>JARCGZ010000011.1:0-10000000 GCA_029784005.1 Lenwebbia sp. NSW1173648
AAACCCTAAACCCTAAACCCTAAACCCTAAACCCTAAACCCTAAACCCTAAACCCTAAACCCTAAACCCTAAACCCTAAACCCTAAACCCTAAACCCTAAACCCTAAACCCTAAACCCTAAACCTCTAAACCCTAAACCCTAAACCCTAAACCCTAAACCCTAAACCCTAAACCCTAAACCCTAAACCCTAAACCCTAAACCCTAAACCCTAAACCCTAAACCCTAAACCCTAAACCCTAAACCCTAAACCCTAAACCCTAAACCCTAAACCCTAAACCCTAAACCCTAAACCCTAAACCCTAAACCCTAAACCCTAAACCCTAAACCCTAAACCCTAAACCCTAAACCCTAAACCCTAAACCCTAAACCCTAAACCCTAAACCCTAAACCCTAAACCCTAAACCCTAAACCCTAAACCCTAAACCCTAAACCCTAAACCCTAAACCCTAAACCCTAAACCCTAAACCCTAAACCCTAAACCCTAAACCCTAAACCCTAAACCCTAAACCCTAAACCCTAAACCCTAAACCCTAAACCCTAAACCCTAAACCCTAAACCCTAAACCCTAAACCCTAAACCCTAAACCCTAAACCCTAAACCCTAAACCCTAAACCCTAAACCCTAAACCCTAAACCCTAAACCCTAAACCCTAAACCCTAAACCCTAAACCCTAAACCCTAAACCCTAAACCCTAAACCCTAAACCCTAAACCCTAAACCCTAAACCCTAAACCCTAAACCCTAAACCCTAAACCCTAAACCCTAAACCCTAAACCCTAAACCCTAAACCCTAAACCCTAAACCCTAAACCCTAAACCCTAAACCCTAAACCCTAAACCCTAAACCCTAAACCCTAAACCCTAAACCCTAAACCCTAAACCCTAAACCCTAAACCCTAAACCCTAAACCCTAAACCCTAAACCCTAAACCCTAAACCCTAAACCCTAAACCCTAAACCCTAAACCCTAAACCCTAAACCCTAAACCCTAAACCCTAAACCCTAAACCCTAAACCCTAAACCCTAAACCCTAAACCCTAAACCCTAAACCCTAAACCCTAAACCCTAAACCCTAAACCCTAAACCCTAAACCCTAAACCCTAAACCCTAAACCCTAAACCCTAAACCCTAAACCCTAAACCCTAAACCCTAAACCCTAAACCCTAAACCCTAAACCCTAAACCCTAAACCCTAAACCCTAAACCCTAAACCCTAAACCCTAAACCCTAAACCCTAAACCCTAAACCCTAAACCCTAAACCCTAAACCCTAAACCCTAAACCCTAAACCCTAAACCCTAAACCCTAAACCCTAAACCCTAAACCCTAAACCCTAAACCCTAAACCCTAAACCCTAAACCCTAAACCCTAAACCCTAAACCCTAAACCCTAAACCCTAAACCCTAAACCCTAAACCCTAAACCCTAAACCCTAAACCCTAAACCCTAAACCCTAAACCCTAAACCCTAAACCCTAAACCCTAAACCCTAAACCCTAAACCCTAAACCCTAAACCCTAAACCCTAAACCCTAAACCCTAAACCCTAAACCCTAAACCCTAAACCCTAAACCCTAAACCCTAAACCCTAAACCCTAAACCCTAAACCCTAAACCCTAAACCCTAAACCCTAAACCCTAAACCCTAAACCCTAAACCCTAAACCCTAAACCCTAAACCCTAAACCCTAAACCCTAAACCCTAAACCCTAAACCCTAAACCCTAAACCCTAAACCCTAAACCCTAAACCCTAAACCCTAAACCCTAAACCCTAAACCCTAAACCCTAAACCCTAAACCCTAAACCCTAAACCCTAAACCCTAAACCCTAAACCCTAAACCCTAAACCCTAAACCCTAAACCCTAAACCCTAAACCCTAAACCCTAAACCCTAAACCCTAAACCCTAAACCCTAAACCCTAAACCCTAAACCCTAAACCCTAAACCCTAAACCCTAAACCCTAAACCCTAAACCCTAAACCCTAAACCCTAAACCCTAAACCCTAAACCCTAAACCCTAAACCCTAAACCCTAAACCCTAAACCCTAAACCCTAAACCCTAAACCCTAAACCCTAAACCCTAAACCCTAAACCCTAAACCCTAAACCCTAAACCCTAAACCCTAAACCCTAAACCCTAAACCCTAAACCCTAAACCCTAAACCCTAAACCCTAAACCCTAAACCCTAAACCCTAAACCCTAAACCCTAAACCCTAAACCCTAAACCCTAAACCCTAAACCCTAAACCCTAAACCCTAAACCCTAAACCCTAAACCCTAAACCCTAAACCCTAAACCCTAAACCCTAAACCCTAAACCCTAAACCCTAAACCCTAAACCCTAAACCCTAAACCCTAAACCCTAAACCCTAAACCCTAAACCCTAAACCCTAAACCCTAAACCCTAAACCCTAAACCCTAAACCCTAAACCCTAAACCCTAAACCCTAAACCCTAAACCCTAAACCCTAAACCCTAAACCCTAAACCCTAAACCCTAAACCCTAAACCCTAAACCCTAAACCCTAAACCCTAAACCCTAAACCCTAAACCCTAAACCCTAAACCCTAAACCCTAAACCCTAAACCCTAAACCCTAAACCCTAAACCCTAAACCCTAAACCCTAAACCCTAAACCCTAAACCCTAAACCCTAAACCCTAAACCCTAAACCCTAAACCCTAAACCCTAAACCCTAAACCCTAAACCCTAAACCCTAAACCCTAAACCCTAAACCCTAAACCCTAAACCCTAAACCCTAAACCCTAAACCCTAAACCCTAAACCCTAAACCCTAAACCCTAAACCCTAAACCCTAAACCCTAAACCCTAAACCCTAAACCCTAAACCCTAAACCCTAAACCCTAAACCCTAAACCCTAAACCCTAAACCCTAAACCCTAAACCCTAAACCCTAAACCCTAAACCCTAAACCCTAAACCCTAAACCCTAAACCCTAAACCCTAAACCCTAAACCCTAAACCCTAAACCCTAAACCCTAAACCCTAAACCCTAAACCCTAAACCCTAAACCCTAAACCCTAAACCCTAAACCCTAAACCCTAAACCCTAAACCCTAAACCCTAAACCCTAAACCCTAAACCCTAAACCCTAAACCCTAAACCCTAAACCCTAAACCCTAAACCCTAAACCCTAAACCCTAAACCCTAAACCCTAAACCCTAAACCCTAAACCCTAAACCCTAAACCCTAAACCCTAAACCCTAAACCCTAAACCCTAAACCCTAAACCCTAAACCCTAAACCCTAAACCCTAAACCCTAAACCCTAAACCCTAAACCCTAAACCCTAAACCCTAAACCCTAAACCCTAAACCCTAAACCCTAAACCCTAAACCCTAAACCCTAAACCCTAAACCCTAAACCCTAAACCCTAAACCCTAAACCCTAAACCCTAAACCCTAAACCCTAAACCCTAAACCCTAAACCCTAAACCCTAAACCCTAAACCCTAAACCCTAAACCCTAAACCCTAAACCCTAAACCCTAAACCCTAAACCCTAAACCCTAAACCCTAAACCCTAAACCCTAAACCCTAAACCCTAAACCCTAAACCCTAAACCCTAAACCCTAAACCCTAAACCCTAAACCCTAAACCCTAAACCCTAAACCCTAAACCCTAAACCCTAAACCCTAAACCCTAAACCCTAAACCCTAAACCCTAAACCCTAAACCCTAAACCCTAAACCCTAAACCCTAAACCCTAAACCCTAAACCCTAAACCCTAAACCCTAAACCCTAAACCCTAAACCCTAAACCCTAAACCCTAAACCCTAAACCCTAAACCCTAAACCCTAAACCCTAAACCCTAAACCCTAAACCCTAAACCCTAAACCCTAAACCCTAAACCCTAAACCCTAAACCCTAAACCCTAAACCCTAAACCCTAAACCCTAAACCCTAAACCCTAAACCCTAAACCCTAAACCCTAAACCCTAAACCCTAAACCCTAAACCCTAAACCCTAAACCCTAAACCCTAAACCCTAAACCCTAAACCCTAAACCCTAAACCCTAAACCCTAAACCCTAAACCCTAAACCCTAAACCCTAAACCCTAAACCCTAAACCCTAAACCCTAAACCCTAAACCCTAAACCCTAAACCCTAAACCCTAAACCCTAAACCCTAAACCCTAAACCCTAAACCCTAAACCCTAAACCCTAAACCCTAAACCCTAAACCCTAAACCCTAAACCCTAAACCCTAAACCCTAAACCCTAAACCCTAAACCCTAAACCCTAAACCCTAAACCCTAAACCCTAAACCCTAAACCCTAAACCCTAAACCCTAAACCCTAAACCCTAAACCCTAAACCCTAAACCCTAAACCCTAAACCCTAAACCCTAAACCCTAAACCCTAAACCCTAAACCCTAAACCCTAAACCCTAAACCCTAAACCCTAAACCCTAAACCCTAAACCCTAAACCCTAAACCCTAAACCCTAAACCCTAAACCCTAAACCCTAAACCCTAAACCCTAAACCCTAAACCCTAAACCCTAAACCCTAAACCCTAAACCCTAAACCCTAAACCCTAAACCCTAAACCCTAAACCCTAAACCCTAAACCCTAAACCCTAAACCCTAAACCCTAAACCCTAAACCCTAAACCCTAAACCCTAAACCCTAAACCCTAAACCCTAAACCCTAAACCCTAAACCCTAAACCCTAAACCCTAAACCCTAAACCCTAAACCCTAAACCCTAAACCCTAAACCCTAAACCCTAAACCCTAAACCCTAAACCCTAAACCCTAAACCCTAAACCCTAAACCCTAAACCCTAAACCCTAAACCCTAAACCCTAAACCCTAAACCCTAAACCCTAAACCCTAAACCCTAAACCCTAAACCCTAAACCCTAAACCCTAAACCCTAAACCCTAAACCCTAAACCCTAAACCCTAAACCCTAAACCCTAAACCCTAAACCCTAAACCCTAAACCCTAAACCCTAAACCCTAAACCCTAAACCCTAAACCCTAAACCCTAAACCCTAAACCCTAAACCCTAAACCCTAAACCCTAAACCCTAAACCCTAAACCCTAAACCCTAAACCCTAAACCCTAAACCCTAAACCCTAAACCCTAAACCCTAAACCCTAAACCCTAAACCCTAAACCCTAAACCCTAAACCCTAAACCCTAAACCCTAAACCCTAAACCCTAAACCCTAAACCCTAAACCCTAAACCCTAAACCCTAAACCCTAAACCCTAAACCCTAAACCCTAAACCCTAAACCCTAAACCCTAAACCCTAAACCCTAAACCCTAAACCCTAAACCCTAAACCCTAAACCCTAAACCCTAAACCCTAAACCCTAAACCCTAAACCCTAAACCCTAAACCCTAAACCCTAAACCCTAAACCCTAAACCCTAAACCCTAAACCCTAAACCCTAAACCCTAAACCCTAAACCCTAAACCCTAAACCCTAAACCCTAAACCCTAAACCCTAAACCCTAAACCCTAAACCCTAAACCCTAAACCCTAAACCCTAAACCCTAAACCCTAAACCCTAAACCCTAAACCCTAAACCCTAAACCCTAAACCCTAAACCCTAAACCCTAAACCCTAAACCCTAAACCCTAAACCCTAAACCCTAAACCCTAAACCCTAAACCCTAAACCCTAAACCCTAAACCCTAAACCCTAAACCCTAAACCCTAAACCCTAAACCCTAAACCCTAAACCCTAAACCCTAAACCCTAAACCCTAAACCCTAAACCCTAAACCCTAAACCCTAAACCCTAAACCCTAAACCCTAAACCCTAAACCCTAAACCCTAAACCCTAAACCCTAAACCCTAAACCCTAAACCCTAAACCCTAAACCCTAAACCCTAAACCCTAAACCCTAAACCCTAAACCCTAAACCCTAAACCCTAAACCCTAAACCCTAAACCCTAAACCCTAAACCCTAAACCCTAAACCCTAAACCCTAAACCCTAAACCCTAAACCCTAAACCCTAAACCCTAAACCCTAAACCCTAAACCCTAAACCCTAAACCCTAAACCCTAAACCCTAAACCCTAAACCCTAAACCCTAAACCCTAAACCCTAAACCCTAAACCCTAAACCCTAAACCCTAAACCCTAAACCCTAAACCCTAAACCCTAAACCCTAAACCCTAAACCCTAAACCCTAAACCCTAAACCCTAAACCCTAAACCCTAAACCCTAAACCCTAAACCCTAAACCCTAAACCCTAAACCCTAAACCCTAAACCCTAAACCCTAAACCCTAAACCCTAAACCCTAAACCCTAAACCCTAAACCCTAAACCCTAAACCCTAAACCCTAAACCCTAAACCCTAAACCCTAAACCCTAAACCCTAAACCCTAAACCCTAAACCCTAAACCCTAAACCCTAAACCCTAAACCCTAAACCCTAAACCCTAAACCCTAAACCCTAAACCCTAAACCCTAAACCCTAAACCCTAAACCCTAAACCCTAAACCCTAAACCCTAAACCCTAAACCCTAAACCCTAAACCCTAAACCCTAAACCCTAAACCCTAAACCCTAAACCCTAAACCCTAAACCCTAAACCCTAAACCCTAAACCCTAAACCCTAAACCCTAAACCCTAAACCCTAAACCCTAAACCCTAAACCCTAAACCCTAAACCCTAAACCCTAAACCCTAAACCCTAAACCCTAAACCCTAAACCCTAAACCCTAAACCCTAAACCCTAAACCCTAAACCCTAAACCCTAAACCCTAAACCCTAAACCCTAAACCCTAAACCCTAAACCCTAAACCCTAAACCCTAAACCCTAAACCCTAAACCCTAAACCCTAAACCCTAAACCCTAAACCCTAAACCCTAAACCCTAAACCCTAAACCCTAAACCCTAAACCCTAAACCCTAAACCCTAAACCCTAAACCCTAAACCCTAAACCCTAAACCCTAAACCCTAAACCCTAAACCCTAAACCCTAAACCCTAAACCCTAAACCCTAAACCCTAAACCCTAAACCCTAAACCCTAAACCCTAAACCCTAAACCCTAAACCCTAAACCCTAAACCCTAAACCCTAAACCCTAAACCCTAAACCCTAAACCCTAAACCCTAAACCCTAAACCCTAAACCCTAAACCCTAAACCCTAAACCCTAAACCCTAAACCCTAAACCCTAAACCCTAAACCCTAAACCCTAAACCCTAAACCCTAAACCCTAAACCCTAAACCCTAAACCCTAAACCCTAAACCCTAAACCCTAAACCCTAAACCCTAAACCCTAAACCCTAAACCCTAAACCCTAAACCCTAAACCCTAAACCCTAAACCCTAAACCCTAAACCCTAAACCCTAAACCCTAAACCCTAAACCCTAAACCCTAAACCCTAAACCCTAAACCCTAAACCCTAAACCCTAAACCCTAAACCCTAAACCCTAAACCCTAAACCCTAAACCCTAAACCCTAAACCCTAAACCCTAAACCCTAAACCCTAAACCCTAAACCCTAAACCCTAAACCCTAAACCCTAAACCCTAAACCCTAAACCCTAAACCCTAAACCCTAAACCCTAAACCCTAAACCCTAAACCCTAAACCCTAAACCCTAAACCCTAAACCCTAAACCCTAAACCCTAAACCCTAAACCCTAAACCCTAAACCCTAAACCCTAAACCCTAAACCCTAAACCCTAAACCCTAAACCCTAAACCCTAAACCCTAAACCCTAAACCCTAAACCCTAAACCCTAAACCCTAAACCCTAAACCCTAAACCCTAAACCCTAAACCCTAAACCCTAAACCCTAAACCCTAAACCCTAAACCCTAAACCCTAAACCCTAAACCCTAAACCCTAAACCCTAAACCCTAAACCCTAAACCCTAAACCCTAAACCCTAAACCCTAAACCCTAAACCCTAAACCCTAAACCCTAAACCCTAAACCCTAAACCCTAAACCCTAAACCCTAAACCCTAAACCCTAAACCCTAAACCCTAAACCCTAAACCCTAAACCCTAAACCCTAAACCCTAAACCCTAAACCCTAAACCCTAAACCCTAAACCCTAAACCCTAAACCCTAAACCCTAAACCCTAAACCCTAAACCCTAAACCCTAAACCCTAAACCCTAAACCCTAAACCCTAAACCCTAAACCCTAAACCCTAAACCCTAAACCCTAAACCCTAAACCCTAAACCCTAAACCCTAAACCCTAAACCCTAAACCCTAAACCCTAAACCCTAAACCCTAAACCCTAAACCCTAAACCCTAAACCCTAAACCCTAAACCCTAAACCCTAAACCCTAAACCCTAAACCCTAAACCCTAAACCCTAAACCCTAAACCCTAAACCCTAAACCCTAAACCCTAAACCCTAAACCCTAAACCCTAAACCCTAAACCCTAAACCCTAAACCCTAAACCCTAAACCCTAAACCCTAAACCCTAAACCCTAAACCCTAAACCCTAAACCCTAAACCCTAAACCCTAAACCCTAAACCCTAAACCCTAAACCCTAAACCCTAAACCCTAAACCCTAAACCCTAAACCCTAAACCCTAAACCCTAAACCCTAAACCCTAAACCCTAAACCCTAAACCCTAAACCCTAAACCCTAAACCCTAAACCCTAAACCCTAAACCCTAAACCCTAAACCCTAAACCCTAAACCCTAAACCCTAAACCCTAAACCCTAAACCCTAAACCCTAAACCCTAAACCCTAAACCCTAAACCCTAAACCCTAAACCCTAAACCCTAAACCCTAAACCCTAAACCCTAAACCCTAAACCCTAAACCCTAAACCCTAAACCCTAAACCCTAAACCCTAAACCCTAAACCCTAAACCCTAAACCCTAAACCCTAAACCCTAAACCCTAAACCCTAAACCCTAAACCCTAAACCCTAAACCCTAAACCCTAAACCCTAAACCCTAAACCCTAAACCCTAAACCCTAAACCCTAAACCCTAAACCCTAAACCCTAAACCCTAAACCCTAAACCCTAAACCCTAAACCCTAAACCCTAAACCCTAAACCCTAAACCCTAAACCCTAAACCCTAAACCCTAAACCCTAAACCCTAAACCCTAAACCCTAAACCCTAAACCCTAAACCCTAAACCCTAAACCCTAAACCCTAAACCCTAAACCCTAAACCCTAAACCCTAAACCCTAAACCCTAAACCCTAAACCCTAAACCCTAAACCCTAAACCCTAAACCCTAAACCCTAAACCCTAAACCCTAAACCCTAAACCCTAAACCCTAAACCCTAAACCCTAAACCCTAAACCCTAAACCCTAAACCCTAAACCCTAAACCCTAAACCCTAAACCCTAAACCCTAAACCCTAAACCCTAAACCCTAAACCCTAAACCCTAAACCCTAAACCCTAAACCCTAAACCCTAAACCCTAAACCCTAAACCCTAAACCCTAAACCCTAAACCCTAAACCCTAAACCCTAAACCCTAAACCCTAAACCCTAAACCCTAAACCCTAAACCCTAAACCCTAAACCCTAAACCCTAAACCCTAAACCCTAAAC
This sequence comes from Lenwebbia sp. NSW1173648, assembly GCA_029784005.1. NCBI lineage: Eukaryota > Viridiplantae > Streptophyta > Magnoliopsida > Myrtales > Myrtaceae > Lenwebbia > Lenwebbia sp. NSW1173648. The sequence continues at coordinate 9,463 of JARCGZ010000011.1, forward strand.
CCTAAACCCTAAACCCTAAACCCTAAACCCTAAACCCTAAACCCTAAACCCTAAACCCTAAACCCTAAACCCTAAACCCTAAACCCTAAACCCTAAACCCTAAACCCTAAACCCTAAACCCTAAACCCTAAACCCTAAACCCTAAACCCTAAACCCTAAACCCTAAACCCTAAACCCTAAACCCTAAACCCTAAACCCTAAACCCTAAACCCTAAACCCTAAACCCTAAACCCTAAACCCTAAACCCTAAACCCTAAACCCTAAACCCTAAACCCTAAACCCTAAACCCTAAACCCTAAACCCTAAACCCTAAACCCTAAACCCTAAACCCTAAACCCTAAACCCTAAACCCTAAACCCTAAACCCTAAACCCTAAACCCTAAACCCTAAACCCTAAACCCTAAACCCTAAACCCTAAACCCTAAACCCTAAACCCTAAACCCTAAACCCTAAACCCTAAACCCTAAACCCTAAACCCTAAACCCTAAACCCTAAACCCTAAACCCTAAACCCTAAACCCTAAACCCTAAACCCTAAACCCTAAACCCTAAACCCTAAACCCTAAACCCTAAACCCTAAACCCTAAACCCTAAACCCTAAACCCTAAACCCTAAACCCTAAACCCTAAACCCTAAACCCTAAACCCTAAACCCTAAACCCTAAACCCTAAACCCTAAACCCTAAACCCTAAACCCTAAACCCTAAACCCTAAACCCTAAACCCTAAACCCTAAACCCTAAACCCTAAACCCTAAACCCTAAACCCTAAACCCTAAACCCTAAACCCTAAACCCTAAACCCTAAACCCTAAACCCTAAACCCTAAACCCTAAACCCTAAACCCTAAACCCTAAACCCTAAACCCTAAACCCTAAACCCTAAACCCTAAACCCTAAACCCTAAACCCTAAACCCTAAACCCTAAACCCTAAACCCTAAACCCTAAACCCTAAACCCTAAACCCTAAACCCTAAACCCTAAACCCTAAACCCTAAACCCTAAACCCTAAACCCTAAACCCTAAACCCTAAACCCTAAACCCTAAACCCTAAACCCTAAACCCTAAACCCTAAACCCTAAACCCTAAACCCTAAACCCTAAACCCTAAACCCTAAACCCTAAACCCTAAACCCTAAACCCTAAACCCTAAACCCTAAACCCTAAACCCTAAACCCTAAACCCTAAACCCTAAACCCTAAACCCTAAACCCTAAACCCTAAACCCTAAACCCTAAACCCTAAACCCTAAACCCTAAACCCTAAACCCTAAACCCTAAACCCTAAACCCTAAACCCTAAACCCTAAACCCTAAACCCTAAACCCTAAACCCTAAACCCTAAACCCTAAACCCTAAACCCTAAACCCTAAACCCTAAACCCTAAACCCTAAACCCTAAACCCTAAACCCTAAACCCTAAACCCTAAACCCTAAACCCTAAACCCTAAACCCTAAACCCTAAACCCTAAACCCTAAACCCTAAACCCTAAACCCTAAACCCTAAACCCTAAACCCTAAACCCTAAACCCTAAACCCTAAACCCTAAAACCCTAAACCCTAAACCCCTAAACCTAAACCCTAAACCCCTAAACCCCTAAACCCTAAACCGTAAACCCCTAAACCCTAAAACCCTAACCCTAAACCCTAAACCCTAAAACCCTAAACCCCTAAACCCAAACCCTAAACCCCTAAACCCCTAAACCCTAAACCGTAAACCCCTAAACCCTAAACCCTAAACCCTAAACCCTAAACCCCTAAACCCCAAAAACCCTAAACCCCAAAAACCCTAAAACCCTAAACCCTAAACCCTAAACCCTAAACAAATTTTCACTCATTACACAACCACTGGCAACACCATAACCACAACACAAGCCTTGCTTGTCAAATTCAGGTGAGATCACACCAAGAAAAAAGGAAGAAGAAGGCGAGCCTACAACAATTTCAGGCGACCACCAACACATACTTGGGTAGCCCAAGTATCCTCTAATATAAAATAGATACATATAAAGTGTAGCAAGCTTCCTTTCATCTGGATCTTAATTGACGGTGAGATTGGTGTAGTAGACAACGGACTGTTCTCCCTGAGGAGGTGCCGAGCTCGTCGGATAGGATTTTCCTAGGGGGTGACAACAAAGACGTTAGCGGAGTCAATGGCGGCAGAGTCGACAAGGAGGACGGGCGATTTCATGTTCTAGGGAAGGAGAGCGTATGTAAGGGTTTGAAGTTTAACACAAGTAAAATGTTATTGAAGTGTGTTTCATTTTATTTCCGAACCGAACCCAAACTATTAAGATACCCTTATGTTAGACTATTACTTGAACATGAAGAATACTCGGCCCGAAAATATCTGAATAAATCACCACCCAAAAAAAAAAAAATCCGATAGGTTATGTTCAGGTCAGGCATTATTGACGGCTCTACAAATTAGGGATGTGCAAAAGAACCATAAACTGTCCGAACTAGACAGCATCGAACCAAATCGGCCAGTTCTGGGCGATATCCATGGGAACCGATGAGTATCGATCTGGTTCCGATTCCAGGTTCGAGCCGCCGACCTGGACCACCCAACCAAATCAGTACATTAAGATTAAAATTAGAAATTGATCAATCTCAAAAATGACTAGCCCTCGACCTCTCAACTCTCGTGTCTCGCCTCATCTCGCCTCAGCCCTCCACCTCTCAAATCGCAGATCATCGCAAATAAGTAACCATAGGGCTAAGTTGTCAATATTACCTTGATCATTGCTGCGAAGCGGAGTTTCTTAGGGCTTGTTTGGCAATGATGCTGATTCAAAAAAGTGATTCTGATTAGAATCATATTTTCTGATTCTGTTCCCTAGATGATTTTTAGAGAATCAGAACGCGTTTGGTAACTGCACAAAATTTCTGTTCTCGAGAGCAACTAGGTGGTGAGAATTCTTTTTTAAAAATTTTTAAACTTTTTTTAAATCTTTTTTAAATATTTTTAACTTTTTTAAATTTTTTTACATTTTTTTAATTTCCCCCCTTTTATTTTTTTATAAAAATTTTAAAACTATTTGCATTTTTTGAATTTTTTTATATTCTAATTTCCCCCTTTTTAAAAAATTTTTAACTTTTTTTGTTAAATTTTAAAGCTTATTTTTAAATTTAAATTTTAAAAAATGTGTTTAAAAAAATTAGTTATTAGTGAATTTTCAAATCTAATTTTAATTTTTTTTTAAAGTTCAGAAGTTCACGTGGAAGCCTACGTGGATTTAATCTTTTTAAAAAAACTGAGACTTTGTTCTTTTTTGTGATTCTCAAAAGTGATCCTTTTTTTCAGAAATAACTTTTTTTTTATTCTTGTTTTTGCTCTAAATCTATTCCTAGGAATAGAATCAGACTCAGAATCATTTACGTTACCAAACATGATTCTGATCCTTTTTTGTTCAGGGGAAAATGATCAGAATCATTACCAAACAGACCCTTAACTTCCCAGTGAATGCAAAAAGGGTCAAAATTGCAAGAAATTACAAGTTTGTTGATGCATTTGAGATGTTGCTACAAAAACTTGCTGAATCCGGAATTTGTAAAGTACGATTGTTCAAGAGCCCTAGTGGAACGCGGGCGGGGTTTTGCGATTCTTTGGTGTCTACGACGAGCATGCCAGAGCTGTGGTGGCGAAGCGTGCAGGGAGAGGCTGCACTAGTGGTGGCGGAGGAGGTGGAAGGAAATCGACTAGGAGGGATGGTGGTGTGGTCGACGGCGATGGTGGTGGTGGCAGTGGTGGGAGGGACGTGGTGGTGGTGGTGAATTGCGGGGACTCAGAGCCGTGTCGTGTAGAGAAGGCGTTGCTATGGCCTTGCCTTATAGACCGGTTTCATGGTTTCATGGTCCATTCGGAAATTGAGTGGAACGACCAGTTCGGTTTCCGGATAGGTCCTGGGCAATTTTCAATTTCTATTTTATGGAACCGGCTCCCGTTTACATGATGAAAATCGCTCACCCCGAACCGATCGTCCCTGCTAGAAATGGCATCACCCTTCAGAATAATCGCAGAAAGAAAAGGAAGGCTCGCTCGCTGTCGAAAAAGGCCGACGGACAGGAGCTAGCTCGTCAATTTCGACGACTCCCTTGTGCTGAGAGAGAAGCAGCGAACCAGAGTATCGAATTGTTGATTAAACCGTAACGTCTTTTGGTTGTGGGGATCAAGAGTGCATAAAAGTAAGGGGCTATCATCTCCTAATTTCCTCTCATCCGACAATTTTCTTCACTAGTGATTCCAATAAGAAATTTTACCTTCCGTTTTCTTGTTAAGAAAGTTTTTTCCTTGTTGGGAAGAGGGTTTGCAATCTTTTTTGGTCTCTCGTCGGAATGGATTGGCTTTCCCAATTTAAGCACGAGGGTTTTCACTGTCACTTCTATACATGTCGGGGCTTACCTTATCAGGTTGCTGGGGGTCTCGGGGGTAGAGGGCGAGTAACAACTCTGTAAACACCCGGCTTAAAGTGGGGGGAAATAAATGACTGAACTTCTATTTTATAGCACCCGCGAATTCTTAGTGGTTGCCATGCCGATGTATTGAATTGAAAGATGTATTGAAGTAGAACCACCGGACATTCCCCTGCCTCGCATAACTCGGGTTGGAAGTGAATTTATTTCTCTCTAAATTGTTACTTATACCGGGAGAAAGAGATGGATAATGAACTCATTCTTAATGTTGGCTTATGTCAACCGCTACCATTTGCTTTCCTTTTTCGCTTTGTTTGGTTTAGATCTCTAAGCTCATTTCTGCCGGAGATACGTCGACGGAGCAATATGGATGCATTATTTTCTCCTCGTTCAATATCCATTATTGGCTATGTACCGAGGAAAGAGTTTCTGTGGCTGGCTGCGGTCTTCTCAGGAATTGTCATGTGCTGCGCTGTAAGTTCTTTTTAATTGAATGCTGACATGCTCTGTATTCCACATACCAAACAAATTTCATTATTTTGATTTCTCTCGGTTTGAATTTGCCGTCCCCAAAATTTGAGATTCGCCCTGCAAGTTCTTTTTTTGAATTTTTTTTTTTACACTTTTTAGCAATCTTGTATGTATTCCTCTAGTTTTTCCCCCTATGTGAGAGTTAGTCCTCGTACTTTTGGTTGGATTTGTATGACTTCGCGCTCACCTTGCAATACCATGTCGAGTACAATGAATTCCAACTTCTTGCTCTGGCCATCTCCACCATTTAGAATCCTAGAAAACTATTTGAGAAGATTTTGACCTTGAGTCATGCTGAACTTATGCCTATGCTTGCTCTTAGTGGTCCTCTTGTTCTTATACTCTATTGGTTCTCAATAGGAACCTTGTACTTTGGTCCACTCAACGCTCCCCACAATGTGGATATATCATATGAATCTTTGAGCGACCAAACCATAGAGCATATCTGATGATGCACTACTCAATTTACTAAATTAAGTGAACCTATTAATTCTACCTATTCCTTGGTGATATTTTTTAAGAACAGAGGATGCATTTTTTTTTTTTGTAACTTAATGTTATATGCGATATTGTGTTTCGCGACAATCCGAACTAGCTTTTACATCTATAGCATAATGATAATTTAATTGGAAAATTAAGATTTTGCTTGTGTCTTTTCATGTCTCTTGCTTGGGAAACACAATGTGGAGCAATGATTTTGCAGAACTGATTAACTGTGTTGTAAGAGTGTCACTTTTGTTGGATATGTACCTGCATGACATCAGTAGAATTATCTTTGTTTGCAGCATTTTACTTTGATGTGTATGTATTTGATGTATATTACCAAAACTCGTGATTCGATTTGATTACAAGACTTCACAAGAAATGAAAAAGATCTCTAGGAAGTATGAACAGTGGTCGAACGAAGCCTATTAAAGGGCAAAAATGACTTGCTACTGATCATATTCATTTCAAAGTTTTATTCTTAGCAGTTGTTTACCATTTTATTCAGCCTACTCTGAATTTGGGAGCAGGATAGCTGCTTTCAAGTATTGGACCATTTAGTCATCAATAGGACATCAACCGTATCAGAGACAATACTAGGGGTAAATGAAAAACTATCTGGTTTCTTTGATTGAAATATCTGATAGCTTGTTTTGATAAAACTTTCCAACTGGTACATGCTTTTATTTTGATTAACCTTGAACATTTGACTATGCATAAATATAACAAGAACTAAGCCTTATCCCACTTGGTGGGGTTGGCTAAGCCAATTCCTTTATGACATTGCACTCTGTTTTGTATCAAGTCTTCTGAAAGATCCAAAATGCTCCAAATCTTTTCTTATCATCTCTTTCATGTGTTTTCAAATGGATACATGTATGGTAGTAAGTATGCACATAGATACTCCGTAGACAAACAGTAAAAGCATGACATGTCACACCCCGAACCCCGGGCGAGCGACCATCCCTTCCAAACGTCAGGTCAAAGGATGATATCCCAAGCAGATCATCGACCCATTTCTTTTATCTTATAATTAAGCACATGCGGAAGCGAATACTACCCCGGACAACGAACAATAGGGATAGACAGAATAGGAACTACAACAAACAACAACAAACAACAACAAACCCTTTTCATTATTTGCTTGATTAGTTCACAATACACACATAATTTACACAAGTCCTTCTTGGACCGATCCCCTTAGACCCACAAAAGATACCGGGTCGGGTCAGGGCGCACTATAGCCGATACACTGCTACTACACTACCAGCTATAAACAAACGACTTCCAAAGCTCCTCTGCAGCCTCTCCAAAAGCCCCCGGGCCAACAACACCGGGTCAACCCTGGTAACCAGGCGGCGAATCTGGATCCTCCTCCTCCGAACTCAGATCTGGGTCCACGATCTCCCCATCCGGCATTTCAGCCTCCGTTGCGTCCCAAGTCTGGACTATTGGACCCGCACCCAGGGGTACATCAAACCCCCAAATCGGTCCTATGGGAACACCAGCCTGACACATGAACCAGGCCTTAAAGAGGTGTGCCATGTAGTGTGGCAACCCCTCATCAACCCAGACTGTCGTGACATGCTGTTCCCATATGTCCTCAGAATTGGCGACGTGACGGCGATGAAGTACCGTCGTTAGTTCGATCGGGACGCCAAACCTAACGGGGCGTGCGGCCATCACGAGGACCTGAAAGGCGATCAGCCAAGCGCATGAGATATGAATCTCAGCGGGTCAACGCCTAAGTCCGATTAGGACGTTGATCACGACCTAGCCATTCTAGCGAACTAATCTCAACGTCAGAACAACAACTACATGCAACGTACCTCGCTTGGAGCCATACGACAGGTACAACATGATAAGGAATAAATAATGCATCAACCAATCAGCCAGAACACTTAGCAATACTCATGCACTATGCAACAAACGCGTTCCGGTCAGCCTGCCAAGAGATACCCCACTCTCGCCAAAGTACAGCCTCGCTGCTAGTACTCTTCCGGATTAACCAGGCGTCGTCCCACAACGTTAACGGCGACGACATCCGATGGCTCCCTCAAATTCCCTAAGGCGAGCACACCAGGAATAATTCCAAGAGGGACTACGGACCAACACAAGTTGCGACCGGCATCTCATCAGCCGTGTTATCTGGACGGTCCGTCGCCCGGCACGGACTGACAGGCAACCAATAAGCTGTGGAATCCCGGACTGTACGTCGCCGGCACACAGACTTATCAGGCGGCGACCCATGCCAACAAGGGTATCGCATGTGCCCCCAGTTACGTTAGGGTGACACGGTGAAACTACTGCATGACCTCGCGCTTAAAACCGGCTCTCAAGCCAAATCTCATTTTGATGCTCAAACTTGGCCCACAACCATTTTCATGCTCAAACTCGGCCCACGGCTATTTTCACATTCAAAACTGGCTCACGGCCATTTTCACACTCAAACCTGGCCCACGGCCATTTTCACATTCAAAACTGGCCCACGGCCATTTTCACACTCAAACCTGGCCCACGGCCATTTTCACATTCAAAATCACAATTGGTCACGCGAATATTCAATTTCCATTTAACATGGCATTTCGATCCTAGTGTGATCATTTAGCAATTTAATGCGCAATCAACACTCAGTCCGATCCACAATCGGACGCCACAAACTAGGCACAACAACATGCAATTAACCATGGTAACTATTCCACCTAACCACGGTTAATTCAACTAACCACAGCAGTTAATTAATCTACCATGGTAACTATTTAAATTAACTATGGTAACTAACTAATCTAACCACAGTTAACTATCTAACCACGGTAACTATCTATTAACTGCGGTAACTATTTAATCTAATTACGGTAATTACTTAATTAATCTAATAAGTGCAATTAACGGCCTAATCAGGGATTAGGGGTTAACTCACTACTTAACGGGCGGCGACGGTCAGCGGCGACCGGCGAAGGGCGGCGGCGGCGGCGGCGACGGCGACGACAAATTTTCCGGCGACGCTCCTACGGACTCTCCTCGTCGATCCGGACACAACCACGGTGTCGGATTTCCAAAACGACAACCGGGCGACGACGAACGGCGGCTGGACAGCGGCTGGAAAACGGCCAAACGACGACAACGGAGCTCAACGAGCGGCCGGCAAGCTCGGCGGAGCTTCGGCCAAGGTCCGGCGAGTCCTCGGTGGCTCCGGTGAAGTTCGGCGGACGACGGCGAGGCTCGGCGGTCGACGGACAGCGGCTGAACAGGGGCGGCAGCAGCTCGGCTGGGGCGGCACGGCGACGGGAGGGAGGCCGGCGGCTCGGCGGGCGCGCGACGGGCGGCTGCGGCGCGAGCGGCGGGCGGCGGTGGCACGGCGAAGACTTGAGGAAGAAGATGAAGATGGAATGTGTGCAGCAAAAAGAAAATGGTGCTGCCGTGCGTGAGAATTGGAGGGGAAGAAGAGAGAGAGAGGAGAGAGAAAAGGAAAGAGAGAGAAAATGGTCTTCAAGGGCATTTTGGACTTTTTCAAGGTCAAATGGCATTTTGGTAATTCTTCAAAGGTCAAAAAGGTGATTTGACTTTGGCATTTATGAGGTGGGGCCCGCGGTCATTCGGTATTAATTGTTTCTGGCGTATATGAATAATATCTGAGGGTATTTTGGTAATCTGACGATTTAGGATTGGTTCAGAATATTTGGTTCAGGGTTGGCTCGGGCGCGAAGGAATACGGCGAAGACTAATTACGGCGCGACTAATCTAATCGAAATTAAATTAACTACGCTTCGATCGACGGCTAACGACCTTCAGATCGAATGATTCCGCGTCCGACAAATGTCACTCAATTCCAACCGTCCAATATTATTCATTGAATAAGCTTGAAATTCCGGGACGTCACATGACAATCTTGGGGTTTTTGTTTGAAAATTTACTTATGTGTGTTTTCATGGGATTTCCCTTGCTGGATGTTAATTCTTGGCATATTTCTTTGACTTGCCTTGCTCCAACTCAAATGCAACTTTTTTGCTTAGTTACTTGGAGGAATTATATGTAATCCGTGCTGAATGTTATTATTCTTACTTGAGTAATATTCTACCATTGTAACAATCTTTTTTAGTAATAATATCTTTCTCATACATAAATTGTGGATATGTTAGAAATAGAATGCACTTAAGTGCTATTGGAGTATACCGCTGCTTATTGGTGATTACTAAATGGAACTAGTTTTGGTTAATAAAGCTTGCAAAATGCTTTGGGGCGATATCATTGATGTAGCAGCACATAAGTCTGGTAATAAGTTCTAGAAAAGGCTGCTTTACCATTTTGAAGAAGTCTATTTAGCGAGTGAACTTTTTATTCACCTTGAATAGACCCCAATGCATTTGGTCAATTGATGTAACAGTTTAATGAGACAAGGTGACAATGGGTTGATTGATCCCTCCTCCCAGCCTGATAGCTATGAAGTATCTCCTTGTCCATATGCATTGGAAGATATTTTTAGGCTACCTCGGTTGGTTCGGCCAAATGCAGGATCTATCTATAGATTTATTGCTCGAGGAACTTATTGATAGCTGATATTGGAGGAAGACATAGGTAATTATTTGATTTGCTCCTATTTTTCAACCTCCCTCAAAAGATATTAGTGTGTCATAGTATGCATCTTTGTGCATGAAGGACTGCAACAGAATGAATTTGTGTGAGAGTACATGCAAACTCCATTCTGGTAGAAATATTTCGAACAATTTCTAATGCCGCTCCATTACAAATGAGGGTGTTGGTTGAACGATGGTGTCAAATCCACGGGCTTTTAAAATCTTCTTTCACCCATTTCAATGACTTATGATTGCCACTATTGGCGTCCTTTTCTTGTTTTTCATACATTAATAATAAAAAACTAGAGAGTTCTTTTTTTTTTTTTCTGTTCTTTGGATAGGTAAAAGAGAAGTCCACCGAGTGCTCATATGAATCTTTTTAATAACCCTTTACAGGCCTAACATTATTTACTCGAATCAATGTCCACCATAATTTCGAATGCATCAATGAATCATAGCACCACATATAATGTTGTATTACCTACAAAGAAAAGGGTAATGCTGAAATTTTTAAATGTCCAATGTTATACACGAGTTTATGAAAAAAATACTATTTGATTAGAGTAGACTAATGGGTATCATCTCTTAAAATCAAAACGAAACTTGACTCTTTTATCCATCCCATTTTTTGGGCAAGAGGGAGGTTGTGACTTATTAGTTCAGGAAAGGGTCAAGGCAATGAGCAGATTGGCGCTGCTACAGGATCATGTCCAACTTAAACAAAAGATGTTAGTGGCAGCTGACACACTCTCTCTTCCGGCTCCATGTGACCTGATTAGACTAAAAATAATATGTTATCACATAAATTAATCAAAACGTAAGTATCTAAGTTATTAAGTGTAAAATTCAGAAATATGTTGATTCAGCTATGCACTATGCCTGTCCTGGGGAAATTTCACGTCCATGGCAGTGCAACCCATCCAGTAAAGTCTGTCACTCCACACTTCCCTAGGTGACCTACCATGATTTAGATCCTCTACTCTTGCTGCTTTGCCCCTCCCATGTTCTTATTGTGTGTTTTTTATTATTTTTGGGTGTACCCTGTACTTTCGATTGCACGTTTGTGTCGCGACCTAAAAGTCGGCTTTCCCAATTTTAGGTTAATGGATTGCCAAATTAATTAATTAGATTAATTAACAAAGCTCGAACACTCCCAAGCTCTACCAAATCGTAACTTAGGTTCAATTTCATGCAAAGATTTATCTTGGAGTCGCCACTAATCGTTTCTTGGTAGGCCGATTAGAAACCTAAGTAAATTAGTGGGAGAACTAAATTACTTCTACGAACCAGAGATTAAGGGACTGGGAACTTGATTACATTAATTTTTAATTAATGCCCTTTCGGTACCAACTTCATGAAAAAAAGTTCAATTTGGCAATTTTTATACATTCTCACTTGAAGTCCAAATGTGCAATTTTTTGGGTTTTCTTTTTTATGAAAATGTAAGAATTAAACTACATGTAATATATGCCGTGAAAGTTTAAAAAAAAAATACAATCTAATCGAAATATTTACAAGATGGATTACACATGCAATTATCTACATGATGCTAATTTTGGAAGATGCAATTTTTAAGCATGGTGGAATGATATGTCCGAGAAGATTTAATCGGGATTCCAATCAATTAGGTAATAAAATTTTTGAATATTCTAAAAAAGATTAGAATCGTTACCTAATTTGGCGGATTCGACTACCGAGTTCGAACCTTGAATTGTCTTGTGGATCAGGACCTTGGACCACGGCTCGAACGACGGGGATGGACTTGCGGCTTTGTGTTGATGAAGGGATTGGCAAGGGGGACTCGGTCGGGAAATCTCTCAACCGAACTCTTTCTTCTTTCGCACACAAGTGTTTTCTCACCTCACTTTGATGATTTTTTTTATATCTCTCTTCAAGCTCTCAAGAACTTCTTCTCCAAAGATTCTTTTTTCCAAAAATTCTTCTCCCAAAATTCTTCAAAAAAACTCCCCTCTTAAAATTCTCTTCCTCTTCTCCTTTTATAACTCCATCATTCTATCTACCTTTCTAATTTCTCCACTAACTCCATCTTTCCTTCTCCATCCCTCTTTCTCCATCTTCTTTTCTCAATCTCTCATTCTTCATCTTCCTTTCTCAATCTCTCATTCTTCATCTTCCTTTCTCCATCTCCCCTTCTCCATCTTCCTTTCTCCATCTCCCCTTCTTATTTTGTCTACTAACTCCATCTTTTGGTTATTTGCAAAGTAGTCCCTCAAGTTTTGAATACTTGCACTTTAGTCCTTGAGGTTTTACGTATTTACAATTCAGTCCCTGAGAAAATATTTCTTCTTCTGATTAAGTCCGAGCCTTCAAAAGATAAATCCTTCGCCGAAATTCGTGCCTAGTCCAATCGCCTATCATTTTAAAACTCGAATCTTCGGCCGTTAGTCTGAATGCGATGCATGAATAAATATGAAAAATTACATGATTATTTTTGGCAAGAACTAAAATTAGTTCTACTTTTTTTTTATGGAAAAATGACTAGAAAGGTTAGTCAGAATTTAGGTGTCAACAGCTGCCCCTCTTTGAGTGGAGGCTCGTAGAGGTTTCGCTCAAAGACAAGATTGAACCTAAATTTTGACAATGCAATTGATGAATGATTATTTTTTGGGTGGGGTTGTAATCCCATTTTTTATGCAGATAAAGATGATGCATGAAATGCAAGACTGTAATTAAAACATGCCCAGGCTTCTCTCTTCCATGGAATAGAGTGGGGAAACCTGCACATGGATCGCATATAAAATACCTGTTTTACCAGACACTTCGTGATGCTGATGATTCCCTTAATTTCCAAGCTCCTTCTTGGGGATATAAGGATCTTAAGGTACTGGGGCCTTATCTGTTATCATAGATTTCTTTTTGACGCAAGACAGCGCAAGATATGTTGAAAGTGTTCTTCCGAGATTACAAGAGCAGGTCGATCATAAACCGGAAGATGTCGAAGTCACAAGAGCAGATCGATCATGACTTTGACAACATATATCGAGACCACGAGAGCGGGTCGATCATGGGTCGATAAATTCCTCATGATATCAATCATGAGTTGGGTAAATATCCAGATCATAAGAGCAGGTCGATCCTGAACTGGATTTTCTGGGCAAACGGTCAAGGAATGGACGAGCTGACTGTGTCATACTTGTCTTTTCACTTGAGGTAGAGATTGGAATGATCGTGTTGTTGCGACCTAAAAAAAATCAATCAGATTTTAGACTAATGGATTATCAAGCTAATTAAAAACTAACCTAATACGGACTCTCCCAAGCCCTACCAAATCGCAACTTAGGGTTCATTAAGATGATTTTAAATTTGGAGTCGCCACTAATCTTTTTTGGTAGGTTGATTAGGAACCTAAATAGAGTAGCGGGAGAACCACTTTATTTCTACGAACCAGAGATTTTAAGTTCGGGGACTTGATTACACTAGTTAATTAAAACTAATGCCCTTTCGGTACCTTTAATTCCATGAGATATCCTAAGTTTGGCAACTTCTTGAATTGGTTCTCAATTGATTTGTTTTTTTTTTAATGTTCAATTGAGGTGTTCTTTTGTGTTTTCATTTTATTAAAATGAATGCAATGCATGAATTAAACTAAATGCAATGACATGAAGAGTATATGCCGAATTCATATAACTAAGTTAAGCATGCAAAATGACATCAAATTGAAGCAAAATGCAAGATGTCCAAACAGTCATGCAATAAAATAAATATGCAGAGATTATAACATGCAAAAGTTAAGTCAATGTTTCCCTATATGCAACAATTAACTAATTAATTAAAACATGCAATATGACGTGACACAATAAAATGTGACACAGACGTGCAACATATGAGACATGCAAAAATGCAAGATATGTTATGCGAAAATATGCATAATATATGCAAAATGATTTTTTAAAATATGGAAGGCAATTTATAAGTGATACACAAAAATTATGAGCATGAATAACATATGATATGCGAGCATAACATAGAATATGACATGCGCTTAAACTATATAAAATGCAACGTGAGACATGCGAATTCATGCACGAAATATTTTGACAAAAATATGGTATGGGGATATGATGATACTCGAAAATTTGATGTAATACATGAGAGATAATGCAAAGATATGGAATGGAATTTTGAAAATATGGAATGCAGGATATGATATTCGAAAAAAAAATATGCCATGAATATGCAATGTATGAATGAGATTTTTTGTATTTTCTTTGGGATTTTCAACCACATGAAGATATGCTTGATTTGATTTTCTTGACTTCATTTCCAAGTTGAACTTAATAAGATGAAGTTTCTGGGAAACTTTATCTTCCTAAAGATTTAATTAGATATAATTTCTAAGAAACTATATCTTACTAAATATTTTGGGAGTCTTAAGTTTAGATTAATCGAGATATCAAATCAGTCACAGAATATCAATCCAATTAAATAACCATGATACCAATCCAGATACATAGAAACAAATCAAACCCCATCCTCTTATAATTTTCAAAGAAAAGATAGGACAAAATCTAAAATAGGCTTTTTGAAAGGTAACAAATCGGATCTAAATGGCAATAGATCGAGTCGGTTATCTTTCCCGATTTTTCTAAACCGGAGGATCGTTCCCGAATGGCAACGGGAAGAATCATCCAAGTTTAAAAAATTCGTTGCCTATTAGGAAAATATTTTCCTAATTTAGATTTAGTCCTTTTTTAAGATATTCTGAAAATGTGTCTAATTAATCCTCAAAACAGCAAACAACCAGCATGTGATTCGCGCAAAACAGCATAAAAAATAAATAAAATACTTACCTTTACGCTCCCGCAAAATTCTGCATGGTTCGAGACATGTACAGCGAAAAACATGATGATTTTGGACCGAGCAGCACGTTTAACAGCACAAAACAGCGTTAAAGCAGTGCAAAAACAGCAGCAAAACAGTACTAAAACAGCATGCTAATCACTGCAAAACGATTCTAAATCAACCCTAAAAGGATGTGAAAATTACCTTAGTTCGTGGGATGAGACTTGAGCCGGATTGAACTAAAGACACTGCCGGACAGCAGAAGACGCCTGGCTGGTGGTGCACCGTGAATCAGATGAGGACCTTCAGGGTTGAGCAGAATCCTCGCCAACAACAAGGACACGGATGACACCTTGAGGAAAGCTTCCAAAAACGTGAAGGAAAAAACTTGTCTCACTCTTTCACCACTTTCACGTTTTTCAGAGCAGACCATTCTCCTTTTGTCTTCTAATGGATGCTTCTTTTGTCCTCAAATTGTGAAGTCCACACCTCTCCACTTCTTCTCAATTCTCTCTCGAAGACCAGAATGTGTCGTCCTCTTGTCGAGCTCTCAATGTGGCCGTGTGATAAATTGTGTGGCCTCCCCTTGATGTGAACCCTAATGCACCTATTTATAGTAGTGAGCTAGGGTTTCGCCTTATTTTCTTTATTTCCAAAATGGTCCCTCAACTTCGGATAGTCGCAATTTGATCCGGAGACAAAATATTCTGTCCATAAAACCTTTTTCTTAATTAATGGGCATTTTAATTAAAAGGCTTTTCTTTTTCTTTTTCTTTTTTTATTTTCAAATTAAACATTAAATGGGCTGATTTAACCTCAGATTAGGCCTCAAGACCTTGGCACAAACTCCCCTCGATTGGCAAAAGTTTTATTGTCAATTTAAGTTCAGTCGCCTGATAAATTAAGCTCAAATCCTCCGCCGCCGGCCCAATTTAGTATGCAAAATGCAATGCAATGGAGAGAAAATAAATTATGCAATGCATGAGGAAATATTTTTGGTGAGAATTAATTCTCATTTTATAAATGATTTAAGGAAAATCAAAATTTAGGTGTCAACACATGTGCATAAAATCAAAGTAAATTTAACATCATATGCCAGTAAAAACTTGTTTGCTTGCTTGCATTACAAGGCTTCATTGGGGAATTTTATCAATAAGGAAATCTGTTTGATCCTCTTGATAAAACAAATCAACATTGAATGAGGAACCTTCAGTCAGAAAGGATTTTCACTCACTCATCATGAAAAGGCTTTTGAGACCCGACCATTGATGCGGGTATGAGAATCACTCAGAACTACCACTGTTATGCTTTGACAAGGGTCTGGGTATTCTCGCAATCAGTATAACCAGGCCAATCTGAGAGGTCTTTGTAGGGACTGTAATTTGGGCTTGGTCAAAGGCTTTAGCAAAAGGAACCCGTATGAGTTATTTGGCTTTGAAAAGATATCATTAGCTGCATCGGGTTTACAAATCAGGAATCCTGAAAAATGATAAGAATAAACTCGCTCGCACTTCTTCGAGCAACATTTATAAACATTTGAAATCCTACGTTAACTCAAGTGCCCCAAATCTGAAGAGTCTTCGGTAAGGGTTGTAACGTAGGTGTGGGTAGGCTAGAAATGAATGGCCTATTTTATCAAAGAGGTATCATCAGAGGAAATTGGGAGCTGGTGATCATCCAAACTTCACACTTCCACCACAGATTCCTGTTCTAATCATTTTCATTGTTATTCTCTGGATTTATTTTCTTCTGAGGAGCCTTTTGAGGGATTTCTTTTGATGAAACAACTCTGCAAATCATCTGTGCTGAGATCTCCTTCTTCCTCCCTCTTCTTCTCCTCTTTTTTTTTTTTTTGATTTGAGAGAGAGAGAGAGAGAGAGAGAGCTTTTCTCTTCTCCTTTTTTAGAGATTGAGAGAGAGAATCCCATTCGCTAGATCCTCATGGATTTTTCAAAAGCTGTTTGTCCCAAGCCACATCAGAATACTTTGAGACAGTCTCCTTAGTTCACCACGGGAATAATCACTAATCGGGTTGAAATTAATCCACCGCCCAAATTGGGTGAGCAAAGGGTATAGTATGTGGGGATGTAGAAAGAAACGCTCTTCGTCATGTCTAAGGCACTTGAGCTAACACTAGAATTCTCATGCAATAAATATACTTGAAGATTGATGCAAGTGAAGCAGAGAGAATTCTAGCCATTTTTATCTTTTTTTGAGAAATTGCCCCAATGTGGGGTTGTTCCTGACAGGGGTTTGAAATGAAGCTCCGCTCAAAGGGGTTAAGCAAAGGATAACCTGTAGTGTGTAGATAGAGGAAATGAATGCCTCCCATCATTTTGGTTATCATACTTTTTGCGAGAAAATCCTTTACCTTGTTAGCACGGAATTTCCAACTTAGCTCACACTGAGGATTAATATTCAGGATGTGTATGGAAATGGCTCGCCTTTCGTCGTTCTAACGTTTCTCATTCAACAGATTGCCTGATCAAAAATTCTTTCTCAACATCATGTATGAAATTTCGCAGAACGTGAGCTCTTATCAAGCATGCTAAGCATGTTCAAATTCTTTTTGTGAAAACACCTCTCTTCACTTTGAGCTCACTACATGAGTGCTTTGCAATTTCCTCTTACCAGCTTCGCCGCTTGGCGGCAAACGAGTGAATGAATTTGCAACCATCGAGGTTTTAGAATCGCCTAAGGTCTTTGGTCTCGTACGATCGGGCATTCTCGTCTTCTTCTGCAAAAAAGAAAGTGCAAAAAGCTTTTTATTATTGATTTACAATATTTACATCATTCACCAACCTCGGGGATCGAACCCAGATTGTTTCGGACCACTGTCACTCCTTCATGCCACCAAGCCGCGGCGTAGTTGGCATTCGTGGGGTGCCGTACTTTTAGTTAAGTGTTGGCTTGGAAACGGCATGTCCTTCCATGTCATATCAGATGGCTCCGTTTTCCACTAATCTCGTGGCGGTTGACAACCCCTATCGAGAATGGTATGAACTCGTGTTAGAATCGAAATGATTAAGGGTAAATTGGAAACGATACGGAGTTACCCTTTTTAGAGCTTGCTCGCGCTTTTCACTTGCAATTTTCCTTCTTGAGGTCATTCAACATTTTTCTTTATGGCATTTAGAGGCATCGTCCGTAAATTGATTTGCGCCAAATCTGATTTAACAAAGAAACCATGCATTTAAACTTAGAAAAGGCAACACTGCCCCCCTTCCCCGTAATTCTAGACTCCTAGAAAGCAAGAAAATATCCCACGCAGGGGATTGCATGAAATGAAATTTTACTAATTTGGGCCTATGCCCGCTTCTTCTGAGGGTTCTCCGGTGATCGGCTAGTCAGGTGCGGATGGGTGGTGTTCGAGAGCCTAAGATCACCGGCTTCGGATCACAAGTTACAGCTTTGGGGTGTCATCAACGCTGAACTGGTTGACCATGACAGCAAGCTCATCGCCAAGGCAACTCGACCCGTGGGGATGTATGTTCCTTCCCTCGGGAGGCATTGATACTGACCTTGTAAGATTGATTCTCCCATGTTTTTCTCTAACGAAACTTGATTGTGCCGAGAATTGATGTGGGGAACAGGACGACGAGTGAGGAGGGAGATGAGGGCAATTAGAAACCAATAGCTTCCAAACATATTTTGAGGCAATGGCGGATATCCTTTTTATCTCCTCTTTCAAACGAGCATTTTCAATCCTCAGACGCTGCTCATCAAGGGACATTTCACCGAGGGCGGTGGGGTCACCGCATTTAGGGCAGGTGGCAGTGTTGAGAGCTTCTCCATATCTCGCGTGCTCTGCTTGGAGCTTTTCAATTCAATCTTCAGAATCACATTATTGCGGCGTTCATGTCGAACCTTCGTTAGGGTTTGCTTATTTTGAAACCAAAATTTGACTTGCGAAGGCACCAACCCAAGCTTTTGGTCCAGTTCCTCTCTTTGTATGTCATCTGGGTAAGGGCACTCCTTGAAGAGAGCTTCCATCTCTTGGACTTGACGTTGAGCGAAGCGCCTCTTTTTCCGAGGTTGACCATCGTTGTTGTTGTCGTCGTTGTCGGGATCTTGAATGCCGTTGCCGGAAGGGTCGTGTTCTGTGGTTTCGGTGCCAGATTTGGTTCCGAGATCTTCAAAATCTCTTATCTTTAACACTTCGCTCGTGGAGCTCCACTCGCTGGTCATGTCCGGCAAGTGATGGTGGCTCTCAAACATGCTCATGAAATTCGACTCATTGGTCATGTCCAGCAAGTGATGGTGGTTCTCAAACATGTTGGGTTGAAACATCTTTGATTGATTTTTGTTCCTTCAAGGCTCTCTACTCTTTCCTGTATTCTTCTGAGTGGCCTTGTATGCTCTGAAGCTTTCTTTTGAACACGGATGAAAAACACCAATAGGACGTCTCTCTCAAGGTTTCACGTCTTCTACATGAAAAGCGCACTCTTTCTAAAAATCTGCCGTGTTTCTCGCTCAGTTTGTCTTCTACTTCTTCTTCTTTAATGTGGTGGGACCTCCAAATCTTTTCGCGAATTTTTCGGACTCGTTGGGCTCGAGATTGCAGACCAGCGGTGGGTTTACGATTGACAGGCGAAATAGGGAACTTGGACCAATGGACGAAAAGGGAAATTGGACCAACGGATGAAATAGGGAAAGGCACTGACGAAAAGGACGAACAGAGGATAGCACCGATGAAAAGGACGAATAGGCTTTTGTCGTACAATTCGGACGGTGTAACACAAACAGCTGATTCGTAGAAGCCGTAAGCTTGCAGGGTTGGCCTTGAATGCTTCTTTTACGGAGTGGCAGATATTGACGTTATTCAGTGCGGGAGCAAATGATGGCTTCTTCATTTCTAAACGCCTGTATTTTTACCTAGTCCTGATTTTATGAGGATCGTCACTGTAACCTTTCCTCACTTTCCTCTTGCTATAAAAATCAGAACTTGACGCAGAGCAGATTAACATCTTTGCATCCTCAGTTTCAATCATCTAATCATTCTTCTGCCTTCAATCTTTTCTCTTCCGTCTTCAATAACAATGGCCTCTAACCACGTCTTCTCGACCGAAGCTTTAGCCAAATGGGAGAGGCTTTATCATCTTCTTGGCCGAGGCTACGTTTACATTGCCCGTCATCCAGATACTGAAGCTGAGATCTTCAGTCTATTTAGTGGCATGGACACGGCTTCCATTGAAAACACCAATTTAGAGAGGGAGTATAGGACATTCCGGACCCTGTTCATCAACTTTCTAGAAGCTTATCGGCGCGTTGATCAGGAGGTTATCCTGGCTCGTGTTGTGAGAGCTCGTTACCAGGATCAGTCTGAGTTTCTGGCGTTGGCCCGTTACCTGGTTGACAAGCACGAGAAGGCTGCCGAGCTCGTCAACGAACGAGTCTCATTATTGGTTCGTGAGAGGGAGAGACTGGTGGAGCGTTTAGCCCTGACCCAGACCTACTACGAGCACGACTCGAGTGACATCGTGATGAAGTTCCAATGTGAATGGCTAGAAGAGAGGCTTGAATGCTTGACTGTGGATATAGCCCTCGAGAGAGCCCTGATCCCGAATCTGGAGTCTGCCTCTGAATATCACGGAGCCAGCGCGACTAGGCTCAAGGAGAAATGCGATCGCCTCTTTCTCAAGGTTGCGGACCTCGATTCCCGGAGTGCTCAGCGTGTGCAGAGCATTAACTGTATAGAGAGTCAGCTGAGCTCCTTTGTGACGCTTATTAGGGCTCAGTTTGGTTTTACTTTTCCCCCTCGATGACTCGTTGTAAGGCTTGGTGCATGGAATGAAAGGATGGTTCTCGTATATTTGTGTTTTGTTTCATCCCATATACAGCTTAAGGCATTTCCCATTGATAGATTCAGACTAACTAAAAATAACAGTATGAGTACAAATTAAGTATAGTACTTCTTTACAGAATCAGAATTGAGAGGGCTAGAGAAAATGCGACCATCCATCTCAGCTAGGATCAAAGCACCTCCTGGAAGGACCTTCTTCACAACGTATGGGCCGCCATAGTTCGGAGCAAATTTTCCTTCCGGAAGGGAGACTATTGGCAACAACCTTCGTAGGACGAGGTCATTCACTTTAAAATGTCGAGGCTTAACTTTTTTGTTGAAGGACTTGGCAACTCTTTGCTGATAACACTAGCCATGGCATAGAGCCCTGAGTCTCTTTTCATCAATCAGGTTCAATTGATCCATCCTCTGTTGGATCCAATCAGCTTCAATCAACTTGACTTGAGATAGAATACGCAAAGAAGGAATTTCTACTTCAACAGGTAATACTGCTTCCATGCCGTAAACAAGAGAGTACGGGGTTGCCCCAGTCGATGTTCGGATCGATGTCCGATATGCCATGAGTGCAAAAGGCAACCGCTCGTGCCAATCTCGGTGGTTCTTAGCCGTCTTAGCCAAGATCTTCTTGATGTTCTTATTGGCCGCTTCTACTGCTCCATTCATCTGAGGACGGTATGGGGAAGAATTCAGATGCTTGATTTTGAATTCATTGAACAACTTATCAACCAACTTGTTATTCAGGTTCGATCCATTATCAATGATTATGGCCTCTGGCGAACCATATCGAGCAATAATATTCTGATGAATGAACTTCACCGCGTTCTTCGCCGTGACTGCAACATATGATGCAGCTTCGATCCATTTGGAAAAATAATCAATGGCGACCAAGATGAACCGATGCCCGTTAGATGCTTTCGGGTTAATAGGGCTAATCACATCGATGCCCCACATACAAAATGGCCATGGCTCAGTCATCTGATGTAATTCGTTCGGAGGAACGTTGATCTTATCACCATGAATTTGGCACTTGTGACAATTCCGGACATGCTGGATGCAGTCACTTTCTAACGTGAGCCAATAGTAGCCCAATCTCATTATTTTCCTTGCTAGCATACGACCATTCATGTGGGGACTGCATATCCCTTCATGCACTTCAAGCATCAGGCGGACGGCTTCAGTTGAGTCAACACACCTCAATAAAACCGAATCGAATGACCGCTTGTACAGGCTTCCTCCATTCAAGAAAAACCTCAATGCCATTTTCTTGATATACTTCCGGTCTGACACGGTACTCTTCTCCGGAAACTCCTGTGTCTGAAGGTATGCTTTGATGTCATGATACTAAGGTTTGCCATCAGGCTCTTCTGTCATGGTCATACAATAAACTGGTTTTTGCAATACTTCTATTTTTAAAGGCTCAACTTCTAGTCCACTTGTGGCTTGTAGCATTGCTGACAGCGTGGCCAGAGCATCAGCAAACCGATTCTGAGTTCTAGATAAATATTCAAACGAAATGTCATCGAACCTTTCTGCCAATTCCTCCAAATAAGCGTGATAGGGCTGTAGCTTGGCATCTCTGGTTTGCCATTTCCCTACTGTCTGAAGGACGATCAACGCCGAATCTCCAAACACTTTAAGTAGAGTTACCCCCATCTCGATTGCAGCTTGCAACCCGAGAATGCATGCTTCATACTCGGCTATGTTGTTGGTGCAAGGAAATATCAATTTTACGGCCACAGGATAATGCTGTCTGCCCGGGGATATTAAAACTGCCCCAATACCCGATCCCGACAAGTTCACAGCTCCGTCGAAATACATAGCCCACACATACTCATCGACGGGCATAATTCGGTCCTCTGGCGGGTCCAAATCTTCACTCGCCCCAGGATTTTCGGCTAGGACGTCAGCAATTACACGTCCTTTGACGGACTTCTGCGGCAAGAATTGAATATCAAACTCAAATATAAGGATTTGCCATTTCGCAAGCTTTCCAATCAAGGCGGGCTGGTTAAGCAAGTACTTGATGGGATCACATTCCGTTACAAGTAGTATCTGGTAATGCAACGTGTATTGCCTCAGCCTGTGAAGCGCCCAGACAAGCGCTGCACACGTTCTTTCTGCTTCAGAGTAGTTCATCTCAGAAGTGGTGAACTTCTTACTCAAATAATAAATTGCCCGCTCCTTTCCATCCTCTTCACTTTTTTGAGCAAGCATGGCGCCCAGAGACTCACTGTGGATGGTAAGATAGAGGGTCAGAGGTTGCCCTGGCGTCGGTGGAACAAGTACGGGCGGATTGATCAAGTAGTGTTTAAGCTCGTCGAACGCCCCGTTCACACTCTTCATCCCATTTGATCAACGCATTTTTCTTGAGAAGTTTAAAGAAAGGCTTAGCTGTCTCAGATAGCTGGAAAATAAATCGAGCTATATAGTTTAGCCTGCCCATCAGGCTTCGAGCTTCCTTCACCGAAGTGGGAGATTTTATTTCACAAATGGCCTTAACTTTTGAAGGGTCAATCTCAATTCCTTTATTACTGACAATGAAACCAAGTAGTTTGCCAGATGCTGCCCCGAAGACACATTTTGTCGGATTGAGGCGTAATTTGAATTTTCGGAGCCTATCAAACAGCTTTGTCAAGGTTTCCACATGATCTTGGCCACGCCGGGTCTTCGCGATCATGTCGTCAACATAAACCTCGATCTCTTTGTGCATCATGTCATGGAAGAGGGTAACCATCGCTCGTTGGTATGTTGCCCCGGCATTTTTTAAACTGAAAGGCATCACTCTGTAATGGAATGTGCCCCACGGGGTTGTGAATGCCGTCTTGATCTTGTCATTCTCATTCATTAGAATCTGGTTGTAACCAGAGAAACCATCCATGAATGAGAACAACTCGAATCCTGCCGTACTATCTACGAGCATGTCAATGTGAGGGAATGGAAAATCATCCTTCGGGCTAGCCTTTTTCAAATTCCGATAGTCTACACAAACTCGCACCCAGCCGTCTTTCTTCAATACTGGGATTATATTAGCCACCCAGTCAGCATATTGGGTAACCTCAATGAACCCGACGTCGAGGAGTTTCATAACTTCTTCCTCAATTTTCTTTGCTAGCTCTGGCTTGTATTTCCGCTGCTTCTGTTTCTTAGGTATCATCGAAGGATCAGTTGGTAAGCAATGTTCGACGATCGATCGATCAAGACCTGGCATGTCAGCATAAGACCAGGCGAAGATGTCCTGATAATCTCTCAACAATTTGGTCAAACGTTTAGCCACATCTTCGGGAAGACTTGCCCCAATCTTCACCACTCTAGGATTCTTCGCGTCACCAAGATTGATTAGCGTGGTTTCTTCAATAGTCAGAGGTTTAGACTTCTCATGAGTTTCCAGGTTCCGACGTATCTCCTCATCATTCGAATCATAGTCGTCTGAATCATCTGATTGGTCTGCATCACATACATTTGGATCCACTGTAACTGTTTCCGTCCCTTTGCATTCCTCAAGGTCATTCCTGAAACATAAAGTAAAGGAATCAAAAAGACAAGACAGGGTTAAACCATATGCAAGTTTTCGAAAACCTTTGCTTTTGAAGTCCATTTTTATTTTTGAAGACCTCGGGACGAGAATTCTTGGGAAGCCCAACCATCAGTTCTTACCATAGATGACACACATATATATACATATATATGTATTTCGATCGTTGGCTATCGTCATTGGGTTAGTTTGGGGTACTTCGGCAAGATTCAAAATGATAAAAACCTCTGTAATTTTATTGATGGCAAACTGGTGAATTACATCTGGATTGAGTCAAAGTACAACATGAAGAGCGATAAGTATTCCCATGCAAGGGAGGTACAAAAGACTGGAAATAATTACTCTTGAGGGCCAGCGCCCATCCCTTCCAGTGGTTCTTCAGTGATTGCACCGATGGAAGTTCCAGCAAACAAATCGGTAAGATAGGATATGCCACCATCGAAATCTACTCCCACGACGTTCGGTTCGGGCTTCTTAAAAACGCATGGTGGCTGGTCATCTTCGGAATCATCAGACAAACTGACCAGAATCGCTTTACCCTTCTTCTTAGGTGGACCAGTCATGGCCTAGGGCCATTTAGGAAAAATGAGCCCAAGATCATCTTCAGTCGGACTTGGTTCTAAACGCTTATACCCCCCTATTATTCCAGCTGAGCGAAAGGTACGATCAATGGGAGGTGGCAAAGGACCGCGACCTGCTCTTCCTCCACAATGACCACGGCCTCTTCCACGGCTCCCCGACCTATGGTATCCCAAACCAGTTGTGTGGGATTGTGTCTTTATCTCAATCGGGGTGCGAATGCCTTGGCCTTCCTTCCCAAGACCTTTGCCTGGTTCGAAACCATTGCCAACCATCACCTTCGCAACCATAAGTGCCGTGCTAGAAACATCTGGAATAGGTAAAGGCGTATTAGGGGAAGCCTCGATAGTATGCACTATCTCAAGTGAATGATAGCTAGCCTCCTCGACATGATCAGGCTCGACATATGGGATAGCCGTCGCATTATAAATCGGGTGGTCCTCTTCTCCATGAACGGTGACCAGCTTCGTTTCAACTACGAACTTTATCTTTTGATGAAGGCTAGAGGGCACCGCACCAGCGTTATGAATCCATGGACGACCCAACAAGAAATTAAACGCTGAAAGGATATCAAGCACTTGAAAAAGAATATTGAACACATATGGTCCAATCTGCAGCTCCAGGTTAATTTGGCCCATAACATCCTTTTTCATTCCGTCGAACGCTCGGACGGAAGTCTTGGCCGGTTGCATATTAGACGGATCAATCCCGAGACGTTTCAAGGTGGCCAGCGGGCATATATTCAGAGCCGACCCGTTGTCAACAAGCACCCTAGCCAATTGAGTCTCCTTGCACTTTACTGATATATGGAGCGCTTTGTTGTGGCCGCGTCCCTTAATCGGGATTTCCTCGTCGGAAAATGCTACCTGATCCTTGAGGAGGATTGCTCCGACAAAGTCTTCCAGCTTGTCTTCTTCAATAGTCTCGAGCACATGAATCTTGCTCAAAACTTTCATCAGAGCTTCCCGATGTTTGTCTGATGTCTGGAGAAGTTCTAATATCGAGACTTGAGCCGGTAACTTCCTCAACTGATCAACCACGCTATACTCACTTGCCTTAATCATTGCCAAAAACTCCTTAGCTTCCTTATCTGTAGTCTGCTTGGCTAGTTGGTCGTCATTATAGGTACGCCCAGACCTCGTCACCAGATTCAGCTCTAGATCATAAGACCATGGCACTGCTTTATCATTCTCATAGGGAAACGGTTGAGGTGAGGTGATCACAAAACTGTCGGGTATGACAATCCCCAACTCGTTATCAGAGGCATCTTCTAGAGGAGGCATATCGGCCAACTCAAGGTCAGACTTAACCAGGCTAGCCACATCAACTTCAACTGGATCGATTTTCAGTTCTGACTCGACCTGAGACGTAGTCAAGGCAGCAAATTCTTGATCCCAGTCGATGATGATCTGAGATACGGTGGCCACCACCCCAGCCTGACTTGCATATACTATCATTCCGTCGTTCATCAAATCCAAAAATTTCTTCTTCAGCTGGTCCAACGGCACTTCTTCTCCAGTCTGGTAACATCCTGCTCGAACTAGAGCATCGAAGATGTCGACAACCCGAATTTTGAAACCATCCGTCTGACTTATTTCCGAGTCAAAAACGGCGTTGACTTTGCCCGAATGATCAGGCAACGGATTATTCTGAACATTTGGCTGACTGTTGTTTTGAAATGAAAATGCTCCAGATTCGAGCAGATCCTGAATGCGGTTCTTAAGCACATAACAGTCGTTCATGTCGTGCCCAGGTTCACCACGATGATAATCGCACTTCTTTGACGGGTCGTACCTTGCAAAGGATGCATAATTCGGTCGTAATGGTTCCATCGTCAATAGCTCCTTCTTGAGTAAAATAGCCAAGACTTGAGAGGGAGTCCCAGGAAGTGGGGTAAACTGCCGATTATTGCGCCGGTTCCCTCTTTGACCCTGCGATCCGAAGTTAGCCGGCTGCTGATTAGGGACTTGTACCTTAGGTGCTTGGACCGGAGGTTTCTGGACATAGGTCATGTTGACTTGGGGAGCTGGCTCTTTGTCTTTCTTAGCCATGAATCTCTTAGCATTAGAGCTGGTATCTCCGTACCACCCTTTCTTTAAACCGATCTCCACCTCTTCACCCATCGCAATGAGATGACTGAACGATGTAGCCGCAGTTCCGAGGATGTGCGATCGTATAGCTTGGGGGAGGGTAGAGACGAATAACCTCATGAGTTCACGCTCGGGTGGCACTGGCTTCGGTTGAGCTGCGATGTTCCTCCACCTGGTGCCATATTGCTTGATCGTCTCGCCTTTCTTCATTTTCGACTATTCCAAGTCCTCTCTAGAGGTGACAACATCCAAGTTAAAGCTGAAGTGCTTTACAAACAGATTGGCTACCTTCTCCCATTCTTCTATGCGGAAAATCTCATAATCCGTATACCATCTCATGGCCGCATCTTTCAAACTTGCTTGGAAGGTTTGGACCATCAGGGGGCCGTTAGCCACGTACTTATTCATCCTGGCCTAGTACATTTGAACATGCTGAACCGGATTGGAGGTGCCATCATACTTCTCAAAATCGGGCATCTTGAATTTGTCAGGCACCTGGACCTTTGAATAAATAGACAGGTCTACTGGAACGATACTATGTGTCCCCTTGACTTCTCTTAACCTTTGCTCCATCTGAGCTATGATCGTCAAGGCCTCCTCGCTTATTCCCCTGGCCACAGGGGTGGCCTGGGGCGTTGGGATCACAGGTGATGTGCTAGAGCCAGCACCAGCGAAAATAACGTCTTCCAGTGGTAAAGCATGAGTAGGGACAGGGTCCGAGACTCTATCAGGATTATCTGCTGGAAGAGGTGGAGGGGGTGCTACGGACCGAGGAGCCGAGCTAGACGGGAACAGCTTGGCTGCAAAACTAGTTGCCATTCTTTCCATTGCCTGGGACATGATTCCTTCAAAACGCTCGTTCATTGCATCCATATGCTCCCTGAGAGCCTTCTGGACTGCTGCATTGATCTCGGCTCTGTCGGCCATCTTTCTTGCTTTCAAACGAGTGTTATAAGGGTGCGGGGACTCCGTGATAGATTACCTACAAAAGTAGAGATGGAAATGAGCACAATGAGTAGAAAAGTGAGTCGGTCCATGACACCCTCCTAGACCCGGAAATCGAAATAAGCAAGACCAAAGGAACGAAACGGGCAATTTCCCAGTTTCGTCGGCTTCTACAAGAAAATTCGTATTAATTCGAAAAGTGGTCGAAACACTGTAAAACTTTGCGAACAAAAGGACAAGACATGGATGAACAACTTTCATGTTTTAAGCTCAGGGAGATCCCAAATAGATCAATACAGTTTAATGCTTCTTTCCAAAAACATTTCTCAGCAAACTGGCTTGTCCGGTTTTTTCTTTGAGGATAAATGGGCCACCAAAAATGAGAATTGATGCCCGGAAATTTGCAGATCACTATTTCAAATCCCATTCTACCACTTTCATGTTTTAACTTCTTGCAAAAAAGTTCATTTATTAGTGGTACACGGTGAGATTAAACTGAAGTCGGGAAAATTCCGAAAATCTAGACAGTTTATCATTCATCTTAAGTTTGACATTAAAAGGAAAACACTCTGGAATGATCCGAAGATTTTTGAGGTAATAGACTGGGGTCTTGCGAATGTTTTTCAAGAAGACCATGTGAGCCAATTCGAATCACAAAATTCATAACAAAA
Organism: Lenwebbia sp. NSW1173648; assembly: GCA_029784005.1. Taxonomy (NCBI): domain Eukaryota; kingdom Viridiplantae; phylum Streptophyta; class Magnoliopsida; order Myrtales; family Myrtaceae; genus Lenwebbia; species Lenwebbia sp. NSW1173648. Next base: position 37,879 of record JARCGZ010000011.1, read on the forward strand.
TACGGAAGACCCGAAGGTCAGTCTGAACAGTAGCCTCTATTACAAGAAAAAAATCCATAAAGTCACGAAGTAGACATGCAACTGAAATGAAGCTAAACACGACTCATATTAAGACATTTTCCTCTTCTTGGAGGCAACACGATCTATAGATCAATGGGACTCCAACTCTTTTCGAAGTCGTGCATTTTCTTTGGCCAGAGTCTTCATTTGCTTTGTTGCCTTTTGAGCCTTCTTCTCGTAGGCTTCTATCTCGGCTAAACGAGTGGGCTTCATGATCACCAACGGAAATTTTGGAAGCATATGAGCCGATATAAAGTGGTGGTGGATGTACCGGGCCTTCGCATGATAAAGTTTTTGCTTCCCTTCAGGCTCCGTCTTGGGTAGTGATAGTGGGCGGGTCTTGGATTTGTGCCAAGTTTGATCCAGACGCTTGAGTTCGGTTCTATAATTCTCGACCGCAATAAGTTCAACTTGCAAAGTGTTCTGCTTCAGAGGTGGAGGAAGGTCCTGCAAAACTCCGTATTGCCGCACTACGCGAAGAGGGTGATACCTTGCTACGCCGGTAATACCCAAAAGTGGTATGGGTTCCCACTCACCATGGTACAAACGGGCCTCAGAGACTCGGAACCATATAGCTTGCCATAGAAAAATCTCGGGACTCGGATCTTTAAATAAATCAATCCACTCGGAATAAGACAATCCATCAATATCTTTTTGCAACTTTTGAAATTTTGCAATTGGGTTTTCATCTTGACTTATGCGTGGGATAGTCATCTTAGTACCTAATTTAGCATAATGAGAGAAAAACCACAGTTGCAAAAGTTCAATTGGAGCGTGGAATGTCTTATCTTTATTTTGCTTAAAGCGAGTCAAAGATATGACAGTTTTGGCAAGAATGGTATTAATGAAATTCGCTCCACTACAAACATGCCTAACTATCAAGGCCATGGATGGATTGATAAAATTCTTTTGAAGTGGAAAAATCACAAGCCCGAAGAAAGCCAGGATGAAAATCCTGCCTTGTAGGTAAGAATTGCTCTCATGGAAACATTCAATGAGAAATGAGAAAGGACACATGTGGCAGTTTGCCCTCAAAATTTTCTTCATTTCTTTTTTATTAACTTCCAGAAAATCAGCAAAAATGGCAACCGGATCGATTCCCCCACAAGGGTGAATTAAATCAAAGTCCAAAGTTTTTCCAATGGCAACACTATATTCTTCCAGAGTCGGGGTGAGCTCGTGCTTACCTAGAATGAAGGTAGCGGTATCCGGGCACCAGAAATGTGCGAGTGCTTGCATAACCCCAGTCTGTAATCGAATGTCCAGGAGCGGCAATATGTGACCCATACGGCTAAGGACATAGCTCTGTGCATCGACGCTTAGACGGTACCACATCTGCTTCAACTCGGCCTTCGGAATATACACGAAACGAATATCATTGTGTCCCATTGTCTATAGATCGCGTGCCACAAACCTAATTATCATGGACCGACCCAATAAAAAGGAAAAAAGAAATTGATATAAGACAAGATGAAGTTTGGGGTCATACTTTACCGTAGGACAAGAAAGTAAACAATCACATAGACATGCACATGATTCATGAGTTGTCCTTATTCTAACTATCCTAAAGGCTCGCAAATTGAAGTGAAAGACTTATGGCAAGGCGACAATCTCGCGCACATAATCAGAATTAGTCGTGATCCCTTGACGTAACCAGGATTAGCCGGGTCTTTCAGCTTCGGCTTCTCGAGTTAAAAATTATAACCCCCGCTTCGGTAATCCTACCGAGCACGAGTTCTAACTTTTGAAACTCATTTTTGAAAAGAGTCGGGATCGAATTCGGACTAACTTTCAACCGTGATCACACGGAGAACTTTAGGATCCAATCTCGATACCATCTTAAAACTAGTGGCCCGGGTCCGGCCACGGGTAGTGTATAGTGCTAAAACAATTAATCATGCACAACAGTTAAATCCAAACACCGCTTCAATAGGTGCAGAAATTAAATAAGGAATTCCCAAACACCATAATCTACTAAACAAGGGGTTAGCCAAACACTCATCCCCTTATAACTCCCATTCTGCAAGACCATTTAACACCTAAGGATGAGAATTCAAGCAAAATTTGCCAAGCCAAGGGACAATTATCACGAAAATTTTCTGGCCTAAGTCCTCCTGTAAAAAAAAATACATCCCCAGCGGAGTCGCCAAGCTGTCGCGACCTAAAAGTCGGCTTTCCCAAGTTTAGGTTAATGGATTGCCAAATTAATTAATTAGATTAATTAACAAAGCTCGAACCCTCCCAAGCTCTGCCAAATCGCAACTTAGGTTCAATTTCATGCAAAGATTTATCTTGGAGTCGCCACTAATCGTTTCTTGATAGGCCGATTAGAAACCTAAGTAAATTAGCAGGAGAACTAAATTACTTCTACGAACCAGAGATTAAGGGACCGGGAACTTAATTACATTAATTTTTTAATTAATGCCCTTTCGGTACCAACTTCATGAAAAAAAGTTCAATTTGGCAATTTTTATACATTCTCACTTGAAGTCCAAAGGTGCAATTTTTTGGGTTTTCTTTTTTATGAAAATGTAAGAATTAAACTACATGCAATATATGCCGTGAAAGTTTAAAAAAAATACAATCTAATCGAAATATTTACAAGATGGATTACACGTGCAATTATCTACATGATGCTAATTTTGGAAGATGCAATTTTTAAGCATGGTGGAATGATATGTCCGAGAAGATTTAATCGGGATTCCAATCAATTAGGTAACAAAATTTTTGAATATTCTAAAAAAGATTAGAATCGTTACCTAATTTGGCGGATTCGACTGCCGAGTTCGAACCTTGAATTGTCTTGTGGATCAGGACCTTGGACCACGGCTCGAACGACGGGGATGGACTTGCGGCTTTGTGTTGATGAAGGGATTGGCAAGGGGGACTCGGTCGAGAAATCTCTCAACCGAACTCTTTCTTCTTTCGCACACAAGTGTTTTCTCACCTCACTTTGATGATTTTTTTTTATATCTCTCTCCAAGCTCTCAAGAACTTCTTCTCCAAAGATTCTTTTTTCCAAAAATTCTTCTCCCAAAACTCTTCAAAAAAACTCCCCTCTTAAAATTCTCTTCCTCTTCTCCTTTTATAACTCCCTCATCCTATCTACCTTTCTAATTTCTCCACTAACTCCATCTTTCCTTCTCCATCTCTCTTTCTCCATCTTCCTTTCTCAATCTCTCATTCTTCATCTTCCTTTCTCAATCTCTCATTCTTCATCTTCCTTTCTCCATCTCCCATTCTCCATCTTCCTTTCTCCATATCCCCTTCTAATTTCTCCACTAACTCCATCTTTTGGTTATTTGCAAAGTAGTCCCTCAAGTTTTGAATACTTGCACTTTAGTCCTTGAGGTTTTACGTATTTGCAATTCAGTCCCTGAGAAAAATATTTCTTCTTCTGATTAAGTCCGAGCCTTCAAAAGATAAATCCTTCGCCGAAATTCGTGCCTAGTCCAATCGCCTATCATTTTAAAACTCGAATCTTCGGCCGTTAGTCTGAATGCGATGCATGAATAAATATGAAAAATTACATGATTATTTTTGGCAAGAACTAAAATTAGTTCTAATTTTTTTTTATGGAAAAATGACTAGAAAGGTTAGTCAGAATTTAGGTGTCAACAGTTTGTAAATATGTAAATACACACAAAAGGAAGCTCGATCTTTTATTTGCAATGTGTGCATGTCTGAACTTGAAACTGTATGTATGGCATGAGTTGATACACTTAGATCATGTGAAGCGAACCATGTAGACGATAATGTAAGACACTCCTAGAAGGTTCTTTATGTGCTCGTGTTTCTTCTTTTTCTGGCACTTCACAGGCCTCTATAGGTTATTTTCTGTCAGACTTGGCAATGATTGTTTGGCATTTTCCAGCTTTAGGTGGTTGGGAATATGTAAGTACACGGACACAAATTATTGTGATTCTTTAGCTTGCAGTATTTTAGCATGAGATAACTCTTCCTCCATCTGCCTTGACTCTTGTTTGTTGTCTGAATCTGGTTTATCTAAAGAAAGTTAAGAGTATATGTCATGAGAGATTTATAAGTTAAGTCGAGTAGTGTTTGTAGTAGGTTAACTACGACATGATGAAAGTTAAGCATTCCTCATTGTAAGTTAACCATGATATGATTTGCTGTCAAATAACTGAGGGTTGTAAGTCTAGTGGTATTACTGCCTTTGTGATGCTAACTTGCTCGAACGAAAAAAGGCCGCCCTTTACTTACCACGATTGGCTGCCCTTTATCTACCGTGAATCACGATAAATAAAGAAGGCCTTTTTTGTCCGAGCGAGTTAAAATGACGGTAATTATATCCCAATGTGGAAGTAGACGGCAATTTGTAGCATGTCCTTCTTAAATTTTTTCATTGTCGGAAAATTTGTGGAATTGGGGTTAGCTGGGTGGTTATACTTGTCGTCTAGAAAGCACCGACACTCTTCGGAGGCCTCCGTGTCGTGTCCGAGACTCTGACACTCTCCCGACACTCTCCAGCATGCGATCCACACGTGGTCAGTGCCTCAGACACGCCGGCGACACCCGAGTCCAGCATCCCGACACGTTTCGACACCCGCGGGTCAATTTTAAGCATTTTTAATAAATTCAGGGTCAAATTGTAAATTTATAAAAATATATATATATACTTAAGTCATTTATCTAGCCACCAAAATTAATATACTCAGTCAGTCCAAAAAAACACCTAATCGTGAATCCCTAATAGAAGAAGAAAAAAAAACTCCTGATATTTTTATATAGTCATGTCTATATAAAAATGTACATTTAATATACAACATATCCCAGCATGTCGGAATTCTCTATTTTTTGAGAAATGATGTGTCGGCGTTGTTGACACCTAAATTTTGATTTTTCATTTTTTCATATATGTTGCACAAAATGAGAATTAACCTTAATTCTCACAAAAAATAATTTCTCATGCATAGCATATTTTATTTGCATGCATTGCATTTGCATTTAATTGGACCGGCGGCGGAAATGGACCTGAAACGGATGAGTGGATCAGGCTAGAACATAAGATTAATTCAGCCCGTTAAAAGCCTAATTAGGAAAAAGCCTTAAATGACTAAAATCCATGAATTGAGGCCTAATTTAAGCCCGCAGCGAGAGAAGGCTCGGTCACGTAAGGAGTATAGGGACTGGCCGAAGCTCTTGTTAAAAGATGGGTCCAAATGGGTTGACTTAATAAATCCGCCAGTACTTAATTGAAAAGGGTCATGAACTTTGAAGCCAATTGAGCGACCAAGCCCATAAAGTCAACCTAGATTTGTCTATATAAGCATCCTTAGGGGGACTCGTTCGGGGGAGGCCACACAATTTACACATACGGCCGTAGGTAGAGAGAGAACTCTTTCTTCGTTTTGGTAGGTTCTCCAGGTCCACACAAAGCTGAGAGAAAACACGGATATATACGAGCAAAGTGGGAGAAATCTGGGGAGGGGTCACAGTTTTTACTCCAAATTTAAAGATTAGTGGCTACTCCAAAGTAGAGTTGGGAGGGCTCGGACTAGGTTAGTTAATTCATTTAATTAATCTAGTAATCCACTAACTTGAAATTTCCTAATTTTAGGTCGCAACAGGCGTGTCGTGTTGTGTCGCGTGTCGATGTCGGTGCTACTTAGCTTGTCGTACCTGCTTTAGTAGTGTTGTGGAACTACTCTTGCTCTTTGGGGAGTTTGTCTTTCTTTATGTGAAGTATTGACGCTACAGTTCCTCTCAGGTTCGACACCATGGATTATCCATGTTTTCCATCTATCTTTCCCTTGTAAGTGGTCAAGGCCAAATATACGTACTTATGGTTTTGTTTTCAGAGAGCACGACCCCGTTTGTCAATCTAAGATGGTTAGTGACTTCCAAAATTACATTGTTATTCCTTATTTCTTTGACTAAACAATCCATTATTTTATCAGTATTGTTGACAAACGCTGGCTTAATGAGGAATCTACTCAGGTACTTGGACATTGCTGGTCAGAAGAGTTCTGACCTATACATCTGCAATGGCATCTTTCTGTTCCTGGGTTGGTTGGTACTGTCTGGCTTTTATTAGTTTGATTTACTTTACTACTGTTGCCTTTCTACTGTGCTTAAATGTGAATAATAGGAGGAAAGGCCGAATTTCAGATAACTATAGTCCAGGCAAATGTGGAATTTTTTATTTCACACTTTGTTTGCCTTTATACTTGCAGTTTTAGATGTAGTTTAGATATAGTTTATGTGACATCCTCAAATTCGACCCTATTCTGGATGTAATGAAATGTTGATTTTAATCGATGCGCTGTTAGTAATTCTCGCTCTGAATTGATCACTCATGAGAGGCTAACCGAAGGGGAAAGGCTATTAAGGAATTACGTACGCACGACCTGAGAACTCAACCACGGATTGATAATTCGACCATAAGGATTGACGAGGGACGATTGTGAGCCAATATGGACAGATCAAGGAACAGTTATAAAATGTTTCGTCAATAGTATGCAATCGGATCGCGGGTGATTCCGCTTGACCATTGTATGGATTGCGAATGATTCTAAATTAATATCTAATGATCGCGTACATTGGAACTAGTGATTGATCCCTCGCAATTACATGACAACCGAGGTCGTCCATGGTTCGAGAAAGCTTAGACGTGGATTGATGTCGAATCAACCATGGGTCGAATACGCGTAACTCCTAAAAGCCGCCCGTTAGTTTGAGATATTCTAAAGTTGCAATCGATTGATCTTGATCATGAATTAGAATCCGAATTTGGGTATCGAATCTTTGAGGATCTTAAGACTAAAATATTGGACATCGCCTTATCGAGCGACCGATTTATCGGTTTGCTCGAGACTCTCGGAAAAGGATTATCGGACCGAGATTCGAAGCCCGCGAGGATGTCGGGCCGGGCGAAGGCCCATTAGGTCTCAAGCCCATTAGTGTTTGGCCAAGTGGGCCCAAGACCAATCCAAATGGGCCCAAGTAAGCCCATCTTAAACCTTTGAGCCCATTTAAGCCCATTAAGCTTTACTAAAGCCCATTTCTATTCATCAAGCCCAAGTTAGATGTATATGGACCCGTACAAATACTAGCCCATATACGCGTATCGTATTTTTATACTATGTATATATACGCGTATAACACTTTATACTATACTTTGAGAAATTACCAAAATGCCCTTTGTGAGAAATTACCATTTCACCCTTCTTGCATTTATGGATTTGAGACAAAATTACATCATGGAAGAAGACTTTAGAGGCTTTGTAATCATGAAGATGATGAGATAAGATGTGCTCTTGCTTTTACTAAATTTCAAGATGCAAATATCTCATTTTGGGTCTTGAATTTCTCTCTCCTCTCTCCCTCCCTCTCATCTCACGCTCACTCCTCCTCCCTCTCTCACTCTCGGCCGGCCACCACCACAGCCCCCTTCGGTTGTTTTTAGCCGGCCAAAGTCACCGCCAAGCGCCGCCGTGGCCTCCCGTGACCGTACGTCGCTCGTTTGAGCTTTTTCCGTCGCCGTTTCGAGCTCCGCCGTGCACAACCAGCCCCTTCGGTTCTGTGCAGCTGCTGTCCAGCCGTTCATCATCGTCTCGTTTTGTTTTTAAGGCAAGCCACGCGTAGCCCTCGCCGCCGCCGACGCGCCCGTGTCTTCGGTTTCGCTAACGGGTGAGTTTTCGCCCTAATCCCTCAATTAGTAGGTTAAACTTGATTAGGATGTGTTTAGATTAGAATAATTATGTTTAGTGCTAATTAAGTAAGGATTAGTTGATAAGCTATCATGTTTAGTTGATAAGCTATCATGATTTTGCGATAAGCTATCTTGTGTATGCGATAAGCTATCATGGCTTTTGCGATAAGCTATCGTGATTTGGGCGATAAGCTATCGAGGTTTGAACGATAGGCTATCGAGGTTTGGACGATAAGCTATCGTGATTTGGGCGATAAGCTATCGAGGTTTGAACGATAGGCTATCGAGGTTTGGACGATAAGCTATCGTGGTTTGAACGATAAGCTATCGAGGTTTGGACGATAAGCTATCGTGGTTTGAAGTGATAAGCTATCATTATATAGGTGATAAGCTATCACTAATAGGTGATAAGCTATCGCTATTTAAGCGATAAGCTATCGGTTTATTATATATTTAATATTTTCTTATTAAATAATTTGATTTTTAGAAATTAAATATTAATGCTTTATTCATATTTTCGGGTAGTGCTAATATTAATTCGTGTTAGTTTATGCTCGAATTTATTATGCCGACATTGAGAAATGCTGTATTAATTGAATTGCATAGCTAATTAAATTGAATGGCTATTTTCGATAAATGAATTGTGCATGTGATTCAGTTATTGCATATTGAGCATGAGAGTTGCCCGGATAAGCCGGAAGACCCCCGTAGAGAGACGGGCGTGCCCTCGATCGGCCGTAATTGATCGAAAGGATAACTGCCCGGATAAGCCGGAAGACCCCCGTAGAAAGACGGGCGTGCCCTCGATCGGCCGTAATTGATCGAATAAGTAATACCTGGTTAAGCCAGAAGACCCCCGTACAGGAACGGGCGTGCCCTCGATCGGCCGTAATTGATCGAATGAATAATGCCCGGTTGAGCCGGAAGACCCCCGTGTGAGTACGGGCGTGCCCTCGATCGGCCGTAATTGATCGAATGAATGCCTGAGAGGCCGTAATGATTGAAAGACGTCTGAGTGTACTGACTGGTGAGAAGCTGACGGGTGTTCAGTTTATGTTGTGTACATATTGCATATCATGGTTTAAGACGTATCGGCTGTGTGCCGAGGCAAGGTTCAGTTGCCTATAATTGTATGATGATATGCTTGTGAATATCGTATGATGTTGCATGCTTTAGGTGCGTCCGAGTTGAGTTGACCTCCTAATCGAGGCTTAGGTCGTAGACTCACTGAGATTTTATCTCATTTATTGTTGTTAACCATTTTTCAGGACCCTAACGACGGTGAGTACTCTGAGGTGGACGTACGAGCCAACCTCCTTTTGAGTTGCTTGGAGTAGTGTTAACCCCACCTTTGTTGTATGCGTGGTTTGCTAGGAAGCAGCCTTGTGATAGGCTTGTTTGTTGTAATCTTCCTAGGGTTAACAGTAATTAAATAAAATGAGCTTGGCTGTTGATATTGGTTGTTTCTCTTTCTGACTATCCCTGTTGTTATGTTTGTCTGGGGAAGTATATTGTTTCCGCATGCGCTTAATTAAAAGATAAAAATAATGGGTCGGTGATGAGTCCTGGGGCGTCGCAACCTAACGACCGAGAAGGGATGTGGCGTGCCCGATGGGTGCGGGGCGTGACATCCCCGTTTAAGTGGTATCAGAGCAAGGTCAGCTCGATCCTAGTTTGGTCGAGATTTGGAGTGATAAGGAGCGATGAGTTTTGGGATAGTTCTTTAGGAAAAACAAATCAAGCTTGTGATTGAATTACATCTTATTTTATATAAGGTGTTCGTCTGTGGTTCGATGCTTAAGATCGTTAGCTTGAGTTGGCGATATAGGTCTCTAATTCCTTGATGGAATTATGTAACAGGTGTAGTGAGAATCCTGTGAGATGAGTTACCGTGGAAGAGGAACCCGAGGTAGGCCTAATGCTCAGGCGAGAGCAGCAGAGGAAACCGACATGGCAAGAGTCCTGCTGGCCCTAGAGAATTTTGGGAATATGATCGGGCAGCAGGCTCAGAATCAAGCAGCCGCTGCTGCTGTGGCCGCTACAACTACTGCTGCTGCTGCTGCTGCTGCCGCCGCACCTGTTGAAGTCCCGTTGGCTGGGAACGGGAATGGGGATCGACCAATGCATAAGCTGGTTGAGCAGTTTCTAAAGCTACATCCGCCGCAGTTCTCTGGCGCAGGCGATCCGGAGGCAGCAACCCTTTGGGTCAGGGAACTGCAGAAAGGTTTTAACTTATTGAGGTGTTCTGAGGAAGAGAAGGTAACGTTAGCGGTGTACCAGCTGCAGGGTAACGCTAGCACCTGGTGGGAAGCCACTCGAAGGAGAATCTTTCCTGAGGGTACGGTTCCGGTGTGGAATGCCTTCGTGGAAGCTTTTAATGGAAAGTACTTCTCTGACTGCGCAAGGGAGCAGAAAATGGCTGAGTTTCAACGGCTTCGTCAGAACCATTTTTCAATTGATCAATATGAGGCAAAGTTCGCTGAATTGTCTCAGTATGCGCCAAGATGGGTTGAGGACCCGATCGAAAGGGCAAGGAGATTCCGGGATGGACTAAAGCCGGAAATCAAGAACCAGCTGGTGCCCTTGAATCTGAGAGATTTTGATGAGCTTTATGAGAGGGCTCAGCTGATTGAGAGGAATATTGCCGAGTGTGCAGCCGCATCTGGATCGCGGTTTGTACCAAACCGAGATAATCGTCGGTTCGGGAAGAGACCGATGACTGGAGGAAAGTACCCTATCCCTCCCAACAAGAAGAGTGGCGTTGGAAAGCCGGCATACAACTCTAATGCCGCGTGCCAATTCTGTGGAAGAAGGCATGGGAATGGCCCTTGCCCAGGCAAGACTGGAGCCTGTTTTCATTGTGGACAGCAAGGCCACTTTTCGAGGAATTGTCCCCGTCGTGGAATGCCACCTCAACAGCCCCAAGTGGGACAACAAGCTGGGAACGCTCCGCAGAACAATATGAACCGGCCGCAGGCGCAAGGAAGGGTGTATGCTGTGGCAAGGAAGGAAGCGGAGGATGCGCCGGGCGTGGTCACAGGTACGGTCTCTTTATGTGATCATGCTGCTTACGCATTATTTGATCCAGGAGCTTCGCATTCCTTTATATCTGAACAGTTTGTTAAGTTAGCGGGGCTTAAACCGAAATCTTTGGAAGTGATTCTTTGTGTTACCACTCCCTTAAAGGATGAAGTAATGGTTACGGTAGGGTGTCCAGACTGTAAAATAGTTATTGGTGGTAGAGAGGAAATTATAGACTTAGCGATGTTGGCGATGTATGACTTTGATGTCATCATTGGGATGGATTGGCTTACCAAGCAACGAGCTATAATGGATTGTTACCGTAAGGTAATCCAGTTGAATCCATTGAATCATGCTAGTTATGAGTTTGTGGGAAGCAAAGGAGGAACCTCGATCCCTTTGATTTCGTCACTTGAAGTAACTAGGCTATTGGATGAAGGATGCCAAGGTTATTTAGCGACCGTGGTTAATTCGTTGGCTGAGGAGCCAAGGCTAGAGGACATAGCTGTGGTGCGTAACTTTCCAGATGTTTTTCTGAAGGAATTACCGGGATTACCGCCTGAAAGAGAAATTGAGTTTGTGATAGAGTTGGCCCCTGGGATGGAGCCAATCTCTAGAGCGCCTTATAGAATGGCATTGTCAGAATTAAAGGAACTGAAGGTACAGATGCAAGAGTTGCTGGATAAAGGATTCATTCGCCCTAGTGCATCGCCATGGGGAGCACCTGTGTTATTCGTGCGGAAGAAAGATGGTTCGTTGCGTTTATGCATCGACTATCGGCAGTTGAATCAAGTGACCATCAAGAACAAGTATCCGTTGCCAAGGATAGATGACTTGTTCGATCAACTGCAAGGGGCTTCAATATTTTCTAAGATAGACCTGAGGACGGGCTACCATCAGTTGAGGATTAGAAAGGAGGTTATACCAAAAACGGCATTCCGTACGCGATACGACCACTACGAGTTTACAGTGATGCCGTTTGGTTTGACAAATGCTCCAGCTGCTTTCATGGATTTAATGAACCGAGTGTTCAAAGCGTACTTGGATCATTTCGTCATAGTGTTCATCGACGACATTCTGGTGTACTCGAAAAGCCCTGAGGAGCACGAGCAACATTTGAGTATGGTTTTGCTAACCTTAAGAGAACACGCACTTTACGCCAAGTTTAGTAAGTGTGAGTTCTGGCTCGGTCGAGTAGCTTTTCTTGGTCATGTGATCTCTGGAGAAGGAATCTCAGTGGACCCAGCTAAGATTGAGGCGGTCATGAACTGGACAAGACCAATGACAGTGACTGAGGTTCGGAGCTTTCTAGGTCTGGCAGGCTATTACAGGAGATTCGTGGAAAGGTTCTTTGCGATCGCTACTCCTTTGACGCGTCTACTGAAGAAAGAAGTGAAGTTTGAATGGATGGATAAGTGCGAGAGGAGTTTTCAGGAACTCAAGCACAAGTTAACCACCGCTCCAGTGTTAACGATACCGTCTGGTCCTGGAGGGTATGAGATATATAGCGATGCGTCGTTTAAAGGGTTAGGATGCGTCCTTATGCAACATGGAAGAGTGGTTGCTTACGCGTCTCGACAGCTAAGGCCTCATGAGTTAAACTACCCGACTCATGACTTGGAATTAGCGGCGATCGTCTTTGCCCTGAAGATTTGGAGGCATTACTTGTGTGGAGAAAAGTTTCAGATTTTTACGGACCACCAAAGTCTGAAGTACTTGTTTTCTCATAAAGAATTGAACATGAGACAACGTCGATGGATGGAACTTCTCAAGGACTACGACTGCGACATCATGTATCATCCTGGAAAGGCCAACAAGGTAGCGGATGCGCTCAGTCGAAAGTCTGCTATCGCGCACATGATGATTAAGGAATGGACTCTACTCGAGGGATTACGAGATTCAGAGTTCAAGTTTGAGGTAGGTCACCTCTCGAGCCTGTTGGCTACCCTAAGAATTGAACCAAAAGTGCAGGCTAAGATTAAGACGTTGCAATCGATGGATCCTGCGATTCAAAAGATTCTACAAGGAGATGCAGATAAAAGAAAGCCGGACTTTCAAGTGGCTGAAGATGGAACGTTGAGGTTTCGTGGGCGACTGTGCGTACCAAACAATATTGAACTCAAAGATGAGATCCTGTCAGAAGCACATCGCAGCAGTTATAGCATTCACCCCGGTAGTACAAAGATGTATCAGAATCTACGTCAACATTACTGGTGGAATGGTATGAAAGTTGATATAGCCAAGCACGTAGCCAAGTGTTTGACGTGTCAGCAAGTGAAAGCGCAGCATTGCAAACCAGGTGGATTGCTACGACCACTCGAGATCCCAGAATGGCAATGGGAACATATCACAATGGATTTCGTGATGGGTCTACCAAGGAGTCAGAGAGGTAATGACTCTATTTGGGTCGTAGTTAATAGGTTGACCAAGTCTGCACATTTCATTGCCGTGCGAAAAGATTTCTCCATGGATAGATACGCCGAGTTGTACGTACGTCAGATAGTTCGCCTTCACGGAGTACCGGTGACGATAACTTCGGATCGAGATCCCAAGTTCACCGCTACATTTTGGAAAAGTCTTCAAGGTGCCATGGGAACGAAGCTACAGTATAGCACAGCTTATCATCCGCAGACAGATGGACAATCCGAGAGGACGATTCAAACTCTCGAGGATATGCTGCGAGCTTGCGTTTTGGATTTCAAGGGAAGTTGGGAGGAACAACTGCATCTCGTTGAGTTCGCTTATAACAATAGCTATCAACAGAGCATTAGAATGGCACCATTTGAAGCTTTGTATGGTAGAGCTTGCAGAACCCCAATATGTTGGGACGAGGTTGGAGAAAGGAGGATTACTGGTCCAGAGTTGGTGCAACAATCAGTTGAGGCAGTTGAAGTTATCAGAGAAAGGCTTACGACAGCCCAGAGCCGTCAGAAAAGCTATGCGGATAAACGACGAAGGCCCTTGGAGTTCCAAGTAGGTGATCACGTCTTCCTTAAAGTGTCACCTATGCGAGGAACGTCGCGGTTTGGCAAGAAAGGGAAGTTAAGCCCGAGATATGTTGGACCGTTTGAAATTTTGGAGAGAATTGGAGTTTTGGCATATCGTCTAGCCTTGCCACCAAAGCTGTCTCAAGTACACGACGTCTTCCACGTGTCCATGCTAAGAAAGTAAGAAACTGATCCAACCCACGTGCTGAATTATGAAGAAATAGACGTGGACGACAGGGTGTCGTACGTGGAAAGACTAGTACGAATCGAAGACACGAAGGACCAAGTGTTGCGGAACAAGACGATCCCTTTGGTTAAGGTGATCTGGCAATATCATGGAACGGAAGGAGCTACTTGGGAAAGTGAAGAAGTAATGAGACGACTACATCCCCATCTTTTTGAATAGTATAGTTGTTGTAAATTTCGAGGACGAAATTTCTTTAAGAGGGGAAGAGTTGTGACATCCTCAAATTCGACCCTATTCTGGATGTAATGAAATGTTGATTTTAATCGATGCGCTGTTAGTAATTCTCGCTTTGAATTGATCACTCATGAGAGGCTAACCGAAGGGGAAAGGCTATTAAGGAATTAAGTACGCACGACCTGAGAACTCAACCACGGATTGATAATTCGACCATAAGGATTGACGAGGGACGATTGTGAGCCAGTATGGACCGATCAAGGAACAGTTATAGAATGTTTCGTCAATAGTATGCAATCGGATCGCGGGTGATTCCGCTTGACCATTGTATGGATTGCGAATGATTCTAAATTAATTTCTAATGATCGCGTACATTGGAACTAGTGATTGATCCCTTGCAATTACATGACAACCGAGGTCGTCCATGGTTCGAGAAAGCTTAGACGTGGATTGATGTCGAATCAACCACGGGTCGAATACGCGTAACTCCTAAAAGCCGCCCGTTAGTTTGAGATATTCTAAAGTTGCAATCGATTGATCTTGATCATGAATTAGAATCCGAATTTGGGTATCGAATCTTTGAGGATCTTAAGACTAAAATATTGGACATCGCCTTATCGAGCGACCGATTTATCGGTTTGCTCGAGACTCTCGGAAAAGGATTATCGGACCGAGATTCGAAGCCCGCGAGGACGTCGGGCCGGGCGAAGGCCCATTAGGTCTCAAGCCCATTAGTGTTTGGCCAAGTGGGCCCAAGACCAATCCAAATGGGCCCAAGTAAGCCCATCTTAAACCTTTGAGCCCATTAAGCTTTACTAAAGCCCATTTCTATTCATCAAGCCCAAGTTAGATGTATATGGACCCGTACAAATACTAGCCCATATACGCGTATCGTATTTTTATACTATGTATATATACGCGTATAACACTTTATACTATACTTTGAGAAATTACCAAAATGCCCTTGGTGAGAAATTACCATTTTACCCTTCTTGCATTTATGGATTTGAGACAAAATTACATCATGGAAGAAGACTTTAGAGGCTTTGTAATCATGAAGATGATGAGATAAGATGTGCTCTTGCTTTTACTAAATTTCAAGATGCAAATATCTCATTTTGGGTCTTGAATTTCTCTCTCCTCTCTCCCTCCCTCTCATCTCACGCTCACTCCTCCTCCCTCTCTCACTCTCGGCCGGCCACCACCACAGCCCCCTTCGGTTGTTTTCAGCCGGCCAAAGTCACCGCCAAGCGCCGCCGTGGCCTCCCGTGACCGTACGTCGCTCGTTTGAGCTTTTTCCGTCGCCGTTTCGAGCTCCGCCGTGCACAACCAGCCCCTTCGGTTCTGTGCAGCTGCTGTCCAGCCGTTCATCATCGTCTCGTGTTGTTTTTAAGGCAAGCCACGCGTAGCCCTCGCCGCCGCCGCCGCGCCCGTGTCTTCGGTTTCGCTAACGGGTGAGTTTTCGCCCTAATCCGTCAATTAGTAGGTTAAACTTGATTAGGATGTGTTTAGATTAGAATAATTATGTTTAGTGCTAATTAAGTAAGGATTAGTTGATAAGCTATCATGTTTAGTTGATAAGCTATCTTGTGTATGCGATAAGCTATCATGGCTTTTGCGATAAGCTATCGTGATTTGGGCGATAAGCTATCGAGGTTTGAACGATAGGCTATCGAGGTTTGAACGATAAGCTATCGAGGTTTGAAGTGATAAGCTATCATTATATAGGTGATAAGCTATCACTAATAGGTGATAAGCTATCGCTATTTAAGCGATAAGCTATCGGTTTATTATATATTTAATATTTTCTTATTAAATAATTTGATTTTTAGAAATTAAATATTAATGCTTTATTCATATTTTCGGGTAGTCCTAATATTAATTCGTGTTAGTTTATGCTCGAATTTATTATGCCGACATTGAGAATTGCTGTATTAATTGAATTGCATAGCTAATTAAATTGAATGGCTATTTTCGATAAATGAATTGTGCATGTGATTCAGTTATTGCTTATTGAGCATGAGAGTTGCATTAGTATGAGAGTTGCCCGGATAAGCCGGAAGACCCCCGTAGAGAGACGGGCGTGCCCTCGATCGGCCGTAATTGATCGAAAGGATAACTGCCCAGATAAGCCGGAAGACCCCCGTAGAAAGACGGGCGTGCCCTCGATCGGCCGTAATTGATCGAATAAGTAATACCTAGTTAAGCCAGAAGACCCCCGTACAGGAACGGGCGTGCCCTCGATCGGCCGTAATTGATCGAATGAATAATGCCCGGTTGAGCCGGAAGACCCCCGTGTGAGTACGGGCGTGCCCTCGATCGGCCGTAATTGATCGAATGAATGCCTGAGAGGCCGTAATGATTGAAAGACGTCTGAGTGTACTGACTGGTGAGAAGCTGACGGGTGTTCAGTTTATGTTGTGTACATATTGCATATCATGGTTTAAGACGTATCGGCTGTGTGCCGAGGCAAGGTTCAGTTGCCTATAATTGTATGATGATATGCTTGTGAATATCGTATGATGTTGCATGCTTTAGGTGCGTCCGAGTTGAGTTGACCTCCTAATCGAGGCTTAGGTCGTAGACTTACTGAGATTTTATCTCATTTGTTGTTGTTAACCATTTTTCAGGACCCTAACGACGGTGAGTACTCTGAGGTGGACGTACGAGCCAACCTCCTTTTGAGTTGCTTGGAGTAGTGTTAACCCCACCTTTGTTGTATGCGTGGTTTGCTAGGAAGCAGCCTTGTGATAGGCTTGTTTGTTGTAATCTTCCTAGGGTTAACAGTAATTAAATAAAATGAGCTTGGCTGTTGATATTGGTTGTTTCTCTTTCTGACTATCCCTGTTGTTATGTTTGTCTGGGGAAGTATATTGTTTCCGCATGCGCTTAATTAAAAGATAAAAATAATGGGTCGGTGACGAGTCCTGGGGCATCGCAACTTAACGACCGAGAAGGGATGTGGCGTGCCCGATGGGTGCGGGGCGTGACAGTTTGGATATACTTTACAGCTGAGTTTGAATACCAGCTGAACATGTCTATCAGAAATCTGCTTGGTAACATCTTGGTATTTAAGCACAGAAGTTTAAACTATTTGGTTGCAGCAGGATGAAATAAAAGATTCGCAGATTCATCTTTTGGTGTGTTATCAGGCATCATCTTTTTGGCAGACAAGTTACTACTAATTCACTAGAAATTAAGAACAATTCGAAGTTTGCATTTTTAAAGCTGCAAATGGCCAATATCCTCTTAATACACTCGACAAATTCTTGATTGCAGCAAAAGTTCAAACAGGAAATAGTTATATCTAAAGTTAGTTTTCTTTGCCCCTTCGCCAGAACATTTTGATAGATCGAATCTCAATCTTCTCAAGGAAGTACTGCATAGTTAATTATATAGAAGTTCAACCCTACAAAATGAGGAACCAAATGGCATCATTATACATCTGCTATCCCTGGCAACTAGACACAGAGCAGAAAGGATTGGGGTTTAGGGTGTTTATCAACCGTTCATATCTTCTGGTCTGGACTTCACTATAAGCTTCAAAAGCAGTTGCTTTTTCTGTTTGGGTATGCAAGGTTCACATTGGATATTTGAGATTCCCTATTTATGTATTCATCTCTCTCTCTCCTCCCCAAACCCACACAAAACCATAAAGAAGCCACTTCGCTCGAAATAGTTGATATTGATGTAATCATAGTAAAAAACATGCGAGAGATGTACCACGTATAATGAATTATCTGTGATGTTCATCAAACAAAGGATTGTCGAGGTGGACTACTCTATTATGAATATATTAATATGTGTATGTTTTTAAGTGTGGAAATAAATACTAGATCAGTTGGATGAGCCTGTTCAACATAAGTTATCAGTTGAGCTGCAATCTGCATTAGCTTTGAGACCAATACATTAAGTTATGATTAGGGCTGAAAATTCTATGTCTTTACTACTTGATTGAGAACCTGAGGTTATCAGATGACGCCTAACATTTTCATCTGACTTGAGATGACATCTTTGTTCAAACACTTTCACATATATTTTGATCATGCAAGTATTGATGTCTTCAGGTTGCAAGGATTCTTCTCTTCATCTTCTTTTTCACCCACATGCTTATCCATTTTGACCAGGTGAGTTGTTTCTCAGCAATGGGATTTAAGTGACCTCTTTGATGATAAAAATTACCCTTACTGTCACTGTAATATCAATATTTGAATGTGGTATGATTTTTAATAACAGAGTTGGAGTTGCTTACGGGGGAAGTCTCTATAGAAAACCATGGGTGCCTTTTGCTTTGAGTTTTCTTCTGCTTCGTTGTGTCTATAAATCTATCCCTTTTTTCCTGTTTAATTGAACTTCTTTGCAGACTCACTTACGCTAAATAGGAAAGTAAGTCTAGTCTTCTTAGATGTTTATGCTGTTATATTGATGATTATGTTGAGAAAACCTTCCATCTGAATATTTTGATTCTAACAAAACTAACCCTCTTGTGAGAGAATTTGGTTAATGCAAATAATTTTTATATTGCAGGAATGAGCATGTGAACAAAAGCTTATAATGTTCCAAAACTGGCGTTCAGACTCAAGGAGTAGTCGTAGCACACTTGCTTCTGAGATGGTTGACGTCTAGCATTCAGACGAAGATTCGTGCTGCCTCTAAAGATTTTAGAAGGAGGCTCATGTTGCCTCTGAAGACTTCAGAAGGAGGTTCACGTTGTTTCTGAAGACTTTAGAAGGGGCTTCATGTTGTCTATGGAGACTTCAGAAGGAGGATTGTGTTGGCTCTGAGGACTTATCTCAAGAAGATTTATGTGACACGTCAGCAAGGACTTTACAGAAGCTCAGAGTCACTGTTCTAATCTGTTCAGATTCAGAGAGTCTCTTTGATTCAGAAGACTACTTTTTAACAGTGTTCAGATTCTGCAATATCTCTATGCCAGATTCTGAAGACCCACGTTTGGCAGGTTTCCGGTTTGGCCGCGTCTTTTTATGGAAGTCTGTAAGATTTGATTTTCCAATCAAATCAGGAGAATATCCTCGATTGGATATTACCTTCCATGGACAAGATATCTTGGAGATTTGGATGAACTCTATTTATGGAAACTGAAGATTTGGTTGTATGGACGACCGAATCTGAAAGGTTCAGACTCTACTCCAACGGCTACTAGATCTTCTCATATATAGTCTCGGTCAATCAAGATTGTTGGTGTCCAATCAGAGATTGAGGAGCGATCCTTTGAAGGACCTTGGTAATGGCTAGTTCAAGGTCGAATGAGTATAAAAGAAGATCAATGGTGACTGTTACGGAGAGTTCACGAACTTAAAATTCCAAAGTGCTGAGTTGTTCAGATTCACATTCTCTTGTTCTTGTGAGCTTAAAATTCTCAGTCTTGAGAGGTTCCTTTGTAAGAGTAATTAGAGTGACAACTCTTGTAACCTTTCATCGACTCATAGTGGAATCCAGCCGATCGGCTGTCATCATGGGAGAGTGGACATAGGCTTGCTAAAGCCGAACCACTATAAACACTACGTGCAATTTCTCTTTCCCCAAACTCATCTTGCTGTGTTTAGTTAATCTGCACATCTTTTTACTGATCTTATTCAGTTTATGTTCTGAACCTATTTATTTCCGCATTAAATAAAGAAAGAGTTCAGAATCACCTATTCACCCCCCCTTTAGGTGATATTGCTAGATCCAACAATTGGTATCAGAGCTTAGTTGCTCATTATTTTGAAGTGTTTTACTTCAGAGCTAACGATCTATCATGTCTAGCAATAATTTCACAAGAACCAGTGATGCACATTTCAGCAACAAACCACCTTATTTTGACGGGAAAGACTACAATATGTGTTGCAACAAAATGAAGTGGTTCTTCAAGGCATCAGATGATCTGATGTGGGATGTTGTTGTCAATGGAGTAGTTCCTGTTGTAATAGCAACCCTCTCCACCGGAAATGAAGGAAACAACAATACAAATATTACTACAACACTGTTAGATTCAAAAAGAACAAAAAGACAAGGACTCAATTCTAAAGCTGTGCATGCACTTTTCTGCGCTTTATCCATTCCTCTATATAATCGAGTTACAGAAGAAGATTCAGCCAAAGCTATATGGGACAGACTTCATGTCACATACTAGGGAACTGACAGAGTGAAAGAAACAACTCTTAGCATTCTGCTAAGTGATTACGAAGCCTTCAAAATGAAGCACGATAAATCAATTGCCTGAAATGATTGACAAGTTTCAAATTCTAGCAAGTGGTCTTGCAAGGCAAGGCGCTCCTATAGCAGAACCAATGCAAGTCAGAAAGATCCTTTGAGGACTTACAGATGACTGGAATTACATCAAGCCATCAATACAAGAATGTCAAACAATCAGACCTCTATCTATTGATGAGCTAGTCGAAACTTTATAGTCATATGAGACTGAGCGTACCAACAAAACAAGAGATTCAAAAGGTAAAAAGCCCATTGCTTTAAAATCTGAAATTGACTTTGAAGTGCCAGATTCAGAAGATGGAGATGAAGACGACGAAGAACTTGCTCTCATGGTGAAGAAGTTCAGAAAGATGGCTCGAAGAGGTAGAAACTTCAAAGGGAAGAAATCATTCAGAAAGAATGATCAGAGACATTCGAACAATGACAAACAGGAAGACAAAGATGTAATCTGCTTTCGCTGTAAGAAAGCAGGACACATCAAACCCAATTGTCCGCTTCTGAAGAAAGACAAGATCAAGTATGAGAAATACAAAAAGGCATTGAAGGTAGAAACTCTAAGCGATTCTGAAGATAGCGAGGATGACTATGCTACAATATGTCATATGGCAAAGTCAGATTCAGATTCAGATGTTGAGGTACAGCCTTCTGAAATACCAAATGAAGTGTCGGAATACATTGATGAGTTGTGCTTAAATTATAAAGAAGCTCTCAAAAAGGTTTCCATTTTGAAAAAGGAAGTTTCCTCTTTGAAACAACAGAATGATTCTCAAAAAGACAAGATTGAATTTTTGCAAAAGGGAATTTCATCATATCAAGGAGAATCGTGATTTGATCTTGAAAGAAAATGATTCCTTGAAAACCAAGATTGAAAATATGTCAAAGAAATTTTCCCAAAGTTCAAAAAACTCGGAAAACATTATTTCCAGACAAATTCCGTATGGTAACAAATCTGGTCTTGGTTTCAAAAAGGAAAATAATTTCAAAAATAATTTTTCGGAAACAAATGACAGGATTTTCCATAAACCCTCCAAATCTGCATATCAACGGCATTTCCAAAAGCAATTTACAAAATCCTTTTATCCAAAGCATTGTGAAAACTGCGGTGCTAGAAATCACGTTAGAAATAATTGCATGATGGTATGGATACCTATTAGTAGAAAGATATCTACTGTGACTAACTCAAATGGACCCAAGAAAACCTGGGTACCAAAGAAATAGTAAGTTACTTTCTACTTGCAGGTACCAAAGAAGAGAAAAGACAAATGGTTTCTGGATAGTGGATGCTCAAGTCACATGACTGGTGATCCAGATAACTTCATTCAACTTTCAGATTACAATGATAGAAGCGTGTCGTTTGGTGGAAAGAATAAAGGCAAAGTGGTTGGCCAAGGCACTGTAAAAATCGGAAATCTCACGATCAACAATGTCTCTCTTGTCAAAGGATTAAAATACAATTTGATTTCAGTAAGTCAACTCTGTGACTCTGGTTATCAAATTTATTTTCAAGACTCAGAATGCTCAGGTGTTAGCAAAGACAAGAAGCAAACTTTCACTGATCGACGTCATGGAAATATCTACCTTCTGAATGTTGATTCTGAAGACATCAAGTGTCTTATTTCTATCAAAGATGAATCTGAACTATGGCATAGAAAGCTAGGCCACATTAGTATCAAACATTTCTCTAAGCTATCATCCAAGAAACTAGTTCAAGGTTTACCACAATTAAAATTTGAGAAATCTAAGCTTTGCTCAGCCTGCACACTTGGGAAACAGGTAAAAAGCTCTTTTAAATCTGTTAATCATGTATCATCTGAACGTGTACTGCAGCTGCTTCATATGAATATCTTTGGTCCTAACAGAACACTAAGTCTTGGAGGTAAGAAATACTGCCTTGTCATAATTGATGATTACTCAAGATTTATATGGGTTTTATTTCTTGCACACAAAAATGATGCTTTCTCATCCTTCTCAAAATTTTCTAAAAAGATTCAGAATGAGAAAGGTTACTCTATTTCCTGCATCAAAACTGATCATGGAGGAGAATTTGAAATCTAAAGTTTTTCTAATTTTTGTGATGAGTTTGGAATTCAGCATAATTTTTCATCTCCTTACACACCTCAACAAAATGGGGTTGTGGAGAGGAAAAATCATTCTCTACAAGAAATGGCGAGAACTCTCTTGATCGAAAGTAAAATTGTATCACATTTCTGGGCAGAAGCTGTGTCAATAGCATGTTACATTTTAAACCGTGTCTCTCTAAGACCAATCATTGAGAAAACTCCCTATGAACTTTTTAAAGAGAGAAAACCAGATTTAGCATACTTCCGTGTGTTTGGTTGTAAATGCTTCATTCTGAAGAATGAAAATGATCGAGCTAGTAAGTTTGATGAGAAGTCAGATGAAGGAATAATTCTGGGATATTGTACAACGAGCAAAGCATATAGAGTCTACAACAAAAACTCTCGATGTGTTGAAGAATTAATGAATATCAAATTTGATGAAAATATTCAAATTCAGAATGATCAATCTGAATATGTTCAAGTTTCGTCACTCCATTAACGTTCGGAACCAGAAGAAAACTCAGAAGAGAATCATGCTTCTGAAGAAGTTCAGAATCAAGAAACAAACCAACAAACCGCAGAAGAACCAAAAGTGATACCATCTGAATCTAATGATCCAAGTGATGCTCAAGACGAGAAATTCAACAGAAACTAGAAACATAAATCCAGTCATCCCAAGGAACTAATAATGGGGAGCCTAGATGAACGAATCAGAACCAGATCGAAATTCAAGGAAGCAATGAGCAATCTAGCATTAGTTTCTGAAATTGAGCCTAAAGGGATTGAAGAAGCTCTTATTGATGAAAATTGGATCAATGCAGTGCAAGAAGAACTTCATCAATTCAAGATCAATAATGTCTGGGAGCTCGTTTCAAGACCCAAAGATTGTCCTGTAATAGGAACAAAATGGGTGTTCATAAACAAGATGGACGATAGAGGAAATGTGGTTAGAAACAAAGCAAGACTTGTGGCAAAGGGATATTCTCAAGAAGAAGGAATAGATTACGATGAAACCTACGCACTAGTTGCCAGGTTAGAGGCCATAAGGCTACTTCTTGCTTATGCTTGTTACAATGACTTTAAACTTTTTCAGATGGATGTGAAAAGTGCATTCCTAAACAGTTACATCAAAGAAGAAGTCTATGTCAAGCAACCTCCTAGCTTCGAGGAACCAAGAGGAAAGGATCTCGTATATTCCCTGAAGAAAGTCTTATATGGATTAAAGCAAGCACCTCGTGCTTGGTATGAAAGGTTAAGCAGCTTTCTATCTGAACAAAAGTTCATTAAAGGTAATGTTGACACTACTCTCTTTATTCAGAAGTAGGGTAAGGATATTCTTATTGTTCAGATTTATGTTGATGATATTATTTTTGACTCTTCTAATGAATATCTATGCAAGAATTTCTCTAAAGTAATGCAGGATAAATTCGAAATGAGCATGATGGGAGAATTAAGATTCTTTCTTGGACTTCAGATTCAACAAACCAAGAAAGGAATATTCATTCATCAAGAGAAATATGCTCTTGAAATTATCAAGAAATTCGGCTTAGAAAATTGCAAGAAGACGGAAACTCCAATGTCTCATTCGTCTAAGCTTGATAAAGATCAACAAGGAAAAGAAGTTGATCAGAAGCTATATCGCAGTATGATTGGATCGCTTCTATATCTCACTGTATCAAGGCCAGATATTCTTTATAGCGTTTGCTTATGTGCAAGATTTCAGACATGTCCAAAAGAATCGCATCTTACAGCAATCAAAAGAATTATCAAATATATTGGAACATATCCAACTTATGGTCTTTGGTATTCAAAGGATTCTGATTTCATTCTGAAGGGATACTCAGATGCAGATCTCGCCGGATGTAAAATTGACAGGAAAAGTACTTTAGGAACCTGTCAACTTATGGAAAATATGCTTATTTCCTGGTATTCCAAAAAGCAAAGCACAGTTGCTCTCAGTATAGCAGAAGTAGAATACGTATCTCTTGAAAGTTGTTGTGCTCAGATCCTTTGGTTAAAACAACAACTAAGAGATTATAGAGTTAAGGATTCAAATGTGGAGATCAGATGCGACAATACAAGCGCCATAAATCTAACTAAGAATCCTATTCTTCATTCAAGAGCGAAGCACATCGAGATCAAACATCATTTTATTCACGATCATGTTCAGAATGAAAATGTTCACATTCAGTATGTTGATACAAAGAATCAACTCGTAGATATATTTACTAAACCTCTTGATAAAGAGTCTTTCAATTTTATCCGAAACGAATTAGCTATTACTAATCCTTTTTCTTAAGATATATTGAGAACAGGTCACTTGAAAGAGCTCAGAAGCAAAACTGCTTAGAAGTAGAGCTCAGAAGCAAAATTGCTCAAAAGCAGAGCTCAAAAGCAAAACTGCTCAGAAGTAGAACTCAGAAGCAAAACTACTCAAAAGCAAAGTTCAGAAGCAAATTTGCATAACTTATGTTCAGAAGCATATTTTTAGTACTTCAGAAGCAAGGTTAGTTTATCTTACACCTCTTTATATTTAGAAATTCTTGATAAGGCAAGAATCCAAGGTATGTTCTCTAAATTTACGTTCTCTAATTTCCAAATATATGCCTCGTTGATTGATTGGGATATTTCAGTATATTTGGATTGATATTATTTTTTTCGGATTTTTATTTTATTTCCAAAAAATAACCGCTTTACAGTTTTTCAAAACTTTCATAAGGCCTCGAACCGGCACCTCCCTCAAATATCACAATCTTCTTTCAAACCCTCAAAACTTACTTCTCTCTCTTTGTTTACATTCCTTCTCGCTCACTCGAAATCTTTCTCTCCAAAAATTCCAACTTTCTCATCCATGGCTCCGAAATCATCCTCTACCATGAAGAAAGTAGCAGTGGAAGGTGCAAGTCAAAGAAGAAAATTGTCAAGGTTGACGAAGGGCAGAAAAGCTCGTCTTACCGAATCCATTGATATCTCTAGGTCTGATCACGAAGATGAGAGACACATTGCTCAAAAGGAATCAGGTTTGTCTCAATCTGAGTTCGACGAAAGTGTCGCTCTGGCTCTCTCTATCAAACCTCTGTATGATTCTTTTAAGAACATTGGTTCTAGTGACGAAAACGTCAAGTTGCTGCTGAGTATACACAAGTTTGCAAGCGAGAAAGACTTTCTTGCTATATTAGAACTTCCTCTGCAAACTGTGACACCTATTGCCACCATGGTTCTTGAGAATGTATCTCGGAAGGGCAAAGAAAAGGTTGTGGAAACTGGAGTCTCAAAACCTAAAAAGTTTCCATCCAAGAGCATCGTTATCAGAGAGACTACATGTGAAGAAAGTGAAACTAAAGGAAGGCCTGATGACGACGACGATGTGTTGGTTAAAGAATTCAAGAAAATCAGAGGAATTATCAAGGACAAGGACTTTGAAAGCAAGCTATTTTCAAGTCAGTTGCATTGTGACAAATTCGAATTGTTGAAGCAAAGAGGAGTTATACCCCACAGGGTATTTGATCTTAAGTATTTTGATAGGGTTGGTATCCCTATAAGGAAGCATCTAGAGCAGATGAAGTTGAGAGACTTTGCAACTGCAAGGAAGTCAATTTTTCCAGATTTAACAGCTTACTTTTATTTAAGCTTATGTTTCAGCAATTTTGATTCTTTGTTTTATACGGTTGAAGGAGTCCAATATCATCTGAATGTTAGAGAGCTAGCAAAATTAATGGGAGTTGATGAAATGGATTTTGTGCCCATTGATGTGCAACCTGATGATGCCTACAGCTCTCTAACTGGAAAAGAAAACTATTCTAGAGATTTCAAGGCACACATTGCTTACAATGACTTCCCCTTGAAGCACATTGTAATGCACAAGGTTGTGATTGAAAGTTTAAGACCTAAGGATGCTTCAAAAACTGACATTGCGAAATATGAAGCCAAGCTAATGTGGGGACTGTTGAATGGCTGCAAACTCTCTCTGGCACACACTATTCTTCTCCACATGTACAGAACTGTGCAAAAGACCAAAGGACAATTACCCTACGCAGGGTTGATCTATCGGATCATATCCTTCCAAAATGGCAAGATTCCTAGTAAGCTCCTTCAAAATGAAACTCAGATAATGGTAGTTGGGGAGTCCATGATTCAGAAAATGGGCTTTAGACAAACTGCTGGTGGATGGATGAATAAGAACAAAGAGGCTGTTCTTGTTGAATTAGAAGAGAAGAATGCAGAGAGTGAGAGATTAGGAAAGAGAAGGAAGATAGAGGCTAGAAAAGGAAAACGGACCAGTGTTTAGAGTGAGTCATCAGAAGAAGAGGAAACAGAAGAAGAAGAAAGTGTATCATCTAGAGATGATGAGAGGACCCCTATTGTCCTATCAGAAGGAAACATTGAGTCAGAAGCTGAAGAGATTGCTGAAACAACAAATGAACTGGAGGATCATATGGATAAAGAAGAGGATCCCCATAAGACTCATGAGAGTGGGAATGTAGAAGCTGATGAAACATCTGGAGAAAAGGCAGAGAAAGAAGCTCAGGTTGCTACAAGTGAATATGTGGAGATAATAGAGGAGCAACTGGATGACAGAACGACCATTAAGGTTCTGGTTGCTCGAGAACAAAAGGAGAAGTCCTCATCTCCACCTGAGGACATGGAGATTGATAAATCTGATGACTTTGCTGTCACAATTGGAGGATCAACAGGAGTTACTCCTGTTAAAACAACTCAGATTTAGGGGGAGCAACCTAAGGAATCTGCTGTTTTGCATGAACAACCTGAAGAATCTGCTGTTCAGACTGAAGTTGTTCAGAAGGATAAGGCTGTTGAAGAAAAGGA
The DNA here is from genome assembly GCA_029784005.1 of Lenwebbia sp. NSW1173648. Classification (NCBI taxonomy): domain Eukaryota; kingdom Viridiplantae; phylum Streptophyta; class Magnoliopsida; order Myrtales; family Myrtaceae; genus Lenwebbia; species Lenwebbia sp. NSW1173648. The sequence goes on from JARCGZ010000011.1 coordinate 65,146, forward strand.
AGAATCCAGCAGAAAAGAACAACATGATGAATCAAATGTTGATCAGACTGAAGATTTTCTAACTGTTGTTCAGAAGGAAAAAGCTATTCAGAAGGAACAACTTCTAGTGGAAATACCTGAAGAGCAACCCACAGAGATTGAATCTACTACCATTGAAGCTGTTATAATCATTCCAGATTCAGCACCTGATTAGACTCAGGGGGAGATAAACTCGTAGAGAATTCTGGATTCAACTTCAAAGGGTAAAGCTCAGATGGTGGAAGAAGAAAACCAACAGACTTTTGCAGGGACATTAAATGCTTCGCAAAGTCCTGTTCAGATGGAAGTTAAAAAACTTCGGGTAGAAGTTATGCAGAGGATGGACAGAATGGAAATGAAAATTGAAAAGAAGATGAACAGGTTTGAAGAAATGCTTCACAAATACTGTCGCCTTTTCTGCTCTGAGATGGCCAGCATTGGTACTTACACACTGATCAGAGATGAAAGGATCAGCAAAGAAATTCCAGAGATGCAGGAACTCAAGGAATTTGCCACCTATATTGCTGATATGGGCAAATCTGATGAAGCTGCTCAGAAAGATGATGAAGAGCATGTTGATGTTCCTTCCTCCTCTTCAAAACAAAATCCACCTCCGTCATCTTGAAATTGTTTTTCAAATTGTCTGTATTTGTCTTTATTTTTATCTCTGTCGTATGTTCCATTTATGTGCACCTTGGCTATTACGTCCTTCTTATGATATATATGTGAATCTAAGATAATCTATGTGTGGATTGCCATATTATCTTGCTGATGACAAAAAGGGGGAGAAGATACCTCATCACGTTACAGGATATACACACACGCGAATTATACTTATGCGCTCAAACAAATTCAACGACGTATACAACATATGGTGATATCCTTCCATCACTTGAAGTGCATATCTTATATATTCATATGCACATTCTTTTGAAAGATTCAATTGAGTCATGTATTCACATTATTAGTGAAATCTTTTCCGAGCTTAACTTTTATACAAAAATTTTCATATATATCAACTTTTATTGAGGAAGTTTTGTCATCATCAAAAAGGGGGAGATTGTTGAGAAAACTTTCCCTCTGAATATTTTGATTCTGACAAAACTAACCCTCTTGTGAGAGAATCTAGTTAATGCAAATAATTTTTATATTGCAGGAATGAGTATGTGAACAAAAGCTTATAATGTTCCAAAACTGGCGTTCAGACTCAAGGAGTAGTCGTAGCACATTTGCTTTTGAGATGGTTGAAGTCTAGCATTCAGACGGAGATTCGTGCTGCCTCTAAAGATTTCAGAAGGATGCTCATGTTGCCTCTGAAGACTTCAGAAGGAGGTTCACATTGTCTCTGAAGACTTCAAAAGGAGGTTCATGTTGTCTCTGGAGACTTCAAAAGGAGGTTCGTGTTGCCTCTGAGGACTTATCTCAAGAAGATTTATGTGACACGTCAGCAAGGACTTTACATAAGCTCAGAGTCACTATTCTAATCTATTCAGATTCAGAGAGTCTCTTTGATTCACAAGACTGCTTCTGAACAGCGTTCAGATTCTGCAATATCTCTATGCCAGATTCTGAAGACCCACGTTTGGCAGGTTTTCGGTTTGGCCGCGTCTTTTTATGGAAGTCTGTAAGATTTGATTGACGGGATTATTTTCCAATCAAATCAGGAGAATATCCTCGATTGGATATTACCTTCCACGGACAAGATATCTTGGAGATTTGGATGAACTCTATTTATGGAAACTGAAGATTTGATTGTATGGGCGACTGAATCTAAAGGGTTCAGACTCTACTCCAACGGCTATTAGATCTTCTCATATACAATCTCGGTCAATCAAGATTATTGGCGTCCAATCAGAGATTGAGGAGCGATCTTTTGAAGGACCTTGGTAAGGGCTAGTTCAAGGTCGAAGGAGTATAAAAGAAGATCAATGGTGACTGTTACGGAGAGTTCACGAACTTAAAATTTCAAAGTGCTGAATTGTTCAGATTCACATTCTCTTGTTCTTGTGAGCTTAAAATTCTCAGTCTTGAGAGGTTCTTTTGTAAGAGTAATTAGAGTGATAACTTTTGTAACCTTTCATCGACTCATAGTGGAATCCAGCCGATCGGCTATCATCGTGGGAGAGTGGACGTAGGCTTGCTAAAGCCGAACCACTATAAACACTGCGTGCAATTTCTCTTTCCCTAAACTCATCTTGCTGTGTTTAGTTAATCTACACGTCTTTTTACTGATCTTATTCAGTTTATGTTCTGAACCTATTTATTTCCACATTAAATAAAAAAAGAGTTCAGAATGACCTATTCACCCCCCCTTTAGGTGATATTGCTAGATCCAACAGATTCCACTGGCTGAGCTACCATAATTTTGATTGAAGATACAGAACAGCGTGTCATCTTTTTCACCTCCTGTTTAAGGTGAAAGAGATTTTTGACTTGAGTTTCTACAGTTTGCTTTTCGTGCCTCCTGTTTTGGCAATTATGAACGTATTTTGGTTTTGCAAGATTGCCAAGGGTCTGGTGAAAACACTCTGTAAAAAGAGACAAAGGCAATGATCTGACCATTGTATTGTACATGCAAACCACCTTGTTGTACATGTAAACCACCTTCTCTCTGTATCTAGAATAATTTTAGATTCCTTGTCAACATAATGCTTCATACAACAATGAATAATACCCTTATTCCCATTTCATTGATGGGATTGTGTCAGAAGATCATAATGGACTTCCTTTCGTCTCACGGAGGGTCCTTTTCTTAAGTATTATTTGCAAGTCATTGGTACACTCTACTGTACAGGTGGATCTTATGTTTGTTTTTTGACCTTTGAAGTTTGTTGTTGGAGGTAGGACCATTACATTACATTGCAGTAGAACCATTATACTTGGTTATCAATGCCTGCTTAATTATAATGATTGAGTATGCAATCAGAGCACTTCATGTGGTTTCAGGGATCTTAGGGTGTGATTTACGAATCATGGTGTTTGATCAAGGTACAAATGTCTTGCTAATTCTGGAAAAAGCCTGGCTTCTAACGATTTGTGTTCTTTTACTTTAGGTTAAACAGAAGTGACAAAATGGTTACGATGAGGGTGAAGAACTAAAGAAATAAAATAAGCACGTCAACTCTACTATAAAATGAACTGCCATGTAGTTCCGGTGCAGCAGAGTACTGCATGAATGATTTATCTCCGACTGTTGTGATCATTTGCTATGTTAAACTTTCAGTTTATCAAGTAACGTCCATAAAAACTAAAAGCAATAGGAACAAATCTTTATTCTGCGAGCAAATTTTGGGAACACAGTAATAATTTCTTGGGAAGGATTACAGTGATTCCACCTCGAGGGGCGTTTTGCTTCTCTTTCTAAATGTATGGTGGCTTTTGTAAATGGGAAAACCAACAGTCCGGTTGTCCTTAGTGTTTCTTCATTGTTGCATCCCATGTATCTAATCTAGTGTTGCCAGTAGCGAATACATCGCTGTTAAACTTGCACCAATTAACATATACAATGGAGAAAGAACAAACTTCGACATAAACTGATACAAAGTGACAAAAAGGAAAGGACAAGTTGCTTTCGGAAACAGCAAGAAAGCGAACAGTGGGCTTAAGAGAAAAATGGCGTGAAAACGGTCTTTTGTAGGTTTCAATCTCGAGATAACTTGGTGACGGAGAGTTCAACACCGTGTTCGGGCTCAATAACCAACCTAAGAGCAGGGGAGTGGATGTAGTTGGGAGAGAGGGTGAAGGAGAAGTTGGAGAGAAGCTGGGCGATGAGGATCTTGAGCTCCACCATGGCCAGGTTCTGCCCGAGGCACACACGAGGTCCCACTCCAAAGGGCATGTACAAGTGCGGCAGCTTACAGGCTCCCGTTATCCCGTTGGTGAATCTGCCCGGGTTGAAGGAGTAGGAGTCTGGCCCCCAAATCTCGGGGTCCGTGTGCAGTGTCAACACCATGGTCCACACGTTCACCCCCTCCGGCACTTTCAGGTCCCCGAATTTCATATCTGTCAAGGCCTCCCTCGACACCACTGGCACGGGGAGTATAGCCGCAGCGACTCGTTTATCACCATTGTGAGCTGTACCCAGGACAGAAATGTTAACACATGCCGATGATCATGAAATCAACACATCATATTATATGCGCAAGCTGTCTGAAAGGCATGGGGAAGGCGCACCAGTTTCATCTTACGGATCATATCCGCATCAGGAAGACGGCCCCGCCCCCACAGACTTCAAGAACCTCGGCGCGCACGCGATCTTGCCACTCTTGGCTGGAAGCTAACAGCATGAGGCACCATGTTGCAGAGATGGCGGTGGTCTCGTACCCGGCCAAGTAAATGTTTTTGCAGTTGTCGACAATGAAGCGGTCCATGGCCTCCTGGCTCAAGTCGCTGTTTTTGGCGCCCTCAAGAAGCATCTGCAGAAGGTCCTTCTCGTATGCAGCTTCCATCCTCTCCTTCACCACCTGCAGTATCAAACTGCGGACCTCCTTCTCCAGTGCCCAGGCTTCTCTGTTACTCTTGGTGGGGAGTGTTGGAAAACGAGGGTGTATGGGAGTAACGTGGTCCGCCCATATAGAGCACCACAACCCCTTACCACATTGGATAACTGCCAAAGGCAGTTATTAGTTTCAAACGTGATAAAGTCACGTTTTTCCACAGACGTTACTTAACTCTCCATTGTCGTTTTCTCTTACGTTCTTAACGTACAGAACATGGCGTAGAGAAACGACAGGAAAAACGACGACAAACTCTCCCGATCGTCAAACGGATAACTGGTCTCTCTCGCTACATTGTGGACATTTAATCTGTGAAAATACGAGGTATGTCCGTTCTGTGATATACTTCTCCGATCAGTAATTCAAGTAAGTTTCCGGGCTTGATAATTCCGTGTAATTCCGCTGCGTATGTAATGGGATTAGTTCCCTTCATTGGTATCAGAGCGTATGTTCTTGTTTCCTGATTGATTGTGAAGTTTTGTTCCCGAATTAACCCGAAAACACTATTTTCGACCGTACTGTTCATCGACGTTTGTTTTTGTTCTATTTATCAAAAATGAATTTAGAACAAATCAGAGGAACGGGCTCGACGAGACGAAGATTTGGAGTGGTCAGCCGTCGCGAACCGACGCCGGCAAACGCCGCACGCGTGCCACGCGCCGTGACGAGGCGGGGTCCCTCGGGGCCGCGGCGAAACGTCGCCTTTTCGTAAAATTTGGCTAAGTGAAAATGGATTTCAAGTATACCAACAGACTCGTCTTGATCATACGAGCAATTTGAGTGGTCGAACGCCGTCAGATACGGCCGGAGCAGCCCACACGCGCCGACACACGCCGGGGAGAACCGCTGCGCGTGGGCCTCACTCGACCACGTGCGGCAACCTCGCCAACAGCGTGGCTGACGTCACGCTGACGTCAGCGGGTCGGGTACTGACCCGGCCCATGATCCGACCCGGTACCGACCCGTTGACTGGGTCAATCATTGACCGTTGACCATTCGCGTTGACCGTTGATCGGCAGAATTACGTTTTTGCCCCCGAACTTTGTGAAAATTGCATTTTGATCCCTGATCTTTCTGAAATTGCAATTTGGTCCCTAGACTTTCGGAAAATTGCAATTTGGTCCTTGTTTTTTGGAAAATTGCAATTTGGTCCCTCAATTTTTGTAAAATTGCAATTTAGTCCCCAAAATTGTTGAAAATCTCGATTTGGTCCTCGTTTTAAAAAAAAATTTCATTTTGGCCTCCGTTGACCAAACGCGCCGGAGCTTTGACCGGCGTGTGGAGGCGCGTCCAAGCTCCGTTTGGGGCGTGCGAGATACCGTTGTATTCGTATCGAAATTATCTTCAATTTGATATATTATTTGGATAGTTTTGATGTATTTAAAATTATAAAAATTCGTATGAAACCCATGATACACGTATTTTGGGGCGTTTTCGAGTATTTTTTTTTTACTTTTATATTTTTGTAAATCTAGAGGATGGTTTGCGTGTTCATAATCGCATGCAAATTGTGGATAGCATGATTGCTAATAGCATGTATAAAGTTTAGAGTACTTGCTTTTATAACTTGTATTATGAAATTAGAGTATGATTTGATACGTGAATTATTTGTGTATTAGTTTAAATCATGCCATGCCATGTTATGATTACAAGATATAGGGATCATTGTATGATTTATGATCTTTATTCGAGTGGGGAGTTCTGTAAAGTTTTAGTAACTTTAATGAACTCAATTTTGCATAAATGATTATGTTAATAATAATTTCAAGCGAGGATTCTTAGACGATGATTAGGTACATAGTGAACTTTCGAATCTGAGACCTTATGTGAAATTATTCATTAATGTAATTAGTTAGTGTAAAATAGATGCATAAATGTTAAGCATTAATAGTTCGTGAATACATGTCTATAGAATTTCGTGTTTAGATACAATGGCTACAGTATTTTAGAATATCGAAACTGAGCTTGACAAAGGAGAGAATTTGAACGGCGGAAATTATGAAAACTGGCATATGAAAATCCAGTTTGTGCTAGCAGAGTAAAAAGCACTAGAAGCTCTTAACCTTATTATGGAAGAATCTGAATATGGAAATACTATACAGCATAGAAAGTATAAAGATGCATTTGCTGCATGGAAAAAGATGAACTCCATTGCTCACATTATGTTGCTGAGTAGCATGGAAAATCATTTTATGCATGAGTTCAGGCATTTATGAAAATGCCAAAGTCAAGTGGGAAGCATTAAAAACTAAGTTTGGTTAGACATTGGTCACCAAGTTGAGATAGATCACTATAAGGTTTGACACTTATATGATGCCACATGGGTAAAATATAAAACAACATTTTGAGAAGTATGTCAAACATGATAAGTGAATTGTAAGATGCAGGCCACATTTTGACTAAGGAGCAGTAAATGCAAGTAGTAATCCATTCTTTGCCTCATAGCTATGTGCATATCAAAAATCCACTTAATCCACAATGAAAAGTAAAGACTTTTGAGGATGTTTTGCGCAGTCTTGAACCAGAGGTGGATCGCCTTCTGGCAGCTAAACCAATAACTGATATTTGTTATGTTGGTTCTAGTTCACATGGAGCTTCGGACTCCAAGCGTAAGCGTCAAGGTGGGTTCAAGAAGTGGAAGGGCAAGGGAACGAATTCTTCAAGAAAGAAACTGAAGTTTAACCGACATGGGAAAGGAAAGTGTCCTTTCAAGAATGACATTTCGTAAGTGAAGTGTTTTATTTGTGGCAAAAAGGGTCACTTTGCTCACAACTGTGGTGAGTCAAAGAAGTTAGAAACCCTTTGTACACTTTAGAGTGTTGTTTATGTCTCCAATTCAGTTTTTATAACTGAACCTCATCCTTTGTGGACTGTAGACTCAGGGGCCACAGACCATGTAGTAAAGGACATAGATGCCTTCGTGGAATTTTGACAAAATTTCACATGGAGCATAGTAGATATATGTAAGAAACAATTCCTGAGTGGAAGTCAAAGGAATTGGCACTTGCCAATTGAATATGCGTGGTGGTCACACCCTATTCCTACATAATGTGTTATATGCTCCAAAAACTCGACGGAATTAAGTTTCCGTGTTAGTTTTGGTTAAACTTGATTTCAGTTTGAATTTTCATAACGATAGTGATAACTTGTTGTTGGGAACAAGTAAATATGGTTCTGGATGGTTTCATTATGTTGATTGTTGAGTACAATAATGTGAATGTTAGTTATTCCCTATTTACATCTTCTGTAATGATGTGAATTATGGCATGCTAACCTGGGTCATATGTGCCACTAGCGAATGTTTAGATAAGCTAAAGAGGGCTTATTGGGCAATATTGAAAAAGTCGATTTGCCTATTTGTGAGCATTGCCTGGCGGAAAAATAACGAGAAAACCATTTGGAAAAGGAACAAGAGCTGAGTTTCCTTTGCAGTTGATCCATTCGGACATATGTGGTTCAATGAATATGAGAGTAAGGCATGGGGCTGTTTATTTGATCACATTTATTGATGATTACACTCGATTCGGACGTGTTATTTTTTTTTCTCATAAATAAATCTAAGGCATGAGTTGCTTTGAAATTTTTTTGAGGTTTTAGAAAATCAATTTAAAAAAAATTAAGATCCGATCGAGGTCAAGAAAATCTATCTGATCAGTTCAGATGTTTATGTGATGAAAATGGAATAGAGAAAACAGTTGACCATTCCATTGATTCCTCAATAGAATGGAGTTGTAAAGAGAAGAAACATGTCTCAATGAAAATGGTTAAGTCTATGATGGCACAGGCTAATTTGCCTATCACCTTTTGGGGTGAAGATTTGTTGAATGCTATCTAGATATTTAACCGTGTGCCTTCTAAATCAGTTAACTTCACTCCATATGAGTTGTGGACAGGTCGAAAATAAGATTTGAGTTTTCTTAGACCTTGAGAATGTGCTACTTATATACACGAGTCTTCCCACAAGTATGAGAAATTGGGCCCTAGAGGCAAAAACGAGTATCTTCATGAGATACTAAGAGCACTCGAAAGGGTATGTGTTTATAGGTGAGCAAGAAAGCAAACAGTGTAACTGAATTCGAATCACGAGATGTCACATTCTTAGTGAATGAATTTTAGAAAAAGGGCGAGATAGGTGAAAACTATTCTCTATTTAAAACCTTAGATAGTGATAATGATTTTATTGAGACATATCATCCAAGTGGGAGCAACGTAAGAAGTGGGGAATTTGTTTCGAATCACTCTCAATTGCTACCACTTGATGTGAAGATGTAGTCGTTATCTAATCCGAGTGGGAGCGTAATGGAGATTGACGTACTAAGTGTATAATCTCAAATTTGGCGAACAAGTCGCAAAATCGTTCTCCGTCGACTTGTCGACGTTTAGACATTGAAGGTAAAGCTTTCATGGTCGCTCCACAAGAAGAGAATGAGCCAAGGAATGTAAATGAGGCTCCGACTTACCCCGATAAGAAAAATTGGATACAAGCAATGGAAAAAGAGATGGAGTCAATGAGATCAAACCAAGTTTGAGAACTGGTTGATCTTCTAAACGGATGCAAAGCCATTGGGAACAAGTGGGTTCTCAAAATAAAGCGTAAAGCTGATGACTCGATTGAGAGATATATGGCTCGCCTTGTGGTGAAAGGGTATATTCAACAAGAAGGAATTGATTATGAAGAGTTTTTTCTCCTGTGGTGAGATTTATTTCAATTCGTCTTATTCTGGCAATAGTGGCTAATATGAATCTTGAATTACATCAAATGGATGTAAAGACTGCAATTCTCAATGGAGAATTAAAAGAAGAAAATTATATGAAACAAACTGTTGGGTTTGCTACAGAAAGCCAAGAACAAAAGGTATGTTAACTTTTAAGATCGATATATGGTCTTAAGTAGTCTTCGAGACAATGGTATATACGTTTTTCATAATATCATAGTGGCATTTTTTTTTGTAATGATTGATGAAGATCATTGTGTATATATCAAAAGATCCAAAGATCAATTTGTGATCTTATCATTATATGTTGATGATATACTAATTGCCGAAAGATATATGGAGTTTTTTGATACAGTCAATAATTGGTTATGTTCCAATTTTGAGATAAAAAAATATGGGTAAATCTGCATATATTCTTGGAGTTAAAATTTCAAGATATTATTCAAAGAGATTACGATCTCTTTCACAAGAGACTTATATTGATAAAGTTCTTGAATGATTTCGTATGCAAGACTGTAAACCCAAAGATACTCCTATTGCAAGAAATGAAGGATTGAGTCGTAGAATGTGTCTTGAGACTCCACAAGAAAAGGAACAAATGGAAGGTGTTCCATATGCTAGTGCTGTTGGAAACTTAATGTATGTTATGGTGTGTACAAGACCTGATATTTGTTATGTAGTTGGAATGGTGAGTAGATACCAATCCAATCCAGGTCAAGCACTTTGGACTGCCGTCAATAGAATCCTGAGGTATCTGAATGGTACTGCTAATTATTCGTTGAGTAATCAAGGTAGAGATCTGCGCCTTGAAGCCTATACTGATGTTGACTGAGGAGGAGGTTTAGATGAGAGAAATTCTACCTCTAGATTTGCATTCTTACTTAACAATGGCGCCATATCATGGAGTAGTAAGAAGCAAACGTGTATAGCATTATCCACAATCAAAGACGAATTTGTGGCATTATTAGCAGTAGTTCGAGAGGGTGTTTGTCTTAAGAGATGTTTGGATCAATAAGGTGTTGCTAAGAATGCTGTAGGTTCAATTATAGGTTAATTGTGATAGTCAAGCAACAAGAGCTTACATTAAGGATCCACTGCAAGACGAAACATATAGACACGAAGTATGATTTTGTGAAAGACATGGTTGTACGAAAAGATGTGAACGTACAGTACATATTTACGCATAGAATGATAGCAGATCTTATGACGAAGTCAATTCCTAGAGATGTTTTTTTCCTTGGTCATGTGTTGACAAAGGGATTAGTTCCCTATATTGAAATCTCTAGGATTGCGTAGAAGTTTAAGTACTGGATATTTGTTTTTCCCAAAGTTCATAGTTAATGGTATGTTCCATTATTATTAATGCTTGAGTTTGTTCGATATTTATGCATATTAATGTTTGGTGCATTATGTTGAGAAGGTATGTCGGACAGATAAGAGATTAGCCCACTCACACGGGTAATCACATTTATTTACTATGTGATAAATAGAGATGAGACAATTTTAAGCTCATTATCTAGGTGATAATTGAGAGCTCGAGCTTAAAGTATAGATGTCGCCTTAACAAAGTGTTAAGATGAGGACATATTATTTATTATGTCCGAAAATGAAATAGCCCACATATTTCTCTTTATCTGTCTTAATGCCAGATGTGAGTTCTGATGGATTCTTTCAAAAGAGTAGATTTGTGAACTCAAGTTAGACATTGGGTATGTCTGAACTATCATCTGTACGATATTAAGTGACAAGACATACGCTCCATGGGAGAGGAGAGAATACCGTAATACGTATTTCATACTACGTATGCATTAGACGACCAATAAGAGTTGGCGAAAGTTTTGATCTCAACTTTCAAGCCGTGTGAGACTCTTGAGGATAAAAGTTCCTCAAATTTGTCCCCTCACGACTCTTACTTATTCGTAAGATTTCTATTCAGCGTTCGCTATCTTAGAGTGTTGCCAATGGTCATGAGATTGATTCGATCTAATAGGACATTTCTAGAAAAACGAGCTGAACTGAAATTGAGAGGTTTTAGGGAAGAGGAAGATCAATTTGTTTTGATGTCACATTCTATCTTTGTATTCACAGGTCGACCAATTATGATTATTTGAGTTTAATCATAATTGTGAATACAATGCATATGAAATGCTTAAAGAGATCAAGAGAGATATGATGCAAATGTGACTGATTGATCTAGGGTACTGCATACTGGATCTACTCTGAGTTAATATGCCCATTTTGAGCTGCTATATACTCCTAACAGATGTATGGCAACGAGCTCTCGTAGTATGCTGGTCACACGAATTATTTGTTGATATGAACTTTGTAGAAAAGAGAAAAAGTTATGTTTAACCCTTCGTGGGCAAGTGGGAGTTGTTGACCTTTCGTGGGTAAATGAGAGTTATGGATAGCCCTTCATGGGCGAGTGGGAGATGTTGGAAAACGAGGGTGTATGGGAGTAACGTGGTCCGCCCATGTAGAGTACCACAACCCCTTACCACATTGGATAATTGCCAAAGGCAATTATTGGTTTCAAACGTGATAAAGTCACGTTTTTCCACAGGCGTTACTTAACTCTCCATTTTCATTTTCTCTTACGTTCTTAACGTACAAAACATGGCGTAGAGAAACGACAGGAAAAACGACGACAAACTCTCTCGATCGTCAAACAGATAACTGGCCTCTCTCGCTGCATTGTGGACATTTAATCTGTGAAAATACGAGGTATGTCCGTTATGTAATATACTTCTCCGATCAGTGATTCAAGTAAGTTTCCGGGCTTGTTAATTCCGTGTAATTCCGCTGTGTATGTAATGGGATTGGTTCCCTTCAGGGAGGTATCTGCGTCATTGTATAACCAGAATTGACATGGCCTCTTGGAGAGCCCTCAACTTATGGAAGATCTCCTCCTTTGGCGAAATTGCTGCCAAAGCAGGCTCTGGAGATAACATCTCCGGAGAAACTTCTCATGTGCTGGTCGATGTTAATGTTGGCTACTCCACTGGCTGCGTCCACTTTGTTCTTCCAGGACTTCAACGGTGTCTCTGTCTACTCATTTATGAGGTTTATCATCCCCTGTCGGCCGGCAAATTCCGACATGTTATTTGAAAAGAAAATTGGTGGTGGTGATGGTGGTATTAGAAGACATCGATTAAGATAACATACCTTAACCTTCTCCATATAGAGCTCAGGAGCGAGGATCTTGCGCTGATGAGCCCAATGGGGGCCGTTAGAAGTTAAGATGCCTTGGCCCATCAAGGGACCCCTCTCCTTGAACTGGTATGAGGGCTTCCCCAAGTCCAAAGTTGTACAGGTGGTAATCTCCCTCACCACGTCTGGTTGGTTCACATATACTATCAGTGTGTTCCCCAGCGAGAACGCAAATTTATCTGTAAAAATCATGACACACCAGCGCATGAGATCAGCCTGATCCGATTGTCCATGTCCTAACCCCAAATGATCTATCCAATTCAATGAAGGGAGGAAGGAGGGAGGAGAAATGATTTGATACAGGAGTAGTGAATTACTCTTCTGTTTTTTAACTGATCGAGAACATGTAAAATGAAATTTAGTGTGAATGTGAGAAGTGAAAAATTGAAACACGTGAATATTATTAGATGAACTGTGGAAAAGAGATGAAGATCCCAGTTAGGGCGACGGGGAGGTGAACTACCGTATTGTTTTCTCTACTTGTCGAAGAAGGGGAAGAGGGCAGCTGCACAATCATGGCGAGCAGGGGGCTGGCCGGGCGTAGTCTCGGGAGCGGAGGAGGAGGAGGAGGATCTAGCCTTCTTGATCTCCATGATGTTGCCGAGCAAGAAGGCGGGGGGTGGTCCGTCGATGCCTTGTTTCCTCAGCAAGGGCCTCAACTTTTCCGGCTTCACCACCAGCACGTTGTACAGCCTCAGCAACACTCCTATTACGCCCACCACGGCTATGGATATCAGCACCTTTGCGTTGAGTACTGCAGACATTCCATTGCTGATGATCCTCCCGAAGTCCTAGTGTGAACTTCACTCCGGAGTACTGGAGACTTTGAGATTACAGCACTAATTGGGAGGTGGCTAATGGGTTTTGGTGGGATGGATGAGATGGTTGTGATGCTCTTGCCAGATGCAAGCAAGGCTCACTTATATAGGTACGAAGGGTGACCAGGACAACGCTGTCATAAAAAATATTGGAAGTATACCAATCCTAATTTAAAAATCCGTCACGCTGACCATACGGGAAAGCAATAATTAAAGAGTGTAGTCCGCCAAGTTGGTCCCGTCAAAGTGGAATAAGAATGTGGAAATCACATTAGAGTGAGGACAACGGAGCACTCATTTGCTTCGTGGACTTTGGAGTCCTGGAGAGACACTGGATCTCATTATATTGAAGGAGTAGGCTCTTTTCCTTACCTCTCAAGTCTCCATCAAGGAGTGGCCAGGCTGCCAGCCAAGTCCCAGCGCCGAGCAAAGCTGGCTAGGCTCTCGGACAGTGCCCAATAGCTATTATTGTATTTTCCAGTGGATAGCTGGGTCTCCGGGCCAATGTTGGCAAGGGTGAACATACGACCCAACCGCGATTGAGACTTGTTAAAACTATATTTTCAAAAATTATTTGAGATCAGAAACTTGTAAGAACCTTAATGAGTTTTTTAAAGCTGTAATCTAAGAGGGTTGAGAGCGTAAGGAATCTCCTTTGTTTTGATTGATTATTGTGGGTTCGGGTGTTTTCTAGGACTAGGAAACACGTTTTAGATTATAATATTTTCTCTGGCAATTACAGTGAAATCATCTTGTCAATTTCTCCTCGTGAATAGGCACACAACCGAACAACATAAATCCATTGTGTTCAGGTTTATTTTTTTGATTTATTTCTCACTCAAATCGTTTCGGTTATTCACACTTCCGAGTTTCTCGTAACATACCTATTTTAGAGCCTAGGGTTCTTGGTGATTGATTATTCTGGGAATTTTGTCCTACTGCAATTATTGCTATAGCTTCTACGAAATTCAAGTTAGAGAAATTTATTGGTAGGAAGAATATTAACCTTTTGTGCATTAATATGTGCATTGTCGGAGACGCGGGATTTGGATTTAGCGAGGAAGAACGATAGTACATTTCCTATATTATGAAAGCGGAAGAAAAGGCGAAAATTTCGGGTGGGGGGAAAGGCTAGAAGTATTATTCTGCTGCTCAATTTAGGGGATAATATTTTGGTTGAAGTGGTTCATGATATAACGACCCAGTACGACGAGGGTGGGGAGGGGTTGCCTGGCCTAAAGGGCCTAGACAAAGAGCGGCTCCTGCAGACTACTAGGATGGGAAGGGGGCAGGAATAAACTGAACTGTGCATCGAATAAGGGGAAAGCTATTCTGAAATATATATGTAAAAACAGGAATTAACTCACGAATGCACATTTTGACATAACAGCAATGTTTAGCACTAGAGCTCCAAAGTTAGGCATGCTCAGGTGGGAGCACTCCCAAGATGGGTGACCTACTAGGAAGGTGCTCACATGTACGCCAAAGGACAACACCATGAAGCTCGGTATGGAATGGGCCAAAGCACACAATACCTTAGTGAGTTAAGTCAAAGGCGTCACAATATGGTATCAGAGTGGGACTCTCTCCAGTAGGTGTGTGGTTCGGGGACAAACCAGGCAAAAGCTGATGGGCCTATAATAACCCGGTCCGACGAGCGCGTGGTGTGGTTGATGTGCCCAGAGGGCCTAGACAAACAGCAGCTCCTAGCAGGCTTCTAGGATGGCGAAGGGGTAAGGAATAAATCAAACTGTGCACCGAACAATACTTAGCTTTAGAACTCTAAAGTTAAGCGTGCTCAGGTGGGTGTACTCCCAGAATGGGTGACCTCTTGGGAAGGTGCCCACCTGTACTCTGAAGGACAAAACTGTGAGGCTCGGTATGGGATGGGCCAAAGCGAACAATACCTTAGTGAGTTAATGAAAATTGACAACATCGATCCAGCGGCGCCTAAATGAGCTTAGAATGATCATCAATGATCTGAAAATTATGGATAAGAAGCTATCTGATCAATACAGGATATGATATTGATTTGTTTTTCCAATTCTAACGAGCACTTTTCGTGGTTCTGTGATGAGAGGAAGTGAGGCCATATTTGTGTTGTAACTATGAGTTAATGGATCAATAATTTTGTTGTCTGAAAGAGAAATGTCTCTTCGGTTACTTGTCTATTGAGTTGGTATCTCTTCAGTTACGTGTCTCTTCAGTCATGTCCTTTCAACTTTCTATAGCAGTTTTATTTGTCTTAATTAGACATTGTTCGTTCATGTCCTTTCATTCATGACTATTAAATTCATGTCGTTTCATTTTCTAATATTATAAATTGAAGTCAACTATTCTTCTTTGGTACGACGAAAGAGATGAAGAATAGACAACACTTTTTTAGTGTAGAAAACTGCTTCAATCTCTAGTGTGCCGATCTCGAGAAGTGTTTGACTGAGTCTTGTTAGTTTAGTGCTAATATAAACGGGTTTGAAGTGTAATATAAGGCAAAGTTCGCAAATCTGCAAAGCACCATTGGTAGGAACTAATCGCCTTAAAGAGATTTGGTAATCCGTACCTCACCTCCTGTTTAATTCTATTACAATTGGGGAGAAGGACACAGAAGTGCCAAAAGTTGTGTACGACTCTCACTATAGTGCCAAAAGTTTTCGTCGGCTCACTTAAGTGCTAAATCGAAGAAAATGATCACTTAAGTGCCTCCGGCAAGAAATTCCGGCCAAATTAATTGCGTGGACTTTATAAAAACGATCACTTGGTGCTGCTCAAAAGGAAAATTTAGGACTTGGAGTTTCGAAATTAGGATTCTTGGTGCTACTGCGGGAACGACGGTACTAGAGAAGGAATCACGAAACAGTGAAGTTGTTGTGATTGTTGGTGTAAGCCTATCGGACATATAGTATTGTGTTAAGTGTCCAACAATCTTAAGGCGATCATTCGTTACTGGTTTGTTGGTCTTATTAGAAAATCGTTATGGCCGATAATAATTAAGTACCCAATAATGTCAAGAACTTTTCTCGAGACATTCCTTTGATCAATTCGACCGTTGATTGATGGAGTGGTTCCCACTTCAAGGCTTGGTTTTGTGGTAGCAAATGATACGGGTCATCGGGCCGAGACTATTTATGGTGGTATGGATATATATCAATAGGGTTTGCCTACTTTATTGGTACCATCTCCAGTTACATCCAATAAGAAATCAGAGAAATTCTCCAGTGTGGTCTTTAAGCAGTGGCAGCAGAAGATGTTCTTCTATCTAACTGCATTGAATCTAGTTAAGTACTTATCGGAGGTGTGCCTGATAATTAGTCTAGATGAGCAAGATGTCATGACGCTCAAGGCGTTGGAGGCTTGAAAGCACAGGGACTTCCTATGCCGAAACTATATCCTTAACTGTTTGGTAAATTCCCCATATTAAAATTGGAACTGCTAAATAGTTATGGGTGTCCTTAGAAAAGAAATACAAGACTGAGGGCACAGGCACCAAGAAATTTGTGGTTGCCAAATTCCTAAAATTTAGATAGTTGATTCTAAAATTGTCCAGAATCAGGTTCAGGAATTGCAAATAATTCTGAACAACTTCTTTGTTGAGGGAATGTTACTTAATGAATCATTCCAAGTGGCAGCTATTATTGAGAAGTTGCAATCGGGCTCGTCAGACTTCAAAAATTATTTGAAGCATAAACAGAAAGAGATGAGCCTTGAAGATCTCATTTTGTGCCTCAAAATCGAGAAGGACAATAGGAGGAATGCAAGATAGGAAAATGAAGAAGTATTTTAAGGAAAAGAAACACTTCTAGAAATTCCTAGGGACGTGTTTTGTGTGTAATAAGCCTGGCCACCGAGCTAAGAATTTCAAGAAGCGCCCGAACAAAGGCAAGGTTAATGGTGCGGCCAAGTAGCTAAATTTGATCTAGCAACAAGATGATGAGAGACTAACTGCTGTGGTGATGTCTGAAGTGCATAGGCACCAAGAAATTCGTGGGTGCCAAATTCCTAAAATTTAGATAGTTGATTCTAAAATTGTCATGAATCAGGTTTAGGAATTGCAAATAATTCTGAACAACTTCTTTGTTGAGGGAATGTTACTTAATGAATCATTCCAAGTGGCAGCTATTATTGAGAAGCTGCAATCGGGCTGGTCAGACTTCAAAAATTATTTGAAGCATAAACAGAAAGAGATGAGCCTTGAAGATCTCATTTTGCGCCTCAAAATCGAGAAGGACAATAGGAGGAATGCAAACCCTCCTATAGATCCAAAAATCAACATTGTTGAGTCTTCCAATTCCAAAACAAGATAGGAAAATGAAGAAGTATTTTAAGGAAAAGAAACACTTTCAGAAATTCCAAGGGACGTGTTTTGTTTATAATAAGCCTGGCCACCGGGCTAAGAATTTCAAGAAGCGCCCGAACAAAGGCAAGGGCAATGGTGCAGCCAAGTAGCTGAATTTGATCTAGCAACAAGATGATGAGCGACTAACTGTTGTGGTGATGTCTGAAGTGTCCTTGGTATCAAAAAAATACCAATTGGTAGTTGGACACAAGTGCTATAAATCACATTTGTGAGGATAAGCACATGTCGTCGTGAGCCGCTTTATATGGGTAACTCTACATCAGCAAAAATTGCCGAGAGAGGATAGTTCACCTCCGGCAAGGAGATCATCCTGATAAAAGTGCTGCATGTACTGGAGATCCGAAAGAATCTCATTTCTAGCCCCATACTTATCAAGAAGGGTTTCAAAATTGTATTTGAATTCGACAAGTTTGTACTTTTCAAAGGGGGTGTATGTGGGGAAATGGTACTTGTATAATGCTATATTCAAAGCCAATATGGTTGACATTGATGTAAACTAGAAATTCTTGTACTCAAATACTACTAATAAAGAGAAGTCTTCAGTTTAGACTATTGCATCTGCTTAATCTATGGCATAGTAGATTAGGACATCTAAACTATGCTACAATGAAGAAGATAGCAAACTTGGGGCTAATTTCAAGGTTTGAGTTGGATGCTCGTTACAAGTGTGAGACTAGTGTTGAGGCCAAGTTTGCTAAAAAAAACTTTCAAATCCATTGAAAGAACAAGTGAACCTCTACAACTAATCTATAGTGATCTATGTGATTTCAAGTTTGTGGAAAGTAGAGGTAGAAAGAAGTACTTCATCACTTTTGTTGACTATTGTACTGGATTTTGCTATGTTTATTTGTTAACTAGGACAGATGAGGCTATGAGCATGTTTGACAAATGTAAAAATGAGGTCAAAAATCAACTTGATAGACGAATCAAAGTGTTTAAGACTGACAGAGGAGGAGAATACAATTCTTCTAATTTAAAGGAGTTATGTGCTAGTTTGGGGATAATTCTCCAAACAACCTTATACTCTGCAGCAAAATGAAATTGCTGAACAAAAAATAGAACTCTGAAGGAGATGACTAACGCCATGCTTTCAAGTTTGGGTTTACCTCAAAACTTCTGGGGGAGGCAATTCTAACTGCAAACTATATCCTTAATAAATTACCCCATAAGGAAACAGGTAACACCCCATATGAATTATGGAATAAAAGGTTATCATCCTATTTTTTTTTGAAAGTGTGGGGCGCCTAGCCTCGGTCGTGGGTGGTGGTTCACAGAGGGAGGGGTCGCGGCTGTTCGGGCGGCGAGGTAGGGGATGGCGCAGCTCGGACGGACAGCGCGGCGATGGGTGGCGCGCAACGACGTCGGCCCAACTCAATCGCACGGCGGTGGACGGCGCGGGTTGGTGGTTCGGCGCGGCAAACGGGGACCCGCGAGCGGCGGTGGCGACGGCGCCCAGTGGTTCGATCTGCGGCGGTTCCACACGGCGACGAAGGAACAGCGCGACGGCGCAGCGGTGGACGGCGGAGCTCAAAGGGGGGGCGGTTATGGAGGAAAATGGAGGGGGAAGATGGTGATGGTGGGTGGGTGTCATGAAAAAGAAACAAGGAGAGAGGAGAGGGGGAGGGGTTGGCTGTGGGGGAGGAAGAGAGGAGAGAGAGAAGAAAGAGAGAGAAAAGAGTGATTAGAAGGGTATTAATGGGGGTAGGGCCATGGGTTAAATCCCATTAATGCTTTTGTCTTATATGAATAAAGCAAGGGCAAAAAGGTAATTTGCTAGGGAATGGTAGGTTAGTCATTTGGCACTAACTACTGAGGGTATTTTGGTAACTTCACGCCAACGGTTCGATCAGGACTAGGTTCAAGCACGAAGGGTCTCGACGCTTGGTTCTGTGGTTCGACTAAACCGAATTGATTTCTTCTGATCGATGCTTACGGTAACTAACTAATCTATTTACCGTTACTTAATTAAACTAAACTTAAGTGCAATTAACAGCCTAATCAGGGATTAGGGGTTAACTCACTCGGCGACTGGCGGCGACGATCAGCGGCGATGGTGAAAAACTCCGGCGACGGGTCTACGGACTCGTCTCGACGCTCCGGACTCGAATACGACTATGGCGGAGCTTGAAATGAAGCGAAACGCGCTCTTTTCCCCAACGACCAGCCTCTGTTCAGTTCAACCTACGAAAATCCAGAAACTCCAAGGCCGATCCATCCTCGGATCTACGTAACCCAAGGTCTTACGGTCGCACAGGAGAAAACGGGGCTTGATTTGCCCTCCGGACAAGCTCAAACGAGCGATTTCTTCCCGGGCGCGCGCAGAAAAACGGGAATGACGGGCTCTCGGGTTTGGGGCTCGACGGATGGTGGTTCAGCTCGGCGGTTCGATAGACAACACGACGATGATGCACGACACACAGCGGTGGCTGCTGTTGGCTGCGGCGGCAGTAGAAACTCCGGCGGTGGCGGCACGGCTTGACAGCGGCAAGGATGAAGATGATGAAGTTTGTGAGGTGAGTGTGAGAGAGAAATGAGAGTCACGGCCAAATGGGGGGGCTGTCCACGGCAAGAGAGAGAGAGAGAAAGAGAGAGAAATTCAAGGGGCAATTTGGTAATTTTGCCAAAAGTCAAAAGTTAAATAGTGATTTTAGGATATTTTGACTTTGCATTTATGGTGTGGGTCCCGCGGTCAAATCCGCATTTATGGCGTCTGGCTTATATGAATAATATCTGAGGGTAAAACGGTAATTCGATAAATCAGGACTGATTAGACATTTGGTTCAGGGTTGAGCTCGGGTGCGAAAGAATTCGGAGATAGATTCTACGACGCGACTAATCTAAACGAACTCTATTAAACTACGCTTCAGTCGTTGATCAAAATCCTCCAAATCAAACAATTCCGCGTCCGATAAATGTCACTTGATTTCCAAAGGTCCAATATTATTCATTTAATAGGCTTTGAAATTTCGGGACGTCACAACTATTCCCCCCTTAAGAAATTTCATTCCCGAAATTAATACATCATACCACTTCAAACAGAAAAGGGTACAAATTCTTCATTGCCTCTTCGCTTTCTCACGTTGCACGTTCTATTCCATGGTGTTGCCAAATCACCTTAACCAAAGAGATTGTCTTGGTCTGCAACACTTGTTCCTTTCGATCCTCAATTCTCACCGGACGTTCCACACACGACACACGCTCGCCCACTTCAATTTCTTCAAAGCTCAAGACGTGAGCTAGATCAGGCTCACTCTTTCTCAACATCGATACATGGAATACGTCATGTACCTAAGCTAGTATTGGCGGCAATGCAAGACGATATGCCAAATTTCCAATCCGTTCCAGAATCTCGAACGGTCCAACATATCTTGGGCTCAACTTTCCCTTCTTGCCAAAATGAGATATCCCTCTCATAGGAGACACCTTTAGAAAGACGTGTTCGCCCATCTAAAACTCTAACGGTCTACGACGCTTATCCGTATAACTCTTCTGACGGCTCTAGGCTGTCATAAATCTTTCTCTGACGATCTTGACAGTATCCAATGGCTGTTGCACCAATTCAGGACCAGTAATCTTCCTTTCACCGACCTCATCTCAACAAACTGGCATTCTGCAAGGCTTACCGTACAACGCTTCAAACGGTGCCATCTTAATACTTTGTTGATAACTGTTGTTGTCGGCGAACTCAACCAAATGAAGCTGTTCCTCCCAGCTACCCTTAAAATCCAATACGCATGCTCGCAACATATCCTCAAGCATCTGAATCGTCCTTTCAGACTGGCCATCCGTCTGCGGATGATAAGCAGTACTAAACTGCAGATTTCTTCCCATCGCAGTCTGTAAGCTTTTCCAAAAGGTGGCAGTGAATCTTGGATCACGATCCGATGTAATTGTCACTGGCACTCCATGAAGATGTACTAACTATCGCACGTACAATCATCATACCTATCCAATGCAAAGTCCTTTCGCACGACGATGAAATGCATAGACTTCATCAGTCTATCCACCATGACCCAAATCAAATCATTGCCTCTCTAATTTCTTGGCAACCCCACCACGAAATCCATCGTGATATGCTTCCATTTCTACTCTGGAATTTCAAGCGGCTGCAGCAATCCACCAGCCTTACAATACTGCGCCTTCACTTGCTGGCATGTTAAACACTTCGCCACGTGCTTGGCTATGTCCGCTTTCATGCCATTTAAAGGGGTTCTCGCCGATCCTAATACTCACAGATCTATCTAGCCATACCAGCCTGCGGTCCATTAACAATTTTCTATGGACAATTCAAGCTCGTTTCTCACTCGCCAATCTACATGGTGCCATTCAAGACTATAATGTCTATCTCATTTCACCAAACAGTGCGTCCATTATCACTCAAGACGTAACACATCCCTGCCCTTTCTTGATGCCAACATCACATGTCATGCCTAGGATTCAGTTGGTTACGGTCTTCGCATATAGCACAATTTCAAACATGTCTGACGCAATCCTCGAATCTCTGGGAATCAACCTCCAGGTATTCCGTGGCGCAATCTAGACCTTTGTAGGACACATCACTGCAGGCACACACAAACAACACATCCCTCACACAGACGAGATCTTCTCCGGCAACAACCTCGGAGGTATCACAACAGACTTTCACCAACTTCCCACCTGGCATTCAAGCAATTCTCATACACAGCATCTCAATCCACTCGTCCTTTCATTCACCACTTCGCTCACCAAAATGTAATGCTATGCCATGCACTTTAAATAAGATGATGCAACTTTTAAAACTAGTCAGACTCAGCACAACGCTTAGACCCACTTTTCAATGTGTGGCTTGGTTCATTCCTGTCCCCATCGCCATCTTAGAAGCCTGTCAAGGGCTGCACCTTGTCCAAGCCTCTCTGCTCTGGCGATCACTCACCGCCCTCGTCAGAACGGGTCGTTACAGGCCCACCAGCTTTCGTCTGGTTCGTCCCCAAGTCAAGCACCTACTAAGAAGGTCCCATTCAACACGTCCCGTACTATGTCTCACTACGGTTTATAGGCATCCCATATATCTTGTCCCATACCAAGCGACGGTTTATCAAGTCCGACAAAACGATGATATGCTTATGTATGTACGCTCTCAAACTTTCGTTTCTAATGCAACCAATTGGTGTAATGCATGAATAACCTCAACTTCCAAACTCGTATCGCATACCACTTACATTCCGTAACAACAGTTCTCGCCTTTACCTAAGCATTCTAGCATCATAAGCGCCCATTGCATCAAGGATCAAATACTTAAAATCAACCTAGAGCACTCTTTCTTGGTCGCTGTCCACAACAAGATCACAATCATTCAATTAGATTGGCCCTTCATCCAAAGTTGATATCTAAACCACCAAGCACAAGCTCAATCCACGCTTAGCACTTCACAATCATCGTTCGCTTCACTACGAACCTCATACGTCACATGCCTTCACAATATCGATTCCTTATCTCAATCTGAGCATTCAAATACTACAGGCGACCATCATATAAAGGATTAGGTACTTAGAATCAGACTATATAACCCTTTCTTGTCGCCGTTCATAATAGACCTATGATCATGCAATCTAGCTAGCCCATAATCCAAGGTTACTGTTCGCTTCCTTGCGAACCTCACACCATCATCCAAGGCCCTTCGATAACAATCGATATCTATAGATTTAAGCCTATAGTCCTTAGATACCAAACCATCGCAATTCTATATCCACAATCTGTTACATAGGACTAACCGTCAGAATTCACAATTCAAGTCTATCAATAAGTCGTCCTCATTCCAACTTATCGTCTATTCCCCGGTCGATCACTGTACGATATCCTCAAGGCAGAGAGATTATCAAACCTATGCATTGATCGACAAACTTCTCATCTAACAAGTAGCCTAAGCTACTACCAATCCCTTGGTAATTCTTGAGGAAAGACATCGAAAAAATCACTCACCACTATGATGTCCCCCATCCTTGGTTCCTTAATCTACGTTTTAACTACAGTTACCAACTAGCCTTGATAACTACTATCCCATAAACGAGTCACCTCTAGTGACGAATTTAAGGGAATTGATATTCTTTCTCAATCTTCAACAAACTCAAAACTAACCCCATCCAACGGGTTAAACTAATTGCATTGCAAATCTCTATCATATCACTACTCAGGGCCATTAATAAAAGTCGATAACCAAAACCATTAGAAGACAACACGAGTTCAAACTTATATTCAAATACATAACCAAAGTTACAGTCTATCTTTTCCTCGTAACCCCCTGTAACTAACTTACAACCAGGACATCCTACCGCAAACAAGACACTATTCTTTAGCGAGGTTGATTCAGGTTGTCATGCGGAGTGTTCCCTCGCATCTGTCCTCCCTGCTGCAACGGCATCTGCCTTCCCATCAATCTCTACTGGCAGTCTTTAACTTGGTGGCCATGTTGACCACAACCATAACAAGCACCTGTCCTTCCAGGGGATATGGCTGATCCATGATTCCGCTTACAAAGCTGACACTCACCATTGGGATGATACCTCTGCTTCCCAACGGAATTCCTCCGATTGGGCGGGATTGAGAACCTATTTCCCACCATTGGTCCTTTGTAGAATCTGCGGTTATCTCTTGCCGCAGGAGCACACCGCGATCTAGATGCGGCTGCCCTTTCTGCTGAATCTCGCTTTACCATCTGTGCCCTTTCATATAATTCATTGTAGTCTTTCAAATTCAGTGGCACCACAACACTCTTAATCTCGGGCTTCAGCCCGTCTCTAAACCTTCTCGCTCTATCCACAGGGTCTTCAATCATCCTAGGCGCATACTTGGATAACTCGGAAAACTTTGTCTCGTACTGATCCACTGACAGTTGGTTCTGGTGCAGGCGAAGGAATTCATTCATCTTCTACTCTCGCGCACAGTCTGAGAAATACTTCCCATTGAAAGCTTCCATGAAGGCATTCCACACCGGGACCACACCTTCGGGGAAAGCTCTTCCCTGCGTGGCCTTCCACCATGAGCTAGCGTTACCTTGAAATTGGTAAACGACCAGCGTTACTTTCTCCTCCTCCGAGCACCTTAGCAAGGCGAACACTTTCTCCAGCTCCTCGATCCACGAGGTTGCAGCCTCAGGGTTACTTGCTCTAGAAAACTTAGGTGGCTTGTGTTTCAGAAACTGCTCCACCAGCCCATGCGTTTGCGGCCTTCCAACTCCATTTTCACCTAACGGATTCTCCTGCGGGGTGGCAACAGCAGCTTGGTTCCTCATTTGCTGCCTCCATCAAGTCTCCCATGGCCTCCAATGCTTGCAGGATCCCATCCACTCTAGGATCTGCATGAACTATCCCTTCTCTGGGTACTTCTGGGTTATCAACCCTACCCATTCTGGGTCTCGCTCGGGCTGTCCTTCCTCTGCGCGCTCTAGGAACGTAATTCTCTTCCACTTCAAAACCAACTGGAGCTACCCTTTCCCTTGGTACTCTCGGAACACGATACCTTTCCACTTCGGGATCCACTTGAGTTGCCCTACCTCGGAGCACTCTTCGACTATGGCTGCTCATTCTACAGGACCGTAAGGACTCATGCTCGCCCAAAGCAATGCATAATGAGAACTCAAGTCTACTACTATCAAGACAAAGGAATCATACAACAAACACAAGCATCGGGTTTCAATCCTACTAACTATCCCAAACCCCAACGTACCTTATCACTCTAGGCTAAGACCAAGCGGATCAGGCTAACCTTGCTCTAATACCAAAATGGGGATGTCACGCCCCGACCCTCAGGCACGCGACAACCCTTCCAATCGTCGGGTCAAAGGATAATATCCCAGGCACATCATCAACCCATTTCTTTTTTATCTTTCAATTATACGCATGCGGAAGCGATATAAAACCCCAGACAAATAATCAAACACAGGGATAGATGAGCAGGAGATACAACAACAACACCACTATTTTATTTATCTTCATTTAGCCCAATAGAGAAACGTCCAGATCTACAAATCCATCTCCATGGCCGTTTTCTATGCCTCACAAAAATATACCAGGCAGGGCTAAGGGTTTCCTACTACCACTACACAAAAGCTACCATAAAAGACCTCCACAGCAGCGCCAGCTCGCTGGCCATCATCACCCGGCTTAGGGACCTGTAAAATGGTTAACTACAACGAATGAGATATAAATCTCAATAACCCAACGCCTAAGTCCAATTAGAACATTGATTCACCCAAGCGGCCTACTCAAGCAGCACATAACAATGCAGGACACGGTCCAACAGCCAATAGGCAATCACATGCAAACTTACATGCTTTAGCCGCTCAACATATATCTCATGGCAATCAATGAACAATAGGCCAAAGCACATAACTAGAACACACGTCAGTCATTCAGGCACTCAAGCACTATGCAACATGCGTGTTCCAGTTATTAACGCAAGAGTCGCCCCACTCTCGCCACAGTACAGCCTCACTGCTAGTACTCTTTCGGTTGTACCGGGCGTCGTCCCACAACGTTCATGGCGACGGCAACTAATAGCCCCTCAAGACCCCTAAGGCAAGCATATTAGGATTCCAATATGCATTTCGGCCCATCATTAGCTGCGACCGGCTTCTGAAACAATCGTAGTATTCCGAACTCCCGCCGGTATGAACTGCCAGGCTTCCTATAAGTCATGGGATTCCGAACTCCCGCCGGCACGAACTTATCAGGCTTTCGATAGGTCATGGAATTTCGAACTCCCGCAGGTACGAACTTATCAAGCCACAAATCCGAGTTACCCCGGGTACCGTCTACGTCCCCAGTTACCTTAGGGTGACGTTTATCCATCGTGTGACCACACAACAACACAGGCAACCAGGCCAATTCATATCTTTGCATTTAGCCAATGCAAACTCAATCATGCTCAAAACTCGGTTCACGGCCATTTTCATGTTCAACTCGGCCCTCGGCCATTTTCGTACTCAAAGCCACAATTGGTCGCACGGACGTTTAAAAATTTATTTAAACATGGCATTTAAAACAAGTGGGATCATTCACCAAAAATGCGCAATCCACACTCAAGCCATCAAACAGTCAATCAATCAGTGATTATATATTTACTATTCATCCATCGATAAATATCCGAATCTGGACTATTTATCTCCGCAGCAGTTATAAATCCAATCTAATTTAATTACCACAAAGTAGGTAATTACCCATGGTAACTATTCCACCTAACCACGGTAATTCCAACTAACCACAGTAATTAATTAGTCTAACCATGGTAACTAATTAAACTAATCATGGCAACTAACTAAACTACAGTAACTATTTAGTTACTATGGTAACTAACTAATCTATTTACCGTTACTTAATTAAAATAAACCTAAGTGCAATTAACAGCCTAAACAGGAATTAGGGGTTAACTCACTCAACGAATGGCGGTGACGATCGGTGGCGATCGGCAGTGAGTGGCGGCCGACGGCGGTGGGGGAGACGGCGGTCGGCAGCGGCGACAGCAAAAAACTCCGGAGATGGGTCTATGGACTTGTCTCGACGCTCCGGACTCGAATACGATGACGGCGGAGCTTGAATCGAAGCGAAACGCGCCCTTTTCCCCAACGACCAGCCTCTGTTCAGTTCAACCCACGAAAATCCAGAAACTCCACAGATGATCCGTCCTTGTATCTACTTAACCCAAGGTCTTACGGTTGCACAGGAGAAAATGGGGCTTGATTCGCCCTCCGGAAGAGCTCAAACGAGCCACTTCTTCCCGGGCGCGTGCAGAAAAAGGGCAATGACGGGCTCTCGGGTTTGGGGCTCGACGGACGGTGGTTCGGCTCAGCGGTTCGACGGACAATATGACGACGATGCACGGTACATGGCGGTGGCTGCGGCAGCGGTGGAAACTCCGGCGGTGGCGACACGGCTTGACGGCGGCAAGGATGAAGATGATGAAGTTTGTGAGGTGATTGTGAGAGAGAAATGAGAGTCACAGCCAAATGGGGGGGCTGTCCATGGCAAGACATAGAGAGAGAGAGAGAGAGAGAGAGAGAGAGAAGAGAGAGAAATTCAAGGGGCAATTTGGTAATTTTGCCAAAAATCAAAAGGTGAATAGTGATTTAGGATATTTTGACTTTGCATTTATGGTGTGGGCCCCGCGGTCAAAATCCGCATTTATGGCGTCTGGCTTATATGAATTATATCTAAGGGTAAAACGGTAATTCGATAAATCAGGACTGATTGGACATTTGGTTCAGGGTTCAGCTCGGGCACGAAAGAATTCGGCGTTAGATTCTACAGCGCGACTAATCTAAGCAAACTCTATTAAACTATGCTTCAGTCGTTAATCAAAATCCTCCAGATCGAACAATTCCGCGTCCGATAAATGTCACTCGATTTCCAAAGGTCCAATATTATTCATTTAATAGGCCTTGAAATTTTAGGACGTCACACCCATCCTATATATGTGTGCGTTGAAGAAGTGGAGTTGCAGCCGCTAGTGATTTAGAAGCGCCAGGGAAGAAAGTCTGCATTTTCCTTCTTAATTGCTCCTCCTCTTACGCACAAGACCTTCCTCTGCCTTTTTCTTGCCCGTGCTCTCTCTACTTTTCCTTTCGTGGCCGTGTGTTCAATTGAATGACCGCTAACTATCCTCTCCTGGACCTTGTAAAAGAAGACCAAAAGGAGATCTCTTTTGTGAGTGTTATGCAGTAAATAATCAAAACCAAAAACAAAACAAAAGACCAGAAAACTTCTCTTCGTGTTGCTTTTTGACCGAGAGAAAAAATTAATAGTCCAAGTCTTCTCCTTCTGGGTGTGTTCTATGAATTGCCGAGTCCCTTCATGGACAGTCTTTGGCTAGTTTTTCCCTATGACTCTTCTTCCATGCGACAAAGTGAAGGACTTCACTTTGTTGAATTTGATTGCCCATGAGTATTTGACCTCATTTTCAGATATGCTCACAAGGAAGAGCACCAGTACCACCACTTCACCACCATCTTAAAATCTTCAAGGATGCTTCCATGTTTTCCTTTCCCTTTTCTTTTGTATCGTGGATGTTGAAGACTCGGGAGAGGTATGGAGAGAGAAACCCCCCCCCCCCCCCGATCTCAAAAGTGCCGCATATGTCAATTGAACTGGCTGGCTTCCTTTGTGCGTGTGAGCTAAGCGCACTTATATAGAGCTTAGGCTTGCAAATCCTAGTAGGAGTAGGAGTCGATACGGACCGTCGGATTAGCAGTCCCAGCTAGAGTACAATTGCATGAGAACCGTTGGATCGAAAATTTCTATCCCGAAAGAGTCCGGATCAGACGAAACTCTCTGTTATTTGTAGCTTGATAGAGATAGAGTTTCAACTTTTCAGGACTCTAATTTTTTTGGATAATTTTCTGAATTTATTTAATCTTTGAAGAGTCCAGATCCGTCAAAAAACCCTGAAAAAATTTAGCCAAATGGAGGAAAGGATGGGCCAATCAAAAATCCATGAATCCACGGGCTTATCGCTCATCTTTGGGCTCGAATCGGGCTCTAATTAATTAACGGGTAATTAACTAAAAGACTTTTCAATTAATTGAGCTAAAAATGGACCAAAATAAATTCGAAATAAGGTCCAAGGCCCTCTCTAATTTTCGGCACACTTACCTAGCTCAAACCGAAAATTATTCTGAATTTTCATACTCATTCGTGCAAATTTCTGAGCTTACAGTAGGCTTTTTCCTAAAAATGTGCACTTAATCAAGCCTTTTTCCAAATAAATCATTTAAATAGATTAAGCTCAAAATTATAGAAAATTCGGCACATCCCCCCATGCTTTGGCCAAAAATCTGATAATATGCTCTGGTCTAGTTGCCTGTCAAATTAAGCGCAAACCCGCGCCTCTGGCCTGAATGCATGACTGACAGAAAATTTAAATATGCAATGCATGAGAAAATATTTGTTGTGAGAACTAAGGTTAATTCTCATTTTTGTGCAATATAAATGAAAAATCAAAAATCAAAATTTAGGTGTCAACAGCTGCCCCTCTTTGAGTGGAGGCTCACAAAGGTTTCGTTCAAAGACCCAAATTGAACCTAAATTTTGTCAATGCAAGTGAAATGATGATAATTTTTACGGGAGTTTTAATCCCATTTTTTATGCAAATGAAGTGATGCATGATATGTAGAACTGTAAATATAACATGTGTTAAGACTTCTTTGTTCCAAGGAAATGGATTAAAGAAACCTACACATGGATCGTACATGAAATATCGGTCTTACTGGGCACCTCATGATGCTGAAAGTTCCCTTGATTTCCAAGCTTCTCGTGGATGCAAGGATCTCAAGGTACTGGGGCCCATCTGTTATCAGAACTTCTCATTCTGATGTGAGATAGCGCAAGATATATTGAATTTTTTTATATCACGAGAGCGAATCAATCACGAACCGGAAAATCAGCTCGAATTCTCAAAAGAGTGCATCAAGCGAATCTCTTCAGCCTGAGCACGATGTATTGTTGTGAAGGGGGACGTGTCGCGAATCTCACGGCGCGAATCACGTCAAGGTGTATATGAATAAGAAAGATGTGTCGCGAATCTCACACCGCGAAATCACATCAAGGTGTGTATGAATAAGAAAGATGTGTCATGAATTTCACAGCGCGAAACCATACCAAGGTGTGTATGAATAAAAAAGATGTGTCGCGAATCTCATAGCGCGAAATCACATCAAGGGATGTATGAATAAGAAAGATGTGTCGCGAATCTCACAGCGCAAAATCACATCAAGGGATGTACCACACTAATCTTATCAGTGTAAATACAAAAAAATGTTTGTGTCGCGAATCTCACAGTGCGAATCACAAAAAGGATGTGTCGCGAATCTCACAGCACGAATCACATCAAGGATTGTGTCGCGAATCTCACAGCGCGAATCACAAAAAGGGAGCGTATCACACGAATCTCATCAGTGTGAATACAAAAAGGGTGTATGTCTGAGATGAGTCAGAACAAGCACATAAGAGGTGTGCGCCTGAGATGAGTCAGGTCAATACACAAAGGGGTGTGCGCTTGAGATGAGTCAGGTCAATACACAAAGGGGTGTATGCCTGAGATGAGTCAGGTCAATACACAAAGGGGTGTACGCCTAAGATGAGTCAGGTCAATACACAAAATGGTGTGTTGCTTGAATCCCATCAAAGCGAACATGGAAAGGAGTGAAATGATAACTTGAATCAGCAAAAATTTTCCAAATTCAGAAAGAGTTCAGAAAACTTACTTGGATTTTCTGAGTTAATGGTCGAGGAGTAGACAGGTTGTCTGCGTCATGCCTGCTTGTTCACTTGAAGTATAATCATGCGCATAAATAAACCAATGCCAGTGCGAAAATGTATTTCATAAAAATCACGCTTCACTGAAGAATGGGGATACCTGTATGTGCCACAATGGATTCAAGTACCTTGACAATCATCAATATTCATGCTCTTGAAAGGTTCAGGTTGAAGATATACTTACCGGAAAGCTTGGAAGATCGCCTGGTGGGCACTTGCCAGCATAGCTTGTTCATTCAATAATCCTTAGATGAATTTCGAGACCTAGGAACATCAGGAATGTATTACCTATCAGATAGTGTTAGAGGTAACATGTGCAAGCATACATACTAGAATTCAATTGGTTCATGCAAAACTATTTAGCTGAGTTTGCAATGATCAGAAACAGCCTGTGTATGATGTAGTAACTCATAATGTGGTATATGCATAACTATTCTGTCAATTTTGCATTACCAATTCTGTTTAGGGAGGTTATCATGTCGTGAATACCTCGAATGTAATCTGAATAGGGGACTTCAGTCCGAAAGGGATTTCGCTTACTCTCGAGAAAAGCTGTTTATCTTGACTGCAGGATTCAAGAGAAATCGCTCAATCTTACCATCATTACATTCAACAAGGGTTTGAGTAATCTTGCAATTGGTACGATCGAGCCAATCTGGAGGTCTTGATTAGGACCATAACGTAGGCTGGGTTAACAATTTGCCAAAGGTGACTCTCTGTTGAGTCAAGGTTATTGAAAAAGAAGTTCTTATCATCTGCTTCGGGTTTACAAGTCAAGAAACCTGCAAAAATGAGAGAGAAATAATCTTGCTCGAACTTCTTCGAGCTATGCTTAAAATCATTTAACTCTACGTTAACTCAAGTGCCCTAATTTGAAGAGACTTTGAAAGGTTGTAACGTAGGTTAGGTTTGGGGACTGAGAAACGAAAAGGTTCATTTTGGCTCAAAAAATATATATGAGAAGGGTTTGATGTTGGTGATTATCACTGACTTGTCACCGATCTTGGTCTTCTGGATTTGATTCCGCTGATTCCATCATTGCATGAGGACGGCATGAATTCTGTCGAGGATTACATTTTGCAATTTGGATCCTCTAGGGATTTTCTTTAGAGCTCAATATCTTTGTAATTTACAAGAAAAATACCATACAAAAATGTACACTCAAAATTCAGAATTACTTTACAAATGGACTATGATTGAATGGGCATTGGCCTTGCTTTTGTCAGGCACCTTGCTTTTTCTAATGCTCGAGATTTTCTGTAGGATCAGCCTTTGCTTTTCTTACTCCCAACTCCCGTTTTTCTTTCTTTCTTTCTGACATCTCGATTTTTTTTGCCCTTTTTTTTCGGGAGCAGGCTCTTTTCTTTTAGGCTGCATTTGCTTCTCTTTCTCTTCTTTTTTTTTTTACAATCCCGTGATTTTGAATCCCTTTTTTTAAGGAATTACAATAACAAGATAATTTACAAAAATGATGCTAGACATTACATGAAAATTTTAACACACAAGATGAGTTCACTCGGGAATTCTCTATTGAACCGATCTCTTCTAAGTTCTTCTGCTTGGAGATGGTGTCGTGTTCATCTTGGAATGGCAATGATCACCAATAAGGGTTGAAGAAATGAATTTGCAGGATCAAGTGGGCTATGCAAAGGATATAAGTGTATAGGATAGAGAAATGAATGCTCTTCATCATCCTAAAGCACTTGGATTAAAGTTCGAGTATAATGCAAAGAAACACCCAAAGATTGGTGTTAGTCAGAGCAAGAAAATTTCTAATCATTTACCTCATGTTGCTGCTGGAATTACCTCTGTTTTGCCCCGAGGTGGGTGGTTCTTAATAGGGGTAAGAAAATGCAACCGCCGCTCAAAGACGTTTACCAATGGACACCTGAAGTGTTTGGGATAGAGAAATGAATGCCGCTTCACTTCGGCTATCGTACCTTTTGCGAGAAAACCCTTTACCTTAGGGAATGCAGAACTTATCTACCGCTCAGCTCATTGGGGATTAAAACGCAGGACGTGTGGAAACGGTTTGCCTTTCATCGTCCTATCATGCCCCATTATGTACATTCGTTGCATCATATGTAGTTTATACTCCCCTTTTAGAATTGGTAAATTGAACATGAAGAATAATCATGCATAATCCATGGAATGTTTGAGCACAATGCAAATGTGGCAATTTTCAGCATCATAAATTATATTTGCTTGAGAAATAGAATGTGCAAGTATGAAAGAGAATTCTTAGGAATTGGAGAATCTGAGTTACCCCAGAATATGTGAATAGATCAAACAAATCAGGGGGTCTACTCCTCGAGTCGATGAGTGGCTTATCTCTGATTTTACCCCTGCACAAGGAGAAGCGTGCATGATACAGCCTTAGAAATGATCGAGTGAAGACTTGGGATGCTCTGGTTGCCCCTGTCCAATGGTGATGCCGTCATGGTCGGTCACATGGTCTTGCATGAAGGAAAGTATCACCTTGAAAATCACATGAGATGAAGAGACATATCTCCTTTCCAAGTTGGGATCCGCTGTCGGTTTGCCCCATTTTCCATCAGAATGGGTTATGTTAGAAAATCATAGCTTTGCCAAAATCTGGGATTGTCCCAGATATAGCCGCTGTTGGGAATTCAGTTTCGAGCTTTGGCAAAAGACTTGTTTCCTCTTCTTGATCCTGCATAGGAAAAATGTGCATGAATAGGATCTTAAAAGATGAAGTGACCGAAAATTTGGGAAGCTCCGATTGTCGATTTGCTTCAGTGGTAGCAATCAAAGACATGTTATCTAGCTAGGCACCTGCAAGAAGGAAAATAGAAGGTGATTTTCAGACATGATCGGTCTTGGCAAAAGATACTCCCTTTGAGATCGGGCGGTTTTGATTTTTTCTTGTCTTTCGTCAACTGACATGGCATAATCAAAGGATCAGTCGAGGGCGAAGCATGGATCAAGCTCGACTGACCGATGGACTGGTATACGAGTTGGCTGGTGCTTTTCATCAAGTTGAGTCACGGCCGTGTCGAACATCTTTCTATTACGGGGCGGACCCTTGATGGTCATAGATGCCTCCTTTTTCATGCTTAGTCGAACTCTCATCTTGAATCATCTAGGGGATGGGAGCTTCATGAACGATGCTCTGTTGGCCTAGGCTATTCTCAAATGTATTAGACCAGCTTGATATTTCTGTTGGCTGAGGTAGTGCACGATGGCTCGACCAAGGGATTGGTCGAGGATTATCCTAAGGATCAGTATGGGGCTGATCAAAGGACAGCAAAAAGTAGTGCTGATCGATATAGGGATCGGCAACAGCGGATGTTGAGACTTGATTGCAAGGATCGTCAGGGATCATGGCGCATTTGATTCGTCTATCAGGACACCCATGAGTGACCGACCATAGAGCTATTGTGCGCACCGACATCAGTTTAGAGATAACCTTGGCTCGCGGTCGGTGAAATTCTCGAACTTTAACTTGATCGGATCAATGTGAACCAGATTCAAATTGACGAGTCGCCCCATCGCTTGGCACTAGGGATGATCATGGGCAAAGCATGGGTCCGCCTCAACTGGTTGACGAACTGGGATCGACCGAGGACTTTCGGCTCGATTTGTGAGCCACGAGGCTCAAAACCCACATGGGGAGTTGTCTGAGGATCGATCAGGCAGATACATAGTTGGAGTCCATAATCTGCCCTTGCCCCTGAATTGATTCTAAAATATATAGTAGATGGATCAGTAAGACAACCAAGGTTAAACAACATGCCAGCCATTTCATGAAGATTTTTCTTGAAAAACCCTTTTTGTTTTCGAAATCCTCGGGACGAGAATTCTTGATAAGCCCAACCCTCAGTGCTTACCATGGATGACAAATTTTCAATCGTTGGTTTTCTTCATTGGGTTGGTTTGGTATGCCTCAACAAGATTCCAAAAATGTAATGAAAAACTTATGTAATTTCATTGATCATGAATCAAAAAATTACATGATATAAAAAGGGAAATCCTAAGAGTGCAACATGAATGGAAATGAAAGGTCCTAGAAAGCAATAAAATCTCCCACGTAGGGGAGTGCAAGAAAGTAAATGGACCGTCACCTGATGCTTAGAGAGCTCGCTTGATGATGGCGCTGATGAGTAGCTCTAACTGATTTCTGGTTAACTATCAATCATCCCAGGTGTCCCAAGTAGCACCACGGGGATATGCATTATGTCTCGGAGGTGTAGAATATTTGACCATGAAATTATATCCTCCACTCGGTTGCCCCAATGTGTCCCATATCTCTTTGTTACCTTCGTGTTTGACCTGGTCAGGGTGTTCCAACCGCATGCTTGGGACCACCAGTAAATCTGGGTTTCCACCACAATACTCCCAAGCACGGAACATGAGGTCACCAACGTCTATCCTGTCTTAGATCCGAGTCGTCAATGTGAAACACTCTTCCAGCGAATGGCCAGGGCGGCCATAATGAAAGTCATAGGACTTGCTTTGATCAAAACAGCTTGCATCTTCAACCATGGAGAAATCTTCCTCCCTTTGGATCAGTCCTTTCTTCAGCAATATCGGCCAAAGTATGGACATTGGTTGAGATAATTGAGTGAATTCTCTTTCTATAGAGACTGGAGGTTGATTTTGAGCTGGTTTTTTTTTTTTTTTGCGAGGCGCCTGAGTGGCACGTCCTTGATTAGGGAAAATAGGGCCAGGATATCGATTGAACCTAACCGGATCAGGAAGAGTCCTTGGATTTGGATCAGGCGCACCAAAATAAGAATTAGTGTTGCATGGAGAAGGTGCTTGGTTTGCCTTGACCAGATGCTTCAAAAGGTAAACAACACGCTCAATGAGATCAATTAGACCGTTCATCTGTTCGTTCAACTCCTTCACTTGCTTTTCACCTTCTCTTCTACAAGAGCCGTGATCTCAGCATGATTGGCCATATTGCCCGTTACTGATCGAGTAATACAAGTGTGAGGTGAATCCGTGATAAATTACCTTTAAAGGTGCACCAATATGATCAGTATGATGAGTGGAAACGACGAGTCGATCCATGGCTCTAGACCGGACTTACTCACACGACCTGACTTGACTCACGACCCTGACTCAGGAAATTTCAGTTCCCTCATTTTTTGGTAAGAAATTCGTGAAAAATCATGGAAAGGTCGAAATATTGTCAAAATATACTGACATGTAGCCGAGACGATGATGAACAACTTTTATGTTTTGTGCTGAGGCCAAAAGTGCATGGATCAATATAGTTTAATGATTCTTTGGAAAAAAATTGTCCCAGAAAACTGTTTCGTCCGGCTTCTATTTAAAGAACAAAAGGGCCATTAAAAATGAGAATTAGAGTCCAAAAAATTGCAGACAAATCCCAATCTTCAACTTTCATTTTTTGTGATTTGATGAAAAAATTCGTTCAATAGTGCTAAACGATGAAGCGAGCCCGTAGTCAAAAAATGGGTGAAATTCTAGCCCACTCCATCACGGCCATTAATTCCGTAATAAATGGAAAACACATCGGATTCGTTTGAAAAAAATTTACGTGATAGATTAAAGTCTTTTATGTAGACAAGTAGTGCCAGATCTGGACGAAAAAAATCATAAAAATTGTACAATGGAACAAGGTCGACCAGAATCAGGACTCTTCATTAAACTGAAATTGAAGTAAAGAGTACTACATCTCAAGGACTCATGACATAGACGCCCTAAGCAAACCAACTAGAATTGAAATAACATAAACAAAAAGACACGACTTGATTAGACCGGACTAAATCTATCACTTCCGGGGACGATTCGATGGGCCGACTTCATTCTTCGATCGGTTTGTGCTTACCTAGCCATGATAATCCCCCATATACTTCGGCCACCCAATCAGCCCGATCGGCCTTGGACATAATAACAGTGCGGATGTTGTCATGCCTCATGAAGTGATAGACCAACACAACGATAACCTAATAGCCATGGACCGACTCAAATTAAGTAAAGGACGAGTACATGCATAACAAAACAACCATCATGGATTCAGAGACAAGCGGAATGATGTTCATGCATGCATTATTAGCCGTGTTTTTAGAGCTTTAGAGGGCAAATCGTACCATAGATTGGGGTCCTTATTTAGCACCTTTAAGCTTGGGGATGTCAAGAATTCCGCACGTGCCATTAGATTCAGGACGGTGCGGGGAACCCTTGACATAGTCGGGGTCGAAGGCAAGGTCATCCACTCCTCCATCCTGAGGCCAGGGAGAGTCTTGCCCATACACCATCCTAGGCTCATCTAACATTTTAAGGTCTATGCAATGTCACGAATCATGTACAACAGGTATAATTCACTCAATCATGGCATATCACATTAAAATAAAGCAATTAAATTCAATGCCGAAAATCCAATAAACCTACAAGAGATTATCAGAAATTTGAGGACAAACCATGATCAATCAAAGTGACCCCAAACCATGATCAAGGTAATTCACAACCACCAAAGTATAGTCCATGAAAATTAATTGAGAACTCAAGAAGCATCCACACAATCAAGAATCCACAATGAATTCAAGGATAAATCAAGACAATCAAATGGCCTAAGTCCGCAAATGATTTTTAATTTTCTGAAAATTTTGAGGGTTTTCTCTTCTTCTTCTTTTTTGAAAAAATCAAGTCAATTTCCACAAAAAAATTGAATTAAAAATTCGGTGACCCTTTATTTTTATTTTTCCAAAAAATTAAAAATTTCGATCCCCAGTGGAGTCGCCAAGCTGTCGCGACCTAAAATTTTGGAAAAAAACCTTAGGTTAATGGATTATCAGGTTAATTATTTAATTAACCCGACTCAGACTCTCCCAAGCCCATACCAAATCTCAACTTAGGTTTATTCATGAAAAACTGATTCAATTTGGAGCCGCCACTAATAGTTCTCGGTAGGTCGATTAGAAACCTAAATAAATTAGCGGGAGAACTAATTTATTTCCACGAATTAGAGAAAATGAGTCCGGAGACTTGGTTACATTAATTTAGAAAAAATTAATGCCCTTTCGGTACCAGATTTCATGAAAAATCCTTTTAATTGAATGATTGTGAATTGAATGCTTCAGAAAAGGGAATGGACCACATGATACTCGAAAAATGAGAATTTTTTTCGTTTTTTTCTTTTCTTTTTCGAAAAAATCAAACAAACAAAGGATTGAGCAAAAATAAACAAAAATGCCCATAATATACCTTTTATTTTCGAATTTTCCGATTAATTTGCTCGTACCCCAAGTTTAGGGTCAGAGGGAATTTATCCGCTACGTACTCTTATATTCGAGTCGGTATGCGGATTAGTGTATAGAATAACATCATCCCTTATTTCCAAAGGGCGGACCACGA
This sequence comes from Lenwebbia sp. NSW1173648, assembly GCA_029784005.1. Lineage (NCBI taxonomy): Eukaryota > Viridiplantae > Streptophyta > Magnoliopsida > Myrtales > Myrtaceae > Lenwebbia > Lenwebbia sp. NSW1173648. The sequence continues at coordinate 103,387 of JARCGZ010000011.1, forward strand.
AATTCTATACGAATTACCACGTATTCCGCAAAATCGTGTCTAACGCAAGTAATTCATTTTACCGAAGAGACAAGGCACAAGGAAGCATATATTATGGGTATGTTTGTTTATAAATGTGCAATCTTTATAATAAAATAAAAATCAAACAAAAATGACCAAGATGAACAATCAGACTTGACTTGAGTTTTTATTTTCGAAAGATGTGAGGGATGGCCGAAAATATCAACGTGGGGGCCACTTTCCCATCCAAAATTCAATCTTTATTTGAGAACATTATCTTTAGGATTTACAAAAAATAATTCAGATAATTCTCAAGAAATCAAACAATTATCCCAATCCAACCAAATCATTATCCATGGCATGAGACATCCACAACAGATAAGATTATTCAACCAACATCGCATGTGGGGATAATTATCCAAAACAAAAATTATCCACAATAAATTAGATATTATCTAATTCAAACAATCAAAATTGGATAATATCCAATCCACTCCAACCTTTATCCCTAACATCAAGATATGCCAAATAATCACAAGAACAGAGATATCCTAACCATCTATGGACGAAAATCAAAGCAAAAGCTCATCCATGAGCACATCAGATTCGGCCAAGAGAGCATGTAAACCGAAAATTCAATCTTCAATTCAGCAAAAACTGAATAATTTTCACTTCTGAAAATTAGATGTTTTCCAATTAAAACAAATCAATTCCCAAGTGATGCATATGGTTCAATCAGTTTCATGATCCAATTAAACTTGCTTGAAAAAATCAGAATTTTAGCCCAGGAGGATCCAATTTTTCGGTTCTTATCATAACTTGATAAAAAGGATTGAATTTTCACTTTTAGTTGCAAATCAATGTTCGTTCATCAATGTATTAGAACATGTGTGCAAATTATCAAGTAAATAAACATGAATTGCAACCAAAAGTTAAGAATTTTACCTTTTTAAAGCTAAATTCCAGCACACGCGCAAGCTGGAAATTCATCCACAATTGCGTCTTTTGAGCATGATTCGAGCTCCAAAATCATCGAGGTTCTACCACCAAGTAGCAGTGATATTAAACCTCAAATAACGATGAAGAACGAAGCTGTTTTACCACCGAATGGAGCTCAATCCGTGGCTGAGAAGTGAACTGATCACATTAGCCTCACACTAGAAAGGAGACGTCTTTGAAGAGTGTGGTGTCCATAATGGCCTTTCAATCACCACCCGTCTTCGACTATTGCAGGTCCACCGATTGTCTTTGAGCCTTGATTTCATGGCAAGGGACTCGTAGTGACCTGTAAGTCAAATAATATGGCTAGGCGAAGCCATGAACTCAAGATCTCAACGGCAAGGAATGAGGTGCCTCGCTTGGTAATCTGGGGACTTCGCGGTCGGCGCAAGCGAGTTGTGGTATGGCTGAATAATCTGCAAACTCATGCTCGACAAGGTTAGATCAACGCAGAAACGATGTGCATGGACAAACGAAAAGAATCAAACGCAATATATATAAAAGTATGTATTGGTCGCCCAGAGAAGTAGAGTCCTTGTTGTGTGAAAATTCCCTTGACTTCTATTGCCTCCGAAGACAACCCAATGTAATTGACTTTTTGTGTGTGCCCATCCTCTATATGTGTGCGTTGAAGAAGTGGAGCTGCAGCCGCCAGTGATTTAGAAGCGCCAGGGAAGAAGATCTGCCTTTTCCTTCTCAATTGCTCCACCTCTTACGCACAAGACCTTCCTCTGCCTTTTTCTTGCCCGTGCTCTCTCTACTTTTCCTTTCGTGGCCGTGTGTTCAATTGAATGACCCCTAACTGTCCTCTCCTGGACCTTGTAAAAGAAGACCAAAAGGAGATCTCTTTTGTGAGTGTTGTTAACAAGTAAATAATCAAAACCAAAAACAAAACAAAAGACCAGAAAACTTCTCTACTTGTTGCTTTTTGACCGAGAGAGAAAATTGATAGTCCAAGTCTTCTCCTTTTGGGCGTGTTCTGTGAATTGCCCAGTCCCTTCATGGACAGTCTTTGGCTAGTTCTTTCCTATGACTCTTCTTCCATGCGACAAAGTGAAGGACTTCACTTTGTTGAATTTGATTGCCCATGAGTATTTGACCTCATTGTCAGATATGCTCACAAGGAAGAGCACCAGTACTGCCACTTCACCACCATCTTTAAATCTTCAAGGATGCATCCATGTTTTCCTTTCCCTTTTCCTTTGTATCGTGGATGTTGAAGATCAGGGACAGGTAAGGAGAGAGAAACCCCACTGATCTCAAAAGTGCCGCATTTGTCAATTGAACTGGCCTCCTTTGTGCGTGTGAGCTAAGCACGCTTATATAGAGCTTAGGCTTGCGAATCCTAGTAGGAGTAGGAGTCGATACGAACCGTCGGATTAGCAGTCCCAGCTGGAGTAGGATTACATGACAACCGTTGGATCAAAAATTCTGATCCTGGAAGAGTCCGGATCAAACGAAACTCTCTGTTATTTGCAGCTTGATAGAGATAGAATTTCAACTTTCAGGACTCTAATTTTTCCAGATAATTTTCTGAATTTATTTACTCTTTGAAGAGTCCAGATCGGTCAAAAAACCCTGAAAAAATTCAGCCAAATGGACGAAAAGATGGGCCAATCGAAAATCCATGAATCCACGGGCTTATCGCTCATCTTTGGGCTCGAATCGGGCTCTAATTAATTAACGGGTAATTAACTAAAAGCCTTTTTCAATTAATTGAGCTAAAAATGGACCAAAATAAATTCGAAATAAGGTCCAAGGCACTCTCTAATTTTCAACACACTTACCAAGCTCAAGTCGAAAATTATTCTGAATTTTCAAACTCATTCGCGCAAATTTCTGAGCTTACAGTAGGCTTTTTCCTAAAAATGTGCACTTAATCAAGCCTTTTCCAAATAAATCATTTAAATGGATTAAGCTCAAAATTATAGAAAATTCGGCACATCCCCCCATGCTTTGGCCGAAAATCTGATAATATGCTCTAGTCCAGTCGCCTGTCAAATTAAATTCAAACTCGCGCCTCTAGCCTGAATGCATGACTGACGGAAAATTTAAATATGCAATGCATGAGAAAATATTTTTTGTGAGAACTAAGGTTAATTCTCATTTTTGTGCAATATAAATGAAAAATCAAAAATAAAAATTTTGGTGTCAACATGACTTCAAAGAGCGTTTGACCATTCAATGAGCCCACATCTTGAGAAAAATATCCAGCTTAAAACTTCATTCGCATTCTGATTCAAAAAGCTTTGAAGTTATCCAAAATATGTTTGAAACATATACCATGCATCATAATTCCCCATGGAGATTGAATTTTGATGAAAATTAAATGAGTTTCCAAATGAAGTTGCTTAAAGCCTATCAAAAGGAGTATCTCAGATGATAAAAGGCAAGCCATTCCCAAAACACGTCCCTATACACACTTGAGTGATGAGTGGGGTGAGGTTAAGATAGAGACCTTTGTTTATGGACGTAGGGATTGTTCGCAGTGATTACATGGATTGAAATAACGAAAGGCATTCGTTTCTCTATGCTAAACACATTTTTAATCCTTTGCAAACCCATTTAAGCCTGAAAGGGAGCATTCTTAAAAACTACCCTGTCAAGAACCACCCCACACTGGGGCAATTTGGAGGTTCATTGGTAGATATCTTGGAGAAAAGATCAAGAAAGACTTTATTGTGCTAACTTGCATCAACCTTTTTGTGATAGCTTCAGGTGACGTCTCATGGAAGCTCGTAACATCCTGAAGTGAAGAAGAGCAGTTCATTTCTATATCCCAAACACTGTATCCCTTGATAAGTCAATTTGAACCTGATATCTTCATTTCTAAACCCCGCTGGTGATTACCTCCCTACATTGGGGCAATGCATATGATTTACCAAAAAGATGGGATAACATCATGATAATTTTGAGAAAGTCCTTAGAGGTCAAGGCAGAAAAGAATCAAAAGACAAAAATCAGCTGAATCAAAAGGGCCAACAAAAGCAGTGTGCCTGGTAAAAGCAAGGCCAACGCCCCTCATTGAAAAAAAAGAGAGAAAAGAAGTGAAAACCAAAATGCATTTGAAAGCAAAAGGTAAAAGTTGCCAAACAAAATAAAAGAGAAAGAACAAATCTCTAGAGTTGAAAAGATGAGCATTTTAGTGGACTCATAAAGTCAAAATGCAAATTTATCCCCAGTGATGCAAAAAAGTTGGTAATGATGCAAAGGTAATCATTAACCTTTCATGCCCCTCATTCTAAAAATACGACCTTTCATTAAGCCTACCCGAAACTAACATTACAACCCTTTCCAAAGACTTATATGATCAGGATGTTTCGAGTCGATATGGGATTTCACACAAGAAGCTACTGCCTAAAGGAGTAAGCACAATCATGTCTTGTCTTATCTTCAAGGTTCTTGACTTGTAAACCCGAAGGAGATTGTTGATATACCTATCATTCTTAGCCTCAAAGTGCCTACCCGTCGTGAAAACCTTTGACCTAACCTGAATTACGGTCCCTCAAAAGACCTTTTCAGATGGATTAGATTGTATGCACTGCGAATAGTCTCAAAATCCTAGACATAGGTTTTGAGAGATGATTCGAGTGTCTCTTTAATTTTTTTCCCCAGCAAGTGGAAATCAAAGCCCTTTTTGAGAAATTGTAAGAAGCCCTCTCTGATGAAGATACTCCAATTGATGTTTTAACCAAATTCTTTTGGCAATTTCAGAACATTTGATTCAAAATCTTCCCCACAAGAAATTTTGATCATCTTTGTCATGTTGTAAGATATTTTGGATAACCTCCCACATCATAATGCATCTATGGAAGTTTCTGCATGATTATTAGCTTGTCTAAACCTCAGAATAACATCAAAACAAGCTTTCCATTAAATTTTGGAATTTTTCACCCTTCTAACCCTCTTCCACAGGGACCAGAAGACTCCTCTTTTCTCACCATCTATTGTAGGGATCAGAAAAGCTTATCCTTCTAACCCTTTTTCGCAGGGATCAGAAGACTCATTTTTGCTCACCCTCTGTTGTAGGGACCGGAAAAGCTTATCCTTCTAACCCTCTTTCGCAAGGACCGAAAGACTCCTCTTTTCTCATCCTCTATGGTAGGGATCAGAAAATCCCACCCTTCTAACCCTCTTTCGCAGGGATCGGAAGACCTCCTCTTTTCTCACCCTCTGTTGTAAGGACCGAAAATTCTCATCCTTCTAACCCTCTTTCGCGGGGACCGGAAAACCTCCTCTTTTCTCACCCTCTGTTGTAGGGATCGAAAAAGTTCATCCTTCTAACCCTCTTTTGTAAGAACTAGAAGACCTCCTCTTTTCTCACCCTCTTTTGTAGGGATCGGAAAAGTTCACTCTTCAAACCCTCTTTTGCAAGGATCGGAAGACTCATCTTTTCTCACCCACTTTTGTAGGGATCGGAAAAGCTCACCCTTCTAACCCTCTTTCGCAAGGACAGGAAGACTCTTCCTTTCTCACCCTCTGTTGTGGGGACCAGAAAAGCTCACTCTTCTAAACCTCTTTTGCAGGGGCCGGAAGACTCCTCTTTCCTCACCCTCTTTTGTAGGGACTAGAAAAGGTTACCCTCCTAACTCTCTTTTGCGGAGATCGGAAGACTCCTCTTTTCCCACTTTTGCAAGATCAGAAAAGCTCACCCTTATAACCCTCTTTTGTAAGGATCAGAAGATTTCTCCCTTCTAACCCTCTTTTGTAGGGACTAGAAGATTTCTCACTCCTTACCATCTTTCAAAGAAACATCACCCGCAAGTCTTTTTTATGCACGCAGATATGTGATCGCGGTCTGACAACCATCAAAGAACTTGAGGAATGATTTCATCAACATCAAAGATAGGCGTCCCGTAGTGGAATCGTCTATGCCCATTCCAATGCGCATTCATGTCACTCATCTCGTCGACAAGTAAGTATTAAGCGAGCCTCTTCTATATGTCATCCACATACACCTCTTCTAGCAACTTTAGGTATTCCGTGGAGATTCCTTCATTTTGGATGATCCATCCTAGTGTCCTTTCCTATTAGGCACTCCTTAGTGATTCCTTTTATTAGGATGACCTAATCCCAAAAAAATCTATACCTCTTCTGTCTACCCAACAGGTGACATTAGGGTGTTTCCTTGGTGATTCCATGATAGGGGATGATCTAATCTTTGATTCCTTACCTCTCTTGTTCACCTGTAAAGCAACATTAGAGATTTTCATGGTTATCTCTGTCCTTAAGAGTCAATTTCGTGGCTATCTCTATTCTTAAGAGTCAATTTCGTAGCTGTCTATGCCCTTAGGAGTCAATTTTATGGCTGCCTCTATTCTTAAGAGTCAATTTCGTGGCTGCTTCTCTCTTTCGTGGCTGTCTCTATTCTTAAGAGTCAATTTTATGGCTGTCTCTGTCCTTAAAAGTCAAACTTCTATGGGCCGACCTACCATACAGGTCAAATTTTAATTTTCTACGGGATGACCTACCATACGGGTTAAAATTCTAATTCGCTCATTGTCTTCTCATAACGAAGCCTTGGTTATCTATCCATTCCAATCAGATCCACAGCATGCATGCGACGGCTAGGTAAGTTTCAGGTAGATCTCTCTATATCTTTTTCTCTCTCACATCAAAAAGCGGAACGTGATTTGGACTTAGGCTTACATGGAAAGGTATGAGAGTCAAATGTCACGACTTTTCAAATTTTTTCCAGTCGAGTCGATTAAAGCTCATGTGTCACCTTATCTTTGAGATAAACCTCTCTTGAGATCCCTCTCAAAGAGGGGTAGCTTTTGATACTTGATTTTTACTCTTTTCTTTTTTAGAAAATTAATAAAAAAAAATCTATAAAAATTCATAAAATTGAAAACTCAACATTGGGAGCCTTGAGCAAGCCTAAGGAACCATTTTTGAACAAAAAATAATTTTTGGTCTTTTTCGCATTTTTTTTAATATTTTTTAAATATTAGAAAATACCTAAAAATTCAAGAAAAATAGTATTCTTGGCCACAAAAATACAAAAAAAAATAGTCAATATTTTTATTTTAATTCACTTTTCATTTTGGCCCTTTAAAATTTGGAAAATTCAATTCGGGGTTATGTGGTCCTTCTTTAAGCATAACCCCATATTGAGCAAAAAAAATTACATTTTAGTCCTTTTATTTTTAATTTTTACATTTTTAAAGTCGTGATAATTACCTCTATTACCAAAAAATACATTTCAGTCCAATTATTCATAGAATTGCGCGATTTAGGAAAAATGACCTAATTGAACTTTATTTTTCAATTTAGTCCCTCGATTTCAATCAAAGTGCAATTAAAAATTTTCTAGGGATGATCTTGCAAATCTAATACCACTACCCTATAGTTTTCATCATTATGAATCCATTGATCGGGGTGGTTCAGTTCAATTTTGTCATTAAGGGTTTGGATTTCTCAGAGATTTGGGGGTTTTGCACAAAATTAACCAATCTTGCCCAATCTTGCCAATCCTAGGTTCTAGACATGTTGTAGAGTCCAATTTGAGCTTTAATTTGAGGAAGATTCGATCAATTTGATGTCCAATTGAGTGGAACTTAGAAATCGAATCAATCAGGCCGGTCAAACCCGACCCAATTGACCCGGGTGAATAGTGACTACACAGGCAGAACCAGAATCTGGTTCATTCACGCACGCAAAGAATAAGGGAAGACCAGTGAAGCTCGATTGAGTTCAAGGGCTTTCCAATCAACTTCCCAATGCCAGTCTGTCCCGGAAACGTCATGAAAACTTCCCAGCCAGCGAGCAAAATAGAATCTGGCGCAAAAAAATTCAGTTAGACGAGATACAAAAAAACAGAATCTGTCAAGCGTAGGGGATTCGGTTTTTCACCAAAAAAAAGAGAGAGAGAGAGAGAGAGACAGGAGACTTTGACCGAGAGGGAGTTAGAGAGACAGAGGGGGGAAGAACTGAAACGTTGCCGCCGCACCTCTGCTGTGCCGTTGCCGTCGTCGCAGCAGAACAGGTCCGTCCCCCAGCCATCACTTGCTCTGTATTCGGTTTTTTCGGTCTACTGTGCATTTTGGTCCAATTCAATCCTCGACTGAATCGGACGAAAAGCGATAGTTCCCGATCATCCTGATGATGCATATAGTGCGATTCGATGATCGGTTTTGCCTGATATCTCTCGAGGCAAATTTCCAAATCAGGCTAAAAAAAAAATATTTACCAAAACAGGTTGAAAATTATTTTTTTTACCAAATCAGGTGCCGCTTGGCAGTTGTAGTGCCGAGCGGCACCGGCTCGGCAGTCGTAGTGTCGAGTGGGCTGGTCGGCCGGCTCCGGCGTCACGCTCAGCAGCCACACTGCCGAGCCGGGCTCGGGGGCCCCAACTAATTTTTTTTTTGTTGAAAATTTCATAAGAAATATCATTTTTTATAATATTTATTTTATTTACAATTTTTTTCTTTTTAAGCTTATTTTTATAATATAATTATCAATATTTAATTACTTAAGATATATAATTATAACATTACAATAAATTCACATATGTAATGTCGACATCGAACAGAAGAACTGAATAAATATCGCGCAATTGGGATATTGTAATATTACAAAAAATTCACACATCTAATATAAAAATCACGAAAAAATGAACTTAATAAATATGTTTCTTGAACGATATTATAACATTACAAAAATTTCATCAAACTAATTTACATAATTGACACAACTGTGATCTATTCCTGGGCCGATCTGCGTGCGCACGTTTGAATGTTGTGCCCTGATTCCCCACAGATGGTGCAATGGTTACGCGAATCTCTACCGCTCGGCGTTCTCCAGTCCATCTCATTACGTATCCGGGATACACGCGGTCTTCCTTTCTTCTTAATACGGCTCGGGTCGGGCATTAATGGCAGCTCATTAGGTTCATCCCAATAACCATGATGCCCTAACGGATGAAACATGTACTGATATGACTGAAGGGTTTTGTCCAATGTATAGCATTCATCTACGAGCGCACCGTAATCAATTGCATGTACTTGACATGCTGCAATTACGTGGAAACAAGGAATTTTCAGCTGTTCAAATTTTCCACATGTGCACGTTCGCACGTCTAGTTGCACTTTTTGTCTATTGCCCCCAGATCCTCTGGTTCTATCACATCCAGTTGTCACTTCGTAAACCCCTCTTTCAAAGTCGAAACATCTTACATGATGCTTATTTACAGTTTCACTGTTTTTCCGGAGTGTTTCACCCGCAAGTTGCGTAAATATCTATCCGTTATTTTTCTGTCTCCTGTACATCGTTCTCCTCGTGTCGAAATATTTGACTAGCTAGAAGAATATCTTCTCGACCATGGTTGTTATTGGTAGACCACGAATGGGTTTCAGCATCCCGTTGACTGATTCAACTAATTTGTCGTCATCGATCCATAACTCCTCCCTCCATCATAAGCCTTTGTCCATTTCTCTCTTGGAATCTGATCACACCAGTTAGCTGTGGGTGTATCGACCTCTCTAATTCGGCTCATGATTAAATTGAACTTCCGCTGTTGATTCGCGTAAGCTGTATATTACAATAATAATTAATACTTCGCACTAAAATTTATGAACACGTATTTTCTTCAAATTTACGAATTTCAATATTTACCTGCCATCTCAAGATGCCTTTTGCCATCGTCATTTTTGAAATATTTTTTGTAGTTGCTGACAATGTGACGAATGTAATATCTATGGTGGGCATGTGGAGGACGCCACTCTTCTGTCTCCATTGCTTGCTAAATCCCGATATGTCTGTCTGATATTACACAAATATCATCCCTGCTGGTGACATATGTCCGCAACATATTCATAAACCACCGCCAATTGTCAACATTTTCCCGATCGACCACAGCAAATGCCAACGGGAAATTATGATTGTTGCCATCAAGTGAAGCCGCACAAAGGAGAGTTCCTCGGTATTTTCCGTACAAGAAAGTACCATCGATAAATATCACGGGACAACAACTTTTGAAGCCTTCAACCGTCTACTTGAAAGTCCAAAACATTTGGTCAAAAATCGTGCAGCTCTGATCTGGGCTCATGCGATCCTCGATCACGAAATGAGAACCTGGATTTATTTGCTCAATTTCATTCATGTACCTCCTCAACCTACAGTATGACTCATCTCATCCTCCAAATGCTTTGGCAATCGCCATTTGTTTGGCCTTCCAGGTTTTACGATAAGTAAGTTGGAATTGCAGCTTGTCTTGAATCTCCCCCATCAGTGTCTTGATTTGGACATCCGGTTGGGTGGCGACCATTTCTTGTATAAAGCGACAGATAGTACTTTGATCAAGGTGCGGATGATCCCGTGACGTTTGTATATTAATGCATGTATGTGGCCCATTGTACTTACTTATTTTCCAAGACATGCCACCCACTTTAGTCATCGCATGGAGCCTCCAACCGCACGGTTCATTTGGATTACCATACTTGATCACATGTTCTCTCTTCTTTGTCATATCATAGCGAAACTGATGATTTCTTCTCATAGAATATTCTTTCGCAGTCGACTGCACCGCGTCCCGTGATGGAAATACCATGCCAACTGTAAATTCTTTTGATGGATCAAATACCGTACCGTACGACTTGCCCCTTGTATTATCTTGCATCATATCAAAATCGATATCCGAATAGGGCGGTGGATGTACCAATGGCACTATGGGATTACTGCAATGGGTGTTGTAGTAATCTCACATATCGTCACCTCCGACATCTTCTTCGTCACGTCCCACATCTTCTTCATCACTCTCACCGGTGTCCATGCAACCAATATCTTCTTCATCACTAACCTCATCAGCATCATTATCATCATTTTGATCGGACTCCACGTACCGATCATGCACATCTTCTTCTTCTTCACCAGCATTAGAACTTGCCCCCACATGGTAATTATTTATCACTTGATTTTCATATACAGTTACATAAAACACTACGAACCCCCGTTCCACCAGTCTGAAGTGTAAACTGCTGGATCATTCGAACTGTATTATCATCACGCACGTCCACAATATCATGTACGACAAAACCTTGTGTTACATTTGGGCATCTAAACATCAGGCTATGAATGTACTGGCTTCCTGTAATATTCAACGCGCTCTCAATCGTAGCACGTAACGCATCAAATGTGCATACGTTTGCAAACTCGAACCAGGTAGATTGTCTGCCTTTGTAATCATGTCCATATTCTTTTTGCACTATTCTCCCTCCCCAATGCACAATAGCAAAAGATGTAGCCGACATTCAGCTAAAGAAATTATACATTATTTCGCACCTACATTTTACTAAACATTACAACAATCAATATATCAAATGAAGTGCAGCATTTATTATCAGAAAAATCCCAATAATCCGACATGAAACGAAAAACGTAAAAGGAAATTAGCATTCCACCCTAAAAATGAAATGTAAAAAGCCCATAAACAAAACATGAAATCAAATGATCTTTCTTTTCTTAGAGGCCACATGATCTATAGACGAATGGGCCTTCAAAGTGCGCCGTAGTCGTGCATTCTCCTTAGCCAAAGCATCTGCCATTTCCTGGGCCTTCATCGCCTTTTGTTCGTTGATTCTGATTTGGGTTTGGCGGGTATGTTGCTCCGTCACGACCGGGATCTTCGGGAGTATCTCAGGAGGGATGGTATGATACTGAATATACCGGGTCGTGGCAAAATGCCTCTTCATTCTTCCGATGAGCTCGTCTGCGGGCCAAATCAGCTTCTGATTTTCAGACTTCTGCCAAGCCTCAGAATGACGCCTAAGCTCAACTCTGTAGTTCTCGCCCTTCTCGAATTGAACTTGAAATTCATTGGGCCCAAGTGGAGGTGGGATATCATGTAGAACTCGAAATTGTCGTGCAATTCGTAGAGGCTAATAACTAGTTGCTCCATAAACCACCATCAACGGTACGGGCTTCTGATTGCCTTGGTAAAGTCGAGCCTCAGTAACTCGAAACCATACGGCTTGCCAAAGGAAGATGTTAGAGTTTGGATCCTCGAAGAGCTTGACCCATTGTGTATAGTGCATACTCTTAGTTTCATTTTGTATTTGCTTAAACCTTAAAATAGAATTATCAGTTATGCCCATTTCAAACACAGTCATTTTTTCACCAAATTGAGAAAGGTGTGAGAAAAATAGGATTATCTATTTCCCTTTCTAATTTGTCTACTAACTCTATCTACCTTTCTAATTTCTCCACTAACTCCATCTTCCTTTCTCCATCCCCCTTTCTCCATCTTCCTTTCTCTATTTTCCTTTCTAATTTGTCCACTAACTCCATCTTCCTTTCTCTATCTCCCCTTCTCCATCCCTCTTTCTCCATCTTCCTTTCTCTATCTCCCATTCTCCATCTTCCTTTCTCCATCCCCCTTTCTCCATCTTCCTTTCACTATTTCCCTTTCTAATTTGTCCACTAACTCTATCTACCTTTCTAATTTCTCCACTAACTCCATCTTCCTTTCTCCATCCCCCTTTCTCCATCTTCTTTTCTCTATTTTCCTTTCTAATTTGTCCACTAACTCCATCTTCCTTTCTCTATCTCCCCGTCTCCATCTTCCTTTCTCCATCCCACTTTCTCCATCATCCTTTCTCTATTTTCCTTTCTAATTTGTCCACTAACTCTATCTTCCTTTCTCTATCTCCCCTTCTCCATCTTCCTTTCTCTATTTCCCTTTCTAATTTGTCCACTAACTCTATCTCCTTTTCTCCATCTTCCTTTCTTCATCCCCATTTCTCTATCTTCCTTTCTCTATTTTCCTTTCTAATTTTTCCACTAACTCCATCTTCTTTTCTATATCTCCCCTTCTCCATCTTCCTTTCTCCACGAGTTAGTGGACAAATTAGAAAGGGAGATAGAGAAAGGGAGATAGAGAAAGGAAGATGGAGAAAGGGAGATGGAGAAAGGGAGATGGAGTTAGTGGAGAAATTAAAAAGGGAAATAGCAAAATGAAGATGAAGAAAGGAAGATGGAGTTAGTGGAGAAATTAGAAAGGTAGATAGAATGAGGGAGTTATAAACGGGGAAGAGGAAGAGAATTTTAAAGGGAGTTTTTGAGAGCTTTGGGAGAAGATTTTTTGAGAAAAGAATCTTTGGAGAAGAAGTTCTTGAGAGTTTGGAGAGAGAGATAAAAAAAAAAGAGTAAGGTGAGAAAACTTGTGAAGAAAAGAAGAAAGAGTCCGGTTGAGAGAAGTCCCAATCGAGTCCCCCACGTAGATTTCTTTCATCAATCCAGAACCGCGAGTCTGTGATCCGAGGTGCAGACCCACAAGAAAATTCAAAGTTCGAATTTGGCAGTCGAATCCGCGAAATTAGGTAACGATTCCAATCTTTTAGAATATTCAAAAAAAAAACTTTGTTACCTAAATTGATTGATTTGAATCCCGCTTAATTCTTCCCTGATTTATCATTCCACCACGCCTAAAAATTGCATCTTTCAAAATTTGCATCATGTAGATAATTGCACGTGTAACCCATCATGTACATATTTTGATTAGATTGCATTTTTCATTAAAATTACATCTCTAAAACGGTAATTCATGATAAAAATACTAAACAAAGTATTTTGGCATAGTTTTACTTAGAGTAGTAATTAAATTCAAAAAAATACAAAAAAAATCATTCATGGCATACCTTGCATTTGTTTAATTCTTACCTTTCCATAAACAAAGAACATCCAAAAATTGCACCTTTGGACTTCTAGTGAGAATTTATCAAAATTGCCAAATTGAACTTTTCTTCATGAAATTGGTACCGAAAGGGCATTAATCGAAAAATTAATGTAATCTCTGGTTCGTAAAAGTAATTTAGTTCTCCCTTTGTTTTGCGGATTTGGTGAATGTTAATTTTTATTTTTGAAGCGCTGATTGATATAAAATGTTGTGTATGCTTTAGTGTAATTGCACTACACCACATCAGTTTGTGACCAAACCTGGGTCACCCAATAGTTTTAGGATGGTATTTAAGTGGTTCTTTAACCTTGGCGGTAAGGCTTCGCTAAATGTTATCCCATTTGGATCACGAATTCTTCAAAAAATGGCTCAAGGGTCGTTCTCATGCACGTGAGGCTATGATGCATGGGTGTTGCCCTTGTCGACCGAACTAAGCCGAAATGATTAGACCCGACTAGTCATGACTACATATGCGAGCCGGTAACTAGTTATGATGAACGTGCGCGAGGCTGCGACATGTCGTTCCGTCCTTCATTTCACTTTGTTAAAAGAAATAAAATTTAAAACCACGACTCATGTGTATGTCTATGTGTTAGCCATTTCACTTCTAAGTACGGTCATGTATTATCCCTTATCTCTTGTCCCTCATTTTATTTTGGGTCGGTCCATGATTTAGAAAACCCAAAAATTGCACCTTTGAACTTCAAGTGAGAATTTATCAAAATTGCCAAATTGAACCTTTTTTCATGAAGTTGGTACCGAAATGGCAATAATTGAACAATTAATGTAATCAAGTTCCCGGACCCTTAATCTCTAGTTCGTAGAAGTAATTTAGTTCTCTCGCTAATTTACTTAGGTTTCTAATCGACCTACCAAGAAACGATTAGTGGCGACTCCAAGATAAATCTTTGCATGAAATTGAACCTAAGTTGCGATTTGGTAGAGCTTGGGAGGGTTCAAGCTATGTTAATTAATCTAATTAATTAATTTGGTACTCCATTAACCTAAAATTGGAAAAATCGATTTTTAGGTCGCGACATATGGCATAAATAACTCACCTTCAGCCTGGGCCTAAGGATGATTCACTACTTACTGGGCGGGCCCAACATAGATCACAATCCGTATGGGATTCTATGGTAACTGAGGAATTTAGCAGTACATTTGTCATTTATAACGGCATTATGAAAATTGTCACTAACATTTCACTTCACATTTCACAGATACATGCGTCTGCAGTCCTTAGATATCAGCGAGCATCGCTACACGTAGGTGAACTCAATCCGCGCATAGCCCCGTATCTGCAAGATTCGGGATTTTACAGTATTTATAAGATGGGATTTGTCCAACTTGATTGGCATTTGATTACAGCATTGGTCGAGCGATGGAGGCCCGAGACTCACACCTTCCATATGCCGGAAGGTGAAGTTACGATCACACTGCAGGATATTGCGATGATCATAGGGCTTCCCATCAATGGAATTGCAGTTACTGGCCCTACTTATTGGAATTGGGGCGCTCTCTGTGATCAACTGCTTGGTGCTCGTCCAATTGTGTGGCACACAGATTGGTTTAAAATGGTTGAGTGACCACTTTGAAAATCTTCCAACATATGCCGATGATGTCACCGTTATGCAACATGCTAGGGCATTCATTCTCCGCCTACTTGGAGGATCTATTTTCTCGGAAAAATCAGGTGCCCGGGTTAGTTTGTTGTTTCTCCCAGTACTCGCGAACATCGATGCCCCTACGCCATACAGCTGGGGTTCAGCAGCACTAGCGTGGTTGTATCGAGAGCTATGCAGTGCAACCGACCCGGATGGGAAGCAAATTGGCGGTGCCCTCCATGTACTGCAAATTTGGGCGTGGGAGCGCTTCAAATGTGTCTCCCCTGCTCTGACTTACGGTGCTCCTTTCCCAGATGCTCCTTTCGGTAGTCGGTACGTGATATATTGCCTTTTCAGTTCGTCCGTCATTAATTCTTTGCAGTGCGTATAATACAAGAAAATCTAAAGTTTTCTGTTCATGCAGCTAGAGTGGAGGCCGAACTACAACTTACGTCCCCACACATACCGTGTCACATTTGCGCTACCAACTTGATCGAATGGGGTCCGAAGATGTAAGTAATGATATCAACGAGCTGGTTTAATATCGTGTTACTTTGTAAATTAATTTTTCGTTTAATTTGATGTGTTTTATTAGGATGACAAATTCTTTGGGAGCCCTACGTCGGCATTGAAGATGAGGTACCGGATTATTGCCTGCAGGGAGAAGACTGTTGGAAGGCGAAGGTCCCACTCATCTGTCATTGGATAGTTGAGTGGCACTATCCAGACCGAGTACTTCGGCAGTTTGGTTTGCAGCAGCCAATACCTAGACGTCCCCACGATTATACTGCCTTGCATGATATTGATAACACGCCACCCAGGACGAATTGGGAGGATATGCATGGACGGTTGATCGGTTTGTGGGACAGACGTGCCGAACGTATAGTCCAGGGTAGAATTACAACGGAAGCACTCCACTTTCATTCAGGATATATGGAGTGGTACCGTCGACATACGCGGAAATGGATTTCTGTTACGGGAGCCGCAATGGGTTCAACGGTTCGTGCAAGCACTTTCAATTTAATTCATTACTTATTTTTTAAGTACCATAAATTATTGGCGTTTGATAACTTTTGTTAATTTTGATATCATAACTAGGGTGACGGCATCGAACAGATCGTGCATATCATGGATTCAATCGGTCTATCTCCTCAGGCTTGGGCAGAAGTGAGGACGATAGCTAGAGCAATGTTATACGCCCAAAATGAGGAGAGGCGACTAACAATGATGCCAGCACCCCAACCAGCAACTACAGCAGCACCCGTTGGGTCGGACGAGAAGGATGACCCCCCTGAGACTGTTCAGCCGACCCGGAGGACTCCTCGAGCTCATCCACATGATGATGTCGTCCCCTATTCCATGGAATATCATACGACGGATTTCGTTCCCGAGTTCACTCCGGGGTTCAGTCAGCATTTCGATGCAAGGTTCACCCAGTTTACCGGAACAATTGACGATCCACATCCGCAGACTCAAGCTAGTTCTCCTTCAGAATATGGATCCGATTTTCCTCATTTTTATCCAGTTCCTCCAACAGTAGGATATGGCATATCTTCACAAGATATGCCTTCGTCATCGACCTATCCTACTCAGCCGAATCCTCATTCTCGTCGGTACAACACTAGATCTTTCGATCAACGTAGACAACCTCATTGCAGAACATGAGGTCATTTAGGAAGACGGCGTCATTAGTACATGTAACTGCAGTTAATTTGTTATCTATTATGAAAATCCCATGTTTTTTACAATATCCCAATTGCGCGATATTTATTCAGTTCTTCTGTTCAATGTCGACATTACATATGTGAATTTATTGTAATGTTATAATTATATATCTTAAGTAATTAAATATTGATAATTATATTATAAAAATAAGCTTAAAAAGAAAAAAATTATAAAAAAATAAATATTATAAAAAATGATTTTTCTTATGAAATTTTCAACAAAAAAAAATTAGTTGGGGCCCCCGGGCCCGGCTCGGCAGTGTGGCTACCAAGCCGGCCGACCAACCCGCTCGGCACTACGACTACCGAGCCGGTGCCGCTCGGCAGCTGTAGTGCCGAGCGGCACCTGATTTGGTAAAAAAAAAAATTCAACCTGTTTTGGTAAAAAAAAAAAAATTTAGCCTGATTTGGAAATTTTCCCTATCTCTCGTGGATCTTCGATGAAATGATTTTAGCTAGTTTTCGAGTATGCACACCACATGCTCGATAAAAGGTCTCCGAAAGCATTTTTGTTATGTTCGAGCTTGGTCAGGGGTTCGATCACTCCATTTGTACGATTCATGCTGCGATTTAAATCTAGAACCATTACTAAGCCTAGCTATGTCCATTTTTGTGCATTAATCCGACGAAAAACGCGTGGTCGAGCCTTGGTGTGAATCTCGCCGGAGTTGTGATCTGTAGCCTCTGAATGGACAGGGTCTCGTGGCTGAAATAGGTTAGGTACGTTCCGTAAACCTTGGTTGATGCTTGCCTTGTAGTTGGATTGCAAAATGACCGGTGAAAACGTGAGAGTTTGAGTTCGCCGGAAACTGCAGATCTGGTCGGTGCTGGTAGAGGCTGTTAGAGACGGCGAATGAGTTTTTTAGGCATATATTTGGCTTTAGCTCTTCATTTTGTGTAGGATAGGTCAATGTGGCGTCAAAAATGGCTATGTTTGGGCGTGTTTTAGAGATTTTCCAGCTAATTACAGGTGTTTTTCTCCGGAACAGTGACTCCGGCGAGTCACTATTCTTCTTCTCCGGCGGAGGGTTGACTGGTCAACCCTCGTTAACCAATCAACCGTCCATGTGTCACCCACGTGGCGCACACGTGGCGTACACGTGTGCGCCACGTAGGATAGCTGTTTTAAAAAATAAATAAATGAAAATAGAAAAGTCAGTCGGGTGGGTCGTTGACCCAATTGGGTCGGGTCCATTGACTCCGGCCCGACACATCGACCTTTGGATTAATCCAGAATAAAAAATTCGAAATCAATAAAAAATTAAAAAAAATCGAAAATCCAAAAAAAAAAAATCAATGCGGCGTCGTTTTTCTTAATGTCGGCCCGGGACCCATACGGTCTGGGTTAGGCGCCCATGAGGCGTGCCCTCGGTCAACCCGACCCAGTCCAGAAAATAAAAAAATCATTAAAAAATAATAATAATAGAAAAATCCAAAAGAAAATGGAAAATTCATAATAAAAAAATTCTAAAAAAATTATAAAAATTCAGAAAATTTTTCAAAAATCACAAAAAATGAAAAATGACCACATTCAACTAACTTGACCCATTTTTGTTGATTTTGGTTCTTGAACCTTCTCCAAATAACCATTTTGCCCCTCTAGACACTTTGTCCCAAATTTTCCTAAATCACCCCTGAACACTAATGGCGCATTCTATAAGCTTTTAGGGCTTCACTAGGCATGCCATGTGATGATTTGATGTGATTTATCTACATGTCTTGTTTCCTTGATCTGCACACTTACTCTTACTGATTGTGATTGATAGGATAGTTACTCCCATTTGCATGAACCCTTTTAGATGTTAGAGCTTACCTCACCCCAAGTTATCTAAATGAAATCAATAGTTTAGAAAATTACCCAACTTAGGTACCGAAAGGGCATTGATGGAAACGTCGACGTAACTAAGTCCCCGAACCCAAATTCTCTAGTTCCGTAGAATCGAACGAACTCTCCCAATCGCTCGATAGGGTTTCCAATCTTCCCTCCAAAAATAGATTGGTGGCAACTCCATTGGCATGTACACATTACACGTGTCACCCGACCACACTAAAGTCGAAACCATTTTAATAAAAATCCCGCGGTTGCAATTTTGTATGGGCCTGGGAGGGCCCGCGCATAGGTTTCACCATCCTATCGAATGGATGACACTTTGGTAATCCATTAGCCCATCGTATTCGCGAATGGGTCGCGACAATAAAAGTTAAGGGATAGAAGATTTCCACAAGATGTTTATAGTGATTCGGCTTTAATCAAGTCTATATCCACTCTCCACGCTAATAGCTTACTGGCTGGATTCCACTAATGAATCGTTCAGAGGTTACAGTAGCAAGTGTTGCTTATACCCAAGAACTTCTTCTCGAAGTAGGTGCTACTAATACTCAAGCAGATAGGACTCTCTATCTCACACCTAAACAAAAGCTGAACACCCTTTCAAAGATTTACAATTGAACGCTCATGGGAGACAAGTGTATAGAATTGAAGCTTTCTTTAAACTTTAGAATTTTTTACTCTTGTTCTCGCTTTCCTCTTCGTCACCTTGATCTCCTTTTATACTCATCCATTTCCAATCTAGCCGATTGGAAATCTTCAGAGGATCACTCTCCAATATACCCTTTGGACAAGATTGTATAAAAAAGAATGAGTAGCCGTTGAGTGATGAAATCATAATCTCCATGGATTCAGTCGCCCATACAATCTAAATTTAGGTTTCCATAAGTAAATTTATTCATTTATGAAAGACAGCTTGTCTATCATAAGAAAGAAATCCAACCCAGATCACCAGTCGTTGTAAAAATGATTTGCGTCTGAATCTGAAAGTTGCTTAATAACTCCCCTCAGAGTCTGAGCTCGTCAGCGTCTGAGCTCCTTAGAGTTTAGAGTTTGAGCTCGCCATGCGTCATCCTCTGAGCACATACAAACTTCAGATGCAATATCCATAACTTCATATGCAACTTCACATGCAATATCTTGAGCTTCCATCTTCTGGCCCCTCCAAGCATATTGGCAATCGCGACTCTATCTCGTTGTTCACCTATCCAAGGTCCTTCCAAGTTTTATCGAATTTCTCGTTCTAGGCTTGTTCACCTTCTACTTAAGTACCTCGACCTTGTAGACATCTCTACACCTAATGCCTTATTCACCGTTGATAGAACACTCATAACCTTCAGACGTTCCGTCAAGACAACATTTGCATAATAGCTTGTGCATCTTTCACCCAGTTCTCTTCAACTAATAAACACATTAGTAGCATTTGATTATTTTGTCATCTTTAAAACATCATAAGGGATTTTTCTTATAGCAGCATTTCGTGCCACAATACCAGGCCTCGAGGTATGAACCTCTCCACTGTCGCGACCCTCTTGAGAGCGGGCTAATGGATTGTCGAGCCCCTTTTCGAACGGGCTTGCCGCGGGCCCTCCCATACCCATACTAAATCGTGATGGGATTTTATCGGGTTCGACTTTAGTGTGGTCGGGTGGCATGTGCAACGTGTGTATGCAAAAGGAATCGCCACTTGCCATTTTTGGAAGGTTGACCGGATACCATACCGAGCGGTTGAGAAAATCCGTTCGATTCAGCGGAACTAGAGAATTTGGGTTCAGGGACTTAGATACGCCGGTATTTCTACCGACGCCCTTTCGGTACCTAACGTCGAGTGATTTTCCTAACTATGATTTTATGCTGACACAATTTTCAGATGAGGCAAATCTAAATCTAGGCTGTCATGCAGGTCGGAAAGACTAACTGTGACGTCCTGAAATTTCGAGGTCCGTAAGATAAATAAATTCGATGGTTTTTAATCATGAGTTTCAGTCTGGAAAATAATATTGGATTTTGAGGTTTAAGGGACAATTACTGGACGCAATTTTATTGATCTAGGAAGGAATTCGGTGTATCCCAAACCGTCGGTCAGATAAATCAATCCGGTTTGGTCGAGCCGTAGAACCTAATATCGAGACCCTTCGCGCCCTGACCGAACCCTTGACACGAACCTACCGAAATACCTTCAGTCGTTAGTGCCAAATGACTAACCTATCCCTCCCTAGAAAATTACCATTTTGCCCTTACTTTATGCATATAAGACAAAAGCATTAATGGTGAGTTAACCCTTGGGCCCCACCCCATTAATGCCTTTCTAATCACGCTTTTCTCTCTCTTCTCTCTCTTCTCTCTCTTCTCTCTCCCTCACCCCACGGCCAACCCCTCCGCCTCTCCTCTCTTCCTTCTTCTTTCTTCTTCATTTTCATGGTCACCACCACCATTTCCTCCCCAATCCCTCCATAGCCGCCACCCTCAAGTTCCGCTGCACCGTCGCGCCACCTCATCATCGTCGCCGCCGTAGCCTCGCCGTTCACCGCCGCAGGGTGCCGTCACCATCGCCACCCACGGGTCCCCATTCGCCGCGTCGAGCCCCTCACCCGCGCCCCTCCCTCCGTGAACCGCCACCTCACCTCGCCAAGCCTTCGCGAACCGCAGTCCGCCACAGCCACCGCCACCCCCGTGCCCGCCGTCCACCGCAAGCCTCGCCACCCTACCCGTGCCACCCCGCCACCACGAATAGCCGCGGCCCGCGCTCCCTCCGCATGCCACCGTGAGCCGAACCGCCATTCGTCGTCGCCATTGTAGCCAAGACCGCCGCCTGAGCCAACCCAAGCATCGTCGCCGTCGCCGCCACTGCCCGTCGTCGCAGGCCATTTGTCGTGAGTTAACCCCTAATCTCTGATTAGGTCGTTAATTGCGCTTAGGATTAGATTAGTTAAGTTAATTAGGGGTTAGTTTAGTTTAATTGGGGTTATGTTAATTAGCTAACTATGGTTAGGTTAGGTTAACCCTAGTTGGGTTAGAGAAACCATAGTTACTTTAGTTTAATCATGGTTACTTTGAACTAATCATGATTAGATTAGATTAACCGTAGTTACTTTAATTTAACTATATTTACTTTAATTAACTGTAGTTATTCTGGTTGACTGTGGTCAGGTTAATTAACTGAGGTTGACTTAGTTAATTATTGTTGGGCTAATTAATTGATGTGGTGTTAATTAATTAAAGTCGGGTTAATTAATTAAGATGGTCTTAATTAATTATAATTAGGTTAATTAATTATGATTAGGTTAATTAGCCTTGGTTCGGATAATTAATTATTATTGGGTGCTGATTGAATAATTATCGAATGACTTGATTGTTTATATATATGGATCTGATAAGTGATCGCCTATGTTGGAGTACCATGTTTAACAGAAAATGAATGTTCGTGTGATCTCATGTGATTTTTTGGCTGTGTCTTCTAAGCATGAAAAATGGCTTCAAGCTGAGTTTTGAGCATGACTATGATTGCATTGGACTAAATGTGAAGATAAGAACTAGCTTGGATTATCTGGCGTACTTGTACTGTCACACAAGGGATGAACGTCACCCTAACATACTTGGGGATGTTGGTAGTACCCTTGATGGCTTGGGTTGGTCGCCTAATAAATCCGTGCCGGCGGGAGTTCGGAATCACACGGCTTATTGGTTGCCTGACAGTCTGTACCGATGGACTTCGAAATCACACGGCTGATCGGATGCCCATCGCAGCTTGTGACGGATCGAAATTCCTTATCGAAAAGCCTGGTATGTCCGTCTTGGGGAGTCTTGAGAGGCTATCAGTTGCGGTCGCCGAACAAAGTGGGACGACGCTCGGTCCTGCCGGAAGAGCACTAACTGCCTAGTGTGCTATAGTCGAGAGTGGAGTATCTCTCGCTAATAACTAGAACACGTGTATTGCATTACGCATGAGATTGTGATGAGTATTCTGGTTGTGTGCCTTGGTCTATGTGTGATTTGAATGCCATGTTGGTTACTACTGTGTGGGCCAATGTGAGGTAAGCTTGCATGTGAATAATGGTTGACTGTCTCTATATGTGCTAGATCATGTGGTAGCTAGAGCGTTGCGAGAGTTGCATAGGCCATCCTGAGTGAATCAATGCCCTGCTCGGAGTTAGGCGTTGACTCACGGAGATTTTATATCTCACCCGTTGTTGTTAACCTCTTTTTCAGGTCCTTAGCGATGGAGGTTCACCCGGTACGATTTGGGGTACCACTTGACCAGTCTTGTGATGTCACGTACCATCCGGTTTCAAGTTCGGACCGGATCTGGGAACATCATGTGACGACACTCTAGGTGGAAGAAGGGAGAGGGTACCTAGTACCTCATCGCTTCAAAGCCTAGTTTGTTGGCCATGGGGATGTCCTTTTCGGGCCTTGTCGTGGGTTTGAGGGACCCCCGACCTTATCCCCGAAGGTCCACACTTGCGATCTGATGGACCTCGACACCCCGGAAGGGGAAGTGGAGGACCCGAAGCCTGACCCGGAAGAGGACCCTGAGACCCCGGCCGGGTATTACCTCCGAGTAGGCGTGGAGATGGAGACCTCTTTTGATGGAGCTTTTGGATGTAGTGTTGACCCAACCTGAACCCAGTATCTTTTTGTTGGTAATAGGAAGCAGCCCTGAGGTTGGACTTGTAGATGTTTCACTTCCCAAGGTTATAGTTATATAAATAAAATGAGTTTCTACTGCTTGCTGGTTGTTGAATTTTCCTGCTGTCTATCCCTGTCGTTTATTTTCTGTCTGGGAAAGTAGAACGTAATGCATACGCTTAATTGAAAGATAAAATGGATGGGTTAATGACGTGCTTGGGACGTCGTCCTTAAATGACCTGAGACGTTTGGTAGATTGCTGCGTGCCCGTGGATCGGGGCGTGACACTAACCCTATCGAACACAATTAATAAAGTAAGTGCGTAATCAAGGATCCAAGAACATGCAGATAAAACGTATCAAGACAAGTTGAGGCATCCCCAATATAGCCCTAAACGCTTAGTGAATGCATGATTAAGGTTCCGGGGATGGTTCAGGAAGATTAGAGACAATTTGCCCATATGGGTAAAATCGTCAGTTTTTTAGAATGATCGAGAGTCAAAGTACCCAAAAATAGGTTAGGCCAATTGATTGTGGCCATTTCCTATAATTTGGGATTTTTTTGGATTTTTTGGATTTTTTAGATTTTTTTTATTTTTATTAATTAATTATTATTATTTTGAATTTTTAAAATTTAATTAATTTTTTTATGAATTTTTATGATTTTTATAATTTTCCAAAAAATTTATAATTTTTTAAGAAATTTTCTTGAATTTTTCATTTTTTATGATTTTCTAATGATTTTCAGATTTTTTTTTATATTTTATTAATGAAAATTATCCGGGCCGGGTTGACCCAACCCGCACCTCGTGGGCGCCTAGCCTAAACCATAAGGGTTCTGAGTCAGCCTAAACGACACCGCTTTAGGTAACTTTCTTGTTTTCGAAAAAATCTTTTGAAATTTTGCTCAACTAATGGAGCGTTTTCTCGGGCAAATATCTTAGCCCTTGAACACAATTAGTGAAAACCGAATGTACCACGCAAAACTAGGAATGAAGAGGTTTCTAAAACAGTTGACGGCTCGAGAAAATCTTGACCAAGCGCTTCGTAACAACATCACGAATACTCCCACTTAGTGGTCAATACTTAGAAAAATTGTGACCTCTAGCATGGCAGCTCATTGAGGCATTTTTAACAGCAATTATCTTAGTGCTCAAATTAAACAAAGGGGAACTAATCATAACACGTGAAACTAAGTATGATCAAACTTCCAAAAAGACCGACGGCTCGGGAAATGACCAACCGAGCGCGTCGTAATGGTGTCAGGAATGAGGCTAATCACGAGCCCAACACTTAGCCGAAAATCAAGCCCCTCACTTGGCAGTTCACTGAGGCATACTTAAGAGTGATTATCTCAATGTTCAAATCGAATTAAGGGAAATTGGACATACCACATGAAATTATGTATGATCTAATTTCCAAGACAACCAACGGCTCCAGAAATGACCAACCGAACTCGTCGTAATGGTATCGAGAAAATGGCTACTCGCAAGCCCACACTCTAAACGAAAAATCAACCTCTAGCGTAGCAGCTCACTGAGGTGTTTTCAAGTGCAAATATCTCAATGATCCGACAAAACCAACAAGCAAACCGAAAACCAATGCGAAGACCTACATGCAATGAGTGACATTAGCGAAAAAACGGACCAAAAAACACATTAAAATCGAAAGAAAACCAGCCTTGAAGGTGGGGGTCTGAACCTGTTGCACTGCCAACACTTGCAAAAAAAAATTTAAGTCTGAAATCCAAAGTTCACAGAGGCAACTTCTTAAGCGATTTTCATGCACTCTGATCACAATCAACGGTGAAACAACACACCGACGCAAAGAGCTACATGCAAGGAACACCATCGAGCAAAAATTACTATTAAATGGCATAAGACGAAGGAGAAAATCGACCCAAAGTAGTGGGTTTGAACTGTTTTAGGCAAAAACAGCGCACAAAACATACCAACGGGTCATATTTCCGACACCACATCTCACTCCACAAACACAACCAAGAGCAAAAACGCACATACACATTCTATTTCGCACACAGAACACAAAGAGCCCAAGAATGACCGAAAATGATCTCGGGAACATAGTGAAAATGAGTTCAAAGTAGGGGCCTTGGACTGTTTTTGTTTCCAACACTTACAAAAAAAATTCTTGCACAAACACAAACAAGTCACAAAGGCATATTCTCAAGTTCGTATCTCAACATTCATGCACACCCAAAAGCAAAACTAAACATCAATACGAAGCATTACATGCGTAGAACAGAATAGAACCAGACATGGCCATGAGAGCATGCAAAATGAAGACGAAAAAGTCGAGGGTTTGAACCACCTGAACAATTTCATCGAACACTTGGCATGCGGTAAGAAAAACACGGAACGAGGGCTTTACGATCGAAATCGATGCACATAATCATTCAAAAGGGACCTAACAAGCACTGAACAACAAACGAGGGTGGTCGGTTTGGCTCCGTTCGATCCGAAAGTCGAACGGAACCAAACTAGCCAAATAAGCACAAACCAGAGCAGGGGAGTCGAGAAAGGGTATTTGCATTACCTTTTCTGGAGGCTCCGGCGACAATAAGGGGCGGTGACGAGTCCGGGGTGTTCTGGGGGTGTAGGTGAAGGTATATGGAAGCTCGGTGTCGCTTGAGAAGCTCGCATTCGCTCTATTTTTATCTCACCAAATAGAATGGCAAAAACCCAGCCATGGCCGCCTCTCTCTCTCTTTAATTCAACCAAATTCGTGAAACCCCGGATCTCTAGCCATCCCTCTTGTTCTATAGAGCTTGTCCCGCACCTCGTACGCCCCTTTCTCTCTCCATACCCGAACGGCCAGCTCACCCAATTCTCTCCAATGGCATCTTTCGTCCTTTTTTGTGTAACCAAATGCCACCTCGCCCGTTTTCATACAAATCCCGTGCATACAAACGACAAAACGAGGAGCGGAACATTTTGGAATGAGGATGAGAGGAGTACGTGGCACGGGTCGTGCAAATCGCTCGTGAATTTTGGCCGGGAGTGACCTGGTTCAGCTTGGGCGCGCATGCCTCGGCTTGAACGAGCCGGGCATCCCGGCTCCGGCAACTCCACGTCGCGAAAGCTGGTCCATTGTGATTAGAAATGAATTGCCTTCAAAGCCCAAGTACCGGCGTCTTCAATTAGGCCCGAATTGGCGATTGATTTCGTTGATTTCTGGTAGGTGCGCAGGGGGCGGGTGAAAGAGATGATGAATAGTGCCGGGTCAGCGGGTCAGATCCACTAGACCCGACTGACCCGGCCGCACGAATTCGGCCAAATTAGGCCTCTAAACGATTAAATTATCTCAATTAAACACCAAAATTGGATTCTACACTACGGATTTCATCTAGGAAAGATGCGATTGAGCAAAATTATGTTGAATTCGCGCAAAACCACCCCTACCAATGGATTCAGAATGATGAAAAATATAAGGTAGTGGGCTTGGATTTACATGGGTACCCCTAAAAAAGAATTTAATTTTCGTTTTTAGTGAAACCGGTGACTAAATTGAAAATAAAAAGTGCAAAAAGGTCCTTTTGGCCAAAATGGAACAAATTATTAAGTAAATGGACCCAATTGCAATTCAAGGCATCATATACCAATGTCATAGCTTAAAAAATGTAAAAATTGAAAATAAAAACACTCAAAATGTAATTTTTTGGCTCAATTTGGGTTTTTGTTTGTGAAGGAACATTGTGACCCAAGCTGAATTTTTGAGATTTTAAGTGTCCAAAGTCAAAAGGGAATTAAAATATAAATATTGACTATTTTTATTTTTATTTTTTGGACACAGATGCTATTTTTCCTGATTTTTGGCTATTTATCTAATAAAAAATAAATATTAAAATGTCAAAAAATACGAAAAATATTTTTTGTTCAAAATTGCTTCCTAAGGCTGGTCCAAGGCTTCCAAAGTTGATTTTACAATTTTATGAATTTTTTTGCTATTTTTAATTAATTTTATAAAAATAAAATGATCAAAAATCAGGTGTCAACATCCACCAACAGCGGTCAGATCGACCATAGGAATGTCTCCAGAAACATTTGGACATTATGTAGTACTTGATCGTTATCAACCATCTCGATTTTCTGATAAACCCAAAAAAATAATGAAACTAATCGCTTTAAAATTGTTGGCAACGTAATATAATAAATACAGAACGCGATACGGTTTGTTGTAACCAAAAAATATAAATAGAGATAAAAACTCTGAGAAATCGGTAACAAATATAATAACGACCAAGCCAATGTCAATATAGTCTTCTCAAATAAAGATGCTGAATTACATCTCAAATACAAACTTGCTTGATGCTATAAACTCGAAAAGAATTGAATCAGAGGTGAGGTACGGCTAACCGAATCTCCTTAAGGCGATTAGTTCCGGCCAACAACGCTGAGCAGCTTCACGAACTATGCCTCCCAAAATACAACACCCGGAACCCGTCTGAATTAGCACTATGCAAACAGTACTCTGTCAAACACTTCTTGAAATCGGCTCACTTACAGCACGGCTACAAAGAAAACTGGAGGAATTCTTGGAGTAGTTCTCTTGAAGTTCTACTTTTTGAACTAAGGAGACAAGTCATAGATAGGGAAAAATAGCTGCAGAAAATCCAAAAGATGTGAACTCAAGAGTCGTGTCGGTTAGGCACACATTAGTTGAGCCAGTAACACTTAATTGCAACAATATCAAAATAAAAAACTACAGCAAAACGAAGAGTCACGTGAACTGAAGGGACACGTGAATTGAAGAGACGTCACTAATGTTGAGCCATTAATCCATAATAATTACAACATATGTCCATAAGGATGCTTTGGCCATCACAGGGTGATTATATACGTAAGTGCTGAGACGATTTAGCATGCAGAAAGCCAACCAGGTGAGTACCCATGCCGCACACTTTAAACTTTTAGTTGATCTTGCACCATGGTCAATTGAAGATAAGGGATATATGTATTGTGATCATTATACTAATGATGCAAGCAGTATTATGTATGCTACGATTTACACTAGACCAGATATCATGCATGATGTTAGTGTGGTGAGCAGATGTATGAATAATACCAAAAAGAATCAGAGGGAAGCTGTGAAACGAGTTTTGAGGTTTCTAATAGGGACAACATAGGGGGTTTACCATTTGGAAAGAGACGGAATCCAAGAGATGTAGCAGGTTATGAGGATTCCGAGTTTGCCCATGACTTGGATGGACATTGTTTCTTAACAGGTTATGTGCTCAATTTTGTGGGTTATGCCATAACTTGGAAAACGGAAGTACAACCAATAGTTGTTTTTATGGAGAATTGACGCAGAATATATTCCAACAAACAAGGCTATTATAGAAACTATTTGGCTAAGAGGTTTGCTCGGTGATTTCGGATTGCAACAGGAGAATATTGTTGTTTACTACGACAATCAGAGTGCATAATTTGATAGACAAATAATATCTATCACGAGCCTATGAAACACAATGATATCTACCATTTTATATCCAATATCCTGTCACAGGGAACCGCATCCGTTGAAAAAGTGCACACATAAGATAATCCAACAAACATGTTAACAAAGCCTACCGCGTTGACTAAGTAATAGTACAATTTGGACTTGATCAATGTCTACGGCAAGGGAGGAGCCTAGAAGAGCAAGGAGAGACATAAAGGCACTGATTTATCAATCAAGGGAGAAAAATTTGGAGATATCAATCAAAATCACAAGCGCTAATTCTTGGAGATGCTAGAATCAAGTGGTTGACAAAATTTTGTAATATGATGATCTCTTTAATATTATTTTTCATTGTTGCTATTGTTTCCTTACGAATTGTAATAATTTGTAATATCTTTATATAGTGAAAATCATCTCAACAATTGTACATCGAGATCAAGAATCAAACACCTTTGTTCTTTTATGGTATCAGAGCATATCTTCGAAAGAAAACGATTCTTAACATGGCTTCCCCCGTATCCATACCCCTCGTCTTTGAACATTAGCAATTTTGTGTCACTGAAACTGACACAAACAAACTATTGCTGTTAGAGAGCACAAATGATTGCACTAATTGAAAGTCAGGATCTGGAGGGATTCATTGATGGCGAGTACTAGATGTCGAGTCCAAAAATCACCTCCTCTGCTTCTGGAGAAGATGGAGTCTCAGAGGAAGTGACAAATTTAGAGTTCTTTACAATAGAGAATGTCAGATCGCCTTCTGCGGGGATGGATTATTGCGATGCTCTCCGAAGAAGTTCTTGCTCAAGTAGTAGACTTGAAGACATCTGTTGAGGTGTGGTTAGCTTTACAAGACATTTTCTCCAAGGTATCCGAGGAACGTGAAGTTTCAATTTTTCTGCAAATCCAAAAAATGTCATAGAGATAATTTTTCATCTCTTCACGAGTATCTTGGTGCTTTTCAAAAATATTTGAATGAGTTGTCTGCTATTAGATGTTCCCTTGAGGACAAAAAGAAGGGTCTCTTTGTATTGAATGGCTTAGGTGATCAATATGATTCATTCACAGCCTCCATGTTGAAGCCTCCAATGCCAATATTCTCTAACTTGATTTCACAATTGCAAAGCTTTGAAAGTCGGCTGACAAATAAAAATTCTCTTGTAATTCAACGCGAGACGCCTTCCTTAGGCCAGAGAAGCAATTTTAAGAGCAACAAGAAGGGAAAACAATTCCAACAACAATCATTTTTCTTTGAATGGAAGGGGCTTTTCTCACAACAGTCCAAGAATAAGAAAATTCTCGGGCTGATTTTATGCATTCACAGGGTCACAAGCCACAATTCAATCAAAGAAAGATCGAGAAGCTTGGGAAAGGAACAGACAAAATCGTTTCCTATCAAATATGTAACAAGCAGGGACATATTGCTTAGATTTCTTTAATCAGTTTAATCAATATTTCCTCCCATCAAATGTGCCAAAGACATTTGCTGCACTTATTGTTCGAGATAGTCAGGATTCGAAATGGTTCAGTGATACCAGAGCTTCAAATCATATGACCGGAGATGAAGGTAACATTTTCAACTTCCGACCATATATGGGAAAAGATAGTGTTATGGTTGGAAATGGCGATTCACTTGAAATTTCCCATACTGGTGATGCTCATGTCAATTTGGGCCAAGAGAACGTTGACTAAAAAAAGGTTCAACTTGTTCCTCGTATGAAAAAGAATTTATTATTGAGCCAATTTACAACTGCCTATCCTCTAAATTTTGAGTTCTCTGTCACTAGTTTTGTGATAAAGGACAAGAAAACGGGGAAGGTTCTAATAGTTGAAAACCGTGAATGTGATCTATATACCTTAAAGGCGCCAAAAGAAGCACTATTTTCAAACCAGTTCGGGAAAGATGATGAAGGTACTTGGAATCAAAGGTTGGGACATCCAAAACCGACGACAATCCTTCATCTGCACAATAAAGGCGATATTATTGTTAATGCTTGGAATAAACCTACTACCATACATAGTAGTTGTCAAATGGGACGAGCATCTAAACTTCCTTTTTGCCATCCAAAACTAGTAGTACTAAACCTTTCGAAAAGATACATTGTGATTTGTGGGGAAAGGCTCCAATAATCTCATTTCAAAGGTTTCAGTATTATGTTTGCTTTGTGGATGATTATACACGATATACTTGGTTGTTTCCATTTACGACAAAAATCTGATTTTTGTGCATGTTTTCTCAATTTTGAGAAATATTTGGAAAGGCAATTTGGAAGGCATATTAAAATCTTTCAATATGATGGAGGAGGAGAGTTCAACCGAGCATAAGATGGCGACCGATGATGATGAAATTGGACTTCTTGCAAGGAAGAGATTTGTTGATTACGGCTTGAAGTTAATTCCGATTGATTTGAAATTACACACAAGCTCCTGATTTTTGGGATATTGGGGTGTTCGCAAGGGCATCATAGGTGGACGATCAGATATGCAAGGAAAGGCTCGCCTGGCACCTGGACAAACCTGGCCACCAAGCAAGCACCAAGCCAAGGAGTAATTACGCTATTAGGGCTAACAATACATCCTAGAATGAGGTGAATAGGTTGTATGGGACTATAAAAAAAATTGCAAAATATAACAAGTTAAACTTCAAACAATAACAGAACATATCAGGTGTTCGTGCTGCTGATGAACAGATACAGATACTAATGAACAGATAATGCTAATAGTGAAGAGATAGAATATATCATACAGGGAATTATAGTGGTTCAGCTTTATTCCCAAGCCTACTTCCACTCTCCACAACTACCGGCCATAACAAAGCATTTACAATCAACAAGTACAATCTTTCCAGTAGACCTCACTATCAGGACTCACGTACTACTATCACAGATGCAGATACTAATGAACAGATAATGTTGACAGTGAAGAGATAAAACATAGCATACATGGAATTATAGTAGTTCTGCTTTATCCCCAAGCTTACTTCCACTCTCCATCACTAACAGGCATAACAAGGCATTTACAATCAACAAGTACCGTCTTTCCAGTAGACCACACTATCAGGACTCACGTACTATCATCACATTAGATGAATGTTACCCATTCAAATCGTCAAGTAGCCATTGGTTTAACCGTTGCCAGTAGCAAAACGTCACTCACAACCGTCAGAACGGGTTTCTCACATCGGCAACATCTCTTGGACAATGGCAGTATCCCAATTTAGTGTTAGCAAACTTTTGTCCGAGTCTGTATCCTGCTCATTAATGACAGAACTACTATTGATCAACTCCGGTGCTCTTTTCAGAATCCAACCTTAAAGATAATCGTCAGACACCAGGTTGAAGTTGGAAAGAGGACATCACACATCTTCCACCTCTATGATATCGACAGCTGCTTCTACCAACATTCTATCGCTCCCGGTAACCAACAGATCTTCTATCTTCTAGACTCTAGCATATTGGCGATTATGACTTTACCAAGCTGTTCAGCTTCATGGTCCTACCAAACTTTATTGACATCCTCATTCTAGGCTTGTTCACTATCGTTCATCCAACTTTTCACCATATCTTGGTACCTCCAAGTCATCATGCACTTCCACACTCTTCTCAACTTGTTCACCCTTGATCAAGGTCCTTCTAGATGTTCACCCTATCTCAAAGTCCTTCCATCTTATAGACATCTCGACGCGCAATAATTTTTTCAGTCTTGATATTAGCATCGATCCCTCAATATCACATAGCACTCTTAACAGTGGCAGAGCACTCCTCATATTAGAATCACCTAGTGCTAATTGTGACGTCAACTACATATTGGCTTGTACATCAATAACCCGGCATTACTTAACCAATACACATATTAGTCGCCTTTGATTATTTTGTTATCTTAAAAAAATGGCAAAAGGACACCTAGAGTGCTAATATTTGTGTACGGCACTCACTTTGGTGCCAATAATTTTTTTTATCACTTAAGTGCCAAATCGAAGAAAAAACGATCACTTTAGTGCCAACGGCGAGAAATTCCGGCCAAAATATATACATAGCATTTTTATTTAAAACGTTTTAGTGCCACGTCATTTATAAGTTCACGTGGACTCCACGTGGCAATTTCTTTTTCTAAAAGTCAATCCACGAGGAAATTTTATTTTTTTAAAAAAAATCCATGTGGCAATTTTTATTCAAAAATTCACTCTTAAAATTAAAATTAAGTTTAAAAAAATAGTAAAAACTCAATGGAATCGGCAAGGGCTGTGCAAGCCCTCGCCGCTGCCAGCTTTTCTTTAATTTTTCTTTACTTTTTTTGGTTATTTAGTTATTTTTAGCTTAATTTCTAATTTTTAATTTATTTTTTTTTCACTACAAATTAGGGAGTAAATTTTGATGTAGATTGCATTATAATTTTTCAGATACAAATGCTGAAGTCCTGATGCTTTTTTAGCCATTTTTTTAACTTCTTTTTTTGTTTTTTGTTTTTAGCTTTTTTAAAAAAAATTAATATTAGGTGGAATTTTTTTTTCAATTTTTGGCTTTTTTTTATTGCTGACTAGGATCCTCCGGTGAGCCATTAGACGCTACATAAGATTTCTAGCGATGCTCACCGGAGTTGGCACTCAAATAATCATTTCTCAAAAAAATTGGCACTTAAGTGATCCCAAAAAAAAATATTGGCACCAAAGTGAGCGCCGTACACAAATATTGGCACTCCATATGTCCTTTTGCCTAAAAAAATATGGGATTTTCCCAATATAGGCTTATGGCCAGGTCAAGGCATCCGGACAAAGCAGGACAGGCTCTCAGATAGTGCCCAATACCTATCATGTTTTCCAACATAGTAGAGGTGTCTTTAGCCTATTTTGGCGAGAAAATTACTAAAAAAAATCATAAACCTATTACTATTGTGACAATTCAATCCTAAACCTTTTGCATTTGTGCCACCTCAGTCCATCTGACCAATTTTGGTCGAAAATCGCTGAGGCGGCACTGTCAGCACTGGCGTGGCAATTTTTAATAATTTTTTTTTGAATTTTTTATTTTTATTTATTTTCTCTTCCTTATCTTCTTCTTCCTCTAGCCGGTCGTTGAGGTCCGGCGACTGGCCAAAGGCGAGGGCCAACGTCTCGCCAGCCTCAAGCAAAGCTCGCCCTCGCCGACCATTGGTGAGGGCGAGGCGCAACCATGCCCAGCCATGGCGAGGCTCGCCCTCGCCAGTGGGCAGCGAGTCACCGGTCGCTGATCAGCGACTGGCTGGAGGAAGAAGAAGACAGGGAAGAAAAAGAAAAACATAAAAATAAAATAAAATAATTGAAAATTGAAAAATATATATTATTAAAAATTGTCACGATTTGCATCAAAATTGGCCGGATGGACTGACTTGGCATAAATGCAAAAGGTTTAGGAATGAATTGATTAAAAAAATGGTTTATGAATGAATTGACACAATTAAATAGGTTTAGGACTTTTTTTTGGCAATTCTCCCTATTTTTGGCAGCGCTCAAGATTCAGACTTGTTAAACAATCTTATTTCCAATGTTTACGTAAGATTAGAAACTTATGAAAACCCATTAGAGCTTTTGAGAGCCGCAATCCAAGAGAGTTGAGATAGTGAGAAAACTCCTTTGTTGTGATTGATTATTGTGGGTTAGGGTGTTACCTAAGATTGGATACACTTGAATGTGGGCATTCCAAGCGGTGCAATCTTGTAAATCTCTTCCCGTGGAGTAGGCACATTGCTGAACCTCATAAATCTATTCATGTCTTATTTCTGCAATTTGTTTCTTGCTTGAATTGTTTCATTTATTCACCTTGGGCATTAATTGTAACATGTACAATGGAAAAATAACAAACTTTAACATAAACTGATACAAAAGTAACGAGAAGGAAGGGAAAAGTTGCTTTCGGAAACAGCAAGAAAGCGAATAGTGGGCTTAAGGAAAAACGGGATTAAAAAAAAAAACGTCTCTTGAAGGGATCAATCTCGAGATAACTTGGTGACGGAGAGTTCGACACCGTGTTCAGGTTCAATCACCAACCTAATAGCAGGGGAATGGATGTAGTTGGGAGAGAGGGTGAAGGAGAAGTTGGAGAGAAGCTGGGCGATGAGGATCTTGAGCTCCACCATGGCCAGGTTCTGCCCAAGGCACACGCGAGGTCCCACTCCGAAGGGCATGTACAAGTGCGGCAGCTTGCAGGCTCCCGTGATCCCGTTGGCGAATCTGGCCGGGTTGAAGGAGTAGGAGTCTGGCCCCCATATCTCAGGGTCCGTATGCAGTGTCAACACCATCGTCCACACGTTCACCCCCTCCGGCACTTTCAGGTCCCCGAATTTCATATCCGTCAAGGCCTCCCTCGACACCACTGGCACAGGGGAGTATAGCCGCAGCGACTCGTTTATCACCATTGTGAGCTGTACCCAGGACAGAAATGTTAACACATGCCCATGATCATGAAATCAAATCAACATATTATATTGCGCAATCTGTCTGAAAGGCATGGGGAAGGCGCACCAGTTTCATCTTACGGATCATATCCGCATCAGGAAGACGGCCCCCACAGACTTCAAGAACCTCGGCACGAACGCGATCTTGCCACTCTTGGCTGGAAGCTAACAGCATGAGGCACCATGTCGCAGAGACGGCGGTGGTCTCGTACCCGGCTAAGTAAATGTTTTTGCAGTTGTCGACAATGAAGCGGTCCATGGCCACCTGGCTCAAGTCGCTGTTTTTGGCGCCCTCAAGAAGCATCTGCAGAAGGTCCTTCTCGTATGCAGCTTCCATCCTCTCCTTCACCACCTGCAGTATCAAACTGTGGACCTCCTTCTCCAGTGCCCAGGCTTCTCTGTTACTCTTGGTGGGTAGGTATCTGCGTCATTGTATAACGAGAATTGATTAAAGCCAGATAAGTGATAGCGGCTTTTCTTTTTTCCCTTTTTTTATCAGGGGGTGGGGAGCGCTTAATTGGAGGTTTTTCAGAAGAAAGATAGATTTAATTACTCACCTCATGCCAGGAATCCCAATGGAGAGAACTTTCTTGGACATGGCCTCTTGGAGAGCCCTCAACTTGTGGAAGATCTCTTCTCCTTTGGCGAAATTGCTGCCAAAGCAGGCTCTGGAGATGACATCTCCGGAGAAACTTCTCATGTGCTGGTCGATGTTAATGTTGGCTACTCCACCGGCTGCGTCCACTTTGTTCTTCCAGGACTTCAACAGTGTCTCTGTCGACTCATTTATGAGGTTTATCATCCCCTGTCGGCCAGAAAATTCCGACATGTTATTTGAAAAGAAAATTGGTGGTGGTGATGGTGGTATTAGAAGACATCGACTAAGATAACATACCTTAACCTTCTCCATATAGAGCTCTGGAGCGAGGATCTTGCGCTGATGAGCCCAGTGGGGGCCGTTGGAAGTTAAGATGCCTTGGCCCATCAAGGGACCCATCTCCTTGAGCTGGTATGAGGGCTTCCCCAAGTCCAAAGTTGTACAGGTGGTAATCTCCCTCACCACGTCTGGTTGGTTGACATATACTATCAGTGTGTTCCCCAGCGAGAACGCAAATTTATCTCCTGTAAAAATCATGACACACCAGCGCATGAGATCAGCCTGATCCGATTGTCCATGTCCGAACCCCAAATGATCTATCCAATTCAATGAAGGAAGGAGGAAGGAGGAATGATTTGATACAGGAGTAGTGAATTACTCTTCTGTTTTTTTTACTGATCGAGAACATGTAAAATGAAATTTAGTGTGAATGTGAGAAGCGAAAAATTGAAACACGTGAATATTATTAGATGAACTGTAGAAAAGAGATGAAGATCCCAGTTAGGGGGGCGGGGAGGTGAACTACCGTATTGTTTTCTCCACTTGTCGAAGAAGGGGAAGAGGGCAGCTGCACAATCATGGCGAGCAGGGGGCTGGCCGGGCGGAGTCTTGGGAGCGGAGGAGGAGGAGGATCTCGCCTTCTTGATCTCCATGATGTTGCCGAGCAAGAAGGCCGGGGGTGGTCCGTCGATGCCTTGTTTCCTCAGCAAGGACCTCCACTTTTCTGGCTTCACCACCAGCGCGTTGTACAGCCTCAGCAACACTCCTATTACGCCCACCACGGCTATGGATATCAGCACCTTTGCGCTCGAGTACTGCAGATATTCCATTGCTGATGATCCTCCCGAAGTCCTAGTGTGAACTTCACTCCGGAGAACTGGAGACTTTGAGATTACAGCACTAATTGGGAGGTGGCTAATGGGTTTTGGTGGGATGGATGAGAGGGTTGTGATGCTCTTGCCAGATGCAAGCAAGGCTCACTTATATAGGTACGAAGGGTGACCAGGACAACCTCATCATAAAAGAAAAAAATAATTGAATGAGTATCGCCCGCCAAATTGGTCCCCACAAAGTGGAATAGACGAATGTGGAAATCAGTGATTATCACGATCCCTTTTGACTAAAAATAGGAACCTGCGAACCCATCTTACGACGACCGGCATGGTTTGTCAGAGAGCGACGACAACCGAGCGGTCATTTGCTTTTGCGGACTTTGGAGCTGATGACATTGACGACGGAGTGGGCTCCTCTCCCCTCCTCTCAAGTCCCCATTCCCCACCAACAAAAGGTAAAAAGACGGAATAAGAAGTGACCCTTGGAACAACACAATTAAGGAATAAAGGTCAGCACTAAGCGAAGAATTTTATTAGCGGAACTCTTAGGATGGATCCGCGATGCAATTTTTGGCTTTGAAGCTTTTAGAATTTCGAAATCGACAAAAAGGATATACTTTGGATTTGTCGAGAATTTGAAGATGAATGAAATCTAATTTTCGTTTACAACAGCATGATCCGACATCATGTTTAGCTTACTCGAATGAATTTTGTGTTCAAGTCATACTCCTAAATGCATTGTTGGCTCGTTTTGCTGATAGTTTAAATTTTCGCGAGGAAAAAAAATAATAATTGGTGGAGTTTTATTATGGAGTTGAAATAGGCACTGTGAGCGGACACAAATAATTTAGTCAAGTCATTCCCTCGTTACTTATGTGTCATGGACAAAATCATATGATTCGAATTTCAGGTTATTTTGTTCATTCGTAGTTAGGGTGGACTTGAATTCAGCTGGGCATATAGATTTTTTGTAGAGAAAGTACAAATCATATTAGGTGGGCGGACCTATAATTCCACGTGATACTCCCTCTATTGAACGACGTTTAAGTCAATGGATGTTTGGAGTGCTGGTTACGTGCCCCTGCGAGAGTGGTTTCGATTCGGTCAACATTGGCCAGCGCCACATTATGATACTCCACACCACAGACGCCCACCCCCTAGGACTGCCAAACTTTGTTTTTCTTTTTCTTTTCTTTTTTTGGTCAGAGCCAAACTGTGTTAAAATGCTGAAACATTGACCCAGTTTATCCTGTTTCTCCCATGTCTGATCCCAAAAATTCTCTCTATCCCCTCTAACTTTTCTCCATGAAGCTCGTGATTTTCTCCAATGAGTAATATCTTATTATCTATTCCTCGCGAAATGTATCCATTCCATTGTATAAAACAAAGAGAGTGTCCAACTTTTTTAATGGGATTTCAATTTTTTTTCTTTCTTGACAAACGTGATACTACTGTATAATTTTGTATTATCCCTCACATGTTTCAACGTTGAATTTGGAATCTTTAATGTCTCACAATAACCTTAAAAAAAAATGGCATGAATCTTGATGTGGCTTCCTCTTTCTATGGATATGTATACCATTTATAGGTGCATTTTTATCACTTTCTTTCCGTTAAGTGCTTTCCTTTCTATTATTGACTTTTATCAGTTTAGCTAATTCAAATGTTTTTCCAATACAACACTGATCTTTGGATGGTTGATTTCTTAGATACACGCATCGCCCGTGCCTTGCTTGCTAGTGAATCCTTTAGCATTTTCCCCCCTCTCTAGTTGGAGAATTGTTTTAGTTAGGCAATCATAAATATGGACATCACCCACTAGTTAAGATTGCATGTAAACAGTGTTCAAATTATTTACTACCAATCAAAAATACGACCGTGCATGGAGAAAAATTTGAAACCCTTGTTTAAGCAGTGACCAAACAGCACTTTACTTCCCTGCCGTGCGTGTTGACATGTGAAGTTTGCTGCTACTTTACCCAGATGCAATTGGTTTTCTGTTTTGTTAGAAGAACTAGGCGTTTCATGAAATTTTCTTTCTTACCTAGGCATACTTCACTGTGAAGATGATAAAAAAGAAAAAAATCATGAAGTCACTCCTCTGTGTTCAAATGTACAGACCCTCTTCGGATCCCACTGTTTTAAAAAGGAAAGGCTGGGAAGTCCACCCTATTTTGCAGGAATATGACCAGAAGAAGAGTGGAATTTGGACGCCCCTCTGGAGAGGACCACCTCCCTCCCCAGACCATTTGTAAACGGAAGAAGTTCAGCCCCCACCAAAATCTGGTCTAAAATGTCTCCTCCTGCGTCATTTTCAATTTAAATTAGGACTCATTTTTTCCAATTCGAATCTTGATAGTAATACAATGCAGTACAGTGCTAGTCAAACATTCAAAATATCTTCACAAGCTCTCTCTCATTCGATCAGACCTCACTTGTCGTCCTATCCCCCACTACAGGCAGCATTTGTCTAATCCCGCTGTTATAGTTGAATTCTTCAAGCCACCCATTTTGCAATTTTTAATTTGTCAAGTGACGAAAGAGTTCGTATTATTTAATGGGGCTTCAAACTAGCTGAAAGGTGTTCCGATCCAATAATCGACCGACCATATCCCCTCCACTTGGTGGAGCCTCTCGACTGACCATATACCTCCACTTGGTTGGAGCCTTTCTCTCCCTCTTTGGGAGTCTTTCTCTCCTCAGTGGGAGTTTACCCCTCCACTTGGTTGGAGCCTTTCTCTCCCACCGTGGGAGTTCTCATCGCAGCAACTTCATTGACTTCCTTCTTCATCTATTTCTCATCGAAGATCGCTGACTAACTCTTGATCGCGACGAGGACGATCTAATCCATTCGTGCTGTTATGTTGTCTGCTGGTTTTGTGCCAGTTGATGAGATACTCCTTTAGCTGAGACTTGTTGGTGCTTGGTGATGTCGGTGCTCGAGTGGCTCCCTGTCTATACTTCCTTTGCTGAGTGGCACACACCAAGTATTTGTTCTAATGCCTGGTAGATAGCTGTCAGAGAATTGTTGTCGCGACCTAATAATCGGGTTTTCCAATCTTAGATTAATGGATTACCAAATTAATTAATTAGATTAATTAACTTAGCTCGAACTCTCCAACCAATTCGTGACTTATGGTTCAAATGATTATCTTTGCAAAAGATTTTAAAAAAAAAAATTCGGAGCCGCCATTAATCTTTTTTTGGTAGGTCGATTAGAAACCTAAGTAATTTAATGGGAGAACTAAATTACTTCTACAAACCAAAGATTTTAAGTTTGGGACTTGGTTACATTAACCTTTCAATTAATGCCCTTTCGGTACCAATTTCATGAAAAATGTTCAATTTGGCAATTTTAATGAATTCTCACTTGAAATTCAAAGATGTTTTTTTTTTTTTGGGAGGTTTCTTTTTATGAATTTTTTTGTATTTTTTAGTAATTTTCGAAATTAAAAATTAAAGGAAAATCAGAGTGAATTGGTTCAAGATTATCTTATAATTTTTGGATTTAATTTGCATTAATTCCCAAAAAATTTAAGAAAATCTTTTTACCCTATGTCTACATCTTTTAAAAGTTAAAATGGATTCCAAAAGATTTTATTCATTGAGTGCAATCCATTAGATAGGATTTCTAGAATATCCTATCTTTACAAAAAAAAGTGATAAGATGGTGGGTGAGTTAAGACTAGCTTCTTGTGCAGCTTGAACTTCAATCTCTTTCTCAAAATTATCGCCGTATAGTATGTGTCTAGCCCCTGAATCTGCACAAAAGAACGTGAGAAGAAGACCTCTCTCTCTCTCTCTCTCTCTCTCTCTCTCCATAATTCTGCCGTGTTTTACAATGAATTGGCCTCCTCTTGTGTAATGGGTCTTCTCCTTTTAATAGATGGACAGTCGATGCCTTCAGTGGAAAGAAACAATCCTACATCTCCTTTTGAGAATATCCTATGATATCTTATATTTTGTTTCTTCTCCTTCTTTTTCCATTATCTGTTGACCGAATCTTCCACCAAATTAACTTCGCCCTTCACTCCCTCAAATAGCCAAATATCAAGAGGATAATGCTGATTTTTTTCTTACTTCTCAAGTATAAACCAAAATTCCAAATTGACACCCCCGTTCCCATATATTAAATTCGCCCAAGTTTAGTTCATACGAGCTTGGTCCAATTAATTTAACTAAGCTTGGAGCACTTAGTATGTCCACCCACCGCCGGTCCAATAAAATGCAAATGTTTATGCACGCAGAAAATTAAATGCAAACTATATGAAAATGTATTAAATATTTTTGGTAGAGACTAAGGCTAGTCTCTAATTTTTTATGCAAAATTGATGATTTTAAAAAAAAAAAAAAAGAGTCAAAATTTAGATGTCAACAATTGTGACTTTTTTCTTTGCCTGTGTGATTACCACTCCCAGCCTCAGCCCCTGTACTTTTGGGAGAGCCAATTTTGTCTCGATTTTCTGAAGAGTCGCATAAGACGAAGTTAAGCGGGCAGAAATTTCCAACAACCAAGAAGGTGAAAAGATTAAGCCCGTATGATGAAACTCAACTTCTCGAAACCCTAGTGACAAATGAAGCTAATAAGCCGGAACTGTCAGGGTCTGGGCAATCCCTTGACAGTTCATGCTCTAAGAGCCCTTGTGGCTCAGGAAAAGCCCAGTCTAATGTTTTTAATGGAAACAAAAAAATCAAGAGGCAGTGGTCCAAAAGATTCAGAAGAGGTTGAAATTTCCATATTGCTGTGTGGAGAACCCTAGAGGCATAGTAGGAGGTTTAGGCTGCGTATGGTAACTTTTCTACTCTCGGAATAACTTTTGGAACAGAAACACTTTTTTCTATTTCTGTTCCCGGCAACGATTTGTGGGAACAGAAACGCGTTTGGTAATTGTAAAAAAAATCAGTTCCCAAAACCAAAAAAAGAAAATAAACGCGTTTGGTAACTGCATAAGCTCTTCACCAGATAAAAACTTCACATCAAATAATAAAAGCATATTAAATAATAATAAAAATAGTAAATAAAATAAAAAATGATATTACTAAAATACTTTCATGCAATATGAAATTTTTTCCTATTTTTTTTTAAATTTTTCTGATTTTTTTTGTTTTTTTTAATTTAAAATATTTTTATTCAAAAAATATATTTTATTATTAAAAAATTATTTTATTTCATTTTTCTCCGCCGGCGGCGGCGAACGGCGGGCGGAGGCTGCGGTGACCGGCGACGGTGGCGGGCAACGGCGACACTTTGGGAACAAAGTGTTCCCAATTGTTTCTAAAAAATGTTCCAAATGTGTTTCTAAAAAGTGTTCCAAGAATACAGAAGCAAGTTTTTTTTATTTTTTCTTTCTGCTCCAAAAGTGTTTTTATTTGTCAAAAGTGTTCCCGGAACACTTTGGGAACGCTTTTTTACCATACCCGTTTCTGTTCCCAACATTGTTCCGGGAACACTTTGGGAACAGAAACACTTTTTTTGGAGCGTTACCATACGCAGCCTTAGCGTTATTTTGGAATGATAATGTGTCCCTGAATATAGTAAGTTTGACTGCGGAGTTTATTGATATAATATGTGAGGAGGTGGAAAGTGAGAAAAAGATGCGCATTACTTGTCTGCATGCTTCAATGATTTTTCAAAGAAGGCTACAGCTATGGGAGGAAATGAGAGATATTAGCTCCTTTAATAGCTTGCCATGGATAGTTGTTGGGGATTTCAATGAAGTACTTGACCATTGAGAGAAGGTCGGAAAAAGGATTACTGAAAACTATAGAATGAATTCTTTTCCTGAGTTTCTTAATACCGTTCCTTGATGGATTTGGAGAGAAAGGGTTGCTCATTCACGTGGATCAAAAATAGAGAATGAGAGGAATTTGTGAAGAAAAGATTGGATAGGATGGTTTGTACTCTGGACTGGAGATTAATGTTCCCAGAAGTCGAAGTATTCACATTACCCGCTATAGGTTCGGACCACAGCCCACTTCTGTTGATTCTTGAGGCGAAGAGAGTGAAACGAAAAAAAGGAGTTTACATTTGAGACTTATTGGCTAGAAGATGAAGAGTGTCAAAAGGTGGTCGCTGACTCATGGGTGCCTTCTAATCTAATTGATGTTAGCCTCTCCAAAAAGTTAAGAAATGTATCTTTAGCACTTATTAAGTGGAGCAGGAAAAGGTTTTCTCATGGCCATCAAAAAATTATTTCCTTAAAGCAGGAAATTCAAAAGCACATAAATAGCAGCGGAGGTTTCTTTGTCAGCTTCAAGGGGAAATTGAAACAGCTTGGAAACAAGAGGAAATGTACTGGCGTATGAGATTCAGAATTAATTGGTTTAATTGGTGAGATAGAAACACTAAATTCTTTCATGCAACCACTATCCAGCGAAGACAGAGGAACAGGATAACTATGTTACAAAGTACGGATGGTGCTTGGATCAGGGACCA
The DNA here is from genome assembly GCA_029784005.1 of Lenwebbia sp. NSW1173648. Classification (NCBI taxonomy): domain Eukaryota; kingdom Viridiplantae; phylum Streptophyta; class Magnoliopsida; order Myrtales; family Myrtaceae; genus Lenwebbia; species Lenwebbia sp. NSW1173648. The sequence continues at coordinate 146,875 of JARCGZ010000011.1, forward strand.
AACTCGGCTGAAGGAGATGACAGTAGAGTATTTCGAGAAGTTATATCATTCAGTTAGGTTTCGAGATTTTCAGCCAGTGTTGTCCCAATGCCCTCAAGTGGTCTCCGAGAATATGAATGACTGTTTAGTGGCTGAGGTAACTGTGGAAGAGGTGCATGATGTGGTTTTCCAACTTGGGGCTTCCAAAGCTCCCAGACCAGATGGTCTCCATGGGTTGTTTACCAACACCAATGGGCGATTTTAAAGGACGACATCTTTAAAGCGGTAAATGAATTCTTTACTTCCGGGAGGATGGATCCAGAATTAAATAGGACCATAATTTCCCTCATACCCAAAACACTCAATCCAGAAAGGCTCGACCAGTTCCGCCCTATAAGCCTATGCAACTTCATCTACAATATTATATCCAAGGTGATAGCTAATCGGCTTAGGCCTTGGCTTCCCAACCTTGTTGCGACAAAGCAAATTGCATTCGTGAGTGGGAGGCAAATTCAAGATAACATTCTGGTCATACAAGAGGTGTTTCATCAACTTAGAATTAGAAAGAGAAAAAGGAAATTTCAAGCTATTCTAAAGCTGGATATGCAAAAAGCCTACGACTGAGTAGAGTGAGACTTCTTGGAGGCATGCTAAATCAACATGGGGTTTCATGCTAGGTGGGTGCATTGGGTCATGGAGTACGTGACTACCGTCTCTTTCAATGTCAAATTTAATGGAGAACCATCAAAGTACTTTTATCCGTCGAGGGGCCTGAGGCAAGGCGATCCACTATCCCCTTACCTTTTCATCTTGGTTGCAAATGTGCTCTCCACTCTTATTAAGAATGCTGTAGATATGGGACATATTAGAGGTATTCAGCTCAACAGGTGGTGCCCTATACTCTCTCATCTATTTTTGCGGACGACTCTATATTCTTCTTGGATGGGAAGTTGCGGGAATGTCAAAATTTGGCCAACATTCTAAATCAGTATTGCTTTGCTTCAGGACAAGCAATAACCTGAATAAGTATGGCATCTTTTTCAGTAGAGATTGTCCTCTTAGGCTGAAGGAAATTTGGCTAGAGAATTGAGAGTTCCTGTGATTGATAAGACAGGAAAATACCTTGGAATCCCGTCGGATTGGGGTAGCTCAAAGAAGGAAATGTTCGCTTGGATCTTGGAGCGAATGAACTCTAAGTTGGAAGGGTGGAAGGAATCATTAATGTCCAAAGCAGGGAAAGAAGTCTTGATCAAAGCAGTGGTTCAAGCACTCCCCCAATATGCTATGTCGATTTATAAGATCCCTGTGTCTATTTGTAAGTCAGTCGAACAGAAAATCACAGCCTTTTGGTGGAAAAATTCAATCACTAAACAGGGTTTGCATTGGAAAAAATGGGAACTCCTCAAAATCAGGAAAGACTTGGGAGGGCTAGGTTTTAAAGACCTAATTGCTTTCAACAAGGCAATGTTGGGCAAACGGGCGTGGCGACTCCTTCAGAACCCATATTCTCTATGGAGTCAAGTCCTTAAAGGGATTTACTTCCCGAATAGGGACTTCTGGCGAGCGAAAAAAGGAACAAGACCGTCGTGGGGGTGGCAGAGTATATTAACAGGAAGAGACGCTATTCACCAGCAACTGCAATGGTCAGTGGGAGATGGCAAGAAAGTACGAATTAGAGAAGATAAGTGGCTGAGCAGGGGGGTAATAGGAGGTCTAGCTCCTAGAGGGGAACCGGAGTTGGTGGCTGAGCAGGGGGTAATAGGAGGTCCAGCTCCTAGAGGGGAACCGGAGTTGGTGGCTGACTTCATTAATTATGAGGAGAATAGATGGAATACTCAACTTCTGAGGAACAGTTTTGATGAACATACAGTGAAGGAAATCCTATCAGTACCGGTGAGACCCCAAACAACATCAAACCAAGTCATCTGGACAGGAACACAGTAAGGCAAATATGCAGTTAAAAGTGGTTACAATTGTTTAAGGGCAAGCGAGCACAACGGTCAAAACTTAGCTTCATCCTTTTACCAGGCACCAAGCAGCCTTTGAAGAGGCATTTGGAACATGAAAGTTGCCCCCAAAGTCAGATTCTTCATGTGGTCTCTTTGTCAAAACGTCCTACCCACGAAGGACAATCTTTTTCGAAGGAGAATCCTTCCTGATCCGGTCTATGATTTATGTAGCGAAGGTGTCCCAGAGTCGACCGAACATCTATTCTTGTTATGTCCCTAGACAAGAGGAGTTTGGGCAAACCCACAACTCAATATCCAAATCTCATCACAGGGCCTTTCACGAATTGAAGTGTGGATAGCAGACCTGATGGAAAACAGGGCAAACTCACCCGAATTGGAGGTAGTCGCTTCTATCCTTTGGCAAATGTGAAAGGCGCGGAACAATTTTATCTTCAAAAATCTAAGACCAGATCCGGCAAACACAGTGGACTCAGCAATTGCGACTTCGTAGATCTCCTGTTCTTGGGGTCTGCAAAACACGAAATCCACTCGTAGTCTCAACGGGTTCTCCCAAACTTGGACTCCTCCGGAGATTGGAACCCTGAAGGTTAATATAGATGGATCTTACTCGCATGGAGAAGAGGAGGGAGTGGTGGCATGCGTGTGCCGCGACCACCATGGACGATTACTCGATGGCCACGCCTGTGCAGTCCAAGCTTCGTCACCCCTATAGGTCGAGGTACAAGCGCTCTTCCAAACCCTAAGATTTTTAATGCAGAGAAAGAAAGAGACAGTGGAGTTAGTAATTGAGTCAGACAATCTCACAGTGGTAAAAGCTATATGCAATCCAAGCTATGCTCCATGGGAGATTCGTGTACTTCTCTCTGACTGCTTTGACTTGCTCCCATTGTTCCTGAAGCTCCAAATCCAGCACCGTAGAAGGGAATCTAACTTTGTTGCAGATTGGGCCGCCAAAGCCCATAGATGCAAATCTTTACCTTTTGATTGGGTTGTTTCGCCTCCTCAAATTCTTTTGGACTTGTTATGTTTCGAGGCCCATTTATTGGGCCCCTTCATTTTTTTCTAGTTGAATGAAAGTTCTTCGTTTTCGACCAAAAAAAAAATCGAACAAAGAGTAACCATAACATAAATAGGGAGACGCTTGACCAAAGCGTGCTTGCTTCTCAAATATTATGAACATCATCATAATCACATCCCACCAATTCTCTGGAAAAAAAAAATCCTGACATTGTAACATGGGAGTCGGGTATCCAGGCATGGCCGCCAAGGACACGAAGTCAAGCACTAAGGTCTTGGGCCTGGCCTCGAGGGACTTGAGCTTAGCCTTTATGGCCTCGGGCCTGGCCGCTGAGGAACCAAACCTGAGAGCTTGTGACGGGGGAGCTGGGTATCCGAGCACGGCAGCCAGGGCCAAGCACGAGCACAAGAGTCCCAAGCCTGGCCACTGAGGACTCTGACACGAGCATTGGGGTCTTGGCTCGAGCTTTGTGGACCAAGCCTTGGATGATTGTGACTTGGGCGCAAGAGGAGGGTATTCGAGCACATCCGTTAGAGGACTCTAGCACGTACACTAAGGTCTTGGGCCCGGTCACCAAGGAACCAACCCAGCCTCAGTGGACCTAGGCCCAAGCATCGATAACTTAGGCATAGGATTCGGGCACCCGAGCATGTCATTGAGGACCAAGCACTGACACTAAGATCTCATGCCCGACCTCTGTGGAACCGCACCCAAGTGCTCCCGAACTTGGCCTCTATGGACCCGATCTCGATCTTCAATGAATTGGGCACGAGAGCTAGGTACTTGTGTATAGCCAGTGGAGGCCTAGTCACAGGCACCGAAGTCTCTAGCCCCTACATCAACTACTTGGGCCCAGGAGTCGGGTACCCGGACATGGCCATCGAGTACTCGAGCACAAACACCACGAGCCCAACCTCTATGGACTTGGGCCAAGACTCGATGGTGTCGGGCCTGAGCGTCAAACAGGGGTCTCGAACACAAGCGCTAGATACTTAGGTGTGGGATTGTTACTAGAATGTGGCCACCGGAGACCTAGGCACGGGCACCGGGTAGTGGGCTCGGCCTCAATGGACCCAGGCCTAGGCGCCGGAACTAAGTATCTAGACATAACTATCGGGGTTCCGAGCCCAGCCTATACTCCATGTACTCAAGCTCGGCCTTGATAGACCGAGGTCCCAAGCCTAGCCTCTATGGACCTACGCCTAGTCTTGATAGACCAAGGCCCAAGCGCCGAACGAGGGTCCCAGGCCGAGTGCTAGTGATTGGGTGCGGGAGCTAGGGGCCCAAGCACCCGATGCCGAGGTCTTGAGCCCGGCCTCATTGACTCGAGCTTGGCCTTAAAATACCCAAGCCTGAGAGCTAGTGACTTGGTAGTAGGAGTTGAGTAACCAGGCACAAGGGCAAGCATTTGTGAAGCCGAGCCTGAGATCGGTAGCCTACTTACAGAGGAACCAGTCCTAGGCTCGATGGACTCAAGACAAGAAGCCGGGTACCTACGCATGGCTGTTGGGGTAACCGGCTCCTGAGGACACGAGCATCGGCATCGGGGTCTTGTGTATGGCCGCTAGGGACCTAGGTCGAGCCACCGAGGATAAAGGCGAGAGCGTCAAGTTTTCTGTGCGTAAGTATTGAGGTCTCTAGTCCGTTCGTCGTTGTCTACTCCTATTATGGAAAATTAATTCTTATTTTTAAAGAGAAAATCATTTTCCTAAATGTAAGCATAGCTTTACCATTGATTCTGAAAAAGTTTTCAATTAACTTATTTTTATAATCTATCCAGATGCCGAAAGTTAGGAAAATAATTTTCAATACAAAATGTTTTGGGTCGCGCTTTTTCCACTCCTTCTTTAGCTCATACACTCCCCATAACAGTGTTTTGACCATATATATCCTCCGTGGGTCTCAATTTTTCTGCATCCTCGATTATTTAGTTTCTTTAATTTTCTTTTCTTACGGTTCCAACCTTCCCCCTCCTTCTTAATTCTCTATGTTATCTCCCGGAGGTAATTGTGGCTCTCTCTTATGACTCTTAATTAAATCTTACAATGGTTCAAGCCTGGTGGTAATTCATCAATTATCCGAAAATGAAGATAACCGCCCCTTATCTCAAGTGTGCTCCAAAAAATATTTACATTTTCCAATTAGCCAAGATGGAAAGAAATTTGACCCCCAAAAAAAAAAAAAAGATGGAAAGAAAGGGGAAAAGAATAAGAAGCATTTACATTGGTTTTGTCTTTAGCGTCTGATCCTTTTTATATTAATCTAAGTTTGAGGAAAAGATCTTTGAAATTTGCAGAGGAGTAACTCTTCATTTAAATCCCAAAATTTAAAGTCTTAGCACTGTACTATCGAAACTCAGACAATTTAAACAACTGGATAATGTTCTGAAATTATCATATTTTACTTCGAAAACAATCATGCTTGTATATTATTTATTCTAGAAAAAAAAATAGTGATTCTTATTTTCAAGCCACTGAAACAAAAAAGGGTCTTCTTAACATCAGAGTCATAAATTCCTTAAAGAATGGAACAGAGAAGGAAAGTTGCTCTATAATGGCATTAAGCAATTTTACAATTTACAATTCAGTAGCTGATGAAGAAAACAAAAAGCAGAATCAAACCCACGGAAGATAATATGGTCAAAACACTATTATATGGAGTGTATTAGCTAAAGAAGGAGTGGAAAAGGCGCGACCTAATATTTTTCACGAAATATATGCAGTCTAATATTTAGAACATGATCTGTAGTATGAACAAGCAAACATGTAGTCACCCGATTAAGAACTATTTTCCAACTTTTATGCTTTATTTAGATTTTTGAATTTTTACCCAAAAGAATGAACCAACACACATAGAATCTACCCTATTTCGTTCTTTTTTTTTATTTTAAATTGGTGATCACAACAAGGTTAGTGCTTGATTCTAACCCGCGCCTGACCCATTCCACCGCTAAAGATGCCAAGGTCAATAAAAGAGGTTGATGACGATCTTCAATCTTACATCCAAAGTCAATGCCTCATATTTGCACAAAATTCACACTCAAAATTACCCAAGTCTTTGACTGTCGACACGTTTGTAGATATATGTTGCTAAATTCTAGGAGTCGTGGAAGATGTTATTTGCTTTCTTTGTAATTGTTGTTAACCTACGCTAGTAGCTACAAATATTAGGATTGTAATTCGAGCAAAGAAACCCCAATCAATCAATAAACACCAGTTTTCTATTTTATCTTCTTGTTATCTCTATATTTTAGTACTCTTTTACATAGCTGGTCGTAATTGTCTTTAATTGACGTAAAAGTAGCTCTTTTGTCAATCTGCATTTCCTGCCCAAAAATACACAAAGGACCATTCACATTATTTGTCAATTTCCAGATCAATATATGGATGTGTTTGTTTGAATGAAAGTATTTTTTCGGAAATTCGTTTTCCGAACTTTCATTTGTTTGATTTGTCAAAAATGACAAGTCAATCGAAAATATTTTTCGGTCAACAAAAATATTCATGCATAAAATTAGGAAAGTGAATTCCTCAATCTGAAGAGATGAAAACATTTTCCGGAATTGCTATTCTCGAATTTTTTTAATATTTTATTTTAATATTTTTAATATTTTAATATATTTTCTTTTTATTTTTTATTTTCTATTTTTTTCTTATATTTTTTTCTTGTTTTATTTTCACTAGGCGACGGCCAGTGATCGGCCACAGGCGCACGCCGACGAGCTCGATGCCAAGCCTTACCGTGGCCCGACGACCGGCGTGGTAGAAGAAAAAAAATAAAAATAAATAAAAATTTAAAAATTTAAAAAAAATTGCCTGAGACATGAGATTGTTCAGGGGGTCGACTCAAGGTTTTTATGCAAAATTGAACGAAAACAAACATGGAATTGTGATCGGCAGTAGCTTTAGGCAAGATCAAACTAAGTTTGGCAAAGAAAAACAATCGGAAACGAGATTCGCCATTGAACGAGCTTCAAAGGTTCGAAAATGGTAACTACCTTTTCGAAGATGCTTGAGCTGAACGGTGGGGTTAGCAATGCTCCTTGGAGTCTCAAGAAGCTCCGAGACCGATCCGGAGGCTTCAATTTTGCGTGTAGTGGCGTGGCGAAGTCCCGAGAGCTCTCAGCCAAGCTCGGCTATGGCGGACGTGCACTCTCTCCTCTTTTCACTATCTCTCTAGTCTGTTACCGCTCATGGAACAAAATGAGACCCCCTTCTTTCCAAAAACGCGTCGAATTGGCATATAACAGAATCGAAATTTTTTTTGGCGCGCGAAAGCTCTCCACCGACTTTGGTCCGTCCGCACGTGTGGTCATGATTTATGGTCCAAACAGCGACTGAGACGGTTGGCAATTCCGTCACACTCCATTTGGCTTCCGATGTGCACGAATTGATGAAAAATTGAGCTCGTTCTCCTTTGGCTTAGCTCGGGTAGTGTCGCAGCTAGAAAATGGTTTGGCCGTCCCTCGTCCGTTGAGCTCAAGCCGTGAAATTTGTCTCATTTGGATCGGAACTTCGAGGGCTACAAAGCCCAACTCTTGGCGTCTTCGATTATGGCTGGGAAGGACCTCAATTTGAGCTTTGAATCTCAGCCTCCCATGGACACTCCTGCACGCGAAAAGCTTGAGGAAGAAGAAGGACGGCCGGGTCATTGGGTCGGATCTTGGTTGACTCGGCAGACCCGGTTATCTAATTTTCATCAAATTGACCTGCAAAAAGTCTAAATTTTCCAAATTAATTCCCAAAATTGAATTTTTTTGGCATGGATTCCATCTAAAAATGTGGATTTTGAGTTGAATTGATCTAATTTTATGCAAAACCCCCCAAATTTTAGTTTTGACCTGAGTATCCAAATTCTTCGATTGAGCTCTAACATGATAGATTCAGACCAAACCAACCCCGCCATCATGTTCAGAGGGCCTAAAAACCTAGGGTTAATGGTTTGGTTTGGAATGTTATCACCTAAAATGGGACGAATTTGCAAAATTGTAAGTTTCAAGGATTAAAGTGAAAATAACAAGTGCAAACAGGTCTTTTTCGCAAAATTGCTCAAATTTCGAATCGATTGGACTAAAATGCAATATGAGGTTTTAGAGACCAATGTCATGACTTGAAAAAAAGTAAAAAGAAGAATAAAATGACTTAAAATGTAATTTTTGGCTCAATTCGGGGTTATGCTTAAGAAAGACTCTTGCACTCCCGAATTGAATTTTCCAAATTTTAAAGGGCCAAAATGAAAATAAAATTAAAATAAAAATATTGGCTATTTTTGTGTATTTTTGTGACCGCTGTTGACATCTGATTTTTTATCTTTTATTTTTATAAAATTAATTAAAAATATCATAAAAATTTATAAAATTACAAAATCAACTTTGGAAGCCTTAGCCAAGCCTAAGAAACCATTTTTGAACAAAAAATAATTTTCGGATTTTTCAGCATTTTAATATTATTTTTAATTAAAAAATACCCCGAAAATAGGAAAATAGAAAAATAGAATTTGTGACCAGAAAAATATGAAAAAATAGTCATTGGTATTATTTTAATTTGAATTGCATTTTGGTCACTTTAAACCTGGAAAATTCGATCAGGAGCCTTGATTTCCAAAATTTTGCAATTAGGTCCCTAAAAGAACAAAAATCACAAATTGAGTCCTTTCTAGTTTTCTTTTCACTTCGGTCTAGTTATGACATTTGGTTCTTACACCTTTAATTACGTTTTGGTCCAATCACTTTCATGAATTGCGCAAATTGAAAAATGGACCTAATTGAATTTTCAAGTTAGTCACTCATTTGCAAATTGAGATTAATTGGTTATTCTCGTTCAGATTTAAACCCACACCCAAAGGTTTCTCACCATTTTAAGGTCACAAGAAAGGTTAGATTCACGAAGTGTGGTCATTTGAAATTCGAATTTACTAATTTTTATACAAAATCACATTTTAAAATTGAGGTTTTCATGAATAATCCCTAAATAAAATAAAAATATAATAAAATAAAAAAACCGTACTCTAGGATCTTCGTCCAGGTGTCTCCCCAAGCATGTGAAGACAAAAAAAGAAAAACGAAGCTGGCCCAACGGTTTGGAAAAAAAAAAAAGAATCTTTTGGCGGGAGGCACAGGGGTGGAGTTTTTTTTTTTTTTTTAGGTCGAGAGGGGGGGGGGGGGGGGTTGGAGTAGTTCAGTGTGGGGGTTTTGTGGAAAAAGAGGTGACAGAGAAGGAGAGAAAAAAAGAGTGGAGAGCTCAGAGGCGAGAGAAAGGGAGGAATAGAGAGCTCTAGGCTTCACAGAGAGAGAGAGCAAAAGGGTGTGGAGGGTGGGAGAGTTCCATGGAGATACCGAGAGTTTAAGAGGGTAAGTTCCTTCGTAGCATTTCCCGTCCGACGCTTCCCGGAGACCACCGAAGCCGCGACGGGCTGCGCCCTCAGTCTTGCTGATCACAGAAAACAACAGGCCTGGCGTTCGCCCCGTGTCTCCTCTTTCAAGGCTAAGTCTTCTCGGATTCTTCGAGTTCTATTTTTCTTTATATTCTGTCACCACTTTGCTTTCCTCACATCCTCTCTGGCATTTACAGTAATTTTCTTTGTGTGCTTCTGGAGCCCCATCTTCGCTCGTTGAGCAGGGGTTCATTAAGGGAGAGAGCTCAAAGAACAGAACAGGCTACAAAAGGAGAAAAAGAAGAAGAAACAGAGGGCTCTCGGGAGCACGAGGAAAAGAAGACCGGACGTCGTCGCGGCCCAAAAAGGCGGCCTCGTCGGGGTGACGGCAGAGAGAGGCCGGCGTCCGCCCAGCGACCATGCGTCGGATCGGTCCAAGACGGTGGTGGCGCGAGCACAGTCCGTCGAGGCGAGTCAAACCCACAGGCGAGCAGACCTGACCGTCGAGGCGAGCCGAACCGGACGCGGCGCGAGCAGACCCGACGGCTGCGAAGGGCGAGCAGATCCAACGGTGTGGCGGCGCAACGAACAGGTCCAGAGACGGCACGATGGCCCTCTTGGAGGTGGCACGGTCGCAGCCCGTGGTTGGAGACCACTCTCATAAGTTGCTCGATCTTTGTTCACGTTTTTGCTCCGTACTTAGTGTTGGAAAACGCAATAGAAAAAGGGCAAAAGTCGAGGTCGCCGAAGTCATTTAGTCCCGCCGGGGTGTTGATCCAGTGAGGTTGGTGTTGGTCGGCGTTGTCGTCTGATGTGGTGGTGCCAACGGTCGCGACAGCCACAAATTCAATTTTTCATGATTTTTTAGGTATTTTCTAAGATATGAAAAATACTCGGAAAATATCAAAAATATCAAAAATAATTTTTTGTTCAAAATTGGTTCATTAGGCTTGGCTCAGGCTTCCAAAGTTGATTTTGCAATTTTCTGAATTTTTTTGAATTTTCTATAAATTATCTAAGGAAAAGGGAAATTAAAAATCAGGTTTCAACAAAAGCATTAAAATGCCACTACCAGAATATTTAGTTATCTTAATAGAACTAAAAAATTGAGATTGTTCTATAACAATTATTCAACAGTATTAGAAGGTTACACCGATGCTAGTTGGATTTCTAGTGTGGGAGAAAAACATTCCACTTCTGGATAGGTCTTCACATTAGGTGGGATGTGATGTATCTTGGGCGAGCAAAAAATAAACATGCATAACTCACTCAACGATAGAATCGGAATTCATTGCTTTAGGAGCAAATGGAAAAGAAATTGAGTGGATTAGAAATTTGCTATTGAACATCAAATTATGGCCTAGTCTATGCCTCCTATTTCTGTTCATTGTGACAGCTAGGCTACTTTGGCAAGAGCTTATAGTAACACTTATAATAAAAAGTCTCGACATATTAACCTAAGGCATGAGTACGTGAGACAATTGATTCAAGATGGTACCATAACAATTGTCTACGTGAAGTCAAGAAGAAATCTTACCGATCCCTTTACAAAGTCTCTACCAAGAGAGATGGTAAAGTGACCTCACATGAAATGGGGCTGAACCCCTTAACTTAAAATCACTAGTAATGATAATCCGACCTAATACTAGCATATCACTAGTTGTAAAGTTTAATGGATAAAAACAAGTTATTGAAAGTGATTGTTTGATGCTGACACTAGCTGGACATGAGAAGTCAGTGTGGTCTGTTATGTTTTATAGGCTAAATTATATTCTTAATGAAGTATAATATAATTTAGTAACGTGCTTATTAGTAACAGAAACACATGGTAATACTTCGCCTATATGGACTTAGAAGTGGTGCCGCTTCTTACGAAAGTTGGGGTTGCTTTCTAGAGAGCTTGTGAAACGGGCACAAGCACAAGGCCATAATAGTGCTGAGTAAATATGAACTTCTCGCTGAAACAAGAGGTTGGTATATGTGCGGTATATCCGATTCGATTATTTAGAGTAACAAGTTTTAATCTATGGCTACTTGTAACTTTGATAGAGTTTTGAGACATGTGCACTAAATAAAGGTTTAACTCGAAAGAGACCTTTATGTAGGTATATTAATCTCATGGAAATGTTAGCTTTTTTTTTATAGATTTTTTTTTCACAAACAAAGTGGGGGATTGTTCGTGGTTTGTTTGTAAAAATAAACTAAGAGATGCCATGTCCCACATAAAAAAGATGTGAGTGCGCACGTGGACTAGATTTGGCACTAATCAACAATTACCATTGTGACCTATTGAAATAGTGCGACTGTTCACAAAGGACTCTTACAACCTTTGAAGAGGTGTGTTCGAACTGCTATTCTCACCGAGACTTTGTTGTATCCTGGAAGATATTTGCCGGAAATCATTAGCAACGTTGTGGGGCAAATAAATCCTTAAAGAGAGTGTTACCATGCCTCAAAGTCTGATTCCGTTGTTCATCCCATGCGTCGCTAAATTTTCCAACAAGACTCGTCGAGAACGTAGTGTCGCCTCCGGCGATGGTAGTGAGCCCGATGAATCCAATGAATATGGGTATGCCAGCCCCACTGAATCAAGAATACCTGCCTTACCATCCGCAAATGCTAGTGGATAACTTACCGAGGCCGCAATCCCCGCTTAGGGGGCAGGCTGGTCAAGTCTTCCCTATGCAAGACCCCCGGACGGACCAACTTATCGTAGAGCAAACGGCGGGAATGGTAATGCAATGAATAGATCTAGAAGGGGGAACCCCTATACCCGTGTATCGTAAACCTTACCCCAACTGGGTAGATACGATTCGATTCGATATCCAAGAGGCTTTGAAATCCCCGAATTTGTCATTTTTACTAGCGAAGATGAACAATCAACTATTGAACATATTTGTCGATTTATAGCCCAATGCGGAGAAGTAGAGACAAATGAGTTTTTAAGACTTAGGTTGTTTCCTTTGTCTTTGTCGAAAACTGCTTTTGCCTGGTACACCGATTTACCACCTAATTTGGTGTGTAATTAGGCAGACATGGAGAAACAATTTCATTCTCAATTTTATCGAACAATGCCCAAGGTATCAATTTGTGATTTAGCTATACTTTAGGATAATGAGTCGGCCGATCAGTTTGTTGCTCAATTCAAAAAGGGTAGAAATAAATGCTTTACTTCATTTTCAAAGAAAGAATCCGCAAATTTGGCTTTCAATATATCGAAATCCAATCTAAAAGAAAAATTCAAAGGCCAAAACTTTGCTGATTTATTTGAATTGACAACGAGAGTGTCCAATTACGAGAAATTACTTAAAAACAGAGATACAGAGCCACATGAAGATTTTACACAAAATGTGGCTTCCGTGAAAAAACGTGTTAGATGATGAATATGACCAAGATAACATTCGGCGAAGGAAAACTGAATTTACGGATGACAAGGGGGCACATGTTGACGCTCGATTTTCTAATTTAAAAGAATCGAATGCTCCATAAATCATTCAATTCTTTTAAAGGGGGCATTTATTGACACCCAAAAATGACTAGCTTTTAATAACAGAGTTTGGTCAATAATTGACAAAGTTACCGATAAGAGCACAATTATCGATAACTTGAAAGGAACCAGTGACAAAGCCTTCAAGTTCCTCAACAAAATCATCGATACCGACCGTGAGCAACAAGATAACCGATGGGTGGTTGTGTCCATGTCCGTAATATTAGGATTTGTGCAAGTTCATTTGGATAAGTGTTCGTAACCGCCATTAGATTAGAAAGTTATCTGTTATTTGAATTCTAAAGTTGTAATCGCCTATTGGGAATTATAAATACCCCAATTGTGCTTTTTGTAAGGGGATCTCTAATCAATGACAGAAATCACGTTCTTTACATTTATTTTTACTTCTGCAATTTGTCTTTTACTCAATTTATCTTTTCCGCAATTTTACATCCGCGCATCTTTCAATTCTCTTATTCTAGTCGTAGTTTTGGATACTTCGTCGTTGATTAAATTCCGGCATCATGTCTATCTATCATCTTACTTTGTCATCGATTAAATTCCACTAAAGTATTTTGTGCCTCGTCGTCGATTAAATTCTAACGAAGCATGTGCATTCCTTGTAATCCATTGTGCAAATATAGGGTGTGTTTTCGGCGAAACAAAAACACACCCTATATTTGCTTTACCGAGAATTTTTTTATGGACTTAATAAATGACTAGATTCTTTCGAACGCTAGCTACTTTGTCAACACTTTTTGGCAAAACAAATGCAACAAGCGCGCATATATATATATATTGAGAGAGAGGGAGAGAGAGAGATTTGATGCCGCCAAACTTGATTCAGACTTACGAAGTGGCACATCACCTTGGAAGGAAATGACAATGAACAAAAGATGCAATAAACAACGATGAGAATGAAAAAAGTGAAAGGGCGGGCGACGGAGGACCAAACCCAACAACTCTCTTTTCTTTCAACTTAATGTTAGGCACATTAAATCCATCTGCTAAATATATTTATGAAAAAATTCAAAATAAGGGTTTGAAGTGTCATTATTTTCTTAAATAAAGACCTGACCAAAGGCATTTTCATCATTTATTTTTATTTTCTTTCTTTCTTTTTTAACTTAGTTTTTTTCCCTTTGTTTCACCGGCCGGCCAGGCCACCAGCAAAGGCGAGGCCGGCCTCGACGGCAGCGAGGGGCGGCCTCGCCCTGCCCAGGCGCAGTGGGCGAGGCTCGCCCTTGCCCAGATTGAGGTCATCGACGGCCCCATAAACATTTAAGAGTTTCAAATGTGTAGTTTTTGTTTATTGTAGGTATTCCACATATATTAAAAGTTTTATGTTATTTTAATAATTAGATTTTACTTCCATAAAGATTCGCTTTGTCGAAAAGAAAATTTCTAAGAAACCTAGTTCTTTTCTATGTTGTCGAGCAAATATATGAATAAATTGTCAAGTAAAATCTAGAAAAATTCAACATAGATACTTTTTTTAACACAGTCACTTCACTCGTTTATTAATTTTCACGTTTGTTGTGCATGTCACAATTATATCCCTTCTTAACGGTTTTCTTTGATAAGAACCTCTTTGAAGATTTTCCAAAATAAAACCCCTTTTACATCTTCCAACGTGAGACTTTAAAAGACGAAATTGAGTAAAACCGAAGCATCGCTTAAAATAAGAATTTTCATAATATGTGAATGAAATCTCATTTTTTTGGATTGACAAAAGTAAATATCGTCCACCAAATGAAAAATCAAGATCCCTCAAAAGTATCTTGCCAAATTGCCAATAGTAAGGAAAAAAATTTCTATATAAAAAAAAAAATCTTCATCATTGCTCTTATAACAACTTATCTATTATTTCTCCCTCTTATCTCAAAAGCTCACTTTTTGGTGTAGTATTTTCTAATTTCATTCGTCTAAATATATATCAAGTCTCTTTATTTACTAAATTAAAGACTTTATAAATTTTCCTTATTATCGGCAAAGTACTTTTACATGGAGCATGTACAATATTATAGGAATATCTAAGAATACACTAAGAGAATTCTTTAAATACACTAAAAGATTCTTACCCAAAAAAAAAAAAAATTACACAAAAGGACAAAACATGTGAAGTACTTAATTATTGCAACTAGATCCTAAATAGAAATAGAAAAAGAAAAAGAAAAAAGAAAAAGGAGATGTAATTGAATGATTGAGGGTAGTTTTCTCTTTTTAGAATAAATGGATGAGATTAGTTATATAAGGGTGAAAATAGCGCGTAAGTTATTTACTTAACAATTATTTGTCAATAACGTCAAAGCCCAACATTGGAAGGAGTGTAAAAAAGGTATATTATATGGTGTATAAACCTTATAGACATGGTCCATTTTAGATGTTTGGTCATATTAATCTGTCTAATCCCCTCCCCGGCCCCGCCGTTTCGTCCACCATTTAGGTTTCGTGGGTTTCGGTTTTGGCCAGGTGAGTCGGTCAGGCCGCTCCAGTTTCTTCACCGTATTTGCAATTTGCAAATTGCAATTGCATCTTTCTTGCACTATCTTTCCGGTCCCGGTCACTTTTGTGGCTCCCGTTTTCGCGCATATCTTCTCTTTACCCGCATGTTATGACGGTGCCTCTCTCTCTGCTCAAAGTTAGATTTTTTGTGATTGCTCTATTCGATCATCCTCTGTCAGCGGTATTTTTTTTGTCGACTCTGTAGTGTTGATTTTTGTGTATGAGGCTTTGGGCGATCCAAGAAGAATGCTGGGCGTGAGGTGCCTGAGAGCTGGAGAGGTGATGCTTCTCCGCCGCAGCCAGGGATTTCAGTCCCGCCCTTCCCTTCTCTTCTTCCATAGCAGTTCAGTCACCGGTGGTGATCGCTTGCCTGAGAGGAGAAGACAAGACGCCCCCAATTCCCGGAGTGCCAAGGGAAGTGGCCTCCACATTCACGCCTTCCTTTCTGATCCTTCCCTCCCCAGACCTTCTCCCGATTCACTCGTTAGTCTCCTTTCTTTTCCATTTGGCTACGCGAAATTGAACAGTTGGTTTGCTCCATCATCATATTCATTTTGTTGTTGTGAACCTCCCCTCTCTTTTACCAGTTTCCAGTGCTAAGCGGCCGCGCATTATACTCGACGTCAACTTCCCAGCCCGGGAAACTGTCGACCCAGAACCAGCCAACACCAACACCAGCCAATAAAAATGAAAACCAAGTCGCTGATATGAAAATTCTTCGCACTCTCGCCAGTTACCTGTGGATGAAAGATAACCTCGAGTTCCGTCTCAGGGTTGTAGCTGCCTTGGGTTTCTTAGTCGGCGCCAAGGTAGCTGTTGCCGCCGCCTCCTTTCGCATTTCGATGTGCTTTTGCTTTTCCTTCCACTCACCTGCTTTGCTTGGGCTTCCAGGTCCTCAACGTCCAGGTGCCCTTTCTCTTTAAGCTGGCTGTTGATTGGTTGACCACCTCCTCTGGGAATGCTGCTGCTTTTGCTTCCTTTGCCGCCAATAACTCCACTGCATTAGCTCTCTTTGCCACGCCAGCTTCCGTCTTAGTGGGATACGGTATCGCCCGCTCTGGGGCATCTGCTTTCAACGGTACCACCCCTTCGTCACTTCTTTGGTCCTACTACCGCCATTTTCACTCCCATTGATGTTCTCATCTCTATGTCATGGCGCATCTCACTATAATTGAATGCAGTCTTGTTTCTGCAGAGTTAAGAACTGCTGTCTTTTCTAAAGTCGCATTGAGGACAATCCGATCAGTTTCCAGGAAGGTATGAAGCTTCTTATATGGTCAATCTGTTTGGAATGGCTCTTGTATCTGATATTTTTTGCCCCTTCTTTTCCCTCGTCCATCCGGTTGATTCGTTCATGCTACTACAGTTGTATCCATATTCAATGCTCACCTGGCTTCACGTTGCCTTTTATTGTAAATTCACTCTTTTGCTTAATTCATGATATTTCATTCTTTACAGGTGTTTTCGCATCTTCATGACCTTGATCTCCAATACCACCTCAGGTGTATATTCCTGATCTTTAGAAAGTTTGTTCTCTGTTTTTCTTTTGAATTTTCACTGTCTCGTAACAATCGCATATATGCCAAAAAATGATATATTGCATGTTGGATTCACTTTATTGTTTCTTCGTAAGGTGAATAAGACCCGGTCATGTGGATTGTATAGAGCAGCAATTGTGAGAGAACTATGTTGGTTCTCATATAATAGTTTCAGGCTGAAGAATGGTTTCTATGCCTCAACCTTTGAGAAAGAAGATATTTGTGTACGACTGTAACTATATCTCAAGAATGGTTTCTATGCCTCAACTATCATGCATGAAAAATGTTGGTTCATGTTGTTTCAGACTGAAGAATAGCTTCTATGCTTAATTACTGTGAGGAAGAATGTAATGTATATTAATATTACTAGATCTGAAGATTCTCTTCTTGATAACATATCCACGTCCAACTCTCTCTCAATTTCTGTTCTGAAGGCTGTACCTCACTTCCATAGGCTTCCAATTTCCTGCTAAGATCGTGAGACTTCAAGTAGATGCTTATGATAACTCCAATAAGTTTATCACCACGACTATACAGTTCATTTCGATGTTCATCAGTGTTTTAAAAACTATTCTGGATAATACCTAATTGTTCACTACTACGCGGTTTTACCGTTTCAACTGGTTGAACCGGTTAAACTGGCTGGCTTGGTTTTTATTTAAATAAATCAAATAATCTGTTTCGACAATATAAGAAAACAACCAGATGATGCATCTCGTACCCAGCCAATATACAAGGGCACCTATTGTTTAAAGAGATTTCATCTTCGAGCTTGTCCCTTGGAATCTTACGTGTTTTGTCAAAACAGAAAGAAAGATGGTTGTAAATAAAGCATATGGTTTAGTTGTCAAGGAGTGTCATCACTTAGCTTGGATACTAGTTCAACAGGGCAAGGGTTCGAATCCCATGGCCGTGGTTGATGAAATCTATTTTTGATCAAGATGAGATCAGTTCAAACCAAAACCCCGTTCACCAGTTGAACCGGCTAGCTATAAAGATATGGACTGGCCAGTGGCCTGACCACCATCTTGTTGAACACAGGAAACCACCCAGTTCAGTCCTGTATTTAGAACACTGATTTTCATGGCTGTTGCTGATCATTGTTACAACGAAGCATGCATCTCATAAGAGCAGCATGGAGGGTTGATCATAGAATTTACAGTTGCTGATCAAATGCATTACTGCTGTTTTAAGGTGCTAAAGGGATAAATAAACTTGAAGTAGGGTGGATCATATAATTTGCATTTTGTTGATCATATAAGTGGTGCCTGTTTATGTCGTCTTATGGAATCAAGTAATGTAATTTTCCACCTGTTTTAATGTGGTCATTGTGTTTCTAGTCGAGAAACAGGTGCAGTGAACAGAATTATTGATCGCGGAAGCCGAGCTATAAACTTCATTCTCTCCTCTATGGTGTTCAATGTAGTGCCCACTATTTTGGAGGTATGACTTAATCCTTGGCTACTTTTGAAAAAGCTGAGTTCATAGAGATGTTTGATGCAGTGCCTTTGTGCTACCACTTTTGCGGCACATTATGCACATTTATAATAATCCTTCTGTCTCCATTCCATGCTTTTGAAGTTCCTTATCTTTTACAGGAATGTCAGTATCATTGAGCTACTTAGTTATGTTTAACACATACTTGTTCAGATATCTATGGTAGCAGGCATTCTGGCATACAAATTTGGAGCACCATTTGCTTGGATCACGTCACTTTCTGTTGCTGCTTATATTGTCTTCACATTAACTGTGACACAGGTACGAGATTCTTGTAATCTTCAAAACCCCTCCCTTCCTCCCTTCTTTCCCCCCCCCCCTTTTTTTTTCTCTCCCTCTCTATCTCTCACACGCGTGCGCGCTCTTGCAATTGCGCACAGCCTTTACCTCCTTCAGGGGAGCCATTCTCTCATTTTCTTTGAATGTCATTGTTAGAGATCAAATTCAAATGATGGCTGTGGAGCTATATTCTCATTATTCTTATCCTGATTTGAAGTGCTTTTCTTGCATATTCTTGATAAACCAGCGTTTCTATATAGATATAGGGTGATACTTAATATTCAATAATAATAAAATGAATTAGCTGAATTGGTTTCACGGGATTCAGCCAATTGTCTTGATCGTGGGATATCATTGAGAAATAGGAATCCGTGGTATCAAAAGATTTCCTGCGATTATTTCTAGTATGGAATGAGTCAATCGTCCATTTTGGTTCTCGAACGAGGAAAAGGACCCAATGACTTCAAAAGAATTGAACGAGGAGCCGTATATCACTTATTCTGGTGTTTATCAGTGGTGGTATACAATTGGTTCTCTATATCTTTTCTACTGACCTGGGGGATGTGCTGGTTTTACAATTTGTTGAATTTTTGTCCATACACCTTTGTCTTTCTCAGTGGAGGACAAAATTTCGGAAAGTCATGAATGAGGCTGACAATGATGCAAGTACCAGAGCAATTGATTCGCTTATTAATTATGAGGTAGATTCTGATTGTAGCCTGCATCTGTATTTCATGATGTCAACAGCCCTTTGATATGGCCTCAATTGACAGCACTCCCTTTTGTTTTCTTTTCTCTAGACTGTCAAATATTTCAATAATGAAGCCTATGAAGTTGAGAAGTATGATGAGTTCTTAGAAAGTAAGTCATTTGCTTTTTATTGTGAATTTTTGTTTGCACTCCATTCATAACAATGCAGCAGGAGCCATGGATATACTGCTTGAATGAAAACAGACTTAGCAGTGACCCTTTGTTGGGTTGTCGCCCCCTTGGGGCCTCATAGTGAATTCCTCTGTAATTTTCCACAAAAAGAAAAAGTAAAGAAAGATGATGAATGCCAACTCTTTATTCTCTTCATTAAAAAAATGGTGAAAAATACTCTGATTGGTATAATAATGTCATGATGTTCTTAGTGTAATAAGTGATGAATCGAGTCCCGAGGTCTTAAACGTTTTTTAGAAGCAGAGAAATGCATGATTGTGGCAGATGATATTGTACCTTGAGCATAGACAAGGCCACAAGAAGAGCAAGAGGGAGCTTATCTTTGAGTTCTACTTGACTCAGATACTTTTTTCTAAAGTTTCCGTTTGGCGTGGGTTTTCTTTGGGGTTGGGAGGAGAGAAAGGGGACAGGCTGGGGGACTGGTGGGGGAGGGATCAGAAAGGGGATGGGACAGCTCCCATTCAAGTTCTAGTTCACGATGAAGTATTCTTAAGGTTGTATTATGAGTAGATAAATAAAGGCTAAGAAAGGACATTGATAGAATCGTCGTGCATCAATATGTAGTTGCAGTTCGGGGTTTTCTAAACTTGTATTAATTTACACTGCCCCATCGATACATATTTGAATTAGATGTGATCTCAAATCTTTTGTGGCTTATAGATGCCTACCTTTCTTTATTCATTCTTTGATGTCTCTAGGAAGAGCATATAGCCTGCACTCAGTTTATCATATTCTTTTGGTGGCCATTCTCTTTCCACTCGCTAACATTTTCTTCATGTTTATTCTCATTCTTGTTATTTAAAGGAACTCTTCGTCCTAAATGAGCGTGTTTGTTTTGTGTAATGGCTCTTTAGTAGCTCTTCCTCTCATATGGATTGATAGCAGTTTCCATCTTAGATGGCACATCTCTTTCTGTTTAGATGGACATATGCTTTTGAAAACAAAAGGGGAAGAATTGTTATTGACGTTATTACGGATTACATCAATATATGTATAGTGAGAATTAGGGCTCACTAATAATGAAAAAGACTAAACTACCCTTACTAACAATAAGCCCGATAATTAACTTTTCAACACTCCCCCTCAAGTTGGGGCATAAACATCAAAGAGCCCCAACTTGTTACACAAAGTAATCACTCTTCTACCCCGCAATGACTTAGTGAAAAAATCAGCAAGTTGGTCTTCAGTCCGCATGTATTGAAATGTTATTTCCTTGTTCTGAATCTTTTCTCGCTCAAAATGGCAATCTACTTCAATATGCTTCGTGCGTTCATGAAAAACTGGATTTGAAGCAATATGTATAGCGGACTGGTTATTACAACATAGAACTGAGGGAGCTGAAGATGGCATGCTGAGTTCGGATAACAACATCCTCAACTAAAGTAACTCACTAGTCACATGAGCCATGGCCCGATATTCCGCCTCTGCACTAGATCGAGACACATGTTACTTCTTACTTTTCCAACTCACAAGATTGCCTCCCAAGAACACACCATAACCAAAAGTCGATCTCCTATCAATAGGACACCCAGCCCAATCAACATTAGAGTAGCCAATGACATTAAGATGTCCATGACTCTTGAATAGAAGCCAGCCCTTTACCCGGTGCTCCCTTCAAGTACTTAATAACACGTAGCACTGCCTCCTAGTGAGTAGTGCGAGGAGCACTCATAAACTGACTAACCACGCTAACAGCAAAAGAAATATCTGGTCGGGTGACAGTTAAATAGTTGAGCTTGCCCACTAGCCTCCAATACTTACTCGGATCATGAAGTAAGTTGCCATGTTCTGCATCAAGCTTCACATTAGGATCCATTGGAGTAGCGATAGGCTTCGCTCCAAGAATACCAACCTCACTGAGAATGTCCAGAACATATTTTCGTTGTGATAATGAGATACCATCACGTGAGTAGGCCACCTCAATACCCAACCCATATCTTTTGTGCTAAACTCTATTTGTAAAAATTGTTTCAACTTTTGTATGCCAACAGTATCACTACCAGTGATGATAATATCATTTACATACACAACCAGGAGCACACACCCCCAAGAGAAGTGGAGCTAAACACAGAATGATCCACGGTACAACGCCACAAACCAAACCGAATTACTGCATCACTGAAACGGCCAAACCAAGCTTGAGGAAACTGTTTCAACCCATATAATGCCTTGCGCAAGCGATAAACACTAGTAGACTCCCCCTAAGCAACAAATCTCGGTGGTTGCTCCATATATACCTCCTTTGCCAAGTCGCCATGAAGAAAGGCATTCTTGATATCAAGCTAATGGAGAGTCCAACCATATCGGATAGCAAGAGAAATGAAAACACGAACAAAAGGTATCTTTGCAACAGGAGAGAAGGTATCATCATAATCAACCCCATAGGTCTGGGTGTAACCTTTGGCAACCAGACGTGCCTTCAGACGCTCAACAGAACCATCCAGTCGAAACTTCACCGTGAAAACCCATCGACACCCCACAGCCTGTTTGCCATCAGGTAACGGTATAAGCTGCCATGTCCCATTATCCTGTAGCGCCTGCATTTCATCCTCCATAGCCCGCCGCCAACCTGGATGGGCAAGAGCCTCTGCCACAGTACTTGGCATAGACACAGCAAATAAAGAAGCAACAAACGAGGAATATGTAGGAGAACGATGATCATAAGATAAAAACTGAGAAAGAGGGTGACGAGTATGTATATGACAAGACAAACCAGTAGTGGGAGCAAATCGGGAATTGGGTTGACCGACACAAGAACGCGTACCTTAGCGCAATGCAATGGGTATATCAGTAGTAGCTTGGGGTTCAGAAGCTGGCGGATCCGAGGCTGGGGCATTAATTGGTGGAGAATCATGCAAGTCCAATGCGGGCGGCGACTATACTACCTCACGTTGAACAGAACGGCGCCGTTGATAGGTCCGGTCGAAGAACTGAAAATCTGACGACGACCCAAGCACGCCCATCAAGGGGGCAGGGCAGTGGAGCTGTGGCCAAGGACAGAGTATCTTCGAAAGGAGTCACCGGTTAGGCAGCAGAAGAGTAATATGACTGATCCTCAAAAAAAGTTACATCTGCTAAGACATATAACCTCCAACTAACCGAACTATAACACTTGTACCCTTTTTGAGTTCGAGAGTAACCAAGAAACACACACTTGTCAGCCCGTGGATCGAGCTTATCATGACCAGAAGCAAGACGTACATAACAAACACACCCAAACACACGGAGTGGTAAAGAAAAAAGTGGACTTGTAGGATGGAGAGTAGAGAAAGGTAGGCCCCCACGAAGCACAGAGGATGGGAGGCGATTTATGAGATAACATGCTGTAAGAATAGCATGTCCCCAAAACATTTTGGGGAGGTTCATATGAAAAAGCAGACGATGAGCAACATCCAAGAGATAGCGATTTTTTCGTTCTGCCACCCCATTCTGTTGGGGGGTGTAGGGACAAGAGGTCTGATGCAAAATCCCATGAGATATAAGAAATGATTGAAAATCAAAGGAAATAGCCATATATTCTTTGGCATTATCAAAGCGCGGACATTTAACAGAAACATGATATTGATTGAGAATCTCAAAGTAAAACATACGGAAATAGGAAAAACCTTCAGTTCGATCTTTTATTAAATATAACCACGTTGTGCGGGAATAATCATCCACAAATGTAACAAAATACTTGTAACTAGACATATCTTTGACACGTCATGGTCCCCAAACATCAGAATGGACCAACTCAAAAGGACTTGACACACGACTCTGGACACGGGAAGGAAAAGACACCCGATGATGTTTGCCAAATTGACAAGCATCGCATTAGATAGGACTCATAGAAGTTGAAACGAGAAATGACAAAGTATGTCAGGCGATGGATGACCCATACGACAATGCATCTGAAAGAAGTCAGAGGCGGTGCTCTTCTGAACAGCAGCAACAATAAGATCTTTGTTCAGGTAGTACAGCCCATTGGACTCATGCCCCCCACCAATTATCCGTCTGGTCCTCAGATCCTAAAAGACACAACCAGTAGAGGTAAATGTCACAGAACAATTCAAATCTCTGGTAACGGAACTAACAGAAAGCAAGTTATATGGGAAAGCTGGTAAATGATAAACAGATGAGAGAGAAAGAGAGGGACCCAAGGTTACATCCCCTTGACCAGTGATATGGGACTGTGAACTATCAGCAAGTGTAATAGAACTAGGAGATATAGAGGTAATACTAGACAATAAGTTAGAGTTACCAGTCATATGATTGGTGGCACCTGAGTATACGACCCAGGAAGTAGGCCCAATAGACAACTACCTGAAGAAGTCTGTGCCAAAGTAGCAGTAGGAGCAGAGGAATCCACCACCTGGTTGGGACGCATTAAGGACTCGTACTCAGCGCGAGACAACATAATGGTGCGAGGCATCTCCCGTAACTGATCAAGAACCCTATGCTTTGGAGACTCAACAACATCGGCATAAGCAGCCCGGGGACGAAGCTCGGGATGTAGGTATAGCAATAAGCCTCAGTATAACCAGCTTACTAACAGTGGTGGCAATAACGAGAACTTCCAGCACCCCTACCACCATCATGGCCATGCCAGGAGAAAACCCATATCTGCCACGCCCACGGCCTCCACGGCCACCCGACGACTCAAAAACCATAGCACTTGCTACAGGTGCTGAAGTGAGTGCCGAAGATGAGTCATGCATGCACCGAAGGACCCGGGAGAAGACCTCATCAACTGATGGAAGAGTACCCTGAGAAGTAATGTGCTGTCGGAGAGAAGAATGAGTAGGACCAAGCCCCCGGAGAAATAATATTACTCTCATCTCTTCCTGACGCTTGGCCAACTCTCTAATGTCATCAGTGGCAGGCAAATAAGTGTCCAATCTCTTGCAAAGAGTGGTGAACCTAGAATAGTAATCGGATATAGATATGTCTCCTGCACGTAGATCAAATAGCTCCTCCCAAACATCACAAACATGGGTCATGTTATCTCAACTTGAAAACATAAGAGCACACTTGTCCCAAATAGCTTTGGCTGATGTACATCGCATAAACTGAGGAC
Organism: Lenwebbia sp. NSW1173648; assembly: GCA_029784005.1. Classification (NCBI taxonomy): domain Eukaryota; kingdom Viridiplantae; phylum Streptophyta; class Magnoliopsida; order Myrtales; family Myrtaceae; genus Lenwebbia; species Lenwebbia sp. NSW1173648. Next base: position 171,518 of record JARCGZ010000011.1, read on the forward strand.
TAATCTTGGAATCCATAGTATTCCACAACAACGTCCGAATGGCAGCATCGCCAGAACGCCAATCATCCACCTTCGTTTTATCCGAATGTGGAAGTGAAGTCAGATAACTCAGCTGTTTGGTGGCCAAAAGATATGTCTCGACCGCCATAGACCAGGAAGGATAATTTGTTCCATCTAGCTTGACAGAACTCAACTTCAGATTACTAAGACTGGTATCCACGCTCACAACAAGTTCAGTAGAAGAGTTTCCAGCCATAACTCAATAATAAAACGCAAACTTAACAGAAAATTTTCATATTAATAATCCAGCATGCCAAACGTTGTGCTCCCTCCAACCATCAACAATTAAATTCACCGGCATGAATGTATGCACTTCTCAGACAATAAATCTCCAACAAGTTTTCGTTATTGACAATCACCAAATCCCCTTGTGTGCCAATCTCCTACTGAAACTTCATCCACATTATCACTGTTCTCCCCCACTTTTTTTTTATTTTTTAGATTTTCCAAGCAATCTGTCGTATTGTGGGTCACTGAGGCATAATCATGGACGACCAATATCGACGACGCTGAATCTTGGCTGGACGACGCTCATCGGTGACGGATCTGGACTTGTCGATGTCGGCGTGGCTCGGGACCTTCGTCTACGACATTAGATCTGGAGCCCCACGACGACTGCGACGTTAGGTCAATCTCGACCAGACAGAAGGACGAGTTAGGGCTCATGCCTGAAGAAAGTGAAAGTGATTGTCACTGGGAGGAGATGTGGTGGCTCTAATACCATGAAAACGAAAGGGGAAGAATTGATATTGACGTAATTATGGATTACATCAATATATGTATAGTGAGAATTAGGGCTCACTAATAATGAAAAAGACAAAACTACCCTTACTAACAATAAGCCCAATAATTAACTTGTCAACAGCTTTTAGAAAAAATATTTTGGGATACTTCTCTTATGTTGATGCTACTTTTAGGATATGAAGCTGCTGCACTGAAAACACAACGAAGCCTTGCAGTTTTAAACTTTGGGCAAAATGTAATCTTCAGCACCGCTTTGTCAGCAGCGATGGTTTTGTGTTCTCATGGGATAATGGATGGCAAGATGACAGTTGGTGATCTGGTATAACTTTCTCATTAGATACATTTCGGTTCTTTGATAATTTTTTGTGAAAGAAACAATTACATTATGATGCTCGCAAAAACTCATGTTTTCGTGATGCAGGTTATGGTTAATGGGCTTCTCTTCCAACTTTCTCTCCCTCTCAATTTTCTGGGTAGTGTGTATCGTGAAACTGTACAGAGCCTTGTTGATATGAAGTCCATGTTTCAGTTGTTGGAGGTAATTTATAATTCTGTGAAACGAAGCATAACCATTTAGTTTATGATGGTGGGTTTTCTTGGATGGCATCTATTTAGTGTTCTCTTTTATGAATTAGGGGGACTAGAAGTACAGATGTCAGGTGCATGCATGTCTCCCTAGTTTTTACTTTTATACTTTTTTCAAGATGAGACACTTGACTTTGCCAATAAGAATCCAAGATTTGGGCAACCAAAATTGACATATGTCAATATGACACATGTTTTTTGTGCTTTTATGAACATGAAATATATGCATTTGGTTGATGATGTGGAGCTTGCTAGACGGCATCAATGTGACTTCCTTTCAGTGTTAATGTGACTTTATCTGGTGTGTGAAGGGATACTTCCCGTCTTTTGTCTTCATAGTGGGGTTATGTGGTTCTATAGTCGGGGAAGAGCTGGAGAGGTCAATAAAATATGTCACCGATCTTTGTTTAAATTTGAGATAGCTATCCTCACTCCTTTCATTCCTTCACTTTTCTCGTCGTAAAGGCAAAAGTTCTGATATTTTCCCAAGAAAGTGACTTAGGTTGTTAAGGTTAGATTTTTATGGAGCGACGCTAATGTTGCAGTGGCATCTATCTCAACAACCAATGTGTGTGTGTGTGTGTGTGTGTGTGTAATGTATTTTTGTTTAGTCAGAAACAAAAGATTGACTGTTCACTGACTTCAACCTTCGTGCTGGATTGCTGATGATGCTAAAGTTTCCTGTGACTACAGGAGAGGGCTGAAATTAGAAATAAGGAGGATGCAAAGCCCTTGAAATTAAACGGAGGGAGCATTAAGTTTGATAACGTTCATTTCAGGTAGGTATAAATTTTGTGTGTACTTGTAAAGGAATCCCAGCATTTAGTTGTGATGGTGATGTTTGTGCACTTAATGCTTTATAATCTAGATGAAATGCCTTGAATGCTGGGATGTTTGCTTAGTATTGAACCAAGCATACAATCACGCTGGTGGCGTGTGGATGCAAAGAAGCTGTTTGCAGTGAAATTAGAGCTACCAAGTGTTTGTTCTTTTTGGCCGGAGTCCACCAAAATGTTCCAAATGTTAATGAGGTGGAAATTTGACATGGAAAAAGTTTAGTTCAATTGTAATCCGAAATTAATTATTTGGTGAAGTTAAATCATGTTATTCCTCTGCTACTGTGTTGTATCAATTTTTGTTATGAGTACAACCTTTTTTCCGGAAAAAGAAGGTAAAGCCCAGGCACATAAGAAGAAGAAATTCAAGGGAATATGGTAAAGTAATGCATAAAGTAAGATGGACACAGAAGCTGAATAAGGACCATATCGGGATTGTTATGATTGGTCCATTAGTGATATTCTTCGGATAGGAACTAACATCTCTACTTTTTTGTGTGTATTTTCTATTTCAAGCCATACATTCACATTGAAGCATCCAGTTTGAGTCTCCTTGTGGACTTGATTTGTCGTTGGGTCTATTGCTATCACCTTTATATTGGCTCATTGAGGTATTTTTCTATGGTTTCACTTGCTGTAGTTACCTGGCAGAGCGAAAAATACTTAACGGTGTATCGTTTGAAGTTCCTGCTGGAAAGAGCATTGCTGTTGTTGGGACAAGTGGTAGTGGTAAAGCCTTTGTTTAATCCTTTTGGCCAAGCTAACCTTGTATGAACTTATTGTCGCGGCTGTTTTATGTTGTGTTGCTGGGCATTCAATAATCTTTCAAGTGAGTCACTCTGACTCTTGTCGCTGAAATTGGAGAGGTCTTATGTGCTTTACAAAATTACACCCTATGCTAAAATCTGTTTGATTCAAGAAATTCTTAGAATATAATGAAATGGTTTTAATGTGCATTATGTTTCACCCATGTAGTTAAGAAGGCTGAATTGGAAGGCATCACTCTGTGGTATAGTTTGGTGGGCTATAATAGATTCTAACAGTGTGTCTGAGTAATCTTTTACAAGAATGTCCCAGTATTTTTGCCAAAACTCGGAGTTGTGGTGAAATTTACCCTTAATTCTTTTTAAGTTCGTTGTCCCACTTAATTTTATCTTATAGATAAGCTACTAATGCTGCATGGGTTGGCAAACATTTTGCAGGCAAATCAACCATTCTTAGACTGCTCTTCAGATTTTTTGATGCTCATTCTGGATGTGTAAGTCATTAATTTTTTAATTGCACTTTGTAGAATTTTCATGTGGTGTTCAGCTTTTCATTCTTGCATGTATCGGTCTCGTCTTACTACCATGAAAGCCTTTTTCTATAACAAGAGAACGAAAGTTGAGTCTGTTAACCCCTATTTTCCTTTGAGGGCAAAGTAGCGGGATGGATGCAGGCTTCAAAATAAAGATACACTTTGTTAATGATGTCTTGAAATTAATTAAATTTAATCAATAGTGTTGAAGAGATAACTCTCATTGAATTAATTATCAGAATATGGTTACACACATATATACGAATGAACTTTACGCTTGTTACTATTCTACCCTTCTTACGAACCAATACTTTCCAACACTCCCCCTCAAGTTGGAACGTAGATATCAAATAATCCCAACTTGTTACATAAGAAGCTCACTCTATTTCCCCGTAGACTTAGTAAAGACGTCCGCGAGTTGATCCTCCATCTCTGTTTGTTAAAGAATAATCTTCTCTTTCTGAACTTTTCTCGGACAAAATGACAATCAACCTTTATGTGCTTAGTTTGCTCATGGAAAACAGGATTGGATGCAATATGAATGGCAGATTGATTATCACAATATAACACTGATGGATTTGACGGTGACATTCGAATCTCTAATAGTACCATCCACAACCATAGTAATTCACCGGTCACATGTGCCATTGCTCGATATTCAGCTTCAACGCTTGATCGGGAAACTACATGTTGTTTCTTGCTCTTCCACGCATCTAAATTACCTCCAAGAAACACACAATAATCTGAAGTAGATCTCCTATCCATAGGATATCCAGCCCAATTAGCATCAGATGACCATAATTCTTAAACAGTAGTCCTTTACCTGGTGCTCCCTTCAAATATTTGACGATTCGAAGTACAGCGTCCCAATGAGTAGTACGAAGAGAACTCATGAACTGGCTTACTACGCTAATAGCAAAGGATATATCAGGTCTTGTGACGGTAAGATAGTTTAACTTATCAACCAATCTCCGATATTTTGTTGGATCATGTAGTAATTCTCCATGTTCTGCATCAAGTTTATAAGGGTATCAACTGGCTTTGGTCCAAGAAATCCAACCTCACCAAGAATGTCAAGTACATACTTCCGTTATGATAAAGTAATACCAAGAAAGTATCGAAGACGTCCTAAATCTTTAGTACTGAATTTAAATGTAGAAATTGCTTGAGTTTCTGAATACCATCCGAATCACTGCCAGTAATGATGATGTCATCCACATATACCACTAGAAGAATACAACCAACTGAAGAGATGGAGCTGAAAACCGAATGGTCTACCTTACATCGCTTTAATCCAAATTTGAGAACTGCATCACTAAATCTACCAAACCAAGCACGAGGAGATTGTTTAAGTCCATATAAAGCCTTGTGTAAATGACATATCATATATCCCCCTGAGCAACAAAACCCAGGTGGTTCCTCCATGTAGACCTCCTTAGCTAGATCACCATGTAAAAAGGTTTTTTTCACATCCAATTTATGAAGGAACCAGCCAAATCGCGCAGCCAATGAAATAAATACGTGAACAGTTGGAATTTTGGCTACCGGAGAGAAGGTGTCATCATAGTCAACACCATAAGTTTGAGTATATCCCCTCGCAACCAACTGTGCCTTCAATCGGTCAAGGGTACCATCTGGATCTTTAACAATAAAACCCAACGACAACCGACAGGTTTCTTACCTGAAGGTAAGGAAGTAAGTTCCCAAGTTCGGTTCTCAATGAGCTCTCCTGCATTTCATCCTCCATGGCACGTTGTCATCCAGGATGAGCAAGAGCCTCAGAAACACTGCTAGGCACAGAAACAGAAGACAACGGCGAGAGAATGTAGGAGATAAACGATCATATGACAAAATTAGAAATAGGATGACCCGTACGAACGCAATTAGAAAGACCGGAATATGGAGCATAACAATCAACAGGACGACCAACACAACAGCGTGTACCGTTCCTAGCAGCAATGGGCGGATTCAGATCAGATGAATCAAGTACTGATGAAGACTGCGGGACTATAATGCACCGATGAGAGGTGCATTCAGCAAATTGAAATCCTGTGGATGTAGCTGGAGGAAGTGAAGTTATTGGAAGTGGAAGCGTCGATATGACACAACCATCACCATCACCAGACGTCGAGGGAACCGTCGAAGAAGTAAATATGACTGGTCTTCAAAGAACATCACGTCTGCGGACACGAACATACGACGGCAAGTAGGGCTTTAACATATGTATCCTTTCTGAGTCCAAAAGTATCCCACAAAGATATATTTTTCAGCACGAGGATCCAACTTATCAAGACCTTGGAGTGAGAGAATGTACAAAACATACAAACCCAGAGACCCGAAGAGGTATGGAAAAGAGGGAACGATTTGGATGTAAAATAGAGAATAGTGTCTCCACCTGAAGAACAAAAGTTGGAAGTCTATTAGTTAAATAACACGTTGTAAGAACAGCATGTCCCCAAAAATGTTTAGGTAGGTTCATGTGAAACATAAGGCAACGGACAACATCAAGAAGATGACGATTTTTACATTCGGCAACGCCATCCTGCTGTGGGGTGTATGAACAGAAAGTCTGATGAATAATAACCTGAGAATCAAGGAATGGCTAAAAACCAGAAGTTGTTGCAAGATATTCTCTAGCATTATCGGACCGTAAATATTTGACATAGATATTATATTGATTCAACACTTAAAAATAGAATAGGCAGAAGCAATGAAAAATTTTCAGATGGTCTTTTAATAAGAATAACCAAGCCATTCGGGAAAAATTATCCACGAATGTAACAAAATATCTGAATCCAGAGACATCAAACACACGACATGGACCCCAACCAACTGAATAAACCAGCTCAAATGGACTAGATGCGCGACTCTGAATTCGGGAAGGAAAAGAGGCTCTATGATGTCTACCAAACTGACACCCTTCACGCTAAAAGGGACTCACAGACATAGACTCAGGAAATAAACGCCAAAGTATGTTCAGTGGCTAGTGACCAGCACGACAATGCATCCGATATACATCAGTGGATGTACGCTTCGCAACTGCAGCAGCTAACACCTTGTCAAGATAGTACAGGCCATTTGATTCATGACCCCCACCAATCATCTGTCCAGTCCTCAGATCCTGAAAGACACAATGAGAAGCGGAAAAGGTTGCAGAACAATTCAATTCTTTAGTTAGCAAGCTAACAGAAATCAAATTGTAGGGAGATTTGGATAGGTGAAGAACATATGATAAAGAAAGAGGGATTCAAATGAACAACTCCCGTACCAATAACCTAAGATTGGGAGCCATTCGCTAATGTGACCCAGAAGTCAGACGCCGCAGAAAACAAACAAGATGAATTACCTTTGGCGGTTTGTGCCAGAGTCGCAGTAGGAGCTGAAGATCCTGTCATCTGTTGAGAGCGAACTAATGTATCATACTCTGCACGTGTCAATGTAACAGAATCGCCTATATTTTGTACAGTAGTCGAACTTGGTGGAACAAGTGAGGGAGGAACAACAGAATTCTCCACTTCTGCGTAGGCAGCAAGAGTTGGTCTGAGCTCTAGGTGAAGAGTATAGCAATAAGCTTCTATATGTCCGACTCTTTGGCAATGATTGCAATAGCGTGAGCCACGACCATTCCCAGAACTAATGGCACCACGAGTACTAATCCCTCCATCACGGCCTCCACTATGAACAAAACCACATCCACTAGGACCATGGGAAAGCATAGTGCTCGTCTCCAAATTCGGCATGGATGAAATTTTCTCAGTGACTGTAGAACGGAGAGCTTGAGAGAAGACTTCATCCACTATAGGAAGAGAGCTCTGAGATGTAATATGTTGGCGAAGAGATGAATACTCATGCCCCAATGACTTGAGATATAATATCACCCGTAGATCCTCTTGGTGTTTGGCCAAAACTTTATTCAAGGCAGGAAGATAAGTGTCCAGTCACTGGTAAGGGGTCGTGTACCAAGCATAATTAGATAAAGATTGATCTCCACGCTGTATATCAAATAATGCTTCCCACGTGTCACATGCCCGCGTCATATTATTCTGTTTAGAATAGAGCAATGCACATTTCTCCCAAACTGCCTTAGCAGAATCACACTGAATAAAGTAAAGACTGACCTTAGGGTCCATGCTATTCCGTAAAAAGGTTTGAATCATAGCATCCCCTGCAATCGAATCAGCAACTTTATCCTTGTCAGATGGTACCGTGGACGTGAGATAGTTAGGCAATAAGATAGACCTCAACAACTTTAGACCAAGACGGATAATTAGTGCCATCCAACTTGACAGAAGTTTAATTGAAAATGACCAAAAGGGGATCCCGAGGTTGATCCAGAAGCCATCAATGAAAAGGGAATATGACCAAGCCCAAAACAGAATGAACGTCACAGCAAATGAGCAAACAAATGAGCAAACGAGGCTTAAATCCAATGAGTCAATCAACTACACAGTAATTTCTGAACAGAAAATAGGGCTCAATCCAACCACCAACAGCAATTGACCAAAAACTTCATAAACTCATTAAATTGATACGCAATGCCATAACACATAATGGCAAGGCATTTGACTCCGCAAGAAAATTAGCAACAATATGAATCATCAAGGGAAATTCAGCAACCTCGATCCAAATATTTCCTTCCAACCAATGCAATACTATAAAGATAGATATTGAGATGGGCGACAAACATAATCAGCCGAGAACAGATGAACATCAACTTCCTGAGTGAATAACAGTGGGCTTCAACATCAGTTTGTGTCTGGACATCCCAGATCTGAGCTCGACAAGGCTGGGGAGGTGCTGGGGCTGGGGCGAGGGGCTAGGGGCGAGATGAGTCGTGAGGGGCAGGGCGAGGGGGGAGAAGGAGTCGTAAGGGGCAGGGCGAGGCCAAGAAGAAGTCACGAGGGGCAGGGCGAGGGTGAGAAGAAGTTGCAAGGGGCTGGGAGAGGGCGAGAAGGAGTCGCGAGGGAGATGCGAGGTGCTGGGCAATGTGCAGGAAGGAGTCGCGAGGGAGATGCGAGGTGGTGGGCAAGGTGTAGGAAGGAGAGAGGGAGATGCGAGGGGCTTTCATACCTGAAGCGAGATGGGAAGACGATGGGAAGGTGGAGATGGGAAGACGACTGGAGAAGCTGCGGCGAGCGGGGGAGCTCCTCAGATCTGAAGCGAGATGGTAAAACGTGAGGGGAGAGAGAGATGAATTAGGGTTCCGCCGACAACACCCACGACAGTGGTTGTTCCGGTGACATCGAGGAATTAGGGATTGGGCTCTAATACCATGTTGAAGAGATAACGCTCATTAAATTAATTATCAGAATAGGGTTACACACACATATATATATACAAATGAACTTAACCCTTATAACTATTCTACCCTTATTACTAACCAATACTTTCCTATATATAGTAGTATTGGGCATTAAATGCTGGCATGTAGAAGTTGATGTGGACAAAGCTAGTGCCATAATGGAATTTTCATACATATGCACGAGAAATTTTTGTATTATGGTTTATAGCCTATACATCACCGACCTTTTGAATTGATTGTTTGTTGATTTAAATTTGTATGCAAACTAAGGCGTTTGCACAACTTATGAATCAATGAGAGTGTTTAGGTAGCCTTGTCTTACTTATTTATAAATGCATTGGTTCATTTGCTGGTTTGTGCAGAAAGGTAGTACAGACTACACATCGGCATTACTCAATAATCAAATTCTACTGCATGTTAAAGCAATTTTACTTGTCGAGAATGGATTAGTAGTTGCTCAAGTTCATGGGGATAATTGTTTACCCGTTGACAGATAAGGATTGATGGTCAAGACATCCGGGATGTGACCCTAGAAAGTCTACGGAAGTCTCTTGGTGTAGTACCACAAGATACAGTAAGTTAAAAGAGTGAGAAAATGCATTTTTATAGCTTATTCACATGTTTTCATGTTTTGTTACAGAGCTTGCAAGGTGTCGCTTTTATGAAGTGCGCAATTGACCAATTTTCAGGTACTTTTCAATGATACGATATATCACAACATCCATTATGGACGCCTTTCAGCAACGGAAGAGGAGGTACATGATGAGCTTAGTGTTTCTGATCCGTTTTGCACACATAAGAATATATCAAACATTTAACTCATTTCCAAATTCTCATCTTGACTGCTGATTCTCTAATCAGGTTTATGATGCTGCACGACGTGCAGTTATTCATGACACGATTATGCGATTCCCTGAGAAATATTTGACTGTGGTAGGAGAACGAGGTCTTAAGGTGAGAAAGTCATTCTTTTTGTTGGACCAATTAATTTGATCTGGGCATACTATAGAGTGTTCCTCTGCACTGCCTTTCTGAGTAGGCTTGGATTTGGAGTTATTGGAACTAATGGGTCTTCTGGGCAATCAAGTACTAGTTAGCAAAATGTAAACTGTCATGAGTCAATTGATATTCCATTCTTTGATGTTCATCCTACTTGGGGTCAAAACTGTACTTTAGCTCTATATCAAATGCATAATACTATTCCCATACTCATTGTCCGATCAGAAAGGTAGTTCGACACGAAACCTTAAGAGTCTCGGCTTGAAACTTCCACTTTGTTGCTTGATTTACTATATATATTGCCACGTGAAAACTTAAAGTGCATACTTTCATACTGGTGAGAGTCCATGCTCATCAGACAAAAGGTTGTATGTACTTCCTATCTTCCCTCTCAGCCTACCTCCCTAACTAAATGATTTCTCATATTTCATTTTACCATCTGTAGTTTTATCTATCCATAAGTAAAATTTCAAATACGAGTACATTGCATTCCACAGGCTTCGTTCCTGACTGTTCCACTATTTCCCAAAAATTGCCATGGCGCAGTTACTTGAAGTAACTCAAAATTCTGAGTTTCTTTAAATTTTGACAATTTCTTATTGGCAGCTTGTTTCATACTTAATAAGAAGTATCCAGAACAGAATTTATTATATGACCAACTTTAAGCAGTAACCATTAAAAAGTTTGTGCACAAAGAGAATAACAGCCTTATCATCAGCAAGTTACCACTGTGTAATACTAAGATATCTCGAAAATAATTTCCTTGGTTGCATATTATAACCATGAATATAACCTGATTCGACTTATGTTCGCATATGAACAGTATAATCAATGAAAAGAATGAAAAAGCACTTGTTAATTTTCGTCTCTTGTGATTCTACCCTTGCATTGCCTCTTATGTTTTATTGAGGTGAATATTCAGCAGGATCCATTTTTCTCATTGTTATAATGAGTGAAGAACTGTTGAGCATCATTCAATGACAAAGCTTAGTATTATCAATTCAAGTTGTGTGTACTTTTAAGGGACAATTACATTCTTATATTCTTCAAGATATAGCGACGAATATTTTTTAGTGTGTTGCATTTTCAAGTGCCTTAATTAAGATCTTAAAGCTAGATTCACACTGTACATGAAGCATTTTTATTGACACTCTCTTTTGTGAGTTAGTCGAGCCTTACCCGTGGAACACAGTATGTGACCAGAAGCACAATTACAAGATCAAATTGTAGAATAGTCAAAAAGAGGGAGTTCAAAGAAGCTATTAGGAAGTTGGCCCTTGATATATATCAAATGTCGAGCATGTTTCTTAACAGTTGCAATTAAAGAAAAAGTATCATTCATGGTTTGAGAAAAGATGTCCTTGTAAGATTAATTGTCCCAAGGACTACATGGTAAAAATAGTGATTATGAATGTGTCTCTTTGGAAATTCAAAGATTTTGAGTAATTTGTGGAGGGCATTATTTTAGCTAGCCTTTTGATATCTTAGATAGCAATTTGAGATGTGAGATTGTCGATTACAACTTAAAAAGTGAAAATTGTAAGTGATGAAATGTTGAAGGAGCCATAGTTTGCAATGTATTAAGACTGATGAAAGATAATTCACATCAACGTCAATTAGGTTGTGCATTCATTTCCTCACTTCCATTCTTTGTAATTCCTTATTTTTATGTGATGTATTTCAACTGTTCTATTATATATGCATATTTGGTAGAGTTCACATGTAAGGTTTTGGAACCATGTCCTCTCGTGTTTGTCAAGTATGTATCAGTAGTGTTTTTAAAGATCTGCATGTGCAGTTTCGTACTCGGATGCAACTTTAAGCTGTCTTGTTCTCCACTAAGATAAACTTTAGGTGGGTAGACAATGTTTTCAGGCAAACTAAATTCATCCGGGATGGCAACAAAATACATCAGAATTCAAGTTTTGATTGCTTGTTGCCCTTTTGGGGTGATGTTGAATGAATAAATTATTGACGTTCTGTTGCTCTGCAGTGGATTTAAACCTAAAGGTTGACTTGTCTGTGCAGCTGAGTGGTGGTGAAAAGCAGCGGGTTGCACTTGCTCGTGCTTTCCTGAAGGCCCCGACAATTTTGTGAGAAATCTTCTCTCCGTGTTGTTAATTCAAGTTTTCTGTCTGTATGGATGATCCTTTTTCTTCCCCTGTTTTAACCTTAAGAAGGGGGAGTTGGTTGTTACGGTTTCATTTTTGAGTTAGGCAGTTAGGCTTCAGACTATATATGTTTGATCTGACCAGTTAACTCCTTCATCGTCACTGGACATGTTATTGTCATCTAAACTCTATATTATTCCTTGATCCAGCAAATTGTTGCATGGTATCTACAGTTACTGGACTCACGAACTGTTTTCAGAATATCTTCCCTACCAATCTTTCAATGAAGCTTCACCTTCTATAAAGCTGCAATTAATACTTAATGGCAGCTCTTTATTTGTGGCCAACCATGTTCATTCATTGAGCAAGTACAATCAAAACTAACATCTTATATGTAAATAATGGAGCCAGCCTAAAATTCACCCTACCTCTTACCCAAAAACTTAGTATGCTGGTGAAACTTTCCAATCCTTTTTCTTGTGATGGAAATTCGTGTCTTCCTTGTTGCAGAGAATTGATAATTCTTCATCCTGCTTTGTTTATCAGGCTGTGTGATGAGGCAACTAGTGCACTTGACAGCACGACAGAAGCAGAGATATTAAATGCATTAAAGTCGCTTGCTAACAATAGAACTGCAATATTCATCGCTCACCGCCTTACGACAGCAATGCAATGTGATGAGGTAGCTATTGTCTGTTGTGTCTGTAGAAAGTTCAGTCTGATAACTCTTACCCTCTCCTGCTAATTGCTTTCATGTCCATGCTAGCTTATAAGTAGAGATTTACTCTCAATGTTCATTTCCAGATTGTAGTTCTAGAAAATGGGAAGGTTGTCGAACAGGGAAGACATGAAGATCTTTTGTTGAAAGCTGGAAGATATGCTCAACTATGGGGGCAGCAAAACAACACGACAGATGCAATTGATGCAGCTATCAAATTGAAGGAGTGAGGTACTTTTCAGGAGTCATGCATTTGTTTATCTTATGCTGGAAGTCCCAGGGGGTTGGCAGTGGTATCCCATTAAACCGAGTTTTCATCAGCAGTGCCTATTAGATTAAATTGGAGTTATATAATTGTTGAGCTGGTGGGCCTTGGTTCGGCCATGGGGCCATCTGGCTTGGCTGTAATAGCATTACTGCAGTTATATGGGTTTGTGCAATGGCCTGAAATATGAAAATATTGGGAAACTACAATCATGACATGTTCTCTCAAGTTTTCAGCGAAAGTTTGGCAAAGGATGAAGGGCACCTAATATTTGTCTTTCGATTTTACTATAGTTTCGGTGAGATTGGACAGTCGATGCGAGTAGGTACTTTTTGTTGAGTTTTCTGTCCGACGTACAACTTTGTCAGTTTGTACTTTCTCGTTTCATCAAAGATTTTTTCCTGTGTGGACGAGATTGTATTCTTGAAGTTGATGCTTCCTTTACTAGCTGAGGCTTTTTCTAGTTGTACATTGGATAAATTGTGACATGCAACACTTATGCTCTTTTTGAAAGGCTCTTTGACTCGGGGAAACTTAGATTTACTCTTATAATAAGAAACTTGGGAAGAAAAGCCTTTCATAGTTACATCACGTGTTGTAATTATGTGAATTTTAATATTCTATTTTTAGGGTTAATATCTTGAAAAACTCCAAACTGGTACACTTATAATAAATTTACTCCAAACTAATTTTTTACCATCAAAAATCACAAATTGATACACCTATGATAAATTTACCCTCCGATAGTTTTCGTTAAATTTTACCTTCAAATTGTTGAGTTGAATGGCACGTGGCAATTGATAGTTGTACCAGGAAATTTACCCTTCATTTGTTACGGGTGCACAAATTTGGGGATTTTTGTGGTATTGATCCAATTTAACGAAAACTAATAAATGGTAAATTTGTCACAGGTGTACCATTTCGGTGATTTTTGTGGTCAAAATACTAATTTTGGAGTAAATTTATCATAAGTGTACCAGTTTTGAGTTTTTCACCACTAGGCGAGACCATCACGGCCCTCGCCATATCTCCTCGCCCTCTCCTGTGACCGGCGAGGGTTGGCCGACAAGAAAAAACTAAAAAAAAAAAGGAAAATATTATACAAAAATTCAAAAATATTATTAAGAAAAGTCCTCGTCAATGTCAGTAGTGCCACGTCAGCGGTGGCCAGCCAAAATTGGTTGGATGGACTGAATTGACACAAATACAAAAGGTTTAAGACTTAATTGGCAAAAAAAAAAAGGTTTAAGATTGAATTGGCACAATTGCAATAGCTTTAGGACTTTTTGATAATTTTCTCCAACTTAAGGCCCCATTTGTTTTGCGAAAAATGAATCGTTTCTAGAAAATGTTTTTCGAGAAGTCAATTTCCAGAAAAATGACTTTTTCGGTATTTGGCTGAAATATGAAAAAGACCTAGAAACTGGTTTCTGTTGTTTGGTATGTAAAATCAGATTTGATTTTCCTCCATGCACTCCTTTCAATAATTTCTTATTTTTTCTTTTCATTTTTTTAAAAAAATCAATTTTTAACTATTTGTTTTATTTATCTTTTTTCTCTTTTCTTTTTCTCTTTTTCATTTTTTTCTTTTCCTTCTGGTTTCGGCCGGCCAGTTTCGGCTCATCGGCCCACGTCATGGTTGAACGCCAGGCTGTCGGCCGTCGCCGAGGTCCGCGGTCAGTGGAGGAAGAAGAAGGAAGGAGCCACAAGCAGAGGAAGAAGGAAAAAAGAATAAAAAAAACTTAAAAAAATTAAAAAAATTAAAAAATAGTATAAAAGAGAATGAATGTAAAGGAATTGAGGAAGCAAAAATGAGGGGAAAAGTATCAAAAAAGTCCTAAGCTTATTGCATTGTTACCAATTCAGTCATAAACTTTTCAATTGATCCAATCAAGTCCTAAACTTTTTGTATTTGTATCAATTTAGTCCATCCAATCAATTTTGGCCGAAAATCATTGATATGGTAGACGCCGGCGATGCCACGTAGGACGCTCGGCGCTGGTGGGACAATCCGGAAGACGTTTTTCTGGAAGTTGTTTTCCACAAAACAAACAAACGGAACCTAAGTACTACAATTGAATTGTCCTATATATCAACGAGAAATTGTTGTAAGAATGGCTTATAGTCCATATATCACTGATCTTTGGAACTGATGATTCTATTCAATTGATTATATGCAAATTAAGAGGTATACGGTATGTCATGAATGAATGTAAGTATTTAAGTAGGCTTGATTTTTGTTAGTTCACTTGTTGCTTTGCCAAAAAAACGTTGTACATGACAGTATGTTAAAGTTGTTATACTTATTGAGATTTGGCCATAAGGATTGATGATAGAGACATCTGGCATGTTGCCTTTGAATCAGGACATCCATCCACATCAGCAATTTCGGACCACAATTGATCGAGATAACTAAATTCGCAAATTGTGAAAAGGTTTAAAACAAAATTGGCTAAATTAAAAGGTGAAGGATTGAATGGCATCTGCACACTAGATTTAAGATTTTTTTTTTTTTTTTGTAATTTTTCCTTAATTTCGATGTAACTTTGTTTAAGAGACGGACTAGTTTTATTATTGAGAATTTTGGTTGTGTTTTATTCATTTATTAGTCATATAAAGTAGGGTCATATTCCATACAGGTTCCACCTGGAACCTACAGCTGGAACAGGTTCTTCATTTTTTGGAACTTGGAACCTATCCTGTCACAGGTTTCAAAATCGGTTTCAGGTTCCACATGTATTCTTCATTGAACGGTTGCAGTGAATCATTACATTTAATGACCACCACCTGCTGTTACAATCCATTAACCACAACTAATATTTAGACACACGAAAAATATGAAGCATTAACAAAGTAAAAGTCTCGATAATAAAGTGGCTCCAGATTACACACTTATCATAGGACGCCATGGAATACCGCAGGATAGCGTAAAGACATATACCAAGAAAAACATAAAAACTTGCTACAAATTTCAGGTTCTAATATCTAGGTTCCACCTACCTGGAACCTACCTGTCAGAACAGGTTCCCTAATTTTTGAAACCTGGAACCTACCCTGCATACCTTGGAACTTGGAACCGACCGATTCCCACCGATCCGGTTCTCCAAGTTTCAGATTCTACCCTAAAATCATGCTCACCCCTAATATAAAGGATAACAAAAACAAACTCATTCCGTCAAGTACTAAATATGCATCACCTCACGTAAATTATGCAGTGGCTTATCTATTTTTTTTAGTTATTAGTCAATTAATAAGTTGTATGCAACGACATGCACTCTACCAAAATGATATACATGTGTGCGCGCTCGCGCGCTCTTCTTCTAGTTATGTTAATGACATTCACCATATAATGCAAGTTAATGATGAATTTTGGACTTTCTATTGGTAGTTGTATTATCATAAAACATTTCATTTCAACCTGCATTATCTCATAAAGTAAAAAAGCAGAAGGAAAGCACATGAGAAGTAGCTTCTATTTCTCATTTTTATATATCTTTTGTATTGAGTACACCAAAGGTGGAACGTCAAGGGTAGGAGTGTGCATGGTTGGGGCCGGACCGGCCCGGGACCGGCGGTCCGGCTCGGTCCCGGTTCGGTCCTAGTGGGACCGCTAACTCCAGCTGCTTATAGAAATCTAACCCTTTGATCTAAACTAACAACTTTCAATCTCAATCATCCAATCTAATAAAACATACACATGACCATCGTACAACCATCACATGAGTACTTATAATCCTAAAATAATGAGAAAAGACTAAATTAGGAAGAAAAATAATTAAAATAACTGAAACAGGATTATACTCATACATCATTCTCCTCGAGTTGGAAAGAATCAAACTCAAAATGGGATTACATTTATACTTCACTGAATCCAAGTGCGAACAAAATATTGGGTTTGCATAATATAGTCAAAACAAAACACGATCGGAGACTGCATATCGACAAACACAATCAGAGGCTGTGTTGCCAAGGCGAGACGCAAGCATCGAGCGAGAGGAGAGGAGTAAGTGTCAAGCAGAAAATGGGGAAATTAGGTTAACTAGTTCTTCAAAAAATTCTAATTTTTTTTTTCTAATTGTGTGTGTGTGTGTTTATATATTGGGTGATTCGGTCCGGTCCCATCCACCATGGGATCGAATCGGACCGCCCTCCGGTCCCAATCCGGTCCATTTTGCTCACCCTTAGTCACGGGGATTTGGATTAATAATGTTTGGTTAGAGAAGAAGAGGGCATCGTCATCATTCATCGTATTAAGAGGAAGATTTGCAGTGTGATGTCCATGACTGGACATCTATCTTATGGGCCACCCAAATGAAGAAAACAAGACATGGGCTTTGGTTGTCCCCTACCCTTGTCAGAAACTACTTGCTGTGTCTGGGTTTTCGCTTGTCGGTGGCGTTGAAGCTTGGAGAGAGACTGGATGACTCAGTTGACGACTGGGACCGGAGGAGGGAGTGAACCGAATCCTGGACCCGGAATATGAGCTGACCTCACCAGTGTCTTCGTCTTCTCCACCCGCACCCACTCACCACCGATACCTCCTCAGATCAATGAAAATCAATAAAAAAGATGGCTTATCGGAGGAGGCAGCAGCAATCAGAGAAGCCATTTGCCGAGCTTGATTCCCACGGAGCTTCCTCGTCATCTTCGTCATCGTCTTCGCTGGCCGCCAAAGCCATCAGAGCATCCTCCGCCCATGCCCAATCTTCTCTCTCCTCTGCTTACACTTACACTCCCCCTTCCTACAAGGTCCTTCTTATGGTTTCCCTTATTTCTTCTCCTCTTTTTCTTCGTTTGTTTGCCTTAATTCCTTGCCCTTGTGGGTGCAGGATGTTGATGCTCCGCCTATCGACTCCGCCAAACCTCCCGATGAGCCAAAACATGGATTTTGGGGAGCTCTTGCGAGGAAAGCCAAATCCATTCTTGACGATTCTGAAGATCCCCCTTCCCCGCATCAACCAGTAGCGGACCAGGTTATTCCCATTCCACGGAGATCTCTACTTGTTCCGAATCCAATCGTGTGCTACCTTCTTCCTCCATTACGCTTTGCTGTTTGGTATCTGCAGCTCCCCACTCCATCTCCTCCGCCCAAGAGCTGGCCAAAACAAGAAAGCCCTCCTGCATTTCAGAAAGGAATCGGTGCCATTGCTACCTCTCTTAATTATATTGGTAACGCGGTGGAGGTAATCTTCTCTCTCCACCTGGAGGTTTCTTATGACTCCTACACGAAATTCATGGTTCTGAGTGGATACTGCCCCTATTGGAAACACCGGTGTGATCTAATAACATTTCAAGCAGGTCAATGGATGGACGAGTCTCTAGCTTTTGACTTTCTCTTCATGCCACACTATTACCCACATTCTTCTTCTTCTTCTTCTTCGGCCTCTTCGGCGGCTAAATACATCCCTTGTAGCACCTTCATTGCCCACCGAACTTCTCTAACTTTTTAGTGAGGTAAACTGAAAAAACATTAAGGTTCTGAACTGGTAAACATTCCCAATTTGCACATGGCATGAGCGAGATGTGTCGTGTTCAAATCTCTCTAGTCACTCTCTTACCTCTCCATTCGTATGATTGTTCAATTTCCGTGCTTTAATCTTAGGACAAGTTTCAGCTTATGCGCCAGGAGATAGTTCGAGTATTTTAATGCTATACCACACCTTCATTTACCAGCTAAGCATTTAGATGAGGTGGTAGCTGTTCCCAATTTGCACATATGATATTGTTGAGCATTACAATATACCATTTCAATCAACTTAAAACGCTGAACTATGCAAAAGGACAATTAAACCTCACCTGGATAGGGAATTTCTCAAAACAATATCTAGATTCTAGCTCTTGGGATGCTCAGTTGTACATTGCATGAGCAATTGAGTTTTCCTCTCTCAAAATCCACGAAAATGCCCAGGAAGTATGTCTTTCCGACATATGTTAATAGTTTGTTTGCCCGATGTCAGGCTTAAACAAGTCCAGAACCGAGTTGGTGACGACTGAATCCACCAATCAATGTAATGTTGGTGTTGCTGTATCGGATGCCATTGAACAGATTTCTGCAAAGTTTTTGTGCAAAATTAAGTAGTATGTAGGTGCTAATTTCTCTGAGAAGTTGGCTGGAAGAGAAGGCTTCTAATGTTCAAAGTTGAATTTGGGTTAGGCTTTCACATCAAGTAACAACTAATACTTGATTCCAGGGAATCTGTTCCTGAATCTTTTGAGGAGAAAGTTGGTAGGAGTGGTTCAGTGAAGAAATCTTTCTGTGAAGATGTTGTAGGATAGCAAATGCCATAGTTTGTTCCTTATTCACAAGATGAGAGAGAATAAGAGCCATTCTCATTGCCTCAAGCACATGTTTGGATGTTGAAATTGAGTTTAAACCTCCAACCCAAAGACTTACATTTTTCTCCATCTCTTTTACTCGCATTACTGTCAGGGTTCGAAGGGTGCTATATATCGAGTGGCACATAATGTATTAATAGGGTTTTGCTTAATGGCATGAATAAGCAGTCATTTCAACCAAAGTATATGTTTACATTCTAATGTTCCTACTTTTACTTCTACTGAGGCAGCGTTTTCTCTTTTCAGGAAGGTATTAATATCGTGGAAAATCGTGCAGCCAACATCATTCAAGAAACACGCAAGCATGTACGGAAAAAACCTAGCAGGTTTGAGGAACGGAACAAGGGACTGAACCAGCATAATCCATCGCAACAACCCCAAGCCGAATCACAGATGCAATCAGAGCAGGAAATTCAATTGAAGGCTTCTCGCGACGTAAGGTGGCAACTGTATATCACTGGTTATGATTGCTTGTCTTTGTTTCCTGAGCTTCGTGTAGCCTTTAACATTTTAGTCACTGCACGAGATTCTTTTCAACGGATATGGATCATCTATATGTTAGAGGATGGAAGATGCTTCATACGATTGAAGTCTTCTCATTCTAATCTGCATTCGTTATGTAAAGGAGTACGTGAATGTGAGAATCAAGATTGCAGGTTTACTTTACCTTATCCGCTTGAGCCAGAAGATGTACTTAGTCTATCCTAAAGCATCTCACGATCTATTTGTGCTATTGGGAGAAATAGCAGGAAACTTGGGTATAAGTGAGGAAGAAGTAGATAGAAGAGCCTGAACAATTTCTAGCATATATTTGGACTAAATGTTGATCTGATGCATATCTAGTGTAATGGCATAAACGGATTTGTAGGGCCACCCCACTTGCGGGAAAAAGCTTAGTTTGTGGTTGTATTTGGATATATCATAGTCTGTCATCAATTTGTGGCATAAGACAATGTCTTTTGTGGACAAATGACAGGTTGCAATGGCCATGGCTGCCAAAGCAAAGCTGCTTCTTCGGGAGCTGAAAACTGTCAAAGCAGATTTTGCTTTTGCAAAGGAGCGATGTGCTCAGCTAGAAGAAGAAAATAAAATGCTTCGGGAAACTCATGGAAGAGGTGGAAGCCCAGAAGATGATGATTTGGTACGATTACGGTGATAATCTCTCTTTGAATGTCATTATGTAGTTTTTTTCAGGTCAACGACAATATTTTTCCTACCTTAGTGGCTCGTACTCTCAATGTCTTTTTACCTCCAGTTTCTAACACTGGTGGTGGAAAAATATGTTTCTATAGATGGATTTCTATTTTTTACCAATTACGCAGGGGCAGTTTGATATATGTTATTGTCACACTGAGATGGGATCATAAGTCTTAATAAGAGATCATTGGGCCAATTTTTTCCGGAAAATCAATTACCAACTGTCATCAGTGTTACCTTTACCAAAAAAAAAAACTGTCATCAGTGTCTTTTTTGCTCTGGAATGAAATATTGAGATGGCCTGTCCGTTTCTCATCAAAAGGTGATCAAGATGCTGAGCATGATTTTCATCCGACCACCTTCCCATCCCCAGCCCCGGCCATATTTACCATGTTTATGGTTGTTTAGTCTGTTTATATCTCTTAACTAAAGAGGGTGTGGGGAACTGTAAAGGATCCATCTACCTAACAGTAATCAGGGGAAGAAGGCTTTGTTTATTTGTTGTTACCAATGTCTGGTCCATTTGCAATTTTTTATTCACTGTTTGACCTAGGAGATGTTTATTGCAAGCCCCTTATCTGAATAATAGGTCCGTTGTATGTCCATTTCAGGTGCGACTTCAACTCGAGACACTTTTAGCAGAGAAAGCTCGGTTGGCACATGAAAACTCGGTATATGCGCGTGAGAATCGTTTCTTGAGGGAAATTGTGGAGTACCACCAGCTCACCATGCAGGATGTGATATACTTGGATGAGAACTCGGAAGAAGTCAATGAAGTTTACCCTTTGAAAGTGCCCCTGGTCTCTAATTTACCTACCGGTGCTGCTTCTGTGCCTCTTAACTCGCTGTCTTCGGCCTCTCCTAAAGGTGCTCATAGCACGAGCCAGGAAGCGACATGGACTTCTCATCCCTCACTATTGCCAGAACCTGTGGAACCTGTTGGACGTGCCATTCCATCTGGCTCTTAAGTCTGCTTTCATGGTGATGAAGGATGGAAGTAGATCACAGAACTACTTTTGAAAGCGCAAATTGTATGGAACGATGGATAATTTTAACAAAGAGCAAATTGTACTGGCAAGAGATTGCTACGTTATTCAACTTTTATAAGCATGTTCATGACCCCCAAAAAAAAAAAAAGACTTTTTTAAGCATGTTATTTAGCACAGATTTACTGCTTTCTCGGCACAATAGGTAGTTGTCCGTCCTAGAAAATGAACTGGTCTTTTAAGCAGATGAGTCTACTATAAGAGTTTGTGTCGTAATTGGTATTCCTACATTATAATCAAACTATACGCGATCATGAAATATAACTTTCTAATCATTAAGATTATCTTTAGAGACGCTCTTGAAGTGGATGATTTGATAATCCACAAATAACTATATTACGAATATTGGGGACAGGGAATTATACCGGATGTGGAACTTTATATTTAGGAACTATATAGCTGTTCAAGATATATTTCATGATAAACGTCAACAGTTATTCTTTTAACATTTATTATCAAAATATGCAAAATTCTATTAGAGATTTGTTACTAGAATATCCAACATATGCTTAAAAATTAGAGATTTGTTAGGATTAAAATTGTAATAAAGTGACCTGGAAAATTAAAAAACTTGATAAAAAAAAAATTGGCGCATGAATATGCCACGTGCAAAATCTCGCGCGAATTTTACCCACATTTCTCGAGATATGTGGTATGTTTGAACCGTTGAACATTAGTCATGCTGACAATTGCAATATATCGAATTTGATCCATGAAAATCTATCTCGGGTACCTTTTATTCACATGAAGTCTTTTGGACGTGTTTTTGGATAGACAAAGAAAGTTACACTTTCAGATGTTTGACACCGTCTTCAGACTAGGCTGAGTTCAGTGAAAGCGTCTGTGCGACAGGCAATATGTCTTGCACAGAGGTACAGGGGATCCGGTCTCCCAGAAAGAAACAACTCAAACCATAGAAACATGTAAGGATAGGGGCTGCCATTCTTAGTTGATAGCAAAGTTTGTAACAGAAAAACCGAACCTCGCCAAGTACAGGTTGGAATTACCAAATACCAAGCAGAAAGTCGAAGAGCAAACGGCTGGCACAGGGAAGCTTGACGGGAGTCTGCTTTGATTTGTATCTCCGTGCCCCATAAGGCCGCATTCAAATCACAAGCAGCCATGATGTGTTCCTGAGATATTCCAGTAGATCCAATATGAAAAAAAAGCAGTCCAAACAAATACCGGGGAAGACGGTCGAAAATCAAAATCACCAAGGAGACCGCAGGTCACCCAGTTGGTCTCTCCTTGAGTCCCTGTTCCCTAGCTTCCTGAGATTAATGTACAATCTGCAGACGAAGAAGGTTCACACGTATCATCCAGTAAGTATGCTATGCTATGCGTGCAACTGCCGTGTGCTTTACGAAGGCATGTCTAAGTGTATGATAGTTGTTTCTATAATGCTCCATGGAGAAGCACAGCTGTCTTATAGCCTCCCGCTTCTGCTCTGCACTTTCCAAGATCATACCATCTCGCCTCTGGATCTCTTCCTCCATCTCCTTCGCTCTTCTTCTCCATTCTTCCACCACCTTCTGAAACCCTTCAGAAGCAGCAATAAGCTCAACGTGCTCCATATTTAACTTCTGCAACTGCCTATTCTTTTGATCCATCTTATCCTCCTTTGACCTGATCTCTTCTGTGAGCCTAAGGACTTCCGCATCTAGCCCGTTTCTCTCTGATAGGAGCATGCCGTAGCTTCTCTGTAAATTTTCCAAGCAATCAGCTCCGGCAGCCATATCTGCTTTCATATGATCGATGACTTTGCTAAGCCGTTCTTCTGTTCCTATGCTCTCAGCTTTCACCATTCTGATTTCATCTTCCAGACAGCGTACCCGTGACTCCTCTTCTCTGAGCTGCTGTTCCATGTGGCTCCGTTCTTCTAGCAGTCTAGATATTTCAGCCTTGATCTGATACTTTTCTGGAAAAATCTTCTCCTCAGCATCAGATACCGCAGTTTTCAGTTCCCTAATTTCATGATCCCGGTCTGATAAACTTGTTTTCAGTCTTAACATTCTTTCCTGAAGTTTTGAGACCTCTCTTTTTTCCGAATTATACTTGGTTTTCCAAGTAGCAGCATCTTTTTGAGCCAATTCGAGCTGATCCTGCATAAATCGATTTTTTTCTGAGGATCTACTGTCCTCAAGTTCTTTTCTCAAACTAGCTATTTCGCTCATTCCATCCTGAAGCTTTTCTTTTAGGATTTTTATCTCTTCCACCAAAACCTGATTCTTACTATCCGGAAGCTGTGACTCTAGAGTCTCATGTATGTCCAGCTCAACCTCCTGCATTTTGATATCTTCCTTTGTCAATGTAATTGCATCCAACTCCGACATGTGGTTAGCACATAACTTAGAACCATATTTGTGGAGCTGAATCTTTAACTTTGTGACCTCGTCCTCCGAAAGGCGGACCTTCTCGTTTGCAGTTTTGAGCTCCTTCTCATACTTTGAGATTATAGATGTAATATCATCAGAAGCATGACATCTTACTTCTCTCCGTAAGCCATCTCCATTTTCTTCCTCCTGCATCCGCACCCTCTCTCTCATGTCCCGGAGTTCATTCTCCAGTTCCATCACTTTCAACTGTAGCCCTTGATCAATGCCACTGCCTGAATAAACTGAGTAATTGTTAACTGAGGAAGAATCGCATTCAGGCTCAGAATCTGTCAGTGAAGATGATTCATCTCCTTCTCTACGGAATCCATCAGAGTTGTTTCCACCAGAACCGAGGAAGAAGTCAAAGCCGGCAGCTTGAAGCCCAGATCTGCGGCGACCTAGCTTTAAATCAGGTGAGGGCAATGAAGAAGGCGGTTCAGAACTGATATCTGAGATGCCAGAGCCCTGAGATTGGAGATCTGAAGGAATGTTTTTGCGCAATTCTCCAGTCAGGTGATCATAACGCTCCGCCAGAGACCTGTACATGCGGTAGAACTCCTCCACATGGGAGATCAAATCTGGCCTCCTTTTATAGTACATTTCCGCCTTTTTTGCAAAAGAATCTCCATCTTCTTCGAGAAGTTTCAACATCCTTTTCACGCCGTGGTCCATCTCTGATGTCAAGTACCGTTTCGTCAATATCTTTATTCATAATTTAGATGAGTAAACAATTGAAACATAGATTCAACATTTTAAGAATTAAAATTTAAAAACAAAAAACAAACTCCTATCTTTAAACAAACAACAAACAGGCACGCAGACGAGGAAATCATTCACACTTTAAATAAAAAGGTAAGAAGAAAAGAGACCCTATAGCTGCTATATAAAGAGAGCCTATGACCCCCATCAAATTTTCAGAAACCCCCTGAAACTTGTTCTGCCATCTAGCAAAGTGTAAAGAGCATGGTAGCATAATTGGATATGCCTAGAGCAGTAACCATCAAAAGCACGACCGGGGTTCCATTGTCATAGCATAGAAGACATACATATGCAGTAAAGCAGGGAAGATATACAGTAAATGGAAAAGAGGTGCATTACCATCGAGATTGTCGGCAAGCCATTTGGAGTTCTTGGTACCAATATGACTATCCCACCACCAAGAGTGCAACTTTCTGGATTCCATTCTCTTCATCATGTTCTTCCACAGAGAGCCTGAAGGAGGATTGAAGCTCCTTTAAAATGAGAAGGCGCTAAAAGATGAAACTTTGAAATAAAAACTGCATTCCTAAGTCCTAACGTTAATAGGCCGACCGAGCGTGGGCCGCTTTGCATAACATGAAGCCCACGAAGAAAGAATATCTTAACAGTTGCCGCGGGAGGGAACTCCTGGGAGGCGGACGTATTTTGACCACCGAACAGACAAAACTCCAGCTGCACCAACGCGTCTATTATAGGCTTTATAGCGACCCACACTATCTCTCTCTTCCCATCCCATCGTGTTTTTCTTTCTTTTTCTTTTCAAAGAAAGAGGTAATTATCGTGATTCATTGACAAGAAATGAAATTGGTAGGCACGTGTCGCGGAATATGACAGCAGAGACAAAAATTGCGCCGCGATGGGGGATGCGGATCGTCGGGGATTGGATTGGAAGCAAATCCAATCTTTGAATGGAAAGGAAATGAAGGAAGGAGATGGTTTGCATGGAATGAAATTATTCACCACCCCAAAAGATCGAAACAGAGAGGGATGGAATGGAATTTGGATAATCAAATTACATCAAAAGATAAAATCAACGGATGTTGAGATCTACCAACCTGCGCTGCCTGCTTCTGCGGCAATTCCCAGCCAAAAAAAGATCGACGGGTTGAATCTGAAGAGAGAGAGAGGGAGAGGGAGAGAGAGAGCTTGCAGAGGAAAAGATAGGGGAGGGGGGGATGGATCCGAATCTGAGAAGGGTGGGAATTATGGCCTTTCTCCTTTCTCCCTCTTCCTCTCTTTCAGTCTCTCCCTCGCTCTGCCTGCCTCCAAAGGAAAAGAGAGCAAAGTAGTTATCCTTGAACGAGGAGGAACCAACCGACTAAGGGATGGGGATGGGAACTTCTTCACTGCCTTGACTTTGCCCCTCCCCCACATTTTTTGGGTTCAATTTCAAAAGCAAAGAAAAGGGGGACTTCACACGCTCTCTCTCTCTCTCTCTCTCTCTCTACGGGGGTCAAAGCCCACATTAACTATTATTAATCAACCCCCATTCACTTTGGGAAAAGAAAGAGAGGAAGGAGTCGGCAGCCGCCCAATGATCGTGACAAGCAAATTACGATTACCATATCGTGCAAATACGTGCATCTCCCTCCCCGCCCCCACGTGCGCCAGCATGGTCGTTGGATGCGTCACATGGCGCACCAGCCCATGGATGAAGGCTCCAAATTCTCTCACATTATATTGCCATTTGGAAACACTTTTGCTCCTTCCTATTCTAACCTCGCGCTCCGAACGTATCGAGTCATATGGTGGGGACCATCAGTGACCACAACTGCTAAAGCCCGCGGCCAAGGCAAGCAAAAGGGACGCCAGAGCTGCCCCCAAAAAGGGCCATGGAGGAGCTCGTTTCTTTCATGGTCCAATGTTCTCTCTCGAAAAACAAATAATAGCAAACGAGTCCGACCGACCCCTTTTTCTTTTTCTTTTTTGAACCACCGACAAGCTCCATATACATTCGAAACCCATCTCATCCAATATGTTCTCTCCCTCTCCCTCTCCCTCTCCCTATTTTTCGATTTCCTAGGAACAACCTTCCAGTTTTCTTCTTTCCTTTTCAACGTCATTTAGGTGGATGTGTCTTTAAAGAATCATCGTTATAGGAACAACGACATCTAGTAGCCGGGCATACTCAGTGGGCCGAGGACATTACATCGTCAACCGGTCAGTCCTTATACGTATACAGATACTTACTCATCTCATCACAGTCTACTCCACGAAGTTTGTGCCTCACGGTTCCCCTATCATCATAGTCTATATGAGGGGCCAGAGTGATAAGTAAAATTGAAATCCAATCGTTTCTTTTTCAGCAGATTCTGAGATCAAGCACCATCCATTCCCCACAGTAGTAGACATCCAAGAGGAAACCATATTCGAGATTTATAAGGGTAAAAGGAACAAATCCTGAAGGTACAAATATTCTTAAGAACGGAATCATGCACAGAATTGCTGTTGTCTTCAACTACTCCCAACTCCTCATAATCACTTGTAGAATTCAAAATCAGTGTCAGGCTTCTTCACATTCGCACGGTAACCTTTCTCAAAGTCCTTAGGTAGTATAACATAGCGGTTCTTCCTAACAGCATGCATCCCAGCTTCTTGACAAATAGCAGCAATCTGTAAAATCAAGAGTTGAACAGACATCCATATCAATAACATACAACTACAGGGGAAATAAAAATGCTATTGGTTTGACAACAAAAATCACAGTAAACACCTCACCCAAAAGGAAAACCATCCCTCCACAATGCCAAGAGTACCTATTACTACGGCCCACCCATGTCAAGTCCAAAGTCCTGATAATATCCACCTCCCTCCTCTTTTTCTTTCCTTTTCCTCTTTCTTTTATCTGTGTGTGTGCTGGTGTGCGTTGTCTGCGTCAGCCGGAAGGGAAGTTGTCCAATGATAAAAGGGCTAAAAACGCTGGATATCGGTCTTGTACTCGGAGACAGGCATTAAGAGTTAAGTCATGGCTCCCAATCTACTACTTTAGCCTGGTCAGACAGTGCCTATACTTTCCACGCTGATAACTGGACTTAATGAAAGCTAAAACTTTGTATGCGAGAACATCTGTTATGCTATAGGTCTTCTAACTACAAGGCAACAAATTTTAAGATTATGCTGTCAAACATTCCCTAAAATCACAGCAAACATGCAAGCAACACAACATACAATTAACGTGGCCAAGAAGTTACCGAAGTGGAGTTGAAACTGCAGAAGGAACACTACTATCAAACACAAATCACAATTTCAAAAAGCTCTACCCACTTTGACAGACCCCTCCTACTCTTGGAAATTGAAGAACAAGTATAACTTGGTAGAAGGATAGACTGTGGAGAAGAAATAAAAGACATATTAGAAGACAGATAAGAAATTTATGAGCTAGCCCCCCTTCTTAACACCCACCGCCCTGTTCTGCTGGTTCTGACGAGGTCATAGGATGCTGGCCAACTAATGAAGTGACATTTCACTTTCATGGCCAGAAGATAAAGCAGATGACATATCAAAGGATACTTACTTTATACGGAACCAAAATGGTTAGTGAAAAAAACAAAAATCAATCGAGACAAAAGCCTGCAAAATGAATAAACTAACCTCAGCAGCACTAATTTTATCTGGCCGAGAAACATAGTCTTCAAGGTCCACCTCATCACTTAGATTCATCTTAGCAGTGCAAACCTATAGAGAGAGAGAGAGTGAGAACATTTGAACATCTTGCAAGATACTGGACGTCTATCAAGGTCAAAGAAAAATGAGAAACCAAATCAAGAAGCAGTTTAGATGGTGAGTTCTTCAGACGCCATGTATTGGATACCGCTTCACCAAAGGGTACCAGGTATAGACATACATACAATAACGATAACTCCTTTTTTTGAAAGCGACACACAATAACACCCCTAATCGGAGGAGTTATAATTAAAGGTGAATGCGTATTACCTGGAACACAAGCCTCTTCTGTCGTCTATCGGGTAAAGGGAATTCAATTTTACGGTCAAGCCTTCCTGGTCGGAGAAGTGCAGGGTCCAAAGTGTCCGCACGATTAGTTGCCATTATTACCTTAACATTAACAGTCTGGTCGAACCCATCCATCTAAAGAATCCAACAAGCAAGAGTTAGAAGGGTTGACTTGACAAGAAAAAACAAAGATGTTACCGATTCCCATGTTCTGGGTTCTGTTAGGCATGCTTACCTGGTTCAAAAGTTCCATCAAAATACGTTGGACTTCTCTGTCAGCTCCAGTCTGAGCATCAAATCTTGCTGTAGCAATAGCATCAACCTCATCGATAAAGATAATAGCAGGAGCATTCTCCTTCGCAAGACGAAAAACATCACGAACCATTCGCGGACCCTGAACAGGAAAAAAGCAACCAGTGAACATTGCAATCAACCTGCATGAAGACATTGCACAAGCTTCCTATGACACAGAATAAGAGAACAAAGAGATAACATTAAGTCAGAAGTAGAACTTGAATTCAGAAGAGTCCAATAGTCATACCTCGCCCAAATACTTCTGAACAAATTCTGAACCAACAACTCTAATGAAGGCAGCAGTTGTATGATTAGCAACAGCCTTGGCTAGCATAGTTTTGCCTGTCCCTGGCGGACCATAGAGCAGAACACCTCGCGGCGGATCAATACCGATTTGTTTGTATAGTTCATGATGAGTAAGTGGCAACTCCACTGCTTCACGAATCTCTTGCTTCTGAATGTCGCATCCTCCAATATCCTGCAAAAAAAAATCTCGTGAGAGGGGAAAAAGCACTCGGTGGTGTATGTATCAATCTACTAGAGATTTGGAAAAATGCATCTATAGTGCTGCCAAACTCACAGCTAAACCTTAAGCGCTATAGCTACTATAATAAGGCAATTTACAACAATTTGGCAAGTAACATACTGGTTTATCATACCTAAAATTTAGTATCATGATATCTTACACTTAAATACACCCGCTTAGTGAGAAAAGACTTAATTCAGCGTTGTTGCACTCTAAAATGACTTCATCAAGAGCAAACATATTGGTATCATGATAGATTTGGGAAAATAAGACCCTAAAATTTGCCAAGGAAAAAAGCAGCTACTGGTTGCAACATGGAAAATTAACTAGAGTGCACAATTCAACTAGTACGGATCAAAAATCAGATATTCATGCGATCATATAGTAGCTTTTCAAATTCTCAAAACTGTTGAAATTTTTATATAAAACTGAATGTACAAATTGCACGCAGGAAGTCGGTCTTCAGTGCAAAGAGAGAATAACCCAAAAGAAAAGAAGCCTGCAACACCAGTTAGACAAAACATGTCCACTCAAAATCAGAAAACAATCACCTAAATGTCGGAGCAGATCAAAGAGTGGACCAATAAGGACCTTGGCACACTCAAACTTCTTAATATTACCATATGGCCTTGATATTGCAAAAAGTTTGCTACAAGACTCATGCTCCAAATTTCTTTTAGATATCAAAGGTTAATAGACTACATCAAGCAATTTTGAATAGAAATACTTCAAATCAAGAGCTACATCTAAAAAAATGATGGTGGGACCTAGTTGCAAATAGCAGGAAGTGAGTGGATTCTCAATTTTCGACATTACATAATTCTAAAGATATCTAATGACATTGTCAGATCCATAGGTTCTTCGACCAGATTGAATAGCGCTAATGACGTGTGTTCTAGCCTACATGAGTAAGAGAGGACATTTTACATCTAATTCATCACAAGCCAACACACTTGTCCGTACTGATAAACCCTGATAACTTTGGACAAATTATGGACACAGAATCCTGGCTCAAGGTTGGGATAATTTTTATCCATATTGGTGGAATATGAAAAATCAGAAAAATAAGGGCATAGTCGGGAACTAGGACCTACGGAGTATAGGAGGGGGGGAAAGCAATGCCATCATCTCCCACTCATAGGTGAACCATGTCGTGACAGTTTAGTGACAGTCAACAGACCGCGACATTGGCCACTGGCCAGATCTCTCTCTCTCTCTCTCTCTCTCTCTCTCTCATCTTTTGCAAAGTTTTACGACCAGGTTCATATAGGGTAAGTGAGGAAACATCCCACAGCCTTGTATAGTCCCTTAACCCTCACTCATTAACGAATAATGCAACATATGCAATGCACATGTGAGTCATGGGAACTACCAATATTCAAAAGCGCGTCTCAAGATATTTTAGAAGGGGATGCACTTAAGGGGGCAAAAAAGGAGAACCTCAGAAAAGTCTTGCCAAGAGTTCGCTATGCGTCGTGATATCCTCGCATATTTGGAACAGCTGGTAAACAGCACAAAACACCTAACCCTCTCATTCCCAACTTCAATGAGAACGAATAATACCGAGTCTCTCAGCCTCGTACGAGAATCTATTAAGATTAGGTACCCTAGAACTGTCCTAGAGGACATGGAAGTGGAAAACCCTAACTTAAGTGAGCTGAAGTAGGCATCAAATTCCAGCAATCTAATGTACAAGGAAATTGCAAAGGCCACAATAAATAGATTGGCGCGTACGTTGTAGGTGACATCGGGCTTCTCAGACTGGCTGAGGAGGGAGATGCTGGAGTCGGCCTCTGGCGGAAGAACATCAACGAGGGCGTTGGAGTGGCGGTGAAGGGCAACGGAAGCGGAGGGCTTGAGAAGCTCACGGTTGATGGTGCTGAGGATGCGGACGTAGTAGTTGGAGCCAGTGGTGGAGCCAACGATGCCGTTGTTCTGGTCGACCATCTCCATGAACTGGCCGATGACGAGGGGGACGGACTGGATGCGCTTGACCTCCTCCTGGGCGCGGAGGAGCTCGCGCTTGAGGTTCTTCTGCTCGTCCTTGACGTACTCCTCCTGTATGTCAATGAACTCCAGCTGCCTCTCCAGCGATTTGAGGCGGCTGTACAGATCCTCCTCCTCCGTTGCGACCACGGGCGACTCCATCGTCATCCTCGGTATCGACGGTGGCGGATCAGACGGAACCAGAGCTGCTGCAGAACCTGCCATTCCTTCAAATATCAAATCTGCTTCCGAAGGATGGATGGATTGATCTGTCTCCTCCTCTTTCCCCTCTTCCAAGTTTTCCCCCTCTTCTGTTCTGACACTATAACCAGGCCTTTGACAATTGAGCCCTTCGGCCCACCAAAAAGAAATAGGCCCAATCCGATAGCAAAAACAACATCTAGACTGGACTATAAATCGTCCCAAGCAAAAGCAAGAATGTCCTAATTCAAGTCTCCGGCTATCCCCTAAGATCAGCCAGAATGAATATAAAAAATAAAAAAAAGCAAATGACGAAAATGCTCTTGGTTATGCCCTTCTTTGAAATAATGAGGACACTTCAGGCCTTTATTTAAAATAAATCTTATTTCATGTCATTATTTGAGAAAATGAGAGCACTTCAGATTCTTATTTGAAACTTTCCCTTAACCATGTAAAAGCACTAAATCTTTTTACCTCATGTATGACATATTCCTGTCATGTTCGTATGTTGATCTTCCTTCATCCAAAATTTATAGTTCATGCTCCATGTATCTATACTGCATTTGCATATTGAGTTTCTAATTCTCATTTATTGCACACAACATTTTCTCAGCACAAATAGCGATTTTTGAAGCCACCCGCACGGCACGATTACTCATTTCCCAAAACTAACAAAATTATTCTCCAAATAGTATTGACATATTTCACAATCCATCCAATTATTTTTTTTTTTTCCAAATTTGCTCATAAGAATGTCAATAGTAATATATAAGAAGGTGATGCGTCCCCATGGTCGTGGGATTCTCCCGTCTTCTCATTTTCTAAAAGAGCGTTTTGAAATTTGGAATGTCATGTAAACTGGCGAGTCTCGAGGGCGGCCCCTGGCACAAGCATCTCAAGCTGACTTCGGGAGAAGGTGCAGAGAGTGAAAGGACCTGGATCTACCTTCTCGAAGCTACAATCTCAATCCGAGCCTTGCTGGCCTTGAGCGACGCTGGCCTCGGGTGATGTTGAGGCTCACCTCGCCAGATCCGGTGAGGTTGTTGGGGTGAGGCTGAGCCTTGCCAGTGGCACTGGCCGGTGGCCGGTGGCTGTGGCCATCAACCTGCTGATGAAGAAATTAAAGAAGAAAGAAATTTTAAAAAAGTAATTAAAAATAAAAATATTTTTTATTCGAAAAGTAAAAATAATTTTCATTCTAAAAAGTGAAAAATAATTAAAAATTCGAATTATTTGATAATTTTTTCTAGGAAAATCAATTCCTTATCAAAAGGCGAAAGTTGTTTACCAGTGCATTTTCACATTTTAGCCAAACGCCTAAAAATATCATCTTTTTTTTTTAAATGACTTTCTAGAAAATATTTTCCAAAAAGCTATATTTTCTGCGAAACAAATAGAGCATTATTCCCGCATCAAGAATTCTCACGTGCCACGCGCGTGTCCCGCGCGCTACAGCTAGTTTTTTGATTTTTTTGATTTTAGTCACAGACGACGGAATTCGGTGGATGCGTTCGGGAGTGTCTGGTCACTACCGCCGCTTTGCCTTATAGAATTCGGTGAATGATCTCAGTTTTTCTCCGTTGGAGGTTCGTAAGCACCTACTTGAAGTCGAAGGATTCTGGATTCGTCTCCGGACAGAGACGAGTGCTCTCTCTCTCTCTCCGTAGATTACCGGATCATCTGCGTTGTTCGTCCACATTCTGTCATGATTTCCGACGCCGAACGTATTATGTGCGCTGTGAATGTCGGAGGAACTTCAGCGTAATCACATAACACATGTCAATCGCGTCTCCGTTCATGGAAATTATTTAAGCTGATTTCCGCACATATAACCAGCTCTTTGTTGCAATTCCTACGTATATGCAGAACATTGCTTTAGGATTGCTTGGTTTTCATTTGCACGCCAAAGATGTTGCAGTGGATGGGAGGATCGAGACGGAAAATAACGACTGTAAGTGTCAGTATGTGCTTTGACCTTTGAGAATTTGCAGAATCTGTCAGCTCGATGCGATTCTGTCATAATCTTTCGTAGGTTGCAAATTGAAATTACCATTCGCTGTCTTCCACTACTTCCTGTAACCAGAAAGGATTAGTAGAGCTACCAATACTCAGTTTAAATGATTAATTTCTTTTTGGAATCCCTCTTCTCGAACATGACTTGGTGTTCTCCACCTCGGTGGGAGTGCCACATCCCGTTGTTGTTTCCTTTGGACAATTGGACTGCCGGCATGTCAGTTGTCAGGTTGTGGTATGCCGCCAATTTATTTACCAATGAAAATTGCAAGGTAAAATGTAGTGAGGTCTAGTTTGAAATGGCTCAGAAATTTTCGCTCATTGGTTCAGGAGAAAGAACCTGTGATGCTGAACTCAGTGTTTGTGTGTCAATAAGTGTGAAAAAGACAAGATACATTGTCTCTACTGAGGGACTACTTCTCAATTCATCATGAGCCGAACATGACAATGTCATTACTCTGCTTCTGATACACGACTATTTCTTTGTGCCTTGGTGCATCTTAATTATGCTGAGATGTGGATTATTACAGTCCAGGAAGTCAACTCAAAAGAGGTAAAAGACATCTATCTACTTGCTCTCTTTTTCCCTCAAACTGATGCAGCCAGAACTTTGCTACCTTTGGTAAGCATTTATCACACAAGAGCAACTACCTATTCTCTCTGAAATCTTTCTATTCATGGAGGCAAAAGCACTATTTTGAGCAAAAGAAGAGGCAACAGCAGCAGCAAAATTTCGGTTCGGACAGCTATGCTGAGGGAACAAATGTGGACTGTCAACAACAGAAAGAAAATCGATCATTGGATATACTCAGTTTGTTGAATCTTTCAACTGCTCCACAAGAGCACAAAAGTAGCTGCCCTGATAGTGAGCATCTCGAATTTGTGTCCATTTGAGGGTTGTCAGAACTTGTCAACGTACATTCCAGTTTGGTGATGTAGTTAACTCTAACACTTTTCTGCATGCCCGCACCTCATAAAGGATCTTGAGCTAATTAACTTTGGCTAAAACTCTACTACCAAAGGAATTTTTCTTTCCACTTGAAATGTTGCACAATAATACTTGATGCATGCCTAGTCATTATCCTACCTTGTGGGAAGGCTGCGTGTCCTCCTGTTATTGTGCTAAGATGCCAAGAAAGGCTAACTTTCCTGTATGTCGATGCGTATTTTAATTGGGTCATTAAGGAGCTATCTAGTTAACCTCACTTTGTTGGAAAAGCTTTCATCTTGGTGTCGTCATTCTAGTGTTATATTATTCAATGTTATTGAGAACGCTGTAGAAAGCTACTAGCTTGTTAAGCTTCTTGGTGTATCCTTACCTTCCTACATAGAGCCCATGGTGCAAAGGCTCTTAGATATTTGCTTTGCTCAACACATTCACGGAGAAATGGAGTTATAACTTTAATGATAGCATTTGTTTTATTGAGTGTTCTTTCTGTCCTACTTCCTTTCAGGTAGGACTCTTTTTGTCTTACTTCTTAGATACAAGAACCAGAAAGCTATACATTTTCTTCACCTTATCCTTTTACTGCTGTCTACAGGAAGCAGTATTCTGCATATTAATGATCCGAAGGTAAAACACCAATTCAGAAATTTTCCACCCACTCCAATTGCCACTGCAGTAACTCATGTCATGCCTACTAAAGATCACGGAGCAGGTATGATTGCGAAACAATTTTGGGGAGTTATTACCTTATTTTTCATAAAGTTGATTGGGTTTCAGTCATCGTTGTCAACTTGATACGAGGTTTTAAATATAGTTTTATTGAACATGGGAACAGGCTCTCAATTTGGCAATCAAGCTAATACTCTTCTTCCGATGAATGAAGTCGATAATCAGTGAGTTAGTAGTCATGCAACAGCATCCTGATTGCCCCCCACCCACCCCCAAAATGGGAAAAGAGGAAGTTATCCTGTCAAGGAGGCATTCAAGGATCAGAGAAAAAAAATGGGTCCGCATCTCTCATGGTTGTGGCATCCGGAAGATCTATAGTCCATTGCCCATCATATTCAATGAGGGAGAAATATCTCAGCTGGCCGAGAGACTTGACTGCAACATACATGATGTTAATCCATGCGACTAATAACTCCTGATGCTTGTTTTTAATAATTCATAGTGATTATCGTGCCTTATGCACAATGCATGATCATCAAGTATTTTGTTGCTTGTTGTGATCAAGTTTTTCTCTCAATATTTATGCAGTGTCTCAGATAATCAAAAGAACAAGCTTGGTCATAAGAAGGGAATAATGTATGAGCCACGTAAGTGGCCATATTAATGGCATATGATTAATATTCTGGCTTTCACTGTGTCTTCTTACTCATGCTTTCCAATAAACCTACAGCCTAGTTGCTGCAATGGCATGATCAAAGTGACAAGTTGTTTCCATATCTCTTCAGGTACATCTGTCCTTGATTTGCTTGGTGATGATCCTTCTGACAGAAATTTGGAAATTAGTCCAGCAAATGAAGATCACGTTGCCTTTTCAGTAAACGGTATTATGTAGTTCATGTCACTCTTGCCATGGGCATTTCTTAGTCATTATAACTGGTATCACGCATCATTTCAATTTGGAAGAAAATAATCCTACATATTAGGAAGGACTTGAGACACCACTCTAGTCGAGTGTTATTATCACTGCTCTGCATTTATTGTGCCACTCGCATGGTAGTAACAGTTGATAAGTTTTCTTTCTTTACTTGCCATAAAAATTGGATGATTCATTCAGAAGGGCATAACTGCAGATCCTGAAAACACAATTGGTTTGTCTTTCCTGTGGTGAAAAAATGAGCAATTGTTCTATACCATGATGAATTTGCTGAATTTGCTGAATTTGTCCATCAGGCTTAGGTAGAGTGGGAACAGAAACACCAGTTCATTCACCACCGCAAGTTGACAGGTAACATGGATATAGTTGAAATTACAATTACCCATGCTTTAGTAGTATGCTGATTTGGATATATACAGTAATATATAACTACTTAAACATTTTGCGGTTAACTACTGTATGCGGTTATTCTTTTCCACTTCCACCTAGCAACTACTCATTTATGTGTCTTACAGGAAATTGCGCTGTTAACTACCTGTAGGCCTCTGATTGGAATGATAATTAGAAGCGTGAGCGAGGGAGCAGAGTTTCCTAACCTGCACACAACACATAGCGCACACAGTGTGGCTTGTAAAATAGAATAGGATAGGATAGAACCAAAGAAAAAAGAAAAGAAAAGGTGTACTTTTTCTGTAGGGAAGCTATAGATTGCCTGAAAGAACTTCCTTGTGGATTTGCCTACTATTGCAGTGTCAAAGCTACTCAGCAAGATCAAACACTTGCAGTTACTAACTCCTTAAAAACCTTTTTCTAAAGGAGCTTGTAGCATTGTTTCCTGAGAGAAAATGTCTCAACTTACAGAGACCAGGAAAAGACTATTATACAATCAGACTGATACCCTGCCAAAATGTAGAGAAGTTTAACCAATAATAACTACAGACCTCTGATATTTTTTCCTTGCTAATGGAAGGGTAACACATTGTCTTAGTCTGTTGGACTTCTGAATGGAAGAGGATTTTGGACAAATATGCAAGATAAGCACTGTGTGAACCTGACTTATGGTGTGTCTTTCAGTCTAAACAAAAAGCTTTGTATTAGAATTATTCACGACAAATCATAGTCAGTTGAATAAATTTTAGATCCCAAACGCCAAATCTACAACAATGTTAAAATGGTACAGCTACCCCAAGTGGTCTTGGCAAAGAGCTTTAATTTGAACTGATTTACGTAATTTACAGGCACTATCATGCCTGTTAGAGTATGTACATATTAAATCACACATTCATATTATAATTTAAGTTTCTAAAATTGTTGGTTGTGGTTCCACAAACTTTCACATGGTGTTAGACTAGGAAATCCTAAGTTAGAATCTTTTTGGACCCTTATTTGACTACCCAATTATATGTTTCCACTTTCCACACTTCAGCCTTAAGCCAAAGTTCAGGATTATGTGTAAGGGGGAATGTAAGGGTAACTAATATCAAACCATGTCATCAAGTAATTGATTTAACTTTTAGAACAGTTGGTTATGGTTCCACAAACTTCCAAAATACTCAACAACTATGTGCTTACTGTTGGCAATGCTAAGCTATTGCCCCCTGATTTATCGAGAGAAAACCCATATTCATATCTTGAAATCTAAGCTAAGAGGATGTCTCTGCCAATGCTTTACATTAGCAACTTAATTAGGATGCAAGAACCAATTGAACACCCATTAAATCCTCTAACCTTGATTAAAACAAGTTTTCCCACTCTATAGGAGATTTAAAATAGACTGGAATTCTCAGCTGATACCAAAAAAATTAGTGTGCTTAACCATTGGCGATCAGGCATATCATTTTAGTGATATATGGAAAAATCAAAGGCAGCCTCTTATCTGGTCCTGAGGAAGATTTTTCTCACTGGCATTATTTGATGCGAGAGTACCTTCTGTTCACTTTTCAGCACCATATTCATCGCTTTGGAATTAAGGACTGAGTAAGAGGAGACCACATTTGTTTGGAAGCATTGCGTGGTTTAATGATAATTGAGTGTGAACAGCTTTAATATTGAGTGATGAACTGGTGGATGTTTTATGGTTGATGTAACTAGTGTAGTGTCGCTTGGGACAGCATCAATGTGTATTACTTTACTTGGATTGCAAGTTAATACGGCTAAATGCAAATTCAACTGTTTTCTTGAATCACAGAACATTTTCCTATGGTTGCGCATCACCCTTAAAACATTCGGGCTGGTCAGACATGTTGGAGAACCGAGATCATGCAGCGGATGACCTTGATTTTGAAGCAGTGAGATGCTTTGTGCATTGCCCTCTGTTCATGTTGTTTGATGCCTTTTGCTATTCTTAGCAGTATGTGTGTAGTTAGAGATTAATCTTAATCTTCTTAGCACCATGGAAAATCAAATCTTGAATGCAGATAGATTATATTTAATCCTTCAGTGACTTCTTCCTCAAAAATGTTGGCCGTAACATGTGTGCATGCTCAGGCCTCCGTAGTCACCACCTCATTTTGTGATCTTTCCTACAGTTTATCGGTGATTGGGAGAATTAATCAGATACTGTGGCAGTGATATATAACTCGTTTGTATCAGCAAACACCTTGGTTAACATATGTTTCTTTGGATAGAAAAATGGGAGCCCCTCATTCACATCTATCGTATGAGAAAAGGTATGTTTATGGAGTATATTAGTGCCCGATAGAATTGTATACACATGGACTACCGAATTAGATCAGTCTAAACTTCCTGGGTACAGAAGTAATTCTTGCTATGGGAGTGCACTGCAACATAGTACCACGAGATGCAGACTAGTAGCCATTAACAGTTCTTAACCTTGATCATCTCTTCTGGAAAGAAAGACATTGCTCATGGAACTTGATTATTCCATTCTTCATGGATAAAGGCTGTCAAAATCTTGCAATTTCATTGAGATCCAGTTCTCTGAGTATAAAAGAAAGCAGTAAGATTCCACGTCTTTCTTTTTGGATGCAGAAGTCCATGATAAAATCTTTTAATGTGCCCAATCGTCCTCATTCTTTGAGGAACTCAATGGGTATAGGAGATTGGTATGACAATCTGGAGGCAAACACCTGCACGCGGGATAACTCAAATCATCACTGGAGGAATAGTAGCATAATGACATCATCTGGTCACAAAGATGTATGGGAAGGTGATTTTTTAAGTTACCCTTATTTGGCGAAAAAAAAAGACACCCTCATTTGAGCGAATTTTCTAATTGTGGATACTCAAGTCTGGGACAATCTTGCCATCTTTAGGGGCTCTCTATTTGAATTTCGTCCAATCTTACCATCATGTGATCGAATCTTTGAAATTCTGCAATCATGAAATTTACAATTTCACCAATTTCCTGCTATGATCTACTGTATATCAATCATGTAATCATCTCTAGCACCATATCATTTTTCTATGTACCTGTTTCTGTGCCTTTTTACCATAGAAATCATGGCATTTCTCTGGTCTATCATTTTATGGCTTCTTTCTCCCTTCTTTACCAAAAAAAAAAAGAAAAGAAATTCCAGATGATGAGAAAACCATCTGCAGCTTCTTACTTATGCATCTGATTGCTGTTCCAGGATAGTGTTCGTTGTTCTAGGTTAAGCTTTGATATTCAAGGTCAAGTAATATTGTTTTATTTCCTATGCTTTTCGCTTTTTGAGCCAAACATAACTCGCTACTCTCTGTTGTTTTGTTTTGTTGCTCCTCCAGCAAGCTATAGTTCTCTTAATAACAGCTATTTCCTCGGGGGAGATTATGGCGTCTCTTGGGAAAAACGTCCTTTCGAATTGGATGACCTATGTGATGATTTCACCACATATGAAAATCATGAATTGTCAGAGCATGATTGTGATCAAGTCCGTTTGCCTAAGAAAAGGTGACTCGGTGAAAGTTAACCAGTCTTCCTGTTTGCGGATGTTGATGAACTGCTTTATGAAGCTATAATCATGCAGGGTCATTGCTGAAGCTGGAGTCAGAAGCGAAACTTTAGGTTCTCTCTGTCTCGATAGGATAAGAGATGCTATTTCTATCATGGCTTGTTGATTTCAATTTGAAACAGGGACATGACATCCAAGTTTGCATGTTTCTGATTTCTTTGGAAGCAGAGTTGAAATTTTTTTCTTGTTTCGTAAGTACACGTTTTCTTGTTTGTCTAGTATGTCCACTAGTGGAATTTTTAGCAAAAAAAAGAAAAATCCCTTTCGAATTGCAAGCTTTTTTTAATGTCATGGAAGTCTTAAACTCGTCCCTAGATTATTTCTTATATTTGTTGCAGAAATACAAAGGAAAATTGGATCTTTACAAGAGGTGCATTCATGAATAATCGTGTTGCTTCTCACTCTTTATTTTGGTACTGGTCCCAAAGGACCCATACCAGTGATGGAGCATTTAGTTTTGATTTCTGCAGAATAAGCTTATTTAGCAGGAGGTATTTTGGCTATGACATCTAGAGAACATGGGAAAGTTTACGTTCAAGTCCTTGCTTTCCAGTTCAAAGCTTACGCCTTCATTTCTGTCCCTTTGGTTTAGGATGCAGATACTGCTCTGACATGAAACTTCTGAGAGAAGGCCAAGTTAGACAAGATTATGTGCAACAAGTACCTCTTTCTTTTGGTATCCTGATGTCTATTGTTTTCATGTGATGATCAGTGTCTCTGCCGTTGTATGGACAGCATGGTTCAGAAGAAGCATATTGGTGTAGCACCGTTGCGGGAGATCCAAGAGAGAGTTCAAGCTTTCAAAGGTAAAATTTAGCAGATTTCCTTATCTCAAAATAGTTCAACTTGTTTTTGAAGTTGACTAATGTTTTGCCTGGCACTGGGTAGTTCCGGCAGCGAAGAGTCATGCTCCTCCACTACACGTTATCGGTTCTTGTGATCTCAGTTCTTTCTCCAAACCTATTTCAGCTGTACTTTTCTATTGGTAAACAAAGCTAGCTTTGAAGATGCCTGATTTACTTCTTCAGATTGATCTTTTCAGTGGGATTATCAGTTTTGTCCTCCTACTGGAACTATATTGTCAAGTTGAATTCATTTTTGTCCTTCTACTTTTGCATGATTTCAATGAGGGCGTGTCTCGATAGGCTTCTATTTTTCGCCTTTTGCTTAATTCAAATTTGGCAACGGATGCACTTTGATTTTTTCTTAACTCATAACGACTGAAACTTTCACAATTCCTTCGGACTTTGATTTTTTTCTTAACTCGTAACGCCTGAAACTTTCACAATACACAATTTTGAAACATAAATCCACATATAATATTTTCTTAATATTTTGAAATTTGGAAAATCTCTAAATTTTGTCAGGAAAGTATGAAGTTACGTGACATTTTTTTGCTAAAGTATAAACATACTCTGAGGGTCTATTTGTTTCGTAGAAAATGAATAATTTGAAAAATAATTTTCTAAAAGTGATCGCTTGTATTGCTTAAAAAAAATTAAAATGAAAAGTATTTTTATCCTTCACGAAAATGTCTAGACATAAATTGTTGTGGGTATTTTTCATGAACCAATTATTTCAAGCATTATTCCAGAAGAATATTTTGCAAATAATTTATTTTTCGGTAAATAAACAAAGCCTGAATATCCTATCTAAATCTTCCAAGCACCTTTTTTGATGAATAAATTGTATGGGAGGGAAGACAAATAGTGGTATACCTAATGGAAGATGGAGAAAGTGAACTTTGTCCTTTCCACTAAATGGTTTCATTGAGTTTTACTTGGTATTTTACTGAGTTCATGAGGTTATTGGGGGGTTTTCAGTTCACGAGTGCGGAGTTCAGCTGCTCTGCAGTAAATTGTTGTCGGTGTTGTACAGTGGTTGAGTGAGACACACCACATGTAAATAACTGGAACGGAGCCGACGGAGAAAATGAGCGGATGGCGTTCATCTGAGAGAAATGCAGGCTAATTGTTTATTCAGCTTCCCATCCCATACATACATACACACGGAAAAATAGAAACGAAAAGGTTTCTCCGATTTCCATAAAAAATATTAGAAAATCCCGGCCTGCCAGTGCCATGTCATTGAGAATGGGTTTACTTTTCAGATTTACTCTTTCTCGCACGCTCCAATTCCATCATCATCTTCCTCTCTATTTGGGGAATTATCGACTCAGGCCAAATTCAACCATACTCGATGCTTCCCCAACAAATGTCGCACCAAATCCCCGCCTCACTGCTTCCCATAGTTCTACACTCTTAACACGCGTCCCTTTTTTTGGTAGTCCTCACCACATTCAAGCAAGTCTCACTACAAGAGTAAACAGTAAGCACATATTCTCTCTCCCTTCCTCCACCTTTGCGCAATTGCGCCGCTACCGTCAACCCTCAGACAACGTCCCGGTCAACTTCCGCCGCCATCCGTCAAGCCGCCGTTGACACCACGCGTCGGAATACCCATCCCCATCCCCATCGCCTCTCTCTTCGAGCTCGCGTGTCCATTATTGTCCAGATCTCATGGCCATTGAGCTCCATGGCCGTCGACTTGAGCTCAGCCATGGAGCAGCTCCTCCGTGGCCGAGGCCGAGTCCATCTCCGCAATGGAAGAACTCCAGATCTGCTAGTGAAGCTCCATCCCGCTGTAATCTGTTGCTGAATTCTAGATTTCGGCAGGATCCCCATTCCGCAGACCAGATTTGGGCTGAGATGTAGACGTCATCCTCCAAAGCTCATCACCACGACAAGCCTTGTCGGTGGCAATGAGACGGCGCTTCGGCCCAGCGTCGAGCTCGACACCGGGGCGACCTCCCATCGCCACTGTGCGCGTCTCACAGAGACGGAGCAAGAGCCTGTTGAGGACACGCGGGAATAATGTTGTCGTCCGCCTGTTTGACCGCCCGCGTCGTCGGCGGCGGTGGGGAGGTCAAAATCATTGAAACAATGATGGTTGGGTGCACGAAAACAGTGGCTGCGAAGGGTAGGAGAGGGGGAGAAAGAAGAGTTAGGGCTTAACGAATATTTTCTCGGGCTGAATGGGGGTAGTTTTCTGGTGTGGTGTGGGCACGAACATCGCAATTTGTCCACGTGGGATTTATTAAGCGGCAAGACAGGACAGAGAGACATCTTCGTCTTCTTCTAGTCGTTGAAAGAATTGTTTTTGCTGTTCGGAGAAATTCTCAGGTGCATGGAAATCATTCTATTTTTTTATTTTTATTTCAAATCTATTTCTGGAATAGGTTTGGAACAGAAACTCGTTTGGTAACGTCATTCTATTTTTCTATTTTTAAAACAAAAGGTTGTTCTAGAAATAGATTTGGGAGGCAAATGTGAAACAGAAAATTTTAGCTTCTGGTAGAAACAGAAAACTCGTAAAAGTCGTTCGGTGTCTCCTCCTAGCGACGGCCGCCACCGCCGCTGTCGACCATTGCTGGCCGCCGACCACCCCCGCCGCCAACCACCGCCAACCACCACCGCCCACCTTCACCAACATCGGCTGCAGTAGACCACCGCCGGCCCCTTCGGTCCCCGCCGGCCACCGCCGACCACCGCCAGCCGCTGCTTACTTCTATTCTAGAAGTAGAAATTTTCAACTATTGTTAAATGAACTTATGTTTCGGGATCAGAAATTTATGTCGTTATCAAACGCATTCTTTTTTGCTCAAAAACTCATCCAGAAATCTATTTCTAAAACAGAATGCTTGTCATGCATCCCCTTAGTAACCAAAGGAGATGTCATCCTTATCCATTCTTAATTATTTTGCTATGTTAAGTTAGGAAATATTATTAACAGACTTTCTAAATGCTATATTGAATGTGCTTTTTAAGAAAGTAAATGTAGTCAATATGCTATGTTATGGGATTGCATTTTTTACTCTCTTTTTTTTGGTAAGATCGTAGCTCATTTTTTTTTTTTTTTTACCTTTTTCATTATTTCAATTGCAACAACAGGCATTCACAAATTTACACCAACTCTCCATGCACAATGTACATCTAAAACATCTGGCTTTGATTGATGTGATTTGTTGCAAATACAGTACTCTTATTTTCTTACTTTTGCGTTTTCTTTCAATATTGACTGTGCACGTAGTAAATCTAAGATAAGATTTTGTTTTTTGTTTTTTGTTTTTTTTATAATTACGCGACAAG
The DNA here is from genome assembly GCA_029784005.1 of Lenwebbia sp. NSW1173648. NCBI lineage: Eukaryota > Viridiplantae > Streptophyta > Magnoliopsida > Myrtales > Myrtaceae > Lenwebbia > Lenwebbia sp. NSW1173648. Next base: position 215,769 of record JARCGZ010000011.1, read on the forward strand.
AATAATAGTAAAAGAAAAGAAGGAGGAGGAAATTCTTCTAATATCAACGTGAGACATTGTTGTCGCTTATATTATGTCTAAATGTCTGGGAGAAGGAAGGGTGATTTATGAGAAGGGAATTTTCAAAAAGAGAGAGAGAGAGGAAATCTGGTAGGAAATTTTACTACCATATATGCACATCGTGCGAAGAAGAGGAAAGAAGAATCATGATTTACTTTTTTTTGCCTTATATAAAAATCAACGATGCGGAGAGGTAGGAGGGTGCTTTGATACGACGACGAAGATGGCGAGGAATTGTGGGAGAGGAGGAGTGACGCAGTAATTGAAGAAAAAGGAAAAAGAAAAGAAAAGAAAAGAAAAGAAAAGAAAAGAAATATCGTGCTCGTGCTCGTGCGTGAGAGAGAGACGACGACGATGACTCGTTAAGCGGTGTGTGTGTGTGTCTGTCTTGAAGTGTCGTGCATGCATTTTATGCATCTGTTCCCCTTTTGCATGCACTCTCTCTCCTCTTCTTCTTCTTCTTCTTCTCTCTCTCTCTCTGTCGATCCAACAACAACTACAACATCAACAACACGCTTTCTCTGTGCCCGCCTCCCGCCGTCCGTTACCCCCCCTCGATTGACCACTGCTTTGGTCGTCGTGCCGCCTCCGACTTGATTCACTCCTCCTTCTACCTTCAGTTTCTTTCTGTGGGAGACCACTACTGACTGCACTGTTAGATCATGCCCTCCCTATTCTTTATCTCAATTCCTCTGCTGATTCGCTCCTCCTCCTGAATTTTGCTTCCCTGATTCCCCACCCCCCCCCCCCCCCCCCCACTTCTTGCCTTCACCTTCTTTCGCTCCTCCCATATCGTTGCGTCGCCTGCCGTGCATGCATGTCTTGTGCTTGTTTCTTGGCCCCTGAATTCGCGATCCATCCAAAGAGGGGGGTTTTCGGGGTTTTCCCGAGTATTGGGCTCGATTGGTCGTGATCTTGGTTGATTGGGGGTCGGATGGGTTCCATGATTTGCATGAACGAATCTTGCGTGACTCCTTGTCCCGACTGGACCAAGGGTTGGCCTCTCCGATCTGGTGGCCTCGCTCATCTCTGCCTCCAGTGCGGGTACGTATGCTGTTTCTCCGCCTGCACCTTTGGATTGTGCTCTCTTCCTTCCTGTCTTCTCACTGCCTGGGGGTTTTATCTCTCTCTGTTTTATAATTCTCGTCTGAATTCGACTAGCATTATTCTCCATGCTTTCGATTACCCCATAGAATCATTAATTTCATCGAGCAGCTGTTTCTCCTCCTTGTAGCTTGCTTGAATCTTTACTTGTGAGAATGGGATTGCAGAAATCCCGATGACACTGACATTTACCAGTCCCCCCCCAGCTCATGTGCTCTTTTTTGGGAGGACACTAGATTTGAATACAGATATGGAATTTTGTAACTGTGGATTACGACTCCGACTTCTTGACTGCTGCTTACAGCTTATAATCACATCAACAATGCTTAGATATACGGTCCGCTGGTTTTGTAGCATCAAAAAGTATGTAATAAAACTCGTCTCCGTAACCAGTGGGAGTTCAAATATGACTACAACACCCATCTTTTCTCTTTCTAGATTGCCTTTGGGAGTCTCTTTTCATGGACTATTTCATATCCATTTGTTGGTCTCATGGCCAGTTTGCTAGATCAATAGAAGCCATCATATTGTCTTTCTCTGGTTTGATTTAAACCACTGCTTCTTACATTTCGGTTGTTTCTTTGGGACTTAATGTCCATTGATCTCTATTTCCTCAGGTCTGCCTATGAGAATTCCCTGTACTGCGATCTTTTTCACCAGGAGGAATCTGGCTGGAGGGAATGCAGATTTTGCGGCAAGGTCTCTCTCTCTCTCTCTCTCTCTCTCTGTTTTGTGCTTTTTTCCCCTTTCTCTATTTCTCTACTTTTTCACTTAATTGTATTCTGCTGTGGCAGCGCCTCCACTGTGGATGCATTGCCTCAAGTTCTTTGGTCGAATTCGTGGACTATGGAGGTGTCATGTGCATTAGTTGTTCAAAGAATCAAACTCATCCAGTAAGATTTGCTCTCAACATTCAGTTAGCAGTAATTATCTTTTTTGATTATTTGTAGTAGGGGTAGTATAATTCCGAAGCAGTGTGGCGTGAACGTTGTTCTTGCTGTTAGAAAGTGTCATATATAGCATTTGTAAATAGTGCATTTGTACTGCATTGTCGATCCGTAATGGAGTTTATCCAGACTTTTATTTTGAAAACATTAGCTTTAATTGAAGATTATTTGACTTAAAGCTAGTTACCAGTACCCTGACACCTGCCACCTGATATATGGTTTTTGGCATTTTAAAGTTGCAGATGATAAGATCTTAAGGTTTCTATTTAAAATCATCTTGGTGGGGATTCTGTGTCTGCTTCTTGACTGTTTTTCTCGGACATGTTCTTGGGGCTTGAAGCAACAATCCTAAAGCACTTCTGAATGGGTACTGAGTGGTCCTATGCCTCATGGCGTAGAATCTCGGAGGCCCTTCAATTTGAGGGTCTTTCCATATCCTTTCATGTTACATATACTCTTCCCCATTTCTTGATTTACTGGAATCAAATATAAAAAATTAACTTGGTGGGAAGCTTGACTTTCCTTTTTTCTTTAGTTAAGAAGCTCAGAAGAATCTTTTTTTTTTTGGTCGAAAAGCTCTGAAGAATCTGATAGAGTATTCCTGCTGTCGGGAAATAGTTTTATCAGAGCTGTATATCAATGGTTTTCCATCAGACGTGTTCTGTGACCTTATTTGTTATTGTCCCTGCATAATGAAAACCTGGGATTTCATGACCCGCAGGCCTTCATTTTGATCTGTTTGTATACGTAGGATAACCATTTCTTCATATCCTTTGTTTCAGAATCCATGTCAGGCGATTTAGCTTTAAAGTAAGTGAATTAGTTGTTTGTTGAGCTTGCTGATGATTATAAATGATGATCTGCAGTCCACTTCAACTGAAGATAGAGGAAGAGATGAGGAGAAGCTGATGCAGTTATACAAGTTCATGTCCAATGAACCGAAAGTCTTGCTTCAAGCTCCTAGAGATGATATTCGTGCTTCTTATGGGGAAGTACAACAAGAGACAAGACCATTCAGTGGGGAAGCTGCTATTGATTTTTCACATGGGACTGACCCCACAGTTGGATCACATAAGTTGAGGAAATTGGAGGACAGCAAATTCCTGCTAAAATTGAAGGATACACACAGATCTCTTCCACATCCATCTCTGAATATCAGTTTGGGATCCCCAGGTGTAAGTTCACATATCACGTCACCTTTCTCTGGTGGGGTTGGGGAAGGAAGTCAGACCGTGGGGCCTTCTTCCCTCCATCAAGTACCAAGGTCTCGTCCAATCTTGCCAAAACTTCCTAAAAGTGGCATAGCAGGTCCAGAGACGATTAAAATTCCTCCAGTGCGTGTTGCTAGGCCACCCGCTGAGGGGCGGGGAAAGAATCAATTACTTCCTCGATACTGGCCGAGAATCACTGACCAGGAACTGCAGCAATTGTCTGGAGAGTATCCTTGATTGTTGTGTGCTACTTACTTAGGGTCTCAGAAATCTTCCTGGACGGGGATTTTCTGGTTTGGATGGTTATTTGTAAATGTTATTTGAAGAGAGTTGAACTTAACCACTTTAAGTTTAAACTCTACTATCGTGCCCCTTTTTGAGAAGGTTCTTAGCGCGAGTGATGCCGGTCGAATTGGTCGTTTGGTCTTGCCAAAAGCTTGTGCTGAAGTGAGTGTTCAAGATTTCAAGACATACTAAAAACTTCGTTTCAGCTTTCTCTTTAAGTCTGAGCAACTTTATAAGCTGGAAATTTGTGCAGGCATACTTTCCTCCTATATCTCAATCAGAAGGTATTCCAGTGCGAATTCAAGATGTAAAGGGGAATGAATGGACTTTTCAGTTTAGATTTTGGCCCAATAATAATAGCAGAATGTATGTTTTAGAGGGTGTTACGCCTTGCATACAGTCCATGCAGCTCAGAGCTGGTGATACAGGTATTCTATTTGCTATTCTCAGCAAGACGTCTTAGCATGTATGTTCTTGGACTGCGAGTAAAAAGTAGAACGATTTCGTGTGCATTTGACATGGCAGCTAGCACACATGGAACAAGATCACTAAGGTTGTCATAATTGGGCATGCATATTGGAACGGAGTTTATGAGATAAAGTTGTGTTTGACTCTCATATGGTTAATGCACTATGAAAGACATTTGTGATCAGAATTGAACATGATGATTTTTTTTATGTAAAAAATTTTAACAAAGTTCATCTCATTATTGAATTTAAATGAAACATCTTACTCTTATCATTCGGTTATTATTGTACAATCTTATGTATTGTGAACTTGAGGTTAACCTTTTATCATTCCCCAAAGCTTCCTATGCTTTTCTGGTTCTCTTTCGCTAGGTTGGTTCTATTTTTCTAAGCACCATTCATATATGCAGAGTCTCACCCTCTTTGCTTTATGACAAGCGCTCTGCTTTTAACTGGGTGCCTGTTTTGATATTTTTTATCATGTGCATCGACATGTAGATTTTTAGTCCGCTTCCTTTTTCCTTTTAATTTTTCTTCAGTATGTCATTTGAGTGAGAGTGCACAGTTGAATGCTCATTGGGTTCTTCTTAATTGCAGTTATATTTAGTAGGATCGATCCCGGAGGCAAGCTCATTATGGGTTTTCGCAAGGCATCAAACTCTGGTGACCCGCAGGTCAAACTCAATAGGCATTCTATTTTCTCTGTTTATATCTCTGGCGTTCAATCATGTGAAGGTACTTTGTCATCTTAAAATGGTGTACTGATGAAACAAGCAGGACAACCAAGTATCCATAGTCCCTAATGGGGATGTATCCAGGGGAGGTTCCTTCCAGCCCTTCATGGGGAGTCTACCCATAGTTGATGATTACTCTAATCTTTTCCGGACTGCAAGTGGAATCAAGGATCCTCGCTTGAATCCTTCATCTGAGCTTCTCAGTAATAATGATGCTGACACCTGTTGCAACAAAACTGAGGACGACGTGGGCAGGGCATGTGAAGATCCGGCCCAACAAGCATCGCCAGTTCCCGAAAAGAAACGGACTCGTAACATAGGGTCTAAAAGCAGGAGAATGCTAATACATAATGAAGATGTTCTGGAACTTAGACTAACATGGGAAGAGGCTCAAGATTTGCTGCGACCCCCACCATGTGTAAAGCCAAGCATTGTCACTGTTGAGGGTCACATTTTCGAAGAATATGATGTAACTCATACTGTTTGTTTTTCCGTTTACTTGGGAAAAATAGTACTTTCTGCCCTCATGTGATTCTGCTTATTAACGTGATCAATGTCCAACTAATGTAGGAACCCCCAGTATTTGGAAAGAGGACTATATTTGTAAGCCAGCTATCTGGGTGAGGCTATCTTTTGTCGTTTTTGAGTGGGCAGGGCACTGTTCATTCTCATGATAGATTATTACAAACTGTTCATACAAGATGTGACAAATTGATGATTATGAGTAGTGTTTTGAATAGTTGTGAACACTAGTGAAATTTTTTTAGTCATATCACATTGAAAAGAGTGAACTTGTTTCTGACAGGGGACCTGAACAGTGGGCTCAGTGTGATGACTGCTCCAAATGGAGAAAGTTGCCTATGGATGTTCATCTTCCTCCAAGATGGACATGTTCAGACAATGTCTGGGATTCTGGAAGGTGCAAATTGCATTGGTGCTTCTGGTGGTTATATCGTTGGCATAATCATAGGAATGAGGATAGAATAATGTTTCCATCTCCCTTCTGAGTTTAAATTGTGTTGCAGGAGAATTTGTTCTGCACCAGATGAGATGAGCCCAGAGGAGCTGGAGAGTCTTCTCAGAGTGAACAAAGGTATCAGTAGAGGATTTTTCCTTTTGCTTTAGTTAACTCGATTGGCAAATTGTTGAAATGAACTTACTTTCTCAGCGGAGGAATTGTATGTTTAGTTTTAGTTCTACGTAGGATGTTGGATTGTGTGCTGGGGACTTATTTTTCTATCTGATCTTGTTTTCTAAATTTTGGGCAGAGTTTTGTAGGGTTAGCCAATCTGAGAGGATTATGTAGTTGCTCTATTTTTTATATGATCTGTGGTACCTCTTTTGGTTCACTTATTTAATAATATCCTTGAATTGCTGGCTGTTTTGTTTTCCTAGCTGTTCCCATTGCAGAATGCTGCTAATTTTTGGTTCTTGATAAATTACAAAAGCAGTTATGTCACTTCCTTCTCAATGGGATTATGTTTTTCCACTCAACCTCTCACTCCAACAAAGATCTGTCTGATCCTTCTTAAGAGGAAGTTCATACAATCTCTGGCAATTCTACTTGGCTGTTGGGGGGTTACTGTGATTTTAAGAATAGTTTTTCTGGGATCATTATATTGGGTGGGAAGAAATATGACGCCCTCTCTTCAAGGAGGTTAGGTGCTCCAACTTTTCTTGAAATTGTCAGTCCGATGGATAACTAATTATGCAGACAGCTCCAGGCTCTTTCCTACATTACTTCTTTGGATATTTACTGATATCAGTACGTAAAAATCCTTGATCAAATTCTCATTGGCATGCTTGGTGACTGGAGTATCCAAAAGATGGAGAGGGGGGGGGGGGGGGGGGGGGGGGGATCTTCTGATGATTGCTTTTCCTATGATTGTTCACTTTTGTTTTTCTCTCTCAGTCGACTTGTGTGGGTTCTGATGTCTTGAGAGTTTTCATGTCGAAATTCTGATAAATGAAAGTGCAAAGGATGAGGAATAACTTTTATTACATAGTGCAGATGTTAAAAGACAAAGGGTTGATGAGAACCATAGGAAAGATTCAGATGGTGAAACTACTGGCTTGGATGCTTTAGCTAGTGCTGCTGTTCTTGGGGAGAGCATAGACGACCCAGGTGAGCCATCGAGTGGGGTCACCACAAAACACCCTCGTCACCGTCCAGGTTGCACATGCATCGTGTGCATCCAACCCCCCAGTGGGAAGGGTAAGCACAGGCCTACGTGTACCTGCAATGTGTGCATGACAGTGAAGCGCCGTTTCAAAACTCTGATGTTGCGGAAAAAGAAACGCCAATCAGATTGGGAGGCCGAAAATATACACAAGGACCCGATTAAGTATGGTCATGAGTTAGGAACTGACGGAACTTTAGCGAATGCTTCATCCGAGATAAATCATGGAGAGAATGTAACCAGTCAGATGAAAAAGACGGGGGTGGCAGATAGCAGCAATGGCCATATTGACCTGAACTGCCACCCCGACCATGAGACTGTGCAGCTTGATGGAGAAATACGCAGCATCACAGGGTTTACTCAAGAAACTAAGCGTCTTTCAGCGAATGATTCAACCCACGGTGTGATTCCCACCTTGCAATGTGAGCATCTAGCCAGCACAAGCTCCAGTTTGTTCGGACAGACCGTGGTAGAGAAGGAGAAACGACTGTCCAATGGAGAGTGCCTTCCATCCATTTTAAATGAAACTAATGATGCAGGCGATGAAGGGTAGTCCGAGGCTCTCAAAGTCTCTCTGTTGAAACATCTTTTGGTTGAGATTGGACTTTTCGAGTTTACATTCTGTCTCCTCTTTTTGAAATTGGAGAAATTACAAAATGTTCCTTAAGGAGGTGAGGAGTGTTGATCTGGAACGAGTTGACTAGACAATTTTGGAACTTTTGCATGTCATTCCGTGTTCGATTTAGATTTTAGGATTGAGAAGGGACAATAAGTTTCTGTGTTTGAGATGCGATATAGAGTTTTGCCCATCATCAGCTTATTTGAGAAGCCTCTCTCTTTCTGTTGGTTAGATTGATCTTGCTCTTCAGGTGTCACAATATCAGAGGCATATACTCGTATTGCTAAAACTCCAAAGTCTACGAAACCTCGTAGAAGAAACTAACAGTGGAGAGAGTGTCCTCGGGAGTGTTCTCACCCGGTTTATCTCAAGTATCCAACAGTCCAATGGGCTTGTGTGAATGACTTAATGCAAGTAGCTGCCCTCCAAAGCATAATAAAGGCACAAATGACTTTGGCCAGATTTGTTCTACTTAATTAAGTCTTTAGCGTTCTAGACTCGAAATTTACTTAACGCACAAAAGCGAATACCTTGAATCTTGTAAAAATCAATAGAATTGAGAAGAAGATATAATTAAAAGCGTAAGGTCGGAGTTGGTCTTCCTCCTAGGCGGGTCTGGAAGCGAGGTTGGTACACAAAAATAGAAGTAAATCTCGTAATAGAAAAAAGCATTTGACCAGGTAAATACTAAAGAAAGAAGAGAGAGCTTATAGTTGAAGTCCGGCAGGCCAGCAATTTTGTCCTTGCCACACCATGAACGTTAAGAAGCCGCGTTTCTAGTTCTACTTAGTTGCCTTGCTGTCCAAGAGTCACAAAATTATCTGACGTTCTTTCGACCGGCCCTGTCAGTGTCCTCTGCGACCGGCCCTGTCAGTGTCCTCTGCAATCTGCCAAACCGAAAACAACAACTCTCCTGCCCTTCGGTCTTTCCACCCCTCCCTCAAAAGAAAATCCCTACATCTCCTCTCTTCCTCTCTGTCTTTCTTTCAATCTGTCTAATAGTAATAGAGCACCGAGAATGGGGGAGAAGGCAACCATGGCAAAGGCTAGACAGGAGCTCGAAGAATTGTACCTGGGCATCCCTGATGAGTCGGTTAACTTGACGTTCCAGGACCTTGCTGATGTGAAGAAGCATGTCCATCGTCATCCTCTTCATGCTCTCTCCTCCTCCTCCTCCTCCGCCGCCGCCGCCGCCGCCTTGGACCCCATCTACGAAAAAAGAACTACAAAATCAGATGATGCAGCAGCTGCATCTCCTGTCATCAGGAAACTGCCGAGTATTGATTTCAGCAGAGGCTTGCAAGCATCAAACCTTCACCATCCCCTTAGTCATTCTGACCAACTCTCCAAGGACACCTGGGATTCTCCAATAGGCCATCGATCCTATGTCAGCGAGGACGACCGATATGGACATAGCCGTGCAAGCTCCGGCAGAAACACTCACTTGGACATGAGGCGTCCAGGTATGGAGGAGAACATCAGCATGGGTCATGATGACATGATGAGCATGAGCATGAGCATGAGCGTCAGCATGGCCGCTCATGGCCAAAGACGGCGACCCGGCATCCCCCATTCCAATATCTGCACCATCTGCTCCACTTACATCTACATGTTCCGACATCGCTGCCTCGTATGTATTCATTAAACTTTTAGTATACTTAATTGATACCTGTGTTACAGCAACGTCCTTCTAGTTCTTTACCCTTTTACTCGTCAAAATTTGATAGATATAGTAAACACAGAAACAAGTAACCCCTTAACGACGATAGGGTTTTACCGACCGTGTGCAGGTGTGTGGAAGAGTATACTGCAGGCAGTGCGTGAGCATAGGCATGGGAGAGATGACCGAAGGCAGAAAATGCGCCGAGTGTCTCGGCCGGAGATTCAGCCAAAGGTACCCCATCGTCATCGACCCCAATCCCACTGGGCTTCCTTGATCGATATACTAAAGAAAATACTTGGATAATCCTTGTCCATCAACATCTGTTGATCTGCCACTGTTTCACCACTCATCCGCATGCATCCAACAGCATCTAGTTCAATAAGTGTTGATGTATATGTTAACATGTGTTGTGTGTGGATACATACATAGGTACATCCAGAGAGCAGGCCAGATTGGGTGCTGCTCTAGGTATCCAAGCATAGTGAAGCAAGCAGAGATGAAATGGGCTGAGAAAGGACCGAGGAGGACCGCTGAGAGAGCATATGGCCGCGGCGGCATGGTCTCGAGGTCCAGAAGCCCTGTCACCCCCACCAGGGCCCACCCCAGCAGCATCAGCATCAGCCCAAGCCCAAGCAACCCTCCTTCCTTTGTCTACTCCCCTTACTCTCCTCACCACCACCATATTCCTTTCTAAATTTCACCCAAGGCTTGTCGATTTGACCTTGTTCCTTTTGCATGCCTTTCTGATCATTTATATTATTTGGGATCTTACTAATGGGGAAGGGGATCATCTCTTACCATAGTTGGGCATCTATTGCAAGCCCTCTTTATTACATTTCTATACATTGAAGAGTTTATTTCATGCTATTGTGCTCGCTCTAAATTGAGTTGAAACGGTTGAATAGTACTATACTAAATACTAGCAACTGTACAATATATTATATATAAATGTAGAGCTTGAGTTGACTCGATTCATAAGAAGTCCAAACAATACATCGAAATTGTTCTAACTATGGCGTGACTGATAGTAATTCATGTTACCATTTACGATAGTCTCAAAGAAAATTTTGCCAAATGACTTAGGTGAATTAACATCTTTTCAAATTTGATCCTTGGCAAATCGAGGTTCCACAACTACATAAGATGTCTATTTTAGAATGGTCCCCATACAACTTTCAGAACAAGCGCAGAGATTCAGACAGATATCAAATTTCAAATTTGTCTTTTTTTTTTTCTACTTATATAATTTGAAAGCCAAAGATTTCATTATTTCGAGCTGGTCTTTGAACTTCAGACCAGACCGGACCGACCTTAGTGTCTTTAATTTTTCTTTTTGCGAATACAAAATCACCATTTGCAAAGGTGTGTTCCTACAACAATAACTATTAGTAGCTCGATTTTCATCAAAATATAAATTCGATGTTCCAATGTATCATGCCACTACTTCATACTGGTTCCATTCAAACTAAACACCATGTGCCCATTTTTAAAATTCTTATTTTGCTTTGAAAGAAAATAAAGTAGTTTATCACACTTGAAACGACGTGATTGATATAGTAAATAAGACAAAGTGACGATATGTCCATATAACTATGACACGTGACTTGATAAAAGAATGATTCCAAAATATTATCTTATCATTCATATCTTCCCATGCACCGCATCGGCTCTTTTTTCTTCTTAATTATGCAAGATTAGTTACTTAGGCCTTTTTAGTTGGCCCGAAATCATTTCAAGCACCGTCGGAATATAAATGACATTTACATTTGAAGTGACCGTAAATGCTAGTGCTTTTCTTATACTTAACCAATATTAGAAATAAATCGTAAATAAAGTTATTGCACTTCATGATATAGATTATTTGATTATGTTAATTAAGTCCATTTACTAAAAAAAAAATGGATTACGTTCGACATTTAGCAGCATTCTGCTGCATCACTTAATATATCGATGAAAAATTACACAAAACTCTCTTTGAACTTTCAATGCAGCATGCGTTTGCTCTTGAACTTTCATCCGCTATGCAAAAAAAATCTCAACGAACTTTCATTTTGATAAAGTCATCAACCTGTTGCCTATTTGTCAATCCACACGTACTTAACCTGACACATGATCGTTCAATTGCAAAATTGTAACTCCTCTCTCTATCTCTCTCTCTCTCTTTCCTAGAAAAACATACTCTTTTTTCTATGAATAGCCTGAAGTAAATTAAATTCTTACAAGAATTAGAGAATAAGACAAAAGTACAATGATCACTAGAGAAATAGGAGGGCATGATATTAACAACAAGACCACTGTACGGTTGACTTCATGACCAAAGTGTTTGGATTTTATTTCGAACATCGACGAGATGTATAAATACTTTATCTTCCTTATATCTTCCATTGTTTAGCAGCTTAAAAGGACCATGGCCATCGGTATGATTATATTACTATGCACTCTTGTGATTTTTGGCACAATTCAACTTGATGCCTATCAAGAATAAATAAAAGAGATATATTTAGAAAACTAAAAGAAATGAAATTCAATCATCTTTCAATTAGGGACAAACACTTTACACATTTGAGGGTAAATGGATGGAGGATCGAGGGTTATATCAAAATGAAAATTAAGGGGGGGGGGGGGGGGGGGGGGGGGGGGGGTTTGTATGATAGTTAAAAACCAGGGGGCAAAATGCGCAACGTCTCGAAAATTCGGGGCAACTCGTGTAATTTCCATGAGTATAAAAAGCGAAAGAAAATGGCTCCCAAAGTCGAACGAAGCCGAAACCTCCTCCCCTCCTTCTGCTCTGCTTCTCTCCCCACAGTGAAGATGGGGCTCCCTCCTCCTGCATTCTCGTCGGACGACGTCGTCGTCAAGTCGCCCAATGACCGACGACTCTATAGACTCATCCATCTCCACAATGGACTCTGCGCTTTGCTCGTTCACGATCCTGAGATTTACCCTGACGGTACTGCCCCCACTCACAGCGACGACGACAATGAGGATTTCGATGAGGAAGAAGAAGGTAGTCAGGGAGGAGAAGAGGACGACGACGACGACGACGACGACGACGACGAAGAAGAAGGAGAAGAGGATGAAGCAGACGAGGAGGAGGAGGAGGAAAAGGGCCCCCAACACGGCCAAACTAAGAAGGTCACAAACCTTCTTCTTCTTCTTCTTCTTCTTCTCCCTTTCCGCTTTAGTTTGCCTAGGAGTGACCATACTTGTAATCTGCTCATCACCTGCTGTTTTAATTCAGGCAGCGGCAGCAATGTGCGTGGGAATTGGAAGCTTCTCCGATCCTTTTGAGGCACAGGGTCTCGCTCATTTTCTAGGTTCGCTACTTTCTACCCACTTTTCGCATCTCTCGTTCACTTTTCCCCTAGCAAATCCTGAGGGGTTGGGTTTTGCTTTTCTGGAATGGTGGGTTATTCAATGGTTTTGATTCCATCCCTCTTTGTCCCACACTCTTGCTGTTCGGGACGTGCGCATTACTATAGCGGTGCCCTCCTGGTGCCTTCCATTCATCTTTTATCAGTGTCACTGCAGCCTTTGATTCCGAATTACATATACCCGTGCAGAACACATGCTCTTCATGGGGAGTGCCGATTATCCAGATGAAAATGAGGTTGGTTAGTGTTGCCTCTTGGTTTAACATCTGTCGGAGTGCATAAAAAACTTGAGGTGCTCATTTCCTTACATAGTTAAGCTTGGGTTTGTTTACCAAATGGGTTGAAGTCAATCATGAAATATACCTGCCGGCTCTACTAGTACTATTTGCATGGTTTTACTTGCATCATGTGCTTGGAATCTGTACTATGAAGAGAAAGCGAGAAAGCATGAGCAACTTTTGATTGAAGTTATGTTTTTTTTTTTTGTGGATGAGTAGGTTGGCAAGTTATTGAATCATGGAGAATCTCATATTATATGTACTATTACCGATCTATAGAGTGCAGGATATTACATCTCGAGCCTCACAAGTGTATCCTCTTTCAGATCAGTAATGAAAACTACATAGGATCTTTATTTAGATATTTGGGGTCGAGTTGAAACTTGATCTCCTCGCTTCATGATTGCCGATGCTTTTAATTTACTTGTACACACGCTTCTGCTCTATTCAAGAACTCTTTTAATTTGTATGTCTAAGGAATATATGATGAGTCAGGGAAGGGTTGTTTCGCCTATGTGTTGACTCTCTTCTTTGCTAGTACGATAGTTATTTGTCCAAGCACGGAGGTTCCTCAAATGCATATACGGAAGCCGAGCATACCTGCTACCATTTTGAAGTCAAACGGGAGTTTCTGAAGGGCGCATTGAAAAGGTGAAGATCTAAATGTGCACTTTTATGACGAGTCTCTTCCGCTGACAATGACAAAAAAGAAAAGAGTGTTCTCTGCCTATATGTTAATTTGCTTCTTATATGTTCCATAATTTGGAATGTGATTATAATTATGACTTTTAAGAAATGATGTTCATGCCGCATCTACTTTTTTTCTACAAAGCAACTCGTAATCGATCACATTAAATAAATAACTATGTTGAACTATTGTTTTATTCTTGTATGCTTAGTTTGACCTTGACCTTGTCTAATGAGATGTCACTGAGATATGGGGTCTGCTCCTGTTGCTTTATCAGATTCTCTCAGTTCTTTATTTCACCACTAGTGAAAATGGATGCTATGGAGCGGGAGGTGCTTGCTGTAGATTCAGGTATTGTTATTTTTGTGGAGTTTATTCTCCAGAAAGTTGCTGCTTAGATTTTCTCATCAAGTTAACTCTGGTTATATTATATGGTCGTGCTGCTAATAAATTCTGAAATTTATAATGTGAATCACTGCAAGCAGAGTTTAACCAGGTTATGCAAAATGATGCTTGTCGTCTTCAGCAACTCCAGTGTCATACTTCTACAACGGGTCACCCATTGAACAGATTCTTTTGGGGTGCGCTTCAATATCTGATATGTTGTCTCTTCAGTGATTTAGTTTACTTGCGTGGATCGTGTTCTCATGTATACGTTGTCTGATGGAAGGAAATAAGAAAAGTTTGGTTGATGCAATTGAAAAGGGGATCAATTTGCGGGAGTGTATTCTGAAGTTGTTCAGCGATTATTACCATGGGGCTCTGATGAAGCTAGTTGTTATTGGAGGAGGTAAGCGCACTTTGAATGTCACTTTTGGTTCTACCACCTCTTTCACTTTCTTTTCCCCCCCTAATATGCGGGCGTGTACTCTTGAATGGCATGAAATCAGGTTCAAACTAGGAATACATTTTCATATCACGTATAATTTGAATTGCATTTAACCATTGAGTAATGAAGGGAAAATGTGTTGGTTTTATGAAACTTGGGAAGGTTGTTCACCGTCATTTGGCAGTCTGGGAGGGAAGTACAAATGCCAAAGTGATAACTCATATGTTACTCAGTGTCGACTTAAAGTTATGCTTGATGCAGTGGCAATTGCAATTTTTCAAAGCAATGGTCTTAGATTGACACATGGAGTTACAATGTCATTTTTTTTTTGCCAGGCTTTTTTAAAGTTTTGCAGCACCTAAGTCCATTTTTTTCCCTCATTACAGTTGCTTGACAAAATTGTCTTGAGAATTGGAAGGATGAGAGAACCAATTAGGTGTTCAGCTGGCGGTTCAACTAGTTGAAATGCTGGTCTACAGATATTGATGTCGTATTCCTGCAGATTTTGTGCAAGGATACGTTTACGTTAGATTGTGGAGTAATAGACAACAGGGGTTGAGAAGGCCCAAAAGGACGTCGGAAGATGCTTTCAAGAAAAATCCGAGCATTTGATGACCTAGTATAGAGTACAGCATAGCATATGTAGCCAACCCTATTTAGAGGTAGAAGGCTGTTGTTATTATTGTTTTGAATCTTCATTGAAGTTGATATTACCTTGATAGTCTATTGCCTATTGCACTTGGACACTCATGCTCATATCCATGTTACTTTTGTCTCATAATGCGCGATGCTGGGAATCTGCCAGCCCAGCCTCATGACCATGCTTAGTCCTAGATCGGCCACGTAGCTCCAAATGAAGTCCCATAACCAAGCTCAAAATTAGTGGAATTCCAACATGTAGAGATCCCACCCCCCAAAGAAAGGTCACCTCAATACCGGCTTGAGTCCAGGATTAGCAGATTTTTTGACTGGGCTATCTGGTTTTTTCAAAAGCTTTTGATCATGCGACCGAGACTCTTCTATGCCCTTTTGACCTAACAGATGTCTCCACAATTTTCCATCTTGGTCTTAATCGATTAAAAAAAAATGATCATGGTCTTGGAGCCATTCGAGAACTGAGAGAGGAGACTGTCCAGCAACATACAGTTCCGGTTTTGACGAAATTCAGGATGTAATGTTGCAGTGAGTTGCCAACGTTGACTGGTGTGGTTCAGTCAGTCCAATCAGCCCATCCATCCTGTCTGTGACGATGAGAATTTGTTGATAAAATGAGAAACATTGATGTCGAGGAATTTGATAAGACTTCTCATGGACTTCTTGTAGATCAATGGGATTTAACTCAAAGTGCATTGTGCACAATATCAAGCTAAAGAAGTCAAGTACCTTTTATGTGTGTTAGATTTGGTGGGACCACTGCCAACTTTTCTAAAAGCTTAAGCTATTAGATGAAGGCGTGGTTTAATATGTAATTACTCTATCACTCCTCCTCACGCCTAGCCTGGTCTTTTGCCTAGTACTAAGCGTGGACATATTTAATTGGGGAGGCAAAATGGGTCCTGAAAAGATTTGAACTCAGAACCTCCTGCTCTGATACTATGTTAGATTTGGTGGGACCACTGCCAACTGTTCTAAAAGCTTAAGCTATTAGATGAAGTCGTGGCTTAATATTTAATTACTCTATCAATGTGGAAGTACATTTTTCCTATGTAGCTAATAGGACTTTATCATTGTTTTCTACTGCTCTAAGTTTCAGAGTAACTTCTCTAGTACAACTATTGTGGTTAGATGTAGAATAGGATGGTGTAATTTGGTGAGTTTCATAGAATAATTTTTTGGCTTTTGTTGTGCAAACGTGAATCTTCTCTTGTGCTGCAGAGCCTCTGGATGTACTTGAGAGTTGGGTCGTGGAATTATTTGGTAAAATCAAGAAAGGTCCTCCAGTTCAGTTTGAGTATGGAAAGGAAAGAGCTATCTGGAAGGCTGGTAAAATTTATTGGTTGGAAGCTGTCAAAGATGTTCATGTCCTCGACTTAACATGGACGTTGCCATGTCTGCGTCAACACTATTTGAAGAAATCGGAAGATTATCTAGCACATCTTCTCGGCCATGGTACTTTATTTTATTTGTATTATGCTATTCTTTATACTCTTGGTATTCTCATTGATTGATTGGTCACATAATTTTCTTTTTGCGCCCTACTGTTTCTGGCTTATTCCGTTCTTGATGGAGGAGACTGCATTTTGGTTTTTGCCTTCGACTAGAGCTTTTATGGTTAGTGATTTTTGTGAGTGAATAAATAAGTATATGAGTATGTGTGATTGTTTTGTATGTCTGTATCTCTATCTATGTTTATACAGACAGACACGACCGAGGACAATTTTATGGCAGGAAGGTTTGGCTTCGCTCATCTTATATGCACAGTGCCTGCATTCTGATGCTTGAGTTGGATATAGTTATAGAAGAATTCGAAGTACAAGATCCACAGGAGAAGGATATGATAACTTGGACAAAAGATCCAATTCTGTTGTGCACTCCATGATCTGTTCATTCTCATATGTTGCTAGATTATCTGTTATGTACAATACACTTTTGGATGATAAAATATGGTAAATTTTCAGAGGGAAGAGGCAGTCTGCATTCATTTTTTAAAGCTAGGGGTTGGGCTACGTCTCTATCTGCTGGCGTAGGGGATGAAGGAATACATCGTTCTTCAATAGCATATGTGTTTGGGATGTCTATTCGCCTAACAGACTCGGGCTTGGAAAAGGTATCATGGATATATATATGTGTGTGTGTGTGTGAATATATACACGCATATATATATTTTTCCATTTAGAAGTCTTGTAAGCTGATATCTCCCATGGTGGCTCATTTATTAAACAAACTTCTCTCCATTTAAATCTGCTTTTTATTGTCTCATGTATTTATCTTCTTTGTGTGCTTATTCCGCAGATCCTTGAGATGATCGGCTATGTTTATCAGTATCTCAAATTATTGCGTCAAGTTTCTCCCTCAGAATGGATATTTAAGGAATTGCAGGATATTGGTAACATGGAATTTAGATTTGCCGAGGAGCAACCTCAGGATGATTATGCTGCTGAACTTTCTGGTATGTCCTGTTAGATTTTTGAAGTTGACTCTGTCCCCAAAGGACAAATTTCTTCCTTTCAAACACTTTAGTCCAGCATTTAGTGGGCATGTCAATCATAGTTTAGCTATTGCTGTTGGATGAAGTTCACCCTATTTTAGACTGAAAGCCTATTTATTTGCCTCGGATGATTTATCATCTATTTGAATCACTAGAAGGTATTGGAAAGGGGGGTCATCACAATTCAGCAAAAATAAAGCAAATCCTTTTATCACTTGTCCTATGGTGATGGCACAAGTCGCTGTGTCTTTTCTCTCCTTCTGGCAAATTTCTTTCCCAAATTGATGAATATTGAGCTAACTCTGGGATAAGATACTTTTGCAAAACTGAATAGAGCTTGTTTTGATGTTTGGGCTTCTTCCTTCATTCGTCAACTATAACCGCCATTACTCATTTAATGGACCTAAGCTATGTTGATCAATCTTTTTGCAGAAAATTTGCTTGTCTATCCAGCTGAGCATGTTATTTATGGAGACTATGCTTACAAGGAATGGGATGAGGAGATGATTGGGTACCTTTTGGGTTTCTTCTCACCTGACAATATGAGGATTGATGTTTTGTCAAAATCCATCAAAAAGTCAAATGGTAGCGTGACATTCGACTTTGCGGGCTTGCAGTTATCGCTAGCTTCAGTTCTTGTTGGAGAAACCTTATAACGTTTACATTTGGCATTGTGAAATGAGATGAAATTACTTAATTTCCTCTCTTGTTCCCTTCCTCCTATTTCAGATTTCCAGCTTGAGCCTTGGTTCGAGTCCTGCTATATTGTGGAAGATGTTTCTCCGGCTCTACTGGGCCTTTGGGGGGATCCTCCAGAAATAGACTCCTCATTGCATCCACCTTCGAGGAATGAATTCATTCCACGTGACTTTTCCATCCGTGTGGATGAAGCGCATAATCACGTTTCTTATGTGTCGTCTCCAAGATGTATACTGGATGAGCCATTGTTGAAGTTATGGTACAAGCTAGATGATACTTTTAAACTTCCTCGTGCAAATGCATACTTTCGTTTAAACTTGAAGGGGGGATATGATGATGCAAGGAGCTGCCTTATGACCGAATTGTTTATTCTCCTTCTTAAGGATGAGCTCAATGAGATTATCTATCAGGTAAATAACTTCAAATTATATTGGCCTCATCGACTTTCAAGTTTGTTGCCGCAGAGTGGTCAGAGGAAATGGTTATAAAGTCTGGGTTATTGAATCATTGGGGTAGTAACTTTAATCGTAATGGTTTAAGAGATTGGGATTGTAGTCATACTTAATGGACATACATAACCAGTTTTTTGGAGACGGCCTTTAAGCTTCCTCCTTGTTTAGCATGCCATTTTCTACACATACAGTCGTTATAATATGGAGAGCATGACTTGTTTAATTTGAAAATCTTATTATTGTTGGTTAGTTGATGAAGTTCAGTGATATAGACTTTTGAGTATTGAAAATAACCATGTCAAAAGTGAATTTTGCTTTGTATGTTCCAGCTTGGATTTTTGACCCGACAGGATCTTTATCTGGCTGCAGGCAAGTATTGCCAAGTTGGAAACGTCAGTGTCATTCTTTAGTGACAAGTTGGAGCTAAGGCTCTATGGGTTCAATGAGAAGCTTCCGATTCTTTTGTCCAAGATTTTGGCCATTGCCAAATCCTTTTTGCCGACTGATGATCGTTTCAAGGTATAAGGCATTTTCCATGAAGGTCAATACAGTTTACTAAGACCTGCATCATTACCATTATGAGGAAGATGCCCTCTAAATAGAAAAGCTAATGTTTTTGAACTCGGAACAGTCGAAGAACTAAGGGGCTCCCAGTTTACGGTTCAATCATTTCTATTGGTTGGACCGCCAGGTCAGCATTTGGTGACATCATTTATATGAATTAGTATATAATGTGAAAACTCATTTGTTGACACAAGGTGTTGCCAAACTAAGACGTAGAAGGCGCATTCCAAGTTTCCCCTATACATAAGTTAGAGTGTCGCTATAATGCCATGTGGAGCTATATTTGATGTGTAAGAAGCTTATTTTATATGAATTTTGTTAAAAGTTCACCTGGGGCATTTTTAAGCAGTCGAATAAGGAAGTAGTGTTGTTTTCAAGACACTGACTGTCCTTATAATATGGACAATTAGTGCTTTGAAAATTGAATGTTTCCTCAGTAAGCATATTTATTAATTGCCCCAGGGGTATCTATAAAAAAAAAACCAAGTGCCCGAGGTACTCGTTAACAAGACCCTCTTTATATTGATTTACTAAGTGGTAGAAAATGAGTAAAGTTGGAGCATGGCTGAGCGTCATTGGATGTTTCTATGACTCAGAGAGGGCAGGAGTTTGAAACCCAGAACCTCCATCGGGATTACATTTTTGTAGTCGAGATCTGGTTAAATTGGGTTGATTGGTTTTCCAGGTAAAATTACAATTCTATCATCCAACTACAATACAGTATATCATGAAAAGAAAAACTACAGTACAATTCAAATAAATGGTCGATAACTTTTTTTTCCTTGAAATCTAGAGTAGCAATTGTACCGAAGTTTTGAGAGAAAGGGAAACAAAAGTATAGATCTTTGATTGGGCAGTTTTGTCGCTCACCTTAGCTGTCTTCTTTAACAGGTTATAAAGGAAGAGTTGGAGAGAACTCTGAGAAACACCAACATAAAACCCTTAAATCATTCGTCATACTTGAGACTGCAATTATTGTGCAAAACTTTCTATGACGTGGATGAGAAGCTGTGTTGTTTGGGCGATTTGACTGTTGATGATCTGAAGGCATTCATCCCTGTACTTCGTTCCCAGGTAAAGTAGATCATGATCAGCTTGGCTTCTTGTACTCTACCCTTAGTTTCAACAAGCGCTTTACCCATAATGTGCTTTTTAGTTCCTTCTGATGTTGATTCCATGATAAGCGTTCATTTGGAGAGACTAATATAGGGTAGAGATCCATTCGTTTACATGTCCCAATTAACAAGATAATTGCTCCCTCTTTCGACTAGATGTGCCTGGAACATGGTTTGAGAGCAGTCCATTGGGGATTCAGTATTGATAGTAATCTAATCATACTACACCAGTGCACTCTACAAAGTGTGAGCAAAGTTTATCACTCCCTCAAACTTTTATTAAGTGAGGAGAGTAGACCACTGATCTTGGACAGAAACTGGAGTATACAATTTATTCTTTGTGGGCTACTAAGGGGGTGTTTAGGTGTGGTTCCAAAAAAGAAAAAGTAGGTGAACTAAATATTGTTCTGGTAGAAGTTTTCAATAGATATTAAGATCCAAGAAAATTCATGCTTTAGTATTCCTTAGTACTAGTTTTGTTTGGTAGTTATAGCTTCTCATCTTAAGTACCGTGACTATCCCAGACAAGCTCTTGTGAAAAAAAAATACGAGTGTCTTCTGTTGAATGTAGTCTACAACAAAGGAGTATAAGCAATGCTGTTTTTAGGTATCCTCTGAAGATAAAAACGGGAATGTTCTCCAGGAATTGAACGTCATGCTTAATTCATAGATTAAAAATCTTTTTAACTTTTGGAGCCGAAGAAAATTTTGATTAGATACTTGGGGTCTCAATGACCAGGGCAACCTAGTAACAAAGAAATATTTATAGTTTCGTTACTGATCAGTACTTGCAGATTGGTGGGGAGGTTGTATAAACGATCTTTATTGTCAACTTAGTTTTCATTTTGCAGCTTTATATTGAAGGCCTTTGTCATGGAAATTTGCTTGAAGAAGAAGCTATTGTTTTATCGGAGGCATTTAGAGTCAACTTACCTGTCCAAGCACTTCCAGTTGAGATGAGGCATAGAGAACATATTGTATCTCTTCCTTCTGGTGCAAACCTTGTAAGAGATATCAGGGTGAAGAATAAATCGGAGACAAACTCTGTTGTTGAGGTAAGTAGAATAAGTAATTTGTGTTTTCTTTCTTCCTTCTGCCCCCGTCTTTTCTGTGCTAAGTATATTGAAGATCTTCAAGGAGGTGCTCCCATTAAAATTTAAAAGTTTGAAATAAGTTGTGTAGTATCCGATTTTCTTGTACTTGTATCTTCTCGGTGTTGTTCTCTTAAATTCAATTCTATGCAGCTTTACTTCCAAGTTGAACCAGAAGTGGGAAAAGAATCAATCAAATTAAAGGCTCTGATGGATCTTTTTGATGAGATAGTGGAAGAACCTCTGTTCAATCAGCTAAGGTTGTCATTGTTGCTGAAAGCTCCTCATACATTCAGATATTATTTGCCACTTAAGAATCTTAGCTCATATCCGAGCAATTTGTTCCGTGATAGTAATAAGAGGTGGAAGGGGAACCTGTCTTATTTATCATGTTGGGCCTCACTGCATAAAGTTGGTTCTGCTTAGTTGTGCCTTTCTTTACTAGTTGACAATAGAACAGGGATGCTGTCATTTTCTCCCGTTGACGTTCATGGGGGTGCAATTTTCAAACTAGAGCTTTATGTAATGCTTTTCTCTTTCTGGTTGCTGTTTTTGCTACATTTTTGTTCTTTTTACTTATAAGCTGCAAATAATTTTTAGAAAGTTCAGTTCCAATTCTCCGCGAGTTAAGAGTAATATTTTGATCTTAAATGGTTTCTCAACTTGTTATCAGGAATGATGAACTCGACTGAGGAGAATTTATAGTTCTTTCACGTGACTTGGTTGATCCTTTTCTTCTGGATAGGCGTTTTCTCTTTTTTCTGGCCAAATCATCTTCTAGTTTCTTAATTATCTTTATCACTCTGCTGTGTAGGACTCAAGAGCAGCTTGGCTATGTTGTTGAAGGTAGTCCCAGGGTGACATACCGCATTTATGGGTTCTGTTTCTGTGTCCAATCTTCCAAATATGACCCTGTCTACTTGCTTAGGAGGATCGACAAGTTCATAGACAGTCTGGAAGAATTACTGGTAAGCATTTGTGTGCCTCTTTAATCCACATTAATATTTTTACTGCTCAAAAGCTCTTCTCGTCCTTTTTGGATGTGCTTACTTTTACTAATGGTAGTGCGCTTTTTTCATTGCTAAGTGAGAACTGCTGTGGTGTGTCATGTCTCTTCTGGTTGGTGGTAGATTTATGACTTGATGGAATTTAAAGCAGTAATTGTTTTAATCTTGGTGTGTGGGAGGTCTCTAGAACAGCTGGAAAAAATCACCAGAAAGTGCAGATGTTGGTGATTTATTTCTGGTTTGTGTACGTACTCTTGTGGAAATGCTGCTTTTGTCTAAGTTGATGATAACAAACAACTGTTTAAGTTATGACGCTTTCGAGCAAGGTGGCTCTCCCACTGTAGCTTATGGTTTCCATATACTTATTGAGTTCATGCGAATAAAGAATATGGTTTACCATGAATGCATAAAAATCACTTCGTCTACATGAACGGTTATTCAGTCTTGTAATGCACCTGATTCCATAGTTTGTTGAGGCCTTCATTGGTCCTAGGGATTAACATCATCAGAGTCTGCTTCTCGGAGAAGATTTCCAATTGCTTGTCATGTTTGGAAATTTATTTGTTGCAGGGTGGCCTTGATGATTGTACTTTTGATAATTACAAAAATGGTTTAATATCGAAGCTGCTGGAGAAAGATCCATCCATGACGTATGAAACAAACCGATTCTGGGGTCAGATAATTGATAAAAGGTATAATACAGTTATGACTTATTAACAAATTTGTTTCTATCCTGCTTTGACTTTCTCAAATACTTGAAGTCTTCATTATTAGTTGCTAAGCAATGTGAAGTTTAATGTTATCTATGAATTATAATCTATCCTTGGATGCTTGGAGAATGAAACCTTCATACCTATGAGCACGGATGAACTATTTGACTTGCATGTGCAATGTCTTAGGTACCCGAGGTCTAGGTACAATACTTTCGATTCTTTTGTCTGAAAACTTTCGAGGTACTGCAAAAACTTGCAGCTCCAAGCACATTATAATTCACATTTGCTTTTGCCTTGGAATGATTAGACAGCCATGCAAACGACTTTGAAGTATTGAGAGGCGCTGATGGACTTTTTCTCTTTGCTTTTTATCGCTCGAAAGCTATACAAATTTAGTGAGGTTTTTCTCTTTTTGATCAACTCTCTGTTCCCCATTCTGGTACAAGTGTAACTACTCTCTTTTGTAATGGTGTACCTCCAGTGAATCTATTTGATTTTAAGGTGCACAATCTGGAAGCTGACTCTAGATCCATGATTGTTAGGGGCGCGAATGGCAACACTTCTGCTCTAGAAATCAATTTTTGGCCAGAAGTTGATTTTTTATTTCTGGAGAGAAGTAAATTTTTTTTACTTCTTCAAGTGGCTCCAAAAATACTTATGGAGCAAAAAAAAATGCTCCGGAAGTAGAAAAAAAAACTCGTGTAACCGAACGGATTTCTGCTCCAGAAGTGTTGTCATGCGCGCCCTAGAGTGCTTCGTGTCCTCCTTGCTGAATCTCAAGCAACATGAATGTGTTTACTTTCAGGTACATGTTTGACTTCTCAGAGAGAGAAGCAGAAGCTCTCAGAAACACTAAGAAGGATGAAGTCATTGACTGGTATAAAACATACTTGTGCCAACCATCTCCCAGTTGCAGGAGACTTGCTGTGCAGGTATGGGGTTGCAACACTGACTTGAAAGATGCTCATGCACAAAGAGAAGATATGCAAATCATTGATGACCTTGCCGCATTCAAGTTGTCATCAAAATACTACCCGAGTCTTTGTTGAGCAGATGCTACCTGGAGAAAAGTAGTATTTGTTTAAACTATAGATGATCTCGAGGAAAGCTAGCCGGTGGGGTCAAGTTCGACTAATTTCTTCTTGAGATGAATTTATAAGACAATGGGAACTGATGATACATCGTAATGACAAGTCTAGTTTTCCAATGATTGTTGTACTCTTAACTGCTGGTGCTGGGATTCAGGACCTGCCTTTGACCATCAATGAAGAGCTGAATTCTTTTTCACTGAAGGCGGGAAAGAGCCATTTCAGACTGAATGTCAAGGAAATAAAAGATCCGAGTACCTAGTAAAGGATTGGCCAAAAAAGGAAGAGTATTTAATAAAGGACGTCGTTGTTGTCTTTCCTTTACATGTCCAGAGTCGTCTAGACTGGATTCCTAGCTTTATCTATCACATTCTTTGTGGCTCTGTTGATGATGGTTTTTTTTTTTCTTCTGGTCGGAAGCGTGGATGATTTTTAGCCAGCTTCAGTTTGCTGCTTCTTCAGGTCTAAAAAGCTGAACGATGTTGGTCGGGACGGTGTAATGAGGATTGACCATTGTTGCTTTCTTTTATTTTGCCAGTCCACAATTTTCTGGCTTACATGTTAATGCAGGTGTTGGCCTAACATTTGTTGGAAAATATGCTAGTCTCACTTGTAGAGCTCATCGAGATGTGGCACACAGGTCATATTATTTCGTGGGTTGAATCTAATTTCCTCTTTGAAATATGGCGATGTCGAATATCACTTAATAGAAATTGGGGAAAATTCCAAAAAAGGGCCCGAAGTCCTCTGATTTTCTCAAATAAGGCCCCCAAGTGAACCTTGATTCAAATAAGGGCATGAAGTGACATAATATGTTTCAAAAAAGGGCCTGAGCTAAAGGGCATTTTCGTCATTTCTCATTTTGATTTTTTATTTATTTTTTCCCTATTTTTTTCTTTTCTATTTTTTAAAAAATTTAAAAAAATTTAAAAAAAAAAAAAAAAAACAACCCACAGGCGGGAGGGGCAGCCCTCCTGCCTGTGGCCGCCGGCCCATCGCAGGTGGGGGGTCTGCGGGGGCGGCGAGGGCCGGCGACCCCGCCAACCAGAGGCGAGGGCCGGCGACCCCCGCCCAGGTCCAAGCGGGGGTCGCCGGCCCTCGCCCAGGACCGGGCGGGGGTCGCCGACCCTCGCCAAGACCAGGGCGGGGGTCGTCGCCCTCCCCTGGTCAGGGCCGGGCGGGGCTGGCGACCCCCGCCCAGATCTGGGAGAGGGCTCGACCTCTCCCTGTTGGCCCTCGCCTCTGGTTGGCGGGGTCGCCGGCCCTCGCTGAGGCGCCGGTGACTCCGCCGCCTTCGCCGCCCCTGCCGACCCCCCACCTGCGGTGGGCCGGCGGCCACAGGCGAGCGGGAGGGGGCAGCCCTCCCGCCCCTGCAACGTTTTTTTTTTTTTTGAAATTTTTTTTGTTAATTTTTAAGGAAATAGAAAAAAAATAAAAAATAAGGAAAATGACGAAAATGCCCTTGAAATCAGGCCCTTTTTTGAAATTTTATGGTCACTTCAGGCCCTTATTTGAAACAACGTTCACTTCAGACCCTTATTTGAGAAAATGAGGGCACTTCAGGCCCTTATTTGAATCAAGGTTCACTTGGGGCCCTTATTTGAGAAAATCAGAGGACTTCGGGCCCTTTTTTGAAATTTTCCCTAGAAATTGGAAGTAGGGGGGGTCTTGATTACTTTGATAATCAGACAAAAGTAATTAGAATATATGCTTTACACAAGAAGTCGATGTGGATAAACTTTGATGTGCGAAGGCCTGTACACTCCGATGACTCTGGGCCTGGAAAAGTGATAGTTGAGGAGGAAACGTTTTTTTTTCTGGTTCTCCAACGTTGTGGGGGAGCTACTTAAGAAAATGTATTTGTGTTTTTTATTTTTTTAATCAGTGGAAAGCCGTATTTAAACTGGAAAATAGATGTGATTGCCACATAATAATTCAAAATTATTTTTCTTGTTTTTGCAATGTGCATGGCAAGGGCATAGATTTGAATATATCACGGGGGTCGAAGTCCCTCAATAGATTTGAATAAGTTGAATTCCTTAGAAATGCTTTGATCTAGCAAAATGCAATTCACAATTCTATCATCTAGCAGCAGCAGCAGCATCATCCTTGGTAACACACAGTCAAAACTCAAAACCACCACCACCACCACTTGATATCATCGTGATTAAATTGTTCGTCATCACGCCGCGATCAATCATTTCTGTTATTTGAAAAGAGTGGAACCCAAATGTTAAGAGGGAAGGGAATCTCGTAATTTGTTTTGACCTCGGAATCGCGAAATAAGGTTGGAATGCAGCAGGCACAGCACAGCACAGCACAGCACGGCACATGTGAAAAGAAAGGGACGAGAGGTGGTGTTTGGGTTGGGCCTCGTGGGATCTCTCTCTCTCTCTCCTCACAGCCAGTGGGACTCGTCGATGCTTCGTCAAATTGAATCACAGGAGGGAGGAGGATTTGCTGCCCACTAATTCTTATTATTTGTAATTTGGTAAGACATCATTACACTACTAATCAATTCATTCTCTCAATCTCAGTCCGTCCTCGTTGAATTTGGTAATTTCTCTTCCTTCTCCCTCCCGGGTTTTGCCGATTTCGATGGTCAACAAAACCTGAGCCCATGATTTCTCTTGATCTCCCCCTCCTTCACCCACCACCCCTTCTTCCTCAATCAATGCGATTCTCCCACCGGTGACCCCCTCTCTCTCTCTCCTTGACTTGTATGTTCCTTTGTTGTTATTGTCCTCTTGCGGCTGCAGATCTAGGGTTCTTGAATGCTGAATTGTCTTCCAATCGCGTCCCCTCGGATTAACTCTGTCTCAATGTTGTTATGGTTGACAGTTGAACTCCTCTTCTTTCCCCGAAATTCTGGTTATCCCTCCCACCTTCGAGAAAACAGGTAGGCGAATCTCTCTCTTTTTCCTGGCATCGATGCCGTCATTCGACGTTATCTCCGTCCACTTATGGTAGTTTGTGATGATGTAGATCGATCTTGATCGCGGAGGGGCTTAGTAGACTATACTGAATATGAGTGAGAACAAGGGATTCCAGCTGGGCACCATTGGAGCTTTAAGTTTGTCTGTGGTATCTTCCGTCTCCATCGTGATTTGCAACAAGGCCCTTATTAGCACGCTTGGTTTCACGTTTGGTGAGTACGGATCTTGTATCATTGCATCCTATATATCGTATGATTCCACCAAGTAGGATTCACTTGGAGAACGACATGACGTTGGATATGAGCACTTGGCTTTCTGATTTTATCCATTGAAACTAATTAGGATATCTATCTTCATCATTTCTGTATTTACTGTACATAAATTACGATGCTTGTCAATTGCAGCATGCTTTTCGATTATCTTTGTGTTTAAGGATGCTACTGTCTCATTTTTTAAAATTTCGGTTTTTCCAACTTCCAACATGGTCTCGATTCTTGGATGGATAACTGCTTCTTTGGTCACATTTGCAGTGCTTCCCCGATCATTTTTATAGATATATTAGTAATTTAAATCCATATCTCTTTTTCTTGAATTTACTCCCACATTGTGGGTGTCACAAGAAAGTAGTTCTTGAGGTTTTTCGGAGCTTCTCGATTCTCTATGCTAATCATGCCTTATGCAGCCACAACTTTGACAAGCTGGCATCTGTTGGTCACGTTCTGCTCACTTCATGTGGCCTTATGGATGAAATTGTTTGAACACAAGCCTTTTGATGCAAGAGCTGTCATGGGATTTGGAATACTGAATGGGATATCGATTGGACTATTAAATCTCAGTTTGGGTTTCAATTCTGTGGGTTTCTACCAGGTAATCCTTTAGCCCCTTTGCTACTTGAAAAGTTCTAAAGAAGGTCCATGTTATCCATCTTTCTAGGGACCGAGCTTTTTCTGTCTGAACACCGCGCATTTGCCGAATAATATGCCCATGAAGATCGAGTAAATATCTCACATTTTTGTATATTTTCACAGAGTACACTTTACATCAGTTGTTTGTTTTTTGAGTTACTAGGGCTTACCGAATGCAAGTTTATGAAAATGATTCCTTACTTGAAGTGGTCTCTCTGAAGATTTACCTCTGTTTAACTGTAGTGATTTTCCTCTAGCCTTAAGCCTTCATTCTACTAAGACGGTGAGAATCTCTTTTGGCTTTTGACTCTCAGATGACAAAGCTGGCAATCATCCCCTGCACTGTTCTCTTGGAGACTCTTTTCTTCAGGAAGCTATTTAGGTGGGCCCTCTGCAATGTCCCTCTGCGGCGTGTATTTCTTGTAACATGAATATTCCTTGTGTGAGTGACTGAGTGTGCTAGGTACTTCTAACTTGCTAGAACACCCCCACCCCACCCCCCCCCCCCCCCCCCCCCCCCCCCCAAAAAAAAAAAAAGCAAGAAAAAAGAAAAAGAAAAGAAATGCTTTATGAAACGTGCCTGTTGGTTGACTTACCTTCAGTTTGTGTATATCATATAATTTATCTACACTGGCTTCTTCTGCTGCATCTTACATGATAGTTCACTCATGCTTGTTAATTGTTGTTGCAGTCGGAGCATCCAATTTTCGCTTGTAATTCTTCTTATTGGTGTTGGAATTGCAACAGTAACGGATTTACAGCTCAATGCCTTGGGCTCTGTCTTGTCACTGCTCGCAGTGCTTACGACCTGTGTTGCGCAGATTGTATCCTCAGTGTTCTCATTTCAAGTATATTGTCTCTCATCGCATTTATCTCTTTGCTTAGTTGACTAAAAGGACTTCCAGAACCCTTTTATTGGCCTGGTTTCCATCACTATTCTACTTTGTTTGAGACCTTAATCATGATTCTTAGATGACTAATACAATCCAGAAGAAGTTCAAAGTTTCTTCAACCCAGCTTCTGTATCAGTCTTGCCCTTATCAGGCAATTACGTTGTTTGTCGCGGGTCCTTTTTTAGATGGCATGCTGACGAATAAAAACGTTTTTGCTTTCAAGTACACCCCTCAAGTGCTGGTGAGAGTCGACTGCCTTCCCCTCCTTTGCTGAGGTTTATTCTCATAAATGGTTGTGACTGACTAAATATACTGTCTTCATTGCAGTTCTTCATTGTTCTCTCCTGCTTGATATCTGTTTCTGTAAATTTTAGCACATTTTTGGTGATCGGAAAAACATCTCCTGTAACGTATCAAGTACTTGGACATCTGAAGACTTGTCTGGTTTTGGCTTTCGGCTATGTTCTGCTTCACGACCCGTTTAGTTGGCGCAACATTTTGGGTATTTTGATTGCCGTAGTAGGGATGGTACTTTATTCTTACTACTGCACTGTTGAGACCCAGCAAAAGGCTAATGAGGCATCTGCTCAGCTGACCCAGGTACATTCATTTGTTGGCATTTTATTGCTTTAGATGATATCGTTCTCTCATTAGCTTCTCAAATAATCCCTTGAATTCTACAGTGCTGGAAAGCTACTGTTTTCTTTTCCTATTAACTGTCTCTTTGCTTTCGTCTTCTATATTGCATTGTTTCATAGACTTCTAATGGGAGCCTATGCTCTTTCCTCCATGATGGCAGCCAAAGGAAAGTGAAACTGATCCACTAATTGGTGTGGAGAATGGAAGTGCAATCTTAAACGATGGCGTTGTTACAAAAGGCCCCGTGTGGAACTCAAACAAGGACCTACATGCATAAAGTCATCCACATCCAATTAGGCATTTTAGGAAGCAGCAGCTTCGGTGAATTGGTGTTGTCTCAAAGGTACTGCTCTACCAAAAGGTCTTGCTGGATTCCTGAGATCAAGATTAAGATGCTCTATGTGAAGTTAGATATTGGAGTTAAGAGAGATGTAGTTTATACAGCAAACTTGTTCATTCTTTTCTTTGCTGATGTTTGGAGAAATGTTGACCTTAAACACCAAAAAGAATATTGGGTGTTTCTTTAATGCGTTTAGCTTTCTGCATGCTAAAGCAAACATAGCCCTCTTTGAGGCCTTTCTTTCGCCCGAGTTATTGTTCTCATTTCCCTTTTCAGTTGGTGAACGTGCATCTAGCGAGTGTTCAAAGCAAGACAAATTGAATGAAACCTATAGCTTCAAAACTCTGGAACTTAAATTGCGTTTAGATTTCATCGCTCTGGTCCTAGGAGAATGCTGAGAATCGTTCAGTTAAGTTTGTGTTCTTGTTTGATCTTTCAATCTGCATAATAAAGCCGTGAAACGTTTCAAGTTCTCATGGACAGGCATTTCTCGACGGAGAAACGCTGTTGTCAGGCGCTGGAAACTAATGCTGGTGGAATTTAATTTCCTTGCTACATACGAGCTAGCCAGAAGTCTACAGTGTGAGAATCAAGTTACTTCTCGTTCTCCCCAGAGTGAGTGTTCTGCCCGGTATTGTTCTAAGTCGTGGTTCAACAGGGAAAAATGTGCTCTCTTTTGTCGGACAAGGAAAATATGGATAAGCAGAACATTTGGGTTTCTTCTCATATACCTACCGACGGAAGAATTTCTTATTGACAAATACATCGAATTTGTATGAATACCTGTTTGAGTAGGGAAAATTGTCCAAAAGTCCTAAATCTACTTTAGCCAATTAAGTCTTAAACCTTTCAATATTGTCAATTGAATCATAAACCTTTTGATATTTTGCCAGTTGAGTCTATTCAGCCAATTTTAATCGAAAATTGCTAACTTGGACGTCGGTGGTGCCATATAGGACGGTCGGCATTGACTTAGATAATTTTTGTATCATTTTTTCTTTTTCTTTCTTTCTTTTACTTTTTTTTTTCTACCAAGTTCGACAAGTGTTTCGGCCCTTGCTCAGTGGCCGGCAAGGATCGACTGGCCCTCGCTCAATGGCCGGTGAGGGTTGGCCAGGAACCCTCGCTGGGCTTGGCAGAAAAATGAAAGAAAAGAAAAGAAAAAGAAGAAGAAAATAATAATAAAAAGGGGCGCGCTTTTTTCATTCCTTTTTTGGCTACCACACTCCCTGAATTAGTGTTTTGACAATAATATCTCTTGTGGATCCCACCTTTTAGTATATCATTCCCATTAACATATTATTAAATTCAAATGTGGGCCCAATTTTGTGTTTACTTTTTTTCTTTTTCTTCCCTATTTCTCTCTTCTCTCTTTTTGCGTGTTCCTCATTTTCTTTCTCTTTGCCTTCTTCACGTACATCCTCCACTACGCCTCCGACCCCAAGGCTCCATTGGCCACGCTATTTGTTCGCTTCTCCATCTCGCCACTCTTCGCGGCCTCGACTTGCCGTCATCGAGACCTCTTGACCATCGATTACTCCGCTGTGTAGGGGCACAAGATCGGCGAGGCGTAGCTCGACCCCACTGTATGCCTGAACGATTTTGAAGACGAAGGTCCAACCACATGATGAACTTAAGGAACTTGAGAGAGAGATATGAGAAAGAAGCAGCCAACCTGACCATGCTCTCAAGGTGAAAATGTCGCCCCTTCACAGCAGAGTAAACCATAGTCGAGAAGGTCTCGATGACAGCGGGTCGAGGTGGCCAGGTGGAGAAGTGAGGGAACAGTGCGTCCAATGGAGCCTTTGGGTCGGAGGCGCGTTGGAGGACGTATGCGACGAACACCCAAAGAGAGAGAAGAGAGAGATAGGGAAGAAAAAGAAAAAAGTAAACAAAAAATGGGGCCACGTTTGAATTTAATAATCTATTAATGGGAATGATATGCTAAAAGGTGGGATCTACAAGGGATATTGTTGTCAAAACACTAATTCATGGAGTGTGGTAGCCAAAGAGGGAGTGGAAAAAGCGTGACAAAAAAAAAACTCGAAACTTTTAAAAAAAAAACTATAAAATTTTTTCACGTCAATGCCGACTGTGCCACGTAGGACGTTTGGTGTCCACGTTAGCGATTTCCGGCTAAAATTGGCCGGATGGACTCAATTGACAAAGTGTCAAAAGGTTTAGAATTCAATTAGCAAAATCGAAAGGTTTAGAATTCAATCAAACTGTTGCAGGACTTTTCTTTTTCCATGCCACGATCGCCATAAAATTTTCTCATCTGTTGTGAGAGAAGGTCAAAGTACATATAGTCGGATTTGGCATGCTTCATCCCTCGGTGTGGAATGCCCCCACATTATACCCTACCTCTGGTTTCACGCATTTTGATGTAGAACAGTTGGCGTGCAATTATTTAGAATTACGTGATCGTCAGAATCACCGAAAATCTCGGCCGTTTTTTCTGATTTAGGAAATTCGCAATTATCTTTAATTTTAAATATTCTGTTTGATTAGATTAGATTCAGTTTATTTGATGTTATCTTTACTTATTTGATTTCCAAGAGGAGTCCTATCGCTATATAGGACGTCCATCTATGTAATTGAGGGGTATCACAGTATCAATATTGAATCAAAACTTTCGAGTTCCTTGGAGTTGTTCCGAGTTTGCTTTCTTACTGTGTCATTTGGTATCAGAGTAGGCATTTCCTGTGACGATGGTCAATAACGCGAACGTTAATCTCCCCGTTGCTGAGGGCTGTGAAAGCGAGCCTATTACACGGGCTGAGTTCACCCAGTTCGTGGATCAAACCGATCGTAGGTTTCAAGAAATCCTTGAGGCCATACAGCGTTTATCCACAAACCCCGCACCCAGCGTTCTTCCAGCCGATCGACTTCCTGTCGGTCGTGATCCCGAAGTTGTTGTGGACTGTGGGGCCAATATCCGACATAGACGGGTAGACTATGTCGAAGACTCTGAAGACGAATACGAGGAAGATTTTCTAGATGTGCCTATTCGAAGAGGACGATAGAATGGAGGATTCCAGAATGATCCTGTCCGTGGTGGTCGGCGCTATGGAGGACATCGGCGGGATCCAGAGCAATATCAGTTAAAGGTAGATCTACCAACCTTCAACGGGAATTTGAATATCGAAGATTTCCTAGATTGGCTGTGGGAAGTTGAAAAATTCTTCGACGCCATGGAGATTGAAGAGGATCGACAAGTTAAGTTAGTTGCGTACAAACTGAAGGGTGGTGCTTCGGCTTGGTGGGAGCAAACGCAATTAACCCGACGTCGACAAGGAAAGGCTCCTGTCCAAACGTGGAATCGCATGAAACAGATGCTGAAGTCACGGTTTCTTCCCACTGATTTTGAGCAGCTGTTGTTTCAGCAATTTCAGAATTGTAAGCAGACGAACCGAACAGTCCAAGCCTACACGGAAGAGTTCCTCCGACTTTCCGCCCGCAATAACCTAGCTGAGTCGGAAGCGCAACAAACTGCTAGGTACATAAACGGCTTGCGACTGAACATTCAAGATCGTGTTTCTTTGCATCGTGTATTTTCGGTTGAAGATGCCCAGGAGATGGCGCGAAAAATCGAGATGCAGTTGGAGAGGACTACCCCTAGTACTCGTGGAAGCCATTATTCTGGTCGTGGATCCTTCGGAAAAGGGAAGCAGATTGATGCTTCAGGTTCCTCAAGTCAGCAAACCGGTGATACGAACCGAGCACCGGGAGGTGTTGCTGGGATGCCTAAGGAACCAGTCGCGGCAAATAACCGTGCTCCGAACATCCAGAATCCTTATGCCAAGCCGCAACCGATCAGGTGCTATAAGTGTAACGAATTGGGCCATCGTTCGAGCGATTGTCCCCGTCGGAGAATGGCCAATATCGTTGAGCATGAAGAGGAGGAGTATGAGGAAGATTGGGTGGACGAAGAAGAAGTGGAAGATGAGGCGGGCGAGCAAGTGAATTGTGTTGTTCGTCGTTTATTACTTGCTCCGAGGATAGAAGACACCTAGAGAAATCAGCTTTTTTGCGCTCGTTGTACTGTAAACGGCAAGGTATGCGATGTTATAATTGACAGCGGGAGTTGCGAGAATATAGTGTCAAAGGCTTTAGTGGACCACTTACAGTTGAAGACGGAGCCACATTCCGCGCCTTATACAATCGGATGGATTCGCAAAGGACCCGAGCTTAAGGTAACACATGTATGTCGTTTACCTATCTCTATTAGAAAGTCGTATCAGGACACTATTATGTGCGATGTTGTAGAGATGGATGCATGTCATGTGTTATTAGGGCGACCATGGCAGTATGATGTGGATATTACACATCGAGCTAGGGAGAACACGTACTCTTTTGTATGGAATAAAACCAAAATTACGTTGAAGCCGAGGGGTGATACTCCCCAGGCCCCACAGAAACAGGGTTCTAGTTCTGGCGTTGTGCAAAGTGCAGGAGTTATGTTGAATATTCGTAAACGTGAAGGGATGTACATGCTTGTAGAGAAGAGTGACAAACAGACCGTGGTTCGTATTCCTGAAACTCTTAAGCCTTTGCTAAAGGCGTTCTGTGATGTAATGCCGGATGATTTACCTGACGGATTACCTCCTATGAGAGATATCCAGCATGAGATTGACTTTCTACCAGGTGCCAGTCTCCCTAATCTACCGCATTACAGGATGAATCCAAAGGAGAACCAGATTTTACAAGAGCAAGTGGGAGAGCTCCTCCGCAAAGGTTTCTTGCGCGAGAGTAAAAGTCCTTGTACCGTACCCGCACTTCTCACGCCGAAGAAAGATGGCAGTATGCGTATGTACGTTGACAGCCGTGCCATTAATCGGATAACTGTCAAGTACAGGTTTCCAATTCCCCGGCTTGATGATATGCTGGATAGACTTGCTGGATCACGGGTCTTTACGAAGATCGACCTTCGAAGCGGCTACCACCAAGTTCGCATCCGTCCAGGCGACGAGTGGAAAACAGCCTTTAAAACGAGTGCAGGTTTGTACGAATGGCTTGTCATGCCGTTTGGACTCACTAATGCGCCTAGTACTTTTATGCGTTTGATGACTCAGGTACTCAAACCTTTTATTGGCAAGTTTGTGGTTGTTTTCTTCGATGATATTCTCATTTATAGTCCGGACGAACGACAGCACTTAGAGCACTTGAGGGATGTTCTGCTGACCTTGCAGAAAAATCAGTTATTTATTAATTTGAAGAAGTGCAGCTTCATGACTGAGCGACTTCTTTTCTTGGGTTTTATTGTTGGAGCAGAAGGTCTCCATGTTGAATCAGAAAAAGGTGGCAGTAATCCGCAATTGGCCAGTTCCACAGAATGTTGGCGAGGCTCGAAGTTTCCATGGCCTTGCGACGTTCTACCGACGTTTTATTAGAGATTTTAGTACAATCGTGTCCCCGATCACTGATTGCTTAAAGAAAGGCAAATTCCATTGGGGTGATGAAGCTTTGGCCAGTTTTAAGCTTATCAAAGAAAAGCTCTCAACAGCCCCGGTATTGATGCTTCCAGATTTTTAGAAAGTGTTCGAGCTGGATTGCGATGCTTCGGGTGTGGGAATCGGCGCTGTTCTTTCTCAAGAAGGTAAGCCTATTGCCTTTTTTAGTGAGAAGCTTAATGAAGTTCGGCGGCCCTGGTCTACATATGAGCAAGAATATTATGCTGTAGTGCGCGCTATAAAGCATTGGCAGTGCTATCTTTACCAGCAAGAGTTTGTTCTTAATACTGATCATCAAGCTCTTAAATACATTAAGAGTCAGAAGCATTTGAATAGGATGCATGCACGATGGGTTTCCTTTCTGGAGCAGTTTAATTTTGTACTTCGTCATAAGGAAGGCCGTTTAAATAAAGTGGCGGATGCACTCAGTCGGCGTGCTGCGACACTCGTGACTATGCGCACTGATGTTGTTGGTTTTGGTCAACTCTGTTCTCTTTATCTTGAGGATGCTGATTTTGGTGTTATATGGGAGAAGTATTCTGAAGCAGGTTCCCATGGCGATATGATAATTCAGGACAGGTTCCTATTTTTCGGCAATAGATTATGTATTCCTCGAAGTTCTTTGCGGGAACAACTTATTCGAGAGCTTCATGGCAGTACTCTTGGCGGACATTTGGGCCGTGATAAGACTGTAGCCTTAGTGGAGGAACGGTACTATTGGCCACAACTGAAGCGTGACGTGGGGCGATTTGTCGGCAAGTGTTATATTTGCCAGACGGCTAAGGGCCATTCTCAGAACACTGGCCTCTATACTCCCTTGCCGGTTCCTTATGGTCCGTGGGTGGATATCTCGATGGATTTCGTGTTGGGACTTCCTCGCACCCAGCGAGGTGCGGATTCCGTATTCGTGGTGGTTGACCGGTTCTCCAAGATGGCACACTTTATCCCTTGCGAGAAGACTTCGGATGCTTCACATGTGGCAAGTTTGTTTTTTTGTGAGGTAGTCCGTCTGCATGGGGTTCCAAAGACCATCACTTCTGATCGTGACACGAAATTCCTAAGCCATTTTTGGCGTACTTTATGGCGTTTGTTTGGGACGGATTTACAATATAGCAGCTCTTTTCATCCCCAAACGGACGGTCAGACCGAAGTTGTGAACCGTACTATGGCAGATATCATTCGATGCCTCTGTAGTGATGTGCCCAAGCAGTGGGATCGGTATCTGGCTCCTGCTGAGTTCGCCTTCAACAACACTGTTAACCGTTCCATGGGAAAATCTCCTTTTGAGATCATCTATGGGCGTACTCCGCAGCATACTTTGGATTTGGTTCCCTTGCCCAAGATTCCAGGCTATAGTGTCGCGGCAGAGCATTTGGCGACCAGAATTCAGGAAGTCCAAGTAGATGTTACTCGCTAATTAGCTGCTTCGAATTCCAAGTATAAAGAAGATGCTGGTAAACGGCGCAGTTCGAAGACTTTTGAAGTAGGCGATGAGGTCATGATTTTTCTGTGAAAGGAGCGCTTCCCTGTTGGTACTTATAATAAACTGAAGCACAAAAAGGTTGGTCCTTGCCGAATATTGAAGAAGATCAACGACAATGCTTATGTGGTTGACCTCCCTGATGATCTCAACATTTCTCCTACATTTAATGTGGCTGACTTATTTGAGTATCATTCTCCTGATACTCCCCTCTATCATGATAATAACTCGAGGGCGAGTTCTTCCACAGAGGGAGGGAATGATGTAGAACAGTTGGCGTGCAATTATTTAGAATTACGTGATCGTCAGAATCGCCGAAAATCTCGGCAGTTTTTTCTGATTTAGGAAATTCGTAATTATCTTTAATTTTAAATATTCTGTTTGATTAGATTAGATTCAGTTTATTTGATGTTATCTTTACTTATTTGATTTCCAAGAGGAGTCCTATCGCTA
Organism: Lenwebbia sp. NSW1173648; assembly: GCA_029784005.1. Taxonomy (NCBI): domain Eukaryota; kingdom Viridiplantae; phylum Streptophyta; class Magnoliopsida; order Myrtales; family Myrtaceae; genus Lenwebbia; species Lenwebbia sp. NSW1173648. The sequence continues at coordinate 253,184 of JARCGZ010000011.1, forward strand.
TATAGGACGTCCATCTATGTAATTGAGGGGTATCACAGTATTAATATTGAATCAAAACTTTCGAGTTCCTTGGAGTTGTTCCGAATTTGCTTTCTTACTGCGTCACATTTATCTTGGGAGGAACCTTACCTTATCAGATTAAGGTTTTTTCTAGCAACACTAACACGAGAAAATTAGAGAAATAGTCAGGCATTGGTGACCGCTGGTCATCCAACTTCGGCACCCCTATAGTGAGTGGATCCTGGTTTCCTTTTCATACGAACAACATTAAGCAAAAAAGAGCTTGATCCTAGTGAGTTCTTGGAGTCAGTCACTTTATGCCATCCAACTAATTTGATAGAGCTATTCTTTCTAGACCCAAAGGCAAAGAGAAGAACAAGTTTGACCAGGACCCATTCCTGAGGTGGCCAAGAAGGTGAAAGCTGACAAGATGTTATTATCACTATAATTTTACATGAATAAGCTACAAGCTTAAGTTAGACATGTGAAACCAGATTCGCTCGAAAGCCTCGACAATGTGAGGGTGATAGTAGGGAGGATTGAGGGAGAGATAACAGGCAAGCAGGTCTTCCAAATCCTTGGAAGCACTGATGTCATTTTCCACAATCATCTCCACCATCGATTCCCAGAAGTCTCTCTGCGGATCCACCGATGACTTCACTACCGCAAAGCTGTCCGCCAGATTCTTATTTCTGAATTTTACAGAGGATATGCTCTTTCTCGCCTGGGCCTGAGCTACTTGAATCCTCGGAGAGTTACCTCGAACCTTAATTCCGGGCTTCCTCGTTCTGGCAGGACTGGTCTTTTGTGTCTGTTCCTGGGAACTCGAAGTTGATGAAGCTCTCGATCTCGGTCTCAGTCTCGGTCTGGGTCTCGTAAAAGATGCTTTTGTGAGGATGGGAGGAACCGGAAGGATAGGCCGTGGAGTGGTGTTGGTAGATGTGCTTTGATCTTGGTTAATGTCGATTATAATGTCCGTAGTGGATGAAGTGAGTTTACAATCGAAAGAGGCTAAGGCATCGCCATCACTATCGGATTCAGAGGACGAATGAGATGGGCAGTGATGATGCTGAAGACGCTGGTAGAGGTAGTCAGGTTCGGGGGAAGCGTCGTCATCGTATGGAGAATGGGCGGGAATGTGAGTGGGTAGAGTCCACACAGGAGTGGGAGAAGAAGGTCTGTAGATGGTTTTTCTGCGGGACTTGTGAGCGGAAGACGAAGAAGTGCGAGGCGAATAAGAGGAAGAGGGCGCGGCGGCCACATTCGGGCGGTGCTTCTTCAGGGACGAATGACATCTTCTGCCGCGGCTGCTCATATCCTTAAGCTTGTAGAACCAAGCATTTGGCATCATATCTGACAATCTGAACCTGTAGTTACCCATGGAGGTGTGAGTGACTCCGAGGAGATGAGGATTAGGAAGAGAAATAAAGCACAACGACAGCCTGAGGTCTAATAGTTAAGCTGGGTAGTAAAAGGGGATGACTTTCTAGCATCACCGCACTCCACCAGCCTTAAGCACATCATGAAAAGCAAAAAAAGAAGAAGCATAGACCCACAAAGAGAATGAAGGAATGCGACAACTCTCCTCCATCTTAATTATGACACACAGTAGAATGATTCCTTGTATGGTGCATGGCGTACCAAAAATATTAAGCTTCGTGATGAAGCACTGAGTTTTAGTAAATTATTCTTTGGGAAAGCAAAAGCAGCAGGGCCCCCCTCTTATCTCGCGAAATATTCATTGATGATCCGGGTTCATGCGACTCCAATGCATCCGAGCCCTTCATGATGGTGGGTCTCACGTGCAATTCACATGACTTAAGAGCTGGATGCACTGAGATCACATGCACCCGATGCATCCAGAAATATCTCGTGGCTTGCGGCAAAGAGTGCCCCTCTTTACCATAATTTCATGCTCCTCCACGAATGATGATATTCTTTCTACAGTACTAACTAATCGACCTCAAGAGGCCCACTTTGCCTCCTCCTCCATCTCCATCTCCATCTCCATCTCCATCTCTCTTCTTGTTAGGAAGCACACAGCATAAGCCCAATACCTTCGTTTGGGAAGCACCAAGAGTAAGCCCAAAGTCTAAGCCTATTAATATATTTAGTTGGACCCACATTCAGTTATGGGTCAACTAGGATATATTAGCTATTTTACATCACACCAATTCTCCGATATGAGATTTCTCGAGTGAGTTCAGTGTTAACAATCTCCCCTTAATCCAAGTATCCTTCTGCATCAAAATATATTTTGCATTGTTATACCACAATGCCCATCGCCTGGAAATTACACCTAACTTTACCCACCAAATTTCGAAACTTCATTGAAGCATCGACTCTTATACCAAATTGTTAGGGAGCACGCAACATAAGCCTTGGGCAGCACCAAGAGCGAGCCCAAAGTCTAAGCCTATTAATATATCTAGTTGGACTCACCTTCACTCAAAAGCTTAAGCCTATGAGTTATGGGTCAATTAGGATATATTAACTACTCTATACCACACTAATTCTCCGATGTGGGATTTCTCTAGCACAACTCACATGTGCATTCTAACAATCTTCCCATCACATGTGAGTTCAGTATTTCCAAGTATCATTCTGTATCAAAATATATTTTTCCGGACCGAATTATAAAGTCTGCCACCGGGCCTGCATTGTTATATCACAACGCCTATCACCTGGAAATTACACATAACTTCACCCACCAAATTTCGAAACTTAACCGAAGTATCGGCTCTTATACCAAATTGTTAGGGAGCACGCAACAGAAGCCTTAGGCAGCACCAAGAGCGAGCCCAAATTCTAAGCTTATTAATATATCTAGTTGGACCCACATTCACTCAAAAGCTTAAGCCTATGAGTTATGGGTCAATTAGGATATATTAACTACTCTACACCACACCAATTCTTTGATGTGGGATTTCTCTAGCACAACTCACATGTGCATTCTAACAATCTTCCAATCACGTGTGAGTTCAGTGTTAACAATCTCCCCCTTAATCCAAGTATCCTTCTACATCAAGATATATTTTTCCAGACCGAACTATGAAGTCTACCATCGGGCCTGCATTGTTATACCTTTAATCCAAGTATCCTTCTACATCAAGATATATTTTTCCAGACCGAACTATGAAGTCTACCACCGGGCCTGCATTGTTATACCACAACGCCCATCGCCTGAAAATTACGCCTAACTTCACCCACCAAATTTCGGAACTTAATTGAACCATCGGCTCTAATACCAAATTGTTAGGGAGCACGCAATAGAAGTCCAATACCTTCACCAGAGGAGATCGCCAAGAGGGTGCCTAAGTCCAAGCCCGTTAATATATCCAGTTAAACCCATCTTCACTCAAAAGCTTAAGCTAATGAGTTATGGGTCAACTAGGATATATTAACTGCTCCACATCACACCAATTCTCCGATGTGAGATTTCTCTAACACAACTCACATATGCATTCTAACAATCTCCCCCCCACGTATGAGTTCAGTGTTAATTTGGTATCAGACTTAATTGAACCATCGGCTCACATGTGCACATCTTAATTTGTTTGGGAACTTAATTGAACCATCGGCTCTGATACCAAATTAACACTGACCTCACACGTGATTGGAAGATTGTTAGAATGCACATGTGAGTTGTGCTAGAGAAATTCCACATCGGAGATTTGGTGAGGTGTAGAGCAGTTAATATATTCTAGTTGATCCATAACTCATTAGCTTAAGCTTTTGAGTGAAGGTGGGTTTAACTGGATATATTAACGGGCTCGGACTTGAGCTCTCTTTTGACGATCTCCTCGGGTGAAGGTATCGGACTTTTGTTGCGTGCTCCCTAACACTTCTTCTATTCCCGACCTGCGGACTGCGAGTTTTATTGAAGAATTGATCCTAGTCCCAGATGTTCCCCCATCCAATGAAGAAGCAACGAGCTGGCCTCTCTTTATTTTGTTGTCCTGTCGTTTAACTTTTAGTGAAAGAATTCAAGCCTATCAAAAGAAGATATACGAGAAAAAAAAAATAGAAGCATAGCTAGTACTATGTTCGAGGTCGTGTGGTAGAATCAAAGTTTGAGATTGAGGAGGGAACAATTCAAAGACAATAGCAGCACACGTTAGATGTTGGGATCCATGGACATAGAAGCTATGACTCTCAATTAGCAGTTTGAATGAATGACAAAAGAAAAAAAATAATTCTCTTGAGGTGGGCGCAATTGTTTGGGGGTATTGATGGATTTTCAGCTCTCGTTTCAATCCTATTAATTGCGTGCAAACTGTTACGGGTGATGGTCGCTTGAATAAACTAAAAGAGTGTGCTTAGTGGGTTCATGGGCTTCTTGCAGGATGTTCTATGGGCCATGGAGTTGCTCTCGACGGCCGTGCCCCTCGGTTATCAGAAAAATAATAATAAGGCGAAGTAACAAAGCACGTATAAGTGTTTTTGGTTTGGGGAAGATGAATAGCAAAGAATGCGGGAAGTCTACTCTAACCCTTTTTGTTGCTTGTTTTGGACAACAGCCCAATTAGTATATAACTTCACGGCCCCAGCCCATTCTTTTTCACGATGGCCATGCTTTTGCAGCTTTGCTTATGTGGAGCCATAATACAATTTGCTTTTGCTTATGTATATACATGTACATATACATATACAGATACAGAGAGAGAACCTAAATTGTTGGTTGAGTAATTAAAGGTTTAATTTGAATCTTATGGATCGCATTCTCAACTTACGATCTCTTCCCTTGGTAATAATTATGGAATCTAACACTTGGTATTGTTTTGTGAGGAAGGAGAGAGATGTTGGTTGGATTTTAGGGTGGTGTACAAGGAACGGAAGCAAAGGAATCGAAGGTGAGAACAAATGCATACCAACAAATGCAACCCAGTTCCCATTTTGGCATTCACTTTGTACCTTCTCTCCATGTAGATGTGAGCAAGTGGTGCAATTTCGACACTCCTGCATACATTACATGCTCTCGAAAGGGCCAGACTCCAGAGAGTCTTCTGTTGGGTTAGTTTGGATGTTTTGTCAGGACCTCCCCGCCTTTGGAATCTAACAACATGCGAATGCCTAGTCTGAGTGTCAGACACAACCTTCCTAACATGTTGATCATGTGGCATCGCAGCTTTGAGATGCATTCATTCATTCCTCCTCTCCTCTTCACTGACTGCTGTATTCAATTAGTTTATTGGACGTTTACTTGGTCTTTGCTTCGCCTCCATATAATGTTTTTAACATTTGCATAAACAGCTTCAACATTATTGTCTTGCCAATACGAGAAATTGTTTAAACCTGAGACTAGCATAGGTGCTAAATCGAAAGACATGCATGGAGGAGGGAAATGTATATATATGGGCATCAGATTAGGAAGGCCCCATTTTGGGATCGGGTCACCTTTTTTCCATTTTGATTCCACCCACCACCAACTGCCCCCGCTGCATTAACTTAGGGGTTGCACGGATGTGGGTCTTGTGGATTTTGTCCAACTGTGGGAGATTCTTCAACCCTCAATCAAGTGCTGCCAAGAGACAAACATCTGAAACCAATGTTAGTAGTATGTATCCGACTTATTAAGCTCCTTCAATTTTCTTGCTCGGGTTTGTAATGAAGATGAAGATGAAGTTGGAGTTGGGGTTGAAGCGTGTCAGAGGGCGTGCTGGTGCCTGGTTCATATGCTCCATCTCCCTCCTCTCGATTTGGACACTCTCTCTGTCTCATCCCACTCCTCCTCCTCCTCCTCCTCCTCAATGCGTTGGGTTGCATGGTAAGTGGTTCTTCTTGTTCCTCGAGGGTTATGAACAGTGACCATTGTCCGTTCAGCTAGGTCCAACATCATCTCTTGTGAATGTTCCTGCCTTGCAGGTATTCTCTGTCCTCCAGCACCTGGTAAACCTCGTCCTCATTATCTCCAGGTACCTGCTTTATTCACATTCATATTCGCTAGCTATATCTCACCGTGTTCTAGTGATCCCTTGACAGGCATATGCCATTTTTTGCATAAATTTGCAGGAACAGGTGTCTGAGATCATGGTGGTGGGAGGAAGAAGGGAATTGAGGACAACCGGTCCCGGATCTTCACCGCCGCGATGCAACTCAAAATGCGGCAAATGCACGCCTTGCAAGCCTGTTCACGTGCCAGTGCCACCAGGAAAGCCGGTTCTGACTGAGTACTACCCTGAAGCTTGGAGGTGTAAATGCGGCAACAAGTTGTTCATGCCTTGATCTCATTACATTTTCCATCTCCCCCATTTTCTTTTGGCCGGAGTTATTTATACCTGCCACCCTCACATTCGGTCGTATGTATTGCCGTGCTTCAGATGTATATGTGTGTGTGTGTGTGTATGGGTCGAAGTGCTTCAGATGTATATTGTGAAGCATAGATCATCAGTATATTAGTTAGGCGAAGTCGTTGATGAATATAAGTTTTGAGATTTCAGAACATTGTGCAGACATCTTTGAAATGGTTTTCTCCCACGGGAACAAGCTGGAACATCATCTTCACAATTCGAGGTCAGGTCCACGAGTTCAATACTGCCGCTGCATTTCATAACTTCTTATGAAATGACCATTACTGGTGCGGGCATATGTGTGCTTAGCAACTCAACGTCCACTCAGAGCTTACAACTATCTTTCTCCCTTTGTGTGCTTTGTTAAGGAAAGAAAAAGCTATACTAAATAAGGGAGCAAAATGCTACTGGTGTTAAGTATTAACCATTTGTTTAGTTGTACAGTTATAAGTTCGGGGAATGACATTTTTATTTACTAATTTTATAGAGCATTCTCAATGTATCTGATATGGTAAATCGCTTCATTCACAAAGCAACCTTTTACGCCGTGAATTAGCGCTTGTAACTATGCACTCTTTGGCAAAGTCATTATAGTAAGGAGGCATAAAGTTACTTGTTGACAAACTTTTTCCTCTCTTTTCTTGTCCCAAACAGACTATGCAAATGTAGGTAAGCTTCACATTCACATGCGACTCACATGATGTGTTGATATATAAAAACTTGCGAGAAGTTATTGCATGGAGCAGAGATAATGTAGACTATGGGCCAGGTGCACCTAGAAACATGCATCTAGGGAGCAGAAGATGGACTAAAAAGCCTGGGGAGGTGGACTGTCCTGTGATGGATTGGCCGTGCCGTGGGCTCTGGAAATGGGCCACTTGGTGTCTTCTTATCCCCCTTCCCATTCCATCAACCCAACCATAAAAAAGACTGACTAGTGCCAGATCCATTTCTCAGTCCGGTTATGATTTATTAAGGGTGAACAAATCGGACCGGAACCGGTGGTCCGGTTCCCTATTCTAGAAGGCGGCGGTCCGGTTTGTTGTTCTTAAAATTGGAACCGGTGGCCGGGCGGTCCGGTTCCCTGTTCCAAGGGCCTAGGATCGGACCGGACCGGTCGATTTTTTATTATTATTAAAGTAACCCTAAATCTAAGTTTAGGATTTGCTACTTTTTTTTGCACTTCCCACTTTCCCAGCCCTGCCTCTCTCACGTCTCTGACTCCCTCGCAAGTCTTAAGTCCCAGCGGAGCCCAACTGCTCAGCCTTCGCCTCTCACGCCTGTTTATATGCTAGTTCACCTTTGTATAAAAATGGTTAGCGTTCGAGTGTTTTTTAAGCACTGAAAGGAGTCGAAAATGGCGAATGCTATAGCAACGATTGTTATTCTGGTGACTCTTCTCTGTCGGTCAACCACGGGAGTGAGAACATATGCATTTTCACTCGGAAATCAGCAACGCCTGTCCAGCTTAGACGCAGTTGCAGATGACGATGGTATTTGCCAATCGATAGTGGAGCCACAAAACTATGACTATGAAGAACATACTGTAATTTGATGACTCCCGATACTTGATCGCATATTAATGGTTTAATTCCTGATTTGCAGTGACTACATAACGTAGAATGAGCAACGTGAGTTGCATAATTTTTCAGGTAACAACACAGGATCACATATCACATTGGACATCGTCCTTTATATGCATATAAAGTGCTTCCTTTATATAATTGTGTGCAGGAGGTTATAGCTCCCTTTATTTTGGCATGTTTCCGGTCCGATGGAATAGATCGGGAACCGAGACCACCGGTCCGGGTATCAGTCAATCGTCATCATCATCTTAATTTTTATCTCTTTGAGAGCAGCTAGTTTTACAGCGATTAATTCATTTAAACACCCACCCAGCCAGATTCGAACCTTCCAAATACTCCCCAATAATCTTGCCCACAGCCAAATCGATTCCTATACCCCATGTAAATCGTTGGTTACGCTGCCAAGTGAATGCGATCCACGTATGAAACATATGAAAATTTCCATAGAGGACTAACCAAATAATAAATAAATAACAAAAATCAAAGTGAGAAATTAGATTGTTAGAATATCCAATCCAAAACAAATTGGATGGACGCACGAGTTACATAAAACATGGATATGCTCTCATATTAGAAAGTCCGACTCAATGGAGGAAAACTACGTGTATTTAAAGCAATGTGAGATGTTTTAATGTAGTTACCACGAATTAGCATCAATTTTATCGGGTTTTTTTTTACGTTAAAAGAAAAAATCAGTCGGAAGTTAAAGAGCCGAAAAGACGTGGAGGGGTCAAATTGGAGGAAGTTTCGGGAGCGCGATGTCCATCCACACACACAACACACGTGGTATTTGGAAGAAAGATCGGAGATCGTACGTATCACCTCCGCTCCGTTGCTTCCTCGGGACTTTGCTTTTTTTTTGTCGACTCCTGTCCTTTTCCCTCTCATCTCAATTCGTTCGAACTCCAAGAAAAATGGACATCATCCATCCAAACTTCCTTCCATGTCCGCTCGTAGCTAAAATTCAACCGGACAAAGAACACCACATGCCGAAGCAAGCGGTCCAGATCGATCGCTAGCAAGTGTTTGGTGAGCGCCTGTGTCAAACCTATTGGTCAAAGTCCAATTATATCACCCCCGACCGAGCTACACAACAGGTAGCGTGAAACTTACTTTGTTCTAACTTAAAAGTTTTTTGACTCTAAATTTACATTTCAACCGCCCATAAAGACATATAGTTGGGTTTTTGTTAAATGATTGGGGGGGGAAGAGCGTTTACTTTAAAAGTACTAATTTAGTGCCGTCCGACAAATGCTATTTATTGTTGCCCGTCTGCCACTCAAAGAAGAGAAGACAGGTGGACGGCTGCTGTTGAATTTCAAGTGGGGGAGAAAATTGTGATTCAGAGAGCATATACCATTTCCATTCCCATTCCCATTCTATGAGAGAAGCTCAAAACTCCCTTCCATTTCCATCCCTCCACCTCCTCAAATTCCTGTTTGTCTGTCTCATCAGCAGAAGCACGCCCGCCCAATTTCGCAATACCGCCTCTGTTGTCTTGTGTTGTATAATCGAATCTAATTCTTCTTCTTCTTCTTCTTCTTCTTCTTCTTCTTCAAGGGCCTCGTCCAGCCCTTCCTTTTGTGTGAATTCATTCGGTTCGATCTCTGGCAGAACATCTAATGCCAGAGATCGAACATCATCATCACCACCATGACGACGCCCTCTTTGGCAAGTACGAGGTCGGCAGGCTCCTGGGTTGCGGCGCTTTCGCCAAGGTCTACCACGCCCGCAACCTCCTCACGGGCCAGAGCGTGGCGCTCAAGGTCATCCACAAGAAGAAGCTCTCCTCCTCCAACTCCGCCACCCTAATGTCCAACATCAAGCGCGAGATCTCCATCCTCCGCCGCCTCCGCCACCCCTACATCGTCTCCCTCTTCGAGGTCCTCGCCACCCGTTCCAAGATCTACGTCGTCATGGAGTTCGCCAAGGGCGGCGAGCTCTTCTCCAAGGTCTCCAAGGGCCGCCTCTCCGAGGACCTCGCCCGCCGCTACTTCCAGCAGCTCATCTCCGCCCTCGGCTACTGCCACGCCCGCGGCGTCTTCCACCGCGACCTCAAGCCCGAGAACCTCCTCCTCGACGACAACGGCGACCTCAAGGTGACCGACTTCGGCCTCAGCGCCGTCACCGACCAGATCCGGTCCGACGGCCTCCTCCACACGCTCTGCGGCACTCCCGCCTACGTGGCTCCGGAGATCCTGGCGAAGAAGGGCTACGACGGCGCCAAGGTGGACGTGTGGTCGTGCGGGGTCATCCTGTTCGTGATGACCGCCGGGTACCTGCCGTTCAACGACCCGAACCTGATAGCCATGTACAAGAAGATCTACCAGGGCGAGTTCCGATGCCCCAAGTGGATGTCGGCCGACCTGAAGCGCTTCCTCCGCCGCCTCCTGAACACCAAACCGGACACCAGGATCACCATCCACGAGATCCTCAAGGACCCCTGGTTCAGGAAAGGCTACAAGGAGGTGGACCTGTTCGCGGAGGCCTGCGGCAGCAAAATGGACGGTAGTAATAAGGAGACGATGGGAGGGGGGGAAGGGGATAGCAAGAGCGAGTTGAACGCGTTCGACATAATATCATTCTCGTCCGGGCTAAACTTGTCGGGATTGTTCGACGACAAGTACGACGCGGCGGAAGACGGGGAGAGGTTCGTGTCCGAAGAGACGCCGGAGGAGCTGATGGAGAGAGTGGAGGGATTCGCAAAGGAAGAGAAGCTGAGGGTGAGGAGGAAAAAGGAATGGGGGTTGGAAGCGGAAGGGAGAGAGGGCAATCTGGTGATGGAGGTGGAGGTGAACAGGTTGACGGAGAAGCTGGTGGTGATGGAGGTGAGACGAGGAGGGGGAGATGCTGGAGTTTACAGGAACACGTGGAAGACCAAGCTCAGGCCTCGCCTCCTTCATAACTGAAATCGATGTAAACCGCCGCATTTCGTTCGACATAGGACTCAGATTTCCCGGGGTCGGGACGTGATGTGGTGCTTGGGGTTACATACAGAGACAATAGCGCCATTGTCAAATTTCTTTGTGGCATACACGTTAATGAAAATAAAAGCTTTCCGTTGCGTGTAAGTGTGATGAATGCCCCATATATTCCCGAGTTTCCATGAGAGAGAGTTGTGCGGTACAGAGATTTTCTAACAGCCATGCATTCGCTCGCATTGTAATGCAATCCAAATCTGTGCACTAAACACAGATTTAGGGGGCTTGGCTTGGCCAAATAAGGTCATAAGAAATGTTCCAGCCAAGAATGAGTTGATGAGGGATTGTTGCAGGTGGCATTGCCTGCTTCCAAGCCAAGTCCGTCCGTGTGAAGAAGGAAGGAAGGAGGACGGAGGCGTTTGGAATGCATTGTAATGCAATCCAAACCAGACCAGTTCTCGTTGTTGATGGTCTGGATGGGACTCCATGATCCAACATCAGATCAGATCTGACGGCGCAGAAGCAGCAGCCCCACCGCCCAGAGACTTGTACTCCCTTGAATCATATTTTGGTTGAACATTGAAATAGAAAAGGAGGTTGGAAACTTGGAATAATCAAATATGCAGAGACAGCCCAACCACCCCCCTCTGACCTCCACCCATTTCTCCCCTGTTTTTTTCTTTTTTCCCTCTCTAAGAAAGACCAGAGTGGTTAGCTAGCTAGCTAGCTAGCTTGACCGTTTCTCCTCCATGGCTTCCTTCTTCTAAAAAAATGAACATCACTTCATTAACCTCTATTAACTCGATAAGATATAGCCAATTTATATGCATATGTATTCTTACATCGAATTTGCATCGTAGATACGACGAATTCCACTGGCAATATTGGCATGCCTTAAAGGCTGCAGTTTTGATGCATCCATTTCACGTGTTTTTTTTTGTTTTTTTTGGCCTTTTCATCTATTCGTGGTCCTCCCGTCCTTTTTCTCTTTGACAGTGATTTGGCGGAACGACTTTAAACAACACTACTTTCAGGGGGGGTCCAAATTTCGATCTGTACTCTGTTCTTATCTCATACAACCCACCAACTTATCATTGGGTCACAAAAGAGCACCAACTTTAGATTATGTCTCATTTTTTGCCTAATAAAACAAAATACCGATTTTCAGTTGGTACCCAAATTTGACATCCCTCGAGTTTCCATCCAATGATCCCGTTATATAGCTCTCTCATGCCTTGACACAAACCAGATTTGGATACCGATCGAAAGTTAGTGCGTTTTTATGTGATAAAAATTTCAAGCCATAATTGGTATCCGACCTAAAGTTGGTGTTTTTGTTTATGAAATGAAAAAGAAAAGGTGAAACTAGAATTGAGACCTGGCCTGAAATTGGTGCTTTTTAATGGAATTTAGGCCGTAAAATAGAATACTGTAGACTTCACATATTAATTACTTGGACTTGATTAATTTAATAGATTCTCGTGTTTGGGCTGATCTAGTTCTTGCTTGGAATGGTCCATCAGGTTAATGAAACGCTTCACGGGCCCGAGTTTTACCATCTAATGAAAAACAGTATGGTTTCGGTAGAAGGGTGAGTTGGTGAGATGAGATCCACTGAAAGAAAGGCCCTCGGATTTCTCTAGATTTAAATAGTATAGCCCAAGCCCACAATTCCTATGCATTGTCAAGCGTCGCATCCACATGCCACCCACGCTCTCATCGTTAATAAATTGGGCCCTTCTTCAAAGTCGGGAGGGCGAGCCAGGAATTGCGCAAAGCGTCCGAGACAATTAACCACGGGCCGCGCTTTTTCCATTCATCGTTTGGTTTAGACACTCCATTTCACAATCATATTACCCTCGCTTTCTGTTGCATGTACGGGTAATATAGTCAGTATACCGTGAAAGCGAGTGTTTGAGTCACACGTGGAGGAGTGGAAATAGCTCAGCCCTTAACTATTCATGCATTTATTTTCTAAGTACAAATATTCCGCCATAACAAGTAAACGAAGAGTTGTTAGTTGACCGTGTCATGAACCCATCGTGTTCCTTACTCGTTAGTGATATCCATCCGAAAGTCGGGTATGGAATGAAAGAACACGACGTATCGAAATGTTAATTCTCCAGTCACACAACCCATCTCCGATTCGAGTGGCAGTTAGAAATGCCATTGGATATTGCATAAGAAGTAGATATATCTCTACATCATGAAGGAAATATAAGAAGTAGGGGTTTGACAATTGATTCAGCGGCATGGAAATGGAAGCGAGCATATATAGATGAATCGGTAAATGTGGGTTACATATGGACTGAGAAGTGCCCTTGCCGGCTTAGGTAATTTGATTTATGTGGAGAGAGGAAAGCGTGCCAATATTAAAGGGACCGACCCCTTCCTCTGATAAGCTGAAAGCTTAACCACTCTAAATCCACATCACCAGCAGTTGACGACCCGCCCCCCTTATCTCTCTCTCTCTCTATATATATAGAAAGGAAGGGACGTTTTCTCGTCATGAGTAGGGACGCTTTGATGTTCATTTTGACAGAGTTGAGGAGGAAGCTGTGGCCCTTTTGAGGATGGAGTCCAACATAATGAAAAGCAGGTCCGATCTAAGTCGGAAAACGCGGTGGACGAAGCATCCTCATCCACCACCTCCTCCTCCTCCTCCTCCTCATCACCTCGTGGCCAAAACATTCTCTTCTCGGCGACTCAGCAGCAGCAGCAGCATTAGCCTTAGTAGGTACCTCAATCCCAGTGATCTCCATGATGACGATGGCGACCACGACGACGGCCAGCAACTTTACAGCCATGGAGGAACAGCTGTGTCGATTCCCTTCAACTGGGAATCGCAGCCTGGCACTCCCAAAGACACGGGATTCCGTGACGGTGCTGTGCCTCCGCTCACGCCTCCGCCTTGTTACTTCTGCACCCCCGCCCAAGCTACTAATAATAGTAAGCTACGACGTAAGACAAAATTCCTCACCTCCATCCTCCCCAAATTGAGGTCGTCGTCTCCCCCATCGCCCACGTCCTCTTCTTCCTCCTCCTCCTCCTTATGGTCGTCGGTGCCGCCTTCTCCAGCCGTGGGTGGACGTGCTGGGACGTCCACTTCCAGACTGTCATTGCCTACGAGAGGGGGAAAATGGGAAGAGGAGGAGTTTGAGGATCAAGTTCCAGCTCTGAGCTTCGGCTTTGGTCGTCGGGGCACTAATGCCAGGCCTCGCGGTTGTTACTTGGCCATGATTAGGGTGCTGCGTGGCAATTTCCCTTGATTTTCGCTCTTCTGCTGCTTATATCTAGATGGATTCATGTGTGCCGAATTGACTAGTCTGATCAGTTGTTCATGAAACGTTCCTATGTGTATTTACCTCCAAGATTGTAGCTACCAATTCATCCATCCCTCTATCAGTAGAATTCGCACTTACTTCCATTTCATGCATGATTACACGAACGATGAAAAGAGTTCAAAGCTAACGCGAGTACCAATCAAAAGCGTGCCTATTAAAGGAAAACTTGGACACTAACTACACGCATCACCAAAAAAGTTAGTGTTTACAAATTAAACCTACTTCATTTGAATCTTGCTTAGCACTTGCACCCCCCTCCCCCCAAAACACGAATCTCTAACTAGTTTTCTTAGTCCTATAAAAACTGTCTTTCGGTCACATTGGTATCACCTATCAAGATCCCTACATCTTCTATATCAAAAACCATCTTTGATGCCTAAAAATCATCTATTCTTACTTAGTGAGATAAGACAAAGACTTTCGACCAAAAAAAAAAAAGATAAGACAAAGACAAAGATCGTTTCATTAGAAAGCTTCAAGAATCAAAAGAGACCCAGAAATGGTGTTGGTGTTTGTGTTGGAGGCCACCAGCCCGTTATAGAAAAAAGCTTCAACCAGTTTTGTATATGATAGCAAAGTAAATAGGTGAACCTCCATTAGCATCACATTGTGGTGTCCAGCACTTGTAAATGATAGTGACGGTGACAAACAATAACCAAGGAGAGCGATGGAAGCAAAGATCATTATGGATATCTTTCCCTCAAAAACATACTTTGGCATGGAAATTTGATTGACTGCTTAAAAAATTAAAAAAAAGGAATTACGAAATTCATCTGCTACTTCTCTATGATATAAAAGCACATTAATCTCAGCTTTCCCCTCGCTTCCAAATTTCTAAATCTGCATCTACCTGTACTTCAAGAAATGTAAAAAGATAAGAGGAACACTGGTGGTCGCCACGTGCCGATTTGGGCCCGGAACCGACCCGGGTCAAACCCGGAACCGGCCCGCTGACCGGGCCCGCCGGTTCCGGGTTACGTTTTTTGTGAACCGGTGGTTCGGAACCGGCTTGTAGCTGTTGCTGAACCGGCAACGGTCGATTTGACCGTCACCTTGCAACGGCCATTTGGCCAATTTAAGAAAGTTTGCATCCTCCTCCTACCAGTGTCGAAGAAATGTTAATAACAAAGGAGCTGGAACGGGAGGGTACATTCGACATATGGGAACACTTCACGAAGGAACATTTAGGCGGAAACAAGTATGAGGTAAAATGTAAATATTGTGGGGGCAACATACAAATTTACAAGTGGAGGCGGCTATGGAACATTTAAACGGCATTTGAGGTCGAAACATCCAACGCAAGCAGGGATCGACACCAGCCAACAACAAATTTTCGGGTACGCCAATTCTAACGCTTCTCCTTTATTTCGTTACAATGAAAAAGTTTATAAAGAAGAATTAGCTAGATTTGCTGCCGTTGAATGTTTATCGTTTAATTTTGGTGAAAAAGTTGGTTTTAATCATTTTATACAAACTGCATGTACTCCACAAGCAAAACCTGTTTCGAGAAATACTCTTAAACGCCAACTTTTTGATATTTATAAAAGAGAAAAAAAAGATTTGAAAAACTTTTTTATGAATTTCAATGGACGTGTGCATATAGGTAGTGACATTTGAAGTGATCCTTGGCAAACTCATTCTTATATGGGTATTACACGTCATTGGATAGGCGATGATTGGAACATTCAAGAAAGAGTTATTGCATTTCGAGTTTTTGATGATAGGCATACGACAATTAATATTTATAGAATAATTATGCAAGTTTTAGAAGAATATTTTTTGGTTAATAAAATTTTTTTAGTTGGTTTTGATAATGCCGCGGCAAATACTGCTTCCATTCCAGAGTTAGAAAAGATTTGCAAACCCGCTTTTGGTGGATAATTTTTTCACCTTAGATGTGCTTGCCTTGTTTTAAATTTATGTGTACAATATGGTTTACAAACTCTTGATGTTTTTCTCAACTCAATAAAGACAGCAATTCAATTTTTATGGAGACATCCTCAAATTACGAAAGAATGAGGAAAATTTTGTAAAGCAAATAGAAGAAGACCAAAAAGATTTCTAAGAGATGTTCCAACTCTTTGGAATTCTACGTACGAGTTGCTTAATCAATCTTTTGCATATAAAGATTTATTATGTACGTTTGTTTCGAATAATATTTCTCAAATTAATTTATTCCCACAAGAGTGGGATATTTGCAAAAAAATTTAGATCTTTTAAAAGTTTTTAATGATGCAACTTATACTTTATCCGGTGTTTATTATCCTACTACCCATTTATTTTTAATAGAGTGTGCTAATATTGCTGGTATTTTTGAAGAAAATGAAAAATATGATCAATTAGGTCCGACTATTATGGCAATGCGAACGAAATAGCTGCATTATTATATCGAAATTCCTCTTATTTATTTGGTTGCTTGTGTTTTCAATCCACGTACCAAATTAGATAGTTTAGGTGATGATTTGAATACGTATTATGACTGTTTACATTTGATTGAATTTATAGATATTAGAACTATACAAACAGTAGTTAAAAACACAATAGTTGAAATGTATAATGAATTTTCTAATAGATATAATGTAGGTGATAGTGGATCTTCCCAACTTAGTGACGTACAAAGCGAGGACTTAGGTAGAATTAGTAAAGGGTACAAAATGCTGATGAATAGGCAAAAAAGATAAAATGGAGCAACATGAAATATTTCCGAAGTAGAGACCTATTTAATCACTTTTTTTGAGTTTAGTGAATCCGAAGGCGGCACAGATTTCAAAATTCTAAAGTGGTGGAAGAGGCATTTAACCCAATTCCCAATTCTCGCTTTCATCGCAAGACAAGTTTTAGTAACCCCTTGTTCAACAGTTGCGGTTGAACAAGTATTTAGCGCTGGAGGCGATATTTTGGATGACCGACATTCAAGATTAGCTTCGGAATTGGTGGAGGCTCAAGCTTGTGTGGATGATTGGACAAAGGCTCAACATCGACAACAAGAGATGGATCGCAACAATGAAGCCGAATTCTTCGATGATAGAGATACCACCGCCACGGGTACCGGTACTGGAACCTGCGAAACGGGTAACGACGATTGACGATGAGATAAGTATGGGATTATCAGAGGTAAAAGAACTACATGAGCTTTGATTCTTCGATCCCAAGAAGATATATAGGCGCTTAATGATAATTCATTAAGTTCAAGCCATTTTCTCTTCCTTCCCCCCCCAAAATTTGATTACAATTTACAATTTGATTATAATTTATATTTGATAATTTATTATTTCATAATTTCATAATTTTTTTATTTCATAATTAATTATTTAAAAATTAAATTTGAAAATTGAACCGGCAGATTCCATTCCGGTTTTGAACCGGAACCGAGCCTTGAACCGGCCCGGAACTGCCGGTTCAAAACCGGAACCGGCCCTTAAGGTTCCTGTTCCGAACCATGGCCACCACTAATGAACACCTCAAAAATCAGAATGGGTGATCACGATGATATCACCTTAACAAAGTAAAATAACAAAGAGTTTGGGCGGAGCAGATAGAACATTAAGACAGCAAAGTCAACTTAGGGGCTTAAGTACGATTCAGTCAATTACAAAGAAGTGGGGGGTTTTTTTTAGGACGAAGTCAACAAGATGTGCGATGCAATCTCTGGTTAGCTAAATAAGTTGGGAGTTGCACAATTACATGAACGAAGTGGATCTGGGTCATATGCAATCAGTCGGCAGACAGGGGCAAAAGGAATCGAGGGCGCTGCACCTTGTCTTCACTCCACGTGAACTCATCTGCAAAACCAGACAAAAGACGAGTGTGGAGTGGAAGCTTCTCATTTGATGATCAACCAACATTTAACACCTAGCGGCACGCAATTTCCTTCATTACCGCGTCTGATTCGGAAATATTTAAACTAGAATAATTGCTCGTGCACATGTGACCACATGTGCAATTCTTAAAATCAGTAAAGCAAAGTGGACTTTGGAGGTTAACTATGCTTGGTCCCTGCTTTTCCTCAAGTTTGTCGCCTCAGGGTCGAGTTAAAAGCAATAAATCCTTTTAACTTGGAAAAAAGGATACTAAAAGTGTCATAACTTTCATACAACGCTCATTTTGGTACAAAAAAATTTTCGTTGGATCACTTAAGTACCACTTCCAATTTGAGTTCCCGAAAATCTGACATGTCAATATGTTATCAATTTTCTTGACCGACGTGGCTTGCCGATGTGCCCAGTCAGCAATAGTAGTCCTAAACGACAACGTCTACATCTTTGCCCCAAATAAAAACCCTAATTTTGATCTGTCCTGACATTTTTTTTTCCAATTTGTAGACAAGGGCATTTTCTTGATAAAGGAGATAGGGGTGCAGAGACAACCATAAGATTTGCCTAAAGGCAACCACCCTTGAAAGAGTGCGTAATAATAGCTCACTGATCAAACGCTCTTGCGTTGAAGATGAATGGAGCTAAGTGATCTGCTGAAGTTGTGGGATGTAAAAACGTTGGTGAAACTTTTTATCGCCTTTGGTTAGACTGGGGATGGAAGTTTTCTTTGAACAAGACAAAAATAGAATAATAATTCTAAGTTGAGCGCAGTGTTAGTAGTAACGAACGGTGCTCGTTGTTACAGGCAAACGTTTGATGCTAACACGTAGATTGTAAACGAAATTGAATACTTAATGCTACTTGATCAACAAATACGAACATGTGGTGTCATGACTAAAATGTAAATATTCGGTAGTATAATTGGACACAGTAAAAGTGTAAATATTAGATACGGTTGGAATTACTAATAATTTGTATGATAGAGAATACAAGTAAATTTTTAACTATGAGAAGTGAGACAAACTAGTTTAAAGGTTATTTAGAAACCAATGTAATCAATCATATGAACTTTTTTTTTATTGATTTGATAAAGCTCTTCTCACTAGACTTGCAAGTCGATTATGAGTTTGAAACATATCTTTACACTACGTAATAGATTAGTTATCATGTTTCTGTTTTCTTATATGTACATGTAACATAAACTTTGTTATGGTAAGTACATTAGCCATGCTTGTCGTCATTGAATAAAGAGAAACATGGCAGCGATACATAACATAGGTTGCAACAAGTAATTTAATATGTGTTTAAATTTTTGTTGACAAATACCGCGCAATATTTCACAGTATAATCGATGGCAAAAGAAACTTTGTAGTGTAATTGGATACTTTGCATTCTAATTATTATGGACAATAGAGGTCAATCTCGACAAGATTAAAGCGATGCTAAATATGCAAAAGCCACACCAAACATCCTTAATCCACTCAATATGTCGGCCCCGATGATATGCAGTCTCCTGTACCTCATCCTAGTCGTCAGCTGTGACCTATGGTGGATGGATTTAACACAAGTTTGGGGACTATATAACTATGCTCCCGCGCCGAACATCTGCTCTATTAGTTTGAATGCATATGAACTCGACGCTCCAACGTTCTCGTCTACCTTATTTGAAGAACAAATTCCAAATAAGGGCCTAAAGTGTATTCGTTTTCTCAAATATAGGCATGAAGTGGAAATTATTTCAAATAAGGGTATGAAGTGCCCTCATCTCAAATAAGGGCCGGAAGTGGCCATATAAGTCTCAAATAAGGGCTTGACATTCACAGTCGTCAAGGGCATTTTCGTCTTTTATATATTTTTTCCTTTTTATTTCATTTTCATTTTCTGTCTTTACTTTCCTTTTTGCAGGTGGCCACCGGCGATGCCCGAAGAGGGCTGGGCGAGGGTCGTCCTCGTCGACGACCTCGCCTAGGCGAAGGTCGGTCTCGCTTGTGGTGGGTGAGGGCGACCCTCGCCCAGCCCTTTCTCGGCCACCGGCGAAAAGAAAGTAAACACAGAAAAAGGAAAAAAATTCAAAAAAGTAAAAGACGAAAATGCTCTTGACCACCTTGAAGGTCGGGCTTTTATTTGAGACAAAGTCCATTTCATGCCCTTATTTGGGAAAACGAAGTCACTTTAGGTCCTTATTAAGACAATGTCCACTTCAATTCATTATTTGGGAAAACGAATGCACTTCAGGTCATTATTTGGAATTTTCCCATATTCTAATGATTACTTAACTTGACGGACTCCCAAGGCAACACGACTAGCTAACTCAACTCCATCTAGGGTGAGTTTTGTTGAGGGAAAACTCCATAATATAGGAAAATGATTAGTTTTCCTATGTGGAAAGGATTTTTGAAAACGAAGGAACCTGTTAGGGATCCTAACACTAGAAATATCCTTTAGAAAGGAGTTTTGAGAAAACGAAGAAACCTGTTAGGGACCCTAACGATAGAAATATCTTGTAGAAAGGAATTTCAGAAAACGAAGGAACCTATTAGGGATCCTAACGCTAGAAATATCCTGTAGAAAGGAGTTTTGAGAACGAAGGAACCTGCGAGGGATCCTCTAGAAATATCTTGTAGAAAGGAATTTTAGAAAACGAAGGAACCTGTTAGGGATCCTAACGCTAGAAGTATCCTGTAGAAAGGATTTTTGAAAACGAAGGAACCTATGAAGGATCCTAACGCTAGAAGTATCTTGTAGAAAGGATTTTTGAAAAACAAAGGAACCTGTTAGGGATCCTAACGCTAGAAGTGTCCTGTAGAAATATTTTTCGATGTTTGGATATCATTCGAAATATGATTTCAATTTCATGACTTTATCTAAGGCAAAGAATTATTTTTTAAATAATTTTTATATAAATTCTTATTTTTTATTTTTATATTTTATTAAAAAGATTAAAAAATAAAAAGACTAAAAAATATATAATATATAATATATAAAACATAATATGTAAAAAATACAAAATAAAATAGATATATATTATTAAAAAATCGAGACGAGCAATATCGGAAAGTGTTTTTACTCCTTTAGATTTAGGAATTCACTTTTCCAATTTTATGCATGAATTTTCCGTTGACTAAGTCATTTTCGGCAAACTAGATGATTGAAAATCTGGAAAACACTTCCACAAAACAAACGCACCCTAAGTTTGAAATTGAATCAGGTTTGATTAGTCCCCAAAGATCCCAACAGGCTCCACGATTTCACACTTGCGTCTCGTGCCTATACTTTATGTTACCCTGGAAAAGAAGAGGGTGCTTCGCAAATGGACCGGTGATGCTGGGTCGATGCCCTTTTATTAGTTTTCTTCTCTTCCGTCCCAATTTTGAATAAGAAAGGTTGGCTGCAAAGATGCAATCTGAGATATGTTCGAGCTGTGGATTTCCCCTACAAATGGAAAAATCAAATCCCATGATTTTGGTTGCAAAGGCTCAAGTGTTTAGATTGACTGTTGGATAATTGAGTGTCCACCTTCGGGTAGATACAGCGTACATACACTCGCCTGTGTAGAATATAAGTATGTTTCACAAGTTAGGGTTTACACATGGCCGCCATGGCCTTGACCTCAATAATGTACAATGGGGGAGGTGAAGTCGGAGCGTTTTACAAGCCACCGAATCCGGGTCAAACAAGGAAGAAGTGATGGGTCCGTTTGTCTTAATATTTAAGTCAGATGAATAAATTCATTATTACATTGAGAGGGAGAGGGAGAGAGAGAGAGAGAGAGAGAGATGCTTTCAAATACACCCTCGTCTAGGTTTATATCGTTTTTCTTTACCTACCTTTGATGCTTGCACTCCATGAATTCTACTTCGAGGCTTCCTTATAATGTCGGCAAAGCACTGTTTTCTTGATGCATCTAGACTCTCTCGTTGGATAGTTGAGAGGAAAGCTCGTGTAGAGCTCGTCAGATGATAAAAATTGCGATGCTATAGCTTTATTATGCTTTACCATCTCAAAAGATGCGGTGGCGCTTAGTCCAAAATGCAAAAGCCGGGAGAGACTACCGCATTCATACACACGGCCTGGTACTTACCTAATTGATTGATGATGCTGCCTAAATACCGCAGTTTTCCCAATTGTTTCCTAACCTAATGTTCAAGTTCAACACATAAACACTAATACCAGTGTAATCACATTCTCTGCTTTTCCAAGCTTTCTCTCATTAAAATAGCCATCTCGTTCGTTGACCTTGCTCGCTTTTGCCTTTAAAGCACTCCTTCCCCTCAACACCCTTTTCTTCTTTTTCCCCTTTCCCCTTTTGATCTTCTCCCCATAGCCTTGTCTGCAAGCAGAAAGAAACCCCGTTGAAGAATGCATGCTTGAATGTCCAGAGACGGGTACTGTCCAAATGATATTCGATCTAAACATAGCGGCGGATTCTGTCTTTTTCTTTTCGTTTTCGTTCGTTTTCGTTTCTTTTAGGACTGACTTGTGTGATGCGATGATGGTGGTGGTAGGGAAAAATCGGATGAGATAGCAAAGAAGATCAGCAGAGAGAAGGCTGCGACTTGTTGTGATGAGATGGGAAGAAGGCACATGATGTTGAGCCCAAGCAGCACCGGGACGCTCAACACAGTGACGCCGTGCGCGGCGTGTAAGCTTTTGAGGAGGCGATGTGCGGAGGAGTGCCCTTTCTCCCCTTATTTCTCCCCACACGAGCCTCAGAAATTCGCCGCTGTTCACAGAGTCTTCGGTGCAAGTAACGTCTCCAAGATGCTCACGGTGGGCAACGGCTTCCTCTTTCTATCCAATGCTGCCTATCAATACAATACCTTTTTCTCAATCTTTCTAGTCTGATGATCACTGAACATACATGGACACATGATCTGGGATTGTCTATAGGAGGTACCGGAGAGCCAAAGAGCCGATACCGCAAGCAGTTTGGTGTACGAGGCGAATCTGAGGCTAAGAGACCCAGTGTACGGATGCATGGGTGCAATCTCGGCTTTGCAACAGCAGATCCAAACTCTGCAGGCTGAACTCAACGCTGTAAGAAACGAGATACTGAGATTCAAATACAGACAAGCCGCCACTAACAATCATATTCAATCCGATGTTGTTGTTACTGCTACTGCTGCTTTGGTTGTTTCTGTTGTTCCTCCTCCAATCCTTTCTTCGTCTTCTACCGCTGCCGCACCTCCCGACCCCTCCCCTCCTCCCCTGCCGCCCCCATCTTTAGTCGTTCCCTCATCTTCTTCCTCCTCCTCTTCCACTTCTTCTTTATTCACCACCCCAACCAGCACCACCACCTATAGCTCCATCTCTAGCGACACTGCTAATGTTCATTACTTTGAGCAAATCTGAACTCGGAACCTTTTTGACCACTTTTAGCATCCATACAGAAGCTATTGGACTTGCGCCTGTTTTCATTACATACAAGGTTTAGAAGAACCACTTCATCCTAGAGATTTCTTTGCAGCTCCTGTAATATGATCTTGATGTAGATTCCCGAGTGACTTTAATCTCTTTATCTATGATTTGATCATGTCGAGCATGATGGTACCTTCAGTGAGAAATCATATTCTTATGCTGACTTTTGTCCCACGTCATATCAAGTTTACAGACAAGGAAATTCATGAGCATAATAGAGACGTTCTGATTCGCATTTATAACGATTACAATTTGCACATGTTCTCATGTATGTTTCAAGACCTTGGCAATTTTACCTAAACTTTTAGTTCAATCATGTGGGTTTCGGAAAGGTCAACTGCAAGTAGTTCTTTAAGCTCAAGGGGCTCTTGAGGAACTAAACTGTCCATACTTCAAGTCTGTCCTTTCGAGTGAGCATCCTATGACTGGGATTCGCTATTCTTTTGAGGTCGTGGCTTAGCTCTATCGCAAGTCTTTGGGTCTATAGTCAAATAAAAGAAAGAAAAGCTAATGATGCTAACAGTCAAATAGGAATATTTGCATGATGATCATTTGGCGTGTGGCATGTACTTGCTTAACTAAAATTGAAGATGGTGGGGGGGTGAACATGGGTTATAGATAGCTTCTTTTGGGGCTTAATTCTGGATTTCTTTCAAAATACCATGCTGCTGTTTATTTAGTCAAGCAATCATGGAGAACCAATGTATATCATCAAGTTCAGTACTTGTTTCACGAAAAATTATCTTGATGACCTTTGAAGCTTGGTGATGTTTGGGATCATGATCAGGCACCATTGCCATTGGAGCCTGCCCAAATGTGAAAAGGTCTAGAATGGTGGGGCTTACACAACACATGAAAGTTGGAGAACCCCCCCACACCAAACACGAGTACACCTGCCCAAAGTTAAGCCTTAAAGGTTTGGTTAGGCACTTAATATTATCCGGGTTTTCATGTAAATGGCGGGCGGGCGGGCTTGATGTGTGGGCTTGGCAAGGACGGGCCTGGCGATTGTACGGCGGCCTTACGAAAGAAGACTTCCCCTAATGATGCGCAGTGGTAACATAAGAGCCTGTCGTGACTCGATTTGAGATCTGGCTTTATCTAATACTGAACATCCCCAACTTCTTTAAAATGTCATGGACTTTTCTGGCCATTTTGGAGATTGGCATAATTGTAAAGTTACCATAACTTTTCTTAACTTTTGGCGATAACGTGGATAAGTAACTCTTAAAGTCAAGCAGGCATTTGTATGGCGACATTATTGTTGGTATATTCATATAAATCAAATTGGTCAATCGTAGACAAGTGGCATCTGTCATGGGTGTATAAGGACAGAGTTGAATTGTCCAAGGTCGTATTTCATCTAAGAAATCTCAAATGCAGACTTGCTACAGAAATCAAAGTTACACTCGCTCCAAAACAAAATACTCCCCCATCCGTTTGGTTGGGGGCATTGGCATTGCATACTCAATCCTAATTGATCTTGCTACAGACCTTGCGAATTTCTCCTTTGGATCCCGTGAGGGGGTTGATGTCGCCCATCTTGATCATGGCGGAAGCAAAGTCGGAGTTGAAGGTCTTGGGGTTGTTGGAGTACGTCTTGACTAGAGAGTCGGTGGATCCACCATTGAAGAGCTGCTGGTCTGAGTGAAGAAGGCCCTTGTTGCTGATCAGGTTCTTGAAGTAGGCGTTGTCGAAGGCAGTGGGCGATTGGAGGTCTAGAGGAGCCAGAATGCTGTCCCCAAGCCCAACGGCGCGGGGGCACTTGCCCTGCCTAGTCTTGCGAAAGGAGCTGTCGATGTTGCTGTCGCTGTATATGCGAGCTCTGAAGCTCGAGCACCTTGCCTGCCCTATGGTGTGAGACCCTGCAATGTGACGCCCATGAGCGACCCAGCAATCGAGCGAGGCCAGAGACTGCAATATGAAACACGTACCAGACAAGGCAACCATGTCCCTGGTGGAGAGGCCTTGAGCTTTGTAAGCAGAGATGAGGTTGGCGAGCGACGAAGATGGAGGGGGAAGGGCTACTCCGCCGTTGGCGAGCGAGAAGCTCGCGGTCCTTGCGTCTCTTCTTCCCAGTTTCACTTCCCAACTTGGCCCGCCCAGCTTCAAACATCAATCAAATCCCCATCAATTTGATAATAACAGTAAAATAGGAGCGCAGACTAAATGAACAACTAGCTATATCAAGTTCAACACTTACTAGGACAACCGAGTCGCGAGCAGCAACCGCTAGGATGTCTGCACAAGAGACCACGCCTGGACAGGCCGACTCCACCTTGGACTTGATGTGGTCGATGACGTTGAATCCTCTTACTGAATTGTTATTTGGGCCGGCCGTCTGCTCCCCTTGGAACGAGGATGTATCGGCCAGGAGTATCGAGCCATCACACCCCTATGTTTGATCAATGCAAAACTAACCATGTCAAACCTCGCATGTCTTTGAACAGGATTGAATCATCAACGATCCACTAAAAAGTAAGTGACTCCTCTTAGAGAAGTTCACACATATTAACTATCGAAGGGCCGATGATGTTTGTTGCGTAGCGGCGAACTCTCAGTCGCCGTTAATTTTCAGATCGACTTAAAAAACTCTGCATGCTCAGATTAGTCTGCATGAATGTTAGCACGTTATTTTGCAATGGTAAATGGTTGTGGCAGGGGGGGTACATGTAGGGAACAGGTAGAAATTTGGAAAAAAAAAAAAAGGGAGGAAGGAAAGATTACATTGACGAAGCAATCATGGAAGTGGAGGCGAAGGAGAGAAGCACCCATGCGGCGCTCCTTCGACACCGCGGAAGCGACAACAGATTTCACCGTCCTCAAAACGTTGGG
Organism: Lenwebbia sp. NSW1173648; assembly: GCA_029784005.1. Taxonomy (NCBI): domain Eukaryota; kingdom Viridiplantae; phylum Streptophyta; class Magnoliopsida; order Myrtales; family Myrtaceae; genus Lenwebbia; species Lenwebbia sp. NSW1173648. The sequence goes on from JARCGZ010000011.1 coordinate 279,393, forward strand.
GCAACTTTTGGAGTAGAAGTTTGTAGAGAGCTGGGCGGAGGCACTTCCCCACGCGAGTGTGGTAAGAAAAGCTATCGCGACAATTACCGTAATCGGACGACTAGCCATAACTTTTTTTTTTTTTTTTGGGTTTAGGGAAGGTGATCAAAGGGATAAGAATGTGAACGTGTGCATGGGGATGGAAGGGGCTTTATAGAGATCTCATCAAACAAAGTTTGGTCGGAGGCAGGTTCACCTAATCTCTCGGACCGGCGAATGCATGGCTTGAAAATTCCACGTTATAGAAAATTACAATGTGATCTAGATTTTGATTGAATTGACTGATGTGGGGGACGTGAAATGAAGTTGAAGATGAGGTTCTTGAGATTATTATTATTATTTTTTGGGCCAAATCAAGTGGCCAAAACCAAAGGGCATCAAAATGTCAAAAAGGTGTAGGGCCATCCCACGTCCATCAACCCTTTGCAAATTCCATGCATGCATAATTGCATATGCCTTTCCAGGTCCTTCCACTGCTACTGTTTGCCGTTTGGTGCCGATCGACGTCATGCTCGCTACCCTACGTGGCCCATCTACGTTCTCTCAGTCTCAGGGGTTAAGTGAAGACATCCACATTTTGTCCATCTATTAGCTGTTCCCCCCCGCCCCTTGCATCTACCCACTATTAGTCGGTACTTTTCCCTTAAAATCGATGCTTGGGATTGTTTTTGAACGATAGAAAATCTCATCCGACAACTCTTTTCTATGACAAAGAAGTTCACTTAATTAGGTAGGTAAACTGGAGTCGTGAAACACCTCATCTAAATTCATGGGCTAAGTAAGACGCAAGTCAAGTGGATAGTCCAAACGAGAACTTGTTTGTACTTGGTGGCGTGAGGAATCGAACGCATATGGCATGTCTAATTCACACGAACAAGACAGATCAATAAATCGATCCTCTCTTTCTTTCTCTACCTCACATTGCATAGAAAACTAGCAACTTGTGAAAGGAAATCATGTCATCATTCAATGGCGCACGGGCGAGATTGCCCCGGTCAATCATGTCATGCTCCATATATTAAATATAGACGTGCAAGTAACAAGCGGACGATGAAAAACGTTGCCACCGACGGAGAAATGGAGGACGAGAAAATTAGGATAAAATGGAAGGGATCAACACGAGATGGAGACTAAGAATAGGGAAAGCAGAAGCGTACAGTTAAAACGATATTGATCATAATATTGATATCACAATCGTGGCGTCGTTAAATCAGGAGACCAAAAGCATCTTATCTACTAGAGAAACGCGAGATGGACGGGTGTGCGTGTGGCCTAAAAGCATATCTTATCTAGAGAAACGCAAGATGGATGGGTGTGCGTGTGGCCTCTTTTCTTTCGCGTCCCTCTCCTAATGCATGGATGAGGCCAAAGGGTTTTCTTTGAGTGACATTAAATTAAAGTAAAGGACATTAAATGAAAGGTGTTAACCTATACCTAACAGAGGCGACATGGAAGAAACTTCCTTTGGACCAAGTCCGCCCCCAAGCATCGAGTTGCGTTGATCGAGTCGTGGGTCAGCAAAAACCGGGGAGAAGCGTTTAATCTGAAGAACCCGAAACTAAAACATATACTTTAAGGTTTAGTCAAATGGTTGGGCCCACTTCCCAATTCAATGAATAGTCAATCCGGACTTTTTTTCTTTTTCTTTTTTTGGTCGAAGAATAGTCAATCCGGACTTTGCAAGCATATATGGGGGGTTGGCGTAGTTGGATCATAAATGGTCTAACCTAAATAGATCAATTTAATTAATTTTATGACCCATTTATTGCACTGCAAATCTAGTGGCCCTACCCGACCCAACCCATATTCTTAAATTATTTTCATATTTAATCCAATTAAGGAGAACTCATACCCAAACTGAGGTGGGAGTGTGAAGGGATTAAAAGCGCGAGATCGAATGAGGGAAAGAGAAAATGAATCATAGAGGTGGGTTGAGTATGAATAAGTTTTAAACTCATTTATTTTAACACGTATACTACATTTAAATCAATTTATGACCCATTTATTGAATATTAGGAGTGAGCATGGTTCTAGGGTAAAACTTGGAATCTGGAACCGGACCGGTGAGCAACCTGTCCGATTCCAGGTGCAGCGTAGATTTCAGGTTCTAAAAATTGGGGAACCTGTTCCAACGGGTAGGTTCCAGATTCTAGATAAGTGAAACTTGGAACCTATAATGTAACTTGTAACCAAGTGTTTGTGTTTTTCTTAGTATATCTCTTCGCGCGATCCTGCGATATTCCATGTAGTCCGATGATGAGTGTGTAATTTGGAACCACTAGCCCGAGCTTCCATTTTCAGTGATATTTATGAGTGAAACTTTTACTTTGTTAATATTTTATATTTATTCGTGTGCCTAAATATGAGTTTTGGTCAGAGAATTATATCAATAAATGGTGGTCATTCAAAATGATGATTAACTGCAATCGTTCAATTAAAAATACAGATGGAACCTGTATAGACCCTGGAACAGACCCTGAAATATGTGACAATGTGGGTTCCAAGTTCCACGGAACCTATTTCGACGGGTAGGTTCTAGGTTCCAGGTTCCAGGCGAAACCTATACGATACCGGAAACCGCCCACCTCTATTGGATATAACTAAATCCTATAACAACTTAATATATGTTAAGAAATAGGTTTATAATTTATTTTAACACGTCTAAGTCACATAATCATTTTTCAATCCATTCCATTCGTCCATAAATGTAACATGTTTTTTTTTTGCTAAGACTTTGGTGGGTTTGGTTCAGCTTTCCCAAAGTCCACTGGAGCCCCAAAGCCCCTTGGGAAAAATGCAAGGTGTTTGGCAACCATTCTCAAGAGGCTTTGGGATGAAAGTTGGCATTGGGAATGCTGAAAGCTCAATGCTGGTAGGAGCTAGGATTTTTTTTCTTCCAAACCTGCCCTCACTTAAATTTCAATTTTACCCCTCATCTTTTTTGTTATATTATTTTTTAAATAAAAAAATCCAAACCCTAGGTTATGGCCGCCGGCCAACCAGATCTGCGACCGATGGCCGAGGCTGCCAAGGGTGGGGCAACCCCCGGCCACCGTCGCCTGGGGTCGCGTGACCCAGGTGACGGTCGCTTGAGGTTGCGCGACCTCAGGCCTCGTCGCCAGGGTCGCCCGACCTCAGGCGACGGTGGCCTGGCGTCGCGCGACCCCAGCGACCCTCGCCTAGGCTCGCGTGGCCCATGCAACGGCCGCCGGTTGTCACGCGATCAAGTAGCCCTCACCAGGGTTCGCTCGACCCTTAGCGACAACGGCCGCCGGCACCAGATCTAGCTCGCCGGCAGCCGTAACCCTAGGGTTTGGATTGTTTTTTTATTTTTTTATTTAAGAAATAAATATGGTAAAAAGCCCTTTGCAAATTTGTTTTGCCAAACACTAATTAGCTTAAAGCTGTTTTTCAAAGGATTTTTCATTTGCATTTTTCCAAAGCCCCTTAAGCTAAAGGTATTTGTATTTCCCCCAAAATCCATTTTCAAAGTTGAACCAAACTCACCTTACTGTTTGGGCTTTGGCACTCTGGCCCGGATGCCCACCTTCAACCCAACTCAAGACAGCGAAATGGTGCGATGCCCCCAGAAGAGAGAGAGAGAGAGAGAGAGAATGTACTCACCGCAGCTGCCGCTTGCTCGGACGCGCGTCTTGTCTCCCTCTGAATCGGAGGTATCCCAGGCCGATCCCCATCCCGTTGGCGGCGTCGCGGGCTTGGAAGCTTCTCTGCTCAGCCTGATCCACCATCACCACCAGCGCTCGGTCCTCCTCCGAGACCGCACCGAGAAAGCCCGGAGAGATGCAATTAGGAGCGCAGGGGAGGTGTCGGATCTGCTGGTGGAGGCGGTGAATGGAGGGGTGCAGGGGGCCTTCCTCAACCAAAAGCGCATCGAGCTCGAGATTCGAGCTTCGGCTGCCACCGTATCCCGCTTCATGAAGCAGACCGATCACTGGCTGGCCTCCACTCATGCTCTTAACTCCGCCATCAAGGTCGGTCCTTTTCTGCCCCCTTGGCAAGTTCAGATTAAACTAAGCGAAACGAACGTGTCTTAACTAATATTGGCGGCACAGGAAATTGGGGACTTCGAGAACTGGATGAAGATAATGGATTTCGAGTGCAAGAGCATCAATGCAGCCATCCGCAATATTCATCAACCTTGATTTTCAGCACTCTGGAAATGGAATCCATTCTCTCTCGGAGTCGGAAGCTACAGGATCATGGGCTATCTTCAATCTATCCCCACCCGCATTCATGTTAATCGCTTGAAACCTTCGAGATGTGTATAAGTACCGAATTATGCAAGATGCCTCGAAGGTCCCTCCCACTTTTCTTTTTCCTCTCGATGAATCCGTCGAGTTAGCGATGAGATGAGTAGATACAAAGTTACGCAGGGGAATCAATACTCTTCGATAAATCTATGGATGGATATAACCAAAATCTCAAACAACTCAGCGTCACGCCTTGAGCTCTTATCATCCTGGAACAATCTAACCTAGTGAGAGAGCAGATACAAATTGAGCAATGGACCCTCGCACATTGGGCCAAAAGAAACTTCTGTCGATGTATGAGGAAACAAAAAAAACCAAAAAAAAATATGAATGACTCAGAAAGCAAACTCTTCCTCCTCTGCACCAATTTGAATTACTCTGTCTCCCATCTCTCGAATAGCCGCCGCAGCTGAATCGCTAACGCCAAGCAGATGCTGCAATCTCGATAGCTTCTCTGGGGCAGGCTCGCTCTTCATGTATATCGCAAATAAGTCTGCCAGTTCTTCTGGCACTTCCCAAGACAGCTCTTCCGCCGGTACAGCTTTGTCGCATGCTAGCATATCGCTGAGAGAGGAAACCTGCACACAAAGATTGAAATTTGGCTTCAAATGGAGGCACATCCATATCATCAACCCTCAAAATTTACAGCTCACAACCGGTAGAATAACATAGGATGACAAAACTCTTTTTAAGTCCATACCACTCCTGGTCGATTCCTCTGCCTTAACAAGGCCACCGCCTGAATAAGCGAATTTGACAATCTACTTCGAGCTAGCTCGCGAACCACCTCCCTAGCTTTGTCGGCATTGATATTCAGGTCGGCTGGTATTTTCTTGTACACTTCCTCCTCATCAAATTCACCCGTGCCTGAAGAGAATATCTCATCCACGGTTTTTTTGAAGAGGTTCTCTCTCAGGCTCTGGGATATCATGCTATCTAAATCTATGCTCGCTTCCTTGAGTTCTCGGATCTGCTTTATATTGAGCCTCCCCTGACTGAGGGCAGTTTCTATTGCAGCTGCCATCTTTGTAGTTGTAATGCTCTTAATTACTTTCTGAGCGTATTCTGGAGGCAAGCCAACTTGCTTCTGCACCTCATTCAGCTGCTCAATCCTAGCCTTCGTCAGCTGACCATCAGCTAATATCACCTCTGCTTGTTGCCTGAATGCCTGCTCGGCAAGACCCCGGTGAACTTCCACAATCTCCTTAGGAGTCAAACCAAGGATACCGCCTAGCTGGTTTAGCAACACATATTCAGAGTCATCCTTTTTGGTTGTGATTTGTGCTCCAAAGGGGATATTCGTTACTTCTCCAGTCAGGCAAAACAATAGATAGGTCTTATAGAGGTCGGTCCTGTCCCTCTCTGGAAGATCATCCTTTAAATTTATCTCTGTTTGGCCTTGCTTTCCTAACTTCGCTGTAAGTTCTTTGCTGGGTCTTATCTTTCTAAGTGTCTGGAGAGACTCCCACTCCTCCTCTTCGATTTCTATTTCTACCTCCTTAGCAGCTTCTTCAGATGCAGTATCAGGTGATTCCCCTTTTATGTCTGCCACCAGCTCAGTAACGACCAAGGTGTTAAAGGCGATCATCTTCTTAAGCTCCCTAGCAGATTCAGTACGATTCTGAGCTGCTCGTGCTCGTTTAATGTAATTGATGAAAATCTTTCTGACCTGCATGGAGATAAGGCAATCGAAGGTTATGATTGGCTGGAATAAAAAGTATAACCATGAATCTTTTACTTGTCCTAAGACAATTTACAAACCAAAAGAAAGATCCTCAAAACTTAAACTAGGTATGTGCACATGCTTACTCGATCAACTGTCGACTCATGCTACACGCAAAACACACAGATACTTCTTGTTAGTAAACTTCACAGCAAAATATCACCAAGAGCGTGCTAATTGTTTTAAATCGATATATGCAGTCAAGTTTGCACTTTACACCTGACGATATGTAGTCTATCTAATAACTGCCTGCATGCCCATATGAGCACAGGACCACCATGCGTATCCATGCAAATCAATCCATGGGGGATATCATAATCGGAGTCAAATTCATGCTCGCTAATTAAGTGATGATTCTTCAGGATCCAAGTCAAATTTTTATCGTCTAACTTTCAAACCAGCATTCCAGGCAACAATGAAAGGTACAGCAAGACAACGAAACTTAAGGACAAAAAGCAGATAGACGCAGATGCCATTAGGAAAAGAGATTAATCAGTTGTGTATGACCATTCTTCTTAGATTCCAGTCCTTTTAGTGAAATGACTTTACATATACAGGGGGTAGAGGAATGCAGAAAATGGACTTAATTAAGACGTTACCCCAAATTTAGGAAATGAAACTCCTTTAATGTTATACTTCTTTGGAATATTGATGTTCTGTCTATTGTTGCCACTACCCCAAGAGAATCAGCATGAACCTTGACAAAAAGTAAGGTTGACCCATTGTAGCCTGAACACAAGTATACATATGGAACACCATTTTGGTATACAGCCAGTCTCATCCATGTCACGAGAGAGAGAGAGAGAGGTCAGCCAAAAGCAAAGGTATCGTGAAAGAAGATACTCACAGCTGTGCTGGCAATAGACATGGCAGCCTCTCTTGTCAAGCGCAAGCCATGAGCTGCTTTTCTCACAGATTTCTTCACTTCTGCATCATATCCGTCAACTCCTGAGGCAATTGCATCCTTCACAACCTGGATTTAACAGTTCAGGTAAGTCAGTGCGATCAAACAATTTGCACAAAACATGCGTCAGACGTGAAGTTGGAACTTCATGAAGTTAGTTCTGATGTTTACCTTCTCAAATAAACTGCCACATATACTGGAGTGAGCTGCTTCAATAGTCTGCTGAGGGATACAGAGCATAACTCGTAATCGTAGTAAAGCTTTAACATCCTCTTCACTCAGTTCTCCGTCAGCAACACACTGCTGAAGTTTCTGCCTGTAAATTTCTACATGTGAAAATAAATGTGGATGTCATCTGGTACTATATGATGGTTCCATGCAACATATAGACACAAATTTCTTGAATTTCTTTCTACCTATGATTCTCAAAATTCTGTGTGTTCTACTCAGGAGGGAAGTTCCTTTTGCTAGCAATTTCACATTGCTAGATAGATAATTGAGTTGAAAACTTTAAGAACCATTGAACCACAGCATAAGTAAGGAAACAAGAAAAGGACAAAGCACATGTGAATGACTATCGATTAGTGCCCTAGAACAGGAAATTGATGAAAATACCTTCATGAATCTCACTAGCCTTCTGTGGATCAAATCGCAACTCTTCACATAGGCTTTGGAGGAATACTGCTTTGCTATCCGCGGCTTCCAATTCCCCACCAGTAAATGACTGTTGAAGTCGTTTACGATACACCTTCGCAGTTACATCAAGCGTGATAGCTTCAGCCTCACGTTTACCCAAACCAAAGATATTCCTCAGTTGACTCAAAGCATCCAGCTAAAAAATAAGTAAAGAATAAAAGTGTGAGGATATAACAAGGCAAATGGGTAAGGCCATGTCCAAGAAGAGGCAGGTAAGGGGGAGACAAATAGTTTATAAAGTATAGTATTTGACAATGTCATGCATGACAAACCAACAGATCCGTTGAAATAGTAGAGAATGTTACCTTGCTTTCTTCAAGACGACCACTAGACAAAGAATCTGCAACATATGCTCTATAGAGGAGCTTCAAGTCATCCATTTTTCTGTCATTGTCATATTCACCACCTGAGGTACAGACTAGTAATTCAGACACTGCCCATTACAACAACCTTAATGGTGCATGGACCCAAAACAAGGTTCCTCACCAAGTAAAGAAGCTGGAGCAATCCCACGAGCCAAGCCGTCAGCGTTTGGGTGGTTCTTTAATGAGACGAGCAAGTTATTAAATGCTAGAATCTTATCTAGCTCTTCGACAGCTTGAGCTACTCCTCTCCTGGGTTATGCAAATTTATAAGTTGATGACAAGAATCCTTTTGCAGAAAATAAGCAAGAACCAATCTCTGAACAATTCCCGAACAAATAAACATATGAACACTAATTAATCTCAACTAAAGTGAAGGCATTGCCCTCAAATGATTGACATCTCTTTCTCTATCTCAATAAGTCATTGCGGCAACTTTTCTCAAAACCCTGAAAGGATTCCCCAGTTGACTGATATATGAAAAAACAGCAATTTGAATATACTCTTAAAACCAATTCCATATTGAGTAACATGTAGAAGGGACTAGGGACCATACGCTGATCTTGTTCTTGATTTTAGCACATTCAGAGCTGCTGAGACATTTTCCTCAACCAGTTTTCTCGTATGTTCCTTAAGCAAATCCTCAGCAAGCTGCACCAATATGTGAATGAAAAAAATGCCACGAAAAGCAAATCATTTTCCAATCCAGTTTTGCAGACGATGAGGAGTTACCTCATCAGATAGTCGATACAATAGTTGCAATGCCCGAAGACCTTCAAGCTGGTTCTCATTGAGATCTAACAGAGACATCAATTTCAGTACACAAGTAAACCATTATAAAATCATAATGGGCAAAGCGCCACGGCAACCATAAAAAGAAAAGGCGGCAAATATAAGAAGGTAGGTCAAAACTCCAAATTACTTAAACTTATTTTCAGCATAAACTACTAAAACCAGAATGATTGTACATTGCATGACCATTTTAGATCAACATAATTACACAGACCTCTGCCAACTGCTTTTAGCTGGGAAGAATACAACCTCTGTGCATTATCCCGAACAGCAACCTCAACCTGCACAGACATTAATGCAAGTTGGAATGAGATGAATGTGATAGGTATGTGAGTAACGCATGTCATCAATGTGATACATAAAAGCGCAGTTTCGATAGTGTACAGTAACAGAAGGAGATTGATATTGCAACTACGAGGCGCTAAACTCCAACAAAGGTAACTATCCAGGCAACACCATAATCATAGCACCAAGAAGACACTGCCTAATACATGACTTGATACCTGGGCATCGGTAACTTTGAATACGCGCTTCCAAGGTAAAAGGAAAGTTGATGCTTCTCCAAACACAAGAGTTGAAACATATATGAGCTTTTGAAATGCCTGCACTGAAGAGGAAGTAATAGTGATAAAGTACCATACAACACTTAGCAAAGGGATGCTAGTCATAGCGCAATATGTTTGCAGCATAACTACGGGCATTCATATTTTCATACCTGACGCTGTTCTAAATCAGCTTCACGATCCCCAGTTTCGAGCCTTTGCCTGAAAATACGCCTACCAATCTGGAAGAACACCACTAAAACCATTTTCAGTTTAGAGACTACTCGTCATACTACCCATTGCGATTCGATATTCTTAACCATTCAAAAAGAAGCTAGTGTGAGAGCACCTCCATATGCATGGCAGCTGCTTCTGGATCATCAATGCCCAGAGCACTCTTAAACTTGACAATTTTATCAACTTCAGTTCCTTCAAGTTCTTCATTTCCAGGAGGAACGACAGATGAGACAAACCTGCATGGAAGATAGGGTAAGTAATGCAACCAACTCAAAGGAAACTAAAAGAGGTCCTGTTTGCATTTGCTGCCAAACCGAAAAAGATTATATAAAATATTATAAAAAAGAAGTGAGTGACTTTAAATCCTAATCTATTCAAGTATTTGAACAATTGAGGGACCAATGCCAAATAAAAGTCTGAATTCAAACTTTTAACAGTTAAAGCAAAAGCCACTTCGAACTCTTTAAACTTTCAGCATGGTTGATTCATTGTGTAAGCTCACCTAAGGTATAAATCACAGAGCTCTGCATTGAAAGCAGCATCTTGCTTGCTCACACCGTACCTGAAAGATGGGGGTGTCGTAATGAATTAGCATAGGAAATGAAAAGGCGATAAGGGAAGATAGTGACATCATATAATCCACATTTTCATTGAGCAAGCAATGAAAATGCAAGCTCTTCGGTGACGACTCGAGTGAGGACTTCCCGAATCCTCATTCCAGCCCGGTCAGATAAATCGAGACGCATTTTTTCGGCAGTAATCGCACTGGGGAATCTGAGAGAATTTCCCCTGTGACAACGAAACGAAGGAACAACGAAATAAGGAATGAACCAAGAAACGTAGATTAGAATGGAACTGACTTGCTGGCAATGAGTTCTATGTCCTCTTTGTTAACAGCGTGAGGATCATCGCAGCTGGCGACGTAGTTATGCAAATCGGCAGCGGCGACCTCAGGCACGCAAGCCCTCACGGCGTAAGAAGCGGCGCCACCAGCAGCCCCAAGCAAAGCAGCCCCGCCGAGAGCAGCATTGCGGGAGCCACCAAACCGAAAACCCAGGTGATAACCAGCAGCAACCGCACCGGCCACTGCAATGGCGGAGGCGGCTAAGCGCACGGGAGGGGACAAATTCTTGACGAGGGGTTGGATGCCGGTGAGCTCCTTGGGGCCGCCGAAGACGTCGGAGTTGTGCGGAGGGGAAGCGGCGGGGGGCAGATCGAGGGAGGCGCGAGGACGAGAGAGATTGAGGCGGCGGCGTCTGGAGGAGGAGGGAGTGAGGAAGGGAGAGGAGAGGAGAGGGCGGGTGGTGGAAGGAGCCGAGGTGGTGAGGAGCGGTGGGTTCATAGCCGTCGGGGGGGGGGGGGGGGGGGTGTTTGTAGGGTCTAAGGAAGAGGGAAGGGAGAGGGAGGAGGAGGAAGAAGGAGAAGAAGAAGAAGATGGGAGCTCGCCTGCCCTGCAGTCGGAGTTGGAGATGGATAGAGAGGGAGAAGAGCAGACAGCATCAACTTGGCAAGGCAAACCACAGCTCCGAACCAAAACTCGTCTTCTTCTCCTTCAATTGGAATGGAGGAAAAGGAATGGGCCTGGGCCCTGGGCCTTGATGACATTAATGGGCCCCCATTCTAATTCAATTTCCATCACCCCATCCTATTTCGGAACTTCCTTTTCCACATGACCACATTTGTATTTTAGTAAAGTTCTTATCCTTCGAATTTTAACCATCACACTTACAAAAATAACTAAACACGCCATTTTCAATTCAAGTGACCAAAAGTACCCTCAGCTGTTGGGAATTGCAAAATTTGGCATTTTCATCACTTTTTATTTGTAAGCTTATTATGTGGCCATTCGTTCTTTACCTTATTTTAAAAGTTTGTAGGTATAATTACTTTCCTTCCTTACTATTAACAAAAGTCTATTTAAGAGATATTGCAAAACTCATCTTGCTACGAAATAATCGAATTATTATGAAGAAATTGTCCACGTGTACTTGAAAAGAGGAAAACGACGTCTTAGAATTTGAATTGGCGCATGGAAATAAAAATCATCAAAATATTTATGACTGAATTGATAAATTTTCAAAAGATTTCTGACTAAATTGACACATTGAAAGATTTAGAACTGCGTGCTCGTTCCAAAAAGTGCACCGGAAGTCAAGAGTGTCTAAACCTTTTGTACGAGCTACAATCGACTAAATTCTAAACTTTTCAATTGATTTAACTCAAATCATAAAGACCTCGTGAATGAACACCTTCCGAACATTACCTCAAAAAATTATTGGTGTGGCCCTAAAAGTCGCTGCATTGCGAACTTCAGTTGCACCTCTCCATATAAGTTAAAGGTTTGATCGTAATGTCAAAATGTACGTCACATAATCCGTTGAATTGAGATGTTAAGGGCCTGTTTGGTAAATTTTCTGTTCCTCTTATTCTGTTTTCCGAAACAAAAAAAAAATCAGAAACATGTTTGGTAACACAAATGATTCTGATTCTGCTCCCGGAAACAGTTTTGGACCAAAAATAAGAACAAAAAAAAGTTGATTCTCCAAAAAAAGAACACTTTTGAGAATCGCAAAAAAGAACAAAATTTCAATTCTTTTAAAAAGATTAAGTCCATCCACGTAGGCTTTCACGTGAACTTCTGAACTTAAAAAAAAAAAATTGAAAATTTACTAACAACTAATTTTTTAAAAACTAAATTTAAAAATAAGCTTTAAATTTTTTAACAAAAGTTAAAAAATTTAAAAAATGAGGGATATTAAAAATATAAAATTCAAAAAATTTTAAAAATTCTATTCGAGAATAGAATATTTTTGTGCAGTTACCAAACACGTTCTGATTCTCTAAAAATCATCTAGCGAAAAGAATCAGAAAATATGATTCTAATTAGAATCACTTTTTTGAATTAGAATCGTTGCCAAATAGGCCTTAATTGTGAAGTACCCCATTTAAAATGTCGAAAACCTTTGACATTGATTGGAGAAAATGTACTTCATTAAGTTGCTGACGATCAAACGACCGAGATTGGACACAACTGATCGCATTAAACACAAAAACTGACTCAGCACATTGATCTCCGAGCAAAAAGAGGATCATCTTATCAATCTACATAACCAAAAAAAGTTACATATGGCACAACTACTTCATGCTAAACAAAAGGCAAGAGTCTTTTACATGAACCATGTGATCTTCGACACTGAATCATCGGCATGCATCCGGTCAAAAAAACCAAAAAGTATCTCGTTCTTTTCTGGTCGGGCTAAAAAAATTTCAAGCTAGTTCCATCAGTTCCAGCCACAATACATCGAAAGACATCAATGTCAATTGAGTGAATCATCGCATCAAAGGAATTAACCATCTCATTTCGGATCCGTTTCCACGCGATAAGTAGTAAACCTTCTTCCAGCTCTCTTCAGAGAATGCCTCACGCCTTGCCAGCCTTTGCCTGCCAGAAACGGAAATGTATTGGAGTGTTGAACATTTTCAAGTGTTTCTTTCGATAGATGTATATCCAATGTCACCACAGTTTGTAAAATTCTTATCCACTAAAGGAAATCAAATAACTCGAACGAGTAATTATATTCGCTAGGAGCCCAGGACCAACATTTTATCTGCCAAAACTCATCTCAGTTTTCACAAGGCAAGTCACTTCTCTTTGCCATAAAGCTCAAATATCGTTTCCCAGTGTTTATTGACTTATCTCATGTTGTTCCACATCTTGCGGCATCACTTCTAGATACTTCCCCAGAAATTAGACAGTATAACCCACAACATGATTTACAAGATTGGAATTGCGCTTCAATATTCGAAAATTGATTCTACAACACCATATAATCTAATTATCACTACAGAAATTCAGTGTGATAACCTGTGCAACTCTCAACATACCTAAGGTAGTAGTGGCAAACAGCTTCAGCTTCATCTAAGCTGTATCGAGGAAGCATCAAACGCGCATCGACAGGTACATCTGGCAGCTCTTTTCGGAGCTTTCCCACAGCAGTTGAATGAGAGAAAGCACCAACCATCATGTCATTGTGCATCATAGTCCTAAAGGCATTTACCTGGAAGTACAAAATAGTAACCCTCTCGCAAGTGGCCAGATGTAAAAGCAAAGTCTAATAAAAGCATCATTTGACCATAGTGCATGAGCAACAATGCAACATCAAAGCTTTTTACAACTTTGCACGAGCAGTGTCGCATACTTGTCGAATAGGAGACCGGTATCATCGTGGCAATTTCTACGATACTACTTAGTATGTACATAGTATCTCCAAGTTGCACAAACTTAGGTGAGGCCCTCAGAAAAATAATTGGCTGAATGACACGCTGCAATTGGCATTGAGTTCACCAAATGAGCAGCCAATGCGGAAGGTGATCATGAGCATAAAAATGGTAGTCATTCTTACTGATGCAAGAAAATATTTCAGCACATGCATACGCCGTTTTTAAACAAGAGGAGACAGTTCCTAAGCATCAGCAAAACGGATTATGTTGGCCCCTGCCAATGGGATATGAATCCCAGGTAACATTTAATGACCAACGAAAACAAGAATAGGGTCTGATGAATGTGCTACAAGCAACGACCATTTTCAAGATCACAACAATAAACTACAATAGGAAGCCTAAACAATCTCAGGATCATCTGGATACTTACAGTGGCCAGCTCTTTAGCATGTATTGGTCGACAGGATCGAACTGTAACTGGCTCTTCATACTCACTGAACGTAAACCAGTTGTTATACTGGGAACACATGACAGCAAGAAGTGAACAAAAAGCAATGAAAACACATAACTGACAAAGAAGATCTCAGCATGAATGGAATCCACAACTTGTTATATCGATCTGTCTTAAAAGGAAAATAAGTTGGATGGCCAAATAAAACGGAGAACAGAGTGTATTTCTCACTTGATCTATAGCAATGAGCACAGGAATATCTTTCACTAGCGATAATTCTTTTCTCAAACGGACTAACACTCCAACAGCAGCATGCGTATGATCGATTCCTGTCCTGACCAAATCATCCAGGGTCGAACCTTCAGGCATCGTCATGGAATCGACCCCTTTCATCCATCCAACACCAGCTCCCTCTCCCAAAGGTATGGGATCATACATTTGGCAAGGTAGTTGTTTTAAGTGTGATTCATTGCACTTACGGAAATCCTGCGGACACATAACCAAAATGGCAACATAATAATAAGAGAAAGTACCTGCATGTTTGGAACAATAAATCAAACAAAATACTACCAATGATCAGATGAGATAAGCATCATAAGCAAATGGAACGAAATAAAAGAAAACTTTGCCTTCAGAATTTTTTCAGCTTGCACAGGAGTATCCCAAAATCCAGTCTGCGGGTTCTTGTAGAAAAATCCTCCGTGAGTCCACTCACGGCCTCTGGGGGCATAAAAAACCAGCCATCCTTCATCCCTAGCCCAGTGAACCAGCATGGCAAGCGCAATGCTCTTCCCACAGCTTACAGGACCATCCAGGACAATCTGTTTCCTGACCTTCGGGCCTAAGAATTTTACTCATATTCATAAGTAGAAGAAGATAGAATGGCTCACTGATGTATCAGAAACCGACCTCTGGAAATAGTTCGACCTCTGTATATCCTTGAGTATATATGCATACACAGTTTTCTTTTGGTAAGATATCCGGAGATCAAGATTAATGAAAGAAAGTGCAAACCTTTGCCATCGGAAAACATGGGGGGATCAACAATGCGCCTGAAGTTGTCGCGAAGGTCGAGGAAACTCTGCCTCACGAGCACCGCACTCCTCATAGACTCTTGGAACTCCTTCTCCATACCAGCGGGCAAACCCTCCGGCAACACCTCCTTCAATTTGTCTATGCTATTACCATACCAACACCACCCAATAATCATTCGATCTCTCAAAACAACCGCAAGCATACACATAACTACATGGACGAGGAAGAAGAGCAACCTACCTGAGCTTGAAGTAGGAGCAGGTGTCTTTGCGAGTGAGTTGCGACAGGGAAGGGGCGGAGGTGAAGAGAGGGCGGCCATCGGGACCCACATCCAGCGATGGATCCTTCTCATCGAGAGCGAGGCGCTGAGCCCTCGCTCCTTCGTTGGAGGCGGCGTCATGCTCGTCGGTCGCCGCGGCAGAAGCGTCGTCGGCTTTACCACCTTTGGATTTAGCGCTCTTGTTGGCTTTGGTCACTGCCAACTTGGTGTTCTTCGTCGACAAGTTGAGGTACGATTGAAGCACGGCCGCACGTTTTGGAGAGGAGATGGGGTCGAACGGGCGGCCACATTTTGACGTTGTGGTCGCGGCTCTGAGAATGGACCGCAGCATTTCTCTGCCTCGGAGCTGCTCAACCGACGAGGAGTGCAGGGGTTCAGGGTTCAGCGTGGAGAAGGAGACCTGATGAGATGAATCCACTCTGTTCTCTCTCTCTCTCTCTCTCTCTGTCCCGTGTTGGATTTTCGTGCGGAGACAAAGAGGGCCTTATAATTGGGCCAGAGTAATTAAGCCCGTAAATCGAAATGCTTTACAAGCCCAACATCTGTCAGCTCCGCCATTTTTGCTCGCTAGGGCTCTCTCTGTCTCTGTCTCTGTCTCTGTCTCGCGCGCGCTCTCCTCTCCTCTCGTCTCCTCTCTGTGCGTGAACTTGCTCTGGGACAGTCATTCTCCAGAGTCTTCTCTCGATTTCTAGGGACGATGCTCTCGGGGGACATACCACCGAATCAAACCATATACATCAAGAATCTTAACGAAAAGGTCAAGAAAGAAGGTGACCCATTCTGAGCCATCCTTTTCTTCTCGCTGTACTGTTTCCTGCGGATCGAACTGACTGTATAAAATGCCCGAACACAGCTACGTACTTCGCGTGCTCGAAACTGGTTT
Source organism: Lenwebbia sp. NSW1173648 (assembly GCA_029784005.1). Lineage (NCBI taxonomy): Eukaryota > Viridiplantae > Streptophyta > Magnoliopsida > Myrtales > Myrtaceae > Lenwebbia > Lenwebbia sp. NSW1173648. The sequence continues at coordinate 295,829 of JARCGZ010000011.1, forward strand.
GATTTCTTAACTTGATCGACTTCTTTTCAGCTGAGCCAGGTCTGTTGTAACTGCAAGTCTAGTTGAGCTTGTAATCTCTGTTAGCCTCATGGTGACATCCTGAGCGACAGAATGATGTCACCTCATTGCCCTAGTGATCATTTGGTGGATAGGGCGCTTTCAGGGTAGAAGACAACACCTTAGATTAGTTGCTTCGGAATGTTCAAGAATAACGATGGGGCAGACTAGAGGGAAGTTTTTTGACTTGGGATGAATATTTAAAATCTATCAAAAGGAGTTTACACTCAGAATAACTTTTCTAGATTTTAAATGTATGACATTCGTTCTGACTGTGTGTTCAGCAAATCACTTAACACCATGTGTATGCTCGATTTTTGGTAATTGGTCTTTGTTTACTTTGGCAGAATTGAAGAGATCCCTTTATTGCCTCTTCTCTCAGTATGGAAGAATTCTGGATGTTGTAGCCCTCAAGACCCCAAAGCTTAGAGGACAAGCATGGGTCGCTTTTAGTGAAGTGACTGCCGCCAGTAATGCCGTGCGCCAAATGCAGAACTTCCCATTCTACGATAAGCCTATGGTATGCCACAGCACATCCTGTCGGAGCTTTTCTTTATTCTCTTATTTTCTGCAGAGTATAAGGGTTTTGCATCGACATCTTGCACATTCTTGTGTGTTGCTTGGGATGCTTCGGAACTATGGCAACCTGGCTGTTTGATGACACATCCCCTTTTTTTAGCCAATTTTCAGTGTAGGATGTTTCAGGTTTCAGCTCTTCCTTGCCAAATTTTGTTGTTCAGAGAAAACTATCAGCATTACTTATTGACAACTAAAAGTAACATGGCAAAAACTCAACTAAAAGTAACATGGCAAAAACTGGTTGACCGTTGCTTTTTTTTTTTTTTTTTTTGCAAAAAAGAAAAAAACGCCACACCCTTATCTTTTTTCTTGTGCAAAAACTTTTCTTTGCTAGACTCAGACTCTAAATTTGGATTACTTTACACACCAACTACATGTATCATACCATAAGGCTGTCCTGAGTAAGTTTCTGCTTCATACCTGGTCCATAATCCAGATAAAGGAGTAAGCAGGTAGCTGTCGCTGGCATTTCTTTTTGGCTGAAACTCGGTGATGTGGATCCCATACACATTGAAACTGTCCTAGTTTGACGCCAGTCATTAGCAACTAATTCTGTAGCATTCTATGCTATTTTCATTACTGGTTGTGGATTACATAGTGAAGCGCTTGTTCGGCTGAGGCTGTGCACCATGATATCCCATCATGCAAACAAGTGAAGTTTTTTCTACCATTAGAATTATCATAGAAGGATAGTGAACTCGATTAGTTCCATTCAAGGATCGTGTTTTCTTTGTTTTGGTTCTGCAGTTTCATTGAACAACTCAAACTTGAATGATTCCTTTCCTTTAATATGTGTATTTTTTCTAGAATTAATTTTGTTTCTGCATTTTCCTGTTACTTCATGTGATGCAGAAGTAGGACATCCTACCTTAACGGTCACAACTGTAATAAACATCCCGTGGAAAGTTTTTCTTTTGCTTGGATGTGTAAATTATGTCACCCATTTTTTGTTTTTTCCCTATCAATTTGATATAGAAATTTGTAATTGTCATGCTGCCGCAGAGAATACAATATGCCAAAGAAAAGTCTGATTGCATTGCTAAAGCAGATGGTACCTACGTCATAAGGGAAAAGAAGAAGAAGCAAGAAGAAAAAGGTGAGATGATGTATTCTGAACTAAATTGTTGTATTTATATTTTAATAGTGCAAATCTGAAGTTTGAAGGCCTACATTTTGCTCACTTTGTGCTTTTTAAGTGTACTACTCGATGGGCTTTCTATAATGTTGCCTGTTGAGATAAAAATGACTTTCAAACAGTCTCTAAAAGCTTAAACTTTGAGATCAAATAGTTGCCCACTTCACTTCCCTCTTCATAAGAGGCATTTCAGTTTCTCACAAGCCCATCAGTCAATTATTGGTTAACCTTTGTGTACAGGTGATGGTTCCAAGAATTATTTTACCCATACGTCTTAGATTTAATGATTAAGGGCTTGTCATACTACCAACTTTTGTGTGAGGGACAGTTTTGAGATATAATAATATTTCACATCATTCTCTAACAGCTTAAGCTTTTCAAATAAGTGGTTGCACACTTAGCTTCGCCTTCATTGTCAATGATTTGTTGATTATTCTGCTTTTTTGCCAATGATAGTGGCAGTCGTGGTTGGGCAATAGTATTTTTGTGCATGGTTACCCACTGCAGATTTCACCTTGTCTTTTTTTTGTTTCGGCTGCTTATTTGACATTTTTTGAATTAGAGGTGTGACCTTAAGCCAAATTGAAAATTTAAGATTCTTTTTATAATGCTCCCTTTTTTATGTTGATGCATTCTTTTTCGTTAGAACTTCATTTGCAAGTTCTGTATTTGGAATCATTGGCAAATTGAGCATATTTGTTTTGATTTATGGCCATCAGAACATTGCTCATGACACTAGATGGGATTGCACTGCCCTCTGCAATCATGATAGTTTATTGGCCATATCAGAATGGCGAGACGTGCGTGTGTGTGCATTCGATCTGTAGGTGCACTTATGCATGTGGACTTGCTAGTAAGCACCCAGTTTTGCAGCTTTGTACGTTCCAGTCTTTCTCTTCCTTGTATTTGACTGATTTCTAGGTCCTATGTTTGACTTCCAGATAGTAGCTTTCATGATCTCAACTTAGTTTACGAGTGTCCAATCAATAGATATTTTTTTATTCTCGATCATACATTTGTCTATTGTTGACTTAATTGTGGTTGTCCAGCTGAAAGAAAGCGCCGTACTGAAGAAACACAAACAGCCAATGGTTCTGCTGCTGAAGCTAATGGGGGGCCAACAGTAAGTTCTCTACTTAATGGTTCTGCTAGCTTTTTGTTTATTTATGTAGGCTCGGTAGTTTTCAAGCAGGATCAGCTTGTTGGTAATCAGCTAGCAATGTGTCACGAGGGCATGCATTATGTTCTCCCCGTTTCTTCTATGCAGGTCTCTTATCGACCTGGAACTGCCGGTTCACAAGAAACAGCGCCGAATAAGATATTGTTTGTTCAGAATTTGCCCGTTGAAACCACAAGTCAGATGTTGCAGTTGCTGTTTGTGCAATATCCAGGATTTAAGGAAGTGAGAATGGTTGAAGCAAAGCCTGGTATTGCTTTCGTAGAGTATGAAGACGACGTGCAGGCTGGCATGGCCATGCAGCACCTTCAGGGCTTTAAAATCACTGCTCAGAACCCCATGGCCATCAGTTTTGCTAAAAAGTAGGGGAGTGTTAGGCCCACTTCTAGATTGATTTTGTGTTATCTTTTGAGGAATCGCTACAGTTTGGATTTTGGTGCGTACCATGTATAATTTAGTCAGGGGATCTGCTTCCCATTGAAGAAGGGAGAAATTGTAGAATGAGGAGAGTCAAAGGGATCGTTTCCTGTCAGTCTTTTTTGAAGTCAGTATCAAATGATTTCCTTTTGTGTTGTAGAAAGGAGCTCCTTTGAGGAACTCAGCTGTTGCCTTTTCGAAGAACTTATGCAGAAATGTTAAAATGTAAACCATGTTCGTCCCCCTTATCTGACCGATTGCTGATGAATGCTTGAATTTCCTCTAATGGGAGATATCAGAAGGCATAATTCGAGCGGTACAGGGATCTGTAAAAGGAGTAAAATTTGTTGTGTGGTGTGGTGTGGTGTGGCGTGGTGCTGGTGTGGATATCTCACTCTCAGAATAAGGATATATGTATACCGAGTTCCATCCAAACACGACGACGCCTCCATCTGGTGAATCTTTAGTAGTGTTTTAAATTTTATGCCGGTTGGTTTGGCTTTTTGCCGGATGAACATTTGGCAACAGGGTAAGTCCAATGATGGAACCGGCATGGCGTGCTTTGGGTTTGGTAACGGAATTGGACAATATATTTTATGAGATTGGTGCATCAGGATAGATGAGGTGGGAAGTCGGGCGCTTGCCACTTGGCATGTATGAACAAAGCATGTTGGATTTGGATTTTGAGGAATAGTAAAACATGGGGAACCCAGGCTTTTCTCTCCACATCCTTAATATGAATTCTACATCGTTCTTCTACCTTGTTATACGGCGACTGTGTGCTTTGCTTGGGGGGAAACCAACACGAGACGTTTAATAAGTTTGATGATATTTTCCATCGACTTTAGCAGAGAGAGAGAGAGAGATTGGAGGGGGGCGCATCGCCATCATATTATATGGTAATCAGAATTTACAAGATAAAACTAAAGAGAGAGAGAGAGAGAGAGAGAGAGATAACACCCACAGCGTCAGCCGCCCCGCCCTTCAGTCAAACCCACGAGGTTTGACCAATAACATTTTTCTTTTTCTTCTTTTCGGACGCTCCTCCCCCCATCCAGCTTCGAAGAAGATGCCTCCTCTCCTCGTATCGTATGCGGTCAGTGGGTGCCCAAAGCAAAAACAGTAAGCCGTGCGCAATACGTGACCCTTTTCTCTTCTTCCTCCCTCCCATCATCAACCTCTCTCTGTCTCTCTCGCAGAGGAGAAGGGAAGAGAAGATAAAAGAAGCCAACCGAACCCGAACCCCACTTTGGTTTCCCCTGTTTTCATTCTTCTCTGTTCGAAGCGATGGCCTCACCGTCGGCCCGCATGGGGACCTTGGACCCTCGAGCAAACTCTTTCTCCTTCTCATCCCTCCTCGCCTCCGAGCTGGAGGACGACCCTCGCCGTGGCTCTGGCGTCCCCAAGTTCAAGTCCATCCCCCCGCCTTCCATCCCCATCTCCCCGCTCTCTTCTTCCTTCTTCGCCATCCCCCCTGGTCTCAGCCCTGCCGAGCTCTTGGACTCCCCTGTTCTCCTCAACTCTTCCAACGTATCTTCCCTTCTCTCTTCCTTTTTTTTTATTTAATTTTGTTTGTCTGTCCCCAGATTCACCTGAAATCCCATTCCTTTCTTGTTCCTATTTTGCTGTGGCTCATTCTCTCTGTTTTCTTTGGACGGTGGATTTTAGATTTTGCCCTCCCCAACGACTGGAGCTTTCCCGCTTCATTCCTCCTTCAATTGGAAGAGCAAGTCCTCCGACAGTTACCAGCAGATCCCTAAACGGGAGGGCGCAAATGGCTCTCCCTTCACTTTGCACACCAACGCCAAGCAGCATGTATGTCTCCACTTCCTTATACGCTCATGCTCATCCCTCTTCCGTTTGTTTACGATTATCACTCAGAGTTGTTGTCTGAATTTTGCAGCAGCAGCTAGCGTGGAGCTCCATCAAACAAGATGATTCCCGTCCTCCTGACGAGAGCACGGTGAAATCCGAAGTCAATCCATTCCACAGCTTCTCCCCTGAGATCGCCACCATCCAGACCAACGCCAATTACGACAATTATCAGTCCCAGTCTCAGCCCATCCGAGAGCAGAGGAAATCAGACGATGGCTACAATTGGAGGAAATACGGCCAGAAGCAAGTGAAGGGGAGTGAAAACCCCAGAAGCTATTACAAGTGCACTCATCCTAATTGCCCTACCAAGAAGAAGGTCGAGAGGTCTCTGGATGGCCAGATCACCGAGATTGTCTACAAGGGAAGCCATAACCACCCTAAGCCCCAGTCCACCCGAAGATCGTCGGCATCCTCCTCCTCCTCCTCCTTTCCGTCTCATGCGATCCAGTTGCATAATCCTGCCGCCCCTGAAATCCTTGACCACGCTTTTTCCGCGCATGGCTCCTCCCAATTAGACGCTGCAACCCCAGAAAACTCTTCCCTTTCGGTCGCAGACGACGAATATGAGCAGGGCTCTCAGAAGAGTAAATCGGCAGGGGATGAGTTAGACGAAGACGGTGAACCGGATGCCAAAAGATGGTAAGTTCCTGGGCGGATGGAGTTGTGTTTGTTTGTGTGCAAATTGAAATTTGCTATGTAGCAATTGGATGGGTTTGGTTTTAATCTGCTTGGCAGTCCTTGATTCACTTCATTCCTTAATTATGCGCGCCTTTTATAGGAAGCAAGAAGGTGAGAATGAAGGGATTTTAGCTCCAGGGAGCAGAACGGTGAGAGAACCCAGAGTAGTAGTCCAAACCACCAGCGACATTGATATTCTTGATGATGGATATCGTTGGAGGAAATATGGGCAGAAGGTGGTCAAAGGAAATCCTAATCCACGGTAAACGCATTTCCCCATAAATTTTAACTATCGGTAATTGATTCTTGATGTTAGCCTAATACATTTTACGAACCTTTGGTCTCTAAAATTCCAGTTATAGAATATAATAATAGTTAGATGCCCCCCAACCATTCATTCCATAAGTGAACCGTCCGTCCGACTATACTTAATAATATCTCTCTGCTAAATGGTTTTCGGATCTTGTTATTTCATTGATGTCGCATGTAGGAGCTACTACAAGTGCACCAGTCCAGGCTGTCCGGTGCGCAAGCACGTCGAGAGAGCATCCCATGATCTAAGGGCAGTGATCACTACTTATGAAGGAAAGCATAACCACGATATTCCTGCAGCCCGCGGGAGCGGCGGCGCCAATAGGGCTTTGCCCATGCCTGACAACAGCAATGGAAACAACAGTTCGGCCGCATCGATCAGGCCGTTGGCCTTAACAAATCCTTCGAACAACAATGGGCCAAGTCCTCCTAGCAGTAACTACAGGGTACCGTCGTCGTCGGAAGGGCAAGCATCGCCGTACACGCTGGAGATGTTACAGAGCCCCGGGAGCTTTGGATTTCCAGGGCTGGGGAGTTCTGTGGGCTCTTTCCTGAATCAGTCTCTGGATGGTGATAACATTTTTGGTAGAGCAAAGGAGGAACCGAGGGATGACATGTTCCTGGAATCATTGCTATGCCGAAATTATTGAAGATCAATTTCTACTCAAGGTTAGGATCTCAGGGGAATCCTAGCATTGTTGAAAACTGGAAGGAGGAGATCAGGGGTTCATTTGATTTGATTTGATTTATTATTAATTACATTGTGTTTGTCGGTTGTATATTTCAGTTCTTTGTATAAGGTAAAGATGTTAGGAGAACCGGAGAACGGATATTTTGTCGGTTTGTCTTTTGTCTTTCTGAGCTGAATCAATAGAGAAAACGGATGGCCAGAAATAATTGGTGGCACCATACCATAGTATAGTATATAGTATAGTATAAGTTGTGTGCCACTGACTGGTCAGAGATTTGGATGTCGTCACTAAAAGCGCGTACAACTTATCTTCTTCTAGTTTTGGGTCCCATGGGGTTGAAAAAGTCAAAGATGGGGAGCTCGCTTCGCTTGTGGGGATTACTTGCAGCGTAAGGCGGTCGTGGGTCAACCAACCGTGTGGCATGGCAAACTCACGCTGTCGTGTACGAGAGAGAGTTTCTAGATGGGTGGGTGGGTGGCCCCCACCCATCTCCAAAAAAATCTCAGCTATCCATGATCTCATGCACTCGTCGAGTCGATATCAGATCATCAGGACAGATTCGTATCCTCAAGTCAAAGTCAAAGCCAAAGCCAAAGGCAGGGCTTCTCGAAAAGGCTTTTGGCTTCTCTCTTCTTCTTTTTTGGTTTTTTCTTGTTCCATCGGTGGGTACCAAGTGACATAAAATCAAGTTTTAAGATGACCAGAAATATGAATTGGCTTTGGTCCATACATATCTATAAAAGGCCAACCAACAACCCACTCCCCGGCCTAACACTGCCCAAACTCTCCTCATCTTCATTTTTCGTTTTCAGCTATCATTTCCTCCTCCTCTCCTCACTCACTCCCTCCTGTCAAATGAAGCGCCAGCGCAGAGCAGCCGTGACCGGCAGCACCCTCTACGTTGGTAATGTTTATTAGGTCATTTAGAATTTGTATGTCACTATCCCCATAGCGAGCTAGATTGTTGAATTTCTTTTAGGTTGCATTTGGGAATTGGCTTTCCTATAGCCCTTTGAGCCTCTAAAAGCCCTTGGCCAAATGCTAAGGAATTTGACAATTTTTTTTTTTTTTAGAGCTTTGGGGTATTTCCAAAGCCCTCTAAAGTCTCTTGGCCCAAAACAAGTCCGCATGAGCTTTGTGCTTTAGCATTTTCAAAATGCTAATATATTTGTATGTGGGTGAGTGTTTTTTTTTTCCTTTCAATTTTGCCCTCGATTGTAACGGCGTCCTAGGGCGCCACCTGCTTACTAACTACGCGATTTATTTTAATCTGATATTACATATAATAGAGGGTGCATGCGGAAGACTTAATACAAAACAGGCGAGGCCGACATACAAGTGCATGCAAAGAATAGAGCAGGCATGACGCCTAAAGGGTACGACCTCTTAGGGTTTACTAACAAGCTTACAATAGATAGCAAGATCATTCAGCAAATTAAAAAAAATACTTACTTATATAGACATAATAAGCGTTCAGGTACATTATCCATTTCCAAAAATCAAATAACACATGGGAACAATATCAAAAAGGTACTCCGCTCCCTCTCTAAACCACCCACACTGGCACTACTCATCGACGATAATCCGCGGCTTCTCACGGCTACAACAAAAAGGAGCAATCGTGTCACTCTCAGCCAAAAACCTACCTAAACCTCTCAAGTTCAACTCCATCATGCTCTACCGAGAACCACCACCTCTATGGACAAATGGAATCGAACCCGAAAGACTGCCATCTTCACGCTTCTCAAATGTGGCTAAGAATCGGTACGTGACAAACCTGTTGGGCCCTACAGCTAACACTAAGGTGGTTACGAGCCTCATGAAAGGTGTGACTAACCCACATGGACCGGTGATCTCCTCCCAACTATACGAAAATAGACAGGAGCACCATAGATAAAACTAGGCGTCGCAGGCAATATCGGCATGACTAAACAGTCTGAAAATGATGTAATCCACAAGTGTGAGTATAAAACTCAGCAAATCATATATCTAAGCAAACAACTAGACCAACCAATTCATCATTTAATCAGGCGGCACAAAAGGGAACACAACACGACAAGCTAAGTGTTTTCTTTCACGGATCTCAATCAACCCACATAGATTCGAACCGAAGCACTCATGTAACACATTGGCAACCGAACGGTTCAGACACAGATTTACCTCGCCCAGCACTAAATTTCCTTAGACTATTTGCTAACGTTGTCCTACGAGGCTTGGGACCCCAAGGACCCGTCCCTAAGCTCATAGACGGTCACCCCTGTGAGTTCAAATGCATATTCACGACTCCATAGCACAACACATGGCTATCTAATCCTACAATCAATCCATTCGCATCCGTCTAGTGGCCCCCGAACTAGTGGACCCATTGTGCAAGGCACATAGCTTATAACGACGCCTGCCAAGCCTCGGCCGAACCTCCCCTCTTCCGGTGCAATTCCAATTCGCCTTAAATCCACGACAAACAACACAATCCGCCCACGTAGTCAAAGTACCCATGAGCTAAAGACTCTATCGTAAGTAACCAATCGGACATGCATCAAAGTTTTCCCCTCCATGCAAGCTAAAACCCCGTTCGGTATACCCATTTCCAAAGGCAGCACCTCACGCTATGACAAATGACAATCCGACGATCTAGTGATGAGATTAGATGATCACTTGCCTTAGATTGCTTGCCGAGGCGGGATCGTGGCCGGGTAGTTACAAACGAAGCTCGCGATGTCTTCTCCTTTCGACGTGCGCGGGTCTGAGCGAGGGCACGGAAACAATGAGCTAGTCGGCTAAGAAGGGAGGAGCTGGGGTCGAGGGTGAGGCGGCACGGGAAGGTGCTCGAGGTGGCAACTACCACCGTCGTCGCCATTGCGAGCTTGGCAAGGTGCGGCGCCGGGCGTCGGGATGGAGCTGGGCGCGGTCAGAGAGACCGAGGGAGGGGAAGAGAGAGTTCGGGGAAGGGTGTCCACGAGAGGGAAATGAGAGGAGAGAGAGAGTAAGTGGAAGGGGAGGGGATCTTATGTAGGGGCGGTGGAAGCTAGGGGCAGCTTTGAAGCTTTGCGGTCGAACCACGATCCAAATTCGGATCGGGACCAATTCCGTGCTCTAACATCTAGATAAAATTTCGTTAACGGTCCGGTAAAAATTGTCGCTTCCAAAAATATATTCTTCGCTCAATTAATTCACCGTACCATAATCCATTAACCCCCAAAATATGACGTCTAATAATCTAGGCCCAACCTTGACTATCCATTTATGTAAATTCAGGCCGTCACATCGCCAAATTTTCTAAATTTGGGAAATGCCCTCACCACTGATCACGTCATAGGCAACACCAGGTCTGAGCGCCGATGAGCCTCACCTGAGGTCGTTATCCTCAGGCAAAGCGGCCTGGGGTTGCACGACGGTTACCTAGGGTTGTGTGACCACATGCGACCTTTGTATGAAGTTGTTCGACCTAAGGATAGGGCTATCGGTGCCACATTTGGCTAGATTTGGTTCGTCGGCAGCCTGGTTCTTTTACTAGGGGTTTGAGTTGTTTTTTTTTTTTTTTAAAGAAGAAGAAGGAAAAGTTCTTTAGGAGTGTAGTTGGTTCCAAACAACATTTAAACCAAAATTGCTTCCCAATGCACTTTTATCATGCACTATTTACATTTCGCAAAACCTAATTAACCTAAATCCTTTACATTTTCCCAAAAGCCAGATCAATGAAACCTTAGGGTTCGTTTATTTCGCAGAAAAGGAATAGTTGAGAAAATACTTTCTTAAAAATGATAGCTTATATTGCTTGGAAAATGAATTGCTTCAAAAAAAAAAATTATCGGCCACGAAAATATTTTAGTTGTAGACAACAAAAATGCTTTTCATCTACTAATTATTTGAAGCGGTACAAGCGATTATTTTTTAAATTTTTTCCAAAACGTTCGTTTTTCGTCAAACAAATGATACCTTAATCTCCTCGAGTTTCTACATCCAAGCAAATGGAAAGTCAAAAAACACGGTGAGGTTAAGGTAGAGGACAAGAACATCATGTTTGCAGGCGGTAGACCCACTTAAACGCGACCATCATGCTTTCGATATAGAGTGTGTAACTTTGCAAGGACCACTTTATCACATCGATTTGTAACCTAGGAAGCATTGACACACTCCGGGGGCTTTCGTATCGTGTCGTGTCGTGTCCGATATTCTTCGACACTCCGATACTCTCTGACATGCGATCGACATGTGATTAACTCTATAGACATGCTAGCGACACGCGAATCCAGTATCTCGACATGCTATTTCTACATGTACGGGATCAATTTTAAGCATTTTAAATAAATTAGGAGTCAAAATGTAGATTTATAAACGATATATACGCTTAAGTCATATATCTAGTCATCCCAAAGTTAATATCCGAGTTAGCAAACAAAAAAAAAACTAATCGTAACTGATATTTTAATATGTACATGATAATTTACCATGTATATAAAAAAATGTACATTTAATATACAACGTGTCAGAATTCTTTATTTTTTTAGAAATGACGTGTCGGCGTGTCGTGCCGTGTGTTAGTGTCGATGCTACTTAGTTTGTAACATGCTTGATGTAAGTGTCTGGAGGCTCTTTTGCAGATCGGAGAGATGCTTAATCCCCTTGTCCTAACGGATGGACAAAACTAATCCAACGAGCAACTTCAAATGAGTTTATATATACAAGCATAATTTTTGGGGAAAATTCTAAATAAGAGCTTTAAGTGCATTTCATTTTCTCAAATAAGGGTCATAACTGTCATCATTATTTCAAAGAAGGGTCTGACCAATTGCATTTTTATCATTTACTTTTTCTTTTTATAATTTTTCCTTTTTTATTTTCTTTTTTTCTCATTGTTTTCTTCGTAGGTGGCCAGCGAGGGCCCGGCAACCCTCGCCAGATCGGGCGAGGGCTTGGCTAGGCGAGGCCGTCCCTCGCGGCTGTCGAGGGCGGCCTCGCCTCGACTGCCACAGGCAAGGGCAGCCCTCGCCGGTGGCCCGACATTGCTTGAGACCAGCTACTGGAGAAAAGGAAAGAAAAAAAAGAAAAAAAAAGGGAAAAAAAATCAAGAAGGTAAATGACGAAAATGCCTTTGGTCACGTCCTCATCCTTATTTGAGAAAATGAGAGCACTTCAAGTCCTTATTTAAAATAAGGTCTATTTCAAGTTCTTATTTGAGAAAGTGAGGGTCCTTCGCGTCTTTATTTGAAGTTTTTCCTAATTCTTGAGTAAGGTTCTGACATTGACATTTGTAATTAGTTGAACAAAAAGAACATATTTTGGCAAATGTGGGATACTGTCATCTGACCTCCGAGAGTGCAATGGAGGACGGGACATTACGTTGCTTATTATTAGTTGCCACTCGCCCTTTGTCTCTCTCTCTTTCTTCCCTCCATCCGTTCAAAGAAACGTTCTCCTTCTCCAATCATTTCTGCACATTTCTCAAAAATTTCCGACATCTTCCTCCCACCATTGTCGCCAGGACCATGATACGAAGCAAGCTTGGTAGGAGATTGGTGGTTCAATTCCTGGGAGAACTGGCTGATCAGCAAGAAGGCGATGATGATCAGGACGACGATGGCGTGTCTTATACTTGTCAAATTGTTGGTAAGATCAACTCCAGGGGAATTTGGTTTGGAGACGACCCTTTTGCATTCTCCGTCCCTCTCCTCATGATGCAGCTCTCCCTCATCTCCATCTTCACTCGTTCCCTCTATGGTCTTCTCAAGCCCTTTGGCCAACCATCTGTTGTTTCTCATATTCTGGTAAGCTCCCGTGTTTTCCCTTTATTATCATCTCATGCTGGATTTCATCTTCTTTTAGCTTCTTACCTTTGATTGGATGTTCAAATCTCTTCTTTCTTTCTGCTCTTTGCCCAAGGAAAAAAGAGAGGTAGAGAAGATCCGCGTCATTGTTTTGTCTCTTGAACTTTCCCTCTGTTATGAATTACCCGGACCGTAATGTCCTGCTTTGCTTTTTTGTTCTTTTTCACGAACGCCACAAGTAATGCGTGCATTTACGCTAATGATGAACGTACGCTCTGAATTTATTGTGATTGATGATTTACTTCCTCTAGGGTGGCGTCATGCTAGGTCCTTCAATTCTCGGGCGCACGACGTTTGCATCTAGTGTATTTCCGGCTAAAGGAAAAGGTGTCTTTGACACGTTCGCGCTGTTCGGTTTCATGCTCTTCATCTTCCTGATCGGTGTTAAGACTGATCCTTCCATCGTGCTGAAATCAGGTAAAAGGACATTAGCCATTGGAGTCCTAGGCTTCTTTCTTCCATACGCATTGAGTGGATTCACGGCATTCATGCTCAACCAGTTCCTGAGTTTGGATTACGACGTAGCCAAGGCGCTTCCTTCGCTGGTAGCTATGCAGTCCATGACGGCCTTTCCAGTTATTGCTTGCTTTCTCGCCGAGCTCGAGATACTCAACTCAGAAATCGGACGCCTAGCATCCGCATCTTCATTAATCTGCGATGTTTGTCATTGGTCCATTGTGTCAGTCAAGTATGTGGTGCACTTAGCTACCACAAAATCATTGAGAACCTCTTTTGGATCCGTCTTCTCAGTGCTGCTGCTCGTGAGTTTCATCGTGTTTGGAATTCGTCCGGCTGCTTTGTGGGCAGTCCAACGCACTCCAGAAGGCAGAGCTGTGAAAGAGATATATATTTCTGCAGTCGTTGTTGCCCTTCTGTCCTGTGGGTTCATTGCAGAAACAATTGGCTTAAGTGCCTTTTTGGCATCCTTTCTTCTGGGTCTGGTCATACCAGATGGGCCACCCTTGGGAGCTACATTAGTGGAGAGGCTCGACTGTTTTGTTTCAGTACTGCTAATGCCCACGTTCTTCACCACAAGTGGACTAAAAATGGATGTCTTTGCCATAAAATCTCTAAAGAATGTCGGCGTCATTCAATCAATTGTTCTCGTCGCTTTTGTTGGTAAGCTTGTAGGGACGACATTGCCCCCACTCTTCTTGAGGATGCCGATTCGGGACGCCCTGTCTCTCGGTCTTATAATGAATTTGAAAGGCATTGTAGAACTTGCTATGCTGAATAACTGGAGGATGACCCATGTAAGTTCTTTATTCCCTTCATATAGGCAGGGACACTTCGATGCAATTGCTTCATCTTGCACTTTAGCAACCATATGTATGTTTTTATTGATATAAGGAACTGTAGTTTGCATATGGGACTTAATCTTCACATTTCCCCGGCAGAAAAAGGCATGCAACTGTATTCATGTTGATTAGACGTTCATGAGACTTCGATATAGGCCATTGCCTTGCTTTCTTAAATCACAATCGATGTGCAGGTCATGAATGAAGAATGCTTTGCCATTACGATTATCTCTGTGGTGGTTGTAACAGGACTTATCTCACCCATCGTGAAGCTTCTATATGATCCTTCAAGGAGATTTGTCGCCTACAAGAGAAGGACTATACTGCATAACAGGCATAATGAGGAATTGCGCATTCTAGCTTGCATCCACAATGAAGAGAACATTCAAGCGACTTTGAGCCTCCTCAACGCCTCGAACCCCACGAAAGAGAGCCCCATCAATTTATGTGTCCTCCACCTCGTCAAGCTTGTCGGGCGTGCTTCATCTATTCTGATTGCACACCCGCCACGTGAGAAGTCCTCCGTTAGCCCTACCGAGTCTGAGCGCATCTTTGGCGTGTTCAGGAATTTCGAGCAGAAAAATCAAGACAGTCTAGTGCTGCATTGCTACAAGGGAGTTTCGCCCTATTCGACAATGCACAACGATGTGTGTTCCCTAGCTTTAGAGAAGAGGATCACCCTTATAATCATTCCTTGCCATAAGCAGTGGAAGCCTTGGGGAAGAGTAGAGACGAGTAATGCTTTTCGGCAACTGAACAAAAATGTACTGGAGAAGGCGCCTTGCTCAGTCGGCATTTTAATGGAGCATAGCAGTAGGCAGAAGTACTTTAGATCAAACTATGCGGAGACTTCTTATTACAGAGTCGCCGTGCTCTTCTTCGGTGGTGCGGACGATAGAGAGGCACTAGCATATGCCGGACGAATGTCGCAAGGCCCAAGTGTGCTACTTACTCTTGTAAGATTTTCCAGCTCAATGGATATAGTAGGGGGCACAGATAGGAGCAAGATGCTTGATGGTGATATCTTGAATGATTTCAGGAGCAAAGCCCAAAGATACGAACGGGTTTCTTACCAAGAGGAGGAGGTCACGGACGCGTCGGATGTGATTAAAGTGTTAAGATGTATGGAGAATGGTTACGACCTTGTTCTGGTTGGGAGACGCCATGGAGAGTCGACACTGATGCAAGAGTTAAGGAAGTGCAGCGAGAGCGCAGATTTGGGAACGATTGGGAACATTCTTGCGACCGCAGATTTTAGATGCGGATCTTTGATATTGGTAGTGCAACAGCAAACAAAAGTGTGGGGACTGCGTGACCCTGAAGAGTCTACTCGGTTGAGAAGAATAAAATTGTAGAGTTGGGGAGAGATATAGGCGACAGATATGAAATAGTAGGTGTACAGTGAATGCATTCTCCAGATAATTTTGATAGGACATTCTTTTGTCTTGGACCTGTCAAGCACAATACATAGACGATTCTCCATCTTCCCATTCTTACTCCCATCCCCACAATCTTTCCACAAGAACAGCCTTATGCTGTAATGCTCGCAACGTAAAATGATTATGATGCGGCTACGGATACAGCGATCGTGCAATAGAAACTGCAAGTTGTTAATGCATGAGTAATACTGAGGTTACAGAAACTGAAATGTGACCCAGGTAACATAATCTAATGTACAGAGGCTCAGGTCTTGCTGAAATGCCAGTGAATTCAATATGTAGGTGCAATGTTGTGAGGGTGGACATTTTTCTCCCTCTTTTGCTAAAAGCATCATGGAATCACCTGTTCATGTTCCCTCAATATTCATCCATGCACGACTGATTACCAATTTCTGGATGGACATGGCCGCTCTTTTCTAGACTGCTGATGGCATTTGCAAATGGCAACAGTTGGTTGGAGTTCCATCCATGTCTCTCACCCATCAAATGCCGACAATCTCTCTCTCTCTCTCTCTGCTCATAGCACTCTGCAATTTGCAAAGACGACCAAGTCATTTGGGCGTCGCCAATCTTAGCAAATTAAGTTCCCTTTCTCAAAAGAAGCGTGGGGACGGACAGGGAGAGTTCTGCGGAACAACAGAGGATGGCAGTGATATACTCAATGGGCACTGAAGAGAATGAGAGACTTGTGTTTTTCCCTCATTCTCATCATTGCTAGGGTGATTCATCTTTTACTCAGACCCTTTCACAAGACCATGATCCCGAGAGAGCTCAGCGCCCGTGCCTTATCCGTTGTGAAGCCATGTCGGCAGTCAGTCAATGGCTCTGGAAGTATGATCAATGCCTTCAGATCATATAAGGGAGCGCGCATTGTGCTTCTCCCCTTCCGCAAGAAATGGGCCACAAGAGTAAACTTTGGAACCTCCACTCCTTCCATTAGGATTGTGGATAGAAATGTAGTAAAAAAATCCCCTTGCTCTATCGGGATTTTGATAGATAGAAGCCACATCAGCGGCAACTAGTCAGCTTTCAATCCTAACTGTCCGTATTGCATTGCCGTGCTCTTCTTTGGCGGTATTGATGACCATGAGGCACTAGCTTATAGCAGACGCATGGCTCAAGATCCAAACGTAAGTCTTACTGTTGTCCGGTTCATACCGGGGGGGAAATGACAAAGATGGAAGCAAGGTGGAGAATCTCCAGGTTGTCTACTGGTCAAGTGGACAAAGAAGCGGTAATCCACAAGGAGGAGAAAGTGGAAGTCGGATTGCAAACAACGGAGATAATTCGTGCCATGGATGATACTTTCGACTTAATCCTTGTGGGAGTGCACCATGAATCAGATGCTCCTATTGCTATCAGGTTAGACAGAATGGAGTACTGAGGGTCCTGAACTTGGAATTGTTGGAGACATGCTAGCTGCTTTCCATTTCCGTTTCTCAGTGTTGGTTGCGCAGGTAAAAACTGTGCAATAAAATGTTGTTTCTTCATTTCACTCTGCTTGTCGTGAGTATTGTGATGTGATGTTTGCACATGATCGTTTAAGGAGTTTGCTTTTAAGAAGAAGTTGTAATAGATTTTGCCTGATAAACAGATTGTAGAAAATAGAAGAACAAAGGAAAGTCCTTCTAACATCACTATCATATACTTGGAATCATAGTGCCAGGATTGAAAGAGCATTCAAACAGAGAAGTTTAAACTGATCAGTATAGAATGGTTGACTGCTAGAGCTAGCCCCAGCCGAATGCTACTTACACATGAATTCCCCTTCAGCTTTCGTGTCTGCAGCCATATCGTAACATCAGAGCGGAACTGGGAGGGAAAGTAGAAGATATGCTCCCTGACATGATAACATAATTAGGAAAAGACATACCCCGCGACATAATGGACACGGAGGCGTTGGGGGAGGATGTGGGGGTACTACAGCCACTGGGAGGAGATGGCGTCAATTCGGTCCGGTCATTGTGGGCCGACGAATTGGGCTGGAAAGTGGAAGGCATTATAGGTTGTTTTAGGTGGAAGGGAATGGGATGAGCGACCGAATCTGTTGGATTCCTTATTTTGTTTGATCTACTTGTAGGATGGGTTCGTTGATAAAGAAGGGAGTCGTGCACAAGGCTCGATGCCAAAAGTTGCATGGGGATCTGCCACAGTCCAGTCCAGTCCAGATGCTCGTTTTTACTTGGATAACTGTGTTCATTTTTACGTGCCCACAACACGTCGGGTGGATAAAAACGATTCGATCGGATTTTGCCAAGTGAAATCCCTCCTAGTTTTTTTTTTTTTTTAAAACATTGGACTGAAGGAAAGTAGCCAAAGAGGAGCGAATATAGATAGGTGTGCGTGACATGTGGTCCTGCCAATAAGAAAATGGGCAGCGGAGATTGCGAGAGGGATGTGGAATCGATTGTCTCATTTTAATATACAAAACAGAGGAGAGCTTGAAGAAAGGAATCCATGTGAAGCCTGCGTTACCCGAAATATATGTTGTGAAAAGGGATATGCCAGGCTGTATTTGCTCCTTATATTTTTATGCTTTGCTTGCACTTTGTCTCCATCTTTCTGTTCCATACCAAAAAAAAAAAAAAGTAATGGAGACACACCACGCCAGCCCAGGATTTGTTCATTTTTCAAGTCTTTTGCTCTGGTTTTTCTTTGTTCTTGTTTGAAGCTTGATTGAAGTTTGCACGATCGAAACAAACCCAGTTGAAGTCATTAATGAGAATTCATCTTATTGCCACCTGCCGCTTATAATACGATCCGCTCAGTCATGGTAGGCACAACTGCCGCTTATAATACGATCCATGATAATTAATAGTCCCAAGGAAGTAGTTAATGAATCGGCTTGAAGGGCTTTCTTTAATTACCTCTTTAATTAGCTGGCGCAGAGGCAGAGATTGAACGATTAATAACAAAGGTATATAATGGAGGAACATGGTAGAGGTATAGGCTATTATTGCACCTAATACCGTCTGTGTCAATGATTAGGAGGACCTCACCTTAACAACGAGTTGCATCTAACCTGGAGAAACCCAGCAAGCCACAAGTTTCTGTAATTTTTGTGTGGTATCTTCTCAGTTTCGCATTTCTCCTCGATCCACGTACCGGAAAAGGAAAGAAGGCTCCCAAAAGCAAAATAACTAAGGCTGTGTTTGGTCGTCAGGACAAAAATTTAAGTTTTATTCGAGGAGTCAAAGGATGGCACTCAGTAGTAGCCGTGAAACATCAAAAAAGCTTAATCACATGCTCGTTCGAGAGAGAGAGATATCCCGATGGAGTAACATCTCGCGTTTGACAAATACAGAGAACCAAAAGATCACTCAGAGAGGTGATCCTTCGTATTTCAGCAGAAGTAAAACAGAACAGACTGCCCGAATCATTCTTTTTCTCCATCAGCTAAGAAGAAGAAGAAGAAGAAGAAGACAAGGACAGTAAAAAACCTGTACTTACAACTTGGGATGTATATACAAGTTGTTCAAACGGTACAAAAAAGGTTGAATCTCTGTCGTAAGACTTGCTGTGTCATTGTGGGATGCTTCGACTCATCGTCGAGCCAACGTTTCTCGATCTGCCGTTACTACACGCTGACGGAACCAACAAGGCTAGAAAATTCTTTGTATTCGCAAAAACCGATAACTCCTCTCACCGGAAAATAACACGTCTAGTGTGTTATCAGTCCTCGTGGATGCTCTCGAGGTGGGGTGTCCAAGCACTGTCGGTGCGGCTGTGCCGGCGATCTCTACGGGAGGAGGAGGAGGAGGAGGATTTCTTCTTAGAGACGGCAAGGCGGCGATCGCAGGACGAGACGTCTTCACCGTGAGGGTGCGATTTCTTGCGGTGAGCTTTGGTCTTGGAGGACACCCGCTTTTTATCTTGGGGAAGAGAAGAAGCGGGGATGAGGAAGTAGATGGAGCCCCGCTTGAGCTCGGAGTCGGGAGAGAGAATGAGGATGCGGCGAACCACGCCTTGGGCGCACGGCTTGCTGAGGACGTGGTTCGGGTGGGCCTTGAGGACTTCCCCGGCGGTGACGGGACGCGTTATTTCATCGACATAGCCGTTCAAGTGGACGATCCGAATCAAGTCGAGAGCGCCGCAGGGAAGAACGCAAGCCAAACAACACCTCAGGCTGTTCCCCATAATTTCCCCTCGTCTCAACGAACGGGGTGATCGGAGATGGGTTGTGGACGGGTCTTGGACTTCTCTACAATGCGTTTCTACTTGGACCGGAACGTGGTTGAGGGTCGAGCATTGTTATATAGGCCAACGCCCCCCTACGAACTAACCAATTATTGCTTTTAAATTTCTTTTTTTTTTTGGGTCGAAAAATAAAGGTATGAAATGACAAGACTGACCAAGTGATATATGATTAGTCGATATTTTTTTTTTTTAGGGTATTGGTTGCCTTGCTGCATCATTTTGACCTTCCCTCGATGTTTGTTAACTTGGAATAAACAAGATTAGTTAAGTTATTCCTTGCATGTGTGATTAGCTTAAGCCGCCATGCGCCGATGTCATTGCAGTAAGTTACGGCAATCGAGTCCCCTTCGATTAATCTAATGTATTGTATTGTATTGTATTGTATTGTATTAAACAGAAGGAAAAAGAAAACTCAACCATAAGAAATAAGGAACAACCAAACTATGATTTTCGGGAAGATCAAATGTCAAGCTTGGAGCGCCGGCTGCTTAACTTGAATGGCATCTTTCCATAGCACGCTTCAATTAGGCTTAATTGAATCAGAGATTGTCGTGGTGAATTGCATCCCGTGTTCTCGGTGTTCACTTGTGATTTCCTTGCAAGGAGAGGTTGGATTTGATAGACCTTTGGACCATTTTGAGGAGATTAAAGGATGTGACACTATCGGAGTCAAACTGCCCAGAGATAAGAGAGATCACACCTAATGGAATCCCAACCTGCTTGGCTGCTTAATTTAACCTCATTTTTGTCAAACATTAGACCTTTGGTTGCTCATTTTGAGTTTTGTTGGTAAAGTGGTCGAGACCCCCTTTTGTTTTAGGTACAAACTGAAATAAATACGATAACAAAACAGCCCAACCATACAAGGATTAGGTACGGAACAGAGATGGGAGTATCAAAAGCAAGAAAGGTTAATACAAGGAGGGAGTTGCAGTTGGGAGTCAGATTACAGATGGATACAAGGAGGGAGGATGAGGAACACACACATGGTGGTAAGGTTGTGGGATTCTTGCTTAGTTTCAATGATCAATAACAAGACAAAAAGTCCAAATGAATGTACAGCTATGAACTCAACTGGGGCCAGCCATCATGATTTTGATTCCTCAATGGCATTATTTATGGTTTGCATGGACCCAATTAGCCTTGGTTCCCTTCATTTATTCCCATAAGTGATTTGTATTTTTGGTCATGTCCCATTCCTTATTTTTATCACCTCTTCTTCTTGAATCTTTGCACTCTTACAAATTGCACGGGCTGTTTTCTCTTTCTCTTTCATCTGTTTATGAAAAGAAAACCCCATCTATTGCAGGCGCTGCCCACATTTGTATATCAACAGAAAAGGACACATCCTTTCCCTTTTCCAAGGAGCAAACACCGCTTCATGCAGACACTCCTCTTCTCTCTCTCTCTCTCTCTCTCTCTCTCTCTCTTTGTAGGGTAGGATTTGTTTCACCTTACGCTCAAGTATGAAAGGAGGGGCTTTCCAGTTGGAGAAGAAAACAAAAGGAAACTAGTTATTCTATTGCTAACTTCGGAGCTTCGTCTGTGCCTCATATGGACATGGTTGAGCCTCATCATTCATCAGTTCGAATCTCTGATATGCACTTGCCATGTGCTTACACCCGTGTAACGCAATGGGCTTCTTGCTTGCTGGTTTCTATGCCTTCCTAGATTAGAACATATTCATATCTATACAAGACAGACACCGTTTTCCCGAAATGAACAAATCTCTACAGTTTCCCAAAATGTGATGCAGATCTTCTTGATTAGGTATGATGAATCTTTTCTTGAAGTATGCTTACTTCAATCGAACGGCTTGTTTGTGATGTTCGATGCTTACCAGGAAGAGTTCTTATCTACTTGGACTCGGTATGCTAGCAACTGAGACTAGGAAGAAAATCCTACTTAGATCACCATCTAATTGCCTTTTTTTCTAATTGCTCATGAATTAACTACAACAGCTTTCACACAACATATTGATCTGCCTTCCTAATTATCTCCCACACGTCTCATCAACTCACGCGCTCGCTCTTATCTCTGAATAGAGAACTTGCGTAGGGGTCAACATTGGAGAGATTAGGAACATCAACGAATCATAGTAGCAGAAATGGACAAAGATAGCTAACTAGGAAGCTTCACGGAAGGAGGGTTTTTGGGTGGGGCACCGACCCATTTCAGCTGCAAGCTTTTAAATGCAGGTTGTCCATGCAACTAACCCCATGATTAGAGAATAATGATAATGGCATAATCACTACATACACCCAGGGAGACATAATGAGGGATAGAAAAAAGAGAGGGAATTGCACGAGGTATGACATATGATAGATTCTTGATGTGAGATTGAATCTAGAAAATACCGTAACGCGTACTGAAGAGAGGCATTTGAATAGAGATGCCATAATAATTGAACAACGTGGACCGAGTCTGTCCTACGCGAAAGCCAAGGTGGAATCCCTGATTAACTAATACATTCATTCAGGTATTTAATTGAAAGAGTATGATTGAAGCTCTTCACTATACCGTGCCACTTCCCTTTTTCCTCCTCTTAAAATTGCTTAATACAATCTCTATTGCCACATAAAGACAAGAATCCATGCACGTTAATGTACGTTCATCGTATTCACCAACATTAATACTAACAAAAAGGTCATAATCCCAAGGCAGAGAGAGAGAGAGAGAGAGAGAGAGAGAGAGAGAGAGAGAGAGAGAGAGAGGGAGAGGGAGAGATCGCGATCTTCATGCTTGGCCATCATCAACCGTTGATGATTTGTCATTTTAGCTGGCAGCCCGATGTTTTCGCCCACACCCACATGAGTATTTCTATCCACATCCCCCCATGTTGAATAGGTTTTTGGAATTTGGGTAATGAAGATGGAGACTGTGTTATTGAGTTCAATGTATCCCAGCTTTTCATTGGTCATTTACATCCTCAGAACCATATAATATAATAATAGCAAGGTGCTTTTTATATCTAGGGTCATCGATTAACGAGTATCTCCGATACACTTATTAAACGTACTTAAACACACGATGATCTAAAGTGCAATTCGTTGATGGCAAATAAAACGAAAATAGACGATGCATTCAGTACTAAAGAAAGTCCCACAAGTGTCCTCGAGACATCTTCATTAACGAAATTCTTATGTTAATTCTTTAATTAATGTATCTATCTTGAGAAGCTAGAGATCATCATCCCAAGTCTGGTAAAACCTCGCTAACTGTACACATGTGGATGCCCGATGCGTGGGGTTGTCACGTAGATCCATGCTCCCAAGTAACGAATCAAGTTTTAAACTTTGAGCACTTGTAATGTTATTCTTTCCTTATTTATAGTATACTTCGATGGTCGCGTTGTTTGGAAAAGAAGAAGAGGGAGAAGTTTAAACGACACTCGCGGTTGTCTCCCTTCTACTTTATGGTACCTGAGGCCAACAAGAGTAATGTATAAATATGAACAGAAAAATTACCAAAAAAGTCTTAAATATATTACAATTGTGTCAATTCAGTCTTAAACCTATTTCATTTGTGCCAATTCAATCATTCCGGCCAATTTTGAATGAAAATCGTTGACGTTGCGCGACCGGCGCTGACGTGGCTAATTTTTAATAATATTTTAATCTTATTTTCGAATTTTGTATTTATTTTGTATTTCCTTTTTTCCTTTTCTTTCTCTTTTTTTTCTTCTTCTTCCTCTAGCTGGCTGCCGAGCTCGGTGATCGGCCAGAGGCGAGGGCCGACGAAGCTCGCCCTCGCAGGTTGCTAGGCTCGGCTGAAGGAAGAAAGAGAAAAAAAAAGAAAGAGAAAGAAAAAATAAAAAAAAAGTAAAAAAAAATTAATTGAAAAAATATTAAATTACTATTAAAAATTGGTCATGTCAGCGTTGGCGACGCCACGCCAGCAATTTTCGGTCAAAATTGGCCGGAAGGACTAAATTAGCACAAATGCAAAAGGTTTATGACTCAATTGGCAAATAAAAAAAAACTTAGGATTGAATCGACACAATTACAATAGGTTTATAACTTTTCTGGTAACTTTCCACAATATGAACTATGTATGAATGGCTATACCGATCATTAGGGCCGTCAAATGGGTGGGTCGGTTCGGGTTGAAAATGGTTGACTCAAATTGACCAAATTTATCCTGTTTTAACCCATTTATATGTAATATAAATTTAGTGGCCAATCCCCATACCCCCGCCGAAACACGACCCGACCCCATATACTCAAATACTTTCATATTTAATTTATCACACGAAAATTCGTACTCGCCTATTTAACTCACTTTAAGCTATTCATGTGTATATGTTATTTGGGTAAAATTTTACTATTTCGATTATGAGTGTTAAATAATTAGCTTTCAACATTGCGAGTCCACCAAGACTTCTCCGAACTTGGAACAGTCCGAGAGTCCATTATTTTCTCATAGAAGGTGAAGAGAGAGTTACAAAGGTGGATTGAGTTTGGGTAAACTATGAACCCATTTAACACTCATATATTTTGAGACTTTGTCATTCTAAACTAATTTATAACCCATTGAATAACTAAGCCCATAAAATATGGAAAGAAACATGTCTATAACTCATTTTGGCAGGTCTACCAATCATGTGATGCACAATCTTATTATGGGTAGTTACAGATATGGTGCCCAGACATTTAATCAAACAATTGCTAGAATATTAACTTTGTTATCGACCGATTAATAAAAGTTCAACCGTCGTTCTTGGGACCATGTGTCGCTAGCTACACCCTGTTCATGTCAACTCATATATACCGTCAGATGAGGCGAGCCTCGTCTAGTATCTACATGATCTAACGGGTGGATGCGAGCTGGATTCATGTGATCCGAGTACACACAATACTTGCTTCTCGAATGGAATTTGAAACTGAGCGGAAGAGATCATGGGAGTTTATAGGAAAGTAGGAGAGCGGCCTTACGTTCTGTACGCGTACGGTCTCCAAGGGCTTAACTTACGAATTGGATGTATGATTGATGATGATGATGATGATGATGATGATGATGGGTGGTGGTCATGTTCCTCCTGTTTTGCCTCCCTAAAAATGGAATAATTTGGTGGGATATCAGACCGGTCACCGACAACCTCTTGCTTCATTATCTTCAGGGTACGAAAAGGACATATGGTCCCTTATCATTGTACCTTCCTAAGGTTGCGAATGTATTGGGTTACTAAACAAGAAGGAGTTCAGCTCGCACTGATATGAAAATGTGGGGACACTGTTGTATCAAGATGATTAAATCACTACGGATGCAAATTCTCAAAACGATGTATGTTCATTAAGCCATCGATTCGTACTTCGACCAATCACAAGTCAAGGATTTTTCTTTATTACGATGCTATGAATATTGGGATTGATAGATAGTCTCTGTGAGGCATGTTCTGTCGCAACAGTGGTGTCGTGATCCAAGTGCCTTTCTAAGCTTGTGTATTTTACTTCGTGCAAATGGGAAGAAAAGGAGAAAGATCAAAAAGTATCATATGTGCCAAAGAGAGGTTCATTTCCTAATGGGACTGCTGAAAGAAGGATTATTTTGTGAAGATATTGCAGATCTCCAAGCCATGAACAATAAATTTTCAATCTGAGAAGAGGGAAAAATCTGGAGGTTGGTCTGGTGAGATCAAGATATGAGGTTGCTGGTTGCAGATTCAGTCAATGTAACCTCCAGCTTGGCATGTCTCCTCTTGCGGAGAGGAGGTAAGATCTTCATTTTCCCTTCTTTTCAAATGAGGGGTGTAAGATGCCATGACCGATATATATGCCCATGTTAAACATGATCACCAAACAAAGAGACAGACCTGATACAACACAGGAGCATGGTCTCCATACCCGTCTGTGTCTAGACAGCCGGAGCAGGTAATTCATTTACCGTAAATGGAATGGGCTGCAGATGGCAGCTTCGAACCAAATCTATTTTGTCTGAGGTTGCAGAAATCACGACCGATGCTGTTTGGGGGGAGTCTTATGCGTTTCCTTCGGTGCTTTAGGGAAACTTTTATCCTATCTTAACTTGAGAACAGTCGGACAAGCAAAACCTTAGATCAAACAATGGCCCTGAATGTTTTGGATCATTCACTTGCTTGTCACAAGACACCGTGTTACCGATCTGGAGGGCATTAGGCAGCATTAGCTAACAGATGCAAGCAAAAAACAAAACACAAAAAGATCATCCGAGCCGTCTAAGTGCTTCCCTTATTTACCAACTCTTTAACCCTGAGAACTTATTTTGCTCCTCCAATTCCTCCCTAAGACGCAAGGTATCAAATTCATGGGAGAAGGAAGCAAAAACTTTAATTCTCTGTCAAGTTTCAAGCTCTACAGAGCGAGCCCTATGTAGATCACGACATGCTCAAGTATTCCCTATGTCACTAACAAGTTGGTTTCACATAAACATCATTTGGTCGACGGAACAGGAACTTGATGTGATTTTCCAAATCCTAAGAACCCAAGTTGAGTAAATGAAAAACAAAACAGCATTTCCAACGCTTGGGAATTCTATGCACGTGTCCTTTATTATTTATCAAGGTAAAAAGAGGAGTGCCTTTACCTCTAGGTTAAGTATGCTTTTCCAGTACGATGTCACAAGCCAACATCTACTTATATGTCCCAGAATCAAGGGCTATCATAGTCGATTAGTCCTCCTTTCGGAATTATATGCAATGGCACCGGCCTTGCTACTTATCTTAGTCATAGTACTTTTGGTGAACACTGGCTCCAGCTTCCTCAATACCACGTCAAAAGCAGCTAAACTATTCCCGGCAATCCTAATTCTGGGGGACTCAACAGTGGACACCGGTAATAATAACTACATCCCGACTTTGTTCAAGGGCAACCACCTCCCTTATGGTCGCGACTTCCCTGGTCAAGTTCCCACAGGTAGATTTTCTAATGGAAAACTCGTTCCTGATTTCATCGCTTCTGCGGCTAGTATCAAGGAGACAGTTCCTCCGTTTCTAGATCCAGACCTAAAGGACACACAACTC
The DNA here is from genome assembly GCA_029784005.1 of Lenwebbia sp. NSW1173648. NCBI lineage: Eukaryota > Viridiplantae > Streptophyta > Magnoliopsida > Myrtales > Myrtaceae > Lenwebbia > Lenwebbia sp. NSW1173648. The sequence goes on from JARCGZ010000011.1 coordinate 322,507, forward strand.
TGCACCGGTGTTAGCTTTGCCTCGGGAGGATCGGGGTTTGATGATCTGACAGCCGCAGCTTCCGGTGTAATCCCAATGTCAAAGCAACTTGAATACTTGAAGAAGTACATTCAGAGGCTTAACAAGATGGTCGGGGAAGAGGAGGCAAAGAAGATTTTAAGAGGAGCGTTGATCATCATCAGTGCAGGAACTAATGACTTCATATATAATTTCTATGATCGTCCCACGAGGAGAATCCAGTTCAATATCAGTGGATACCAAGACTTTTTGCTGGGAAGACTACGAGACATCATATTGGTGAGATGAGAACCTACCCATCACACAGCTATGATGTTTCCGTTCTAGTAGTAATTTGAGTCATGAATGATCTCGTCTGACTGCTAAAAGTGTACTTCAGGGACTCCATGATCTCGGATGCCATAAGATAGCAGTGGCGGGGCTTCCTCCAGTTGGTTGTCTGCCCATTCAAATAACCGCAAAATTCAAGAACCCCAAGGATCGAAAATGTGTAGAAGATGAAAACCTAGATGCCCGAAGCTACAATCACAAGCTAGCAAATCTTTTGCCGCAAATGCAATCAGTGCTTCCAAAAAGCAAGATTGCCTATGCGGATGTGTACGAGCCAATGATTGACATGATCAATCATCCTCATAAGTATGGTATGCCGAATAAAACACTTTCTACAGTTCTTATCTTGAGTCCCATTACAATGCTCTCGTTTCTCCCCTCTTCCCTCAGCTTTCAGAGGATACGTTTTAGTCATAGGCAATTATCTGCCCATTTATGTTTTACTTGCTGAGATTATGGGTGACAGGATTCCTGGAGACAAAGAAAGGATGCTGTGGCACTGGATATGTGGAAGCAGGACCTCTGTGCAACGAACTCACACCAACATGTCATAATTCATCGCAACACTTATTCTGGGATAGCATTCATCTAAGCGAGTCAGCGTACTACTACATGTATCTGTTCCTAGAGGAGCAAGTTCTTCCTCAATTATTCTTTGGCAACTCTACAAATGAATACTGAAGATCCATTGATCTAGATGCCACTGTACAAAGAAGAAAAAGGGAGCAGGTATTTCACATAATTAGCAAATATTAATGGAGGAAAGTAATCGTTCAAAATTCAACTTTATGAGGGCATGGCCAGATCCTCCGATATAGTAAATAATATGATGTTTATTGATCAAATCTGTACAAGGCTAGGATTGAAATTTCATGAATGACGGTTAAGGGCCGGCTGTCAGCCAAGGGGATGAATCGTTTCTTTACAGATACATTACAAACTAGCATTTGAGGATCAGTTACCAAGGCCAAATGAACGATACATTCTCTTGAATGCTCCCATTTTTCTTCATGCAATTAACTCGAGATCAAAACTGGGAACTCAAATATCGGAATATCAAAGAACAATTCAAATTTACAACTCCTCTAACAAATGCGAGTAACAGCCCTTCCAACAAAATAAAGTCTCTTCCTTCACCAGGTCAGGGCGAGGAAACATATAAACTTCATCCATTTTCTTTATTAGTTAAATATATGAATCTTGAGCGATTTTCCTAGAAGTGCAATGACCAAGATACAGTTAAAAGTGTAAGAAAACCTGAAAGATTTGAATTTACAACTGCATAATTCAACTGCTCTCTCTCGCATAAGCGCTCGTCTCCTCTGCAACCTTCCCCCATACATTGGCAATTTTCTCAGCATACCCAACCTGTGACATTGCGCAGGCAAAGAAGACGTGATCCAACTAGAAAGCACTATGAAAAAAAAAAACAGATATCTAAGTCAGTTAAACCGCATAAAGAAGGCAGACTGATTAAGTTAGGCTGTCATGTTATCTGGCATAGAACCTCCAATAAAAGGATTATCAGATCGTGAATCTAAGAAAACCACAATCCAAGAACTTTACTCCAAAATTGTCTCAGAAAACCATTAGTAGCCAAGGAAAAAACAAATAAATGAACGAATGTGAATCACTTATTTTGACTACGTGAATATCACGAAAGACACATTCCCTTCTTTGCAAAGGAGAACTATGGCTCCAACTGCAATCTCTCAGTAGACCTCATGACCTGCCTACATTGTGGTCTTGTTCACTATCTTGATTTTGTCTGTACATTGCTTTGAGAACTTGAGATTAACCCTGCCCGCTATTTTAAGCCAGAAAACTACTTATTCAAATCCGAAGTCCAGATAGTAGAGGCTGAGTTGATACAGGTAATGGCAACCTGTCCTTGCGATTGTGAATTCAAAAAATGGGCTAGTGAGGCAAGCACAGAACTATGGCTCCAACTGCAATCTCTCACTAGACCTCATGACCTGCCTACATTCTGGTCTTGTTCAGTATCCTGATTTTGTCTGTACATTGCTTTGAGAACTTGAGATTAACCCTGCCTGCTATTTTAAGCCAGATAACTACTTATTCAAATCCAAAGTCCAGATAGTAGAGGCTGAGCAGATACAGGTAACGGCAATCTGTCCTTACGATTGTGAATTCAAAAACGTGGGCTAGTGAGGCAAGCACAGAAACAGGTAAAAACTTGATAGGCACCTACTCTCTACTGAGACAGATGCATTGTCGCTGTTGGAGGCACTCATCAGAGCCTCCTTCGAGGCATACCCTCTTCCTCAACCACAATTTTAGACTTAGCGGCAGTATGACTATAAATTAGCCTGCACCTACATTTTAACCATCTGTTGCTTCAAAACTCAAAACTCCAATCAATCATGCCACTGGTAATTACCGAGTTGATGGAATCTTGCACAAAACTTAGACTATTTTTAACTTAGACTCCCTCTAAAAGTTGGCAGCGAAAGGTGTTTCCAGTACCCACTCCATCCATGCACTGCAACTTCAGTAGCACCACCAAAAAATACCCATTGAAATAATCTGCCGGGAATTATGTGGCATTTGTCAAGTATGGATCTGCCTGACACTAATTTAAAGGGTTATCAAGAACTACAGCCTACATGGAGACAAGATGCTGCGTGATAGATCTTACACAGTTGACAGCCCTCGACCATGACATAGAAGTGATCGTCGAATTATCCAGCCAAAAAGCTGAGTATACTGCTGAACTCAAATCCGAACAGAAAATAGCCGCTATTTTCAAATTCTATTGTACTCAGATTACGCATAGCCAGCAGTACTTAGGGTCATCTTCGCTTTGCTAGCATCCACAAACAGCAACCAGTGGTGGAGAGACAACAAATAAGAAGTGACACACTAGACAATTGCAACAATTCTTGCGGCTGCTGAGATTCGCAGTTAACAGGAGAAGAAGAGACAATGTACCTGATTCACAACAAACCCCTTCAGCATATTCAAGAAGTCTGCATGCCTTTCCTTATCCAGCCGTTCAAGTTCAGTCCAGTTATTTTCCTGCAATAATACTGCCTCAGTTGAAGGTGAAAGTGCTAAAAACTAAAAATATACTAGTGCCTCTGCCTGTCAAGAAAATATTAAAAACAACACTCGCATATTTTAAAATTCAACCTCCCTCTACGCAAATAAGTTTCTTAGGAGGTACTAAAGTGACCCTAACAGTCAACAGAAGCTTGAAACTCAGAAACAAAACCAGAAAATTCAGCAGCTCTTGCGCTTGTTAAAGCGCCCGTCTCTTGAAATCAATCAGTGGAGTCTCAATACAATCACACGAAGACAAGTGAATAACTATGCATGTTACCTTAATCCGCTCGTATTCTCTTATTGCAACATTCTTGGCATCCTCAGTGACACTTATAGTTTCCTTCAATTCTTCTATCTTGCGTATTCTTGACTTGTCACCACCAAATATCTTTGATGACGCGGCTTCCAGTTTTTCAGCTCTCGATTTAAACGAAGATAAATCTGATAAAAGAGTCTGCACCGTCAATAGAGCGCTAGTGCGATCTGAGAAGGCACCGTGTACTGCTAACATGAGACCCAAGTACTCATGAAGGGTATCCTGCAATTCATATTGGGATATTGTAATGTCCTTTTAGTGGCGAGTTCGACAAAAGGGATTAACCAGAAGAAATGAAATTTTCATGCTTGAGTTAAGCTTTACCTTTGAACCTTCATAACATCATAGATAAACTCTCTTATAGCCAGACTGAAAAACTTAAAACAGGAGGAGAACTTACCAAGTGCTTCACCGTATGCAAATTTAATTCCCGGTAAAATCTGCTAGCTTTAACCGCAGCAGTTGCCAAATTTTTCATATCAGCTGCCCGTGATCTCTGAGAATTAAACACGGCCTCCTCATTCTCGAACTTCGTCAGTTTAATGAAGGCCAGTCCCAGTTCTCCCATTGTTTCCCCCATGTCTTGCTGAGCTTTAACTAATGATTCCGCCTAAGCATGTGCCCATAACATCAAACGACCAAAGATCAGTTTGAGATATAGCAAATACTTGGCCAGGGGCGAAAGTTCATTCTGGACATAAATGACAGCAACAAATTACCTGCTGCGAAGCATTGCTTAGTTGTAGCTCCATATCATGCATCCTCTCCTTCTTCTCCAAAAACTCTTTATCCTCTTCAACCACAGCAGGTTTGGAACCTCCCCAGTCATTGGCAACCGACTGCTTCAACTCCTTAAACAGTCTCAATAAGTCCCTCCCCCCTTTTGCCGGCTGCACGACCTCATGCGGAGCTACCACACTCTCACTGAGAAGCTGCTTTGGAAGCTTGACCGCACCATCGAGCATCCTCGACGCAACATCTGTGCTCGTCGGCAAGGGAAGTTTCCCCTGCACCTGCAAGAACACCTTCAGCTCATCGCTCTTCTTAATGAAGGGATGAGCCGCCAATCTCTTCAAATACTTCTCAAGGGCCACCCTTCTCTGCTCCACGAACTCCTGTTTCTGCATCACCTGACTCTCCACCACGCTCTTATCGGGCCTTGGCGGGATGAAAAACCCTCTGTACGACTCAGCCAGCCTATCGGATAAGGTCACCACATCCCGAAACCGCCTGCGGACGCTAAACTCGGAGGCCCCAAACTCAGGTATGTTGGTTCTCGTCGTAATTAAATAAGTGACGTATGTGTTGCTTCCGGGTACGATGGAGTTGGTGACCTCCAGCTCCTTCTGGGGATTGGACACGGTAATCTTGATGTACTCGGCATTAGAGGAAGAAGATCGGGAGAAGCTTATGGGGCTATCGGAACTCGGGCTAGGGCTATCGACGCCATTGATCTCGGAGGAGGTGTCCCCATCGAAGGGGCTGAAGATGACATCGGCGTAGGAAGGGGGCTCGATGTAGGAGGAGTTGTCGTGGGAGCTAGGGTTTCGAAGCTCGGGGTAGGGTGGCGGGGGAGCGAGGAGGGGATCGGAGTCGGCGGGAGTGGCGAGAATCGGAGGGGAGAGAGGATGGTGGGTGTCGGAGAGAGAATTGGACATGGCGCTCCGATAGTCGGAGTTGGAGTAGGATATGGAGGCGTCGCCGAGGACGAGGGACTCCATCTCTTCTTTGGAGGCGTAGAGGTGGGCTTCCTCGAAACCCTGGTTCTCGGAGCCCATCATCTTCGAATTAACGATCGGAGGCAGGGATGGAGGGAGGGGCCGAGCGTTGCTCGCAGTCGCTGATCTAGCAATGAGACGGGGAGGGGAGGGGAGGGGGGGTTCAGGGAAAGCGGAGTGAAAGCGAGGGAAGTGAAGGAGACGAAGGAGGATGGAATTGAATTGAGGGAGAAAGAGAGTCGTATGTCATGGAAGTGAGGGGCTTAGGTGGGAGGCGAGGATGGAGGAGGAGCTGCACGTGGCCATGGCTGGACTTTGGACATCGCACAAGGAACCAAGTAAACAAACGGCAAAACCAAGGAAGATGCAGAAGAAGAAGAACAGGTCAGAAGATCAGAGGGAGAAAAGAGAGTCGGGCGAAGAGTCGTGGGAAAAGGAAACGGTGGGTAATTTTTCACCGGTCAGTCAGTCTCGGTCTGCCAACAGATAAAGTCACATTTCCGGTTCCAACTTGCTTTGGTTTTCACTCCATCTATATGCCACTTCAAGATCGAAATTTTCAAATTTCTAACTTTCGGATCCGTCATATCCGTCTCATATTATTAGAAGCCCGATATGAATTGCGAGATTATGTCTTAGAAGCCCGCTATAAATTGTGAGATTATGTCATCGAATCCGATTCTTCGTATATGAATGACATGATCATGCTGAATCCTTACTCAATTTATTCACAGTCTTATGGTTCTGAAATTTTCTTGTCTTTCCTGAATGATAAAGAAAAAAAAAAACTAAGCATATGAAAATTAAAGAGTTGCCATTATTGATTCCTTATTTTTATCGTTTAAAGGCTTTCAAACTATATTAGCTTGAAAATCTCCAACTGCATCCATTATTTTCAGCAATTTGAATGAAATATGTGCGGATATCGAATCTAAAATTCTAATGCATTAGAATATAAGAGCTGATGTTCTTAAGTTAAGAGCGATGCATGTATAATTGCTCTAAACATCATTAATTAACTTCATTTTTAAGAAATCCTAAGAAGATTGCTTATAGTTCCTGGATTGGACCTTACACATCATCTAGTCTATGTCAATTTACCGAGATATATAAATTTAATTCAAAATTAGGTGCATCCGAATTTCAAGTTCTAGGGCTAAACCGGTTAATCCTATTCCAGGACTGGGATAGGAGTTAGGACTAGGACGATGCTAAATGGGCACGGTCATCCAAACACACGGGGTATAACCTAAGAGTAACCGCAAAGTCACGTCAATCTGTTGTTTTCTGACTGAAAGAAAAAGAAAAGACAACCAAACCAAACAGGGTACGAAAATGAAAAGTTAGATTTACGAGGAAAGGAAAAAAATTAAGTATTCGGAAGAAGTTGGAGATGCTACTGTGTTAATCTGGAGTGAGTGTGGAGCGAAACCCTACCTTAAACCCCTGCTCTGCTCATCTCATCAGCCATACCAGTTAGTGGAAGGGGATCATCCTCAGACCGTCCTCGTCGCGAGAGCCATGGCCTCCAAGTTCGGTCTAGCCGGTGGGATACCGGAGCGGCGAGTCCGTCCGATATGGGACGCTATTGATTCTCGTCAATTCAAGAATGCTCTCAAGCTCGTCTCTTCACAACTCGGGAAGTACCCCAATTCTCCTTACATCATTGTAAGATCCCATCTCTATGTCCCAATTACTCCTTTTCCTTTTCTTCTTCTTTTTTTGTTTTTGATTTTGAGTCTTCGTCTCTGCTATCGAGCTATACACTATGCATTTCGACTGTCTCTTGCCCTCATCACTCCTTTCTCTCCATGCCCTGTGATGCTGAAACTGCACTTTCTTATACTTAGGATATCAATTCACGTTTTACCCTTGTCCTGTTTCGAGACTTGATTCTCTTTTAACTGATTTTAATGATCGGTATAAGGATTTTGAACTTAGAAAATGCCCAGTTAATCAGGGTTTCCTTTTCAAATATAATTCGGTACACGGTGAAGTAATGTGGGAACTCCGGCAGCTCAGATGAGAGTGTCATAACTGCCTTATGGATTCTCTTTTCTTGTTTGTTCTCTGTACCCGCTGGAGTTGCTCTCAGTTTCGGTTGGATAACATGTCGCGTTGTGCAGTCTCTTAAAGCTCTCGTTCTGGAAAGGATGGGAAAGTCGGATGAAGCTTTGTCTGTTTGCTTGATTGCGAAAGAGCAGCTGCATTCCAATGACTCCGCGTTGATGGATGATCTCACTCTCAGTACATTACAAATTGTCTTTCAGCGACTTGGTCACTGTCAGTATTTCAAAATCTCTACATGCTCATGCTGTTAGAACTATACAATGGTTCCCGCAGTGCCTAACTTCTTCGTTATTCTATCAGCCGACCTGGCTACTAGCTGTTATGAACATGCTGCTGCAAAATTTCCAAACAATTTAGACCTTATGATGGGGCTTTTCAACTGCTATGTTCGCGAAAGCTCATTTGTGAAGCAACAACAGGTTTTTCTTATCATTTTTCTGAAATATGCACTCTCAGATCACGATCTGCTTCTACCCTGCCCTTACTGGCCAATCTTTACTTCTTCTATCCTGCCTTTTTACAGACGGCTATCAAAATGTACAAAATAGCCAGTGAAGAACGATTCTTGCTCTGGGCTGTTTGTAGCATCCAACTGCAGGTTTGAACTTTCTCCTCCTCTCTAGATATTTACATATATTGATGGACATTAGTTGACTTTCCTGCAAAGATCACTTATCGGGCGGGTGATATTATTTGCATCTATTTCCAACCCAGAGTAAGAAAAAGAAACAGGCTTGAGAAGGGGTACAAAAGCAAACCGTGGGCTCCAAACTTTGAAATTCCAATAGCTTGAGCAAACTTTTGAAGACAAGGTCTGCTACTCATGATTTGGTTGGAAGCATGGTGAATCAATAAAGCTTGCTTGCTTCTGATTTATTAATATAAGGTGTTTGTAATATGACTCTTAGTCCACTATTGGCCATCACTTTTCATGGATGATTTGGACGTTGGATGTTTTAAATCATCGAAAACTAAGTATTTGCATTCTTCTCCTTCATTGTCATTGAATGGGAATGATAGGGACAGCTTCTTATGCATGTAATCTAACTTGGGTTATAGTAGGGTTTACTGAGCAAGAATTATGGGCTCGGCCGGGCATCATTCTTCTGCATAAGTTGACTTTTGAGGTTGTCACTCATAAGCAAAGGTGCTTTAGCTCAAGCATAATTTCTTCAGCAATGTTGGGAAGAGCTCGCCGACATATATGTCCATGCAGTAGTTAGGTTTTCATTGCCAAAAACCTACAAATAAGTGGCCGTACTATTTTGGGAACTTTGTACATAAAAAAGAACTCTGTGCACTGAAAGAGATGCAAACTGCTCTTGTCTGGATTTGACTACGAAAGCCAATACGGAAAAAGATTTCTAAGATGTACTTGCTTTTTATGGATATCTGAAGATTCCCTTTCTTGAAACGAGCATCTTTAGATGTCTGTAAGTGTGGGTTTAGGATGATTCTCATCTTTCTGACTGTATATTGAGGACCTCTTCATACAGGTTCTTTTCGGCAATGGCGGAGAGAAGCTGTTGCTGTTAGCAGAGGGCTTGCTTAAGAAGCATGTTGCTACCCATAGCTTGCATGAACCTGAAGGTGTTTTTTACGGGTTCAGGAAATTATCTGCCATACCATGAATTTGTATTTACTTCCCTAATACTAACTTTAATCTCATGGCAGCTCTTATGGTCTACATCTCTTTGTTGGAACAGCAAGATAAGTTTGGTCATGCTCTTGAAATTCTATCAGGAAATTTGGGATCACTTCTGATGGTTGAAGTTGATAAGCTACGTATACAGGTACTCTAGACAGCTTTCTGACCTCCTGAACTTCCCTCTTGTAGAGCTTTTTATAGTACAAGGCTATAATATTGATGAAATATACTAAATGATTCTTAAAAGAGTAAAAGGAGAAAAACCTCGCATCATTCACTTTAGAGGTAGAAGTGGCTCCAGGATGATGAGAATGATAAGAAATTGAACCCCACAACCCCTCCACTTACTGTTTTCAAAAATTTTCTTATATACCTCTGAAATTAGGCCTATTCAACTATGTGAAGTTTGGAATTTATAAGACGCTTGACTATGGTTTTACTGAGAAAGGACAATCGAACTTTTTGGAGGAGGCCAGTTTCCAAATAGTGATGTTACTAGTTCATGTTACATTGCACATCAATTTTTGAGAATATTCGAAAGATTTTTTTTTATGTTCATCTCTCCATAAGAAAGTCTTACTGATTAAGAGAAATTCATTCCATGAGATAGAGTCATACCGTGATAGCCCAAACTTTGTTAGTTGAGGCATCTCTTTACTCCTTGGAGGCTTGGATACGAGTGTCGACGGGGCACCTGAAAAGGCTCTTGGCCACATTCGTGGAGAAAGTTGAACAAATTTGCTCTGCTGGTGGTTCAGCACAGCAAGGCTTTTTGCAGTGGTCCCTAGGTGTTTTGTCATGCTTTGTGCGTGCGTGTGTGCATGTGTTGGTGACACACAGATGAGAAATCTATATCAGAAGAAAAGTTGGTGAGAGAATACTAGGAAATAGATATAGCCAGTTTATTCTATTGTAGTGTCACACTGCAAAGAGGAGATGGAAAGGAGCTCTAAGTGCATAATTTAGCATGCTTCATCTATATGTGGCATGGCATAAAATCAGGTTCTCTGCAGCCACTTTCTTAGATAGAAACTCAGACTTGTGAACAAGGGGAAGAATTGCTTTAAGTCTGATCAAGATCTACTTAGACATAAGGTGCTTTTTGCTTGGGTTTATATTTTGTTTTGTTGCCCAGAATCTTTCTTTCGACCACTTTCCTTTATGAGTTCTGGGACATAGAGAGAATAGAGGTGAAAGAGGAAAGATTTAAATCTCTTGAAATCATATATGCAAATTGATGCTTTGAAGGAGGTCTTTCACTGTTTTTGTAGAACTTGCTAATATCAATTGAGCTTGCCACCCATGTGTTATTCATTTGCCTTCTTATCATCTCGTACTGTCTTTAAGTTGACAGGGGAGACTTCTTGCTCGGACAGGTGACTATAAAGCTGCGGCCGATGTGTATGAGAAGATCTTAGAGTCATGGTATGAATGTGAAGCAATATCAAGTTAAATTGTCACATCCCAGTAAATTCAGCTTTGGATTAGTGTTTGGCATTTGCCGTATATATTAAATAAGACACTGTATCTTTAATTCCAGTAACAAATTTGTGGTTTTCTATCTACACGCGAGAAGAGAAAGCCTCCGTGGCTGTGTACATGCATATATTGAGAGTTGTTTTATGTGCTTGTAGTATAAAATCCTTGCTTGCAGACTTTAATGTATTCTTTGAGTCTGTAAGATTTTTTCTTCCATTTTTCTCGAAGATTTTTCTTTTTGTTTGGCCCTTTTCTTGAAGTTTGACCTAGCAACAATGTGTTATTCCTTTTCATCCTCAAGTTCTGCAAATGACTGAAAGACCTGGTTCTGAACTTGAAGTTGTGGTCTGTCATATCATAGTTGATATAATGTGTAAATCTGAATGAATCTTTACCTATTTAGGTGCAGTTAAATACTTCTTCTTTCACTCCGCTACTTCTATTGACTGGTTTTTCACCTAGATTTTCTTGTCTAAATTTTGGCAGCCCATTTTTTTCCGATAGTGCTCTATTCCTTTTCCTTGTATCAGAAAAACACTACATGACTATGTAGATGGGTTTTAATGGCTTAACTGAAGCCTGGTCCACTAGCATTTTTAACAGAAGTTCTTGTTTCATTTAATTGAAAATGACTGTGAAAGTAATTGTTGTGTGTTTAAGGGAAAATCAATCTCATTAGCAAGCTATCCTCCTTAGATATACTTATAGCCGTTGATCTTGTTTGTATATTCTGGCAGCCCTGATGACTGGGAGTGTCTCCAACATTATCTGGACTGTTTGCTGGAGGATGACCCAACCTGGGGCAGTGAGCCCATTGAAAATAGGATTGATGCTATTAAATGTGCAGACTGCAGATTATCTCCCTTGACAGATGAAGTGGTACTTGCTCACTCCTCTTAATAATGATTTCTGGATTACTGTTGTTATTCTTACGGTTGTTAGTGTTGTTAAATTGCTAACTTCAACTAGTGTTCATGCATCAAATGATGTGACTTGGATTTGCAGTTTGATTCTCGTATAACAAGAGCATCAACTTTTGTGCATAAGTTGCAAGAGAACCTTGGAAATGATATTGTAAGATGTCCATACCTTACCAATCTGGAGATTGAAAGAAGAAAGCACTTATATGGCAAAGGAGATGAGCAAAAGTTAATGGAGGATCTGATACAATATTTTTTTAGGTATATTGCTACCTTGTATCATTTTAGAATGGCTTTGTTTGTGTGATGATTATACAGTACAAGTGCTGCGAAGTTCAATATAATCAATAATTCTTTGGTTAATATCATCAGGTCAGAAGATTCAAAGAAATGTGTTTTGGATTCTACACGTTTTGTTTGTAGATTTATTGCTTATGGTGTGGCTATTTCTTGTCTGCCATTTTGTTTGTCTCTGTGACAGGTTTGGCCACTTAGCATGCTTCACTTCTGATGTCGAGGTGTTTGTTCAAGTCTTATCATCAGATAAAAAAATGGAGCTGTTTAAGAAATTGATGGAAAGCTCTTCAACAATTTCTCAAGTGCCAGCGAAAGCATTGGGGCTGTCAATTACAATATTTAAGTTTCAGCAATTTCTAGGAAGCATGTACGGGCTCACTGTGGGTGGTGCGTCCAACATAATCTCATTTTATATGTTTGTGATTAGTCATGTTACTTTTTTTCCAGCATTCCCTTATCTAACTTTTGTGGCAGATGTTATCAAACTTTTATACACTGATACCATGGAGCATATTCATTTTTTGTTGTGTAACCGGTGATGGGATTAAAGTCTGAACTTGTTACATATCATCGAGCATACTATTGAGTTCTTCACTTTTTCTGTTGATTAATGAGTGCCTTGATACAGGAGATTTTTTTTCGGACGAGTTATTTCATTCAAACAATTAGTAGTTAACTGGTTCAATGCTAACTTTACCTGATCTTTCCAGGACTCGAGGATCTTGCAGTAAAGATGGTAGAGATGTTCTGTATGAATCTTCCTCTTTCAAAGGACTTGGATCCACAAGAGAGCATGCATGGCGAAGAGCTTTTAACGATGGCGTGTAATGTGTTAATTCAGGTATTTTATGTCGACAAATTAACCCATTTTGGAGGTCCGCGTGTTCGGTTGACATGTTCAATCAACTAAGAAATGAAAGATTTCATTTCATTGCTGCTTATAAAATGCTTTCTGCTTTATTAAACTAAAGAATGAGGGGAGCACCTTCGTCAATTGCATAAGATTTTTATTTATACATAGAAGAAGCAAACACTTCGGAAATCAGAATCTTTGTCTTGTGGTCTTAGCTGTTAAGTTTATTGTGCTCGTTTGCTTTGTCTTTTATCTTTGTCCAACTGCTTAACAGAGAGGGATACGAGAATGAAAATTATGGGGATCAAGATTGAAGATTATTTTATTTGATTGGAACTATGTAGGATGACCTCCTCCCTTGAGGAACTACTTGTGACACCTAGTTGCTCTGATAATAAATTTGATACGGGTGGGACTGGGGTAAGATATTAGTGTTTTCAACTATTGAGATGCTGGATATTGGATTCTCTGCTTATCTGCCTTTATAAATCTACTAAGTGAATTTGAGAGAGTTATTAAAACTGCAAGCATCACATAAAGTTGAACAACCACAAGTGTTTAGTTTTAGCCAGCGGCTAACACTAAACGGTTCTGTGGATGAGCTGGCATGTTTAGTATCATGTATCTTTCGTATGCTAGGTAGCTGTGTGTTTAACTTATCTTCGTGGCTAGATGGCGGTTCAATGATGATGATTGTAAGTTAGTCTAGTCTTCTGCAATGAATGGAAAATGGGTGGTAATATGTTTTGTCAGCATTCTCTATTTATTGGTTAAGGGGATCAATGAGATGTCTAAATCTTCTCATGGAAAACTTCAGTTGTAATCTGTCACAATGCATATTGTTGCTTGATCGGGTGCAGATATCATTTGTTAACTGTACATTTTAAGTTGCTTGACAAATACCGTTGTATGTCATCTATAACTGGATTTGATGGTCATATACCAGTGACTCGTGATGTTATTCATGTAATACAGTAATAACATCTGCAATTTTGCCTTTTGATATAGTTATTCTGGCGTACACAATATTTTGGCTTCATCCTGGAGGCAATTATGGTTTTGGAGTTTGGATTAACCATCCGAAGGTAAAATTTATGTGCTTTTTACTTTCTTGCCATGCTATGTCTTCAAATTGGTCGCAAACTATTCAGCTTTTTTGCATGTAAATTTGTTTAAATTTGCATATGTGGTTATGTATAAAAAAATGGTTTCATACCCTTGGTTGTGAATGAAATGAGAAGTATAGGTGAGGTTTACCTCGATTCATATGTGAGAAGAGGGTGAAGTGGCAGGATGTATTAGCAACAGCCACTACGCGTTGGCTTTTCATGGAGCCACTGGCTACATGGTTTTGCATTTGTTGCTGACATATTGGTGGTTATTCAATTTTCAAATGAAGATATGCAAAATTCATGCTTAATTACCTTTTCAAAGTGTAAGACAGAGATTGGTTGATTTAGTGAGGAGCAGTGTTAAAGTGGCCTTTGATTCAAGGAAATGTGAGGAAAAATGCTTGTGGAAATAGTTTTTATATGTCTGGAGATAATTAGCAAAAAATGCTGGTGGACACTACTATAATAGCCTTATGAGTCTAATCATATTAAGTTTTCCATTTCGTACTCAAGATCCAACTTCATGGTACTCCCAAGAAGAAACCAATTTTATGATGACAGATTATCCCTTGTAAATACAGATATTATGCGTTGACAACAGTGTCTGTATTGTGAACTCTCATTTGTCATTCATCTCTCATCCAAAAGCAGAATTTGTTTGAGCTGTGGATCAGTGAAGTCCTCAGTAAACTTTGGATTGGTCACCTGCCCACTGTTGGTGTAGCCTTTATGTCTATTCTTAGTGTGGGTTTTCTTATTCTTAGTGAAGAGGTTTGAGTAAAGCTAGCACTCATCTAGCTTTTATAATCCTTTTGACTAGATATTTTTGGGGGTGGGAGGCTGTTCGTACCTAATGCATAGAAAATATGGAAGTCTTCCTTGGATCCACAGATATAGTATACTTGTGATTGCAGAAGTATGCTGTAGGGGGCGGAGCATTTTTCTGCTGCGAATTGTTTACGCTCATTTTGTTCGACTGTTATGTCTTCAGATGTCTCGATGTGATAATTTCTGATTGGATTTTTTTTTTTTGGATCTGTCTCCATGTGATTTTATAGAGCAGCATCTGAGAAATTTCTCATAAATTCATCATAACCTGCCTCTGAAGCGTAGTTTCAAATTAAATTCTAGCTGCTGGAGATGGAAATGCTCTAAGTTTCTCAAAGCTACATCTCCTGTTGAAGCACATAGGCTCAAAAGTATGTTGCTTCCTCTTGGAAGCCATGTGCTTGTCCTTGATGTTTTTGTTACGTGTAAGAAAGCAAATGTACATCTAAGGCACAGATTTATATTACTAAGTCATTTAGTTTTTGGGTACCCAAAGCATGATTTGAATATTCCACTAGTTGTCTTCATGGGAAATGTATGATAATCGAAGTCTGGATGCTCTTACCTGGAAATAACTTGAATTTGTTATGCTTGTAGGCATGTCTGGCAGTACAAGATCTTATTAATGCATTTGTATTCTCACTTGGGTGCCATTTCATTAGCATATGACTGGTAAGGTCTCGACGAGTTAACGACTCATTTCTTAATCAAGGCAGCTTCTATTTACATTGCACTTGAATAACGCGTACAATACTCCTTTCATGGTCAATTCTGAAAAATCATCTTGCTTTATACATAGGTACAAGTCTTTGGAAGTTAAGAACATCTTGCTGGAAACTGTTTCGCACAACATTCTGCCACAGATGTTGGGTTCCCCTCTTTGGATGGATCTCAATACTCTGTTGAGGGACTACCTCAAGTTTATGGATGATCATTTCAAAGAATCGGCAGATTTAACATTTCTTGCGTATCGCCACAGAAATTACTCAAAAGTATGTTTTAACTTTTACAATATCTTATTCAATAAGGAGTTCCGTTTCTCTGCAACAATGAATTACTTTGAATGAGTAGCTTGTATAGATTAGAATGTGTTTCTTCTTCCTCGATCAGACGTGTATTTCTTCGTGTGATTGTATGGAGCGCCTCCCTCCCTCTCCCTCTCCCTCTCCCTCCCTCTGTACCCCTCTCTCTCTCTCTCTCTCTCCCCTGCACGGGGGCACACATTAGGACACGTTAATTGGCAATCCTTTAAGGTATGCTTCTGCGTCTGTGGGTCTTGCGAGCGCTCTTTGCATGTATGCTGGTTTTTTATCGTCAAATAATCAAAATGAGGAGAAACTTGTTTCTGATTTTGTGTTTAAGTTTAGTAGAGCCCAGATAAGTAGAGATGTCTTTAATGAATTTGCTAATATTGGTCCTTAATAGAAATGTTAAGTTTTCACCCAAAAGAGGGAGTGCTGAGGAGGAGCTTGGTGTTTCCATTGGTAGGAAACATATTTTATAAAATGGTTTGGCAGATGGTCATGGACCTATTGGTTCTTATACACTCTAATTTATCACTTATTTATTGATACTTGTCTCCATCAAATAGGGTCTTTAGTGTTCCTAGATGAGAATAATCTTGGGTGCATATGGTGGTGAGGATTAACTGAATGAAGCTTCCACTCACTCATGTTGCCTTTTTTTTTTCTCCCAGTACTCTCTCATCCACTGACGAGTGTCAGTTCCGGAAGGCTCCTCAAGTGAGCATAGAACTTTGCAGATGATTTTTTTCTACCAAGTTCTGTTAGTTAACAAATTTTTAAGCTGAATTAAGAATAGAATTTGAATTGATAAATATTAAGAAATTTGCAATGTAAATGATCCCTGGCGACATATGATCTGTCACTGCTTAAAGCATGTTATTGTAAACTGATCCTGTCCGCTCTAACTGTTGCTTGTGTCTGATTTTTTTAGCTCGGAATGATGTTTTAGGAGTCATTACTATGTTGATGCGAGTTCTGCTGCGAGTGATATTTGTTTATGGTCTTCCTTATGTTAAGTCCATTTTTTCTATGCTTTGCCTGCTTGAAAGATTGATGAAACAGATAAATATTCTCTGTTTACTTCTACGAGTGATCTGTTGATCTGATAGACCCTTTGTTCTTTGACTTTGAATTTTGAGCTAGCGATTTTCACCTTATGCGCGTGGCGTCTACTGAAGCAGTTAAGCTAGGGTGGAAGTCACATGAATGATTGCTGTTGCATGTGCAATTTAAACAACGTAAATAATAATTTCTTTGCAGCTTTTTTTCGAGGTCATATATGTTATGTACGATGTCGTAGTTTCTGATGACATTCACATGTGTAAACATCCGAATACCTTGTATGCCTTTTCAATTCTGCAACTATGCATTGTTGCTTGTCGATGGAGAATTCCTCGATTTACATTGGATGGACATTGTTTTTCAGGCGATTGAATTTGTTCAGTTCAAGGAAAGGTTGCAGAACTCCAATCAGTACTTACTTGCCAGGATTGAATCAGCAATTTTGGAGTTAAAGCAAAATGCTGGTAACATTGACGAAGAGGAGGTATAGCCCTAGTTCAAAATGACGGGTTATTATAATTTGTGAATGCTTTAAAGTCATTCATTATGACTTCTTATTCCGTGTGTTTTGAGAACCTGAAATGAGGGATGCTTTTTGTCCAGCTCTCAAGTGAGATTGGATCTAATACTTTGACCTCTAATGAAATTTTACTATTTTTACTCTCTTATTCAGTGTATTCTTGAGAATTTAAAATATGGGATGCATTTTGTTGAGCTCTCAAATGAGATTGGATCAAAGTCTTTGACCTTTAATGAAGATTTAGAGTCTCGGCCTTGGTGGACGCCAACACCTGAGGAAAATTATCTTTTAGGTCAGTTGATATTTGTAATGTTTTTGTCAAGTTTGCTATTTATTCTGCAGAAGATACTTTCACGTGCTTCTTGACTGCGCATATGTTTCTTTTTAATTTACAAAGATATCCTCTTTCCTTGGTGGAATAGATAACCTGAATTGAAGCTGTCAACTTTTTATCAGGTCCAGTTGGAGAGATTTCCCACTTTCCCAAAGACAATTTGGTATGGATATTTTCTAAACCTTTTCTTACGCAATTTCCTTTTATGAATGCTCACTTCTCTTAATTAAAGGTGGATAACATACTACTTTTTGTGGCTAGATAGTTGATCTCTTCAGTGAGTGAATCCTTGTCGAGTGTTTTTTCTCATACTCGCTGTTCCTCAATAGTTTTTCATTGGAGAAGGCATCATGCTTGTTTATGAAAGTTTCCATGCAGCATCTCTTCAATCTACTGACTGTTAAATGAGTTTCTACTAAATTATCTCATGTAAATGTATCTGAGAACGTTCCTTTATGTATAGAAGTTACAACTTCATCAATTGCTCCATCTCTATATATAACATGCACTTATGTAATATTGCTTGCAAAGCGTTGTTTGATATTCTGGATTTGAAGCTCTTTGTACAATCAATAAAACCTTGCTAGCAGACAGAAAATGCAAGTCCATGTTTTGCATATATTGTCATGCTAAATATGGTCGTCAGAGATGGATTTTATTACTGAAATGTGTCCAAACTCAGTCTTTCCTCAAGCTTTGGTCGATCACCGTGTGAAGTTTCATAGTTAATTGAAGAGTTCACAGATTAGCACTAGATGCAGATCTTTTCCAAATCACAACCATGTTTCTTTTAGTTGAGAAAGTTGGTTTCTTTGAATTTGGATGAGGATTGTGTGGATGTGTAGTGAAGAACTTGATTTACAACGTAGAAAGCGATTGACAGTTGTTAGAAATTCGATCCAAAATGAAACATTAAATGGGACATGAACAAATTGAAAGCTGGCTCTATTACCATGTCAGAATATCCTATTGAGAAGTTTAAGCCATAAGGTGGAGGGTGGCTACATGTATACAAAGCCAAGACAACCCCATGGGAAAAAAGATGGTGGTGGGGATGTGGAAGGAAAGTCAAAATGTTAGAGCTGATGTAACATGGGACTGCAGCTTTTTGCTGATGTGAAGTTAGCACTAAACAACCATGGATTCCCATTGCAGCATTTAGCTTTATCACACCAACTAAAGCATATACTTCAGATAGACTTGATTGTGAGGTTCTGGTCAAGCAATCTGTGTTTATTCAAGAACTATTAGAACGGATTGTGGGCTTTGCAGCTTTTTTCGGCCAGCCACTTATAGGTCATGGGCAGGCTTGGAGTGGGTGTGCATGGAAAAGCTTGCACGGCCCTTATTTGGCACCAGCAATCTTTGAAGGTTTGTATAACCAATTTATGCAGGTTACTAATTAATGGACACATGGTGTGACCCAATAAAGTGAGATCTTTTTGGTTAGAATTTGTGTTTTAGGGGCACTGACTAAACCAACTACTGTAAGTTCATTTGTTAGAACATTGAAAATATTAAGTGCAATAAATTTACTTACCAAAAGAAATTATATCTCAAGAGTCCTCAGGGTTGATCACCTGCGCAAGTCTTGTAGTAAATGGTCTTACTAGTTCATAGATTATAGAATTTTAGGGGACAAAATAATAAATGTGACATAGATGCTTCTGGATGCAGATCTTTTCCAAATCAGCACCATATTTCTTTTAGTTGTTGAAGTTTTCTTTGGAAGAGGACTGATGGATTTATAATGAGGAGCTTTTGCTACACCGTAGGAAAATCATCTAAGGGCAAGCGGCTGGTATGTGTGGAAGGGAGTTAGGATGTTAGATCTTATGTAACATGAGACTGCACCTTTTGCAGACTTGAAGCATTTTTTAGCAAGAATTTTTTAGGATTCTGACTTGTTTGGTTTTTTTATGAGTGGCAAATACCAAATAGAAATTCAATTGTATCTTCGTACGTGTGCGCTGGAAAATTCTGTGGGCATCAGCTCCAGGAAAGTGTAAGAATTCAATCTTCCATATAGATCTCCCATCACATCCATTAGTTTGATGTGATCAGTGAAATCCTTTATCCAGAAAAAGGTATGTGGTCAATGAAAACCATGAGAGTTTAGAGAGATGTGGCTGCAATGGAGCAATTGGTGGATTCTGATATGCCTAAATTTTTGCACAATATCATGACTTAGAAGCCTAAATAGACCAAATTGGCACACAATGAAGTCAAACCCTTTAGGCTGGGATTATATGGGCTAGTTAAACCAGTGACAGTAAGTTCATATTTTCATGATATTGAAAATGAGTAAAAGCGCAGATTCAGATATCACGATTTTGCTTCCCCAAAGTAAAAACCATTCATAAGAGGTGCCTTGAGCGCACTTTTGTGAGGAAATCTGAAAAATCTATAATTACATATAAGACAACCAGGATTTTCGTAAAATTTTGGTTGTAGTGGTAGCATTTTCCCTTTTTATGGAATAATAAATTTCCAAATATATAGGGTATCACTATCCCAAGTTCTGGCCATTCTTGGCAAGAATTAATATCATCTGCTTTTCTGTCATATCATGGTATAGACATCGAACATCATTATAATCCTATTTTCGTGTAATAATCTTATGGTACGCCAACTATTTTGTCTGAGTTGGGAAACTAGATTTTTGGCATATAGTTCTTGCTCAACTCTCTTTTACTCTTTTGACGAACTAGTTCTTGCTCAACTCTCTTTTTACTCTTTTGACGAACTGTATTTTTGGGGAAAAATTGGTTGGCATCATGAAGGATCGTTGCTGCCACATACTAAAATTTCACGGTCCTGTTATAATGTACTTTCCGTCTTCCCCCCAGGTCAGTATAATTTCATTGACATAAGTATGTAACTCAGAATCTGAGAAAGTTCCTCCATTGATGACATTTAGGTTTTTTTTTTGGTCACCAATGACATTTAGGTTGACTCATTTAAATTCTGGTTGCTCTCTTCCTTGCCCCTAGATGTGTTCTTTACTTGGACCTTGTCTTCTAGGAATAATTCTTATTGGTTGAACTGTCTTCTATGAAGTTCTTTTTGCATGATCAATGCGTTCATTTTCTTCCTTTTAAGTACTTCTGACTAAAATTTGGTTTTCTGCCACTAAACTAGATGAAGAAACGGGAAACCAACACCCGGACATTGATTGAGAAGAAAGCCCTTCTTCCGCGAATGATCTCTCTCTCTATCCAGAGTGCCTCAGTATCCTTCAAGGATGGCGTTGAAGTGAATGGGTCTGTATCAAATCCTAATGTCTCATCAGAGATGAAGCTCCTGCTTGAACACTATGCAAAGATTTTGGGTTATCATTTATCTGATGCATTGGGAGTGCTTGGGGAAGTGTGTAGAGGTTTAATATCGACTGAGGTATGGTTACATTCTTTCTTTAGAATTTTGCTTATGCTGCTTGTGAGAAGTGGTACCTGCGTATTAATAATTCTTAATGAAAACTGACAGCCACTCATGCTTAATAAAACAGGCAGTCTTAGATTTTGCAAGTACTCCTAGATGTGTAATCCATGTCTTAAACTTGAATGGTTGAGGACATAGTGTTTCGCTTCCTTTATTGAAAAAACAAACTGAAAAGAAAAGTCATGTATCTCACCTAACCCTCATTGGCTTCTTCATCATCTTCTTATTCTACCCCTAACTTGGGCAGGTATTTGGTGTGGACATGATTGACTGGGTGAATTTGGCTGTTTTCTCTAGTGCTTGGAAGTTGAATTCTCATGAATTTGACTCGCAAGAGAGAGAGGCTCGTAAGTTTGGTAGTTGGCATGATGTTGACACCCTACTCAAGAGGTGTATATTAGAGCAGCTTAAGTTCCCGAGTAACCCGATATCTCTTCACAGTACTGATTTTCAAATGTTAGTTCGGCTGATTACAGAGCCATTGTCTTGGCGTGTTCTTCTAATTCAGTGTTGTGTCCGAACTTCTGTTCCATCTGGAAAGAAGAAAAAGAAAAGCGGATCCGCGGATCCATCAGTCTTGACCTTATCCAGCGTAGTTCATGATTCAATCCGGTCTCTATGTGGTACATTTGAAGAGGCTATGAGATGGTTGAGAAATCTGAATAGGATGTTAGAGTATAAGGAAGAGAATCTGGAGGGCACTTTTCTTTCCATGGGGAGTGAAGTACAAAAGGGAAGGCCTGGGCGAGTTTTCCAGGTTTTAGAGACTCTGTGCTCTTCAGGCAGTAAAGAACTTGGTGATAGAATCTCTGGAGCATTGGAATCTTGGGATCCTGATAGTCTTGTTCGGAAGATAGTAAGTGGTCAACGTGCAGTTTTTTCTGAAACTCTTTCAATTTGTGAATCAAAATGTAGAACGTTGAACGCACTAAAACAGCAGATTTCACAAATCTGAACAGTTTCTGTAGTGCCATTTGCGAGACTTGAAATGTGTTAAGCAGGATTCCATTCACTTCCACACGGATGAGAGATTTTCCATCTTATCATAGACTTGCTGACAAAGGCTGCAAGGATACGTTATGTCTGATTATGATTTCGGGTCTCCCATGATGTCAAGATTTCACTGCAGTCAGTGATGACAGCCTTCTGAGCAGTCTCGGGGTGGTTTGAGAGTTTGCTGGATTATGTACCCTGGATGAACTTGAAATTGCTCTGATGCCTAATTTCTTTTCAAAGATTTTCACAGGCAGATCATCTTTCAATTCTTTCAATATTATTCGGGTGACTGTTTCATCCTTTTTCATTGTTTAGTCATGTAAATATTCTTATCTGGAATAAGATGCACATCATTTCATCAATTTAATCGAACTGCACAGTTTTTTTATTATATGAATGTGTATTTTAGATGGAGATCATCAAGATAAGATGTAATGATACCTCTTTGGATGCACAATTCTCATAATTGGGCAATTGACTGGTTATTTAAACAAGTCCGAGAATTTCATGGGTGTTTCAAGCCTCCCTGATTTTGTTTTGTTGTCCATTGGGTCTTCCAGATGTTAAATTTCATCATTCAACCCATATTGGGAGTGATATGCCTCTAGTCTACAGCCCGCGTCATGTACATCTTCAACTGGTGTTTGTTTTCCGGAACTCAATTATTTTCTTGATCCAGCTGAAGCAAGTGGCGACGTTACCTACTCAAAATACAGGAAGAACAAGAAGGAAATGAAGTTGCTATCACGCCTAATTCAACACTGCTGACATATGTCTTCTTATCAATTTTTTTTTTTTTTTTCAGAAACTGAAACGGCGATGGTTCAGTTAGTTATAAGTAGTTTCAAGGGAAACATGGGAGCAGACCTACAAAACCTGTCTCCTTTGCTTCTTCTGTCGACCCCCCTAATAAAAAAAAAGCTAGAGAAGCGCAGTCCGCATAAATCATCGGCTCGATTGATGTTTGAAAACAAGGCACACCCCAAAAGCAGAAGGAGACATTTTTGGCTATATGAAAACATGATCATGCCACGTCGGGAAAATTGTCCAAAAAGTCATAAATCTGTTACACTTTATCAATTTAGTTACAAACATTTTAATTTTGCCACTTCAATCCTAAGCCATGCCACTTAGGACGGCCAGCGTCCACGTCAGTAATTCCGGCCAAGATTAGCCGGATAAACTCAATTGACAAAATTAAAAGGTTTAGGACTGAATTGGCAAAAGTACAATAGGTTTAAGACTTTTTGGACAATTTTCCCGTGCCACGTTGTAACGTTAAATGTCTATATCTTGGAGAAACTTAAGATGGCACTGGCAGGCTACTCCGTTCCTCGTACAAGAACTGTAGGGATTCTTGTGTATTAACTTGCTTTTTCTATGACAAGTATGGAGTGTTAATTCTCAGGCTAAAACAACCAAAGAGGGTAATTTCACTTTTGGCGCTGCGTAAGTTGGCTGTTGAGCTTTTTGTTTATTTCAAGTGAGGGGGTGTCGATTCGACCGGACAGATATATGCACACTAATTCACGAGGAACAATACTAGGTTTATTCTTGACTGATTAAGTGATGTGATCATGATGATCGCTCTTCTTAATGTGTACCTATTTAAGCTATGATTTCGTTTCGACACCTTCATTATCGCCACAGAACTTGGTAGGCATAAACATACATTTTGCTCATTGCTTTGTTGACCGAACCCGATCAAGAGCTGAACCTGCACCTGCTGTCTTCCAGTAAGATTACTCCAGCTCAAAGCGCCAAAAAGACACAACAATTTGAAGAAACTCGCAGATAGGGTCCACGTGCGGTTAAATCGTTGAGCTAACAATTGATGTCAAATGTCAGACGAGTTCCTTAGCTTTTAATAATTGAATATGAGCTTAGAGAAACCAACACTTGTTTCCCCCATTGACAGAAACTAGATGGTGTGTAATCTCGATTCTTGGGATTCGATCCTATGTTCTCTTTGTTGGCCCTTAACACACGAGTTAGTGGGACAATGTTATTGTTATCTCCCACTCACAGGCAATGGTAGGGTGGTTTTACTGACTTAAAGAGGAGAGAGACAGCATAATCAAATCTCTGCACCTGCCCCAGCCACAAAAGTCTAATCTGAGAAAACGAAGTTCGTTATCCCCAAAGTGCAGAATCTCTTCCTCTTTAGAGACAATTGATGGGGCTAGTGGGTGTAACAAATCCTCTTTGCGGTTGGACTAAACGTCCTTCCATCTATAAGCTTCGCTGCTGACTCGAAAACCTAATTTTGCGTCGCTGCGGTTGGACTAAATGCTTGCACTATTGACTTGTGAGCTATAGTAAAGAATAGGGTCAGTAGGCTATCCTTTTCCTCCCAAAATGATGTATAAATAGGAGGTCCTCCTGATCAGTTCGATGCATACCCACATCCAGTTCAAGCCTTTTCTTATAAGAGCCATGGACTCTCAAAAGCTTGCCAACTTCTGGATGTGTTCTTGCCTTTTGTTTGTGACACTACTTGTGTCCTCGGTTTCTTTCTCAGCGGCTGAAGTCCACTACCATGAGTTTGTGGTATTTCTATTTGATCTCCACATGTTGTGTGCATTATTTTGAACTTGT
Source organism: Lenwebbia sp. NSW1173648 (assembly GCA_029784005.1). Lineage (NCBI taxonomy): Eukaryota > Viridiplantae > Streptophyta > Magnoliopsida > Myrtales > Myrtaceae > Lenwebbia > Lenwebbia sp. NSW1173648. The sequence continues at coordinate 347,138 of JARCGZ010000011.1, forward strand.
TCAAGATGACAGGCTTTGTGCTAACCTTTGTTCGTCAACTTGTTTGATTGATTGCAATGGTACAGATTCAAGCCAGGCCAGTGAAGAGACTATGCAGGACCCACAGCACTATCACAGTCAATGGCCAATTCCCAGGGCCAACGCTGGCAGTGAGAGATGGAGATTCTCTTGTCATCACAGCCATAAATCGGGCCAGATATAACGTCACCCTGCATTGGTAATCTATAGCATAAAGCTACATTGAAACTCCTTCACGTGACGCACTTTATGCATACATTGAATCTTCAGAAAGACAGAAACTTATACTGCGCAAATAACTTCTCTCACGACTTGTCTGACCATCGGCATCAGGCATGGAATTCATCAATTACGAAACCCATGGGCAGACGGACCAGAATATGTGACACAGTGCCCCATCCAACCTGGAGGAACATACACATACCGATTCACCATCCAAGACCAGGAAGGAACGTTGTGGTGGCACGCTCACAGCAAATGGCTTAGGGCCACAGTTTATGGAGCTCTCATAATCTATCCCAAATGGGGTTTGCATTATCCTTTCCCAATGCCCAAGCGAGAATTCCCTATACTTCTCGGTAGAATCTTGATAGTTCCATGGCAATTTGTATCAAGATACACTCAATTACATCTTTGTCTAAGTTCGAGCAATGAAATGATCGATTTTATTTGCATCCTTGGACAGGTGAATGGTGGGACCGAAACCCAATTGATGTGCTTAAGCAAGCATTGTTCACAGGAGCTCCTCCAAACGTATCTGACGCGTACACAATCAATGGTCAACCTGGAGATCTGTACAGATGCTCTAGCGAAGGTTAGTCCCATTTGAACCACTTCATTACTCCATTCAAGACTCATTGGATTGGTGAAATTAAGAAATGTTTGACCATGCATCGAAAATGCAGGAACTGCTGTATTTCCAGTGATGCCAGGTGAGACAATTCTCTTGAGGATCATCAATGCTGCACTCAATCAGGAACTCTACTTCTCCGTCGCAAACCATCAAATGATCGTCGTGGGCGTCGATGCTGCCTACACCAGGCCTTTCGCAACCAATGTCATTATGATAGGACCTGGGCAAACCACCAACGTGTTCATTACAGCTAACCAAGCCCCGGGTCGTTATTACATGGCAGCAAGAGCCTACCAGTCTGCTCAAAACGCTGCCTTTGATAACACCACCACCACAGCAATCCTCCAATACATATCGACATCTGGTAGTAGTGGAAAGGGACAATCCTCTAGGCCAATTCTACCAAGACTACCTGGCTATAATGATACAGCCACTGCAACTGCATTTACTGCGAGCTTGAGGAGTCCTTGGAAGATCGAAGTCCCAACTCAAATTGACGAAAACCTATTTTTCACTGTAGGATTAGGACTTATCAATTGCTCCAATCCTAACAGCCCTCGATGTCAAGGTCCCAATGGGACTCGGTTCGCTGCCAGCATGAACAACGTTTCTTTTGTTTTTCCTAAAACAAATTCCTTGATGCAAGCCTACTATCAAGGAGTTCCTGGAGTCTTCACAACAGATTTTCCACCCGTTCCTCCAATTCAATTTGATTACACCGGTAACGTGAGTCGAGGCCTATGGCAACCTATAAAAGCAACTAAGCTTTACAAGCTAAAATATGGCTCCAGGGTACAAATTGTATTACAAGATACAAGCATCGTCACAACAGAAGATCACCCAATTCATCTTCATGGATATTCCTTCGCAGTGATTGGGGCAGGATTTGGGAACTTCAATCCAAGAAATGATCCGGCCAAGTTCAATCTTATTGATCCCCCAGTGAGGAATACGATTGGAACACCTCCGGGTGGTTGGGTGGCTATCAGATTCGTGGCCAATAATCCAGGTAAAATAAATGAAACAACCGGTATAAATGAATAAAAAAAATAAAGAAAAACAAATGCAAAAAGACAACGCAACCTAATATTTGACCATTTCTTTTTCCTGTGTTGTTCATTACAGGAGTGTGGCTGATGCATTGTCACATTGACTCGCATCTGGTCTGGGGTCTTGCCATGTCTTTCCTGGTGGAGAACGGTGTTGGACAGTTGCAATCTGTAATACCACCCCCACTTGATCTACCTCGTTGTTAAACCAATTGCCGGTTACACTTCGAAATTCCCAGGAATTGTGGATGTCTCAAATCCAGTCATTACGTTCTATGAGTGATCATTCTCCCAGATTTGTTGTCACTGTTGTTTTCCTGTGATTTGATGCTAACTACATGAGTTAGACAATTGTGATGCTCCATCGAACAGCCTCTTTGGCATAGTTTCAACTGTACTTGATTCCATTTTGGAAAAGAAAAGTGTTCAACCAATATTGCTAATTATGTTTCAAGACTGTCATTCCCTACAGTACGGTCGAGTGCTGACTTACTGGTTGGCATCGGATATATACACAGATAGACAAAGCACAGAAAACATTTGGCCTGTGCCGCCTGTCCAAGAGGCAAGTACTACCAGTAGCAAGCTTTAACTGCTAACTATATGAAGCGAATGATGTTATCCAGAGAGAATTTATCCCCTGAATCTACATAACAAAAAGCATCCTCTAACATTCACAGTCCTTGTGGCACCAGACGACCCAATACTCATGCTAATCAGATCCAACTTAAAAGATACATTGGTTACGAAAATGCCTACAAAGGAGACAAATTTGCATATGACCCTGCTGTGCAACTATTAGAATTAAGAGCGGGAACTCTGCTCGGTGCAAAAACTTTGCTGACAGTTCCCTAGCTAATCAGGCCACAAATTTTAGACAACGGGTATCATTATGTATGTTCTGGCATCGGCGAGAACAAAAACGCGTCCCACACCTCGCACATGTATAAGTGGCAGTGAACCCACAAACGGTGCAAAAATGGCGACGAGAGGTAGAACTTGGAGGCCCAACTGCTGCCCTTGAGTATGAGGGCATATGAGGAGGCAAGGATTCGAGGTTCGCCTGTATTCAGAAGGACGTTGTCATGAGTTTAAAAAAAAAGAAAACGTCTAACTCATATGATAATAGCCAAAAGGAAAAGCATTTGCCTCAATCTTATACCTCATGCAGTAGCTCAATGAATGTTCTAGGAGCTTTCCTGGCATTTTCAAGAGCTTTCGCTTGACGTGTTTTACGTTTTGTGCCCTTCGATTGCTTTTTGTGCATATAACCTGAGGCCGAAAGTCCAAGAAGGCAAATAGTTTCTAACATGCACCCGCATGTATTAATGCACATAAAGCCACCATGCACGATCAATTCCAAACAACGGCTTTCCTCACAAGGTCTGGCTTAAAGACCTGACGAAGAAAAACGCGTTTGACATATCCCCTTAATGCTTTCCAACTGGCTATTGTCCAACAGAGTGATCAATTTCATTTAACAGTAAAGAAGGAAGGAAAAGGCATCGATCCTTATAATCATTATAGGGAACAAAAGCAGAAGCATTACTCCACTAACAGGGTGCACATGACAAGAACATCGAGAGCAATCAAATTGACAGAAACGGATCAATACGTAAATATCGTCATTCAGGCAGGCGGCTTCTCGCGGTGTAGAGGCACGTGGTTTTGGGTGGAAGTTCCTACACAATTTCTCCCATTGTCGAAGACTAATTCTCCTTAGCCCGGCCAAGAACATTTGTCCTATGTACATCGCTGAACTCACGATCACTGAAAGGAACACATACAAGGAGAGGAGCGAAATAACACAAGCCACCCAAAGTCTAGTGATTTTATAGATGAGTAGGAGTAGAGTAATCTTGACAATGCAGGCGGTACTCATCATTGGTTTGATTTGGGGCGAGGACGTTGAAAGAATAAGGGAGGCAAGAGTCAGTCCAAATATTTTCACCTGGGCTGGTTATAAGTGGAACACTCACAGAAACGAGAACATCAGAAACTTTGAAAATTTAGCCGAACTAGTCAGAATCAACTTAATTAAACCGAGAGATATCCGGTCACTCGGAACCCTAAGTTACTATGGACTTAAACGATGGTAATAGCATACGGACATAACGGAAATGCTTTTAGCTCGAGTGCAGAGCTAGACCTATGAATTCGACACCTGGATCAAGGAGCACATTGCAACAGCCTAACAGCCTAGCATCCAGAAGAGAAAGCCATACCATTTCACACTCAACACTTGGCTAATGAGAGATTTCATTAAAGATAAGGAGCTCCACTGCCAGCCATATGGACTATGGGATGTTACTGAGGAACAAAGAGTAGGCAGGAAGAGAATTGGGTAAAGAGAGGTGGCTATGGTATACAAGGCCAGAAATGAAAAGTACCGTCGTCGTCGTCGTCGTCCAGGGAAGCTTCGTCGTCGTCATTAAGTTCTCCCACTTCGGTTCCAGCATTGTCATTCTCCAAAGCTTCAAGTCGAGCGAGCACGGCCTGAAGGCGAAAAGGGATTCCAAGTTAGAGACTGTGAACCGTCTCTGGTTTTGGGGTTGTGAGCTCAAAATCAAAGGTATGACGTGAGAGAGAGAGAGAGAGGGACCTGAGTTCGATTGTCGCTGCTGCCGAGGGCAGCAACCATTTTAGGAGCGACCTTGCGAGTCCGGCTGGACATGCGACGGAGTGGGTTCGAGGACTCTTCTTCCATAGTTGGAGACTTGAGAGCACCAGCGACTGAGCGTGATTGATGGTGCGGGCAATCAGGAGAGCTCCGGTGGATCTGAAAAATGCCGCCTAATTCTCTTCTCAATCAATTTCACTTGGCTTCTACAGAGATAGAGAGAGAGAGAGAGAGAATGGGCCTTAAAGTTGAACTATTTGAGCCCAAAAGAAGACGGAGCAATTACCCAATTTGTCCCAACCCCCAAAAAAAGAAGAAACCCAAACGGGGTCAGGTGCCACGCGTCCTTCATTGAATCATATTTTTTCGCACTCGCGTGCATACACTCGATTAGGGTGCGCATAGCAACACTTTTGCTGGAAGTTGATTTCTCTATTTCTATTCAGAAATAGAAGTTGATTTTTTTACTTTTACTCCAGAAGTTATTTTCTGATCAGAGAAATTCGTTTCGTAACGGTTAAAAATTTCTACTTCTGAAACATTATTAATACAAAATCTTCTATAAAAAATTATTGTTGGCGGTCGAAATTTTTCTACTTCATTTTTAAATTTTTTAGATTTCTTTTAAAAATAATTTTTATTATTAAAAATATTGTTTACTTTTTAAAAATAAAAAATTATTATTTATTATTTACTCTGGCAGCCGAAGACGATGACTCGGCGGTAGTATGCGATGGCGCGCGGGCGATGGTCGGCGGTGGTTGTGGGTGGTCGGTGGAGGTCAGCCGTGGGCGGTGATTGGCGGTTGGTGGTGGTCGCGGGCAACGGCCGGGGGAGGTCGGCAATGGGCAATGGTTGGCGGCGGGGGGCTGTTGGCGGTCGGCGAAGGTCTACGGTGGACGACGACGAGCAATGGTCGGCGGTCGGCGGTGGTCGCAGGCGGCGGAGGTCGGCGGAGGCGGGTGTGGTCAAAAAAAGGGTGATGGCATAATGAAAAGAGGGTGAAGCAAGAATTACTTCTTGAGTTGATAAGCAAATTTTTTTTAACTTCTCAAATTGAGGGAAAATAACTTTAGAAGTGAAAATTCACGTCAAAATTAAAAAAAATTCCAAACGAATTTCTCTTCTAGAAGCATTTCTAAAGCAGAAAATCCAATTTCAGAAGTATTACCGCGCGGACCCTTGCTGTTGCAGCCTTACTGTTCGTTAGGCCATGGCACTCCCACACGAAAGGAAAGGTTGTAAAAGCGCTGTCTGTCTTACATCTCTCACTTATGAAGAAAAATGTAAGGAGCATTGAACGTGGAGTGCAAAATTTCAGCACTTTGACCAACCCATCCCATCCCCCGATGTTTCGAGCAACCATCTCTTCCGGTTCCGCAGATGAAATGAAGGCCATCATCTTGCTTCTTCCGCCTGGATGTTTTTTAACTAACACCTATCCTAAGACAAACTGGGCTCTATGGACACACTGTTACCTAAGGTTCTGTTACATCACCAAAAACGCCGAAGCCAATGCTTTTGCTCCCTCAGAACTTGTTGTTGGACCACTAGCACCGAAGCTGCCGCATCACAGTCCATGGACGACACGTACTCTCCTATCACTCCCAGCTCATTGTTCTCGCTCCAATCCGTCAACCCTTGCAGCAGCACCGGGTTTATGCCCTGCTTCCTCCCCACGATCCACAGATCGAACGTGTTGTCGTTCATCGCATGCACTGTGGCCACCGTTTCTTCCCCGTTTCTCACCTCCACCTCCCTGTAATTTACCCTCCTGTTCACCTCGTTTTTCATCCAAAACCACGTCACCACCCCGTCGTCCAGCTTCTTTTCCATCTCATCGTCCCCTTCCCCGTTGTGGGCAAGGAATCGGATCACCGAGAGACGCACGTTCACGTTTCCCACCATTCGATCTGCGTAATATAGCGCTTCTCGAGCATCCGCGCCTCCTAAAAATAGGAGGACTAATTGGTGGGACTGTGCTTGGATGTCGGAAGGGTTGACCATCGGCACCGGCATCGAGTTGCTTCTACAATGCCCCTTGTCCAAGAGAATGCCCACGGAGCACGGTGCGTTGGCCAACACGTCACTCACAAGCACAGTTCTATGATGGTTCCGTGGGAGATTTTTGTGGTATGGGAGCAGGATCAAAGTAGCCCTGTTATTGAGGGCCAGCTCACATACATCTCGATACATGGTTCGCTTCGGGGACAGGGCTGTGTAGGCCTGGTAGCTGATGCACTCGCTCTTGCTTTCCTGGTAGACTTTCATGGCTTGGTGGATGGTCTCGTAGATGGCGTACTTCGAATACTGCTGCAGCTTCCCGTGGTCGATGAGCCTAGGGTACCCGCGACCGACCAACTGCACGATGTGCAGACCATAGATTGAGATCGGAGTGCTCATGGTGGGATTGGAGGCTTCTATGAAGTTGATGAACCTGGCGGTATCTTCTTCGTCGTGGATTTTAAGCACTACGCCGAGATCTGTGGATGGAGGAGTGTGTTGGATGGTTCGCCTTCGGTTCACCATGTAAGGCTTTGTGGGGTCATACAGAATGCCGATCAATGGTGTCGATATTGCGCTGACCATCGCCGAAACCATCACCATCATCGTGTACACCTGCGGCTCTATGACCTGCATATCATTTGGGAATCCGGCGACAGACAAAAGTTAAGAATGACATGCATATTATACTCGCGAATAAATTAGATGAAGTTCTCGTATGCGATGTGTACCTTTTTCTCTAACCAATGAATGAACAACAAGAGATCAACCTGACCCCTAAGGGTCAAGATGAGGCCAAGGGCAAGACCATCCGCGACGGGCATGTCGATTAGGAGACCGGCCAAAAGACTTGTCGCCACTTTGGTTACGTGCCCAATTGCAACAATGGCACACAATGGTTTCAGGCTCGACCATGCCTTCCCCATCGAGGCCAAATCCGTGGACTGGCCGATGTACATGAAGGAAAATGGCATAAGAAGCTCCATGATTATCGTGTCGCTCCTCTCCACCAAAGTTGTCCCGAGCGGGGGGCCATCAGGAATCATCAACCCCAGCCACAAAGGCCCGTTAGCGATGGCCACGCCTATGAAGTCGGTCAAAAACCCCGTGAACAATACCGCCACAAGGATCGCTATGATGTAAGTTTGGTCAACGGGCTGGCCTTCTGGGGTATTTCGAATGATCCAAGAAAATGCAGGCCGAATGCCGAAGAACATTATGGCCATCAATCCGACCGTTGTAGCCAAGCACCACAAGCCAGCGATGGAACCAGTTTTCGCTTGGACTGCTGCTTCAAATATAATGATAGCGACGATTCCTATCATATCCCCGACTATTGCGGACGACAAGGCCAGGCGTCCAACCTCAGAATTCAGAAGATTCAGTTCCTTGAGAATGGGATACAGAACGGGGAATGCCGTTATGGCGGTGGATGAACCAAGTACTCCGAGGGCATACGGATTTCCATAATCATGGTTCATGGACCGCCGCATGATCAGACCAACTGCTATCACTACGAACGAGGGAATGAACACGCATGTCATTGCTATGTACACGTGTTTCTTCGCCGACCTCCTCACCATGGTCATATCCGTTCTCACGCCCGCCATGAAGAGGAAATACATGAAACCTATTACGCCAACGTTTCGGACCACGAAATTGGCACTATCTGGATACACATATCTTATGAACTTGCGATTGTGGCTCAGAACGGAAGGTCCAACGATCACTCCACCCTTCAGAATAAGGAGGAGACAAAATAAGAAAACGAAAATCAAAGTGAGAATCGCTTTGGGTCCATTCCTTGAATTGCAAATGCCGCCACAAGGCTTTAAATCACAGAAACATAGAATAAGTCGGAAGAAACGAAACCGGAGGGCGAAATACTCACGAGGATATCGGAGACAATTCTAGGCTGACGGAGAGGCTTGAGGAGAAATCGGATAACCCGAGTGACCACGATGACGAACGACACTTCCAATAGTACATGAGAGAATAAGTTATTCTCAGCGGTCTCGTCGAAGGAGACGCCGAAGAAATCGTCCCTGGAAGTCTTGACGCACTTGGTCAGGAAATCCGAGTTGCCATGGCTGGACGGTGGGAGATGGACATCACGACTTACGTGGGCAATGTTCATGGCAGGGGGAGGCATGAGTACCTTCAGAATCGGCATGCTGCCTAATTTTCCTGGCTCAAGACCATGATAAAAACGATCGGCCGAGCAGCAAGCACCGAGCATCCGAGACGCGGAGAGTCATCGCGGCCGAAATTTGTTGGAGATGTAGATTCAGGCCATAGGAGTCATCATTCTGTTCTATTGGAGCTTCAAAATCGGTGGACATGTTACTTGCCAGTTTCGACTCCCCTTTTGGTTGCAGCAGCAAGTATTGATTTTGCTTGGATCAGGATGATGCCAAGCGAGAGACGGGGAGCTCTTGGTCAAGCACTGAACAAATTCCCCAGTATAACCGTCTTAACTAAACTTGTGGAAAGTTGGAAGTCGGTTGCGCTGGGGTTAAGCCCCGGAAGCCGCGTGGCAAAGACCTTTTGCTATAAAAAAGGAGAAGAAAGAATTGCCTTCGCTACTATTTCGCTGTTGATTTACTTTGCACGTGTTATCGTCACGTGGTGCTATCTTGTCGCATGCAAAATCCAATGATCAATTAGGTCAATATCTTATTAGATCAGTACGTCATATTCGCATGGAGCACGTAAGTTTTTTTCCCAACCTTTTTGTCTCATCTCACCAGTCTGCTGATCGACAAATGGACGCGCGTTCAGACAACTCGACTGCTTCATTATTTAGATTCGTTCGACGTTGCATATTTGTCCGGTACTTTACATGTCGTGGATTAATTATATGCACACGAGGCTGGATGCCTATCCTAACCCAAATCAAACAAAAGAAGGATTTTCTATTTTTCGTTCTTGTGCTTTATTGCCTTTTCCTAACGAAGCCTCGCGATCTTCAATTTGTCTGATCAAGTCTTTCGATTTTTATAAATTCCTTAATCCAATCCCTCCAACATCAAATCTGGCTAAATCTAAATTGATGTTGCCGTCAAACGACATCATAGTGTTAAGAGCACAAAAATTTATCAATACAGAACGGCTACGTGAGCCTCCACATTGGCTAAATTTTATCCAAGTCATACACGTGACATCGTTTGCACTAGCTAAATTTTTTACGCACACTTGCACGTGGATGGCATCATAATTTGGAAGGTGGACTCGATCAAAAAATGCGGGAAAGTAAAAAGGGACAAAAATTAAATTTTTCTGAAGGAGGGTGCAGCTACATAGGCGCCGCCACATTGGCAGGGGATGAAATAAAGTTTGGGAATTAAAGGCAAAAAACAGAAGGGGTCATCATGGAGTCGAGGGCCCAATGGGCCCACGGTTTTATGTTGCCTCTCAGTCTGCATAAGTTATGGAAGTTGGACCACCTTGACGGAGGTGGAGGTGGAGGTGGAGGTGGAGGTTGAGGCAGAGGCACGACATCTTCATTCCTTCAAAATCCACTTCTTCACACACCTGATGCTTCAGTTAATGCCCCCATTTATACTCTCTGAAAAGGGCTCTACCAGCTGCTCTTTCCTTAAAAGATATTTGAAAAGTGTCTCAATTGGATTATCAAAGAGATACTTTCAGTAGCAGTTTTACGAATACAATTCGCTAGGTTCTCACTACTCCACAATGCTTTTTATTCGTAGCTTCTTGTATCGCTATTTGTTTTGTGTGTTTTCATTTGGAAAATATGCTTGAATTCACTGGCCAAGAAGCTGGAAGCTGGTTGTCATCGTGAGCACATTCAGATCAGTGAGATCGTCCCGAGCCAAGCATGCTTACAGTCGTGTTTTGGCAGACAATGATCGAACCAGAACAAAGTTATTCATGGCATGCTTTGTCGAATGGGTATTCTAACGTTTACTCATTCGGAAAACGTGATTGTAATAGAAGTCGCTCAAATGCGCGAATGAAGCTACAATTCTTATTCAGGTGGGTTCGGATTAGGACAAGAGAATGCCAAATACAACTTACATACGCCATTCCTTATTATTCAGAGTCGACAAGTTGAGCACGTAACACAGAAAGAAATCGTTATTTAAAGTTAGGGGATTCCTACTATTGTCGCTGGTCAAACGCATCAAGGAAACTATTAATTGTTGTTGGATTCGGTTTATAACAAGACAGACTAGATAAAACATACATATATGCACAATAAAAGAAAAGAAGAGAGAGAGAGAGAGAGAGAGAGAGAGAGAGAGAGAGAGAGAGAGAGAGAGAGAGAGAGAGAGAGAGAGGGGCATTGGTGTCGGTGCAATGACAATGCGATATTATACATTGAGAGACAGAAGAAGAAGAAGAAGAAGATGGATTGATCAGGTAAAGCAGGGCAGGAAACCTTCTTGTGTAGATGAAGTGACCCGGATGATCGAAAGAGGAGGCGGAGGTGCCGATGGTGGTGGTTTCTGTTAGGGCACATAAAAGCTACCACTATCTCGGTGAAGATGGAATTCTTAAAAGGTGAAACGCTGTGGCGCGAGCTATGGAATAGACTATATGCCTGTAATGGGTTGTGCGGTACAGATAAATGTGTTCCTTTGTCTCCAAAATTTAGGACACAACTTGCACCCTAAAGTTATTACCCCAGAACTTTTGATTCGAATATAATATCGTGCGACCCAACCATACACTTGGCTTGGCCGCACGATAATGGCCAACCGGATAATTCCCAATTGCACTTGAAAATCATGGAGGAGTGGTCAATAATTAGCTTCAACACCCATTAGAGGGTCAACCTCAACATCATTATCAGTTTGTACAAAGGAGGTTCGTTGCCATTTTTAACCCGCTGCATGAAGGACTTGGATTAAACGAATCAAGGAGCTCTTCATCTTAATAGTCCTATAGTCTCTACATACCTGATGGAACTGTATGAATTTACAAAAAAAAATTGGATTTCAATGCAGCCATGATGATCGCCATCATGATACGTGCATACATGGATCAACACGTTTAAAAATAATATAGCTATACAGTGGATGACTTGAACGGTAGTGGGAGTGAGTCAACATCCGCAATTACTGTCTTTCATTAAAAAAAAAGCCTGCACCAGTTTTAACTCGAGCAGACCTGAAACCCTAACCCTGCAACTCCCCAATTTCAGCTTCTTCAGCTGAAGGCTAGGGTTTCGAGGTCATATCATAGCAGCCCAACCAGCTAAGCATGAAGGGAATTTAATAATATGGTAAATCCAAGGAGACAAAATCTAACAGCCAAAACATGCTCTTTCCTAAGATAAAGACATATGAGTCGGAAAGCTGCACAAAACCCTAGAAATGGAAAAACGACGGACTCATTATAACTCCAAAAATTAGATTGGGGGAGTCAGAACAATAAAAGACCTAGTTGAAAAACAAAGCAATTTCTCATACTGAAAGTGTGGAAAACCAGATGAAATAGATTGCGAAATAAGATTTGCGAGCATGCATATGCTGTGAAAAGTAGGATTCAATAAAGTTATATGGTACCATTCTTCACGCCCGATCACATCGGAGAAAGGAAATATCCTGAGAAAAGATCCGAACACTTGCCCAAATCTAAACTTACTGATTACAAAGGATCTTATGTCGACATATAATGTCCTCATTAAAATAAAAATAAAAAATAAAAAAAACTGGGGGAAGAGAAAGAGGCCGATCATCTCAGAAAGCAGGTGCATCTTGCTCGAAAACAAAAGATGTGGAACATGCATAGATTACAAAGTAATGATTTAACCTTGAGATGGAGTAGTAATCCATAGTTTAGGAACCAATTCAAACGTTCCTTGAGCAGTAACTAGAGCGAGGTCTTTGGGAGAAGATACACCCACATAAAAGTAAAGCACCGTGAAGGTTTCTTCTTTTCGAGAGAGAGAGAGAGAGATCTGGGTACTAAGGAAGGAGTAAAACTTACTCATCCACCATGGGATGGGATAGCGCTAGCCCTTGAAATGGGTCCAAAACGATCAACGCCATGCGGATGATTAGAGAAGATGCATGTAAAACAAGCTAAGACATGAAGCTGGCAAGAGTCATAAGTATGAGAGAGAGAGAGAGAGAGAGAGAGAGAGGGAGAGAGAGTTAAATACACAAATTCAACATTTAATCAGAAGTAAATAGCCTGATGGCAACCTCCTAGACCTGGCCTCTCGATCTTTCCCTCTAGTGAAGCCGATCGCTCCGCAGCCTCCAAGAAGACCGAAGACCTAGTACCCGAAAGATAGTAAAGTAGAAACGAAGAAGCAATCAGTTTTGCTGAACCCTAGCCCCTGATTAGAGAGGAAGAGCAGACACATACCGGGTATGTATACATCAACTGCTGGGATCATGAAACCACAATAGAAAAACGGGAAGACGCAGGTGGAAAGAAACTACCATCCTTACACAGAAGATGCAGCTTGTCCAGCGGTGCCCACCAACGACAAGGTATTCATAAAGTACGAAGAAGCCGTGAAGCCCAGGATGGATAGCGCCACCTCCAAAAAGGGTTTTGAAACGGCGCTATCCCTCCTGAGCTTTACCGATTCTCCGGCACTGACACCCAGCCACACGGAAGAAGAGAGGAAGAGAAAGCGAGCGTCATAGTGGGTGGGTGAAGAGACAAATAGGAGGGTACGAGTGAATTTATAGTGGGAGTGGAGGGGAAGAAGGGAAGGGACATAATTATTTTGAAACTTGTAATCCAATTTTTTTGTTTTTTTAAACAAGAAATTTTTGGGAGTTTTAGTGGACGGACGGTTTTCACTCCCTTTTATTTATTATTTCTTCCCTGGACCAGGCTGCACGCTGCCGACTACGGCTACGCTCCTCTCCTCACGATACTTCTCTGGTATTTTCCCTCCTCTTAATAGTTACCATGGATGGAATTTGAGGATGGAACCCTAGAATTCTTATTCAAACTTTATATATAACACGCTAAAACTAGTCCGTGCACTTAGGACTGTACCGCCTTTTACTTGGTTGCCGAATAAATGCATTAACTATCTTTTTACGGGATTTCTTTAACAAGTGTCTCCGTAATATTCACTGAAACGAGAAAATATATAATTTTGAAAGCATTTATTATTACACATATCACGAACATAGTCATGCTGAAAATTGCAATGCTCCCTCGTTGGGTCGTGTAACAAGTACCACAAGAGCACTTTCAATAAAATCCTTTTTTCTAAAATCATAGGCGGACCTATGAAAGAATTTTCAAGATCAGCGCCCAGCTCAGGCCCACCCATCGATGACATCTATTAAATTCGCATGTGAAATGTTATTTACAGTTTTCACTGTAATAATCAAGGGTTAATATCACGAAAAACCTCAAACTGAAACGCTTGTGACAAATTTACCTTTCGTTTATTTTCATTAAATTTTACTATCGAATTGCTGACACGTGGCAGTTGACGAATATATCAGTTTGTGGTTTTTACCCTCCGTTTGTCACAAGTGTACTAGTTTTGGATTTTTCATGGTATTACCATAATTTAACGAAAATTAACGATGAGTAAAATTGTCACAGGTGTACCAGTTTGAGTTTTTGGTGGTTAAAAAATTAATTTGGGATAAATTTATCGCATATGTACCCGTTTGGAGTTTTTTCGTGATAAAAAAATTAGTTTGGGATAAATTTGTCACATGTGTATCGGTTTAGGATTTTTCGTAGTAAATTATGGCAAATTATGAAGGATGAAGTATTTGGACGTTAGCCTTAGTTCTACTACGGGAGTAAATTTAATTGCCTAAACGGTTCCTCATGTAGGGGTTTTAATTGATTCTAAAGTAAAAATACCTACTGATTTCATAGTGAATAACTAATGTGAACTTCGACATGACTTACTTGACATAACCGAATGTTGACTCGATAGCTGCCACTAGAATTGAGAGGGTCGTGTGGGCATGGGCAGGCCAAGCTAGGCGTGTCAAACCGAATAAGGAAATCGATTGCTCAATCCTATATGCTTTGTTGTTTCGGTCGACTAAAACCTACGGATTATCGTCCAAATGATAATCTTATAGAGAGTTGGTGTTATTGCTAATGGTGATTAAAATTGACTGCTATTCAAGCGAGGACATTAGATTCTATCGAATCTACTAAGACTCGTGATAGTTGATGATATATTTGGAAGTTTGTCACGCGATACTATCTTTATGAAGTATCTTAAGTAAAAATTACATCACCTGTGAGCAACCAAATTTTGTGGAAGAGCTAATCAACTAGGGATTTAGGTATTTTAGTAAAACCAAATGTGTAGTGTCTTTCAGGCAATTAGATGATTTATCTTGAACATTTCTCCAAAGGTACTTCGGCATTTGTCTTGTGCATGTGTACTAACGGATGACCGAGTACACGAACACAACGGGTCGTATAAATATTCCTCGTCCAATAATCTAAAATGTGGCAGGCCTTCTATTTTCTCAGAGTCATGAACTTTTTCTCATGCATGATGATCAACGACATTATGTGAACTCAATCTGATTCGACAACATTCATAAACCGGCCTGCCTAAGACAATGTAAAGCGATACTTGGTTGATTGGTTGAGTCTGGCGGCTTTTTCTGTCCGGCAGTCCTCGGTTTGCGAGCACTGAATCAAATGGAGACTGGTCGAACTCCAAATGTCCTACAGCTCAGCGGCTTATTGCATCGATCTATACGAGCATGAGATTAGCTGGCTTCTACTGGTTCGCGCTTATTTAAGTGAGCGAGTTGAAGGAGTTACCGGCAGGCAATCTAGACGAATCTGCTGGCCTAATATAATATTTTAAGGAAATTAATGACACGACCAGCCATTTACATAAGCACATGATCACTGGTTCTTCCCTAAAGATTGCTTCTAAGGACTCTTATTGCAATGGACTCATCATTCTCCTTGATACTTTTCTCTCTCTCTCAACTAATTTTGCTTTGAACTAGGAATTTGTACTTTCGTCGTTCAATACTTTGGACGTTGTCTAACAGAAGATATGATTTGTGAAAATAGTTTAATTGATGCAAATGCAATTCTAACATTTTTTTTTAACTCTTCCTATTGAGTATTGAAGTATTCCCTTGAAGGAAAGTTTTTAATATTACAATAATGTAGTTAATTTCATTACAATATTTTTACACCATATAAGTGTTGAGAAGACCTCCTGATTAATTTTGAAGTTGACAAAACAATGCATATTTTTTTAGAATATGATTTAATGCATAGAGATACCTTTTATAGATTATCCCAAATACAATGTTGAGGAATGAACTGGAAGAATTCAGACTCTGATGAGTGTTTCAGAAGCAATCTTCAAATTTATAAATGAGATTAAGTCTCAGACTCTGATTGAGATATATTGTATTATCATAACAGCTAGCAATCAGGTTTGGATTCGTCTTTGAAAATTATCAATTCTGAGGATTATTTATCTCTATCAAAGATTTGGATTGAGGAAGAGAAGATTTATTACCAAACGAAGAATTCTATCTTTGAGAACCCATATTTGATTGTTTAGGCAATTGGATCAATGGGAGATTCTAATCTTGTTTCTCAACGGCTACGAAATTATGTTTACACAATCTCGTCCAATGGGTTGATTGGAGAGTGATCCTCTGAAAACCTTCCAACGGTTAGATTGAAGGTGGAGGAGTATAAAATGAGACTTCAATGTTGAAGAGAATACAAGAGTCTAGAATCTGAAATTTCAAAGTACAAGAAAGCTTCTACATTACCTTATCATAATTGATCTATACACTATAATTCTATAGAGGTTCTCATTCGAGTGATTGAGTGTAAGACAGAGTAGTCTATTGACTCAATGATGATCACCAAGTTGTAACCTCTGAGTGATTCAATAGTGGAATCCAGCCGATTGACTGCCAGCTTGAAGAAGTGGACGTGGGCTTGATCTAAGCCGAGCTACTATAAATTTTGTGTGCAATTTATCTGTCCTTTAAACTCTTTTATATTATTCTTGATAGTAGAATTGTGCATAGACGGATTCTGAAGCTAGTTCAGATCTTATTCTTGATCAGACTCTAACTTAGTTCTGAACTTATTTTCTTTAATTTCGCATTATTTTCAATTTTTTTGGAATCACCTATTCACCCCCCTCTAGGTGATATCGCTAGCCTCAACAATGAGAATAAAATTCCTTATCGAATCCCTAAACTTTATATGGATACACAATTCGAACTCAAAATTCCACCTTTATTTTGT
Organism: Lenwebbia sp. NSW1173648; assembly: GCA_029784005.1. Lineage (NCBI taxonomy): Eukaryota > Viridiplantae > Streptophyta > Magnoliopsida > Myrtales > Myrtaceae > Lenwebbia > Lenwebbia sp. NSW1173648. The sequence continues at coordinate 363,906 of JARCGZ010000011.1, forward strand.
TTAAAAGAGGAAGACTCATATAGAATGGGATGATACTCTACAGAATACTTTTATACTGAAGTACATATTCCACTTTTACACACATGAGAAAATTCATTCCTTCTTTCAAATTACCAACTATGATCATACATAAGTAGAAATAGACAAAATTATAACTTACGATAATGAATATCTATAATCAATTTAAATAAGTGTTAGCAACGCAAAATTTGTTGGTAGCTTATTAGCATTAAAGTTGGTGATCACTCGAATTAAAGTTAGTAAATTCTAAAAAAAAAAGTTGGTAAAATTTAACAGGTTCGCAATTACGACAAAATTAAGGTTGGTAAATAAATAGTTAAAAATAGGTAAATAAGAAAAAAAAAATAACCGCTGGTATGCAATTAAAATGAAACTTGGTAAACCAAAACCAATTTTGATCGAACGAGAGAAAAGCCGGTAAGTCACACAAATAAAAAGTGGTAACTCATACGAGAGTTGATAAGCTTGAGGCATTTTTTAAGAGAGACAAACACGAGTTGGGAAATGATAACAAAAGTTGATAAAGTAAAAAAAATGAAATGAGAGTAAATATAAAAGTAAGTACAATATAAACAATTTGATTTAAGGTGTTTGCAAAAAAGTAATAGTGAATTCATATATGAGCCGATACATTTAAGGTGTTTGCAAAAAAAAGATAAATAAAAGTAAGTACAATATAAACAATTTGATTATTGTAAACTGTCAAAACGAATTAGTAACGTTATAAAAGTGTCATTAAGTTGTAGGGAAATTTGGTTTTTCTCCACACGGCTTTTGACGCTTACCAATTTTTTCAAAACTAGACCGGAAGGGGAAAAAAAGCCATTTTTCTAAGAGAACAATCGAATGGACCTAACGATCCTTATTATTCCAATGTCTTAAACTCTCTGCAGAAGTTCAAACCACGACAATTCTTTTGGTCTATGAAGATGTTTTGTTTTCAAAAGTATGTTTTTTTCATTATACTTGGCTCTTGTGAACTAGAAAATAATCAAATAAAGATCCTAATGAAACATCACAGGAGATTGGAACGAAATTCTGAATTTAATCCTCTACGGTACTCGGAACATCCGAGCACAACTGAGACAAACATTACCTTGCAACAGAAGCTTCTAAATCAAGGCGCTTCTCCATCTCTCTCGACTCAGAATATATGGTTAGTCTCATAAAATTTTCATGGATACGACTGTCACTCAATCCTTTTTTGGTCAAAAGTTTTATGAGGCTCTATATGACCTCGAGCTTTTGGGAATTTCCCCATGTCGGCATCCCTTATCCAACGAAAACAAAGAGGAAGTCAACTACTATGTCCTATAGTTTGTCTGGGTTGTGATTGTATTAGGGTATATAATGAGAAGCTGCTATAGAGGTCATTTGGAGAGTGTAGAGACATGGCCAAGTTGCACCACCAACCAGATGAGATGGATGGTGGGGGTGGTTGGTGGATCACATCCATCGAAGATACACACGCACATTTGACTAACTTCGTATCAACAACACTGTATCTACTTGATTCCACAATCGTTTCATCCCCCGACATGTGCAGAAAGTCGTGCACCAAACCAATGTTATGACTTCCGATACCCATTCATGTATGACATGCCTTCAACTCCCACACTTCTCTTTTTCCTTTTTAATTACGTGTCAACCGACACACGTAAGCCTTCCTATTCAAGTGAAAAATTGAAAGATTCTCACTATACTATAATGAACACAACAATTTAAGCTTCTTCTACTTTTCATGTTCAATACCTGATATCTGTTACGATTAAGCGCACAACCGTAACGAAGAAAAGAGTAAACATAAGAAAGAGAAATTGAGAGACAAAGTTTATCCTGATTTACCCTTAAATTAGGACTATATCCAGAAAAGAAAGAGATGAGAGAATTACCAAAAAAGTCCTAAACCTATTGCAAATGTGTCAATTTAGTTATAAACTTTTTTTTTTCCGCCGTTGGTCCTAAACCTTTTTCAATTATGCCAATTAAGTCCATCCGGCCAATTTTAGTCGGGCGACGTAAACGCACATTCCATTCGGCGTTGGCCTTCCGGTGACAAGTATTTTATTTTATTTTATTTTGTGAATTTTTCATATTTTCATTTTCATTTTCTTTTTTTTCTCTTCCCTCTTCTTCTTCTTCCTCTGGCCAGCGAGGTCCACCTTGCTGGCATCAGGCGAAGCTCATTGCCACTAGCCACTAGCGAGGGCGAGCCTTGCCGTCGCAGAGTAAGGTCGGCCTCGCCCGACCACGGCAAGGCTCTCCGCGAGCTTAGCTTGCTCGCCGACTGTCTCCTCTGGCCAGGAAGAAAAGGACGGAAGAAAAAACAAAGGAAAAAAAGAAAATAAAATAAATGAAAACGAAAATAAAAATTCTTAAAAAAAATTAAAATATTATGTTGCCGGACGGTCGGCGCCGGTCGGGCAAAAATGGATGGATGGACTGAAATGATATAATTGCAAAAAATTTAGGACTGAATCGGCAAAAAAAAGTTTAGGACTGAATTGGTACAATTGTAATAAGTCTAGGATTTTTTTGGTAATTTTCCTCAAAAAGTCTTAAATCTATTGCAATTATGTCAATTCAATTCTAAACTTTTTGCATTTATTCCAATTGAGTCCATTTGGTCGGCTGCCGTTGCTGGCACTGACATGGCGTATTATCATTAATATTTTAATACTTTTTTGAATTTTATTTTTATTTTATTTTTCCTTTTTCTATTTTCTTTCTCTCTCCTTCTCTTCCTTCTTCCTCCAGCTGGCCGTTGAGCCCGGCAATCGGCCAAAGACAGGGGCCGGCGAGGTGAGACCTCACTAGCCACTAGGCAAGGTCAACCTCATCGTCACTAGGCGAGGTCGAGCCTTGCCATTGGCCGGCAAGGCTGACCTCAAAGGCCCTTGACTTTGGTTGGTCGCCGGGCTTGCCTGCCGGCTGGAGGAAGGAAGAAAAAAAAAAGAAATAGAAGAAAAGGAAAAAAAGGAAAAGGAAAATTCGAAAAATATTAACATATTGTTAAAAATGGGCCACGTCGGCATCGACAATGCTACATTAGCGCCGGCCGGTCAAATGGACTAAATTGGCACAAATGTAAAAAGTTTAGGACTAAATTGACAAAAAAAAAGAATGTTTATGACAGAATTTGCACAATTGTAATAGATTTAGGACTTTTTTTGGTAATTTTCCCCGAAAGAAATTATATAACAGCTTTCATGGGCCCAAGCCTAAACTATCAATAAAATACTGGTTCAAACTATAAAAAACCTATGGCGTCCCAAAGACACTACCCCTCGGACCCCGGCCCGCTCACCGGAGAACGGGACCCCGTGCCTTCCTGTCGATGGAAAATATGCCCAACAATATCCGTCCGTGAGTCAAACGAGCATAGAAGTCAAATATTTTTGCCACCAACATATCGCTCGTGGATTCAACTCTTTAGACTCCGGATCGTGGATGCAATCATCATGGCTTAATGATATCTTTTCAGTAGGCGAGGCGAACCTCTTCTTCTCGCATCATTGCTCTCGTGGAAATAGCAATTGGCCTTAGCAATTCACAGTCCTACGTGAGTGACGCATATACGTGTAAAGAGGCTTTGTATTGTAATCATGCAGAATATGTTAATATAATAAGCTTATCACAGTTATGTCTAATGTATAAGATGTTTATAGCAACTATTCTATCATCTTACAATTATGGATACAACCACCATTTGCTAATATATGTGAATGATCTAATCCTATAAACTAGTAATTGATACAATGTCGCAGCCCAGATTATCACATTATTGATAGGCAGAGAGGAGGGAAAGGAGAGGGTAGTACATGATCTTTAAACGTTGGTCAATAAGCACGAGACGAGACGGTTATTAATAGGTCATCGATTACATAGATTTGGGGCTATGACAGAGAAATAGCTACCAATGCAAGTACACAACGTGACAATGTAATAAATTTTGTATTGGAAAAACACTATAATCGAACGTGCTGTAGATTTCTATCGTATCAATTTGATTTGAACTTGATTTAAAATACTCTGATTTGACGTTGTTGATTACACTATGGCTTTGTGGCGGCAAGTGATGATAGCTATACAAATTGGATATTCGATGAAGGGATCAATCACATTTCCAGAAAGACGAAAATGCATAGATTAGATTGTTTGAGTGGTTTCCAATGGGAGGAATATGGGCTCTTTGGGTCCGAAGAGTAGAGTTTTGTTTTCCCTCAGCATAGTTTAGATTTTCTGATATCCGTATGTATTGAGATCGTCATCAGAAATGGCGGTGATGAAGGGCGAGTTGAAGAAGGATGGAGCATCCCATCCATCACCAATAATGGCGGAGCAACTAAAAGAAAATATTGCGTACCCATGGGTATAGGTATAGCTGACGTGGTCTCCATCTCTACTTACCGTGCGACACGTCCCACCAGTCACCAAAAAAGAAAAACTTCTCTCTCTTTCGCCCTCTCTGTCCTCCGCCTGACCCCTCTTTCCTTCTACGACCTCGAGCTCGAGCCACCGCCATTGTCAGCCGCGGCGAAGAGCACGATTGGGGTCTCCGGCGACGGGCTCGTCACCGATGGATCCCTATCCCTTTGTGGGCCTCACTTTGAGCCGTCCAAAGTATCAATTGAAATAGGCGAGAAACCTAGCGTTTTGCAGCCATGGGCGATGCAGCCTCGCCGGTTTATGGCCATGGCCGCTCGATGTCGAGCTTGCAGCTGCCTCGCCCATGGCCGGCGAACCCAGAGTTCGAGCTCGAGCAGCCATGGCCGAGGCAGCCTTGCCGGTTCTCGGCCATGGCCGCCAGATGTCGAGCTTGCAGCTGTCTCGCCCGTGGTTGGCGAACCCAGAGCTCGAGCTCGAGCGGCCATGACACTTGCAAGCTCGAGACCCCTCGTCTCTCCCCCTCGTTGTCACCCTCAACTTCATCGAGGACTCGAGCAGTCCTCCCACGCCGACATCGCTGACCGAGCCGATTGGATTTGGCCGAACGACGCCGACGACGGCCATGGATGAGCCGTGAGCCACTCGTCCAGAGCCGTGTGCCAGTCGTCCGTGGCTGGCCACCGCCGCCACCATCTTCATCAATTTGGAAATGTTAAGAGAGAGAGGTTTTTATTTTTTTCTGACTGGTGGGCTCTTGCGACACGTGTTGCACGGTGAGTGGAGATGGGGACCACGTCAGCTATACCCCATGGCACGCAATATTTTCTCGAAGTTGACGGCAAATTCATCTCTTATTAGTGCAAGTAAATTCTGAGATATGATCAGGCATTTGAAGTTGCTTCTCTCTTTTCCTAGACCCGTCTTCTCTTCTCCTCATGCATGTTCTCATGAATAGATAAAAAGACATTAAAAAAATGTCATGACTTTTGTACTATACTCACTTTAATATCAAAACATTTCGCTGAATCACTTCAATGCCACGTCAAATAAAAAATTGACTACTTAAGTACCTCCAACGAAAAATCTGGCGATCCGTCCTATGTGGCATTTCGCGATAATATTTTAATACTTGCGTGATTTTTCTTATAAAAAGAAAAGGTCAACGTGGATGATAACATTTTTAATAATCTTTTAATTCTTACGTGACTTGCACTCTCTCTCTCTCTCTCCGCTTTTATCATACCTAGAACATTCATTTAAATCACAAGATCATGAAGATCAACACACGACGGCGGTGATAGACATCAACGGTGTCGATCAGCTCGAAATCTTCGGTGAGGGCGTCCGTTGAAAACAAGCTCGCCGATGCCGATTTCTTCAACTCCTTCTATGATGACTTCGACATCGGCTGATTCAATTCCATTGTTCCTTAGCAATCGCTCTCTATCTCCCTCTGTGCTTCGCATCTTTATCCCTAGGGTTCATTCGCCCTTTTCCACAAAAGAAAAATGAAACTCGTCAGTCCTTCTCGGGGTAATGGATTGCTATTGAAAACTTTCTCAATATCGTTTTTTCTACGTTTTGCTCTTAAATGGCACCCACACCCTCCTCCAAATTGTGACAGCCGCACACAAGCTTCAAACCCCTCAATCCAAGCATCGCCTCAACTTCAATAGACCCAAACCTGCACAATCATCTCCAAACCCTAACTCTGGCCCTCAAATTGACCCCCGAGCGGAGAGCACCTGGTTGAAGTCATCGGCCGAATCCGCGACTACCCAAATTGCAAGAACAAATCCTCTTCCATCTTGCAAATTAACCCGAATAGGTAAATATTGAGAAAATTATCAAAAAAGTCTTAAACTTATTGCATTTTTGCCAATTCAATCCTAAATCTATAAGAAGTTCGTGGAGTCAATTATCAACGGGGTGAAGTTGGAGGTGAGCCCAGATCTGGGAGGTCACTGGGCCCAAATCTGGCTTCGCCTAGGGCAACAGCAAAGGGCGCGAGTTGATGATGATGTCAGCACCGTAGAAATTGGGATAGGAGGAGGGACTGGGTTTTGAAGAACAAAGTGAATTTAATGAAGTTATCCCCAATTCGTTAATTTAGGGCTAACAACTGTGAGATGTGGTCCTTTAGCTCTCAAAAGTTCATCTTCATCTTCTTCTTCGTTTTGAACCACTAGGTCTTCATTACCTTCCTCATCTTCATCGGCACCTCATCATCATCAACCTCCTCCTCCTCTTCTTCTTCTTCTTTGATTTTTTTTTTTTTTTGTCAAACTTCTTCTTTGATTGTCTGCAAATTAAAAAGCATTATTTTTTGATATCCGACGTGGACAAAAAATCAAGTCTAACATCGTATTTAAGTATGAAGTGGCTCTTACCGGTGAGCCACTACTCAAATCGAGAATGATACTTAAATGATCAATTATTTTTTATTTTTTATTTATAAAAATAACTCTCAAGTGATCAATTAAAATTTTAACATTAAAGTGAGCACCGTACCGTCTTTTGACATAGAATCTTTAACTTTTTGTTGTGCACGTTCCATCAAGAATTAGCTCTCCCCCTATTGCCTCGCAACGATGGATAGCTAAGCTTCTACCCAAAAATCTTTGGTCCTGAATTGGCTGGGTCGGTGGTTAATTTGTCGCAACGGGTGGTGGTTTTGATTTGGCGACAAGGATCGGCGGCCGTGAATTGTAGGAATGAACTAGTACTTGCGTATCGATGTTTCGTCATTGGTCATCGTTGATATGTCTTGTGATTATTATCTCTAGTATTGATATTGCGGTCTGATATGCATTTAGCTTGTCTGTTATTGGTAGTCGTGGTAAAATGCATGAGTCGCTTGGCAGGGTAGATTCACGTTATTGCATTGCATATTGAATAATGAACGAATATGAATGCCATCGGCGAGCGTCCGATGATACCCCTGCTTTGTGAGTTTAGGGATGCCCCCGAGAGTATGGGGATGCCTCTGCTGTGTGAGTTTAGAGATGACCCCTACTTTGTGAGTTCAGGGATGCCTCTGAGTGAGATGCATGTGGACATGGCGATCCACAAAAGTCCGGTCAGCAAACTAGAAGTGACCCACACGGGCCGGTCAGCAAACCAAGAGTGCCTAAAGATGGGGGTGGATCTTATAATGCAATGGCTAATGAAATCTCATGATATGGCATATAGAGTTGCATTATGGTCGTTGAGTGTTGTAGGTACATTCGGTGTTTCGTTTGCTTGGTTATAAGTTGATATATAGCTTGTTCACAAAGTGCATCTGATTGTTGACATGTTAGACGTTTACTTGCTTAGCCTTAGCTCACTCTTGTGGTTGCATTTTTTTTTTCTAGATAGCTAGATTTGTCGATTCCTCCTGTTATTTCGTCTTATCGCTATGGTGCTCCATTTGACTTTACTTATACCTGGGAGGAGTTTTCTGACCCTGACTTTTCGAATGTTCATTTTATGAAGCTGTGTTCCACTCTCGTGCTAGACATAGGATCACTTGTAGGTCCTGTCCCTTATCATTTCATCGCCATAGTGATAGCAGCAGCGACGGAAGCAATGGAGGCAAGGAGTAGTAGATGATGGTTGGTGGTTAATGTGTACAGACAGGTTTTTGATGGTGACATGGCTGTCACTTTTTGTATTATGAGGTTGTTTACGAGGATATGTTTGTATCTGAAGTAATATATATCAAGTGTAGTTCTGTTATGTGGGTCGATGTCGAGTTTGGAGAGTGGATTCCTCACCGGTTCGTAGCCTGGTACGTGAATCTTGATGGCGAGTTGGTTCGCCCGCTACGAGGTTTCGACTGGTGATGTTGGCGAGACCTCAGAGGCTGGGTTACCGGTCTCTAGCTATAACGTCCCAGGACGTTACCGTACCTTGTACGCGGCTCTATTATTCCTCTTACACTTATTTTACATGGCGCATGTGGAAACGACGTCGAACACAGGTTCTTAGGCCATACAATTAAAGACAGAGAAATAGGCACGTACGCAAAAAGGGTATGGCTAACAAAGGGTGTCCTACCATCGAATGCATACAAGTGCACCATTCACGCACAAAACACTTTCTTCATAGATCACACATACATATTAGTTTACCCCAACTTACATACATACGAGTTTCACATATTACCGGGAGATTACTACTTAACTTCCATTATACTCCCTCCACACCACTACGACTAACAATAGGCACTTGCTTAAACACTCCAGCCCTACCATCTATCTCGCGTATTCCACTCCACTCCCACTTCCATCGTCATCGCTCTGCAAGAGAGGAAGTGGTCCCACTAGGCTTCCATCATAGACTCTCATAAAAAGAGAAACAAAACGACAGGGAATGAGACCCAATCCCGTTCCTACATCAACCCATATAAGGGTCAAAAGCATCCTAAACTGCACGTTTGGAAATTTAGGATCCATACTCCTCCCACGATCTAGTAAGGTCTACTGGCATTCCATAAAGTACTGTAGGGGTTACTGGAGTCAACGGCATGTTATCTAGTTATCTGAAAAATCACAATTCTACAGGAGTAAGCTAACACTCAACGAGTAAAGAATTAATACGCTAACAATCAGATATGCTAGTCTCTAAGCATACAGGCCATTCCACAACATAAACAGATAAACAATGCATACGATAAACATGCGACCATCGATAAGCATAATACATCTCTATAGGTCATGCTCGTGAGGTTCCATTAGTCATTGCCTTATCAAAGTCCACACCCATCTAATGGTTTTTCCGGTTTGCTGACCGGCCCGTGTGGGTCACTTCCGGTTTACTGACCGGCCCGTGTGGGTCACTTCCGATTTGCTGACCGGACTTCTGCGGATCACCATGTCCACAGGCATCTCACTTTGAGGCTTCCCTGAATATACACAGCAGGGGGACCTCTCCGAATACACACAGTGGAGGCAACCCGATTTCCAATCCTTGCTCCCACGGGGCTTCATCGGCATTGATCATCGATGGCATCATATCCACTTATGTATTTGTTGCAACCCACCCCCGATCTTCCCCGTGGGATTGGATCGTGAGCGGGTGAATGGATTGCCTGAGGCATCGAGGACGGGCTCTTGGCTCGGGCCCTCCCAAGCCCATACCAAATCCCGACGTCGGTAGTTTGAATTCGATCTTAATGTGATCGTGTGACATTTACGAGTGTACATGCGCAAGAGTCGCCACCGGCCTTTGAGAAAGATAAGGCGGAAACCCTATCGAGCGATCGGGAGAAACGGCTCGATTCCCCCAACCAGAGATTTTGGCTCCGGGGATTTGGTTACCCTATTATCTCTACTAGAGTCCTTTCGGTTGCCGTGCGGTTTGTTTCGTTACCTAAAGTGATCATGCAAGGTTTAGTCACTTTTAATCCCTAAAGATGTTCTTTCAACCATGCTAGGCGTTCATGCAAAATGGTTTTATAGGAGGTTCATTTCATGGCATTTTCTAATTTTAGATTTTATCTAAAAAACGAAAATCAATCAAAGCATTCAAAAAGGGATAAAGGAGGATACATAGAAAAAGAAATCTACTTTAAAGCGATAAATGAAAACTCACGGCCCTCAGGTATTTAAATACAAGGCTGAGAAATTGAAACCCGAGACATAATCGGGTGTACAACAAATTAGACCGGAATGGACATCGGTCATCCTCCACCGCGAAATAAAGTCTAATCGACTCAAACATGCGATAAAAGATCATTTTTTAATTTTTTTTGAAATTTTCAGATGTTTTGGGATTTTTTTTATTTTTTATTTTTAAAAAAAAAAGACGACAAAGCGGGCCAAGCACGACTGACGATGAATCGGCCGAAAACGAGATGAAAATCTCACTCAAAGTCGCGATTTTGACTCGTTATCCGAAAAAATTTAGTTTGGAAGGGTCAACCGACGGGGTGTTTTCTCGACCCTCATGCACAATCAAGAAAAAAATTTCATACCACACGAAACTAGGTAGTACCGGGTTTTCAAAATAATCGACGGCTCGAGAAATGACCAACCGAGCGCGTCCTAATGGTGTCGTGAAAATGGCAAGTCGCAAACCAACACTTGGACAAAATTCGACCTCTAACTTTGCAACTCACCGAGGTGTTTTCACAAGTGATTATCTTAGTGTTCAAACATAATCAAGAGAAACCGTTCATACCACGTGAAACTAGATAGAACAAGGCCTCCGAAACAATTGATAGGTTGGAAAATGATCAACCGAGCGTGTCGTAATGGTGTCGTGAAAGTGCTCTGGTGCAAGTCCAGACTTAGAAAAAACTCAGGCCTCTAACTTTGCAGCTCACTGAGGCACATTCACGAGTGATTATCTTAATGCTCAAACATAATCAAGAAAAACTGTTCATGCCACGTGAAACTACGTAGAACAAGGTTTCTAAAATAATCAACGGTTCGGGAAATGATCAACCGAGCACGTTGTAATGGTGTCATGAAAGTGCTCGGGTGCAAGTCCAGACTTAAAAAAAAAACTCAGGCCTCGAACTTTGCAGCTCATTGAGGCACATTCATGAGTGATTATCTTAATGCTCAAACACAATCATGAGCAGAACCAAACATTGACACGAAGTGCTACGTACAAGAAATAGTATAGACCAAAGAATGACTCTCAGAGCAGACAAAAACATGGTGAAAATCGACCCCGAAGTTGGGGGTCTGAACCTGCTGCAGAATATTCAACACTTAGAAAAATTTTCAAGTCTTAAACTAGTTCACCGAGGCATCTTCATGGACATTTTTATTACACTCGGATCATAACCAATAACAACTCCTCACACTGACACGAAGAGCTACGTATGAGGAATGGCATCAAGCAAAAACGACACTTAAAACACATAAAATGAAGGAGAAAATCAACCCCAAAGTGGGGGGTTCGCGCTGTCCTGCAACTCCAAAACAAAAATTTACGAGTCTGAAACACCTGGTTCACAGAGGCATGTTGTGGATCGTTTTACTTGCTCTCCGATCATCACCAATGAGAAACCTGCACATTGACACCAAGAGCTACGCATGGGGAACGATGTTAAACAAAAACGACGCTTAAAACACATAAGATGAAGGAGAAAATCAACCTCAAAGTCGGGGGTTTGCATTGTTTTTGGAAAAATCTGAGCATAAACACAGTCAACGAGGCATATTCCCGACCTTAAATATCGACCTCCGAGCATAACCAGCAGCAAAACTACGCATCAACATGAAGTATTACGTGCATAGAACAAGATTAAACAAGACATGGCCAGTAAAACACACAAAATCACAATGAAAACCAGCCTCGAAGTCAGGGGTTTGAACCACACGAGGCATTTTAACAAACACATGATATATAGAGGCAAAAAAACCAAGCCAGGGATCTAGGAACGAAACCGAGTCACAAGAACATACGAATGGAACTATATAAGCATAGAACAGCGCATGGGAGTAGCCGGTTTGGCTCCGTTCGACCCGAAAGTTGAACGGAACCAAATTCGGCAAAAATCGAGCGAAAAACAGGGGAGCGGGGACCCGGGGGCTATGATCCACCTTTCAAGCGACGTCGACAACGGGAAGAGCACGACGAAGGTCAGGTGGCTTGTGTATATGGTGGTGATGGCATGCCGAGGCCTTTGGGTCGCTAAAAAACTCTCACACCCCCTCAAACTCTCCTCTCTCCCACTTGGCGCTCTCTTGATTTTCTCTCCTTTTACCATCTGTTTAGTGCGCCAGAAGGGACCCTCTAGAACCAACCCCGACCTTTGGCCTTCTTTGCCTCTTTATATTGCTCAAGCACCCCTTCAAACGCCACCTTTTTTCTGTACCCCCTCCCCTGCAAGATTCCTCGGTTGAGGAATAATCCCCAAAACCGTTATGCTCCCCCCCCAAATGCCAGTTCATTATACTATCCATGTGCTGAAAATGGACAGTTGGGTCATAGGATGAAGGTTCTGGAATTGGGTGATGAGAGGACGCCGTTCTTATGCTGTGCGTGTACGTCAGAGCAGGATGAAAAATGTGCTCTGTTGCTGCCTTGCTAACCCGGATTGGCCGGGTTGGGTCCGACCCGGCCGACCCTGTTCGACTTTTTTGCTTAATTCGGCCTCCATTTGACCTATTTTCCCAAAATTGACGCTAAAATTGGGTTCTACAACATGTTTTTAATGTAAGAATGGTGTTTTTGGGATTAAATGACTTAATTAGGTGGAAAAATCCAAAATTCAAAGTTTGACCCGAAAATGATTTTTCAATAATCAAAAGCCTAAACAGTTGAATCGAACCAAACCACCCCACCAATAGATTCAGAATGGTGAAAAATTATAGGGTAGTGGTCTTGGATTTGCATGGGCATCTATAAAAAAATATTAATTGTACTTTGAATGAAAATCATGGACTAAATTTTAAAGATTTTAGGTCTATTTCTAAAATTGCTCAATCTGCGAAATAACTGGACCAAAATGCAATTGAAGTCATTTGGAACAAATGTCATAACTAGCCCAAAATGAGAAAAAGCCTAGAAAAGGTTGAATTTGGTATTTTTAGAAAATCAGGGACCTAAATGCAAAAATCTAGAAAAGTAGGTTCCCAATTGAATTTTTGAATTATAAAGTGGCCAAAATGCAATTGAAAATAAAGCAAGACTAATGACTATTTTTTTTGTATTTTTTCGGTCATGGATGCTATTTTTTTAATTTTTGGGGTTTTTCCTAATTAAGAATAATATTTAAAAATACCAAACAATTAGAAAATTATTTTTTGTTAAAAAATGGTTCCTTAGACCTTGCTAAGGCTTCCAAAGTTGATTTTGCAATTTAATAATTTTTTTTGGTATTTTAAACTAATTTTCTAAAAATAAATTAAAAAAAATCAAGTGTCAACAGCTGCCCCTCTTTGAGAGTGATCTCGATAGAGGTTACTCTCAAAGACAATATGCCCCTGAGTTCTAATCGACTCGACTGGGTAAAAGAAAAGTCATGACATTTGACTCAAATGACGTCTCAATGTGCACTTAAGTCAAGGGCTGATTTTCAATTCGCTCAGACAAGGTGGGAAAAAGCTAGGGAGAGAAGTTTACCTAGAGCTTACCTGTTGGCCGTGTGGATGCTGCTTCTTGATATTGGAATTGGCCGCATTACTTACTTACTTTTTTTTTAGTAACCTAAGGTTTAACGCTTAAGACCTTCGTAATGGAGTACTTAGAGTATAACACTCAGGTTTTGGAGAAAGTCTTCTAAGGCTACCGATTGATCCATCGATTAAACCTAAAAAAAGAAGCCTCGGAAAGCCAAATCGGAGCTGGCAAAGAAAATTGAAGAAGAGATCATGAAGCTTATCGATGTTGGATTCATTGAGGTTACCCAGTATCCTCATCGTGTTCGAGTTTGCGTGGACTATCGCGACTTGAACAAAGCTAGCCTGAAGGATAGCTTTCTACTCCCTCATATTGACGTGCTTGTCGACAGTACATCGGGGTTCGAACTATTCTCATTCATGGATGATTTCTCGGGTTATAATCAGATCCTCATGAACGAAGAAGACAAAGAATAGATGGCATTCACAACCCCATGGGGGGTGTTCCATTACAAGGTTATCTCTTCGGTCTCAAGAATGCCCGGGCAACTTACCAACGAGCAATGGTTACCTTATTCCATGACATGATACACAAAGAAATCGAGGTCTATGTTGATGATATGATTGCAAAGACCCAGCGTGGAGAGGATCACGTGGAGACCTTGACAAAGCTATTTGATAGGCTTCGGAAGTTCAAGTTGCGCCTCAACCCAGCCAAGTGCGTATTCGGCGCTAGTGCAGGCAAGTTGCTCGGGTTTATTATCAGTAATAAGGGTATCAAAATCGACCCATCCAAAGTGAAGGCTATTTGTGAGCTCAGGCCACCAACGACCGTCAAGGAGGTTCGGAGTCTCATGGGCAGACTGAACTACATCGCCCGATTCATCTCTCAATTAAGCGAAACAGCTAAGCTATTTTTCAGATTACTCAGAAAGAATGCGCTAATCAAATGGGATAGTGAATGTGAGGAGGCATTTGAAAAGATGAAGCGTCACTTGATGAATCCACCCGTGCTTATTCCACCAACGCCAGGGCAACCTTTGATCCTTTATCTCACGATCCATAGTGAGTCTCTAGGTGCAATGCTTGCTCAAGAAAGTCAAGAGGATGGAAAGGAGCGGGCTATTTACTATATGAGCAAGAAGTTCACGGCTTCTGAACTGAACTATTCTGAAGCAGAGAAGATGTGTGCAGCGCTGGTCTGGGTGCTACACAGGCTTCGACAGTATACCTTGCATTTCTATATCCTCTTGGTGACGGAATGTGATCCTATCAAATACTTGCTGAACCAATTCGCCTTGGTCGGGAAACTCGCAAAATGGCAGATTCTTATCTCAGAATTTGATGTCCAATTCCAGTCACAAATGTCGGTTAAAGGGCGGGTTATCGCTGACAACCTAGCTGAAAGCCCTAGGGCAAATGAAGATATTGATCATCCCGAAGACCGCATCATGTCGGTAGATGATTATACCTGGACCATGTATTTTGATGGCGCTGTAAATTTATCCGGATCAGGTACTGGAGCGGTCTTGATATTCCCAGGCGGGCAACACTATCCCGCAATAGCGAAGTTGGTATTTCCTTCCACTAACAATATAGCGGTGTATGAAGCATGCATTCTTAGGCTACAAGCCACAATCGAGATGAGAATAACTGACTCGAGGTGTTTGGGGATTTCGGCCTGATTGTCCTTTAGACCGTGGACAAATGGATGACACGGGACGCAAAATTGTTACTATATCATAACTATCTGGGCAAGTTAGTGGAGAAGTTTGATGACATCTCGTTCGAGTATTTATCCAAAACTCATAATCAGTTCCCTGCTGCACTGGCTACATTGTCATCTATGTTGCAAGTCACGGATGGACTGGAAGTCGAGCCTTTGAAGATCGAGGTTTTGCAAAAGCCAGCCTATTGCATGGCCGCAACTGAAGAGCCTAATGGCAACCCTGGTATCACAACATCAAGACTTATATTCATAAGTAGGAATTTCCTGAGAGGAGTACCGCAGTAGACTAAAGGTACATAAAGAAGATGGCCTTGAGGTTTTTCATGAGCGGAGAAAGCTTGTACAAGCGGTTTTATGATTCAATCCTTCTAAGATGCATCAACTCCATGGAAGCAGTTCGTCTGATGATGGAGGTGCATGAAGGAGTTTGTGGTCCGCACATGAACGGCCACATGCTAGCCAAGAAGATCATGAGGTTGGGATATTATTGGCTCACCTTGGAAAGTGACTGTATCCAGCATGTTCGGAGTTATCACAAATGTCAAATTCATGGCGACAAGATTAATGTCCCTCCGAATGAGTTGCATCAGCCATCTGAACCATAGCCATTCTCTATGTGGGGCATTGATGTGATTGGCCCTATTAACCCGAAGGCATCTAACGGGCATCGTTTCATTCTGGTCGCCACTGACTACTTTTCCAAGTGGATTGAAGCAGTGTCGTATGTCGCAGTCACAGCACGAAATGGGGTGAAGTTCATTCGTCGAGATATCATCGCTCGTTATGGTTTCCCTGAGACCATAATCACCGACAATGGATTGAATTTGAATAATAAGCTAGTTGATGAGTTGTTCAAAGAATTCAAGATCAAGCATTTAAACTCTTCCCCGTATCGTCCTCAGATGAATGGAGTGGTAGAAGCAATCAATAAGAACATAAAAAAGATCTTGGCTAAGACAGTCGAAAATTATCGAGATTGGCATGAGAGGTTGCCTTTTGCACTCATGGCGTATCGGACCTCAATCCAAACATCAACTGGGGCAACCCCGTATTCTCTTGTTTTTGGCATGGAAGCAGTATTGCCAGTTGAAGGAGAGATCTCGTCCCTGCGTATTCTTTCCCAAGTTAAGCTGACTGAAGGTGATTGGATCCAATAGAGGATGGATCAACTGAACCTGATTGATGAGAAGCGGCTCAAAGCTCTGTGTCATGGCCAGTGTTACTCGCAACAAGAAGGTTCGGCCTCGACATTTTCAGGTAAATGACCTTGTTCTGCGGAAGTTGTTATCGATAGTTCCACTTCCGGAAGGAAAATTTGCTCCGAATTATGGTGGACCGTACGTTGTGAAGAAGGTGCTCCTAGGTGGCGCTCTGATCCTAGCAGAAATGGATGGTTGTGTGTTTACCAATCCTATCAATTTTGATGCTGTAAAGAAATATTACACTTGATTTGTTCTGACATTTTTGATTAATCAAGTCATGATGTTCATTTTTGTTTGCTTTTATCTGTATTACTAATTTTCACTGGAGGAATATTTCAGTCCGGAAATCTGTTTAAATCCTATGAAATGATCATATTGAATGAGAAACGTCAGGACGATGAAAGGTAAGTCATTTCCTATACACGTCCCACATTTCTAATCCCCGGCGAGTTGAGCGAAAATTTCCATACTCACAAGGTAAAGAGTTATCTCGGGAAAAGTGTGACGACCAAGGTGATGAGAGGCATTCATCATACACACTACAGGTTACCCTTATTTAGCCAATTTGAACGGATGATTCATTTCTTATCCCTGTCAGGAACAACCCCACATTAGGGCAATTCTCAGAAAGTCCGCAAATGGTTAAAATTTTCTTGCTTTCACTTGCGTCAATCTTCAAGTGTATTTATTGCATGCGGATTCTGTGTTAGCTCAAGTGCCTTAGACATGACGAAGAGCATTTCTTTCTATACCCCCACACAGTCAATCCTTTGCTTACCCCATTTGAGTGGCATATTCATCTCTCACGACCCGATCGGTGATCATCCTCGTGGTGAAAAATAAAATCATCTCAAAAGCATCTGATGAGTGAAGAGTAAAATGCTATGGAGGAAAATGAAATTCGAAAAGATCTATCAAGGAAAGTGCGCAAAGGATCTTCAGACGAGGTCTTTCCTTTCTTTCGAAAAAAGAAAACAAGAGAAGAAAAAATTTCGGCGTAGCAAAAGAGATAGGATAGAAAAAGAAAATCTCAAGAGCTCTCTTAGCCAAAAGAACAAAAAAAAAAGTTCTCTCGAAAAATCTTGAAAAGGAAAGAAAGGGAGACCTCAGATGAAGTTATTCTCAAGAATGTTCCTCAAAAGATCATTTGTGGAAAATTTGTAAAAATGCTGGCCATCACAAGCGGCGTTGCTCGAAGTATCAAAGATGGATGATCACCGATTCTTCCATAATATTCCCTTTTGCTATGAAAATAGGCCTTTCATTTCAAGCCTATCTGCACCTACGTTACAACCCCTACCCAAAGCCTCTTCAGATTAGGGCACTTGAGTTAACGTAGGATCTCAAATGTTTATGAATGTTGGTCGAAGGAGTGCGAGCAAGATCATTTTATCTCATTACATAGGGTTCATGACTTGTAAACCTAATGCAGATGATGATATCATTTCATTCAAAGCCAAATGACTCACATGAGTCCCTTTTGCTAAGCCTTTGACCAAGCCTGAATTACAGTCCTTGTAAAAGACCTCTCACTGGTCATACTAATTGCGAGAATACCCAGACCCTTGTCAAGCATGATGGTAACAGTTTTGAGTGATTCTCATACCCATATCAATGGTCGGGTTTCAAAAAGCTTTTTCATGGTGAGTGAAAATCCTTTCTAACTGAAGGTTCCTCTTTCAATTTGATCAGATTTATCAAAAGGATCGGGCAAATTTCCCTGTTGATAAAATTCCCCAATGAAGCTTTGTAACACAAGCAAAAGCTCACAAGATTTGTTGATATATAATGTTGCATTGGTTTTATGCAAATGATTACTTTAACTTCTGTTACAAGTGCACAAACAGGAATGACACAATCAACCTATCTATACTTTAACTTCGAAAATCCAAGTAAGTTTTTTTTAACCCTTTTCAAAATTGACAAGTTCTACTGATTTAGGCTGTCATTTTCACCCCTTTTCGTGTTCGTTTTGATGAGATTCAAGCGACACACTCCTTTTCGTGTTCGTACTGATGAGATTCAGTTGACACACGCCTTCGTATTCATACCAATCTGATTTGGGTGATACATCCTCATCGACTCACGATCGACTTGCTCTCGTGATTTTGATCTTTATATTCATCGACTCACAATCGACCTGCTCTCGTGATCTCAGAAAGCTCATTATCAGCATATCTTGTGCTATCTCGCATCGGAATGAGATTTCTAGTAGCAGATATAGCCCCAATACCTTGAAATCCTTACATCCACAAGAAGAAGCTTGGAAATCAAGGGAATCACCAGCATCATAAAGCGTCTAGTAAAGCCTGGATACTACATACGCGATCCATGTGCAAGGCTTTCCCAGAAGGCCTGAGCATATGTTATTTACAGCTTTGCATACCATGTGTCATTTCATTTTCACAAAATAGGATCACCTCCCAAAAAAAAAAAGTCACTCATCATTTGCAATGTCAAAATTTAAGGTTCAATTTTATCTTTGAGCGAAACCTCTGCGAGCTTCCACTCAAAGAGGGGCACATGTTGACACGTAAATTTTGATTTTCCTTTTTCATTTCTAACGCACAAAAAATAAGAATTAATTCTCGCTAAAATATTTTTTCATGCATTAGCATATTTCATTTTTTTCCTGCATTGCATCTTGGATCAACAGGCGAGGATTTGAGCTTAACTTGGATAGGCGACTGAACTGGAATACATCAAATTTTTGACTGAAGCATTAGGGTATGTGTCGAAAATTCCAAGATTATTGGAGCTAATTTTTTAATTTAATTAAGCCCGTTTTAATAGTTAATTCTGGAAAAGGATTAGTTAATTTGAAAGGAGCCTAATTAAAGCTCGAAAGTGCACAAATGGACCCGGGATGAAGAGGGATAATTCGGCTAGGGCTAGACATGAGATTACCGAATTTTTGAAGGGCCCCGGACCTATTTTTTAAAATTAACTCAACCCATCTTTTGCTCAATTAATTGAAAAGGCTTTTGATTAATTACACGTTAATTAATTAGAGCCCAATTTGAGCTCGAAATTGAGAAATTCGGCCACACCATCATATTCTCCATTTGGCCGAAAATTTGATAGGTGTTTCAGTGGATCTGGACTCCTCGAGATTCAAATTAATTCAGAAATTATTTTAAAAAAATAAGAGTCCTATCTTAGCTAGGAATTAGAGTTTTGAAGGATTCGGGCTCTTAAGATCTAACGGCTCAGGGTTAATCCTATCTTCACTAGGATGCCTAATCCAACGGTCCATGACGAGTCCTACACCTACTAGGATTAGTGAACCTTAGCTTTAAATAAACAACCTTAGGCCACATGAATTAAGGTTGGCTATTTTCAGAAAAATTCAGCGTTATAGAGAGCAAAAAGAAGACACGAGCGAGAGAAGAAAAGAGAGGAGCTCGGCCGAACTCCCCTCCATGCACGCCCCGCCCGAGACGTCCGTAGCTATCACGACCTAAAAATTGGGAAAAACATTATGTTAATGGATTGTCAGGTTAATTATTTAACTAACCTATCTCGGACTCTCCCAAGCCCATACCAAATCGCAACTTAGGTTTATTCATAAAAATTATTTAATTGGAGCCACCACTAATCGTTTCTTGGTAGGCAAATTAGTGAGAAAACTAATTTATTTCCACGAACCAGAGAAAATGAGTCCGGAGACTTGGTTCCATTAATTTAGAAAATTAATGCCCTTTCGATATCAGATTTCATGAAAAATCCCTTTTAATTGCATGATTGTGGATTGATTCAGAAAATGGAAAGGACCACGTGATACTCGAAAAATGATTTGATATTTTTGGGTTTTCTTTTTTTTTTTTCGGTTTTTTTGTTTTTTCTTTCTTTTTCGAAAAAATTAAACAAACAAAAATTTGAACAAAAATAAACAAAAATGCCCATAATATACCTTTAATTTTGAATTTTTCTATTAATTCGCTCCTACCCAAAGATTAGGATTGGAGGAAATTTATCCGCTACATACTCTTAGATTCGAGTCAGTATGCGGATTAATGTATAGAATAACATCATCCCTTATTTTCAAAGGGCGGACCACGAAATTCTATACGAATTACCATCTTATTCCACAAGATCGTGGCTAAGGTAAGTAATTCATTTTACCGAAGGCACAAGGCACATAAGGGAGCATATATTATGGTCATGTTTATTTATAAATGTGCAAACCATATCAAACATGACCAAAGAGAGACAAAACGAGCTTGATTTGTTTTTTTTTTTTCAAAAAATAAGAGGGGTATCCAAAAATTGAGGTGAGCCACCTTTCCTCACCAAAATTTAATTTTCGAAAATCGTTCACAAAATTGGCAAGATAATTCAGACAATTCTCGAGAAAATCAAACAATCATCCAAATCAATCGAACACTATCCATGACATGATGATATCGCAAGAGATAAGGTAATTCAACCAACATGTGATGAAAATCAAAACAAAGGCTCATCCATTGACATATTATATTCGGCCAAGCAAGGAATATAATCGAGAAAATCAGATTTTTTTAACCATGGAAAAATGTTCTGATTTTTAGATCAATTCAATTCTCAAAATCTGGTCCACCATGTACTATAAAAGTCGGCCAAAAGGAGGATAAGTACAAAAAAAAAAACAACCAGATTTTGTTTGTCAAGAATTCCAATATTTATTGTAAAAAAACAACAAACTAAAATTGATTTCCAAATAACGAGCAAACTTAATATGCTAAGACGTAAAGCGTTTGAAACGGCTCTAGACTGCGGACGGCATAACATGGCCGGTTGAAGGCAATACGTCAAGCAACATCAAGAAAGCTTGAAACTTTGACAATCAATAAAAGCTTGAAACTTTTCAATCCAATTAAGCTTGCTTTAAAAAAAAATCAGATTTTTCATATAAAAACTGACTTTCGTTTAAGCCATAAAATTAAAAAATTCAATTCTCCAAACTTTGTTGCAAATCAAACATGTTCACCAAAATATATAGGCAAGTTGTCAATCAATCAAGCATAGATTGTAATAAAAAATTGAGGAATTATACTTTTTAAAGCGAATTTTCCAACACGCGCACAATTGAACGATTCGCCCCCCCAATTTGAACCTAATTGAGCTTGATTGGAACTCCAAATCACCCGAACGATCTAACACAAGTCGTAGCAATGTTAGATCCTCAAACAACAAGAAAACAGTGGCTGATTGACCTCGAATCAAGGCTGAATAGATGCAGAACATCGGTTATGTAGTCAGCTAGATTGGCGAAGCAAAACAATAGCTCAGCGGGCTGCTTGATGGTCATCTGAGTCTGATCGCTGGAGGGGCTGAGTGGGCCGAGTTGCTGGTCAGCCACACCGTGCACGGAGGAGGGTGGCTGGTGAAGCTCAAAGGTGGTGGCGCATGGTGGAGCTCTGATGGAGGGGTGCAACGCGTCGGACCGGTGGGGAAATTTTCGGCCAAGGCTCCTTGCCGTTCTTCTCCTCTTTTTGCTCTCTTTAGCCTTCGATTTCCTGAGTTTCTATGCTAGAATTGCCGACCAAAACTCTCTAGGATAGTCTAATATTTATAGAGAATAGAGTTCACTAATCCTAGTAGACGTAGGATTGTGGATCGTCGGATCGTGAATCCTAGCTAGAGTAGGATTGAATGTCAGCCGTTGGATCAAATTTTCTGATCCCGGAAGAGTCCAGATCAGATGAAACTCTTGGTTAATTAGAGCCGGATAAAGATAGAGTTTTATTTTCCTTGGACTCTAATTTTTTGGAATAATTATCTAAATTTAATTAATCTTCGAAGAGTCCAGATCCGCCAGATCACTATGGAATTTCGACCGGGTATGGATGACTGTGAAGATGGCCGAAAATGGCCTTTCCTATGGGCTTATCGTATCACCTCGGGCTCGAATCGGGCTCTAATTAATTAAATGAGCAATTAGTTAAAGGTCTCGCTTAATTAAATAATTAAAATGGGCTAATTTAAATTTGAATTTTAGGTCCAAACCCATATATAATTCGGCACACTCACTTTCCATACCTTTGCCAAATTTTCTATGATGAGTCATGGGCTCGCTTCAAATCTTCAGGCTCAATTAAGGCTTTTCTCAAATATTGGACAGTTAATTAAAAGCATTTCTAATTAAATTACGCTTGAACGAGCTAATTTGAGCTCAAGAATGGATCCAATTGGCTTAATGATTTTCGACACCACCTCATGGCTCTGTTTGAAAATTTGTAGACTAAGTTCGGCCTAGTCACTTATCAATTTCTGCTCAAATTGGTTCACCTCTGGCCTGAATGCAAATGATAATGATAGACAAAAAATTAAATATGCAATGCATGAAAAGTTAATATTTTTTGGTGAGAACTAGAACTAAGACTAATTCTCATTTTATACAAAAAAAATGTATGATTTAAGGGAAATCCAAAATTTAGGTGTCAACAGTCGCCGCCCTGCTCCGACCGCCGTCCAGTCCAGCTCGTGGCCGCCACGCTTCCAACGCCATCCCCGTACAGCCACCGCACGCCTGACGATGCCTCGGCTCAGCCCCACCATGAGGCCTGATTGTGCACTGCCTCAGCCCGCCTCAATTTTTTCTAGCCAGTACCGAGCAGAGCCGCGGATCAGCTCGAGCAAAGCAGCCGATTCAGCTCCTGTCCTGCGATAAATCAGCCTTGTTTAATTACTATTTGGTATCTAACCTAGCCCATTCTAGGTGATAGAAGTCTCTGCTAATCCAGAGTTCAACTTTGGTGTGAATCAAGCTCGAAAGGCAGCTATTCTAGGCAATTCGCTTCGTTGCGCAAGTGTAGAACTTTTAGCCCAAAAAAGGTAATTTCTTTCAACTTTGGATTGCAATATTTGTGATGGTTGATTGAAGATTATACATGTTCATGTGTTTTCTTTGAATTCATATGGTTTGCAATCAAAAGTTTGTAAAGTTAAAACCTGTTTTTGATCAAAAGATGAACTTTTATTGATTATCAAAACTGAAGCTTTTTGAGACGTTGCTTATTGACGTATTTCCTTCAATCAACCATGTATACTGCCCTAGAGGCCGCAACCTAGAGTTGCTTGAAACGATTTGCGTTTTAGCATATCGAAAATTGTTCATGTTTCGATAATCAATTTTAGTTCATTTTTTTAATAAAATCGAAAATTGGAATCTTGGCATGAAGTTTTTTCTGGAATTTTCGACATTCCTTCCTTTGTTGACCGAATTTTGCCATGTCATGGATGATCTTTGCTCTTGTTAGTTATCTCTTGCATATCGATTTGGTCGAGTTGCATTGTTCCATGATTTTCTGATGATCTTTTGATGATTTGGATAAGGATTGTGTTGAATTGGACTTCATCTAATTTCGAGAATATCTGAAGTGGATAATATTAGACCTGTTATGGATAATCCTTTGCTTCCAATAATTATCTCATAATCATCGAATTGGTTGAATTGTCTCATCTCTTATGGATATTCGATGACATGGATATGATTTGGTGGGTTGGATAATTATTTGATTTTTTTTAGAATTATCTGAAATATCTTGCAAATTTTAAAGATAATTTTCTCAAAAACATTAAAGCTGAATTTTGAAAGGGAAAGTGGACCCCACATTCAATTTTCGGCCACCCCTAAGCATTTTCGAAAATTCAAGAGCTTGAGAGCTGACTTCGTTTCTCGTCTGGTTGACTTTGCTTCTTGTATGGTTATATTTTTTATATTTAATAAAGTTTGCACAATTATAAACAAACATGCCCATAATATATGCTCCCCTATGTGTCTTGTCCTTTCGAAAAATAAATTACATATCCTAACCATGATCTTATGGAATGGGTCGATAATTTGTATAGAATTTCGTAATCTGCCTTTTGTATTAAGGAATTATGTTATTCTATACTCAATCCACTTACTGACTTGAATCTAAGAGTACGTTGCGGATAAAATTCCCTCTGACCCTAATCTTTGGGTATTAGGGAATTAATCGGAAAAATCAAAACGAAGGTATATTATGGGCATTTTTGTTTATATTTGTTCATTCTTTTGCTTGTTTATTTTAATCCGAAAAAATACAAAATATCACTCATTCTTCGTGTATCATATGGTCATTCATGTCACATTTTCCTAAGCAAAAATAATTTAATTCGTGTCATCAATCGAAAGGGATTTTTTCATGAAATTTGGTACCGAAAGGGCATTAATTTTTTAAAATTAATGTAACCAAGTCTCCGGACTCATTTTCTCTAGTTCGTAGGAATAAAATAGTTTTCCCGCTATTTTATTTACGTTTCTAATCAACCTACCGTAAATGTTTAGTGGCGGCTCCGAATTGAATAAATTTTGCATGAAATGAACTTAAGTTGCGATTCGATAGGACTTGAGAGAGTCCGAATTAGGTTAGTTAATTTAATTAACATGATAATGCGTTAGCCTAATTTTAGGTCGCGACAACAATGCATATTCTTGACCTTAAATATCGACCTCCGAGCATAACCAGTAGCAAAACTACGCTTCAACACGAAGTGTTACGCGCATAGAACAAGATTAAACAAGACATGGCGCATACAACACACAAAATCACAACGAAAACCGGCCTCGAAGTCGGGGGTTTAAACCGCCTAAGGCATTTTAACAAACACGTGGTATGCAGAGACAAGAACACCAAGCCGAGGATCCAGAAACGAAACCGAGTCACAAGGACATATGAATGGGACTATATAAGCATAGAACAGCGCATGGGAGTAGCCGGTTTGGCTCCAAACTCGGCAAAAACCAAGCGAAAAACAGGGGAACAAGGACCCGGGAGCTATGACCCACCTTTTCAAGCGACGTCGACAACGGGAAGAGCACGACAACGGTCAGGTGGCTTATGTAGATGGTGGTAATGGTGTGCCGAGACCTTTGGGTCGCTCAAAAACTCTCACACCCCTCAAACTCTCCTCTCTCCCTCTTGGCTCTCTCTCGATTTTCTCTCCTTTTACTCTCTGTTAAGTGCGCCGGAAGGGACCCTCTGGAACCAACCCCGGCCTCTGGCTCTCTCTGCCTCTTTATATTGCTCAGGCACCCCTTCAAAAGCCACCTTTTTTTCCTGTACCCCCCTCTCCTGCAAGATTCCTCGATTGAGGAATAATCCCCAAAACCATTATGCTCCCCCCCCCCAAGCCAAAATGCTAGCTCATTGTACTATCCATGTGTTGAAAATGGAGAGCTGGGTCATAAGACGAAGGTTCTGGAATTGGGTGATGAGAGGACTCCGTTCTTGTGCTGTGCGTGTACGTGAGAGCAGGATGAAAAACGTTCTCTGTTGCTGCCTTGCAGACCCGGATTGGTCGGGTTGGGTCGGTTCCGAGATTACGTCAACAGGATGTTGCAGAATAAATAAGGGATGAAGGTTCTTGTCCTCAATTCTCAAACCGTTGTGAAGTCCCGAAATTTTAAGGTCCATAAAATAAATAAAATTGGATTTTTATAATTTAAGGGACAATTATTGGACGCGGATTTTATTTGATTTGAAGCGTCGGTCAGAGAGATCAACCAGTTTAGTCGCGCCGTAGAATTAGCCTTTCGCGCCCGAGCCTAGCCCCGACCGAACCTTCGTTGTGAAAATACCAAATTGCCCTCAGTCGTCAGTGCTAAATGACCAACCTGTCCTAAATTACCAAATTACCGGATCGCCCCTGGATATTATGCACTACAAGACAAAATATTCAAATTTGACTTTAATTGTGGGCCCCCCTTGTCTCATCAGCCACCCACCCTCTCCCTCTCTCTTCTCTCTCTTACTTTTCCCCCTCTCTCTCTCTCCTCTCTTCCCCCCCTTCAGCCGTGCACCTGCCCCCTGACCTCTCTTTCTTTTTGTCTCCCCAGTCAACTCACCTTCTCTCTTCTCTCTTCTCTCTCCCTCTCCTTCTGCTCGTGGACAGCCCCCCCTCTTCTTCTTCTTGGATCGGCCGAGCTGCGGCCGCCGCTTCAGCCGTCCGTCGCCGCGCTGGGCCCGCGCCGGCGAGTCCCGCCCGAGGCCGAGCCAGCCGCCGCACCGCTCGCTCACCCGCAACCTCCCTCAGCCGCTCTCGTCGCCATCGCTCAGCCCCAGCCACGAGCTCGAGCCCCGTCGCGTTGCCGTCGCAGTCGGGCGCCACCACCTTTCCTCGTGGTCGCCTGCCCCTACAGCTCCGTGCACCGCCCAAGACTAGCCGTGCTCAGCCTCGTCGCGCCGGCCGAGCAGCCCCCGGAGGACCCGCGACCTCTACCCCGTCGGCTCGAGCCTCCATCCGAGATCCGCGACCCACCTCCAGCCTCCGCCCGTTGCGGCTGAGCTGCCGTCGCCACTCACCTTGCCCTCGTCAACCCGAGCCCCACCAGTCGCGCCGCCACCCCCTGGTCCGCGACCTCCCCTCCACCGTGCCTCCTCCTCCTCTGTTCAGCCGCAGCCAGCGCACCACCACGAGCTGCTACTTGGGACAGCCGCTGTTCGCCGCCCCCATCCGCCGTGGACCCACGACCATCAGCCCCTCCACCCGAGCTGCCGCCGTTCGCCCCGTACCGCCAACCTCAGCCTGTGAACAGTACCGCCGCCGCTCGCCGAAGCCCGCCGCCGCTCGCCGGAGCTCGTCGCCGGCCGCCGTTCGCCGCTGCCGTCGTTGTCCCGTCGCTGTCGTCGTCACCGGACCGTTTAGTTGTGAGTTAGCCCCTAACTCTCGGTTAGGTAGCTAATTGCGTTCGGGTCTAGATTAATTAGCATGATTAGGCGTTCAAGTAGATTAATTGTGGTCGGTTTAGTTAAAGACTAGGTTTAGGTTAAATGGCCACGATTAAATTAGACTGATTAGCTAGGTTGTCTGTGGCTAATTGGTGATTAGACTAGATTGATTGATTGACTGCAATTGTTTAACCGCGATCGAGCGATTAGCTAGAGCCGAGTGAACGATGAATTGATTGACTGGTTGGTTGGTAGGCAGATTAGTCGCATGTGGTCAGTGTTAATGTTTGAGTGCGATATGTTAATTTGTTGTCGATTGTTTGATGTGGTGATCAATGCCTGACTGTGGAATGCTCTGATTGGTTTGTGGTTGACTGTATGAGGATTGATCACCCGTATTTAGATGCAAAGTCTGGTGGATAATTAGTACATCATATGATCATGCGTGGGGTCAAACTGCATCTTTGAGCATGAAAATGGCTTTGGGCCGAGTTTTAAGCACGACCGTGTGAGCATCGAACTAAATGCAAAGATATAAACTAGCTGGTTGCCTGATGTGCATTGTATGGTCATATAATGGAATGCCTGATATGTTCGTGCCGTGTCGATCGGAATAACATGACTTATCGGATGCACGTCAGTCCGTGTCGCCGGGCTGGTCGGATGCCGGTCGCAGTATGGATGGACCGAAGCCCCTACAGGGATTCCTGGTAGTTCCGTGCCGTGCCAATCGGAACCACACGGACTATCGGACGCCGTCGCAGGAAGTAAGGGACGATGCCCGGTCATGCCGGTAGAGCACCAACTACCTAGTGTGCTGAGCACCAACTGCCTAGTGTGCTATGCACCAACTGCCTAGTGTGCGGGTCCGAGTGGCCATTAATAACCGGAATACGTGTGAAACATTGTACTTGCAAGCTATTGTGGTGTTCTGGTTGTTGCCTTGATTGGTTGACTGTCATGTCAAGTCGAGTCTTGCATATGTGTGATCCAAGGCGTGGTAAGCTTGCATGTGATTGGCGTTATACTATTGTGTTGTACTGTGTGTGTAGGTCGCCTGAGCGAGTCAACGCCCTAGCCGGGCTTAGGCGCGAGCTCACTTAGATTTATTTCTCACCCCGTCGTGGTTAACCCTTTTTCAGGTCCAAGGTGATGTTGAGGGCGAGGGTGGTGTAGCCCCTCTTTTGGAGTAGATGAGAAGTTAACCCTGTCCTGACCCGGTACCCCTTTTTGTTGGTCTTAGGGAGCAGCCCTGAAGATGGGCTAGTAGATTCTGTAGTTTCCTCGTGGATAAATGAATATCTATTAATAAATAAAAGAAACCTTTATTGCTAAGCTTGCTGATGTTGATTGATGTGACCTTCCTGCTTTTCTATCCCTGTTATTTTTATGATTGATTGGGTGATTATTCGTTCCGCGTGCGCTAATTAAAAAGATAAAATGAATGGGTCGATGACATGCCTGGGATGTCGTCCTTTTGACCTGAGACGTTTGGAAGGGTTGTCGCGTGCCCGAGGGTCGGGGGCGTGACAACCATAATCTCCTATTTGACTCGATCATTTAAGCGGGGAATTTCACGATTTCATCACTTCAGTTTGTCGTTGTCTCCAGGATCATCGTTGTTTGCTGCTGAATTGCTTGATTGAGAAATTGGTAAGGGATGCGATGTTGGTGGAATTTGCATTTTGTGTTGAGATGATTATTGTGATTTGCAGGTGAGCGTCGTTAGTGCTATGTATTCACAGTCCGAGCTTCTTAAGAAGGAGGTGTTCTTGGTGGAGATGGTGGACTCCATTTCCAAGTCTACAGAATCGATGTCGCATCTCAAGGAGGTTTGCTTTCTCCGCCCAACGTCGGAGAATGTTCAGCATCTGCGGCACCAGCCCTAGATTGGGAGAGTATCACCTATGTGAGCAAGTGACGTTTTCAAAGATTTTGAATCCTATCTTAGATTTCGCCAAATATGTAATAGGATTTTTTACAATTCGGAGGATATTTAGAGGATTTCTAATCCCACCTTATCCTATTTTATCTCAATCTAAATCCGGACGACCAAACGCATAGTGGTTATATTTCTCGGGATAATTACTACCCCAAGTTTTTTAGAGTCGTAGCAACTTGCCCCTCAATATCCCAATTTTGGCATAAATCCCCGGTAACGATTTCAACTCATGTCCTCCTAGCGTCGTCGGCCACGATCACATGTTATTCGAAGCTAAATTTCGATGTCTTCTTCTCTTAGTTCTCTTTCATCTAGTTTAGTTATGATTAATTTCTTTCTGATTTTGCAATTACTATGAGGGAAAGATTGCCACGAATTTCAAAAGATCGATAGGCATACTGCAAACTTATTGGAACATCGAGGGATAATTTTTAATCATGTTGCAAATCTGGGGGAAGAATATAACTCTCGAAGTGGAAAGACGATTTTCCCCTCAAGTTCTCACCGGCGATGGGGTCATGGGACATCGCGTGATCAATTTTTAGTTGAGTCAACTCGAGGGGATTTTGAGATGGATTTAAAAGCATCGAGGGCATTTATGTCAATATTGAGATATTGAGGGGCAAGATGCAACAACCCTAAAAGTAATCTGGAGGTTAATTAGAATTTACTAATTTGTCTATCTTGAGGAATTTAACATTTTCTATAAAATTAAAATGGACATTCCCAAGCTTTTTTCCGGATTATATTTATGGTTCTGTGACTGCATCAAAGTTTATACCTTGTTAAAGTTATAGTGCTCGAAATTCGTATATATTCATACTAATTAGGTAGATTTCAAAGTAACATGAGATAAACTATGTTAAATATTTTCATTGAAAATATGATAACCGCTATCTAGCACTATCACGTCATCTTTTAATAATAATAAAAAATCAAGCTTAAGCTCGAGCAATCATGGTCCGAACCTGTTTAGCTCAAATCCCAAGCCTATTCTCGAACAAAATCTTGCTAGGCCTTCAAACTGGACAGAGAAATTCTAGGCATAAAAAAATCCAGGTCAAAGTCGCCCAACCTTGATTTGAAGAAAATGTTTTTTTTTTTTTTTTAAGCAGATAAAACTCAGGAGTTGAGTCGTACGTTTTAAAATGAGAATGATATTTGATATTGCAAACCTTAGGATGTTTCGTAATTATTTAGAAAGAAAATATATAAAAGGAATAGGAGTTTCCAATGAAAATATAAACCGGAGGAAAAAGAGAAAACGGAAAATATATATAAGAGAGAGAAGATACTCAAAACTAGGCCCAATATCCAAAAACAAACTCTAAACTTTAGCATCTGTCTCAATTATATCCACAAAAAAAAAAAAAAATTGACTCATAAAAAACCTATAACTTTTGCTTTGTCCCAATTCTACCAGCCTAATACCCAAAAAACTCTTCAACTTTAGCATATATTCCAATTATATCTTTGTTTCATAAAAAATCTCAAACTTTTACTTTTGTCCCAATTTTACTATCTTTAGCCTTCCGTCCATAATCACCGTTAGTTAATCCTACGTAGCATTTTCACATCGTTAATGAATTATACGTCAACAAAGTTGACATGAAAAAATCACCCAACTTCTCTTCTATTGTTTACTTTCCTTAGACATTGCCGGAAGATACAGAGCCACTCAAAACGGCACGTTTCGGATTCTCCCGGGCAAAGAACAGCTAGACGTAGAGATCTAATTATTTGGATGAATGATCTCAAATCTCGTTGTCCCTGAAACCTGCTGTTTCCGAATTTTGAAGATTCATTGGTTAGTTCGCGCAAGAAAATTCGAGCAACTAACGATGATTATGGATGAAAAGTTGACGGTGGTAGAATTGAGACAAAAGTAAAAGTTGTGGGGTGCTTTATGAGATAAAAAAAATTTGGATATAATTGAGACATATGCTAAAGTTTGGATTTTTTTTTAGTATTAGGCCCTCAAAACTTCTAGGAAGATACGAATACGTACGCAACATTACAGCGTAGCCGCAAAAAGAGAATAAAAAAACAAATAAAAAAGATCCTATGAAGATGCGAATACGTACATCCGCCAAATTACATGGCCAGAAACTCTCGTCGCAAATCTCTGGTGGCCATAAAAACCAAAAAACAAAACAAGAAAAAGATGCAAAAAGAAGGTGCCTTCGGTTTCTCCTCTCCTCCCGTGTCTTTTACTACGAGGATATATGACTTCATTATCCGACCGAGACCAAGGAAGGAACCGCTAAACAATAACAATGGCTTCCCTCTGTCTTAATTTGTTGCCCTCACCACACTCTCGCAGACTAATAGAAGCTTCGTCTTCTTCTCCTTCTCCTTCTTGTTCAACAACACCAAAGAGTAGCAACAGTAGCGGCTGCATTGGAAGCTTGAAGCCCGTTGTAATAAATGGGAATCCCCCAACTTTCGTATCTGCTCCTGGTCGTCGTATTGTTGCCGGTTCGTTCTTTTCGCCCTTCACCCTCCAACCCTTTTACTCAGTATTCTTTATCCGGGTGAAATCAACTAGGCCTCGTTATCCGGTTGAAATCAGTTCAGCTTCAAAAGGGTCGTTGCTTTTGTTATTTCTGAATTTGATTAGCTTCCTGATGCTATGATTGGCAGCTGAATTGTGATTGCGGTTTCTTTTAGGCTTTAGCATCATTGACTTTTCCTTTTCTTTCATCAATTCGAACGAGTGTTAGACATGTACTCACCTCCACATACTACTATTCAACTTTGTTTAGCTTTTGGCGTGCATTAATGTGTGAGGTGCACCAACTGTCCCGTCAATTTGTTCTTACTTGAGTTGCCGAGCTGTTTTCAAACTTGGGAGACAGGAGCTTTGCTTATTAGTTGATTAGCTGTGGTAATACGAATAGCTTTAAAGTGATGTTGCCTCACGTGATCGATCCTTCCGGCTTCCACCTATATTATGGGATACACCAGTTATAATGGACCTGTTCCGAGGAAGGCTCATATATAATCGTGAAGGGATTTATATTTCAACCATGCAAGCTAAAATAAGACCCTGTGCTTTAAGTTAGTTATAATATCTCTGTCTGTTTATGTAGTTGGGGATCTACATGGCGATCTTGAGCAGGCAAGACGTGCATTTCGGATGGCTGGTGTCTTGAGTTCAGATGGTCAAGACACATGGACTGGTAAAGAAACGGTATGCCGTAGTCTAATAGATTCTTTCAATATGAATTAAACAGATTTGATCTAGCGATTCATCGTGATCTCAGCTTAATAGTTGATTCATGAGAAGGCTTCCGGTATGAGCTTTTAAATTACCTGATAAATCAACATTTGGCCCATGCTTTAGGTTTTGGTTCAGCTGGGAGACATACTTGATCGAGGAGAAAACGAGATAGCCATCTTATCCTTGTTGCGTTCCATGGATAAACAGGCACAAGAAGAAGGTGGAGCCGTTTTTCAGGTTTGTATTGCTGAAAATGGAAGCACTTTCAGGCACTTCTCAGAAACAATTCACTTCATCATGTTTTAGTGTGTGTCTGCACATAGTGATATCATCACAATACATGTATCCTTGACATTCTGGAAACTGTCCAGATATTTGCGGATCACTAATAAACAAATGCCAGACATCATATATTCTTCTCAAAGATCCCGTATTTTGATGTTTGTTAATAATCGTAGATCAATGGGAATCATGAGACCATGAATGTAGAAGGGGACTTCAGATATGTTGAATCTGGCGCATTCGAAGAGTGTGCAGGCTACCTGGACTATTTGGATAGTTATGGATATGAATGGGAAGAAGCTTTTCCTGGTTGGGTTGCTGCGTCTGGAAGGTGGAGGCAAGACCAGAAGACATCTCCAAATTATTGGGACTCATGGAATTTAGTGAAGGTAGTGATATTTTCTTGACAGAAGCAATGCTTTGCAACTTCGGAAAGTATTACTGCTTAATGACATCTATACTAACCTCCGATCAAGACGTATTTGAATGAATCATCTGAATCTAACTTTAAAGAAGATATGGATTAGCTATAAATACCAACTCTAGAGCTTGCTCTATGACCCAAGGCATCACAAGTTTTGCTGAAATTATCGATGGTCAATATCTTTCCAGAAGTTCTTGGTATTGTTTTGTTACTGTGATATTTGGATTTATGCATGGTTATATGGAAATTTAGGACAGAGGCAGAAGGGGGTCATTGCCAGATCAGTCTTACTGCGACCTGGTGGTCCATTGGCATGTGAGTTGGCACGGCATGCTGTTGTTCTCAAGGTCAATGATTGGGTCTTTTGTCATGGTGGCCTCCTTCCTCACCACGGTAAAGACTTCCTACTCTTGAATAAAGTCTATGTAGAATTTCTCCATATCCTGTCCAGATTGTTGCTGCAATTTAGCCTGGGATGCCTGACAGAAGTGTTGGTGTTTTGCTAGTTGCCTATGGTATTGAAAGGATGAACTTTGAAGTATCTAACTGGATGAGAGGTCTCTCTGAAAGTGATCTTGGTCCTCAACTCCCTTTCATTGCCACACGGGGATATGATAGTGTTGTTTGGAGCCGCTTGTACTCGAGAGATGTATCGGATCTCGAGGATTATCAAATCAGACAGGCAAGAGCTTGTAACAGCTTCAAGTTCTTCATCTTACTAATCATCTGGTTTGGGAATCTGTTATATTCTTGTTTATCTTTCACCCATACACAAACACAATGACTGGTTTCAAAGCAGGAAGCTCTTTTCCAACCATCGAGCGACCTCTTGATAGTTCCTCTAAAAACTCTGTATAGTTGATGCTTGTCAACTTTTATGCTAATAAAAGGCAAACAACGTGACTCCCCAGATACAGTCTATTCTCAAGGGGACTTTGCAAGCTGTGGATGCCAAGGCAATGGTAGTGGGGCATACTCCTCAAACTGCTGGAGTAAATTGGTAGGAGACTATACAGTTTGCCTGTGAAGTGGGAAACACCTGTCTTGAACATTTTCAGTTATGCTTTGTCGTATGCTAAGTAATCTCATTCTCTTTGATATCCTGTTGGGTACAAATCGCAGTGAATACAACTGTTGCATATGGAGGATTGATGTTGGGATGTCAAGCGGAGTTCTTAACTCAAGACCTGAGGTAAAGTGGTCTTTCTACAGTGTTTAAAAGGTCGATCCTTCATGGCAGATTAAATTTGGACTTCAATTCTGCCTAATGGTGCATGTTCTTTGAGAGATCATAGGTGTTTCACAACTGGTGCTCACCGTAAGATTTAGTTTCAGTCGAGGCAAAGGAGAATCGACACTGATGGGATATGCTTCTTAACTCCTGTTCCTCAGGTTCTGGAGATTGTGGATGGTAAAGCAAGGGCCGTGAAGGGAAGAAGGGACATGCTTAGCGATTTACAAGTTGTTTACTACACATAGACCAGCGGTGTAGCAACATGGTATGATTCCGAGAGCTCTGTTTTTCACTCTGCTATTGGCTTCCCAAGTAGGTTTTCGTAATGACATGGTGTATGGTGTTTCATCACGTGCTTACATGCCTAGCGGAACTTGGGGGGTAAGTGTCTGATACATAGGCAATAGCTTCGTCTGCTGAATACTAGGCAAAACTATAATACGAGTCTGCATCAATAAAGCGTCTAGAGATTACGGATCCTCCACCTACAAGAGTTCTAATCTCCTCGTTGTTGTTGTTGTTGTTGTTGTTGTTCTTCTTCTTCTTCTCACTTCTCGACATTTTTAGAAGCAATAGTATCAGTTTTCATTTTTCTCCCAAGCATAACAAAACTCTCTTATCCCTGGAACAGGCGATGAACTTGATGGTGGAAGCAAGAATCTGACTCGAATTTGTCGTGCATTTGTAGTCCTCACCACCTGTCCCACGCTCTTCAGTGAGTTGTCCGGCAACACAATCGCGGTATGGAATACCGAAGCTGGTTTCACAAGCAGAGAAGAAGCAGATTCTTTGGTGGTGGATATATAGGATGAGAGCAACTTTCATAGGGGAATCTTGTTTAATGTAAGTAATGATTCTTCAAGACAATTTTGTTACTGAGCGGGAAGAATTATCCCGTGTGCATTGAATATATGAAGGACATGATGGAAACTGTAAATTGGAATATATATACTGCCAACAAATCTCCGTACATACAGACAATGCTTGAGGTTGAGGACGCTCTTGCATGGTGTATGTATGGAGCAGCAAATGTTCCAGACAAACAACAAGAAAAGTGGCATATAACTGAGGTGGAAGGAATGTCTCTTATTAGGCTAAAATTAAAATTTGAATGTCCCCTCCTCCGGTTCATTCACCTTACAGTATGTTTCGACATTACTCTTGTGGAAATGAATGCCAAATGCAGAAAACCCTTACATTATCTATCCAATCTCATAGTCTCGGGAAATTTCCTCAAACACCTTTTGGGCATTCGGCCCCGCATCAAGAGAATTATCCTAATTTCCATAGCGCATACGGAATTCCCCTGACTTCCGTCTCCCAGCGCATCAATTGGAGGTGTTCGGTGGCTGCCGCAGCCTCCGGAGACGCTCGATCCACTGATCCTCGGTCACGCTCTGGGCCCAATCGGGAGCGAGTCCACCAAACGAGACTCCACGCATGGCTTCCACCACTCTCGTGGCGTTGTGAGGCGTCAACGGCGCATTCCTCCGGGTCTCGTCTTCCCTGAAAGCTCTGCGCATGGCTGCATCATAAGCCTCTCTCGCTCTCTCTTCCTCCTCATCGTCGGCATCATCTTCGCTGCTCTTTAGCTCGAAGCCGTCGTTTACGCTGAGAGAGGACACTCCGTTCTCCACGCAGTAGCCGGTGGGGAAGCGCTGGGGAAGATCGACCGAGGAGTCCGATGCAGAATCGGCGTCATCGGCGGCGGAGATCGGCTGGTAATACTCCGGGGATTCATCCGGATTCGAGTCCGTGTCGCTTCCGTGGCCGTTCTCTGCAAATCGAGAGACGATGAAGAGATGAGGAACTAAAATGAGGAAAAGAGAAACGAAGCGAGGGAAAAAGGAAGTGGAAAAAGAGAGCGACGATCAAAACTGTACCGTCGGCATCCACATGATCGGGAGATGAAAAGGGCACGGCGTTCATGGCGTTGAGTTGGAGATTTGGGGTTGCTCTTGCTCGTGCACGGGTGTTACTGTTCGCAAGGCAAATGAATGAATGAAGGATCTCGCCCCCTAAGTGCACGGACGGAAGTGGCGACAGACGACGGATTATTTAAAACAAAAAAAAAAAACAAAACAAAAATGGGGAGAGTGCACCAGCCGGGAATCGAACCCGGGTCTGTACCGTGGCAGGGTACTATTCTACCACTAGACCACTGGTGCTATTTTGTGGAACTTCCTGCGTTATAAAGTTTAGTATAGTAAAATTTTTGGACTAAACCTGCGTCCGCTCGTGCAGTAGAAACTCTCGGTTGGAGACCTGCTTATGTGAGTAACCAAAATCTCTCTAAGAAGAGAGCAGAACATAGTAATATTTCTGGTATGAATCGAGTGTCAGGTCTCTGCTCTCCAAAATCTCAACACAAACAAGGTTTTATATGCTACGAAGTATGAAGTAACTCAATAACATTAACCGCAAGGACAAACTCTCTGGTGACATTACAAGAATAACAATAGCGCCGAATCTGCTCTTTCTTCGCAACCTCAATCCACATGTAGCAGAACTATATCAATGTAACTGGGGTACCCATACTTATCCTTCTCTCTGTTCAATGGGAAAAAGAAGTGGTATTATGATGCTACTGGAAAAACAAATGTCAAATAAGACTGTCTTCTATGTTAGGACGGTTCTACTATCTCTCCGGCAAACAAACCAGAATATTGCCTTCTGAAATTTGACAATCTTGACCTCACTCATATCATAAGGTTAAAAATATATGAATCAAATTCTTATTAGTAAATTATGCTGTACCTGACATTGCAATTGAGTCTTGACCACATCGAGCAGAGTGGTGACCGCCGCCCCGGCAGCCGAGCCAGCAGTGGCATGAACCACCCACCGCTCATCATTCGCATTCTCTGGAGAGAACTCCATCAAAGCCCTTTTCGCCGCCTCATAGGTCGGAAATGGACTGCGGTGAACGGAACATTCATGACCACCGTGGTCCTATACGAGGCATAAAAAGCCCTGACGCCTTCCTCCTTCATAACCCTCCTCATGCAAGCCCACACTCCTTTATAAGGACTGTCCCTCAACTGCAGCCTCTGCTTCACCGTGTCCGCCGGCGTGAGCACCGCATCGCTCACCACCGTCGCGCACACTCCGGAAACAGCGTGGGCGGCCGAGTTGTGGGGGTCACCGCCGGAGAAGAAGTTCTTGCTCTTGCAGACTTCGTAGACGGAGAAGTAGACGTCGTGAGCGGGGCCGGCGTCGAGGCCCATGGCGGCTATGCCCCGGTAGAGGCCCATCGGACCGTCCGACTTCAAAATGGACCGGAGCGAGTGTGCTACTCCGACAGGAACGGATTTGACGGGGCAAGGGCCCATGGCTTGCATTTGCGTCTTGACGGTGTCGGCAGGGAACATGGCCATATGCTCGACGGAGCCGGCGATCATGAATTGCCAGAAGCGAAGGCCGTCGTGGGCGGTTGCCTCCATTTCGAAGTGATAGTCAGGCGGCGGAGGTAGAGAGCGTTGCTCGGCGGTCTGGAAAGTGGTAGAGGCGTCTGTTGTGGCCATGGAGATGAGAATCGAGTCAAGTCGCGAGGTGGGTCATGGAAGAAACCAAGCAGTAAAGTCGCCGACTTGAGAGGACGATGGAATTTCTAGTTCTTTCCCCAACAGAGCAATGAAATGTCACCTACTGCTACTAGTGAAAGATCTTCTCCTTAAAGAATAAAGGAATGACACCGAATCTTCAATTGAAACCGCAGAATAATCACAAGATTTAAGAAAGTTTCCATCTCATAGTCATATGGAAGTTCTAAAGATTGATGAAGTTCTTCTCTTTCTTTAACCTGGAATTGCCGAAAAGAAGGATCTTTCCAATCGCTTCTTTTGCTCAGCTAAAAGGATCCTAGTCGTCTTCTCCTCGTTACTGACTGCCAATTAACTCCTCCCGTCCTCCCTCGAGACTTAAAGAGAGTCGTGTTTGAGTTGTTGACGGCATCCTCCTCATTGAGTTCGATTTCGGCTTGTGTTGTCGCATTCGCGCAACACTTGTCACGGGAGATGGTATCACACGTACTGGCATTCAGGGTACTACACACCTTTCTAGTCTATTGACTGAAGAAAAATCAACTGTTAATCCCAACTAAACTTAGTTCGAG
This sequence comes from Lenwebbia sp. NSW1173648, assembly GCA_029784005.1. Taxonomy (NCBI): domain Eukaryota; kingdom Viridiplantae; phylum Streptophyta; class Magnoliopsida; order Myrtales; family Myrtaceae; genus Lenwebbia; species Lenwebbia sp. NSW1173648. The sequence continues at coordinate 402,207 of JARCGZ010000011.1, forward strand.
TTGTATTATCATCGTCTTCTAGACTGAATACATGCATTTTCCTGGGTGCTTCCCGTACAGTTCCCGCGCCAATTGCCTTCCTCTTCACGTGAAGCTACTCTTATCAGTGAGCTTTGAGCTGTCAGGATGTAATATCCTTCTTCTTAAAAAACAAACCGGATACTTTTGCTATTCATGAGATTGTGCCCCAAACTAGTCCACACTCCCAGCAGCCTACATGGCGGTTTTAACTGATATTCAGAGTACAACCTTGCGATTGCTTTGCGTGCATCCTTGCGTGTTTAGCACTTGTGATTTCCAACTTACGCTTCAAAGTCATTACTTCTGGAAGCCAGTATCAAAATCTTGGACATAAAGCAAATAAGTCGTACTCATCTGAACTTCCTGGCGTATTCAAGAACAGTAGAGCTTCATGTTGCTTGGTAGGATGGTGCTGAACCCAGTGAAGGAAACCTTGGCAGTTGTTTTATCATGGAACATCATTATGTTTGGTGAAGGCAAAATCCACCACCTTATGACAGTAATGTCTAGCTCGATTGAAAAGGTAATAGATAAACGTACAATGTACATAAAAAGCTGTTATCTGTCAATTACAATGAGTTAGGGATGGACACTCATTCCAGTTGTCTTCATCTATGTAGGAACACAACTTGCCAGGACAGAGCTGCTCCTCACTCATTCCTGTTATGTTTACCGGCTATTGCCCTGTGATATATGTCGGATGAAAGCATCAAGGTTCCTGTTAGATGATCCTCCTTCTGTAATTGCTCTCTGACAAATTTCTTTAAGCTCTGTTGCTCTTTTCCTGATTTCTTTTCCCTCGCTGCTCTCAAGATCCATAAATTGCTGCACGAGCTCTCGAATCTTTCCCCTTGTCAAAAGTTCTTCATCAGCATCCGCTTGGTTCTTCACCCTCCACCCTGTCTTCCAATCTTCAACTATTTGCTTGCTATTGGAGGGTTGATCTAGAAATATTGGAAAAGTGAGCATTGGAATGCCCGCAAATACAGCCTCCAGTGTTGAATTCCACCCACAATGTGTCCAGAACCCTCCCACAGAAGGATGGCATAACACCCTCAATTGATCACACCAAGGCACGACTAATCCTCTCTCCCCACATTTTGGATTTAACCTCGAAGTCTCTCCACGGGCCACCAATAAGTAGCCAACGCCGCTCTCGTTCATTGCAGCCACTATTTCATCCATTTGGTCCACTGAAACTGACAGGAAACTTCCCAATGAGATGTACATGACTGATCTTTCGGGTTGGGAGTCCAGCCAACTTAGATGGTCAGAAACATTATCGGATCCTGTAGAATGGTTGCTGCTAATGTCTAAGAAAGGTATCGTTGGACCAACAGGCAAGATGGGGAAAGAGAACTCTGATTCTAAAGCATCCACGACTCGAGGTTCAAGCTCATACAGAGAAGTAAATAACAGATATTGTGCTTTTGACACCTGCAAAACACATTCCACGGCTCGCTTTAGGACTCGTGGATCAGCCCTAGTAGGGAGATCCGCCACACTCGTGGGAGAAATCCCTGGAATGTATTCCACACGCTGCGCTCCATGCTCTAGCACATCAGTAGGTAAGAGTCATTTAAGCCACAGTTGACAAATGAATATTCACTAAATCTATTGTGTATGGCACGCAATATGTAAGATTGTAAAGGTCAAAGCCTTATTTAAGCTGGTAAAAAACCGAAAGAACTCAAAAAGAGAAAGCTCGCTTGTTTTGCTAAAGGCTTTGTGTCTCGGTAGGTAGTTGCAACAAAGAAACCAATTTTAGGTGGTTGACTCGTTTAGGCATTAAAACAAACCAATTTTAGTGCACTTGTTCAGGATATGTAGGATTATCAATTCAAGACGTCATTAGCGCTATTTGGTAAGCATCGACTCACCAGACAAATTCACCGGAAAATGACCCTTTTGCAGGATCGAGTCAAAATGATGGAACATGGAAAACACGGAAGCAGACATGGTCCAGAGCGAGGCTACCGGTATATTCCTGCGATTACCCACACCGACTCCCCAGAGCAGCTCGACATCAGCCAAGAACGCAGTCGCGGGAGGATGGAGCCGGTCCAGGAGCTGCTCAAACGGAGCTTCCATCTTCGTCATGACGGCTTCGTAGAAGCCAGGGAAATCGGCTGCTTTGAGCCGCTCGGAGGGCACGACGTTGGGGATGGTGGCGAAGCGGATGTTGCCGGGTATGGGGGGGGAGCCGATGAAGCCGAGCCACTCTTCCGTGACAACGAAGGTGATGATAAGAGGAGGGTGTTGTCTGCTTCTGGAGGAAACGAGGATCTTACAGAGGTTCATCATGGGATTGACGTGGCCTCTCCCCGGGAAAGGCATCGCCACTATGTGGCATGGTTGACTTTCAAGCTCAACCGCATCCATGTCCAGAGAAAAGAAAGGAAGGAAGAAAGAGGTGAGGTGAGGTGAGGTGTGGTGTGGTGTGGTGTGGGGAGGCGAAGGAGCTGTGGAGAAAGAAGGGTTTTTCTCACTAAAGCCATCTACTTTGACCAGAGCATCAGAGATATATAGTAAGGCTAAGGTGGGGTTATTTTCGAAAAGGGGTCCCAAAAATAAAATAAAATTAGGGCTATATTTTTTTTAATTACGGAAATAGGGCCCGTACCGTGCGGCATTGTTGGTCCCTTTTTTTTTTTATTTTTTTAATTTGGTAATTTTTTTTACGTTTTTCAATTATTTTATATTTATAATATTTATGATATAATTTTTTTATTTTAAAGCATATTTTATAACATTAATTATCAATAATTAATTGAAAAATTTATTAAGATATATAATTAATAAATAATTTAGTATTTATGTAATTAATTTATTTAGTATGTAAATAATTAATAAAAAATTCATAAAATAAAATTGGTAAGATATATGAAGATGACATATCCAGATTAAAAGAACGTGGATAAACAATCCATGACCTAAAAAAATCCAGCAAATCAAAATTGTAATAATAGATAACAATCCTCAACCCCAATTACATTCACTAATGATGTCGTCCTCTTACATGGCCTCATGTTCTGCAATGAGGTCGTCTCCGTTGTTTGACGGGTCTAGTATTGTATCGAGAAGGAGGACGTGGCTCCGGATGAGTGGGATGTGTAGATGACGCAGGCATATCCTGTGATGGGAAGCGTGGCTGTGATGTGGATGCATCATCAAAGTGAGAAAATATCCAACACCCAGACGGTACATATCCTACTATAGAAGGGCATGGGAAAAGAGGAGAGAAATCGGATCCATAAGAACTCGAAGAATAAGCTGGAGTCTGGAACCGTTGATTGTCACGGAAGGGGAAATCGGATCCCTCATGAAATGGGCCTATAAACTAGTTGAACCCTGCATTGAAATCTGTCTGGCTGAATCCTAGAGTGAACCTCGGAGTGAAATCTATCATATGATAGGCCAAGAGGGTAGGGGACATCATCATTAACTGGATGAGCTTTAGTGGTCCTCCGGATCGACTGAACAGTCTCAGGTAGGTCATCCTCAGGCGGCCTAATGGGTGCTGCTGTAGATACTGGTTGGGGTGGTGGCATCATTGTCATCCGCATCTCCTCATCGTAGGCGTATAGCATTGCCCTAGCTATCCTCGCAATAGCCCGCATGTTCTCCCGAGATGGAGCGGAACTTAATTGTATGATTTGTTCCACGCTATCACTCTGTTCATAAAATCAAAGTCAACAGAAGTTATTAAATGCCAATAACTTATGTTACTAAAAAAATAATTTATGAAGTAATTTAAAAGCGTTTGCACGAACCACTGCACCCATTACACATCCCTTGGAAGAAATCCACCTCCGTGTGTGTCTACGGTACCACTCCATATATTTTGAATAATAGTGAAGTGGCTTCGTTGCAGGAACACCAAGGACTATATAGTCAAGACGATCGTCCCATATATCAATCCACCGTCTGTGCAAATCGACCCAATTCCTTGAAACTGGCCTTAATTCAATATCATGAAAAGCTGTATGATCACGGGGAGGAGTAGGTATTGCCTGCTGCATACCAAACTGATGAAGTACTCGATCTGGATAATGTCACTCAACGATGTGGAAACAGATGAGTGAGGCACGAGCCATCCAAATGTATTCTCCCTGCAGGCTGTAATTTGGTAGAGTCTGGAGAATGTCATCTGTGTAGGGCTCCTAAGTAATCTGTTATCGTATTGAAACATATCAAATTAAACGAAGAATTAATTTAAAAGCTAACATTACATTGAACTCGTTGGTTGCTATCATTACTTACATCTGCGGATGCCATTCTATCAAATTGGTAGCGCAGATGTGGCAAAGTATGTGTGGGGATCTCTGTTATCTGTCCGAGGTTGACTCCAGCTGCATAAACAAAAAATAAGAACAGTTACATATATTATACGCACTGAAAAAAATTTATGACTCACGAACTGAAAAAGCAATAGATCACATACTGACTAAAAAGAGGTGTATTTGGTAAAGGATCACGATTTCTGATGGATGGGGAGACATAACGGAAGCGATCCCACGCCCAAATCTTCAATACATGTAGGGCACCACTGATTTTGTGCGCTGATAGAACAATCGGATTGCATAGCTCCCGATACAACCATGCAAGTGCTGCTGAACCCCAACTGTACTGCTTAGGATGCTCGAGATGCTCTAGTAGTGGAAGAAAAATCAAACTAACCATGGCACCTGATTTGTTTGAAAAGATAGATCCTTCAAGCAACCGGAGAATGAATGCCATAGCATGCTGCAGTATGGCAACCTCATTGGCATCGTCAAGAATTACACCAAAGCGTTCTTCAGCCAGCCTAACTTTACCACCGAACCACATAACTAGGGTGAGCGTTGACCAAGGAGATTCTCACAAAGAGTGTCCCAACTCATATTAGTGAGGCTTGTAACTACATGTCCATCAATGAGAAGCCTTGTTAGAACCGCGATATCTTGTAGTGTGATTGTGCATTCACCTTCCGACATATGGAAGGTATGAGTCTTGGGCCTTCACCACTCGACCAAAACTGTAATCAAATGCCAATCATATTGCCAAAATCCCATTCAATAAACTCCGTAAAATCTCGAAGCTCGAAGATACGGTTCTATGCGATCATCAAGTTCAGGTATGAGTAACATCGATCCACCTCGCTGACATCTAAGAACTTGATTCTCATTTATTTGTAAAATGTGTCATAAACCGTTTGTAGCAATTGTATTACGATACAGCTGTTACAAATGACAGATCAACTGTTAAATTTCTTAATTATCTCAGTGTCCCATATGGCCTGTGATCTATGTCGGGCCTGCCGTGTAAGTAGTGAATCATCCTCAGGTCCAAGCTGAATTTAATTCCTCTGTGCCATGTCTATAAATGGAATAGAGGAACTAAATAAATATCGCACAATTGTGATATTATAACATTACAAAAAATTCATATATCTAATTTACATAATTCACACAACTAAATTGAGTATGAAAATCAGATGTATTACATTCAATATTCACATACTATCTAAATTTTATTCCTCAGCCTATCTGTATGCACAAGTTTGCCTGTTGTGCCTTGATTTTCCACAGTTAGTGTAATGGTTACTTGAAGTGCTACCGCTCGGCGTATTTCAGTCCATCTCATTTCGTATCCGTGATGCACGGGGCTTTCCTTTCTTCCTGATACGGTTCGGGTCTGGCACTAATAGCAGCTCGTCAGGTTCAGGCCAGTAAGCAAGATGCCTCAATGGATGAAACATGTACTGATAGCACTTAAGTGTTCTATCCAACGTATAGAATTCATCTACGAACGCATGGTAATTAATTGCATGTTTTTGACATGCTGCAATTACGTGTGAACATGAAATTTTCATCTCTTAAAATTTCCCACATGTGCACATTTGCAGGTGTAGGCGTACTGTGTGTTTCTGGCCCCATGTTTCTCTGGATTTATTATATCCAGTTTTAACTTCAAAAACCCCTCTATCAGAGTCGAACCGTGTCACATCATGCCCATTTGCAGTTTGACTGTTTTGCTCGAGCTCGCCACCCGCAAATTGAGTATATACCCATCCGTAGTCCTTCTGCCCCCTGTATGTCGTTCTTCTGGTGTCAAAATAGTTGACCAACTGATAGAATATCTTATTCACCATAGTTGTTATTGGCAGAGCACGAAAACCCTTCAGCATCCCATTAACCGATTCAATTAAATTCGTTGTCATCGATCCATATCTCCTTCCTTCATCATAAGCCTTCGTCCATTTTTCCGTTGGAATCTAGTCACACCATTCAGCTATTTATGGATCCCACTCCCTAATTCGGCTCATCATGTGTAAGAACTTCCGCTGTTGATTCTCGTAAGCTGTACATTACAACAATAATAAGTACTTGTCACACAAATTTATGAACACATCTTTTTCTCAAATTACGTAAATTTGAAAATTTACCTGCCATCTGAACAAGTCTTTTCCCTTCGGCAATTTTAAATTGTTTATTATAGTTGTTGACAACATGCCGAATGCAATATCTATGGTGGCCATGTGGACGTCGCCACCCTTCTGTCTCCATTGCTTTCTGAATCCCGATATGCTTGTCTGATATTACACAAATATTGTCTCTACTAGTGACATATCTCCGCGGCAGATCCATAAACCAAGTCCAATTGCCAACATTCTCCTGATTGAGCACAGCAAATGCCAACGTAAATATATGATTGTTGCCATCAAATAAGGCCGCATAAAGGAGCGTTCCTCGGTATTTCCCGTAAAAAAAGTTCCATCAACAAATATCACGGGATGACAACTTTTGAAGCCTTCAATCGTTTGCTTGAAAGTCCAGAACATTCGGTTGAAAACCTTGCAACTTTGATCTAGGTTCATGTAATCATCGATTACAAAATGCAAACCTGGATTCATTAACTCCAATTCATATACTTTCTCAACTGACCATACGACTCATCCCATCCTCCAAAAGTTTTGGCAATCACCATTTGTTTAGCTGCCCAGGTTTTACGATAAGTATGTTCGAATCCCAGCTTGTTTTTAATCTCGGCCATTAGTGGCTTGATTTTGATATCTGGTTGGGTGGCAACCATTGCTTCTATCTGGCTGCAGATGTACTTCTGATCAAGTTGCCGATGATCCCTTGACATTTGAGGATTACTACATGTTTGTGGCCCACTGTACTTAGTTATTTTCCAAAACACGTCACTCTGTTTAGTAGTTGCACGGAGCCTCCAACCACACAGTCCATTTGGATTACCACACTTTATTACATATTTTGTCTTCTTTGTCTCACCACTGCGAAAGTGATGATTTCTTTTCAGAGAATACTATTTCGCAACCAACTGCACCGCATCCCGTGATGAAAATAACATCCCAACATGAAATTCTTTTGATGCATCAAACAACATACGGCCCGGCTTGGCTCTTGTATCTACTTACATCATATCAAAGTCAATCTCTAAATAGGGTGGTGGATGTACCAACGGTAAAATGGGATTACTGCAATGGGTGTTGTAGTAATCCTCCATATAGTCACCTCCGTTGTCTTCTTCATCACCGTTATCACTATCAATCCAAAAATCATCTTCTTCATCACTATCATCATCATCATTATCATTATTATCATCGTACTCCACGTACTGATTATCTACACCAATGCCATCTTCACCAACATTGGAACCTCTCCCAGCTGAATCATTTATCACTTGGTGTTCACCTACAGTTGCATAAAACTGTAAAAAAAAACCCCATATAACCACACTGACGTGCAAACTGCTGAATTATCTTAACTACAACATCATTATGCACCTCCACAATGTCATATATAATACAACCGAGTGATAGAATTGGTTGTCTATACATCAGACTATGAATACACTGATTTTCTGTTATATTCAACTTGCGCTCAATTGTAGCACGTAACTCATCAAATGTGGATATATTTCCAAACTCAAACATATTAGATTGTCCACCTTCGTAATCATGTCCAAATTCATTTCGTACTATTCTACCTTCCCAGTGCACAGTCGCAAAAGATATAGACGACATTCTGCTAAATAAAGAAATTACAAATTATTTTGCATCTAAAATTTAATAAATATTTGCCCATACACATTAACAAATTAACATTATAACTATCAATATAACAAATGAAATAAATGTCATAACAAAATAAATAATAATAATAATACAACAAATGCAAATAGGGTAAAAACATATTTACGAATTTAGGTATTCTTTAAAAATATTTACGGATTTAGGGCATGTGCCGCTGTTTCACAGCCACTTTTTTGTTTCGAAGGCTCGAAAAATCAAAATCAACAGAAATGGGTTGGACTAGTTGAATGTGGTGGTTCCCTATTTTCTGTGATTTTTGACAAAAATTTGAAATCTTTTTGAGGCAATTTACCCATAAGGGGTAGAATCGTCATTTAGAAAGGAAGGAAGGACCAAAATCATCAAAAATAGGATCTAGTCAATTGATTGGCCAAATCCTAATTTCTGAGATTTTTCTGAATTTTTTTTAGAATTTTTCTGGATTTTTTCCAATTTTTTTAGATTTTTTATTTATTTATTTATTAGTTATTTTCTGATTTTTTTTTTTGGGCTGGGTCAACCCGGTCAACCAGACTCGGGCGCCCAGCCCAGGTCAAACCCCCTCAGGGTTGACCCAAAAAACGGCGTCGTTCCCATTTTTATATTTTATATTATTATTATTATTTTGATTTTATTTGTTTTCTAATTTTATTTTTCCTCTTTTTTTACTTTTTTTTATTCGTTTTCTGAATCGAGTCAGTTACATATATACATGTGTGTGCCCGATTTTTTTATTATTATTACATTTTCTGCTGACTTCTCTTTTATTTTCTGTCATCTCATTTTGATTTGTTTCTTTTCCAATTTTCAGTTAGGATATATATACATGTGTGTGCCCGATTTTTTTAAATATTTTTTTATTTATTAATTTCACACGAAAATTTATTTTTTTATATTACATTGGGAAGTTGTAGGATCTCACAATCCGAAAAATTTCAAATGTCACAAATAAGCCGAAACGCACGCTGATAGTAACAATAACAACCAAATACTAGGAAAGATTCGGGTTTTTTTTTCGAAAATGGATCCAAAAAATAAATTACAAAATTAGGGCTATTTTTTTTATTTATGGAAACAGGGCTCGTGCGGCAGTTATACTGGGACTAAAACGACACAGGTTTGGGCATTTTTTTTTATTTTTATTTTTATTGATTTTTGTTTTCAAATTTTTCAGATTTTTCTATTTTCTGGAAATTTTATTATTATTACAGACAAATCATACCGTTCAGGTTTGCCCACGTGGCTAGCCCACGTCCATTGGATTAGGCGACTAAAACCAACGGCTCAGATCTAATCGAAGATCAAATCTACATTGTCCAATCTAATTACCACATCCTATGGTCCAGATCTAACCAGGAGACCTAATCTAAACAGCGAAACAGCTCAAAAAATGACAAATAAAACGTATCATAACATGCTTGAACCGACCCTAGAAAGGATATTGGTGTTACCTTGATCTATAGGGCGAGATCCGGGCTGGTTTGAGGTAGAAACTTCGCTGGACAGCACCTCCACAGTGGGCTAGAAGAGCTAGAAAGCCAGCTATGGGGCAGTGATCTTCAAAGGCTTGGACGGGTGGCCCTAGGTGTCGGGTGGTCGCACCGTCAGGAACGTCACGGTGGCAGGTGCTAGTCGAACAGGGCGAGTACGGCGGCGCACGGTGGAACGACGCGGGGCTGCTCACGGCGGACGAGGGCGAGGCACGGGTCTCAACCTTGTGCTCACTCTCCCCCTCACTCTTTTCCTCTCTCTCTCTTTTCTCACTGGCGCCTGAAGCCTTCCTCTCTCTCTCTCTCCCCCTCCCCCCATCAGCCTGATAAAGGTGCCTTATCAGGCTTCACGTGAAGTCTGTGCCGTGGGGGTAGCCAGAGTGCCGAACGGGCTCCGTTCTGGTAAATAAAAAAAAAATTACCCTAATTCGGTAAATATTTTGTTTTTGAGACCCATTTCGAAAAAAAAAAAAAAAAAACCCGCTACGGTGTCCCATTACCAACACGATTCAGTAAATTATTGACATTTTTATAATCGAAAGCAGTCACCACGGGGCACCTGAGTGTTACACTTGTTTGCGACTCGGTGAGTCTGCCACTATCTTTCTTTTTTCGGAACTTTCAAGTGCCAAAGGAGGAAAAGAGAGGGAACAGTTTTTGATTGAACAAAATGAACTGGTTGTTTACAACTTACAAGGCAAACTTAACCCCACCGTATCATATCCCTGTATGGGATTCATTCAGCCCTAGAAATACCACTGATGAAGGCATCCAAATTCCGATCCGACGATCCGCCTCTCGCGACCGCCCGTCTACATGCCTCTCTGATCTCTCTTGCTCTCATCCTCATTTCCCTCCCCTCGTCGCTTTCCTCATCCATCAGCTTTCTCACGAGCCGTGCAATTTCTTGCCGAGTGACCAAATTCTCACCACCACCGCCACCTTCCTTCTTAACCCTCAACCCGATCTTCCAGTCCTCGGCGATCTGCTTGCTGTTGGGGACTTGGTCCCAGAATATGGGACACGTCAGCATGGGGACCCCAGCGTAGATGGCTTCCAGCGTGGAATTCCACCCACTGTGGGTCCAGAAACCGCCCACCGAAGGGTGGCACAACACCTTCAGCTGCTCGCACCAGGGCACCACCAGGCCCATGTCCTCCTCGCATGCGCTCCCGATCAGTGACGTCTCCCCGCGTGCCACCCACAGGAACCGAACTCCGCTGTCCCGCACCCCGGCCATCATCTCCTCCATCTGAGCCTCGGAGACTGAGAGGAAGCTCCCGAGAGAGACGTACAGGACCGACCCTCTGGGCTGAGAGTCGAGCCATCGGAGATAAGCCAAGTCTCCGTCGCCTTCGCCGTTGAAGAAGGGGATGGTGGGGCCGACACAATAGACGGGCGCAGATAGTAGAGATTGGAGGGCGTCCACGACAGGGAATTCGAGCTGATAGAAGGAGGTGGAGAGGAAGTAGTCGGCCTTGGAGGCCCAGGCGATGCACTCCAGGGCTCCGCCCAATACCTGGCGCCCTTTTCCGTGGAAGATGGTAGGAAGATCTGCGAGGCGGGTCTTGGCGACTCCAGGAATGTAGTCCACTTCCTCTTCTCCTCTCTCTGCCAACACACGAACAAAGAGAGAAAACAGGCGAATCCAATCACTGGTTTCCCATTCAAGAATTAACAAAAAGTTTGACTTTCTATGCTTTGTCTCAACGCACTTCACTTTCATTACGAGGTTACCATGATCTTTCACTGGTCCTTAAAACTCTTCCATGAAATCAAATTTTTTTAACTTGGATTGATATTGGCACCATAACGTTCTTTCATCACTATCAGCAACTTGTGTCAATTTGGGGAAAGAGAGTGCAGTGGAGGACTGAATTGCAACGTCAGCTCCACAAAGCGCAAGACTTAAAGGGACCATACATGACTCGTCGTTGCAATGGGATGATTGAGAAGCAAAAGACCGGCAAACCATTCTTTCTTCATTCAATATATCTCCGTCATTTTCGCCTCTTGATTAAATGTTCTTCATTCAATAACTGGGCTAACGCTGTGGACTCTGAGCACCAGACGAGGATGCAGCACGTAGTTAGGTAGCTGGGTCCTCCGGAGCACAAGGTTGGTGAAACATTTAAGTCGGCAATTATGGAGGGAAAGTTATCTTCCCGGGCCTATGCTTCATGCATTACACAACCATAGAGAGAAATCAATCCAAGAATGGCGAGGAGATTTCTTTTTCCTGGGCCATGGACAACAGATCAATCGAAACAACCAATTGCATCCATCATCAATTTAGAAGATTACCCATCTGCACCGATCTAATCTCGGTATAATCAAAACCATTTTTTAATTTTTCCTTGAACCTAGTGTTTGGGGTCAAAGTTCTATTTAGACCCTCAAATATTTCTTATTCTTTTGGAATCTACATTAATATTTTTTTTTTTCATTTCAGCATAAAATTCAAATTGACCTTTTTGAAAAGCTAAACCAAAAAACACCTAGTCGTATCCGTCTATAGGATGCAACTACTCCAGTATCGATGTATTGAGTATTTACTAAGTGTTAAGAGTATCACAAAGACACGACAATTTGTATGATTTTTTGAATTATATTTTTCTTAAAAGTAAGATGACAATCGGATCATACTCGTAGAAATCATTTTTGTCCGAAGGAGTAGGCGTATACATATGTTTATCATATCTTTGGTAGGTTTCATTGATATTTTCTGATGGTTTTCTTGAGTTTTTTTTTTTTTTTTTTTTGGGGTCGAAAATGGGTTTCTTGAGTTTACAAGCAAATATCTCCGCAAGAGTATGTAACGCGAACGCCTGATCATCTTCCTACCATTTGTGATATTGGGTTGTGTCGTGGCAGACATGGTTACTCGGAAGCACCCGATATTAATTATTATAACCATAATCATGTAAAGGGGAATATTACAAACAAACAAAAAACAAAAGCTTAATTTTTTTTTTTTTGTACGGGATGCCAATTCAGTTTTAAACCTTTTCAATTTGGCAAATTTAATCCTAAACATTTTGATAATTTCCTAATGTAGTCATTCCCGTCAATATTGACCTGAAATCACTGATATAGATGTCAGATGTCCTACGTGGCACATCCGAAAGAAAGGTCGGCATCGACATGGACAATTTTTGTAATTTTCTAGTTTTTCTGGATTTTTTTTTTTTGTAATTTATTTACTTTTGCCGGCCTCCTCACCGCCGACCACAATGAAAACAAAATAAGAAGAAAAAGAAAAGAAAATAGAATTTATTGTAAAAGAAAAATTGTACTGGATAAAATTGATTGTGCCACGTAGGACGGCGTCGGTCAAAATTAGTCGGAATAACCGTATAATAGAGATTAGACTTTTTTGGTAATTAACCCTCATGCAAATTATTGATCAGTTGGACGCATTAATTAATCACATTAACTAAGACAATAAATTAATTGGCATCCAACACACTGTTTCTCAAATATTTATGCGCACCTGACAAGTCAACCGGAAAATGGCCCTTCTGCTTAAGCATCTCGAAATGATGGAACACCGAAAACACCGAGACGGACATCGTCCAAAGCGTAGCCACCGGAATATTCTTCCGCTTGCCGACACTAACCGCCCACAGCATGTACGTGTCCGCTATGATGGCCGCCACTGGGAGCTCCAGCCTGTCCAGCAGCTGCTCCACCGGAGCTTCCAGCTTCGTGAAGACGGCTTCGAGGAAGGCAGGGAAGTTCTTGGCTCGATGGAGCTCCGGCGGTACAACGTTGGGGACAGTGGCGAAGTGAACGTTAGCAGGCTTTGGCTCGGAGCCGATGAACCCGAGCCACTCCTCCGTGACGACGAAGGTGATGAGGATGTCGGGCTTCTTGGAGACCAAGAGGTTGCAGAGGTTCATCATGGGGTTGATGTGGCCTCGGCCGGGGTAAGGCAAGGCCATTACGTGGCAAACAGAGGCCGGCTTCGATTCCTGGTCAATCGGATCCTGATGGAAGAGCGTCATCTGAGTTCAAAAGAGGATGGTGAAGAGGTGAAGAAGTGAAGAAGCTGCTTGGAGTTGTATCTACACTTACAGAGTTGTGCTCTCAAGTGCTTAATGGTGGTAGGGAGAAGGATATGACACCTATGGTTGGGGTATGGCCAGAGCTGCAAATGACTGAAAAGCCCCCGGCGCCAGGAGAAAATTGCAAAGAGTCTGTTTGGCAGCCCCTGCCGGTACGTCTGGACTCAGGTTTCGTATTTAAGGGCGCGCATGATAACACTTCTGCTTTAGAAATCAATTTTTGGTCAGAAGTTAATTTTTCTACTTCTACTCAGAAGCAGAAGTTGATTTTTCTACTTCTGCTCCAGAAGTTGATTTCTGATTAGAGAAATTCGTTTGGTAACATTTGAAAATTTCTACTTCTGAAACATTATTAACGTAAAATCTTCTATAAAAAATTATTGTCGGCGGCCGAAAAATTTCTACTTCATTTTAAAACATTTTAAATTTTTTTAAAAATAATTTTTATTATTAAAAATATTGTTTACTTTTTAAAAATAAAAAATTATTATTTATTTTTTACTCCTATGGCCGGAGACGGCGACTCGGCGGCGGCGGCCAACGGAGGTTGGCGGTAGATTGCGGCGACAGGTGGCGCGGTGGTCGTCGGTTGGCAATGGGGGGGCGGCGGTTGGCGGCAGCCGGCGGAGGTCGGCGGTAGATTGCAGCGGCAGGCGGCGCGGTGGTCGTCGATTGGCAGCGGGGGGCGGCGGTTGGCGAAGGTTGGTGGCGGCGGCGGCGGTCAGCGGGTGGTGATGGTCGCAGGCGGCGATGGGTGAAGGTCGACGATGGGTGGTGGTTGGCGGCGATCGCGGGCGGCGGTGGCAGGCGATGGTCGCCGGTGGGTGTGGGCGGCAGCCGGTGGAGATCGGTGGTGGTCGGTGGCGGCGGTGGTTGGGGACAGCGGGGGGCGGCGACGGTCACGGGCGACTGTGGTCAGCAGTGGGAGGTGATGGAGGTCGATGGAGGCGGGCGTGGTTGAAAAGAGGGTAAGGGCTTAATGAAAAGAGAGTGGGGCGAGAAATACTTCTTGAGGTTTTTTTTTTTTTTGTCCAAGAAGCACTCCTTGAGTTGAGAAGCAATTTTTTTAAACTTCTCAAATTTGGGGAAAAATAACTTCAGAAGTGAAAATCCACTTCAGAAGTAGAAATTTCTTCTAGAAGTAAAATTTTTTACCAAACGGATTTCTGCTCCAGAAGCACTTCTAGAGCAGAATTTTACCTCTAGAAGTGTTACCATGCGCACCCTAAGTAGCTATTGTTACTCGTTATGATCCATTCATTTCTGTGCACATATACGATTTCCACTTTAAAGAGTGTTATTTCCGATTTGGGTTAATCAAGCCTTCATTTTCGCCTTCCGCAATAAATTAATAAACTTCAACTTGGTCCCACTCTTCTAAATAGTAGATTGACGGTTGGAGATAGATATAGTCAAGATAATCTTTCATGTTGCCAAATAATTTGGCACAATGACAATTGACAATGATGATCCATGAAACTTTTTAGCCACTAGTGGGAGTCACGCTGCTCTCAGATCCAAATTTGAGAGTTGCGACTGTGGGGGGCTGTCTGAGAGCAAGAGTGTGAGATTGCGGTGGTTGCCATTGCTTGGGGCCCGTCGACCATCCCGCGCTCCAAATTGTATCATCCAATCGTTTAGGAACGAATAACAATACATTGTAGAGCAGTACAAGGGACGATTTTGGATGAAGATAGTCTTCCCTTAAAAAGCACGACGAGACAACAAAAAGTTGGGCCAGAAATGAAATACGAAATAAAATTGACAATTTTTTTTTTGTGAGACCAAAATTAATTCGGGCCTAAAATACAACTTAAGCTAAAAACTGGTGCTTTTTTTGAAAAGAATTGGTCGTACCAACTGATTGCGGACCGCAACGACCTTAAAGTCAAAGGGTCATGTCCGCTGAGGTGGACGCTATGATGCAGAAATACTTGGCTATTTACCAGAACGTCTGGTTGCATCACGGACCGACGAGTTAACGATGCATGTCGAAATGGAGTGTGAGGATGCTTGATTCGCGTACCACTGGCATGTTTGGAGTGCTGATCACGAATCGAATAGTGTCGAAAAATATCCGATACGACACGAAAGTCCCGAAGAATGTTCGTGGCCAGCAGAGACGGCAGATCGTCTTGTTGGGCAGAGACCATTCGCCCGGTTGAATATTAATTAACACGTCGGCCTAAAGGCTATTCTGGGCTTTTCAGTGGTGGAATGGACAACAACCGTTGCAGAGATCGAGACGGGGACCGTGCGCGACTCCCAAGCCCAACCAATTTTCAATTTCCCCAGTTTTTTTTTTTTTCTTTCTCTGTTGCAGGGCGGACTCAACTGCAGAGACCTCAACCGTCTTACCGTCGCCCACACCTCCCTCGGCAAAACGAGGAAAATTAGATGAGCGGAGAGTCGTCGGTCGTCGCTTGTTTTGAACTTCAGGTGGGGAGAAGAAATGAGCTTCGCAAGTAGCACCACCGGGTTTTTAATCTCCGCCATGCCTCGCCTCCTCAACCCCTTCCCACCCGCCATCTTCCTTCCTTCCCTTCCGCCATGGCCGTCCATAGTGGGTCCGAGCCTCTTCTTCTCCCCAGCCCCCACCCCAACACAGCCGCTAGGCTCGCCAAATCGCTCGCCAAGGGGACTCTCAAGCTCGCCATGTGGACCCTCTTCCTTGCCTGGATCGCCATGTTCTTCGTCATTCCCACCGAGGTCGGCACCGACTTTTACACCGACTGGGAGGACGCCACCAGCGGCACTCTCTACGGGACCCAAGGTTCACTTCCCGACTTCTGTTTATGTGGTGAAAATCGGCTTTCTAGGACTCGCCCCTGACTCTGTTCATGTGTTTCAGGAAGCGTTTTGCTGCTGTACAGTGCACCTATACTGTTGATAGCTGTGCTTGCCGTACCTTACCTTCTCCTTTCTGGAGGACAAGACGACGTTCTCGCCGAGTATGTATTATTTCTTTTGCTGCGGATAGCGCCTCCCGTCTGTTTGTTTAATTGCTCGAGTGGTCTGTCAGAGTCTAATATCAAC
Organism: Lenwebbia sp. NSW1173648; assembly: GCA_029784005.1. NCBI lineage: Eukaryota > Viridiplantae > Streptophyta > Magnoliopsida > Myrtales > Myrtaceae > Lenwebbia > Lenwebbia sp. NSW1173648. Next base: position 418,901 of record JARCGZ010000011.1, read on the forward strand.
TGTCCGCGCTGTTTTTTTCTTTTTTCTCTTTCTTTCCAAATGTAGAGAGAAGAGTCCGGGCCTCCGTCTAGGGACATTCCCGGTGTTGGTGGACGGCGTGTTTGGGGTTGTGACAGCCGCCGAGTTCATTGGCATAGCCATGTTCGTTGCGTTTGTGCTCTGGGCTATTTATTGGTACACCGTGGTGAACTTCGAAATATTGCCTAGTTATGGCGATCTAACCGCTTTCGAAAAGAGGTATGCGTGTGTGATTTTGCTGCCTTCGTTATTCGTATGTGAAGCATAGCAATATTCTGTGCCTATAAGATAACGTTTGTGCTCTGTTCATGTCTACCATCAACAGCTGACTACTGTAGTAACTTCAGTTACTGTCCTTCTTCAGGGTTCAGATGTTGCAAATGTCAGCATATATATTCGGTTTGACTGCCTTGACGTGCTTGGCATTTTTATTTCTCCCAGTTGCCAGGGGATCTATTCTTCTTCGCCTAATTGACATCCCTTTTGAGCATGCTACCAGATATCATGTATGGTTGGGGAATCTCACCATGTTCCTGCTGACTATGCATGGACTCTGCTACTTCATTGTTTGGTTCATTCGAGGCATCGTATTAGAAAGTGTAAGTTCCTACTTTATCTTAGCTTGCACTAGGATGAATAGATAATTTCACTCATACATGTGCTGCCACGGCAGCTGAGATGTGGTTATGCTTGCCATTTACGGAACATTTCAATCTGAATGGCATTAAGCAAATGGCTCACGAGTTGATATGCCATTACTGTGACTATATCACTTACCCAAAGTGGGTGGAACCTAGAGAAAGCTCTTGCCATGTGACGTAATCGTATCTCTGCGTATGTCTGCAGATAATAGAGTGGAAAAGTGATGGCGGTGCAAATTTCGCGGGCATAATCTGCTATTGCTTTGGATTTACCATGTGGGTGACCACGCTTCCTCCAGTAAGAAAGAGATTTTTTGAGCTCTTCTTCTACACTCATCAACTCTACATAATCTTCGTAATCTTTTTCGCTCTGCACGTTGGTGACACGTATGTCAGCAAAGCAGCAGGAGGAATTTTCCTGTTCATGCTTGACCGGTTTCTAAGATTCTACCAGTCTCGAAAGAATGTTGATGTAATTTCTGCAACATCCTTTCCATGTGGATCAGTGAGCTTGGTCATATCCAAACCCAAGAGTATGATACTTCTCCCGTGATTCTTTAATTGGGTAGAGCACTTCTCTTTACCGTAAGTAATTCTCATGTGATATTGCAGATCTACAGTACAATGCTCTTGGTTTCATCTTCCTGCGAGTGCGAGAAATATCTTGGCTCCAATGGCATCCCTTTAGTGTTTCATCAAGTCCTCTTGATGGCAGCCATCATCTTTCGGTCCTGATAAAGTCCGTTGGGGAATGGACAGGAAAGCTCAGAAATAGTGTATCTGACCTACTGGTTACTCAACAGCTGTATGAACCCAATGCTAGCATTGTGGCTTCCGTGGAGGGACCTTATGGGCATGAATCTCCATATCACTTAATGTGAGTCTTTTTCGATTACTTTGGCATGTACAATAGCAACGCAAGTTATTTCTTACCATTAATCTAATTAGTGCAATTCAAACACATTCCATGGCATTCAATGTAGAGCATTCACCTCATCTATATATAAACGCTGGTTTAACAAGAATACCCAAGAAAATCACTTCAAATTGTTGATTCATCGCTATATATATTGTTGAAGTTGTTGTTGTCCCACTTCGCCTGAGAACGAGTCATATAGGCTCTTTATATTCATGTGGTCTCCTTCCATCTAATAGCTTAAGTTTTTGGGTTAGACTTTCTAACATGATATCAGAGCCAGTGTTGTCCGCGTATATGGGCCCACCCCCCATTAGTCAAATTTCACGTGCCCGGCTTGCACGTGAGAGGGGGTATTGAAGTTATTGTTGTCCCACTTCGCTTGGGAACGAGTCTTATATGCTCTTTATATTCATGTGGTCTCCCTCTACCTAATAACTTAAGCTTTTGGATTGGATATTCTAACATATATAAACGCTAGTTTATCAAGAATACCCAAGAAAAGCACTTTGAATTGTTGATTCCTTGCCACTTATATTGTTATCATGGAACAAACTTAGCTTGTAATTTGTTTAATAGGCTTGGTGTAAGTCACTTACAAGTTAGAAACCTCTCGTCAGATGTTGAAGGAGAGGACTAAGTCTGCCTTATTGTTCCCCCAGGTATAAAAAGCTTATTCTGGTAGCAGGAGGCAGTGGGATATCCCCATTCTTGGCAATTTTGCGTGATGTTCTTCATCGCATTAGGGATGATAAGCCTTGTCTTCCGAGAGACATTTTGATCATCTGGGCAGTAAAAAGATCGGACGAGATTTCTCTTCTTGCGACCATTGACATGGATTCTATTTGTCCGTCTTCCTCGGATAAAGTTAATGTCGACATCTGCGTGTATGTCACTCGAGAATCAGAACCTTCATTGGTAGGTTAAGCTGCTTTTTCTTTTCTACCATTTGCATTTAATCTTCCGTGAGTCTGTAGTTTGAGGCTTTGGCCATTGCTAACTGCAGGAAGAGGGTAAAATTGAGAAGCTTATATCCTTGAATACAAGATCGAGAGGAGGAAGCATGTCAGTTTTGGTTGGTACAGGAAATAAAATATGGTCTGGAGCTTATGTTATCGTCTCCATTCTTGGCTTCCTGATAACTTTGGCTTTGTTGGACATGTGCTACTTAAACCCATATAGCATTTCTGCATGGTGGTATAGAGGGATTTTGTTTGTGGGATGCATGGTTGTTAGTGTCATAATCTTTGGGGGTGGTGTTATCTACTTCTGGCATCGCTCTGAAAATGTGACTCCAACTGGGGAGGAAGACAGTGAAGAGAGTGAAAGGATTGCCTATATGCTGGATCAAGAAACAGCGCGAAACAAGCTTCGTGAAAATACTAATGTATTCTATGGTCACAGACCAGACTTCAAAGGTAAAAGATCTCCTTTTTACAATGTTAGTTTCATCTTATTGTTTTGATGGTATAAGTCCATAAATGCTACTAGGGCTATAAGTTCATTTCCTTGATATTGGTAGAGAGCTTAATCGGCACTTTTGAGTCCATGTGGAGAACAAAACAATGCTTGACTAAGAAAAGGTCGAGTTCTCAAGTTGTGGGTGGCACTCGTCATGTCTTCATGTCTAATAAAGCAGATGAGTTGAGTTTTCTTATTTCAGATACCAATATATATCGGGCCACCGCAATGGGCTTCCTGCTTGTCATAGTAATTTTAGATTGAACCTAGTGTCGTCTAAATTCCTAATGATCATACATGATAATGCTAGTTCAGATTTTGCTACTCAATACTTATTGACTTGTGATCTTATGTTGATACTGGTGGTGACACTTTGAAACTTTGTATGCAGAAATTTTTGGATCGGTCTCGGATTCCTGGGGTTGTGTGGATGTTGGTGTAATTGTGTGCGGCCCGCAAACTCTTCAATCAAGTGTTGCAAAAGAAATCAGGTCACAGGATTTAAGAAGAAAGGGCAATAACCCTGTTTTCCATTTTAACAGCCATAGCTTTGATTTGTAGCCTTCACCATGAGATGATATTAGTTTAGAACATAACAATATTGGTATGGCAGCATCTTTAATTTATACCTCGCTCTATACATAACGCTGCAATTTGCCGATTTTGACATTGTCTACATTCTAGTTCCATTTTGGTCTGACTGCTGCCTCGCATATAACAAGACTATCTGGTCGTAAACTATTTTTGTCTGAACTGACCTCTTGACAGCGTAAGATAACTACCCAGAGGAGGACTTCAAAGACCACTTCATCGTACATCTTCCTTCACTGACACGGTACAGATTGGTAATAGAATTGTGTAGTGTGTTTATAAGTCTCTAATTGCACAGTCGTACTTCCAATTGGAGACGAAACTTGGCCCTTTCATTTGCTAGACGGAGTGCGAAACACATACACACACACCTTGGCCTCGGACTTGGACAGCTGGATATAACTTCTTAGCAGTTGCATATTATCAAGTCCCACCCAAGAGGGCCTTCTGTACATGCATGTACGTGCGCGCGCATACACAAATACACTTTTAGAGAGTACAAGTTAACGCAGTACTAGTATAGACTTTCGAATTGGGATATTAAGTTTTATGTATCCTTCTGAGAGAAGTCTTGGGAGGGGAAAAATATAACTGTGGAACTTGTCGTTCTAATCACCGCCAGAGAAGTTAAGTCGAAAAGGACTCTCTCTTAAGAGGATCATGGATTACAGTGGCAGATAAATTAGAAGCAACGGCAGCGTAGTGGGAGATGCTGTTGAAGTTGTCCCCAGCCAAGAGAAAAGACATGTCACTATCTTGTTCTACAAGATGTGGTTTTTGGTGCATTTGCATGGACAAGACTTCTGCTTGGGCTGCTGCAAGCTGAAGCTGCAATTGCGACACTTGATTCTGCAAGTAAGATATCGTCCCTACGCACCCATATACCGGGTCTCTCACCCTTGCGTTCGCCTCGTACACTAAACTACTCACCGCATCTCCTCTCTGATCCACCGGAAGTTCCTGCAAAAGTAAAACATTAATCGCGTCAGACAATTGAATCACTCTGAAGTATCTGAAACTGTCCTATGAAACATCGAAAGTGACTGAAGTCATCTTGGTTGATCCTATTAACCATATATACCGACACACATTTGTCGCCGAACGTCACAGATTCTAGAGTCCACCATTGTTGTGTCAATAGATCTGGAAAAAATATTAATGCACAACAAGCACAAGATCATGTCTGTATCAAACTTACGCAACAAGGATCAATCGACCTAGAAATAGGTAACTACTTCGTATCACACACACTAGAAGGTGGGTGTGCTTCCGGATGGCTGCACACACACAGAATGAGAGAGAGAGAGAGACCTGTAACATTTTGCAGAGATTACTGGCACCAAAGACCTTATGAACAATGGCAAACTTATGAGGCTCGTGGGGTGGGAAATAGGGAGCGAAGATGCAATCCTGGGAGCAGCGGCGTCTCAACAACTTGCAAGAAGCACACGGCGAAGATCCTCCCATAATTCCCTTTCCCCAGTTTTGTGTATCAGGAAAACACTCGATCCTTTTGACGTAAGAAGAAGCCAGACACTCAGTATATGTCGCAGCACTTTGTCGCAAGCTTAGAGTTGAAGACAAAAGAGCATGTGAGAATGCCCATTTATACTAGCGCGAAGGCGACAGTATGGACGTGTTTAGCCTGGCCTGGTGCAGTGTAGAAAAATCGGGGCTGCACGTGTTTAGCCTAGCCTGTTGCAGTGTAGAAAAATTGGGGCTGCACATGTTTTGTTTTGAAATCTAAGCACCATCATAATTACTCGATTAGAAAACGAACTAGCTAGATCACAGATGGAGACTAGGATTATTCTCTGTAAAGTCGTCGTTTAAGTACTTTGGTTTTTTTTTTAAAGTTTTAAGACACAACACAAGCAACGGGAGGGAGAGGTTGACCACCGCCCTAGGCGCGTGATGGGTTGGCAATCTCGATCCATGCAGTTGTGTAGTTTCCTCGTTCTTCTTTGACTCTCTCTCTCTCCACATCCATATAATGATTAATAGTTTAATTGGTTTTTTCCAATTGAATTACCTTAAATTTCAATTTCCAGAAGGTGGTTAATTTAATAATGTCGAAGTATTGAAAGGGCAACCCAATGTTATGTGAGAGAGCAATCCATTCCATACTTAGCTTCACTTTCTATTTCAAGTTCACATGCATGGAACTCTCTTCAAGTCTGTAACCACGAAACCATGGCCATACGTCCAATGCGTCATGACATCTCTAGCTAGGCTACCCCCCAATGTGAATGCTCGCCAATCGTTGGCGACCCTTCTTGTGAAACTCTCTCTAGAGATCCTCAGCTCGAAATTAACCCTAGGCATAATGAGTTGGTTCTCTTGCCTACTAAAGTTCTGCAAATGAGCCATAGCTAATCTTGCTGTCTACGAGTTACGGGAAGCCTTGTGATTGTGCATACTCCATCAAACTTATAAACTAGTACATATTCTTGGGTATCGTTCAAGTAATAACTTGCTCTCTTTATAACAATAACATAATGATTGATTATGCACAATGATGTAAAATGAGTGCACGCTCATCTTATGAAACGAGGCCATGAGTTTGTGTTTGATTACAAGACAGCCTGGTGATTGGACTGCTGAGGTGACCCGGTTAAAGCAAGTTCTGAGGGCGAAGGTTTTCAAACTCCAAAGAGCTGCTTGGATAGCTACTAAATCCTCTCATCTGGCATGAGGGTAGAACCGTTCAGAGTTGCAAATCGCAGCGGAAAAATGAGCATTTGGGGCAAGATTAGAGCCACACAAACACTCTACTGCAAGATGTTTATCAGCTAAGATGCCATGTGGATGCCGATTGTCGTACCACAAAGAAGTAGAATTACCATTGCCGATGATGTGTTTCACAGAGGTAGGATCTGATACGCATTTAACGAACCAAGAACTACCTTACACCGTCAATGCCATCGTCATACCACGTTGTTTATCAACCTAATTGAGTGAACATGAAAAATCGTAGCAGATTCACAAAATTATCGGTAAGAGCAGGTTAATGAGAATGAAGGTTGATCGCAGCACACCAGTATTCTTGTGTAGGTTATGTCGTGCGCTTGCGATGCCCTGACCGCACCTCTCGGTCCTGGATGACGACTCACGGGAATTTTTTCATTTCGCTTACCAATTCAAGTCTTTGCCTTTTCTTAGCATTGGATATACGACTCTTATCTAACACAATGAACGGATTGCATCTTTAAAAGCTTGGACGCATGAGCATTTAACCTCACGTGCAATAAGTAACTTTTTCTTATAAAATAGAAACTAATAGGTGGCATTAAGGTTTTCATAACCCCTGTTTTTATTTTTATGTTTCCAAATCATGTGAGAATAAATAAAATTCTTTAAAAATGACTCTGAGGAATTGCTCGACAAATAAGCTTTTCCGCTCAATCCTTGAGATCGATTAATCTTTTGGGACTGCCGCAGTATCATTTTCTCTTTCACAAATTCTGTGAAATTGAGTTGATACATACATTTTTTTCTGGGCATTTTTGGTGTTTACTTGCTTTTTTTCCTTTTAATCCCAGCTTAAAGCCATGAAAGTGAAAGATAACAATCTGCTATCGTCAATGAAATTTGGGCCAATAGTTAGTTAAAAGGGTTTGATAAAAAAAAAACAAAAATTGGAAGGAAGGCCTACTCTTGAGTCTGAATTTGAATTTCTTTTGGTGGGTTTTGCTACCTCGCAAAACGCGTTCGCCAACATTTCAAACTCCTAAGCTCTAGGAAGTGGAAAAACTCTTGACGCTTTGAAGGGTGAGAAACTTGTACGCTTAATTCAACCTTCGTGAAAGCAAAATATTAAATAAGGGAAACGGACAACATCTTTCACCGTTGTAGAGACATTATATAACGTACAAACTTCGATGCTAACATTGACGCCCTCGGTTCTTAAGACGCGCCAAGTCTTCAAATCTGAAAAGCGGTGCAAGTGAGGAGTGAAGTTTGACAACGGCAGTCTATGTAATGAGCGGGTCTTAAGCAGAATGTGCTGTAAATTCGACAGCATTCAACAGACAAAGGCTTTCTATATCCAAAATCGGTTGGCGAAAATTCAAATTTGGAGTTCCCATGATCGCCCATCACGAGATGAAAACATTAGACTCGGGATGAAGCAGCAATAGCATGATATCATGGCTTGACCAAGCTCATTCGTTTCCACACAGCTCATCTCGTTTTTGCCTCTCAGATACTAGCGATTCAGGTTCTCAGACTTCTTTGAAGGTCACAACCTAGAAAGGAAATGCAGGGCATAGCGAAGATTTGACATTGTGTCGTGGCACGGCTGCTGTGAAAGCTTAGTAATATATGACTGCATGGGCAACTCCCGGTTAAAATTTATTAATTATGAAGTTCAAGCTGTAACTCACACAGAAGAAGGAAGAACTCGAAATGTAGCCTCATCTACTCTGAACCGAATTCCTTAGCCAGGCTCCATATCCATAAGCTCATCCATCTTGTAATTGAGTGTTCATAACAGTCGAAAGAAGTTCATAATGCAATATATCATTTCAAAAGGACCGACAGCCCATACAAAGACGCTTTTGGACATGATAACACAATGGACGTAGCAATAATCCCCATCCCCATGATAAATCAATGTGATCACAAATCCAGCAACTTGGAGCCTATCATATGTGTGTGATCAACATATGGCAAGCTCTTTAAGTGTTGAAACTATACCATCTCTTCACATAGAGGGTCAAGGCTACAACTTAAGCTGCTTTCAGATCATCCAAATTCAGGAAATGAACCAATACGTTCTCACATGCATGTGCAAGGTGAGGAGACTGAACCAAACCTGGAATTTTAGTATGTGTGTGAGTTTCTCCCAGATGACCTTGAACTCTGGCATTCTGAAAATTTCCTTGCATTACGCTTCTTTATACAATCTCTAAACAGAACACTTGCAACAGGTTCGATTTCTCTGAATGTAGAAGCTTGCAGTTGGCCTTTCTCCATTTCTTTCCTCTTCAAATATTTCACTGCCTTTGCCTCAACTGTATATACCAAGATGAGTCAAACTACAGCATGACTATGCTTAGCATCCCAGTTCACTGCAAAGTACTTAACAAAACTGCAGTTGAAGGCACTCACCAGTCAAATAAGTGCTAGTAGTCCCAAGTCAAGATTGAAAGAAGTCCCTAAATTCTTATGGTAAAATCCAAAACCAACTTTCTACATGGAGAGCTTGATCAACAGAATTTTACACTCGGTCCATACAATCAAACATTTCCCTAGACACACTGGTTTATGTGATTCAGACTTCATATGGTCAAATCTGCTAATGAGGGAACATATTACTCCATAAATATTGACCAGCATATTGCTTGTGCAGCAGCACCGACAAGCTGTTTCCTAACTTGATGCATAGTTCACTCAAATTGGGAAGTATTTCAATCCAAGTGCTATAAGTATGCCCAAGATCTGGCTATCTACTATTATGGTTCTCAATGAAAAGAACAATTTTGCATGTTGAGAATCAGAATTGATCAAAATAGTTAAGGAATCAAAGTAGATAATCACTGTGCAAAACCTTTAACCACGGTGTTGCCTCGTCATCACTACTGTGAGGCCAAGGCATAAATTATCACTACTTCCAAAAGTAGCTGAAAAGGTAAAGGGAATAGGCTTAACAGCTGTCTATCTGTATCAGCTTGTCTAATAGATTCCTTGAAAAATGAATTACCATTCAAAGCTCTGTAGTCTTTGAATACAGCAGAATGACTAAATGTCACTTTCTTCCACTCCCACGACCATTCTCCGTAAGTGCTTAGTGTTGAGAATACTTAGATACAAACTTTATCAAATGAAGCAACTCAAATGGTGCATCAACAAATAATGTAACTTCACCATAACACTTTCCACGAAGAAATAAATGTATCATGAGTTTGAAACATCAAACCATTGTCAATTGTCGCTGTAACACCAATCCCTAAAGTGCATCATGAAGGAATATTCAGCGAATTCTTTTACAGCTTATATCGTTTCTTTAGCATGGTAAACTATTTTCAAAGAGAGAACATTCATGGATCATTGATATGATAGAGGCAGGCTAAGCGGTAGAGATAAGATCAGACAAAAATTGATAAGGCTAACGTTTTACTATACAACATACCAATACATGAACCAGTGGATGCAATAGCAATGTCCTTGAGACTTCCTATTCTCTGGATATCTCCAGTGAAATTTTCCAGGCCAGAAGTATCACTCCTCCGAAGACATAGAAGAGCATTTTCACATGCCTGGTTGGCAAAGGAGGGAAAAACCAAAATCATACTGAAGACTGCAGGTTATGATTCAGTAGAGGTTATAAGCATCCGAAGCAAAATGGTCCACATCCACATCAGATACACATGCTAATTTTAAGGTGGAAAGCCCTCCAAAAGACATAATGGTAAGCAAATCAAAGACTTGTGTGACCCAAAGTTAGGTAACTGTTACTACTTGCGGATAATCAAGTATAATACGTATTAAAGAGCTACAGTACCAATAGTCCTCCGCGCATGTTAACTGTGCTAGTTTGGATTGTCAATGCATAGTAAAGGGAACGGCAGAGAGCAATTTGTCAATGCAGACATCAATACGTTCATAACTAACTTCTATGTCAGACGATGCACTCTATGTCTGCAAGTAAACATAGTTTCGTTATTGACAGAGTTTTCTTTAAGGAAGTCAGAAGTAGTCGTCTTGATCCACCATGGCTTAATACAGCGCCTTACTTGACGAGTCAATTAGAACTTCATGCATATACCAATGAAACTGGTCAATAAGATACAACACCATTGTAATACTAATATTAGGTTGAAGATGCACAGTTTGAAACTTAGTTTTTCAAACCGCTACCAACCTGGATTTCGAAATAAGAACAGGTATCTCTCCCATATAGGCAGGAAGAAATGCGCATTGCTTCATTTTCCACATAAGCATTTTAGCGAAAACTTTGACAGGTCATGAGAACTATTGCAGTAAATGATATACTACCTTTGTGGCTATAGGATAAAAACCATTGTCAAGTGCATCCTTGGCAAAGTTCTCCCATTCGATATGTCCAACTTGTAGCCATTGATGAACTCCAGCTTTGTGTTTCCGAAAAACGAGTGCTTCGTACCTCAGTGCCAAGCAACTCTGATGAGATGAGATATACCAAACACCAAGGGTAAAAAAAAAATCCCAGAAAGACTGCATCCAAGGCTGTAAGAATGTGATGAGCAAGCGACTAAGGAAGCCCCTAATTCATCGATAATTCCATCAAGGATCTGCTTCAATGTCGTCAAATGGTCGTAATAAAAAAGAAGAAAACGATGACATAAGCCAGCTTATCAGTTCGTCGTCCCGAAACATGCATGAAGTAACTCATAGGTTCCTCTTTCATATTTCTTTATTCATGAACAACAGAAGAGGACACATCTGTGGAACGTACCTCAAAATCGCCTATAACCGCAAAAGCTCGAACCAGGAACTCGAGAACTGAAAGCACATGGACAACGTTCTCATCCACAATCTCACGAAGTATACAAAGAGACTGGAATCTCATGAACTGTTCTAGGCTCGATCGCACTTGAACCGCCGATTTCACGTCCTTGGAAACCAGCAAGGTCCGGAGAACGCCGAGGGTCGCGTCATCGAACCTGCGAATGGTGATGAAGTTGCAATTTCAACCTGAACGATGCTGGCGACGTGCGTGTATTAGCGTTGTGAATCGAGCATCGAAAGTGAACCTTCTGAGCTTGATAAGGGAGAGAAAGAGAGAGACTTCCGGCAACGAGAGCGCGTCCGCCATTTTTCAGATTGCAAAAGAAGCTATCGATGGCGCCACTTTCTCACTCTCTCCTCCTGCTGGTATCACTTGGGCTTTTCAGGCCCAGAGCAGCATGGGCCTCTTCCTTTTAGAGGACCAAGACCTAAATATCTGGGAAAATTCCAAAAAAGAAAGCCTAATTGCTCTGATTTTCTTAAATAAGAGCTTGAACTAGACTTTATTTCAAAGAATGACATGAAGTGTCCTCTTTATTTTAAAGAATGGCTTGATTAAAGGACATTTTTGTCTTTTACCGTTTTAATTTTTTTCTTTTTATATTTTCATTTTCTTTTCTTTTTCTTTTCCCTCAAGCGAGGGCCGCCCATGCCACCGTCGGGCGACCCTTGCCCTAGCCGGCGTCGGGCGATCCTCGCCTGGGCTCGCATCGGGCGAGGGTTGCCGATCTGATCAAGATATTTATCTTCTTTTCAAGATCTGAATCAAATCGGTAGCTTGCAAGAACTTCTCTGTCGATCCGAGTGGGTGCTCAATTCGATTATTGTCTTCGATCTTGGTGGGCTTTGGTGGAGAAGTTGAAAGAATTCAAGTGATCTTTTCTCGAGTGGGAAAACAGGGGAGGGGGTTCCTTCTATAGTTGCCCTCGGATTATTTCTTAGCTCTCACTTTTCGGGAAAGTAGGGAGCGAGAGTTGGAATCATGTGAGGGGGAGAGAAAGGACAAGGTTTGGTGGTGGGTTTGGTCTGGAAGACAGGCAATCCGGCGAGGCAATCCTCGCCCGAAACTGGCTCAGGCGACGGCAACCCCCGCTCGACGGTGGCATGGGCATCCCTAAGGCAAGGCCGGCGTTGGCTAGGAAAGGGGAAAGAAAAAGGAGGAAGAAAAGAAAAGAAAAACCCAAAAAAAGGAAAAAAATTTAAAATAGTAAAAGACGAAAATACCCTTCAATCAAGCTCTTTTTTAAATAAATAAAATACTTCAGGTCTTTTTTTAAAATAATTTTCATTTGAAATCTTTATTTAAGAAAACAGAGCACTTGGAATTCTTATTTGAAATTTTCCTTAAATATTTCAAACGAAGTCCGCCCTCAGAAAGTGAAAATAAAATATAGCACCAGTCAAAATAGCTCGGGGCGGCGGCGGCGGAGACGGTCAGAGAAGAGAAGAGGGCAGCGTCGTCCCCGGGGGTAAAGCGCACGAGAGTTTTGTCAAATTTTACATTCATGTGAAAAAATCCCTAGAGGATCCGAGTCTCCGTCTTTGGTGATGGCCGGACGCAATTATCTTCCGCCTCAAAACGCCGTCAAGTTCCGCCACTCCCTCGAAGACCCTCGCCTCCTCTCCCGCCTCTCCTCCCACCCCCAGCTGGCCGTGCTTGAGGATCGCGTGGCCTCCCAGCACCACGAGATCCAGTCCCTCCTCACCGAGAACCAACGGCTGCTCGCCACCCACGTGGCCCTCAAGCAGGAGCTCTCCCTCTCCCAGCAGGAGCTCCGCCGCTTGTCGTCCGCCGCCGCCGCCGAGGTCAAGTCGGAGAGAGACGCTCAGGTGCGGGAGGTCTACGAGAGGTCCTTAAAGAAGGAGGCCGAGGTCCGCGAGATCAATTCCATGGCCACCGAGCTGGCTCAGGTTCGCTCCCATGCGCTGAAGCTCGGCGCCGAGCGAAAGGAGCTCGTTGTGCAGTTGCGGTGTCTCCAGGAGGATGTTCTCCGGGCCGCGGCCGACTTGAAGCAGGTGCCCCTGGTCAAGTCCGAGATCGAGGCCATGCATGAAGAGATTCAGAGAGGAAGGTAACTTGACTTTGCCAATGATTAGTTCTTCTGAATTTTCTACTTTTTCTATGAATTCGGCTTTTGCTTGCTCTCTGTCTCTCATTGACTTTTAATTCTATGACATTGCTACAAGTTCATATAAATTAAGGGTGTGTGCGTGACCTATGACAAGGAGAAAATATTTCTAACCTTTTTTCGCAATGCTTCACTCAATTATTATCTTACTTGGCGTAATTCATGCACTAGTGTACCTTCCATCAGGGATGATGAGTTCGTAATTCATTATGTCCTTTGTTGACTGATGCTTATGGCTGAGGTACTTGATTGGCTAGCTCTCTATATGATCACAGCGGGTTTAGATGGTATTTGGTGTTGGCTCGCTCAATTAGGTATACTGGAAGGTTTCGAATTGGTTGAACAACACTCAGGATATGCTTGGATTGGCCCTTGGATTGTTCAATCCGCTTTTCCAACCATCCGTTCCCTCTTTACAATTGCACCTTGACGTGAATGCGGTGCTTACAAGAAAAGAACAATAATCAAAGCCTTCTTGGGGTTTTCCTATTGCTTAATAATATGGAAGTGCTCACGTTCTTTCTTATAGTTTCATCCAAATCTTTCCAGACCTTCTTGTGCCCCTTTTCACCTACATCACTATAGGTTCACATCTTTTTGGAGACCTTTTGTTGCTGTTGTAGTTCAGAACGTCTCTTTTTCTTTTTTCTTTTTTTCCCTGTTTTCCTTTTTTCAATAGAAAGAGTGGGACAAATTTTAAAGGTTGTGGTGGTGTAGCTGCCGTACATATACACTAATAGCTACCACTAATAGTGATTGACTATGAATTCTACCCGTAATAAGGAATTTCTTGTGATTGTGTGATTCTGTTAATAGCTTCTCAGAGATGGTCTTCAATGAATAATATGCTGGACAGGAAACACCTTGCTTGAATTGCAGCCCTTTTTTAATGCTAGAGATTCTGGTTAACCGGCAAATGTGGTTACTGAAAGTACGGTAATATCTAGATCGTACATTTCCCTTCGCTGTGCAAAACACATAGAACAATTTAGTATTGAATACTGAATTAGAAACTTGAGGGAGAATCATTTGGATCAACATAGTTCTGTGAGGTAGAATCCGTCTCTCAAAGTGTTGAGGAAGTTTTTACTCTCACTATAACTGAAAAGAACATTTGTAGAGGCTGGGTGATATTGAAGTGCGTTTAATATTTAGGTTTGCTTGTGTACCTAGTGGAAGAAGACTAAGGAGAAGAAAGATGATTTCTTTATTCAAGTGTTTCCTGTGTCATGCACTTTAATCAGCTTGTAATCGCTCTTAATATACTAGTTCGTATTGTATGAAGTCTTCGCCACCAGGTATTGTATGAGTTATGTTCCCTATGTATTGAATTGATCTATCCCAATGCTCATGGTTTGATGTTTGTTGCATACTGTTGTAGCCACATAAGTAGTTTGCAGGTGGAGGATGCAGTGTTTAGTTTTTTGTGATGCAAATGATCAAATATACCAGGAAAAAGGTATAATTATCCCCCATTTGTCCGAGACTTTGATACGACTGCAGAGCTCTACCCCATATGTCTTAGCTCGCATAGAGTGCAGTGGACCACACCATATGAATCCACCAAACCACTAAATTAACATAGAGGGCTATTAAAAGCAGAAAAGTTTGCGGAAGAATTTTTAATGAGCATAGCCAGGAAATGGACCAGATGTGGATCGTACAACTTAGATGTATGTCCCCAACTTGAAGCCCATCCTAGAAGATTAACGTAGTACCTTTAGGAAGAATTATGAATCTTTTTTCTCCTCTTGTGATGTAACTAGAAGAATGTGTTTGAAATGACATCTGGTTGGCACTATTGTTATGGATTTTCGTAAGAAGTCTTTCATGTGTGACTCCATTGGCATCTTTGTCTGAACTGGAAACAATTTAGAAGGAATAGGTTCATACAGTGCAAAATATATGAAGAATCCAATGCTTTCAGTGGCTGCAGTTTCAGAGTGTATGTTCCTCCTAGTCACAGGTTGTTTGAAAAAGCTTAAGATGTTTCTTTCTGGAAGTAGGAAGATCACTTCATTCTACTGTTCTGAATCTTCTCATGTACATTGTTTTTTCGCTCTGAGTAGAGCTGCTCTTGAACGTGAGAGAAAGACACAAGTTAGTAATCTGGAGCAAGCTAAGGTGATGGAGAAAAACATGTTCTCTTTGGCTCGTGAAATTGAAAAGCTGCATGCTGAACTTGCTAATGCAGAGAGAAGGTCAAGAGTGGCAGCAGCTAATCTAAGTATGCACATTGTATCAGTCGGTTCGTTTTCATATGTGATATCGATCGTTTGTACTCAATGTTCCATTTTTTAATTTTAGATCCTGGATATGCCCAAAACTATAGTTCCCCCGAGATAGGATGTGGAGGAAGTACTTATCCAAACACTTACGAAATGCATCAGGTACATGCTCTCCCATTTGATTCTCTTTCTGGATCAATTTTCTTTTATGTCCTTGACCGAAACATTTCACAGTAGTTGCATATGTTGGAACATTACCTATTCCAATCTCTTTTTTGGTAGTGTTATTCTTGTTTTAGCCTTCTCGGTAGATGGTTGTTTCAATGAAAAGGTGGGTTGTTGGTTTCTCATGTTGATAGATGAAAGGAAGCTGGCATAGGAAAAGATATACTCAACGAAAGCCAATGTCTGAAAATTGGTTGAGCTGTTTTCTTGATGTTACTACGACCCATGGTTTTGTAATCGATGAAGCATAATCAAGTTCGTCCATAATGAAAAGCTGCCTTCAGAATGAGGAAGCACGTTAGATGTGGGATTACCGTTACTAATGAAATCACCCGCGACAAAGAGTCTTAAAATACAGCTCTGTGATGTGTTGACAAGAATCATGACATTAGAGGAAGATCTGTGACTAACTTTTTATTTGATTAACTATGCATAATTTCAGGGTCATATCAGCCCTGGAGGAGGCGCCCAATATGGGCATGGAATCATGCTGCAAGGAGGACACTCCGATAGATGAGATCCCTGCTATGATGTGAAGAAACCAGGATTCTCGATATATGTGAAAATAATTGGATTGATTCTTAAAAACGAATATTTTATTTTTTTTTCTTTTGTAAAAACTGATCGAGCTCTCAAATTTTCTGTGACGTCTTAGGGCGCCCATGACAACACTTCTGGAGTAAAAATTCATTTGGTTACGCAATTTCATTTTTCTACTTTTGGAGCTTTTTTTACTCCAAAAGTAATTTTGGAGCCACTAAAGAAGTAAAAAAAAATTACTTCTTTTCAGAAGTTGATTTTTAGAGCAGAAGTGTCGTCATGCGCACCATTAGCAGCTCGTATTGAACCACAGGCGAAAAGCTTTGACTAGTTACACGTTACTAGATTTAAAGGATAGGTTTAGATTCATAAAACGCAGAAAAAGTATTGAGAAAATGACACAAGGGTCTATGAAATTTAATTGAATGTGCAATATCGTCTTTAAGATTTTAATTTGTTCTCAATGTGCAATATCGTCTCTAAGCTTTTAGTTTGTTCGATGTGGTCTGAATTATTAGTAAATCTTCAATGTAGCCACAACAAATTAGACATTTGATGGCATGAATTATTATTTTTAAAAACAATGATTCGATATGTTTATCTTTTCATTCATTTAATTTAGAAAAAGGAAAAAAAATAAAATTTAGGCTGTTAACATATTATTTCATTATTAAGAAATTGTTCAAAAATTCTTGAGTTTATTGCACTTTTGCTAATTCAGTTCTAAATATTTTTATATTTTTCCAAATTGAATCTATCCGGCGGATTTTGGCTAGAAATTGCTAACATAAACGTCGGTCATCCTACATGGGATGACCAGTCAACGCCGACGTGTAGATTTTTTTAAAACATTTTTTCAAATTACTTATTTTTTTTTCTTTTCTTTTTCCTTGAGAAGAAAAGAAAAAAAGGAAAAATAAAAGAAATAATAAATAATAAATAAATAAATTATTATTAAAAATTCTCCATGTTAGCACCGGTTGTGCCACATAGAACAATTGGCATCTACATCAGCGATTTCCAGTCAAATTGGCTCGATGAACTTAATTGGCAAAACGTGAAAAGGTTTATAATTGAATCGACAAAAGTACAATATTTTTATCACTTTTTGGACAACTTTTCCATTATTTTTCTAGAACATAGATTATTATATCTTGATTTGAGATGAACATCTTATATTATTCTAAGTGTAAGAATTAGATTGCACATCTATTAAAAATTCAGAGACCACAATTAAAAATTCAAAAATAACATTGCATACTTAGACTAAAGTATAGAGATCATTTGTGCCATTATCTTAGAACTGTCTTGTATATCCGAATACCGAGGCTACTAATCAAGTAATAGTCTCCGACCAAAAAAAAAAAAAATCAAGTAATAGTCATCTGACCGTCTGACCTTTTCCTGTTAAAAGGGGAGAGACCAACATAAGCACAACTTTTTCAATGAGAGGTAAAAAGGATAATTTAACCATCGTATACCGTCGGGGAAATACGATGAAGAAGGATTGAACGGGCCTTGGGCCCAACGGCAATTCTCAAAACCTGAAACCCAAATACGTTGGTGTCTTTGCCCCCTTTTAGCAGAGCAGTTCCAAACATAAATCTAAGATGCTTCACTTTTCTTTTTTTTGTTCCTGCCTGCACAGATGCTTCACTTTATTAATGTTACTTTCTTTCTTTCACCTCATTACCCCCTCGATGCTCGTTGACTTGGTTCATAAACCGTAGTTGCAAGAAATGGCTAATTTTTTAAGCTACGTTTGGTCGTCGGATATCTACTTAGGATAAAGCATTATATGAAACTCAGAGATTTTGCTTCATCCATTGTTTGATGAAACGCAATAACAAAGCCGGGTATTTTTACATCTTATCATGTACATCATTTGATATAGAGTCTATAAATAGCATATCAATGTAAATAAACCTAAAAAAAAAAAAAATGCACAAACGGAGTTAGCAAGGATCTTTCACGACGCTCTTCCCTACTTCATTTTTATTTGCTTATTTTAATAATTGCTTCCTCTCTTTTTTAATTTTTTTAATTTTTTTTATTTCTTTTCCTTTTCCACCATTCTCTACAAAATTTTATTAAATAGTAAATTGTACTAATATACCTACAAAAACTAAAATACCTGAAATATGTAATAAATATAAATACTAAATTTACATATTTATATGTTATATTTATACTATAAGATAGAAAAAAATGATATTATATATAAAAATGATTTTTTTTTGTTAAAAATGAACTTCTTGTCTTTTATTCGTAATTTTGAATTTTTTATATTAAAATCCAAATATTATTCATATTCAAATATTATTTCAAATTTATCAATTTAAGTCCTTTTTATTTGAGAAAAATAACTTTATATCATGAATATTAGAAATCTTACCCACTTTTATCTCACCTCCCCGTGAGACACCAATCATACTACTAATTAGACCTGTCAAACAGTTGGATCGGGTCATAAATGATCCAATCCAAATTGACTCATGAACTCCGTTTATTACTCATTTATTGCAATACAATTTTTTCGACCCATACCTGACCCGTATTGCTAAAATATTTTCATATTTAATTCAATGTAAGAAAAATTGTCTCTTGTAAATTTTTAAAAAATTTATATTGCAAAAAATTTTATAGTTATTTCTTTACCTTTACCTTTTTTTTGTTTTCTTTTTGTTTTCTTCTAAGTCCGGCGAGGGTCGTGGCTGACCCTTGGCGGTCACAAGCCAGCTGCTCCTCAACGTTGACTCCGAAATAGCAGAAGCATTGTCCTCATGCCATCACTGCCGCTTAAGACAAAATCTACAAATTATCAAAAGGAAAGCTGCAATAATCAACACTCGAAAATCCAAAAGAAGATGCCCAATGTATATTGCAAAAGCATTTCGCTCAAATCCAGGTTGTGGACTGAAGTATACCGATTACGAAGATCGAACTTGTCGTCGTCCACCTCCTCCTCCCTTCTTCCAACCAGAATATGATGGAGTCACTCTTCGGATCATAAATGTAGAATCGAAAAATGTATCATTTCGACAACACCTCGATCGAATCTAAAAGTTTAAGGCTTGGTAATAGGCAGAGAGCGAGACCCCGACTTGACCAAAGGGTTTGATTCGCTTTTGGATTTCCACCGGATCTTATTGATGCTTCTTGAAGGAGCTCCGCCCGTTGAACATCTCCGAGCTCCTTCGCTTCGTTGAGGACATCCTCAAGCACAAGTCGCTCCTCGAGCACAAGCTTGTGCAAGAGACGGCGAGGCTGAGGCGCAAGCTAGAGGCTAGGCATGGCCATGATTCATGAATCGATGGTTCCGGTTCAAAATTTGGAGGAACCAGCGGTTCTAGGCCCAGTTCCGGTTTCGAACCGAAAATGGAACCCCCAGTTTCGATTCCGGTTTCGGTTACTATTTTTGAGTTTAAAAATTAAATTGTAATGAATTTGTAATAAAATTATAATCAAATTATGAAATAAAAGAAAATAATAAATTATGAAATAATAAATTATCAAATACAAATTGTAAATTGTAATCAAATTTGGCTCTCTTTTTTTATTTCCATTTTCGGCGGTTCGGAACTGGCCCCGAACCACCGGTTCTGGTTTCGAACCTCGGGCCCGGTTCGTGGTCATGCCTACTGAAGGCATCTGTAGCTAGGTTAGAGGAAGAGAAGACGGCAACTAGCAAGGAGAGAGAAGAGAGTGCGGCCTAGGGGCTTGGAAACCCATTTAGACCCCATTTATTTTAAGCTTTAAATTTTAGAACCATTCAAATTTGAGGTGACCAATATATGATCCATTTAGAAAATATGTGGGTTTAAGACCTATTTTGACAGGTCTACTATTAATGGACACCAAACACACTACCAAACGTATCCTTCGAGACCAGGTCTCGCATTTCACAATGAACATGTCTGCTACAAGGGTTTCCTTGGGGAATGTCTATCCCAATAGCCTACACATACGAACTGGAGGAACTTACGGCTTGTTTCAATAGGTTTTCACACTATGATTGGCTTTTCAAATTATTTTTTCAATCAAAAGAGTGGTGGAAACACAAGGAGAAACCACACAAGAGACCTGAAACACAATGGAAAGAGGAGAAATTGAAGTAAGATCTCCCTTTGAACTTTGATGCCGCGAGACCCAGCTTGAAATTACAAATAAATGGAACTAAACCCCTTATTCATTGTCTTTACAAAATTTGAGAATTCCATACAGTATAATATCCTATCTGCCATTCCAGAGAACCAGCATGGAAATTTTAACTCCAGCAGCAAATTGCTCAAAATGACGCCGCCAAAAGAAAAAAACCAAGAAGCCTCATCAACGACAGAAAACTTATGCATAATCGATCCACCCAGTTTTCTAGAGAAGGTTAAGAACCAGTATGCTAGTCCCCAGGATAAAGACCTATTATTAGCTTGGCTTGGAACATTGAAGGCATCCATCAAAGTCGGTGGTTTCTGGAATCCCACAACCATGGATGCCCATGTCCTGGCCCCCAATCGATTCATGGCCGTCCTCAACAAGCCTATTGATGAACAACGATCATCGTCGACCCCTTTTCACAGTCAGTCACATCTTTTAAAAAGTGGAATAACAAAATTCCTGTGTGCCCCTGAAAGATAGGTCCGCCTTTAAATTTTCCGCAACAGACCCAAAATGATTCCTATCCCTGTTACCACCCTTGACCCGCTACTAAGAAGAAGATAATTCTTAGTTCAAAATGAAGGGGAGTAGAGAAAAGTTATCATAGTCAACAGTACCTACCAGCTAAATCAAATATACAGCTGAGTAAAACAGATAAAATCAACCTGAAAAGAACAAGGTAATAATATTCTCAACCGTCATAAGGTCGAGATATAAGACCGAAGATGAGACTGCCCATTAGAGAAATGTAAAGTGGTTTATGCTACAAGCAAATCCCTGTCGCCAGCTAAACTTCATATGTCGCCTACCTACTTGAGATAGGCATGTGTTGATATGTTCATGGCATCTAGTTCACCGATTACACTAGCATCTTTCTCTGTGATTAACTGTGAGAAAATACGACCATCTATCATATACTAGGACCACTTCCAGGAAAAAAATTGTGGTTTTGAAAGAGCAGTACTCACCTGAAGACACTACCTACCTTAGCAGCAAGCAATTGGGGACTATTCCACTTGCCTCTAAAAAAATTCACACAACAGAATCAATCCAAAGCCTACTGTTAAAGTCCCCCCACCTATTCCAAGATAAAAGGAGAATAGTGATATTGCCCAAGTAAGCGAACAACCTACCTCTTAGTCTCCAGTCAAAGAACAATCCAGCCAACGCAACACACAACTAAATTCTCGAACCACAATTTCTAGTATACATAATATCTCCCATGCTGAAGTATAATCAGTAAGGACGTGAACGATTTCCACCATGATAATGTCTATCTGGCCCAGAACCTCCGCCATCTCTGTTGCGTCTATCCCCACCACCACCATAGCCACCTCTCCCACCCCTGTTGCATTGCAAAGACAAAACCCGAATTATATGCAAGATAAGTAACTACAAACACTACCACAGGAATTGCAAAAAAATCCTTCAGCCCTGGCTCCGAAGTACAGAAAGCCAGAAATGAAGGAACTTAGAAGTGCTCTACTTTCAAAATATACCACCTCTATTCCGCATGCACCAATAAAGTTCAAACACGTGATTTGAAACATAATGGCTTCATTATTAGAGTTCAAACAGATGAACATAACATATGACTTACCCACGGTCATATGCAGGTGGAGCTTTTGGAGCTGACCTCTCCGCCATTGCAACATTTATTGTGTATCCCCTCATTTCATAATCTGGGGGCAAAGAACAAAATAAGTACTTCTACAGATGTAAGAAGATTCAATTAGTTCACTAAAAAATCTGACACGTACTGTTGAAGAAACCGCCAGCAGAATGTGCAGCAGATGGATCTTCATAAGACAACACAGCATCCCCTTTGTTGTTCCCTTCCTCGTCAGTGTAGATTTTTATATTATATGGCCACTGGTCCTTGTAGCCTCGTTTCTGCTTGATTCTTCCAACCTGCAAAGTAGGTATATCACTATCATACTTCTGGCTATCAGAAATAAATCCAAAAGCACACTCAATAACGGTAATATTACATCATTAGTAGTCAATGAGGGAAAGAATATGGGAATAAGTCACCGAGGAATCAATCATCGATATGTCACTAGTATCTCAGTATATATACCATCAAACTCAATGACAAGTGGATATCAAATAGATACTTTTAGTCTGTGTGCTCACCAAATAATTAAAAAAAAAAAAAAACGTTTAAGAATCCGTTTGTTTCACTAAAATGCATGATTCACAAAATATTTTTCTAAAAAAATCGATTCACCGCTGCAAATAATTAGTCAAAGGAATTGTTTTCAACAATAATTTATGTCTAAACATTTTTTATGGACGATAAAAATATTTTTCGTTTATTCTTTATTGTAAGCGACATAAGCAATTGTTTTTAGGAACAAGTTTTTCAAATCATTCATTTTCCGTGAAACAAATGGAGCCTTAAAGTCCCTATGAAAAGCATAGGACAACATAACAAACAACAGCGTTGAAAGGACGGTGCAGAATGTGCTGTCAATATCATCGAGGAATCAATGATGGAAAGAATATAAGAATCAGTCACCGAGGAAATCAATCATCGAAAGCATATGTCACCAGTATCCATACCATCAAACTTAATGAAAGTGGATATCATATAAACATTTACTATTAGCAGTATTGTCACCAATGACTGCAATTACAAAAACAACCCATTTTAAAGTCCCTATTAAAAGCATAGGAGACCATAACAAACAACAGCATTGAAAGGACGGTTTAGAATGTGCTGTCAACATAAGGAACGAAAAGTTCACTGCTACTTGCGCAATCCATGTATTCAACTCAGAAGGAAAAGGAGTATTACTTGACCAATGCCTCCAAAGAGGTCCTTCAGTTCATCAGTGGTCACATCTGGTGGCAAATTTGATATATAAATCCTCGAGTTGTCACAAGTATCCCCACAGTTCTCATCGCACTGCTTCACCTTAGCGGCAGGGACATCAGCAGTGACAGTCCCACCACCCCCATGGTGCCGTGGAGCACCACCACCATAGCCTCCGTCAAACCCGGAGGGTGGACCCCTCCGGCCTCCGGTCCTTGCATCTCCGATATCACCACCACCACCACCATAACCACCGGGTGTGCCACTATACATCGGAGGGTATGATGTTGGCCCCCCACCATAGCTTGATGGAGGAGGAACAGCCTCAGTACCATAATTAGCATTTCCCCCATAAGCATTTGCAGGAGGCAAAAGATCTGTACCAGCCCCACCATAAGATGGGGGTGCAGGTGGAGGAACCTGGCCATAACCACTATCTTCTCTCCCTTGATTACCGCCATAAGAACTACCTCTATCGCCGCCACCACTTCTTGCATCATAGCTACCACTTCTACCACCCTCGTAATTTCCACTTCGGCCCCCTCGATTTCCGCTGTATCCTCCACCGCTACCTCCTCTGTTATAACCACCACCTCCCCGGTCATTACCATTGCCGCGCTCACCAGAACCAGTGGGAGAAGGTGCTCCACATTTGTTGCACTCGACTCTTCTGGCAAAGTTCAGATTCCCACAGCTACAAAAAATACATTGACATCATAGGTTATGCCAATCAAAAAGGAAGCTCGAGGTTTAGATTCGTTGAAGATAAATTACATTTCCTGAACCATTACATCCACACGTGGGACCATACGTTACAACAGGGGGAAGGTTTTGATCTGTAATGGAAAGGTGTTCGCATCTATTGGACTGACCTACGCTCGGAGAGAATATCAACTAAAATTTAACAAAATTAACCGAAGAACGAGACTTTATACCTGGGGTTAGGACATAGCCAATCGCCATCGCGGCCGCTACCTCCTCGGCCCCCTCCTCTGGCGCCACCGCCTCGGCCGCCACGATCTCCTGCTTTACAAGCGCAATGACAGAAAACCCAACGGAAAGCAAAAGAGAAAACGAATATAGGACAGTGGAACGGAGGAAACAGCAGAGAACAATCAGATCCGTCAATTGAACACGTCTTAAGAAAAGACAGGTACCTCGATTCCCTCCATATCCTCCACCAGCACCACCTCCCCTACCACCACCACCACCTCCGCCGCGCCCTCCGCCGCCATAACCACCTCCCCGACCACCGCCACCATAACCTCCATCGCCTCCCCCATAGCCCCCTCCGCCATAGCTACCGCCGCCACCTCCAAGACTTCCAGGACCACCATAGCCTCCAGCCCCGCCTCCGCCGCCATATCCACCTTCACCGGCGTATCCACCGCCGCCATAACCTCCGTCGCCTCCTTGACCGTACATCCCGGACATGTCTCCCAAGATTTCTAGGGCTCCTTAGATAGAGGAGAACGCGAGATGGAACTGGCTAGGGTTCTGAGCCGACTCAATCGAAGATATGTCTATATTGCCCAGCCCGGAGCGCTATATTAAATATCTGCTCTTACGTCTCCCTTTTCTGCTTAACTACACACAAATGACCCCCGTATTCCCACTATTTGCATTTATATATCCTTTTTCTTTTTTGCCACTTGTCGCGTTGCGTTTCGTTTATATTTCGCCTCTCTCATTTTCATAGTCAATTCCAGATAGATCGTAGATGGTAATTACTGAGCATTTTCTTTGGCTAGAAGAATTACTTATTTTTATTGACTTATTGAGTGTTTAGATTTATTTTTTCTATCTCGATAGCGTTACACAACTTCACAAAATTCTATTACTAAAGTAGTCAATCGGAATAACGGATGATCAAGTTAAAAAAATTTGGAAAGCGACATATACATATTGATTGGACAGTGATGTTGAAGATTGTCATATAACAGATAATAAAATGGATAGGGAAGTATTTTAACATAACCGCGACTTTAATTCAACGTACAATTAATTGTAAAAGATACGCCTAAAATTAAATTGTCAAAGTACAAAGCAGTTGGTTAGTATAAATAAAAGTTTACCGATATAATATATATTGTTACATATCGGAATATTGTGCTATCAATTAAATGCATATGAATAGTAGAAGCATTTGTCTATTTGATAGTATGCGATGATTTTTAAATTGTGTGGACTATGGCAAAACAAAACAAAAATTCCTACATGCGGATGAGTTGTAATTGAAAGGTAAAATAACAAAAAAAAGACGAGAATGATGAATCCAATTGTAGCAATTCACAATCATAGGTGTGGAGCGGAGGGATTGTCACACTCGATAGGATCTAGTCGGGTGATCAAAGAGTCCCGAAAAATCCATTTACATAAAAGAATTATTTACAATCTAGGTCACATATTAAAAGGAAACTGATCAAGAATGATTGTAAAGTTAAATGATATTTTCGACTTCATTTCTATTTGTTAATCACTCGTTATGTCACTAGAAAATTAATAAAATATTAGTTATACGGTTAACTAGTATTCTTAATCTCCTTTATTTCTATTATTTTTATTTATGCATCACGGCTCTCCTGTCATCAGGTAACCAACTTTCTTGACATTCCGGCACTAAGCAAGCTTCAGTTCCCATACATGATCTTACGACTTTGCGGAGGCATGTATTTTTGGTAAACAGTCGCTCGGGCCTGGTCATTGCGACCCCCTTTGTGAGGAGGCACCACTTCTCTCGAAATTATGGAGTTATTTTGCCGAGTTCTTTAGAGAGAGTTGTCTCGCGCCCTTAGGTATTCTCTACCTATCTTGCTATTTTTTCCCTAAATCGTGCTTTCTTAAGTCCCATCACTTTCACTCTTGAGTTTATTATTGTTTTTTCCATTGTCTTCGATACTTCCATTTTTCCGCTCAAGTTTCCATTTCAGTCATCAACAATCTTATCACGTCCATGCAACCATGACATCCTTAAGAGCCTAGCTAGGCTGACTGTCCACCGTCATTTTGACAGTGGACGGTCGAATGCCAGCCACAAATATAACATTAAAAAAAAGGTTGTGAAATTTTTTGTGGTAAGCATAACACGGTCACACTGTATGTGACCGTCATTCAATTATTTTCCTATCCTTAAATAGAAGGGTTAATACCACCAAAAATTTCAAACTGGTACACCTGTGATAAATTTATCATAAATTATTTTTTTGACCACCAAAAACCCCAAACTGGTACACCTGTGACAAATTTACCCAAACTGGTACAGTTGTGACAAATTTACCCTTCGTTAATTTTCGTTACATTTTACCGTCAAATTGTTGAGTTGGTTGACACGTGGCAATTGTCGGGTGTATACATTACCCTCTGTTTGTTACATGTGTACCAGTTTAGGATTTTTTGTGGTAAAAAAAATTAATTTAGGTTAAATTTGTCACAGTTGTACCAGTTTAGGATTTTTTATAGTCAAAAAAATAGTTTGGGGTAAATTCGGCACAAGTGTATTAGTTTGGAATTTTTTGTGGTCAAAAAAATAATTTGGGGTAAATTTATCATAGGTGTATCAGTTTGGGGTTTTTGATGGAATTAATCCTAAATAGAATGGATGGAAAAATCCAATCATCATAACGCCAAAAAAAGAAAAGAAGAAGGAACATATTTCAATTCTGAAAGCTATCCTGATAGAAATTACGGTAATTATCAAATAAAGTAAAGAGAATCTCTTGCTTTTAAATGTGAAGATAGATCCTTTTGTCTTGTTCACCGCCCCACACAAACTACACAAAGGAGGAATAAGGAGATGATGCCAAAGCCACTTTTGGCATTTTGATCACGACTTCGTTCCGAGCACTGCCCACTTAATATAATTTCGGCTGGTGCAGATTTCCAAGAGGGTGCCAAGTATCATGCCAAAGGAAAGTATTTCTACCATTTTCCAACAAGATGTCGTATCAAAGAACTTAGCAAACTTTTCAATTGCTCTCCAAGAATAGGATTAAGAGGTAGGGAGAGTCCAGAAGCTCCTGCCCCTCAGCTTTATAAGCAATCAATCCGAGCCACCCGTACAGATCCAACTTTGATCACAAGCGACCGTATATAACCAAGACTGCCAGCAATATTCTAGCGAAGCTAGGTTCTTTAACAACAAAAATATCAAAAAAAGTCATAAATTTATTGTGATTGTGCCAATTCAGTCTTAAACCCCCTTTTTTGTCAATTTTTTTGGTCAATTTATTTTGTCATTTGAGTCCTAAATCTTTTGCAATTATGCCAATTAGTCCATTTGGCTGGTTGGCAATGATGTGGAGTCACTCGCGCTAACGTGGATAATTTTTAATAATATCTTTATATTCTTTGAATTTTTGATTATTTTTTTAACAATTTTTTATGTCTTTTTTCTTTTTTTTTTTTGTTAGGGCCGACAACCTCCTCCGGTCACTGGGCGAGGGCCTACGAGCCCTCGCCCAGCATCGGGCGAGGGCTCGTGATCCTTGCCGGCCACTGGTTAAGGGCTCGTAGTTGGGCGAGGGCTCGCGGCCCTCACTCTTAGCTAGGCGAGGGCTCACAGGCCCTTGGCCGGTGGTCGGCATCCTCTTGCTGGCCTTAACAAAAAAATAAAAGAAATTAAAAAGACATAAAAATAATTAAATAATTAAAAATTATTAAAAATTATTCATGTCAGCGCCGGCCGGTCAAATGGACTGAAGTAGCACAATTATAAAAGGTTTATGACTTAATTAGCAAATTTAAAAAAAGGTTTAGGACTGAATTGACACAATTGCAACAGGTATAGGACTTTTTTGGTACTTATCCCGTTCTCTAACCCCAAACCGGCCTCATTAATTGCACGGCATGCTAACACGACGTGCTATTCGTTTTCAAAGTTTAAGGCTCCGTTTGTTTCGTGAAAAATGCATGATCTGAAAAGTATTTTCAGAAAATGATAGCCTTTATCACTTACAAAAATGAATGAACGAAAAATATTTTTATCGTCAATGCCAATGTTTAGACACAATTTGTTGTCGGTGATGACTAATTATTTCAAATGATACATGCATTATTTTTAAGAAAATATTTCTAAAATTACTTATTTTTCGCAAAACAAACAGAGCCTAAGAGTATTTGCACCCTTAAGTAGATTTGATTGATCAAGCATTGGCTCATCGTCCAATAACATGTGTGAAACAATGATTACTCAATTAGTGCCTAGTCAGCGAGTAATGATATAGAATTCGATGCTGATCATAAAGTTATGGTAATTTGCCATCAATGCAGAGCTAACCAACAATTATGGGCTCCATTTTCGAGTTTGTGTACACACACATGCACATATTAGGGTTTTGCTAGAGTAACAGTCTTTTGGGTGAAGTGAGAGTATCAGCATATCATGGACCACAAATCCTTAAAAGAGTAAACCCCATAATAATTTCTAGTTATTTGTGAAAAACAAAAATTTGCGGTCCAGAATAGACGGTTAATTTTACGGTCATTCATCCGTATTTTACTTCATGTGCATGCTAGTAGCATTACTCTTACACGAATAACATAGAATGGCACGAGAAGATGGTCTCAGGCGCCAATTCCAAATTATTGTTGTTGATAATACATAAGCACTAAGAAGCCGATAGGGCACACTAATATTTTTCTGCTACTACTGGAGTCTCCCCGTAGACAACTTCTATCAAGAAGCAGGGGTGATCGGTTCCAGGATGGGGGGGTTTACACCCTAGAATCGAGAATCTCCCACGATGGACCTGTTCAGTAAAATGTGAATCGTGAACCACCAGCTCGTTTTATGGATCCAACCGAGAACCGAATCATCGGTCCGGTCGGATTCCCGATTGGATCTATAGAACCGGTCC
This sequence comes from Lenwebbia sp. NSW1173648, assembly GCA_029784005.1. Taxonomy (NCBI): domain Eukaryota; kingdom Viridiplantae; phylum Streptophyta; class Magnoliopsida; order Myrtales; family Myrtaceae; genus Lenwebbia; species Lenwebbia sp. NSW1173648. The sequence goes on from JARCGZ010000011.1 coordinate 447,969, forward strand.
TACCGAGCATCAACATCAATTAAAAAATGCACCAACAAAGATCATATGAAAGAGGGTAACAGGTTTCATCACTACATTCCAAGAAAGAAACATAAGTGTTTGCGAATAATTGCATGTATCAACTGGAGCTTTCATGATAGTAATTGAAGGTCAATTAAACTAAGGGAATATCTTGGATCAAAGATCCTCGCATTAAAAATGCAGTCCCAAAATCAGAATCATTCACTTTAACAAATGACTAGCAAAGAAAAGAGTTTCACAAACAAGCCAAATGTCACTCAGACCACCTCAAGAAGGGACTCCACTCCCGGTTTTATAGAGAACGAAGATTAGTCTGGAGAGGGTCTGGGTGAGGTTAGCTGGGCCTAGGTTGGGTGGCGTGATTGAAAATTTGAGGATTTTAGCTTCAATTAAAAAAAAAATATTTATATTATTTCAATAGGTCCGGTTCGGTTGAATGGTTCCCACCTAAAATCATGAACCGAATCGGTACCCGCCGGTTAACATCCAAAATCAGCCGATTGGGTACGATCCGGTTCGGTTTGGGTGGATCCCTCACCCCTAAAGAGAAGTAGTTCGATTTAAGCGGATAGATGTGCTTGTTGTCTTCTCCTGGACTCCTCCACGATGGACAGCCTGATGCCTCTGTCTTTGAGGAGCGACACCCATGGCTTCGTCCCCTCGCCGATCACGAAAACATACCCCTCTCGAGTCACAAACTCGTTCCCAGCCGCATCCTGAACGTGGATTATGTCGAAGCTCCCATGGTGCTTCTCTTTCACCTTCATGACCCCAACACGTCCTCTGTTCCTTCCGTCGGTAGCCATTACGACGTTCCCGACCTCGAACTTGATGAAGTTGGTGATTTTGTAGGTCTCGAGGTCTAGCTTGATAGTGTCGTTGGCCTTAATTAGCGGGTCCGAGCATTGGATGGTCCGGCCGTCTAAGGTGTTGAGGTAGGGGATCCTCTTTTTTTTCCCGAGATGCACTGATCGGACTTTGCACAGCTTGAACTGCATGGCATGCTGCTTCCCAGTCCATCATCCGCTTACTCACTATTTCCCAGAAATTCACAAAAGATAAAGAGAAAATAAAAAGGACGGTAGTGTAAATATAAGTCTAAAACCTCAGCCTCCTCGTGTGACGTCCCAAGTCGTCACTTTTCTAACGAGCTCTATTTTTATGTGATTTTAAATCATAAACCAGAGGCGCATGCAGGAAGAGTCATGGATACTTCATCCGACAATAACTCAACACAAAACCTGGCACGCACATCATAGAACGCCTATTTTCACACACTTATTAACTCACATATATTATCACAAGCGTTCTTACATTATGTTTTAAACAAACAACTGGGATAAATAACATAACTACTCCACCACACGACGACCTCATTATCCTCCTTCGCAAGCACCCCCATCCAAACATACACCGCTACGACGTTTCCCCAAAAAGTGACCGACGTACATCCTCTTCAAAAACTTGCATGTACACCATTCACCAACAACTCCCAAAGGCATGAAAGGTATCGGCCCTGTCAGATGCCCGGTTTCATCTTTCATGAACAGTGACACAAAACGTAACGGAATGAGCATCTCCAGTAAACTTACGTCCATCCATACAACAGAAACTAAAATACGAAAGCGCTCCAACGGAAACTCAGGGTTGTGGTAGTCTTCTCACGAGTGATCAAAGTCAACGAGCACACCATAACGAAGGGTGAGAATGGCGAGAGGAATCGACATACCTAACTAGTCTGTAAAACAGTTTAGCAACAAGAGTGAGCTAATAGCTCAGCTAGTAAAACAACTAACTCAATAGCTAGCCATCAATCCATCACTCAATCAAGAAGGACTAGACATCAAAGATAAGCAGATATGAGACTCTTAACAAATGCACGCATAACATAATTGGACCTCACAAGCGCATGAACAAGCAGATGACCTCATGCCAACCATTTAGTTTTCACTTCTTTACCAGTTTTCCATGGGACACAGGCCATGGTTTCTTGAGGGACACAGGCCTCAATTTTCATCTCCAAGGGACACATGCCTCGATTTTGAGGGATAAACACCTTAGCTTTTCGTCCATGGGACACCGGCCATGGGAAATGCCTCAATACTCCCTTCCTCCAGAGCTTCGGAGGGACACAGGCCTCAGGCATTCTATTCCAATGGGACACAAGCTGTGGACTTCCCGATTTTCCTTCGGCTCCGACAGGGTATCATCCGGACACAGGCGGATATCAATCGTCCTCGTCGGGACACAGGCCGACGGGATCATCGGTTCGTTATCAATTTCTCAATCACAAATACAATCACGACATCAATCAACCAACTACTCAGCACAGACTCTTCAGGCAAGACAACTAGACCACACGTACGTTCCCAATCACACACTCAGTGCAAGGACACGACTCATGCTCGGATTCTTAAATGTAGTGCGACTCGACACCTCATTAAGACGTACACGACTACGAAACACCACGATTCACACGCCAAACCACAACACACGGCCGAAGCTTAACCTCAATACCTTCACGCCCCAATCCATGTTCACGGCCAGGACTCGCTTACATTCTCTTCACGCAGGACTAGGACACACGATCAAAGACTTAATCGCACATTTCGCACGCCTAATTCAAGTACACTGCCGAAGAACCCACAAGTGAACAACGCCAATTTCGCATGCTTTCGACAGAAATCAACATGATCAGCCCATGGAATCAGCTCACCCAAGTTCAAGGGACTTCTATTCCAGTGATAGATTTAACATGCAAACCCGTTTCCCCACACATGCAAACCAAAGACCATTCGGCCATACCCACAAATCTATTCGTCTCATCGTAGCCAATCAAGCGACAAATCAATAAGCCATCAGTAAAGTTAGAGGCTTTACTTGCCTTAGAACATCCACAAAGAAACGGGAGCGAAAACGACGAAGGAACGAGCTCGAATCAGCTCGAATCAGCTCTTCCTCTCTCACGGTGCCGCGGTTTCAAGGAGCTAGGGAGCGAGACCATGGTCGATCGGCGGCGAGGCTGAGCTCATGAGGGACTTGGGGTCGTCGCTGACGTCGAGTTGGTGGCGGCGACGCGTCGAGATAGGCGGAGGAGTGGCGGCATGGGTCGGACAAGCGAAAGAGAGAGAGGACAAAGTGACCGAGGGGGGCGGGGCATGCGCAAGAAGAAGAAAAATGGGGGTGTTGAGAAAACCTTCCCTCTGAATATTTTGATTCTGACAAAACTAACCATCTTGTGAGAGAATCTGGTTAATACAAATAAATTTTATATTGCAGGAATGAACATGTGAACAATAGCTTATAATGTTCCAAAACTGGCGTTCAGACTCAAGGAGTAGTCGTCGCACACTTGCTTCAGATATAATCGAAGTCCGGTATTCAGATGGAGAATTGTGCTGCCTCTGAATACTTCAGAAGGAAGTCTGTGTTGCTTTTGAAGACTTCAGGAGGAGGTTTGTGTTGCTTCTAAAGACTTATCTCGAGAAGATTTATGTGACACGTCAGCAAGGACTTTACAGAAGCTGAGTCACTATTCCAATATGTTCAGATTCAAAGAGTCTCTATAGTTCAGAAGACTGCTTCTGAACAGCGTTCAGATTTTGTAATATCTCTCTGTCAGATTCTGAAGACCCACGTTTGGCAGGTTTCTGGTTTGGTCGCGTCTTTTTATAGAAGTCTGTAACATTTGATTGACAGGATTATTTTCCAATCAAATTAGGAGAATATCCTCGATTGAATATTACCTTCCTTGGACAAGATATCTTGGAGATTTGGATGAACTCTATTTATGGAAACTGAAGATTTGGTTGTATGGGTGACTGAATCTGAAGGGTTCAAACTCTACTCCAACGGTTACTGGATCTTCCTATATACAGTCTCGGTCAATCAAGATTGATGGCGCCAATCAGAGATTGAGAAGCGATCCTTTGAAGGACCTTGGTAACGGCTAGTTCAAGGTCGAAGGAGTATAAAAGAAAATCAATGGTGACTGTTGCAAGAGAGTTCAAGAACTTAAAATTCCAAAGTGCTAAGTTGTTCAGATTCACATTCTCTTGTTCTTGTGAGCTTAAAATTCTCAGTCTTGAGAGGTTCCTTTGTAAGAGTAATTAGAGTGACAACTCTTGTAACCTTTCATCGACTCATAGTGGAATCCAGCCGATCAGCTGTCATCATGGGAGAGTGGACGTAGGCTTGCTAAAGCCGAACCACTATAAACACTGAGTGCAATTTCTTTTTCCCTAAACTCATCTTGTTGTGTTTAGTTCATCTGCACGTCTTTTTATTGATCTTATTCAGTTTATGTTCTGAACCTATTAATTTTCGCATTATATACCAAAAGTGTTCAGAATCACCTATTCACCCCCCCTTTAGGTGATATTGCTAGATCCAACAATTGGTATCAGAGCTTGGTTGCTCATTATTTTGAAGTGTTTTACTTCAGAGCTAACAATCTATCATATCTAGCAATAATTTCACAGGAACCAGTGATGCACATTTCAGCAGCAAACCACCTTTTTTTGATGGGAAAGACTACAATATGTGGTGCAACAAAATGAAGTGGTTCTTCAAAGCATCAGATGATTTGATGTGGGATGTTGTTGTTAATGGAGTAATTCCTGTTGTAACAGCAACCCCCTCCACTGGAAATGAAGGAAACAACAATACAAATGTCACTACAACACTGTCAGATTCAGAAAGAACAAAAAGATAAGGACTCTATTCTAAAGTTGTGCATGCACTTTTCTGTGCTTTATCCATTCCTCTATATAATCGAGTTGCAGAAGAAGATTCAGCCAAAGTTATATGGTACAGACTTCATGTCACATACCATGGAACTGACAGAGTTTTAAATTCTAGCAAGTGGTCTTGCAAGACAAGGCGCTCCTGTAGCAGAACCAATGCAAGTCAGAAAGATCCTTCGAGGACTTATAGATGACTGGAATTATATCAAGCCATCATTACAGGAATGTCAAACAATCAGATCTCTATCTATTGATGAGCTAGTCGGAACTTTACAGTCATATGAGACTGAGCGTACCAACAAAACAAGAGATTCAAAAGGTAAAAAGTCCATTGCTTTAAAATCTGAAATTGACTTTGAAGTGCCAGATTTAGAAGTTGAAGATGAAGACGACGAAGAACTTGCTCTCATGGTGAAGAAGTTCAGAAAGATGGCTCGAAGAGGTAGAAACTTCAAAGGGAAGAAATCATTCAAAAAGAATGATCAGAGACATTCGAGCAATGACAAACAGGAAGACAAAGATGTAATCTGCTTCCATTGTAAGAAAACAGGACACATCAAACCCAATTGTCCGCTTCTGAAGAAAGACAAGATCAAGTATGAGAAATACAAAAAGGCATTGAAGGCAGAAAATCTAAGCGATTCTGAAGATAGCGAGGATGACTATGCTAACATATGTCTTATGGCAAAGTAAGATTCAGATTCAGATTCAGATGTTGAGGTACATCCTTCTGAAATACCAGATGAAGTGTTGGAATACATTGATGAGTTGTGCTTAAATTATAAAGAAGCTCTCAAAAAGGTTTCCATTTTGAAAAATGAAGTTTCATCTTTGAAGCAACATAATGATTCTCAAAAAGACAAGATTGAATTTTTGCAAAAGGAATTTCATCAAATCAAGGAGAATCGTGATTTGATCTTGAAAGAAAATGATTCCTTGAAAATCAAAATTGAAAATACTTCAAAGAAATTTTTCCAAAGTTCAAAAAACTTGAAAAACATTATTTCCAGACAAATTCCGTATGGTAACAAATCTAGTCTTGGTTTCAAAAAGGAAAATAATTTCAAAAATAAGTTTCCGGAAACAAATGAAAGGATTTCCCATAAACCTTCCAAATTTGCATATCAACGGCATTTCCAAAAGCAGTTTACAAAATCCTTTTATCCAATGCATTGTGAAAACTGCGGTGCTAGAAATCACGTTAAAAATAATTGCATGATGGTATGGAGACCTGTTAATAGAAAGATATCTACTGTGACTAACTCAAATGGACCCAAGAAAACCTGGGTACCAAAGAAAAAGTAAGTTACTTTCTACTTGCAGGTACCAAAGAAAAGAAAAGACGAATGGTTTCTGGATAGTGGATGCTCAAGTCACATGACTGGTGATCCAGATAACTTCATTCAACTTTCAGATTATAATGGTAGAAGTGTGTCGTTTGGTGGAAAGAATAAAGGCAAAGTGATTGGCCAAGGCACTGTAAAAATCAAAAATCTCACGATCAACAATGTCTCTCTTGTCAAAGGACTAAAATACAATTTGATTTCAGTAAGTCAACTCTGTGGCTCTGGTCATCAAATTTGTTTTCAAGACTCAGAATGCTCAGGTGTTAGCAAAGACAAGAAGCAAACTTTCACTAGTCGACGTCATGGAAATATCTACCTTCTGAATGTTGATTCTGAAGACATCAAGTGTCTTATTTCTATCAAAGATGAATATGAACTATGGCACAAAAAGCTAGGCCACATCAGTATCAAACATATCTCGAAGCTATTATCCAAGAAACTAGTTCGAGATTTACCACAATCAAAGTTTGAGAAATCTAAGCTTTGCTCAGCCTGCACACTTGGGAAACAGGTAAAAAGCTCTTTTAAATCTGTTAATCATGTATCATCTGAACGTGTTCTGCAGCTGCTTCATATGGATATCTTTGGTCCTAACAGAATACTAAGTCTTGGAGGTAAGAAATACTGCATTGTCATAGTTGATGATTACTCAAAATTTACATGGGTTTTATTTCTTGCGCACAAAAATGATGCTTTCACATCCTTCTCAAAATTTTCTTAAAAGATTCAGAATGAGAAAGGTTACTCTATTTCCTGCATCAAAACTGATCATGGGGGAGAATTTGAAAACTAAAGTTTTTCTAATTTTTGTGATGAGTTTGGAATTCAGCATAATTTTTCATCTCCTTACACACCTCAACAAAATGGGGTTGTAGAGAGGAAAAATCGTTCTCTACAAGAAATGGCGAGAACCCTCTTGATCGAAAGTAAAATTGCATCACATTTCTGGGCAAAAGCTGTGTCAATAGAATGTTACATTTTAAACCGTGTCTCTTTAAGACCAATCGTTGAGAAAACTCCCTATGAACTTTTTAAAGAGAGAAAATCAGATTTAGCATACTTCCGTGTGTTTGGTTGTAAATGCTTCATTCTGAAGAATGCAAATGATCGAGTTGGTAAGTTTGAAGAGAAGTCAGATGAAGGAATATTTCTGGAATATTCTACAGCAAGCAAAGCATACAGAGTCTACAACAAAAACTCTTGATGTGTTGAAGAATCAATAAATGTCAAGTTTGATGAAAATATTCAGATTCAGAATGATCAATCTGAATATGTTCAAGTTTCGTCACTGCATCAACGTTCAGAACCAGAAGAAAACTCAGAAGAGAATCATGCTTCTGAAGAAGTTCAGAATCAAGAAACAAGCCAACAAACCGCAAAAGAACCAGAAGTGATATCATCTGAATCTAATGATCCAAGTGATGCTCAAGACGAGAAATTCAACAGAAACTGAAAACATAAATCCAGTCATCCCAAGGAATTAATAATGGGGAGCTTGGATGAAGGAATCAGAACCAGATCGAAATTCAAGGAAGCAATGAGCAATATAGCATTAGTTTATGAAATCGAGCCTAAAGGGATTGAAGAAGCTCTTACTGATGAAAATTGGATCAATGCCATGCAAGAAGAACTTCATCAATTCAAGATCAATAATGTTTGGGAGCTCGTCTCAAGACCCAAAAATCGTCCTGTAATAGGAACAAAATGGGTGTTCAGAAACAAAATGGACGACAGAGGAAATGTGGTTAGAAACAAAACAAGACTTGTGGCAAAGGGATATTCTCAAGAAGAAGGAATAGATTACAATGAAACCTACGCACCAGTTGCCAAGTTAGAGGCCATAAGGCTACTTCTTGCTTATACTTGTTACAATGACTTTAAACTTTTTCAGATGGATGTGAAAAGTGCATTCCTAAACGGTTACATCAAAGAAGAAGTCTATGTCGAGCAACCTCCTGGCTTCGAGGAACCAAGAGGAAAGTATCTCATATATTCCCTGAAGAAAGCCTTATATGGATTAAAGCAAGCACCTTGTGCTTGGTATGAAAGGTTAAGCAGCTTTCTATCTGAACAAAAGTTCGCTAAAGGTAATGTTGACACTACTCTCTTTATTCAGAAGCAGGATAAGGATATTCTTATTGTTCAGATTTATGTTGATGATATTATTTTTGGCTCCTCTAATGAATATCTATGCAAGAATTTCTCTAAAGTAATGCAGGATGAATTCGAAATGAGCATGATGGGATAATTAAGATTCTTTCTTGGACTTCAGATTCAACAAACCAAGAAAGGAATATTCATTCATCAAGAGAAATATGCTCTTGAAATTATCAAGAAATTCGGCTTAGAAAATTGCAAGAAGACGGAAACTCTAATGTCTCATTCGTCTAAGCTTGATAAAGATGAACAAGGAAAAGAAGTTGATCAGAAGCTATATCGTAGTATGATTGGATCGCTTCTATATCTCACTGCATCAACGCCAGATATTCTTTATAGCGTCTGCTTATGTGCAAAATTTCAGACATGTCCAAAAGAATCGCATCTTACAGCAATGAAAAGAATTATTAAATATATTGGAACATATTCAGCTTATGATCTTTGGTATTCAAAGGATTCTGATTTCATTCTGAAGGGATACTCAGATGCAGATCTCGCCGGATGTAAAATTGACAGGAAAAGCACTTCAGGAACCTGTCAACTTATGGGAAATATGCTTATTTCCTGGTATTCCAAAAAGCAAAGCACAATTGCTCTCAGTACAGCAGAAGCAGAATACGTATCTCTTGGAAGTTGTTGTGCTTAGATCCTTTGGTTAAAACAACAGCTAAGAGATTATGGAGTTAAGGATTCAAGTGTAGAGATCAGATGCGACAACACAAGCGCCATAAATCTAACCAAGAATCCTATTTTTCATTCAAGAGCGAAGCACATCGAGATCAAACATCATTTTATTCGCGATCATGTTCAGAATGAAAATGTTCACATTCAGTATGTTGATACAAAGAATCAACTCGCAGATATATTTACTAAACCTCTTGATAAAGAGTCTCTCAATTTTATTCGAAACGAATTAGCTATTACTAATCCCTTTTCTTAAGATATATTAAGAACAGGTCACTTGAAAGAATTCAGAAGCAGAGCTCAGAAGCAAAACTGCTCAGAAGCAGAACTCAAAAGCAAAGTTTAGAAGCAAATTTGCATAACCTATGTTCAGAAACATATTTTTAGTACTTCAGAAGCAAGATAATGTATGTGTGGATTGCTATATTATCTTGTTGATGACAAAAAGGGGGAGAAGATACCTCATTACGTTGCAGGATACATTGAACGTTGCAGGATATACACATACGCGAATTATACTTATGCGCTCAAACAAATTCAACGACGTATACAACATATGGTGATATCCTTCTATCACTCAAAGTGCATATCATATGTATTCAGATGCACATTATATTCAGATGCACATTCTTTTGAAACGATTCAATTGAGTCATATATTCACATTATTAGTGAAATCTTTTCCGAGCTTAACTTTTATACAAACATTTTCATATATATCAACTTTTATTGAGGAAGTTTTGTCATCATAAAAAAGAGGGAGATTATTGAGAAAACCTTCCCTCTGAATATTTTGATTCTGACAAAACTAACCCTCTTGTGAGAGAATCTGGTTAATACAAATAAATTTTATATTGCAGGAATGAACATGTGAACAATAGCTTCTAATGTTCCAAAACTGGCGTTCAGACTCAAGGAGTAGTCGTCGCACACTTGCTTCAGATATAGTCGAAGTCCGGTATTCAGATGGAGAATTGTGCTGCCTCTGAATACTTCAGAAGGAAGTCTATGTTGCTTCTGAAGACTTCAGAAGGAGGTTTGTATTGCTTCTGAAGACTTATCTCGAGAAGATTTATGTGACACGTCAGCAAGGACTTTAGAGAAGCTCAGAGTCACTATTCCAATCTGTTCAGATTCAGAGAGTCTCTATAGTTCAGAAGACTGCTTCTGAACAGCGTTCAGATTTTGTAATATCTCTCTGCCAGATTCTGAAGACCCACGTTTGGCAGGTTTCTGGTTTGGTCGCGTCTTTTTATGGAAGTCTATAAGATTTGATTGACAGGATTATTTTTCAATCAAATCAGGAGAATATCCTCGATTGAATATTACATTCCATGGACAAGATATCTTGGAGATTTGGATGAACTCTATTTATGAAAACTGAAGATTTGGTTGTATGGGCGACTGAATATGAAGGGTTCAAACTCTACTCCAACGACTACTGGATCTTCCTATATACAGTCTCGATCAATCAAGATTGATGGCGCCAATCAAAGATTGAGGAGCGATCCTTTGAAGGACCTTGATAATTGCTAGTTCAAGGTCGAAGGAGTATAAAAGAAGATCAATGGTGACTGTTGCAAGAGAGTTCAAGAACTTAAAATTCCAAAGTGCTAAGTTGTTCAGATTCACATTCTCTTGTTCTTGTGAGCTTAAAATTCTCAGTCTTGAGAGGTTTCTTTGTAAGAGTAATTAGAGTGACAACTCTTGTAACATTTCATCGACTCATAGTGGAATCCAGCCGATCGGCTGTCATCGTGGGAAAGTGGACGTAGGCTTGCTAAAACCGAACCACTATAAACACTGAGTGCAATTTCTTTTTCCCTAAACTCATCTTGTTGTATTTAGTTTATCTGCATGTCTTTTTACTGATCTTATTCAGTTTATGTTCTGAACCTATTAATTTTCGCATTATATACCAAAAGTGTTCAGAATCACCTATTCACCCCCTCTTTAGGTGATATTGCTAGATCCAACAGGGGGAGGAGAGAGAGAGAGAGAAGGCTTATATAATAGGGGGCGTAAGTTGGTTTGGCTAGGGGAAAGTAGGGGTTCATTTTCGCTCAATTCCAGGACTAACTCAATCGGATCAAACTCATCGGCGATGGTTTATGGCCCTGATATGCCATATCATGCCATGCCATTCGTGCATCTTAATATTGATAAAAAAGCAAAATCATATTTTGAAAGCGAAAAACTAGAAAGGGGAAACGTAAGCTCCACCAAGCTTGTGGAGCACCCAGTGTTTGGGGCGTTTCAATCTTTTCTTATGCTTCTTCTTTTCTCTCGCTTGCAGTGTTCATATGCTTCCCAGTCTCAGTTAAATAGACTAACCAAGATTTACTAAACAGAAGCTGAATACTAGACAAGACACTCTTTACCATGTTCTAGTTCGAGGATTTTATCGGCTAGGATCACGGCATCAGGTGATATATATAGTGGGCGTATGTGCACTTTTAGCTGGTCGAATGCTTCTTCCACCTTCCTTGATGGGGATTACGTGTTCAGGCATCTTGAGGCTTCTTCAGAGCTTCTCAATGAGCTAAATGACCAAATTCACCCTCAGGCAATGATTTATGTCTGGGCCGAAAAAGAAAAAAGGAGGAAGAAAATGTGGGATGGGCTTTCTGCTCCATCTGTGGTTCAAGCGCTGCTGGATCACGTTGAAATCAACCGTCTTAATCATTTTGAAAGTTCTAAATAGAAATATAATCGTTGAGAGCACAAATTTATATACTCCAAAAACAAATGATTCATGAAATTTGACCAAAGGAGGTAGCAGATGTGAAAAAAAATTAGACAAACATGTGACCCGAGATCATAGGCCCACGTATATAAACCCGGATAGAAAGCGAGGCGCGATTTTTTACATGATCCGTCAGTATCTAGTACGACGTCGCCAAACCCAGGTGTTTTTTTTTTGGGTCGGAAAAAAGCCAAACCCAGGTTGATCACAAGCAAATTCCACAATGTCGAAGCAGGGAGACGCAGTGTGCGTCACCGGCGGTAGCGGCTGCATCGGCTCATGGCTCGTCCGCCTCCTCCTCGAACGCGGTTATACCGTTCACGCCACCGTCCAAAATCTCAGTTACTCTCTCTTCCTCCGTCCTCTCTCTCTCTCTCTCTCTCTCTGATATTACCTTTCCCAATTCATATGCTCAGTTCATTCTATTCCTTCTTGATTGCTGCACAATTGCCCCCGTTAGCTGAAGCTACTCACACTTTCGTTCGTGCCGCATCATTTCACCTGGCTGTGACCCAATCGGATTTCTCCGTTTTGCAGAAGATGAAGCTGAGACGAAGCATCTAGAAGCTTTACCAGGGGCGGACTCCCGTCTCCGCCTCTTCCGCATGGACCTCCTCCACTACGACTCCATCCTCGCCGCCGTCCGCGGTTGCACCGGCGTCTTCCACCTCGCCTCTCCCTGCATCGTCGACCAAGTCCGCGACCCCGAGGTTCTCTTCTCTCCCGCCGCCTAATTACATGGATGGATGCATTTTTGGCACCCTTGCACTGTGAATTTACGGGACTACTTTTGGGTCATTTGGCAGAAGGAGCTTTTGGACCCGGCCATTAAAGGGACGATCAACGTTTTGACAGCGGCTAAAGAAGTTGGGGTTCGGCGCGTGGTGGTGACGTCCTCTATCTCCGCCATCACGCCAAGCCCGTCTTGGCCTGCTGATCAAGTGAAGGCTGAAGACTGTTGGACCGATCTTGACTACTGCAAGCAGAATGGGGTGAGTTAATTTGACCCCTTCATTGGCTTTTTGCAGTCCTATGAGTTTTCCTTTTTCATCAAGTGTAAGCTGTATGAGTGCCCCTTCCACTGTATGTGACCTTAGTTTTCCCTGTTTGAGCTAGTTGTGGTATCCTGCATCCAAAACACTTGCCGAGAAGGCTGCTTGGGACTTTGCTAAGGAAAATGGATTAGATGTGGTTGTGGTGAATCCTGGAACAGTCATGGGTCCTGTCATTCCCCCAAGACTCAATGCAAGCATGTTAATGCTTGTACGCCTTCTTCAGGGTAACTTTCTTCCACTATTCAGACTTTTGATTTGATTATCATCCGCTGCATCTCTGGTTGTCTGCATTTGTCAATCGTGCCCTTAGGAAAGTAGATCTTTCTACTTTTGAGTGGATGTAAAATCGATGCTGGGAGGTTAAGGTTGCGTATGGTAACCATTCTGTTCCAGAAAACTGATTCTGATTAAAATGACTTTTTCTTATTCTGTTTCTGGATGAGTTTTAGAGAATCAAAATGCGTTTGATAACTGCCCAAAATTTCTATTCCTGGAATAGAAACGCGTTTGATAACTGCACAAAATTTCTGTTTCGAAAAACTGTTTCTCTTCCTAATTTTTTTCATTTAAGTCAAATAATTATGTAGTTACTTTGTAAAATTTCATCCTAAATTGAAGACTAATTTCCAATGCACGCTAAAATAATTTAAAATATATTATTTTTTTTAGCATGTCATAAATGAAACACAAATTTTAATACATGACGTTTGAAGTTCGATTGAAGAATGTGATAGTTCCCATATTAAGAACTCATTTTTTTCTTTAAATGTTGCTTTGTCCAAAATACATACAAACATAGCAGCTGAATAACCAAATTATCCATTGACAAAAAAAAAACCAAATTATCCTCCTTGATACAAAGTACTAGTTCTTCACTATCATTTTGCAGCTTCTGTCCTAAATCCAAGTGGGTGTTTGGCTCCAGCTCCATATACAGATGGTCACATTTTGTGACGCACGGCTACGAGTATATATGTTATCATCCGCATGTTGGATGCCCTCATCTTCTGCGACATTTTTTTGCAAAAGAGTGAAATCTAAGGAATTTAGGCCCAAATTTATGAAAATGAGGTTAAACTAGCCTAATCTAAGCTTCTCCTATTTTTAAGGATTTTCTAAATTTTTTGTGATTTTTTAAAAAAATTCAATTTTTTTATTTTATTTTTATTTTATTTTTATTAGTTTGAGAGAAAAGTGACGAGAGAACTGAAAGGGAAAAGTGAGAGATATAAGACTTCATTCTGTTTTGTGATTCTCCAAAGTGATTTTTTTTTCCAGAACCAACTTTTTTTTGGTTCTGGATTTTGCTCTAAAACTGATTCTGATTCTCTAAAATTGATTTTGGGAACAGAATCAGAATCATAATTATTTGCGTTACCAAACATGATTCTCATTCTTTACTGTTCCGGGGAACAGAATTAGAGAATGAGAATGGTTACCATACAGGCCCTAAAATTCCAAGTTTTGTACCATAGTTGGGAAAACAAATCCACGTCTATTTGCAAGGTTAGAGATCCCCTTTCACATGTTCGTAGGCACAGGTTCAGTTATCTATTATGCACCACTTCTTAAGTTTTCTTCTTATTATTTCCCTTAGAGACTAGACTAGATTATCATATTTTTCCCCTGCTGCCGGTGACTTAATTGGCAAAAAGAGACAATAATCATAAAGAATGTTGGGCAAGCGCTATGCTTCTGCCAAATACTACAATCAAGAGTACATGCTTTTGCTGGTGTTACGTTTACATGACAATAGTTGATAGTTGATACAATGTCATGAACCAAATATTAATGCCAGCAATGCGTCCTTCCCTCAGCTAAAGTACTGGATAATGGAAGGAGACCTGCATACTGTGATGGAGATATGTCTAGTAGTCCAATCTTCTGAACTCGACGCCTTTTACTTCCACGTATTGAAAGCAATTTATACCTTTCCCCAGGGTGCACTGAAACATACCAAGACTTTTTTATGGGATCTGTCCATTTTAAAGACGTTGCCTTAGCACACATTCTGGTTTACGAGAATGCATCAGCCAAAGGAAGGCACCTGTGCGTTGAAGCTATATCACATTATGGCGATTTCGTGGCCAAGGTTGCTGAGCTTTACCCTGAATATAACTTGCTGAGGTAACTAGCAACTAGTTTGATTCCCCTCATTTGCAAAACAGTTTTATTTGAGGCTCATGCCAGAGTTCTAGTTCTTTTTTAAACTGCATCAGGATCTTCAGATGCATCTCTAGGACTTGTAGCACTAATGATCATTTTTAATTTGTTTTCTTGTAAGCCAAATGTTGACTTGGAGAGTGTTCTGGTCTTAAAAATGGAGCAATTTTGAATTCTTAATATGCCTTGTACCGGTGAGTCATGCATCACTAGTTATAACCTGAAACATTTGGCTATCAAATAGATTGGCCCCATCGTTTCTTGTGTACCGAATTGAATGGCCACAATTTCGTTGGGCTTTCGTGTTGCCTTAAAGGCTTTCATATTTCCTTTGGGTCGGCAAAGTTTATCTGATAGACAAAGAGAAAGCTTCCCTCACTAGTCAAATTCAGATAACTTGGAGGCTAATAAGATGCTTAACTGCCTGCTTATAATTTGTTGGTAGAACTGGGCAAAACTTTCTAATTAGCAGCTTCTAGACTGTTTTTAAAGAATCTTCACCCTTGTATGTTAATTGCTGTTACCGAAATTGATAGGAAAGGCTCAGATGCAGATGCTTCTGTTTGCGGTCTATGTTGTGCCCGTGTTTCTTCTATGTCACTGGAAGTCTTGTACCGTACAGGATGTCTTTTGTAAGATTTGTATATGGTTTATGTTGCTAAACTTAGTATTCTGTCTCGATAGACTACCCAAGGATACTCAACCAGGGTTATTGAGGACGAAGAATGGAGCTAAGAGGCTGATGGACTTGGGATTGGAGTTTATCCCCATGGAACAAATCATCAAGGATTCTGTGGAGAGCTTAAAGAGCAAGGGCTTCATTTCATGAACATATCCTAGAGAATTCATGGAAACCAACATATGCTGTGATGTATCGGCTAGCTATGGCCCGTGGTAACGCTGTACTAATGTTGTAACGCGTATAATGCAGTTAGTGGGTGAATTGCCAGTGCACCGGAGAAAAGAGGGTGATAAACCAATGCAATCTTATTGTCTTGGAAACTGAGATGCATCCTGGGAAACTCCTTGAAGTCTTTCAACATTATCTTTCAGTGCGTGCTGATATTCGCTTGTTAAGTTGTGATCCGTGGTGTATTCGATACTCTTTTAAGTGATTTAAGATGCTGTGTAACTATCTGTCATAGGGCTAAAGCACCTATCCACCCAAAGACGGAAATCGGGCACCATGCATTTGTGTGACCGTGATATTTCTAATAGATGTATGTGGTGTTAAAAGCGGGGCCGGGATATTTCTGCGGCACCGGCATGGCAATCCTCTCGTGTCATATGGGGACAAATAGCGACGAAATTTTTCACGGTCCAGATTTTGTCTTCTCGATGTATGAGGGGAGATATTTTTTAGGCGGGGGAGGAAGTGCTTAAGCAATTACGCAGTTCTAGACTTGTAGCGAGTAGATAAAGCCCATCCCGACCGAGCCTCAAATCCTCAAACAATTAGTTAGCTTATCGTCGATGCGATCCAACATGCCTTGTACGTCTTACCTAGCTCCCTCTCTTTTGACTTACCTGCGCGTGTTCACTGTCTTGTCTCCTTCTTCATCTTCCAAAATCACCTTACCTTCACACTCCTCCAATAAAGTGTCCGTGGGTTTGTATTACGAGTCCCTTTGCCCTTACAGTGCCAATTTCATCGTCAATCACCTCCCCAAGATCTTCGACGGCGACCTCATCTCCCATGTCGACCTTAACCTCGTTCCGTGGGGCAATGCCAAACTTATTCATCACGGCTCCCCTGTCACCGGGTCACCAACTTCCTTGACTTTCCGGCACTGGGCAGGCGTCAGCCCCTCCTATACATGATTTTACGCCTTTGCGGAGACCTGTGTTTTTGGTAAATAGTTACTCGGGTCTGGTCACTGCGACCCCCTTTGTGAGGGGGCACCCCTTTCCCGAAGTTACGGGTCTATTTTGCCGAGTTCCTTAGAGAGAGTTGTCTCACGCCCCAAGGTATTCTCTACCTAACCTGCTATATTTTCCCTACAACGTGCTTTCTTAAGTTCCATCACTTTCATTCTCGAGTTCATTATTGTTTTTTCCATTGTCTTCGATACTTCCATTTTTCCGCTCAAGTTTCCATTTAGGTCATCAACAATCTTTATCACGTCCATCCAACCATGACATCCTTAAGAAATGACGGTGGACGGTCCAATGCCAGTCACAAATATAACATTAAAAAAAAATTGTGAAATTTTTTGCGGTAAGCATAACACGGTCACACTATCATGTACAGTGTGACCGTCATGCAATCATTTTCCTACGCAAAGGAGGAATAAGGAGATGGAAAATTCAATAAGAAAAAAGAATCTCTTGCCTTTAAATGTGAAGATAGATCCTTTTGTCTTGTTCACCGCCCCACACAAACTACCCAAAGGAGGAATAAGGAGATGATGCCAAAGCCACTTTTGGTATTTTGATCACGACTTCGTTCCGAGCACTGCCCACTTAATATTTCTTCGGCTGGTGCAGATTTCCAAGAGGGTGCCAAGTATCATGCCAAAGGAAAGTATTCCTGCCATTCTCCAACAAGATGTCGTATCAAAGAACTTAGCAAACTTTTCAATTGCTCTCCAAGAATAGGATGAAGAGGTAGGGAGAGTCCAGGAGCTCCTGCCCCTCAGCTTTATAAGCATCAATCCGAGCCACCCGTACAGATCCAACTTTGATCACAAGCGACCATATATAACCAAGACTGCCAGCAATCTTCCAGCGAAGCTAGGTTCTCTAACGGCAAAAATATCAAAAAAGTCATAAATTTATTGCGATTGTGCCAATTCAGTCTTAAACCTTCTTTTTTTTTTGCCAATTTTTTTGGTCATTTTTTTTTTTGGGTCATTTGAGTCCTAAACCTTTTGCAATTATGCCAATCAGTCCATTTGGCCGGTTGGCAATGATGTGGATAATTTTTAATAATATCTTTATATTTTTCGAATTTTGGATTATTGTTTTAACAATTTTTTTTTGTCTTTTTTCTTTTTCTTTTTTGTTAGGGCCGACAACCTCCTCCGGTCACTGGGCGAGGGCCTACGAGCCCTTGCCTAGCAGCGGGCGAGGGCTCGTGACCCTTGCCGGCCACTGGTTAAGGGCTCGTAACTGGGCGACGGCTCGCGGCCTTCACTCTTAGCTGGGCAAGGGCTCACAGGCCCTTGGTCGGAGGTCAGCATCCTCTTGCCGGCCTTAACAAAAAAAATAAAAGAAATTAAAAAAAATATAAAAAAATTAAAAATTTAAAATATTATTAAAATATTATTAAAAATTGTTCACGTCAGCGTCGGCCGGTCAAATGGACGAAGTAGCACAATTGTAAAAGGTTTATGACTTAATTAGCAAAAAAAAAAGGTTTAGGACTGAATTGATACAATTGCAATGGGATAGGACTTTTTTGGTATTTATCCCGTTCTCTAACCCTAGACCACCCTCATTAATTGCACGGCATGCTAACACGACGTGCTAGTCATTTTCAAAGTTTAAGGCTTCGTTGGTTTCGTGAAAAATGCATGATCAGAAAAGTATTTTCAAAAAATGATAGCATATATCACTCACAAAAAGGAATGAACGAAAAATATTTTTATCGTTAATGCCAATGTTTAGACACAATTTGTTGTCGGTGATGACTAATTATTTCAAATGATACATGCATTATTTTTAAGAAAATATTTTTAAAATTACTTATTTTTCACAAAACAAATGGAGCCTAAGAGTATTTGCACCCTTAAGTAGATTTGATTGATCAAGCATTGGCTCATCGTCCAATAACATGTGTGAAACAATGATTACTCAATCAGTGCCTAGTCAGCGAGTAATGATATAGAATTCGATGTTGATCACAAAGTTATGGTAATTTGCCATCAATGCGGAGCTAACCGACAATTATGGGCTCCATTTTCGAGTTTGTGTACACACACACACACACACACACACACACACACACACACACACACACACACATATATATATATATATATATATATATATATAAATTAGGATTTTGCTAGCTTAACAGTCTTTTGGGTGAAGTGAGAGTATTAGCATATCATGGACCACAAATCCTTAAAAGAGTAAACCCCATAATAATTTTTAGTTATTTGTGAAAAAGAAAAATTTGCAGTCCAGAATAGACGATTAATTTTACGGTCATTCGTCCGTATTTTACTTCATGTGCATGCTAGTAGCATTACTCTTACACGAATAACACAGAATGGCACGAGAAGATGGTCTCAGGCGCCAATTCCAAATTATTGTTGTTGATAATACATAAGCACTAAGAAGCCGATAGGGCACACTAATATTTTTCTGCTACTATTGGAGTCTCCCCGCAGACAACTTCTATCAAGAAGTAGGGGTGACCGGTTCCAGGATGGGGGGGTTCACACCCTAGAACCGAGAATATCCGGCGAGGGACTGGTTCCGCAAAATGCGAACCGTGAACCACCAGCTCGTTTTATGGATCCAACCGAGAACCGAACCACCGGTCCGGTCCGATTCCTGATTGGATCCATAGAACTGGTCCTATCGAGCTTCAACATCAATTAAAAAATGTACCGACAAAGATCATATGAAAGGGGGTAACATGTTCCATCACTGCAATGCCAAGAAAGAAACATAAGTGTTTATAAATAATTGCATGTATCAACTGGAGCTTTCATCATAGTAATTGAAGGTCAATGAAACTAAGGCAATATCTTGGAACAGAGATCCTCGCATTAAAAATGCAGTCCCAAAATCAGAATCATTCACTTTAACAAATGACTAACAAAGAAAGAGTTTCACAAACAAGCCAAATGTCACTCAGACCACCTCAAGAAGGGACTCCACTCCCGGTTTTATAGAGAACGAAGATTATAGTCTGGAAAGGGTCTGGGTGAGGTTAGCTGGGCCTGGGTTGGGTGGCGTGATTGAAAATTTGAGATTTTTAGCTTCAATTAAAAAAAAATATTTATATTATTTCAATGGGTCCGGTTCGGTTGAATGGTTCCCACCTAAAATCATGAACCGAACTGGTACCCGCCGGTAACCATCCAAAATCAGCCGGTTGGGGACGGTCCGATCCGGTTTGGGTGGATCCCTCACCCCTAAAGAGAAGTAGTTCGATTTAAGCGGATGGATGTGCTTGTTGTCTTCTCCTAGACTCTTCCACGATGGACAGCCTGATGCCTCTGTCCTTGGGGAGCGACACCCATGTCTTCGTCCCCTCGTCGATCTCGAAAACGTACCCCTCTCGAGTCACAAACTCGTTCCCAGCCGCATCCTGAACGTGGATGATGTTGAAGCTCCCCTGGTGCTTCTCTTTCACCTTCATGACCCCAACACGTCCTCTGTTCCTTCCGCTGGTAGCCATCACGACGTTCTCGACCTCGAACTTGATGAAGTTGGTGATTTTGTAGGTCTCGAGGTCTAGCTTGATAGTGTTGTTGGCCTTAATTAACGGGTCCGGGCATCGGATGGTTCGGCCGTTTAAGGTGTTGAGGTAGGAGATCCCTTTATTCCCGAGATGCACTGATCGGACTTTGCACAGCTTGAACTGCATGGCATGCTGCTTCCCAGTCCATCATCTGCTTACTCACTATTTCCTAGAAATTCACAAAAGATAAAGAGAAAATAAAAAGGACGGTAGTGTAAATATCAGTCTAAAACCTGAGCCTCCTCGTGTGACGTCCCAGGCCGTCACTTTTCTACCGAGCTCTATTTTTATGTGATTTTAAATTATAAACCAGAGGTGCATGCAGGAAGCGTAATGGATACTTCATCCGACATTAACTCAACACAGAAAACCTGGCACGCACATCAAAGAACGCCTGTTTTCACACACTTATTAACTCACATATATTATCACAAGCGTTCTTACATTATGTTTTAAACAGACAGTTGGGATAAACAACATAACTACTCCATCACACTACGACCTCATTATCCTCCTTCACCACCGCCCCCATCCAAACATACACCGCTACGGCGTTTCCCCAAAAAGTGACCGACGTACATCCTCTTCAAAAACTTGCATGTACACCAGACACCAACAACTCCCAAACCATGATACTACACTGCACTAGTGTCGTCGTCGATGTCATCGTCCAAAGGCATGAAAGGTATCGTCCCTATCAGATGTCTGGTTTCATCTTTCATGAATAGTGACACAAAACGCAGCGGAATGAGCATCTCCGGTAAACCTACGTCTATCCATACAACACAAACTAAAATACGAAAGCGCTCCAACGGAAACTCAGGGTTGTCTTCTCCTGGATTCCTCCACTATGGACAGCTTGATGCCTCTGTCCTTGGGGAGCAACACCCATGGCTTCGTCCCCTCGTCGATCACGAAAACGTACCCCTCCCGAGTCACAAACTCGTTCACCACCGCGCCCAGAGCGTGGATGATATCAAAGCTCCCATGGTGCTTCTCTTTTACCTTCATGACCCCAACACGTCCTCTGTTCCTTCTGCGGTCGCCATCACGACGTTCCTGATCTCGAACTTGATGAAGTCGGTGATTTTGTAGGTCTTGAGGTCCAGCTTGATAGTATCGTTGGCCTTAATCAGTGGGTCCGGGTATCGGATCATCCAGCCGTCGAAGTTGTTGAGGTAGGGGATCCCTTTTTTCCCGAGATGCACTGATCGGACTTTGCATAGCTTGAACTACATGGCATGCAGCTTCCCAGTCCATCGTCCGCTTACTCACTCTTTCCCACAAATTCACAAAAGAGAAAGCGAAAACAAAAAGGACAATAGTGCAAATATCAGTCTAAAACCTTAGCCTCCTCGTCACAGATCGAACAAAGCCGGAAGCGGCGCTTGGTGTCTTAAAGAAGGCGGAAGTTCTCGCTTGTTCTAGGAATAGAGACCACATCTACAACATATGATGGTTTAAGATAACAGAGAGTGACATTGGTATTTTGATCACGACTTCGTTCCTAAACCTTTTGCAATTATGGGCTCCATTTTCGGGTTTGTGTACACACACACACACACACACACACACACACACACACACACATATATATATGTTATGAAATACATGGATGAATATTCATTATATTCATCCTACCTAATGTATTTATTATGGTACATTTGTATTCTACATTCTAAGTACATCTCCTTATTCCATGTATGTTCATCTCCCTATCTAATGTATGTATTTATTCAATACATTGATATTAATGATAAGTGCATCCTTGTTCTCCTATAAATAGGAGCTTTGTTTAGAAGAAGACATAGTTGAAAATAAAATTTCTCCTCTGGCCTTCTTTACTATCTTTGGTGTTTATCTGCTTTCTCTACTTAATCTCTCTCTATTCTCTCTATTATATACTTGCAACGCAATATTTTACAACACGTTATCAGCACGAAGATCTACCAACTGAGTAAATAATTTTGCAAGGTAAGTGTTCTCTTTGTTTTCTTTAATCAACTTATACTTCATCTTTTTCTATCAATTTTTCATTTTTTTTCTTAGCAATTTCAAATCTAAAAGTATCCTTCTGCTCCTAAAGTGGCGGTGGATATTTGGAAATCCTTCTAATTAATTTAAGGATTCATTTTTTTTTTTGCAAGAATTATGGCAAATATTGAAAAGCCCAAATTCCACATCCTGGAAGTGAGTGAAAATAATTATCTGTCCTGGTGCCTTGACATGGAAATGCACCTCCAAGGGCAAGGTCTTGATAATGCAATTACAGAAGACGGAACCTCAAATGCAAAAGATAATGCAAATGCACTGGTTTTTATTCGCTGTCATTTGCATGAGAGCCTGCAGACTCAATATTTATCTGTTCGAGACCCTCAGACCCTGTGGAAGAGGTTGCAGGATAGGTATGATCATACCAAGAATGTTATCCTCCCTCAAGCACAGTATGACTGGCAGCATCTCAGGCCGCAAGATTTTAAATCAGTGTCTGACTATAACTCCTCTTTATTTGATATTGTTTCTCAGCTTGAGTTATGCGATGTCAAGCTCACTGATGCGGAACTGTTAGAGAAAAATTTCTCCACCTTCCACGCTTTGAATATTCTATTGCAATAGCAATACCGGCAGCGTCAATTTGTCACATACTCTGAATTAATTTCTGCGCTCCTCACTGCTGAGCAAACTAATGAATTGCTGCTAAAAAATCATGATCTTAGACCTGCTGTCTCAAAAGCATTGCCTGAAGCACATGCTAACTCTGAGAAAAATACTGGCCATTTTAAGGGCTATAAGTGCAGGCAAGAACATATTCCTCGAAGGGGTGGCAGGAAATTTAACCGCCCTAGGAAATCTAACTTTGGCCCGAATCATGACAAAGAAAAGAAGCCAAAGAAGGTGACTAATGAAAGTATTTGCCATCGCTGTGGCATGGTCGGGCACTGGTCACGTACTTATTGTACGCCAAAACACTTTGTTGATCTATACAAGGCATCTTTAAAAAATACGGGCAAGCGTGATGAATCTCACACCATTGAAATTAATCCTACTGCCATAACCACTGTTGAGGCCAACAATATCTCTGTTGGTGGGACTCCTCTTGCTCCTGAAGTAGCAAATGCATCCCTGGATGTCTCTGATTTCTATGAGGACCTCTGATTGCTTTGATAAGGCATCAAACTGGTGGATGACAACTTAGATTTCGAATTTTATGATTCTAATAATTTCTTTTCTAGTTGCTTTTCTTTAAATGTATTACCTTTTATTGTTCTCTAATATGGTTATGTAATGAAATGCTTATGAACCTTATATAATATTTATTATTTTGAAATTTTATTTGATCCTATAACTAATATGCAAATTTTATGATACTTGACACCCGAAGTTGTCAACAAAAGTGCAAATGGAAAATATCGAGAAAAAGGAAAATATTTGTTTGCTTTATAGTGCATCAACACATACCATATTTCGTAGTAGACACTTTTTCTCGTGTATGATATTGCGTAAGACACATGTCCATACAATATAAGGGTCCTATTCCGATTATTGATGGTTTCGGGAATGCCACAATTGTTTTGCCAAATGGCACCATCTTGCATATTGAGGATGCGTTTCTAAGCAATAGATCAAATAGGAATCTGCTCAGCTTCAAAGATGTACGCCGTAATGGGTATCATATTGAGACTATTTATGAGCAAAACAAGGAATATATCGGCATTACCTCTTATAAGATGGGCCTGAAAACCATCCATGAGAAGCTAGAAGCTTCTCCTATGGGTTTGTATTGTGTCATGATTAAGACTGTTGAAACCTACGCCACCATGTCCTGGAGATTGGTAAACCCTAATCAGTTTGGACTATGGCATGATCGCCTTGGTCACCCTGGTGCTTCAATGATGCGTAGAATAATTCAGAATACAAAAGGGCACCCTTTAAAGGATACAAATGTATTGTTGTCCAAAGATTATAATTGTGAAGCTTGTTCACAAGGAAAACTCATTACCAAACCTTCTATAACAAAGGTTAATCTTGAATCCCTTTTATTCCTACAAAGGATTCAGAGTGATATTTGAGGACCAATACAACCACCAAGTGGACCATTTTGATATTTTATGGTACTAGTGGACGCATCATGTAGATGGTCCCATGTTTGCCTATTATCTACGTGCAATGTCATCTTTGCACGTTTACTTGTGCAGATTATAAAGCTTCGGGCACAATTCCCTGATTATCCAATTAAAAGTATAAGGATGGATAATGCTGGTGAATTTACATCAAAGAGTTTTGATGCGTATTGTGCTTCACTCGGAATCGAGGTTGAGCACCCGATCGCATATGTTCATACTACTCAAAATGGATTGGCAGAATCCTTAATTAAATGTATCCAAATCATTGCCCGCACTCTATTATTGAGAACGAATCTCAACGATACAGCATGGAATCATGCAGTTTTGCATGCGGCAGCCCTAATTAAATTGCACCCCACTGCTAGTCTCTTACAATCTCCCCTTCAAATGGTTCTTGGTTACGAACTTGATATTTCACATTTACGCACCTTTGGTTGTGCAGTACAGGTGCCTTAGCACCGCCAAAAACAACGAAAATGGGTCCCCAATGCTGTTTGGGCATTTATGTTGGGTTTAATTCACCATCCATCATTAGGTTCTTGGAACC
Source organism: Lenwebbia sp. NSW1173648 (assembly GCA_029784005.1). Taxonomy (NCBI): domain Eukaryota; kingdom Viridiplantae; phylum Streptophyta; class Magnoliopsida; order Myrtales; family Myrtaceae; genus Lenwebbia; species Lenwebbia sp. NSW1173648. Next base: position 472,975 of record JARCGZ010000011.1, read on the forward strand.
AACTACTGGTGATCTTTTTACTGTCAGATTCGCAGATTGTCATTTCGATGAGACAATGTTTCCATCAATTGGGACACTTACAACTTCCATGACTGCAAAGCAGAAACCAGTTAAAGTTATCTCCTGGAATGAGAAAAATTTATCTCAATTAGACCCAAGAACTCCTGAGTGTGAAGACGAGGTACATCGCATAATCCATTTACAGGCTATGGCCAATAGACTTCCTGACGCATTTAATGATGCTGCTAAGGTAACGAAGTCTCATATTCTAGCTGCAAATGCTCCAGCTAGGATAGCTGTTCCCGAAGGATAGGCTAAAATGGATAAAAATCCCCCACACTTGAAGCGTGGTAGATCGATAGGATTAAAAGACACCATCCCTCGAAAATGAAGGAGAAAGAATCAGGAATCCGCTCCAGAAGAGCCTAGTGTTGTGCTTGCTCCCAAGGAGCTTATTGCCCTTGAAGAGGCACAAACCCATGAAAAGATCACAGACCCTGGGAATACTGAGAATTCCATTACATATTGTAATGAGATTTGGGATCAGAATGAAATCATCATTGATGATGTTTTTGCATTCTCAGTTGCTCATAAAATTATGGATGATGATTGTGAGCCGCAATCTATTATTGAATGTCTTCAAAGGCAAGATTGGCCTAAGTGGGAGGAAGCAATTAATGCTGAATTAGCTTCCCTATCTAAATGAGAGGTTTTTGGACCCGTAACTCGAATTCCCGATAATATAAAGCCCGTTGGATATAAATGGGTATTTGTTAGGAAACAAAATGACAAAAACGAGGTTGTCAGGTATAAAGCCCGACTCGTTGCCCAAGGATTCTCCCAGAAACCTGGGATTGATTATGATGAGACATATTCACCTATTATGGATATGATTACATTTTGTTTTCTAATTAGCCTAGTAGTCTTTGAAAGATTGGAAATGCGTCTTATGGATGTTGTGATGACATATCTATATGGCTCATTAGACTCTGATATTTATATGAAAATTCCCGAGGGATTCAAAATGCCTGATGCATGCACTCCCCTCAACTTATTCTCAATAAAGTTGCAAAGATCTTTGTACGGGTTAAAACAATCCGGTCGCATGTGGTATCAACGTCTACGTGAGTACCTAATTAAGGAAGGGTACAAAAATGATCCTATCTGCCCATGCGTATTTATTAAGAAATCAGAAATCAGAAATCAGATTTGCTATTGTAGCAGTTTATGTCGACGATATGAATTTAATTGGAACTCCAGAATAGTTAGCTAAAACTGCTGAGTATTTGAAAAGGGAGTTTGAAGTTAAAGATTTGGGTAAAACCAAACTGTGTCTTGATCTAGAGCTCGAGCATAAAGCAAATGGAATAATTGTTCATCAATCAGCATACATTGAAAGATTACTTAAACGCTTCAACATGGACAAGGCTCACCCATTGAGCACCCCTATGGTTGTAAGGTCTCTAATCCCCCAAAAAGATCCATTTCGTCCTAGAGAATTTGATGAAGTGATACTTGGTCCTGAAGTACCATATCTCAATGCAATTGGGTCTTTAATGTACTTGGCACAATGTACGACACCAGATATCGCTTTTGCGGTAAATTTATTGGCACGTTTTAGTTCTGAGCCAACTCGGAGACACTGGAATGGAGTTAAACATATTTTTTGTTATCTCCGACTGTTGACACTTAAATTTTGATTTTCCTTAAATCATTTCATTTACATAAAAAATTAGAACTAATCTTTAGTTCTAGCCAAAAATAATTAAATCATTTTTATGCATAGCATATTTTCTTTAGCATGCATTGCATTTTGCATTTTATTTTGAACCGACGGCAAGGGATTAAACTTAAATTGGCAAGCAATTGGATTGGACTTAACATGAAAAATTTGGCCAACTACAAGGGAGAGGAGGCCGGAATTTTCAAGGGGTCGGAACCTATTTTGAGACTCAATCAGCCCATTTTATTTGATTATTTTAATGAGACTTTTTAATTAACTGTTCATTGTTCAATTAAAGCCTAAATTAAGCTCGAAACCGCGCAAGATAGCCCACAAGGAATCTCAGTAATTCGGCTGGCCCTTATACATATCATGGCCGAGAATTCAATCTAAATTTAATGCAATTGGGCCCTTCGGGACTGAATTCAAGTCATATTTCGATCCCGGGGTCTATTTTGCGAAAATTAAGAGACTTTAAGCGCCAAGCTTGCAACAATTTTCTCTATAAATACTAGCTTATGCCTAGGGTTTTGGGGGGGTCACATAATGTAGATACACGGCCATTATTTTGAGAAGGAAGAGATCTGTTCGTGGGAGTGAGTTCTCTCTCTCCTCGTGAGTTTCATCATCCAAGAGGCCAATTCACTGAAAATATGCGGCCATATTGAGGGGTTCAACCAGGGAATCACAGGGCAAAGAAAAAGCTGAGAGAAAAGTCAGAGAGAAGAAAAGGACAAGAAAAGCAGGAGAGCCAATTCTTGATCAGAATCATGTATTTGCTTTTCCTATTTTACTTTCCTTTGAATTTTCTTTTCTAGGTTTTTTGTTCGTGGCTTTCACTGGAAGAAGACGCCAAAAGTGAGAGGAACCATTCAGAAATTGAGGGACACACGATGAGAAGAAGGAGAAGGGAGCAACAGATTGTCTTCTTATTGGGGTCTTCACCAACGCTTGCAAGCATACAGAGCACAGTTCCTGTCTAACCAAATTGCGAGCCCACATCTGCGTGTCCACAGTCATGAACCGACTCAACGAGTAGCCTTCGTTGCGCCGAGCTGTCGCTGGTCACTGTGGGCTGCTGCGAGTCCCGTGTCCTCGAGCACCGCCGAGCTTCGCCGCTGTCTGTGAACCACCACATGCTGTTGCGAATCGCTGGGCGAGCAGCCCTGCCATAGCCGTTGATTGCCTAAGCATGTCCGTGTTGATCCCGGTCCAAGATCCCGAGCAGAGCAGCCACCGATTTTCCAGATAAGTCGACCACCGAAAAACATTGAAGCTGATCCGAAGCCGCTGTCCTGAGATAAGTCCAACAAAGCGTGAACCTCGCAAGGGAGAGACACATCAACTTGCACTCAAGAATTTATGTGGGGTAATTTGTTCATTAAAAAATTCCCCTTTCTATCTCACTGTTCGTCTTTTTCCAGGATTCATGCAAAAGGAAAGGGCCATCTCATGCATAAATCTAACGTCATCCACTTTCACACGAAGGGTAATGGGCATAGAAGGCAGCGACATCGGGGATCTGTGAAACCTCATCCCCTGTCCATTGTGCACACTCGTTGCACTGCCGAATTACTAACGAATCCTTTGTGCCCTTGGTGTTGTTTTCTCTGTAGATAATGTGCTTAGTTTGATTTGAGATTGCCGAAGCATCTCCAGAACTCACCATGAACCGTGAAACTCCTTCGCTATGAGTCCCGTCAAGCCGGTTCCATCCGTGATTTCGATCCGAAATTAGAATCAAATCTGCCAAATTAGGTAACGATTCTAGTCTTTAGAATATTCGACAATTCTGTTGCCTAAATTGATTGATTTGGATCCCGAACATATGTTGAAGATATTGTGCGTATTTTTTCAGAATATTTAGATTATCTAGTGATCGAATTTGAAATCTTCGAATTCTGAACATATCTTTCTTAATTTGGATAATTATCTGAAATATTTTCAAAAATCTCATAAGATAATTTCCTAATTTAAAAAGATGTGAACTTTGGCGGATAGACAAGCGAACCCTACTAATTTCGGCCATCCCTCAAGATCTTCGAAATTCATGTGGCTTTGGTATTTTATTTTTACTTCTATGTCTAGCATGTTTATTTTGTTTGCATTCTTGTTTATTATATGTTCTGTTTATTTTATAAAGTTGGAACTTTAGTAAACAATATTGCCCGTAACACATGCTCTCTAATCATGCCTTGTCCCTCGGAAAACGTACATTAAATGCAACATCTGACTTCGATCTCGAAGTACGATTGTGCCCGTGCATGTGAATTATACATCAATGCCTCAATCTCGAGGAGTGGATTGATAATTCCTAAATAGAATTTCAAGGTTTGCCCTATGTATATAGGGACGACGGTAATTCTATAATATATTCACTTACTAGCCCCAATCTCGAGGAATGTTGTGAATAAAAATCGGAATTTCGGATATAAAGGTGTTTTATGGGCAATATTGTTTATTTTTGTTCAAATTTCATGCTTTTCTTGTTTAATTAAATTCTCCAAGAAAAGAAAACAAAAAAAGTCACATTTTCTAAAGTTAGGTCATGTTTTCTCATACCTTTGCATGTAAAATAACCCCTAGTAAAGTTTAGGACTTTGAGAAATCAATTTCTTGAATTAAATTGGATGTTATTTGACTTTAGGATAGCATTTTACTTCAATTTTTCATAAATCCGAAAATACATAAAAAAAAATACCAAAAATGTCATTCGTTTTGCATAGCATATAGTGTAGATGCTAATTTGCCATGTCGTGCATAGTCCTTGCATGTCATTTTACTTTGCATGTCATATAGTTAGATTGCATTTGCATTGCATTTAATAAGAGAAATCCTAAAAAAATTAATTCAAATCATCAAACTAAGGACTTTCATGAAAATCGCATACCGAAAGGGCATTAATTGAAAGACTAATGTAATCAAGTCCCCGAATCCATCTAATCTCTGGTTCGTATGAAATAAAGTATTTTCTTCTGAATACTTTATTTAGGTTTCTAATCTACCTACCACAAAAGATTAGTGGCGACTCCAAAATTAAAAACATTTATGCATAATTTATCACATGAACCTAAGTCACGATTCGGTAGAGCTTGGGAGAGCTCGAGCTAGGTTAGTTAATTCAATTTAATTAATTTGGTAATCCATTAAGTTGGAATTTTCGAATTTTAGGTCGCGACACTGAGGAACCATAGATCTAGGATTATATTATTCCAAGGATTCCACTACCTCTGGTATAGTTGGATATGCTGATGTTGGATATAGATCTGATCCACATAAGGCTCGCTCTCAAATCGGTTATTTATTTTATTATAACGGCACCACCATTTCTTGGCGTTCTACGAAGCAATCGCTAGTAGCTTCATCTTCTAACTACTCTGAGATTATTGCTTTCTATGAAGTTGGAAGAGAGTGTGTTTGGTTAAGATCCGTTATAACGCATATTCACAATTCTTGTTGTTTAAGACCGGTTACAAATTCTCCCACTATAATTTATGAAGATAATGCTGCTTGTGTTGCACAAGTTAGGGGAGGATATATCAAAGGTGATAGGACCAAGCATATCTCACCAAAATTTTTCTACACTCACGAACTCCAAGCAAGTCGACAAATTGATGTTAAACATATTCAATCCATAAATAATCTTGCAGATCTTTTTACTAAATCATTGCCAACGTCAACATTTGAGAAATTAGTATATGGCATTGGTATGCGGCGAGTTCACAAGATGCAAGGTTGACTAGCCCCAGCAGTGGCTATATAGCTCAATTGAGGGGGAGATATTATGAATTATGCATTGCACTCTTTTTTCCTTCTAACCGGTTTTTTCCCACAGGGTTTTTCCGGCTTAAGGTTTTTAACGAGACAATTAATGCATCCACAAAAGGGAGAGATCACTTTTTCCCCTTTGTCCGATTTTTGTCCCACTAGTTTTTCCGGCTTAAGGTTTTTAATGAGGCAGCATCATTCATTGCACATTCGTAATACAATGAATACAATGAATATTCAAGGGGGAATGTTATGAAATACATGGATGAATATTCATTATATTCATCCTATCTAATGTACCTATTATGGTACATTTGTATTCTACATTCTAAGTACATCTCCCTATTTAATGTATGTTCATCTCCCTATCCAATGTATGTATTTATTCAATATATTGATATTAATGATAAGTGCATCCTTGTTCTCCTATAAATAGGAGCTTAGTTTTGGTCATTTGTAAGTGAAGAAGAAATAGTTGAAAATAAAATTTCTCCTCTGGCTTCCTTTACTATCTTTGGTATTTATCTGCTTTCTTTACTCTCTCTATTATATACTTACAACGCAATATTTTACAACAATATATATATAGGGTTTTACTAGCGTAACAATCTTTTGGCTGAAGTGAGAGTATCAACATATCATGGACCACAAATCCTTAAAAGAGTGAACCTCATAATAATTTCTAGTTATTGGTGGGAAAAAAAATTGCGGTCCAGAATAGACAGTTAATTTTACGGTCATTCGTTCGTATTTTACTTCATGTGCATGCTAGTAGTATTACTCTTACATGAATAACATAGAATGGCAGGAGAAGATGGTCTCAGGCGTCAATTCCAAATTATTGTTGTTGATAATACATAAGCACTAAGAAGCCGATAGGGCATACTAATATTTTTTTGCTACTACTGGAGTCTCCCCGCAAACAACTTATATCAAGAGAAGTAGTTCGATTTAAGCGGATGGATGTGCTTGTTGTCTTCTGCTGGACTCCTCCACGATGGACAGCTTGATGCCTCTATCCTTGGGGAGCGACACCCACGGCTTCGTCCCCTTGCCGATCACGAAAACGTACCCCTCTCGAGTCACAAACTCGTTCCCAGCTGCGCCTAGTGCTTCTCTTTCACCTTCATGACCCCAACACGTCCTCTGTTCCTTCCGCCGGTCGCCCTCACGACGTTCCCGACCTCGAACTTGATGAAGTCGGTGATTTTGTAGGTCTCGAGGTCCAGCTTGATAGTATCGTTGTCGTTAATCAGTGGGTCCGGGTATCGGATCGTCCGGCCGTCGAAGGTGTTGAGGTAGGGGATCCCTTTTTTTCCTGAGATCCACTGATCGGAATTTGCACAGCTTGAATTGCATGGCATGTAGCTTCCCAGTCCATCGTCCGCTTACTCACTCTTTCCCACAAATTCACAAAAGAGAAAGAGAAAACAAAAAGGACAATAGTGCAAATATCAGTCTAAAACCTTAGCCTCCTCGTCACTGATCGAATGAAGCCGGAAGCGGCGCTTGGTGTCGTAAAGAAGGCGGAAGTTCTCGCTTGTTTTAGGAATAGAAACCACATCTGCAACATATGATGGTTTAAGATAACAAAGAGCGACGTTGGAGTTTTCAGTTTTCCTTGTCACTTTCTTACTTTTTGTACAAGTGATATCAGCCAACGAAACAGCGCAAGAGAGAGAGAGAGAGAGAGAGAGAGAGAGTCTCACAGACCCATGAAGCTAGCAGGATATTTTGGGTCGGTTTTGACTTTGCTGTCGACCAAAACATGTCGCTGCATGAGGATCTTAATGACCTCTTGATAGTTGAGAGCATACTTGAGCTTGTTCCGGACGATGAGGATCAGTGTCAAGCACTCCCTCGACTTATGTGGTCTGGGCGATGGATTTAGGCCTGATATGTCATATCATGCCATGCCATTCGCGCATCTTAATATTGATAAAAGAGTAAAATCATATTTGAAAGCGAAAAACTAGAAAGGGAAACGTTGGATTAGCCATTACAAAAGCTCCGCCAAGCTTGTCGAGCATCCAGTGTTTGGGACATTTCAGCCTTTTTTTATGCTTCTTCTTTTCTCTCGCCTGCAGTGTCCATATGCTTTCCAGTCTCAGTTAAATAGACTAATTAAGATTTATCAAGCAGAAGCTGAATACTAGACAAGACATTCTTTACCATGTTCTAGTTCGAGAGAGAGATCGATCGATCGATCGATAGAGAGAGAGAGAGAGAGAGAGAGCATATCGGCCGGGATGACGGCATCTGGTGATAAATTTAGTGTGCGTATGTGCACTTTTAGCTGGCCGAATGCTTCTTCCACCTTCCTTGACGGGGGATTACGTGTTCAGGCATCTTGAGGCCTCTTCAGAGCTCCACCATGAGCTAAATGACTAAATTCGCCCTCAGGCACTGACTTATGTCTGGGCCGAAAAAGAAAAAAGAAGGAAGAAAATGTGGGATGGGCTTTTCTGCTCCATCTGTGATTCAAGCGCTGATATCAACCGTCTTTATCATTTTGAAGGACAAAAACAAATGACGTGTGAAATTTGACCAGCCGAGGTAGCAGATGAGAAAAAACAAAATTAGACAAAACATGTGGCACGAGATCATAGGCCCACGTATAAAAACACGGATAGAAAGCGATGCGCGATATTTAACATGATCCGTCAGTATCTAGTACGACGTCGCCACACCAAGGCTTTTTGGTTTTTCTGCTCCATCTGTGATTCAAGCGCTCGACCACGTTGATATCAACTGTCTTAATCATTTTATAAAGTCCAAAAACAAATGATGTGTGAAATTTGACCAGCCGAGGTACACGTATAGAAAGCGATGCGCGATATTTAACATGATCCGTCAGTATCTAGTACGAACGACGTCGCGAAACCAAGGTCTTTTGGTTTTTTTGGTCGGAAAGCCAAACCCAAGTTGATCGCAAGCAAATTCCACCATGTCGAAGCAGGGAGCGGTAGTGTGCGTCACCGGCGGTAGCGGCTGCATCGGCTCGTGGCTCGTCCGCCTCCTCCTCGAACGCGGTTATACCGTTCACGCCACCGTCCAAAATCTCAGTTACTCTCTCTTCCTCCGTCCTCTCTCTCACTCTCTCTCTCTCTCTGATATTACCTTTCCCAATTCATATGCTCAGTTCATTCTATTCCTTCATGATTGCTGCACAATTGCTCCCATTAGCTGAAGCTACTCACCCTTTCGTTCGTGCCGCATCATTTCACCTGGCTGTGACCCAATCGGATTTCTCCGTTTTGCAGAAGATGAAGCTGAGACGCAGCATCTAGAAGCTTTACCAGGAGCGGACTCCCGTCTCCGCCTCTTCCGCATGGACCTCCTCCACTCCGACTCCATCCTCGCCGCCGTCCGCGGTTGCACCGGCGTCTTCCACCTCGCCTCTCCCTGCATCCTCGACCAAGTCCGCGACCCCGAGGTTCTCTTCTCTCCCGCCGCCTAATTACATGGATGGATGCCTTCTTGGCACCCTTGCATCGTGAATTTACGGGATCACTTTTGGGTCATTTGGCAGAAGGAGCTTTTGGACCCGGCCATTAAAGGGACGATCAACGTTTTGACAGCGGCTAAAGAAGTTGGGGTTCGGCGCGTGGTGGTGACGTCCTCTATAGCCTCCATCACGCCAAGCCCTTCTTGGCCTGCTGATCAAGTGAAGGCTGAAGACTGTTGGACCGATCTTGACTACTGCAAGCAGAATGGGGTGAGTTAATTAGACCCTTCATTGGCTTTTTGTAGTCCTATTGAGTTTTCCTTTTTCATCAAGTGTAAGCTGTATGAGAGTGCCCATTCCACTGTATGTGACCTTAGTTTTCCCTGTTTGAGCTAGTTGTGGTATTCTGCATCCAAAACACTTGCCGAAAAAGCTGCTTGGGACATTGCTAAGGATAATGGATTAGATGTGGTTGTGGTGAATCCTGGAACAGTCATGGGTCCTGTCATCCCCCCAAGACTCAATGCTAGCATGTTAACGCTTTTACGCCTTCTTCAAGGTAACTTTCTTCCGCTATTCAGACTTTTGATGTGATTATCATCCGCTGCATGACAATTGTTGATAGTTGATACGATGTCATGAACCAAATATTATTGCCAGCAATGCATCGTTCCCTCAGCTAAAGTAATAGATATTTGAAGGAGACCTGCATAACGTGACGGAGATAGGTCTAGTAGTCCAATCTTCTGAACTTGACGCCTTTTACTTCCACATATTGAATTAGCGTTTAATAAGCAATTCATACCTTTCCACAGGGTGCACTGAAACATACCAAGACATTTTCATGGGATCTGTCCATTTTAAAGACGTTGCCTTAGCACACATTCTGGTTTACGAGAATGCATCAGCCAAAGGAAGGCACCTGTGCGTTGAAGCTATATCACATTATGGCGATTTCGTGGCCAAGGTTGCTGAGCTTTACCCTGAATATAACTTGCCGAGGTAACTAGCAACTAGTTTTGATTCCCCTCATTTGCAAAACAGTTTTATTTGAGGCTCATGCCAGAGTTCTAGTTCTTTTTTAAACTGCATCAGGATCTTCAGATGCATCTCTAGGACTTGTAGCACTAATGATCATTTTTTAATTTGTTTTCTTGTTAGCCAAATGTTGACTTGGAGAGTGTTCTGGTCTTAAAAATGGAGCAATTTTGAATTCTTAATATGCCTTGTACTGGTGAGTCATGCATCACTAGTTATAACCTGAAACATTTGGCTATCAAATAGATTGGCCCCATCATTTCTTTTTTACCGAATTGAATGGCCACAATTTCGTTGGGCTTTCGTGTTGCCTTAAAGGCTTTCATATTTCCTTTGGGTCGGCAAAGTTTATCTGATAGACAGAGAAAGCTTCCCTCACTAGTCAAATTCAGATAACTTGAAGGCTAATAAGATGCTCAACTGCCTGCATATAATTTGTTGGTAGAACTGGGCAAAACTTTCTAATTAGCAGCTTCTAGACTGTTTTTAAAGAATCTTCACCCTTGTATGTTAATTGCTGTTACCGAAATTGATAGGAAAGGCTTAGATGTAGATGCAGATGCTTCTGTTTGCGGTCTATGTTGTGCCTGTGTTTCATCTATGTCACTGGAAGTCTTGTACCGTACAGGATGTCTTTTGTAGGATTTGTATATGGCTTATGTTGCTAAACCTAGTATTCTGTCTCGATAGATTACCCAAGGATACTCAACCAGGGTTATTGAGGACGAAGAATGGAGCTAAGAAGCTGATGGACTTGGGATTGGAGTTTATCCCCATGGAACAAATCATCAAGGATTCTGTGGAGAGCTTAAAGAGCAAAGGCTTCATTTCATGAACATATCCCAGAGACTTCTTGGAAACCACCATATGCTGTGATATATTTGCTAGCTATGGCTTGTGGTAATGCTGTACTAATGTTGTAACGAGTAATGGAGTTAGCGGGTGAATTGCCAGCGCACCGGAGACAAAAGGGTGATAATCCAATGCAATCTTATTGTCTTGGAAACTGAGATGCATCCTGGGAAACTCCTTGAAGTCTTTCAACATTATCTTACAGTGCGTGCTGATATTCACTTGTTAAGTTGTGATCCGTGGTGTATTCGATACTCTTTTAAGTGATTTAAGATGCTGTGTAACTATCTGTCATAGGGCTAAAGCACCTATCCACCCAAAGACGGAAATCGGGCTACATGTATTTGTGTGTGACCGTGATAATTATAATAGATGTATGTGGTGTTAAAAGCGGGGCCGGGACATTTCTGTGGCGCCGGCATGGCAACCCTCTAGCGTCATATGGGGACAAATAGCGACGCAATTTTTCACGGTCCAGATTTTGTCCTCTCGATGCCTGAGGGGAGATATTTTTTAGGCGGGGGAGGAAGTACTTGAGCAATTACGTGTAAGAGGCCAGAGGTATTAGCGGGACTTGGCAGCTGAGTTGGGTGGGGCTGTATGGTGGTTTTGCCAAAATCCGATGCGGTCGCGAATGGAGAACCGATCTACTCGTCTCCATTACACTGTCTGGACCTGTTCATGGTCGATCTTGTCGGTTAGCCCATTACTAGCGACCGGTTCCGGCGGGGAGGGAGACAAAGTGGAGCTGGTGCTCTACTACGAGACCCTGTGTCCTTATTGCTCCAACTTCATCGTCAACCATCTTGTAAGGTCTTCCACAACGGCCTCATCTCCATCCTCGACCTCAAGCTCGTCCCTTATGGCAACGCCCGCTTCGGAGTCAACGACACCATCACTTGCCAGGTCCACCCTCATTTCGTTTTTCCTTTTGCCTTATATTTTTTTTTTGGTCTCGCCGAATTTCGACGACCATCGTTCTGGCCGACGGACACCTGTTGATCGATCTCTGCTTGTTAGCGAACGCTCGTCGCATCCTCATCGTTGCATGTCTCTGTCCCCTCTCCGGCTTCACAGGTTCACATGTCCCCTCTCTCTCTCTCTCTCCCGCAGTTCTAGACTTGTAGCGAGTAGATAAAGCCCATCCCGACCGAGCCTCAAATCCTCAAACAATTAGCTAGCTTATCGTCGATGCGATCCAACATGCCTTGTACGTCTTACCTAGCTCCCTCTCTTTTGACTTACCTGTGCGTGTTCACTGTCTTGTCTCCTTCTTCATCTTCCAAAATCACCTTACCTTCACACTCCTCCAATAAAGTGTCCTTGGGTTTTGTATTACGAGTCCCTTTGCCCTTACAGTGCCAATTTCATTGTCAATCACCTCCCCAAGATCTTCAACGGCGACCTCATCTCCCATGTCGACCTTAACCTCGTTCCGTGGGGCAATGCCAAACTTATTTATCATGGCTCCCCTATCACCATGTCACCAACTTCCTTGACTTTCCGGCACCGGGCAGGCATCAGCCCCCATACATGGTCTCACGCCTTTGCGGAGACCTGTGTTTTTGGTAAATAGTCACTCGGGTCTGGTCACTGCGACCCCCTTTGTGAGGAGGCACCCCTTTCCCGAAGTTACGGGGCTATTTTGCCGAGTTCCTTAGAGAGAGTTGTCTCGCGCCCCAAGGTATTCTCTACCTAACCCGCTATATTTTCCCTACAACGTGCTTTCTTAAGTTCCATCACTTTCATTCTCGAGTTCATTATAGTTTTTTCCATTGTCTTCGATACTTCCATTTTTCCGCTCAAGTTTCCATTTAGGTCATCAACAATCTTATCACATCCATCCAACCATGATATCCTTAAGAGCCTAGTTAGGCTGACAGTGGACGGTCCAATACCCACCGCAAATATAATATTAAAAAAAAAGTTGTGAAATTTTTTGTGGTAAGCATAACACGGTCACACTGTCATGTACAGTGTGACCGTCATGCAATCATTTTCCTATCCTTAAATAGAATGGATGGAAAAATTCAATCATCATAACGCCAAAAAAAGAAAAGAAAAAAGAATCTCTTGCTTTTAAATGTGAAGATAGATCCTTTTATCTTGTTCACCACCCCACACAAACTACACAAAGGAGGAATAAGGAGATGATGCCAAAGCCACTTTTGGTATTTTGATCACGACTTCATTCCGAGCACTGCCCACTTAATATAACTTCGGCTGGTGCAGATTTCCAAGAGGGTGCCAAGTATCATGCCAAAGGAAAGTATTCCTGCCATTTTCCAACAAGATGTCGTATCAAAGAACTTAGCAAACTTGCTCCCCTTTTCAGTTGCTCTCCAAGAATAGGATGAAGAGGCAGGGAGAGTCCAGAAGCTCCTGCCCCTCAGCTTTATAAGCATCAATCCAAGCCACCCGTACAGATCCAACTTTGATCACAAGCGACCATATATAACCAAGACTGCCAGCAATATTCCAGCGAAGCTAGGTTCTCTAACAGAAAAAATATCAAAGAAGTCATAAATTTATTGCGATTGTGTCAATTCAGTCTTAAACCTTTTTTTTTGCCAATTTTTTTTGTCGTTTTTTTTTTGTCATTTGAATCCTAAACCTTTTGCAATTATGTCAATCAGTCTATTTGGCTGACCGGCAATGATGTGGAGTCGCTCGCGCTGACGTGGATAATTTTTAATAATATCTTTATATTTTTTGAATTTTGGATTATTTTTTAACAATTTTTTATGCCTTTTTTATTTTATTTTTTTGTTAGGACCGATAGCCTCCTTCAATCACTAGGCGAGGGACTACAAGCCCTCGCCCAGTAGCAAGCGAGGGCTCGTGACCCTCGCTGGCCACTGGTTAAGGGCTCGCGACTGGGTGACGGCTCGCGGCCCTCACTCTCTGCTGGGCGACGGCTCACAGACCCTTGGCCGGTGGTCGGCATCCTCTTGCTAACCTTAACAAAAAAAAATAAAAGAAATTGAAAAGGACATAAAAATAATTAAAAATTTAAAAAATATTAAAATATTAAAAATTATTAAAAATTATTCACGTCAGTGCCAGCCGGTCAAATGGACTGAAGTAGCACAATTGTAAAAGGTTTATGGCTCAATTAGCCAAAAAAAAAAGGTTTAGGATTGAATTGGCACAATTGCAATAGGTATAAGACTTTTTTGGTAATTATCTCGTTCTCTAACCCCCGGACCGCCCCCATTAATTGCACGACATGCTAACACGACGTGCTATTCATTTTTAATGTTTAAGGCTCCGTTTGTTTCGTGAAAAATGCATGATCTGAAAAGTATTTTCAAAAAATGATAGCCTATATCACTTACAAAAATGAATGAACGAATTTTTTTTTTATCGTCAATGCCAATGTTTAGACACAATTTGTTGTCGGTGATGACTAATTATTTCAAATGATACATGCATTATTTTTAAGAAAATATTTTTAAAATTACTTATTTTTCCCAAAACAAATGAAGCCTAAGAGTATTTGCACCCTTAAGTAGATTTGATTGATCAAGCATTGGCTCATCGTCCAATAACATGTGTGAAACAATGATTACTCAATCAGTGCCTAGTCAGCGAGTAATGATATAGAATTCGATGTTGATCACAAAGTTATGGTAATTTGCCATCAATGCGGAGCTAACCAACAATTATGGGCTCCATTTTTGGGTTTGTGTACACACACACACATGTGTGTGTGTGTGTGTTGAAATACATGGATGAATATTCATTATATTCATCCTATCTAATGTATCTATTATGGTACATTTGTATTCTACATTCTAAGTACATCTCTATATTCAATGTATGTTCATCTCCCTACCCAATGTATGTATTTATTCAATACATTGATATTAATGATAAGTGCATCCTTGTTCTCCTATAAATAGGAGCTTTGTTTAGAAGAAGATATAGTTGAAAATAAAATTTCTCCTCTGGCCTTCTTTACTATCTTTGGTGTTTATCTGCTTTCTCTACTTAATCTCTCTCTATTCTCTCTATTATATACTTGCAATGCAATATTTTACAACACGTTATCCGCACGAAGATCTACCAATTGAGTAAATAATTTTGCAAGGTAAGTGTTCTCCTTGTTTTCTTTAATCAACTTATACCTCATCTTTTTCTATCAATTTTTCATTTTTTTTCTTAGCAATTTCAAATCTAAAAGTATCCTTCTGCTCCTAAAGTGGCAGTGGATATTTGGAAATCCTTCTAATTAATTTAACGATTCATTTTTTTTTTTTGCAAGGATTATGGCAAATATTGAAAAGCCCAAATTCCACATCCTAGAAGTGAGTGGAAATAATTATCTGTCCTGGTGCCTTGACATGGAAATGCACCTCCAAGGGCAAGGTCACGATAATGCAATTACAGAAGACGGAGCCTCAAATGCAAAAGATAATGCAAATGCATTGATTTTTATTCGTCGTCATTTGCATGAGAGCCTGCAGAGTTAATATTTATCCGTTTGAGACCCTCAGACCCTGTGGAAGGGGTTGCAGGATAGGTATGATCATACCAAGACTGTTATCCTCCCTCAAGCACAGTATGACTGGCAGCATCTCAGGCTGCAAGATTTTAAATCAGTGTCTGACTATAACTCCGCTTTTTTTGATATTGTTTCTCGGCTTGAGTTATGCGGTGTCAAGCTCACTGATGCGGAACTGTTAGAGAAAACTTTCTCCACCTTCCACGCTTCGAATATTGTATTGCAACAGCAATACCGGCAGCGTCAATTTGTCACATACTCTGAATTAATTTCTGTGCTCCTCACTGCTGAGCAAACTAATGAATTGCTGCTCAAAAATCATGATCTTAGACCTGCTGGCTAAAAAGCATTGCCTGAAGCACATGCTAACTCTGAGAAAAATACTGGCCATTTTAAGGGCTATAAGCGCAGGCAAGAACATATTCCTCCAAGGGGTGGCAGGAAATTTAACCGCCCTAGGAAGTCTAACTTTGGCCCGAATCATGACAAAGAAAAGAAGCCAAAGAATGTGACTAATGAAAGTATTTGCCATCGCTGTGGCATGGTTGGGCACTGGTCACGTACTTATCGTACGCCAAAACACTTTTTTGATCTATACCAGACATCTTTAAAAAATACGGGCAAGCGTGATGAATCTCACACCATTGAAATTAATCCCATTGCCATAATCACTGTTGAGGCCAACGATATCTATGTTGGTGGGACTCCTCTTGCTCCTGAAGTAGCAAATGCATCCCTGGATGTCTCTGATTTCTTTGAGGACCTCTGATTGCTTTGATGACGCATCAGACTGGTGGATGACAACTTAGACTTCGAATTTTATGATTTTAATAATTTCTTTTCTAGTTGCTTTTCTTTAAATGTATTACCTTTTATTGTTCTCTAATATGGTTATGTAATGAAATGCTTATGAACCTTATATAATATTTGTTATTTTGAAATTTTATTTGATCCTATAACTAATATGCAAATTTTATGATACTTGACACCTGAAGTTGTCAACAAAAGTGCAAATGGAAAATACCGAGAAAAAGGAAGATGTTTGTTTGCTTGATAGTGCATCAACGCATACCATATTTCGTAGTAGACACTTTTTCTCGTGTATGACATTGCGTAAGACACATGTCCATACAATATCAGGTCCTGTTCCGATTATTGATGGTTTCGGGAATGCCACAATTGTTTTGCCAAATGGCACCATCCTGCATATTGAGGATGCGTTTCTAGGCAGTAGATCAAATAGGAATCTGCTCAGCTTCAAAGATGTACGCCGTAATGGGTACCATATTGAGACTATTTATGAGCAAAATAAAGAATATATCGGCATTACCACATATAAGATGGGCCTGAAAACCATCCATGAGAAGCTAGAAGCTTCTCTTATGCGTTTGTATTGTGTCATGATTAAGATTGTTGAAACCTACGCCACCATGTCCTGGAGATTGGTAAACCCTAATCAGTTTGGACTATGGCATTATCGCTTTTGTCACGCCCCGACTCTTGGGCACGCGACAACCCTGCCAAACGTCTTAGGTCAAAGGGACAACGTCCCAGGCACGTCATCGACCCATTCATTTTTTTGTTCAATTAAGCGCACGCGAAATGATCTACTCCCCAAACAATCATAAAACAACAGGGATAGAAAAGCAGGAAGTCACATCAATCAACATCAGCAATCTCGGCAAAAAATTTCATTCATTAATAGATATTCATTAACCCTAAGGAAGCTACAGAATCTACAAGCCCATCTTCAAGGCTGCTTCCTAAGATCAACAAAAGGTACCAGGTCAGGACATGGTTAACTTCATATCTACTCCAAAAGAGGGGGGTCCCGACACCCTCGCCATCCACAATAACAGATCTCCAAAGCTACGGACTTGAAAAAGGGTTAACCACAACGGGGTGAGAAATAAATCTCAGTGAGCTAACGCCTAAGCCCGTCTAGGGCGTTGACTCGCTCAGGCAACCTACACATACAACATATCGCAATAGTATAACGCCAATCACATGCAAGCTTACCACGCATTGGATCACACATATGCAAGACTCGACTTGACATAACAGTCAACCAACTAAGGCAACAACTAGAATACCATAACAGCTTGCAAGCACAATGCAACACGCGTGTTCCATTATTAATGGCCACTTGGCCCCGCACACTAGATAGTTGGTGCTCTTCCGGCATGACCAGGCTTCGTCCCTTACTTTCAGCGATGGCAATCGATAGACCGTGTGGTTCCGATCGACAAGGCATAGAACTACCAGGAATCCTTATAGGGGCTTCAATCCATCACAAGCTGCGACCGGCATCCGACCAGCCTGGCGACACAGACTGTTGCGCATCTGATAAGTCGTGTAATTCTGATCGACACGGCACAAACATATCAGGCATTCCATCATATGACCACGCAAGCACACTAGGCAACCAGCCAGTTTATATCTTTACATTTAGTCCAATACACCCACACACGAAATCATGCTCAAAACCTGGCCCAAGGCCATTTTCATGCTCACATATGCAATTTAACTACACGTGGTCATGTGATGCACGAATTATCCACTAGACTTTGCATCTAAATACAAGTGATCAATCCTTATACAGTCATCCACAAACCATTCAGAGCATTCAACAGTCAAACATTGATCACCACATCAAACAGTCGACAACAAATCAACATATCGCACTCAAACATTTAAACTGACCACAAGCGACTAATCCACTTACCAACCAACCAATCAATCAATTCATCGCCCTCTCGACTCTAACCAAAAGCTCGCTCGTGGTCAAACAATCCAATCTATTCACCAATTAGCCACAGACAACCTAGCTAACCAGTCTAATTTATTTAATTGCGGTCATTTAACCTAAATTCGGTCTCTAACTAAATCGACCACAATTAATCTACTTGAACGCTTAATTAGACTAATTAAACTAAATCCGAACGCAATTAGCGACCTAACCGAGAGTTAGGGGCTAACTCACAACTAAACGGTCCGGCGAAGACGGCGGCGGCGAGCTTTGGCGAACAACAGCACTGTTCACGGCTGAGGGGAGGTTGGTCGGCGACTCCCGGGTGTAAGGTGGACGGCGATGACAAGGGGCTGAGGGGCGCGGAGGAGGGTCGCACGAGGGTGGCTCACAGCGGCGTAGGGCTGGACGACGAGCGGCTGGACGACGGGTGGTGGCTGGGCGGGCTTGGGCAGAGAAGGGGGAGGGGTCGCGGTTCACAGGGGGCTCGCTTTGCCGGCGCGACGAGGGAGGCGGGGCTACGGATGGACGAACGACGGAGGACGGCGGCGCTGCTTGGTACCGACCGCGAAGGTGGCTGAAGCTCGATTGACCGGGGGGGAGGAGGCACGGCGAGCGGCGACGAGCTCACGGGGCTCCGGCGCGACGACGCTAGGGAGAGGGTAGCAGGTCACGGGTGGCTCGACGGAGGGGCGACACAGCAGCGATGGGTGGAGGTTGGAGGTGGGTCGCGGAACTCTCGGCCTCGCGGGGCTGAGCAGAGGAGGAAGGCGCGGGTCAGCGGGCTCGCAACTAAGGGGCGACCGGTGGTGGTTGAGGCAAAGCGACATGGTGCGGCGACGAAGGAGGTGGTGGTGGCTGGTGGTGCTACAACTCGTCCCAAGTAGAAGGAAGGAAGGAAGGAAGAAGATGGAGGAAGGAGCATAGGAGGGGGGCGTCGGGTGTAGGGAGCGTCCACCAGCAGAGGGAGAGGGAGAGAGAAAAGGAAGAGAGAGAAGGGGAAAAAAAGAAAAATGTGATGGGAGGGGGGTAGGTGCACGGCAGTAGAGGGGGGGGAGAGAGGGAGAGAGAGAGGGAGAGGTGATAAGGGAGGGGCCCACGGGTCAAGTCAAATTTGAATTTTTCGTCTTATAGTGTATAAAGTGGGGGTAGAAAGGTAATTTTGCGAAGAGCTCAGGCGCGAAGGGTCTCTGACAGGCGCTTCGGGATTTATCAAATCTCTCTCCATAACAAATTAAAATCACGTCGGATAATTATCCCTTAAATCATAAAAAAAATCTAATTTTATTTATTTCATAAACCTTAAAATTTCGGGACGTCACAACTCTCCCCTCCTTAGGAAATTTTATCCCCGAAATTACACCACTATTACAACTCTTCGAATAGAAAAGGGTAATTACTCTTCAGAGCTTCCTCATTCTCCCACGTAGCTCCTTCTGTGCCATGGTGCTGCCAAACAACTTTGACAAAATGGATCGTCTTGTTCCGGTGCACTTGCTCTTTCCTATCCACGATCTTTACCGGGAGCTCCACATATAATGCTCGCTCGTCCAACTTGATCTCTTCGTAACTTAACACACGAGCGGGGTCTGGCTCATACTTCCTCAGCATCGACACGTGAAAGATGTTATGCACCTTAGCAAGCCTCGGTGGCAACGCAAGACGATACGCCAAAATCGCAATCCGTTCTAGAATCTCAAATGGTCCAACATACCTCAGACTCAACTTCCCTTTCTTACAAAAACAGGACATTCCCCTCATAGGCGACACCTTCAAGAACACGTGATCACCCACTTAGAAATCCAAAGGTCTACGCCTCTTGTCGGCATAAATTTTCCGGCGACTCTGCGCTGTTCTGAGTTTATCTCTGATAACCTTGACAGCTTCCATCGATTGCTGTACCAACTCATGGCCAGTGATACTCCTTTTGCCTACTTCATCCCAACACACGGGCGTCCAGCAAGCTCTGCCATATAGCTCTTCGAACGGTGCCATTTTGATACTCTTCTTGTAGCTGTTGTTGTAGGCGAACTCGACCAAGTGAAGCTGATCCTCGAGCTTCTGAATCGTCCTTTCGGACTGGCCATCCGTCTGCGGATGATAGGCCGTACTGAACTGCAGCTGAAATGCGCTAACTTCATCAATCTGTCGATCACAACCCAGATCGAATCATGCCCTCTTTGACTCCTTGGCAATCCCGTCACGAAGTCTATTGTGATATGCTCCCACTTCCATTCTGGGATCTCTAATGGCTGCAGCAATCCTCCAGGCTTACAGTGCTGCTCTTTGACCTGCTGACAAGTCAAACACTTAGCTACATGCTTGGCTATACCCGCTTTCATTCCATTCCACTAGTAGTGCTGCTTCGAATTCTGATGCATCTTTGTACTCCCTGGATGGATACTATAGCTACTATGACGCGCTTTCGACAAAATCTCCTCCCTTAAAACCTCATCGACAGGCACACACAAATGTCCTCGAAACTTTAGTATCCCATCCTCGGATACCTGAAAGTCGACTCTTCTCTTAGTTGAGTCCTCTTGAAGGATCTTTTGAATAGCAGGGTCTGTCGACTGCAATGCCTTAATCTTGGCCTGCACTTTCGGCTCGATCCTCAACGTAGCCATAAGACTCGACAGACGGCTCACTTCCAACTTGAAGTCTGAGTCTCGCACTTCCATCTGGGCTATTGCTAACTTCCGACTCAGAGCATCAACAACCTTGTTCGCCTTACCCGGATGGTACAAGATCTCACAGTCATAATCCTTAAGCTGCTCCATTCAACGACGCTGCCTCATGTTCAACTCCTTCTGAGAGAACAGATACTTGAGGCTCTGGTGATCGGTGTACACTTGAAATCGTTCTCCAACCAAATAGTGTCTCCAGATCGTCAAAGCAAACACGATCGCTGTCAACTCCAGATCGTGCGTCGGATAGTTTAACTCATGAGGCCTCAACTGACGAGAAGCATACGCTACCACCCTTCCATGCTGCATCAAAACGCAACCCAAACCTCTAAGCGAAGCATCGCTAAAAATCCCAAATCCTCCAGGAC
This sequence comes from Lenwebbia sp. NSW1173648, assembly GCA_029784005.1. Lineage (NCBI taxonomy): Eukaryota > Viridiplantae > Streptophyta > Magnoliopsida > Myrtales > Myrtaceae > Lenwebbia > Lenwebbia sp. NSW1173648. Next base: position 494,115 of record JARCGZ010000011.1, read on the forward strand.
CAAACGGAATCGTCAGAACGGGAGCCGTAGTTAGCTTATGCTTAAGCTCTTGAAAACTACGCTTGTATTTGTCTGTCCATTCATACTTTACGTCCTTCTTCAACAGTCGGGTCAAAGGCAATGCTATAGCAGAAACTCTTTCCACAAAGCGTCGGTAATAGCCTGCCAAACCCAAGAAGCTCCTGATCTCTGTTACTGTGGTTGGTCTCGGCCAATCCATTACTACTTCAATCTTAGACGGATCCACCATGATTCCTTCACCAGAAACCACGTGGCCTAAGAACGCAACACGAGCTAGCCAAAACTCGCACTTATTGAACTTGGCATACAACTGGTGCGTCCTCAGGGTTTCCAAAATCGTCCTCAGGTGCTGTCCGTGGTCTTCCGGACTCCTCGAGTACACCAAGATGTCATCTATGAACACGATCACAAATCTATCCAGAAACTCCTTAAACACCCGGTTCATCAGATCCATGAAAGTAGCTGGAGCATTTATCAGACCAAACGACATCACAGTGAACTCATAATGTCCATAACGCGTCCTGAATGCCGTTTTCAGTATATCCTCTCTCTTGATCCTCAACTGATGATATCCCATCCGCAGATCGATCTTAGAAAATACCGAAGCTCCTTGTAGCTGGTCGAAAAAATCATCTACTCTCGACAGTGGGTACTTGTTCTTGATTGTCACTTGATTCAACTGCCTGTAGTCGATGCACAACCTTAACGACCCATCCTTTTTTTCTCACGAACAACACAGGCGCTCCACATGGCGACGCACTGGGGCGGATGAATCCTTTATCTAGTAGCTCTTGCATCTGCACCTTAAGTTTCGATAACGCCATCCTATACTGCTCCGTGGAGATCGGCGCCGTCCCAAGGGCCAACTCTACCACGAACTCTATCTCCCTAACAGGCGGCAACCTAGGCAACTCCTGCGGGAAGACATCCGGAAACTCTCGCACAACAATAATGTCCTCCAGCCTAGGTTCCTCAATAGACGCATCAACCACAGTTGCCAGATAGCCCTGACAACCACACTCCAACAGACGAGTTGCCTCTAGCGACGAAATCAACGCAGTCGAGGTTCCTCTTCGATTTCCAACAAACTCAAAGCTAACCCCATCCAACGGACTAAACTGAATCGCCTTACGATAGCAATCCATCGTGGCCCTTTGCTTCGTCAGCCAATCCATTCCGACAATCAAATCAAAATCAAACATCTCCAGCATAATCAGATCTATCTTATCCTCACGACCACATACTACTAGCTTACAACCAAGACAACCTACAACAGCCATTATGCTATCCTTTAAAGGCGTAGAGATCCTAAAAGTAGTACGTAACGTTTTCGGACTCAAACCAGCAAGTTTAACGAATTGCTCAGCCACAAAAAAATGGGTAGCACCAGGATCAAACAGAGCATAAGCAACTTGGTCGTGTAAGAGGATCGTACCTGTAACGGTCGGTGAATCTTTCCCCTCATCTCGGGTGATAGCAAACACCCGTCTTTATGCTTGGGGTCGGTTTTGATGTTTCTGCGGCGCGTTCCCTTTAGGCTATCCTCTATACTACGGCCCGATCGGTTGCCTCTGCGGGAAGTCTCTCACTTGGTGGCCATACTGACCACACCCAAAACAAGCTCCTCCTCGAAAAGGGCACGAGGCTGATCCATGCCTCCGACTATAGAGCCGGCATACGTCATTGGGGCGGTACACGGGCTTTCCTACAGCGTTCCTTCAGTTGGCCGGAATAGGATCCTTTCCTCCTATCATCGGCCTCTTCCCAAACAAATGGTTATCCCTTGTAGAAGGCGCAAATCGCGATCCAGATGCGGCTGCCCTTTCGGTCATGTTTCTCTCCACAAGTTGTGCCCTCTCATACAGTTCATTATAGTCCTTAAGGTTCAGAGGCACCAGCTGATCCTTAATCTCAAGCTTCAACCCATCTCGAAATCTCTTCGCCCTATTTATAGGGTCCTCAACCATCCTAGGTGCATATCTCGATAGCCCAGCGAACTTCACCTCGTATTGATCAACGGACATTTGGTTTTTACGGAGACGCAGAAATTCAGCCATCTTCTGCTCTCTTGCACAGTCCGAGAAATACTTTCATTAAAGGCTTCCACGAAGGCATTCCACACCGGAACCATACCTTCAGGAAAGATCCTTCCACGCGTGGCTTCCCACCACGTGCTAGCGTTACCTTGCAGTTGGTAAATAGCCAGCGTCATCTTATTTTCCTCAGAACATCCCAGCAAGGCAAAGGCCTTCTCCAACTCTTTAATCCACGAGGTTGTAGCCTCTGGATCACCCACTCCTGAAAACTTCGGCGGCTTGAGCTTCAGAAATTGCTTCACCAATTTGTGCGTCGGCTGTCCACTATTCCCGTTTCCAGTTAACGGGTCTTCGTTTGAGGCAACAGCAACAGTAGCTTGGTTCCTCACTTGTTGCCCCACGATATCTCTTAAGGCTTCCAATGCCTGCATGATCCCGCCCACTCTGGGATCCTCCCGAGTTACTCTTCTTCTAGGTGCTCTCGGAATATAGTTGCTCATCCTGCAGGACCCTACGGGGCTCCTGCTCGCCCAAAGCAACACGCAATGAGAACTCCAAACCACAACAGCCCAAAAGCCAAATAACAATCACATGCACGAGGTCTTAATCCTACTAACTATCCTAAAACCTAACGCACCTTATCACTCCAAACCATGACCAATTGGTTCAGGCTGACCTTGCTCTAATACCAAAAACGGGGGATGTCACGCCCCGACTCTCGGGCATGTGACAACCCTACCAAACGTCTCAGGTCAAAGGGACAACGTCCCAGGCACGTCATCGACCCATTCATTTTATCTTTCGATTAAGCGCACGCGGAATGATCTACTCCCCAAACAATCATAAAACAACAGGGATAGAAAAGCAGGAAGTCACATCAATCAACATCAGCAATCTCGGCAAAAGATTTCATTCATTAATAGATATTCATTAACCCTAAGGAAGCTACAGAATCTACAAGCCCATCTTCAAGGCTGCTTCCTAAGATCAACAAAAGGTACCGGGTCAGGACAGGGTTAACTTCATATCTACTCCAAAAGAGGGGGCTCCCGACACCCTCGTCATCCATAACAACAGATCTCCAAAGCTACAGACCTGAAAAAGGGTTAACCACAATGGAGTGAGAAATAAATCTCAGTGAGCTAACGCCCAAGCCCGGCTAGGGCGTTGACTCGCTCAAGCGACCTACACACAACATATCGCAATAGAATAACGCCAATCACATGCAAGCTTACCACGCTTTGGATCACACATATGCAAGACTCGACTTGACATAACAGTCAACTAACCAAGGCAACAACTAGAATACCATAACAGCTTGCAAGCACAATGCAACACGCTTATTCCGGTTATTAATGGCCACTTGGCCCCTGTTGACACCAAAATTTTGATTTTTCTTTAGTCATTTATTTTGCATAAAAAATTAGGAATTAATTTTTAATTCCTACAAAAAATAATCAAATCATTTTTCATATTTTTTTTAGCATCATTTAATCAGACCGGCGGTGGAAAATGGATTGAAATTGACGCGCGGTGGACGACAATTCATCAGATAAATTCGGCTAAAGCACGAGCGACTTTTTGGTATTAATGAGCCAGATTGAATTCATATGATAGGTCTGGAATTTAATTAATTAAGCTCGTGGGGTTAATTTGGGCTTTAATTAAAGAGACTCTAAGCTCAGGAAGCCAATACGACCGAAAGTTGGCCTTATTAGTCAAGTTAGACCTAGTTTTGCTCTATAAATATGCTTTAAGTCCTCACGATTAGGGAGGCCACAGAATTGCAATACACGACAGAATGATATGGAGAGAAAATCGTGAGAAGGACGTGGTGAGAATGGTGGAGGGAGCTCTCGGCCATTGATGATTCGTGCCAATCAACACTTCATCTCCATCTTTGTCCTCTAGATAAAAGGAACAAGAAAAGGGGGAGGTGGTGGGCTGTTCAGAGAAAAAGAAAAGAAACAGAGACCATTGGAAAAAAAATGAGAAGAAATCTCGGAGAAGATGCCAAAACGTGAACCTCCAGCAGCGTTCTCAATGGCTTTGACCAATCCTTTGCTGTGTTGAATTCTTTTCTTGCAGATCCTTGGAGTCCTTGGCGCTTTTGAGTCCTTTTCTGATCCAATTTTTACGCCATCTCCGCCAATCCTCAGTGAACGTTCAAGCCAATCCCAACAAACTTAGCATTGACGATCAGCCGCAAGCCATCTCCACCAGTCCTCGGTGAACGTTCAAACGCAAGTTCGACAACGAAGCCGCCTCCAGACGACCGGGGAAGTTTCCTAGGAGGCTCCGTAATTTGCTGTCGTACCATCTTCAGCGAGACACTCTGACGAACATCCTTTGAGGTCGCCTCCATCGCAAGGACCTCTTTTGCCGCGAAAGAGAAAAGGGCTGATCTTTGGTCAAAGGTGTCCACCGCATGAAATCAATATTAGAGGATCCTTGAACGAAAGTTCTGGGAGTCTCAGAATCGGTACACTAGCAAAGGCCAAGCGCAGAGCAATCAATTAACAAGATCCACAAAAAGGAGAGGGAGTTCCAATACGCAAAAAAAAAAAAAAAACAACGTTTCTTTGACCACATGGGGGTCTCCTTTTTTGGCAGTTTCTGTGGATTTTTTGCTTTATGGTCTCATTGTTTTGTTTTCTTGTGTTTCTCTTTTGATTGTTAAAGATCATCTTCGAACAGCAACCGAGAGGTTCCATGGGCACCAACTGTGAGTACCGAGACCTTCCACTGCTTCGCCCAAGCCGAGAAGTCAATCGTCTCCGTCGAGCCACACGATCTGCGCAAGTCCTAGAGCCGATTGGTCAAAGAGTTCTAGCTTGGATTACAAGTTTCGCCTCAATTTTCGGGTTAGGAACGACAATTTTTTGAGATAAGGTAAAATTTCGATCTTTTGTTAATTGACTTTATCTTGTCTCTTAATTTGAATTGCTTGATATTATCTACAAGGTTTTTGTTGCCTAAATTTGAGTTATTTGAATTCAGAGCATATCTTGTGAAATATTGTGTTTATCTTCAGAATATTTCGCATCATTGGTTGCCTTAATTTGAATAATTTGAATCCGGAGCATATCTTTGGATATTGTGGATAAGCTTTGCTTTGAACTAAAGATATCTTTTCTAATTTGAGGATTACCCGAAGATATTTTCAAAATCTCAAAAGATAATTCCCTACTTTTCAAGATGTGAATCCTTTGTGGATAGGGCAATCTTGCCCTTTATAATTCGGCAATTCCCTCTAGTTGGCCGAAAATTCATTTTCCTTTTATATACTATATTCTAATTCAAATATTTTTATAATCTACCTTGAGTATAGTACATGCTTCCTTGTACCTTTGTCCCTCGGAATTTGTGCATGGCCATCCGACTTCACCCTCGAAGTACGACGTCATCCGCACACTGAAATTGTCCGTCTCATCCCATAACTTTAGGACCGGACCGACAAATTTCATAACATTCAAATTCACCATCCGACCCCACCCTCAGGGTACGACGTGAATAAATTCCCTTCCGACCCTAAACTTTGGGTACGAAGCGAATTCATCGAAAATTTCGGATATTAAGGTGTACTATGCTCAAGGTTCATTATATTAGTATTTGATTCCCTTTCTTCATAAATAACATAAAAAAATACAAAAAAATCATTACATCTTGGTCTTAAGAGCATTTTTTTCGAAAATTACAATGTGACACTTAATTCAAATTAAAATTTGAGGTATCAATCTTAATTAAGTGTCGGACCAACCTTTGTTCAAAAGAACTAGAAATTAATTTAAGATCAAGCCATTCATGTGCGTTTCATTTAGCGTAGATATTTGCATTGTCTCATGTCATTCATGCGTTTTTAGCATAGTCCATCGTGTTTTCTCGTATATCATATAGTTTAATATTCATGCATTTTGCCATGTCATTTAGGTTAGGATTCACGTTTTTGTGCATCAAAATCCATTTTCTCAATATCATCATTTGCATGTCATATAGGTTACGAAATCATGTCGCATGTCATTTAGGTTAGAATTCATATTTTTCTTGCATTAAAATTTGATTTTCTTTTCTAAAGTCAGCATGCATGATTATTTCCTTGTCATATAGTTTCACATCATAGTTGCATTCATGCATTTGCATAGCATCCATTAAATCAAGAAAACCCAAAAAAAAACATAATTGCACCTTGCTCTATAAATTGAATCCATTGAATTTGTCAGTTCAAGAAATCTTCACAAGAATGGTACCAAAAGGATGTTAATTGCAAAATTAACATAATCAAGTCCCCGAACTTAAATCTCTGGTTAGCAGAAAATAAAGTATTCTCCCGATACTTTATTTAGGTATCTAATCTACCTACCAAGAAAAGATTAGTGGCGGCTCCAAAATTTAAATCATTTGAACATAAACCTAAGTTGCGAATTGATAGAGCTTGGGAGAGCTCGGACTAGGTTAGTTAATTCATTTAATTAATCTAGTAATCCATTAACCTGAAATTTCCCGAATTTTAGGTCGCGATAGCCCCGCACACTAGACAGTTGGTGCGCAGTACACTAGATAGTTGGTGCTCAGCACACTAGACAGTTGGTACTCTTCCGGCATGACCGGGTTTCGTCCCTTACTTTCGGCGACGGCAATCGATAGGCCGTGTGATTCCGATCGACACGGCACGAAACTACCAGGAATCTCTGTAGGGGCTTCGGTCCATCACAAGCTGCGATCGGCATCCGACCAGCCTGGCGACATAGACTGTCGCACATCCGATAAGTCGTGTAATTCTGATCGACACAGCACGAACATATCAGGCATTTCATCATATGACCACACAAGCACACTAGGCAACCAGCCAGTTTATATCTTTGCATTTAGTCCAATATATCCACACACGAAATCGTGCTCAAAACCCGGCACAAGACCATTTTCATGCTCAAATATACAATTTAACTCCACACGTGGTCATGTGATGCACGAATTATCCACTAGACTTTGTATCTAAATACGGGTGATCAATCCTCATACAGTCATCCACAAACCATTCAAAGCATTCAACAGTCAGGCATTGATCACCACATCAAACAGTCGACAACAAATCAACATATCGCACTCAAACATTTAAACTGACCACAAGCGACTAATCCACTTACCAACCAACCAGTCAATCAATTCATCGCCCTCTCGACTCTAACCAAAAGCTCGCTCGTGGTCAAACAATCCAATCTATTCACCAATTAGCCACAAACAACCTAGCTAACCAGTCTAATTTATTTAATTGCGGTCATCTAACCTAAACCCGATCTCTAACTAAACCGACCACAATTAATCTACTTGAACGCTTAATTAGACTAATTAAACTAAACCCGAACGTAATTAGCGACTTAATCGAGAGTTAGGGGCTAACTCATAACTAAACGGTCCAGCGACGACGGCGAGCTCCGGCGAACGGTGGCACTGTTCACGACTAAGGGGAGGCTGGTCGGCGACTCCCGGGCGAACGTCGGACAGCGACAACGAGGGGCTGAGGGGCGCGGAGGAGGGTCGCACGGGGGTGGCTCACGGCGGCGTGGGGCTGGATGACGAGCGGCGAGCGGCTGGACGATGGGTGGTGGTTGGGCGGGCTCGGGCAGAGAATGGGGAGGGGTCGCAGTTCACAGGGGGCTCGCTCGGCAGGCTCGATGAGGGTCGGCGGGGCTACGGCTGGACGAGCGACGGAGGACGGCGGCGCGGCTTGGTACCGACCGCGAAGGTGGCTGGAGCTCGGTCGACGGGGGGGCAGAGGCATGGCGAGCGGCGACGAGCTCACGGGGCTCGAGCGCGTCAACACGGGAGAGAGGGTGGCGGGTCACGGGTGGCTCGACGGAGGGGCGACACAGCAGCGACGGGCGGAGGTTGGAGGTGGGTCGCGGAACTCTCGGCCTCACGAGGCTGAGTAGAGGAGGAGGAAGGCGCGGGTCGGCGGGCTAGCTGCTGAGGGGCGACCAGCGGTGGCTGAGGCAGAGCAGCATAGTGCGGCGACAAAGGAGGTGGTGGTGGCTGGTGGTGCTGCAGCTCGTCCTAAGAAGAAGGAAGGAAGAAGAAGAAGATGGAGGAAGGAGCAGAGGAGAGGGGCGTCGGGTGTAGGGGGCGTCCACCCGCAGAGGGAAAGGGAGAGAGAAAAGGAAGAGAGAGAAGGGGAAAAAAAGAAAAAGGTGATGGGAGGGCGGGCAGGTGCACGGCAGTAGAGGGGGGAGAGAGGGAGAGAGAGAGAGAGGTGACCACGGAGGGGCCCACAGGTCAAGTCAAATTTGAATTTTTCGTCTTATAGTGTATAAAGTGGGGGTAGAAAGGTAATTTCGCAAAGGGCTCAGGCGCGAAGGGTCTCTGACCGACGCTTCGGGATTTATCAAATCTCTCTCCAGAACAAATTAAAATCACGTCCGATAATTGTCCCTTAGACCATAAAAAATCCAATTTTATTTATTTCGTAAACCTTAAAATTTTGGGACATCACAGCCTTGGTCACCCTAGCGCTTCAATGATTCGTAGAATAATTCAAAATACAAAAGGGCACCCTTTAAAGGATACAAATGTATTGTTGTCTGAAGATTATAATTGTGAAGCTTGTTCACAAGGAAAACTCATTACCAAACCTTTTATAACAAAGGTTAATCTTGAACCCCTTTTATTCCTACAAAGGATTCAGGGTGATATTTGTGAACTAATACAACCACCAAGTGGACCATTTCGATATTTTATGGTACTAGTGGACGCATCCTAAAGATGGTCCCATGTTTGCCTATTATCTACGCGCAATGTCACCTTTGCACATTTACTTGTGCAGATTATAAAGCTCCGGGCACAATTCCCTGATTATCCAATTAAAAGTATAATGATGGATAATGCTGGTGAATTTACATTAAAGAGTTTTGATGCGTATCGTGCTTCACTCGGAATCGAGGTTGAGCACCCAGTCGCATATGTTCATACTCAAAATGGATTGGCAGAATCCTTGATTAAACGTATCTAAATCATTGCCCGCACTCTATTATTGAGAACGAATCTCAACGATACAGCATGGGGTCATGCAATTTTGCATGCGGCAGCCCTAATTAGATTGCGCCCCACTGCTAGTCTCTTACAATCTCCCCTTCAAATGGTTCTTGGTTACGAACTTGATATTTCACATTTACGCACCTTTGGTTGTGCAGTACAGGTGCTTGTAGACCGCCAAAAGGAACGAAAATGGGTCCCCGATGCCATTTGGGCATTTATATTGGGTTTAATTCACCATCCATCATTAGGTTCTTGGAACCAACTACTGGTGATCTTTTTACTGCCAGATTCGTAGATTGTCATTTCGATGAGATGTTGTTTCCATCAATTGGGACACCTACAACTTCCATGACTGCAAAGCAAAAACCAGTTAAAGTTATCTCCTAGAATGAGAAAAATTTATCTCAATTAGACCCAAGAACTCCTGAGTGTGAAAATGAGGTACAGCGCATAATCCATTTACAGGCTATGGCCAATAGACTTCCTGACGCATTTAATGATGCTGCTAAGATAACGAAGTCTCATATTCCAGCTGCAAATGCTCCAGCTAGGATAGCTGTTCCCAAAAGATAGGCTAAAATGGATCAAAATTCCCCACACTTGAAGCGTGGTAGACCGATATGATCAAAAGACACTGTCCCTCGAAAACGAAGGGGAAAGAATCAGGAATCCGCTCCAGAAGAGCCTGGTGTTGTGCTTGCTCCCAAGGAGCTTATTGCCCCTGAAGAGTCACAAACCCATGAAAAGATCACAAACCCTAGGAATACTGAGAATTCCATTACATATTGTAATGAGATTTGGGATCGGAATAAAATCATCATTGATGATGTTTTTGCATACTCAGTTGCTAATAAAATTACGGATAATGATTGTGAGCCGCAATCTATTATTGAATGTCGTCAAAGGCAAGATTGGCCTAAGTGGGAGGAAGCAATTAAGGCTGAATTAGCTTCCCTAGCTAAACGAGAGGTTCTTGGACCCGTAACTCGAATCCCCGATAATGTAAAGCCCCATAGATACAAATGGGTATTTGTCCGGAAACGAAATGAGAAAAATGAGGTTGTCAGGTATAAAGCCCGACTCGTTGCCCAAGGATTCTCTCAGAGACCTAGGATTGATTATGATGAGACATATTCACCTGTGATGGATATGATTACATTTCGTTTTCTAATTAGCCTAGTAGTCTCTGAAATATTGGAAATGCGTCTTATGGACGTTGTGACGGCATATCTATATGGCTCATTAGACTTTGATATTTATATGAAAATTCCCGAGAGATTCAAAATGCCTGATGCATGCACTCCCCGCAACTTATTCTCAATAAAGTTGCAAAGATCTTTGTAGGGTTAAAATAATCCGGTCGCATGTGGTATCAACGTCTACGTGAGTACCTAATTAAGGAAGGGTACAAAAATGATCCTATCTGCCCATGTGTATTTATTAAGAAATCAGAAACCGAATTTGCTATTGTAGCAGTTTATGTCGACGATATGAATTTAATTGGAACTCCAGAAGAGTTAGCTAAAACTGCTGAGTATTTGAAAAGGGGTTTGAAGTTAAAGATTTGGGTAAAACCAAACTTTGTCTTGGTCTAGAGCTTAAGCATAAAGCAAATGGAATAATTGTTCATCAATCATCATACATTGAAAGATTACTTAAACATTTCAACATGAACAAGGCTCACCCATTAAGCACCCCTATGGTTGTAAGGTTTCTAGATCCCCAAAAGGATCCATTTCGTCCTAGAGAATCTGATGAAGAGATACTCAGTCCTGAAGTACCATATCTCAATGCAATTGGGTCTTTAATGTACTTGGCACAATGTACGAGACCAGATATCGCTTTTGCGGTAAATTAATTGGCACGTTTTAGTTCTGAGCCAACTCGGAGACACTAGAATGGAGTTAAACATATTTTTCGTTATCTCCAAGGAACCATAGATTTGGGATTATATTATTCCAAGGATTCCACTACCTCTGGTATAGTTGGATATGCTGATGCTGGATATAGATCTGATCTACATAAGGCTCGCTCTCAAATCGGTTATTTATTTTGTTATAACGGCACTGCCATTTCTTGGCGTTCTACGAAGCAATTGCTAGTAGCTATATCTTCTAACCACTCTGAGATTATTGCTTTATATGAAGCTAGAAGAGAGTGTGTTTGGTTAAGAACCGTTATAACGCATATTCACAATTCTTGTTGTTTAACACCGGTTACAAATTCTCCCACTATAATTTATGAAGATAATGCTACTTGTGTTGCACAAGTTAGGGGAGGATATATCAAAGGTGATAGGACCAAGCATATCTCGCCGAAATTTTTTTATACTCACGAACTCCAAGAAAGTCGACAAATTGATGTTAAACAGATTCAATCCATAAATAATCTTGCAGATCTTTTTACTAAATCATTGCCAACGTCAAATTTTGAGAAATTAGTATATGGCATTGGTATGCGGCGAGTTCACAAGATGCAAGATTGACTAGCCCCAACAGTGGCTATATAGCTCAATTAAGGGGGAGATATTATGAACTATGCATTGCACTCTTTTTTCCTTCTGACCGATTTTTTCCCACAGGGTTTTTCCGACTTAAGGTTTTTAACGAGGCAATTAATGCATCCATAAAAGGGAGATATCACTTTTTCCCTTTTGTCCGGTTTTTGTCCCACTGAGTTTTTTCGGTTTAAGGTTTTTTAATGAGGCAATATCATTCAATGCACATTCGTAATATAATTAACACAATGAATATTCAAGGGGGAGTGTTATGAAATACATTGATGAATATTCATTCTATTCATCCTATCTAATGTACCTATTATTGTACATTTATATTCTACATTCTAAGTACATCTTCCTATTTAATGTATGTTCATCTCTCTATCCAATGTACGTATTTATTCAATACATTGATATTAATGATAAGTGCATCCTTGTTCTCTTATAAATAGGAGCTTAGTTTTTGGTCATTTGTAAGTGAAGAAAAAATAGTTGAAAATAAAATTTCTCCTCTGGCTTCCTTTACTATCTTTGGTATTTATCTGCTTTCTCTACTCTCTCTATTATATACTTGCAACGCAATATTTTACAACAATATATATATATATATATATATTATGGTTTTGCTAGCGTAACAGTCTTTTGGGTAAAGTGAAAGTATCAACATATCATGGACCACAAATCCTTAAAAGAGTGAACCCCACAATAATTTCTAGTTATTTGTGGAAAAAAAAAATTGCGGTCCAGAATAGATGGTTAATTTTACGGTCATTCGTCTGTATTTTACTTCATGTGCATGCTAGTAGCATTACTCTTACACAAATAACATAGAATGGCAGGAGAAGATGGTCTCAGGCGCCAATTCCAAATTATTGTTGTTGATAATACATAAGCACTAAGAAGCCGACATGGCATACTAATATTTTTCTGCTACTACTGGAGTCTCCCCGCAGACAACTTCTATCAAGAGAAGTAGTTCGATTTAAGCGGATGGATGTGCTTGTTGTCTTCTCCTGGACTCCTCCACGATGGACAGCTTGATGCCTCTGTCCTTGGGGAGCGACACCCACGGCTTCTTCCCCTCGCCGATCACGAAAACGTACCCCTCCCGAGTCACAAACTCGTTCCCAGCCGCGCCCTGAACGTGGATGATATCGAAGCTCCCCAGGTGCTTCTCTTTCACCTTCATGACCCCAACACGTCCTCTGTTCCTTTCGCCGGTCGCCATCACGAAGTTCCCGACCTTGAACTTAATGAAGTTGGTGATTTTGTAGGTCTCGAGGTCCAGCTTGATAGTATCGTTGGCCTTAATCAGTGGGTCCAGGTATCGGATCGTCCGGCTGTCGAAGGTGTTGAGGTAGGGGATCCCTTTTTTTCCCGAGATGCACTAATCGGACTTTGCACAGCTTGAACTGCATGGCATGCAGCTTCCCAGTCCATCGTCTGCTTACTCACTCTTTCCCACAAATTCACAAAAGAGAAAGACAAAACAAAAAGGACAATAGTGCAAATATCAGTCTAAAACCTTAGCCTCCTCATCACTGATCGAACGAAGCCGGAAGCGGCGCTTGGTGTCGTAAAGAAGGTGGAAGTTCTCGCTTGTTCTAGGAATAGAGACCACATCTGCAACATATGATGGTTTAAGATAACAAAGAGCGACGTTGGAGTTTTCAATTTTCCTTGTCACTTTCTTACTTTTTGTACAAGTGATATCAGCCAACGAAACAGCACGAGAGAGAGAGAGAGAGAGAGAGAGAGAGAGAGAGAGAGAGAGAGAGAGAGAGAGAGAGAGAGAGAGAGAGACTCACGGACCCATGAAGCCAGCAGGATATTTCTGGTCGGTTCTGACTTTGCCGTCGACCAAAACATGTCGCTGCATGAGGATCTTAATGGCCTCCTGATAGTTGAGAGCATACTTGAGCTTGTTCCGGAGGATGAGGATCGACGGCAAGCACTCCCTCGACTTATGTGGTCCGAGCGATGGTTTTGGGCCTGATATGTCATATCATGCCATGCCATTCACGCATCTTAATATTGATAAAAGAGTAAAACCTTATTTTAAAACCGAAAAACTAGAAAGGGGAAATGTTGGATTAGCCATTACAAAAGCTCCGCCAAGCTTGTCGAGCATCCAGTGTTTGGGGCATTTCAGCCTTTTCTGATGCTTTTTCTTTTCTCTCGCCTGCAATGTCCATATGCTTCATAGTCTCAGTTAAATAGACTAATTAAGATTTACCAAACAGAAGCTGAATGCTAGACAAGACATTCTTTACCATGTTCTAGTTCGAGAGAGAGAGAGAGAGCATATCGGCTGGGATCACGGCATCTGGTGATATATATAGTGGACGTATGTGCACTTTTAGCTGGCCGAATGCTTCTTCCACCTTCCTTGACGGGGGATTACGTGTTCAGGCATCTTGAGGCTTCTTCAGAGCTCGTCCATGAGCTAAATGACTAAATTCGCCCTCAGGCACTGACTTATGTCTGGGCCGAAAAAGAAAAAAGAAGGAAGAAAATGTGGGATGGGCTTTTCTGCTCCATCTGTGATTCAAGCGCTGATATCAACCGTCTTTATCATTTTGAAGGACAAAATCAAATGACGTGTGAAATTTGACCAGCCGAGGTAGCAGATGTGAAAAAACAAAATTAGACAAAACATGTGGCCCGAGATCATAGGCACACTTATAAAAACACGGATAGAAAGCGATGCGCGATATTTAACATGATCCGTCAGTATCTAGTACGACGTCGCCACACCAAGGCTTTTTGATTTTTTTGGTCGGAAAGCCAAACCCAGGTTGATCACAAGCTAATTCCACCATGTCGAAGCAGGGAGAGGTAGTGTGCGTCACCGGCGGTAGCGGCTGCATCGGCTCATGGCTCGTCCGCTTCCTCCTCGAACGCGGTTATACCGTTCACGCCACCGTCCAAAATCTCAGTTACTCTCTCTTCCTCCGTCCTCTCTCTCTCTCTCTCTCTCTGATATTACCTTTCCCAATTCATATGCTCAGTTCATTCTATTCCTTCATGACTGCTGCACAATTGCTCCCGTTAGCTGAAGCTACTCACGCTTTCGTTCGTGCCGCATCATTTCACCTGGCTGTGACCCAATCGGATTTCTCCGTTTTGCAGAAGATGAAGCTGAGACGAAGCATCTAGAAGCTTTACCAGGAGCGGACTCCCGTCTCCGCCTCTTCCGCATGGACCTCCTCCACTACGACTCCATCCTCGCTGCCGTCCGCGGTTGCGCCGGCGTCCTCCACCTTGCCTCTCCCTGCATCGTCGACCAAGTCGGCGACCCCGAGGTTCTCTTCTCTTCCGCCGTCTAATTACATGGATGGATGCCTTCTTGGCACCCTTGCATCGTGAATTTACGGGATCACTTTTGGGTCATTTGGCAGAAGGAACTTTTGGACCCGGCCATTAAAGGGACGATCAACGTTTTGACAGCGGCTAAAGAAGTTGGGGTTCGGCGCGTGGTGGTGACGTCCTCTACTTCCGCCATCACGCCGAGCCCTTCTTGGCCTGCTGATCAAGTGAAGGCTGAAGATTGTTGGACCGATCTTGACTACTGCAAGCAGAATGGGGTGAGTTAATTAGACCCTTCATTGGCTTTTTGTAGTCCTATTGAGTTTTCCTTTTTCATCAAGTGTAAGCTGTATGAGAGTGCCCATTCCACTGTATGTGACCTTAGTTTTCCCTGTTTGAGCTAGTTGTGGTATACTGCATCCAAAACACTTGCCGAAAAAGCTGCTTGGGACTTTGCTAAGGAAAATGGATTAGATGTGGTTGTGGTGAATCCTGGAACAGTCATGGGTCCTGTCATCCCCCCAAGACTCAATGCAAGCATGTTAATGCTTGTACGCCTTCTTCAGGGTAACTTTCTTCCGCTATTCAGACTTTTGATGTGATTGTCATCCGCTGCATCTCTGGTTGTCTGCATTTCCATTGTGCGCTTAGGAAAGTTGATGTTCCATGTTTGGGTGGATGTAAAATCGATGCTGGGAGGTTAAAATTTCAAGTTTTGTACCATAGTTAAGGAAACGAATCCACATCCATTTGTAAGCATAGAGATTTCTTTCCGAATGTTCATAGGCACAGGTTCAGTTATCTATTATGTACCACTTCTTAAGTTTTCTTCTTCTTATTTCGCGTATGAGAGCACGTTTTGATCTGGTCAGAATGGTCTCCACAAAGCAAACATCTTTTTCTTTAGGAAGAAATGGAGTAAGGGACAACCTGGCAGGCGAAAAGAAGCCTTGTACTATACTTGGTTGCAGGAAGCTAGTCGAATGCGTGCTCTTGTATCCCTTTCGGTGGTTTTTTGCATTTTTTGCCCTAGACTAGATTATCATTTTTTTCCCTTGCTGCCGGTGGCTTAATTGGCGAAAATAGAAAATTATCATAAAGAATGTTGGGCAAGCACTATGCTTCTGCCAAATACTACAAACAAGAGTATATGCTTTTGCTGGCGTTAAGTTTGCATGACAATGGTTGATAGTTGATATGATGTCATGAACCAAATATTAATGCCAGCAATGCATCATTCCCTCAGCTAGAGTACTAGATATTTGAAGGAGACCTGCATAACGTGACGGAGTTATGTCTAGTAGTCGAATCTTCTGAACTTGACGCCTTTTACTTCCACATATTGAATTAGTGTTTAATAAGCAATTCACACCTTTCCACAGGGTGCACTGAAACATACCAAGACATTTTCATGGGATCTGTCCATTTTAAAGACGTTGCCTTAGCACACATTCTGGTTTACGAGAATGCATCAGCCAAAGGAAGGCACCTGTGCGTTGAAGCTATATCACATTATGGCGATTTCGTGGCCAAGGTTGCTGAGCTTTACCCTGAATATAACTTGCCGAGGTAACTAGCAACTAGTTTTGATTCCCCTCATTTGCAAAACAGTTTTATTTGAGGCTCATGCCAGAGTTCTAGTTCTTTTTTAAACTGCATCAGGATCTTCAGATGCATCTCTAGGACTTGTAGCACTAATGATCATTTTTAATTTGTTTTCTTGTAAGCCAAATGTTGACTTGGAGAGTGTTCTGGTCTTAAAAATGGAGCAATTTTGAATTCTTAATATGCCTTGTACCGGTGAGTCATGCATCACTAGTTATAATCACTAGTTATAACCTGACACATTTGGCTATCAAATAGATTGGCCCCATCATTTCTTGTGTACCGAATTGAATGGCCACAATTTCGTTGGGCTTTCGTGTTGCCTTAAAAGGCTTTCATATTTCCTTTGGGTCGGCAAAGTTTATCTAATAGACAAAGAGAAAGCTTCCCTCACTAGTCAAATTCAGATAACTTGGAGGCTAATAAGATGCTTAACTGCCTGCGTATAATTTGTTGGTAGAACTGGGCAAAACTTTCTAATTAGCAGCTTCTAGACTGTTTTTAAAGAATCTTCACCTTCGTATGTTATTTGTTGTTACCGAAATTGATAGGAAAGGCTCGGATGTAGATGCAGATGCTTCTGTTTGCGGTCTATGTTGTGCCTGTTTCAGCTATGTCACTGGAAGTCTTGTACCGTACATGATGCCTTTTGTAGGATTTGTATATGGCTTATGTTGCTAAACTTAGTATTCTGTCTCGATTAGATTACCCAAGGATACTCAACCAGGGTTATTGAGGACGAAGAATGGAGCTAAGAAGCTGATGGACTTGGGATTGGAGTTTATCCCCATGGAACAAATCATCAAGGATTCTGTGGAGAGCTTAAAGAGCAAGGGCTTCATTTCATGAACATATCCCATAGACTTCTTGGAAACCACCATATGCTGTGATATATCCGCTAGCTATGGCTTGTGGTAATGCTGTACTAATGTTGTAACGAGTAATGGAGTTAGTGGGTGAATTGCCAGCGCACCGGAGACAAAAGGGTGATAATCCAATGCAATCTTATTGTCTTGGAAACTGAGATGCATCCTGGGAAACTCCTTGAAGTCTTTCAACATTATCTTACAGTGCGTGCTGATATTCACTTGTTAAGTTGTGATCCGTGGTGTATTCGATACTCTTTTAAGTGATTTAAGATGCTGTGTAACTATCTGTCATAGGGCTAAAGCACCTATCCACCCAAAGACGGAAATCGGGCTACATGTATTTGTGTGTGACCGTGATAATTATAATAGATGTATGTGGTGTTAAAAGCGGGGCCGGGACATTTATGCGGCACCGGTATGGCAATCCTCTCGTGTCATATGGGGACAAATACCGACCAAATTTTTCACGGTTCAGATTTTGCCTTCTCGATTCATGAGAGGAGATATTTTTTAGGCGGGGGAGGAAGTACTTAAGCAATTACGTGTAAGAGGCCAGAGGTATTAGCGGACTTGGCAGCTGAGTTGGGTGGGGCTGTATGGTGGTTTTGCCAAAATCCGATGCGGTCGCGAATGGAGAACCGATCTACTCGTCTCCATTACACTGTCTGGACCTGTTCATGGTTGATCTTGTTGGTTAGCCCATTACTAGCGACCGGTTCCGGCGGGGAGGGAGACAAAGTGGAGCTGGTGCTCTACTACGAGACCCTGTGTCCTTATTGCTCCAACTTCATCGTCAACCATCTTGTTAAGGTCTTCCACAACGGCCTCATCTCCATCCTCGACCTCAAGCTCGTCCCTTATGGCAACGCCCGCATCGGAGTCAACGACACCATCACTTGCCAGGTCCACCCTCATTTCCTTTTTCCTTTTGCCTTACATTTTTTTTTTTTGTCTCGCTGAATTTCGACGACCATCGTTCTGGCCGACGGACACCTGTTGATCGATCTCTGCTTGTTAGCGAACGCTCGTCGCATCCTCATCGTTGCATGTCTCTGTCCCCTCTCCGGCTTCACAGGTTCACATGTCCCCTCTCTCTCTCTCTCTCTCTCCCGCAGTTCTAGACTTGTAGCGAGTAGATAAAGCCCATCCCGACCGAGCCTCAAATCCTCAAACAATTAGTTAGCTTATCGTCGATGCGATCCAACATGCCTTGTACGTCTTACCTAGCTCCCTCTCTTTTGACTTACCTGTGCGTGTTCACTGTCTTGTCTCCTTCTTCATCTTCCAAAATCACCTTACCTTCACACTCCTCCAATAAAGTGTCCTTGGGTTTGTATTACGAGTCCCTTTGCCCTTACAGTGCCAATTTCATCGTCAATCACCTCCCCAAGATCTTCGACGGCGACCTCATCTCCCATGTCGACCTTAAACTCGTCCCGTGGGGCAATGCCAAACTTAAAGGCAACGCCACCTTTGATTGCCAGGTCCTGACTTGTAATTTCGACCATTTTACTATCTTTGGTGATGCCCTTTTAGATTGATGAATATCTGGACTCTAGTTATTTGGATGAGCTTTGTTTATCTCTATTAGCGTCTTCGGTATCTCCAGCTTGCCAATTCGGTGATTTGCGGTTCTTTCATTTTCCGTCCTGTCTAGCTTATGCTTCTCTCGTAACTGTTGCAGCATGGACCGTCGGAGTGCTTGCTCAACACCGTGGAAGCATGTGCAATTGACATCTGGCCTGAGTTGGTAAGCATTTGCTCTCGTTTAGTCTATTATTCATTACTTTCTGGCCCTTTATTTTGGTGGAATTGTCTTGGCACGTTTGCCATGTTGTGCGGTACCTTTGCAGCCTTTATTTTAAGAACGATGATGTCGTGGACTCGTTTAGATATGTCTCTGCAGTTGCTCACTTCATTACCTTATAGAATCCTGGGTGTTCCTGAATTCAGAGAACTCATATTCTGCAACTTAGATACTAATCATGACCATTGCAATTTGCAAACCCACCCTAATGTGACTTTAAACCTTGGACAGCATGACACAGGCTTAAATATATAATGCTAGTTACTCGGTCCTCATGTGGTATAGACTATAAGGAGATCGGTGTTTGATGTATATTTATCCGTTCAGCTTACTTATATGTTGTGTATTGTGGGTCTTTTACTGCAGAATGAGCATTTTCCTCTTATCTATTGCATTGAGAAGGTGGTGTATTCGCATGAGTACACCCAGTGGGAATCCTGCTTTGAGCCTTTAGAATTGGATTCCAAACTTGTCTCGGATTGTTATGCTGGCGGACGAGGGCAAGAGGTTAGTGTTATGCCATTTATCTGCTACCCTTTCCACTAGATTATGCATGTTACTCTACTGACATATTTGTCCCTGTGTGTAAGTATATATATGTTGTAAGTAGTCTGTGGCCTAGCATCTAAAAGTTCAGCTAGATTCAACCGTGTTGTAAGGAGGTGTCTGTATCTTCTGCTTCGGAGTAGATCAAATACTTTTGGTTAACGT
This sequence comes from Lenwebbia sp. NSW1173648, assembly GCA_029784005.1. Taxonomy (NCBI): domain Eukaryota; kingdom Viridiplantae; phylum Streptophyta; class Magnoliopsida; order Myrtales; family Myrtaceae; genus Lenwebbia; species Lenwebbia sp. NSW1173648. The sequence continues at coordinate 514,002 of JARCGZ010000011.1, forward strand.
TTGAAACCAAATGAACATCTGCCATAATCTGTAACTTCGATAAATTGACTAATGCTGAGATGTGGAAATTCATTAGTACTACACCTGAATTCTGCTTTCAACACTTGGACCTATAACTCTGGTAAACTAGAAGGCATTAATGCCTGCTTGTGATCAAAAGCTTCCCTTATATCTTCATTTAGCACCGGAGCACTTTGTTATTGGGAGAGAACGTTGATGAAAGCCATTAGATAATTGAGAATATCAGAAATGACGTTTAAGACTTGTGCAATGAGTAAGCTTTGTTGAATTAATGGAAGTTCACCATGGAATTACCTTTGGAACTTGCAGTGAAGATTGCAGTCTTTTTAACTTTGGAATATTACAGTATCATCTCTAATTTTATATATCCCAGTATGAGTTTGTTTTGCTGATTTTTATTCAGGAAAAAGATTACCTGTAACTGTGCAAGTCAATTGTAGAGTAGTTTTTTAGAGACTAACAAGAATGAGAATTGCGTGATCTCTTGGGTTTTACTGGTTAACGAGTGAGTTCCTGTTCTGCACACTGTCCTAGTTAAGGATGTACCTTTATTTTCTAAAACAGTTTGCTGGTAATATTACGCACAAAATATGTGGCTGGCACTCGAGGCTATCCTCAAGTGTCCTCTTTTAACTGATCTGCAGCTTGAGCTGAAATATGCGGCTGAAACAAATGCACTTCAGCCTCCTCATCAGTATGTTCCTTGGGTCGTGGTGGATGGGAAACCGCTTTATGAAGTAAGTTTTATATCTTTGTTTGTTAATATCAGATTCATTTCTTCTCATGGTGAGGAATTGTGCTTAATGCAAAAATTGGTATCCTCTTTTCAAGATATAAAAGTAAGCTGTCTCATCCCCTATGTCTTCCTGCAGGATTATGAAAACTTTTTGAGCTACATCTGTGAGGCTTACGGTGGTACTGCCAAGCCTGAGGCATGCAGTGAACTCTCTTCGAATCGTGTCCAACTAAGGGAAGCACGCAAAAGTCATCCAGTCTGTTACATGAAGGAGAAAACGTCATCGCCGGTATTTGAAGTAATGAGATCGGCTGTGGAGTCAATGATGAGTTGGACAAAGATGCTGCTTGACGTGTAAGAGGTTTGTGACCCTTTATATTTTCAAGTAATCGCTGTGCTTGAACTTGTTCGGAAGCAAGTCCTGTGAGAAGGGTCAAAGTTATCGAGTTGTGTCCTAGTACTTTCTGGATCATAGTTGTTGTCTTGAGCTCTAAATGGCTGTGCTGTTTCAGTGATCTTGACTTCGTTTATATCTTTATATGGTCCACATAATTATGAAATGGGAGATTGCATTAGCCTGGTTGCAAGTGAAGGCAAAGCTTTTGAGGAAATTTGGCGCATTTGAATGACCAACGTGATCTTTGATTAGCGGAGATGACTGAATCAGTAAAAACTTTCCAAAATTTTGAATGACCCTCGCTTGTGCCTATGATGCATATGTACCTCTACAAAGTAAGAACTCTAGAATATGATGAACCCAGGTCATTGGAGCTTTGAACGAATTGCCACTGAACCCATCATGCTATTCACGGCCTTTCGTGACCGTTGATTTAAATGTCTGCCAAGATGTCACCCCACTTTTTTGTCTGGTGTGAATGGTAAGAGAAAAAAAGAACTTGGGTTCAACAGAAATATAGAAAACATGTCATACTATCTCCTCGGCACTTGTTGGCATAGCCCACATACTTCCCCACTGTACACGTCAAATCCCTCTGTCAATTCCTTTGCCTGAAATGCTTCGCCAACATGTATAATGGGACCTTTGACCCACCTGCACTTGAAACTTTGAGAAAGATGGTGTCTCTCGATCCTCGTTTGTAAGCTGTCTATCATTCTCTAGCCTGCCCTTCCATCTTCTACCCTCTGATTGTTGAATATTTAATGACCTTGCTATTAGCACCAGTAGCGGTCAAGATTGCACTTAATTCTATGGTGAAATCGTGTGTCGCGGGAACAGCTCTGAATTGCCAAGGTATCCTAACCTAAGATTAGGAACTTATATTCCTAAATGATTGAGGAACTCCTTTCTTTGTTCATCGCAAACGGAAAATTGACCATCCAAAAAAACCTCAAAGACAGACCACTTTGAAGAGTAAATTAACCTTCGTGGTTACCAAATTTCAATTTCGTTCACTTACTGAACCGGATTTCAATTCTTCTCGCAACCCTTTTCTAGTCACTTCGACGATTGGGAAGACAATCTTTAGCAGAGAAGACGCCAATTGGGGCAAGAGACAAATCATCGTGTATATGTGATTGTGACCGGACAATAATCTTTACGCGGGTCAGGATCGACCAATCGAAAGGTTGCATTGATGTAGTTGTCTCGTAAATCCATTCAACAAGCTAAATGCGAGGCATTAGCCTTTGTTGGGAAACGTGAAAGACGTCCGGAGTGGGGTCTCTCGTCTCATTGCAACGTGACATCATACAAGCAAAATCATGAAAGGTCGGGCATAAATTAATATACATCTCGCTCAGTGGTCCGTGTGAATTCAAGTGCACCACACTCGCTTTGTTTATAATAAGCCATAATATCATAATTGTCTTCTAGAACGATTCCGTCATCAATGATTAACATTGTGATGACAGCTAATCTTTGAAATCACGAGACATGTTTCTAATCCTACAACCCCGATCCCTCCGTTCCTTCAGTTTCACAAGAGCTTAAGCTAGCCCCTTCTAACATGGCCGTCTATTTCATCTTCTCTATCAGACTTGCTGTACAACTAAGGATCTTGCCTATTCGGTTGAGTTCCGACATGCCTTCCTCTTTGTAACAGACGAGCAATTGGACGTTCCTAGATGTCATCAAAATTTAAGGAGACCCTCCAACAAAGGAAGATGAAGATCCTGCTCGTCTCCTGCATTGAAGTTCCTGCAGACCAAGGTACAAGAATGAAGCAATGGACATTCCTCTTCATTGGAACTGGGACACGTAAAAAAAAAAAAAACCGCAGGGAGACAGACAAATGCACTAGAAAGAGGGAGGGAAAGCTGAAGATAAAGCTATTATAAAGAACTCAAATCATTGGAAGGTTTTAAATGAGTAAGAGGCCAATGAAATATTAGGGGAGTTGGAACACGAAAGGAAGGGTAGCATTGTTAAGTAGACAGAAGAAGTCGCATTCGCGACCGATTATGCATTTTTGTTAACATCAAAAGGGACAGAAGAGCGAGAGCGACCCGATGCCGAGACAAAGATTAAACTAGAGAGATTACATCAACATGCTAATATAGTCAGGATAGGCTGTGTGATCTGATGCAATTGGATAGGAGACTTCACTCGAGAAGCCGATCATATTGACAACCTCGTTTTACGTATTGCTGGGGAGTGACTGATAGGAGCGGCTTCTTGGAAGAGCAAATTAGAATAAAATGAAGTGAAGGGTAACATCCAATGCTCAATCTTGGAGGCAGTGATTGGCTACTGGTCATTTATCCAAGGGTCTTGGTTTCTACTATTCAAACAAGACAGCAAACACCAAACAGGACAAGAGTTAATTTAGGTTGTGGCTGTCCTCGTAGATAGCGAGCGTTTCCATCTATCCTATTACCATAACTAGAGTGTGGATTCATTGTTCTCGTATAGAGAGTAAGTAACAAGAGACGCCAAAATTCAGCGTTAGGGTTCTTGGTCACCTGTTCATCTACGTCTCATGAAAAGATCGAGCAAAACCAGATCGATGACGGATGGCTGAACTAGCACGACATAACCTGTGTTGCTGCCTTAGAAGATGAAGCGTTCGAACTTACTTGCCTTGAATGTTTTTCAAGTTGGATCGTTCAACGAATCTAAATGCATCGGACACTAATAAGACTATTGGACTATGATCTGACCTCCGAAACCTTGAGAAGTGAAGAAAACTTAAACAAGGAAGTTGAATGAGCACAGTTTCAGGAGTAAAAGGTAATTAATCTTACTGAAGGAATGATCCGCAGCACTAAATCTATACATGGAGCGATGCCAAATGATCCACAGGAGCCATCCTCTACGCTAACAAGTCATAATATCACACCAGCACCAGCACTACCATGATCATCAGCCACTGAATTGTTGTTAGTCATTTTGCTTCTCCCTCCACTACTTCCTACCTGATCACTCCCCGCCGTGAACTTCGCCACTGCCACCGCGGCGACTGCCGGCCGTTTCCGCTTCTTCTTCTCATAAGGAATCCCTCTGGCCTTGGCTTGTCCTTCCCTGACCTCCCTCAAGTACATCCGGACCGCCCTGGCGGCGAAAGGGTTGGACTCGGGCCTCCCGCCGTTCTCCTCGAAGGCAGCCCGGAGGCGGCCAATGAGCGCGTCGAGGCTGCCCCAGGCCTGCCTGAGAGGGCAGGCGCAGGGGCCAGGCGGGTTGGGGTTGCCGAAGAAGGGGCAGCCGTTGATGTGGACCTTGGTCTTGCCGAACTGGTCCAAGTACTTGAGGAACTCCAGCACGTGGGCCCCGCTGCATCGGGCCAGTGTTAGAGGGGGCTTGTGGCTCTTGAGGTACTGCAAGAAGGTGTTCCAGTCTCTCCGCTTCTGCGACTCGTACCTGCTAGGTTGTGATGCTGCTGCTGCTGACTGCGGCGGCTGCGACGACGGTCCTGGAATGGTTTCAGGGGTTGTTGAGGTTGTGGGGACTACTAGCACGCTGTGCGGGTCGGGGGGCGATGCTCCGGCACCGGACGCTGAATCCATGACGGATCAGTGAATCCGCGATGCTGGCTTTTTGTGTTGGTCGCTCTCTTCACCAGTTTATAGACGTGAATGGAAGAGAGAATCGTTTCTGTGAAAAGCTTGAAAGGAGAGGCTGCTGATAAGTGGAACTTTTGGGAACATGAACGGAACAGTGTGAGAATTGTTCGGTTGTCATGTTGACATGGTGAGAATTGCGGTCAAACGACAAGTCAGGCACAACTCTTACTTTTCTTTCTAAGTTATTATTTATTTATTTTAAACCCAAAGAGGAAAAATAAGAAACAAACTCGTCTGCCTTCACCTCCAGGGCAGGGTGTTGACCAGAAATGACCATGTCCTCGAGTTTCTTCCTAACAAGACAAACGCTCCTCTGAAAATCATTTCGTTGGAATTTGGAGAACAATGACAAATACAAATCCACCGATTTCTTTTTGGGAGACAATAATGTGCTCTTCATCAGATTTTTTTAAGTCCATGCTTGCCCTAATCCCTCCTGCTCCCACGATTAAAGATCCAAATCAAGTGAGCTAAACCTTGATCTAAAATGAGCTCCTTGATACAGGAGGTAGGTGCAAAGTGTATCCAATCCTGAGACACCATCTTGCATCAAAACTAGCTAGCTAGCTAATGAGATCCTAATTCGTTCAGTATCGCATGCGAAAGTCGAATGTCTATTTTAACGACTTATTTCGGTAGAGCCTCGAATCCGAGATATCTTTGACACTATCATTCAGTCTAATCATAATACGGCCATCAACATGAGCACAAGCACACATCTATATCAAGGGTATTTTCCGTGAGATCTTCTGCTGATCATGCTAGATCTTAAGATCAGCGCAACACATGAATAGGCTTTTTGATGTGGTTAAGTAAAGACACTCGGGGGTGATTAAATTGGATGTTGGACAGCAGCAATCAGTTGCCCGTGATGTGCTGTGTAAATATTGCCGACGTGGTTTATCAAATTACCGTATGTGGCTTGGCTGTCTAATCTATGGGATATATACTATAGTTGATTCAGGTTTGGGGTGTTTTTTTGGGTACATGAGTCCAAGAAAAGATGTTACCCTATATATGTATATATTTCTTCGGGGGTACACAATCACGATCTGGACACGGCATATTTCGTAATAATCCAGGAAAAACTTTTAAAATAAGAAAATCAACACCCTTTAAAACACCATTTGCAACTGTAGCTACCAATGCCAAATGAAATGCACTAAACATAAGGCACGAATATTATAATGGAGCAATCAATCTCTTCCTGTTTTAACGTGAATTGACTGCTAGGAAGTTGATGGATTTAAGACTACAGAAAATTACCATATTTTTAAGATTTTCTTTTTATGAAATTTAAGAGCTTCCGGATCCGGGCAGAATAAGAGAGATGGGCAGCGATTGTCAAGATTTTTATTAATGTTATTATTTAGAAAGTATATGTTACCAGCAATTAGATCAAATGTAAAACGCATCAAATTCCACGCCATCTAAAAGAAAATTTGATGAGTCCATCACAAGTACTTCCACCTTAGATTTCAATTCAATTTCAACATCGAGGGTTGACTTGTGGGGAAGCCCTAGCGAGGATCTCCACAGCATGTATATAGTGTCACTGATTTTGAATCTTTTGAATAAAATTCATCACCAAATTTCGAGCCACACCGTCCGGTGTGGCTACTTGTTACGACTTTATCCCAATCACTAGCTTTGCCTTCGGCATCCCCTCCTTGTGGTTAAAGAAAGGATCCTCCTATTCATCGATAAGCCGAGCAAAGCTTTTTTTAAGGTGAGTGAGTAAGCATTCGCTTAAATGGATTCTGACTTTAGTTTCTTGAGCAAGAATCCTCCTTGGACATGCTCCAGAAAGAATTAGCTTTCAAGAGGGTTGCTAGTTCGTAACTACGGTTGGACTCTTCCTCAAAGCTCGCGACAAGTAGTATATGAAGTCTATCTGTAAATATGGTTTAAGCCTAGCCACATCAAAGATGAGTAATACAAGTCGATGGAGAAGAAGATAATGTTGCTCAAAGTTCTCTTCCTGCTATCAAAATTTGACATTACATAATTAATGAATTATTGAAGGGAGGATCGATACTTGGTACCTGGCCTTCGAGGTTTTTTCTCTAGGCCCCACTGTATTCAGGACAAAAGATGTCACTTTCATGGCCCCATTGTTGTACCCTTTTTTCATCAATCATTTTCTTGTAAATTAATGACCTCCTAACTCCTAAAGCCGGAACAAAAAATAAACGCAGTTGACACCACATGGTTTACCGGAAGGATCGATGTGGGATGGTAGAGAGAGCAATGCCGTAAATCTCCGTCCGGTTATTCGTATAATCGCAAGTTGAATCTTCATCTCGCAGCTTCTGTTGTTACCGTCTACATAGGTGGCTGTATTATTTGTTGTCTTCTTAGACGATACCAATTACCATTTGAGCTAAGATGATGCTGATTGACCTCTATCGTGAGGTCGAGTATGGTAATTGCTAACAGACCCTGAAAAGGAGACGTGTCTTTAAAAATAAAACCCTGAAAGTGACGATTTGCGATTGAAACCGATGGAAAATGACATGGGAAGGGAAGCGGAACCCATTTTGGTGGAGATATCAGAGTTACCTAACTAGCTTTTAGGAAAATTCTACAGCACGTGCCAAAGAAATACAATGCTCTGTTTCGTTATAAATCATCGATCCTCGTTCGGCCCTGATGACTCCACTTTCGATCCACGAAATCTCCGATCGCAGTCAATGACATGGTTAGAAATTGGCCGTATCAAGTTGTATCATCCGTTTCCGCTTTTCTGACACGGTGACAATTATTGAGCGGATAACAGCATTGGATTCACTCGTTTATGGCTTCAGTCGGATTCAATCGCACCTCTTTCTCTTAGTGACACTTACACAATATCATCAATTTTCTGAATATTTTTCATAGACATGCAGCATAAAATGTTCCTTTCTCGCACATCAGCACACACACAGTTGAAATAAACCCAAGGTATTGTTTCGGGCCCCAAAGTGATGGAGATGTAAGATTGGACCATAAAAAGGCTCCAACGAAGGCAAATGCTCCGATATGAATAACATGTCAGACAAAATCAAGAAAAGATCTAGAATGCCACGCAAAGTCAAGATACCACAGCTATGTCTGAGAAATAAGAAGCACTCATCTCTAGACCATCCAAAGATCATTTAAATGCCATGCAAAGTCAAGATACTACAGCTATTTCTGAGAAATGAGAAGCATCATCTTTAAACCGTCCAAAGATCATTCCAGGCCACCTAGCTGCATCAAGATTGAAGGTGTCCTGATCTACACAACCATGCAAGAAATTCTGATCTTACTGCCAAAAGAGAATAATCACGATTCAAAGCGGCACCAGAAACTACAACCTTATGAACTAGACATGTTTTTTCTTTTCAGATAAGGATAGCAAAGAGTGATTAATTGCGTCCTATCTAAATGCTTGTGCAATGACAATGGTTGAGTAAGTCCATCCCACGTGTGGATAGATGGCAGTAAGGATACAATCCAATGAATAAATGGAGAAAATAGGGCGCCCCCCATGGAGAAAAAACTAATCACATGAGGCGACAGAAAGCGCTACACGAAGATCGTTTGAGGTTCCACTTATGTACATTCGATATGTTTCTATTTCTTTGTTGTAACCTCTAGGAGTGTGGCTTGCGTAGTGATTGCCGCTCACTCGATCACGCTTGGAGAATAGTATCTCCCTGACGATTGGTTCATGGCCATTGAGAAGATTGCCCATGCTTAGAACTTTCCTCCATGATTGATTGACAGTTGGTGGAGCGAACATACTTGATACGATCTGCCTCTCATGATTTCTCACCTGAAGCTTCATACTGAACTCCTGTGCAAAATGAAAGAGGCTCAGGATGTCGTTCCATAATAAAGATAGTTTAGAAAAATCTAGTAATGAGTTCAACCAGACACTGAATTAAATCTACTGGCCAGACTTCATTTTCTTTAATTGTGCTTAACTGATAACTCTGCAGCTGTCGGAAATTAAAAACTGATCGATTAGTAGCATGTTACCATATCTCCATTTTCTTCTACTGAACTTGTCCCCATTCGCTTTGAATAAAATTCATAATAGCTGGTGAAAATAGCCTCTGACATGGATGGTGCTTGCAGAAACTTCCGATGAAGCGACGCAGCTATAGTTAGTAACTTCTCAACATGTCCAAAAACAACACTTATACGCCTTAGATCTTCAATTGCCTCACTACCAGCGGACAAGCGATTGGCTGCAAAAGTATGAAAGCCATAAGCAATCATGTGGATGTAAGGATACGTGAAAGCAAACAACTAAAATAAACTTCGGCCGAATTTTTTTTTGAAGAACGCAATGAAAATAAAGCTGGATGTTATTCGGGTTTACAGACTGAAGACTGGGGCGAAATTATCTAATGTGAAAATGGCCCTATGCAAAGAGGAAAAAGGCTAAAGGAAACAGTAGAAAGCATACCTTGCAAAGGCTTCAGCATAGATGCCATGGTAAGGTACAGTTGATCTACTTTGGTCTGCATCTGCTTCAAACCTCCAAAACTAGTTTGGTTTAATGTATCAGCTGCTGCCCTGAAGGAGGTGCAGACCATTTGCTCAAGCAGCTGGTGAGGCCGTATTGTCTCCAGGTAATGGAGGATCTATGCAACCAAATGCAATAATAAGGCACAAAGCAAAGCACAACTTAGAATGGGGCTAAAACTAAGTTCATCAGCACCAAAGATACTTCCTTTTGTTCTTTTGGTCCAAATATGGAAACAATTTAAGCACGATATTTAGAATATTATTTGATATTGATAAGATACGGGGAAATTTCTAATAATGCGATACTAAGAGGTTATCATCTTTGGCAGTTAAGCCGCTGACATCTGCCCATGATTTAACCGGAGAGAAAAAAGTTGAGGAGATATGCAAGGTAAGCAGATGGCGAGAAGTTCAAAATCACTCTGGGATTTGCACATTCTTTTGTTGGCAATCAGATTTCATGTTCCCTTAAGCACAATAATCCAAGTGCAATCCACCTTGTTTATTTTGACATGCTTCATTGCATCAGCAAAAAACTATTAAAAACACTCATCTAAAAACACTAAACAATTGTTTCGACATTGCAACCATGAACAACCAGGAAGTACTTTAAAAGGGACATCCCTTATGCCAGAAAAAAGGTCTGTGCCTACAAAGTGCGAAATGAGCATTCCATCTTTTCTTCGAGGAAAAGTTACCTTCTCTCCTTCTCTGTTTGGATCAAGGAGAGGTTTCTGCTCAGAAGCTGGCAAAGAGGGAGCATCATTCCAAATCTTCCGCCACAGATTTCCATGTTCAGACATTCTCTGTGAAAGCCGTCCTGGAGGAGGCCAATCATCTTTTGAACCCACAGAAGCAAAACCTGAGGATGGTTCACTCTTTAGAGTATCATCTGTCTCCCAATCTCCCGGTGAATGCCATCGAATAAAATCTTCAAAAACAGCTTCTGGATTTGCTGCTTTGAATGCCGACATGTCTAGTTTCGGCATTTTCAGACCATTAGTACCAATCATATGCCATAATTACTACCTTAAAGAGAAAGTATAAGTGGAATCAACACCTCCAACTTTACAAAAATATTCCGTGCAGGAGCTCAATGTAGGCCGCTATGTTGTAACTAACCACTATATGGTGAATAAAAAGAGTCATTGCATTGAATTCAAAAAGGATTCAGAAGTCAAAGTTGTCATACTAGGAAAATTACTTGCAATCGAAAAAATCACACCTAAAGTTTGATGTGAAAACAGGATGACAGTTTGGACATGGATATTCGTTGCATGAATATGGACACTAACCCTGAGTGGACGTGATTTTTTTCAAGAGCAATTGGATTTCATTGTCAGCAGACTGAGGACAATGAAGTTTTGAGATAAATTCTCCTCTCCCAACTTAGAAACAATATTTTCCAACCTTTTACGTGCATTAGTAGTCCCAACAGACCAAACAGCATGGATGATAATGATAGCCCAAGTTTTCATGTTATTAGTCACACATTTCATTTGCTAACATCCATTCAATGTCTTCCCTGCATATAGGATATCATAACAAAATCCTCAGATTTTTCATCAGAGATATTCGACAGCAGCTGGTTAATGTCATTATACATGCTAAATGACATTCATTAAGTTTAGCATGAGTGTTGATATTCACAATACAAGGTCATAAACTTGTCAATATAGTCAAGGATAATTGTACCAATCCACGGAGAACACTTTATTAGGAGATAAATACCTAAAAATAAGATCTCTTTCTCCAACTGAGCAGGAAAACTCTGCAAATAATACAGAAGATAACTTAGTCCACAATAGTTGCAATTAGAAGAGAAAAATATATTAGATTGATTACTGAAAGATATGAACATGCAAGATTCAGAGATAAAACTGACTTTTGAAATAGATGCAGGTGCAACAAGCTCAGAATCTCCAGTTACCAGATCACAATGCAGACAAAGAAGATGACAACCCCTATTAACACTAGATACATTTCTGCCTTAGGTACATCAAAAACTTGTCAAGTACTACAATTAACTGTATTAATTCCATCTTTGTTTCCTTTACGTACAGCTACACAAACTATCTGATGAAATGAGCTACTCAGGTGTCTTCACATGAAGGTATATAAGGGCAGGCTAACATTACAGATAATTTAAGGATCTCAAGAGGATATTCACAATGCAGGCGGCTGAATAAATGAGCAAGAAAACTTGTCACTGAAAGTTTAAGCACAGACTTACAAAGGAATCACTAAAAGCATCGACAGCTTGCAATCGTTCTTCATGCATATCTTCTGTCATAAGCGGTGCCTCCTATCAAGATTTCCAACCGTGTCATTACAGAAGTTATAACCAACCAAATGCGATGAGTTCCAATTAGTCCAAGATGTTGAAAAACCTGTGTGAACGGGGCATGCATGCTTTGATGTGACTTCAGAAGCATCATTGGACCAACCACACCAGCAGAACCTCTTCTCATATAATCGGAGGATTTAGAATCAGAAGAAAGTGTGAAATCGTCTGGCTTAGTACCATATGTTGGCCCACTAATTGCAGAATTGTGAAAATTGGTTGGTGTTGAAGGACTGTCAGAATAAACAAGAAAAGAAGTAAAAATGTGCGCATAGGATGACAACTGAGGACCTGCTTCTGATAACAGATATTTGTATGTAAATTTCAAATCAAGTGTAACAACATCATGTTGCTTTAAGATAACATCATCCTTCATAAAAGCCCATCAACCAGCTGCTTTACCTGAAATTTAGTGGTGAAATTGAAAATACCTTCCCCCAAGAAGAGAAGATAAGACCAGATTGCTCATAACGTTTCCAATACATCATCTCAGTTAACCAGATAATAAGTTAATTAAGGACATTCATACTTCTTAAACTCATTCAGCTGTTGCTAACCTTCATAGCAAGGAACCATTGTTTTGGAGACCAACGAACTGAACATACATTTCTAAGATTTGACAGAATACTAAGGATACATAGTTTCTCTGCATGCACAGCACTGCTAAATGTGTCATTTGCCAATTACTAAAAAAGTAGGATCTAAAATAAAAATCAAACCCACTCAGACAACTTCTTTTACACAACATTTTGTATGGACTTAATAGTTTTCGGCCTTTGCACTAGCATTGATATATCAGATGACATCTCCTGTAACCCGAGTAGTTATTAAGAGATCCGAGATATCTCACGCAACATCTGTCCTCCAGCTATAATGGAACTAAGTTAACCATACAATTAAGGACATCCACAAACAATTCAATCACACATAGGTCTGACTCAAAAAGAAAATGTACAAACTACAAACACAGCGAATGGAACAAGATGAGAAAGGGAATATAGACGGAATATCAGAATAGAGGGAGAGTAAACAGGCTCCACTACAAGAAACTAAAATTACTATAATTTCGAAAAGTTGAGTGACGGTTTATTGCAAAATATGCTTAACAAATTAAAATATGCACGCTTGCCTAAAAATCGGACATAACCTTAGAGAACTATTTTGGAAAAGAAAATTCAGCCATGTTTATCCAAAGTAGTTCTGCAGAGACCCTAGGAGTTATTATGAGCATTTATTAATTTTACAACTCAAGCCTTTATGTTAGGAACATCCATCAACCATAAGCTGACCCAAAACAAGAGCATGAAGGTACTACGACTGTCGCATTGTTTGAAGAGCGTCGGTCAAATATATTGTCCTTATAAACGGAGCAATGCACAGTCTAACCTTAGCCGAATGAGCTAAAGCTTAATGATGCTCTTTATAATGATAGTATGAGTACATTAAGGAAACCGGCAGAGCCTTATTCTGAAAGACAGGTATTAAGCAGATAACAGGAACAAGAAGCATCCCTCACTTGCTAGGAACATCCATCAACCATAAGCTGACCCAAAACAAGATCATGAAGGTACTACGACTGTCGCATTGTTTGAAGAGCGTCGGTCAAATATATTGTCCGTATAAACGGAGCAATGCACAGTCTAACCTTAGCCGAATGAGCTAAAGCTTAATGATGCTCTTTATAATGATAGTACGAGCACATTAAGGAAACCTGCAGAGCCTTATTCTGAAAGACAGGTATTAAACAGATAACAGGAACAAGAAGCATCCCTCACTTGCTTACTTCACCTGTCGCATTTTTCATCAGAGTGTTCGCCAGGGTCTGGTGTTCTCCATGAGTCGTCCACAACTTGATCATTTTCCTGTTCGTACCATCAGGAAAGAAAAGGACATTTCATTGACAAGAACAAGAATATAATTATTTAGTAAAATGAGACAAAAGAAGCACCAAATGCTATAGAAATTTCACCACGATTACTGAATGACCATCTTCACTTCCGATACAATCATGATACTCTTCATTCAGTTGTTGCTTCTTTTCAATGCATATTGCAAGCTGGATGTCAAAGCAGCAAAGTTGAACAATTTTAACCTCATTATCTACCAACAATATCAGGACAATTGTATGCAGAATATACTTTCTCCCCAATTTGATCATATGTTCCAGAGAAATAGCCCAGTTTATATTAGAAATAAAGAACAAATGAATGGACAAAAGCGTGGCAAAGATGAAACTGTATTTGCGGGCACAAGATCAAAGCCACAGCAAATAATTACCAGTAGTAAACCTGACCTTATAAAAACTTCAAAAGTCTGGGATAATTGAGTTATAAAAGAAACGGAAATATAAAAAATACGAGCAAAGCCAGCATAGTTTTTCCATCTTGAGAAGAATGCTTCAGAGTAAAAGGGTCTACTATCATCACAGAAGGGATCTACTTGTTCACATTGATACGAACATTACAAAAGATGGACGATATCTTAATAAACTAGAAAAGCCAGGGCAGCAAAGTAAAAAAATAATAAAGAGAGATACTTCGAATTGTTGATTCATAGCCACAGATGGCTTAGAAGGGTTAGAAAAATAGTCTATAAGAGCAAGATATTGTGACAGCATCACTCATAGAAAAGCACTTGCAAGTTGCAACTTAAAGTTCAAAAACTAGCTATGGACGCCAAGAGCAAATCCTAAAGTAAAGTTTCACACAAAGGGGAAAGAGTCCATTAGTGCAAAGATTATCAGGAGATTGCTTCATAGACCTCCAATGTTTAACTGCCAGTGTATTTGATAACCATGCAAATTTCACCGCGAGTTCCTCATGTTATCTCATCTCTGTGGCACATGATACTTATTCTAGATTCAATCCAATCCATGTTACAAATCAACTTGTTCTGGACAGTCTCAATCTACAAATAGTGAAAATAATCTGACTAACATGATTAAGGAACATAACAAAACTACAATGCAAAGAATGTGAATATTGTGGAACTTTAAAACATAAGCTTACTGAAGGAAAAACTAAACAAGAAAAAAGTTTCCAATTAATGGCAATACTATTACCATTTGTAATTTCTGGTTTATTAAACACGTTGATAAGTCAATTGAACCACTGCCAGGCATGCGAGGCAATGGCTGTGACTCTTCCCAACACCAACGAACTTCCCGGACGAACTCTATCCAGAATGATGCAATAGCTACACACCAATGACAATACATTTTTCAGAAAACTGAAATACATGATTTGAAAGGACACCCAACAATCTGAACAAAATTGTTGACAGCTAATATCTCTTTCTTTTGTAATGCTTTCTTCTATAAAATGTTTGCTTGTAACTTTGTTCACCAAAGTGCAACATATATTTCGAACTCACCACGAATGTTACAATTGCCAAACCACAGAGAGCTTAGACAAAACTGAGCAAAAAGTGATTCGAGAGGTGCACCCTTTATAAATCGTGAATTCTTATGCTCGCCCTTTCTAAAACCTGAAAGTTTAAAACCTGCAGATAATGCAAGGAGAACAAGTATAGAATGACTCAGAAATCCAGTAGATGTAGTTTCAGATCAAGAAATTTTTATTAATCACAGCAGCATGAAGAAATGTAGATGCACCCTTTGGTTGTTTTTTAGCTCCAAGCATTTGACAAGGATAAATTTATTAAATTTTCAGTAAAAGCAGTTAAGGACTTGTTTCATCAGGCAACTCTCTCATCACTATTTATTCTACCCTTTTTTTTCTTTTGGCCCATCAAGGAAAAAGGCTCAGAAACAGGAAATGCATTCAAACTATCAGCAACACTGATAGACTCAACTATCTACCTCAAGTTTGAGCCCAAGCTATCCTAGATTCAACAGTTCAGCAGGCTCCAACCAGAACAAATTCATCACATGTTCCACGACAGAGAAGACTTTTAAACTTTGTATCATCAGCTAAACTAGTGAGATGGACAGTTCGGTTGAGTTCACAGTCAGTGAAACATATAATCAGCTGAAAATGCAACCTAGGAAGTAAAACCATCTGCATGCTATTAAGTAACAAATTACCAAGCAACCCCAAATTCTAACTCCTGCAACAATCCCATCAAATACTACTGCTTTCAAGGTGGGTCATCTTGCTGATTGTATGTATGTTATTTTCACCCTATTTAATAACTCATTCCATTTATGCACGTTGACCTGTCTAAAGTGTTATTGAAATGCCTTTTCCTTTGAGTATTAAGCAATCAAAAAGATGAACTAGAAAATTAAACTATCTCTAGGTAATTATCATGCTTAGTAGACATACAAGTTTCAAGAGAAACCATTTATAACACACCCCCCACCCCCCGGGCACCAAAAAAAATTAAAAAGAGATAGAAGAAAATTAAAATGAACAAAAACCATTTCACACGTGAAATATCAGATACCATCTTGAAATAGTTCTTTCAGCAAACGGTCAACAACTGATGGAGGAGGAACGACCATCGACGACTTTAAATTATCCATACCAGGCTTTTCCACTGCAATAAAGGAGAGAGGAGGAGAACAATGGAACCTTTCAGTGATATCATTTCCAGTAAAACAAACATAGAGAAGATTTTACAACTAAATGAGTATTAACTGACGAACCAGAAACAAAGTCGTCCATAAATTGAGCCTCAAAAGACATATTCAATGCATCAACCAGCAAAGACAACTGAGAAGCAAATCCAACACTGTTTGCTCTTGATCCATCACTTCTGGTAAAAAGTACTAGCTCGTAAGTGGTCCCAGAGTATAACACTATAGGCAAAGCTTCTGAAACTGGATAGTTTACAAATCAAGAGCATCTGAAGATTAATAGTTTATAGATTCTTTGATTTTGTAAAACTGAACTAAAGTTGCAAATGCATTTCTTAGGTGATGAATATGATTTAAATACTGTAACAATAGGCCCATCAAACAGAAACGGCACACAAAATAGAAATACAAATATTCCCGTTAGCATAGAAAATAACGAGGAGACGGAACTTGACAAGTAAGTGATGTTCCATATTTTATAGTAAAACTACAAGTTGAAGTTACTGCATTGAGAAGAAACAAACGTGACAAAGCAAGTCTTCTGATTAGATACACTTTGACAACTTTATTAAAACAAAATACACGATGCAATAACTTTCACCACAAGTACTGGTAGGTTAGAAATGTAATCTGGTCAAGTTACACTTCAACTGTAGTCTATATTTGGACTTTTATCATTGAGGACCATGATTTACTAACAAGCCTCAACTCAATCCTTACCACAAATGAAAAACAAGCGTATTCTTATTTTATTCTCTTTTAAATTCTCGAACCATCAGTTCCAAACCAGGATTACAGGCAGATCCAAAATTGACCAATACATTCTGTAATCTGTGTCTAAAGCCTGAAACAGATCAATCATAAATCAAGAGCTCTAGTTATAAGAACAACAAAATAAGGAGATCCTTACATTGTTGAAGAAATATTGGGACATAACATCCACTTTTCAGCTTCATGAGGAGATGCATTCTCAAGTTCTGCCATTTCTGAAGAACTTTCAACCATCTTGTCAGTCCATATGGTGACCAATTCAATTCCTATAGACACAAATTAGTCAGGTTAGATTTGAGTTCGTACATATTAAGTATCCCATTAGCAACTAAGACAAACCCCATCCCACATGAGTGCCAGCCTTTCCTTGTTAATTCCACGAGTGGTCTTGACATTTTAATATGCACAAAAAGATGGTCATTTCTACATTAAGATATCATGCATTTGTACATTTTACCCTCCCAAAAAATAAAAATAAAAACACACTGCAAGTAGTGCTCTTAAGTCACCATGTATGCAGGTCCATGGGAAATTGGTGAATATAGATCTTGTCAAAGAGGATGCAGTCGAGTGCATAGGCTGCTTAGAGATTCATCATAATCAGCAACAATGAGAGTAGTCTATGGGTCTGAAAAAAATGACTTCGAAGCATGAGTTCTAACTACTCGAGTCAAATCTTTAGTTCCCCAGGGGCTAATAATAGCTAATTTTTACTCGTATGTTGATGTCCAGATATTTTGGGGCCTCTACAATCAGAAGAAAAATGAAGAAAGCTCTGGATAATCCTTTGAGCATGCTAAAAAATTTGTTACTGTTGGGGCACAGTGCTCTAAAATATAAGCAGAGCAAATGTCAAGACACACTGACTAAAAAGGCGGTTTCACATTTCACCATTTATGTAATAATAGCATTGAAAATTTCCAAACTGGAAATGCACCTCTCACAGGGTCTTCCGCAGAGTACCACTCACTCCAAGGACAATCATCATCCCATTGTGCTCTGGTGTGAGTGTCACCTTTAGGACTCCCTCCAGATTCAACAAATTCAGTATCCACTCCACGAGTGGCATCGTCATCGTCATGAGAAATGGTTTTGTAAGTTAGCTTCATTGTGAAATGGACTTGGAAAAAATGTGCAGAGAAGTCCAATGTCGAATAGGCCTTCAACATGCGAAGATACACCAATTACTTCGTATAAGGTAAGGAACTTAGAAAGGCACAGAAGCAAAAATGGTAAGTATTTCACCAAAACCGACAAAGTAGTGTGCACATAAAAAGCAGAACCTTCAAAGAGAGATAAAATCTTATAAATTATAGGCCTGGAAAAGTAAATATCAGGAATTTTTTCTGATGAGTAAACGACATCATTCTGGCATCTCTATTTCATAGAGGACAGTCACAAATCTAACTCGACATCAAGAAGATTTTTCGTGCAAAGAAATGTTGCATGTGGAAAGAATAGCAAGTGACATGTTTTATCATGCCTGAGATTACTGAAATAATTTAGAGTAGCAACAAAGTGCCTAATGCAAGCAACATTGAATTAATAGACTTATTATCGGATTGAAAAGGGGACTTACAAATTTAGAAACAAATAATTCGAACAATCCTTCCAAATGCATCAGTTTCACAGGAACCTGACTGCTGATATGATCAGCCTCAAATCTTCTGGTGAAAATTGTTCCCATACTTTGGATTCCAATATATGATTTCTTCGAAGGATCGTGCACAGGAACAAAGGCCGGCCACATACTGCATTACCGATGTCGGGAAGATTAATAAAGTGTCTGCTTACTCAATTGGGAAGTGAAAGAAGGAGAAGTGTGCATCACCAAGTAAGATGCAATGTGAATGAGTCATAAGTGCATAAGCATCAGTCAAATTGTCAAGGGATAATTGTTCAAGGAGATAAACATATCTTATAAATTGGTGCCAGGGAAAATTGCGCTACAAGTTCTAAACCTTATGCACAAAATCCAATAGAGACCTGAATTTTTCAATTGATCGAATAAAGTTCTAAACCTTTACCAAAAGATGTGACCGAGTCCTATACATTTAAATTGTCAATTAAGTCCTAAACTTTTATTCAAAAATGTAACTAAGTTGGAAAACGTACGTTAAAAAGTACAATGAAGGACGCCGCATAGGCAATTTTCAAGTGATGCGTAGTTAAATTTAGACAATATTCATCCAATTGAAAGGTTTAGGCCTTGATTGCATTTCTACACAAGGTTTAAGACTTACTATGCATTTTTCCAATTGATACCACATCTAAAAAAGTGTGCTCTAGAACAACTTGACACTGAAATCAAATGAGCTTCTTAGTATTTGTATACTTAAGGCTTCATCAAGAATCCCCACCTTGAGCAATTTGATAAAGCAATTGCGACCGCGCTCAAAAGCTTACTAGACTCTGGAGCATCAAGAATGACACCGCTAGCACTTTGAGGAGCAATGACCTGATAATCCAAGCAATGTAACATAAGCATAAGCGCTGCATAGTTATAATTTTTGCAGCAAGATCTACGACAATACCAAAAAGTCTTTGACACCAAAACAAAGTTGCAGATCGTGAAGAGACCAATCCCAGTCCGCTATTTTTCCTGCATTACGAGGATATTACAAAGATGGATTCATATTAACATCTTGTCATTGAATCAGTTAAAGAGACTGAATTACCATCACTGTTGGATTCAAAGTGGTACTCCATGCAATAGCTTTTCAATGCATGCTTCAGCTCTGACTTCACTTTATACAAGTTCATAGATGGACCCAAGTGAACTGCACCTTTTTTCTACATAACAATAAATCAGATTGCATTCTCTCAGTGAAGCTACACAAAACTCGCAAAGGTTATCTAATCCCGACATGTGAATAGAAGCTAAAGATATTAATGTTCAGAATATCACTATCTCTAACGCAAAGTATTCTTTGCTACAGCATATATTTAAGTGGAGACAAAATCGATATATGAAGTGACAAAATGACCTTAAACCATTTAAAAAATCCTCATATGTCTGTTCTGCCAGATACTTTGTGACCTAACTGATTTTTAATTGTGTTAAGAATTAGTTTAAACTATAATAGAGCTTAACCCAAAATGCAATGATTAACGACTTTCAAATAGAGCATTCCTTAGAGCTCAGAGGGGTAACATAAGCTAAAACTAAGTCTTAAGAGTGCCCCAATCTAAGCAACAAGAAACAATTGCTTCAGTGACTCAGTCCATAAGTAGCAGGTGCTACAAGTATAACAACTGGAATATATTCCAATTGCCAGTTTCGACAATGTTCAGCGACTAACAATGCATACTGCTGGAATTAACAAAACACAATAAAAAAATTGATGGAGTTATATCGTTGAAGGCTCCCTCAATGCCACTTAAGAAATTAGTGTGCCATATGAGAACAACCTTAAAAATGTGAAATACAGACACTACCAGAATCTTTCTTTTCAATGCCTCTAGAATGATTTTGGAAGCTTAATAGGAAGAAAGGTAAAACTATATTTTTGAAACAACAGGCATCCACGTAGCTATTCTATCACAACCGAACGAAAGAATGAAACTTAATTTCGTAACCAAAAGAGTACTCTGTTTTTGAAATAAAAATTCAGTATCTCTGAATACGAGTGGGCTCGATATCAAGGTTTGCCTATGCAAAGACAGGTTATATTTTGAGTGGACATACCAACAAGTTTTTTGGACCATCAGCCATCCATTGTCGACAAATAGCCTCAATGTCGGATATAAATCTAGAGAGAATCAAAATTCACCAGATCAGTCATTTGGATTTTGGTAATACATCAAAGAAACCTGGTCCACTGGCACCAATAAACGGCATCTTCAGTATGAAGTACCTCTCCCATGAAGAAGCCAAAGTGAAATCATCAAACCGTTCAAGCTGTATGGGAAACAGACATAAATAGTTAAGAATCTACTCATTTCTATTTGACATACTCTCTATAAAACCGTCACGAAACGCTTTAGTGATTTAAAACAACCTAGCAAAAAGAAAAATATGGCGATTCTACAGTAATTCTGTTATTCTGTACCATTATAAACTTCCACTGCCTTAGTTTGTCTTAACTCTCGTCAATTTAACGCTAACAGAACAATAGGGACAGCCCGCCTCTCCAAGCAATCATCGGTAGCATTAGCCTTTTGAGTTCTGATTACATTAATACAGCATGAACTTGCTTAATCCTGCAGGGGCCACGAGCATGGAAGCAATACAAACTATCCTATAGCTGCGAACTGTCACGCAACGCAATGGCCCACTATTCAGGAAATTCAGACTAACGCAGTATGAAAGACGACGAGGTGCACCGTAACAGAAGTTCTAAAACCTGACACTGAAGCATTGAGAACGATCACGTCACGAACGTACCTCCTCTTCCTGCGGCTCGTCGTCTCCATCGGACTCGTTTCTGCTAGTGGATGCCATGTGAGTTCGGCTCAATTTGAAGCTCTTACACCGACATCACCAGTACTGATCTTCAATCGCTAAATTCAGTCCAGCTTACAGCTGAGATAGGAAGAACCCACGCCTTCTCAATCAGCAGTGCGATCCGAAACGACGCCCAAACATCCGTCTCCGACGCGATTCCTACGCCTCCCTCGAAGGACGGAAAACTGAACCACTTCGCCGGATTCGGTGAGATGAGTCCTTCGAAATCGAGACAGAGCTGATGAAATTCTCGTGGAGATTGCAACATATGCTTTGGTGAACGAGAATCGATGGCCACTGAATAAGTATCGAATTGGAGCACTAGCTATTTCCTCGGCGATCGGATTACGGCCCGCCGAATGGAGATCGCTCTGAATCGGATCCAGTCCGTATTGTATGGGACAAATTTGAGAAATTTTGAAGGCGAGGCATGGTTTTGAGCTTCTTTCTTATCTTCTTTTCTTTTCCCAGTGTTTGTACGGTAATTTTATCTTTCCGAAGTAATTAAAAACAATTGCACGATCTCCTTTCTTACGCGAAAGATCAATAATTTAATTTTTTTTTTAATAAAGATGATTACTTATATTGCTTAAAATGATTAGTAAATAAAAAATATTTTCATTACTAATAATGATTTATGTATAGACTTTTTTTTGCAAATGATAAAAATATTCTTTGTTCGGTCATTTTTATATTATTTTTATAAGTAATATAAACGATCATTTTTTAAAAAATAATTTTAAATTTTTTTTGTTAACAAACGTGTGATGTTGATCCTTTCAATTTCAAACCTCAACTCATTCGCTCTACTTTGTGATGAACTAAAGAAATAGATAAAATCTGCTTAATTTGCTAAAACTTACTAAATGCACATAAATTGAGGGCAACTTAATATTATATGTGACGTCTCAGTCCGCCACACCTTAAAGCTTACTAATCACGCTCTCTTCTTTAATTTTTCGTTATATAAATAACGCATGCGGAAAACTAATTAAACTAATCAAGTCGGCCACACAAAACAAGTGCATGATAAACACCAACGGCACGTACGCCTAGAAAGGGGTATGGCCTTAATAGGTTTCACTAACCAGATAACATGCATTAACAAAGGTATGGACAACAACCAAATTTCATTTCACATATGTATATATCTTTTTAACCAGTTCTTTACAAAGGTTCAAAGACTCTGGGAGAGTTGCAAAATACGATAACTACTCCAAGCCTAGCGGCACCAACTTCAAGCTCAAACTCCATTCCTATCTTCCATAGTGTCACACCGGCTTCGTCCTTGCTATTGATCTGAAAAAGGTTATATCCACGGGGGCGAGCCGAAGCTCCGCAAGTAAAATCACTAGGCCAAACCACTAATCCAGCTATAGAATAGTATAATTAGAGGAAAAGTTCACCAACATCATATCCAAGTTCACAAAGTCATAAAGTCTCAAAAAACATACCATATCGAAGTCATCAGAACCAAGCTTATCACAATCAAGATTATTGCAACCAGAATCAATCGGTGCTTAACACTCACAATGACGACCCATAGATAGGCTAGTAATAAGGACTAGAAATCTACTTGCCTCGATTATTCGAGAAAACGACGTAGAAACAATGAACGAATGATCTTGGATTCGCCTTTCTTTCTTGTCTTAGGAGTGTGACTCAACTTGGGCAGCACCACGACCCTCAAGTCGACACAAGTTGGGCGTGGCAAGGGGCACGACTAGGCAAGCTTATGGCCCGCCTAATAAAAGAGGGAGAGTAGAGTAGTAGAGGGTTTTGTTCTGACAAACGAATGACGAAATAAACTGACGTCAGATTTTATTTATAGGGGAAGCAGCTGAAGGTGAGTCAGCTTAGGCCGGCTCGTGCATGGGTGACACGGGTCAACATGCAAGGCCGCATGTCCACATGCGGCCACATGTCCATTCCTATCCCCGGTTGTCCCGATTTTGCACATATTTGACACGATAGAACTCAATTCTAACACGTAGCGTTTTTAAAAATATTACCGCGCCAATAGAACTCCTCCAAACCAATTTAAACCCATTAATACTAATTCACCTTTTACTTAAGCATGTGAAAATTCGGATCATTACATTATAAAAATCTCATTAATAGTGTACAATTGAATTGTGGCGCCCTAGATCCTTCACACTCCATCTGCGAGCTAAACAGGAGACGAATACTAGTTAGTTTTTACCTTTTAGGAAGAGAACATAAATATAAACTTCAAATGTATATGTAGACTCCGTTTATTTCACGAAAAATAACTTTCAGGAAAATATTTTCCGAAGGTTATGGCATTTCACGGAAAATAAACAAGTTAAGGAAAAAAATTTCATCTCACGAAAAAAGCACATTCAAAAAAATTTCATCTCACGAAAAAAGCACATTCAAAAGTGGGGAAATTGATTTTCTCTTTTTGAGAAGAGGGGAAAAGAAAAAAAATAAAAGAGAAAAAATAAAAAATTGAAATTTATAAAAAGGAGTGCATGAAAGAAAATATTTTTCAGGTTTGAGCCGAACATCGGAAAATATTGTCATTTTGATTTTCTGGAAAACATTTTTCAGAAACACTTTATTTTTCGCGAAACTAATGGAGCCTTAGATTTATGTAAATTTTCGTTATGATGTTATCTAATTTACTCGCACATCGAATAGGAGATGGATCCAAGTTAGATTTTAGTAAGTAAGTAAGAAGAAGAAGAAGAAGAAGAAGAAGAAGAAGAAGAAGTAGTGAATTTTAAATATCAGGTATGTGCTTCATGAGAATAGGATATTTGTCAGATACCTACTTTTTTTTTGGGGGGGGGGGGGGGTCAGATTTAGATACCTACTTAGATGCATCGAACTTTCGATAGGAATACTATGTTATTTGCTCTTTCACATGCTTAGGGTGAAAAAAATGATTTTTGAGCAATTCGAAAGGTGTGGACTAAAGTCGAAAGTTGGCTTCGTGTATAATATAAATTAGAAGTTATTATAAAATTTTCCCAAATTGTAATGTTCAAACTTCTGTATTTTCGTATTGCAACTAGGATACTAACTATAGAAAGTAATAACTATTAATTCGCTTAATAGAAAATTAGTAATCGCATGGAAAAAAATAGGGAGAATTCCAAATAAGGGCATGGAGTGGACATGATTTTAAAGAATGGTTTAAAGTGCCCTCATTATTTCAAAGAAGACAAAGGTCTTTTCATCATTTACTTTTTTTTCTTTTCTGTCCATTTCTTTTTTTCTTTTTTCCTTTTTTTTTTTTTTGCCTTTCCTACTCACCGGCTATGGCCGGCCATCGATGAGGGTTGGGCGAGGTCGGCTAGGGAAGCCCTTGGCTCGCCGGCCCCGAGGGCGTCCTCGCCCAGCCTTCGCCGGTGGTCGGCCATCGCCTGAGACCGACCATTTATGAGAAGGAAGGAAGGAAAAAAGAAAAAAAGGAAAAATAAACAATAACGAAAGTGCCATTGGTCATGCCATTCTTTGAAACATTGAGAGCAACTCTTATTTGAAATAAGGTTCGCTTCAGGCCTTTATTTGATGGCACTTCAAATCCTTATTTGAAATTTTTCCAAAAAATTACTAATCGCACTTATAGGTACCACCCATTAGTCATTGTAAGAAAATTCATATAAAAGGCTAGGGGCCTACATGGCAATGATTCTGGTTCTCTGATTTTATTCCCCGGAGCAAAAAATGATGAGAATCATGTTTGGTAACGTAAATGATTCTGATTTTGATTCTGTTTCCGGAAACAGTTTTTGAGCAAAAACAAGAACAAAAAAAAAGTTGGTTCTGAAACTTTTGAGAATCACAAAATAAAATGAAGTCCAACATCTCTCACTTTTCCCTCGACCTAAAATAGAACGAGGTCTATTTTCCAAAAAATATATATAATAAAAAATAAAAAATAAAAAATTCTAAAAAAATTGGAAAAAATTCTAAAAAATCAGAAAGATTCAAGAAAATCCCTAAAAATAGAAAGAGCTTGGATTAGGCTAGTTTGACCTCATTTTCATAAATTTGGGTCTAGATTTCATAGATTTTATTCTTTTTAAGAAAAAATCATAAACACCTTTGAAATTAAACCTGAACCACATTTCTCTAAGCCCTTAGGGTTTCATTAGTGTTTTATGATGCGATTTATCCACCTTAATCGAGCGCTTGATTTCATTGATTGTGATTTACCTAGGTTTAGGTACTTTATACTCAGTCTAGTTTTAGAAAATTTGGAAAAAAACAAAAACAACGTGCGTGAACACTTAGTATTGACATACCTCATAGGTTTAAAAATGAATTGAAAATTTGCATGAACACTTTTAGAAAACACTCAACTTCTATATCGAAATGGCGTCGGTAGAAACACCGATGTAACCAAGTTCTCGAACCCTAAATTTCTCGGATTGCGTAGAATTGAACTGTTTCTCCCGACCGCTCGATAATGTTTCCGATCTACATTCCGATCTACATTCCTCAAAGACTGGTGGTGACTCCGTTTGCATGTACATATACGCATGCCATCGATCACACTAAGATTGAATCCGATATTCCCTCGTTGCGGTTTGGTATAGGCTTGGGAGGGTCCGAGCTAATCTAAAATCACACACTAACCCAACACGTCTCTCATTTTTTAAACTTAAAATGACTCGTTATGACGCGGCAATTGGACGGAATAGCACGAAAAAAAGTTATATGCAAATGCAATATGTTATGTAAGAGAATCAACATGAATTAATTTTTAATTAATTCGAAATGTAGGATGAAATTTCACAAAGTAACTGCGTAATTATTTGACTTAAATGACAAAAATTGGGAAAAGAAATTATTCATAGGAACAAAAATTTCGTGCAGTTACCAAATGCGCTTCTGTTCTAGGAACATAATTTCTGTGCAATTACCAAACGCGTTTTGATTCTCTAAAACTCATTCAAGGAATAGAATCAGAAAAAATCAATTCTAATCAGAATCGTTGTCATGCAGGGCCTAAGTATCCATCTCGTAGAGAAGTCACGTTGGAATCTACTTTTGGGCCAGTTTCTGTTGTTAACAATATCTTTTCAGCACTTATTGAAAATCCCAATACGGGTTATTTATCCTTTGAAGCTAACAACATATTTTATTAAATATGATTACTAATGCTTGGAGACACTTCTTAATCATTGTCCTCGTACTATTCATCGATTAGATTTTAAGCATGGTTTTTCCCATTTTCATTCCAAACAAAAGTTGATGTCGCCCATTATTTAATATATGATAGTACAACCAGACGAAATTTTCTAAGCAACTAAATTTTAAAAAGTTGAGATGCATTCTTAAGATTAAATCCATTCTCTGCTGCACGAACAAGTCCCTACACTCAATTTATTATAGTTTTGTCGTTATTATGAATAAGAAGCATTATTAACGAACTAAAATTAAGGTTATTTACCTTTCATAAAGATTAGTCAATACAGATATAAATTGAGATTCTATTGTCGCATAAAGGGAAGTTATTCTTAAAAGGAGGGTCAATTTGATTGAACAATTGATAGTTTGTGACGTTGATTTGTGGTTTTATAAGATTTCTAGCAATGGAACTAATTAAATATATAAGTTGAGAACAATATAACAAATTAGTCGACTAATTTTGTTCGCTGAAAATAAAAATGAAAAAGAAAATTGCCACCGGGTGAATGAATTCTCCCTCCTCCACAAAATAAACTTTTTCTCCGGCAACAGGGCCCCACCCTACCCAACCACGAGCTGACTTCTCAGTGAAACCCTCATTTCTTCTCGCCCTCTGCACAACACCGAAACTGTGTCTCCTTCCTTTTTCTCTCTCTTGCTGCTCCACAAGAGAGAGAGATGGTGCCGAAGCCGACCCCCTCTACTCAGCACCTGTCCTCTCTGCTCAAAACCCTAGTGACCCGAATCTCGTAAATCCACCCCCCCTACCCCTCCCCACCTGCGTCCCTCGTCTTTATATGAAGCCAGCCGCACACCGCAATCTTCCCACAACCGCAGGCGCCATCGAAACCCCTCCTGCACGAAACCCTCGCCGACTCCTTCCCTTCCCCATTTCTCACGGATTCCATTCTTCCCTACCGGTCCTAATCGGTGCGTTCCTTTTGTTGACCTGTTGAGGTTTTAGCTTATACCTTGCTTCTTCGGTGAAATCGGAATTACGTGTACGTCTGGTGTTCGTCGTCGTCGTCATGGTTTAGATGATGTGTTTTTGGGCTCCGATCTTTGCTTGTGCTGTTTTTGCGAAGCTAGGAGACGTAGTTTTGCCCTAGGTCGTGCGATTCGTGCTGTTTTGCTATGGTAATGGGTGTTCATGGCTGTGTCGGCAGGTTACTTTCCTATATGCTTCCTAGAAAGAGAACTGGTGAAGGAGTGGTTGTAGAAGAAGACGACAACAGCGCTGCGAGTGCATCGTTTCACAAAAAGCCTCGGATCGGTCGTTTCGGATCTGCCGTGCTCACCGCCGCCAACACCAGCGATAACTCCAACATCGCTATCCAGAGTAGCAACAGCAGCAATTGCGATAGCAGCGGCGTGACTGGATCATCGATCATGGCTTTGGGCGACTTGAATCCGACCGATATCGATGAGGATCTCCACAGCAGGCAGCTCGCGGTGTACGGCCGTGAGACGATGCGACGGCTGTTTGCTTCCAACGTTCTTGTTTCCGGGATGCAAGGCCTCGGCGCTGAGATTGGTATGTGTGTTTCGAAGTTGTGTTGTTGATCGGCAATTTCCTTTTCTACTTTTAGAAGACTTTGGCTGTGACTTAATCGATTGTTTCTTTTTCATCCGATCTTATTGTTTCCACTGGATTACTCTACTGTTGGGATGAAATCAGTGGATCTAGTGGAGAACTTGGATTATGCCGCTCATGAATCTATCTTCCCAAAGTGATGTTGCTTTAGTTTAGCCCCGAAGTTAATGGTTGAACCCCCAACACCCTCACTCTCACCAAACCAACTCACAGAACAGAACTCACAAACACATGCACCAGCACATTCTCACATGTGACGTGAAGTAAACCAAGGAAATTAGAAAGAGTAGATGTCGCAGCTGTAGACTGGGATGGAGTTATTTTTACACTATTGTTTAGCACCAATTGGCGTTCCTTCAAGCCTTTTAATTACCTGCAAGAACGATCTTTTTCTCTGTAAGTTGATCTGCACAACAAGAATCTGGTGTTGAGTGCAAGTTTTGGATCCACTAGCTGTTACCTACTCTTGTTTGACCTAATGACTGTCGTGAGCATGATCTTCTTTTTTTGACTGTTTTCATGATGGGCCTGGATGTTGAGTGTCATGAATGGAGCTAATTTTGCTGCTCTCAAATGCCACCTATTTTTTGCAGCCAAAAACCTTGTTCTTGCTGGTGTCAAGTCTGTGACTCTACATGATGTGGGGCCAGTGGAACTCTGGGATATGTCTAGCAATTTTATTTTCTCTGAGAATGATGTTGGCAAAAACAGGGCCCTTGCTTCTGTTCAGAAATTGCAAGAGCTCAACAATGCAGTGGCCATTAATACCATAACAACAGAGTTGACTAAGGAACAACTTTCTGACTTTCAGGTATGCCTTAGAATTATCTGTTCAACTTTTATTCATATTGTTCACACCCATCTACGAGTTTAGAAGAATGAAATAAGATGCAAGACATAGAGAAACCCGACTGAGGCATGGCTTAATTATTATTAGTTGTCAGAACTATGTGAAAACACTTGCAACTGTTCAGTGTAGATCATAGTAATGCAACCTCATTTGTATCTTTATCTACATGAACATGCTTATTTACCTTTAGTGTGGACAATACAAACTGTAAAACAACGACAACAAAATGAAGCCTTTTGTGCTAATAAGGTCTTCTTTTTTTTCAGTTATAAACTCAATGAAGTTCTGAGGTTTTATTTCTAGTAGTCTGATGCAGTTCTTAGTATATATTAGATTAAGTTCCCTACTAATCACCGTAATCGGACCCTATGTTGACAGTATTTGGCAGTCTCTGATGACAAGCTGCTTTTGTCGTTAAGATTCTGATGAATCTCTCACAGGAGGGAATGACTTGGAGATAAGAATGTTATTACTTGTTCTTTTCAACTGAATAGTATGCTATTCCATAATAGAGGACGATATGGAACTTCTATGTAACATCAGTTATTCTTATTCATCAAAGGATGAATTTACTAATTCCTTGGTTTCACTGTCACTATTGGCATTTCGCAGTATTCTGTTGTAACGTAATAGAAACAATGATCAATCGAAGGATTAATGAGCTAGTTATTTTATTGGCCCAAACTATGAATGTTACAGTCATAGAACATAGCTCTGCTGTCATTTGACCAAATAATTGTCCCAACATTCTATTGCTCCTTCTGAAGCTATCAGATTACCTGCTGTCAACAGTTCCCTTTTGTTGTTAGGATGAATGGTTTGATTTTCTGTAACTTTTCGCTCTCATTTTAAGGTTTTGGACGTTGCAGAGATGAGTGTTTAACCTATTGGTGGTTTAAGCTAATTGTACCCTTCTGCTTACTTGTCATGGACGAGCTTGCACTCTTAACTCCCATTCTTCTTCTTGTCTTGCGAATAAATAAGTTGAGTTCCCTGAGTCCACTTTTTTCAGTTCGTCGTAGTGTATCCATATGATGTAAGGTGTCATTTTAAGTACCTTATTCCATTCCACATCTTTTGTGTCATCGCTGCAGTTATCTACAATTGGTATGATATGTGATATAGATTCAACATTGGTAATGGAAATATCAGTTGATTACTTAAAAGTCGTCCAAATTTTATTTGCTCTTATAGTGGCATTACATTTAATACCAAAAGCTGCTGATATCAGATAATAAGTAAAACAGTACCTGACATTGCCAGGGATTGATAGCAGATGCAAGTAAAACAAAACCTAACATTGCCAAGGGATTGTTGCCAAGTAAAACAGAACCTGACATTCCTGTCTGTATCTGGAGTAATTTAATATGGGTCGAGTAGCCTCTCTCTCTCTCTCTCTCTCTCTCTCTCTCTCTCTCTCTCTCTGCAACAACAAAAGGACACCGAAATCAAGAATCGTTACTCATTTTTCTGAAGGTAATTGTGTTTGTGATTCTATGGGATTCTTGCATCCATTAATCACCATATGTTGCGGTGCAGGCGGTTGTATTTACAGATACCAGTCTGGAGAAAGCTATTGATTTTAATGATTATTGCCATAGTCATGAACCTCCGATATCTTTCATTAAAGCTGAAGTTAGAGGCCTTTTTGGCTCTGTCTTCTGTGATTTTGGCCCAGCATTTACTGTCTTCGATGTTGATGGGGAGGAACCACACACAGGCATCATCGCATCTATCAGTAATGACAATCCTGCTTTAGTGTCCTGTGTTGACGATGAAAGGCTTGAACTTCAAGATGGGGATCTTGTAGTCTTTTCGGAAGTTCAGGGTATGAGTGAATTGAATGATGGCAAACCAAGGAAAATAATAAGTGCAAGACCCTACTCATTCATTCTTGAGGAGGATACCACTAAGTATGCTACTTATGAAAAAGGGGGCATAGTTACACAAGTGAAAGAGCCCAAAGTATTGAATTTTAAGCCACTGAGAGAAGCACTTAAAGATCCTGGTGATTTTCTGCTTAGTGATTTTTCTAAGTTTGATCGGCCCCCGCTTTTGCATTTGGCGTTTCAAGCCCTGGACAAGTTCGTCTCTGAGTGTGGGAGATACCCTGTTGCTGGTTCAGAAGAGGATGCTCAACGGCTTATATCTATTGCCACTACCATTAATGAGAACTTGGGAGATGGGAAGCTGGAAGACATAAATCCTAAACTTCTCAGGCATTTAGCCTTTGGTGCCAAGGCAGTTCTGAATCCCATGGCTGCTATGTTTGGTGGGATTGTTGGGCAAGAGGTTGTGAAGGCATGTTCAGGAAAATTCCATCCGTTGTTTCAGGTACTTTTTTCTTTAGAAACCTCCTGTAGTGGTTGTGTTCAAATAATTGCATGTTTAACTGTGAACAGCTTTTATTTTAGCATCTAGGTGTCCACAATAATTAATGATGATTTTGATGAATATCAGCTGATTCCTCTACTTTGGCATATCTTAAGAGCCCAAAAAAGTAACGCTGTTGAATCAGTTGCATTGAGAATTTGCTTCTATAATTGTAATGGAATTTCTCTACCACATCCTTGAGATATGACTATCTCGGCCGTTCACTAGTGAATTTTGTGAATTTTTGGGCTCCTACTTAAGAATATATATTTTTTTATTTGTAGTTTTTCTATTTTGACTCAATTGAGTCTCTTCCTGTGGAGCCAATGGATTCCAGCGATTTCAGACCGCAAAATTGCCGATATGATGCACAAATTTCTGTTTTCGGGTCCAAGTTGCAAAAGAAGCTGGAGGATGCCAAGGTATTCATCGTCGGATCAGGCGCTTTAGGTTGTGAGTTCTTAAAGAACGTAGCCCTGATGGGAGTTTCATGTGGCAATCAAGGTAAGCTGACAGTCACTGACGATGACGTTATTGAGAAGAGTAACCTAAGCAGGCAGTTCCTATTTCGAGATTGGAATATTGGGCAGGCAAAATCCACTGTTGCTGCTTCTGCTGCAACATCAATTAATCCTCGTCTCAATGTTGAAGCACTTCAGAATCGTGTCGGTCCTGAAACGGAGAATGTATTTGATGATACCTTTTGGGAGAATTTGAGTGTCGTTATCAATGCATTAGACAATGTTAATGCCAGATTGTATGTTGATCAAAGGTGCTTATATTTCCAAAAGCCACTGCTGGAGTCGGGAACTCTGGGTGCCAAATGCAATACCCAAATGGTCATCACCCACCTAACTGAAAACTATGGTGCCTCCAGAGATCCACCTGAGAAACAGGCACCCATGTGCACTGTTCATTCGTTCCCTCACAATATCGACCACTGTCTTACTTGGGCTAGATCTGAGTTTGAGGGTTTGCTTGAGAAAACTCCTACTGAAGTTAATACCTATCTATCCAGCCCATTGGAATACACAAATGCAATGAGCAATGCTGGCGATGCCCAGGCACGAGATACGGTGGAACGTGTTCTTGAGTGCTTAGAGAAGGAGAGATGTGAAACATTTGAAAATTGCATTACCTGGGCTCGTCTAAAGTGAGTTTCTTATCTTTTGCCTTCATCTTGGATCTCAGACTTGATTTGCGCTATAATATATGGGCTGACATTCTGCGGTCTTTGCAGGTTTGAAGATTACTTTGCCGATCGCGTGAAGCAGTTGATATACACATTCCCTGAAGATGCGGCAACCAGTACAGGGGCCCCTTTCTGGTCAGCCCCAAAGCGATTCCCTCGCCCTCTTCAATTCTCAGCATCTGATATTGGTCATCTCCATTTTGTTATGGCGGCATCAATTCTTAGAGCCGAGACATTTGGAATTCCAATTCCTGACTGGGTCAAGAATCCCAAGAAGTTAGCTGAAGCTGTTGACAAAGTGATGGTTCCAGATTTCCAGCCAAAGAATGATGCAAAAATAGTGACAGATGAGAAGGCTACAAGTCTCTCCACTGCATCTATAGACGACTCTGCAGTCATAAATGAACTGATCAAGAAATTGGAACAGTGCTATAAGAATCTGCCTCCAGGTTTCAAGATGAAACCTATTCAATTTGAGAAGGTATGCTCTCTCACAATGCACGCTTTCTGCAAGGCGCTCTGGGACTTCAATTAGTCAATTATTATATTAATTAGTTTACTAAGGGAGAGCTGTGTGCGTTGTGCAGGATGATGATACAAACTATCACATGGACTTAATTGCTGGGCTGGCCAATATGAGAGCAAGGAACTACAGCATTCCAGAAGTTGACAAGCTGAAAGCCAAGTTTATTGCTGGGAGAATTATTCCTGCTATTGCAACCTCCACAGCAATGGCAACTGGTCTTGTTTGCCTGGATCTCTACAAGGTTCTTGATGGAGGTCACAAGTTGGAGGACTACCGTAACACATTTGCCAACTTGGCATTGCCTTTGTTCTCAATGGCTGAGCCGGTACCTCCCAAGGTGATCAATCATCGTGATATGAGCTGGACTGTTTGGGACAGGTGGGTCGTCAAAGATAATCCCACTTTGAGGGAACTTCTCCAATGGCTTCAAGATAAGGGGCTGAATGCTTATAGCATTTCTTGTGGAAGCTCCCTCCTGTATAACAGTATGTTCCCTAGGCATAGAGATCGAATGGACAAGAAGGTGGTTGATTTGGCTAGAGAAGTCGCCAAGGTAGAAATCCCTCCATACCGTCGTCATTTGGATGTTGTTGTTGCGTGCGAGGATGATGAGGACAACGATATTGACATCCCCCAATTATCCATTTATTTCCGATAAGCTGCATGTACTTTCTTAGACGCATATGACCCCAGTCTGGGCTACTTTCTTAGACTCATTGCATCCTATCTGTAGTTGTCATTTTCAGAGTAGACATTAGCCGTCTTTTCTGGGGATGTTACGAGCGTACAGAATTTGCCTTGAAACCTTCCTTATCGCACAGGAGAACATTTCCTTTTACCCATTGTCCGAAATTCTTCTATACCGAATTTCATTTTTATCACAACACCGTTACCGTGAATTTGTCTGATGGTTGGCCCTTCATGATAGCACTTCAAATCTTGCATGAGATTATCTCGTGCGATGTATGTTTTAATGATCTGTAGTTGTTCGTACCTCCTTGCCTGTGCAATTTTGACCTGTTAGCTGATGTAAACCATACATGAGTGAACTTTCCACCCCAGGAGAAAGTGAACACAGAGCTCTAATTATGGGTGATTGGTTTTCGTTCCGGTCCAGCCCCACCCAGGAATCGGGAACTGGACCGACTGGTTTGGTTTCCGGTGGTCCGGTCCAGTTCTGGATTCCTGGGCGGTCCAACGGAACTGCTGATGACACTTTGAACCCTTAGCCACACTGGTCATTTGACACCAAAGGCGACGACACATGGATTAGCAAGGACCACTTAGTTGACCAAAAAAATAGACAGCAAATGTCACGGGCTGCGAGCAACAGTAAGTGAACTCTAGAAACTGTGAAGGAAGGATCGGTGGCGAACAAGGATCAAGAGGGATATCTGGCAGCAGATCAAAGATTCACCTCTGGCTCGGTGTCGTCTCAAAGCAGCAGGGGAAGGCGGAGAATAGCACACCACGATTAGCGTCGTGTGGAATCGGAGATGAGCAGCGAACTTAGGGTAGGACTCACAGCCGGAGAGATATCGTGACAGAGAGTTGCAGATTAATGGTGAGGCGCGACGAGTTTGCTGAAAGTTGAGTGTTCCGGTGGGGCGGCCGGCGTTGGGATGCAAAAGAGACGTGCTCTCGACTCTCTCTGAACTCTCAATTGTCTCCTCTCAACTCTCCGCTTTTTGTGTGTTTTTCTTGTGTCTGGACCGAGAGAGGGACCTTCATCTGTGAAGGGCCCCTTTAATAGGTGAGAGGGCCTGGGTCACAAAGAAAGAAAGCAAGTATTATTTCCTCCCGTTGTTGCTTAAAAAATACCATACTTTGTCCTTTTCTTTCACTTTTGTTGTTTTTTCCTTTCTGTTCACGCCTATGGTCGCGTGAAGGCCTCCTGACAGTGCCCTCTTTCTTTCTTTTTTCGGTTAAACCCTCTTTCTTGTTATAAAACAAAAATATATTACTCAAAATATATGCTTCCAGCCCGTCCGGTTCCCACCTAGAATCGAGAATCGGATCACCCATCACCGATTTCAATTTTATGAAATCGAGCGATCCGGGTGGTTTCTAGTTCGAGTGGTTCTTGTTGCACACCCTTAACTCTAATTATGGAGTGAGTTAAAGGTGTATCTATCAATATAAATACACGTGAATGGATTGGTGAAAGTAACGGAAAAAACTTATTCGGTGAATTAGCGAAAGAGCCGATCAGTTTAGCTCTCACAAAATCTTAATATGTGGTCGGTATAGCCAATTAGCTTAGGTACGCACGCTGAATTCTGGGATTAGTTGTTGCCACTGAACCAAGTGAGCAGATAGGTAACAGTGATTCGAGGATCATTTACATGTAGATGCCCCGTGATACTCCTCTATTGCAGCAGCTCTATTGTAGATTGAATCCATATCGCACGAGTTTTGGCAGTATCTGTTCGGAATATAGAAAACTTTAAGAAAGTCACCGTCACCACTTATGCCTAGTAACAATCCTAAACTCAGCTTCGGTTTTGAAGCAAGACGTTTTGTCATAATTAAATACAACACGTCTATTTTTTTTCAATTGTAGTGTAACAGTGCTACATACGATAGCATGAACCAAGCAATAAACCATCATAAAGCAAAACATTACACGCCATGACATTATACCACAGAAAATCTCCTTTTGGAGTGTGCATCTTCAACTTTCATACGATCACACTCAACAATCCAGGCCAAAGAGCAAAGACAATTCCCGATAGAAAATTGTTGTTCTGAAGATAGAAGATCTTTCCTTTGTGAGCGTGCCTCTCATATAGAATCCACGCATGGGAAGTTGTCGTCGTTCAGTGGAGATCAATACTTCATTATATCACTAAGATGGTCGACTTGCAAGATTAGACATCTCCCATTTCCTAAAATCACAAGAATTGGACCATCACTTTTTATCAGCACTTTCATCAAATTCAGCAGAGCCCACAACACGAAAATCTAGTTGTTTTTGATGCTTTGAGCGCCGGCGTTCATCAAAACCTTCCCATCCTTCAATCTGCCCATGCAAGCTATTATGAAATGACCAGATGCCACTCATTGAACCACTGGAGGGGAGTGGTAAAGGATAGGTACACACCTGACGGAGAACGTCCACCGTGATTTCCGTGTTATGGAGGTCCAATGTAGAGAGCTGGATGCATGTAGTAAATAGCGTGTGAGGAAGTGAGTGGAGCCCATTGTTACTAAGGTGCAACGCCTGCACAGCAGCATCCATGCGACCAATCATCAGAAAATCAGCAGGTAAAGCATGAAAAGGTTGCATAGAGGCTATCCCTTCAACTCACAGCCAAGCATAGAGGAGCAAAAAGTGGACACCAATCACAATTAGGTGCTTGGAAGAACGCAAATTGATAGGCAGAAGTTACTAGAAGTTTTACTGAAGTTTTAAGGTAGAAATCCTTGAAAGGATCATACTTCTAAATTTTCCGTGATAAGCAGGACTCTTCAAGAAGTATGGTAACTTCCACTCAGAATCTAATCTACCTATCTACGAGAATATGACAGTTGCGAATGCCTATTTGGTGCCGCTTTTCCACAGTAGCTACAACTGTGGAAAAGGGTGCTACAGCTTTATAAGCTGTTTGGCAATCTCCTTACGGCTGTAGCACCTTCACAGCTGCAGCAGTTCTTTTGGAAGCTGCCTGGCCCAGTTGCAGCACCAAACAGCGCAGCACAACTACAGCATACCCACAACTTTACCAAACAGACAAATGCATGTGACAATATGAAGTATATGCATCAAAGTCCATCACCAGAGTCCAAAACAAAAGTGAAAAGATGAAGCATGATCTTTTCCTTGCTGTATGCAGAAAGACCAAGTTATATCCCCCCCACGTTTGTCTTCCATTTACATTCCTCTAAGGTGAGAATACAAGTAGATACCACAGTGGAAATGACTTTAAAAAGATATGTAGAAGTCTTGGGGAGAGAAGAAACAGTTGGAACAAAAGGAGGATAGAGACCTTTAGGTTTCGCAAGTTGCCAAGAGTCTCAGGTAGTTCTGACAAAAGATTTGATGAAAGGTCAACCTGCGATGTCAAACTTCGATCAAGAAAACCATACAATCTTACACAAGGAATGATACCCAAACTGGATGAGGAAAGTAGACACTTTAGAATTCAAGTTGTGGAAGAGATGAATCATTTGACATGAAAAGGACAAGAAAATCCAATGTAACCTCTACAAGGGAAATGCAGTCGCCAATGTGTGTAGGCAGGGTGCTTATCCTGAAAATGTAGAAGACCTGACAGTTAAAAATACAGATCTAGTCCAACATCTTTTCCCCTTTATCAAAACATTCAGGAGATGAAAATTTTTCCAGACAATTGATCTCAATTCCTAGCACAAAAATTCAAGGTTGCATTTGAGATGCGGTCTTTAAACTGAATCTGAAACAAATCTCAGAGTTAATTGAACCTTTTACTAAGAAGGAAATGATGCACAGAAGAGAATGGTGGTACATTGCCATCCCTAATTGATTGCAAAAATAAGTATCTGCACAAGAGATTGTCGTTAGCATATTCACCTGTTACTGTCGACCTTCAGCACTTCGAGCTGAGTCAAATGTCCTATTTCCATGGGAAGACTAGTTAACTTGTTGTTAGCAACGTAAAGTTGCCTCAAAGAACTAATAGCACCTAGTGCAGGAGGAAGAGCTGTCAAGCTGCATCAAACTGGCATCAGTACTAGACGCTGACATCCATAGAGAGATCAACTGCTAGAAGAGGCAATACAAGGGGGGAAAAGAACTGCTACAAGTAATGTGGCCCCAACAAATATTTGAGGAATTAAATGGAAAGCAAGAACAACTATTTTCCAGCATCTATTGTGATGCATACTGCAGTAAGATAAATAAATCAAGCTCACATGCAGCTACCAGTTCTATCAAACTGGATCCTCTCCCATCACTGTGCCTGTGACTGCTAAATTCTACAGTCCACATTATCTCATATACTGCCACTAGAATAGCATATGCAATGGACATAGCCCGTGCTCCAGCTCCTATACTACAGAGGTATCAAATAAACTCATCAGGAAGGAACTACTCACTCATTTTGATTCATAGATAGAACTGTCATAAACTTGAGAGATGATAGACCTTCCCAATTAATGGATTGATCAGATAACCCATTAGCATTCATGAACAACTTCTGCAAGGTGTAGATGCACAGGAAAG
Source organism: Lenwebbia sp. NSW1173648 (assembly GCA_029784005.1). NCBI lineage: Eukaryota > Viridiplantae > Streptophyta > Magnoliopsida > Myrtales > Myrtaceae > Lenwebbia > Lenwebbia sp. NSW1173648. The sequence continues at coordinate 552,285 of JARCGZ010000011.1, forward strand.
GAAGTTTTGAGCACTTTGAAATGTTCTTTGATGAAGAAATGCTACTGGAAATGGAGTAGAAACGACATGATATGAAGATTTAAGTACCTGCATGGAAGTCAAACAACCAATTCGTAGAGGCACACATTCTACGGAGTTGTTAGAGATATCAAGGATCCTTGTAGAAGGTCCACAAGCCCACACCTCGTCTGGTATGAACTTTAAGCTCCAAGCATCAAGAATAAACTAATATAAGTTCGAGGGCTTAAAAGTGAATCTGAATTGGTAAGTAAAATCAACTAAATAATGTTGAAGCTTTTAGCCTCTTAAACAACACATTTTCTTCTTCAGGCAATAGGGGAATTATCAATACCTCCAGATTGCGTTCAGCCAATGCAACAACTCCAGTGATTTTCCACCGTTCCAAATGCGCCTTATCAACAGTAGCCGCAGCCTTTTCTTTTGCCACATTGTAAGAACGGTTTGTGCAACTTATAATTGGCTGAGCTCGCGCTGCTTTCAAAATGGGACCTTCCTGTTAGAAAAGAGTCTACCATTTCAATCTCCAGAGACTCGCTTATTGATACATGGACAGAAAAAGGGCTCCGTATATGAACATATCCGTTCAATGCTCAACATTTTTGTTAGCTGAAAGATGAAATTTTCAGGTATCCAAAGGAAAGATAGCAACCTAAATATCAGCATTTTGAGGCGAAAGAAGCTGAAAGCTCTAAAATGAATGCATTCACATGAAACAAAGGCAAGATTCTGAACGCTACAGACACGATTAAAATCACAGAATTTTCAGATATCAGAAGGGAAACGTGGTACAACAATACCCCTTGGTGTAGCCCCTGTGAAGCCATGAGCATGACCTTAGCCCCATTCTTCACCTCCGATGCCCTCAACGTCATCGAATCGTCCAAAATCTTCCCTTCATTTGAGCATATTCAGTCATGCATAATGTCGAAGCAGGCAGAACGATATCGCGGGTATAATTAGAAGACGGGAAGATGAGGCAAACCTTTGAAAATGAGCTTCTGCCCACGAGGGAGGACATTCGTGAGAGGTTGGAGGAGGGACTTGACATCTTTGATCGACGAGTCCAGTGACGTAGTGATAGGTATTGATCTTCCACCGAACTTGACTGTAATACTGATGTTGGCATCTGTAGCCGAATCCTGATTGCTACTCGGAGGAGTCTGATCGCGATCTTCCATTTTTCTGAACTCAAGTTTGTGTTGTGGGCTTTCTGATTTCTGCTCTGTATCTCTTCTGGAGGAAGAAGAAGAAGAGGAGGAGAAAAGGACCAAAATAGGCTTGTCTAGTGATTTAATTTTCATTATTTTCTTAGCTCAGAAAGAACACCCATTAGACATTTAGTGCGAGATAACATAAAGTTCCATGCAAGATGAAATTTTGCATTTTTTTAACTAGCGTTTGCATCTTTTAAAGTTTTTAATATGGTGATTTATTGTAGGTAAAGAAAATAAACGAAAAATTAAAAAGATTGAGCATGAGTATGAATTAGTTAGAGTTGCAGTTTGAGAATGGAGAATCGAGATGTTTTTTCGTTTCAATGATGAGGCGTCGAGACTAGTCTCCGACGTGACTATCCTCCAATCTATTCGTGTTGGTATTTGGACAACCATGAAGCTATTTTAGTGTTGCGGGTGTGAATCTTTGACACTTTTAACCATCTTAGGTAGTAATTGAAGCATGAAGTTGCAATGATCCGGCCAATCTTATTAAGGCTCGGATTGATCAGCTACAGAGACATAACTCAGAATTTTCGCGTTGCTTCAGAGTCGATCAAATATGGCCAGAAAAACTCGAAGCTTAGTATTAGGAATCATCAAGAGCAGAGCCAAAGCATATGTAGAATCATGACTGTCACTGGGGGGACCCTTCAACAGGAATTGACCCGTGTTTTGACTGGTCATCGGTCAATCAGATTTAGGTAAATGGGTCAATCAGGTTGTTCTCTGTTAATAGCGGAATATGCTCGCCTCAATTCAGGAGCAGAAGGAGATGCCAATTTCTAGCTTCCTGAGCGGGAAGAAATCAAGCAGCAGAGGCCTGTTTTGTGGTCCAAGACACGTACTAGAAAGTAGAAGGTGGCGTCTGATAGGGCACGCATAAGAGGACAGGACAGCGAAGAGACGGTTCTTTTCCGTGGCAAGATACATGCGTCTTATACTCTAATTGCTATTTCCTCAACACACGTAAAACTTTCCCCTACAAGATCTTTTCTTTTTCCCCTAACACACACTACTTAACAGGGATGTTTCAGGGGACAAATTCATGGTGAAGAAGTGAAAGCTTACTCGTTAAATCTGTCTGAGTTCTGGTGTCCAGGCTCATACATGTTTTGCCCTTTCCTTCCCAAGTACATCACCCAATGATCGAGAACCCAGCATACAATTCGTCCTAATGGCTTCTGCATAATCATTTCCCCCCTCGGATGAAGATGGTTTTATCTAAGATAACACACTTTTTAGTACATTCCGAGCTTGAGTACTTCCATTAAGATGGTCCGAGTCAGTTACTCAAACATCACGTTCCACCATTATTTTAATCTCTCTCTTTCAAGGTGGGTAAGTTTTGACAGGATAGGGATCAATCATGCTTCTAACATAATACTTGAAAGAGATGTAGATGTTGAAAGGCTCGTCCTTCAAATAGATAATTCATGGTGGAATAGAGGCCTCATCAAATGAAAGCTTTCCATGTAGTGCGACCTGTGTTTTGGCATATCCTGGTCGTAGACAGCATCAAGAAAAACTTCTCCTAGAAGCTGCCAAAGGAGGAAGATGCCTTGAATGGGGAAACATGAGTCTGTGGAACAGAATTGTGGAGAAAAGTGGGGACGTGTAACGCTAGCCGAAATCTTTACAGTTTTTTAGTGTTTCCTTTTCCATCAGCAATTTGGTTTCTAGTCTATAATCTTAGCCATAAAACGTGCAAATCCTTAAGGCCTTGGTAGACCAACAAGCCCTTGTGATCAAAATCAATCAGCAAAAAAGATGGAGACCGAGTATGTTCTCCCCTTGTGGCAGAACTGCGATTTCACCCCCGTCTCGCCTTTTCAAGCAGTCGAACTGGGTTTCCAGGGCATGGTTGCTGAGATGAGCAGATTCGAGTTTCATTCTCCGACTATTTCCATGGAGGATTTATCTGATACTTCCTTTTCTGTAACCCTCTCTTCGCCTCCAGGGGCGATTGGGTGGGCTTCTCCTTTCCAAGATGATGATTTTCTACCAGTGCTTCCGGTGGAACATTACTCGCTGAACTTGCCGGATATTGATGGCAGTTTACCGGATATGTTATTGATTGATATGGTCGATGACGTATGTGAGTGGATGCCAAGTGAAAGCAATTCTTCTTCACAATTCACTGAAGAAGATGATTCATGGACCCTGAACCTCCCATCAGTGATATCAAGTGAACCAGCTTTAAGCACCATCTCAGCTGAAGCATCCGTCGTTCTGCCTAGCCATGATATGGAAGTTGATGACCATCTGAGCATTTTCCACCTCCTTCAGGCCTATGGAGAGGCCAAAGAGGCTAAACAACAAGTACTAGCAGGAGAAATCTCGAGTCGATTGAGGGAAAAGTGTATTCCAACGGGCACGACCCTTGAGCGTGTCGCATATTACTTGATCGGAGCTTCAGATGGTCAGGGAGACTACCTTAGTCAGTCCATGAAGAATTTGGAGGCCGCATTTCATGCCTTCTATCAAATATACCCTGTCGGTAGGTTTGCTCATTTCACTGCAAATTCTCTAATTCTAGATGCAATTCCTGAGAATACCAACGAGCTACACATAATCGATTTCGACATCGGCAAAGGGGTGCAATGGCCACCTCTTCTTGAGGAACTCGTAAGACGAGGACAGAAGGCGGTGCGTTTGACATCACTGAGGTGGACGGAAGGAGATTGCAGCTGTGGCTCAGCCACAGAAAGGCAAGGAGGGATAAACCGGTGGATGACCGAACATGCTCAGTCACTTGGATTGAGACTAGAGATGGAGGAAACCAACATACAAGGCCTTGTGGCAGAGCTAAACAAGAGCAGAGGGAGGGAATGGCTAGCTTTTAACTGCATGCTGGGGCTCCCTCACATGAGAAAGAGGAGGGACGTCGTCCATCATGCGACCGAGTATCTAAAAGTTGCCAAGAGTTTTATAAGTAGGAGCGACCAAGGGATCATAACTGTTGGTGATGGGATTGGCATGGAGGATGATGCAACGAGAGAGAGGAACGGATATGGAGCTTTCCTTGAAGGGAAATTGGTGGACCTCCAAGCCTTGTTCGAAACGATGGAGCTTCATTTTCCAGGCCCTGGCCAATTTGCAGAAGCAAGAATGGCTTTGGAGTCCCTCTTTATGGGTCCTTATGTGTCTTCCCTGACAAATTATCAGGATTGGGAAGAGAGTGGTGAGACAAGTAGAGTTGCAGTTTCAGAGATGGGGTTGGAGGCTAGGAGAATTAGCAAAAGAGAGCACCATTTAGTGGAGGCAAAAGAGCTTGTGAGACTGGGAGGTGGGGAGAGTTCATATTGGGTCAGAGTTGAAGGGGCTGAAGAGAACCGAATGGCATTGGGCTACAGAGGAAGCACTTTTGTTAGAATTTCTAGCTGGACATAGTTCTGTAAGAAAAACACTACATTCATTCGTCGTGTTAGTGGGTAAATAATGTAAACAGGAATGCATCAGTACACATTCATTTGGCAGATGATATTGGTTTTCTCCCTCTGTTGCCAAATACATTCAATCAGCAATGTTCAAAAGAACCAATAACTTTTGATGAACTACAACGCGAGCCCGAGGATGTTCGAGGCCCATTGAGATCCTAAGCCTCGGGACAACAATTAACACCAAAAATCCTAGATTTCAAGCTAGGCCCAGCAAAGATTTTCATTCACTAACCAAGTAGATGGGTACTACTCCTATTCCACCTCATATTTTTCTCGGATTTTGCTGATATGCATCTGCGAATGGGGGAAGAACCACAAGCCCAGAAGGCCACAAGTCGTTAGGGGTACGCATTAAAGAAGATACAGAAAGCAACACTGCAATGATTGATTGGCCTGGCCACTCTCTGTGAGCGTGAGTGTTGTGACCCTCCAAAGCTTTGCTTTTACGAGCCGTCTCCCCAGCCTAGACAACTCCCTTTCAGCCCCCCCAAAGAAATGGAACCTCTACCGATTATTCGATTCTTTGTACCTTTTCTTTTAGCTTTTTCTCTTCCTATGTGGAGAGAAATTCAGCTACTAGTCCAGTCCCACCAAAATGACATTGACACGGCAATATTCAGCGAAGTGTTAAGCCATCAAGATTCAAGAGTCGGCTCACAAATTACAGAGCAGAGTGTATGTCAAACAGCCAAAGTACGCCTCCTCTTATACAGCAGAGTTCCTAGAAATTCAGTAGATCGCGTGAAACTTGAGCCAAAAAGGTGATCGATAAGATACAATCCAGTTGGGATATGGCATGACAGATTCAATGTCACAGGTTGAACAGGTCGCAGAGCACTTTCCAAATGACTTGATGAGGTCATTTAAAGCGAAAAAACAAATGTTTTGACAAAAGTGAGGCCCACATCAGATGAGGAGTCCGAGTCGCACTCGTCATAAATGCAACACCTGCATTAAGAAACAAGATTGAGTAATCAGGAGCAACCATATGTTAAAAAATGGTGGTGATCCGGTCGTGAATCTTGCTGTTATTGCCCCATTTGTCAATTTGAGTATAATAAATCAGACGAGAGGAACAGAGAAGGGCCCTCATGAGATAATCCAACCATATGCGACCAATTTGTCCAACAGAAACCAGACAAACATATGTGACCAAAAAGGTAGAGTAAACTGCTTCTGTTCTGAAAGTCATATATACCCGGCCCCTCATAGTTCCTTTTCAACCTCATTCCACTTGTTGAAGATCGTGTACAATACGGCCGGGATCTGTTTCATTGCATTCTCAATTCAGAGTAAGGCTTAAAGGAAACCATCGCGTTACAAATTTCGACTAAAGTGTGCGCAAATGGAGCGCAATCTTGCCAACATTCCCGCTCTTTAAGACACCTAATCCCATTAGAATCGGAGCAAAAGGCACTGGAAAGATTTAATGAAGCATCTTCTTCTGTTTTCTCCTTAATTTTCTCACTGGGTATTGGGAAGCCTTGGAAGAACATATGTTGAGGAAAAATTTATAATAGTGGATCTTGATCCAACGCAGTGGGAAGAGCAACTGTCGCTGTTGCTTGAATATTCAGTCTCAATCCCTTGCTGGAGAGGGAAGAGCATTCCCTTGTTTTCCATCAAGTACTTTTGAATTTAGGCCCATTCACAATGGGGCCTCAATCATACACTCTCAGAAGATTAGAAGTCAACATCGTCTTTATTCTCTCTTCCGATTAGAGAGTAAAATCCGTTCTGTTGAATACTTCTCCTCCCAGCCGTGATTTGAATACTGCAGTTTTAGATGCAGGGAGTCCACCATAATCAGCATACTTTGGCGGGTGTCTTGTCAGAACTACTGAAATCCACAAGTAGCAACTCGATTGAAGCTGTCGACTGCTTTACTCTAGTATAACTCCGCATGAATTATCGCTACTGCTATTCTCGACACTTGTAGTCGTGACCCGTCTAGCACAAATCTAAACTTTACTACTATTCTCGGAACATACTCGTTTCTCTTGCATAACAATAGGTCATAATTACGCGAGACAGGAGAAAGTTGTGAGATTGCAAGAGATATAACAGGCGTACATCCGCTGAATAACCCGCATGCAGGATTCAAGGAACGTTCCCATCTAACTTGAGTGGTGAGAAAGTATTGGCTTTCTAACTTTCTCCTGTTTGGCTACAACAGAGAGAAAGTGATGGCTTAATCTCGACTTTTACAAAGTGAAAGGCACTTAAGATCTGTATCCGTCCCTTTTGACATTATCATTTGTGCTGGCCAAGCTTGCATAATTTCCCAGAGTTTGTAGTCCTTTTCCCCAGTAACCGTAAAATGCAGGATTCTACAGAATAAACAAACCAAAGCCAATCAGTTTGGTAAACGAATGGTTCAAATTTTTAAATTTCGAGACCATATGGGAAGAGGTCAACCAAGGCAATGTAATGGAAAGGAAGTGCGACTCGTGTATTTAAAACCCCGAGTTTCTCGCATTCTGACACCAAACACTTTTCTCTCCGCACCGGACATTGTTCTCAGTACCATATGTCCAAGAATAATGCAGCGGGCACATGTACATGACCTGGTAATGGTATGCTGATTGCTGATGCAGCAGCAGCAACAAATTGTTTCACATTCACACTAAACTAATCTCACCAAAGACTTTGATTGCATCCAAAGGCAGACCCATTCGCATATATCCGCAAGAACTTTGGCTTCGTAGACCTCAAAAATGGGCAAAGGAAGGGAAAGTTGAATAGCATGTGAGAGGCACGTGGTTGTGGGGGGCTGGGCGGCGTTATATATAATACCCAGAGTCTGGTTAAAAAACGACACGCTTTTGGAACAACACAGACATCCGCCTAATTCCGGCGCAGAAACATTAAAACCAGTTTCTTCACTTCTTTGTCCTTGGAGTCTTACCATGAAAAATTCACCCCATGTAGCGGTAGACGCGGTTTCTTCTCTTCCTCTCCAAAACTAGCTTGCACCTGCAGAGACTCCATTACTTTGTGCTCCTTCTCTTCACATTCCTTTCCGGTCTCCAGGCAGACTCACGCCAACAAAGTTGATAGCTTTTCAGCCTCTCTTTTTGATCCTCTTCTGTGTGTCAAAGTTGACAAGAATACAGAAGCTATCTTCCACCATTATATTTTGGACAAAGCTTGAGGGGGCGAACAAGGAAAGATGGACGGCGCGTTGAGAACGAATAGAGCCAAGCTCCGAATCGCGGTGTTAATGGCGGTATTCTTAATCTGTATCGAAAATCTGAGCTTCTGTTGGTCTCTCAACAGTGAAGGTGCGAGCTTTATACATGTCCCTTGCAGTTATACTCTCTGTTCTATTCTTATCTTTTTTGGGGAAAAATATGAACGGATTGAGATGTGTCGTAACGCAGGTGTAGCATTGTTAAGATTTCGCGAGGGAGTGTCGAGAGATCCCTATGGGGTTTTGTCGAATTGGAAGGATGATGTCGGAGCTGTCGATTCCTGTTCATGGTTTGGTGTGGAGTGCTCGGACGGACAAGTAGTGGTCCTGTGAGTTGGACATATAACTCTTTTGGCTTAAGGCAACATGTGAGGATTTTGGGTGCCATCACAATGCACGCTGATATCATACATAAATAAGCATGCGGCATATGTTTATGTAGCTTTCGTTCATACTATGGATGATGATCATTGACGAAATCTAAGCTGCATTTTCAGCATATTGGTTCTGGTAAATCTGGAATAAGTCAACTTGTGCAGTGCTTGTATGGTCACAATGCTTCAGACAAAGGAAAAAAAGCATCCATTTTATTTAGTTTTCTTCAGAGAAGAGAAGGTGAAAATTCTTCCGGTAGAATTTTCTCAACAGCGTTGCTCCGACTATGCCATGGATGTTCTGCTTATAAAAGGATACCTGTGCTTTGCGCCTCCTAAGAAGTGCAGATCATGGTCTAGCTAGACACTGCAATCTTTCAATTTAGTCACACTAACAATTCTCAATATCCTTTTCAAATAATGTCCACAGCTGGTCTGTTCATGACATAGTCAAAGCATTTACAGCTACTCAGAATTTAAGCTTTAGATCTGGATTAAAAACTTCATTTCAATGTTCCTGCCAAAATAGCAATTAATTATCTGATAAGTAAGATTCATCTCCATTTTTATGTTCATCTAATTATTTTGCCTCGCGCTCCATGCAGGAACTTGAAAGATCTCGGTCTTGAGGGAATGCTAACTCCTGAACTGGGGAAGCTGACTCATGTAAAATCCATGTAAGCATACACATGCTGCTGGTTAAAAAAAATTTGATAAATGCTCATAAATTTTCGGTTCGGGACCTAGAATATAGATATTTAATTTATTTTTTCTCCTTCCTCTGCAGTATTCTACGCAATAATTCTTTCTGGGGAAACATCCCTGGGGAGATTGCAAAACTGAAGGAGCTGGAAGTGTTGGACTTGGGATATAACAATTTTAGCGGGTCTATTCCATCTGAGCTTGGCAATAATGTGTCCCTCGCAACCCTGTACGTTCATTAATTCCCCGTGCCGTTCACTTCCACCTAAATCAGAATCTGCTGGATCTTGATTAAATCGTTACTTCATTTGTAATGCAGATTACTTGACAACAATGAGTTCATGGGTTGTATATCTCCTGAAATAGATGAGCTGAAGACGATCTCTAAATCGCAGATGCATGAAAGGCAAGAAAGCAATCTTGCCATAGGAGCGGACTCTAACAGCATGTCTATTAACTGGTAAGAGAATCGGAGCTTATTGCTGATATGGTAGTTGCTTAGCTTCAATTTTTACATAATACACACTCTTTACATCAGATGTTCAATTGAAATTTGACATAGATCAAGTTCAAACTATTACTTTATAGAGTTTTGACTATCCTATTGGACTTGTATTTCATTATTGGTAATTTTCGATATCCACTTTAGGAATGGTGTGCATCCTCAAACTGCAACTTACGGGAGGCAGATACTGGCGATAGAAGCCCCGACACCATCCAAAAAGAGCGGGGAAAAACCTAATAAGAAGAGTTCTGAAGCATCGCCATCTCCTGCTCCGATACCTTCATCACACGGTCTCAAGTCATCTTCACCATCTCCTTCACCAAATTCACATTCAAGAGCACCCTCGAGGGGCCCATTTCTCTCACCAAAACCATTATTTGCTCCATCACCCTCCCCATTGAAGCCTATCCACTCTTCCCCATCAGAATCTCCTCGGAGCATCTCTCTGACTCCTTCACCCTCACCAATTATCACACCTCTTCATGCACCGACATTACCAAAGCATCCTGTTGTTGCGCCACCAAAAAACTGGATCACAGCGCCTCCCCCTGTTTCAACTTCTGGTCCAAATCTTAGTACCCGCTCCAACAGGAAGCATCAAATGGTCATCATTTCTGTTGCGGCAATTGCAGGGTCAGCACTAATCTTAATCTTGGCTGCTGCCATGTTCTTCTTCCAACGCCATAAGGTGGTCACAGTGAAACCTTGGGCCACAGGGTTGAGTGGGCAACTGCAGAAAGCTTTTGTAACAGGTAATCATTGTTCTTGAGGGAAACAAGGGAATGTGCCGATAGCTGTAGTAAAAGTAAAAAATTCCAAGCAATTAGTTTAGCAATTCAGTAGAAGGCTAGAAGCATAAGTCAATCCGCAAGAGGGTTAGGATATTGAATTCATTATAGAGAGTTCCAAGAATGTAAGACCAGGATACATTTGTAGTGATGGCATCCGAACTATTCTGACAAGAGAGTGAGAGACTAATCTTACTTTCCCAAAACTATGGAAGCTCTAGCATAGAAGATTGATCTTGTGATAGCACATATTTCTTGAGTAACTGAACCTTCTGAGGATAGGCTTGAGAAAATGGCAGTTCTGAAGAAAAGCCACTTGTCTTTGCCTGTAACATCTAGTCTTTTTCACTGAAAAAGGTTATGATTATCCTACTAGGGTCAAATTTTGGATTCCATAATCTGCGTCATAGGAAAAGTGAAGGGGAACTCCCACCCTCCTTTACTGTGTGGCACATATACAGAACAAACTTCATCTTCCAGTCCTTCCACTCAGGTGCAACCGTGCAAGTATTACTCAACTTTTCCGGACCAACAAGTTTTTCTCGTCTGTTAATAGCGGGGTGTTTTCACTTCAGGTGTACCGAAACTACAGCGGTCCGAACTTGAAGCAGCTTGCGAGGATTTCAGTAATATAATCGGTACTCTATCGGAAGGCACAGTTTACAAAGGGACATTATCTAGTGGAGTTGAAATCGCTGTGACATCAAGTGCGGCTGCATCTCCTAATAACTGGTCAAAAAACTTCGAAGCCCAGTTCAGGAAGAAGGTAATTGAGCAACTCTATTTATCTGCTCCTTTTGAGCTAGAATCTTGTGGAAGTTAAACATTTACACTGAATCACTGAATATTTGGCTTTCGTCAATCCTCAGATAGACACATTATCAAAGGTGAACCACAAGAATTTTGTGAACCTCATCGGATTTTGTGAGGAAGAGAAGCCTTTCACGAGAATGTTGGTTTTTGAGTATGCCCCAAACGGAACCCTCTTTGAGCATCTGCACAGTAAGTACTTTTGACTTATGAACATCCTGGTATCCAAGTAGTGAGATATCAACCAATGGGAAGAAGCATGGACAGATTATATGGGGTCGGGCTCATGCATTGCAGAAAGTCGAATCCCGATAATATCTCGTTGGTTTTGATGATTCTTTTGTCCATCATGCAGTCAAAGAATCGGAGCACTTGGACTGGGGGATGAGATTACGGATAATAATGGGCATATCTTACTGCCTTGATTACATGCATGAGCTGACACCGCCAATAGCACACGGGAATCTGCAGTCTTCATCCGTGTACCTGACCGAGGACTATGCAGCTAAACTATCGGATTTCAGTTTCTGCAATGACTCAGTTGCCACAAAAGTTGGATCTGCTGCTGTCGAATTCTTGGAAACACCAACAGTTGATCCAGAGAGTAATGTGTACAACTTAGGTGTCATTATGTTCGAAATAATGACCGGCAGGATCCCGTACTCGATGGATAACGTTTTTCTAGCCGACTGGACATCTAAGTGTCTTAGAGGGGAGATGCCCACAAAAGATATGGTGGATCCAACTTTGAAATCTTTTCAAGAAGATGTTCTCCGAAAATTGGTTGCAGTGATGAGAGAATGTCTCAATCCTAATCCTCACCAGCGACCAAGAATGAGAGAGGTCATGACCAAGTTGAAAGAGATCACAACAATGGAACCTGATGTAGTTTCCCCAAAATTATCTCCCCTTTGGTGGGCAGAACTTGAAATTTTGTCTACAGCATCAAGCGAAGAGGTGAAGTCTGAACCTCGGGGGTAAATTTTAAGATATGCTGTAGGTCTGTAATCTTTTACCCGGTTTCTCTGTGGGCATCGGAAGCAGCTTGTGCAAAGTATACACTAAGTATTTCTTTAGAGGTTTGCGGTAGTCGTAGATAAATGCAAATGAGTACAGGAATCACTCTGGTTTGCTTTACTTTCTGCAGTGCAAAACCCGGTTTTTACGTCACTCGTGAGATCATGCCAATAAAATCACCAAAAGTTGTTTTCTTATATTGACCCACCAAAGTCCATCTCCGTTGTTCTCACTTCCTACTGTTCTAATGCTTCCTATTACTCGGAAGCTCTTCAATTTTGGAGAGCATTTCTTCAGGAAAGACCAATATCTCTCTCTATGAAGATGGGCTCTGTTGGACAAAAGAATTTGTTGCCCTGGTTTCCATATACTCTTGCAGACCAAATAACAGGCGGTGAGGATAGTTATCTGTATCACTCCTTGGTGAGGATAGTTATCTGTATCACTCCTTGTACTCATTAGAAGTTACTATTAAAAGACACCCCGCAGGCCAGTGCTTGCTCAACTGCAGATCACACATCTTTGGTTTTGGCTAACCAAGAAAAAGTCTACCAACTCAATTCCGCATCTACTCCTATGAACATAACCAATTAAGTATTGTACACAAGATACATAGCTCCATCTGTTAATTACATAGCAGAAGGACGGGGCTTAATGAACAGACCAAAGTCATATTAGCTCACTAAGCATAAATTGTAATAAGTGAATCAAGAGACAGCAATGCACATAAAAGCACCGGCGGAGGCCGAGTAAATATTAGAACCATATTATGCAAAATATACCTGTAGGCTGTAGCTCATGTACTTGTGTATTAGACAAAATATATACCGAACAATTCCTCGTGTTTACAGACACCACCGTGTAGAAAATGCGTTCATTTTGTAACCAAGACACACTGATACATTGTACAAAATTTACAAAGCGAGAAACCAAGAGCTAAACAACTTGCATCTAGCGCTGTATCTTAAGAAGTCATCGACCTCAAACATAAAGTGGGATATAGGAGTTTCTGAGCTCTTTATTTGAACCATTTAAAGCATCCGCACGATCCAAAGCTTATGTTTCTTAACATAGACATACACCAGACAAGGTCCAATCAAATTGGCATCGGAAAGGCGCTTGCAAAGCTTGAGATAAGCACCCACATCTCCTGATTGTTGAATTCTACTTCTCAAGCCCTGCAGCACAGCTACCCGGTCCAAATAGTCTGGATACACACCCAAGTCAAGCATTTTAATTAGAGCATCGGCAGCGTCATCAAAGTGTCCACCTTTAATATAACCTCTCAACAACCACGAGAAGGTTCTTTTCTTCCGCATAGAACTAGCAATCTCCGTTCTAGTAAGCAAGCGTCCTATAGCGTTGACCTCCTTCTGGGAAGCACAGATAGCTAAAACAATGTCGTGAAGGTCACTATCAGCTTCCTTACCCACAAGCTTCATTTCCCAAAGCTGTCTTTCTGCTTCAAGACCATGACCAGCACATATATACATGGCAAGAAGCCTCTCATGAACTACTCCATGTATAGAGGAGCTTCCCTCTTCTATGACCCATTTGGATAAGCAGATGCCGTCAGCCAGGAGATCTGACTGATACTTCTCAATTAGTGCAATGTTTTCAACATCAAGATCAGCTATCAAACTATTCTTAGCAAGTCCTTTCAGCCTGCGCAAGGCTTTAGCAAATTCATTTAGCTCTTTAACCACAGCAGTCATTGCAATGAGGTAGCTGTAAACCTCCGGCCTTAGCCCTGATTCTCTGAGATGTATCACCAATTTGACTGCATCCCTGTAGTTGCCGTCCACCTGACATATACAGTTCAGGAATTAAAGTTTGCTAAAAGTCCAACCAATTTGCTTGCCAACCAGAGTCACCGAGGTCATGATTCCTTTGTGATAATAAAAGCACAAGCTTTTGCGAGGGCTTAGAATTCAGCTTAGTTCAACATGGTAGCCAGGTAGGTTCAATGTTCCAAGAACCTGGAACCCCAAGTAATAGTTAAGTAAAAAAATGGTGAAAAATTACATGTTCATTTTGCTGGGACTAAAGAACAGAGTTGCTGCATCTTGTCATTTCTCGAGTTGCCTACAGCTAAAATATGTGTAAATGCACAAAAAAGAAAAAAAGTAAAAGACCAGTTCACATGCTGAACTAGGAACTGGCTGATTCCAGAACCAATTGTTCTAGTACCCTCTTCTAATGGCCATGAGTTGGTTAGGGCTGGGTAGGTTCAGTTCTGCCCTCAGAACCAACCCTGCCCAGCTCACAAGAACGTTTCAATCATAAGTGATATGCATAAGCCACAGTGACTATGTTACAAGACCCCCCTACGTAATTTTGATAACCCAATGTAACCAGTCAAAAATACCCACGCATCCAGCTACCAAAGTGACGCAGAAAGTCATTGAACACATTGCCCTAGATACAAAAGACTTGCCCAAACTGCTGCAGGAAGAACTATAGCACCCAAACGCACGTAACAAATAACAGCCTATAGTTACCAACACAAATTTCTGTTAAACGGGACCATAAGATCAGCAAAGTAAGGACACAAGCTTACCATCATCTTCCAAGCCAGATACCCAGTTGGGCCTCCTTTATGACCCTCGCCATCATCATCTGAATAAGCAATGCCGCGCCTCAAGACTTCCGCGACAAACAGAATTGCCTCATCCTTCTTTGCGACCTCCCAATACAACGAAATCACCTTCTCAATCATGCTAAAGCTAGGCTTTAAGCCGACACAGTCCATGTCAACCAGAAGGTCAACCACATCACCAACTTCATGTGCTCCTTCAATCAACTTCTTCATCCAACCGCACATTAGCGCAACCATGAGCTCCATGGTCTCCTTATCAACCCTATTCTCCTTCTTCAACCACTCAAATACCTCAAGTGCACACCACGAGTCCCTCCCCTCTTGAGAGAAGTACACAAGCACCAACTGCAATTCCCTTGCTGAGAGACGGTCATTCATTTCCTCGAGAACATCAGATGGCTCCCTCGTCATCCGCTCTAATTCCTCGATTGCCTCAAAGAACCCATCGCTCATTTCATCTTCATCATCACTCGTCACGAGTTCTTCCAATTCCAGAGACTTGCTCAGCGAAAATCTGGCGAACCTTCTAGGTCTAGTGGTGAAAAAGGGATGATTTTTTTGGCTGTGAATTCCCGATCGTATTCTAAGATAACAAGCTATGGTGCAACTTTGCTTAGATGGAGTCGCAAAAAGCTGATGGGGAGCCGATTGATGTGAAAACGACGGGAAAGGTAAAAACCTCAATTTCGTGGAAGAAGCAAAGCCATATGCAGAGGCCATATTATCAGTCTTCCCCAGATGCAATTCTTCTAAGAAAGAAAAGATTCGAACCAAGAGATGATCGAGGCACAGATAAGGAGCTGTTGTTATGTCAACTTCAAGATTGGAGACACCAAGAGTTGAAGCTCACGTCAACTGAGAGGAATTCTTGAGACACTCAGTTGACTAGAGCTTTACCTAAAAGGAGACCTCAAAAGATTATGGTTTTTGTTCCTTTTTGCAAGAGTTTCGCAGCACCCCCAAAGGGAGAAGTAAACTCCAGTTCAGCCAATTCCAAGGAAGGACAATTTCAAGAATATATTCCCTTCATCGATAGACAATTAAAGAATAACTGCAGCCGAACGAGAGAGAGAGAGACAGACAGAGAGGGAGGGAAATGCTAACCGACGGGATAACGCCAAAGCGAACGGTGAAACAGAGACCAGAAAACTGACGGGATTAAGGTTCTGGTGGGAGGGTTGGTGCTCATACTAGTGAACACTGAGGACTCGGTTAAGGTTGAGGTCGTCGTCTTCGCTGCAATTGCTGTCCTTTACGCTTCGCTGCGACACTGTCCGACTTCGGAGTCCGACAGTCCAGTCCGATACTTGGTCCAACCCATTCTTATATCGGCTCGTATTCTGGTTCACTCGGTGATGTCATCCAGGCGGAGCCCGCCCATTCTCTAAAGCGGGCCAGGTCCGGCCCATGTTCTAGTTAGCCTTGCATTCAATAATTTCGACAAATTGGTTTGTTGTCGTCCTCTGTGGTTTGTACTTTGTAGCATTCGTCTGTTCTCAGAAGATGTGGCTCCAATAAGAAAGGGGAGAACACATTGGATGTAAACATTAGTGTTTGATCCTTGAACTCGTACATCTTTCCTAGCGTATATAGATAATCGAGTTATCAATCTATTCTCTCAATTCAGCCTAATCAAATCTTTAAATTTACATAATATTTATAATCCAGTCGTTTCGACCTGAAATCATTTAAAAATAATTTTTCCACCACCGTGGACAGTCGGGCAAAAGACGTGACTAAAAAACAAAAAACACTTGAAAATATAAATCCTAAGCAATGTGCGTGCGGCTCATAATTTTTTTAAGAACCAACAAAGAATCACAGTAAAGCCACTCATTTGAAGGCTCCAAATTCATCTGAACGGAGGCGGGAATGGAGTAGAAAACAGTCGGCCGTCTCAACAGCTATTGGCAACAAGGGCATGTGCGACCGTGTTAATGTTCCTGAAAGAGGCCAGACTGTTCAAGATGCCGGTGACTTGTTTCGCCGCCGCTTAGCTCTCTCGATTGTCTGGTTGTTCCAAGAAACAGCTAAGCGGCGGCCTCTATCTGACCAGGTTCGGATGGGATTACTCCCTCTTCCCTTGCTTGTTCCATGAATTCCTGCTGATGATGCTGTACCAAGATGCTCGGATGTTTCGTTTAACTCATGAGGCCCATTTTATTTGTATCTCAAACTCAAAAGCAGTCCCTATAAACAAAACAAGTTGTGGAGCCATTGCTGTTTTCAAGCTGTTCGTTACATCTAAATCGTCTTGTTTTCCTCATTTGGAAACTTAAAGCATGTGAGCATCGGACTAGTTTCATGCTTTGCTGGCCACTGTTCAGGTAATCTCACGACTAATCTGTTTGGTGAAGTGGCTATTGCTAATGCATTGCAGTTCTGGGCATCAGGGTGCCTGTTAGCTGCTACAATTCCAGGGCTTTTCGTCATACGCATGCTTCTTGTGGGATCTGGCATTTGGAAACTTTATAGCATACCGCAGGTAGTCTTAACTCGAGTTATTTGTATCTGGGCTATATTGACAGCACAATGAACTAGGTCTGATGGGATTGAATCGCTTATATTAGCATAATCAGAATGTCTGCTTCTTACATCAGTTATTTGATAAGTGATCTACTCTGTCAGCAGTTCAATCTAGTGGAGGAATCAGTTTCTTCAGACTTTTGTTGTTGATCGGCTGTCCGTCTCCTCTTCTATTTTGTTTCCACGAAACTTTGCTTCAGCTTCTGAAACTGAAATCATCTTCATCTCTCTTCCAGAGAACTTCTTAAAGGGCCACTATTTTATGCTTCCACAATTAGGTTTGCTTGTGCATATAACGGCATGTTCGAGTATGTTCTGCAAAATTAACGGGAAGACGTACTGACGACTTGTTCAATGCCATGGGATGTGCCCCTTGCCTACTTGATAAATACTCTTAGAGTGGTCAATGCCAAATTTGATAATTGCATGAAGGTATCTCCTTCATTCAATAGATGATATTATCCTGGGCAGTTTGGCCATCATAAAATTCCTTACTACATTAATAAATTGTTAGCTGGTAGCATAGCAATGGTCTCTGCTGGGTTTGTAGAATACCTCGGGTAGTCTTCCATTTAATTTTTTATTATTCATCGTTGGTTCCCGCAAACTAAAAACTGCTTGAGCGGTGGCCTGACTGGTACATTTTGCTTTGTTCACAGGTTTATGTCCTATTTTCTTCATTTGGTTAAAACCAAGGAAGTTGGGAGATGCTTTCAGGTTTCTTGAAGGTCTCTCTTGCATCTGCACTGGTGGAATTACATCCTCTGAGCTCTGAGCTTGGTAACAATCTCACAGTTCCCTTAACTTCTGTATTGGTGGGAGCCTTGCTTTTTAGGTCAGGGATTGGCAATGCGTCTTGGCCAAGGTGACATTTGTTATAGTCGGTAACGCGAGTATAGTACACAAAGTGCTGTAAATTTTGCAGCATTCAGGTATTATTTACCCAGAAAATTTACTCTCACGCCGTGTCATAGTTTTCGCTACTATTGTGTACTTAAAGCAATTCATTCTCTTATTATGCCCTCAAACAGATTGGTACTGCATTGTGTTGTGGGAAGTTTCATGTCTCTGTAGATAAAGGTTTCACATCACATCCTTCCAATCCAAGATAGGAACCTGCTGGACATAAACCAAAATTGTGAACTAGCTTTATTATTGATTTTCCTTTCTTGGCCATGAAAGATTGTTTGATCTGTCAACTGCTTGGGCCTGAGCTAAAAATTTTCAAGTAAAGTTCTCAAAATATGAACTACGAGTACGAACAACCGGAGGACCTGTCATCACTGCTGCATGTGTTTTCCTAGGAAATTTAGACTGAACTTAGTTTCCCCACTAACTTGAGAAGGTAAAATGTCACTAAAAATAAAATTGTGATCGGGGACGCGATAAAAAACGATAGGCATGGGACTGCCCGACAATCTAAAACAGTTTTCTGAAAGGAGTAGCATCTGTATTTCATATCAGCTGCTTTAGAGATTTTCCTTTTCGCTTCTTTCAGCAATCTCCAACTTTGCATATTTTATAGCACATCAAGGTATTGGTAGTTACATATGTTCCCCTGGGAAGACTGCTTTGGCACCCGGAATAGAATTGAAAGCTACAGAACAGTAAGAGGATATAGGAGTTCTTATCTTCAGAAAACTGTAAGGCAGCAGCAAGAATTGCTATGCTTAATTGTCGTTGGACTCTCTCCCTCATGAATGCAAAATAATTTAGACTAGCAAGAAGCCGTGTGAATTTTACCTACACTTTCTGTCAAGCCAATGAGATTAGTACTAGCAGAGTTAGTAGCTCTATTTAAGTAAAGTGAACTGACACACGTACAGATAACATCTAAGAGAAGCTGTAGCACCATATATCCAGCGAAAGAAAGAGCATGCTGCTTCTGCAGAAGGGTAGCATGTCCTCTGCAGCAGGGAAGCAACGGTCGGTCTGCATCCATCCTTTTATACTACTGATTACTCTGAGTATACAGGGGAGAGACGCAGCTCTGGATGGTGGAGTTCGTGTATCCTGATTCTGAATTCCTTGCACTCTTGAGACGTGGAAGAACAATGATGAAGATGAGGAGAAGGGAGAAAACCAGGATGAGCATGACCATCATGAGCTCTCCATGAAAGGCGTACCGACTATCGGGTGAGAAGCGAAGCGCATCTTGCGACCCTTGCGGTTGCGCGTCGGGAGGCATGGCCGGTGAGGTCCCGGGAATGCCGCGGGAGAAGAGGAAGGAGGTGGCCATGTCAGTCTCGCTCGCCCTTGCTTCGCAGAAAGTGTCTTTTCTTTCCTTTTTAATGCGTGTTTTGACTCCGTCAAACACAACAAAACTCGAGAGTGTGTTTTCACATCTCACCCGAGCCCCCATTGAACGTAAAAGTGGGGATTTATTAAAGTCCTGCAAGTAAAGCGTGGGCCTGTTGTGGGATGGACACAGCTGACACAAGGCTCTTTCGTTGCTTTCCCCTCCTTGTCTTTTGTCCGTAAATATCACAAATTTACACATTTCTTGCTCTAGCCACCCATCCGCTGGATAGCTCTTCTGGATTGTGAGGTACTTCTACATTTGCTGTCGTTTTCATTATCGCACTTCTTCTTGAATGCCTGTTACTTCCATAGGGGTCTGTCGTGACCGTAAAACGTGTAGCAGAAATTCACTCCGATGCCCCCCGTTTACATTCTGAGGCATGAGAATTGGCTTTCCATTGTATTTGTCATGTTTTGTCATGGATTCAAAGCTGTGAGAGATCATCGGATCGCAGTCATATCGTGCTGTTTACACTTGAGGGATGACTTGATCAGGGACATCAAGCATTAAGGTTGTAAAGAGGGAAAAGAGAACAGAACAGGAAATTTTCAGTGCGGATGAGAGGATGACAAAAGTTCTGTTTTGAACAAGTATTTTTTGGTCCATTAATCGACACCTTTATTCATGTTATGCCCAAGATTTTGCTATGCTAGTTTCCTACTCGATGGAAATATGTCAGAGAGCACATTGTCTAGAATTGTGGGAAAATTTCAAAAAAAGGTCCAAAGTCTCTTCATTTTCTCAAATAAGGGCATGAAGTTGATATTATTTCAAATAAGGGCCCGAAGTGCCATCATTGTATCAAATAAGGGCATGAAGTGGTTATTGTTTCAAATAAGGGCTTGAAGTGGCCATACCAATCTCAAAAAAGGGTCTGACTCACTATTGATTATGGGCATTTTCATCGTTTTCTTTTTCTGTATTTTTCTTTTTTCTGTTTTTCCAAAAAATAAAATTAAAAAAAAAAGTAAGAAAGAATAGGCGGGAGGGGTCTGCCCTCCCGCCTATGGCCGCCGCCCCAACGCCGGTGGGGCGGCGGCGATGGCCATCGAGGTCGCCCGCCCTTCGGCGAGGGCCGACGACCCCGCCGACCAAAGGCGAGGGCGAGGCTGGGCCCTCGCCGTTGATGGGAGAGGGCCGCGACCCTCTCCCAGACCTGGGCGACGGTCGTCGACCCTCCGCGACTGTCGCCCAGGTCCGGCGACCCTCGCCCAGATCTGGGATAGGGTCGCGGCCCTCTCCCGTCTTTGGCGAGGGCCCGGTGGCCCTCGCCTCTGGTTGGCGGGGTTGCCGACCCGCGCCGAGGCGCCGGCGACCCTGCCAGCCATGGCCGCAGCCCCACCGGCGAGAGGGCACCCCCCCTCCCTCCCGGTCTGTTTCTCCTTTTTTTTCTTTTTTCTTTTTTACATTTTTTTTAATTTAGTTTAACTAAAAATTAGGTTAAAATTGTATTTTGACTAAAATACCCTCGATCAGTCAGAATTTATGGCTGGCCGACTAGGTCAGGCTCTTATTTGAGACAGCTATGGTCACTTCAGGCCCTTATTTGAGATAAAGAAAGCACTTCAGGTCCTTATTTGAAACAATGACCACTTTAGGTCCTTATTTGAGAAAATGAGGAGACTTGAGGCCCTTATTTGAAATTTTTCCCTAGAATTGTTGAGCAAGGCGGTGGAAAACTCGATGGGTAACATGTGTGGCAAGAATGTTCTGATTGCGATGCGCATGAAACCAATGTCACGCATGGAGTACTTCAAGAGAAACAAAGAAAACTTAGGGTCGAAGAGAATGTACAATTCGAAAGTCAATTTCAACCGTTTATGATGTGGTCCCACAACCCTCAAGATTAATGGTCGAGACGATATTAGTTTATGTGGTATGTATGTCATGTTTTTTTAATTATGGCCACACGACATGACTGACTTTATCCGTACGTTGAATTCGATTGACCTATAATACAACCAAACCCCATTCCAAACACAAGCCGTGTTTAAGAATACGAGAACCCGAAATTCGAGTAGTGTTGTTATTTATTATATCAAATTTCAAGGAAGTAACATCTAATCCTCTAAGTAGGTAACTTCAACTTCGGGAAAATTACCAAAAAAGTCCTAAACCTATTGCAATTATGCCAATTCAGTCCTAAACCTTTTTTTTTTGCCGATTCAGTCCTAAACCTTTTGCAATTGTACCATTTCAATCCATCCGGTGAATTTTGGCAGGCCGACAACCGAATATTTTAATATTTTTTTGAATATTTTTATGATTTTTTCTTCTTCTTTTTTTCCCCAACCCCTCCCCTTCCTCAGCCGGTCGCCGAGGTCCCGCGACCGGCCAGAGGACCTCGCCCGGCCATGGCGAGGCTCGACCTCGCCGTCGCTGGGAGAGAGAAGCCTAGGGCTGAATATGGATCGTGACGGTGGGGTTGAGGATGATGAAAACGACAGTGATGGCGGAGTCGGCATTTTGCACCAGAATCTGACTTCAGCCAGTAGTGCCCTTCAAGGGCTTTTAAGGAAATTGGGTGCTGGATTGGATGACCTGCTTCCCTCATCTGCAATTGCGTCTGCTTCTTCATCGCACTAGAGCGGTCGGCTCAAGAAGATTTTATCTGGGCTTGCGAGGTCGAGCCCCGCCATGGCCAAGCGAGGCTTGGCCTCGGCGATCGACCGAGGAAGGGGAGGGGTTGGGAAAAAAATCATAAAAAATCATTAAAAAATCAAAATAATATTAAAATATTCGGTCGCCGGCCGGCCGGCATCTACGTCAGCGCTGTCGGCCGGCCAAAATTCGTCAGATGGACTGAAATGGCATAATTACAAAAGGTTTAGGACTGAATCGACAAAAAAAAAAGGTTAATGACTGAATTGACACAATTGCAATAGGTTTATGACTTTTTTGGTAATTTTCCCTTTCAACTTCTCTAGTGATTTTATTTTCATCTTATTCTCTTCAGGGCCGCTCATCATTTTATGTCGTGTTTGCACGTAAGAGAGGAACTAGTCACAATGGGTATCTCGTTTAGATTATTGACGGTGTGCGGAAAGGGGACATGCATGTCTATTGGCAGAAGGACACCTCAAGTGCCAATATTCATGTATGGCAATTACTTTGGTGCCAATATTTTTCGCTAGCTCACTTAAGTGCCAAAATCGGAGAAAAAACGTTCACTTTAGTGCCAATTACGGCCAACTAATTACATGTCATTTATTTTTAATTCTTTAACATTATGTGGCAATTTTTTAAAAAAAAAAAATCAGGCCACGTGACGTCCATGTGGACTTTTAAACTTAAAAATAAGATTAAAAAAATAAAAATAAAAAGTAAAAAAAATGGGTTGTTTGCAGCTGCGAGGGCTTTTACAACCCTCGCCGCCGCTGCCCCAACATTGCCAGCATGGCCGACGAGGGTGGGGGATGGCCGAGGGGGGTCGCCGAGCCCCAGCGACCCCTGCCAAGGCCTCGCCCACAGGCTCGACCTCGAACAGCCACGGCTAGGCCTTGCCGACCCTGGCGAGGCTTCGGCCATCCCCCACCCTCGACAGCCATTACCAGCGATGGTGGGGCGGCAGGCGCCATAGCCCTCGCTGCTGCAACTTCTATTTTTTTTTTAAACTTATTTTTTAGTTTTTTAGCCTATTTTTGATTTGTTTTTATATTACGTGAAATTTTTTATTAATTTTTAGCTTTCTTATTGCTGATTGGGATCCTTCGGTGAGCCACGTAGGATTTTCGACGAAGCTCACCAGAGTTGGCACTGAAATAATCATTTTTCAAAAAAATTGGCACTTAAGCGATCCAAAAAAATATTGGTATGAAAGTGAGCATCGTACACAAATATTGACATTTGAGATGTCCTTCTACCCGTACTAATCTACAAGCACAGACATTGCAGTGGTTTTGGTGCTTCTAAGCCTTGTTGTACCTAAATTGCTATTCATGTCTCCAACATCTTTTTTTTTTTTTTTTGGTCGAATCCAAATCTTAGTTTGACTAGCTGAGAATGGATGTCAACGTTAGCGATGAGATCATTTTAGGTAGGGGTGAACATTTCGAGGGTGAGTCGGTTCACACCTTGGAATTGGAAATCGGATTGGACATGGTTGGTTCCGAGTCTGTGGATTCGGGAGCCGACCATGTCCACCTTAGAATCGGCAGTATTTTTATGATTTTTGCTATAAAAATATAGGAAAAAAAACGCAACAGACTCACAAGAAATCAGGAACATATTGCTCGGTCAATACTTTGTCTTCAATTTTTTTATATTGGTTTTTGCTATAAAAAGAAAAATATGTATATATTTTGGGTCCATTATGCCAATTTGGTCAGATTGATATGGTCCTAGATATCGAGAACTGGACCGATTCCCACATGAACTACCCAGAGCTGGCCGACTGGGGGTGTTCACACTGTCGCTCTTTGGAGCATCCCAAGGTTGATCTTATTATCATGGCTTCCCTATTTGGCTAGCTTTCTTTGGGCAAGTGTTTATCTGGTTAAATTTGCACAAAGAGTATTAAAAAAACTTATAATTCCCTCGAATGTAAATTATACCGATGCATATTCTGTAGCAGGCGTGAGATCTTCATGTTAATTTAATCTGATTATTTTCATTTATTAGTCATATGAAGAAGCAATGTAAAGATCTTTCCTAATTATTACATTCGAGAAACTTAGATACATAAATGGTGCTTCTTTAACTATATTCATTACAGTTAGTGAGTAAAGCAAGGTAAAGCTAGATCTTAAACTTCCTTTTTGTTCTACACATGC
This sequence comes from Lenwebbia sp. NSW1173648, assembly GCA_029784005.1. NCBI lineage: Eukaryota > Viridiplantae > Streptophyta > Magnoliopsida > Myrtales > Myrtaceae > Lenwebbia > Lenwebbia sp. NSW1173648. The sequence continues at coordinate 576,551 of JARCGZ010000011.1, forward strand.
TTGTAGTTAGACATTTACATTATATTTCAACTGAATGAATTTTTTTTTGTCAAAATAACATTTCATTCGCTTTCTTGAAATACAAGATCGAAATATAAGAGAGAAACATCCTAGTTTAACTGCAAACCAAGACAAATCCCAGACAACTCCAAAACAAAACAAATTCCAGATAACAAGAGAAATCATTTATAGATCATTTGCTCAAAGAGCACATTTTTTACTTCTTCACATCAAAATCGGCGGTCAATCACCAAATCCGTTTTCAGTAATGAGCACACACTGAGATCTCCATTTGTTGCTACGGTTTTGCCTTTCGGTTGTGCGCGCTTAGGTTTGGCATCCCTAACACCATCACTGAGTATAGTAAAAAGGTTGAACGAGCACAAATTCCTTGTGAGAGCGAAACCTTCACGGAGGTTCTCTGATCTCCTTAGAAACTAAACTTATTCACCAACGAAACCCGAGGAAAGCGAAACCCCGAAAATATACACGCAACAAAATCCAAATCTAAACTAGATCAGGATAGAAATCTCCCGAAAATGGGAGAGAAGCTTTCAAATCTAGACTAAATTGGAAGAGAAAAGTTTTCAAATGAGAGGAAAACAAAAAAACGAAATGGAGAATCAAAACAGCCTAAGAAAAAGGGGAGGGGAGATAGAGATCTAACTCAAACCCTCATCTCTACGGAGGTTGAAGAAGAAAGTATGTGAAATTAAGAGGGTGAGGAGAGAAAAAAAAAATTAGGGCCGGCTCGAGGGACCGAACGTTAACTGAAAGAAGTTCTCGTGCATATAAATCACCGTATAAAATCTTATAACTTGAAAATGAAAAAAAAATTATTATTATCCGCCAACAATTATAGGCAAATAGTTTAAGTGGAAACTTTTTGTTTTGACATAAATTAGAATCTGGAGACCAATAAAATAATAATAATTAGAATCTACGAGCTCAATAATTGCATGTATTTTTACATGTAAATTAGAGAAATAACAACATATATGATTGTTCCAAAATGAGTTTATCACCCATCACAGAAAAGTATAAAAAAGTGAGAAAATACATAGGAAAACGGAATACTATCGAACTCGTGAATTAAGGAAATGTTCCAACCCAAGAAAACTAAGTGAATGTGAGAAGGAACACGTAACTATTTCTATTTGAAATTTGTTAATTTACACATTTGCTTTAGACCGCCGTGTTAATGATTTTCATCTAAAATAGGCCAAAAGGACTAGATTGGCGAATCGCCACGATGTTTATGATTAAATTGGCAAATCGTCAAAAATTTAGGATTAAATTGGTATACTTGAAAGGTTTAGGATTAAATTGAACAATTGTCAAAATGTTTAGGACTAAATTGACCAAATTGAAAGGTTTAAAACTGAGTTGGCATAAGTGCAAGAGATTTAGAACTTTTTTGATAATTTCCACTTTTAAGGGGTCTATTACCTTCTCTCCTTCCAAAATACTATAAACAAATTACTTTTAAATTCATTAACCTCAATCACCACCGGTCGTCCTAGGTGGCACGACTGACAATGAGGTGAACAATTTTTTAAACTTTTCTATTTTTGTTTTTTGTTTTTATTTTATTTATTTTTCTAACCTTGGTCACCGGCCACAAGCGTGGGTCGTCCTTGCCAGATTCGGGTGAGGGTCGCTGGCCTAAGGTTAGAAAAAAAAATGTCCAGGTCTAGAATGAGCAGAGCTGATTAGATTGCCATATCCAGTCAAAATTGGCCGAAAGCACTAAAGTGATAAATCGTCAAAAGGTTTAGGACTAAGTTGGCAATTCGTCAAAAAGAATGAGGATTACATTGACACGATTAAAATGTTTAGAACTAAATTAATCATATTGAAAGGTTTAAGATTAAATTGGTTTGAGTATAATTGGTTTGGGACTTTTTTGTTCCCATTGAAAATAGAAGCATCTCTTTGCATTGTATATCTATATATATTGACCTTCCATGATTTATGGGAAAATTCCAAATAAGGATTTGAAGTGTTATCATTTTCTCAAATAAGAGCATGAAGTGGACTTTGTTTCAAATAATGATCTTAAGTGCCATCATTATTTCAAATAAGGGCCTAACTAAGGGCTTTCTCATCATTTACTTTTTTTTTTATTTCTTTTCTTTTTTCTTTTTCTCCTCTTCCCTCCACGGGCCACCGGCGGAGGTCGTATTTGCCTGATGCCGACGATGGGTCGAGGGAGGGGAGAGAAAAAAGAAAAACGAAAAACGAAAAACGAAAAGGAGAGGAAAGCAGAACAAGAAAAAACAAAAATAATCAAAAAAATAAAATTAAAGGACGAAAATGCCCTTCGGCTAGGCCCTTATTTGAAACAATGGAGGCACTTCAGCCCATTATTTGAAATAAAGTCCACTTTAGACCCTTATTTGAGAAAATAAGAGCACTTTAAATCCTTTTTTGGAATCTTCTCTATGATTTAGCTTTTTCATAGAATGAATAAAAGGGAAAATTTCAAATAAGGGCCTCAAGTCCCCTCATTTTCTCAAATAAGGGTCTGAAGTGGTCATCATTTCAAATAAAGGCCCGAAGTGTTCTTTTTGTCTCAAACAAGGGCCTGAAGTGACCATGCCTGTTTCAAATAAGGGCCTGACTTCGTCGGCAGGCTGGCCGGCCCGCCAAATATTCCAGCCGATCAAGGGCATTTTCGTCAAAACACAATTTAACCTAATTTTTAGTTAAATTATATTAAAAGGTAAAAAAAAGTAAAAATAAAAAAGAGACACAGGCGGGAGGGGGTTGCCCACCGGCGGTGCGGCAGCGGCAGCGGCCACAGGTGGGAGGGCAGCCCCCTCCGCCCATGTCTCTTTTTTTTTTTTTTTTACTTTTAGTTTTTTTAAATTTATTTGCAAAACTGAAAAAGCAAAAAAACAAATAAAAAAATAAAAATAATAACAAAATATGAAATGACCAAAATGCCCCTACTAACTGGTGAGTCGAGCCCTTTTTTGAAACTGATAAGGTCACTTTAAGCCATTATTTGAAATAATGTCCACTTCATGCCCTTATTTGAGACAAAGAGGACACTTCAGACCCTTATTTGAAACAAAGAGGACACTTCAGGCCCTTATTTGAAACAAGATCAACTTTAAGCCCTTATTTGAGAAAATGAAGGCACTTCGGGCCCTTTTTTGAAATTTTCTCTAAATAGAATAGGATCAAGGACAATGCAATAATAAAACGTAGTAAGTTTTTTAGCTGCTCTAGGATTACATTTTTTTTTTATCAATTAGGATTACATAATAGGTAGGATTTTTTATGCTTCCAACTCAAGAATCGATGATGGTCGTGGTTCAATTCCCATCTAAGCGCGCATGGCAACACTTCTGCTCTAGAAATCAGCCTTTTCTTCTTAGCAGAAGTTAATTTTTGTTATTTATGGAGAGAAGTAAATTTTTTTCTTTTAGTGGCTCGCAAAAAAAATGCTCTAAAACTAGAAAAATGAAATTGCGTAGCCAAATGGATTTCTACTCGCATTTCTGCTCTAGAAGTTGCGTTACGAAACGAATTTCTGCTCCAGAAGTACTGTCATGTATGCCACCTCCCCGTCAAGTAGTTGTCTAATTATGGCCGCACTCTTCACCATTAAAGGAAAAACTATGTTATGTATGTTACATTGTTCGACTATATTATATGTAGAATTTTAATAAGTTTTTTCAATTAGCCTTTGTTAATTGCCGAATGATTGGAGTAATATTCCGGATTTTCAGTCAAAGTAAAAAGTCTTCCTCTTCCTTGAGCTAGGGTATCAAATCGGACTCTTCTTTTGCCTCTTCTTGTTTTGCTGCCGACAGCAGGATCGCTGGAGAACGCCACGCCCGCGATACAGATCGCCAGTGATCCGCGGCCAACGAGCGATTTAGGTAACCATAGAATAATCTTCTTGTTGGATCATATCGTAACATGTAAATTTCTGTAGTTACATGATCTTTGTGATTGAACTCAAGATATAGCTCAGACTCCTGCATGGATTCCTATTTATAATGCCTGCAAGCATTTGGAAATCTCCGCATGATGTTCTTGATTACATATTCATAGTTTCTCCCCAAAAAGAAATAAAAAACCAGAGGAAGAAGAAGAAGAAGAGACTCTTGCACTATTCAATTGCTACGATGGCCAAGTCTATTGCCAACAGGTCGGGGCTAAAATCCCTACCTCCCCTCCACTTGCTTGTAAAAATGCCAGTAACAGAGCTTTTTCCTAGTTACTTTATCATCTATTGCCAACATAAGCTCTTCAATTAGCATAAACTGAGCTTCAGTTCTCTTCTCAGTTCTCAGGTATCATGTCGGCATCGCGTGAGGATAATACGTCACCTGACGCCCAGGTAATTGCCTTTGCTTTTGACAGACGAATGTGATACATACAATTATCTGCACTGGATAATTATGCAGTGCACGATGAAGGGCAAAAGATGTGGTTGAAATCCATAAAGTTTGTTTGGGTTTGTCTGTTCCTGAGGCAAATAACCACCTTTGGTGTTTGCACTATTTAATACCTTTTGATTCTCGCTATAGCTGGAAGATTGCAAAGAAGTCCCTTTTGAAATGAAGGACTGCCTTGTTTGGATTGTATTCATGCTTTACAGTGGAGTTCTGTTTAGAGTACTTGTTAGAAGTAACTCTTTGTTTGGTTTTGTTTCTTCTTTTCATTTCACTGCCAACTTCTCAAATGTTCAGATGATTTTGAGTGCTTTCAGTTCCTGCAACAATTTTTCACTGTGGAAGCACTATTTTTTTAGCTAGATTATATTGTTCACTCTCTCATCACATTTTTCTGCTCTTTCCTCTTTTGCTCCAGCTTTCATCTCATTTTTTTGGAGATCTCCTCGATTCTATTATTGTTGATATTGCCTCCGAGTGTCATCGAATAGCAAAGTTGGGGCTTGATAGAAATTTAGAAGATGAAGAGGAAGAATTAAGGCTTTCCACCCAAGCTCGTGTAAGGGCGGCCGATCCTAGTAATAGCGGTGAAACAAATAGCAAGTATGTGGTTGACATTTTTGGGCAGACTCATCCCCCTGTAGCCAATGAAATATTTGACTGCATGAATTGTGGACGATCAATTATGGCTGGAAGGTTCGCTCCTCATTTGGAGAAGTGCATGGGCAAGGTGACATTCTGTTCCTGAATATGCTTTGGGTGTAAACTGAATGCACTGAATTGGCTCTTAGTTTGAAATGCTTTGTATGTTTCAATGCTTGGGTGAGTTTATAGTCGAGCATCTTAGGTTGAATAGCTTTATGACATTTATGGTCAGGTTCATAATTGTTTACTATCTAGCTTCTTTCTGCCTTTCAGGGCAGAAAGGCTCGCTTAAAGGCTGCAAGAAGTAGCACGGCAGCACAAAACCGGTATTCACGAGGCAGCCCTGCTTCCACATACTCCCCTTATTCAAATTCCACCAGCACAAATCGGTTATCAAATGGGTCAACCGGTGTTGCAGGTGAGGAGTTATCAAATGGAACCTTTGAAGAGCCATGAAGAAATCACAGAAGAAACTAAATGACAATAGAGTAGGGGGGAACTCGAGACTGTCTATGTTACACCCACTTGATGAATGGTTTATCCATTGACATCATCACTGATCTGTGTATGCAGTTTACAATCTTTGAAAATTATATATGATAGATTGTGTATACTTATTAAAGCCAGTTTGAGAACACCTTGTGGTGGATCAAGAGTAAGCAAGCTATTAATCAGCCCAGTTCTCCTTGCTTTGGCAATTTCTCTCTCTCTGGAGGGTAGGAGCCCCATCACTTACCAAGAAGGTAATTGATAAGTAGCCGTTTATTAATTTAGCATCATGTTACAGGCTTACAGCTGTTTCTGTGGAAAATGTTTAGATAGCAGTGAGTTTCTGGCTTTGGGGCCATATCAGGGGTGTGTATGCTAACCTGGGAAAGCAATTTACAAAAAACATATACAAGTGCTCAGTGTGTTCGCAAGCTTCAAAAAATTCATCTGTTGATATCAACCTTAAGTAGACTGACTCTATGGTACTAGAAATGGAAGATTGAAGAGGACCTTAGTGATAAATGGGTACTAACTGTTAAGATTCACATAAGTTGTTTGAGAGAGATTTGAAAAGTTTACGGTTGGTCTTTTAGGGTTAAGTCACTCTCTGAGCTGTCACTTTAGGATTTGTGGCTGCTCTCTCCCTGGCCCCCGGTATGCTAGATTATTAGTTTCTTCTGTGCGCTCTAAAATTTGGATGCAGTCAGTAGTGGTGTATGGGCAAATCGGCTGAGTGGATTACCAAAGACATATGAAGCTACAATTGTTAAGACCACTGATGTTGGATCACTAATATTTCTATTCAAACAAGGCGGTAACTCTCTGAAGCAACTCTAAGAGCCTCGGCTACCTATTGGGCAAAGATTTACTAATGCAACAAGTAGTGAAAGTGGACATCCTGTCTAGATCTTCATCGCAAAGAGTCAGTGGTAGTTACATCTGATTATTTAGGCGTGTATGTATACTCTCGTATATAAGCAGAAGTTCGTTTATGTGAATTTTCTGCAGTATCTGTTTATGTGAACTCTTAATCTTACAGCTGATTGAGTGTATATGATGGGAATTGAATTGGCAAATACATGTGTATAAATGAAATAATACCTCTTGGAATTGAAGCTAATAGGACAGATGCTTCAGTGACATGATTTGCCCCCCGTCTGGAATGTTTGCTATCTTCGTTTGGATTTGTTCATTTGATTGTCTTTTTACTGCCGTCGAAACATGTTTGGACAATAGAGAAAATAATGCTTGATTGAAGATTGCTTCTTCCCTTTTCTTTAACTCTCTCTGAAGGTGCGGATGCTGATGCTTTTTGCAAGATCTTGCTCACTCAGATTGCAGGTATCTTGGTGGGTTATCAGCTTCTTTCCTATTCAAGAACATTTTCATTCGTTTAACTCGGATTTAGACTATGGTTTGTTGTTTACTTCAGTAAGGTCGAAGCAGGTAGTATTGAACCATTCGGCATTCCCGTGTGTCTCCGCGAAGAATTCTTCGAATGACAACGAACCCAAGCCCATTCCACTCGTTATTGCCATCAATCTCCTTGTCCGCTGCCTGTTGAGATTCGGTGGTACCTGTAATGTTAAGAAGATGTTCCCAGCAATGCGAGGTGGCATTGTGTGGCCGAAGTTGATGATGTTGGGCATGTGAGGATAAGGATGATTGTTGACGAAGTACTGTGAGTGCACGCTTGTGGCGAGTGAACTTTGGTGCTGAGATTTGAGATCTGTCTTGATTCGGAAGAAAGATAGAATCCCCCCAGAAAACCTGGTTCAACCACTCACATTCCTCCAAACTCCCGAAGCCCCCGCATACATGTCGGGCCTAGCTTTGGAGAAGATGTGGGTACTACCAACTGACACGTATCGATGAGGATTTATCGTCCACCTTCGTTAAAATGTACTTGCTCGGTCAAGCTCAAGATCTATCCATTCGATACCCACTAGATTTGATGCTAGGAACAGGATAGACCTCACTACTAGGCGTAGGCGGCGCTTCATCACCTTTGCTCTACACAATTTGTGGATCGTATCGACTTCAAACAAAATGTGTCATTTCATTTCAGATTGATTCTGTCTCTCACACACACATAACCAATGAAAAGGAAAAAAAAAAAAAAGCTAAGCAGAAATTTTCCACGTGGAAGCATCAGCATATATCAAAATCGTCTAGAGGAAAGCATGCAGTACAGTGCCGACATCATGATGCATGCAAGGAAAAAAACGCGGACGACAGAACGAACGCTTCTCGGAAGCACTAGGAGAACAGGAATGCCTGTGTATTTCCTATTTTTCCCTTTCATAAGTGGAGCGACAAAAGTAAAAGACGTCGCCATCGTCCTTTTTAGTTTTTAGAGATAGTGGGAGGCTCGGGGCCAGAAAGGAATTTTGCCTTTCCACGCTGGTACACTTGGCGATTGGTCAAGGGGCTGCGTATCATATAATGGGCTTCTTCTTTTACGTGTCTTTTTCCAGTGAGAATGGGAGGTTTTATGATTAGTGAACAAAGTGCTTGTGTGGACTTGTTGGATTGGAACTAAGTAGGTTCAAGATTGGCCACGAAGAAGGGGAGGATCGGACGGCCACGAAGCGTTTAGTTTGGATGTGGCATATTTTTTCATTCATGAAGATTAACTGAGTCGGAAATTCAATTACCTATTTGGCTTTGAAAGCAAGGAATGACTTCTTTTTGCGAGGGGGCAGAGGTGGGCCGGGTCGAGAACGAGTGTTCGCGAGTTAAAAAAGAAGAAATCATTACGTTAACTTGGAACATATGGTGAATCGAGTGTAGATCATTAGAGAAGGAGATCAAGCTAAATTCTGACGGTTCTGGATTGAGTTTAGTAGAAGGATTAGGCTAAGTGAAGTCTTTGTCTTCACATGATAGATACTAATGAGCAATGTGAGATAATGGGTGTGGATGGATGTGTGGGAAATTTGTCCTTTTGTGGGGAATTCAGATCCCAAGCCCAGCTGCACACGCAGCGAGTGGTGTCGTATCTCTCTTTCGGACGAAGGCCACCATAAATATGCGACGGATGTGATGATGATTCTCGTTATCTCGACAGCATGTGTATCACATGAATTTGTAGATATTTCGAAGTTACATGGAGCACTTGTGAGGTGCTGAGAGAATAGGTGATAGATGAAGAATTCAGTTCAGATGTAGGGTATCTATTCAGAAGTTTTCGCAACTACATCATATATGATGGAATCATTCAAGATTTGACCTTTTCGAATTCTGTTTGTAACTCACTCTAGGCTCCGGAAACAAAGAGAAGATGGGTACGAACGATATATATAGCAACATGAAGAAGGAAAACGATTGAATAGAGGAACTCCCGAACATTTGGATCACTACCCTTTTCCGCGTCATTTACTGAAATAGTGATCTCATTATTGCTTATTCTAGCAAAACCACCCATAAGAGCCATTGTTAACCATTGGTCGTTAAGGCGTATTCTCAATATACCTATATCTACAGCTGTTTTTGTCTATCATGATGCCTTTTCTGATATGTTTCATGGAAGTTAAATTATGGGTCGGATAAGAAGGGGATTGGTCCGATTCCAAAAATTGAGAACCGACCCTGATCAGTTCGATTCCTAGTTCTATACCTTGAACTGGCCGATTCTACTCGGGAACCTAGAACTTAAAACCTACAAGGATGGTTTCTAGGTTCTAGGATAGAACTTGGAACCGAACATGTTTTGAACTAGTGGTGGCTACGGTTCGGAACCGGCCGGTTCCTGTTCGTGGCCACTATGAACCGAAACCGGAATCTTAAGGGCCGGTTTCGGTTCCGGTTTTGAACCGGCGGTTCCAGGCCGATTCAAGGCCCGGTTCCGGTTCAAAATCGGAATGGAACCGACCGGTTCCGGTTCTGGTCCCAATTCTGGTTTTGATTTTCAAATTTAATTTTTAAATAATTAATTATGAAATAAAAAAAGTTATGAAATTATGAAATGATAAATTATCAAATACAAATTGTAATCAAATTTGGGGGGGGGGGAAAGGAAGAGGCAGTGGCTTGAACTTAATGAATTATCATTAAGCACCTACATATCTTCTTGGGATCGAAGAATCAAAGCCCATGTAGTTTTTTTACCGTTGATAATCCCATACTTACCTCATCGTCATCGTCTCTACCCGTTTCGCCGGTTTCGGTACCGATACTCGTGGCGGTGGTATCTTCATCATCGAAGAATTCGGCTTCATTGCTACGATCCATTTCTTGTTGTCGATGTTGAGCCTTTGTCCAATCATTGACATAATCTTGAGCCTCCATCGATTTTGGAGCTAATCTTAAACGTCGGTCGTCCAAAATGTTGCCTCCAGCGCTAAATGCTTGTTCAACCGCAACTATTGAACAAGGGGTTGCTACAACCTGTCTTGCGCTGAGAGCGAGAATTGAGAATTAGGTTGAATGCCTCTTCCACCACTCTAGAATTTTGAAATCTGTGTCACCTTCGAATTCACTAAACTCAAAAAGTGGTTAAATAGGTCTCTACTTCGGAAATATTTCCTGTTGCTCCCTTTTATCTTTTTGGTCTATTCATCAGCATTTTGTACCATCTACTAATTCTACCTAGGTCCTCACTTTGTGCGTCACTAGGTTGGGAAGATCCACTATCATCTACATTATATCTATTAGAAAATTCATTATATATTTCTACTATTGCGTTTTTAACTACTATTTGTATAGTTCTAATATCAATAAATTCAATCAAATGTAAATCGTCATAATACGTATTCAAATCATCACCTAAACCATCTAATTTGGTACGTGGATCGAAAACACAAGTAACCAAATAAATAAGAGGAATTTCGCTATAATAATGCAGCCATTTCGTTTGCATTGCCATAATAGTCGGACCTAATTGATCATCTTTTTTATTTTCTTCAAAAATACCAGCGATATTAATACACTCTATTAAAAATAAATGCGTAGTAGGATAATAAACATCAGATAAAGTATAAGTTGCATTATTAAAAACTTTTAAAAGATCTAAATTTTTTTTTTGCAAATATCTCACTCTTGTGGGAATAAATTAATTAGAGAAATATTATTCGAAATAAATGTACATAATAAATACTTATATGCAAAAGATTGATTAAGCAACTCGTACGTAGAATTCCAATAAGTTAGAACATCTCTTGAAAATCTTTTTGGTCTTCTTCTATTTGCTTTACAAATTTTCCCCATTCTTTCATAATTTGAGGATGTCTCCATAAAAATTGAATTGCTGTCTTTATTGGGTTGAGAAAAATATCAAGAGTTTGTAAACCATCTTGTACACATAAATTTAAAACGTGGCAAGCATATCTAACGTGAAAAAATTGTCCACCAAAAGCGGGTTTGCAAATCTTTTCTAACTCGGGAATAGAAGCGGTATTTGCCGCGACATTATCAAAACCAACTGAAAAAATTTTATTAACCAAAAAATATTCTTCTAAAACTTGCATAATTATTCTATAAATATTAATTGTCGTATGCCTATCATAAAAAACTCGAAATGCAATAACTCTTTTTTGAATGTTCCAATCATCGCCTATCCAATGACATGTAATACCCATATAAGAATGAGTTTTCCAAGGATCACTCCAAATGTCGCTACCTATATGCACACGTCCATTGAAATTCATAAAAAAAAAATTCAAATCTTCTTTTTCTCTTTTATAAATATCAAAAAATTGGCGTTTAAGCGTATTTCTCGAAACAGATTTTGCTTGTGGAGTACATGCAGTTTGTATAAAATGATTAAAACTAACTTTTTCACCAAAATTAAACGATAAACGTTCAATGGCAGCAAATATAGCTAATTCTTCTTTATAAACTTTTTCATTATAACGAAATAAAGGAGAAGCGTTAGAATTGGCGTACCCGAAAATTTATTGTTGGTCGGTGTCGATCCCTACATGCGTTGGATATTTCGACCTCAGATGTCGTTTAAATGTTCCATAACCGCCTTCACCTGTAAATTTGTATGTTGCCCCACAATATTTACATTTTACCTCATACTTGTTTCCACCTAAATGTTCCTTCATGAAGTGTTCCCATATGTCGGATGTACCCTCCCGTTCCAGCTCATTTGTTGTTGACATTTCTTCGACACTAGTAGGAGGAGGATGCAGACTTTCTTGCGTTGGGACGTGCTCGACGTTGGGAATAATATTGATATCATCAATATCGTCTCCCCAATGTGCAAAATCACGAGGATCATGAGTATGATCGGATTTCCCCATCAGGTCCATCGGGCTCTTTCCTCTGCCACTACCTCTGCTTCCACTTGCTATTTTTTAGAGAATTGAGTGGAAAGCGAATTCAGAAAATTGACAGAGTCATAGATTTGAGAGAATTTGTGAGAAAAAATGAAAGATGAAAAGGGGTATTTATAGAATTTAGGATAAATTTATTCAATAAAAAAAAAATTGGCCAAATGGCCGTTGCAAGGCAACGGCTATAAGCCATTTCCGAACCGGAGGAACCGGCCGAACCTACGGTTCCTCCAGGCTGTTTGGAACTGGCTCGGATCAGCCGGTTCCGGGCCGATTCACAAAAAACGTAGCCTGGAACCGACAGGCCAGGTCAACGGGCCAGTTCCGGGTTTGACCCGGGCCGGTTCTAGGCCCTACCGGCCCGTGGCCACCACTATTTTGAACTGATTTTATTTTTTATTTGAAAAAAAAAATAGAATGTATTTGTTGGAATTGAATATGTAATTCTCAAGCATAATGAATTGTATTCATGCTAAGCACATGCATATCCTATATATAATAAAGTGGAATAAAACATAAAGGAAAAAAAAAAAAAACATCGACCAGTTCCCGGATTAACCCTTGAAATTCCAAGCCGGTTTTAGGGTCAACATGATCAGTTCCCAGTTCCAAAAAGTGGGAACCGAGCCCATACGGTATAGGTTCGAAGTTCAAGGTATGAAAACCATTCGCTCCGGACCGATCATCTCTAAATTAAATAGACATCTTCTCATGCTCTCTCCTCGTGTGAGTAAGTCCAACCCCAAGCCACAGAGATCTTCTTATGCCCCAGTCTAACTGAAGCCCCAAAACCGATGCTTTGAGACAAAAAAAGCAGGACTCCAATGATTTTTTGTCGCTAGCATTCGGGCTACTTTGATTAATTTTAAGGGCCATGCAACAGTTGAACCTCTATTAAACAGAGAGACAAAGGGTAGTTGAACTTAGGTGAAAAGGTGATTTCGTATTTAAAATGCTCTCGTAACGCTTGAAATTGTCAGAATTAATCAGAGTTCCATCCTTCCTAATGATGCCTCTCTCGATCAATGAACGAATACATGGGTGCTCAGTCGATTCCACCCTGCGCACAAAAGCACGTTTTGTCGAGAAAAATCTGGGTTTGATTCAATGGTATTTTGGTTTTTTCCTTCCTCAGATGAAAAGCTAAGAGGAATCGAAATAATGGGGATTAATGACTTTCGCTTTCATAATCTAAGTGTCGAGCGGGACCGCCCCAAAGGCAATGCAGCAGCGGCAGCAGGAGGGCAAATCAAGAAATACAAATGGGCCACCTAATCAGTTGCTCAGTGTGCCCCGAAAGTGAAAGGGACTCGTCCCTTTCCTGTAAACTAAAGAACAATTTTTTTATGATTTGTAAAAGATAGCCTTAGAGCAGCAACTGGCCAAGCCTCGTAAACTCAATTATTTAATTCGGCACTTAATCATTGGCAGCTCCTGCTAACATACACGTAGCTTCGTTTCAGGTGGAAGAGAATCCGATCCTTCGGAGCCACAAACTCGGTGTGGCCTCGTGAATAGAGTATGGATAATCTGGTTAAGAAGCAGCGTCGTATATCCTGAGGAGATATTTTTATGGGGGGAATCTGTCCATGGAATGGGTACGTATTCCACCTACCACATGAGACAAAACGGGATATGGGGAAATATAATCCATCCATTTCCACTTTTCTGCTTTTGATTTATGGAGTTTTTAATGGTTATGGGGGAGGAAATCATGGGTTGGCCACCAACGCACACGCCCCGGCGTGCACGGTGGCGTGAGGCTGAGGTGATCCCAACGTGGATGGGGGCTTAATTAAGCTAATGATGGCCAAATTGCTAGCAGACAAAAGCACACATTCCCCTCATTATCAATCACCTTTTTGTTGTCTGGGAATATTGTTATTAGATGCCAATAAGAACAGTGATCTTAGGACGTACATAGGCCAAACCGATTTGCAAAATTATACAGCATACTCCTAATGGTTTGTACGCCATTTTGAATCACGCGAAAACTGATAACGGACCGGTTAGATGAGGCCGGAGAGTGTTCGCCAAAAGGAAGGAACTCGGATAAGATGCGGCTCCCGATAGACTTTTAGAATGCCGATGGGACAAGAATGGATCGGATTAAGAATCCAAGATAGGCGGTGTCGTTGAGCGGTACAAGCCAATGTTGATGATGATGTTAATGGTTTAAGTTAGGGAGTTCGTGATAGTCCAAGTTTTACATGGAATAGATGAGGCATCATAATAGTATGTGTAAATAAGGTCCACTCCCAAATGATCATCATGGTGTGTGTGGTTATTTTCGGTATTTTTTTTGGGGTTTGGTCTCATCTGCAATGGATCGGGTCCTTACAATGATATTTATTAAAGAGTTCTGTTTATATCTAACACAAGTAAATCACTATGTAGAAAATTACAACTTTCTTAGGTCGCTTTTAGATGTTATTATCATGATAAGTGAAGTCATCAAAACCCCTCGCTAGCTAGGTTTGATGATGATAGAAAACACATCCCCCCCCTCTCTCTCTCTCTCTCTCTCTCGCTCTCTCTCCAATATAAATCCTAGCCAAAAGCTCTCTCCTCTTCCCTCCAAGTGCAATACTTAGTCGCTGGCATTTAATCTCTCCTGAAGTTTCGTCCTATATCTCATCTTTATTATTTAATCTCACTCCCTCCACCTTCCCTTTGCATAATCCAGCGCAAGTACACCTTAGCACAGAGTCCCTTTTACCGATCAATATAATGGTTCAAGGACTGCACAAAGAACTCAAGATACGAAGCTATGATGGTGAAAAAGATTGCGCTCGTGTGGAAGAGCTCGAGCGAGGGTGTGAGATTGTAGGGCCAGCTGATCGCGTCTTTCTCTTCACTGACACTTTGGGTGACCCCATCTGTAGGATCCGAAACAGTCCCTCTTTCTACATGCTGGTAAAAACAAACCCTAATAATGAGTACATCTTTTCTCCATTCCATTCCATGATGAATGCTGGTCTGTTTCCTTTCTCTTTATGTCATATCCAAGAGCTGACATTTGTACGTGGGTATTATTGTACGTTAGGTGGCCGAGTTGGACAGTGAATTGGTTGGTGTCGTCCAAGGCTCTATAAAGTTGGTGACCATGGCGAGGCCTCATGGGAACTTAGGTTTAGCCAGGGTGGGCTACATACTAGGCCTGAGGGTCGCGCCCCTTCATCGTCGCCAAGGGGTCGGTTCGAGATTAGTGCGCTCGCTCGAGCAATGGTTCATCTCCAACCACGTCGAGTTCGCATACATGGCCACCGACAAGGACAACAAAGCCTCCGTCAAGCTCTTTGTCGACAGCCTCGGGTACGTCAAGTTCCGGACACCTGCTATACTCGTGAACCCTGTTAGCCCCTACAGGGCTCTTCACTTGCCTTCGCATGTCGAAATCAAGAAGCTCGGGACCAAGGAAGCCGAGCTGTTGTACCGGAAGTTCATGAGCTCGGCCGAGTTCTTCCCCAACGACATTGATGATATACTTGAGAGCAGGCTGAGTTTGGGCACATGGGTGGCTTACTACAAAGGAGAAGCATGGGAAGACATCAGATACGAGAGCGTATCGACCGGCTCGGAGTATTGGCGAGGTCCAAGGGACTGGGCCATGGTTAGTGTATGGAACACTGCGGAGGTGTTCAAGCTTAGGGTGCTGGGAAGGGCACCCTTATCATGCTTGATATACACCAAGAGTTGTAGGTTGATGGATCGATTCTTTCCATGCTTTAAGATCCCGGCGATACCGGAGTTTGTCGACCCATTTGGATTTTACTTCATGTACGGAGTGCACTGTGAGGGCAAGTCCTCGGCTCAGCTGGTTCGGACCCTGTGCCAATTCGTGCGGAACATGGCTCGCAAGTCCAAGGACTGCAAGCTTGTGGTCACGGAAATTGGAGCCAGAGACGAAGTGAGGCTTCACATCCCACATTGGAAATTGCTCTCCTGCCCGGAAGACTTGTGGTGCATCAAGGCCTTGAACGGTAAGGAGCAAAGCAGCTTACAATTACATGAGATCACAATGAGCCCCCCAACAAGAGCCCTTTTTGTAGACCCTAGAGAGGTATAAGTACAACCCTAAAAGAAAAACATGTAGGGCCCGCGCACAAAATGTTACCGAGACAGCCATCCACAGCCTTGGCCAATGATGTCTGATGAGTATGGTGTGAATTAAATCTTGCACGTGATTTTGGAATTCGACTTGGTTCATGAGATTATCAAAAGGAACACATAAGAAATATTGATAGTATGTCGACATTTTATTTCATGTCGAGAACGCGACCGGCCTAGTATGACCAAGACAATTCAATACCGTGTTTACCAGCAACGTCATAAATGGTTTTTACATGTTTCTATGGTTTCCAAGTACGAGCCAGGAAACACCCCCCCCCCCCCCAAATTCACACGCGATGATGTTCCTCTTATTGTTTCCTTTCACATGGTCGGTACAGAATCTGGAAAAAAGATAGGCGCCACCATCCAATGTTTCTGTTCGAAACTTCCTCTTTGGGCACCAAGCTATGTATAAGTATGGACCAATGTAGCCCCTCCTTATTGGTCCGAGACGTTTTTGTTCACTTGTCCCCGCTTGGGAAATTGCAACTTTCATAACACTGCAAATTTGAAAACCCGGTCTCTCATTTCTCCAAGACTGAAACTCTACCCAAATGAAGGAAAAAGCAATGTGCATGAAGATGAAGAGGCCTTTTGAACTTTCAGGCCAAGTTGGTGTGTAATCTCATGTAAGAGCACACCGATGTACCATTGTAATTATTTATGGAAGACGTGGACTAAATTCAAGGGGCAATAATGATTCTCCAATGCCCATTGCTTTCCAGTTCAAGAGGAAAAGACACAAATCGAGTTGGTTGTAGGCTCTCAAGTCATCAATAATACTGAGATTAGGTAAGGCAACTATTGATTCTTCTCCTGCCATGGATGGAAACTCTCTCTGAGCTGTCTTGTCTGATCCTTTCTTTGTGCTAAATAATTCAGGGTCACTTGTAGTTTGTCTCGACGATGATTAGAGCGACAAAAATGATGGAAACGATGGTGACGCTTTGAATGGCATCGCCAGTGCGCATTAGGCAAATGAAAACGATGGGTAATTGCAGCAAACTTAGAGGTTTACGATTCGCAGCTGCACGGACTTTCCTGGGTTTTTCGAGATCATTCTCAGCGATCGATAGTGCGAGCTGCAGGCATTGCAACAATTAGAGGTTGATTCATGTTTCATGTCTTATGTGGATGGAAGGTCTAATCATGCAGTTCCATCGATCCTTGTGATGATACGACTTATTGTATCCACGCAAATTATGCAAGATGTACACACATTAATTTCATAGTTGTATTTAATCAAGCGGATGATGATTGTTGTTTCCGAGGGGATCCGAGGAAATTGTCATATGGTTGGATTTGGTTTAGATAATACCACAAAAAAAAAAAAAAAAACTACTTTTTGCACTGAAAACTTGCTAGGACATACATCTCCTTTGCTCTCAACTTCCTAAAAGCCAAAAAGGGTTCTCTAAGATGGGCTGGATTGGATCTCTTGGGGAATTTGTTGGTCTAAAGTCACAAATTTTCAGGGATTGAGAGCTAGATTACGAATTAGGCCCATCAAAATTAGAGAAGTTCTCGGACTCTGATCCTTATTCCTTGCCTCCCGGGTGAAATTGACGGTCCACAATCCAAAACAGATCTATGGGCTTACCTCGAATTATCTAATCATCCGTGTAGTTTTCAGGCATTTTCTTTTCATCAGTTCGATTAGCTTTTATGTGTAGCCTTGTTAATTTCTGTGTGAGAAATTGAGACTTTTGAAAGAGATTCCATCAATTGAGTGCACGGAATCGACTGGTAATAATACCTTTCCTAGAAGAGTTGCTAGGGATTTAATCATTGAATTTTGGTCTTTGATGCTAATCTAAATTATGGATTTGCAGTGAATGGTAGGGCTTCAAAATGGGTCACAAACCCATAGTATAACCTGCGTTATCTAAATGGGTCATAAATCGATCACCTCAAATTTAAAATATGGGTTCAATTTTAAGTTAAAAGTCCAAAACGGATGAGTTTTAAACTCACTTTCAATCCATTTAATAAATAGGTCAGGCTTAGCCCACTTTGGTCCTTCTTCGCCGGTCTCTCTTCTCTTTCCCTCTTCGATTTCGTGACTTGTGATCTTCTTCGTTTGTTTGGTCTGCTTTCACCATTGTTAGGTTTTCTACAACCTTTGACACGCAACTTCAAATAATTGTGACAAATTGCACTTCTAAGGAAACCCAAACTTTCACCGCCACCTTCGTGCCCCGTCCATAACTCGACCATCGAGCTCCGTCACTAATTTGACGAGTCAGTCCATTAAGCAGCCCATTCTTCAAAGGCAACAATTTAAGAAAAAAAATTGCTAAAGATGGATTCCGGGTCGGGTTAGATATGTTGGTCACTATATTTGCATTTGATATAAAATTGGTCAAAGCAGGTCAATTTGGATCAGATCATTTTTGACCCAATCCACTCATTTGATGGGTTTATTGAACGATGACTTAACTAATTAAAAGAAAATTGAACGGCATGTCGTAAATGGGGATCTATGTCAAGATGATCCAGAGCCAGTGAGTCTTGCAAATGTGTTTATGAACCCACCCACCACCTGATCCTCACTGGCCACTGCAAGCCCACGAAGACGTATCTGGATAAGGACGAAAGAGACATTCAATTGAACTCAAGCCGCAAACACGTTGGCCTTTGTTCACGACTAAATTCAAATCAAATGTCAATGTCTGCGAACACATATTCATGTATTTTCGGTTTATCCTGTTGGTGCGAGATATAGAGAGATTGTCAAAACTCGATAGGAGTTGATCGAATATAGTCACAAAAAAAAAAAGAAAAAAGTTCTGAATGCAGCGTCAACACGAGAAGGTAAACACATGAATATTACGAAGTTTGACCGTAGTGAAATTCATCACTCAGTGTGGCCCAAGGGTTGTCGGAGCACGCCTGAATAGCCTGGAGACAGGCGATCCCGGAAACAAAGTCCAGCGTGCCAAGACATGCCGAGGACGGTAAGTGGAGCATCGCTAGAAGGTGTTGACACCTAATTTTGGCGGTCTTATATTTTATTTTCTTCATAAAATAAAATATATTTGATTGGTTAAATATGCATATTTTCCTGTTATATTGCAATATATATATAAAACAAAGAAAATCGGATCAACCCTGGTCGACTACAATCCGTGTGGACAAGCCCATGTGGCCCAGCCGAGCCTTTCTCTTTTCATGAGCAGGCCCATATTTATTTTTATTTTTTTCCCCACCGGCCCACACGCCTGATCAGCACGCCCATCTCTCAATTTCACTCAAGTTGCTCTCTCTCCCTTCTCCACCACAGAGCACGCTTCACTCTTCACCACCGTGCACTTCTCACGGGCTTTTTTCAAAAAAGGGTCCAGAAAAAAAAACATTTACGGATTTGGGTCTCGTTTGCCATAATTTACCGCTTAGGGTCCCGTTCGGCGGTCTTACCGCCGAACTTGGGGAAAGTCGGACCAGGCGACCGAACTTGCATGAGTTCGGTAGCCATGCTACCGAACTTGCAATTTGCATGCGTTCGGTAGCACAGTGCGGCACCTACCGCACTTGCATGAGTTCGGTAGCAGTGCTACCGAACTCATCTAAGTGCGGCACCATCCCTACCGAACTTAGACAATCCCTCTGCCAAAGCGCCACACGCCCCGCTCTGCGGAATGCGCCCAGGCGAGGCCCCCCTCTCCACGCCCCCTCTGCTGCATGCTTCCCAGGAGAGGCCCCCCTCTGCTGCATGCTTCCCGTCCCTCCTTCACGCATGCCTTCCCCTTCACGTGAAGGGTCGGCGCATTCAGAAGCCTCTGAATGCCTGCAGGCGCCTGGCTTTTCACGTGGAGGAGGTTTGAATGCCTTGCAAGCGTTCCGTGAAGCCTTTAGGCCTCTGATACAAATAACAGAGGCGTGAAGGCTTCACGGAGAGAAAAAAGAGAGAAACGAGAGACAACCGAGAGAGAAAAGAGAGATTTGGAGGTCGTTTGTCGATTTTCGGCGTCTCCGTATCCGCGGTTATTGATTCCGGTGACGTTTCCTTACCTTCGAACCAGGTAACGATTCACTTTATAATCGATTTTCTGCTGCCCTTAGCGTTTTTCGTTTCGTTTTTGTAATGTTAATTTTTTATACACGGCAGAGAAGTTAGAGCAAAAGAGCAGAGAAATTAAGGAGACACAGTATCCAGATTCTCATCTCGACGCACGCACGCTTTTTGGGTCAAGGTAATTCCTATATCCTTGTGAGTGTTAATTTGAGCACGTTTTGATGTGAAAAACATGTTGTTTTAGTGATGTGTAGTCACTGTTGTTGTTTTGTGCTGTTTGGTCCCAAAAATATCTTGTTCTTGCGCTATATATATATATATATATATATATATCTCTCTCTCTCTCTCTCTCTCTCTCTCTGTTTTGCATGTCGCTACATATCTCACTAAAAATGTTGTACGTTGTTATCTTCTTGCTTTTGGAAACGTGCTTGGAATTAATACATAGTTGTAATATGTTTGGATTGCCAGGAATAAGAAATCAATATAATTGCATTATAGTTGCTCACCGTGAATGACAATTTTTAGTCAATTATAAGAGATGCCGAATTCAAATTATTACATGCAGATATTAAAATACCATACATTAGAAGGATGGTTGAGGCATGAAATAGTTCATGGTACTTAATGACTTGGTCCACTTACAATTTTTTTATATTGACGGTGGACGTGACAATTAGTCATTTTAAATGGGCAAATTGACAACTTTTTAGCCAGCCCTTAAGCGTGCTTTGCAGAAAATTTAATTCCTAATCGTCTTCTTCTTCCTCGTGAGCAATGGTAGCTGCGAATGTTAGTACATGCAACGCCTCATTTGTCTTCATATCCGAACATGCAATTTTTTACACATTCATAAATTTTTTTTTTCTCTTTTTGGCTTGATAAGATATGCGCAATCCCTCTGGTTGGGGGTTGCATTTCCTAGAAATGAAATGAGGTCCCACCTTCTTAGACTAGAACATATAAAGTCACACAAACTCAACACTTTTTTTCTTGATCAATTTATTTTCTTAAGATGGCAGGAAAAGAGACAATAAAAAATTTGTAAAAATCACAGAAAATGGGGGAACAACCACATTCAACTGGTCCAACCTAATTCTGTCGATTTCAATTTTTCGAGTCTTTGAAATATAAAATTAGCTGTGAAACAGCCGCTCATGCCCTAAATCCGTAAATATTTTTAAAGAATACCTAAATTCTTAAATAATTTTGTGACCCTATTTATTTCATTTGTTATATTGATAGTTATAAGATTAATTTATTACTGTCTAGGGAAAAATATTTATTAACTTATGGATGGAAAGTAATTTATAATTTCTTCATTTAGCAGAATGTCTTCTACATCTTTTGGGACTGTGAAATGGGGAGGTACAATAGTACGAAATGAATTTGGATATGATTACGAAGGTGGACAATATGCTATGTTTGAGTTGGGAAACATATCCAGATTTGATGAGTTACGTGCTATGATTGAGCGCCAGTTGAAAATAACAGAAAATCAGTATATTTCTAGTCTGATGTATAGACAACCGATTCAAGCAACCAATTATTGTATGTATGAAATTGTGGAGGTGCATAATGATGCTGCAGTTAAGATAATCATGCAGTTTGCACGTCAGGGTAATTCTATGGGGTTTGTACAGTTTTATGCAACTGTAGATGAACACCAACCGATAAATGATTTAACTGGGGAAGGTTCCAATGTTGGTGAAGATGAAGTTGGTGTGGATAATCAGTACGTGGAGTACGATGATAACAATGATAATGATGATGCTGATAGTGATGAAGAAGATGATTTATGGTTGGAAGAAGATGATGGAGGTAACGAAGAAGATGACGGAGGTGATGAAGAAGATGTCGGAGGTGCCGAAGAAGATGACGGAGGTGGCAATATGGAGGCTTACTACAACACACATTGCAGTAATCCCATTTTGCCGTTGGTACATCCACTACCCCATTTAGAGATTAACTATGATATGATGCAAGTAGATACAAGAAGCAAGCCGGGCCATATGTTGTTTGATCCATCAACAGAATTTCATGTTGGGATGTTATTTTCATCACGAGATGCAGTGCAGTTGGCTGCGAAAGAGTATTCTCTGAGGAGAAATCATCAATTTCGCAGTGGTGAGTCAAAGAAGCGAAAATATACTATACAGTGCGGGAATCCAAATGAACCGTGTGGTTGGCGGCTCCGTGCATTTCATAAAAAGGATGACCCATTTTGGACAATAACTAAGTATAGTGGGCCACATACATGTCGTAATCTGCAAATATCAAGGGATCATCGGCAACTTGATCAGAAGTACCTCTGTAGCCAGATAGAAGCAATGGTTGCCGCTCAACCAGATATCAAAATCAAGCCATTAATGGCCGAGATTAAAGACAAGCTGGGCTTCGAACCTACTTATCGAAAAACCTGGGCAGCTAAACAAATGGCGATTGCCAAAACTTTTGGAGGATGGGATGAGTCGTATGGTCAGTTAAGACAGTATATGAATATGATGAAGTCAATGAATCCAGGTTCTTATTTTGTGATCGATGATTGCATGAGCCAAGATAATAGTGTCAAGGTTTTCAACCGGATGTTCTGGACTTTCAAGCAAACGATTGAAGGCTTCCAAAATTGTCGTCCTGTGATATTTGTTGATTGAACTTTTTTGTACGGGAAATACCGAGGAACGCTCCTTTGTGCGGCCTCATTTGATGGCAACAATCATATATTTATGTTGGCATTTGCCGTGGTTGATCGGGAGAATGGCGACAATTAGACTTGGTTTATGGATCTGTTGCGGAGATATGTCACTAATGGCCGACAAAATATTTGTGTAATATCAGACAGACATAAGGGGATTCTGAAAGCAATGGAGACAGAAGAGTGGCGTCCTCCACATGGCCACCATAGATATTGCATTCGGCATGTTGTCAGCAACTACAATAAGCAATTCAAAAATGCCGAAGGCAAAATAGCTGTTCAGATGGCAGGTAAATTTTTAAATTTACGTTATTTGAGGAATAAACGTGTTCATAAATTTGTGTGACGAGTACTTATTATTATTGTAATGTACAGCTTACTAGAATCAAAAGCGGAAATTCTTACACATCATGAGCCGAATGAGTGAGTTGCATCCAGAAACAGCTCAATGGTGTGAGCAGATTCCAAGGGAGAAATGGACGAAAGCTTATGATGAAGGAAGGAGATATGGATCGATGACAACGAATTTAGTTGAATCGGTTAATGGGATGCTGAAGGATTTTCGTGCTCTGCCAATAACAGCTATGGTGAATAAGATATTTTATCAATTGGCCTATTATTTTGACACCAGAAGAACGACATACAGGGCGCAGAAGGTAGAGGGATGGGTATATACTCAATTTGCGGGTAACATGCTCGAGAGAAACAGTCAAGCTGCAAATAGGCATGATGTGACACGGTTCGACTCTGATACAGGGACTTTTGAAGTTAAAACTGGATGTAATAGATCCAAAGGAACAGGGGGCCACAAACACAAAGTCCAGCTAAACCGACGAACGTGCACATGTGGGAAATTTCAAGAGATGAAAATCCCATGTTCCCACGTAATTGCAGCATGTCAAAAATATGCAATTGATTACCATGCGTTCGTAGATGAATTCTATACGTTGGATAGAACACTTCGGTGCTATCAGTACATGTTTCATCCATTGGGGCATTCGGATTACTGGCCTAAACCTGACGAGCTGCTATTAGTGCCAGACCCGAACCGTATTAGGAAGAAAGGAAGGCCCCGTGCATCACGGATACATAATGAGATGGACTGGAGTACGCCGAGCAGTAGCACTTTGCGTAACGCTTGCACCAACTGTGGAAAATCAGGGCACAACAGCCAAACTTGTGCATACAGATCGGCCCATCAATAAAATTTAGATTGTGTGTCAACATTGAATGTAATACATCTGATTTTCATACTCAATTTAGTTGTGTGAATTATGTAAATTATATATATGAATTTTTTGTAATGTTATAATATCACAATTGTGCGATATTTATTAAGTTCCTCTGTTCCATTTGTGGACATGGCACAAATCACGCAAAATGAAAAACGAGCACGAAGCAAGCAAGTTGGACTGAGTCCAACACTTGGGTAAAATTTCCAAATTCCGATCAGACCAACAAGGCATCTTTGGAAGGGCATATCTCACACCTCGGTCATAACCAAGAGCCACACAACATATCGAATCGAAGGTCTACGCACGTAGAATGCATTTGAACAATAATATACCAACAAATCACACAAAATGACTGAGAAAACCGACCCCAAAGTAGGAGGGTCGCACTGTTTTTCCAGAAATCTGGGCATAAACCGGGCCAACAGGGGGTATTCCTGACCCCATAACTTTACACAAAGATCGAAATGAGAGAAAATGAGCACACTGAAGCGTTCTTCTATAAACCACGAACACAATAAACCAAGAATAGTCCGAAAATACTAAGACTAAGCTAATGAAAAACGAGCACGAAGCAAGCAAGTTGGACTGAGTCCAACACTTGAGCAAAATTTCCGGATTCCGATCAGACCAACAAAGCATCTTTGGAAGGGCATATCTCACTCCTCGGTCATAACTAGGGGCCACACAACATATCGAATCGAAGGTCTACGCACTTAGAATGCATTTGAACAATAATATACCAACAAATCACGCAAAATGACTGAGAAAACCGACCCCAAAGTAGGAGGGTCGCACTGTTTTTCCAGAAATCTGGGCATAAACCGGGCCAACAGGGGGTATTCCCGACCCCATAACTTTACACAAAGATCGAAATGAGAGAAAATGAGCACACCGAAGCGTTCTTCTATGAACCACGAACACAATAAACCAAGAATAGTCCGAAAAATACTAAGATTAAGCTAATGAAGAACGAGCACGAAGCAAGCAAGTTGGACTGAGTCCAACACTTGGGCAAAATTTTCGGATTCCGATCAGACCAACAAGGCATCTTTGGAAGGGCATATCTCACACCTCGGTCATAACTAGGGGCCACACAACATATCAAATCGAAGGTCTACACACGTAGAATGCATTTGAACAATAATATACCAACAAATCACGCAAAATGACTGAGAAAACCGACCCCAAAGTAGGAGGGTCGCACTGTTTTTCCAGAAATCTGGGCATAAACCGGGCCAACAGGGGGTATTCCCGACCCCATAACTTTACACAAAGATCGAAATGAGAGAAAATGAGCACGCCGAAGCGTTCTTCTATGAACCACGAACACAATAAACCAAGAATAGTCCGAAAATACTAAGATTAAGCTAATGAAAAACGAGCACGAAGCAAGCGTGTTGGACTGAGTCCAATACTTGGGCAAAATTTCCGGATTCCGATCAGACCAACAAGGCATCTTTGGAAGGGCATATCTCACACCTCGGTCATAACTAGGGGCCACACAACATATCGAATTGAAGGTCTACGCACGTAGAATGCATTTGAATAATAATATACCAACAAATCACGCAAAATGACTGAGAAAACCGACCCCAAAGTAGGAGGATCGCACTATTTTTCCAGAAATCTGGGCATAAACCGGGCCAACATGGGGTATTCCCGACCCCATAACTTTACACAAAGATCGAAATGAGAGAAAATGAGCACACCGAAGCGTTCTTCTATGAACCACGAACACAATAAACCAAGAATAGTCCGAAAATACTAAGATTAAGCTAATGAAAAACGAGCACGAAGCAAGCAAGTTGGACTGAGTCCAACACTTGGGCAAAATTTTCGGATTCCGATCAGACCAACAAGGCATCTTTGGAAGGGCATATCTCACACCTCGGTCATAACTAGGGGCCACACAACATATCGAATCGAAGGTTTACGCACGTAGAATGCATTTGAACAATAATATACCAACAAATCATGCAAAATGACTGAGAAAATCGACCCAAAGTAGGAGGGTCGCACTGTTTTTCCAGAAATCTGGGCATAAACCGGGCCAACAAGGGGTATTCCCGACCACATAACTTTACACAAAGATCGAAATGAGAGAAAATGAGCACAACCAAGCGTTCTTCTATGAACCACGAACACAATAAACCAAGAATAGTCCGAAAATACTAAGATTAAGCTAATGAAAAATGAGCACGAAGCAAGCAAGTCGGGGGTTTGAACCACCCGAGGCATTCTACTGCTGCTGCTTCTGTGCGTCTGTTGCTGCAACCCTCATTACATTTAATGATGATGTCGTCCTCCTACGCGGCCTCCTGTTCCGCAATCAGGTTGTCTTCGTTCTTCGGGACGCTTAGTATTGTACCGACGATGACGTTCTGGAGAAGTAGGATTTGTAGATGACGAAGGCATGTCATGTGGTATGAAGCGTGGCTGTGATGTGGATGCATCATGAAAGTCAGGAAATATTCGATGCTCCGATGGTCCATATCCTACTGTAGACGGGTGTGGGAAGAACTCGGATCCATAGGTACTTGGAGAGTTAGTTGGAGTGAAGGCGAAATCGGGTCCCTCATGAAATGGACTGGCAAACTAGCTAAACCCTGTATTTAACCCCGACGTATGATAGGTGAACGGGTAGGAAACGGTGTCATCAACTGGATGAGCTCGAGTGGTCCTTCGGGTCGACTGAACAGTCTCAGGTGGGTCATCCTCGTCCGGCCCAATGGGTGCTGCTGTAGGTGCTGATTGGGGTAGTAGAATCATTGTCAACCGCCTCTCCTCATTGAAGGCGCACAGCATTACCTTAGATATCCTATCTATATGCCGTATGTTCTCCCGCATGTTCTCCCGAGATATAGTGGAAACCAATCGTACGATTTGTTCCACGCCATCACACTGTTCATGAAATCAAAGTCAACAGAAGTTATCAAATGCCAATAACTTATGTTACTAAAAAAATAATAAATTAAGTAAATTAAATGTGTTTGCACTAACCGCTCCACCTACTGCACCTCCTGTGTAAGAAATCCACCTTCGTGTGTGTTTGCGATACCACTTCATATATTCTGAATGATAGTGAATTGGCTCCGTTGCAGGAGCATAATTGACTATGTGCTCAAGACGATTGTTCCATATACCAATCCACTCTCCGTGAAAATCGACCCAATTCCTTGTAATTGGCTTTAATTGAATATTATGAAAACCTGTATGATTATTAAAAGGAATAGGTATTGATTGATGCATACCAAACTGACGACATACTCGGTCTGGATAATGCCACTCAACGATGACATACTCGGTCTGGATAATGCCACTCAACGATGTGGAAATAGATGAGTGGGACACGAGCCCTCCAAATGTGTTCTCCCTGCCGGCAGTAATCTGGTAGACTCTGGAGAATGTCATCTGTGTAGGGCTCCCAAGTAATCTGTGATTGTATTAAAACATATCAAATTAAACGAAGAATTAATTTAAAAGGTAACATTACATTGAATTCGTTGGTTGCTATCATGACTTACATCTGCAGATGCCATTCTATCAAATTGGTAGCGCAGATGCCGCAAAGTATGTGTGGGGACCATTGTTGTCTGTAGGGGTTGAGTCCAGCTGCATAAATAAAAAATAAGAACATTTACATATATTATACGCACTGAAATAAATTTATGACTCACGAACTGAAAAAACAATAAATCACATACCGACTACCAAGAGGTGCATCTGGTAAAGGATCACGGCTTCTGATGGATGGGGCGACACAACTGAAGCGATCCCACGCCCAAATCTGCAATACATGTAGGGCACCACTGATTTGGTGCGCTGATGGATCAGTCGCATTGCATAGCTCCCGATACAACCACGCAAGTGCTGCTGAACCCCAACTGTACGGCGTAGGATCCTCGAGGTGCTCTAGTAGTGGAAGAAAAATCAAACTAACCCTAGCACCTGATTTGTCTGAAAAGATAGATCCAGCCAACTGGAGAATCAATGCCCTAGCATGCTGCAATATGGTAACCTCACCGGCATCGTCAGGAATTACACCAAAGAGTCCTCTCAGCCAGGCTATCTTTACCATCGAACCGCGTATTTGACTGGCTAGGGGGCGGTGACCAAGTAGATTCTCACAAAGATCGGGCCAACTCCTACTAGTGGGGCAAGTAACTGCAAGTCCATCAATAGGAAGCCCTGTTAGGACTGCGATGTCCTGCAATGTGATCGTGCATTCACCTTCCGGCATATGGAAGGTGTGAGTCTCGGGCCTCCATCGCTCAACCAAAGCTGTAATCAAATGGTGATCAATTTGCCAAAATCCCATTTTCCAAACTCCGTAAAATCCCGAAGCTCGAATATACGGTTCAATGCGTTCATCAAGTTCAGCTTCGTGTAGCATCGATCCATCTCGCTGACATCTAAGACATTGATCCTCATCTATCTATAAAATGTTACATTAACCATTAGTAGATTTTATTACGATACAGCTATTACAAATGACAGATCAACTGAGAAATTTCTTAATTACCTGAGCGTTCCATATGGCATGTGATCTGTGTCGGGCCTGCTCTGTAAGTAGTGAATCGTCCTGAGGTCCCGGCTGAATGTAAGTCCGTTGTGCCATGTCTACAAATGGAACAGAGGCACTTAATAAATATCGCACAATTGCTATTATTTTTTATTTTATTTGTATTCTAATTTTATTTTTTCTAAATAAATATCATCATGTCCCTGTTGATTTTTTTTATTTTCTGCATTTTTATTTTATTTTTAATATTTTTCTGGCTGGGTCAACTCGGTCAACTAGACCCGACCGCCTAGCCCGGGTCAAACCCCTTCTAGGTTGACCCAAAAAAATAGCGCCGTTCCCATTTTTTTTTTCTATTTTTTTATTTTTTTTTTCCTAATTTTCATTTTCCTTTTTTCAACTTTACTATTATTAATATTTTTTTTAATGAATTTTTCGATTTTTTAGTGATTTTCTGATTTTTTTAATTTTCGCATTTTTATTTTATTTTTTATATTTTCTGGCCGGGTCAACCAGGTCAACCAGACCCGAGCGCCTAGCCAGGGTCAAACCCCCTCGGGGTTGACCCAAAAAAATCGCGTCGTTCCCATTTTTTTTTCTATTATTATTATTTTCTATTTCATTTTTTTTCTATTTTTTATTTTCCTTTTTTTAAAATTTACAAATTTTCCGGAATTTTTTCATTTTTTTTACAAATTTCTTATGATTTTTTAATGATTTATTTTCATTTTTAGTGATTTTCTGCTTTTTTTTATTTTCTGCATTATTTATTTATTTTTTATATTTTTTTGGCCGGGTCAACGAGGTCAACCAGACCCGAGCGCCCAGCCCGGAAAAAACTACGTCGTTGCCACTTTTTTTTTTTATTTATATTTTCTAAATTTTTATGATTTTTCTATTTTTTGAAAATTTTTATAATTACAGACAGATCCTACGATCCAAGTTTGCCCACGTGGCTATCCCACGTCCGTTGAATTAAGCTCCTAAAATCAACGGCTCAAATCTAATCGAAGAACAAATCTACATCGTCCGATCTAATTACCACATCCTACGGTCCAAATTTAGCCCGGAGACCTAATCTAAATAGTGAAACAGCTCAATAAATAAAAAATTAAACGTATCATAATATGCTTGAATCGACCCTAGAAATGATATTGGTGTTACCTTGATCCGTAGAGCGAGATCCGGACTGATTTGAGGTAGAAACTCCGCTGGTGAAACGGCGCGCGACTGTTTACGACGGACGACAGCGGAGCACGAATATCGGCCGGTGCTCTCCTCTTCCTCTGCTGCTCTCTTCCGCTGCTGCTCTCTTCCTCTTCCTCTGCTCCTCTCTTCCTCTGCTCCTCTCTCTCTTTCACCCGCTCAAAATCTTTTCGACAATGAATGGGAAATGAAAGGGCTGGCTTCTTCACTGCACGTAGCAGGCTTCACGTGGAGTGTGCAGGCTTCACACTTCACGTGAAGCCTGCAAAAAGGGCGGGCCCGCCACAAGTTCGGCAGCTCTGCTGCCAAACGGCACACCCGTGAAGCCTGCGGAAGCCGCCCGCCACAAGTTCGGCAGCTCTGCTGTCGAACGGCACACCCGTGAAGCCTGCGGAAGCCTAGGCTTCCGCAGGCTTCATTGCTGCAATGGGCCGCCCTCCCGTTCGGCATCAGAGCTGCCGAACGGCACACCCGTGAAGCCTGCGGAAGCCTAGGCTTCCGCAGGCTTCACTGCTGCAATGGGCCCCCCTCCCGTTCGGCACCACAGCCGCCGAACAGCCACAAGTTCGGCGGTCGTGGTGCCGAACGGGAATAAGTTCGGCCGCAAGGACGCCGAACTTCTTAGTTCGGCGTCCTCGCGGCCGAACTAATGTCCGTTCGGCTTCACGACCGCCGAACTTCTCAGTTCGGTTTCATCAATACCGAACGGGATCCCTTCTGGTAAATAAAAAAAAATTAGACCCAATCTTGTTTTTTTTTTTTTTTCCAGACCCTTTTTCGAAAAAAGCCTGCACATATTCCTGCCGACATACACCTTGCACGGTCAAACATTTGACCCAAAAAATCTCTCCTTCCATCCTCATCCAAAGGGTGGCAGACAAGGACAAAAAGAAAAAAAGATCTTGGTCTCTAAGAAAAAAGGAGAGGAAGCAGGGGAGAGGGGGTTTTCGTTCGGTCGGTTCCAAAAGAAAAAAGGGGGGAAGGAAAAGAAAAAGTGAGCAGACAAAGAAAAAGCAGGGCATGGGCATGGGCATGGGGTGTTGGTTCGTTGGGGGGTTCCAAAGAAATAAAAAAGAGAGCTCGAGAGGGAGTTTTCCTGAGGAGCCCACGGGAAGGCAGAGAGGGAGAGGAGGAGAGAACAAACAGTGGAAGGAGCATTAACCCTCTTTGGTGCAGCCTCACACGCCCTCACTAGTTCAGCCTCGGTCTGCCACACGCCAGCTACCCCCCTTCCTCGCCGACGACTCATACTGCTTGCCCAAACCAACCCCGTTGATATAAGGAGGCCGCTCGTCGTTGTCCGTTCCCCGAGTCTGCACCACCCGTCGCCGCGGCCTCGGCTATCCTTGGCCTCGACGACAGCGAGACAGTCAATGCCGGAGAGAGCCAAGCGAACAGACCAGCGAGTGTGAACGGAGGCGGCGCGCGAGCTCGGTCGTGGCGGATGTGGTTCGGCGGCAACAACGTGGCGCCCGAGTGAGGCCATGGTTCATGGCGGCTGGGCAACCAAATCTGCAAGAGCCGGTGTCGAGGCTTCTCCGTCAGTCCGAACGAGGCTCTTGCGACAGCGCAATGAGCAGGTCCCGGCAGTGCAACGGCGAGGCGACGGAAGGCTGGTGGCGTCGAAAGAGAACAGCCACCGTAGAGTGTTGCAGAGGATGCTCGCACGAGGAAGAAGCTGGTGAACAGGGGAGCTTTGGGCTGTCTTCTCGGGATAGTCGGGCTGGGCAAGTGATGGCCGGAGGTCCGGCGTTGGTTCTGACCGATCGACGGTGAGGTTGGTGGCGGTAGCTGGCATCGGCGGTGGCCGTTCGTGGTCGACGTTGGAAGTCGACGTCACTGCAGGCGCGCGCGCGCGCGCGATGTCTCGGTGAAGAGAACCTCCTGTGAAGAAGATGATGAGCAGGGGGCGCTGGGCTGGTGAAATTGGAGATTGGACCGAGAGACTGAATTCAGTCTTCGTGCTCTCTGGGCCAAATGGACGGGCTGGACAGATGGTAGTCGGGCCAGCTAGGAATTCTCTCTTGGGCCGGGGACAGGGCTAAGACCCATTTCAGGTTTTCTCTTGGTCCCATTGTTCAGGTCTTGGTTTAAACTGGGCTCATTTCTTGAGCCCAGTTCGTTTGCGCAACCAGGCCGTGGAGGCCTGGGTCCGACCCGGATCCGTGTTTTTTATTGAAATAAAAAAATATATTTAAAAATCAGAAAAATCCCAAAAAAAATAGGAAATAGGAAGAAACCGACTCTATTTGCCTTTTTTTTTTTTCTAATTAGGCTTTTATGTGCTTAATTATTGTCTATTTTTCATGTTTAAATTGCATGACTTAGTTTTAATTTAACATATAAAAGTCTGAATAATTTGTTTCGTAATGCATGTCTCAGTAGATAAATTAGTACGGTAATTAGAGTTTAATTCGAAATGCTCGTTTTATCCTTTGATTGACTGAACTTCGATGATTATCTGCTTTGAGTGAATGCATGTTCCAAATACTTGATGCATCAGACTGATATCCCCACGTGGTGATCGATGATGATGCCCATGGAGATGGTAGCCCATTGAGGTTTGGTGATTGAAGACCGACGTCCAATCCGGTCCATTTTTATACACCCAATTCGTATATCAGAGTTGTTTTCTTTAAATATCGTCATTATAGATTTGGTTTGCATGTGTACATTCCAGTCTAATATTTGACATATTTTACCTGATTGAGTGCTTGTTACAACACTGTCTTTTGATAAATTGCCTATTAATCGTTTCCTAGATGTTGGGTTAAGGATAAATAGGTAATTGCACGAAATGACAGAAAAACATTATGCATGATCATCTAACACTGGTTAGATACCTAGTAAGCTTAAAATGATATGCAGAATGTGTGATCACCCTAGGGAACATTAGCTGGTTAGGTCCCGAAAGGGCGCTAATTATCTAGTTAACGCAAACAAGTCCCCAAACCTAGAAACTCTGGTTGCGTAGGAATCGAGATGACACTTCCGCGTCTCGATTGGTTTCTAGCCGACCCCAATAAGTTAGTGGCGACTCCTAGTAACATTTAGGTTGCTAATCACGAAAACGAAGTCCAACGTCACGCGAGGTAAGACTTGGGAGAGTCCATGCCATTGACCGATGGCAATACCTATAAACCCGCCGAACCCTCGGGAGAGGTTAAGGCAGGTCGCTACAGAAGGTAAGGTCAAAATTGATCGTGCAATAGCTAAGATTCTATCAGTTTCACTTGCAAGCCTAACCATCACAATTTGACTTGAGAGACGGAGAGTTTCTATAAACACCGTTTCCAGGGACTTTGTCGTCAGTATATTTCATTGGATTGGTGTAATATATGGGTCCAGCCCATGCCTCTTAGAGCCCAAGGCCAACCCATTTATTTCTTTCTTCTTCAACAGCTTCAACGCGGTAATACTGGCCTGTATATGATCCTGATCAGTATATTTTCATATTCCAGATCCTTATGTGCTCTTTTCTTTTTATACTAGCGGCGGCAAATCCATTAGTAAACAGGAGTTGCTGAATCAACTGCGAATTGCAATGCCGTGTAAGTATTCAAGCCTATTATTCATTTAATCAAAGTAATTGCCAAAGTCAGCTCTTAAATTTAGAGTTATGTGAAAGTTGAACCACGAGATTTGATTAAGGACTTATTGGACTTCAGATTTATATGGAAATGGTAAATAAGGGCATTGTTGAGTTGTGGGTTTCGACAAAAATTGATTCTGCCGAATTTCTGAAGTTTCGCATGCAAGTTGCACATGACGGATGATATGTTTAGAATGTTCGTTATAAATGAGTTTCTACATTAGCGTGTGGATGTCGTTTTATCGATGGATAAGGGTAGTTTAGTCATATCGTTTGTTAGAGTAGTGTATATACTCCATTTTTTATATCATTTTCGATTAATTGATAGGTATATGGAGTGCGTCGGCTCAAGTAACCATCGTAGGTTGGTTTTTAGCTTTCCCAAGTGAGTGGTACTATCTCTTCTTCGAGTTTGGAAACTCGTATTTTGAAAGTAATATATATTTTATATAGTATGTTGAGAATGGTTTGAGAGACGTGTTATGAAAGGTGTCGTGAAAGTTTACATACATATATTGCCTTAGAAACAGGTTTACGACATTAATTCTGAAATGGTTTGAGAAATCCCTTGTGAAAAGTGTCATGTTTGATGAACGGAATTGGGAAAGATTATACGTTTCGTTTTGGTGAAATTAATTTCTGACATTGATTTTGGATATGATTTCTGGTACTGGAGGATGTGGGTTTGGTGCTCAATATCGATGTGAACCCATTGAGGGGTTTATGGGTATCCTTGTGGGGCAGCCACCCGCTATATAGGCGGAGACTAGCTAATGGGGGAATCTTGATTGCCTTGTTACCAGCCGTTGTGTTGTAATAATGGCTTGATAGTGAGCAATTGAACGGTCGATGTTATGGACCATGGATCATTGACGTGGATTTTGATAGAGATTGATCAATAGACTTTGCCATTGATGTTTGAATTGTGATGGTGGATTAAATTATTATTTTTGAGTTGTATAAAACTTTGTTGTTATGAAACCACCCATATTTGATTTGTTATGTAAATTATGTATTGGGTTTGGATTATGAGTTGCTAGTACTGCTTTATATGTTCACAGTGGATGCTCAATCTACTTAGAAGAGATGTATTATTCAATGGGCTGTGATTGCTCATTTCATTCATCTTACTTGCTTTTCAGGTTCTTCAGCGAACCGCAAGTAGGATGAGAACGTTATCATTATTATGAAGATATTTTGATAGCGAGAATTTTGAGTATGAGTTGTATATTACTATGATAAACTCTTTAGGTAGTTGTTCATTGTAAACGTATAATTGATGGATTATAAAAAACTTTGATATCGTAACCAAAAGCCTTTTGATCAAACATATATAGATGTATATATTTCGATATTAAGTTGAATTATGATTACATTTGAGGCTATACATTTTGTGAAAGGACGGTCGTGCCACTGCTCCTGTTTTTGTAGAGTCAAGAATGTGACAATTGGAGTCGAAAACAAGGAGAACGAAGCGCATGCTCTGAAAGTTCGGAACCTCGTGGCCAAACCTCGAAGTCAATCCCTTGTACGAGGAAATTGAGGAAAATTTTAAATAAAAGCCATAAGTGCCTCATTTTCTCAAAAGATGGCTCAAAGTGGACATTGTTTTGAATAAGGACCTGAAGTGACGATGATAATTTCAAATAAGGGCCTAAAGTGGCTTTGACAATTTGAAATAAAAGTTCTGACTACGTCGGTTGGCCAAATATTCTAGCCGATTAAGAGCACTTTCGTCAAAAGACAATTTTTATTTTTTATCATTTATTTTTTTTTTCCTTTGTTGTGGCCGGAGAGGGTCGGGTGATCCTTGCCAACCATTGGGCGAGGGCCAGTAAGTCCTCGCCGGCCGCAGGCGAGGGCTGCTACCCTCTCCAAATCTGGCAAGGCCCGACCTCACCTGTGGTCGGCCGAGGGCGGCGATCGCCAGATTAGGCAAGGGCGACCCTCGCCAAGCCCTCTTTAGGCATCGTTAGTGGCCCACCATCGCTTTGAGATCGATCACCAGCGACAAGGAAAGAGAAAAACAAAAAGAAGAAGAAAAAAAATCATAAAAATTGAAAGACGATAATACCTTGACTAGCTGAAAGATTTGGCCAGCCGGTGAGATTAAACTTTTTTAGAAATTAATATAATAACTTCATGTCTTTATTTAAGATACAGTTTAATAGAAATTTTCCGAAAAATGGACGTGAATTCGGGAATTGCAGCTTATATCGTCAATGCAATGCCCAACTTTTCCATCGTTGGTAATTGCTGAACGAGGACTTTTCCACCCAAGAAAAAGAAAACTTCTATCAATCAAATCAAATATATACAAATCAAAATCAAGAAGTTGGAAATCAAAGTAGGCAGCACTAGCAGTGCACTTATCTTTTGGAGGCCACGACACTCGTCAATTCTTAGGACATGGAAATTCCTATTTATTTATATTTTTTGGTCAGAATGAAATTCCTATTCACTTTGCCTGGATTTGAATGAATTTTAATGTTTTGACACGTCATTACTCAGAGCGGCTTCTTAAATGCAAGGGGGTCCCGCTCCGTTTCTGCTCTTCATCATCATCCGTAGACTCCGCTGTCGCACCATATGATCTCCCAAAGTCCTCTTCAAAACAGAACCCACCATTCACGAGCTGTAACTGACCCGACCGACGACGAAGAAGACGACTGAAAGTTAGTAGTGGAACCAGAATTGAAAAGTAGCTGAACCCTGCAAGTGCAGGTGCAGGCCAGCAACCAAAAAGGAGAAGAAGAAATGGGAAGGTGCGTAACCGACACGGCACGAGCCCTCGCTTGCAGGGACACCGCAGCCGCGACCCATCTCAAGCTCATATCCATCCTCGTCATCTTCTTCACCAGCGTCGTCGGCATCTCCTCCCCTGTCCTCTTGGCCCGTTACTTCCAAGGCAAGCCCGCCTACGACAAGGCCATCCTCGTCATCAAGTGCTTCGCCGCCGGCGTCATCCTCTCCACCTCCCTCGTCCACGTCCTCCCCGACGCCTACGACGCCCTCTCCGACTGCGCCGTCGCCTCTCGCCACCCCTGGAAAGACTTCCCCTTCGCCGGTCTCGTCACTCTCTTCGGCGCCCTCCTCGCTCTCCTCGTCGACATCACCGCCAGCTCCCACGTGGAGCACAGCCACCGGGCGCCCTACAACCCCATCGGCACCCACGACGAGAAGAAGCTGGCCGAGCTGGGGGTCGTCGAATCGGCCGAGCTGGGGGCAAGTTGCGGTGTCGATCAGGCCGAGGAATCGGTTAAGCTGAAGCAGAAATTGGTGTCGCAGGTGCTGGAGATTGGAATAATATTCCACTCGGTGATAATTGGGGTCACAATGGGCATGTCTCAGAACAAATGCACCATTAGGCCTCTCGTCGCTGCCTTGGCCTTTCACCAGATTTTCGAAGGCATGGGACTCGGCGGTTGCATTGCTCAGGTGGGTCAAAAATCTTGTTTTCTTACTTCTCAATTGCTAATTTCTCTTGTTTGGATCCTTCACGTCATCGGATTTTATTAGCCGATTGTTTGGTTGAGTGTGTGTGTGGAATTTTTGTGGACTATGACCCCTACTTGCTTATTATATCCTTCTTCGTCCAGCGGTGGTGTGATTACCGTACCGATAGATTCTCTTAAAATCAGCAGCTGATTATGGAAGGTACTAGTAGAGTTAGTGAATTCTCTCTAGTCAATAAGAATGGTCGATGTGATACTTGTAGGGTGGAATCATTGTGAAGGCTAATACTTCCACTTCCCATATAGGTGATCATGCAATCGAATGATCACCAAATGTTTGATAATTTGTCATGAAGAGTGTAGAATACTGACACGGACAAGTCATCGGAATGGTGATGAATCCATTGTTTCAATCGCTTGTATTCCCAATTAACTTATCTGGTGGAAGTTGGGTTATAGCCTTCGCTAGATCCTGACTGTGGAACTGTGGATTATTATAAGAACTTCTCCTTTGGTCGCTGCCATAGACCATAGTCCATTACTCCAAATCTATAGCTGTCTCTCCTCATGTCCTCATAATATAGATACACAGACCTCACTGTTGTCTGCAAGTTCGGAAGTTCTGATTTATCGCTAATTTTTAATAAACCATCACAGGTCCTCTTCTCATAGCAAAACTCTGGAAATGATGATAATTTTTCAGTCATGATCGGTAATTGTTAATAAGTTATGGTACTTCTTTAACGCTTTTTCGGCAGCTTTCATTTTCTCTTGGTTAGTAACTTAAGTGTTGATAAATTATGGATCGGTATGAGTCGTCCACTTTTCATCGGTGCTTCTTTGTCCTTTCAAAGTGGTTGTGCGAGACCAGCCCTAGCTCCGCACTATCATCAACTTTCTCGTTGATCCAGTCCAATATCGCACTGTAATTAGAGATACAGGAGCATGCTCCGTTCCTGCAATTTCCATCATTCCGGTTAATGCTCAGCATGCATTTGGTCTGATTTGTTGTCTTACTTATGTGAGTCCTGACCCAGAAGATAATTCTAGATAGAGTTGCACGACATTTGATCTCGCATCTCACATGTGAGTTGATCAATCATGTTATCTAATCGATGTACAGACTTAAAATGATGACAGGCGGGCTTCAACTTCGGGACAACGGCATACATGTGCTTCATGTTCTCAGTGACGACTCCAATGGGGATAATATTGGGGATGATCGTGTTCTCAGTGACAGGTTACGACGACAGTAGCCCTCACGCTTTGATTATGGAAGGTCTACTGGGATCTCTGTCGTCCGGTATACTCATCTACATGGCGCTCGTAGATCTCATAGCGGCGGATTTTTTCCACAACAAGCTGATGGACGCATCCGAGCCGTGGTTGAAGAAGGCATCTTTTGTTGCGCTTACTCTGGGCTCTACATCTATGTCCATCCTCGCCCTATGGGCTTAATCACTTTTTGGAGATAAATTGGGCAAGGAACAACGTTGTCATGTAAAATCCGATAGAACATGGATGAAACAGATAGAAGGAAAAAGATGTGTTCTTGATCTCTGGGTTGAATCTTCATTAGGAAGTCATGGAGCTTATCTTCGATTTAAGCTAATGGAATCTGTTCCGATATTTATCGGGTGCTTTTATGTGTGCGCTGAAACTGTTATATACTCCCGGAGAAAAGTGAGGGAGTTGGGTGGAAAGCCTAGTAATACCATTACCAACGAAGTAATCGTGCTCTTTCTTTAGTTCTCTTCCAAGTGCAGTCCGACTCTGCATGGCGCCCTTTTGTATTGTTTTGACGAACGTGCAGAATGCCCTACATCATTCTATCTTTGGTTAGTGCGGCGTATATTTCTGATTATGTCTTTCATGTGAGCTTTCTCTTTTTTTAATTCAGGACTCTTAGCTCTTAGATAGGTCCGACTAGCTAAAGCTGAAATATTATGCGACGAGCACGGTGCGGTATTAGGTACGGACCAATTGGTGATATAAAGATTTGATTGTGCAGGTCGAGAAAGTTAGATGTTTCGATTATGGAAACGCCATAAATTGGTACGCAGATTGGAGGTTAATCCGAAGATATAATAGAAGTGGAAGAAGAAGAGGAGGAACTAAACTGATCATGTGCTATCAATGATCTAT
Source organism: Lenwebbia sp. NSW1173648 (assembly GCA_029784005.1). NCBI lineage: Eukaryota > Viridiplantae > Streptophyta > Magnoliopsida > Myrtales > Myrtaceae > Lenwebbia > Lenwebbia sp. NSW1173648. Next base: position 615,356 of record JARCGZ010000011.1, read on the forward strand.
AAATCAAAATGCCCTACAGTTGAAAAGTTGGAGCTGAGACTTGAGATATGCTAAAATAAGGTGTCGCAAACAATTTACGAGGCATCGGAAGAGGAGAGACGGTCCTTATTAGATGACTCAAGATGCCCCACATGCAGTCAATTCTCCAGAGTCCAAATTTAAAAAGGGTGAAATCTTGGTCTAATACAATGAAATAATAAGGTGAGGCCGAATATAAAACAAGAGGTCCCGTAGCTCAGTTGGTTAGAGCGTTGGTCTTATGAGCCGAAGGTCGCGGGTTCGAGCCCCGCCGGGACCACTTTTTCCTGTGTCTCGCGCTCCATTTCTAATGTAGAATTCTCTTAGCTTTTTGCCAGGGTCATTCCTTCCATTGATTCGAACACCACTCTTATGTGTTTTTTTAATTGAAACGATAAAGTCGTCGTCATGAACTTAATTAATCATACTTGGCTCCCTTAAATTTACATGTAGAACTTCATTATATAAGGAGAGAAAATTCCAAATAAGCGCTTGAAATTATTTTAACTAAAGGCCTGAAATCTTCTCTTTATTTCAAAAAAGGGCTTGATCAAAAGCATTTTCGTCACTTATTTTTTTTTTCCTTTATTTTTTTCCCTTCATTTTTGCCAGTGGCCGACCACTGGCGAGGGGGGAAAAACAAAGGAAAAAAGGAAAAAAAAAAAGGAAAAACGAAAAAAGTCAAAAAAGCAAATGACGAAAATGCCCTTGGTTAGACCTATCTTTGAAACAAAAAAAAAAAAATTTGAAAATGCGCTTTGTCAGATCTATCTTTGAAACAAAAATGGCACTTCAAAACCTTATTTGAAACAAGATTCACTTCATGCCCTTATTTAAGAAAATGAAGGCACTTCAGATCCTTATTTGGAATTTTTCCTTATATACGTATTTTGGTCCTTGAATGAAAATTAATTCAACTGGGCCATTCATGTGAGGTCAGTAAGCAAATTACAACACTTCACCTCTCACTTTAGCCAACTCCTTTCGAGCACACACTGAGTATGTATATTTCGCCTTTATGTGAGCTGAGCCAAGATTTCAGTCTGAAAAAAAAAAAACCAAAAAAAGCATAGCATACACACATTTCAGCAATATGTCAGCTATCATATTATACCTTCCCAATTTCGAACCGTTTTTGCATTCTTATTTACATAGCATTCATTTATACCTTAACCACTCCACCTTTAGACAAGCTTCCTGCTTTCAGGTTTCCTTGTCTTGATTTTCTTTAACTTTGTTAGTGTCGGTCAAGCCCCTGAGCTCCTCGGATTTGTACTTGTGTCTTGAGATCCCAGGATCTTAGGCCAACTTTGATTTGCCGAGTGGAAGAAACTAGACATAGTAAACCATACCAACTTCCAGCAAAGACGTGTGAGGCACGTTCAGCACATCATCAGGATCCCTGCAATTCTTGTTCAGGAAAGCATACACGACATCTATGGCTAACTTCTTCAGAATGGGAGAGGATTTCTTTGCCCTCGCGTAGGAGTGCCCCAGAATATAAGCAACTCCAGATTCTTTAGCCTTTAATATCCGCAGCGTCTCCCCTGTTAGAGGAGGAGCTTCTGAATGGTTGATATCTGATGACGTCCCTCCGACATCACACTGAGATTGCATGCTAGTTTCATGATATAAGCCCAGCGAAGAGAGATCTCGAGCACTGGAGGCCTGGATTCGCTGGTTTCCAATCTCTCCTGATGATATTGTTGCCTGCCTCGAGCAATCGCCATCTTCAGTTTCCACAAGTTGTAGAATTCCTGTAACCAAACTGTCGTCAAAGTTGTAGTTCTCTTGCTGTAAATCCTTGTAACCATACCTCACGATGCAACGAAACATGCCATACTCCTTTGGTCCGACCCTACTAATGAGAAACCGTTCATGTTCGCTGACATGGGGAACTTGAACAGATTTTACACAAACAAAGACCAGAACCTGATGAAATGCTGGCAAGTTCGTCACAAAGTGTCCAAAGATGGCCGGTATGCCCGTCACAAGATTGGTATATACAAGTCCAATCCCCGGGACTCGAACCATACCAAGGCTAGGCCCCAGAGAGACTATTCTGTTAATGGAGACCTTGTTCTCAATGTCAAATTGGTGTTTCTTCATGGCGCCATAATTCCATATATACATCACTGCCATAAAAATGAGAGACAAAGCAAGAGGTATCCATCCGCCTTCTGGGACCTTGCAGATGGAAGACGAGATGTAAAGCAGTTCGACCGAGCCAAAGATCACAACAAATGAGATAGCACCGATTATTCGCCTCTTCCACACAATTATAATGATCAATCCCATGAGGCAAGTTGTTACGAACATAACAGTGGTCACTGCCAGCCCTGCAGTGACATAACAAAAATGATAACTCCAAACCAATAGGTGGCGCATATCGTGGAACATATTTGCAAATAGTTCGATCAGCGTAATACTGTAGACTCACCATATGCATGACCAATCATGTTAGTGTCCCTCAATCCTATTGTCACCGCAAGACAAAGAAACATCAGCATCCAGTTGACCTCAGGAATGTATATTTGGCCGTAAATTTTACTAGATGTATGAATGATTCTAACTCGGGGAAAGCAGTTCAATGCAGAGCTCTGGCTTACGATGGAGAAGGTGGCTGATATTACAGCCTGACTTCCTACCACTGCAGCTAAAGTTGCCACAATAAAAACTGGCCAAAAGACGGGTTCTGCGATAGAAATATTAATCTGAAGTTAAGATCTTTCAGAGATAACTGAACTTAACCACCTGGAACTCAGTAATTCCTTGCCTGGTATGGCCTTGTAGAAGCTTCTTTGAATATCTTCATGATGCTTCGAGAGAAATGCTGCCTCCCCCATGTATGCGAGTATAAGCGAAGGATAGACAAGAACTGTGAAGGCTACCTAAAATTCATGTGATAAGCGTTAAACACGAGGTGAATTGGAGATGAGAAAAACCGACTCGAAGAAGATCTCCTTTCAAGTTGCCAGAATGATAATGCCGGGTACATCAAGGTAAGGGACAATCACCCTAATTGAGAGAGGAGAGAAATGGCCCATATCAGTAAACATTGCCTCAACACCTGAGAAGATTAGCTTCCATTCAGCAGAGTAACTGCAAGTACTATATTTTATTCAACGTGAAAGAGAGGTACCTGTGATAGACAGAACCACTCCACCCAGTGATACCCATCCTTCAGTGCCTGTATTTCTTAGGAACCTCAACATATATGCAGGAGATAGTGCGTGTATTATTTGTGTATTCCAGCAGAATATATTGTAAATCCCAATGCAACATATGCAAAGAAGCCATGCCATGACAACTGGGGCAAACAAGAAAGCAACTCTGTGTGTCCCATGGTGCTGAATAGAGAAAAGGCCCAGCAAGATGACACATGAGATTGTAACAACATAATCTGCAGAGAGTAGATGACCTGACCTCAGAGTTCATTCACATTGTCAGAGATTTTGGTATTTGTAGGAGGGTTGACTTACTTTCGTGAAGTTCTGGTATTTTAAGCTTGACTCCCGAAACTGCTGAAAGAACTGAAAAAGGGAAAAGAGATTTAAATCTGAGTATTAGGAGTTGATCAGCTCAACATACATGGCCCCGAAAAAACACATTATTTCTGCATAAATTCACCAATCAAACTTAACGTCATATTAAAGTTGAATTTATAAAATTAACTCTCCTCCTCTGGATGCACAACAAAGCCCACCAATTACAAATGAACACCAAAAGAGAAGCAAAGACTTCTACATAAGATCTTTATCCATCAGAAAGCATACTAAGTTCCCCAATATCATTATGAGTTAAAATCACAAATACTTCGGAAGTAGAAGCTTGAAAACTATTGCTATCTTGAGAAAACAGCAGTCATTGGATTTACTTTATTTGAAGTGCATATTCATGCATTGAAAAAGTAGTGTGCTTTGGGACAAAAAGCATGTAGAATTAAAAGGAAAATTGATATGCTATGACAGCTCTAGCTACCTGATATTGAGGGAGTCAGAATACCATCACCTATTGCCATACAAGTTCCTAGAAGGACAAATATCAACAGGCTTGTGCGAAAATTAGGGTGCTTCTCCAGGAAAGACTTTAGGGCCAAGCTTTGCTGCGAATCAGCTGATCCGTCCCTTGCGTAAGAAGACAGCTTCTCATCGACATCTTGTTGATTGGGTAAAATGCTCAGTCTTGCATGTCGACAAAGCAAAGAATACAAGGCAAATGTCCCACCTACATCATTCTCATATTGCTGCATCAGTTATGTGGCTTTTCAAGATAATAATCTGACAAAAAAAAAAAACTCTAGATAATAAGCAACATACTACAGCAAAGCAAAGTCTCACACTTTCCAACGTATTGACAAGAAAATGCCTTCTAAGTAATGCGAACGTTTCTATGCTAATATGCCCTAATGCAGGGCCACAAGCAGTCCGTAAGTGCATGATTGTGATACTTAATAGAGGAAAACAGATGGCACTGCAGGCAATTGATTCGTCAGGGCATTTGACCCGGCAAGGTTAGGTTGCTCAGCATGCATAGTCAAAAAGGGACTATCAGCAACTTCCGCTTTGCATTCCCGGGGCAAGGGAGCAAACATAGTTCCTTTTTGGTCACTGGATCAAGAATCCAAACGTGAGGATAAAGCTCTGCTCCATACCTTCTCCGTTGTCATTGGCAGACATCACAATGAAGATATACTTGAAAAGCACAATTAAAGTCATTGTCCAAAAGATAAATGAAAGAACACCGAAGATCTCCTCGTCATTCTCGTGAAGGCTCAACTTTCCGGAGAAGGTAGTCTTGTATACATAGAGAGGGGAGGTACTGATATCACCATATACCACTCCAAGGCTTTGGTAAGCCAATGTGAGCACATTTGTATATGACACCCTCTTCACATTCTAATTTAGAGAAACATGATCATTACCAGATATATCAAGAACAATCACATGGATGAAAAGAACAGAGAGAAGAATCTTCAACAGTTACTATGTCAGATACCATCATAAGTTTACAAGCCTACTACCATTCCCAGATTGCAAGCACATTCAATGTAAAGTTGTAAACCATCATGCAAAGCACTTAAGTAGATTAAAAACTAGCGCCCTCAAAGATATCCTAAATGGAATCAAGCACAAGGCAGCCTGCAATGCCATAGCATCACATGTAGCTATGGAAGCTAACAGGTGTTTGCCCTTTTGGCAACTGAGAGAAGAAGCTGCAATGGTTACTATGGGTGCGTTTGGGAGAGCATTTGGCAAAGCCTTTGCATGAATTCAAAGGACTTTAGACTAAAGGGTGTTTACCAAACACTCGAATATTTTTAATCAGAGTCATCCAAAAGATAAACGAAAGAACACTCATTGTTTTGCAGATACACAGGAAAACTCAAAGCTCAACGTTTTGCGGATGCACAATCACTTAAACAGCAAAAGACGGCCTAATTCAGATAGAGCCATACAGAGTGCACAAGTTTCAAAACATTAGTCTTTGGCTGCAGACTTGAGCAATTGCATATTCCCATGCTAATCAACAAGTTCTGGGACAGTTAATTCCTGTTCATGTGTTAAATTTAGGGGGGGGGGGTCATTTTGAAACATTCCAATTTTGTTCAACTAGCCAAAGCATTATCTCAAATGAAAAAAACATCATCCGCTACTCCAACAGTGAACCCCAGTATACAAAGCCAAAGGCACTCGATTCAGCGCACAAAGATTCTGGTGAAAAAGTAAACTTAATATCAGTTCACCAAAATTGAGCGATAGAGCAACAATACTCAAGCTTTTTTTTTTATTTTTCTTTTTTAACCATACTGAAGTTGAATGCACCAAAAATGCTGCAACGGTCAAGCGCAAACAAGAGCATTGCTCTGGGCAATCTTGCTAGTACAACGAGTCTATGAGAATGAAAAATGGCAACGGAAGAAAGACAGACACCATCCATGAATACAATGAAAACGGGAACGAGCGAAACTGAAAAAGGGTAGCCGTAGAAAGATGACGGGAGTAGAAACGGAACCTGTTGAGATATTCCCAATTCAGAAGCTTGTTCAGGTTCATTCATGGCGGACGGCTTTGCAGACTCGGAGAGTGGGGGAGAGAGAGAGGGGTCAAAGGAATGATGGACAAGAACGAGTAGGTGCGAATGTGTTTATAATGAATGAGAGAGAGAGAGTTACGAGTGACCAAAAATGCAATAAATGCTCTTTACCTTGCCCCTCCTCGCCTCGCCTCCTACTTCTCCTCCTTGAGTATGGCCACCCTGTCCGAACAGCGCTCTTGGCATGATTTTCATCTTCTTGCTCAACCATGGCACCCACCTTCTTCATCTTTTTTACAGCCGAAGCAAAAAGCCCATACCTTGTTTAGCTTCTCCATTTTTATGCAACGAGTCACGATAACTTGCTGAACTTTGATATTCTTAACAAATGAACCCTCGATTTTCCGAAATACTAATTCCACGTATCAGGACTGCAACATCTTTCTTAGTTATTTACTTACCAAATTCAAGTATACCTTATCTCTATTCGCCTTCTTCTTAGTCTTTTCTTTGACACGAGAAAGCAATTTAGTCTTGAACACGCTTATGAATTCAATTCAGGACCAACACAATACAAGTACCGTGAAAAACCTACCCATCATAAAAACAAAAACCTTTTCTACTACTGTTATTAACAAAGAAATCATTGTCTAAGAAAGTTACTCCAGCTTGTAATAGAGCCGATCACTTGGAATTGTCAAAACGAAAACTTTGCTTCCTTTCTCAGCAGATCAATGGTTTTTCTCTCCTCTATTCTCAATCTCTCCAAAATCCTTGGAGTTCTTTCATTTCTGAAAGAGTGGGCTTCAGCTCTTGTCTGAAAGTCAATTTAATTTAGTTTGGCATTCATGTTGGATGAACAAATCACGACCGCTCTCGGACCGAACTAGTACATATAATTAGGCGAGCCGGGTTAGGCAATTAAAATATTGACCTAACTTAAATGCTTAAATGTGTTCGACTTTTGCCGAAGTCATGGCATTGGCATGAAGATTGACCCTGAATTAGGACTGACATTAACCACTTTCGTAGCTGCGGTGTTGGTCAGCCTAAATTACTGGGAGCATGTTCTAGAGGAATAATCTCATCTTCTACATTGCCTCTTCCTATTAGTTTTTCTAGTTTGTGCTTAATTCTTCCTATACGAAACCAAATGATCTGATTGCCAAGACTAGATCGTGAGAAATGAAGGTCGTCCACTTAGTTGGCATCACATACAGAGCAGAGCCTACGATTATGAAGCAATCTAAGATCCAGTTTCTTCATTGATTAGCAATACGAACTATATAATCCAGAGCGGAAGGGGCATCCGCCAAGGCGATCCTATGTTGTCTTATCTATTTACGCTGGTTATGGAGATCTTCTCAGATATCATTAATATTCAAACTCGGCAACCGGGTTTTAAATTTTATTGGAGATGCAAGGCCACTCGGCTCTCCCACATTTTCTTCGCAGATGATGTACTTATCTTTGCCGAAGCCAACCCTGTCTCCATCTCACTGCTAAAGACAGGTCTTGATAAATTCTCCAGCTGATCCGGACTTAAACCCAATATGACCAAGAGCGAGATCTTTTGCTCAGGGGGCTCGGATGAGCTTCGTCAGCAGCTCATCTCTTCTCTCGGCTTCCACAAAGGCTCATTGCCGGTTCGGTACCTCGGAGTTCCAATAATTGCTTCGAGGCTTAGTAAGGTAGACTGTAATTCGTTAGTTAACTCTATCACCGCCAGAGCCCAATCCTGGTCCCAACGGTTTCTATCCTTCGCTAGTCGCTTGCAACTGGTTAAATCAATGCTTCATGATATTCATGTTTCTGGGCAAGTGTATTTATGCTTCCAAAATCAGTTTTATATCCCATTGAGCAAATTCTCAGGCAATTCCTTTGGAAGGGCCTGGATTTAGGCGTTAGCGGCGTTAAAGTCTCTTGGGACAATACTTGTCTCCCAAAGGAAGAAGGTGGGCTTGGTATTCGCGGGCTCTACGACTGCAATCGGGCGGCCATGCTAAAACATATCTGGATCCTCTTCACGGATAAAGAGTCCTTGTGGTGCAAGTGGATTCATTCGACTTTTCTGAAGAACAGGAACTTTTGGGTCGCCAATAAACTGACTTTTCGTTCTTGGGCTTGGAAGAAGATCCTGGATCTTCGCCAGGACTACTAGCATCTCTTTCGATGGTGTGTTGGCAATGGGTGCAACGTTTCCTTCTAGTTTGATTCCTGGCACCCGAGTTGGCCGGTCTACAAGATTTTTTCTGATATGGATATCTATCATTCTGGCATTTATCGGAATGCCACGGTGTCTGGATTTTTATCCACAACTCATCACCCCTCTCAGGTGATGGAAACCATTGGATCCTAGTTAGAACCTCTCCATTCTCTTGTTCCTCAAAACTGTGATTGTCTCTTATGGCTTGGGCACCCCTCGGGGGTTTTTTCCATTGCTTCGGCTTGGGATCTTATTCGCGTCAGAGGTCAAGTTGTGAATTGGCATTCATTCATCTAGGATCGTCATATCGCCCCTCGTCATTACTTTCATCTTCGGCTTATCGCCTTGAACAGGCTGCCAACCCAGGTCCTATTGCTCGGCTATCATAGAATTCAGGATGGTGTCTGTGCCTTTTGTGGATGTCGCCCGGATTCTATCAATCACCTTTATTTTGGTTGCCGCTATACGGGTGCCCTGGCTCTATTTTGGGCTGCCAGATGTAATCTGGCTTGGTAAAATTTTAATTGGACCGACAACCTTCAGTGGGCGTTGCAGCACATTTGCCGTCGGCTCTTTTACCAGAGCATTGCTAGATTTTCCTTCAGCGCTCTATGTCATATTATTTGGACAAAAAGGAACTATATCCTCTTCCGTAGCAAGAGTTTCATCCTACCTACTATGAAGGCACACCTCGTGAAGATAGTTAGGGATAAAGGTCTGACCTTCAAATATGTTGATGATACCCCTAGAAACCGACGGATGCAAGTCAGTTGGGGCATTAGTAACTCAATTTTTTATTGATCTTTGGCTGTTTTTTTTTTCAGCCTTGTCCCACAGTTTGTTTGGCCATATGTTTTGGCCTCTTTATTACTTGTGCATATTTTCTTTTTCTACCCGGGCTGTTCTTGCACTTTTTGTGACACGCTGTGGTGTGCGGCCGGGGTTAGTTTTCTTACCTTACCAAAAAAAACTATATAATCTAGAGCCAAGTCATTCTTCCGTAATGTTACGCGAACATATCACATGATGATAAGTTTTTACACAATTCATGAAATTTATTAGTAAATGGACGTTGAACTATGCTTCTCCGTGGTTCGTTGAATTTTTTTTCCTCGGTTGCAACTAGACCCATCAAATAGGTGGTCGGATTAGTGGAAAATGGTTCGACTCAAGTTGACACATTTAGTATGTTTTGATCCGTTTATATCCAACTCAAATTTAGTGACTCATGCTCAATTCAACCCATACCTGACTCACAGTAGTGTGAAGTTGTAAGTCAAAGGTTGAAGAAAACCTAACGATAGTAGAAGTAGAGCGAATGGAAGGAGGAGGTCGCAAAGCACGAAATCAAAGAGGGAGAGAGAAGGGATTGGTGAACAAAGACCAAGGCGGGTTAAGCCTGACTTATTTATTGAATGGGTTGAAAGTGAATTTATAACCGACCCAATCAAATCTATTTATTTTGGGCTTTTAACTTAGGAACCCATTATAACCATATTTTAAATTTGAGATGGCCCATTTAAATAAATGTATCTTTCGAACAAAAAGAAATTGTTTGTGTACCTAATAACGTCGATAAGTATAATTCAACACTGACACACGTGTGGCGACAAAAGCCGATTGAAGACAGCGACATTATGGGAAAGAACATGATGGGAAGTGCGTCATCGAAATGAAATCCACAAGAATAGCCCACTATCATCAATGATGGGAAAGAACATGATGGGAAGTGCGTCATGCATCGCTGGCCCAAATCCATGGGCTATCATCGTCTGACCCATTTTCTACAACCGAATCCTCGTTTCGATCGTTTGTTTCTCCCGCATCATGACATCGCATCGCATGTCCAACCGTACCAAACTCCATAGATGTATATTACTTGTTAGTAGTAGTACACAACCGCACGGATAATTGTAAGCCCCTGCCCCTTGCCCTACTACTACATGAAGATAGGATTTGGTTGTGAAGTCTGTCTGCTTCAATTGAGTTTTTGACATTCGCTTTCTTATCCTCCTTTCTTTGCCTGCTTCGTGGACGCCAAAGAGGAGAAATTGTTAGATGGTGTCTTTCATGAATAGTGAGGAGGTACCCCCAAAGTCAAAACCCTCAGTACGAAACCCGGAGCATAGCAATTCCATCACGCGACCCTTCAAGTGTGCCCATCATTGTCCTTCGTTTGTTACAATTCGATTCCTTCCTCCATGATATTCGCTTCTGCGATTTCTCTTCTTCGATGAGCTAGCTACGCATAGGGGATTTGCCCAGACCCATTTGTCCCAATAATTCAAAGAAAGATAAGACGATACAATATGTCTTGCAAGTAAAAAAAAAAAAGCTGCCAAAAAAGTTACGAACGTATGCGCAAACTTAAATTGGAAGGGCAGGATCCTATGAATTCACAATTTTTATCTACCGGAGCGAGGCATAAAATATTTAAAATATTTAAAATATTTACTTTATGGCTCTGTTTATTTCGCGAAAAAACGAATGATTTGAAAAATATTTTCTAAAATCGATTATTTGTATAACTTATAAAAGCTAACAAGCGAAAAGTATTTTCATCGTACATAGAATTATTTAATCATAAATTGTTATCAGTAAATAAAAAAAAATTATTGACTAATCATTTTGAGCTATGTCATGAATCATTTTTAGAAAAATATTTTTCAAATCCTAACGAAACAAAACGGAGCATACATATCTTGTACAATCATTTGCTAAAATGACACCAATTATGAAGCGGCCATGGGCTATGGCCCCATGACTCCCAACCCTCTTGATCCATCGTTGCACGCGCAGATACGCAGCACCGTATGCAAGTTAACAAAATGGGTCACATAAAACATTGATCTTTCTTTCAAAAGCAATGCCGGCAGCAATGACCCGATAAAATTAAAAACCACGAAAATGCAGCCTCAACCGATATATTACAGGTTGCTCAATAATTTGGTTTATGAAATAACTAAACAAAAGACAACGTTTCCCCATTGCATGTCTAGAAAGGAATCTATCCGCATAACAGAGCGATTCTTCACACGGTACAGAAAAATCCAGCACAACATATTGCAAGTATGACCCAACGCAATTATGTTGGTGAATACTGTCACTGCCTCTTACCGTAACTTCCACCAACTAATAATCAATCTCAAGTGTTGCGAAGGTGAAATGAAAAGTGAAAAGCCTCAACAATCCCAAGACCATAAACTGCCGGCAACTCCCAGCCTCGACTCTATTTGTCCGGACCAACAAATCATTTGACGACCACAAATTAGAGGACCAACCCAGACAAATGCCTAGAGTCAGGCAGAAAACGAACATCAGAAAGCCACTACCTCATTGTGCCCGGTAGATCCTGGTGCAAAAGCAGCAGCATCCCCCTTTAAGCCGAGGGAGAAGGCTCACTTTTCTTCTCCCCGTCTGCTGGGGCAGGTTCAGTTACGGTTTTGCTTACTTCCTTTGATGCTGGCACATCTTCACCTGATTTATCTTCCGTTTTCTTTTCCTCCACAGTCAACTTATCAAGGAGTCCTGAAGTTGCTTTTGCATCTTCATTTTCCTCTTTCTTCTGTTGAGATTCAGCAACCTCCTGGAACATCTCCATGAAGTTTTTGCAATCTGATACAGCAAAGGGAGAAGAATGGATAAAGAACTTGCAAGCCAGGAATTATCTATAGGAATCAAAGGAGACAACAACTGCATACAAAGTCAAGTCACCAGCCGATGCATGAAACTTTTCTTATCATCTGCCTACATGCTTTCACCAGGTGAGACAGCACCCAAAGGAAATTTCAGTACCACCTAGCACTAGGGATGTCACAGCCGAACCGATACGAAACCGAACCGAAACGAAATTTCGTGCATTTTTTGTTCGGTTCAATTTTCGATTCGGATAATGGAAAAACAACCATTTTTTTTTCCTTCGGTTCGGTTTATTGCGGTTCGATTAACCAAGCCATAGGATTTCATCCGAGATTTAATCTTCCCACGACCTACACATTTTCTTCTCACTCGAGATTCTCTCATCTCTCTCTCTTCTCTCTCTGCTAAAACCTTTATCTTTAAAATTTCAGACTTCGCTTTTGCACTGTTCCCAACTCGCTTCCAGATCCAAACTCCCCGCCGTCGACGGATGGACCGCTTGGATTCGGACCCAATCGCCGTCGTTTCTCAGCGGCACCCGCGTGGATTCCACCTCTCCGACGCGTCCCGGGAGCCATGGCTAGGGCTCACGACAACTGGGAGAGGCTGGCCAGGGCATTGAGGAGGGAGCAGCTCAGGAGTGGCCGTCCGGGCCACGAGAGGACCCCAAGCCGCATCGCCAGGGCGGTCCCCCCTCGCTCACTCGCTCCACCAACATAGAAATGATCTTGGAGGCCACCGATGAGATTCAGGCCAAGGAAGCTAATGTTGCCCGAATTCGTATGGCCTCTTCCCTCTTTGCTGGTTATGTTCATGAGCTGACTTTGAATTACCTCCTTTGCAGGTCGCTTCTGTTGAAGCTCTGTGTATTTATCTGATTCTCGTCTCCATTTTTCCATTTGAAGTATGCGAGCACGAGCAGGCATATTCTATGGCTCAGAATCTGTGTACTTCTTTCTTGGTTGATGCTCGATTTTCCTCGTCAAGGTGGTCGTTGGTTTCATTCAATGCAAACATAAAAAGAAGGAAAACTGAAAAACCGAACCGAACCGAACTGGATTTTTTGTTCAGTTCGTATTCGGTTCGGTTCGGTTGCTCACCCTATTGGTTCGGTTCGGTGTTCCTAAAAGTCCGAACCGAGCCGAACCATTGACACCCCTCCTCCACCGCATTTCGAGATCAACAAAATTACAGCTTAATTAAACATCAGTAGAAACTTCCTTTGCCTAGTTTAAGAGTACACTTCCATTTGGTGACTCGATGAGAACAAAAACGTAGACTCTGAAGATAAGCTAAGAACAAATAACGACCGAGAGAGTCAAAAGACAACTACTACTCAAAGAAGGAATTCACTTTTCATGATACGTTGTTCATAACCGAGAAGAATTGATCCATTGCCGTAATATAGAGAAGATACTAGATAGATAGAACCTAACTGACCACAGCACTTCCAAGTTTCCATACCTTCCCCTACGGCAAATAGTTTGACATAAGGCAGAACTTCCAAAATTAATGATTGACCGTAGCATGGAACCCTATCTCATAGCATCGCAAAGTAATCTTGTGGCACATAATCGGTGCACAATACATAGTACACCACAAATGAACTGGCGAAATATGTGTGGGCTTTGGAAAATCTTACCATTGCAACAGTAACATAAGTGATCTCAAATCCAATAAATTCAAGAGCCTCAGTCTGCTTCTATAAATCTTGCCTTGTTATTCTATTTTACTAAAGAGGAACAGAGCATTTTCCCAGGAGTTCATTACCTTGTCCATCCTTCTTTCAAAGGACATTCACTCACCTAATAGGAGGAACAACTAATAGAGAAAGTCCTTAAATTTTTCCCCCTAAATATGCTCTTGATAGACTTGTGTGTAAACCCAATTTCACCAACCTCACATGTCAGGTTCTGCTTATTCGTCTACAGACAGTACCACTACCCAGTGTCCTTTGTAACGATGTGCATATGTTACTGACCCTTCAAGTCTTGTAATCCCCTGATTCACTAGTTTAAACAGAATAACCGAGGGTCAATTTCACCCAAAACAGTAGCCAGGAACTAGATTCAGCTTGGGTCATACACAAGAGGTATCACATACTGTCTTTGCTCTGGATTGACTCACTGCTCTTGGAGAAGAAACATCCAATATCCAAACCACGTTCCACCTATGCAGCTTAAATTAAACCTCCTCAAGACACTAGGGGATCATTAAATTAATCACTTCTTTTTCAACATAATAGAGACTAATAAAAGGTTTAACTGTCTTTGCCGCATGACAGTGGAAACCTCGTTGTACATAGGTTACCGTCATGTCTATCCTATTAAGGGAAACCTCAATAACCATACTCCAATCCAAAAAGAATATTCCATCAAATTAGTTCCAAATCAACCACACTGCAAAGTTAACCACCCACTTGCGAATACGTTGTCAAAATCCCAGTCAACTCCAGCATTCAAACTAAGCTCCACTCATTTACAATCCTCAATCACTTTGTAGTCCGTTCTGCTTCCCATAATATTCAACTTAAAACGTCTCATTCGCGACAGTTCACTAGAGCTGAAAATCATTAATCTTCAATACTTGAAAGGATAAGGAGCTTCAAAACAAAGTTCCACTAGGCACATTTTCCGTACAATTAAGCCATTGAATACTCAATTAGAATTAGATGATTCCAATCAAAGCAGGATGATAGATATCAAGAAATCACTTTGTACATGGCCAAAGCAAATCAGAGTACATGAGGACACAGTTAACAAGTTCTTCTGAACAACTGCTCCTATCTTATGATGGATTTCATTGATGATCAATATTAGTGGTTTTGTTGGTGAATTACACTAGCAGGTTCTGTTTCCTAGCTTTGGCAAATGAAACTGTCATTCAGGAAAAAGAAAAGGAAAAGAAGAGAATCCACTCACTTTCGACGGATGCAAATCTGATACAGAAGAGCTCGTCCTTCAGCTCTCCATCGGCAAAGTCCCTTGCGTGCCAAACGCAGGACTTGTCGTTCCCGGCATGTTCCTGGACCGACATAGTCGGAAGAACTGTAAAGATAGCCACATAACGCAGAGTTAAGAAGGGCAGCAAATTTGTTAAACAATATATATCAAGATAAAAGCCATAATCGCCTTGAAATTTACGCACTAAGATGATTGGCACAGATCTTGAGGGTCTTGGACTGTCTCATGACCAGCCGGACCTTCCCAGATTCCTTGTGCTTCAAAAACTTAACAGAACCAGCACCTCTCTCTTTCCACTGATTCCCTTCCTTGTCGAATCGATAAAGCTTCGCTTTTCTACGCATCCATACCAAGATAAACAAGAGGAGAAGAAGTATTAAACCCTACTATCTCAAAAAGCGACTGATGAGGAAAAAAAAAATCTAATAGCGAAGACGAAATTAAACAGATAATCGGAGGAATACGTACAAATCAAGGATAGCGTCTTCGTCTTCTTCGCCGGTGGTGACGGAGACCTCTTCAAGCCTGACGATGGGCGCGACTTGAGCTCCGGTGTCCTCGTCTTCGCCGGCGGGGGCTTCCTCATCTTCGCGGTGCTCGTGCTCTGGTTCCGTGGTGGCCATTTTAGCAAGAGAAATCGGAATTCGAGAGAGGAGAGAGATAATGGTGGCGCTGGGTAAGAGAGGGGGAAGAGCGATTAGCGAGCAAGAGCAAAGGCAAGAAGGGCAGCGAGGGTTTTATAGTCGTGGCTTTTGCTTTTTGACGCTTCACTATTATTATAACAATTTCTCAATTTTTTTTTACCTCTGGTTTTCCTTTTTTTAATAGTGGTCAGAATAGCCTCCGGAGAATTTTGACGGCGTAATCTCTGGCATCCACCTGGTACCTTCAGGATTCGTCGCAGATTATTACATATTGGCTATTTAACGTTTGTCTGGTTAAGTGTTAACTCGCTGGATACCTGTGTCAATGCTCACGGAGATTCCAAGTTTCGTCAGTTTTGCAAAAATTAATTTTCAAAAAAATATTTTTAAAACTTTTCGGCTTTTGATTTACCAAAAATATAATTAGTCAAGAAAAATATCTTTCATCAATAGAGAAAACCATTTTCTCTTCTCTTTCCTTCCTACACCCTTCACATTCCTTTTCTTTTTTTATTTCTTCCTCTACCGGCCGCCGGCAACCTGCCACAGGCGAGGATGAGCTCGAGACTCTCCTCGCCTCGCCAGCCTAAACCTCACCTCAGCAACAATAGCATGGTAGCCTTAATAAGCCCAATGGACAGGTGGTAGCTAAGCCGATTCAGTCCAGACCCGTGTGCGACACCCGAGTCCAACTCCCCTTGTGCAGAGAAAGAAGTCCAATTCTTGGCATGGACCGGGCCTAAAGATCCCCAGCTCGGTACTGTGCTCGAGCTCACCCAAAATTGCTTTTTGACCCGTTTTGGACATCCATGGGCAGATAATTCAAAACGTTAACATCTCCGACTCTATTTTGAGATGTTATGCACACAAGTCTAAGATGCATCGTGCGTCGCCGCAACAGGGTAAAAACACTCGGGGGATGGACGAATGAATGTGGGAGAGCTGAAATTGAATGCGCAACTTCGAGGCATGTATACAACTTCTTACACCACCAAAGTGATATTTATCTCCGCTATGTTGCTTTTCAGATTGTTGCAAATTCACTATCAGGATACAACCAACCAACTGAAGCAAACACATGAAATTTCCTCGTGATATTTTCTATGCTTCCCATTGTTACCCAGGAAAATTCAAGGCAAAGATCGCTCTTTGAGCTTTTCATCCATGTAATTACGTAGATACGATAACAACATGATCCAAAAACCCGAAGCATAGAATACTTGGAAAGGTTGCGATACCTTACCTCATATGGACTCTTCATTTGTAGGGAGTTAGAAGGGAAGCGATTAATAAAAACCACATTAATCGTTATAAAGACCTTTTCAAATAGCAAAGAGGTATCGATGCATCAAAAATTGCTAAATATTTTTCTTTCGGCAACGCTATTTTGTTCTGGCTTATCGGGACATGCGATTTCGTGTTGAATCCCTCTTTGAATCAAAAGATCGAGTAGGCTATGACTACAAAATTCATTGTCATCATCTGATTGGAAAATCTTGATTGCCCACTCGAATTGATTTTCCACTAATTTTTTAAATGACATACATATATATATATATATAAAACAAATTTCTTCTCTTCAGTGAATATAATCAAAACAATGTCATGAAAAATCTTCAATAAACACCACATGGTACCGAAACTGCTGTAACGAAGTAACATGGAAAATTACTAAAAAAGTCCTAAACTTATTGCAACTGTGTTAATTCAGGCCAAAATCTTTTTTTTTTTTTTGCCAATTCAATCCTAAACCTTTTACATTTTGTGCCAATTCAGTCCTAAATCTTGATTGTCCATGTTAGCACCGGCCCGCTAAATGGACTCAATTGGCACAAACACAAAAGGTTTAGAACTGAATTGGCACAATTGCAATAAGTTTATGACTTTATTGGTAATTTTCTCCTAAGCAACGGGGGCTAGTCCCATAATCATGATGTATCTTGTCCAAAACACGGGAACATGGAAAATCTGAAGAACGAAATGACATGTTAACACTTTTACTAATTTGACAGCAAGTGCAAGTTCTACTGGTTGGTTCAATGACGGAAATAAGATTTATTGCTTTGGAATTGCAAGAGTGCTCGATGCATTTCCTATGAGACCAGAACCAATGAGAGTAATTGGAACATCATTACACTATTAGAGCCAAGATAAGGTACCACGAGCATTGGCACCTGCTGTGCTGTGCATATGATGCAAGGGGTGGTCGAAGCATGGTGGTCTTGAAAGACAAGTAGTTGCGCCGACGCCTTCCAGCAACACGAAAACTTTATTTGCATTCCAAACAGATTGACCTGTAACGTTTAACTGATCGCAGACGGTCTCGAATTCCCTAAGTTAGAATAGCTAAGGGTTTAGTCCCTTTTGCAATATGTTGGAATTGAGCAAGGAGGTCGAATTTCCGAGGCGATTACAGCTTTTAAGTATAGGGTTCTAAGAGCGTGCCATACCTTTGACGGTGTTTTAAGCCACACCACAAGTCCGAGAACTTCTCCAGAGAGGGTACCGATGACCCAAGAGCTTCTTTAGCTCGAGACTGAATGTGTGGATCAATAGCGTGGAGTCCTAATGTCAATCTTTTGAGTCTATCTAGTCTGCACTCGCGCATAGACAAATACAGATCGCATCAAGAACGACCTTCCTCGTTTTCAGCAATCATGATCGCTCTCTGAGGTATCTTCGGAACAGGCTGGAAAGATTGGTGATACAGACCACGTGGAGCCAAATCCAACAATGCTCTGTCTTTTATCTGATCGCATATTAAGCCTGGTTCATGCCGTGAGTTTGTAAAATGATGCCTGAGTTGTACTCCGAATAACCACCATCCGAAGGCATCATTTGCCCCAATCCAAAACCAATCTAGTCACTACGAACTTTGAAGTGTCCAATCGCTCGCATATGCAAAAAGGGAATCCGAAAAAGGGAAAACTAAAGCAAGGAAAAAAGGTATCGTGTTGGATGTGCATAGAAGATTCTTGACAGCTCTATTCATCAGGCTGTTTAGCTGTAGCTGAATGTGGGATCAAGAATCGACAAGAAACATTGACGCTGTCTTGGGTGTTGGCAAAATCTGGGATTAACCGGAACAGGCATAGCCTTTGGCGATAAGGATCGTGCAGGAGGAGGAGGAGCTCGGGAGAGAAGCTTAAGCCAGCTAACTTAAGACAATAAACAACTACATGGAGGATGAGGTAGATTAGCTGTCAAAAATGGTGTGCAATCGCCGTGTGTGCTCACCGGGCGGGTCGCCGGTTAAGGCCAAATCCGAGGTTAAAGAGGAACTGTAGTTGGATTTAACATGATAAGCGGCTATATTCCAGGGGGTGCGACGGGCCCATATGGGAAAAATAATGTTAGGAAAATCAGATTAGAGTGAAAAACAGAGATATGCCTAGCCTCCCTGAGGATTTTGTCTGACAAGAGAGACTCGGCCGTGGAGATGTGATTGGTGAATTCTTTTGTGTAATGAAGCGCGAATCATGCGTGATAGGTTTGGTATTTCGGTCACGAACGCGGAGTCTAATCTAATCGAGAGGATGATTGGCACGACGGGAGTCTCCCCAATAAGACTAAGACACGGGAGACACCAATGGGGTCAAACCAGCTTTCAATGTCCATCCATCCAACCAAAATAAAAGTCCCAAGTCATCCTCCATACGCTCCACCCGTTCACCTGGGATTGGTCCTTACCGAAGTCTTTTTACCACTTGGGCACGCTTTCTCTCCACGGGCAAAACAACAAACAACAAATGGTGTACTTGGCAATCCAAAAACTTAACAGGAATAGCTCCAACCTGAGCTAACCATACCAGAAGATTAAACACCAATTTGTCTGAATCAATTACAATCCTCGTATTACTACGATGAGTGCTAAACGCTGAAAATATCTAATGGCGGCTGGTCGCTAAAGTGCCAACTGCCAACGCCCTCATTCGTTTGCCTAAAATTTGCTCTTTTTTTTATGACCGGTGACTCCCATTTTGACATCAACTTCGCCTTGCCGAAAAACAATGCCTCGCTTGAATTTTGACACTTGCTCGCGACTGCTCATCATGACGCACCGCCCCTTGTTAAAGAGTGCGTTCCCAAATAGCTTCGCATACACGCGTCTATAAAAAAAAAAAAAAGGAACGCCTCAAAGGACCCGGGGCACGTGGCTCATGCTGATGGATCGTAGAACGCACCAGTTTTCATCATCGATCGACCACGGAGAAGAAAAGCGAGAGAATGTGAAATAACAGAAGAGCAAAAGTATATTCCGCGACAAGATTCTCAACAAACAATGACAATAATAATAATAATAATGTAAGAACAACGCCACCGCACCACGCGAGCTGTAAAAGCCCATTTCTTTTTCCCCTATAGCTAAGTAACCACCACCGCCCTCCTCTTCCGACCCATCCCCACTCGGCGACGAGCTATTGCACTGGGCCTCCGTCGCTAAAAGCCTGCCGCTAAAATTTGAATATTCCACAATTCCACTCCCGTTTCCCCATTCTAACCCCGACGTTTCGCGACATTGCGAGCTTGTCCCCGCCTCTTCCTCCGCCTCGCGCTCGCATTCTCGATTCCTCCTCACCACCGTCCAACCCTCCGATTCCCAATTCGCCCCTCTTCTCGAGCTCAGTTTACCAATCCTAGCCCTGGCATCGGCCACATCCTCGTCGGAGATGGAATTTGGATTCGCGCCCGCCTCGTCCCCACCATCCTCCTCTTCGTCGTCTTCGAATTCCGAGCTGACCCAGTCGAGCACGCCCCGCGGGGACGACTCGGCCACCGCGTCCTTCTGCAAGAATGGATGCTGCAGCAGCCGATCGCAGCTCCACCGCGCCTCCGGGTCTCTCCTCAGGCACTTCTCAAGGAAGTCGCGGCCCTGCTTCGACAGCTCAGCCGGGTACTCAGGCATCTCGGTCGAGTACCCTATCCGACTTAGCGTGTCGACGACGCCGCGATCCTCCCACGGGGGCCGGCCCGTGACCATCTCCACGACGGCGCAACCCAAAGACCAGACGTCGCTGGGGGGGCCCTGGCACTCACCGCGGATCACCTCTGGCGCCATCCACAGGGGACTCCCGCGTGGTGCGATGCTATCCCCGGATTCGGCAATTCTGATCGCCGAGCCGAAATCGGCGAGCTTGGCCGATCTCGGATCCAGACCCACCAGAATATTCCTCCCCTTGACGTCGCAGTGCACAATGCGTCGGGAGTGCAGTTGCTGCAGAGCAGAGACGACGCACCGGGCTTGCGACCTGACGACCGCCTCGTCCACGTGGGAGAACTTGCGTCCACGGCGGGCTGCCAAGTCAGCGGCGGTGCCGCCGGGCACGTACTCCATGTGCAGGTTCCGGCAAGTCATCTTGGCGGGACCGTGGCTGGAGGTGACGTCGTCGCGGAGGTAGGCGACCACGTGAGGCGACGGAGGGAGCGAGCGGAGGATCCGAATCTCGTTCTCCAAGGACTCGATTTGATGGGGAAGGCACGAAGCGGTGTGGACGGACTTGACCGCAAAAACCTCACCGGTACGGTTGTGGAAGCCGAGGCTGACCGTACCGAAAGATCCTCTGCCGATGCAGCGGCCTCTGACCCACGAAGCCATGGAAGAGAAAGAAGTCGGCGAATTCTAAATTCGTGTGAATTGCGAGGGCGATGTCTGTGTGAAACAGAGTAGAAGAGAGATCGAAAGAAGAAGAAGGTGAGGGAATTGGGTGAGGAGTGCTCGTGCTCGTGCTCGTGCTCGTTTCTTGGGGGTCACTTTTGAGGGAGTCCAATTCCGAAAACGAGAATATATATGGGCGGGGCGCGTGAAAGAACGAGAACACGGATCCGACCAACAAAAAAAAGAAAAAAGAAAGAGAACACGGAACATGGAATGGGAACGTGGATCAGATGTTCTGTTTTTTTACTTATCCTTTCCGGAGTCTTACGTGGAATTAAATGAAATTTCAAATAAAATCGGACATTACTTAGCCAAGGAGAAACTCGAAAGTGAGAAGGGTCGGGGGGGCAACTTAAGCTATAACCGGTGGTTATTGATCCTTTGCTTTTATCCTTATCCACCGCTTTTTCACTCCATTTATTATTATTTTTTTTTGGCTTCTCATTTGGCAAAAGAAGGAGAGGAAAGATCTTTTGTTTCTTTTCTTTTCTCGAGTTCCTTTGCCGTAAAATTCTGAGTCACCCCCCGTAATGTAATTAAAAAACACGTGAAACATATGTAGGGCAATTTCCAGGAGAGTTGGTTAGGATTATATAGGAAGTGGTTTTCGTGGAGAACTGGGTCGTGGATCTGCATCCCCTCCTCCATCCATCAGATTCAGATTCTTGTGTCCCGCCGGATCCGTGAAGTGGTTTTAGCTTTGTTCGTGAATATTAATTAACGATCACGTGTCTTGGGCTCCGACTGGTCTCGTGATGGACTTTGCGAAGCTCGATCTAAGGTTTTTTAGGCCGAGAGAAAGATGTGATGGACGAGCGCAAGTGTGTGTCATGAAACAGGTGGGGAAGTTTTAAAAAAAAAAAAAATATTTAAAAAGTTGGCAACCAAAAGGCGCAAGTGAATGCTGATGCAACCCACCCACATGATGGGCCCGAGGAGCGACAGATTTCGGTTCGTTGCGACCGGTGTTTTGACGAGAACTGACAGGTTGTGGGGGGGGGACCGCCCTCGACGACGTGTCGGTAGCAGATGTGATTTTTAAGTGGCCAGCGAAAAGGGAGATGGATGGGATGGGATGGGATGCCGTATGTGTCGGGATTCGGCAAACGAACGATGCTGGGGGCGTGGCTTTTGCAGTGAGAGCTCTGAGTTGGGGAGTCTAGTCTAGTGACGTGCACCACCGTCCTCCATAAGAAAAGGAAAACTACTTAACTCAAATTTTTCCATTTTTCATTTATTACGTGGAATTTGCATGCTGGAGCTCGACAGGCCCATCATCCCATTATCGTATTATGCCGAGATTCGTATCTTTTTTTTCTTTTTCTTTTTCTTTTTCTGATTGGCCGCTCGTAATTCCTAGAAACTTTTCCAAGTGAGGAGCACTTGGAAGGGCTAGAAATGAAAAGGCAGTCTAACTCAAATTTTTTTTTTTTTTTTGAAAGGTCGACATTCCATTCACATGTTGACTTGATGTGTATGAGGACGAAAATGGTCCGATACCGATAGTGTGTTATTTCATGGGTAATAGAGAGAGAGATAGAGAGAGACACACGCACACAAAGATGCCAATTTTTGTGTGTTTTTGACGTGAAAAGGGCTATGGTGGCTGCCTTCATAGATAAGACTCGTCAAGTGCCGACGCGGGATATTACCATTTTTTTTTTGTCAACTAAAAAGAAAAACACAACATAAAAATATCTGCCATCAGGAGGCGAGGACACTCTTTGCCGTGTATTTTATAATATGTAAAATTCTTTCTTCATTTGATGATTTTTAAAGAGCATCCATCGACAAGAAAAGACCAATAAGGCATCTTCGTTCGTGATGTTTTTATATAAATAATGGCACACTTCTTTCATCATCTTCTTCTTCTTCTTCTTTTCATTTTTAGCTTTCCAACATGATAGAGGATGTGGTGGTAGGTTTTAAGAATGGATAAGGGCGAATGTCCATCTTGTAAAAGAGGATGAAGCTTGTCCACAAGTTAAAACTTATATATGGCCACAACAAGACAGACAGGCAGCAGAAGCAATTGGAAACTTCCGTGGATCATCTTTTCGGGTTCATAAGAAAGAGAAAAATGGGGTAGCGTGGAAATGCACTTAGACTTGGCCTACTGCTCCACGTGGAATCACACCTGGCGCAGAAACGACAAAGATCGACAAAGATTAAAGAGAGCTCGCGCGGCGAACCCAGAAAAAAAGAAAAGAAAAAATTAGTTGGGACTTTGGGATCGATTAACATCGGCGATATCATTGATTTGTAAAGAAGGGAGGAATTCATAATATCTGTTCGTGATCACGTAACCGGTGACGACACGTATCGGGAGGCGATTCGAACATCGTTGTCGACGTGTGATAGGAGAGAAACTTCGGGTTGAAGAAGCAGCTTTGGCTCCTTCTTCTTCTTCTTCTTCTTCTTCCCAGTGCGCGTGGCGTACACAAGTCAATCTAAAAGAAAACAGGGCCCACTTGGCATTCGCTCGCAGCTTCCACGACCCTCCCCTCTCATGAAGGAAGCTCGGCCCAATCGTCTCATAATTATCCAGAAAGTTCCCAACCCTCTCATCTAGACGAATCAGAGAGAGAGAGAGAGAGAGATGTCATCAAATATGTAAGCGACCTCATTAATTGTTTCGTACTGATCTCGCATTGCCTCATTCCACACGCCATTTGCGGGAAGACGAGACATGCTGAAGAAACGCCTGAAATGAAAATCTACCTCTTCTCGTTCACATCTACTCGGCACGGACAAAAAAACACGTTTCCTCAAATTTAACACCAACGGAAAGTCGCTTTGAAGCCTTCCATCTAGGGCTTAAGACTTTCACGTTTCGTCTTTCTAGAAATGACGGGGGCTTCGCTCATTGCTAAGCGATTATCTTTTCCCAAAATCCAATCCAATAGCTCTTGACACGTGCAAATTTTTAAGAGAGGCACGACCCAAAAAATGCGATATTCTCTATTGCAGAGAAGAAGCCTCGAAGGGCGTCCAGAATTTTCAAGGGCAATTACACAATCTACAACCACAAAAAATACATGCCTCCATCTTCCCATCACACGGATTCCGAAGAGGCCAACATTTAGAACCCATCCAAACAGGAGTTTCAAGCAATTCATGCTCAAATGCGCATTCATGCTCAAGACACTTGTTCGCTCGTTTTCGCAACAAGGAATATCTTTCACCGAAATTCAGTCTTCGGTTTTTATTAACAGGAGTTCTGCGGCTCGACTCTCGAAAGGAAATTTTAGTGAGAACGATGAAGCAATACAGATCGAAATGAAATGGGTAGGAATTCAATGGATCGAATGTGGATTTGAGATCAACAAGGGTTCAGGCTACGTTACAATACTCCTAGGAAAGCAGTAGAAAGCTTGAAACTAAACTAGAGTTGCAGAAACTGTAAATGCTGGAAAGGAGAATACAGGGAAGTTAAAGTGCAGAAAACTTGAGTTCTTTTGGATGTGTGTTGATCTGTCGCCTTTCTCCTTTCTTTCGATTATTTATTATTCTTTGGCTTTCCATAACCGTTTGTCGGTTATTTTCTTGCTTTCAAACTATGAATCTTGACGCCTTCAATAACTTCCCATTTGCCCACGTTTTATCCGCCAAAATTTGATCTTCAACTGTCAATATGGCTTTGAATTTGAATCTTTTCCAGCAACTGCCGTGAACTGTTCGCATCCACTATCCGGATTTCTTGCTCGTAACTTCTTGCTGACATGGCTAGCTTGGCCATCCTGCGGTTCCTTTTGTCTTCATACTCCTCTTACTGCTGATCCTCTATAATTTCGGCATGTCCAGAATCTTACCGAATTTTGAAAATCAGTAGCCCTTTTTTCTTACTTCCCGAATATCGAGTTTAGTCTTCTAGACATTTCGGTATGTTGCAGCCAACTTACCGAACTTCTCAGAGTAGCTTACTATTCCCGATTTACCGATTTTCGGGACACAGTGATACTAAAGTCCATTCGGTAACTCTTTATTATTTGGTGTCAACAGATGCCCCCTTTAAAAGAATTAAAAGAATTTTAATTCTTTTAAATGCCAAAGATGACAAGACACTTACTTTTTGTTTCCAGCGCCATTTTGCCGTCTCGTTTCGCGCGCTTGCCTTTTCAGCTTCTCCTCGTATCAACTCAATATATAAATCAGATGTCCCCACACAATCTGATTTCTCGCCTTCAAACTTGCTTCTCCAACAAGTCATCTCTTTCGTTATTCTCTCGCTCTTTCGCTTCTTCGTTCCTTCGTCCCCTTTTCCTGTACTCGATCAGACACCATGGCTCCCAAGGCTCAAGCTTCCTCCTTTCTTGCCTCAAATGCCCTAGAGCGTTATCATAATTTCAGAGACTCTCAAGATTTCAACGATGACCGGCATTTTTTCTTGGTGCAGAATGATTTCGAGGATTCTTACATCCTTGGCCCAGCTGTTTACAATCAGTTTTCGATTCCTGCCATTCTCTCTGATTTCTTCCCTCGTCATCAAACTGAGGTACTTCCAATCCACCATTCTTCCGTTCTAGCTTACAACTGGCACTCTCGTCCTTCTCGTCTTAGGGCTTTTTCTGATTTTGAGCCAAATTTTTACCAATGGTACCTTCGACTTCGTCCTTCCAAGGGCTCTCTTTGGGATGGACTTTCGATTCATAATGCTTTGCGCCTTTGTTGTTTTGATTATCGTCTGAATCATGGGCTAATCAGTGCCCTATCCTGTTTTTGGTCAACTTCTACCAACTGCTTCTTCTTCCCTTTTTCCCCGATGTCGGTAACCTTGCTCGACATCCATTGCTTGACCGGTCTTAGTCCGTTAGGTACAGACCCATCTACTCTGTCTTCGGATTCTTACCCAGGACTCGGTAAGTTGTCTGATTCCGAGCTAGCTTATGGGGCTTTTATCGGTAAGTTTTTTAAGAAAGAATGTGAAGTTACCGACGAGGAACACACCGCTTTTCTCTTGTACTGGCTCTGTAAATTCCTCTTTTGCCACCCTATTGTGAGAGTTTCAAAAGACTTCGTAGCTATAGCTTCTGCCTTAGCTTCGGGAACTCTCCTTTCGTTGGGAAAAACCATTTTATCCTTATTGTACCGAGGCTTAGCCCATTCGGCTTCTTCCATCATTTCGGATGAAATAGGTGGAGTCTATGGTGGTCCACTCTGGATTCTCCAAGCCTGGTCGGCTTTTTATTTTCCTTTTTGGTTTTCCAAAGACCATTTCTCGCAACCCCCTTCGGTTTCTATCCCGAATCATCCTGTCTGTCGAGCTTTAAGCCGAGAGCTGATTCCTTTTCCAGAAGGGCAATTTTCTTATTTTCGGTTCTTTGTTTCCCAAATTTTTTCCATCAAAGGGAAACAATTCTCTTTTTCTCCTTTTCTCATTCCCGAATTCAAATCATATCTTCCTTCCTTTCAGAAGAATAAGAATGATTTTTGGCAAGTCGTTCTAACCTCTATTGACCTTCCTGTTAGGTTTTCAATAAAGGTAGATTCGTTGCTGGCTTCGAAATCTATTCTCCCCAATATTGTGCTAGACAATTTGGGTTGATTCAAGGGATTCCTGTCCCGGCTCTCTACACTTTTTCCTTTTCTTCCATCATTAAAGTATTCTGTAAGCAAGGCGGCAGTCAGAACTTCATTGAACTGAACAAGCTGATTCGGGACATTTACCGATTGTTCCGTATTACCGAGTTCATTCCAGATGCTGATCGCTCTTCAGAAGACTTCGACTTCTGGCGGAAGAATTATCGGAAGTCTGTATTCTCAGAGCCGCTGGACATGATCCTTTTGAAAATAAAGGAGACGGCCACTCTTGCACTTCCTCAATCAACCGGAGATGAAGACATTCTTCCATTGGAACCGGCAAAGCCTGTTAAAGGTTAGTTTGCTTCCCTTCTTTCAATATACTTCTTCATTCGGTATTTAGTTGTGTCTAACTATTTTCGCTCACAGCGGGAAGAAAGCGAAAAATCTTAGAACTGCCTGCTCTAGAAAAGGCGTCTAAGAAGCCACCAACAGAAAGAACTACCACTAGATCTTTATCATCATCACCAAGGAGCCCATCTGTCAGTCCCACGCTACGTGCCATGATAAAGCCGCATACACCGAAAGGTAACTTTTAATATTAAAGCTTTTGCTAATCATGAGCATACCTTCCAATATTGATCTGTGTTTTTCTTCTTTTAAACATAACTCGGGGAAAGACTCTCAAGATATACCGATCAAAAGCGGCTTTGATTTCTTCCCCTTCTGCTCCTGCTCCTGACGATGATATAGCAATTCTTGACCCTGTCCTGGTGCCTCCGGCTTCTTCGACGGAACTTCTTATTACATCAAGGCAAACCCAGACTCCAAAACTTAAGGAAAAGGAACGGGCTGATGACCCATCTTCTCCTCAGACTAGGAAATCTTCAACTTCTATCGGTAAGTATTGTTTTCACTTTACCGAATGGTGAGTGCTCCTTATACTATTGTTTTAACACTCATAGCTGCATTTACAGGTACTGATGAGCCTTCATCTGCATCAAAAAGAATCTTGATTCCTGATGGGGAATTTCTTGAAGGCCCATCAACCAATGTACCTCTACCACTCGTTCAGCCTTCGTCAATTACTCTGCCTCTTCAAGGAATTTCTATGGCAAGCTCTTCTTCTTCACAAATTCCTTCTGCCACGGCTGAGATAACTCTCTTATCTACTGAAGAAAAAGCTGAAGTGGAAAGTATACTGCTCACAAATCTTCCTGGCTCCTCCACTGCTGATTGTCCGCCAGAATCTATAGACCCGGCATCATTTTCTGAAGTTTCTAAGGAAGTGGCCAAGGCTAAATGGACTGAGCTTCTTAGTTTATTAGAGTCTGGCTATGGGAAGTTGATTACCGACTCTAACAGAGAGAGACGAGCAAGAACTCTCTTCCAAGAAGTATGCTCTGGTAATCCTTCCTTTGCACTTTCCCAAGACTTCCAGGACAAAAGTGATATCTTCGCCGTTGGTTTTGTGGATGCTGTGGACACCATCATGATCAACACCTATCATCTTCCACATCTTTTCTTCGGAGAACAGCGAGGTCAAGCCATTCAGGATGAACTAACCCACAAATGTGCAGATACCCGCTTGTTCTACGACAATTATAAAGCCGAAGAGAGCAAACTTCGCCGCTTGGCCGAAAGAAGAGCAGAACTTGAGAAGGAATTGAAGACGGTAGAGGTCCAAATGATGGAGTAAGAAGCGAAGATGCGTCATCTTTGCCCATCAGTTAGAAGAAAGATGGAGAAGTGTCGGGAGCTGAGGAAAGAATATGATTCTACTTGTGGGTCGGTTAAAACTTGTGAGAAACAGAGGGCGGAGCTCATGGAACAAAATCTTAATTTAGAATTTGAGCTCCGTTCTTTTGTAAATGAGGCCAAGTCTCTGCTGAGGAAGTATAAATGAAAAATCTTGTTCTTTTTGACTCAAATGTTCTTTTGCTTCATTTGCGGAATTCTAACATCTGCTCTTCTATAATCTTCAACGATTAACAGAGATCCCGATAATCCTCAATAATTAACAAAGATCCCGATAATCCTCGATGACTCACAAAGATCCCGATGATAAGGCTTCCCGATAATCCTCAATGATTAACAAAGATCCCGATAATCCTCGATGACTAACAAAGATCCCGATGATAAGGCTTCCCGATAATTCTCGATGATTAACAAAGATCCAGATGATAAGGCTTCCCGATAATCTCAATGACTTTTGCATACTTTCTCATGCAAGAGAATATTTTTAGCGGCAATTCTGGTAACCGTCTTCCTCCACTTATGGGCCATGTTCTTCCAATTGTCCGAGAAAAGCTCTAGCATGCCACCACCCATGATCTGCTCTATGCCTTTTCTATTTATAACTGTCCAAATTGCACAATTCATCCTGAACATTTGCGATCTTGCTCATGATGTCTTCACATGGTTCTTCATCTCAGTTGCCTCTTTGGCCTCAATCATACAGACATCATAACGGCCAACATGAAGGTAAACTTTTTGCTAAATGCATCCTGATCCCAGCTTTGAAAACTGTTCTTCATTTCTTTTAACCATGAACAACTTTTTATCCAATTGCCTACAGATGATCGATCCTTATGGAAACGGCTACATGAGCTACTATCCCAGGGACATCATGCTTTATTACTGAATTATAAGCATAGGTTAGAAGTTACCGAACTGACGGACATTTTCAGGTCCAAGGTATTCTTGACTGCTGAGTCTGATCTCTTGGACTTAGTATGGGAACTGTGCTCTTTATTCCCTGCCAGCTTCGATGAGTTTGAGCGCAATGTGAAAGAGGTTTGGAGCTTTGAACCTATCATTGTGGAAGCTGAGACTCTTAAGCTCCAAATTGTGGAAGAATTCTCCCGATTGTGCGATTCCAAGGAAGCATATGCTCAAGTCCAAGACTCTTGCCTCCATGCCAAAGAAGATGCTGAGACGACACGTCGACTTTTCAATTTCTTTTCCAGTCATAACCGTGCCGAACGCAGGATAATTAAAGAAGAAATCTCCCGGGTCAAGTCCATGGTCGAAGTTTCTTCAGACAAGTATAGACGATTGTTATAGGAAACCTGGGAGAAACTTGAAGCTGTCCGCTTCCATTCTCGTCGCACAGAACATCTCAAAGAACAGCAATTTGAACTCCGCCATGATCTTGAATTACATTCCAAACTTGTAGCTCAGAATCTCAAACTGGTTAAAGATCTGAAGACCTTTGTAACCAAGATCAGAATGTACTTTCGCTTTTGATGAATGAATTAATCTCCTTGTGTTTCCCAGATTGATGGATAATATTTCTTCAAGAATTTCTCATTTATAGAACGAGATAATTCTTTTCCATTGATATCCATCAATCTGTACGCATTTCCACTGAACATTTCGGTAACTAGATAAGGGCCTTCCCAGTTTGAGGACCACTTACCGAATTCTCTATCTTTGAGATTAAATGGCAAGATTGCTTTCCACACTAAGTCCCCGACAGCAAATTGCTTGATCCTAACTTTCTTGTTAAAAGCTCTAGCTACTCTTTTCTTTTGTGCAATCAACTGATCCAAAGCAACTGCCCTGACTTCATCTACTTCGTCCAAATTTATATACATCCAATCTCTGTAATCTTCTGGCAACATTTCACTTTGCAATTGGACTCGTAATGATTGAACGGTTATCTCCATTGGTAGAACTGCCTCCTATCCATAGGTCAGCATATATGGACTGACGCCTGTGCTTGATCTTCGTGATGTTCGGTATGCCCACAACACTACCGATAGCAAGTTGTCCCATTCTCTTGGATTTTCTTCCAAATGCTTTTTAATCAACCCAATCACAACTTTATTAGTAGCTTCAGCTTGTCCATTTGCTTGAGGATAATATGGTGTAGAATGCAGCATCTTAATTCCTCTTGATTGCACAAATTCCATAACTTCATCTCCAGTAAACACTGTCCCTTGATCCGCAGTGATTGATTCCGGTAAGCCAAATCGGTGAATTATGTTTTCTTCAATAAATTTGATCACCGTCTTCTGACTAATGCTCTTGTATGGAATCGCTTCCACCCATTTCGTAAAGTAATCCGTAGCCAGCAAAATGAAACTATGCTTATGAGAAGAGGGTGGATAAATCTTACCTATTATATCCATTGCCCATCCTCGAAATGGCCATGGCTTTACAATGGCATGAAGCTCTACAGCAGGTGCATGTTGCAAAGGTCCATGTTTTTGACATGAAATGCATGCCTTGGCATATTCAATGCAATTCTGCATCATTGTTGGCCAGAAATATCCGTACCTTTTTAGAAGCCATCTCATCTTAATTCCAGCTTGATGTGCTCCACATATGCCTTCATGAGCTTCTGCCATAACCAGTTTCGCATTGTCCTTATCAAGACATCTTAATAGTAGCCCATCTGAAGATTTTCGGTATAACTCGTCTCCCAATATTACGTACTTCTGGGCTTGTCTCCTCAGCTTTTGATCTCTTGAATCAGGATTTTTCAAGTATTCCATAATGGGCTGCCTCCAATCCTTTTCTCGGATCACCTCGCTGATCGCTATCGGTATTTCTCTGTGTTCAATAGAAGGTACCGATAATGTGATAATGGCTGCAACATTAGCCAATTCTTTTGATATTTTATAACCAGAAGCCATATGTGCTAATTCGTTGGCTTCGTAATTGGTTTCTCTTTTGACATGGACTATGTCATATTCTCTAAATTGTTTCAACAGCTTCTTGGCTAAATAATAATAGCCAATTAAATTTTCATTTAAGCACTGATATTTTCCTTTCAGTTGCTTCACCACTAGCTGTGAATCACCAAATATTTTGATGAACTGTGCTTCCAATTCAATTAGTATTCCTAAGCTGATGATTAGTGCTTCATATTCGGCTTGATTATTTGAGCATTCAAAATCTAATTTACAAACACACCTTGTAAGCTCTCCGGTGGGAGAAATTATCATCAAACCAGCTCCAGCCATACTCTTAGCACATGATCCATCAAAATACATAGTCCATGGTATAACTTGACTGAAGTTCTGTTTATTTTCTTCCATTTGCAAACATGGGTATTCGGTAAGAAAGTCAGCAACAGCTTGACCTTTGACTGCTTTTATTGGTACGTATGCCAAATCAAATTCAGACAAGATAAATGCCCACTTGGCTATACGTCCTTTTATAACAGGCCGTGACAACATATATTTTATCACATCAGTCTTACCGAGTACATGTACTATAGCTGGCAACAAATAATGTCTTAACTTCATACAAGAAAAGTACAAAGATAAACATAATTTTTCTATCGCGGTATATCTTTTTTCAACATCTGTCAATGTCCTACTTAAATAATATACCGCTTGTTCTTTTCCATTTTCATTCTCTTGTGCCAGCATATTCCCGATAGTTGAATCGGTAGTAGACAAGTACAACTTTAATGGCCTGCCTGCTTTCGGCGGCATCAATACAGGAGGATTTGTCAAATAAACTTTGACAGCATCAAACGCTTTCTGCTGTTTATCTCCCCATATAAACTCCTCCTGATTTTTAAGACGCAGGAGCTGGGTCATTGGTTCTATCTTTCCAGATAAATTTGCAATGAATCTTCTGAGAAAATTAATTTTCCCGAGTACCATCTGCAACTGCTTCTTTGATGTAGGATGAGGAAGCTCTATAATAGCCTTTGCCTTATTCTTGTCAATCTCAATTCCCCTTTGATTAACTAGGAATCCCAAGAAATTCCCTGCTCGCACTCCAAAGGCACATTTAGCCGGATTCATCTTCAATTTGTATTTTCTCATCCTAACAAAAGCTTGCTCAAGATAGTCCAAATACTTTCCCTGACTTGATTTGATCACAACATCATCAATATAAACTTCCAAGAATTTACCAATCATGTCATGAAAGATGAAATTCATTGCTCGCTGGTAAGTAGCTCCTGCATTTTTCAGCCCAAAAGGCATCACTGCCCATTGAAAAGTCCCGATAGCACCAGGACATCTAAACGCTGTTTTCGGGACATCTTCTTTAGCAATAAATATCTAGTTGTAACCCGAATGACCATCCATTAGAGATAACATCTCATTTCCCGACGCCGAATCTACTAACATGTCTGCCATCGACATCTGATACTCATCTTTTGGAGTGGCATTATTAAGATCCCGAAAATCAATACAGACTCTTAATTTTCCATTTTTCTTCTTCACAGGAACAATATTCGAGATCCACTCTACATACCTGGCTGTCTCAATGAATTTTGCTTTCAACAGCCTTTCAATCTCTTCCTTGACTTTGTCAACCACATCTGGAGCAAACCTTCTTGCTAACTGTTTGTGTGGACGAAATCCTTTCTTAATGGGAAGACGATGTTCTACAGTATCTCTTGGCAAACCAGGCATTTCATGGTAATCCCATGCGAAGCAATCTTTATATTCTTTGATCAAGTGGATTAACTCTTCTTTCATGCCCCCTTGCAGAAAAGTACTCACATATATTGGACGAAAACACCCAGGTTCTCCTATATCAACTTCTAACAATGGGTCTTGAGCTTCTGTTGACCTGCTGTCCTCTTTGATTGGTGACTCTTCCCATTCGTCAATACAATCTGAAACTTCAGCACTCTGCTGGATCTTCTCTGCCAGGTATGCAAAATACCTTTCACAAACTTCTTGTAATAAGGGCTCGCTTTCCGTAAAGAGTATGTAACTCCTCTAATGCCAAGCTAGACTTGGAAATCCACTCAGTTTTCATATTCCCAAAGCGGCAATAAGCATAAGATCGTGAATCTGCTTTCGGTACTCCAATGACATGTCCTCTATGTGAGTATTCTTGATGATCTTGATGGATACCAGTTAACCCTATTGTAGCAAGTCCCGAATCAGCCTCAATATACTCTACTCCCCTACCATTCCAGAATGTCAGAACCTGATGAAGAGTCGAAGGTACACATTGATTGGAGTGTATCCAATCTCTTCCAAGCAACAAATTGTACGAACCATCAGACTCTATCACGAAGAAAGTCGTCCTTGTTGTTTTGGATCCTATGGTTAGGTCCAGTACAACTGCCCCTTTGACTTCGGTAACTTCTCCTAGGAAATCAGACAGTTGAACATTCGATGGAATTATTTCATCATCATCTTTTCCCAACTTCCTAAAGTACCTGTAAGATATGAGATTCAAGGTAGCTCCCGCATCTACAAAGATCTTACCGACAGCTTGACCATTGATTCTACCTGAAATAACCAAGGACCTTAAATGTCTAGCCTTGTCTGAAGGTACTTTATCAAACCTTATCATTTCTTTATCAGAGAATTCGAATTCTGCCATTGCTATTTCTTTCTCTGAGATATGCTCGAGTTCTTCTTCTACCACTAAGCAAGCTCCATATTCAGCTGGAAGCTTAGCATGGACCATGTTGATCCTCATTGGCGAACAATTCTCTTTCGGCATTTTGGAATGACCAGCTCGGCAACTTTTATCATCTTCTTCCGACATCTTGAGATTCACATTCTTTTGTTCTATTTTGACTTGATGCCTCGGATTAAGAGCTACCTGGAATTGCCCAAAGTTAATTGTTTGGGAGATTTGCTGAACCTCTTTTCCTTTTCTCACCTCGTGGTGAGAACTACTTCCCGAATCATATACAGAATTTTTCTCTGATTTGACAAGTTCTTTATCATCAGGGTTTCTTCTCCAAACCCAATTTCCTCTAGATCTAAAAGATCTGGTTGGAGGAATCTGTGATGGCGTTCCTTTGTCCCGACGATTCTCGAAATCCATCTGTCTGCTTTTCATTCGCTGAAATCGCCTTTTTGCAGTTCGGTAAGATGCTTGCCCCGGCGGTTTAGCCAAGGACCATTTTCCTTCAGGAGGATCGTGTGGGATCTTAATTGTTTTTGTCTTCGGAACTTCCTGGGGAATTGATGGTGGTGGATCATCAAATTCATCTCCCCAACCAGATGGTTCCACAGGTAATGACGGGGATAAGGACTCCTTCGTGTCTCCATAGTACACCACATAATCAAATTTCCCACTAGGCTCTCCAAGCAATCCTACTTTGGGATCCCCTTCTTTATATCGCTGCTATAAACTCTTTTTCTTCTCAGGCTTTCGTGGGGTTTCCTTTTCCTTATGAGATTGTGTTTCAACTTCTTGAGTTGAAGGAATTTGTTTTGGTGGATCGGGGCGAAATTCCCGCCTCTCAGACACTTGTGTTGACCGCCTTGATTCAGCTTCTTGACTTCTTGATTGTGCCGAAACGTTTTTAGTTACCACAATCTCAGACTTTATCTGTGGTCTACCTTCCCGACGGACAAATGATCCCGATCTGTATCTTTCCCTTGTTCCTCTCATGTACTGGAATTCGGGAACTTCCCGATGTTGATGACTTAATTCTTGTTGGCAACGATTGCACAATTGTCTATTATCATGCCTCGTAGACTCACGTACATTAACCATACTGATCATCTTCGGGAAAGGATCCGTGTCTACTTCCATTGGAGCTTTGCCTTTGTCTTCAGCGAATTTAATTTTGCCTTGACGAATCGCTTCCTGGATTGTCTTTCTAAAAACAATACAATTCACCGTATCATGAGTCTTGGAATGATGCCACTTGCAATACCTTTTGTCAGTAATCTCTTCCTTGGATGGTATTACTTGTCCCTCAGCCAACTTGATCATTCCATCTTTCAACAACAAGTCAAATATCTCATCTAACTTGTAGATATCAAACGAATAATTACTCGTTTCCTTGGCTTTAAACTTGGACACATCTCTCACCTTTGCTGGTTTCAAAGCTGGGCACACATATGGTTTTTCAAGTACCATAGTTGCTACCGCTATCTCATTCTCTTCTTCGGTAAAGTCACTGTATTCGGTACTTTCAACCGATGCTATTGTCTGCCGATTATCCTTCGTTGGCTTCTTATCTTTATCCTTCAACAGGTGCTCATACTTAGAAACCCGAGCATTTAATTGAAAGAGATCATCAAAAGCCTGCCCCTCAAATCTCTCCTTGAGATTAAACTTCAGCCCATTAAAAGCCAAATCTGTAAATTCCTTTTCAGTGAGAGAAGTCAAACATCGATTCCTGGACTTCTTGAAACGAGCAATGAATTGATCTACTGTCTCAGTGCCATACTGGTACATCCTGGCCAAGTCGGCTACTGTTACCTCTGGTACCGTTCGATAAAACTGAGAATGGAACTGTCTCTCCATCTCAACCCACGTCTGGATAGAATTTGCTGGCAAATTCGTATACCAAGTAAATGCTGTCTTTGATAATGACAATGGGAATAGCCTTAGCCTTAAATATTCATTTGTTCCAGCCTCTCCACATTGTGCTAAAAAACGACCTACATGCTCCACAGTTGACTGGTCTTCTTCACCTGTAAATACAGCGAAATCTGGCATTTTAAATCCCCTTGGATATGGAATGTTATCCACCCAATCGGGATGTGGCTTCCTGTATACAGGTCTTGGTGTGCCTCTCTCTGCCCCCAATTGTTGCATTACCAATTCTGCAACTCTGTCTGGATTCCATGGCCTTAAATTCTGTTGGCCCAACCAAGGATCTTGCCCCCTAGGATCAACCTGCTGAGGTCTGTTCATTCCTTGTTGGTCCATATTGAAGTTAACAGGTGGTGGTGGCCTGTAGAGAGGATTTTCTACCACTTGTGGATATGGTTGAACTATAGGTGGTCTCATGGGATCGAAGTTAGGGACATTCACTGGCGGAGGCATGTTCAATACTGGTGGATGATTCGGGATCATGGGATTGATCACATTAGCATCAATAAGGCCAATTTGAGGGAAATTGTAACCACTCACACCATTTACCAGATTTGCTGTTGTAGGATTTTCTGGCCTTGGTATAATCCTTACTGGAGGCTGCAAATTCGATCCTTTACTACCATTATACCCAACATTGGGATGTCCCGATGCTGGTGGAAATGGTATCGTACCGGGAGGATTTACATAAAAGGGAGGAACTTGAGAGGATGAACTAGGACGTGATATTACCTCGTTTATGGCGTTAATCATCATAGGCTTTATTACATCTGAGACATGCTGCACCATATGGTTAGTGAGCTCATTCTGCTGTTCCTCAAACATTCTTCTCATCGTGGCTATCAAAGTGTTGTCAGGTGCCAACGCATGGACTTGTTCTTCGTTCAATTGCCGAGGAACATCAGCATTGTGCTGGGGTACGTCCTCATTTGCTGCCGAATGCTCTGATCGTGCTCCATCATCCGGATTGTTGATGTTGCCAACTGGTACTCCATCTGATTGACCTCTAGTTCTCACCATTTCTCTTAATCTTACCACAATGGTCCCACTGGGCGTGCCAAAAAGATGTTCGCTCGTTTTTGCAACAAGGAATATCTTTCACCGAAATTCAGTTTTCGGTTTTTATTAACAGGGGTTCTGCGGCTCGACTCTCGAAAGGAAATTTTAGTGAGAACGATGAAGCAATACAGATCGAAATGAAATGGGTAGGAATTCAATGGATCGAATGTGGATTTGAGATCAACAAGGGTTCAGGCTACGTTACAATACTCCTAGGAAAGCAGTAGAAAGCTTGAAACTAAACTAGAGTTGCAAAAACTGTAAATGCTGGAAAGGAGAATACAGGGAAGTTAAAGTGCAGAAAACTTGAGTTCTTTTGGATGTGTGTTGATCTGTCGCATTTCTCCTTTCTTTCGATTATTTATTATTCTTTGGCTTTCCATAACCGTTTGTCGGTTATTTTCTTGCTTTCAAACTATGAATCTTGGCGCCTTCAATAACTTCCCATTTGCCCACGTTTTATCCGCCAAAATTTGATCTTCAACTGTCAATATGGCTTTGAATTTGAATCTTTTCCAGCAACTGCCGTGAACTGTTCGCATCCACTATCCGGATTTCTTGCTCGTAACTTCTTGCTGACATGGCTAGCTTGGCCATCCTGCGGTTCCTTTTGTCTTCATACTCCTCTTACTGCTGATCCTCTATAATTTCGGCATGTCCAGAATCTTACCGAATTTTGAAAATCAGTGGCCCTGTTTTCTTACTTCCCGAATATCGAGTTTAGTCTTCTAGACATTTCGGTATGTTGCAGCCAACTTACCGAACTTCTCAGAGTAGCTTACTATTCCCGATTTACCGATTTTCGGGACACAGTGATACTAAAGTCCATTCGGTAACTCTTTATTATTTGGTGTCAACAACACTACTACCTTCATTAAGAAGTCAGCAAAAATACCAAAACCCACGTCTTCTAGCGACAACACACGAATCGTCATTGCTGGCTCCAGATTTCGTGCTTATCTGGCCCGCGATTTCAGAGGACACGAAATTAAAACAGGAGGAGACAGCCGAACTAGAAAATAGCGAGAGTTCACAGTGTCGTCTGGACATACACACGAATCGCATGTGTGTTGTTCGGATTTGGAGCGCGATGCACTGGAAGCACCGCCGACATGTGACCAAGTCAGGTCGGGTGAGGGAAGAGACTCAAGAGAGCCTGAACGTCAATTGAGCAACAGAATGCACTGTGGAGAACGTGACCGAGTGTGGGTAGGCCCCTCCCCTCCCCTCCCCTCCCCTCCCGAGGCGCAGATCTGTTCTCTTCATCTGCTATTTTCTTCGTGGGTTAAAACTTAATTTGTGGCGAACAACTTACATGCTGGGATGGGCCTTGCCTTATATGCTTATACATAGGCAAAAAGGCCTAGTTGGTCATACTGGGTTGTCCTCAGCTCATCACCTTTTACCTTTTTTATCCACTGAACAAGTGGATTTTGGCTTTGGGGACGGTGGTGGTCTGCCGCCATTTATGAAGTCCCTCTTTTTCTTGTGGTGTATGTATATCGTCGTCCTCACGGATCTATGTTTTACATGCAGGTGTGTTAGGCTTGGTCTTTCTTTTTACGTTTTTCCGTGCTTATTGCATCGGGAAATGCTGATTGTTGGGAGTATTGGTCATCTGCTAAGCCCCATACCTCAGTTTATCAATCTTTCAGTTTGAAGGCACTTCTTTCGTTGAAGCACTTCTTAAGTAAAGATGAAAGGAAGGGAAAGGACGATTCTGCCTTGATTTGATAATTCCATAAAACATGAGACGTGCTTCATTCATGATGCCTTGGTTCCACTAGAAAAGCATGAGGGGGCGTTTCAGAGAGAGAGAGAGAGTAGCACCTCAAACTAGCATGAAATTGAATCGCAATATGAATTATGAAAAGCCATCCATTTTCTTGATATCCGGTTCTCTCTCTGAAAAACTAACTTTTTGCAACAACTCCAGGACAAAGGCGCACGCCACAGGCATTAGGACAATCGCAATCATGTATGTTGAACGACTTTCACAGCCATCATGATAATAGAAAGAACATTTTTTTCAGGTGAAATTAGCGGATAGACATGCCAATACAGCAGCTTGGTCCTCAATCTAGCTTTCATGAAATCGATAGAAATCTCACAAGCTTCTAACACAAGCAGAGTTCGGTAACTCAGGCGGTTCCAGAATGAAAGTGACGTCTAAGGTAAAAGAACTTAATTTCATATAAATCTGCGACGCAGTATCTTTATCCATGTAAAGAATGAATAGAATGCTGTACTTGTCAGATAAATCCTATCACTGATGTAAATGGGTCGTAAAAATCCCCAAACGAATATGGTTAAATGAAGGCACTATATCAGAGTAGCAGAAGCCTCAATGAAGGCACTGTATGATCAAAAGCCATCGTCATCAATAATGTCACCACCGGAGCTGAGCAACATGAAGAGAAGAGTATCATCTTGTCCAGAAGCCTAATCAGCTCCAGCAACAGTTAGGCAAATCTACGTCAAATACTAGTCCAATCTCTCGGTCATAACTATGTAGTAAGCCATCACATGTACCGACCCAATTGAATCAGCATCACACTTATGTCATCGCACGAGCCACGGGAAACAGAGAGGTCCACAAGCTTCCTACATGCGAGCATTGGTTCGGGCCCGTCGGTACCCATACATAAAGGCCGAGCAATATCTACAGCTTCCTGGTTACTGACCTGAAATCGAGTGCACAAAGAACTTCATCAGTTCCTTTACAACAAAGCTTCCAAATTCACGAATAATTAGCATGCTCATTTGTTTTTTCCAGAAATTGGAGCTCACCTTGTCCCATAAACCATCAGACGCAAGAATCAGGAACTCATGCTCAGCTTCAATTTTTAACATGCTTGTCTCCGGCTCAGCTGTCACCCACTTTTTAAAATGTCGATCTCCGATTCCCCTGGACACAGCAAGGGAACCCTGAATTCTCCAGACTCCATGGTAAATATCAACATACCCACCCTGCAAAGTAAAATGAAACCAGAACATTAAGTCATAAATTCGGCTGGGACATCTAAGATGAATCTTCAACGGTATGCAAGTAGATTTAGGAAATTAGATATTTTCTAAATCCTCACCTCTGCCTCGATGCGTTCCTTTTCATCTTCCCTATAAGGCCTGTGATCAGATGTGAGAGCCTCTGCAGTGCCAGCTCTACAAACAACAGCTCGACAATCTCCAGCATTAGACACGAAGAGGTTGCCCCTTCTAATCAAGGCAGTTACACAGCATGAGCCGCCTCGTGATTCCTCATTCAGAAAATCCAAATCGGTCTTCAGGTAACCATGCTTCACAGCCGTCTCCGTTTCATGCTCGCCTCTTCTCATCACTTCATCTATAATATTCTTATTCAAGTTCTCAGCGGCAAATTCTGCAGCCATTGCACCTCCATGCCCATCAAATACACCAAACAACGCCTGCATATTGAAAGTAGCAGAATCAGGTTAGCAGTCCTATTGCATGTTGACGAGGGCTACAATGAACTGAACTGACTAAAATTCCTTTCAGAACAAAACTTTACTCAAGTTCATTACCATTTCTTCGATTCTAGCTTTGACATCTTAAGTCAGTAACCTAAGCTTCCAACCAGTTTCTTTATGGTGATCACAAATACCAAGCACAACTCATCCTGAACCGTTCTAGAACAGTAGCATAAACCATTTTAGGGTTGTCATCAAATCTCCAGGTAAAGCTAACGAACAGAATTAAGTCCCAGGAAACTATATCAAGTTATAGTCACTAGGGTTTAATTCATAATCGGTAGGTTCAATTTCATCTATAGATAAATTGTTTAGGTGCAATGATGGTGATCCAACGCGAGCGCAAGCTATTCACAAACCATCCCGTCATAGTGATTAAGAAGAAGCCCTAACTGAAAACAGAAAAATTTACCTGCTTGCTGTCTCCATGGACAGGAAACTATATCAAGTTATAGTCACTAGGGTTTAATTCATAATCGGTAGGTTCAATTTCATCTATAGATAAATTGTTTAGGTGCAATGATGGTGATCCAACGCGAGCGCAAGCTATTCACAAACCATCCCGTCATAGTGATTAAGAAGAAGCCCTAACTGAAAACAGAAAAATTTACCTGCTTGCTGTCTCCATGGATAGCGACCGAAGCAGAATACCGATCCTCCATAGCTTCCCTCCGCCCTCTCTTGCAATAAACAGAGTACCCGTACTCCTCTCTCTCCTCCGCCACAGTATCCGTCGCCGGGGTCGCCGGAACCCCAAAACTCAGCGCCGCCACCGGTATATCCAGCCTCGCAGGCCTCTTCCGCTTCAAAATCGTTGGCGACGCACCCGACCCCGAAATCGAGGCCGGATTAGAAGTAGAAGACGAAAAGGAGGAGTTCGAGAGGCCAGTCGGCGGTTTCTGGAGCCGGAACCGGAAAGGCGACGACGGCGACGAGGAGGAAGGCGAAGAAGAAGGAGGAGGGGAGGGCTTGAGGTGAGTGAGGGACAGAGAAAGGGCCTCGGGGGAGGAAGACAGGATGGAAGCCTTGTTGCAGAAGAGAGAGGTCGAAATGACTCTCGACGGGGAGAAAACTGGAGAATTGGCAACTGCGACTGAACAAGACATGGTTTCGGGTCAATGATCTCGCCCACTCCGTGCCCTGGTCGTCCAAGGTTTCGCCTGTTGCTTGATCTGTGTCGATGGTTGTTCGCTCCAACGTTCGATTTTCTGGAGAAGATGG
The DNA here is from genome assembly GCA_029784005.1 of Lenwebbia sp. NSW1173648. Taxonomy (NCBI): domain Eukaryota; kingdom Viridiplantae; phylum Streptophyta; class Magnoliopsida; order Myrtales; family Myrtaceae; genus Lenwebbia; species Lenwebbia sp. NSW1173648. Next base: position 657,082 of record JARCGZ010000011.1, read on the forward strand.
ACGCAGAAAGATGCCTTCTTTTTGTTGATAGAGTGAGAAAGAGAGAGAAGGATTGAAGTTATATAAATGGTGGAGGGTGGGTAGTGGTTTCTGCGGAGAGTGCGTCTTTGATGGGGCGAGATTTTTTCACGTCCAGATTCAACACTGGTTTGACCAGTGATGGAGACGCTCCACGCGCGAAAGTTCCAAATTGACCTCCTAGGACCTAACCAGTGTTGGAGGTTTTTTGTTTTATGAAAGAAAGGAATTGCAAAAAAATATCTGCTCTAGCTTTTTGGTTCTTGATCTGAATATCAACATGGAATTAAAAAAAATCGAAAAAAAAAAATCGGCCTTGTTATGATGATCTCATATCATAATCAAGAACTGAAATAATTCCAAGATTGTGAATCAAGCCGAACCTCTAAACTGAATTCATTAATATTATTAAATTCAGTATCGATTCTCTTAACGTAGGTCGCTCTGATATTTGAGCATGTGAAAGTTCTCCTATCTACATTCGAATTCAAACTTTTGTCATGTTCATCACATTAAGAGTCGTTGACGGCAGAAATGTTCGTGCTTATAATATTTTCTTCACGTGTTAATATATGTTTTGGGCACCAAATGAAGCCGGCGGAAGAACCTACCATCATGTCGAAGATTTGTTTCTCTTTAATACCTTATCCTTATAAAGAGGGTTGTTGATATTGATTAATAATTGTAACAGAGGCTGTATTTATTTGAATAGATAGGAAAAATCGCAACTTCTCCACCTTTACTTTTCTTCGCTATAGTAGGATTCTTAATTTTATTTTCTACACTTTTTTTCCCAGGCACATGGACTAGGTTTATTATCACGACTCGACGTTTTCAGAATCTACAAAAAAAAAAAAAGAAGATAAAAGATACATGGAAGTAAAGCAAAACCGATTGAAAGAAGGGGCGTGGGGGGTAATAAGGGGGGTAATAAGGTAATTAGGGGGGGAGGAAGGTGGGGAGGGAGTGGAGATAGCAAAAAGAGGGTTCAAAGTTCAAGCAAGGTCAAAGCACGTTACTTGGTTTCGATACGCTTTCTCTCCATCCCTAAGGCAAGAAGGTCGCGCGCCTTCTTTTACTCCTTAATAATACTGATTTTTATTTTTATTTTTATTTTTTTTAATCCATTTTTCTATTTTCGCATTTCCTTCGTTGTGAAGACGACGAGGACTGAACTGAAGGAACAGAACAAGAGGAGGAGGAGCAGCCTCTCCGACGACCGAGTGGAGTGGGGCCCCCCACGACCACCTCCTCAGTGTTTTTGAATTGACTCGTTCGTAGCAGAGCGGACAGGACAAGGAAGGAGGGAGGTGAGGCAGGCAGGCAGGCGCTCTGAAAGTGAAAGTTACCGTTAGGCTCAGCGAAGGGCCAGTTTGAGTTAATATTCCCTTCCGCATCCATTGACCGTTGGCCGGGGGGACGGCAACATTATCTCCACCCGACAAAATACCATCTCCATCACAACATTAAATTAAACGCGTCTCAATCGTTTTCAAAATTTGTGTTAACAAGCGCTCCAACGAGACAGTAAATAACTTGCAAAGCCTTTCGCGAGGCTACATTAAAAATAGAGAAAATACGATCGTCCACATAGCAAATGGTGTGCCATCGCATCTTACGACGGACTTCTGTTCCACCACATGCGAGGGCTCGCAGTTGAAACCTTGCTCTAGAGCTCACTCTAAATTCCGACTCGCTCAATCGCTCTGACATTATTTTTATGATTTCTCAATTTCTCTCTCAAATTGAGTTGGGTTTATGGCCTAGCAAAATTGGGGGGGTTTTTAGGGCTTACATTGAGGTTTCATGCGCAAATCTCGTGATGCTGCGTCATAGGGTCAAAAATGCTCGATGTGACCTTAGGGGGAGATTGGCACACAGTCGCCCGCTTCATGGAGGCGATGGGATGGGAGGTCGGTATTCCACTCTTGAGGTGTTTTGAAATAAGTGTCGCTTCGGAGGGACTTTGAAACTTTCTCTCCTCAAAATTTAGAAGAAAAACTGAAAAAACTTTCAAGCGTGTGAAAACAGACCCCTCGTGTTTTCACACACACTCCCCCGATAGCAACAGGCTCGAAACAAAAGCTGGTTGCTAGCTATTTGTCAATTAACACGGTTTCTCTTTGGAGACGCATACGATGACATAAGAGTTTCCATCATATTTCCATTAAACAAATCCACCGTCGATGGAAACGCAGGAAGTCTAAGCCAGTCCATAGCGGCCACTAGAAAGATATTTCTTGCTTCAATTCCAACACCCTCGTAGACCAGACTGCTTTTGCCTTCAATTTCTGGAGGCCCCACCCACTGGTTTGACAAATTTGTAAATCGGGCTGGCCCTCGAGGAACTTCCACGAGACCAATTTAACGGATTCTCACATATTTGTGTCATTAATCTTCATTACCTTAAAATACTTCTCAATATCGGAATTAATCGTAATCAAGATCCAATTGTTTTGCGAGGGCGCTTCTTATATTTCCAGTTCCCTATTCCTTTGTCTAGTCCATCTTCATTTGGTCCCCGCCTCGATTCAGATTGGGTATGCCAGTATGCACCATGCACTCTTCATGAAGAGTATACCCTTTGTTTCTCTCCTAGCGAGCCGGAGGAGATTCAAAGTCAAATGGGGTGAGCAGCTCACTCTTTTCTTCTTCTTCTTCGTAGAAGAAAATTAAAGGGTACTTATGGGCAATCAGGATTAATTTAATCCAGGCTTACTAATGTGTGAACCGTAAGAAAACTGTCGTGGAGAGGGGGAAAAAGACTTCCTTTGTGGACCGGACCGGACCGGAAACAACGTAAAAAGACAAGGATGTAGTTCCCCGACGTCCAAATTACTTCAGCAATAATGAAGCACTGGATAGCGAGGGGAACGATTTTATCGGCTTCAACCTGGAAAATGACCGACACAACCACAATCAGTGTAAGCCATTGATTGCTTCGAGCCTTCGACAACAACATGAAGCCAAACGTTAACACTAACACAGTCTCAAATTAATTCAGGATTGGAGTATTAAATTTCAATTTCAATTTGGGAGAGGACACAATCTGTTTTGGTGAGACTCAGTCCCTTAGATGTTCATAAAGAGCTGCGATCATTCTCGCAAGTCATTACAGGTCTGTAGAGCTCATCACCGTCTCACTTACACAACACCAATCGAAAACAGAAAACACAAAGAACATTAATTTCGATTGAAAGTGGATATGTAGTTGCTCCAGTGTTTCTCCCAAAGCAACGAAACAAGTCCAAGGGAGTGTTGTAGAAAAAAGCAACACGGAGTAATATTGCTTCAAGGGAACGAGTCTTGTGGGAATCGAATAATCTCCTCACAGACCAGATAGCGAAGCTCAAATTACAAAGGCGATCCTAATCTCACACAGGTCGACAGACATGTCAACGTGTAAGAAAACGAGTTCACGCGGAAACAATCCAACTAATCAAAGCATTGGTGCGTGTATCGAATCCGACAGCGAAGAAGAAGAAGAAGAAGAATGCAAAAGCTAATTGAATCGAAGAGGAATATCGTGCAAACCGAAACCCTAGCTTCCCCCAATGCTTCAGCGCCGTGGCAATTGGCCATGCACAGAAAAGGGGGTTTCTGCCTTTATAAGAGAGAAGGGGAAAATCCGACGGTCGAAATGCTGTCTTGTTTCAGGAGATGAGCGGCTATCGATGCGTTTCGGCTACGAGCCTGGCCGAATATTTGCCCTAGTTCCCCCCAACCAACAGCGTGCGAAGCTGCGTACCATCTGTTGGGCCTTGAGGAAGCCCATAAAGTTGGCCCGTGTAAGAGTTTGTCCCTCGGATGGGCCATTTAGTGTGGGCTCACTTAATTGAGAACTGGGCTTATGTTTTATCCCATCTGTTTCGTTTTGCCCATTCCTTTTCCCCACTGATTTTGGAAGTGTTTCTTTTTTCCTCTTCTACTGAGGGCACGTTTGGCAACGATTCTAAGAATCAGAACGCATTTAGGGCCTGTTTGGTAACGTTTCTGTTCCAAAAAAGTGATTCTGATTAGAATCAATTTTTTTTATTCCGTTCCTTGGATGAGTTTTAGAGAATTAGAACGCGTTTGGTAACTGCAAAAAATTTATGTTCCAGTTCCAGGAACAGAAACGTGTTTGGTAACTACACAAAATTTCTGTTCTGGAAAATAATTTATCTTCCCAATTTGTCATTGAAATCAAATAATTGCATAATTACATTTGATGACTTTTCTCAGACCCCACAGTTGCGATCCTCTTGCAACATGACATCTTTTTGGCCAAAATAGGGATGCTTCAAATGCGGATGGTCACTGATGCAGTGTGGTACTCCGACAACAAATCAGGTAGGGTTTAGAAAAAAATTGGAAGGTAAAATCACCAAAAATAGGATTGGCCAGTTGAATGGACTCATTTCCTATTTTTTGAAATTTTTTGGGAATTTTCAGAATGATTTGCCGATGAGGGGAAAAATCATCATTTGGGAGAAATTGGAAGGAAAAATCGTCAAAAATAGGATTGGCTAGTTGAAATGACTCAACTCCTAATTTTTGAGATTTTTTTTTGGAATTTTTGGAATTTTTTCTGATTTGTTTCAAAATTTTTAGATTTTTTAAATCATTTTCTGATTTTTATTTATTAATTTTCGAAATTTTTATTTAAAAAAAAATTATCCGAACCTAGTCGAGTTGACCCGGCCCACGCCTCGCAGGCGCCCGACAAAAGTGAGAGAAGACTATCGTTACCTTTTTTATTCTCAAAAGTGTTCTTTTTCTTGAGAAATAACTTTTTTTTGTTTCTCAAAATTGGTCCAAAAGTGTTCTTGGGAGCAGAATCAGAATCATAATCATTTGCGTTACCAAACATATTTCTGATCCTTTTTTGTTCCGGGGAACAGAAATAGAGGAACAGAAACATTACCAAATAGGCCCTTAGTAATTATACAAAATTTATATTCCTAAAACAGAAATGCGTTTGGTAACTCCATAGAATTTCTATTCTCAGGAAAAATTTCTCTTCCCAATTTTTCTCATTTAAGTTAAATAATTACGTCTTGTCACTACAAAATCAACCTATATAGCATTACTAATTAAATGAAAACAGATCATGTATAATCTATAATTAGTCTATTTCTTTCATGAAGCATGAAGACATATGCAAGATCCTTAAGAAAGAACATAAGCTCAATAGGCAATTTGCACTTGAATTTTTGCTACGAGTTTGCACTTAAACACTTCTATATTTAACCAAAATCATATCCGATCCGTATTACTTAAACACTTCTATATTTAACCAAATCATGGCATATTTATTTCTTATAATTTGTTAAGGATGCAATACAAGTCTAGAGAATTTTTTTTATTTTTTTTAAATGTGTGTTGTTTTTTCTAAAATATAAATTTTTAAACAATTAATTTTAAATTATTTTATTATTATCAAAAAATTATTATTTTTATTATTAAAAATTATTTTTTTATTTTCCTTTTTCTCCGGCGTCCGGCGGCGATCGGTGGTGGCCGTCGGCGACGAACAACGGTGGGCGGGGGCGGACGGAATAGAGTGAGAGCCTTCTCACTTTGTTGGTCTTGTTTCTCAAAAGTGATTTTGAAACAAAGGATCAACATTTTTTTTTTGGGTAAAGAAGGATCAACATTTTTTTTATTCTTGTTTCTGCTCCAAAAGTGTTCCCCAGAACAGAATCAGAAAAATTTTAGGATCAGAATCATTTACTTTACCGAAAAAGTTTCTTATCCTTTTTTGTTTCAAGGAATAGAAGCAGTGAATTAGAATCCTTGCCAAACAGGCCCTAAAGTTCCACATGGAACAAGTGCGAATTGAGAGTTCGCATGCTATCGTGCTCCTTTTTGTGGTATTGGAAATTGTGGGTAGTTATTTTTTTTTTTGTTCAAAAAAATCGTAGGTAGTTGACGGTTAGCCTGTAGTGGAGTAATGTTTCCCAAATGGACCTACCCAACAATGGTGGGCAGTTATCATCTTTTGTATTAGTAACAGATAAGTGGAGCAAAAATTTGCGAGCGTTTATCATCTTTTAGATTAGTGGATGAATGACATACATTTCGCTTTGATTTTTTTGGTGGGTGCTAAGAGTTTGATTTACATGGACGGACTTAAATGTAATGATCATTGGAATTCGTATCACAATATTAATAACACTGAGAAAGCGATAACAAATTAACTCTGACAAACGCAGTCATTGGACGGAGTGAACAACTTATTGCCTAACTTTGTGCTGGGCATCGACTTAGGAAAGCCCCCGTGCCATCTTCTTAAAGAGATGCAGTCTTGGAAACGAGAAAATTCTTTGAGCGCGAGAATTCCTTCGCCAGGTGAGATGAGGCATAGACGCTTGTAGAGCCTCCGTGGACTCTTGCCAGAAGTTGCATTGTGCGGCCGCCACAGTCATTCGTTCGGCCTGCGAAGAGGATGAATGTGGATGTATAAATATGGACTTTGGTCGGCCTTTTCCTCGGCCCAGGCCCATAACCGTTACGAACTAATTAAGGGGAAAAGAAAACCAACTCGTCTTATCCACTTCTCCGGTTGGCTTCTTGCATCGAGCTCGACAGAGAAATGGTTACGGCTACTCTTGCTTCTTGCGCTCCCTGGTTGATCCAGAACTACTTAATCCATGGGCAGATGGGGAATAAGTGGAAAGTGCTTTCAATTTGTTGGTTGCACATAGGGCAAAGGGGCTTAGGGATAATTTGGTGCGTAAATAGGTTCTCTCTTGTTGGTAAAGCATTTTGGCTCCAGAGGAAAATTCTGATCTTTGGGGGGACGTGGGCTCCGTTTATTGAAGGAAAACTGCTTCTAGATGTCATGACCTAGATCCCCGAATTGGAGATCGTAGCTAATGGATTGCCGGGCCCCTTCTTTTGAATCGGGCTTCAGCGCGGGCCCTCCCAGGCCCATACCAAATAGCGGCGAAATTTTTTTCGATTGATTTATCGATCGGCTTTGACCTTAGTACGGTCGGGTGGCATGTGCAACGTGTGCGTGCAATTGGAGTTGCCACCGGTCTTTCTTGGAAGGTAGATCGGAAACCTCACCGAGCAATTGGGAGAGATCGTTCGGTTTTGCGGAACCAGCGAAATCGAGTTCAGGGACTTGGTTACTCCGGTATTCCTACCGACGCTCTTTCAATACCTAACGTTGAGTGATAATCCTAACAAGGAATTCATGCAGGCACAGCTTTTAGATGAGATGAGTTCGAATCTGGATTTTCATGCAAACTTGGAAGACTAACCCTACCAACACAGCTAATGAAGTAAGTGCGCAGTCAAGGAACCAAAATGTTCAAATGAATCACATCAATGCAAGTCAAGGCTTCCATAGTTGATTTTGCAATTTTATGAATTTTTTGCTATTTTTAATTAACTTTCTAAAAATAAAATGATTAAAAATCAAGTGTCAACAACTGCCCCTCTTTGGGAGTGATCTCGATAGAGGTTGCTCTCAAAGACAATGTGACACCTGAGTCATAATCGACTCGACTGGGGAAGAGAAAAGCTATGACATCTGACTATGACAACCTTTTAATGTAAGCTCAAACTCAAGTTGGTCCCCGGTTGGTTCTGACAGTATGAGCCAAAGAGAGAGAGGTTTACCTGGGGGCTTACCTATTGGCTGTACGGCTGCTGCTTGGGAGTAGCTTCGGCGTGGTGCTTGGGGATTTGTTGTGGGAAGCATCCTTGGAGAGTTGAGGTTGTGGAAGCGGCTCCTAGGGATCGAGACTGACTATAGAATTGCTCTTTAGGTTTGAGACTGACCTTAAAAACACTCTTTTGGGTAGATGCCGACCTTATGAACTCTCTTTTGGGAGGAAATTGACCGTAGGAATGCTCTTAAGGTTGGAGACTGACCATAGAAATTCTCTTTTGGGTAGAGGCTGACCTTAAAAACACTCTTTTGGGTAGAGGCTAGCCTTAGAGACTCTCTTTTGGGTGGAGACTGGCCGTAGAAATGCTCTTAAGGTTGGAGACTAACCATAGAAATGCTCTTTTGGGTAGGGGCTAACCTTAGAGACACTCTTTTGGGTAGAGGCCGACCTTATGAACTCTCTTTTGGGCAGAGGCTGACTTTAGAGACTCTCTTTTGGGTAGAGGCTGACCTTATAAACTCTCTTTTGGGTAGAGGCTGACATTAGAGACACTCTTTTGGGTAGAGGCTGACCTTATGAACTCTCTTTTGGGTAGAGGCTAAGCTTAGAGACTTTCTTTTGGGTAGAAGCTGATCTTAAGAACTCTCTTTTGGGTAGAGACTGACCTTAAAGACTCTCTTTTAGGTAGAGGTTGATCTTACAAACTCTCTTTTGGGTAGAGGCTGACCTTAAAGACTCTCTTTTGGGTAGAGACTGACCTTAAAAATACTCTTTTGGGTAGAGGCTGACCTTATAAGCTCTCTTTTGGGTAGAGGCTGACCTTAAAAATTCTCTTTCATAATGAAAGGATCTTGAAGATTGAGGGAGCGTCCTCTATTATGGACTTACTAATGCATTACCCTAATGCTGCTTTTTAAGGCAAGCCAAAAGGGCTTGATTTTGAGTGCCATTCTGGGATTTGGGGAGATCAGGAATCATGCAGAAGCTATAGCCCTATTTATCTTACTAATGAGAGTGCCATTCTGGGATCTAGAGAGGCTAGGAACCTGTAGAAACTCAAACCCGATTTACCTTATCAAGGAGGGTGCCATTCTAGGATCTAGGGAGACTAGGAATCCGCAGAAGCTTTAACCCGATTTATCTTATCGAGAAGGGTGCCATTCTAGGATCTAGGAAGACTAGGAATCCTGCAGAAATTCTAACCCGAATTATCTTACCAAGAAGGGATTTAAAGAAAAGTCCTAACGTTGTGTTTAGGCAAGGCGAAAGGGCTTGGTTTCTGAAAAAGACTCCAAAGTTTAATGAAAATCTTGCTCTGATATTATCTTTGGATTTGGACAAAAAATTTCGTTGGGTATGCAGAAAAAATTTCATTTGGTGTGCTAATAATGTATGATATTATCCAAAACATCTCGCAACATGACATGATGATCAAAATTCCTTGTGGGGAAGATTTTGAGTCAGATGATATGAGATTGCCAAAAGAGTTTGGTTAAAACGTCAATTGAAGTACATTCATCAAAGAGGACTTCTCACAATCTCTCAAAAGGGTCTTGATTTCTATTTAGAAGAACTCGAATTTTCTCTCAGACCTATGCCTAGGATTTCGGAACTATTCGCAGTGCATACAATTTGATTGATTCGAAAGGGACTTTCAAGGGATTGTAATGTCGGGTTTGGTCATAGGTTTTCAAAGGGGACTCACAGTTGAGTGGAGGCCAATGAACGAAAGATCTTCATCATCTGCTATGGGCTTACAAGTCAAGAACCCTGCAAAATGAGAAATAATCTTGCTCGTACCTCTTCGAGCGATGCTTAAAATCATTCAACTCTACACTAACTCAAGTGCCCTAATCGGAAAAGACTTTCAAGGGTTGTAACGTAGGTTAGGATTAGGGATCGAGGAATAAAAAGGCTCATTTTTTGCTCAGAAAATATATAAGAAGGGTTTGACGTTAGTGATCATTACATATTTGTCACCGGTCTCGGCCTTCTGGAATAGTCTTCAAAGAACATCATCGTTGTGTAAAGATGGTACGAACTTTCGCTAAGGCTGTCATTGCTTGAGGGTAGTGCGAACTCCAACTGAAAAGTACCTTTTGCAATTCGACTCATCTGGAGATTTTTTTTATACCAGAACCCATTGGGGATTTACAAGGGAAACAACATGCAAACGCTCTTTCATGAAATCCACCAGAATGTATCTATGAAATTCAGAGGTATTCACAAATGAACAAAGATTTGAATGGGCATTGGCCTTGTTTTTGATTGGCACTTTGCTTTTTGGATGCTCGGGACTGGCTTTTCCCGCTTGCACATTATATATATATTACTTTGCTCTTTTTTTAGTCCCGCATTTTTTCTTCTCTTCTTCTTTGTTTTTGACAAAATAATTTGTAAAGATTATGCCAGACACACATGCAAATGAAATTCTAGCACACTTGAAGAGTTAACTTGGGAATTCTCCGCGGACCGATTCTTCTAAATTATTCCGCTTTGAGGTGGCGTTGTCTTCTTCTTGGAACGGGCAATGATCACGAATGGAGTTTAAGAAATGAACATACAGGCTCAATTGGGCTATGCAAAGGATGAAAGTGTGTGGGATAGGGAAGAGAATGCTTTTCGTCGTCCTAAGGCACTTGAATTGCAATATGAGTTTAAATGCAAAGAAACACTCGAAGATTGATATTCGTTCGAGCAAGAAAATTTCTAACTATTTACCTCATGTTGCTATTGAAATTACTTCCGCTTGGCCCCGATGTGGGGTGGTTCTTGACAGGGGTAAAGAAATGAAACCGTCGCTCAAAGGGGTTAACATTGGTCACATGTGGTGTTTGGGATAGAGAAATGAATGCCTTTCGTCGTTTCAATCTATGTAATCATTGCAAATGATCCCTACATCCTCAGACAAGGTTCTAACTCACCACTCAAGTGTGTATATGGATGTGTTTGGGCATGGCTTGACTCTCATCATTTGAGGTACTTCTTTTGACAGAGTTTAAACACTCCATTTTGGAAATCCATTTCAGTTTGTCAAAATCATCCTCCATTAGGGTTTTTGATGCATGATGTATGTTTCAATGCATGTTTTGGCTAACTTTAAAGGCTATTCAAATCCAAATGCAAATGAAGTGATTTCGAAAGTTCAAACATTTTTCCAAAGAGTCAAGATTTGAAAATTTGTAGACTCTTGAACATCTTCAAGTTTTAAAAGGAAGGGATACTTACCTTTCCGGCGCGATGACTCTTGTAAAGATCATACAAGAAGTGTTAGTATGTGTTCTCAATTTTAAGATAAATTAGAGCGATACGGCTCTACTTTGCTTATGCAATCCAATTCGGACGTCAATGTGTAGCTCGTGGGGATCCCCTTGTATGCGCCCCTTGAAATTCTTGGTGTTTTGTTAGTATTTCCTTTTGCATTGGACTCATGTGGGCAAACTCCTTCCCTTGAGTTTTCTCGAGTGCCGATGATTTCCCTACACGTTTGAAGGAAAAAATCATATCAGAAATAAGACCATCGAGGGTCAACTTGAAACGATACAAAATCACCCATCACTTGAGTCTGTGTCGACAACTTCGAGATTTTGTTCATGTCAGCTTGATGGATAAACATTTTCCTTGTGCCTATTGACTTGTTGGAAGGGAGGATCTTGTTTTCGTGTCCAATCGCACCAACGATCCACTTGCCCTAGTTGGGTGGTATCTGCCCCAGCTAGGTGTCTTAATGCTTTCCGCATTCTTTCCCAATTCTCCATCCAATTTGGGAATGTCCATTGTTTTGGGGTTTTCACTTTCTCTTTTCACCTGCGTGTGAAAAAAAAATGAATGTTAGCCCAAATTTTGATTTTATTTGAATTTTTTTAGGAACAGAATACCCCCTTGGAGAAGTTGTATTTCCATTGCTCGAGGAAATTATTCTTTTCAGGCATCTTGCCCCTGTAGGACATGTCTCTATGCTCGTCATATTCTTTACGTTGGGCTTGATAGCTTTGCCCCAATATGCCTCTTCGTGGCATATGAGAATTTTGCCATCGGATTGATCTTTTAGCAGGAAAGGAGGGATTTGTTCCAAAAGGATTCTCTTCGCTGCTTCTACTCATCTATCTTAGCTACTTGAGTCATTGACCATTTTCATATATTCCAAGAGAAACGGGTCGACAAGTTAGTTCATATACGAAATGCTTCCATTGAAACGACTACATTTACCTTCATGGGGTGTCGCTCCTCGAAATGTTCTACAAGAATCTCTACATGAGCGGAATCACAGGTTATGCATGGGATTTTGAAATTATTTTCAAAAAAGACCATGTTAAAAAGATATTTAGGGAATCAAACGTCGGATTTTTTTATCCTTCTCGGCGACGGGCAATCTTAAAGTGGGAAGATGCATCAAGAATCAATTCTCAAAACTTGGCTTCTTTTGACATTTTGATATTAGGAGTGGCTTTTGTGACAAACACATTTCCATGTTTACTTTCAAGAAGACATTGAGAGTTCCTTGCGATTGAAATGTCTCAAATGTTTTGATTTGACTTTAAGGAGAAGGACACTTACTCGCCCCTATGTGGCTTGACAACCCTGTAAGAATGAGAAGGGATGTGTCAATTTAAAGATCCTTTAGGTAATTAATGATTTGGAGCAATACAACCTTACACTCCATTTGAACTTGTGTCAGCTTCCTTAAAAAGTGAAGATGACTCACACTTATGCAATCATTTAGAGATGTTTTTCTTTTGACAATCACTTGAAAGCCATCATATGATGATTCGGTAATTCTCTCAATCGCATTCGCCTTTGAAGTGTTTGATGTTTCCCTATCAAAGGAAAGGAAAATCACGTCAAAACGGCATAGGAAGTGGACAGTTGGAATCGATACAATTTACCATTCCTTCACATTTGTCCTTCAAGTGTTGACGTTTTCTCCCTATTTTGTCATTTTGAAGGCATTGTCCTTTGGGTGCCTTGCTCCCATTCATTGCCGAGATGGGTGGCTCGGTGTCATTATCCTTCTAAGTTGGAAGAGTTGTTGCTACGGCCAAATTTGTATTCAATCAGGCGAACTCCACTCTATTATGCTTCATGGGTGATGACCACCACTTGGGCGACTTGCCCCACATATTACTTGCGTGGTGGAAAAGAAACATGTTATTTCAATTCTCAATTGGATTGAAGTTAGGAACGGTATACACCATTTCATGATGAATCCGACATCTTTGTCCCAATATGCTTCCTTGATGAGGGCGGGATTTGCCCCAGCCCTGGAATGCTCCATCTTGAGCTAAATGATTTAGTCATAGGCAGTTCCATATATTTGGTCAGCTGGTCTTCAGAGTGTCAATTATCCCTCTGTGATGCAGTCCCCTTCGACATATGTTGACTCGTCATACTCGCATGGCAGAAGTTTGCTCATCGGTTGAATGTACTCCACATTTGGTTAGATAACTTCGCTTCATGTAGCTCCATCATGTCTTAAATGGACATTTCTGCTTTGTTTGAGCCAATCATATCTAGATCATGGGATTTTGGCAATCTGTGTTCTTTAGCCTACTCTGGCATTTGTCTTGTTTCAATGCTTCCTCCTTCGCGATTATTTGAGGATCTTGGCATTTGATATTCCATGATGTTTGACACTACTTGGTTTCCATTATTCCTCTTCTTAAGGCTGGGTGATCTTTTGCCACTTTTGCTCCATCGATGCATTTTAACGTGATGATTTGTCTTTGTCGGTGTACGTCTACACCTTGAAGTGTTGCTTTGCTAACAGACATTCAATTTCCTTCGTCCCTATACATAAAAAAGGAGAGGATCATTTCTATCTTGACGAGGGTTAATAATGAGGAACGAGATACACCCTTTTATGGTCCAGCGATCATCCATCTCATGGCAAAAATCATGAATATTTGTACTCCTCGAGACGCGCTTCAATTGATGCTTGCACCAGGTTGCAATATCCCCACGCACTAGTGGTCTACACTTTTGTCTCTTAGAAGAGATGGGTGCCAATCTTGAATGATCTTTTCATTTTACCTGCATGACAAAAATATACGAACAAGTCAATTATCGCATAAGAAGCTCTAATTGGAACGATCACAGATTTGCTATCTTCAAAATGTATTTCCCAAGCTTCCATTGTTTTGAACATTAGAGATGGAGAAATGTTTCTCGGCGATCCCATTTTGCGTTTTGTCATCACCTGCAAGTATAGACAATTATATCAGCTCATCAACTTAATTTGGAACGAATACGTCCTTTTCAATTTAGATAAAGTTGATCGAAATTATGTTGCCCTTTCTTCGTGTTGCCGGTTTAGGGCTTATCCCAATCGATTCTCCTTATCTTGGCAAACGCAGCAGGTAACGTCCGATGGAGACGTATTCCTTTTTATCTTGTGGGGAAAACAAATTTCACTTCATTGGTGTTCGACTATTTTGACCTATTGACAAGAGAAATGGATGAACAGGTCAATTATAATATCCAAAGTTCTAATTGGAACGATTACAGTTTTACCATGTTTACACATTGCTTCACCGTTACTACACATGTGGTCAGATAAAGGGATTTTCAATAAATGACCGTTATGTACAACCTATCGAAGGAAGACAATGTCAATATTTAAATGTGAAAGAGGTCTCTCAATGAGGTCGCCTCTTAGGATGAAAGCGAGGTGACTATACATATCCCATAATCCCTATTTACAAGCTTTTGATGTTCGCCAAGATTTCGAAATAAGAGGAGATATCATCAAAAGATCGATCCACGGTCATCAATCGAATGCCCATTCAATTCCAAAGGTTTTACATGCAAACGAGGGCATTAATCTTGAAAGATTGCTTTACGATATTTTTCTTGCAAAAATGATGTGATTCTTGTTCAAGAAATCAATACCCGAAATGTGGCTTGAATTTTATTGAAAATATGATTTTAATTTTAAGCCCCAAAATTTCATCTTAAATTGGAAGAATTTATACACAAAATGCGATTTTAAACCCATAATTGAAAAATTAAACGGACCATCTATTCCGTAGGGACGGATTAGAGGTGCTTGAAATTCATACTCAAGGTTTATTATGAAAAGTAGTCCCCAGAAATTCTGAATTATAAACTTAAACGACCAGGGTGTTCGATTGATTCCCGTGAGTCTCCAACAATGAAATTTCAATCAAACGCGAACAAGTAAAGGAAGAAATCATACTCATAGTGCTTGATGGTTTTTTTCTTTGGTTTTAGGTATACCAACCGTCCACAAACATGCATATGAGACAAGTGAGGTGAAACTCTAAGAAGTCAAAAATGGGTATGGGACCTAAGGCTGAGGGCTCCCACGATGCAGATACGATAGATTCGCTCCCAAGAGCACCCGCTCAAAAGAGTTAGAATCACAAATCTGGAAAGTGAGCGGAATAGGATATGATTGTCCCAAGTGCAATCAAACACGGGGTCTTTTCATACCCAATTCCTATCTACGACTATCCTAAGGGTGCATCGCAGTCCGGGTTTGACCGCTCTGTGCAAAGTGTCGTGATACTCAAATATGCAAGTGAACATACACAACAGTTGATATACAAATCACCGCTTCAATTTCATCCACACAACATACATTCCTACACCTAATCTGCATAACAAAGTTAGGCACAGACTACTCCCCTTATTTCTCCAACCTGAAAAATCATTTAACACCTTTCATGAGCGGACTTACCTCACCTTCAAGAGTGCCTGCAGAAAACATGTCAGAATACTCACTCAACATTTTAATCGAGGCCTAAGTCCACTTGAGATCCAGAACTAGAGATTCTGGGTTCGATCCCCAATAGAGTCCCCAACTGTTACGACCTAGATCCCCGAATTGGAGATCTTAGCTAATGGATTGTCGGGCCCGTTCTTTTGAATCGGGCTTCAGCGCGGGCCCTCCCAGACCCATACCAAATCGCGGCGGATTTTTTTTCAATTGATTTTTCGATCGGCTTCGACCTTAGTGGGGTCGGGTGTCATGTTCAACGTGTGCGTGCAATTGAAGTCGCCACCGGTCTTTCTTGGAAGGTAGACCGGAAACCTCACCGAGCGATTGGGAGAGATCGTTCGATTCTGCAAAACCAGAGAAATCGAGTTCGGGGACTTGGTTATGTCGGTATTCCTACCGACGTCCTTTCGGTACCTAACGTTGAGTGATCATCCTAACAAGGAATTCATGCAGGCACATCATTTAGATGAGGTGAGTTCGAATATGGGTTTTCATGCAGGCATGGAAGACTAACCCTGCCAACACAACCAATGAAGTAAGTGCGCAGTCAAGGAACCAAAATGTTCAAATGAATCACATCAATGCAAGTCAAGGCTTCCATAGTTGGTTTTTCAATTTTATGAATTTTTTTCTATTTTTAATTAATTTTCTAAAAATAAAATTATTAAAAATCAGGTGTCAACACTAGAAAATTAATTTCTGATTTTTTGGTGTTTGGATGATAAAAACTAATCGATTTAAAAAAAGAAAGAAAGAAAATCCATGAATTGAAAACAAGGAATTGACTTTCCTAAATCACCAAACAAATGAAAACTAACCATTTTCTTTAGAAAAAAAAATATTCCCGTATCATCTAATTTTCAGTGAGTATGTTTTTTTTTTTTGGTATTTATATTTTATTTCGAAAATAATTTCAATCTCACGACTTTATTGATGCAATTTTTTTGAATTTTAAATATGTTTTATTTTTTATCTTTTATTTTAGCGTTTTTTTTTAAATTTGTTCCCTTCTATCTCGGCCCAGAGTGAAGTCCCCAGAAAAATCATAAAACGACCGTGGAAGAAGGATTGGCATATCACAACAGATATTTCCATCCCACCACCACTCGATTGTGCTTGTACGTATGTGAGTGGCTATCTTTGATTGAGAGAGAGAGTGGTCTGATCAATTATTGGTGCACAGTGCTGTCCAAGTCCCAGAAAATCGACAATGATCCACGTTGTCAACACATGAATTTGCGGAGAAAGGAAAACATATTGAATTAAAGAATGTACTAGAATGACAACCATGATATCCATATCGCGTCTTCATGCGGTGGACAGAGTCAAACTCATACTGATCGCAGAGCAACTCATCGCAGTGCGCACTGAGCCACCCATGGATGGATAGGATATATCTCATTTTGTTCTCTTCGTTGATCCATTAATCCATACTTACAACAGTAAATGGAGTTAGTAAATTCCAAAGTATGAATTTTCAGATTTGGATTGTACGCCATCAATGTTTATCTGATCAAAGTGAAGGGAAAAAGGTAGGCAAGGAGTAGAACTTGATTACAACTTTTAACTCGCAATTTTTTTTTATGTTTGGGGAGCTAATTGGATAAGGCCGAGTGAAAAAAACGTGACTCTTTCAGCCAAACGAAGATTGATACGGCTAGTTGATAAACACCAATCTCATCATATGGTCCCCGGTCAGACCATGTTCCACTGCCGGAACCGAAAGCAAACGACTGGATGAAAGACAGATGGCAGTTTTTGGCGCGTCGGTTTTTTTCCGCTGCTTATCCGTTCCCCATCGATAATTATCTTGGACTGCATAGCCAAACCCCCCCGTCCACGTACGCACTGTCGGTCGCCATCTATCCCTTCTCTTCTCCTGCCAAATCGACGCAGCTTTTAATTAATCCAGTCGCCGCGTATTGCACGAGTCGGACTGTTTTCTTCGCAGCTGGTCTCGATTCATTTACAGTCTTGGCCTGCCCCCGGACTGCCTGCTTTAGGTTGAGCAGTACCGTCTTATCGTTGAATGAATTCGGCCCCAAGAGGTTGGCTCCGATCCGAAGATGCTCCATCCTAACCTTCCTTTTCAGTCATTTTCCGCACGACTTAAGTCAATAATGACGGCCATAATCCACCGCTAAAGTTTAAACTGGATATGTCCACGACCGTACCAATGCCCATCCCAATCCACCAGTGCTGTTCTCATCTTCCAACTGGAAAGTCGTACGTTAATTTGTCGGTCGTCGTGCTCGGCCACAACTCCAATCTTGTAAAGCATGTGTAGTTCCTGCAATTATGGTCCTCATCAGTGTCCCGTGTGTCTTTTTGTTCCTTTCGCAGGAAGGACCACACGGGCATGATGCTGGATCAACTTCAGCATTCTTTACTTTTGAGGTTTTTGATTCTGACCCTTGCCCATGCTTTTGCTTGCAGTCTCTACTCTCTCCGTCACGTCCTCGGGTCATAAAAGGGTGACGTCCCAGGCACGTTATCGATCCATTCTTTCTATTTTTAAAATTAAGCGCACGCGAAACGTTCTACTTCCCTAGACAATCATAAAACAACAGGGATAAAAAAGTAGGAAGTCACAACAACCAATATCAGCAGGCTCAGCAAAAGATTTCTTTCATTAATAGATATTCATTAACCCTAAGGAAACTACATAATCTACAAGCCCATCTTCAAGGTTGCTCCCTACGACCGTCAAAAAGGTACCAGGTCAGGACATGGTTAACTTCATATCTACTCCAAAAGAGGGATCACGTCACCCTCGTCATCCACATCAACAGATCTCCAAAGTTACGGACTTGAAAGCATCTAACAACGAAGGGTGAGATAAAAAAATCTCTGTGAGTCAACGCCTAAGCCCGACTAAGACGCTGATTCACTCAGGGCGGCCTATACATGCAAGACAACATCAATAGCAGATCAATAGCGTGCAACTCTCGCAACACTCTAGGTACTACAGAAGTAGGCATAACCCAACAGTTTATCATCAATCACATGCAAACTTACCCCGCCTTGGTCCACACATTATGCAGTACTCGACACCAACCAACAGTCATACAAATCAAAACACACAACCAGAACACTCATCACAGCTTGCATGCACAGTGCACCACACGTGTTCCGGTTATTAACGGCCACTCGGCCTCGCACACTAGACAGTTGGTGCTCTTCCGGCATGACCGAGCGACACAGATTGTCGTGCATCCGGTAAGTCGTGTGATTTCGATCGATACGAAACGAACATATCAGGCATTCCATCATATGACTACACAAGCATACCAGGTAACCAGCCAGTTTATATCTTTGCATTTAGTTCAATGTTCACACTGTCGTGCTTAAAACTCGGCCCAAGGCCATTTTCATGCTCAAAGACGCAGTTTAACTCCATACATGGTCACATGAATATGCACATTATCCACCAGACTTTGTATCTATATAAAGGTTATCAGTCATCGAATATACATATGTATATACACCCAGTGCACACAGCAACAGCCAATAATCACCCGATAATCACTCAATAATAATAGTTAATTAATAATTAATTAATTATCAAGGCCACGATTAATTAGCCTACCTACAGTTAATTAACCCAATTAATTAAGCCCATCTCAATTAATTAATTCGGCTTCAGTTAATTAGGCCCGCCTCGATTAATCAGTCCCGCAATAATTTAATTCAGTCAACCCTAGATAATTACCCCGATCACGATCAGATAAAATAACTACAGTTGAATTTAACTAACCAAGGTTAACTAAACTAACCGTAGTCAACTAACCTAACTAGGATTACTAAACTAACCCGACCACGGTTAACTAACTAATCCATGATTAACCAGGTTAATCTAATCCTAAGTGCAATTAACGACCTAATCAGAGATTAGGGGTTAACCCACCCACAATCGATCGGCGGCGGCGAGTGACGGCGACACGGCGGTGGACAGCTGCGAGCGGCGGCGACGAACACAACGACTCGACGGGCGCGCGGCTGAGGAGGGCGAGTTGAACGAGGCTCGCGGAACTGCTGGTCGCGGGTCCACGGCGAGCTACGGCGGCCTCGGGGATCGACGAACAACGGCGCAACGGCGGCGGGGGAGAGGGGTCGCGGTTGAGGGGGTTCGGGCGGGGCGACGAAGCTCGGCTGGGCACGGCGAGGGGCTGAGGGGAGGTTGCGGATCCTCGGGCTCGCGGTGGCGATGACAAACGGCCGATGGGGGTGGCGCAGGGCAGCTGTGGGTGGCTCGAGAGAGGCGCGCGGCTGGGCGAGCTCGGGTGGGGTGCGGGGTCACGGGCGATAGCTGCAGCAGCGGGCGGCTCCGACGCTGCTACAGGTGGCTGGCAAGGCGGCAGTGACAGGCACAGGTAGAGGGATGTGGTGGTGGCGTCGAGGTTGACCGAGAGGGAGAAGGGAGGAGGCGCCAGACTCTCGGCCTTGCGGGCCAAGCTCGTCGGCGCGACGGGCAGAGGGGCGACTGACGATGACTGAGGCGGAGCGGCACGGTGCAGCGACGGAGGTGGCTGGTGGTGGTCGGTGGAGCTCGGCCGAAGAAGAGAGAGGGAGGAGAGGGGGGTCGGGCGTGAGAGGAGAGAGAGGGAGAAGAGAGAGAGGGTGAGGTGATAGGTGGATGGGGATTTGACAATAGGGGGCCCACCAAATGTCAACTCAAAGTTTAAATTTTTTTGTCTTGTAGTGAATAATATCTGAGGGTAAAACAGTCATTTGGTAATTTAGAACAGGTTGGTCATTTGGCACTGACGACTGAGGGCATTTTGGAAATCTCACAACGAGGGTTCCGTCAGGGCTAGGCTCGGGCGCAAAAGGGTAATTCTACGGTGCGACTAAACCGGTTGATTCCTCTGACTGACACTGCAAATCAAATAAAATTGTATCCAATAATTATCCCTTAAATCATAAAAATATAATTTTATATATTTTACAGATCTCAAAATTTTGAGACGTCACAACTCGCCCCACCTTAGGGAATTTCGTCCCCGAAATTAAATCGTTACATAACTTCAAAAAGAAATGGGTACTGACTTCTCATGACTTCCTCGCTTTCTCACGTTGCTCCTTCAGTCCCATGATGTTGCTAAATTACCTTAACCAAAGGGATCGTCTTATTCCAGAGCACTTGCTCTTTTCGATCCACGATCTTCACCGGACGTTCCACGTATGATACCCGCTCATCCACTTTGATCTCTTCAAAACTCAACACGTGAGCAGGGGCAGGCTCGTACTTCCTCAATATCGATACATGGAAAACGTCATGCACTTGAGCAAGTCTCGGTGGCAACGCGAGACGATAAGCCAGATTCCTAATTCGCTCCAGAATCTCAAACGCTCTAACGTACCTCGGGCTTAACTTTCTTTTCTTGCCAAAACGAGATGTCTCTCCCATAGCTGGCACATGTCATTGGGGCGGTACATCAGCTTTCCTACCGCGTTCCTTTGGTTGGGCGGAATGGTATGCTTTCCTTCTATCATCGGCCTCTTCCCAAACCGATGGTTACCCTTTGCAGAAGGCACAAACTGCGATTCAGATGCTACTGCCCTTTCGGTCATGTTTCTCTCCACAAGCTGTGCCCTCTCATACCGTTCATTATAGTCCTTAAGGTTCAGCGGTACCAGCTGATACTTAATCTCAGACTTCAATCCATCTCGAAACATCGCCTTGTACTGATCTACCAATATCTGGTTCTGACGAAGACGAAGAAACTTAGTCATCTTCTGCTCTCGCGTACAGTCCGAGAAATATTTCCCATTGAAGGCTTCCATGAAGGCATTCCACACCGGGACCGTACCATCGGGAAGATCCTTTCCCGCGTGGCTTCCCATCATGTGCTAGTATTACCTTGCAGTTGGTAAATAGCCAGCATCACCTTATCTTCCTCAGAGCACCTCAATAGAGTAAAGGCCTTCTCCAACTCCTTAATCCACGAGGTTGCAGCCTCTGGATCACCTGCTCTTGAAAATTTCGGCGGCTTGAGCTTCAGAAACTACTCCGCCAACTTGTGCATCGGCTGCCCACCATTCCCATTTCCAACCAATGGGTCTTCGTTCAGGGCGGCAGCAGTAGCTTAGTTCCTTACTTGTTACCCAATGATGTCTCCTAAGGTTTCTAATGCCTGCAGGATCTCGCCCACTCTAGGACCCTCCCGAGCTGCTCTTCTTTTAGGCGCTCTCAGAATATGGTTGCTCATCCTGTAGGACCTTACGTGCTCCTGCTCACCCAAACCAACACGCAATGAAAACTCAGGAACACAACAGCCTAAAAGCTAAATAACAATCACATGTACGAAGTTTTAATCCTACTAACTATCCCAAAATCCAGCGCACCTTATCACTCCAGGCCATGACCAAGCGAATCAGGCAGACCTTGCTTTGATACCACAAAGGAGGGTATCGCGTCCTCGGGTCATAAAAGGGTGACGTCCCAGGTACGTTATCGACCAATTCTTTCTATTTTTAAAATTAAGCGCACGCGGAACGTTCTACTTCCCTAGACAATCATAAAACAACATGGACAGAAAAGCAAGAAGTCACAACAACCAATATCAGCAGGCTCAGCAAAAGATTTCTTTCATTAATAGATATTCATTAACCCTAAGGAAATTGCAGAATCTACAAGCCCATCTTCAGGGCTGCTCCCTACTACAGTAAAAAAGGTACCATATCAGGATAGGATTAACTTCATATCTACTCCAAAAGAGGGGTCACGTCACCCTCGTCATTCACATCAACAGATCTCCAAAGTTACGAACCTGAAAGAATTTAACAATGAAGGGTGAGATATAAAATCTTCGTGAGTCAATGCCTAAGTCCGATTAGGGCACTGATTCACTCAGGGCGGCCTAAACATGCAAGACAACAACGATAGCAGATTAATAGCGTGCGACTCTCGCAACACTCTAGCTACTACAGAAGCAGGCACAACCCAACAGTTTATCATCAATCACATGCAAACTTACCCCGCCTTGGTCCGCACATTATGCAGTACTCGACACCAACCAATAGTCATACAAACCAAGACACACAACTAGAACACTCATCACAGCTTGCATGCACAGTGCACCACACGTGTTCCGATTATTAACCGCCACTCGGCCTCGCACACTAGACAGTTGGTGCGCAGCACACTAGATAGTTGGTGCTCTTCCGGCATGACCGGGCTTCGTCCCATTCCTTCGGCGACGGCAACCGATAAGCCGTGTGGTTCCGATCAACACGGCACGGATATATTAGGCATTCCATCATATGACCACACAAGCATACTAGGCAACCAGCCAGTTTATATCTATGCATTTAGTTCAATGCTCACACGGTCGTGCTTAAAACTCGGCCTAAGGCCATTTTTATGTTCAAAGATGCAGTTTAACTCCATACATGGTCACATGAATATGCACATTATTCACCAGACTTTGCATCTATATAAAGGTGATCAGTCATCGAATATACATATGTATATACACCCGGTGCACACAGCAACAGCCAATAATCACCCGATAATCACTCAATAATAATAGTTAGTTAATAATTAATTAATTATCCAGGCCACGATTAATTATCCTAACTACAGTTAATTAACTCAATTAATTAAGCCCGTCTCAATTAATTAATCCGTCTTCAGTTAATTAGGCCCGCCTCAGTAAATCAGTCCCGCAATAATTTCATTCAGTCAACCCCAGGTAATTACCCCGATCACGATCAGATAAAATAACTACAGTTGAATTTAACTAACCGAGGTTAACTAAACTAACCGCGGTCAACTAACCTAACCAGGATTACTAAACTAACCCAACCACGGTTAACTAACTAATCCACGATTAACCAGGTTAATCTAATCGTAAGTACAATTAACAACCTAATTAGAGATGAGGGGTTAACCTACTCACAAATGAGCGGCGGCGAGTGACGGCGACACGGTGGTGGACGGTTGCGAGCGGCGGCGACGAGCACAACGACTTGACGGGCGCGCGACTGAGGAGGGCAAGT
Source organism: Lenwebbia sp. NSW1173648 (assembly GCA_029784005.1). NCBI lineage: Eukaryota > Viridiplantae > Streptophyta > Magnoliopsida > Myrtales > Myrtaceae > Lenwebbia > Lenwebbia sp. NSW1173648. The sequence continues at coordinate 680,452 of JARCGZ010000011.1, forward strand.
TGAACGAGGCTCACGGGGCTGCTAGTCGAGAGTCCACGGCGAGCTACGGCGGCCTCGGGGGCTTGGCGGACAGCGATGCATTGGTGGCGGGGGAGAGGGGTAACGGTTAAGGGGGTTTGGGAGTGGCGGCGGAGCTCGGCTGGGCACAGCGAGGGGCTGAAGGGAGGTCGCGGGTCCTCGGGCTCGCGGTGGCGACTGCAAACAGCGAGTGGGGGTGGCATGGGCAGCTGTGGTTGGCTGGAGAGAGGTGCGCGGCTGGGCGAGCTTGGGTGGGGCACGGGGTCGCGGGCGGCAGCTGCAGTAGCGGGCGGCTCCGATGCTGCTGCAGGTGGCCGGCGAGGCGGTGACGACAGGCATAGGCGGAGGGAGGTGGTGGTGGCGTCGGGGCTGACCGAGAGGGAGAAAGGAGGAGGTGCGGGACTCTCGGCCTCGCAGGCCATGCTCGGCGAAGCTACGGGCGGAGGGGCGACCGGCGGTGGCTGAGGTGGAGCATCACGGTGCGGCAACTGAGGAGGTAACAGTGGCTGGTGGAGCTCGGCAGAAGAAGAGAAAGGGAGGAGAGGGGGGTCGGGCGTGAGGGAAAGAGAGAGAGGAGTGAGAGGGAGAAGAGAGAGTGAGAAAAGTAAGAGAGAGAGGGTGAGGTGATTGGTGGATGGGGATTTGACAAGGGGGGCCCAGCAAAGGTCAACTCAAAGTTTAAATTTTTTGTCTTGTAGTGAATAATATCTTAGGGTAAAACGGTCATTTGGTAATTTAGAACAGGTTGGTCATTTGGCACTGATGACTGGGGGCATTTTGAAAATCTCACAACGAGGGTTCAATCAGGGCTAGGCTCGGGCATAAAAGGATAATTCTATGGCGCTACTAAACCAGTTGATTCGTCTGACTGACACTGCAGATCAAATAAAATTGCATCCAATAATTGTCCCTTTAACAATAAAAATCTAATTTTATATATTTTGTAGATCTCAAAATTTTGGGACGTCACACTCTCCTTTTGAATTTTGCGATGCCCACCAACTTAGGCGATTGGTACATAAGTCGTGTCGGGTCGACGAAAAAAATAAAAAAAGAAGGAAAGAGGATTTTGTGCATCACTTTCATCGTTGGTAACTACCTCAAACAATGAGTTGGTAACACAAAAAACTAGTTGATCGGGGAAAAACTACCAAGGGAGTGGAGTGGCTTAATCTATTGGACGAGCATTTACACATTCATGTAAGTCCTGAGGGAGTGGCATTGATGGTTGTGGAACGCAAGGAAGTGATAGAGCAGCCTGCAACGAAGGCGTAAGGGAATTGGGTGGGAGAGAATGTCACGAACCGAATTCTCCCGTACTCTTGTGAGCTGAAGAGTGGAGTTTTGTGGCACCGGGGTGAAGAATGAGTGACGCAAAAGAGATAACACAACTGGTGTTTGGGAGTAGTGTCAAGATGTTTGTTCTACGAGTCTTGGAATGGAATGAATACCATCTTAGTGGATCTTTAAAGGCGGGGTTGGCCTCCTGTGTGGGAGTGGCGTCAGGATGTTTGTTTTAAGAATCTTTGAATGGAATGAACTGTTGGGAGCACGCAGCAGTAGCCTGATACCTTCACCTGGGGAGATCGCCAAGAAGGAGCCCAAGTTTGAGCCTGTTAACATATCTAGTGAAACTCACCTTCACTCAAGAGCTTAAGCTAATAAGTTATGGGCCAACATGAATATATTAACTGCTCCATACCACTTCGATTCTCCGATGTGGGATTTCTTTAACACAACTCACTCACACGTGCATCCTAACAATCCCTTCCTCACGTGTGAGCTCAGTGTCAGGTCCACTCCCCCTTAATCCTTCCACATCAACTTATCTCAAGTTGAATCTCCATCAAAGCCCAACTTCATAACCATGAAGTCTACCTTTGGGCCCACTCAGTAATCACATGGGACACCAACCATCGACTCTGATACCATTTGATGGGAGTGCACAGCAGAAGTCCGATACCTTCGCCCGGGGAGATCACCAAGAGGGAGCCCAAGTCTGAGCCCTTTAATATATCAAGTCAAACCCACTTTCACTCAAAAGCTTAGACTTAGTTCTATGCTCTCAGAGAAAAATCAGAAGTATTTAGGGTTTTCAAAATATGGAAAAACATGGTAGAAAAAGAGAGAGGTTATCAGATTAGAGCTCTGAAGTTTGATAATGGTGGTGAATACACGAGCAAAGAATTTGTAGAATACTTGAGCCGAGAATGCATACACAGGTTGATGATTGTTCCTAGAACTCCTCAAGAGAAAGGTGTAGCTGAGAGGATGAACATGACTATTTTAGAGCGTGCAAGATGCATGAGACTACATGCGGGTCTCCCGTTACACTTATGGGCTGCTACAGTTGATGCAGCTGTATATTTGATTATCGGAAGTCCATCTAGTGCGCTAGATGGACTCACTAGATGGAGGAATACCATAAGAACAATGGTCAGGTAAAAAGGTCAATTATTCATATCTAAAAGTTTTTGGTTATATTGCATATGCTTTGATTAACAGAGAAGACAGGAAGACGTTTGATGCTAAGTCCCAGAAGTGCGTCTTTATCGGATATGGCAGTGATGAATATGGATATAGGCTTTAGGATTATGAGAATAACAAAGTCATTCACAGTCGGAATGTGGTGTTCCATGAAGAAAAGATGTTCAAAGATCGTCAGACAGAGCGTAATACGGCAGTAGAACCAGAATATGTTGAGCTGGACACAATTCCTGTGAAGATGATTCCAGCATATCAGAGTACACCTGAAGGGGAGGTTCAAGAAGAACACATTATTAATGAGTAGGCAGTTCAAGAGGAATGCAGTGATCCAAAACAGACTAACGACCCTGAAGTATCTGTTTTGAGGAGATCTACACGTGTGAGAAAGCCAAAGGTAATTTTTTATCCATCAACTAATACTGTTTTGAGCTTTGTCTTATATACAGATTTGGGAGAGCCGGAGACTTATGATGAGGCAAAGAAAGACACATCTCACATGCAGTGGGAGAGTGCTATGAAAGATGAGATGAGCTCATTACTTCAGAGCAAAACTTGGGAGTTGACCGAGTTACCCACTGGTAAAAAGGCTTTGTTAAACAAATGGGTGTACAAGATTAAAAATGAAGCTGACGGTAGTATCAGATACAAGGCGAGACTTGTAGTAAATGGCTTTTCTCAAAAAGAATGGATCGATTACTCCGAGATATTTTCACCAGCAGTGAAGATGACATCAATCAGAGTTTTGCTGAGTATAGTTGCAGTGGAGGATCTTCATCTCGAGCAGTTAGATGTAAAAACAGCGTTTTTGCATGGTGATTTGGATGAAGAGTTATACATGGCACAACTTAGAGGTTTTGAGGTCAAAGGTAAAGAACACATGGTGTGTCGCTTGAAGAAAAGCTTGTATGGCTTAAAGCAAGCTCCGCGGCAATGGTACTTAAAGTTTGATGATTTTATGGAAAAAAAAGGATTTGCACACTGTAAAGCTGATCATTGTGTTTATTTTCGCAAGTATAGCGATTGTGATATTGTATATCTCTCTTTATATGTTAATGACATGCTAGTGGCTAGTTCTAATATGAAGAGAATCGCAGAAGTAAAGAGGATGTTAGCATCGCAGTTTGCTATGAAAGACTTGGGAGAGGCCAAGAAGATCTTAGGCATGAAAATCATTAGGGACAGGAAAAATAAGAAATTATGGTTGTCGCAGAAAGACTATGTGAACAAGGTGTTAAAGAGATTTAATATAGATAAGGCAAAATCGGTTGCGACTCCTTTAGCGGGTCACTTCAAACTTTCCAAGGATATGTGTCCGAGTACTTAGGTTTTGAAAGATGAGATGGCAGTAGTGCCGTGTGCGTCAGCAGTGGGAAGTTTGATGTATGCCATGGTGAGCACAAGACCTGACATTGCACAGGCAGTGGGAGTTGTGAGTCGATATTTGCAAAACCCGGGCAGAGAGCATTGGAATGCAGTAAAATGGATATTAAGATATTTAGCAGGTACATCAAATTACTCTCTTTTGTTATGGAGGTACATCTATAGAATTACAGGGTTATGTGGATGCAAATCACTCAGGTGATCGAGATAGTGGTAAGAGTAGCAATGGATATGTCTTTACAATTGCAGGTACAGTAGTGAGTTGGGTCTCCTAACTACAGAAAGTAGTGGCTCTATCGACGACAGAAGCAGAGTACGTGGCGATCACGGAAGCCTCTAAGGAAATCATGTGGTTACAAGATTACCTGGAGAAGCTACATCGAAAGCAACCAGTGAGCACACTGTGGAGTGATAGTCAAAATGCAATGCACTTAGCAAAGAATGCAGCTTATCACTCAAGGACTAGACATATCAAGAAGCGTTATCACTTCATTAGGTCAGCATTGAAAGATAACGAGTTACAGCTACAGAAGATTGATGGCTCAAAGAATCCAGCTGACATGTTTACTAAGGTAGTAGATAGAGAGAAGCATACTTTCTGTACTACTACTATTGGTATTACTCCATGTTAATTGATGAGGAGTATCGCAGAGACACAAGTCCTAGTTACTAGTTTTTGAAGAGGATGGATGCAAAGTTGCTTGGTGCATCAGATATATTTGTCTTCAAAAGGGAGATTGTTGACGTGTGAAACCAAATTTATTTCTTAAGAGCTTTTTTGTCTTTTCTCCTTCTTTTTTTGCTTCTAGGTCAAAAAGCTATACCTCATATATTAGGGATATATAGGTAGTAGCAGTCAAGAAAAAAGAGAGAGAGAGAGAGAGAAGCGCAAAGTAGCGAAGTGCAAAGTAGCGAATAGAGAAAAAAAGAAAAAGAAAGCGGTGACGGCATTCTTGAGTGTTCTCAATCTCTTTATGCCCCAATCTTGTGAGAAGATCATCAATTGTATTCATACTTTTCTCGAAGACTAGTGGATTCGCAAAGTGCCTCTGCGCGGAGACGTAGCCCAAGTTTGGGTGAACTTCGATAACAAATTCTCTGGTGTGTTCTTCTGATTCTGTTATTTTATTATTATATTCTGCTAGTGTGAATTGTTTGCTAGGGTTATTTTTCTGGAATTGGTGCGCAATTCCTAACATGAATACCATCTTAGTGGATCTTTGAAGACGGGGTTGGCATCCCATGCATAAATTGGTTGGGTGCTGGTGCCTCTCTTTTGATAAGGCCATGGCAGGCCGAAACAAGTTATCGTATTGAAGTGTTCTGTATGCGTTGCTCAAGGGATTAGATGCTCGAGCTAAATGGGCGTGCTATGATCCGATGTGAGGATACGATTCGCCATATTGTTCTTAGGAATTATTTTTAGAAAGAAAGCTGGCATGGTGTTCTCGCCTTATCAGGCACCGCACGGGTTATTTTGTGGATAAGAATCTGTCGGCCCGTGATACGTACATAACGATAACGTGAACACCATTGGATCATAGGATGCTGTTCTCATCTGCCAACTGGAAAGTCGTACGTTAATTTGCCCGTCGTCGTGCTCGGCCACAACTCCAAATCTTGTAAAGCATGTGTAGTTCCTGCAATTATGGTCCTCATCAGTGTCCCACGTGTCTTTTTGTGCATGGGATTGAACCCCACAGCATGATGCTGAATCAACTTCAGGATTCTTTACTTCCGAGGTTTTTGATTCCGACTCTTGCCCATGTTTTTACTCGCAGTCTCGACTCTCTCCTTTTGAATTTTGCGTTCGCCCCACCCCCACCATCCTAGGAGATTGGTACATAAGTCGTGTCGGATCGACGAAAAAAAAAAAAGGAAAGAGGATTTTGTGCATCACTTTCATCGTTGGTAACTATCTCAAATAAAGAGCTGGTTACACAAAAAACTAGTTGATCGAGGAAAGCTACTAAGGGAGTTGAGTGGCTTGTTCTATTGTTCTATTGGACGAGTACTTACCCATTTATGTAAGTCCTGAGAGAGTGGCATTGACAGTTGTGGAATGCAAGGAAGCGATAGAGCAGCCCGCAACGAGGGCGTTGTAGAATTTGGTGGGGGAAAATGTCACAAACCGAATTCTCCCGTACCCTTGTGAGCTCAAAAGTGGAGTTTTGTGGCATTAGGGTGAAGAGTGAGTGACGCAGAAGAGATAATACAACTGGTGTGTGGGAGTGGCGTCATAATGTTTGTTCTACGAGTCTTGGAATGGAATGAATAACATCTTATTGGATAGTTGAAGGCGGGGTTGGCCTCCCGTGCATAAATTGGTCGGGTGTTGGTCCCTCTCTCTTGATGAAGCCATGGCAGGCCGAAACAAGTTGTTGTATTAAAGTGTTCTATATGTGTTGCTCGAAGGACTAGATGCTTGAGCTAAACGGGCGTGCTATGATCCGGTGTGAGGGTACGATTCGTCATATTGTTCTTAGGAATTATTTTTAGAAAGAAGGCCGGCATGGTGTTCTTGCCTTATCAGGCGCCGCACGGGTTATTCCGTGGATAAGAATTTGCCAGCCCGTGATACATTCATAACCGGTTGTTGACATTGCTCGTTGGGTTTAAATAACGTTAACGTGAACAACATGGGATCATAGCATACATTGTTTATTGCTCAATGGACGGAACCCATTTATCCCACTCTCTTTCTTTTTAGCACATTCCCATTTCCTGTGTGCACCGTCGGGTTGCGCAACTACCGCGAAAAATATAATCTATGTCAATGTGTATCTATTTGTACAGAAGCAAACACATCCCTTAAAAGAGCAAAAATTATGCAGAAATGCTCATTTCAGAACCTTCTGTTTTGATACCATGTAAGATATTGTGGCAGCGCCGACAACTGTTCTAAAAGCTTAAACTATTAGCCGGAAGACGTGGTTCAATATCTCAATATTCTAAAGTTAAAAATACTCTATCATTTGACTTCAAAGGCCCACCGAACCACATCAGATTCGAATGGGGCGAATCTTTCTCTATGCATTATCTTGAAATAGTTTGACATGCATCTTGGCCTTCGTTGCCTAGCAAGACACGATAAGAAGATTGTTTTATCTTCCCAATAGAGGTCGCGTACCAAGTTTTAGAAGCAATTACCAAACCATCATCTTAAATTCAATAAATGGAATTGTTCCCACGCCTCACGTCGACCATTTCGATAGAAGATTGCATCGATGCCACCTCAGCTCAATAATGATGCTCTGAGTGTCGTCATCTTGAGAGATCTCTCAAAACAATAATGTCAACGATGAAATTGGGTTTTTCCATATCTTTTCTTTCTTAATTGAGAATTTCGGGTTTCGTTTGCTTGTGGCATATACCATCTTAGGATTAATCCAAAGCAAATACTTCAATTCCGGGATTGTTTTCCATGTCGAGGATGATTTTCCGAAGACTTTATTTCACAAAGAGAATTGATTATGTAACAGTTTTGGATCACAAAAAATAAATAAATAATTAATTAAAAATTATTGTGGGGTCCACTTCTTCAAAAATTTGTGGCTGACAACGTAGTGTTATTATCACAACCACCCAAAAACTGTTAAGCTAGCAAAACTTTTTTACAAGCACGCGTCTCTCTTCGTTATCTATTTTTTGCCTATGTCTGGTTCGATTGGGAAAATTAGTTGCCGTTGGTCAATGCGACAGCCTCAAGGAAGATGGATGGACGAAGCAGCGATAAATCCGCCATTGCTGATCAGGAGTTCTGATCAAGAAGATGGGAGGCGATGGCTGACTCAGCTCCTCAGACTTTCGAGGGGGGATAGGGATCAGCCTGTATGCCCCCGCGAAAAATGGGGTTCATTGCTGAGGTGGATTCGCATCACGTTTGACTTTTTACCAGCCAAGATACAAAGAAAAAGTCTCACGTAACTCGTTTGATTAAACATGCCAACCGTTGATTTTATATGGCGTTACTTTAATACTTGATCTCGACAAGCAGACTGTCTTTGAAATTGTTATGTGTGTTGTCTTGTGACATACGGCATCAACCAAGTAGACTGCAAATCGGGATGACATGAGAATTCTCGAATTTGGTGGCGATCTTGGATGCTCCGAAACAAAGAGAGAGTTGGTTTAAAGAGAACAAGAAAGGAGTAATGTTACGTTGGAGATGGGCATGTCCCAAAAACCATAAGACGTGTCTATGCTATTTCATTTTTGTTTGAGCTCTAATTTGGTGAAAGATTCGAAAAGCTCTTGTCGTCTTATCGGAATTGGATGGACATGTTGGAAGAAACTCGATTGATAAGCTTTCTATTTCAAAGTCATACCGTGAAAACGTCTAATACAAAGTGAGATTTTCCAGGACGAAAAGATTATGCTATCGCCTTCTTCAATTAGAGATGGCGCTTAAACATTAATGGCATGATCATTATGTAGACATTTGTAAACCACTCACGTCTTAATAACTTATCATCAAAAGATCTGTTTTTTTATCTGTCCAAAAGCATCGTTTGAACAGCACAGGAAAAAATCAAGGTTTTTCAATTGGAAGATACTGGAAGGAAACGTAACGTCGCCCATCTTGATATTGTTGATTTTAGCATTGTATTATTTTGTCGAAATCTATTGTTGTAATCAAATTTTTATTGCCCGCAAAAGCAAATCAAAACTTTACAGAAATGCTTATCCATTAATTCAAAACAGGATAACTAGCTAGCCACCCACAAATCTTATATCTATTCATCCACTAATTCGCGTCACTAATTCCCAAGATGGTAATTAATTATGCACCAGCCTCCCATTCGCTAATCGATCAAAATCAATTGATCCACATGACACGACAAACAATCTCGTCATACCGGACAAAATGGATGAGCGACCCGACAGCGAACCTGGAGAGCACACGTGTCCCGCGACGAAACGACGCCGTTGGCGAGTACACGCGGATGGCGCGGCAACTGGCACTGGCAGTATAAGTAGGCGGGGGAGTCGAAGCGGCGTCGTAACTAATTCTCCTCTCACCGTTCTCCTCGTCGCCGCTCGCTTCCCGCTCCAGACGTGTTGCTCCCTCCCCCCATCTCGCCCCTCCACCTTCCTCTCGGAAGATCTCTCCCTCCCTCTCCGTCGCTTCCTTTTCTTTAACCCCCCCTCTCTCTCCGGAATTTCTCGGCCGAACCGGTAGCCAGGATGTGTGGAATCCTTGCCGTTCTCGGTTTCTGCGGCGACTCTCAGGCCAAGCGGGTTCGAGTGCTCGAGCTCTCTCGCAGGCAATTCCTCCTTTCTTCCTCTGTTACCCTTTTGCATCTCCCAGCGGCAAAAAATGCGTGTCAACTTTTGCTTCTTCTCTTGTTTTTCTTTTTCCAATATATTGCTTATCAACGTGGAGGAAAGACCCTTTTGCGTCACGATCCACATCGTCTTTTTACGTCGCACGACGAGGACATGCAAAGGTCGTGTGGTGAATTAGTTCCGATCCATGCCCGAGAAGAGGATGGGCGGTGGGAGATGAACGAGCGCATCAGACAGTGCACTTCTTTAATTTTGATAATCATGATATGACATGAATTTGATGGATCAGAGGGAATATTCAGTCATCCGAATATATCTGATTCTCTCTAGCTTTTGGCTGATTAAATATTTTGAATAGACTCTGTTCACTGTCTCATCAGCACCTACATCTCACTTTAGAGATCCAGACGTGGCCGTGGGATCCCCAGCTTAACTACGTTATCCGTAGTGTTGGTATTATTCTTAGGATTTTTATCCCTTGTTGTTTTATTGTTTCCATTACTGTTCAAAACTCAAATTTTTTTCGCTGTTGGTGCAATTTAACATAATACGGAAGATGATGAACTTCTCTAGGACGACTCGTATTGCTTTGGCCCGCATACGAGATTCCGCTTAGTAATGAATGAATTGGAACCCGAATTACGGTTGGTTGGTTCTTGAACAGATTTGCTTTCGATTACTTTAAGTTGTTACTAATTTTTTATCGAAACAGATTGAAGCATCGTGGTCCCGACTGGAGCGGTCTGTACAAGCATGGAGACTGCTATCTGGCCCATCAACGGCTGGCAGTCATCGATCCAGCTTCCGGTGATCAGCCCCTTCTCAATGAGGATGAGACAGTCGTTGTCACTGTACGTTAAGCTTACATGTCTAGAAATAAAACTATGCATGCTTCCAAATTTCTCCCCTTTGAAGGAAATGTGCTAGACAAAATCAGTAATTTCATCACGACACCAGCAGTTGGATTCGATTTTGGAATTACGGTCACATTCTTTCTCTGACTCTGCTGAAACCGAAGATTTTCGATCTCAAATTCAGGTGAATGGAGAAATATACAACCATGAAAAGCTCAGGAAGCTTTTGCCTAACCACAAATTCAGAACTGGTAGCGATTGTGATGTAATTGCACATCTGGTGAGCCCCTTGGCATACTTCCGCTTCCTCTGTCTTTTTTCCTAGAAAACTAAGCTGCTATTTAATTCTTTACCAGATATCTCCTTATCAGTCAATTGTATATGTTACCACATTTACATGTTGACTTATCCCTTCATCTAATTTAAGCTTTTAAGAGCAGCTCGCAGTGGTGCACAAAACTCCCAGCCTAAAATTTTGTTTGACTTGATAGTTGGATATCTTAGCAGTCCCTAGTTTGATTCAATATAGTACCATGACAGACCTAACAAACTACCACCTTTACTTTTTATTGCCTCTGATAGTATGAAGAATATGGGGAGAATTTTGTGGAGATGCTAGACGGAATGTTCTCCTTTGTGCTGTTGGATAAGCGAGACAACAGCTTTATCGTTGCCCGCGATGCTATCGGGATCACTTCCCTCTACATGGGATGGGGACTCGACGGTAAAACCTCGCAGAGAGACCTTGCGAGTTAGAAACGAGTAACAAAGCTTTCTAGATATCTAAGTATGGTAAACATTTCTTTTGCTGTTTATGTTCAGGCTCTGTCTGGATATCATCAGAACTGAAAGGTCTGAATGATGATTGCGAGCATTTTGAGTGCTTTCCACCCGGTCATCTGTATTCAAGCAAGCAAGGAGGACTTAGAAGGTGGTATAATCCGCCTTGGTTCTCAGAGGCAATCCCCTCAATTCCTTATGATCCTCTTGCTCTAAGGTGTGCTTTTGAAAATGTAAGTGATTCATTCTTTGTTCCTATCATCCAATTGGAGATTTTGATGGGAGACCTAATCTGTGAGTGAATTCATAGGCTGTGATCAAAAGACTGATGACTGATGTCCCCTTTGGAGTTTTGCTTTCTGGAGGCCTAGATTCATCACTTGTTGCCTCTGTCACTGCACGTCATTTGGCAAGCACGAAAGCTGCCAAGCAATGGGGGGCACAACTCCATTCATTTTGTGTTGGTTTAGAGGTATTTTGCAGATTATATCTCGGAAATCAGAACTTGAGGAGATGCTTTTCTAGATCTCATAAGTGCTTCAATCTGTCGAGCAGGGTTCACCTGATCTAAAGGCTGCAAAGGAAGTTGCGGATTATTTGGGCACAGTTCACCATGAATTTTACTTTACTGTACAGGTACTTGTGCTAAACCTTGAATCCATTTCTATTTTTTTTTCACTTTGTTTTCTTTTTAAATTTCTTGAAATGATTGGATAATATCTTCGCAACATGTGATTTCCTCTGTATGACCTACGACAGGATGGTATTGATGCTATTGAAGATGTTATATACCACATCGAGACATATGACGTGACAACAATTAGAGCAAGCACCCCTATGTTTCTAATGTCTCGTAAGATCAAGTCACTTGGTGTAAAGATGGTGCTTTCTGGTGAAGGAGCTGATGAGATCTTTGGTGGATATCTATATTTCCACAAGGCACCCAATAAAGAAGAATTTCATCGTGAAGCATGTCGCAAGGTGACAAAAATTTTATTGAGAAGATCCTTGTCTATGTAAGTTTCGAGGAAAATAAGTTAAGTCATAGATAATCCTACATGTTAAATTGTCAGCAGATCAAAGCCCTCCACCAATATGATTGCTTGAGAGCCAACAAAGCTACTTCTGCATGGGGTTTGGAAGCCCGTGTTCCCTTCTTGGATAAAGAGTTCATCAATGTTGCGATGTCAATCGACCCTAAGTGGAAAATGGTAAAAGACAATGCCATCAATCATGTTACGGTGGTTGTTTGTTCATATTGTTCTTGAGAATCAGTTGTGCACCGAGAGATTGTAATTTGAACACACATGCAGGTGAAACCTGAAGAAGGACGTATAGAGAAATGGGTGCTTCGGAAGGCCTTCGATGACGAGGAGCATCCATACTTGCCAAAGGTTTGATAATTGTAGTCTAAAAATTTGTTTCAACAAAAACTGTCAAAACCTTTGGACCCGTGGGTTGATGTGTTCTATATGATGCTCTGCAGCATATTCTGTACAGGCAGAAAGAACAGTTTAGCGATGGTGTCGGCTACAGTTGGATTGATGGCCTTAAAGAACATGCGGCCCAACATGTACGTCTCTTCCAACTACTTTCGCAATGATTTTCTCTCTTCTCGACTTTTTCCCCATATTCAACATTGTATAGGATCACATTCAACTGCTTACGATCGACCACTTGATATTTTTATCAGGTCACAGATAAAATGATGCAGCATGCTTCACATATCTTCCCGCATAACACTCCCACAACAAAGGAAGCCTACTACTACAGGATGATTTTCGAGAGGTTCTTCCCACAGGTGTTCTTTCTGAACTTTCTTAAGTTCACTTTTAAGCAGCAAGCCAGTCCATATTAGCTAATGCTGGCGAGATCATGCTTTTTCTGATCATGCAGAACTCAGCAAGATTGACTGTTCCCGGAGGACCAAGTATAGCATGCAGCACTGCGAAGGCTATAGAGTGGGACGCCGCGTGGTCGAATAACCTTGATCCTTCCGGCAGGGCTGCACTCGGGGTTCACCTTTCAGCTTATGACGAGCATGTGGCTGCCGTTAATGGTGGAATCGTGCCATCGGATATCGGTGGGGACGTAAGGAGTATGATGGAAGTTACTGCTCCTGGGCTGGCAATCCTGAGCTAGTATTTGGGGCAGCAGTCCTGCGCCAGCTTCATTTTGCAAGCTTTGCTAGTCAAATCATGTCAGCATTATGTGAATAGTTGTGTTCTAGTTCGGATGGCAATGTATTCTTGGTATGTGTCATATTATCTACCTTCTTGACGTTTGTTTTGCTTTAAGCAGCGAAAGGTTTGTGTCATGGTATGGTCAAAGCTTGTATCTTAACTTCAGTATAAACTGTGTTCCTGCTTACACGAACTAGCTCGGGTAACAGTGTTCTTACCCTCCTGAACATGTAGTTTTGCACAATAATTCCGCGCTTAAGTTTTTGGCTTTCCAATCTTTTACTTCTGTGATTTTTCTTATATATACATGTTTACTGTTAAGCAAGGATAAGGGAAGAAACTAGTTCCAGCTTGTAAATTCGAGTCCTATTAAAATCAACAGGCTCAAAACTCTCGCACCATGAAATTGTGGTACGGACAATATAAGTCATACATAATATAAAGGAAAATCTACCAAAATCCAACATAACCTAACTAGTTAAACAGGTAGATGCTAAGTAAAAACGAGTCACCTCACTTCTCAGCAAAAACAATATGCTCTGAGTCTTCTTTACATGACAAAAGGAGACATTTTCATCTTCGCACTCCCCCAAAGAATTGTAGGCAGAGGCAGAGAAGTAAATTGTTATAATTGCCAATTAGTGTACATCATATAGCAAGAGAAAGATCAATAAAACAAAGCCGTGTAAAAAAGTTGGTTCCAAGTATCAGGCAAGCCGGGAAGGCACCAATGGCTGCAGTCAGCATAACGATCTGGGTGAGCCCTTTGCTGTGGGCTCAGTTCCCCGCTGTAGATAGAAGGGTGTCCGTCTTTTCGCAAAGCTGAGAGCATCGTTATGTCGAGGAGATATGCAGGACTATGCATGTCTTTAAGTACTTCATCTATGAGACTCATCTGCTCCAGGTATTCACCTGGATACGCAGTTCCGCTCATCGGCACCGTCTCGCCATAACAGTTTTTGGTGGTTGTGCTGGCTGTTGCTCCAGCGCTCCATTCAGCTGGGCTGTACATGTCATACAGTCACTTAATCCAATCACATTTTTTGCTCAAAGAAAATCTCAGTGTGTTTGTTTAGTTTTCCAACCAAGTTTATCCAAAGCCAGCCCTTGGAGATAACAGCAGTGTAGGCAAGAGTCACCTATTCCTTCAGACACTAGCTAACAAACATCGATTACTAAAGGTAAACAAAGGTAATTGCAGATCTGTCAGAGACATATATTTCTTTACTGAGGGACTCTGCTGGTGAGTCCACTAATTCTTAGGCTAAACTTTTGGTTTTAAAAGCTATATACTTGGCAGTAATCGATTGCTAATCAAATTTTAAGAAACGAAACCAGCTCAAAGGAGGAGCTAGACAGATGTTCATGTTTTGCCAGTAATTTTTTCCAGTTGGAATTCATATCAAGATGGAGGAAAAGCTGACCTTCAAACTTATAGCATGAACGAGTTTTTCTTCTTCACACTCAGCAACAATCTTAAAGTACAATAAACCTCAACATTGTCGAGTTAGGCATGTAAATTCCAAAAGTTGACAAGCCGGCTTATGTCATAAAACAGATTACAGACTTACAGAAACGGGGAATGAGGGCAGGCTTTTTAGGACGCAGACGAGCCTAATACAAGCGCATGCGCCACCTGCATAGCTCCCACTCACCATCACTCCAATATTCAACCAGTTTTTTTTAATGCTAGAAGCCATAGTTTTTCTTCGGTTATAACTATGGAGCATAGAAAAATTGCCCAGATTTTAGGACCTTTTCTTTTGCTTGCACATACAGAGAACTGCTCTTTCTTATACAGAATGCCAAAGCAACAGTTCCAGAAAACATAATAGATATACATCTTTTACACTAATTGTTACACTCATATCATCAGTAGACAGATGGTTTTTCTTCCACAACTGCTTGTACAACGAATCATCAACAATTGAGTTGTTCTTCCCTACTTCATTTTCTACATCAATTGCCATAAGAACCAGTAGAGAGAGAGAGGGAGAGAGAGAGGGAGAGATACTTGTAGTGAGTAGGGGAGATGGCGAGAAAGAAGACGCTGGATCGAGTGCGGTCAATATTGGCATCGACCCACTTGGCCCACGTTCGAAGCGCTCTCTCCATGGCCACCCCACGATCCATGTCTTGGTAATACGTCCCTCCTGATTCCATCACATCCCACCTGTGCCCATCCACCATTTCCGATCCAGTCATTACTTAGTCCAATATAATCCCTCCCCAAAAATTCTCCATCTTTTCTTTGTTTATTTATTCGGTTCGAAGTAACAAGTCCAAAACAGTTATACTGCAAAATCATGAACAGAAAAAAAGGGAAGGGAAGAAGCTGTTTTTGCCTACTCTTGGAGAGATCCTGTATGGCTCCACCAGTGACCCGTGTTGAACGACAGCACATCCGCCGCCCGCCAAGCGTTGCCATTCCCGGAGATGTCGTCAAGCCGGAGAACTCTCCGCCCTTGCACCACGTCTATGTCCACCAAGTACCGGGCTTTATAGAACGATATGGTCACGCCATAGTCCTGCCTTGTCGTTACAATAAACTCCAATTAACAAAAACGCACAAACTTGCTCACCAAACACGACATTGACATACAGGGCTGAAAAGCAAAAAAAACATAGTAATACTAAAATTATTAATAAAAGACCAAATCTTGATTTCTGGGGGAGGTTTCACTGCCAGGGTTCAGTCTTATGTATTGCAGCTGGCAACAACTGCCCTGAAAAGTGATGACCCCAACGCAGCTTTTTGGGCGAGACATTAATTTTCAAATGATTTCTTGGACCAGATTGAAAAATCCCCAATTTCTTTTTTTTCTCAAAACCCTTCTGATTTTTATAAACTAAAAATGCAAATAAAGAAGTAATCTTCAGATATGGGTCGGATGAAAATGGAAATGCAGGTGAGATTAGATTGAGGGACATTACCAAGAACTTGAAAGTAGAGAGAGGATCACCTCTGGCCATCTGAGTGTGCGTCTGCGGAGCATCGGCATAGATCAGACAGACCAACGACTCCCATTGATTCTTGCCCAGCGAGTCGCCCACAAACATCACACTCTTCCCTCTCATTCTCTCCAAGAACTCAACCCCGCTGAACCTTCGCACGCATCAAACCAGACCCTCCATTCACTGACCACAGACAACAAATCCAGAAAGGAAAAAGGGAAAAAAGAACGAGGAAGTGGTAAATGAAGTACCTAGGGAGCTCGCAGTTGAGAGGCTTCCACCGGTACTTGAGATAGCCCGAGTCGGGTCGGCCGTACATCTGGCAGTTGAACTCCGGGTCGATGAATGGGCAAGTGTATTGGTAGAGAGGGAGGGAGTCGTCACGGACCCATGTGCCGGAGAAGATCGGGCACGTGGTTTGGTTGGCTCGGAGCGTTGGGGTTCGGCTGTGGTGAGTGGTACGGTGGTTCTTTAAGCTCATTAGTATAGCTGAAGATGACGTTCGCCATTGAAGCGAAACCAGAAGCAGACGGAGAAGGAGGAAAAGAGGGAGAAGGAGATGGGTTAGTGAACAGGGAAGAGTCATTTCGGAAAATATCTTCCAGGACAGAGAAGTGAAAAGGGTAAGAGAGAGAGAGAGAGAGAGAGAGAGAGGCTTTGATAAAGCAGCAGCAACGGAGGGATTAAAAAGGACAACGAGGGATGGAATCTCGTCCCTGTTGCTAACTTTCAATTCGTCAATCACAAATATAGAACAAATAAAAGAGGTTCTTTTAAGTGATACCAACGAGAAAAAAAATTGTTTTTTTCGTGACGTAACGAGGTAGATGAATTAAAATAAAACAAAGTTAACTTGTTTTCCTCATGATATGTCTATGCAGTGCATTTAGATTTCGGATTTGGCAGGGATGGGGTTCACGGGGGTTGGAACCACTGGGTTGACTTGGACTACTGTCGGAACCTTAAATTACACGAGCCAGACAAATCTCCAGTTAAAAAAAGAATCATCCAGTTTTTCAAGGGAAAAGTTCGAGGGGGAAAAATCTTAGCTTGGTTTATTTATGCATATAAATCAGACATCTTTACAGACCTGCTGATCTATCTCAAGAGAGTTTTACTATTGTTCTTGGGTGTACATGGGATTGGAGACTAAATGCCGAGACTCGTGAGTCTCTCGTAGATTCGCATCCATGTTCTCTCTGGGCATGAGAGAAAAAGATTACTTGTGGCTCAGGAAAGAAAGTTGGGATTTTGAACTTTCTGTCCAAGGCGAAAAGGCACATATCTGGACCAAATGTTCTTTGCTTTTTCTTCTCAAACTTGCGTATCGTAAGTTATTCCTCATATAAGCAAGCACATACGAGCAAACCCATCCTTGATGAAAAAGGAGTCCCATTTAATACTCATAACCTGGAAATCTGTCCACAAGTGAAGCATGTCCTTATTCCTTGCGGAAACACCAGATGGCTTCGTGTCTAGTTCATGCTAGAAAGGTTGAGATTTGAGTTTTAGATTCTGCAGTCATTGACAAGAAACATTGAACCACTTCTGCCCAGATCCATGAGCCACTTTGTGTCAGCTATATCATAAACAATGTGCAACTTCTTGAACAAGCTGAGGGAAGGGAAAAAAGCATGTGAACTTAAAAATCTCTCCAGCAAATCAAATTGTCCATTAAGGATTAGAGGAGGACGACGGTCAGTCAAAACAATGTAACACAGAGAAAGGGCAGCAATCAATGCTCAGACTCTTTACACCGCATCGAATGTGAAAAATGAAACAGCCAACCCAATAGAAAAAGAAGCAAACAACAAACTTCTGGGCTATGAGGATTTTATACATAGGAATGACTGATGAAAGAATTGCTTCCATGTCTATCTCTATTGTTCTAATTGAAAAAAGGGCGGCCCTTTTTGCACCAAAATTGGTGTACTCTCCGCTCATCGTTCTTAACTTCACACAGGATCAATCGACAAGATAAACAATTTATCTGAGTGCCAACTGACTTCAGCTTCTGCTTTACAATTTTCTCCTTCTCTGGTAACACTTCAATCCTCCATCACCGTACTCTCCACTTTGTACTTCCAATGCATTCTCATTGGACAGTTTAGAACCGGCTTCAACACCACACTGTCTGTCATCAAATATATCCTATAAACATAAAAGAATACATCAGCCTTTCTGGGCTATTAAGGAAATGATAGGGCTCGTTGAAACTAAAAACAAAACGACATACCGACAATAAAAAATTTTCCCAGCTGGAGCTTTTAGCATGGTCGACGACAGAGCCAACAGCAGAACTAGAAAAAATCACAGTTATAGGCAATAGACGTGGAGCCTCCATGATACAATTATAAAGAGGGCACCTTCAGAAGCCCAAGCAAGATCGCCTTTAATAGAACACTCCAAGATTTTCATTCCTTTCTTCCTCCTCTTGATGCAATGGAAAGAGTCTTCCTAATTTACAACCAAGGATCCCAAATTTTACTAGATGGACGAATAGAGCATGAGGATTTATCTGCATCATTTGTCCTGGAAAGGTTAATCTATTGTCTTTGTTGTCATTATCATGCATCACTAATTTAGGTTTCGACCAACTGTTACGTCTGATTACATATTATCTGCATTATATTGTCTAACTACTGGCGAACTTAGAATTGTGGCTGGTGCACATGCTTCAACCAAACCACGTCACTTCAAGGCACCAAAATAATGACTTTACTACATCATGTCAATCATGTAGGTAATTACAATCTCTTGATTCAGTTTTGCCTTCCAAACTTAGGCCTTGATAACTGAGAGTGCCTATTAAGTTATAATATTGTGTGTCATAGTGCATATAACTTCAAGAAACCATGCCAATATTTGTAGGCGTTTTCCATTTTTTAAACTACAAAGCATCGCACATTCTTTTTCACACAGATAAAGCATTTTTCCGCAAATACTTTTGCTTTTCCTTTTGATCCTTAAAATCCTTCCAAGTTAGCTTAGTAGCAAAGTGAGAGGTGATGCGTACCTCAACTGGCCTTCAGCGACAGTTTCACTCCCCTCGGCGGTATCTTCTTGAAGAATGTCAAAGACAGCACTGGAACCCACCAAATCAACTTCATCAAGCTGACGGTTTGCATCATCTTCAAAACTATGCCAACTCCCTGAAATAAGGCATGGATGATCAAATCACTGGCAGAATTACGAAATATACAGCTTTTATTTGCCTGAGATTCCTCTAAACTTGCCTCCGGGTAAGTTTGATTCTGCCGATGTGATATCAACTAAACGTTTCTGACACATGACTGTTCCCTGGAAATCCAAGAAGGTGTAACCAAGAAATTGTGATCTTTCACTATCTGTCATCTTCTTGAATCCAAACGAAGTGGTCCACGTGTTTAGAACACTAGAAACAGCAGGTAGAACCAGCGTTTCCACTCCTAATTCCTTCAGCCTCTGTAATGAGGAGCATATGGATCAGAACAGCAAATTTAGAAGGCAAGACAGTCAAGTTTCTATTCAGCCACTGAAAGTTCATCCCGCTGGACATCTCTGTTTTCAATTAAATGCTTGTCATAGAAGTTGTCCACTTGCCGAACATCAAAGCCACATTCAATGTTAAACTAAGCAAAACAAAAATATCACCCAGATACCATCTAGGAAGGGAAACATCCCAGAAATGGAAAACAATCAATCTCATATATAATAGAAAGCCAGCTACACAAAATATATGAGCCTAAGACGCATTTTCCAGTTGTCATATAATGATACGTCCTTGGTCATAACTCTGCAGATTGATTACGATTCATGAAAAAATCAAGCCTCCTTACTTGCATTATGCTGAACATGGGTTTCCTGATTTGCACCCCTAAAAAAATATCTCATTAATAGTTCCGCGAAATTGACAAAAGAAAAGAATAAGATCATAAAACAATTGAATCTTAACTAGTATGGTTTATCTTGGGAGCCAGACCTCGACGAAATAAAAAGAACAGAAGGTTTACCACGGCAGTCTATTTTATTGTTAGGAGACAGAGATTTTGCACTAATGGTTTATCTATAAAAAGACAGAGAGACCTGATGTTGTCATTAACAACAGATAACCAACATGATCAATAAGCAAACAATTTCACAATGAAACAAGATGGGTTGGAAACATCCTATTGATAACATATGGAAGACTTAAAAAGAATCTACTTTGCAATTGCAAAGGAAAAATGAAGGAAACTCAAACGCACAGGGAATGGAAAAACACAGACAAAATCCTAGAGAGAAAAAGAACCATTAGGGAAGAACGAAAAGAAAATAGCTTGACGCACAATCACGTTCATGGCTTAACATGGTGAACATTGAGAAGTACCTTTTCAAGCTCATCCATCAAAATGCGACACATTCCAAGCCGACGGTAGTGGAACCTTGTCCCAACCAAAGGCACTTCAGCCACTTTTCCACCATGGATCCTTTGTTTTCGGAAGAGAGAGAGAGATGTTCCAATCATTTTGTGGTTCGTGAAAAGTGAAGGTTGAAAATGAAAAGGACTTATTTAAAAAGCCTATAAGCCGACAAACTTTACGGTGTATTGAATGTATACCTTACAGTTGCCACCGTGATCAACTCATCATCTTTTTCAAGAAGTACTGTATAAAATCCTTGGAAGTTTGCACGATTCAACTCTGATCTGTGGAATGGCAAAGCACAAGGATTTAGACACTGGGAAATTTATGGATGCTGGATTAAGGAAGAATGAGGAATGCGTGAAAGGCTCTAAGCACATCCTGTGATGCTGCATATTTGGTAATACGCGTTTTCACAATCATTTGATCCGCATTTGCAACATCATTTTGCTAATATCTTGCCATAAAAAAAATTAAGCATAGGATGCAACAGTTACTAATGACATGCATAAACCAAAGGACTTCGGGTGGAGAAGTAAACTTGAAACGTATGCTAGAGCACAGGGACTATCATTACGAAAATGAAGAACGACTGTGGAGGAAATTAAGATGTTTCACCTCCTGTTGAAAATAAGGTCCTTGACGAGATCACTACTAGTGTAAGGCTCTTTAACGGGCTCAAAGCATTCATGCATCACATCAAGAGCAAGGTTTAGCCTGACGTAATTTTCTGCAGCAGCCTCAGTATCAAGAAAATTGACACCATTATAATCAGGCTTTACACACTTTAACAATGTCCAGGTCAAGTTATCAGTTCCCAATCTTCTTGGCTTTTCCAAGAGCTCGGACAGACCTACAGATACCTGCCATTACAATATAATGTGATAACACAATTTCATGCCAAGCAACCTATAGTTCATATTACTATATGATGGCACCCCTTTATAATCAGCACGGAAAAGGAAAATGGAGTTGAGTGATTACTAGTTTGAAAGAAGGTGCCAACTACGTTTGTAACGAGAGCTGGAAAATGTGAACTTGGACAAAAGTCCCAAGACTCTTATAAGTGTTTGGAGAAACCTTTAGAATTTGAAGAAAATGGAGTTTTGAAAAAACTTCTAGGGTTTCTCTACATTCAACTTTCCATCCATAGCAAGTAAAAAAGTGTCGTCAAATAGTAGTTTTCATCAAGATCTTGCACCTCTAGAGCATTTAGACTTCATTGACTACTAACATTAAATACTGAATCATCAATTAAATGAATGTTTATTTCCTTTAGCCCCTTGTTACAGGTCAATCATCTGACTTAAAAGGAAAGCAGCTATATTTTATTCTCAAGATTCAAATAAACTCTTATTGTCTAATTTAAATCTTGTGTGAGAAGTATCGGTACTGAAATAATTTCTAGAAGAGGAAGACGCCTGTGCCATCAAGTATCCACCTTAATAAAGAGAACCGATCTAGTGATTTACTCCTTAAACACTGGTGGAAACTCAAAAGGAAAACAGCAGCAGTTTGACATACCTTTCCACACATTTTGCTACAAAACCAGTTCATCTTATGATCCCTTTCCAAGTTAGTTACCCCTCTGGTCCTCAGGCACCCAATGTGATCTACAGCATTTAATCAAGCAGAAAACAACAGCAGTTACAAAAGGATTCAGTATTAAACTAGCAATTCTATAGCACTTATGTACATACATTTACGCTCGCATTGGTCGCAACGTAAAACATGGTCATCCACAGAACAACCAGCATCTTCTCTGGACTTGCATCGGTTGCAAATTGCACAGCAACATGAGGGGCAAAACCAGTTCCCATCCGGTACATCCTATAGATTTCAACATAATCAGATGTTATTGTGTTGTCATTTTAGAAGTTTGCTCATGCATCCAAAACAAACAAACACATTGATGGAGGCAAAATTGCATGTGTCCGCTGCAAAATAGTTAAAATGATCATGACCAACCTTTAGACCAAGGCAACCCTCATGAAAAGAGGATGGGCACCCGTCACATAATATCAGTTCACCCCCATAATGACAGACGGAGCATATGTAATCATTGTGGATGTCATGAAGACTACTCGTCCTTGCACTTCTTGCTTGTCTCATGATGCGACTCATGCCTTTACCACGAAATGCCTGTAGCTGGCAGTCTAACAGAGACCTGCCATCTCCTAGAAAAATTGTGGCAGCTGGCTTCATGTTGGTAATGTTGGCACCTCCAGCATGATTCACAAAACCATTTAAAGTAAAAACATTGCCGCAACAACTGCAATTGATCCCATCACGTCTTAGACGCCCGGTAGCCAAATTACGGGAATGCCTCCTGCAGCGGTAAAATATTTTATCTCTTGGCAACACTACATTGTTGTCCATCAACCAAGACAATATAGTTTTTGGGTGATGCTGTGATAGCCGGGGAACCATATGCCGAACTCTCTTTCTCGACACTAGAGTGGGAGATGGCTGACTAGCTTCTAAGTCATCTCCTGATTCGGACAAAGAACCAGAACACCTCGTCAATCCCTCTCTCATAGCATTTGACCTGACTTGCCCTAGACTACTGCTAGTTTGAGATTCACAATGCATTACTAGATCTTTCTTCGATCGAAATGTTTTTCTCCCTTTAGAATTGACGACACTGAGGTTAGGAACTTCCCCTAACTCTGAACGGCCGGTATTTTTGTCGCGCAGCCTTTCAGAAAGGGCGCTTTCTGGCACCAAGGTTTTCTGAATGTCTAGACCGCCAACTAGAGATGGAAGTTTGTTGCTCGGTGACTCACACTCCATTTGCTTGCTGCTTTTTGCAGTTTGCAGCACATTATCGTTTATGCAACGTTGGCAGGCTATTCGAAGTGAAAAATAAGGGCTTCCACTGGGTGAAACATACTGCTTCTGAAACCTTCCTCCCTTATACACCCGACGGAATGTCCAGCCTACTGCTGAGAGGTGCATCTTGACCTTCACTCTCAGGTCACCTGCAGCGTTGCTACAGTAGCTGCGATCGCCCTTCTCAAATTGAAGCTTGTAGTAGTCAACAACAGCTTGAGGACAGTAGATAGGTTGAACATCAAATGGGATGGCAGAATTAGGGCCACAACTGCTGTGATCTTGTGAAGGTGAAGACATTGCCAGATCTCTAGGTGAAGTGACCAAGCTCTTGTCAGCATCTTCAGATGTGAGTGATAAAATCTCTCCATTCTTCGCCATTACATCCTGGCAGACTCGCAGAAGAGAATGGTAACATTTCCCATGAGGAGACATGTATCTTACTCTGTGCTGGCCCCCTTTTCTCGTGCACTGCATTTCCCACCCCAAAGATGAAAGATGTTTTCTAACATTCATTACCAGAGAATCTGAAGCACATCTTCCTCCTACCTTCACGTAATTAACAACAGCATCGGGGCAGAACTGAGCTCCTGGAAGCAAATCAGGACCAAGAGGTAGCCAGTTTCCGGAGTTCCTGCCTATTGAATCGGATGTAGTGTTATAGTTTTGGTTGGAGTTCGTTATAGAAGAAGCTTTAGCAGTGACTCGAGAAACGTTGCAAGAATTCCTTTCCGGATTAAAGGGTGCCAGGGGTATAGCCTCAGGTAACATAGAAGGCCCTTTGATGTCCCAAGAAAGTTCTTGTTCATCAGAAGGATTCATGATTGGCACACCATGTACCGTGAAAGAATCCACTATTTCGGGATCACGCACCTCTTGACCAGGTTTAACACTGAAACCTGAGCTATGAAATCTGGCAGCAGTTTCATCGACATCATCTACAACGCGATTTACCCTGTTGGTCAAATTAGTGCCTTGATCAGCTCTTTCCACAACTGATGGCTCATCAACAGGCAGGATAGAACGAGGATCATCCGTATCTCCCTTGGGAAGCATTTCAACATTCACAGCCGGTGCTGGAGGTAACTCAAAAACAGGGTAGTCTTCTTCTATTAGGTCACTTGCAGAGTCCAAAAGGGGTAAAACATCCCTTAAGACTATTTCAAGATTTTCATTAATGACTTCAAGCACCAGCTTCTTCCACAGTGATTCATCACGAGAAGTCCAATCCATCGTCCTGTCAAGGCCCCCTTTCTCTCGCAAGTCATACCAAATTTGCTTCACAGAAACAGGGAGGGGCCACTCTTCCTCAAGGGCTTCTATTACCTGAAGAAATGACCAGAAGCCACGACTCCGCCAATGGCATGTGCTCTCATCCCAATCCTGAGTAATGCGTATGTCCCCGATTGCGGTAAACTGTTCATCACCTAAATCTGGGAAGAAAACATTTCTTTTCTCTGCGCCATCCTCATGGTCAAAAACGACTCCTTCCCACCAAGCGTTCTCGTGATAAACATCCACGCACCACCCATAAAACAGGTCCATTGGACCAAATACCACAACCGGAGGCGAAGGCCTTATATAACCCCGACAACTGTTTTGGTCAACATCACCAGGGTATCGACCATCAAGGAGCGGCGAAACATGCAAAACTTCGGTGAGCTTACCGTAGCCATCATCATTTAAAATACAATTGTACTGAACCTCCCGTATTTGATCGTCACATCCAATGACCATTGCTGAGTGCCAAGAACCCAGAAGGCCGTCCTCCTCGCTCCTTACCTGCACAGAAGTTAAACCAGTTTACTCGTACGGAGATAAGAAAAGTATATTGGATCAATCAAAGGGGCCCAGAGAGAATTTCTTGCGCTTGGGAGGACAGAGAACAAACTTGATCACAAGCCGCCATCTGCGCTTGTCAACCTGATACGTAAACTACGGAACAACCGCACAAAGGTGCCGAACAGAGTAAACAGCAACCCATAACGTGGAAAACGCGCAGAACTCAACAATGCGGCAATCGTAAAACATAAAAATCTTATCTACGACAAGAGACCCGATTAAAGAGTAATGCCTAACGACAAGCGAAAAGACGGTGGCATTGTAATATATCACCTCCACTTTATCACCAGCGACAAGCTTCCTCTTGGAGTCCGCCCTCTTGCGCTTTCTCCTCCTGCCACCACCACCCTCCTGCTCCGCGAGCGTCATCGCCATCGCCGCAGAGGGATCCGCAGACAATTGCCGGCTGCAGCGGCGAGAAAGAGCGAGGGAATCGCCAACAAATTCTCCCTTCTCGCGCTACGATCAGTTGCGAGTCGCTCTGGAGAATACCTTGCTCGCTAAGCAAATACGCGCAAAACCCACAACACGCGCAGAGCGAGACAGGCCTCTCAACAAAACAGTCGCCGAGACCCAGAGTGGGTGAGTGAGTGGCAATTTGACTCCGGTCCTCTCTTTTGGAGAAATCGGAGCCGTCCCTTCGTTTTAAGCGACTGGCTGTTATGCGTATCCAGCCGTCAGAGATTATTTCCTTTTTGTCTCTTTTGTTTACCCCCCAAAGTGGGGAAAATCATAAAAAAAAAAAGTCCTAAACCTATTATATTTATGCTAATTTAATCCTAAACTTTTTTTTTATGCCAATTCAGTCCTAAACCTTTTGTATTGATGCCAATTCAGTCCTAAACCTTTTATTGGTGTCAATTTAGTCCTAAAAATTTTGCATTAGTGCCAATTCAGTCCTAAATCGGCCAATTGAATTAGCACAAATGTAAAAAATTTAGGACTGAATTGGCACCAATGCAAAAGGTTTAGGACTCAATTGGCACCAATAAAAGGTTTAGGACTGAATTGGCACTAATGCAAACGGTTTAGGACTGAATTGGCACCTAAAAAAAATTGGACTGAATTGGCACAAATACAATAGATTTATGACTTTTTTTGACACTTCTCCTCCCAAAGTGAAAAGGCATGTTTGTCCCGAGAAGGAAAGTATTAGCACCGTCCCTTGGACAAAAGTGGAGGGGCAAAATAGCCAGCGGTTAATTAACAAGCGACCGTACCATCTTTGTAAAAGATGATGCAACGGCATGCATCACAAAAGGTTAAAATTGAGGACGGTAATATTCGTTTAACGACCTAAGTACAGCTATTTTCGATCATGCACGTGCGATAATCACGTCGGACCGCGATGAACAAGGATTTTCGCGGTAATCTCGTTTTAACCCGAATTTAAAAATCATAAACGAGCAAACTTTAAAATTTTAATTTCGTAGAAGATAGTGATATATTTCGTAAGAGATGTGATATCTAAAAAGATCGAGATAATAACTTAATGAGATACTATCCGATCTCCTTTTCCTTTTTTTTCACAGTCCCGCCCCCCCCCCCCCCCCCGAGGAACAAGAAACATTGTTGCGAATCAACTCCAACCATAAACCCCATGATCGTTGTGAAATTTGGGTTAGAGAAGGAGCATTTAATCTGCAATAACTGGGAGGAGATCACGATTCCCTAAAGTGCGTTCGACTTGCTGTCTCGATCACATCATGCACGTTGGTTTCCTAAAATAGACATGTTTCTCTCCGATGATGACACGAAGTCACAAATTCAGGGAGAGAACATTCCGAACAACTTAGAGATTAAACTCGAAAGACATGTGTTGTCGAACGATGCAAAAACTAATTAATCTTGCAATTCAAATCTAACGTTAAAAGAAGAAGTTACCAAAAAAATCAATTGAGGAATGATGTTATAGAACTTACTCAGATATTTACCATAGCTCAATCGTCTCATAGAGAATTCACTTAAAAAACTCATATCGAGAGAACCCAACACTCATCTTGTTTGCTTTAGTGCGCAATGACCGAGTATGAATTCCGCTTCCGACTCAATTGCGTGTTTAGACATCAAACCACAAGTTCTTCTTTTCTTTTCTTTTTTTGGTTTGGTCGGAAATAAGCAATTCATTGATCAAACATTAAAAAGATAACAGAGGTTATAGGTTTCAAAATATAAAAGGTCCCATAATGACTGGTGGAAGGAGAAACAGAGGGAGCCGTGGTTGGAATTTGTACATATCGGCAGTACCAAAGGAAGATGCTGGTTGTTCTGTGGGATTTGCCAGATCGGAGGGATTTATACGCTTGCATCGCTACCTGCATTGCTCGAAAGCCGCTACCCGCATTGCTCGAAAGCCAACGGCGACATGCCCGGTATGGAAGCCCACAACGATAGCTCGGTGCTCTCCATCTTGTGTGAGGATGAGGTAGGTGGGCTCGAGCTCTACAAGGACGAGCAATGGATACGAGAACAACCTGCCCCCGACGCTCTGATTGTGAATGTAGGCGATATGTTGCAAGTTCGCCATAACCTCTCCCCAGCGCTCTTTTTTCGCGCAATAAGCTTAATACCGATTAGGCATGGTTTCCTCTACTTTCTTTTCCGAATTGGCAGGTTTTGAGCAACGACAAGTACATAAGTGTGAAGCACATAGTGAAGGTAAAGGAACTAGAGGATCGAATCTCGGTTTGCTACTTTGTATTCCCAGGCCATGACAGCATAATCCGAAGCGTAAAGTACAGGCCTTTCACGTGCTCCGACTACCAGGCACAAGTGCAGCAAGATGTCAAGACCCTCAGGTTCAAAGTCGGGCTCCCTCGATTCAAGCTTTGATTAAAGCTCGGCAATACTAATGAATTGTACATGTCTTCGCCGCCTTGTGGAAGGGGAAACGGATCCTTCCGATCTGGCAAATCCCGCAGTACTAATGAATTGTACATATCGGCAGTACCAAAGGAAGATTCACTTATATGGGCTGGGAGTAAAACAGGACAATACACAGTCAAAGAGGCCTACCACAGCATGCAGCCAGCAATACACCAATAGAACCCCAATCAAGCTTCCTCTTCTTACCAATTTGCCAAATCTCTCTGGATTAACATTTGGAAACTAAACACCCTGCCAAAATTCAAATTTTTCTTATGGAGTTTATGCCAAAATAGCTTAGCTACTCATGAGAATCTTTACAAAAGGAAGCTCATACCTGACCCCCTCTGTCCCTTCTGTCATCAATGCCCAGAAACCACAGAACACCTGTTCCTTCTGTGTAGCTGGACAAACGGTATATGGGCAGACCCGCGACTCAATATCAGCATCTCCAGTAATGAAATTTCAAGGCTTTGGGTAATGGAAGTCATGCAACAAAGAGAGAAAGTACCAACGGTGGAGTTAATAGCTGGTGTCTTGTGGAGCTTATGGAAGGTCCGAAACAAATTCATCTTTGAATCCCGCAAGCCAGATCTGCATGCTATCATCACCGACGCCATTGATTTAGAAAAAAAAAAATTCAAACTTTGGAACCCAGAGGCGAAAAACCGAGCAACTCGAAGGAGTACCTTACCCGAGCAATGGAGACCACCGGAGAAAGGCTCTTTGAATTTTAACCACAAGTTCTACTTGGACATTGAATTTCTACTGGGGCCGAGTTTTGAAAACTGTTCATAACACAAGGCGAAGACATGTACAATTCATTAGTATTGCCGAGCTTTAATCAAGCTTGAATCGAGAGAGCCCAACTTTGAACCCGAGGGTCTTGACATCTTGCTACACTTGTGCCTGGTAGTCGGAGTACGTGAACGGCCTGTACTTTACGCTTCAGATTACGCTGTCCTGGCTTGGGAATACAAAGTAGCAAACCGAGATTCGATCCTCTAGTTCCTTTACCTTCACTCTGTGCTTCACACTTATGTACTTGTCGTCGCTCATAACCTGCCAATTCGGAAAAGAAAGTAGAGGAAACCTTGCCTAACCGGTATTAAGCTTATTGCGCGAAAGAAGAGCACTGGGGAGAGGTTATGGCAAACCTGCAACATATCGCCTACGTTCACGACCAGAGCGTCAAGGGCAGGTTGTTCTCGTATCCATTGCTCATCCTTGTAGAGCTCAAGCCCGCCTACCTCATCCTCACACAAGATGGAGAGCACCGAGCTATCGCTGTGGGCTTCCATACCGGGCACGTCGCCGTTGGCTTCGAGCAATGCGGGTAGCGATGCAAGCGTATAAATCCCATTGACTCCAATAGATAACTCTTGGAATGTGTCGGATCAAGTCTAAGGTCTTCAGCCATGGCTTGAAACAAGAGCTTAGCGATTCTTGCTAAGTGAGCTCCGTACTCTGGTAGGGGATTCCTAGTCAGACGGAGAAGGACAAACAAAAGTGATTTACTTTTCGATTTCTAGTCTCCTAACTTTCTCGTTCACAGATGGAAAGTCGCAAGACAATTTAGTTTGAATTGCTCAGCGACAGAGAGATCCATCCGAGGCTTTCATCGTGTTCGAGGCGCATGCGCCTCAACCGCTAACTTCTCTCGGAGTAATTACATCCACAGGAATATTTTTCCTAACTTTTACACTAATTCCATTTCCTTTGCTGACTGACATCATGTCTTTCACTTTGGAAAATCAGACTAGTACTATCGGGACAGATCATTAAGTATTTACCCATTTAATCGCAATCGATTGATCGCGGGACCTAATTTGATGGGTTGAGCCTAAGCCTGTCTCTTTCAATTGCCTTTCCTGGAGGTGGATCATGCAATGAGTAATATGACAGTCTAATCCTAAGGAAGGAAGAAGGGCCCAAATCCGAAAGGCCCCACCAAACCCGACCACAACAATAATAACAAAAAAGCAATCGGACAACGAGATCGAAGAGACGTGCGTCAGCGTACCTCAAACTAGCCAGCACAGTCACTACATCATCATCGTCACCACCGTCTCCCAATAGCCAGAGTTGACCGACCGGCACGTGCAAACCCTCCACCCAGTTCACGCTCTGAGAGCCTCGCGAAAGGGCCGACCCGGACGGCGTCAGGACCGGAGTGCCCCAAAAATAGGACAGCGGAGTCGTGAAGGAGGCCTGCTTGGACTCGAAGGGGAGTGAGAAGAGCCTCCTCGCATGGCTCCTGAGTCGGGTCAACAGGTCGAGAGGGACCCCGTGGTTGACCACCCGAAATATCCCCCACTCTTGACAAGCCTCTCGGAGCCGCTCGGGTTCGACGTCCAAGCGCTGGAGATCTATGAGCGGGATCGGGTTCGTCGTCCGGGAGCCGTTGTCTGTGTCGACGGCTGGGGCCGAGTCTCTCAGCTGGCGGAACAGGGGAGGATATGACGCCTCCAGCTACATGTTGTTGTTCGGCAGGGGCGGCTAGAGAAATCTGGGCCAATTCATAGACTACAAATACACGAGGCTTGAGAGAGGAGAGAGAGAGATGGTCGAGTTAACTTCTGGGGAGGGGACGACTGATTTCACAAGTGTCGTATGCATGGACATCTTTCTTTGCCATTTGACGTTTCATATTCTCCACACGTCCGCCACCGATAATTTGTCTGGCTCTCAAATTGCTCCGCAATGAGGCTCAAAGCCCATTGCCGCCATCGGGCCCGGTCCTATATAGGCCTGCCCTTCAACTTTAAAACGCCCGTTTATCTCTGGATTGTTCCGCTTCCTCCTGCAAAAATCTCACCTTTTCTCCTACAGTTCATTTATTACCAATAGTGGAGACCTAGAGGGAAGATGTTTTGGCTTATATTCCCACAAATGTAGTTTTTATTACAGATGAATAAATATTCTTATCAGTCGATCTATTTAATGTTGGAATCAAACCTGCTATTAATGTGGGTATTTCTGTTTCTAGAGTAGGATTTGCAGCTCAAATTAAAGCCATAAAACAAGTAGCAAGAATATTAAAATTGAAATTAGTGCAATTTGCAGAAATAAAAGCCTTTGCAAAATTCGCTTCTGATCTCAATAAAGTTACCCATAATCAATTGGCAAGAGGTCAACGATTACGCGAATTGCTTAGACAATCCCAATCAACCCCTCTCACGGTGGAAGGACAGATAAAGACAATAGTTCTGTTTTCCTATTTTTCTGTTCCGGAGAACTGGTTTGGAACAAAAATCCTTTCGATAAAACAATTTCATTTTTCTGTTTGTGGGACAATTTTTTTTTTACCGAAAATAGGTTTGGAACATTTTTTTTTTTTTTTGGTCGGAGGTTTGGAACATAAATAAGAAGTAGAAATTTTGTACTTATAAATAAAAATTCTTCTCAGTGCTCACTCCCTCTCTCTCTTGCGTATTGTCTCCCTCTCTTTCGCGTCCATGCTGCTCGCTTGTCGCCTCTCTCGCGTGCCCTACCGGCGTTGACCATCCGCCGGTCATCGTCCGCCGTTCGCCATCCCCCGATTGCTGTCTGCTGTTTCCCCCGCCACCGGCCTCCGATCCCCGACTCCCGTTCACCTTGGTCGTTCGCCATCCACCAGCCGCCAGCCTCCATCCGCCCGTCGCCATCTGCCGATCGAGACCCAACAGCCAGAAAGTATAAATTTTATGCTGTTATCAAACGAATTTCCGCTTCTGCTCAGAAAATCTGTTTCTGGCCATAAATAGAGCCAGGAAAGAAAATGATTCTCAAAATACATGTTGTCAAACAATGCAAAAACTAATTAATCTTGCAATTCAAATCTAGCGTCAAAAGAAGATGTTATCAAAGAAATCAACGAGGAATGATAGTATAGACCTTACTCAGATATTTACCATAGCTCAATCATCTCTTAGAGAATTCAGAAATCTCATATAGAAAGAACCCAACACTTATCTTGTTTGCTTTAGTGCGCAATGACCGAGTAAGAATTCCACTTTCAAGTGTTCTTATGTAACTTGCCGACTCAATTGCGTGTTTAGACGTCAAACCACAAGTTCTACTTGAACATTGAATTTCCACTTGGATCGATTTTTGAAAACTGTTCGTTACACAAGGCGAAGATGTGTACAATTCATTAGTACTATCAAGCTTTAATCAAGCTTAAATCGAGGGAGCCCGACTTTGAACCCGAGGGTCTTGACATCTTGTTGCACTTGTGCTTGGAAGTTGGGGTATGTGAACGGCCTGTACTTTACACTTCGAATCACGCTGTCCTGGCCTGGGAACACGAAGTAGCAAACCGAGATTCTATCCTCTAGTTTCTTTACCTTCACTCTGTGCTTCACACTTATGTACTTGTCGTCGCTCATAACCTGCCAATTCCAAAAACAAAGTAGAGGAAATCGTTTTTAAATCTGTGTTAAGCTTATTGCGTGAAAGAAGAGCGCTGGGGAGATGTTATGGCGAACCTGCAACATATCACCCACGTTCACGGTCAGAGTGTTGAGGGTAGATTGTACTCGTATCCATTGCTCGTCCTTGTAGAACTCGAGCCCGCCCACATCATCCTCACACGAGATGGTGAGCACCGAGCTATCGCTGTGGGCTTCCATACCGAACACGTCGCCGTTGGCTTTTGAGCAATGCAGGTAGCGATACAAGCGTATAAATCCCGTTGACTCAGATAGGTAACTCTTCGAGTGTGCCGGATCAAGTCTAAGGTCATCGGCCATTGCTTGAAATAAGAGCTTAGCGATTCTTGCTAAGTGAACTCCATACTCTTGAAGCAGACTCCTTGTCATACAAAGAGAGACGAACAAAATTTGTTTACTTTTCGATTTCTAGTCACTTAACTTTCTCGTTCACAAATGTCGAAAAATCGCAAGACAATTTATGGTGGTTCAATTGGAATTGCTCAGCGACATGGTGATCCAATCGAGGGACGCGGCGCATGCGCCTCAATCGCTAACTTCTCTCGGTGAAATAACATCCACGAGAATACTTTTCTTAACTATTACACTAATCAATAAGTATTTACCCAGTCAATCACAATCGATCGATCACGGGACCTATTTATATATAAAATCATTGCATGGGTCGAGCCTAAACACCGACTGCCTTTCAATAGCCTTTCGAGCCTAAACATCGATCACGGGACCTCTTTCAATTGCCTTTCCTGGCGGGGGACCATCCAAAGAGTAATGCGACTGTCTAATCCCAAGGGAAAAAAAGAAGGGCCCAAATCCAAAAGGCCCCACCAAACCCGACCACAACAATAATACCAAAAAAGCAATCGGACAACGAGATCGAAGAGACGTGCGTTAGCGTACCTCAAACGAGCAAGCACAGTCACTACATCTTCATCATCATCACCGTCACCGTCGCCGTCACCGTCTCCCAACAGCGAGAGTTGACCGACCGGCACGTGCAAACCCTCCACCCAGTTCACGCTCTGAGAGCCTCGCGAAAGGGCCGACCCGGACGGCGTCAGGACAGGAGTGCCCCAAAAATAGGACAGCGGGATCGTGAAGGAGGCCTGCTTGGACTCGAAGGGGAGCGAGAAGAGCCTCCTCGCATGGCTCCTGAGTCGGGTCAACAGGTCGAGAGGGACCCCGTGGTTGACCACCCGAAATATCCCCCACTCTCGACAAGCCTCTCGGAGTCGCTCGGGTTCGACGTCCAAGCGCTGGAGATCTATGAGCGGGATCGGGTCCGGCTCGTGGATCGGGTTCGTCGTCCGGGAGCCGTTGTCTGGGTCGACGGCTGGGGCCGAGTCTCTCAGCTGGCGAAACAGGGGAGGATATGACGACTCCAGCTCCATGTTATTGTTCGGCAGGGGCGGCTAAAGAAATCTGGGCCGACTCATGGACTATGCCAATTTAAATACTATAATACACTGAACATGGGAGAGAGAGAGAGAGAGCTGGTCGAGTTAACTTCTGGGGGAGGGACGACTGATCTCCATGATCTGACACGTGTGCACAAGTGTCGTATGCATTGACCTCTTTCTTCGCCATTTGACGCCGACAGATCTCCATGATCCAACACGTGTTTACAAGTCCTTGCCATTTGACATTTCATATTCTCCTCACGTGAGAACTTGTCTGGCTCTCAAGCTGCTTCGCAAGGAGTCTCAAAGCCCATCGCCGCCGCCGGGCCCGGTCATATATATGCCTGCCCTTCTACTTGAGGGCTTAAAACGCCCGTTTATCTCTGGATTGTTCTGCTTCGTTCTGCAAAAATCTCACCTTTCTCCTACAGCTCAGTTTATTACAATAGTGGAGACCCAGTTGGAAGATGTTTCGGCTTATATTTTTATTAATGCAGTTTCCATTACTAATGAACAAATATTCTTATCAGCCGATCTATTCAATGCGGGAATCAGGCCTGCTATTAATGTGGGTATTTCGTTTCTAGAGTAGGATTTGCAGCTCAAATTATAGTCATGAAATAAGGAGCTGGAAAAATAAAATCGAAATTTGTGCAATTCGCAGAATTAGAAGCCTTTGCACAATTTCGTTTCTGATCTCGATAAAGCTCCCTAGAATCAATTGGCAAGAGGTAAACGATTACGTGAATTGCTTAAACAATCCCAATCAACCACTCTCATGGTGGAAGAACATATAATGGTTATTTATACGAGAACGAATGGTTACCTTGATTTATTAGAATTGGACACGTAAGGAAATTTCTTGTTGATTTATGCACTTACGTTAAAATGAATAAACCTCAATTCCAAAAAGTTATATCTTCTACTAAAATATTCACTGATGAAGCAGAAACCCTTTTGAAAGAAGCTATCCAAGAACAGAAGGAACACTTTCTCCTTTAGAAACAAGGATACTATAAATAAATTGATAACTCTTCATCTTTGCTTATTAATTTAGTCTTTGCCTCTCCATTGACTTTTGACATAAGTACTTCTACTTCAAGTGGACGAGCAAACTTGAGCAAATAATCGAACTTTGGTGCTACCATATAGAAGAGAAGGACTGCATTGGATGAACTTGTCTGGCTCTCTCTGCTTAGTCCTATCCCTTTCTAGGGTTATTTTAGTGATAGATTCTGTGGAGCTAGACGATCCTATTTGGTCAAATACCTAGCAACAAACTCTTATGTTCCTTTCATTATAGTATTTCTGATCAAGTTCCTGGATAACAAGCCTAAAGGTTTTCTTATTGATGTAACTGAATATTTTCCATACGAAATCGTAGGAAGATGCGATGATTTTTTCCAGGAACCCCCATTGAAAAATACACACTATTCCTTCTTTTCTATCGGATCGATCATGGCCACTACCTACATTCCATAAAATTGTGCACCACAAATAGGAACCAATAAAGAGACCCACAGTACTGGAAGATCCAGCTAATACGAATCCTAGTGAACTTGAAGAAAGGATAAAGGCCCGAAAGAAGTTACTTATTTCTCGAGACCCCACTACAAGTTCTATCCATATATGTTCTTATCGCCAGCTCATACTAAATCCAGTTGCATTTCAAAGCTTCTTGCTATTGGGGCCGCTCATTCTCTCTCCCAATAGATTTTCACACTCCCTCTCGATCGTTCGCAGTTAGTCTTCCTCTCACTCGCCCTTCCTCCTTTTATCTTTGTGATGAATTTCGTTTGTCACGTTCCATTGATCACGAGTGCTGTTTTATTTCAGCCGTTTGAGCTTTGATGTTTTTGCTTTATATTTTTTTAAATTCGTAGCTCTTGCTCTCTAGGTCATTGTGGGATGTTTAGAACTGCTTCATGGCGAGACTTGCTTATATGGATTAGAAGAAAGCTTCCATTCCCATTCCCAATCCCTTGTTTTTCGCTCCATGATCTGTGAAGCAACTCGTGCATTAAGTTATTAAGTTTCACCGTGAGATGTGCTAAGGCACAGCTAGTTTCCTTGCAAAGGTGAGTAGGTGTCACGGCGCCTAATTACATGGATGGAGTATGTGTGCGCTAATGTGCCTCGAGTTTTTGTTCGGATTCAATGAATCGATATGGCTTTTTCCGGGAAAAATTATCCAAAAAGTCATAAACCTATTACATTTTTAAAATTCAGTCCTAATTCTTTTAATTTTTTGTCAACTGAGTCCATCCGGCAAATTTAATCGGAAATCGCTAACGTGGACGTCAGCCATCCTACGTAGCACGGTCGACACTGACGTGGACAACTATTAATATTTTTTTCGAATATATTTATTTATTTTTTCATTTCCTTTCCTTTTCTTCTTTTTTCCTTATTTTATTTCTTTCCCCGCGCCGGCCACAGTAAGGAAAAATCCAAAGAAAATAAATAAATAAATAAATCCGAAGATATTACATTGCTTTCTTTGGACAATTTTGCCGTGTTGAGCATATCTGCATTGCTTTCTATTGCGTCGTGTGTGTAGCTGTCTATGTTTCGATCATCAGAAAACGAGTTGCATGTATCCATTCTAGAGTCATTGATGGTGTGAAATTACCCGACATAGTTAGGGCCAGCAATAGCATGATGAGGCACTTCTAGTTCTACACTATGGTGCGAGTTGATGCCGAAAGCTTTTGGTGCTTTGACTATGGCACCAACCAGCCGATTTAGCCGCGACCCAGCTAGCTTTTTCCAGTGCTTCAAAATCAATGGCTGCACAGGTTGGGAAGATAGCATTGTGGCCCATAACTACCGCTTCAGCGAGTCAACGGCATCGGTACTACTTAAAATAAAAAAAGTTGCCGGCCCAGATTGAAGTGACTTGTATATTTGTGGGGCACCAATCCTAAAGTAGAATGGTTTCATACGTGATTTTTCCCCATGGAAAAGTTGGCATTTTCTTCTGGTCTAACAAATCGTAGGCCATTATGAGATAGGATTTGGATCTTTACCAAGCCTAGATGGAGAAGGACGCATAAATTATGGGGTTTGCTTTGTGATTGTTTTTAGTAGTCTGTCTGTGAAGGAATGAGTCTGCATTGATGATCATGAACCTACCTACTAAAGATGGGTACTTTAAGCGTAGATATGAGAGCTTTTCTTAAATTATTAAAGATGAAAACAACATCCGGAATATGTCTATATTCATTTGCCTAATTCCCTTAAAAAACTCCCAATTTTAAGTTCAATCCCAAATCAACCCCGGACTCTCTTTTTATCTCGGAAAAAACCCTCAACTTTAGGTCTAGTCCCAAACTTACCATGAACTTCTTTTTGTCTAAAAAAAAACCCCAAACTTTAGGTACAGTCCCAAATCTGTCCCAAACTTTTTTTTTTATCTCTGAAAAAAAAACAACCTAAACTTTAGTTCAAGTCCCAAATCTACCCTAAGCTTTTTTTGTCTAATAAAAAAATCATCAATTTCTACTCTAATCTCATATTTGGTCCATTAGCCCTCTGTCCAAATATCGCCGTTAGTCGTCCATAATTTTTAGATCCTAAAACGGCTTCATTTTGGAGAATTTATTTATTGGGGTGGATTTAATATCCATGTGAAAATGCCATGTTGGTTCGTACCTATCGCCCATTATTTTGCTAATGTGGGTGTTTTTATCGACGTGGAAATGCCATGTCAAGTTGGAATTGGACCACTTGGTAGATTTGAAAATATATCGAAAAGTTGTGATTTTTTTAAGATAAAATAAAATTTGGGACTGAACCAAAAGTTGGGGGTTTTTTCTGAAACAAAAAAAAAAAAAAAGAGTTAGGGGTAGATTTGGAACTTGACCTATAGTTGGAGTTTTTTTTTAGGGAATTTGGCCTATATTCATGCATGTGTGTGTAAGCACTAACATATATGTTTTTCGGAAAATTTCTAATATGGGCCTGAAATGCCCTCATTGTTTCAAATAAAAGTCTAAAGTGGCCAAATCATCTCAAATAAAGAACTGAAGTGGCATATCAATCTCAAATAATGGCATAACCTCGCCAGTCGAAGGACATTTTCGTTATTTTGCTTTTTTTGAATTTTTTTCCTTTTTCTTTTCTTTTTCTTTGTTCTTTTTTCCTCTTCCCTCCGCCGGCCATTGCTGGGCTGATGAAGGTCGCTGGACTCAGGCAAGGGCGACCCTCACGCGACACCGGTGAGGGCAACCCTCTTCCTCGCCTGGGCTGGCTACACCACACGAGGGCGGCCCTTGCCTGAGGCCGTTGATGGCCGGCATTGGCTAGGGAGGGAAGGGGGAAAAGAAAAAAGAAAAGAAAAGAAAACTAAAAAAAAATCAAAAAATTATAGACTTAGAATTTTTTTTTTACTGAAATACCCCTTCTTTGACTATTGAAATAGTCACATGCTTACCGGCTGGCCAAAAGTCTTTATTTGAGACGATTTGGTCACTTCATGCCCTTATTTGAAATAAAATACATTTTAAGCCATTATTTAAGAAAATGTAAGCACTTTAGGCCCTTATTTGAAACTTCCCTTGTGTTTTTTCTTTGCCTTGGAACATGTATTTGTGAATTTATAGAGTTATCCGTTCCTAACTTACAAGCCAGTTGGCAGGGCACTCATCCTCCACAATTTATGTCTTCTCAATCCATAGAATTCAAACTCAAGAAATGCCTCACCAACTTGTGAATCATTCGAGAGACAAGATGAACCAATGCCAAGTCAAACTAGAAGAGAGTCGGGAATTCTATGATAAACAAAATCATATCCGAAGTCCATTTATACGAGTAGTTCCTACAAAGAATCGGACTAATGATGCATACAATACTAGCATTCTTGATGTATATGGGTTCTCATCCTTCAGAAATTATGAGTGTAAGAGGAACATCCGTTGACAAACGAATCGCCCTAAAAGGATCATTTCATAATTATTGATAACAAATCAAACAAGATGGTTCTGCTTTTCAATTTTTTTGACTTGCTCTTACAGTTTTGCACTTGATTACGATGGATAATTCAACAGTGATCTAATATCTGTACGGGACCTTCAGGTAGTATTAGCCGCAGGTGCAAATTTAACTAATTCCATGGACTATGGTTGACATCTTTTGTGAGGAAAAGCCCGAGACAATGTTAGCTTAAGTTGGTTCATACATCAATTGAAGTGGAGATGCAGCGTTGAAATGAGGTAGCCCCACAGAGGAGATCGCGTTACCAAAAGCTGCCTTTTTCCGTTGACAGAAACCCCGTTGACTTAATGGAAATGGGCGGCCAGGATGATTCGGGAGGAAGGAAAGGGGTTTTGTGTTCATGGATCCCCAAAACGTGGCAGCCACCCGAAGTTGGCAAACGTCAACTGCTCATATCCCCACGTGCCTTGCCAGCTACAAGTTAGCCTATAAGTAGTAGCCTGGTCTGGTCTGTCGTGCTCGGGACCAACTTGCTCAGTCTTGTCCTGGTCAGGCGATCTCAGAGAGAGAAGATGTCGTTCCGAGGGAGCTTGTGCCTCTGCTTGCTAGCGGTGTTGCTGCTGCAAGATTCGACGACGCTGTGTTGGGGACGGCACGCCGTTTCGCTCGGCATTGCATCAGGTAAGCCAATATGCATTGAACGAGCATGCTTTGATTTGCTCCCTCCTTTTTTGGTTCGAAACGGTGTTTATGTTTATCTTGCGGGTTAAATGAACAATCTTTCTTCAGGGATTCATTTCTTTTTCTTCCCTTCCGACGTTTCCTCTCTCTCTCTCTCTCTCTCTCTCTCTCTCTCTCGGTAAAAAGGAGAAAAAAACAGCTTTGTTTTTTTCTTCAGCAGACTGATTAAAACGCAGCCATAATCTTGTGAAAAAGTGCTTTTCAGTTTGAATTGAAAAAACTGTTCTGGGGATGTTGGCATGAAGCTGTCGACTGCAGGAAGACCTTGCGCGAGAGCGAGGTTGCGTCTTGAATGATGTAAATGGGATGTGGGCATGTTCATCTTGATAACTTAAATACGAAAAAAAAGGCGGTAAATATATTAAGATTGACAGGTCCGGTCGGTACGTACGTGACACGAGGTCATTTGAGTTTTTTTTTTATGCATTCTTTGTTGCGATTGGGTCTTAATTCACTTCCTCGAGCGGTGTTTCTTGGTATTAATCACTTCTTTATGCACAACGCACGGGGTAGATTATACATGGTTGGACTTGGACGCTCTCTGCTAATTTCAATCATATACAACTACACATTCTCTCTCCCTCTCTCTCTCTGCGTTACTTGTTGAAATGGCATGGCACGTACTGCGTGCATTACAGCTAGGTGTAACCTGGAAGGAGGCTTAAATTATACGGGGCCACGAGGGTATCGAT
Organism: Lenwebbia sp. NSW1173648; assembly: GCA_029784005.1. Classification (NCBI taxonomy): domain Eukaryota; kingdom Viridiplantae; phylum Streptophyta; class Magnoliopsida; order Myrtales; family Myrtaceae; genus Lenwebbia; species Lenwebbia sp. NSW1173648. Next base: position 720,517 of record JARCGZ010000011.1, read on the forward strand.
GCCTGTCTTGTCTCGTAGCTCGGGCACAATGTTTTCATTTCTTCTTTTATTTTTGGGGGTGTTACAGGCCTAAAATGTTTTCTGTCTTCTTTTTGAACCACTCCGTTGACCAATTTGTCTGATCGCAGGCATGGCTATAAGCGTTTTTTTTTTCCTTCTTTTGGGGGTGGGTTGTGGGGTTTTTTTTTTTTTTTTGGTCAGAGGGTTGTGGGGCTGGGGGTGCTCAGTTTTGGTAAAGATTTTGAAACAAACGAAAATGAATGGGCTCATGAAACGGTTTTGGTAGAATCTGGCCTAAAAAGGACAGAAAAAGATCACCTGCAGAGAGCTCACTCAACTAAGCAACACCAGAGCGGAAGATATCAACTGCACAAAATCATCACAGACGTAGTCGGTGGACTTGTAATTAATCTGAATAGATGCGAGTCGAATTTTCTCAAGGAGCAAGTTGTGGCGTTCGTCGAATTGGATAGGACAGAATTCTACTAGCATCTTCTCATAAAATCCTTTCTTGGGTTCTCCTTTTTCAGTCCAATGAGATTCGTGGTTTTGTCAGCAATAGCCATAACTTAAAAAGGTAATAGTTGGCCAAAAGGACTCAAATATCTTAATGATTGCAGAGTATGAAGATGAATGGATGGTGGAAGGAAGATCTTTGAAAGTGAGAGTGAACGACTATGGAGATCCATCGGCAAACCGTGGCCATGACCCTCCGACTCCAGCTAAGAAGGTCGGCAACGGCAACGGCAATCGTGGCGGCAGGAGAGGCTGACAATGGCCGAACTCATTCTTTCTTATTGACTGGTGGAACTTGTATAACCTTAGCCATCAGTTCGCACACATACTTGAATGTTCCTTCTCCTGGGGGGTGAAAAACATGATGCAGTGACTTGTTTGAAATGTTTTCTTTATGATTGTCTTGTTGCAACAGTATGCTCTGCAAGTACTTAACATCATTCATCCCACACCACGCATGACACATTCGACTTTGCGAGTTCAGTTGGTTTGGTGTTTTCAGCTAATCACCCATGGAAACAAATTTAAGCATTCATGCAGAAACGGAAAAAAGAGACAGCCGGTATGAACTGTCGTAGCTTATAAATTTATCCAACAAGTAAACCAAAAAATTCTAAATCAGAAGCTCGAGGCTTTCTAGTAGCAGTAGCAGTAGCAGTCCCCATTGAAAGAGATCCTATAAGTCATCTTCAATAAAAACACATGACTCTGTTCATGGCATCTATACTGGAATACGATCCTAGATGCAGTTTGGTCAATGTCACAATTTGTCTCCGATGCTGTTATTTGTCCAATGCTTGGGACAAGTAAACGTGCTGTTTCACTGCGATTTTTAGATCTTGCCTGTATCTTGTTGATGAAGTCAGCTTAGATCTGCTACACAGTGATCAGCTAAGGTGTCAATCTGGTCAGTAATCCGAGATTGATACTTGTCTCTTCATGCAAACCCATCGAGTCCAGGTAAAAAACTCAAAGTCACATCTTTGACAGATTCAGGTGCTACTAAAACAAAATGCAACATTCACGACCAAAATTCTAAATCGAATTTCTCCTATCACCTTACAAATTGCACCTAGCGTCAAACAAAACTAGGAAAGCATCGGTGTTCATTAATTTGAGTGGGAACAGGACAGTGAGCAAATACTGCCCCCAGGAGGTAATCCTGAATGTAGTTTTGTTAATATCGCAATGTTGCCTGACATATGCTCTATGAATGTGGCCATAGGATGTTGCCTTTTCATCACTACCATCCCCTCTGTAGGGGTGAATGTCACAGATGAAATTGACATAGGAAAGTTGGCCCTACTTGAAGTAAGCTTCAAAAAACAGATCACGATCTTCTATACGTCCAATATATGCATTTCCAGTGCAAAGAAACTCCTGATTTAAATTCATACGATCTACAGCTCTGAATTCATGTCATGCCACCCTTACTATAAATGACTCTAGCTCTCTTCTATGCTGCTTCATCATTTTCCTCAAGGCAAATGCATATTCAGGTGCAAAATTGGCTCACAACAGAGCCCATGAAGGCTCAACCTTAATTTAAATTTGTCTTATTGTGGGCAGAGGATCCCCACAGATTGCTGTTTGTTTATTTTTGTTTCATTTGTTGTTTTAGGGGGAAAAAAAACAACTGGAGTTAGTCCAGAAAAAAGGAAGTCACGATTATGATATATATGTCACTAAGTGAAGGGTTCTAAGATTAGAAACGTTGAAGTTACAAGTAACTTTCAGATGAAGATATCTTCAGTCGCTAAACATGCGTATAGGTGTACACAGAATGAAACCTGCTGATAAACGGGGGTAACAACTGGTTCTTTAAGATTTCACAGGAACAGCAAATCAGCTTAAAGAACTAGGACCACATACCCCCAAGGCCATCTGTAACTCTAGAATTTGCCAATCTTCTGCCAACCAAATCTTTCAATTCGATCTCACCAGGAAACCGTCCCTCCTTCAATTTTGAGAAAACCTGGGAAATACAAGAGAGAAAAGGAGGCAAGGTCAAAATGATTCGTTGATAGATTGAAACATACAGTATGATACCAAAGCTAGACAACAAATGCCAATCAAAATGACGGCATTTCTCATGACTGTTATAGTTCAACAATTCATCCCTGGATCTAAACAATCTCCAAAAAGCCATAGAATTAGCAGGGCAACAGAGCCCTAAGAGATATAGGACAAAAAGGCACCGGTGTTTTAGATAGCTTGTGTAAATTCAATTGTCAAAACTCAAAAGTAAAGATCCATGACATCTAAGTCCTGCAACAATATTTTTCAAAATAGATAAAGTATCCACAGATGGAAAAAACGAACCAGCTCATCATTGCAGTAAACTTCAAAAGCACCAGAGCTTTGCAGGAAGGACTGGAACACATTGCCGAGAAGCCAAGTTGAAGCAATAGTCCCAAACCTGTTTGCACGAAGAGAATAATACCAAGGTGGAGGCACTGCAATCCCAACCATCGGAAATATATGCTCTCCGGCCATGATGATAGCAAATACTCCTATCTGAGCGACCGGCACCAATTTAGCCAAAATGCGCTTGGGCAGTGGTGGAGGGTAGTTTGCAAGAACAACATCAATACCAGGAAACTGTGTCTCCAGCATCTTCTTCATTGTTACTGCAGTACCCCTGACATAAACAATTCAGAAGAGTAATGAAATGGAAACCTAATACTTGATACCGAAAGCAGGAATTGATCCAATCGACACTAGTAGTTCGGAGACATAAGGAGCCAAATTTTAATATGACTATAACCATCGTAAATCATATCACAGAAGTTACTCCACCAATTTCATCATACTTGACAAAAGTTTGGCAATCACTTCATAGTCTTAAAGGAGATTGCAAACCCTCTACATCCACATAGATCAACAACTATGGCAAGTCATAGTTCTCAGGAGGCTATCAATTGGCATCATCCCAAGCTTGTTCCTTCCAAGCACAAACAAAAACATATCCCACTAAAGGGAGCAATAAGCAAGATCGCCTGTAACCAAACTTCTTACCAGAAGGGCGCGGACGATCATATCGCAGCTAACAAACACATACACTGTCCAGCGGCATTCTAGCACTAAACGGAAACGCGCATGCGATCAAATCCAGGCAATGCAGGTAAGCGTGAAGCAGGAGCAACCCATCACTACAGACTATACATCCATATCTGAACAGAATGCAACGAAAGTACCTATATGAGCAAGACGAACAAAAATTGATGACGACTGTGCTCCCCAGACCAATTCCACCAACAGTGCTCGGCTTCTGCAACTGAAAATCCGGAAAGACAAACGATTAGACAAACCAAACAAGCCCCTCTTTCTAAGCAATCGCGCAATGAGCTCAATCACCTGAGTAGGGAACTCTAGGGCTTCGGGAGGATTGTGATGGTGCTGCTGGGGGTGGCGGTGAGCGAGAGGAGGCTTAGGAGGTGGAGGCGTGAATAGGTTGACGAGGTCGGAGCATAGCAGGAAGAGTGGGAGCCCTAGCAGCAGAATCTGCCCTCGATCCATTTCCTGGTTCTTGCAGGAGTTCTGAGGAACGACGATGGAGGAGCGAAAGAAAACTTTGGCGATCGAATAATTTTAGGAGGTCGACGCTGAGGCTAGACCCGTTTGGCTGCTTGGATCTACTCGCTCGGGTTGTAGATCGAATTATCCCGAACCGGAATTAGATCAACTAGTCGTCCTTGCTGTATAAGTTGTTATACGGGCTCCGTTTACTTCGCAAAAAATAAATAATTTAAAAAAATAAAAAAAATAGTTGTTTCTATCGCCAGAAATAATTACTCAATAAAATTTTTGTATTTGTCTAAATATTGAAAATATTTTTCCTTTATGTGGACCTCTTTCATTAGCTCTCTTTCCTATTTGAATCAACCTTATATTTGAATCGTCATCTTATCGCACCAACAATCTCACGAAAATAACTAAAATCTGTTCCAATGCACACTACTAGTTTAGTGATATTTGAATAATTACTCGACTTCATTAAAATTTCAGGAGCACATTGATTCGTAGAGATAATCATGTATCTCATAGTTATTTTTTAAAAATTACTTTCTATAGTTGCATTTGAAGAATTCTTGACAATATGCATAAAATTCAATAATATGTATGTGGAATAAGTTGAGGCTCTTGTTTTCTCCAATAAGAGTACCCAAAGTCAAAAATATCAAAAGATTAGCTTATATATGAAACAAAGGTTTTGATATGTGTGGCCTCCTTTATCATTAAAGAAGTACACACTCGAAAAATAGATAGCAATTTTACATCATCGAATGTAGTAGGTCAATGGGGAGAAGACTAGTGCCCTCTTTCAAAGTCACAAATCCAATCCTCATGCGAAATAGCACTTTTCAAGCGGGAATAACATGGTTACATTGACATGCTTGCCTTCCTCGACCCTTGACTTGACCCTAGGACAAGTTGTCGTATATGGGCCCCACGGAAAATCATATTCATCTATTTGATCAATGCCGCCTTACTCTAACAAGTAAGAAAGTAAACTACCTTACGACTCTTCTTTAATCCATTATTAGACTAATGATATAGATGGATTTTTGATCTATAGATAAGTAGTAGTTTATTTTATTTTATTTTGAGAACCCTTCTGGGATCGAGACTTGCGGACTAGTCACAAGAGCATAATTCTACTATTTGCTTAGTAAATTTGAATTGAGAAATTATCTGAGATTAATAACTTCTGATAAATGGTAATAGTGAGTTTTAATATATTAATAAATTGGTAATTTATCCGATTATATGACATAGGAAAAATATACAAATTAGTAAATTTCTTGCTATCACAAAATTTTAGGATTTGGTCACGGATAATGTTTTATTTTTTCCAAAAAACACAAGGTGAATCAGTTAAGATAGTTTTGCGTGAGACCGTTGTTGGTAAGAAAGGAAAAAGGTTTAAAAAAAAAAAAAACAATACAATGGTGAAAAGTCGAAATGAAATCAGTTAATTAACTGTTGAAGCTCAACGGTTCAGATGGCAAGTCTGTGCAAAGTCAAGGTTTGGACTCCTTCTTCTTCCATGGCCACGGCAACGCGGTGCTCCTCATGACCCATTCTCAGCACAAGACCGAGCGAGACCTCCTCTAAAAGTCGAATGAGATTCCCGGTGATGTCGACCGTTGACCGCCACCACTCACTTCCTCCGCTGTCAGCCATCCCCGCCTCCAGATGACGCTATCAGCCGCCGCCGCCGTGGAGTCCGTCCGCCGATCGCTCGCCCGCCTCTCCTCCTCCGACCACCACCACCAGTTCGAGAACTCGAAGCGGTTCTGCGCCTTCGTCCCGCGGCTCCAGCTCCTCATCGACCAGCTCCTCCTCCCTTCGCCGTCGCCGGAGAACCTCCCCGCGTCCGTCCAGACCGCCCTCCGGGGGATGGCCGTCGATCTGGAGAGCGCGGCCGAGACGGTGTCGGCGTACGTGAGCAAGAGCAAGGTCTTCGTGCTCATCAATTGCAAGTCGCTTTTAGCGTCAATTCAGGAGCGGACGGCGGCGATTGGAGGATGGCTCGCGTTGCTGGAGTCGGCTATTCACGAAAATCCTGATCTCAGGAAGAAAATTGCCGATCTCTCCAGAGACATGAAGCAGGCTGAATTCATAGTACGACCCCAATTTCTGTTTCGCCCTCTCCTACATAAGTAGCGTAGCAAAATCAAGATTCTTCTAATTCTGACTGATGAATATCATATTTTGCCGATGTAAAACTAATTAAAAAATCAAAATTCCATGGCAGGTGACTGAGAATGAGGAGAGAGTGCATCTTAGTCTGCAGAAGGAAGGAGAAGGGAGAAGAGCAAGTAAAGCAGTGCAAAGTGCTATAGTGATGGAGCTAGCTAGAGCATTAGGGATCGAATCGCATAAGTACACAGAATTATCTGCTCAAGTTAAGCTCCTGAAGAACGACTTAGTTCGCTCAAATTCGATAACAGAGAGGCGGATTCTGATCTCTCTGGAGAAGATTCTGAATAACTGGTCTGCGGAACCCAACATTCAGACCGGCGACATGGATCTCGATTTTGAAGAAGGCGCCCAAATCTCGCCTTTCAAGAACTTTCTCTGTCCCTTGACTAAGGAAGTCATGAAGGAGCCCGTGGTGCTGGAGTCATCCCAGACATATGAGCGGAAGGCAATCAAGTACTGGTTCGAGCGGTGTATAGACGATGCCCGAGACCTGACATGCCCTGTCACAGGTCAAGTGCTCAAGTCGTTAGAGCTTAAACCAAACATCGGACTGGCCGGGGCAATTGAGGAATGGGTTAACAGGAACATAGAAATCCAGGTCAAATCAGCAGTGCAGTGCCTTAGCGAGGAACCTCTTAAGGCAGACGACGCTGAGAGAGTACTGGACAGTATATATAAGATAGCAGAAGATTATCCCTCTAGCAGATACAGAGTGAGGAATGCTGGTCTGGTTCTTATCATCATAAAGTTGCTTAGGAACTCTTCAAAGACTATCGGCACACACTTGAGAAGCAAAACTCTTCTTGCCTTACTCGGCATGGCAAAGGATGAAGAAAGCAAGGTTACATTCTTTCCTCTCACTGTATAACTCTAGTGTGATTGTGTTGTTTCACTTGATCCGAGCTTGATTTTTTTGCAAAGAATTCTAGGTAGAGTAAGGATATAGTTTATACCAATGCTTGAGAGTGTCTGTATTCATATTTCATAGCGATGATCGAGTTCAGGAAAAATAAGTGCCAATGTCCCAGTGGAAATTATTCTGATATTTGCTTGGTCTAAGTTGTCTCAAACATGTTGTCCAAAATTAGAGGATAGTGGTCACCTCAAACTATCAATGTTTATTTAACTGAGGAAATGGAGGCAGAGGGCATAATACGCAACTAACTGTTTCAAGCGATTAAGCAAGACATGTTGTTCAGTGGATGGATTTATAGATTTCTTGTTATGGGCAACTCAATCTTGTATTATGCATGTACCCTGAGGAAGAGATTAAGGCTCCTTGAAAGTTCCATAATTGTGGTTTCATGACATGGTTAGATTATATCATGCACAAATTTTTGCAAGCCTTTTTTCCTTCAATTGGAAATTGATATCTCCATGAACTCGTTTGCTTCTGCGACATCACTCAGATTGCCAGACACTGTTGAACATTAACACTGCTGTAATTTCTGATAGAGTATGTGAACTATTCCAGAAAATAATGCTTGAGGAGGGGATGACTAGATTGGCAATACATAGTCTTACTGGGAGCTCTGAAAAGGAAAGAGAGCATGCTATTAAACTGTTGCGTGAGTTCTCAAATGATGAAGCTTATTGCAAAACGATTGCGTTGGAGAAAGGGGCACTAGTTCTCCTCACCAGCTTGGCAGGAAATCTTGAGCATCCCACTTTATCCAATCTAGCAGAGGAGGTCTTAGCACGAATTGAGACCATTGAGGAGAACATCCAATATTTAGCAGCAGCTGGAAGATTTGAACCACTACTGAGCCGGCTCTGTGAAGGTACATCTTTCTATGCAGCACGTCTCCTTTCTCATCACTCACGAAGAGTACAAGCGAAAGAAGAAAAATGAACTCTGGAAATTGCTTACCTTTTAGCAAAAATAGACTTATAACATTTAAACTTCCGCTTGTCCATCTGGTGACAATTTTCCCTATTGTGAAGACCTGAGTCGTACTCTCTGGATTTCTGGGAACAGGGAGTGATGAGGTCAGACTAAGGATGGCTTCCATGTTGGGAAGCATGACCATGACAAGTAACAGCAAATTGCTTGTTGCCAGGCAAAGCGCTAAAATACTTGTTCCAATGTTGGCGAAGGAAGAAGGAAAGGCACCTAGCTTGCGGGCATTGCATAACCTATCAAGCGTCGATGATAATGCTAGCATACTCGTTAATTCTTCCATGCTCCCATCTCTTACATACATCCTGTTCGAGGATCAGTATGCTTCACCGGAACTGAAGGAATTAGCGGCCTCGACAATGGCTAACGTAGTCTCGAATCCTGGGCACTGGGAATTAGCATATGCTGACAAGAAAGGCCATTTACTGCAGTCTAAACCAATTATTGCGAAAATTTTGGGGCTCTTATCTTCTGCCTCTTCTAAATGCCAAGCTTCCGCACTTCGCATTTTATATGGTATGGCCTCGTCTCCACAGGCATCAGGTAATTTTGCTTTTACATGCTTTGATTCAGTGACTTGTATGCCGTTTTTTCTTTTGGATCGTGCCCCCGTATGATTTTATCTTCAGCATACTAACACATATCCGAACATGCCTCGTGCTGTATTCATAGTCAGATATATTATATATATTATATATATATATATATTTGTCTCAGATATATTATAGTTACTCACTGAAAGAAGTGTAGAATTTGAGGATGTGCTGCTGGTAACCCTGCCTATACTAAGAGCACTTTGTATATTATAAGGGAAATGAATTTCATGAGGCTTTCAAGTTCTTTTATTTAGAATGAACTACCTTCATATAATTACTGCTTAGCTAACTTTGGTCCAGAAGATTGCTATCAAATTTGCTGCTTTTCATTAACTGGGCATAAAGTCATCTGCATATATGTGTTTCCATGTCCTGGAACATGAAGGGGCAACTTTGAAACCAGTAAGTGTTTATCCCTATAGGTTTAAGCCATCTTAATTTTATCACCACAATATCTGTGTCAACCAAGTATGACTGTAAATGGGTTCCCCAATCTTCTAAATAATTATGCCATCTTATTCCTCCCCTTTTTGCAGAGTCTGTAGCTTCTTACATAATGGATGGCCATGGACTCGAAAAGATCATATCGTTTATTGATCATGCAGAAGACGAACAGAGACTTCATGCTTGCAAACTTACTAGACTGCTCTCTGAACGATTTCATCAAGATGTAGCAAGTCAACTGAGATCTTCCGACAAGATTCCTCTGCTTAAAGAGAAGATTTTAGATACAAAAACAATTGAAAGTGAAAGGTCTGATACAGCAGGCATACTTGGTAATCTTCCTCTATCTGAAGAGGAAGTGACAAATCTCCTCGGAGCTAGTTTCTTGAGATGGTCAGTCACTACGATAAAGAATTATCATCGAAAGTCTAAGGGGAGAACTGTCAAATCTCAGCCAAGCATGGTCGAAGGACTTCTTGGCCTCTTACTTCAATTTACAAGATCCACTGACCCGGAGATTCTATCTGTGATTAGAGAGTTGCGCCTGATGAGCGTATTCTGTGAGCAGCTTAACTTTCCTTCAAAACCCAGAATGAAGCAACTTGCTGCCCTTGGATTGAAGAATCTGTCGGAAACTGGAAGGGCGGTTGCTGCTGGACATTTAGAACCACCGCCACGTCAGGGGTTGTGCTCTTCCTTGGTATTCATGTGTGGCTGTGGTCCTCCAGAACCTGCTCGATGTCCCATACACAACTCTCTGTGCGAAGAGCACACTCATTTGTGTTTGCTACAGTGCAACTGTATCAAGCCTCTAGTTGATCTCCTTAATGACGAGGACACAGCTGTCCAAGTCGCTGCAGTGGAGGCACTTTCCACTCTCATTTTAGAAAGTTCCGGGAGTTTGAAGAGAGCTGTTGAGGAGTTTGAGAGGCAAGATGCCGTTGATGCTTTAATTAACCTTTTCTCGGAAGTTCAAGCTGGTGAACTTCAGGAGAGGACGTCTTGGATGATAGAAAGGATAATTAGAGTGGAAAGCCAATCCTCTCGCCACTCGCTCAATCAGAACCTAGTTAGGGCATTGATAGAAGCCTTGAGGCATGGCAATGCTAACACAAAGAGGCATGCTCAAGATGCTCTTACCAATCTAAAACAGATATCAGGAGTTAGTGGAAGTTCCTCGAGTCAGATTCAGTTAAGAAGGTAGTTATTTAGTGACGGAGCTTGTATTTAGATGCTATGCATTTCTATGTCTGTAAATCTAGAAATAGGTTCTTGTTGTATAGTAGGTATTGCCAAATTTGGCATTCAATTCTGTACTTGATTAATAAACGCTACAATGCTGAAGGAAATGCAAATGTACCAACAGAAAGATGTTCTAATACAAGCAGCAGGTGTAAGTTATGCACCAGTAATTCTCCAGGAACTACATTTACTACAGTCAGAATAAGGACTGAGGTTTCATATCAGTACTTACTTCTTACCTCACCGTGTTTAGTTGATTTTGAGAGAAGTGTTCTGAATTTAATTCCATGGCCAGAATAAACGGGGTAAGGATGGTTATTCTGATAAGATCTCCTCCTACAAGTTCGTCATGCGCATTATACTTGACAAGTATTCCTGCACCAATCGCAGAATCCTGAGGGACGATCCTATGCCATTTAGCCCGTCATACCCCATCATAAAGTCTTCAGTTTGCATTTTTTTTATTGAAGAAATCACAATAAGTTATTTCACAAGGAGGATATGCATTAGAGCTTTCAATTTTATTTTTAACTTTATTTCACTTAGCGCACTTGATTGTGCACTTTCAGATACCTTGTTTTTTGAAGTGGGAGGTCCACGTGAAAGGCAAGCAGAGACCATAAAAAGAATCTACAAGTATCTGCAGAACATCAAGTAAAATTTCGAGCTAATCAGCGAATATAAGTTAACTTGGATGTCTCATCGGGAAGTACCGAATTGCCGCTTGGTTGAGGCGGTAGTCTTTTTTATTTCTAAGTAATACAAAGTGTGCTGAAGCTAATTTGCAAAGTTTGTATTCAATATGATCTAACTCCATAGGGGACCTAATCTTATAAAAGTGCATCGTCGCGTCATTTGATGTACCAATTTCGCACGGGATTGTCCCATAAAAGGTTCAGTTGAAGCTATGCAGGAGATAGGATGGAGTAACCAGTAACCAGCCCCAGGTTCTTTAATGCGATGAAGCCCCAGGTGGCCCTGCCCTGCCTTGCCCTGCCCTGCCATCAACAGGCAAACAGGGACTCCTCAATTCAATCGCTCATCATCCTTGCACTACTGGAAAAGTAGAAATTCCCACTGACAAATTAAATAAAGTCCAGGCAGTTTCTTGTTTAAATGTACAAAATTACCGAAGCAAATACTTGCAGCAAGTTGAAAGCGCAGCTTTCATTTTCAATGCCCAACAGGAAAGCAGATGGAATCTGCAAATGGCAGTCTGGTCAGTAGGGAGCATTGCTTTCATCTCTTGGCCCTATCTCTCTCTCTGTTTCTCGACTTCTTTTCTTTTTCGTTCCAATTTCTTCTGTGGTTTTTTGTTTAATTTCATCTTCATTCTTCTCTCTCTTCTATCTTAGTGTGTGTCTCAGCCATGAATGAACAGAAACAGAGTCAGTGTTTTCGGCTGCAATTGGTGCAAATCGAACCCGCAAGACTGCCACACGCCCCTCCACATTTTAAGACAAGGTCTCTGACACACTTCTGACACACTTGAACTCGCAGTCACACATCCTCTTCAATGTCCCCTCCCCACCATGTCCAATCAACCTCAGACACTTTAGCCCTCTTTTCTTCCCCGGTGCGTCCTCAAATCTCAGGAGAGAAACCAGCAGCTTCTTTGCTTTTTGGACTTTGGACCATCAACCGCACTACACACCCACAAGACAATCTCTGCTCAAAATTGACTTCACACAAGCGCGTGGAGACATGTTCTCTGCAACAACTCTTGCCAGTTTCATCAGCTTGACCACATTTTGAATACGAATCCCGCCACCCCTCTCTCTCTCTCATCAACTTTTTCTCACTTTAGATCGTCACAACATTCAAAACCTCTCCTTTTTCCCTCGGTTCACTATTCCTTTTTCAGGTCCAAAGCAGAATTGCAATAACTACAACTCAACCCTCTCTCTCTCTCTCTCTCTCTCTCTCTCTCGTCAACAATGAAGTTACTATCATCATCACCTTCCTTTTCTTCCTCCACTATTTGCACCTCCTCTGATGCATACTTGTGCAGTCCTAAAGGTTCAACAAGTGGTGGATGCATCACAGGAGTCTTGCGCAGAATCCTCTGCTCTCGCAGCCTCCCTACTCGTCCATTTGAGTGTGACAAGCACAGAGATCAGTTCAAGCCCAAAGAGAAGAACGAGCCAAACACAACTCCAGGAATCGTCGCGAGGCTCATGGGTTTGGAATCTTTACCAGACACCAGCTCAACGCACACCCACAAATCCCCTGATTCTATTTCAAGAAGCCGATCCCTGAATTACTTGGACTTCAAAGAAGATGAGCGCGACGACGAGGAGGCGAAATGGCAGCATCTCCGAGTCAGTTCGACGCTGTCGTTCCGGGAGACGCCGACGTACCTCGAGATAGAAAACGAAGAGTTCTTGGTTTTGAATTTTGGAAACGGCAGTGAAAAAGAAGGGAGGAAGAGAAGATCAAGCAAAAGCAAAACTCAATGTGAAAAACCGAAGGGGGAAACTGAAAGAGGCGGAGCTACAGAGTCAAGCTCAAGCGATTCAGTTTTGGCGAATAATGATCTGGGCACACCACAAACATTACGTTCTCAGGTTACGAAGATGTGTCAAAGTGTTCGTAGCTTGGAAGTCGTGTGCGGCTCTGAAGAAGATTCAAGCCCAGTTTCAGTTCTTGATTTTGGCGAATTCATTAGTGACCCTCAAGTATCCACATCAGGTTCGTGTCATTCACATCAAGTTCTCACTGTTCGTCCCATCATATAACTCGCTTGTCCAAATTATTCGTGGGTTGCTTAAAAGGAAGTTTTTTTTTTCAACAGATGACTCGAGATCGGGACGTCCAAGCTCGAGGAAAAAATTGGCACCGGAGCTTGAAAACAACGAGCACTCCTCTTCACGTAGCGACAGTGATCTCCTAGACGATCAGCCGAAGCAAAGCGAAGGCAAGCGTCATGGATCAAGGAAACGAAGACAGAGCTACTCGGAAATGTGGAGCGAGATCTGCAAGAATAGCGAGAAAGAGACGATTGAACTCGATTGGTTGGACCCAAGAATGGTGAAGCGTGAAGACATTGAAGGCATCGGCCAAGATCTTGAACTGCAGATCTTTTGTGAGTTGTTAGATGAGCTACTAGATAATTCATCTTCGACTCCAGAATGAAAAATTGTGAAACATGACTTTGTAGTTTGTACATTGACAATAGATAATGTAATAAAATATACTGCATCAACTTTCTGCAACTGGAGTTCTTCCCCCAAAGCAAAAGAGAGAAGAAAAAACAGCTGAATTCTGGAATTACTATGCTTTTGGTTAACCGGAACAGAGGACTCTGGATTTCAAATTTCCAGGGTCGGCCGGTCGGTCAAAGGAAGTGCAAATTTTTAAAGCGATTTCAAACGAATGTTCTCTTTTTTCTCTTTCACGAAGCTAAAGCCAGAGTGGAGCTAGTTTTTGCTGGAGATGGAGAGGTTCGAGACTACTCAGCACCGCTGGATACTATGAGAAAAGTGCTGCTAAAGCAAATCTTCGAACTCACTTTCCTGGTGGGACATTCAAAACTCTTTTTGACTTTTGGTGACTAACAATGATTGCTTCGAATTATATAGTCTCTTAATCAATGAACAAGGTCATGATGCCTATGGTTAACTTTAAGCCGAGTGTGGAGGCTTTTTGTCGTTCATAGGAATCGCCTCGTCATTAGGAATTCATCGTCGAGCGCTTGGGTTGGAGCGGCCAATAGTGGAAGACGTGATCCAGACAGATCGCTAGGCAGTGCAAAAGAGTTCTCAAGGTTCATTGCACACCCATGTTCGTTTTGAAACTGATGTAATTTGTCCTTTTCATACACAGTTTGTTCACTGCTCCACGTAAATTGGGATTGCAATAACCTTTTTGACAGACCTTCCTTTCCCGATAATGACTCTGTGGTTCTCGTTTACTCGTGCTTCTTTTATTTGGTAACCAATTACTTCTTAACATAAACTCGAAGATTCGAACAGAATTGACCCATCGCTTCCGGGGGAGAGAGAACCTGCTGCATTGCTGATGTGGTTCAGCAACCCTTGAAACTAATCATGACTTTGACCAAACATTGCTTTGAACTCCCAAGAATTTATACTTGGTTAGCTTACTTCTCCATGTATCACTACTGTCATATGATTAATACATCAACGGTCAAAGTAAATTACTTACCTTCTTAAATTTTTAGAACAGTCGGCAGCGATACCACAAGATTTTATGTAAACCACCTCCTTGTGAGCATGAAAGATGTTGTCGAGGCAACGACATGTCATGTGATAACCTAGGAAGCACCGACACTCTCCGGGGTCTTCGTGTCATGTCCGACATTTTTCGACATGCGACTGACACGTGGTCAGCACCAAAGACACGCCAGCGATATGAGAGTTCAGTATTCCGACACGCCATTTCGACACTCGCGATGTCAATTTTAAGTATTGTCATTAAATTAGGGGTCAAAATGTAAATTTATCGAAAATATATATACTTAAGTCATATACCTAGTCACCTCAATATTAATATACCGAGCCAGCAAAAAAAAAAAAAAACTAATCGTGAATCTTTAACAGAAGAAGAATAAGAAGAAACTCACCGTTGATATTTTTATACGTACATGATAAATACAATGTGTCCCAACATGTCGGAATTCTCTATTTTTGAGAAATTACATGTCTGCGTGTCGTGTCGTGTCGCGTGTCTCGTGTCGGTGTCGATGCTACTTAGGTGATAACTTTGTTGAGTATTTCATTTGACTTACCTTTCTCCTTATTATGACACAGATACATCAGAATATCTTCTCCTTTTTCAACGTTATTATTATTTTTGTTTTGGTGTAAATGGGCAACTTATGTCAGCTCATCAAGAGCCAACTCTAGAGCAGAATGTAAATGGGCAGTGTTGGATCAAGCAAGTGGGTCTGGAAATTTGAAGGCTCTTTTGCACCCACTCTTAATATTCATCTGGATATGGACGTGGCTATTGCAGTTCACGAAAGAGAATGGGCCATTGCTTTGCTTGGGAGTCAGAGATGGGCCTCCGTCAATAGAAGTGTCTGTTTGGTTCGGGAGCCACGATCCGAGCCCATCTTTTAAATTACGTAATCTCCGCTAAAGGCCTCTCTTTTGGGCCTAAGGCACGCAACCAGTTGGAACTTGGAAGACCAAATTCAGCTCTGACTTTCAGATACACAACAAATCAGTACCTAAAGCATTTGACCCAATCGCGTTCATGATTGAATATGAGATATGATTAGCAACAGCAACGACTGCAGTGCGCGTAAAGGAACAGGTGAGAATGAGATAGGATCCTATGGGCCATGTCGCGTTCACATTCGCGTTCATGATTGAAGTGAGAAGAAGGCGTTGGGCAATTTTGCCCGTGCCGTGACTCTGCAGGAACAGGAAGCAGAGGGAAGCAGAGACCGTCTGTCTGAAATCAATCGCCTGAACTGAACCCAATTGAAAATACACACGTCAAGTCCATTCTTTCTCTCCTCTCTGTCTTGGTCTTTTTCCTGCTACTTTACTTTTGATCGAGCAAAGCAAAATCCTGTTTAAAAATCTTTCCTTTTTCCATGCCGCCATGAAACTTGGTTTCTCCGAGGTGAAATCCGTGGTTACGGAGTCACGGAGAAGTCTCGCTGTCTCGAACAGTGGAGTGTGAACCACTCGAACATATGAAGAGATTGAATAATACCCAGTTTGTTCAACTTCATCAGAATCGCCAATTCTCGCGGGACCACGCTCCACTTATATAGAGCTACTTGTTTCATTTCATTCCGTTATTCTCCTGTCATTCCCCTCGTGCTCTGTCTCTGTCTCTGTCTCCCTCTCCCTCTCGATGAAGAAGATTGCAGAGCCAGACACACCTCTCAGCTCCCGCTCCAAGCCTTCGCCTTCCCAATGACATTCTCACCCTCCTCTCTTACCATCGCCGTCGCCTTCCTCCTCGTCGCCTCCATCACGTCTCCGCCGCCCGCCGCGGTCGACGCCCTCGGCTCCTCCTCCACCGCCGCCGTAGTCTCCGGCACGTCCACCGTCTGCGGCATCCTCGCCGGCCAGCCCACCCAGAGGATCGAGTGCTACCAAAACAACCGCCTCGTCTCCGTCGAGCCCAACACCTCCTTCGAAGCCATCTCCGGCGGCTCCACCTTCTTCTGCGGCCTCCTCTCAGGCGGCTCTGCCGTCCTCTGCTGGGACACGGCCGCCACGAGCTTCCCACCGAAGCGTATCTACTACAGCGAGACGGTCAAGGTGACCGATCTGACCGTGGGCGACGATCATGTTTGCGCATTGGAGGTCAACACGAGCATCGCCAGGTGCTGGAGAGGAGAGAGAAAGGGGTCGAAGTTCCCATCGCCGCCAGAGGCGTGGGAGTTCCGTGCGATCACCTCCGGGAGTGGTTACACGTGCGGGATTTTGAAGAACAACAGCAGAGTCGTGTGCTGGGGGAACAATGCAGCTGGAGCGGAGATTCAGGGGCAATTCGTTAATCTGACAATGTCGACGCTAGTCGCTGGAGCTTCGCACGCCTGCGGATTGGCGTCGAACGGGACTCTAGTTTGCAAGGGGAACAACGACCATGGCCAGTTGGTCGTTCCTTTCAACTCGGCTTTCGAGTTCACCGGCATCGCGTTGGGGGCGAATTTTAGCTGCGCAGTCCGGCGAACCAATGGCCTCGTCATGTGTTGGGGAGGAGAGACCAACAGATTTGAGTATGATAGCGATTCGGTGGAGAGTGTGTCGTTTGAGACAATTGTGGCAGGATCAGATGTAATTTGTGGGCTGATCACTTGGAACTTGACCATGACATGTTGGGGACCGGGTTGGTCCAATAAGTCTAGCTATAATCTCGGAAGTGATCTTCCTCTAGGAATGGTCATTCCCGGCCCCTGTGTGAAGACTCTCTGCACCATGTGCGGTACGTATCCGAATTCCGACACGATGTGTCACGGATCCGGAACCATTTGCAGATCTTGTCAAGTCGAGCTTCCAATTGCATTGCCGCTCCCGCCAATGGAATCGCCGCCTTCCCAAGATCTGCAGCCGCCTTCTCATCCCGGAAGATCCCTGAACCGGCTGTCTCTGGCATTCCTGATCGTTGGGTCGGTTGGGGTTTTCGTGGGAGCCTGCACGATTCTCTACTGCTTGTGGGCTGGAGTCTCTGGTTACTTTGGCAAGAAGATGAACGACTCTGTGCAAGTGCAACAGGAAGTTCCCGAGGCTTCTTTGGATTCAACGGCTAATGTCGATCCTAGTGCCCAACATTCGAGATCGGTTTCCTACAAGGGCCAGAGCTCCAGTTCTTTGAACCGCGACATAAGCGGATCATGGTTGTCGAAGCGAATAGACAAGACCGAAGTTTTTTCCCTTTCGGAACTCGTGGCTGCTACGAACAGCTTCTCACCGGACAACAAGATTGGCAGCGGCAGCTTTGGCGCGGTCTATATAGGGAAACTCGCGGATGGTCGCCTAGTGGCCATCAAGAGGGGCGAAACTTATATGAGGACGAAGAAGGTCCAGGAGAAAGAAAGCGCATTCGGCTCAGAACTAGCGCTCCTGTCGCGCTTGAACCACAAGCACTTGGTGTGCCTAGTAGGATTTTGCCAGGACGAGGACGAGAGGCTTCTTGTTTACGACTACATGAGCAACGGTTCGCTCCATGACCACTTGCATAACACCGAGGCCATCGGAGCAAGCAGTGAGATTTTGAATTCCTGGAAATTGAGGATTAAAGTAGCTTTAGATTCCGCTAGGGGCGTCGAGTACCTCCACAATTATGCAGTGCCGCCCATAATCCACAGAGACATTAAGTCATCCAACATTCTTTTAGATTCGAATTGGACAGCCAGAGTGTCCGATTTTGGGTTATCTCTAATGGGGCCGGAATCGGACCAAGAATACATGTCGAGCAAAGCGGTTGGGACAGTTGGGTACATCGATCCCGAGTACTACGTGATGAATGTTTTGACGACGAAAAGCGATGTGTATGGTTTAGGAGTAGTGTTATTGGAGCTCTTGACAGGAAAACGGTCCGTGTTCAGGAATGAAGACGGGTCAGGACCGATCGGATTGGTGGAGTACATGAAGCCATGGATTTTAGCCAGAGAGCTAAGGATGGTGCTCGACAGGAGGGCGGAGCCACCGACAACGCACGAGGCGAGAGCAGTCGAGCTGGTGGCTCACACTGCCGTTCGGTGTGTGAGCTTGGAGGGCAAGGAGAGGCCTAACATGATCGAGGTTGTCACCGATTTGGAGAGAGCATACTGTCTGTGTGAAGGAAGCCACAGTAGCTTCACAAATCCAACATTTCCCATTTCTTCGGAATGAATGAACCTCCAATTTTGTGCGAGACAAATTTCGTTTAAATCCCAAAGGGAGAATCGAGATTCTTTCAATTTCTTTCTCTGTAGTTTCTTTCAGGGTTCTTTTCCAGAGCTGCAATGTGAATACTCTGTAGATTTATCATCTTTCTTCCATGGGACGTGATATCGAAAAGGAAATTTCTTGAAAACGGCCTAGTTTAGAGTCATTCTCGCTAGGGGTGAGCGGTTCCAGGTTCCTTACAGGTTCCACCTGGAACCTAGAACCTACCCGTCGAAATAGGTTCCTCATTTTTTGGAACCTGAAACCTACCCGTCATACCATGGAACCTGAAACCTACCCTGTCACAGGTTCTAGGGTCGGTTCCAGGGTACCCGGGAACCTGCCAATTTCTTTTCTTTTTTCTTTTTTAGTTAAGCAAAATGAAAATGAACGCTACAACTGCTAAGGGGAAGTAGAGATGAGCGGTTTCAGACTCCGTACAGGTTACATTTAGAACCTGAAATCAACCCATTGAAATAGATTCCTCATTTTTTGGAATCTGGAACCTAAAAATTTGTTTAGCTCCAGATTATACACTCATCATCGGACGCCATAGAACATTGTAGGATCGTGTGAAGACATATACAAAAAAAAAAAAACAAAAATTTATTTTAGGATCTAGGATCCAGGTTCCAGGTTCTAGGTAGTGGAACTTGGAACCTATCCGTTGGAACAGGTTCCTTAATTTTTGGAACCTGGAACCTACCCTACATACCTTGGAACCTGGAACCAGACCGGTTCCCACAGGTTCCGGTTCCAGGTTCCCAGTTCTACCCTGGAACCATGCTCACCCCTAATTCTCGCCCTAAGTTTGACTCGAGTTATCATCAGATCGGAAGGATGGGGATGGGAAAATAATCTATATTCAAGATAATCGAATCAGCTCAGATGGAGCACGTCAAGAGTCATTGTCCATTCGATCTCGTTCATCTTTTTCAGGGTGATGGTCGCTGGACGCGTTTAACTAAATTAATCCCATATTAATTATCGTTGGGTCTATGGACTGGAGACAGTTGGGATCTCTTGACTGATTCGAAGCAAATAAATGACAGCAGAGCCGTGTTTGTTAATTGTGGAAGATGGGGGCGCATCACCTATCACGTTCTTGCAAGCAATTAACAATTGCTTGGTTGGTTGGTTGGTTTGTTGATTTGTTTGTTTGTTTAACATATGAGCATGGATGGAATCCATGTAAAGAGGCAAGGCCAGTCCTAAGACAGATGAACATTTAATGCAGCCATGTCAAGTCCAATACCTTACCTTCATCCAGAGAGATCACCAAGAGGGCTTCATCCGGAGAGATCGCCAAGAGGGAGCCCAAGTCCGAGCCCGTCAACATATCCAGCTGAACCCATCTTCACTCAAAAGCTTAAGCCAATGAGTTATGGGCTCATTTTGATATATTAACTGCTCAACACCACATCAATTTTCCGATGTGAGACTCTCTAACACAACTCACACGTGCATCCTAACGCAAGGGACCAGATTTCTAAAGATCAAGTGAAAACCACCGGTTGTTTCGCATCAAGGAGAAAAAGGCAATCTCCATCTGTTGAGGTGGACTTTACCCATTCAGACAAACGTTGTCGGTTTTCAGGAGAAGTGCATCCGATGTATAAATCAGATTGCAACAAGCAAGTATAAGCAATAAATTGTCGGATTATGCCACGTCAATAAGTCGTGTGCAGACTGCAGAGGCATCATAGGATAAATGGTCCTCCGTTTCCTGGGTGCTGTCTATTGTCTAGGGTAAGAAGGACTCAATGTCCGTGCGGAGGGGGACTGACCAACCTAGTAGTCTATGATTTGAAAAGGCCATTATTCCCCAGAACGTGAGGTCCACCGTCTGATTACTCCAGACTGTTCTAAACTGTGTTTATACTCCGAGGACAAATTGATGGACTTTGGCCCGAAACCTGATGGATACGGACTTGGACATTTTCCCTTTGGCCCTATTTTACAAAAGACCACCGGTCAGAGTCTTCATTCCCACTAGCAATGAGATTGAATAAATGCAATAAATAAGAAAAGATCATGAAAAACCCAATCATTCTATGGCCTAATCCCCTAAAAATCCTCAATTTTAGAGAAAAAAAAAATACCAAAAAATTCATAAGGTTATTATACCGATACCAATTGAGTTCCAAATCATTTAAATGGACCAATTTAATACTAAATTTTTTTGCATTGGTACCAATTCAGTCCATCCAGTCAATTTAGGCCGAAAATCATTGACGTGGATTCCGACCATCACAGATGGGACGACCGGTGTTGACTTTTTTTATTTTATTTATTTCTTTAATATTTTTTTGTGAATTTTATATATATATATATTTTCCTTTATTTTCCTTTCCCTTTTCGTTTTGCCAGTGACGGTGGCATTTTGAAAAAAGAATGAACAATTAAAAAGAAGGAAAACGTAGAATAGGCAATAAAACTACAAAAAAATAATATGAGTTAATCAATGAAAAATACAGTAGTAGAGAAAAAAAAAAGTAACAACAAAAGTTAGAACGAGAAAGATGTACGGAGTGGAAAATGAACCGAGAGACAACTGAAAGATAGCTTACACCTCTTGCTTCCCTGTGACATTCTTACATCACTCCATCTTGCTAATTCTTACGTTCTTGCATATTCAAAGTCCCATATGAAAATGGGGTTCCAGACTTGTCTGTACTAATTCAATGAAGAGCACAACAGAACACAATAGATACATTCGAATGCCCTTTTTATTTCGATCTTTCAAAACATCTTGAACCGTACACATCTCTACTCAGTTTTCGAGATCACACACAAGGAGAAACGCACAACATGATCACAAAGGCAGAGTTGTGACGACCCAGCTTTGAGCGGGTGGAAGAAAACAACGGACAAATGAATAAAAACCACATCGAAAGGATGATGAAAAGACAAAAACTCGGAGAGATGCAAACGAAAATTTAGAGACTACATATGTTACACGAAGACAATGTGACTTGAGCGAGGGAGAGTATTCAATCAAAGTCAAAGCGCATAAGCAGCTTCACTGAGTTCATCTTCTCCCCCTTGCGGTCATGGAGTGGGATGGCCCGTATCCCCGATTTCAACTCAGAAACTGGCAAACAAGTCTGGCCAGCAAAATCATCCTTCTCAGACATGTCGTACTCGTGGACTTCGACCCGCAATAAAGCCAGCTCGGGAACAGTCAACGGAAATGAAAACTCCTGATCCCAAACAGGAGTCCAGTCGTCTTCTATTTTCTTAGTTTTCTTCATTGCTGTATCAGCCGGCACTCCTGCTATGCCAACCTGCACAGAAATGGTCGTAAGAATTAATCCCAACTCCCCACCCTCCACACCAAACTGAGAGGCAAAATACAAAAAGAAAGGCCCTTTTGCATGTGCCTTTCTATAAGTCCTATTTGTCTTGCAAGTGCAAGATCTGTACCACCACTTATCAACAGATGTGTTCTTGAGAAAGCATCATTACAGAAAACATAGGCCACAAAAAGAAAAAGGAGCTTTGGTACGAAGCCCAGTACAAGATATTTAGATAGGAAAATCACCAATATGCGCTAGAGTCCACTTATCCACTACAGTGCTTTTAACGTATTCAAAGTTCAATTTACTTTCATGTTGTCCCAAGAGTGGATGATGTTGGATACGCAGTGAAAGCGGCCTGTTTATCTATAGAGCTTGCTTAGGAACCAATCTCATTTGGGAACAAATATATTGCCCCCTACAGGCCACAAGACTGGATTGCCCCATGAAGATGCATGTTAAATGACAGTCAACCAGCTCAACAAAGCATGTATCTCATTAACTAAAGTAAAAATGCTTAAAGGCTTACGCGAGCGTAGAAATCTGGTGGTGAATACAAGTCGAAGTGCGTTTGTTTGAAGTCTAAATGCCATCCATCTCCCATGTACACTTTCACCTGTGAACAAAAGAATACAGTGTCTTTGATCCAAAGAAACAGGACAATATGTGGACAAAGACCAAGGTATAAGTGCTGGAACAGAAGGAGATCTTTGCTATGGTACCTTCAGAGTTTTCTTCACATCCAGTTTTGCTTTGGGATCAAAAACTTGATTATTTGGACCCACTCTCATCAGTAGGTCGGGCTTCTTGACATAGCCACACCCCCCATTGCCTCTAAACATACCATGCATCAACCAAAGAAATCTTCCATAACCCTACAATTGTTGAGTAACATGTAGTGAGCAATCGCTCTTGAAGCCCATGAGTTATAACCCCTTCAAATTAAGAGTTTAATTTAAGACAAAACTAGCTTGTATTTCCGTCTCGCTACAGAATTTGGACCACTAGCTTTTTGCTAGTGGAACCTATCCGGTAATTGATTTTTTTCCTATAACCAGCCTCACAACAAAGCCAACTACTTCTATTGCAAATTATGGCAAGACCTTTCCCCTACATAATGCTGGGAGTGAAACACATTCCACCTACGCTCAAAGAAATTCGAATTACTGAAGCAAACCTGCATGTTAAATGCAACCATCTGAGCTCCATGCATCCAACCAACTAGCGGCTTGTAATTGGAGGAGTTAAATCGAGTACCCTTGGGGTAGACTCTCAAGAAATTCTTCTGAGTAAATCTGCAATTAACAGGCAGACACATCATATGCAGTAGACTTTGATATATCTATTAAAAAAAAACAATAACATGGATATCAGCAGAATGGAAAATAATCTGTACCAAAAAGTTCACTCAACACTGTTATCTTGGATATAAGTACCTCACAACGTCTGTCGAATGAGACTCGGCGGCCTTCTCAAGTGCTTGTTCACTCAGACTGAGGCGTCTAACCTTATCAACCTCTACTTTCAGTGCTTCCTTTAACCCACCCTTTGGTTTCCCAGCATGTATAGCAATCAGACGCTTGTAAATAGGACCTCCTGGTAGACATGATTCAGTTTCACAATCATCGCTTTCTTCAGCTTCAAGACTGTGTTCATTAATTTTTCCCTCAATCTAGGAAAACGGAAAAAGAAGCAATCAATCTAAAAGCTAGGAAGTCAAGTATTTCAGCACCATTAAGAAGATATGAAAAGTTGCATATGGGTAAGTGTTATACTGAAAGCCCAGCAGACCTTATCATCTTCCTGTTGAGTAATCGAAACATCAATTGGATCATTTGCCCATATATCATCCTCAGAATCCTTCTTCTCCAAATGACTGCTCTCTTTTGTACTTTTAGCTTCAAGGTACTCTTTCGGTGGTTTGGTTGATATAATTACGCGATACTTCAACTCTTCAGGCGATAGAAATTCCCTAAATTCAGCTTCGGGGTAATAAAGCATATCTCCAAATGTTTGGGTGACCATCTGAGAATACAGATTTCATCACTAAAGTGCGAGCAAGAAAGGGTGATGGGATTACAAGAGACTGACGAGAATTCACCTGAGCTACTTTAGACTGGAGATCTGGAGTTAAATGGTCCTCGAGTGTTATTACAACAGGATAAGGAGATGTTGCAAAAGCATTCTCTTTTATAGATTTTAAACATTTGATGAGTTCCACCGGAGTTGTCAAGGTTCTGCATCCACACATAAAACAAACTCAGACGAGATTTGGAAAGGCTGGGGTGATGGAACCTGCCCTGGAGTTGTAATGCTTAATTATTAATTGATGAACCAATCAGACAACCTTTTCACTTCTCCATCTTAGATAAGAAGAGTTGATTTACTCGTACATTGAAAAAATGGGGTTGGGAATATGATTACATTGTCAACTCTAATACAGCACAAGGTGCTGAACTGATACATACCAGGGTTAGAATAGTCTGATAACCCCCTATAACTCTGCTATGTCCTTGCCAGAAGAAAAACTATCCTACACATAATATGCTCTATGAGAAAAGTGCGGATGTTTGGATTCTGCAGTAATTGCTCTGCAACTGCAAGCAATTCGAAAGGGCTAAACTCGGAACATGCGGCCTAGGCATTAGATTGTAGAACTTCTATGGAGAAAGGGCATTTTATAATGACATACACGATGCTGGATACACAGGTGGATTCATGGATTTTCCATTATGGTGTCTTGTTTTGGTTGGACAAGTCAGATAGCATATTTTATTTGTGGAATATGCATACATCGGTACTTTACCAATAGAGAGTATTTTAGCCCATCTCAAGAAGTAGAGGCAAAAGTTTTTTGTCAGGCAAAGAAAGATGCCAAGGAATTAGATGCAAACCTTCCATGGAGAACGTGCACATCGTCCTTTGCCGAGTTCGGCCATATGTCAAGTTCCACCACTCTCACCCCTCGCTTCAGTGCCTTGATAATTGGGACATCACTGCAATCGCTGCTTAGCTGGTTTCCCGTGAGGTACGAGTTGTGGCCCGTGTATATGAAATAATGGGACAAGGGAGCTGTCATATCTTGGTGAACCTGAAAGTAAGACGAATTGAGTTGATGACCACAAAGATCTCATTACTTCTATTAGAAATGAACGCATAGTTCAAGAGCGAATGAGCAGAGAAATACTCATGTGGATGCACTGCTAAATGCTAATTCACATGGATATGGAAACTAGTAAATTCGAGATCTTTCCTAGATCACAACATAGCAGATCGCGCGTTAGTATTGAGAAGAGTACAACAAATAAACATGATCAAGTGGCAATTTACTAAAAGCAGCAAACTTCACAGCTCCTCTTTAATTCCAACTTTCAGACAATAAGTCCCCAATACCCACAAAAAGCATTTCATTCCGCCTATGTCCACTCCGTGCAGATGTAGAAACTCTCACGATCTTCACTCACCAAAACCAGGAAAGCTCCATTTGAGGAACGAGTTAAACCACTTGCGGTAAAGTGCTCGCTTTTAGTACGAAACCATACAACGGAAGGTCACCATAAGGCGAAGACTAAGATTGACTGCTTCATTCAGCTCAAATCAAACCAGAGTAAGAAGGAGCTGATCATACCTCAGTTCCAATAGGCGTGTTGAGATCAGCGGAGAAGAGAAAATGGTGGAAATCATCGAGGGTGAGAGCGTGCCTCGCGAACTTGGCAATGTGGTGGCGCTTCTGGAGGACCTGATCCACGACCCTCTGCGCGTCGGCGACCGAGGCGCCGCCCTCTCCCTGGACCTCCTCCAGGAAGCGCCGGAGCTGCTCCGCCGACATGGTGGCGCCGCCATCGGCGTACTTCTTGAAGGCCTGCTTCACGTCCTCCGGGGGCGCCGCCTCCTTCACCTTGAACTTCCTGGTGAAGCACAGGCAGCATCTGTAGCTCCCCATAACGAGAACCAACGATCAGAGCAAGTGGGCTGCTGGTTCGATCTGCCCCTTCATATACTTGGGGAGACGAAGACGACGACCGGAGAAGGGAGACGAAGGGGGAGAAGGAGAAGGAGAGGAACGGACAGAGCAAGAGCCAGTAAAGAATTAGCAGGTCGACGGAGTTTAATATGGGAAAAGAAAACGTTGATTAGGTGGCCATGATCGCCATGGATTCAAACGCGGAGAGAGAGAGAGAGAGATGTTTAAATTAATGGTTGGAGACAGTAAATTATTGGGGGGTGCCCGTTCGTCTCCTTGGCTTAACACATGCAATCAAACTTCTTCGGTTCATCGGCCCTTCTTGCTTTTTCTGTTATTTTATTTGATCCATTGCTTGTGGTGGGCGGAGTTGTATCGGACATGATTAAAGATCATTGCCTTTGGTTCCTGATGAACGACCGTGATGGAAAGCTAAAGCAGAGCAGCTCATGGCTCAAGGCTCAAGGCTCAAGCTGTGAACTTGCAAAAAATGGGTATTTAAGCCGGTATTTACATATTCATGCGAATTTGTCCTATCAGAATTAGTAAAGATATGTACGATGCTTTGTGACCCCCGTAGTGAAGGTGACATTTGTCTCGTCGGTAGTGGCTGTCCCTGTCCCCATTTTGCATGTTGACCTTCACCATCAGTTGACTTGCAGGTCTCCTCCTATCTCCCACGTGGCTAATCTTACAAAAAAAAAATTAATACCACGAAAAACTCCAAATCGATACACATGTGACAAATTTATCCCAAATTGTTACACTTGTGATAAATTTACCCCCCGTTAGTTTTCGTTAAATTTTATCGTCAAATTGCTGAGTTTGATGACACGTGACCATTGCCGAGTGTACATGTTTGGGATTTTTTCCCTCTATTTATCACAAGAGTATCAATTTGGGTTTTTCGTTATATTAATTTAATTTAACAGAAATTAACGGAGAGTAAATTTGTCACATATGTACCAATTTGGGATTTTTGGTCGTCACAATAATTAGTTTAAGGTAAATTTGTCATAGAAGTACCAGTTTGGAATTTTTGGTAGTCGAAAAAATAGTTTGGGGTAAATTTATCATTGGTGTACCAGTTTAGAATTTTTCGTGGTATTTAATAAAAAAAAATCCTTTTATCAAGAAGAATAAAAGAAAAAATAGTTTCTTCATCTGCAAGCCACGGAGTTAAAACGAGTGAGGTCCAAGTCTCTCTCGTTCACTTTCACACGACTACGAGATTAATTTAGTGTGGACTTGGAACCCTCCTAGAAATAGATTAGAGTTGACTCGCCCCTTCAAGCAGTGACCCTGCTCAAAGTAATGCCCATTCACATTCTCCGTCTTTAGGCGATTTGCAAGGGATTTTCAGGCTTATAAAATATAAGACCACGATGATTCCAAGTAGTTGTTCTTTCCTATCAAAACTTCTAGATGCTTACCGATGTAGAAAAACTTCGGCTAAAACTGTTGGATCTAGCAATATCACCTAAAGGGGAGGAATAGGTGATTCTGAACAGTTTGAGTAATTAATTCGGAAATTAATAGGTTCAGAACATAAACTGAATAAGATCAATAAACAGACGTGCAGATAAATTAAACACAGCAATATGAGTTTAGGGAAAGAGAGATTGCACGCAATGTTTATAGTGGTTCGGCTTTAGCAAGCTTACGTCCACTCTCCCACGATGACAGCCGATTGGCTGGATTCCACTATGAGTCGTTGAAAGGTTACAAGAGTTGTCACTCTAATCACTCTTACAAAAGAACCTCTCAAGATTGAGAATTTTAAGCTCACAAGAACAAGAGAATATGAATCTGAACAACTCAGTACTTTGGAATTTTAAGTTCTTAAACTCCCTCGTAACAGTCACCATTGATCTTCTTTTATACTCCTTCGACCTTGAACTAGCCGTTACCAAGGTCATTCAAAGGATCGCTCCTCAATCTTTGATTGGCACCATCAATCTCGATTGACCGAGACTGTATATAGGAAGATCCAGTAGCCGTTGGAGTAGAGTTTGAACCCTTCAGATTCAGTCGCCCATACAACCAAATCTTCAATTTCCATAAATAGAGTTCATCCAAATCTCCAAGATATCTTGTCCATGGAAGGTAATATCCAATCGAGGATATTCTCCTGATTTGATTGGAAAATAATCCCGTCAATCAAATATTACAGACTTCCATAAAAAGACGTGGCCAAACCGAAAACCTGCCAAACGTGGGTCTTCAGAATCTGGTAGCGAGATAATGCAGAATCTGAACGTTGTTCAGAAGCAGTCTTCTGAACCAAAACGACTCTCTGAATCTGAACAGATTAGAACAGTGATTCTGAGCTTCTGCAAAGTCCTTGCTGACGTGTCACATAAATCTTCTCGAGATAAGTCCTCAGAGGCAACACAAACCTCCTTCTGAAGTCTTCAGAGGCAGCGCAGACTTCATTCTGAAGTCTTCAGATGCAACACAATTCTCCTTATGAATACTGGACTTCGACTATCTCTGAAGTAGGTGTGCGACGACTACTCCTTGAGTCTAAACGCTAGTTTTGGAACATTATAAAGCTTTTGTTCACATGCTCATCGCCTGCAATAATAAATTATTTGTATTAACCAGATTCTCTTACAAGAAGGATAGTTTTGTCAGAATCAAAATATTCAGAGGGAAGGTTTTCTCAACAAAAACTCCCGGCAACCAAGAAATGGAAGGGATAATGACACAAATGGTCATTGAACTTTGACTCAACTTGCAATAGGAAAAATTACCAAAAATATCCCAAACCTATTGCAATTGTGCCAATCCAGTCCTAAACCTTTTTTTTTTTTTTGCCAATTGAGTCCTAAACCTTTTGCATTTGTGTCAATTCAGCCTATTGGGCCGACTGGAGCTGACGTGGATAATTTTGAATAATTTTTAAATATTTTTCTTTATTTCTTTTCTTACTTTTTTTTTCTCTCTTCTTCCCCCACTGTGGTTGGCCAAATAGACCGAATTGGAACAAATGCAAATATTTATGACTCAATTGGCAAAAAAACAAGCTTAGGACTAGATTGCCACAATTGCAATGGGTTTAGGACTTTTTTTGGTAATTTTTCCATGTGCAATGTGGTTCATAACTTTTAATTTGTTTAGTGTGTGAACTTTTATCCCAATGTGCAACGTCGTTCTTGAACTTTTAATTTGCTCAACGTGGTTCCTACATGTTCAAACTAATCCCTAAACTATAAGAAATTATTCAATGTTATCTTCCCATTAATCTAAGTTCAGTGACAACATTGAATATTTTCATGTAGTCTAGGGAGTAGTTTGAATATGTACCAAAAAGTTTATGAAGCACATTACACATTAAATCAAAGTTCAAGGACCGTTTATGTCATTTTGCCGAAGTAGAATTCATCTTCCTTAGAAAACAGTTGAGAGCCTCTCACATGATTATTTATCTCGATATTCCTCTCATATGCAAAAATGTAACACTGAATTTCCGATGTGAAATTAGGCATTGATTTCAGCTTCACATTATATATTTTAGGAGCACTATTTCCTCTTCAGTATGTGATTCCATTTATTTCTGGTCGAATCGTTATCCAAAAAGCACATCAAGAATCGGTTTGTTAGAAACCCTCAGGTTGCGTTTGGTCGTCTGAATTTCTAGCTAGGATATGATATGAAATCTAGGAATTTTGCCATATCCTATTCACTATTTGGTGAATCACAGTAATAAAGCCAGATATATTCATATCCTATAATGTTCATTGTTTGATATTTACACACATTGATGTGAATGAACCTGAAAATACACAAATGAAAATTATAAGAATCTCTCATAATTCACTACCAACTCCAGTAAGAGAGAAAAAATATTGTTATTCACATTTGCAACTGCAATAAGTTTTCTCTCTACTGCTTTTGTTAAATTTCAACATGAACCACAAAGCTATAGAAAAGAATGAGTTTTGACTCTCTTTCTGCTTTCATAAACTTCTGACGTGAACTATAAACTTAAGTAGGAGAAGAAGTTTCAACTCAATGGAGTGGTGAAACTTCAACATGAACCAGAGATATATAAGTGAAAGAGATGGAGATTTCTATGTTTTTTTAGAAATTTCATTGCCCTACATTCTTCGAGAATTAGAAAGATCATTTTCAAGTTCGAATTTATTCATCTAAAATCTGGGTTCTTTTACTTCATTTTCGTTTACTTGTTTTCTATTTTTATATCTCTTTTTTTCATTATTTTTATTCAGTTCCATCATTTCTTAATAAAATTCTTATGAAATAATAAACTATACTACCATACCTAAAATATATAATGATATAGATATGAACTGTGTGTGTGTCTATATATATATATATATATATAGTAGAAAGAAGCTAAAATATATAAATACATATAGGAATAAATAAAAAAATTATTTTTTATTTTTATTTTTTTTAAATATTAGAATTCAAATATAATTCATATTTAGTTATTATTTTAATTCCATAATTTAATAAGTTTGTTGTTCAAGGAAAATAGTTTTTATATCATGAACATAAGAAATCCTATTCACCTTTATCTCACCTTCTTCATGAGATAATTTTATTTATGCTATATTATTTTATATTTCACTTTATCATGTCTTGAGCGAGAGCGAAGCACAAGATATGATAAATGATTTACCAAATGGAGCCTCAGTTGCTTCGTTGGGTCCGAACGTGTCTTGAGTGATAGAAAAGCCACCGAAAAAACAGAATGAGAAAGCGACCCTTCGAATGCCTCTTGACCAAAAAAAAAAAAACAAATGCCTCCAACGTGTATGCTTGAAGGCCAACGACGAGCGCCATCTCGCACTATAAATCTCCTAAGGACAGTACGAACACTTAAATGACTTGGACAGATATGCATACGTTGTCATGTCAGTTGATATTCACCTCGTAAGTAAAAAGTTTTACAGCATAAGCCAGTGCTCCGTGTAAGTAAAACTTCTTGTTGGAAGTTTGCGCGGATCCTATAGATTTTTTTTTACTTTCTGGCATTGCCCATGTGAACGCTTTTAATATCCCATCGCATGTGAACTCTTTATTTCTGAATCTTGACCTCAACTAACGTGCACATGTTCCATTAATAAATGTATACGAAAAAAACTAAAAATATAAAAATTGTTGCACCAAGAACTCAATTTTGATCTCGAATTATAACGTTATAAGACACGTCTACATCACTCGACGCTGTCGGGGTGCAAAACATGGATCAAGACCTCATTCATATGACAAGTGGACCTTAAACCATATTCCCATAGCGGCCGTCGCATCATGGGCCTAAACATCATTCGGCCTAGGCTTTCTACTTTGGCCCAATTGACAGGCTCGGGCTGGTCGACAGTGAGCTCGCCGAGAACAAGTTCTCGTCTTTGTCCCAATTCGCCCAAGCCCAGTAATCTCTTTTGAGCTCCTCCTTTGTTGTTGACTCTGCCACACGACTTGTGCTTCTTGAGAAGCCATGATGGGTCATGTTTTGCATTGGTGTTTAAGCTAGCCGTCGTCGTTCTACTTGAGATGTTGTTGTCTGCATTTGATTTACCAAAAGGGTCCAGCAGCATGCGGAGCTTCAGTTTGAATCCGGGAACTGCTCAACTATTTGGATGGACACACACTACAGGGCCTTACCGTGCTCAACTATGATATCCCATGGAGGCTTTTCTTCGGCGGTTCTCTGAGGAGTTTATTTGCAGAGTCTTCCGGAGAAGCTCGATTTCAGACATCGTAAAATCGTGCTGATCGGTACGGTATCCAAAAGATCGTCACCATTTCTTATATTGCCAAATGGTTAATCGTCGACGGATAAAGATCACTCGGGATCTGTTATGCTCTCTCTATGCCTAACGAGCCCGTTCAAAATCAGTCTTGATCGCTCGGAAATTTTACTTAAGAACATGCGGGTGCTGAGGATTAAATTTTGTCATACATTATCAATGGCAATGTATCAGAAAAAGTGACTATAACACCACAACCCCAGGCTCTGAAATCTAGACAATTACTGGAATGGACAAAATGCAAATTCATTCTCACTCCGATCGATTGGCGTACCTCTCGACCTTTTCATCGTTCAAATTGATGCCGACCATAGCCTCCCCCAACCCACAGCTCACCTCCCCCAGCAACTCCGGGTCAGTGTAGTGCGTCACCGCCTGCACGATCGCCTTCGCCCTCTTGGCCGGGTCGCCGCTCTTGAACACCCCCGAACCCACGAACACCCCGTCGCACCCCAGCTGCATCATCAGCGCCGCGTCCGCCGGCGTCGCCACTCCTCCCGCGGCGAACTGCACCACTGGCAGCCTCCCCAGCTGCTTGGTCTGCATCACCAGGTCGTACGGCGCTGCGATTTTCTTCGCGAACGCGAACACCTCGTCGTCGTCCATGTTGCGCAGCACCCTTATGTCCCCCATCACCGACCTCACGTGCCTCACCGCCTCCACCACGTTCCCCGTCCCGGCCTCGCCCTTGGTCCTGATCATCGCCGCCCCCTCGCGGATCCGCCGCAGCGCCTCCCCGAGGTTCCGGCAGCCGCAGACGAAGGGTACCCGGAAGTTGTGCTTGTTGATGTGGTTGTCCTCGTCGGCGACGGTGAGGACCTCGCTCTCGTCCACGTAGTCGATGCCGAGCGCCTCCAGGATCTGGGCCTCGACGAAGTGGCCGATGCGGGCCTTGGCCATGACCGGGATGGTAACGGCGTTCTTGATCTCCTTGATGAGCTGGGGGTCGCTCATGCGGGCGACGCCGCCCTGGGCGCGGATGTCGGCGGGCACGCGCTCCAGGGCCATGACGGCGCACGCGCCGGCTTCCTCGGCGATGCGGGCCTGATCGGCGTTGACGACGTCCATGATGACGCCGCCGCGGAGCATCTGGGCGAGGCCTACTTTGACGGAGAAGGTGGATTTCTTGGTGGTCTCGGCTATGGCGCCGTTGCCGTACACGGTGACTACGCCTGAACCCTCCATTGGATATGGACGATGAGGATGATGCTTATTGCTTAGAGAAGATGAAGATAAGAGAGATTTTGGAAACGAAAGAAGGAGAGAGAGATAAGAGAGATTGAGAGGAGAGGGATGAGTAACAGCTATAAGTAGTGAGGGCGAACAAGTGGTGGGTTGGAACTTGGGGAGAGATTTTGGAAGTTTGTGGTCATTTCTGGACCAGAATTAAAAATCACATCTTTCTATACTTGGCAGGAAAATCTGGAGGTGTTCATTGTGCCATGGATTCTGGTTTAATGATAGCTACTCTAATTCCAGTTCTTTTTTTTTTTTGGTCCAGAGCTTTAATTCTAGAGTAGATCAAGATGCGACCTATTTGACTGGCCTGGCCTCTTAAGGAAAAAAAATATATCTGGAATATATCATTTAAAAGGTTATTCAACAAAAATAAAAATGTATAAATATCGGAGGGAGTATATCCTAACAGACAACACAACCAATAGGATGGGGTCGTAGGGGATGATGACCACATTGGCGTCCACGCCTCTCCAACCAATAGGATCCGAGCAGATCCACGTGTCTTTCTCCTATTGGCGATGCTTGTTCACTAATTAGGTCTGTTTTCCTACTTGATGTACTAGTTACAGTCATCGGCCTCTACTCAACATTCTTCAAGCGTGCTCGGAGATCGTGGAGATGGCGACGGCGAGATCCTACTTCCTCTGTACTCTACTCCTCTTCGCAACCCTATCTCTCACTCAGGTACTTGGGATTCGAACGGCTGGCTCTTAGCATCTGTGGATTGTCGCGATTCTCCTCTATTTTAATTCCGATTGAATCGCATGGAACTTGGTTTGCCACGAAGTAGGGTGAAGTTGATACGAGACAACTGAATCTCTTCGTCAGTTAGATCTTAACCCTTAAGGTCATCTAGATCTTTTCAATCAGGAGTCGTGATCATTCCTAATTTTTAGACGCAATATTATCCAAGTTTCTTGGTGTGTAGTTAGTGATGCACTTTGCAATAATCAGTAGTAAACGAGGTGTTTGGGAATGCCGTGAGCTTCTTAATGGATCTGTTTGGTGTAATTGATCGAATCCGTTTGGTGCTGATTGTCGCAATTCTTCTCTATTCGGAACTGGAATCGAATCACATTAAACCTATCATGCCGTGAAGGCATTCAAAGTTGATCGGAGATAATCGAGATTTGTTTGTCAGATGTAAACTCACGAGGCCGTGTAATTATCATCTCTCATGAATCACGATCAGTCTTAATTGTTAGATGCAACGTTCTCGAAGGTATTAGGTATGTAGTGATGCGCTTTGGATCGCTCAGTAGGAAACGAGTAAGTAGGGAATGCTATGAGCTACTTACAGTACCTCCTTGGCCTGAAGTGACTGCTTTTTCAGGCGAAGAAGTCGGAGGATTTGAAAGAGGTCACTCACAAAGTTTATTTTGATGTGGAGATAGCTGGAAAACCAGCAGGTACACTCTGCTTCCTTGGATAGCCTGTCTGGAGTGCGACACAGGATTTAATTACCTCAAAACCCATACGTTCTCATAAGTTTACGTTTATAAATGTAGTTTCAAACTTTTACACGTCTTGTTGGGATTACGAGAAGTCAATTCGTACTGTAATATGACACATGAATTGCAATTATCCTAGTGGAGACACTCATGAAATCTTTTTTCCAAGTGTGAAATGAAGCTTGCAATTCTGTGTTGACTAATAATGCTCCTCTGATTCTCTATACCTGTTAGGCAGTTGTGTCCTCTAACATAATCTATTGGAGAGGAATGTGTCGTTTTCTGTCAATTATGGGAAAACATGAGAAATCTAAATGATGGTGCTGTCTCCATTCACTGGTGCACGTGATTTGAGAATGTTATGTAGGAATCTTCTGCATAAAGCATAGTTTTGGCTTGCAATTGCTGACGTACCTTGTGTTTCTAGGTCGAATTGTCATGGGCCTATTTGGAAAAACAGTTCCCAAGACTGCTGGTACGTAATGGACGCCATTTTTGCTTATAAGAGAAGCATATCTATATCTGCATTGGTATCGGATGTTTAATCCAGTTGTTGACTTCAACGTATGATTTCTTTTCCAGAAAACTTCAGAGCGCTGTGTACTGGTAAGTGGCTTGTTCTATCCCCATCTTTGGCATTCGTACATGCTTCGGTCCCCTTCTTATACTCTACCACAGTATCAGATTCAGTTTAATGCTTCAGTCCTTTTTTAAATGTAAATCATTTCACTCCTAACAATTTCAGGTGAGAAAGGCATTGGAAAGAGTGGGAAACCTCTTCACTACAAGGGAAGCAGTTTCCACCGGGTCATTCCAAGCTTCATGTTACAGGGAGGTGACTTTACTCTTGGTGATGGCAGAGGTGGCGAGTCCATATATGGAGAGAAGTTTGCTGATGAGAATTTTAAGTTGAAGCACACTGGACCAGGTAGGTTTGATGTTATCCTACTTGGATTGTAGGTTAAGGGAGAGTCTCCTTTGTCAGTGATTTCGGTTAGCTGAAAGATGGCTTTACATCTCTCTGTTTCTTCAGGGTTTTTGTCTATGGCGAACGCTGGTCGTGACACCAATGGTTCACAGTTTTTTATCACAACTGTGACGACTAGTTGGTATGTAAAATCCTTAATGGAAAGATTCTTGTCTTCTGCACTTCTATGTAGAAAAGAACTAGCTATATACGTAGCAACTTGCCGGTCGATGTGATCTCTTTGGCTAATGATTGGTTCGGTCATTGAAACTCGTCTGAAAATAATTCCTAGTGTTGGTTGGATTAAAAAGAAGGGGGGCTGGGGGACATTTTGTGTAGTGTCCTGGCATTTGGAAAGTATTGTGGGGTCAATACACAGTAGGTACCTGCCGAAAGGCTAACTCTTAAGTGTGTCACAGCTGACCAAAGAAAATTGTGTCACAGGCTTGATGGGAAACACGTTGTGTTCGGGAAAGTGTTGTCTGGAATGGATGTGGTTTACAAGATTGAAGCTGAGGGAAGGCAGAGCGGCACCCCCAAAAGCAAAGTCGTGATTGCAGACAGTGGTGAACTCCCACTCTGATCGAACTGATGCCAACATGTTTACCATGACTAGCTCTTAGGCAGCAGTTAAGAGAGAGACGAAAACTGTGAAGGTTATGTGAAACCGATATCTGGATTTGGAATTAAAGCTGTACTTTCTTTTTTGGCATTTGGGTTGTTCTAATGTGTCTGGAGTCGGGCTTTTCAACATATGATTTAATCCCTTGTGTCAAGTAATTTGCTATTCGACTTGTGATGTCAAAAAGGGCCTGTTGTTTTCGGCCTTCATTGGGCCCGCGAAGCCCAGTAATGCCCCATCTGCAGTGGGCATTGATGGCCAATAAGTCCAATTTATGGGCCCATATAGGCATATGGGCCGGCTTTAGCCTTAATGGGCCAAGGCCCATGTTCAAGATTCAGTAAGACCCTAAGTTTTGGTCTTTGACTAGGCCAAAAAAGTGGGCCATTGGCTACGTACGTCACGTTGGGCTTCAATGGGCCGCTTTCTCTGGGCACACGAAGGCCCAACTCCTTATCATTGATCCTTAATGGACAGGGCCCCCCATTGATTAGGCATGCGAGGCTCAGTTGTGGTCCAATCTTGGCCGGTGGGCTTTGCAAGGCCGAAAATAATGCTGAACTTTCTGTAGGACATGTGCCAAAAACATCTTTCCGTGATTGTGCAGTTTCCTTCACCTTAATGAATGTGGTTTACACTCGTCGTTCTCATTCACGGCCTTTTGCAAGTATTCAGTGAAGCTACAGATGGAATGGATGATGCCTCTCCCTCCTTAAAGAAGTGCAGCTTCCAACAAAATTAACTCGGTCTTGATGTCGGCCTTGGCACTTGGACTCGGGGAGCTGCAACGGTTCTCATTGTCCAGAGTAAAAGTATATGACCAGTGCCCTCGGCATAAGAAGCAGCAGGTACTATCCAAAACAACTTTGCGTGATAATCGACACAATAAGCGGCCTCTCAATCAGAACAATGTTGACAACCATATCGAGGAAATATACAGTTGCGGCTCCTGAGTCTCTCGGAGGCCTCATTGCTAGAGTTAGTAATCTAACATATCTCAGACTAAATAGTACTCATAACACATGTTCAAGGAGAAATGGCTCTTTGTTTAGCCACGTTAGTTTCAACTAAATTAGTTGGAGACATCGAAGATGGAATAATGCACACTGGGATGTTCGGTTCCTTTGCCAGGACTCGACAGCTCCCTCGGTCGATCGTGGATCTGGTACTTGGATTGAAGTTTCAATGCACTAAGGGATTCATGGAACTGATCATGTCCTGCCGGCTTCAGAAACTTCGGCTCATCATTTATTCGATTGAGACAATGCATGCATTGCATCTTCCGCCTTTCTACTTCATCCTTGACATCCTACAAAAATATTCACAGAAACAAAGTTTCATCAACTCATGGAAACAGAGCATGGCCAGGTCAACGAGGTCATGGGGTGAGCATTGTGATGTCATAAGGTAAGAAGATGCAAATACCGAGAACAAAATTCGTAAAACATGAAAACAACAGTGTCCGAAACTTCTGTTAAGGAAAGCCTAGATGATGCTTAATTACACTATGGTAGGTGGATGACAAAACATGCATCGTCCCACAAAGTTCCACCTTCGACATTACACGAGAAATTCCTGACTAGGTAATATCCCAGCCTAGTACGTATTCTTATATTGTAACCAGGAAAATGAATCAACAACAACAGAATTAGAGCTTTCTAGCCTGAGGGATATCTAATTGACATTATCCAAGTCATGGTTTGATCAACCAAATCAACTAGAATGCCGTCCAATGACAATGAAGTGTTTTTTGATTAAGTGGAAACCTAACTGATGTGAACAAACCTAAACTAATAAACTGTCCCCCATGGACCAGGCAAAGAACAACGACATGTGACGGTTTGATAGGATATTTACCAGCCTTAAGCCTCATCAAATTTCCTTTCAAGTCAATCATATCATTACTGACCAAAAAAACTAACTAATGAAACTCCTCAGTCGAATGAATATTCACAGATTCATCAGGGAAGCCTCCGAAAAGATGTGCCTCCCTTACCAAGTTCAGCTAACAAAGTTGCAGAGTTCAGGGGAGTCCTCTCGTTGACATTTAATTAATCGTATGACAGACATCCACCTATAGAAGCTTACCTACCACTGACAAGACAGCATATCTGGTGCGATACATGGGAAAATCTACATTAAGTACAGGTGCAGTAGCATGAACTCACAAAACTCGTGTGATTCCAAAACCATGTCCACTTGCTTGATCTTAGGATGAAACAATTATCAAACAACTGTATGGAGTCCTTAAAGAAACTCTTCCACCAGTAAATTGTCGAAGGACAACAGTTGCTGCACCAATTTTACGAGGTTGTCCGTCTAATATCATGGCAACAGAGCAATGTTCCCCAGCAAGATTGCTAGATTTAAAAAGGGATAATAACAGACGGTTGTTGAAATTTGGTCCAAAGTGCAATGTAGTCATAAATTTTTAATTGTGCAATATGGTT
Organism: Lenwebbia sp. NSW1173648; assembly: GCA_029784005.1. NCBI lineage: Eukaryota > Viridiplantae > Streptophyta > Magnoliopsida > Myrtales > Myrtaceae > Lenwebbia > Lenwebbia sp. NSW1173648. Next base: position 759,056 of record JARCGZ010000011.1, read on the forward strand.
CCTGAACTTTGGCTCAATGTACAATGTTGTTCTTAGACTTGTGATCCCTAATCTATTGAAAAATGTTCAATGTAGTCTCTAGACTATATAAAAATGTTTAAAAGTTCGGGGACGACCACATTGCACATTGGACCAAGTCATGGACTACATTAAAATAACAAAAAAAGTTTAGGGATCATATTACACATTCAACCAAAGTTCAGGAACTATTTGTGTCATTTTCTTATTATAAAAAGGTCTCTCTTTTTCAAGAAAGTATCTAATGTATCCCCCACAAGTCATTGACATATAATGAAAACAACCACAGAGAAATAGGAATTCGATTTTCATTCAAATATCAAGGTACAAGGTGGTTTCTTTCTGTGACAAATATTCGTTGGAAACTGGTTGACATTGCTTCATCATGCAAGCACTATAACTAATACATAATACATGGAATACTATCCCCCTTTTATTAGCATGTTCCAAGAACTCTGCTGCTACATCACACAACAGGTGTCATAAGAATGAGCAAACTAACAAGATCCATTGCATCAATCTTTAAGTTCCAATATTCTCACAGAGACACAACATGCAAGCACAATCCGATACCATTGCTTATCAATGCTTTCAGTATCTCATTCCTCTTATGCAAGACATCACCCCACCTACGAGCAACATGCCAATTGTAAGGGCAAAAGCAAAGCCAAGAAAACAAACCTGCAAGAGTCTCAACTCAAATTTGGGAAGCCCAACTTGCCCAACTGTCAGTGAACCAAAGAAATTCCCCAAAAGAGCTGCATCAGGAACAGTCAATCCCTGCACAAGCCCGGCAGCTAACCCACCCAAAAAGCTATCACCAGCACCTGTTGGATCAACCTGACTAGCGACAAAGGGTTCAATCTTCATCTCTCCATCTTTCCAGTACAAAGTACATCCATCCTTCCCATTTGTGACCACAACACAGCACCACTTCCTCACCTCCTCCACGTCCATATAAGCCGCTTCTTCGGATGATGCCTTTATGAACCCAATTCGAGTCAAGAGATGATAAAACCCACTCTCTTTCAACTCCACAAGCCTCACTGTTCCATCAACACCATCAAAGACCCGAATCAGGGCCTGAATATCTACAAACACCACGTTACACATCTCAATCAGTTTCTCGAGCGTCTCCACCAATATCTCTCCCCCAACCCCAACCGCCATCCCAAAATTAAATTTTGCTTCGGGGAGATCCGAAGGTGCAATCGGGTCGCAAGAGCTGACCCGTTTCAGGACACGGTCCACATGCCCGTTCTCGCCCGAGCCCGAATCGAAGTATGCATGGAAGAGAGTGGTCTTGCAATTGGGTGCCACGATTGAGCAGCGAGCCGTCGAGTACTTAAAATCTCGACCCACTTTCGACACCGAATCGAAGGGAATCGAGAGGCCGTCGAGAACGGCGGAGATGAAGGAGACGGCGCCTCCGAGGGACTCAGCCTCGGCGGCGCCGTCTCGGAAGAGGACGTCGTGGCAGTAATTCCCGGCGAGGAGACCGCGGGGAGTGGGGGATTGAGAAGGCTTGGTCGAGTCTCTCACCATGAGGAGCTTGGCGGGCAAGAGAGAGAAGGATTGGAGGAGCGTGAGAGTGGGATCTAGTAACGATCATGAGTGGAGAGGGAAAGGAAAATAGGAGGCTTAAGAAGGGTCCATGGGAGGAGGAAGAGGAGAGAGAGATCAGGGGCAGAAGGTGATGAAGACAAAGCGAAAACGAAAGTGAATGTTGTTGCATGGAGGCTCCATTTCGGGGAGTGCGTGTGCGTGTGCGTGTCGTTGGTACGATCTCGCGCCACAGAGGAGATTTGCAGAGCAGGGGACGGGGACCAACATTTCCATTTTCCACGGTTAAAAAGATGAAGAATTAAATTAGGGTCTATTTCTAAATTTCTTTTCTTCTTCTTTTCACATTATTTTATGGCTCTTATAATCTTTATACAAAAACCTTTTTCGAGTATATGTAGAGTCACACATATATAATGTCTCATAATTCTTCAAAGATCAGAACTATTTTTGTTGTTTTTAATAAAATCAGCGCAATCGGAGCTCATTAAGACAAAAATAAATTTTAATTTATAAATGCGCGAATCTAAATTTCTTTCTTGCTTAATAGGAATGCCGAATTCTGTCGTCGCTAAGCCACATAAGAATAATTAAATTATTTGCATCATCCGCATACGTTGAATTAAAAAACTTTCCTAATTAAATTACATGACACTCTTTGACAAAATTATTAACAAAAACCTTAAAATTTTTCATTTTTGCCGGACTATAAGAATCGTAGAATCAAAAGATTCCAGAGTTGACTTGGTGGCTAAAAGGACGCACGCCTCCGACCCACCAAAAACAAAAACAAGAGAGAGCGAGAGAGACGCACGCCCTCCGTCGAGAATAACGCTGATGGATGGCATTCCGTGGGAAGAACAATATTGCCACCAAGGAAGAGAATATGGAAAAAGAAGCTCTATAAGTTGCGGGTCTAACAAAAATCGTTTTCTTTTGACGTGATACGGTCGATTCTTGATTGTGGTCAGAAGAACCAGATTCCCACGACTCTCTGCTTTTTGTTCTTCAGCAGCCAACGACTAAGCAATATTATTCATGCAATCTGGTGAATTCTATGATCAGACCGACGGCAGGAGAATGGAGCAAAGACAGCAAAAACATCAATGAATCCACAGCTTAGATCTACTTAGTTGCAATCCAAATCTCTCGAGGAGCAATTCAGACCCATTCTATAACATCTCCGTTTCGTTCTCCCTATCTGCAAATTTCCTCCATGCCTCAAGTAGGGCAGCATTCAGAAACGCATAAACAGATTCAAACCGCTGAGAACTCGTCGCGACGATACAATTCTTACATCTCAAGCTCTACAAAAGAAATTCTTCTACACCTCAAAACATATGTCTAATTGAATCTGGTTGTGGTCCTGGTTCGCTTACGAGGCTTGTTAGGATAAGGGTATAATAGTCATTTGATGTTGAGAGGCTTTTATATATCCTTGTAATCCTTTGTTAATGAAATCATTTATTGTCTTTCTCTGAAACTAAACATGGTATCAGAGCATATTAAAACCCAAACACTCTTATAGTCGCTCACCACTGTCGACCACCAACTACTGTCGTAGATTACCCATCGCTGACAATCGACCACCAGATCCGACGTATCTGACGTCGAAATCGTTAGATCCGACGTCATCCAACGTCATCTAAGTCAGCGCCACCCAGAATCCGACGTCGTCCTAACTCGGCGAACCCAGATCAGCCATCGCCTTGACCAGGTGACCAAGAGCTGGCGTCGTCAGACGTTGGTGAGCCCAGAGCTGACGTCGCCCGACCTCATCCAGCCTAGAACTTACGTCGTCCATCCCTCGCCTGTCTCGCCCGACGTCGTCCATGCCAGTAAGCCCAAATATGGACGTCGTCTAGTCCTCGCTTGTCTCGCCCGACGTCGTCCATGCCGATAAGCCCAGAAATCGACGTTCTCCAGCCCTCACCAGTGCATCACATGTGGATCTCCTTCACGATGGTCCTCCAGAGGTTTGTTGCTTTTGTCTAATGGTTCTGGGATTTTGGATTCTACGTGTGGTGATGGAATCTGAAGCGTGGGCTGAAGTTGAGGAATTCTTTTTTTTGCCGATTGTTGATCTATGGTTGTCTGAGTTTGTGGCAGTGAGTTCTTGAGGTCTGTGATATAACCTGTGGAAGTGTGGAATGTGGAAGTGACAAGGTATATGGTATGGTAATTTCTAGTTATAAGCAGATGATTGGTCTGCTTTGTGGATGATTTTAAAACTGGAGTGAAGTAATTGATTGTTGTGACATTGTCCTTGGGTTCAATCGTGTTCTTGATTCACTGATAGCTACTTCTGGAACCTCAAATAGTTTACCACACTTGCAATTGATCTCTGTAAAGTTGGATGGAACTAATTATCCATTTTGGTCCACTGCTGTTGAAGTTTATCTTACTGCCACTAAACAAAGTAATTATCTTAAATCTACGGCCCCTTCAGATCAGAGTAAGGTACTGATTGGCTTGCTGGAGATGCAATGATCTGTACTCTTTTATGAAATAGTATGGATCCTAAAATTAGTCCTCACTTCATTCAGTGCAAATCTGCTAAGGAAGTTTGGGGAAAATGTGCCTTACTTTATTCTGGAGAGAATGACATGACACGAGTGTGTGACACATGAGAGGCCCTATTTGATCTTCACCGTGGGAATCAATCCTTATCTGAGCATTATGCTCGTTTCATGACACTTTGTAGACAAATTGATACTTACATTCCAGCTTCGAATGATCCGACTGTCCTCATCAAACGACAAGAGGATCTTCGAGTTATACTATATCTCAAGACATTAGGGCCTGAATATTCCTCACTTTGCTAACAAATTACCTCTCAGAGTTCCCTTCCTATAGTGGATGAGTTTTCTCTCAAGCTCTTCGTTCGACCCCCGCTGAAAAGATCTCCACCCCGGCCATGGAGACAAGTGCTATGATTTCTCTTGGCACTAATGCACGTGGAGCTCGTGGTCGTAGTTATAGGGGTCGTGGCTGTGGTTTTGCTTAGAGTGGAGGTTGTGATGGAGGTATTGGTGCTCATAGTGCCTCTATCTCTGGTGGTGGTCGTGGCTCTCGCTACTGTAATCATTGTCAAAGGGCTGGACATACAGAAGCTTATTGTTATACACTTCATCCGGAACTCCAATCTATTTTTACTGCTTATGCAGAGGTGGAATAGACTCCACCAAACTCTACCTTTACTTGCCAACAGACTCCGCCAGACTCTACTAGTATGCGGAACACGAGTGGTTCGGCAACATTGACAGGTACTGAGTATGATGCATGGGTTCGCTCCCAAATGGTGACAGGTCCTTCAGCTCCTATTGCAACTCTGGCACAAACATTAAAAGGTAGTTCATCATGTTTACTCTCAGCAGCGTCCGACTCCTGGGTCATAGACTCTAGAGCAACTCATTATATGACTGGTAATTCTAAGTTGTTGTCTTCACTTTGTTCTAAATCTCCTGGGTTGTCAAATTTTGTTACATTAGCTGATGGCTCGCAATCTCAGGTTACTAGTACTGGAGTTGCTCATTTGAGTCCATCTCTTTCTTTGTCAACTGTCCTTCATCTCAAATCTTCATATAATTTAATTTCTGTTAGTTCATTGACTAAAGAACTAAATTGTTCCGTAACCTTTTTCTCTTCACATTGTATCTTTCAGGATTTGAGGAATGGACAGATGATTGGTGGGGGACATGAATCCAATGTTTTGTATTACCTTGACAAGAAGGTGCTAGCTGCGGCAGCTGTGAAACGCACATCCTCTGATATGTTTAGGATGCATTGTCGTGCTAGTCATCCGCCACCGAACACTCTTCGCGTTTATTTCCTGAGTCTGAGTCTGTGAGTTCTTTTCAGTGTGAGGCTTGTCAGTTTGGTAAACATCATAGGGTTTCTTTTTCTTCTCGTAGTCAGAGTCGTGTGTTAAGTCCATTTGAGTTGGTTCACTCCGATGTTTGGGATCCGTGTTGTGTTTCTGATATTTCTGGTTTCAGATATTTTGTTACATTCGTGGATGATTTTTCCCGAATGACTTGGTTATTCTTAATAAAAGATCGTACTGAGATTTTTCACTGCTTTTGCCTGTTGTATTTTGAAGTACTGAATCAGTACCATACTTCTGTTAAAAATTTGCGCTCAGATAATGCCAAAGAGTATCTTGCTATCACTTCAGGTTTTCAGTTTTTTCTTGATTCTCATGGTATTATCCATCAGACTTCTTGTTCATACACTCCTCAGCAAAATGGTGTCGCCGAGCGTAAAAATCGACATTTTCTTGATATTGCCTGTTGCCTCATGTTTCACATGCATCTACCTAAAACCTTTTGGGGCCATGCTGTTCTTACAGCCTGTTTTTTAATTAATCGGCTTCCTACTTTTGTTCTTCAGGGGGAGACACCATTCTCTATGTTACATCCAAATCGTTCTCCCTTTGCATTACCTCTACGTGTCTTTGGCTGTGTTTGTTTTGTGCATAATTTTACTCCAGGTCTTGATAAGTTGGATCCTCGTGCGGAGAAATGTATCTTTGTAGGATACTCTCGAACTCAGAAGGGCTACAAATGTTATAGTCCTAAACGTCATCGTGTGCTCGTGTCGGCAGATGTAACATTCTTTGAGGATCATCCATATTATAATATTTAGATGGAACCTATAGTGACTTCTGAGAGTAGCAAATGTGTCTTATTGATACTTCCTTCAGCACCGTCTACAGGATTTCGGTTTGCTAACTGTACATATCATCGGCGCGGTGCAGCTCCTACTACAATGGTACTGACTTCACCAACACATGATTCATCTGTTCCCTCATCAGTTGCTGCACCATCCTCTGATCCTGATGTGCCCATCGCTACTTGAAAAGGTACACGTTTTTGTGTTGGTCGTCCTGTGGATCGTTATGCTCCTTATTTTGATCTTTCTGATTATCTTCGTACTCGTCATCCTATTTCAAATTTCTTGTCATATGACCGTTTATCTGCTAGTTTCTCCATATTTGTCTCGTCATTGTCCTCTTTTTCTATGCCTAGCAGTGTTGCTGAAGCTCTTGCTCATCCTAGATGGCGGCAAGCAATGGAAGATGAAATGAATGCGCTTATTGAGAACCGTACTTGGGAACTCACTTCATTACCTGCGGAGAAACAAACGGTTGATTGTCGTTAAGTATTCACTATTAAGGTTCTTCCTGATGGCACTCTTGATCGATTGAAGGCTCGATTGGTTGCAAAGGGATATACTCAGACGTACGGTGTTGATTATGACGACACTTTTTCACCTGTTGCCAAAATTCCATCTGTTCATGTCTTTATTTCCCTTGCAGCACGTTTTGGTTGGCTTCTGGGTAAAAAATGCCTTCCTTCATGGTGACTTGTCTGAGGAAGTGTACATGGAGCAACCACACGGGTTTGTTGCTCAGGGGGAGAATTTGGTATGCCACTTACATAAAGCTTTGTATGGACTCAAGCAATCTCATCGTGCTTGGTTTGGCAGATTTAGTGATGCTGTTATTAGGTTCGGATTAAAACGATGTCAAGTAGATCATTCAGTTTTTAGTTCTGTGTCCTCAGCTGGTTGTATTCTTCTGGTGGTATATGTGGATGATATTATTATTACTGGCAGCGGTTCAGATGGTATCCAACGGCTTAAGCAGCTTCTGCACACAATTTAATACCAAGGATCTGGGACGTCTACAATATTTTCTTGGTATTGAAGTTGTATATTCACATGCATGTATCAATTTATCACAGCGAAAATATGTGCTTGACATTCTTGATGAGGTTGGATTTCTTGGAGCAAAGCCAGTAGATACTCCTATGGAACCTAATGTGAAACTTGATGTAGAACATGGAGAATTGTTACATGATCCAGGGAAGTATAGAAGATTAGTGGGAAAGTTGAACCATCTTACTGTCACAAGGCCTGACATATCATTTGTATTAGTGTAGTCAGTCAGTTCATGAGTTCTCCTAGTACTACTCATTATCAAGTACTTGAAGGGAGCGCCAGGTAAAAAGCTACTTTTCAAGAATTACGGACATTTGGATACTATAGGTTTCTCTGATGCAGACTAGGCTGGATGTCCTACTGATAGGAGATCTACATTGGGTTACTGTGTGTTCCTTGGAGGTAATTAAGTCACCTGAAAAAGTAAGAAACAACATGTGGTTTCCCGATCAAGTGCTGAAACAGAACATAGAGCTATGGCACATGTGACGTGTGAATTGCTCTGGTTGAGGATGTTATTATTAGAAATTGGTTTGCCAACATCAGATCCATCGGTATTATATTGTGATAATCAATCAGCTATTCACATTGCAAATAATCCCGTCTTCCATAAGTGAACTAAACACATTGAGGTTGACTGTCACTTTGTACAAGAGAAAGTTCAAAAAAGGGAGATTATTCTTCAACATGCAAGGACGGAAAATCAGCTTGCAGATGTTTTTACTAAATCTCTAAGGAGGAGTAGAGTGAGTTTTTTATGTAACAAGTTGGGATCATTTGATATTTACATCCCAACTTGAAGAGGAGTGTTAGGATAAGGGTAGAATAGTCATTTGATGTTGAGAGGCTTTTATATATCCTTGTAATCCTTTGTTAATGAAATCATTTATCGTCTTTCTCTGAAACTAAACAAGGCTAAATTTACCTTCCCCGATCCTATGCAGGTTGCGATTTAATAGGAGAAAAGAATGATTACCATCCTTTCCTGAGAAAACCAGCATACATAAACCCATGAACATTCCAAACCTAGACAGTCAAAAACCAAACTCAACATAAATTCAGTCTCCTCTTAAAACCAGAGAGCACCATCCTTCACGCACCAGAGTTCTCCAAAAAGATTTCTTTACGAGAAAGGTGGCAAAATCAATAAACCCATCCCCCTACAAAGGGAATAACCAATTAATCACTCTAATAACAGAACGACATCGAGTACAACGGGTTAGTCTGAACTAACCATAACAGCAGGAGCACGACTTGTCACCGCTGCAAGTGCACGAGGAAGCAAAGACCGACAGGTGAAACACACAACTTTGTCACTTACTAATTGTATATACATAGAGTTGCATAGAGACAGAAGACGGACAGAAGAGTTTCACCCAGCTTTATCACTCACTAATTGTCTCCAAATAAAACTACACTTGACAGAAAACATTATCCAGAACATATGAGAATTATCCGAGCGCTACAGTTGGAAATGGCGCGTGATCCATGTTAGATCATTTTATATACCAGATTGTTAGAAGTTCATATGGAAGCTAATAAACGTAGCCATCATGGCAAAAAGATTGTCAACCAGACCGAATACCACCCAAAAAGGTCTTTGGATCGGGACAGTTGCCAGTGAATTGAGCTTGAGAGAAGTCAAATCCTGGATTCTGCACAAAGAGATCACCTTCATCAATGGATAGTTCAGTACAAAAATCTTTGAATATTGAGTAGAGCAGTAGAAAAAGGTTGGAGCACCGAAAAACCAAGTTGGTCAACCAACACCTCATTATTAGCTAACTGCATGTAGTAGAAAAAGGAAAAAATCACAAAGTAAACTAGAAGATACTTGTGACCAAAAGAAAAAAAAACCTAGAAGATACTTGTAGACAATTAGAGGACTCCGAAAAATGATCTCATTCCACTCGGAGGGTCCATGATTTGTAACTCAGAGACAAGGCTAAGCAAACATGAATTCTTGAGCTCATTCTAATCGCAATTTTCATGATTCACCTTAACAGCAACATTCAGCAGAATCACAGAAATCCTCTCAGAAAAGTACATTAACAACTAGACGCACTGGATCGAAAAACTTATATTATCTTTAGGCTCTTAAGGAACGACAAAACTGGTAGGCTGAAAAAGGAAGGAATAACAAGAATTAAACTTTTCAGCCCAATTATACAATTTTCAAGCAGGGTTTCAGTCACAAGACAGAACAAAGGAGCAGAAAGATTTCCTAGAAGATTGTCTAAAAAAGGAAGACAGCAACAAAGCTTTCTCCTAATGAAAGACAGTCATAGATACACTTAAACCATTTTCTGGTAAGCTCGCTGGTATTGGACCATCCAATCCCTTTCTTTGGGGCCGAAGGTGCTAAGGTGACGCATCATCTGTGGAGGGGAAAGGGAAGGGGGGGTAGCACTGCCTAAGGTTCTCAATCAATACGTAGCAAAAATAGCTGCCGTTTGAGAGTCCAAATGTAAGGCAATCTAGCGGAGCAACCCAAGTGGCAAAGCACTACTGCAATGATGCAACAGCATACAACATGCTGCTAAACATTATGAAATGCTTCATGCGAGGAAAAGGATACATGAATCAGACAAACAAAAGCACATCCAATTCTCAGTGATCTTTGCAACTGCTTTCGTGCGGACTATTGCAGTTCTTGCATCTTAAACTTCAACATGCATATGAAAGTAGTATAGATGAGCATGTTTGACCAACAACTTTCTTTCGCTAAAACATTATGCTAACCAAACATTCACAGCGAACTCATTAAGTAAATATTTACCACAGAAGGCCTCGTAACATTAATAGAATATGTGGAAATAACAATAACCTATAAAACAACGAAAAACAAATTTTACTCGAAAGACATAACAATCACCTCTTCTTGAAATCTCTGAAGCATGAGGCGCTTCTGCTCCATGTCAGACGCATACGGATCTAGCTGACCCTGGCCTTGTATTGGAGAAGACCATGTTTGACCTTTATCCCTCTTCTGAAGGGTTATATGCATTATATCGTCCTCTACACCAAAAGAACATACAACTAATCAACACAACATGCAACAAAACGATTTTAAGCTCATTTGCATCTGCTGGTGCACTCTAGCAAATTCCAATCACAACAGCACTTCAATTATGTGCAGTCACACCAACACATACTGAAGACAAACACTTTTGTTGGTTTCTTCTGCAATGAGCAGCAACCATAAGCTGGGCTTGACATAAACTCTCCTATTATGTTCATTCCACATAAAACCATAAAGTGCTCGAGTAAGAGAAAAAAAAAAAAACAGTACCGAGAGTCCAGAAAGAACAATCTGTCTTCACGGGGCTCGTCAGGTCGTGCTAACAAAGCAGGAAAACAAAAGGGCCATCAATGGAGCAGCACAACTTTATTTCAAAATACCTCTAAAATGGGGACCACAAAAAAAAAAAAAGAGCGTGAGAATTGAGGAAACAATGGCTGACATTGAGATAAGGAGGGTTGCCTTTGATCCCAACTTCAACGTGCTTGGACTGAATCTTGCAGTAGAATTGCTTGGGATGAACATTCGGAGGCAATTTTATATACATGTTAACCTCTTCCAGGGTCTGATCCCATTCGAACACCGTTTGACCTGCAGAATACAAGGCAGCGCACCACGAAGCAATCAAAAATTGAAATCTCCGGCCACTCCAATATCCCCAAAATGAAGAACACAGAGAGAGGGAGAGAAAGAGAGAAACGAAGCCGAACACACCGTTGTGAGAGAAGATGTGGCGCTTCTCGGGAGCCAATTTCTCCGCCATGATCTAGTCTACAGAGCTTCGGTTGCTTATCGTCTCCGCGCTCTCCTGCTTTGCGCGATTCTGTTGTGTCGGGTTCGGTCCACTCCTTGCCGTCTCTTCTGGAAGAATCGCCCGATGCCCATGTCCCGAGCTCCAGTGGATCTCTGTCGGGCTGTCTTTCGACCAGATATAAGGTCGACCCATTACATGCAGATCCGAACTATCTTGGGCTTTGACAGATTTGAGACCGTGATCCACGACAATATGGCCCGGATTTGAGTGGTCCCGTGAGCCCATTCGCAATTTAATCAATCCTATTTTTATTTGGAAATTTAAGCTATGGGCTAACTAAGTATATTGATGGGCACACTTAGGGCCTGCATGGTAAGGCTGCGTATGGTAACCATTTTGTTCCGGAAAATTGATTCTGATTAAAATGACATTTTCTGATTCTGTTCCTGGATGAGTTTTAGAGAATCAGAATGCATTTGATAACTGCCCAAAATTTCTGTTCCTGAAATAAAAACGCGTTTGATAACTGCACAAAATTTCTGTTTCGAAAAACTATTTCTCTTCCTAATTTTTTTCATTTAAGTCAAATAATTATGTAGTTACTTTATAAAATTTCATCATAAATTGAAGACTAATTTCAAATGCACACTAAAAATTTAAAATACATTATTTTTTTTTAGCATATCATAAATGAAACACAAATTTTAATACCTGGCGTTTGAAGTTCGATTGAAGCATGAGATAATTCCCATATTAAGAACTCATTTTTTTCTTTAAATGTTGCTTTGTCCAAAATACATACAAACATAGCAGTTGAATAACCAAATTATCCACTAACAAACAAAAACCAAACTATCTTCCTTGATACAAAGTACAAGTCTTTCACTATCATTTTGCAGCTTCTGTCCTAAATCCAAGTGAGTGTTTTGGCTCTAGCTCCACATGCAGATGGTCATAGTTTGTGACGCACGGCTACGAGTATATATGTTATCATCCGCATGTTGGATGCCCTCATCTTCCGCGATATTTTTTTGCAGAAAAGTGAAATCTAGGAAATTTAGGTCCAAATTTATGAAAATGAGGTCAAACTAGCCTAATCTAAGCTTCTGCTATTTTTAGGGATTTTCTAAAATTTTTATGATTTTTTTAAAAATTTCCAATTTTTTTCAAATTTTTTTATTTTTTTATTTTATTTCATTTTTATTAGGTTGAGAGAAAAGTGAAGAGAGAACTGAAAGGGAAAAGTGAGAGATGTGAGACTTCATTCTATTTTGTAATTCTCAAAAGTGATTCTTTTTTTCAGAACCAACTTTTTTTTTGTTCTGGATTTTGCTCTAAAACTGATTCTGATTCTCTAAAACTGATTTTGGGAACAAAATCAGAATCAAAATTATTTGCGTTACCAAACATGATTCTTATCATTTACTGTTCCGGAGAACAGAATCAGAGAATGAGAATGGTTACCATACAGGCCCTAACTATTCTCATTTTCTAATTCTGTTCCCCGGAATAGTAAAGAATGGGAATCGTGTTTGGTAACGCAAATAATTCTGATTCTGATTCTGTTCCCAAAATCAGTTTTAGAGCAAAGTCAAGAACCAAAAAAAAAATTGGTTCTGAAAAAAAAATCACTTTTGAGAATCACAAAACAGAATGAAGTCTCACATCTCTCACTTTTTCCTTTTAGTTCTCTCGTCACTTTTCCGTCAACCTAATAAAAATAAAATAAAAATAAAAAATTAGAAAAAAAATCTAAAAAATTCTAAAAATTTTAGAAAATCCCTAAAAATAGAAGAAGCTTAGATTAGGCTAGTTTGACCTCATTTTCATAAATTTGGGCCTAAATTTCCTACATTTCATAGATTTTATTCTTTTTTAGAAAAATCATAAGCACCTTTGAAATTAAACCCAAACCACATTTTTCTAAGTCCTTAGGGCTTCGTTAGGGTTTTATGATGCAATTCATCAATGTAATGATTCCTTGATTGTGCACTTGATTTCATTGGCAGTCATTTGCCTAGGTTTATGTACGTTAGACTTAGTTTAGTTTTAGAAAATTCTGGAGCGTGAACACATAGCAAGCTCTTGTTCTTAAGTTTTAGACTTGTGATGATTCTTGATATTTATTTTTTGCATTTCAATATGCAATATATTATATAAGAGAATCAATATGAATTAATCTTTCATTAATTCGAAATGTAGGATGAAATTTCACAAAGTAACTACGTAATTATTTGACTTAAATGACAAAAATTGGGAAGAACAATTGTTCCCGGGAACAAAAATTATGTGCATTTACAAAATGCATTTCTATTCTAGGAATAAAAATTTTATGCAGTTACCAAACGCATTCTGATTCTTTAAAACTCATCCAGGGAACAGAATCAGAAAAAGTTATTTTAATCAGAATCACTTTTTCGGATGAGAATGGTTGCCATGCAGGCCCTTAAGCTCTCGACATCCAATGTAAGACTTCTTTGTTTCACACCCCTCACATGGGCACTCAACACATCCTAGCTTCAGTGACTCATGAAAAATCAAAGACTAATGCTTGGTATACTGATTTGTTTCGATATTCAATACAATGATAGCACGACCCTGTTTTGGGTTTTCGAATCCGTATACCTCGAGAGTGTACCCGATTATTACCGAAAAGCTTGATTGGTACTATTGATTTACATGATTGTATTGATGGCATTACCGTTACAGAAACGATGTGCCATGGCGAAATGCGTTTGGCCTCTCGAAATGAAGCTTGCCTTTTATTTTGATCTGATGATATGCTCCGTAAACCTCGGTTGTAGCTACCCATTGGATATGTGGCTCAATGGTAAGGAAATTGGAAGTATCATAGGTGTATGGTTCGACTTACGCACTCTATAAAGAGACAAAGCAAAAGATTGAGAGAAAGAAAAGAGTTAGATCTGCGACAAAAAAAAAAAAAAATCACGGTTTTAGACGAAAGAATCGTGCTTGAGCGAGGGCAACCTTTTGCTTTCAAAACTATCAACTCATTTGCCAATGTGGGCCATTCCACTTCAATGGTCTTAGCTATTCAAAGCATACAAAGAAAGAAAGTCTTAAATTTATTGCACTTGTGCCAACTCAGTCCTAAATCTTTTAATTTGGCCTATTGAGTCATTTCGGCCAATTTTGGCTTGAAATCACTGACATGGACTTCCGCCGTCCTACGTAGCACTACCGGTGCTAACGTGGACAATTTTTATAATTTAAAAATATATAATTTTCCTTTTTTATTTTCTTTTTTTATGTATTGTTTTTTTCAATTGTGGCCGATGAGAGTTATTGGCGACCCTCACCGGACACGAAGGACTCGCCCAGTCTCACTAGCCACAATGAAAAAAAAAAGCAAAGAAAAATAAAAAAAATCAATTTCTTTTGAAAAAGATTAATAAAAATTATTCATGTTAGTGTCTGTCGTGGCACATAGGGTGGCCGGCGTTCACGCCAGCGATTCCAGGCCGAAAGGACTCAATTAGCAAACTGTCAAAAGATTTACCTTGGCCAAATTACATGGTTTATGACTGAATTTGGACAAGTGCAATAGGTTTAAGAATTTTTTGGTAATTTTTCCCCAGCATAGATATTTCTAGGTACAGGTAATTCATTAAGATCAGAGAAGGATTAGTGACAAGCTCCTGCTACCGATACATCCAGTATACATTAACGTTGTTGGCTAATTTCAGAAAGAAATTCTCCACTAATCTCACGACAAGCACTCAATCCTCGTATTGCCATGCAATTCGTATCTGTCGAGACGTAGCTTCGCGAAGGTTTTGCGTAACTAGATTGGGGGAAACCATATAACCCTAGCAAGAGCTCGCTAGAAGCGTGAATACGATGCTTAACTTAATAAGGCCTCAAAATGATGGATGGAATGAGAGAGTTGGAGAGGAAACTTCCTCCTCCTCCTTCTGCTTCTCCTCCTTCAAGTCCACAAACAACAAAAAATGGCAGCTTATGCAAACCCTTTTTCCTACTTCGATTTCTTCACCAGTATTTGGGATAAAGAAGAGAAGAAGACAAAACAAGTAAGTCTCTACAGCGTTTGATTCGCTTGGACGATGCCCGCCTGGAAAATTTCCGGGAAAGTTCTACATCTGGTGTACGGCCTATTTCTTCTTCCCCGCATAAGCTCTCAAATAGCCACTTTCGCCTTAGGCATGCAGTACAATCAACTCTTCACCGTAGGCATGCAGTACATGCAAAAAGAGATAATCTATATCCTATATTTTCCGATAATGTAGCGAAGTATATCAACAGTAGATCCTGCTCTTTAGTTGTGATCTGAAGCACACCCAAGTTGAAGTATTTGGATCTTTTGGTTCTTACGCTGTATCTCTCTCTTGCCATATAATACTGATGCTTTCATTAATGCGAGAGAGAAATTCTAAGGCATTTTCCTCGGATGTGTATCGAACTACGTTCGATCAATGCAGAATACCTTTATATTTTGTTCAATGGCCCTTTTCGCAAGATAGACGTTGTTAATTATTGTACATGCACACCTTATCATTCTGATCAGGGGTTCGAAAGAATCCTTGATGCGACCATCGAACGAGTTTACGGGTCGAATTAGTTTGCGAAACGGATTTTGACGTATTCTCGCTCCTTGCCAAAATCATGCATGGATATCATGCCGCAACAACAGCTCGATTACCATCTTTTATGACTATCGGGATCTCATCCCGGAGGTTTGTAATTTTCCGGTTGATGAAGTGAAGTATGCCTACCAACCTCGTGGACCAGGTTAAACACGTGCCGAAACTCGGGTTGGGTGGTCTAAACAAAGGATTGATGACGTAATGAATCGAACATGTATCGTGCGCCTAATCCACTCACATGTTCGTTCCTCAACCATTAAGTCAACTCTAAACTATTTGAGTCTAATTTTTTTCCATGATTGTGCATTTGTATACATTTCCACGTCATAGACATATATGTATGTCCGTATACCCGATGCATATAAGTACTTTCGGCGCAGCGAAGGAAAAGATTTGGAGTAAAAAACAGACTAGGTAAGTCGTGATCATTATGACGATGAAATAGTTTTTAGAACTGTTGTAGTTTTTAGATGAGTACAAAGATTTTGTACATCTAGTTGTAGCTTCCTGTGCAGTGTCAGTTCATTCCTGAGGCAATCGCTATCCTTCCAAAGTAGTTGTCTGCTTTGATATGCGGCACCATTGAAAAGAACTGCGTTAGGATGGACAGTACTCATTTATGAAGGTGATAATTGACATCTTACTAATGAGTGCTTCAACATCTTGTACACTAATATTGCGGATACAAGCCGATTCATAAAGTTTATTTGCTAGACAGCCCGCCAAAAAACGGTTTACACAGGTTCCGACGAATCGACGACATGTCTCATTTGCAATAATTATCTAAACTTAAAGCCATAGTTTGTTTAAATATATTACAATAGTGCCAATTCAATTTTAAACCATTTTTTTACCAACTGAGCCTTAAACCTTTTGTATTTGTGACAATTCAGTTTATTCGGCCTGAAATTGCTGATATGGGCGCCAGCCATCATACGTGACACGGTCTACACTGACGTGGATAATTTTTTTTATATATATATAATATTTTGATATTTTTTCAAATTATTTATTTATTTATTTTTCCTTTTTTCCCCTTATTCCTCTATCTGGTCGCCAAGGAAGAAATGAAGGAAAATAAAGAAAGCGAAAGAAAAGAAAAAAAGGAAAAAAAATATAAAAATAAAAAAATATTAATATATTATTAAAACATGTCCACGTCAGCACCTTCTGCACTACGTAGGATTGTCGGCATCCACGTCAACGATTTTCGATCTAATGGAATGAATTGACACAAATGCAAAAGGTTTAAGTCTCAATTGACAAAAAAAGAAAGAAAGATTTAAGATTGAATTGGCACAATTACAATAGGTTTATGACTTTTTTGGTAACTTTCCCTACCAAAACAATATAAGTTTCCATATAACTTCTCTAGATTGAGATTGATTTTGTCCACCAAATCACTCGTAAGCTAATTTAAGTGAATATAATATTCTCGAAGTCGCTGCATTTGTCAATTGTCAATCGAAATACTCGATAAAGCAGCAATTTTTTCTGCTTTTTTTTTTTTTTTTGTTTAAATGATTTTTGCTACTTTTAAAACAAGCTGCTGAGAAATGGGTATATCAGCACCCACAGCAAATTGACGCACCCAAATTGATTTGGTGGTTTTAAATTTATTTTCTTATCTGTGTGCTACAATTACAAATGTAACGCTCAAAACACGTAAATGACACACAATAATATGGCCAACTTCATGTGTGCACACTACCAAAAGTCCAACACCTGCACCTGCACGCCTTCATCCTTAAGTACGTGTAAATTCATGCAAGAAAGAAAACAAGAGTGGAAAATTCCAGGAAGCTGCTCTCCCCGATCGGTACATGGGTTCTTGCATCGACGTTTCTTCTTTCCTGTGAGATCACTCGTGGCCTATCTCTATATATAACCACCTCAGCAGTCCGTGCCACAAAAGAGCCTCTTCGCATTTAATATCTCTCCATTTATACTGATTAAGTTCGTATAAAGGCTGAGGATTATTTCCATGGACTCTCAAGAGCCATGGAACTTGGAAAATGGTGGCTCTGACGTGAAGGGTTTAGACAAGGAAGCATCCTTGGCCGATCGACGCACCCCGCACAATACCTCGGCTTCTTCGGTCCTGAGGAAGAAGTCCGATCCGATGCTTGTGCCGGCCAGGGTTCGATTCCCAGTGCTTAGACAAGTGTTCGCCAATTTGCAAGAGGTGATCCTCGGGACCAAGCTCGCCATACTCTTCCCGGCAATCCCGCTGGCGGTCGCGGCAGACTTTTACAAGTTTGGAAGAGTGAGTGCAATGTTCATGAAAATGGTTGAAAAGAATAACAAGCCACTAGCTAGATGGTCTCCACTGCGAAGATTGGCAGTGCATTACAACGTGTCTCTTAATACATCCATCACCAGATAAAATGAAACTGCTTAGTGATAACATTTTCCATCTCTCCCAGGCTTGGATATTTGCTCTGAGCTTGCTCGGCCTCACCCCGCTCGCCGAACGCGTCAGCTTCCTAACCGAGTAAGCGGATCTTTACATAAAGTGCTTACACGAAAAGATATCGATGATCGACACTACATGTGTGTTTCTAACATTGTTCTTTATGGTTCTCCTTTCAGACAAATTTCATATTTCACGGGCCCAACAGGTACATGTTTCTCTGTTACCAACGGTTGATTAGTGAACTGTAGTAACTTCTTCTTTCTTCTTCCTTAAAAATCATTCTGGCTTCTAAAGTGAGGGAGAACAACTGACGTAAACGTGATCGATGGGCTTGATTCTAGTTGGGGGGCTACTGAACGCGACATGTGGGAACGCGACGGAGCTGATCATCGCATTATTCGCGCTTCACCAAAACAAAATACATGTGGTGAAGTACTCTCTTCTGGGCTCGGTTCTTTCTAACCTCCTCCTCGTGTTGGGGTCGTCTCTTCTTTGTGGAGGCTTGGCCAACATCAACAAGGAACAGAGATACGATAGGGTAACGTAGCACCCACATTGATCACATTGATTCGACAAGATGACAAGTTTGTCTTACCAATTATGTTTTTGTTCCTTGGACCGATTGTCTAAACAGAAGCAGGCTGATGTGAACTCGCTCCTTCTGCTGCTGGGATTGCTGTGCCATTTGTTGCCGCTGATGTTCAGATATGGAGGAAGTGGCGGACCCGGCGCGGCCTCGATTGCAGATTACACGCTTCAGCTGTCGAGAGCCAGCAGCATTGTGATGCTTCTCGCATACGTGGCTTACATCGTCTTCCAGCTTAAAACTCACCGGCAGCTGTTCGAGTCTCAAGAGGTGACTCCCAATAAACATTCTGTCCCATTGAAGGGAGCAACTGTTGGATGGTATCGATTCCTGTGAGCATAATTTGCATGGATCGTTAGATCACGTGGGTCTCACATGACTCATCCGATCCAGTTCATGTGAATTGGACTCACATGGCATGAACTGGCCCTCAAGGAAAAGTCTTTTTGAATGTGCATGCAACAAGTTCTTAGCTGTGTACTAGAAAAACACATCTTTTATAGGCTTTAAGGAAAGCTCTTGTTGGTTGAATATGTACATTCTGGGCCAAACATTATGGTAGCGGGTAAACTACAATCCCATAAATTAACAAAAATACGTACTAAGTTGTAGTCAAAATTCAATTTCCGATGAACTTGATTTATCCATACATCGTTTTTATTTCGCCATACAGATACATCCTCCAAATACATAAGCCTTCTAAACTTTCTTTGAATTAATGTACCATAATGTTCCAATGGCTAACTTGTTCAGTCATCGTGATCAGGAGGACGAAGAGGATGGGGAGAAGGCGGTGATAGGATTCTGGAGCGCATTCTGTTGGCTGATCGGCATGACCATGATCATAGCCTTATTATCTGAATACGTCGTAGGCACGATCGAGGTAACCACACATCATAAAAGTGAAACCTATTAAGGACATTCCATACATTAGTCGCTTTCATGCATCGCTTGTTTTCATCCGATTCCTGCCGGCTGTCACGAACGCGACCTTGCAACCGCAGGCCACGTCGAGTTCCTGGGGAATTTCGGTCAGTTTCATCAGCGTGATATTGCTACCGATCGTTGGCAATGCTGCAGAACATGCTGGTTCCATCATCTTTGCCCTCAAGAACAAGTTGGTATGTTTTAATCGTCGCCAAGTTGGAAATTCATCTGAAGTACATGGTCGAGTTGGTAGCATATGTGCATAGGCGTGCACGTCTTTTAACTTTTATTTATTTGTTTTGTGGCAGGATATATCTTTGGGAGTGGCTCTAGGATCAGCAACTCAGATCTCCATGTTTGTCGTAAGTAGTGAAAAATCCTAGTTACACACGATTTGGGTACTAAATAGGATTTCGAAAATCCTAATTTTTTTGCAAATCAGTCTAACAAAATCTTGTCGTTGAAATTTTCAGGTTCCGTTCTGTGTAATTGTGTCCTGGATCATGGGCACGCTTATGGATCTTGATTTCAGCCTCATCGAAACTGGTTGTCTGGCCTTTACCATCTTGATCACCGCCTTCACCTTACAGGTTTTCTTAATCTGTTCCCCCTTCGGCTTTGGTTAAAAACAAGAATTAGTGACTGGGTCATAGATTAAGACATTTAAAGTGACCGTCTTGCTCTGTTTTCGCAGGATGGAACGTCGCATTACATGAAGGGAGTGGTTCTGTTCTTATGTTACATCGTCATCGCGGCATGCTATTTCATCCAGAAAATTCCCCTGAGTAATTTCCTAGCTGAAATCTCGCCTCGACCAACATAGTTTCTCGAGTTTTACTCCCCAAGTGGTAACAATTTCGCCTTCCAAATTCCTATGATGCAGGTCCAATGAATATCTCAAACTTTGGAGTCGAAGCACCAGCTGGAGTCTCATCGGCTTAGTCGGATATACTATCGGAGTAGGAAACCGGAGCCCGAAATAAACTGGCGCATTTTATCTTGTAAATTTTGTTGATTGATCCATTCATTTTCGAACGGACATTGTCCGAGTCTATCTCTTGAATGAATTTGAGGAGTATCTTGAAAGGGTCTCGACCCTTCCTTGACCTTGCTAGCAGAGAGACCGAAGGACAGACGCGACGCATCACATGTATGTCCCGGGAGAAGAATCGATCTAGCGAAGAGAGCTCCATTGGAGAATGTAACTAGGATCTGTCATCTGGCAATAAAAATCGATCCCGATTTGCAATAACCAGATGAAATTGAAGCCAAGTTGGACGTCTTCTAATTTCAATCCGTACCAAATGGCAGCTCTTTTTCCTCTTTCTGTTTAATTGCAGAGCATCAAAATCTTCTCTCTTCCGCTACTCTATAATATTTGAACGATTCTGGCCAAATCCATCAGGAATATATTCAGATGTTCTAGAGATTCTACACGATGACTAAGAAAACAAAATAGGTGAATCAGTTGTATTTAAGAATGTATTGATGGAGATTACGCAGTGTGCAGAGAATCACTGAAGCTTATCAAGCAAGAAAGGAAGATCACGTGGGTCCAGTCCAGGATAGCTTCCTTCAGGAACAGGGCTTCGGTCTTTCTAGTTTCTATGCAATCCACGATGCCCAAGCACGTATATTTTACTCAGTTCATCTCCTCAGGCATCGTATTATGTGTAGCACTCATTTCCTCCTTTCATTGGAATGCAACCCAACAACATCGAATCGTTTATTAAAGCGAACGCCGTCATCACATGTATCAAAGAAACAGACTTGTTTTTAGGGCAATCCATGCGCCAGCGTCGTCCAAAACGTGGACTTTCTGAACTCCAAGATCGTGTTAAGCAAAGATAATGTCTTTTTTGTTCTCTTTTCTAGGAAATATAACGACGATGAGGTTATGGGCAACGGTGTGGCTGCAGCTAATTGCCTGATCCTCCATGGAAGATATCCTTGTGTAGATCTATCAAAAGGGGTAGTTAACCAATTATGATGGGTTGAGTTAGTTATATTCAATAAATGAGGCATAAATGGGTTTAAACATAGTACAAGTGTTAAATGGTCATAGATGGATCGTAAATGGTGTTGGGTTATATCCTAAACCGAATCAGAACAATCACACAGAAACTAGAAACAGATGACACACGGGTTTACTCAGATTTACCCCAGAAATAGGGCTACGTTCTGCAAAGGGATTCCACTATAATTTTTAGATTTTCACTGCAACCACTCGTTACAATAATCTCTCATACGAGTACAATATATAGAACTTAAAATGGGCCCAAAACCCAAGCCTATCCGAAAACCCTTTGATCCCATAACAAACGGACCAATTTAAACACAAGTCTAAACCTAATGTTGTTTCGGGTTCGCTGCCCCCGAGCCCCCGCCCGCTCACCGACGAGCTCACTGGGGAGCAGAACCCTCGAACCCCCGCATTCCGTTCGTAGAAATCACATGTCATTGGTTCATACTTCAGTTTCTCTAAGCTCACATGGGCGTGCTAGGTATGAGAAACAAGGGTCCCCGAAATATTCGCCGACTCCAACAAATGGGTCGTAATCATAAATGAGTTTACAACTTACATAGTCCCACCCATTTCTATGACTCTCATTTCATTTTCTCTCGCGATCAATCACTCCGTACTCTCACCTCAATTTGGGTATGAGTTTTAATAAATATGGAAGTATGAGTCGAGTCGAGTCGAGTCGAGTCGAGTATGAATAGTTAGATTTGCATTGCAATAAATAGGTCATAAACAGGTTAAATGGATCTATATGGGTCGAACCATTTATGATCTAAACTAAACCCAACCCACCCATTTGACGGATCTACCCCCATATAAGGTATAGGTATGTTGACCCTATATGCATGCTGACTCAATGTGATTACAGCTTTTACTTATTTTAAGATTCTTTTGTACCCATAAAGCCAGCAAGTTCGCGGCCATCCTCGCTTTCTTCCAGCAAACGTTTTGATCCACCTTAGAATAAGCGCTTCGAAGATAATGGAGATCTGGTCAAATCAGAAGAGTTTATTATATTTGCACGCGAATCAGGATGCGCATAAAAAAGACTAGGCCTAGCTCTTAGCTTACGTGCGAAATTATGATTGACTAGCTCATCATCCCACCACACCAGGAAAGAGGTTGCCCTAGAAAGTGTTTGTCATTACAAGAATGGTATTGATCTCTGAAATTTCAAAAAACAGACACGCGGAAGAGTTGCCGATTAGAATATTCATGGGGAATGATGAATGAACCAAGAGATGTTGCTCATCTTAGCAACAACTAGCATCTTATTTTAGTGGCAATGCCGAAGGTGTGATGGACAATTTCTGAAAACAATCCTGAAAACCCTGCCTCGAAAGAAGTTAAATCTTTGTAAATTTTGATGATCAACCACTGAATATTTTCTCCTCTAACACGCAGGTCCTAAGCCCCCTATAAATATGTTCACGTCCATTAGTCTCTCCATGTGAACAAAAAAGCTCATAAGCTCAGATTAAACCCCCAAGTTTTGTCTGCCGTTTCTGAATCACTTGCTACACTAATGGCATCTGATAAATCTCAAACAAAACAATCCGTGGCCGTCATCTTTGGTGTCACTGGGCTCGTGGGCAAAGAACTCGCCAAGAGATTGATCTCCAAATCCGAATGGACAGTCTACGGCGTGGCTCGCCGGCCGGAGACCGCATCCCTACAGAGTTGCAATTACCGCTTCATCTCTTGCGATCTCCTGAATCCCTCAGACACCCAACAGAGGCTGTCCAGCTTGAGGGATGTGACTCATGTGTTTTGGGTCACTTGGGCTACTCAGTTCCCACTGGACAGCCCAGAATGCTGTGACCAGAACAAGGCCATGATGCGCAATGCCTTGGATGCAATCCTCCCCAATTCTCCCTCACTCAAGCACTTTTCGCTTCAGACGGGGATGAAGCATTATGTGTCCCTGCAAAACCCACTCGACGGCCAACGAGTTTGCTACTACAATGAGGATTGCCCAAGAGCGAGTGCAAAGTACAATTTCTATCACCGTTTAGAAGATTTGCTCACGGAGAAGTTAGCCGGCAAGGCGGGTTGGTCCGTGCTCCGGCCCGGTCTATTGATAGGCTGTTCCACAAGGACCTTTTATAATACCATGGGATGTTTGGGTGTGTATGGCTCTATTTGTAAGCACCTTGAGCTACCCTTCGTTTTTGGAGGGACGAGAGAGTGTTGGGAAGAGGCCTTCGTTGATGGCTGTGATGCTGGTCTGGCAGCTGAACAGCACATATGGACAGCTACAAGTGAAAGCATTTCTTTCACCAATGGTCAGGCATTTAATTCCATTAACGGGTCAAGCTTCACATGGAAAGAGATCTGGCCTGCTCTCGGCGAGAAGTTGGGAGTGCAAGTTCCTGAGGAGATGTTCGTGCAGGATCTTTGGTTCTCCAAAGCCATGGCCGATAAGAAAGAGGTATGGAGGGCCATCGTGGAGAAAGAAGGGCTGGTGCAAACGGAAATGGAGGATCTGGCAAATTGGGATTTCCTGGATTTCTTGTTCAGGTGCCCAGTTAAGCTGCTCGGGACACGGGACAAAGTCGACCGGCTCGGATTCACGATGCAGTGCAACACATTGGATTCAATCTTGAATTCCGTTGATTGCATGAGGCACGAAAAGCTGATCCCTTAGTCTTGCTTTGGTCCTTGGCAAGTAGGGGAGAACGAGGTGCGCCACGAACTGTGCTTCAAAAGAAATCTGTAGGACGAGTTTTAAAGCCACTCTCACAATGTGCTGTTGACAGATCAAAGGCGTTCCTTGACAAAGTTGGTGTCTTTCAAAATTTTTTTTTTTTTTTTTAGACTGAAGGTGTCTTTTATTTAACTTGGCTAAAACATGCTTCTCATGATGTACTGTTTAGTTGTTAAACATAACAAGAGTACCTAGTGGGTCCCCGCATCATACGATTGTAATTTGTGGATCCCACATCCTATCTGGACGATTTTTTCACCCCCACATGGTTTATGCAAGGAGTCTTCTATATTCAACCTAGCGACAGTCCATTCAATAGAAGACCATACAAATATCGCTTCATATTTTATTGTTGTGAAAAACAAGTGGCTGAACACAAAATGTTATTTCCTCCTCCTCTTGAAGTAGAGTAGGTCACGCCGACCCTTTTTTGCCGCGACAAAATGTCTTCATAGAGATGTTCTCATGAGCGGTACTTAAACATCACACACCAAATTAGAGAGATGTAGAGGGAGGGGAGCAGAGACTCGAAAACGAAAACGAAAACGAAAGTATCAAATCTGACTAGCATAATGTGAACACAAGTACATCATCAGAATACTACTGTCCCTCAAGATCAAAATTACAAGTAGCCAAAGCAAAACAGAATTAAGTCCAATTTTTATCTGGAGTGAGGAAGGTAATGAGCTAAAGCTACCTGCGTTCGGAGTGGGACGCCTGACGGAGACCGAACAGTTAAAAGAGTCACAAGTTAAACTGCCTGCATGGGGAAGGACGTCAGCTGACAAAACATCAGAAATCAGCTCCAGGGAATCTTGAGCTTAGCGTTTAACTTTCCGCTTGCTCTTACATATCACCTCTTTCTTACTGAACTTGGATCTTTTTCCCTTAGAGCTGAATCCACCGCAATCAGAATCGTCTTCACTTTCATCACCGACATTCTTCCTCGGCTTCTTCCTCTCCGCCTTGCCACACAAAAGAATTTTCCTTTCTTCTTTCTTTTCTCCAAAATCGGATTTTCCCTTTGGTCTCCAAATAAAAAGAGACCTGCAAATTCACCACAAATTGTGTTGAAGCAATTATACACCTAAAGGAGATATTTAAACATAAGGCCTACTAATGGAAGGAAAAGGGGAGCTACATTAGTACAAAACAGTCATGAGTTTTAAACTTCTACAATACTATTAATAAGCTAACAAGTGTTGTGCAAGTACAGACAACATAAAAATTTGACGAGGGGACCATGACATCAAAAGGACTGATGTAATGATTCCAAGTCCATCTAATTTGGTTCATTGAACATAATGAAAAGCATAGATGATGGTCTCAACTCCATCCGGAAAAGGAAAAACATAAAAAGAGATCGCACTATAAGATGCCAATGCAAACAAAGCCCGAAAGCATGAGAGAGATTTTAAATTGACCATCTTTAATCATGGCAAGACAAGTCTCACACCCGTTCCTAAAATAACATGCATAGCGAAACCATAAAGTTGATGTGAACCACACTTTTTGGAGAATTATTCTACAAGGAAATTTGGGAACTTGAATCCAAACCTTGAACTACCCGACGCCAAAACATCATCCCGGGGATGGAGCTTGTTCACAGGACTGATAGTTGTTATATTTGGATCCATGACCTCGGCAACTAGTTGTCCTGTGCCGGTATCAATGAAATCAATGGGGTGAAGAGCAGTTCCATTGAAATTCTCACTTATATAGCGGCCAATGACAGCAAGAGTCTCTGATGAATCCTGAATGACGAAGTCATCTTAATCTCAACATTGGGCTGAAACTGAATAATGTAACAAATAAGTGCTCTGAAATTGAATTTGACACACCTTTGGATCCCATTCAGCTCGAAATGGAGTCAAATGTCTGTTGAAGTCATGACTATGCACTATTTCTCTGCTTGGGAAATCCATATCGCCAAATATTGAATCCCATATCCGGAGTCGATTATCCTGGGCAGTAGTAAGGATTTTGGTTCCAGATATAGGAGAGAAATATGCAGAGTTGACAACGCGCTTGTGAGCAAGGTCGCAGAGTGAACCCCCTGCTACCAATTTACGCATGTCCCATATACGAGCCTGATGTGAAGAAGCAACATATCATGAGGAGACCACATACCAATAAACCTATAGAAGTATCATATTGCTAGGAGTCTAGGATCTCAAGTTCCTAATCCAATTTGATAGGTCTTTTACAATATTCAATCATGACATGTTTCAATCAAATCAAAGAGACAACCAGTTTGCTTGTCAGGAGAAGAGAGCAACATCCACAAAATGATTAGAGTACGAACTCACAAAATGATCATTTCCGCAACTCAACAAAAGATCTGGTTGAACAGGATTACAATGCAGTCCAACAACTTTGCTGCCTTTCTTGTGCATCAGAACTGCCTGTCCAGTCTCGTTGTTGGAACGGGTATCCACCCTGTTTATGGCATAAGAAGAAGAAAACCAAGTTCATGCCTTGGCGAAAAATTCACATCATAAACTACGGTACTCATATTCCTCAAGTGTCTTACAGATCCATTTCTTTGATTCGAACCATTTCCTTCTCAAATTGTCTTATCTGTCAGTGACCACATATTTTAGCACTAAAAGAGACCAGCCCTATTAACAAATATTAGGATTTACGCACACAGATACGTGCGTACAAGGAAAGAAAGAGAGACTGGTGCAAGGAGTGAGTGAGAGAGGCGGGAGTGGTGGAGAAACCAGAGAGTATTACTCATTCAATTACTACAACAACCTTCAATCGATAAACTTCAACAGAGTTTCTATAAGGACTAATTTAGTAGATTTCATGGACAAATGCCATCATAAATAACCGCTTTCTTTCGATAAAGATAAAGACATAATCTACGAGCATGATTCCAAGGGAAGTTTAGATTAAAGGCTGATATCACCCAACTGATTACAGATCAACTCCAAATTATAAGAACAACAAACATAGATACACCGTCATATGCGGACCTTCCAGGGACCCTAAAGTGCTTGTGATACATAATGGTACAGATATGCATGAAGGACACAATAGGAGCACATGAAGATATATTAGCAATGGAAGCATATAGGAAAACCCCCATTATACTCTGTAATAAGAATAATACTTACAAATACACGAGACCAACATTATCAGCAACAAGCACAAGACCTCTCTCTGCATTCACATCCATTCCATAAAGCATCCTCCAACTGCTTGGACCCTACAGTGAAAAAACCCTCTTGCCTGATATGTTTCACACCAGTTGTTTCAAAGTTTAAGCATCATAAGATCCATTTCTCTTCTCTCTTCTATTGTTTCTAAAGAACATGCTAAATCGACCTGAAAGATTCACAAATTAACAAGCTGACAATTCACCTGCCATCCATCAGGGTTAAGGTTCATCAGAGATGATGAAATTCCAGTCTCAAGATCAGTGTAACTTATAGTTCCATCTGAAGATGAAGAATAAATCATACCATCATTTGTGGGATTAAACCTGTTAACATTAAGCCAGTCAGTATCTCATTTAAGGTACCAGGAAGAGAATAAATATTAAACGGGAATAGATTTAAGAAAAGAACCTCATGTTGTTGAGTATACAGGAGTGAATAGTCCCATAAACTACTTTTTCAGAGACTTTATCGAAATCCCAGACTCCAAGTTGTCCTTTCTTTCACAATGAACAATTAAAGAAGGTATTAGCGTCGGCTAGAGAAAACCGTCCAAAATCCAAACAATCAAGTTTTTGGCTAAAATTAAACCCGACCTTGTCTCCGGATAAAAGAAGGTTATTGTTTCTTGGGTGAAACTCCAAACATGTGACGCGCCTGCTGTGGTATCTGATAACTGCACAACTCACTTGATTGGGGATTACATAAGCTGGTTTGCACTGTGGTAGCACATAATTGGACACACAAAATTATCAGAAGTAAATAGCGAGACACCCAAGCATTGTGAAAATGATATGACGTATAAACCACCAAAGGCAAAAAAAGAAGAGAATCATTACATTGTATTCAGATGGCGCATAACCTTAAAATCTCAGTTAACACTCAATATCTAGCTATTAACTTATCACCACACTCACTTATAGAAAGGACGAAAGCAGAGGGAACCAGATCATTTTCGCAAGGGAAAAAATTGGACTAGTACACAAAAGCCAGGCAGATGAAAAGAAGGCATCATTACTGCCTTCACTTGCCAGATTGAAAAGAATTGTGAAACCACCAAGACACCACCAGCTCAGATACCTTAAAATTTGAAGATGCTGATTGGCATAGATAACTAGGCTATTCCTATTTAGGCTAGTTCTGAAGTTGTACCATTCCAAATAGTGCCCAATCATACCTTTCTTACCAATAAACCCATGAATCAAACTTAATAGAAGACTACATAACTTAATGCCTCAATTGTATCAAATGTTACATGAGAAAGAACAGTGCAGTACAAAGAATCACGATTGCTGTATTGTTGCTATTAATTGCAATTCCAGAACTAACAACCATTAGAAGCATACACGATGAGTTCTATCTCATTACTTACTTGACGAATTCTTGGAATGAGCTGGCGCTCAAAGACATATTCCACAGGATTTTGGGTATTTCTGTGGGGTGCTGGGACAACCCCATGCTCAGAAGCCACTCTATGGGGGCATGTCACCGTAGTGTGGCCTTCAATTAATCCAATTTGTAAATATTATCACATAGACGTTAATCAGTTATGAAAAATACGAAAAGAACAATCAAGAAAAGTCAAACATCCAAATCTATGTCAAATCAAGACTAAACTATCATGAGATAAAACGTAAAACAGGGATGTGCATGCACCTTTAGTTGGGAGAGGGAGAGAGAGTTTGCCACGCTATTCTGAATAAATGAGTAGCAAACCGAGTAGAAAAAAGATACGATAATAAGAGAGAGCTTACTTGAGGCATTATTTTAAAGGTGCCTCGATGAGAAAGCTTGGGGAGATCTTTTCAAATTGAAACAGAAAAACAGGACAGTAAATGTGGGTGAAATTCAAGACAGTTATTTAGGTTGACAAAGTGCATCACCACATACAGAGATAGAAGCTTTCGTTGATTACTGTAAGCACTTTATTCTTTGTTGCTGGAAAACTCTACAAACTTGTCAGGGAGAGTCATAGAGAAAAAATTCACTCTGCATCCACACAATTGTCCCGGCAATCCGCTGTCACGGGGTGCTTAATTTTAAAACTCATCAATAATAAATAACTGAGAATATAAGACGTGACAACCAGCATGAACGACTAAAGAGAAGGGGAAAGAAGCCATTTCACTTGTAACGAAAAGATAAAGCACAATGCACTGACTTCTACATCAATGGATGATCTTAGCAGTTAGCACTACACAATCCGGTAGAGATTAGAGATTAGAGTATAGGCAAATCCATGAAGGAGAACCAATCACCTGGCATTTTGCAAAGAAAACACGGTTTCATAGGACAATCAAAGTAAGTAGCACCCTTGAATCCTGCCTCGTGACCCGGCCTCTTGCAAACCTAATCACACACACAAAAGAACAGATACGATCATGGGACAATCAAAAGCTTTGATTAACTGGGAAATAGACTGAGGAAAACGAGCAAGAAAAAGCAAAAGGGGCTCACTTTGCAAACTTTCTTGAGACTAATGGTGATGGGTGCTTTGCTTTTCTTCTTAGCATCCATCAAAGTCTCTTCCTTTTTGCCTCCATTTTCATTCTGCGGAAGAAGTTCTTCTTCTTTTTCTTCTTCCGAGGTTTCTGGTTCAGGGCCATCTTCACCTTCATCGTCGGAGGAGGAGCTTTCTTCAGAGTCTGCGTCCCTCTCAATCACCACCTTTGGAAATGCAGAATTTCTCCTTCTCGTCATCATCTTTCCGCCAAATCAATGCAGAAGAGAACGTGTGATGATGCGTCCAAGCGAAAGGCAGCAAGTGTAAGCGAGACAGTCGCAGATTTTGAAGCGACGGAACCGACTTAACAAATTGAAGGGAAAAACTGAAGGATGAGAGAGAGAGAGAGAGAGAGAGAGAGAGAGAGACTGCGTGTGTCCTCGCTTCTGATTGATGGCCGACGGGCGGGGAACACGGCGGGATGGTGACGTGGCCTTTCACGTGCCGTTGCTTTCTCGTTTATGCCATCCAGTGCAGTGAAGTGTCACGACCGTAATAAAAAGAGTCGTCGAATGACGGTTGATATGACATCCATAAATGCTCTTCAGAAAGAGCGCACATGGCGGCAATGAAACGACATAAAACTAGGAAAAAACAGAACGACATTTGTTCCTTCCTTTTATCACATTGGCCTAATTCCCTCTAACCGCGCTAATTTAGGTTGGATTTCAATTATAGCACAAATTTTTTCTTGCCTTACAAAAATGCACAAACTTTTAAGTCATATTCAAATTCTTGCCTAAATGTTTTTGTCAGATAAAATAAATCAATTTCAGATCGAATCTCAATTTTTATTCAAATATTTTGTTATCTCGTAAAAAAGCGTAAATTTTTTTGTTTGACATGTCGTTACATATGTACTCAGCGAAAACTTGTCGAAAACTCGATAAGGATCATATTTGGATACCAATTGTAAGGTAATGTTTTTCATGAGACCAAAAAAGATTCAAAGTCGAAATTGGAATAGAAGTTAAAAATTGTTATTTTAGAAGACGAGAAAAAAGAAATTGAATCAGAATTGAAACACGAGTCAAAATTAATATCCTTTTAAGAGAAAAAAGTTCGAATCAAAGTTGGAATTTGAATTAAAATTGAAGCATTTTAATGGGAATTGGGCCTTATCACATAACATATGACCGACTTTGGACTCGAAACAACCCAACACGGTGTGATTCTCTCGAATCGGGACATAAGACTAGGAAAAAACAGAGCAATTGCATCTCACTTAGTTTGGCCTATTCGTAGGATTTCTCGATTATCAATTCGAGATTCGACTCCTCGTCATCTGAACATGCTGCTCACCATGTATGGATAATTCAGACTCATGCCCTGATGTCACTAAATCTGCACTGCCAGTATGATTTATGGGTACATAAGATGCCAACTGCAATTTCTTGACAGTCTTTCATGGTCTCCATTTGCCAGTAACTAACTATACTTCTGATTTCACCTGAATCTAGTAGTACCCCAATAATGAGTAGATCCCTTTGTAGCAGGATCTCATTGAACTTCATACATACAACAGAAGCATCACCATTGATCTGGTGGTTATATACAGCCAGCGATCGCAAGAAGAATCCCTTCATAGTTCTTCACACCAACTCTGATGTCCTCCCGCGCTTCGACTCGTGAGGGATGGCCTCATCTTGATGATCGCAGACTCGTTGGCTCCAGCTCTTAGAGCAGCCCTTCCAGCTTCCAGGAACCTCTTCACCGCGTCCTGCGCATATTTGTTGGCTTGGCCTACTGTCATGGTTTTGCCAAGGTTCGGATAGGTGTTAAGCATGTAGTCGCCGTTCAGCTGTGACGCGAGTTGGATCAGTTCAACTTGGAACTCGGAGAGTTTAGCATCTTCCCTTGGGCCCCATGACCGAAGTTGAGTTGTAACATCTGGAAGGGTTTCTGCATAGATAAGTTTGGGTTAGATCGGCCTTCGATTAATTGTTCTCTCAAAATAAGAAAGTCACAATTACAGTTTTACAATGGACTGTCAAGATGTCACAAAGGCTTATATTCCAAAAGAAACACGGAAAATCCGCAAAGCTGAAAATTTTTTCTTATTCCAACAATCATCTAGGAATGTCACTTACATGAGCAACTCACGGTCCTAACAGCAATAACTTATTAACAGAGACAGCCAGTGGACACATGTATACTAAACTGCAATAGAAAAGCGCTGACTGGAGAGCTACACTCTACAGCATGTTGAATTATAGAAAAACCAACAATACCCCAAAGACAAATAAAATCATGCTTGTGATGTATGTGGAATCCACTCAAAAAACTAAGAACGAAGGAAATAAAACATACCTGGACAATCGTCCCGAGGAGTGTCACGTAGGTAGAAGTACTTCTCGAAAGTGCCAGCCCATGCATCTCTCTTTGTCAAGAAGTTTGACTTAAGATTGAAAAGCTTCTTAACAGTTCCAGGGATGGATGCATGTTCAAACTGTGAATGTGGTGTCGGCCCTTGAGGCTCATGTATCACTGCACCAACCACAAAACAATTAAATCAAATCCTCAAAGGAGCAAAAATCCCACACAGAGAAGATCCTAGAACAATCTAACATTGGATGATCAACTTCAATCTTGGCAGTCTCAAACGAGATATGCAGCCTAATGAGACAGAGTTCTCACCAAAGGGACCTCGTAGCTAAAGTGAATATATTAGGTGACGTGTGAACTTACTCATCCAATCACACATCATCCTCACTCAAGCCTCGGATTTTCTGAGCACAGTTACAATATACAAACCCCTAAGTACAGCTCAATTAGCGACAAATTAGAAAAAGATTCAACTCCAACGCCGCGAAATTGCAAAAACCAAATAACCTGCTTCAGCAACAATTAGCAGTTCTATTACAGTTCAGCTATCTTTGGTGGATAGAAGTACATAACTACCACACAATCCTGAAATGACATCATCAAAATGACCCCGGATGGTCATTGAAGGTCTGTAATGATCAGAACCAGCTCATGACGACCAATCCGAAGCTAATTGAAAAGGACAGGCAACATGAAAAGTGAGGATAACATAGATCCAAACCTATCTGTTCAAGACAAACACTGAGCTATTTAGCATCTCATCCACTTTCGCTCAATCTGAAGTCTCAGTAGAAATTGTATACCTGCGTTCTCTTCCACGTGATTGCTTAAGCTTTTGATCAAAATCATTTTTTTTGGTAATTGATTAAAGTTTCTTTAACTAACACCTAAAGCAACGAACAAACCACGACAGCTGATTTCAATGAAAAGAAAACCAACACCACATTCCCCATTCCTATACACAGAGCTAACGTGAAGCAACTTCAGTGACGAAAACTCACCAGTACCCTTGTCGACCCACGGAGAGATCAATAATGTCGGTACCCGAACGCCTAACCGGTCGAAGTGGAAGTAAAACGGGTCGGGCCCGACGATGCCATCGGGACTAGGCACGTGAGAGACGGGCGTGGGCACGTGATCATAGAACCCACCATGCTCGTCATAAGTAATCAACAAGGCCATCTCTTTCCACTGCGGGCTTGCCCTCAGCGTCTCGTACACCTCCTTCACGAACTTCTGTCCGATCGCCACGTCATGCGACGGGTGATCATCGTTCGCCGGAGAGATTTTCACATCGAAATAACGTTGCTCCACCACCACGTAGTTAGGCAGCTTACCCAATTTGGCGTGCAATTTGAACTTCGATGAGTAGCTATGGAACTTAGTTATGTGCTTCAGCTTCCTCAGGCCGCTGAAGAACATGGTCGCAGGGATATTTTGGTAATATATCCCAAAGCTGAGCCCATTCTCGTCCAGAGAATCAAATATCGTCTTTTGAGGGAACCCGTGAATCAAGTCCTTGCGGACGTTGCTGGTGGCACCATGAGAGGTCGCCGAGTGGACGTAGAACCGGTTGGGCTGGGTCGAGGCCGGCACGGAAGCGAACCACCGGTCGAACACCGCGAACTCGTTTGCTAACTCGGTGTAAACCGGCAGAAGGCCCGGTTTGAACCCGCTCATGACGGTCTTGGACTTGCCCTCTTCCATTCTCTCCGCTTGCTGGGCGAACCCGTTCATATTCGGGTCCGAGGAGCTATCGCTCGACCCGAATATCTGCTCTCGGATCGCCTGGAAGGAATGACCCGGGTCCCAATCGACGAAGATGGCGTCGTCGGCGACCCGAACGGAGGGCGAGCTCGGGTCCGACAGGTTGAGGGGGTTCGACTCTTGGCCCGTCAAGCCGTCGATGTCGGGCCGGGTGGATTTGAGCCAGCCGAGGACGTGGTCAAAGGAGCGGTTTTCCATTACCACAACGACGAGGGTTTTGATGGGCCCATCGATCGTGTGCTTCTTCTGGCGATTCAGGTCGAGAGATTGAGAGGAGACGACGAGGAAGATGAAGAACAGTGGAGCGAGCGTCGATCGCCGCAGAGACTTCATCTTCCGACGAATGAAGAATGAGGAAGAGAGAGAGCAAAAGGTAAAGTGGTCTTATCGCCGGCCGAAGAATATTAGAAAATGCATCTCGGCCAAGAACATTTAAAACGTAGACGACAAGAAGACAAGTGCACTCATCGGAAAAGTCAATTTTTAAAGTGACACGTGGCAGTAGCGCAACAACTGGACCCCACTCTGCTCAAAACTTAAGACTGTGTTCCTTGCGATATTTCTCTCCTTCAGCACACTCCACATAATTTTGTTGCCAAAAAGAAGGCCACGTCACGGTGGCCGGGAGTAACTTGAAGATCGGGCTCTGATGACGCAGCAAGGATCTGGACCGTAGGAGTTGGACGCTGACGGTGACGGAGCAGGTGAGGCCCGCTCGATGAAGAGCATATTCTTCTGGGAAATGCTTTAACGGGGGAACTCGAATGATTCCCTGTATCAGAAAGTCAAAAACATCGAGCCAGCAATTGGAGAATGGTCTGCATGGAATGCATGTTGAACCTAAATTGGAAAGGGTCTCAAACACGATCCTCGTTCTTTTTTGATTTATATGAAAATCAGATAACACCTTTCAGCCATGATGATACAACAACTAAAAACTCAGTCGAATCTTTTGTTTTTCTAACTCTGGTAGTGCTCAGAAACACAAAGTTTGGACATGTGCATTCGAAAATCTAGCTCCCGGATGAAGCCACGAGATGAAAGGAATCGTGCATGTGGGGTAGCATCTGAGCGCTATCGGGGTCTCATGGAATTCCACATCGAATATTATGTCAAGGATGACGGAATGCAAGCAGGGCTCGAGAATTATTTCGGGCTTGCCCCGAAGTTTGCAGCTCGGGAACCTCTTGTTTGTTATCAGTGTCTTTCAGCTGCTCTTGGCATCCAAAAGCATCTTCTCTGAACTTGAAACCGAAATTGAACGATCAAGCATCACCACTCACAATCCCTCCATTATGTCCCAATAAAAGGACAGGCTTGTTCAGTCAAGACCCAAAGAAAATTCAACCGATCATATCGTACATTAAAAATCCTTAAAACGATAACCATGCTAAGGAGGGCTTATCTCGGCAGATTAAAAATTATTAAGAGACGTAAACACCGATCACTTAATTAATCTAATTAGACAAAGCAGACATCATCCGGGGGGCCAAACAAAAAGAAAAGAACGTTTCGACGGCATAAGGAAATCTACCTTTCTTATCGATCTCAACTAACCCTCCCCTGCTACATGAACCGTCCCCTGAGTGGGTCTTCCATCCAATATCCAACTGCGTATGAACCGTTAAATGTTCATGGGGCATTGTTCCTCAAGCTTAACTACAGACTCAAGTGAGTGAACCATTTAATACTATAATCTGTGCGCAGCCCCACCACCCCTATCAGAATATACTCTGGTGTATCTGTAACAGTTAGAAGACCTGCAAGGGCGCATCCAATGGTTGCTGTCTAAAAGAGATGGAGAGACATCTTTAGCTTATTTTGTCTCCACTTAGGAAGCTGATAGAAAGCTCTTTTTGCGATCCCAAATATCCCTCGAAACTCTTCTTCAGATAAATATGCCTGAAAATCACCAGAAAGATCATCATGCTTCAGTTCTCAGACTAGCCTGATTCATACGTCAAAACGATTAGATGATTAGAAAACCAACATGTCAAACCATGAGATTGAGAGAAGTGGAGACATGAATAACTGCTCCTGATAGAATATTGTCATGTTTCAGATCATAATGACAGAAAAACACAATAGTCGTGAAACTATGTGTAATTTCTTAGTAAAGAGCGTTCTAGTGAATGGCCAAAAGGCAAGTACTTTTAGTAATAGCTCCAGCCTAAAGAAAATAAAATGAGAAGAAAACTTCTGTATCTTGTAGCGGGTCAAGAGAAAGAAAGTAGGATCTAGGTGAAAATGGATTAATAACAGTCTTTTAGTGCCATTGAGTAGGGCAGACTTCACCTCTCTTCTTGTGACATCAATGCCTGTAACTGGGTCCATTGATCTCACTTTCAGGCGTTCATATGGGTATATTAACAAATTGTTGGAAGCACCACTTCCTTCAACCTGATTGACACTAACATTGTCAGGAGGCACCATTGGCTGTAATGCAGGAGAACTAGCAAATGCCGATGAATCATCTGTCCAGACATGTGGAGAAGCTTATCAAAACTTAGAAGAACAAAGGGACAAAAACAAATAGATTCTAAGTCCAACTAATGAATATGCCGAAAAGAAGAAGTAAATCCGCCCCAACTCTAAATATGGCAAGTGCATGATTTAAAATCACAGTGAAGAAAACACTTGGATAAAGACTACCAGCTCAAGTGATTAAAGGGTCATAAGCTTCCACCAGTGGGAGTTAATAGGTCAAAAACCATTAAGAGGGATCCATCTACACTCGTGGCAGGTGATGGACAGGTTAAGGCCTTTTCTGTCCTTTCCTTAGCGCATATCTATTAGTCTTTGGTAAAAGCACACATTCTTGATCCTTTCTTGGACTATATCACAATTGATGCGCTGTCATGTACTTCAAAAAGTATAGCTACTACTAAGCTTCATGATGCAGAGGGTGCTGAAACTTCTAAGTACCAGAACTTCCATTCTGAGGAGAAGATCCTGCGAACAGCTTCACCTCAACTGGACTATGGCTGTAAGGAAGCTGGTTTTCTGAAGCCCAACTTTCAGTACCTAGAACATTGAGAATAGGTGATGCACTTTTCCCCCGCCCATTAGAACTGATTGAATTTCTTCTAGGACCTTCCAGGGTGCCCCCACTGGAGCATGCTGGCCATGAATTTCTCACAGATCCCTATACAAGGTAGAAAGATCAGTGGATTCTCAACTGCAACTGTTGGCACAGAATTTGAAGACTATTCTTTGTCAAGCATAGGCTGTAAGATTCAGTGATTTCGTTAAGCAGGATTAATGCTCCTAGCTATATAGCTAATTAAGAGCAAGTAATCCCAACTTTAAGAACGTCAATTTTTTTATTTTTTTTATTTAGTCCCTGCCCCTGAGAAAGAACAAATCTGTGCATACAAAAAGTTACAGGACGCATAAAATTGCAACAGGTCCAACAGACGTACTTCTGATTGTGGTGATCCACCCTTGAGTAGAGCAAGTTTCCGCTCAAATGAGTTGCCATGCATCTATGGAAGACATTAGTTAAAAGCTGACAAGCGACTATGAACATCTTAATGATGAATAAGTTGAGTTTTCTAATGTGATAAAATCACCAACATTTGCTTTTGACGGATCCCATGAGAAGTAGCGAGTGAAAAATGGAGGCTCCTGTCCTTCAACAGCCATGTACATCGGAGTCTCCCGAGGAAGTCCTTCAGACAGAATGTCCATCTCAAGAAATTTCTGCCATTTCCAAGTGAGAGGATGGTGATGAAAAGAACCAGGACATGCAATATGCCATTATTATAAAAAACCAAGTCATAAACTTGCAGTCCTCCAATGTGATAGAAGCACAAAAGCAAGATATGAATTTCACAATCCAAAAGCACTGTCACAACCAGTTACATCTAGGCTGAATTGCGCAGCAGGTTCTCGGCATAATGAACCCATGTATGAAAGCTATAAATGCAATTAGTTGGGAGAATGCACCATGGTGAGCATGGGCCTAACACATTAAAACTAAATAATGTTACATTTGAGATTATCTGATTCAAGAAAGTAATCACGAAGCAGCTAACCTGGCCAAGAGTATGGGCTTCTTCTTTTGATGTAACACTAGAGAGGCGCCCAATCCAAACATATAGTTCACTTTGGCAGTCCAATATGAAAACATCCTCAGTGGTCAAATCACCTTGTGTGAAGTTGTATATTTCTTTTAGCTGAAGTAGAAAATGCAAATTGAAGGTTCTTCACAATGTTACAAGAATCTGTGTGTCAAGATAAAGCAATTCTATCTTTCTGCGAAGATTAACATTAATGCTTAACTAAAATTAAAATCACCATAATCATTTTGGCGTCTGCTGGCTCACCTAGAAATTTTCTAGGGCAACCTAAGATGCTCTGATCTTCAGGAGAAAATGCCA
Source organism: Lenwebbia sp. NSW1173648 (assembly GCA_029784005.1). Lineage (NCBI taxonomy): Eukaryota > Viridiplantae > Streptophyta > Magnoliopsida > Myrtales > Myrtaceae > Lenwebbia > Lenwebbia sp. NSW1173648. Next base: position 797,565 of record JARCGZ010000011.1, read on the forward strand.
CCTATGAGATTTTCTCGACTCAATATGTAGCAGTGATTTCCGAATATGATTCCTACCTTGTTCTGATAATAAGCCATAACTACAAATGAAATACTTATTCGGTATTTGTATGTTCACTTAGCATCCACTGGCCAAAAAGAATTTGCTTCAAGCTCTGAAAGAGTATAGGAAAATACCATACAATAATGTACTCCAAAATATGCCAAAATTGAATTTGGATGTCTCGTGCTCCAACTCAAAAGCCATGTAGTAAGGGTGTCTAGCTTCTAATATGCAAAGATCTCTAATTAGTATGTCAAATATGTTTAAGAATATTACACTAATCAGAGAAAACAACTTGTTCATTGTTTAAGCTTCAGTTTTTTGGTTCCCCCAATAGAGCTGTCAGCTGCACCTTTTAAGTCATTTTCAAATAGATATTAATATCCGATTCTGATAGTTTTTTAAGCTAGATGAGTTCGCAGGCTAGTTGCATTATTCCTTTAGGTGATCATTAAACTAATAAACTGACAAGTTGTGGTTGTTATACTTATTCAGTTTGTGTTCAGATAGGAACTAGAGATAACCCAAAGGCCTAAAGACTAAAGTCTGACATGTAATCTGCAAAACAATTTTTCTGTACTTTTTTCCTTTTCTTTAATGAGGTTTGATGTGCAAAATACATAATCTAAGAAGGGAAATGGCTCATTGAAGTATTTAATAGATTATGCATTTTTAGAGACATACAGCTTGCATACCTTGATATCACCTGCGAGGAGATTTTGCGTCCAGCCAGCCCAGAACCATGAATGCAATTAGACATGAAAGCCAATGCCAGGATAATCATCTGAATATCTGTTCTACTTTATCTTTACAAGAATTGAGAGAACAATGCGCTGCCTACCCTCAATTAGAGTCACTGCGAACAAGTGTGGACCTTCTATGTATTGCTTCACCTTTTTTTCCGTTGGGTATTCAGTCTTTCCCCCTAATGCTTGCCAAAAAATATCAGGTTCACTTCCTTCCCTTATAGACACAGGTTGCCATGAGGGCTGCAAATGGAAGCAGTATAAATCGAAGAGAGCATGTCTTAACTAGCATTATTTAAGCATCAGAGAATACAGAAGAACATCCGCCTACATTTATGATTTCAATCATACGGTCTAGCAGTTCATGATCTTCAGTTGAAGATAAATTTCCAATCCAAGCGAAGACAGATAATCCAGTCTGGAGGATGTAACAATAAGATGAATTGAGGGAGCTTGAAACCTGCTTAAGGCACATGTCGTCAATACGTAACACTCAAAAAACAAGATCAAATGCAGCTTCAAGTACTAACTTACAAAAAAAAGTAACTCGTGATCAATATGAGGGCAGAGATACCTGGACACGCCATATACACAAATCTTAAAGAAAACCACAATTCCGTTGCAGTTCACATTCAAAAGCAAGATCAATTTGTTTGTGTATGCTCAATTCAGAAGGTAAATTTGAGCACGAAACCAAAAGGAAAAGAGAGAACCAAAATCATTGCACAATATGAGGTTAAGTCGTATGACATAATTTTCACATTAACTGCTGCTTTTACAGGGCCAAATCACAAAAAAAAACAAAAAAACAAAAAAGAAAGGAAGAAGCTAAATCTTAGACATGGTAGGTAATTTAATATACATTATCAGGATGCAGCAGTCACAAACTCTCGTGCTTAGGATGTGTATGAGGAATGACCTGCTGTTAAAAGAAAGGAGCATTATATACTTACATTAATATTTTTCCGCTATACATATAAATGTTTGTTGTCAAGGAAGACTGACATACACAAGCACACTTACACACACACACACACACATGCACGCACATTTAAAGAAAGGGCATACCCCTCGTCATACTATAGGAATGGATTACAGGAACTGGTCTCTGACACCATCAGAAAACTTCAAAAGCTTAAATTTACCTGATCAACTTGAATGGCTTGCATATTATCTGATATATTTTTCCGAAAGAGCACTAAAGGCATGGATTACAGGAAACTGGTCTCTGAGGCCATCAGAAAACTTCAAAAGCTTAAACTTACCTGATCAACTTGGATAGCTTGCATGTTATTTGGATTCTTTCCTTGAACACGGAATAGTGCTGTCTTTGTCTCATCAAAAGTTTCATGAGGCATGCCTGTTTCAGCTATTAGCTTCCTATACCTTGAACTTTTACCTCCCTAGTGAAAAGCCGACAGGTAAATAACAGAAACTGGCTATTATGACTTATATACAAAACCAACCTCAAAGAACGTATTATGTAATCTAACAATATAGAAGACTGAGGTGTTCTGACCTTGAAAACAATTAATGTTTGGAAAATCAAGAAAAATTGTTCTGGCTCGTTATCCTGATAAACCTGAGCCTGTCACATAAAAGCAAGTTAGAGGTGAATACATAACCTAAAGAGAACTATATAAGAATTGATCCATATCCGAGGGTTGTGAAACGTTTGATATTTTACTAAAGACTCAAAATCTTTATTAATTAAGGGTACCGTATGATGGAGGCACTTTAATTTAACACCACAGCACCTCTTATATTGCCCGTACTACTAGTCGAATATTTGTGCAAGAATGTGTGCCAAGAACTGAAAAATCATCACATCCACGCATTAAAGATCCATAGTTAGGCAAAAAAATTAGAAACACGTCCTCTTGTGGGGTCAGGTACTCATAGTTATTCAAAAGCAAAATTGGAGGAATAGGAAATAGATAAAAAGATGCAAATTAGTTCCTATTTAAGTATTCCACATTTTCATCAAAGAAATTCAATAGGTTCATAAGCCAGCATTTGTTAAAGTTAGAGATGATAACCACTTCAAAATCCTTGTTCCAGCATTTGTCTTCTTGGATGCTGTGATCTTAATACATGAAATTTGCTTGTCTCTTGACCTCAAGATATAGAGAGTACCCCTGTGAGATTAGACGAAGCTGTGACCTATGTCATGGGTTAGTTAGCTTTCTTTTCCCTTTTTGTATAAGAAGCTAATTTAGATTCATACCCTTCTTGTTATAAAATAGTTTTTCTATTATGTATTCATACTAGATCAATGTAGATATTATCACCTTTTGTTGGCCAATGTTACTACCTTAACGCAGATATTATGAGGAAAATTTTCACGAATTTTACGTTGTAGATGATAACTTTGTTTTCCATAAGACAACTTCATATACAACCTACACAATCTAGATTATTTTCTAGATATTATCTTCACAATCAGTATTTAATTCGGACATGTTAGCACATCCTAGACCAACTAATCGACAAATAAGAATCAAAAGTTGCCTTAAATTCATAGCGAAGGGTACTGAAGAGTGGAACAAATTGAAAGTTAAGCTTTACCTATAACCGATTAAATTAATATTTCACGTCATACCACCAACTATCTTAATGATTTAATGACGTAGTAAATAAATCACCTTTAAATAAATAATAAATATTGGGTCTGTGTTAGGTGGACAATAAACATATGTTAGCTCCCTTTTCTATATTTTTTATAATGATTTTGGTTGTTATGGAAAGTATGGGGAAAAGTTTTAGAATGAGACAAACTTAACAGACTATAGAAGTGTCACATAAGTAAAATTTTCACTATACTATTTGCTAAGCTTCTATTATGGGACTAAAACAATAAGTGTTATATCTTCACAGATGAAAATAGTTAATAGAACCTTACTCGTATTAGAATATAGCAACCGTGCATGGCATGGGCAACTTCTAGTAGTAATATATTTTAGAATTGCGATAGCACTTAATGTAGATTAGTTCTTCGTTTGGAAGCCAAGGAGAGGAAGAAAGCAGATAGGTGGGTGAGGTAACTCTGGCTAATTTTTAAATTTCCCTCCCCCTCCATCTCACATAAATTTGACAAAATCTCCTATTTTTTTAACCCACCCCCATTTTTCCCATCTTTCGAAAAAGAGGCTAAGGACACAAGAATGAAGAATTAAAACTAACCAAAGTTGGAAACCCCCTGGTTGAATCAGCAATGGCGTACATATGAGAAAGAGCATCGACTCTATCCTCCTACAAGCAGCAGAAACAGTTAATTCAGGAAGAAAAGGAATGTTATTTGTACTTAAGGACAGAGAACGAAAGCTCTTGTATAGCAACTTCAAATAAAGGATGAGACAGTCTCTAACAACCAAAAGTTAAGCAATCAAATGCTCACCATTTGACTAGCACGCCCAAACCAAGCATAGAAAAGATTCTCGTCCCTTCCTTTTCCAGGGTAAGTGTACTGCACAATATAGCAATCACCACTGAAAAGCTTTGACTGATCTGGAACTGGAACAAGGGATGCCTCAATGCTATTGACCTGCAAGACCTGAAGTGTATACAGCAACAGAAAAGGTCATTGAAGGAAAACATGTTGGACCATGTCAAGTTTGTGTTCACAATCAACAAGGGCAGTCAAGCTTTTCTTATCCCAAAACTTACTTTGGTTGTCCCTCTGCAGTTTATAAGTGGTTCATGGTCATCTTCTAAAAGCTCCTTTACATCATAACCGTGTTGCTTAAACATTGCTAAACAGGAAAAATTAGAGTAAAGGTTGGTATATCTGAAGAGCTTGAATGCTTCTGCAAAACAATTTTTTTCATCAGGTATCTAACCTGCTACTTTCCCTCGACCTTCTTCATACAACTTCAGTTCCTCTTTCTTAGGCCAATTTACAAAGTGTGACTTGAACCTGGCAGTTTCTAATCCTTCAGTTAATAAGGTCACATGAGTCCTTGTTGATCTGCCCTCATTTCGGAGAAAATCCTGTAACACGCGTTCACAGATGAGTTGTCTCAGCACAAAAAATATGGGGATAATTGTGAGCAAGCATCTTTTAGTAGTTCCCCAACCAAAAGAGCGATCCTTTTCTGTCTGAAGAACAGCACTGGCTTGCTAAAGGAATTTTACTTTTAAATTGATTAAATAAATCAGCTGATCAATGGTGCAATGAATTAGGTTGGTATGAGGGAATGGGAGATACACCTAGAAATGTGATAATTTGGAAGTTCTATGCACAACTAATCAAAGCGTTTTTATATTTTTCATCCTATCTCCATTTTGAATTTTCATCTGCATTAAATTTCTATAATTTCCAGAGAGTTTTGTTGAGGGGGGGGGGGGTAGAATCAGACTTAGAGACTAACTTCTGTAGCTGAAATCGATGACTTCCGTTCCATCATTGAGGTGCACCTGCCCATCCATACAAAAATCTCGGTGTGACAGTCCAACAAATAGCACTTATCTGTGTCGAGCAATTCTTGGTTCAATAGCTCCTTTGCCACTTCAAATAGTTTCCCTCGAGTCATTATCCTGCACTAGGATGCATGAGCACCACGTAGGGAGTTAAAAATGACAAGAAAGACAATCGCAAACAATTTATTGGAGATGACACAACAGAATGCGTTTTGCCACATATGTATATCTTTATGTTCCTTTTAATACTTTCTGATAATTCACATAAGACATTCCCATTACAGCAGTCTGCTTCAAGTTACAACACTTCACATGTATACTTTTATTTCAGTGGATTTTATGGTCGTATAGATAAGGCTATCTCCTTATTAGCATGCTCATGCTATCTATATTGTAGTTCCCAACCTACAGATGCTTCCATTTTGTTCAAATTAATTCATTTCATCCTTCATGAAGACTAAAAGCGCAAAACTACTACGTGTTTAGTAGAACTTGTTTGCACACTTAACTAGTAAGTTCAGATGATTCATATACTATTGCTCTCAGTTACAGATTTTGTGCTAATATTTGAACCAAATGTACAAGAGCAGAAATCAGTCATGGCAAAAAATTCTCAAAATCACTGCACTAGTCACCTGAATAATTTTACAGATTCAACAATTTCCTGCTTCTGGAATGCAGATGGTGAATCTCGAGGAATAGGAGCATAGCCACCAAAGAAACTCCAGAACTCGCCGACATCAGCATCACCAACAAACTTCCCATCCTCTGCAGCATGAAATCAGCTCATGCTGGCAGCTCATTCTGAGTGTGTGTGTGTGTGTGTGAGAGAGAGAGAGAAAGAGAGAGACAGAGAGAGAGAGACAGAAAGAGAGAGATTGTAAGTAGATCTAACCTATTGTTGCCACCTCACAGTTTCCATGATGCTTATTTTCCCTAATGTAGTGAACAACTTCCAGAGCTCTAGCTCTTTCTTGTATGCTAGAGTTGCACCCACTGAAAAGAAATATTTTTGAAGCAGTGTCCAATATGAACACATCATAGTGATTCAAGGATGACCGACCAAATGCAACCTGCTCAAAAAGTGAACCAAGAGAGAGATTTGTAAATTAAGAATATATAAGGGTCAATGGTCACTGCGCACAATGGAAGCTTAAATTCGACACTAGAGTGCACAACACGTGAGAATATTTGCATACCCAGGATGAAACATGCCGGTAAAATACTGCAACAATGGAAATTGGTCAATTCTTCTACTGTCCATGTCCCACTAGTCCCTTATTGTGAGCATACTATCACGTGATATGCTAGATAATATACATGGCCCTTGGGATAGTCTAGCCGTCATTCCCAATGACAACATATCTTTTATAACATGACACTACTAGTTTTGCTATAGCTTATTTCTCATCAAATGAACAAGAATGGCTTAAATCTTAGGTCAGTGCAGCTAATGAGAATTTCAGCGTAATTGTTCACCAATTTCAGCAGAGCTTACCTCTTTAACATGAACAACATGCTCTCCCTTGCACGCAAACAAGCTGATGCAGTACTTTTCCCCATTCAAAATTCCTGCTTCTGACTTGTACACTCCTTCGAGGGGTATAATGCACGGTCTGAAAAAGGACAAAAACTTCTCTGTTTCTCGGCCTTGAACTTCCCTATATTGCACAGCACAAGACCCTAGGGCTTCATCTAATTCAAGGGCTTTATCTGATGCCAGGGCCAGATCATCCTGCAAAGTTGTAAGGAAAAACATGACAAGAAACAGGGATATGAGAATGGAAACACTATGCCTATTTTTGGTTTGCAGGTGTATCTTCTAACAGTGCCATATAGTAGAGATGGTGTACATGAACTCAAATACTTTCCCATCATTTCCCACTTCTAAACATTGTTATAGCCCACAGACCAGGTCTTGAAGTTTCGGAGCAGCTCCTCGAATATTCGCACAACCTCTTCTCATTCACTTGGAAAAGACAAGGGAAATTAGCTGGCCTACTCAAAATATCATACTTTCATGACCTTTGAGGGTGATTGGCAATCCTTCTACGCACCCTAATTTTCTCTACCAGCACATAGCAATCAAACACCAAAAGTGAGATTTCTGAAACTTTTGACAAGTAAGAAGATTATTAGTACCTCCTTAACGTCAGTTCCTAGCCAGTAGTGAATGCTATGCTGAGGAGAGGCACTCTTTCCCACAACTGTCTGTCTTGTATGAAGGGGAGAAAAAATGTCAATGCCATGATGTACAAATAAAGAAGCTGAATGAATAACCATGTTGATGCCTGGCTTCTTGCAGTTGCACATGCCAGGGGCAAAGCATTTCAAAATTAAATATAAGGGCATTATTATTTTTCTTGAAGAGTTCGCAAACTACGAAGGAAAGCTGCTTAAGTCCTCAAAAATTTTGAAAGGAAAGGAGGAAATTAAGTTCCATCCTTTGTTCTATCCTCAATTCCCAGTGGTCAAAGATTTGAAATAAGTTGCAGAAGAACAGGCTCAAGAGGGTAAACGGCTTACATCCAATACTATGTATGCGCTCCCAGAATAGAATTTTCCATGTGAAGCCCTTGGGATGCGAACTAAGTGAAAATTCTCGATGCACCAGATCTCTAAACCACTGAATACAACGCCATTAAGGATGATACCAACTATTCAAACAAAAGACATGATCACAAGGCATTAAAACAAATTTGTGGAATAGTAAACTCCAATGTCCCTGAAGAATTATCTTACAATGATGAAACTAGTGACACTGGTAGGTATTTATCGAGCAAATTGGAAAGGAAAATCAACCAGCCAAATGCCTGGATTCAGCAATATCACAAAATTTGTAAGGAGAAACAGGGCATAGTATATATAAGGATCTTCCAAAACTAAATGCTTTGTAAGGATACCCCTTCGTTCCTGCACCTTGGAATGCCGGATCAATGTCTTTAGACAAATGAGACATCTTCTCTCATCAGAAAGCACTCCACAGAATTACCTGGCATGGGCAGTATATCGCGCAATCAAGTCAACATAAAACTCATGTGGTCATCCATAACTCAATTGCTGTATCTAATGAAAGGAATTCACCCTCAAACGTCAGGCATCGCGTAATTCATCAATCGTGTTAGGAGGAAACAAGGTGGCCGAAGTTTTTCACTGTAGATATAATTGTTTTCGACAGTTTAGTACCATAAAAAAGGGGTCCTACGACGCTCTCCTGGGGCCAGGAACATACACAGAGTGCAGCTCACTTGGCAGTTGAATGCAGCGAATCTGAATGTCACCGATGACACTGTTACCCTGAGACACGCAGGTCATAGTGTCCACAGCCAAAATCATCTGAGAATCATAACTGAGGAGTACAAGTAAAGGAACGTGCTGGCAACGCATAGGATAATTCTTTAAAGCGCCCGGTCACCGAGGCTTGTCTGACCCGACGGAGCACCAATAGGAGAGCCCCAAAGGTCACATTACCCTGCCCTTGGACACCTTTCCCATCCCGCAGAACAGCATTTCTTACAAAATCCAACCATCTCTCTCTCTCTCTCTCTCTCTCTCGCATACACACAGACATGCGCACTCGTGAATCTATCTGGAGACAAGAAGCATGAAATGGAGGACGGAACTCACGAGAATTGCGTCGGAGTTCAGCGAGAAAGACGCCGGCCGACAGCAGCAGAGGAGCTTGATATCAGAACTTGAATCGAACGGAGAAACGCGTCTCTGAATCTGGAAGTAGCAAGAGCCAATGGCAAAGTAGAAAAAAGAGAGTGGAGGGAAACAGGAGGGTCAGTGTGTCGTGCCATCGTTAGGTACAGAGAGAGAGAGAGAGAGAGAGAGAGAGACTTTTTGGGTAGTACAGCTAGTGGAGGGCCAGGCGACAGGTGAAAGCTCGTGATGATGTTATTGCTGGAAAAAAAGGGGAGAAGAAGATGACAAAGAAAAGCGAGCATGCCATTGCCATTACTTGCCATTCCTGCCAAAAAGGGCAAAAGAAAAGGAAAATGAAAAAGCGATCGTGTTTCTTTTCTTGTGTTCCCGCCGGATCGGCTCCTTGGATGTTTTTGTTTTCAACTTTCTCAAACGGACCCAATTGTCGGGTCCATCATTTACTTCCGGGCCCACTTGATGTTTATTGTGCTTTTGGACCATAATGAGTAAATAGTTCGACTTGAGGTGGCCTACTCGATCTGGAGTTTATATTGTAATGACATGTAAAGACATATGAAGAAGCTGATAGGCTAGTTGGATAGTGCTTGGTCAATTGATCAATAGTTTATCTTGGGTGACCGTGGCGTTTAGTGAAGCTGTGGCTCGAGGATGTTAGGGACTTAGCCTCATGACATGGGAGACTTGCTCGATGAATTCGCGATAGCAGCCGCTCATGTTACGATTTTGGTCATAGATTTTGGTGCTTCCTTGCTAGATCACGCCCCGCCCGGATCAATGATTTTGTTTCCTGTGATCGTTCAGCATCGCGTCCTTGGTTACATTTTGAAATCATCAAAACTTGACGGCGGTATGTATTAGTTTTATGCCTTCAATGTAGATGTTGTGTGGTGACTTGCTTTTACAAAGTGGACTATCTGCGTTTCCTGTGGGGGCGTAAGGAATATTATCCAAACATTCAAAGTTATATGCTTTTTAATTTATTTATTGTAAAGTTATATTCCAATATGTTATTGTGTAAGGATGGGATTGGTATCTCAGGCTCTGTTTGTTTCCTGAAAAATAATTGCTTGTATTGCTTGAAATAATTAGTTAATGAAAAATATTTTTACTATTTATAACAATTTATGTCTATACATTTCATGGCGGACATGTTTTTTGTTCATTCAATTTGATAAACGATACAAGCGATCGTTTTTTCGGGAAAATATTTTTCAAATCAGTCATTTTTAGCGAAACAATCGGAGCCTTAATTGCATAGATATTTGACATGTCTTACCCTCTGTCGCAGATTGTTCGAGGTCGTCAATGACATCTTCTTCTTGTTTCGAGGGCACATAGAGAAATGTTGCTCTTCTCAAGCAGCAATATGGATTGAACAAGACCGCCAATGAGGTCATTATCATCGTAGAAGCTTATAGAACTCTGAGGGATCGGGGGCCTTACCCTGCTGATCAAGTTTGTGTGAGACATCACCAGAAAGTTTGCGTCTGTGCTCTCCGACAGCTCTTGTAAAACTGCTTTTCTGGCCTCTGAAAGTAATAATGATTTTCATGGTTAATCTCTCCCTCCACCTGCGATCTATCTAATCCTTTCTGTTCTCGTAATCATGCAGGATGTTGATGAAAGTGTTCTTTTCTTCCAGGGAAGTGATTCTGAAGGCAATCCTGTACTCTCGGATGATGCAGAAGTCGTGAAGAAGGGCTGTGGGAAATCTTTCGCGCCACCCTAAAGGTTATTACTTTCACGGATTGTTGATGCGGCTTCACTGGAGTTTCCTCCATGCATTGGAATGTGAAAAGTTAGGATGGATAAGCTCTGCTGGTATTAAGCAGAGTCCACAGGAGGATGTCATATTGTTGGGTAACAAAACATGGGAAGACTTTTAGGGAGGAAAGATGTATAAGGTTTGGCATGAGTTGGAAGGGATTAAAATGGTATTCTTTATCTGTATGCATGTTTTGACATGTTCATTTTCACCTACAATGTCGCTCTTGCAGTAGTTTTCAAGCGCCAAATTGTTCACCTTTTAACGGTGCCTTCTTTTCCATTCAGGATGCTTCTTTACCAGCTTTGGAGGTCTGAGGAGTTATGAGCTCCCACTGAATGAGGTGAAGCCGGTTCCTAGGGTCGACAGCTCTCGCCAAGTGTGCGTCGCTACATTCAAAGTGGATATGGAGACTAAGGAGGAGTCCAGCATGCCTAGAGTTGGGAGTGCTGCGAACTGGTCCTCGCATACTGAGTCTTTTGGTTTATGGCCCTTTATTGGCCACGCCATTAGTTATTGAATGGCCTTCTATTGCTTATAACTCATACATTGACAATTGTCAGCTCTAATGGTGGTCGCTCTATGTTGAGGGTTTGAAATGACATTGCTTTTATACAGGCTGTATATGTTGCTTATAAAACCACGCCTTTACAAACCTAATATGCTCTGTGCAATAATTTCTGGCACTTCGTTTAGCCATCATGCAGAGTTTATCCAATGTTATGCTTTTTCGCTTAGTTGTCTGTTGGGTTACTGATATCTCTACTAGTATATTAGACCAGAATAACTTTGAGCATGCTAGTTCCCATATGGAAATCGAGTTCGCACAATTACCTGAACTTTAATAACAGACAATCATAGAATGTTTGATGTAAGGCTAAAGCAGCAGTCAAGTTATGCTGTCAACAGGAACTTGACGCATGCCGATACAGACTTAATATGAAGGAAGATATAGGAAGCTGTCAATACCATAACTAATGTCAAATTGTGCATAACGAAGAAGGCACTTCTCCTGGCCTTACTGTTCTGGTTGCAGAGACCACTTTAGTCCTTTGCATCAGCTATGCCTCCTGGTGTTATCTGAAAAACGTGTGTTTGTTAAGTTTAACACACATGAAACAAATCTCAGTCTTCTCTTTTGACATGGCGAGCTCTCGGTAAAGTTTCTGAGGGAATTAAGTGATGGTATTGGATGTGCATTCTGTACATAGCACAGGCTGCGCACAAGATTCGTATTTGACATGTTCGTGGATCTCCAAGCAACATCAAGTATACTTTAAGTATCGTGCTTAAAATCTTGTGCCCACCAATCCACATGTAGGCCTAGTATCGACTTTCTCTCCGATTTAGATATATGTTTCTAGATATTTCATTTGTTCTCTGCAGAATAATCTGGTAAGTTCAATAGATTTAAGTGTATGGCTAGATGAAGATCCGGCGCAAAAAGGATATAGCTTCAGCTTCGGGTAGGTTTGGGGCATCGAACACCTTGCAAACGCGCTGCTCACCTTTGCCTTTCCTAAACATCAACCTAATTGTGGCAGCATGAGCCAGAACATGCCCACCTGCAGGTTTCTTTGGGTCGGATATGAATACACCACCACCTGGATCAGCTACCACTGAAACAAAGAAATCAAAGACAAAGTCGTCAAAAAATCATCTTTTTCCTAACTCATGGACTACAGCTACTCTATGTATCACTGGTTAACACTAAATAGCTGTTTCTTGAGATTTCGTGAATTAGTATGAGCTTAGTGCATTCCCCAAATTTCTATCTTTCAGTGCAACCATCAAAGGGCTAAACTGGATAAGATCTTTTAACAGATGCAACTAGTAAGAGAAATGAGATGTGATGGGATACCTTGGTTGGTCATGTACACTGCGACGTTAAACTCCTCGGCTATCTTAATTAAACGTGAGAGCATTTGTGCCAATTTTTGCTGCAATTCGGAATCAATTAGTGTCTGACCAGATGAGCTGAAGGATCAACTCACATGATTTGATGGTTTCAGGATCAACCTGGCGCTCTGCAAGTTCTCCTCTTCCAGTAAAATCCACTCGGAAGAGAGCGATCACTGAATCCACAATCTGAAAATGGTACTCACCTATTTTCAACTATTCACACCTCACAAAATCTGCATGGTTTGATTCTTGAGCAGTGTCTTACCAGTAACCTAAATGGTTCTTCAGACATTTTGGCAGCCAAACCAAGAAGCAAGTTGTACTGATGCTCATAAGTATAGGCACGGGCATAAATGATCTGAAATTCATGGAAAGACTAGATTATAGCAAGTACACTATCCAAAAAGAAGGAAGAATTGCCATCCGTGTAGAAAGCATTGCTTACATTATCTAGGACTGCACCAGGATCCATGCCAAATCTCTCGGCTATTGGTACAATGCGATCAGGGCGACTGCAGGTGTACTAAGTTAAGAAAGTGCATATGCCCTTACATGGCCGTAAGGCAATGATGAAACAAAAGCAGCTTTGTCGAGGTCAAGAAAAAAACAGACAGATTATAATAGGATACAAAGTTCCTTCTGTGTCTATATAAGCTACCTTGCCATTCCCTCCTCTCATGTGAGTTGGCAGCTGGAAAGTTAGTTGGGAACATGGAATCCATAAACCACAAATAAAGAGTCATAGAAAAGAGGGGGAAATACTGTTGTAAGATTTGCAAATAAAGTAGAGTATCTTCAAGCATCATATTCGACTGATGATCAACCCGAGTCCGAGTCTGGCAATGATTCAGGCTTTTAATTAGTTATGACATAGTATACTGTCCCGGCCTTTTTCCTACTTGGTTTGAACCACTGTAGAATATGCGTTCCAGTATACAGACTGCCATTTACAGAAATTGAGAGTGCCAAGCTTCCAGAATAAACTAATACACACGTTCTGATGCCAAGATCTCCCACAGCTTTATTCTTTACTAGAAATTCAATCATTATCTTGCTATTTTGTGTTTTTCATCTAGGAAACGTAAAACGCAATAGAAGTTAAAGCCAAAACCTAATATGCAATTCAGACAAACCTGGGTAGAAACACACAGGGTATGTGCAAGCTGTGTTTTTCCAGACCTGAAGTGATGTTAGCAGCATTTTCTTAGATGGCCAACTAACAAAAGCAAGTAGAAGTTCATTAAATGTAACATTGTTGGACTGTGATATTTACCGAAATTCGCCAAATGTTTCTGTAATTGCTCGAGTTTCAATACCACCTGTTTAACATTGCCAAATAAGTGAAAGTTGTTGTTGAAACGCATGAAAAATAATAATACAGTCAGCAAAGGAAAGTTTATTACCGCCTAAAAGCTCATCGAGGGCTTGGCTTCCAGTTGTGATGCGAACAACTGACTTTCTCTGAAAACAAAGCCATTAAAAGTACTTTGTGCTGTGAGGTCAATAGTGTTTTCATGCAAGTACAGCTATCTACAGTCGATACGCTAATATGCAGGCTTTGCTTCAAGGGCCAACGACTCATTGAGGTCTTCCGAACAATTTTAGCTCAAAGTATGCATAATTAAGAACTTACTCTGATAAGAGCATCACTTCCAGTCATATAACCAAAATTCTGGTGAATACAAAGGGAAGTTAATGCAAGATCCATAAAGAAGTTCCAATTGCAGCTACCATCTCAGCATAAGAAGAATTTAGACTCTAACCACTATCTTTTCAACTGCTTCACATATCTTGTCAACTTTTGCTTCAGATAAACCTTTGATTCCAGTTAGGTGCTACAAGAAGTCAGAACAAAGAAAAAGAAAGGCACCTTAGCCAAATAAGAAGAGGTACCTCAACTTAATTTCCAGAACTGAAGAACAGATACCTTCTTTGTATGCATCATCAAGCCACTGCAAGTGTAGATTCCTGCATCCTGTAGCTTTTTCACATCTCCAGCATTTATTCCCTGAGATGTAACTGCAAGCAAAAGAACGGGAATATTTCAGAGAAAGAAAATGAAAACAACTCAGCCATCGTGTTTAACTACATGTTTCTGGAGAATGTAGAATGTCAAGTGTTGCAGTAGTGATTATTGACGAATTTAGCTTGGAGATTCGTTAATAATCCATCTATGCCATAAATACGTGGAGAACAGACGTGCGATGGTGCAACTTCAATGTGACGCAGCATAACAAAGGCTGAATTGCTCGTCTGATTTAGAAGACATACGTCAAATAGGTGAATTAGACGTATCGTATTCAAGTAGCAGCGAATTACTCCTCGTCGTTTAAGGAAACAAACTGAAACTATCGTATGCACAGAAAATCACGACAAGTTCAAGAGGAAGGTTGAGATGTAGAATACCAACGGACGACCGAGATGTTCCAGGAAAATCAAGCTAAACTGACCAAGCAGTATTCAGAATCACTAAATATGGATATTCAAAGAGATTTATAGGTATAGCTCCGTCGAACCATTTGCATTCTATTTTTATTTCAGAGCAGAAACAGAGCAAACTACGCGGATCACAAAATTCACTGTCCACGACGAGAAAATGCTCTTGAACGAAACTGAATGCAACAAAGTCGTGGAGTCAATAATCGCCTAGGTGATCAGAAAATCACGATAATCATCGCAGAATCAAACCGAATCTTCGCTCCCAAGCCTAAACACGATGCACCAAAACACAGTACAAAGCGGTTACACGAACTTGCGTTCTTACTTACGTTTGTCGATTGTCTCGAACAAGTCATCTTCGTCGTCGACGTCTTCTCTTTCCACGATCTGCAGCTGGCTCTGCTCTTCAGCTCTGAAGATCAACGAGAACACAAAGTCGACTCAGAATCATTCTCAGCGATCACATCACGAAAAGGAAATGATAGAAATCTGTGGAGCTCGTGAACTCACTTGAAAGATGAATTCATCTTCGACGATGGAGTGTGAAGATCGGCTATGGATTTCTCTGCGTCTGTATGTTTGCAGGTTGTTTTGCTCTGTGAAGAAGAAGAGAGTTTCAAATTTTTGCGGTTGCGAAACGATCGGAATTGGAGTGTATTATATTTATATAAAGGCGGGAAGCGGGATTGATTTGGCCGGGTTAATTCGATTTGAGTAATGGTGTGGAATCCGCTATTCAACTTTTTCTTTTAACGGGAGAAAAACGGCTCAAAGAAAAACATATAGATGGAATCGTGGACGTTGTACGAGTTCATTGCACGAAAAAATTTACATGATTTACAAAAATCTAGTATCTACTTATATATCTTTGACCAAAAAAATTATTTATTAGGTCTCGATTGTACTCGATACGTTTTAGGATTTCTTTATACATTTTTCTTTAAAGTTAAAGTAATAAGTTTTATACTTATTTCATTTATTTTTTTCGATGCCTTGGAGGACCTGAGCTCTCTCTTCTCTACTTCCTCTGGCTTCCACCGCTCTCTCTCGCGCACGAATTTCCGCCGAATCGGTGCGTGTTCGGCCTTCATTTACACACCGAGATTGGTGGTTTCATAGCTGTCGTGCCTCACTAGCGGCGGCAACTCGGCAACCTCGCACCGTAAGTCTTCGCCTTTTTCTCGTACCCTTTTCAAACCCTAATTTCTCCCCCCCGGGAACTGATCGCGTTGTCCTCGAGTTCATTTCAATCCGAATCTTGCAATCTTTTGGTCTTTCTCATGCTTACTTCGTGTCTTTCCCCCTTTCGTCGTGTTTTTGTATGTTCTGTTGTAGTTTTGCTGCTTCTCGTGATCAATTTCGTTCGATCGGTGTATTCAGTGAACTTAACAGGGAAGGAATTGGGCCATAGAGCTGAGAGAGGGAGAGAAGCGCTGCTTGTTCCTGAGATATCACCAGAAACGGCATGAATCCACTTACCTTAGTGAAACGCATCCAGAAGATAAACTCTAGGGAAGCGGCCTTGGGGATATCGGACGAAGCTTCATGGCATGCCAAATACAAGGACTCTGCATATGTGTTCGTTGGTGGCATTCCCTTCGATCTCACTGAAGGTGATCTCCTCGCAGTTTTTGCCCAGTAAGTTTGCCTCTTGTTTGGCTGCTTTTTGTTTCCCACCAGCATCTATTTCATCTTCTTTGTGGAGTCAAACGTCCTTGATGACCTTCAAAACAAAAAAGAAAAATATATTTATTTCACAAACTGTGATCAGAACGTGACTTGAAACGACCAAATTCAAGTAAATGACTCAAGTTTACCACTTTGTGAGGTGTCGTTTGATTTCACTGTTTTGGGAACTCCTTTGACATGCGAAGCATGATTGGATAGGATCAAAATTTCAGACTTGCATAACGACATTTTGCCCAATCATCTCTTTTTTTTTTTTCTGAGCACCTACACATATCACATACACATTATAGCTCTTTCCTGCATTCTTAGCTGATTTCCAGGCTTTAGGATGTCGTGGGTTGGGAAATCACCAGCTGCTGCAATGTTTGAATTCTTTCTATGAGTTGGCATACTCAGTCCAGGTTGCGGTGACTATGGAGTAGAGGAAGTTTTAGCATTGGGTGCATATTTAGACAGCCTAAGGTCTCGAATATTTTGATTTCCCAAATATTGTAGTATTTAAAGTTTTTGAAGATTTAATTTGTGGGATTGATGTCTTGCGATTTGTGAAACCAAGTTTTTAGTAGAACTGCGATTGATATTTGCTTTTCTCCAGTTCCTTTGTCAAGGGGTACAGATAAAGCTTTTTCAACGTGATCTCTTGCCTCATCATCTTTTTAATGGATACAGAAATTCACATCATTCATGTTTATTCTTAGTCTTCATCGCGGCTTTTGAAAATGATTTTGACATTGTTTATTTTCCATTAATGAGTCTCCTAATTGGTTTCTGAAGGTGCGGAGAGATCGTCGATGTAAACCTAGTTAGAGACAAGGGTACTGGTAAATCAAAAGGCTTTGCATTCATTGCATACGAGGATCAACGGAGTACAAACCTTGCCGTAGGTTGGTCTCTCTCCCTCTCTCTCCCCCCCCCCCCCCCTCCTCTCTCTCTCTCTCTCTCTCTCTGTACATGCACGGTTGTGCATACTGGCATATTGGATGGTTGTCTTGACGTTTAGTTTAGACTGATTGTTCAAGGTCTCACGATTCTGATTGATGGTTAGATAATCTGAACGGAGCATCAATATTGGGTAGAATTGTAAGAGTAGACCATGTCAGCAACTATAAGAAGAAGGAAGAAGAGGATGAGGAGGAAGAACAGAGAAAGAGGGAAGAACGGGGTGTGTGCCGTGCTTTCCAAAGAGGGGAGTGCACTCGAGGAGCTGGGTGCAAATTTTCACATGATGAGCAAGTAAGATGCTTTAATGTCAGTTTAATGTTACTATTATAGTGCTTTCTTGGAACATATAATGGATGCACTTGAGATGCTTATTCTTCGGGAATCTGGACGAGGAAATATGCTTGAAGCACCTTGAATTTTTCTTTTCTGTGCTTAAGTTGGTTCAGACTTTATTTTCGCTGGAGAAGATGTCGATGGTATAATTTCTTTTGTGGATCCCTCTGCTGCAATACCAAATTTACTGGGTGGAGCTAGAAAGTATTGGAATATTCTAGTCTTTCTTGTTTCTCTGGTTTGGTTTAGGAGGCAAGGGAATGGATGGCTTGAATTGAAAGGTTTTCTTCCTTCCTTTTCTACTTGTTAGATTGCAATGATTGTGTTCCTAAATGCAATGAGTTACGATCTGATCAAACATATTTATACATAACTACGAGAGTTCATGGATTGTCTCTTTGTATATAGTATATTCAGTTGGCAATTTACACATTGGTCGATAAACTTTTTATAGGGCTCCTGATTCTGAGTAATGTTAAACACCTTTACGTGTCTGCCATTCGTGCCAAGCTGGGCCCCCATTAATCTATTTAATCAGAGCGCTAGTAGAGATAGTAACTTGTCTGTTGTGTTGTGTTGAGTGTTCTATTTGGAAGCAAATTAAATGTTTTTTTTTTCAAGCATGCTTACTGTCTATTAATTGACGGGTTTGTTTTTGGTTATCTTCTATTATCAGAGAGCTGCTAACACTGGCTGGGGTGCCAAGGATGACGATGGGCGGTGGGGTCATGACAAGTTTGATGGTCCAGAAAGGGGAGAGAAAAGGTCTAGTGGTCTCTCCCGCAACGGTCTTCCTGAATCTAGAGCGCAAGATGGCCATAAGTTGCAAAGTATGGATTCGAGTTTCACTGCGAAGGAGAGGGAGGCAGACCATCAAGGCGAGGAGCACAGGAAATCAAGAAGGCACGATCCTGATGATTTTGAACAAAAGTCAAGAGGGAAGCTTAACAGGGAGGATAAGAACTTCAGGAGGGACTGTAATAATGACGATGTTGAGCGAGGTATGAAAGACCGGGACAGGAAAGAAGGAAGGACTAAAAGGTATGATGATGATCACGAGCCCAGGGGGAGAGAAGATTGTGACAGGAGGGAAGAAAAGAGATCGAGGCGGCATGATGATGACTATACGAAGCCTAGATCAAGAGACGGTTATGAGTGGAAGGAAGAGAGTCGATCCAAGAAGCATGAATCGGATAGTAGGTTGACATATGATAGAGAAGCATCTTCTCACCATCGGAAGGAGAGATGATAGTTCTCATTAGGGGTTATCAGATGCGCGACTTCCCTTCTATGAATGAACCTTGTTCTTGTAGGCTTCTGAGAGAGATGGATTTCTATCCAGTTGGCAGTTGCTGTGGAGTGGACGAGGACGTTTCCTTTTGCTTGCATTAGCTAACCAGGATACTCGATGGCTCAATTTTTTCATATCAGAAAGCAAATTTGATGGAAGAGTCGAGAGATGATTACTTGCACATGTAAAAAGTTACTGAATAACCGCATGGATAGACTAGTACCAGAAACTTACTAATTCATTAAAGAATCAAAATGGTAGTCACTATGCGGTTTTGTCGTTGACGAAATTATCGTAATTATTTTCCATTCTACTCACCCGCCAGGTAGGCAAAAAGCGTGAGAATCCTAACAAAAGAAGAAGCATGCTCGGGAATTATTCATCAAACTTGAATCTATGAAGCTCTTTTACACTCGGCATTTAGCTTGTTCAATGGAGAAGATAGATCGTAGACTCAATATGGAACGGTAGAGTTAGAATGGCCATAAGGAATGATTCCTGACATGAGAATTGATTGGATTGCTTTCAACTTCCCCTATTGACAATTCATGTCCATTTCTAACCTTCGGAGATCCAATATTGAATAAACCACTCCACTCTATTCAACGTGATAATTACATCCCTTGCATCTTCATCCTTATAGCCCGGACACGTCAACTGCACATTTACTAGTGTTTACTTGTCTATAGTAACAATGTATATTGCAGAAATTAGAATCTTATTCTGAGGGGGAGACTAATCCTTGAGGGCATAACATACCTTTTACTCGAGACATTAATCACCTCTAGTTCTCAATCTACTGATTCTGAAGCACGAGTGACAAACCATTTTGAGTGGCAAGGAGGAAAACTTTCCATTAGATTATTAATCAAAGTACCCATGTTTCAAAATTCATCTCAGCACTGGAATTTGCACGTTGATTATGGAAAAAATCTCACAAAATTGAGCATATCAGTTCAAAGTTCACTCTTCGTAGTTCCTTCTTAAAGCTGAGTTCTAAGACAATTAGGAAGTCCTTCTAAGGTGTTACGTCCATCCCAAAAAAAAGCGGTAATTCTTGTTTAAATCCGGGCGAGATCCCACCCACCGGTCACATATCACCCACATATGCGGCTCAAATAGCGCTCGCATGATTGCCGATTGTGGTTGATCCGATCCAGTGGACCCCACACGAGCAAGGAATTGCCTCGGAAAAGAGCGGAAAGCATTATGAGTCGTGCGGAGCTGGTGACTGAGGAAAACAATCTTCTTCTTCCGTCGGGAAAGTCTGCTTAGTTCCTTCCTAGCAAAGGGTTGACTATCACTCCCACAAATAAAGTCGATGCCCCGCCTTGTGCAGCACAATTGCAAGTGGACGAGGGGAGGGGTTGGGGAAGAAAAAGAAAAAGAAAGAAAAAAGAAAAGAAAAGAAAATTTATAAAAAAAAGTCATAAAAATATTTAAAAAATATTAAAATATTCGATCGCCGGCTCGCTAACGCCCACGTCAACGATAGGTTTAGGACTTTTTTGGTAATTTTTCATATTTCTTTCCTCGAGACATATGTGACCATGTTTATTATAGTGCAATTGCTCTCTTTTTAGTTGAAATATTCACTTTGATGTGATTTGTTAATTATAAATTTGTCCATATGTAACAATTATTTTTTTAATTTTAAATAAATTGCATTTAAAAACTAAAATTGATCACATCGAAAGACTTTCCGAATTTATGTTTACCAGATAGCATTCCAACGAAACTGCATTTCAAGGTATTTCTCAATTACAGCTTATCAAACAATCTTTGCACTTTACCAAATCCCTTTAGTCTAAAGGCTTTTGCATTTCCCCAAAGGCTTTCCCTAAAAGCCGAACCAAACGCACACTGTGTTTGGGAAGGGCTTTCCCAAGGGGCTTTGGGTGTCCAAAGCCCCTTGGGCTAAAATTTAGGTGCTTGGCAAAAAATTTCAAAACATCCTCTAATGAAAGTGAGCCTTCAAAAGGCTAAAAGCCCAAGGCAGCTTGAAGGTTGCTGCCTTGGGCTTTGTAGCATTCTCGGCAAGCAACAGTGCTTCATTAATAAATTTTTTGAATTTTCAATATTACCATCACTTATTAATCATAATTCCACATTTACCCTTTTTTTCTTCTTCCTGCTCCATCTCATAGCTTCCACACCCTTCGCCGCGACAACACCCCCCTCCTCCCAGCGATCCCAACGCCCCCCGCCTCCCCGACTCCACCTCCGCCCTCATCGTCCCTCCCCTCAACCCCCACAATCGCGACCAGTCCCTCATTCGTGCCGGAGATCTCGATGCCGCCTCTACTGTCGCCCGCCACTCCGTCTTCTCCAACACCCACCCCAGATCTGGGCTTGCGAGGTCAACCCTCGCCGGTCGCGCCTCTGGCCGGTCGCCGGACCTCGGTGACCGGCTGGAGGTAATTCTGGTTGCAAAAGCTCCAATAGGTAACAAATACCGCGGTAGAGAACCTCACATAAACAAACAAGTCCCCCTCAGTGCTATGGCATTTCAAAGGAATATGATCTACTATGGATGGAGAATATCTCAGACTCGAGCATCTTGAATTGACAGTCGCCCGTAAAATAAGCACCTCATTGCTACACGAGTCTCTTAGATTGGAGACTAACCTACCACCGCCCAAAAGAACGTAGGAAGATCATAACTACGACCATCCCTTTCGCATGTCCATGTGAGATCCACATTACCTGAAGTCATGCAACGTTTTTGGCGAAGTACGATCCGGCAATGTTTGCCCAAGCGGAAGAACTAGAAAGCATGCAAGTAACGACAAGAGTTTGCAACCTTTTGAGTTGCCATCTATCAAAAGGTGGACCATGCCGCTTACATGCTGAGACCACAGCTTTCGGTTGTTTCTAGCTTGTTAGAATAGAGCACTGATATTGACGATGTATCCTCATGTACCATACATTACTGTCATCCAACGGTTGAGATTTATTAACCAATTGATCCCACACCGCACAAAGCTGTAATAAGAAATGTCCCTATCCCACCTTATCCAACTGGCAAAGTCATGCCATACCTCTTTCGTACAAATGTGAGTATGACTAGTAAGTCCTCGAGCGCATTGAGAATGACATGAACAGAAGTGAAGGATAAAATTTTACTTTTTCCCGAGTCTCTATTCAAATTGCAGTCAGACCATCGAGTCTCCGATATGGATGTGTCTATTGCCGTTGGGGCGGCATGCATGGAAATTGCGCAATATTCAGTTCCCCGTGATGCCCTTGACAGATCCAATAAATATGCCTATGCAATTCAATGTCCCACGCTCGAACTTAAAACTTCCTCCTCTGTTGCAATCTTGCATTACTCACAATGAGAGCACACCTTGTTCACAAATCTGCACCAGATTATGCATTCCCATATTTCTGAGCATTCTGACCTGCACGATGCCCCAAAGACGCATGTCTTCCCCGGCAACAGCGGCATACTCCGAAGATGCACCCGACAAACTCGCATTGATCTCCCTCAAGAACCATATAGCTCACGATCCATTCGGGGTTGATGAGCTCATGGAATGACTCTCTGCCTTTCTGTAATTGGACTGGTGTAAGATGTAGCCGTCGGCATAGAGAAAGGGTCACCTTTCTGAACCTAATGGATCATCAGTTGGTTGGCTCGATACCAGCATCCATTGGAAATCTCACCTTCCTCCAATATCTTTACCTCGGCAGCTATGGCACCCGGGGTTGGATCCCTCCGGAGGTTGGTCATTTATACCGACTTTAAGTACCTCAACCTCAGCTATAACGCTATAGAGGGAGAGATACCTATCAATTTGACTTCTTGTTCAGAACTTCTGGGCATGGATTTGACAGGCAACAAGTTAACAGGTAAGATCCTAGTCGAACTGGAGAGTATCCTATTCAAACTGATTAGTTTTCAAGTTCCAGATAATCTAGAAGGGCTTTATGTTGGAAGAAATAGCTTCAGAGGTATATCTGCTACCCAATGCAACAGGACTGGTAGAACTCGACTTCGCCGACAATAGTTTCTCTGGATCCCTACCTCTAAACCTTGGAAACTTAAAGGGGCTTGTCAGATCAGTTTTCCCTAAGAACGAGCTGACAAATTTGAAGGATGACGGCTTCATTTTTATGACTTCCTTATTCAACTGTAGCGGACTCCAATTATTGTAGATAAGCATGGACCAATTTGAAGGTGAATTACCTCCTTCAGTTTCCAACTTCTCGAGTAAGCTCGAATGGCCAATATTGGGTTCAAACCAGATATCTGGCAAAATTTCAAGTGGACTGGAAAGCTTGAAAGGTATGACTCGCTTGGACATGTCTAGGAACTTCGTTACAGGTGTAATTCCTGAAAACATTGGAAAGCTTTACAGATTATTAGAAGTTGACCTGTCCACAACAAAATCTCTGCAGCAATTCCCCCCTCATTTCGAAACATTAGCCAGTTGACAAGACTGTTCTTGCAAGAAAATAGTTTACAAGGCAATATAACTTCTAGTCTAGGAAGCTGTCAACAACTCCAAACATTTAACCTGTCCAGTAACAACCTCACTGGCACAATACCAGCAGAGGCCATCACCCTTCCTTTCATGTCCATTTCATTTAATTTGGCTAGAAATCTCTTGAACTGCCCCAAGAGCGGGGTAATATGAAAAAATTTGCAGAATTGGATGTTTCTGACAATAGGTTGTCCGGAGTTGTTCCTACTACATTGGGGGAATGCATAATGCTAAAGCGTCTTGATCTGGGGAACAAACTACTTGAAGGAAACATCCCTTCCTCTCTCAGTGCTTTAAAAAGCCTCACCTTCTTGCCCTAGGAAGGAACAAGTTATCTGGTCAAATTCTGAAGTACCTACAGAATTTCATTCTCCTGCAGGATCTGAACTTATCATTCAATACTTCGAAGGAAAAGTACCATATGATGGATTATTTCGGAATGTCAGTGCTATAACAGTTACTGGGAACAGCCACCTCTGTAGGGGTACCCAGGAACTAGGACTACCTTCATGCAAAATCCACAGAAAGAAGAAGCAGATAACTCTTAATTTAGTGACTCCATTAACCATTTTGTGCTTCCTCCTTTTAGCGTGCTTTGTGGTTCATCTGATCAAGCCGAGGAAATCTGGAAGCAAGCGATCTTCAGCACCATCCATCAAAGAACACTTTTCAAAAGTTTCGTATCTTCAGATCCAGCAAGCGACTAATAACTTCTCATCTTCAAATTTGATTGGAGAAGGAAGTTACGGCTCTGTATACAAAGGAATTCTAGGAGAAGAAAGGATGATGGTAGCAGTCAAGATACTCAATCTCAGACGAAAGGGAGCTTTCAAGAATTTCATTGCAGAATGCGAGGCATTGCGAAGTGTCCGACACCGAAATCTTGTCAAGATCATCACTACATGCTCAAGCATTGACTTTCAGGGTGCCGGTTTTAAAGCTCCAGTGTATGAATTAATGCACAATGGAAGTTTAGACGAGTGGTTGCATCAAAAAGAAGATCAACCTGAAGTAAAAAAGTGTGATGTTCGACCTGATTTGAGAATTCTTAGCCTTGTCCAAAGACTGAATGCAGCCCTTGATATGGCCTGGGCAATCGACTATCTTCACAACCACTTCGAAACTTCAGTACTTCGTGGTGATTTAAAGCCGAGCAATATTCTGTTTGATCATGATATGACAGCTCATCTAGGAGATTTTGGGCTAGCAAAATTTCTACCACGAGCCTCACCAGATAAATGCTCACCGAGTCAAAGCAGCTCAACAGGAGTGAAGGGAACAGTCCGGTATGTTCCTCCGGGTAATAACTTCACCATATTCCTCTATATTGACCCTCCATAGATAGAATTGCCTCAACTTTTGGTTTTATAAATAAATAGTAAGGAGAAAATGACTTTTGCATATAAACAAAGCATCTCTATGATTGATTGAGTTTCGTTGCATTTTGTTAATAGTATGGCATAGGTGGCAAAGCATCCATGCCTGGAGATGTCTACAGTTTCGGGGTTCTGCTACTGGAGATGTTCACTGGAAAACACCCCACAGATGGCATGTTTAAGGATGGGATGACCTTCCAAGAATATGCTAAGACAGCTTTGCATGGACGAGCGGAAGAGGTTGTTGAACCTTCACTGCTACAAGAAGCATCATCGGAGTCACAGAGAGGTTGTTGAGAGCAGCAGAGCCCATTTTCATGGAGAAAATGTTGAGAGCAGTAGAACCACAACGGGCAAAATTGATTGCTCTATTGCTCTTTTGAGGATTGGAGTCCTATGCTCACTGGAAAGTCCTAATAAGCGCATGAAAATGAAAGTGGTTGCGGCAGAACTTACTGAAATCAGGGCAAAGTTCCTTGGCCAGAGAACATGATCATGATGCACAGTTCCTACGGCTTGACTAAGAGTAGCCTTCAGTTCTTGGCTAGCACCAATTGCATCAGTAATTCACCATAGCCAGTACCTTAATGACCACTGTACTTTTTATGATAATAAATGGTGGAGTGCACTCATTCCATGGTAGCTTCTTCAACGTCGCCCACTTTATCTATCCCCTTCCTTAATATTTGCCAATGAAGTCAAAATCATAAATTAGCTCGCACGAAAAACATGTCGATTGTTTGTTACTGGGATGTCCTAATACATCTCCATACACTCAGACCGACTCAGATACTTAACTCAATACTTCCTAAGATTATCGGTAAAGCATAGATGGTAGCATGATTTACTCCAATTGATCAATCTACAAGGTACCTAAATAGCTATTAGGTCAGTCGGAATGAACCATCCATGACAAGTAAACTTCAATTGATCAATCCAACATTCAGTGAATTCTAGCTGCTATCGTGAAATCAAGGAGCTCAAATACTCAACTTTACCACAAATTAATAATGGATGAATGGCTGGAAACACAAGCAAAATCAAGGATTTCCTAGGAGAAAGTAAAAAAGATAACTCCTTTCATTGGCAGAAATCAGAAGGTAATCACCATATCTTCATTTAGAGGGGCCTAAGAGACCAACTGAATTGCATTAAATTCGACAGAATTAGCAATCAAAGACACGATATATCAAAACAAAACATGCAAAATCGACACCTTACATTGTACGCGTAATAATCCGGGTTTCTGCAGGAAGCAGTCAGAAACGAGAACCACCGACTATAAACACACATATTCCTCAAGCGGATCAGAGAAACCTATATCTAATGTACAAGCAAAGGGAAGGGAGGGAAGGAACGATTACAGGCACTACCGCTTGCTATCATAATCAACTACCTCCGATTCAGTCACCGACCGTGAGTGCTGCACGATCGACCGGCCGATCGAGTTGATCCACTCCTCCTTCTCCTTCTCCGAATCGGCGATGAAGAACATGGTGTCCTGATTGGTCGAGACCTCGAAGGCGAAGGGCTTGTTGAGGACGTCCTCGGCGCCCTTGACGGTGAGGCAGCGGCCGACGGAGACGACGCCGCGTGGCTCGGAGAGGCGGGTGACGTCGGAGTCCTTGAACCAGAGGAGCTTTCCCTGCTTGAGCACAAACCAGCGGCGGCGCCACGTCTTTATATAGTCGCCTTGCTTGCTGAGCCAACCAGCTCGCTCAGGGTCGGCCCAGAACGCGATTCCGGCGTAGTCCTCGGGGTCCGGGGCTTGGAAAGTCGCGGCTCGCCAGAGGCTCTCCATTCTCGCGACGGTCAATGGAGAGAGAGAGAGGGAGAGAGAGAAGTTTTGCAGAAGGGTTGTTCGAGGTGCTGCGTTGTTTCACACGGAATTGTTAGTTGATCTTCGGTCAGCTCAGCCGCGGGAACGATGTCGTTCGTTGCTAAACCAAAACAAAAAAGAGAAAAAACCGTGCTTAGGAATTTTCAGTAAATATGTGTCAATCAATAACTTCTTTTAATATGATTATTGACTTTGCAGGGAAATATTAAAACTAGATTTTCAACTGTTCAGCAATTAGTAACTTTTCCGCACCACGCTATTTGGCAGTAACATTTCCATCAAGCAACAAGTAATTAAGCACGTTAGATAATTTCATTACAGTGGTCAATAACTTTTTTGCGTTGAAAGGTTAAATTTGACATTAATGTATTTTTCATGAAATTAGCAGCTTACTACAATGATAAGCAACTTTTAACCCATATGTAGCTTGTAGCTTATTCACATGGATAACTGACGAGTTTAATATGGAGAAGCAAATTTGAAACAATCGAAACTTATAATTTCTCTATTTAACTACTAATTTTTTAAAAGTAGAAGAATAAAAACTATAAGCGATTACTAACTTTATAACGCAAAAAGTACATTCCCAGACAACTAGTAACTATTTATAGTTAGCAGTTTTCTTTCACATGGATAAAAGTTATTATCGTTTTTGTTTTGTTTTTTTTAATGTAAGTTAGGCATCAAGATACTAATCCATGAAGAACAGATAAGAGCCACGTCGAGGAAATTACTAACGATTACTTCCTCGTTTATCCCGACACAGATTGTTAAGAGAACCCCCGTAAAGAAGGCTCGGTCGGTCTGGTGCAGTTGTCTTTGTTCCTGCGGATTGGCGTGGGGGATATACCCGGAGATGGAATCTTGATGAACAAC
Organism: Lenwebbia sp. NSW1173648; assembly: GCA_029784005.1. Lineage (NCBI taxonomy): Eukaryota > Viridiplantae > Streptophyta > Magnoliopsida > Myrtales > Myrtaceae > Lenwebbia > Lenwebbia sp. NSW1173648. Next base: position 825,384 of record JARCGZ010000011.1, read on the forward strand.
CCCCGACTTTCTATTCAACACTACCACCTCTTGATCATGTGCAGTTGTCGCCGGCGAAGGAAGATTAGAGTCTGTTCATGACGGAGTTACGATGATGAAGGAACTGATCACATGTTTTGTTCCCAAGAAACTTTCCCAGATGCGATGTTGGCACTTGGACGGACGTTCAATCCATTTATCAGAACTGAAATGGGAGAAGATGTTCACTTACCCCCCAATCTGCTTTGTGAATCAGACTCGTTTTCTTTCATTTTTTCCTTTTTGCTGGACTAAAGATATGGTTTAATTGGATCATGTTCTTGGTTTATAAGCTGGAACATCCATTCTGAATGGCGAAGTTGTTCCCTCGGCTTTAAGTTCATTGATCTAAGCCATCGCATTGATTGAACCGGCTAATATCTCAGACTTGTTGAAGAAGCAATAAGGAAATCCGTGGCAATAAGCAGCATGGACATGTTCAAATCACGTCTGCATGAATTAGGTAATCCTGTCCGAACCAGGAACTGTTCCTAAATCAATTATCCCGACTGATCATTCAATCAAACAACTATGAGACTACTTAATCATGTTTCTGATCCAAATAGGGGGAAGGGTAGAACATCGATAAAAGGTAAGAAGTAGAGCTGTTTCTTCACATCTTGTGCATTCAAAACAACCTTTCTGAAATCCCCCTCATCACATGCTTCTTTTACGGCAACTTTACCACCACGTCCGTATCCCCGTAAGGGACAAAATGGCGGGTCTCGTACTTGAATCCACATGAAATGTCACACTTACCAGCTTATATCAACTATACTCTACTCGAATTTTGGAAATAGATTCCACCATTCAAATGTACAAAATGTCACACTTACCAGCTTATATCAACTATACCCTACTCGAATTTTGGAAATAGTTTCCACCATTCAAATGTACAACCTACTTGCTTCGTCGTTAGGTCTGGGGGTTTGAGCGTTTGAGCTTCCTAGCTATTTCAGCCACATACTTACCCTGGTGAAAAGCCTGCTTAAGTTCTAGTTCCGTGGGTTCCCGTGACCCATCGGCTGCATAGGTTCCAGCACCATAAGCAGAGCCGCCTTTGACCTCGTTCATCTCGAACATGCCACTACCGAACGTGTATCCAAGAGGGACAAATATCATTCCATGATGCGCTAGTTGTGTAACAGCGGTTAATCTGCAAGCACGAGCAAACATACTTGCATTAGCTAGGTACTTAAAAGATTTAATGCTGTATGTAGAAATTCTAAAGATTGCTGCATCATCAAATTCCCATGAAGTGAATTGGAAGAAGAAAATGCACTCACGCTGTAAGCTCTTGGCCACCTCCATGAAAACCGGTGCTCCAGAAGATTCCTGCAGGCTTGCCCGCTAGTGCTTGAGTCTCCCATATTTCGTGAGTGGCATCAAAGAAGGCCTTAAATTGTGCCGCCATGACTCCGAACCGAGAAGGAAAACCGAACATGAAGCCATCGGCCTCCAAAAGCTGTTCTGGCCTGATCTCTGCCACATCATCTGCTTTAGTGGGGGCCTTCATCTTTTGCAATATCACATCAGAGAGCATTTCAGGTACCTGTTTCATTCCATCAGTTGAAAGATTGGCAGAAAATTGACATTCAGTATTTTCGAGACGATCATCTGTCGAATGACAAATACCTGCCAAAGTGTTGCTTCAACACCTTGAACAGTATTTGCTCCTCGCTGCACTTCTCGTGCCATAGTCTCCACATGCCCGTATAAGGAATAGTACCTTCAATTAACATTCATAGTTAAGGGAAGGAAGGGAACATATTATAGGCAAGTCAAAACTCATTACATGTAACTTCACTAATATGAATCTGTGCCAAGGAGAGGGCAGAGAGATCAATAGACTTACACTATATAAATCTTTACAGTTGCCATGCCCAAAAGCCAAATTCGCCGTCAGCCAGCTAGTGGCCCAAAAAAACCACAAAAACATAAACATCAGTTTATGGAGTATAACTGCGTCGCAAAAAGTTCATAAAGTATATCAAGCGCATTTCTTTTAGCAATAATTGGGAGACAACAGCGTTACATATGAAGTCCGAAACCAATTGGTTAACTGTAAACAACTTTGTGGGGCAATTTCTCGCTTCGATAAGGAGGCCCGATCAAATTGACAAGGGGCAACAGTTGAATGCAGAGTCCTCCCCCAGACAACTTAAGGCAGTCAGATTGCCCAGCATGCTCTCATCAAAATCTCCTTCAAGCCTCAAATCACTGCAACATCAACAAGTATCCCACACCATACCATAGAGTGAGAATGGCTCAACACATGATGAGGTCGAAACTCATTTCCAAGAACAAGATCAAACTCAAACTACTTCATCACTGACAGCAGCTGTGGCCTGTGGAGAATACTTAAGTAGGACTCATTACGTATCCATTCTATGAAAGAGACTCGGACAACTAATCAAAGACAAGACTGAAGTCCCAAATGTTAAGGTAAACATCCAACGGTCCCTCCACTGCAAAGGAAAGGGAGAGAAAAACACAATGAGTTATGCTCCCACACGGAGCATGCCGACAGTAGTCAAACAAAGTCCATAACAGTTTGTTCTTCATAAGCAGTCGTGGCACACATATGACATATCAATCAAGGACATTGAAGTTTCTGACGAATCTTAACTCCGAGGAAAGTCCAGCCAGTTCCACATTGCAGCCTGATGTTACGTTACTAGGAACAAGAATAGGGATCACGAAAGGCTATCAGACGACAGAAAGGGTGTATAGGAAACCTATCAGCAGCATGAACTGGGAAGCCTCCAGAACTTGAAGACGAAAGAGGGTATTCTCAAATCATCCAGAACCAAAAGAGGTTCGCAAATTCGAGAAAAAAAATCATAGCTTTGATTAGAAGATTGCACATAAAGAATTCATCCGACAAACCAGCAGGTGGTGGAAGAGGAGGAGATACCCGGTTTTGAGGTTCTAGGAAGGGTCGCCTCCCAACGCTCTTGGAATGAAGATGAATGTAAACGGTATTAACGCAAGATAAGTCTCTCTCTTTCTCTCTCTCTCGCCTCTAACGATGCTTTTGGATTTGGGTGGTAATTGTCTTGTCCTAGCGAGCGTGGCAGCAGAAGCAGAGAGGCCTTATCTAAAACAACGCTCGTGTTTAAACAATCATTTACAGCTCACGGGTTGCCTTGTGCTTGTTCGACAATGTTATATACTCTCGTCATCAGGGCAGTCCTGCGTCGTTTTGCGTTTCCCTGGAAAACAAGCGGCTCTTGACGATAAATTAACGTCAGGAAGGCTATGCAATTGTTGAAAGAGCAATAATTAAAACAAGTAGGCAGTATTGATATCATATCCGTAGAAAAGTAAAAAGATATTTCACTTCCATCTTTTCTTTGGCCGGATGTGATTGATATTAGAGTTAAGTCTTGCATGGACCTAGGCCCATAAACTCAAACACACCCTGGTCGACGATTGTATGGGGTCGACCTAATGGACGGTCATGATGGGCTCGATTCGTTCGGATCTGGATCCGGGCGAGTATTTGCCTTGATATTAGGCTGACTTAGGCTAAAACAATTGGGATCCTTGCACTCAATGCACTATTTTCGAATGTGTCTGAGATAACTTTCTCGCGTCTATCATCATATGATTCGTAACTCCTAGTTCAAGGCTTGCTGACAGAATTGCCTTCCGTTGGTAGAGTTGGTTGGCTCCATGACACTAATTGAGCTTCAACATCGCCCGAGTCAACACCAGGAACACGCCAAAGAAGTAAAAAGAGTTGTTGATCCAATGTAGGTCCCCAATGACTCAAATTAACAATTCATCTCTCTTCCTTTCAATAGCCAGCTGGTTTTTTTTTTTTTTTCCTTTTTTTGGTCAGAATAGCCAGCGGGTTAAGTTGGTTTACTTTGCAGTCAAAGCATAGTGTCGAAAGCCATCAACAATCCTCAGCTATCTCAATTATGTAATAACTGGGTTAGTTCGAGCATCTTAGGTTTCTTCCTCTTTCTGGCCAAGATCCCATTTTCATAGTGGGTAGCGTGTGTCGTTCTATTGTTTTCCTTTCTTAAGTGCAGCTCGTAGGAACTCATTTGTGTTTATTCCGTCCCACATGTTGATTTGTAGTGGATTCGTGTTTATTCTTTTTTTCTTAGCATTGAGCCCCTGTTCCCAAAATTGAGGTGTAGATGAACATCTATCTTGAGGTCAATTAAGACCGTTTCCAAAATCTCGTCCATAACAAGCCCAACCTACAAATTTTGCTTGAGAACGCGGTGGATTCAAAAGAAAACTACTACTTTACAGCAGTAGGACTCTAAAGTCAGATACTGACAAAAGACGACTCAGCTAGATCAATAGCACGGGCAAGAGCAGCAGCCTTGTTCTCGCACTCTCTCTGCTCATCAGCCGGATCACTGTCAGCCACAATACCTGCACCAGCCTGAAGGTGAGCAACCCATTCCCGACGCTTGTTCATGTCCTTGTACGAGTACATCGTGTCGTATCGGATTCCTGTAGGGAACACAATGGTTCTCAAAGCAAGCGCAATGTCCATATCACCCGAAAACGAAATGCTTCCAAATCCACCACTATAAGGGCCACGCCTGGTGACCTCCAACTGATCAATCAACTCCATGGCTTTCACCTATATGTAAATAAATGAGCAACAGAGTAACATGACTTCGGGCAGAGAGAAGGCCCAGGTAGGTACACAGACAAATATACAGTGTTTTTCCCCTTTTCTAATAAACAGGAATTGAGACCATACTTGCACAATATCCTGGAAATATACCGAGATGTCTTTATCTGAAAAGATACATTAACTTTCAGCACATGGAATATTATGCTTTCTCGACATCGACCTGCAATGCTACTGCTCCAATTGTAATGTCCACACAGGTGGTCCAACTGATTCTTTCTTACTATATGAAAAGTTGTAGGTCTATTAAAGCAACGCATCAAAGAGTTACATATGCCAAGAATCTGAAAGTACTCAATAGTTCATTACGTAGCCCATGCTCAATCAGGTATGTTTTCTTTCAAAGTCTCATCTTAACTTATGCATAATAATCGACTACACCTTTGTAAGCAAACTGAACAGTTGGAAATCTGATATGGTAGTATGGAAAAGCAACCCGGATATTAAAAACTACTGATAGGACAGAAGAAAACCTTTGGTGCACCACTAACAGTTCCAACAGGCAATGCTGCACGCAAAGCATCCCAGCTGGATAGATTCTCAAGCAACTCCCCGGTGACCTGAAATGGCAAGCATGCTACTATATGAGGCAGAAGTCCACAAACAATAATTTATTCCTTTGCTTTCAAAGTGTGGAAGAAGTACCCCATACACGATATCATAATCATACCAGTAAATTATCACGGTTTGATTAAAATAAGAGGGAGAAAAGAGCAGAAGTTCAGTTAAAAGTGCAGAATGCATCCACTGCAATTCAAACAGCAAGTCACATAACACAATGTTGATAAATTCAGGAAAAACTTGACATGATTGCGATTGATCATAAATCTTCAAAGCAATGGGTTTCTAAAAGCTCGGGGTGTTCGGTACTTTAATAAATCAAATTTCAAAAGCTAAAAAACAATAAGTTGAGAGTGAAAGACACTGCAAAGAGACAAAGAAAACCAATGATGCAAGAGATGTTTAACTGGTTCCTCTTGTCTTATTTGCATGAAAAATTGGAAGACTTTTTCTTCAGCAATCCTCTAGGATATAAATTAAAAGACTATAATTACCGTAGAGCTTATGTGCATCACATGAGAATAGCGCTCGATATTCATGAGCTTCTCAACCTTGACAGAACCAGGTTTCGATGCCTGAAAAAACAAGAGCGTCATCTCCATGCATAAATAAGCTACAGTATGAAGATCAGGAAATTCATCTCCAAAAGCAGCAGGATCAAGGTAAACATTTTCCTTTTCTCCGTTTCCCATACTACATGTCACCCATACAATTCACTAAGCAGCACACTAACTGTCTAGCAAACAAAATTTAATGCATGAGAATTATCCGGAAAAGCAATAGGAATGACATGTTCAACGTGGGTTAATTTGTTATAACCCAACCAATAAAAGCCAAATGGCACTTCAACATAGGCCTCAGTATGAAAACTAACTTTCTCAAATTTTGTGAGTAGATTAGATACAAATCAAGAACATGACTGAGAGAACTCAAGAGGCAGTATCTGCAAGAAGTTTGCAAATCTCATCCATGCTGAAAGGTGTTGAAGAAATGAAGATGAGTGCTCCCATGAGCACTAATACACAAGTCCACTATGGAGAGCAAACACTAAGCGTGCATTGTGATGACACGCTGATTATGCATAGTTGACCGACCGGAAGGATAACCAAAGAAAGGAGTAATATCTGAACACTATAATGCCCTATCCTGTAGAAAAAGAAAATACGAGAACAAAACAACAAAGAAGGTGAAGCATTGAACCTTTCCAACGTCATTTCTACCTAAGTCCACCAGCATAATGTGCTCAGCACACTGCTTTTCATCATTCAAAAGCTCTTTTTCTAACATCAAATCTTCCTTTGGCGTCTTCCCTCTTCTAACAGTCCCAGCAAGAGGTCTATTAGTAACCCTTTTCTGTCATGAAGGAAAAATTACCAGGAAACTCTTCAATTCCAGGTGCAGTAAAAAGAGGGTTTGAAAAAAGACGCTGACTAAAACTCTAAAGGGAAATTCCTTAGCTATTCTCATGTTTACCTTCTTCACCCGCGTAAGAATTTCTGGACTTGAAGCAACAAGTATACAACCCCTAGCCTGAACCAAATGAAAAATAATAATTCAGCTTCCACAATAACTCTGTACTATTAAACAAGCTGAGGGAAAGGAAGGCAGACTTGTAAATAAGCCATATATGGGCTTGGATTAACAATCCTCAATGCTCTATAGACTTCAAAAGGGTCTGCAAATGTTCTTTGTTCAAAGCGCTGGCTCAACACAATCTGAAAGATATCACCAGCCAGAATATGTTCTTTTGCCTGTAGTACTGCCTTCTTGTATTCCTCACTTGTCATACTTGACATCTCCAACTTTGGACCAAACAGGCGAGTGGACAGCTTTATTGAACCGGCTGGCAGTCTTGGACTGAAATTTGAATTCATCAATAAAATCGAGCTTTAGCAGGTCAACTAAAGTACTTTACTTTCTGCTTGATCATAATAAAAAGCACTTACTTCATTTAGCATGTAAAAAGAAGATTACTCACGGATCTATATCATGTACTCTAGATACTAAAGTCTCCAATCGATTCACTCCATCATCGAACGCCTCATCAACTGAAGGATATTGATCTAATCGAACCCAATGAATAATGTAAGCTTTCTGGCAGCAGGGAAACAAAATGAAGAATCAGGTACATTAAATCAGTGACAGAATCATCAGCTGTATATCATTATGCACATATTCTATCACCTCTTTCATGGAGTATCGCTTATTTGTGATTTTAGAGAGAAAAACTCAACAAATTGAACTCTTACATCAAAGCCACCATGCATGAATATTTCCAACACATGGTCTTCCAATTTCTTTATTCAGAATTTTCAGCTACAGAAGGTACTTTCACGCCAAAAGAAAAGCAGGCACAGAAATCAAACTTTGACTGAAATGATGCTTCATGAACAAAGAGAATGTACCTTCTCCACGTGATCAAATACAATAACGTCATCATAAAGGCCTAGATGAACATCAGGTAGGTTTCTGTCATCTGATGGGGCACTAGAGAATGGTAGTTTTCTCTTCTCCACATAGCGCACCGTATCATATGAAAAATAACCAACCCATCCACCTGGTCCAAGAGGAGTTTCTTATTTCCAGACAAAAGATGAAAACTTGTCCAAAATTATGAAAAGACATAAGACTTTGATATCATGAAATAGTTGAACAGTCCAATTCACAATCCATCATCACTAGAGACAAAATGCTTTCATAATGATGACACCGTTGTCCAGTAAGCATTGCATTGAAGAAACGAAGCTGCAATAAAGTAAATCAATATGAATATCAGAAGATCAAAGCCATCGTATCAAGTTTCTTACCGCAAAATGCTTCTGGAAGTTCATCAATCATCTGAGGTTTCCATCCCTCCATAATTCTACGAGGAACAACCATTGGATCCTCCACGATTTCCTCCGTCCTGGACCCCTCCTCGTGGTCCATGATTGTTACCATATTCTCTTTAGCCACAATCTCAATTGTTGGCTGAGCTCCAACAACACTGTACCTCCCCTAAAACAATAATACAGCAGAATGAGCTCCTAACAGGAATATGCTCTCCTCACATAGATAACAGCTAACTGCAAACAAAATCCAAAGGTCGTGCATTTTACGTGGATCGGAACAAGTGAATAACAGTAAAGGTGATGAAGACTTACAATGCTAGAAACCTGCAAACCCGGCTCAACAGACTCGAACAAAAAACTAGGAGCATCTCTATCATCCTCCTTCACCAAACACCGGTAAGCAAGCACTGGAGTGAGATGATCAGAGAAAATACATCTGTATAGCGGAACCAAATTGCCCTTCTTGGCAGCTTCTTGGAACTTTGCTGACTGGTCTACTAGAAATTAAATGTCAAAAATCACAAAGTGCAGAAGAAACATACATTTGTCTTTCCTTATACGGAAATACCTATCAGTGCTGAACCAATATCTAACCTTGGCCAAATCAAATAAGCAGATTAGCTCGTTTGAGAGTAAAGTAGTCGGCCAGATTCAAATAGTTGAGCAATTCAGTTGCTAATAATTCATACATAAAGGATCCACAGTTTCGAAACCTCCTGTCACTTTCTACCTAAATTTGCATATCCAGCAACAAAGCTCGAGTTCATTCAACTCACGGATCCATTTCTCAGCTATTCACAAGCACTTTCAGCGACGGAAATCGCCATCAGAAGATAAACACGTGCCTAATCAAATTCTTCCATTACTTCAGCCTACCGATTCCTGAGCAATCAATGCACACGCAAGTCGGATCCCCAATTCATCTCGATAGCTTCCTAATACAAAATCGATCGAAATAGACAAACTGCTTCTCCCACGAATATGAAAGGAATGAAGACGGACCTAATGACGGAGACGACTGAGCCGAGCATCTCAGAGCGGGGAAGCGCCAGCGCCAGCGCCAGCGCCAACTGAACACAGCGAGAGAGCTGGAGACTCCGCCGCCAAAATCAACGGAGGCCGCATTGAGGCGCAACCTGGGAAGCGAAGGGAGTTGGCGGGGTGCAACGGCTAGGGTTTCCATGGGAGTCTTCAGAGAATCAGAGCATTCGGTTTCGGAGCAGAGAATTCAAATAGAGACGCTGACTTATATTAGTCTGTCTTGCTGTTCTACGTACAGTCTCTACTACTGCTCAAGAGTGTGGCAGCTGTATTTGAACGGACAAATGATTTCACTTTGTCTTGCGTGATGTGTTGTTTGATGGCGATCGTGATATCCTATCGATAGGCCCACAGTCTGGAACCTTGGGCTTGGGCTTGGGCTTGGGCTTGGGCTGGTTTCTAGCCTCGATAGTTACGGCCCAAAAGATTTGTCTGACTGATCAAATGAAAGAGTTAGTCGAAATGAGTGCTCTAAAGAAGTTCATAGAGTGGAAGTTTGATTTATAACATGGCATGTCGAATCATCGCATCGGGAGAGATTATATACCGTTAATGGATTGATAGTTCTTATAATCCGTACAATCAGCACTTTAAAAATCCAAATATATTGATATAAGTATATTTAGGGATTGACCTGGGGTGGAGCACCTATCTTACATGTAAAGGACTATTAAATTGAGGTGCCATTATTCGGTCAACGGGAGAGATTCTGCGAGAAGGTGATAAGCACAAAACACAGGCTACGTAATTTGTGGTTCACGAGTTGGTCAAACGTTGTCCCATAATCTCGTGGGCCCCACTAATACAATTGAATAAAGGCAAGAGACGAGACTGGACTGAGCTGAACCTTGTGGGACCCATCCGAATGAAGCAAAACCATGTAGTAGAAGGAAATTGCTGACTTTTTTTTTTTGGGTGGGAAGGAAATTGCGACTTTGTTTGGCATTTTATCAGCACTAGGACTCGATCAATGTCGTCCTAAGAATGTTGCGAATGCGGGTGAGTTCTTTAATCTCGGAATAACCGAGATTTTCTTTTGCTAATAATTTCCTTAATCTTCAGGACAATTCAAAAAGAAAGTGTGAGAAACGATGACACGGATGGTAACTATTAATCTATTATGATCTTCTAGAGTTTTGTCTCACACCCGGTATGTCGTGCCACTATGGTTTCACGGTAGTAGAAAGTGATTGCGAAGAGATTTTCCTTTTTGGGATGACTTTTTCTCAATGATTTCATACTCGTTTTTTTTTTATAGTAAAAAGGGTGAATTCTCAAATGTTACATCAAAACTCGCCTACCAAAACTTGATCCAACCGATCTCCTATCAATAAAGGAATCAAACCTCTCGGTAGCCTATTTAAAACTAAGGTGTCATTCCTAATTTCCTATTACATGAGTGAATGAACTAATTTGCTAACCAGTCAGCACATGAGTTTCCTTCTCTAAACGTATGCAAAAATTTGACATGTTCGAAATACATTAAAAGTTTATGAATATGAGAAATGAGCGTGTCGTCAGAATTGAGAGAGGTGGTTGATTTCTAGAGCAGTGAAATAGCCGCTTGCGAGTCCACCTCCACATTAAGTTTAGGGATGTCCAAAGAAACAAACCTTTACCCCCACGGTTCTGCTTTGAGCGAAGAGCACGCTCCCACATTCTGAGCAAATCCAGTGATCCAATGCCTGATTCATTACACAAAAGCCCACCTACTGAAGCGAGGCCTGAGTTGCCTTTAGAAATCTCGTCAGAATTGAGCTTGACCCAACTAGTTGGAGGGACAATCCAACCCACAAGCTTATCTTTTTTCTCCTGTGAGGAGATCATCTACGTTTAGTCACTTGACCTGATAGAATGTCCTTGACATGATATAAAATTAGGCACAAGAGTTCTCTAGTAATACAAAAGTCCTTCTCAAACAATTGTTTATTCCTTCGGTTCCAAAAATGCCAACAAGGAACCGCAAAAATAAGTGACCAACCATCTTGAACACTAGTTGAAGAACTAGATAGGTTTGATATAAACCATGGGTGTAGATCTTGAGTAAAGAAATCACCTTGAAAACTTGCAAGTAGAAACTTTTGCCAAATAGTCTTTGCGTACTAACAGTCTCTAAGTACATGCATGATTGTCTCTGGTGAGTGTGGACATACCGCACAGCAAGAATCTGTTGTGAGTTTATGTCGAATTTTTCATCATTAGTAAGTAGACACTAGTGAGAGACCAACCACAAGAAGCTTTTGATTCTTTGTGGCTCGTCTAATTTCCACACTAAACTCCAGAGTCGATTAGTCGGCATCTGTTGTGTTGGTGCAATTAATTCATATGCTTCTTTAATTGTGAAGGAACCATTGCAGTTGCTGCCCCAGATTAGCAAATCCTCACAATCACAATAAGAGGGCAGAAGCATTGATTGGATCTTCATCAAAATTGATTGAGATAGAATACCTATATGGTTTGTTAGGTTCCATTGGTTGTTTGCAAACAAAGTCCCGAACATGTTATTGCCATCTTTAGAATTGGTTTATTGAAAGACGTGGTTTCTCAAATGATTTCGTACTCTAAGCATGTCACAGCTTACGTTCACTTTTGATATCCTTACATGGAACCGATGAATAGAGAAGAACCCAAAAAATGTCGGTCTTTTAAGTTTTGAGAAACACAGATCGATCGACCCATGGGGTTGCTGTATTCATGCTAGCACTTGCACAACTTGCTTAATTTTTGCAAAGAAATATAAGCTTGCGTCACATTGCATAGGTGCTTTACACAGGAAACTCTGATTGAATCAGGGAAATGTGGGGCTGATCTTCACAAAGGGTGACTTGAAAGAAGTGCGGGAAGAGGTTGCCAAATATAAGGTAATCTTTCGAAAGATACAAAATTTTCCTTGCCATAATATCCTTTTTTGCATTCAACTTGCTTGCCATAAAATCCTTACAGGAAGTTGTTCTCTTTAGCCCCACGGAAATACTTTGTTCAGATAAGCTATTTTACTTGGTGCAGTAAATCTTTTTTATTTCTCTTAAAATTTATTCATCTAATAGCTGGCAGACAAAATTTAAACTTTCATTAGAGCTATACTCAAACTTTTGATTGATTTTATCTGGTACGATTTGGGTTCTTCAATCCTGTACGTCTGAGATAACTTCTGTACACGATCTGTTCAAGCTCCACTTGATGCTTTTCCATTGAGCTTCTTAATGGAGGAAACACTAGTAACAACGATCTCAAAGGGGAGAGAGAAGACACCTGTCAAAAATTTTGAATGCAAAGAAGAATGTTAGAGCTACTTCATCGTCGAATAGAAGAGGACAGGACGGAGGAAGTCTTGACTTGTCCACACAAATTCAAATCATTGACACTATATGTTAAGATCACTATGAATAACTCGACTAGTTGCAATTTCTTCTTCTCATAACGCAACCTGAAGAGCTGATGCTAACCTTGAAATCCGAGTGACCAGATAAGTGAAGAGCGATGAATTTGCGGCCACCGTTTGTAGCACTACTGAAGACAATTTCGGAAGAAACGAACTCCCTGTTCAGAATATAGTAAAATGTGAAAGTTCGGACTTTGGAGATATCATAATGGAAGAAGCTATAGGTAGATGATGAGGAAAGCATCTTGTTGTAATACCTGCAATGCAAATGCAATATCTGCTTCATCAACTTTTAATGCTATTCTTCGTAATTTATCTTCTCGAGATTGACCTAGTTTGAGAAGACCCTGCAATTTCAGTGATGGCCATCAATTAAGCAGATAGTATTTGATTTCAAAGACCAATCTCTGAGGTAAGGACAAAAGAAAGATTGCGCATTTAGCGATGGTATATTACCTGATCACTAAGGACTCTGCACATACTAGAAAACTCCAGAAATCCAGTCGCAGGTATGTGCGTTGACTTGCAGACATCCAGGTAACTTTTGTATAACTGTATTTCAATACCAAGTTAGCTAGCAATAGCAACTGCAAAATACTTCTGCAGTCAGAAGTTGAAAATAAGACGCACCTCTCCGACTATTGTATCCTTCTGCCGACCACGGAAAAGTTTCGCAGCAGAGCAAAGTATAATCTGCAGTCCGGTTGTTAAGCAAGTAACAAAAGTTTTAATAGCGTGGCCAGCTAAGGACCAGTCAGGAAGAAATGAAAAGCCATGCCTATAAATGGCTAAAGCACCGAAAACATCAAGAATACACGAAACTGTACATTCAAGCTGCTAGATATATGACGTAATTTGATGCTACTCGGAATTTGCTTAAACATACCTGTTGATGTTGTGGAAGACTCTGAATGGTATCCACCACTGGTGATCTGAATGTTCTTGATAATGCAAGAACCATGTGATCTATCCTGACCTGTCAAAAGTTTTAGAACTCAGAAATGGCTAAAATGGGGACGGACAAAAATATTCTTTAGCAATTTTAGACAACATAGTTTTCAACCTGAAAAAGCTGAAGATGATAAAATGACATAGCAACAATTATAAAAGTTAATCTGATACTGGTACATCCCCACTCCTGGACAGAAAAAAGGCTTCAATAAAGACAAATTAAAACCACTGCTCTTTATAAACTAAATGCGGCATACTTTCCAGTTCCACATATACATAGTTTTTCTTCTAAAGTTTATCTGCTCGATGTTCTTACAGTTTATAATCTATTATCATTACAACAATTTTATGAATGAGTTATTCGTAGGACAACCCCCAGTGGTTTTAATGCGTCTGAGTGGCTGACGAGAGAATGTTACTTTTGATGAACATAATCCTAATTCAGATATGCAGAAGGCAAATCTCTTCCTGAAACATCAATTGACACGTGTCAAAAAGCCTTCACTTTTACAGGTATGTATGACTGGAGCCAATTAGAGAGGTCACAGCTTGGAAGAGGAATGCGAAGTCACTACAGCAGACACTCACAGCATCTATTTCTTGCAGTTTTGAGAATTCAGGCGCTGTAACTGCTTGCTGACCCTTGTCCTTGTTATGCATTGACAAATGTGGGCTCCTTGTTGACTCTTGAAGCTCCGCCTCTAGCATATCAGTAGCAGCCCTGCATCAATACCTAACTTCAGTTACTGCTTATGGCAATGGAGGACAACTTATAACAGAAATCATATAATCGATTGCAATAACTGGTAAGTTCCTTCACTGGCGTTGTGGAGAAGTTAACAGACCGAGAAGTCAATTTGCCAAAACAAGGAAAGAAATCGTCATTAAATAGTAGTAATTCCTACAGTGATGACAATGGTGTGGAGGCTTTTGTTTCTGAGAAATAGAGCTTGCAAAGACTATCAATTTCTGCATTTTTTAGAATAATATAAATGCTTATGTTCTTTAAAAATACAGTAACAGGAAGAAATCATGGCATGAATGCTGGCAAATCTAACAATCTACTATAGGCTACGAGTGAACTTGTCTTGTGTTAAGTTACGAACCTGCAAATACAAAGAGCTTTCCTCATGTCTCCAGATGCGGCTGCAACTTTCTGTTATATCTCTTTCACTTAGTATGCATAATTACCAATAATTAAAGAAAGAGCGGACATGATGCAGAAGTTTCAAACTCAGGAGGAAAAAAATTACTAATGGACTTACTCTGGCACAGAGTTCCAGGGCATGTGGTTGAAAGACAGGATAAGGGAGCAACTGTCAAATAAACAGCCCTAAATAAACATCAATGGCTCTTAATTACAATACTGTGATTTCAGCAAAGTCTACTCATTAAAGTCCTTAAAAAGAATTCCTCAAAAATTTGTCTCCCATAAGAAAATTGTGTGAACTTGACCCGTAAGTTACAAGGTGATAAGTAAAATGTGCCATACGCACAGCCACCAGATCTTCAATTGAAGGAAAAATGAAAAAAAGAAGACGACGCATCTCGTGAAATGACACGTAGAGGTAGATTAGGCATCATGACATTGAAGGTCAAATACCCAAATACTTGATTTCAAAAAGGCAACATATCCAGGGTTTAGTGTTCAGATGTTGCATGGCACTGAGAACGTGAGAAAGATTCTAATAGGGAAAAGCATATAACTACCTTGAGTCTCTCTTGAAGAATCCTGACGATCTGCTCTGGGGAGTAAGCCCGAAAAGTTACAATGATAGGCTTGCCTAACAGGAACGAAAGTACAAAGACAGGAGTAAGCACTATATCCAGATCAGAGAAACGCCAAGGGCTTGTTTGTTTAAGATTCAGCAAAATTGAAACGTATTTTTTGTGCCTCCCTTTAAAATTGAAAACATCATCCGAAGTTGAATTTTTTTTAAGGAATTATAGGTGAATATGCGTGTCAATATTTATAGGTTGCAATAGCTTCAAGTGTTTTAAATTTAAAGAAAATGGAAGTGCAAGTGCCGCAAAGTTTAGATTAAGCAAAAAGTAAAAAATAAAATTTATCAAGACAAAACATTTGTATCTTATCAAATCAAGAAAAGATGGCTCACAATTTAAGGCTTGAAGCCTCGGTAGAAAACGATCTGCCAAGTCTATTGCATTTGCTATTCCTGCAAGAAGGAATAAGGCAAAACTTACATCAAATTGCATGTAGCATATTGCTTTGTAAAACCATTAAGAAAAGTAAAAGACATAGTACAACCAGATATAGTGAGCAATGATAAGTACCTACTAATATACATTTAGAGAATGGGAAAGTGGTGAGCATGAAAAGATCATGAAGCACAGCACGGTCTTTTGTGATCAAATAATCCAACTCATCTGCAATAATTAGCCTGCAAGAGGAAAAATTAGTTCAGTAGAAGCATAGACTCATATGCTCCTACTGCCATAAATGTGAGCAACTTAAAAGAATTAGCATCTTCTTGCAACATGTTGAACTATATCAGGATCTACATGACTTTGGGCCAACATTGCCTTATGGTGAGATAGTTGATGGAATTGCTTCTTACATCATCTTCGTGGATTGTTGCTTCTCTGAATAAAATTTCTGAAGCAGTTGCAAAGCTGAGGTACGATCATTTGTCATTTTCGGCAATTGGTACTTGGATATTATCTGTCAGCAAACATGGCAGATAAGGACGTGCAGGGTCTAACATGCAAATATACATGCTTCCAATATAAGCACCTTGCTGAAGATCTCTGATGTGCTGGATAGAGAAGTACAATTTAAAGTTAAAACTTCTGGCTGCTGAAGACCTGCCTGGATACATTCAAAAAAAAAAATTGTAAAGAGAGATCCCAAACAGATCAAAACTTGAGATATATTAGAGGAAATCAGAAATGATTGTCACTTCGGGTTCTGGATTCACTCCTAGCAAACATGCCAAAAGAAAAAATTGACTTGCCAATTTTGAAGATGAGCAAAAAACTCCTATAATTTAGTTTGGAGAGCTGAGTTTCTAAGTGCTGATATTCAATAAAGGTAACTACTATGTGATCAAACCATCGAGGAAAAATGTGCACGAATAACATTGAGGTCCTGTGAGAAGCAATGACACAATTTCATCATCTATGAAGCATGTCCTAACTCCTTATTGCAGGTGTTTAACTTGTGGAAATGTAGCTGTTCCAAAATTTGTTGAATCTTTTCATCTAAAATGATCAATGGTGGTTCTTGGGATCCTATACACAAAAAGAAATAATTAATATGGCCACAGCATCATTAAGCAGTAAAGAACGGCAAGGTAACCTCCTGTGTCCAATGCAGCAAGAGCTCCTTCACTTTTTCCATGGATAAGGACTTTCCTGTCCCAGGGCATCCACAGATGTATAAGCTGCCGGGTTTCTCCTGCTTGATGCATCCCTTGCAAAAATCCACAATCATATTTTGTTCATTTTCTCGGCAAGAGACAAATGGTGGCAGCGTCGACACGTGAAGCGCTTCCTTCACTGCGCTCATCTGCTGAGGATCTATCGTAACATTATAGACACATTAATTTCCTTCGTTGCAATTAAGGTCTGTGCTGCTATGGTGTTCAATGTATCTTGATATGTTCTACTTGCCTCTTGGATTCCATTTGCTATCGGCGACAAGACTATCAGGCAATCTCTTCACTGGTGATTTCTTCGGTTTCATGGGCTTATCAGCAACTGCTGTCTCAATTCTCTGCAGATAGTTTTAGATTAGCAAAACCAATGGTGTTTCCAACTTCCTAGTCAGGTGTGCACCAAAATTTGCATGACTTAACCTTAGTACCTCAGTGCGGTGTAAACCCAGAAATAGCACAAAATTATGGCTGATATTAATCAATGGAATCTGACGTAATGACATAACTACGTGATTATCCTTAAACGACAGTTTAAATTCGCCATAACCAATCCACTATCTAAATCACTTTTTCACGTCCTAGTGGTTGCAATAAACGCACATTCAATTTGATGAGTACAGAATTGAAGATCGTGATCTCGCCATCAGCAAATCAGTATCCATTCAGTTGTAGCAATGAACCAACGGCGAAAAGTTGACTTCAACAACGGCATAACTATGGAAGTATAAAAGAGAAGCCTGAGCTCACCTTTGGAGGAGTATTTGGGCTCTGATTCAGGTATCGACGAGGCGACACTCTCTTCCCTGGATCGGCGACTCCGCTCTCTCGAAGAGCTGCCGGCGTTCCAGATCTGAGCTTCCGCTTCTGAGGAGTGGAATCGCCATCGGATCCAACGAGAGTCTCCTGGAGATCTTTGTGGGCGGTCGAGATCGGAGAGCCACATCGTTTGGCGATGGAAGGCATTGTGTATGAGAATTGAGAGCGAAAGGGGGGGGCAAGAGTGTCACCGTCAGGCGGAAAAGCTGCTGCCGCCGAGGAGTAAGAGAAGAAGGAAGAATCAAATGGCGAATCGGTAGGGTTTGTCGAATTTGGGGTGGACAGAAATGGGAGATGATATAGCGCGGTTTGTTTTAGCGGGAAGGAACGAGCGCGACTTCGTTTCGCGCTAGTACGACTGAAGACTATTGCTTTTAAAATCCTTTACAGTTTTGACTATCGCTTGACCGAAACCTTTTCTTTTTAATCCTTTATTGTGGCTTTCTTTTTCTTTCTTTTTTAGCATTTTCAAAATCTTTGGGGGACTTCATGTCCCTCCGATTCCGAATGTATGACACCTTTTCGACCAAAAAAAAAAAAAGGTTTAACAGAAGTTCAAAGTACACTGGACATTTGCATTCCATTCTTTCAAGTTCTTAAATTCATTTTATTTAGGAACAATATCCATCATTTTTTTTATCGAAAAATAATATTCATTATTTTAAAAATTGCAATTGAATTCTTTATATATTACTTGTTCGAATATTATCACTTTGATGTTTTTCAAAATAAAACAAAAAATTAAATCTCATCTTGTTTCTTTAAAAATGGTGAAAACCCCACCAATTCGTTAGAAAAAAAATACGAAATCGCACCGTTCATTTTGTAAAATGACCTTACGGTCATGAAATAATTTTCCTACGTTTTTTTGCTTGTGATTATCAGTATCGCAGTAACTTACGATACGTGTGGTTTCCCTTTAAAATTTGGCGTTCTTTGGGCCTATATAAATCCTCTAAAGAAAAAGGAAACTAGGGAAAGTAAAAATAAATAAAAAATGAAACCAGCCAAGGCATTGTCCTGGTTTCCTCCATTAAAAGTTGTGGCTGCTATTAGTAGGCATGGCCAAGGTTCAGGAACCGCCGGTTCCCGTTCAAAATTAGGGGGAACCGGAACCGAAAATGGAACCACCGGTTTCGATTTCGGTTTCTGTTACGATTTTTGAGTTTAAAAATTAAATTGTAATGAATTTATAATAAAATTGTAATCAAATTATGAAATAAAAAAATAATGAATTATGAAATAATGAATTATCAAATACAAAATTGTAATCAAATTTGGGGGAAAAAAGGGAGGGGGAGGGGGCTTGAACTTAATGAATTATCATTAAGCGCCTACATATCTTCTTGGGGACATGTAGTTCTCTTACCTTTGACAACCCTATACTTACCTCATCCTCAATCGTCGCTACCCGTTCCGGTACCGGTGGCGATGGTATCTCCACCATCAAAGAATTCAGCTTCATTATTGCAATCTATCTCTTGTTGTTATATTCAGCCTTTATCCAATCATCAATACAAACTTGAGCCTCCGCCGAATCGGGAACTAATTTTGAACGTCGTTCGTCCAAAGTATTGCCTCCAGCGCTAAATGTTGTTCTACCGCAACTGCCAAGCGAGGGGTTGCTAAAATTTATTTTGCAATTAGAGCAAGAATTGGGTATTGGGTGGAATGCCTCTTCCACCAATCCAATATTGTGAAATCTATGCTGCCTTCAGATTCATGAAACTCAAAAGAAACGGTTAGATAGCTCTCTATTTTAGAATTACTTTCTATTGCTCCCTTTTTCTTTTTTGGCTTATGCAACAGAAGTTGGTACCTCTACTAATTTTACCTATGTACCCACTTTGTATGTCACTAGATTGAGAAGATACACTATCACCTATTTTATATGTACTAAAAAATTCATGATATAATTCTATTATTGCGTTTTTAACCGTTGTTTGTATATTTCTAATATTTACCTCATCAAGTAAATGTAAACATTTATAATACGTATTCAAATAATCACCTAAACCATTTAATTTACAACGTGGATAAAAAAAGAAAGAAACTAAATAAATAATGTGAATTTTCTTATAATAATGTAACCATTTTGTTCGTATTGTTCTAATAATGTCACTTAATAAATCATCATTTTCATTTTTTTCAAAAACTCCAACAATATTAATACATTCTATTAAAAATAAATGCGTAGTAGGCTAATAAACACCGGACAAAGTATAAGTTGCATCATTAAAAACTTTTAAAATATCTAATTTTTTTTTTGCAAATATCCCATTCTTGTGAGTATAAATTAATTTGAGGTATATTATCTAAAATAAATGCACATAATAAATCTTTATATGCAAAAGATTCATTAAGGAACCCGTACGTAGAATTCCAACGATTTGGAACATCTCTTGCAAATCTTTTTGGTTTTTTTCCATTTGCTCTACAAAATTTTGACCATTCTTTCATTTTTTGGGATGTTTCCATAAAAATTGAATTGCTATTTTTATTGGGTCGAGAAAAATATCAAGATTTTTTAAACCATCTTGTTCACATAAATTTAGAACATGACAAGCACATCTAACGTGAAAAAATTATCCACAAAAAACAGGTTTACAAATCTTTTATAGTTCAACAATTGAAGCGGTATTTGCCGCGGCATTATCAAAACCAATTGAAAATTTTTTATTTAGCAAATAATATTATTCTAAAATTTACCTAATTAATCTATAAATATTATTTGCCGTATGCCTATCATCAAAAATTCTAAATGCAATAACTCTTTTTTGAATATTCCAACTATCATTTATCCAATGACATGTTATACCCATATAAAAATTAACTTACTAATGATCACTCCAAATATCGTTACCTATATGCATACATCCATTAAAATTCATAACAAAGTTTTGTAAATCTTTTTTTCCTTTTTTATAAAGATCTTTAATGACGCATTTAAGTGTACGGTAATTGCCTTGTAAGTCGATAAGATCATGATCAATAATACTCCACTAACCATTGGTACTCTGTAACGCCGACTACGCACCCCTACGTACGTAACCTCTGTGGGAAGATCTCTGAGATATACACCATCCCGATGGAGAAGAAGGCCACATGGGAGAACATTGAGGTGATGCACATGACCATCGCCCAATGAGTTTTGTGTAGCTACGATTGACGATGGTGAGGCACATTTCCGTGATCTCGCCTCTCTCAGAATATGCCTCACTATCGTTGACCACAACCACAGGTCATATGCATCGCCTCCTTGTTGTTCTACGTGGCTTTCTACTCCATCGAGATGAGGCCGATCATGTGGGTGTACAGCTCAGAAATATTCCCACTAAGATTGCGTGCGCTGGGCTATGCAATCGGAGTCGCCTTTATTCGAGTGGTAAGTGAAGTGTTATCAATAACGTTCTTATTGCTGTATAAGGCGATCGCCATTGACATGCCTTCTTCTTGTTTGCGACGATTGCGAGTATTGCGTGGGTGTTCTTCTACATGATGATGCCGAAAACGCAGGGGCAAATGCCAAAGAAGATGGGGCATTTTTTTGGTAAATACACCGAGTTGAAATCTACGGCGAGGGAGATAGAGATGCAAAAAAATAATAGGGTCGATGGAGGCAACTGCGGGGGATAGTGAGGGAATAATTTTAAAGTAGCGGGTATTTGGTAAAAATGGATGCCTTCGTTAGGGTATTTAGAGTAATTATACATAATATAAATGAGTAATGTTTGCTAATGTAGATGAGGAAAAAAAAGAATCACGATAATAAATTGTTTTTTGTCCTTGGCCTCATCAAAATTTCCTTGCGTTGCCCATGTGCCATAAATATGTCGTGCCTTGCCGTTCATGCGCCATGCTTGTTGCATACACATTTTCCGGAATGATTCCTAACTAAACTTTATGAAGAGTTTTGATCTAAAATTTTGATTTACTCATGGTTAGAGACTGCGTTGGTTTGCCATTATTGGTTGATAAGCTGTAAAGGAATTTTGGGAAGTAGGACAACATTGACATCTAAAAAGACCAATCGAGGAGTTTGCGAAGATGACCCATTATAAAAATACAAGGCATAGATAAAGTGTTCGAATTTTTTAGTCTATTATGAGAATTTAGATAGGGAGGATTAAATTTCGTGCTTTCTACGTAGAATATCACTTCCTAAAGAATTTGATAAATTTGTGTATTCTAATGAAAAATTGGAAGGCAAAGGCATTTCTCAACAGCATTGATACACACGATAAATAGTACAACACATTACATGATCTAATTACCGTAAGAAGTGCGATGAAGAAACATGTCAAAATAAACAAAATACTTCATAATATAACGTTTAAAATAGCATCGAAAATCCTAAATCTTAAGTTTTTGACAAGAGCATGTGAGAGCTAGAGGAAGCCCCAAAGGAAGAAGAGTATCTTTTGCAAGTTGAATTTTGTTGATGAATAATAATATGTGCAGTTTACGGGCAAAATCTAATTGCACAAAACTTTCGACTTTACGCCTTCAAAGAAGTTGCAATTTGATGATGGTCCCGGATAACGTCTACTTGACTGTGCAAAGATTTCGACTCTTGGACTTACACAATACCTCGATTGCATATTTTCCATCTCTTTGTCTTGTTGACTAGTTCCAGAGCACTCTACTTGATATATTGTATGCGTGTAACAAATATCGCTTCAAAGAGGCACTAAGTGTCCATGCAATGTTTGGTTTTTTATTATCTTTTATTCTTCCTTTTTTATTTCATTATTAATTTTTATTTCCTTATTCCCTTTTTTCACCGTTTCTTTTTTCTTTTTTTGTTGCTTTTATTTTATTTTTTGTTATTCATTTTATTTTTTTGGCTTCTCTCTTCACCGAGAGCTCGTTGCCGAGACTCCATCACTGAGATCGCTGACCATCACCTCCGGTCGTCCTACTACTCTGGCCATCGTTGGACCATCCCGGCGGTAATCTCCGGTGATCGAAACACTACCTCCATTCTTCCGGCACCAAAATCTCAATAACGACCAACAAAAGTTCAGGCATTGAAGTACATTACCGAAGATTTGACTAATATGCATGTCGATAACTCTTACTCATTTTCCTCTCTGATTACCGCCGCAAGCAGGATATTACCAAAGGTGTCAGTACATAAAACACCAAACACAAACTCAGTAAAGCATTCAGCAAATCCCACCATGTATCAAGTTCATGCTTAATATCTGACCACTTGATCTATTTCGCATGAATCACAATCAGATGAGACCAAAACGGAAACTATTTTTTTAAATCGACTCTCAGGGCATTTTGTCGAACACGTGATGTGCAATCGCTGAAAGAACGAAACAAGGCACAGAGAACTCAGATTGAAGATGTAATGCACACAACCTCAATCCAGAATACTTACAATCCTAGGCACGAATCTGAACCAAGTCGATTTAAGCTTAATCGACAATCTATCACATTCGGTTCCATTTTTCTGAAAACAGAGCATATCATAGGCGAAAGGTCACTGAACTTTACCTGGACAAAGCTGGATTTCGAGCTCCGAATAGCGAGAAGATCCAGGCGAGTATGTTCCAGAAGTGTCAGCTGAAGGAGGTCGGTCGTCATTGTTGGCGGATGTGGCGGCTGAGGAGCGTAAAAACGAGGAGCAGTAGCCTCAGGTGAAAATTTGTATCAAAGATGGAGCCACGGTGGCGCTAGGCGATGACGCTGAGATGCGAGCTATGAACTTTCGCTCAATTGAAAAGAAATATCCCCGGATCTTCCGTAGCGTCCCCCCTTTTCTTTTTCTTTTGTGTGTGTATCCCCACTCTACCGGAGAGCCAAAACTGATTCTGTTTTTCTTCCCCCGAGCGCTTCCCCAAGTTGTTAGATGAGAGAGAATATCCACAGAACGTCCAATGACCTCTTCCTGAGTGAGAATCAAGACAGGGGCCGGGCTTTTTTCTTTTTGTTCTCTTGGGCTTAAGTGAACCCAAAATCCATGGGTTAGTTTCTGGGCAACTTGAATGGGCTAATGAATAACGGGCCTAAGGCTCACGGGCCAATGGGCAAATGGGTTTTTTGGCTACACTTAGAAATTGGGCTGTACAAAAGAAACACCGGGCTTTTTATTTTTGTCTTATTTATCATTTATTATTATATTTTTTGTATTTCTATAAGAATGGACACGTGATTTGTAGACAAAACTTTCACGTGTCAACATCTTTTAATACCAATCTATAACAATTGGGTGTCATTCATTTCCGTGGGTTCAATCTTGCTCTAGCTCCTAGCCAGTACTTCATCCCATTGAAACAAAACTTGTTCAAGTACTTCGGATATCAATGTGTAGTGCATATTTTTAATATGATCATTGTGCAACAATCTATTTCGAAACTGACAGGAATCTTAAGATGATTGACCTATATAACTACTTTAACAAGTAGACAACCTTGTATGATATTAATGCTTATGTAACATTATCCGGTCACATTGTTTATTAAAGAGCATGATATGGCATCTTTATCTCTTTTTGGAAACTATAACAATCATTGTTCATTGTCATTGCTTACGGGAATATTAAGATAAACTAAATCTATCTATGCTAGTAAGCATGCATTTAAAAAATAAACCACATACTAAAAATGACTACCACATGAGATTACCCCAAGTTTAACTTTACATTGAGTTGAGGTTTTGTCGACACCAAGAGGCAAATCAAAATAAGATTGTAGCCGTAGACTTGAATGAGTGTCGGCGAAGGTGTGTGGTCGAGAGTAACGACAGCGGCGACTTTGCAAACACAGGGAGGGGAAGCGGCAGCGATGGCCAAACAACAACGAGGCTTCGCGGGCATTCTGAACTGGAACATCGGAGAAATCGGCAAGGAAAAATCAAGGTGTGGCCTAACAGTTAGGCGATTGTCGATCACGCTTGAAACTCGTTGAAGGCGCTGCTGCTGGGATTGCTTGTAATGCTTCGAGCTCGCTGAACTTAGGTAGCGCAGGGATGTGGAAGCACACTAGGAGAGTGTCGATATCGCTGATTACTCGCAGGAGTGGCTGTCGAGGCACAGTGCAGGCACAAGACGTGGTCGAACACCAAGGCAGGGAAGAACGCGGTGCTCCTCGCTGGACCTGCTGCGCGTGAAGGTGGGGGCACGTCAGGATCAGCTTGGGTGATGCTTCGTTGGCGAAAGACCGCATGAGATGTCGGGAAAGCTTCTGAGTTGGTTGGAGGGTCACAGGAACTCACTACGGGAGCCGTTGCAGGAAAGGAATCTCGTTATGGCGGGGCTCATTGAGCACGTCATGAGCCATGGCGGATTGTGATGGCCGGTCGTGGCAGCGCAACTGCTCATGAGAGTTGAACACAACGAGAACAGTTGCGAACCATGGAAGAAAAACTCAGATGATTTTATTTATACATACGTAGTTTACTAAATTATTGTTCTAGCTCAATTCTGGTGCATTCGTATCGACATACAATTATAGAAATAAAACTTCTAAAGGAGATGAAAAACACACGCCCTTTGCATCAGGGGACAAAAATTTCGTGGACCGCAAAACATCGAAGTGTTGGGGAAAAATGGCAGCGGATATAATTTTCCCTCTTTGACTAAACCTGTGAGGAAACGAATCGAGCACAACCAATGGAAATATAGGACCTTAAAGAATAACAACACCGGAATTTTTACGTGGAAAACTCCTTCAACCCGAAGGATAAAAACCACGAGACCGATCACGGAGTCCACCCGAATCTCCACTATAAATCGTTTAGGTACACAACAACCACGCTGAATTCAACGACAATGAAAACCCAAAACTATAAGTGGAGATCAAGCAACAACAACACCTTAAATGAGAGAAACCGGATGAAAACACCCTCAAATTTGCAGTATCGAAATACTCACAAACAGCTACAGTAAATACCTGCAAACGATGATCCAACCGCACAGAATCAAGAACAACCAGTCTTGAAACTACTGTCAAAATTTCAGCCCAATCGGACCACAGATCGACCTCCGATCGTCGAGTTGATCTCGGCCGGACACCCAGAAAAAACTGCTGCTGCTCCTCTCTGTTTTTCTGCGTTTGCTCTCGGTGACTCTCTCTTCACACCACAGTGTTGCTTCAAACGATGATCCAACCGCACAGAATCAAGAACAACGAGTCTTGAAACTGCTGTCAAAATTTCAGCCCAATCGGACCACGGATCGACCTCCGATCGTCGAGTTGATCTCGGCTGGACACCCAGAAAAACTGCTGCTGCTCCTCTCTGTTTTTCTGCGTTTTTTGCTCTCGGTCACTCTGTGTGCTCACAAAGGTGTTGCTGAAATATAACCCTAGGTTTAACAAATAAACCATGGGCTGGACTGGGCCAAATAAGCCCAACATCGAAGAACATGCATAAATGATACAAAAACCATCTACATCCGTCGTAAATATCTCTTGAATCGTACTGAATTTGTCGCGTTTTATGATAGTCACAGGAATGCTAGTGGCCGGCACCGCGACGGTCCACTAATTTAATATTAGAAATTTCCTTTCTAAGGCAAATGAATGGATTGGGACTAGCTGACCTAAACAAGAAAATTCTAAAAATGGGGAATTCAGAGAGAGTTTGGGAATTAAGAATATATTAATGAATTAAACGAACAGATCTCAAAGCAAGACATGTTATTGGTCTATAAATCATAAAATCACCGTGATCGGGATTAACACAGACTCAAAGAAGAGCATCGATTTTTTTTTTATCGTTAGGAACAATGTTATTTCGTCTTCCCCGATGTGTTTATTATACACTTCCTCGTGCTATCAGCCACATTACATGCTATATCAATCTGTATGTTTGGATAAATCAGTGTCTCACACGCGGTAACAAAAAACCAATGCATAAATGGTTTGTCCCGTAACTCATAAATAAGTTATTAACTCTTATTTTTAGCAAAAAAAGTTATTAACTCTTATATTAAATCATCAAAATTTGTTTGACCGCTTGCTAATTGCTAACCATTTTAATAGATTACCAACTTTTACCTACTTAAATCCAACGTAATAAAGTTACAGACTTTATACAAAATTAATTATCAACCTTAGTGTGACTCAGTCATGACTTTTCTCCAATCAAGATTCTGATGATAACTCTTAACCGAGTCGCTTACTAATATTTAGGCTGCGTTTGGTCGTCCGAATTTTCAGTCAGGATAGGACTGGATATGATAGGATAAGAAATCCAGGGATTTGATCATATCCTATCTGCCGTTTGGTGAACTACGGATTTAAAGTCGGATATCTTTATATCGTATCGTATCAATTGTTTGGTAGAAACTGATATCATTGTAATGATTCTTGACTTGTACCATCCGGAGGCTCTTCTCCGGAGCCGACGCGGTGGATCTCTGGCCGCTCATTGGAGCCATCGGGTCGAAGCTCGAGGGGACGGCTGCCAGGAGCTGTCGTGAAATTATATTGATAGATGATATTAATATTTAGGACGATGATTCGTAACCATCATATGTTTCAAAAGAATTTCACGTTGCTTATGAATTTTTATGTTTGCGACAAAATATAATGATATGGTCATGAGGATGGTCAGACACTCGGGAGTGCTAAGGTGGGGGAAATCTAGCCGCAGAAACGTAATATGCCGATAGTTTGAGTTCGGGTTGAGCCCGGCCTTCCAGAAAAATAGGCTGAGGAAGGGCGGTGTTGATGATCCTGGGATTTTCAAGGTGGTGACCACCGAGAACAAGGATAAAAAGATGTCGTAGATCATCTTTTCTTGCTGTAATCCACTTGCATATGACTCATCACGTTTAATGTACTTCCGAATAAGCAATTGAGACACAAATGCATGTGTGGAAAGAGAGACAATTCAATTGTACAGAACTTCATCAAGAATGCAACTTCTTTAACATCATTGACCTATAATACAAGATAATAAAAAAAACTCAGAGGAATCATTGACATCGTAGAAAGTGTCAGTACCTTTCATCATAAAGATACTACAGTAGTATTTTTCCATTGAGAGACCATTGCATAAAGTTGTCGCACAAATTTTTCCAATTGGCTGAATCCTAAGGCAATGCATACACATCATTTTGGCAGTGGCTTTCGTTCACTTCGATTTAACACAAGTCTAAGAGCGCGATCATGAGAAGTGTGTGAGCATCTTGGGGTTCGATAAATCTGTGAGTTGATGGGGCCGAAGAAAGGGAAGATGAACCAGATCGGGACTACCACCACCGGCCTCGCCTCCGCCGGAGAAGCTGCCCGCCTCCTCCGGAGAAGCTGTTCGTCGCAACCGGAGAGGTGGCCCACCGCCAGTGAGACGGATGGGGTGTGGCGAAGAGGGGGTGGCTTGAGTGTGCAATTTATGGTGTTATGGATAAGAGAAATCCTATCCAACTCTATCTCATTCCTCCCCCTAGGATAATTTTATCCCCTTATATCCCATTTATCCTGTCCAGGACAACCACCAAATACAGGATAGGATAAAATATATCCTACCCCGAGTTTTATCTAGACGACCAAATGCAGCCTTAGTTTGAAAAATTTCAATTACCAACTTTTCTATGTAATTTACTCAATTTTATCGAAATTACGCCATCATATATGAAACCACTATTTTACTTTGTCTCTTCTTGAAATATATACGTCTCTCATTAAACGGGTGCTATTTTGTTCCCAGTAGGATTTCCTCTCTTCTCTCCCTCAGCCGCCGCCAAACCATCCTCCTCCATTAGTGTTTTTTCTGTGGGAGGGAAGATCTCCCCGTCCCTCTCCTTCTCCCTCTTTATTCCCTTATCGCTTTGTCTTCAAGATTTCTTCGTTGATTTGATTTCGGCGAACGCCGTCTTTCTCCACGTGGAGCGCCTCGAATCTCCTATTCCGTATCTACTTGTTTTCTCCGACTTCGGTACTTGCTCCATATAAACGAGCCTTCCACAAGTCTATAAGGCTCCTCTATTACGCCATCAGCAGTTGCTTATCTGAAAGTAATTTTGTGATTAACTAGTATATCTTTTGCAGGTCATCTCTCTCAATCTAAAACTAGATTTAGATTTGAGTGTTTTTCTATTCCGATCTAAAAATAGATCTCAGATTTATAATGTATTTTCTTTGCTCTTTCAATCTATTAGGGTTGTTGTCGTCTCTATAAAATGATGGTGTTGTTTGGCAAAGCCGTATCTACTAGAGAAGGAAATCTCAGCGTGTGTTCATCACTAATGTTGATGCGAGATTTGGTGATCGACATCACATCTTTGTGGAATGAGGGAGTCTTTACAGGGTGTATCAAGTTGATTTATCTTTCAGATTTACTTATTTTGTTTGATTTGCATCTTTTTCTTGAAATTATATATCTCTGTTTGAAGTAAAATCCGGAAAAAAAAAAAACGGGTGCTATTTACAAGAACGGACTCTTCTCATGGTGAATTAGGACACGGATCTGTGTGAATACAAACATTTTCAACGGGTTGCACATAAATTTATCAATTACCCATGTAGAAGCTAGAAATTCTGAGTATCTAAAGCATATATATATATATATATATATATATAACTTTTTTCAGGTAGGACAAATACAACCTCATGACAAGAAAAAAAATGATTACCTGCATCATCGTCTCCATGCAAACTAATCTTTAAGACCAATGCACACACTTTCTCGATCCCATTAATCTTCCGTACTTATTTTCATCATGCAGACTCGGCAAGATCCCGAGGATGCAGATAGACGCGAAGCCCATTCTTCATGAACAGAGCGAGCAACAACTTCTGCTCCACGCGGTGACCGGGCACCAGCGACAGCCGGTAGCGCAAGAGCACCGCCAAGGCCACGGACTTCATCTGAAGATAGGCCAAGTCCTTGGTCCCGCGTTGAAGGCCACGAATTTGTAACCTCCGAAAGCCACTGCCCCAGCCTGAACTCCATGCAGTCCTCAACCCATATTGACTTCATCCTCCCCACCGAGTATATCGAGTATGTAACCGTCACACGTGGGTCCCGTCGGGTAGGACGTCGTCCTCGACCACGTACTTGAAGTCCTCTGGCACCGAGGGGTATAAGCGCAGCGTCTAGGCAAGGGCCGCCTTGAGATAGACCAGCCTGTCGGCCTCGTCGAACACCAATGGCGAGTCCAGCCATTTGCTGTGATCATGGCCGCGGGTGTCCTTGATGATTCTTACTATCTCGTAAGAAAAAGTACAAAATTATGGCTGATCCTAATCAATTGAATCTTACATAATGACATGACTACGAGTAAACCCAGAAGAAGTACAAAATCATGGCTGATTTTCCTTAAACGACACAGTTTAAATTCGCCACAACCAATCCACTGTCTAAATCGCTTTTTCACTTCCTAGTGGTTGCAATAAACACACATTCAATTCGATGAATAAATAATTTAAGAACGTGATCTCGCCATCAGCAAATCAGTATCCATTCAGTTGTAGCAATGAACCAACGTTGAAAAGTTGACTTCAACAACGGCATAACTACAGAGTATAAAAGAGAAGCTTGAGCTCACCTTTGGAGGAGTATTTGGGCTCTGATTCAGGCATCGACGAGGCGACACTCTCTTCGCTGGATCGGCAACTCCGCTCTCGCTAAGAGCTGCAGGTGTACCAGATCTGAGCTTCCGCTTCCGCTTCTGAGGAGTGGAATCGCCATCCGATCCAACGAGTCTCCGGGAGATTCTTGTGGGCGGGCAAGATCGAAAAGCCACATCGTTCGGTGATGATAGGCATAGTGTATGAGAATTGAGAGAGAAAGGGGGCAAGAGTTTTACCTCAGGCGTAAAAGCTGCTAACGCCGAGGAGGAAGAGAAGAAGGAAGAATCAAATCGGTAGGGTTTGTCTAATTTGGGGAGGGGCCGAAATGGGGAGATGCTATACTGGTTTGTTTTAGCGGGAAGGAATCAGCGCGATTACTTCGTTTCGCGCCAGTATGCCTAAAGACTATCGCTGGCCGAAACCTTTTCTTTTTAATCCTTTTATTGTGTTTTTTTCTTTTGACATTTTCAAAATCTTATGAAATGGAGAGTTCATATCCCTCCGAATCTAAGACATAAAAAAGGAAATTAACGGAAGTTCAAAGTATACTAGACATTCGCATTCCATTCTTTCGAGATCTCAAATTTTTATATTTAGGAACAATATCCAGCATTTTTTTTTACCAGAGAATAATATCCGCTATTTCAAAAATTGTGATTGGATTCTTTATATATTACTTGTTCTTCGAATATCATCACTTTGATGTTTTTCAAAATAAATAGAAAAATAATTCTCATCTTATTCCTTTTAAAATAGTGGAAACCCCCGCAATTCATTGGCAAAAAATTACGAAACTGGACCTTTCATTTTGTGAAATGCCCATAAGGTTATGTAATCATTTTTTTTTTCTTGTGATTATCTGTATCACGGAATATATTTTGGTTCTTTTTTCATTCATGGATTTTTACCTACGAGGATACGTCTGGTTCCCTTTAAAAATTATGTTTTCTCACTAATAAATAGTCTAACAAAGTCAACAAACTTTTACCAAATACCCCTACCTTATAATCATTTCCCCTCTTGCTAAAAAAAATATCATTTCCCCAACTGTCCTCACCGCTGTCTACATCACGTCTCTGTAGATCACATCGGTTGTTTGCATCTCCATCTCCCTTGCGGTAGACTTGCACTTGGTGGATTACCGAAAAACTATCTCATTTCCTACGGCATTCGTCCCGTGTCTCCGACATCATCGTGCGAACAATTTCCAAACAAAACTCGTGATCGCCGCACATAAGAAGAACCCATCGATGGTGATCGCTTGATACGTCGATAATACTTCATCGATAATACTCCACTGATCATCTGATACTCTGCGACGCCGATTACTCACCCCTGCGCACATAGCCTCTGCGAAAAGATCTCTGAGCTGTATAGCCATATGATCAGCCCCATCCCGATGGAGAAGAAGACAACGTAGGATAACATCGAGGTGATGCACATGACCACAGCCGACATGAGTTTCGCGTGGCCGTGATTGATGATGGTGAGGCACATTTAGGCGAGTGAGAACATCACCCCACCAACACCGTTCAGTAGCAATGGCCACCGTCCAACTCGTGTCAAGGAAGGTGGCAACGAGGATGAGCATTGATTTCTCGAATCCGGCTGCAAAGGTCGCAAGGAGCATTTTGTTGGAGGAGGTGATGTTGGACTTCTTGAAAATGTGAGGGCTGTAAAGGACGACGATGTCGATGCTAGAGGCTTATTGGAAGATGTGGATTTGAATGACGTAGATGAGGATGTGGCAGATGGACCAGATATGAGATCTCGCCACACGTCATCCTCGATGCTCCACTTTGTGACATTGGCAACTTCGTCGTTGCACTCCTCAGGGATTTTGACAATGGGTCATCTCCGCAACTCCCTAATTTGTCTTTCTAGAGCTTGCGGAAACGTCCCATTATTAACATCCCTGACAAGTGCAACGACGACATTGTTAAGCTCACCAAATAAAGCATCGAGAAGGGTCTGTGGCGGAATCTCCTTCTCCACTGATCCATCCGTTCGCCACATCTTCATTTGCGCTGCTGGGACCGACTTCTTATAAAAAAAAACCTCTGGTATCGACGCAGTCATCCTATACAATCCTCGCATTTTCGAGAAAGCTGACATCACCTCATTCGACAAAGAACTCACGTAAAGACAATGTTCATGCTCGTGGCAATCTTCTTCCTCGACCAGGTCATGAGGCAACTGTTTACTGCGAAGCAGCATCAGCGGGATGATCATCTTGCTCACCTCTCTCGGAATGTACCTCACTATCATCGACCATAGCCACATAAAGCTCATGTGAGTGGTGGCCATGTGCATCGTTCCTATGCTATCCTACGTGGCCTTCTTCTCGATCCGGATGGGGCCAATCACGTGGGTGTACATCTCAGAAATCTTCTCATTGAGACTGCGTGTGCAGGGGTACGCAATCGGCGGCGCCTCATTCGAGTGGTAAGTGAAGTGTTATTAATGACGATATCGTTGTATAAGGCGATCGCTATTGATGTGCCCTTCTTGTTGTTCGTGTCGATTTTGAGTATTGCGTGGGTATTCTTCTACATGATGATGCCGAAAATGCAAGGGCAGATGCCGGAGAAGATGGGATAATTTTTTGGTAAATACACCAAGTGGAGGTCTGTGTCGAGGGAGATAAAGATGCAAATAAGTGTGTCGTGCAAATAAAGTAGCGGATACGATGGACGCAACTGCGTGGGACAGTTGGGGGATAATTATAAAGTAGAGGGAATCTGGTAAAAATGTATGCCTTTGTTAGGATATTTAGAGTAATTGTACACGAAATGAATGAGTAATGTTTGCTAACGTAGATGAGGACAAAAAAGAGTTAGAATAATAAATTTTCAAAGGAAAAAACCGACAAAAGTTTCTCAAGAAATTCTATTTATTACTGAAAAAGAAGTTTTCGATAAATTGGTTAGGACTGTTTTGTTTTGCCCATTTGAGCCCGACCCTACTATGGTTGGGACACACTCTCGTTCCCTTAGCCTCGCCGAAATTTCCTTGTCTCGCTCATGTGCCATAAGTGTGTCGTGCTTGTTGCGTACACATTTTCTGGAAAGACTTCTAACTAAACATTATAGAGAGTTTTTCATTGGCAAAAGGGCACCGGATGTGTCAAAATTTGTGTACAAGTACCAAAATTTTTCGCCGGCTCACTTGAGTGCCAAATCGAAGATAAAATGATCACTTAAGTGTCAAATCGGACAAATTCCAACCAAACTTATTACGTGGCATTTATAATTAAATTTTTAATCTTACGTGACAAACTTTTTAAAAATTTCAGTCCACGTGGACTTCTAAAGTTAAAAATAAGCTAAAAAATTAAAACAATTTAAAAATAAGCTAAAAAAAAGGGGAAAAAAAGAGAGGCATTATAGGCGGCGAGGGCTTGCAAAACCCTCACCGCCGAGCCTCGGCTAGGGGGTCGCCGGCCACTGGCCGAGGTTCGGCGAACCCCGCTGGCCATTCCCCACCCTCTCCTCCTGCAATTCCTCTCTATTTTTCTTTAATTTTTTAGCTTATTTTTTATTTAAAAATCTAATCAAATTTCGTATTTTCTAATTTTTTTGAACTTTTAGCTTTTTTATTGTTGACTGAACCTCCGATGAGCCACGTCGGCTTCAAATATTAAAAAAAAATGTCACGTCGAATTTTCGGCCAAAACGACCGGAGTTGGCACTAACTGATCATTTTTCAAAAAATTTAGCACTTAAG
Source organism: Lenwebbia sp. NSW1173648 (assembly GCA_029784005.1). Classification (NCBI taxonomy): domain Eukaryota; kingdom Viridiplantae; phylum Streptophyta; class Magnoliopsida; order Myrtales; family Myrtaceae; genus Lenwebbia; species Lenwebbia sp. NSW1173648. Next base: position 859,304 of record JARCGZ010000011.1, read on the forward strand.
TGAACAAAAAGAAAAAATTGGCACTAAAGTGAGCGTCCTGCATAAATTTTGTCAATTTTGGTGTCCTTTTCCTATTTTTCATCTAAAATTTTGATTTACTCAAGGTTAGAGAGTGCGTTTGGTTTGTTGCTATTGGTTGATAAAGGGGAAGGACTATTGGGAAGTAGGACAACATTTACCACTGAAAAGACGAATTCAGGAGTTTGCGAAGATGACCCATGATCAAATTCCAAGGCATGGATGAAGGGCTAGAATTTTCAAGTCTATTATGAGGATTTAGATGGGGAGAATTAAAGTTTGTGCTTTCTGTGTAGACTATCGTTTTTCAAAGAATTTGATAAATTTGTGCATCATTGTGCTTTCTGTGTAGACTATCGTTTCACAAAGAATTTGATATATTTGTGCATCATCTGGTGAAAAATTGGAAGACAGATGAACTTCTCAACAGCATTGATGCACACGATGAATGGTACAACACATTGCATGATCTAATTAATGTATCTTTGTCAGAAAGAAGTGCGATGAAAAAATGTGTCCATATGAACAAAATACATTGCAATATAGCCTTTAAAATAGCATCACGAAGCCTAGATCTTAAGTTTTTGACAAGAGCATGTGAAAGCTAGAGGAAGCCACAAAGGAAGAAGAGTACGCATTTGCAAGTCGAATTTCTTTAATGGATAATGACTTGTGCAGTCTACCGGTAAAGCCTAATTGCACAAATCTTTTGACTTTACTCCTTCAAAGAAATACAATTTGATGATGGTCCCAGTTAACTTCTATTTGACTGTGCGGCGACTCTTGGACTTACATAGGACCTCAATAGCTTCTACTTTTTTTTCTTTTTCTTACAATAGCTTTTACTTGACTGTGCAGATACTTCGAGTCTTGGACTTACATAGTACCTCAATTGCATACTTTCCACCTTTTTTGTTTTGTTTGATTGGTTTTAGAGCTCTCTACTTGATATATTGTATGTGTTTAATGGAAATCCCTTCAAGTGTCCATGCAATGTTTGTTTGTTATGGTTTTAAGATTTATCCTAACCATGCTAAAAAGAAAAAGAACAATCAATGTATTCAAAGTGCACACTCAACTAATAAAAGCAATAGAAATGTGAAAACAACGACCTAATATTTATCACTAAGAACATATAACACCCTATTGCAAAGCCCTATGATCTTATTCCACTTTGAGTTCATTTTTTGATCCAAAGTTTTCACATTTTTTTAAGACTATGCTAAACTAAAATATTTATCAAAATCTCTTAGCTATGTTAAGTCTAGCTATAGAATCGAAAACTAATTCTAGACTAAAAATCCGAAAAAATAATTCAAAATTTAATGTCTAAACTTGTTCCGAATTTTTTTTTTAGTTTCGAAATCTTTAATTTTTATTGTTTTATTATTATTATTTATTTATGAAAAAGGGACTCGGATCGGGTCAGAGGACCCGGTCCGAATGTGGGTCTCACCCATACACTCCCAGCCCAGTTTTATTAATATTCAGCCCATATTTTTTTTTATTATCTTTTATTCTTCTTCTTTTTTATGTTCATATACCCTTTTTTATTCTTTGTTTTATCTTTTTTTATTGTTCTATATTTTATCGGCTTGCTCTCTTCACCGAGAGCGCCTTGCCGAAACTCCATCACCGAGATCGCTGACCATCACCTCCAGTCATCCTACTATTCCGGCCGTCGTTGGACCATTCCCCGACGGTAATCTCCGGTGATCGAAACACTACCTCCATTCTTCGGGCACCGAAATCTCAATAACAACGAACATATACTATATACATAATGCAAACATTCAAGCACCGAAGTACATTACTGGATATTTGACAAATACGCATGTTGATAACTCTTGCTCATTTTCCTCATCAATTTCCGCCGCCAGCAGGATATCACCGAAGATGTCACACATAAAACACAAAGAACACAAACTCAAGTTCATGCTTAATATCTGACCACTTGATCTATTTCGCATGAATCACAATCACATGAGACTAAAACCGAAACTATTTTTTATAATTGACTCTCAGGGGCAGTATGTCGAACACGTGATATGCAATAGAACGAAACAAGGCACGAAGAACTCAGATTGATGATCTATTGCGCACAATGTCAATCTAGAATACTTACAATTCTGGACCGAATCCGAATCAAGTCGATTTAAGGCTAATCGAAAATCTATCACATTCGGTTCCGTTTTTTCTAAAAACAGAGCAAAACATAGGCGAAACGTCACTGAACTTTACCTAGACAAAGCTGGATTTCTAGCTCCGAATAGTGAGAAGATCCAGGCGAAGATGTTGCAGAAGTGTCAGCTGAAGGAGGTCGGTCGTCGAAGTTGGCGGATGCGGCGGCTGAGGAGCGTAAAAAGGAGGAGAATTAGCCCCAGGTGAAAAATTGTATCAAGATGGAGCCACGGTGGTGGCGATGACGCTGTGATGCGAGCTATGAACTTTCACTCAATTGAAAAGTTATAACCCCAGGATCTTCTGTAGCGTTCCGTTATTTTTTTATTTGTTATTTTATTTTTTGTATCCCCACTCTATCGGAGAGCCAAAACTGATTTCTGTTTTTCTTCCCCCGAGCGCTTCCCCAAGTTGTTAGATGAGAGAGAATATCCACAGAACATCCAATGACCTCTTCCTTTTCTATTTTTATATTTGTGCAAGCATGGACACCTAATTTGTCGACAAAAATTGATTCTGACAGAACTGTCCTTTATCCTATAAAATCTAGTAAATACTATAAGTGTTTTTATCTCAGGTGCAACACATGAATGGAGAAACTTATATTGATCCAATTTGATGTTCAGTATCAAGTCAAGGTATCGCATATTTGTTTCAAGAAGGAGTTAAATTATGTTATTCAAGAATGAGTGGGATTACCACTTATGAAGATTCAACTAAACCTTTGAAGAAAACTTATGTGTGAGTATCAACAAGGATTTTATCGAGCTCATATTCGGTGTTCTGATTTGTTTATATTCAAGAGACAGCTTCTCGTTTTGAAGTCAGTTTCTGAATATTGTTCAGATTCTGAGATTCTTTGTTTCCAGATTTTGAAGACCCACGTATGTCAACTTTCGATATGGCTTTTGTACTTATGAAAATTTGTAATATTTGATTGACAAGATTATTTTACAACATGATTAGTTGAATATCTATGATTGGATATTACCTTTTGGACAACTTTCATGTTTAAAGAACTCTACTTATGAAAACCGAAGATCTAATTGTATGGGCAACTGAATCTGAGGGATCAGATTCAACACCAACGGTCACTAAGGCTGCGTATGGTAACGTTTCTGTTTCCGGAACAACTTTTGGAACAGAAACACTTTTTTTTGTTTCTGTTCCCGGCAACGATTTCTGGGAACAGAAATGCAGTTGGTAATGCAAAAAAATTCTGTTCCCGAAACAAAAAAAGAACAGAAACGCGTTTGGTAACTGCATAAAGGCTATATCCTCAACAAAATTCCTCTACCTACAGTAACTTCTAAAAAAATTAGTAAATAAAATAAAAAATGATATTACTAAAATACTTTCATGCAATATGAAATTTTTTCCTTTTTTTTTTAAATTTTTCTGATTTTTTTTCATTTTTTAAAATATTTTTATTCAAAAAATATATTTTATTATTAAAAAGTATTTTTTATTAATTTTTTTAAATTTTTTAAAATATTTTTATTCAAAAAATATATTTTATTATTAAAAATTATTTTTTATTTTATTTTATTTTTCTTCGGCTGTGGGCGACGACCGGAGGAGGCGAATGGCGGCGGTAAATAAAATAAAAAATGATATTACTAAAATACTTTCATGCAATATGAAATTTTTTCCTATTTTTTTTTTAATTTTTCTGATTTTTTTTTTTAATTTTTAAAATTTTTTAAAATATTTTTATTCAAAAAATATATTTTATTATTAAAAATTATTTTTTATTTTATTTCATTTTTCTCCGGCGGCGGCGACCGGCGGGGGTAAATAAAATAAAAAATGATATTACTAAAATACTTTCATGCAATATAAAATTTTTCCTATTTTTTTTATAAAATTTTTCTGATTTTTAAAAAAATATTTTTATTCAAAAAATATTTTTTATTATTAAAAAGTATTTTTATTTTTATTTTATTTTTCTCCTGCGGCGGCGACCGGCGCCACTTTGGGAACAAATTGTTCCCAATTGTTTCTAAAAAATGTTCTAAATGTGTTTCTAAAAAGTGTTCCGGAAACACAGAAGTAAGTTTTTTTTGTTTTTTGTTTCTGCTCCAAAAGTGTTACCGGAACACTTTGGGAACACTTTTTTACCATACGCGTTTCTGGAGCGTTACCATACGCAGCCTAAATCTTCTAGATACAGACTCATTCAATCAAGATTGATGACGTCCAATCAGCGATCAAAGGGCGATCCTTTGAAGACCTATCCTTTGAATATCTATGATTGGATATTACCTTTTGCACAACTTTCATGTTTAAAGAACTCCACTTATGAAAATCGAAGATCTAATTGTGTGGGCAACTGAATCTGAGGGATCATATTCAACACCAACGGTCATCAAATCTTTTAGATACAGACTCATTCAATCATGATTGCTGACGTCCAATCAGCGATCAAAGGCAATCCTTTGAAAGACCTATCCAACGGCTAGTTGAGGGTGAAAGAATATAAAAGGAGATCATGGTGTCATTGTTCTTGTGCGATCAGAATCATCAATTCCAAAGTGCTAGAGTGCTTCAGATTCAATACTTATTCTTGAAAGCTAAATACTTCAATCCTTGAGAGGTTTTGTAAGAGTGTGAGAGTAAAATCACTTGTCACTTTTCATTGATTCATTTAGTGGAATCCAGCCTATCGGCTGTCAGTGTGGGAGAGTGGACCTAGGCTTGATCTAAACCGAACCATTATAATTATCTTGTGCAATATTTACTATCTCCTAACTCCTTCTATTGTGTTTAGTAGATTGCATACTTTCGTCCAGAAACTGACATCGCATAACATTCAGATTCTGAATCGATTATTAATTTGATTTGATTCTTTTATTTTCGAATTTTCTAGTCAAAATTGTTCAGAATCACATAATCACCCCATCTAGGTGATATTACTAGATACAACAAACTTATGGCAACATCATTTAATACTAATCTATAGCAATTGGGTATCACTCCATTTATGTGGGTTCAATCTTGCTCTAACTTTTAGCTAGTACTTTATCCTGTTGAAACAAAACTGGTTCAAGTTCTTCAGATTTCAGTCTGTAGTGCATATTTTTAATATGGCCATTACATAACAATCTATCTTTAAACTGACGATGAATGGCATTCGAAAAAGTGCGAGATTCATGCTAATATGATTGACCTATATGACCACTTTATCAAACAGATAACATCATATGATATTACTGCCAACATTATTTGGTCACATTGTTTGTCATGAGCATGATATGGCATCGTGACCTCTTTTTGGAAGCTATAGTAATCCTGTTCATGCTCGTTGCTTATGGAATAATTTGAAGCTCCGCCTCTAGCATACCAATTGCACCCCTGCAACAATACCTAACTTCAGTTACTGCTTATGGGAATGGAGACAACTTATAACAAAAACATATTATCTGTTGCAATAACTGGTAAGTTCCTTCACTGGTGTTGTGGAGTAGTTACCAGACTGAGAAGTCAATTTGCCAAAACAAGGAAATAAAGAGTAGTAATTCCTAGAGTGATGACGATGGGAAGGAGACTTTTGTTTCTCAGATATAGAGCTCACAAAAGACTATCGATTTCCGCATTTCTGATAATAATATCAATGCTTATGTTCTTTAAAAATACAGTAACAGAAGAAATCATAGTATGAATGCTGGCAAAAATCTAACAACCTAGTATAGGCTACAAGTGAAATTGTCTTGTGTTAAGTTACGAACCTGCAAATACAAAGAGCTTTCCTCATGTCTCCAGATGCGGCTGCAACTTTCTGTTATATATCTTTCACTCAGTATGGATAAGCACAAAAAATTAAAGAGTGGACACGATGCAGAAGTTTCAAACTCAGGAGAAAAAAAAAAACATAATGGACTCACTCTGGCACAGAGTTCCAGTGCATGTGGTTGAAAGACAGGATAACGGAGCACCTGTCAAATAAACAGACATAAACATCAATTGCTCGTAATTACAATACTATGATTTCAGTAAAGGCTACTCATTAAAGTCCTTAAAAAGAAGTCCTCCAAAATTTGTCTCCCATAAGACAAATTTGTGTGAACTTGACCTGCAAGTGTCAAGGTGATAGGTGTGCCATATTCACAGCCACCAGATCTTCAATTGAAGGAAAAATGGAAAAAGAAGACGACACGTCTCGTGAAATGACACGTAGAGGTAGTTTTGGCATCATGACATTGAAGGTCAAATACCGAAATACTCAATTTCAAAAAGGCAACATATCCAGGGTTTAGTAGTCAGATGCTGCATGGTACTGAGAACACGAGAAAGATTCTAATAGGGAAAAGCATATAATGACCTTGAGTCTCTCTTGAAGAATCCTGACGATCTGCTCTGGGGAGTAAGCCCGAAAAGTTACAATCATAGGCTTGCCTAACAGGAACGAAAGGACAGAGACAGGAGTAAGCACTATATCCAGATCAGAGAAACGTTAAGGGCTTGTTCGTTTAAGATTCAGTAAAAGCGAAAAGTATTTTTTTGCTTCCCATTAAAATTGAAAATATCATCCGAATTTCGAATTTTTTTGAAGGAATTATATGTTAATATGTGTGTCAATATTTATAGGTTGCGAAAGCGTCGGGTGTTTTAAATTTAAAGAAAATAGAAGTGTGTGGGCTGCAAAATTTAGATTAAGCAAATAGTGAAAAATAATTTCTATCAAGACAAGCATTTGTATCTTATCAAGTCAAGAAAAGATGGCTCACAATTTAAGGCTTGAAGCCTTGGTAGAAAACGATCTGCCAAGTCTATTGTATTTACTATTCCTGCAAATTGCTTTGTAAAACCATAAAGAAAAGTAAAAGTATCAACCAGATATAGCGAGCAATTAATATACATTTAGAGAATGGGAAAGTGGTGAGCATAAAAAGATCATGAAGCACAGCACGGTCTTTTGTGATCAAATAATCCAACTCATCCGCAATAATTAGCCTGCGATAGGAAAAATTAGTTCAGTAGAAGCATAGACTCATATACTCCTACTGCCATAAATGTGGGCAACTTAAAAGAATTAGCATCTTCTTGCAACATGTTGAACCATATCAGGATCTACATGACTTTGGGCCAATATTGCCTCATGGTGCGAAGTGTTCGTAAGTATAGTTAATGAAATTGCTCCTTACATCATCTTCGTGGATTATTGCTTCTCTGCATATAATTTCTGAAGCAGTTGCAAAGCTGAGATACGATCATTTGTCATTTTCGGCAATTGGTACTTGGATATTATCTGTCAGCAAAATGGCAGATAAGGACGTGCAGGGTCTAACATGCCAATGCACATGCTTCCAATATGAGCACCTTGCTGAAGATCTCTGATGTGCTGGATAGAGAAGTACAATTTAAAGCTAAAACTTCTGCCTGCTGAAGACCTGACTGGAAACATTCAAAAAAACAAAAAAATTGTAAAGAGAGATCCCAAACAGATCAAAACTTGTGAGATATATTAGAAGAAATCAGAAATGATTTGTCAATTCTGGTTCTGGATTGACTCCTAGCAACCAAGCCAAAACGAAAAATTGACCTGCCAATTTTGAAGATGAGCACAAAAAACTCCTATAATTTAGTTTGGAGAGCTGAGACTCTAGATGCTTATATTAACAAAAGTATCTTCTATGTCTCGAAACCATCGAGGAAAAATGTGCACGAATAACATTGAGGTCCTGTGAGAAGCAATGAGACATTTTCATCATCTACGAGGCATGTCCTAACTCCTTAGTGAAGGTGTTTAACTTGTGGAAATGTAGCTGTGCCAAAATTTGTTGAATCTTCTCATCTCAAATGATGAATGATGGTTCTTGGGATACTATACACGGAAATAAATAATAAATATGGCCACAGCATCATCAAGAAGTAAAGAACGGCAAGGTAACCTCCTGCGTCCAATGCAGTAAGAGCTCCTTCACTTTTTCCATGGATAAGGACTTTCCTGTCCCAGGGCATCCACAGATGTATAAGATGCCGGCTTTCTCCTGCTCGATGCGTCCCTTGCAAAAATCCACAATCATCTTTTGTTCATTTTCTCTGCAAGAGACAAATGGTGGCAGCGTCAACACGTGAAGCGCTTCCTTCACTGCGCTCATCTGCTGAGGATCTATCGTCACATTACAGAAACGTTAATTTCCTTTGTTGCAATTAAAGTCTGTGCTGCTATGGTGTTCAATGTATCTTGATATGTTCTACTTGCCTCTTGGATTCCATTTGATATCGGCTTCAAGACCATCAGGCAATCTCTTTGCTGGCGATTTCTTCGGTTTCAAGGGCTTATCAGCAACTGCTTTCTCAATTCTCTGCGGATAATTTTAGATTAGCAAAACCAATGGTGTTTCCAACTTCCTAGTCAGGCGTGCACCAAAAAAACCTTAGTACACTGTAAACCCAGAAAAAATAGAAGATTATGGCCGATCCTAATCAATTGAATCTTACATAATGAAATAACTACATGATTTTCCTTAAACGACACAGTTTAAATTCGCCATAACCAATCCACTATCTAAATCGCTTTTTCACTTCCTAGTGGTTGCAATCAACGCACATTCAATTTGATGAGTACAGAATCTAAGAACGTGATCACGACGCGCCATCAGCAAATCAGTATCCATTCAGCTGTAGCAATGAACCAAAGTGAAAAGTTGACTTCAACAACGGCATAACTGAAAGAAATTGGACAAGATGAGGTTTACTTTATTTCTTATGAGTATTTAAAGTACAGGATAGCTAATGTTTTATGGAAAGACATTAGCTAGAATAAATGAAATACAATATCTTTCCTGAGCTATGACTTTTATACATAAAAAGATAAAATCCTATATACAAAGAAAGAAAAAGTATGTCAACTTTGGAAACTCTCTCTGCACTTGCCAAGAGTATAAGAATTGCTTGGCTGGTCTTGATCTGATTGAGAGCAATTTTTCGAATTGCTTTGATCTTGATATGATTGAAAGCAATCTTTGAAATTGCTTTGCTGTTGAGATATACTTTCTCCAATACGCCCACGCAAGATAGGCGTTCCATCGCGAATGCTGATCTTGGATCGTAAATGAGTAAACCGTTGTCGTGCAAGAGGCTTTGTTAGTGCATCCGCGAGTTGATCATGAGTAGACACGTGACTCACTCGTAACATATCTTTGTTAACCATGTCACGAACAAAGTGGAAATCAATGGCTATGTGTTTCATCTTGGAGTGAAAAACAGGATTAGCGCACACATATGTAGCACCAATATTATCGCAGTAGATGCTAGGTGTGGTCGAAGAAGATACTCCAAGTTCATGCAGTAGAGATTGAACCCATGTGAGCTCAGAAGCTGTCGCAGCAACTGCGCGATACTCGGCTTCGGTTGATGAATGAGCAACAGATCGTTGCTTTCGAGAGCACCACGATATAGGATTATTGCCAATATAAACTATGTATGCGGTTGTAGACATACGATCATCTCGATTGCCCGCCCAATCAGCATCAGAGAATGCATGGAGAGATGGAGAGGGACTACTTTGCAAGTATAGGCCCAGATTTATAGTCCCTTTCAGATAACGTAAAACACGTTTAATAGCACTCCAATGTAACTCTGTTGGTTGGTGCATAAACTGAGAGAGTTTGTTGACAACAAAAGCAATATCAGGCCTTGTAAATGCAAGATATTGAAGAGCACCAACGATCTTCCTATATTTAGTTGCATCTGTACAAGGTGACCCATCAACAAGAGTGAGAGAGCTCCCGGTAGCCATTGGGGTGGTAATCTCCTTAGCTCCTAACATGGTTGCTCGATCCAGAATGTCCCTTATATTTATGTTGTGTGAGAAAGAGACCAGACTTCGTGCGGATCACCTCAATTCCCAAGAAGTAATGTAGATCTCCTCGATCCTTTAATGAAAATTTATCTGCAAGAGCACTCACGAACTTTTGCTAAAAAATCGTATCACTTCCTGTCAGGATCAGATCATCTACATAAACCAAGAAGTAAGCAATGATGCCATCATGTCTGTATATAAAGAGTGACGAATCTGATTTGGATTGCATGAATCCAAACGAGATAACAAAGGAACTGAGTGCTTGATACCACGCACGAGGGGCATGTTTAAGACCGTAAATAGCCTCTTCAATCGACATATGTGATTAGGATGTGACTGATTGACAAATCCCAGTGGTTGTTGCATATAGACTTCCTCCATAAGAGTGCCATGTAAGAAAGCATTATTGACATCCAACTGTAGAAGGGGCCAACTGTTGGATAATGCCAGACAAAGAACGACCTGTATTGTGGCGGGTTTAACTACTGGACTAAACGTATGATCATAGTCAAGTCCTGGCCATCGGTGGAATCCCTTTGCGACAAGTCGTGCCTTATATCGAGCTATGCTACCGTATGAGTTTCTCTTGATTCGAAATATCTACTTGCAACCAATGATATTATGATGAGGCTCAGGTGGTACAAGTTGCCATGTACCATTTCAGAGAATTGCATTAAATTCCTCCGACATAGCAGCACGCCACTTTGGATCTTTTAAGGCCAGGGAAACACACGTTGGTTCAAGTGATGGAGGTAGAGAATGTTTGGAGGTTGAATGTATTTGTTTGGGTTTGTAAATATTATTCTGGGAGCGAGTGATCATCGGATGTGAACGTGTGGACATTGGTGGAATTGTGTTTGAGGGGCCGAATGAAGTGTTTGAGTTTGCGGGAGGCATAGATGGAGCTTCAGCAGCTAATGATGGATCTGCGCTCAGGGACGTTGAATGGTGTTCTCCACCAAATTTGCGAGGCCATTCGAATGTTGATCTAGAACTTCTCCAACCATTGAACTTGAAGGACTTGATTGATCATGTATCATGTGACTTAGCCGTCTGGTGTTGGAAGATGTGGCTGAATTCTTTATTAAAAAATGAGAGGGTGCATAGGTAGTTTGCGATGGTAGAGATGGGGATTGAGAATTGGTATGATGGAGAGATTTAGCGTGTTTGGAATAAGGAAAAATGGACTCATAAAAAACCACATGATGTGAGACAAAAACTTTGTTTTGTTGAGGATCGTAACACTTGTAAGCACTTTGATTGATAAAGTAACCAAGAAAAATACAAGGTTTCGATCGATATTCAAGTTTGTGTTTGCCATATGGTTTAAGCCAAGGGTAACACAAACAACCAAAAACTCGAAGTTTCGAGTAATTTGGACATGAGTCGAATAGAGATTCAAAAGGAGTTTTGAGTCCTAAGACCTGTGTAGGCAGACGATTTATGAGAAATGTGGCGACTTGGAAAGCGTGAGACCAAAATGAAGATGGAAGAGACGCTTGATGAAGCAGTGTAAGACCAGTTTCGACAACATGTCTATGACAACGCTCAACAATCCCATTATGTTGGGGGTGTGTGGGGAGGTGTTTGTAAATGTGTAATCCCATGAGACAAGAAAAATCCTTTTAATTTTTGATATTCTCCCCCACCATCAGAGTAAATTGATACGATGGGATTTTGAAAGTAATTTTCCACCAACTTCTTGAATTTTGGAAATAGATAGAGAAGCTAGGATTTCTGTTTGATTGGGTATAGCCAGATATATCTGGTATAATGATCCACAAAAATAACATAATACGAAAAGCCATCTATTGATTTCACTAGAGCAGGACCCCAGACGTCAGTGTAAATGAGATCAAGAGGCCGTCGGCTAGACAATGTAGAGTCACCAAACGGAAGTTTATGACTTTTATTACATTGACACGACTCACACAAAAATCTGGAACAAGACTTGGAAAGAGAAGGAATTGATGTTGACTTTAAAAGAAACTCTAAGATCTGATGAGAGGGATGATCAAGACGTTGATGCCAATCACTAGAGGATGCACGAACACCAATCATAGTTGAGGGTGGTGTATGAGTCACATGGAGTGAAGATGGAAGTTCATAGACATCATTGTTATTCAAGCCTTGTGTGAGAGTCGCCCTCGTGTGCAGATCCTTCACCAAAAAATGGTCAGGAAAAAATTCCACGGACGTTTGGTTAGTCTTGCAAAACTTTGAAACAGATATCAGGTTTTTACTAATATCAAGAACACATAAAACATCCGATAATGAATATGAAGCAATGGAGGAAAGTTTAGTTGAACCTATGTGTGTTATTTGCAAACCTGAGCCATCACCAATAACGATTTCGTCCGCGCCTTCATAATTAGAATGCAAAGAGAGATTTTCTAGGCTTGAAGTGACAAGATGAGATGCTCCAGAGTCCATCAGCCATCCTTGTTTGGCTTGGCGAGATAACACCGTGCTATTGCAGTAGGTGGAGAGGAGTAATATTGTTTGGCCTAATAGCATTGCTTGGCTGAGTGACCTACCCGTTCACATAATTGGCACCGGACTCATGCTTTTTGAATGGACTGGTTATGATCATAATTATTGCTCCTTCTCCAATGAGGTTGTCGCGTAGACGGGAAGGAGTTCGAGCCTCGATTCGAAATATGGCGCTGGTTGGTGTTCTTGTAAGAACCTCTCTTGGCAAAATTTGCAGTGATAATAATCAATTCACCCTAACTCTCTTGCCTTTTTAAATATTGCTCGAAATCGACAAGTTTATCATGGAGTTCCTCGAAGGAAATGGGTAATTCACGTGCTCTAACGGCAACAGAAATTTCCTTGAATTCGGAACCAAGCCCATTTAGAACATGTATTATTAAATCATCATCACTAATGGGAGAATTGATGATGGCAAGTTCATCAGCAATACCTTTAACGACTTGCAAATACTCAGCTACTGATCGAGTCTCGCGTTTTGTGAGCATTAAGCGCTCCTTGAGACTCATGACGCGTGAACGTGTCCTGTTGGCAAAGAGACGCGAAAGTTTATTCCACACCTCGTGTGTTGTTTTGGCAGAAGCAATGAGAGGAACGATTGAGTCTGAAGTGGAAGCTATGATTTCATGAAGCAATAGTTGATCTTGGCGTACCCAATGAGAATAAGATGGATTGACAAGAGTTTTTCCATCAGAAATGATGGTGCTAGACGAACATAATAGCGTTCCATCTACATACCCCATTAAATCGTAGCCCAATAGCAGAGAATTAAATTGAGCCAACCAGGACGGATAATTCATCGAAGTTAACTTGAAAGGTAGTTGCACAGCTGCATTGATCGACACAAGCATGGTGGCGTTATTTGAAGAAGGACCGGTGACTATCGTACGAGAAGGACCGGTGACTATTGTAGGAGTGTTTGAGGATTCTTCTGCCATTAAAAAAAAATGAACAATATGCTTGTGAGCAGTAGGCTCTGATACCAAGAAAGAAATTGGACAAGATGAGGTTTACTTTATTTCTTACGAGTATTTAAAGTACTGGATAGCTAATATTTGATGGAAAGACATTAGCTAGAATAAATGAAATACAATATCTTTCCTGAGCTATGACTTTTATACATGGGAAGATAAAATCCTATATACAAAAAAAGAAAAAGTATTTGTCAACTTTGGAAACTCTCTCTGCACTTGCCAAGAGTATAAGAATTGCTTGGCTGGTCTTGATCTGATTGAGAGCAATTTTTGGAATTGCTTTGATCTTGATCTGATTGAGAGCAATCTTTGAAATTGCTTTGCTATTGAGATATACTTTCTCCAATAATAACTACCGAGTATAAAAAAGAAGCTTGAGCTCACCTTTGGAGGAGTATTTGGGCCTTGATTCAGGCATCAACGAGGCGACACTCTCTCCAGATCGGCGACTCCACTCTAGCGAAGAGCTGCCCGTGTACCAGATCTGAGCTTCTGCTTCTGAGGAGTGGTATCGCCATCGGATCCAGCAAGAGTCTCCGGGGAGATTATTGCGGGCGGGCGAGACCGGAAAGCCACATTGTTTGGCGATGGAAGGCATTGTGTATTAGACTTGAGACCGAAAGGAGGTAAGAGTGTCACCGTCAGGAAGGCGTAAAAGCTTCCGCGGCCGAGGAAAGAGAGAAGAAGGAAGAATCAAATGGCGAATCAGTAGGTTTGTCTAAATGGTTTGTTTAAGCGGGAAGCGTTTCGTGCTGATACGCCTGAAGACTTGCTTTTAAAATCCTCTTTAGTTTTGATTATCGCTGGCCAAAACCTTTTCTTTTTAATCATTTATTTTGTTTTGTTTACATGTTGAAAATCTTACGAAATGGGGAGTTCATATCCCTCCGAATCTATGACACCTTCAAATAAAAAAGTTAACGGAAATTCAAAGTATACTGCATCATTTTTTTTTTTACCGGAGAATAATATCCACTATGTTAAAAATTAGGATTGAATTCTTTATATATAATTTGTTCCTCGAATAGTATCACTTTGATGTTTTATAAAACAGAGAAATAAATCTCATCTTGTTCCTTTTTAAAATGGTGGAAACCCCACCAGTTTGCTGGCAAAAAATTACGTAACCGGACCGTCCATTTTGTTAATTGACTGTACCATCACATTGTCATTTTCCTTTTCTTTTTTTTTGCTTGTGATTATTTGTATTGCGGTATATAATTTGTTCTTTCTTTTCTCATATTCAAGTATTTTAACTTACGAGGATATGTAGGTTTCTCCATAAGATTGGCATTCTTTAGGCCAATATAAATCCTCTAATCCTAAATTAATTCATGAGAAAAAGGAAACCAGGGAAAGTTGGAAAAATCAAATGAAACCGGCCAAAGCATTATCCTGGTTTCCTCCATTAAAAATTGTGGCTGGTATGAAACGGTTAGAAAATTAAAATTACAGCACCGTTAAGATAGCCGAGCCCAAAAAACATTATCACTAACAGATACTCTAACAAAATCAACAAACTTTTAACACATACCCGTACATTATAATTATTTCCCCAACTACCCTCGCCGCTATATGTCACGTTATTGCCGGCCCCATTATCCCTTTAAATCTCCATCTCCCTTGCCGTAGACTTGCACTTGGTGTATTTACCAAAAAATGTCTCATCTCCTCCGGTGTCCGCACACATGTCTCCAACATCATCGTGTAGAACAACTCCCACACAATGCTCGTGATCGCCGCAAACAAGAAGAAGGCCCCATGGCCCCATCGACAGTAATCGCCTAGTACGTTGATAAGAAATCATCGATAGTACTCCACTAATCACCTAGTACTCTACGACACCGATTACACGCCCCTATGTACGCAGCCTCTGCAGGAAGATCTCTGAATTATACACCCACGTGATCGGCCCCATCCTGATGGAGAAGAAGGCTACGTGGCATTCTTCTCCATTGGAATGGGGCCCGTCATGTCAATGTACCGCTCAGAGATCTTCCCACTGTGACTGCGTGCACTGGAATACGCAATCGGTGTCGCCTTATGTCGCCTTAATTCGAGTGGTGAATCGGTGTCGCCTTAATTCGAGTGGTGAGTGAAGTGTTATCAATGAAGTTGTTATCGTTGTATAAGGCAATTGCCATTGACGTGCCCTTCTTCTTGTTCACAGCAATTGGTGTGGGCTTCTTCTACATGATAATGCCGGAAACGCAGAGGCAGACGCTAGAGGAGATGGGACGGTTTTTTTTGGTAAATACACCAAGTGGAGATACAGTTAGGGAATAATTAGAAAATAGCGGGTATCTTGTCAAAATTGATACCTTTATTGGGATATTTAGAGTAAATTATACTTGATATGAATGAGTAATGTTTGCTAAAGTATAACAATAATAAATTTCCAAAGGAACAAATCAACAATTTTTTTTGAAGAAATTCTATTTCTTTCTGACAAAGAAGTTTCTAATAAAGTGGTTGGGACTTTTTGTTTTGCCCATTTGAACCTGACCCCACTATGCAGTTGGGCCACACTCTCTTTTTCCTGGCCTCGCTGAAATTTCCTTGTGACGTGCATTGCCATTCATGTGCCATGCTTGTTGCATACACATTTTTTGAAGGACTTTTAACTAAACATTTCAGAGTTGTTTTAATCTAAAATCTTTGGTTACCGGCGAACGCTTCGAAAGGCGACCCGCTTTCAATACTAGTTCTTACCTCACGATGCCATTTTTCCAATATCATTAAATAGCATGGCCTGAGATTAAGGTAACTCAAGTGGGAAAGCCGTGTTATGGGCGACCTTATTGCACGATTCAGAGAGCACTTGTGTATGTGATGCAAGTGAACGTGTACGATATTAATTTACTCATGATTAGAGAGTGCATTGGTTTGCCACTGTTGGTTGATAAAGTGGGAAGTAGGAAAACGTTAACCTCGGAAAGACGAATTGAGGAGTTTGGGAAGCCCATTATCAAAATCCATTGCATGGATGAAGTGCTCGAATTTACGAGTCGATTATGAGGATGTAGATGGGGAGAATTAAATTTTGGGCTTTCTATGTAGAATATTGTTTCACAAATAATTTGATATATTTGTGTATCATCGGATGGAAAATTGGTAGGCAAAGGGACTTCTCAACAGCATTGATACACAC
The DNA here is from genome assembly GCA_029784005.1 of Lenwebbia sp. NSW1173648. Taxonomy (NCBI): domain Eukaryota; kingdom Viridiplantae; phylum Streptophyta; class Magnoliopsida; order Myrtales; family Myrtaceae; genus Lenwebbia; species Lenwebbia sp. NSW1173648. Next base: position 875,928 of record JARCGZ010000011.1, read on the forward strand.
GATAAATAGTACAACACATTACATGAGCTGATTAATGCATCTTTGTCAGAAAGAAGTGCGAAGAAGAAACATGTCCAAATGAACAAAATACTTCATAATGTAGCCTTTAAAATAGCATCGAGAAGCCTATATCTTAAGTTTTTGACAAGAGCATGTGAGAGCTAGAAGAAGTGCCAAAGGAAGAAGAGTACGCATTTGCAAGTCAAATTTTTTTTTATGGATAATGACTTGTGCAGTCTACGGACAAAACCTAATAGCACAAATCTTTCGACTTTACTCATTCTAAGAAATTACAATTTTAGGATGATCCTAGATAGCTTATACTTGACTGTGCAAAGATTTCGATCTTGAACTTACACAGTACCTCAATCGCATATTTTCCACCTTCTTTGTCTTGTTTGACTGGTCTTAAAGCACTCTACTTGAAATATTGTCTGTTTTTAATAGAAATCCCTTCAAAGGGGCACTAAGTGTCCATGCAATGTTTGTTCATTATGGTTTTAATGTTTATCCTAACCATGCTAAAAAGGAAAAGAACAATCAATGTATTGAAAGTGCACACTCAAGTAAGAAAAGCAATGGAAATGCGAAAACAACCTGATATTTATCACTAAGAACACGCATCACCCTATTGTAAAGCCCTATTACCTTATTCCATTTTGAGTTAAATTTTTTATCCAAAGTTTTCACATTTTTTAAGACTATGCTAAACTAAAATGTTCATCAAAATATCTAAAATATGTGAATCCTAGCCGTAGAATCTAAAACCAATTCTAAACTAAAAATCTAACAAAATGAATCAAAATTTAATTTCTAAACTATTTCCTAATTTTTTTAGTACATTTTATTTTTTATTTGTATTATTTTATTATTATTTTTCTGAATAAGGGAATCGGATCGCGTCCTCTGACCAGCTCCGAATGTGAGTCTCATCCGTATGATCCGGATCCCCTGCCATAAAGGCAGGGGTGACATTGAGGGATCCGGGCCGTCCATTTCAAAATGGACCGTCCGAATTGAGCCACATCATCTTTTTAGGGGGGGATTTTTTTGCGGGAAATTTCAAAATTTTAAAAAAAATGATGTGGATCAATCTAGGCAGTCCATTTTTTATTTGGACGGCCTGAATCGATCATGTCACCCCTGACATTGCAATGTCAATGTCAGGAGATCCATTTCCTCATCCGTACTCTACAAGTCTGGGTTGAATTTAGGCCCTCGCGCCTGGTTCGAACTTGTGCCCAATTCCGCTCATCCCATAAACTCCCAGTGCAGCTTTATTATTATTCAGCCCATATATATTTCTTTGTTTATTTCATTATTATTATTATTTTATTTCCCTATTCCCTTTTTTATCTTTTTTCTTTTATCTTTTCTTTTTTATTCCTTTTCTTTTATTTTTGTTATTCTTTTTCTTTTTTTCAGAGCGTGTTGCCCATTGCCGAGACTCCATCATTGGGGAATGGATCCCCTGACATTGCAATGTCAATGTCAGGGGTGACATGATCGATCCGGGCCGTCCAAATCAAAAATGGACTGCCCGAATTGATCCACATCATTTTTTTTTTAATTTTGAAATTTTCCGCCAAAAAATCCCCACCCCTAAAAGGATGATGTGACTCAATCCGAACCGTCCATTTTGAAATGGACGGCCCGGATCCCCTCAATGTCACCCCTGCCTTTATGGCAGGGGATCCGGATCCTGTACATCACTGAAACTCCATCACCGAGATGGCTGACCATCACCTCCGTCCGGTCGTCCCAGACCATTCCCGTTGGTAATCTCTGGTGATCAAAACACTACCTTCATTCTTCCGGGACAAACGAATATATACATAATGCAAAAATTCAAGTACCGAAGTACATTACCGGAAATTTGAGTAATACGCATGTTGATAACTCTTGCTCATTTTCCTCACAGATTACCGCCGCAAGTAGGATATCACCAAAGGTATCATAAATAAAACACAAACAACACAACTCAGTAAAGCATTCAGCGAATACCACCACGTATCAAGTTAATTTCTTAACATCTGACCACTTGATCTATTTCGCATCAATCACAATCAGATGAGACCAAAACCGTAACTATTTTTTTAATCGACTCTCAGGGGCATTTTGTCAAACAATTGATATGCAATCACTGAAAGAACGAAACGAGGCACGAAGAACTCAGATTGAAGATCTAATGCACACAACGTCAATCCAGAATACTTACAATCCTAGACACGAATCTGAATCAAGTCGATCTAAGCCTAATCGAGAATCTATCACATTATGTTCAATTTTTCTAAAAACAGAGCAAAACGTAGGCGAAAGTTCACTGAACTTTACCTCGACAAAGTTGAATTTCTAGCTCCGAATAGTGAGAAGATCCAGGCCAGGATGTTCCAGAAGTATCAGACGAAGGAGGTCGGTCGTCGTTGTTGGCGGATGTGGCGGCTGAGGAGCGTAAAAAGGAGGAGCACTAGCCTCAGGTGAAAAATTGTATCAAAGATGGAGCCACGGTGGCGCTAGGCGATGACGCTGTGATGCGAGCTATGAAATTTCGCTCAATTGAGAAGAAATATCCCCAGGATCTTCTGTAGCGTCCCCCAAGAGCCAAAACTGATTCTGTTTTTCTCTCCCCGAGCGCTGCGCCGAGTTGTCAGACGAGAGAGAATATCCATAGAACGTCCAATTGACCTAATCCTTTTCAAAAAAAATTATATTTTTAAATTTTTACAAGAATGGACACCTGATTTGATGACAAAAAATTTGAGGTGTCAACCTCATTTAACATCAATCTATAGCAATTGGGTGTCATTTGATTTCGGTAGGTTCAATCTTACTCGAGTTTTTAGCCAGTCTTTTGTCGTGTTGAAATAAAACTAGTTCAAGTTCTTTAGATCTCAATGTGTAGTGCATAATATTAATATGGTCATTGCCTAACAATCTATATTGATATTGGCGATGAATAGCACCCGAAAAAAATGAGATCTGAAGAACTACACACTGATTGTTACGCAATTCAAGTGCATTCGTATCGACAATGTTACTAAATTATTCTTCTTTTGATGAGCACAATTCAAGTGCGTTCGTATCGACGTACAATAATAGAAATCAAAACTTCCAAAGGAAATGAAAAACACATGGTTGCAACACTGGTTATAAGTTCCATATGGCAATTTTCTTTCGTATATCCGACAAATTTCAGAATAAATTAAATTTCGCCTTTTGCGTCAAGCGATAGGAATTTCGTGGACCGTAAAACATCGAAGAACATGCATAAATGATACAAAAACCATCTACATCCATCGTAAATCTCTTTATTCATAGTCAATTTGTCGCATTTTATGATAGTCGCGGGATGCTAGTGGCTGGCACCGGCGGTCCACTAATTTAATATTAGGAATTTCCTTTTTAAGGTAAATGAATGGATTGGGACTAGCTTACCTAAACAAGAAAAATCCAAAAATGGGGAATTCAAAGAGAGAGAGTTTAGGAATTAAGGATAAATGACAACGTGGTAGACAATTGAATCTTGATCCAAATATTAATGAATTAAACAAAAGATCTCAAAGCAAGACATGTTATTGGTCTATAAATCATAAAATTACTGTGACCGGGCTTAAGACAGACTCAAGAACATCATCGTTTTCTTAATCGTTATGAATAGTGTCATTTCGTCTTCCCTATGTGTTTATTATACACTTCCTCGCCTATTAGCCACATTAAATGCTATATCAAAAGGCGATGGATAAATGGTTTGTCCATTAACTCATTAATAAGTCATTAACTCTTATTTTTAGCAAAAAGAAAAAAGTTATTAACTCTTCTATTAAATTATCAACATTTGTTTGACCGTTTGCTAATTGCTAACCGTTTTAATAGATTACCAACTTTTACCTACTTAAGTCCAAAGTGTTAAAACTACAAACTTCATACACATTACATTATCAACCTTAGTTTGAGCCGGTCATGACTTTTCTCCAATTAAGTTTCCGATTACATTTAGTTTGTCAAATTGCAATTACCAACTTTTCCGTATAATTTACTCACTTTTATCAAAATCACTCCCTTGCCTTTTCGGTTGAAATCTGCAGGCGCCATTAGATATCCACCTTGAATTCAAAATCAAAATTGAGCAATCTTACCGCCCTATGAAAACCACTAATTTACTATTTTTTTCCCGTTGGAACAAATATCTCTCCCATTAAACGGGTGCTATTCACAAGAACAAACTCATCTTATGGTGAATTAGGACACGGATTTGTGTGAAGAAAAACACTTTCAAATCCAAATTTATCAATTACCCATTTAGAAGCTAGAAATTCTGAGTACCTAAAGCATAACAAATAAATGTTCTTTTATATATATGTTTTACTTTGTTTTTTTTCAGGTAAGACAAATACAACCTCATGACAAGAACATAAATGATTACATGCATCAACGTCCCCATGCACACTAATCTTTAAGAATTAAGACCAATGCACACACTTTCTCGATCGCAAGACCATTAATCTTCCTTACTTATTTTCATCATGCAGCCTCAGCAAGATCCCGCGGATGCAAATAGACGCGCAGCCCATTCTTCATGAACAGAGTGAGTGACATCTTCTGCTCCACGCGGTGACCGGGCACCAGCGACAGCCGGTAGCGCAGGAGCACAGCCGAGGCCACGGACTTCATCTGAAGATACGCCAAGTCCTTCCCCAAACAAGTCCTCGGCCCGGCGTTGAAGGCCACGAACTTGTAGCCGTCTTTCGGCGTCTCGAACCGGCCCTCACTCTCCGAAAGCCATCGCTCCGGCCTGAATTCCATGCAATCCTCACCCCATATCGACTTCATCCTCCCCACGGAGTATATCGAGTATGTAACCGTCGATCCAGCCGGCACGTGGGTCCCGTCAGGCAGGACGTCGTCCGCGACCACGTACTTGAAGTCCTCCGGCACCGAGGGGTATAAGCGCAGCGTCTCGGCAAGCGCCGCCTTGAGATAGACCAGCCTGTCGGCCTCGTCGAACACCAATGGCGAGTCCAGCCGTTTGCTGCGATCATAGCCGCGGGTGTCCTTGAGGACCCTTACTATCTCATGCACGATCTTGCTCTCCACTCGCGGGTTGTTCATGACGAGCCAGAAAAACCAGCTCAGCGCAACAGACGACGTGTCGCGCCCGGCGAGGACGAAGTTCAACGCGATCCGCTGGAGGACGGAGCTCTGGAAGAGGTTGCCATCAACGTCCCTCTTTTTCAGGAAGCGCGAGAGGAGGTCGTCAGAGGGAGTCGCTTTGCGCGCGTTGATGGCATCGTTCATGTAGTCCTCGACGACTTTGAGGCTCTTCTTTAACCTCTGCTCGGCTCCGACACCTAATATCTTCTTGAGCCTCCATAGAAAGCCGGGATATAGCAGACGCTGAAGGGTCGCTTCAGTGGCCTTGTCGAAAGCCGTAGCGAAAGGGTTTTCTGGTAACTCCGGCGAGAGAGTCTCTGGGTCTTTACCGAACGTGAGCCCACAGATGTTGTCGAACGTCAGGCGAAGCAAGAGGTCTTGCAAGTCGACGGAGATGCGCTCGCTCGCGGCCTTGTCGAGGATCTTCCAGAACCGGGTCCTGATGGTCCGGTTCACCCATCGGTCCATGGCCTGCCTCAGCGTCCGGGTCGTGAACTCGAGGGCCGCCGTCTTGCGCTGCAGGAGCCACGTCTCGCCGTCGCTGTTGAAGATCCCCTGGCCAAGCAGGTCGTGGAAGGCAGTCTGCCACGTGGGGCCCTTAGGGTAGTTGTCGAACCGCGTTCGGAGCACATGCTCGATGTTCTTGGGGTGGCACGTGACGGTGTAGAAACCTTGCTTGCGGGCCAAGAAAGGGAGGGCGATGGTGCACGTCTGGTAGGTGGCGGCGCCGCCAGTGGCCCGGAGGCGGCCGGCGATCCAGTCATGGAGCCTATTCCGGTTCACGAAGAGGCCCGGGAGGCTGCCCACGACTGGCCATGCCTTCGGGCCGGTGAGTTTCCTGGCCAAGAGATAGAACCAAATCAGGTAGGCACAAGCAAGAGCTGACAAGTTGAAGAGGAGGAGTGATGCTTCCATGGTGTGGTTCGGACCGAGGGTCACCAGCGAATCTGAGAGAGAAGGTGATGAGTTGTTGTGAATATATAGTTGGGATATGCGCGAGGAAGATGTAGGAGGAGTTGTTAGGAAAAATCTTGAAGTCACAGGGGTTGATAGGAACCAAGTTAAAGGAGTGAATACAATAAAGCTTCCCTGAAAATCTTTACGGGGTTTGAGTCGTGCATATAGTCGCCTGAGTAGTTGCAAGGGTACAACATGAAATTAGGGCCATTTATATGTTTTTAATTAAGATGATAGAGTGTGATTTGGTGTATCAACTCATAAATAATGAAAAAAAATTCGTACCATTAGGTTGCCTCTAATCTTTGCAGTTACATGGCATCTGCTTATTACTAGAACAGAGAAGTCAATTAGAGAAAATCTAGCTTTGAGAACACATACAATTCTCTAGCTTAGCTTGGGCTTCGTATCGGTCGATGAAGCAATGTAATTTATCCACCGAATGTTGTAGGCAATTCACACGTCACACTAAATTATGAGTTCTAGCACTTTTATGCGTGATTATATGTATATAAAGAGAGACATAGGAAAACGTTTGGACGTGTTTAGCACATTGCTAATATGATAAATATGGTCAGACGTCAGTGTCACTTGGAAATCACCAAACCCTCTTTCTTATTACTTGTTAGTCGAATCTAAGTTTCTTTTCTGGGGAGGTAAAGAAGTATGCTCATTACTCACCCAAAAGGGATAGCGGAGTCTACCATTTAGACTCCAGTTTCATACTGCTCTTACTTCTTCGTCTTCTTCCTCCTCCTCCTCCTCCTCCTCCTTTATCTTTCTGTGCTGTTGCTATTTACATACAGCGATCATTTTCATGTTTGTTAAGTTGTTGTTTCTCATGTGGACACGTAACCTGCGGATTTGGGTTTCAAATCATCTGTCTAAGCAGCTGATGCACGAGTAAAATATGGGTATGCAGTGCTAACTTGGCTTGAACCTGACCCCTTAATTAAACGGCCAACAGTACACAGCTAATTACCTACAGTTGAAGACTTCTTGCCCCGCATACCCAATTAAATTAAGGGCACTGTCTCTTCTTGGCAAGTCTTGATGTACAATCTAAAGGAGAGAGTGGTGGTTAGAGGCGGTTTACCGGCAATGGGAAAATGGCATTAGATATGGGGGAGAGAACCTAACACGTGCATGAGACGGAGAAGGACGGGAAGTGATCCCAGCGAAGTCTGCACTGGTTTTTTCCATTTGGGGGGGATTTATAAAGAATTAGACCTTTCTTGACCATGTGGACCTGTGATGACTGATTTTTTTTGACGTTTTGTTTTGGTTGGGATCCGTCTTAGCCAACTCATTCCATAGTTGCATTCGTCAGAACAGGCATTAAGTGAAGGAAAAGGTGGAAAAGGTGGGTCTCGATTAGGGTTTTTTGGATTTTTTTTACAAGCCTCACGGTTAAAAGTTGTGTCCAATTATAGATAACGTAAGCGAAGTTCGTTTTATATAGGGATTTTAAGTCAGGAAGCTGCTAGCTTGACATTCTCACAGTACTGCTAGTTATTTTTTACTACACGATCACTCAATCAATGAGTGGTTTATGCAAAACACGCGGTGATGGTGTGTGGATCTACGGTTGAGATTGTACCGTCCCTGACAATACTAATAGAGTAGCATTTCCCTTTAAATTATTTTGTTTTGAAGCATTTCCTTTTAAGTTATTTTGTTTTGATTCCCTAACAACAACATGCTTGAGCTTTGGTGATGTTATAGGCAAAATTACCAAAAAAGTCCCTAACTGTTATAATTGTGCCTATTCAGTCATAAACTTTTTTTTTTGTCAATTGAGTCCTAAATCTGTTTACATTTTTTCAATTGAGTTCATCTGGCCAATTTTGGCAGAAAATTAATGACATGGACGACCGTCCTATGTGGCACTACAGCGCTAACGTGGAATTTTCTTATTTTTTGAATCTTTTTTTGTCTTTTTTTCTTTTATTATTAAGGCCAGCGGGAGGATGCGACCCTTGCAGCCGTTGGCAAGGACTTGCTCTTACCCAGCTACCGGCGGCCTCCTGCGGGCCTTAACAATGAAAAAAAAAGAAAGCAACAATTAATAAAATAAAAAATTTCACGTCAGCACCAATAGTACCACCTAAAATGATCGGCGTCTATGTCATTAATTTTCGGTCAAAATTGGCAAAATGTGAAAAAGTTTGGGACTCAATTGGCCCAAAAAAAAAAGATTTATGAATGAACTAACACAATCACAATTAATTTAGAATTTTTTGATAATTTTCCCCGGATCTCGTGATATACTTATTCACTCGATTACCTAATACAATTTCACACGTAGAACCTCGCTCTTTTCTCCTCATTTTATGAGCTGATCCCACCACCACCTTTTATATCTCACTCTACACACGAAAAAACTGAAAATTTACACCTCTCTCTCTCTCTCTCTCTCTCTCTCTCTCTCTCTCTCTCTCTCTCTCTCTCTCTCTCTCTCTCTCTCTCTCTCTCTCTCTTCCTTATTCCTCATTTTGTTTTTGGTTCTTCTTCTCGCGCGAGGATGGACGCTATGGCTGAGCTTTACTACAAAACTCCCAAGGCCACCATGTCCGAGCTCTATAAAAGAGCTCTCATAGTCATAGCCGAGCTCTGCTATGGAGCTCACGTGGCTGGTCGTGGCCCTCATGAGCTTGGCTCCCCCGTGAGGCGCGAGCTCGCTCCTCACAAGCAGAGACACGGGCGCAAGGAGAGAGGTGGCGGGCGGCGAGAGCATGAACGGTAGGGTCGGTCTTCTTCTCTAACGTCGATGCCGGGACAGCGGTTCAGAAGTTTTGGGTGTCTTAAGGTGTGTGCGGGGACTCAGAGAGATATTTTTTAAAAGAGAATAAGAGGTAATAATCACATGTAATGCGAGCATAGACTTGTAACTTGAATGAGAAAATTACCAAAAAAGTCATAAATCTATTGCAATTATGCCAATTCAATCTTAAATCTTTTTTTGCCAATTCAGTCATAAACTTTTTGCATTTGTACCAATTCATTCCTTCCGGCCAACTTTGGCCGGCCGGTGCTAACGTGGACACCGACCGACGCTGATGGGGACGTCGACGCTGACGTGGATAATTTTTAATAATATTTTATATTTTTTAATTTTAATTTTAATTTTTTTGTTTTTTTGTTTTCTTCCCCACTTTCCTCCTGCGACCGGCCAAAGCCTAGAACCGACGAGGGCGAGGTCGGCCTTGCCTAGGCCAAGCCTCACCATCGTCGCAAGGTTTGATCCATGGGTCTTGCTTTGTGAGGATGAATCGAGGAGAGGCTGCAACTCGGCCTCGCCAGATCTAGGCGAGGCCGACCTCGCCATGGCTGGGCAAGCTTGCGGCCGAACTCGTCTAGCGACGGTGGTGAGGCCGACCTCACCCTCTTCGACTCTGGCCTCTGGCGATCGGCCAGAAGAAAGTGGAGAAGAAAACAAAAAGAAAAAGGAAAAAAATAAAAATATTATAAAAATATTATTAAAAGTTGTCAACGTCGGCGTCGGCGTCGGCGTCAGTGCCGGTCGGCGTCCACGCCAGCGTCGGCCGCCCAAAATTGATCGAATGGACTGAATTAGCACAAATACAAAAGGTTTAGGATTAAATTGACACGATTACAATATGTTTATGACTTTTTTGGTAATTTTCTCAATCTTGAGTCCACAAATCAGAGCCAAGTTCAAGCAGTAGTTCATTATAATCCTTTCATAAATCAATTAGCGAAAAAAAAAATATTTTAAAAAAAAAATCGAGCAAAGCTCGCTCTTTGCTCGAACACAATCCAGCAACTTCGACATGGGCAATATCTCAATCGGATTAGTTTTTTAGGCCCAAATAACTGTGATTCATAGACTTCACATGAGCGGTTAGATCTTATGGATTTTCGCGCAAAAGCCTAGTTCCCTAATTGAAGTATAGTCTACCAAAAACGACTGTAATCCACTCATCACTTAGCGGGTGGACTTATTCTCACGCAGAGGAGGTTTAATCCTTCTTTATTCATAGGTAAGTCAGAATCCATTGCATCACAAATCAAGAATGTAGACTAAGCCCACTATAAGCCAAATAGAGTACAAACTCAATTCAAACCAGCACTACCAACACTACAAGAGTAATGCATGAAATAAAATAAAAAACAATCAAATTAACTAGAAAATTAAATGCACGAGTTAGCACAGTTTTTTTTTTTTGTCCTTCCTATTTTTTAACTCTCGTCTCTCTAATTAATTTTTGCTTTGCCTCTTTGCAGAGCGCGAGAATCGAACCCGCACCTATGATACTAGTGTCTCCACCCCCTCAATCTCTTCACGAGGAGGGCCGCATGCTTATTGATATTTAGCACAGAGTTGAGCAGCCAAAGGAGAGGAGGCTTTGTACTCGAGACCCTGACGTCCTTCAAGTGATATTTTTAGAGCAAAACAAACCAGCTTAACCATTCTATCCACAATCGACCAAAAAAAAAACCAATTCTATCCACAAGAAGAGCAGCGCTTGCCAGAGGCAGCAAATATTAAATAATCCATTCCAGGCTAGCTTCCCCTATAAAGCTATCGTCCACGGAAAGCAATCAAAAGCTTCTTCCAAAAGTGGGAAGAGAAACTGCAGGCCAAAGACAATGATCTTAGTTTTCGTCACATATGAAGCAAACAGGAGATGTAGCCGAGGTTGATGCCCAAGCACTAATCCTATCCAAAGTTTGAAGCCTATTCAAGAGAGACATCCAGGAAATCGTAGCAAACTTAGGTACAAACAGTGTTTACTTGTTGGCACAAAAAATAAAGCAGCGGATTCAGTAGCACGGGATGCAATAAGGGCTCGGTGTCGTTATGCTAATAAAACGTGGCTTTGGTATGTCAACGAATTGGTCCCCTACAGAAACTTCAGGGACTTGAGAACCGAACAGAAGACGGGAGATTCAATCTGTCTTCCGTAAAGAGACGCAGCGGGAAGAACCAAATTAACCTATGCCATTCCACTCTATTACCAATCATTCACACAAGATTCCAAGCAGTAGCAGAATGCAAAGTGCCACATTTACAAAAACAGTACATATTATTCCCATATCAGTAACCGAGTTAGGAGTGAAAGTGCCACATAAAGCAGCTTGGGTAGCTACAAAACCATCCGATCAAACACCATACCAAATGCCAGTCACTGTCTTGAATAATCTCAGCTCCTTTAGCATAGAAGACAGAGTGGCACATTGCAAAGAACTCTTCAAGAATAACATCCGACAAGACACCACGAGGGAGCCACTTGTCATGACACAAGTATGTCGACTTACCATTCCCATGGAGCGTACAATATGAGGTTTCAGCACATCACGGAACTTTTCTTAACTTCCTCCATTGCATAAGCAGAGAGTTTGTTCCGGCTTTATTAGCCCAGAAACTATCCTGACTCAAAGGATAACTGGAGAGCCAACGATCCACTTTCCCTAACAAAATGTGTGGATAGATGAAGACAGGCCATGATCCTGTAGCTTCGACTCGAATGGCATGGATTCCATTTGCGAGTGCTGAAAATCAAACTTGATGGATGTTGCGGATGGCTGCATTGATGCTCTTGCAATCATAATCCATTATCTTCATCCAGTTCTCGAAGTCTCCAATTTCCTGTGACCCGCGAATATAAGTAACATATCAAGACATCACATGTTCTTTCGCTTAGTTTGGCAAAGCAATCTGAACTTGCCACGGGCAAAAAAAAAAGACCTTGATGGCGGAGTTAATAGCATGAGTGGAGGCAAGCCAGTGATCGGTCTGCTTCATGAAGCGGGAGACGGTGCCGGCCAAAGCTCGAATCTCGAGCTCGATGCGCTTTTGGTTGATGTAGGCCTCCTCCACCCCTCCGTTCACCGCCTCCACCAGCAGATCCGACACCGCCGCTGCGCTCCTGATTGCATCTCTCCGGGCTTTATCAGTGCGGTCTCGGAGGACGACCGAGTGGTGGTGATGACGGTGCATTAGGCTGACCAGAGAAGCTTCCAAGCCCCCGCCGCTGGCACCAACGGGGTGGCGATCGGCCTGGGATTTCTCCGATTCAGAAGGAGGCAACCCGCGCGTCCGAGCGAGGGGCAGCTGCGGTGAATACATTCTCTCTCCCTCTCTCTCTCTCTCTCTCTCTCTCCCTCTCTGGCGCCGCGCCATTTCGCTTGGTTGAGTTGGGTTGTTTGGGTTGGGGTTGGTGGGGAGCAGTCGGGGCAGTCCACTTCCCAGCGTTAAAGGCCCAAACAAAACAGTAGTCTTCTCCAAAAACGACTATTGTCTTCACCAAAAACGACTGTAGATATTGTTTTACTTTTACACGATGGGATGGATTGGGCCGAACCATTTGACTAACCTCAACTGAACTCGCAAACAATATCTTCGGCTTCTTTGATTTTCTTTCTTAGCAGCTGTCCTAAGTGTTGGCGTGAATAATGTTACTCCTTGTCCATCTGCCAATCACGGAATCACCTCTTCTTCCCTGCTTCTTTTTTTGACATGCTGATTGGTTCAGGCTTTATAGAGCCAGGCAGCACTTGACTGAGTCTATAAAGCCAAGATCTTAGGGGTACACTTGTGTGATGCCATAAGAAATCAGTCGGAACTCAGACATTGTGGATGCACGTGCTGATTTAGGCACAAAGCCTAATAGCAGTTGCATTGATCTCTTGCAGGAGCTTGGATGAAGAGAGAAAAAAATCAGCTATAGCTGGCTGCACTAGAGTGATTCTTGGGCTGGGGAAAAATCAGCAAGAGTATGGCCGTCTTTCTTCTAAAGTAACTCGAGATACCGATCTCTTCTAATAGCTGCCGATATAGAAGCTTTGCAGCATATCATTAAGCATAGGAGCTGCTGCTTCAGCCTTTCCTATTTGGTTTGATTCACAGGGCAACACAAAGATATGAAATGGTTGATTGTGTAATGACGAGCCACTGAATCATGGACTTCATTTAATTGAAAAGCGATAAGATAACTAAACTCCTGGTTCTTACCATTTCTTGTTTTCAGTTAGTATTTCTCCGATCTGTAAGAGAGTACATTGCAGGAGTCTACTCTGCGACGGACTTCAAGACACAGTTAAAAAAACAACTAAGTAGGCGGTTTCATTGTCAAAGAAAAGTATCAGTTCCTCTTCAGACTATATCTTCTTGTTTTGTTTACTCTAGGAGAGATCAGAATTGTCCCCTTCAATTTTTGTGTGGATTCCTGTACCTTTCTATTTCATGTCCATGCAAAGTGGACGCATATCCTGCTCCAAACACTTCAAACAGCATGGACCGAAAGTCCCTTTCTTTCTTGCAGTATTCCACAGCTTTCATACCATCCCCAAATACTATCACAGTGGTCATCATTAGCAAGGAAGTTCATTAAAAATCGCATGTGAATCTTTCCCAGAAATCCGTCTGGTTTTTGCATCCTTGGTCGCAATTAAACGCCATGAATCTGAAACACTAAACCCAACGCCACCCTTTCCTCTTCTTCTTCTTCTGGCGGTTCAACTCACTTTTCCCTGCCTTACTATCCGGAAAATCTAGCTTCAACATAGAATTTGACCAACTCTTCGGATCAGATCTCGGGTTTGGCCAAGAACCCACTGTTCCTTCTTTCAGTCATTAGGGATATTGACAGACCATAAGTTTCTATCTTTAAGCCTAAGAAACTCTCTGATTTTCATAGGTAAATATCAAGAAACATTTACCAAGGGCAGCAGGGTTCTATAAGCATATGCCAAAAGAGCTCAAGGACAAACGCAGAGTTCTTTCACAAGACTCTTGTCTCCGATGTCAATCAATGTATTTATATGCACATGGAACTTTCTGCTTCACCAAAAACTGTAAAAGTTCGAAGCAATTTTTAGTAAATACAGAAACAAGAGACTCCTCTCCTTCTAAGGCTCTCTTATTCAATTCTTTCCAAATGCACCAAAAATCTGCACTAGGAATTTCAACGAATAACCAAGTCATGTCGCCGTGCAATGATGTATGTAGAGGGGATTGGTTCGCATCAAGCTATTAAAACCAAGGCTGAGGCTAACCCGCATTAAGGGGGGGGGGGGGGGGGGGGGGGGGGGGGGGGAAGACCTTGCGGCCCCAAATGGTTTGTTGTAGTTGAAACGGTAAAACTCTCCAAATTACCATCAGAAATCTCAAACACATCAATCAATCTGCGCATCAATAAGAGTGTGCCACAATCTTACCTTTCTCCAAACAAGCAATTGCACCTCATCATTTCACATATCACAGAATGCATCCTAATGAAAGAATACAGCAATAGCGTAGTATTTCATTAAAGATGCATACTTTAATCACGCCTTGGCTCTTCGAGTAGAATAATGTAGGAGAAAAACAAGCCACACATTATGCAAATAAAGTCGGGTGGCAACTTCATACAGAATATGACTGCATATACAAAAGTACATTACGAGAATCTACATATCAGTTTAACTTATTAGCCACATTTACCCTCTTTTGTAGAGCTCAAAAACCCCGAGCATCAATGTGCTTCAACAACCACTTTGTTAATGGCCATAGCCAGGAGCATTCCTCGCCACATAATCAGTCTCGCGGGCATTTCCTTCTTCTAAATTCAACCTTCCCAACGCACTACCAACATCTTCACAGCGTGGCAATGGCCTCTGCTCACACCGTGATGAATCACTTGGTGCTGCAGGCTCATTTGGGACAAGATTGTCTGAGCTCCGACTGTTTGACGGTGCAGGATAGACAGGAGCTGATGCCCTGTGATTGAAGATCCAGCGTGGTGTAGGAATCAAATGCTCACTGCTCAAGGACTCACCAGGAGCCGATGCAGTGTAGCGAGGCAGAGGAATCGGCCGATGCTCTTGAACAGGATAGGAAAAATCGACTGGGGCAGACGGGCAATATGGTGAACTGTAACCGCTGGGCACCTTCAGCTTATGATCGACAGCATAAGGGGAGAAATCAACTGGAGCTGTAGGGACACTTGGAGCTCCATAATTCGAGGCGTGATCAGAGAAAGGCCGCATCGGCGGGGATTGTGGCGGCGGCGGCGGCGGAGGCCGAGCATAATAATAATGGCCATAAGAATAGCCAGAACACGGAACCGAGTGATTGAATTGCGAAAAAGGAGGTGGAGTGAAGTAATTACCGCGATCCTCCGGGGCAAAGTCGTGATATCGAGGGGGCGGAGGACGAGGCCGCTCTCGGACGGCGAGCTTCACGCGGAGCTTCCCCTGCGGTCGACCAGAAGGGCGAAAGAGGTCAAGCGCGTAAACCCTAGGGGCGTCACCGTCCGAGTCGATCAGGTGAGAGAGGGGGAACCTCGAGGAGCCGACCAAGGGTTTGGGGGTTTCGGAGGGCTTGGAGTGGAAGACTTCCACGGTGAGTATCGCATCAGCCGGCGATGCGGCGGTGAGCGGAATCGTGATAATCTCGTTCCAGACGGGGCGGGTGGAGCCGGAGTCGTCGGGTCGGGTGGAGAGGCGGAGGTGAGGGTCGTGGTCGAGGGAGAAGGTGGCGTAGGGCTTGAGGTCGCCGTTGCGCCAGTTGACGTTCTTCAGGTGCTTAGCTGATATGACCGTGATCTCGAGATCAAGAAGTGCGGGGGAGTACATGGTTAGCGGCGGCGGCCGTGGAGGCGTAGGGAGGCGCGTGGGGTCTTGAGGGGAGGGGATTGGTATAGATGTAGGAGGCAATGTTGACGCAGAGGTGCAGATGATTTGGGAAAGAAAGAGAGAATGAGGGTAACGCAACCCACTGCGGAAAGTGGATTTGTTACATGTGGGTCCACAATAGCTGACGCTTTTTAATTCTTCAATCGTTTTTCTAATTATTATATTTTGGAAAAAAAGGAAAAGGAAACGGATGGATTGCTTGCCATGTTTGAACGTTTGTACTTTTTTTGTTTTTTTTTTTTGTTTTGTCGACGAACGCACGAGAACATTTTTCAACTTTGAAGTAGAAATCCGTTTAGTTATGTAACTTCATTATTATACTTCTGAATAGAAATAATTTTGAAGCCACTTAAAAAAGTAAAAAAGATTTACTTCTTTCTAAAAGTAAAAAAATCAACTTCTGATCGGAAGTTGATTTGTTGCCATCAGCGTCCATATTCCGACGAAAACTTAATTTCACAAAGATTTTGTTTGAATTATTTTTTAGGGCAATTAGTATGAAACGAACTGTGCAAGCAGTTTTAATACTTAAACTCGAGTACTGATTTTTTAATTGATTTCACTTTGCTTACAATTTGGATTAGAAATGTCCGAACAAATCTGAAAATGCCCACATGAATATACTCTTCTCTTAATCAACGCGAAAACTTGAATTGTAGAGAGTACATAAATGAAAACATGAGTCGAACCGAGTGAAAAGAAGCACGATGTCAAGGTGCCTTCACACGGATTTAGCAAATATAGCTGCTAATTAAATAAAGTAGGACCAAAAGACACTTTAATGTTGTCTTTTCGGGCGTGTACATCCAACGATTCCGGTTTTGTCGACGCCCACTAGTTCGATTGTCGTGGGCACCGGCCGAGGTTTCGAGGGAGTGAAAACCCTCCTTGCAGAAGAAGGCATCTTTGTGGCTAAAAATAGAGGGAAGAAAGAGAGCATTAGGATATGCCACCGATTATACAGTTTCCTTTTCGATTTCATCACCATGCTGTTTCCTTTTCTTTACCTACTTTTCCTCAAGCTGATTCCGGGAACAGGATTGACATGAGCCACAAGGAAAACAATCACGTGAATAATAAAATCCTAAAAATAATGGGTGAGGCTCTAGATATTCAGGTATCCAATTCAGAACGTGGGTGCAGCGCGTGTTTGTTTAGCGAAAAATTGAATGATTTGAAAAAATAATTCTCTAGAAATGATCATTTATATCACTTAAAATAATTAAATTCTAGAAATGATCATTCGTATCACCAAAAATAATTAAATGATGAAAATATTTTTCGTTGATTTATTTTTGTAAGACATACAAGCGATCAATTTTTCATTTTTCACGAAACAAACGGAAACCTAAAAATTTCAATGGTGATTTTGAAATGTAATCGCTTCCTGTAATGAAATTCGGGAGTGTAGGACTTTCAACATATGACATTTCAGTGAACACGCTGTTCATAATAGTAGCCAACATTGAGTTCTCGATGATTAGCAAACATTCGATTTCCTGGAAATCTGAAGCCATCGGCACAGGAAAAAGCCAAGGATGCCTGAAGGGACAGCATCAGAGGAGCGAGTTTCGAAGAAGTTGAGACTTGGCCTTATGGACAATTCACTTCGGACACACAACTTCTCTGAATTATAGGGCGCTTTTACTCGCGATAGACATACAAGGGGGCAACCGTTGGCATAGCATGCGCGATGTATTCAGTCGGTCGGTCATTTTGGGAAACGAACGAGGTAGTTCCTCAGAATCAAGCTCAAACCCAGATTGCATGAAACTCGTAATTCATCGCTTCCACAAGCTCAAGAGTACCAATTTTGAGTTTCCAGCAACCAAAGAAAAAGAGAGTACCGACTTCGAGTTTTGGGTGTCGCTACATCTCGATCGATTTCTTCTTTATTAGGAGGACTATGGTGCTCTTTCTGTCCATATCTCCAATTCAAGATCTGAAGCATCCTCATTTATAATCTCAGTCAAGCTGCCTGATGATGGACAACCCATCCATCACCTAAAAAGCAAAATCAAAGGTATAGGTCAGAACACGAGGCTCGGCATGAGACACTGGAATTACCATGGGTGGTCATTTCTCTCGAGCATAGATGATACTGAACTCATATCCACAGTGAAATATTGACACAGCATACCGCAATTTCCAACATGGGGCTGGTTTATACATTAGGCACAATTATGAATTACCTCCGGTGCGACCCACCAATTCGCTTGGAGAGAAGGAAAACATTTTCTGCCCATCACTAGCAAGCAAACTATACGTGGACTTCAACCCACCTCTTCTACAGTCTGTTCTTTTTATCTTGACATTGAGACAATGCGTTCGTACCTCATTAAAGTCAGTTACTTGGCAGATGACAAAAGGATCCCCAAGATGATTAGCTCTTGTGGGCTTATTAATCTCGGGTTGAAGGAGTGAACATTGTGGGATACCCTGTTATATAACTTTCTGCTCACGGGAATGATAAGCAAGCTATTCTGCAGAAGTTCATCTCGCATGTGTCCAACCATTTCTAAAGGCTCTGTCCCTGTGGAAGCATGCAAAAAAACGAAAAGAAATTGCACACTCCCTACGCAGGTATTACCCTGTTCAGGTTCAAAGGGACTTTCTCAGCCTGATCCACCCCCATCCCAGCAAAACAGCTAGGCTAGAGCAGATTCAGACACCCCTGGTGCTTTTCGTTGTCAATGGAACAAGTCCAGGAAATAAATTAAAGAAAGAAGTGCTAAATGGAACAATCAGCAGAAAGTTTCTTATTGACTGAGACAGATAAAACAAGCATTAGATATCTACCCCCATCCCAGTAAAACAGCTAGGCTAGAGCAGATTCAGACACCCCTGGTGCTTTTCTTTGTCAATGGAACAAGTCCAGGAAATAAATTAAAGAAAGAAGTGCTAAATGGAACAATCAGCAGAAAGTTTCTTATTGACTGAGACAGATAAAACAAGCAGTAGATATCTACCCCCATCCCAGCAAAACAGCTTGGCTAGAGCAGATTCAGACACCCCTGGTGCTTTTTGTCAATGGAACAGTCCAGGAAAAAAATTAAAGAAAGAAGTGCTAAATGGAACAATCAGCAGAAAGTTTCTTACCGACTGAGACAGATAAAACAAGCAGTAGATATCTAGAAAGATGTTTGACTAAACTACATACTCACCAACAGCATGAAACAAAAACCGGACATCCCGATCCTCAAAAAGTCAATTTTGCTGCATTTTCAATTACTTGACGTTCCCAAAACGATATGCCTATCACATGATCCTGCAAGGAGTTCCCATAAAACATCATAAGAGAGATGATTTAATCATACAAAATTAGTGTAGGTTACACGGAAAATACAGCCAGCACCTTATGAGTGCTACGCTTAGCTTAATTCGACAGGGAATGCAGAAAAGAATGCAGGGATTCTTACCTTCATCTCTCGGCGGACTTTGCATAGTCAACTGGCAAGTATATTTCTCCACCCACTTCACCATGTTGCTCCCCACTGACAGTTTTCTTAGCAGCAAGAAACTCAGCACTCATAGTATCCATTCCACGCTGGATGGCTTCCTCGGTCCCATAGCCATGCTCTTCAGCATACTTCCTCACATCCTCTGTTATCTTCATAGAGCAGAATTTAGGTCCACACATTGAGCAAAAATGTGCAACTTTAGCTCCTTCTGATGGCAGAGTTTCATCATGAAAAGACATGGCAGTCATGGGGTCCAATGACAAAGCAAACTGATCCATCCACCGAAATTCAAACCTTGCCTTGCTCAGTGCATCGTCCCAGGCTTGAGCATGTGGGTGACCTTTAGCTAAATCAGCAGCATGGGCAGATATCTTATAAGCAATAACTCCGGCCTTTACATCATCCCTATTGGGAAGTCCAAGGTGTTCCTTCGGCGTCACATAACACAGAAGTGCAGTACCCAGAGCCCCAATATTGGCAGCACCAATCGCGGAGGTGATATGATCATATCCAGGAGCAATATCGGTTGTTAAGGGACCGAGAGTGTAGAAAGGAGCTTCATTACACCATTCCAGTTGCTTTTGCATATTCTCAGGGATCTTATGCATCGGGATATGACCAGGACCTTCATTCATTACCTGAAAAAACAAGACCGACAAGTTTAAACTCTTAACCGAGATTAAAAAGCGAAAAGAACCACCAATGTTGGGCCATTGCAAGTTAGAACTCCAAAGCCAGATTATCTAGTGCTACATGAAAGAAATGACGAGCTTTATAGCCAGGATGCATTTATCCTCATGCTTGGAAAGCATGCAAAGGATCTATATCTATATGATTAAAAGGGTAACCTACAGTGTAAGCTTAGAGATTAAGCGCTAACTTCCAAAGAAACATTGAAGTGACTGTCTGGCAAGATCACATGAAACAAGAAAGAAATTCTCCATGCATATAGGTCTTAAGGGTGTCTTAAAGTTAAGCAGTCCAGCATATTGGAATCTGTTCTCAGCAAGAACTCTTTTAACAGAGGATCCTTCCAGTATTTTTCATATTACCTGCACATCCTTTTCCCAAGCTCTACGAGTCAGTTCCCCTTGAGTCAGAAGCTCAGCAAATTGAGCAGTGTCATTAGCATCATATATTGATCCAGGTCTCAGACCATCACCTATTGACAGTGCCACATCGTATTGATTGCAGATATCCAGTATGTCATCCCAGTGCTCATAAGCAAAATTCTCTTGGTGGTAAGCCAAGCACCACTTTGCGTGGATAGATCCTCCACGAGATACGATCCCTGTCATGCGCTTCGCTGTCAAAGGAATGTACCTGAGGAGAACGCCAGCATGAATGGTGAAATAATCAACCCCTTGCTCAGCTTGTTCAATCAAGGTATCCCTGAAAACCTCCCAGTTAAGATCTTCCGCAATTCCGTTCACTTTTTCAAGGGCTTGATAAATTGGTACTGTCCCTAATGGCACCGAAGAGTTACGGAGTATCCACTCACGGGTCTCGTGGATATGGCGACCCGTGGAGAGATCCATCACAGTATCTGCACCCCACATGGTTGCCCACTTAACCTTATATACTTCTTCCTCAATGGAACTTGCAACAGCAGAATTTCCAATATTAGCATTAACCTTTACAAGAAAATTTCTTCCGACAACCGTAGGCTCCAACTCTAAGTGCTTCTTGTTGGATGGAATGATTGCCCGCCCTCGAGCAACCTCTGACCTTACAAACTCTGGGTCTAGATTCTCGCGAGTGGCACAAAACAACATTTCCTCAGTTATAATTCCCTTCTTAGCATAATACATCTGGGTGTATCTTGGTCCACCGAGCTTCTCCCGCCGGTCAATCCAATCTTTCCGCAACTTGGGCAGCCCTGTTTGTCAATAAAAATCACATCAACATATGAATAAGCAAAGCAAAGTTCTGGGATATTTAGGCACCAAACATCGAGAACCGACGTGGCAACCAAGATATAATACTATAACTTCAGCGAAAATGTCAATCTACATGCCACCCATAAGGTAGGCCAGGTCCAGTTCAGAAAAAGGACAAAAAAGAAAGCAGGCATAACCAAACTTCCTTGGTGCTTTGCTCCTTGTTTTCTAAGGACAATCATGACTCTATGAAATCCCACTCTGACAAATAGTTGCGGCCTGGTCCAGATAAATAATGGTGCCTTAAGAGAAATGAACTGCCCAAACAAAGATTTTCATGAGTTTATCTTTTTGGAGTTCAGCCAGAACAAAAGTGCAACACAAAGACCATCACGTACAACAAAAGAGTACTTCCCTATTCCTTGTTCTATGGAATGGCGAGAGCAACCGGATAACAATATCTCAATGAAAGAAAATTATACTCATGAAGCGAAACCTTCAAACAAAAAAATGTTTATGATAATTACATAGGGGAAAAAAGTAGATGTCGTATGATAAGGAATAATCTTATGCCCATCTCAAGGGATTATGACAGCAGACAGGACCGAGGTCCTAGCGAGAAGCAAAGAAAATGCCATTATACATACCAATGCGAGGGCTAATGTTTTGAGGTCCACTTGTGTCATAATTGTCAAAGTCTGGTTCATTGCCACTGAGGTGAACCCGTCGGAATGGAACTTTCAGTACATGACCAGTTTGCTCATGAAGGACTTCCCTACAAAGCAAATAATACATATGTAAATGTCCATGTTTCTTCTTGCATCAGAATGCAACTCCACACTCTAACTTTTACCGTGACTAAATTTCCCAGTAGCTGAAACCAACAAACCTGTACTCTTTTGAGCTCTTTGGAAAACACTGCTCGAAGGAAGGAAAGGGCAAAAAATCAGGAGCGGCAGGGTCTAGTGTGTGCTTCTTTTGTTTGGTTCTCTCAGAATTCGATGTTGGTGGATCAAAGGTCAATGTGGCTTTAGGACCCGAGCTTTTTGAGGCAGGACAGAATTCCTTTTTGCATGCACTTGAAGAATGGCCCAAGGCATCAAATCCCGGCAGGAAGGCAGAGCTCGGAAACTTTACAGCAGAGTGACTGCATTTGTTGCATACAACCAACGCAAAGCTAGCATTTACTGATGCCATGTCTGCACGACAAACCGCAAATTGCGAGGATTCAAACAGTCATCTCAACAAGCAACAGAAATTTCAGTATCTACTCGAGGCATCCGGACAAAATCGAAGAAATAACAAGCGCCAAAAAGAGATCTCTCTTGCGAAACACAGCATCATCAGGACCGGAGCAAAATTCACAGATCATCTCCTATCCGAAACTAGTTATGTGAAAAGGCCAAAAGTCCCAAAGTAGGTAGTTGAGTTGGAACTCCATAGAGATAATAGTATGAGATGCGGAATTAGTATCGTCTGAAGCAACGAATGTACCAGAGCGAATCTCAGACCAAAATGCTTACATGCGAAATGATAACCTGGTAGAAGAAGCTCGTCTTATCTCTTCAGCCGCTTCTCCTCTGGCTATTTTCTCGAGGATGTGAAGGTGAAGGTGAAGATGTAGATAAGGGGTGTGTAGGTAAAAATGTTGCGGAGGCCGTGACCGTGACCTCAAGGCGTGACCTCAGGGTTCAAGCTGCTCTACCCGCGACAAAGATAAGAAGGAGGCCCTAATAAACAAACAAGAAAAAGGCTTGAACGGGCCCTTTCCCATTCTGTATAAATGGGCTATTCTATTTATACAGATAGGGGAAAGGGGCCCCGAGGACCATAGGAAATGTCTCCAAAAATGAAGGAATTTTTTAATCCTTACTAACTTAATCTTGTTGCCCCCGGCAACAAACATTTATGAACCATCTCTCGAAGTAGGTGTCCGGAAAGGCCAAAGTCTCGATAGTTAGCTCTCAATCTTCCGATCGAAAAACAGCGTCGATTAAGACGAGTGGGAGCACTATTACGCGGTGAGGATTGTAACTTTCCATGAATTTTCCATTTCTCACTCAACGATGAGGTTAATACCATGAAAAAATCCAAACTGGTATATACATAATAAATTTACCCAAAATTATTTTTTTTACCATAAAAAATCTCAAATAAGTACATCTGTGAAAAATTTATCCCAAACTATTTTTTCGACTACCGAAAACTTCAAACTGGTACATCTGTGACAAATTCACCTCAAATTAATTATTTTGACCTCCAAAAATCCCAAACTAGTACACATGTGACAAATTTACCCTTCGTTAGTTTCCGTTAAATTGGATTAATACCACGAAAAATCCCAAATTAATACAATAAAGGGTGAAAACCCCAAACGTGTACCTGCGACAATTGGCACGTGTCATCTAACTCAGCAATTTGACGATAAAATTTAACAAAAACTAACATAATGTAAATTTATCAAAGATGTACCAGTTTGGGGTTTTTCGCGGTATTATCCCTTTAGGGGAAAGAAAAGATGAGTGAAGAAAGAGATTCTGAACAATTTGAAACGTAGGCCCCATTGTCGACCGGAGTGGATTAGAGATGAGTTGGCAAGAAAGTACTACCTAATATTTTCTAATCTCTTCACGAGAACATATTAGGTACCGTTGGAGAACCACATCAGCAATACCCACCTTCCCTTATTGTTCAACACGTGTCACACGAGCCCACCTTTCCGAAAAAGAAACTCTCTCCTCTCTCTTCACCCCTCTTTTTCTCTCTCTCTCTCTCGCTTTCCCCCCCCCCCCCTCTCTCTCTCTCTCTCCTCCGCCTGATTCCTTTTCCCTTCTCCGACATCGAGCCCGAGCACCGCCATTACCGGCCGCGGCGGAGAGCACGATTCGGAATCTCCGGCAACGTGCTCACTGCTGATTGATTCCTGTCCCTTCGTGCGCCTCATGAAGATGGTCGAAGCCGAGCTCGAGCGGCCATGGCTGCGATGGCCGCGAGTCGAGCTCAAGCAGCCATGGCCGAGGCAGCCTTGCCAGTGGCCGGCGAACCCAAAGCTAAAGCTTGAGCACGAGAGGCCATGGCACCGCAAACTCGAGAGCCCTTGTCCCTCCCTCTCGTCGTCACCCTCAACTTCATCAAGGACTCAAGCAATCCTCCCTCGCCGGCATCGCTGACCGAGCCGATCGGATCTGGCCGAACGACGCCGACGACGGCCATGGATGAGCCGCTCGTCCTGAGCCGTGCGCCAATCGTCCATGGAAAGAGGGGTCAGGCAGAGGAGAGATGGGGGAAAGACAGAGAGGGGGGGTCGGGAAGGGAGAAAATTTTCTTTTTTTTTACTGGTGACCACGTCAGCTTTATCCCGTGGGTACGCAATATTTTCTCCCCCAAGCTACCTATTCAGGTTGATCATGTCATTTTGTTCCGATAGCGAAAAACAAGCTCTGGCTAGCGTCTGTTTTCAGAAAGCAACACAGATATTTTAGTCCCACATGCAAAAATATCAATGAATCATATGCAATCGACCGTAGAGGACAACCTCATTCAAGAATTGTTTTTGATCCAATACGTAAGAATCCATAGAAAAGGCAAATCCCTTATGATGCGAAATCCACGTAAAATGTCCTTTGCATGATATGCATGGACGTGGCTCCTTCGTTCCTAGTGCCCACCAATACAGGATCCCATACTTCCCCCATAGACAAAAAAACAAATTTCAATGAACGTTAGGAAAGAGAGTCCAGTCTAGTCTAGCTCCGACTACGGAGCTTTTTATCGCGTTTCGCACTTTCAAAAGCTACAAAATCAACCAGCACTAAGAAAACAATATGATGAGTCCATCAAGCATAACCCAACCACCTGGGCTCTAACTCTGTAAAAACAACCTCCAAAAAGTTTCAATATCCGATCCATGACAAATTGTGTATCCATCCAAAATCTGCTCTCTATGATTAGACATTGCAAACAAGTCCGTGTGGAAGTATATATACACAATTACACATCACGTATCTACATATAGCCTCTATCAACACACTGAATGCCTATTGACAGAACATATCAGGAATACATCTGAGAAGGTATGAATTGCAACAGCCAAGACAGTAAAAAATACCCAAGTATACAACAGTCGTTGCACCTCGACCACCACCAGCCAAATAAGATCTGGGATGCGGCCATTCCTTTACAATTTTGATGGCAAGGCACTGCAGACTGCTCACAGAGCATCCCGTCTTCAACTTCGTCACTGCCAATAACATTATACACTCAAGGAGAGGTGAAAACCAAAGTATATGCTGGCCTGTGTCAGATTGACTCGAAAACTTAAGGTTACGCCGATGTGTATGTAGTTGCAAGGTTACGCTGGCTCTCTGACCACTTAGGCGTGGAAATGATAATCTGCATCTTCTGCATTTGGGTTGCAATAAAAGAGCAGATAGACCGTCATCAAGACCCCATCTCCATCTGCAAAGGCAGTAAAGACTCTTGCTTGCACTGGATGAAAGTGGCAAGCTCGGCTGGTGCAACCACTGCTTTCAGCCATTCTTGTAGATCTTCACCCTCTACTTTTTCTTTCTCTGATGAAGCACAAATAGTATGTAACCAATAGAAGACAGTTATGCACCAAAGAGCCAAACCTCAACTGATTCTCAATATAACCATCATGGTGGAGACGTGCAATAAAGAACTAACAGATATGACAAGGTGGCATATAAAAGGCAGAATGCACAGAAAAGGACAGAGAGTCAGGTGGTGGGAGTAATTACCTTCCAAATGTGCACCAAGCCCCTCCAATACTGTAGGATTAGCACGAATCACAGAGAGTGCTACATCCATTGCAGATTTCAGCAATACTTTCACCTCTCTTTGAACAAGATCAACAAGATGCCCCTGTCATTACAATAGCAGATCAATCGCACTGCAAAAGCACATACCTTCTTGAACCAGGGTTATTGGGACTGGTTTCTTGTCCTAAAATGAGTCACTAAGAACAGAGCAAGATAGAAGAGAGATAATGTACAAGACCTGATCTCTTCCCCAGGGAGCTCCTCCGCCGGACTCGTCGATCCCACCCCCAGAAAGTGTTGCCAAAGATACTGGTCCTATTGTCTGATTAAGGCCATACTCAGCTACAGCCTTGTATGCCATGTCAGTTGCTCGTCGTATATCATCAAGTGCACCTGTTGATACCCGTCCTGAATAAACAATCTCTTCTGCTGCACGTCCTCCAAGAAGAGTGACCAAGCGGCCACGTAGCTCATCTATGAAGAGTAGATATCTATCTTCATTTGTTGGAGGAGAATAAGTAAATCCAAGGGCACCACCTGATCTAGGCAAAATGCTCAACTTCTGAAAGAACATGAATGATGTATGTTATTGTGCCATATTGGTCTTCAACACAAAATATGTTCCGCAAAATATGTACATCAATCAAAATTTAATTAGAATGTTCGGAGCTTCTTTTTCAAAAAATGACAGCAAGTATCAACATCCACTATAACTTCATTTATAGTTCCCAAACAATAACAGCTGACATCTAACTAGTCACAGAAAGAATGATGAAAAGTCAATCAACACAATACATCCACTATAAATGCAGGATAGATGGAACAAGCAAAACCACCAAAAAGAAAAGAAAAAAGAAAAGGTAAAGGGAAAAAACAGAAACATACAGCCTAAATAACCCATTAGCAATTCCATTAGAAATAGCCCAGGAACTATAACTCCATTCTGAAAAACTATCATTTTAAATTTTCCCTGAAACTTCGATTGAAATAACTGACCAATATTAAGAAAGAAAACCCACTGCATGCAGTGTAATCAAATTCTAAGAGACCACATATAACCATGCAATTTCATGACAGCAAAGGCCTTGACAAAAAGAGCAGGAGTAGCTAAATCATAGCTAGAATATACCTCAACCCGTGGCTGTCCAGGAAGCAGATTTGCTACAGCAGTGCCTACCACTGCATGACCAGCTTCGTGGCGTGCAACAACTGCCTTCTCGCTTCCTTGCAACTTCACAGTTTTCTTCTCGATGCCCTGGTACAAGTTAACAAAGAGACCATTTATCTTACCAAACAACTACAAGCTTCTACATGCTTGTTAGTTCATTATCCAACATTATTGCAACCAAGAAATGTCTACTGAATCATTTGCAATCTCAGAGGGAAAGGAAGTATGAAAGCCACGATCACAATAAAGCTCTACTGTGTGCATACTCCACTGTAAAAGTGTTTACATGTGAAAGTAAAAGAAAATAATAATCATCTAGTGATACGTTAAACCATAAACTAGTAATTCGGCAAGCAACTCCGCACAAAAGGAGGTGCAAGATGTTAGATTTGATCAAATAAAGCACCTATGCTGCACCAGAGAGAGAGAGAGAGAGAGAGAGAGAGAGAGAGAGAGAGAGAGAGACTTACGGCTATTGATCTTTCTACCGCTTGAATGAAGTCAACCTTCTGCACAACAAGTTTGTTCTGTCTTCCTGCCAACAAAGCTGCCTCATTCACTAAATTTGCAAGGTCAGCCCTGCACAAAATTCAAAAGACATTTTAATAAGTTAGGCCATGATTACAAGTCGTGCCTTTCTATAGAATGGCACACCGTGAGGAGAGTTGAAATTGAAAATTACCCAGTAAAACCAGTCGTCATAGAAGCAATGTCAGTGAGGTTAACATCTTCTCCAAGAGGAAGTTCTTTCTTGGAAACGTGAACTTTAAGGATGGCTTCCCTGCCTGTTCTATCGGGTGCTTCCACCTAAAGAGTCCCAGAAAAAGTTATTTCTTGAAAGTAAATATTTATCACTTGTTGGATTAGGGGATAGAATAACCAACCGTAACCACACGATCAAATCTCCCAGGTCGACGAAGAGCAGGATCCAGGACATCTGAGCGATTGGTCGCTCCAAGAACAATAACAGCAGAACTGCTGTCAAACCCATCCATCTCCTGCAATGAGATTAACAACAACTTAACCTCTGTATGATCTTAATATAAAATTCTAAAAGGAACTTCTCAAATGAAGCTTACAGTCAGCAGCTGGTTCAAGGTTTGCTCTCTTTCATCATTGCTGACAATTCGAAATTTACCATCACGACTTTTTGCCACAGCATCTATCTGCAAGACAGAAAATGTTTCCTGACAAACGACCGAAGAGAAGAGAGTCGAAGATGTTTGTGCAGGAAATATTGTAGACATTTACCTCATCTATGAAAATTATAGATGGGGCCTCCTTCTTTGCCCGTGCAAAAAGATCTCTCACACGAGAGGCACCCATGCCAACATACAACTCAACGAACTCGCTGGCGGAACAACTTATGAAAGGCACATCAGCCTCACCAGCCACAGCCTTAGCTAGAAGTGTTTTACCAGTCCCAGGAAGACCTACCTGTTCAATAAACAAAGCCCTAAAAATCATCCACCGAAATTCAGATTAAAAGAATGCATAACTGTCTCTACAAACATAGAGAAAATAATACCGACAACAACGTAATTCCGCATTAAAAGTACTGGATAGAAAGATATGATGACAACAGAACAATATCAACAAATTTTCCTAGCAGTTGCAAGTTATTCGCAAAGAACAAATCATAAACGCTTGTTGATGAGTTAATGACTCAAATGACATGAGGCTTCAGGTCCAATGGACTAATAGGGATCCCAGTCAGTAATCACAGCTGCTGCCAATCATATGAATGAAATAAGTATTGACCATCAAGTCCTTAGAAGAGAAATACAACTATCATAACTGCTGATAGCATCAACAATAAAAGGAAGCAACTTCAATCTCCTATATCAGGAATTGTGTTGGACATCAGTTGATCCAAATTTTCTGAAGTAATGATGGGACAGGAGGTACCCAAGAAAGATGCTTTTAGATATCTAGGATCAATATTGCAAAGGGGGGAGAGATTGATGAGGATGTAAGCTATAGAATCAGAGCAGGTTGGATGAAATGGCGCAGTGCATCAGGGTTTTTGTGTGATCGCAAAATCCCTCTTAGGATAAAAGGAAAATTTTATAGAACAGCAGCAAGGCCTGCAATGCTATACGGAGCTGAATGTTGGCCAGTACAGAAGCAACATGAGCATAAAATGGGAGTAGCGGAAATGAGGATGTTGAGGTGGATGTGTGGTCATACAAAGATGGATAAGATAAGAAATGAAGATATTCGACGAAAAGTTGGAGTAGTACCGGTGGCAAAAAAGATGAGAGAACATAGATTGAGATGGTTTGGGCATATTCTCCGAAGATCCCTAGATGCTCCAGTAAGAACAGAAGTTTGTTACCGAGAGCATGACATGAAGAAAGGAAGGGGTCAGCCGAAACTTACTTGGGGGAAAGTAGTAAAACAAGATTTAATGAAGTGGGAATTGGATTGGCGTACGGTTTGTCTTCGGACGGAGTGGAGGAAAGCTATTAGCATTGTGGAGAGGCAGATCTCTTATGTTCCAGACTGTCCTTTTTAGTCATTTTTCCCTTTTATATATATATATATATATATATATATATATATATATTTATTTATTTATTTATTTTTGGGGTTCATCGACCGCCGATCCCAACTAGTTTAGGATAAATGTGATGTTGATGAACGGTGGACATCAATATAAGTGAAAACTCACCAAAAGGACACCACGGGGAGGCCGAGCACCAACCCGTACATATCTGTCTGGATTCCTGAGAAATTCCTGAGCAGTAAAGAACAGTAGTAAATGACATTTCCTGAATAAATATAAAGCCTTCAGGATTATGACTAGATTTTGATTGTAGTACCATAATGAACTGAAGGAGGTCTGACATACCACAATTTCTTCCAATTCCTCCTTAGCCTCATCAACACCTGCAACATCCGCAAAAGTAATTGTTTCCCCCTGCTCGGACATTTTTGTGCCAGCAGCACCCCCAGACTTGCGACTCCTAAGCTGGCCAGCAGTATGCTGCATTAAGAAGTACCCAATTAAAAATTATTAAAGCATTAGGTTCAATGTACGGAAACAATAGGGAGCTCGCACAACCTGAGAGAAGCTCACAGGAAACCGGTGTAGAAGACCAGCAAGAACTGCTGCGTAGAATAGAGTTATCTGAAATATCAAAGTAAAATTAATGAGGAGACTCTGTCTCATTCTGTACTAAAAAGAGTAAAAACATTAACATAAATTCCAGTAATGCAATTATGTAATTTGATTCACAGATAACATTTAGCCTTCTGTGCAGTTTCCTAAAGCCTATATCATCCATCCATACTGTCTTCAACGAATCCGCGTCTTCGAAAGACCAGGACTTTTCGGAAGATCTACATTAGTATGTCCGACAAATCAAAAGAGAGAACATCCCTTCACTATAGTAGAACAGAGAACATCGTGAACTTTTAGAATAGAAGAGAAGGAGAGCTGAAAGGCTGTCCAATAAGTCAAGCTTAGCACTAACGGCGGTAAACTGTTAAGACCATTGGACGGATACTTACTCTAACAGGTTGATCGACGACAGATCGCAGAGCACTCATTCTATTCACTAATAATTATATGCATTCTACATCCATTAAATATGCTGCAACATACATGCAATTAATCTACAAGAGCACGAGTCACGTGTCATAGTAAAATAGATCAAGTCTCAAAGCTCATAGTCCATGGAACAGAAAACAAATTTTCCATCCAAAGAAGTAGTCATAATAATCAAATCATTCTGTGAACACTAGTTAGCGAGATATAACAAAAATATTCAGCGTGCAGAACATCAACGAAAATAGGTGACTTTTTACCGGAAAAAACCAATTCATGTCAATCATCTAACTCAATCATAATTCGACAA
This sequence comes from Lenwebbia sp. NSW1173648, assembly GCA_029784005.1. NCBI lineage: Eukaryota > Viridiplantae > Streptophyta > Magnoliopsida > Myrtales > Myrtaceae > Lenwebbia > Lenwebbia sp. NSW1173648. The sequence goes on from JARCGZ010000011.1 coordinate 906,831, forward strand.
CTTCATGGAATTGTAAAGCAATGGGAAATCATCCGCCTAAAAACTTACCAATGCCGAGTTTAAGAATCCGCCAGACCTCTTATCAGGTGACCCAAACTCAACCTGATTCTCGAGCATTTTTTCATAAGGAGTTTTAATATCTGTAGGCCTTGTCGTAGTGAAAATGATTCTCTTAGTTGGAGCCACACTTCTAATCAATGACTCCGACTCCTGCAACCTACTTACACTTCCCACCTCACTTTCTCCACTGCTAGCCTCGGATTTCAGCTTAAACATTATGTGCACTCCATCAACCTCCACCTTTTTCACCTGATCAGTATTAATTTTGCTCAAGAATTCACTGTACGGAACACTAACATAAGCTACCGGGGCTTTCGGGTCCGAACCAGGCAATGGGATCCCTGGTCTAAGCAACCGCATAACAAACATAACTATTCCTAATTGCAAAAGCAAGACTCCAATCTCCTGCGCCTGAATTATCGGCTGCCACCGCCACTTCCCGCCTTTAGACCACCACCACCAATTCCCCTTCCCTTGCTTCTCCCTCCTCTTATTCGAACCCGTTCCCGGCTTCTGATTAACATTAACTCCAGCCCCTTCCCCCGCCTTCGCTTCGCTTTTCTCACTCGGGCTCGCAGTCGAGTCGCTGTCCTGAGTGCTCGCCAGAATTCTGGAATCCCTCAACCCATGATTGCGCAGAGAACCTCCCCATAGGCTCAACTTACTCGAGCCGGTCGAAGCAATCGAAAGCTGCCCACAATTCAACGAAGCGATGGACGGGAAATTGAACACGGAACGATTCGAATTGTGATAGAACCCCCGGGATTGATGCAAGAACAAGCTCAATCCGCGCGAGCAGTGAAGCACGCCGGGAGCGTTCGTGTGAAATCTTCCATGGATTACAGGATGGAGGGACTCAATAGTCATCATTTCGAAACCCTAGAAAGGAAAAAAAAAATGAACTTTGTAAAAATCTTAGCTTGCCTGTGTGATCGTGCGTCGTTTGTGCATAGTGTGGATGCGAGCGCGGGATTAATATCTGGGTTTTGTGTGATCAACGAAGCTCTGCGACAAAGAGGGGAAGAGAGGGAGACGAGAGACGAGGCTCGGGGGAAGATTGCAGCTTGAAATCTGGGCCGTTCGATCGAATGGACGGATGAGTCTAGTGGGAAATCCAGTAGCGGTGCGTGCAGTTTCTCTTTTCTGGTGTCAGTTGCTCCATTCCGGGTGGCTTTGATTCGATTTCGATACGTTACGACGGGAAAAATCGCCCATCCCCTTGGCCGTCGTGGGACCGTGGGAAAATACAAATAGAGACTAAGAAGTACAGACAATCTTCGGAAATTTTCGTATCGTGTCGTGTTCTACTCTCTTCGACACTTCGACACCTTTCGATATTCTCCCGACACTCTTCGACATGCGATCGACATATGATCAACCTCAAGACACACCAGCGACATACGAGTCCAACATCTCGACACGTCATTTCGATACTCACGAGTCAATTTAAGCATTTTCATTAAATTATGGATTAAAATGTAAATTTATCAAAAATATACATACTTAAGCCATATATCTAGCCACCTCAATATTAATATACCCAACTAGACTCAAAAAATCTATTCGTGAATCCCTAACAAAAAAAGAATAAGAAGAAACTCATCGCTGATATTTTTAGTAGTGCATGATAAATATATGTCCCAACGTGTCGAAATTCTCTATTTTTTTAGAAATGACGTGTCGGCGTGTCGCGTATCGCATATTGGTGCTACTTAGAATAGAGAGAATGGTTTTTTGCCAACATCAATTATAGAAGCTAAAGCATCCAATTGGCCCAAAAAGGAGAAATTTGCACTGCTAAACACTTCTAAACGTTTTGCCCGATACGCAATCAAATTTGACGTGTCTCAAAAAAGTGAAATCAAGTCTTCAAAATTTTGTATCCAGTGAAAGCAAGTCATTTCGACGTGGTATGAGGCAAAATTACTGATGCGGCGTATTCCACTTGGCACTACTTGGCACTTGTTTCAATTTTACGAGTTTATGGGTCACTTAAAAATTTAAAAAAAAAAACATGACGTCACATCAAAAAAATCAAGCATAAGCAAAAAAAAAAGGTATAATAGAGAAAAAAAAATCAACCTTACGATGGTGGCGATGCCAGGTCACCGCCGTCTCCAAAATATGGCGGTGATGGTTCAGCCCCCGATTTTTTAAGCACGGCCATGGTCCCACTCGAGAAAATATTGGGTGCAGACTTGGTAAAGCTGATGTGGTCCAAAGGACCATTTATTTTTCGACACGTGTCCAAGTGGGGTCCACTTCATCTCTTTGCTCAGCCCTCCCCTTTGCTCTCTCGCCCTCTCTCTCTCCTCCCGCCGAAGCTCTGAGGAAGAAGAAGGACTCGAGCTCCATGGCCATGGCGGCCTCAGGCAGTCTTCTCCATTCCCCGACCGGTCGTGGCCGGGAAGATGTCGGTGACGCCGATTTGTCCGATTGGGTCCACCTCTTCTCTCTGCTCAGCTCTCTCCCCTCTGCTCTCTCTCTCCTCCCGCCGAAGCTCCGTCTGATGGGCAGAGCAAAGAAGCAACATCATCCCCCGCCCCCACGACAAGTCCCTATTCTACGTCGACGGCGAGACGCTCATCCATGGCCCATGTCTTCTCCGTCCCCGGCAGCGGAGCTCGAGCCCAAGACTCGCGGCCGCCGACGTCTTCTCTGTCCTGGGCGCGAAGCTCGACTCCACGGCTCGCGGCCGCTTTGGCCATCCACAGCCATGTCGGCCGCGAGCCGGGAGCCGTGGGCTCGAGCTCCTTGGCCATGGCGGCCGCGAGCCTTAGGCTCGAGTTTCGCGGCCGGGGAATGGAGAAGACGCCCTGCGGCCGCCATGGCCATGGAGCTCAAGTCTTTCCTCTTCTTCCTAAGAGGTTCGGCTTCGGCGGGAGGAGAGAGATGAGCAGAGAGAAGAGATGGACCCACGTTGGACCCGTGTTGCAAAATAAATGGTTCTCTGGACCACGTCATTTTTACCACGTCTGTACACAATATTTTCTCGGTCCCACTCTTTTGTTAGGGTTAGTTGATATCCCCTTTTGTAAAAAAAAAAATTGGGCATTTTTTTCTTTTTCTTCAGCACCAATACAAAACACGGCATGTCGGATATCTGGCTTGCCATAGCAATAACTTTGCCAGACACATCAGAAGAACTTGATTACACATTCACCATAACAATTAGGATAATTGGTGCTCTTGTCGACTTAAGGGAAAAAAGGGAAACCATTACAAAACTGTGTAGGGTTATGCAGCATGAATTTATTTATTTTTTGGTCGAAAAGACGTTCATATAACAAAACATTAAGGGTCTTTGCAGTAGGAGCCCAAAACAGCAGCATCAAAATAGAGAAGTTCCCAAATGGGTTGAGGAGGGCTAGAGACCAATAAACCGGAATACAGTTAACACGATGCAATTTTGCCAACCAGTCAGCAACAGAGTTTGTATTTCGGTTGGAATAGATCACCGAGAGATTGTCGTCCTGGGCCAGTAGATTTTGGGCTTCAAGGATAAGTGCTTCAGCCTCCCGGCCCATGTTATCCTCCCCGTTGACCTGGTGCACCATCCCTAGAACTCCAGATCCTTCGACTTCAGAAAGGTGAGGGCTTCCAGTAGAGCGGTATGCAGCATGAATTGGATTGTTGAATGTGTAATAAGTTTCTAACCCCCAAAAAAAAATGTATAATAAGTTCACAATGAATGCGAACGAAATGACGACCCAATAATATAGTTGCGGTTTTGAACAATGCCCGGTCCTGAGTAGGGCCGATCATCGGGGAATTGTTGGCCCATTGGGCTTGCTAGGCCAGCCCATCTCATGTTGCAACCGAAATAGGTTTGTCAAGAGATAATCTCCCGTGAGATTTGCGCCACTTTGTAGAGCGATACCATTTCAAAAAAATAAAAGTAAATAAATAAGTCCAACCTTGTAATTACAAAGTAGAATTTATATTATTAAACCTCTCCGAGTACAAGAACACAAGTATTCACGTTTTAAGTGGCAAAACCCTCACAGCAAAGAGAGCTCTCATGTGAAGGAAAAGATAATAAAAAAAACTACCTCTCCTTCGAAAAAAAGAAGAAGAAAAATTGTTCGTATATCCTTTTCTGTGCGATTTTATTTATGAAAAAATTGATAAGGGTAAAATTTTATCAGTAAAAATGTTACCCGTTGCCTGATTTTCAATACTCTGTCGATAAGTTACCAACACTTTTTACGACAGTTTATAAATATGGATGTTTCGTGTCATTTATGTGTCTTTCTTACAAACAAGTCAAATTTATACACTCTTAAATGACTTTATCATTATCTACTAGAATGACTCACCGTCATTCTTTCGACAGTTAATCTTATCATTTAACAATTTTTATTTATCACTCTTACAAATATTTTAACTTTATATTCGCTAATTTGACTAACGAATTTTGCGTGCGGTTTTATTTATGAAAGAGTTGATATGGATAAAAAATTATCAGTGAAAAAGTTGCTCGCTACCCGATTTTCAATACTTTGTCCACAAGCTACCAACACTTTGTACAACAGTTTAAAAGTATTGATGTGTGGTGTCATTTATTTGTTGTCTGTACAATCGCGTCAAATTTATCTAACTCTTAAATGACCATATCAATATCTACTTGAGCGACTCACTGCATTCTTTCGGTGAAATTATCAATTAATCTTAGATTACTAGTCCTCATTTGAGTTACTTCTTGCCAAAATTTAATTGATTTTATTGAAGTTACTGACTTTTGTTATTGTTTAACAATTTTAATTTATATCTCTTACAAAAATTTTAACGTTGTATTCGCTAATTTTCATTTATTTGACTAACCAATTTGTTCGAGGTGGTTAGCTAATAACTAGTTTATTCTTCTCTTCTTCCTCGAATGCACACGCTCGAGGTTTTGCAGAGCGCGAAATTATCCGTTACAGAGAAACGGGGAAGAAAGGTCAAACAGCAGATGAGTTTCAGCAAAGAGGCGAGCGATTTTAGGATCTCCTCTGAGTCACCGCATCCGAAACCCGAGTTTTTCGACAAGCAATCCAATCCAGATAACGATTCATTTCAGCACGTTTCAGATGACCACGAAAATCCTGAAACTGATTTCTCTGCGTGTAAATCCGCCATTGGTCTCGGTCCAAGTATTTATTGCCTCCATGCCAAGCAAGGATGTCGACTCATCCGTGACGCCATTGATTACAGACTTTGCTCATTTGCTTGAGAGACAGTTGCCGGTGAATTGGGGTTGCTGAGAAGATGCCTGCCATGGCGGTGGTCGGTTCCGGCGGTGGCTTGGTCGACGGCGGCAAGCTCACGGGCCAGGTCTTGATCTGCAGCATAATCGCTGCATTCGGTGGTCTCATGTTCGGCTACGACATTGGCATTTCAGGTAAAGTCAGCAATCACGCATTTTCTTCGCCACCGAAGTTGGTAAGATGGAGATAATGCGATCAGTTCGACTTTCGTTAGGCCTGTTAGACTGGTGCAAATTCAAGTTTCAAGAAGTTGTTTCTGTAAACTTGTCAGATCGTGTCAGCAAACGACCTTGACTTTTGCTGCTATGGTGGTTGCAGGAGGAGTAACTTCCATGGACGATTTTCTGATCAAGTTCTTTCCGGGCGTCTATGTGAAGAAGCACCGCGCCAAGCAGAACAACTATTGCAAGTTCAATGACCAGTATCTTCAGCTCTTCACGTCGTCGCTGTACCTGGCGGCCATCGTGGCTAGCTTGGTTGCTTCGATGTTTTGCAAGAAGTTGGGCCGGAGGCCAACTATGCAGGCCGCTTCCGTCTTCTTCCTGGTCGGCGCCATTATAAATGCTGCTGCTAGGGACTTGGCCATGCTGATCATTGGAAGGCTGTTACTAGGTGTAGGAGTGGGATTTGGCAACCAGGTGAATTGATATATTCTCATTTGTGCAAAGCTTCTCTATAATGGAACCCTTCTGATCCATTTTGACATTTATCCTTTTGAGATTTCACTACCAACAATAATGCCTACAATCCTTCTCTTGTACATACAGGCAGTACCACTGTTTATATCAGAAATTGCTCCTGCCAACTACCGAGGAGGCCTTAATATATGTTTCCAGCTACTGATCACCGTCGGGATTTTGATCGCCAATGTCATCAATTACGGAACGTCTCGGATGCATCCGAATGGATGGCGGGTATCGCTAGGAGGAGCGGCAGTTCCTGCCGTAGCTCTTTTGATTGGCTCCCTCGCCATAGTGGAAACTCCGACTAGCCTTATGGAGCGTGGGAAGTTAGATGAAGGGCGCCGGGCACTTAAGAAAATTCGGGGGACGGATAACATTGACGCCGAATACGAAGAAATCTTGCACGCCACAGAGACGGCCAAAAAGGTGGACAGCTCATTCAAAAGTCTCATGAAACGCTCGAGTAGGCCTCAGTTGATTTGTGGAACCATCCTCCAAATCTTCCAGCAATTCACTGGTATCAATGTGATCATGTTTTATGCTCCGGTTCTGTTCCAAACTATGGGTTTTGGCAGCGATGCCTCGCTTCTATCTGCCGTGGTCATGGGTCTTGTCAATGTGGTGTCCACCTCGGTCGCGATTTTCACCGTGGATAGATGTGGGAGGAAGGTATTGCTCGTCGAGGCAGCGATTCAGATGCTTGTTGCCCAGGTCAGTTCAGGCCGTCCAGAACAGTTGGATTTAGTTTTCAAAATTTCATCGCATCACCTTGCTGCTAACTTGTTTGAGTTACAAAATGAAAACATCAGTTGCCGGTTTCCACTATTTGAGATCATTGCTTCCTTATCTATGCATTATGTTCTTTAAGTTTGTGTTCGGCATGATCAGCATGATCTTTTCTTTTTCGGTTGCTTACAGTGTACCATGGGCATCACGCTCGCGATCCACCTGAAATCCACCAATGAAATTCCTAAAGGGTACGCCCTTTTCGTGGTCTTCTTGGTCTGCTTCTTCGTGGCCGGCTTTGCGTGGTCATGGGGTCCTTTAGGTTGGCTCATCCCCAGTGAGATATTCCCGCTGGAGACGCGAAATGCCGGCTTCTTCTTCGCAGTCGGCATGAACATGCTCTGCACTTTCCTCATCGCTCAAGTGTTCCTGACCATGCTCTGCACCATGAGATCTGCGACTTTCTTCTTCTTCTCCGCGTGGATCGTTCTGATGGGCAGTTTTGCAGCCGTCATGCTTCCCGAGACAAAGGGCATACCCATTGATGAAATGAATGAGAGGGTATGGAAGAAGCACTGGTTCTGGAAGAGGTACTTCGACGACGAAGATGATAACCAAAAAGTTAGGATTTAAAACCATGTACTTGTTTGTTAGGGTTCTAGTGTTGGGTCCGAGAGTAATGCAAGGTCGCTCAGGTTCGCTGCTAGTCTTTAGTCCTTCAATTGTACATTTTGGATTGAAGAAGAATAATCATGCGCCTTGACATAATCCCGCCAACCGAACTCTCTTTGTTCACAATTTAAGCTCGGATAACTGAATACCAAGGTCGGTAGGATGCTGCTATTGCCAGGTGAAGATGAAGTTTGATGATCTTTGAGCACAATTCTCATAAAAGAGACTGCATTATAATTGGTAGTCCCATAATCATCTCAGGCTTCATTCGCCGGGTTGGAGAGGAGACTGCGGAGTGCTGTGAACGTTTTTTCGATTATTTCGTTCAGTGGTGTCTGCTTAATTGCCGTCGCTAGTCCTACACATTCTGGACCACCCGCCGACGAAGAAAAATTCGATTTTCCACATTCCCTAATCAAATTCCATCTTGCTACTTCCTCCATGTTGAAGTTATTGTCCCACATCGGTTGTGAATGGGTTTTATATACTCTTTATATTCATGTGGTCTCCCTTTATCTATCCATTTAAGCTTTTGGATTGGACTTCCTAACATGGTATCAGAGCCAGTGTTATCTCATTTCGCGAATATACGTCCACCCCAATTAGTCGATTAGTCAATTTTCACTGTCTCTCTCCGCCTATCAACAGTGAGCGAAATTGGACCCAGCACCAGCACTGGCTCTCGATGGAACCAGATTAAACCCAACCTCGCAGCGGGTCCGAAGTTGTCCGGAAACATTCGAAATCACCGGAAATTGGAAACATCAATGAGTAGTCCTGAATATACTGTGTCCAGAATCGTTGACATTCTGAAAGATAAAGGCATGTAAAACAGAGCACACGTGCATAACTAGCGGTCTCCCACAATCATCTGCCACAGTAAAAAAGCCACGCACGATTTGACTTGGAATTACAGTGCGAATGTTAGTTAGCCACAGTGTTTGTTTGCTTCGCTTTCTTTGTGGGTCTCTCTCTCTCTCTTCCATCTACCTTCCTTTCCCGCTATTAAAAGACATGTCTTTCTCAGTCTCTTTGTCATGTTCTGCACTTCACTTCATCACCCAATCCTCCCACGCGAAACACGCCGATCATCATCATCCCTCGAATTGGACAGTTTCAGAGTCCTGTTTCTCGATCGATTGGATTCTCGTGGTTGGTTTGCTGGAGCTGAAAGATGAGTTCAGTTGAGGAAGTGAAGTGCGTGTACAAGAACCCCGACGCGGCCGTTGAGGATCGAATCGCCGACTTGCTCTCTCGGATGACCCTGAAAGAGAAGGTCGGCCAGATGACCCAAATCGAGAGGCGCGTCGCCACTCCCTCCGTGCTCTCCGGCTTCTCCATCGGTAACCTCCTCTCTTGACTTTAATCTGCTGTGCCTAGTTTGAATCGCCGATTCATTGCATGCACGCGCATTCGTGGCCAACTTCATGAGGTTAGAGTGGTTATGGTCTGGTTCAATCTGAACGATGCACCGATGCATGGCGTTTCTGTTTCTGAAAGTTGGTTTCTTTGGTCCGGTTTCGCTGTTTCATACAAAAATTCAAGCGAATGATGAGGATTTGGTGCAGGGAGTATACTTAGTGCTGGAGGCAGTGGGCCATTTGATCAAGCATTGTCCTCCGATTGGGCTGACATGGTTGACGGATTCCAAAAGGCGGCGCTGGAGTCCCGCCTGGGAATACCACTTATTTACGGGATTGATGCAGTTCATGGCAACAATAGTATATACGGCGCCACGATATTCCCCCACAACATTGGCCTTGGAGCCACTAGGTCTGTTTCATGTACTTTCTTTCTGAGGCTTAGAGTAAAGATTTGGACTCACTGTCCTCTCTAGTCTCTAGTGTTACTACTATTTCGGTCAATAGTCTCTAAGGATTTGCTTAGGGATGGATGGAAGGGAGAGGAAGGACTGGCAGTAATGACAGTTGATATGCTGGGGCATTGACAGAAAAATGGGTTATAAAGGAACTAAACTATCGTTTTACAGTGGTAAATGGGTTTTTGCTATGTTATGGTCACAACAGGAATACACGTTATCATTTTGTTGTTGAACAACCTAATTTTGAAACAATTGATAGAGATGCAGAGCTGGCTCGGAGGATTGGGGTCGCAACAGCACTTGAAGTCAGAGCAAGTGGCATTCATTATACTTTTGCTCCATGCGTGGCTGTAAGTGATTTCTTTCGCTCTATTTCTACACTCTAGTATTCAACTCTCTATAACATGGCTCGCCAGCTAGATGACCAATTCTTGTTTAGGGGGAAAAACCATGACATAGATGATTTTTTTTAGCTAGTGTAGCTTTGAGAGCTCACTGCTCTAGCCTATTGAAGTTTGCATGGATGAATTGAAAAAGGGAATGTTGTAAAACCCAAGATATTTGTTATACGCATGGTCTTAAAGAGTTATATTACTAATATTCAAATGAGCGAGTTGCAATATTGCTATGGTAGGATTTGGTAAGATTTGGTTCCATTTTAAGTGGAATGGATCAGTTATACCTCAAGCTGTGTGACGGTAATTCACAAATACACGTGACATCGAGTTCAAGCTATTTGATTTGGTTCCAGTTTTGTAATGATTACCTCTTTTCTTTTCACAAATCTTCTGTTCTCATCAAATTTTTTTTCACTGTTAATCCTAGCTTGTTGAGAATTTTAGTTGAATGGCTTCTGGCAGGTGCTGAAAGATCCCAGATGGGGAAGATCTTATGAGAGCTACAGTGAAGACACTGATATAGTTAGAAAGATGACTGCTATAGTAACAGGTTTGCAGGGCCAGCCACCCCGAGGGCACCCGAAGGGCCATCCTTTCGTAGCTGGAAGGTAAAGATAGACCTTTATCTGGTATTTGAACCTTTCCAGTTTACTTGATGATCTACCTATGTCATGTCAGTTTGGAAAGGCAATATAGACCTTATGATCATAGATGCTTTTTGTGATTCCTAATTTTTGATTGGCCCATGATAGCATTCTAGGATGTGGCTTAAAATCTGGTAGTTGAGGGATGAGGTGCCGTTCGTCTTTACTTTACTGAGTTGAAGTATGTCTGCCAGTATGCTGTATGCGGCTTTACCTATTGTGTATTCTTAAGCATGTGGAGGAGTGGCGTTAAGCACTTAATATGTTATCTACTTTTCTCTCTCAACCACCTGTTCTCGTCCCAGCCATAATTTCCTGGAGTTATTTTTGTCAATATGCTCTTTAGTTCTCTCACTTCTTAATCTCTCAACTTAATATATCTCTATGTCCTAACAAAGTCATCATCTCTTGCTTTTTTGACACTAGAAACAACGTTATTGCTTGTGCCAAGCATTTTGTTGGAGATGGAGGAACTGAAAGAGGTGTAAATGAGGGGAACACTATAACATCTTACGAAGATCTAGAAAGGATACATATGGCTCCCTATCTGGATTGTATCTCCCGAGGTGTTTCCACAGTCATGGCATCCTACTCTAGCTGGAATGGGCGCAGGCTGCATTCTGACCATTTTCTCCTTACGGAGGTTTTGAAAAATAAGTTAGGTTTTCAGGTGAGCAATTCCAGCGAATCATTTACTGAAATTTTTTCAATATGATGGTTGAGCTTGTCAATCAACACAAATATATTGGAAGACTGTATGTGGCTGGATTCTGTTGGAACAATATGGCAATTCCCTCTATTTTCTTTTACCACATTGAGATTCATAAGTGCGATCACTCATCTGGCATGACATACATGTTGATGCAGGGTTTTGTCACTTCAGACTGGGAAGGACTTGACCGACTTAGTCAACCTCACGGCTCAAACTACCGTCAGTGTATTTCTCTCACAGTTAATGCTGGGATTGACATGGTAAAGATCGATTAGTAACTATGAAATTTCTTAAGTGCGATCCATACTGTCTGATTTATATGCTAACTCATACATCCCTTTTTCAGATTATGGTGCCTTTTAGATATGAACAATTTGCAGAGGATTTGATGGCGTTGGCTGAATCAGGGGAAGTATCAATGTCCAGAATAGATGATGCCGTTCAACGGATACTGAGAGTCAAGTTTGTATCTGGTCTATTTGAGCATCCTTTTTCTGATAGATCATTGCTCCAGATTGTTGGTTGCAAGGTAAACTTGGGAGGAGTGTTCGAGTTAGAGAAATACTTTAGCTGTCATAAAATATGCAGATGTGTTCAACCGTCTCATCAAGGCCAAGTTTTGGGCACTCTAGTATATTTCACATACATTACAACAGCTGCATATTATGGATGAGCTAACAAAAGATATCCAAGATGAGGTGCCGTGGTGTATGCTATTTGCAGATGATATTGTGCTTATTAATGAGACCAGGGCTAGGGTTGACGCTAAATTAGAATTATGGAGAAGTACATTGGAGTCTAAAGGATTTACGTTAAGTCGAAGTAAAACTGAATACATGAAGTGTGAGTTCGCCATGGCAAAAGGAGGAGATCAAGAATCCGTGAATATGCTCGAACAGGAGGTACCCAAGAAAGATGCTTTTAGATATTTGGGATCAATATTGCAAAAGGGGGGAGAGATTGATGAGGATGTAAGCTATAGAATCAGAGCAGGTTGGATGAAATGGCGCAGTGCATCGGGATTTTTGTGTGATCGTAAAATCCCTCTTAGGCTAAAAGGAAAATTTTATAGAACAGCAGTAAGGCCTGCAATACTATATGGAGCTGAATGTTGGCCAGCACAAAAGCAACATGAGCATAAAATGGGAGTAGCGGAAATGAGGATGTTGAGGTGGATGTGTGGTCATACAAGGATGATAAGATCAGAAATGAAGATATTCGACGAAAAGTTGGAGTAGTTCCGGTGGCAGAAAAGATGAGAGAACATAGATTGAGATGGTTTGGGCATATTCTCCGTAAATCTCTAGATGCTCCGGTAAGAACAGAAGTTTGCTACCGAGAGCATGACATGAAGAAAGGAATGGGTCGGCCAAAACTTACTTAGGGGAAAGTAGTAAAACAAGATTTAATGAAGTGGGAATTGGATTGGCGCACGGTTTGTCTTAGGACGGAGTGGAGGAAAGCTATTAGCATTGTGGAGAGGCAGATCTCCTATGTTCCAGACTGTCCTTTTTAGTCTTTTTTCCCTTTATATATATATATATTATTTTTTGGTTCATCGACCGCCGACCCCAACTAGTTTGGGATAAAGGTGATGTTGATATTGATGTTGATGTTGATTACAACAGCTGCATATTAAATGAAGTTCTAGGGTACTTCTTCAAAATGGATTTTTTTGCATTTTAAGATTTTTGGTGATATATTTAAAACTGTTTAGCCAGGATGTATTAAAAAGGATATGTTACTTTGGCCTGGACAAGCAGTCTAACCTTAATCATCTGTTGGCAGGCGCATAGAGAATTAGCACGTGAAGCAGTTCGAAAGTCATTGGTATTGTTGAAGAATGGGAAGGATCCTAAGAAACCCTTTCTCCCATTAGATAAAAATGCCAAGAGAATTCTTGTTGCGGGAAGTCATGCTGATGATTTAGGTTATCAATGTGGAGGGTGGACCGGCACTTGGCATGGAAGCAGTGGCCGGATCACAATCGGTATACTTTCTAACCTATATCTTCCCTATAATTAAAATTGCACACCATATTTGCTTTGAGTGAAAGAGATTTGCTTTGGCATTGGGTGAAAGTGCATGCGTGATACATGGAAACAGGAGTACATATAGTCATTAAATATCAACAGACTTGTGTATGAGCACCTACAAAGAGAACTTGTGATACTCAGTATCTTTACTGCGTTCAAGCATTCTTTTCTTCACAATGTTGAGCTCTCTTTAGGTTTTAGTGATACGATATGCTATTTTGGCTCTCTTTAGGTCCTAGTCATACAGTGAATCCACTTTTAGCTTTATGCTTGAGAAGCATGAAGAAGATACCGATGAACATGAAACATTTTCTTTTATAGGTACGACTATCTTAGATGCAATCAAGGAGGCAGTTGGAGGCAACACGGAAGTGATTTACGAGCCAAATCCATCGCCTTCCACATTAGCAAGTGATGATTACGCTTTTGCTATTGTTGCTATTGGTGAAGGTCCTTATGCAGAAGCTCTTGGCGATAACGCCGAGCTTGTAATCCCATTCAACGGAACGGACGTGATAAAGTCGGTCACCGAGAGAATACCGACACTCGTACTTGTCATCTCTGGAAGACCCCTGGTCATAGAACCACAGGTATTGGATAAGATGGATGCTCTTGTCGCCGCTTGGTTACCTGGAACCGAAGGAACGGGCATTACAGATGTGGTCTTCGGTGACTATGATTTCGAAGGTCAATTACCCGTCTCGTGGTTTAGAACGGTTGAACAACTGCCCATGGATGCTAAAGCTAATTCTTATGATCCCTTGTTCCCCTTGGGTTTCGGATTGCAAGGCAAGAAAGAAGCCTGATGACGAGGCAATTCAGTGAGCAATGAGAAAGTTAGGGCCTGTATGGTAACGATTCTGATTCCAAAAACTGATTCTGATTAAAATGACTTTTTCTGATTTTGTTCCCTGGATGAGTTTTAGAGAATCATAACGCATTTGATAACTGCACAAAATTTCTGTTCCTGGAACAGAAACGCGTTTGGTAACGGCATAAATTTCTAATTCTGTTCCTAATTTTTGTCATTTAAGTCAATATACTTTTTGGTTCTAGGAAATGAAATCTCAGTCTTATTTCATCAAAAACTTAAGAATAAACATTGTCCTCACTCGTGACCCAACAAAAAATAGGCAACTATTAATGTATATTGTAAGACAAATGAAGTTCTTTTGAGAGTGTAATGAGTTCAAACCGATATTGCCCTTAGCCCTCGTTACACTCTCAAAACGCATAAAAAATAGCCCTATCGATTTGAACGATTTGATTTGAGCTCATGAACACTTCTTCATCCAATAATTACTTAATTTTTGTGCATTGACCACGACTAATTCTTCGATCTAATACCACTTCACACGATCCATCCTGACAATGACATCATGTGGTGGAGCCTCCTCCCATTGACCATGGCCTTTCATAGAAATTTCATCTAGTGCCCTTCCTCCATGAAAATCTGTACAAATATATAAGACCTCTCCATCAGTGATCATTGTCGCAACCATCTACCGTGTTTGTGTAATTCGTCCAACTATTAATGTATATTATAAGACTAATAAAGTTTCATTTGGTTGATGGATCAACTTCAGGTTGTTAACCTATCTAATGAGAAATCAATAATGATGTTGTATTACCCGTGTGTGTCCTCATTCATGACTCAACAAAAAATCATTACGTCCTCACACCTGCTATGCAATTGCATGACATGTATAATAAGTTAAACAAGAGGACATATGCAACAATTAAATTCAAAATCAAGTAGTAGAACTCCCAAAATTTACAAACAGAAAAATAAAATGCAAAGGTCATTCTGTTCCATCATCAGAATGTACCTTAAAAGCATTACAATATATGTTTTGCTTGCTACGATAGACATACATCTTGCAAAGTACTCAAAAAACAATATTACAAAAGTCAAAAATACAAAGTCATGAAATTTTAGCCAAATTGTTATCCCTTGCCATTTGATTTGCAATATTTTCCTGAGGATGTTTATCTCTGCGGCCACCTCATGCGATATATCCTGTGAAATATTTTACCTTGACAGATTTTGGTTTCAACCTGTGAAAAACAGATACCCTGTGAACAAAACACCACCAATAAGTCAAGAGAGATTTCGGTTTCAGCCTTGGTTAAAGAACGGCAAAAACACTTAAAGAGAGCTTTCGCGGAGCATCGGCTTATGCAGAACAACAAAGAACAGAACACCACCATTCACTAACAAGCAAGAACCCATCCTCCACTTTCAGGCTCATATTTAAACATGATGAAACTGTACAACCCTAGTTTCTACTCAGTACAACGAAACAAAATTACCTTTCCTTTGGGGCAAATTTTAATGGAGAAAACGACAGTGTCTGCAATTTTAATACCTCTGTTTTGCCTTCCCCTTTTCTGTCCTTACCAAATTGGCATTCAAGTGGCAAAAAAGAAGAGGGAACATGGAACAACACCGGCTATTATTAGCAAGAAAACAGAGAGGCAAGAACAGAGAACAAGATCTTCAACTGGATATAAAAGAAAAAACCAGACGATGCAATGATTCTTCCGAGTGTAGCCACTTAGTTAGAACTCAACCACATATTCCAGAGGCTATGACATTCCCTCAATCGAAAAATCAGCAGCAAATCAACCACAAATTCCCTCCACATTCTTCATTGATTATGCAAATAGTCTCCAGTTTCTCAAAATCATTCGATCTGGGCGAAGGCGGCCCTAATCGGGCTTGGGCGAGCGTCGCCCACGCTCGGCGATCTGGGCGAATCGAGCTCGGGCAAGGAGATGAAGAACAAAACAGGGTCATGCGAAACTCACCGGGACGAGGACGGCGGACTGCGGACGGCGGCGATGGAGTTGGCGAGTCACAGGAGCCGCGGACGAGGGGGTGACCTGAGAGTCGAGAGAGAACCGTGGAAGCGTCGTTGTTTTTAGATCAGACGGAAGTGATGAAAAGGGAAAGAGAGTATCGTTGTCTTTATGTTTTATCCCACTAAAGATAGTCTTTTCTATTTCTCAAAAGTGGTTTTTTTATGAGAACCAATTTTTTTTTGTTCTAATTTTTGCTCCAAAACTGTTCTCGAGAACAGAATCAGAATCAGAATTATTTATGTTATCAAATAGGATTCTGATCTTTTTTTTTCCAGGGAACAGAATCACAAAATCAGAATGGTTACCATTCGCAACCTTAATGACCGAGGGAGAAGTAGCTGGTTCGGTCCGGTCCAAAAATGCCCTCTGAACTAGGTATTAGTGCTGGGAGCTATGTATTTTCGACCAAAAAAAAAAACTAGATATTAGTGCGCACCTGCGTGAATAGTTGCTTCAGATCCAATGTGGCTCTGTTTGTTTCGCGAAAAATGAACAATTCAAAAATCATTTTTCAAAAAACAAACATTTGTATCACTTATGAAATGATAATGAAAATATTTTCTACAGACTACTTATTTGAAGTGATACAAATAGTTATTTTTTTGAAAAATATTTTTATATCGTTCATTGTTCGTGAAACAAACGGAGCCTAAATTTTTGTTAAAATTCTGGAAGCCTCGAAGCAGAAAAGTGGAATTGTATAATTTGTATGCTATTTTTCCAGAACTGCTGATTTTTCTGTGGATTGATTGTAATGATGGCATGGATAATGATAAGCAGTTAATGGAGTATGGTTAAAGCAAATATGAGATTCACTCTATTGATTACAACGTGAATTTGCAATCTTTACGAATTTATAGAGAGAAACTCAATTTCGATGTAACCTGATTTACATAAATCGAAATTGATTTTTTTTTTTTTATCGAAAGAAAGGTTCTATTCATTCAAGATAATGAGAGTTACATGATAAACTTTCAAACTTACAAAAGACACTCTCAAAAGACAATAGAAAAAATTACAGAAAATAAATTCTACGGCTAGAAATGCACTCTCCTCCAAGAATAGATCAGCTTTCATAAATTTACGGCGGTCGATCACCAAAATTCGTGATGAGCACACGTCGAGAACTCCCATACCAATTACCACGACTTGCTGTGCGCGTCTAGGTTCGACGTCCCATCACTATCGCCCATCACTATCGCCGAGCAGTAACACCAACATCAGTATAACACAGGCCATAAAAAACTCATAAATTTATATCTAAATCTAAATCGAGAGAGTAAAATTCCAAAATCTAAATCTAAATCGAGAGAGGAGAGCGACTTAATCTTGAAAAAATTGTGAAGCCTAATCATGAACATCCTCGTCAAATGGCTGGACTGATTCCCACGATCACCAAAAATCAGCTACAGAAAATTATCATGCGCACAAACTCAAACTCCATGACATAGTGGGAGAGAAAAAATAAGGAAAACCCAAGCATGAAAAACCGATGGCGAGTCGGAGAGAGCTTCTCAGAGTAGTTCGGCTGGTCCTGCACGTCCTGCACGTTGACGTCAAGGTAATCGGCGATCAGGAACCTGAACCTGGACGAGTCCAGATTCGTGCCCCACCCGACGACGACCAGGTTCGACGAGAACCCGGACCACTTCCACGCCACGTACGTCAGCACGTCCACCGGGTTCGACATGATCAGCAGCATCGACTCCGGCGTGTGCCTCGCAAGCGCCGGCACGATGATCCGAAATAGGGCCACGTTCCTCTAGAGCAGGTTCAGCCTGGACTCCCTGGCGAACTGCCTCGCCCCGGCGGTGACGATGCAGAGGTTCAGCTTCCCTGCGTCGAGCGACAGCTCCTTCAGCCGATCGATTTCGCCAGCTCAGTCCGAAATCAAGGGGGGCAAACAACAGAACAAACAACAGAGCTAGAAAGCCTCGCAACCGTGAGACGCGCGCGGCGACACAGCGGAGAGAGAGAGGGGGGAAGGGAGGCCTTGACGCAGCGGAGGGAGAGAGGGGAGGGGGGAGGGAGGGAGAGAGCCTAAAGGGGGAAGGGGGAGAGGAAGGGAGGGATCCCTCCCTCCCTCATATTATGCAGCGGCGGCGAGACCTAAAGAGGGGAGGGGGGGGGGGCGGAGGGAGAGAGACGGCTAGGGTTGTCACGAAATGCTTTCATGAAAAACCAAATCAAATTGGTTGGAATTGACTCGTTTGTATTCATTTTCAATGAAAAATGGCTTGGCGGATCCATTTTTGGTCTGTTGCGATGCCAACTAGGCCATCAAATGATACTTTTTAGGAGTGAGCATAGTTTCAGAGTAGAACCTGGAATCGGAATCGGAATCGGAACCTATGGAAACCGGTCCGGTTTTAGGTTCCAAGATATATAAGATAGGTTTCAGGTTTCAAAAATTAAGGAATTTGTTCCAACGGGTAGGTTTCAGATTCCACTATCTAGAACCTAGAACTTGGACCTTGGATCCTAAAATAATTTTTTATGTTTTTTAGGTATATGTCTTCGCACAATCCTATAATGTTCTATCGTGTCCGATGATGAGAGTATAGTCTGGAGTCAAATAAATTTTTAGGTTCTAGGTTTCAAAAAATGAGGAACCTATTCGAACGGGTTAATTTCAGGTTCTAAATGTAACCTGTACGGAACTTGAAACCGCTCACCTCTACTTCTCCTTAGCGATTATAGCGTTCATTCTCATTTTGCTTAACTAAAAATGAAAAAAGAAAGAAATTGGCAGGTTCTCGGGTACCCTGGAACCGACTGTAGAACTTGTGACAAGGTAGGTTCTAGGTACTACGGTATGACAGGTATATTTCAGGTTCCAAAACACGAAGAACCTGTTTCGACGGATAGGTTTTAAATTCTAGATGAAACCCAAGAGAAACAGAAACCGCTCACCCCCTAGTACTTTCCAATTTCCTACCATCTTCAGTTATTTCTCTCTCCGCCTCCTCTCTCTCTCTGTCTCCCGTCTCGTCGTATAACTAGGACCAACGTTTGTCCGGAGCAAGCCATAACAGCACAATCGAGCTCGTTGAAGATTTTTAGTTGCACTCGTAAAAATGGTTCGTAAACGATTCCATGAAGCCAAAACAGGTGAGCTTACTAAAATTTGATTCCTTTATCGCGAGATTCGTCGCAGATTCCGGTCTGATTTGAGCCTCTTCCTTCGAGGCACACCATGCGCCACATAGATGTTCGATGAAATGCTCAAACGAGTCTATTTTGTTTGGACAATGGTTATTTACAAAATTGTTCCTTTCTGACGTGACGATACGATTGGCCAGGGCTTCAATACATCAAATCGCTCGATGCCGAGAAGGTGTTGAGCAAAATAGGAATGGGCAGAGAAGACCGCTACTTCTGGAAGCAGATAGGCAAGGCGTTGCTAGCCACATCCACACTCGGGGGCGTCGCGTGGCTCTACAACGAAACGTCACCCCTAGGGTGGTGGACGCTGAAGCCTCGGCCGAAGGAGGAGAGAGAGCTCGCGCACTTGTACGAGCGGCGACAGTTTCCGTACCCGGGTGACGAGAAAGCCATGGAAGAGTTCATTGCCAAGGGGGGTATGATCGGCACAACCATTGGGCCCAAGGGGGTTGTCGAAACTGATAAAGACGCTTACAGCTACCAGAAGGAGTTGCAGAACAAGAAGTTCGAGCAAGAAGCTCAGAAGCTGTGGTTTAGGATGAGGAATGAGGTCATTGCGGAGCTCCAAGAAAAAGGATATGATATTGAGTGAACTAAGAGTGTTTGAGAACATGTTATGAAGTAAAAGCACTATATGAGCAGATGGGGAGTATTGAATTTGCTGACAAAGTTTGAGCACAATGTGGTTGGCCTCTTATCTGGCTCTTCACATTTTTGCTTTGCTTGAGACCCTGCTCTCAATAAAATTTCGTTGGTGTCATTTGGATAGCTACAGCCTCGCCGACCGCATGTCCCGTCCTGGGAAAGGATTGAGGAAGCTTTTCTAAAATTAAACAGATAAGAAGAGACTAGGGTCATTATCAACCTGCGGAGGCAACAGGGAATCAGTGCTCCTCCTCGCCCGTTACAGGAGTGAGAAGACTCTTAACATGCAGCTCCCAGAGATCGTCTTGAGCCTGGGTTGACATCTCGATCGACTGCCTTTTGGTTAACCTTTTATACCTCTTAATTTGAAACACAACTGGTTTACAAGATGGCCTTCAGCCAGAAACCAGTAAGTTGAGCTTCAACTCGGCAGATTTATTCAATTAGAGCGTGGACTTAACACACTTATTAAAAGAAAACATCCCCAGTCTTGGGCTAGAGACGTTTGTAGGAGAACCAAGCATCTGTCGCACTAATTTCAAAAAGGACGTCGTTACAATGTTTCACATTTCCGAAGTCGATTTTCCTTTCGAGTCAGCCTCGGTGTTTGCTCCTGCCGAACGCTGCATTTGTGATCTTGTCTTTACTTTCAATAGGACTTGTTGTACTTCATCAAAGTGTGGTTGTGTCGCTTTTCTTGTGCTCTCCACCCACTTTTGAACTTTCTTATAGGGACTTAGAATGCGATCGCGGTCCTTTTCACCAAGTACCTGAAGTAGGAAAACAGCATTGTTAGCTTCCTTAACAACCTGGTGTCCTTTGGGCAACTGCGCCTACCAAAGCCTCACACAACCCATATGGTGCTGTTTGAATTTTCTCTCTTGAGGGGGAACGACTTCTAGAAAGCATAGCACAAAACTATTCTCTTACAAACTAATTTTGCTAAGCTCTGATTACTATTTTCGATCTTTTAACAACTTAGCTTACGTATAATTGAATGCAATGTTTCATAGTCAATCTGAAGTGACTACATGTTTATTACCAAAAGAAAATGTGATACAAGTTGGGCCCTAGCCCGGCTTATACTGCCTCTTTACCCTGTGTCACAGTTTCTCTCACGTCAATTCTTTTTCCTAATTTGAAGAGTATCAACTGGGGCAGAATTTACCTCTTAATTGCGTAATTTCACATACCAAGCTGAGGTCAGCAATGGATGGCTGAAAGCCACCTAACAAAAATGGGCCATTGCCCTCGAGCCAAATTGACTCTATCTTCAACGAAGATGAGGAAAAAGTTTCTCCAGCAGCAGCAACTGGGCTCAATGGGATTCCAAGCGCGGGAGGCAAAGAGTACAATTCAGTACATAGGTGGCTGAAACAAAGAATAGATAGGTAATGTTCGACTGCGGCGTCTGAAGCAAGAGTATCTGTAGACTATAGAAACGGTTCTCCAAAGTTCGTACGTCAAGCAAAGAGTCACGACACAAGCCAAATAAAGTACTAAATATTAATGTTCTACGTTTTGATGGCTCTGCAAGGATCACAAATTTCAGAGGCATCATACTTCATCTCAGCTGTTTCGAAATCAGCAAATTGGATTTTCTGTCCTGAGAATATCTGGTTCAGCGAGAAGTTCGATAACGAACATTAGGTTTATGGGATATAACAAATTCAAAGACATAGTATTAGAAAGCATTCATGTCAAGTGCCCTGGTGGCCAGAAAAGCTCGGACCACTGGTGCGGACCACAATTTCGAACCAGATAGTTATTTTCAACTGGTAGTGATTATCGGGAACGGTCAAATCCTGTTCTCAGCAAATGGACAATGCTGTAGCTAATGCGATTTTCAGCAGCAACCGAACTATGAGATTTGTACTAAACACCGATTTTTTCTCTTTGAGACAATGAATTCCAGAGAACAAGAGCGATAATGAATGGCATATAATCAACTCAAGCTTTCATGTTTGAGAAAAAGTGCAGTTTGTCTCTGTTACATTAACTGGTGACAGCTTCATAGTACTCTTTCTGGCAGACGGCCTACATCCTTTCTGATTTACTTCTATAAGTTCTTAATGGAGCCAGATAGATCGGTCGCAGGCCATTGTCAATGTTATGCCCATATGATTGTGCACTCTTGCTCCTAGCAGTAACACTACTACTCAGCTTAACCCTCTGGTTAATATTACCAATTGGTTCATCTTTCTTGGCAACGTCGTTCCGCTCTTGCCGAGACTTAGTAACCACCAACTTCTTGTCCAACTCTCCAGCAATGCAACTAATCCTTCTATCGACATCCGCTTTCTCACCTCTAGAGTGCATCAAACTCCACGTATTCCAGGCCCTCCGCCAACCGAGCAACTG
Source organism: Lenwebbia sp. NSW1173648 (assembly GCA_029784005.1). Lineage (NCBI taxonomy): Eukaryota > Viridiplantae > Streptophyta > Magnoliopsida > Myrtales > Myrtaceae > Lenwebbia > Lenwebbia sp. NSW1173648. Next base: position 928,869 of record JARCGZ010000011.1, read on the forward strand.
CAATTTCTTGCACCGTTTTTGGTCCTCCCTGCCAACAAAAGGAGCAGCATTCTGAAAAGTGGATTCAAGCGTTGCCAGATCATCTGGTTGGACTGACTTAAGCCTCCAATCCATTAACTCTTGCTCAGTGATCAGCAATTTTGCGCCATTAAACAATTCCGTTGCTGCAGGCGACGGTTTCAACCTCGGCAACAGCTTCGCCTCATTAACCTCAAATTCAGGTTTGGCCCTCTTGTGCAAATTTGATCTTTCAAAGCTCCTCCTTCGCCTTTGCAATGCTGGTGGCTCCTTGTAGTAATACCTAGTCTGAAGATTCCCACCCGGACTCTTGCCATTCTCATCGACACAGCTCAACTTCTCCTCAACCAACACCCCATCCTCAGATTGATCATCAACCAACTTCACATCATTAACCGCAGAAACCGCTGGATTCAGATGCCGGTACATGGAACTCCTTCCAATCATATGGCCATCCAAAGAAGCCCTAGGCACATCATAAGAAATCCTACCGCCATTAACCCGTTCCAAATCACAAGATCTCCTCCCAATTACACATTCTCCAACCTCAGTTCTCATATCATCGAATTCCCCCGCATTAACCTTATCCTTATGTAAACATTCCTCTCCAATTGCCACATTGCCACCATTGACAAGTCCTAATGGACCTCGATTCGTGATCTTCTCCCTCCTTCTCCATTTCCTCCATTTGTCGGTCAAAACCGCAGCGACCCCCCAAAACCCTCTCAAATCCTTGTCCCTGCGCTTCTTCCTTTCCCACTCGAGATCTATGAACTCCCTCACCGTCCTTAACTCAGCTCCTCCTTCGAAATCATCACGGGCTCCTCCATTATCAACCTCCTCGTTCTGCTCAACATCGCTATCGTAGATCCGAATCTCTCCTTCCTCGTTCCCCTCCCCGGACCCAGAACTCCCATCCCGACCACCCGGTCCATCCTCTAGATTGAAGAGGCCGATCGGGCTGGTCCCGGCGACAACTTCACAGGATCTACGCCGCGGTTCGGCCGAGCTGCCTGCGGCGGCGCCGCAATTGAACTCTCGATGAGATTTGCTGCGGTGGAGATTGTCGGCTACAAAGCGAGGGATCGAATGGTTGGGGATGCCGCGGTAGTTGATGGTGTCGAAGCCAGCGAGGCGCTCTCGGAGGCACGAGGCGCAGAGGCCGCCGGCGGTGGTCGGCCTCGTCGTGCGGCGGTGGCGGCATGAGGAAGGTCGGTGGTGGGAATAGAGGGTCCTTGATTTCGATGGAGGTGATTGCGTTTGCATGGCGATGAAGTGAAGGGTGAGCGAGTGCTCGAGGGAGAGAGGAGTGTAGCAGCAAACTGCAAGTGAAGAGTGAAGTGACACTGGGAGACTCAGGTGGGAGCTGTGGCAGTTGACGTTGACCCCCAACCTAAGAAACACTAATTCCAAATTAAAATGAAAAGGAAAAACCCATTATAGCTCTCAAATTATTGTTAAAACTGCCTTTTACATGTGTACTTATTCCCACTGCAATAACCCGCGATGAAAATGGATTTTTTCCCGGCAAAAATTAAGGGAACATTCCAAAAAATAGCTCGTAGAGCTCTCAATTTCTCAAATAAAAGCTCGAAATTGACCTTATTTCAAATAAGAATCTGAAGTGCTCTCTTTATTTTCAAAAAAAGGCCTGACTAGGAGCATTTTCGTCTTTTTACACTTTCTGACTTTTTCTTTATTCCTTTTTTTCTTTCCCTTTTCCTCTTCCTTCTCGCTGGTGGCCACCGACGAGGGCTCGCCTCGCCCTACCCAGGCGAGAGCTCCAAGTGAGAGATGATTGCAGATGTGAAAAAGAAAGAGAACTACCAGAACATAGCGTGATTGCAAATGTGAAAGAGGAGGAGAACTAGCAAAAGGAAGAGAACTACCAAAGGCAAGCCCAATTGTTAAGCTGGAGAGAAGTTTTGGTAGTTCTCGAAGCTTCTTCGTCATCTGCTCGATTTGGCAAAGCTCGGTGATGTTGCAGATTTGGGCAAGCTCGGCCACAACGCTAAACTTGACCCCATCTGAGACCGAACTCCGCTTGTTGGTGGGGTCGACGATCCGCGGTGGTCGACGGCAATAGCTAGTGATGTCAAAACGACGGTGGATCCAGGCGAGGGCCGGCTCATGGCCATCGGCGAGGTGGAAGAGAAAAAAAGGAAAGACAAAAGGAAAAAATGAAAAAAAAAAATTGTAAAAAGACAAAATTAACCCTGGTCAGGCCTTTAAAACGAATAGGGCACTTCAGGTCCTTATTTGAAACAATATCTACTTCGAACCCTTGTTTAATAAATTGAGGGTACTTCGGATCATTTTTTGGAATTTTCCCAAAAATTAATGATCTTCAAATTCATCTGTCAAAATAAATCAATTTTAAACTTTTGATGGTTTGGATGCGGCAATATTTAGGCTCCTTTGTTTTTTGAAAATAGATGATTTGAAAGTGATTTTTCTAATAATGATCGTTTATAAAAATAAATGAACGAAAAATATTTTTTATCATCTATAAAATATTTGAACATAAATTATTATTGATAAATAAAAATATTTTCCATCGACTAATTATTTCAAGCAATACAAACGATTGCTTATAAGCTAATATTTTCAAACCATTCATTTTTCGTGAAACAAACATACATTGAATGATATATTACTTTCTTAAAACTTATTATTGATTGGTTAACTATGAAATTATAAATTTTTTAAAAGCAACTAGCCAGTTCGTTTGTGCTCCAGTAAATAGAGAACCATTAACACTATTAACAAATCAAACTCGAGAACCATTATAACACTTTTAACAGAGCAATTAGCCAATTCTTTCTGCATGTAGTTATATGATTTCAATCCACGAGACTAGTTTGTATCAACTACGAGTCAAATTTCTACCACATTAAGGGTGTGTTTATTTCAGAAAGAATTTGACGACGAAAGATAAATGCTTTTCTAAAATCTCTTTTAAGGAAAATATTTTTCCTTTATTTTCCTAACTTTAATTATGAATATTTTCTTTGTTTGAAGTTTAAAAATTAATTCTCGAAAATCTCATTCACTCAAACAAACGAAGCTTAAATGCAAACAAGTGCCGTGACATTATAGTTAAATAAAAGTAAGATCATAAACTTTATCTTGAATGATTGTAAAGGGATAATCTCGAAATATGTTGGGAACTAAAATGACTATATGCACGAATGATGATTTAGATTCAATGCAAGTGAGAGTTAAATTACAATAGCACGAGAATAAAGTTTTATGGATTAAACACTAATTTCGTATTTATTTTTGTCTGGGCCGAGCTTTTAAACATTCGACTAGAATCGAAATGTATCGATGAATTTCTCTCATCTAATCTACTTTTCTTTTTATTTGGTATTGGGCTAGGCCTCTTTATTCATGCAAGAAGGGCTTTCCAAATCGGCACGTTGTATGTAGTCAAATAAGTTGGACTATTTGGTTGGTGCGGTCAAAGACCATATTTTTAGTGGTTCACATTGATGATTTTTTTTTTCCAAATACACATTCGAAGCTACAAAAAAAAAAAAAACGAGTATCAAACACACTATTAACCATAGTACTTACCACGTGTTAGTAATTGTCATATGAAAACCGAGTATCTACTTAGTTTAGAACTATGATTTATTCGGTTCAATTAAGCATGGTAAATAAAGGATAAGATACATGAATACTATAAAAGTGCACGAGCGTCGCGCGTAAATAAACAACCGATTGGTCAAACACTTTGCAAAATCACTAGCAAGATTAGCAAAGAGAAGCACTGAGAACAAAACAAATGGTGTATTGCCGTAAAATGCGTTCACATAGAGAAGGAAGTGATAATGACACAAATGGTCACTCAACTTTGACCAAATATGTAATGTGGTCCATGAACTTTTAATTTGATCAATATGATTCCCGAACTTTAGCCCAATGTGCAATGTGATCCTTAAATTTTTAACTGCATAAAATTTCCAATCAGAACGCGTTTGGTAATTGTATACAATTTCTGTTTCTGAAACAGAAACGCGTTTGGTAGCTGCACATAATTTTTGTTATCGGGAACAATTTTTCTTCCCAATTTTTGTCATTTAAGTCAAATAATTATGTAGTTACTTTGTGAATTTTCACCATACATTTCGAATTAATCGAAGATTAATTATTATTGATTCTCTTATATAATATATTGCACATTGAAATGTAAAAATAAATGTCAAGAATCGTCACGAGTCATTTTCGTCATTTATTGTGAGGTTTCATCCAACTATTTTGAGCGACTGGACAACCGACACGAGCGACACTCTCGTTTCTGCAAGAAAAATGCACTGCCCTGCATTGATGTGCGCTTTTGGTTTTAGGAAAGTAAATCTCAATCTTAATTCATCCAAAACTTAAGAACGAGAGCTTGCTAAGTGTTCATGCCGGTTATTTTTGGCTTTTTCCAAAATTTTCTAAAACTAGACCAAGTCTAAAGTATATAAACCTAGGCAAATCATAACAAAATAAAATCAAGTGCACGATCAAGGAATCATGGCATTGATAAATCGCATCATAAAATCCTAACGAAGCTCTAAGGGCTTAGAGAATGTGATTCAAGTTTAATTTCAAAAGTGTTTATGAGTTATCTAAAAAAGAACAAAATCTATGAAATCTAGAAAATTTAGGCCCAAATTTATGAAAACGATGTCAAATTAGCATAATATAAGCTTCTTATATTTTTAGGAATTTTTCTATTTTTTTTTTCTAGAATTTTTCCAATTTTTTTTTAATTTTTTAATTTTATATATTTTTCTTTGAAAATGAGATATCGTTCTGTTTTAGGTGGAGAGAAAAATGGCGAGAGAACTGAAAAGGAAAAGTGAGAGATGTGATACTTCATTCTATTTTGTGATTTTTAAAAGTGATTCTTTCTTTCAGAACCAAATATTTTTTTTTTTTGCTCCAAAATTATTCTCGAGAATAGAATCAGAATTATTTACGTTACCAAATATGATTCTCATCATTTTTTATTTCGAGGAGCAGAATCGTAAAATCGAAATATCATGCAGGCCGTTAATCTACTGAGAATCGATTCTCTGTCATGTATGGTCGTAGACTCGCATTCGTGTTTTTCTTTTGTCTCCTGCCCAAAATTGCAGGGGACAAAAGAAAAAGTGAGTTGATAAATCTTGTGGACGCCTCCCGCGTCATGGCGCCCGCCGCCCGGTGCTCGCCAATAATTCACTCCATCACGTGCGCCACGTCCCGTCCCAAGACTCCCAACCTCTCTCGAAGCAAAATATCATCAGGAAAAGAAGGAGGAAAATTTTAATAAGAAACTTTTAAAGGAAAAAGAAAAAAAATCCAATCCCGATGCTGAACTCGCACGTGCCATGTCCACCTCTCGCTCCCACACTTTCCCACTTCCCAGTCATGTGAACTCATTCATACTATCAAAGCTCAAACTCAGAATTCACTCAGGCTCTCTGATATTTTTGGCTCCAAATCATCCCCATCGTCTCTCTCTCTTTCTTTCTCTCTGCAACTTCTCCAGCGCCTTTGGCCGCAGAAGCTCCAGTTATGTCCCTCTCCGTCTCGCCCATCCTTTGTCCCTTTTCGCTTTTCCATTAATATCAGTCCACATATTCTCTCTCGCTCGCTCACTGCTTGAGAAAATATCTTCTCCTCTCTTAACGATTTTTCCTGCTTTAAGGTAATGAGACGTTTCGGATTTTTCTATTCATTCGAGCTCTTCGTTCGGATTATCTCTGCGTTCTCTCTGTTTTCACTCGGTGCGTATAGTCGAAGGTGACTCGCCGGAGCTTTTCCGGCACCGTTGTTGGTTGAAGTCATTGCATGTATTTCTACACAATGTTCTATCGAATTTGACTTCTGACTCGCCGTTAAATTGACTCGTAGCCATAGGCTTCTTTTGAAACTTTTGATTTGGAACTGGTGGATATCAGTTGCGGAGGTGTCGCCGGCGAGCAATCTTCGCTCTGGCATTGTTTTTTTAATTCTTTACAATTAGGTCAGCTGATCAGGGATTCGAACTCATATTTTCCGAATGTAGAGAGTCAATCAGCATGATTAGTTTCTTGTTTTCCAAATTGCAGTTACAAGACTTCACTGTGTAAAATTACTCAGTTCCGAGATGATATTCGTTAGCAAGTATTAGGGAGCACTGGTTCTTGTGAAACGCTCTTAATGATGATTCTAAGATGGAGTATGCTGATGTTTGTAGCACAGAGATAGTAAGGAAGGACTCGGTATGGCATCCACTATGGAGACTAATGGAACAAGGGCATATGGTGTTTCTGCTGAAGTACCTGCATCTGCGTGTGCATTGGCTGATGAGCCGGCTACAATAGCGTCAAATATCAATTACCATGCTAAGTATAGCCCTCATTTTTCTCCTTTCAAGTTTGAGCCAGAGCAAGCATACTACGCAACAGCTGAAAGTGTCCGCGATCGCCTCATCCAAGTTTGTACACTTAATGGCTTTCTGTTAATAACTCTGTTCCGGAACATTTTTACAAAGGAAGACGAAAACTCTTTTCGTCACTCTAGTTTGACTGCTTGGGATTGTGCTTATTTCTCAGTTTGTAATTACTCGTGCACTTGGAGGCGACACTGAACACTGATTAAAACTTTCGGCTGAATATAAGCATGACAATTTGTGCTGATGTTTGGATGTCTATTACATATTTTATCGAATAATCGTCACATTCTGCTAATTTGGTATTTGCTCAGCAATGGAACGAGACCTACTTTCACTATCACAGAACTGATCCAAAACAAATATATTACCTGTCAATGGAATATCTTCAAGGAAGGGCATTAACTAATGCGATTGGGAATCTCGACATCCAAGATGCATATGGTGATGCTTTGAAAAAGTTGGGACATGATCTAGAGGAGATTGTTGAGCAGGTAATTGATTTTCCTTTGAGTTGCCTCACGTCTTCGAGTACTGTTTTTGAGGACTCCAATTGATGCAACTATCCTCTTTGACGTCAAAGCTTTGTTGCTTGAGATTGAACTCTGATAACTGTTTCCTTTAAAAGAAATATTGTACATCGCAGCCTATACAGCTTACTTGACTGTTTATATAGCAGAGTGATCTTGATCAGATCATAATTGTGTAATTTCAGTGAATAATTGAACACAGTTCTTTAAGGTGATTGTATTTGACTCAAAGATTATGGTTTTCGATCCAACATTTTGCCCTTTCATTTTAATTGGGTTGTGGATTGTTGCCTATATAAGCTGGATCTATGCTCTTGCAAAGAGAGCTTTCTAATGAACATGTTTTTAGGAAAAAGATGCTGCACTTGGCAATGGTGGCCTGGGGAGGCTGGCCTCCTGCTTCCTGGATTCTATGGCAACATTGAATCTCCCTGCATGGGGATATGGCTTGCGATACAGATATGGCTTATTCAAGCAGTGTATTACTAAGGACGGACAAGAAGAAAGTGCTGAGGATTGGCTGGAGGTTCTTTTCGATAACTTTTTAAATATTGGTTGTTCCATGGAATTTTGTTGAGATCTGTTTTTGCAAATTACTGCAGAAGTTCAGTCCTTGGGAAATTGTCAGGCATGATGTGGTTTTCCCTGTTAGATTTTTTGGCCATGTGGAGGTTACTCCAAATGGATCGTAAGTGTCACTTCTTGACTTCATTTTGGGGTTCATTGAGGAATGCATGACAATTTTATTTGATGTACCTACAAGTAGCGATGGCAAGTCTACTTGTGTATATTGCATCATAAATTCATAAGCAAGTTGGGTGTTCCTAAAGCATTCACTTAGTATATGTGCGTTGCAGCCGAAAATGGGTGGACGGAGAAGTTATACAAGCTCTAGCATATGATGTCCCAATTCCCGGCTACAAGACCAAGAACACTAATAGTCTTCGTCTCTGGGAAGCAAAAGCTTCTTCTGAGGATTTCAACCTTTTCCAATTCAATGATGGACAGTATGAATCAGCTGGACAGTTGCACTCTCAAGCTGAACAAGTGAGTGACGTTTGGAAAGTGGTAGTCTCGTTTCATTATGCAAAAAGCACACCTCTTTGATTGGGTATAGTCTATATGCATGGGCACAAGATTCTACCATCTCTTTTTCCCTATTGGGATTCTTTTCTTAAAGATTCTGTCCGATTAGATGCTGTAAGAAGTTCACAATTCTCAAGTAATGGATATGAACAATCTTTTTGCAGATTTGTGCTGTTTTATATCCTGGAGATGCAACAGAGAGTGGAAAGCTTTTGCGGCTGAAGCAACAATTTTTTCTCTGTAGTGCATCGCTGCAGGTTTTAGTTCTTCTTTATTCTCCTTTTTTCTAGAGTGAATTATTATTTGTGGCTGCACTTTCTAAGCGTATGATAAAACCAAACTTACTTTCTTCTGTTCTACAAATGTCCTAGCATGATTAGTAACAGTATATTTATGTGGTGGTAAGAGTCCCATTTTTCTTCTGATGAATGGCCTTTGGAGGAAGAGCCAAAGACAAGTTTTCAAAAGTACCAGAATTATAGTGACACTCCTGATGGTTTGAAGCAGCATTCTAACTTTTTTGACCCTCTTGTCTGTCTTTTATTAAGAAAACTAGACCCCCACGAGCCATTTATGTTAGATTGGGCTGGTGACGCCCATTACACATTTTCAAATGATAAATGCTTCCCTCTTTAAAAAGATGCAATAACCTTTTTTTTTTGGGTTTGTAAGTTGATTAACTACATTTAGATAGTGGAGAGTAGTTGAGATTGGAGAGTGATGGTTAATGGTGGTTTTCACTATTAAGAGCTAAATGGGGAAAATAGCCCATGGATACAGTTAAAATTAATTCAAGTTATTATTGTAACTTGGTTTTGAGGTAATTTAGGTTGAGAGACCAAAAGAAGGAATCTCTCCCTCATAGAGTAATTAAATATTAAACTACACATTCATCTAACAGCTTAAGCCTTTTAGAACAGTTGCAGTGATCCCACGAAATCTTACATGGTATCAGAGCAGGAGGTCCTAAGTTCGAATCTTCCAGGCCCCATTTGCCTCCCCAATTAAATATGTCCACGCTTAATACTAGTCAACAAGACTAGACTAAGTGTGAGGGGGAGTGTTAGAGTAATTAAATATAAATTACGCCTTCATCTAACAACTTAAGATTTTAGAACAGTTGGCAGTGGTCCCACAAAATCTCACATTAGTGATTAGGTTTGAAAAGTTTTGAACCTTTAGTTCTCATAATTGTCATTCTGGTAATGGTTTGCTATTTATCTTCTTTCTTCATGCTTATATTATGAAAAATAAAATAAAAAAATGCTCGATATATGTTTCAATCAAGGGCACACAATTATATATTTTGGTGTTTTCGCTACATCTTTCTCCCCTTGTAAATTACTAGTTTTGAGCACGCGCATAGCGCGTGTGCGCCAGTTTGAATAGATATGTCAAATAGTAGATCGTGAGTTAATTCAAAAGAGGAAAGGGATAGTAATTTTTTGAGTGGATGAATGGGTGACGGTAATTTTTATATCAGTGGAGGAAGTGGGTGTGTGGGTGGTGGATGGAGTTTATTGTTAACTTTTGCTTATTATTTTACTAAGGGTTTTGAAACAGATAAGAAGTCAGACCGAAAGAAGCTTTCCAGTAATATATAGATATCAGATGATTGTATTGGTTTGCTGTTTTAATTTTTTTCTAGTGGTGATCATCTTAGTCCCAACATCCACTTTCTATAATTTCGAAGTTCTTGCTTTTAAAACCAATCACTTGCAGGATATAATCTTCAGGTTTAAGGAAAGGAAAGGTGGTAGAGGCTCATGGCAGTGGGCTGACTTCCCAACCAAAGTTGCGGTACAGCTGAATGACACTCATCCCACTCTTGCGATTCCAGAGTTAATGCGTCTGTTAATGGATGATGAAGGACTTGGGTGGGACGAGGCATGGGATATTACGACAAGGTGAAGCATAACTTTACTTTGTACTGCCAATGATTTGCATTATGAGTCTATTGCACCATGTTCTGGTAATTTTAGCTCTGCAACATCTAGTTTTTTCTCCTCTTTTTGTTTTTTGACCAGTTCACATATGGAAAATATTGTTATTGGCGCAGGATAATTGCCTATACTAATCACACAGTCCTTCCTGAAGCTCTTGAGAAGTGGTCACAAGCTGTAATGTGGAAGCTTCTTCCTCGACATATGGAGATCATTGAAGAAGTAGATAAGAGGGTATGCCTTCTGTTTATTATGTTCCTGATATATGTGCACAGTACCTGAGATTGGATGATGACTATTTCCCAGTTCATGGAATTGGTGCACACAGAACGAAAAGACCTTGAGAACAAGCTCTCCATCCTGCGAATCTTGGATAACAACCCCCAAAAGCCAGTTGTCAGAATGGCAAACTTATGTGTGGTATCTGGACACACGGTAAGAGCTCCATTAATACTAGTCCTTTTAAAGCTCCCTTGATTACTATTCTCTTCCTAAAACCACCATTTTGTGAACATCAGAAATCTTTATTTGAATACTGTGAACAGTAAAAATGTGATGATTTTATTGATAAAACTCAATCTATATATACATAATAAACCCAAAGACCATTCTACCCTTTTTCATCTCTAACACTCCCCCTCAAGCTGGAGCATAAATATCAATCATGCCCAGCTTGTTACAAATATATTTTATTCTCCCATTACCCAGAGGTTTAGTAAAAATATCTGCAAGTTGTTCACCAGTCCTAATATAATTGGGAAAAATCATTCCACTCTGGAGCTTCTCTCGAATAAAATGACAGTCAACCTCGATGTGTTTAGTTCTCTCATGAAACACAGGATTGGAAGCTATATGTATTGCTGCCTTGTTATCACACCATAAAAACATAGGGGCCGAAGCTTTAAAGCTTAATTCAGTCAGGAGTTGCTGAATCCACATCAATTCACATGTCACTTGTGCCATGGCTCTATATTCTGACTCAGCACTGGAACGAGCAACAACACTCTGTTTCTTACTCTTCCAAGACACTAGATTTCCTCCAACCAAGGTACAGTAGCCAGTAGTTGATCTTCTATCATCTGGAGATCCTGCCCAATCCGCATAAGAGAATCCTTCAACTCTACTATGACCATGATTTTGATAAACAATTCCTTTACCTGGAGCCTTCTTCAAGTATCTCAAAATCCGAATAACTGCATCCCAGTGAGATGTACGAGGGGAAGATAGAAACTGACTTACCACACTAACTGGAAAGGCAATATCTGGTCGAGTAACTATGAGATAATTCAGCTTACCCACCAATTTTCTATATCTCTCGGGATTATCAAGAATTTCTCCTCCATCAGCTACCAGTTTAATTCCTTGTTCCATAGGTGAATCAAGAGGTTTTGACCCCAACATACCTGTCTCAGTGAGTAAATCCAGGACATACTTCCGCTGTGACAGGACAATACCTTTCTTTGACTGTGCCACCTCAATTCCTAGGAAATACTTCAACTTGCCTAAGTCCTTGGTCTGAAATTGTTGCTGAAGATAGAGTTTTAATTCAGCTATACCAGCCGAGTCATCTCCAGTGATGATAATATCATCAACATACACAATCAAGAACAACCTGCCTCTCTCTGATTGTTTATAAAAGAAAGAATGATCATTTTCACTTCTAGATAGTCCAAATAAGAGTAAAACCTCAGAGAATCTTCCAAACCATGCTCGTGGAGATTGCTTCAAACCATACAAGGACTTCTTTAACTTACAAACCAATCCACCAGACTCCCCCTGAGCAACAAATCCGGGAGGTTGCTCTATATACACCTCCTCATCAAGAGTACCATGCAAGAAAGCATTCTTTACATCAAGCTGAAACAAGGACCAGTTATATGTAGCAGCAAGAGAGATCAAAATGCGAACAGATGTAAGCTTAGCAACAGGAGAAAAAGTATCCAAATAGTCAACCCCATACACCTGAGCATACCCTTTCGCAACAAGTCTTGCTTTCAGGCGAGCAAGAGAACCATCGGGATTGACTTTCACAGTATACACCCATCGACAACCAATAGCAGTTTTACCTGACGGAAGAGGTACCAAGTCCCAAGTTTCATTAACCTGTAATGCCTTTAATTCCTCTTCCATAGCTATCCTCCAGCCAGGGCTTTGTAAAGCCTCAGCTACAGACTTGGGAACAGGATATTGATCAACAGTGGATAAAAAGGAGCGAAAAGAAGATGACACAGAATTGTACGAGACAAAGTTTGCAATAGAATGTTGAGTACAAGCATGTATACCTTTGCGGTGAGCAATAGGAAGGTCAAGATCAGATATTACCTGAGTATCAACTAAAGGTAGATCTGGAGCTGAAGATGACGCAGTAGTGACGGGAGGTAGGGGGGGATCAGTAGCTGCTCGAGAACGCCGAGTGTACACCTGGAGAGGAGGAGGTTCCTGTGCAGACACTGGCGAGACAAGTGGATCGGGTGACTGAATGATAGTCACATGTAAGTCTTCATCCATCTCGGAAACAGTAATTGGATCTTCATGATAAGGAGTAGACTCAAAGAATGAAACATCAGCAGCTATAAAGTATTTCCTCAAGGTTGGGGAATAGCAACAATATCCTTTTTGAGTACGAGAATAGCCCAAAAACATACATTTAATGGCTCTGGGATCAAGTTTTGATACTCCAGGTCGATGATCACGAACAAAGCAGACACAACCAAAAGTATGGGGTGGTAAAGCAAACAAAGGCTGATTGGGAAATAAAGTGGAGAAAGGAATACCACCTCGTAAGACAGAAGAAGGCATACGATTAATAAGGTAGCATGCTGTAAGAACAGCATCGGACCAAAAGGTTTTAGGAACCTTCATCTCAAATAACATGGACCTGGTGACTTCCAATAAATGTCTGTTCTTCCTTTCAGCTACACCATTTTGTTGAGGTGTATCGGGACAAGAAGATTCATGAATCATACCACGTTGAGTCATAAAGTCAGAGAAAGGTGCAGAAAAGTACTCTTTAGCGTTATCAGAACGCAAGACTTTGACATGCACACCAAACTGAGTATAAATTTCAGAAATAAAGGCTCGAAATATAGAAAACAATTCTGAACGACTTTTCATTAAATATAACCAAGTAACTCTGGAATAATCATCAACAAAAGTAACAAAGTATCTAAAACCCAAATTGGAAACCAAATGACAAGGACCCCAAATATCTGAATGTACTAATGAAAAAGGAGATGCCGCTCTTTTATTGACTCGAGGAAGGTAACTGACACGATGCAATTTACCAAGTTGGCACGATTTAGAAAGAGACCGAAAGCTAGAATTCAACTTCTGAAGACTGTGTAGCGAAGGACGTCCAAGACGACAATGAATCTGATGTAGAGAAGCAATACTGGGGCAAGCAATGGAAGGAGCATCTTCAAGCACATACAGCCCCCCCATCTCTCGTCCTCTACCAATCGTTTTCTTCGTAACCAGATCCTGAAAAATACAAGAATCGGGGTAAAAAGTCACTGAACACTGAAAGTGTTTGGTTAATTTACTAACCGACATGAGATTGAAAGGAAAGTTTGGAATGTAAAGTACTGAGGATAATGATAAAGAAGGGGTTGGATGAACTATACCAACTCCCTTAACTTGAGAAGATGAACCATTGGCTAAAGTAACAGTAGACGATGATGAAGTAAGAGAAGAAAATATATCTGAAAGACCTGACATATGATCGGATGCCCCCGAATCAATGACCCAAGGGCGAGAAGTAGCTGAAATGCATGCAGTGGCATTACCTGTCTGGACTAGAGTAGCAGTGGAAGAAGAAGTAGGCTGTGAAATCTGAGATTGGTTGTATCGTGAAAATTCCTCATCAGACATAACCACTACATTGCCTTGAGAAGACTGTGATAAGGACAAAGAGTCAATGCCAGATGCAGCATTGGCAAACTGCTGTTGTTGTCCCGGTCTACCATGTAACTTGTAGCAAAATTTCTGAATGTGGCCAGGTTTTCCACAATAATGACAAGCCCGAATAGCCCCTGAGCTCTCAGTAGAGGTTTGTGGCTGTCCATAAAGCTGTCTTTGTCCTTGGCCTCTTCCTATTCCTGTGCTTCGATCGCTACGGCCACCACGACCACTATATCCTCCACGATTGCCTTCATCACCCCTACCTCCACCAGTTCTATATTGAGAAACAAGAGCTGAACTATCAACAACAGATGCAGTGCTCTGAGAAGAACCACGGGATACTCGAAGAACTCTAGCGTATGTATCCCTAAGCGATGCAATAGTCTCTCCTCCAAGAATCTGAGACCTGACAGCATCGTAGGCCGGACCAAGACCTCCTAGAAAATTCATCACAGCCAATTGTTCTCTTTGAAGTCGCATTTGTTCAGCATTAGAAGAAATAGGAAGAAGAGCATTCAACTCTTCATACATTCTATTAAAATCAGCAAAGTATTGATCAATGGAACGCCCCTTGCTCTCAGATCGGTGAAACTCCTGTGACAGTTCATATATCCTAGAAATATTGTTCTGGCCAGAATACAATACATCTAAATACTCCCACAATTCCTTGACTGTATCAATATGAGTTACCAAGTCTACAATAGTACTCTCCATAGAGTTCAAAAGCTGACCCATAATACGTGCATCAATGACATCCCAATTTGCATCATTAGTAGGTTTAGTTCCAGTCAAGTGTATATGTTGATTTCTTCCCGTCAAAACAAACTTAACAATCTTCTTCCATTGTTGAAAGTTGGTAATACCCTCAAGCTTCTTATCAGTAATTCGAGAAGACGAAGAGGAAATTACCTCAGTCGTCGCGGTACCACTTTTCTCAGGATCAGGATTAACCATTGTAATTGATGACCACTTTAAATCAGTTCCAGCAACTCAATAACCCAACGTCAGAAAAATCAAGCCTCCAATACTCAACACGCCATTCAGTAAGTCACCAGCCGAGAGCACAACATAACATCAGCAAGATATGTGAACCGCAAAAGCTAATTATCAAATCCACATCCAACAGAGAACCCAATCTACTCAAGAATCAGCAATAGCAGCCCCTGCACATCACTCCTCTAGAGTCTCCAACACTGGCAGCAAGAACACTTCCAAAGAACACCTCCAACTCTCCAAGTATCAACTCACATAGCAAAGCAAGCACGTTTACATCACACCCCAACACCAAGACATTCAAGAAGGAGATACCACAGCTGTCGCTAGGCCTAGGGACGTCGGATCTGGGGAACCAGAGCTGTCGCCAGGCCTGGGGATGCTGGATCTGGGGTCACCGGCCACTGGCGACGCTGGACGACTCCGGCCTTAAGGTCGCCGGCCCTGGGCTACGCTGGGTTGAGGTCGCCGGGCCTGGGCGATGCTGAGGTAGGGTTGCCGGCGAGTGGTGGTGGCTGGTGGTGGTGGCTGTGGCTGTGGGTGGTGGTGGCTGGTGGCTGTGGGTGAGTTTTGGGGTTTAGGTTTACGGTGGTTTAGGCTCTGATACCATGTGAACAGTAAAAATGTGATGATTTTATTGATAAAACTCAATCTATATATACATAATAAACCCAAAGACCATTCTACCCTTTTTCATCTCTAACAAATACCTATCCATGGGGACAATGTTTTTAATCTACTTGTCATGTGGTCCATACGTGGTTTCTCTTTAGAGGCTCCATCAGCCAAACAGGAATATTTCATATCCCATTTAGTGTCAGTTCCTTCCATTACCGTGTATCTGCATTCATTAATGGTCACAAGCTTTTGCATGCACTAAAAGAGGAGGAGCCCATATGTCTATTGAGTATTTCCTTTCATATTAGACAGAAATCTTAAACAAATTGCTTTCTGATGGAAATAATTACCATAAGCTACAAAATGTGTCCTGTTGTTTGAGTAGATTGCCCTGAAAGCTACAGCTTTTACTGCTCTTCATGTGTATTATTATTTATGAGTAGGATTACCTGTTCTATTTTCATCTTCCATGTAACCTTATGCATGCCGTGTTTCTCATGCAGAGATTTGAACTGATTCTTGTAAAATGATGAACTCAATGTAAGTGTAATGTTACTGTAGGTTAACGGAGTTGCCCAATTACACAGTGACATCTTGAAGTCCGAGTTATTCGCAGACTACGTTTCCATCTGGCCATCCAAGTTCCAGAATAAGACTAATGGTATTACTCCTCGACGGTGGCTTCGATTTTGCAGTCCAGAACTCAGTGGCATAATCACCAAATGGTTAAAAACTGATCAGTGGGTGAAGAACTTAGACCTCCTTGTTGGTCTTCGTCAAGTAGGTGCCACAGATTATATTTCTATGATATAAGATTAAATCCTCGAGGAGGCTAGCTTCTTTTGATTCTGTAGGAAGTTCTGTCACTTATGCTTGCTTCGGCAGTTTGCTGATAATGCAGACCTCCAAGATGAATGGGCATCTGCAAAAATGTCTAATAAGCAGCGGTTGGCACAGTACATATTGCGGGTGACGGGTGTCAGTATTGACCCGAACAGTCTATTTGACATTCAAGTGAAGCGTATTCATGAATACAAGAGACAACTACTGAATATTCTGGGTGTGATCTATAGTTATAAGAAACTTAAGGTAAGGAGCAGACTCCATCTCTTCTTACTTTCATATTGTGAAACCGGAAGTTCTTATCTTTCTTGTTTCTCTTTTGGAGTGAGAAATAAGTGCAAGAAAAGTGCCAGAACTGCGATTACTTTTTCGATGATTAGGCATGATGATGCATATCAAAGTGATGAAACTGAAGATTCCTCTCATTGTCTTCTGCACCAATTTCTTTTCCCCATATCATACTGAGACTAAGTATCCAAGTGATGTGAAATTATATTTTTTTCTGGCTTGTTCAGTCAGATTCAATATTGCTTCCTCTTTATCTCTTAAACACCAAATTAATGAAACATGAAGAAGTTGTAATGCAATTTCTCGTATTTTTTAAGCCAAGATGCTCATTCGCTTCTTCTTAATGAACTTTTGTTACTCTATGCAGATTAATTACTTATATATTACTTTCACAGAGTAGAGACTTCTGTATTAAACAGACATATATTACTTTTTTGGATTGGTATAGGGCTATTTCCTGCGGTTATTATGTATTGAATTGCCATGCGCCAAAGAACTTTTTAATAAAAACCATGCAGGAGATGAGTCCTGAAGAGAGGAAAAAGACAACTTCACGGACAGTTATGATTGGAGGAAAGGCATTTGCAACGTATACAAATGCTAAAAGAATAGTCAAGCTTGTGACTGATGTTGGTAATGTTGTCAACAGTGATCCTGAGGTCAATGACTACTTGAAGGTAATTTAAACTTCCAAAATACAGAAACACAAAACTTAGGTTTTCCAGAAACACTCACAAAGCTTGCACCTCTTTTTAGCATGCATGCTAAATATCAGAAATTAAATTCATTATTCATGTTCCATTTATCAAATTTTTGAATATTTCAGGTTATATTTGTTCCGAACTACAATGTCTCAGTAGCAGAGATGCTTATTCCTGGAAGTGAGCTATCTCAGCACATCAGCACTGCAGGAATGGAGGCAAGTGGCACAAGCAATATGAAATTCGCTCTGAATGGCTGCCTCATTATAGGAACGTTGGATGGGGCCAACGTGGAAATCAGGGAAGAAATTGGGGAACAGAATTTCTTTCTCTTTGGCGCAACGGCTGATGAGGTTCCTAGGCTACGGAAGGATAGGGAAAATGGACTGGTACGAGATATGACTTTTCTAAAAGATGGCTGGCATAGCTTGAATGATAATAAATCTGCATTGATCTTACATGTAGATAGAGAAAACTAGGATTGTGAAGTGAGAATCAAATTCACAAGTTCTCAAACTAAATTCAAATGCAAGTGGTAGCTGTTGCAACTTGCAAGACTGCATAGTTAAGGTTCTGCAATGGTCTTGATGAAACAAAAGAAAAGGTTCTGCAATGGTCCGGCTGGTATATTGCTGGTTCAAGTTTTAACTGGGATCAATGGGCGAAATTCATGGATGACGGAGTCCTCAAACTGCATTTAATGCAGCGACTCCCTTTTAAGTCGTCAGAATATGCTTTTGTGATTTCAGGCTCTTTTCTTATGCTGGTGATTTCTTCTTTCTACCAAAGATGAAAGTTGATCTGTATTTACTCGTCTCCTCTAAATCCACCTCTCCAGTCCTCAACGAAACGTGAGGCTTTTCCGCCACCCGAAAAACTGAGCTTTAAGATTAAATAGTGACAGTACAATAGAGAGCAACGTTAGGCAATATTTGTGACATATTATGCTAAAATTGCCTCTAAACAAGGAGCAAGAATAGTAGCATTTGCCCCTTTACCTCATGTCTTTTATGACTGTTTCGTACCAGCAGTTTTTTCTGTCTCTGAGTTTCACACCATGCTGTTGAAGCATAGCTTTGGGCTCTGTTGTTTTAATTTCTCCTCGCCTGCAGTTCAAACCAGATTCCCGCTTTGAAGAGGCTAAGCAATTTATAAGAAGCGGAGCATTTGGAAGCTATGACTACAATCCACTCCTTGATTCTCTGGAGGGTAACTCTGGATATGGTCGTGGAGATTATTTTCTTGTTGGCCAGGACTTCCCCGGTTATATGGAAGCCCAAGCAAGAGTAGATGATGCCTACAAGTAAGCTATCAGCACTCCATATGCTTGTGTTACGAATTACTTGTGCTTGTTGAACATTTTTCTGCACCTGAAATGACTGCTTGACCCCAGAAAATACAAGTTGTCTGTGGAAAACATGTGTTCTATGCCCGAGACAACATAATAACAATTAGAAATTGGTTTTTAAGCCAGAAAGTCGATAAGCCACCAGAAGGTGCTTCTTGTTAGGCCAAAACCAGAAGATGGATACCTAATCAAAGAGCTATCTATTAAGTAGAATTGTCGTCAATGGCCGCGTCAAATGGCTACCTTTGAGAGATGTTGAGTCTAAAAGAACCTCATTTAGGACCGTACTTTTTGATTTGTTATGTATAATTTGGTCTTTTGGATCCCAAGTCGTGAAAATCACTTGAAATTTTGAAACTTACTAGTCAAATCATCAAGCTTTGTAACATCAGCGCCAAGCTATAGGAGCATTGTGATACTCAGCAATGCCATCTTAGATCTCAGTAGTGTCATTTCTCAAGCATCCTTTACTGGGTTACTAGTGTTGAAATCTCCTTTTTTCCATTGAAGTAATTGTAACATCATATCATCATTCGTATTGCAGGGACAGAAGAAGATGGCTAAAGATGTCTATTTTAAGCACCGCTGGAAGTGGCAAATTTAGCAGTGACCGTACAATTGCTCAATACGCCAACGAAATCTGGAACGTAGAGGCATGCTGTGTACCATAAAAAGCAATTTGAAACTAGACCTGCTTCTAGCTTTTTCCCTCCCTCTCTCCCTCTCGCTTTTATGTTGCGATACGGGGACAACCACATGCAGTAATTTATGTTTGTAAAACTAGATTCATTACGCAAACGCATTCCGCCTGACTGAGGATGAGAAATAAGCATGGATATAATAATATACAGTGTAACTTTCTTTTATAAATTGATGTTTCTCTGTACCAGCCGAATTCTTGCACTCAAGATGGAATGGCGAGCTTCTTCAATTGAATTCTCGAGCGTCGTAGCAAGAGGCAGATCACCTATCCGAATCAAAAGCAAAGCCCAACATGAAAGTTAAATATGCCGGTTTACTACCTCCGTAAAGCGGGAGTAGATATTGCCACTTGAATAGCTATAGCTCTCCGGAGAGTATTCTGGTATTAGGCAAACTTTGTTTGAAGATGTGCCTTTTGATTCAGAGTGAATGACCAGTCGCATGGTAAGTCGGTGGCCAATGCTGTATTAATTTTTCAATTTATTTTCCCAAATTGAAAAGGAACTGGACGAGGCTTGAAACATGTCTGGATGCCAGACATACAGCGAGTAAAACTGTTAAAAGAGTTTTTGCTAAAGGTACACTACATATGCCATCGACATGGTCCGTCAGCAACTTGCAATCATGCACTCGCTCCATTATCCTTGTGCCTCTAAAGTGAGTCCTTACACTGAATTAATTTGACAAATAATGCAACAAATACAGCACGACACGATAGGACATATGACATTATTTATGATGTTAATTTTATTAGAATAAAGATGACCGTAACTAGCTTTTCTTTGAATTTCATATTTCTGATCATAAAAACATGATGTAATGCATTTAACGTGGAGATGAAATTATCATATTTTCTGAAGCCGTAATTTCATCTTATCAAATATGAATTTCGTAACGTTTTAATTTAAGTATAATATTTTTGGGGAAAAATCCAACGTCAAGCTTGTGTGTTAAATGGTTTAATGAGCTATCGCAAAAACAAATATGAAATCCCAAAAGACGTTCTACAATAATTGCTCCATAAGTAAAAATTATAAGAATGTTTGAATATTGAATTAGCTTATGCAGTTCTGCCTGATTTGGAATGTCGCGATTCGTTGCCTGTCTCGACCTCGTCGTTAGCTTTTGAGTCTCCTCGCTTAGTGAGCTCACGCTCCCCGACGCCGGCATTTTTTTCTCAGTTCGCGCGAAAACTAAAAATCCTCTTTGAAAATCTATGAGAACGGGTTCTCGTAGAACAAAGTCGAGACTCCTGAGGAACGAGTTCGAGAGCAGAAGAAGGAAATGGATCCGATTGAGGCGGCGAATGGATTGCCGTTCCGGGTCGGTTTCACCGGATACAGCGGCCACCTCAGAGTCGAGCCTCTCTCGACCGTTGAGCGCAGTAACCCGCTCAAATCGGTCCCCGATTTCATCTCCGTCAGTTCTTCGCTTCCCTTCTCCGCCTTTCAGTCTTGAATTTCGGCACTCAATGCATGAAAAAGCTAGCAGTGGATCAACTCGCTGATCTTTGCATCGCACATTAGTGCGCCGCCGTTTGTTCGTTTTAAGGGTTCGGTGAGGGCGTTGTAATGGTGCGGGTTGATCGCCTTTGTTTATCTTGTCTCTGTGGCTCTGCGTTTGAGTTTTGACTGAGGTTTCTAACGACATGAGTTCCGACTCTGTGTGTGTGTGTGTGGCGTGCGTGTGCGTTCACTGTTCCAGCTAGAAAGGAACTGCAGTTCTCATGGAACAAGAATCTAAATTTCGAGTCTCAATCTTTCTATTCTTTGAAATCGCTAG
Source organism: Lenwebbia sp. NSW1173648 (assembly GCA_029784005.1). Classification (NCBI taxonomy): domain Eukaryota; kingdom Viridiplantae; phylum Streptophyta; class Magnoliopsida; order Myrtales; family Myrtaceae; genus Lenwebbia; species Lenwebbia sp. NSW1173648. Next base: position 950,033 of record JARCGZ010000011.1, read on the forward strand.
CATCATGCAGGTAGAGGAAGGTGAGATTTTGAGTAGGGTAGGCTCTGATGAATTAGCAAGTGCTTCTTATGTTAGCTTTAGCCTCTTGTGGCTTGGCTTCTATGTGAATTGAATGGAGGAGTGTGTTTGATTGTCAATCTTCGCGATTTTGTTGAATATTAATAAGTACTGCATCCTGCGGATAATTCGTATCGAAGTGATATTTCGTCTCTTGTGGGATTGAGAGGGCGTCTTTTTCTTTTGATTGCCAAAAATATACAGGCATAGGTGGCAACTACTAAAGTAGTGGGAATGGTTAGGATAGTCGAAAACAAGATTTTTTATGCAACATGAAGTTGGTTGAGCAAGGATTTTGTTTTCAGCAATAAATTAATTAAGGAATCTCATATTTAGGTGCCACTTGTTAATTTTTTTTTGTACGACAAGTTTTCCTTTTCGGGTTTTTGTGTTTCCTTCTGGAGATATAGAGTCAACAGAATTACAACATTCTATACGTTAGATGTTGAATTCTTGCAACTGTATTGCGGGTTTTGGAAGCTGTTTAATTTTCTGGAAGAATAGAAGGGGTGGGTTGGCTCCCTTCTTTTCCTTTTGCAGCACATGCTTGATTGTAATGTGATCGTTATCTTCTTATTTAATATGAGCTTCAATGCCCCATACTTCGAAGCACCATATTTACCTCCATTCAGTAATTATTTCAGCCACCTGCTTTTGCCGAGGAAACTCCTGAATCAATAACGGAGTATATAGAGGAGAACTACCTAATGCCCACACTGGATGTTGACGAATTTTCACCGGAAAAGGCTGGAAAGCCTTGGGACTTTAACTGGTTTGATGAGGCAAAAGTACCATTAGACCCATCATTACCAAGATCTGTTGTGGTGCCCGTGTGGGAGTTGCCCTTTAGACGCCAAAAAAGCAAATCAGGAGTATGGGAGCCTAAATCTGTGGAGGTAGATTTTTCTTTTTCAAATCATGTCTCTTTGGCATCAATTTTCTGTCTTTCCGATGTAAACGTTGTGGTTCACCGGGGTTTGACAAACTTATGCCGATTGATACTCTAAAAAATAAGTTGGCAATTGTCCTGTGGAAGTAGAACTTATCATCCTTTCTGTTGCCCTTTTCTCATTATTTTCCCAACTTTACCTCTAACCCTTGTGCTTTAGGCGGATGTATCAGAGCTAATGATGGATGCTCAAGATTCTGGTTCATTACCACGAATGGCTGGGCCCACAAAAGACATTTTGCAAGGAAGCATCACCAAACGTCCCTTCCGTCCAGGTGGTCTGGATGACACCCAATCTCTGGAGAGGATTGTACCGGACGGTGCTTCTAGTGGTGAATGGGTATGTGAATTGTTGAATGGGGGTTCTCCACAGGTCACTCCTCCGAGCTTCAAGCAAGGCGTGGTTCTTGGGGATCTCCAGGTTAGCCTTATTGCTTATCGTCTTTTAGATTGCATTAAATAAAACAAAGGTCAGTGAGCTTTTTGAATGTACATTTATTTTATTCACAAACGTGTCTTCTCAGGCTTTCCCATGCTCATGGAATGTGTCCAAGGACTGGAATTCTGTCAAGAGCTCGTCAGATGAAAAGGTGGTATGTTGTTGCTGTTATTTAAATTTTAGTTATCATTCCATTGTAACGGATGCATTCTCGATGCTTTTAGTAGATTTTCAGAAATTCTGAATGCTAGGATTTCTAGGTATGGCTTTGCTACTGCTCTATGTAAACTTAACTTCGTCGTTACTTCGTCTGAACAGCTTGAGTCACGAGATTTCTGGAAGACTTTTTTTCAGTACTGAACTCTTAAGAACGTTTTGTCTGAGTAAGTTTTCATTTATCACCGGCACTGCAGGTGGAGCTCTCTGTACAGTTTGATGACTTGTTCAAGAAAGCTTGGGAAGAGGGAACTCTTGCAGATTATGAGACTGAAGGTTTTGTCGTCCTGCATTTACTTTTCTTTGGCTTTTTTTTTCCCCTTGTGCTATAAAGTTATTGGGCTTCAATGAAAAATGAAGCTTTAGCAGATTTCCACTGTGGAACTGTGTTGTCATTGTGAATGGTGGAGAATATAATAGTTGCTTTAACTTGATGAGCTGCTTACGTTTTGATGTTTAATTGATATATGCTCGTTGTATGATCAGCCCAAACAATCGAACTGACCTGATCTAAGTAGACTGTTTAAAGTCAATGTTCTTGGATTTTCTGCCTGTGAAACAATTAACGTTACTTGTTACCTTCTAATCTAAACCTGGTCAATGGCTTCTTGTGTTAAGCCTCCTTTTAAGGAGGATAGAACTGAGTTGATGATGTATGCCTAGGGTAGTGGTGATGCTTTTAGAAGCGTGCGTGGATGGCTATTGTCCTGCCCCCTTTTGTCTTGATGCTTCGTTTGAAATCTTCTAGGATGCTTGAGATCACCTAGGGTATGTTATACTTCCTTATATCAAAATTCCACTTCACGATCGGGGAAGCTCTAGCATGCCAATATTGCTGAGTATTTACCCAGGGAATTGGCTATTGGAAGCCTGTTTTCTTTTATTGGATTTTCTAGTCAATTCTCTCCCATTTGATACCGCTAATAGTCATAATCATTGTGTCTGTGAAGGTCGTATGTCAGAATCAGAGTCCCTTGCCCCAGAAGCTGAATCTAGCATTGTTGACAAAGCTAGCAGGGTGGGAGAAGATGAACTACCCATGCTGGATGAAATTTTGTCTGTTGAACCAGGAATATCAACCTCTCAACCAGATGCAGTGAAGAACAATGATGGACAACAGCAGGAGGTTAACTATTTTTGAAGCTGAACTTAACAACTCTCTTACTTGCAAGAAGCAATAGCTTTCTCATTGTAGTCTGCACCGCTGCTTGGCAACGTGCCAGACGCGATCGTCTAAAATCATCTAAATTGGCAGGTCTGGGCTGTTAGAGCAGACAATGATGGGATTGCTGCTCACTTTCATGATCTTATACCCGACATGGCCTTCTATTTTCCATTTGAGTTGGATAAGTTCCAAAAGGAGGTACAAGTGAACTTAGAATATGTTTTGACAGTCAGGGAATGAACTGATCATGATACAACCTTGTCCAATTATCCCATTCTCACTGATCATGTTCCTTTCGTTTATTTCAATTTTGTAGGTGTGGCTCTGAACACTCAGTTTGATTGAATCTGATTGAGATTCTGTGCATTCATTATATCTGTCATGATGTCTTTTTATTTCAACCCCTCCTTTCAAATGAATTCGCCCTGCTGTTTGTTATAATTGAGTGGATTTGTTAAAGAGTGCCCTTATGGCACTTGTCAAGTAACCAAAAAAAGGACAAAAGTTCATAGCTGTTGATGCACTGGCTTTTCTCATGGTAGACATAATTGATATTTTGGAAAGCAAATCGTTCATTAATAATTATGCTTACCAGTGTTGTTGGGGCTCTAGTTGATATAAACGTGATCTTTTGTAAATTGAGTTTGAACCACTGCGTTGAGGGCATTTACTAAGGCTTACTGCAATTAAATAATATGCTTATTTTTCTGATTGGTAATTTCATTCTAGAGGTGTCTCTGAGCTAAATATGCATGTTTGAGTAGAATCAAGACTTGTTTTGCAAGGGTAGTTCTTGAATTAACCTATCTCCAGTTTGCTTGTTCAATTTTTAAACGAATTCTGTGACTGGATGGAAGATGTTGAGAATCGCACTCAGTTACTGCACCAGAGTGCTGCTTGAATCATCTATTTGAAAATTCTATCAGTGATGATCCCCAACATCTCGCCAAAGACTTGAAGTCCAAGTGATCTACTTGAATTATGTATAGAGATCGTCTTTATTCTTTGAGCCAAACGAATTTTCTTTCTTTTCTCTGAATATTAGTTGTTGCTTGATGAACTGGCATTTAATTCCTTCCTTCGCTGACATCGTTTGCGATTCTCGAGAAATTATTCATATTTTTCCTGGAACTTTTAACTGAAAATCGTGAGATCCTGTTAATTGTATTGAAACTATCCGTCCTGGCTCGTGGTACTACAGGCTATATATTATCTTGAAAAGGGAGACTCAGTTTTCGTGTCGGCTCACACATCCGCTGGAAAGACGGTCGTTGCAGAATATGCATTTGCTTTGGCTTCAAAGGTATGGCTTCAATATTAAAACAGGGTCTCACTTTCTTCCTTCTTTTTGTTTTTTTTTTTTTTAATTTCTTCTCCTTCCTTTCGACTTAAATATTGGATCACATGTCTCATCACCCTAATTTTAACACAGAAAAGGGTGTGATTAGACCCTGCGGGGATGTGAAGGGAGTTTCATTAGTGTGCAGGAGTCGCAATTCATCTAGAAGAATGCCTTTATTCGAATTGCATTTTCGTCAATCACTTGAAATTTTAGTTTCATTTGAAGTTTATTCATGCAGCATTGTACCAGAGCAGTTTACACAGCTCCTATCAAGACTATCAGCAATCAAAAGTACCGAGATTTCTCTGGGAAGTTTGATGTTGGACTTCTTACTGGCGATGTCAGCTTAAGGCCAGAGGCATCCTGTCTGATAATGACTACTGAAATTTTAAGGTCAATGCTCTATCGAGGTGCCGATATCATTCGTGATATTGAGTGGGTAAGGACTTTAAAGATCCCTCTTCTTTATGGCATTTTTTCAACACGTAATGCCTCTTTGTCATATAAGATGACCTTCTATTTCTTTTGTTTCACTATGTGATCTTGTTAAACTGCTAATCAATTGTTTGTCTATGATGAGATAGGTCATATTCGATGAAGTGCATTATGTCAATGATGTCGAAAGAGGGGTTGTTTGGGAAGAAGTAATTATTATGCTACCGAGACATGTCAATATCATTCTTCTCTCAGCCACGGTACTTCTAATTTCTGCTATACATTAATCACAATGTTGCAATTCTCGCATACCACTGTAGAATATATGCACACAATCTGACAGTTTGTACTAAGCTGATAACTTTTGGGCTGATCATTTTTTAATAGCTATTCTGATTTTACTGCCAGAGCCTTGTAATTTCTTGAAGCAAAAAGTCTTCTCAGCTGAAATGACTCAATCTTCTCTTATTTCACATGGTATTCTGCAGGTACCTAACACAATGGAGTTTGCAGACTGGATTGGCCGGACTAAGCGGAAAAAAATTCGTGTGACTGGGTAAATGGCATACTTGAGATGATGCTTGAATTGTGCTTTCTCAAGTAATAGAGACTGATGCTAAGGAGACTTTTCCTCAGACTATTGCTGTCCCTTCACTATATAGAGATTGTTTCCTTGTAGCATCAACATCTCCTAATGCCCTACTTCTAATTTTCAGGACCACTGAAAGACCAGTCCCTTTAGAGCATTGCTTATTTTACTCTGGAGAACTTTACAGAGTATGTGAAAGTGAAAAGTTTATTTCCCAGGGACTGAAATCTGCAAGAGACGCTTTTAAGAAAAAAAGTTCACTTTCACATGGAGGTTCTAGTGGATCATATGCTGGGCATTCATCGAATCATGAAGGGGTTCGAGGTGAGAAACGTGAAAACTTTAGTCGGGGGAAGCAGAACAAGCATTCTAGCTCCCAACATCTGGGGAAACATACTGGAAATGGAGGGGGTTTTCAGAGCAATGGCAGCAGTCAAAACAACTGGGGTGTGAGAAGATCAGAAGCTTCTGTGTGGCTGCAGCTTATTAACAAGCTCTCTAATAAATCACTCTTACCTGTAAGTTTGAATCTGCAATGCTGAGGTTTCCATTGAATGGCTGATAACCAAATTTAAGACTTTGAGGATATTTCAACTTAAATATAGAGCTACCATGCAAATTGAAAAGTGAACATGAAACTGAAAACATGGAGGCATCACAATTCGCAAACCAATAAATTGCTCTTAGTAGAACTTGGTTTGGCTCAAAAGCCAAATAGAAAAGCCAGTTTTGAAATTCCTCCCAAAATCAGTTACTTTTTTAGTTGAAAATTATGAAAAGAAGTGTGCGGTCCAAATAAAGTGCAAAATTTTAATGTTCTTTCCAAAAACAATAGCCACATAAAATGCCCTCTTGGTTTCTGAAAATATCATTTGAACAATTTGGTAGTTCCTCTAATATTATAGGAAGAAACCTATCAGTACTCTGGGGGAAGCAACTTGTAAAATGCATTTTCTTAATTTTTCTTCCTTGTTTCCTTTGCTAGGTTTAGCACTGAACTGCCATGTAGAAGTCTGTAACTTGGTGCATTCCTTTTACTAAAGGGCGTCCTGTATGGGCCTTGCAGATAACATCACTTAAGTATTGCATGGATGTCTTGGCCATGACAGGTTCCTTTTAGTAACCTTAGTATTTCTTCCATGTTAGGTTTTCACAAGTGTGCTAAATAAAGACAAACTCATTCCTTTGACTGGTAAAATTGTATTCAATTCTTTTAGGGAATGTTGTCACAATCTGTATTAAATAAAAAATGCAGATTTTCTATTCGTCACATCTTCACTTTGCTTTTGTTTTTAGGTGGTTATTTTTTGCTTCTCTAAGAATCGTTGTGACAAGTCAGCTGATAGCATATCAGGAACAGACCTCACAAGCAGCTCTGAAAAAAGTGAGATTCGCGTTTTCTGTGACAAAGCATTCTCACGGCTAAAGGGATCTGACAGGAGCTTACCACAGGTTTGACTTCTTTCTTTAGTAATAACACGAACACTGGCCATACATACGGTAGTTCTAAAGTCAGTGTAAATGATGCGGTACACAGATTGTCAGAGTTCAGAGCCTTCTTCGCGGAGGAATCGGCGTGCATCATGCTGGGTTGCTTCCAATTGTTAAGGAAGTTGTTGAAATGCTTTTTTGCCGTGGTGTAATCAAGGTAAAGACAAGTAGACTGTCATCATTTGAAGCTGATAATTATATTGATATAATTTATGACCATATTTTGTGCTCTGCCTGAATGGAAAGGAATTATCCTTAAGTTATTTCATGATACCATGTACTCTAAATGATTGATTGGTTAACAACTAGTTAATTTGACATTAATGCATTGGCTACTTTAATTGCTAACGTTGGTGGATATTTATCCCCTGGTGGTGCAGGTTCTGTTCTCAACTGAGACATTTGCAATGGGAGTCAACGCCCCGGCAAGAACGGTGAGCTTCATATATAGGCCCGTCTTCCTAGTTCTGTTATGCATGTTTAACATTCATTATTTGCTATATTTTTGTGGGTTTCGAAATTTGAATTTTGACCTACTTGAATTATATGATGTTTTCAGAGATGCAATCGCTAAGTAGTAGTTTAATCTGATTTCCTCAGAATTTTAGTGGATAGCAGCTTTGAAATTAGCTCTTATACATCTTTCAGTAGTAACTGTGTATATTCTCACCAGCAATGTCAATGAGCACTCTGGATGCATTGCTCAATTGAGTTTGGAGAAGTTTGACTCTAATTCTTTGTTTATGGAACAATGTGTGGGAGGACAATTGGGGGATAGGGGAAGAAAAATACTAAAAACTTAAAATTTCCCCTTCATCACCTCCCGACAAAAAACTTAAAATCATCTGTACTTCACACACCCACTTTCATCACCGCCCCCGCCCCCCCCCCCCCCCCCCCCCCCCCCAAAAAAAAAAACCAGCAATGGTGGGCCAGTCCAGCTTTAGAAAAATCCTATGCCCAATGTTCTAGCTGGACTCAGTGGACCAAAGTCCTTTAGCCAGGCCCATCTATATTATAGCGCCTGGCCCATTCACACTGTTTAAGACTGTGGCATCAGTTTTCAAATATGTTGGTTGTAAGTAGTAGTCCTGATGCAAATTCTCTAGGAGATTTCTATCAAAGTCAACGAGGTTGTAACAACTAGAGGTATATATGAACGAAAGTGCAAACAGTTCATCCTAAGACAAAAAGGGTATGCAACAGATATCATTAGATAAGGAAAGTACGTGGTATTGGGAAGATAATCTCTGATTTTTTTCCTTTTAGGGTTGCGATTTGGTTTTGTGTTCTTGCATGTGGAAGCCATAGGAACAGAAGAAGGGTTAGGTTTTCTCAAGTAGCAAATGAGCTTACGGAAGATGGGCGATATGCTGACTTAGCATTTTAAGGAGAGTATGAGTAAGATTATCGAACTTTTATCTACTTCACCGAAATTGAGTCTGCTAATTAACAATGTCCTCATTTTCTGTCTTTCTGATTTTTTAGTGTAAGAAAAAAAAACTGAATAGATTTGTCTTTTTTCTTTTTGAAAGAAGTAGAAATAGTAAGCTAGCTTTAGTGCTTTTCTTTTCTTTTCTTTTCTTTCTTTCTTATTCTTTGGGAGGACGGGGAGTAAAGTGTATGCTTTCACAATTTTAGTAACAATCGCTATCTTCAATTTGTAGTGATTTATTTTGTAGCTTTCCCAATGTTATGGATTGAAAAACATAAGCACTGCTATGCTCTACTAACACACGAGTTGGTTGCATAGCAGTTGCCTCTGAATTAACAGCTTCCTTTTGTCTACCTTCCGTGATGGGTGTGTTTTTCTTAGAATGCCAGATAGCCTATTCAAGAAGTTACCTGACGGGAGATCTGATTTTTTCCAGCAACATTGTCTACGGAAGCTATGACTTTGTCTCACTAATCAAGATATTTTCGTTAAGTTTAACTGCAAATATAGAGGATAATTTGGACTTTGCTCAGGATAACGCTCTCATAGATTCAAAATCAGTGTGGGTGTTGTTTCTGCTTCGATAGAACACGATATAGAATTATCTTTTTATTTTTCTGGAAGTTTACGCAAACATGCCGTGACTTTTTAGATGCGTGTCTAAGCATATATGTAACTTGATGATATTATTTAGTTTTTGCCACTAAATTTTTTGTTCTACACGGTGTCTCCAGGAAGCATTACAAAGTTTAGATCTGTTTGACACATTGTAGGTTGTTTTTGATACATTGAGGAAGTTTGATGGAAAGGAATTCAGACAATTGCTTCCTGGTGAATACACTCAGATGGCTGGACGTGCGGGCAGAAGAGGACTTGATAGAATTGGTACAGTTATTGTAATGTGTCGTGACGAGATCCCAGAGGAGAGCGATTTGAAGCATGTTATCGTGGGAAGTGCCACCAAGCTGGAATCACAGTTTCGCCTGACCTATATTATGATTCTACATCTCCTACGAGTTGAAGAGTTGAAGGTATTATTTGTTAGATGTTGGAGCCTACTGAATTACTTCAGCAATGAAGTTGTATTAGAATCGTTTTCTTTCCTACTATGCCTTCATTCATATCTGTAATTTATATTTCTGAGCTAGGACATTTGTGACTTGTGTTAGATGAAAGTTACTTGTATTGTTTAAAATATGTAAATCTTATGTATACTCAATGATGACAACGAAATTGATGTTGGGGGCTTGGGTGAAAAAAATAGACATCTTGAAATTCAGAGAAAAATGGGAGAAGAAACAAGGTTTATGAGTGCGCACTAATTGAACATTTGGTGGCCAAGTAGGGTGGCAGTCCCTGCCAGTCCCTTGGGTTTCGGAATTTGATGGAATGACGTGTAGCCATTCTTTTACTGCGCCTGTCTTGTATATTATGGAGGAAAATATAGAGAAATTTTTCTCGCACCCCTCTGTTTTGTGCTTTTTGTTTGGAAGGAAAGAAACAACGCATCTATTTCACACTTTTGCTGATTTATAGTCTTTAACTTCACAATATCATCTATTGGTTTAGAGCTCTTCTTAAGCGCGGGTGGTAGTGGTGCAGTCTTCTGCATGACTTTGTCTATTTCTCAAAAATTAATCATTCTAGGTTCAAGTTTCTGTTTTATATATAAGCCTCTCCTCTTTCACTGTGAATTTGTTGTCAAATGGCCTGCTTTAGAGTAAATATTTTTTTCTCAATTTGTTACCATATAATTGTTTCTTGAGAAATGTTAGAAGATTTCATCGAGTTTGGCTCGCGGACTAATTCTTATTTAAGTTTACTAAAGGCCATTTTGTCACATAATAGCATTTACTGAAGAAGCCTTCAAAGCATATGCATTCAAAATATGCATGCTACTCATGTAATGTTTTCCAGATGTGATCTCATCTCTCTTTTGAAGCTGCGGACTTATAATTTATGCACAAAAGTTGTCTGCGAAATGATATATTACTTACCTGATTTTATTGCGGTATCTGCAGGTGGAGGATATGCTAAAAAGAAGTTTTGCTGAATTTCATGCTCAGAAAAAATTGCCGGAAAACCAACAGCTTCTAATGAGAAAGCTTACTCAGCCTGTAAAATCTATAGAGTATGTTCAGAACAGGATCTTCTCCCTTGAACTTCTGCATTGGGTCTAACACTGGATCAGTTTATGTCTTTCACTTTTGTCATCTTAGAACAGAATACGTGCTCTGTCTCTTATAATTAAAAAAACCATAACACCTCAAGTCCCACATAGGGGGGATGAGTTTACCAGACGCCTACCAAGGACCGAGGTTGCTACACACAATGGGGGACTCTCGGGGATTGTTGTTGTGGGGGGAGATAAGCTATGATATTGAATAGAAATTCTCATATTTATTTCACTTATATTTAGAAAATAGAGCGGGTCCTTTGGGGCGTAGGGTGGGGCACACGGCCCCCCCCCCCCCCCCCTCTCTATAGGTCCAACAATGTTGCTAGGTCCACGTGTTTATTTCAGTTCATCAGACAGGTACTTATGGGCTATTTTCATGCATATTGTGGTGCTCTACTAAAATGGTTAATATCTGTATTTTCATCACTCGACGCTAGTTTACTGACTGTTTAACCTGGCAAGATGTTCCATCAACTAGGAAAGTTACTCTCTGCTTCTTGTCAAACTAAAGTAGTGCTTATTATCTGTAACCTACTACGGCAGGTTTTGTTTTGGTGGCTTTTATGCACTAGTTGAATTGCTCATTCTCGTTTGTTCAGTGTCCAAAAGGAATTCTTTCCTGCATGGAAACGAGGTTGTGAATGATTTTTAATCAGATTAATGAGAGGAGCTTGGTGTTTTTATGTCTGGAAATCATGTTTCAGATGTGAACCACTGCTATTATAATCTTCGTAAACCTGGCCCACAATTAGCTATTCTTCATGGCTGTTCTCATTTACAACTGGCATAAAGAACTGGGACATCGTTCTGGCATATTGTTGCATTAATAACAGTGTGCCCCAGTTTGTTGCTAAACACAGAGGATCTGACCTTGATATGGCCCCTGAATTGGATTCCCTGTGTTTTGTCTATTGCATTGCACCCATTTTTTCTTCAGTAGTATTGAAATGCCCCTTGCGGGGCAAGGACTAGCTTCGATAGCTAAACAGTTTGATCTGAGTTACATGTCACTCATATATAATGCATGCAGATGTATAAAAGGTGAACCGGCAATTGAGGAATACTATGATATGCACTTAGAAGCGGAGAAGCATCACAAACAGATTTATGAAACTGTCATGAACTCCTCAGTTGCCCAAGAATGTCTTAAACCTGGAAGGGTGGTAGTTGTCAAATCGCAATCAGTAAGTTTGTTTCCTTGATTGGAGCATGTGCTTCTTTTACCATCTCCTGCCAAATGTAAATAAGGTACACATGATATTATTAGATCAAGGTCAAAAAGTAGCTTCCTGGTAAGTAGTGATGACATGGAGCTAAGTGAGCTAAAAATACTATGTTATGACCACTTTCAATGTGAGCAAAATTTCCTCTATCAGCTAGGTGAGTTTGCACGATAGCTCATTCAGTGAGGTGATTTCTATGATTCTGCTAAATGGTGTTTCATCGACATTACTGGTTAATGCTTGTATGCATGTCCTGTTATCTACTGTTAGCTTGATATTTACATTTTTTTCCGGGGGTTCGTATAAATACATTTCTTTCCATCTTCGAATTCTGAATATTGTTTATGTTCTTAGAGGTGCTAACTTTGTGCTGGCAGGCTCAGGACCACTTACTTGGAGCTGTTATCAGAGCAGTATCTGGGAAAAAACAATATATAGTTTTACTTCTGAAACCTAACTCTCCATCAGCCACACAGGCTTCTCCAAGTAGCAAGAGCATCGGAGTAGAGAAAGCAGTTAATTTTGCACCAGGTTCTTTTCTGGTGCCAAAATCAAAGCGTACTGTTGATGATGAATATTGTTCGGTTTCTACTTCTCGCAAAGGATCAGGTAGCATCAAAATAACATTGCCGCATTATGGTAATGCTGCTGGGATGACTTATGAGGTGAGGGAAGTTGATGTAAAAGAATTTTTATGCATCTGCGATCGCAAGATAAAGATAGACCAGGTTCGACTTCTTGAAGACTGTAGCACCGTTGCTTACTCCAACACGGTTCAACAGCTTTTGGGTCTGAAATCTGATGGGTTTAAGTACCCTCCGGCGCTAGATCCAGTGAGAGGTATTGCCTATTCACTAGAAGTTTCTTGAAAAGTATTGTTGAGTTAAGGACCCCTCAATGTATATTATTGAACTACTCGTCTTCCTTGGATCTAGTTAACTGAGAGCCTTATTGATTTACGAATGGTGTTGAAGCAGAGGGGAGAATATCGCGCGTCACTGACTGATGATGGACCGTTCATCTTCAGTGTTAGCATCATAGGATGTCTTAGTGGCTTTAAGAGAGACTGCTTTACATGTCAAAAGTCTCATGTATTTCTGATTTATTTTTAAGTAGAAGGAAAATGATATATGGATATATCACTTACATAATCCATTTTGAGTACATGTGTGATCTGCTACGTATAGAAAAACAAATTAATAATGACGGAGTCCATGGCCATTCGGACAAGTAGTTAGTTGGGTTCACATATGCTAGTGCCTAGAGGAAGCACAAGCTCTTTGAACAGCCATGGAGGTTGTTGATACTATATGCGTGTTGTAACTTGTGGGTGCATTGTAGTGTATAAAACTAGTACTGGGGGATTTTTTTCAATTGGCTCGTGTAAAAAGTCTTGGTGAGAGGACGCTATCTCATAAATTAATTTACTTGCGTTGTAACTGATAGGCAATGTGAAATCACCTCGTGCAAGGGGATTACAAAGTACCTATGGGGGAATTATTAAAAGGCTCAAGTAAAAAGTCTTGGTGAGTGGATAGCTTTTATCATAAAGTGGTCTGTTCAGACAAGTTTGCTGAAATGTGAAGCAGTTGTTCTCCTAGCTGCGTTACTGACAGGGCTCTGGTTGCTTCTTATCAAATTGCTGCTACCTGTAATCTGGGGTACATTTTTATTGGTTATTCTCACATGGTTACAACCTTATATTTCAGACTTAAAGTTGCGAGATTTGGAGCATGTGGAGATCTATCGGAGATGGAATTCCCTATTGCAGGACATGGCGAGGAACAAGTGTCATGGGTGTATCAAACTGGAGGAGCATATGAAGTTGGCAAAAGAAATAAAGGGGCATAAAGAAGAGGTTAAGGCTCTTAAGTTTCAAATGTCTGATGAAGCACTTCAACAGATGCCAGAGTTTCTGGGCCGGGTAATATAGTGACGATATAAGTGTTTATCTTCAGCATTTTTTTAAAGTTTAGGACAAATTAAAGTTTTGTGCTTTGTGAGACTTCTCAGTGGTATATTTTGTTCAATATGCAGATAGATGTTCTGAAAGAAATTGGATGCATTGATGCTGACCTTGTTGTTCAAATAAAAGGCCGCGTAGCCTGTGAGATGAATTCTGGGGAGGAGTTGATATGCACAGAGTGTCTGTTTGAGAATCAGCTAGATGACTTGGAACCAGAGGAAGCAGTGGCTTTAATGTCTGCCTTTGTGTTCCAGCAGAGAAAAACTTCTGAACCTTCTCTTACCCCCAAGCTGTTTCATGCTAAGCAAAGGTAGCTCTTTCGTCCAGCCTTTCCCTTTTAACTTTTCCCCTCCTTGTTCGCTTAGGACCAATAATGAAGCTTTCATATCAGTTTCTGATTGAACCAGCTACCAGCAGTGTGTTGCGCCTGTCATGTGGCACCTCTGTCATGGGCCTTTACTGATAGGGAGCCATAGGAAATTTATGCTTAGGCTTACTTGTCTTCACACAAATGGTCGTTTCTGATTTTAAGTCCGACTGCGAAACTTGGTGCAGTATATGAGATTAAATGGTATTTAGGTTCTTGGGGATTTAATCATGTTTTGGCTATATAACTTGGTTTCATTTATCTTTCGATGCTTGTCTTTGTTCTTTTTGGGCTGTCCTTTTTGTATCTTTAAGGGAAATTATACATGTGATGAAGACTACACCATTATTTTTCTGATTTCTTACTAGTGACCTACAGGAGAATCTTCCAATCTGGCCTGTGCCTACAAGCTGTCATAAAAGATAATTGAATCTATAAGGTCTAACTTTTGAGTTGTGAATTCTCATTCTTGTTCACCTAATGATTCGAATGCTGAATATTTCTTTGCCACGTGAAAAGAAAAAAACTGTGGCTATTGAATTACTTGCTTCAATAGGCCTCTAGCACTTTTGCCTTGCTGTATCCATAACATCAGATGCATTCTCATTGAACAAGTACTCTTATACAGGTTATATGAAACAGCAATAAGACTTGGTGAGTTCCAAGCCCAATACAATCTGCAGATAAACCCCGAGGAATATGCTCGAGAAAATCTAAAGTTCGGTCTGGTCGAAGTTGTTTATGAATGGGCAAAGGTTTCATTTTTGAACACTCTGAGCTCGACCAATTGCTATATTCTTGAACGGCTGATCTCATGGTCTTCCTCATGCAGGGCACTCCATTTGCTGATATTTGTGAGCTCACTGATGTTCCCGAAGGCCTTATAGTGCGAACCATAGTCAGACTGGATGAGACATGTCGGGAATTCAAAAATGCAGCATCGATAATGGGTAATTCTGCATTATACAAGAAAATGGAATCAGCTTCCAATGCCATAAAGCGTGATATCGTCTTTGCTGCTAGCTTGTATATAACTGGAGTCTGAGAAACTTCATGTACCTTGTGGGATTTGGGGATGCGAGCAGTTCTAGTCATACTTAGGTTTTTTTTTTTTTTTTTTTTTTTTTGGGGGGGGGGGGGGGGGGGGGGGGTTGGAATTTTATACATGTTCACCATGAGATTGGTCTGAGCAGTCGAAGGATGTGCTTGGTCCTGCATTTTTGTTTCCGTAGCCAACTCATCTAGACGTGCTTCATAGTTAATATAAAAGATACAGTATTGCTCTTGCTAAGGCACAAAAATGTCCTTGAATCAGCGCATACGACGGAAATAGAACTTTATCGTCGCTCGACATCAGAACAGGCAAGAATAATAATAAACAAAATTCAGCGAGGTATTTTCTTCGTCATAAGCATCATTTAGTACATTACTTCAATGAAACCGGCCTTCGGCTCTCGGGCACTGGCTTGGACCGATCTGTCTAGCTGCATTTTCCATTATGTGTACAAATGGCGGTACCGATACATTTCTAAGACCTCCAGAATTGCCACCATCAATTGAGGCAACAGGGGAATGGTACATCATACTCGTAGCGTTGTTAGGATCATAATTGATCTTGGTATACGAGTTTAAATTTGTTCCTTGACGAAACCGCAGCATGAGAAGCGTTTGTAGTCCAACGGTTAGGATAATTGCCTTCCAAGCAATAGACCCGGGTTCGACTCCCGGCAAACGCAGTGGCTTAATTTTTCGTTACAGACAATTTTTTTGCTTTCTTTTTTGTTAAAAATTGCAAGCACTTTACACACGAACGTAAGGATCCATTGAGATAATGAAAGGTGCGGGGACATTGGTCCTACTTTCTTGTCCAACCAACACCCCCCCCCCCCCCCTTTCTTTTTCTGCCATGTTTTTCGTCGTATCTTCTCATCCGAGCCATCGCACCGTGTTTTTTTAACTCCCCCAACAACTCCAAAACACCCCAAGCCACGTAAAATTAGTTGCTGGAGTGGACCAAGTTTTCCAAACTAAAAGCCTAAGAAGTAAAACAAACCATCGGCGCCACCATGCTTGTCTTGCATCCAAGAAGCTACATTTATATGCTCATTGAGGCCAAGAAAAGTAAATCACAAGATCATTGCCTGACGCATCGACTCTGATACCCTGTTGGACAAATCGTTTTTTTTTTTTTTTTTCAGATTTTTCGATAAAAAAATTTATAATTTTGTAATGTTATTTCAACATTCCCAATCCCCCAGTTAGTAGCAAAGCATATACTTCACTTTCCAGGGCATACCTTTTCATCTTCCTTAAAAGCTCACAAACCAAAACAGCGCACACCTTTTACGACACTTCTCGGTGTTGCCTCCGCAACCTCGAGCCCATACCATACCATTGTCTTCTCTGACTTTAGTTGACTTTACCTCCCACTGTAAATAATCAGTCGTCATAAATATGTAGGGCTTCTTGCTATCGTCAACGGGTATGGCGCCTCCTTTATCCTGCGCACCCCTTTCGTGGGCGGTCAGACAGAGAGAGAGAGAGAGAGAGAGAGAGAGGCTTGTCACGTCAAGGCTCGAGAATCTATGTCCATTAAAGAATTGACTAAAGCTCAGTGATCGAGCTCACGGATGGAGGTGCATCTGATCTGACACCTTCATCTACCCCCATAGTCGACTGAAGGAGAAGGAAGGGATGGCGGGCAAGGTCTCCAACTTCTCCCATCTGATACAGCGGGTCACCGCCTCTTGCTTGCTCCATCCACTGGCCCCGACACGGCACGACTCCGGAGAGCTCGTGAGCGATCACGACGAAGGGGAGAAAGAATGCGACTCTCAGCAGGGATTTGAAGATCAAGAGGAAGTAGAAGAAGAAGTGGAAGAAGTGGAGGAGAGTGAAGAAGTTTGGGAGCGGGGTAAGAGGGAGACGAGGGCGGAGAGGCTGGTGGTGGAGATGGAGGTGATAATGAACGAAGTGTTCGACACGGTGTCGGCGATGAAGAGAGCCTACGTGAGCTTACAGGAGGCGCATTGCCCCTGGGACGCAGAGAAGATGAGGGTGGCTGACGTGGCGGTTGTGGGGGAACTTAGGAGGGTCGCGGTTCTGAGGGAGAGGTACCGGCGGAGCCTGATTTGCCACGGGGGAGCCGGGGGCGGTTGTAGGAGGCTGGGAAGCCGCCCGGCGGAGGTGAGAGAGGTGGTGGCGCCGTATGAGGCGGCCTTGGAGGAGATGAAGAGGGAGGTGAAGGCCAGGGAAGTGGAGGTCGACAACTTGAAGGAGAAGCTCCGGAGCTCGACCAGTCTTAATGGAAGGAACGGACGGTCTCTGTCAAAGAGGAGACTCAGTTGCAGTCAAGCTCAAGGTCTCTCTCTCTCTCTCCCTCCCTCCCTCAAATTCCGATCTCACATATTTTACTGCTCGCTCACGTTTGGAAAATCGTTTTTTGGCAGTTGCTGCGTCACCGGCGCCGGAGCTCTTCGAAGCGACGATGAGTCAAGTCCGGGAGGTGTCCAAGTCCTTCACCTCGCTCCTCCTCTCGCTAATGCGCGCCGCGCACTGGGACATCGCCTCCGCAGTCCGCTCGATCGATGCCGCCGGCGGTGCGGCGGCCGCGAACGCGTCGATCGTCGGGGTCCACCACGCCAAGTACGCACTAGAATCCTACATCTCGCGCAAGATCTTCCAAGGATTCGACCACGAGACGTTCTACATGGACGGAAGCCTCTCGTCGCTGCTGAACCCCAGCCAGTACCGGCGAGACTGCTTCGCGCGGTACCGGGACATGAAGGCCATGGACCCGGTGGAGCTGCTTGGGGTGTTGCCGAGCTGCGACTTCGGCAAGTTCTGCTCGAAGAAGTACCTGGCGATCGTGCACGCGAAGATGGAGGAGTCCTTCTTCGGGAGCCTGGAGCAACAGAAGCAGGTGGGGGGCGGGAGCCACCCGAGGACGGAGTTCTACGGCGAGTTTCTGAAGCTGGCCAAGGCGGTGTGGCTGCTCCACTTGCTGGCGTTCTCGCTGGACCCGGCGCCGAGCTTGTTCGAGGCGAGCAAAGGGGCCGAGTTCCATCCGCAGTACATGGAGAGCGTGGTCAAGTTCTCGGGCGGGCAAGTGCCGGCGGGTCACGTGGTCGGTTTCCCGGTGAGTCCCGGGTTCAAGTTAGGGAACGGATCAGTGGTCAAGGCTAGGGTTTATTTGGTGTCCCGAGTGTGAAATTGGAGCTGCATTTTCCTAATTCCAGTTAGATCTTATGGAATAGCCACAGGACAGGAGACTAGACTGCTTCTTTTTTCTTTTTCTTTTTTCTGGTAGTGCATTAATAACTTATGCTTAGAGCTGAGGTGTGCATCTGTAATGGGGATGTGGTGGGAAGAAGGCTTTGAGGACATGCGGGTCCTGATTTAGTTAATGGAGCGGGCCGTTTGATGCAAATGTCCACACGAGCGGTACCTATCAGGCTCCAAGGCCTCTCGGATACATTCAAAAAGAAGCAGCACAAGCAACAAATGCGAATGCTGCGAACAAAACTTGCCCCTGCTCTGGCACAAATCAACAAACTATGTGTGGATCACATCAATTGGTCCATGGCTTACAGTCTCTCCATAGAAAGAATTGAGGCCCCCATAAATATGCCCTTGGCATGGGACATTACACTACTAGTTCTTATTCATCAAGTTGATAGATGCAGTAGAGCATCGGCTGACAGGACATGAGCCTCTTTGACAGTTGAGTGGCGGTGGTACGTACTCAGCAAAGCTCCGGGACTCCGCGTCCTCCTGCTTACCCTAACCGTGAATGAGCAAGGCTTCTCTCATACAGCTCCGACCAAAAATCTCTTTGCCTATCATGACAATACAGAACAGTTAGCAATTTAACCCCAAGAAAAACCAAGATAGTCCTGCTGAGTCTGTTCACCACGAGATTTGGACAAGCAATACTCTTTTTATTGTAGAAATCAACATGCCCAGTCAATAAAGAGTATGTAATCTACACTCTTACTTGCTCGAAGGTGAGAAACATAATCACATTCCACGATCCCAGACGACCAAAATTTGGGAAGAAACCCTTGTAGAAGGCAAAAAATCCCTGCCAGTAAATCAGCGTGAATTAGAGACCTGTTGAAGTTGCAGGCTCTTCCATAAGATTATAAACTAGGCGTAGGTGTAGACAATCATCTAAGTCAGTTGACTCGAAGAATAGATGAGAAAAAAAGGTGGCCACAGAATTCATTCTGTTTATTCAGATCCACAATCTACAGAATTGACAGTGCATTGGAACAGAAATGAAAATCTACAACCTGGCAAGAGCAGAGAGATAGCATTGGCTTGTTAACATACAGCATCTTCAGAGTGGTTTAGAGTGCAGTGCAGTCACTGGACAATGATTAAATTTGATAGAAGCACGTACCTCGTACTGTAGAGTCTTTATGAAACAATCAAGAGTACTTCTGTATGTCGAATCGCCCATCATTCTTGACTTAACCTGAAATTGCGCAGCATTACAGGCATGTAATAACGATGTAAGGGTGCTGATCAAGAGTTCCAATCATCACAGATAGATGAAACTAGATTCATGCACCAACCTAGGAAAAACCATGTAATGGGATGACAAACATTATGAAGACTTCTTGATTTGATTTTTGCTGATTACACAAGAGCTTACCACATCAATAGGAGAACCTATGCAGACAGCAAAGAACCCTGCACCTAGACCCGCCAGGAGTTGAGTAAACACATTGTCTATAAACCCTGGAATTTTCAAAATTGTCTGCATAAGTTCAGAGAAATTAGGACATGATAAGACAGAAGCTGCAAGTAAGACTAGTTTATGAGCATTACAAGCCATATAGGACATTAACCAACCCAGCTTTACCTGTTTCACTTGATCATAGCTTGCCAGCTCAGCTGCATTTATAATAGCATTTCGTGCCATATTTGGTCCAAGACCCGTCCAAAGAGCCGCCAGTCCTTCCTGAGTATAAAATCAATTTGTTAACAGAAGATACATCTAAACAGAATCCATTAGGTGTGATTTTAATCTGGAACACATCCCCCTTTCTCGAGAAATAGATACCTAAACCCTGAACCCAAAAATACTTGACTCGGGTTCATTAATGATCAAAATAATCTTGGTCAAAGGGTCCTGAAGATTGGATCGATCTGCTTAGAACGTAACATCCATGGGGACATGCCACAGTTTGAATAGGAACTAATTGTTAGCTAACCTGTTTCACAATTGTAAAATAAGCATTCAAAGCTCCAGAATAACGACCTGGCACCCCAGGTGGCAGTTTCCCTTCAGCCTGAAGTCGAATTTTAACAAGATCCATAGGATTAGCCAATGCAATTGCTATGGCACCTGTTTGACAGTGTGAAACGCAATCAGATAAAGTGAAGTACAGTAATGGGTGTCTACCTTCATCTTACAGATTGACAGAAACTTAACTAGTGGAAGTAGTTTGATTAGTCACAAAATATACTCACCGGTCAATAATGCAGCAAGTATTTTCTGGAACAAATAAGTGTCTTCAACAGAGTCACTGCCAACTAAAAATGATTTGACCTATTTAACAAAAAACCTCTGTAATGCCCAGTTTACCCACAGCAATCATCAATTTAGATAGTTGTGAGAACCCATTGGAGACTCACAGGCCCATATAATCCAATCCTCAAGCCACCATATATACATTGACGATGTAACCCTGGAATAATGCCATTCCAAAGTGCCGGTAGTCCTTCTTCCCTAGCAATGGTAGCAACAGTACCCAACAAGCCCCTGTATTTAGGTAAATGGCCTCCTTCTCCAACCGGTGCTTTCTTCTGAAGCTGTAGCCTGACTTTAGCTGTGTCCATAGGAATGGTGCAGAACTATGCAAAGTAGTAAAGTAAAATTCAGGCCAATCAATTGGTCAGAAAATAAAACTGATCAAAAGATGGGAATTCGCATCAGAAAGTAGAAGTCAAGATGCAGAGAAAACTAAGAACTAGTCACCAAAGTTAGGAGGAGAACATCTTTGAGGAAGCCTCAGAGAAGGAGGGGAAAATGTCTGATAATTTACATCTTATTAGCAGCTGATGAAAAAAATGTGCACAAGGGAAATCATGTGCCTCTGACC
The DNA here is from genome assembly GCA_029784005.1 of Lenwebbia sp. NSW1173648. NCBI lineage: Eukaryota > Viridiplantae > Streptophyta > Magnoliopsida > Myrtales > Myrtaceae > Lenwebbia > Lenwebbia sp. NSW1173648. Next base: position 970,998 of record JARCGZ010000011.1, read on the forward strand.
ACTTGTCGATTCAGAGCAAAAGATGATGAAGCTAATTCCAAACTCCAGGGCGAGTTTCGCTCGCCAATAATTCCTATGATTGTGTGCCCCCGGAATATCTAGCATCCAATCCAACAAGCTAAAAGCAGAGCCAACTCCAATCTGGTCATTTTAGGGGTCATATCATACGAGAAATAACGAAAAGTACCAATTACACCCCAAGAGAGATTTGCAGGGAGGAATCTGTATACAAGGCAAGGGTTCACACAGCTATAGAGAACTTCAGCTGCGCTGTGCCTTTTTATTGCTTTTCTTGGCCACCTCTATTCGTGAATGAGGACAGTTGTGAGCCAAATGAAGCACGATAAGAGTTTAGAAATACTTCGAGCCACCGCGAATCCTCATTCACAAAAACAAGATCGGTTCCAACTAAGTTCGTCTTCAACAGCATCATTTAACCAGATCTCACACAGCAGCCAAAAACAGTACATAAGCGAAAACTGAACAGCGGACACAAATTTGGCCACATTGCAGTCGCGAGACTCGGATTCATCAGGAAAAAAAAAACGGCGCGGCGATCAGCGATTACCTCGGCGAAGCAAGCAGCGAAGGCGCTGCAGAAGAAGGTCTCGATGAACGAAATCTCGGACCTGGGCTTGAGATCCGCCATCGAAGGCCGAGAAACGGGAGCTGAAGGGCACGGACTACGCGGCGGAGATGGCGGACGGAGGGAGGCGATTAGGGCTTGCAGAATCGGAAGGTGAACCGGTGAAGGTGAACACTAACAGTGGACGAGAAGGAAGATCCTCCAAGAAGCATGTGCTTGATTCGCTTGCTGTCGCCATCATTTTTTGAATTGGAGTGGTTGATCTGAGGTGGATATTATTATATTTCTTTCTCGCATCCCAAGTTCGTATAATTTTTTAAGACCGACAATAAAAAGTTCATATAGTATTACAACTTTCCTAGGATCTTACGCGCACGGCAATACTTGTGCTCTAAAAATCAATTTCTAGCTAAAAATTAATTTTTCTACTTCTATTTCTAGGCAAATTCGTATAGTAAATTTTTTTTACTTTTTCAAGTGGCTCCAAAACTACTTTTCGAGCAAAAAAAAAAATGCTCCATAAATAGAAAAATGAAATTGCGTAGCCGAAAGATTTCTGCTCCAGAAGTTGCGTTACCAAATGGATTTCTACTCCAGAAGTGTTGTCGTGCACTTACTTTCTTTGTTTACCCGTACGTTTGAGAAAATACTTATCAAATAAAAATGCCAAAATTCTAATTATTCACACGTTTCAGGTTTGTCTTAAAATACTAAGGTGCTTACATAACAAAGTACATGCTTGCTCTAACGGCAACATAATCTTAAGACATATTGAGATTATTCTTCGTCCCATTATTTCACACGTTTAGACAAGATTTTTTAAAAAATAAGTAAAAAATTATAGATTGTTTAGTTTAGTACGTGTATATTCATCTAACTATTATACATATACAGGGTACTCGTGTCTTTTCACAAGATATCTTATGGAGGAGGGTACAGGAAAGTACGAAAAAAATCCTGAAACCCATCATGTACTCTCGGTTTCAAAAATGTTGGAGCTTGAAATCTACCTTACAATTTGTAATACCCACCATGGAATGGAACCTACCCTTCCCAAATTCCACAAATACTCTTGCACACTTCTAATGGGATATTCTGCAATGTATTGTATTCATGGAGGAGGAACAACAACAACAAAAAGTCTTTTTCATTCTACACTTATGCTTCAATTAGATTGCCTTCGCATTGGAACAAATCGCCACTTGGAAAATCTTGTCATTTTGGCTCTAGAAAAAGGGTGATATATCATGTCGATTGTTGTATTTAAAACCTTATGGCTACGTTTGGTAGCCACAATAAAAATCACGATATGATAATTTTTCTCTTATCATGTGTTCGATTGTTATTCGAGACACTATAAAATCAAATTTAAGAGCGATATAACCCCGATAAGAATATCACATGTAGGGATAGGAGAAATGTGAATGGGATTTCTTACGTCCATAGTATAAACGCTATTTTCTATAATAATAATAATAACACCTACCTCTCATTGTGCTTCTCCTTTGTAGCTCTAATTCATATTTAAGCTTCGGGACTTCTCTCTAACTCTCTAGTTCACGTCCAAACCCTATGAAAGCAGCAAGAAAGTCGAAGCTCCTTCTCCTCCATAGCTTCGTAGCTCACATGGAAGTTTCACGAAAGCGACGAGAGTCGAAACATTATACTTTCTGATTTCTTTAGCAGTGAATTCGCGAGAGATTCTTACTATTTTCGATTTGTGCATTTTTGAGCTCTTTAGCAGTGAATCGTGATAAAGATTCGTGAATACTTTCTGTTCGTGCATTTCTAGCAATAATAATCATGGATTGATCCAGTGAGAACACGTGATTCTTCCCATTTTAGTTCTTGGTTGACATTATTATCTTTATCTGTCTGAAGAAGTTATATTGTGAGGCTTTTTGCTATCATCTCATCCGACAGCTTGAAATTCTTAGCATTCTAATATTAGAGCAGGTGAACCTATATATGTTGCCTATTTGTATGATGTATATGATTGTATTGTACAACACCGCTGAAAGGCATTGCCATAGACATATTGAAAGATCGCATAATTGTTAGAAGCCGAGCCCATTTAGATAAGCTTGACCACCTTATTAAGAGTAGTAACTTGAATTGTGTAGGATAACTTAGGATGGATTGACATACATTTACTCTATAATATGAGTAGGGACACATGATTGTGATGAAGGAAAAAAAAAACATTTTTTTAGGCAATTTTTTTCCATCTTGATCGATTTATGCAATTTTTTTTAAGTAGCATGATTTTGCAAATTTTCATGGGCAGCATATAAGGACATATTTGTAAATTACACTGATATGTAGCTCCTATTAAATAATGGACAAGATATGATACAAAAATATCTAATTTTACTAGAGTAGATAGGACATAATAAAATCTCTCGATTTCATATCCTAGCTTATCTAGATTATAAATTCAGACGACTAAATACAACCTATCATTATGAGAAGAAGTTGAAGATATTTTGTAGCTTTCTTTAGTTAGCCACTCAAGATAAGTTACTAACCAGTTCCAAGAGATTCCGTCCATGCTTAAGCAGACAATAGTCACCTTTGCCAACGATGCGACCGAAAATTGACGAGGTAAGTCACGCTTTGCGATGCCAATTCCACAACACGGCCATTTCCTTGGCCTTCTAACAAGAGCATTCTACCTTTCTTTGACGATTTCCGATCTTTAATGGATCTCTCAGCAGAATTCCAACCCTTAAAAAAGTTTTGACCATATGCCGGGGAAAAAAGAAAGACTGCTCTTGTTGGATTCATCGAAAATTATTCGATTTCTTCATAAAGCAGGTGATTTTTCATTTCTTTTTCACGTTCCGCTAATAGCTGGATATCGAGGAATTTCCAGAAAGACATTAGGAGAATTGATCAGTTTCTAACTCTATTCGTTCAATTTGAAGAAACGAAAAATCTTAAAGAATCGATATTTTTTTTAGTCGTTAAATCTTTTTTTAATTGATTTATATTTTTTTTTTGTGGTCAATGTTAATTCTCAAGAAGCAATTTTTTTTTTTAGCTCAAGAATCAATTGACTTAACGAAATTTGTTGTGTGTCCCATCATCCTTTAGAAGGGTTTATCCGTGTCTGCCATTCCTTATTGCTTCAGGATTGGAATTGTCAATTGTCACATATTTATTAACTCAGTGAAGTACGTACTTTTCTCCGACCCCAAAAAAAAGTACGTACTTTTCGATAAGTTGATCATTGCATTGCATGCAAGTATTGCTTGAGGAGAGAGGCTCCCATGCTACGAACACAAAGAAATTGTTTATTGAATTAAAGAATTTAGTCGCAAATCTTTATTGAATATATAACTTTCTACGTAATTTCGTCACGAGGCACGAAAGATTAAAACGAGTTTTATTCATGCAAATATCGAATGTACTAGAATTGAGGACATCCAAGCATTACTCCATTTGAATCCAAAATTCACCAAAGTGATGAATAGACCTTACAACAAAGAAAATGATTATTCTATGCATGCATTCAGCTGCAAATCTACGCATAAAAAAACATTTTCTAGGTGCAATTTGAATTGAAATTAAATGTCACCATTCTCTTCCTCACTTCATCACGGAATTACGTTCTTAAAATACCTCGGTCATTTACTTTATCATAACCTCATTTCTGTTTTCACATTCATTAAAGTGATTAAGAAAACAAATACTTTAAGTTCTCGCAATCGAGAGTTGATTTTGAAGCTATTTCCGTAACGTCACGAGAAAAAATTTAGTTAAGAAGAAAAAGATCAGAAGAATATTTTTGGGATGAGCAATTTTGGGATCGGTCTAGGTTCCATACGAAACCTAAAGCCTACATATCGAAATCGTTTCTCCAGTTTTTGGAACCTGGAACCTACCCTGTCAGGCTTCAAAGGTTTGTTCCAATTTTTGGAACATGGAACCTACCCTAGATACCCTATAACCTATCCTGTTACAGGTTCCAAGGTCTACCTAAGTTTCACTTGCATTATTAATTAAATGATTTTAGTGAATAATCTCTTCTAATGACCATTATTGATTTCTACAATCCACCATAACTCATATTAAGATACACGAAAAATATGAAATATTAACAAAGTGAAAATCTCAGTTATGGATATTGCCGGAAGTGAAAGCTCAGATTAGTGGTTCTAGATTACACACTGTCGAATATCTAAATTCGATCCTATCAGCGATGCAAGAAAGTAATGGAAATTTGCACAACACAAGAATTTACGTGGTTCAGCAGAGGAGATGTTCCGCCTGCCTACGTCCACGGGGAGATCAGATCTGTTTCACTAATAATGTAGAAAAGTGTACAGCCGCTCTTCTCATCTTCTCTCTCTTATTTAGAGACCTGTTTCGCCCTAAATATATATAGCGAAACCATACCTGACACAAATTACAAAATTGCCCACATGGCCTAAAGTATTTAACTTTCCCATATAAATTCTGCTATGACTGAACATAAAATGCTTCTGGCGGCTCGGGGGCGCTGCCCCCGCGACCCTCGCTGGGGCGGCCCCCCGGACCCCCGCCCGCTCACCGGGGAGCGGGACTCCCGTGCTGTCCAGTCGTCAAGGGGCCTTTCGGAACCGCCTCATAATCTCTTGGATAACAGAATACAAGACATCAACCTCAACACACACTCATCATCGGACGTTGTGAAATATCGCAGAATCGTGCGAAGACTAGAACAAAAAAAAAACACAAAAACTTATTCAAAGTTCCAACTTTCAGGTTCAGGTTCCAAGCCCGTTGGAATTGATTCTCAATTTTTGGAACCTGATACCTATCGTACACACCCTAGAATCTGAATAACAGGTCCGTTCTTGGTTCCACCCCGAAACCATCTTCACCCCTAATAAATTCGTCATTAGGGTTTGGCTAAGAAAATCAGATTGCTTAGAGGAAAACAACGAAATCTAATTAAGACAGCAGTCCACTCTTTTTCAAACTCGGTTCGTCATCATCACTATATAATCCCTCCGAGTTCAACGTCCGGTCACTTGGCGTTAGGTCATTTTTCTCGCTAGACGCCGTTTGTCATTTTTCTCGCAATTCGGGGAAATCGGTTCCCTTTCAGTCTTTCACTGGCATTTATAGTGCTCGCTCTCACTTGATAAGCACCGATTCTCTTGTGTTCTTGCTTCGCTTCAGATTTCTCTGCCTGCCTCGATCGTTTCCCCTAGAAGGTCAGGATCTCTGGTTCTCTACTGTTTGGTTTGTCTTTATTTTGCGATGATGATAGATCTTTTTGTTGAAGCGCGAGCCCTAGGTTTCTTCCCCCCCTTTTTTTTAGGTTCCTAGGTATTTTTGTTTAATCAATCTGGTATCTGGGTAGCCCTTGCGGCCTCTATCTGTTTGTTTTCCATTGATCGGGTCCGTGTTATTGATTTTTACAGGTACATCGAGTCAGGCTACAGGGCTTTTTGTCTGAAAATCGAGTTCGTTGGCTACTTCTTGCGAGGTATGGGTTTGTGATAAGTAGCGGAAGGCAGAAACTTTTCTTCCCGGTTAGATGTTTAAATTCTTGCATGTGGCTTTTCATTGATAGGTTCCTTGTTTCCGAAATTCCGATGATAACAGGTTCATCGTGTCAGGCTATAGTTTTCTTTTCCCCTGGAAACCAAGCTATGGGTGGATTTACTATAGTAGCTAAAAGGCTGAAACTTTCCTAGTCGTTTAGAAGTTTGATATTTGGTTGGAGAGATTGCTAGCGGCAATGGAAGTGGGTTTTAACATCATGCATGTGGGGTTTTTAAAACTAAACGAGAAAAAAGAGTGGAAACACACACTGTTTTGACTTATCATAATGGTTGCTGGACTTAGATTTTGTAGGTTATCTTGTGTTTAGTGCTCTCTCGTGATAAAGAATCCAGTTAATCCGTATGCAATCCTATTTCCGATCGGAGCAGTTTATCTTGTTTATCGGTGACCATTACTATTTCAGCTTCCCCTTGGATGTATTGTTTGAACTTATTATTGTTCAGGTTGCGGATGTGGTCCTTAAGCCTGGTGTTTGTTCATATGTGCTTGGGATGATTTGTTATCTTTAGGGTAGTCTGGGACTGACTAACTCACAATCTTCTTATACCCTCACCCTCCTGTAACCACCGGACCATGATGCCAGCGACATGCTGATTCCTAAGTCACTGACCCTTGAGCTCAGTGTTGCATTTGTTGAAAAATCTGGATTTTCTCCTGTTAGCGTATTGCTTTGACTTGGTGTTCTTTGGCTGAAACAAGTTTCTCTTTTGTCATCGTTCTCTTGGGGTTGATTGCAAATATTTACTATCACACTGCATGGATCAGCCTTTCGAACTGAAGCCGACGTGCATGGGGTGTAATATACTGTCTTAAATTTGCACGTGTGACATGTGCCTATGATCGTCACTATTTGAACACGTGTACTCTGCATTTAATTTATGGCTAACGGTCTCAGGCGGAGAATGTTTTTTCTGTTGTTTGCATTATAATAATGACGGTTTCTCTTTAATAAATAAGCACCAGGGGGTGGTGCATCCGCCTGTTTGGGAGACATAGATACGGAGAATAAAACCTGAATTAATTCCAGAACCACATGATGTGGAATATTACATCAAATGCTCAAATTAAGATAAAATTGAGGCAAGTAAAATTGCAAATGGAGTTTGACCCACTTTGCAGTAAATTTCTATGTGGAGCATGAAATTGGGTTTGTGCATGTGCCTATGTAATTCGCATGACAATACCATGAGAAAGCACCAAATTAGCTTGCCATGCGGAATGAAGTTTCTGGTGAATATGTCTCTTTTAGATGCATTTTGTTCCTGGTTTTCGTCATGCAATGTTAACCATGCCGATCAAACTCCAATTGGTTTGCTCCAGATCAGAAGAAAGAATGGAATGCGTTCTAAAAGATGTCGCCATTTGGAAACTCCGCATTTAATTCATCCACGTAAATGGAATTATCTCTTCTCAAAGAATAATTGGGAAGAGATTTGCATCTCATGAGGATTGTTTCTATAATTGAATGGATTCTTACTAGATAAGCTAGATAGCATTTGTTTTTCAATATGATGAAATGAAGTCTAGGACAACCTGGCTTTATAGGGTACTTTAACGTGCTTTACTGGTGGGATAGATTTGTGCTTTATCGACGTGCTTTTATTGGCAGAAGAAGTGGAATGATCTTCGTGAGGCGCTTAATCGTGTCTGATCACCCAATGAAATAGCGACACAATCCAATTTCAGACATTCTACAGGACAATATATATCAATCCCTCTTGCTTCTCCTTTTGTATTTAGACTGTCTTCTTGCCCTCAAGAATCAGTGAAATCCTGATCGTCAGCTCATATCGTAATATACGCGTGGATCTTGCAGCTGGAGGGTGGGATGAATAAGTCTTTTTCAGTGCTTTTCTTTTTCTGAGTTTGCACCTATACTTGATGATGCCTGTTTCGTTTGGTTTAAGAGAAAGAGTACCTTAAGGAAACTTTGGATTTTCATTTATCATTGTAAACATTATGTCCACTTGATCATTCTAGATAAAATTAGTTAGCCATCTCTGTGCATTCTTATTCGAAATTCTCTCGAAGAGTTCATTGTATTTTGTTTTCTAGTTTGGTTTTATTTGAGGTTACAATGTTCTTATCTGGCCTAATAAGCTTTCTGCAGTTTATAATAGCTGTTGCTTGCGATTTTCCTTTTTTCTTTTGTATTAACAGCTCCTTTATACTTTGTGCTTTCAGACAGATTATGAAAGTCTGACTATAGGTTGATGACCTGTGAGTTAACATGGGGTTTGACAACGAATGCATTTTGAACATCCAATCTCTAGCTGGAGAGTACTTCTGTCCAGTTTGTCGTTTGCTCGTATACCCAAATGAAGCTCTGCAGTCGCAGTGTACTCACCTTTACTGTAAACCATGTCTGGCATACATCGCTGGCAGTACTAAGGCTTGCCCTTATGATGGCTATCTGGTTACTGAAGCAGATTCAAAGGTTTGCATCCTGGTGTTGTATTAACAACCGTTGTTTTAATATTTTAGGCTGGGAGTTTTTAGGCTTTTTCATTTGTTGCAGCCGCTCATAGATTCAAATAAAGCATTGGCCGAGAGTATCAGCAAAATACCAGTGCATTGTCTCTTTCACAGGAGTGGATGCACATGGCAAGGTCCACTTTCTGAGTGTGTCACTCATTGTGCTGGATGTGCTTTCGGCAATTCTCCTGTTGTGTGTAACAGGTGTGGAATTCAGATTGTGCATCGTCAAGTCCAAGAACATGCACAGAGTTGCCCCGTGAGTACAAGGACATCCTTAAATTTTAGATAGTTATTGCGAATTAGGTATGAATTGTTCATGACCATCAATTGTGGTGGCAGGGCGTGCATCCTCAAGTGCAGCCAGCGGAGGGTTCTCAAGAGGCTTCTGGTACAAATACTACTACTGCTGGCCAGGGCCAGAGTACTAATCAGGCTGGGACTGCAAGTTCTCAGGCTCCTGAGGCTCAGACTTCTCAAACTGTTACACCTGCAACATCAGCACAACAAATTAGCTCAACTTCTCTGGTCCAAGGTGTCGGTCAGTCTGCTATTCTGACTCCAGAGCAATGGTATCAGCACCAACAGCAACATTATCATCAGTATTATCAACAGTATATCGGATATGATCCATATCAACAGCAGTATCAGCAGTACTATCCATATCAGCAGCCGGCCATCCTGCAACCCCAGGTGTATGCCCAGCCGCAGACCCAGCCCCAGCCCCAGCCCCAGTCCCAATCCCAACCCCAGGTCCAGCCCCAACCCCAGGTCCAGCCCCAGCCCCAGCCTCAGCCCCAGCCCCAACCCCAGGTCCAGCCCCAGCCCCTACCTCAGCCTCATACACAGCCCAAGGGTCAGCCTCAGGCCCAAACTCAAGTCCAGCCTCAGGTCTTTGGACAGCTGCAACTGCAACCACATGCCCAATCTCAGAATCCGCAGCAGCAACCTCAACCAAACATGCCATCGCAAACGCAAGTTCAGGCTCAGGTTCAGCCATCTCAGGCTTTGCTGTATCCTCAATCCCAATCCCAACCACAACCCCAGTACCCCATTCTATCTCATTCACAGCCACATGCACTGGTGCCTCAGCATCAGCAACTGCAAGCGCAGGCACAGTATCCCCATCCACTGACTCAACCTCAGGCGCCTCCCCAGCTCCAGCTTCAACAGAGACCTGTTGCTCAAGTTCAACATCATTTACCAACTCAACCTGGGTCACAGGTCCCACTTCCATCCCAGGCTCACCTCCATCCTCAGGTGATTCAGGGGCAATCTCAAACACAGCATCCATCGGCTCAGGCGGTAACTGGTTATCAGTCTTATCCACAAACTCAGCCTCCGCCGCAAGCTCCCCAGCAGCACATCATGAATGTTCGTCCTCACCAACAGGCTCAGCAGTTTAATCAAATGCAGGGTCAGTTTCCTCAACCTTCTTCCCATATGAATCCAGCTCCTCAAGTTGCAGCTCCAAAGCAACAGCAACAACCAGCACTGTTGCCTTCACCTGCCCAAAACTTCAGCATTCCTCCTGGTCAGCAGCAGCAGGGCATTTACTCCCATACTCAACAACCAGGACACCCAGTCCCCCAACCAGCAGTCATCCCACCATTTCAACCGCTGATGCCTCAACCATATCCAACTCAGCAGCCTTCCTCTGGAGGACAATCTGGATCGGCACATCAAGGTACTTTTGTTCAGCAGCAGCAGGTGCAGTCGCACTTGCGCCCTCATGGTCCTCCTCTTCATCCATTGCAACCACAGTTCGCAACCCATCCACAGCCACAGCAGAGTGTTGGGAGGCCGACCTTTCCAAATCAGGGGATCCCATCACAATTCTACCCACAGTCAGGTGTTCCAGTCCAGTTCAAGTCAACACAGGCTGGTTTCAACCACAATAACTTGGTCAGTTCCCATAACCAAGTGCAATTCTCTTTGGAGCAACAGCCTGGGGCAACAATATCCAGTGTGAGCGAGCAGCGATCTGATCTACTGCCTCGAACGGGTGGTAAAAAGGATGTAGTGTCATCATCTGGAACTGATTCTAGTGAGACGAAGATGGTGAGATCTGAAACCGAGGCAAAGCATCTGGATGATGATCACAAGGCTATCGGGGAACCTGGTGAGTCTAACTATGCGGATACGTCCACTCATGAGATTCTATCTGAAGCACCGGCATCACATGATGCAGAGTATTATGTGAAGCGAAAGGTGAAGGGAGAAGCCACAGAAAATATGATGGAGTCTTCCCGTGGAAAAGGTGCGATTCTTGTGGGAGATCAGAAAGACAGTTCTGGTATTGGCTCCATATCAGAGGAGAATGTGGCACGAGAAGAAAAGGGAAATATGGATAGCTCATCAAGGAGAAATTCTCTGGTGCAAGAGATCGGTTTGCAGCAGAACTCCAACGTGGTGCTACAGCGTTCCGGCAGCGATGGAAAAGTTGCACCACAGTCTGGACTGCAAGACAGAAACTTGCCTCAGCCTCATGTTACTGCTTTTGCTCACGGGCGTGATGATCCTCGAGGTTTCCCTCCTCCTGGAAATGTTCAGACTGGCGGTAGTTTGCCGCCTTCTCATCCAAATCAGGTCGTTGATCAACGTAGGCATCAAGCTCCACTGCTCCCTCATGGATCATCCTTTCAACATAGGCCTTCTGCACCTCCGATGTTGCAACAGCCTCCTCTTGGACCTCCACAACACCCATCAATGCCAGGTCACTCTGTATCTCATCATGGCCCTCCTGGCTTTGGTAATTTACCGCCTGGTCAAGGCTCTATAGCATCCTTTGGGAGAGGTCAAGGGCAATTTGGCCCCCAATCAGTTCTTCCAGATGGTATGTATAATCAAGGCCCTCCTGGCTTTGGACCTGCAGGTGGAATGGCTCATAAGCAACCTAACAATTTACTTGAGGCAGAAAACTTTCCAAACCAGAGGCCTGTCTTCATGGATGGTAGACAAACTGACAGTAATCTTCCGAGGAACATGGAACGTGTCTTTGGACATCCTTCAGAAATCCAATCAAACTTGTCGAGAATGGGCCAGCCTCCAGGATTTGACTCTGCTTTTAAGTCCTTGCCTGATGAACGGTTCAATCGCCCATCTATGGACCCATCTCGTCGTGGTTTTGACCGTGGAGCTTTTGAAGAAGATACTAGGGGATTTCGTGGACCATATCATCTGGATGCTGAGGCTGTGCAAAAATATGGGGGGCGCTTATCCTCCGGAAGTCCTTTTACTAAAGATCCTCTTGACAAAGAATTTCGTGGATTTATTCCTGACAACGGACCTAAGTATGCAGCTGACTCGTCAAGGAACTTCCAGTCATACGATCGTACTGGTGTACTTGGTGAAAGAGCATTAGGTCATCCTGAAGATAATCCTGGGAGATTAGGTTCTTCTTTTGGTCGTGAAGTTTTTGAATCTCTGCCAAGTTACAGTCAACGTCATAAGGATGGTTTGACCCATCGAAGCCCAGGTAGAGAATATTCTGGCATCCCTTCACGCGGATTTGAAGGCCTTCCAGGTGTTCAACGAAATCCTCCTGACGACAATGGTAGAAGGGAGCCACGTGTATATGGTGCTGGCAGTTCATTCCCAGAAGGTAGGTTTCCAGCTTTGCCAAGCCACTTTCATAAGAGTCAGTTTGAGGACACAAGGAATTCAAGGATGGGCGAGCATTTGAGGAATGGTGGTCTGAGTGGTGATGATTTTATGTCGAGCCATATACGCAAAGGTGATACTTTTGGCTCTCGTGACCTGCCTATGCAAATGCGGATGGGTGAGCCCGGTGGTGTGGGAACCTTCAACAGCCATACTCGTTTAGGAGAACCAGTTGGGCTTGAGTCAATTCGAGGCAACAGGTTTGGTCATCCAAGATTTGGCGAGACTGGATTCAGAAGCAGCTTTCCCCTCCAAGGGCACCCTAATGATGGAAAGTATACAGTTGAGTAGCGCTGATGTTTAAATGCATACTTCGTGCATATTTTCATTGATTATTCCTTCGATCATTGTCTTTTTTTGGTTAACCTGAGGGATATTCTTTATATTTCTGAGGACCAATTGTTCATGATTTCCTTGTTGATATTTTGTATGAAGGGTGACTTGGAGTCTTTTGAAAACTCAAGAAAGAGAAAGGCAGCAAGTATGGGCTGGTGTCGGATTTGTAAAGTGGATTGTGAAACAGTTGAAGGTCTGGACCTGCATTCACAAACAAGGGAGCACCAGAAAATAGCTATGGACATGGTTCGTAGCATTAAGCAGCAGAATGCCAAGAAACAGAAAATGTAAACATTTATTTTAGTATCGCGGGTGTTTCCTTTTCTCTCATTTGATTCCTTTTGATTTATTAGTTTTATTGTATCCTTTTTTTGTGACTTTGTAGAAGTTCCAGTAACCGGTCCTCAGTCGATGATTCTAGCAAGTTGAAGAATGCCGGTATTGAGGGTCAAGAAAACAAGCATTAAAAAGAACATGTAAATGTTTGTTTTAGTATTGCGACTGTTGCTCTTTTTTACCCTTGTTTAATTTGATCTTTTTGTTGACTCTGCAGCCAATTTGGGGGACTAATTTCAGCTGAAGATGCTAGCAAGTTGAAAAGTGATGGTTTTGAGGATGAGAGAGCAAGCATTAAATTTGGCTGTGCGCTGCACTGTTGATTGCCATGACCTGTTTTTCTTGGTATCTATGACTTAGAAATCTAGGTATTACCCTGCATGTCTCTTTTATGCTTTCGGGAGAGTTTATGTTGCTTTTGCTAAGATTGTCGGCTATGATCCTGAACCTATATCTAGTGTTTTTCCTGTACTCTTGTATTGCTTCAACTCCAAACATAGTAGCTTTCCCTCCTTTTCTTCTATGGCATCAATCGCTATTAGTATGGATTGTTAGCTTTCGTCATTTAAGCTGAAAAGGAGAAAAATCCGTATGTACAAATACATTATTGACTTCTCCAGGAACATTATATTTTTCTTGAGATATTATGGAGACACTTCTCTCAGGTTTTGATATTTATGCACGTTTTGTGTGGAGAAAAGAAAAAAATTGTGGTTGGGCAAGTATAACAAGAATCCTCTCTGGTTTTATCGTTGGGAGGCCCTCCCAAATATATGAAATCTAATTTTGAGAAGATTCATTGTGTCTTCGCCATGTCTTGACCAATGACTCTTCTAGGAGGAATGCAATTTCTCGCTGGGTCTAGCCAATGGCTTTAGGGGTACCTTAAAGAAAATGCCATTTAGAAATATTACCATGAGATCGAGACTTTAATGTTCCTACAGTATTTTAGCCATTTGAAAGGTAAAAGGCAAGAAAAAAGTTACGCACTATTGCATGCAACTTCAAGTAGTTAAATTATTTGAACTACATAGGTACGAGCTGGAGTGCTAGGTGACATATTATCATGCAATAGTTGCTTTAAGGCATCATTAAATGCTTCTAAGTACTGTGCCTACTTGCATAGGATGGTAGTCATGTAATAGCCACCGGTATTTCGGATAAATTTTTCAGTTGGCTCAGCAACAGCCTGGATACGCTCTATAGTATGAACCTGATGAAAATAATTGTTTATTGCTAACTTTAAAAAAGTACATGTTAGGCATATCTCGTAGATACATGAGAGAGAGGGAGGGAGGGAGGGAGGGTAGCAGAATCTTGAAATGTTTCTTACCTTGGGGGTGTTCAAATTCCTGTTATGTTCATTTGGAGAACCTTATCTATTCTCCAAGTCAACTAGCTAGCTTTTCTTACTACCAAAACAAAAAACTGCATGTCAGCGCCATTGAATTTCTCCTGTTGCATCATGCAATCATACTATGTTATCTCGAAGATGATTCTTAGGTTTGATCTTTCTTTCCTTTTTTTTTTTTTTGGTTTCTGGTGAAATTTCTTCTTATAATAGATCTTTTCAATTCGACCTGTGTTTTTTCGGGGAAGCTGACAAAGAAAGGCCGAAACTTTGTGGAAAGGTTTACTGCACATATTTTGATGTGGTAAGATCGTTATTGACGTAGATTTTTTCAGAAGTAAAATCTTTCAGTATTCATGAGTAGGTCTTGTATTGGTAAATATCGCCATCGGCTTTCTCACTTTGAGAGTTTATTCACTTGTCCCAATTTGGCTTGTGTAAGACTGATCCCACCATGAATTGAATATTGAAGATTGTGTATTTCCGAGTTCCGAAAATTTACTGATGTATAGTCATAACCATTATTACTTTAATATATTAATCGTGTAATGGAAGATGATAAATGGTTCTTAAATCACCTGATCAGATGCTATTGTCATCTATCATTTCCTAGTAACAATTGTGTAGTAAAATGCTTTTGGTATGATTGCAATTGGCATATTGTCACATCCCAATAAATTAACAAGATCGTAGATTTGAGAACCTATACATGTCCCAAATGGTTGGCAAACTAACACTAGTCCTATGTTTGGCAGTTGTTTGCATGTAATTATGGTTGCCAAATCGGCTTTACTCAGGTTCGTAATATTAATTATGATGCTTGTAAATACATTTATAATGGGGATAATCTGCAGGAGATAGAAAAGGTAAAGAATCTTAGAAATACTATTTGAATAGTAACTCAGATTGGTATGTTCTTTATCTTGCAAAAGTCATACGTTGAGAGGATTCATAGAGTTACGTAAGATGTTTGGAAACACATTTATAATGGAGATAATCTAAAGCAAGATAGAAAAGGTAAAGAATCTTCGAAGTACTATGAATATAACTCAGATTGGTAAGCTTCTTAGCTTGCAAAAGTCATGTTGAGGGTGATTCGTGGAATCGAAATGTGGAAAAATAATAGTGAAGGTAAGAGGGAGGAAAAAAAAAATTGAGGGGAAAAGGAGATAAGAAAAGAGAAGTGAGGAAGAGCTTGATATTTGGAATTTCCATATTGACTAACAACACATTGCATTTGACACTGTGAGGTGGAATAGTTTGAACTTTTTTGGATAGAAGTTGGAGTATGGCAAAGATGAAGCTGTGAGGGGGCAACAATAGTATATTGAATTAGGAATTTTTGGAATGGTTGTTGCTTATCATTGGCCCGATTGGCCTGGTTACTCTATTTTTATATCCATGTTCATCTAACCTATGTGATGGCTTTCTTTCATCCATCTTTTTTATGGTCATTATATGTCCGCCCACCCTGATCCATCCCTCAGGTCAACCTTACTAGATTTAATCTTGTAAAAGTGTAACAGTATTTAAGTGAATGTGCTGGAAAAGTTCGTTTCTCTTGTTGTTAAACTAGTTTCTCAATTAATCAGCTTCTGCACCGAAAATAAACTAGTGGACCGGCTTTTAAAGTGAACAGTGGATCATGTGCACCTTCAAGTTGTAAAATCGTTTATTATTTTAAGGTGAGAGTATTAAATAAATAGTGGTTCATTTTGAATAGGTTCTTCGTGGGTGCACATAGAGAAGTTTTCAGAGATGTGGCAAAGATGGGGGAATCACTGATATAGTGATGTAGTCAAGAATCATAGATTCTTCCCATGTGACAGTTTTCATGGTTGGAATACATGGGCCAATGTAGTAAAACTGTAAAAGTAGTTCATTCTCTTGGTTGAGTTGGACTTGATAGGTGGAAATAGAGAAGGCAAAGTAAATAATTAGTTAATATGATAATTACTATGCATCTTCAATTGTTAAAGAAAGAAACAAAAAGTAGTTGTTGTCACATTCACCTTATTTATGGTATGTATATATGTTAGTAATGGTGGGCAAGTTGAATGTCGTGGCTGTGAACTTAGTGTGAAGTAACATAGCTATGGTTGGACACATAGTGATTTTGCTATTTTAGCAGTTTAATTAATGATCCAACTAAGTATGGAATGGGGTTGGATATGGATTAAAGAGTTTACACAATCAGATTTTGCCAGGTGAGCAGTGCATTAATTGAGTGACTTGAATCTTCATCCCATCCCTTATGTGATATCTGTGATCTGGGTTACGGGAGAATTCCGGTACTTCCTACATGCCCAAGTGTTACAAAAACAATCAATTGCTAGTATGATAATTATTATGCATCTTCAATTGTTAAAGGAAAGAAACAACAGGTGGTAGTTGTCACATTCAGCTTGTTTATGGTATGTTTGTATGTTAATAATGCAAGTTGAATGTCGTGTCTGTGCAATTAATGTGAAGTACCATAGCTATGGATTGGACACATATAGTGATTTTGCTATTTGAGCAGTTTAATGGATGATCCAACTAAGTATGGAATGGGGTTATATATGGACTGGAGAGTTCACGCAGTCAGATTTTGAATGGGGTTATATATGGACTGGAGAGTCCACGCAGTCAGATTTTGCAAAGTGAACAGTGCAATAAATGAGTGACTTGAACCTTTTTCTCATTTCTTGTATGATATATGTGATCTGGGGTATCTGAGAATTCGGGTCTTTCATACGTGACTAAGTGTTACCAGAAACAATTAACAGAGAAACCATGCTTTTGGGAGAGACATAATGACATAGGTCAAATAAGGATCTTGGACAAATGTAACGAGTTCCTTCCACTGTCACAAGATAAATCAAGCCAAATTAGCCATTTAATAACTGTAGAATGGTCCTTATATGGATCGTTCTATGGTTTATAGGAAAAAGCAAAGTCTATATATGTCACTCAAGTTAAAGTGGAATATGGAATTATTAATTATGAATAATTGGAACAGTGTTCCAGAAGAATACATCAACATCAACATCACCTTTATCCCAAACTTCCAGAAGAATACATACATAACAAAAATCTGTTGCGAGCAATATTTTGCGTCGATTCTAACAAGCATGATGAAATTAATATCTTCTAAGTCTAACTAAAAATCATAAGCAATAAGCTTTTAAAGGAAAAAAGTTCATAGTGTTCATCCTACAAAACTACTAAAATAAATGTTTATGTAGTTCTAAGGTTATAGGCAAATGAGGTATATGATAGATTACACTGTGAGAGTGGGAAATTGATGTAATGAATATTGACGACGCAAATTATTTTATAAATAAACCTCCCTTCGATTCATATGCTACAAATAGAATTATATGTATAATGAGGCATGGCAATGACTTCCTTTTTTATGGTAAATAGAAAAACTTACATCTTTCTTAAGGTCTACAAACTGCTGTAAGTTATTTCATTGGAGTATTCAATTTGTTTGCCAAGTGAAAAGGAAATCGATTAACATCAATTATGGTGTTTCTGAAAAGTATGATAATTACTATGCATCTTCAATTGATGAAGAAAAATATGTTGTGCATTACATACCTGAGCTGGACCTAAATGAAATCGGCTAACCTCCATTTGATTCGTATCTGTTAGAAATAGATGCATGGATTATGCGGCATGTTCGTTATCTCAAAAAAAGCCATGTCAGCTAATTTGTAAGATTCACAAACTGCTCCAATATCTCACGGAAGTATTCAATTAGTTCTTTGACAGCTGTTGACTGTATATGTTTGCTTGTCTATTATATCAGAATTTTTCATTCGAATCAGCAGCTGCAAGCTTCTGATATATTGAGACTGACACATAGTAACATTCCTTTGAGAAACAGAATTGTCATGATTTCGTGAAGCCACTTGTGAAGCTTTTATGGTTTGCTTACAATTCTGAGTTAGTTACTCATGATTGGTGCATTTGGAAAAAACTATCGTGTGTTCACAAAACTCTGCTTGAGTTGTAGTTGTGAATCATGAAACCCTCTAAAATTGCTACTATTTGTGAAGTCATTTGTAATTTTCTACTAACAAAGTTGTCCGTGTCTTCTTGATATGATTGGCTATGGGGCAGTTTTCTTTCTATGGGCAATTGTGGACTTGAAATTCTGCTTCTTCCTTGTGTTTTTGGCCAGGTTCGTGTTTCCCCCGAATTTACAAGATCATTCTGATTATTATTTTATATCAAATCTATATTTGCACTAGCCATTTCTCTTTATCATCTTAGTGTCTTGATATTGCTATAAACAAATAAACTTTTATGCTTAGCGCTAACAGCTCACCATAGCATCCTTACTCCAGTAAGAGAGTGTCTTGTGATTGATAAGAACCATATTAGCTCATAGATTTGGTTGTTATCTCCATTTTGTACTGGACTGGTGGGTGGGCTTCTGGGTTTTCTTCATCTTGATGTTTGTTCTACCAACTAGTTCTTTAGAGGGCTATTAGATGAGAGTTGGATTTGCGATAGATTAATCTAGGGGTGCACTTTTATGCGATAGATTAATCATAGTGGTAGTACGCTTTACTTTAGTAAACTTGGCCAAATGTGCAAATTATTTCCTGTGGCTTTTGTTGTTTTTCTTGCTTTGCAAGAGTTGGTGCCATACACGATGGTAATTTCTGGTATGGTTAGAACTGAATGCTTTTAGAATTTCTGGGTCCATTCTGAGGGACAATTAGGGAAGTATTGAGGCTAGAATGCGACTTTGTCATCCTGAGGTCTTTCTTTTGTTTACTGTATTTCAATTTGTATTTGACCTCGGTATGCATGTATAGATTTTTGATATCTCTTGCCCAAGCCTTTTCTTGCTTGAAATTCTGTGGCTCTAGTTGAGTTGCAACTCAACTTCAAGCCTTTTGCCCATCCTATTTTATTTTTGGGAGCAAGAATAGGAAGATCATGGACTATATTGAGGACTTGAACACAGTATCAGAATGTAGCTTTTGTGGGTTTGGTATTACGGTGGAGTATAAAACGATATCACTCATGTGCAGTGGTCTCGATCTATCTCCATTTGACAGCCTTAGATAAGCCTTCTAGTCATTGTACATATGTATATTAGACTAGGAGAAATGATTTGGTCGTGGAGGGAGAGTGCCAGCATATTATGCTGATTTCGGTTTCCGAAGGCATTGCTAAGGCACAGAGTGTGCAAATTTTGGATCATCCTAGTTATGCTGTCTTGATTTTGGTTGAGTCTTTTTGCTTTGGATGGTTTTTCCTTACAAGAAGTTTTGGGCCCTTTCATGTGGATGGAAGAAATTTCACACAATGATTTAACGTCTTAGCATTGCTTGCATTTCTCAATTATCCTGACAGGTGCTTAAAGCGACGCCTGAATTTCCTTAGTAGGTAGCTTATTGAACGTGAACATTATGCTCTCCTGTTTTCCCTGGCTAACGTGATCATGAAGTTTTCTGCTCTTTCAAGGAATGCTTCGAAAAGTGTCGACGTTGAGCCAAAGCTCTGTACACACATCCTTTACTGTCTGTTAGGTTGGCTTTTCACTCTTGGAGAATATAACCCTCTTTTCAGTTGTGCAGGGTAGATGACTTCTCATTTCCTTTTTGTTGACTGTCCTTTTCATTACTTCGGTGTCATGTTGTGGAATGGATTCCGTCTTTACTCTTTCTATTGAGCTTGAAATGTTCTGAGGTTTCCATCCTGCGGCGATACCAAAGCCAGTGCCAAGGCGGAAGCAAAGAATAAGAAGATGACGAGCACTGAGAGAGTGAAGGAAGGAGGAAAAGGAAGAAAAAAAATGTGAATAAGGGAATAGTGATTACTACTGTTAAATCATTTCATGAAAGACGGACATGTCAAGGAAACATCAAAATGTGTAATGCATTGAGTTGGATTCAGGTGTGAAGTGCTCAAAGCTTTTGTACTACCCGGGTGTTTTGATGTGTTGACGTTGATAAGGCGGGCGTCGATCCCAATCGCTTAAAATTGATGAGGATGCGGGATCAAAATAGGTTTCTTCCTGCTGGGTTCATTTGTGTGGAAACCATTCTGCATCTTTGTATTTTCTCTGAAAATTTAGCCCATGGGGTTTTTTTACACGAACCCAGTAGATTAAAGGCATTGTAGACATGGATTTCAGTTTTTGGTTCTCTGTAGGCATTTCGAATCCGACCTTTTAATGATGAACATTTATATCGAATTTGTCTTTATTCATTCAATTCCTTTTGAAAAAAAGAAAAGTAGTGTTTTCACTTTGTATGGGACTTTCGAAATATGGCCTGTCGCTTTCTCCTTTTCCTTAATTCATCATAACTTGTTACATCTTTTTTGGCTGCAAAGCAACTTTTACATATGGTGGGTCCGTTTCGACAGTGATTGTGCACTTGATCTTTGAATGCCCGATATCTTCGATTTGCTTTTAACTCTGAATGTACCCAAGTCTTAGAATTTTGTTTAGCATTTTAGGTTTTGTTTATTTCGCAAAGAATAAATAATTTTAAAAACATTTCTTCTGAAAATGATTACTTTCATTAGTTAAAATTATTTAATTAAGTGCTCATTTGAAGATCATGTGACAACGGGAGCGTCGAAGAGCACAATTATCTACATAAATATGGAGGATGGACATTTAAAATTAATCTAATCAACGGTGAATAAGAGCAAAATTGAATTTAAAAATCAAATAAACGGCTAGATATTCTCCTAGCTCTATTCGTTTGCCTAAAACGTTAAGGTAAAATTACGAGTGCGCCCCTCGAGACCAAGCTGTTCATCGTTTCCCGCCCAAGATTCAATTTTGAAATTTCAAAAAGTAGGATACAGCGCACAATTTCGTAACAACCGTTGGATTTCTATCCGTTAAGCCTTGAAGTGGCAGCCACCTGCCCATCGATTCTCCCCCACTCATTTCTTTAACAAATTAAAAACAAATCTCTCAACCGTTTGAATTTCGAAGCCCTAATTCTCTCTCTCTCTCCGTATATATATGTACAAACCTCGCCGTCCTCCATTATTTCTCCTCCATTTCGAACTCTCTCTCTCTCTCTCTCTCTCTCTCTCTCAAATTCCAATTTTTGAATCCTCTCCTTCAATCGTTTGAGCGAAGATGCGTGAGATCCTTCACATCCAAGGAGGCCAGTGCGGCAACCAGATCGGCGCAAAGTTCTGGGAAGTCGTCTGTGCCGAGCACGGCATCGACGCTACCGGTCGGTACCATGGGGACTCCGAGCTCCAACTTGAGAGGGTCAATGTGTACTACAACGAGGCCAGTTGCGGCCGATTCGTCCCCCGCGCCGTCCTCATGGACCTCGAGCCCGGGACCATGGACAGCCTGAGGTCGGGGCCTTACGGCCAGATCTTCAGGCCCGACAACTTCGTCTTCGGGCAGTCCGGCGCCGGCAACAACTGGGCGAAGGGGCACTACACAGAAGGTGCCGAGTTGATCGACTCGGTCCTCGATGTGGTCCGGAAAGAGGCCGAGAACTGTGACTGCCTGCAGGGTATGAAACACATTCTCTCATCTCCTCGGGTCTCGACCTGTGATAATTTTTGCTTGCAATTAGGGTTTTGATTTCGCGTGAGAATTGATTTTTTTCCTTGTCATTCGAGGGCAGGGTTCCAGGTGTGCCATTCATTGGGTGGAGGTACTGGTTCCGGAATGGGGACGCTGTTGATTTCAAAGATCAGAGAAGAGTATCCCGATAGGATGATGCTCACTTTCTCGGTCTTTCCATCTCCGAAGGTGTCTGATACTGTTGTGGAGCCCTACAACGCCACTTTGTCCGTGCACCAGCTCGTCGAGAATGCCGATGAGTGTATGGTTCTCGATAATGAGGCCTTGTATGACATTTGCTTCCGAACACTCAAGCTTACCACTCCTAGCTGTGAGTTTCCTCTTTCCTGAAAATAAAGTCTCATATCTTACATTTTTTTTTTTACATTAAGATGAGTTTGTTGGTGTGTAGTCCTGTTTAAAATAGATCGTTCTTAGATGATAAGAACGCAAAAGTTCCATTAGTCGAGTGTCATGTTTATGTGATGGAAATTGATTAGATGGTTGAATTGATTTTGGGAGATATACTGGCGGTGATTGGTGAAGAAATACTAGGGGCGGGTCTAATTTTGTCCTGCATTTAGGCTTAATTTGTGAACTGAGCAAATATTATGCATCTTTGGTTGTTGCAGTTGGAGATTTGAATCACTTGATATCAGCAACAATGTCTGGAGTTACCTGCTGCTTGAGGTTTCCTGGGCAACTCAACTCTGACCTTAGGAAACTTGCTGTGAACCTCATACCCTTTCCTCGTCTTCACTTCTTCATGGTGGGGTTTGCTCCGCTTACCTCTCGCGGGTCGCAGCAGTACCGAGCCCTCACAGTCCCTGAGCTAACTCAACAAATGTGGGATTCCAAAAACATGATGTGTGCAGCAGACCCGCGCCATGGGCGTTATCTCACCGCCTCTGCCATGTTCCGTGGAAAGATGAGCACCAAGGAAGTGGATGAGCAGATGCTCAATGTGCAGAACAAGAACTCTTCCTACTTTGTTGAGTGGATCCCCAACAATGTGAAGTCGACTGTCTGTGACATTCCGCCTACTGGCCTTAAGATGGCGTCGACCTTCATCGGCAACTCAACTTCGATTCAGGAAATGTTCAGGCGGGTAAGCGAGCAATTCACCGCCATGTTCAGGAGGAAGGCTTTCTTGCATTGGTATACTGGGGAAGGAATGGATGAGATGGAGTTCACCGAGGCAGAGAGCAACATGAACGACTTGGTCTCAGAGTACCAGCAGTATCAAGATGCGACTGCCGATGATGAGGAGTATGAGGAAGAGGAGGGTGATTTCCAGGAGGAGGAGATGTAGTGAGGGACATCCGATTGGTTGTTGAATTCAGTTGGAGAAGTTGCTATCATGTTTTAGCAGCCATTCTTTCTAACCTCAACTACCAGTTGCTGGTTTGTAGGATGTGAAGTTAGTTGATGAGGGGGAGAAAAAACTAAGGACAATATTTTAGCTTTTTCTGTAACCTGCAATTTTACTTCTATATGTTAGACAAGATGCTGCGAATTCCTATTATCTTTTATAAACTCATTGCATTCAGTAAGAATAGATTTTGTGGCAATGTTCATTTCCTTGATTCCCTAGCAAGTTCCTGATTCCTTGCTTGCTGGATTATGGTGAATGCGTTAGCTGGTCTCAAGGTTGGATGTGTGAGTAGTTTCAATGGGTTGTCACTCATGAACCGTGGTAATCTATGATTAGAATGCATGCATATATAGATTGCTATGTCTCCGAATGTATATGAATTTGTTTGAAAGATGTTAAATTTCGCTAATCCTGCGGTCCTTTTGTATTGTTTCACAATGTATGATGAGGAGCCGCATTTTTTTCATCATGTCGCTTGATTTCAAAGTCCCACTTTGAAAGAATCGTACCTACATGGGACTGCCAAAATATAGGTCCTAGGCTAAACGTCAAAATGAGTCTGAGATGTTTGAAGGCTCCGGCACCATCTTTCTCAATCCAATCTATTTGAGAAGCTTCCATGTGGCACATTGGAGAGACCGAAACGATCCGAAATTTGTTGATTTCGTTGCCACCAAACTAAACTTCCTCCATGGTTGTCTCATGGAGTGTCATAGTACAGAATCAAGCATCCTTTCACTAGCTTACACTTTTATATTCATGCCGAAGGTTCTTGTTACAAAAAAGGTCGTTAACAGTTAAACACCTTGTGCTATATAAACTAGCATCCTCCTGAGAGATTCATCACCAGCAAAAGAGAAGTTGCTACACAACCAAGTACAACAAGCAAGACACCCAGATCTCTCACTTGCCCGCTTATAGGCTTCCTCTTTTTGTCTCAAAATGGCCTTGATTCTCTTCCTCGCCTTCTCGCTCTTCCTCCAAGGAGCTTTGGGTATGACCCGCGGTTCTTCTTCGCCACAGTGCAACTGTAACAAGCTATTTGATTGCTCGACTGACCCATCTTTCTTTCTTTTTTCCGTTATGTTTTCCGTTGTCAGGTGACATTTTATGCGAGCAGTTGCCTACAGAATTCTGCTCGTTCTCGATCGGGTCTAATGGACGACGGTGCGTCCTGGAGAACTATGTGAGCCTGGCGGATGGGAAGATGGAATACGAATGCAAGGCCTCGCAGGTGGCTGTAGATATCATGCACGAGTGGATCGAGAGCGATGATTGCATCAACGCCTGTGGAGTGGATAGGCAGTCTGTTGGCATATCTTCAGACGCTCTTCTTCAGCCTCACTTCACTGCCAAGCTCTGCTCACCGGCTTGTTACCACAACTGCCCAAACATTGTTGATCTTTACTTCAACTTGGCCCTCGGCGAAGGTAATTCCTGACCACGAATCAATTCGCGCCATCTGTTTCGAAGCATCATTGTCCTCTCAAATCTTCACTATCACCGACTCTGCCATTGATTTTCAACAGGTGTCTCTTTGTCGGATCTCTGTAAGGTGCAACGGAGCAACCCGAAGCGGGTCATGAGAGAGGTTCGAAGCTCCGGCGCTGCATCCGGTCCCATGGGCGCCGCGCCTATGGGGAGTCTCTCTGGTGAATACTATGAGATTGGATATGCCCCTGCTGAAGCTCCCATGTATTACTAGGGTTCATGCTTATGTATGTTTGTGTTTGTGGTTGTATCTGTCTAATTGCTTTAGCTTGTGATGGGCATGCCATGTATTTGCCTTGTATGGTAGTGTGCTATTCTGGCAAATGAAGGAAGAACATTGTACCGTATTTTACAAATACAGGTGTTGCCGAAGCAGTGACATCATCATTACACGTCCAATGTTAATCCTCACATATTTCTCCATAACTCCACAATGGTTGTAGTAACACCCCAGTGCTCACGATCGGTACTTCTCCTTTTCAATTACACTTCAGAATTATATTAGCATGCGAAACCATAGCAAAATAATCGCATAGTCTCATGCCAGAAAGCTGACCAGTTTAATATACGTTTGCTTCTTTGTACAAGCATAGTAGTTACTATCTGTTCTCTCGTTTTTGCAACAAGGAATATCTTTCACCGAAATTCAGTCTTCGGTTTTTATTAAGAGGGTTCTGTGGCTCAACTCTCGAAAGGAAATTTTAGTGAGAACACGGAGTAACACAAATGGAAGTGAAATGGGTAGTAAATTAGTGGATCGAATATGGATTTGAGATCAACAAAGGCTCAGGCTACGTTACAATACTCCTATTAAAGCAGTAGAAAGCTTGAAACTAAACTAGAATTGCAGAAACTCTAAATGCTGGAAAGGAGAGTACATGGAAGTTAAAGTGCAGAAAACTTGAGTTCTTTTGGATGTGTGTTGATCTGTCTTATTTCTCCTCTCTTTCGATTATTTGTCATTCTTTGGCTTTCCATAACCGTTTGTCGGTTATTTTCTTGCTTTCAAATTCTGAATCTTGGCGCCTCCAATAACTTCCCATTTGCCCACGTTTTATCCGCCAAAACTTGATCTTCAACTGTCAATATGGCTTTGAATTTGAATCTTTTCCAGCAACTGCCGTGAACTGTTCGCATCCACTATCCGGATTTCTTGCTCGTAACTTCTTGCTGACATGGTTAGTTTGGCCATCCTGCGATTCCTTTTGTCTTCATACTCCTCTTACTGCTGACCCTCTATAATTTCGGTATGTCCAGAATCTTACCGAATTTTGAAAATCAATGGCCCTGTTCTCTTACTTCCCGAATATCGGGTTTAGACTTCTAGACATTTCGGTATGTTGCAGACAACTTACCGAACTTCTCAGAGTAGCTTACTATCCCCGATTTACCGATTTTCGGGATACGGTGATACTAAAGTCCATTCGATAACTCTTTATTATTTGGTGTCAACACTATCTTAATTCAGCATTCAAGCAAAACACAATTACATAAGTCCTGGGAAAGGTCATGATCACCTATCACCAATGCTTCACTCCAGCGCCCCAAAACTCGCATGCACAAATAGTCAAGTTATTCGTTATAGATCGATAACCTTGCCCATCGACATGTCGTCGTCACCATCGAAGCCTCTCAACGGTCCAACTAACTCACCACGAATGTTGAATTACCAAGCTAAATATCGATAGGGAACCAACTCTAGTAGGTCATGGACAATCTGTATGATAGAACTACACCTAGTATATACAACCACCGATTCAGGTATAAGCACATCTTGGTATTCACAATCAAAATACATAGGAATTACAAACCGCAGTAGTGGAGGATGATCCATGCTACAAATCTGAAAAGCAAGGGATGCGCCAAAGCTCAGTAAATGAAATCTTTAAGTCTAAGTATGAGATCATCTTACCACTCAACCTGATACCAACGCGCAATGTGAGTTCAAGTTAAGTAGAAAATAACTAGGTATGACAAATGCAGAAGCAAATGCTATATCTTTCCAACATGATATGCCAACGACGGACAACATTGCATAAAATGGTTGACTCAAATGTAAGAGGATGACATACTATATTGTGATGCACAATTATCACCAATTAGTTCATTAATAGACATGGGTGCCTATATTATTTATACATACACATAGACGTGCATGTAAGAACTCATCAAAACAAGTCAAATCATCATAATATCTCGACACACCATTATTGAGATTTGCTCACACTTACTATCAAATTGAAACGAAATTAGCAAATATCAATCAACCAAGTAAGAGTACTAAGTAGATCAACCAAACTTTACCCCTAGAGTTTTCACTTACCTTGAATAAAGACTTGAACAACTCAAAGCCTTACCACCTTCAAGGCAAAATAAACAAGAAGAAAGAATAACAAACCTTAATCTTTCAACAAAACTAATTTAATAAAAGAGAATAAAGCACACAAGTTCACCTTATAAACTCTTCAAAGATGGAATTTCGAAGCTTTGACAACACAATAATGGAATCTTTGTTTTCACTTGAAGATTGAAAAGCGATAGTGAGAGAAAAAGTGACGGGTGATCATTTTTTTTTCTTTGCAAGAACAAGTTGAAATTCTTTTTGAAGCTTGAACTTATAACAAGATCTATTTATACTCATGAGTTGGCAAGAGATAAGATCAAATAATCAAGGTTAAAGAAATGATGACCTTGGTAAAAAACGCTAGATGTAAAAGAGAGAAATAAACGTCCCAACCCAAAAGTTACAAGTGACTTAATGTAAGTAGTAGACGTATGAATGTGAACTCAAGCTTGTCAAGAGTATTAATGGGCTAAAGTTAAAAAAGGTTATGTAATTCATGATATCATTGTTAAGCTAAGTTGAATGCCACCAACCAAGAGCATGCCGGTTAAAATTTTCTTTGGAGAATGAAAAGAACAGAATGAAGAGAGGTGTTCAAGTAGACAAGCTAAAAGTAGAATAATCATATGGTTCCAAAGTAGATATTTTGATCATCTACCAAGATATTTTGTACTTCGGTAAATAAACAAGAAAACCAATGTCTGTTCTAAACTTTGGTAAATCAGAAAAATATTTTGAACCCACTGAAATCATCAGTGAAAAATAGCGGAACTTAGGAAAATATCAAACACAGTAAATTTTAAAACTTGAAAACCATCCAATACTTATTTCGGAGTATATCAGTCCCCTTCTACAACTAATATGGCAGTAAATAAGCTACTGTCACTATACGCCATCAACGTACATGTTGACATCTATCAATCAATTTGATCTTAACGCATTGGATTCCGACGACTATGGTCGCGGAAAATCATCCTTTACACCTTCTGTTCCTTACAAAATTAATGAGCCACCTGAGATTCTATAGGTCCCATCCAAAACTCCACGCTAAATAATACTTAACTTTATATCCTTAATATTTTAGCTTTTTCTGTAACCTGCAATTTTACTATTATATGTTAGACAAGATCCTTCGAATTCCTATTATCTTTTACAAACTGATATTGCATTTGGTAAGACTATTTTGTGGCGAACTAACGACAATATCTTAGCTTTTATAAGCTGATATTGCGTTGAGTAAGACTAGATTTTGTGGCAAATTTTCATTTTATTGATTCCCTAGCAAGTTCCTGATCGTTTGCTTGCAGGATTATGGTGAATGCGTTGGTAAAGGCATGATGCTGGTCTCGATGTGGATGCGTGAGTAGTTTCAATGGGTCTGTCGATTATGCATAAATCACAAAAGTCGAGCCTCGAGTACAAGAATGCCTCCGAATGTATATGAATTTGTTTACAAGATGGTAAATTTAGTTAATCATGCAGTCCTTTTGTACCGCTTCAAATTTTAGGGAAAATTTCAAATAAGGGTTTGAAGTGGACTTTGTTTCAAATAAGAGTCTGAAATGCCTTCATTATTTCAAAAAATGGCCTGACCAAAGACATTGTAGTCATTTACTCTTTTTACTTTTTTTTTCTTTTTCTTTGTTCTGTTTCCCTCTTCCCTCCCCTGGCCATCACCGAGCCACCGGCGGAGGTTGCCAGACTCAGGCGAGGGCCGCCCTCGCTGGCGTGCAACCCTCGCCCTCCGCCGGCTTCAGGAGGAGTCCGGGGAAGCGGAGAGGAAAAAGAAAAAGAAAAAAGAAAATGAAAGGATTGACAGAAAAAGAAAAAAAAAAGAAATTTAAAAAAGTAAAGGACGAAAATGCCCATCGACTAAGTCCTTATTTGAAACAATGTCCACTTTATATCATTATTTGAGAAAATGAGGGCACTTCATGATGCTCTTATTTGGATTTTCCTCAAAATTTACGAGGAGCTGCATATTTTGATGAATGTCACTTGATAGCGAAAGTCTCGCTTTGAAAGAATCGCAGCAACACGGGACTGCCAAAACATGGGTCCTGGGCTAAACGTCAAAAGGGGTCTGAGATGTTTGAAGGCTCCGGCACCATC
Source organism: Lenwebbia sp. NSW1173648 (assembly GCA_029784005.1). NCBI lineage: Eukaryota > Viridiplantae > Streptophyta > Magnoliopsida > Myrtales > Myrtaceae > Lenwebbia > Lenwebbia sp. NSW1173648. Next base: position 1,000,181 of record JARCGZ010000011.1, read on the forward strand.
TTCCTCAATCCAGTCACGTGAGAAGCTTCCACGTGGCACATTGGAGGGACCAAGCTAAATCTTCCTCGATGGTTGTCTCATGGGAATTACGGTACAGAAACAAGCATAATCCCTTCACTAGCTTACACCTTTATATTCATTCATTCATGCCGAAGGATCTTGTTCCAATGAGGTCCTCAACACCTTATGCTATATAAACTAGCATCCTCCACCACAGAGATTCATCACCAGCAATAGAGAAGTTGCTTGCTGCACAACCAAGTACAACAAGAACAAGCAAGACACCTAGATCAGATCTCTCACTTGCCCGCTTTTCTTCTGAGAAACAGGATTCCTCCTTTTTCTCCCAAAATGGCCTTGATTCTCTTCCTCGCCTTCTCCCTCTTCCTCCGAGGAGCTCTCGGTATAACCCGCGGTTCTTCTTCGCCACATTGCAGATGTGACAAGCTATCTGATTTCTCTAACTGACCCGTCTTTTTTTCTTTTCCTTGTGTTTTCCTTCGTCAGGTGACATTGTATGCGAGCAGTTGCCTACAGAACTCTGCTCGTTTTCGATTGCGTCTAATGGAAGGCGGTGCGTCCTGGAGAACAACTACGTGAGCCCGACGACGGATGGGAAGATGGAGTACGAATGCAAGACCTCTCAGGTGGTGGCTGTGGATATCATGCACGAGTGGATCGAGACCGACGATTGCATCCGTGCCTGTGGAGTGGATAGGGAGTCTCTGGGCATATCTTCAGATGCTCTCCTTCAGCCTCACTTCACTGCCAAGCTCTGCTCACCGGCTTGTTACCACAACTGCCCCAACATTGTTGATCTCTACTTCAACTTGGCCCTCGGAGAAGGTAATTCCTGAACGCGAATCAATCCGCCCCATCTGCTTCCAAGCAACATTGTCCTCCTAAAATCTTTACTATCACTGACCCTGCCGTCGGTTTTCAACAGGTGTCTATTTGGCGGATCTCTGTAAGGTGCAACGGAGCAACCCGAAGCGGGTCATGAGAGAGGTTCGAAGTTCCGGCGCAGCATCCGGTCCCATGGGCGCCGCGCCTATGGGGACTCCTCCTGGCGAATACTATGATGCCCCTACTGAAGCTCCCATGTATTACTAGGGGTCAATACTCCTATATGCTTGTGTTTGTGGTTGTATCTGTCTAATTGCTTTAGCTTGTGATGGGCATCATGCCATGTTTTTGGCTATAGATATGAGAATTGAAAGGTGCTATGTCAACTAAAACATGTACGGTTATGGGACTCTGCTATTCTGGCAAATGAAGGAAGAACACTGTACGGTATTGCCAAAGCAGTGACATTTATCATTATACTATACAATTAATGATTCGTGAACCAGACTAAAGTTCAGATATTAATTTGTAAAATAATTGAGAAATGAGTAATCAACGAAGACATTGACCACAAAACACACGTCTTAATCACAGGCCCCCATCATCGTCCCGACAATCCTCATATTTCTCTGTAACTCCTCAATGGTTGCCACCCTGAAATTGCTGTGAAAACTGCCACTCCTCAACCGTTAGGAAAATTATCAAAAAAAAGTTCTAAATTTATTGTAATTGTGTTAATTCAATCTTAATTTTTTTTTTGTCAGTTGAGTCCTAAACCTTTTGCCAATTCAGTCTACCTGGCCATTCTAGCCAGAAATCGCTGACGTGGATACCAACTGTCCTACATGGCACGGCTAACGCTAATGTGATAATTTTTAATAATATTTTAATATTATTTTCGAATTCTTTCATTTTTTTCCTCGTTTCTTTTATTTTATTTCCCTTAAAGTGGCCAGCGAGGGTTGCTAGGCCCTCGCTGGCCGCTAGGCGGGGGTTGCCGAGCCTTCATCCGGTTGGGCAAGGCCATTGCAGCCGCGATGTTGCTGACGAGGCTGGCCTTGCCCAGATCCAGGCAAGGGTTGCCGAACCCTCGCCGGCTATAGTAAGAAAAAAAAATAAATGGAAAATAAAATAAAAATAAAAATTTAATAAATAATTAAAATATTATTAAAAATCTTCCACGTCAGCGCCATGTGACATCTGTGTTGGCGATTTTCGGCCAAAATTGGCATGATGGACTGAATTGGCTCAAATATAAAAAAAATTTACGGCTCAATTAACAAAAAAATTAAAACTTAATTAGCATAATTATATTATGTTTGAATTTTTTTGGTAATTTTTCCTAACCCGAGGTATAATTCCACTTCTTCGTCAATTGGTCTTGATCATCGAAATGCATGGAGATGCCCAATGTATTTAGTTTTCTGAAAAGCATGCCCAATTGGGGGATAAGTACACCGCGAGTGCCATAACTTGGGTACGGCGTTCACTTGAGTGCCATAACTTTTTTTTTTCGTTCACTTGAGTGCTACATCGGAGCAAAATCTTTCACTTGAGTGCCATTTTCGGCAAATCGTCTGACGTGGACTTTTTATTATTATTATTATTTATTTTTCAGTGACACGTGGATTTTTTTAATTATTTTATAGAATTTTTTGTTATTTATTTTGATACTTTTATTTTTATTTTAATTATTTAATATTTTTTGGGAAAATTAAAAAAAAAGCTTGAATCCCCCTTGGCCGATGAGGTCATCGGCAACCCTTGCCGGCCATGGCCTGCTCGATAGGGGCGAGGGCTGCCTCCCCCGCGGCCGCCCCGGCCGAGGGCAAGGAGGCCATGGCCGGCAAGGGTCACCGGCGACCCTTGCCGGCCAAGAGGGAAAAAAAAAAACAAAAAGAAAATTTTCAAAATATCTAAAAAAATAAATAAAAATCCATGTGTACATTAAAAAATTCAAAAAAATTTGCTTCGGCAATGCTACATCAGATTTTCCGGTGTCCACGTAGGATTTCGGGTGAGGCAAATCGGCGATGGCACTTAAGTGATCGTTTTTTCAAATTTGTGGCATTCAAGTGAGTGAAAAAAAAGTTATGGCACTCAAGTGAACGTCGTACACAAGTTTTGGCACTGGCGGTGTACTTATGCCTCAATTGGGTTTTGGGTAAAAAAGAAGAAGAGAGGCCTAATTAGAGAAATTGGAGGAAAATGGAATAAGTATTTGAGTCGCATCCTCGATTGAGGTTCTAAATTTTATACACCAAGATATTTATCTATTGTGAAAATTAAGTGCTATACTTTTCAAAGTGTTACCTCATATCTCACGAATATGAAATTTCGACGGGTTATGACTGCACGTAGTTTTCCTTTACACGAGGATTTATTGGACTTTACAATTGTATCGAAGTCAAATTTTGTGTTCTACACATGAGAATTAGGATGGTGTTAAAGTGTTAATGGCATGGTTTGACTACCAGATCTGTTGCATTGTTCTATTTTCGCTACCTCTATCAAAATTCTCAACAAAAGTTTGCAATTTTTTTGGTCTGTTCTATCTCTAACTCTCTTCTCTCTGTTACTTTGCAGAGCGCGGGAGTCGAATCCCGCACCTATGATACTAGCATCCTCACCCCCAATCCCTTTACTAGCAGGCCGCATGTCTATTGGCAAGAGTTCTCGATGGATTATGTATTTCTATAATAAAAAGTTGAGAAATTGGGAAAAAAAAAAGGCAAAAAAGTTAAGAAAAAAATGGAGAAAATTCCAAATAACCAAATGCTCTCATTTTCTCAATTAAGGGTCTGAAATGGTTTTTGTTTCAAGTAAAGACCTGAAGTGCTTTTATTGTCTCACATAAAGGCCTGAAGTGGCCATGTTTGTTTCAAATAAAGGCCTCACCTAGCCGGCTGACCGACGAAATGTTTCGGCCGATCAAGAGCATTTTGGTCAAAATGCAATTTTAACCTAATTTTTAGTTAAATTAAATAAAAAAAAATAAAAAACTGAAAACTGAAACTAAAAAAAGAAGAAGAAGAAGAAAGAAAACACAAGCGGGAGGACCTGGGTCTTTTTTTTTTTTTTTTTCACTTTCAGATTTTAGTTTTTAGTTTTTTTAATTTTTAAAAGACATAAAAAAGAAATAAACAAAGAAAAAAATAATAAGTAATAAAAAAGGTAAATAACGAAAATGTCCCTACAACCGGTGAGTCGGGCCCTTTCTTGAGACGATATAGCTACTTGAGGCTCTTATTTGAAATAATATTCACTCTATGCTCTTATTTGAGACAATGAGGTAACTTCAGGCTTTTATTTAAAACAAGATTAACTTCAGGCCTTTATTTGAGGCCTTTTTTGAAATTTTCAAAAAAATGTGAATCAACATAGGGAGATTTTTTTCTTTTTGTGTTTTTTAATATCCCCTGCGACATAAGTGGTAAGTGCATATCAATTACATGGCAGGGAGGGAGGGCAGGCTAACGCTAATGCTGCTTCAGGTCTAGTCTAGGGTTTTGCAGTAACTTCAAAATAAAACCTTCTCCTGCTTCAATCGAAGCCGATCTCCATCGCAGCCGGCTTCTCAGCTTCACCTGAGCGACGCTCGAACTCGCCACTCCACACCGTCTTCTTCAGCGGCAACCAGCCAGGTACTCTCTCTCTCTCTCTCTCTCTCTCTCTCTCTCTCCCTTTCTCTCTCTGGTGCATTTTCATTTAGCAGATGCACTTGTGAGACGGATTCTAGAGCTAGCGAATCTCCCTGCAATTACTGGATTTTGTAGGATTACAAATGCTTGTCGTTTCCTTTCGTCAATCTCTTCTAGGCATCTTTCCTTTATTCATCCTCCTTTTTTGCGTTCTTTATCGTCAATTGCTGCTGAATTGGTTGGGTTTTGGTCATTTTGTTGCTTTCAGGTTATCATGGCCGCCGCTAATAACGTTCCGACAGGTTTGGACAAGGAGCAGGTGATTGATTAGCTGTTTATATGTTTTCTTTTGTTTTTTTAGGCCGAGCCCGCAGATTTTTTAGATGGTTGAATTTTTACGGGAAAGTGATTCGATGTCTTTGTTTTGTTCAATGGACTTCAGCAATTTTTGCGGAGACGATTTGCTTGTTGTTCTCGTTGAAATTGTGCATTGCACTTATAGTCTTTGCTCTGGCAGATTTTTGGCATGGCAGAGAAGGAGATGGAATACCGGGTGGAACTTTTTAACAAGTAGGTCCTATATCTACATCTCTAATTGCTTTTTTCAGCAAAGCAATAATCTTTTCTTTGTCCATATGGGGTAGCTCATCGATCATCAATGTGAACCAGATTATTGGTGTGACCAGTGTCCTTTCTTATAAATGCACACATGATTTTCTTCTCGGGCTTAAAGAGCAGGTCTTCAATTCTTGTAGCAATGCGTTGTGACTGGGACCTTCCTTTCTGGGGAAGATGAGTCAAGGATGAATGTGGTTTTATAGTTTATGGACTATCAACAATAGCCTTTTCTAACTCGCAGTTCCATTTCACTCTTGCTCATATCATATTGCTCATGATTCTGGTGGTGAGATTAAGAGTGGCATGAGAGACGATTTTTATTCAAGCATCTCTGATGTTGGTGGCATTGACAATGTTCGGCGGAGGAAGTTTTTTAAGATTTCTTAGAAGTTATCCTAGTGGAATGAATTTTCATGAAACCTCTGATCTAAAAGCCAATTATAGATAGGTATCTGAATTTTTATCTGGTTTCTTCCCATCAATCTTAGGGGATTTTTTATCAGAAAGTGACTAATATTTGGGACATCTCAGGATCTAATCCTTGGGACCCTCTTTTCTGAGTGAGAACAGAGAAAGGAGCATTTGAGACAAGGCTTGTGTCTGGCTTCTTCCAAGCTTAGCTCTCCTATTCATCATAATTTGTTGGGAAGTCTTTATGATACTTTTATTTGCCGAGCAGTCTGATCGTACGGATTGTCATTCAATGGGACTGCAGTGTTCTTAATTATTCAATCATAGAAATAATGGAGTACTTTCTGTTTCTAGTGACTACTTGTTATCACATCATCAGTTCTTTCCTTCCTTGGTGCAGGCTTACTAACACATGTTTTAACAAGTGCGTCGAGAAAAAGTGAGTGAAGTCTTCTGTTTCTGTACTTCTAGCATAAAGCTTTCCTTGTACTTTTGGCTGTGCAAGAAGAAATTTCTAGCTGACCTTTGTGATAATGAGCTGCATATTGCTGGATTTATCAATTACTCTTGAGACATTATAAGAGATTTAATGTGATCTTGCACTTTTCTTAATTTTATTCCATAATCTCTCAGGTATAAGGAATCAGAGCTAAATATGGGTGAAAATAGTTGCATTGATCGATGTGTTTCAAAGTATTGGCAGGTAAGGCTTGGAGTGATGTATTTTTTCGTATAGTGATGCATTTTTTATTACTTTGTGGTATGCGTTCTAAACTTCTGCTGCAACTGTTCTTTTCTTTGTGCTTGGAATTCCCAGTTGTATTTATGTTTTGGTTGTTCAGAAGTTTAAACAATTTTCTTTTCGTGGGGGGTTCTTTTGGTCCAGCGTCTTCTTCTTCACTTGATTAGAGTCATTACTCTTGAAAAAGAACATGTACAGTCAATTCTGCTGTCATATCTAATTTGGGTAATTGTACTATGTTGATCATTGTTGTTACTAACGTATTTGCACACTGGAAAATTTTAGGATGTATTATGGAATGAAAGGAGGTTTTCTTCATACATGTGAATATGGATTGTTTTTTTTTTTTTTGGGTAAAGGTAAGCAGTAATGTGAATACGGATTGTTGGTCTTTTGTCCAGCACAAAATATGAGTTCTTCAAGTTTGTGATGATGGGGTCAGCTAGTAGGTAAATTAGCTGTTCCATTTTTCATTCTATAACGGAAAAAAGCTGTCACACAAAGCAATACCATTTTTAACTAACTAGTTCTTATTCTTGGAATTATCAATATCGACAACTTGTAAAAAGCAGCGGATTCCAACAACTTACTGGTTTTAGTTGTTTTCTTTGGTAATCTTGAGGCGTGTCTTCCTGTGTTGCTATATGATTGCATTAGCAGGACATTTGTTCGTTGGGATAATTTTTTAGTATACTTTTCATTCTCTTAAAACCTTATTGCAGGTGAATAGTCTAATCGGCCAGTTGCTTGGGTCTGGTCGTCCACCAATGTAGAATTTGCTGGTGCAGCTTTGGTGTCATCCTAGAGTAGATGCCCAGTTGGTTTTTTGAGGAAAGCCGGGAACTCATATTGAATACTGATAGTCCTTTTTCTTGTATGTCTTTTGAGTTTACGAGGTCCTCTTGCTTATTGTTTTGGTTGGACTTTGGGGGCAGTGGCGGTCCTGAACGCTCGCGGTCCACAGTTCTTGGGAAGATTTGTATTCTTGATAAATAGCAGCGTTAGCTTGAGTTGAATTGAATTCTGAGATGTGGTTCTTACTGAAGAGCAAAGCACGATCAGACACCCAGCTGTTGAATATCTGATGAAGTCTTGATTGTTATTCACAGGTGTTTGATGAAATTATATGAGGGTGTCAGACGTGTGTTGTGCCATTGCAGAAGTTATTATATGGTCTCTACATTATGCGAATCAATATAATTTCAATCTTTAATTATGTAGACCTTATTGTGTTTGTTTTAGTAGCACCGCCATTACTATCATTCCTGATTTAGCTCAATTTTGACCGGTATCGGAGTATTTTTGTTCATGTCGAGCTTGAAGATGTTCTCATCGTTGTCGCGTCAGAAATTAGGCCTACGGAAAATGCACCTATCCAATACAAAAACTGGGGTCCATGATCATCATGGCCGGTGTGGCACCAACTCAAACGTAGCCAATCTTAAGATGGCCCACGAACTTGGTGGATAAAGTTAACCCGACCCGATAGGTCCACCGGTGTCTAGCGAATTTACTAGAAGCTCGGGCAATTTCTAAATGTGTGGATTTTCTTTCTGCCATCATCGTCACTTTCCCATTTGCACTCGAATTAGCTAGCTCAGGGAGAAAAATGTCGATCATCCCCGTCACCGACCGACGACGGGTCGCCAGCAGCAACGACCCATTTGCCCTGGACGCCGTTTGGGACTCCTTCATGAACCTGAGAAACGACCTCTTCTCGTCCCTCGATCTCTGGGACCCATTCGCCACCTCCCCTTTCTCTTCCTCCTCGCTCTCCTCTCGCTTCCCGGACTTCTTCACCGGCGCTCTGGCGCCGGTCCGTACCCGGATCGACTGGAGGGAGACCCGCGAAGCCCATTTCTTCAAGGGCTATTTCCCGGGTCTCGGTAGCGACGACGTCGTCATCGAGGTGGGCGCCGACAGAGTGCTCAGGATCAGCGGAGGCGAGTGCTCGAGCAGCTTCGCCTTGCCGGAGGACGTGAGGTTGGACCTGGTCACGGCCGATATGAAGGATGGGTTTCTCGTCGTTACTGTTCCGAAGGTCGTGGAAGAAGCTCCGAGGCGAGACAATGTCAGGGTCGTTGAGATCACCGACTGACCGAGTATGGTGCTTAAATATGGCCGTTGGCCTTTGGTGTGTGCTTGTGTGTTTTGGTTTGAAAATGGAATGTGTAGTTATAATTCAGGAACAGTGTCTGTGTGTAAGGAGAGACGGAGACTGGATGGGTTGGGGGGATTTTGGGTGTGTGAGGAAGTGTTTGATGAAATTTCAGTGCTTTGTGTCGTCTGCTACTTTACTGCTGTAACAACTGGTTCTGATGATAATAAATTATTACTCTACATTGCCTCAGTTCTTGATCTTTTACCAAAGCTTGCCACACAATCTTACAGTTCTCGAGGGTAACAAGAGCTAAGCTAGCATTTCTCTGAGCAGAGCAACAATTCTTCCTTGGGTGAGGAGCTTGCGCTCACTTTGAGGTGGATTAAGAAGAACGCAGAATGCTGGTGGAAAAATAGGAAACTATCAACTGCACCTTCACAAGTCATCTATACTGCGTTGATGTACTTGACCAGTTCATGCACGAAATTGTAAGAAGAGCCACCTTCTTTGATACCATGTATCACTTCGCGCTTCAAGTCCGTCATCCTCTGCCTCACGGTCTCTCCTTCTTCGCTGGCCATAAGCTTCTTTATAGCTCTTTCGATCTCTCCTCTTTCCATGTCTTCCAGCAACAGGCCTACCCTCCAAACATGGCTCACGTACCTGGCATTCCCTCTCTGGTCCCCGAAGCACGGTGTGCATATCATTGGGACTCCTTCGGAGATGCTCTCAAGGGTCGAATTCCAGCCGCAATGGCTCCAAAACGCACCGACCGACTCATGCGCCAAGACTTTCTGCTGTGGTGCCCATTTTATGACACGACCCCTTTCGCCCACAATTTCTGCAAAGCCGTCGGGGAGCAGGTTGATCGCTTCCGACCTGTGAACCAACCCAGGACGTACGACCCACAGGAAGGGTTGCTGGCAGTTTGCGAGTCCCCAAGCCATTTCGACGAGCTCTTTCTCGTCAACGGATGCTACGCTTCCCAGGCTCACGTAGAGGGTCGAATTCTTGGCTTGCTTGTTCAGCCACGCGATGCAACTCTCATCCTCTTCGATTAGGCTGCTGGAGAGAGGTGGAGCAATCTTGTGTACAGGTCCTATGGTGAAAAAGGGAACCGGGTATTCCTGTCTAAGCTTCATCAACGATGACTGTTCAAGGCATTCAATGGTGTTCAGGAGGAATGAGACCGAAGATCCTATTTGACTAGATCTCTCGAGCAGTGGCAACAAATTTTCAAAGCCTTCGAGCTTGTAAATGGTGAGATCCTTAAATCTGAGGGGATGAAGCCGAGGTACGAACTCCAATGCTTTTGAATCTGCAAATTGATAAAGATGAATGCAAAGTCTATGCAGTTCAGGGGGTGAATTGTTCATGGTCGACTAAAGCTACGCCTGATGAGTGATGTCTAGTCTAGATATCTGGCATAGAGGTTTACTTACCTTGCAAGGGAATGAAGCCTTCTTCTTGGAGTCGAGGGTACTCGTTGTAGATTGAAGTAGTGGTAGCGCTACAGGTGCGGAAGATGATACATGGGATTTTCAGCTCTCGAGCTACCTCTTCTGCGAAATACATGAGCCCGTCGTAGATTATGCAGGTAATCTCGTCTTGGCGATCTGTCCGTTCCCTTAATCTTGTTAAGGATTCCTGGAACGAGGTCTTGCAGTTGACATTGAGCTTCAAGACCAGAGATACGAAACCTCTAGAGGACGTGTCGGCATCGGATAAGCCATCTGCTATGGGAAGAAAATCAAACTGAGGGTGGTTAGATTGGTTAGGGAAGTGGAACTCGGTGTGAACTACTGTGACGGAGAAAGAGCCGATCGACTGAAGAGCCGCTCCGAGCTGAAGCATCGGATTCAGGTGACCCTGGTAAGGACACGGCACTAGCACCAGAAGGCGAAGCCTCCGATCTCCGGCCTTTGCCATTCGGTGGGAGGCCAAAACTCACTTGAGTGGTCTTTCTTTATGCAATCTGGGTTTCATTTCTTCATATTATACGAGAGGCATGAAAGGGACGGGCACAATCATTCAGTGATGGATACTCACTGCTAAATGCTGCCCGTCAGTCAAAAGAGTGAAAGAGTTATCCAAAGAAGGCTCACATGATAATGGCTGAGTCAGATAATTTGGCAATAGTCGTGAAGTTGCTGAGCAGTTTCAGCACATGACTCGTGCATCATCTTTATTGGCGTATCAATTATCAAATTATCTCTTGCAAGTTGCAACCATCCACTAAATCGCAAGAAATCTTTTGGACATGTAAAACAAAGAAAAAGACAGTATCGGAAAACGCCGTTCATTCGGCACGCTGATCTCCGATCTACCACCGGACTTTCGGTGTGAGCGAAATGTCCCCTCGATAAGATGGTATTTGAATGCATAAACAGATACTCCGGCGGCGGTTGGAGGCCAGAATTAACGGTTAATCTGATTTTACATGTTGAGGTTGGAATGACAGGATGAGTTCCACCAATTCATTCAATGAAGTGTTTGTGGAACCGCCAATGTCGAGACTTTGTTCAGCTCTCTCTTTGAATTCCTGGGCCTTTTGTCTAATCGCCTCCCCTTCTTCCTCTACCATTAGTCTTCTGATGGCTCTCGCAATCTTCCCACGTTCTTGCTCCGCTTCTAGCTCCAGTCCAATCTTCCATATGTGGCTTATGTACTTCGCATCCAGACCTTGGTCGCCGAACACTGGCCAGCAGAGCATGGGAACGCCTTCGCAGATGCTTTCCAGGGTCGAGTTCCATCCGCAGTGAGTCCAAAATCCTCCTACTGCACCATGAGCCAAAACTTCCTTCTGCGGTGCCCATTTCACAATACAACCTCTTTGTCCTATTATTTCTTGCAGTCCCTTTGGCAAGAGCTCGACCCACTCCGCGCAGCACACCGAACTGGGTCGTACCACCCACAAGAAAGGCCTCTCACTCATGGCCAATCCCATGGCAGTTTCAAGCAGTTGTTCCTCGTTCATGCTAGCCACGCTGCCGAAGCTCACGTATAAGACCGATCTGCTGGCTTGTTTGTCGAGCCATGAAATGCACCCGGTATCTTCCTCCAGTAACGAGCTAGAGGAAGAAGGGGCTAACTTGTGAAAAGGGCCAACGGCAAATATCGGTGCATGGAAATATTCTTGAATCTTCGGTAGCATTTCTTTTTCGAGGAAATGTATTGTGTTCACGATGGTTGCACAGGAATTTCTCGTCGCACTTGTCGTGGCAGCCCGAAGCTCTAGGGTGGTGTCCGAGGGATTCTCCCCCATGGTAATGAGAAGGTCCCTGAGTTCGAGGGACTGCAACTTGGCGGATTCATCCTGAGTTAAAGAATCTGCCAAATCAGAAACAATTCTAACATTAGTTTCTGATTTTGGATAATTAAATGTTTCATGTGTGATATTAAAAACGTCTTCATAGTTGCCTTGCGAATCTTTTAGATAAACTTCTCAATTCAAACTTGCCTGTGAAAGCTATATAGCCTTGCTCGTCGGCCCAGGGAAAAGCGGCAAAAGCCAACATAGAAGCAGCTGCACTGGTTCGAACGTTAATACTCGGCAGATTCAATTGAGAAGCCACCTTTTGAGCGAAGTGCATCACTGCATCGTAGACTACGCATGCAACCTGACCCTGTGGATCATTCTGTTCCAACGTTTGTTGGATAAATCGTCGAAGGGGTTCCTGGCAGTTCCTGTGAATGGCAATCATCGTCGAGTGGAAGTCCTGAGCAGCAAAGCTGCTTTTAGACAAGCCATCTGGTATTGGTAGGAAGGTGAAATTCGGATAGTTGGAAGGATCGGGTGAGTTGAACTGAGGATGAGCAATGGTTATTGAGAAGCCTCTCGAATTCAGTATGGTGGCTAGCTGAAGCATGGGGTTGATGTGGCCCTGCAAGGGGAAGAGGACCAACACCAGGCGGCGATTCTCACTTTCAGGCATGACGGGGATGATGACCGATCGCAAACTCTACGGAAATGGAATTCGAAACTGCGACTGCGCGAATAATTGCCGCATGAATGGCAACCCAGGTGAGTATTTAAGGACGTTTAGGACCCTTTGAAGAGTCTGCGAAACCAGGGAGAAACTTTTTGCCGTGTCCAACTTCCCTTTTCAAAAGGGACCCGTTTGGAAAATTCACCATTCTGACTAAAACTGCATTTGGAAGCAACTCAAACAAGCACCTAATATAAATCCAAGAAAAGCTAAGCGTCATCTGTATTTAACAGATTTGTTTTTGGGAGTCTTTGGCTGATGAAGTAGTTGAAATTAGACATTTCAACAGAGTCATAAGAGTCAGAACAGAAGAGACATCTTGTACGGCTTTGCCAAGGAGTTTTTCAGAGTTGCAATTTCGTACTTCTACAATTTAGAAAGACTAGTCTGATGTGATCACGTGCCTTTGCCATCTTATTACATCTACAGTTTTTCAGACAGAATGGAAGACTAGATTATGTCGAGGAACCTAAAACATCCTTACATGAACTAGTATACTGGGAAATAGACAAAAGGGATGGGCCAAGAGCTCTTTCTCGTGTCCTTTTCATTCTCCAGTTAATTATATTGCTCTCTTTTTTGTGCCATTACAGTAAATCATGGATCAGAAATTCAGAAGAGGATGAGGGCACTGCACACTCCTGAGGGAGACATGTCTACTGAATCATTTAGTATTGCTACCATCTGGGTTTCGCGCCTTCTTGCCATCAGAGATTCTGCACACTGAGTTTGGCCAAAAAAGAGATCATTGGAGGTGGTGTGTAATTGGGAACTCGTATGATCCTGGTTGTCTACTTAACATTCGATTCGTGGTTACCTTTTTGGCAAGAAAAATAGCAGGTTGCACTGGAAAACCACCGACAGCGCCGGCATCAAACTGCATGCTGATCCTGTCAAAGTGGAGTCTCAAGGCTTGTGCTACTCCTGCGGGTATAAGTACAGTCGGACACCCTGGGATCCAAAACTCCATAATTATCAAATTCGAACGACAAATTCTATTCCATCTGGTTTCAAGGAGAAAAAGGAGCAAACTTCACCTGCACTGAACCTAACAGTACAATCAAGCTAGAGTCGAAGTGGGTAGATTATGCTCAAGCTTGTCTTGAACTGGAATTGAGCTTGAAAATTTAAATTTGAGCTCACCTCAGCAAAGTATTCTACGTACTCAAGCTTGTCTCAACTTTGATTTGATCGCAGTTGGCCCGGAAAAGGAGAAGAACGTCGACTTGGTTATTGAAACGCTAACTTTTTTTTTTGGTCAGATATTGAAACGGTAACTTACATTGTGATGAAAAGCAAATGATTCCACTATAATTAGCACCTCCCACATTTATATTATAACTCTCAATTATAAGAGAAAGATATTATAGTATAACAATAGTTATTATAGGCTCAAGTCCAAACTATCAATAAACATAAGGGCTCAAACTATAAAAGCTCTCTATTATAAATCTCAATTACAAGAGTAAGAGATCACATATAACAGTAGCTATTTGTGAGTTCAAGTCCAAACCACCTGTGCTTTCTTGTCGATGGGGGAGTAAGTATGAACCATACAACATTTGGTTTATTCTCGGGTGTGGATGTATGTTATTAACTAAGTGTAGCATCCGAGGAAAGGGCAAATTAGAAGATGACACTGTAAAAATTTATCATGCATTTAGAATCAACTAAGAAACTCCAAGTCCCGAAACCATCTATATCATTTAGATCTTTAATTGTACTCATAATCTTTTTGTGCTTACGAACTCACTACTCGTTTACATTAAAGTACTATAGAATGTGGGCAATAAAGCATTTCTTTCACAATTATGGTAGTTGTGAATCAAGTCAAGTCAAACGTGTGTCATCCATATCCATTGACCAATCGTTGTGACTGTTAGCTAGCTGGATCTTGGCCGCTTGTCCTCTCTCTCACAGGAAAAAAATAGTGGCAATCTTAACCCTAATGCATAGACATAATATATAATCTACAGAGTTAATCAAATGCCATTAACGTACGTTTCAGGCAATTTGACCCGTTAAACCAGCTGACGCATCCCAATTAAAATACTGCAAATCTCTCTCTCTCCCCCCTTATCCACCTTCCTTCACTCATATCCATCTCATTGAATGTCCCCACGATGTGAAAGCTTCAACCCTAGTAAAGTTGACCTTTATCTCCTCAGTTCAAAGCAGCTGCAAACCCTGTTTTTCTTCTCTTTTTTTCTCTTTTAAAGTGACTTGGTTAGTTTGTGGTTTTGCATCATCACCACCACCATCATCATAAAGCCTTTACTTGCCAAAAGGTCATCAACCCCCTTCCATATCAGTTTCAGTTTTCTATCTATCTTTTCTACCTTTTTGAAGCTGTTCCTTTCTTGCTCTTCTTTGGATCGGCTCGAGAGGAGGATCCGACCAATATGACCAGGGACAGGAAGATCGGAGTGGCCGTCGACTTGTCCAAGGGAAGCAAACTGGCCCTGAAATGGGCCATCGACAACCTCGTGGACAAAGGCGACACGCTCTACATGATCCACGTCAAGCCCTTCATGGGGGCCGAGTCTCGCAACCTCCTCTGGTCCACCACCGGCTCTCGTACGTCCCTTAAATTATGTCGATCGCTCTTGTCTGTCTTGCTGAGTTAGAATTATGTTATGGTGCTAATTGGTAGCACTAGCGTTCTGATTATTTCAATATATGCAGCTCTGATACCCCTGTCGGAGTTCCGGGAGAAGGAGGTCACCCAGAAGTACGAAGTCGAGCTTGATCCCGAGGTCCTCGACATGCTCGACACAGGATGCCGCCAGAAACATGTACTCACCTCTAATTCCTTGCGTATACCTATAATTTTTCTATAATATTTATTGGTTCTTTAATTATTAATCGGAAAAAACATGTGAATTGATCAATATGGATTAGGTAACTGTGGTGGTGAAGATATACTGGGGCGATGCCAGGGACAAGCTGTGCGCAGCGGTCGGAGATCTCAAGCTCGATTGCTTGGTCATGGGTAGCAGAGGCCTCGGCAGCATTCAAAGGTACGTTAAATTCTTAAAATAGCAGATGTCCATCGTGAAGGAATCCAGATTGTTTCAATTGGTTTGGTTCCCTAGAGCAGAAACTAGAGGATGAATGAGATAATTACAAATTGAACCATGAATTAGTGTTTCCTAAGTTGGTCTTATTGGAGTGAATAACTGTGTTGTGATCTACGAACAGGGTGGTCCTTGGGAGCGTGACCAGTCATGTGATGGCGAACGCGACTTGTCCGGTGACCATAGTCAAGGATCCGACTTCTCATGGTTTCTGATCGATCTGGACTTGCCAAGGGACGACTGGTCATTTCGTATGTAGTGTTGGCGCTTCCGATGTTAGAACGCGCTGCTGCATAAGCTTTTCGCTTTTTTGTTTGATGCTTTCTGTAACTGGAATTATGGACTAGTTTGTGTTTCAGCTCTTGGATGTATCTCGCCAATTCTATTTCCTTGAGAATTATTAGATTACCACTTATCACTCAAAAGGACCATCACATTAGATTTGATCGTTTGGTGGTGTAGTATCATGATGATTTTTCAAACCAATTCAACTAAGTCTAAACACTCCCAGCTAGACATAGTGCTTCAAAGAGGCATATCTAGCAACAGGGTACAACTTAAACGATTGTTCGGACTCGGATCCAAATGCCTATTACCCGTGTGCTACAACGTCTAGTAAATCCAAAGTTTGTATGCCATTTCAACATACTCAGCATTATCCCATTAGCCCCTTTTGTGATAGCTCAGACGAGATGCCTCTCCGCATAATTAGAGGCTGGCCAGTAACTCGAGCCGTTCGGCAACGAATGTGCCAGGGCTTGGATATTCTTCGGCTCGGTTGTATGGATGTACATGGTGTACTTGGAGTGGCTATTCCCATCAGCAGGTATCCAAATTTTTCCATATTGGCAGTCTCTAGGAAGATTGAAACCAAACTGTGGACTCTCATGTCAAGATGTAATTCCAGTTGCTCATACAGCGCATTATAACATCATCCCAATTTCCGACTACTTTCACAACCAGCTAGAAGTGTTGTCATGGACTCCTTCCCCACTAGGCTGTTTCGAATGTTGATGCAGTGGTGAACGGTACACAGGGTCTCCAGAGCTACACTGGCTCGAAAACACAGAGATCATGTGCTCCACAACTCTGTATCAGGGGACTCGCGTGCGCTCTGCTCTCCAAGCCTAAGGGAAAGCTCTAGAGGTCGGAACGCAAACCGCATCTTGACAAGGCTGTGCTTCTCTCAGGAGTCGGTGTTGGATTTTTTCCTGGACACGGCGCTCGAATAATAGAGCTGCTCACGAGTTAGCCAAATGAGCATTGCGAATTGCCCTTTCGTCGACTCTTTATGTTTCACTTTGCTCCTGAACTCAATCCAGTCGATTTTGTATCTTGTATTGGGTCATGCTTAGTAATAGATAAGTTCAATACTGATTAAATGAAAGTGGTTAAAAGTCATCAATCATCAATAAATTTAAGTATAAAATATTTAATAAGAGCCTCAAATCCCAGCAAAGTCGTTGTAGTATAGTGGTAAGTATTCCCGCCTGTCACGCGGGTGACCCGGGTTCGATCCCCGGCAACGGCGTTTCCTTTTTATCTTTTAATCTTTTTGATCCCATCTTCTTCCTTTGTATGTAATCTTTGTCCTCCTGCGTTCAGAGCTCGGTTGGTTTATGGGTTCACTCATCAACACATAGAAAAACAATAAATCTGCTAGCATCCACTGAACATGGCACCATGAGCCCGAAACGATTTCTTTATCTTTCTTTTATTACTCTACAAATGGATAATCATTTTTTTTTAGGGAAATCTGCATCGGTGATGGCATAGCCTAGGAATTCTTAAATAGTCAACGGTGTTGTTTGTTGCTGCTTAGTTAAGCCTCACACCATTAAACTTCATTAAAAACTCTACTGGAATGCTCATATCTCAAGCTGTGTTCCAGTCCCAAAATTGCCAGTCCCATGTGCAGGAGGAGCCACTTCAAACATATGAACTCCCAAGCAGCACTGTAGATTCTTCAGTAAGTTTCATGTTTCATTCGGGTGTTTCGATTCTTCACCACCCCCCCCCCCCCCCCCCCCCCCCCCAGGATCATCTGATCTTGATCTGATTCTACGATTAGGACTTTAGTTTCAATGGCCAGGAATTACAGGTCTGGAGTCTTGAGCTTTCGTTGTCTATGCTCCATCATCTTCATCCTCTCTGGGTTTTCGATTGCTTCGTTCCTCTGTTGGTTTCACTGCACCAGTACTAGTCCTTGCCATAAGCAAACCCAAATACCGGGCCGATATGAAGATCGACCTATCGACCTCCTCACATTTGCTTCTGCATGGAACTACCTTGATTTCTCCCCAGGGCGGCCTCCAAAACTCCTCAAGATTGCCGTCTTCGTCAAGAAATGGCCTCATAGATCTCACGCTGGCGGACTCGAGAGGCATGCCTTGACCCTTCACCTAGCGCTCGCCAATAGAGGCCACGAGCTCCATGTATTCACAACTTCTCCTCCGAACTCGTCCTTCCCGAAATACCCGATAAGCAGTTTGTACTTTCATCTCTCTAAGCCGACCGCTGCCGGTTATCTGGACCAAGCACTGGTGTGGAAGCAGTTCCAATCTCAGAATTCCACAGGTAGACCATTCGATGTGATCCACACGGAGAGCGTCGGTCTGATGCACACTCGGTCGCGGAGCATAACCAACCTAGCTGTGAGCTGGCATGGAATCGCTTACGAGACCATACATTCCGACGTCATTCAGGAACTTGTTCGTTCTCCTGACGAACCGCAGTCATACTCATTGACTGAAAGAGTGATGAGGGTGGTCGAAGAGGTGAAGTTCTTTCCGAGTTATGCTCACCATGTCGCCACCAGCGATCACGCCGGAGATGTACTGAAAAGAGTTTACATGATCCCTGAGGAACGAGTCCACGTGATCCTCAACGGCGTGGATGAAAATGTTTTCCGGCCAGATATCATCGGCAGTGGGGACTTTAGATTGAAGTTTGGGATCCCGGATTCTAAAAACCTGGTCATAGGATTGGCAGGGAGGTTGGTTAAAGATAAAGGACACCCAATAATGTTCGAAGCCCTAAAGCAGATACTCAAGGAAAACAAAATGTTCAGAGAAGATGTCCTTGTTCTGGTCGCTGGAGACGGTCCCTGGAGGACCAGATATAGAGATCTAGGTTCCAACGTCCTGGTTTTGGGGCCACTAGAACAGGCTCAAATTGCAAGATTCTATAATGCGATTGATATCTTTGCGAACCCAACTCTTCGAGCTCAAGGATTGGATCATACTCTGTTAGAAGCAATGCTTTCCGGTAAGCCGGTCCTTGCCACGAGGCTTGCCAGTATAACTGGGTCTGTCATTGTTAATGCAGATGTGGGATACACATTTCCACCCACGGTGGATTCGCTAAAGAAAGCTCTCTACAAAGTTTGGGGTGATGGCAGAATCATTTTGGAGAAAAAAGGGCAAGTTGCGCGGAACAGGGGCTTGCATTTGTTTGCCGCCACCAAGATGGCTGCTGCCTATGAACGGTTGTTTTTGTGTATGTCGAGCGATTCGGCAAAAGGACAAACTTTTTGTGAATACGATGATCCACTTCCCTAAAGCGTGCAAATGGTAATGAATATTACCCAAGCAACTTGAGAGGTGCGACGCTTTCCGAGGCTGAGAGGATTCCCAAGAACAAATGCATTGTGATGAAATCTGCAGTGCTAGGGCGAGGTGTTTCGTGAACTGAGGAAACAGGGACGGACTGGATACAGCCATCCATGCCTATAGTGGAAAGTTCTAGTAGAGATAAAGCTTCATCCTTTGAACACTCTTGATATGCTGCTTTTCTGCAATAGGAAGACGAAAATACGGGAACGACTGGCTGGAGACCGAAGTTACTTCGTCCGCAGATATGGGTATTGCTGTTCCTGGACTATTTGCCCGGTAGCCTTCAAGATAACATCCTTTTGCTGCCTGCGCGAGGGTGCAAGTATTTTATTCTAGCATGTCTAGTTCTTCTCTCGACTCTCAGATGGTTTTCTTAATGTAGCAGTGGGCAGTTCCTGATGCTTCCTGTGCAGGTAACTTGAAGATAATGCCTGCTTCCTCTTCGGTCAGTGAACTTTTGAGGATGCACACGACTATGTAATCTTGCAAGTTAAGACTCATAGATGTGGTTTTACTGTGGCTTCTAACTGAATATTGGTCAACTTGAAAGTGAGCAGAATGTACATCTGTTGCATGCTTTGTTCCTAGTATAACGAATCAGAACATTTCTGCACATTGCTTTTATCCTATGAAAGAAGAAAGAACAAAATCCTTCTAGGGCACTTGAAAGAGCTTCTGGGATTGGAATGTCTAAGATGGTCCCGCTGGTCAACCGACAATAGAGAGAGTTTATAAGCAAAGCAATATAACTACATAGATTGTAGACAATGAACTGTTATATAAAAGCCTTCACGTTCTCAGAAGAGCAAAGAACTACATCACTTTACCAAATATATGGAAGTAAACTAGGCAGTGAGTGGGTTATCAAAACATTCTCGTAAGGCCAACAAATGCCTTGAAAAAGGCTTACATGGAGGCAAGACTTCAGGTCATCTACTATTTACAGAAGGGAACATAACAAAATGCTTCTGATTCTTGTTACGGATAAACTAGCTATACAGCAGCCGCAACTTATTTACTGCCCAGGCTTCCGAATTCCTGCAAAACACACGTGTTGGTAAGAGCACTTGCAAGTGAGGTTATGACCCAACACCAAGCAGATGAATGAGGATGCTAGATAACGGAAAACATGAACATCGTGATTTTCTTGAGCCAGAGACTCAGGAAGGATGAGGTGGCCATTATATTTGAGGAAAACAAGTAACACGTTCGGATTACTACTTGATAAGATGAAATTTGTGCAACCCTTGTGCTAAACTATTCTGAAGTTAAGAAATAAAGCTCAGGCAAGAGAAACGGGTGATTGTAACTTACCTTAAAAATAGGTCTTAGAATTATCATGCCTTGAGAAGGCAAGATCCTAGTAATAAAGTGAACCTGCAGAAGTATGAACCATCACTTCAGAGATGAGCAATTGCAGCATCACTAGATTCAGAATCTTCATTGGCATTCATACCTTGCCACCAGTTTCCTCTAGAGGCGCCACTGACAGAATTAGTTTCATTCTGGTCATCTTCTCCTCCATCTTTCTTTAACTGGAAGATTGACAAGGCAGATAAAGAGCAGTCAATTTCGCGCATCACTCACTTCCCTAGAAAGATATACTCATGTTACTGGTTGAAACTCACTATTGGGTAGGAGGCAGAGGTTTGGGCACCAGGAGACTGGGAATAGACATCTCGCCCACCATAATGAATTGATGAACTCAGATGGCACGGTTCTCCTCTTTCTTCTCGGAAGATCGAACCATCCCTGTCGGTTGTGGTGCAACTTGCACGCTCAGGACTCACTGTAACTTATGGACAAAACACGTAGTTTGAGAATATATTCAAGTTACTCATCAAATTTTCAAATATCATGTAACTGTAAACATACGAATTCTGATGTGGGTGGCTATCACAGGCAACGAAACTATTGACTACCGCATGTTACAAAGCAATTCACTCGAGATCAAGTGTATTTTTTTTAACTCCTCATATGAAAACGAAAGTCTTTTTAGTATGAAGCCTAATAAGTAGTCACAAATAATCCTGATCACCAACCTGGATTACCCTGTTTGCTGTTCCACACTTGATTTTCATGGTGGTGCTTCTGTCTATATCCTATCACCTCAGAGCTTGACTTCCTCCCTTCTACCTGAGATCATGAAGGAGGAGTCCATGCTGTGAGTAATAGGTGATTCCCAGCGAACAAAAAAGAGTAAACAAACAAAATCTAGGGTATTTCAGTAAAACAGATTCGCCTTCCTTAGGAACATAGATGATGTAAATGGATTCATTCTAGAAAAAGAAAAACAGGATTGAGAGGTATGACTGGCCAATACCATTTTAGAACAGTGGAAAAAAAAACAAAAGGAGATTTAACTTCTCCTCCTGAAACAAAGACCAGACTACACTTCATGGTTACACTACAAGGTTACTCATTACAGAAGTCAGGGACTCAGGGCTGTAACGATAATTCTTGAGAGTTCTTTGACATGTTATTACCACATAGTGATATCTGATATGAGCATAAATCTAGAATCTGAGTTCGATCCTTAAAACAATCCCGCATCAACTCAACACAATAAAGCTTCTCTCTTGCCTACACAACACTTCATTCCACGTACTAGTGTCATATTCTCGTTATGGATGCACAGAAAACATGGTAAGGTCAGTAAATGAATCAGAATCACACAGGCTAGGCTATCAAACAGAACTGCTAACGAGCAAATCCACGCAGCACAGAAATCAGCGAATGTATGTACCGACTGAGGTGGTGGGAAAATAGACGCGAACGCTCCGGTTGAAGATGATGACGGAGGCAATTCCTTGGCTCCAAAAATGTCAGCCGTGAACGAGGAAGACGAACTGCCTTGCTTCTTAAACTCCATTATGATCTTTCCCTTCTTGGGTACTCGAAAAAACAGACAGTAACTGAACACTGAATTCCCTGACAACTACCAGCCAAATAAGAACCTGAAAGCAGACAGTAACTCAGGAGCAGAGAGAGAGAGAGAGAGAGCAAAGATCTCATACAACGTTTGAGCACAAAGACTCAACGACCTCTAGACCTCGAATTTATATTCACATAAAGACGGCTCTTGGCGTGCCGCCCATGTGCCATCAGTGCAGAACAAGGGGGAAAAGAAAGTGGTGATCCTTTGCCATAAAATCTAATCTGTAGATTCTAAAAATAGCACAAGATATCTTCTCTTTCCCTCTATAGTAACCAAGATTTGTAGAAGTTTCTCTTGGAGTTCCTCCCAAGATGGGGCACAGTTCTATTATCTTCTGCCTCCAATACAATATCATCGGACCCCCAACAGATAAGTGTCGCGCAGGGTCCCACGCTCGACCCAAGTGGACGTACCGCTTGGCCCCACGTATGCATCACGCACTAGTATAAATTCATCCTGTTGATCCTTGCTCACCCTAGTCCGTAGTCACACTCACAAGATTGCGTATGTTCATGATGTTTATCTGACCTTTTTTTCTCTCTTCCCTGGCCAATGACCTTTCCTGGGGGGCAGATTTCTCTTGGATGTGAGATAGCACAAGAATAAACAAAAGAAGGAAATAAGAAAAGGAGATGACTTTAGAGAGGGAAAGGATCAGACTGTGAAGAAGATATCCGAAAACTTTGTGATCCCGACAAGAGGATAACTAGATAAGGTTGTCCTTTATATGCGGATATGCCCAACAGTAAATTTCACAGCACCGCCAATAACTTGGGTGTACCAAAAGCAGTTGACGCCCATTTTTCCTGAGATGTGAAAGCGTGCAGAGATGCTAAGATACCATTAAATGAAGTGAACAAGTCATCTTCTAGGCATTTGGACTTCAGGTAAATAACAAACCGTTTTTGCAATATGTGGGTCTCCGGCTGGAATTGAAAGGACAATAACATACAGAAGAGGACAACCACAAATCGATGCCGACTCAATGTTCTTCACAGAGTTTTCACGAGATAAACGGAAAGGGGTCGCAGAAAGTAAAGGAAAAATGATGACTTTGCAAGGCGAATCGATCCTAGAAGCTGAAGATCGATACTGTGCGATGGAAGACTATGAAACAGAGAACAGTAGCCATGGACTTGGAGGGTCAATGGAAGGAGGGAGGATAGGGGCGGCTTTCGTTTTGGGTGGACTGAGCATCTGAAAGAATAAAGGCATATCATTTATTTTCAAGCCGGAAAAGAAGGAAAAGGAAAGGGAGAATCGATGAATCATGGAGTGTCAAAGAATGGGACAAAAAATTAGATCAGAGAGAGAATCGGGAAAAAGGAAAGGAAACGTGGGCCGACGCGAACCGAATCCAAAGACTGGCTCACAGTCGCCCCCATTGAACTTTGATCATTGCCAACTCAAAAAAAGGAGGAAGAATTGCATTAGAGAAAAGAAAAGAGAAAAGCGTGAGCGGCAGGATTCGAACCTGCGCGGGCAGAGCCCACATGATTTCTAGTCATGCCCGATAACCACTCCGGCACGCCCACCC
Source organism: Lenwebbia sp. NSW1173648 (assembly GCA_029784005.1). Taxonomy (NCBI): domain Eukaryota; kingdom Viridiplantae; phylum Streptophyta; class Magnoliopsida; order Myrtales; family Myrtaceae; genus Lenwebbia; species Lenwebbia sp. NSW1173648. Next base: position 1,023,695 of record JARCGZ010000011.1, read on the forward strand.
CTTCTTTCCAAAGCTTCACAATGTTAACGTACATAACGGTATTTCGCAAAGACGTTAGAATGGAGATGCATCACTCCTCTATAATTTTGACTAATCTTTACATGGCCACTCCTGGTTTGTTCATCGTGAAATCAAAGACTTCTCCGTTACCCTATACTTGTATGAGATTGATGGTCATGATTCTCCAAAAATCATTGCATAAGGGGAAAGCCCAAAAGCACATCCCTAATGGAACGCTCCTCTCAATTTGATTAGACTGCCTCTGAACTGGCCCCTTATATTCTAAACGGCAAGCCTGAAGCCCCCCTTCTTTTCCCTTTCTTTGCGGAATCATCATTATGACGATATGATTCTAGCGCACGATCTTTAATCCTTCTACTCAAACAGACAATGATGACAGGAAGGTTTCAGGCCTTCTCAATCAGATTGGCCCAAATGAAGAGAGAGAGAGAAAGAGAGAATGATGCCAGAGGTGATTTTTCTCAATATCAAGCACATCCCAGAACGACCCTCAGTGCTCAGGCAGCCACCAAGAAAAGTTCCTTACCACGAATCATTAGGGACTCCACTAGTTGAGAGTTCAAACAAGGCGGACTTGACATCATTAGTAGTACACCACAATTTCTGTAAAACATAAAAAGGAAGCATGGGAGATCTGGCACGAATGGCTTCACTGTTCTGATCTCCGTAAAATTGTGCTGTTTTTCTCCAGAGTCCACCAAAACATTTGTAATAACCGAATGCGATCTTGCCCAAAAATGCAGTAATCAATATGGACATACTGACAGCCCTTGCTCCAAAACTGTAGATTAAGAAACTACACGATAAGTGAAGCGTTCCTGCATGGAGTGTCACAGCGAAATTAATCCAAAAGGGGAAGAGAAGATGCCACTCATAATGCATTCAGCTCATTCTTAATTACTGAATCAGGGGATCAGGGAAGCTAAGTGCACATCGCCCGACACATTATGTTCGCACCTATTCTAGAAAAAATGGTTTGAACTTAAGCAGCAGAATATTCAATAAGGATTAAGCAGCAGCCACCCATTCCACGGTAAATTTAACCCAAGAATGCAAAAACACACTTTGCAACTTTGTCGGCAAAAACAAATGTTAGAGATGCACATAATTCCTCTAACATGACACAGTGGCTAGTACTACTATGCAGGTCCATTCTCTACTTTAACTTGGAAACTTTTACTGAGTGTTTCATGTAACGTATCTTCCCCAGTATCAAAATATGCAAATTCAATCATCATCAACGTTGTAAAACTAACAATCTATTTTCAGATTAAACATTCTGATTTGTTTTACTTTTTGAAGTATTTAACAATCAACATTACGAAAAAGAAGCAGCCCGAATCCAATTCCCTTTCTTGAACTTTTCTCAAATTGCTCACGTTGTTTCTCTATATAGACTTGCATCGTACGTTGCTTTGTCCAATTTCCATCTCGACAGCTAAGAGAAATGCCATCTCATACTTAAGTACAAAATCTACATTTTCAGCCAGCATCTTCTAAACCAACGCTGAAATTCATATGCTTGAGCCAGTAAAATGATATTGAGAAAGATCATAATCAACGGCTTTACCTTAACATACACCAAATATCTCTTCAGGAGGATCATAAACATGCCGCTCAGGAAAGAGCTCCTCAAAATCCTGCTTGACTCTGTTCCTCAGAAGGGGGTGAGGTATGAGTCCCTTCAACAATATCCTGAATGGCAACTCATCTGGTGGATCTGGAGACAGCTTCATGTCCTCGTATATGTTCATTGCATCCGCTGGAGATCCATACCTCAAAAAGCCCCTGATGACTTCAGTGTACGTTTGAGAATCAGGGAATAACTCCTCCTTCCTCATAGTCTCCCACAATTGCATGGCCTCGTCCATCTTTTTACATCTTGCCAATGCAATAATTAAGTCCTTATAAAGAAACACATCAGGCTTATACCAGTCTTGCTTTTGAATGGCCCCAAACATCTGCAATTTCCACAAGGTGCTTTTGAGCCACAACACATAAATGCCATAGTAGTAGTGCTGGAAAGGTTGGAAAATCAAATAACTATGGAAGTTTCTGATTATTGGGCTTCCCATTCAAAAATTTATAATTGAACTCAGGCTGCAATTTGCAACCTGGCTACTCATTAAAGGAATTTTAATTCCTAATACCTTCACAAAGAAGAAAAAATGTTGAAACACTAGTTACAGTACAAACTCATTGACAACTTCGCAAACAGTGTTAGTTGAGGAAAACAAACCAATACATAAAAGGAAGAGTTCTATTTAAGCAAACCGATCTTCAGCCTTTGGAGTGCAACAAAACTAAATTTAACGTAGCATAAAACCCCAATCACAAGCTTTAAGCATAAGGTAACTATATGTTATCAGTTCTAAACCTTAACATTGTCTAATCTCAGTTCTAGGAGAAATATATCATTCAAGCATTTCATCAACCAAGTAGTAGGCAACAGTCCCTGAACTTCCCCTCCAACATACCTTGCTTTTCTATACGGTTTGATAGTCTCTATATTACGTAGGCAAAACATTTCGTTGCCCAAGTGCGAGAAACATGCAATGCAGAAGAGCGAATAACTTGTACGGTGTAAGTGTAACAGCTGATACAGAACATCCTAACTAAACCGAAATTGCCAAAGAACCGAAGAGCGAATGCTCAAAGAGGAAAATATGCCAAAACCTTGACAGCCAGAGAGACCTCCTCCTGGCGCTCGAGCTCGGAGAGAACGGCGATCATGTCCAACTTCAAAAGCCTCGAAACGTGGGTCTTAATGAACTTCTCAAGCTTCTCTTCGTCATCTTTGAACCGCTTCAATCCCGAGATTACGAAAAGCGCCTCCTTCCCGATGAGCTTCTTGCCTCTCCAAAGGGGTCCCCTCGGCCTCCCGTCATGGAATCGCCTCACCCAATGACCGTCTTTGGCTGAACATTGCTCCAAGAATTGAGTTCGTGGTTTCAGAAGCAGGGAAGATTCTTGAAGTGTAGATGGGTTGACGTTCCGGAGGAGAGAAGAAACGAAAAATTGGAACATTGATTTCGAGAACAGTCGACCCGCCATTGAAGTTCTTGCGAGAAGAAACGCTAATGGATCAATGACTCGAAATGGCGAAGGGGATGTTTCACTTCACGGTCCCCCTTCAGCTTAAGGTAGAGCAGATTTGCCAAGCAAAAGGAAAGGGGCATTAAATCCTCCCGCTTTTGACCCAAAAAAAAAAAAAAAAATTCTTCCATATGCAATATTTGAAATTATTCATCATCTAAAATCTAATTTAGCCTTTCAAATAAATGAATATACAATGTGCTCGGCTTCTCAAAATTCCTTCATCGCTCACATACAACAATTGGAGTTTGAGCAATGAGATAGGGCACAGATGAATCTAGTCATGAGGGTCTCGCTACTTCGTATTGCACATGTCACCTTTGATCTCATCAAGCATATCATATTATCGCACCTCATAGCCTCGAGAGGTGGACTAGTTGAGGTGTACGAAAACTAGACCGAACTCTTTTCCTGACCCGCTATATCCACACGCACAAAAAATATCGGGAAATGTGGTCCGAATTTTCCCATTTAACTCATCATCGCCAATAATTTAAATGTTACTTGTTGATTGTTTTTATATAAGATGGGCTCGTTTCAACCTGACTAGCATGCTCTATTAGAATTTTCCTAATGTGATCTACATTAATTAAAGTATGATATGCGTATTCTTAATTAGTTTTAATATGGGCTGGCCAGTGTGGGCCGAGTTAGGCCCGGAGGACCCGCGGCCGAAAACTCTATATAAAAGCTCAAGTCCCTTCTCTAGCTCTCTAATGCAGAAATCAAAACGTACCTTTTCGTTCTGATTATGGTTGTCTCATTTGGCCAGCGTTTTAAGAAGGAATAGAAGGGAAGTGCTTGAGTTCGTCGTCGTCCCGCATCTAGTCTCGATGAATTCCAAATCAGGTGTGCGCCAATCCCTTTCCTTTATCATGCAGTGTGTTTCTCATTTTGGTTATGGTGGCCCTTGGGCGTGCCACATTTTCGTGGCCTACATGCTCTTTATGTAAGTGTAGTAGCCCACCAATCAATCAACTGTGATGAGCTCGACTGGGCAATTGTGAATACATATGAATCCAATGATGAAGCTAATAAGATCATGTTCAAGTTTGCCGATACATTGACGATAGATTTGTTTGAGTTTGACATACTCAACCTTCCGTAACAAGATATCCCTTTTATTTGTCGATGAAGGTTCTAAGTAATAACAATGCATAGCCTTTAAAAAAATTGTTGGAGGGGGTCGGGGATCACTTTTTTTCTTGTTATATAATAAGATTTTTGAGGATCTTTAAACGCCCGACAAATCTATATCGAATTTTCTCCCACATTTCGAATTCACTGTCAGGGACACATAAATACATACTTTTGAAGAATGGTCTCAATAAAATGTGTAAGTATAGTAATTCGAATGCCGATTTTAATTAGAAAGAAGGGAGTGATAAAAACATGGCACGAAGTGGAAAACATTAAGAGTGCGCATGGTAGCACTTCTGGAAGTGGAAAGTGGATTTCTGCTCCAGAAGTGCTTTTGGAGCAGAAATCCGTTTGGTAAAAAATTTTACTTCTAAAAGAAATTTCTACTTCTAAAGTAAATTTTCACTTCTGAAGTTGTTTTTCCCCCAATTTGAAATATTAAAAAAAATTGATTCTCAATTTAAGAAGTACTTCTCACCTCACACTCTTTTCATTACGCCATCACCCTCTTTTCAACCACGCCCGCCGCCGACCTCTGCCGCCGCCCACAAGCCGTCCGCGACCGCCGCCGCTACCAGCGACCAACCATCCCCCGCCAACCGCCCCCCGCTGCCAACCACCGCCCACCACCGACCTCCGCCGGCCGGGCCCATCGCCGGCCGCAACCACCGCCAACTGCCGTCGCCGACCATCGCCCACCACCGACCTCCGCTGGCCACCGCCCACCGCCTCGCGATCGCCGACCATCGCCGCCACTGCCCACTACCGCCCCCCGTCGCCAACCATCGACCCGCCCGCCGCCGCCTGTAGTTGACCGTCGCCGGCCATTGTCGAGTTGCCATCTCCGGTCGCTGGAGTAAAAAATAAATAATTTTTTTAATAATAAATATGATTTTTAAAAGAAATTTAAAAAGTTAAAAAATGAAGTAAAATTTTTTCGGCCGTCGATAATAATTTTTCATAAAATATTTTATGTTAATAATGTTTCAGAAGTAGAAATTTTCAACTGTTACCAAACGAATTTTTCTGATCAGATATCAACTTCTGGTGTGAAAGTAAAAAAATCAACTTCTACTTTTGAAGAAAAGTAAAAAAATTAACTTCTCATCAGAAATTGATTTATGAAGCAGGAGTGTTATGTACGTGCCCTAACCTTCTCTGAGCCCACGTCGGCCAGCCTAGCGTGCCCACCGTCATCTCTCCAACTTCTCACCCATCACATGTTTGACAATTATTGTATACTTGATTAATTCGCACACCCTTGAAACGACGCCGTCCCCCCTCCGGTAGAAACTCCCAAAGAAATTATACGAATCTCTCTGCAGTTCCTCGGCCCGTTTCAAAAGCCCCGTCATCATCTCCTCCTCCTCCTCCTCCTCCGTTGTCAATCGGCGAACGACCCCCACTCAGACCTCGTCGAATCGTGCCTTCCCTTTCGCGCGCTCTCATTTCGAGTTCCTACGCGCAATCTCCACCTACTCTCGATCCAAAGCGAGCTCATTTGATCCGATTCTCGGGGCGTGCCGATCTGTCGCTATCGCTCGCGCTTGACTTTTCTTTCTCCGCGTAAGTTTGTCTGGATTTCGTTCGTATCGTGCGTCTGTGCGTTGGGTTTGGTCGTGTTGTTTGTTCCGGTGTTGAATTCCGCATCGGCCGAATCTGCTGTTAGGTTTTTTAGGCATCGGGAATGGCGAATCGAGTGGATCATGAGTACGATTACCTGTTTAAGATCGTCTTGATCGGGGACTCCGGCGTGGGCAAATCGAACATCCTCTCGAGGTTCACGAGGAACGAGTTCTGCTTGGAATCTAAGTCCACCATCGGCGTTGAGTTCGCGACGAGAACTCTGCAGGTGAACTTGTCATCATGCTCTGATTTCTTCTCTCTTCTCTGGTCGTTGTTAAATGATCCTGGCTAGTTGGGTTGTCCGATCACTTGATTGACTTCCTTGGTGCATTGAAAATTGATCTAGCTAATGCTTCTTCTTTCTTCTATTTGCACTGCCTAAAGATTTTAGCTCTTGCTTCGTTTTGATTGCCCTTTTGGATTATTTAATTAACAGTGAATAACGTATATGGAAGAAAGCGCTTTCTTGGTATTTTTAAATTAAATGGAAGTAATCTGAATAGATTTATCACACTTATATAATTGTTTGCTGTCATTCTGTGAATTGCTGGCTATTGGATCAATATTTAAGATCTCACTTGTGCTTGTCTATCAATATAACACCATGTGCTGTGGACATGGCTGAAATGTGAAATTTATGTGTTCATCAACTTGAGGAATTCTGCTTTTCCTGGTTTTTTATTGTAGATCTAGATCCTGATGATTAGCCCAATATTTTGGTCCCGATTTATTTATCGAATTACTGCAACCTGAAATTTGTTGATTCCTCAGGCAGCACTTGGGTGATAAATTAGAAACTTTTTTGGTGGCCGGGGTGGGGTGGGGTGGGGTAGTCTTGGGGTTATTTAATCTTATAACTCTTCTTTTGTGTGTGTCGTTGTCAAAGGGAGAGGGAAAGGAGGGGGGGTTGCAAAGGAGGTGGATGGCTTTATGCATAGTGCGATAATGTTATGGTGTTTGGTTATATATTTGTATCATTTCATTCTATTCCTTCCGTGTAACCTAAAACGTGCAGGCCTACCTGAGAATAGAGAGGGTACTTTCTGATTTGAAAGTTAGGTTCTATACGATGTAGTTGAAGAAGAAGTCCGGTTCTTCTCTTGATCCAAGTTTGTTTGATTGATCTTGCCACTTAGAACTGGTGGGTGTGTCCTGGCGTTCTTCCTGTATGTGATGGCCAACTGTTGGGATCAGCAGTTGTTGGGAACTTGGGAGTTACTATGGTGTCCATGTTAGTAGAAGTCAGTAGATGTTTACTTCTAAACTCGTAGCAATGTTTCGAACTCCTCTTCTACCCTCCCGGTATTGCATTCAGATTTCTCTATTCTCGTCATGACATTGAAGTTAATTAGCTGATTTTACGTGAAAGAATTCCCTTCTGTAACTTTGATTGAAGGTTCTTTTGAATGTAAATGCATTTACGCTGCTGAACAAGGTCTTAAGTGGGGTAGACATATGTTTTGGATGAGAAAGCAGTGTTAGTTGATGACTGGGTACTCTCTGTGTTTGGCATTCATGCCTGCTGATCAGACTCTGCGTCAAATGGTAATGATTATAATTTGTAAGCAAAAAACGATTACTTGATGTGTAGTTAATATGACTGCCTCTGATACTGTACTCGATGGCCCTAAAAATATTAACAATGATATGGTTTTGTAGAGTGTGATGTATGAGCCTTGGATTTTCTGTCTGATTCTAGTGCAATAGATTAAGTATGCCTTTCAATTCAGGTTGAGGGAAAGACCGTCAAGGCACAAATATGGGACACTGCTGGTCAAGAGCGATATCGAGCCATTACCAGTGCCTACTACAGGGGAGCAGTGGGCGCTCTGCTAGTTTATGACATAACAAAGAGGCAAACCTTCGACAATGTCCAGAGGTGGCTTAGGGAACTGAGGGACCATGCAGATTCTAACATAGTAATTATGATGGCCGGGAACAAGTCTGATTTGAACCACCTAAGAGCTGTACCCGGGGACGATGGTCAAGCCTTGGCTGAGAAGGAGGGTCTTTCATTTCTTGAGACTTCAGCGTTGGACGCAACTAACATTGAGAAAGCGTTTCAGACAATTTTGACAGAGATCTACCACATCATAAGCAAAAAGGCATTGGCAGCTCAGGAAGCTGCTGCTACCACGCTTCCTGGTCAAGGAACCACAATTAATGTCGCTGATGCCTCAGGAAATAACAAGAGAGGCTGCTGTTCAACTTAAGGCAACATTGTGATTCAGGAGACAAAATTTGAGTGGTAATTAACCCAAGCAGCTTAGATATGAGCCCATTTTCTTTTGGGTCAACGAGACATTTGTAGAATATTTGTGTTGTTCCTTTCTCCTTTTTTTTTTTTTGGTTTGTTGAGGTGTGACCAGACCTGATGAACGGTATTTTTAGCTTCTGAGGAGGCGATACTTTGTTTATTCTTTTTGTCATTTTCAGCAAGAGCAAAATACAGCAATTCGCTAGGTGGAAACTGTGTCCGATGGTTGGCACAACATAGAGTTCAGACGTGGTTATTGGTTATATAAACTAGTGCGGTCCCTTCGCCCTCGTTGACTTTCTTCCAGGGTTTCAGATGTGTACAATAAAAGTGCGTCCACTGTCTTGCCATTCTCTATTTAATTGCATTTATCAGCAGCCTCATATCATTGTGGTTGGCAAATGGTCCACAACTTGGTGCTTCTATGGACAATAATTACGTTCAAGTCCCCTTCTTGGAATAAAAGCAAGAAGGTGGGTTATTACTGTTGGGTAATATTCATGACTTGCCAAATACAGGTCAATTATTCAAGATGCGCTCAGATGTTAATTGTCTTTCTTTTTGGGGTTTGAGGTCATAGCTCTTCAATTATAATCAAGATGCGCTCAGATGTTAATTGTCTTTCTTTTTGGGGTTTGAGGTCATAGCTCTTCAATTATAACGAACCGGGTGAATGATCAAAGTAAAACTTTTAACGGAAGTCCCGTTTCCTGGAGTTCCCGTGGAAGATCACATGACATGCGAGAGAGAGAGCGAGAGAGAGAGAGAGAGAGAGAGAGAGGTGTGGCAAAAACTATTCCACCTGTACAGTGACATGATGAATACTGTAAGTTCTTTCACAGTACACCCTGATATCGTGAACTATCTCACCAGAGCTAACCCCGGACTCAGCCACAACATGGCAAGACAAGGCGATCTTGCCAAGTGTTATGGCCCAAACGTGCAGGTCATGAACCTCGTGAACTCCTTTTATGCGCTTCAAACCATCCGCGAGACTCTCAACATCAATCCCCCCTGGTGTTCCCTCCATCAAAACACGAAATACATTCTTAAGCAAGGACAGAGTAGTGCTAAGAACAAGAACAGAGAAAATGAGAGTGGACATCAAATCCACCACTTGCCATTGTGGTGCCACCCATATGATGGCTCCTGCGATCATCACCCCGACCGATTGAATGAGATCAGCCATGACATGCAAGTAGGCCCCCTGAAGGTTTATATTCAGAATTTTGGCCTTTGCTGAGGGAGTGGAGACTGGAAGATTTGTTTCGTGGTCCTCTCTAGCAGTTAGTGCACACAATTCCTCTTCCTCACCCTCACCATCATGCTCATGATCATGATCAGCATGATCACATCCATGATGCGAATGATCGTGTCCAAGCCACGTGACCATGATCAAGTTTACAATAAATCCAAATACTGCAATATAGAACATGAGCTTTCCATTCACCGTCTCGGATTTGTGAAGAATTCTGTCAACTGCTTCGTATAATAGGAGACCAGACACCAGCCAGATAAGTTGCACCGAAAAAAGTGCACCCAAAACTTCTAGGCGGTTAAATGCAAAAGAATACTGTGATGTTGCCTTCCAACTAGAGGCCCACACTGCAAAAAGAGAGATTGATAACCCAACGATATCAGTGAGTAGGTGACCTGCATCAGCGAGAACTGCAAGACTGTTGGCTTTGATGCCACCGACGACTTCGACTAACATGACTATCATGTATAGGATCATTAGTCCACAAAGTTTTGTTAATGACTTCGATCGGCGAGTAGATGCTTCTTCATCATTTTCTAGCTTGGAAAAGGCACAGACAAGATCACAGGGTCGCAGAGGAGTTGGATGATCGTGAATAGCTCCAGAAACACATGAAATCTCAATTTCCACTTGATTAGCTTTTCCCTTGACAGAATCTGCCGGGTCTTCCATCTGCTTTTGTTAATCAAACCTTCATTACTTGAAGCACAGGGAAGATTTTAAAGAACTTCATACAAGAACGCGACAATGCAATTGAAGGAAATCAACTGCAATTCACTGTCATGAGTTGCTATAAATTTAGCGCTCTAGATCATCTACTCAAAAAATCATGTAAATTGGAAAGAGGAAAAATACAAGCACGCCCATCTTCTGACCAGGATTCACTGAACGCATAAGCCCAGGACAGGGAAATGTGATCAAAGTGGACAGAATTTGTGACAGTACAGCAAAAGCTCCAATGCAATCAAATATCTCGGTAAACATGATGCTTGCCAAGGCTATTACCAGTTAAAATACACAAAATCTAAGAGACACCATTTTCATGTTCCACACTATACCATGGATTGCTCTTCTACACCACGGATTGCTCTTCTACACCACAAAATTATGAATTTTTTCTCCAATGCAATATCCCGAGTAATGTCACTAGCAGCCTCGCACAACATAACGATGTCAGGTTAATCCCCCTCACATGTTTCTCCAGACTCCATCAACTATCTTCGCTAAAATCTCCACTCAATCTTCCCGTCTAACATATATCATAATCCAACAAATGCACAAAGTATAACACCCTTAACATAGATAGTCTGTCTCAAAGAGAGAGATGCACCAGCAGGTGGTAGATAATCTGAGTCATTTCCAGACCATATTAGACCTAAAGTCCTCTTCCACCATTTGCTTGTGCTTGATGCACTTAGCAATCAATTGATACTAAAAACACGGGGTCCTGTCGCTGAAGTTGGAATCTTTCTGTGTCTGATTGTTAATGACTCAACCTCCACTCGAACCTCAAACAAGCCCACTTGAATTCCTAATGACCATTAAACCTAATTTCACTGGACACGATGATCTCAGCAACGGTCATCTTTGAACGGATCGAAACAAGCCTCTGAATACAGAGAATGCAAAATTGGGAAAAAAAAAAAACAAACAAAAAAGAAAAGAAAGAGGGCAAGATGAACAATCAAGAGCCCTAAATAATACCTCACAAACAATCGTAAGCAGAAGGAAAACGGAACGATTACAGATTCAGCCGGATGTTGACAAAGGGTGACGAAGAAATTTACCTATTACAAAAACAGACGAAGGCGGCAGCGAGAATTGATTCCTTAGGGTTTTGGATGAGAATTCTTCGTGATTCAAGATCATGTCGGAATGGGTCAGTATAAATAATGAAGAACACGATGACAACATTATACATGGAAAGACGAAGAATGCTTCGCAGATTCCATCTGTTGATCCCGTGGACGGGACGGCCGGGAAGAGAAAGATTCCTGCTGCTCTGGAAGTAAATCTTACGCGCCTAAAGCTCTTAAAATTTATTACTAAAATATAATTTATATCTTAAAATTTTCGAAATATTCCACGTCATTATTCTTGACGAAAAAAATCTGCAAATTACAGAGAGGACTTAGTTTCAAAGGGATTTCATGAAAGCAGCTACTGTTATAAAATACTTTTTTTAAAGCAACTTTTTGAAATAATAAAGAAAAGGAGAACATATAAGCTTTAGGCGACAGAGGACAGCTGAGGCCATGAAAGAAAGCTTGGACGACAGTAGGGTCGCAAGACCCTAGGCGACGGACCGTCGAGGTCGCGCGACCCCAGGCGAGATGGCGCCGGTGTTGGATCTAAGCTATTGGCTTGTCCGATCTAAACCCGTTGGCGATGTCGCCCAACGTTAGTTAGGTCTGCACAGGAAAATGAAATTGATGATAAAAATAAAATTTATATAGTTCGGTAAGTGTCGTATTGGAAGGGTGAGTACTATACTATTTCTTAGAAAACAGAATCCGTCTTTTAGTGGCTATAGTGGCTATCGGACCGTACTTAAGAGCTTCAGTTGAACCATTTTTCAACGTTCGGAGAAGGTCTTTCAAACCCGAAAATATAGTCAAAAAGGACCTAGCCTCGCGTCCACAACCGAGCTCGGAAGAGCAACCGAACCCCTGTAAAAAAAAGGGCCTCAAATGCGCATTTTGACCTCAAAGTAACTATCGAAAAGGACAATCTGACAAGTCCCAATATGAAGAAGTTGATCCAACTAGCCCCTAAAGTGGCATTTCAAAAATGTGCAAATCCAAACTGGATGGGATTTGTCTTGAGTTTTGAACATTTGCAAAGTAAAGCTTTACATCAAAGAGCCTTGGGATTGTGGTACCAAAAACCAAAAACCAAAACTTTGGTTCAAGGGCATTTGAAAGCCCAAAATTGATTACAAAAACTGAACCGAACGATCTGTTTATATTTTGTAAGATTTTTTTAGACGAAAATTGTCTATTAAGATGAAAATGTTAGTTTTATCATTTAACTCATGGATGAAATTTAACTTTATTTTTTAAAGCTAACGACATTAATTTAATTAATAGATTACTAGTAATGTCGTGTCATTTTATCCTTCCTTATATTATTGATAAAATATTTCGCTTATAATGTCAATTTAAGTTTTCTTCACAAAAAATTGAAAGAGCTATAACTATCTTATGCTTAAAAATACATTGATTTGAAAAATACTTTTCATCCGTATTGCTTACAAAAATTAGTTGACGAAAAATGTCGTCGTTGTCCACAACAATTTATGCCTAATGATTTTTGTGGGTAATAAACATATTTTATTCATTTATTTTTGTAAGCTATACAGACGATCGTTTTTCGGATAATGTTTTCCAAATCTTGAATATTCTGCGAAACAAACGCACTCAATCCTTCACACTTGTATTCTTTAGTCTGTTTGCCTTATACGCGATGAAGTGGATATGCAAGACTGTTGGGAAATTATATTTGATTTTGAAGGAAACAAAACTATCATACTTTGATGAAAAGACTTTGATTTATACTTCGATGATTTACTATAAATATATCTCTATACTTCTATACTTAATGTTTCTAATGTTTCTATTGGCAGAGGCAAACGCATACGAATTCCTATAAGAGATATATTTCGGTCTTCAGATTTAATCCTCGCTGATTATTCAATCTTATTCGTGTTTATTTTAGCAGGATGGATATTCCTTACTAACGGTCAATTATCTGGTTAGGATTGCGTTTCTAAGTTAAATTGATTGACCATCAATCACAAAGATATTCTCATATTCTTTCCTTATGAGGAATCTTGATTGATTGGCAATCACCATGTAGATAATTTCCTTTGTTAGAAGTTTGATTTATGGCGTTAAGGATTTGATTGTATGGGTGAGCAAATCCTCTCAAATCTCTGGTTCCTCTCACCTCAACGGTTCGTGATCTTTATTCGACAATCAACCAACGGCTAGTTTTGGAGATTGATCCTCGGAGTGATTCTGTCCAGCAAGAAGCTTGGAAGACAAGGAGTATATAAGAAGCACCAAGTTCGAAGACCAGTGAGAGAGATCAAGAGATCAATATCCATATCTCAAGAGAGCTTCATCTGTTTCAATTATCTACTCGTGCTTAAAGTGAGATCTTGTGAGAGGTGTTATATAGAGTCAAGTGTATAGAGTGGGATAGCCTTAGTAGAGGCAAAGCTCGCTTCTATTGGAAGTGCTTGTGTTCAAGTAATCGCATCTTTCTGTAATCTCTCATTTGATTACTTAGTGAAATCTAGCCAGTAGGCTGTTGTTAGTGTGAGAGAGTGGACGTAGGCTTACCAAAAGCCGAATCACTATAATCTCTTGTGCATTGTCTTCTACTCTCTACTCGCCTCTATTTACTGTCTGGTAGAAGCACTGCATGGTTCTGTTAACTCCATCCGCTGCTATCAAACTTGAATTTTTTAATTCCGTATTATTTTATCAAGTTTGATTATATTCACCTATCACGCCCTCTAGGTGATATTGTTAGCCAAACAACAATTGGTATCAGAGCCTAAGGCTTGTTATTTGAAGTGTATACTTATTTGCTAACGATTCCTTATGGCTAGCATTATTGGAGCAGGAATTGTGAAAGGTCAAAGCAACACCAGACCTCCATACTTTGATGGAAAAGACTACAACATATGGAAAAAAAAAAATGAGAGCTTTCATCAAATCGACTGATCCATAATTGCAGGATGTTGTGCAAAATGGAGCAAATCCTACATCATCTTCTTCAAAGAAAGAAATTACGGAAGAACAGAAAAAACTCAATCCTACGGATATATTTAAAAGAGAAGCTTTAGATTCAAAAGCTCTTTACTCATTTTATTGTGCTTTATCTCCAGCTCAATATAATCGTGTTTGTTTTTGTGAAACAACAAAGGAGATATGGGATAGTCTTCAAGTTACTCACGAAGCAACTGATAGAGTCAGAGAGACAAAGACAAATATTCTTCTTGAAAAACATGAGTCTTTCAAGATGAAACCTGATGAGTCTATTTCTGATATGATCAACAGGTTCACAGATATCGTCAATGGCTTAACCTACTATGGCAAGCAGAATTCTCAAACTGAAAGAGTCAAAAAAATTCTGAGGGGACTCACAAATGAGTGGAACAATGTCAAAACCACTATTCGAGAAACCTCAAGAATATCGCCTCTATCTGTTGATGAACTAGTCGGAACTCTGACATCTTATGAGTCTGAACGACTGAATGATGAGGATGGCTCCAAAGGTGAAAAGGAAATTTCTCTGAAATCAAAAAGACATTATTCAACTAATGCAGATTCAGAGGAAGACGAAGGTGATGAAGAACTAGCCGTGATGGTAAGGAAATTCAGAAGGATTGCTAGAAAAGGAATAAACTTCAAAGGAAGACGACAGTCCAACCAACTTGAGAAATCTTCTACCGACAAAGAAAAAGGTAAGGAAATAATTTGTTTTGAGTGCAGGAAATGCGGACATATCAAATCAAATTGTCCACTCCTAAAGAAAAACAAAGGGAGATTTGAAAAGAAAAAGAAAGCCTTGAAAGCTGAAACATGGAGCGATACAGAGTGCGAAGACAGCGATGAGGAAGATTGTGCCAACATTTGCTTAATGGCCAAATCAGAATCCGAAGATGAAATAGAGATAAGTTTTCCCGAAATCCCTGATGAAGTGTTTGATTATATCGGTGAGTTATGTTTGGAATATGAGGTTGCTCTTAAGAAAATCTTTGAGTTGAAAAAGGAGAATTCGAGATTAAGGCAACAAGATCTTTCTAAAAATGAAAAGATTGAGTTTCTTCAAAAAGAATTTTTCGATTTGAAAGAAAATCATGATTTACTCAAGAAGGAAGTTTTGGAAGTTCAAGAAAATCGTGATCTTCTCAAAAAGGATATTCTGGAGATTCAAGAAAACCGTGATTCTCTTTTAAAGGAAAATGAATCTAACAAATCTCCAATTTCAGCTATTTGCAAAAACTTTTCTCTTGGTTCGAAAACATTGGAACATATTCTCTCTATTCAAATCCCATACTATAACAAGTGTGGTCTTGGTTTTGAAAAGGAAACTTCTTTTAAAAAAATGATTTTCCAAAAGCTAGAGAGAGATTGAAACAAAGACCTTCGAAAGTTTCTTACAAAAATCATTTTCGAAAACAATTTGTAAAACCTGTCGGCCATGAATTCTTCTTGTGTTCAAACTGTGGTGACACAAATCATTTTAAGAATGATTGTCCTAAAGTTTGGAAACCAACCAGAGGGATTATCTTAAGAATGACAGAGTCAACTAACGTGAATGGACCCAAGAAAATCAGGGTACCAAAGAAAGCGTAAATCTGCTCATTCTCTGTAGGTACCAAAGAAAAAGAAGAACAAGTGGTACCTAGACAATAGATGCTTAAGACATATGACATGAGATCCAAGCAAGTTCTCAAAACTTATCAAAGTTAATGGTAAAAGTGTGTCTTTCGGAGGTAACAATAAAGGCATAATCATTGGCAGAGGCACAGTCAAGATCGGGAAACTTATCATTAATGATGTCTCACTCGTTGAAGGGCTCAATTAGAATTTAATAAGTATTAGTCAACTGTGTGGCATTGGTTTTAAGATTTGTTTTCAGGAAAATAAGTGCACAGGTGCAAGCAGTGACAAAACTCAAACTTTCTCCGGAGGAAGACATGGAAACATCTATTTATTAGATGTAGATTGAAAAGTGATCAGGTGCTTTGTCTCTATCAAAGAAGAATCAGATCTTAGGCATAGAAAGATGGGGCACATTAGCTTCAAACAAATGGCAAAGCTATCTTCCAAGAAGCTTGTGCGAGGCCTATCCAAAGTGAAACATGAGAAGTCATAAATGTACATAGCATGTACACTTGGCAAACAAGTAAGAAGCTCTTTTAAGCCAATCAATTTCGTTTCTGCTAACCAAGCTTTGCAGGTTCTACACATGGATATATTTGGATCTACTCGTAGTCAAAGCCTTGGTGATGAGGCTATATTCCTTGGCTACTCGACTTCAAGCAAAGCCTACGAGATCTTCAACAAGAATTCTTGCACTGTGGAAGAGTCAATGAACATGAAATTTGATGAAAACAGTGTTCTATACAATGTTGAAAAAGAAACAGCACCAGGATATATCCTCACAAGTGATGATATTCAAGGCTTGGAAAAGTACGTTGCACATGAAAGTTGCTGTGTGCAAATTCTCTGGATGAAGCAACAACTCAGCGACTTTGGCATTGAAGAATCAAGTGTGATAATACCAACGCTATCAACCAGACGAAGAATCCTATCCTTCACTCAAGAGCTAAGTACATTGAGATTAAGCACCATTTTATACGAGATCATGTGCAAAATAATGATGTTCATGTTCGGTTTATTGATTCCAAAAATCAGTTAGCTGATATCTTTACAAAATCTCTTGAGAAAGGTCCATTTGAATTCATTCGAAATGAACTTGGTATTACTAATGCCTTTGTGAGAAATTGGACAGATGTAGACAGGTGGTTCTACCATACGAATATGGTTCTATCAAAGGCAAGTGACTCTATTAAAAGGCGTATCAAATAAGTATCTCTTGCTTGAGAAATTATATTTGGAAGGAAATCAGGTACATATCCAAATCTTTTTCGAATATCTTTGATTATCTGATTGACTTGTTGATTGATTATATGATTAATTGAATATTTGATTTTGTTCTAAAAGATTTTATTGCCCGTTACTTCTTCTATTTCTCTTTAGTTCAAAGATTCAATCTTTTTCCTCCAAATCATTTCAAACCTTCCAATGGAATCCAAATCTGAAGGAGATCTCTGAGAATTGAAGGTCACTCTGAGATAATAGAAGAGAGAGCAGTTTTGAAAAGAAGGAGCAAGCAATCTCACGAACAAAGAGCAAAAGCAAAGACTATGGCAGAAGCTAACGCCAAAGCTGAAGCAGATACAAAGGCACGAGCTGAGGCAAAAGCATTGTCTAAGGCAGAACCTTAGGTTAAGGCTGAAGAAGAAGCCGTTGCTAGATTAGTAGCAAATGAGAAGGCCAGAATAGAAGCTGAGCAGAAAGCTACAAATGAAAAGTATGACAAGGGAAGGGAGGTTGAAATTCAAAACACTTTCTTGGAAAACAAAGAAGAAGCATTTGAAAGAGAATTCAATCACATCATTATTGGTAGAAGGACTCCAGTGAGTTTCAGGGAAGAGTTAGAACTCAGAGGGAGTCAGTTGGCGTACAGACAGATGCTGAAATAGACACCTTATTTACCAATCGTGGTGAGTCTGTCTTGAATATGATGATGCAGGGCATCAAACCTGGACTAGCAGAAATGAAAGATGAGATGCTTATTCTTCGCGCTGAACTCTATATGGAAGTTGAGACACTGCAAATGTGCTTACATCAGCAGGAAATAATTCTGAAAGTCTCTATGAAGAAGGCCGAGGGAAAAATTTCCTCAGATATGACGTTATTCGGCAATCAACTATCGACTCTGGCAAAGGAATTGCAAAAGCTGACAGAAGTTTTTGATAAAAGGCTGGAAAACCTTTCCTCATATGCTTTGGTTAAGATTCCTTGCGACATCACAAACCAACCATCCACCTCAGCACACCCATCCTAAGTCCTAAAAAAGAACTTCATTTCTATTTTGTTGTTTTTAAAGACTTTTTGGTGTGTTTTGCTAGCTTGATGGTGTGTTTTTTGATTCTGCTTGAGACTTTAAGTACTCTATGCTGGTGTGTTTTTCCCTTGATTGAATAATACTTGATGAGGTTGTGAAATTTATCTATCCTTAGAATTATTTATGCATGTTTATGATGTTGACAAAAAGGGGGAGAAAGCAAGAAGTTCAAGCAGAGGCATTGCAGTAAGAAGTTTGATTACTTTATGCCTATGCTATAGTACTTGTATTTTTGTGCAGGACTGTTAAAATTTTTTCTTTACACAAGTATCTTTTCATCAAAATCTTTTCAAAGTTATATATTGCTTGAAAGGTTTTGTCTCCATCAAAATAGGAGAAGATTGTCGAGAAATTATATTTGATTTCGAAGGAAATAAAACTACCATACTTTGATTTATACTTCGAGGATTTACTATAAATATATCTCTATGCTTTTATACTTAATATTTCTAATGTTTCTATTCTGATAGAAGCAGGACTCGTGGCAGAAGTAGACGCATACGAATTTATATAAGAGATATATTTCGGTCTTCAGATTTAATCATCGCTGATGATTCAATCTTATTCGTGTTTATTTTAGCAGGATGTATATCCCATACTAACGGTCAATTATCTAGTTAGGATTGCGTTTCTAAGTTAAATTGATTAACCATCAATCACAAAGATATTCTCATATTCTTTCCTTACGAGGAATCTTGATTGATTGGCAATCACCTCGTAGATAATTTCCTTTGTTAGAAGTTTGATTTATGGCGTTAAGGATTTGATTGTATGGACGAGCAAATCCTCTCAAATCTCTGGTTCCTCTCACCTCAATGGCTCGTGATCTTTATTCGACAATCAACCAACGGCTAGTTTTGGAGATTGATCCTCGGAGTGATTTTGTCCAGCGGGAAGCTTGGAAGACGAGAAGTATATAAGGAGCACCAAGTTCGAAGACCAGTTAGAGAGATTAAGAGATCAATATCCATATCTCAAGAGAGCTTCATCTGTTTCAATTATCTACTCGTGCTTAAAGTGAGATCTTGTGAGTGGTGTTATACAGAGTCAAGTGTGTAGAGTGGGATAATCTTGGTAGAGGCAGAGCTCGCTTCTGTTGGAAGTGCTTGTGTTCAAGTAATCACATCTTTCAGTAATCTCTCATTTGATTACTTAGTGGAATCTAGCCAGTACGCTGTTACTGTGAGAGAGTGGACGTAGGCTTACCAAAAGCCGAACCACTATAATCTCTTGTGCATTGTCTTCTATTCTCTACTTGCCTCTATTTACTGTCTGGTAGAAGCACTGCATGATTCTGTTAACTCCATCCGCTTCTATCAAACTTGAAGTTTTTAATTCCGCATTATTTTATCAAGTTTGATTATATTCACCTATTCACTCCCTCTAGGTGATATTGTTAGCCAAATAACATGGACGACATAATGCTGAACTCGGGCACAATAGGAATTCCACACTCTTATTCTTTTTCTCTGTTTGCCTTATGTGTGATGAGGTGGATATGCACGGACAACATAATGCAAAACTCGGGCATGATAGAACAGATCTCGCACCAAAGTCAAACTTAGACACAGACTGCAAAAGGAGAAATCTCTTTTGGATTACTCCAACGTTGAGTTTTCCGTTAAACAAACACATCCAATCTTTCACACTTTTATTCTCTTTCTCTCTTTGCCTCACGAGCGATGAGGTGGATATACACGGACGACACAATGATGAACTCGGGCACAGTAGGAACGGATCATGCACCAATGTCAAACTCAGGCACCCGACTGAACAAGGAGAAATTCTTGTTGGATTACTCTAATTTAGACGATTCCATCGCCATATTACTCCACGTACCAACTAAAATGTAGCTGTTCATCATCGTCATGTAAACGAGCGCAAATGATCGGTCTAGTGGCGTTTCTGGTCCCTCGCTGCAAGTACGAGATGAGGACCAAAAGATCTTTTTTCTTATGTTTTCCGTCTTTACATGAGATGAAGAGGATCACATTGTGGCGTGGCCGAGTGCTGCGGGTGACCTCACTTGGCCGACCATTACAAAAGAAATGGAATGCTATTGGCAGCAATCTCCAAAAAGTGGATTCGCATCCATCTCTCTCTCCAAAAAGTGGAATCCATGGCTCATTCATATCTTCATGGGTTGCTATAAATAGAACCATTCTTGAAGCTAGGGACGTGCAATCAGATCGAATTTACCCGGAAATTAGATTGGACCATCTGAAAAACAGGTTCGGGAACCGGTTCCTGTTCAAACAAGTTCGAAAACAGGTTTTAATTTTTGGGAATCGGTTAGAATTGGTCCGGTTCCTAATTCCAAGTGAAGAACCACCTGAGAACCAGACCAGTTTTGGAACCGATTTTTAGCTACTGTTAAAACAAAAACCCTAGTATCACTCGTCTCACCTCGTTTGTTTTGGATGGATTGTAATTTTTATTGCTCATATTATGGATTATTGCTTTTGGTGGATAGTGAATTTTATTATCCATCTTTTACTTTGAATCGTTTTATCGCTACTAATATTATTTTGCTACGAAAAATAAAATCAGAAAAAGAAATAAAATAAAAATAGGTTCTCGGGTAGACCCTGGAACCAAACAGAAAAAACGTGGTATGTTCCAAAACAGGTTCTAAGATAAAAATGGTAGGTTTCAAGTTCTAAAAATTGGGAACCGGTTATAACAGGATAGGTTTCAGATTCTAAGTCTAAAACCTACTCACCCGGGCCATGCTCATCTCTACTTGAAGCCCAGGGAAAGTGATGTTTAACACCTGTTTGGTAACAATTTTATTTTCGAGAACAATTTCTGAGTAGAAATATTTTTTTGTAATTTTGTTCCCGAAAATAGAGAAGAAGATTTTTTTTTTACTTCTTGTTTCTGTTCAAAATCTGTTTATTGATTACTCATCTGTTCTTGAAAATAGAAAAATTAACTAATATTATCAAATAGATCGTTATTCTTTTTCAATTTTCGAGAACAAAAGAATAAGAATTAAAGGAACTGGAGCGGTACCAAACACGCCCTTAACTTTTCGAGGGGGACAAAAAAGTATGGTAAGTGATCACCTGAGTTTTGGCATGGATCGGTGTTTTCATGATTGCATTGGTCGCTGGGAAAAACGATCCATCTTTTGCTAAGCGAAGATATGTTACTTCATGGATTGCTATAGTGCGTTAAAATTCGAGCCCATTCACAACAATGAATGGGAATTTGTAGCTGGATCTACTTTTATAAATTTTCTCTTTATGGATGGTTAGCAAAGTGACGCGAAGTCAACAACTATTTGAGAAAGCCTCTTGTTAAAAAGAATTATTTGAGTTATCAAACAAACTTAATATCGTTGAGCGGATTTTTCAGTTTTCGATAGAGGTGAACAGTTTCAAGATTGTTCCAGATTTCACCTGAAATCTGTCCGTCGGAACTGATTCTCCAATTTATGGTGTATACCCTAGAACTTGAAACCTATCATGTCACAAGTTCTAGGTACGATTTTAGGTTGTACCCAAGTTCCAATTGTATTCTCAATTGAACGATTACATTGAATCGCCATCTCTATTAATCAACATTTGGTTCTACAATCCACTTATCACAACTCATTTTTAAACACACACAGAATATGAAACATTAACAGAGTAAGAGTCTCACTCATGGATATCGCCAGAACTTGAAGCTCGGACTAGAGGTTTCAGATTACATTTCATCATCGGACGCTATGTAGTACTGCAGAATCAAGCGAAGACATAGAACAAGAAAACACAAAGACTTGTTCAAGGTTCCAGCCAAATTTCAGGTCTAGAACTTGGAACTAATCCGTCGGAATCGATTTCCTAATTTTTGGAACCTGGAATCTCTCTCCATACCCTAATATTTGGAATCAATTCGATTTTGCTTTGGAATCATGCTCACCTCTTATTTTTGGATCTCAATTGGGATATCGAACGGGTTATGGGTGTAATTTCAATATGTGGTTGGGGAGTGTGATTTTATGTATTATGCCTTCTTTTTATGTTTTTTGGGAAAATTTCAAAAAAGAGCCCCAAGTGCCATCATTTTTCAAATAAGGGCCCGAAGTGGCTATGGTTGTTTTAAATAAGGGTCTGGCCTCGTGGGCCGGCCAAATTTTTTGGCCGATCAAGGGTATTTTTGTAAAAATGTAAATTTAATCTAAGTTTTTGTTAAATTAAATTAAAAAAAAAAAAGAAAGGAAAAATCAGGCGGGAGGTCTGGGCGAGGGTCGGCGGTCCTCGCTCGGCGCTGTCGACCTCGGTCTGGGCCGATGGCCGCGGCCCTCGCCCGGACTTGGGAGAGGGTCTGGTCAGCGGGGTCGCCGACCCTCGCCGAGGCGCCGGCGACCCCGACGGCCATAGTTCTCCCGCCCATGTTTCTTTGGTTTTTATTTTTTCAAAATTTCTTATAGTAAATGACCAAAATGCCCTTAACTAAAGTGACTCATGCTCTTTTTTGAAACTAATATAGTCATTTCATGCCCTTATTTGAAATAATGTGCACTTCAGGCCCTTCTTTGACACAATGAGGGCACTTCAAGTCTTTATTTGAAACAAAGTCTAGTTCAAGCTCTTATTTGAGAAAATGAGGGCACTTGGGCTCTTAATTGTTTTGGGATTTGAAGTGAGTCTCCAAAGTCCCCCAACCCTTGAAAACAAGAAAAGGAAAGAAAAATAATCAAAATATAAAAGTTGCAACTATTAACGTTATCCACCCAATTCAGAATCACGCGACACCGGGGGGAGAGAGAGAGGGAGGGAGGGGCAGTTTGGAAATAAGACCGAACTCGGAGGGCAATCTCCAGAGCGAAGAGCGGATTTATCGTCTCCAACGAAAACAATTTTTCATAGTTATAGGGGCGTCCGCCGCATCGGAGTTGCAGAGGCCCTTCCATTCTCTCTATCTCTCTCTGTCTGTACTTCTTCTCCTCCTCCTTCTTCGCTCTCGTCTTCGTCGTCTTTGTTCCCTCCCTAATCAGTAGTAATCGTGCGTTGGTTCAATAGCTGCACAACCCTAATTGCGTCGTCTCTCGTCAGTTCTTCCATCGGAAAGGGTCGCCTTGCGTTGGGTTCGCCGCAATAAGAGCGATAACGGCGATAGAGAAGCCAAAAGGGGGAGCGCTGATTAGGGATTGATAGTTGAATGGCAAAACAAGGTCAAGGGGTGGGATTGGAGACGGCAGCGTTGGACGACATCATTAAAAGGCTGTTGGATTTCAGGAACAGCAGGGCGTGCAAGCAGGTCCAGCTCACCGAGGCCGAGATCCGCCAGCTCTGCACGGCCTCTCGTGACATCTTCCTCTCACAGCCCAATCTCCTCGAGCTCGAAGCTCCCATCAAGATCTGCGGTAATCTATCATGATCTTGTCTTGTCTAAATTAATCTTTGTACAGTCTTTGAGATGTGGTAGCACGAAGCTCTTGATTTTGGATTTTGCTGCGTTTGGTTCGTCTGCGTTGTTGCTGTGGTGCTTTTGGGCGATTTTGGTTGAAGTTCAGATTTTTGTTTTTCGGTGGCGTTGTATTTGTTGACCTGGACCATGCAAGTTTGGACCTTTTGATTGGTTTGAGGGATAATTAGGTCTTGAGATCCGCTCTTGGAACTCGCCGAGGGAACTTGAATGGCGTTTGATTTGGATTTGGATTAGTGGTCTGGTTTACGAGTTCTCTCCTTGATGGCGGGTTGGAATGTGATGAATGGTTGTCGAGTGAGACTATTTTGTCAGAGAAGATTCTCTAATCCTTCTGTAACTTTAAGCTGATCTCTTATCCCAATATCTGAGGTCTACTGGGGCTGGGGCACATAAAGCTTCAATGAAAGCAACCTCCCTTTTTAATTTGGCAGAATTAGCTATATGTTCATCTTTCCTTTGACATCTTGCTCCATTTAAATAGAAACACTCACTATTTTTCAAGCCTTTTGTCACTGAGGGTCAACAATGACTGTTGGATGAAGTTTTTATATTGTGCACGAGACGTTCCTATTGCATGATACATCTATCTCGCAAACCATATTTCGCAAGTGTGTTTTTGGTTGATCGAGGCATTTACCTCACTCTCTTTTTGCAGGTGACATTCATGGGCAGTATTCTGATCTTTTGAGGCTTTTTGAATATGGAGGTTTCCCTCCTAATGCCAACTATCTATTTCTAGGAGATTACGTGGATCGTGGCAAGCAAAGTCTGGAGACAATCTGCCTTCTGCTTGCCTACAAAATTAAGTACCCTGAGAATTTCTTCCTTTTACGAGGAAATCACGAGTGTGCTTCTATTAATCGGATATATGGGTTTTATGATGAATGTAAACGCCGCTTCAATGTTAAGCTTTGGAGGACGTTTACTGAGTGTTTCAACTGTCTTCCAGTAGCCGCTCTCATAGACGACAAGATATTATGCATGCATGGCGGCCTTTCCCCCGATTTAACAAATTTAGATCAAATTAGAAACTTGCCACGTCCGACTGATGTTCCAGATTCGGGTCTGCTCTGCGATTTGCTTTGGTCAGATCCTGATAGAGATGTCAAAGGCTGGGGAATGAATGATCGAGGTGTCTCATATACCTTTGGCCCAGATAGAGTGTCTGAATTCTTGACAAAGCATGATATGGACCTTGTTTGTCGTGCCCACCAGGTTAATGACATGTTAATGCTTTCTTCTTTTGGTGCCTTTAGCCTCAGAAACAGCAGCATTAATAATGCTGCTTGTGACAGGTTGTTGAAGATGGGTATGAATTCTTTGCTGATAGACAACTGGTGACCATATTCTCTGCTCCCAATTATTGTGGTGAATTTGACAACGCTGGTGCAATGATGAGTGTGGATGAAAGCTTAATGTGCTCATTTCAAATTCTTAAACCTGCCGATAAAAAAGCTAAATTCATCTGAACAATGATGCAACGATTGCTGCTGGAGCACCTCCAAAATTGCAATGTAAGTGATGATCTTTGTTTTTTCTCATTCACCATGTATATGGGTTTGCAGTTTGCACTGAACCCCTTGGTCACCAGTGAAAAGTACCAATTACGATATTACCAGAACTCAACTCTTCTTTGATATGCATCAGTTACTTCACTGCTCAGGCCCTTCTAAGACGGCATGAACACTTATGTATGACCCTTTTCGCCATTAACATTCTTTCGCATGTAACTTCAATCTCATCTTGGTTGTCATTACGGAAATTACCTGCTTAGTCTTTTTGCAACTCTTTGGCTACTGTTCTCTTTCTCTCTTTGAAGATCTTACGAAGATCAAGATCTTCTGTACCAACAACAAAAAAAAGATCTACAGTTGGTCCCGCATTCTAATTTAACTGTGCATATGAAACTTTGTGCTAATTCACTTTTTTTTTTTGCCTTCATGCACATTTTGTTTGACTTTTAGTTGCATCTCTGTTTGCAATGATGATGGCTCTTTATGTTGAGTTGGAGCAATTGACCCTACTCAATTTCGAAATTTTTTTATTAATACTTGTATCTGTTTGACATCATTCTTTTAAGCTTTCTCCACTAAATTCTTTGAACATATCCCTAATAGAAGAACTTTTTGTTTTTGGGGGTCAAAATCCCTAAAAGAACTTAACAAGCCCCAACTTCGACAAAAAAGTTCTAACTTTAAACACACTCAACTATGTAATTGCTTGAACAGAAAAATGAAAATGGAGGTTTCTAATGCATGTTGCCATTTTTGTTTTATAGTAAGTACTCCCATTTCCATCGATTTGTTCTTGGCCAGACATTTCCATTTAAGTAGTATCGCCTTTTCTGCATAGGACCGAAATCTCAAAGGGTAACTATTTGGATTGTCAATATTGACTGTATAATCATGTTGTGATTCGGTATTGTCAATAGCAAGAATTGTGCTATGATTTTTGCACAAATTCAGCTTTCTAACACACATTTGCATTTTATATCTGTTACAATAGGCCCTAATTCCAACGACATTCTTTGATTGCTTTTGGACCTTTTTCTTTATTTTTTTGTAACTATGACTGGCTTAACTTCGTCAGTTGCAAGAATTGCAAGCTGTGTTTGATGAAAACGTGATAATGGACCAATATTGCAAATAAAAGTCTAGGTACGAGTATCTCAATTTTTAAAGGTCGATGGCCAATTCGGAGCATTAAAACAATTTTTCCTTCTCTCTGTTGCCCTACTAAGATAACTCCTAAGCATCGCCACTGTTTTCTCTCTGCCAGCAATGCAATAATTCATCATTTTCTGGTTAGTAAAAGTTGGGATTTCCCATTCCAATTGTGTCGTGACATAGCTAGTAATTTGGCAATTGTTGGCATTTGTGATGCCAAATAATTGCAGTTTACTGATTGCTTCAAGGGCCGCAGTTCAAAAAGGATCGAAATTACTCTCCAGTTTTTTTGTTCGTAAAGCCATAGTTTGCTTGTGGGCCTCCTATATTACACGAGGGATTTTGCATAATATCATATCGACCCTTGTTTTCATTTTTTGGCTATACTAATAGCAATAAATTCTCCATCTTCAAACCTCCAGTAGTGGTGGCAACTGTGTCAATTTGCTAAGGTTTTAACTGTGCCAAAAAAAAAGAGGTTGTATCTATTATGATGAATTATTGCTTCATATTGTAGGTGCTAAATGTGTCAAGTTCTGGCAGTTCCAAGTTGTGTTTGTCATGCAAAATCCAAATATCTAAATTTCAGTCGTTTTGTCTCGTGCTTCTATTGCATCCAATAGCGCCAACCCTTCCTAGGTGTCTCCTTGATTCCATGAACTTACGTGAATTATTTGTGAGAGTGCATGCGGGTAAATCTCTTGTGGTTACTAAGCACAAACTTTACCTTGCAGAGCTCGCATCATTTGGTGACTTGGGCACGTAACTTGGAATTGGAGGATAAAAATGACTGCTGGTATTGAAGCTGCCATGGCGCATCTCTTATCTGTTTTATCATGATTTTCCTTTTGGGGTCTACAGAATGGTGATCAAAAGGGGAGGAATGCGGCGTGGGAGCTTTAGCTTAATAGTGGCAGCACGAAGAAGATTTGAGTTTCCTTTTCGCGATTATAACTTACCGGATTGCGGTGCCCGATCTTAAATAGTTTGATTGTAAATGACATTACAATTGTAGATTGTGGACGCCTGTAGAAGAATTTTTCATCTCACTTGTTAGATGTAAACCTTTGTTTTGCTCATTAAGGGGCCAGGCAATTGTGATTTCGTTCGAGTCTTAATGGCTTGGAAACGAAATACGTTGATTTCTCTTTTCTTCTTTTCAATATTGGGTCGTGCTTTTTATTCTGTAGTGATAAGCTGTTTGCTCATGGATGTTCAGTTGGCAATTTGTGTTTGTTTCGGCGCATCATGATGATTTGTGCTTAGTATGATTGCTGTCATCTGTGTTTGTGGGTTAAAGGATGTCAAGGTTGGGTATCTTCGTTGGGGCTCAATCTTCAGCAACAGAATCCGTGGTTGATTCTGATTTCAGCCGTCATTTCCTTTTGAAGAAGTGACCGCTGGTCCCAAGTGAAGGACTTGGATGTCGGCGGACAGTTTTTTTTTTTTTTTTTCCAATCTCAAGAAAACCAATTAGAAGCACGGTTTCATATAATTTCGAAGATTTGTCGTCATGCGGTCTCAAAATGAACAATGTAGGATGTTTTTCGATCATAACGAAAGTACCAATTCTACGTTTTTCACTGGCGTGCAATTGCGCACATCCCTACCCATCCCAAGAGCCTTGTGTCATGGGGCGGTGTTTGAACCACGATCGTGCGATAACTCGTGGCTGTTTGGATGATGTTGCGCACAAGTCAAGCCTTGGCTCGAGGATCGATCGCACAAACTCACAACTCACGATCGGTGGAGAGGAAGAGAGTGAATTGAGAGAGATTGAGTCATGGGGAGCGGGGAGAATGGATGCTCTATTGATGTTTGAGTGAATACAAGGTGATCAAGGTATGCTACAACGTGGGAGTTCACCCCTATTTATAATTCAAGAGAGGGCAGATTCGAATGGCCCTTGGTTGCTCTACTTTTGTCCTTTTCTATTCGTCTCATTCACTTGTCTTGCATTGCATGGGTTCTTGAGTTTTGTCTTGCATGGTTCGTCTCTTTGTGTCTTTTGGTCTCCCCCATGGCTGGATGGCGTGGTGGACAGCCCTAGGATCTTCTAGAAGGCCTTGGGAGGCGAGGGGTCTTGGTGACTCTTGGTCTGCCTGATCTCTCGCTCGGTTACTCGTTCGGCAGCTCGGGTCATTCGTTGCATGATGCACAACATCATGCTGCACGAGTCTTGTACCCTGGGCTGATTCATGTTGAATGAGCGCTGCATCGTGCATTGGGTCAGGCTGTACGATCCATGCATCGTGTCACGGTTCATTCCGTTCGTCCGCTACATCGTGCAACGATTGATGCGCTAGTGATCCCGCTGATCCGCTCGCTCAACCATCTTGGCTGATGCTCGGTCGAGTGGGATCGATGCTGGTTGATCCACACGCCCGGCCATGCATTGGTTTGTTGAATGCATCATGGCATGGCCGATTGATCGTATCACGGTCCATTCTTGATCGAGGATTTAGCCGGACCGTGATATTCTCCCCCACTGGATCGAACGATGTCCTCGACACTCCTATCCCGGGATCGTTCGCTTGAGTCGGGGAGCGTTGGAGATCCTTCTTCTTTCGGCTTCCCCTGTTCCGCTTCTTTGCTGGTGTGCGAACCTTAGAGGGATCCGCCAACAATGCTTTCTCTGGTTCAGCCGCACTCTTGCTGCCCGGCCAGCCGTGGGAAACAGCACGTGGATCGGCACTTCATGCGGGATGATATACGCCCCCGTTCTGCCCTCGGGTCATCCGAAGGATGATGTGAATGCTGTGTGGCCTCGAGCTTGTCCACTCTCGTCTGGTCGTCCACGATTTGAATCGTGGCGATACTCTTGGTGCTGGACAACCCGTAGATCAATGACACCACCGCTGGGCATTTTGGGTCCATGACGATCATCGCCTTGCCTTGGACGTCAACCATGGCCTTGGCTTCCTTGAAGAACTTCAATCCCAAGATGAGGTCGTAGTCGTCCAGTGGGATGACGTCGATGGGGAGGTTGCCACACCAACCACCGATTTCAAGATCCACCTTCCGAGCTATGCCAACGGTCAACTTGACTTCCGAGTTAGCTGGTTTGAATCGTCGCCCGTTGCAGCCCCAGCCACTTTGCCGCTTTGCTCGACATGAAGATATCCGACGCTCCCTTGCCACCCAAGGCGTTCAGCGTCGTTTTGCATGATCCGACGTGTATCTTGACTTCCACGAATGCCAGGCCCGTCGTGCTTGTGGGCGGCTTTTTGGGCTAAGCTGGAGTTTTCACCGCGTTCGCCGGGTCGACTATCTTGACGATTCCAAGTCGGACTTCTTGTCGTTCTGGCTCTTGTTGCTTCGTTGTCTCGTTCTTCTTGTCCTTTTCTAAGGCGAGCAACGTGTTGATCTTGTTTTTGTGCGGGCACTCATTGACCCAATGATCCCCTTGGCAAATGTAGCACGGGGATGGTGGTGGCTTCTTGCCTTGGGACGGTTCCCCTTTGGGTAGGACGGCTTGGACGTCCCTTCACTCCATGTCTTTCATTCGGGTCTTCGACCATGATCGCTCTCGTGATCAATGTTGTGGCGAGGGTCGGCTCCCCCACCATTGCCCTTGGCTTTGGGCTCGTCGTACCGGTGGAGATAGATGAGGGCTTTGGCCACGGTGAGAGCTTTGGACAGCTCTTGCACTCCGCGGCGTTCTAGCTCCATCTTTGCCCACGGTTTGAGCCCGTCCATGAATGCGAACAGGGTTTTGGTGTCAGTCATGTTTGGGATCTCGAGCATGAGCTCGGAGAACTCCCGCACGTACTTGTGGACGTCTCCCTTTTGTGAGAGCTGACGCAGCTTGCTTTGGGCTTCATTCCTCGCACATTCGGGGAAGAATTGTTCTCAGAACGCAATAACAAAGTCGGGCAAGCGAGTGATAGGTCTCACACCGCGCCACTCGTCGTTGCATCGTCCACGCCACCATAGCAAAGCCACCTCGGACAAGTACATGGTGGCTGTCCGTACCTTGGCTCCTTCATCCGTGATTCCCGTGGTGTCGAAGTATGGTTCGATCACCCATAGGAAGTTTTCCACCTCTTTGGTGGATCGTCCTTCCTTGAATGGTTGCGGTTTGGGCACGTCCAGCTTGGGACTCGGCATCACGGTGATGATGCCTTGCGCCACGGCCGTTTTGCAGGCCTTGAGTTCTTCCTCGAGTTGCTCAAGCTTGTTGTCCGTGGCTGTCTTGTAGGCCGCGTGGTTAGCTTTGACAACCACGAGTTCGGATTGGAGGTTGCCGATCAGTGCGTCCCGGGCGTCAGCCTGTTCGACGGCTCTCCCAGCAACGATGTTCAGGCCAGTGTTGAACTCGTCGCGGAGTCCTTCCTTGAGCTTCTCAAGTCGATCCTCCTATTTGTCGAAGAACTCATCCATGACAGCCTTCACGTTGGCGAGTTTTTCCTCGAACGAGGATGTGGCATCTCTTGAGGCAGCACGATGGTTGTCTTTGTTCTTTGGACGAGAGCCCCGAGCGTCACGGGCACCCGGGGCGCCCTAGTCATGGGCGACCTTGTCACCAGCTTCAACAATGGCAACAGAGTCGTTCGACATTCTCTCGAGCACTTGGGCTGGAGCCACGAACTTTCTTCTCGGCACAGCAGCTCTCATCCAGCGCCACGACCTGCTCCGTTACCACTTTGTCACGGGGCGGTGATTGAACCACGACTGTGCGCCGACTTGCGGCTGTTTGGATGATGTTCCGCACTGAGTCAAGCCTTGGCCCGAGAATCGATCACACGCACTCACAACTCACAATCGGTGGAGAGGAAGAGAGTAAATCGAGAGAAATTGAGTCGTGGGGAGAATGGATGCTCTATTGATGTTTGAGTGAATACAAGGTGATCAAAGTATGCTACAATGCAGGGGTTCACCCCTATTTATAATACAAGAGAGGGCATATTCGAATGGCCCTTGGTTGCTCTAGGTTTGTCGTTTTCTATTCGTCTCATTCACTTGTCTTGCATTGCATGGGTTCTTGAGTTTTGTCTTGCATGGTTCGTCTCTCTGTGTGTCTTTTGGTCTCCCCATGGCTGGATGGCGTGGTGGACAGCCCCTAGGATCTTCAAGAAGGCCTTGGGAGGTGAGGGGACTTGGTGACTCTTCGTCTACCTGCTTGCTCGCCCAGTCGCTCTGGTCATTCGTTGCATGATGCACGACATCATGCTACATGAGTCTTGCACCGTGCGCTGATTTATGTTGAACGAGTGCTGCATCATGCGTTGGGTCAGGCTGTACGATTCGTGCCACGGTTCATTCCGTTCGTTCGCTGTAACGTGCAACGATTGATGCACTAGTGATCCGCTGATCCGCTCGCTCGACCATCTTGGCTGATGCTCAGTCGAGTGGGAACGATGCCGGTTGATCCACACGCCCGGCCATGCATTGGTTTGTTGAATGAATCATGGATCGCATGGCCGGTTCATCATATCACGGTCCATCTTCGATCGAGGATTTAGCCGGATTATGATACTTGTCTCTCACGTGTACCGCAAAAACGCAGTCTAATGACTAATGGTTACAGAATTTTACGATTGAACATATACATTTCAATATGTTTGAAGGTTAGGTCACACTGTTCTCACGAGCAAAGCAGGAAACCAGCATAGATGTCAAAGGAAAACCAATACATAGACTAAACTCTTCCAGCTGCCAGGGTTCAAACTTCCGCTCTTGATAAGGGAAAAAACTAGTCAATAAAGATAATTAAAAAAAACGAAACCACATACATGTAAAGTTGATTGATGAGCTGGTACTAGGCATTTTCACCAAAATTTGGTCCTAATAGTACACTGATTATTCGTTTCCGCTTTTCACTGCACAGTCACAGAGCCATCTTGTTTCATTTTGATGAGGCTGCTCTCAATATTCCGCAGGACTGGTTTATAGCTGCAATGGTATTTTGAAAATCAGTCAGCATCTTATCCTAGAAATAGGTTGGAAAAATGCATCATGTAGCTTGCAGAGTAGAATGGCAAATTAGGACTCGGGAATGTGATTTCATGACAACAAGGGAGCGCATATCTCACAGGCGTGCAAGACCATTGTATGCTTGTGTAGCTTGCTGAAGCCGTGCAGAGAGCTGCAAGATCTCCGCCGATAGTGCTTCTGCTCTTGTCTGCTCTTTTGCAAGTTGGCCCTTGGGAAATAGAATGAGATTGCACTTATTAACAAGATGCTCCAAGGTAGCGTATTTAAAACTACACGACAGAAGTTGAGGAAGTTATGCCTGAGCCTTGTTCATAAAACGCAAGTTTCAACTTTCAAGGCCTTTGATTTACAAGAAAAGTGAGCATCTTTAGTTTAGTTGAACCGAACAGTCCAACAAGTCACCAAGAGTTCAATTCTATTCATGGCGGAGTACAATATACAAAACCATAGACAAGGACAAACCTTTAGAGAGAGAATTTCGGACATATATGCTGGTGGCTCCTTGACCCCATCCCCATGAGATTCCACTGTACCTTTTAGCGCCTCCCTCTCATTAACAGACAGTAAACTAGCCTGATCTGCTCTTAATCTATCTATAACACCTCGGAGCTCCTCATTTTGCTTAAGACAATCTTTCACCTGCAAGTAAACTCATTAGGGGCACTTACAGATACGAAAGAAACATCGAAATTATGATTAGAAAGAAATTACTATAGCTCTGTCAAATTCCAGGAAAAATATGGCATGTAAAATGGTGTACCTGCTATAAGGTCCTAATTAGCTCCCAATTTAAAGTAATTTAAAAAAAAAATTCAATCTGCATTCGAAGTATGTGGTAACTAGTAGCTAAGCAGATCTTAAAGCCTGGGCAATAACTTAATGGTGAAAATCCACTAAGCAAAGCCGCTAACAGCCGTGGGCAAAAGTCAGAAGGGCATCCAGGAGTTTGGAGACTTCACTGGAAATCAAAATATACACTACACAAGTCACCATGCAAATCCACAACCATAGTTGTTCAATCAAAATACATATCATGAATCGAAATCTTATATTTGTGAACTGTGAATCGAGAATCGAATCAAATTGTAAGTTTTGGTATGTAACCTAAAATTTGTATTGTATCCTTGGCATTTATAAACTATGTGCAGAATATTAGAATATATGAAGTATGAGTAAGATTTATAATACATGATAAAAAATATTACACAAGAATACATATATCGTATCCTAAGCATAACAAGATATAATTTCCTTTCGTTTCATTAACACTTGGATTACAGTCAAATGTAAGGCACAAATCTTCATGCATCATTTTATTATTGCATTATAAAGCGCACATTATCCATTTTTTTTTGTGGTCAAATCACATTATCTGCTTTAATTATACTATAGCTATCCAAATCTCGTGTACATCATAATATACTATGGCCATTAGATCACTTAATAGGCAAGCAAACCTAGAAAAAATTGAACCGCTGAACCCTTGAATTGGCACATACGTATCGAACAGATTCACTAGTGAATAGATAGATTTACTTGGATTTAGGAGATTACTGATTCCGATTAGGTATGTATCTCTTGGACCCAAATTGATTCAACGAATCAACATTCGACGGATTCTGATAACTACAATTCGCAACACCTTCAAAATCAAAATTCTTTAAATTGTAATTGTAAAATGATACACATCTCTAATAGTCGGGATAAACTTCTACTTATTAAAAGCAAGAAAAAGAAAAAGAAAAAGAAAAAAAACTATCTTGGAACATAACGTTCCAAAATAATTGCAGATCAATCAATAAAAACTTGAACACGTGGAACTTCATATCGTACTTGCCATGACCAAGTGGTGCATGAAATCCAATTAACTCCAAGGGTAGAGAAAATTGGTTGTTCATGACAAACACAGCAAGACATAGCTCCATCATGACTTCTTGATGAAGAGATGACTCATTAAGATTAAGTAATACTGCTAAATAACTCCTTGTCCACTCAGCAAACAAGCATACAGGAAAAAGAGAAACAAAGATCATAGCTGCGTAACATTTGTGTATGTCGCGTCACACTAATTTGGAAATTTAGAATATCTCCTTTTTGCCAGTTCTCAACTCAGTATTTCCCTTTTAGGTAAAATCTATTAATAATTACCTGATTTTCCCAGAGCACTACTGCACTCATTGCTTCTTGATAAGACGAGGTAAGGTTGGAATTCTCCTCAAAGAGTCTTTCTATCTCTGAAGATTGGGAATCAATCTGCACCAAAATTTATGTAGAAACCATATATTAAACCATCAAGTGCCAAAATATACCCTTTGATGATTTGGGAGCAAGAAACAGAAGCAAGTTACCTCTATAAGAAGTTTCTGCCTACTATTTTCCAGCCTCTCAACTGCCACAGCCATATCGTGCAACTGCTTTTCTAATTTCTCCTTATCCTCCTGCAAAATATACCGAACAAGGAATAAAATGCCCGTAGTATGACACGATGATCAACTTATATAGTCGCCTGGTGCCCACCATCAAAAAGTTGCAAAACAAATACCAGCAAGCACTTTAAAATCAACAACAAGTGCCATTCAGACTCAGATTTTCATCCATGAAGGACAACATATCGGAAAAGCATTTAACCAAAACTATCTGGCAGAAATTATTACCACTGACATTGCTTCATGAACCACGTTCTCTGGAGCTTTCTCCGAAATGCAGAGCCGAGACAAATGATGAGAAAAAGTTCAACCTTTTAATTGGTAAAGACAGCATAAGGCCGCAAAATTACTTTTTTTTGTCACCAGACACTATTAAAAACATCTCATACCAGAAGGTTCTTTGGACAGAGCAGCCAATTTCTCTTCTAATGCTTGCTTTTCAGACATGAGTGCAGACGTTTGAGCTTGCTCGTCCACAAATCGTTGCCTCTCCAATTGCCTCAATGTAGATTCTTGCTATTTCATAAGCCCAACACAAACTAGTAAAAAGACCGGACGAAACAAAGTGGTGTGACTAAATATTACTATACAAAGAACCAACCTGGAGCTCATCTTTTAGCCTACTCAGCTCCTTTTCCAAGGCCTGCAAGTGGTTAAAAGAGTTGTCCATAGAGGCTATTCCACCAAACTGATCCCCGTTTGCTTGTTGCTGTATTGAGTTGAGTTCTGCTCTCAAAGCTGCTGCATCTTCCTCCGCCTATGGCGACATACCGATAAATATAGGAAAATCAAAATGCTTTCACATATTCAAAAACAATTTGTCTGCTTACTCGATACTGCTCTTCTTCGGCTTCCTTCAAACGTTTCTTAAGCGTGCGAAGCTGGGTTGACAGATCCTCCTACACTAGATCACAACTGAAACATGAAAAACATAGACAGCAAAAGACACAATTTGTAGAATGAAGATATAGTAAGTTAAAATACCCGCGCAACAACTGCTGCATCCTTCTCCATAGCGACATCCCTGAGAGCTTTTCTCAAAGAAGGTACTGTGTTCTGTTCCTGAAATTTTTCCAAAAGATGGGTGAAAGGATCTGTCATGAGTCTTAGCGAAAATTTGGCATTAAGGGCAGACGGAGGATGGTGAAAAATTATAAAGAGAAGCAGATAGAATCACCGAAAATTTTCAGGTGAAAGCTTTGTGGTTCATAATGTTCTAAAAAATGCAAACTTTTTACATGTCAATTGAGTGTGGTCACTTCAGGTAGATAAGATAGAAGCAGTACAGCTAAGATGACCAACTTTTCATCAAAATGCAATCAGAATTTGCAGACATTGTTAGCTAACACAAAAACCAGATAATGTCTACTTCTTACCAGATCATTTAAACGCTTAAGCAGGGTAGCATTCTCAACTTCCTTTGCTTGAAGCTGGAAAAAAACAAAGATAAACTCACGCAGAATTGGCGTTGCCCTCCTCTTTTGCTCACATTAAGGATAAGCAATCACCAAGGAAAAGAACAGGATTAGTGTACCTGCGATGCCAATCTTCTGTTTTCGTCGTCCAATTCTAGATTCATTTTCTGAAAGTCCTTCAGCTGAGAAACTAAGCTGCTAACATCGGACTGCCCTTGCAGTTTACAATAAGCATGAGGCCTTTCAATAATAGCAAACCCAAACGTATAGAATCACTTGAATTATCCTAACTGGTACAAAAACAAAAGTGCACAATTTCGCTTTACATTCCACAGTTCAAAGCTCATATCATTCGCCAAAGCAAAGGCGTTTAGCGGACTCGATATGCAAATGGAAATCAACAGTCCAACGGCAAAGGACTTTCAAGAAATAATATAAGACCTAAAAGCAATGATATATATCCTAACCTCCGAGAGTCGATTTCCACTCTCCGATTTTCTCATCCCTTCAGTACCTACGGCAGATAGAACACACGAATAAATAATTAGTTCACCAACAACCCAAAGAAAAAAGCAAGTGATCGATCCGGGATTGGAGGAATGCGCGGAAAATGAAGAATGATCAACCAACCATTGGAGCTGGAAGAAGCTTTGGCGAGATCTGGACCCGAGGGAGCCCTGCTCAATCTCTCCGCCGCTCTTTTCTGGCGAATCTCCTCCAACTGCGACGATCCCGAGTTCGAAACACAACAATCAGGAAGGTATTAGGTCACTACACCAATGGAAAACATCAAACGAGGAAACGGAATTGTCAGGAGGGGGAAATCCGAGCATCTCGTACCGTTCGTCGACCGAGAGAAGCATGACGCGCGTCCATGTTGGAGGACGACATCCACCTCTAGCTCGAACTGCAAAATTGCCTCTTCGTCCTTCCTCTACGATGGATCGACGCAAACAATTTTGAATTCAAAATTCAGAAGAAGAGAAGGTAAAGAAGAAACGACGGGACATTGAGGTGGTGCATGATAACCTTTCAGAAATAGAATTTCTATTCCAAACCTATTCTAGAAATATGTTTGAAACAAAAACTCGTTTGGTAACGTAATTTTATTTTTTTATTTTTGGAATAAAAAGTTGTTTTAAAAATAGATTTGAATCAACTTTGAGAAACAAAAAATTTTAATTTCTAAGAGAAATAGAAATAGAATTTATGTTCTAAGCTGTCGGCCACCACCGCCCGCCACCTACTTTTATTCTAGAAGTAAAAATTTTCAACTGTTGTCAAACGAATTTCTGTTTCAGAATGAGAAATTTATGTCTTTATCAAACATATTCTTTTGGCTTAAAAACTCATTCAGAACTAAAAATATAAAAATCTATTTCTGTTCTAGAAACTTATTTCTAAAACAGAATGGTTTTCATTCACTCCCGAATTATGAATAAAATTAATTATAATTAATAAGGTGGTAAAGAAAGACATCAATCGTCTGGGTGGTGTAGTCGGTTATCACGCTAGTCTCACACACTAGAGGTCCCCGGTTCGAACCCGGGCTCAGACATTCCTTTTTATTTATCTATTTTTCATGTTTTTCTTTTCTCCATCTTTTTTTTTTTCTATTAGGAAAAAAATTTCTCTTTTTGATGTTTTTATGGTAAAGCAGAAGCTTTGGAGTGTGAGTTGATAACTGTAACACGGCAATCCTCCCCGTGACTCAAGCAATTATTCTGGTCGTGTCTTGTGATTGATTTAACATAATCATGGGATTTTCACATTTGATTGATGTTGTAATGTGACCGCTACTTTCTTAGGAAGGAATCGCTCACGAGGAAAAAGCCAGTTTCCATCACTCCTACCCACCATGTGTTCCTGCCTTTCGATCGCACCTTTTCAGTAACGAAAACGTGTAAAGGAGATTTAGGAAAGGTTTAAGGAACGAGGCACAATTATTGGAGCAGAACAGAAGCCCGCCCTTTTTTGTTTTTTTTTTTTGTCCTTCTAATCTATTTAAGACAGCTTCCAAACCCATTGGAGGTGGGAGGGCAAGGCCAAGTCCCAAGACCAAGAGCACACGGCATTAGGCAAACTGTCATCTGTTTTTCTCTGATGAGGTTGAGGAAACTGTGTTTCTGCATAGCAGATCCTAGGGATGGAGAGGACAAGCGCGAGGAGTCGCGCGACAAGCCTCGCCGTCCGAAGGCTGGCCGTGGAGGTAAAAGCCGAGGGCTTGTCGTTACGGCACCTAACGAGCAGGGTTCCGATGGCCATGGATCCAGCACCCATGATGGCGGCGCGACCACTTTGATGGTGGGCGCGGCCTATGCCTCCTTAACCTTGGTCAGTAGTGAAGGTGGCAGTTCCCACGGTCTTGGAGGTGATGATGGCGGCGGCGATGGCGGCGGATGACAGGCTTCAGTGTGTGACTTGGTCGTTTCTGCATGATCTCTATGGTTGTTTTGCTTAGTTCCATAGAATTTGGGAGTTCAGAGGCACTCACTTGCCAAGACTCCATTAGCAAGATAAGGGCAAGCGGTGCATTTCACTTGTCTACACTTGTGTATTGTATTTCACTTGTGTCTTTGTAAGCTGTCTATTAGGACTTTTGTCTTCACTAGGGATCATTGGTATTGCCTTTCCTCCTTTGTTATTATCGTGTTGATGCTCAAGACTTCGTGCTCTGATTCAAATTGCCATCCTTTCACCCTATACTGCAGTTATTTTACCTGGTGGTACATTATCAAACTATTGAGAGCCGGGTTCTTTTAGTCAGGTTCCATATCTGATACATTCGGGTTTTTCCTAGACTGGTTCGACCGGTTTGTATTGCCTAATTGTCTATCTAGTTCTACACCATATACTTGACTTAAGAGCTGTGGAACGATAATAACATGAAAGAGGCAATTGACTCAACAATCTACCGTAGGCAAAAGTGCAACTGCATTGCCGTCATACAGGGCTAGCATGAACCCGGATCGATAAACCGGCTGGAAGCTGCCATACCTCAAGTTTGGCTCTAAGACTACTGAAGCTCATCAAATCAACTTCTAAACAAAGGATTGTAAATTTTTGGTGAGTGGAGTAAGCGCACATGTTAAAAAATAAAGGAGTAACAAAGACAGAGGGCGATAACTGTCACACAGCACAACATGTGACTCTTTGGATCTACTCGTGTCTCGGGTAGAATCCGTTCACGGACATCCCCCCGTCCACGCAAATAATCTGGCCGGTAATGTATGATGATGCAGTCAAGCAAAGAAATGCCACCAGAGATGACACATCCTTTGGATCTCCCAGGCGATGGAGTGGTGTACAAGAGTATACCTCTTCCAGATAATCCTTATTGCTGAGCACCTTCCACAAAAAAGAAGCCGAATCCAATCAATCTCTTCCTACATTCCTATGTAGAAGAGGATTGGTGCGTTTGCCAGTGCAAGGAATACTATAGTATGGTGCAGAAACTATTTTTTAACTACAACCACATTGTGGTACATTGATGTAGAAATCTCAATTTGTGCATACGCACATGACGACTGGATCCTAGATTTCAACCATAATAAAATTCTTGCAATTTGCATGACAAAAAAGAGCACAATCTTTAGTGGAGGTAGGCGATAGATGAATCAAGTGCATAACGAGAAAGAGATCTTACTTGCTCCACCATAGAAGTTTTGATGTACCAAGGTGCAACAGCATTGCTCCTTATGTTGTCTACAGCCCACTCACAAGCCAGACTTCTGGTAAGTTGATTAATTGCCCCTGAAAGTGCACAACAGGTACCATTGCATAAAGCCGCGATAAACTTCACACTTGCAACTTGAGAGGAAAATGCTCTAAATTCAAGCTGTGCCGTGGTAACCTTTGGTTGCCCCATGAACAGACATGGATTTTAAAGAAACGAATCCAGAAACAGAGGATGTGAAGACAACACTTCCCAGCCCCGATGCTTTTAGCAATGGATGAGCAAGTTGGCACAAATGGAACATGGACTCGAAATTCGTAGCCATGAGAAGAGTAAATTCTTCAGCCGTGAAGTCCACGGCTGGTTTCCTTATGTTGGTGCCCACATTATTTACCTGTAAACCTCAAACTTCAATATTTTCAGTGGCATCACCCAATCTTGATAATTCAGTGAATCTCAGCATCTAAAATTGACTGAAGTTTCTGGACTGGAAACCTTCGTTCGTTCTAGACAAGCTTCAGTTGTAAAAGACTTAAACATTCAAAGCAATCTCGAAGCTTTCAAATGAATTTTAAATGCCGCACGAATTATGACAAGACAAGGAACAAGAATTGGAACAGTGCGGAAAGATGATTACAAGAATGTTGAGCTTCCCATGAAACACAGAAGAGACGGTGCCCATCAGTTTCTCCCTCTCTTCCCTGATAGACACATCACAAACCGACCCCGTAACTTCACAGCCGCCATCGGCCCACTCTTTCAAGCATCTCTCAAGCTCATTCACGTCTCGAGAACAAGTGTGCACTCTCGCCCCAAAGCCCACCAATTCCGTCACAATCGCATTCCTGAACATCCAATTCTCGTTCGAATTTTAAACCAAAAACTCGCCGAAAAGTTTCAAAGTGTATCGCCATTCGAAAGCAAGTTAGATGATTAAACTTACCCGATACCGCGAGTCCCGCCGGTCACGAGGGCGGTCATTCCTCGAAGAGACCATCTGTTGCCGTGTCTCGGGCCAGTGGTAGTGTCGGCGCTCGGGAGCGAGTTAGCTATGGAGCGAAAGGAGTGGTTTTTACAGGAGCAATGCAGCCAGTTTATGTCGAGGGTGGTTTGACGGGGAAAGAGAGTGGGTTGGAGAGAGAGTT
This sequence comes from Lenwebbia sp. NSW1173648, assembly GCA_029784005.1. Classification (NCBI taxonomy): domain Eukaryota; kingdom Viridiplantae; phylum Streptophyta; class Magnoliopsida; order Myrtales; family Myrtaceae; genus Lenwebbia; species Lenwebbia sp. NSW1173648. Next base: position 1,064,491 of record JARCGZ010000011.1, read on the forward strand.
GAGGTTTGGGACAGAGAGGGAGTGAAGAAGGAGGAGAGCGCGGACCAAGTGTTTGAAACATGTCCGAGCTGAGTGGAAATGGACGATCGTGCTCACTTGTGTGTGGATTCTTACCCTTCTTCTTTTTCGACAGCGTGGATCCTCATTGAGCCATAAAGGTAATGGCAAACTCGACTCGCGCACCATACCTGAAGCCTCGACTCTGGAGACTCCTCCATGACTCAAATGTTCGCCTCCTCGGGTGAGCCCAACACCGTAACTCCATCGTCGGTCCCAAGGAGTACCATGGCTTCACCGGTTTTCACACATAAGGGTTAGACTCCCGAATCTACCGTGTTTGCTGTTTAGAATTGGTGACCTCATAAAGAGACGGTGTGCACTTTCACCTTCACCATGACAGAGCTACCACTTTAGGTGATAATTTCATCGCCTTGGTTAACTAGGTTGTCCTCCAATAAATACGTGTAGGGGGTAAGCAAAAGAACCGGATTCAATCGGGAACTGCCCGAACCGAGCTGAACCGTCTAGTTCTAGGTGGTTCTCGATTGCAATAAATTGAAACCGGTGAACATCGATCAGGTTTTAGGTGTGGACTCATCCACCAGACCTCTATGTGTGTGTTAATGTATGTTTGGAAAGGCTCTTACTTTGAAGAAGTAATGTTCTTTGAAGAAGTTACATCACGTATACTTATTAATTTTGCCCTCTTAACGAAAACTGTCGTGCTTCTTTGAGATCAATCTATCGAACATTCTCTACCAATTTAAGAGTGATGGATGATATGTTAAGAATAGATGTCACGGTCTTTTTGTGAAATGGAAAAGATATTTGTTTGTTTTAATTATTCAAGTTGGATAATGTATCAATTGCTCACTGAATCATCCCTTAGCTCTCTCATTTTCATTTTCCTTGAGTTAGTCAAATCATAGCACACTAAATCATATATCACTTTCACATTTTTAAGACGAACAGAGGTTTGTAATTTTGGGCCTTGCATTAAACAGACACAAAATCATGTACAAAACGTGAATGCGACCGACATCAATATCTCCAACAAAGAACCTGTCAAGCCACTAGTGTCGAAGTGTTGAAAAGGGTAACGGAAACGGCCAACCGGGAACTTGCATGTACAACCAACTCAGGACTTGGCCGGTTTCATGGACCCACTCGAGAGAAAAAAGTACCAAAAAAGTTATAAATCTATTACATTTGTACCAATTCAATTCTAATTCTTTCAATTGGACCAATTTAATCCTAAACATTTTCACATGGTACCAATTCAGTCCATCCGGCTAATTTTGACCGGAAATCCCTGACGTGGATGCCAACCGTCCTATGTGGCACATGCGGCGCTGACGTGGATATTTTTTTAAATGTTTTCTTTGTAATTTTTTATACTTTTTTTTCTTTTTTTTCTTTTCATGTTCTTTTTGCTGGTGGCCAGAGAGGGTCGCCCTTCCTAGGTCGCGCCTGGGCAAGGATGAGCGCTGGCAAGGCCGACCCTCACCTTTGGCCGGTAAGGCGACCGCCTCCACTGGCAAACGGAAAGGGGGGGGGGGCAAAAAAGAAAGGAAAAAAAAAGGAAAAAATGAAATAAAAATTATTTTAAAATATATTTGAAAATGTCCACGTCGGCGTCAGCAGTGCCTCATAGGACGACCGACATCCACGTTTGTAATTTTCGACCAAAATTTGCCAGATGGACTGAATTGGTACAATGTGAAAAGGTTTAGGATTAAATTGATCCAATTGAAAAGTTTATGACTGTATTGATACAAATGCAATAAATTTAGGACTTTGATGGGTTTAAAAACCAGTGAGCAATTTCGGTTCCCAGTTAGTGGAACCAGCCCTGCATGGGCGGTTCCTGATTTCATAGTGGGAACCAGCCCACCCTGAAACATATCATCCCTAGAAACGTGGCCACGTTCTCTCTCATGAAGAATTAATTGTATCCATTCCAAAGAAAATGGAAATGAATGAATTCCTCTCGATTTAGTGAAAAGTTAATTTCACTCCATGTATAACCTAATATATGCAAATCGGAGTTAATCGATCGGGAGAATCACAATTTTAAATGAAAATGCCATCTAGACTCATCCAAAACAAGCTCGAATTGTTTTCCTTTGGTTTACTAAAAATCATTTGATAGTGAGATACGAAACGCGAAACGGTGATAGAAGGAGAACGAATCCACTCGAGAAAAATCTATTGTCATAGTTAATCTAAAAGCTTGTTTTTTTGGCCGAAAATCTAAAAGCTTAATCTCATAGTTTTATTCGATTCACAAATCGCCAACAACTACTTTATTATAGTCGAGGTTAATACGTGTCTTATCTTTAGAGGAGAACATATCTAAGCAAACCCTAGCTATTGTAAATCAAGCTCATAGAGTGGCGATCTTTAGGAGATGTCTCTTGGCCTTCCATTTGGAAAAAGGGCTGTGCTCTCCATGAGGAAATGATTTACCTTTGCCAGCTTCAATCGTTTTTATGTATATGTTACGTAATAATCTTTGATTATATGTCAATACAAAAATAATCCTATGACTTGGTCTCTGACGTGGTGTTTACAGCGTTAATCCAGGAAACAAGGCCATTTAATGGGTTGTGCAGCTGCTGATGCTTGATCATATCATGGAGATGTACAGCTAATAAGGACGGCCGATCCATTGGGAAATACTAAATAGGCCTTTGATTTTTTTTCCTTTCTTTTTCTGGAAAGACTAATGTTCTATTTTCGTCTTATTTCTTGTTTTGCCTCGGAAATCACTTTGCAATATGCCTCATCTTGTCCATGAATAGAAATTTAGGGTTTATGGTTTTATCCCCCATTGTCCTTGCACAAAACCCATATTATGCACTAAAAGAAATTCTTAGAAGTACTATGCTGATGATAGAGTTAGTATCTTTTCGAGTTGGATCGAGCGGCGGTTTTAGGATCATAAAAACCGAAGTTATTCGATACGTTCCGAATTTGTCGAGCTCGATGTTATTTAATCACACACGCCACCATCATAAGGATCATAGCCATTTGCTTCAAGGACGGATAACTCTCCTCAAATGGATGTAGAGGAGCTTCCTAAACATTCCATAATCCAACTCATGTCGAACTTAGATATTTCCAAATTCTGACACTTGCCCATCAGCGTACAAGAACAGTTGTTCTTGGCCTGTACCCGCAAGTTCTAGAAATTAAGCATAGTGCTCGGAAAATTCCTAATAAAGAAAAGCTATAATAAGCTTAGTCTCCGGAACTACCTTGACCCTTTTCCCTATCATGACTATATAATCCATGACAATAATTTTAACATTGATTTAATTACTATTAGGCATCAAAATCGCTCTCCAAAAAGCCACACAAAAAAAAAGGGGGAAAAGATCAAGGCCTCTCACTCCTCAAGAACGATTACTCAAATTTCTCTGTCTCTCTCTTTCTGTAGCAGCCTGCAGTTGACCACCCTCTCTCTCTTTCTCTCTGTCTGTCTGATACTATGGACAGTGATCACCATGAGCCTACACAAGAAGATACTGATAAAGCGATTTCCAAGAACACAGAACAGAAAGGCTCAAGCCAGGCTAGATCCTATGAGTGCATATTCTGCAAGAGGGGCTTCTCAAATGCTCAAGCCCTAGGAGGTCACATGAACATCCACCGAAAAGACAAAGCCAAGCTCAAGCCATCCTCCACGACTTCGTCATACTCCGCGAGTTCGACTGTCCAGCCACCGCCGCAGACGCCATCTTCGGATGCTAAGTTCATCGGGAATTCAGATACGAGCAAAGTATCTTGGCCTTGGGTTCCTTGGCGGGAAGGCGAGGAGGAGAGTCACAAGAAGGATGATTATTCCCAGGTTGGTAGAGTTCGACAATTACCCTTGTTTTCCAAAACACCGTCCTCGACGAAGGATCATGATCAAGGACGAAATATTCAAACTTCGGAGAAGGGTAAACCGGGCGGGGATAGCTCCTCCAGGTCTGCTCAAGAACTAGACCTCGAGCTCAGGCTGGGACCAGAACCTCAAGAACCAAAGGGTACTAAAAAGTTCTTCTGAAAAATCGGATTACTAAGATTAATTACCAAGTCGTTTTTACCCTCCTCCATCTTGAACCTGATTGTGTTTCACGTGCTTTCCTTGATTTCGGACATCGTTGTACGTAGCTAGCTGTATATGCAGACTTCTACTGATTGTTTTACCGCTATTGTCAGTGATCGAATTTCATTAGAACCTTATGTTACCTGGTGTTTCATTTAGTGTGAATGAGAAATATTCCTTAATTGGTTTATATATCTTCTGGGCTTCTTCCATAAACCGTTTCTTCTTGCATGGACTCTCCATTCTATCGTCTTCGATCTGTTGATGGTTTTATTTTCTGGCTTCATATGTTTTGGATGATCATAATCAATTTTTTGCCAGCCAACCTAGCGAAATTAATCGTTAACAAGAAATATTCCTTAATTCTTTCCATTCCCATGACAACAAGGAGTTTAATGTCGAAAGTGATTCCCTGCTGTATGAAGACAAACTTGTTCTTAGGGTTTATCAACATGCCATATAAACATATAAAAAGATCCTGCGTTGCATTTGGCTACAATGATATTTCAGATCAACTATGCAAAATTGGCCAACCAGCGTGTGCTCCTTTGGGTTTTACTGATTAGATACCTGAGCATGACTTTCTTTTTGGTACTTTTGGTTGAAGTATATATCTTATTTGAACTTAGATTAATCGTCATTTATCAAGAAGTATTGCCATTCTGGTAAATTCCTTTGTGAGACTAATTGTTCCAAAATCATAGTTATCATCATTCCCCTCACATAAGAAGAAGCCTATGCATGAATTGGCCTGCATTGTTCTGCAATAATTATTCGACATCCAATTGCCACATTCTCCTATCTTGAAGATCAAAACAATGTCCGTTGTATTTTTTCGGTCTTTCTTTAGATAACGTTATACTTTTGAAATTGAGTTAAATTATTCAATTAAGTTTGAACGATTTCTTTTGCTTGGAGTGTCTAGCTTTTCAGTTTTCATGACTGCAAAAAGAAGAGCAAAGATTCATTCGAAATGCATAATTAATCTAATACGAGCGTATATTAGATACGATTCTCTAAATTATACGTCACTATTTACCGAATGGTACAAAGAAGAATGAGAGGTAGCGACTTGATGTGATCTATATAAACAGTCAATTTTTATTTTCCCAGCTGTAGCCCTTTCTTTCATTAAAATTCATCATGTCAATGAGAAATCTCTTCGATCAAAAAAAAAAAATGAGAAATCTCTCTATTGATTACTCATTCAACATGAGTATATCACAGCGTGATTACTTGTTTTAGTGTTTGAGTGTGTTGTTACATACTTATAAGCATGCTTGTTTCATATGATGTGATCTATTTGAAATTTCAAAATGAATATGAAAGCGGTAATAAGAAAGAACTTGTCAACCTCATTGATCTAAAGGAAATGTTTTGTTCTTGCACATTTGAGACTGTTTTTAAGGAAGCTTCTCGAAAATTATATCTGTATGTATGTATTAAGTTACGTTATGTAGTCCTCGTATCCCATGAACTTCCTCCCTTTCTCTACTTATCAGGTACTAATCAGTTGTAAATCATTGCTTTAATTGCTTTGAGATCATAGTTTTCTTGTACTATTTTGCTTCTGCTTTCACCGAAATAGGAAGTGGATATGTCGTTATGTTGAATGGCTTCCTTAATGTATGGAATCAATAGCCAATGACTCATTTTTCACATCAGAAACTTGATGATGTGTGTTTGTGTTTAGCATTAACATTTATCTGCAACGCTTTTCCTTCACCTCCTCTCTTTTGGCCGAGCACATTTCTCTTAAGCCTTTAACATTTGAGAATTAGGGTTCTTACCACGAATTAACAGCACAATTCAATTAATTTGTTTTAGTTCACAACGAATGAAAATCATGATTTTCACAAGAAATATTTGCAGTTTAACAGTTGTAATAGTAAATGCCATTAGCAACTTTTCTTGCGGAACCTTTATCTGTAATGGCGGTGTACGGATTAGAGGTCCAAACTCAACTCCACAATGTTTTACATACATTCATATATATTCAGATTTTTCAGCATGAATCTTTTTTTCCCCGCAGCATTGTTAGTATTATTTCCGACTGCCGAAAGAGTGTATTTGTGGCGAAAAGACTTGATAATTCACGTCGGAGATTTTGAACTCATGGACAATATTTGCTTGCGCCCGGGTTCATGTGAGTCCAACCTAACTAAAATGTCTTTTGAATAGATTGCACTCCACAAGCCTTTTAGCTTCATGTACTAATAAGTTCATCAGGTTACCTCAAAATACACGACATTCTTGATCTTACTCGGACTATCGGATCAAAAATTGAGAAGCGCCATGAGTCCATTGCAATGCGATCGCATTTTCTCGCGACGACCTCGTCAATCTCTAGCTTTGTCGCTCAAAATGTTCGAGTCTCTTCAGTTATCTCCCTCGTATGAATTCAGTGTGCTTATTTCTGCCTCTGTGCTATTCGATATGGAGAAAGGAAAGAAAACCAAAATGAACAAGAAAGAATGATGCAATTAGCGGATATAAGAAATCAAATCATCGTTCTATAAATAAACCGGCACTTCTATGAGAAAGGATGCCATGAAGAAGTATCCGGTAGTTTTGATGGATCTCAGTACTATCAACAAAAGTCCCGACAACGTAATTGTCTCTAGTCGAAATCTGTTGGAGATAAAATATTGCTCCAACTCGTGCGAAAGGGGACATGAATTTGATTGAAGAAAGGACGTGAAAGACTATCCTCGCATCCGACGTAGAAAAGTTCCAAGATGCAGACACAAAAACTCTGATTAAAATTTTTCATGAGAAAGAGACATAAATCGATGAGTCACACACATATATACAGCTGATGGAGTGCGCGGTGGTGGCGCGTATTGTTTGTCTCCTTATTTGATGTACATCGAACTTCTGATTAAGCTTTCACGGGAAGAGAAGACGAGGACTCTTATCTCCCTTACCATATTATTTAGCAAAAATCGAGACTTAGGTTTCAAGTGGTAATTATGATTAACTTATGCTCAGTTTGATAAATTCAATTGTTCATGTGACTGTAGTTTGTCGAGTCTGTGAAGTCCAGTGGATTTCGCTTTTCCCCTGGACTTTTGCCATGACTATGTGAGGTTGATCTTTCATCCGTTTGTTGTTTTCTTCATGGAGGTATTCGTTTGTTCTTGTCCATCTCTCTCTCATTCGAGACTGACCCTGTAATAAACTATCAATGTTGGTTTTGCTGTCATGTATAATAGAAAATCTGTCCAATTGGCAAATGGTTGGGTCCATATTCATGAATTTATACAGAGAAGAGTCTCCTTCTCCATTGAAAATATAGATTGTTACCGGCTATTGCGCGGACGCTATTTAACTTCCATGAGCATGAGAAAAATATTGCGTCGAAGCATTAAACAAAATACGACTTTGCTTTCTGCAACTCATGAATCTCTTGGTTACACGTTCAAATTCAACCGCGATAAACAAATGCTAGACAATGGCATACTAATATACAAAACCAACAAGACCGATCTTCTCTATCTCAGTCGTCGTCGATGTAGATGGTCTCTTGCTGAAACAGCCCACCAAACACCTTCCTCACTTCCTTCTTCCGCTCGGCCTGCTGTTTCGGCTTTGGCTTCGGCTCCTCCTTTGCCACTCTTGGACTCCACGGGGTCGGGCGAGGCTGCTTGATCAGCGCCTTCTGTGGAGTTAAGCTCCGAGCCTTGGCCTGCCCTCTCACTGAAGCGATCTGCACTTTCGGCTTCTCCACCGAACTCTTCACGGAGTTTGCAAGCTCAGAGCTGAGCTTGTCAAAGTTTAGACCCGCTCGGAAGTCCTGGGCTTTGCTGAATAGGCCCTCCACCGAAATCCCTGCAGCCTCCGCCTTCTCTTTGGCTTCTTCCGCGAGACTCGTGGCCTTGGCCTCCTGCTGCGAGAGCTTCTTCACTTCTTCCTCGAGCTTCTTTGCAACCTCGGCCGCTTCCTGCGCTTTCTCGGCAGCTGTTCGTGCCTCTTCCTCGGCTTTCGCTTTCGCAAGCGCCTCTTTGTACTCTTTCCTTCTTCCATCCTCAGGGATGGCACTAGAACAAATCCGACGAGCAAAATTTAGGTTTATCTCAGGTGAAAGGCATGTATGCGTAATAAACAAGAGATTGGAACCAGTCCACGTAATCGTCTTTAAGGTCGCCAAATGGAGTATAACCGCGCGGCATTCTCAAGCTAGAAACTATCGAGGAAGAAAGTGACAACCTAAGCAGAAGTTAGATGGAGAACGACAAAAAGGACAAAGGAAACGCAAGAGAAAATGTCTATATTGTCTGTGTTCCTCGTCCATATTGCCCAGGTTAAGGAAACAGCTTACCTGTTACATGGACAGACATGTTCAGACAAAAACTATGTATACTCACGATTGAAAGAGATGTGCAAGTTTCTCTTTTTGTACTTAATCTGTCTGGTGATCACAAGGCCTCCTGCGAAAAGAAATTATTACCTGAAAAGCTCATCTATAGGCCGTGAAGGAGCTGATGGATTCGTAGAAACTTCCACCACCTGCATTTGATTAACTTACATGGTTCACTTACTATGGAAAAATGCATGAATGTGACAGCATTCCATTAAAGAAATCACACAACAAAGAAGCAGAATCTTGCATAACAGGGTGAATAGGTTGAGCACATATGTATACTACCTTGTTCTCTGCCACAGCTGTGTTGGAGAAAACGCCGGCGACCAGCGATGCTATCTGAGACCTTGCGACCTAATCAAAAAGATTGGAAGTAGGTAGATTGGCTTGTTAATAGCCGTTATACTAATGTCGAGAATCGAAGATTAATGTAATTAGACAGCAAAAATAAGTGAATGGTGATGGGAGAAATTGGAACAATGGAAAAGATTCTATTGCATACATTACATTACTTTGTAGTCGTTCGCGCCACCACTTCCCTCGGCCGCCACCACAACGCTATAGGAACTCTCGGGTGTGTAATCCTCCGTCAAACTTGTCTTGATGAGAGTGTAGCTCACGTCGACTTCCGCTAGCTTCTGCAAGAACTCGGGCATCGTCAGTGGTTTCGACCGGGAGAAGAAGTTGTTGAAGAATGAGGAGATGCCATCCAGCACGTTGTATGTGGAGGTGGCCGCGTTCCCATCGTAGACGATTGCCACGTGGCCGACTCCAGCCAACTTGGCAGCTTGGATCACCTGCAAGGCGTCCGAGGTGGTGACTTCCATGGTGGGGCCGTACTCGACGGGTCCGATGGTGACCACCACTTTGCTCGCATTTCCGATGGCTTTTGCGATCGATTCCGCGCCTTGGAAGGTGGATTCAACGGCGTTCAGGCGTTTCGATTCTTCATTCGATATTATCTGACCATACGTTGATGCAAATTATCAGTCCCGGCTAAATGACCATATTTACTTCTCATGAATCTAAGAAACTATGACTCTTTACCGGTGATCTTGCAAGCATCTACTGGTTACTTAGATAAACCAACCAATCCACCATGTCCTAAACACCATTTATGTTTCAAAGAACTAATCAAATATAATCCCGTGAATTATCATGTCAGTTTTAAGCAAGAGTCAAACAATTAATGCATCTACTATTAACAGCAACTCATAATCGAAATGTTAAAAATCGATGAGAGTTTTTTCGTATGTTAGGCAATGTTCATCAAAGTGATTACATTGGTGAGTGCCAACCTTGTATTGAGTGGCCAGGCGAGCCAACTCCTGGGCAGCGCCCAGCTCCGGCACACCTGCCCTGACGCTGAAACCTCCCCTCAGCAACTGCTGTGCAATGCGGATACCGGCTTGGCCCGTCGCCCCTGCGACAAACACCGTCCCTGGGTCCTTCCTCCTAGTGTTCCCAAACGACAACCCCGAAGACTTGTCGCTCGCGACAGGGACCAGCGACTCCACGTCCGGGATCTTTCCGAAGTTGAACCGGAACGGACTGGGACCGGACTTCTTGGCAAACACGGTGAGCCTGGAATTCTTGAGGGGGACGAGCTTAGAGCGTGGAGGAATTGTGAGGAGGAACGAGTTGGAGGTGAGAGTGGGAGCCATGGCGAGACCGACCCTCTTTTCTTTTTTCCTTGGTGAATCAAGAGAAGGGCTTCTCAATGTCCATGGCTTCGCTGAGTGGATGCATTCAGATATTGTCTGGTCGTATGGCCTATGGATGTGGTCGCTCGCAACGATACCAATGTTTTTTTCGATTTTTGAGGATTATCTAGATCGAATGGTGTGGCAGAATAAGCAAATGAGAGGAAACCACGTGGAACACATTTTATCTGCTCACCAAATGTTGGACACCAGACGTTTTATGGGTGGGGAGAGAGAAAAGGAAGGTGATGAAAAGCACGTCGACCCACGCCCTACCATAAAGGCAGGGGTGACATTGAGGGATCCGGGCCGTTCATTTCAAAATGGACGGTCCGGATTGAGCCACATCATCTTTTTAGGGGTGGGGATTTTTTGGCGGGAAATTTCAAAATTAAAAAAAAAATGATGTAGATCAATCCGGGCAGTCCATTTTTGATTTGGACGGTCAGGATTAATCATGTCACCCTGACATTGACATTGCAATGTCAGGGGATCCATTTCCGCACAGGCACTATCAAAGAGATAGAAGGAACCTCTTCCCGATTGGCGTTCGTGGAACCCGATTCAACGTCGCCGGAGCCGCAGAGACTCCGGTCAGAAGTGTTTAAGAACTTAACATGTCGATTCACTTTAATATTTGCCCAAAGCATTGCCGGCCTAGAAGTGTTTTATATTGTGACCCTAAGTAAAAGACCTAACTTTAATTTGACGAATCGGATAGTTGATCTTCACTATTTATTTCGCCTCCAGAAACCTCGCTTAGACGGTGCTCTTAATGGAAAAAACAAAAATTAGCGCGAATTACTTTGAAACGAGGCATGAGATTTCTACTACCAAGGGCCAAAACGAAAGTCTCATGTTCTGGCTCAAGAGGCTGCAGCAAATTTAGTTTGTGTTTAGGGAGCTTCACGTCAATAAACTCGAAATCTCACAATGAAGAGAGGTCAAAGCACTCTGAATTATACTCATCGTTGAAGGCCACCGGCTATGAAAAGTCAGCACCTACTTCTCGAGCTTATCATTATAGAGTCTCTCTTTCAGACTTTCAAAGTTCAACACAGACGGCAACACCAATCGTGTCCGTATAAGCAATTAACTACCCCTAGATTTACCAATGAGAATGTCTTGTACGCAACTCTTCTGCTGAACCCACATAAACATATTTTGCAGCCACTTGAAAATGCAATTAAATATTTTACTGCCTCAATGGATTAGGGCAATGGATTCAATACAAAGTCGAGGTCGGGGTTTAACCTGGACGGTTTCGAGGCTGGTCAGACACCTGACATACGAGTGCACATTGGAAAGTAGTTCATCTACAAATCTGTTGCTGGGGCAACATTTGGACGCGAGAGACATCAATGCATCAATGGCCTCCGACAGATCAGTTCAGATTATGTTGTCAGTATTATCGGTCCGAGGCTAAATGCCCTCAGCCAGTACGACGTCAACTTAGCCCTTCAATCTTCCTATGGAGCAATGCCTTGTACGTTAATGACGATATATGTAAACCAAGGAAAGCGAAATGAGTATACAAACGATGGTAACCATCCCAAACAGACGGAGAAGATGATAGGGGCAGACCTGTGAGACTTAAGGGTATAGTATATAGAGAAGCATGGATGCTGGGCGAAAGCTCTTTTGGAATTTTTCTGAAGGAGCATTTACCAAAGGACGAGCTGGCAAATATGAAACTTTGGCAACGTATAAATGCTTTCAGGCAATTTTGAGCAAAACAGAAGGGGAAACACAATATGCCACTCATAAAAGCCCCTTGACTGCACCAAAACCATCTGAGCTAAAGGCCAGGTGCAATTAGGCTTGAGACCAAGTAGCAATTCGCATTTGCGATGGGGCTAAAAGCATTTTGATAGTCATGAGTTTGCCGTCTAAGGTGATACTTGCAGAAAGCCCAATAAGTAAGAAAATACCTGAAGCAAAACTCAACGAATGAGCACTCAGAGCACTAAAAGCAGCAAGGAAAAAGAGAAGGCTCATCCTAGCTACAAAAGGCCACTCAACCATTGTTTACTGAACTATATTCTCAATCTACTAAATATCCACCCCGAAAAAGTGATAGAACCCACATTACACATCATTACCTCCATTTACACATTGCTAAAGGGAGCGAAGGTAGTAAAGCATACCAATATTGTTGCACTAGATTATGTAAGCTGCTTCTGCGAACTTTAAACGAAATGCTTCAGAGTCACCATGGAATGGATTGCCACATCCAAGCTCATGAAGAAATGAAATAAGACCAAGTAGTTAATAGTTGATATGGAATTGCACTATTAACACAATTTCGCCTTTTATACACCTCTGAGAACAATATTTCTATCAAGAGCATAGTTCGACACTTACAGACTATAACCAACGAGAATAGTAAAAGTTTTTGTATCAGTAGAAAACTGCTTGAAATACATGTCAGGTTTTAAGAACTTAACATTTCCTCGGTTAATTGGGGTATCTCCAGGACTTTAACACCAAATATCTATTGTAGGGCCACGCCAAAAGAGAAAAACAGAGTTCTCAGGTATCTAGACATCCTAGATGGCATGATGTGGATATATCGTCTGATATCCACCTTAACACAGGCAGGTAGGTAAGAAACATAATCTACAAAAAAAATCTCGACCAACCACAAGAGAAGTGGGCATATAAATATATGAACTTCTCAGTGTTGAAAACACCATCCTAAATGAACCCAGAGAAAGATGTAAATACATCACCTGAGTTGATGTTCAGAATGATGATCTGCGCAATGTTCTGCTCAACCAAGTCATCAAAGTTGAATATTTTTTCATCTACCAATTGATGAGAAATCCAATTTAGTACCAACTTCAAGTTAGCAGAACCGACAAAAAACCTTTACTTGATTTAGTCTCCAGAACACATTAAGCAGCCATCACTAGAAGCTATATGCATCATCATTTGAATTCTTCGTACTATATTTCATTAGGAATAGAATAAGAAGACAAACTAATCCTGGCAATTATAATGGAAGCACAATCACATGAATAAAGCATGCATTAAGGCAAGGAGTTGTCCTCTCCAATCTATGATAACCTGTAAAGCAACAAATTCTAACGTCCCTAACAAAGGGAAAACAATGATTACCAGAAAATCTAGCGGCAATGACTGATTAAAGTCGCATCAACAGAATAGCTGAGGAACCTCATTTATCGATTAACTGCCAGCAATAAAGACAGACTAATTAAATATTTATCAACATATCAAAATATTCGAATGACAACATGAAATTCAAAGCAATTTCAACGAAAGAGAGATGCTCATCAATATGATAAAACAAGCCAAAAAAGTTCATAATTCCAACACTAGCAGCAAATTCAGTGACCTATGCCCTTCTTTGCCTTAAACGACTCAAGAGCCTTCATTCGTAGCTCAATCTCCAGTTTCTTTTGCTTAGTATCTGCTTCTTCATCATATGAACGATACTCCTTTCTGTCAACATCTTCATCGTCCAAGGAGGATGCATCTCTCGAATGCTTTCCATAATCAGATGAGACAATATCCTCTTTCTTCGTTCTCATCTTTTCTGCACGCCGTTCTTCGCGTCTGCGACGTCTCTCCTCTCGATGTCGACGTCTCTCCTCCTTCCTCATTTTCTTCTCTTCTTTCCTCCTCCTTTTAGTCTCCTTCCGATCCTCTATCTCAGAATCATAGCTATTATCATCTGAATCTTTTTCTCGCTTATCTAATCTTTTGTGCCTTTTCTTCTCCTTGCGTTCATTAATGTGCTTATCACTTTCCTCAGAACCTGTTTCAGACAAGCTGCTGTGTTTACTATGATCGACCTTCTCCACAGATCTTTGTGTGACTTCAGATCTATGCCGTTGAATACCATCATGAGAACGATTCTTATCATCAGATTTTCTACCTTCAACGGAGTGAGATGTCTGTAGCTTCTCACCAGATTCTTTGTTCAGTGAAGGTGACAACACTCCCTTTCCAGAGGGCTTTTGCCTGCCAACGATGACATTACACTATTAGACAGCACGCAATACAAAAAAGTAGCTGGATAAATTCATGGGAGAGTCCACACCTCATTCTCTCCTGGTCTTTGTTTCGAACATCCAAGCCATCAGAACGGCCCTTGGAGCCAATAGAATGATCTCCAGCTGCTCTTTCAGGAGGAGAAATGTCCTTATCATGCACCTTCATGAGTGAGTCTACCTGTTTACTGAAAGAGGATGAGTTCATAGATCTTTTATCTCTAGGCTTGAGAGCACGATCCCTACTTTCCCTACAAACAACACGAATCACAGAAATTAAAACCTTTTGGAGGATTTGACAATTCTACTTCCCCTACGAACAACCAAACAAATAGAATCAATATTTGACTATTCATTTTACAATACTAGCCAACAATATGAAGAGAGAGAGAGAGAGAGAGGACCAACTATCTAGAGATTTGGAATCTAACCGATTGTTGTTGTTGATTCCCCTCTCATCACTTTTATCTGGGCTTTCTTGATGCGACCTACGTCCTCTCAATCGCAGTGAAGTAGAACCGTCGTCATTACTCACGCCATTTTTAACTTGCTTTAGTGGACTCCTGCATGGAATAGATGACCTTTTAGCAGCAAAACAGAGAATCAAGAGGATAAAAAAAATGACAAAAAAAAGAACTAGAAATGTTTTCAGCTTAATCAAGGATGAGACTCGAGGGTATACCTGCTTCGCCTCCGGACGTTCCTAGCTTGCTTTACAGGACTCTCATATGGGCTCGGTGACCTTGTATCAGAAGACACAGGCATGCAAAAGTATCCATGAATTGCATGTCGTTTGAGGGTAAAGTGAGTATGAACTCTATCTACAAATCCTACTTTCAGAACTATTCATCTCTTCAAACTTGAGAGAGCGAGAGAGAGGATATTTTCCCAATGTGATCAATAATGCTCCCTGAGGAGTCAGACCGATATGGTGTATTTTGTATAAGTGTAAATGTGCCCCAGTTAACAATTTCCATAAGCTCACAAATAAAATTATGCATAGGAAAAAACAACCATTATAGGAAATATATCATTTTGAAAAGGAAAGAACAGGCCGATGATTTGATAGACAAAATCCCTTCCTCTCCTTGCTAGAATATGGATCAATCATATGAACAGCATCCTCAGCAAACAAAAGGAAAACATTAAATACTCAATGAACCTTGAAGGTGTAAACAAGTCATCTATGAAGAATAATGAAGGATATACCTCATTCTTGCCCTAGAAGATCCAGCAGGCGATCTTCCAGATGGAGGAGATCTCTTCAGCAAGGGCGGAGATCTATGACCAATCGGAGATGCAGAGTTTGACTCGTGAGATGTCCTCCGGGGTGGAGGGGTCATTGATTTCCTGCGGACAGATAAGGGCGATCTTCGTCGCCGTGGAGATGGAGACCTTTGCCCTGAAATCGATTGAGATCTCCGTAGCCGCTCTCGTACAGGGGATGGGGTCCCATGGCGTACAGGAGGAGATGATTTGGGATGCATAGGTGAAGTTGATAAATGACGGACAGGAGATGACCTGCGAGACACGGGTGAAGGTGATATACGATGCCTGGGAGACGGTGATCTGTGTCGTGCGGGAAAAGGCAACCTTCTTCGAACTGGAGAGGGCAACCTCCTCCGTGCAGGAGAGGGTGACCTCCTTCGTACTGGAGAGGGTGATCTACGTCGGACAAGGGAAGATCTACGTCGCACTGGAGGTGGTGATCTTCGTCTCTCAAAAGAAGGGGACCCACGCCGGACAGGAGATGGAGATCTACGACGCCGGACAGGAGATGGAGATCTTCGACGGCGTACAGGGGTCAGTGATCTACGCTTTATTGGAGAACGTGATCTATGCCGAGGAGGCGAATGCAACCTCCGCCTTACAGGAGATGGTGATCTGCGATTCGGAGGAGATATCGATCTTCGCCTGTAATAAGAAGCTCCTCGTCTTGGAGATTGGGATCTCCTAGGAGAATACCTCCGACGAGGTGTCATAGACCTTCTTCGAGGAGGAGCACGATAACCCTTACCAGAAGAAATTGAACGGCTTCGTCTCTCTCGTGATGCGGAGATACTCCTGGACCTGTGTCTTTCACTAAAGGACATATGTCAACAATATAAAGTAATCTTAGAACTATTAAGATACAGCCAAAAAAAAAAAAAACAAGATAAACAATTATTGTTTCCTCAATCCCGAAACAATTTAAGAACTGTATTAATGACAAATAATTTACTGTAGCAGGAGAAGTATGGCTACATACTCTGAATAACTCCTGGATTTAGAAAATGACTTGCTGTTTGACCTAGAAGGTGAAGCTCTGAACAATATTTCACATATACTACTTAGTGCATCATCCAACAAATAAAAATCAACCAAAAAGTTTCAAATCACACAAAACTGCAGTAGATGCTCACCGAAGGGGGGAAGAGGAATGGTCCGCTGAATGAGGAGATCTCAAAACTCTGCAGGAGATAAGTAAGTCAGCATTTAAGAGTCACATTGGCGGCTTGCGGAAATCTCAGATAATCACTTGCCATATCCTACGATAATGCTTGCACAATAATCAAAGAATTGAAATCTTAGATCAAAACACTAGGTATGAATGGTATGAACTGCCTAAACCAGAATTTTTTAACAGCAAAAAACCAGAGCTATTACTCACTACATCCAAATATGTCCATTAAATAAAAGCTGGATGCTGACTATTTTTGTAAAGAACAGAAGTTTGAAAATAATCTCTAGAATCCAACATAGGGAGACTAGGAATCTCAAGCCCCAACCCAACCAAATAAGAAGGAAGAAGAAATGAGAATCATGAAGATAGATCTGTCAATATCAAAAGATTGGGTATAAAAAGCCAAATACAATGGCTGGTGTCTGGGAAAGGAAGCTGTTCCTTACTACTTCACCATTACAGAACCATGAGTGAAACAAAAATGAAAACGAAAATACGAAAATCGAGCATATTTCTTTCCCATCTTATGCATTCTCTAGGAAAACCAATTAACTCAACATTTCAGAAGTTATATCTTAATAACACCAAAGACGCGACGCTTTAGCCAATATAAGGAAGTATCAAGCAAAAATACGGTACCAAATGCTAACAGTTAGTGATTTCCAGATGATTGCAGCAAATTGTAACATCCAAAATAGAAGTGGCGAAATCAGAGGAGAAAAGGCAACAGCAAAAGAAAAACAATCCTTGCTGATCATATAAGTTCTGTAATGCTACTTTACTAAATGATAGAGAAATTTTCCAGGGGGTTAGGTAGTTTACCGTAATCCCAATCATTGCTTAAAAGTTCAATGATAATTTCACCCTACACATATTAATCAAAATAAACGTGTCTATGTCATTTCAATTCCTCAAGAAAACTTGAAGATAAACCTGAACACTATCTCATCCTTCATGGGTGAAGAGAAGCTTCTTTAATCCAAACCGAGAGACATCTCTTTCGCTGTTAGATCTTCTGCTAATTTTCAAGAATTGAATGTCTAATGCATCATGACCTCGTCTTTGAATAGCTTAAATCAACTATGCAAGGTAAGTGCAACAGCGAATACAAGCTCTAGACATTTAAAATACTCGAAGGATTGAAAAGAATGCAGATGATAGGCATCACAAATTATCCCTTACTCATGGCTTCTTCTCGAAGCACCCCTCCTTCCATTATTATTTCTATCATCCCGACGAGCATTTGAGGCCCTTGAAAATATGAAGTCCTTCTCCAGGGCATCATTTGAAGCCTTCATCTCTACCACACCGTCCTACAGTAGTTTGAGGTAAAGGACATGAACCCAAATAATTGCAGAAGCTAGCTGAACGCATAGAAACACAAACATAAGTTAAAAGTGCACCGCAGCTTTAGTTAATGTAACTGCAGCCTGAATAAAATAATATTACCATCCGCTTTGATTTCTCCTGTTCAAATTCTCTACTTTCCTTGTCTCTATTCTTCCGAATTTCATCAGCAACACGGTCGGCTTCAACCTGAATAATCATGAAAAAGAAAAATCGCTGAGAACATACAATCAGTTATTTCAGTCACGAGCTCATCGCGGAATTATAGAAATTAGACCTGCTTCTTCCGAGTTTCTTCCTCTTTGGCATCTAAGAACTGCTGAGGTACACCGCTTGCATTTTTCTGCGCACTGAGAAGAAGAGTCCAGAGTTCTTTCATGAACTTGCCAGTATTTTTCTCCATAAATCCTGTTAGTTGTATCTGAACTTCCTTTCCATTAACCTCCTGCACCAGAAAAACAAAACGGCTTGACTTTTGTAGTCGATTTACAAGGAGTTTGCATACCAAAAACAGCTGCAGCAGCCTATGATGCACCCCTCGAAACATCCTCATGTGACTTGAACCTTAGAGAGGTACAAATCACAAGAGAATACGTAATAAAGCACTAAACCAAAAACTTCCTTCCCGAGAATCTAGAAAGACAGAGTAGAATACCTTCCCATCCAGAAGTCCGTATATGAAGTTGATGAGAACTTCATCTTCAAACCCTAGAAGCTCAGTAACCCTGGTGGCAATCCAAGGTTTCATGACATCCATCTTCACTTTCGCCATGTCCACCTGAAACACGAAATTTGGACGGTCGATACATTTCCTAGACACGTCAACCAATAAGCTTCCCATCAAGTTATCGCTGAGTGCAAATGTGCATCAGAACGTGCGCACTTAGATTGTCTCAGTGATCTCCTACACTTATTATATCATCAATCAGTAGTTCAACAAGTATTCGAGTATAGTGCCAAATCTAAGGACGTAAAAAACGAAAAATCTCAACCATCTCCGAGCGAAATCTAACCAGGTACTCCAGCTCCGGAGGAAACTTCTGCGTCTTGAGGAGCTTCGCTTGTTTGTTCGAGAACCGAGTGTCCTGATCCGCCGAAGTACCCTAAACACGCGATTACGCATTACCGTCTAGAACTGATAGGACAAAAGAGGGCGAGATGAATACAGTAAAGCGACGGATCGAATAGATTTGAGCATGAGCTTACCCGGAAAAACCCTCCCGACATTGTTAGGGTTTTGGGAGCGAAGCAGACGGAGGAGGATGGATTTTCCTAGAGAAGGTGAAGATAGGAGAGGAGATTCGCTGTCGCTGGGACGCGCGAGATAGATAGAGAGGGAGAGAGAGACGGGCGTGCTCCTGTCCTGCGCGCTCGGTGTGATGATGCCCTTCGTCTTTTGGATCGGATCGCATCGGATCGGATCGGATCCAAGACCTTGTTTCGGCCCAAATCAAGAAAAATCCGGTAAGCCCTAGTCCTCCTACACATTTGAATTTGGTGGGATTTTAAGTTTTTTCTTTATGGTGGGAAGGTGGGATTTCAGTTGAAGAAGAAGAAGAAGATAGCTCCGAGGAGGGGATGGGAGGGAGGGGAGGGGGAAGAGAGAGTCGGAAAAACAATTCCATGTCAGCGAATTCCGCCGTCGGACCGTTCCAAGGATGATCGGCGACACTGTTTAGAAAGTAAATGGACCGTTTTGAATCGAAAAAGGTAAAAGAATGGTTATAGTTTTGGTAAAAGTAGAAAGACTACTGGAGCAAATAGTACGTCATGTTCAATAAGTATGCGCTTCACTTCTGTTCCCAACTGATCGCTCAAAATGCGTAATGCACAAAATGAATATGAAATCCATTTACGGTTAATCTGTAGTTTGAATACTTTTGAATCATGAAAATCAGCTATACATGACAAAGAACGGACAACAGCGTAAACTGCGCATCACTTGATTAAACTACCCGACAATGAGAGAATCATTAAAGCCGAAGTCGAACATATTTGGTAAATCTAGTAAACAAAAAATTTTGTTAAAGACGCTAAAAATAAATTGTACTTCGTCCTTCATGAAGTGAAATAGTGTGTTTGAAACGATGGAAGTGGAAGGAAATTTGCGAAATTAATAAGGATGCATTTGTTTTATGAAAAATGAATGATTTTAAAAAAAAATTGCCAAAATTGATTGATTGTATCGCTTGCATAAATGAATGAACGAAAAAATATTTTCATCGTCCATTAAAATGTTTAGACATAAACTATAGTAGATAATGAAACTATTTCTTGTCGACTGGCTATTTAATCTATACAAGCGATCATCTTTAGAAAAATATCTTTTAAATTATTTATTTCTCATAAGAGAAACAGAGCCTAACTTAGATAAGTTTCCCCCTTATTTGGCTGTTAAATTACGAAGGAAATGGTTGAATTTGATCTTAAATATTACGGGAGTATTTTCCTCCGGGCCCACATTTTAATTCCTTCCAGAAGTGAAGAAAAAGGAGGAATGCAAATATGAGTCATTTTCTTCCAAGGCTAGGTTTGTTTCTAAGAAATGAATGATTTGAAAAAATATTTTTTTTAAAAAAAATTGATCACTCATATCATTTATAAGAATAGATAAACGAAAAATATTTTTTTCTCATTTTCGAAAATATTTAGACATAGATTACTGTCGATAATGAAAATATTTTTCATTGAATAATTATTTTAAGCGATACAAGAAAAATATTTTGCAAATCATTCGTTTTTTGGAAACCAAACAGAGTTGAAGGATGCATTTGTTTCAGTGAAAGTGTTTTTCGAGAATTGATTTTCCAGACTTTCACTGTTTTGGTTCCTCGAAAATGACTTAGTTAACGGAAAACACTTTTCGGTCAACTGAAAATTCATGCATAAATTTAGAAAAGTGAATTTCTAAATCTAAAGAAGCGAAAACACTTTCCAGAATTGCCCATCTCGATTTTTTTATTTTATGTTATATAATTTTATATTCTTTATATTTACTTTATATATATTTTTATTCTTTAAAAATTATATTTTTTATTTTTTTTATTTTTTTCTTGTTCTTCCTCCTCCGCCGATCGTCGGGCCTCGGGGACGGCCCGCTACTGGCTACAGACGTGGGCCGGCGAGCTCGAGCTCACCCGTGGCCGCCGGCGGCCGATTGCGGTAGAGGGAGAAAGAAAAAGAAATCAAAAACAAAAAATAATATGAAATAATTTAAAATTTCAGATTGAAATCATTTTCCAAATGAGATCCAAACACCAAAAAATATTTTCGGTTACATATCACCAAGTATAGGAAAACTAACCATTTTTCTGGAAAATGATTTCTCGAAAAGCATTTTTCTTTTTCATGGAGTTGCCCAACCAAATGCACTCGAAGATTGCTCTCATCTTTCATTTTAAGTGCAAATAAAATGAAGGATAACGGAGTCTACTCACGAAATTACTTTCTCTTAGCATCGCTTCCATTCAACATACATCCTTAACATATTCAAGGAATTTAAACTTTTTTTTATCTTCTTTTCTCTGCGTTTTTCTTTCTTTCTTTCTTTTTTCCATCAGTTTCCTTCATCACTTAAATTACCAAACAAAGAGAGGCAACTGTTTTGAACCCATTTTGACAGGTCTAAAATGCATGACTCGAAAAGTGATTTTTTTTTTTCCAAAGGGGTGAATTGAATTTTTTTGTAAAAGAGGGGTTCTTTATCAATATTAGACAGGAAAATAAATTGCTTGGAATAAAATTAATGTAAAGTGCAAATACTGGAATTTAAAACGCGGGAATGGTAAATTTGCAGAAAGTAAAGTTGAAAAGGTAAATTTTCAAAGAATTGGCCTTTTGTCATTAATTGGGCAAAAGTTTACAAAGAATACGATGTGAGTATTTAAAACTCACTAAAAGCATTTATTCGCGGATAAACAGTTATCAATTTCGACTGTACTAATAATTACGATTATCGACAACGCTTTACAAAATTTTAGGCATGATACTTCGTACTTTGATAATCATTATCTAAAAGGAGTGACAACTTCTGAGACCATTGGGATAACCAACGACAATCATGTATCATCGTAATCAACTCATCCTTTTTAGTCATCTATGAACTTTGTCAAATTGGTGAAGGCCTTTGTCCATAACTTCTATTATATATATGATGTCCATGACTTTATCGATGAGTTATTGATTCTTTTCAAGTTGACCGTCTCGTTTATTGGCGACTTCTATAACTAGAAATTGATTGTTGTAGTTCGAGCTCACTACTCGTCGATAATAAAAGTTGGTCATTTTTTTTATTAACTGTAAAACTTCTTTTAAATTTGCTGTGCATGATTGGCAAGACGATGGGTCCTGATTTTTTTTTTCACTGACTCCGTATATTTGGGACTTTTGTGCATCACATACGTGGGAGTCAAAAAAAGGACATGCAAAAAGATTTTGAGAAAATCATCTAAAAGGTCGTAAACGGTAACCATCGTAAACGGTAACCAATTCAGTACTAAACTTATTTTTTTTGCCAAAGCACTAAACCTTTTAATCTAGCCACTTTAGTCTCAAATTTTTATGACGATTTGCCAATGTACTCCTCTTCGGTATCCATATTAGCAATTTCTGACTAAAATTGGCTAGAAGGACCATATTGGCAAATCGTCAATTGAATAGTTTACGACAGTTTGGACAATTATCCCCAAGATTTAAATCGTTATTTGAAAAGGGTTTAGGACCTGGAATTAATCTCGCAAAGGAAGTAACCTGTTTGGATTCCGATTTCGCCCCTTCCGATTCATTGATTGCCAATTTCCACACAGATTCATGAGAGATCATCCTGAGCTTGCAACAATGGTATCCACCAAAATCGCTAAGACAAACCACGTTTACTTCTTTGATAACTTATTTAAGGGAAGGCCTTGATTCATACTTCCTTACATGATGTAGAAGAATAGAACACTCGACCATCATGCATCTACACAGCTACAAGGATTCAATTAAGGTCAATGATCTAACCCAACGGACTTTCTGGTGCCGACCTATTTTGGGTTCCTTAACTCGCGTCGGCCAGGACGGCTGACCTTGTGTATTGGCGTGGGGCTCTCTAAAGAACACATCGCGATTGGAAAACGGCGAGCAAGGGAGGGTCTGCCAATCTAGTTGGAGAGGTCGGCACTCCGTGGCAACCCCTCTTGTTGTCTTTATCGTTGACCGGGCGTGGCAACCGGAAATCCTCACTCCCAGGCAATGGAGATGCGCATATAATCACCGGCGACAGCAATGGGATCACAACGGGCTTAAAAGGGTCCGCCACAGCGTCACTGCCATTGACGACGCGATCCAGTTGAAGAGACGCGGGGGCACGCTTTTGAAGCCGGGTTTTGCACTTCTTCGTTCCCTCGGCTCGGAAATTGAAGCCTTTCTCCATCGTCGAGCGAAAAAAAGGTCGAAGCCGCCGACGGCTTTTTAACGTCTCCAGGAGAAGGAAAGGAAGAAATACAAGCGAGAAGTGTTTGGTGGTGCACATGCCTTCTTAGGCTTGATAAGGAGCTGGAGATCCAAAGTTGTGAGCGCTTGGTGTTGCGAGGAAGTCGAAACGGAAATGATGGATCGAGGTTGCTTTTTGGAGGAGTAGAGAGGGACATCATTTTGAGTGAATTTTCCGATAATTGAGAGAATTTTTCTCTCCAATCCCATGGCTGATAGCATTTTGAGGAGCTCCTAGCCAAGACGGCTTTTCTTGTGACAAGAAACCCAATTTTTCCTAAAATAATGGTTGAAAATATTTGATAATTTATTATAATATTTTGATGTGATATTTAGCGTTAATCACTTTTCAAAAACATGTATTAGAGTCCACACGTACACGGTGCTAAAGCTAGTTATTGATTAGACTCTCCTCATTCGGATGGTCATGAATAGGGGTGTGCAAAAAAGAACCGGGGACTGCCTGGACCGGTCTAGAACTAGTGATTCCTAAGGGAATTTCCTGGTGCCAACTGTGGAACCGCCCACCCATCCACTCAGCCCGGACAGATAATATATATAATTTTAAACTTTTTTACCAAAATGAAAAGTCCTAAATCTCTAATTTGAAACTCGCTCATCTCGTCTCAGTCGCTCAGGTTGCGTTTGGTAGTCAGGATATAAGCTAGGATAAGATAGGATAAAGCGGATATGAGGGGATATAGTCGTCCATGATAAAAATATCATATCCTGTGTTTGGTAGCCGTCCAGAATAAGATAAAGAGGATATAGCCAAGATAAAAATATCCTAGGGGATGGGGTGGGATAGATCAGGATAGGATTTCTCAATAGAGCAAATACGAGGAGAACCAAGTTTTTCCCACAACCACCGCCTCTCCGCCGCGCCGAGCCGCCTCTCTAGCGGGGGGCCGCCTCCTTGGCGGAGGCGACTGTAAAGTGTGGTCGCCCCTTTAGTGTCGCCAAGCTAGGGTCTCTGGCCCCAAAATGGGGTATTTCCACGACCTTATTTTTTTTATCGATTGTTTTGCATGATATGAGATCGCGTCCCTCGTTCTTTAACCGTTTAAACCTTTTCAACGTTTGAAAGAGGTCTCGACATGTTATGAAGAACTCAAGGTTGATCATCGACTTTCAAGGTAGCTCTCTTGGATGACTTGCATGAGTTCATCTTCAACTTGTGGAAAGATATCGGATAATTAGATTATTCGACACTTGTTTACTTACTCGACAAGACTACGAGCAAGGCCAGCGGGTCATTCTCAAAGGATGCGATTCCAAATCAAGACCCCCGATTCTACGAGGTCTGCTTCGTCGATGTTATGCTCGAATTTAGATGGTACAAACCTTTGCTCAATAATAACTCACTCATCAGAACTCATCATTGAATAATTTCTAAAGCATTCTCATGTTTCAACGAAATAGAATCGATCTTAGTTGCGCCTTGCCTTTGCTTATCCGACTTTAAATCCGTAGTTCACCAAACAATAGATAGGATATGACAAAATCCGTGGATTCCTTATCCTATTCTATCCTGACTAGAAATCCGGACGACCAAACGCAGCCTGTGTCTCACTTTCACCTTGGTCTCTTCGTCTTCGTCTCTCGACTCCCATCAACTCACGGTCACGCCTCCGACCGTTCATCACCTCCCTCTTTCGCTCTTGGTCACCTCCATTTGCTATAAGTTCGAATATTTAATCTTCAATCTACTCACCAAATCCTAATTTCCAATCTCCATTTGGTCGGTGAAGTTTGGTGGGACCGGTTCCATGAACCCACTCGAAAATTGGACCAGACTGGCGATTCGATTCCGGGTTCCAATTTTTCAGAGCTGATCCTCAGTGAGCGGTTCCAGGTTCTAAAGTGGGAATAGCCCACCCGGACTATGCTCACCCCTAGTCACGAATCCGTTCGTCTCAATTTGCAAATTTTTCATGAATGACATGGTTCCTCTAATCCGACATGGTGCTCTATGAAATGTCACGACTTATCTCAATCGTTGATGTATACATCGTTTACTCGCGCCAAAGGGTGAAAATTGATTAAGACACCTATGAAAATACCTTGTGTAATCGAAAATCTTCGTCCTTTAACAAATTTTTTTGACACATCTTCCATTTTCCCGTGTCCACCTTGAGATCTCATTCAATCCTTTTATTGAATTTATATGCATAGATAACGAAATATTAATATACCGTGACAATAAATGTCTAGATAATCTTTTTCATTAACCTCCTCCTATACCGTTTACTTTTTTCATGCATGCTAGTAATTTTCTTTGTAAAAATATAAGTTTTTCAATCGCAAAGCAATAATTCTGTCGCTTATGTGGGTAATTTTCAATGCTAAGAATAAAATGGATCTTTACTTAAAATTTTTGGACTTGGGTCGGAATTTTTCATATAGAATAGTGAGTTGCCATATGAAGTAGGCTTTTCATAGTGGTCAATAACTTTCGTCGTTGCAAAAGTATTTTCTTCGTTAAATTCTCCACAACTAAAACCAATTTTAAAATCAGGAGAAATTGGTGACCTTTAAGTGGGGTCTGTCTCCATGCTCTCCGCCACTTTGCTGATCGACCTCGAATGAAACTAACGCTGGAGTCCGATTATTCAATCTTGATAAGCCGTCTGAAAGATTCTTCCCTCTATCCTTGGATGTTGAGCCACTTATTACTGACTATATTGACCTTTTAGCTCCTTTTGAGAATCTAGATTTTGCCCACCGCCTCCGTCACTCAAATAAACTAGCAGACTGGGTTGTAAAGGCCTCTAGATGCAAGGCTCTCCCCCTTAACTGGGTTTCTAACCCTCCTTCCTCTCTCTCGGAAATCCTCTATTTTGATGCCCCCTACTCTTGTAGGTGGGCCCGGGTTTAATGAAATGAATTCTCAGTTTCAACAAAAAAAAAAAGAAAAAAAAAGTGGGGTCAACAATTTTTCCAACGAAAAGTGAGTTCAACTTAAGGCCCATGAATCCGATTTTCGTATGAATAGGCACGACACGCCATAAAATGCCCCGATCAAGGGGAAATTTTTTATGGGTGAGCTGTTATAGGTTTTACCTGGAATTTAAAATCTACTCATCGAAATCGATTCACTTATTTTTGGAACCTGCAACCTACTTTGCATGACTTAGAACCTGAAACTTACTTTGTCATAGGTTCCAAGATCGGTTCCAAGGTTTACCTAGATTCCACATGTATTCTTAATTGAACGGTTGCAGTAAATTATCACATTTAATAATCATCATTTACTGTTACAATCTACTAACCATGACTCATATTTGGACACATGAAGAATATGAAATATTAACAAAGTAAAAGTCTCAGTCATAAATATCGCCAGAAAATGAAAGCTCGGACTAATGGTTCAGGATTACACACTCATCATCGAACGACATGAAATAGTGCAAGATCGCGCAATAATATATAATAAGAAAAACATAAAAACTTGTTCTAAGTTATAGGTTCCACCTCTTGAAACATAAAATCTACCAATCGAAATCGGTTCCTCAATTTTTAGAATCTAAAACCTACCATGTTTTCACCGATTCAATTCTCCGGTTCCAGGGTCACGGTTTTACCCGGAACCATGCTTGAGGTCAATAGCATGGACTCGGGTCTAATTATTGGTATTAAACGGATCTAACGGTTAAGAACCCAAATGGCGTGGATCCAGCTCCAGTCAATAGCATGGACTCGGGTCTAATTATTGGTATTAAACGGATCTAACGGTTAAGAACCCAAATGGCGTGGATCCAGCTCCAGTCAATAGTTCCCCAATCAAGGGTCCACTGCGGGCAACGTGGTGAAACCGAAAAGTCAACCGAATATTATCCAAAGGAGAGCCCAGAAATATCAACCAAATAGAATAAAAAAGCGGATAGAATTCGATCGAAGCTCTCCGATCTTCTTCTTGATGGCTGGAACTTGCAGTTGCGGCATCGTGGCTCATCAACCCCTGTTCGAGCTCAAGCTCCCGCAAGCCCAACCTCCGTTGCCTCGACGCAAGAACCCGCAACGCCACATTTCATCATACACCCAACGCCATGTTCATCGTCCTCGCCAAAATTTAAGCCTCCACCACAAGGGCCGTCTCAAATCCGGAAATGCCGAGCTTCCTAATCTGCCCTTGTTGCCAAGTTCAAAGCTTGAGTTCACTGTGAGGGATGAGTGACTGATACGGCTTCTTGGACTCTTTTTTTTTTTTTTTGGGTTCCTCCACTTGGATTTTGGGTGTTCTAAGAAGCGAAATTTTTTTTTTTTTGGGGGCTTTTTTGTGGTCCTTTTTTTTTTCTGGACAGGTTGGTGCACAGAGAGAGTATGGTTCTTCAGCTGGAGATGCCGAGTCGCTTATCTCCGACCCAAA
Source organism: Lenwebbia sp. NSW1173648 (assembly GCA_029784005.1). Taxonomy (NCBI): domain Eukaryota; kingdom Viridiplantae; phylum Streptophyta; class Magnoliopsida; order Myrtales; family Myrtaceae; genus Lenwebbia; species Lenwebbia sp. NSW1173648. The sequence continues at coordinate 1,092,300 of JARCGZ010000011.1, forward strand.
CCAAGAGGAATTTTCTTGGTCTTCTGTTATTCTTCCGTATGATTTCTCTCCCTGTTTTGTACTGCTCTCGTTTTTATCGTTCCGGTGGCTAGCTTGTTCATGGGGGACTGATGGCATTGTTTGTAATTCCACATAATTCAGCATTCCGCGCGACAGTGCTTCAGCTTGAGGATACGTGAGATTAACATCAAATTTGAGACCTGCATTGGTCTCCTTCCCCCTCTTTTGGAGAGCATAGAGGGAAATTGTAATCTAATCTTTTGTCATCCCTACGTGCTAATTGCGAGAAATTATATGTCAATCACTAGGTATAGAAGGCACGGGAGTAAATAAATCGTCTAAGAGCTCGCTGTACACAAACTTTCGGATATTTATATGGTCTGTTGGTCTGAGAAAGCCAGGAAATTACTGCCTTCAATCAATCTAAAGGAATGGATCTTCCAGGTTCTTGTTCCCAGCACTCGGGGGACTGTTATTTGGTTATGATATTGGTGCCACTTCGGGTGCAACTATCTCGTTGCAGGTAAAAAGATATAATCATGTCTTATCATTTTGTTTTGATCAAATGTAAGTATGGGAAGATCCAGTAAAAGTACTGTATTGTTTGATACTTGAGTTTGTCATTTTGCCACGCTTTCAGTCTGCTCAGCTTAGTGGCACTACTTGGTACAACCTCTCAGCTGTTCAGCTTGGTCTTGTGGTATGGTTCACATATCGAATCTCATATTTATAGCATTCATTTCTGCACAATATGTGCACCAATTGAAATATCCGTTTCGATTGGTCATAGGTTAGTGGTTCCCTCTACGGAGCTCTTCTAGGTTCCCTTCTTGTGTATCCGATTGCAGATTTTCTTGGTACTCTCCTCGCTTGCATTTGTCGTCTTTTATAATTCGAATAGCCGGCTTCTTAGACACTCTAGAGAACTTTTTTTTTTCTGACTTTAAAAGGGAGGAGGCGAGAGCTTATTACAGCGGCTGTACTCTATGCCTTTGGTGGTGCTATCACGTCTTTTGCCCCCGGTCTTGGTGTTCTCTTATTAGGAAGACTACTCTATGGCCTAGGCATTGGGCTGGTAAGCTATTTGAACATTCAAACACTCTTTGTTGTTCTGGTGAATTCTCATCTTGTTCTTGGCCATATGCTTCAAATACACAATTTCCACAGGCTATGCAGGGAGCTCCTCTTTATATTTCGGAAACGTGCCCATCTCAGATTCGTGGAACCCTGATATCTTTGAAGGAACTCTTCATAGTTCTTGGGATTCTGGTAACTCTTAGAAAATGTGTATTTCTGAGAAAACATGCATTACTTTTCTTGAAAACGAAAACAATCCTTTTGGCAGTTGGGTTATTTTGTGGGAAGCTTTCAAATTGATGTCGTTGGGGGGTGGCGATACATGTATGGAGTGGGTGCCCCTATTGCATTACTAATGGGATTGGGCATGTGGAGTCTCCCTCCATCTCCTCGCTGGTTGCTTCTAAGGGCTGTCCAAGGTAAAGGGCCTTTACAAGACTACAAAGAGAAAGCAGTTGCGGCCCTGAGCAGATTAAGGGGACGGCCCGCTGGTGACAAGGTGTCTGAAAGACAAATAGAAGACACTCTCGTCCCTCTGAAGTCTGCGTATGCAGATGAGGAACCCGAAGGAAGTTTTCTGGAGGTATTCCAGGGGCCTAGCCTAAAAGCCTTCATCATCGCTGGCGGTTTAGTCCTTTTCCAACAGGTAAATTTACTGATACGCCTAAAATGGCATATTTTTTTCTTGGTCCTTTCTTCTATCATATGGTATTTACGGGAGATTGGTAAAAGTCGTGGTTGGTAAACCAATTCGCTACCTGGTTTTGGGCAGATCACTGGACAGCCCAGTGTTCTCTATTATGCAGGCCCCATTCTCCAGGTACATGACAACCAGCACTTCTATCATTTGAAGTTCAATCAATAATGACTCCACCTGATCGAACTTTTGTTGTTGATGCTCAAGAGTGCTGGCTTCTCTGCTGCTGCTGATGCTACCCGAGTTTCAGTTGTAATTGGCCTTTTCAAGGCATGATTAATTCTTCATAACAGCCTATCACGCATTTCTCTGTCTTTAGTCTTCCATTTTCAGTGACCAATTTTCCTTTCCAATGATACTTCTTCAGTTACTGATGACATGGATAGCTGTTCTAAAAGTTGATGACCTTGGAAGAAGACCCCTGCTGATTGGAGGTGTTGCTGGGCTTGTATGTATCTGGTCCTGCTTTTTTTTTTCCACCCAAAAGTCTTCCCGGTCTCTCCATTGCTCTTTAATGTCAAGGATGTCCCAGAAAATTATAATGGACTGTTTCATACTCTTTTTTATGTGTTCAGGCTATCTCTTTACTCCTCCTCTCTTCTTATTACAAATTTCTCGGAGGATTCCCTCTTGTTGCTGTTGCTGCTTTGCTCCTCTATGTGGGTTGCTATCAGGTGACTAATATGTCTTCTGCGAAGGGCCATTCCTGGCTTCTTCATTTTCCGCTGTTCGACTCAAAAATTCATTTGAAATAATCTGTCATGTCAATAATTTGAATGCAATCTAATAATTTATTTTCCATTCTACCGCTCTCAAAGTTCTATAGTTATCTTTCTGCCTCGAAATTAAAACTAGAAATCAGCATTGGATTCTTGCAAATTGATGTTATAGGCATAATAATTAGCCCGTCATTTTTTACCATTTTCACTTACACACATGCCCTTGTTACATATTGCCTAATACATGAGTAGTGAACCACTGTTAAGAGCGTAGTTCTTCGTGCTGGTTGTCAGATATCATTTGGACCCATCAGCTGGCTCATGGTGTCGGAAATATTTCCACTGCGCACCAGAGGGCGGGGAATCAGTCTTGCAGTACTGACAAACTTTGGTTCAAATGCCATTGTGACCTTCGCCTTCTCACCTTTAAAGGTAGTCAATCTGAAGTGATCTGGATTTGCTTGTCCTGTATTTCACTTCTCTAAGGTGATTGAGAACACTGTATCTTGTTTTGCAGGAGTTGCTAGGAGCGGAAAATGTTTTCCTCCTTTTTGGGGCTATTGCTTTGCTATCGCTCTTGTTTGTAGTCCTCCTTGTCCCAGAGACGAAAGGTTTGAGCTTGGAAGAAATCGAGTCCAAATTCCTCAAGTGAAGGCAGTCACGCTATATCAATTTGTCGAAAGCTTTACGACAACAAGAACCTTGACGAATCTGTTGACGCATCTCTCTCCCCAGCTGGGCAATTAGCAGGACTACTCAAATGCTCCTTTTTCACTCCCTAGTCCTAATACTGTTAACAGAACAAGCAAGTACTCCCAGTTGATGACATTTGCACAGTTATATCTTTGTAGTTGAGACCACAGTTTGCAAAACCGACCAGATCAAGAGATGCAATGTAAATTGACTGGTGTGAAGCTGTAGAGCTATACTCGTTTCTCGTGTATATGTAAGAACTCGGATGTAGACTTGTGTATATGTAAGTTGTCTCGGTGAACCCGATGCACGTTCATTCACTTGAGCTTTCTCACAGTATCACCTGAGCTCTCGATAAAATCTTTATCATGATATTCTTTATTCACCTTTTAGCTGCGATCCGGAGGAAGCTTGCTCTTGATTAGCATCTTGTGGCCGTTGAAGCAGAAGAAAAGCTCTAAAAGCGCACGACATCAGTTTGGTAACTTCAACAATTTTCCTATGGTCGCAAATGGACATTCATCAACAGAGGCCATGAAAATTTCAGGACATTTCATTACGAAAAATTGCAGGCTCATTTCTTATTGGAGGATAGGGTGTTGAACACGAGCCACTAATGTGGAAGAACTCTAGTAGCTTCCTCTAAGAAACTAAAGCATCACTTCACTCCACCTCAGAAATTTATTCTAACTTGTCGTGTACGAAGATTTTTTTGAGCTTGACTGGGCTTTGTCCACATGTTATAGCCAGTTCAAACCTGTCACCATTCACCAAATGTCTACTGTTTTTTCTTCCAGAATAAAAGGAAAAGCGTTCCAATATTTTTCAGTGGTGAAGAGAAAAGCTATGACCTCAGCCTCAATTGTCACTCCAATTCAGGAAAACTGGAAGATCCTACTTTGTCCTACATGGCAAACGGTAGCCTTGAGTTGGTGCCACGTGTCAGCCGAGCAATCGGGCCTGTCTAGCCGTTAAGGGTTTATAAAAACCCCACCGGTCCTCTTGTTTCTCTGCGCTTAGGGGCTTGTTCGCTTGTGTTCAGACCGAGTCACAACAGACACACACACACACACACACACACACACAATCTTCAAGCACTTGTCTAAGCAGCTTGTCGTTTGATCAAGTCCCAAGTAAACTTTAGCCCATGGCTGCCACGGTTTCAACCGTTGGAACTGTTAACCCGGTAATTTCCCGCCATTTTCCAACTCTACAATCTCGCTCTCTTTCTTCGCTTCCTTCATTGCCATTTTGTCTCAGTTCTGGAAGCAATTGGGTGTGTGCTTATGATGTTCGACAGTTTACACTACGCTGTCATTAAGAAAGTGACTATATGCTATTTTCATTCATGCATTGGTTTGGAGTTCACCCTTTGTTTTTTTCGTGGGAAGTTCGAAATTTTCTTGTAGCTTATGGAGGGGTAATGCATGAGATCAAGGGTACTTGATCATGTTCTTGATTTTGCCTTTTTTCGGGATTTCTAGATTTTGGAAGATTGAACTAAAACTTGTAAATTATTTTTGTTCTTCAGCCATTCAGGTAAAGGGTCCAAACTCAAAACCATGCTTCTCAACTAAATGTTCCAGCCACATTCATTTTAGTTTGTTTATACAACTTGTGAAAACTGTTTTAACTCTTTAATCACAATGACTGCATGCTCATCAAACGAATCTTGTGTTGATCCAGTTGAGCTTGAACAACTCGAGCTCTGGAGGCTCAGTCCCCAGTTCGGTCTTCTTGGGAAGCAGCCTAAAGAAGGTGAACTCCAGATTCACCTCCCCAAAGGTTTCATCCGGGAGCTTCAAGGTTGTCGCCGAAGTTGAAGAGGATAAGCAGACCAACAAGGACAAATGGAGAGGCCTTGCCTCCGATACTTCTGATGACCAACAGGACATCACCAGAGGAAAGGGGATGGCTGATTCGCTCTTCCAAGCTCCCATGGGGACCGGAACTCATTATGCGGTCCTGAGCTCATATGAATACCTTAGTGCTGGCCTTCGCCAGTAAGTGTAAACATGTTTACCGTCGGAGACAAGTGCTTGCGATTCTCTATTACGAGATGGTCCATGTGACTTGTGCTCATACTGCAAATTCGTCTTGTGTTTCAGATACAACCTGGACAACAACATGGATGGTTTCTACATTGCTCCTGCTTTCATCGACAAGCTTGTAGTTCACATCACCAAGAACTTCATGACCCTGCCTAACATCAAGGTTAATGGCTGAACTTTCTGATTCTGATGAGGCCGAGGACTTATTTGCTTTTCCGATGTTTGATCTTGATTATCGTCATTCTGTTTCAGGTTCCTCTGATTTTGGGTATCTGGGGAGGCAAGGGACAGGGCAAATCCTTCCAGTGTGAACTTGTCTTTGCCAAGATGGGAATCAAGTGAGTTCTTCATGAACTTATGATAAGTTTTTGGAAGGATCAAAAGGGAAATCTAACCTATAAAGAGAACACGTTCTTATGCTTTTATCAACTAATTGGTTGATTGTGCAATATCAGCCCCATATTATGATGAGTGCCGGAGAACTGGAAAGTGGAAATGCTGGCGAGCCCGCAAAATTGATCAGGTAAAGGTATCGTGAGGCGGCTGATATTATCAAGAAGGGCAAGATGTGCTGCCTCTTCATCAATGATCTCGATGCTGGTGCCGGTAGGCTCGGTGGGACCACTCAATACACTGTGAACAACCAGATGGTGAATGCTACCCTCATGACCATCGCTGATAACCCAATCGATGTCCAGCTCCCAGGTTGTACAACAAAGAGGAGAACCGCCGAGTCCCCATCATCGTCACCGGTAACGACTTCTCCACATTGTATGCCCCTCTTATCCGTGACGGTCGTATGGAGAAATTCTACTGGGCACCAACACGCGAAGACCGCATTGGTATTTGCAAAGGTAACTTCAGGTCTGACAATGTCCCCGACGAAGACATTGTCAAACACGTTGACAACTTCCCCGGCCAATCTATTGGTAAGTGTAAACATAGAATTTTCTGTTGGCAATTGTTCTCTCCAAATTTTCACAAAGGGATCGTGTTTGAAACGCCTCCATGAATGGTTGTAGTAATTGCAATTAATACGGTGGTTATGGAAAAACTCTCCTTTGAGATCGTGGGAGTTTGAAATTGGAAACTGAAAACTGACTTGAGAATCAATGCATGTCGAGTGAAAGAAAGTTTTAGTAAACTTCTGCCAACCATTTTGAGGCGATGTCGTCATACATGAGCTTGCTTGCTCCTGCTTGCAGACTTCTTTGGTGCCCTGCGTGCTCGTGTCTACGATGACGAAGTAAGGAAGTGGATTTCCAGTGTTGGAGTTGAGAGCGTTGGAAAGAAGCTCGTGAACTCAAAGGAGGGTCCCCTTACTTTCGAGCAGCCCAAGATGACCCTCGAGAAGCTCCTTGAGTACGGAAGCATGCTTGTGCAGGAACAGGAGAATGTGAAGAGAGTCCAGTTGGCTGACAAGTACTTGAGCGACGCTGCTTGCTCTAGGTGATGCCAACAAGGATGCCATGGAGAGAGGAACCTTCTTCAACTAGAATGCTCGTTCTGGAAGTTTGATTGGTTGGTGTGTTCATCTGTTGTTATTCTTAGTGGTAGCAACATGAGGAGTCATAAGCTCATACTTAATGAATGCAAGCAAGCAACGGATTCCTTCCTCATGATAAGAATTTGTTTCAACAGACAGAATTGAGAGCTGTAGTTGCAAGCACCAAGACACTCTGTCTTTGTCGTTTCTTGTTTGTTTGTTGATGTTTGGGCAATGCTTTTTCAGTCTCGCACTTGCTTACATGTTTGGAGAGAACAAAAGCACAACCTAATACTGATCCTAGTGAAGTCAATGTGCCGAATAGTCCGTAGTAATTTACAGTAAAATATCCTTTTTATTGCTTGTACATACTACATATTAGGCTGCAGAGAACGAATGCTGCACCGATACAACATGATTAACATTTGTTAATCCACAATATACACGACGAATCGAGAAAAAACAAAATTCTATTGTCGACAGCGGAGGGGATGTGCATTCCACTAACAGTCTTTCAGTTGGTTTGGAGTATTCTTCCATAATTCTCTTCTTCCATGGCTAAAAATGCAAGAGAAAGCACCCGGTAAGATTCACAGAAGACAAAAAAAGCCTTGGGACAATGTTCAATGCAGTTGCACACATGGATTTTCATGGTTACTGTAATTTCCTCAATACTCCTGTAACTCTGTCTCTTTCCACCATTTTCACTACAACCTTCGGAAGGCTAAACAACATACTTTACCAGGGGAATGCTGAAAAAACCACCCATGAAATTTTACTTCCTGGTCTACTAGAATGGTTTGTCTATGCGCTCGGTCTCTCATTAGCAGTTGCCAATCAACTAAAGCTAGTGCATTTGTTTGTTTTGACCTCAGAAAGAATGTTACAATTGGCATGGAATGGAATGATCAGGATTTACCTTCATGAGCATTGGTTGATGCCGCGATATGCGTAGAAGAGTTTTTAGCAGAATGAAATGCAGTATTGGACGATGCCTCTTGGTTTCGAAGCAAATTACTGACGGCCTCCCTGACCTTCTCAACCACACCTGCATCGCCAGGACCTTTCCGAGGACTTATTGCCTCCGATATCACTTGAGACAGTGCCCTGTCATCTTCCCCTGGTTCAAACTTTTGCATTATGTATCCCGTCACCGACACTCCCTTATCCCACTTCTGCTCGGCAGGAGTATCCCGCTCGTGCCCCCTAACAGCTGTTTTAGCCGACACTGCCTTATCCCACTTCTGCTCGGCAGGATCCCACTTCTGCTCGGCAGGAGTATCCCGCTCGTGCCTCCCAACAGCAGTTTTAGCCGACACTCCCTTATCCCACTTCTGCTCGGCAGGAGTATCCTGCTCGTGCCCCCTAACAGCAATTTTAGCAGGCCCGCCAGCTGCAGAACCTGCTACCGGAGAACCGACCGTAAGGTTCTGGATCTTTGAAGCAACAGCATGAGTTGCATCTGTCGCATAAGCTGGCGCATTCTGAATCTTTGAAGCAATAGCGTAAGTTGCATCAGTTGCATAAGCCGGCGCGTTTTGGATTTTGGTAGTGATAGCCTGAGTTGCATCAGAGACCATGGCATATGCCGGTGCCAGTTTCTCCGTCATGGTTTCGGTCATTGTCTTGTTAGGACTAAGAGGGTTCCCTTTACCGGGCTTGGTTTCATGATGGATACTGTTTGGCAAAAGATGCTTCTCGGATATGACCGGATTCGCTCTCGGATGCTGCCTCGCGTTCTCCTTGCAGTCTTCGGGTGCCAGCTCCGACTCATACACTGAAAAGCAAAAAACGGAAGATGATCCCTCAAAACTTTAATCTCCAGGGTCACACTTCTAACGATTTGATTCCCGACTAGAAGATTAATCCTTTTAACTTTGGAAAAATCCACTCTCACGCCGACCTCGGTAGAGAATGCTTTCGTTTTTTCAGAGGAAATTTCAGAAAGAGAAGTCAGAGTAGAGCATGAAAAAGGGGGATGACATTACTTGGGGCTCCGAGGTATTCGGCGTCTTCTTCAGCATCATCTTCATCCAAGCTGACCCCCCACGACGGCGTGGTGTTACCGTCATCAGCATTCCTCTTCTTGCTGAGGCCGAGGCGCCATCTTCTAGCCCTCTCTTTCACTTTGGCAAGAACAGACTTCTTGTTGTTGGGGTACGGGTGGATGTGGTCGTCTTCCAGGTCGTGGCCCCCCATGAACGTCGGGGAGCTCGAGGACCACCTGGAACCTGCGCCCGGTCCGTCTGTAACATAGTTTAGAACACAAGAGCGTGTGAATCACATGGCGGCCAATGGACATCATTGCTAATCATACCGACAAGAATGAACCAGAAGGAGCGATCATTGAAGCTGTTTCAGCGTCCATCTCGTACCATAAAGAAGCTGCTCGATCGTCGGGGCGGTCGGAGTACGAGGACTGGCGGAGTTGCTGGTGCTGTATCTTTGCTTCCCATCCCATCGCTCAGCCATTTCGCCGAAAATTCTGACAAATCTCACAAGAACAGAAGGAAAAACAACAAATCGCTTGATGAGCTTCGGTTTCTCTGCGACCTTCCCTTCTTCAAGATCACTCTCAAGAGGGCATCATCCCAAAGGGTCCGAGAGCTTTAAGAACTGAGGAGCGAGGGTCGCGCACTGTTTTGCGGGGCTAAAGCCGAGGACCAAGAAGCGCGGGAGATCCCGTACCATCAGATTGGAGGGACTATATAAAGCTTGCGGGCGTAGGCATTACACTTGTCCGAACAGAGTCAGAGAATGCTTTGTGGATATGGCACTAGCAAACAAATTCAGATCCTTTAAAATCCCATTTTCTCGGAATCCAACTGCTCTAACTGTTTGTCCCTGAACATCGGCTGATGATTTGGAGATACAAGCGCAAGGCCAGTGACTTGTGTTGACCCCTGCGAATGACAACAACCCGCTGTTTACTGCACAAGCTGTGATTACGATTGATAGTTAGGATAAAATTCGAGATATGACTATGCCTATCTTATTGGAATTCCACGGACCGTCCACGGCTACTTCTTACAACTTTTTGGGCCCTAATTTTCTAAAAAATCTTCGACTTTAAGTTTAGTCTCAAATTTGTCCCCAACTTTTTTTTTTGTCTCAGAAAAAACTCTGAACTTTAGGTCCAGTCCCAAATTTACCCCGAATTTTTTTTAATCTAAGAGTAAAAAATTTTATCAATTTTACTCTAATCTCAAATCTGCCCCCATTAGCCTTTTATCCAAAAATCAGCGTTAGTCCTTAATTTTCATATCCCAGAACGGTTTCATTTTGGAGAATTTCAACAATTTTTATTGGGGTGAATTTATTATCCACATGAAAATACCACGTCAATACGTCCCTATTGTCCCATTATTTTGATGATATGGATTTTTTTATCTACGTGGAAATGCCACATCAAGTTGGGGTTGGATCACGGGATAGATTTGAGAATAGATTTAAAGTTTTTGATACTTTTTTAGACAAAAACAAAAATCGGGATAGACTTGGGACGGAACCTAAAGTTTGGAATTTTTTTCTAAGGCAAAGTAAAAGTTCGGAGCAGATTTAGGACTGAACTAAAGCTGGAGGTTTTTTTTTTTCGAGACAAAAAGGAGTTCGGGGGTAGATAATCATGAAAGTCATAATACAAGGTTGATGTTAAGCATAATAGGATTGGGATAAAATGAATACGAAGCATAAGGATTATTACATCTGCTTAGGATAGTCCGCAAACAAGAAGTCCAGAACGAAAGCCCAACAATCTCTCCCCTCCCCGAAGGTTTTCTTCTGCAACAAGCGCAAAAACCCTTTCTCTCTCCTCTCTCCCTCTCTCTACTCCTTATCCCCTACTCCTCCTCCTCCTCCTTCGAGACTGAGAGGAGGAAGCCATGCCCACGTTCGCCGCTTCCAGCCACCTCCTCAACCCGACCCTCATTCACTCTCTCTCCTCCCGTCGCAGATTCCCCTCCTCTTCCCAAAACCCTAAACCCTTCCCTTCCATCAAATGCCACCTCTCCTCCTCCTCCTCCCCTTCCGACCCTCCCACCTCCGATTCCCTCTCCGTCAAACCCCTCAACCCTAGCCCCCTCCTCGATTCCTTCCCCAAGTCCCTCGCCTCCTCAGCTGCGGCCGCCTCCTTCGCCATTCTCCTCCGCTTCTCCCCCATCGGCGGCGGCAACGGGTTCGGCGGTGGAGGTGGAGGTGGTGGTGGTGGGGGTGGAGATGGAAGCGGCGGCGGTTTCTGGGAGCGGCTTTTCTCTTCTCCCGCCGCGATCGCCGATGAACAGCAGAATCAGGAGTGGGACTCCCACGGCTTGCCTGCCAACATTGTGGTCCAGCTCAACAAGCTCAGCGGCTTCAAGAAGTACAAGCTCTCGGAGATCTTGTTCTTCGATCGGAGAAGGTGGACCACCGTGGGGACCGAGGATTCCTTCTTCGAGATGGTCTCCTTGAGGCCTGGCGGCATCTACACTAAAGCGCAGCTCCAGAAGGAGCTCGAGACTTTGGCCACTTGTGGGATGTTTGAAAAAGTTGATATGGAAGGGAAGACCAAACCGGATGGGACTTTGAGTTTGACCATCTCTTTTACCGAGAGCACATGGCAATCTGCTGATAAGTTTAGGTGTATCAATGTGGGGCTGATGCCGCAGACCAAACCGATTGAGATGGACCCAGATATGACTGATAAGGAGAAGTTGGAGTATTACAGGAGCCAAGAGAAGGATTATAGGAGGAGAATCGACAGGGCGAGGCCGTGTATGTTGCCGATGCCGGTGCATAGGGAGATTCTGCAGATGTTGAGAGATCAGGGTAAGGTGAGCGCGCGTCTGCTGCAGAAGATTAGGGATAGAGTGCAGAAGTGGTACCATGATGAAGGCTATGCATGCGCTCAAGTGGTTAACTTTGGGAATTTGAATACTAAGGAGGTGGTTTGTGAGGTTGTGGAAGGGGATGTCACTCAGCTTGTGATCCAGTTCCAAGATAAGTTGGGCAATGTGGTTGAAGGGAATACCCAGACTCCTGTCATTAGAAGGGAGTTGCCTAAGCAGGTACATTGCACACGTGATGTGTTTGCGAGCTTTATCTCTTTTCTCTTTTTAACTTTTGATGATGCCAATGTGAATACTGAAGTCTTAGAGCACTGAAACTTGTGATAGAATGGTTATGTGCAGTGATCTTCCATTTATGGCCAATTGTCTCAGTCTGATGAAGATTTCCAAGTGCTTCACATTGTGACGATTGTGGTTTAATAATTCTAGTTGTTATGCATCTCTAGGCCTGGTTATAATGTTTTCCAAGGGCTTGTCTCTCATGGTTAGTTTTATGTTTGAACAACTTTACAGCTTCGCCAAGGCCATGTTTTCAACATAGAAGCAGGAAAACAAGCCCTTAGAAACATCAATTCTCTAGCTCTATTTTCGAATATCGAAGTAAACCCTCGTCCTGATGAGAAGAATGAAGGGGGCATCATCGTAGAGATTAAGCTTAAAGAACTGGAGCAAAAGCAGGCTGAAGTTAGTACCGAGTGGAGCATTGTACCTGGTCGAGGAGGTCGTCCCACATTGGTATGAACCTGTAACAGTTTGGCAATTATTCATGACACACACACACACACACACACACACACACACACACACACACATACACACACACACACATACATATATTTTAATTAGATATTCACTTCTTCTTCATTGCTTGTTTAGGCTTCGCTCCAGCCTGGTGGAACTGTTTCTTTTGAGCATAGAAATATCAAGGGCCTCAACAGGTCAATTCTTGGTTCAGTAACAACCAGCAACTTCTTCAATCCTCAGGTAGTTTTGCATTGATGACTCCCTTTACTTGCTTACAACCCTTGGACTGTTGAAGTGTCATTGATACCATTATCTTTGGGGCAATCCCTACCGTAGGATGATCTGGCTTTCAAGCTCGAGTATGTGCACCCGTATCTGGATGGAGTGACTAATCCACGCAATCGAACCCTCCGTGCCAGCTGCTTTAACAGCCGGAAATTGAGTCCTGTGTTCACCGGGGGTCCTGGAGTGGATGAAGTCCCCCCTATATGGGTCGATCGAGCTGGCGTCAAGGCCAATATCACTGAGGTGACTTAATATGTCCAGTCCACTGATTATATCCCGAGACTATATAATTCTTTTGTCATCTGTTTAAGTCTGTAAAATTTAAGTCATCCTGATAATTCTGAGTATCATCAGAATTTCACCCGGCAAAGCAAATTCACTTATGGACTCGTGATGGAAGAAGTAACAGCTCGGGATGAAAGCAGTCATATCTCCCCTAATGGCCAAAGAGTCTTGCCAAGCGGAGGAATCAGTGCAGATGGACCTCCAACAACCCTTAGTGGAACTGGCATCGACAGAATGGCATTCTTACAGGCAAATATCACACGTGACAACACAAAATATGTTAATGGAGCTATTGTTGGCCAGAGGAATGTATTTCAGGTGTGTCATGGTTCACCACATTTATCAATACTCCTGGAAGAATGACGTCTTTTTAGCAAGCACTTCTGTTTAGATGTTTGTTTTCTTTTTGAAGTAAGTTAATTTATCTGGAAGAAAAGCTGGGAAACAAATTCATTAAATGATGCTGAAGACAGGATGAAGCCTCTTATAGGATGAAGTGAGGATCAGGAAAAATACCAAGAGTTTTCTGTATATTCTCTATGGGAGGGGAGGGGACTTGAACTTTATAATCAACAGCTAGAACTAACGTCACTGCGGAATGAGGTCTCTTTTTTAATGTGTTATGCCTTGGACTTGTGCACAGTTTGCGTTTTTCATTCGTAATTTAACCTCTCTGCGAATTCACTGGGCAATCTTTAAACTTGAGATGCTAACTATTTCATCATGTTGATTATGTTTCCATGTTTCCCAGTTAATTCGGATAAAATTTATGTCGTCCACTGAATGCGAGGGTCATATCTTATGGTTCTTTATAGTGCACGTGTTACTGTCTCTACGGTCATCACACTGTTTAGAACTTCTTCTGGGGTTGATGGAAATGGATGAAATTCTCTTGTTTGTTGGAGGGCCATGTATAAGGTGCTGAAGAGCTGCATCTTTAGTGCTTGTCCCTCTTTTCATTTAGCCTTTGACTGGTTGTTGTAACAGTTCAAAATTCAAAGTTACTGTTTTGTCTGACTGACTTCATGTTGAAGATGTTGGTCTTACGCTAACATAATGTCTTTTTTTTTCTATGACAAACTTGCAGCTGGACCAAGGTCTTGGAATTGGCAGCAATTTCCCATTCTTCAATCGCCATCAACTAACATGTACAGGATTTATTCAGTTGAAACAAGTGGAGGAAGGTGCTGGTAAACCGCCACCACCTGTTCTAGTTCTACATGGCCATTACGGCGGTTGTGTGGGAGACCTCCCAAGCTATGATGCATTTACCCTTGGCGGGCCATATTCTGTTAGAGGTTACAACATGGGCGAGCTAGGTGCAGCAAGAAATATCCTCGAGGTAGGAATTCATAGTGTAACCTTCTTTTTCCGTGTATACAAAATCATGAGAGCTTTTGATGGAATGGACAAGTAACTCTAGTTTGATTTGTGCAGCTTGCAGCTGAGCTACGAATACCAGTGAAGAATACACACATGTATGTATTTGCAGAACATGGCAATGACTTGGGAAGTTCGAAACTGGTCAAAGGGAATCCAACAGAGGTCTACAGGCGTATGGGTCATGGCTCATCATATGGGTTAGGTGCTAAGTTTGGTCTAGTACGCGCAGAATATGCTGTCGATCATAATTCGGGCACCGGGTCCTTATTCCTCCGGTTCGGAGAGAGATTTTGATATGTTTTGACCATTATTGTGTTGCATATTATTTTGGACGCCGAGTTTCAGAAAATGATTGAGGATCAGCTGTTTCAGTCCCGCGAAATCTTTTAAAGGTGGTTAGGAACCAGATATAGTTTTTGCCTGAGTTTGTGCTTTTCCTTTTCAATTAGTGGTTGAAGCTTTTATCTGTAGTGATACTTTGTCAGGAATGGACTAAATTCAAGACGTGTAATAATCAATGGATGCATCACGTCCCTCGTCTCTTTGCATACTTCCGTAGGTGAACTTTGATTTTACTCGCGCAGCTTCATTTATGCAGGCCTTCTTCTTACCATTGCCGTTAAGCAAGATGTTGGTCCCCAATGGCGATCTCAGATTCTTACCAACGCGAAGCCATCGGATCTACATTTTTCAGCCTCGGTTTTTCGGGCTGTTCTCTTCGTTCGCCAGAAAAAAAAGGGCCAAAAAAGGGGAAATAATTAGGAAGTGGTTAGACCAACTTGACTAGAATTGTTTTTTGGATTTTAGGAAGCTGCGGACAGTAAGGCTGCGTATGGTAATCATTCTGTTCCCGAAAATTGATTCTGATTAAAATAACTTTTTCTGATTCTGTTTCTGGATGAATTTTAGAGAATCAGAACGCGTTTGATAACTGCCCAAAATTTTTGTTCCTGGAATAGAAACGCGTTTAATAACCGCACAAAGTTTCTGTTTCGAAAAACTGTTTCTCTTCCTAATTTTTTTCATTTAAGTCAAATAATTATGTAGTTACTTTGTAAAATTTCATCCTAAATTGAAGACTAATTTTCAATACACTCTAAAATAATTTAAAATACATTATTTTTTTTAGCATGTCATAAATGAAACACAAATTTTAATACATGACGTTTGAAGTTCGATTGAAGCATGGGATAGTTCTCATATTAAGAACTCATTTTTTTCTTTAAGTGTTGCTTTGTTCAAAATATATACAAACATAGCAACTGAATAACCAAATTATCCACATTGATACGAAGTACAAGTTCTTTACTATTATTTTGCAGTTTCTGTCCTAAATCCAAGTGGGTGTTTGGCTCCAGCTCTACATGCAGATGGCTACATTTTGTGATGCATGGCTACGAGTATATGTGTTATCATCCGCATGTTGGATGCGCTCATCTTCGGCGACATTTTTTTTGCTCAAGAGTGAAATCTATGAAATTTAGGCTCAAATTTATGAAAATGAGGTCAAACTAGCCT
Organism: Lenwebbia sp. NSW1173648; assembly: GCA_029784005.1. Classification (NCBI taxonomy): domain Eukaryota; kingdom Viridiplantae; phylum Streptophyta; class Magnoliopsida; order Myrtales; family Myrtaceae; genus Lenwebbia; species Lenwebbia sp. NSW1173648. The sequence continues at coordinate 1,108,061 of JARCGZ010000011.1, forward strand.
AATCTAAGCTTCTTCTATTTTTAAGAATTTTCTAAAATTTTTATGATTTTTAAAAAAAATTCCATTTTTTTCGAATTTTTTTATTTTTATTTTTATTTTATTTTTATTAGGTTGAGAGAAATGTGAGACTTTATTCTGTTTTGTGATTCTCAAAAGTGATTCTTTTTTCCAGAATTAACTTTTTTTTTGTTCTGAATTTTGCTCTAAAACTGATTCTGATTTTCTAAAACTGATTTTGGGAACAGAATCAGAATCAGAATTATTTGCGTTACCAAACATGATTCTCATTCTTTACTGTTTCGGAGAACAGAATCAGAGAATAAGAATAGTTACCATACAGGCCCTAAATGACAAGGTGAGATAATTTGTGATATGAATTTTTGGATTAAGTCGTCTGTTGTCTCAGGTTCGATTCATTTGCCCCATCGTTTGATAGCCTTCAAAGAATTGAAGGTTATGTCTACATTTTGCTGCTTTTTTTTTTTCTTTGTTCCTTTCAGATAATCGCTGGATGCTCATATTTTGCTTTAAATCTTCTGGAAACTTGGGTCCTCGCCTTCCGGTGTCTTCAAGATCATTAAATTCTGAACGGAGAGACTAATCAACCACAACCCAGAGTGCCAATGTGATATAACTATGACGTTCTTACTAAAGATTTTCTCTGGTTCCAATCAGCCAAATGAAAAATCCGATCCGAAGATTCAAACAAGCATGAAGCTTCTTTATAGCCAAAGAAGAAGCCACGCAGTTCTCTTCCCGAACTTTAACTAGGATGACACATAAGAGGAATGCGGTAACACGGCCAATAGTTCTCAGCCTACTTTTTCTGTCAGAAGGAATAAATTCCAACCTTAAACAACCCTAGTAAGAATAACAATTCTTTTGGTCAGATCTTCCCATCACCTAAAAATCTCCACGAGCATGTTTCTCCGCATACGCTCTCTTTTCTGGTTGTCGTGTGACTATGAGTATGAGCCTCCACGAAATTGTCAAAACCTTGTTACTCGATCTCCATTGGTTTGTCTGATCCCGGCTACTGCCAAATCCAGCTGAAGATGCAATGCATGTATGGAGAAAAAAGCCTCTTGCAAAAAGTGGTCCTAGCTCCTTTCTCTTTGGTCTTCCGTGTTTTCAAGAATCGAAGCTCAAGGAATTAATTTTATCAAAAAGAGAGCCTAGATCTCAAAGCTTGAGTCTAGACTTCTGCAGTTTACCGGTCCGGAATGAGAATCCTTATGCAGCACTTTTTGAGACAGTACAACTGGAGAAGTTGACGAGCTGACTAGAGACTTCGGACCTAAATCCAATGAAGAATCAAGAAATCCGAGAAGAACCAGCGCGACACATAAGTCAAGTCATAAACTTAAGAGGCTTATGAAAGTCAGAATCTAGCTTCAAAAGAGGATCTCAAAGGAAAACAACGGACATAAACCAGAGCCAGAGATGGCAAATAAAGGGCAAACGTGTGCTTCCATTTCCATCTCATACCCAAATTAAAGCCAAGTTTCCGAGGCGGTACGAACTGGATCGTGCTTAAATTGTCCCAGAACAATAAGAATTCTAGATATGCAATTCATCCAGATGGAGCCCATAATTCCAACCATGACGCAAATGCACTCAATAGCAGAGAACTGCTGCAGAGTGAACATACAAGAAATTCCAGGAATTTAATCACTGGAAAGACTCTTGGAGCTGAATCTTTTAAACGTCAACATGGCCACAATTGCAGGCAAGCAATATGCAAGGGGATTTCAATCTCATGTATGAGCTACTGCGGTTTATGTTTAAAAACTTACAAAAGCAAACAGACTAAACAGTCATGAACTCAGCAAGATTGAATCTTTCGAGTAAACTAAAAGAACACAAGCATCTTTGGCCCCAAAAAAGTTCCAAGGAAGGAATCGTGATTCAAAAAATAGATCAAAACAAGGAGAAAAATCAATTTCTGTGTAAAACTAGAAATCCATAAGATAAAGACTCACACCACAAATTCAACTTATTCTAACACAGAAAAGGATCAAGTTGAAAGATGCATGCGCGGATGGCTGTAAACGCATTTTTTGCAACATCTGCAGCGGCTGAAATTGACCTTGAACCTTTTTAACTAAAACAAAAGGAAGGAACATATTGACCTAAATATAACTTCAATGAACTGCACTAGCTGAAGCATATACCAACACTAACAAGACACAAGCCCATTCTCCTAAATATGCAGTTATCAAGATATGTACAAAGCCATAAAATATCAGCTAAGATATTAGTTTTCTTTTCTAAATAGTGAAGGCATGAATAGAAACAGAAGGAAAGGAGTAATTAACCAAACGAAAGCAATGTACATTCAACTCAAAAGAGGCAAGACATGGTTCAGAACATTCAACAATTATTTCTCCATAAACCTTTTATCCACGAGGGAACATCATATGTAAATGTGCGCAAGCACACAACCATGGCCGATATTTCTACTTCTGGTTTTAGACCTTTTGTAGGTTTCTGAACCATGACCCAATACCCCCTGCCCGGCACCTTCAGAACGGATATGTGATGTATCCATTCAAGTGGATCACCTCCTCCAATTGCTGACAAGAATATAAAATTTTGTAAACTTGTCTTAAATCCTTCTGTTGATAAAGGGTAGGACAATCATAACACCCGTTGGCTAGGACTATTTTGAGCAGTTAAAGTTTCTGCTAAGGATGCCTCCACGACTAGGAGGCACAATAGTTTCTCAGCTTGCTTGCAGATCAAATGTAAATTTAGAAATGAGAATCTGACGCTGTGGTAAATAAAGGCAGCAAAAATCACCCGTAAAAGGCAAATTACTTAATCCACCACGTCGGAAGGAACCAGAGGACAAATGAATCATCATGAAGAGTATTTTACAAGAACAAAAAGTAAACCTTTCTTTATCGTCGATAAACTCCACTAGAGTCGTTTCTCATTCGAAGCGGGCTGTGGGTAGGAAGCAACAGGACCATACTTATTACTGGACCAATCTCTCTGTTGCATTGCGTATTGATTAGACTCCAAACCAGATAAATTACCAACTTGCATTCTCATGTGTCCATAACCATGCCCCGTCGCATAAACTGGCATAGGCATCATGGGCGGCTGTGATCCGTAAGGCATTGGTATTGGCATTGGCATCTGCCCATTACCATGACCACCATTGCCTGCAACATCATCCAAGCTATGCGGTACCGGTGTCGAGGCAAACAGTTGATCGTACGCCGAAGGTCCTTCACTTGACAACCCCTGCATCCTCTTCAAATAAAGCCTATACTTCTGCAGATGACTCGCCACATTTTCCCTTGTCAATCCCTCAACATTCATCAACTGCATAATTGTCTTCGGCACCGCATTCTTTATCCCTAAATGGGAAACCACGTCGACAAACCTCTTGTGCAATTGAGGTGTCCAAACCAGCCGTGGCCTCTTTAATGCCCTCCCCGACGGATCTTCCGGCGAATTATCCATCCTCGGAGTGGAATCCACCTCTTCGGCCATCTCAATCCTCCTCAATTTCCTCGAATCCGATTTATCAGCACCATCCTCCTCCTCCTCCTCCATGCTCTGATGATTATCAACGAAGGACTTGAAATTATCGTTGGTGGAAAAACCTTGCGAAGATGCGCTGTTGCCGCGCAAGCCCGTCAACGTGCTCCGCGACGCGCGATTGACGTCGACGGCGGTTCTCGAAGGCTCCGGTGTGATGCTGAATGCGGACGCCAGCTCGGGCGGAATCAACGCCTGGCACAACGGCGTCAAATCGTCGGAACTGGGAAGACCGAATTCCCACTCGATGACCCGATCCTCGTCGTCCGCTTCGCCATCTCCACCGCCACAGTCGTCGTCGTCGCGGGGGTCGTCATATTCGCTCATCTTCACTTCCTCGCCCATTTCTCCACCGATAGGGTCGGGCAACGTCTTAAACTGACGCAAAGGAAGAGAGGAATCTGAGCTGGAGATCTACGGAGGTTGATTTTCTAGGGTTTGGCTTTTGGCGACGATTCGAAGGAAACGATCGCGTCCTGCTTCAGTCGGTGGAAAATGGAAAGGAAAATGTTGTGTGATTTTCTTTTTCCGGGAAGGGAAAAAAGCGAAGCGAAGCGAAACGAGAGCGCAGTCGTAGAGACACACTGCTGACGTGGACGACTGAGCGAGATATTTTCGATTTTGACTTGATTTTGATGGATGAGATTGGGATTCTCTCACAAAATATCTTGCGCCCCCCCGACGGATTTGATACCGTGCGTTCCCGCTTTTACTGTGCTCGCTCTCTGATGGAACTTCTTATGACAAGGAACTAATCAATCAAATGATGGATAGATATAGTTTTTCCAGTTGGCTTAAATAATGGCCTAAGGTTGAGGTAAAGACTTAATTTACAAGCTTGGAAATTTCCTTTCTCAAAATCTTTTTCTCCTGTTACGAAAGTTAATCAATTATTATTCCTACTCGAGGAATCAAACCCACTCCGGCAATTTAACGGGAATGTCGAACAAGAGGACGGACCGAGAACGTAACCCAAGTGTTTTAACAGTTTGAGATTGTTACTAATATTAACAATTTTTTCTAACACATCACTTGTCCACTAACCCAAAGGATCAAACCTCAATTTCTTGATTCATTTTCTAAAGCAATATTAGGAACATAATTAAATCATGAATTGGGTAAGTTATTAAACATTTAAGGAGTAGGCTAAAAACATGATGAATAAGCTATAATAAAAATCCACAATATAAACAAAACCATGAGCCAAACCAAGAGGGGGAAAATGAATAAAGAAAGTCAAACATTTCATTTAGGGAAAATTCTGGCCTCATCTAACAACATTAACAGCTCTCACAGATAAGTGACATTCTTTGTACATTCCACCTCCCACCACCGCCACCACATTGATCCAAATTTTTTTTTTTACACTCTTTCAGGAAAACTTGTACAGTCATTTACCTTACCAGGAACTTCATCAGCTGTGCTCTCCACATCTGCAACCTCGGCTTGCTAGATTTCACGCGTATAAAGCTTGAAGAAAAAGGCTACATAATTTACAGTTTCTTTAGCAGTACAGGCATCGACTTTATTTGTTTTTTCAGTTGGCTCACACTTCTTTCCCTGAAAAGATAGGCGCCGCCACGAGCTCTAGAAGCAAAGAAATGAAGAGGAAGCTCTCACGCTAGCGTCGGTTAGCTATACAAACTGCCTTTGCATCGCGCAGCCTAGGCAGGGTGTGGAGATTGCGCCATTCTCCTTTCTGCAAATGATTGAACAGAGAGCGTCATTTGTGCAGAGAGAGAGAAGAACAAAAGAAAGTACTCCAAATGGAGGAGTAAATCAAGAACTCCTCGCTACAGTCGAGGAAACATCCAAGAATTTGTAAGAGAGAAAACGCACCACCAGCAGCGACAAGCTTTTCTATTCGGGCCACAATATGCTTTCCGTATGTGTACTTCTTCAGTGCAGTCAGATGAACTTTGACTCGCGAAAGAATTAACTCACGTTGTTGGTCGTCACATGTCTCCAGCACTTTTTGTACGACATAATTGGCAAACTGATCTTTCATCATTGCCTGGATGAAGATAGTCGACAGCGAGAACAGAAGTGCCCAAGATTAAAAGAAGGATACGCAGCAAAGAATGATACGAAAACATCAGGCTAACTACAGTATCAAGAGATGTGCAAGTAAATGAGATTTCAGTATCTAGAACACAAAGTCTGACATGAGTATTCATCCGTACAAAGAGCCATCCATGCAACTTCAAATAAATAAGAACATGAAACCAGAAGAAAGGCCACGCAATTCCTTAGTCAATGGTCAACCAATATAAGAGTGAATTTGCTGAAATAGGCATGATCACCATTTAATTGAACTTCATTATGATCCAGGCATCTTAAGAGAGACAACAAGACTCCAAAAGCCTCACTGAACAAACATGCCAACCTAGTCCACAGGTTATACGAGCAGCAAAGCAGGTAATTCAGTGGGTCACAACAATGCTTAACATCATCTCGAGCATTGATCAGCCCTAAATACCATTTGAGAGTTTTTATTTAATGACGAAATTCAGCTTCAGAAGTTAGTGAAAGATGATGCATTTTATTCCATCTGATCAGATAGATTCACTCTCCAATCTCCCCACCATATGGGGAGGGAGGCTATCCCACTTACCATATTGAACAGAAAACACTGGATATATGAGTGCTGCATCCAAGATTGACATGAAAAAAATTGTTTGCCAAAACTTCCAAAAGAAGTAAATGACGTTTTACTCTATCTTACGGACCAAACACAAAATATTGTCGATTTAAACTCACAGGAAATATATAATGTATTCTTTCGATTCTGGTAAGTTATAACAGGGAGTCCACACCTGAAGAGGTTCATTCTCATCAGTAGTGCCAAGCATCTCATCCACCATCAACTGGCGTTCCGAAGGATCACCAAACGTCAAACACTTCTCCACAACATTAGAAGCGAATTTCTGCTGACTCATCTCAACTATTTTCCCTGTTAATTCCTTAATAATAGCAGAACGCTCATGAGGTTTTCCATGCTCCAAGACATGCTGTACAAAACAAAGAAAAAGAAAGTAAATGGGATATAATTCTTGGCATGAAGCTTCAACAAATAAACCAGTAAAGCCTGCAGCTCAAGGTCTAGAATCTTAATGGTCCAAAAGAAACCGCTGCAAAAGAAATTCATGTTAAAATATCCACAATTTTATGAGACATGAATACAGAAAAAGAAAATGACAATCACTCTAATAGTTCTTGATAATTTAGACTGAACTATTGGGTGAGATGAATCTCACATGATACCTTCTAAGTTGCACCCAATTAACAGTCAGCCGACACAGACGAGGACAGGGACTGAAGACAGTCAAAGTACAAGGAAAATTTCCCATAAAAAACAGATCTTACATAATACCTTACTCAAGATAGTGAAAATGTGCTAAGGGATTATCAACCAAGGAAGACAGCAGTAAGTATGGACCAGGGGACATGAACGAATACCATATCATCCAATCAACAATAGCAGCATATAAAAGGCAGGCAAAGGAGTTATTAGGATATATTTAAAGACCTGAACCACATAATTGCCGTACTGATCCTGCGCCAGCATGCTTACAGATCCTAAAATTTCATCCATAACTTTGCTCTGCGTCTTAGGGTCCTCGCAGTGCTCTAATACTCTCTGCCACATGAACAGGCAAGATCTCAGGAACTATACATATTTAAGGCCTTGAAAAATGGTCTTAAGCAATATGAGAGTTTATCCACCTGTATTACACGGCAACCATAAGGATGGGTTGAAAGGGTCACTACTTGATCAAAGAATGTCGAGACAATAAAATGTATAGAATCTTCTGGGACGCATTCAATACACTTCTGGACAACATGATTTCCATTCTGATCGCGAACACAGCGCATGACATGACCAGCAAGCTCTTCAACCATTTTAATCTTCTGATCAAGATCAACAACCTCTATAGCCTGACAACATAAAGCTTCTATTAGCAAGCTTAACCACAAACTTAAGCTCAAATTACGATCAAATTTGCTATGGAGCAATGGAATATCTTAACAAGTTAGACTCTGCCAAAATATGATCAAGGCTATGTAGATCACTGGCGCAAAACATCAAAAGCCAAGTCAACGCGTGAATCAGGGAATCCAGATGGCAATCCAATGCTCCATTAGATCTCAAAATATGATGTCCAACCATATAGTGTCTACGAAAAATGGCTTTACAACATAACTGGGAGTATTAAAGGTGCATCGAACAGAACAATATGGTAGTAGCAAATGATTGCCCAAAAACATGGTACCCCAAATTATCTAATAGTACCTTCTGAATTACGCGACAGCCGTACATTTGAAGGCTGAGATTTAACACGTGTCCAAAAAGCTCGTTGGCCAGTTCTCTACGCTGGGACACAAGTCCATGCTCAAAAAACTGCACATGGAAGTCATTAAAATAAATCCCACAAGAACATCGAGCTGCGAAAACAATCACACTAGAACATCGAGTTGTGAAAAACGATTGCAGTATCATAACAAAGGCATACGTACCTTCTGTATAACATAATTACCAAACACATCCGTCATTAAAGTAAGAGCATGGGGCATAATTTCCTCATACACCATGTTTTTCTCATCAGGGGTTGCCGTTTCGAGTTTTTGTTGTATAAACCGACTCCCGTATTGGTCCGCACTAAAAAACAAAATTTCATGAAACAAGAGGTCAAAATCAGAAGAGTAGGTAGTGAGCCAAAGAAAAGGGCGCCAATGACCAGGCTGGAGGCTACCTGAACTCAACCACATGACCAGCTATCTCTGACAGCTCGAAACACTTGGTCTTATTACTCTTAAATTCTTCCAGTAGAGAGGATCCAAAGTTTTCATTCATGCCTCCATCCAAGTGCCAGGGTCCCATGACTCCCCCAGCTAAGTTTCTCATCCCTGAAGGCAGACGTATGGAGTCATGCTGCCTCATGGGACTACCAGGTCCAACTGGGGAATTCGGAATGACCGCATTTGCCAAGGGACTTCCAGGATAAGACATTCCGATGCCAAAACCATGGTTACCATAGTACCCATGATGGTTGGAACCACCAGATTTACTGCCAACCCCATACAGTGATTTCTGAGGTGATAACAATGCTCCAAGATAAGCTTTCTGGATTTCAAGTAAATTTAGGTAAGAGCTTCCTAAGTAGTTCCTGTCAACAGGGTCGTTAAGAGCAGCTAGCTGAGTAGCATACTCAGTTGACCTCAAATATTGAAGATACATGGGATCCACAAAAGGTGCCTGCACAGCACCGCCTGACATTTGATTTGCCATCCTACTAAGACTATTTTGTTCAGAGGCAGCAGCCGTCAGATTTGATCCAGTAGCCAAACCTCCTCCCAGCACCCTTGATTCAGTTCCAGGCATTCCAATGGCCGAGGCTGCAGCTGCATTCTCATATAAAGGCGGCAGATGGCCCATTCCAAGTTGACCACCCATTACTGATGCTAATGCTGGATCTAAAGAGAACCCACTTAAGCCGTAGTTAGCGAATGATGAATTTGGACTATCTAGATGCTGATATTGGGAAGCAAAGTTGCCCCCACCATTAAGAGGGGAGGTCGGTGAGGCTCTCAAGTAGGGGCTTCTGGAAACAGCAGGAGACTTCTGAAGTTCAACATGTCTGTCAGCTAACAGTGCTGCACTAATATTAGGTCCACCGCCATTGCTTTTCACCGGATCAGATGAACTAAGACCAGAAGGAACATGTAGATGCCCAGACTCTGACTTCTTTAGAAACATATTCTGACTACTTTGCAGGCCAAAGAGATAGTCCTGGTGGATATCAGCATCTTGTTCCATCTTTGGGGCCAAATGGTTCTGCTCATCAATTGTACCATTTCTTGACAGATTCATTTCAGAAAAGGCACCCACCAAGTCCCCAGGTTTGTTATTGTTGGAAGAGGCGCTATGTAAAGAGTGAGGAGCACCAACTGCTCTTGTTTCAGTAGCACCAGCTCTCCCTGATCCAATGGGAGTGAGGCATGGACTAGGAGCCCTGGCGACAAGCTGTGGATCAGGGGTGCTGCTTCTAGACAAAGAAGCACCAAGAGCTGCAGCATATGAATATGAAGAAGGATGACCAATATTCTGCACTGCAGATGAGCCACCATTTGCACCAGCTCTCGAAGTATCAGCAGATGCCAACTCATTGCGCAAGTGAGTGAGCTCAGCTTCGGCAGAAGCAACCAACTCAATATTTTCATCAAATGCATTACGGCTTGCCGGACGAGAGGGGTGCCCTGTGATCGGTGTTGCCTGTCCCAAATCGTCCTGTAGGAGCAATAAGCAAAAACCAGCCAAATCAGGAAAGAGAAGTGATCGTAAGGACAAATAGAACATTATACTGATTTTGCAATTGAAATATTGTGAATTTACTAAAATTGCTTTTAGCTTCAGGCTAAAGATTGGACCAATGTATTGCCAGCTTATATTGCTAGCTTACTTTGTCATTACATCCAACTACTCTTCTTCGGTGCTAGCAACCAGCAGCATATAGATGCAGTGCTCCGACATATGACTATCGAGAACACTGCATTATCAGTTTTGATATTTGTTAAAAGCAGAAAATGCAAATAGATATATATTGGTTCAAAGGCGAAGGAAAATAAGAACGTGCTTTAACTCGATTTACAATGACCCATAGATGAGCTAAATGATTTGTTTGGAAGAATTGGATCACTTGGAGATTTAATCCTACATAAAGATTTCCTCAGTTTGTCCCACGCGAGAGGTTGAAAGCTTTCCATTGATAAGCATCTTAAACAATCCAATTCACAGTAAGACAAAATGAAGCACGGTACTGAAGTAAAATATAATACCACCGAACAAAAGGTCAGTTTAAAGGCCTGTCGAATGTGGGAACATGTAGAGTGCCAAGCGCTTGGCTCTCGAAGAATGACTTTGATATAAATGTGACAAGGGACCGAATTAAAAATTCAGATTCACTAAACTCGAGACTGAAGAATTTAAGTAGAAGCACAATCAAAGAGAGATCACCTGAAAAATTTCAGCAAGGCTCTTTTTCTTATTCCCTAAGCCTAATCCGGACAATCCAATTAAACCGTCGCCTCCCCACTCAGCTGAGCCATGCACCTTCTCCGAGTCAGCTTCGATCCCTTGTTTTCTGGAACTAAACCCAGGGGGCATAGAAAATAAAGACCTAGTTCCACCATTTTCAGGCCTAGTCACTTTTCGTTTATCTCCGATGCCACCTAAGGCTGAGCCGCTACCCTTCAGCCTCTGAGCAAACCTCCAGTCCTCTTTGGAAAGTAACGGGGGCGGAAGACGTGGGTTCAGATTCACATTAGAGTAATAGTAAGAATGGTATGCTGGATCAGACCGTAACTCCTCTTCGGATGCGAACCCATTACCGTTCTTAACCCCAGAAAAGTCTGGAAACACGGAATTGCCAACAACTCCGCCTCCAAACAATCCTCCGACTGCACTTAATGAACCCTCAACTGTTGGAGGAGCAGAGCCGCTTCTGAAAATATTGAGCTCCCGCTCCTGCTCCCGATCGTCGGCCTCTGCCGGCCGCTGCTCCCGAAGCAGCATCCCCATCTCCTTCTCCAACTCATCTCCAAACGATCCTTCGCTGCTTCCCAACATCGGTCTGCTACAGCGATCGATTGAAGAAATCCTCCAAAACTCAAGCCGATTCGTAACTCGCAACTGAACTGACGATCACCACACCATACCCATCAACAGCTCATTCGATCAAAACCCATGAGTAAAAAACAAATCCTAAGCTCAAATACAGCATAAAAATCGAAACTTTGACGGAAGAAACACCTAATTTCCATATACACGCCAACAAAACCGCCTACTTTAAGCTGATCAAACTCTTAATCTCCAAAGCCAGGAATGTTAAACAGTTATTCCTCGACCTACGGTTCTCAGCACTATCTACATACAATATACACAGAAGACACTATGTACTCGTGAATTGGGTCTGGGGAAATTCGCTCGACTGCAAATTCCAGTAACGAGTTCCCATGTAACGGCAACAAGAAGAGCCGATAACGACAATTGAAGGAAGTAAGAGTGTTGCTGCCAAAACGAAAGGGAAGAAGAGCGGAAAAAATACGAGCTTGGATTGTTTAAGAAGAGTGAAGACGGGGGTGGGAGGGGGGGGGGAGAAGAGAGAACTGACGGCCCAGATCAATCCGGCGGCGATCGTTTCTTACAAGAACCCTTTAGGGTTTTGTTACATTCGAACGAGGCGATTACACGCAGCGAAGTTAAAAAAAGGACCCAAAAAAAAAAGAAGGAAAATTCAGGGGAGGGTTTCTTTTTTTTCCTTTGTACTGAAAAAGGACAGATTTTTAAGTAAATCTATTAATCGTTTTCCAAAATTTGAGGGGTAATTGACCAAGCGATAACCGACTGATGTAAGTAGCAGATAGAGAGAGATGCTTTTGAGTTCATGAGGAAGAATCTAGGAGCGACACGTCAGCTGCATAGATTCGCTGGCCCTCTCTCCGGACCGAGCCTTTCCTCGTTGGGGGCCTTGCTGCGTGAAAAAGCGAGGCAAGTACAAACACAACACGAGGTAATTCCCCGGTTACCTTTTTTTATCCGAACTAAAACTCAACTCCTATTTTTCTGTCTATTTTCGGATATTTCCTTATTTTCTCTCTCCTATCTATCTATGTAGTAAGAAAGGAAACATATCTTTGACGATCCGCCGTAGATAGTTCCTCCCTTTGTTTTTGGCTATGCAATATGTTCTTTCCCCCATTTCTTGGGACCTTTTCATTAAGCATAGCGACTTCATTTCATTCTTTTCAATTTACCGATATCGATGTTTTAGTCGTTTTTCTTAATCGCGAATTGGCAAATCATAACCATATGGATCGAAGGGTACCACGTTCGCGACATTGATAATCACCTCCCCCCCCTCGACCTAGTTGTGAGAGAAAAAAGAAAATCGTAATATGATTCGGTAAGGATCTATCGATTGAGATGGCCACGAAACGTTTGCCTCGGCACATCCCCTTGGTACCGGGCCATTTCAAATTTCCACACTGCAAGCCTCTTGAGATAGCACATTTCTGGTTATTAAATTGTTAATCGTGACATCCACTTTCCCTTCTAAAGGTGGGATTGTTGGCTCAAGGAGGAGCTCCCATTTTTGTGGGCGCGACTTATAATGAGTTTTGACCCCAATGTCCGTGCAGCTCAGGGGGGAAAAGACCCAAGTTACGTAGGGTTTCCCTCGATGTCCCTCCATATAAATTGGAGTTTCCCTCTCCTCAACCTTAACCTTAACCTATGTTGTAGCCCGACGTCGTTTTTGAACAGGAAGACATGGAAACCCTAGAGAGAGATTGGGCTCGGAGCATGTCCCGCCTCTCTGCCTAGTGGACCGTCTATGCGGCACTAAATTCCAAGTCCGTTGATCCAAGGAGGCCCACCACACCCACCTCTTCGGCCTCGTTTCTTGTCCCACATTCTTAATTTTGAATTTATTATTTCAACGTGGTTTTTCGTTGGGACAGGGCGAGTTTATTCCTTCGGAATCCGAAATGAGTCTCACTCGATCATGTCGTGTCATCACCTACATGCGTGTGTGTATATATATAAGAATCGTATATATACTTGTTTGAGATATGTGATTGTTTCATTGTTTGTTCCTTGCCAAATCGCTATCCAATCATTCTTCTCTTTGGCTTGAGTTATCCGAAGATAGTTATTTCCTCTTTTGTTTTAAGATTCGGGTGTTGCCTTGCTGGCTGATTATTGAAAATACTAAGGAAAATTGTCAAAAAAATCCTAAACCAATTGCATTTGTACCAATTTAGTCCCAAACATTTTAATTTGGCCAATTTAATCCTAAATTTTTTTATGATTATAATCCTCCCGATCAGTTTTTGACCAGAAATTGCTGATATGGACACTGATAGTGTCATGTAAGACGATCAACACTAACATGGGATAATTTTTAAATTTTTTTAATCGTTTTAAAGTTTTATGAATTCTTTTTATAAGTTGAAAAAACTTTCTTTCTTTCTTTCTTTTTCTTTTTTATCCTACGGGCGAACTTGGTAGGAAAAAAAGGCAAAGAAAGGAATAAAAAATAAAAGAGAAGAAAAAATAAAAATGATATTCAGAAATTGTCCACGTCGGCTCCAAAAACACCGCGTAGGACGGCTAGCATCCACGTTAACAATTTCCGGCCAAAATTGAGTGGAAAGATTACATTGTCAAATTGTCGAAAATTTTAAGACTAAATTCGTCAAAGTAAAAGGTTTAGGACTGGTTTGGTACAAATGCAATAATTTTTTTTTAAAAAAATTGTAATATTTTTAATATACTAAAGTATTCAGTTCTATCCACCATCATCTCGCGAAGTTAGGAATAAGTGGTCCACCAGACCACCACTGATTAATTAAGTGGAGACATGGTTTATGTATGCATTGACATCATTTGCCAGCTAACTTAGTTGAGTTTGCGATCATGGGCCGCAGAATCCATTCGAGCTTAGGTCATCGAGAATTTTTTTTTTTTCCTCCGGAGAATAAAGAAAGTGCCCATGTCGATATTCCAAGGTATGGAAATCAATTAAGTCATTATCGTTATTGCCTCCGTCACCATAAAATTCCACCATAGTACACCCAAAGAAAACAATATCCCTATTCCTTAGGTTACGTTGATAATATCCACATAACGTAAGTAACCGTATATATGTTGACGGTTGATAATAGGTATTAAGTTTGAGACCATAGAAGAAACCCTTTAAATTTTTTTTAAAAAAAATTTGTGTAGATATTCTAGACGAATTTTCCTATTTCGAGTTTGTGCCTATCAATGAACATTTGAGTTTTTGGCCGTAACAATTGATAGTGCGGCACGCCCGCGAATTACATCGTGGAGAAATACCTAGTGTTTTGAAGCCACTAAATATTGTGTGAAGTTTTTGTGAATTCCTTCGTGAGATTGGGAGATTGTTTCACGAGAAATTGCGAGTGTTAAACATTGTTTAAGTTATTGGGTGTGCTTGGGGCCTACGAAACATTGATAGTACTTTGAGCAACTTGAGTGTGGTTGTAATTTTCGCTGTATCTCTTGATCTATACTGAAATTCGGTCATTCTCTCCCCATAGAAGGAGTTATATACGAATCGAATCACGTATATTTAGTGCTTGATTTATTTCCATATTTCGTTTTATTGCTGTGTTTGATTGTTTTCCCCACATTTGATGTGCACACGAACTCATCCAACAATGCTAGAAATCTAGAGATTAGTTCCAAAGTTAGTTTATGAAATGACGTGAAAAACTTTGAGATATCGAAATAAGTGAACCATCAACGGTTATCACGTCGAACCCAACTTTGTGAATTAATTTGCGGAGCTTTGCAAGCATAATAGTCTTTTGGTGACTATGAGAGTAACAATATGTTATGGGCCATAAATTCTTGAAGGAGTGGAATCTACAACAATTTCAAATAATTTTTTTTTTTTGTGTGGTTCAAAGTAGGCTGTTTAATCTTAAGAGAACTAAGAAGAACAACCACATAATCATTTCTCTAATTTGCGAGTTTGATATCGGGGTAATTCATACTTGCATTATCGAGATTATTTCGGGTCGGGTGCCCCGAGATAACGTACGACCGAACGAGATCACCCGGAACGAGCCGGCCATTGGGAATGAGCTGGTTTTATGGTGCAGTACAAAGCCACAAAGTCAAACCTGTACTACCACCGGGAAATTTTGGAAGCTGGAATCATATGAACATTGCCTCGAATCAGTTCTCTTCTCGTCATCCTGCTATATACACAAACCGCAATTTGATCTACCCAATAACTTATGATGAAACTAACCTCTTGATCAATGGCTTCTCTCCCATCTCTAGCAACTCTCAAGTCAACCCTCTTCTTCTCTGCCTTCCACCTCTTCCTTTACTTCCCCCTCTCCGCCAGCCACGGCGGCAGCGACGGGTCCCCCGATGCCGGCGGCACCTCGGACTTGCGGGCGAGGGGCCTGATCCTGGTCAAAGTATGGTGCCTCGTCATCATGTTGGTGACCACCTTTGCCGGAGGTGTGTCGCCCTACTTCTTCCGGTGGAACGAGGCGTTCTTGCTGCTGGGGACGCAGTTCGCGGGCGGGGTCTTCCTCGGGACCTCGCTGATGCACTTCCTGAGCGATTCGACGTCGACCTTCGGTGACCTGACGGACAAGGGTTACCCGTTCTCGTTCATGCTGGCGTCGGCCGGGTACTTGCTGACGATGCTCGGGGATTGCGTGATCATGTACGTCACCAGGAATGCTGCCGACGGAGATTCGGCTAACAAAGTTGGAGTCGCAGAAGAAGGGAGGTTGGATGAGAGCAATACGACAGAGAAGGAGGATGTGAATCCCATGTTCTTACAGACGACGACTCTCGGGGACACGATCCTGCTCATCTTGGCTCTTTGCATTCACTCCGTCTTCGAGGGCATTGCCGTCGGAGTTTCGGGTAATTAAGTTCAATGAGTTCGCGTATAATATTTCTGTCATGACTAATCTCTAGTTAATACAGTGCTTAGGACGCGGATCATAGCGTACCTTTTGTGAACATTCCGCATTAGGAAGCAGCCAAATATGAGGACGGGACTAAGCTATTAGTAGTCGATCTTATCAAAGAAAGACAGAATTAATTGATGATATTCAAACAGGCACGGGTCTACTAAACGGTATTACAATAGCAATTGGAATTATGGATTTTCAATTTATGGGGGGTAGTATGGGATCCGTAGTAGGCGAGAAAATCACCCATTTGATCGAGTACGCTACCAATAAATTGTTACCCCACCAGTAATAGGGGATGTAAGGATTGATATATAGAATAACTTTTTATGGGATTGATAATCATATAAAGCGGCGGATATTTTGGCCATTTGCATCAAGCTCAAGCTTCCTTCTTACATTGGCATTTTATAATTAGGTACATCTAGATGTAAATACTAAGCATAAGGGACATCTAGTTCATTTAACCTAGTTAAATCACATCAAATCATAATTAGGTGAAATATAGGGTAGAAATCAATTAGGGTTTGTAGCATTCAGCTTTTGTTGGTTTTGATTAATTATGGAAGTATGTGTTGAACAGCCAAGAAAAATTGCCACTTCTAAAGTGTAATAAACCACAACTATCTTTGAATTTCGGATTATTAACATGGTACCAAGGAACTTTTCTTGACACGGCTTTATTATCGCATTCATTTAATTCACATCTTGTGTCATTTTAATGAAAGAGACCAAAACCGATGCATGGAGGAATCTGTGGACGATATCGTTGCACAAGATATTCGCGGCCATCTCGATGGGAATCGCCCTCCTTAGGATGCTACCGAAGAGGCCGTTTCTAATGACCGCATCGTATTCCTTCGCGTTCGCTGTCTCCAGCCCCATTGGGGTCGGAATCGGTATAGCCATCGACGCGACGACAGAAGGCCATGTTGCCGATTGGATCTACGCCATTTCCATGGGCCTCGCCTGTGGCGTGTTCGTCTACGTCGCCATCAACCATCTCATGGCCAAAGGGTTCAGGCCTCAAAACAAGTGCGTCTTTGATACTCCTTTCTATAAGTTCCTGGCGGTGCTTCTTGGGGTGGCTGTTATAGCTGTAGTCATGATTTGGGATTAACAATGCGTCTGCCTTCATCTTGGTTGATTCTCTCTTTCAATATTCTCAGATATATACAGCTTTTGGGACAATTTCTGGATTAATGTGTGATCATACTGTTTGGTTGAATTACGTGTTGAGAATAACGCTTGAAGAGTGATCAAGTGTACCTTTAGCAAGTCATCCACTTGAGGATTAATTCTTGCACGAGAAGTGTTGCATTAAGCTTCGAGTTTGAGCCTGTGAATGACATCCGATCCAAGTAGAAACTTAAAATCCGAACAAGACTTGTGATTATACGTTCTAACAAGTTAGATTGAAATAATTTCCACATTGGAATTGGATTCCTAGTTTGAGTCGGCATGTCATATAAGAATATAGAAACATTTGCTACTCAGTTATCACACACTAGAGTAAACAAGAGAAGTATGGGAGTTTTTTTAATTAAGTTATCTGTGGGAGAATGTGATGTAACACGTGGAATTTTTCTTTGGTGTATTCTATGACTACAAGTCTAGAAACACTTCAAGGATTGAGCGGTTACAGCTTTGTAGTTTTCAGGATTCATAATGGATTTCTATACAGTTAGCTCTCCCCATGGAAAGGTATCGATACTTGTATCGAATCACATAAATATCCGATGTCCTTATCATTTATCATTGATTTCTTCTTGTCACGTTAGACTCGAATTGCAAAATTCATTGGTTTCCGCATTATTTCAAAGCAATTAACGATAGAGCTAAGGTTAGGGTTCCTAGAGTTGATTTGGAGCTTTTACTTGTGTGATCACTTTCTGAAACGTTGTGTTTGAGAATATGTTCACAGCAAGGATTGAGTTTGAGAAGTTCAATGGAAGGAGCAATTTTTTTTTTTATTGTAAAGCATTAATATGCATGCTCGGTTAACAACCGAAAGTTTTGCGAAGGCGTTGGATGATGAGGAAAAGTTGTCAAAAACGTTGAAAGAGGCCGATTAGATAGAGCTGATGGAGAACAAAAAAAGGATAATGTTGTTGAATCTATCGGATGAAGTGCAAATTGAGGTGGTCGAAGCCAAGGATTTCGCAACATTGTGGGCAAAACTTGAGTCCCTTTATCTGAAGAAGGTTTTGAATAATTGTTTGTAATTGCTCAAAAAGCATGTTTCCATTCCAAGTGGTTAACAGACATCCGTTAGAGCCCCTCTAGATGAATTTAATAAACTCATAATGTACTTGAAGAACGTCAATGAGGCCTTGCCTACCGAAACAGAAGGCATGATGTTGTTGGCGTTTTTTACTAGATTTTTTTTTTAGCACTTTTATGATTCCCTACTATAGGGGCACGTTATGAGTACAATGGGAGAGGTAAAGTCGGCCTTGCTTTTAGTGGCAATAAATGTTACAGGAAGATAACATATATTATGACATGTCAAAAGATTTGGTTATCTGGGGTAGTGACGAATGCAAAGGGTTTGGAGATAGCAGACGCATGAGCTGTTTTAAGTCGAGATTTAGCATTCGGTACCATTGATGTTATTATTGCGATGAGGTAGGGCACTATAGAAAAGATTGTTAAAAGTATAACGGTAAAGAAGTTAAGGTGGAGTCCGTAGGCGATGATGAGCACTATGACTTGGCTATAAACGTCGACTCAATGTAGAGAATTGTTAAATTATGTATTGAGTTTGAGCTCATAAAAGAAATCCAATCAAAGTAGAAAATGCAAATTTGAATAGGACTTGTGGTTTTTTTGTCCGAACAAGCAATGAAATTTGCAATACATTCCATATTGAAGTTGGGTTCCTAGTCTGAGTCGGCATATCACATAGTAACATATGAAAATGAAATTCTACTCAGTTATTCCACAATAGAGAAAATAAGAAGAATGATGAGGGTTCTGTGCGTTTTTGCAGTGAACACACACTAGATTATGAGATAACACTTGTAGATTTCGGTTTTAGTGCATTTTAGGGCTGGGAACACTTGAGTGATGGAGCAATTATAACTCTGTAATCCTCCAGATTCATAGTGATTCCTTTGCAGTTGGCTCTCCCCGTTAAGCAGGTGCCGACACTGGGACTAAACCACATAATTCTCTAGTTTCATTGCCGTTCCTAATTTATTCCTCTGATAATTACTTCTTCTCGCATTAGACTTAAATTGCAAGATTTGTTAGCTTTTACATTACATCACAAGAAGAAGGACGACAAATAGTTTTGTCATATGTACGTAAATTTAAAACTTATTTATGTCGCAAGAAAGATGAAGATGCGTTAATCAACCTGTATTTTGTTTAAGATCACCCATATTTGCACTAGAGAAAGTTTGGACCAGTTTTGGGGCTTTTCCTCATGCTGTTGACCTATAAAAACCACCCAACTAATTAGTCCTTTGACACCCAGTGATAAGAGAATTGGGTGGGGTTGGTGTCGCGACCTAAAAAAAATCATTTAGAGTGGTTTTAGGTTAATGGATTACCAAGCCGATTCGTGACTAGCCTAGTACGGACTCTCCCAAGCCCTACCAAATAGCAACTTAAGTTTTAAGGCATGTTCAAATGATTTATATTTGGAGTCGCCACTAATCACTTCTTGGTGGGTGGATTAGAAAACCTAAGTAAGATATCGGGAGAAACGACTTACTTCTACGAACCAGAGATTACGGACTCGGGGACTTGATTACGCTAGTTGATTTAAACCAATGCCCTTTAGGTACCTCAATTCCATGGCAATCTTAAATCAGCAACTCAGGCTTGACTGATTTTCTTTAAGTTCAAGTGAGGTGTTGTTCTTTTTAGTTTTCGTTTTTTTTTTAAAGGATGAATGAGATGCATGGATGCAAGACTAGACTAAATATGCCGAATTTTATTAAAGATGCAAAATGACATATCATTAATGCAACATTCAAAGATAAATAAAAACCGCATGCAGACCATGAACATACAAGAATGATCAGACTAGACAACGTGCAGATTTTTATTCAAGCAAATCAAACATGTGAAAGTACTTAAGATGAATGCTCCTAGACATGGTACTAAGTGACGTGCAAAACGACATGACAAAATAAAATGACATGGACATGCAACATATGAGATATGCGAAGATATGCATGATGTAATATGTGATTTTTAAATCATGGAAGGACATAACTTATGATATTCGAAAGTATGCAATATGGATATGCAAAACTAATTTAAAAAAATGGAAGGAGGAATTAGATGATACTCGAAAATATTTGATATGCATTGGAGATAATGCAAATCATGCAAGCAAGGTATTCGAGATATGCATGAAGTTCCAAAAAAAATATGGAATGCAAGAAGTGATATTCGAAAAAATCATGATGTGAATATGCAAGAAATGAATGAGATTTTTTATTTTTTTTAGGAATTAAAATATACAATGTGACACAAGATAAACATGAATATGCAAATGATATCTTTTGAAAATATGGGATGCAAGATATGGTACTCGAAAATATGGAAAGATATGAAGGATATGCAATGTGATATGCGAAATATGACACATGAGATATGCAAACCTGATGAAAGAAATGAACAAATTTTTTTGTATTTTTCCTCAGAATTTTCGCCCACTTGGAGGTGATCATGAAAGATTTTATTATCTTGATTTTTATACCAAATTCTCCGATGAGATAAGGTTTCATAAGAAACCGAATCTTCCTAAAAATTTAATTAGACGCAGTTTCTAGGAAACCGTATATTTACTAAATCTTTTAGGAATTTTATCATGAAATTTAAATCAAGATAAAATATCAATCAAGATAATCATAATCTCCAGTCAATCAAAGATAGCAATCAAAGCAAATCACGAAAAAGGCTTCTTCAATTTTTCAAAAAAAAGAAATAACCAAATCTAAAATCGGCTTTGCGAAAGATAACGAAACAAATCTAAATGGCAATAGATCAAGCTTGCTATCTTTCCCGATTTTAAACCCAAGAATCATTCACGAATGGCAACGGGAAAGACTATCCAAGTTTAAAATTTCGTTGTCTATTAGGAAGATATCTTCCTAATTTAGATTTAGATTTTTTTTTATAATTATGAAAATATGCCTAAGTAAAAATCAACCCCTTTTCGAAAATGTGATGGAAAATTAGGGTTTGATAATTTTCAATTATGCCAAACAATTTGCTTCTTGATTTTTTATTCCGAAAAATTTCCGCAATTCATGGCTCAAAACAGCATGCAATTTGCGCAAAACAGCAACTAAAATAGTCAAGGACTTACTTTTAGCTCCTGCGAAAATCTGCATGAGTTAGTGACGTAAACATGCGAAAACAGCTTGTTTCGGATCCAAACAGCACGCAAACAGTGCTGGAACGGCATTGTAACAGCATCAAAACAGCGTGCTTTTATCACAAATCAACAACAAATCAAGCTTAATGAATGTAATGTCTTGATTCGTCGGGTGAGATTTGAGCCAGATTTGAGCCGGATTTGAGCTAGAGAACCCCGCTGGACAGCACCTCGATTTGCTCTCGAAAAGGAAACGGCAAGCGACAAACGTGAAGGCTGAATGTCCTTAACACTAGAAGGATCACCGAGATCGCTGGATTTGTTGGGAAAATCGTCAACGGCACTAGAAGTTTACCGCATGAGTGGATGCCGCTTATTTCGCTCCGAAGATCTCCACACGCGCAAGCTGGATATTTGCTTCAGACAACGGCGTTGGACGACTTTGGGATGGACGTGCGGCGGCGAACGGGGCTGCTAGGCTGTCGTTGAAGCTGATGTGGTGTCGGGATCGCTTTGGACAGCAGCAGAGCAGGCAGTGATGGAATCAGCCAAGATCACAGCTTCGTCGTAGTGGGGTGCCGCTGGTCGTCGTTGATGCGAGGACAACCAATCTCGTTGGTGCTTAGCGCGGCTGCTTCACTGGAGTGTCTGCTGGCGTTCGTGGTCACGGTGTGCACGAAGAGAGACGAAGATATGCGGCACAGGAGAGGCGGCAACGTGAGACAGGACTTCTTCTTCTTGGCGTGTTGATTGTGGACTGTATTCCACCATGAAGAACTCTCTCTCTCTCTCTCTCTGATATTCTTTCTACGTGAATTCCTCCTCTGCTTCTCTCAATTATGCCGTAAAAATCAATTGTGAATGACCTACGTGTGCTTATATAGGGAACATTAGGTCAAGTTAGGGGCTCGAACTTATGACTTTTTATGAAATAGACCCCGTATTGCAAGACCTTTTTTTAATTAAGCCCCGAAGGACTTAATCACACTTAATTAACAGCCCATATTTCTTAAAAATTTCGGCACAAGCTCAATTTAGACAATTCAATCAAGTTCAAAACCTTCAATTAAGTCCATCCACCGCCGGTCCGGATAATATGCAAATGTGCAAAATGCAATGCATGCTAAACCAAATTAATTATGCTATGCATGAAAACTAATTTATTTTTGGTGAGAACTAAAATTAATTTTCATTTTTTTATGTAAATGAAATGACTAAAGAAAAATCAAAATTTAGGTGTCAACAGTTGGGACGTTTAG
Organism: Lenwebbia sp. NSW1173648; assembly: GCA_029784005.1. Taxonomy (NCBI): domain Eukaryota; kingdom Viridiplantae; phylum Streptophyta; class Magnoliopsida; order Myrtales; family Myrtaceae; genus Lenwebbia; species Lenwebbia sp. NSW1173648. Next base: position 1,130,738 of record JARCGZ010000011.1, read on the forward strand.
TTTCAGGTGTGGGGTTCGACTCTCACGATACAAAGAGACATAGCAAAAGTTTGAGAGACGAGAGTTAGAGTAGGACAGACAAAAAAAACGTAGTTATTTCACACCGGGATCCTGATGAAAAACGAACACTTTAGCAAGAAGAAGAACTACAGAAAATCATCAACTAGTCTAATAATTTACACTTTTCCACTTTGATATTTTAGAAAACTATATTTTACGGCTTTGTGGAATTTTAGGGTGTGAAGTCTAGAAACTAAAAATTAGGAGATGCAATGACTTGATTTTAAAGCTAGAGAATGCAAAGTGTCACTAGCTAGGAAAGAGAATCTAATGAAGACTCTGGTAACATATCTCATTTATTAACCAAAAGAAGCCTTCTTAACCTATACTTTCTAGTGTAATGTAAGCTAAGAGACAGTTTTGTAAGTGAGCTTTCTAGTGTTTCTTATTGTGGATCATGAGTGGGTAAGCGTGAAACTTTACTTTATTTCAAGTACTCAGAAACGCCACTGATCTAATGTGATATCGGACTGTTCCATTTCCGGATAACTTGAGGAGGACGTTAAGGAGTCGAACTTGTTCGTGCATCTAATCCGTACACGTTTTCGTACCTTACTTGGTTAGCCAATTCCAAGAATCTTAAGTTGAGTTATTATTACTTAGACTCGTTTTACTAGATTAAGTCAATCACATTTCAAGAAACACCGAGAGCCACATCATAAGTTTCTCGAAAAAGCACAAATAAATTTCGTGAAATGTCCCGTTCGCGATTATCGATTCTCTTCACCGCGTCATTCATTCGCGAAACCGAGTTCATATCGCATCTTTCAAACGTGTATTACAGCCCAGAGGTGCAGGTAGATAGAGCAACCAAGTCACTTATCCGGATCATAACCCAATTACTAGGGAAGCAAGCTTCTTTCTAAAATATATACTTCAACATCTATACACCTATAAACTTCTGTAAATCTTACGGTCCGATGGAAAAGATGGCAACTTTGCATGCATCTTACTTCAAGAAATCTGAGTGCGCAGTGGATCGGCGTCTGCAAAAGAGCCACGTCGTTGACCTGCGTACATTGCGCAGCAAGTATACGACGGCTAGGTAAATTAGTACCCCACAAGAAGCGTAGTGGGTGCAAGTACACCATCTCTGTCGCTGGATATGACAAAGTTACACTCACCTAAATCAATGAAGCAATATCTCGAGCAACCCCATCCTATAAAAAATGCAACTTTTCTTCCTATCGGGCACTCTAGCTTCACCGTGAAGCTTTGCGAGATTGATTAATTTGGTCGTTAAATTTCCAGCGGGAGAACGAACCAAACGAGAGAGATAACACCTAATCCCACCTGTCATCACATTCCCTTTTTGTTGCTCGGAAGAAAGGTGGGTCGAACGTCCTCTTCTTGTGGCTTGATTTCTATCGAACAGATGCACGAATTTGGAAGCCTACGGTTGAGGACCAGGTTAGGGTTAGGGTCCATTGTTTTTCTTGGTCTAGAAAGACGCGGGCACCGCACCAACTCATCGGCACTGCACCATCTTCCATGTTGATCCGGAGGGTGTTTGTTACGTGGGGTAATGATGATTAACATGAACGTTAAAATGACTTAACAAGATGGATTTGACCCGACGACGACTGGAGATTTGGTGGAGGTAGACCCCAAAAGCTTCGAGAGTTTTGTCTTCTTCACCAAGGCCTAACGGTTGAACAAGGAAGTTGGTTCTTGGCAATATACAGCTAGAACACAGCCTGATGACAGAGACCGGTGTTACCCTTGAGATTCAACAATTTCTATTCACTTGTGCAACGGGAAATTATCGAATATCATGTAAGTGATGGCATCTGTTCATAAACTCTCCATTGCCTTCAATTGTGGTAAGAAGAACCCCAACAATCGTAACACAGAATTGTAAGAACAAGATGGTAATCGGTAGAACATATAATAACGGTGAATTCTATCAAAATTCTTTTGGACAAGTAATGTTTTTCTGCAGATAAAGGTTGGCGGTCGTAGGGAAGACCAAAACTAAGATATTGTCTAACATAATTAAATTAGTCGACTTAGTAAACACTCTAGAGTGATCATGCGGACCGACAGTTGGTAACCCTTTCTTTTTCACATCCGAAACCCAGATGAACCAAACCAAACACACCTCTCTCTCTCTCTCTCTCTCTCTCTCTCTCTCTCCCCCTCCTCTTCCTCCTATATATATACATAAGAACAACCTGTTGCCTATCAGAAGCCACCGCCGACAGCCTAGCTCGAGAGCGAATTTGAGTTTCCTAAACATGAGTTCTGCATTTCTCTCGGCTCTTCTTCTTGCAGCGATGAGCTGCTTTCTTCCTGAGGTTGCCCATGCAAGCATTACGAGGCACTACAAGTTCAATGTACGTCGCATATATTCACATTCTTCGCCTGTGAGTTCGTTAGTACATGATGATTCTCTTGATTTGGTGCAGATAGAGATGAAGAACGTGACCCGGTTGTGCCACACGAAGAGCATGGTGACTGTCAACGGGAAGTTCCCGGGGCCTCGCGTCTTCGCCAGGGAGGGGGACCGGGTACTGATCAAGGTGGTCAACCATGTTCCCAACAACATCAGCATCCACTGGTAATTAGGAGTTTGAATAATCAGTACTAATGTATATATGATCGAAAACTCTCGGGACAGCGACATTAAATTTGATGAGCAAATTGACGAGCACAGGCACGGAATAAGACAACTCCAAAGCGGATGGGCGGATGGGCCGTCCTACATTACGCAGTGTCCGATTCAGACCAACCGGAGCTACGTTTACAACTTCACAATCACAGGCCAAAGAGGCACCCTCTTTTGGCATGCTCACATCTCCTGGCTCAGAGCGACCGTCTACGGACCGCTGATCATCCTCCCGAAGCGCGGCGTTCCTTATCCCTTTGCTAAACCCCACAAGGAAGTCCCGATCCTCTTCGGTAAATAAATACTACCGAGCTCTTGACTCTTTAAATCAGGAGAATTTTGTTCAGTGAACGCATGAATTGATTTGATAAGCACCAAATAATATCATTGAACTCTTTTCCGGGGGAATACAAATTGCAGGAGAGTGGTTTAATGCCGATACAGAGGCCGTCGTCAGCCAGGCGCTCCAGACCGGAGGTGGCCCAAACGTCTCCGAAGCTTACACTATCAACGGAAAGCCCGGGCCACTGTACAACTGTTCATCAGGCAATGGCGAATTATAACAAACTTTGTTAAACAAGTCCATTAATTTATCAAGTGGAAAGAATAGAGTATCCCTACAACGTTGTTGCTAAATTTGATGAAAATCGATTGTTTTTTTTGCATGCACGCATGCAGATACGTTCAAACTGAAGGTGAAGCCGGGGAAGACGTATCTCCTCCGTCTGATCAACGCTGCCCTCAATGACGAGCTCTTCTTCCGCATAGCCAACCATTCGTTTACCGTTGTCGAAGCCGATGCAGTCTACATCAAGCCCTTCAAAACCGACATCCTGGTCATCGGCCCGGGCCAGACCACCAACATCCTCCTCAAGGCTAAGCCGATCCCTCACAAGGGCACGTACCTTATGGCGGCCCGGCCCTACTTCACGGGTCAGGGCACTTTCGACAATACAACCACCGCCGGATTCCTCGAGTACATCGAGTCCTCTCGGAATAACACCATTCCCAAGAACCTTACCCTATCTTTACCGACGCTACCGGCGATGAACGCGACCAATGTCGTCGCCAATTTCAGCCAAATGTTCCGCCATTTGAATAGCCAGCAATACCCGGCCCAAGTTCCCCAGACCGTCCAAAAGAGGTTTTTCTTCACGGTCGGCCTTGGGAGCAGCCCCTGCCCAAAGAACCGAACTTGCCAAGGACCCAACGGGACCAAATTTGAGGCGTCCATGAACAATGTCTCTTTCACCCTCCCTACGACGGCGATCCTACAGTCTTACTTCTTTGGAAAATCCAATGGCGTTTTCACCACCGACTTCCCGGCCACCCCCTTAATGCCGTTCAACTACACCGGAACGCCGCCAAACAACACGTTCGTCAGCAATGGGACTAAGGCTGTGGTGCTCCCATACAACACGAGCGTCGAGCTCGTGATGCAAGACACGAGCATTTTGGGGGCGGAGAGCCACCCTCTTCATCTGCACGGGTTCAACTTCTTCGTCATCGGGCAGGGATTCGGGAACTTCAACCAGAGCAAGGACCCGGCCAAGTTCAATCTGGTCGACCCCGTGGAGAGGAACACCGTCAGCGTGCCGTCGGGCGGTTGGGTGGCTATCCGTTTCCTGGCCAATAACCCAGGTCTGTGTCATGAAAATTCTAATAATTTGAATAATTCCACGTACTCGTCCATATCCAAATTGAATTCACATGAATCCGCTCATTTGAATGTGAAAAACAGGTGCTTGGTTCATGCACTGTCACTTCGAGGTCCATCTGAGCTGGGGCTTGAAGATGGCGTGGATCGTGCTGGATGGGAAGCTCCCCAACCAGAAGCTCCCTCCCCCGCCGTCCGATCTTCCAATGTGTTGACCGTCCTTTAATTGACCCTTCTTCCCCCCCATCGGCTGCTTCAAACACTTTTCATCCTGCGCTTCCCTAACTTATCGTCACTGTTCCTGCTCGGTGTCCAAGGGCAAATTGGGCATTCGAGGAATACATGTCTGTCTGTCTGTCTCTCTTTGCTTTCTTCTTTCTGTCTGTTTTCCTTCGAGGGGTCCGATGAATTCGTGTTCCTTTCCATTACCACGGCATAGAGTGAAACGTAGCTTTGAGGGAGTTTTGTATTTAGCACCGGATTGTGTCGATACTTTGGTTGGCAACTCAGCAATAATATTACTCTTCATCTCTCTCTCTCTCTCCTGTGATATATATTTTATTCGCGTAATAATTTTTGGTTGACCGTGAGAATAACAATATGTTATTTGCCACAAATTTTTTAAAGAGTAGATCCTCTATTTTTGGTGGTCCAAAACAGATTGTTAATCTTACGGTCAGCATTCCGACAAAAAATAATAATAATATTACAGTTAGCTAAAGACTGTTACATAATTAATGTTTTATTTTATTTTCTTCTTTGTTTTGTGATTATTCCAAATCCAACAACTACAAGCTAAACCCACCGAAAATATTGGGGTTGCAAGGTTTCCAAACTGGAATGTCAGGCGAACATGTTCAGACTGGACCGAGCCAGAACCGGGCCAGGCTCGGCACCGGTCGAACGGGCCGGATCTTAAAAATGAGAATGGATCTATTTGGCCCAAAGAATGCATCCGCATTTGGTTAGTGACTTCATGAATTTTTTGTCGATCCGCATTTAGTAACTTCATATTTGGGCTAATTTCACTTTGGTCAGACTAACATAACTTTTTACTAGCTAGTAGAAAAGTAATTTAATAACGTAAGTACATAATGTGGAAAAGGGTGGATGATGGCAGGACTCCTAAAACTTCATCTCGATACAAGTTCTTTTTTAATAATTACAACTTCATCCACTTTAGAACTTCCTATGTTTTTTTTTCTCATTTCTTTTAAATGACAAAAAATGTCACATAAATCTCCATCCCAAAAAAACAAAAAACTTATCAAACGGAAGGACCGAAGTGCCAAATCTGAATAAGTTTTAGGACTGAACAAAACGGTTTAAGATTAAATTCGAATCCTCGTAGCTTTGTTATCTTTAAAAAAAAAAAAAAAAAAAAAAAAAAAAAAAAAAAAGAGGAGGAGGAGGAGGAGGACCCCCTCGATCTGTATGGAAAATGCAAAAATATATTAATTTGAAATCCGTTTTGTGAATTTCCGACTCGTCCCTGTCCAGGAACTAAAAAAGTGGACCACAACAGGAAGTCATCTTGGTGGGGGCCTACGTCGCACATGAAAACGACGCGTCGTTTACTTCGGCGATGCCATTCTTTGTTTCTCTTGTACTCCATTGAGAGATTAATATCAATGCCTACCACAGCCACTTGTCTCCCTAACAAAAAATAAATACAATGGAAAGATGGAATCATTCTATTCGAGTTGTACCAATAATGCAGCATATGTACAACTGAAGTAAATAATGTGTATGTTCGAAAACTTTGTCGACCCATCTCGACTCGATCCATCCGTGCTCGCCCCACAAGGCCGTCGATGCGTTCTTGAATGTTGCTGCACAAGCTCGCTCATGATCTTCCCAATGTCAAAAATTGTCTTTCTTTACAGTGGTAGTTCCAATATCTGGAAAAGGAATCTACTCTCTCTCTCTTCTCTCAGATTTCCACATTGTATATGAGAAAGAAAACAAAAGGGGAAAGGAAAAGGAAAAGGAAAAGGAAGAGCAAGAAAACACAAACAGTGGAAGAGATAAACATGTAGTACGCACCGACCAGCTCCGACCATCTCTGAAACTCACAGCTCAATGATTTCACATGGGCAAGCAAGCGGGAGAGAGAGAGAGATAGAGAGATTGCTGATTTCGTCAATATCCTCCAACCCCTGACCCCAGATGCGTAACCCAAATAGGACATTTACATTCACGTACCTATACGTATCGTAATTCGCATTTTCTTGATCTCTCTACGTACTTACGTAATGAGCTCATAGCGGACGGATCGAATTCAGCCTTCTCCTTCGCCGGATCCTTAACGAGATCGATTGCCCGGTGCTCTTCGGATAGATCAGTCGCCGTGCTTGTGCCAGCAGACGAGCATGGCGACGCACCGGCGCATGATGTAGAACCGGGCCTTCTGCTCCTTGGCGAGGTTGCTGTACTTGCGGGTCAGGTTCGACCCGCTCTTCTGCGACGGGTTCCTCCCTAACGTGCTCGCGCCCCCGCTCTTGGAGGAGGAGCTTCTCGAGAGAGACGAGGTGCTGCTGCTGTTGTTGTTGTTGTTGGAGGAGGAGGAGGATGCGGTGTTCTTGAGCGAGAGGCTTCGTGGGAGCGAAGATTTAGAGGAGGAGGTGATCTTCTGAGAGAAACTTCTCAGAAGACGAGGCTTCGAAGATGAAGACGATGAAGCGCCTGCTTCTTTCTTCGACATCTTGTTCCACGTTTCGTCCATGCTCAAGCTCCAATGAGTGTCTGAAGTGGAGAGAGAGAGAGAGAGAGAGAGAGAGAGAGAGAGAGATAGAGTGTGTGTGTGTGAGCGAGCGAGCGAGCGAGGGTGTTCTTAAGGAGCGATGCCTCTTCAAATGACTTCAATAAGATGCAAACCAAGTTCATTTGAACTTGATTTTACATGATTTTATAGAGCATGCAATCGCTTAATCTCTAGATAAAAGAACAAATTTCGCGATCGGCGTTCGAAAAACGATATGAACAGATTGTTTTATAAGACAATCAATGTAGGAAAACGGTCAAAAGTCGATTTTTACAGGGACGGTACACCTTCAGTCCTTTTTTTAGCAAGACAGAGGTGGTCAAGGAACGGCCAAATCCCAGCAGTAATGAGTTTGATGTGTATACTTAGTGTGATAACCCTAGCTGCATTTTTTTTTTTTTTTTGAATGCAGCTAGATTTGGGGTTGATTCTGGTGTTCGGATCTTGGTTATTTAAGGGTCGACATTATAAAAATAAGAGATCGAGGAGAGATGATGGTATTAAATTTAATTTCTTCAAAAAGAAAAAAAAAACAGAAAAAGAAAAGAGGGGATGGGAGGGGCATTTTGGGAATAAACTTTGAGTTGATTCCTATGGACAAAGTCCTTACTACTTTATTTGAGAAGTGGTGTTCAAATAGTAGGAAGAATGCTAGCAGAAAGGGGCTTCTTCGTTTGCAATGTTCAATTCGAAGTACATTCTTTTTGTATTTGATCGCTTATCGATAGATTCAATCTACAAGGATTTTTTGCTAATCACGTAGCCGATTGGGTTGCCAAAACGCGTCGGGCTAATTGTCTTCCGGCCCTTTGGATCTCATCCCCTCCCCAACCCCTTTGGGAGTTTCTTTGTGTTGTTGCCCCTAGTCTGGGCCGTTATGTACGAACCTTTAATTTTTAGAAATGCAATCTCGTTTTTTTCCGACCAAAAGAAAAAAAAAATTCTACAAGGATTTTGGACTGCTTTAAGAGCACCCATTGCCATTATCCATTAGATTTTTGGGTTTCTTTTTCATTTTAATTGAAATGTTGGCAACCTGAAAATGGGCAAAATAGATATTGACCATTTTGAGAGAAGACATTGATTTCGTGAGAAATCTACCATATTAAGCAAAGATATTGACATTGCGATTGTAAAATACCATGCAAATTATGACGACCAAATTGTGATTAGTGTAGGTTCGGCCACCAGGAGGATTCATGTATGCGAACTGGCATTAGCCGATGTTGGCACCAAAATTCGACATGGTTGGCATGAATGGCCGGTATCAAAGAGAGCAATGAAGATTGGTACGTTGAGAGCGACTGACATACACGGGGCACGAGCAGGTGGCAAACATTTCGCACATCTGGTTGGTAGACACGTGGCAGAAACACGTGGAAGAAGTGGTTAGCATGACCCCAAGCCGGGTAGAAGTTCAAGAAAGCTATGAAAATAGGTTATTTTCTTGTCAAATGCTGTTTCTAAAATACATGAGTGGTGGAGATCATAGTCAAACGCTCGATGTGAAATGGTACCAAACTGTTACTAGATTTTGATACCAATTGCGTCCAAAACATGACAAGACGTCTGCAACGCGTGCTATATCGTTTGGGACTCGGGGGAGCACATTCAAAATTTGGGAAACACGTTTAGAATTTTGCGGACCAAAGTCGTAGAACACAGAAGTGAGATTTCATAGGCTCATGGTTATGAGAACAAAACAAAAAAGGTCTTAAGCATGAAGAAAGACAAGCACACTCAACCATGCTGATGTTTTTCCATCGCAAGGGATATATAAGTCTCTATATTTTCAAGAGTCGTATGGTTCCACAGTTAACTGGGGTGGTAAAAGATGAAGACAAACGCGGAATTTTATTTTCGTCGACATAAATCATCTAAGTTGATGAGGACGGAAAACGAAATACCCCTAAAATCGCCTCGAACTAAACTCGACGGATTTTCATCCGAGTCGAAATTCCGATGGACATTGAAATCTTAGTCCGGTCTCGAACGTGGCCATCCCGAGATTTCCAGTCTTGAGCTAATAATTTAGGTCAAGTGGGTAATTTTTTTCTTGGATTTGGTTGAGTCGTACATAGGTTCGCTAGAAGACCAATTCACGACAAAGATGAAAGGGAAAATTCGTAATTTTTTAATTTGTTCTATTAAGTTCGATGAGCATGGATTTGACCGGTCAAAAAAGCCCCACATGCGTTCACACTACTCTAGTACAAACAACCTTAGCATTCCCGACGGATACGGCTGCACGAAGACAAGAGCATCTCAATTAGGTGCCGAAGCTTGCGCTACACAGTTCAGTTCAGGTCAGTTCAAACCCTCCAGTTACTTATTACTGGATTCGCGCACGAGCAGACATGTTCGGCCGCTCGTCGTCGTCGGGGACTGGCCAAACTGGCCCTTTCGCTAGGAGGTTTTAAATGTTTTTCTTCTTTTTATGTCTCCACAACGTTAAAATTGCATAAAATGATGAGTTATTACCACGAAAAATTCCAAACAGATAGCGTAATAAATTTACCCTAAAATAATATTTGGGTCACCAAAATCCACAAAATGCTGCACCTATGAAAAAAAAAAAAACTCAAAACTAATACATGTATGACACATTAACCCTCCGTTAGCCTCCGTCGAGCCGGATGATATATGACAATAACTGAGTTGACCTGACAAATCCACGTGAAAATTCGGAAGACAAACAGATAAATTTCAGGGCATGTCTGAGCAGACCTTGTACTGGTGGTGGACTTTATGATAGGAAGACTGTTACCCTTCCTTCGTCAAAAGCACGTGTAGATAGATATATTTGCTCTTGTCCTTGCCAAGTCAACTAAATTATTCTCATGTGTCATCCAACTCAGCAATTACATGGTAAAATTTGACGAAAGCTAACGAAGGGTAAATGTGACACGTGTGTACCGGTTTGTGATTTTTGGCAGTCTAAAAATTAGTTTGGGACAAATTTATCACAGACGTATTAGTTTGGAATTTTTTCGTGGTATTAACTGTAAAAGAAGCTACGTCAAAAACACAATCGCTCTGCTAGCGTCGAGTATTTCCTTAATAAAAATATTCTCTTGTGGGATGTACGCCAATTATTATCGAAATTTAATTAAGTTATAAAATAAATGCGTGAATTAATATTTAGGTAATATTTAAGTAATACATCAAACAATTTACCATAATTCTCGCCAATACTCCCCTTGCGTCACTAGTCCATCACATCACATATGTTGTTGAAGTTTGTTTGTAAAATAAATAAAAGTTGCCTTTTCCAATCCCACATAGGATGGAAAGAAGAGTGCAAATCTTTTTATTAGTTAGAAGGCTGGTATGATCTTTCAAAATAAAGAAATGGGCAAGTGGGCTAGACCTCACTATACTTGCATGTGGGTGCGCGATTTTGGCACAAAACAGTGCGACTATTCACTTAGGAGTTGCGATTATTTTTAATATTGATTTCGAATTTTAATTGATTAATTATGTCTAATAGTTGCAACTCTTCAGACTTGACAGTTTAGACATGAAGAATTGCGTCCGTTCAAAGTAACAGTTTTAGACCTTCGAAAAGTTGCAATCTTTCCTACAAAAAACTGCTTTCGAAAAATGAAAAGGTGTGATCGAATAAACTATTTTGGACACGAAGAGTTTCATGAGAATTAACTACTTTTCGGACGCAAAAAGGTGTGTTCATTTCTCGTTATATATTCAAGTGTTCTGTTTATTTTGAGCACAATTTCTTCTTCAATTTTCGTTCTTTCCAAACAAGAGAAGTACAGTCTTCGTTTTCGATTGTTTCCTAGAGAGTTCTTGGAAAAATATTAGAATGGTTATCTAATATTCTCGCTTGAGACTCTGTTATATCCTGAAGGATTTTTGCTGGTAACCATTAGCAACGTTGTGGGACAAATAATTCCTTAAAGAGAGTGCTCTCACGTCTCAGAGTCTGATTCTATTGTTCATCCTATCCCCAATGAAATTTCCCAACAATTTTAAGGAATTATTCGTTCAACAATGGAGTCAGAATCAATCAAGGTTATGAACCAGGATATGGTGAAACTGGACCGATTCGATGGCAACAATTTCACTCGCTGGAGAGACAAGATGATGTTTCTCCTCAGTGCCATGAAGATTTCCTATATCATCGACCCCAATTTGATGCCTATAGAGGATACGGCGCTTACCACTGAAGGAGGAGAGCCTAGTGCTGAAGATGTTGAAAGGGTCAATAAGGAGAGGAAGAAACGCGAGGAGGACGAATTGCTCTGTAGAGGACATATTCTGAACACGCTATCCGATTGACTATATGATTTGTTCACCGAGATGAAATCTGCCAAAGAAATTTGGAATGCTCTCGAGTTCAAATACAAAGCGGAGGAGCAAGGTACGCACAAATATTTGATTGCCAAGTATTTTGACTTCAAGTTCGTTGGTACTAAACCCTTATTGGAGCAAGTCCATGAACTGCAAGTACTGGTAAATTAAATTCGTGCTCTCAAGATAGATATTCCAGAATCCTTTCAAGTTGGAGCAATTATTGCAAAATTACCTCCAAGTTGGAAAGATTATGGAAATAGGATGCTGCACAAGTCGGAGAAGATCACTTTGGATCAAATACAGAAACATCTTCGCATTGAGGAAGAGTCACGTTTACGTGATAAGTCTGTTTTGTATGATACCAAAGTGAATTTTATGGAGGGAAATGGATTTCAATCCAAAACCCACTAGAACTTGAAAAGCGAGAAAGGACAGAATTTTAAGAAGCCACAGAAGAAGAAGAAAGGTTGTTGCTTTGTTTGTGGCAAGAAAGGTCACTATGCAAAGGAGTGCGGGCATCGCAAGAGCACATTCAAAGATAAGAACACTTCAACAATAAAGGCATATGCAAATATGGTTGAAGAGAACTACGTGGCCATGGTTTCAACCAAGTTTGCGAACATGAATATTTCTGAGAAAATTCATGATTATGTGGCCATGATTTCTGAAATCAATTATGCCACTGTCGAATCTACTTGGTGGGTGGATTCTGGTGCAACGGTGCACATATGCAAGGATCGATCAATGTTCAAGCATTTTGAAGAGACTATTGAAGTGCATCTCCAAGAGGTCGAGATGGAAAATAAAACACTTGCAAAGGTTGCTGGTAAAGGCATAGTCATTTTAGATTTTACTTTTGAAAAGAATGATTCCCTCTTAATGTACTTTTTGTACTCAAAATCAGGAGAAATCTGATTTCTGTTGATTTGCTTTGTAAAATGGGGTTTTGGATTTTGTTTGAGTCCAACAAGGTTATCCCGTCAAAGAATGAGCTGTTTGTGGGGAAGGGTTACGCCAATGATGGTATGTATCAACTGAGTATCAATAATAATATTGTGTCTTCTACTTACGTTGTTGATTCTCCTCATTTATGGCATAGTAGATTAGCACATTTAAATTTTTGCTATTTACAGAATATGAAAAAGTTAGACTTGATAAAATTTAATGTCGAATTTAATAAATGTGAAATCTGTGCTAAGTCCAAATTAACAAAAAAATCATTTCCTAGTGTTAAGAAAAATTCGAGTTTATTGGATTTGGTCCATAGTGACATATGTGAATTCAACGGCATGTTAACACGTGTTGGTAAAAGGTATTTCATAACCTTTGTGGATGACTACAGTAGGTATTTATATGTCTATCTCCTAAGATCAAAGGATGAAGCATTTACCATGTTTAAGAAATATAAGGCCGAAGTGGAAAATCAATTAGAAAGGAAAATTAAGGTCCTTCGTTCAGATAGAGGAGGAGAATATTTCCTAAATGATTTTTCAACCTTCTATGAAGAACATGGTATTATTCATCAAACTTCAGCACCATACACTCCACAACAAAATGGTTTGGCCGAAAGAAAGAATAGGTCTTTAGAAGAAATGATCAATTGTATGGTCTCGAACTCGAAGCTACCGATTAATTTTTGGAGAGAGGTATTGCTTACCGCATGTTACATTCATAATAGAGTACCATCCACAAGAAATAACGTTAGCCCTTATGAATTGTGGAAAGGTAGAAAACCAAACCTATCATATCTTAAAGTGTGTAGGTGTTTGGCATACTACAAAGTACCTGACCCTAAAAGGACGAAACTTGATCTTAGAGCTATCAAAAGTGCTTTTTTTGGATATGCTGAAAATAGTAAAACTTATAGGCTTCTTGATTTAGAATCAAACATCGTTGTAGAATCAAGAGATGTTGAATTCTTAGAGAATAAATGTTCCACGGATTCTGAAATTACTGAGAATAATGCTCAAATGCAAGATACGAATAATTCAGAATCCATAGAAACACACGTAGATTCTCATGAGAAAATAACAAATGATTCTGAAGACATGATTGAAACTAGGAGAAGCACTAGAGCAAGAAAAGCGAAGGATTTTGGTCCAGACTTTATTACTCATGTTTTTCTTGTTGAAGGAGACGGAGATAATAATGTGGTAAATAAATACCCATTAGTATTAAAATTAGATGATGATCCTAAAAGTTGTAGTGATGCTATGTCTTCTAGAGATGCTTCTTTTCGAAAGAAGCAATAGATGATGAAATTAATTCAATTATGTCAAATAATACTTGGGTATTAGCAGACTTACCAAAAGGATCTAAACCTATTGGGTGCAAATGGGTTTTCAGGAGAAAATACAATTCTGATGGTTCTATCCAAACTTTTAAGGATAGATTAGTAGCCAAGGGTTATAGATAAAAGGAAGGAATAGATTATTTTGATATGTATGCTCCTGTAGCACGTATAACATCTATTCGAATTCTTTTTCCTTTAGCATCCATTTATGACCTTTGTGTTCATCAAATGGATGTGAAGACTGCTTTCTTAAATAGAGATTTAAATGAGGAAATTTACATGGAACAACCAAATGGTTTGTTCTTCCTAGAAATGAGAGGAAAGTATGTAAATTAGTTAAATCTCTTTATGGGCTTAAGCAAGCACCGAAGCAGTGGCATGAGAAATTTGATTCAGTCATATTGTCGAACGGTTTTCAAGTATAATAGTGCTGATAAGTGTATTTATTCAAAATTCACTAAAGATTATGAAGTTTTAGTCTGCTTATACGTTTATGATATGCTTATCTTTGAAACTAATATGACTGGAGTCATTGAGACTAAGAAGTATCTAACTTCAAACTTTAAAATGAAAGATTAGGGTGAAGTATATACTACCTTAGGTATTAAAGTTAAAAAACATAGTGGGGGTTATTCTTTGAATCAATGTAACTACGTTGAAAAGATGTTAAATAAATTTAAACATCTTGGTTTCAAAGAAATGAGTACTCTGTTTGATATCAGTGTCAAATTAAATTATAATACTGGTAGAGCAGTAGCACAACTTGAATATGCGAGTGCTATATGGTCTTTAATGTATGCGATGCATTGTACTATACCTGATACTGCCTTTTCCGTGGGTAAGTTGAGTAGATACACTAGTAATCCAAGTATAGAACATTGGAATGCCATTACCAGAATTTTTGGTTATCTTAAGAGAACTAAAAATTTGGGATTGTTCTATAATAATTATCCCGCTGTATTAGAAGGATACACCGATGCTAGTGAATTTCTAGTGTGGGAGATAAACATTCTACTTCTGGATGGATCTTCACGTTAGGTGGATGTGCTGTTTCTTGGGCAAGCAATAAACAAACATGCACAACTCACTCAACTATGGAATCCGAATTTATTGCTTTAGCAGCAAGTGGGAAGAGGCTGAATGGATAAGAAATTTGTTGATGGACATCAAATTATGGCCTAGTCCTATGCCTCCTATTTCTGTTCTCTGTGACAGTCAAGCTACTTTAGCAAAAGTTTATAGTAACATTTATAATGGTAAGTCTAGACATATCAATCTATGACTTGAGAATGTAAAACAATTGATTCAGGATTGTACCATAACAATTGTCTACGTGAGGTCATGTAAGAATCTGGCGGATCCCTTTACAAAGGCTCTTTCAAGAGATGTGGTAAAGGTGACCTCAAAAGAAATGGGGTTAAAACCCTTTGACTAAAATCACTAGTAATGGTAACCGAACCTAATACTAGCATATCACTAATTATAAGGTTTAATGGGTAAAAAGAAGTTACTGAAAGTAATTATTTGATACCGACATTGGCTCGGACATGAGAAGTTAGTGTCATCTGTTACGTTTTAGAGGCTAAGTTATACTCTTAATGAAGTATAGTGCGATTTAGTAATGTGTTTATTAGTAACAGAAACACGTGAAAATAATCGGCATTAATCAATAATCATATTCTTATTTTTTATTTTTTATTTCGAAATTAAATTTAATTGTAATGTCCTAGCGAAACAGTGCGACTGTTTACTTAGGAGTTGCTATTATTTTTAATATTGATTTCGAATTTTAATTGATTAATTATGTCCAATAATTGCAACTCTTCAGACTTGACAGTTTAGATATGAAGAATTGCGTCCGTTCGAGTTAGCAGTTTTAGACCTTCAAAAAGTTGCAATCTTTCGTACAAAAAACTGCTTTCGAAAAATGAAAAGGTGTGATCAAATAAACTATTTTGGACACGAAGAGTTGCATTGGAATTAACTACTTTTCGGACGCGAAAATGTGTGTTCATTTCTCGTTATATATTCAAGTGTTCTGTTTATTTTGAGCACAATTTCTTCTTCAATTTTCGTTCTTTCCAAACAAGAGAAGTACCGTCTTCGTTTTCGATTGTTTCCTAGAGAGTTCTTAGAGAAATATTAGAATTGCTATATAATATTCTCACTTGAGACTCTATTGTATCCTAGATGATTTTTGTTAATAATTATTAGCAACGTTGTGAGGCAAATAATTCCTTAAAGAGAGTACTATCACGGATTAGAGTCTGATTTTATTGTTCATCCTATCTCGACGAAATTTCCCAGCATATGTGCCATTAGTCATCAGAGGTGGATCGTTTAGCGGACTATTTCAACTTGTATGCGTTCGAGGAAGTACTACATGCCCACGTGGGTTAAAGAAACACCCAGCATTCTTGAAGGTCCACGTGCTAACATGTGATCGAAAAAAAAAATGGACCAACCCTCGCCAAGGCTCGGCCCCCATGGGAGTTGCGGTTCTCGTCGACATTTGTAAGGCTTGTGCATCTTTCGATATGTTCGTGAACATCAGCGTGTCAAAATGGATCATGAATTCATTTCTTAACTCACATATAATAGGTTGGTGATTATATAAATTAGTTATATTTAATGAAGGGGTCATAAATGAGTTTAAACATAATACGTGCGTTAAATATGTCGTAAATATGCGTACAACTTATTTATACCCAACCTACCTTTATGATTCTCTCTCGCCTTCACTCGATCTCGCGTTCGCTCACTCCGCACCCTTACCTCCATTTGAGTACGAGTTTTCCTATATTGAGTTAAATATGAAAGGGTGTTAGGAATATGGATCATATCGGGTACGTGTTTGATCGAATATGTATTGCATGAAAATGGGTCAAAACGGGTTAATTGAGTCTATTTGGATTGGATTATTTTGGGATAAGTACACTGCAAGTACCATAATTTTTGTACGGTGATCACTTAAGTACCACAATTTTTAAAAATCGATCACTTGAGTGCTATTGGCGATTTGGCTCGCCGAAAATCCTACGTGGTCGCCGGAAAATCTGACGTGGCATCGCCGGTAGGATTTTTTTGATTTTTTTTTATTTTTTGGAATATCTTTATTTGTTTTATTTATTTTTTTATTTTCCTTTGATTTTTTTTCTGGTTTTTGACATTGGCCGGCGAGGGTCACCGGCGACCCTCGCCGGCCATGGATTCGTCACCGAGGGCCGCCTCGCCCTCGGTCGGTAGGGCTGCAATGGGCATGGGCGAGGGCCGTCGCAGCCGCGCCGACCGCGGGCAAGGGCGCGAGGGCCCTCGCCCAACCAGATCTGGACGACGGCCCTCGCGGCCCCGCCGGCCATGGTGGCGACAGCAGCCCTCGCCCATGGTCAGCGTCGCCTCGTTGACCCTGGTCTGGGCGAGGCGGCCCGCCGGCGCGGCTGCGATGGATCCGTGGTCGGCGAGGGTCGTTGGTGACCCTCGCCGGCCAATGCCAAAACCAGGAAAAAAAACAGAAAAATGAAAAATAATATAAAATAATGACAAAAAATCCACGTGTGACGAATAAATCAATAAAAAAATCCACGTCGGACGATTTGCCAGAAGTGGCACTCAGGTGATCCATTTTGCTCCGATTTGGTACTCAAGTGAGCAAAAAAAAAAGTTATGGCACTCAAGTGATCGCCGTACAAAAATTGTGGTACTTGCGGTGGACTTACCCCGATTATTTTTTATCCAATCCACTCATTTGACGGGTCTACGCCCACGTGACTTGATGACAAAGCATAGGAGCGGCGGATAGTGGCCGATGTCAACTATCAGCTAGTCTTGGTGGTTGTACCGAGACTGAAATTGAACATGCGCATTTTCCATTTTTCTGTCTTCATGTGTTAGGCTCAATTTCGGTAAAAATTGATTCCGAATTCGGATCTTAGGTATAGGACTTTTGTGTTTTGGGAAACGATTTTTGGTATACGAAAGGCCTGTGATTGTGGAATCGTGAATGAACTAGAATGTTAAATTTATAATCATTCTCTCTCGAGGAAACGGTAGGTTAAAAAGCACGTTATTGGTTCATGAATCTTTATTTTTACGAATTTAAGTTCCAAGTGAATTTTTTTTCTCTTTTTAGATATTCCAATATTACAATTGCATGAAAATAAATTTTAAACATAGACATAACTCTCTCTTCATCATGTAACCCCCTAATCTATATACGTTTAATAACTATTCAAAGCGCTCGTCATCCGCTCGTCATCCGGTCACCATTGTCCAGTCATATCTGTCTGTCTCTATGAAGTCGAACGTGAAGGAACTCATGATGCTTAAGCGACCTTTACACCAGTCGTCGCTTGAGCCCTGTGTGCTTCACTCGCATTTCGCGATCCCAGAGAGAGAGATAGAGATGTTTGGTGGAAGAGGCTACGACGATGAAAGTGGTGGCTAGAGTCGCATACGTGACGACCAGTGGCGATGGAGCTTCCCATGCTCAACGGCGATGGGACGAGGGATGGGCAGCAATAGCATTGTAGATGAGCAGTGGGCTGGGAAAGAAGAAGGAGAGGAAGAGAAGATAGAGTAAGAAAAAGGGAAATATTAGGAGGATAGATTTCAAACATTCAAAACAAACGTGGTGTTGTGTCTAAGTGTTCAAGTAATATAAATGTAAGGCTCCATTTATTTCATGGAAAATGAATTTTCATAAAAATGACAACTTGTATCGCTTATAAAAATTAATGAACGAAAATTATATCCATCTTCAATGAAAATGGTAATATATTATTTATTGACTGTAATAAAAATATTATTCATTAGCTAATTATTTCAAGTGACACAAGCGTTTCTTTTTATAAAAATATTTTTCAAATGATTTATTGGTCGCCAAACAAACGGAGTGTAAGATGCAATCCTACTCCCCTAATATAACTATAAAAAAGAGTATAAGTTTGGGCATCGCTATCTCCACCTCCTATATGACCAAATCCACCATATTTTCACATAAAAAGACAAAATTATCCTCTATCATAGGTCATAATATCAATGTAGGATCTACTTACCATACTTAAGAACTTCATATGTTTAGTTTCTGTTTAGTGTAGAGGCACTATTTTTTTTTTATTGTTAGATATTACTTCCACAAAAAGTTGTTTTGTCGAAAAGAGAAATTTTCAAGAAACCCAGTTCTTTTCTACGTTGTCGATCAAATTTATGGATAAATTGTTAAGTACATGAAATTTACTTAAGTCAAAACATTGCATAAGGTATTTTTTATTTTTTACAATGCCAGTGAAATATATATTTTGGGTTGGCAAAAATTAGAATCATTGATGAACTATTTACGAAAAAATATCAAGATACCTCATTGCGCATAACATTTGTAGTGTATTCCTAGATATTCTTCTAACGTATTACATGCTCTATATAAAAGTATCTCGCCAATATAGTAAGGATTTAAGATAATTTTTTTATATATTAAATAAAAAGACATGATACATATTTTAGACTAATGAAATTAATAAAATGTTCACCAAGTGAGCTTTTGAGATAACAGGGACAAAGAATAAATAAGTTGTTATAAGATTAATAATGAAGACGAGACCCAGCAGTTTTACACTATATCAAAGAACATATTTTTGTTTTCTTGCTATTTGCAAGATAATTTTGAACAGAGCATGTAAAATGATATAGGAATATCTAAGAATGCAGTTTTCTTTGATACACTAAAACAAACTATGTGAAATGCTTAATTATGGCCAATAGGCATGCGGCCCTGCTGGTAATGGAATTAGGGGGGGCAGAAACGCTAGTATCATAAGTGCGAGGTTCGACTCGCACACTCTGCAAAGAGAGGCAGAGCAAAAGTCAGAGAGAAGAGAGTTAGAAATACGACAGATAAAAAAAAGTTTAATTATGGTAAAAATTCCTAAATAGAAAAAGGAAAAAAAAAAAAAAAGACAAAAGATGGAGTGGCGCCATCACTTTAAATCGCAACTGGAAGATTCATGGCAGATTTGTATTTTTAGTGTGAATTGGGTGGAATTTGTCATTTAGGGGTTGAAATAGCGCCACCCATAAGTTTTGCATAACTAGATCCTCGTAAGAAATAGTTTCGTTTGGCAGCATCACGCATCTTCTCTTTCCGGATCTATCTGATCTCTGAAAATTTGCATGTGATTATCGAAATGAAAGATTTAAGCAGAATTTCCTTCCAAGAAACGTCCAATTCAGAAGAACAAACTATCTGTGAATAGCTATATGATGGTGACGTCCAATTCTAACTTTACTCTTACAAATTTTACGCCATTCAAGTGATGACTTGTTTAAAAATGAAAAAATTATAATCTATTAAAGTTTTCAGATTCTTGTCTTAACCTTTCCAAATTTCAATTATGTCTCTTTACCAAATTTTGGAAAGAGAGTCAAATTTAATAAGCAGCCAAGGATTTGTACCAGACTCAGCAAAGCCGTGTTATGCCATTATATAATATAAGGCACAAGGACATTAGAAGTACTAAAAGTTTTATACGACGCTCACTTTGATACCAAAAGTTTTTTCCCGGATCACTTCAGTGCTACTTAAAAAAAAACCGACTACTTAAGTGTCAACTCCGATCTCGAATGTTGGAAATCCAAAGTGAATATTTTAATATATTTTTTTCCAAATGACGTGGCTTGCCGGAGGTTTGAATCAACATGAAAAGCCCAAAACGACTAGGTTGGTTTGCCCCAAATTTAAACCCTAATTCGGACAAATTTAATCTCTCTCTCTCTCTCTCCATTTTGAAACATTGACTAATTCTATTTTTGTACTGAACGAAAAAGTAATTATCACAGTCCTAAATATCCCACCCGAGTGAATGAGACGTCTATATATTTGGCATCTTTGGAAGTAAATTTATTCTACAAGCGAGTCGACCTTTTTAGTTTGAGATATGCACACTCATACAACCTAAATGCTCATTTTTTAGTGTAGATTAGGACCCACCTCCAATTGTCATGAATTATGAACATCATCCACGCTTAGACTTTGATAAATCTACGTATGGGTTATGTTCTTGGCTTGTGAACCCTCTCATTTGCACAATTGGAGTACACTTCCTCCAACGGTAGCCCATAATTTCCATCTCTACTGCACAGCGAGTTTGGTAATCTCACCCTTGTTTACCCTCTGCTTTTCTACACCAGAAAGGCCGCACGATCAAGTTCTAGACGTGTGAGTGGGATTAGATAAACCCGCACTAATCCTGTGTTTAATAAGCTATTTAATTGTCCCACTACCTGTTGAAAAAAGACGCGCCTGCATTGGAAATGCGAGTTCATATCTTTCGGTAGCTTTCTTCGTTCAGCTCGAAAGATGGATTATAAAATTAGGGTTTCCGGTGGGAGACCGTCGGATAACTTAGCTGATGGCTTCCTTCCTTGTATCCACCTGTTGATGTTAATATTAGTCAATTTCGCTTATATAAACAAGATAACCCCAGAGGCTTTCATGATTGTTGGGAAATAACTCTAAAAGAAAGGTGGATACAAATTCTGATTTTACAAGCACTTGAGCCAAATTCTGCTAAGTCTGGAAATCTGCGAAAAGAACGGTTTAAAACCAAAACTCACGGCTAAACAGTCGGACAAAATCGCCGGGTACTTTCCGTATGTTGATTTGACGATCGTGGACTTTCTAAATTGAACACCCAGCTCACAGAATTGAAGTATGGTATTAGGAGATTATTGATGCCAATAATCCCGGACTAATCCGCTCTAGAGATTTGTGGGATGATACGATCGACACTTGCCATCATTAGCAGATCCAGATAACCTACCGTCAATAGAAAACACGCAAATCTCTTGTAAATTAGAAAAAACTTAGGCAAAAGTGTATTTTTACCTTTCTTTTCTTTTAAGCAACTTTGGCAAAAGTTACAAAGTCAAGAAATGGTAAAAACAAGAAAAATTGAAATTTGTAACACAATTTGAGTTGATGTTCCAAGATTTGTCAATATTTTTAGAATATTTACATTTGTCTAAGTTAGAGATAATGTGCGAAGGAATCTTTCCAAAAACTTAGAAATGTGATCGATTACTAGTTGAGAGATAATGTGAGAATCAATCTTTCTAAAAAAAAAATTGGGAAAATTACCAAAACAGTCCTAAACCTATTGCAATTGTACTAATTCAGTCCTAAACCTTTTTTTCTTGCTAATTGAGTCCTAAAGCTTTTGCATTTGTGCCTATTCAGTCCATTTGGCCGGTCGACGCTGACGTGAACAATTTTTACTAATATTTCTATTATTATTTTAATATTTAATTTCTAAATTTTTAATTAATTTTTTTTTTTTCCTTCCTTCTTTGTTTTCTGCGTTTTCTGCTTGTGGCCGACGAGAGTTGCCTGAACTCGCTGGCCCAAACTCGCCGGTCACTGGGCGAGGCTGGCCTCACAACCCATCGGCCGGTGAGTTGCGGCCGCGGGTGAGGCCACCAAGCCTAGATCTGGGCGAGGCCAGCCTCGCAAGCCATCTGCCTTTGTTCACCTGCAAGAAGTTTTTTTTTTTTTTTGGTAAGGACCTGCAAGAAGTTTTCAGAAGCACAAACGAAAAGAAATTAATCCCTCTTGAGTTGACCTCCAAGCGCTCCAAATCTTTGATTGTGGCCTGGAGGGACAGGAGGAGTTGGACAACCATGGAACTGAAACTGTGACGATGGGGGCAAGAATCCGGGGTTGCGGGGAGATTGGGTTCTGGGTGT
The DNA here is from genome assembly GCA_029784005.1 of Lenwebbia sp. NSW1173648. Taxonomy (NCBI): domain Eukaryota; kingdom Viridiplantae; phylum Streptophyta; class Magnoliopsida; order Myrtales; family Myrtaceae; genus Lenwebbia; species Lenwebbia sp. NSW1173648. The sequence continues at coordinate 1,153,170 of JARCGZ010000011.1, forward strand.
CTGACGTGGGATCAGAGATGGGAGCGAGTGCTTCGGGATGGGTTGCGACCCATCGGCCTTCGCCTGGCCTCGCCGGCCGCCGGCGAGGCCATGGTTGCCTTCGCCCGCGGTCGCGACTCGCTAGCCGATGGGTCACAAGGCGGGGCAATCGGCGAGGGTTGCGACCCTCATCGGCAGCCAGCGAGGGCTTCGTTGCCCTCGCCCATTGGCCGGTGAGCTCTAGCAACCCTCGCTGGCCATAAGCAGAAAACACAGAAAACAAAGAAGGAAGGGAAAAAAAAATAAAAGAAAAACAAAAAATTAATTAAAAATTTAGAAAACAAATATTAAAATTTTAAAAAATAATAAAATATTATTAAAAATTATCCACTTCAACGCCGGCCGGCCAAATGGACTGAATTGGCATAAATACAAAAAGTTTAAGATTCAATTGGCAAGAAAAAAAAGTTTAGGACTGAATTAGCATAATTGTAATAAGTTTAAGACTGCTTTGGAAATTTTTCAAAAAAAAAAAATTGAGAATAGAAATTTGTTATGCAAAGCATGAAATGGACTGTTGAAAGGTTTAATGGATAGCGAAAATAGCTAAAATGGACCTCAGTTGCTACAAAATCAATTGGTTTTTTCTCGAACAACCGAGTAAGCCTTATTGTTGCTTAATTAGGACCTAATAATTCTTCTTTTACTCAAAATGCAAACATGCCAAGTGCACCAGTCGAACACGAAGGCCATCATCAATAAACAGAATTTACAAAATGAAGCCGCACCCTGACCAGTTACATTATAAGCATTAAAACAAGCCAAAACTCTTTCTTCTCGCCATCTGGACAACAATAGAGCCAACAGGCGACCAAAAAACATCGACAGACCGGCATTCGTTCCTATCATATATACTTCAAGACCAAGCTCGCCGTTTACCAGCGGCGAAGAGAAGCTCAAGATCGTCCGGAGCCTGGAAATATCCGTTCTTGGGAGGGCCCCTCTTCTTGTGGCCGCACACCGGCTTTTTCCTCGGTGCGGGAGGCGGGGCTGACGCCGCCGGTATCCTGAACTCGCCGCGCGTCGGCGTCGCGCAACTCTCTTCCTCCATCATCATCATCGCCTCCTCACATAGCATCTCATCCTCGCTCCCCATCTTCTCTTTGGTTAATCGACCAGAGCGAGACGATACCACGACCCAAGAAAATGAGAAGGGAAAAAAATTGAAAATCAGGATCTCAAGCGAAGTAATGGAGAGATTGGGCAATGAATACGCGTTGCGTTTCTGAGAAACCGAGGTCAGCTCGTGGAGTTTTTAAGGAATTCGTGAGAAGAGTAGTGTAGAAGTTTTAAGAGGGAGACGGGGGGTGTCGTGTCTGTGTCGTGGTGTGTTCTGGAAGTTGGTGGGGTTCCCCCCCGCCCCGTTCGCGGTCGTGGTGGATAAGGTGACAGCTAAGCAGGTAGTGGTGGGGCTGACGTGTTGAGCCCCGGAGCGACGTGGGTGGGACACGTGGCGACTGGGAGGCGTCGCTTTCGTTTGAAACGAACACGGCCCGCACGTTTCGACCAAAAACCAAAAACACGGCCCGCGCCAATTTTTGGGGAAACCGGTCCGGGAGAGCGGGAAAAGCCCCCCCCCCCGCCTTGCGGTTTGAATGTCGGCCTCTGGTTTTTCTGTCCAATTAAAGTCGCCCGTGTAATTCAACTACGGATTTTCAAAAAAAGAGAGCGTCATTTCTCTGCAACATTTTGAGAATGAAAAAACATATTTATATATGTGTGTGTGAGTGAGATCTACGTGAGTCATAATCCTCCTCCCCCGAATAAATATTGCGTAACTTAAGGCCTGCATGGCAACCATTCTGGTTCTCTAATTCTGTTTCCTGGAACAAAAAAAGGATGAGAATCATGTTTGGTAACGTAAATGATTCTGATTCTGTTCCCGGGAACAGTTTTGGAGCAAAAATAAGAACAAAAAAAAAATGATTCTAGAAAAAAGTATCACTTTTGAGAAACACAAAGCAGAATGAAGTCCCAGATCTCTCATTTTTCCCTTTCAGTTCTCTCATCACTTTTCCCTCGACCTAAAACAGAATGAAGTCTCATTTTTAAATAAGAATACTTAAGATAATAAAATAAATAATAAAATAAATAATAAATAAAAATTGAAAAAAAAAATTTGGAAAAAATTCTAAAAAATCAGAAAAATTTCAGAAAATTCATAGAAATAGAAGAAGCTTAGATTAGGCTAGTTTGACATCATTTTCATAAATTTGGGTCTAGATTCTCCAGGTTTCATAGATTTTGTTCTTTTTAGGAAAATCAACACATCGAAAATTAAACCCGAACCACATTTCTCTAAGTCCTTAGGGCTTCAATAGGATTTTATGATGCGATTTATCAATGCCATAATTCCTTAATTGTACACTTGATTTCATTGGTTGTGATTTGCCTAGATTTAGGTACTTTAGACTTAGTATAGTTTTAGAAAATTTGGAAAAAGACAAAAACAACCTATGTGAACACTTAGCATTGCCTTACATCATAGGTTAAAAATGAATTGAAATTTTGCATGAAACACGTTTAGAAAACACTCAACTTCAGTGCTAAGAAGGCGTCAGTGGAAACATCGACGTAACCAAGTTCTCGGACCCTAGATTTCTCTGGTTGCTTAGAATCGCACTGTTTCTCCCGACCGTTCGATAAGGTTTTCGAGCTACTTTCCTCAAAGACTGGTGGCGACTCCATTTGCATATACACATACACATGCTACCGATCACACTAAGATCGAATTTGATATTCCCTCGTTGCGATTTGGTATAGACCTGGGAGGGCCCGAGCTAATTTGAAATCACGCACTAACCCAACACAGTATTTCATTTTTTAAGCTTAAAATGACTCGTTATGACATTGCAATTAGACCGAAATAGCACGAAAAAATGTTATATGCAATATGCAATATGTTATATAAGAGAATCAATATGAATTAATCTTCAATTAATTCGAAATATATGATGAAATTTTACAAAATAACTACGTAATTATTTGACTTAAATGACACAAATTGGGAAGAGAAATTATTTTCGAGAATAAAAATTTTATGCAGTTACCAAACACGTTTCTATTTCAGGAACAGAAATTTTGTGCAGTTATCAAACACGTTCTGATTCTCTAAAACTCATCCAAGGAACAGAATCAGAAAAAATCATTCTGATCAGAATTAGTTTTTATGATCAGAATGGTTGCCATGTAGGCCATTACTCATCCCAAAGAATATAGTGGGGGGAAAATTATTCAAAAAATCTTAAATCTTTTGTACTTTTGTCAATTCTGTCCTAAATATTTTGTATTTGTGCCAATTCAATCCTTCCAGCCAATTTTGACTTGCAATCGCTAACATGGCGCGGCAGGCGTTGACGTGGCCAATTTTACTAATATATTAATATTTTTTCAATTTTATTTTTTTTTCTTCTCTCCAATTTTTTCTTTGGCTGTGACGCCCTCGCTGGCAGTGGGCAAGGCAGCCTTGCCTAGATCTGGGTGACCCTCGCCGGCCGCTGCCAAAGAGAAAATCGAAGAAAAGAAAAAATTTAAAAAATAGTAAAATATTAAAATAATATTAAAAATTGGTCACGGCAGCGATTTTCGGCCAAAATTAACCGGAATGACTGAATTGGCACAAATGCAAATGTTTTAGGACTGAATTGGTAAATTTAAAAAGTTTAGGACTAAATTGACAAAAGTGCAAAAAGGTTTAAAACTTTTTGGATAAAATTTTTCCCAATAAAGTGAAACCTTACGGCCAAAAAGAAAATAATAAAGTGAAATTTCAAATGCTACAAATCAGTTTGATTTTGTTTCCCCTAAAATTTTGATAAGCTATATAGCTTCTTCAGAAATCAAACTTAACGGGTTGTGTATACAACGAAATTCTATTGACATTTTTCTTCTCGGGACTCGAAATTTCTTTTTCCTGAAGATATGAAAAAGGGACAAAAGGTGAATAAAAAAATTTAACACCATAAATCTATTATCCATATTTTATCACGTAATAAATCGTGCAGTAGCTTTTTAGGAAGCAATTGACCGCTTGTAGATAAGAATAAATAAATCAATTAAATTCCACGAGGTTTATTGAAGAAAAGAATATAGTATCCAAGGGCTTGGTGATTCCAAGAATAGCAAGTCAGTATGCAGAGCGATTGCCTTCACGAAAGTTATATTGCACTTTGAATTCAGGCGAGAGCACAACGGTCTCCTAATATCTCTAAGCAAATCAGGGCAGCATTATAAATCATAACCATGTTGTTTTCCGAAGTTGAATCCCAACAAAGCCCAAAGTTTTGCTTGTGTCGACAAACATATTCCTATGAATGCAGTAAAATCACAAAGCTAGTCACCCCATTCGTTTCTGAATAAACCTTATGCACCGGCAAGTTTTGGGTTGCCTTAGGGCTTGTCTGGCAATGTTTCTATTCTCGAGAACAATTTCTAAGCAGAAATGATTTTTTCTGATTCTGTTTCCGGGAACAGTTTCTGAGCAAAAGAACGCATTTAGTAACTACACCAAATTTCTATACACATAATAGAAAAAGAACAGAAATGTGTTTGGTACAATCCTAAAAATTTCTATTCTCAATTTCTTTTATTTATTATAAAAATGTTAGGTGGCGGCGACGGGCGGCTGCAACTGGAGACCGGTGACAACGATCGGAGATTGGCTACAGCGATCGGCGACCGCTGGGGGCGGTGAATTTGTGGTTGTAAGGAAGAGTATTAAGTTTCAGTGAGCTTATTTTTCTAAAATAATATTAGTTCTCCTTTTGTTCTCGAGAACAAAGAAGCTACTTTTTCTTCCATCTTGTTTCTATTTCAAATTTGTTCTCGGGAATAATTTTCGTCCCTAGGAACAAAAATAGTAACCGTCGTTACTAAACAAATTTCTATTCTTTTTTTGTTCTCGAAAATAAAAAAATAGGAATCAGAGAATCTGGAGTGTTACCAAACTGCTATTCTTGACCTGAATTTTATTCTCGTGTTGGATTAGGGGCGCTTGTTGGGCTTCAAGCTTGGTAGGGCTAGGGCGTTCTCTATTTTCCCATCTTTTTGGGTTTCGGAGTTGCCATAATGGTCTTTGCTTTTCATGAATCGTGTCCATCGTCCTGACCCCTTCTTCGTGTGTGGCTAGAGGAAGAGATGTATCGAACAATGTGGGCTGAACATTCCTGACACAGTGAAGATAACGCTGGCCTGCTAGGCTTTGGCACTGCACAACGAATCGATACTGCCCACAGGATAATACAATCAAGCGTTACCGAAAGATAAGAATGTGACCATACGATCAAACAAAACCACGCGAAATATAACCGCGGTAACAAATTACGCTCTCGCGAATGAGAGAGGACGTTGGAATTAGATGAGATCTCTCGAGGCAATATGTAGGATTTTGTTCGTATCATCGCTGCTTATGTTAGTTAAATCGTAACATATATGATTATTAAGCTGGCGGAAGAAGGCATAGCTCGAGCGACTTTGAAATTTCAAACGCATGTAAGCGAGTTGTTGCGCCAATACGATGTTGAACTCAAACATGAGATATGCAACCCTAGTACTTATCCGTTTCGCTTGGACAATACGATTGTCCAAGGATACGTGAAAACTCTCTCGCAAAAAGTCAAAACAATCGCTGAGATCCAAATCGGAACTTGAACTCTCTGAATCTGAATTATACATTTTGTTCCATTTTCTTCGGGAATATCTTCTCGATAGAAGCCGAAAGAATGGAATACAAAAAATGATTTCCCTGCGGCTAAGCTGACAACCCTATCTTTGCCCGTCAAAATATCTTCCTTTGCGTCTCCTTCAGCCAAGCAAAAATAAGAAAGAAAGAGAGAAAAAAATAAAATCGATAATCGTAAAATATTACCAAAATTCGTAATCCCCACCCCCATATTCACACGTGTCATTCATCTTTTCAAAGAGCAGATGCGACTTTCTGCGCTTGAGAGTACATGTTCAGTTGAGACTTCGGTATCATCGACACGATTCATCGATGTGTCGGGCGTGAAGTCTTAAAAATGACATGAACTTAACCGACAGGAAGAAAAAAAAAAAAACGGGAAAGGTTTCCAAGTTTGCTGGCGATGCCCGACGATGATCAGGAAGGGATTTTTTCAAAGCCGCGAGGCACCGCCACCGTCCCACCGATCGCCACGTGCGCCGTTGACCACTGGAACGAAATCGGATCCATCGTGCCCCCCATTCATTCCCCTCGAAGCCATCCGGCCACTGGACGCCTCACACGTACGCCGTCCGCAATCAAAGCGCGGCGGCTACCCCGAGGAGGGCGGCCACGTGGCGCGATCGGGACCACCGCCGTGTCCCCATCGATTTTCCTTTGGGAAAGTCCCGCTCCGGAGATCTGACGTATCCGATTGCGGCCCCGCCTACCGCATTCCCCGGGTCGGGTTCGCACGTGCGGGGGCACAAGGGTGTGGCGGGGATGCCTCCTCGTCCTCGGGGCACACACGTGGACGACGGAGCGCGGCACGAACGGACAAGGAGAGGAGAACTCCAACTTGGGTTTGCCGAGGGGCGACTCCCCCGCCGATCTAATTGGCGCCTCTGCACTGCACCACTTCAACTGTGATGGCCCTGGTGAACGTGAAGGAGCGTCCTTCTTGCTGTACTTAAATGATAATAAATGATGAAGAAAAAATCGTTATTATTAATCGGATCATCTATTTAATATCTGGCATTTCCGGCTTATACTCAGTCTTATGGATAGAACTAACGAGAGCATGAGACTTTGGTGGGAAAATTGTCAAAAAAGTCCTAAACCTATTGCACTTTTGTTAATTCAGTCCTAAACCTTTTAATTTTACCGATTCAGTCCTAAACCTTTTTGCATTTGTGTCAATTCAGTCCTAAACCTTTTTTTTGTGCCAATTCAGTCATAAACCCTTTTTTTTGTGCCAATTCAGACCTAAACCTTTTGCAATTGTGCCAATTCAGTCCTAAACCTTTTGCAATTATGTCATTTCAGTTCATCTGGTGAATTTTGGCCGGCCGGCGTTGGCGTGGACGCCGGCCGGCCGGCCGACGACCTAATATTTTAATATTTTTTTATTTTTTTTATTTTTTATTTTTTTTCCTTCCCCCCTCCCCTCCCCTCCCCTCCCCTATCCGGCGACCGGCCAGAGGTGCGGCCGAGGCAGCGACGGCGAGGTCGAGCCCCGCCATGGCCGGGCAAGGCTTGACCTCGCAAGCCCAGATCAGGGCTGGCGAGGTCGAGCCTCGCCGGCCGCGCCTCTGGCCAGTCACCGGGTAGGGGAGGGGAGGGGGGAAGGAAAAAAAAAAGAAAAAGAAAGAAAGAAAAATAAAAAATTAAGAAATTAAAAAAATATTAAAATATTCGATCGCCGGCCGGCCAAAATTCACTGGATGGACTGAAATGGCATAATTGCAAATGGTTTATGACTGAATTGGCACAAATACAAAAGGTTTAGGACTGAATCGGCAAAATTAAAAGGTTTAGGACTGAATTGACAAAAGTGCAATAGGTTTAGGACTTTTTAAACAATTTTCCCGACTTTGATTGGAACTAATGGAGACCGGGCTCGGTTCATATCATTCCGAGTCTTATAAAATCGCACGTTGAATTCACCATATCCAACATCAGATGCGAGATGGATTCACAATAACAAGTTACGATCAATGACAAGTTTTTTTTTTTTTTTTTCAATTACTGATTGAGACTATTTGTTTAATACATTAATGAGCAGCGTTTTAGTAAAAAAAAAAATAAAATTGCATGGACGACACTGTAATGGACCGTGTGAAAAACCTTTATCCATGGCTAAGGTTTTTATTTTTTAATAGGGAATTGATTATATAACAGTCTTTGGGTGACTGTTACGCAATTAAAAATTATTATAGAGCCCACTCTTTTAAGAATTCGTGACTCATAATATAATGTTATTCTCACAGTCACTCAAAAACTGCTATGCTAATAAAGTCCTCTTTAATAAGAGATGTCGAACTTTTGGATTGACCAATTTTCATTATATGCATGCAAAATTTTTGTCGATGTGTATTTGAAGTGAATAATTAGCATTTTGTCTCAATGTTGTATATATTGTTGACACTTTCCTCAAAATGAATACTTGGATACTAGGAGGGGTAAACAGTAGTAATGAGAGCACCCACCCGTAGGTGACGCAGTTGGTTGAGAACAACTCCTTCCATCGCTGGAGGTCGAGAGTTCAAAACCCTGCGTCGTCAGCGATTTAAGTGGGGGGCCCTGGCGGTGGGTTGCTGGGCTAGTCTTCCCCCGGGTTTAGTACCGATTAGCCTATCGGGCGAAAGGGAGTTTCCCGGGTCACCAAAAAAAAACAGTAGTAATGAGAGCTATGACATTGAAGTCAGAAGCGTCCATGTTCATTGGTCGGGGTGGGGTGGGCTGTGCTGACCGGTGAAGGTGAAGGGGGGAGGAGATTGCGGAAAATCTCAACCAGGCAATGTCCTTTCTCTTTTATTTGTGGTTGGTGAAATTTCAGACTAATCTTCTCCCCTAATTGCACGAATTAGGCACGGAATCGTGATTGCTCGTGCTAAACTAGTAAGATCTCGCATTGACGTTTAGATGAATCAATCATTCACATGGATCTCGCTTGTTTAAGCACCTCTTTCGAACTTGCCAAATTACTCCACAACTAATGCTGATATCACACGGGAGAGTTAATTTCCTCATTTAACGAGTTAATCTAAATAGACAGAATCAATTTGTTCATGTTCTACTCTAGACAGAGATATAAATTAAGAACATAGAACAGGTAGTGCTCAACAGTATATCTTTCGCTCGGGAAAATCTCGTCGATTTGAAATTCGCTTCTCCTTCCGAACTTTAGATATTATACGAGAGGACATTAGATTGGACATAAGGTTAATGTCCTAGAAGAGTTTTATATGTCAATCAAGGGTCTCGACTGTCGCCAGTTGAGAGCCAAAAAGGTCGAAGGGAGGATATAAGAACATGTCTGCCCCAAAGGCAAAAGGATGCGTTGTCACTGCGCTGGTGACGCATGTCCCTGAAACTCCTCCAACTCTATATAAATCCAACCCCCACCCCCAACCTCTCTGCACAAACTCTCTCTCTCTCTGTGATCAAATCTGTTCCAAGTGACCATTTGCCACCTATCGCACACACTCTTCTCCTCCTCCTCTTCTTCTTCTTCTTATTCTTCGTGGTCGTCGTCGTCGACCATGACCTCGTCATTCTCTGCATCATCGCCTTCTCTCCTCCTTGTTCTCTTTGTCCTGTCTCTTCTCCTTCTCGTGCTCCTCCAATGGCGTCGCCAGAGGGGCGGCGACAACAAGCGACGCCTCCTCCCTCCCGGCTCCATGGGCTGGCCTTACATTGGAGAGACCCTCAAGCTTTACACCCAGAACCCCAACGCCTTCTTCTCCATCCGCCAGAAACGGTACCACACACACGCCCCGCATATTACTGCTTCTTTCCTGGGAGGAGACTCTTATGTTGTCGCATCGTCGTGCATGTGTGTTCTTGTATCAGGTACGGGGATGTGTTCAAGACGCACATCCTGGGGTGTCCGTGCGTGATGGTGACGAGCCCGGAGGCGGCGAGGGTGGTGCTGGTGAGCCAGGCGCAGCTTTTCAAGCCGACGTATCCGGCGAGCAAAGAGCGAATTATCGGACCAAACGCCGTCTTCTTTCACCAAGGGGCCTATCACTCCCGGCTCAAGAAGCTCATTCAGGCCTCGCTCCTTCCTTCTTCCATTAAAGGGTCTGTCTCCGAGATCGAGCGCATCGTCCTCGCGCTCTTGCCCGCTTGGAGAGATCGCTCCGTCATCAACACGTTGCACGAAATGAAGATGGTACGTAACGCAACTTACGGGTCTCGTCTTCTGTTTTCGTTCTTTTATTTTTTATTCTCTGCTTCTCTTGGAGGTATCGTAGAGGACGATGAAGAAGAAGAATCTCTTCAAAGCTTTCAAACTAGTTTTTGTCTGAATCTGTTTTTTACTTGTTTCTTTTTTCATCTCGGGTTGTGCCAGTTTGCTTTCGATGTGGCAATGAGTTCGGTCTTCGGAGGCGAAGTGGACCTCGAAGTGAAGAGTATCAAACACCTGTATCAACGCCTCACGGAGGGTTACAACTCCATGCCTTTGGATCTTCCCGGAACTCCCTTTCATAAAGCCATGAAGGTGAATCGAAATAACAACAACAAATTCCCCTGAATCTGCGAGACAGATTCTGAGTTTTGCTAATGGTTATGAGTATTTTCGACAGTTACTGATTCTGGGTTTGCTTGCAGGCAAGGAGTCTCTTGAACGAGACACTGAGGGGGCTGATAGAGAAGAGAAGAAGGGAGAGCGACAAGGGCGAGAGTGGAGGCTTGTTGGAGGTCTTGCTGAGGGCTAAAGACCCCAAAATGGACAGGCTCACCGATTCGCAGATCGCCGACAACGTGATCGGCGTCATATTCGCGGCTCACGACACCACCGCGAGCGTGTTGACGTGGGTGCTAAAGTACTTGCACGATAACGGCCATGTGCTCGAAACTGTGACCGTGAGTTCCCCCCACTCCATCTTCCTCCTCCTACTACTGTTGTTCGTCCAGTGATTCTCGTGTTGGGAGGGGAAAGGAAACGAAAAACGGTTCTTGAAATCTCCACACCTCACAAATTTTTGTTGGTCGCCCATATCTGCTATCAATTCAAGGTGTTGTTAGGTCACGTAATCGTTCTCGCTTATGCACACCATGTATGTTCGGTGGATTTTTCACGTCGTTTCAAGATTTTTTGACATAATTTTCATCCTTTTTGATCCAAGAGATTTCAGATTTCTAAGGAAGATTCCGCAGATCATTCTTGAAAAAAGGAGTATATATTTGATGGTTCATATCAAATTATTTCAAGAAGAAAGATCCGCCCTGTAGAGATATATCTATTCCTAAGATAACACGCAGAATGGGATTCTTATTGCTGTCTTCTTTTGATACATATATTGAAACAAATGTACCGACATATGTTTTCAGAGAGAGCAAGAGGGAATTCGACGCAAACTGGTGGAGTCGAACCGCAGTCTTACTTGGGACGACACTAGACGGATGCCATCGACAAGCCGGGTATTAAATCTACCCTAATTTAAGGATGTTTACTTTGGAGAAAATAGTCCATACTATAGCTTCAACGACGCTTCGGTGCTAATATGATTAACATGGTAATGATCAGGTGATTCAAGAGACATTAAGGACGGCAAGTATACTGTCCTTCACATTTAGAGAAGCAGCGGAGGATGTGGAGCTCGAAGGATACGTGATCCCAAAAGGTTGGAAGGTCCTCCCTCTATTCCGAAGCATCCACCATTGCGAAGATTTCTTCCCTCAGCCCGACAAATTCGACCCTTCGAGATTTGAGGTGATTTAAGCTCTCACTGCATATACCACAAAAGACAAATTCATGCTATCGTTTTCCTTTTTCCTGCTATTATACTACATTGTCTAGCAAGTAATTTGTAGATTCATGTCACGTCAAGAACTGCCCACCCCCTAACCATTTTATCCAGCGATATACGTCGAATTCGGGATTATCTACTCGATGGAGTAATATTCATGCCGCGTGAAGAACCGCCACCCCTAATCATTTCTTCCCGCGATGCACGTCCAATTTGGGAAGGATGTATCTACTTGATGGAGTTGTAGCGGTATGTCAAGACACGACCTGAACAAGATACTGTCTATCGAGAATGTTATCAAGATTCTTCAGTTCAGTGTCTCTTCTTCCGGCAAGGCTTATTAGCCTCCTCGGAGTTGTCCCTTTCATCAACATCTGTCTTTATATCTGTGTATAGATCTTATGTGTATACTATTTCAAGGGATGTTGCTCGTGAAACCTATGCAGTATCCCACCACGTGAGTCGCTTTTGTAAGGTAGCAAACTCGCCGTGAAGCTGCTTCCCAATTGGTAGTGTGTCCGTGTCACGTCTCCCTTATTTTCTGATTAAGACACTAGTACTAGTTTTGGGTAATAATGGATGGATCGATCGCGAGTCCCTTCAGGCACTCGTCTAAATTTCTTATTCCTCGACACCGGTTGATCATGGTGGCGAACCGACTTCATGCTTCTAGACAAGGATCGAACACTACAAACCAATTTCATGCTCCTAGACAAGTATCGAACATTACACTCGTTATATTATCGAGCATGCAGATGATGTACATCTTTCGAGGGGTCATGAATTGATCTAATGTGTGATTTTGGTGCAGGTGCCGCCAAGGCCAAACACGTACATGCCGTTTGGTAACGGAGTGCACTCTTGTCCCGGCAGCGAGTTGGCTAAGCTGGAAATGCTCGTCCTCCTCCATCATCTTACCATCTCTTACAGGTTTCTTATGTTATCGCTTATACAAAACTTTGAAGCATTTACATGATCGACGCAAATACATATGACATATATACGTATTACTAAATACGATACATGTTCAAATCTCAAATGTCAACAAGTTAGAAGGTTTAAATAATAAGAGATAAGACGAAGGTTATGGATATTGTGTGGAGATAAAAACAATGAGGTGATTCGTTCTATGTTTTACAATATACAGTCTCTCGATTTTTTTTCCCGTTTACTTTTAGACTGGCTTTAACGTAACGAGTCTAGGCAAATGATGGTCGAGAACCGATCGCATGGGGGAACCATACACGTGCCCTTCATGCACGACGCAATAGTCAAACACAATCCTCGTCTCTTTGCATGGGATCCAAAGTCTGCTTTAACTTCGAGACCTTGAAAACCTAGTGATGATGTCTTGTCACGTTATGACTTTTTTTTTCTCTTCTTTCTCCATTTTTTTTTTCTGTATTTCTATTTTTTTTCCGTTACCAAGCAACCTCAAAACTTGAAAAATCACTTTTGTTTTCTTTGGTAAGGACCAAACGATTGCCGTCCTCATTTTTCAATCACATGCTTGGTCAAATATCCACCATAGCCATCGAGATCCATTTTGTGGCTGCATATGTAAGATTCTTTCATTTAACAGCACCTTATGATTGCACAGTATTAAAATGAAGGGCGAGGCTAAATTTAGGAATTACTACTTTTAGAGTCTCACCTCTTTACACGTAATAAAATTTCTCCCAAAAAATCTGCTCATTTTCTTTGCATTACATGTATATATATACACGCACACAACCAACTTGTCACAAGCACACAAGTGACAAAGCGGCTTATTTTGTCACATATCCGGTACAAAATATGCGAACCTTTTCGTACTACGTGCGACTTAATTAAGTGGGACCAATTAGCTGAATCGGAAGTTGAACCTAGTCATCTTTTTTATTTTCCCGATCTCTTCGTTCTATATTTTTGCTCATCATCATTTGCAGATTCCGACGTGGATCCATCTCCTTTACCTCCATAGCCGTCGCAATCGCTTCTCTATCCCGAAAAATTTCAGATTTTCAAATCAAAGATTTTCTGATCCTCACTGAACCAATTGCGTGTTGGGTGTTTTTAGCACGAGGGACAAAGATGGACAGCTGTAGTCCTTGGTTTTGTAAAAGTGCATTGTTGTTCCAAAATCCACCACGCTTGGAATCACGACAAAAAGAACAAATATAATCTTTAAGCCACGTAAATTTTATCCGCCATAGATATTTATCCACGTAGGAAAAAGAAGGGGCTAACCAAATCTCATCCCGGTCTTGTTCGGCTGCAGGTGGGAAGTCGCGGGGGAGGATGATGGGATACAGTATGGGCCTTTTCCTGTACCCAAAGGAGGCCTACCCATTCGAGTCTCAGTCCGACCATGGAACGAGAAGAGGAGGGACCGGATCATCTGATGAAATATATATATACACGTGTTCAAGGAATCCAATCTAAGACATGATTCCATCTCTTAGCTTTTCATTTCGTCTGTTTGTTTTGTTGGTTTATGGGGGAAATTGGCCATTGAAGTTTAGGATGATCGCTCTCCATCTTCTTTCTTCGATTTTATGTAAAAGTACAGTGTTTACGAAGACGAGATGGGGACGCCGGCGGATGTCGTCGAACCTTCCAAATGCTCACCGGGTGAATGAAAACGATGCAACTCATCTTGTAATCTCTTTTTTCTGTGGTCTTCCTTTTCCTGCAAATCTAACATGACATGACAATGTGTGCTCAGACAACGATTTCTGTTGTCCGACTCAGATTCATTACCAAACGAATTCGGCCAATAGCATCTCAGTGTACCTGGGACGTAGACTTGGTTTTGGGGGGGGGGGGGGGGGGGGGGGTGTTTGGGGGCAGGCGAATCGTCCACGTAAGCGCATTATCCAAGCACAGTCATATTAGCCGACGTGGACGACTAACCATGCCCAGTTGGAGATGTTGGTTCAGAATGCTCGCTAAAGCTATCCGAAAAGACGTGATTTATAAAAGATCGGTAGGATACCGAGACAGAATATGCAGCACGGCCATGAAAGAGCTTGGCATTGCGACCTGTAAGGCGACTCCCAATCAGCATCAGCAACTTAATGGACCCACTTTCACTCAAAAGCTGAAGCCAATGAGTTATTGACCAACTTGGATATATTTTCTGTTTAACACCACCGGACACCAGATTATTAACCATCGGCTATGATACCATTTGTTAGGTAGTGCACGGCAGAAGTCTAACACCTTTGCTCGAGGAGATGGCCAAGAGGGTGCTCAAATCCGAGTCCGTCGACATATCCAGTTGGATCCACATTCAATCAAAAGCTTAAGCAAATGAATTATGGATCAACTTGGATATGTTAACTGCTTAACACTACACTAATTCTCTAATGTGGGATTTCTTTATCACAACTTTCACGTGCAACCTAACAAAGCATAAAGATTTCTTTCCAGACGAAAGGACTCATTTTCAGTTTCATGACCAAGAATAGTTCTTGTATGTCGATTCTGGGTTAAGAAATACGGATAATTATCTCTCTGCTCATTACATTGACCCCCTCTTTTTCTCCTGATACGGAGGCTACGTTGTGAAAAATCAGGAGAAATGCACTGAGTTGGAAAAATCTCTTTCTGTCATACCACACAATTGCTCATGGGGTAGCATATTCCACCACCAATTCCTACACCATTTCACAGCTCAATATCAAATCCAGAGCTGCCCTGGGAAAATTTAACGACTGCTTTTGTATCCTTGATATCAAAGATTTTCCATCGGATCGATTAACGTAAAAGTGGATCCAAGTGCATCAAGTGACCCATACCAATATGCAATATATACATCACACACGAGTAAGTGGTAACCCACACACCCCTCCTAGTGCTTTCAACCGTTGATTCGATCAAGGGAGAAGGGATATCTGTAATACATGGGCCCATAGCCCATGTCCAAGCTCTAAGCCCGGCCTATTTTTGTGATGCCATAAAACGTCACGAGCGACGCTTTTTTTTTTTTTTTTTTCAATTTTACTAACTAATTATTATGGGCATGCGAAAACACAAATTACAATACGATCACATGAGTTTAACAAAATACATATGCATCTTCATCTATATTAAACATCAGTATTACAACTTTAATACATCGTCCAAGCAAAATTTAAAACACAACAGTATCTCCACCACTATAGTTCAGCCATCTCTCCCAATTGAAAAAGGATAATTTTACGAAGATCCCATTGGATTCCGAAAGCTCTCTACACCCAAAAGCCTACATGGACAAACGTTGAACTATCAGCTAAGAGCCGACAAACCCATCGATGCATCATTGCCGTCAAAACCAGGAGGACCATCAAAATCTCTAAGTGGTCCAACTAACCAACCCTCGATGTTTTGATACCAGGCAACATATAAATGAGGAGTCCATTCAACCAATCCAACATCGACCCATAGAGGTATACCTCGTATACACTATAGCTGACTCAGGAACGAACACATCTTCATAAACATACTCAACAGGCATAGGAGCTCTAAAAAGTGGCGGTCGGGGGAAATCCATCCTACACGTATGAAAAATAGAGGAATGAGCCGAGACCCAATAAATGAAATCCCTAATTCTAAAGTAGAAGATCATCTTCTCACTCAACCCGCAACAACAAACATCATGAGCTCAGGGCAATACAAAATAACAACTTATAACGAGAATATGACATGTCAATTAAACATCAACAATATTGCATAAGATTAATCATTCATGTGCAAGCGGATATCATCTTATATATTACAAATATCACATAATATCTCTTCGATATATACATGTGAGTTCATATTCGTCACTGGCCAGGACTATCTCGATTCACGAGGTATCGTCACCACCAACTCATGGGGAACGGAATTGTACATACCCATTTGCCACTTCTCTTAATCCATTCATCACGGGTGTCCTCTACATTAGCGAGGATGAATACACCACTGTACATCCGCGTGATGATGACCATTTCTTAACATCATACCATGACTATACAAGCCATGTCGTCATAATATTTCATGTCCTCTCAACCTTGTAGAGAACTGTATCATTCAATAGAACATCTAGCTAACTCCAGAGTCTAATACATATACTCATATAAGGGAATTCGCTCGATGGCGAATAGGCCGTGGCAAAGGTCTTTATCATATGGCAACATAACAATGATTTACTACAATGCAATAAATGCCACATATATTTCAGTAACTATAATTGCAAATAACATGACATTAATCTCTTGGCATTTCCCGTGTACAACACGACAATCGATTAGTTACGTACAATTCTACATATAATCCTTCCTTTTCTTTTCTCCAAGCCAATATCATTTAGTAGCAAACTTTTACAAAGTATTTAATTCTGGATATGTATTTAGCATTAGATACTACTACTCCATAATTTAAGCAATTCATGTATGTTTCGTTTTATTTTAAATATCCATTGATTAAGTCCACTTTTACCACAAAGATGAAGAATCATCATCTACAATTCCAAACTTTTAGTATTATATTATTTCCCTAATAAAATTTCTCATTTCATATTATTGCCCCTAGATTTTGATTTTCATGAAACCAAGCCATCTTAATTAAATTAAATACTAAAGGCTATTCTTTTGTTATCTAGACCTACTAACATTTTATTTACACTATAGACACACCACATATTATATAAAACTATCAAAACAGCCCACTTTTACTTAATTACTACAATTTGTTCCAATTTTGCATAGTTGGACACATTGCTTAAATTAAGCAATTATCTCTAAAAATTAACTTAACCACTTATCCTAATAAGATTCCTCAAGTTTCTAAACTCAATTTTTTTGAACTGGTTTTGTTTCCTCTAGTTAATATTACTTAATAACCCACTAATTAACACTAAAAATAATTAAATAATCGTACTAATAGCCCCCCTCACTTCTGTAAATTTCAAAATTGCCCCTTAAAATTTTCAAAAATCGACCAAGATACCCTTTTTTTTACCTAGTTTCACCATTTTCATACTTTTCCCATTCAAGATATAACAAAATCATTGAGTAATCTCTCAAAGACATCCGAGGCAAGTGGAAAGCTTTTAAATTCAAGCCGAACAATCACAAGAACTAAACATACAACTATTGAAACTTAATCACACATAGAATAAAATCTAGACTAATGAACAAACGATCAATCAACCAAGCTAAAGAGTACAATGTAGATCATTCTAGCTTAGTCCTTAGGATTTTCACTTACCTTGAGTTAATCTTCAACAAAGCAAACCCTTAATCACCTTGAAATAAAATAAATACTAAAATTAACAACTATTCTTATTTAGAAAACAACAAAGATAACTTGGAAAAGTAAAGTTCATCAATATACCTTATGAGACACTAGATTAAAAGTGAGGGTTTTGAACTTTGATTGTCTTGAAAGAACTTGGAATAGAAAATTTTGTGAACTTGAAGATGAAGAAGGTAAGTTCACGTAGGAAATGGGGGAAAGAAAGAGTATATTTATTTCTTGTATCCTACATTTATTCTATATTGAGTTAAAAATAATCATGTCATTTAACTAGGGCTAATAGTAGATATAAAGTTACCAGGGTTAAAAATTATGTCATGCATGATATCATCAAAAGCTAGGTTCAATGGATTCAATTATGGGCATGTGTCAAATAACAAGATGGGAATTAAGCCATTTGTTCAAACTAGGGAGGTGACAATGTCATGATTTAGGGTAAAAAGATTGAGATATGAGGTTATTTTGGGGTAAACAAATAGGAAAATCGGTATCCATTTGAAACGTTGGTAAATCAGAAAATTATTTTGAAACCACTAAAATTGTTAACAAAAGG
Organism: Lenwebbia sp. NSW1173648; assembly: GCA_029784005.1. NCBI lineage: Eukaryota > Viridiplantae > Streptophyta > Magnoliopsida > Myrtales > Myrtaceae > Lenwebbia > Lenwebbia sp. NSW1173648. Next base: position 1,171,444 of record JARCGZ010000011.1, read on the forward strand.
TATAGAACAATAGAGACATCTAAACTCAATAACATTTTAACATTTGAAAATTATTCAATACGTATTTAGGAGTGTATCAATCCCTGTTGACAATTGCTATACTAATTTTATTTCCTCAATAACTTTCACTAACTTAATATCTTAAATATTATAAAGCTACGAAGAAAATTCGGATGTCACAGTTTTTCTTTTCCTCCCTTCAACAGAGTTGTGCGCGTGCGCGTGTGAAGCGACGGAATAAACAAGGAAAAAGAAGGGATGCTCACCCATGAAGAAGAGAATAGGAAAAGGGAAAATGAGAGAAATCTTCGTACGCTCACTATCCGGAACCGATTCAACTACAAATTACAACGTCCGGTAAGTACTCGACCTCTTTCTTCGTTCCATTAGCGAAATGTTCGAAGTTAGGGTATAAATTTCGGAGCTATATTGATTTTGAGTTGCTGCGTTTGTTTGCGGGGTTTTTAGGCTGCACGTGTACGTATATATATATAATGAAATATTAGGGTGTTGTAGAGCCGTGGGAGTTGACGGATCTCAATTTGGACTTGCGGTTTGCCCGAAACAAATTTCTAGAGTCGGGCGTGCATGCTGAACAGTGAGCGAACAGTAGCTTCCAGATCGATTTTCGGAGGTTTCTAGCTAGATGATGGGTCGGCCAAGTTAGGGGTTTTCTAGTTTACTGAAAGGGTTTTCTATGGACTGTAAGTTTTCTTGAAACAGAGTATGGCGCGGGAAGTTATGGTGCAAACGATTTCGGCGCGCAAGTTGTCCATAGCGGACAACGCTGGGTTTCCGCTATAGGCGATCATTTCTTTGGCACATAGGTGTCGTTTTATCGACAAATATGCTTAATTTAGTCTAGTTATTCGTTAGAATCTTGTTTTACTCAGTTTTTGATGTCGTTTTTCAATTATTTGATAGGAAGACAAATGCATCAACTCGAGTAACCATCGTAGGTTGATTTTCAACTTTCCCAAGTGAGTGGTGCTATCTCTTCTTTGAATTTGTAAACTCATATTTTTCAAAGTGAAAAGTATAAGATGTATTACATGCAAAGTATGATTTTGGCTAAATGGCAAAAGTTGTGTTTATAACATATTTGATGCATAACTTCAGATCGGGCATTTGAAGAAAGGAATTGTGAAAGGTTATTCAAACTGATTTGTGAGTGATTTTAGAAATGTGTTACGAATTGTGTTGTGAATGTTTATACATATTATTTATGTGTGTAAATTAAGTTGCGAACTTGTTTATGAAATTAGTTCTAAAATGATTTGAGAAATGCTTTACGACAAGCACTTCTGGCGGATGAGTTGAGTTGCGAAAAGCTATATGTTGGGTTGTGAAAAGGATTCTGGTTTATGAGAAAGATTATATAAAATGGTTTGTGGAACCATTTTGTGAAAAGGATTCTGCTAGGAATCGGGGTGTGTTAATATCACCCAATTGCACGACCGCGAAGCTCATAAGCTATCTCTAGATAAAGAGTCACTTATAGGTCAAGTATCATAGCCTGAAAAAAAATATGAGAAAAAGAAAAAAAAAGGATGTACACACAGAATAACTTGGTCCTAAGCGATATGCTGGATTCGCATGATCTGATGCAGAGATGTTTGCTGAGATTTGTTTGCCACATTGTCTATAAAGATGGTGATTGGTCTTTATATGTGAGGTTCCTGGTGTAGTGTTCTCTAAGTACTCTAAACTGTATATGTTGGATAATCATGAGGACACTTTTGAACACATTGCTTCATTCAAGGTGCAAAGTAAAGAGAGCCATCTCTGATGCAGTTTAAAGGGAGCGATTCAGCAATTACTCTCGAAGGGTGTACTTTGGTGGTTAGTTATGCATTGAGACCATCATACAGTCTCAAGTAAGCAATCTATATACCCAAGGACTTCGTGTTTTCTAAAGCATGACGACCCTAATATTCTATCTTTTTCGGCAGGGTAAACCGAAGAGCATTATAGAAAACTTTAAACTAGCCAAGATATCTTTCTCTAAAGGGGATAACTCCAAAATAATCAGTAGAGCACAACACTGCCTCTTGGACTCAATGGATGAGCCATCCCGTAATTTTTTTTGAACCCAACATTCAATCAAATAATATGGGTGCATTTGGTTCGGCAGCAAATGCAAATATTTTTAGCCTAAGAGGCTTTGGAAAAATGCAAATGACGTTTGGTAAAAAAATCCTTTGAAATGCAATTTTGAGTTAAGTAGTGTTTGAAAAAAAATAATTTGCAAAGGGCTTTTGGCTGCATATTTTTTTATTTTTTATATTCGAAAAAAATCAAAACCCTTCACCGGCCGGCGGCGGCCGTCGATGGAGGCCACTTGGGTCGCGCCACCTCAGGCCTTGTCGCCGGGGGTTGCAAGACCCAGGCGACGGCTGTCGGGGTCGCGCCACCCCTGGCGGCCTTTACTGGCCAGATTGGCCCTTTGCCGGCCAGATTTTCCCTTGCCACCCCTTGCTGACTTCGCTCAAGAAAGAAGATGAGTAGTAGATCTAGGATTTCACTTTCTAAGAGGTAAAATTGAAATTTTAGTAAGGTTTTGAGGGCAAAATAAGCAACTGACTATTTTTTTATTTATTAATGGGACCTTCAGCATTTTCGAAATGCTGAAAGCCCAACGCTGGTCCTTACCAGCATTGGGCTTTCAGCTTTCCCAAAGCTGGCATTTAGCTTAATGCCCCTTGAAAAGGCTTGCCAAATATCTCAATATTTCTCCAAGATGCTTTGGAGATAGTTGAACCAAACACACCCATAAGGGGCAACATGCAACATAATGCTAGTCACAAATGTCGCATACATGAGAAAATATTCAGTAATTTGTAACTATTACGTCATCGCTCATGTAGCGCGCATGAGCTTAGTCAACTCCATTAGAAAGTCGACATGGACTGAGTGGAAAATATTTGGATGGCTTTCTTTTCTCTCTCCTCTTGCTGGCAGAGGACTGAGAACAAGTAACAAGTAACAATGAATGCTAACACTGAAACTCGCGCGTAAAACTCTCTCTCCTCTTTTTAATTTCCATGGGCTTCTTTACCTTCTCTGAAGAACAACGAGGACTCTCTCTCTCTCTCTCTCTCCACAGCACGTCCGCACCGCCTCCACCCCCCAAAGAGCCCCGCCGGTCACAGCTGCTGGATCCCAAGCTCAAATTTGCCTTTGGCGCGTCCCCTCCCCCAAGAACCCCGCTGGTCGCCGTTGCTGGGTCTGAGCCCTTCCCCTGTCGGCCTCTAGAGTCCCATCGATGACTACGATTTATCAGCTGATTCCTCTCTATCTCTCTCTTTCTCATGTACGCACGGTCACGCTAATGCACCATGGACGACGTCAAATCCTCGACTGTTTCCGATGGTGCGATCGAGCACAAGGTCTATGCTTGTGTCGGTCTCTTGGGGAACCTGAGCGACGTCTACCATGGCCACACCATCCTCTAAGCCTCAACAACTTCTAGGCCTCCGTCCGATTGCGTCCCTCCGAAGTCCTCGTCATCACACCTCATCCCTAGGGCTAAGCATAATGGACCGACTAGACCGAACTGGTAGTTCGGTCCGATTCCGGGGAGCTCTGGTCCGGTTTCCTGTTCCTAAAAATGGAACTGGTGTCTTAGCCTTCCGGTTTTCGATTCTAGGGCGGAACTGGACCGATGGTCTGTTTTGTTAAGAAGTGATTCAAAGTTGAGTTTCTTGTTTTTAGGAGGCAGTTAGCTAGTTACGTAGTCAACAATAAATCAGTCTGTTAGCTGATTCTTACGAGCCATATCCAGCTTAGTTGCTGATTTTACGTTAGATGAATTCTATTTATTGCAATTTGTATTCTCAAAAAGGGAGCTGAATAGAAAAGTCCTCCACTTTCATAATCTCCTCTGTTTTACGTGTAGTTTCTGTCTTGTGAGCTTGATTTGTAGTAAGTGACCTTATTGATCCAACAAACTAGACCAACCATTTTTCATTTTTCTTAAATATAAACCTAAAGCTAATATCGAAGGTTGCTACTTTCTCTAACCTGAAACCCTAATCGGCTGACTCTATGTCTCCAACCCTCTCGCTCAGATTCAGCCTCTCGCCCTCTCGCTCTCAGTCTCACGCTCGCACGTCTCACTCTCAGCCTCGCTCGACACTCTCAGCCTCTCACCCTCTCGCTCGAAGTGGATGCTCTCATGCCTCGCTCGAGCTCGACGACGCTTCCCTCTCGCCTCGCTTGAGCTCCGGCCCTTCAAAGGCGGCAAGCCAGTGACCAACCATGACTCCAACACGACATAATAGGCTGCCATTTAGGTGGGTCAATATCCCACGTGGGATCATGTGGGCGAGCATAGTAATCGCCATATAGTCGTCTTCTCATACCGACATTGAATAGAAAGTAATAATGGTACACGAAGAAAAACACAAAAGGCCAACCTTCGAGATAACCATTGAAGTGAGCGGGAGGGACAAGGTTGCGCCAAGTAAACGCTGAAGTGATCACAGCAAGCTGCTCAAAGATGTTAGCTTCGCCCTGTAAATGCTTGCAGAGACAATATAACCCATAAATCGCCAAAGCTATGGCCACAATCCAGGGCCAAAACAACCAAGTCCAGCTGAAATACATCCAGAAGAAAGGGTTCAATAGCGAACAGACCGTCCACTTTGCCGCCGCAATCGAAATGGACAGAATCACAGACAGATTGACAACATCTATAGGCGTTAACTGGACAAGCTTTTCTTTCACCGCATCGAGTGACAAGTTCTTGAAGAGTTCCATAATGGGGTTTTGAGATTCTGCGGCTGCATTGCTTGAGTATGAACATTTGAGAGGAGGTAACAAATGGGTTCTCGCCCTCTTTTCTGATGATAACGAAACATTCGAGACCTTCGAACAAAGGAACGAACTTTGGGAGGAATTGACGGTCCGGTCGAGGTGAAAACTGCTCTCGTGTTCGCCGCACCGCAGATGTTTGATGAAATGCGCGCGAGAGCGCGGTCTTTGCAAGTTGAAACTCAAACCAAATGGGACTGTTTTCGAGTGAAGAAGCATCGAAGTGGCCTAAAATGAACTATTAGGCTATGTTTGACGGTCTGGATAAAATTTATCTTATTTCGTATTTGGTTCTTGCTCAATTCAATATAAGAGGATATAACTCGGATAAAATTATCTCTTCGCATCCGTCATATTGCTGAATATAAAAGTTATTTTTTTGCATAATACATTTATTAGATTAATCAAATTAATATAATAAATTCTAATATAAAAAAGAAAATTCAAAATAACAAAAAAATAACAATTTCATTTTCATTTATTCTTATTTTATTTATATATTCCAATTTCTTGCTATGTTATAGTAAATATTCAATTTATACATATATATATGTATATTACATAGTATTTACGTCCAGCTTTTACGTCCAAAGACATGCAACTTGTCCATCATCATCAACCCCCACAGAAAAGAGAACAACTTGACCTCGTTCATGGAGTCGTTTACGTCCAGCTTCAACCCGACGTTAAACCCTAAATAACTTCTCCGAAACACTGATTCTCAGCTGTTTTTCTAATTCGTCGTTTGGTTTCCGACGAATAGAGACGATTCTCTCTAAAAGAGCCGCCTTCTCAGATCTACTGAAGCAAAAGTCCCGTCTTTTCTGGTGCCCCAGCGATGACATTTTCTAGGATTGGCCGTTCGTTGTCAAGATCTTCCCGCTCAAGGGTGTGTTATCGTTCTTCGATTTCTTTTTGCTTTCTTTTTGAGTTGATTAACTTCTTCTTCTTCTTTTTCGCGTAATGATTAGTTTCCTATCTTTTGATTGTAGAATATATTGCACCGTGGTGGTGGACGATCGGGTCTGTCAAATGCCGCGCTTGGTAGGCGGATTAGATGGAAAGTTAGGGTTTGTTAGGGAGTACTTAGCTTCTGCCGGGGCTCTCAAGGGGTTTTCTGCTAAATCTCATTTATCCCATCGAAATTACGTTCTTGCTAATCCCAGAGTCCACCAGTTTTTCTCCAGCGAAGCCCCGAAAAAGAAGAGTAAGTACATTCATCGTATTGAATCTCTGCCAAAACAAAGCCGGTGTCTTTCTTTGGCAGTCGCTGTTGAGAACTGAGAAGTTACTGGTGTTTGCAAGTGTTGTCTTTGAGAGCTTTTTGGCTTTTGAACTCTGCAAAAATAGCTAAATAGGTGGGTTTTATTGTGATCTCTCATATATCTGATGCTATTTCGCAGATTATGAGAACTTCCATCCAAAGGGGAGGAAGGAAATTCCAAAAGGAAATGAGCAAATATCAGAGTCCAAAGGTAGATTTTTTCCTCCATGGGACCAATTTCTATGTGTGCATTGAAATCTTTGTTTTCGTCTGCCTTGTTGTCTTATCTCCTTTTCATTGAATTGAATTGTCGAGTGGTTTCATTCCAACAATCGGGTATATAGAATTGCACATTTGAGATGACCATTCGCTGTCGATCTTTGCTGCATCATTTGTTGTTTGATGAACAATCGCCTGGCACTCAACTAGATTATGAGGTCATGCCGGATTGTTTACATATAAGCTGTATATTGTAGTTTCTAGTTGGTCTTTCTGTCTTTTATTGAAGTTGACAATATTGGATTTGTTTCTTTATATCCTACACGTAGTCAGTGTGAAGTTTTCATCTCACTTGTGAATCTCCAGGGTGTTGATGTGAAAGTCTAGGGGATTAGTTCTAGCTTGTCAATACTTAACAAACCGGCTAATGAGTGCGCTAAAGACATAACGTTGGTGCCTGCTCGCTTCTAGGAGTTCTTCTGCTAGATCGTTATTGTAGTTGGACAATCCAATCCCTGCTTGTACGCTATCCTGTTCAAACACTGTTGTGGGAAAGTACCTATATCATGTGTAGAAATTGAGGTTCCTTTGGCTGAATAGGTTGAGATTGAGTTGTTTTGAGATGGACCCGAAGAATAGTAACTTCTCGTTGTTACCTGTAAATGATCCGTGGATGGATGTAATTCACAATAGTACTCTATGGAGTATCTAGGGGACATGGGAAGACTGTGTTAGAATGAACAGAAGTAAGTGCAGTAGGATGAAATTTGGTTGAGTGAAGGAATGAGTTCGTGGCAATTTTTGAACAAGATCGTTCCTTCTTTTCTGAAATAGGAAATGCATGTTTGTTGTTGGCCCTTCATTTGGTTGTCCTTGCAATGCTAACATAAAATTCAGTTTAGATGCAGAGATGGATATATGGATTGCAAAGTGAATTATATGCACACTTTCAAGCTCCACATTATAGTTCTTTCCAGCTTTCCACTTAAAAAAATCTATTTAAAGCAGTTCCCTTGAAGTTTTTACCCAATTTTCAGGGGATTCGAAAACAGACGACAATCAGGAGGCTTTCATGAAGCAGTTCCAGAATTTGATCACGCCCTTGGTAGTGATTGGACTGTTCCTTCTCTCCTCCACTTTTGGTCCTCGTGAACGACAGCAGGTAGATCTGCTAATGAGCATGCTGAGGTTTTATTTTTATTCTACTTTTATCTTTCCATAATGAGCATGCTTAGGTTCAGGCAGGCCATTTGGTCTTTTTCTCTTTTTCTGTTCATGTTCATATTATGCTGGTTGAACTGTGATCTTTTTCTGATTGGGGTGGGTCGCGTGTGCAATCTTCTCAATACAGCAGTGCAATCGCGATGGAGTCATCTAAAGACTGGAGATTTAGTCTGTTTTCTTAGTCTCGTGTTTGTTGAATATTTTGAATTGCAGATTAGCTTTCAAGAGTTCAAAAACAAGCTTCTGGAACCAGGCTTGGTGGACCATATAGTTGTTTCTAACAAATCTGTAGCAAAAGTGTATGTAAGAAATTCACAGCCAAATCAAACAAGTGATGAGATCAGCAAAGGACCCAAGAGTGGCAATGTTGCAAGAGGGCACGGAGGTCAGTATGAGTACTGCTTCCATATCGCAAGTGTCGAATCTTTTGGAGAGAAATTGGAGGAAGTCCAAGAAGCATTAGGCGTTGACCCCCATGATTACGTTCCTGTTACTTATGTCTCTGAGATGCTCTGGTACCAAGAGATATTGAGATTTGCACCGACTCTTCTGCTTTTGGGATCCCTCTTGTACATGGGGCGGAGAATGCAAGGTGGCCTAGGTGTTGGTGGCAGTAGTGGAAGGGGTGCTCGGGGTATATTTAACATTGGAAAGGCTCATGTTACTAAAGTGGATAAGAATGCCAAGAACAAGGTCAGGTTTGAATGAAATAGTTGCCTTGCTTTCGTGCTGTATCCTTTTCCTCTTTTTCCATTTTGTTGCGGTAGGTTAAAGATGTTTAAACCAGAGAATTTGTGTCCTGTTTCGATTCTGACTAGGTATTCTTCAAAGACGTCGCGGGCTGTGATGAAGCGAAGCAAGAAATTATGGAGTTTGTACATTTTCTCAAGAATCCGAAGAAATATCAAGAATTGGGAGCAAAGATTCCGAAAGGCGCTCTTCTTGTTGGTCCTCCAGGTACAGGGAAGACTCTTCTAGCGAAAGCAACTGCTGGAGAGTCTGGCGGGCCATTCCTATCTATATCAGGTTCCGATTTCATGGAGATGACTGTTGGTGTTGGGCCTTCAAGAGTGAGAAGCTTATTTCTACAAGCAAGATCCTAGCATAGTATTTATTGATGAAATTGATGCGATTGGTCGAGCGAGAGGACGTGGAGGTTTTTCAAGCGGCAATAGTGAGCGCGAGAACACACTTAACCAGTTGCTCGTAGAAATGGACGGCTTTGGTACCCCCTCAGGGATAGTCGTGCTTGCTGGCACTAACAGGGCGGACGTCTTAGACAAAGCCTTGTTGAGGCCTGGTTGATTTGATAGGCGAATCAGCATCGATAGACCTGATATCAAAGGCCGTGAACAAATATTCCGGATATACCTGAAAAAGATAAAGCTTGATCACGAACCTTTGTATTATTCGCAAAGGCGTGCAGCCCTCACACCTGGATTTGCTGGCCCAGACATAGCTAACGTTTGTAATGAAGCTGCTCTCATTGCTGCCAGGAAGGAGTCAACTGTGGTCACCATGGAACATTTTGAGGCAGCTATAGATAGGATCATAGGTGGTTTGGAGAAGAAGAACAAGGTAACGTGCCTTTTTTCTCTTGCCCTTGGTCTCTGCTTATTTTGATAGGCGTCGCCGAACAGTGAGTTCCTTCTTGAGTTATTGATGCTTGTCTTCACACATGATTTTTGTGCTGTTCACAATCTTGCCATCTAGTATCATGAACAGTGACAATGTCCTCTCGGCAAATTCTTTGATCCTTGATCTTATGGGTTGATCCCATAACTGGTTTAGTTGCTTTCGGCACGGATCGATGTAAAGATGATGTCAAATAGCGACTTTCTGATTTGGACATTATGTACAAAAGAAGATAAACCAATTTAAACTTTGGTTTCTGAGCAGGTAACAAGCAAACTAGAACGTCGCACAGTTGCATATCACGAGTCGGGTCATGCTGTGGTTAGTTGGTTCTTGGAGCATGCGGATCCTTTACTGAAAGTGACAATAGTCCCTCGTGGCACTGCTGGTCTAGGATATGCCCAATATGTGCCTAATGAGGATCGTCTCATGACCAAGGAACAGCTTTTGGACATGACGCGTGGTGCCCTTGGCGGACGAGCAGCTGAACAGGTATTTGTCCTTCACTTTATGGATAGCAGCAGAAGTGCAGAAGATGTTCCAATCTTTAAACCTCGATGCTCATGAGTTGAATATTCATGTAAAAATTTTGCAGGTCTTGTTGGGTAAAATATCAGCGGGAGCTCAAAATGACTCGGAGAAGGTGACGAAATGGACCTATGCCCAGGTCGCAATATATGGCTTTGGCGACAAGGTGGGACTCCTCTCTTTTCCTCGAAGTGGTGGTGGATATGAGATGACCAAGCCCTACAGCAGCAAGACTGCAGCAATCATTGATGGCGAGGTGCGCGAGTGGGTGAACAAGGCTTATGAGCGGACGGTGGAGTTGATAACGGGGCACAAAGAGCATGTTGCTCAGATCGCCGAGCTGTTGCTCGAAAAGGAAGTTCTTCATCAGGAAGATTTGCTCCGTGTTTTAGGCGAGCGACCATTTAAATCGAGTGAGATGACCAATTATGACAGATACAAGGTAGGGTTTCAAGAGGAAGAGAAGAAGAGTGCAGAGACTCCGGAGAGGGGTGCAGTGGAGGACGACGGATCGCCTCCTCCTTTGGATCCACAGGTAGTCCCGACTTAATTCTCACGGATTCTAGCTAAGATATTTTTGTAAATAATTAGGATTGGTTCCCCAAATCTTTGCCGGAGGCAGAAAAAAAAAAAAATTCTTTCCTAGTCTCGTTTTAGCTTGTAATAAAGATGAGTTTTTTTCTCTGCGCGCGCGAGCGAGAAAAGCTTGTGTTTTGGCTAAACATTCGTACAACATATCCATCTTCAAATAATAAAAGTCGTATTCCTTTCATGTGATTCGTACTGATGTGTGGTGTCCCTCCCGACATACTTCTATTTCCGGTCATCGGTGGTTTGTCACTTTTATCGATTGTTATTCTCGGACAACTTGGGTTTATTTGTTGAAACATAAGTGTGACGTTTTTCACTGTTTTCAAATCTTTCACAAAATGGTTCAGACTCAGTTCAACGCCGTTGTGAAAATTCTTAGCAGTGACAATGGCACTGAGTACACTGATGGTCAGTTTCAACGGTATCTCTCTGATCACGGCATTATCCATCAGACCAGTTGTGTTGATACCCACACAAAATGGTGTTGCCGAAAGAAAAAACCGATATTTGTTAGAGGTCGTTAGGTCTCTTCTGTTTGCCCGTCATGTCACAACTCAGTATTGGAGTGATGCTATCTTAACCGTTGCTTATTTAATCAAGCAGATGCCGACTGGAGTTCTTGATTTTCGCCCACCTATTGATGTTTTACGGGGATCGTTGACTTTTATTCTTCTCCCAAATTTTTTGGATTTGTTTGTTATATTCATATATGGCTGCTAATATTAGTTAAATCGTGACATATACGATTTGTTAGATATAATAAAAAAAAATTGGTTCAAGAAGAAAATTTATACTTGGGACTCATGGTCTTACTTGACATTGGCGGTTGAGTGTACAAATTGGATTGTGCTGAGCTCTTAGTTTGTCAAGCGACTCCAACATAAAGACAAAGAACTTCCAGCTTGCATTGAAGGCTAGTCTCTACGTCCAAGTTGAATAAAGAGTCAGGTCCAGAAAAAGATGGTGAATGGCATGCCTTTGATCAATAGTCCAGACCATCCATGTGAAGGATGTCTCATCGGAAAACAACATTGAGAATCCTTTCCAGTTGGAAAAGCTAGAAGAGCCAAGTAGCCTTTGGAGCTGGTACATACATATATAAGTGGCTCCGTTGAGGTTGAATCGGTCGGATAAAAAAGGTACAAGTTAATTTCTGTTGATGATTTTACCAGAAAAATATGGGTATATTTCTTGAGAGAAAAATTTGAATTTTTGGCAAATTTGAAGAATTTGAAGTCTATGTTAAGAAACATAATGGCTTTACTCCAAAGATGTTGAGATCGGATAGAGGTGGAGAATTTACTTCCAATGAATTTGGCAAATATTGTAAAATTCATGGAGTGAAATGTCAGTTGACTACTAGCTATACTTCTCAGCAAGATGGTATAGCACAAAGAAATAATAGAATGGTTTTTTAAATGGCAAGAAGTATGCTAAACGCTAAAGGGTTACCAAAGAAGTTTTGGACAGAAGCCGTTGCTTGTGCTATATTTGTCCTACACAGGTGTCCGATAATGAGTGTTCTTGGAAGAACCTCAGAAGAGGCTTGGAGCGGTAACAAGCCAGATATTTCGTTCCTACGAGTATTTGGATGTGTTACATATCCCCATATACCAGATGAACGGAGAAAAAAGTTGGACGACAAAAGCCAAAAGTGCATCTTCACTTGTCCAATAAGGCAAAAGAGGCTTGGAGATGCAACAAGCCAGATGTTTCATTCCTACGAGTATTTGAATGTGTTGCATATCCCCATATACCAGATGAATGAAGAAAAAAGTTGGACGACAAAAGCTAAAATTGCATCTTCATCAGCTACAATGACGTGACTTGGGGTCATAGGCTGTATAATCCAATCACGGAGAAGGTTATTATTAATACGGATGTCCATTTTTTGGAAAATAAAGCTTGGGACTGGAACCAAAATGTTGTCCAGAAAGGTGTCCCTATTGAAGATGAACCGTTGGTGGGAGAGCTAGAAAAATCTTCAACCGAAGATCCATCATTTACGCTTGGTAGTTCATCTTCTACACCAACAACGGTTTTGAAATTGTCGATTCGTTGTGCACGGCGAACGCAGCAAACGCCAGTAAATTTCAAGGATTATGTGGTCACCAGAGATGATGATAGTGACAGTGACGAAATCACTTATGAGACAATGGTAAATTTTTGTTTATTTGCTGAAATGTGATCCCGTATCCTATGACGATACAGTCGTAGATGAGAAGTGGATCCAAGCAATGGATGAAGAAAGCCACTCCATCGAGAAGAATGAGACATGGGTGCTAACTTCTTTACCACATGGTAAGAAACTCATTGATGTCAAGTGGGTGTACAAGGCGAGTACAAACCCGACGGTTAGGTGGACCGTTACAAAGCCAGATTGGTGTTGAAAGGCTATAAGCAAAAGCTAGGTATTGATTATTTTGAATACTTACACTAGTGGCTTGAATGGATACCATTCAGATGATATTAGCACTGGCATCTCAGAACCAATGAAAAATCCATCAAATGGATGTGAAGTGAGCATTTCTCAATTGTTTCCTTGATGAAGAAGTATATGTGGAGCAACCACGGGAAATGAGAAGAAAGTGCATGAACATAAAGTTTACAAGATGAAGAAAGCATTGTATGGGCTAAAACAAGTACCTCGAGCTTGGTCCACAAGGATTGACACATATCTGTTGAAGCATGGTTTTCAAAAGTTCCCATATGAGCATCCACTGTATATCAAGTCAAGTACTAACGGTGATATTATAATTATATGCACTTAGGTTGATGACTTGATATTTACAGGAAAATGTGAAAAGATGTTTGCTAAATTCAGGGAGGCCATGACAAGTCAATTCGAGATGGCAGACATTGGATTGATGTCATTTTTTCTAGGCCTTGAAGTGAAGCAGACAAATGATAGCATATTTATTTGTTTCACAGCAAAATATGCTAATGCTATTTTGAAGCGATTCACTATGGAATCGTCAAATCAATTCGGACTCTCGTAGCAGAACGGTTGGACTTGAAGAAAGAAGGAATAGGTGAGCTAGTAAATCACTCTTATTTTAAAAGTATTGGTTGCATTTTAAGATATTTGACCTCTACTAGGCCAGATATTACTTATGGCGTGGGAATTATTAGTCGATTCATGAAAAAACCATACTAATCACTTTCGCAGGCAGCAAAAAGAATTCTACGGTACGTCAGTGGAACTCGTGATCATGAAATTTTATATTGTTACATCGATAAATTTAGTTTAGTGGGTATACAGACAGTAATTGGGCAGGTGATACTGAAAGGCGGAAGAGTACTTCTGGAGATGCATTCTTTCTTAGATTAGGAGTAATTTTTTTGGTCTTTGAAAAATAACAGGTTAGTGGAGGAGATGACCAAACCAAGCCTTTGGCAATGGTGATAGATCGATGTTCAATCCGATGTCACTTTAGTACACCCGATCATGTATCAAGTTTTTAATTGGCATTGTAACTAAACATTTGACGAGTTGCTGGTTTTATCTTTCTAGCACTTAGATTAGCTTGAATTTTCGTCACATTGAGTGTTTACTTTCACACACCATCTTTCAATACCTTGCATGCTATTTTCTTTCTAGACTAAGATAGGCTAGTCTAGAATCTTTAAACGAAAATAACAAAACAAGATGCATGGACATTTTAGAATGGTGGCAAAAACCTCTTAGGATTCAAATGGTAAATCAACATTTGTATGGCCACTTTAGGAAAACAACCAACTAATTAGACGTACCGAAAGGGTGCTAATAGACACTAACATAATCAAGACCTCAAATTTAGAATCTCTGGTTTCGTAGGAAATGAGACGAATCTCCCGCGTCTTGTTTGGTTTCTAGCCGACCCCAAATGGCTAGTGGCGACTCCTAGAAATACTTAGATTATAAAAAATTTAAAACGAAATCCAACGTCGTGTGAGGTATGGGCTTGGGAGAGCCCGCACCTAAATCGATGGGACATCTGGCCCGCCTTTTGGGCAATACCCCTAAGCATATTCTCTTCCCGACTGCATCGGGAAAATTAGGACGCGTCATTGGTTAAGCTGGAAATGCTCATCCTCCTCCACCTCCTTACCATCTCCTACTAGTTCTTATGTTATCGTTTATTATTATTTGGAAGAATTTACATGATCGGCGATGACACACATATATGCATCTCTACCTTAAGTACGATACAAGTTCAAATCTTTAATGTTAACAAGTTAAAAAGCTTTAATTTATAAGAAATAAGATAAAGGTCATGGATGCTGTGTGGAGATAAAAACAATGAGGTGATTCATTTTATGTTTTACAATAGAAAGGAGCCAAAATAGAACGAATCACGTGGCTTAACGTACGACCCTAGGCAAAGGATAGTTGAGATATATGCTAGGTGGGATTTATATTAAACCACTCACAGGTCGACACGTCGCACATCTGGCCCTACCGATTAGAATTTTCAAAAAATCGAAGCTCTGCTCTCTGTTGTCTCTCTGCGTTAGCTCTCCCTCCCCTAAGTTCACGACTCTTCTCTCTCTCTCTCTCTCTCTCTCTCTCTCTCTGTCCAAGTTCACGGCTAAGGTCCTAGTTTTAGGTTAAAACTAATGCCCGTATTATCCTGATCCCATAGGGATGATCTTCAAAGTAACTACGATTGGGATGCCCTGAAACCCAAGTAAAATGCTGACAAACCACTGTTGCAAGCTCAGAGGATATGTGTTTTCAAATGTTCCCAGTTTTTCAATTATTATATTTGAAGACAAAAGTGCAAGTGAGCATGGCCACGGAGCCGTAATTTTTCAGCATACCCTTGAACACATTTATCTTCTCCATCTCCCTAGAGCCGATGTAATTGAAAACCAGTGATCGATGTAATGCATGTAGTGTAAACCCACAAGATTGGAGAAGTTGGAAGTAACCGTTAAACAATCATATACAAGCTCCATTCATGTCAATAACACAATTTCCACCACCTGATTCCCTATCAAGAAACAACTCAAACTACCATATTGACTATAGAGACTAAAGTTCGTTGCAGCCACTTCTAACATTTTTTTGTCCATTTTCTGGATGCACTGGTGTCACTTGACTCAATGTCAGAAGTTTGATTGTTGAGTTAATAGATCACTTCTAATGCATTGTAAAAATAAAGAGAAAGAAAAACTATTGTAGGAAAGGCAATGCATAGTTAGCTTGGGGTGACTTTGAAATTTATCTGGCAAAAGAAAAACTAGTTAAAGATGATGGTTTTCAACATCAAGTTAGAGTATGGACCAGTGAGATGGAAAGCTTGTTTACCTTTTGTTTGAAGATATCATATGATGACAAATTGATACAAGGAACTATGGTGAAATCAATGTACCTTCGGAATCGTTTGATTCATTCATCCCAGGATGCTGAAAAGATTTTGATGACCCCCCCAACAAAGGAATAACAAGTACATTTAAATTTTACTAATCAACATGCCTAGATAAATATGACTCTAATAATCTTGCATCAACAAAAGGCAAGTTGTACCCGACTCAAAATGGTTTCATGAGATGTATAATGATACTCCAACATCTATAAAAAAAAAAACCATTAACAATAAATATTAGAATAGTAGAAAGAATATGAAATGACCTGAGATTTGAAATGATTTTCATAATAAGCACCTGACTAATGAATGGAGAAAATCCATTCACAATCCCTTGTGACATGATGTGTGGAGATTGCATCTACATAAAATAAATGAGCCAATTAGCAGAATGTAGCTAAATTAAGCTCTCCTCATGTCGATAGAAGCAATGCCGACGAAACATAAGTTAGTGGTTGCACCTATATAAAAATGTGATCAAATTAGCAACATGTAAATACAAATGTAGAACTAAGAGCGACACACCTAATTATGAAAATTTAGATTTACTGTAGGACCACCAATGATGCTAGGATAAAAGGCACTCCGAATCTGATTTTAATTATTCGAATAATCTGATAAATGAATTTCATCATGTGTTGCTTGGACAACCAACTCTATATTACAAAGTAATAAATAGGTTAATCGGCATCATGTAGCATAAGCGAAAAATTTAACTAATCATATTAACTAGAACAATATGTCACCTAGCTCGACTTCCATAACTTGTTCCGTTACCTCTCCTTTGAAGGGGGTCCAATACTGAAATCTCACACTAAGAAGCCTCAATATCATCATCATCATCACTAGCATCATCAGTCATAACCACACTTGATTTGTATGATGAAATTCTAGCCTTCATTTTTTGCAAGTTCTTCCTCGCTATTCTCATAGTATTTACATCTTCGGCTCCCAAACTCATCACGTCAAAAGTTTCTTGCATTAACATGGAAAATCGATTAAATTTTGATGGACCGGGTGACATTTAATGAGATTCATCATTCACAATCCCTTGTTTGTCACCCTTAGTCCATCTTTCCATAATATTGGAAGATGGAATACCCGTAAATGTTATGTTCCCATTCAATACATGCAATGCATGGTGACACAACCACCCTTTTGATACAAATAATCTGCATTCAAAAGAAATTGAAAAGTCTACAGCATTAAATCTGACAACATTTTCAAGTTGAATCCCCCCCCCCCCACACTTGAGAGTATATACACAAACCAATCCATTGAATATAATACTTGAAATATGTTCAGAGACTTTTAAAATATTCTTCATTGAACCTTTTAAAAATGGTATGGGCATACAATGAAGCAGCATGCATCAAAATCCCATTATTGAAAACTTGCAATTTGGGTTTCCCACAAGAATTGTAATCATCTTGACTTTCAATTTCTCTTATATGTTTCAGCTGTTCTTCCTAGTCGTGGACAAATTCTACATGGGTCAATAACTTTGTCGACATATGTTGGAAGACATTATTGGTGCTCTCACTCCTTTGACTTAATCGTATACCACATGTAAAAGTATTACGACTAAAAGCTAAACTCCATTTATGTCTAAGGTCATATAATCTTCGAGCCAATTGTTATTCTTAGTACCCCACTCCTCTTCCATTTCTCTCCAAGTAGATTCAAATTCGTCCTCTTCCAAATAAGTACTAAGAAATATTTATTCTTAAAATTAGGCTTGTGGTAAAGATGTGGAATGTTTTGATTGGCATTTTTCCTGATGTGCCAAGTGCATAAACGGGATTGTGTATTCTAGAACACCATCATAATGGCTTTTGCCGTAACTTGGTCTTGATCAGTGAACATGGTTTTTGGAGCCTTATTTTTCAGAGACTTCAAAAACACCTCAAATAATCAAGTAAATGATTATGCAGTCTCGTCCAACAAAAATGCACAGCCAAAGAGATTATTCTTCCAAGGGTGATTAGCCCCCAAAAAAGGTGCACATATCATGTTACAATACGTGGTATTGAACACCAACACATCACCGAAACAGTTGTAATCAAATTTGGACAAGCTATCTCTCTAAAATAAATTTGTCGATCTACCTGTACAGCGTGGAAAAACATTGGGTTTTGCATTTGCACGCAATTAAAATGATTCAAAACACTTTGACAATCTACCCCACTTATACTACTGGATCTATTTGTCTGCAAATAATTTTGACAATCATGCGGGATGAAACCCAAGTGTTTGCTTCCTCCTACTTCGTTTGCTAAGAACTTATATGTTGTAGTCCCTCCAATGCCTGCTTTAATCATGTCAACTAAAACACCCTTACAAGTACCAGATATCATTCGTTGACATGTAATCAAATGCTTTTGATCTTCCTATACAAATGCATGATTATGCTTGGAAACATACTCTACGACTTCATAGACACTATTATCAACCTTAATTTGATATGAGCAAGACACCACATCTAACTTCACACCTATCATACTTCTTTTCTTGATCAGATGTGCTAACGGAATGCCTCTCACAACTACACACAAAAGTCCGTCAGGTTAATTCTCCTTTTCTATTTTTAACCACATTGCCCTTTCTCACTCCAAATCCTTTTTCGATTGCATAGGCCACATACTTATGATATTCTTCAAGTTCATTTGAAAAAATCATCCCTACTGCAAACTTAAAACCGTTTTCCATATTACGCATTACATGTGTGTCGCGACCCTTTTGCGATCCAAGATGCGGATGCGAGCAAGTTTAGGGGTGATTGCCGATGTCTACAGATCCGACGCGATCGACAGGTAGGCTTGGACTCTCCCAAGTCCTCACCTCGCGCGACGGCGGGATTTATGAATCGAGTTCGACCTAGGTGCGGTTGGGTGACATGTGTGTAGGTGTACATGCATTCGGAGTCGCTATCGATCTTTGGGGAAGGTAGATCGGAAATCTCGTCAGGCGGTGGGAGCAACCGTACGACTCTAACGGAACCAGAGATTTAGGATCGAGGATGTAATTACTCCAATGTTACCATTGACGCCCTTTCAGTACCTAAGTTGAATGATTTTTTTTTTCTAACTATGATTTAATGTAGATGAATCGGAGTAAGGAAGTCCTAAAATTTAAGATTCCATGCAGATGGGAATATCTAACCTATCAACCACAATCAGTAAAGATAGGTGCGCAAACAAGGAACCATGAACATGAGGATAAAGCGCATCAAATCAAAGCATGGCATCCGTAGTATAGCCCTAAGGGCTTAGAGAATGGGTGTTTAGGAGTTTGGAAAGATTTGGAGGCGATTTGCCTATCAGGGGTGAAATCGTCATTTTTGAAAGATCATGAGATAATTTGCCTATAAGGGGAAAAATTACCAATTTTGAAGGGATTAGGAACCCAAATCATCGAAAATAGGCTTGGCCAGTTGAATGTGCCCATTTATCAATTTTCGAGATTTTTCGAAATTTTTCTGGATTTTTGGGAACGAAACCACGAAATTGAAATGGATGGTCAAGATGATAACGCATGGCCAAACCTAGGCCACACGATCACAATTTTTTTTTTTAATTTCGAAAATCAATTCTAATTTATGAAAATGATTTTTATTTTGAAAAATCCACGATCACGCCACGTGGCCAAATTGTGGTTGTCCGATCGGGTTTTCATATTTTTTTGTTTTTATTCACTTAGAACTCCTCCGCTGACGTGGCTGCCATGTCAGCATTGACTCGGTCAACATTTGTTGACCGAGTCAACCTTGCCTAAGAAGACGATGAACAGTGAGCCGAAGGCACTGTTCCGACCGACGACCTCGTCGGAAAACTTGAAACTGACGTCGAAATGACCTTAAAACTTCTCGATTTTGATGTTAATCGACTCCTCACTTCCTCCACATCAACATATGTCTATTTTATAGCAAGAACAGCCCTAGAACTATCCACTATAACCCGACCGAAGCTATACTCCGGCGAGGCTTCGTCCTAACCATTTCTAACGCGAAACAAACCATTCTGATCATCAAACAGCATCATGGAGGGTCAAGGGAGCTTACCTGACCAACCGAGGGCCTCGGTTTTGCGCGAGGCAAGCACACGAGTTAAAGATGGGTTCGCGGGTTCGAGGCCGAGTTAGTGGTTTTTATGCAATGAAAACACAAATCGAAGGTAGGTACGTGGTCAGTGGATGCTCAGGATGATCTTGAACTAAAAATTTCGAAGGAACTCCAACAAACAAAGAGTCTTCCATTAACGAAGCTCTATGAGCTCGAGCATGGCATTTACCTGTTTCGAGGTCGTCGGCGAAGGCGAGTAGGTCAGGCGTGTTCCTTGGACCGAGGCGGAGCTACTGGCACTGACGGCGTCGCTCAACGTTGCCTGAACCTCCGTATATCAAACCTTGCAGCTCTTGGTTTTTTGGAGCTCCAGAAATGGCCACCCTCGAAGTGGCTCATCTCTGCCCTTTCTTGACCCTCTCTCTTTGTCGTTTTCCTCTCTCCCTTCTAGAACCCGCTCGCACCCGAATTGTTTCCTTGCAATAGAATTTGATTCCTCTGTTACTAAAAAAAAATGACATCCGCAAGCGACGTCCTCTCCCCCGCCAACTCTGCTCACGTGCCTGGCGGTCGCCCACGTGCCGTTAGACATGTCGGCTGCGACGCAAGTCCGGCTGCTACTCCGGCGGGCTCAATCGGTCTAAAAAATTTAGTCCAAAATCCCATGGTTGTCCGTGCGTTCTCTGTGGATTTTGGGCAAGAATGACGATTGAGCAGTGTCGGGTCGTCGGGTCGGACCTGCCCCGACCCGACCGCCTAAAAGAAGCCCAAATTGGACTAACAAATAGTATTTTTTCATGAAATTGAGCCTAAAATTGGCTTGCCCAACATGGATTGCATCTAAAAATGTGTTTTTAGTGAAAAATGCACTTGGAATTGCACAAAAATCTCAAATTTTGGGTTTTACCCGAATATGAATTTTGAGCAATTGAGGACCTTAATGACCAAATCAAGTCAAACCAACCCCACCAATGGATTTGTAAGGGTGAAAAATATAGGGTAGAGGTCTTGGATTTTCTTGGGCATCCGTTGAAAAAGTTTAATTTCATTTTTGGGTTTGGGGACTTATTTAAAAAGTAAAACCTCAATTAGGCCCTTCTTGTCAAAATTGCGCAATACTGTGTACAATTGGGCCAAGATGCAAATTGAGCTATTAGAGGGTAATGTCACAACTCATAAAAATAAAAAATGAAACTAAAGTGACTCAAATTGTATTTTTTTAAGCCAAATTCGGAATTACGTTTGTGAAGGAACACATAATCCCGAATTGGATTTTTCAATTTTAAGTGGGCCAACATAAAAATAGATTTAAAATAAAAATATTGGATATTTTTCCATATTTTTGCGGCCACGAAATCTATTTTTTTATGATTTTTTGGGTATTTTCCTAGTACATGAAAAATATTAAAAAAATGCAAAAAATACCAAAAATTATTTTTTGTTCAAAATTGGTTCCTTAGGCTTGGCCAAGGCTTCCAAAGCTAAATTTGTAATTTTTTTGACTTTTTTTTTTTATGGATTTTCTATTAATTTTCTAAGAAAAATGTGATCAAAATTCAAGTGTCAACAGCTGCCCTTCTTTGAGAGGGAGCTCGGTAGAGGTTCCTTTCAAAGACTAGGGGACACCTGAGTCTTAATCGACTCGACTGGGGAAAACAAAAAGAGTTATGACATCTCCAATACCTCTCTGTGTAAGCTCGGGTCCAGACCGGGTTGCACGAGATTCTTATGATACGAGAGAGGTAGAGAGAGTTACCTGGCACTTACCCGCCTGTTGTGGGGCTGTTGCCTAACGTGAATGGTCTTTGAAAAGATACCTAAGGATTCATTCTAAGAATACCCTATGAAGGTTAAGCTCTAACCCGTATGGTAGGTCGACCCATGATAGAATTCCTAATGAAAGGATTCTAAAGATGACTTATCCTATTAAAAGGACTCGCCTGAGTTTTGACTCGAATGGTAGGTCGACCCATGATAGAATTCCTAACGAAAGGATTCTAAAGACGACTTATCCTATCAAGAGGACTCGCCTAAGTTTTGACCTGTATGGTACGTCAACCCATGATAGAATTCATAACGAAAGGATTCTAAAGATGAGTTATCCTATCAAGAGGACTCGCCTAAGTGGTGTCTGTGGTTCAGGACTTGAAGGTGGATCATCCCATAAGCAGGAATCACCAAGGATTACCTAAATGTCACCTCTTGGGTAGACAGAAGAGGTAAGGACGTATTTCGTTTGTCATCAAGAAACTACCCTAATGTCACTTTTTAGGGCGAACAAAAGAGGTACAGATCCATTTCGTTCGTCAATAAGGGACTACCCTAATGTCACTTCTAAGGGCGAACAGAAGAGATACAAATCCATTTCGTTCGTCAATAAGGGAACTACCCTAATGTCGCTTTTAAAGGCGGGCAGAAGAGGTACAAATCCATTTCGTTCGTCAATAAGGGACTACCCTAATGTCGCTTCTAAGGGCGGACAGAAGAGGTAAAAATCCATTTTGTTCGTCAATAAGGGAACTACCCTAATGTCGCTTTTAAGGGCGAACAGAAGAGGTATAAATCCATTTCGTTCATCAATAAAGGACTACCCTAATGTCACTTCTAAGGGCGGACAGAAGAGGTACAAATCCATTTTGTTCGTCAAAAAGGGAACTACCCTAATGTCGCTTTTAAGGGTGGACAGAAGAGGTACAAATTCATTTCGTTCGTCAATAAGGGACTACCCTAATGTTGCTTCTAAGGGCGGACAGAAGAGGTACAAATCCATTTTGTACGTCAAAAAGGGAACTACCCTAATGTCGCTTTTAAGGGCGAACAGAAGAGGTACAAATCCATTTCGTTCGTCAATAAGGGGCTACCCTAATGTCTCTTCTAAGGGCGGACAAAAGAGGTACAAATTCATTTTCTTCGTCAACAAGGGACTACCCTAATGTCGCTTTTTAGGGCGAACAGAAGAATTACGGATTCATTTCGTTCATCTACAAGGGATTACCCTAATGTCTTTTCTAAGGGTGGACATAAGCGGTATGGTTTCAAAGATTGGTTTTGGGTGCCATTATAAAATCTGGGGAGACCAGGAATCATGCAGAAGCTCTACCCGAATTATCTTACAAAAGAGGGTGCCATTCTGGGATCTGGGGAGACCAGGAATCCTGCAGAAGCTCTAACCCGCATTATCCTACCAAGGACGGTGCCATTCTGGGATCTGGGGAGAGCAGGAATCCTGCAGAAGCTCAAACCCGAATCATCTTACCAAGAAGGGTGTAATTGAAAGTCCTAATGTTGCATTTAGGTAATACAAAAGGGATTAGTTTCTAAGAAAGACTCCAAAGTTTTATGAAAATCTTACTTTGATGTTATTTTGAGATTTAGACAAGCTAAGAATCATGCAGAAACTTTTTAGATGCATTATAATGTCGGAGGTTATCCAAAACATCTTGTAACATGACATTGGTGATCAAAATTCCTTTTGGGAAAGATTTTGAATCAAATGATCTGAAATTACCAAAAGAGTTTGGTTAAAACATCAATTGGAGTACGCTCATCAAAGAGGACCTCTCACAATTTCTCCAAAAGGTTTCGATTTTCATTTTGGAAGCGCTCGAATTTTCTCTTAAACCTATGCATAGGATTTCAGAACTATTTGCAGTGCATACAATTTGATTGATCTAAAAGGTCTTTTAAGGGATCGTAATGTCGGGCTTGGTTAAAGGTTTCCAAGGGAGACTCATAAATGAGTCAAGGCCAATGAACGAAAGATCTTCATCATCTGCTCCGGGTTTACAAGTCAAGAACCCTACAAAATGAGAGAGAAACAATCTTGCTTGTACCTCTTTGAGCGATACTAAAAATCATTTAACTTTACGTTAACTTCATGTGACCTAATTTGAAAAGACTTTCGCGGGTTATAACGTAGGTTATGATTGGGGACCAAGGGAGAAAAAGGCCTGTTTTGGCCCATAAAATATATGAGGAGGGTTTGACGTTGGTGATCATTGTAGATTTATCACCGGTCTTGGTCTTCTGGAATAGTTTTCAAAGAACACCATCATTGTACGAGGATGGTGTGAACTTCTGCTGATGTCGTTGCTTGAGGACGACGTGAACTCCAACGTAGGAGTACATTTTGCAACTTGACTCCTCTGGGGATTTTTCTTTTACAACTAGATCCCATTGGGGATTCTCAACGGAGACAAGACATAGACGTTTTTTGGAATTTACGAAAACGCACATGTGAAGTTCAGAAGCATTTAAAAATGAACAGGGATTTGTACGGGCATTAGCCTTGCTTTTGATTGGCATTTTGCTCTTTTCTTCTTTCCTTTTTTTTATGCTCGGGATTGGCTTTTTCTGCTCTTTTCTTTTTCTTTTTTTTAGTCCCGCCTTTTTTCTCTTCTTTCTTAGACAAAAAATTTTTCAAAGATTATGCCAGATACACATGCAAATAAAAATCTAGCATGCTTGAAATGTCAATTCGAGAATTCTATGTAGACCCGATTCTTCTAAGTTCTTCCGTTTTGAGGTGACGCCATCGTCATCTTGGAACGGGCAATGATCACCAACGGGGTTTTCGAAATGAATGAACAGGCTCAATTGGACTGTACAAAGGATGAAAGTGTGTAGGATAGAGAAATGAATGCTTTTCGTCATCCTAAGGCACTTGAATTACCATATGAGCTTAAATGCAAAGAAACACTCGAAGATTGATGTTAGTCCGAGCAAGAAAATTTCTAACAATTTACCTTATGCTGCTGCTGGAACTATCTCCGTTTGGCCCCAATGTGGGGTGGTTCTTGATAGGGGTAAAGAAATGAAACAGCCATTCAAAGGGGTTACCAATGGTCACCTGTAGTGTTTAGGAGGAAGAAATGAACGCCTCTCGTCATCTTAATCCATGTAATCACTGTGAATAAGCCCTATATCCCCAAGCAAATGCTTCCACTCACGACTTAAGGGTGTATAGGATGTGTTTAGGCATGGCTTGACTCTAATCATTTGAGGTACTCCAATTGATAGGTCTTAAACACTTTCGTTTGGAAACCCATCTCATTTTCAACAAAATTCGATCCCCATGCGGATTTATGATACACGCTATATGTTTCAACGCATGTTTGGATAACTTCAAAAGCTTTTTCAAACTCAAAATGTAGATGAAGTGTTTTTGAAGGTTCATACATATTTCTAGACATGACATTATTGATTTTTCCTAGATTCTTTGAAATCTTAAAGTTTTGAGAGGAAATGGTACTTACCTTTTCGGCGTGGCGACCCATGTAAAGATGAAACATTAGGTGTCAATACGTGTTCCCAAATTTAAGATAAATTG
Source organism: Lenwebbia sp. NSW1173648 (assembly GCA_029784005.1). Taxonomy (NCBI): domain Eukaryota; kingdom Viridiplantae; phylum Streptophyta; class Magnoliopsida; order Myrtales; family Myrtaceae; genus Lenwebbia; species Lenwebbia sp. NSW1173648. Next base: position 1,196,460 of record JARCGZ010000011.1, read on the forward strand.
GAACGATAACTCCTTACTCTTGATTGTGCATTCCAATCTGAATGCCAAAGTATAGATCGTAGAAACCTGCTATTTACTTAGAGACTTGGAATTGTTAGATGTTTTAAGACTTTTGGACTCTTTTGAGTTTTGAATAGGAATGGGTACTTACCTGGCCGCCTTAGCGACGACCCCTGTAAAGATTAAAGTGAACGTGTCAGTGTGTGTTCCCAAATTCAAGGCAAATTGGAACGATACCTCTTTACTCTTGATTGCATCTTTGGGGGTCTTTGACTCTTTTCACCTCATAGATTTGCATTGAAAAAGATCCATTCATCAGGTTGTGCTAGGCATTGTCTATTGCTCTTCATCTGAAAAGCTCCTATTGCCATGAACTGTATTTGCTCAACAGTTGCGAATCCTTTTGGATGTGTGTTGACACCTTATTTTTAATCATTAAAAATAGCAAAAAAATTCATAAAATTAAAAAAATCGACTTTGGAAGCCTTGGCCTAGCCTTAGGAACCAATTTTAAACAAAAAATATTTTTCATATTTTTTGACATTTTTTAATATTTATTTTTATTAGGAAAATAGCCGAAAATTAGGAAAAATAATATTCGTGTCCAAAAAAATATGAAAAAATATTCAATATTTTTATTTTAATTCCCTTTTCATGTTGGACATCTCAAATCTCAAAAATTCAGTTTGGGTCACCATGTTCCTTCACAAACATAAACCCAAATCGAGCCAAAAAATTATGTCGAGTCTTTTTAATTCCAATTTTCACTTTTAATAAGCTATGACATTTTCCTTTGATGCCTCGAATTGTAATTAGGTCCATTTCCTTGGGCATTTGTTCAATTTCGGCCAAAAGGATCTATTTGCACTTTTTATTTTCAATTTAGTCCCCGGTTTCACTAAAAATGAAATTAAATATTTTTCAAGGATACCCATTAAAATCCAAACCCACCACCCTATAATTTTCATTATTCCGAATCCATTGGTGGGTGTGGTTTGGCTCGGTTTTGCCGTTTAGGCTTTGGATTATTGAAAATTGAATTTCGAGTCAACCTTTAAATTTGGGGTTTTTGCAAAATTTCAAACCAATTTCTCCAAATCTTGTCATTCCTAGATGAAATCCATAGTGTAGAATCCAATTTTGGTATTTTATTGGAGAAATTTGGGGGTTAATTGGACCAAAAATCGCGAAACCGGGTCGGGCGGATCTGACCCGATACTGTTCATCATATTTTCCTCTTTGTTCTCTCACGCGCGGCAGACCTTGCAGCAAAAAATGGCCAAATTGACCAGAAAATCGAACATGATCAGCTACGAAAGTGCACGGACTTTGAAGCCAACTCTATTTCGGTTCCAACAAGGCCGACCTCACGGCGTGGCGTCGCTGGAGCCGCTGTTCCCCAGTCCGTTTCTGCCGCTGCACGCCCCCCTGAACGCGAACCAGGAATTTTCGCCCAAATTCGCGGCTATTTCGTGCGACCCACGCCACGTAATCTCCACGGACCCGTTCCAGAACCTTCCTCGTCGCTCTTTATCATTTATGCGCGTGGAATTCGTACAAGAATGAACCAAGCTGGCTTGGGTACAAGAAAAAATGACAAAAAAATGTCGTTAGAAGGGAATCGTGAGCTATCCGAGGTCGTCGATGGAGAGAGAGAGAGTGCATACAAGAGCGGGACGTCATGTATAAGAATAGGCAATGCCGGAGAGTGAAAGGGTTCCACGGTTTTCAGCAAAAACAGAGAGAGAGAGAGAGGGTCAGCCATGGGAGTGTGCAGGCTGGTCGTGAGCGATTTTTGAGAGAGAAAACGAAGGGGTTCGAGAGATTTGTGAGAGAAACTGAGAGTATACACACCTTCACCGACACTCCCACTACATATTGAGCCTTTAAATACCTTCTATCGTCCCCTGAGTCTCCGAAAAAGGTAACGCGAGTTCCCATTCACGACCAACTTCTCTAGTTTTATGCATTTCTGGCCGGTTTGGCTCCGTGCGATCCTCGGGTTGAACGGAGCCAAACCGACCCCTCCTGATCATCATTCCATGCTAATGTGACCTTATTCTCATGTTTCCATGCCTTGGTTTCACGTATTTTGCACCGGTTTGATGCTTTTGGCATTGTACGCCATTTGTTCGATGAAATGCTTTTCACGGCTCAAATCCCTGACTTTGAACTTGTTTTTCGTGCTCATTTTGCGTGATTGTTTGGCCTTGTTTGGTTCTATCGTGTTCTATGTGTGTAGTTCTTCGTATTGATATGTCATGTGACCCATGGTTGTGATCGAGGTGCAAGTTATACCCCTTCAAAGTTGCCTTGTTGATCTGTTCATGTTTGTGCAAGAATTTTTTTTCTAAAAGTGTTGGGGAAGAATGAGTCCGACCCCCCTATTTTGAGCTCGATTTTTATTGCCTTCCCGTGAGTATTTTTCGATGTTTTTTGGCTCATTGCGCTCCTTGAATGTATTAGAGAACATTGATATATTTGGTTTCCCTTGGTTCAATCTGTAGAGGAAGTTATACGGTCGAGAATTGGCTTTGTTGGCCCTATTTAAGTCTGATCGTCGCTGAAAAACAGTCTAGACCCCTAACTTTCGGGGTGTTTTCCTCTCTCGTTTTGCTTGCTTTTTGAGTCGTTCTTGTTTCATATTTCTCCTGGTATGTATCTATTCATGTCGGTATGTGGTTTTGGTTTTGGTTGTGCTCAGGGTGCGTGAAAAACGCTCGGGAAAATGCCTCTGTGAACTGTTCTGGGCACCAAAATTTTGCCCAAGTGTTGTAATCAGTTCAGACCCGCCACTTCGGGGTCTATTTCTTGATGATTTCTTGGGATTTTGAGGTCATTATTGGGCCTATCATACACTATGTGTGGAACTTTATGTTGATGTTTGGTTTTGGGTTTGGTTGTCTCGGTGGATTAAGTTATGATCTCTGAAATTTGCCTCAATAAACTGCAAAGTGAGGTTTGAAACTTTTCGAAGTGTTATTTTTGCACCGAGCATTTTCACGACACAATTACAACGCGCTCGGTTGATCATTTCCTAAGATGTTGATTATTTTGAAAACCTAATCATACCTAGTTTCACTTGGTATGATTGGTTTCCCTTGATTAATTTTGAACACGGAGATAATTACTCACAAACATGCCTCAATGAACTATCAAGTGAGGGGCTTGATTTTTGGCCTAAGTGTTGGGCTTGCGACTAGCCATTTTCCTGACACCATTACGACGTGCTCGGTTGGTCATTTCCCGAGCCATCGATCATTTTGAAAACCTGATTATACCTAGTCTCTCGTGGTATGATTAGTTTCCCTTAATTTGATTTGAGTACCAAGATATTTGCACTTGAAAACACCGCGATGAACTGCATAGTTAGGGGTTGTAATTTTTCTAAGCATTGGCCTTCAAGTGGGCTTTTTTCGTGACGTCGTTACGAAGCTCTCAGCCATGTTTTTCTCGACCTGTCAATTGTTTTTGAAACCCCATTCTATCTAGTTTCATACGGTGCGATCGGTATTCGCTAATTGTGTTCAAGGGCCGAGATATTTGCCTGATAAAACGCTCCATTAGTTGAGCAAAATTTCAAAAAAAAATTGAAAAATTAAAAAATTACCTAAAACGGTATCGTTTAGGCCGGTTCGGAACCCTTATGGTTTGGGTCGGGCGCCCACGAGGTGCGGGTCGAGTCAACCCTGGCTGAATAATTTGAAAAAAAAATAAAAAAATAAAAAAATCATCAAAATTCGTTAAAGATTATAAAAAAAATCGAAAAAATTATTAAATAATTCAAAAAAAGATTAAATAATTAAAAAATCCAATTTTTTTTTGAAAATTCAGAAAAAAAAAATCCCCAAAAAATAGGAAATGGCCACAATCAACTGGCCTATTTTTTTGGGTACTTTGACCCCTGACCCCTCCAAAAATGATGATTTTGCCCTTCTGGCGAATTGTCTCAAATTTTTCCAATTCAACCCCAAAACCTTAATCGCTCATTTTCCAAGCCTTTATGGCTTTACTAGAGATTCCTTGACTTAGTTTCATTTGCGTTTTATCTGCATATTTGGATCCTTGGTTGCGCATTTATCTTATTGATTGTGATTGATAGGATCAGTCTTCCCGATCTATATGATCGCCTAGATTTAGACTTACCTCATCCCAAAAGCTGCGCCTGCATGAAGTCTTAGTTAGGATAATCACTCGACGTTAGGTATCGAAAGGGCGTTGGTAGCAATACCGGCGTAACCAAGTCCCCGAACCCAAAGTCTCTGATTCCACAGAATCGAACGATCCATCCCAATCGCTCGGTGAGATTTCCGGTCTACCTTCCAAGAAAGATCGGTGGCGACTCCAATTGCATGCACACGCTGCACATGCCACGCGATCACACTAAGGTTGAAGCCGATCGAGAAATCAATCGAAAAAAAATCTTCCTGTCATGATTTGGTATGGGCTTGGGAGGGCCCGCGCCGAAGCCCAACTACAACTAGGCTCGGCAATCCATTCGCCCAATAATTTTTTGGGATCGGGCTGCGACAATGTGTTCCTTGAAACGCTTGTCATTTCCTATTTAAGAAATAAGGAAACTCACGTCAGAATTCATATTAGAGAATGTGATATGGAGGCGACACATTTTACTCTCCACTTGATCAAAGATCATTCCTTGGGTTTTGCTTTCCCAATGTTGGTATTTCTTTCAATGATATGGGCCAACTCTTTTCTTCGAGTTCTCTTGAGCGCTAATGATTTCCCCTTCACTTGAGTCCATACTGACAACTTCGAGGTTTTACTCTGATGTGGATGACTTTTGTCGAATCCATTCATTCGAACTTTGTAGGCGTTGCTCACCAAAAAAACTTGTACCACATTCGTTTGAAAGGTTCTCATTTTCTTTGCGTCTATTTGGCTTTTGGAAAGGAAGGATCTTGTTTTCACATCCAGTCGCACCAACGATCCACTTGCCCCAGTTAAACGCCTCAGTGCTTTTTCACATCTACTGTCCAATTTGGAATATCCATTGTTTGGGGATTTTCATTTCTCTTTTCTTGTTTACCTGCTTTGAGGTGATGTATTCTCAATGTTTCAGGTAATTGTCCTTTCCAGGCATCTTGTCACTTGTCATCTCCCTCATGACGTCCTCCCTTCATCGGAGCCCATGATGATGTCTTGTCGACACATTCCTTTTTTTGTCAAGTGTCAACGTTTTCCTTCAATTGAGTTCATTTCCATATTTTATACTGACATGGACAATTTCTATCAAAACCTTCCATTCGTGCTTGAAGGTGTTGTTCACGAGAAGACCCTCGGTCACATCAACAATCCATTTGCCCTAGTCAGGTGGCCTTTGCCTCAGCTAAATAGCTCATTCCTATTTCACAATCTCTTGCAATTCTCTATCCAATAAGGGATATCTCTCGTTTAGACTTTCATGTCTCTTTTCACCTGCATATGAAGAAACAAATGTTAATTCATATTTCGAGTTTATTTGAATTTTTAGGAACAGAATACCCCCTTCCAAGAGTTGTCTTTTCAACGCTTGAGGATATTGTCCTTCTCAAGATATCTTGCCCCAGTAGGACATGTCTTGCTAGTCGCCATGATGGGCTCGGTGGCTTTGCCCCAATATGCTATTCTGGTGAGGAAGGAAAAGATTTTGCCGCCAGATTAATTTTTGGTGTAAAGAGAATGATTTGCCCCATTGGACTCTTCTTGTTGATTCCACTCATCTATCTCAGCTGCTTGAGTCATTGACTGTTTTCATCTGTTCCAAGAGAAACGAGTCGACAAATTAGTTCATATACGAAATGCTTCTATCGAAACGACTACATTTACCTTCATGAGGTGTCGTTCTTCGAGATGTTCTGCAAGAATCACTATGTGAGTGAAATCAAAGCTTATGCATGGGGTTTTGAAATTATTTTCAATAACCATGTTAAAAAGATTCTTAGAGAATCAAACGTCGGATTTTTTTATCCTTCTTGGTAACGGGCAATCTTGAAATGAGAAGACATGTCAAGAAACAATTCCCAAAGTTTGGCTTCTTTTTGACATTTCAATGTCAAGAATGGCTTTTGTGACACACATTTGCATGTTCATTTTCAAGAAAACACCGAGAGTTCCTTCTAATTAAAATATCTTAAATGATTTGATTTGGCCTTATGAAGAAGGATACTCACTTGCCCCTCGGTGGCTTAGGGTGCACATGATAACACTTCTGCTTCAGAAATGAACTTCTGGCAAGAAGTTGATTTTTCTACTTCTACTCCAAAAGTTGATTTCTAATAGAGAAAAGCGTTTGATAACAGGACAAAATTTCTGCTTTTGGAACAGAAATTCATTTGGTAATGGTTGAAAATTTCTACTTCTGGAACATTATTAACACAAAAATCTTAGAAAAATTAATGATCATAACCTAAAATGCATGTTATTCGAGAAAAGTGAAATGCAAATACTGACTGATTTACGTATAATTTTTCATTTAATTATTTTATGCAAATGAAGATCAATTTTATGGGGAAAATTGAATTAAGTCTTCTACGAATATTTTTAACGTCTTCGTTCCCGTAGTTATTCACATGGCGACACATAGAGGGTTCTTTCGCGGGGTTCTTTCTTGACGGTGGATGGAACGTTGGGACTCAAAAAGTGCAAAACTACATAGTTTATGAGGTAATTGGTCTTAAACACACTTCCTTGGAAAGTATAGTCAGACCCATTATCACGTGGTGGTATTGGTCTTCAGTTGCTAAAAAGAAGCAATCATCCAAGTTGCCGAATTCAAATGTCGTTACTTAAAAAAAAAACAAATATTGCAACTGCTTCTGCAAACGCTGCTAGATCCATGCATAAAACACAAAAACAAAATTTCCTTTGAAATCGTCACTATAAAACACACAAAAAATCTTTAAAAGCGTGATGAAGACGGTGTTTCATCTCACAAGGTGAACCACTTCCTCACTTTCTTGATGGGTCTCCTGCAAACAGGGTAGGCCTTGCTTTCTCCATCAAATATCTTGGCAGAAACCCAAGTTGTCATGAGAAATAGTCCTTGAAACCACAGACAATGAATCAATATTTTATTACCTTTGAGCACAGTCATAGTAGGTAGCGCAATGGCCACAAGGAAAGAAGAAGCAATTCATTTCCTTGTTGTAGCAAATCACGCAAATCCTCCCGTCGTACAACTCCTCCGACGAGCTGCTGCCACAGCTGCCGATTTCTATGTCCTCCTCCTCGCATGTCCCGTACGCCGACTGCAGCGGCTTGTATATCCGTATCGGGGTCGTCTCGATCGCTGCCGGTTCCCGTTCTGCAGGGCTCTCGTCCTCCGAGATGTCTAGGTATCTTATGATCGCAAAAATGATGAACACAAGTAGTGATGCGAGATTTCGAGACCCAATATGAACACTCTGGTTACAACTCTTTTGATGTTTCTCTCTTTCCTTTAAGGAGATTCGAATCAAACACATCTAGAGAGTAACAATTTTGCGAGAAAAACTCACCCAATACTGCGATGTAGGCAACTAACCGCGCCAAGAACGTAAATGCAAAGCACAATTCAGTCAGTTCATCATCCTGAGAGTGGCAAGGACAATCGGATATCAGAACGTCACACCCGCTAAACTAGACAAGATTAAACAGTGAAAAAGTATAGAATACGGCTCTCAGAACCCCTGAACAATCAAAGAGAGCAAGAGAGAGGCAATTACTCCTCCTTGGGCTGTTAAATTTGAAGGCTTTCTGAAGTTAAACTGACCGCTAAGTTTAGATTGAAGCGCACCTCTAAATCCATCTAGCAATACCCTCGAATTAGCAGAGGGTATTGCTAGACAACATGAGCCGGCGGCTGTAGTTTCCTAGTGGCTCCATCACCGAAATGTGCTTCAGCAAAGACAGAGGGCTATCAACATCATCATCCCAATTGAGTAGCGAATCAGCAGAGGAATTGAGAAAACAATAGGGAGAGCATGATCTAACAGTGCAGCGGTCTCCCACAGAAAGAAACTGAAGGTAGAAGGAGGAGTGGATGAACTTGGAGTCGGCATATACAATACAAATTTCACCGTCCAAGCTCAAAACAGTCGTACTCAATCGGCAAATACAATATTATATTAGAAGAGCAAACATACGAAATCCTCAATTACTAATGATAGATAACAATCAATCTTAGATGGTATCTCATCAAATATACTACAGGTTTTACTTTTTTACATTTTTACCTATCAATCTTTTCATGGATTAATTTTTTCCTTTCCATTGGTAATTTTTTACTGATGTCATTTTCTTGTCAAAAGGATGCCATTTTCTCAGTGAACTGTAGAATTGATATAGGAGAATGGTCATGCGAGTTAGAAAGGTATCGATTGAAGAAGAGGATTACTGGTTGCCAGCATCAATCACGAAACCATAGCTAAACTGTGTGTACTTATTTGCAGTGCAAGTGCCTATAATTTTCCTTATGCTTTCTCTTGTAGCAATTGCTAAATGCATTGACTAGGCTGGAGGAATTGAAGCCCAAAGTGTAGGAGAAAATCGATGGTTCTAACAGGAAACATGCGAACCAGTGGACTCCTCTCAGAAAGCAGATTTCGACAAATTAGACATGAAAGTGCTATCGCAGCCTATTCTGCCACAGATTTATCCTAACTCTGTGTTCACTCAAGTTGTGAGAGTTGTGCATTCCTATCTTTGTGATTTAAGGAACATTGATCTATCGGATGCAGAAGACGAATCAGACACCCATCAGATAAGTCATGACATTCTAGGCTCCACTCATGACTGTGATGATTCAAGACCAAAAGAGAACACACAAAAGACGAATCGGACGCAAAAGATCAAACTGTGGTAACAAACAATAGAGAACAAGTTTGACAGAGAAAATCCTAACCTCACAGATCTGAGTTCCTCGAATGCAAAAGACGAATTGGAGTTGCTGATGGGTTTCCGGAAGGTGACGGCGGAAGCGGAGGCGGCTCGGAAGGGCTAATTGGGATTCGCGGCTGCCGATGGGCCTCCAGAAGGCGACGAATAGAGAAGAGGATCACCGGCTCGGTAGGGCGAATCGGAATCAATGGCTCGTTGAGGTCGTCGGACGTGCAAATGGGGAGGCGACGATGGAGGTGGAGGCGGAGGCGTGATTGGGAGTGACAGAGCTTCGCATTCTGGAGCTCCAACGAAAGAGCTTTAGGCGTGGTCCAAAAGAAGAGAGTGATGCGTAACGATAGGACGAGGCAGAATTAGCTGAGAAGTGATATTTTTTAACTTCTCAAATTTGGCAAAAAATGGCTTCATGAGTAAATTTTTTTACCAAACGGATTTCTACTCCAGAAGTACTTCTAGAGCAGAAATCAATTTCCAGAAGTGTTACCATGCGCACCCTTAACAACCCTGTAAGAATGAGAAGGGATGTGTCAATTAAAGACCTTTTAGGCAATGAAAGATTTGGAGCGATACAACCGTACTGTTCATTTGGACTCATGTCAGCTTCCTTGACAAGTGAAAGTGACTTACATCTATTCGATCGTTCGTTAACTCTTCTTTTGAGAATCATTTGGAACATGCCACATGGTGACTTGGCAACTTCCTCAATCGCATTCGTATTTGAGGTGTTTGATGTTTCCTTCCTGTTTTGTCATTTGAAAGCATCGTTCCTCGGGTGTCTCGCCTCTATTTATTGTCTGCGAAGAAAAGGATAGGAAAATTATTTCCACACTTGATTGAAAGCTATTTAGGAACGATACGTCCTTTTTCACCAAAATGGATGGTTCGGCGTCATCCTCCTTCTTAGTTGGAAACGATGTTGCTATGGCCAAACGCGTTTTGTATTCAACGGATGAACTTCATATATGCTTTATGGGTAATAAGCACCACTTGGGCGACTTGCCCCACATATTACCTGTAAAAAGGAAAAGAAACATGTTATTTCTATTCTCAATTGGATTGAATTTAGGATCGACATACACCCTTTTGCAATGGATGTGATGCTTTTGCCCCCTAGCATGCTTTCCAGGTGAGGGAGGGATTTGCCCCAGCCATGGAATGCTTCATTTTGGGTCAATTGATTCAGTTATATGCAGCTCCATTATGTTTGGCTAGCGGGTCTTTTAAATGTCCATTATCCATACACGTGGAAGAAAATGATATCTCATTCATTTGTAGGAAATTGGGCCAACATTAGGAACAGATACTTCCTTTTCAATTTAGGGAGAGTTGCTCAGAATCATATTGCTCCTCTTTGCATTGTCCGTTTAGGGCTCATTCCACTTGTCCTTGCAACCCAGTGGGTAACGTCTAACGGAGACGTATTTCTTTTCATCTCGTGGGGAAAACAAGTTCCACCTCTTTAGCTTTTGACCATTTTGACCTATTGATAAGAGAGATGGATGCACAAGTCAATTAAGATACCAAATGTTCCAATTAGAACGATTACAATCTTACCATCTTTTCCCATCTTTTCATTGTTATCGTGCATGCGATCAGATAAAGGAATTTTCAATAGATGGCCGTTGTGTACAACCTGTCAAAAGAAAACAATGTTAATATTTAAATGAAAACGAGGCGACGATACATATCCCATAACCCCTAGTTATGGGCATTTGATATTTGCCAAGATTTCATAGTAAGAGGAGGCGATACTAAAAGATTGATCCACGGTTATCAATCGAACGCCCAAATGATGTGGTTTTTGTTCAAGAAATCAATACACGAAATGTGACTTGAATTTTATTGAAAATATGATTTCAATTTTATTCCCCAAAATTCCATCTTAAATTAGAAGAATTTATACACAAAATGTGATTTTAAACCGTGATTGAAAACTTAGACGAACCATCTATTCCTTAGGGACGGATTAGTGGTGTTTCAAATTCATACTCAAGGTTCAATTTGAAAGTAATTGCCAAAATTTTCAATTGTTAGCATAAAAGCCTAGGGCGTTCAATTGATTCCCGTGAATTTTCGATACTGAAATTCCAATCGAAAGAGAACATGTAAAGGGAGAGATCATATTTACAGTGATCGGCAAGAGAGATTTTTTGTTTTGTTTTTATTTATTTATTTTAGGTATAACAACCGTCCACAGATATGCGTATGAGACAAGTGAGGATAAGACTCTAAAAATCAAAAGGGGGTATGGAACCTATGGCTAAGGCTCTAACGATCCGTATATGGCAGATTCGCCCCCAAGAGCACCTGCCCAAGAGAGTTAGAATCACCAATCCAGATCATGTGCGGGAATGAATACGAAAGTATCAAGTGCAATCGAATACAAGATCTTTTCGTACCCTTTCCCTATCTAAGATAAATCTAAGGGTGATCGCAGTCGGGGTTTGACCGTAGGTGTGTGCGAAGTATCGTGATCGTCACAATGCAATAGCAAGCACAGTAGTTTATATCAAACACCACTTCAATAAGTGCATAAATAAACATACATCCAAACTCCGACCTATAGAAAACAAGGTTAACATAGACTCCACCCCTTATTTCTCCCATCTGCAAAAACATCTAACACAATGGTTAGCGTACGTACCTCACCTTCAAGAGCATCTGCAGAAAATACGTCAGAAAAATCGCCTAACTTTTTAATCGGCTTAAGTCCTCTAAAAGTTTAAGAACCAAGTCCCCAGCGGAGTCGCCAAGTCTGTCGCGACCCACCTCGTCAAGAGGATGTGGGTTTAGGGGTTTAAAATAAAAATATTGGATATTTTTCCATATTTTTGCGGCGACGAAATCTATTTTTTTTTTAATGACTTTTTGGGTATTTTCCTAGTATATGAAAAATATTAAAAAATGCGAAAAATACCAAAAAAAAAAATTTGTTCAAATTTGGTTCCTTAGGCTTGACCAACGCTTCCAAAGTTGATTTTGTAATTTTTTGACTTTTTATGGATTTTCTATTAATTTTCTAAGAAAAAGGTGATAAAAATTCAGGTGTCAACAATGTGCAAGATGAAAAGTTTCATGTTGCAACCAAATGGACAAAAAGTAATTATCGTAGTGTTTTTACAAAGGAATAATAATATCTCATCCCTTACTTAAGAAAGCAAAATATGTTTTCATATAATATGAGTGGAGAATTGCCTCTGATTTAGCCATTCGATAACTTTACATGTGCAAATTAATTGATATGATGACTTTAAAACGGAGATAATTCTTTAATTCCCTCCTAATGAAATACAATACGAACATTTTTAGAACACAATTACTCGCACTTCTACAAAGAATTACTTCTAGTATCTTCTCCTCATACAAGCAAAGTTATCATACTCGCCTTTATTCTCTCGCACTTCAACGTGTTGTTTAGCCACCTGATTATTTGGAGCCTCCTCCCGAAGTTAGCTGTTCTTCAAGAACCTGCAAGAAAATCACGGAATAAAAAGTCGGCCATTAAGTGTAAGTACCTTCCTGTGCTTTGGAAAAACTTCTTGAGCATCTTCATCTATGCGATTGGGCGTGGGTATCATGTGCATTCTGGGGTCTATGCATTTTACCACTAATGATGGAAAATTGTATTGAACGGTTTTGCTTTGAAGGTATGTAAACTGGAGATATCATTAGGTATGTAAACTTGCCTCTACCAGCTCAAGCTGCCAATTTTCTGGTATACTGCATGTCCCAGCACTTTATCCTATATTTCAGGTTAGATTACCACGGTAAATCCTACACTAAGCTTGGAATGGGCAAAGCTTCAGCTTTTGGACTTTGTTCAATTCCTTATTACTGAGAAATTTGGAGTAGTCATTTGTTCTGCAATTAGAACAATATCTTTTTTTCTCCTCGTTTTTCCTCATTTTCATGTATCTTCTCTCAATTATATTTGAAAGCAGCTCACAACAGGCAAATTACAGATATCATACTCGCTCACAACAAGCAACAACAGAAAGCCGCCCATCAGGCAGCAAATTAAAGATCTCATACTCCGAAAAGGCTCGTCCCAGTCAAAGAGGGGAAAAACCCTAACTTGAGCTCGTTGAACGCAGAGGACGAAAAACCCTAATAGGAGGCGAGGTGTGTTGAAAATCAGAGTCGCAGCGGAAAGTATATTTGGTGAAGGTGGGGATAATTTCGAAGATGAACTCACAAAACTCACACAATATTTAAAGAGGAGATGTTTGAGCTATGTACTGTATTAATCGTAATCCACCACCATACCTTAAATGAATACAGAACAAGCCATTATATAGGCATTCTACAAGACTCTTCAACTACACGACTCCTCAACCAACTAATAAATGAAAAAACAACAAACCACACAGAACATGAATCTAAACATTGAAACTCTAAAAGACTCTTAGAAAAACTAACAAAGCAATAAAGACTCTTTGAGAATTGAAAAGTCTCATAAATTTGGTTTAATTTCCAACAAGGTGTAGGCGGAGTTTTCACCGAATCACTGGCACAACCCACAAAACTCCGTTATTCTTCTTTGTTTTCAAGAATTCATTGGAGAAGTCGGAAAAGCAATCAAGGTGGGAGCAAAGGGGGGCTCCAGGAGGCAACGGCGTAGGAGGAGTTTTCACCGAATCACGGACACAACCCACAAAACTCCGTTATTCTTCTTTGTTTTCAAGAATTCATTGGAGAAGTCGGAAAGCAATCAAGGTGGCAGAAGAGGGGGGCTCTGGGATGCGATGGTAGAGGCATCGGTGTGGTTTTGGTCGATCAATCGATCGATCGATCGAGAGAGAGAGAGAGAGAGAGAGAGGAGGTGGTGGCAGATGGGGACTATAGGACCGTCGAGGCGAGGGGCGGTTGTTGAGATACACGTGTTAGTTGTGTTAGAGAAGTCCCACATCGAAGAATTGATATGGTGTGAAACAGTTAATATATCCAAGAGCCCATAACTCAATGGTCTAAGTTTTTGATTGAAAATGAATCCAATTGGATATATTGATGGGCTCGGATTTGAGCTCCCTCTTGGCAACCTTCCCGAGTAAATGTATTGGATTTCTGCTGCGCACTCCTAACAAATGGTATAAGAGCCAATGGTTGATTGGTGAGCTCACAATATGTTCTGGTGTTTGGTAAATATCTCAAGGTAGGAATTTCGTGGTCAACACAATTTTCAGGTCTTGGGCATTGTGATGTAGCAATGCGGGCCTGATGTCAGCCTTCACGGTTTGGTCTGGAGGAAGAGACTAGGGATGAAGATGGGCGTCGATAAAAATTCAAGTTGAGATATGTTGGTGCAGAAGGATACCTAAATTAAGGGGGAGCAGACTTAATACTGAGCTCACACGTGAGATGGAGATTGTTGAGATGACGCGATTTTCTTTACTTGAGATATTCACCAAACACCGAAACATATTATGGGTATACCAATCAACCATTGGCTCTGATACCATTGTTGAGTGGTATTGGACCTCTCTCATCCCAAAAGCTAGCTCAAAGGATGAGGCTTTCCCTCACACTTATAAACTGACCACCAGCCCCTTCCACAAAAGATGTAGGATAACTCCAACAATCTCCTCCTCACATATCAGGCCTTGGGTCAGAGCAGCAACAACCTGTATATCTCATGTGTGACTATTGAGCCCAGGTTACCAACAAGTCTAGGACCCAATAGTCACATAGAAGAGATATGGGTTTTTGTTGCTCCGACCTAGGGCCGATGTGTGAGGGGGAGATTGTTGCAGTTATCCCACATCGATTGTGGAAGCGACTGGTGGTCGATTTATAAGTGTGAGGGAAAGTCTTATCATTTGAGCTAACTTTTGGGATGATAGAGGTCCAAAACCGCCCAACAATGGTATCAGAGCCAATGGTTGATTGGTGAGCCCACAATATGTTCCGGTGTTTGGTGAATATCTCAAGGAATGAATTTCGTGGCCAACACGATTTTCGGATGGTGGGCATTGTAGTGTAACAATGCGGGCCTGATGGTAAGCCTTCATGGTTTGGTCTGGAGGAAGAGACTAGGAATGAAGGTGGGCTTTAACAAAAATTTAGGTTGAGATATGTTGGTGTAGAAGGATATCTGAATTAAGGGAGAGCAGACATAATACTGAGCTCACACGCGAGAGAGGGATTGCTGAGTACCTATGAGTTGTGTTGAGAAGTCCCACATCGAAGAATTAATATGGTCTGGAGCAGTTAATATATCCAAGTTGACACATCACTCATTGGCTTAAGCTTTTAAGTGAAGATGGATCCAATTGGATATGTTGCTGAGTTCGAACTTGGGCTCCCATCTAGCGACCTCCTATGGTGAATGTATCGGATTTTTGCTACGCACTCCCAACAACGATTTTGGTTAAGGAGAAAATATTGCATAAGTGAGATATGCCACATGAGATTTGCATTAAATTACTCACAGGTCGACACGTGGCACATCGGGTCCCATCGAGAACCATACACGTGTGCCAATGAGATTTGCATTAAACTACTCTAAGGTCGACACTTGACACATCTGGTCCCATGGGGAACCATACACGTGTCCTTCTTGCACGGCGCGATAGTCAAACGCAATCCTCGTCTCTTTGCATGGGATCCAAAGTCTGCTTTAACTTCGAGACCTTGAAAATCTAGTGATGAGGTCTTGTCATGTTATGTCCTCTTTTTTCTTTTCTTTCTCCATCCTATTTTTTTTCTTTCTGTATTTCTAGTTTTTTCCGTTACCAAGCAACCTCAAAACTTAAAAAATTCACTTTTGTTTTCTTTGGTGAAGACCAAACGATTGCCGTCCTCGTTTTTCAGTCACATGCTTGGTCAACATCCACCATAGCCATCGAGGTCCATTTTCTGGCGCTGCATTTGTCCCCTGGTATATATATATATATAGTTATATAGTAAATTTTAGGAATTATTACTTTGAGAATCTCTCCTCTTCACACGCTCTACAATATATATATTAAATTTTAGGAATTATTACTTTGAGAATCTCTCCTCTTCACACGCTCTACAAAAAAAATTCATTACAAAGACATTGTTGAATGAAAATTACTTGATTTTTTCTTTTCAAGAATATTCATTTCGAAAGCAACTCTATATGTTCTAATTTCCCCCAAAAGATCTGCTCTTTCCTTTACATTATAAGATCAACTATACAATAAATATCATATATGTATTCTACAGCCAACGTTCTCATCCTGGTCTTGTTCGGCTGCAGGTGGGAAATCACGGGGGAGGATGATGGTATACAGTATGGGCCTTTTCCTGTACCCAAAGGAGGCCTACCCATTCGAGTCTCAGTCCGACCATGGAACGAGAGGAGGAGGGACCGGATCATCTGATGAAATATATATAGTGTGTGTGTGTTCAAGGGTTCCAATCCAAGACATGATTCCATCTCTTAGCTTTTGATTTCGTTTTTTTTTTTTTTGTGAGGGGGGGGGGGGGGGGGGGGGGGGGTTGTTTATTGGAGTAATTGGCCGTTGAAGTTTAGGATGATCGCTCTCCATCTTCTTTCTTCGATTTGTGTAAAGCGCAATGTTAGTGAAGACGAGATGGGGACGGCAGCAGATGTCGTCGAAATCCTTTTCCTGCAGCTCTAGCATGACATATTAATGTGTGCTCAGACAACGATTTCTGGCGGCCAACTCAGAGTCGGCCCTAGCATCTCCATGTACCTGGGACGTAGGTAGGCGCACTGTCCAAGCAGAGTCATATTAACCGACGTGGATGACTAGACATGCCCCAGTTGGAGATGTTGGTTCCGAATGCTCACTAGAGCTATCCGAAATGACGTGATTTCTAAAAGATCAGTAGGGGACCTAGAGAGAATATGCGGCGAGGCAACCGCGTAAGAGCCTGGTATTGCAGCCTGGTATGCGACTCCCAATCGGTTTCATGATCAGCATCAGCAACTCTATGTCAAGCATGAAGATTTCTTTCTAAATGAAAGGACTGTTTACGCTTTCATGACCAAGAATAGTTCTCGTGTGTCAATTCTGTGGTAAGAAATACGCATAATTATCTCTCTGCTCATTCATTACATTGCCCCGCTCTTTTGCTCCTGACACGGAGGCTAAGCTGTGAAAAATCAGGAGAACTGCAGTGGATTGGAAAATCTCTGTCACACCACACAATTGCACATGGGGTATTATTCCACCACCAATACCTACACCATTTCACAGCTCATTATCAAATCCGGAGTTGCCCTGGGAAAATTTAACAACTGTTTTTGTGTACTTGATCTACAGAATCCTTGATATGGGCAAATTATCTTACATACGATTATATTCCTCAACAAAGATTTTCCGTCAGATCAAATAAACGTAAAATTGGATCCAAGTTCTCAAGTGACGCATACCAATATGCGTACATCACGCACAAGTGAGTGGTTACACACACACACCCCTCTAAGTGCTCTCAACCGTTGATTCGATCAAGGCCGCGCGACTGCGAAGCTCATAAGCTATCAATAGATAAAGAGTCACTCATAGGTCAAGGACCATAGCCTAAAAAATAATATGAGAAAAAGAAAAAAAAAGGCTGGACACACGGAATAACTTGGTCGTAAGAGATATGCTGGATTTGTATGGTCTGATGCAGAGATGTTTGAGGATAAATTTTTTCAATAGTCTATAGAAATGGTGATTGGACTTGATTTGTGAGGTTACTGGTGTAGTGTTGCTCTAGGTACTCTAAAATGTATATGTTGAATAATCGTGAGGACAACTTTGAACACATTGCTTCTTTCAAGGTGCAAGGCAAAGAGATATATCTATGATGCAGTTTGGTTTGGAAAGGGAGCGATTCAGTAATTACTCTCGAAGGGTGTACTCCGGTCGTTAGTTAATTGAGACCATCATACAGCCTACACACCAGATAGTGCTTATACAAGTGCACGTAGTTGGAAGAAAAATAGTTTCAAGAACCCAAGGACTTTCTGTCTTATTCGGCAGGGTAAACCGAAAAGCATTATAGAAAACTTAAACTATCCAAGGTATTTTTCACTAAAGAATACAACTAAGCAAACAAACAAAGGGGATAACTCCCAAAGAATCAAAACAGCATAGCACTGCCTCTTTGATTCCATGGATGAGCCATCCCCTGAATTTGTTTCTAACCCCACATTCAATCATAATGGGCAAAATGCAAGATGATGCCAGTCACAAATATCCCATATAGAGGAACATTTATAATAGACCCAAAGGAAATATAGAAAAACAATGCAAACAACTTCCTTGGAAATTTGATTTAACTAATTATGTTAAAGACCGTTACTATTTTGGTGGAGTGCCAAAGATATAACACACAAGAGCGACCTCTTTCTGGTATCCACTGAAAGATCTTTTGTGCACTAATGCAGTTGCATATACAAGGATATTGGCATAGTATTGTTTTGATCTTGACCACTAAGTAAACACATGCACCTGGAGTAAGTTCTTTTCTGGTTTTCATCTATATATTCTTCTTCAAGAAGTAAAATCCCACGGTACTAGTGAAAATCTATGTCCAGTTTATGCCAAGCCACGTCAAAGTCCAACATCAATAGTCAGGCCCTCCTCCTCAAGTCTCTGACATCGATGTCAGCTGTTTTCCATGTGTCCAGTCCATTACCATTCTCTACTTACCGAAGCTTCTATATTCACAGGATGTACTTCTCTAGCAAACAAGTAAACACCCACTTCATCTTCAGCAACCAACATTTGTAGGTACCAATAAAGACAAAAACACTCTTATTGGTTCCCAAGTCTCAACTTCCTTATCTTTAAACATTGCAAGTCTGCAACCAGTATTTTGCCAAATAGATTTATCCAGTCAATTTCCAACTAGCATAAAAAAGTGCATTCCCCTTTGCCAGTTCCTTGTTTTTTTCATTTTTTCAAAGAAAGGCTTTTGCTTCTCGCCACCACATGTCCATGACCCGTACCCCCTCCCATAGATCCTCTACTCCTTAAAGTGATTTGTCAAACCTAAGTTGCACTATTTTGTGAGATAAGAAGGGAAGATACTGGCTTTTCATTTTATTCTGCAACTTTGACTCAAGAATAATCACCTTCATTAAGTCTAGTAGCTTCTATGCCAAGAGTGATGCCGAGCAACACAGTTTCTCACACAAACATATTTCATCAAATTGAGCTGTAACAACTGAACATGCAGAATAATTACATATCAACAGAAAATATAGAGTTGAAGACAACATCAGCACTTACAATGCCATCGGGCTGTTCAAGCCCTTCCCAGATGTGATATGCGGGTAAGAATCTAAACTCAACTCTACAGAAAATTACAGTATTCATAAGCTCTATGACTGTGTACTAGGCCTTGTGACTAAAGTGAATAACACTTCTTAAAATCTTGCCGATATCGGGATAGCCAACGATGTGTGACAAAAATGTAAAATAAGTCAAAGGCATTGACCTGGTAAAAGAACTAAGTAGAAGCGGCAAGAGAAGTTGCAACAGAAACAATTAGGTAATTATAATAACTTCCACCTCAAGGTCATAAAATAGATTTCAAGAACTAAATAATTCACAAGAGATAACTGCAGCATACCCATGACACCCTAGTATACCAAAGGAATGAATTTGTACTTGACTTTACCAGCATACTCCAAATATCTTTCCCCGAATGTCTCAACCATCACTGCCTCCTCCAGTTTTGCTTTCTGCTGATAATACAACAAGCATACAGCAACAACAAACAGCAAGCTCAAAGGAGCCCGAAGTGCAATGCAATATGTGACGAAGAGAAGCATTGTAGACGCATAAATGGGATGACGAACCCACCGATATGGTCCAAACTGGACAACTGCAGTCGGCACGACCACCTTCTCTGAATATTTTGCGAGATACAATGTGGAATTGTAATGCATCAAGATAGTTATCAATATCAAGACCCACACCCCTACATTGCTCCATCCACCTGGGATACGGTGGAGCTCCGGCCCTTCAAAGGCTGCAAGCCAGTGACCAACCACGACTCCAACACAAAATAATAGGCGCAGCCGTTTAGGTGGGTCAATATCCCACTTGGGATCATGTGGGCGAGCATAGTAATCGCCATACAGTCTTCTTCTCACACTGATATTGAAGAAAAAGAAATAATGGTACACGAAGAAAAACACAAAAGGCCAACCTTCGAGATAACCATTGAAGTGAGCGGGAGGGACAAGGGTGAGCCAAGTAAACGCTGAAGTGACCACAGCAAGCTGCTCATAGATGTTAGCTTCGCCCTGTAAGTGCTTGCGGAGACAATATAATCCATAAATCGCCAAAGCTAGGGCCACAATCCAGGGCCAAAACAACCAAGTCCAGCTAACATACATCCAGAAGAAAGGGTTCAATAGCGAACGGACCGTCCACTTTGCCGCCGCAATCGAAATGGACAGAATCCCAGACAGCTTGACAACATCTATAGGAGTTAAATGAACAAGCTTTTCTTTCACCGCATCGAGTGACAAGTTCTCGAAGAGTTCCATAATGGGGTTTTGAGATTCTGCGGCTGCATTGCCCGAGTATGAACATTTGAGAGGAGGTAACAGATGGGTTCTCGCCCTCTTTTCTGACGATAACCAAACATTCGAGACCTTCGAACAAAGGAACGAGCTTTGGGAGGAATGGACGGTCCGGTCGAGGTGAAAACCGCGCGCGCGTTCGCCGCACTGCAGATGTTTGATGAAATGCCCGCGAGAGCGCGCTCTTTGCAAGTCGAAACTCCACCCAACTGGGACTGTTTTCGAGTGAAGAAGCATCGAAGTGGCCTCCATGTTTCTCCTGAGAAGCAAGAATTGCCAGCCTCACGGCGAGCCTAACATTGATCCAACGAAACCATCGTCCGGAGGTGGCGGGAACGAAGGGATGGCAGGTAGTGATCTAATCAGCGAGCGAACCGAGAGGAGGGCAATGGGCTTCGGGTCGTTTATCTTATCTTTGGGCCCAACGAAGCTCTATGATTTAACTAACAACACTGAGTTTAATAGGTCGAATACCTCTTTTACCAATAATGAGAGAATCATCCATGTGTGGTGCTCTCTGGTCTTTCGTGGCTTGAGATGGTACTATTTGCATTTGTGTGGTGGTTATTCATTATTTTCAACTTCCATTGGAAAACCATGGGCTTCGCCTGAGGTTTGTCTTGTTCCCCAAGCAGGCAAAAGTTCACCTTTCCCCTGCGCTGACGATAGTCGATACGTATGTACGTGCCCCTACGCAGAATCGCAAAGAACCGCGACCCTGGACACCAAACATCTCCACCCCTAACACTCCTTCTCAACTCATTTATCTCTCTCTCTGTCTCAGACAATAATATCACTACTAGTCTCTGTTCCATCCACAAAAAGGAGAACAACTTGTCCTCGTTCCCGGAGTCGTTAATGTCCAGCTTCCACCCGACGTCAAACCCTAAATAACTTCTCTGAAACACAGATTTCTCAGCTGTTTTTCTAATTCGTCGCTTGGTTTCCGACAAATAGAGACGATTCTCTCTAAAAGTGCCACCTTCTCAGATCTACTGAAGCAAGTCCCGGTCTTTCTGGTGCCCTAGCGATGATTTTTTCTAGGATTGGCCGTTCGTTATCGAGATCTTCCCGCTCGAGGGTTTGTTATCGTGCTTCGATTTCTTTCTGCTTTCTTTCTGAGTTGATTCACTTTTTTTTTTCGCGTAATGATTAGTTTCATATCCTTTGATTGTAGAATACATTGTACCGTGGTGGTGGACGATCCGGTCTGTCGAATGGCGAGTCATTGCAAACGCCGCGCTTGGATGGTGTGCTAGGCGGATTAGATGTAAAGTTAGGGTTTTTTAGGGAATACTTGGCTTCTGCTGGGGCTCTCAAGGGGTTTTCTGCTAAATCTTATTTATCCGATCTAAATTACGTTCTTGCTAATCCCAGAGCCCACCGGTTTTTCTCCAGCGAAGTCCCGAAAAAGAAGAGTAAGTACATTCATCGTATTGAATCGTTCAATCTCTGCCGAAACAAAGCCGGTGTCTTTATTAGGCAGTCGCTGTTGAGAAGTTATTGGTGTTTGCAAGTGTTGTCTTTGAGAGTTTTTTGGCTTTTCAACTCTGCAAGAATAACTAAATAGGTGGGTTTTATTGTGATCTCTCACATATATCTGATGCTATTTCGCAGATTATGAGAACTTCTATCCAAAGGGGAGGAAGGAAATTCCTAAAGGAAATGAACAAAAATCAGAGTCCAAAGGTAGATTTTTTTCTTCATGGTACAAATTTCTATGTGTGGATTGAAATCTTTGTTTGGGTCTGCGTTTTTCTCTTATCTCCTTTTCATTGAATTGAATTGTTGAGTGGTTTCATTCCGACAATCGGGTATATAGAATTGTACACTTGAGATGACCATTCACTGTCGATCGTTGCGGCATCATTTGTTGTTTGATGATCAATCCCCTGGCACTTAATGTAATGACCCGAACCTTCACCTGCTTAAGAGTGGATTAGTATTTAACGAGTCCGGATTATTGGATAGGTTTTGAGTGATTATTATCCGAACTCGATAATATTTTTAGGGACACTGTGTTTAAATTGAATCCTATCGGGTTAACTATGTGCCAAATCAGGACCGGACAAAACAATGGAGACACGTGGACACGTGGAAGGCCACGTGTCAGCACGTGGCCACGTGAGGGACACGTGTCACCGCCACACGTGGCGAGAGGATTGACACGTGGGAAGCAGCGTGTCACGTGTCGTCACAGTAGTGTGACACGTGGCAGACACTTGTCACCGCCTCATGAGCCAATCGACCTACCCCTCCCCTTATAAATAGAATCTGACGTCAGTTCATTTCGTCATCGATCGTCCGATCAAACCACCTCTGGAATCCTTACCCTCACTCTGCCACCGGCCTCACACCCTCTGCCGCCGTTACGCCCTCATTCTGCCGCCAGACGTCTCGAGATCATCCACCATCGTCGTCGTTCCGTTCATTGAGAAATTAAAGGCGAGTGGATTTCTAACTCGTATAGTTTGTATAGATTGACGTTAGAATCATACGTCAATGGTTTGAATACTTGATTGCATTCCTGAAATCTCATCTGTTATGCATGACTGTGAGAACGATATAATCTATTCATCTACATTGAATATTCTGAATGTGTTGCTGAAGAAGATGCCGATGAAAGGTAAAATTGCATTATATATGCTCATCATGGCATTTCATTGAGAAACGAGAAATTATCACGTCGTGCTGCTGTCGACCAAACAAGCGGTTTGTAGTTTGAACATAGGCAATTGATCTTTGTTGTCAATGGTCTCTAATGGTTTTAGACTCGGTTTAAGTGATCAAGGAATGTCGAAATAAATTATTCATGCATTGCACGGATTTATTGCATTAAAATTATCGAAGTTTTGAAAACGTACATGCATGAGCATATCATTGTTTTACATCGGACTTGATAAACTGCCAGCTTGGTATGGGACGAGCTGCACGGGATACCTACAAATCGTATTGAAGCATGGTATGGGACGTGCCGAACGGGACTCTCTTCGTAGGTGAATGACTTGAGGACGAACCAGGCAAGGGCTAGTGGGCCTGTAACGACCCGACCTGTCGAGTTGCGGGGAGTGGACGCTGGGGCAGAGTGGCCTGAGCAAAGAGCGGCTCCTGACAGTCTTCTTTGAGCAGATGGCAACGGGGGTAGGAATGAACCAAGTCACGCATTGAAAGAGTGGGTCTAGGTATCATGCTAAGTCTGACTAGTTTTCAAAAATTTAAAGTGTTTTCGAAATTTGAAATGTTTTCAGTTTGAATCGAAACGATTTCAAAAACCTTGAGTTGATTTGTGCTTTTTAAAAGCTGAGTTGCATCGGTTTCAATGTTGAAAAGTTTTCCTGAGTTTAAACTCGAATATGCTTGAAACTGCATAAACATGGCATTGCATCTCAGGTATTAGAATGAAAGTATGATGAGTGGATTGAGATGTTACTGGTAAGAAATGCCTGGTGGTAAGTTGGTGAAAGTCTGTTTTGTTAAATGCCCCCGCAGTAAGTCGGAGAGGATGCTACTAATACCTCCACAGTAAGTTAGAGAGGATATTTCTAATACCTCCCGAGGGTAATGTTTCCAGAGAAGATCCTATCTGTGTGAAGGATGTTTGTGAAATGATTAAAGACCGTAGCCAACGGAACCACAGGCATGGCATATGCAACTGGCATCGTGATTTGGCAAAAGTGTATTACGTCATGAGTGTTGATGGACAATCTGCCTAATGACATTGGACATTGTAGGTCCATGAGGATGACATTGAGATATGAATTGAGGATATGTGAGTCAATGGCACGATGATGTTGCCACATAAAGGTCGATGATGACCCCGAATATAGGTTAAGATTGCGAGATGTGGCAATTTAGGTTAAGAGTACGCAGCGAAAAGCGTAGTAGACCACATGGTTCAATAAGATGTAGACCCTAGGCGTCTCACCTCTTGGTAAGGAGAAAGCAAGGACGAAGGGATGAAATTTCGTCCTTGGTTGGGAGGATTGTAATGACCCGAACCTTCACCTGCTTAAGAGTGGATTAGTATTTAACGAGTTTGGATTATTGGATAGGATTTGAGGGATTATTATTCGAACTCGATAATATTTTTAGGAGCACTATGTGTTTAAATTGAGTCCTATCGGATCAAATATGTGCGAAATTGAGATCGGACGAGGACAACGGAGACACGTGGAAGGCCACGTGTCAGCACGTGGCAACGTGAGGGACACGTGTCACCGCCACACATGGCGAGAGGATTGACACGTGTGCCACGTGGCAAGCAACGTGCCCCGTGTCACCGCCCCATGAGCCGACCGACCTACCCCTCCCCCTATAAATAGAACCTGACGTCAGTTCATTTCGTCATCGATCGTCAGATCAAACCACCTTTGGAATCCTTACCCTCACTCTGCCACCGGCCTCACACCTCTGCCACCGTTACGCCCTCATTCTGCCGCTAGACGTCTCGAGATCTTCATCGTTGTCGAGATCGTCCACTGTCGTCGTCGTTCCGTTCTTTGAGAAATCAAAGGCGAGTGGATTTCTAACTTATATAGTTTGTATAGATTGATGTTAGAATCATACTTCAATGGTTTGAATACATGATTGCATTCCTGAAATCTTATCTGTTATGCATGGCTATGAGAATGATATAATCTATTCATCTGCATTGAATATTCTGAATGTGTTGCTAAAGAAGATGTCGACGAAAGGTAAAATTGTATTACGTATGCACATCATGGCATTTCATTGAGAAACGAGAAATTATCCCGTCGTGCTGCTGCCGACGATGCCTTGTGGAGCCGGTATGGAATTTGGGATGCTCTTGATTATCGGGGATTGCCCCCACGCTTCATGTGAACTGGGATGCATCTGGCGAGAGATGCCGCGTGAGTTTTATCCACAAGGACGGTCTCCTTGTGAGCTGGCGTTGCATCACATATGAAATTGATAAGATCGAGAGATATCTCATGCATATATCATCTCACACATGCATCAAAGCTATGAATTATTGATGCTATGTTCTGATTTTAATGTTTACATTCTATTGGGTTAGACGTTCATTCGCGGAGCCTTGAACTAACCCTCGTTGATTAACCATTTTTCAGATTAGTTTAGCTTGTCAGTGATGCCGACGGCTAGGAATAGACATGGATATTGGTGATGAAGAGGGAGCCCGCCGAGAGTGTTAGGCCAGGAGTAGTTATCGTATTTTGTGGTTCTCTTAGAATATTTTGAACTTTTGTACAGAACTAGCTACAAGATATATGCATATATACATGAATTCAGTATTTTGTGAGTCTGTCGTTTGTGATCGATGTGAATTTTCTGGTTAGTGAAACCTATTAAGGCCATACCCCTATTAGGTGTGCCTGCCCCTTATGTTTCATGCACTTGTTTTGTATGGCCGTCTATCTATGTTTAATTAGTCTTCCGCATGCGCCATCGTATAATAAAAGATTAAAATAGAACGTGTGGTTAGTAAGCAGGTGGCGGATTGGGACGCCACACTTAACTAGATTATGAGGTCATACCAGATTGTTTACATATAAGCTGCATATTGTAGTTTCTAGTTGGTCTTTCTGTCTGGTATTGAAGTTGACAATATTGGATTTGTTTCTTTATATCCTATACGTAGTCTTGTGTGAAGTTTTCATCTTACTTGTGAATCTCCAGGGTGTTGATGTGAAAGTTCAAGGGATTAGTTCTAGCTTGTCAATACTTAACCATCTAATGAGTGCGCTTAAGGCATAATATTGGTGGCGGCTGGCCTTTTAGGAGTTGTTTTGCTAGACCATTATTTTAGTTGGATAACACCCTCCCTGCTTGTACCCTATTCGAACACTGTTATGGCAAAGTACCTATCTCATGTGTAGAAATTGAGGCTCTCTTGGCTGAATTGGTTGATCAACCACTTGACGTTGATCTGACTCATCCGATATGATTGAGTTGTTCTGAGATGGACCCAAAGAATGGTAACTTCTTGTTGTAATCTGTCAATGATCCTTGGATGGATGTATTTCACAATAGTATTCTATTTAGCTAGGAGACATGGGAAGATTTATTATTGAAGGAACAGAAGTAATTGCAGTAGGATGAAATTTGGTTGAGTGAAGGAATGAGTTCGTTTATATAGGCAATTTTCGAACCAGATTGTTCCTTCTTGTCTGAAATAGGAAATGCATGTTTGTTTTTGGCCCCTCATTTGGTTATCCTTGCAATACTGACATAAACTTTAGTTTAGATACAGAGATAGATTGCAAAGTGAATTATATGCACACTTCCAAGCACTGCATTGTAGTTCTTTCCAGCTTTCCACTTAAAGTTTTTACCCAATTTTCAGGGGATTCGAACACGGACGACCATCAGGAAAGTTTCATGAAGCAGTTCCAGAATTTGATCACGCCCTTGGTAGTGATTGGACTGTTCCTTTCCTCCTTCTCATTTGGTCCTCGTGAACAACAGCAGGTAGATCTGCTAATGAGCATGCTGGGGTTTTATTTTATTTTTTCCATAATGAGCATGCTTAGGTTCAGGCTATTTGGTCTTTTTTTTGTTTTGCTGTTTATGTTCATATTATGCTGGTTGAACTGTGATCTTTTTCTGATTGGGGTCATGTATGCAATCTCCTCATTAAAGCAGTGCAATCACGATTGAGTCATCTAAAGACTGGAGATATGGTCTGTTTTCTTAGCCTCGTGTTTGTTGAATATTTTGAATTGCAGATTAGCTTTCAAGAGTTCAAAAACAAGCTTCTGGAACCCGGCTTGGTGGACCATATAGTTGTTTCTAACAAATCTGTAGCAAAAGTGTATGTAAGAAATTCACAGCCAAATCAAACAAGTGATGAGATCAGCGAAGGACCCAAGAGTGGCAATGTTGCAAGAGGGCATGGAGGTCAGTATAAGTACTACTTCAATATCGGAAGTGTTGAATCTTTTGACGAAAAATTGGAGGAAGCCCAAGAGGCATTAGGCGTTGACCCCCATGATTACGTTCCTGTTACTTATGTCTCTGAGATGCTCTGGTACCAAGAGATATTGAGATTTGCACCGACTCTTCTGCTTTTGGGATCCCTCTTGTACATGGGGCGGAGAATGCAAGGTGGCCTAGGTGTTGGTGGCAGTAGTGGAAGGGGTGCTCGGGGTATATTTAACATTGGAAAGGCTCATGTTACTAAAGTGGATAAGAATGCCAAGAACAAGGTCAGTTTTGAATGAAATAGTTGCGTTGCTTTCGTGCTGTATCCTTTTCCTCTTTGTCCATTTTGTTGCGGTAGGTTAAAGATGTTTAAACCAGAAAATTTGTGTCCTGTTTCAATTCTGATTAGGTATTCTTTAAAGACGTCGCTGGCTGTGATGAAGCGAAGCAAGAAATTATGGAGTTTGTACATTTTCTCAAGAATCCGAAAAAATATGAAGAATTGGGAGCGAAGATTCCGAAAGGTGCTCTTCTTGTTGGTCCTCCAGGTACAGGGAAGACTCTCTTAGCGAAAGCAACTGCTGGAGAGTCTGCCGTGCCATTCCTATCTATATCAGGTTCCGATTTCATGGAGATGTTTGTTGGTGTTGGGCCTTCAAGAGTGAGAAACTTATTTCAAGAAGCAAGACAGTGTGCTCCTAGCATAATATTTATTGATGAAATTGATGCAATTGGTCGAGCGAGAGGACGTGGTGGTTTTTCAGGTGCCAATGATGAGCGTGAGAGCACACTTAACCAGTTGCTCGTAGAAATGGACGGCTTTGGTACCACCTCAGGGATAGTCGTGCTCGCTGGCACTAACAGGCCTGACATCTTAGACAAAGCCTTGTTGAGGCCTGGTCGATTCGATAGGCAAATCAGCATTGATAAACCTGATATCAAAGGCCGTGAACAAATATTCCAGATATACCTGAAAAAGATTAAGCTTGATCGTGAACCTTTGTATTATTCACAAAGGCTTGCAGCCCTTACACCTGGATTTGCTGGCGCGGACATAGCTAACGTTTGTAATGAAGCTGCTCTCATTGCTGCCAGGAACGAGTCAACTGTGGTGACCATGGAACATTTTGAGGCAGCTATAGATAGGATTATAGGTGGTTTGGAGAAGAAGAACAGGGTAACGTGTCTTTTCTCTCTTCCACTCCATCATACTGATTCTTGGTCTCTTCTTGTATTTGCTATTTCAGCAACACTGTTCTCTTGCACACATGTTACTTGTTTCTACGATCCTCTCTCATCATGATCCAACTAAGAAGTTTATTGTGTCTTTGTCTGGCTGCTGTGCTGACTGATTATTGAATGGACACCATCATTGCTTTTCTTTACTGATGATAGAGATGGGTGTGTTAGTTGGTAGTTCCAACTGATGGTTTTGGTCTGAGCATCTTTGTATTCCTTTTACTCATCTTCTTATGTGGTTATTGGTTGAAAGTAAAGCTAGAAATTATTTTGATTAGCGTCACCAAACAGTCACCAAACAGTGAGCTTTTGCTTCAGTTATTGATGCTTGTCTTCACACACGATTTTTGGTGCTGTTCACTATCTTGCCATTTTAATGTCATGAACAGTGACGTCTTTCTCTCGTCAAATTCTTTGATCCTTGATCTTATGGGTTGATCCAATTACTGGTTTAGTTGCTTTTGGCACGGATTGATGTAAAGATGATGTCAAATAGTGACTTTCTGCTTTGGACATGTATAAAAGGAGATAAGTCAATCTAAACTTTGGTTTTGGAGCAGGTAATAAGCAAACTAGAACGCCGCACAGTTGCATATCATGAGTCAGGTCATGCTGTGGCTGGTTGGTTCTTGGAGCATACGGAGCCTTTATTGAAAGTGACAATAGTCCCTCGTGGCACTGCTGCGCTAGGATTTGCCCAATATGTGCCTAATGAGAATCTTCTCATGACCAAGGAACAGCTTTTCGACATGACATGTATGACCCTTGGTGGACGAGCTGCTGAACAGGTGATTTATTGGAATTCCTATTTGTCCTTCGCTCTATGGATAGTAGAAGTGAAGAAAATGTTTATTTTCATCTTTGCCCATTGAATTGAAGAAGATCAATGAGGCAAATATGTTCCTGTAAGGTTCCAATCTTTAAATCTCGATTCTGATGAGTTGAATGTTAATGTAAATTTGCAGGTTTTGATTGGTAAAATATCAACGGGAGCTCAAAATGACTTGGAGAAGGTGACGAAAATGACCTATGCCCAGGTAGCAATATATGGCTTTAGCGACAAGGTGGGACTCCTCTCCTTTCCTCAAAGAGAGGATGGAATGGAGATGACCAAGCCCTACAGCAGCAAGACTGCAGCTATTATTGATGGCGAGGTGCGTGAATGGGTAAACAAAGCATATGATCGTACGGTGGAGTTAATAACGGAGCACAAAGAGCATGTTGCTCAGATCGCTGAGCTGTTGCTCAAAAAGGAAGTTCTTCATCAGGAAGATTTGCTCCGTGTTTTAGGCGAGCGGCCATTTAAATCGAGTGAGATGACCAATTATGACAGATTTAAGCTAGGGTTTCTAGAGGAAGAGAAGAGTGCAGAGACTCCAGAGACTGGTGCAGTGGAGGATGACGAATCGCCTCCTCCTTTGGATCCACAGGTAGTCCCGACTTAGTTCTCAGGAATGCTAGCTGAGACTATTTTTGTAAATGTTTCAGATTGTTTCCCGAAGTCTTTGCCGGAGCGAAAAAAGAAAAAAAAGAAAAAAAGCTGTCCATTGCATTACAGTGTTCTATATTTATCTCGTGAAATAATTCCAAGAGAATCTGTGATTGCAGTTCCATATTGTTGTGGTATTGATTTCTTTCATCGTCATTACATGCACCGAGCGCATTATCATCTCACGTGTAATTCAGTTCTAGGAATCAAGTCCATGTGACTTGACAGAGTAGAAGGCAAAGATAAGTTCTCTTCATGAAAAGTTGATACTACATGATTTCAGGGAAAGGCGAGATCTTGGACTGTACGGTTCATTCGTTTTGACGAAAGACGCCGTCCTCTTTATAATTTGATTGTGATGATCCTTTGATGTGGTTGTTCAGGTTGCATGATGTGGAATACTTTTTGAAAAGTTTCACTTAGGTGAAAGAAGGGAAAGAGACATTACTGCCCCACACACTGCAGCGCCCTATTTTTTCTCTTCCACTTCATCAAAATCTTTCTGAGAAAGCCGAGGTTGCATTATGTTGGTGTATCCCTGGCCCGTTTCTGACCCAGTAAAAATTGACTGGGCAGGAAGGTGATGAACGATCCTTCAACCTCTGCTTTTCCATGAAATGGCACGATGAAAGAGTCCGACACGACATTGTATTACCTAATCGCAGGCAGCGAAAGAAAATCGAATGAATTTTGCTTTTGAACTCCGTTATTGATCGTAAGCATAAGAGTACGTTACAAGAATCACTTATATGTACAGTAACGCTGAAGCTAATTGCTTAAGTTGGAGAAAATTGCCGGTGCATCCTCAGGTACATTCAATGGATTTGGCATATTGTAAGGACCAAGGAGTTGTTCACAAACTGAAAAAGAAGCAAGTAAAGCCAGTAACAACTAATTATTCTACGTATCATACGACTAAAAAAGAAACATATTTTGATGTGCATGTTCGGATCGAAGGCCCCGAGAGTCAACAACTAATTATCAGACATACTACAAGACTAAAGATACAAACATATTTTGATATGCGTGTTCAGATGAAAGGTTATATGCATTTCACTGATCAACTATATTATACTCGTTTCTCTCTCACCCACCTAAACAGTCTCTCTCCCATCAAATAACACTCTTGATCGATTCTTTGATAGTTTATAATGCCTTGCGTATGTCACTAATAATATATGTGGCATGGTTGTTAAATAACACTCTTGATCGATTCTTTGATAATTCATAATGTCTTGCGTATGTCACTAATAATATAGGTGGTATGATTGTTGTCAGCTAATCTTTCTTCATTGTCTGATGGTACAACACAGCGTCAAATAAAGGGTAGTTGGTGAGTATTAGTTTTCCAATCATATCGCATTACAAGAAAACGAAAATGCCTTGAAAGATCTAATCTTTTTTCCTTTTGGCTGCTTGGTAATTCTTTTGAAAGTTTTAAAGTGTTTCTTCGTTGTTAAAGTCTGTACGTACGCTGCGAAACGTGCGTGCGATGTCCCCTCCTCCGTGTTCACACTCTCCACTCCAAGACACATCCATCAGAACCAGAGACACGTGTCCGAATTCAACTCCCTTGGACTCGCAACGCGTCCATCTCTAATGGGCTTCACACGGCTAATGGAAAGTCAGAAGATGACTGCTCCCACTCCCCACTTCTGCGTTTCTTCTGGATTCAACATCAACGTCATCACATTTATTCCAAACTAGTTGAGATTGACGGTCGATGAACCCCATATATATATAGGAAAAAAGGACTAAAAAGGACAGCTTGAAACATAGGAAATCTGCCTCTCCATGATGCTAATAGATTTCCTCCACTCCATCCTAAGACAAACAGTACGCTAATCCAATTCTCACTTCATTAAATCTTATTTTATTACTTTCCTCCAAGTAAGTTTCGGTCGACCCATTCCTTTCTTCATGTCATGCTCTCGCTAACAAACTTCTGTTCTTACCGAAGCATCTAGGGATCTTCGGAGAATATGCCCAAACCATCTCAATCTATGTTCTCTCATCTTGTCTGTCACCAGTACTACTCCAACTTTTCGTCGAATATCTTCATTTCTTACCTTATCCTTTCTTGTATGACCACACATCCACCTCAACATCCTCATTTCCGCTACTCTTATTTTATGCTCATGTTGCTTCTGTGCTAGCCAACACTCAGCTCCGTATAGTATTGCAGGCCTTACTGCTGTTTTATAAAATTTTCCTTTTAGCCTAAGAGGGATTTTGCGAGCACACAAAAACCCTGATGCACCGCGCCATTTCATCCAACCTGCTCTGATTCTATGGCTTACATCCTCATTAATCTCCCCCCCTCTTTTGCAATATTGATCCCAAATATCGAAAAGCATCTTTCTTGGGTATCTCCTGTCCGAGCATATTCACGGATTCTTGATCTCCTCCTCTTGCCGTGGCGAACTCACACTTCATGTATTCAGTTTTACTTCGACTTAATGTAAATCCTTTAGACTCAAACGTACTTCTTCATAATTCTAATTTAGCGTCAACCACAGCCCTGGTCTCATCAATAAACACAATATCATCTGCAAATAGCATACACCACGGCACCTCATCTTGGATATCTTTTGTTAGCTCATCCATAACTAGGGCAAAAAGATAAGGACTCAAAGCAGAACCTTGGTGTAAACCTACTGTGATTGGAAAATAACTTGATGTGCCATTACAAGCCTTCACACATGTAGTAACACTATCATACATATCCTTGATTGCCTCTATATACTTTGAAGGTACTTTTTTCTTTTCAAGAACCCACCACAGAACTTTTCTTGGAACTCTATCATACGCCTTCTCGAGATCAATAAACATCATATGTAGGTCCTTCTTCTTTTTTCGATATCTCTCCATCAACTGTCGTATCAAGAAGATAGCCTCCATGGTAGATCTCCATGGCATAAAACCAAATTGATTTACAGAAACCTTGGTCTCTATTCTCAGACGATGCTTAATAACTCTCTCCCACAACTTCATAGTGTGGCTTATAAGCTTAATGCCTCTATAGTTGCAACAGTTCTGGATATCCCCCTTGTTCTTGTAGATAGGCACAATCATATTCTTCCTCCATTCATCAGGCATCTTATTAGTTTGGAGAACTTTGTTAGAAAGGTTAGTCAACCAACTTATTGCCACATCCCCTAAGCATCTCCACACTTCAATAGGGACACCCTCGGGTCTCAAGGCTTTACTAGTCTTCATCTTCTTTAATACTTCCTTAACTTCACGCGCTCTAATTCTACGCACAAACCTTATGTTTAAATCATCAGAATCGTCCTTCAAATCCACCTCACTTCTATCGCTCCCCCCATTAAAAAGCTTGTTAAAATAGCTTATCCACCTTTCCTTAACTTCTGCATCTCTTACTAAAAGTTTTTGATTTTCATCCTTAATGCATCTAACTTGGATCAAGTCTTTACTTTTCTTGTCCCTTATCTTTGCAAGCCTATAGATGCCTTTTTCTCCCTCTTTGCTCCCAAGTTTTTTGTACATATCGAAGAAAGCCTTGCCTCTAGCCTATCGCACAGCTTTCTTGGCATTTTTTCTCGCCAGTCTAAACTTTTACAAATTCTCTTCAATAGGACATTTATGCAAACATCTGAAACACTCATTCTTCTGTTTAATTGCCTCCCGCACCTCTTCATTCCACCACCAAGTTTCCTTTGTTTGATGTCCGTTCCCTTTACTTTCCCCTAACATCCCTCTTGCCACTCTCCGGATGTAGTTAGATATCTCGTTTCACATCATATTTACTTCTCCCTCGAGTTGCCACGGTCCTTCCTAAAGCATTCATTCCTTGAAATCTGTTTGTTTGTCCTCATTTAACTTCCACCGTCTTATTCTGGGGTTCTGAGCACTTCTCTACATCTTCTGTACTTTGTTATACCGAACCTTTAAGACCACCAACTTATGTTGCGTAGCTACACATTCTCCAAGGTAGACTTTGCAATCTACATACGAGGCTCTATCCTCTCTTCTCGCAAAAAAGAAATCAATTTGGCTACAATTTTGGCCGCTGCGAAAAGTGAT
This sequence comes from Lenwebbia sp. NSW1173648, assembly GCA_029784005.1. Lineage (NCBI taxonomy): Eukaryota > Viridiplantae > Streptophyta > Magnoliopsida > Myrtales > Myrtaceae > Lenwebbia > Lenwebbia sp. NSW1173648. Next base: position 1,230,533 of record JARCGZ010000011.1, read on the forward strand.
TAGATGTGACTCTCTTTTCCTAAAGAAGGTATTTGCCAACATCAAATCATAAGCTAATGCAACGCTCAAGATGTCTTCGCCAGCCTCATTTCTAGTCCCATAGCCAAAACCTCCACGAACTCTATCAAAATCGCCACTACTTTGACCAACACGTCCATTAAGATCTCCTCCTATAAATACCTTCTCCTCGCGTGATATCCCCCTTAAAAATCTCCTCCAGATCTACCCAAAATCTGTTCTTATTGGATACTTGTAGTCCAACTTGGGGGCATACACACTAAGGATATTCAAGATCAAATCTCCCACAACTAGCTTAACCAAAATAATCCTATCGCCTGTTCTTTTAACATCAACGACTCTATCTTTGAGACTTTTATCGATCAAAATCCCAACTCCGTTTTTACTCCTGTTTGTGCCTGTGTACCACAACTTGAATCCCGTGTCTTCCACTTCCTTAGCCTTTTCTCTTACCCATTTAGTCTCTTGCAGGCAAGCAATATTCACTATCCTTCTGGCAAAAGTATCTGCTAACTTCCTTAATTTATCCGTTAAGGTTCCTATGTTCCAACTCCCCAAACGAATCCTTACCCTCGGGGCATGTCTTGTCTCCCACACTCGCCCATAGAAGTGTGAGGACCCTAGCTCACTTTTCACCACATCCGGGCACTAATGTGGCGCATCACTCTGGGAATGATGGCCCAAGACTAGCTTCCTTACCCCTCGCACCCACCTATCTTGGTGCAAGGATCCTTGCCCATTTTTCGCTACACCCAGGCACTAATGCAACGCATCGCTAAGAAGGGTACGCTCCAACGAATAATTAAAATGGTTCATCTCATAAAAATAGCTCTTTTTGACAATCGGCTCACTACGCCTGATGCAACCCTCCTCCTTTACCCTGGTTTTGGGACAGGCTATGTAAACATACATAGGCGGAGTTATTAAAAGAAAGAAATCCACTTTTCGGATCCTTCCCTGTTTATTGGGTTATTACATCTTTGTTTCCGCTTCCCTTTTCGCCAAGCGTCACGTCTCCCATTTATACGAGCTCTCTGCTCTCTCTCTGTCTTCTTTCCGCGGTCCCATCGTCAATTGAAGCGCCCTCTTCTCTTCTTGTGGTCAAGTTACGTCTCTCGGCCCTCTCTGCGTTTCTCCGTTCAAAGCATCCTTCGTGTTCTCTGCAATTTTTCTTTGGTAATGCTCGCTCCCGGATACATCGTGTGGGTTTTTGGTTGCTTTTTCGTGAACTCTTGTAGATGACACTGTGCTTTCTGGTTTTGTTGGACGAGATCTGTTCTTTTGTAGTGGTTACATTATGCTTTCTCGTCGCGGCTTTGGTGAGATACCCTCGAGTTTTAGATCTGCTGTTGATAGCAACAGTCAAGACTGCAGTCCAATAATCAGTTCGCTTTCGTGCTAAAATTTTGTGCTTGTCCTTATTCTACATTGTCTACTAGTCTTCGACTTGCCTCTGTCCGTGGGGGGTGTTTTAAAGGTTGAAACTTTGAGCATTTTCTTTTCCCGCAATCTTCAAGGCAAAATGGACGATCTTGGGAGCTTTTATTCATTGTTTTGTTTTGGGGTTTTGAATATCTATGCAGAAAGGATGATCTCATGGAGTGTCCAATTTAAACATCGCAAACAGTCTTTGCTTTTCTGCATTTCCCTGAACTTTGATTGCGCGGTTGTATGATTCGATTTTGATGCGTGGGTCCTGTTCAGGTTTTCATCCTCTAGTATTTTCAGAACATGGATCACGAAAACAAGTACCAGCAGGCTCCAGAGCCCAAATACGAGTGCTTGTTATTTGGTAAGTTTTCTCTTATCAAGGTCGATGCCTTCTTCCTTAAATTCTCATCATTCTGTCTTTGATTTGCTTCTAGCCAAGTTGGGATGACTTGACCGATGCCGTGAATCTAACATGTTGGTGATTACTGAAATTGCAGATCTAGATGACACTTTGTATCCACTTAATTCTGGTCTGTCGGTGCAGATTACCAAGAACATTCGAGGTAACACATTCAGCAATCAAAATTGTTGATTTTGCTTTGAGTTAACATGCGTTCCTCACAATTATCTTTCCTTAAATTCTCTTGTCCGTAGAATATATGGTGCACAAGCTTCATATCGAGGAGAGTAAAGTTCCTGAATTGTGTCTATCACTTTACAAGAATTATGGGACGACTATGGCTGGTCTGAAGGTTTGCGCTTGACCTATCAGTTTCATCAAGCTGTCATCTTTGTGTACTTCTTAGTGAATTATGCTAATGAGTGATATACTCTGGCTTTAATTCATTACAGGCACTTGGATATAGTTTTGATTACGATGACTTTCATAGGTGCTTTTCCCTTTCCTTTGTTTTGTCTTGGGCTGCCTTTTAGCTGTATCTCTTTGTTTTGTGCTGTAAAGTCCTTATATTATGCACTTTTCACAGTTTTGTTCATGGGACATTGCCATACGATCTATTGAAGCCTGACCCTGTATTAAGACATCTTTTGCATAGCCTCCCAATCCGCAAGTTTGTAAGTTCTGTGCTCTCGTACTAAATTCTTTAGGAAGAAGGATTCTATTACTGGGTTGTTTGCTGATCAGAGCCTTTCCTTGTGAGTTTGGTCGTTTCTGCAGATATTTACTAATGCAGACAAAGCTCACGCAGCCAGAGCTCTTGCCAGGCTTGGCTTGGAGGACTGCTTTGATGGGATTATATGCTTTGAGACTCTAAATCCTACCAACAAAAGTGGTGCTTCACCTGATGAGAAAGACAATAATTTGAGATGCCCGCAAACGGGGCCTGTTTCCCTCAGTGAAGCTGCTCTTGTCGGTGCTTGTTATGGCGGCGTCAATGCGGATGCGATGCTTCCTAAAAGTCCAGTTGTTTGCAAGCCATTTGAGGAGGCATTTGAACTAGCTTTTAAGATACTTAACATTAACTCTCAGAGAACGGTAAGAAACATGACTTTACATTTCAGAACAACTAATTTCACTTTTGACTCCCTTGTCAAATGTGGTCTGCACTTACAAGGCTGGTACTTCAGATCTGTTATTGTCATTTTGAATTCTGGATGGCTTACAGCCTCCATCTAGGTCTGCATCACCGCGATTTGCTCACTTACAAACCTTGCAAAAACATTTTACAACATTGCAGTTCTCTCATTTCAGGTGTTCTTTGAGGATAGTGTCCGCAACTTACAGACCGGGAAACAGATGGGACTCCATACTGTGCTGGTAGGCTATAGATGGAAAATCTGAATTATTTGCTTGGAATAGGCATTGATGATCACTACAAAGAAAAATCCTCAAAATTTTCTGTTGCTGTATGTAGGTTGGCACGGCTCACCGAACCAAGGGGGTCGACTGTGCATTAGAGAGCATCCATAATATCCGGGAGGCGCTGCCAGAACTATGGGAAGCAGACATGAAGTCTGAAAGCGTTAAGTACTCAGGGGAGGTTGCTATTGAGACACCAGTGAAAGCCTAGTTGTTTCAAAATGATCGTCGGACGATGCTAAGACCTGTGTCCGAACTCTGGATCCCTCCCTTACTTGCAGATGTACTGTGATTGCATGTCTCTGACCACTTGTCTTTGTATGGATAATAAAAGAGAGTCGACTGTTTTGCTCTCCCATCATTCGAGGCAATTATTAATCGATCGTTCTTCACGAGGGATTTTGTTAAGTTGTGCCAAGATGAGCAGATGTGTTTCGACGATCTTTACTGTAAGAATGATTTTTAAAAGTATCAGTGGGGATAAAAATACTACAAATGCTATAATTGTCGTATGACGCTTATTTGAGGAATATAATTATATTTCGATGGTATAATAAAATCATGAGTTCGTTGTGACAATTACCTAAGCTCGTACTAAAAGTTCCAATTACCAAAAGTTTTCTGTCGATAGTGCTTTGCCCTTGTCTTTGAAATACATTTAAGATGAATATATGAGCAATCATAGCTCAGTGAATAATATATATCTCTTTTGATCAGATTGAGTATACATTGTGCATATTTTTAAAACATTATCGGAACTCATTAATCCCAAATCCAACATATAGATGAATTATATCATTTCACCATTACTATCAAAACAAATATTAATGTCAATCTCATCAAAGTACATTAATGGTTGGGTCCATTGATCAATATAATGCTCAATATCTAAGTACAGTCACATTAAACACTTCATGACTAAGGCGAACAAGATTTCCCTTGGCAATGTTTTCACCTATATTGCCTGTTGGCTCAGACCACGAAGATATCCCGAACTATATGCATACCCATTAGCCCCTTGTTGGATTCGTAGCGACAATGAGCATCAACCACTAAGTCAATATCTAATATTCCACTAAGCCAATCTAGAATCCATACTAAAAATCAATTTCAGAAAATCGAAACGGGTAACCTTTTGCTACTCAGTTCATCAATCATAATATCTTTTGTAAAACATTTCTCAAATCTTCCAGAATTCATTTCATAAAATAGATTGGCAAAGCAGAATATGTATAAACTCTCACATTACCTTCTATAAACCGTTTCGCAAATCATTCACAAGTAACCAAACGTTCACCCAAGTGCCATTAACTTTCGTATGACATTTACTTGAGTGCCATAACATTTTTTTTTAGTCACTTAAGTGTCATAACTTATGTACTGCTCTCATTCGAGTGTCATAATTTTTTCGATCATTTAAGTATCATATAACTTTTCAATCGATCACTTGAGTGCTATAACTTTGTAAAAGATTCACCATAAATGTCATACCACGTCGAATTTTCGGCACTCGAGTGAACGTTTGTAAAATGTTATGGTATTCAAGTAATCAATTGAAAGTTATGGTCTGTTCAAAAAAAAAATTTGAAAGTTATGGCATTCAAGGAAGCTCCTATGCGCCAACAATAAACTTGTCTATATCACTCGCTCATTCCGATGCGCACAGTTCGCACACAAAACTCCAAAAATTCGCTTAGAACAAACCATAATTCCGAATCGACTTGAGTAAATCGAAGTGTTTCACGGCTCGACAACACCCTAAACTGTTGTTTTCATATGATTTCACAGCTTAACAACTCATAAATTGAACTTTGCAGTTTCGAATTCACATAGCTTCGAATTTATATCATAACTCCGATTGGATGAACAAAGGCTTAGAATCCTTACCCAACGTTACAAAACAAAAGCAATTTGACTCGTCGTGGCCTTCCGTACGTGCATGCCAAAAAAAAAAAAAAAAAAACCTTTGTCTTCTTTCTCTGGTTCGCGTTCTCTATTTCCTCTTCTCTCTCATTTCTCTAATTCACGAGCACTACAAGAGGGAGAAGAAGGAAACATTTTCAGATTTATTTGGGCTGAGGGCCTTGGGCTTTCTTTCTTTCTATTTTAAATTTCCAAGCCCAACTCTTACAGTAATTTTGCCCCCAATTTCTCGATCGGGATTAAAATTTGAAGAACGTACTTCATTTTGTCCCAATTCGTTAATTTGGGGCAAGCAGATGGGCCTTCCAACGTTGTATACTCACACTCACTTGCTGACTTTATTTTGCGGGCGAACCATGTCGGGCGGTTCATAGTAGATTAATGCCAGTTAGATTTTTCGGTCAGACAAATCGCTGATGGCACTCAAGTGATAGAAAATAGAAGTTATGGTACTCAAATAAGCGTCGTACAAAAGTTGTGATACTTAAACTCCGTTTGTTTCGCAAAAAATGAGTGATTTAAAAAATATTTTCCCAAAAGAGATTGTGTGTATCGCTTGAAATAATTAGTCAATGAAAAATATTTTCATTACCTACAACAATTTGTCTCTAAATATTTGCGTAAACGATGAAAATATTTATCGTGTATTCAGTTTTGGTAAGTGGTATAAGCGATCATTTTTCTAAAAAAATATAACTCGCTTATTTTCAGCGAAACAAACAGAGTCTTATAATGTCCTTGTCCCAAAATTAGTGTACGAACTTGAGACTGGTTTACTCTAGAGCCCACTGCTTCATGTTCCAAGTCAGCAACGTATGACTGAAAATAAATTACTTCATCATAATGTAGGTGACATGCATTGGTCAAGCCGGCAATTGAAATAATTTCTTGGGTTCGTTTGTTTCATGGAAAATATTTTTCTGAAAAATATTTTCCCCAATTTTTGGTGTTCGGGAGCAAAAAATATGTGGTCAAAGAAAATGTTTTCCAGTCAATGAAAAATATCTTTCTAAATCTGGGGAAAATAATTTCCTTTTCTCAGAAAGGAAATCATTTTCCAATCTTTCTCATGTGCTTCTTCCTCTCTTCAGACGTTCATTTCCACTCTTTCTCACTCTAGGATTTTTTTGTTTGTCTTCCAGAGCTGCTACTTTCTCTTTCATTTTCAGTAGAGGATGATGTCCATCCCCGGCCAATCGGAGCTGACGATCTTGAAGAGATCGAACTCCGGTGATGCCGGCACGGCGAGGCCCGGTGGCCTCGTGATGGGAAAGGTCACCATCGTCCGGCGACGGGAGCCACTAGGTGTGACAATTAAGGATGACGTCGGTTCAAAGAGGGAAGGAGGCGGCCTAGTCGTGCGATTGACACCAGTTCTTCTGTTGCGAAAGAACGGGAAAGAGGCCGAGAGCCTGAGCACACCAGCATCTACTCGCTCCATCTAAGATAACGTTGATCTCTCTCATGCGAGTAAAGGCGAGCAAAGCCTTGCCGGCCTATAGTGAGGCTTGAGCTCGCCTGCGGCCGATTGCCACCCGTTGTCATGGCCGGCAACCGGAAAAAGGTGGAGAAAAGGAAAAAAAGAGAAACGTAAAAAAGAAAGAAAGAAATTAAAAAGTTGATTTTTTTTAAGAATAAAATATAGAATAAAAATAAAAAATTAAAAAAATGATTATACAGAGGAAAATCGAATCGAATTTTCATACCAAATGGTGGAAAATATTTGCTAGTGCATTTTTAGATTTTAGCTAAATGCCGAAAAATATTGTTATTTTCTTGAAAAATGACTTACTGAAAAATATTTTCAGAAATGCCACATTTTCGCGAAACAAACGGAGCCTTAAGCTTTGGATCAGATGATGCCCAACGACCTGGTGGCTCCGTGGCATCGCCTTTACGGCGGACAAGTTTTAGTCCTTACCGGTTGCATATGAGCTGGATTAGAGGTGATCAAGGGAGATCGATTGTCTTTTGCAACGAATTAGACCTGACCTGGCTTGCCAAACCCAAGATGCAAAGATAGGTAAGGGTGAGTATGATTCCATGATAGAATCAGGAACTGGTCAATTTCCAGATTTTAAGGTATACATGGTAGATTCCAGCTTCCCAAAATTGAGAAATCGGTTTCGACGGGTACCCAGAACTTAGAATCTGGAACAAATCTTTGTGTTTTTTCTTGTTTCATGTCTTCGCACGATCCTGTGGTATTTCACGACGTCCGATGATGAGTGTGTAATTTGGAACCACTAGTATGAGTTTTTATTTTCGGTGAAATCCATGACTGAGACTTTTACTTTGAATGTTTCATATTTTTCATGTATCTAAATATGAGCTGTGATCAGTGGATTGTAGCAGCAAATAGCGGTCATTAAAAGTGATAATTCATTGCAATCATTCAATTAGGAATATAGGTGGAACTTGGGAACCGACCATGGAACCCGTGATAGGGTATATTGTATATCAATTTTACAAGATTATTTTTACTTTTTATTCAAAATATGTAAATTGTACAACACTGATTCTAATTTCTAAATAGGGCCCCTCTTGGGTCGGCCCGTGAATAAATGGGCCTGTGTCAGTCAGTCTGCAAAACTAGCCACCAGCGAGGGTTAGTTTCCTCCGTCAGTTTAGTGGTCTTGCTTCATCTTCTCTGCGACTCTCGAGCCCCGACTCCTGAAGGAGACCGAAGGCTTACCTCTTTTGTTAATTAATCGTCCGTTGTTCAGAGAAGATTTTGATCGACCCAACACGACCTCGCTCGAGAAGAAACTCTTTTGCAGTGTTGCTTCGGCTTTTCTCGAGTGAATCTGAACAAGCTCATAGCTGGTATGGCGAAACGCGAGCTCTCAAGCACCTTGAGGAACTTGAAGGTAACGACCCGAGCTCAAGCTCCGGAGTTTGAGGCTCACTTCGCAAGCCCAGTCAGGGTTATGGCTGTGCGGTTGGCTTAACTAATAAATCTCGGTTCTTGTTGTTTGTCGGGTTCGTTTCTTGGGCAGTTCATGCAAAGGGCGGCTGCGAGAGAGGAGAAACCCAAGAAGGAGGATGAAGCGAAAGCTAATGGGGATTTCCTTTCCTCTGCTTCAGTTCGTAAGAAATGGTACGTCTGAGAAACTGTTTTGATTGATTTTTGATAACGTTTAGTGGGCGAATTGGCTTATTTGATTGCAGCCATCCATTCATTTGTTATGTTTGTTATGCTTGTTTGCACTGCTTGACCCCTTTGTATTGTTAAGAGGATGTCGAACTTGAATTGTTCGAATGCCACTGGGAGGGGATTCCTTTGTGTTACATTAGTTTCCTCGATATGACAATTCTTTCAACCATATTCACTTAGATTCGATGTTTCTTTCAATGAGTCTCTCTACACGGGGGAATTGCGTTGCTCCAAACCCTTAACTGATGCTAACTAGAGAAAACAATGCTTTGTGGCTGATATCATCTTCCCATAAGATTTCTTTGATTATTTTGCCACAACGATCATCTTACCCTATTCATTCACAAATTCTACTCCCGTTTTGGTGTTAAGAAGAATCATTGCCTCAATCAATGATTTTAATGTTAAATCATGTAAACTAATTATTTGTAATTAAATCATGAATATAAAGCATGTGTCTTTAGCCTACACCTTTTGGTTGCTGGGAACCCTCACTAGTCACCACTGAGTTATATGAACTTGTGGCGCTCCCCACATTGGATTATGCCGACCGAAGAATTTAAATGAGATGAAGGGGAATAGTTGAAGAAAAAAGCAAGCTTAGCTAAACATTTGATTCCATGCTTAAAAGAACATTTAATGAAAGGATAAAAAACAATAAAAGAATGAGCCACGGCATTTCATCAAATAAAGAAATTTGTCTAACCACCCATGGCCCAAATGGGGTTTATCCCAGAAAATACCAGAAGATATAGAACTTTCTTACGTGAAAGGAAATGAATGGTATTGTTTTAAAAAGATGAACTTTTTACCAAACCCAATGGGAAGGTATCAACATAGCACAACTTTAAAAGCCTATTTTGTATAGTAGTATGATCAAGTGCTTTTATGCCTTCATTTTGGTTGAGTGATGCTTCTACAAGGACAACCGAGAAATTCTAAACCATTTGAACCTGCTTTTAAGAGGGGTTAATGTCTTACCTCCGCTGCAAATGCTTGGCAGTATCCGTAAGACTTTCGGTCACTGGCTCATCCGAATGTTTAATTCAACACTTAAGATTTCTTATGAAGATAACTTCGACTATATTGCAAGGCAGATCCCACAATTTGTGACTTTCATGGCTATAGGTAGATCTACAGCTATCAAATCTACTAATCTGTGTGCATCAGGGCAGCCTCAGACATATATGGTGTTTATCATGAATATGTCTTATCACAATTTCTTGTAGTCTTTCAACATGCTATGATAATTTTTTCCTTAGTATAACTGCAGGCATCTGAAAGGTTGCTAATGGAATTGTGAGGGTGCAATGTGGCCTTTCTGTTTGATTCTGATCATATCTCTATGTTTAGGATTGTTCTAGAGATGTGATGCAAATGAGGTGTGAGATCACATTAGGTCTACTGAGTGCCTCTTCCTTGCTGTGACGATGAATTATGTCTTGACTCCTTTGTTTACTTGCTTAATTGGTGCAGCGTTGTCATAATGGAAGGTGATCCTCATCCTGGTGCAGTCATTGGACGAATGTCTTTCCAGTGTTTTAATCCTTCTATAGATGTAAGTAGTGAATCCTAGTAGCCTGATGATAATAGTTGTAGTTCTACTCCTGGGTTTCTTGTTCATGTCAAAGTGTCTTGTCCTTAGAAAATGAATGAAGAGGCACTAAATACTCGTCAGCCAGATGCTCCAGTGACATCTTCTGGTACTCAAAGTGAAGGATCTCCTTTCAGGTATGAGGATTGTGTACTAGATTTGGAAATTGTTAATCCTTTTCTCTCTGTTAATTCTTGACAGAGTTGTCCAACAAAAAATATCAGAGAATTCTTCTGCTTATTTTGCAGTCTTTTCATGAGGTTGCTTCATAATTCCTGCTGCTATTGCGCAGCACGTGGATACAATCTAGTTCCTGTTCTGAAATTCCATTTTGGGTGTATTCTGTGAATGAGTTGACCGTCTTAGGATTTCAAACAAGGTCGATTTTTAAGGCATAATCCAAGAAGGGTGATTTATTATAATAAAATAAACTGCTTATTGAAAATTTTGATTTCCCCTGCTCCTGTTATTCTTCTCCCCCCCATAGTGCAAATTATGCAAACTCTAGTTTGAGAGAGCTTTGCCCCCTTCCCCCTTTTCTCTCTAGATCTGATACTGATGGTTCTTATCTCATCAAGAAGTACTGGCATTGTGGATGACCAAAACAGCACTCCGAATGCAGACTAATAAGGGGGATACTTTGGTTGGAATTTGTCTTTAGAGTTGGTTTGTTAGCAGGATGCAATTTTGGTGATGCGACTTGGTTCCGAGTTACAGAATTCTCGTGTGAGCCAGTGGGGAAATTGGTCTCAGAATTGAGAGTAACGTTTGTGATTGAGACGACCTTGTAGAATGTACAGTTTGTGATTGAGACGACCTTGTAGAATGTACATTGACATCCAATGTCTCTTCTAAATGCCACAGGGATAGTCGGTCTACAATGAATGGAGAAGAACCTGTTAGCTTTGATAAGCAGAATTCTGAAGGGAATGGAGACCTTAAAAGAAAGCAAACTGAAGTTGTAGCAGAGACTCCGTGTCCCAGCAAATCGCCAAGAACTATGCAAAGTGATCAACAGTCATCGCCTGCTGGCAGTCGAAGTTTTCACAAGCAACCAAAACGGGAAAAGCTAGATTGGAATATTCTGAGACCATCGAAGGGTCAACAAGAAAAATAAGAATATACGAAGTATTGACTTAGGATGCTCATTGATCTTGTTGTTCCACCGTCTCTGTTAGACATTTAATTGATAGAATTACAGTGCAGTTGATTGTTGTCATAGGAGCAAGCATTGTGTGGGTTGTTATGCCAAATCTCTAGTTCATAGAATTTCTTTGCCCAATTGCTCTGTACTTCCCTCATGGATTTCTGAAACAGGGAGAGAGAGAGGTCAATCAAATGCAGAGAATTAAGCATCTCTGCCTTTGGTCAAAATACTTTAATTGTGGATATTGGCTAAACTATTGGAGCTTATTTGAGATGTACTATTGACCTGACATTTGCTTTATGTACATCTACCAGATTATGGCATAGTCTGGACAAGCGAGAAGGCCTCGAAGGTGTTCATGCGATTGCCTCTAGCGAGAGCTATCCTGTCTTCCTTTCCTTTCGTTATACTGTCTAGGTGAGCCATTTCGCGAGGAGACTGCGAAAGGGTCAAAGCAAAAAGACCGTGATCGTCTTGTCCTTAGCTTGAAACGAAAATGACGAAGCTATATACATTACATTTGCTCAGAGGCCAAATATTCTGCAATAGGCTCAGCAATAAGGAAACTAGGATTTACATGGCATCAGTTCTCACCATCTGTAAAAGAAATAGATACAAATATGCTCCGAAAGCGCGCACAATCTCTAAGCGGGTACCCAGCACGACAGTGCATGGGTCACTCTTCCTTTCCATCCCTGGAGCATCCAATATCCATCATGATCTATGATGAAATCCTTGTGGTACTGTGCCTTTACCGTCTTCTTCACTCTCCTGAATATCTCATCATCCAACGGAATCTGCCTAAAGCCTGCCCTCATATTTCTGACCTGCCATTGCTTGCACGTCTCGGGCCTCTCGACCCTGGCAAAACCTTCACATGCGACGACATTCATCGCGTCCCTGGCAAACACCTCTTTCTCGAAGAGCATCCTCTGGGGATCCTCCCGAGGTAAATTCACATCAAACATATCGAACAGCGAAGAGAAATGAAACAGCGCTTCTCGGAACCTTGTGACGAAGAAAGGAGCATTATAGGAGCCGTTGACCACCCCGTGGACGAATATATCCGGATTAATCCTTCTTATCAGATTCAAAACTGCATCCCTTGGACTGTTCATCGACACTGATTCGTCAGCCAGGTTCTTCAACCTGTACAAGCAGTTGACCACAGTCATCTCGTCTCCTTCGAGCTTCAGATCCTCTAATTCGATGGTTTCCCACTTTTTCGCAATCACATGGTACTCGAAGTCCACGTTGAATCTCTTGGCATACTTCTCCAACCGTTGCCCAGTTTCCTCGACCCTCTCCGAGGGCCTAAACCCAGGTTGCGGGAACTCAATACCCGTCATGCGGATCTTGGGAGGGCCACCTTGTCTTCTCGATATACGTTGAATGAGGCAGGGCCATTGGAAGCCATAGAGAATGCCAAAATCAATAATGTGAAGCCTTTGTGCTTCCTCAGCCCTTTTCAGGATTGTTCTGTTTGCAAAGAAATTCGACATCTTTTTAAAGGGGCACGCTTGGACATAGCCCTGGTAGGATTTGAGGATTTCGGCAGCAGATGCGCCATTACCTACGAGCACCGAATAGGATGGCATCTCTGTGCCTACCAAACGCGCTTCAAGGCCATTGGCGAAATAATAGGCCAGCCTCTGGGTGCCATCACCAAAGGCAGAAGAATGCTGTCTGATTTGTTTGAGCAGTTCATGTGAACTTCGGTGATCATTGCTTGCCACAGATTGTGCACATTGAGTCAAAAGGGTCCACAGATCCACCATATCCCCTTCACCTCCCTTTTTCCTCCTGCGTGATGTTTTGCCACTGCCGTTGCCGCCACTGCTGCTGCTGCTGCTACTGGATCCTTTGGACAGCACATTCCGCTGCAACTCTTCATCTTCTCGCTTTTCTGGGTTATCGAAAAGAGGGCATAATTGGTCATCTCTTCCACCTTGACAAAGCAAGACCTTGTCGAACAAAGCTGCTTGTTCATCAAACTCTTCTTCCACGAAAATCGCCGACTGTTTGTTACTGCGTCCTCCTTGTTGGTACTCTCCATCTTCCCGTCTGTGACTTTTCTTTTCCCTGCTGGGAGAACACTGACTTCCCTCACCCTCTGACCCAGCATGATCAATTACTTCTTTTGGTTCCGGAAACACTGTCCGGTTACTCCCCACACCAAGTATATCCGTAGTCCTACTTAAAAGAAGCTCATTAGCTGCTTGTATTCCACTAGATGAGTCAAGATCCAGATAGGAGCTAAAAGGAGAATCAACTACAGCAGCACGAGGGACACTGCAATCACCCTGCTCGCGTACTCCATTGAACTTAGCATGGTTTGACACAATCTCACAGTTGTAACAACCATCAGAATTGCCATTTCCAGGGGAATAATGATCATATCTATTCGCGAAGATTTGATTAACGGAAGGCGATGAATGATCTGATGAAGGGGTATCCTTCTGGTAGAGGACATCACGCCAATTTTTCTCTTCGGCCTGGAGGGCGGCCAAGCAATCCTGCAACATGCAGTTTTTCTCCTCCAAGTCCTCCTCCATGAGGATCTCACTAATGAACTTGAGAAGTGAATTGGAGGTATCACTATCTTCTGGGGATTCCACCTCCAAGCTACCGGAAGTCGGCGATGCATTGGAAATAGGGTTATTAGGTTCGGCGTCATGATTGAACCCATTAATGATATTACGATTCGGTTGGATCGAAATCGATCCATGGTCAAACTTCAACCCATTCAAGTAACTAGAACATTCTGTGAGAAGGGATTCCATAGAAACCTAACCCAGAAAAACCCAGAAGACAATTGCTTGCAAAAGAGTGAGAAACAGAAGAAGGGCAAGAAAAAGTGAATAGAAGGCCCCCCCTTCTTCTTCTTTTTTTCTTCTCTCTCTCCCTGCAATCAACAGTCCAAATTTTCGGGTGTCAGCTTTGCAAAATCTTGCCCTGAATGTTTGGTTAAACAAGGGAGAAACTCAGCATCCACACGGAAGCAAAAATAAGGTAATTGAATCCAAGTCAACAACGCCTACACCAACACTGAGCCAAAGGGTAAAAGCAGGAAAATTCAAGCAATCCAAGTGATTCGGATATCACATAATACTGCCAACAAGCTACACAAAACCCGCAGATTCAGATCAACCCCCCCGAAAAAGAAGAAAATGGAGGAACAGGAAAGAGAAAACTTCTATCAGAGAGAAAAAAACAGAGAGAGAGAGAGAGGAGTACCTCGAGAAAGCAAGAGACTATACGGTGCTGAAAGGACAAACTGTAACCTATTGACTAATGTGAAAGTTTGATTCTTGAGTTATATCCTCTCTCTCACATGGCATTGGAACGGGAAAGACAATAACAACAGAGAGCCGCCCTAAGGTGCACAGAAACTTCAAGGAAACATCTCCCAAACGAGACAAAGAAAGCCGCCACCTCTCGATCCTCACAGGTTACTCTTGGCGATAATAAACCAGCCAGTGATTGGTGATGCTGATGTTTTTTTTTTTTTTTTGTAGAGCATGAATAAAAAAGAATTGACTTTTTTGGCGACCGTGGTGAATTTTCTCTGCACCGGTTGCAAGATACCTGTTCTGGACGTGCGACCAAGAAAGAAAATGTTTCTTGCCGATCAAGATATTTGACCAATTATTGGGCGAGTGTGAACGCACCTTGAGATGCTCTAGAAACTTGGGTAAGTAAAGGAGAGATTTGTACAGGTAGATATCCAAAAAATATTAATGCCCCTGTTACTGCTCCATAATTTCATGCCTTTCTTTTTCACCCACTTGCTTAGTCACATCTCAATTATGAGTAATCTAATCTGAAACTTAATGAGCAAGATTGGATAAGCAAATCAGCAAATCCTGGGACTTTTAGACCCAATTCAGAGAACTTTAAGATGGTGGGGGTCATGCTGACAAATTTCTGAGAAGATCCATGCTTTCCCCCTTTATTTAATTGGTTTGTGTTTGTGCCTTTTCTTTTGGTCTTTGGTGACCTATGAGCATCTTCTTGGTTCTACCAGCACATGCACTCTCCGTTCATACAGATTTTCTCGATCTTCCCACCTTTTCTTCCTCACCTGAGATTAAAATATCAAGAAAATGGTTCGTCTTTCAACCATCAACTAGGGTTTTAGTCTCATAATCTTGCTATACGACCGACCTTTTTGGACCAGTCCTAATGCCTTCTATTTTAATCTTTTGTTCAAGAGTCATAGGAAGCCGCCGGTGTCCGGTTACAAAATTTCCATCTACGTTGTCGTAAAGAGCAAGCTATAGCTAATACCAACTATTGCTCTTTATTTTGTGGCTGGACAATTATTGCTCCTTATATTTCGACCAATTTTTTTTTTTTTTTTTTGGCTCCTTATTGCTAAAGTGAGAAATGTCTCTGTAGCTTCTGAGTTTGTCATAACGTGGAATGGCAACATCTTTTTGTAGCGTTTTTGCATAATTGATGGAGGGCCAACCAGGATTTGAAAATGCCTCTTCCCTAATCTGCTTTAGCTTTAACAGGAAAGGACATATTCCTGCCTTTTATTAAGGACAGATAATATGTGCTAAGCTCCATCATTCAATACTATGACCAACATGTCGATAACTCCGTGTTCGTTATTTCCATTACTTTGTTAGCAACTGCCTAAACGTGTTAGTAAAGTAGGGATTTTGCAAAATTTGTCATCAAGTTGATATCTAATGTTGGTGTCAACAGTCAAGTGAGTAGACCATCTGGATAAACAGATGCACCACATTTAGACCATATCGGATGTGGAACCGTTGTGGTTACTAGTATTTGTTTGATAATAGCCTCCAAAGAGGAAAATTTTCTGAATGGATAATTTTTCCCAATTCAGTGAATGGCTGCTATGTTGATGTCAAAAAGCTTTTTGTAAGTCAATAGACTAGTTGATATGGCACCAAGTATTGTCCACCTATGTTCGAGTGGTCCATGGGACTAATAAGAAAGGCCAAAAGCTAGTCCCAGATGTTGGAAAGTCTCAGTTTTAGATAAGATTCACCCTTTCTGAAATGAATGTTCACTTGCAGTACATTTTATGCTTCCTAAGTTGCCTCCATATCTCATTGTTGATGTTTTTTCTGATGTTTAATGCCTATGGTTCTCAGAACCAGCGATAACCGGAGGGGGAAGTGGGAAAGAAATTGTACCTGCAGGATAAGATTGATGTTGTTGAACAATCAGAAGGAAATTGCAAATCTTGCTGCACACTAAACTGGATCTCAACAAAGTCTTATCTGCACTAAATCTTGGGACTTGGCAACTGGAAAATATTCATTTTGGTTGAATGTCTCTTATTTAGTTTACCGGATGTGGGGCTCATTGTGATAGTTACTATGTCGTACTTATAGAGATGTGTTTGATCCATGCGAGAAGCCTCAACTTACTTCTCGGATTATACCAGTGCCGTCACTTGTGACATTTCAATTGGAAATTCTGTTGGCACTTGTTAGAATTGGCATTTTTACAGTGTCGTTTGCAGTGCATCCATATATGAGAAGTAGTTACATACCTTCATTGCCATGGAGATTGCAAGCTTCATAAATTTAGTCAATGAGAAACAGATCAGCACATCAAAAATTCTGAAATGGCATTGATTCTTGCACAGGAATAGACTTCTCCCTCACTGACCGAATATCATTTTTCTGTGTGGTGCTTCGGGTAGTGAAGGAACGTATCCCATTATGGTCAAATCATGGATCGCAGCCTACATACAGTGGAACTTGACTAGGTGGATCTAAGCATATGAAGTCACATTTCCCATTAGTTAATCAGATATAAGGACAGACTATACGTCGAAGCACCATTATCTCGCATTGGTACTTGGACTTGGTAAAGATGATCGCTTCTGAGTTTCTGTCAGAATGATGATTGAAAGCATTTGCTCACTTAAGGATGGACAAGGACAGGTGGTAATCGGACTCGAGTGCAGCTGTGAAATGTGTTTTTCCTGAAACCCAAACGAGTGGAAAGTCATGTTGAACCAGCAAAAGGTTCGCTCCAGTTACAGGAATCGGTGGAAATGATATAAACACAGAGGAGATCAAGTGATGATTCCAAGAGTTCCAACAAAAGGCTGCCCAAAATAATAGGACAGGTTGTGAGAGTAAATCAAAGACTTACATTGTACTTCAAGAGAAAGGCAATCATGACAGCCTAAAAAATGAAGCGGCTGAACTCAAAGCAAAGATACATGACAGACAAATAAAACTAGAAAATTTAATTAAAGTTGTTTAATCTAAGGCCAATGCTGTGCTACGGAAGAGCCAAGAAACAATTCCATTCGTTCAGAGAAGTAAAGCAACATTTCGCATCAAACTTCTTTCGCCCAACCCACAAGCAAGAAGCAGAGGTTCTATGCCTCTGCAAGATATAAACTTATGGAGTTGGCACTGCATGCATGTATAACAGGAATTATAAAGATGTCTTCCCCACAATAACCCCACCTCTTTGATTGAAAGCCTCCTGCTAAATCAGTTTTATCCATCATAATGCTGCCCAAAATGGCATTGGGCTGAGATCCTTCTCCTGTGATATCTTCTGTTGAGATGATTCACAGCATTTATACTTGATCTTCAAAAGATTTGACCATATTGTGTTGGCTTCTTCTTATGATCTGCAAGGAAGAATCAAATGATTATCCAAACAGAAGCTAACTAGCCGATACTCGGATATGTGAAGCAAGCATATATAGATGAGATAGGAAATTGAGCAGCACCTAAGTGTCTCTCACACATGATTATCACCAGGCAATGCAGGAAGAATCTCTCTCGTCGTGGCTTATTATAGTAGAAAACATGCTTCCTGAATAAACTATGCTGATAACCAACAGGCGCAGCCGGAAATTATCCGGCCCCTCCAACCGAGCAGCACCCAGTTGTTTTCTTCATCAAGCACGAAATCCTTGTGGTAATCTGCACTCAACTTAGCCCTAGCCTTCTTTGTGAACTCCCGATCCAGAGGAAGCTGCTGGAAACCAACCCTGGTAAGACGAACTTGCCACTGCTTATATGTTTCAGGCCTCTCAACCCTCTCCATACCTTCACATGCCACAATATTCATAATCTCTCGCCCAAAGAAATCTCTCTCCAGAACCAACCTCTGCGCATTGTCATGAGCTATGGTAGTGTCAAATATATCATATATCGTAGAGAGGTGAAAAAGAGCTTCCCGGAATCTTGTTATGAAAAATGGTGAGTTGTAGGATCCGTTTTTTATACCATGAATAAAGACATGAGGTTTCATACTCCTGATGAGGTTTAAGACCATATCTCGCTGACAGTTCACCTCAACTGTCTCGTCATAGAGATACTCAAATCGAGCAAGACAATTCACGGCAACAAGCTCGTCGCTTCGAATCTTGAGATCTGCAACTTGGATACATTCCCAGCTTGCTGATGCTACCGCTTGGAATTCGAAAGGCACATTAAAGCGCTCACAGTACTTGGCCAAACGGCGACCTGTTTCCTCAATTCTTTCGGCGGGACGAAATCCAGGTTGTGGAAGCTCTATTCCTGTGATTCGTAGCTTTGGAACCCCTCCGGTTCTGTTTGAGAGCTCTTGGATAAGGATTGGCCATTGATAACCAAAATTAATACCAAAGTCTATAATATGAAGCACTTTTGCTGTTTCTGCTGCTTTCAAAATCATGTAGTTTGAGAAGAGGATTTGGAATTTCGTGAATGGACAGGCTGAATAATGAAGTTGGTATGCTTTCACCTTATCAGCTACCGATCTCTTCTGGATAACTGAATAGTAAAAAGCTTGACTTCTACCGGCACTGCCGCCGGCAAGGCGTGCTTCCAGCCCATTGGCAAAGTAATGGGCTGCCCTTCGAGAACCATCGCTGGAGGGGGATGAATCCTGTCTGATTTGCTTTAGCCATCCATGAGCGGTCTTGAAGTCATTACTAGAGACAGCTTGTGCACAGAGAATCAGAAGACTCCTCAAGTCCGATGTGCTCTCATTTCCCTTCTTCTTACTATGAAACCCAATACCATTGAGATCATGAAGATCCTTGATTTCAGTTAACTTCTCCGATTTGCACTTTAATGATAGAAGCCCCCCATTTCTGTTGCTGAGCAACAACTTTTCAAGCAGATCTGAAAGCTCAGAGTCTTCGTTGTACGGAGCCAATTGCTTGTTGGCCCGCCCTTCTTCGATCCTGGCATAATGCCTTTCATGATTCTTTCTCCCCCTTGACCCATTCTCTGACTGATTGCTACCATTGATGCCGGTTTCTGCTCTCTCCCTGATGGTTGGAGCCAATCCATCTTTCTCCTGATTGATAGATATGTGAATGCTACTAGGGATGAACTTCCTGGCCTCCTCTAACCCTTTATTAAATTGCAGGACAGACTCATTGTTGCTGAACATTTGCCTAATTAGTAGCTCACTTGGAACCGAGTAACTAAACTTATACCCATACTTAGGCAAGCTGTCTACAGAATTGATGGAGGACTGAAATGTGCGATCCACGTTCGAATGCAAGACCACGTCACCCGGACTTTTGGCATGAATGGAAGCATAATCATTTCTCTCCGGAGCATCATTTGAATTTGGATCCAGAGAATGGCAAGAGTTGGAGCCGGTGCTGATAGTGCCGTTACTGCCTTGATCGCCGCTGCTTCCACAAGATCTCCAACTTGAGCTGTTGATGACCTGATTGGTATCAACCCGTTCGGTTGGCTTTGGGGAATCTGGGTATTTCTTGCCAAGTGCATCATACAAGGACTTCTCTGTGTGTCGTAGAGCCATGATGTTGGGAACGACCCAGGGCTGCTCCTCCATGTTCTCTTCCATAAGCATCTGATTTATGTATTTCAGAACAGGGTCCTTTGAGTTGCCGTGATCTGAGAGGGAAAGAGACTCCCCCCCTTTATTTGGGCTTTCACCGGAGCTTGTCGAATGGTGAAGCATCCCTACAGCGGGTCTTGTATCTGTTGATGGAAGATTCAGGTCTCCATCAAGGTTAATGGGAACAGATGGTACACAAGATATGGGTTCGGGTTGGTGCGGGAGAGGAGTCATTTCTGCAGGGTCGGAAATAACAGGAGGTTCATTGATTTTGACTGCATTACAGATATTCCGGGAATGATATGAAATGGCTGGATGAGTGAGGCTATCGTCCTTGAAACCGCGAACAGGGGAAGAGAATTCAGGGAAGTTGGACTCCATTATGATCACTGTCTCAAAATCCTACAAAAGCTCACCGCCTCAAACAGAGTGTCTGATGCAGAGTATCATGCAACTGCTCGTCAGAAGCCTAGCTTTGAACTTTAAACGTCATGTAAGACTATATGATCTACACGTAATTCCCCTTTTTTACAGTCGAATCCCCTGAGAGTCTAAGATGATTCTAATCCTTTGGAGATTCCAGGGACGCGCAAACGAAAAACAGAGGAATCATCTTCCGGCATCCTGTTCAAAAAGTATGAACAGAGTGAGAGACACGTAAATTTGAATCGTTCAGGCGAATGTAATCTTAGCTTCTCTAGACGTTGAAAATAAAGCAAAGAATCAGTGAAAGGAAACGTAGAACTACTGGAACAAGTTGATCGATAGAGTAATCAAAAGCTGCATCCACAATAACAAACAGATGAAAACTGCAAGTAGCGTACCGAAAGAAGAAATGTGGAGCTCTCAGGAGGATTGAATTGAACCGAAGCTCAGGAGTTGCAAACGCCCCTGCACTTTGAGTGGTTCTCCTTTTATAGATACAGAATAAGATGACATCTTTTCACCTCCTTTTGATGGTAAAGCACATTTACTCATAACCTCAAGTCAAGCTCAGCCACAGTAATTATATTATGTTCTTGGTCAGAGCAACGTTGTTTGACTGACATGTCCCCAGCATTGGTGTGAAGGCCGAAAATCATTAATATAAAGCAATTGCAAAACCTGTGGGACCAGGCCAGAGTTCAGACATCATCGTATGGGACTCTTGTAGTCATTATTAAATGTCTAATATTACCCTCCAAGGGGAACAATTTGTTGAAAGGATGGCGTTTCCTGATACAGTGAATGGCTGCTATGGTTGAGAATGAGGTTTCGAAAAGTCAAAGAGACGAATCCGACTAAGTTTGAAGGGCAGGTGAGACTAAGGGCCTGTTTGTGTTTGGCAACGATTCTATTCCCAGAACAGACAAATATGAGAAATATATTTAGTAACGTAAATGATTTTGATTCTTAAATTTTCTGAATTTATTATCGGGAATAGATTTGGAGCAGAAACAAGAATCATAAAAAATTTGATTTTTTGTTCTAGAATCACTTTTGAGAAACAAGACCCCTCACTTTGTTCCCGCCGCCGCCCGCCGGAGAAAAAGAAGAATAAAAAATAAAATAATTTTTTTAAAAAGCATTTAAAAAATAATTTCTTTTTATGAAAAATTAAAAAATAATTAGAAAAATTAAAAAAATTAAAAAAATTTAACTGTATTGCATGAAAGTGTTTAGCAATATCATTTTTCTTAACAAATTATAAAAAATAAATATTTCATGATTTGGCTAAACATAGAAGTGTTTAAGTAATATATGTCGGGTTGGGTATGAATCGTTAGATTTGTACTGCGTGAAAATGGGTCAAAACTGGTTAAATGAATCAATATGAAGATTCAAAATAATTAGGAATAGAAAATTCTATTTAAGTTTTTCACATCTTGATTTTTAGTGAACCTATAAAAAGATATAATAGTCGGTGAATTGATGTTCCTACTCTTAGCCTTAAGTAAGATCTATTCATAGTTGGTCAGTCCTCCACGGTACGGCTTCTCGCTTTTCATGAATGTGTCTCCTCTCGGACCATATTCGACCTGGACCAAACCAGATTTGACACACCCGTTTGACACCTCTAGCTCTATGTCAATTCATGGCAAAAATTCAAGTGCAAATTGCCTATTGAGCTTATGTTCTTTCTTAAGAATTGCATATGTTTTCATGCTCCACGAAATAAATAGACTAATTATGGATTTTGCATGATTTGTATTCATTTTATCAGTGATGTTATATAGGTTGACTTTATAGCAACAAGACGTAGTTATTTAACTTAAATGAAAAAAATTGGGAAGAGAAATTGTTCCCCGGAATAGAAATTTTGTTCCTGCAAATGAAAATTTTGTATAGTTACCAAATGCATTTCTGTTCCGGAAACAAAAATTTTGTGTAGTTACCAAACGCATTCTAATTCTCTAAAACTCGTCCAGGGAACAGAATTTGAAAAAATAAATTCTGATTAGAATTAATTTTTTGGATCAAAATCGTTGCCAAACGCACCCTAAAAGGCTTGTCCTAAATAATTGCAGTTCTAGAATCAGATAAAGATTTGTCCAATATGGATTCTCTCTTACATTGCACAAATAATTTTTCTATTGATTTTACATGAATAGTCAAATTCTAAGCTTGCTTGAGATGTGCGTGTGAGTTATGTTAGAATAGTCCCAAATCAGAGAATTGATGTGATGTGTAGCAGTTAATATCCTAGTTGACCCATAACAACTTAAGCTGTTGAGTGAATATAGGTTTAACTGGATATATCTTGATGTAGAAGGATATCTTGATTGAATTATGTGAGAGAAGTCCCACATCGAAAAACTATTTTTGAGTGAAGGGAGAAAAAGCGAAGGAAGAACCAGCGTTCCTTCATCTCCATGATGGCATACTACATACAGAAATTCGATGAATCAAAATGCACGTCGAGGACTTCGAAAGGAAGAAGGGTGTGCTTGGACTTGCACACTCCATTCACAGGTCCAGCTTTGTTCGAACATGGATCAGAGCCCACTTTCACTATTGACAGATGGTCACATTTACCATAGTCCAAGTTAAATATTAGGACCGAACAATAACTGGAGATGATTGAGTTTACTAAGTCAATGTGAGCGTTATCTGGAGAGAGTTTGCTTGCCTCAGTTTAGATGAGGACGTGTGTTAACCCGACTCAAAGTGATTGTACCTGAACAATTGGTGAGGAAAATTAAAGCAAATATACTGGATCGGGATAAGTTCACTAGGAGTGCCATAACTTTTGTACGGCGTTCACTTGAGTGCTATAATTTTTTTTTTTGTTCACTTAAGTACCACATCGGAGCAAAATCGATCACTTGAGTGTCACTTCCGGCAAATTATCCTACGTGGACATTTTTTATTTATTAATTCTTCAGTGACACGTGGGTTTTTATTTTATTTTATTAATTTTAATGTTTTCTGATTTTTTTTATTTTGTATTTATTTTCAAAATTTCCTTTTTCTTTTATTTTTTACTTGGTTTTCTTCCCCCTTGGCCGGTGAGGGTCACCGGCCACGATCGGCTTGCCTAGGGGCCAAGCCGCCTGGACCTCGGCCGGCGGGTCCGCGACATCCTTGGGCGAGGGTCGTCGCCGACCGCAGCCGAGGGCGCAACGGCCCTTGCCAGGTCCGAGTGAGGGCTGCCTCGGCCATGGCCGGTGAGGTCGTTTAGGCCCTCGCCTGTGGTCGGTAGGGCCGCGACGGCCTTGGGCAAGGGCTGTTGCGGCCCCGCTGACCGAGGGCGAGCGGACCCTCTCCCCTGTGGTCATCGGTCGTGGCCAGAGAGGGTCGTCGGTGACCCTCCCCGGCCAAGGGGTGAAAACAGCAAGAAAAAAGCCAAAAGAAAAAGAAAAATTTAAAAATAAAAAAATAAAACAAATCCACGTGTACATTAAAAATTCAAAAAAATTGTTCCGGTGGCGCCACGTCAGATTTTCCTGCGTCCACGTAGGATTTCCAGTGAGACAAATCGCCGATGGCACTTAAGTGACAGATTTTTCAAATTTGTGGCACTCAAATGAGCAAAAAAAAAATTATGGCATTCAAGTGAACGCCGTACAAAAATTATGACACTCCCGATGTGCCTATCAATTATATTGTTCCAAGAGTTCCAAAAGGAAACATCACGAAGTTATGAAAACATCAGGTGATGTTAAGATAGAGCTCTAACAGGTGGAATCATCGCAAACTGGAAAAAGAAATGACTTAAAAGTGTTAAACAAACATACATGGAAATAAATAACACAGTGCAAAATCGCTAATATCAATATGACTGCTACAGAAAAGCTAAGAGACAATTTTACCCGTTCAGAGAAATAAAGCAAGAATTGCCGGCACATCTGCCAATATATAACAGAGTCCCAGATATTGAAATGAACTAACTGACATAAGACACCATTCTGCGTAATGTACACGATCTTACTAACAAAAAGACTTGTCACGTTGGCTTTGCGGTACAAAGATAACCCTCCTCTATTGACCACCAGTAACAGTGTCTTCCAACAACGGGCCCTAATATTTAATTGAGATCTTCCTTCTTCTAATAAGGGTTTCATCTGTACTAGTTCTGCTCAAAAGTGACTCTGCTTGAGATCCTTCCTCCGATATTAGCTGATGAAATAATTTGCAGGCAATGTACTCGACCCTTGACACATTTCATAAGAGTGGATTTGGTGCTTCATTTTTCTGCATAGGAAGAATCACACGACTTTCCAAAAAGAAGCTAACCAGCCAGTAAACTAAACGCGTCACGTAGTGCCAACATACCTTCTCTTTGCTAGGCATAATGCAAGCATACTTAGGTGAAACCTGAGAATGATCATTACCTCAGCCTCTCTTGTATATATTCTTTCGCCTCTTGGGGGTTATCATGTTAGACAAACATGCTTTAGAATGCAGACTAGTTGTGGCACAATCAAAACATTCTGTAATGGGTGAGGGACCCCTGTGGTAACGTTTAGAGAGTGTCGCTAGTATTGTTCATCACGCCCACCCTTATCTGCCCTTTTACTTACAAAAAGGAAGCTATGTTGGTACCCAACAGGAGCAACGAGAAATTATGCGGCCCCTCCAACCAAGCATCATCCAGTTGCTTTCTTCCTTGAGCACGAAATCCTTGTGGTAACATCCACTCAAAGTTAGGCCTGGCTTTCTTCATGAGCTTCGGATCTAGAGGAAGCTGGCTGAAAACAGCACTGGCGAGACCAACTTGCCACTGTCTATGTGTTTCAGGCCTTTCAATCCTCTGTAAACCTTCGCATGCCACGGCAATCACAATCTCTTGCCCAAAGAATTCCCTCTCCAAAAACCAACCTCCGTTCGTCATCTCCAGGAATGGTAGCATCGGACATATCATAAATATAGAAAGGTGAAAAAGAACTCACGGAACCTAGTTATGAAAAAGGGCGCATTGTAGGATCCACCAGAACAAAGACATTCGGTTTCATACTCCTGATTAGCCTTAAGACAGCATCTCGCTGACAGTTCACCTCAATTGTGTCGTCAAAACAATGCATAAATGAAGAAAGAAAATTCATGGCAACCATCCCCGCCTCTTCAAATCGGGAATTCATAACTCTGAAACATTCCCAGCTCCCTGTGCAAAGGCATGGAATTCAAAGGGAACAAGAAAGCGATCAGAATAGTTGGCCAAACGGTGTCCTGTCTCCTCAAGTCTCTCGGCTGGACGCAATCCAGATTGTGGAAAGCTCTATTTGTTTGATTTATAGTTTAGGTTCTCTTCCAGTTCTCTTTGAGAGCTCCTGGATAAGGATTGGCCATTGAAAACCAAAATTGATACCAAAGTCTAAAATCTGGAGCACCTCCGCTTGTGCACAGCGAATCGGAAGATAACTCAAGTCCACTGAGCTCTTGTTTCCCCTCTTAATAGTGAGTTTTAATCTTTCTTATCTGGTTCTTGCTGGGTTTCAGCTATTTAATCCTGGTGATTCTCGTCACATATCTTTCAACTGAACAAGTAATGTAAGCCATTTACAGTTGATTATCCTTCGGTAACTATAATTCATACAAGGATGACCGCTTCACATCAATTATAACTTTAATGCTAACATTTGGTCTTCAGATGAGTACCTCTTTCTAGATGTTATTTTTGGCTGGAGCTTATATTTAAGATATTCTAGTTGCATTCACGCTGCCCATAACTTGGTTTCAGATTTGACGAGTCCTGTCACTTGTCACATTTCATTTGCAAATCCCGTTGGCCCTCATTAGAATTGGCATTTTCAGGACCTCTTTTGCTTCCATAGTAAAGCAATCAACATAACTTCCTTGGAGTTGAGAGAGCAACCTTCATACGTTATGAAGGTTGTATGCAGACTAGCACATTGATTCTTGGAATGACATAAGAACAATCCTCAGTGAGCACATTCCATTTGCAGGTCCAGCCTTTTACAGGCATCCATCAGTGCTTACTTTCACTGAAACTCGGCTATGCATAATTAAGCAAATCATGTCATATTTCCCAAAGTTCACGTTGGGAGACAATCACCTGAACTGAATATTTAGTTAGGTTGATGTGAATTCAAGCTATCTATTTCTTTAACAAAGGCCAAGAAGCCAAAATTATAGTGTCACCCTTATTGTCCATACATAAAATAATAAATGAAATGGATAAATATTGTGTTGACACCTAAATTTTGATTTTCCTTTTCAGTTATGTTGCATAAAAAAATTAGGAATTAGTTTTAGTTCCTACCAAATATAATTATTTTAATTAGCATGCATTGCATAATTAATTTAGTTTTGCATTCATTGCATTTGCATTTTTATTTAATCGGACCGATAGCAGAAAAACAAGCGAAAATCGACAAACGGTGGACCCGAGCTTACATGAAAAAAAATTCGGCTAAGGCTTGGTGGGGTGTGCCGAAAATTTGAAGGAGCTTGGACCTATTTTCAAACTTTATTCAGCTCGTTTTTGCTCATTTAAATGTTAAGACTTTTAATTAATTATCCATTTAATTAATTAAAGCCCGATTTGAGCCTGAAAATGCACAATTAGCCCATAAGAAGCTAAGAATTTTCGGCTGGCCCATTGTGCACCCCATATGGCCGAAATTTTGAAGTGTTTTAGGATTATGGGACTCTTGAAGATCAGAAACTAATCCTACGGTCAGAACCTAATCCTACGGTCATTAATAAATCATACTTCAACTAGGATTAGGAAAACCTTATGTCTATATAAGCTAACTTAAGCTTAGGGTTAGGGGGACGGTCATTCTATTATAGTTTTGCTCAGAAAATTCAGAGGTGGTTGAAGGAGTTCGAAGGTTCCCCCCTTCCCCTCGTGGTCGAGCTCTCCTCTTTCGGTCTACCTCCACTCACGCTCCCACCGCTTGGCTCGTCGCACCAGCAGCATCGCCGTCACGCCAGCGGCCTTGTCGTCGTCCACAGCAGCTCTAGTTCGATGCCTTGCCGCAGCGCGCAGCAGCTCCAGCCCGACGCGCCCTCGTCGTCCGCCTGTCCGTCAAGCCGCCCGACTGCACACTGCTCGCCCACTGGTCTTTTGTTGTTTCGGCTGCTGATCAGCCACCATTCCAAGGCTGATCAGCCCTGGTTTTGCCCACCACTTGAGGCTCGATTGTTGCAGATTTCCGGGAGCTATTTTTCCATTATTCGGAGCTTAGTTCATCACAAATCAAGTCAAAAACAGGGCTGATTCTTAGGCCACTTCACTTATTTTCAGCACAAATTTTGCTCGGCACTTTAAGGTAAGACTTCTTACTTTTTAGGTTGCAAATACGTGAAGTTTTGTCTGGAATTTTTTGCATGTCTTGACAAGCCCAGCTAAGGTTACATCCTCATGAACTCACATGCTTTTGTTATCAAGGTTTGAAAACATGATTTTTATTATTATTATCAAAGATATCAAGGTTTGAAAACATGATTTTATTATTATTATCAAAGAACATGAGTTCTCAAAGTTTTGACAATCAAAGGAAATGATTTTGCAAGATCAATTCATAAAGTTCTGATTTTTATCGAGAAAATTCGGAAAAGGTGTTGCTTGACTTGAATTGATTCATGTTTTTTTAGCATAATTTTATGAATAAATCCGAATTGGGAAAGTTTCTTTCCTAAAGGGCAACGTTTTTCCTAAGTCGGACAAGTCCTATCCGTGATTATTCGGATACGATCCTCTGGTTTAGTGAAAAACGGGAAATTAGTCGATCCAATCTATGACTATTTAGATTCGATTTGCTAATTTCAAGAAGCCATCTTCGACTAGGAATACTAATTTTCGAAAATTCAAAGAAGGGTGTTGGATGATTTGTCTTGTGGATTACTTTTCTTGGTTTGAGAATTTTGTATGTTGTGATCCTTATCTTGGTTGGTTTCCATATAACTTTATATGGTTTCTTAGAAACCTCATCTAATTAAAATTTTAGGAAGATAGGTTTCTTAGAAACCTTATCTCATTGGATTATGCGGAATTATATCAAGAATTTCTTCAAATCAATTGCATCTTAATTTCCGAAAATTCAAAGAAAATACCAAAAAAATTCATCTCATATTTTCGTATACCTCATATGTTCATGTTTACATTTCATGTCTTAATCTCATATTTGCACCTCACCTCTCTCATGTCCATATGCCATGTTCGCATCTCATGATTGCACGTCATCATGTTATTGCATATTGCATACTTGTACGTCATAATATTGTTGCATATCCCACGTTTACATACTTCCTTGACATGTCATTATTTTACCCGTCATATTTTGCCATGTCGCATGTTCGCATATTTGCATATCATATTTTGCATATCTCATGTTGCATTATCATACAGGGTAGAATGCATATCTTAAATTGTTATATAGTTTTGGCACGTCATTATCCGTCATATTATGCCATGCCATCTGCATGTGTTTTGCATTCATAAGTAGTGTCTAATGTCTGGTCAATGTTCATACATCATGTTAATATAGATGTTATTGGTCATATTGTCTAACAAATGCATGATAATTGCCATGATATTCATTTAGTTAGAACAAATTTGTTTTGCATGTTATAATGTTATGCCATCTTTGCAGGCATTATATCTCGAGGGTGTAGAGTATTTCACCATAAAGTTATATCCAGCGCTCGGCTGGCCCAGAGTATCCCAAATCTCCTTGTCGTCTTTGTCTTTGACCAACTCAGGATACTCCAACCGCATGCTCGGGACTACCAGTAAGTCTGAGTTTCCATCACAATACTCCCCAGCGCGAAATGTGAGATCTCCCGCATCAATCATGTCTTGGATCCGGGTTTTCAATGTGAAGCATTGCTCTAATGAGTGGCTGGTGCGACCGCAATGAAAGTCACAAGATTTGTGCCGATCGAAACTGTGAGCATCTTCAATCCTAGAAAATTCTTTTTCCCTATCTTTCTTCAGCAATATTGGCCAAAGTATGGATATTGGTTGAGATAATTGAGTGAATTCTCTTTCTTTAGAGACTGGAAATTGATCTTGAGTTGGCTGTTTTCGTGAGGCGCCTGAGTGGCACGCCCTTGATCAAGGAAAATGGGGTCAGGATATCGGTTGAATCCAATCGGGTCAGGAAGAGTCCTCGGATTCGGACCGGGCACACCAAAGCGGGAATTAGGGTTGCATGGAGAAGGTGCTTTATTTGCCTTGACCAGATGCTTCAGAAGGTAAACAATACGCTCGATGAGATCAATTAGGCCGTTCATTCGTTCGTTCAACTCCTTCACTTGCTCTTTCACATTTTCTTCGACAAGAGCCGCGATCTCAGCATGATTGGCCATATTGCCTGTTATTGATCGAGTAATACAAATGTGAGGTGAATCCATGATAAATTACAAGCAAAAGGGTATCAATATGATCAGTATGATGAGTCGAAACGACGAGTCGATCCATGGCAACACCCCTCCCTCTTTCTTCTTCCCGTCTTCCTCACCCACGACCCCTTTTCCCTCTTTCTTCTTCCTCTGTCTTCCTCGCCCACGACCCCGCCGACGTGCTGGTCCTCATCGATGCCGAGCCTCCGCGGGGAGATGCTCGATCTCTAGCACGCCGCCGCTTTCCTCCCCCGCACCAAGATCTCGGCGTCCGTCGACTACTCCATCGTCGGCCCATCACTGAGGCCGCGATCTTGGTGAAGGAAATACCGACTTTCATTACCCATATAAACCCAGAATCGAATCGCAGCGGAAATGTGAACACATTCATACGGGGTAACAAAAATCAAAGAAAAGATCTCTGAATTATTATATATTCTTCTGTCACAAACGATTTAGAAAGAAAACAAAAACAGAAAAAACCGCACATGGTCTCTCTCAGTCTCTCTCTATCTCTAAGGCGTATCGGCGACGATGACGTGGGAAGATGCTTCTTCCCAGTTTTTTTTAGGACTCTTTCTTCGCCTTCACTCGGTGATTCGTCGGAGGCGACGGCGAAGGGGCGGTGTGGTTCGTCGACGAGAGAGTAGGGCGTCGTCGCAGGCGTGAATGTGAAAGAAAGACCAAGTTGCATAAGGACGAAGATCTCGGCCTCTTTTCTGAACGAAAGAGAGAGAGCGTTGGAGAAAAGAGAGAAGGTGGAGGGGTGTTTATGGTAGAGAGAAAGTGAGCGAGGGATAAATTTCGGAAAATCTGAAATGTGGGGGTCATTAGACACGTGTCATTCAGTAAGTGAATGTGGGTAAAAATGAGGTGGCACCGCCTGGGTACCCGATATTTTCTCGACAAGAGTGCGTGTGTGGCTGAGAGTGAAAGTGGAGAGAGGGTGACGTGCAGATGAGAGAGGGAGAGTCATGGGCTGAAGACAAGAATAAGAAGGTGATGGGCCATGTGAGGGAAAAGAAGAAGAAGGAAGAGGGGGGAGTGAATGAGTGGGCGGCCATGAGTGATTGGGCCGCCCACTTTTTCATTTTTTTTTGTTTATATTTTCTTATTTTTTTATTTTTCAATAATAAAAGGAAAATGCAAAATTAACCTAATTTGGTCTATTTTATTTTACAGAAAGATTAAAGTACGGGACCGATAAAATTAGGTGTCAACAGTGACCTACGAGCATCTTCTTGGTTCTACCAGCACATGCACTCTCCGGTCATACAGATTTTCTTGATCTTCCCACCTTTTCTTCCTCACCTGAGACTAAAATATCAAGAAAGTGGTTCGTCTTTCATCCATCAACTAGGGTTTTAGTCTCATAATCTTGCTATACGACTGATCTTTTTGGACCAGTCCTAATGCCTGCTATTTTAATCTTTTGTTAAAGAATCATCGGAAGCCGCCGGTGTCAGGTTACAAAGTTTCCATCTATGTTGTCGCAAAGAGCAAGCTATAGCTAATACAAACTATTGCTCTTTATTTTGTGGCTGGACAATTATTGCTCCTTTTTTTTTGCTCCTTATTGCTAAAGTGAGAAATGGCTCGGTAGATTCTGAGTTTGTCATAACGTGGAATGGCAACATCTTTTTGTAGCGTTTTTGCATAATTGATGGAGGGTCAACCAGGATTTGAAAATGCCTCTTCCCTAATCTGCTTTAGCTTTAACAGGAAAGGACATATTCCTGCCTTTTATTTAGGACAGATAATATGTGCTAAGCTCCATCATTCAATACTTTGACCCATATCATTTCCCTGATCAATAATTCTACAGCCGTGGTCGTGAATTTTCAGACATGTCGATAACTCCGTGTTCGTTATTTCCATTATTTTGTTAGCAACTGCCTAAACGTGTTAGTAAAGTAGGGATTTTGCAAAATTTGTCGTCAAGTTGATCTCTAATGTTGGTGTCAAGTGAGTAGACCATCTGCATAAACAGATGCACCACATTTAGACCATATCGGATGTGGAACCATTGTGGTTACTTTTATTTGTTTGATAATAGCCTCCAAAGAGGAAAATTTTCTGAATGGATAATTTTTCCCAATTCAGTGAATGGCTGCTATTTTGATGTCAAAAAACTTTTTGTAAGTCAATAGACTAGTTGATATGGCACCAAGTATTGTCCACCTATATTCGAGTGGTCCATGGGACTAATAAGAAAGGCCAAAAGCTAGTCCCAGATGTTGGAAAGTCTCAGCTTTAGATAAGATTCATCCTTTCTGAAATGACTGTTCACTTGCAGTACATTTTATGCTTACTAAGTTGCCTCCATATCTCATTGTTGATGTTTTTTCTGATGTTTAGTGCCTATGGTTCTCAGAACCAGCGATAACCGGAGGGGGAAGTGGGAAAGAAATTGTACCTGCAGGATAAGATTGATGTTGTTGAACAATCAGAAGGAAATTGCAAATCTTGCTGCACACTAAACTGGATCCCAAGAAAGTCTTATCTGCACAAAATCTTGGGACTTGGCCACTCGAAAATATTCATTTTGGTTGAATGTCTCTTATTTAGTTTACCGGATGTGGGGCTCATTGTGATAGTTACTACGTCGTACTTATAGAGATGTTCTTGATCCATGCAAGAAGCCTCAACTTACTTCTCTGATTATACCAGTGCCGTCACTTGTGATTCTATTGGCACTTGTTAGAATTGGCATTTTTAGAGTGTCGTTTGCAGTGCATCCAGATATGAGAAGTAGTTACATACCTTCATTGGCATGGAGACTGCAAGCTTCACAAATTTAGTCAATGAGAAACAGATCAGCACTTCAAAAATTCTGAAATGGCATTGATTCTTGCACAGGAATAGACTTCTCCCTCACTGACCGAATATCATCTTTCTGTGTGGCGCTTCGGGCAGTGAAGGAACGTATCCCATTATGGTCAAATCATGGATCGCAGCCTACATACAGTGGAACTTGACTAGGTGGATCTAAGCATATGAAGTCACATTTCCCATTAGTTAATCAGATATAAGGACAGACTATAGGTCGAAGCACCATTATCTCGCATTGGTACTTGGACTTGGTAAAGTTGATCGCTTCTGAGTTTCTATGAGAATGATGATTGAAAGCGTTTGCTCACTTAAGGATGGACAAGGACAGGTGGTAATCGGACTCGAGTGCAGCTGTGAAATGTGTTTTTCCTGAAACCCAAATGTTGGAAAACGAGGGTGTATGGGAGTACCGTGGTCCGCCCATATAGAGCATCACAACCCCTTACCACATTGGATAACTGCCAAAGGCAGTTATTGGTTTCAAACGTGATAAAGTCACGTTTTACAACAGACGTTACTTCTCCCTCCAGATTGTCAGTTTTCTCTTACGTTCTCAATGTACAGAACAGGGTGTAGAAAAACGACAGGAAAAATGACGACGAACTCTCCCGATCGTCAAACGGGTGACTGGACGAACGATCTCTCGAGGGACTGGAACGGTAACATCTAATCTGTGAAAACCCGAGGTATGTCCGTTACGTGATGTACTTCTCTGATCAGTGATTCAAGTAAGTTCTTGAGCTTGTTAATTCCGAGTAATTCCGCTGTGCATATAATGAGATTGGTTCCCTTCATTGGTATCAGAGCATATGTTCTTGTTTCCTGATTGATTGTGAATTTTTGTTCCCGAATTAACCCGAATATACTATTTTCGATCGTACTGTTCATCGACGTTTGTTTTTGTTCTATTCATCAAAAATGAATTTAGAACACATCAGAGGAACGGGCTTGGCGAGACGAAGATTTGGAGTGGTCGCCCATTGCGAGACGACGTCGGGAGTGCCCGCACGCGCCGCACGCTCCACGGCGGTACCGGGCCTTCGGAACAGAGGCGAAATATCGCCTTTAAGCGTGTTTCACTTCTGTAAAAACTGATTATTAACATACCATCAGATTCGTATCGAGGAGACGAACGTTTTGATGGGTGGAACGTCGACAGAGGATGCCGGACGGAGGCTCACGCGCCGCCACTATCCGGCGGGATCGGTGCGGCTGGGAGCCACGCGCCACGTGCATTGCACGTGGGCAAACCGCCAACCGCGTGACTGACGTCAGCGGGTCGGGTACCGACCCGGCCCATGACTTGGTTCCGACCCGGTCCAGTACCCAGCTCGATCCGCTCCTTGACCCGACCCGTTGACCCCTAATAGGCAGAATTACGTTTTTGCCCCCGAACTTTCTGAAAATTGTAATTTGGTCCTCTAACTTTCTGAAATTGCAATTTGGTCCCTGATTTTTTAGAAAATTGCAATTTGGTCCCTAAAGTTTTGGAAAATTTCATTTTAGTCCCCAAAATTGTTGAAAATTTCGATTTGGTCCTCGATTTAAAAAAAAACAAATGCATTATGGCCTCCGTGGACCAAACGCGCCGGAGCTTTGACCGGCGCGTGGGGACGCGTCCAAGCTCCGTTTTGGGCGTGCGAGATACCGTTGTGTTTGTATCGAAATTATCTTCAATTTGATATATTATTTAGACAGGTTTGATGTATTTAAATTTATGAAAATACATATAAAATCCATGATACACGTATTTTGGGGCGTTTTTTCGAGTATTTTTTTCTTCTATATTTTTGTAAATATAGAGGATGGCTTACGTGTTCATAATCGTATGCAAATTGTGTAGAGCATGATTGCTGATAGCATGTATAAAGTTTAGAGTACTTGCTTTTATATCTTGTATTATGAAATTAGAGTATGATTTGATACGTGAATTATTTGTGTATTAGTTCAAATCATGCCATGCCATGTTATGATTACAAGATATAGGGATCATTGTATGATTTATGATCTTTATTCGAGTGGGGAGTTCTATAAAGTTTTAGTAACTTTAATGAACTCAATTTTACATAAATGATTATGTTAATAATAATTTCAAGCGAGGATTCTTAGACGATGATTGGGAACATAGTGAACTTTCGAATCTGAGACCTTATGTGAAATTATTAATTAATGTAATTAGTTAGTGTAAAATAGATGCATAAATGTTAGGCATTAATAGTTCGTGAATACATGTCCATAGAATTTCGTGTTTAGATACAATGGCTACAGTATTTTAGAATATCGGAGCTGAGCTTAACAAAGGAGAGAATTTGAACGGCGGAAATTATGAAAACTGGAATATGAAAATCCAGTATGTGCTAGGAGAGCAAAAAGCATTAGAAGCTCTTAACCTAGTTATAGAAGAATCTGAAGATGGAAATACTGCACATCATAGAAAGTATAAAGAGGCATTTGCTGCATGGAAAAAGATGAACTCTATTGCTCGCATTATGTTGCTGAGTAGCATGGAAAATCGTTTTATACATGAGTTCAGGCATTTATGAAAATGTCAAAGTCAAGTGGGAAGCATTAAAAATTAAGTTTGGATAGACATTGGTCACCAAGTTGAGATAGATCACTATAAGGTTTGACACTTATATGATGCCACATGGGCAGAATATAAAACAACATTTTGAGAAGTATGTCAAACATGATAAGTGAATTGTAAGATGCAGGCCACATTTTGACTAAGGAGCAATAAATGCAAGCAGTAATCCATTCTTTGCCTCATAGCTATGTGCATATAAAAAATCCACTTAATCCACAATGAAAAGTAAAGACTTTTGAGGATGCTTTGCGCAGTCTTGAACCAGAGGTGGATCGCCTTCTGGCGGCTAAACCAATAACTGATTTTTGTTATGTTGGTTCTAGTTCACATGGAGCTTCGGACTCCAAGCGTAAGCGTCAAGGTGGGTTCAAGAAGTGGAAGGGCAAGGGAACGAATTCTTCAAGAAAGAAACTGAAGTTTAACCGACATGGGAAAGGAAAGTGTCCTTTCAAGAATGACATTTTGTAAGTGAAGTGTTTTAATTATGGCAAAAAGGGTCACTTTGCTCGCAACTATGGTGAGTCAAAGAAGTTAGAAACCCTTTGTACACTTTAGAGTGTTACTTATGTCTCCAATTCAGTTTTTGTAACTGAACCTCATCCTTTGTGGACTGTAGACCCAGGAGCCACAGACTATGTAGTAAAGGACATAAATACCTTTGTAGAATTTCGACGAAATTTCACATGGAGCATAGTAGATATATGTGGGAAACAATTCCTGAGTGGAAATCAAAGGGATTGGCACCTGCCAATTGAATATGCGCGGTAGTCGCACCATGTTCCTACATAATGTGTTATATGCTCTAGAAACTCGACGAAATTTAATTTCCGTGTTAGTATTGGTTAAACTTGATTTTAGTTTAAACTTTCATAACGATGGTGATGACTTGTCATTGGGAACAAGTTATTGTGGTTTTGGATATTTTCTGGATGGTTTTATTATGCTGGTTGTTGAGTACAATAGTGTGAATGTTAGTTATTCCCTATTTACATCTTCTGTAATGATGTGAATATATGGCATGCTAAGCTAGGTCATATTGGCCAATAGTGAATGTTTAGATAAGCCAAAGAGGGCTTATGTGGCAATATTGAAAAAGTCAATTTGCCTATTTGCGAGCATTGCCAAGCTGGAAAAACAACGAGGAAACCATTTGGAAAAGGAACAAGAGCTGAGTTTCCTTTGCAGTTGATCCATTCAGACATATGTGGTTCAATAAATGTGAGAGCAAGGCATGAGGCTGTTTGTTTCATCACATTTATATATGATTACATTCGATTCGGACATGTTATTTTTGATTTCTCATAAATCTAAAGCATGAGTTGCTTTGAGAAATTTTTGAGGTTTTAGAAAATCATTTTAAAAAAAAAAATTTAAGATCCGATCGAGGTCGAGAAAATCTATCTGATCAGTTCAGATGTTTATGTGATGAAAAGGGAATAGAAAAAACAGTTGATTATTCCAGCGATTTCTCAACAGAATGGAGCTGTAGAGAGAAGAAACATGTCTCAATGAAAATGATTAAGTCTATGATGGCACAGGCTAATTTGCCTATCACCTTTTGGAGTGAAGATTTGTTGAATGCCGTCTAGATATTTAACCGTATGCCTTCCAAATCAGTTACCTTCATTCCATATGAGTTGTGGACAAGTCGAAAATAAGATTTGAGTTTTCTCATACCTTGAGGATGTGCTACTTATACACACGAGTCTTCTCACAAGTATGGAAAAATGAGCCCTAGAGGCAAAAACGAGTATCTTCATGAGATACTAAGAGCACTCGAAAGGGTATGTGTTTATAGGTGAGCAAGAAAGCAGACAATGTAACTGAATTCGAATTACGAGATGTTACATTCTTAGTGAATGAATTTTAGAAAAAGGGTGAGATAGGTGAAGACTATTCTTTATTTAAAACCTTGGATAATGATAATGATTTTATTGAGGCATATCATCCAAGTTGGAGCAATGTGAGAAGTGGGGAATTTGTTTTGAATCAGTCTCAATTGCAACCACTTGATGTGAAGATGTAGTCGTTATCTAATTCGAGTGGGAGCGTCATGGAGATTGACGTACTAAGTATATAATCTCAAATTTGGCGAACAAGTCGCAAAATCATTCTCCGTTGACTTGTCGATGTTTAGACATTGAAGGTAAAGCTTTCATGGTTGCTCCACAAGAAGAGAATGAGCCGAGGAATGTAAATGAGGCTCCGACTTACCCCGATAAGAAAAATTGGATACAAGCAATGGAAAAAGAGATGGAGTCAATGAGATCAAATCAATTTTGAGAACTGGTTGATCTTCCGAACGGATGCAAAGCCATTGGAAATAAGTGGGTTCTCAAAATAAAGCGTAAAGCTGATGGCTCGATTAAGAGATATAAGGCTTGCCTTGTGGTGAAAGGGTTTGTTTTAGAAGACCAAGAACAAAAGTATGTCGACTTTTGAGATTGACATATGGCCTTTAACAGTCTTCGAGACAATGGTATATACTTTTTCGTAATGCCATAGTGGCATATGATTTTGTAATGATTGATGAAGATCATTGCATATATATCAAAAGATCCATAGATCAATTTGTGATATTATCATTATATGTTGATGACATACTAATTGCTGGGAGCAATATGGAGTTTGTTAATACAGTCAAGAATTGGTTATGTTCCAATTTTGAGATAAAAGATATGGGTAAATCTGTATATATTCTTGGAGTTAAGATTTCAAGATATTGTTCAAAGAGATTGTGATCTCTTTCACAAGAGACTTATAATGATAAAGTTCTTGAATGATTTCGTGTGCAAGACTGTAAACTCAAAGATACTCCTATTGCAATATGTGAAGGATTGAGCCGTAGAATGTGTCCTGAGACTCCACAAAAAAAAAATGAACGAATGGAAGGTGTTCCATATGCTAGTGCTGTTGGAAACTTAATGTATGCTATGGTGTGTACAAGACCTGATATTTGTTATGTAGTTGGAATGGTAAGTAGATACCAATCCAATCCAGGTCAAGCACTTTGGACTGCCGTCAATAGAATCCTGAGGTATCTGAATGGTATTGCTAATTATTCGTTGAGTAATCAAGGTAGAGATCTGCGCCTTGAAGGCTATACTGATGTTGACTGAGGAGGAGGTTTAGATAAGAGAAATTCTACCTCTAGATTTGCATTCTTACTTAACAATGGCGCCATATCATGGAGTAATAAGAAGCAAATGTGTATAGCCTTATCCACAATCAAAGCCGAATTTGTGGCATTATCAGCAGTAGTGCGAGAGGGTATTTGTCTTAAGAGATGTTTGGATCAATGAGGTGTTGCTAAGGATGCTGTAGGTTCAATTATTGGTTAATTGTGATAGCCAAGCAGCAAGAGCTTACACTAAGGATCCACTGCAAGACGAAACATATAGACACGAAGTATGATTTTGTGAAAGACATAGTTGTACGAAAAGATGTGAACATAGAGTACATATCTACGCATAGAATGATAGCAGATCTAATAACGAAGTCAATTCCTAGAGATGTTTTCCTTGGTCATGTGTTGACAAAGGGATTAGTTCCCTATATTGAAATCTCTAGGACTACGTGG
Source organism: Lenwebbia sp. NSW1173648 (assembly GCA_029784005.1). Lineage (NCBI taxonomy): Eukaryota > Viridiplantae > Streptophyta > Magnoliopsida > Myrtales > Myrtaceae > Lenwebbia > Lenwebbia sp. NSW1173648. Next base: position 1,269,230 of record JARCGZ010000011.1, read on the forward strand.
AAGTTGAAGTACTGGATATTTATTTTTCCCAAAGTTCACAGTTAATGGTATGTTCCATTATTATTAATGCTTGAGTTTGTTCGATATTTATGCATATTAATGCTTAGTGCATTATGTTGAGAAGGTATGTCGGACAGATAAGAGATTAGCCCACTAACACGGGTAATCACGTTTATTTACTATGTGATAAATAGAGATGAGACAATTTTAAGCTCATTATCTAGGTGATAGTTGAGAGCTCGAGCTTAAAGTATAGATGTCGCCTTAACAAAGTGTTAAGATGAGGACATATTATTTATTATGTCCGAAAGTGAAATAGCCCACATATTTCGCTTTATCTGTCTTAATGCCAGATGTGAGTTCTGATGGATTCTTTCAAAAGAGTAGATTTGTGAACTCAAGTTAGACATTGGGTATGTCTGAACTATCATCTGTACGATATTAAGTGACAAGACATACGCTCCATGGGAAAGGAGAGAATACCGTAATACGTATTTCATACTACGTATGCATGAGACGACCAATAAGAGTTGGCGGAAGTTTTGATCTCAACTTTCAAGCCGTGTGAGACTCTTGAGGGTAAAAGCTCCTCAAATTTGTTCCCTCACGACTCTTACTTATTCTCAAGATTTCTATTCAGCGTTCGCTATCTTAGAGTGTTGCCAATGGTCATGAGATTGATTCGATCTAATGGGACATTTCTAGAAAAGCGAGCTGAACTGAAATTGAGAGGTTTAAGGGAAGAGGAAGATTAATTTGTTTTGATGTCACATTCTATCTTTGTATTCACAGGTCGACCAATTATGATTATTTGAGTTTAATCATGATTGTGAATACAATGCATATGAAATGCTTAAAGAGATCAAGAGAGATATGATGTAAATGTGACTGATTGGTCTAGGGTACTGCATACTGGATCTACTCTGAGTTAATATGCCCATTTTGAGCTGCTATATACTCCTAACAGATGTATGGCAACGAGCTCTCGTAGTATGCTGGTCGCACGGATTATTTGTTGATATGAACTTTGTAGAAAAGAGAAAAAGTTATGTTTAACCTTTCGTGGGCAAGTGGGAGTTGTTGACCCTTCGTGGGCAAATGAGAGTTATGGATAGCCCTTCATAGGCGAGTGAGAGATGTTGGAAAACGAGGGTGTATGGGAGTACCGTGGTCCGCCCATGTAGAGCATCACAACCCCTTACCACATTGGATAACTGCCAAAGGCAGTTATCGGTTTCAAACGTGATAAAGTCACGTTTTACAACAGACGTTACTTCTCCCTCCAGACTGTCAGTTTTCTCTTACGTTCTCAATGTACAGAACAGGGTGTAGAAAAACGACAGGAAAAATGACGACGAACTCTCCCGATCGTCAAACGGGTGACTGGACGAACGATCTCTCGAGGGACTGCAACGGTAACATCTAATCTGTGAAAAACCGAGGTATGTCCGTTACGTGATGTACTTCTCCGATCAGTGATTCAAGTAAGTTCTTGGGCTTGTTAATTCCGAGTAATTCCGTTGTGCATGTAATGGGATTGGTTCCCTTCACCAAACGAGTGGAAAGTCATGTTGAACCAGCAAAAGGTTCGCTCCAGTTACAGGAATCGGTGGAAATGATATAAACACAGAGGAGATCAAGTGATGATTCCAAGAGTTCCAACAAAAGGCTGCCCAAAATAATAGGACAGGTTGTGAGAGTAAATCAAAGACTTACATTGTACTTCAAGAGAAAGGCAATCGCGACAGCCTAAAAAATGAAGCGGCTGAACTCAAAGCAAAGATACATGACAGACAAATAAAACTAGAAAATTTAATTAAAGTTGTTCAATCTAAGGCCAATGCTGTGCTACGGAAGAGCCAAGAAACAATTCCATTCGTTCAGAGAAGTAAAGCAACATTTCGCATCAAACTTCTTTCGCCCAACCCACAAGCAAGAAGCAGAGGTTCTATGCCTCTGCAAGATATAAACTTATGGAGTTGGCACTGCATACATGTATAACAGGAATTATAAAGATGTCTTCCCCACAATAACCCCACCTCTTTGATTGAAATCCTCCTGCTAAATCAGTTTTATCCATCATAATGCTGCCCAAAATGGCATTGGGCTGAGATCCTTCTCCTGTAATATCTTCTGTTGAGATGATTCACAGCATTTATACTTGATCTTCAAAAGATTTGACTATATTGTGTTGGCTTCTTCTTATGATCTGCAAGGAAGAATCAAATGATTATCCAAACAGAAGCTAACCAGCCGATACTCGGATATGTGAAGCAAGCATATATAGATGAGATTGGAAATTGAGCAGCACTTCAGCGTCTCTCGCACATGATTATGACCTGGCAATGCAGAAGAATCTCTCTCGTCGGGGCTTATTATAGTAGAAAACATGCTTCCCGAATAAACTATGCTGATAACCAACAGGCGCAGCCGGAAATTATGCGGCCCCTCCAACCGAGCAGCACCCAGTTGTTTTCTTCATCAAGCATGAAATCCTTGTGGTAATCTGCACTCAACTTAGCCCTAGCCTTCTTTATGAAGTCCTGATCCAGAGGAAGCTGCTGGAAACCAACCCTGGTAAGACGAACTTGCCACTGCTTATATGTTTCAGGCCTCTCAACCCTCTCCATACCTTCACATGCCACAATATTCATAATCTCTCGCCCAAAGAAATCTCTCTCCAGAACCAACCTCTGCGCATTGTCATGAGCTATGGTAGTGTCCATTAAATCATACATCGTAGAGAGGTGAAAAAGAGCCTCCCGGAATCTTGTTATGAAAAATGGTGAGTTGTAGGATCCGTTTTTTATACCATGAATAAAGACATGAGGTTTCATACTCCTGATGAGGTTTAAGACCATATCCCGCTGACAGTTCACCTCAACTGTCTCGTCATAGAGATACTCAAATCGAGCAAGACAATTCACGGCAACCACCTCGTCGCTTCGAATGTTGAGATCTGCAACTTCGATACATTCCCAGCTTGCTGATGCTATTGCTTGGAATTCAAAAGGTACATTAAAGCGCTCACAGTACTTGGCCAAACGGCGACCTGTTTCCTCAATTCTTTCGGTGGGACGAAATCCAGGTTGTGGAAGCTCTATTCCCGTGATTCGCAGCTTTGGAACCCCTCCGGTTCTGTTTGAGAGCTCTTGGATAAGGATTGGCCATTGATAACCAAAATTAATACCAAAGTCTATTATATGAAGCACTTTTGCTGTTTCTGCTGATTTCAAAATCATGTAGTTTGAGAAGAGGATTTGGAATTTCGAGCATGGACAGGCCGAATAATGAAGTTGGTATGCTTTCACCTTATCAGCTACCGATCTCTTCTGGATAACTGAATAGTAAAAAGCTTGACTTCTACCGGCACTGCCTGCAAGGCGTGCTTCCAGCCCATTGGCAAAGTAATGGGCTGCCCTTCGAGAACCATCGCTGGAGGGGGATGAATCCTGTCTGATTTGCTTTAGCCATCCATGAGCGGTCTTGAAGTCATTACTAGAGACAGCTTGTGCACAGAGAATCAGAAGACTCCTCAAGTCCGATGTGCTCTCATTTCCCTTCTTCTTACTATGAAACCCAATACCATTGAGATCATGAAGATCCTTGATTTCAGTTAACTTCTCCGATTTGCACTTTAATGATAGAAGCCCCCCATTTCTGTTGCTGAGCAACAACTTTTCAAGCAGATCTGAAAGCTCAGAGTCTTCGTTGTACGGAGCCAATTGCTTGTTGGCCCGCCCTTCTTCGATCCTGGCATAATGCCTTTCATGATTCTTTCTCCCCCTTGACCCATTCTCTGACTGATTGCTAACATTGATGCCGGTTTCTGCTCTCTCCCTGATGGTTGGAGCCAATCCATCTTTCTCCTGATTGATAGATATGTGAATGCTACTAGGGATGAACTTCCTGGCCTCCTCTAACCCTTTATTAAATTGCAGGACAGACTCATTGTTGCTGAACATTTGCCTAATTAGTAGCTCACTTGGAACCGAGTAACTAAACTTATACCCATACTTAGGCAAGCTGTCTACAGAATTGATGGAGGACTGAAATGTGCGATCCACGTTCGAATGCAAGACCACGTCACCCGGACTTTTGGCATGAATGGAAGCATAATCATTTCTTTCCGGAGCATCATTTGAATTTGGATCCAGAGAATGGCAAGAGTTGGAGCCGGTGCTGATAGTGCCGTTACTGCCGTGATCGCCGCTGCTTCCACAAGAACTCCAACTTGAGCTGTTGATGACCTGATTGGTATCAACCCGTTCGGTTGGCTTTGGGGAATCTGGGTATTTCTTGCCAAGTGCATCATACAAGGACTTCTCTGTGTGTCGTAGAGCCATGATGTTGGGAACGACCCAGGGCTGCTCCTCCATGTTCTCTTCCATAAGCATCTGATTTATGTATTTCAGAACAGGGTCCTTTGAGTTGCCGTGATCTGAGAGGGAAAGAGACTCCCCCCCTTTATTTGGGCTTTCACCGGAGCTTGTCGAATGGTGAAGCATCCCTACAGCGGGTCTTGTATCTGCTGATGGAAGATTCAGGTCTCCATCAAGGTTAATGGGAACAGATGGTACACAAGATATGGGTTCGGGTTGGTGCGGGAGAGGAGTCATTTCTGCAGGGTCGGAAATAACAGGAGGTTCATTGATTTTGACTGCATTACAGATATTCCGGGAATGATATGAAATGGCTGGATGAGTGAGGCTATCGTCCTTGAAACCGCGAACAGGGGAAGAGAATTCAGGGAAGTTGGACTCCATTATGATCACTGTCTCAAAATCCTACAAAAGCTCACCGCCTCAAACAGAGTGTCTGATGCAGAGTATCATGCAACTGCTCGTCAGAAGCCTAGCTTTGAACTTTAAACGTCATGTAAGACTATATGATCTACACGTAATTCACCTTTTTTACAGTCGAATCCCTTGAGAGTCTAAGATGATTCTAATCCTTTGGAGATTCCAGGGACGCGCAAACGAAAAACAGAGGAATCATCTTCCGGCATCCTGTACAAAAAGTATGAACAGAGTGAGAGACACGTAAATTTGAATCGTTCATGCGAATGTAATCTTAGCTTCTCTAGACAACTACTGGAACAAGTTGATCGATAGAGTAATCAAAAGCTGCATCCACAATAACAAACAGATGAAAACTGCAAGTAGCGTACCGAAAGAAGAAATGTGGAGCTCTCAGGAGGATTGAATTGAACCGAAGCTCAGGAGTTGCAAACGCCCCTGCACTTTGAGTGGTTCTCCTTTTATAGATACAGAATAAGATGACATCTTTTCACCTCCTTTTGATGGTAAAGCACATTTACTCATAACCTCAAGTCAAGCTCAGCCACAGTAATTATATTATGTTCTTGGTCAGAGCAACGTTGTTTGACTGACATGTCCCCAGCATTGGTGTGAAGGCCGAAAATCATTAATATAAAGCAATTGCAAAACCTGTGGGACCAGGCCAGAGTTCAGACATCATCGTATGGGACTCTTGTAGTCATTATTAAATGTCTAATATTACCCTCCAAGGGGAACAATTTGTTGAAAGGATGGCGTTTCCTGATACAGTGAATGGCTGCTATGGTTGAGAATGAGGTTTCGAAAAGTCAAAGAGACGAATCCGACTAAGTTTGAATGGCAGGTGAGACTAAGGGCCTGTTTGTGATTGGCAACGATTCTATTCCCAGAACAGACAAATATGAGAAATATATTTAGTAATTCTGATTCTTAAATTCTCTGAATCTATTATCGGAACAGATTTGAAGCAGAAACAAGAATCATAAAAAAGTTGATTTTTTGTTCTAGAATCACTTTTGAGAAACAAGACCCCTCACTTTGTTCCCGCTGCCGCCCGCCGGAGAAAAAGAAGAATAAAAAATAAAATAAAATAAAAAATACTTTTTAAAAAAGAATTTAAAAAAGAATTTATTTTTATGAAAAATTAAAAAATAATTGGAAAAATTAAAAAAATTAAAAAATTTAACTGTATTGCATGAAAGTGTTTAGCAATATCATTTTCCTTAACAAATTATAAAAAATAAATATTTCATGATTTGGCTAAACATAGAAGTGTTTAAGTAATACATGTCGGGTCGAGTATAAGTCGTTAAATTTGTGCTGCATGAAAATGGGTCAAAACGAGTTAAATGAATCAATATGAAGATTCACAATAATTAGGAATAGAAAATTCTATTTAAGTTTTTCACATCTTAATTTTTATTGAACCTATAAAAAGATATAATAGTCGGTGAATTGATGTTCCTACTCTTAGCCTTAAGTAAGATTTATTCATAGTTGGTCAGTCCCTCACGGTACGGCTTCTCGCTTTTCATGAATGTGTCTCCCCTTGGACCATATTCGACCCGACCCAAACCAGACTTGAAACACCCGTTTGACACCTCTAGCTCCATGTCAATTCGTGGCAAAAATTTAAGTGCAAATTGCCTATTGAGCTTATGTTCTTTCTTAAGGATTGCATATGTTTTCATGCTTCACGAAATAAATAGACTAATTATGGATTATGCATGATTTGTATTCATTTTATTAGTGATGTTATATAGGTTGACTTTATAGCGACAATACGTAATTATTTAACTTAAATGAAAATAATTGGGAAGAGAAATTGTTCCTATGAATAGAAATTTTGTTCATGCGAATAAAAATTTTGTGTATTTACCAAATGCATATATGTTCCGGGAACAAAAATTTTGTGCAGTTACCAAACTCGTTCTGATTTTCTAAGACTCGTCCAGGGAACAGAATCGGAAAAAACAAATTCTGATCAGAATTGATTTTTTGGATCAAAATCTTTGCCAAACGCACCCTAAAGGGCTTGTCCAAGATAATTGAAGTTCTAGAATCAGATAAAGATTTGTCCAATCAGGATTCTCTCTTACATTGCACAAATAATTTTTCTATTGGTTTTTGCATGAATAGTCAAATTCTAAGCTAGCTTTATAAGAATTGCTTTTTTTGACTTAGTCAAAGGTGGTGGGACCTATCTAAAATAAAATAATAATAAAAAGGAAGGAAAAGGTGGATGCGCAGTTTATAAAGGGGAAAAAAGTTACAGGGAGAGAGAGAAACTCACGCTCGAGAAGAGAGAAAAAAAAATAAAGAGAAAGAAGAAGAAGAAGAAAGGGATGGAGTACACGACCCGGACGCCTCGCCAAGCTAATTCAACTCCGATTTTCCAACGCCGAGTAAGGATTTATGCCCTTTGTAGAAAAAAAAAAACAAAGAGAAAGAAGAAGAAAAAGAAAGGGACGGCGTACACGACCCGGACGTCTTGCCAAGCTGATTCAACTCCGATTTTCCAATGCTGGGTAAGGATTTATGCTCTTTGTTTGTTTAATCGGAGTAGCTTTTGGAATTAGGGCTCAAATTCGGAATTAAGTGAAATTTGAGTTGTGAGGTCCCTTTTAAGAGTTGTTAAGCTGAGAAATTATGGAGTTTTGATAGGTTAGGGTGTTGTGGAGCTATAGGGTTGTACAGAACTTGACTTGGACATATGATTTGCTCAAAACGAATTTTTGAAGTTGCGCACGCATGATGAATAGTGCCAATTTTCGTCGGTTTTCGGCTCCGTTTTGGGTCGGCCAAGCTATGGGTCTTCTGGTATTTCGAAAGATCTTTCTTTTGACTATAAGCTCACTTGAAACAAAGTTCGGTGGAGAGAGCTATGGCACAACTAAGTTTCGCACTGAAGCTCCGCGTGGCGGATAACTTTGAGTATGCACTTCGGTAGAGAGTTTTGTTAGCGCGTGGAAGACGTTTTGTTAGCGATTAAGCTTAGTTTAGCCGAGTTGTAGTTGAGGCAGCGTTTTTCTCGATTTTGACGTTGTTTCTCGCTTACTTGATAGGATTGCGAGATCGACGGTTCGAGTAATCTTTCTTGTTTGGTCGTAGGCGTTCCCAAGTGAGTGGTACTAACTCTTCTTTGAATTTGTAAGCTCATATTTTGAAAATGAAAAGTATGAGGCATAATATATGCAAAGTGTGATTTGGCTAAAAAGCAAAACTGATGTTTATAGCATATTTGATGCATAACTTCGATTCGGACATCTACTACTTTTAGTTAATTGTGAATGACTTGAGAAACATTTTTAGACGTTTCGAAATGTTACGAGTTTATGAAGTGGATTCCGAAATGGTGTGGGAAATATCTTATGAAATATATATATTCTAGTTGAGGAAGAAAGTTGAGAAAGGTTATATATTTTGAGTTTGTGAAATCAATTGTGATACGAACTGATCAAGGGCTAAGTGTTACACGGGGATGCGAGTCTCGTGTGAGCCACCTCTAGAGCCTTGTACCATTGATGTTGGTCAAGGGCTAAGTGCTACATGGTGATGGATTTCTCGTGTGAGCCACCTATAGAGCCTTGTACCATTGATATGTGTTGGTCAAGGGCTAAGTGCTACACGGTGATGCGTTTCTCGTGTGAGCCACCTCTAGAGCCTTGTACCATTAATATGTGTTGGTCAAGGGCTAAGTGCTACATGGGGATGTGAGTCTCGCGGGAGCCACCTCTAGGGCCTTGCACTACTCAAGAGCTAAGTGCTGTATGATTACGTGAGTCTCGTGGGAGCCACCTCTGGAGCCTTGAGATGTGATGTGATACGACTTTGGTCAATGGAATGGACCATTGACATGTGATTTGAGATTAGTCGATGGAATGGACTATTGTCGTTTGATTTGATATGAGATTGATCAACGGAAAAAGACCATTGATATGTGATTCGATGTTGTTGATCTAGATGAGGATTTCTGATACTTATAAAGTTTTGTGTAAAGATATGACCGGCTTTTGGTATCGTATGTACGAACTGTGGTATTTGAAATAATGAGTATTTCAGCATTTTACTATTCATGTGACCACGTACTTCATTGTTTATTTGGACTGTATGCATACGAATCTCTGCTGGAAGGAAATAACTTATGTTTGAAGTGGGACGTATATTATCAATCGGATTTGGTACTATTGAGTTTCGTTATAGTCTTGTAAATATGCTTAGTGGGTGTTTTATTTGCTTAGAAGAGATGTATTACTCACTGAGCTGTGGTTGCTCACCCCATTCCTTCCAATCCTTTTCAGGTTCTTCATCTAGCAGCTAATAAGACGAGAGCGATATCGACGGGAACTTTGGTAGTTGTTGTTTAGTTGTTGGTTGGATATGAGTACAGTTGAGATGGTTGGAAATTTATACTTTGATATTAGGTTTGTGTTTGAGGCTAAGTTCTTCGGATGGAAGGACGGCCATGTCATATCCCCATCTTTGATGGTTTTGGGGTGTGACATGCTTAAGATGCACGTGTGAGTTATGTTAGAATAGTCCCAAATCAGAGAACTGATGTGATGTGTGGCAGTTAATATCCTAATTGACCCATAACTGTTTAAGCTGTTGAATGAAGGTAGGTTCAACTGGATATATCTTGATGCAGAAGGATACCTCAATTGAGTTATGTGAGAGAAGTCTCACATCGAAAAACTATTTTGGTGTGAAGGGAGAAAAAGCGAAGGAATTTGCGACACAAGAACCAGCGTTCCTTCATCTCCATGATGGTATACTACATACAGAAATTCGGTAAATCAAAATGCACGTCGAGGACTTCGAAAGGAAGAAGGGTGTGCTTGGACTTGCACACTCGATTCACAGGTCCTACTTTGTTCGAATATGGATCAGAGCCCACTTTCACTATTGACAAATGATCACATTTACCATATACCAAGTTAAATATTAGGACCGAGGTTATCTGGAGAGAGTTTGCTTGCTTCAGTTTAGATGAGGACGTGCGTTTACCCGACTCAAAGTGATTGTACCTCAACAACTGGAGAGGAAAATTAAAGCAAATGTGATGGATCGGGATAAGTTCATTAGGAGTGCCATAAATTTTGTGTTCACTTGAGTGCCATAACTTTTTCTTTTCGTTCACTTAAGAACCACATCGGAGCAAAATCAATCACTTGAGTGCCACTTCCGGCAAATTATCATACGTGGACATTTTTATTTATTTATTTATTATTAATTCTTCAGTGACGCATGGGTTTTTTATTTTATTAATTTTAACGTTTTCTAGAAATTTTTTTTATTTTGTATTTATTTTGAAAATTTGCTTTTTCTTTTATTGTTTTCTTCATTTTCTTCCCCCTTGGCTGGTGAGGGTCACCGTGACCCTCGCCGGCCACGACCGACTTGCCCAGGGGCCAGGCGGCCTCACCCTCGGCCGGCGGGGCTGCGATGGCCTTAGGCGAGGGCCGCCTCGCCCATGGCCTGCGAGGCCGCAAAGGCCTTCGCCTGCCACTGGTAGGGCCGCGATAGCCCGTCGACTGAGGAGGAGGGGACCCAATCCCCTGGGGTCACCGGTCGTGGCCGGCGAGGGTGTCAGCGACCCTCGCCGACCAAGGGGTGAAAACAGCAAGAAAAAAACCAAAAGAAAAAGAAAAATTTCAAAAAAAAAAAGTAAAACAAATCCACGTGTACATTAAAAAATTCAAAAAATTATTCCGGTGGTGCCACGTCAGATTTTCCAGCATCCATGTAGGATTTCCGGTGAGACAAATCGCCGATGGCACTTAGTGCGTGCATGGCAACACTTCTGCTTCAAAAATCAACTTCTGGTCAGAAGTTGGTTTTTCTACTTCTGCTTCAGAAGTTGATTTCTGATCAGAGAAATTCGTTTGGCAACGGTTGAAAATTTCTACTTCTAAAACATTATTAACACAAAATCTTCTATGAAAAATTATTGTCGGCGGCCGAAAAATTTCTACTTCATTTTTAAACTTTTTAAATTTCTTTAGAAACTAATTTTTATTATTAAAAAAATAATATTTACCTTTTAAAAATAAAAAAATTATTTATTGTTTACTCTAGTGGTTGGAGACGGCGACTCGGCGGCGGATGGCGGGGTGGTCGACGGTGGGGGGCGGCCGGTGGAGGTCGACGGCTGTCGTCGGCGGCGGTGTGTGGTGGCTGACGGAGGTCTGTAGTGGGCGGCGGCGGGTGATGGTCGGCTGTTGGTGGTGGTCGCGAGCGGCGATGGGCGGCAGCCGGTGAAGGTCGGCGATGGGCGGCGACCAGCTGTGGCGGCGATTGGCAGCGGGGGGCGGTGGGTGGTGGTCAACAGTTGGCGGTGGCAGAGGTCGGCGGAGGCTAGCATGGTCAAAACGAGAGCGAGGGCATAATGAAAAGAGGGAGAGGCGAGAAGTACTTCTTGACGTTCTTTATTTTTTTTTTTTTGGGTCCTAGAAGTGCTTCTTGAGTTGAGAAGTAATTTTTTTTAACTTCTCAAATTATGGGAAAAACAACTTCAGAAGTAAAAAATTTTAGCAAACGGATTTTTGCTTCAGAAGTTACATTACCAAATGGATTTCTACTCCAGAAGCACTTCTGGAGCAGAAATCCACTTCCATAAGTGTTACCATGCGTCCCCTTAAGGGCCTGCATGGCAACGATTCACCTCAACTGGAGCACCTCCGCTTGTGCACAGCGAATCAGAAGATAACTCAAGTCCACTGAGCTCTTGTTTCCCCTCTTAATAGTGAGTTTTAATCTTTCTTATCTGGTTCTTGCTGTGTTTCAGCTATTTAATCCTGGTGATTCTCGTCACATATCTTTCAACTGAACAAGTAATGTAAGCCATTTACAGTTGATTATCCTTCGGTAACTATAGTTCACACAAGGATGACCGCTTCACATCAATTATAACTTTAATGCTAACATTTGGTCTTCAGATGAGTACCTCTTTCTAGATGTTATTTTTGGCTGGAGCTTATATTTAAGATATTCTAGGTGCATTCAAGCTGCCCATAACTTGGTTTCAGATTTGACGAGTCCTGTCACTTGTCACATTTCATTTGCAAATCCCGTTGGCCTTCATTAGAATTGGCATTTTCAGGACCTCTTTTGCTTCCATAGTAAAGCAATCAACATAACTTCATTGGAGTTGAGAGAGCAACCTTCATACGATATGAAGGTTGTATGCAGACTAGCACATTGATTCTTGGAATGACATAAGAACAATCCTCAGTGAGCACATTCCATTTGCAGGTCCAGCCTTTTACAGGCATCCATCAGTGCTTACTTTCACTGAAACTCGGCTATGCATAATTAAGCAAATCATGTCATATTTCCCAAAATTCACGTTGGGAGACAAACACCTGAACTGAATATTTAGTTAGGTTGATGTGAATTCAAGCTATCTATTTCTTTAACAAAGGCCAAGAAGCCAAAATTATAGTGTCACCCTTATTGTCGCCATACATAAAATAATAAATGAAATGGATAAATATTGTTCCCATCGGCTAAATACTCTCAACACCCCCCTCAATTTGGAGCATAGATGTCACACATGCCCAACTTGACTAAAGCATGATGACACGATTTACACCCTAAGCCTTTAGTAAACACATCAGCAAGTTGATCACCGGATTGAACAAAGGGCATACAAATTAAAACACTCTCTAACTTCTCCTTGATAAACTGTCTGTCAATCTCCACATGTTTCGTATGGTCATGTTGTACAGGATTGTGATCAATACTAATGGCGGCCTTATTATCACAATATAACATCATATGATTCATGAACAAATACACCAAGATCTTCAAGTAAACCTTTAAGCTATAACATCTCATAAGCTCCTTGTGCCATCGGACGAAACTCTTCTTCAGCAATAGACCAAGTAACCACAATCTACTTTTTGCTGCGCCAAGTCGCAAGATTCCCTCCTAAGAAAGTACAATACCCAGAAATAGACTTCCGGACAAGAGATCCGGCCTAATCAACATCTGTATAGGCTTCAAATTTCAAGCTATCATGAGGAGACAAAAGAATCCCTTTCCCAAGAGCAGAATTATCCATATGAGCAGAGTATGGATCATGCACAAACTGACTCACTAAGCTTACAACAAAAGTAATATGAGGTCGGGTGTAGGACAAATAAATCAACTTGCCACTAACCCTAATAATGACCCTTATCAACTGGATCACCATCCTTTTCTCGAAGACGAGTATTGGTCTCAACAGGTGCATCCGAGGGATAACATCCCAATAACCCAAGTTTTGTCAAAAGATCAAGGACATACTTCCCTTGGGATAGAAATATACTTCTTGAAGATTTGACAAGTTCAATCCCAAGAAAGTACCGGAGCTTTTCAAGATCCTTTATCTCGAACTCTTATCCAAGAAACTTCTTCAACCGGCTGATCCCCTATGGCAACAATATCGTCTACATAGACAATGAGAATAGTGACTTTAGTACCTGATCTCTTCACAAACAAAGTATGATCAACATTACTCTGTTTATAGCCAATGGAGACCATAGCTTTCTGAAACCTACCAAACCAGACTCGAGGTGACTATTTTAAACCATAAAGTGTATGTTTCAGCTTGCACACTTTACCTTGAGTTTTGTCACAAGAAAAACCTAGAGGAATCTCCATATACATTCCCTCTTCTAGTTCTCCATGAAGAAAGGGATTCTTCACATCTAACTACTGAAGATCCCATCCCTAGTTAACAACACACGAAAGTAGCACTTGAACAGTGTTCAACTTATCGACAGGAAGTGCAATAAGAAGATTATGAGGAGAAACCTCACCAGAAGGAGTAGTAGAATCCAGATCCAGAGATAATTACGGAACAACCAATGAATTGGTGGTCTTTTCCTACGTGTTGATAGTGGGATCCCTATGACGATATGTCTTCAATGTCGCACTACTATTAATCTGCCTTTGAAAGATACCAATAGTCTACCTAACAAGTGTGGTCTCCCCCTGAAATGATTGCTCTGTTATCTCCCCCTGAGGTATTGTACAATCCTCTTCTTGTATTGCATTGTTCTCCTCTTGGGAAGGATGATAACCATTAGAGACTATCGGAGGACGATGGTAAGTAGTATCCTCAGGGACATCCAAAATGGGCAACACCTCTACACTATAACACTCCCTTGAAGAGATAGCGCAAAATAATAACAATTAGACTCGTGAAAAATTACATCCATAGATACAATGGTGAGTCTATAAGGAGGATGATAACACTTACAACATTTTTGAGTAGCTGAATACCCAAGAAAAATGCAGCAGAGACCACAAGGTTCCAACTTACTTTTAGAGGTGGTGTTACGAGCATAACAAATACAGGCAAAAGCTTTTAGGGGACGAATAAAAATCTACGGTCCCTATAAAACATCAATAGGTTTGCAAGAATCAAGAATTTTAGTCTGCATCTGATTAATTAAATCGAAAATGATTAAGATAGAATCACTCCAATATTGAGCTAGGATATGACAGACAAACATAAGAGACATAGGAACCTCTAACAAATGTCGGTTCTTTCTTTTAGTAACACCATTTTGTGCTGGGGTATCAACAAAACTGGTCTGATGAGTAATGGCATGATCAGAGAGATTGCAACTGACCCTCAATGTACTCACTGCGAAGAATTTTCACAATGGCATTGAATTGAGTCCGAACTATTTTGTGAAAGATTTGAAAATGGTGGAAAATCGTCACTCTTATGTTTCAACAAATAAACCCAAGTTGTACGAGAATGACATTCCATAAAGTGATCAACTATCAATGATAGGAAATAGAAGAACGCCGGCAAGGACGCCACACATCAATATGAATTACATGAAAAGGAGAACGACTTTTATTATTTGAAGATGGATATGTTGAACGGGTTTGTTTAGCCAAAACACAAGCTTCACAAAAAAAAATCATTTTTATTACAAGCTAAAACGAGACTAGGAAAAACTAATTCTAAAGTTCTTAAAGGGGGGATGACCTAACCTACAGTACCACTGATAGAGATATGTCAATGCCGAATTAACTTGATGAGGCATAGAAGACAAAGTAGAACTAGAAACCCCACTACCTCGATCTAATAACGATCACCATCCAATCTACCGTATCCAATCTCCTTCTCCATTACCATATCCTAAAAAACACAATAGGAAGGAATAAAAGGTTACTTTACAGTTTAACTCTCGAATTAGACTATTAATGGAAATGAGATAAGTTGAGAATGATGGAATATGTAAAACATAAGACAAGGGAAGAGTGGAGTAACAATTGATAGACCATTTTCTGGCAATGGAAGAGAGGGCTCCATTAGCTACGCGAACTTTGGCTCTACCGGAAGTAGGGGTGTATTGATGAAAGAGACTAGAAGAACTTGTCATGTGATATGTAGTCCCTATATCAATGACCCATTGGCTGGAAACAACACCTGTATTGAACCCCCAAAAGAAGATACCTGAAGTGCTAGGTTTGAAGGGGAAGATCAATTGGTAACCATGGAGGAGGTAGCAGTAGAAGAAGTTTTCAATAGATGTCAAAATGCCTGAAGTTCTTCCTGGGATAAACTGATATCACTCGTAGGTGCAGCAGGAACAGTTTCATTATGATTTGCCTTGTTTTTGCCTTTCTTTGTGACCTTTTTGCTTCAAAATCTATAAATTTTCCATAGAACTTCAAGCAGGTAACCTTAGTATGATACAGCTTATGATAATGTTCACACTTCACAATAGTGTCTGTCACGCCCCTCGTCCTACGAGCGCGTGACACCCCACTGCTCCGGTCGATAGAGATGCGACAACCTAGGACTAGTCGCCGACCCAGATCAAATGCTTAATAACTTAAAGCGAACGCTAGCGGAAACGAAACTCAACACCCAAACAACAATAAGAGAGAGGGATAGAGAAGAGAGAGAATGTATGGTACAACCAACCATTTCATAAAACATAATATTTACTTACACAAAAGCAGGTACCACCCAAAAGCGACCACGCGCTACAAAAAGGAATCGGTGGTCTACTAACCTATATCCGCTATAGGGATATACCAAAAGGGAAAGAGGAACCTAGCTATGTCTTTAGTCCCCACCGTCCTTGGACGACATCTCAGAATCAGGGTCTGACTCCATCGGTTCCTCCTCCGGATCCGACTCCATCGGCTCCTCTTCGAGCTCAGACTCCTCCGGATCAAACACCTTCCCGTTAGGCGGCGAACACTAGACAGGGTCTAGCTCCATGGGGTCCCACACCCCGCCATCGACATTAGGCACATCAAAACCTCGCAGAGGACTATACAACCCATCCCTAACTCTCCGAGACCACGCCATATAGGTGTGAGGGCTCCACTGATCCTCGCATACATCTACCCATACTATACAAGAGTGCCTAAAATAAACTTCACAATCGCTCTTGGTGTACTTCGTCACAGAGTGCTCTATCCGCTTCGGTATCCCAAAACGTGGCGGTAGAACCATGCTTCTTCAGGGTCGGGGGTCTGAAAAGGTGGTTGGATATAACAATGAGATAAATCTCAATAAGCTACATCCTAAGCCTTGCTTAGGATAACACGTACCCCAGGCCGACCTAACATGCAGTTCTAACCTAACCAGACTAGCAGTTCAACAATACCCAGAGTCTGATACCACCAGATCACACCTGTCCTCTTACAGCTCAAACGCGCATCAGTACAAATAAGGTACAACGAGAGCCAACAATCCAACATATCCAGACTATGCTCTCCACCACATAGCATTCAATAATGCACCTCAGATATATATATATGCATACCAGTCTGTATACGACTCAACCTGCGTTTAACGCATCAAGTTCTTGGGTGATACAATGCCTCGTCAGGCACCACATCTCGCGTAATAACGCCTTAGGATTGGTTCAACACCTCGCGTCATATAGGCGTCTCAGGGTATAATAATCACATTCCCCGCGTCATAACGCCTCAGGGTTTAAGACTTTCACATTCCCCGCATCATAATGCCTCAGGGTTTAAACAGACATTCACATATGCATAATATCAAACAACGAGCCCCGCGTCATAATGCCTCAGGGTCTCAAGCACATGAACATCATAGACATTAATTCTAAGCATACCTCTCGTAAACACGCATCAAGGCCAAGCTACACAGTCGAACCACCACGTCCACTCAATGGAGCACATGACAACCAAGCTAAGGCATCAAGCCATACACATGTCACGTGCTTCGATTCCTAAGCGTCGGATCACTCTCCGGATGCACACAAAGAACAAACAAGCAAATCAAGCCACGAATGGTGCACGGGGCCCTCATCGCCAAATCACACTACACACGTGCACTACACAACTCAGCAATCAAGCCGTACAAACCAAGGCACGCATCAAAGCAGCCCCCTTCCTCATACGAGTACACGTGCACATAATGTCAAATTTAGGCATAAATCACATTTCCCAAGCACGGGGGTCAAAACTCACGATCTACTCACTCTAGCACATCATATGCACTCATCAAGCCTCAAGATACCACATTCTAAGCATCCAAGGTCATTCTAAGCCTTTTTCCTAAAATTCGAATCTTCGATGAATAGTGCTCAACCTTCGATGAATAGTACCCAATAGCCCTTAAAATCTCTAAATCCACTCCTAAACAAGCATAGTAGTAACCTATCAACCTAATCAAGGGCTAGGATGTCGCTTACTGGAGATCGAGCTTGAGAAACGACGAAATCGAGTTCGAACAAACCCTCCAAGCTCTTGGCAATCCACGGCGATCCACGGCGTTTGCAAGGCTGATCAGAGGCGGCTGGATGGGTCGGCGGTGGCTGGGTAAGGCGGCAGTCTGAGCGGCGGCGGCTTGGCGGGTGAAGGACGGCGGTGGCGTGAGGGAGGGAGGGTCTGCCGAGAGAGAGGGAGAGAGTGGAAGAGAGAGAGAGAGAGGTATTCTTGGTAAGAGGAAGAGAGAGAGAAAGTCAAAGGTAAGAAGCTTGCCAAGGAAGCTTTGCACTATTCATTGATTTGACATAAAGTAATGATTTGACAAAAAGGTGGAGATGTGACTCTTGGTAGGTGGGGGTGGTTGGGGGAATTTATGAGGAAGAGACAAAAGCATAAATATTCCACTAATGCCTTTGGATCTTGCAAATAAATATCCGGGGATAGTTCTGGAATCTGCCCACTCTGACTGATCTGCTAATACTGAAACCTCTGTAGCTTGCGAACCGATGAACACTGAACCAACTGAGCTGACATCCAAAATATTAGTCATGTTATTCTTGAATATTCGATGCCCAAATTCGGACTCCGATTTGCGGCCAAACTCGATCGATTGTGACTTTAGAAAATCTCAAACTAACAAGTGGCTTTTAGGAGTTACGCGTATCGACCCGTAATTTATTCAAATTTAGGTCCACGTACTTAAATTCCTAGTTAGCCTTTCCCTTACGGTTAGTCTCCTCAAGAGTGATCAGTTCTGAGTGAGATTACTCTAAAGTACATCAACGAGACATCCATTCATTTCATAAATCCCGAAAGTGGGTCGAATTTCAAAATGTCACAGTGCCAACGCTGGTTTGTAAAGCAAATTGATCAACAATAGAGGGATGGAGCATTGATGTCCTACGACTTTCTTCAGAGTGAAATAGGACTTAGGACTGTTCTAGAATAGGGAATGGAGAACATCTAAGGACTTGAACACGTATCTGGTCATATTCAACATTCAATCCTGCCAAGAAATCATAAACTGTCTTGTCCACATGATTCTTGTAGGCAACAATGTTTGCACCATTGTTAGGGTGATGATCACCATAATAATCTAGATGTTGCCACAAATTCCGAAGCTCAGCATAATATTGAGATATAGTAATCTCCTTCTGAGTGATGTTATGAACCCTTTGATGTTCATCTACCTATACTTCATTCCCGAGTTGACCATAAGTATCCTTTACAATCAACCAAATCTATGCCGTGGTATCAAGAAGCAAATATACTTTTGCAATATGTGGCTGCATCGAGTTAAGCAAAAAGGACATTATAAAAGAGTCATTCGAGATCCACTTGTCCTGAGTAGTACCTGATGTAGTCGGCTTCACAGAAGTGTTGTTGATATGTTCTAAAGCCACGGTCTGCAATGGTCGAGAATGCATATCAATACCATCTCAAATAATTTGTTCCAACAAGCTTCACAGAGATCGTAGCAAAGTAATATAATATGTACGACCATATCCTGTAGGTGCAGAGCTCACAGTTGAATCCTCACACATTGTGTCTTAGAAATCGACTCAAAAAGTGTGAAAGGAGCAATTGAACCACCAAAACTTTCCAGAAAAGGCCAAAAATTGGATTGAAGTCCTCTTGTATTAGGCTGAAATAGTCCTCCAAAAATCAGGCCAATCAGATCAAGGGAAGGCAAAAATCAATTTTTGCAGGTTTTTGAAAACCTGAAAAAAGATCAATAATTCTAGGGAGAAGTACACTACAAGTGCCACAAGTTGTGTATGACGCTTACTTTAGTGCCAAAAGTTTCAAAACGATCACTTAAGTACCAATTTTTTAAAAATGATCACTTAAGTGCCAACTCCTATATGCTTGTCGAAAATCCTACATGGCCTTTGTTGTATCTAGTAATATCACCTAAAGGGGGGCTGAATAGGTGATTCTGATCAATTTTGAAACTTAATGCGGAAATTAATGGATGCAAAACACAAATTGAATAAGATCAGTAAAATGACGTGCAGATAAACTAAACACAACAAGAGGAGTTTAGGATAAGAGAATTTGCACGCAATGTTTATAGTGGTTCGGTTTAGCAAGCCTACGTCCACTCTCCCACAATGACAGTCGATTGGCTAGATTCTACTATGAATCTATGAAAGGTTACAAGAGTTGTCATTCTTATCACTCTTACAAAAGAACCTCTCAAAGATATAAATTTTAAGCTCACAAGAACAAGAGAATGTGAATCTGAACAACTCAGCACTTTGAAATTTTAAGTTCTGATCTCTCTTGGCAACAGTCACCATTGATCTCCTTTTATACTCCTTCGACCTCGAACTAGCCGTTACCAAGGTCCTCCAAAGGATCGCTCCCCAATCTCTGATTGAATGTCTCCAATCCTTAATTGAACGAGACTGTATTAAGAAAGATTTAGTAGCCGTTGGAGTAGAGTCTGAACCCTTCAGATTCAGTCGCCCATACAACCAAATCTTTAGTTTTCATAAGTAGAGTTCATCCAAATCTCCAAGATATCTTGTCAGTGGAAGGTAATATCCAATCGAGGATATTCTCCTGATTTGATTGGAAAATAATCCTGTCAATCAAATCTTACAAACTTCCATAAAAGTGGCTGCCAAATCCAAAACCTGCCAAACGTGGGCCTTCAGAATCTAGTAGTAAGATATTGCAGAATCTGAACGCTATTCAGAAGCAGTCTTCTAAAGTAGAAAGACTCTCTGAATCTGAACAGATTAGAATAGTGACTCTGAGCTTCTGTAAAGTCCTTGCTGACGTGTCACATAAGTCTTCACGTGATTAAGTCTTCAGAGGCAACACAATCCTCCATCTGAAGTCTTCAGAGGCAACATAATTTTTCATCTGAATACTAGACTTCAACTTTCTCAAAAGCAAATACGCGACAACTACTCCTTAAGTCTAAACTCCAGTTTTGGAATATTATAAGCTTTTGTTCACATGCTCATTCATGCAATAAAAGTTTATTTGCATTAACCAAATTCTCTCACAAGAAGAATAGTTTTGTCAGAATCAAAATATTCAGAAGGAAGGTTTTCTCAACAATATCTCCCTTTTTGATGATGACAAAATTTCCTCAATAAAAGTAATTTTTTAAAGTATTAGTATAGAAACATAAGCACAGAAAAGATTTCACAAAGATATGAATGTTTGTCTCAAGTGAATCTTTCCTAAAAGATGTGCATCTGAATATATTAACATAAGGTATGCACTTTGAGTGATGGAAGGATATCACCATATGTTATAAACATCGTTGAATTCTGAATTCGTGATATACCATCGTTTGAGCGCATATGTATAATTCGCGCATTTTGTATAATCTGCAAAGAAAATGAGGTACTTTCTCCCCCTTTTTGTCATCAGTAAGAGTGATAAACAGTTATTATAGCAGACAAAACATATTTGAATTAACCAGAAGTATCAACCCATGATAGGAATATCCATAACAAATCAAAGATGTTCAGTTAGAAGCAAAACAAAAACATCACGAACATAGGCTGTTGAAAAATCGATTTTAAACAGACGGTGGTTGAGGTGATTTTGTGGAAGAGCAAGGAACATCCATGTGCTCTTGATCACCCTCCTGATTATCTTTTGCAGCCTGTGCTTTAGTATCTCTGGCCACAGTAAGCATGTAGTCTCAAAGGGCTTGCAAATGTGGGAAATCCCGAACAATTCTATCATCTCGAACCATAGTATATGTCCCCAAACTAGCCATCTCTAAACTAGAAAATGCGACAGTAGAGATCGAGTGAGTCCTAGAAGTTTTCCAACTTCTTTGAAACCAAGCTTTCAAGAGCATCCAACCTCTTAAAAACTTCAGATTGAAGCTCCTCCATTCCTTCTGAACAAAATTCTGAGAAAGCTTCGTGTCCGCTAGTTCTCCAATGAGATCATTCAAAGTTTCATTTGGAGAAAGTGTCCTTGCGAGAGTCTATTGTTCTTCTTCTACCATCTGAGCCTTACCTTTTGATGTTGAATTTAAGATACGCTGCAAATTTAGCTCCCCCTGAATCTGAGCTGGGTCTGTATCTGAAATAATCGTAGCAGCTCTAGTAGTAGTTGATTCAATTATAACAGGTAGCTCTTCTGTGATCTTCTTAACAACAACAGTACTCGATTCCTTCTCAGAAGTATTCTTCTCCTGTACATTTGGTTCCTTTCTGCTGGATTCTTCCTTTTCATCAGTAGCTTGATCCTCCTGAACAACTTCAATCTGAATGGCATCTGTTATTATCTCCTCAGGTTGTTCATCCAAAACAGCAGATTCTTGTGGTTGCTCCCCCCAAATCTGAACTGTTTTAACAGGAGTAACTGTTGTTGATCCTTCAGCTGTGACAATGAATTCATCATCCTTATCGACATCCATATCCTCTAACTTTGAGGATGATTTCTTCTTCTGTTCTCGAGCAACAAGCACATCAATTGTTGCCTTGCCATCTATCTCTTCTTCCCAAACTACCACATACTCATCACTAGCCATCCTGGCTTCTTTTTCCACCTTCTCAGCAAATGTTTCTTTTTCATCTCCACTCTCATGAGTCTTAGGGAGGTCCATAGGCTCCTCCTGCTCATGTGCTATTTCAGCATTCTCTTCTTCTTTCTGATCATTTTTTGACTTAACACTTCCTTCAGATAAGGCAGTTGGGGTTCTCTCATCATCTTCTGATGATACATCTTCTTCTTCTTCTTCTTCTTCTTCTGCTTCTCCTTCTTCTGAAGACTCACTTTAAACAGTAGTCTCCTTTCCTTTCCTGGCCACTACTTTCCTTCTCTTTGCTGATCTTTCAAATTCTGCATTCTTCTCATCTAATTCGACCAGAACAACCTCTCTATTCTTGTTCAACCATCCACTAGCAGTCAATTTAAAACCCATTTTCTATATCATGGACTCTCCAGTTACCATGACCCGAGTCTCATTCTGAAGAAACTCAGTAGGGATCTTGATATTATGGAAGAATATGATTCGAGAGATTAACCCTGCGTAGGGTAATTATCCTTTTGTCTTCTGCACAGTCCTACACATATGGAGGAGAAAAGTGTGTGCCAGAGAGAGTTGCACCCAGTTACCAAACCCCACATCAGTTTGGCTTCATACTTCGAAATGTCTGTCTTTGAAGCAGCCTTGGGTCTTAGACACTCAATCACAACCTTGTGCATTACAATGTGCTTCAGTGGGAAGTCATTGTAAACAATATATTCCTTTGAGTCTCTGGAATAATTTTCTTTTCTAGTTAGAAAACTACAGGCAGCATCACGTTATATATCAATGGATACAAAATCCATTTCTTTAACACCCTCAGATTTGCAAATTCTCTGACATGCAAATGATATTGAACCTCTCCAACAGTATAAAACAATGAATCAAAATTTCTGAAACACAGATTTGAATAGAAGTAAGCCACTAAGTCTGAAAAGATAGACCTCCTTGCAGTTGCAAATTATTTCAACTTCATTTGCTCTAAGTGCCTCCTTATAGAGATACCAACTCTATCAAAATATTTAAGGTCAAATACCCTGTGGGGTATAACTTCTCTTTCCTTCAATGATTCGTACTTGTCACAATGCTTGACTTAAGAACAGTTTATTATTGAAATCCTTGTCCCTTGTAATGCCTCTAATCCTCTTAAAATCTTTGACCAATACATCATCATTATCATCAGGTCTTCCTCTGGTTTCAGTGTCACTTTCTTCTTCTACTTTTTCTTTAATAACAATTCCCTTCGAAGGTGACCTTTTAGGTTTCGATGCTCCAGTTGGCACAACCTTTTCTTTCCCTTTTCGAGAGACATTCTCAAGTACAACAGTAGCAATCGGTGTCACAGTTTGCAAAGGAAGTTCTAAAATAGCAAGAAAATCTTTCTCGCTTGCAAACTTGTG
The DNA here is from genome assembly GCA_029784005.1 of Lenwebbia sp. NSW1173648. Taxonomy (NCBI): domain Eukaryota; kingdom Viridiplantae; phylum Streptophyta; class Magnoliopsida; order Myrtales; family Myrtaceae; genus Lenwebbia; species Lenwebbia sp. NSW1173648. The sequence continues at coordinate 1,292,644 of JARCGZ010000011.1, forward strand.
AATATTCAACAGCAACTTGACCATATCATCACTGGATCCTTGGTCTTAAAGGAATCATACAGAGGTTTGATAGAGAGAGTCAGAGCGACTCTTTCGTCAAACTCAAACTGAGACAAACCTGATTTCCTTTGAGTAATGTCTCTTTCGTCTTCATGTTTTGACCCAGATACATCGATAGGATCAGTGTTGCGAGCTTTTCTTCCCTTTGTCAACCTCGACAATTTTTTTCTTTGAATAGCACTTTCTTCTGCTCGTTTCGTCATGGAAGAGGATGGTTTCGGAGCCATTGATGAAGAAGTTGGAGGTTTGAAGAAAACGAGGGAAATATTTTGAGAGAACGAGAGAGAGTGTAATCGGTGAGAAAAGAGTGCGATTTAGGGTTTGTAAGGAGATTTTGATATAAAAGGAGGTTCCAAGAGTGGTGACGGTTCGTGACCTTTCAAAAAAATTGAAAAACTGTCAAGCGGTTATTTTTGGAAATGAAATCAATTTAGAATAAAATCCGAAAATATCAACCCAAAGATAATATATTATACCAATCAATCAGCGAGGCATATATTTAGAAGTAAGAGAATGTACCTTAAATCCTTGCCTTTCAAAGAATTTCTAAATTTAAAAAGTGTACAACGAATTGACCTTGCTTCTGAAAGACTTTTCTACCAATGTACTTCTAAACACAGGTTTTGCATTTTTGCTTCTGAACTTTGCTTCTGAGCAATTATGCTTCTGAACTTTTCCAAATAACATGTTCTTAATACATCTCAAGATAAAGGATTAGTAATTGCTAATTCGTTTCGAATAAAATTGAAAGTCTCTTTATTAAGAGGCTTACTAAATATGTCTACGAGTTGATTCTTCGTATCAACATACTGAATGTGAACATCTCCATTCTGAACATGATCAAGAATAAAATGATGTTTGATCTCGGTGTGCTTCACCCTTGAATGAAGAATAGGATTCTTGGTTAAATTTATAACGCTTGTATTGTCACATCTGATCTCCACATTAAAATATTCAACTCCATAATCTCTCAGTTGTTGTTTTAACCATAGAATATGAGCACAACAACTTCCTAGAGATACGTATTCTACTTCTGCTGTACTGACAACAACTATGCTTTGCTTTTTGGAATACCAAGTAATAAACATATTTCCCATAAGTTGATAGGTTCCATAAGTACTTTTTCTGTCAATCTTGCAACTAGCGAGATCTGCATCTGAATATCCATTCAGAACGAAATTAGAATCTTTTGAATACTAGAGACCATAAGTTGGATATGTTTCGATATATTTGATGATTCTTTTGATTGTTGTAAGATGCGATTCTCTTAGACTTGTTTGAAATCTTGCACATAAGCAGACGCTATATAGAATATCTGGCCTTGATGCAATGAGATATAAAAGTGACCCAATCATACTACGATATAACTTCTAATCAACTTCCTTTCCTTATTCATCTTTATCGAGTTTAGACGAATGAGACATTGAAGTTTTTGTCTTCTTGCAATTCTCTAGGCCAAATTTCTTGACAATCTCAAGAGCATATTTCTCCCGAAGAATAAATGTTCCTTTCTTGGTTTGTTGAATCTGAAGTCCAAGAAAGAATCTTAATTCTCCCATCATGCTCATTTTGAACTCATCCTGCATTACTTTAGAGAAATTCTTGCATAGATGTTCATTAGAAGAGCCAAAAATAATATCATCAACGTAAATCTAAACAATAAGAATATCCTTACCATGCTTCTAAATAAAAATAGTAGTGACAACATTACCTTTAATATACTTTTGTTCAGATAGAAAGCTACTTAACCTTTCATACCAAGCACAAGGTGCTTGCTTTAGACCATATAGAGCTTTCTTTAGGGAATAGACGAGATCCTTTCCTCTTGGTTCCTCAAAACCAGGTGGTTGTTCGACATAAATTTTTTCTTTGATGTAACCATTCAAGAATGCACGTTTTACGTCCATCTAAAAAGGCTTAAAGTCATTGTAACAAGCATAAGCAAGAAGTAGCCTTATGGCCTCTAACTTGGCAACATGTGCGTAAGTTTCATCATAATCTATTCCTTCTTCTTGAGAATATTCTTTTGCCATAAGTCCTGCTTTGTTTCTGACCACCATTCCTTTGTCGTCCATCTTGTTTCTGAACACCTATTTTGTTTCTATTACAGGACGATTTTTGGGTCTTGATACAAGCTCCTAAACATTATTGATCTTGAATTGATGAAGTTCTTCTTGCATTGTATTGATCCAATTTTCATTAGCAAGAGTTTCTTCAATCCATTTAGGCTCAATTTCAGAAACTAATGCTATATTGCTCATTGCTTCCTTGAATTTCGATCTGGTTTTGATTCCTTCATCCAAGCTACCAATTATAAGTTCCTTGGGATGACTAGATTTATGTTTCCAGTTCCGGTTGAATCTCTCATCTTGGACATTACTTGGATCTTTAGATTCAGATTGTATCTCTTCTGGTTCTTCTGCAGCTTGTTGACTTGTTTCTTGATTCTGAACTTTTTCAGAAGCATGGTTCTCTTCAGATTCTCCAACTGGTTCTGAACTTTAATGGAATGACAGAACTTGAGCATATTCAGATTGACCATTCTGATTCTGAATATTCTCATCAAACTTGACATTCATTGATTCTTCAACAATTCGAGAGTTTTTGTTGTAGACTCTATATGCTTTACTCGTTGTTAAATACCCCAGGAATACTCCTTCATCTAACTTCTCATCAAACTTACCAACTCGATCATTAGCATTCTTCAGAATGAAGCATTTACAACCAAACACACGAAAGTATGCTAAATCTGATTTTCTTTCCCTAAAAAGCTCATATAGGGTTTTCTCAATGATTGGTCTTAAAGAAACATGGTTTAAAATGTAACACGCTGTTGATACAGCTTCTGCCCAAAAATACGATGCAATTTTACTTTCGATCAAAAGGATTCTTGCCATTTCTTGTAAAGAACAATTTTTCCTTGTCACCACCCCATTTTGTTGAGGTGTGTAAGGAGATGAAAAATTATGTTGAATTCCAAACTCATCACAAAAATCAGAAAAAATTTGGTTTTCAAATTCTCCCCCATGATCAGTCTTGATGCAGAAAATAGCGTAGCCTTTCTCATTCTGAACGTTTTTGGAGAACTTTGAAAATGATGAAAAAACATCGCTTTTATGCGCAAGAAATAAAACCCAAGTAAATCTTAAGTAGTCATCAACTATAACAAGGCAGTATTTCTTACCTCCAAGACTTAGTATTTTGTTAGGACTAAAGATATCCATGTGAAGCAGTTGCAGCGTACTTTCAGTTGATACATGATTAATAAATTTAAAGGAGCTTCTTACCTGTTTTCCAAGTGTGCAGGCTGAATATAGTTCTGATTTTTCAAACTTTGTCTGAGACAATCCTCGAACCAGCTTCTTGGAAGATAGCTTTGACATATGCTTGGTCTAATATGGCCTAGCTTTCTATGCCATAGTTCAGATTCATCCTTGACGGATATAAGACATTTGATGTCTTCAGAATCAACAACCAGAAGGTAGATATTTTCATGTCGACGACCAGTGAAGGTTTGCTTCTTATCTTTGCTAACACCTGAGCATTTTGAATCTTGAAAGCAAATTTGATAACCAGAGTCATAGAGTTGACTTACTGAAATCAAATTGTATTTTAATCCTTTGACAAGAGAGACGTCGTTGATCGTAAGATTTTCGATTTTTACAGTCCCTTGGCCAACCACTTTTCCTTTGTTCTTTCCACCAAATGACACACTTCTACCATTGTATTCTGAAATTTGAATGAAATTTTCTGGATCACTAGTCATATGGCTTGAGCATCCACTGTCCAGAAATCATTAGTTCTTTTTCTTGCTTGGTACCTGCAAGTAGACAATAACTCACTATTTCTTTGGTACCCAGATCTTCTTGGGTCCATCTGAGTTAGTCACAGTTGATATCTTTCTATTGACAGGTCTCCATATCATCATGCAATTATTTCTAACATGATTTTTAGCACCACAATTTACACAATGCATTGGATAAAAGGATTTTGTAAAATGTTTATGGAAATGTCGTTGATATGCGGATTTGGAAGGTTTATGCGAAATCCTGTCATTTGTTTTTGAAATTATTTTCCTTTTTAAAATCAAGACCAGACTTGTCACCATACGAAACTTGTCTGGAAATAATATTTTTCAAATTTTTCGAACTTTGAGAAAATCTCTTTGAAATATTTTCAATCTCGGTTTTCAACGAATCATTTTCTTTCAAAATCAAGTCACGATTTTTCTTGACTTGATGAAATTCATTTCCCAAAAACTCAATCTTGTCTTTTTGAGAAATATTTTGTTGTTTCAAGGAGGAAACTTCCTTTTTTAAAACCAGAACCTTCTTAAGAGCTTCTTTGTAGTTCGTGCATAACTCTTCAATGTATTCAGAAACTTCATCTGGTATTTCAGAAGGATATACCTCAACATCTGAAACTGAATCTGAGTCTGACTTTTCCATGAGACATATGTTTGCGCAATCATCCTCACTATCTTCAGAATCACTTAGAGTTTCTGCCTTCAATGCTTTCTTGTATTTCTCATACTTGATCTTGTCTTTCTTCAGAAACGGGCAGTTGGGTTTGATGTGTCATGCTTTCTTACAATGGAAGCATATTACATCTTTGCCTTCCTATTTGTCATTGCTCGATTGTCTCTGATCATTCTTTCTGAATGATTTCTTCGCTTTGAAGTTTCTACCTCTTCGAGCCATATTTTTGAATTTCTTCACCATGAGTGCAAGCTCTTCGTCGTCTTCATCTTCATCTTCTGAATCTGGAAGTTCAAAATCAATTTCAGATTTTAAAGCAATAGACTTCTTACCTTTTGAATCTCTTGTTTTGTTGGCACGCTCAGTCTCATATGACTACAAAGTTCCTACGAGCTCATCAATAGATAGAGGTCTAATTGTTTGACATTCCTGTATTGATGGCTTGATGTAATTCCAGTCATCTATAAGTCCTTAAAGGATCTTTCTGACTTGCATTGGTTCAGCTACAGGGGCACCTTACCTTGCAAAATCACTTGCTAGTATTTGAAACATGTCAATCATTTCAGCAATTGACTCATCGGGCCTCATTTTGAAGGCTTTGTAATCACTTAGCAAAATGCTAAGTTTGGTTTCTTTCACTCTGTCGGTTCCCTGATATGTGACACGAAGTCTGTCCGATATAGCTTTCGCTGAATCTTCTTCTGCAACTTGATTATATAAAGAAATGGATAATGCACAGAAAAGTACATGTACTGCTTTGGAATCGAGTCCTTGTCTTTTTGCTCTTTCAGCATCAGACAGTGTTGTTGTAGTGTTCTTGTTTCCTTCATTTCCAGTGGAAGGAGTTGTCGTGACAGCAGGAACTACTCCATTGACAACAACATTCCACATTAGATCATCTAATGCCTTGAAGAACCACTTCATTTTGTTGCACCTCATATCGTAACCATTTCCGTCAAAGTATGGTGGTTTGTTACTATAACATGAATCACTTGTTCCTAAGAAATTATTGCTAGACATAGTAGATCGTTAACTCAGATGTAAAATACTTCAATATAATGAGCAACCAAACTTTGATATCAATTGTTGTATCTAGCAATATCACCTAGAGGGGGGGTGAATAGGTGTTTCTGATCAATTTTGAAACTTAATGCATAAATTAATGGATTCAAAACACAAATTGAATAAGATCAGTAAAATGACGTACAGATAAACTAAACACAACAAGAGGAGTTTATGATAAGAGAATTTGCACGCAATGTTTATAGTGGTTCGGCTTAGCAAGCCTACGTCCACTCTCCCACGATGATAGCCGATTGGCTGGATTCCACTATGAATTGATGAAAGGTTACAAGAGTTGTCACTCTTATCACTCTTACAAAAGAACCTCTCAAATATATGAATTTTAAGCTCACAAGAACAAGAGAATGTGAATCTGAATAACTCAGCACTTTAGAATTTTAAGTTCTGATCTCTCTTGGCAACAGTCACCATTGATCTCATTTTATACTCCTTCGACCTCGAACTAGCCGTTACCAAGGTCCTCCAAAGGATCACTCTTCAATCTCTGATTGAACGTCTCCAATCCTTAATTGAACGAGATTGTATTAAGAAAGATTTAGTAGCCGTTGGAGTAAAGTCTGAACCATTCAGATTCAGTCGCCCATATAACTAAATCTTTAGTTGCCATAAGTAGAGTTCATCCAAATCTCCAAGATATCTTGTCAGTGGAAGGTAATATCCAATCGAGGATATTCTCCTGATTTGATTGGAAAATAATCCTGTCAATCAAATCTTACAAACTTCCATAAAAGTGGCGGCCAAACCGAAAACCTGCCAAACATGGGCCTTCAGAATCTAGTAGTAAGATATTGCAGAATCTGAACGCTATTCAGAAGCAGTCTTCTAAAGTAGAAAGACTCTCTGAATCTGAACAGATTAGAACAGTGACTCTGATCTCTTGTAAAGTCCTTGCTGACGTGTCACATAAGTTTTCACGAGATTAAGTCTTCAGAGGCAACACAATCCTCCATCTGAAGTCTTCAAAGGCAACACAATTTTCCATCTGAATACTAGACTTCAACTTTCTCAGAAGCAAATACGCGACGACTACTCCTTGAGTCTAAATGCCAGTTTTGGAACATTATAAGCTTTTGTTCACATGCTCATTCCTATAATAAAATTTTATTTGCATTAGTCGGATTCTCTCACAAGAAGGATAGTTTTGTTAGAATCAAAATATTTAGAAGGAAGGTTTTCTCAACAGCCTTTTTGTTATTAATATCTAAGCCGACGTGGCTCTTTGGAAGTACACGTGGACTTCGACACGGAATTAAATTTAAAAATTATCTTAAAAAATTTAAAAAATAAATTAAATAGAAGAGAAATAATCTGAAAACAAAAAAGGGGGGGCTTGCTAAGTCAACAAAGGCCAGTGAGGGTGGGGGATGGTCGGCAGGGGTCGCCGAGCCCCTACTAGTGGCCAGCGACCCCCACCAATGCAAGCGAGGCCTCGCCAAGCCATGACGAGGCTTGACCTCCCAGATCTGGGCGAGGGCGAAGCCTCGCCGAGGCTGGGCAAGGTCGAGGTTTAGACTAGTCGGGGCTGGCTCGAACGCTCGCTGAGGTCTCATGGGAGCGCTGCAAATCGGATTTGCAATCGACTTGGACTCGCAAGGGATGCCAGGGATCTTCAAAGTGAATCCCTCCTTGGCAATATACAAGCGTCCTTTTTTGGCCTTTTCTCCAATGTAGTGAATGAGATTTATTCACACTACTTCTCAAAGGAACAAAGAAAGATGAAGAGGTGTATTATTTGGGATCTTGCGATCGAGTTGTTTTGACAAAAAAGACGGCAGCTTCTACAAATTCCTCTCTAACGAAGCGTACGAAGACCACCTTCGAAGCCGCAATCTTCCTCTTCATCTTCCTTCACTTCGCTCTTGCCATCCTTAAATCCACAATCCTCACCCTGAATAGCCCCAAAACCTCGCGCCTCGAATCCCGTACCTCAATTTGTACGGGAAGTCGATTCTGTTGAGAAAACCTTCCCTCTGAATATTTTGATTCTGACAAAACTATCCTTCTTGTAAGAGAATCTGGTTAATACAAATAATTTATTATTGCAGGCATGAGCATGTGAACAAAAGCTTATAATGTTCCATGACTGGCATTCAGACTCAAGGAGTAGTCGTCGCACACTTGCTTCTGAGATAGTCGAAGTCCTACATTCAGATGGAGAATCGTGGTGCCTCAGTAGACTTCAGAAGGAAGTCTGTGCTGCCTCTGAAGACTTCAGAAGGAGGTCTATATTGCATCTAAAGACTTCAGAAGGAGGTCTATGTTGCATCTGAAGCCTTCAGAAGGAGGTCTATGCTGCATCTGAAGACTCATCTCTAGAAGATTTATGTGACACGTCAGCAAGGATCTTACAGAAGCTCAGAGTCACTGTTCCAATCTGTTCAGATTCAGAGAGTCTCTCTGGTTCAGAAGACTGCTTCTGAACAACGTTCAGATTCTGCAATATCTCGCTACTAGATTCTGAAGACCCACGTTTGGCAGGTTTCCGATTTGACCGCGCCTTGTTATGGAAGTTTGTAAGATTTGATTGACAGGATTATTTTCCAATCAAATCAGGAGAATATCCTCGATTGGATATTACCTTCCGTGGACAAGGTATCTTGGAGATTTGGATGAACTCCATTTATGGAAACTGAAGATTTGGTTGTATGGGAGACTGAATCTGAAGGGTTCTGATTCTCTTTCAACGGCCACTGGATCTTCCCATATATAGTCTCCGTCAATCAGGATTGATGACGTCCAATCAGAGATTGAGGAGCGATCCTTTGAAGGACCTTGGTAACGACTAGTTCAAGGTTGAAGGAGTATAAAGAAGATCAATGGTGACTGTTTTTAAGAGAGATCACGAACTTAAAATTCCAAAGTGCTGAGTTGTTCAGAAACACATTCTCTTGTTCTTGTGAGCTTAAAATTCATTGTCTTGAGAGGTTCATTTGTAAGAGCGATTGGAGTGACAACGCCTGTAACCTTTCAACGACTCATAGTGGAATCCAGCCGATCGGCTGTCATCGTGGGAGAGTGGACGTAGGCTTGCTAAAGCCGAACCACTATAATCATTGCGTGCAATTTCTCTTTCCCTAAACTCATCTTGCTGTGTTTAGTTTATCTGCACGTCCTCTTACTGATCATATTCAGTTTACGTTCTGAATCCTTTATTAATTTCCTCATTAATTCATAAAAAGAGTTCAGAATCACCTATTCACCCCCCTCTAGGTGATATTGCTAGATCCAACAATTGGTATCAGAGTCGAGTTGCTCATTATTTTGAAGTGTTTTACTTCAGAGCTAACGATCTATCATGTCTAGCAATAATTTCACAGGAACCAGTGATGCACATTTCAGCAACAAACCACCTTATTTTGACGGGAAAGACTACAATATGTGGTGCAACAAAATGAAGTGGTTCTTCAAGGCATCAGATGATCTGATGTGGGATGTTGTTGTAAATGGAGTAGTTCCTAATGTAACAGCAACCCCTTCCACTGGAAATGAAGGAAACAACAATACAAATGCTACTGCGGCACTGTCAGATTCTGAAAGAGCAAAAAGACAAGGACTCGATTCTAAAGCTGTGCATGCACTTTTCTGCGCATTATCCATTCCTCTGTATAATCGAGTTGCAGAAGAAGATTCAGCCAAAGCTATATGGGACAGACTTCATGTCACATATCAGGGAACTGACAGAGTGAAAGAAACAAAACTCAGCATTTTGCTGAGTGATTACGAAGCTTTCAAAATGAAGCACGATGAATCAATTGCTGAAATGATTGACAGGTTTCAAATCCTAGCAAGTGGTCTTGCAAGACAAGGTGCTCCTGTAGCAGAACCGATGCAAGTCAGAAAGATCCTTCGAGGACTTACAGATGACTGGAATTACATCAAGCCATCAATACAGGAATGTCAAACAATTAGACCTCTATCTATTGATGAGCTAGTCGGAACCTTACAGTCATATGAGACTGAGCGTACCAACAAAACAAGAGATTCAAAAGGTAAGAAGTCTATTGCTTTAAAATCTGAAATTGATTTTGAAATGCCAGATTCAGATGATAAAGATGAAGACGACGAAGAACTTGCTCTTATGGTGAAGAAGTTCAGAAGAATGGCTCGTAGAGGGAGAAACTTCAAAGGGAAGAAATTATTCAAAAAGAATGATCAGAGACAATCAAGCAATGACAAACAGGAAGACAAAGATGTAATCTGTTTCCATTGTAAGAAGGCTGGACACATCAAACCCAACTGTCCGCTTCTGAAGAAAGACAAGTTCAAGTATGAGAAATACAAAAAGGCATTGAAAGCAGAAACTCTAAGTGATTCTGAAGATAGCGAGGATGACTATGCTAACATATGTCTTATGGCAAAGTCAGATTCAGATTCAGATTCAGACTCAGATGTTGAGGTACATCCTTCTGAACTGCCAGATGAAGTTTCTGAATACATTGATGAGTTGTGCTTAAATTATAAAGAAGCTCTCAAAAAGGTTTCCATTTTGAAAAAGGAAGTTTCATCCTTAAAACTACAGAATGATTCTAAAAAAGACAAGATTGAATTTTTGCAAAGGGAATTTCATCAAATCAAGGAGAATCGTGATTTGATCTTGAAAGAAAATGATTCCTTGAAAACCAAAATTGAAAATACTTCGAAGAAATTTTCCCAAAGTTCAAAAAACTTGGAAAACATTATTTCCAGACAAATTCCGTATGGTAACAAATCTGGTCTTGGTTTCAAAAAGAAAAATAATTTCAAAAATAAGTTTCCAGAAACAAATGACAGGATTTCCCGTAAACCTTCCAAATTTGCATATCAACGGCATTTTCAAAAGCATTTTACAAAATTCTTTTATCCAATGCATTGTGAAAACTGCGGTGCTAGAAATCACGTTAGAAATAATTGCATGATGATATGGAGACCTGTTAATAGAAAGACATCTATTGTGACTAACTCAGATGGACCCAAGAAAAACTGGGTACCAAAGAAATAGTAAGTTACTTCTCACTTGTAGGTACCAAGGAAGAGAAAAGACAAATGGTTTCTGGATAGTAGTTGCTCAAGTCACATGACTGGTGATCCAGAAAACTTCATACAACTTTCAGATTACAATGGTAGAAGTGTGTCGTTTGGTGGGAAAAATAAAGGCAAAGTGGTCGGACAAGGCACCGTAAAAATCGGAAATCTCATGATCAACAATGTCTCTCTTGTCAAAGGATTAAAATACAATTTGATTTCAGTTAGTCAACTATGTGACTCTGGTTATCAAATTTCTTTTCAAGACTCAGAATGCTCAGGTGTTAGCAAAGACAAGAAGCAAACCTTCACTGGTCGACGTCATGGAAATATCTATCTTCTGAATGTTGATTCTGAAGACATCAAGTGTCTCATCTCTATCAAGGATGAATCTGAACTATGACACAGAAAGCTAGGACACATCAGTATCAAACACATCTCGAAGCTATCATCCAAGAAACTAGTTCGAGGCTTACCACAATCAAAGTTTGAGAAATCAGAGCTTTGCTCAGCCTGCACACTTGGGAAACAGGTAAAAAGCTCTTTTAAATCTATTAATCATGTATCATCTGAACGTGTTCTGCAGCTGCTTCATATGGATATCTTTGGTCCTAACAGAACACTAAGTCTTGGAGGTAAGAAATACTGCCTTGTCATAGTTGATGATTACTCAAGATTTACATGGGTTTTATTTCTTGCGCACAAAAATGATGCTTTCTCATCCTTCTCAAAATTTTCTAAAAAGATTCAGAATGAGAAAGGTTACTCTATTTCCTACATCAAAACTGATCATGGGGAGAATTTGAAAACCAAAGCTTTTCTAATTTTTGTGATGAGTTTGGAATTCAGCATAATTTTTCATCTCCTTACACACCTCAACAAAATGGGGTTGTGGAGAGGAAAAATCGCTCTCTACAAGAAATGGCGAGAACTCTTTTGATCGAAAGTAAAATTGCATCTTCTTATTTCTGGGCAGAGGCTGTGTCAATAGCATGTTACATTTTAAACCGTGTCTCCTTAAGATCAATCATTGAGAAAACTCCCTATGAACTTTTTAAAGAGAGAAAACCAGATTTAGCATACTTCCGTGTGTTTGGTTGTAAATGCTTCATTCTAAAAAATGCAAATGATCGAGCTGGTAAGTTTGATGAGAAGTCAGATGAAGGAATATTTCTGGGATATTCTACAACGAGCAAAGCATATAGAGTCTACAACAAAAACTCTCGATGTGTTGAAGAATCAATGAATGTCAAGTTTGATGAAAATATTCAGACTCAGAATGATCAATCTGAATATGTTCAAGTTTCGTCTCTACATCAAGGTTCAGAACCAGAAGAAAATTCAGAAGAGAATCATGCTTCTGAAGAAGTTCAGAATCAAGAAACAAGCCAACAAATCGCAGAAGAATCAGAGGTGATACCATCTGAATCTAATGATCCAAGTTATGCTCAAGACGAAAAATTCAACAGAAACTGGAAACATAAATCCAGTCACCCCAAGGAACTAATAATGGGGAGCTTGGATGAAGGAATCAAAACCAGATCGAAATTCAAGGAAGCAATGAGCAATATAGCGTTAGTTTCTGAAATCGAGCCTAAAGGGATTAAAGAAGCTCTTACTGATGAAAATTGGATCAATGCCATGCAAAAAGAACTTCATCAATTCAAGATAAATAATGTTTGGGAGCTAGTTTCAAGACCCAAAAATCGTCCTGTAATAGGAACAAAATGGGTATTCAGAAACAAAATGGACGACAGAGGTAAGGTGGTTAGAAACAAAGCAAGACTTGTGGCAAATGGATATTCTCAAGAAGAAGGAATAGATTACGATGAAACCTACGCACCAGTTGCCAGGTTAGAGGCCATAAAGCTACTTCTTGCTTATGCTTGTTACAATGACTTTAAACTTTTTCAGATGGATGTGAAAAGTGCATTCCTAAACGGTTACATCAAAGAAGAAGTCTATGTCGAGCAACCTCCTGGCTTCGAGGAACCAAGAGGAAAGGATCTCGTATATTCCCTGAAGAAAGCCTTATATGGATTAAAGCAAGCACCTCGTGCTTGGTATGAAAGGTTAAGCAATTTTCTATCTGAACAAAAGTTCACTAAAGGTAATGTTGACACTACTCTCTTTATTCAGAAGCAGGGCAAGGATATTCTTATTGTTCAGATTTATGTTGATGATATTATTTTTGGCTCCTCTAATGAATATCTATGCAAGAATTTCTCTAAAGCAATGCAGGATGAATTCGAAATGAGCATGATGGGAGAATTAAGATTCTTTCTTGGACTTCAGATTCAACAAACCAAGAAAGGAATATTCATTCATCAAGAGAAATATGCTCTTGAAATTATCAAGAAATTCGGCTTAGAAAATTGCAAGAAGACGGAAACACCAATGTCTCATTCGTCTAAGCTTGATAAAGATGAACAAGGAAAAGATGTTGATCAGAAGCTTTATCGCAGTATGATTGGATCGCTTCTATATCTCACTGCATCAAGGCCAGATATTCTTTATAGCGTCTGCCTATGTGCAAGATTTCAGTCATGTCCAAAAGAATCGCATCTTACAGCAATCAAAAGAATTATCAAATATATTGGAACATATCCAACTTATGGTCTTTGGTACTCAAAGGATTCTGATTTCATTCTGAAGGGATATTTAGATGCAGATCTCGCCGGATGTAAAATTGACAGGAAAAGCACTTCAGGAACCTGTCAACTTATGGGAAATATGCTTATCTCCTGGTATTCCAAAAAGCAGAGCACAGTTGCTCTCAGTACAGCAGAAGCAGAATACGTCTCTCTTGGAAGTTGTTGTGCTCAGATTCTATGGTTAAAACAACAGCTAAGAGATTATGGAGTTAAGGATTCAAATGTGGAGATCAGATGCGACAATACAAGCGCCATTAATCTAACCAAGAATCCTATTCTTCACTCAAGAGCGAAGCACATCGAGATCAAACATCACTTTATTCGTGATCATGTTCAGAATGAAAATGTTCACATTCAGTATGTTGATACAAAGAATCAACTCGCAGATATATTTACTAAACCTCTTGAGAAAGAGTCTTTCAATTTTATCCGAAACGAATTAGCTATTACTAATCCTTTTTCTTAAGATATATTGAGTACATGTCAATTGACAGAGCTCAGAAGCAAAACTGCTCAGAAGCAGAACTCAGAAGCAAAACAGCTCAGAAGCATAGCTCAGAACCAAAACTGCTCAGAAGCAAATTTGCATAACCTTTGTTCAGAAGCATATTTTTAAGTACTTCAGAAGCAAGGTTAGTTCATATTACACCTCTTTATATTTAGAAATTCTTGATAAGGCAAGAATCCAAGGTACGTTCTCAAATTTCTATACATATGCCTTTTTGATTGATTGGAATAATTCTGTTTCTTTGGATTGATCGTTGGATTTTATTTTAAATTGATTTTATTTTCAAAAATAACCGCTTTACGGTTTTTCAAAACCTTCATAAGGCTCTGAACCGGCACTTCCATCAAATATCGCAATTTTCTCTCAAACCCTAAAAACTGATTTCTCTCTCTCTGTTTACACTCCTTCTCGCTCACTCCAAATCTTTCTTTCTAAAAACTCCAACCTTCTCATCTATGGCTCCGAAATCATCATATACCATGAAGAAAGCAGCAAAAGAAGGTGCAAGTCTGAGAAGAAAATCGTCAAGACTGACGAAGGGCAGAAAAGCTCGTCTCTCCGAATCCATTGATATCTCTGGGTCTGATCATGAAGAAGAAAGACACATTGCCCAAAAGGAATCAGGTTTGTCTCAGTCTGAGTTCGATGAAAGAGTCGCTCTGGCTCTTTCCATAAAACCACTATATGATTCTTTCAAGAACACTGGCTCTAGTGACGAAAACGTCAAGTTGTTGCTGAATATTCACAAGTTTGCAAGCGAGAAAGAATTTCTTGCCATATTAGAACTTCCTTTACAAACTGTGACACCTATTGCCACTATTGTTCCTGAGAATGTATCTCGGAAGGGCAAGGAAAAGGTTGTAGAAACTGAAGGCTCTAAACCTAAAAAGTCTCCATCTAAGAGCATTGTTATCAGGGAGGCTGTAACTAAAGAAAGTGAAACCAAGGGAAGGCCTGATGATGACGATGATGTGCTGGTTAAAGAGTTTAAGAAAATCAGAGGGGTCATCAAGGACAAGAACTTTGAAAGCAAACTGTTCTCAAGTCAGTTGCACTCTGAAAAATTCGAGATGTTGAAGCAAAGAGGAGTTATACCCCACAGGGTATTCGATCTTAAGTATTTTGATAGGGTTGGTATCCCTATTAGGAAGCATCTAGAGGAGATGAAGTTGAGGGACTTTGCAACTGCAAGGAGGCCAACTTTTCCTGATTTGGCAGCTTACTTTTATTCTAGCTTATGTTTCAGCAATTTTGATTCCTTGTTTTATACGGTAGAAGGAGTTGTGTATCATCTGCATGTTAAGGAGCTGGCAAAATTAATGAGAGTTGAGGAAATGGATTTTATGCCCATTAATGTGCAACCTGATGATGCCTACAGTTCTCTAACTGGAAAAGAGAATTACTCTAGAGACTCCAAGGCACACATTGCTTACAATGACTTTCCCCTGAAGCACATTGTGATGCACAAGGTTGTCATTGAAAGCTTAAGACCCAATGCTGCTTCAAAAATTGACATTTCGAAATATGAAGCCAAGCTGATGTGGGGTCTGTTGAATGGCTGCAAGATCTCTCTAGCACATACTGTTCTCATCCACATGTACAGAACTGTCCAAAAGACCAAAGGACAATTACCCTATGCAGGGTTGATCTATCGGATCATGTCCTTCCAAAATATCAAGATTCCTGGAAAGCTTCTTCAAGATGAAATTCAGTTAATGGTAGCTGGGGAGTCTATGATTCAGAAGATGGGTTTTAGACAGTCTGCTGGTGGTTGGATCAACAAGAACAAAGAGGCTGTCCTGGTTGAGTTTGAGGAGCAGAATGCAGAGAGTGAGAGATCTGCAAAAAGAAGGAAGATAGAGGCTACAAAAGAAAAACAGACCACTGTTCAGAGTGAGTCTTCAGAAGAAGAGGAAAGTGTATCATCAAGAGATGATGAGAGGACCCCTACTGTCCTAGCAGCAGGAAACATCGAGTCAGAAGCTGAGGAGATTGCTGAAACAGCAAATGAGCTGGAGGATCCTATCGACAAAGAAGAGGATCCCCATAAGACTCATGAGAGTGAAAATGTAGAAGCTGCTGAAACTACTGGTGAAAAAGCAGAAGAAGAAGCTCAGCTTGCTACAAGTGCATATGTGGAGATAATGGAAGAGCAACTAGATGACAGAACGACTATTGATGTTCTGGTTGCTCGAGAACAAAAGAAGAGGTCCTCATCACCACCTGAGGACATGGACGTTGATAAATCTGATGACTTTGTTGTCACAGCTGTAGGATCAACAGAAGTCACTCCTGTTGTAACAGCTCAGATTCAGGGGGAGCAACCTATAGAATCTGCTGCTCAGACTGAAGTTGTTCAGAAGGACAAGGCTGATACTGAAAAGGAGGAGTCCAGCAGAAAAGAACAACATGCGGAATCAAATGTTTTTCAGACTGAAGAGGTTCTGACTGCTGTTCAGAAGGAGAAAGCTGATGTCGAACCTGCTGTTCAGAAGAAAAAAGCTGTTGAGGAAAGTGCTGTTCAGAAGGAACAACTTCCAGTGGAAATACCTGAAGAGCAATCCACAGAAATTGAATCAACTACCGCTGAACCTGTTATAATCATTCCAGATTCAACACATGATCAGATTCAGGGGGAGATAAACTCGCAGAGAATTCTGGATTCAGCTTCAAAGGGTAAAGCTCAGATGGTGGAAGAACAAAACCAACAGACTTCTGCAGGGACACTGAATACTTCGCAAAGTCTTGTTCAGACGGAAGTTGAAAAACTTCGGGTAGAAGTTATGCAGAGGATGGACAGGATGGAAATGAACATTGAAAAGAAGTTGCACAGATTTGAGGAAATACTTCATAAATACTGTCGCCTTTTCTGCTCTGAGATGGCCAGCATTGGTACTTATACTTTGATCAGAGATGAAAGGATCAGCAAAGAAGTTCCAGAGATGCAGGAACTCAAAGAATTTGCTACCTACATTGCTGATATGGGCAAATCTGCTGAAGCTGCTCAGAAAGATGATGAAGAGCATGTTGATGTTCCCTCCTCCTCTTCAAAACAAAACCTACCTCCGTCATCTTGAAATTGTTTTTCAAATTGTCCGTATTTGTTTTTATCTCTGTCGGATGTTCTTTTTATGTGCATTTTGAATGTTACGCTGTTCTTACAATATATGGTTGAATCTCCGTTCATGTATGTGTAAATTGCCATTTTATCTTGCTGATGACAAAAAGGGGGAGAGAATACCTCATCATATTGCAGGATGCATACACACGAATTATACCTATGCGCTCAAACGAATTCAACGTCGTATACAACATATGGTGATATCCTTCTATCACTCACAATGCATATCTTATATATTCAGATGCACACTCTTTTGAAAAGATTCAATTGAATTATATTCATATTTTATTGAAATCTTTTCCGAGCTTAACTTTCATACAATCTTTTTATATACCAACTTTTATTAAGGAAGTTTTGTCATCATCAAAAAGGGGGAGATTGTTGAGAAAACCTTCCCTCTGAATATTTTGATTCTGACAAAACTATCCTTCTTGTAAGAGAATCTGGTTAATACAAATAATTTATTATTGCAGGCATGAGCATGTGAACAAAAGCTTATAATGTTCCATGACTGGCGTTCAGACTCAAGGAGTAGTCGTCGCACACTTGCTTCTGAGATAGTCGAAGTCCTACATTCAGATGGAGAATCGTGGTGCCTCAGTAGACTTCAGAAGGAAGTCTGTGCTGCCTCTGAAGACTTCAGAAGGAGGTCTATGTTGCATCTAAAGACTTCAGAAGGAGATCTATGTTGCATCTGAAGCCTTCAGAAGGAGGTCTATGCTGCATCTGAAGACTCATCTCTAGAAGATTTATGTGACACGTCAGCAAGGATCTTACAGAAGCTCAGAGTCACTGTTCCAATCTGTTCAGATTCAGAGAGTCTCTTTGGTTCAGAAGACTGCTTCTGAACAACGTTCAGATTCTGCAATATCTCGCTACTAGATTCTGAAGACCCACGTTTGGCAGGTTTCCGATTTGGCCGCGCCTTGTTATGGAAGTTTGTAAGATTTGATTGACAGGATTATTTTCCAATCAAATCAGGAGAATATCCTCGATTGGATATTACCTTCCGTGGACAAGATATCTTGGAGATTTGGATGAACTCCATTTATGGAAACTGAAGATTTGGTTGTATGGGCGACTGAATCTGAAGGGTTCTGATTCTCTTTCAACGGCCACTGGATCTTCCCATATACGGTCTCCGTCAATCAGGATTGATGACGTCCAATCAGAGATTGAGGAGCGATCCTTTGAAGGACCTTGGTAACGGCTAGTTCAAGGTTGAAGGAGTATAAAGAAGATCAATGGTGACTGTTTTTAAGAGAGATCACGAACTTAAAATTCCAAAGTGCTGAGTTGTTCAGAAACACATTCTCTTGTTCTTGTGAGCTTAAAATTCATTGTCTTGAGAGGTTCATTTGTAAGAGCGATTCGAGTGACAACGCCTGTAACCTTTCAACGACTCATAGTGGAATCCAGCCGATCGGCTGTCATCGTGGGAGAGTGGACATAGGCTTGCTAAAGCCGAACCACTATAGTCATTGCGTGCAATTTCTCTTTCCCTAAACTCATCTTGCTATGTTTAGTTTATCTGCACGTCCTCTTACTGATCATATTCAGTTTACGTTCTGAATCCTTTATTAATTTCCGCATTAATTCATAAAAAGAGTTCAGAATCACCTATTCACCCCCTCTAGGTGATATTGCTAGATCCAACAGATTCTAATCTCAAACCAAGTCGGAGGAGATCTCACCCAATCGGTGGGGGTATTCGGCCACTAGCCGGGGCTTGGTGAACCCCGCTGGCCATCCCCTACCCTGGCCACCTGAACAAGCCCCCCCTTTTTTTAGTTTTCATCTTATTTTTCTTAAATTTTTTTTCAGCTTAGAAGTCGATGTGGACCCCTCTTTTTCTTAAAAAAGAGGCCACCTTAGATAAAATTTTTAATTATAAAGGCCAAGTAATTAATTTGACCGGAATTTCTCCGATTTGGCACTTAAATGATCGTTTTTCTCCGATTTTGACACTTAAGTAATCGTTTTGAAACTTTTGGTACTAAAGTGATTGCCGTGCGCAACTTATGGCACTTGTAATGTACTTATCCCATAATTCTGATTTCTTTTCAAAGAATCTAAAAGTAAAGGAGTACGGTGGCCCACAAATAGAAGTACTTTGGTCTTCACAAATGAGAGAATTATAGACTAGTGGCAAGGTAGAAATAATCTCAAACAAGAAGATAAAAAACAAACCACAAAAGAAAAAACTGCATTGAATGCTTGGATAGGTCGATGTAACCCTAAGTTATTTATTTATAATAAAGTCAAGAGGTCAAAATCACAATATCACCCTTGTTGCCGCCTTACATAAAATAATAAAGGAAATGCACAAATATGTCCCCATCAACCAAATACTCTTAACAGTTTATTAGATAACAGGAGCCAACATTAGTTCAAATTTCAAAGCTCCATCATCTTTGAAGTATTTTGGGGACCAATTGCAGCTGATCTAAAAGCTTTAGCTTGTAAACGATAGCTCGATACTCTAACAATCTTGAACATTGGAATAGATGATTGGTTCTACTAAGTAAATGTGAGGGTAACCCTGTAATAGTTTGCGTAGTTCGGTTTTGTTTGGGGGGTGGGAGTCGGGGGCGGCTATATAAAGGAACTGCAAAGATATGTCGAACCAAAGAGAATTTCACAGCAAATACAAACAAACATTAACTAATACCAATTATTGCTCCTTAGTGCAAAAGTGAGAAATGGCTCAGAAGCTTCTGAGTTTGTCACTACGTGGAATGGCAACATCCTTTTTGTAGCATTTTTGCATAATTGATGGAGGGCCAACCAGGTTAGAAAATGCCTCTTCCCTAATCTGCTTTTGCTTTAACAGGAAATGGCATATTCCTGCCTTTTATTAGGGAAATACATTAACTTATGCTTTGTCCCAGATCATTTCCGTGATCAATAACTTTAAAGCGGTCATCCTAATTTTTCAGACATGAATAATTTCATGTTAGCAATTCCATTATCTTGTCAGTAAGTACCTAAACATGTTAGTAAAGTGGGGATTTGCAAAATGTCAGCAAGTTGATCACCGATGTTGGTGTCTAGTGAGGAGACCATCCCCATAAACAGTTGCACCACATTTGGACCATATCAGGTCTGGAACCGTTGTAATTGTTGAGAAAACTTTCCTTTTGAATATTTTGATTCTAACAAAACTATCCTTCTTGTGAGAGAATCTGGTTAATGCAAATAAACTTTTATTGCCGGAATGAGCATGTGAACAAAAAAGCTTAAAATATTCCAAAACTGGCGTTTAAACTCAAGGAGTAGTCGTCGCATATTTGCTTCTGAGAAAGTTGAAGTCTAGTATTCAGATGGAGAAATGTGTTGCCTCTGAAGACTTCAGATGGAGGATTGTATTGCCTCTGAAGACTTAATCTCGTGAAGACTTATGTGACACGTCAGCAAGGACTTTATAGAAGCTCAGAGTCACTGTTCTAATCTATTCAGATTCAAAGAGTCTTTCTACTTCAAAAGACTGCTTCTGAACAGCGTTCAGATTCTGCAATATCTTTCTACTAGATTCTGAAGACCTACGTTTGGCAGGTTTCCAGTTTGGCCACAACTTTTTATGGAAGTCTGTAAGATTTGATTGACAGGATTATTTTCCAATCAAATCAGGAGAATATCCTCCATTGGATATTACCTTCCATGGACAAGATATCTTGAAAATTTAGATGAATTCTACTTATGGAAATTGAGGATTTGGTTGTATGGGCGACGGAATCTGAAGGATTCAGACTCTACTTCAACGGCTATTAGATCTTTCCATATATAGTCTCGGTCAATCAAGATTGATGACGTCCAATCAGAGATTGAGGAGCGATCCTTTGGAGGAGCTTGGTAACAGCTAGTTCGAGGTCAAAAGGAGTATAAAAGGATATCAATGGTGACTGTTGCTAAGAGAGTTAAAAAGAACAAAAAAAAAAAAATTAAAGTGCTTAGTTGTTCAGATTCACATTATCTTATTCTTGAGAGCTGAAAATTTTTATCTTTGAGAGGTTGATTGTAAGTGTGATAAGTGTGACATCTCTTGTAACCTTTTATTGATTCATAGTGGAATCCAGCTAATCGGCTGTCATCGTGGGAGAGTGGACGTAGGCTTGCTAAAGCCGAACCACTATAAACATTGCATGCAAATTTTTTCTTACCCTAAACTCCTCTTGCTTTGTTTTGCACGTCATTTTACTGATCTTACTCAGTTTGTGTTTTGGATCTATTAAATTCCGCATTAAATTTCAAAACAGTTCAGAATCACCTATTCACCCCTTTCTAGGTGATATTACTAGATACAACAGTAACTATTAATGTTTGTTTGATAATAGCCTCCAAAGAGGAAAAGTTCCTAAAGGATAATATTTCAGGTGCAGTCCATGGCTGCTATTTCGATGTGAAAAAGGTTTTCGTAAGTCGAGTAGTTGATAATTGATATGGCAGCATAAATTATCAGCTGATATTTGAACGGTCCATGGGACTAAGAAAAGGCCAAAAGCTAGTCCCAGATGTTGGAAAGTCTCAATGAACGTTCACTTGCACTACATTTTATGCGAATGGTGTACTAGGAAAGAGCCAAGAAACAACTCCACTGGTTCAGAGTGGCCAAAACCCCAAGCAAGAAGCAGAGGTGCTATTACCTCTGCAAGATATAAACTTATGGAGTTGACACTGCACTACAAGTATACACAAACTTATAAAGATGTCTCCCACACAACAACTCCAACTCTACGATTGATATCCTCCTGCTAAATCAGTTCTATCTATCCTAGTTTTGCCCAAAATGGCATTCGCCTAAGATCCTTCTTTTGTAACATCTTCTGTTGAGATGGTTCACAGCAATTATACTTGACCTTTGAAACATTTGATATGTTGTGTTATGATCTGCAAGTAAGAATCAAATGCTTATCCAAACAGAAGCTAACTGGCTGATACATGGGTACATAAAGCAAGCATATATAGATGATACAGGAAATTGAGCAGAACCTCAGCGTCTCACGCACATAATATCGTATGTTATTATGATAGAAAACATGCTTTCAGAAAAAACTATGCTGAAACCCAACTGGTGCAACCTGAAATTATCCGACCCCTCCAACCAAGCAGCATCCAGTTGTTTTCTTCATGAAGCACGAAGTCCTTGTGGTATTCTCCACTTAACTTAGCCCTAGCCTTCTTTATGAGCTCCTGATCCAGAGGAAGCTGCTGGAAACCAACCCTGGTAAGACGTACTTGCCACTGCTTATACGTTGCGGGCCTCTCAACCCTCTCCAAACCTTCACATGCCACAACATTCATAACCTCTCGCCCAAGGAAATCTCTCTCCAGAACCAACCTCTGCGCATTGTCACGATCTACGGTAGTATCAAACATATCATACATAGTAGAGAGGTGAAAAAGAGCCTCGCGGAATCTTGTTGTGAAAAATGGTGCATTGTAGGATCCATTTCTTATACCATGAATAAAGACATGAGGTTTCATACTCCTGATGAGGCTTAAGACCATATCTCGCTGACAATTCACCTCAACTGTCTCATCATAGAGATACTCGAATCGAGAAAGACAATTCACAGCAACCACCTCTCCGCTTCGAATCTTGAGATCTGGCACTCTGATACGTTCCCAGCTTGCTGATGCTACCGCTTGGAATTCGAAAGGTACATGAAAGCGCTCACAATACTCGGCCAAACGGCGACCTGTTCCCTCAATTCTTTCCGCCGGACGAAATCCAGATTGTGGAAGCTCTATTCCTGTGATTCGTAGCTTAGTAACCCCTCCGGTTCTCTTTGAGAGCTCTTGGATAAGGATTGGCCATTGGAAACCAAAATTAATACCAAAGTCTATAATATGAAGCACTTCTGCTGTTTCTGCTGATTTCAACATCATGTAGTTTGAGAAGAGGATTTGGAATTTCGTGAATGGACAGGCTGAATAATGAAGTTGGTATGCTCTCACCTTATCAGCTAGCGATCTCTTCTCGATAACTGAATGGTGAAAAGCTTGACTTCTACCAATATTGACGGCAAGGCGTGCTTCCAGCCCATTTGCAAAGTAATGGGCTATCCTTTGAGAACCATCACCGGTGGGGGATGAATCTTGTCTAATTTGCCGTAGCAATTCACGAGCAGTATTGAAGTCATTAGTAGAGACAGCTTGGGCACAGAGAATCAGAAGGCTCCTCAAGTCCGATGTGCTCTCGTTTCCCCTCTTCTTACTGTGATCCCCAGTACCATTAGGACCATGAAGATCCTTGGTTTCACTTAACTTCTCAGATTTGCATTCTAATGATAGAAGCCCCCCATTCTTGTTCCTCAGCAACAACTTTTCAAGCAAATCTGAATGCTCAGAGTCTTCGTTGTCTGAAGCCAATTGCTTGTTGGTCCGCCCTTCTTCGAACCGGGCATAATGCCTTTCATGATTCTTTCTCCCCCTTGACCCATTCGCCGACTGATTGCTGCCATTAATGTCAATTTCTTTGTTCTCTCTGATGGTTGGAGCCAATTCATTTTTCTCCTGATTAATAGTTATATGAAAGCTACAAGGGAGGACCCTCCTGGCCTCCTCTAACCCGCTATTAAATTGCAGGACAGACTCATTGTTGTTGAACATATTCCTAACCAGTAGCTCCCTTGGTACCGAGTGACCAAACTTTTCCCAATACTTAGGCAAGCTGTTTACAGAATTGATGGAGGACTGAAATGTGCAATCCTCGTTCGAATGCAAGACCAAGTCACCCGAACTTTTGGCATGAATGGAAGCATAATCATTTCCTTCCGGAACATCATGTGGATTTGGATCCAGAGAATGGCAAGAGTTGGAGCCTCTGCTGATAGTGCCGTTACTGCCTTGATCACCGCTGCTTCCACAAGCACTCCAACTTGAGCAGTTGATGACCTGATTGGTACCAACCCGTTCGGTTTGCTTGGGGGAATCTGGGTATTTCTTGCCAAGTGCATCATACAAGGACTTCTCTGTGTGTTGTAGAGCCATGATGTTGGGAACGACCCAGGGTTGCTCGTCCATATTCTTTTCCATAAGCATCTGGTTTATGTATTTCAGAACAGGTTCCTTTGAGTTGCTGTGATCTGAGAGGGAAAGAGACTCCCCCCCTTTATTTGGGCTTTCACCGGAGCTAGTCGAATGGCGAAGCATCCCTACAGCGGGTCTTGTATCTGTTGATGGAAGATTCAGGTCTCCACCAAGGTTAACGGAAGCAGATGGTACATAATATATGGGTTTGGGATGGTGCAGGGGAGAGGTCATTTCTGCAGAGTTGGAAATAACAGGAGGTTCATTGATTTTGACTGCATTACAGGGATTTCGGGAATGATATGAAATGGCTGGATGAGTGAGGCTATCGTCCTTGAAACCGCCAACAGGGGAGGAGAATTCAGGGAAGTCGGACTCCATTGTGATCACTGTCTCAAAATCCTACAAAAGCTCACCCCCTCAAACGAGTGTCTGATGTAAAGTATCAAGCAACTGCTTGTCAGAAGCCTAGCTTTGAACTTTAACCGCAATCTAAGACTATTTAATCTGCATATAATTCACTTGTTTTCTAGACAGTCGAATCCCCTAAGAATCTTAGATGTTCAAGTCTATTACTACAGATATTTGGGGAAGCATAAACGAAAAACAAAGGAATCATCTTATGGCATCCAGTTCAAACAGTATGAACAGTGAGCGACACATAAATAGGAGTCCTTAACGTGAATGTAATCTAGCTTCTCCAGACGTTGGAAAGCAAAGCAAAGAATCAGTGGAAGGAAACGTAGAACTACTAAAACAAATTGTTCGGAAGAAAGCTGCAATCACAATAACAAAACAGATGAAATCTGCAGGTAGCGTACCGAAGGAAGAAGGAACTCTTAGAAGGATTGAACTGAATGGAAGCTCACGAGTTGCAAACTCCCCTGCTCCCCTGAACTTTGAGTGGTTCTCTTTTTATATATGCAGAACAAGGCAATGACATCATTCATCTTGATAGTAAAATATGTTCACTCATGTTCTCAAGTCAAGCTCAGCTGCTCTAATTATTTTCATTTCTTGGTCAGAACAGTGTTGTTTGTCTCATATTCCCCGGAATTGGTGTGAAGGCAGTAGATCATTACCAGAAAACAATTGCGCAACGTTTGGACCATATCAGAGTTCGGACATCACATGGGACTGTCTAGAAGTAATTATTAAATGCTTGGTATTAGCCTCCAAGGAGAAAAATTTGTTGAAAGGATGATGTTTGCTGATACAGTGAATGGCTGCTATTGCTGAGAATGAGGTTTGCGTAAGTAAAGAGACACGTCCGCCCAAATTTGAATGGCCCATGGGATTTGGGAAGAGAGTAAAGGTGCTTGTCCCTGATAGTTGCAGTTCTAGAATCTGATGAAGTTATTGCATGAATGACTAACGCTAAACTTTCTTATCAGATTCTCGCTGGGTTTCAATTTTTTAATCCTTGTGACTTTCCAGAGCTTACATAAACTGGAGGGAGAAAAAAGAGAGGAATTTGCGACATTTCAATCTCGAATGTGATTGGCCCTTGTTAGAATTGATATTCAAGATCCCTTTTGAATCCATAAACCACAACAACCAACTTACCTTTATCGCCATGACGGTGAACTACCTACATAAAGTCGATGATGTAAGAATTATTCCGATGTGGGCTAAATTAATTAAAATTAATATTTACCGTTTAAAGGAGTTGGTCTATTAAGGTATGATATAGATATTGTCAATTAGTTTAATATACGCTGGATAATGTGGGCCGAGTTGGGCCCAACCCGTGATGAGAGGGCTCGTGGCCGAAAACTCTATAAATAGTCTCAAGTCCCTTATCTAACCTAACGCACAATTTGTCTCACATAAGGAAGAACATATCGTTTCGTGATTGGTTTCTCATTGGTCAGTGTTCCGGTGAAAGAAATAGAGGGGAAGCACTTGAGTTTCGATTCGTCGTCGTTCCGCATCAAGTTCGATGGATTCTAAACCAGGTGTGCACCAATTCCTCTTCTTCTATCATATAGCGTTTCTAATTCTGGTTATGGGGTTCCTGGGTGCGCCACATTCGTGGCCCTTACATTTCGTATCAGATCGGCCATAACCGAGAATTGAAACCATTCTGATTTGGTGCATGTTTTCGAAATTTTCATTCGATGAAAACTGTTTTTGATTACATATTCGGACTTGTCTCATCGATACGGAAATTTTGTGTGGTCGCACGCCTCTGGTGGACGCCGAAAACAGCCTCAGGCGCTGACACATGCCATGGTGGAGATGGCGCGCGACGGTCATGGCGAAACATTACTGTTTTGGCCTATTTTGGTGATTTTTGTTCGGTGAAAATTATTTTTGATCACATAACCAGATAGGTCTCATCAAGATGATCATTTCGAGTGGTCGCGCGCCTCCGGCAGCCCCCGGATTGCGGCTCATGTGCCGTCACGCCCCACGGGACTAGCGAGTGGAGGCACGCGCAGTCTAGCGAAAACGACACCAGCTGTGACCTTTTTTAAACGGTTAAGCTAACGTCAGTAACTTGTGATCGGGTTTGACCCGTTGACCGACTTGACTGTTGACCCAACTCGACTTTGACTGTTGATCAGACCTAGTTTGACCGTTGATCGGTCGGACCGGTAGCGGTTGGACTGGATTAACCGGTCGGATCGGCCCATGGTCGGACCGATCGGATTGGTAAAACCGGCCGGACAGGCTTTGAAGTCGGATTAGTACGTCGCGCGTGTGCCTCACGCCCCGAGCCTTTAGGAGGCGTGTGAGGGCACGTGCAAGATCTCTTTGGACCGTGGTTGACGTCGACGTGCTCGTATGATCCTGCTCTACATTGTGGCATATTCATATTACATGTTTGATGCTTTTATGGATGAAAAAAATGCATACGGAATCCTATATACGTGTATTTTTAAGGGTATTTTAGCATCTTTCTTCTAGTATATCCATATGATTTTGGATATACATGATGCTAGCTCACATGTTTATCACCACAAATAGTATGTGTAGAGTATGATTCATTGATGGCATGTATAAGGTTTAATATATATCAATGAAAAGAGCAATGTAATTGGCATTGCATGCGACTTTAGTGATGAATTGCCGCTGTCTTCAAGTATAAAATTACATGTACATACTAGATGTGAGTCATAAGGTTTACATCCCCGATATGAGAGATTTTCAATGATTCAATTGGGTAGTGACCGCCAAAGTGGCACACTTGGTTAGATTTGAGAAATATCAATATCATATTGTGGTAGGATGTCTCTTGTTCTCACGTGTGATTATACTCCCAAAGGAGGTGATTATGTATTGGTTCATGGAGGGACACATGTACAACATGTGCTTAAGAAGTGACTGATCCTAGTGGTTCATACACCCAAAGGTGGTGAGTTCACGAATATCGAAATATATTCTCATGGCCGCCGTCATGTGGAGAGTTTACAACTGCATGTCATGTATTCTACCCAAAGATGATTATATGATGATGTATGTAACTCTCAAGATGTGTACTTATATGGATTCAAGTTACATAGTACTCACATGATACTAGTTGTAAACATTGCTTGTTAAATCAGTCACTTTTTTCGATAAATGGCAACTCCATTAGAATTGAGGCTCTTATAGGTCCAAACTTTAAGAAATGGGTAGATGATTTTCTATTTGGGATAGAGTTAGCATATGTTCATATTGCTCTTACTAAGGATAAGCTGGCTGATCTCATTGAGGCCATTTTGGAACCCTAGAAAGTGCATTTTGTTGCTTGAGAAAAGAGCAATTGGATTTGCTTGTTATCTATGAAGAGATCCATTCAGGAACACTTGAAAAGTGGTTTGCTAGCTGACTGCAATGCTAGACAAACGATGGGAGCCTTGGAGGCCAGGAACCGTGTCTCGTCTAATGCCGAGATTGGGATACATCTGTAAGGTTTTTTCAACATGAGTTTTAATGGTTCTTGTGGGGTTAGAGATTACGTTATAAGGATGGTAGACCGGCAGAGTAAGAGGTTTGAAAATCATACTCATAAAGGAAACATGAAACTACTGGTCATTTTGACTATTTGGGTCTTAAGAAAGTATCTTTTTAAGAATGATTGTGGCCGCTACTTCTTTTGTAATAAGAAAGGTTACGTAAAGAAAGACTGGGAAAAATTTAAAACTTATACTCAACCCTTGACACGTTTGACAATAGCGTATTTAGTGCTTCATTTATATATGCAAAGGAAGAAGCCTCAGAGTCAAGCACAAGGAAAGCATCTCCTGGAAAGCATGCATTAGGAATGGAAACTTGAAGGACCCCAAGTTTTGTCTGTAGGTCTACCATCCTCATGATGTAATCCCTAACAGTACCAACACCATCATACTTCATATTGAAGAGTCATTGCAGAAGTGTCCTAATCTCAGCATTAGATGAGACACGGTTTCTAGCCTCTAAGGCTGCCATCATTTGTTTAGCAGTGCAATTAGTTGGCAGACCACTCTGCAAGTGTTCCTGATTGGATCACTTCATAGTTAACAAGCAAATCCGATTACTCTTATCCCAACCAGCAAAGTGTGCTTTCTCAAGTTCCGTACTGATGTCAGTGATATATGTTGCCTAATCCTCAGTAAGAGCAATGTGAACATCTACTAGCTCTATTCCAAGCAAAAAATCCTCTTGCCATTACTTAAAATTCGAACCTGTAAGAATCTCAATCGAAATGGAGTTGCCATTTACAAAGAAGGTGACTGAAAAACAAACAATGTGTATAATTAACATAATGTGAGTACCAATCCTGAGAATTACATGCATCATTATATAATCACCTTTGCGTAGAATACATGACATGCAATTATATACTCTCCACATGATAATGGCCATGAGAATATAGTCCAGCCTTTGTGAACTCACCAATTTTGGGTGTATAAACCACTAGGATTAGATACTTTTCAAGCATATGTTGTACATGCGTCCCTCCATGAACCATTACACAATCACCTCTTTTGGGAGTTGATCACGCATTAGAACAGGAGACATTCCACCACAATATGATATCGATATTTCTCAAACCCAATCAAGTGTGCCACTTTGGCGGTACTACCCAATTGAATCCTTGAAAATCTCTCAAACTAGGGATATAAACCTTATGTCTCACTTCTATGAAATACATGTGACTTTAGACTTAAAGACATGGACAATTTATCTCTAAAATCATATATATATATATATATATATATATATATATATATATATATATATATATATATAGCCATCTGCTTCTGTTCCTTCAGATGTCACAAAAGATAACATTCTTTCTATAATCCCAAAGGAAACTTTGGAGCTTCTCCTCCAACAAGCTCTGGACAAGGAAAAGCAGCAGATCTCTGAGTATGAGGAGGTTATTGTTGGGAG
Organism: Lenwebbia sp. NSW1173648; assembly: GCA_029784005.1. Lineage (NCBI taxonomy): Eukaryota > Viridiplantae > Streptophyta > Magnoliopsida > Myrtales > Myrtaceae > Lenwebbia > Lenwebbia sp. NSW1173648. The sequence continues at coordinate 1,321,945 of JARCGZ010000011.1, forward strand.
GCTTCAAGCCAACTTTTTATTGGCGTGAGCTTTCCGAACTGGGTTTCGGTTGGCTCGGACTTTGTTTTTCCTTTGTCTTTTTTAGGAGGCATGGCTGAGAGTGGTTTCCCTGTAAAAATTCTCGAGTGAGGAAATCCGGGAGAGAATTTAAGTTGCCATTAATGAATTCAATATCAAAATCAAAGACAGAAAGAATAGCTTGCCATCTGGCAAAAATCTATTTAGAAGCAATATTTAAAATATCCTTTTGAAGAATTTCTTTTGCAGATTTGCAATCAATTCTTAGCAGAAATTTTTGATTCAAGAGATCGCCTTGAAATTTTGAAATAGCAAGAACAATAGCTAAAATTTCTTTTTTGATAGTAGAGTAGTTTTGTTATGTTTCATTCCAATGTTTTGAGATGAATTGGACAACTTGTTCTACATTATTTTTCTTTTGTTTTAGAATACCACCGTAGCCAATTTCCGAGGCATCAGTTTCCACTATTTTGAAGGCTGATGGGTTGGCGAGGTGTAGATAAGGGATTTCTTTTACAAAAATTTTTATTTTCTTAACCGTATTAGTGTGAAGAGAATTCCAAGGAGGAGGGTTCTTTTTCAGGCGCTGATGCAACGGTTTGCAAATTTTGTTTATTTCAGGAATGAAATCGATCACATAATTGAGGCTTCCCAAGAACCTTTGTAATTGGGTTTTGTCTCTTAATTCATGTGGGAATTTATCCGTGAATTGAATTGATCTTTCAATTGGGATGATGGTTCCTAGATGTATGTGATGTCCTAGAAATCTTATTTTGGTTTGACATAGGACAATCTTTGAAGGTGATAATGCCAGACCACTGTTTTTGACAGTTTTGAAAAAGATATTCAAATACTTAAAATGGGAATTTATATTGGGAGAATATATTAAGCCATCGTCAATGTAGGTAATTATGAAATCAAAATAAGCATTGAATATGTCATTCATAATTTTCTGGAATTCTGACGGAGCATTTTTCAAACCAAAAGGCATAACATTATATATATATATATATATATATATATATATATATATATCAATGAATCAGCTCTACACATACTATATGTGGTCATATGCATGTGAGTTAGCATTTGTATTCCCAAAACCATATGGAAATACAAGGAAAAATGCAAAAATACCCTTAAAATACATGTATATAAGGTTCTGTATGCATTTTTCCATCTTTAAAAGCATCAAAAAAGTAATATGAATATACCACAATGTAAAGCAGGATAGTACGAGCACGTCGGCGTCAACCACGCTCCAAATGGAGCCCTCACGCGCCCTCACGTGCCGCTTAAAGGCTCGACGCGTGAAGTGCAAGCGCAACGTGTTTCATTAGGCCCGAAGACTGGTCCGATCGGTTTGACCATAGATCGGTACGACCGGATGGATCAATCAATGGTCAATGGGGGTCGGGTCAACAGTCAAACTCGGGTCGGGTCCTAGATTGGTGACATCAACATGACTATTGTACGGTCATGCAACGCGATGGTTCGCATGGCCGCCACGCACGCCGTCTCTATGACACGCGTAGGCTATTCTTCGCAGTCCGGTGTCCTCTAGATGCGTACAACCACTCGAATTGATCGTCTCAACGAGATCTATCCGACTGTATGAACAAAAATAATTTTCATCGTACAAAAAAACAAAAATAGGCCAAAACAGTAAGGTTTCACAATGACCATCGTTCGCCGTTGTGGCAAGTGTTTGCTTGTGAGGCGGTTTTCGGCATCCGCCCGAGGCATGGAACCACTCAAAATTCTCGTATCAATGAGACCTATCCGTCTACGTGATCAAAAATAATTTTCGCTGAACGAAAATTTCGAAAACATGCCAAATCCGAATGTTTCAATTCTTGGCTTTGGTGGCTCTAATACCAAATATAAAGCCACGAAAATGGCACACCCAGGAACACCATAACTAGAATTAGAAACACAATACAATAGAGGAAAGGAGATTCGCACACCTAGTTTAGAATCCATCGAACTTGATGCGGAATGGCGACAAATCAAAATTCAAGTGCTTCCCCTCTATTTCCCTCCCGGAACCCTAGCCAATGAGAAACCACTCACGAAACGATATGTTCTTCCTTAAGTGAGATGATTAGTGCGTCAGAGGGTTAGAGTAGAGACTTGAGCCATATTTATAAAGTTTTCTGCCGCAGGCCCTCTTATCACGGGTCGGGCCCAGCTCGGCCCACGCTCTAGCCCATATTAAACTCATTAAGAATAAGTATATCATACTTTAATAGACCAACTCCGTTGAACGGTAAATATCAATTTCAATTAATTTAGCCCACATCAGAAAAATTCTTACATGCTAGGCATAATGCAAGCATACTTGGGTGAAATCCTCGCTTATTGGTGAAATGACTATTACCTCAGCATCTCTTGTACGTAATCCTCGCTTATTGGGGGTCATCATGTTAGACAAACATGCTTTAGGATGCGAAGCAACTGGAACGGATGTGGGACCCTTATGGTGACACTAAGAGAGGGTCACTAGCATTGTTCGTCGCCCCCACACCTCCCTGCCCTTTTACTTATAAAAAGGGAGCTACGTGGGTACCCAACATGTGCACTCAGAAACTATGCTGCCCCCAGTTACTTTCCTCGTTGATCATACTTCCCATTATTGATTAGATAATAGGAGCCGACAATAGTTAAAAGCTCCATCATCCTTGAAGAATTTTGTGGACTACTTGCGGCTGCTCTAAAAGCTTAACCTATTAAAGGATATGATCTTGAACATTGGAAGATATGATTGGTTCTACTAAGTAAATGAGAGGGTTATCCTGCAATATTTTGCGTATTTCAGTATAATCATACCGGCATTTTAGCAAAAATCTTATGAAAATAGTAAGAACTCAGTTTGATAAAGTGAGGATAAAGAACTAAAATTACACGAAACTACAATATGGCTCCCATTGCATCAAACTAGAAACTCAAACGACTATCATAACCATCTAAAAAAGTCGGCTTATCTCGCCAAAACCCTGAGCAGGTCCCAATATTGAGGCGCAACTGGAGACATAACACAAATCTGCCAAGCATCCATTATCTTACCATTAAGAAGCAGAGGTCCCCTGCCTCTAGAAGATATTGACATTCTTAAGTTGGCACTGCACTTCACAGAAAACCAAACCCTGTTGGCCACAGGTACAAATGTCTTCACACAATGGTCCCCTTTAATTGAATTGAGATGCTCCTCCTGCTCGAGACAGTTCACAACAGAGTATTTGCTGCTTTGTATGATCTGCAAGGAAAGAGTTGCACGATTGAGCTCAAAAAGAAGCTAACCAGCTGGTAACTGCCCCCAAATTTTAAGATAGATCAAAAGAGAAAAGGAGCACTATGTCGGCCTCTTTTACAGATATTCCTCGCTTGGTCATGGCAGTTCAGGAAGAATCTCACTTACTGTGGATACCCAACATGTGGAAAACACTCTTAACGCAACCTATGTGGATACCCAACATGTGGAACCAGAAATTATTCGGCCCCTCCAACCAAGCAGCATCCAGTTGCTTTCGTCATCAAGCCCAAAATCCTTGTGGTAACATACACTCAGCTTTGCCCTAGCCTTCTTCATGAGCTCCTGATCAGGAGGAAGCTGCTTGAAACCGGCCCTGGTAAGACGAACTTGCCACTGCCTATATGTTTCAGGCCTCTGAACCCTAAGTAAACCTTCACATGCCACAACATTCATAATCTCTTGTCCATAGAACTCATTCTCCAAAAGCAACCTCTGCTCATTATCACCAGCCACGGTAGCATCAAACATATCGTACACTGCAGAGATGTGAAAAAGAGCCTCACGGAATCTAGTTAAGAAAAACGGCGCATTATAGGACCCGTTGTGTATACCTTGAACAAACACATCCGGTTTGATACTCCTGATCAGCCTTAATAGACCATCGCGCTGGCAGTTCTCCTCTACTGTCTCATCATAAAGATATTTAAGCCGAGAAAGACAGTTCACTGCGACCATCTCGCCACTTCGAATCTTGAGATCCTCGATCCTGATACATTCCCAGCTCCCTGATGCTACTGCATGGAACTCAAAGGAAACATTAAAGCGCTCACAATATTTGGCCAAACGACGACCTGTCTCTTCAATTCTCTTGGCTGGACGAAATCCAGATTGTGGAAGGTCTATTCCTGTGATTCGCAGCTTAGGGGCACCTTCACTTCTTTTCGATAGCTCCTGGATAAGTATTGGCCATTGAAAACCAAAACTAATACCGAAGTCTATAATATGAAGCACCTTTGCTGTAGCTGCGAATTTCAAAATCATGAAGTTCGCAAAGATGATTTGGAACCTTATAAATGGACAGACCGTAAAATGGAGTTGATATGCTTTCAGCTTATCAGCTGCCGTTCTAAAGCTACTTGAACAACCGTGAATCTGAGTTGGGCCAATACTGCCCGCAAGGCGTGCTTCTAGCGCATTGGCAAAGTAATGAGCTAATCTTTGAGATCCATCACCAGAGGGGGAAGAATCGTGTCTAATTTGCTGTAGTAGTTCATGAGCGGTCCTGAAGTCACTAGCCGAAACAGCTTGTGCGCAGATAACCAAAAGACTCCTCAAGTCCGCTGTGCTCTTAATTCTATTTTTCTCATGACGGGCCCGACTACAACTAGGACCAGGCAGGTCTTCGCTTTGGCTTGTCTTCTCAGATGTGGACTCTAATGATAGAGCTGCCCCCATACTGTCGCCAAGCAATACCTTATCAATCATTTCCGAGAGCTCACAATCTTCCATATATAATGCCGATTGCTTGTTGGCCCGCCCTTCGTCAAAAGTCGCATCATCCCTATAGTGAATATTTCTCCCCCTTGATGCATTCTTTGAGTGACTCCACAAATTCTCCTCATAGTTCTCCTGATCCATTGTCAAAGGGACGCTTGCAGGAAGGAACTTCCTTGCCTCCTCAAACCCTTTGTTAAACTGCAATTGCAAGACAGGTTGACTATTGCCCAATGTACTCCTATCCAGAAGCTCACTGGGGAAGCCACTTGTAGAATTTATATAGAAATGAGAACTGGGATTCATGGTCCAGTGCATGACTTCGTCACGAGGATTCGGGGCATAAAGGGAAGCATGATATTGAGAGCCTTCAGGATCATTTTGTGAATTAGGATCAAGAGAATGGCTAGTGCCATTACAACCCTGCTCACTGCTATTTCCATTGTAGGTGCTGCTTGTGCCATCGATGAATTGATTGGTATTGACTTCTGTGGTTTGCTCCGGCGAATTGGGATACTTCTTGCCAAGTGCGTCGTACAAAGATTTCTCAGTCTGTCGTAGAGCTATCAAGTCAGGTATTATCCAGGGCTGCTCCTCCATTTCCTCTTCCATTAGCATCTGACTTATGTATTTGAGAACAGGATCTGTTGAATCGCTGTAATCCAAGAAGGAGAGAGATTCTCCCCTTAAATTTGGTAACTCACTGAAGCTTGTGGTACTGTGGAGCGAGCCTCCAGCGGTGCTTACCTCTGTGGATGGCAGATTCAGTTCTCCAGCAAGGATGCTGGGAACAATGGGTATATTATTTGTGGGTTGCTGCTCATGCAGGAGAGAGTTAATCTCTGAGGAGTTGAAATCAACATAATGTTCATTTATATTCAACCCATCTGAGAGATATGGAAATGGATCTGGGTTGGCTGGGTAAGCGAGGCTATCAGCGTTGAAACCGTCAGCAGGGTCAGTGAGTTCGGTGAATTTGGACTCCATAGTCATTCACTGTCTCAAAATCGTACAGAAGCTCACCACCTCAACCTGGTGACTGATACAGATTTAGCAAGTATCTACTTGTAAGAATTTAGAAACCTAGCTTGAATTTCAACCATGATCAAAGATTACTTAGGGCGCGCATAGCAACATTTCTGCTTTAGAAATCAACTTCTGACCAGAAGTTGATTTTTCTACTTCTGTTTCAGAAGTTAATTTCTAATTAGAGAAATTCGTTTGGTAACGGTTGAAAATTTCTACTTCTGAAACATTATTAACACAAAATCTTCTATGAAAAATTATTGTCGGCGACCGAAAAATTTCTACTTCATTTATAAACTTTTTAAATTTCTTTAAAAAATAATTTTTTTTTTTTACTCCGGCTTCCGGGGACGAAGACTCGGTGGCGGCGGCCGGCGGAGCTCGGTGTAGACTACGATGGCGGGCGGCGCGGTGGTCGACAGTTGGCGGCGGGGGGCAGCGGACTCGGCCGGGGGAGGTTGGCAGTGGGCGATGGTCGGCGAGGGGTGGTGGTCGCAAGCGGCGATGGCCGGCGGAGGTCGGCGGTGGGTGGCGGCAGTCGCGGGTGGCGGTGGTCGCGGGCGGCGATGGCTGGTGGCTGGTAGAGGTATGCGATGGGCGATGGCCGGCGGCGGTGGTTGGTGGCGGCCGGCGGCGATGGTTGGCGGCGGGGGGCGGTGGGTGGCAGTGGTTGTGGGCGGCGACGGCGGTCGGCGGAGGTAGGCCTGGTCGAAAAGAGGGTGATGGCGTAATGAAAAGAGGGTGAGGCGAGAAGTATTCTTGAGTTGAGAAGTAATTTTTTTTTTTACTTCTCAAATTGGGGAAAAAATAACTTCAGAAGTAGAAATTTTTTTCATAAGTAAATTTTTTTACCAAACGGATTTCTGCTCCAGAAGCACTTCTGAAGTAGAAATCCATTTCTAGAAGTGTTGCCGTGGGCACCAATCAGCAGATTTTTTATTTTTTTTTCTAGAAGTCACATTCCTAGATAAGTTCCAAGTGAAGTAACTATGGAAACACAGCGACGCATATCATAGCATATGAACAGAAAAAACATAGGAATCAGTAAAACCAAAAAGTATCGATTGAGTACTTGTGAGATCATGTGCATGTGTGCAGTCCATTTACAGGTACGATAACTTGGAATGAAAGATCAGTTCCAAAAAGTAGTCAAAATTAAGCTGCAATCACAACACAAGCATAGAGTTCAACAATTGCAATTCTGCTAATGACATGCGTACCCGAACGAAGCTCTCGAGTTACAACCACAGATGAAGGTGAAGAGATATTTCCCGGTTCTTGATTATATATAGTGTTTGCAGCAGCACGGAGACACAGTTTGAGACAAGTTGGCTCTGGGATGGTGCTGGTGGTCACTTTGGTTCGTGGCTATGGGTCAAAGTTTACGTCATCTCGGCGCCATCCTTCCTCACGTTATCAAGTTGGAATATTAGTAGAACTTCATGATTACACGTGGTGCTGTGTAAGTGCCCATTCGTCGTCAAGTTGCTCCCAAACGTTGGTGTCTGCTCAACATTGCCAGGAAAAGTTGCACCACCAGACATGGAATAAAAATTATTTAATAAGATTTGTTTGGTTATAGCCTCCAAGGTTGAATACTTTTCGTTGAAACGGTCGTCTTTTTTTATACGGTGAATTGGCTGCTATGTCACCGTAAAAGAAGGCTTTCCGTGAGTCAAGACACGTGTTTGACAAGCGCCAAGACTGATCCTCGCTTTGGCCCATGGGATTATAAAGATTGTCCCAGATTTTGGAAACGTTTTCTTGTGCTAGTGGTATCACCTGGACAGGATGAATATGTGATTTTAAGGAACTTATTAAAACAATGCGAAATTAAAACAAACGAGTTCAGAGCCTAGTTCAGAGTCTGATCAAGAAGAAGATCTGAGCTAGCTTCAGAGTCTATCTCTGCACAATTCTATTGTCAAAACAATATAAAAGGGAATATAAGGGATAGAGAAATTGCACACAAAATTTATAGTGATTCGGCTTAGATTAAGCCCATGTCCATCTTTTCACACTGAAAACCAATCTGCTCGATTCCACTATTGAATCGTTCAGAGGTTACAACTTGGTGACAATCCTTGAGTTGATAGACTATTCTGTCTTACACTCAATCACTTTTGAATAAGAACCTCTAAAGGATTACAGTGTATAGATCAAGAATGAGTAAGTAATGTAGAAACTTTCTTGCGCCTTGGAATTTCAAATTCTAAACTCTCGTATTCTCTTCAACGGTGAAGTTTTCTTTTATACTTCTCCACCTCCAATCTAACCTTCAATGTTGAAGTCTCCCTTCATACTCTTACACCTCCAATCTAGCCGCTGGAAGGTCATTAGAGGACCACCCTCCAATCAACCTGTTAGACGAGATTGTATAGACAGGATTTCGTAGCCGTTGAAAAACAAGATTAGAATCTCCTATTGATCCAATCGCCCATACAATTGAATCTGGGTTTTCAAAAATAGATTTCTTCTTTTGGTAATAAATCTTCTCTTCTTCAATTTAACACCATGCCTTTGATAAAATGATTTTCTTGATTGATCCAAACCAGATTGCTAGTCGTTGTGATAAGATAATAGATCTCAATTAGAATCCAAGACTTAATTTCATATATGAATATGAAGATTGCTTATGAAATGCTCCTCAGAGTCTGAGCTCTTCTTGCGTCATCGTCTGAGTATGAATTACAGATCAAAATCCTATACAAACAATTGTGTATTCTTCAACATCTGAATGTAGGTAGGATGTCTTCCTTGTGGTAAGAAACAATCTGTAAAAGAGTATCTCTATGCATTTATCAGATTCTGGAAAATATGGATTGTTTTGTCAACTTCAAAATCAATTAGGAAGTTTTCTCAATAACTCGTAGTTTGTCTTATAGTATAAAAGAAAGATTCATCGCATCAGAAACAACTTCTCACTAAATATAATAATTTACATGACTATAATAACATTTGACTTGATTCGACGAGGGCGGAGAGTGATCACCGGCATCAAAGGGCCTGGACAAGGAGCGGCTCCTGACAAGCTTCTAGAATAGTGAAAGAGGCAAGAATGAATCGAATTATGCACCGAACAGGGCCAGAGTGATTCTAAGATATATATGTGAAAACTGAAACAAGCTAGAGCACTATCAGGACGAGTGGCCTTAGGCTCGATATGGGACGGGTCAAAACGGACGATACCTCTACTAAGGTTAATCCAGGATATCACAACATTTAATCCTTGTGACTCTAAAAACTGAGGTTACTCTGACCTGCAAACTATGGAAGAAACTCGACTAGTTAACTTTCCAGAGCACGGAGTAGTTGATAATTTCCATAAAATCAACATAACTTCATGATTCCCCGAGCGCTGTAAAAGTGCCCATTTGTTATCAAGTTGGTCCAAACGTTGCTGCCTGCTTAAACCGAACATTGCCAGGAACAGTTGCACCACTTTTGGACCAGATCAGACTTGGGACCAGAAGTATTTGATAAATATTTTGTTTGGTTATAGTGTGACATCCGTAAATTAACTCACTCAAGATATTATTTGCTTTAGCTCGTCCCATACCAAGCCTTACGGTTTTTTCCTTCGACGTACGGGCAGACACTTTTCCAGTAGGTCACCCATCCTAATAGTGCTCTAGTCTAGGCATGCTTAACTCTTACTGTTACGTCAAAAGTCGCCTTCGTGAGTTTATTCCCGTCATCACATGTATATCCCACGCTCTCTCCCTATTCGGTGTGCAATTTGATTTTTTCTCCATCCTAGAAGCCTTCTAGGAGTCACTCCTTGTCCGGATCCTCTAACCCCGGCTATCACTCCTTGCCCTCATCAAAACGGATGGTTACATGTAGCCTCCAAGGTTGAAAACCTTTTTGTTTTTTTGTTTAAATGGTCGTCTTTTTCGATACAGTGAATGGCTGCTGCTATGTTACCGTAAAAGAAGGCTTTCCATGCGTCAAGAGACTTGTTTGACAAGAGCCAAGACTTATCCTCGCTGTTGCCCATGGGATTAGACAGAGACTAAAAGCATGTCCCAGATATTTGAAACTTGTAGTTCTGTCTTCTAGAATAAGATGACGGTTCATCCCCTCAGAAATGGATTCTCACTTAGATTACATTTGTCATCATTTGCATTACTTTAACTACATCTAATGACCGGAGGGAAAGAGGAAGGAAATTGCAGTTGTCAAGATAAATTGACATATTGGATCAATCAGTGGAAACTTTGCTTTACAAGAGTACTGAACGACATTTTTTTAAGTTATCTCTTCTTATTCTGCGGCTAGCTAATGCATGGCTCCCAAACCGGTCCCACTGTCCCGGCCCTCACATCCCCACCCAACCACCCGGCCATGATCAAACAATATCAACTTTCATGGTAGTTCTTAAATCTTCAGGTGAGCACTACATTTGAAGATTTTGCTGGAGTTTCTTTGTTTTCTTCAAGATTTCAGCTTTTACAGGTGTTGTTGCCTTGCGATGTTTCAATTCAATCTCAGAACTGTTTTTTGCGCTCGTTAGAATGGTCATTCAGAGTCTTTTGCATTCATGAGGGCAGCAAACTTCATACATCAAGTGAATGACAAACGATCACACACTTCAAGACCTCGGAAAGGAAGAGGGGAGTGCTTGTAATTCACAAATTCCCTCGTTGACCATTTTCCATTTTGTAAGTCCAGCTTCATGCAGTGAAAGACTATCTTGTTAGTGTCAAATATTGATCATGGCTCATTAACATCAAAACTTGACCAAAGAGAAAACAGTTCCCGTTGAAAGAGGAAGGAATATTGCAGTTGTGAAGATAAGTTCACATTGTGGATTAATCAGTGGGAGCTGAACTTCACATGAAATTGTATCCAAAGAAAAGCCTATGCATATCTCAAAACTCAACGAGCGGGATTATTTGGTTTTGGTCATTCTACTTGACTCTAATTTACATAAACATCTTATTTGGACAGGTAATGCATTGTCTGAGACTGAGATGCTGGTCCTAATTTCCAAACCCAGGACTCGTCCCTGCAAGCACATCACACCCACCACTGGACCATTTGCCCCGTGGTTTATCGTTTGCCCACATTGAACATGTCCCCATAGAAACTTTTCATGCTAACACTTCATCTTTCGATCAGTGCTTCATTTCAAGATTTTTCCCCCTGCAGGAACATCATTTCAAGATGTTCTCCTCTTTAGGTACAAGCTGCTCTGGCTTGGTATTAGATTTTGTGTATTGTTGCTTTCCGATGTTTCAATCTCAAACCATTTTGGCCCTTATTACATTTGGCATTTAGAACCTTTCGCATCCATGGGGACAGCAAACTTCATACATAGTCACTGAGAAACGGTACTTACTGCATCTTCAGAACTTTGAGCGGAAGAACGGAGTGCTTGCAATACACAGATACCTCAGTGTCCATATTCCATTTGCAGGTCCCAGATTCATACGGCAAAAGAAAACATAGAACACAGCCAATTCTCATTGAAGCTCGACTAGGCAGATTCAAGCAATTTTGAATGCATTTCCTATAGTCAACTAGATATTAGGACCAAATAGCAAAAGGTCATAGCTTCATCTGGAATGTGGCGAGATATGATCGGTGCTAAGTTGATGTAGGGGTTATTAAGAGCCTTCTCAAACTTCAGATTAAGTGAGGACATGCAATAGCCCGACCGAGGTGCAGCAATAGAAAGCATTTGCTTCTGATCAAGGAAAATGCAAAGAAACGTCGGACCAACAAAATATTCACGACAATTACAAGAATCAGTCAAGAAGTAAAGCAAACACAGAAGATGATGTAGTATGATTCCAGGAGTTCCCCCAAAAAAGATATCGCAAAACTAGTGTTAGTTAGGTTGTCAAAAGTTCAGGCAGAGAGCTGAAACACCGTTGTACTTTGAAAATATATGCAATCACGTCAAATGAAAAGTTTAGAGGACTCAAAACTGAAAACAAACACACAGATTGTAGAAAAATAAAACTAGCAAAAACAGTAAAATTAAACAATTCTTTTATTGGTATTGCGCGAATAATTAACACTAAGCTTTCTCATCAGATTCTCGCTGGGTTCCAGCTTTTTAATCCTTGTGACTTTCCAAAGCTTGCATAAACTGGAGGGAGAACAAAGAAAGGAATTTGTGACATTTCAATCTCGAATATGATTGGCCCTTGTTAGAATTGGTATTCAAGATTCCTTTAGAATCCATATACCACAACAACCAGCTTACCTTTATCGCCATGACAGCAAACTACCCACATAAAGTCGATGTGAAGGTTATCTGTAGAGAGTTTGAATTTGCTTCAGTTTAGATGAGGACATGTGTTAACCTGACTCGAAGTGATTGTACCTAAACAACGGAAGCGGAAATGCCCACGGAACCAATTTCAAATCCACAACAGTTTCGGGGATCAGCAAAAAGTGAAAGCAGATGCGCAGGATCAATTATATCGTTCCAAGAGTTCCAGAAGGAAACTGACGAAGTTTTAAAAACATCAGGTAATGTTGAGATAGATCACTAACCAGTTGAATCATCTCCAACTGGAAAATGAAATGACTAAATTGTTAAACAAACATAGGTGGAAATAACATTGCAAAATCGCTAATGTCAATATCACTGCTACGGAAAAGCTAAGAGACAATTCCACTCGTTCAGAGAAAAAAAGCAAGAATTGCCGACACATCTACACATATCATAACCAAGTCCTAGATAATGACATGAACTAATGGACACAAGACACCATTCTGCGTAAAGTACACGATCTTACTAACAAAAGACTTGTCACGTTGGCTCTGCACTACACAGATAACCCTCCTCTATTGACCACCAGTAACAATGTCTTCCAACAACAGTCCATAGTTAATCGAAATCTTCCTTCTGCTGAAAAGAGTTTGATAAGTAATAGTTCTGCCCAAAAGTCAATTTGCTTGAGATCCTTCCGCCCTGATATTAATTGATGAAATAATTTGTAGGTATTATACTCGACCCTTGACAAATTTGACAAGAGCGTAATTGGTGCTTCATTTACATGCAAAGGACGAATCACAAGATTGTGTAAAAAGAAGCTAACCAGCCAGTAAATGCACACATAATACCAGCATACCTTTATGTTTGCTAGGCATAATGCAAGCATACTTGGGTGAAACCTGAAAATGAAAACATTACCTCAGCCTCTCTTGTATGTAATCCTCGCTTATTGAGGGTCATCATGTTCGACAAACATTCGCTAGTATTGTTCGTCGCCCCCACACCTCCCTGCCCTTTTACTTATAAAAAGGAAGCCATGTGGGTACTGAAGAAATGTTAATAAAATTGACTTCCAAGCTACATAATTTTTATGTCCTTTTTGTTAGGCATGTTTGTTAGGCATGTTTGTTAGGCATGTTATTAGGCATGTTTATTAGGCATGTTGCTACATGTTGTAATCTTTAGACTTTGTGTTAGGCATGGTTGCATTTGTGTTGTAGTTTTTTGACCTTCTTTTGGTTTATTGAATGTTGTGTTCACAAGGGATTGTGTAAGCTATAAATACATGAGGGTTGTTCATGTATCCATAAGTGAGAAGCCATAGAACTCCTAGTGAGCTTCATATTGTATCCCATCCGAAGTTGATTCCAATAAGAATATTTTCTCCATCCATTTTGTGCCTCGTTTCGTATATCCGAGAGTCACCCTTCTTTGTTTTTTGGTTCCAACATTTGGTATCAGAGCTAGAAATGGCATCCACTAGTTCCGTTCAAATGCAGCTTCCAAAGCTGAACGGAAAGAATTTCAACAACTGGTCCGTCCAGATGAAGGTTCTTTTCAAATCGCAAGATTTGTGGAATCTGGTTGAAAATGGCTACAACGAAGTGGCCGATGCCGTAGCATTCGAGGCTTTAAGAAAGGAGGAGAAAGAATCTCTGGTGGAGTCCCGGAAGAAAGATCAGAAAGCATTATATGCGATTTTTCAAGCCGTGGAGGAAACGATATTTGAAAAAGTATCGTGTTCGGAGACCGCAAAAGCAGCGTGGGATATTCTACAAAAATCCTACAAAGGTGACGATCGTGTCCGGCGGGTGCGGCTACAAACACTTCGAGGTAATTTTGAGTCTTTACGCATGAATGACTCTGAACCAATCTCAGCATATTTTGATCGTGCTCAAACCATCGTTAACCAATTGAGGGTTAATGGTGAAGAACTCCATGATGTACGTGTCGTAGAAAAAATCTTGAGGTCTTTGACCGAAAGATTTGACTACGTCGTCGCCGCGATCGAGGAAGGGCAAGATGTGTCAACATTAACATTGGAGCGGTTGATGGGCTCATTGTGCTCACATGAGCAAAGAATGAATCAAAAGTCTATTGGTTCAGTTCCCGAGCAAGCATTGCAAAGTCGAGTCGCTCCATCAAATCGAGGAGGCTATCAAGGTGGTCAAAGTCACGGAGGAGGCCGAGGTAGAGGTGGAAATCCAAATTTCACCGGAAAATTTAAAACACGTGACAAATCAAAAGTCAAGTGTTTTAAATGTAACAAATTCGGACATTACAAATCCGAATGCCATGCAAAGGCGACATACGAGCAGGCGGAGCACGCACATGCCACCGATGCTGAAGAGTACATGGTACTAGCATGTACGAAGGATGACTCAAGTATCGTAGATACCAACACATGGTACCTAGATACTGGGTGCAGCAATCACATGACCGGCCGAAAAGAATTATTCTCGCATTTGGATGAAACGAGTCGTGGTGAAGTCAACTTCGGGAATAAATCAAAAATTCCCGTGATGGGCAAAGGTAACATTAATATCAAGTCAAAAGATGGTACTAATGTAGCTATTGCAGATGTTTACTTTGTGCCAGGACTTTTTTGGAATTTGCTAAGTGTTGGGCAACTTTCCGAAAAAGGCCACAAAGTTCACATTGAAAATGGAGTTTGCACCATTAGAGGTGTCAACAACAAATTGATCACGACGGTACAGATGACGAAGAACCGGATGTTCCCCATGACTCTGCAGACGAAGAATCTCTTGAGTTTTCAAGCAATGATGAAAGACAACAACTGGCTGTGGCATCTTCGATTTGGGCATTTAAATTTTCGTGGACTAAAATTACTGGTCCAGAAAAAGATGGTGACCGGTATGCCTTTAATTGACAGTCCAGATCACTCATGCAAAGGATGTCTCGTTGGAAAACAACATCGAGAATCATTTCCAGTTGGGAAAGCCAAAAGAGCAAAGCAGCCTTTGGAGCTGGTACATACAGACATATGTGGTCCTGTTGAGGTTGAATCATTCGGACAAAAAAGGTACATGCTAATTTTTGTGGATGATTTTACCAGAAAAACTTGGGTATATTTCTTGAGAGAAAAATCCGAAGCTTTTGGCAAGTTCAAAGAATTTAAAGTCTATGTTGAAAAACATAGTG
The DNA here is from genome assembly GCA_029784005.1 of Lenwebbia sp. NSW1173648. Lineage (NCBI taxonomy): Eukaryota > Viridiplantae > Streptophyta > Magnoliopsida > Myrtales > Myrtaceae > Lenwebbia > Lenwebbia sp. NSW1173648. The sequence goes on from JARCGZ010000011.1 coordinate 1,337,133, forward strand.
GCTTTAATCTAAAGATGTTGAGATCAGATAGAGGGGGAGAATTTACCTCAAATGAATTTGACAAATATTGTAAAATTCATGGAGTAAAACGTCAGTTGACTGCCAGCTATACCCCTCAACAAAATGGTATAGCAGAAAGAAAGAACAGGACAATCTTTGAAATGGCAAGAAGTATGTTGAAAGCAAAAAATTTGCCCAAGAAATTTTGGGCAGAAGCTGTAGCATGTGCTGTATTTGTACTAAACAGGTGTCCAACAAGGAGTGTTCTTGGAAGAACTCCAGAAGAGGCTTGGAGCGGCAACAAGCCAGATGTTTCGTTCCTACGAGTATTTGGGTGCGTGGCATATCCCCATATACCTGATGAACGGAGGAAAAAGCTGGATGACAAAAGCGAGAAGTGCATCTTCATTGGCTATAGTGATACAACTAAAGGTTATAAGCTATATAACCCAGTCACTGACAAGGTAATCATCAGCAGGGATGTCCAGTTTTTTGAAGATGAAGCCTGGGACTGGAACCAGAAGGGTGACCAAAAAAGCATTACCATCGAAGATGAACCACTGGTGGGTGAGACAGAAACACCTTCATCATCTTCAAATAGTGGTCCATCTTCTTCATCATCTTCAACTGGTGGTACATCTTCACCAACAGCAGCTTCAGAACCACAACTACGTCGTTCACAACGACTGAGGGAGACGCCAGCAAAATTCAGGGATTATATGGTCACAAGATACGGTGACAGTGAGAGTAACGGAATCACTGATGAAACACTGGTAAACTTTTGTTTATTTGCTGAATGTGACCCTGTAACCTATGATGAAGCAGCTGTAGATGAGAAATGGATTCAAGCAATGGATGAAGAAATTCACTCCATTGAGAAGAATAACACATGGGAACTAACTTCTTTACCACCCGGTAAGAAACCCATTGGTGTCAAGTGGGTGTACAAGACGAAGTACAAACCCGATGGTCAGGTGGACCGTTACAAAGCCAGACTGGTTGTAAAAGGCTACAAGCAAAAGCCAGGTATTGATTATTTTGAAGTATTTGCACCAGTGGCCTGGATGGATTCCATTCGGATGATCTTAGCGCTTGCAACTCAAAACCGTTGGAGGATTCATCAAATGGAATCGCTCAAACCAATTCGGACTCCCGTAGTAGAACGGTTGGAGTTGAAGAAAGAAGGAACCGGTGAACTGGTAAATCCCACTTATTTCAAAAGTATCGTTGGTAGTTTGAGATATTTGGCCTCTACTAGACCATATATTACATATGGAGTGGGAATTATTAGCAGGTTCATGGAAAAACCATACCAATCACATTTGCAGGCAGCAAAAAGAATTTTACGGTATGTCAGTGGAACTCGTGACCATGGAATTCTATATTCTTGTACTGACAATTTTAGTCTAGTGGGTTACACAGACAGTGATTGGGCTGGCGATACTGAGACTCGAAAGAGTACTTCTGGATATGCTTTCTTTCTCGGATCGGGAATAATTTCTTGGTCCTCGAAAAAGCAACAAGTTGTTGCACTCTCGATAGTTGAGGCAGAATATATGGCGTTAGCTGTAGCAGCGTGTCAAGCGATATGGCTTCATAGAATGATGAGTGAATTGATGCATGAACAAGCAGGTCCTACCAAAATGATGTGTGACAATAAGTCGGCTATTGCATTAGCCAAGAATCCCGTATTTCATGGCAGGAGCAAGCACATCGATATCAAGTATCACTACATTCGTGAGCAAGTCAAAGATGGCGAGATTGAACTTGATTTCTGTAGGTCCGAAGACCAGATTGCAGATATCTTGACAAAACCATTGAAGACGGATTCATTCGAAAAATTAAAGAAGATGCTTGGTATTGCTGATTATGGAAATCAATTTTAAGGGAGGCTGAAGAAATGTTAATAAAATTGACTTCCAAGCTACATAATTTTTATGTCCTTTTTGTTAGGCATGTTTGTTAGGCATGTTATTAGGCATGTTTGTTAGGCATGTTGCTACATGTTGTAATCTTTAGACTTTGTGTTAGGCATGGTTGCATTTGTGTTGTAGTTTTTTGACCTTCTTTTGGTTTATTGAATGTTGTGTTCACAAGGGATTGTGTAAGCTATAAATACATGAGGGTTGTTCATGTATCCATAAGTGAGAAGCCATAGAACTCCTAGTGAGCTTCATATTGTATCCCATCCGAAGTTGATTCCAATAAGAATATTTTCTCCATCCATTTTGTGCCTCGTTTCGTATATCCGAGAGTCACCCTTCTTTGTTTTTTGGTTCCAACAGGTACGCAACATGTGCAACCAGAAATTATGCACAACCCGCCCCCCCGCCCCCCATGTTGCTTTCTTCATTAAGCACAAAGAAGGTTGTGTGTGGATTTGCACATTGATCCTTGAAATAATAGAGGAGCAATCCCTCAATGACCACGATCCATTTGCAGGTCCGGCTTTGTTCAAGCATCAATCAATGCTTACTTTCACTGAAACTCGACTATGCTTATTTAAGCAAATCAAGCCATACTTCCCATCGTTTATTAGATAATAGGAGCCAACAATAGTTAAAAGCTCCATCATCTTTGAAGAATTTTGTGGACTGCTTGCAGCTGCTCTAAAAGCTTAACCTATTAAAGGATATGATCTCAAACATTGGAAAAGATGAGTGGCTATACCATTACCAAGTACATGGGAGGGTTATCCGAAATATTTTGTGCAGTTCAGTTTAGAAGAAGAGGACGTGCAAACCTCATCGGGGGCTGCTATAGAAAGAAACTACAAAGATGTGTCGAACCAAAGAGAATTTCACTGCAAATACAAGAATCAATCAAAATATAAAGTAATTACAGAGGACAAAGTATTATCACTCCAGCATGTTAACAAAAATCTTATGAAAATAATAAGAACTCTCAGTTTGATAAAGTAAAGATGAACTAAAAATACACGAAACTACAATATTGCTCTCATTGCATCAAACATGAAACTCAAATGACTAAATTAAGAACAAACACACATACACAACAGTGGAATAAAACTAGCATAACCATCTAAAATTTGTCAGCTTATCTCGCCAAAACCCTGAGCAAGTTCCAGGTATTGAGGCGCAATCGCAGTGATAATGTAGTTCTCTGCTAAGCATCCATTATCTTATAACTAAGAAGCAGAGTTCCCCTGCCGCTGCAAGATATTGACATTCTTAAGTTGGCACTGCACTTCACAGAAAACCAAACCCTGTTGCCACCAGTACAAATGTCTTCCACACAATGGTCCCCTTTATTTAATTGAGATCCTCCTCCTCCTCGACACGTTTCACGACAGTGTATTTTCTGCTTTATATGATCTGCAAGGAAAGAGTCGCATGATCGAGCTCAAAAAAAGCTAACCAGCCTGTAAACGCACACAAATTACAAGATAGATCATATGAGAAAAGGAGCACTATGTCAGCCTCTCCTACGGATATTCCTCGCCTGGCAATAGCAGTTCAAGAAGAATCTCACTAACTGTGGGTCATCATGTTAGAAAACATGCTTAACGCAACCTATGTGGATACCCAACATGTGGAACCAGAAATTATTCGGCCCCTCCAACCAAGCAGCATCCAGTTGCTTTCTTCGTCAAGCCCAAAATCCTTGTGGTAACATCCACTCAGCTTTGCCTTAGCTTTCTTCATGAGCTCCTGATCAAGAGGAAGCTGCTTGAAACCGGCCCTGTTAAGACGAACTTGCCACTTCCTATATGTTTCTGGCCTCTCAACCCTATGTAAACCTTCACATGCCACAACATTCCTAATCTCTCGTCCGTAGAACTCATTCTCCAAAACCAACCTCTGCTCATTATCACCAGCCACGGTAGCATCATATATATCAAACACTGCAGAGATGTGAAGAAGAGCCTCACGGAATCTAGTTAAGAAAAAGGGCGCATTATAGGACCCGTTGTGTATACCTTGAACAAACACATCCGGTTTGATACTCCTGATCAGCCTTAATACAGCATCGCGCTGGCAGTTCTCCTCAACTGTCTCATCATAAAGATATTTAAGCCGAGAAAGACAGTTCACTGCGACCATCTCGCCACTTCGAATCTTGAGATCCTCAATCCTGATACATTCCCAGCTCCCTGATGCTACTGCATGGAACTCAAAGGAAACATTAAAGCGCTCACAATATTTGGCCAAACGACGACCTGTCTCCTCAATTCTCTCGGCTGGACGAAATCCAGATTGTGGAAGCTCTATTCCTGTGATTCGCAGCTTTGGAGCTCCTTCAGGTCTTTTCGAGAGCTCCTGGATAAGTATTGGCCATTGAAAACCAAAATCAATACCGAAGTCTATAATATGAAGCACCTTTGCTGTAGCTGCGAATTTCAAAATCATGAAGTTCGCAAAGATGATTTGGAATTTCGTAAATGGACAGACCGTAAAATGGAGTTGGTATGCTTTCAGCTTATCAGCTGCCGTTCTAAAGCAACCTGAACAACCTTGAACATGATTTGGGTTAATACTGCCCGCAAGGCGTGCTTCTAGCCCATTGGCAAAGTAATGAGCTAATCTTTGAGATCCATCACCAGAGGGGGAAGAGTCGTGTCTAATTTGCTTTAGTAGTTCATGAGCAGTCCTGAAGTCACTAGCCGAAACAGCTTGTGCGCAGATAACCAAAAGACTCCTCAAGTCCGCTGTGCTCTTAATTCTATTCTTCTGATGATGGCCCCGGCTACAACTAGGACTAGGCAGGTCTTCGCTTTGGCTTGTCTTCTCAGATGTGCACTCTAATGATAGAGGCCCCCCCATATTGTCGCCAAGCAATACCTTATCAATCATTTCCGAGAGCTCACAATCTTCCATATATAATGCCGAATGCTTGTTCGCCCGCCCTTCGTCAAAAGTCGCATTGTCCCTATAGTGAATATTTCTCCCCCTTGATGCATTCTTTAAATGATTCCTAAAATTCTCCTCATCATCGATGCCATTAACTTCAGTGTTTCCGATCTTATGAGCCAAATCATAGTTCTCCTGATCCATTGTCAAAGGGACACTTGCAGGAAGGAACTTCCTTGCCTCCTCAAACCCTTTGTTAAACTGCAATTGCAAGACAGGTTGACTATTGCTCAATGTACTCTTATCAGGGAAGCCGCTCGTAGAATTTATGTAGAAAGGAGAACTGGGATCCATGGTCCACTGCATGACTTCGTCACGAGGATTCAGGACATAAAGGGAAGCATGATATTGAGCACCTTCAGGATCATCTTGTGAAGTGCCATTACAACCCTGCTCACTGCTATTTCCATTGCAGTTGCTGCTTGTGCCATCGATGAATTGATTGGTATTGACTTCTATGGTTTGCTCCGGTGAATTGGGATACTTCTTGCCAAGTGTGTCATACAAAGATTTCTCGGTCTGTCGTAGAGCCATCATGTCAGGTATTATCCAGGGCCGCTCCTCCATGTCCTCTTCCATAAGTATCCGACTTATGTATTTGAGAACAGGATCTGGTGAGTCGCTGTAATCCAAGAAGGAGAGAGATTCTCCCCTTAAATTTGGTATTTCACTTGAGTTAGTGGAATTCGGTAGCGAGCCTCCATCGGTGCTTACCTCTATGGATGGCAGATTCAGTTCTCCAGCAAGGATGCTCGGAACAACGGGTACATTATTTGTGGGTTGCTGCTCATGCAGGAGAGAGTTAATCTCTGAGGAGCTGAAATCAACACAATGTTCATTTATATTGTACCCATCTGAGAGATACGGAAATGGATCAGGGTTGGCTGGATAAGCAAGGCTATCAGCCTTGAAACCATTATCAGGGTCAGTGAGTTCGGTGAATTTGGACTCCATAGTCATTCACTGTCTCAAAATGGTACGGAAGCTCACCACCTCAACCTGGTGACTGATACAGAGTTAGCAAGTAGCTACTTGTAAGAATTTAGAAACCTAGCTTGAACTTCAACCATGATCAAAGGCAACTTAATCAGCAGATACTTTGGTTTTTCTAGAAGTCCAATTCCTAGATAAGTTTCAAGTCAAGTAACTATGGAACACAGTGACACATATCATAGTATATGAACTGAAAAAACATAGGAATGAGTAAAACCGAAAAGTATCGACAGAGTACTTGTGAAATCATGTGCATGTAGTCCAGTTACAGGTATGATAACTGGAATGAAAGATCAATGCAGATTAGTAATCAAAATTAAGCTGCAATCACAACACAAGAATATCGTTCAACAATTGCAGTTCTGCTAATAACATGCATACCTGAACGAAGCTCTCAAGTTACAACCACAGATGAAGGTGAAGAGATATGTGCGCGTTCTGGATTATATAGTGTTTGCAGCTTGGAGACAGGGTGTGAGACAAGTTGGCTCCAGGATTGATGCTGGTGGTCACTTTGGTTCGTGGCTATGGGTCAAAACTTACGGATTATATGCACTGCAGAAAAAGCACTGACCCGCTTTTAATCTAAAACTTATTTGGTTATAGCCTCCAAGGTTGAAAACTTTCTGTTAAAATGGTTGTCTTTTTCGATACAGTGAATGGCTGCTGCTATGTTACTGTAAAAGATGGCTTTCCATGAGTCAAGAGACTTGTGTGACAAGCGCCAAGACTCATCCTCGCTATTGCCCATGGGATTAGAGAGAGACTAAAAGCTTGTCCCAGATGTTGGAAACTTGTAGTTCTGTCTTCTAGAATAAGATAAAGGTTCATCCCCTCAGATGGATATTCTCACTCAGATGACATTTGTCATTATTTGCATTATTTTAACTACATCTAATGACCCTTGAAAACTACATCTAATGACCGGAGGGGAAGAGGAAGGAAATTGCAGTGGTAAAGATAAATTGACATATTGGATAAATCAGTGGAAACTTTGCTTTACATGAAATTGATTGCAGATAAGTCTGTCTACGCATAAATCACAACGCAAAGAGTACTGAGCATCATTCTGGCTTGACCATTCTATTTAACTACATCAACCTTCATGGTAGCTCTTAAATCTTCAGATGAGCACTACATTTTGTCACGCCCCAAAACCACTGTAACAGGGGACATGACACGGCCGTCATTTCTCAAAAGGACGCAGCCTCAACAAAACCAACACTCAACTTGATATCAAATATCACATCCATATACTAGATCAAGAAGTCCTTTGGTTACAAAATCAGAGCTTGCTACTAAACCATCAACAGATATACACATATCTCTACCAAAAGGATGTACGCTTCTAACAACGACTCAAAGGGCTCATCATAGCCACATCCAACTTACAACTCATACCTAAATGCCCCCACTAACAAAAACGTCATCTGCTAACGATCGCTCACGTCCAACTTGCAACTCGCTGAACCTGAAAGACAAGAAAGATTAAAGGAGTGAGCTAACACGGCTCAGTGAGTAATACATTTCATCTAAACGGATCGAACAATCACTATGCATATTTAATATTCAAAATATAACTCATTTACACCAAACTCGGGAACATATCAAACCTTCACGACCAAAATGAGTTATATATTACGTCAACATAATACATTCATAGCAAAAGTATTTGTTTCAGACCATAACCTCAAAACAAATATCAATGGTCTAATCCATTGATTAATCTCGTCAAAAACACACGTCAGTGGTCTATCCATTAACCAATCTCATGCTCAAGATTCTAACCATGGTCACGTATAATGCCCGTGACAAAAGGCGACCAAGATTCCCCCTTGGCAAGGTCTCCACCTATAATGCCGGTGACTCGGCCCATAAGGATATCCTAAACTAGTATGCGCATATCCACAAACCCATCAGTCGGGTTCACAGCTATTTTGAGCACCACAAACTCACAACAACATTCTTCTCATAAACCAGAATGTACTTCATAACCAACTCAAAACCAGTAGCACAAATCGGTCACAAACTGTTTCAAATAGACAAAACAACAGTGAATGTTCGATCCTGTTTTATGCAACAAAAATGCTCTAAACACTGCTTTTACTTTCTTTTCAAAGGAACAAATCACATTATAAACTCATATTATACATTCTTATCATTTTCAGAAAAACATGAGTTTACACAAGGCAAAGAAGAAATAGTATCACTCACCTGATAAAGCTAAAAGCAAACCACGATGGTTACTCGACCGACGCGTCTGAATTCCTATCAAATATACGGAAAATGGATCAAAATCGAATAAAACGCCACTCTAACGCATGACTCGACTAATTTACACCTATTTAATGATAGAACGACGACTACGCCCCAACGGAAGCTCGCCCATAGCGGATACTCATTGCTGTCCGCTATGGACAGCTTACGCGCCGAACTTGATAAGGCCATATCTCCCTCGACCGAGCTCCATTTCAAGCCTTCATATAGTCCAAACGAAGTTTATTCGACATACTACAAAAGTCATAGCATGGCCAACCCAAACGACAACCGAAAAATAAAGATATCAGCCCTTGAAGTATACTGTTCGCACTTTACTGTAGCGCACCAGATTTGAAAAACTTATTCCGGGCAAACCGTAGCATCAAATGAAGATCCGTCAAATCCCACGGCTCCACGACACCCCAAAGCTTTATCCTTATACAAAAACACAACCCAAAAACTCCTCAATCAAGCAGCAACTCAGACTCAAGGTAGATCCGAAATTGTGCCCCAAATCCGAAAATCACCTCGATAGGAGAAACGAGAGGTGCGAGTACTTACCAGACATTGCTAATCGATGTCGGGATAGCTTGACGAGGCAACGTGGCGTGGAGCGTGAACCCCTTTCCTTTCTTCTTCTTCTTCTTTCTTCTTTTTCCCCTGTTCTTTTCTCACGAGAAGCTCTCGGTCTCCTCTCTGTTCTGTTCATTTTCCCCTTTATAAAAGCTCTGAGTCCATCTTTTCCCTTGGGTCCCACCACTATTATTTGACCAAGTCAAATAGAAGGAAATATCACACATTTGAAGATTTTGCTGGAGTTCTTTTCGTTTCAAGATTTCAGCTTTTACAGGTGTTGTTGCCTTGCTATGTTTCAATTCAGTCTCGAACTGTTTTTGCGCCCGTTAGAATTGTCATTCAGTCTTTTGCGTTCACGGGGACAGCAAACTTCATACATGAAGTGAATGACAAACGATTACACACTTCAAGACCTCTGAACGGAAGAGGGGAGTGCTTGTAATTCACAAATTCCTCGTTGACCATTTTCCATTTTGTAAATCCAGCTTCATGCAGTGAAAGACTATCTTGTTAGTGTCAAATATTGATCATGGCCTATTTTCATCAAAAGTTGATTAAAGAGAAAACAGTTCACATTGAAAGAGGAAGGAAATTGCAGTTGTGAAGATAACTTCACATTGTGGATTAATCAGTGGGAGCTGAACTTTATATGAAATTGCATGCAAAGATAAGCCTATGCATATCTCACAACTCAACGAGCAGTGGGAATTATTTGGTTTTGGTCATTCTACTTGACTCTAATTTACATAATCATCTTATTTGGACAGGTAATGCATTGTGTGAGACTGAGATGCTGGTCCTAATTTCCAAACCCGGTACTCGTCCCTGCAAGTACATCACACCCACCACTCACCATTTGCCCCGTGGCCTATAGTTTGTTGAGAAAACCTTCTTTCTGAATATTTTGATTCTGACAAAACTATTCTTCTTAGAAAAGAATCTGGTTAATGCCAATATATTTTTATTGCAAGAATGAACACGTGAACAGAAGCTTATATTGTTCCAAACCTTGCATTTAGTCGTTGTCACGTATTTGCTTCTAAGATAGTTAAAATCCTTTATTCGGATGGAGAAAGATGTTGCCTCTGAAGACTAAATCTCGAGAAGACTTATGTGAGACCTCAGCAAGGACTTTACTGAAGCTCAGAGTCGCTGTTCTAATCTGTTCAAATTCAAAGAGTCTCTTCTACTTCTGAAGACTGCTTCTGAATTATGTTCAGATTCTGCAGTATCTTTTGGCTAGATTCTAAAGACCCACGTTTAGCAGGTTTCCGATTTGGCTGCGTAATTTGTGGAAGTTTGTAAGATTTGATTGATAGAATTATTTTCCAATCAAATCAGGAGAATATCCTCGATTGGATATTACCTTCCATGAACAAGATATCTTGAAGATTTGAATTAACTCTACTTATGGATACTAATGATTTAGTTGTATGGGCGACTGAATCTGAACGGTTCAGACTCTACTCCAACGGCTACCAAATCTTCCCAGATACAGTCTCATTCAATCAAGATTGATGACGTCCAATCAGCGATTGAAGAGCGATCCTTTGAAGACCTTTCCAACGGTTAGTTTGGGGGTGAAGGAGTATAAAAGGGAGATCCATGGTGTCCAGCCAAGAGAAATCAGAACTTACAATTCCAAAAGCACTTGAGTTGTTCAGATTCATTTTCTTGTTATCAAGAGCTATAAGCTTTATCTTTAAGAGGTTTTGTAAGAGTGATAAAGTATGATATCTCTTGTAATCTTTCAACGATTTATTGAGTGGAATCCAGCCAATCAGCTGTCATCGTGTGAGAGTGGACGTAGGCTTGCTAAACCCGAGAGTCGCACGAAAACAAGAAAGAAGAAAGAGAGAAAAGAAAAGAGAAAGAAAGAAGAAGAGAAAGGAAGAAGGGAAGGAGAAAGGAGAGGACTACACGCCACAGGGATCTCGCCAAGCTACATTTGCTTCAATCGCAACTCACGGTAAGTTTCCGCACTCCTCGTTCTCCCAATCAGTATAGTTTTCGGATTTATGGCACAATTTCGGATCTATGTAGAGTCTGAGTTACTGCGTTCTATTGAGAAGTTTTTGGACTGCGTTTTTGTATAAGGATAAAACTTTAGGATGTCATGGAGCCGTGGAATGTGACGGATCTTGATTTGATGCTACGGTTTGCCCGAAACAAGTTTTTCAAATCTGGTGCGCTACAGTTCAGTGCGAACAGTAAACTTCGGGGCCTTATATCTTCATTTTTCGGTTGTCTTTTGGGATTGGCCATGTTAAGACTTTTGTAATATGGCGAATAAGCTTCGTTTGTACTATAAGACGGATTGAAACGGAGCTCGGTGGAGGGAGTTAGGGCCTTAACAAGTTCAGCACAAGTTGTCCATAGCGGACACCAATGGGTATCCGCTATGGGCGAGCTTCCGTTGGCGCGTAGTCCTCGTTCTATCGTTAAATATGTGTAAATTAGTTGAGTCGTGCATTAGAGTCGCGTTTTACTCGGCTTTGATCCGTTTTCCGTACATTTGATAGGAATTCAGACGCTTCGGCTCGAGTAATCGTCGTAGTTTGCTTTTGGCTTTATCAGGTGAGTGATACTATTTCTTCTTTGTGTTTGTAAACTCATATTCTGAAAATGATAGTACTAAATATGTTATGACTTAAGAAATAACACTTTATTGCATAAAACAGGATCGAACGTTTACTGCTGTTTTGTCTATTTGATACGGTTTGTGACCATTTTGTGCTATTGGTTTCAAGTTGGTTGTGATGTACATTCTGGTTTATGAGAATGATGTTGTTGCGAGTTTGTGGTGTGCAAGATAGCTGTGAACCCGGCTGAAGGGTTTGTGGGTATGCGCATACTAGTTTAGGATATCCTTATGAGCCGAGCCACCGGCATTATAGGTGGAGACCTTGCCAAGGGGGGAATCTTGGTCTCCTTTTGTCACGGGCGTTATACATGACCACGGTTAGAATCTTGAGCATGAGATTGGTCAATGGATAGACCATTGACATGTATTTTGATGAGATTGGTCAATGGATAGACCATTGACATGTGTTTTTTACGAGATTAATCAATGGGTTAGACCATTGATATTTGTTTTGAGGTTATAGTCTGAAACAAATACTTTTGCTATGAATGTATTATGTTGATGTAAAATATAACTCGTTTTGGTCGTAAAGGTTTGATATGTTTCGAGTTTGAGGTAAATGAGTTATATTTTGAATATTAAATGTGCATAGTGATTGTTCGATCCGCTTAGAAGAAATATATTACTCGCTAAGCCGTGTTAGCTCACTCCTTTCATCTTCCTTATCATTCAGGTTCAGGGAGTCGCAAGTAGGACGTGAGCGATCGTTAGCAGATGACATTTTTGTTAGTGGGGGCATTTAGGTATGAGTTGTGAGTTGGATGTGGCTATGATGAGCCCTTTGAGTTGTTGTTAGAGGTGTACATCCCTTCGGCAGAGATATGTGTATATCTGTTGATGGTTTAGCAGCAAGCTCTGATTTTGTAACCAAAGGACTTCTTGATCTAGTATATGGATGTACATATTTGTCATCAAGTTGAGTGTTGGTTTTGTTGAGACTGCGTCCTCTTGAGAAAGGACGACAATGTTATGACCCCTGTTATAGTGGTTTTGGGGTGTGACATTTATTGGTATCAGAGCATAGGTTATGGTCTTTATAGGTATAGATATGGGACGTTGTGAGATAGTGTGATAGATTTTAATGCGTTAGCCTAAGAGATACTAAGGTATAGTTTTGTTTCATTCTTGGATTCAAGTAACCATGAGTTTTGACCCAGAGCTGCTTGCCAATTACCGAAAGAGAATTAGGCGCAAGAGAGCTATTAACTTTGAATCCAGGGATGTGCCTCAAGGTTCTAGAGGTAGACCTTCGACAAGAGGGGTAGAAGATACAAGAGATGATTCATAAGAATCAAGAGGGGAGAGCCTGCTGCAAAGGACCCAAGATAATGTAGCTGGAGCTGTTGAACCTAGGGGTGATAGAGGCTACACCTTCGCCCAGTTTAGAAAGGTGAATCCACCCACTTATGACGGAAAAACTGATCCTCTTGTGGCGGAGCTTTGGATTAGGAAGATAGAGGGGATCTTTCGAGTTGAATGGGTTCCCGAAGAGAAGCGAGTTAACTTTGCTACTCAATATTTAGAAGGTGAAGCCGAGTATTGGTGGGAAGGAATGAGGTTCGCCCTTGGAGACGAGGATATTGCTATTTCTTGGAAAGACTTCAAAGAGACTTTCAATGCTCAATTCTTCCCACAGTCGTTCCAGGTGCAGATGAAGAATGATTTTCTGCATATATCACAAGGTGACTCTACTGTTTTGGAGTATGCAGGTCGCTTCAATCAGATGAGTAGATTTGCGGGGCGTCTGGTGGCCGATGAAGGGGAAAAAGCTGAACATTTCGTGAGAGGACTCCGGCCTGAGATTCGTTTTACACTTGTATCTCTTTCTCTACCAACTTATAAAGACGTACTAGAACGAGCATTAAGATTGAACGTGAGATTTCTAGAAGTGGCACACAGGGTACTCCTCCGTATAAGAGGCCGAAGTTTATTCATTTCCAAGAAAGTCAAACAAGTGGCAGCACCAAGCAGAAAGGCATTAGCAATCCTGGAAAAGGGAAGAGTCAAGTTATTTAGGGCCCTTGCACTATATGTGGGGGACATCATGGCGGTCCTTGTTACCGCAAGACCGAAGCATGTTTTATTTGTGGAAACACGTGGCATATGGCGCTCGATTGTCCCACTCAGAGGAGTGTACCTGCGGATGGTAGGGTATGTTTCATATGTGGGCAGCCTAGGCATATAGCATGTACTTGTTCTATGAGGAAGACGGTCTCTTCAGCTGGTCGGCCCCAAGAAAATCAGCAAAGGCAGAGGATAACCGAAAAAATTTTGCTATGACGAAAGAGGATGCAGCGGCATCTAACACCGTCGTTGCAAGTAATATCTCGATTGCCTCACGGTGTGCTTAAGCATTATTTGACTCTGGTGCTACGCATTCCTTCATTTTTATGAAATTTGCAAAGAAACTTGATATGCTACCTGACTCTCTTGAATATGAATTGCGTGTTAATACTCCTACCGGTCATTTCTTCATTGCTGATTGTGTGTTCATGAGGTGTATGCTCCGAATTGATAATGTGGAAATGCCTGGAGATTTGGTGTTGCTAGATATACGGGATTTCGATGTTATTCTAGGGATGGATTGGTTATCAAAACATCATGCTACTGTTGATTGTTATTCAAAGAAAGTTGTCTTTCGACTTCCGAAACAGCCCAAATTCTCTTTTTTAGGAAGTTGTAAAGACATTTTTCCGAGACTAATTTCAGTTGTGCAAGCGAGGAAGCTTCTAAGGAAGGGTTGTTGTGACTATCTGGCATATGTAAAAGACACCAGTAAGGAAGTTGTAAAGCTAGAAAATGTTTCGATTGCTAGAGAATTTCCGAATGTGTTTCCTAATGATTTAACCAGTTTACCTCCTAATAGAGAGATTGAATTTTGCATTGTGTTGATGCCTAGTACCGCACCTATCTCTAAGACGCCTTATAGGATGGCACCTGCCTAATTGAAAGAGTTGAAGACGCAACTGCAGGAGCTTTTGGATAAGGGTTTCATTAGACCTAGTGTCTCACCTTGGGGAGCCCCCGTCCTATTTGTGAAAAAGAAGGATGGTAGTATGCGGCTTTGCATAGACTACCGAGAACTTAACAAAGTGGCTATCAAGAATAAATATCCTTTGCCTCGGATTGATGACTTATTTGGTCAACTCCAAGGAGCTCGGGTATTTTCAAAAATCGACCTCCACTCTGGATGTCACCAGTTGAAGATAAAAGCAGATGATGTGTCAAAGACTGCTTTCAGAATAAGGTATGGGCATTATGAGTTTCTTGTCATGCCTTTTGGACTAACGAATGTGCCTGCTGCTTTCATATATTTGATGAACATAGTATTCAGGCAGTATCTTGATAGATTTATTGTGGTGTTCATTGATGATATTCTGGTGTATTCAAGGAGTTTGGAGGAACACAAGCAACACTTGAGGCTTGTTTTGTAGACTTTGCGTGAGAAAAAGTTGTATACTAAATTCAGTAAATGCGACTTCTGGCTTGATCATATAGAGTTCTTGGGCCATGTAATCTCAAAGGATGGTATTTATGTTGATCCGAAGAAAGTTGAAATGGTTGTTCAGTGGAATTGTCCTACAAATGTTACTAAAGTGAGAAGTTTTCTCGAGTTAGCAGGTTATTACAGGCTATTTGTTGAGGGATTCTCCAAAATTGCTAGTCCACTTACTCGCCTAACTCAGAAGGGAGTTAAATTCGTATGATCATATCAATGTGAGCGCAGATTCCAAGAATTGAAGAGGCGGTTAGTGTTAGCTCCTATATTGACCTTACCTTCAGGAACCGGTGGCTTCACTATCTATTGTGACGCATCTAAGGAAGGTCTAGGTTGTGTTCTTATGCAGGATGGTAAAGTGGTGGCCTATGCCTCGAGACAGTTGAAAGCACATGAGAAGAACTATCCCACTCATGATCTAGAGTTAACAGCGGTTGTGTTTGCCTTGAAAATATTGCGACACTACTTGTATAGTGAGAAATGTGAAGTTTTTACTGATCACAAAAGTTTGACGTACATCTTTACTCGGAAAGAATTGAACATGACGCAGAGAAGATAGCTAGAACTCTTGAAGAATTATGACTTGTCTATCAACTATCATCCAAGTAAGGCAAATGTAGTGGCGAATGCCTTGAGTCGTAAATCCTTTGGAAACATGGCAGCATTGCTCACTTCTCAGAGACCTATTCTCGAGGATATGAGGAAACTAGAGTTGGAGGAGTTGGTGCATCAGCTTGGTGCTGGGTTAGCTAATCTTCGAGTGCAGCCAACGTTGATTGATGGAATCAAGGATAAACAGAATGATGATTCTCAGTTGGGGAAGATCAGAGAAGGCGTAGAAGCTGGGGACAACCAGATTTTAGTATCCGTGTGGATGGGTCATTGAGGTTTCGTGGTCGTTGCCTTAGGTTAACGGATTATCATGTTAATTAAATTAACTAACTTAATTCGGATCTTCCCAAGTCCTACCGAATCGCAACTTATGTTTGATTTTTCACAAAAAATTATTTAATTTGGAGCCGCCACTAATCGTTCTTGGTAGGTCGATTAGAAACCTAAACAAATTAATGGGAGAATTAATTTATTTCTACGAACCAGAGAAAATGAGTCCGGAGAATTGGTTACATTAATTTGGAAAAATTAATGCCCTTTCGGTACCAAATTTCATGAAAAATCCCTTTGATTGATGATGTGAATGAAATGATTATTTGATTTTTTTTTTTTTTGGATTTTCTTTTTAGAAAATGTAATGCAACTAAACTACATGGCATGGCAACATGCATGAATTAATGACATGGCAAGATATGCTCTAAACTATATGATATGCAAATAACATTTTTTAATTTCGGATTAAACCATTATGAAAACATGCCTTAAAATGTGATATCATCCAATTTAACTTAAGAAAATAATTCCTCAAAGTCTTAACTTATATTAGATGACATTAACGACGTAAAAACGGACTTTTGTCATGATTAACTATGAAAAATGAGAGTTATTTTTCTGAGATTTTTTATTTAATCAAACAAAAAAATGAAATGCGAAGATTGAACAAAAACAAACAAAAATGCCCATAATATACCTTTGATTCCGAATTTTCCGATTAATTCTCTCGTACGGAAATTCTCTCGTACCCAAAAATTAGGGTCGGAGGGAATTTTATCCGCAACGTACTCTTAGATTCGAGTCAGTAAGCGGATTGGGTATAGAATAACATCATCCCTTGATACAAAAGGCAGACCACGAAATTCTATACAAATTACCGACCCATTCCATAAGATCATGACTAGAGTATGTAATTTATTTTTTTGAAGGGACAAGGCACATAGAGGAGCATATATTATGGGCATATTTGTTTATAATTGTGTAAACTTTATTATAAAATAAAACAATCAAACAAACATGACCAGATGAAAGCTAAGAGTGAGCATTTTATTTAAGTTTCTGAAAAAATGCAAAGGGTGGGCCGAAATATGAAGTGGGGGCCACTTTCCCTATCCAAAATAAGAATCGTTACCAAGTTTGACAAATTCAATCACCAAATTTGAACTTCGAGTTACCTCGTGGATAAAGTTTTCTCAGTTTGGTGGGGCTTCTGGGATGCTCACGACGATGTGGTTCGTGGACTGCTTGACTGGCTTGGTACCGAATTCCCTGTGATAGAGAACAAAAAGGCGCAACGACAAAAGGAAGAGCAAAGCTTTTCATAGCTTGAGGACAAACTCAATTGCTTCCGCACTTCACTCTCCAACTCCTTCACCACTTTGACTTTTGCTATTAACTAAAGATCTGCAAAAAAAACTTCATGAACACGTAAGAACTAAGCCAAAAATTGGTTGATCCAGCGAATGCGACTTTGGGGTGCTAAAGATTAAAGAGCAACAATTCTGAACCCATAGCCTTGTTGCCATCAAAAGCAAAATCCAGGAACTTGGTAAAGTCAAAACCACAAGCTAAACCAATGATAGGAAGATGCCGATGTGAATTAGCATCACAATCTGTCAAATTATCCACCCATACCTCACATAGCACTACACTCATATCTAGATATGTCAAAACAGCTTTACCTGATATGCCCCTATTTAATGAGCACCCTGGCATGGTGGATGGATTTAGCCATACCCAACCTGAACACCAATGTCTGCAGGCAGCGCTCGAGGAAGTTCTCCACAGTCAAGGATCTGGACAGTGAGTACCACAGAATTTGCAGAGATGATCGCTCGCGGGTTGGTGGCGCTTTGAACAAATACTAGAACCTGTAAAAGCAGAAACGTGAGCATTCGTCGAGGCTCCCATCTTGCGATAGAGGGCGACGTCGATCAACTCGACCGAGAGGAGTCGCCGCAGCTCCAGGGCATGGCGAGGACAGCGTCTCGCCTTGGGACTAGCGGGTGTGGTTGTACGTGATGGTCGGCTTCGGATTCAACGGAAACCTGCAAAACGAATGGATATCATCAGCGTCTCGTCGTGGATATGCACTCTCTCATTTTGATTACTTCTTCAGGCGTGTCCTACATGCGGTCAACCATGAATGGATTCTGCAAGAAAGAAAGTAAAGAAAAGGTCTTTGTAGGAGTTGCGGTAGTGATGGAAAACGCCAGGAACCGCGCGTGCCCCTCTCTCTGGTTTTTCTGAATTCTCCCCTCGAGGACCTTGCCAAGAATAACCAAAAGAAGGCCCTTTTAGCACAGTAAATAATCATGACAGAAAAGAATAAAAAACCAGAAACGAAAACTTCTCTTCTTGTCCCTTGTGGATGTTCACGTGCACCAAAAGGAAGGAAGTAGCTCCTCTTTTTGACTTCTCTTCCTCTGTTTCTCTGAAGTGTGGATGAAGACCCTTCTCTCTCTCAATCTCGCTTTTTGGCCGTGGATGTGAGTTCTCTCCAGAGCACTCTGCTATGAATTCGTGAATGAATGGCCTTCCCCAAGAAGAAGAATTTCTTTTCTTCTTCTCCTTCCTCTACGTGAATTGTCTGCCGTGTATTAATTATGTGGCCTCCCCCCTCACCCTAAGTCTTTAGCTTATATAGACATAAACTAAACCTAGTCCTAGTAGGATTTATTATAGGCCGTAGGATTAGACTTGAGTTGTAAGATTAGATTAGGACCGTTAGATCAAAAACTCTGATTTTTTTCAGGAGTCCTAATCTATTAAAACAGTTTAATATTTTCAGCCATAGAGGGGCTTCAGTGGGCCAGCCGCATTTCTTCATGTTCCGTGGGCTTATCGCACATTTTTAGGCTCGAATTAGGCTCTAATCAATTAACGGGTAATTAATCAAAAGCCTTTTCAGTTAATTGAGCAAAAGACGGGCCGAAATTAATTCAAAATAAGGTCCAAGGCTCTCTTTGATTTTCAGCACACTCACCTAGCTCTTGCCGAATTTTATTTTATTTTTCCATCTCATTCGCGCAAATTTCTGAGCTTAAATTAGGCTTTTCCAATCAAAATATGCATTTAATTAAGCCTTTTCAAAAGATAATTATTTAACCAGCTTAATTAAGTTCAAAAATATGCTCGAGGGACTTTGACAAGGTCAGCTTGCCTTAGCCAAAAAAATATGAAGCTCAGTCCAAACCACTTGTCGAATTAAGCTCAATTCCTCGCCGTCGATGCAAAATGCAATGCAAAGAAAATAAAATATGCAATGCATGAGGAAATATTTTTGGTGAGAATTAATTCTCATTTTTGTGTAATATGAATAAAAAAAGAAAAATCAAAATTTAGGAGTCAACAATCGTCTATGTGTTCCTGATGATGCGGGATTGAAAAAGGAGTTATTGCATGAAGCTCACACCACTAGATACTCGATTCATTCAGGAAGCACTAAGATGTACAGGAATTTGAGAGAAAATTTCTGGTGGATCAACATGAAGAAAGATCTTTTGAAGTTTGCCGATCAATGCCTGGTTTGCCAGCAAGTAAAAATTGAGCATCAGAAATCAGGTGGACAGCTACACCCACTTGAGATACATAAATGGAAATGGGAGCATATCACCATGGAGTTCATTGTCGGTTTACCGAGGAGGCCTAGTGGTAAAAACGCTATAAGGGTGATTGTCGATCGATTGACTAAGTCAGCACATTTTTATCATATCGTTTTGGCCTTTTAGTGGAAGACATGGAAAAGCTATGTGAATGAGATAGTCAAGCTTGATGGAGTCCTGGTGAGCATTATTTCTATTAGGGATCCAGGTTTGTGTCCAACTTTTGGAGGAGCTTACAAGGAGCGTTGGATACTAAACTCAACTTTAGTATAGCTTTTCATCCACAAACAGATGGACAGTCAGAGAGGATGATTCAGACGCTAAAGGATATGCTGCGATACTACGTTATTGACTTTGGTGGCTCGTGGGATGAACATCTACATTTGGCGGAGTTTTCTTATACTAAAAATTATCATTCCAGTATAAAGATGGCTCCTTTTGAAGCTTTAGATTGACGAAAATGCATGAGTCATATTTGTTGGGACGATGTTGGTGAGAAAAGACTAACCGGCCCTGAGTTCATACAACAGTCAGAGGAGAAAGTCAGGCCGATCTGAGAGCATTTGAGAACAGCTCAAAGCCATCAGAAAAGTTATGCAGACCTCAAAAGGGGCAATGTAGAGTTCAGTGTGGGAGATCATGTATACTTGAAAGTTTCATCGATGAAAGGTGTTATGAGATTTGGCACTCGGGGGAAGTTGAGTCCAAGATATGTGGGACCATTCTTGATATTAAAGAAGATTGGCGAAGTTGCTTATAAACTTGCTCTGCCACCAGCGTTATCCGGAGTGCATAATGTGTTCCATGTGTCCTTATTGCGGAGATATGTGCCGAATCCTTAACATGTATTGGATTTCACTCCTTTGAGGTTAAGGGAGAACTTGACATATGAAGAGCAGCCTATTCGGATCGTTGATAGAAAAGATCAAGTGTTACAACGGTGAACTATCCCTTATGTGAAGATTCAATGGCAAAACCACACTGAGAGGGAGGCCACTTGGGAGCTTGAGGAGGAGGTAACACGTAAGTATCCCCATTTGTTTGATGATTAAGGTATGTTTAAATTTTGAGGACGAGATTTTTTTTTAAGGATGGTAGAATGTAATATTTGAGAGTTTGACCAAGTAAAAGGTCAAATGGTTAAAAAAAAAAGTCTCGGTCAAATAAAAAAAAAGGGAACAGTGGAGCTTCGGCTCAATAAAGAGCCCGAGAGTCGCACGAAAACAAGAAAGAAGAAAGAGAGAAAAGAAAAGGGAAAGAAAGAAGAAGAGAAAGGAAGAAGGGAAGGAGAAAAGAGATGACTACAGGCCACGGGGATCTCGCCAAGCTAGATTTGCTTCGATCGCAACTCATGGTAAGTTTCCGCACTCCTCGTTCTCCCAATCGGTATAGTTTTCGGATTTAGGGCACAATTTCTGATCTATGTAGAGTCTGAGTTGCTGCGTTCGATTGAGGAGTTTTTGGGCTGCATTTTTGTATAAGGATGAAACTTTAGGGTGTCGTGGAGCCGTGGGATTTGACGGATCTTGATTTGATGATACGGTTTGCCCGGAACAAGTTTTTCAAATCTGGTGCGCTACAGTTCAGTGCGAAAAGTAGACTTCGGGGCCTTATATCTTAATTTTTCGGTTTTCTTTTGGGATTGGCCATGCTAGGACTTTTGTAGTACGTCAAATAAGCTTCGTTTGGACTATAAGACAGCTTGAAACGGAGCTCAGTGAAAGGAGTTATGGCCTTAACAAGTTCGGCGCGCAAAATGTCCATAGCGGATAGCATTGGGTATCCGCAAGATGTCATGGCCCCTGTTATAGCGGTTTTGGGGTGTGACACCAACAATAGTTAAAAGCTCCATCATCTTTGAAGAATTTTGTGGACTACTTGCAGCTGCTCTAAAAGCTTAACCTACTAAAGGATATGATCTCGAAAATTCAAGTATATGCTAAGGTTATCCGAAATATTTTGCGTAGCTCAGTTTAGAAGAGGACGTGCAAACCTTACATGTGGGGCTGCTATAGAAAGAAACTGCATGATGTGTCGAACCAAAGAGAATTTCACTGCAAATACGAGAATCAATCAAAATATAAAGTAATTACAGAGGACAAAGTACAATCAGTCTGGCATTTTAACAAAAATTATTATGAAAATAATAAGAACTCAGTTTGATAAAGTAAAGATGAAGAACTAGAAATACACGAAACTACACTATAGCTCCCATTGCATCAAATCTGAAACTCAGACGACTAAAATAAGAACAAAAACATACACAATAGAAGAATAAAACTAGCATAACCATCTAAAAATTGTCGGCTTATCTCGCTAAAACCCTGAGCAAGTTCCAGGTATTGAGGCGCAATCGTAGTCATAACGCAGTTCTGTTAAGCATCCATTATCTTATAACTAAGAAGCAGAGGTCCCCTGCCTCTGCAAGATATTGACATTCTTAAGTTGGCACTGCACTTCACAGAGAACCAATCCCTGTTGACCACCAGTACAAATGTCTTTCGCACAATGGTCCCCTTTATTTAATTGAGATCCTCCTCTTCGACACGTTTCACGACAGTGTATTTGCTGCTTTATGTGATCTGCAAGGACCGAGTCGCATGATCGAGCTCAAAAAAAAAGCTAACGAGACTGTAAATGCAGACAAATTACAAGATAGATCAAACAAGAAAAGGAGCACTATGTCAGCCTCTTTTACAGATATTCTTCGCCTGGCAATGGCCGTTCGGGAAGAATCTCACTAACTGTGGGTCATCATGTTAGAAAACACGCTTAACACAACCTATGTGGATACCCAACATGTGGAACCACAATTATTCGGCCCCTCCAACCAAGCAGCATCCAGTTGCTTTCTTCGTGAAGCCCAAAATCCTCGTGGTAACATCCACTCAGCTTTGCCCTAGCCTTCTTCATGAGCTCCTGATCAAGAGGAAGCTGCTTGAAACCGGCCCTGTTAAGACGAACTTGCCACTGCTTATATGTTTCTGGCCTCTCAACCCTATGTAAACCTTCACATGCCACAACATTCATAATCTCTCTTCCGTAGAACTCATTCTCCAAGACCAACCTCTGCTCATTGTCCCCAGCCATGGTAGCATCAAGCATATCATACACTGCAGAGATGTGAAAAAGAGCCTCACGGAATCTAGTTAAGAAAAAGGGCGCATTATAGGACCCATTGTATATACCATGAACAAAGACATCCGGTTTCATACTCCTGATCAGCCTTAAGACAGCATCTCGCTGGCAGTTCTCCTCAACTGTCTCATCATAAAGATACTTAAGCCTAGAAAGACAATTCACTGTGACCATCTCGCCACTTCGAATCTTGAGTTCCTCAACCCTGATACATTCCCAGCTTCCTGATGCTACTGCATGGAACTCAAAGGGAACATTAAAGCGCTCACAATAGTAGGCCAAACGACGACCTGTCTCCTCAATTTTCTCAGCTGGACGCAATCCAGATTGTGGAAGCTCTATCCCTGTGATTCGCAGCTTAGGAGCTCCTTCAGTTCTTTTTGAGAGCTCCTGGATAAGTATTGGCCATTGAAAACCAAAACTAATACCGAAGTCTATAATATGAAGCACCTTTGCTGTAGCTGCGAATTTCAAAATCATGAAGTTCGCGAAGATGATTTGGAATTTCGTAAATGGACAGACCGAAAGATGGAGATGGTATGCTTTCAACTTATCAGCTAACGTTCTAAAGCAACTGCAAAAACCTCGAACCTGATTTGGGTCAATACTGCCCGCAAGGCGTGTTTCTAGCCCATTGGCAAAGTAATGAGCTAATCTTTGAGATGCATCACCAGAGGGGGAAGAATCTTGTCTAATTTGCTTTAGTAGTTCATGAGCAGTCCTGAAGTCACTAGTCGAGACAGCTTGTGCGCAGAGAACCAAAGGACTCCTCAAGTCCGTTGTGCTCTTACTTCTCTTCTTCTTACGACGGCCCCAGCTACAACTAGGACCAGGCAGGTCTTCGCTTTGGCTTGTCTTCTCGGACGTGGACTCTAATGATAGAGGGCCCCCCATATTGTCGCCAAGCAATACCTTATCAAGCATTTCCGAGAGCTCACAATCTTCCATATATAATAACGATTGCTTGTTGGCCCGCCCTATGTCAAAAGTCGCATTGTCCCAGTAGTGATTCTTTCTCACCCTTGATGCATTCTTTAAATGATTCCTAAAATTCTCCTCATCATCGATGCCATTAACTTCAGTGTTTCCGATCTTATGAGCCAAATCATAGTTCTCCTGATCCATTGTCAATGGGATGCTCGCAGGAAGGAACTTCCTTGCCTCCTCAAACCCTTTATTAAACTGAAATTGCCAGACAGGTTGACTATTGCTCAATGTACTCCTATCCAGAAGCTCACTGGGAAAGGCGTCACCAAACCCATCCCGGTAGTCAGGGAAGCCGCTTGTAGAAGTGATGTAGGAATGCGAACTGGGATCCATGGTCCACTGCATGACTACATCACGAGGATTCGGGGCATAAAGTAAAGCATGATATTGAGCACCTTCAGGATCATCTTGTGAATTAGGATCAAGAAAATGGCTAGTGCCATTACAACCCTGCTCACTGCTATTTCTATTACATTTGCTGCTTGTGCCGTCAATGAATTGAGTTTTATTGACTTCTATGGTTTGCTCCGGCGAATTGGGATACTTCTTGCCAAGTGTGTCGTACAAAGATTTCTCGGTCTGTCGTAGAGCCATCATGTCAGGTATTATCCAGGGCCGCTCATCCATGTCCTCTTCCATAAGTATCCGACTTATGTATTTGAGAACAGGATCTGGTGAGTCGCTGTGATTCAACAAGGAGAGAGATTCTCCCCTTAAATTTGGTATTTCACTGAAGTTTGTGGAATTGGGTAGTGAGCCTCCATTGGATGGCAGATTCAGTTCTCCATCAAGGATGCTCGGAACAATGGGTACGTTATTTGTGGGTTGCTGTTCATGCAGGAGAGAGTTAACCTCTGTGGAGTTGAAATCAACATAAAGTTCATCAATATTGAACCCATCTGAGAGATACGGACATGGATCTGGGTTGGCTGGGTAAGCAAGGCTATCAGCCTTGAAACCGTTAACAGGGTCGGTGAGCTCGGTAAATTTGGACTCCATAGTCTTTCACTGTGTCAAAATCGTACAGAAGCTCACCACCTCAACCTGGTGACTGATATAGGGTTAGCAAGTATCTACTTGTAAGAATTTAGAAATCTAGCTTGAACTTCAACCATCATCAAAGATAACTTAATCAGCAGATATTTTTGTTTTTCTAGAAGTCCCATTCCTAGATAAGTTCCAAGTCAAGTAACTATGGAGACACAGTGACGCATATCAATCAAAAGACTGAAAAAACATAGGAATCGGTAAAACCGAAAAGTACTGACTGTGTACTTGTGAGATCGGGGGCCTAATTCCCTAAAAAAACCCCAACTTTAGGTTCAGTCCCAAATCTACCCCGAACTTTTTTTTGTCTTAGAAAAAACCATCAACTTCCGGTCCAATCCCAAATCTACCCCGGACTTTGTTTTTGTCTCCCAAAAAACCGTACACTTTAGGTTCAGTCCCAAATCTACCATGAACATTTTTTTTTCTAAGAAAAAAATCATTTACTCTAATCTCAAAGATACCCCCATTAGCTCTCTGTCAAAAAATCATCGTTAGTCATCCTTAATTTTCATATCCGAGAACGATTTCATTTTGGAGAATTTCAATAATTTTTATTAGGATGGATTTGTTATTTACGTGGAAATGCCACGTTGATTCGTACATATCGCTTCATTACTTTGCTGATGTAGACTTTTTTATCAACGTGGAAATGCCACATCAAGTGGGGACTGGACCACGGGTAAATTTGAGAGTAAATTGAAAGTTGTGAGTTGTTTTAGACAAATCGGGGCGGATTTGGGACTGGACCTAAAATTTGGGATTTTTTCTGAGACAAAAAAAAAGTTTGGGGCAGATTTGGGATTGGACCGAAAGTTGGGATTTTTTTCTCGAGACAAAAAAAAATTCAGGGTAGATTTGGGACTGGACATTTTAGGGAATTAGGAACTTGTGTGATCAGGTGCATGTAGTAATCAAAACTTGAAATGGAAAGATCAATACAGATTAGTAATCAAAACTAAGCTGCAGTCATAACACGAGAATGGAGATAACAATTGCAATTCTGCTAATAACATGTGTACCTGAACGAAGCTCTCGAGTTACAACCACAGATGCATATGCATATGCTCTGCGGAAAAGACCACTGACCCGCCCCGGAAGAGATTTTTAGGTGCTCCGTCTGTCCTACTAAAATTGCCGTGCAGGCAATATTGTTGTTTTTGACGAAGTTAAGGTACATGCAATGCGTGAAACGCCCGACACCCCCCTCTCTCCGGCCTGTGAACTGTGGAAGAAACTCTGACTAGTTAAATTTCCGGAGTAGTTTACGTTGTTGGAAAATTAATAGAACTTCGTGATTCCCCGAGGTGCTGCATAAGTGCCCATTTGTCATCAAGTTGGTCCCAAACGTTGCTCAAAAGGACATTGCCAGGAACAGTTGCACCCCCAGACACGGAATAAAAGGTATTTACTAGAATTTGTTTGGTTATCTTATAGCCTCCAAGGTTGAAAACTTTTTGTTAAAAGGTCAGTCTTTTTTAATACAGTGAATGGCTGCTACGTTACTGTAAAAGAAGGCATTCCATGAGACAAGAGACTTGTTTGACAAGCGCCAAGATCCTCGCTTGGCCCATGAGATAAGAGAGAGACTAGAAAGCTTGTCCTAGAAGTTGGAAACTTGGAGTTCTGTCTTGTAGAGTAAGACAAAGGTTCATCCCCTCAGAAATGGATTCTCACTTAGATTACATTTGCCATTATTTACATTACTTTGATTACATCTAATGACCGGAGGGAAACTTTGCTTTACATGAAATTCGATCGCAGATAAGTCTGTCCACGCATATATCGCAACGTAAAGAGTACTGGACCTCATTCTGGCATGATCATTCTACTTCACTACATTTTATATGTTGTCTCTTCTTATTCTTCGGCTAGCTAATGAATGGTCTGAGATATTGGTCCCACGCTCCCAAACCGGTCCTGCCGTCCCCAGCCCTCACATCCCTACCCAACCGCCGGGCCATTTGCCCCGTCGCTTATAGTTTACTTGCTCTTGACCACATCAAAACAATTTCAACTTTCATGGGAACTCTTAAATCTTCAGATGAGCACTACGTTACAAGATTTTGCTGGAGTTCCTTTTTTCAAGATATTCTTGTTACATACATACTGCCTGAACTTGGTTTCAGCTTTTACAGGTGTCGTTGCCTTGTGATGTTTCAATTCAATCTCGATCTGTTTTTGCGCCCGTTAGAATTGTCATTCCGTCTTTTGCATTCACGGGGAGGGGACACCAAACTTCATACATCAAGTGAATGACAATTGATTACACACTCCAAGAACTCTGAAAGGAAGAGGGGAGTGCTTGTAATTCACAAATTCCTCACTGACCATCTTCCATTTGTAGGTCCAGCTTCATTAGTGAAAGACTAGCTTGTTGGTGTCAAATATTGATCATGGCCTATTCTTATGAAAACTTGACTAAAGAGAAGACAGTTCACATTGAAAGAGGAAGGAAATTGCAGTTGTGAAGTTAACTTCACAGTGTGGATTAATCAGTGCGAAACTGAACTTTACAAGAAATTGGATCCAAAGAAAAGCCTATGCATGTCTCTCAACTCAACGAGACGCGGAAATCATCTGGGTTTGGTCATTCTACTCTAATTTACATAATCATCTTATTTGGACAGGTAATGCATTGTTTGAGACTGAGATGCTGGTCCTAAGTTCCAAACCCAGTGCTCGTCCATGCCGGCCCCGCACGTCCCTCCCACCACTGGGCCATTTGCCCCGTGGCTTAGAGTTTGCCTACCATCGACCATGTCCCCATATAAAGTTTTCCTGCTAACACTTCATCTTCAGATCAGTGCTTCATTTCAAGATCTTTCCCCCAGCAGGAACATCTTTTCATGAGGCTCTCTTCTCTTTAGGTACAAGCTGCTCTGGCTGGTATTAGATTTTGTGTATTGTTGCTTTCCGATTTTTCAATATAGCACCCTTTTGGCCCTTGTTACAATTGGCTAGGGGTGAGCATAGTTTTGGGATAGAACCGGGAATCGGATAACCGAACCGGTGGGAACGAATCCGGTTCCAAGTTCTAAGGTTGCAACAGGCAGGTTTCATGAATAAGTTTTTGTGTTTTTCTTGTTTCATGCCTTTGCGCGATCCTAAGGTATTCCATAGCATCCGATGATGAGTTTGTAATATGGAACCACTAGTCTGAGTTTTCATTTTCGACTATATATATGACTGAGACTTTTACTTTGTTATTATTTCATATGAGTTGTGGTCAGTGGATTGCAGCAACAAACGATAGTCATTAGAAATGATGATTCACTACAAGCGGAACCTAAGTAGACCCCGAAACTAACCGAACTAACCATAGAACATGTGACAGGGTAGGTTTCAAGTTCCAAAATTTGGAGAACCGATTTCGATTGATAGGTTTCAAGTTCCAAGTGAAATCTGGACTGACCCTGAAACCGCTCACTCCTACAATTGGCATTCAGAACCTTTTGCATCCATGGGGACAGCAAACTTCATACATGGTCAATGAGAAACAGTACTGCATTTTCACATATCCGAGAGGAAGAACGGAGTGCTTGCAATACACAGATCCTCAGTGTCCATATTCCATTGCAGGTCCCAGATTCATGCAGCAACAGAAAACAAGGATCGGAGCCAATTCTCATTGAAGCTCGACAAAGCAGATTCAAGCAATTTTGGCTGCATTTCCTATAGTCAACTAGATAGGAGGACCAAATAGCAAAAATGTAAAGCTCCATCTGGAATGTGGCGACATATGATCAGTGCTAAGTTGATGTAGGAGTGATTATTATTGTGAAAGAGCCTTCTCACACTTCTGATTAAATGAGGACATGCAATAAATGGATAGCCCGACTCAGGTGCAGCAATAGATAGCTTTTGCTTTTGATCAAGGGAAATGCAAAGAAAAATTGAACCGACAAAATATTCACGTCAATTACAATAATTAGTTATTAAGTAAAGCAAACATAGATGATGATGCAAGTGAATACAAGAGTTCCCACAAAAAAGATCTTGCAAAACTAGCGAAGTTAGGTTGTTAAAAGTTCAGGCAGAGAACTGAAATAACGTTTCAGTTCGAAAATAGATGCAATCACGTCAAATAAAGAGTTTAGAGGACTCAAAACTGAAACAAAACAAACAGATTGTAGAAAAATAAAACTAGCAAAATCAGTAATATGTCGATCAATATCAAAGCTATCCAATGGTAAGGCTAAGAGTCTACTTCCACATATCTGGCGATGTTATTGCCATCATAAATCTTCCACCGATATCATAAGCAAATCCCAGATATTGTAATGGAACAGCAGATATAAGTCAACCATCCTGCCCAAATCATACAAACTTTTACAAACAAGAGAAACTTACAAAGTTGGCATTGCACTACATAGATAAACAAGCCCACTTGACCACCACTACCAGTAATAAAAGTCTTGCACAAATGCTCCCAATCCCTCGATTGAGATCCTTCTAATAACACGGTTTTATATGTCATAGTCCCGCCCAAACTGGCAATTGCTTAAAATCCATCTTCCGTCACATACGTCTTTTGCTGCAACAGTTTGCAGCCATCAGAATCAACCCTCCACACATTTCACGTTAGTGTGTTTGCTCCTTCAAGTGATCTGCAAGAAAAGAAGCATGTGATTATCCAAACAGAAGCTAAACAGCAGGGAAATGCTCACACAGCGCAAGCACATATGAATGAGACCTGAAGATTAGCATTACCTCAGCCTCTCTCTCGAATGTGCTCCTGGCCCAGCAGTTCAGCAAGAATCTCACTAATTGCCAGTTGTCAAGTTAGAAAACATGATTTGGGAGAAATCTATACGGGCACCCAACAAGTGCAAGCAGAAATAATCCGGCCCCTCCAACCAAGCAGCACCCAGTTGCTTTCTTCAGCGAGCACGAAATCCTTGTGGTAGTAGTTGCTCAACTTAGTTCTACCCATCGCCATGAGCTCCTGATCCAGAGGAAGCTGAGTGAAACCAGCCCTGGCAAGGCGAACTTGCCACTGCTTATATGTCTCAGGCCTCTCAACCCTCTCTGATCCTTCACATGCCACGACGTTCATAATTTCCCGTCCATAGAATTCTTTCTCCAAAACCAACCTTTGGTCATTGTCACTGGCTATGGTAGCATCCAACATATCATAAATTGCAGACAGATGAAAAAGAGCTTCACGGAATCTAGTCAAGAAAAAGGGCGCGTTATAGGATCCATTACTTATGCCATGAATAAAGACAACTGGTTTTATACTCTTGATTAGCTTTAAGACAGCATCTCGTGGACAATCCACCTCAACCGTCTCATCATAAAGATTCTTAAATCGAGATAGACAATTCACTGCAACCAGCTCGCCACTTCGGATCTTGAGATCCTCAACTCTGATACATTCCCAGTTCCTTGATGGTAGCACATGAAACTCAAAGGGAACCTTAAAGCGCTCGCAATACTTAGCCAAACGACGACCTGTGTCCTCGATTCTCTGGGCAGGACGAAATCCAGTGTGTGGAATATCAATTCCAGTTATTCGCAGCTCAGGAGATCCACCTTCTCTCTTTGAGAGCTCCTGAATAAGGATTGGCCATTGAAAACCATAACCGATTCCAAAGTCTATAATATGAAGCACCTTTGCTGTAGCTGCGACCTTCAGAAGCATGAAGTTTGCGAAGATGATGGGCAATTTCTTAAATGGACAGGCGAAAAGATGAAGCTGGTACGCCTTCAACTTATCAGCTACTGTCCTCTTCTGCATCTCAGGAGAATAGAGAAAGGTTTGCCTATCACCGACACTGCCTGCAAGGCGTGCTTCCAGCCCATCGGCAAAGTAATGCGCCAATCTTTGAGAGCCATCACCAGAGGCAGAAGAATCTTGTCTAATTTGCTTTAGCAGTTCATAGGCAGTCCTGAAGTCATTAGAAGAGACAGCTTGTGCACAGAGAATCAGAAGACTCCTTAAGTCTGCTGTGCTCTTATTTCCCTTCTTACGGCGACCCCTGCTACCATTTGGACCAGGTGGGCCATTGGTTTGGCTCATGTTCGTGGGTGTGCAACCCGACAATTGACCCTTAACACAGGAGCCGAGCAACACCCTATCAAGCATTTCCGAAAGGTCAGAGTCTTCCATATATGCTGCCGATTGCTTGCTGGCTCGCCCTTCTTCAAAACTCTCATCATCTCTCTCGTGATTCTTTCTCCCCTTTGATCCACTCTCTGAGCGACTCTTCAATCTCTTCTCATCGTCAGCGCCATTCTTTTCAGGCTCTCTGACATTTGGAGCCAACTTATCATCCTCCCGATTGATCGATAATTGGATGCTACTGGGAAGGAATTTCCTGGCCTCCTCCAAACCTTTATTAAACTGCAGGACAGAATCGCTGTTGCTGAACATATTGCTGACCAGGAGATTAATCGGAAGGGAATCACCGAACTCATCTCGATGCTGCAAGCCTTTCATCG
The DNA here is from genome assembly GCA_029784005.1 of Lenwebbia sp. NSW1173648. Taxonomy (NCBI): domain Eukaryota; kingdom Viridiplantae; phylum Streptophyta; class Magnoliopsida; order Myrtales; family Myrtaceae; genus Lenwebbia; species Lenwebbia sp. NSW1173648. Next base: position 1,368,084 of record JARCGZ010000011.1, read on the forward strand.
GATTGGTATACAGCTGGGAATTGGTATCCATATTCAACGGCAAGACCCCATCACCAGGATATGGGCCATGAAGGGAAGCGTGGTTTTTTCCTTCAGGATTATCGGGTGAATTAGGACCAGAAGACTGGGTACGGTTGGTTCTGGTGTCGGTAGTGCCATCAACACCTTGATCACCGCTACTTCCATAAGAGTTGCTGCTTGGGCTGTCGATGAACTGACTGATGTCGAATTGTACAGCCTGTTCAGGGGAAAAAGTGTACTTCTCACCGAGCACGTCATACAAAGATTTCTCTGTATCTTGTAGAGCCAAATCATCGGAAGTTATCCAGGGTTGCTCCTCCACATCCTCCTCCATAAGCATCTGATGTATGTACCGGAGTACAGGATCGGGCGAGTTGCTGTAATCAGAGGGGGAGAAAGGTTCCCCACCTGGATTTGGGCTTTCATCGTCGGGGCTCGTAGAATGGTGCAGCGAGCCATCCTTGGAACTCACATCTGTGGATGGAAAATCAAGGTCTGCATCAAGGTTAACTGCAACATATGGGTCGTGATAAGCGGGTTCGGCTTGGTGAAGGAGAGAGGTAATTTCTGCGGAGTTGAAATCAACGTAAAGTTCGTTTACGTTGAATCCATCCGAGAGGTTCGGGGAATGATCTGAATTTGCTGGGTAAGCGAGGCTATTGGTCTCGAAATCATCCGCAGCATAAGTAAATCCAGTGAAGTTGGACTCCATAGTCACCACTGTCTCGAAATCTTCCAGAAGCTCACCACCTCAACTCAACCTGGTGTCTGATACAGAGGTAGCAAGTATCTACCCGTTAGAAACCCAGCTTGAACATTCACCATGATGTAAGAGAATTTATAATTTTTCTGAAATTTTACAATCCTACATCGAGTCAAACAACCAAAACTCCAGAGAGCAAAGGGATTACAGTCACTCAAACCATAAATTACGAAACGTCACAAAAGCATGAGACAGTTAAAGCATTTTGCAAAACACGGAGTTGTATTTCAAGACGAATGAGAAGACACAGGCACCTATCAACTGCTACAGTATATCTAGTCTAGTCCAACCATAATTTTCCTAACCTAAAACTACAAACAGAGATCATAATCACAATCAATCGGAGATTACACAATTCTCGATGTAGATGCTACGTAGTTGGTTCTCATCCTTCAGAGACTGCGAGTGAGTAATAGGAGCATCCGTCGACAAAAGGATCACCCTAAGATGATCATCTCATGGCTATAGAGAACGAATCGAATCAGACGGTTCTATTTCTCAATCTTTCTGACTTGTTCCTATGGAACCAAGGTCGAAAAGTCATTCACAACGACCGACGAAGGATTAACCTCAAACTCAAACGCCAGTTCATGGGAATCACTGAAACCTAAAAGCATGAAGATGGGTACACATGAAACTTAAGATCCAATCGCCTACGTTCATGAACCTCAGCCTTCTGGACGTTAGGACTCGAAACCACCAACACCGGTCCTAAGACCCAGAAGGGAAAAGAAGAAAAAAAAAAACTACGAAAAACCCATTCACAGGTACGCGAAAAGCAAAGTATGGAATCAGCGAAGGGAAACGCATGATTCTCTGGCATGAAGGATCAATAGAAATAACTGTTGCACGATCACAAGCAACAGAAATAAACAGAAGAACACTGCGTGGTGCGTACGTACCTTAGCGAGAGATATGGAGCTCGCAGGAGGGTTTCCGCTGAACGAAGCTCGCGAGCAACAAGCACGAGTGAACGTCAGTGGTTCTCTTGCATATGTATATAGAGAGAGGACCGTGCACAAGAAGAAATGTTTTCTTTTTTCCTTTTGGGGAGATGGGTGAATGGTCAACGAGCCTTTGAAGCACTGAGCGACAGCGACACGATGATCCCAGAGATCCGCCGGAGATGGCCAACATTTTTGGTCCTGCGACCGTTGAATAAGAAGTCGAAGCGGCGGGTCCCACCCCCGACACGTGGCGAGCGGCGAGTCGAGTCTCAGCAAGCCGATTCGAGACGGCGCTAAGAGTGTAATGGTAAAGGGACGAGTCGGACGACCAATTGACCATTATGAAATTAAGGATCGCGAGGTTTTAGTCCAACGAATTAGGTAATCATCGTCACCTGACGTAAAAAACAAAAAGCAAAAAACAAATAAGACAATGCACTGAACCGACCAGATTCGAGGGAACCGACCAGAGCAAGCACGTGGGCTTGACTTTTCAGCTTTCCCCCAGGTTTTGACCCGGTCAGATAAGGCAACGCCCACCGGTCACGTGTCCGTGTAACTGTTTGAGGAGACTGACCCTTGAAACCGAAACCGCGGGTAAATCCTGGCTGGATCGACGGGAGGGACTCTGCCCAAATCAACTTGGTGGGGGACCCCTCGCGATTTCCTTCCATGTGAGGTGAGGAAGCCTCTTTTTTGGGCCAAAAAGGACAATTTTCCCAAGATCTATATTTATCGGTTGACCGATGTTTAAGTACGGACATGACATGTATTAGTTAATAAGGCAACTAGGGTTATTTCATCCAGAAAAGTCATCGAGGATAGCCGCCACCAATTGTTTTACTTGATCATATACGGATATATACCACACACACAGGCCTAATTCAAAACAAAACAAAAAAATTCCTCAATTTTAGCTGTAATATCAATTCTTCCGTAAACTTACTCATAAAAAATCCCTAACTTTTGATACAATCCCAATCCTACCCAAAACTTTTTTTGTCGCATAAAAAATCGCTAACTTTTACTTGCGTTGTATATCCTCCCCCCTTTAAAGATCGGCCATAGCGATATGGAATTTCCACGTCATTGTTATAATTTTTTCTCCAAATTTAAGATTCAAAAAGACGTCTTTTTGAGATGAATTTCTACATTTCAATATGAAATTTGGGGAAAAACTAGAGAGCAATTAGGGTTTTACTTTTTTCAATTGCTCTTACTCTTAAGAGAGTCTCCGTTCGATCTAGCTCGTGGATCTTAGATTCTACGTTCAGTATTCAATCTACCGTTCTTCTGCGGTCGCAGAGCTCGCGCTTGTGACACTCGGCTCGAGACAGTCAAATAGCTCGCGCTCGGGAGTTTTCCATCTCTCCATTGATAACATAGGATAGATTTGGGCCTCGAGTAAACATTGGTGATTTTTATGAGAAAAAAAAAAAGCTTAAGGTAGATTGGGACTGGACCTAAAGTTTAGGGTTTTTTATGGGACAAAAAAAAATTTAGGATAAAATTGTGATTGGAGTAAAAATCGGGGGCTTTGTGTGTGTGTTTATGCAGCGTCATTGTTGTAAAGCTTATACCTTTCAAGCAAGGATCATCTCCCCTCACTCCTTTTTTACGCAAACAAAACAACTATTTTTTTTAATCTTTGTGTTACAGATCAATCTAGATTGCTAGCAAGATGTTCAATTACAAAGGGTTAAAATTCAATTGACAGAGGAGTCCCTTTTCCAAACAAGTCAAAGCTCTTCTCATTCTATCTAGTAGTAAAATCAAAACAAGAGCTGTCATTTCGCGCCCCATCAGTGGAGCGAAGCAAAGCATTATCAAGAAATTAACAAAAGCTCACCGTGATCTTAGAAAATCGTGATCACTGATTTAGGCTCCGTTTATTTCGCGAAAAATAAATCTTAGGAAATTTTTTTCCATATTTTCCGGTGTTTGGTTCCAAAAAAATAATTTAGTTAAGGAAAATATTTTTCACCCATGTAAAAAACTAAGGAAAATGTTTTTCTCTTATCTTTGCTCTTTCAACTCCTTTACACTCATATTCCTTTTTATTAATTTAAAAAAAAATTCCGAATTTTTTATTTTTTTAAACTTCTTTAAATTTTTATTTTTTCCTTTTCTTTTTCTTTCTATGTCGATCGCCGGCCACAGCTGCTCGCCCAACCGACCTTGGGTGAGGTCAAGCCACACCGGATCTGCCAAGGTGGAGCCTCAGCCGTACGGCTATGGCCGATCGCCGGCAATCCCTATTGCCGGCGACTGGCAAAGAAAGAAAGAAAACAAAAAAATAAAATAAAAATAAGAAAAAAAAAGTTAGTCGAAAAAGTAAAAAATAATTATAATTTTAAATTTTTTGGTAATTTTTCCTAGGAAAATCAATTCCTTGCTAAACGACGGAAATTATTTTTCAGTTCATTTTTAAGTCTCAGCCAAACACCAGAAAATACTGTCATTTTTCTGGAAAATGATTTTTCGGAAAACATTTTTTGAAAACATCACATTTTCTACGAAACAAACAGACTAGTAATTTTTAATTACACACGTGTCAATATTATCACACCGACTAGTAAAACAATTTTTTTCACTATGCAAGAAATGGAAGTCATTAATCTAATTGAATAGTGTTCTATGGAATTCCACAACTTTAATAGGAAGAAGAAAAAAGTGTCCAAAAAGTCCTAAACTTATTGCATTTTTCCAAATTCAACCATAAACATTTCAATTTTGCCAATTGAGTCCTAAACCTTTTCACATTTGGTCAATTGAGTTCATCCGACTAATTTTAGCAGAATATCGCTAATGTGGATCGTCGGCGACTCTCGTTTGCACAAAGAAAAAGCACCCCAAAAAAGCAAAGAAATAGAGGAGAATTACAATATATAATAAAAATATCATTAAAAATTATCTACGTCAACGCCGACATGCTACGTAGGACGGCTAGCGCCACATTAGCGATTTTCAGCCAAAATGGACGGGATAAACTCAATTGGGAAAATATAAAAAGATTCAGGTTTCAATTATAAAATTAAAAAGTTTAGGATTGAATTGATAAAAGTACGGTAAGTTTAAAACTTTTTAGACAAAATTCCGTCGGAAAAAAAAAACATGACAAGAATCTGCTTTTGACTTCGTCAAATTTTGCATCACGAAGCCGGTGACTTGGCATCACTGGTTAAAGACCTTAGCATTAGGCTCAAGACTTCTCCCTAGCTTAAACTTCAACGGCACCCCATCAGTAGAACTATGCAATTGCCATCAGCGTCGTCAATATTTTTTTACATATCCGCACCATAAACCTAGAAAATCATGACGATTTAAATTTAAATTACACACATGTCAATTGTTGCATCACTTATAAAAACAAACTTTTCACCAGACAAGACCTGCAGGAAGAAATTAATTTAATTGAATAGCATTCATCGCTGTTTAACAACACTAGCAGGAATTAAAAAAACATGACAATCAGTGTCTCGTTCTATTGTATCAAATGACCACCATTCCAAAACTTTGTAGCTATAGAAACTATGCGATATAGATCCACTGCATAAATAATTCAATTTATTTTACTGAGAAAAAGATTGGAAAATGAATCTTGGATACTCAAGTTCTCAAAGAGATGAACAGCTTTCAGTATTATAGGTTAGTGGATACTAGGAAACAACAGAGCCATCAAGCGAACAGCACAAACCGTACATGATAATCCTGCGCCCAACACGAGGAGCCATAAATAAGTACATGCTGAGCTACTCTAATACGAATCCTTGAACTGTCAACTCGGGAAGAATCCCAGTAATCTACGATGTCATGACAGAAAACATTCGTTTTGGAGCATCCTAAGAAGGCACCCAACAAGAGAAGCCATAAAAAATCCGACCTCTCCAACCTTGCAGCATCCAGCTGCCATCTTCATCAAGTACAAAATCCTTGTGGTATGCTTTCATCTTAACCTTTAATAACTTCATGAGATCTTGGTCCAGAGGAAGCGCCTTGAACCCAGCCCTCAGATGACGAACCTGCCATTTCTTGTACGTTTCTGGCCTCTCAATCCTTTCCGAACCTTCACATGCTATGACATTCATAATTTCCCGTCCATGGAACTCCCTCTCAAAAACCACCCTATCTTCATTGTCATAGTCAATGGTAGCATCAAGCAAATCAAACCCTGCAGAGAAATGAAAAAGTGCCTCTCGGGATCTTGTCCCAAAAAAGGGTGCATTGTAGGAACCGCTACGTACAGTATGAGCGAAAATATGCGGTTTAATTTCCCGAATTAGATTTAACACGGCATCTCGTGGATTGTTGTCCTCAACTGACTCATCAAGGAGATTCTTAAACCGATCTAAACAATTCACAGCAACTGTCTCATTGCTTTGAATCTTGAGTTCCGCGAGTTTGATGAATTCCCAATTCATTGATGCTATGAAATTGAATTCAAAAGGGACACCAAAACGCTCACAATACCTTTTCAAACGGCGACCAGTCTCCTCTATTCTTTCTGCCGGGCGCAAACCAGCCTGTGGAAGCTCTATCCCTGTGATGCGCAATTTACAGGGCCCTTCCGATCGAGAAGAGAGCTTCTCTATGAGGTTTGGCCATTGAAAACCAAATGCAATGCCGAAATCTATTATGTGAAGGGTGGTGGCTTTCTCTGCATATTTGAAAATCATGTAATTTGCAAATAACATGGGGAACTGAATAAACGGGCATGTTGAAAAGCAAAGTTGGTAACATTTCAAGACTTCGGCTACTGAGGTCATCTTGGCAACAGCATTAGAATAAAAGACTTGCGTTCGAATTTTGTCGCCCAACAATCGTGCCTCTAGCCCATTGGCAAAGTAATGGGCCAATCTTTGAGAGGCATCCCCAGATGGAGAGGAGTTCTCTCTAATCTGCTTCAACAATTCATTAGCAGTCCTGAAATCACTAGTAGAGATAGCTTGTGCGCAGAGAATGAGAAGAGTTCTCAAGTCAACAGTATTCTTGCTGCCCTCCTTACCACGACCCCTACCTCTATTGGAACGGCGCTTGTTCCTTTGTGGCCGTATGTCTTTCCTCAGCCCTGTCTCTGCAGATTCGTAGCCAGAAAACATACCCCCACCATTTTCGGTGAAGAGCAACACCTTATCGAACAACTCTGAAAGCTCACTGTCTTCTGTGTACAAGGCTGCTTGCTTATTAGCCCTGCCTTCCTCAAAAGCATCCTCGTCCCTGTCGCGATTCTTTAATCCCTTGAATGCATTTTTTGAGCTCTTCGTGTTGATTTCCTCATTGATGCTGGTTCCTCTCTTTGTTTCAGATGACAGTTTCCTGTCCTCTGGATTAATTGCTAATTTATTGTCGGTAGGAATGAATTTGCTGGCCTCCCCTAATCCTTTCGTGAACTGAATCATAGACTCTCCATCGCTGAAAATGCTCTTGACAAGAAGCCCATGCAAAGATTCCTCGGACCCACCATCATAATTGGTGATGCTGCTTGAAGAATTGGCCACGAACAGCGAAATGGAATGCACATTCGACTGGAAGTCTTGGTCAGAATTTTTCAGCACAGCATGGCTATGTTCTCCAATTGTATACTGAATATTAGCATCGGCTGAGTCGCTAGAGCTAACAGTAACATTTGTAGCATCATTGCTACTTCCAGAAAGGTTGGTAGTTGGGGTCTCGATATAATGGCTTAAATCAAGCTGTGAGGGGCTCTGATCAGACTGTTTTAAATGCTGCTGACCAAGGGCATCGTACAATGATTTTTCAGCAATTTGCAGAGCAACCTGATCGGCGAATCCCCACGGTTGCTCCTCCATGTTCTCTTCCATAAGAATCTGACTTATGTACTTGAGAACGGGATCCAACGAGTCACTGTCCCCAGAGGGGGAGAGAGAATCTCCCTCTGGACTCTGGCCCCTACTCAAGCTCATAGATGGACCAAATGAGCCTCCATCAAGGAAGTAACCATCGACATGCTCCTACCTATCCAAATGAAATGAGAAGACACAGAAATTAATGACTGAATCAAGACCCGTTTACAACATAGAAAAGAGAAACAGAGATGGGATCGCGTACCGTAAAAATGGAGAAGTGGGGTGGGGTTGGAAGTTGAATGAAGAAAGATAAGTCTCCGATGCGACTTTTATACGAGGGATTCAGCAGATGAAGGATGGCGTGAAGTTCGGAATCTTCCCCGAAGTGGGACAAACTGTAAAACTCCACTTCGACTTGATGTCCGAGGAAATATTATAATAAAAGCTGCAGAATAAATTCAAAGAAAGAGAGTGTGTTGGGCAGATTTGGGTCCGACTATAAGGCGGGCCCGGATGATCTCGAACAGTGCCATCATCCACTTCGTGCTCCTTCGATCGGGAAAACGATCGGTCAACTGTGTGGGGGGTTGCAGTCTTGCAGATGATGATGTATTATGCCGACCAGCCATGGCAGCCAATGAATGACGGCGACTGCGAAGTAAAAAAGTTAAAAACAAAGAGATAAAAGTGAAGGGATAAACCCATCAATTTTCTCGAATTAAGCCCATTTTTTTGTGCCATTAAAAATGTCAAATTTTGTGCATTGTGATTAGCAATAGCATACGTGGCAATCCCGTATAAGACCGCCCTTCAAAATCTTACGTAACAAATTACGTGAGCAATTGAAAAAAAAAAAAAAAAAAAGGAGCCAATGTGGCTCCAACAAGACTTTAACGAAGAAAACACGTGATTTTTATTAATTATGGGTATTAATGACTCAACATTAGTGAGGCATTACTTCATTCATGTCTGTTCTGTTCACGTGACTCTTCATTCTGCTGCAGTTGCTGACTTTAATATTATTTTTGTTAATCGTTAATGGCTCAACTAATGGGAGCCTAACCGACATGACTCTTGAGTTCATGTCCCTATAGTTTTTCTGAAGCTATTTTCCCAGTCTATAAATAGTCGTGTGTTTTAGTTCAAGGATATGAACCAATTCATAGAACTCCTCAAAGTAATCATCTAGTTTTCTCGTATTCGTCCTCTTAAGTTCATGTCCTTTCAATTTTTATGCAGCTATTTTCCCCCTCTATAAATAGGTGTGTGTCCTAAGTTCAAAAATATGAACCAATTCGAAGAGCTCCTCAAAGTAATCCTCTAGTTTTCTCGTAGTCATCCTCTAAGTGTTCAGGTTCGAGAAGTATTGGACAGAGTCCTGTTCGTATAGTTCTAATATAAACGAGCTCAAGGTGTTGTATCTTGGGAGGCATAGTTCGTGAGCTCGGCACCATTGACAGGAACTAATCGCCTTAAGGAGATTCGGTTAACCGTACCTCACCTCTGGTTCAATTCTATTCGAGTTTAAAGCATCAAGCAAGTGACACGGTCCGGGCAAGGTGCGTCGTTCAAAGAGGGTTTCTAGGCAAGAACGGATCGTGGACTTCTAAAGGAAGCATGGAGACTCCTATAAGGTATTCTAGAAAGATCCTAGGGGCGGGCAAAATGGGAATTATGTACATCTGTAATTATTACGGGTAGATGGTAGTTGACGAGATCTAATCTCCACCGTTAGATCAAGGAGAGATCTACGGTTCTCATTGTACGAGTATTTGTATATAAAGGGTTCTCCTTTCCCTCATTGTATTATCTCATCTCACGAGTAATAGAATTTTCAGAGCTTCTCTCTCTAGTTTCTCTCTCTAGAGTCTTGTGAGTTGAGCGAAGGGAAGCTTGACTTGGGAAGAAATTCCTAAGGCCGCACGAGTTGATCGAGCGTTCGAGTCTTGGATCGATCGGCCCGTGACCAGTGGTATCAGAGCCAACATCCAAAGCGTAGCCAGATTCATCTAGCGGGTGTGATGGATCCTACTTCCGAGATGACCTCTGCCCATGGTGAGAAGCCCATGGACTAGCGGAGCGAAAGCGATGCCGAGAAAGCCAGCAAGTCGAAGAAGGGACGTGCTCATTCGAGTTCGAGGGAGGTGATGGGGGACTTGGAGACCCGGGTGGCGAAGATGGAGATCGCACTCGCGGAAGTCCAAGGCATGGTCAGGGACATGTCCAAAGACACCGAGGGAGACGTGTCCGAGAAGGGGGTGCTCGAGGCCGAAGTGCAAGAGCTCAAGTCCGGCATGGGGGAACTTCGAGGTGAAATGTTGGGCACCCTAACGTGCACCGCCGAAGAACTTCGACAGTAGAATAGCGACTTGCGGGCCTTGGTGGAGGGTATGCATGGGGAATTGGATGCGCTCAAGGCGAAGGTCGCCGAGGTTGAAGCTGCACGCGTGAATGGGGTGATCACGGTGCAACCTGCTCCACGATTAGATGCCACGATGCCTAAAAAGTTCAAGGGGGCTCAAGGGTGGCCAAGGACGTGGACAACTTCCTTTGGTACATCAACCAGTACTTCAACTCGGCAGGGATAACGAATGATGCCCTCAAGGTTAGTACTGCAGCTATGTACTTCGCTAAAAATGCACTAGTGTGGTGGCATTATAGGTGTAACGATTGGAGTGGTGGACCGATCACTTCATGGGAGACGTTTGAGGCAGAGTTTTGAAGACAGTTCTATCCGGCATATGCGGAAGAAGATGCTCGAGATGAACTTCGTCGTTTAGAGCAAAAGGGAGGTGTCCGGGATTACGTCAAGAAGTTTTCAAAGCTGTTACTGCAGATCCTTTCCATGAACGACAATGAGGCCTATCACCAATTCGTTGGGGGTCTCAAACCCTGGGTTAAGCAAGAGGTGAAGCGGGGCAACAAGACCAATCTTACATCGGCCATGGCTGTGACCGAGTCGATGGTGGAGTTCAAGATGACTTCTGGGAGCAAGTCGGACTTCCACTCGAAGGATAAGGGCGTAGGTGGGGGAGATAGTGGAAAGTTCCACCGTCCAAGCGGAAGCAAACCACCAGGGGCCCCGCCAAAGGCAAAGGCGGAATCAAGCAGCGGGGAACACAAGAAGAGGCGTTTCCCGATCAAATGCTTCCTTTGCAACGGACCGCATTATGCTCGTGATTGCTCGGTAAAGGGGCATATTGCATCCCCCATTAGGGCGAACAAAGAAGAGAAAAAGCAAGCGGAGAAGGAGGAGACGCGACTCGGATCGTTGCGGCTCCTCAACTCGATCAAATCCAAGAAGACTAGTAAGTCCAAGGGGATGATGTTCGCAAAAGTGAAGATCAGAGACACCACGATGAGCGCGTTGGTGGATACGGGGCATCCGACCTCTTCATTTCCGAAGAAGCCTCGAAGAAACTCAACCTTCGGGTCCAGGAGAAAACAGGGTGGCTGAAAACGGTGAACTCAAAGCAAATCCCCATGTGCGGTGTGGCAAGAGACGTGGAGATTAGCATCGGCCCGTGGAAGAGCAAGGAAGATCTCGAGGTAGTTCGTCTCGATGATTATGATATCGTCATTGGGTTGGGATTTCTTGACAGGATTGATGGGCTAGTGATCCCGTTCGCCGATTACATCTGCGTCTTGAATGACCGAAAGTGTGGTTCCAACCAAGCGGAAGTCGAGAGGTAATCACAAGACGGTCTCGGCCATGCAACTCGCAAAAGGAGCTAAGAAAGGCGAGGAGACTTTCTTGGCCGTCTTGAAGGAGGTGGATCCTAAAGGTGGAGTGAATGATGTTCTGGAGGAGGTGACTCAAGTCCTTGAGTCGTTCAAGGATGTGATGCCTTCGGAGCTACCAAAGAAGCTGCCACCTCAGAGGGAGGTGGACCATTGAATTGAGCTTGTGCCGGATGCTCAACCGCCCGCTATGGCACCATATCGAATGGCGCCCCTAGAACTTGAAGAATTGCAAAAACAACTAAAGGGATTGCTCGATTTCGGATACATCCGCCCATTGAAGGCTCCATTCGGTGCGCCAGTCTTATTCCAGAAGAAAGAAGATGGATCGTTGCGTATGTATATTGACTACCGAGCACTGAACAAGCTAGCAGTGAAGAACAAATACCCAATCCCTCTCATTGCAGATCTATTTGACCAACTTGGTGGAGCTCACTGGTTCACCAAGCTCGACCTACGATCGGGCTATTATCAGATGCGGATTGCGGATAGAGATGAGCCGAGGACTACTTGTGTCACGAGATATAGCTCGTACGAATTCCTGGTCATGCCATTCGGCCAGACAAATGCGCCGGCGACGTTCTGCACGCTCATGAATAAGGTACTACAACCCTTTCTTGATCAATTCGTGGTGGTGTACCTGGACGATATAGTGATTTATAGCAGGATGGTCAAGGAGCATATCGAGCACATCAAGCAAGTTTTCCAAGTTCTGAGGGACAACGATTTGTACGTGAAGCGCGAGAAGTGCGCTTTCGCTTAGCTGGAAGTGCCGTTCTTAGGGCACATCGTGGGAGATGGGCGAGTCCGCATGGATTCGGCAAAGATTGAGGCGATAACAGAGTGGGAGCCGCCAGCTTCGTTCATTCCTTGGCCTCACTAACTATTGTCAGCATTTTATCAAGGGTTACTCGAACATCACGATTCCACTCACGAATATGCTGAGGAAGGACAAGCCGTGGGATTAGATGGAACAATGTCAGAGGGCATTCGAGCGACTAAAGAGGGCCATGACGGAGGAGCCAGTCCTGGCGTTGCTCGATTGTTCGAAGCCATACTAGGTAGAAACTGCCACCTCTGACTTTGCTATTGGAGGTGTTCTTATGCAGGAGGGACATCCCGTGGCTTACAAGTCACGAAAGCTGAACGAGACCGAGCGGAGATACACAGTCCAAGAGAAGGAGATGATGGCCATTGTGCACTGCCTACGCACCTAGCATCATTATCTACTTGGATCAAAGTTTGTCGTGAGGATGGACAATGTTGCAACGAGCTATTTCCAAACTCAGAACAAGTTGAGTCTGAAGCAAGCTCGCTGGCAAGACTTCTTGGCAGAGTTCGACTATGTGCTTGAGCACAAACTGAGGAAGGCTAATTCTGTGGCCGACGCACTAAGTCGAAGAGCAGAGTTGGCAGCCATGAGTAGGCCAGAATGTTCGCTAGTCGAACGAATTAAAGAGGGGCTACAACACAATCGAGCTGCGAAGGCTCTCTTGAGCTATGCAAAGGAGGGCAAGACCCGAAGATTCTGGTGCGAGTACGACCTTCTATACACTAAGCCCGCTCTATGGGAACTTGAGGAGGGAAGTTCTTCGCGAGTGTCACAATTCTAAGTGGGCTGGTCATCTTGGAGTCCACCGCACCCTGGCGTTGGTGGAAGAGCTGTACTTCTGGCCACACTTGCGTGACGATGTAGCCGCTCATGTTCGGACTTGGCTGGTGTATCAACAAGACAAGTTGGAGCAAAAGTCGCATGCTGGCCTACTGGAGCCGCTGCCAATACCAGAGCGTCTGTGGGAGAGTGTCTCCATGGACTTTATCGTGGGATTATCTAAGTCTAAAGGGTGTCGAACGTTGATAGTCATGGTGGATCGTTTTTCCAAGTACGCGACGTTTGTGCCAGCCACCAACGACTGTCCAGCCGCAGAAGCGGCAAAGCTGTTTCTAAAGCACGTGGTGAAGCACTGGGGTGTACCACGAACGATCATGAGCGATCGGGACCCTCGGTTCACGGGGGGATTTTGGATCGAGTTATTCAAGCTGCTCGGGACAGACCTGAACTTCTCAACGAGTCTTCATCCACAGACAGACGGTTAGACGAAACGGGTGAACTCTTTGTTGGAGGTATTTTTGAGGCACTACGTGAGCGCAACACAATGAGATTGGGCGAAGTTGATCGACGTAGCCCAATTCTCCTATAATCTACAACGTAGTGAATCAACTGGGAAGAGTCCATTCAAGCACCGAGCGCGATCACAATGGGCCACAAGGGGAGTAGCCCGGCCGCACATAAGGTTGTTGAGGAGTGGCACGAGCAAGCTGATCTTGCTCACACGTGTCTTCATAAATCATCCAAGCGGACGAAGAAATGGGCAGATCACAAGCGGAGGCATATGGAATATCAAGTTGGAGACCAAGAGCCATGCAAGCTGCCGTTGCGATACAAGGGCGTTCATAAGGCACTACTCCGACGATACAAGGGGCCATTCCGCATCACCCAACGGGTCGGCAATGCGGCGTACATACTGGAGCTCCCGGCTAAACTGAAGATTCACTCGGTGTTCCATGTGTTGAGAAAACATTCCCTCTGAATATGTTGATTCTGACAAAACTAACCCTCTTGTGAGAGAATCTGGTTAATACAAATAATTTTTATATTGCAGGAATGACCATGTGAACAATAGCTTATAATATTCCAAAATTGGCGTTCAAACTCAAGGAGTAGTCATCGCACACTTGGTTCAGAGATAGTCGAAGTCCAGTATTCAGATGGAGAGTTATGCTGCCTTTGAAGACTTCAAAAGCAAGCCTATGCTGTCTCCGAATACTTCAGAAGGAAACTTGTGCTGTCTCCGAATACTTCAGAAGGAAGTCTGTGTTGCTTCTGAAGACTTCAGAAGGAGGTTTGAGTTACTTCTGAAGACTTATCTCGAGAAGATTTATGTGACACGTCAGCAAGGACTTTACAGAAGCTCAGAGTCACTGTTCCAATCTGTTCAGATTAAGAGAGTCTCTATAGTTCAGAAGACTACTTCTGAATAACATTCAGATTCTGCATTATCTCACTACCAGATTTCGAAGACCCACGTTTGGCAGGTTTCCGGTTTGGCCGCGTCTTTTTATGGAAGTCTGTAAGATTGATTGACAGGATTATTTTCCAATCAAATCAGGAGAATATCCTCGATTGGATATTACCTTCCATGGACAAGATATCTTGGAGATTTGGATGAACTCTATTTATGGATACTGAAGATTTGGTTGTATGGGTGACTGAATCTGAAGGGTTCAAACTCTACTCCAACGGCTACTAGATCTTCCTAAATACAGTCTCGATCAATCAAGATTGATGGCGCCAATCAGAGATTGAGGAGCGATCCTTTGAAGGACCTTGGTAATGGCTAGTTCAAGGTCGAAGGAGTATAAAAGAAGATCAATGGTGACTGTTACGAGTGGGTTCACGAACTTAAAATTCCAAAGTATTGAGTTGTTCAGATTCACATTCTCTTATTCTTGTGAGCTTAAAATTCTCAGTCTTGAGAGGTTCCTTTGTAAGAGTAATTAGAGTGACAACTCTTGTAACCTTTCATCGACTCATAGTGGAATCCAGCCGATCGGCTGTCATCGTGGGAGAGTGGACGTAGGCTTGCTAAAGCTAAACCACTATAAACACTGCGTGCAATTTCTCTTTCCCTAAACTCATCTTGCTGTGTTTAGTTAATCTGCATGTCTTTTTACTCATCTTACTCAGTTTATGTTCTGAACCTATTAATTTTCGCATTATATACCAAAGTGTTCAGAATCACCTATTCACCCCCTTTTAGGTGATATTGCTAGATCCAACAATTGGTATCAGAGCTTGGTTGCTCATTTTTTTTTTGAAGTATTTTACTTCAGAGCTAACGATCTATCATGTCTAGCAATAATTTTACAGGAACCAGTGATGCACATTTCAGCAACAAATCACCTTATTTTGACGGGAAAGACTACAATATGTGGTGCAACAAAATGAAGTGGTTCTTCAAGGCATCAGATGATCTGATGTGGGATGTTGTTGTCAATGGAGTAATTCATGTTGTAACAGCAACCCCCTCCACTGAAAATGAAGGAAACAACAATACAAATGTTGCTACAACACTATCAGATTCAGAAAGAACAAAGAGACAAGGACTCGATTCTAAAGCTGTGCATGCACTTTTTTACGCTTTATCTATTCCTCTATATAATCGAGTTGCAGAAGAAGATTCAACCAAAGCTATATGGGGTAAACTTCATGTCACATACCAGGGAACTGACAGAGTGAAAAAAATAACTCTTAGCATTCTGCTAAGTGATTACGAAGGCTTCAAAATGAAGCACGATGAATCAATTGCTGAAATGATTGACAGGTTTCAAATTCTAGCAAGTGGTCTTGCAAGGCAAGGCGCTCCTGTAGCAGAACCAATGCAAGTGAGAAAGATCCTTCGAGGACTTACAAATGACTGGAATTACATCAAGCCATCAATACATGAATGTCAAACAATCAAACCTCTATCTATTGATGAGCTAGTCGGAACTTTACAATCTTATGAGACTGAGCGCATCAACAAAAAAGAGATTCAAAAGGTAAGAAGTCCATTGCTTTAAAATCTGAAATTGACTTTGAAGTGCCAGATTCAGAAGATGAAGATGAAGACGACGAAGAACTTGCTCTCATGGTGAAGAAATTCAGAAAGATGGCTCGAAGAGGTAGAAACTTCAAAGGGAAGAAATCATTCAGAAAGAATGATCAGAGATAATCGAGCAATGACAAACAGGAAGACAAAGATGTAATCTGCTTCCACTGTAAGAAAGCAGGACACATAAAACCAAATTGTCCGCTTCTGAAGAAAGACAAGATAAAGTATGAGAAATACAAAAAGGCATTGAAGGCAGAAACTTTAAGCGATTCTGAAGATAGCGAGGATGACTATGCTAACATATGTCTTATGGCAAAGTCAGATTCAGATTCAGATTCAGATGTTGAGGTACATCCTTCTGAAATACCAGATGAAGTGTCGGAATACATTGATGAGTTGTGCTTAAATTATAAAGAAGCTCTCAAAAAGGTTTCCATTTTGAAAAAGGAAGTTTCATCTTTGAAGCAACAGAATGATTCTCAAAAAGACAAGATTGAATTTTTACAAAAGGAATTTCATCAAATCAAGGAGAATCGTGATTTGATCTTGAAAGAAAATGATTCCTTGAAAACCCAAATTGAAAATACCTCAAAGAAATTTTCCCAAAGTTCAAAAAACTTGGAAAAAATTATTTCCAGACAAATTCCGTGTGGTAACAAATCTGGTCTTGGTTTCAAAAAGGAAAATAATTTCAAAAATAAGTTTCCGAAAACAAATGAAAGGATTTCCCATAAACCGTCCAAATTTGCATATCAACGGCATTTCTAAAAGCAGTTTACAAAATCCTTTTATCCAATGCATTGTGAAAACTGCGGTACTAGAAATCACGTTAGAAATAATTGCATGATGGTATGGAGACCTATTAATAGAAAGATATCTATTGTTACTAACTTAAATGGACCCAAGAAAACCTGGGTACCAAAGAAATAGTAAGTTACTTTCTACTTGCGGGTACCTAGGAAGAGAAAAGACAAATGATTTCTGGATAGTCGATGCTCAAGTCACATGACTGGTGATCCAGATAACTTCATTCAACTTTCAGATTACAATGGTAGAAGTGTGTCGTTTGGTGGAAAGAATAAAGGCAAAGTGATTGGCCATGGCACTGTAAAAATCGAAAATCTCACAATCAACAATGTCTCTCTTGTCAAAGGACTAAAATACAATTTGATTTCAGTAAGTCAACTCTGTGACTCTGGTTATCAAATTTGTTTTGAAGACTCAGAATGCTCAGGTGTTGGCAAAGACAAGAAGCAAACTTTCACTGGTCAACGTCATGGAAATATCTACCTTCTGAATGTTGATTCTGAAGACATCAAGTGTCTTATTTCTATCAAAGATGAATCTGAACTATGGCACAGAAAGCTAGGCCACGTCAGCATCAAACATATCTCGAAACTATTATCCAAGAAACTAGTTCGAGGTTTACCACAATCAAAGTTTGAGACATCTAGGCTTTGCTCAGCCTGCACACTTGGGAAACAAGTAAAAAGCTTTTTTAAATCTATTAATCATGTATCATTTGAACGTGTTCTGCAGCTGCTTCATATGGATATATTTGGTCCTAACAGAACACTAAGTCTTGGAGGTAAGAAATACTGCCTTGTCATAGTTGAATACTACTCAAGATTTACATGGGTTTTATTTCTTGCACACAAAAATGATGCTTTCACATCCTTATCAAAATTTTCTAAAAAGATTCAAAATGGGAAAGGTTACTCTATTTCCTTCATCAAAACTAATCATGAGGGAGAATTTGAAAACCAAAGTTTTTCTAATTTTTGTGATGAGTTTGGAATTCAGCATAATTTTTCATCTCCTTACACACCTCAACAAAATGGGGTTGTAGAGAGGAAAAATCGTTCTCTACAAGAAATGGCGAGAACTCTCTTGATCGAAAGTAAAATTGCATTTCATTTCTGGGCAGAGGCTGTGTCAATAGCATGTTACATTTTAAACCGTGTCTCTTTAAGACCAATCGTTGAGAAAATTCCCTATGAACTTTTTAAAGAGAGAAAATCAGATTTAGCATACTTCCGTGTGTTTGGTTGTAAATGCTTCATTCTGAAGAATGCAAATGATCGAGCTGGTAAGTTTGATGAGAATTCAGATGAAGGAATATTTCTAGGATATTCTACAACGAGCAAAGCATACAGAGTCTACAACAAAAACTCTCGATGTGTTGAAGAATCAATGAATGTCAAGTTTGATGAAAATATTCAAATTCAAAATGATCAATCTGAATATGTTCAAGTTTCGTCACTCCATCAACGTTCAGAACCAGAAGAAAACTCAGAAGAAAATCATGCTTCTGAAGAAGTTCAGAATCAAGAAAGAAGCCAACAAACCGCAGAAGAACCAGAAGCGATACCATCTGAATCTAATGATCCAAGTGATGCTCAAGACGAGAAATTCAACAAAAACTGGAAACATAAATCCAGTCATCCCAAGGAACTTATAATGGGGAGCTTGGATGAAGAAATCAGAACCAGATCGAAATTCAAGGAAGCAATGAGCAATATAGCATTAGTTTCTAGAATCGAGCCTAAAGGGATTGAAGAAGCTCTTACTGATGAAAATTGGATCAATGCCATGCAAGAAGAACTTCATCAATTCAAGATCAATAATGTTTGGGAGCTCGTTTCAAGACCCAAAAATCGTCCTGTAATAGGAATAAAATGAGTGTTCAGAAACAAAATGGACGACAGAGGAAAGGTGGTTAGAAACAAAGCAAGACTTGTGGAAAAGGGATATTCTCAAGAAAAAGGAATAGATTACGATGAAACCTATGCACCAGTTGCCAGGTTAGAAGCCATAAGGCTACTTCCTCCTTATGCTTGTTACAATGACTTTAAACTTTTACAGATGGATGTAAAAAGTGCATTCCTAAATGGTTACATCAAAGAAGAAGTCTATGTCGAGCAACCTCCTGGCTTCGAGGAATCAAGAGGAAAGGATCTCGTATATTCCCTAAAGAAAGCCTTATATGGATTAAAGCAAGCACCTCGTGCTTGGTATGAAAGGCTAAGCAGCTTTCTATCTGAACAAAAGTTCGCTAAAGGTAATGTTGACACTACTCTCTTTATTCAGAAGTAGGGTAAGGATATTCTTATTATTCAGATTTATGTTGATGATATTATTTTTGGCTCTTCTAATGAATATCTATGCAAGAATTTCTCTAAAGTAATGCAGGATGAATTCGAAATGAGCATGATGGGAGAATTAAGATTCTTTCTTGGACTTCAGATTCAACAAACCAAGAAAGGAATATTCATTCATCAAGAGAAATATGCTCTTGAAATTATCAAGAAATTCGGCTTACAAAATTGCAAGAAGACGGAAACTCCAATGTCTCATTCGTCTAAGCTTGATAAAGATGAACAAGGAAAAGAAGTTGATCAGAAGCTATATCGCAGTATGATTGGATCGCTTCTATATCTCTCTGCATCAAGGCCAGATATTCTTTATAGCGTTTGCTTATGTGCGAGATTTCAGACATGTCCAAAAGAATCGCATCTTACAGCAATCAAAAGAATCATCAAATAGATTGGAACATATCCAGCTTATGGTCTTTGGTATTCAAAGGATTCTGATTTCATTCTGAAGGGATACTCAGATGCAGATCTCGCCGGATGTAAAATTGACAGGAAAAGCACGTTAGGAACCTGTCAACTTATGGGAAATATGCTTATTTCCTGGTATTCCAAAAAGCAAAGCACAGTTGCTCTTAGTACAGTAGAAGCAGAATACGTATCTCTTGATAGTTGTTGTGCTCAGATCCTTTGGTTAAAACAACAGCTAAGAGATTATGGAGTCAAGGATTCAAATGTGGAGATCAGATGCAACAATACAAGTGCCATAAATCTAACCAAGAATCCTATTCTTCATTCAAGAGCGAAGCACATCGAGATCAAACATCATTTTATTCGCGATCATGTTCAGAATGAAAATGTTCACATTCAGTATGTTGATACAAAGAATCAACTCGCAGATATATTTACTAAACCTCTTGACAAAGAGTCTTTCAATTTTATCCGAAACGAATTAGCTATTACTAATCCTTTTTCTTAAGATATATAGTGAGAACAGGTCAGAAGCAAAACTGCTCAGAAGCAGAGCTCAGAAGCAAAACTACTCAGAAGCAGAACTCAGAAACAGAGCTCAGAAACAAAACTGCTCAGAAACAAAACTCAGAAGCAAATTTGCATAACCTATGTTCAGAAGCATATTTTTAGTACTTCAGAAGCAAGGTTAGTTCATCTTACACCTCTTTACATTTAGAAACTCTTGATAAAGCAAGAATCCAAGGTACGGTATCTAAATTTACGTTCTCTAATATATGCCTCGTTGATTGATTGGAATAATTCTGCATCTTTGGATTGATTTTTAAAAAAAAAAATTGATTTTATTTCCAAAAATAAACACTCTACATTTTTTCAAAACTTTTATAAGGCCTCGAACCGGCACCTCTATCAAATATCACAATCTTCTCTCAAATCCTAAAAACTGATTTCTCTCTCTCTCTATTTACATTCCTTCTCACTCACTCAAAATCTCTCTCTAAAAATTCCAACTTTTTCATCCATAGCTCCAAAATCATCATCTACCATGACGAAAGTAGCAAAAGAAGGTGCAAGTCAGAGAAGAAAATCGTCAAGGCTGACGAAGGGCAGGAAAGCTCGTTTCACCGAATCCATTGATATCTCTGGGTCTGATTACGAAGAAGAGAGACACATTGCTCAAAAGGAATCAGGTTTGTCTCAATCTGAGTTCGATGAAAGAGTCGCTATGGCTCTCTCTATAAAACCTCTGTATGATTCTTTCAAGAACATTGGCTCTAGTGACGAAAAAGTCAAGTTGCTGCTGAGTATTCACAAGTTTGCAAGCAAGAAAGACTTTCTTGCTATATTAGAACTACCTCTGCAAACTGTGACACCTATTGCCACTATTGTTCCTGAGAATGTATCTCGAAAGGGCAAGGAAAAGGTTATGGAAACTGGAGTCTCTAAACCTAAAAAGTCTCCATCCAAGAGCATTGTTATCAGGGAGGCTATAACTGAAGAAAGTGAAACCAAGGGAATGTCTGATGACGACGACGATGTACTGTTTAAAGATTTTAAGAAAATCAGAGGGGTTATCAAGAACAAGAACTTTGAAAGCAATCTGTTTTCAAGTCAGTTGCATTGTGACAAATTCGAGATGCTGAAGCAAAGAGGAGTTATACCCCACAGGGTATTTGATCTTAAGTACTTTGATAGGGTTGGTATCCCTATAAGGAAGCATCTAGAGTAGATGAAGTTGAGAGACTTTGCAACTACAATGAGGCCAATTTTTCCAGATTTGGTAGCTTACTTTTATTCTAGCTTATGTTTAAGCAATTTTGATTCTTTTTTTTATACGGTCAAAGGAGTCCAGTATCATCTGCATGTCAGGGAGCTAGCAAGATTAATGGGAGTTGATGAAATGGATTTTATGCCCATTGATGTGCAACATGATGATGCCTACAGTTCTCTAACTGGAAAAGAGAACTACTCTAGAGATTCCAAGGCACACATTGCTTACAATGACTTCCCCCTGAAGCACATTGTAATGCATAAGGTTGTGATTGAAAGCTTAAGACCCAAGGTTGCTTCAAAAATTGACATTTCGAAATATGAAGCCAAGCTGATGTGGGGACTATTGAATGGCTGCAAGATCTCTCTAGCACATACTGTTCTCCTCCACATGTACAAGACTGTCCAAAAGACCAAAGGACAATTACCCTACGTAGGGTTGATCTATCGGAACATGTCCTTCCAAAATGTCAAGATTCTTGGTAAGCTCCTTCAAGATAAAACTCAAATAATGGTAGCTGGGGAGTCTATGATTCAGAAAATGGGCTTTAGACTTACGACTGGTGGATGGTTGAACAAGAATAAGGAGGCTGTTCTGGTTGAATTTGAAGAGATGCATACAGAGAGTGAGAGATTAGCAAAAAGAAGGAAAATAGAGGCCAGAAAAGGAAAACAGACCACTGTTCAAAGTGAGTCTTCAGAAGAAGAGGAAGCAGAAGAAGAAGAAAGTGTATTATCTAGAGATGATGAGAGGACCTCTACTGTGCTATCAGAAGGAAACATCATGTCAGAAGCTAAAGAGATTAATGAAACAGCAAATGAGCTAGAGGATCCTATGGACAAAGAAGAGGATCCCCGTAAGACTCGTGAGAGTGAAAATGTAGAAGCTGATGAAACCACTGGTGAAAAGGCAGAAAAAGAAGCTCAGCTTGCTACAAGTGAATATGTGGAGATAATGAAAGAGCAACTGGATGGCAGAACGACAATTGATGTTCTGGTTGCTCGAGAACAAAAGAAGAGGTCCTCATTGCCACTTGAGGACATGGAGGTTGACAAATCTGATGACTTTGTTGTCCCAGCTAGAGGATGAACAGAAGTCACTCCTATTATAACAGCTCAGATTCAAGGGGAGCAACCTAAAGAATCTGTTGTTCAGATTGAAGTTGTTCAGAAGAATAAGACTGCTGAAGAAAAGGAAGAATCCAGCAGAAAAGAACAACATGAGGAACCAAATGTTGATCAAACTGAAAAGGTTCTGACTGCTGTTCAGAAGGAGAAAGCTGGTGTCGAACCTGCTGTTCAGAAGGAAAAAGCTGTTAAGGAAAGTGTTGTTCAGAAGGAACAGCTTCTAGTGGAAATACCTGAAGAGCAACCCATAGAAATTGAATCTACTACCGCTGAACCTGTAATAATGATTCCAGATTCAACACCTGACCAGATTCAGGGGGAGATACACTTGCAGAGAATTCTGGATTCAGCTTCAAAGGGTAAAGCTCAAATGGTGGAAGAAGAAAACCAACAGACTTCTGCAGGGACACTGAATGCTTCGCAAAGTCTTGTTCAGATGGAAGTTGAAAAACTTTGGGTAGAAGTTATGCAGAGGATGGACAGAATTGAATTGAAAATCGAAAAGAAGATGAACAGATTTGAGGAAATGCTTCACAAATACTGTCGTCTTTTCTGCTCTGAGATGGCCAGCATTGGTACTTATACATTGATCAGAGATGAAATGATCAGTAAAGAAATTCCAGAGATGCAAGAACTCAAAGAATTTGCCACCTATATTGCTGATATGAGTAAATCTGTTGAAGCTGCTCAGAAAGATGATGAAGAGCATGTTGATGTTCGCTCCTCCTCTTCAAAACAAAATCCACCTCCGTCATCTTGAAATTATTTTTCAAATTGTCCGTATTTGTCTTTGTTTTTATTTTTGTCGGATATTCCATTTCTATGCACTTTGGCTATTAAGTTCTTCTTATAGTACATGTATGAATCTCAGATAATGTATGTGTGGATTGCTATATTATCTTGCTGATGACAAAAAGGGGGAGAAGATACCTCACCACGTTGCAGGATATGTTGAAGGATATACGCACACGCGATTTATACTTATGCGCTCAAACAAATTCAACGACGTATACAACATATGGTGATATCCTTCTATTACTTGAAATGCATATATTATTCAGATGCACATTCTTTTGAAAAGATTCAATTGAGTCATATATTCACATTATTAGTGAAATCTTTTTCGAGCTTAACTTTTATACAAACATTTTCAAATATATCAACTTTTATTGAGGAATTTTTGTCATCATCAAAAAGGGGGAGATTGTTGAGAAAACCTTCCCTTTGAATATTTTGATTCTGACAAAACTAACCCTCTTGTGAGAGAATCTGGTTAATACAAATAATTTTTATATTGCAGGAATGAGCATGTGAACAATAGTTTATAATGTTCCAAAACTAGCGTTCAGACTCAAGGAGTAGTCATCGCACAGTTGGTTTAGAGATAGTCGAAATCCAGTATTCAGATGGAGAGTTGTGCTGCCTCTGAAGACTTCAGAAGGAAGCCTCTGCTGTCTCCGAATACTTTAGAAGGAAGCCTGTGCTATCTCCGAATACTTCAGAAGGAAGTCTGTGTTGCTTCTGAAGACTTTAGAAGGAGGTTTGAGTTACTTCTGAAGACTTATCTCGAGAAGATTTATGTGACACGTCAGCAAGGACTTTACAGAAGCTCAGAGTCACTGTTCCAATCTGTTCAGATTCAAAGAGTCTCTATAGTTCAAAAGACTGCTTCTGAACAACGTTCAGATTCTGCATTATCTCGCTACTAGAGACCAGATTCGGAAGACCCACATTTGACAAGTTTTCGGTTTGGCCGCCCCTTTTTATGGAAGTCTGTAAGATTTGATTGACAGGATTATTTTCCAATCAAATCAGGGGAATATCATCGATTGGATATTACCTTCCATGGACAAGATATCTTGAAGATTTGGATGAACTCTATTTATGGATACTGAAGATTTGGTTGTATGGGCGACTGAATCTGAAGGGTTCAAACTCTACTCCAACGGCTACTAGATCTTCCTATATACAGTCTCAGTCAATCAAGATTGATGGCGCCAATCAGAGATTGAGGAGCGATCCTTTGAAGGACCTTGGTAACGGCTAGTTCAAGGTCGAAGGAGTATAAAAGAATATCAATGGTGACTGTTACGAGTGGGTTTACGAACTTAAAATTTCAAAGTATTGAGTTGTTCAGATTCACATTCTCTTGTTCTTGTGAGCTTAAAATTCTCAGTCTTGAGAGGTTCCTTTGTAAGAGTAATTAGAGTGACAACTCTTGTAACCTTTCATCGACTCATAGTGGAATCCAGCCGATCGGTTGTCATCGTGGGAGAGTGGACGTAGGCTTGCTAAAGCTGAACCACTATAAACACTGCGTGCAATTTCTCTTTCCCTAAACTCATCTTCATGTGTTTAGTTAATCTACACGTCTTTTTACTCATCTTACTCAGTTATGTTCTGAACCTATTAATTTCCGCATTATATACCAAAAGTGTTCAGAATCACCTATTCACCCCCCCTTTAGGTGATATTGCTAGATCCAACACCATGCAAGTATGCTTAAGCCATTTCATTTGGAAGAAGGGGGCCCAGATCTGGGGAAATCGCAAAGGGCGCCTATTGGAGCGAAGAGTTCCTATGATCGAGACGTCGAATCCATCATGGTGGATCGGTCGTATGGAAGAGATATTGCGCGCCTAAGAAGGAGTATTTGATCCAGTTGTTGGCACCTAAATTTTGATTTTTTTTCATTTTTCATTCATATTGCACAAAAACGAGAATTAACCTTAGTTCTCAACAAAAAATATTTTCTCATGCATTGCATATTTAATTTTTCTGTCAATCATGCATACATGCCAAAGGTAAGGTAATTGAGCTTCGATTTGACAGGCTACTAAACCAGACCATATCGTCAGATTTTCGGCCAGAGTTTGGAGAATGTGCCGAATTTTTATAATCTATTTTGAGCTTAATTAAATCCATTTAGATCATTTATTTTGGAAAAGGCTTGATTAAATGCATATTTTCACGAAAAGCCTAATTTAAGCTCAGAAAATTGCACCGTAGAGATTGAAAAATATAATGAAATTCGATCAGGCTGTGGTGACTGGTGTGTCGAATTTTATGAGGTCATTGGGCCTGTGTTTAAGTTAAAATTAGCTCATTCAAGATCATTCAATTTATAAAGGCTTTTAAATAATGATTAATTTTTAGAAAAGCCTTAATTTGAGCCCGAGAATGCGAAGGCTGATCCCACAGAGAAATCCCGGGCATTAGAAAAAGCAAAATGCCTATCAAAAGCAAGGCCAATGCCCATTCAAATTCTTGTTCATTTGTAGAGTACCTCTAAATTTCGAATGTACATTTTCATATGTTAGTTTGTGAATTCCATGTATCATGTTTGCATTTTCATTCTTGTAAATCCCCAAAGGGGTCGAGATGTAAAGAAGACTCCTTAGAGAAGTCGGCAGAAGACTACCATCCCTCAGGCAATGATGGTATCATCAGAAACTAGTCCATTCTAGAAGATAATTTCAGAAGACCAAGATCGGTGACAACACTGCAATGATCACCAACATCAAATCCTTCTCATATATTTTCTGAGCCAAAACGAACCTTTTTCATTTCTCAGTCCCCAAACCTAACCAACGTTACAACCCTTCAAAGTCTCTTCTGATTAAGGCACTTGACTTAACATTGAGTTGAATGATTTTAAGTATCGCTCGAAGAAGTTTGAGCAAGATTGGTTGTCTCTCATTTTTGTAGGGTTCTTGACTTATTAACCCGGAGTAGATGATAAAGACTTCTTTTTCAAAAGCTTTGACTCGATAGAGAATCGCCTTTGTGTAAACTGTTGACCCAGCCCTCATTACAGTCCTAATCCAGACCTCCATATCGGCTCGGTCGTACCAATTGCGAGATTACTTAGACCCTTGTTGAATGCGATGATAGTAAGATTGGGTGATTCTCTTGAATCCTGCAGTCAGGATAAACAGCTTTTCTCGAGAGTGAGAGAAAGCACTTTCGGACTGAAGTTCCCCATTCAGGTTACATTAGAGGCATTCACAATGTGATGACCTCCCTGAATAGAATTGGTAATGCAAACTTGACAGAATAGTTATGCATACACATTTTGTTCCTGATTATTGCAAACCCAGCAGAATAGTTTTGCATGAACTCATTGATGAATATGCTTGCACATATGTTATCGCTGACATTGTCTGAACATATGCATCCCCGATGTTCGAGTTACCACCGAAGGTCTCGAAATTTATCCAAGGATTATTGAATGAATAAGCCCTCCTGGTGAGTGCAGATCAAGCAATCTTCCAGATCCTCGGGTAAGTATATCTTCAACCTGAATCTTTCAAGAGAATGAGTACCAATGATTGTCAAGGTATTCGAACCCATTGCAGTACCCATGATCATTCAGATATCCACCTTCCTCAGAAAAAAAAAATGAATTTTGTCGAAAACATGTTGCATTAGCATTGGTTTTGTCTATGCACATTGTTCTTTTAAATCCTATCTCAGGTGAATAGACGGGTATGATGCGTTCAGCACGTTTACTTCCTAAACATTGTTTGAAGGAGTCAGGTATGTTTTCTGATTATTCTTCACATATTTTTATCCCTTGACAGCTACTAACCTGAGTTGTCATCCCTTTTGTGTATTGACCTGACTCATCTCAGGCACACATCCCTTTTGTGTATTGACCTGACTCATCATAGGCGCACACCCTGTTTGTGTATAGTTCTGATTCATTTCAAACGCACACTCCTTTGTGTTCATACTGATGAGATTCGTGCGACACACCCTCTTTCGTATTTATACCGATTCAGTTTGGGTAATACACCTCTTTTACTTATGGTATTCGGGTCATGATCGACCTGCTCTCGTGATCTCAAAAAGCTCTACCTGGTTCACGATCGACCTGCTCTCGTGATACTTTTACCCAACTCATGATTGACATGGTCTAATGAGGTCTTTATCAGTTCACGATCAACCTGTTCTCGTGTTCTTGATCTTTATCTTTATCAAATCACATCGACCTGCTCTCGTGATCTTGATCTTAACCAAATCACAATCGACAAGCTCGTGTGGTCTTGGCCCTACCTTTACCGACTCACGGCGACCCGCTCAAAACGATGGTGGTGCCGAGAGACATCTTACCGACTCACAGTGACCCGCTAAAACGATGGTGGTCCCAAGAGACATCTTACCGACTCACGGTGACTCGCTAAAACGATGGTGGTCCCGAGAGGCATTTTACCGACTCATGGTGGCCCGTTAAAACGATGGTGGTCCCAAGAGACAAAATGGTGTAGCTTGACCCATAACTCAAGCACATTTCTCTATTACAAATCTTGCGTTGTCTCGCATCAGAATGAGAATTCTGATAACAGATAGGCCCCCGGTACTTGAGATCCTTGCATCCACAAGACGCTTGGAAATTAGGGGAATCATCAGCATTTTGAGGTGTCTGGTAAAACAGGTATTTCATGTGCGATCCATGTGCAGGTTTCTTTAATCCAGTTCTTTGGAGCAGAGAAGTCTTAGCACATGTTATTTATGGTTCCGCATATCATGCATTACTTCATTTGCATAGAAAATGGGATTAAGACTCCCGCAAAAATAATCATTCATTTGCATAATCAAAATTTAGGGTTCAAATTTTATGTTTGAGCGAAACCTTTACGAGCCTCCACTCAAAGAGGGGCAGATGTTGACACCTAAATTTTGATTTTTTTTTTTTCATTTTTCATTCATATTGCACAAAAATGAGAATTAACCTTGGTTCTCAACAAAAACAAATTTCCCATGCATTACATATTTAATTTTTCTATCAATCATGCATACCGGCCAAAGGTGAGGCAATTGATCTTCGATTTGATAGGCTACTGGACCAGACCATATTGTCAGATTTTTGGCCAGAGTTTGGAGAATAAGCCAAATTTTTATCATCTATTTTGAGCTTAATTAAATCCATTTAGATCATTTATTTTGGAAAATGCTTGATTAAATGCATATTTTCACGAAAAGCCTAATTTAAGCTTAGAAAATTACACCGATGAGATTGAAAAATAAAATGAAATTCAATCAGGCTGTGGTGACTGGTGTGCCGAATTTTATGAGGTCATTGGGCCTGTGTTTGAGTTAAAATTAGCTCATTCAAGGTCATTCAATTTATAAAGGCTTTTAAATAATGATTAATTTTTAGAAAAGCCTTAATTTGAGCCCGAGAATTTATGACAAGCCCACAAATTTGATTGGAAATTTTGACTAGGGCGTAAGGGTGAGTATGCCGAATTTCATATGGGTTTTGGACCTAAAATTCAAATTCAAATTAGCCCGTTTTTATTATTTAATTAAGCGAGGTCTTTAATTAATTACCCATTAATTAATTAGACCCCGTCTCAGGCCCGAAGTATCGTGAATGGCCCGCGAGGAAGGCCATTTTCGGCCTTCATCACCATCACTTTGCTTTTGGCCAAAATTCATAGGTTTTCGATGGATTTGGACTCTTCAAAGATTAATTAAAAATTGGATAATTATCCCGAAAAATTAGAGTCCTAAAATAATGAAACTCTATCTTCCTTAGGCTCTAATAACCGACAGTTTCATCTAATCTGGACTCCTCCGAGATCATAAAATTCGATCCGACGGTTGACATCCGATCTTACTTTGACTAGAATTAGCGATCTGACGGTCAAAAATGAGTCATACGCCTATTAGGATTAGTGAGCTTCATTCTATTTAAGCAAGCTATCACATTTGGCTCAAGGGGGGTCAACACTTTTAATCTTGGTACTTGAAAATTTAGAGTGAGAGAGAGAGAGAGAGAGAGAAGGATCTCGACCAGACAAACCAACTCGAGGCCTTCCCCCCGTGCGCATCATCAAATCACCGGCAAGGCCGACTACCCCAGTGTCTTCAGCTACTCCGGCCACCGTTCTGGGCCACCATTGGCGTCTCTGCTCAGCCGCCGTCTGTAGCTTGCGCTGATCACAACCCCGTCGGTCGTCTGGTGCCCCCCGATCAGCCGCAAAATTTATCTCGGATCGGCGCCAAAATCGACACTGATCAGGCCCGATTTTGAGGTGAATTAGCTTTGGTTCCGTCGTTTTTTTAAAGTCCTAATCTCTCTACTACGTGTGTTAGATTTTTTTGGGGCACGAACCGAGCTCAAAAGGTGTTGCTTTTGGCCGGAAAAATCAGCTTGCAAGTGCTGGAATTTTAGCTCGAAAGAAGGTATAATTCCTCATCTTTTGTTTGCAAATTGTGCTGCTTGATTGGAAATATGCATCGCTGCTCTTGCACCCTCATGAATATGCTTGATTTGCAATAAAAAGAAGAAAAGACTTAATCTTTTCCGACAATTTTTGCTTGAACCACAATTTGAACCTCATGGAACAAAAAATTCTGATTTTTCGAATCAAGTTTAATTTGCTCGCGAATTGATTGAATTTTTGTCGCTATCGAGACTTGATTGATTTAATTGAAAACATGTTTTTTTTTTCTCAAAGTGATAAAATTGTTCAATTTTTTGGATCTAATTATTCCAATCCTTTGATTAAAGCCGAAAAAAAAATTACTAGATAAAAATCTGAATTTTTTCAGAATAATCCTTTCTTTGGCCGAGTTTGATATGTTCGTGGATGAGCTTCACTTCGAATGTTATCACATTGTTAGTTGGATTATCTTATCTCTGGTGATACTTCATATCATGGATAATGTTGGATAATTGTTTGATTTTTCTCAAGAATTATTTGTGTTATCTTGCAAATCCTTGGATAATTTTTGAGAAATATTTTCGGCCACCCCTTTCAATTTCCGAAAATTAAAAGAAAAAATAATAACATTCAAATCAAGTTCAAGTGATTTCTTTTGGTCATGTTTGTTTGATTTTATTTTTGTGCGGCTCGCACATTAATAAACAAATATGTCCATAATATATGCTCCCTTGTGTCTTGTGCTTTCGAAAAATAAATTGCATGCCTTAGCCACGATTTTGTGCAATGGGACGGCAATTTAGTATAGAATTTCGTGGTCCGCCCTTGGTAAAAGGGATGATATTATTCTATACTTTTATCCGCATACCGACTCGAATTTAAGAGTATGTAGCGGATAATTCTCTCCGACCCTAATCTTTGGGTATGAGTGAATTAATCGGAAAATTCAAAAATTAAAGGTATATTATGGGCATTTTTGTTTATTTTTGTTCAAATTTTTGTTTTGCTTAATTCCTTATTTTTTTCGAAAAATCAAAGAAAAGAAAAAATCAAAAAAATCAAAAAACCAAAAAACAAAAAGTCATTTTGGAGTATCACATGCGGTCCATCCATTTTCTGAATCATTAAATCCATAATCATTCAATTAAAAGGATTTTTCATAAAATATGGTACCGAAAGGGCATTAATTCTTTCGAATTAATGTAACCAAGTCTCTGGACCCATTTTTTCTAGTTCGTGGAAATAAATTAGTTCTCCCGCTAATTTATTTAGGTTTCTAATTGACCTACCAAGAATGATTAGTGGCGGCTTCAAATTGAACAATTTTTGCAAAAAACTCAAACCCTAAGTTGCGATTCGGTAGGACTTGGGAGGGTCCGATTCAAGTTAGTTAATTATCCTGATAATCCGTTAGCCTAAGGTTTTTTCCCAAAAATTTTAGGTCGCGACACCGGTGGAGAGGGCTCCCTGAGAGTGAAGCGACGTGGGACTTGCTGAGTCTCTATGGCAGTTCCAAAAGCAGGTTGAAGCCTATCTTGCGGATAGTACGACGAGGGCGTCGCCAGAATAGGTTGGGGAGAATGACATTGTCCGGGCGAGGTGCTTCGTTCAAAGAGGGTTTCTGGGCAAGAACGGATCGTGGACTTCCAAAGGACGCATAGAGACTACTCTAGGGTATTCTAGAAAGATCCTAGGGGCGAGCAAAATGGGAATTATGTACATCTGTAATTATTACGGGTAGATGGTAATTGGAGAGATCTAATCTCCACCGTTAGATCAAGGAGAAATCTACGGTTCTCATTGTACGAATATTTGTATATAAGGGATTCTCATCCCTCTCATTGTATCATCTCATCTCATGAGTAATAGAAGTTTCAGAGCTTCTCTCTCTATTCTCTCTCTAGAGTCTTGTGAGTTGAGCGAAGAGAAGGCTGACTTGGGAAGAAATTCCTAAGGCCGCACGAGTTGATCAAGCGTTCGAGTCTTGGATCGATTGGCTTGTGACACAATCTGTAGTTGATTTGTAATTTAGCATCTTTATTGGGAAATAAATGTGTTGAGTGATCGAAAAGAATCGGTCCTTGACCAGCTCAGGAACTCGTTCTCCGTGCTGCGGAAGCTCCTCTCCAATTGGAACTCGTGCTCGGGTACGTATAATTAATGTGATAGGTTTGGCGTCTCATGTGATTTTGATTTTAGAGTTTAGTCTCTCAACATCACAAGAAACAAAAGAGAGGGAAAGAGAGCATGATGAACCCTAATTTTTGCTCCGAATGGACTTGAGCAACCAAAACAGCCTCAGCTCTGTTTCATGTCCACGTCAAATTATGAGGAAACTTTCCTAAAAATTTCCAAACCTATTGCACGGATACCAATTCAATTATAAATTTTTTATTTTTTTCAATTTAATCTTAAACTTTTACGCGAAATTTCAATATAATCTATCCGAACAATTTTACGCAAACATCGCTAATGTGGCGATCAAATCATCACTGATCGTCCTACGTAACACGCCCGCAGTTTATCGTGGATAAATTTGCTCAAAACCACGGTGTTGTGAGGATTTTTCAGACTTCTCGTGGCGGCTTGAGCGCCCCATCGGTAGAACTAAAATTTTCCATAAGCAATGTCAAGATTTTGACACGTCATGACCATTCATTTAGCAAATTTTAATCACGCACGTGTCAATATCATTACATCGACTATTAGAATAAAATTTTCCAAGGCGGGACAGGACAGAAAACAATAATTTAATTGAATAGTATTCTACGATATTTAATAAATTAGTAGGAAAAGAAAACATGGTGGTCAGTACCCCTTTATATAACATCAATGATATAGGTTCCAAAACTTGGTGATTATTGAAATCGTGCGATATAGATCACTGCACAAACATTTTCATTTATTTTAATGAGAAATAGATTGAAAAATGTATTTATTTATAAAATAATAGCTTACAAAAATAAATGGATGAAAAATAATTTCATCGTTCACAAAAAAATTAAACATAAATAGTTGTCTGAAAATGAAAATATTTCTCATTAACTATTTACTTCAAGTGATAAAGCGGTCACTTTTAAAAAAATATTTTTAGAATTATTCATTTTTCACTAAAGAAATGAAACCTTTGATCTTGAAGAAAAAAAAACTTTGAGTACTAATTAATGTGAACTTTCTATCAATGGAGCTTATTATTGCAAGGACGCGGCAACGTGCAGGCATTCTTACCGGTTTAACAAAGATATCTTTCGTTAAACTTTAGGAGTAGCACTCAACTGCAACGCATGCATACTTATGCTTAATTAAGATATAGCAACGCATAAAACTTTTGAAGATACTAACCCCCCATATTTTATCAATCGTGCTGTGTAAAGAAACAGTATATTGACAATTGAGGTTGTGTTTAGTTCGACTTTTGGGGAAAGCCTTTTGAGAAAATGCAAAGGACTTTAGTCTAAAGGGTTTTATGAAAAGCAAACATTGTTTGGTAGAAAGGCTTTTGAGAAATTTCAATATAATCTATCCAAACAATTTTACACAAACATCGCTAACGTGGCGATCAATTCATCACTGATCATCCTACGATAACACGCCCGCAGTTTAATGTGGACAAATTTGCTCAAAACCACGTTGTTGTGAGTATTTTTCAGACTTCTTGTGGCGGCTTGAGCGCCCCATCAGTAGAACTAATCAATTTCCATAAGCATTGTCAAGATTTTGACACGTCATGACCATTCATTTAGCAAATTTTAATTACACACGTGTCAATATCATTACATCGACTATTAGAATAAAATTTTCCAAGGCGGGACAGGACAGAAAATAATAATTTAATTGAATAGTATTCTACGATATTTAATAACATTAGTAGGAAAAGAAAACATGGTGGTCAGTGGCCCTTTATATAACATCAATGATATAGGTTCCAAAACTTGGTGATTATTGAAATCGTGCGATATAGATCACTGCACAAACATTTTCATTTATTTTAATGAGAAATAGATTGAAAACTGTATTTAATTTGAAAAATATTTATAAAAGAATCGCTTCCAAAAATAAATGGATGAAAAATAATTTCATCGTTCACAAAAAATTAAACATAAATAGTTGTTTGAATATAAAAATATTTCTCATTAACTAATTACTTCGAGTGATACAAGCGGTCATTTTTTAAAAAATATTTTTGGAATTATTCATTTTTCACTAAAGAAATGAAACATTTGATCTTGAAGTAAAAAAAACTTTGAGTACTAATTAATGTGATCTTTCTATCAATGGAGCTTATTATTGCAAGGACGCGGCAACGCGCAGGCATTCTTACCGGTTTAACAAAGATATCTCTCATTAAACTTTAGGAGTAGCACTCAACCGCGACGCATGCATACTTATGCTTAATTAAGATATAGCAACGCATAAAACTTTTGAAGATGCTAACCCCCCATATTTTATCAATCGTGCTGTGTAAAAGAAATAGTTCATTGACTAACTAAGGCTGTGTTTCGTTCGGCTTTTGGGAAAAGCCTTTTGAGAAAATGCAAAGGACTTTAGCCTAAAGAGTTTTTATAAAAAGCAAACATTATTTGGTGAAAAGGATTTTGAGAAGCAACCTTGAGAAAAGTATTGTTCGGTAAAAACACATTTGAAAAGTCCTTGGGTGACCAATTTAAGCTTTTTCATTTTTAATTAGTTTAAATTAGAAAAAACAATGACCACAACCTTTACAATTTGAATGTAGACATCAATGTAAAAGAAACTTATTAACAAATTTATATATAAAAAACGGTTAATACCATGAAAAAATTTTAAATTGGTATACATGTGGCAAATTTATTTCAAACTAGTTTTTTTACCACAAAAAACTCTCAACTGTGATAAATTTACCCTCTATTAGTTTTCGTTAAATTTTACCATCAAATTGCTGAGTTTAATGACACATGGCCATTGACGGATGTGCCAGTTTGCGTTTTTATCCTCCATTTGTCATAGGTGTACTAGTTTGAATTTTTCGTGGTATTAACCCAATTTAACGAAAATTAACGGAGGGTAAATTGGTCACAGGTGTACTAGTTTGAGATTTTTGGTGGTTAAAAAAATTAATTTTGGGTAAATTGATCACAGGTGTACTAGTTTGAGATTTTATATGGTCAAAAAATTAGTTTGAGGTAAATTTATCACTGATGTACCATTTTAGGGTTTTTCGTGATATTAACCCATAAAAAAATCATATTTCTTTTTTATTTAAGCCATATAACAAGTTTCAATAAAGTATTGAAATTGAGTGAAGTCATCTTCAAAGAAATGGACGATATTTTTCGATGTTTGGCTAAATTCCAAAAATGAACTAGAAAAGATTTTTCGTCTTTTGGTAATGGAAAATTCGATTTGATTTTTCTCATTGCACTCAGTTTAATTATTTTTTATTTATTTATTTTATTTTTATTTTTATTTTGTTTTTATTTTTCTTTTTCTTTTTCCTTCTCTACAGTCGATCGCCGGCCAACCGACAACCGGCCCTGGGCGAGGTGGAGCCTTGGGCCTTGGCATCGCCTTTCTCTGGCAAGCTCGCTCGAGGCCGGCGAGGCTCATCCTCGCTTGTGGCCGGAGACTAGCAGAAGAAAAATAGAAAGAAAAACAAGGGAAAAAAATTGTTTAAAATAAAATAAAAAATATAGTTAAAAATTAAGAAATTCGGATTTTTTTAATAATTAAAAAGAAAATGAATGTAAAAGTGTAAAGGGAGGAAAGATGAGGGAAAATATTTTCCTCTTCTCAAAAAAAGGAAAGCATTTCTCTCACTTTTGAATGTGTTTTTTTTATGGGTGAAAAATATTTCCCTGAACTTGTTTATTTTCCGCGAACCAAACGTCGAAACATCCGAAAACGTTTTACTGGAAGTTGTTTTCCGTGAAACAAATGGAGCGTCAGTGAAATTACTCCATCATCTTTTTTACATTTCGTCTCTTTAGTTCGTAGCGTTTCCATGGGTTATACTCAACTTTATACTTGTGGGTGGGTGTAACACTTGCTCATGAATACTCATATTTTCAGACAAACCTTGAGCTAATTGGTGTTATTCTGCGACTCAAGACGATCGCCTGACTTGGGAGAGGAACCAGAACCATTTCGAGGCTTTCAGTCAAAAGCAAAAAAACATGGCTACATTGCTCGAGAAATAACAAATGCAGCTCGAAACTCATTTCAACCGAAAACGATGCAACAAAAAAAAAAAGAAATAACAAAAATGCAGACTCTATCACATCTCCGAACAAGGCAAACCGATTATCTGCTCCTATATGACAGCAAAGTACTCCTTGCTGAGCTTAGGGTCTAGCTTCATGGACTTCTCCCCAGGCATCCAGCAGGGCAAAGCTCGTCGGGGTTGTCTCGCACGTGCTCATACTGCAAGTGAGGGTGTCAACGGTTCAGTTCGGCTCGAATTTTCAAGAAATCCGAACCGAGCTATTTGGCCGTGCCTTTTCTTTGAACCGAACCGTGATCCGAACTAAATTTAAACCAAACCAAAAATCAAGTTCGATTCGGTTCGATATTTCAGTCTTCTTCTTTTTTTGTTTTTTGCCCTGCTCAACTCAATTCACAGTTCGTAGGACCCAATCCTTTATGAGCGAATTGGGTTATTTTTCAGTTTGATTAGTCGGTTAAACTATCCGAGCCGGGAAAAAATGACAGTTATTTTTTTCATTATCCAAACTGAACCAAAAATGTACAAAATTTGTGTTCGGCTCAGTTCGGTTCCGACTCGGTTTTCGATTCGGTTTTTGACACCCCTAACTGCAAGGCCTGCAAAAATGAAAATTCACAATGGTGAAGATGATATACTTTGAGCCAATTATGCCTTATTCCGACCATCCCTTTTGTTGTTTGCTAGATGATTGCCTATTTCAATTTGCTCAATGCACAACGTACAAAAAGTATCTACATCTTCCAGGCTCCAATATGCCTTTTCCTTTGATAAACTTGCCAGCTTCCAGTAAAATGAACACGAACACATTTGAGAGATGCAAACAAATAAGATTATCTATGACCCAATTCCATAAACATGAATGAACACATGCGTATATAGATGCTACGTCAGTCCCGTAAGATACAACAACAATCGTTGAAACTTTGATGTGAAGACAAGCAAAATCGTAATATACAAATGACAGCGCCATATTTTTATATGGCAGCCATGTTTTACAAATGACAAGCAAAGAATATGCCACCACATCAGTTTTCCTTGCCTCAGTGGTGCAGTTATATCTGCTAGGAACTTAAAAAATGGTACAAATGTAGCAAAATCCAACTCAACATCATTTGTCAAGTATACCTGAACTTATCCTTGTGGCAATAGCAATGATCTATCAGTCACTGCCATAGAATAGAAGCCCTACGATTTGTTCCCTGCCTTCCCCAATATGCTCTTTAAGTTACCAATACAAGCAGTTTCATTGAGAGCGTCAGCCGTGGCACGATGGAACATAGGTAGTGACCGAGACCTTTATTTGCTTATATTTGCCCAAAAATTAATGAACTCAAGACTCATCCCCTTCCCACATAACAATTCCCAACTTTTGTACAATATGCGCAAGCAACATCAGCTGGAAAATTCATTGCTTGAGCAGTAATACCCTCAATCAAGCACAGTATCGGAACAACCGTTCACTAAATCACCATGCGCTTAAGAATCCAAATAGAAAAAGCACAACGAGAAAGAACCGAAACAAAGGAACCTGGTCTCGAGGTGAGACGAGCGACTGGGTTCTGAACGAAGAGAGACGTGAGCACGAGAGAGGTGAGCGACTGGTTCTTCCTTCGAAGAGAGCGCGAGCAGCCGGTTCTTCTGGAAGAGAGGTAGATCAAGGGTTTCTAATTTTAGAAAGGGTTGAAGTTGGAATTTTAATATAAAAAATTGAGCGTGATAAAAGGTAATTAAGAAAATTTCATCGACTTGTGGAAGTTGT
The DNA here is from genome assembly GCA_029784005.1 of Lenwebbia sp. NSW1173648. Taxonomy (NCBI): domain Eukaryota; kingdom Viridiplantae; phylum Streptophyta; class Magnoliopsida; order Myrtales; family Myrtaceae; genus Lenwebbia; species Lenwebbia sp. NSW1173648. The sequence goes on from JARCGZ010000011.1 coordinate 1,405,615, forward strand.
AAGCCTTCCCAAAGCTCACTTTTCATGAAGATGGTTTCTAAAAATTTCATCAAACACCTAAATTACACAAGGGGCTTTGGGAGCGTGGTTCCCAAATGGAGCCTGACTTGCATGAGAATTCAATTATGCAAACAATATTTTGTTTAATAAGGTACCTGATCTCCCTTATATATAGACCAACAATTTGACCCATCGAAATTTCTTCACAGAAAGACCGAACTGGAGATATGAATATAACGCCAGAATGCCAGAGCAGAAAAGTAAACAGAAGTTCAAATTTCCCTTAAGTTACTTGAAGACAGAAACAACTTTAGCATTACTATTTCTGTCTGCATCCTGTTTTGAAACGCATCCTCCATGAGCCCCTCCTTAGCTCCTCAAGCTCTCTATAGAGCTAAACAGCCTTCGGTATTATAGGAGACTAGGAAACAACAGAGCCATCAAGAGAACAGCACAAGCCATACACGACAATGCTGCACCCATACCCATCATCAGCTTCAAGCTGCCATATATATTAGTTGCACCAATTTGTGATGTAGAATAGACAAATCACGACACATTATCAGGAAAATTTACAATGCCGTGTGGCACAGAAGCTGCAAAGTGTATCTTCCTATCTCAAGAATTAGATAAATAGTGAGTAAACATTCCAGATTCAAAATTGTTTGCAAGTACAAAGATACATGCCCAAACAGAGGAGTTGGAAATAAGTACATTCTGAGCTACTCTATTACAAATCCTTGACCTGTCGACCTGGGAAGAATCCCTGTAATGTCATGACAGAAACCCTTTTTTTTCAACCATCCTAAGTGGGCACCCAACAGGAGGAGCCACAAATAATCCGACCTCTCCAACCTTGCAGCATCCAGTAGCCGTCTTCATCAAGCACAAAATCCTTGTGGTACCATTCTTTCATCTTTCCCCTGAGCAACTTCGTGAGCTCATGGTCCAGAGGAAGCGCCTTAAACCCAGCCCTCATATGACGAACCTGCCATTGCTTGTACGTTTCTGGCCTCTCAACCCTTTCCGAACCTTCACATGCTATGACATTCATAATTTCCCGTCCATAGAAAACTCTGTCAATCACCAACCTCTCTTTGCTGTCACCATCTATTATTGCATCAAACATATCATACACTGCAGAAAGATGAAAAAGTGCCTCTCGGAATCTTGTCATAAAAAAGGGCGCGTTGTAGGAGCCGTTACTTATAGCATGAACAAAAATATCTGGTTTAATTTCCCGAATTAGATTTAACACAGCATCACGTGGATTGTTGTCCTCAACTGTCTCATCAAGGAGATTATGAAACCGATCTGCACAATTCACCGCAACAGTCTCATTGCTTTGAATTTTGAGATCCTCAAGTTTGATGGATTCCCAATTCCTCGATGCTATGAAATTGAATTCAAAAGGGACATTAAAACGCTCGCAATACCTTTTCAAACGGCGACCTGTCTCCTCTATTCTTTCTGCTGGGCGAAAACCAGGCTGTGGAAACTCTATCCCAGTGATGCGCAATTTACACGGCCCTTCTGAAGAGAGCTTCTGAATGAGGATTGGCCATTGAAAACCAAACCGAATGCCAAAATCTATTATATGAAGGGTAGTGGCTTTCTCTGCTACTTTCAAAATCATGTAATTTGCAAAGAAAAGGGAGAACTGCTTAAACGGACACGTTGAAATGTGAAGGTGGTAAGCTTTCAAGACATCAGCTGCTGAGGTCCTCCTGGCAACAACAGTAGAATAAAGGTCTTTGGTCCGACTGTTGTTGCCCACCAGTCGTGCCTCTAGCCCATTGGCAAAGTAATGGGCCAATCGTTGAGACCCATCGCCAGATGGAGAAGAGTTCTCTCTAATATGCTTCAACAATTCATCAGCAGTCCTGAAATCACTAGTGGAGATAGCTTGTGCGCAGAGAGTCAGAAGAGTTCTCAAGTCAACAGTATTCTTGCTTCCCTGCTTCTTACCACGACCCCTACCTCTATTGGAACCGCGCTTGTTCCTTTGTGGCCGTATGTCTTTGCTCAGCCCTGTCTCCACAGAAATGTCACCAGAACACATAGCCCCACCATTTTCGTTGCAGAGCAACACCTTATCAAACATATCGGAAAGCTCGCTCTCTTCTGTGTACAAAGCTGTTTGCTTATTGGCCCTGCCTTCCATAAAAGCATCCACATCCCTCTCGCGATTCTTTAGTCCCTTCAATCCATCAGATGAGCGCTTCATGTTGATCTCCTCATTGATGTGCGTTCTTGAGGTTCCTTTCTTTGTTTCCGCTGGCGGTTTGCTGTCCTCTGGGTTAATTCCTAATTGACTGTTGGTAGGAAGGAATTTACTGGCCTCCTCTAATCCTTTCTTGAACTGAATCATAGACTCACGATCGCTGAAAATGCTCTTGACAAGAAGCTCATGCAACGATTGCTCAGACCCATCATCATAATTCCTGATGCTGCTTGAAGAATTGGACAACAACTGTGAACTGGAATCCACATTTGATTGAAAGTTCAGGTCCGAATTTTTCTGCACAGCATGGCTATGTTCTTCGATTGTGTGAAGAATATTAGCATCAGCTGAGTCGCTAGAGCAAACAGCAACGCTTGTAGCATCGTGACTTCCATGAGCACTGCTACTTCCAGAAAGGTTGCCATTAGGGCTGTTGATATAATGGCTTAAATCAAGTTGTGATGAGCTCTGATCAGATTGTTCTGAATGCGGCTGACCGAGGGCATCGTACAATGACTTTTCAGCATTTTGCAGAGCAACCTGATCAGCAAATACCCACGGCTGCTCCTCCATGTTCTCTTCCATAAGCATCTGACTTATGTACTTTAGAACAGGATCCGACGAGTCAGTGTCCCCCGATGGGGAGAGAGAATCTCCCCCTAAGCTCTGGGCACTACTCGAGCTCATAGAAGGACCAAATGGACCTCCATCTGAGCTCATGCTTGTCGACGGAAAGATTAAATCCCCAATATCAAGGCCGATAGATTTTGAAGGGAGATCATTTACACGGTCTACTTTATTCGAAAGAAAAGCACTATCTGAGGATTTAAGGTCTAGAAAAGGGTCATCCAAAAAGGAACCATATGAGGGACACGGGTACGGATCTGGATTAGGTGAGAAGGCACGGCTGTCTATTTGAAGATCATCAACATTGATACAATCGGAGTAATCAAAGAAGAAAGGATCCATGGTCGTATACTCTCCTCAAAACCTATCGAAGTTTCTACCCTAACACCATATTTTGATGCAAACCCACCAGCATCTTTTTGGACTCCTAGAACAACAACCAACTAAAGTAAAATGCTCTCAGCCCGCAACAAAAGAACTCACTCTTCAATATTCTTCTCTTTTTTGTTTCTTCGTTTGCTTAAACAACTTCGATTTAAAGTCGAAGAATCCAAGATCAAACGGATCACGTGCAGGGAGAAAAGTGGCGTACTTCAAAGGGAAAGGACCACGCAGGAAGTAAACATCGACATGCTCCTCCTAAGCAGATGAAAAGAGAAGACAAAGAACCCGACTTTTCATCTACAGCACGGAAAAGAAAAATAGAGACTGGATCTGCATACCGCAAATGGAAAAGTGGGATTGGAAGCTGAATAGAGACCGATCTGATGATAAGTTTCTTCGATGCGGTCTTTATACGAGCGAATCAGCAGATGAATGATTGTGGGAGTGAATTTCGGATGACTCAACTTCGACTTGACATCCACAAAAGATGATGTGCGAAGTTTTGGGTCAAACAATAAGGCGGGCCCGGATGATCTCCACCCGTGTCTTCCATCGCCTCCGTGTACCTTCGATCCTGGGTCCCGCCTTGACGAGCTGCAGATGATGATGCGTTATGTCTACCAGCCAATAAATGACGGCTGCTGTGAAACAAAAAACTCAAAACAAAGAGACAGAAAAATTACAGTTCATATGATTTGATATTTTTCATGTTATTTTTTCATCTGTCAAGTTATCCGATCCAAATCTAGATCCGAAAGCTTTGCTCTCCCAATCATAAATCTGGGAGCTTTTTTTTTCGAATTTAATTTTTAATCTAGGAGTTTTAATAAGTACGTCGCCACTAATTTCAGTGGTGTTCACAACAACTTTAGTGTTAGATTTATGCTCATTCAACATAATTTTGTTAGAAATTCTGGCATCTTGCACTTGCTTAAGGGTTTGCTCTTACAGGTGTCAGATTTGAGCTTGTTGAACATGTTTTTATTGTCTAAGAACACCGGACCTACGCGCACGTCACTAAAAGGTAAAGTCGTAAATACAGATGAAGATTTGGAGAGTGTGCTCATTACTGATGATGATGTGTGATACGATGATCAACCACCGATTATTTTGATTGGATGTAGTCACATATATGTTCTTAAAATTTGAATTATACACACATCAATTATATTACATTGATTATTGAAATAAACTATTCGCCAAGCGGTACAGATCAAAAGAGATTAATCTAATTAAATAGCATTGTACGATATTTAAGAACATTAATAGGAACAAAAAAACATGACAATCGGTGTCTCATTCTATTACATCAATGACCATGATTACAAACTTTGTAGCTATTGAAGTTATGCGATATAAATTCACTGCATAAATATTTCTGTTTATTTTATTGAGAAGTAGATTGGAAAATGAATCAAACTTAGATTTTGAAGGAAAGGAAACTATTAAGTACTAATTAATGTGATCTTTCCAACATCAAACCTTATTATTATCAGGACGCCTGCGGGCACTCCCACTAGTTTAAGAAAGATAGTTCTCATTGGACTTTGGGATTTGCAGTTCAAATCAATCTCAACAAAATTTATCAGTCGTTGGCGTAAATGAAACAATTTATTGACAGACTGAATTGCATGAGAATTCAAATTTCTTCACAGAAAGACAAAACTGAGATACAGATACAATGCCAACATACCAGAAAGGATCCAGAAGTTCAATTGCCCCCAAGTGAAAACAGAAACAACTTTGGCATGAGCATAATTTGACTGCATCACATGGGGAAACACATCCTCCATGAGCCCCATCTTTGATACTCAAGTTCTCAAAGAGCTAAACAGCTTTCAGTATTATAGGATACTAGTAAACATCAGAACCATCAAGCGAACAGCACAAACCATACATGATAATCCTGCACCCATACCCATTATCAGCTTCGAGCTGCCATGTTACTTGCAGAACTTGTGAGATATAGATAGACAAATTTCGACACACTATCAGCAAAATGCACAATGCGGTACGGCATAGAAGCTGTAAATTGTATCTTCCTATCTTAAGCGTTGATAAAACAGTAAGAAAATATTGCAGATACAGAACTGTTTGCAATTGAAAAGATACATGCCCAAACAGGAGAGCGGGAAATAGGTACAATCTGAGATACTCAAATAAAAATCCTTGACCTGTCGACTCGGGAAGAACTCCTGCAATGTACAGTTCATGACAGAAAACATTCCGTTTGGAGACATCCTAAGTGGGCACCCAACAGGAGGTGCAATAAATAACCCGACCTCTCCAACCTTGCATCATCCAGTTGCCATCTTCATCAAGCACAAAATCCTTGTGGTACCATTCCTTCATCTTACTCCTGAACAACTTCATGAGCTCTAGGTCCAGAGGAAGCGCCTTAAACCCAGCCCTCATATGACGAAGATGCCATTGCTTGTACGTTTCTGGCCTCTCAACCCTTTCCAAACCTTCACATGCTATGACATTCATAATTTCCCGTCCATGGAACTCTCTCTCTAAAACCAACCTCTCTTTGCTGTCACCATCTATAATAGCATCGAACATATCATACATAGCAGAAAGATGAAAAAGTGCCCGTTGGAATCTTGTCGCAAAAAAGGGCGCATTGTAGGAGCCGCTACGTACAGCATGAACAAAAATATCCGGTTTAATTTGCCGAATTAGACTCAACACAGCATCACGTGGATTGTTGTCCTCAACTGTCTCATCAAGGAAATTCCTAAACCGATCTAAACTATTCACGGCAACTGTCTCATTGCTTTGAATCTTGAGATCCTCAAGTTTGATGGATTCCCAATTCTTCGATGTTATGCAATTGAATTCAAAAGGGACATTAAAACGCTCACAATACTTTTTCAAACGACGACCTGTCTCCTCTAATCTTTCTGCCGGGCGGAAACCAGACTGTGGAAGCTCTATCCCTGTGATGCGCAATTTACAGGGCCCTTCTGATTGAGAAGAGATCTTTTGTATGAGGATTGGCCATTGAAAACCAAATGTAATGCCAAAATCTATTATATGAAGGGTAGTGGCTTTCTTTGCTAGTATAAAAATCATGTAATTTGCAAAGAAAATGGAGAACTTCAGAAACGGACATGTTGAAATGTGAAGGTGGTAAGCTTTCAAGATATCGGTTGTTGAGGTCCTCCCGGCAAACAAAGCAGAAAAAAAGTCTTGTGTTCGAGTCTTGTCGCCAGCCAATCGTGCCTCTAGCCCATTGGCAAAGTAATGAGCCAATCTTTGAGACCCATCGCCAGATGGAGAAGAGTTCTCTCTAATCTGCTTCAACAACTCATTAGCAGTCCTCAAATCACTAGTAGAAATCGCTCGTGCACAGAGAATCAGAAGAGATCTCAAGTCAACAGTATTCCCGCTTCCCTGCTTCTTACCACGACCCCTACCTCTATTGGAACCGCGCTTGTTCCTTTGTGGCCGTATGTCTTTCCTCAGCCCTGTCTCCACGGTTTTGTCGCCAGAACACATAGCCCCATCATTTTCGTTCCATAGCAACACCTTATCGAACAAATCGGAAAGCTCACTCTCTTCTGTGTACAAGGCTGTTTGCTTATTAGCCCTGCCTTCCCCAAAAGCATCTTTGTCCCTCTCGTGATTCTTTAATCCCTTGAATCCATTAGGTGAGCGCATCGTGTTGATCTCCTCGCTGATGCGCATTCTTGGGGTTCCTTTCTTTGTTTCCGACGATGGTTTGCTGTCCTCTGGGTTAATTCCTAATTGACTGTTGGTAGGAAGAAATTTGCTGGCCTCCTCTAATCCTTTCTGGAACTGAATCATAGACTCACTATCGCTGAAAATGCTCTTGACAAGAAGCTCATGCAAAGATTTCCCAGACCCGTCATCATGATTCATGATGCTGCCTGAAGAATTGGACAACAACAGCGAACTGGAATCCACATTCGACTGGTAGTCCAGGTCAGAATGTTCCTGCCCAGCATGGCTATGTTCTTCAATTGTGTAAAGAATATTAGCATCAGCTGAGTCGCTAGAGCTAACGGTAACGCTTGTAGCATCGTGGCTTCCGTGAGCACGGCTACGTCGAGAAAGGTTGCTATTTGGGCTCTCGATATAATGGCCTAAATCAAGTTGTGAGGGGCTCTGATCAGACAGCTCTGGATGCTGCTGACCAAGGGCATCGTACAATGACTTTTCAGCATTTTGGAGAGCAACCTGATCAGCAAATTCCCACGGTTGCTCCTCCATGTTCTCTTCCATGAGAATCTGTCTTATGTACTTTAGAACAGGATCCAATGAGTCAGTGTCCCCCGAGAGGGAGAGAGAATCTCCCCCTAAACTCTGGGCACTACTCGAGCTCATAGATGGACCAAATGGGCCTCCATCTGAGCTCACGCTTGTCGAGGGAAAGATTAAATTCCCGATATCGAGGTCCACAGATTTTGAAGGGAGATTGGATACAGGGTCTACTTTATTCCAAAGAAAAGCACCATCTGAGGACTTACGGTCTAGAGACGGGTCGTCAAAAAAGAAACCATCTGAGGGACTCGGGAACTGATCTGGATTTGGTGAGAAGGCATGGCTCTCTATTGGAAGATCATCTACATTGATAGAAGCGGAGTAATCAAAGAACAAAGGATCCATGGTCATATACTCTCCTCAAACCCTATCAAAGTCCCTACTCCAAAATCAAATTTTGATGCAAACCACCAGTATATTTGGACTTCTAGAACATCAACCGACTAAAGTATAATGCTCTCAGCCAGTGACAAAAGAACTCACTCTTCAATATTCCTCTTTTTTCCTTGGTTTGCTTGAACAGCTTCGATTTAAAGTCGAAGAATCCAAGATCAAACGGATCACGTGCAGGGAGAAAAGTGCAGAACTTCAAAGGCAAAGGACCACGAAGGAAGTAAACATCGACATGATCCTCCTAAGCAAATGAAAAGAGAAGACAAAGAACCCGACTTTTCATCTACAACCTAGAAAAGAGAAATAGAGATTGGAACTGCATACCGCAAATGGAAAGTGGGATTGGGAGCTGAAAATAAAGACCGGTCTGATGATAAGTTTCTTCGATGCGATTTTATACGAGCGAATCAGCAGACGAAGGATGGTCTGAAGTTGGGAATCTCCCGTGAAGAAGACGAGCTGTATGACTCAACTTCGACTTGACATCCACAAAAGATCGTGTGGCAAGTTTTGGATCAAACAATAAGGCGGGCCCGGATGATCTCCATCTGTGTCTTTCCCTTCGTGTACCTTCGATCGGCGAAACGATGGGTCAACTATGGGTCCCGCTTTGACCAACTGCTGCTGTGAAACAAAAAACTTAAAACCAAGAGTCAACTTGATCAAAAAAAAAATTAAAAAACCAAGAGAGAAAAAGTCAACAGAAAAAAACAGTAAAATCCTCAAATCAGGACCACTTAGTACCAATGCCCAAATTTTATGTGTCATTAAAAACTGCAAATTATGCGCGCTGTAATATCAATGGCTTTATTTTAATAAAAATTTTAAGTCAAAAAATTTTACGTGGCGAGATACATGGACATCAAAATGCAAACGAAACTAATATGGCTCCGACAGGACTTTAACGTGGAAACAGTCCAATGTTCTCCATAGTCTTCGTTAGTTCTTTTTTTTCGCAAAAAGAAGAATATTAGCAAATCAATACTTTATTGTACTTTTTTTGCATTTTTCATAGATATTTGTGCAGATGAGTGATCCCGAATAATTGGTCCTCGTTCAGCCCACAAACTTATTCCACTCTCCGATTGGAATTCGAGCTCGGATGTATCCAGTTATTATTATGATCGTTTTGGCGTCTCATGTGACCTTGATTCCTAGTGTTTCATCTCTCAACATCACTGTAAATCGCAGAGAAAGAGAGTGACTAATTTTCACTGCAGCCGTCCTCTAACGGCAATCTTGACCCGATAGTATTGTTATGAATACCGGTACCGTACTTCATATAGTTTGGGATTTTTAATGCTATTTTTCCATCTTTCAAATTAGATTTGGAAATTTTATGTTAAAAACGCATGTCGATATCAGCTTCTGCTTTTGACTTGGTCAATATCTGCATCGAGAAACTGTTGACCTGGCATCACTGGTTAATGGCCTAGCTTGAGGCTCAAGACTTCTCCTAAGCTTAACTTTCAAACTATGCAATTTCCATCGGCATTGTCAAGATATTTGCACATCCGCACCATAAACCTAGAATACAATGACAATTTATTTAGTAGAAATAAATTACACACATGCCGATTTTATTACATCAATCATTAAAAAAAAAATTCACAAGGTAGAAGAGGCCAAAAGAAATTAATCTAATTGAATAGTATTCTACGATATTTAACAACATTAGTAGGAAGAAAAACGGCCTAATTCCCTAAAAAAAACCCTAACTTTAGGTCCAATCCCAAATCTGTCTCAAACTTTTTTGTTGTCTCAGAAAAAACCCTCAACTTTATGTCCAGTCCCAAATCTATCCAAAACTTTCTTTTGTCTCAGAAAATACCCCAAACTTTAGGTTCAACCCCAAATCTACCCTGAACATTTTTTTTCTAAGAGAAAATTTATCAATTTTTACTCTAATCTCAAATATACCCCCATTAGCCCTATGTTCAAAAATCGTCATTAGTCATCCTTAACTTTAATATCGGAGAATGGTTTCATTTTGGAGAATTTCAACAATTTTTATTGGGGGTGAATTTGCTATTCAGGTGGAAATGCCACGTTGGTTCGTACATATCGCTTCATTACTTTGCCGATGTGGATTTTTTATCGACATGAAAATGCCACGTCAAGTTGGAATTGGACCACTGGATAAATTTGAGAATAAATTGAAATTTTGTGAATTTGTTTAGACAAATCTAGGAGGATTTGGGGCTGGACTTAAAGTTTGAGGTTTTTTTTAGACAAAAAAGAGTTTATGGCAGGTTTGGGACTGGACCTAAAGTTTAAGGTTTTTTTATGAGACAAAAAAAAAAGTTCGGAGTAGATTTAGGATTGGACCGAAAGTTGAGGATTTTTTCTAAGACAAAAAAAAAAATCAGGGTATATTTGGGACTGGTCATAAAGTTGAGAGTTTTTTAGGGAATTAGGCCGAAGAAAAACATAACGTTTAGTGTCTCATCCTATTACATCAATAACCACGATTCCAAAGCTATGTAGCTATCGGAATTGTGCTATGTAGATTCACTGCACAAATATTTCTGTTTATTTTATTGAAAAATAGAATGGAAAGTGAATCTAACTCAAATTTCGGAGGAAAAGCAACTATTATTAAGTACTAAGTAATGTGATCTTTCCATCATCGGAGCTTATTATTGCAAAGATACTTCTCATTAAACTTTAGGATTAGCTCTCACCCGCTACGTACGCATAATTATGCTTAATTAAAAAGCAGAAAAGCTAAAACTTTCGCAGATCAAATCAATCTCAGTCGGTGTTAACAAAACAATTTATTGACAGGCTGAATTGCATGAGAAATTCTACAATAACTAGTTGTATCACATGCTTGATCTCTATATAAACCAACAACTAACCCACCAATCCAAATTTCATCACAGAAAGACAAAACGAAGATACGAATACAATGCCTGCATGCCAGAAAGTACCCAGAAGTCCAATTGAGCTTAAGTTCACTTGAAGACAGAAACAACTTTGGCATGAGCATAATTTGACTGTATCACAGGTGGAAACACATACTCCACGAGCCCCAACTTGGATACTCAAGTTCTCAAAGAGCTAAACAGCTTTCTTTCAGTATTACAGGATACTAGTAAACAACAGAGCCATCAAGCGAACAGCGAGACCACACATGATAATCCTGCACCCATACCCATTATCAGCTTCGAGCTGCCATGTTGCTTGCAGAACTTGTGAGATACAGGATAGACAAACCACGACACATTATGAGCAAAATTCATAATGCGGTACGGCATTAGAAGCAGTAAATTGTATCGTCGTATCTCAAGGGTTGATAAACAGTAAGAAAACATTACAGATCCAAAACTGTCTGCAATTGAAAAGATACATGCACAAACAGAAGAGCGGGAAATAGGTACAATCTGACCTACTCTAATAAAAATCCTTGACCAGTCGACACGGGAAGAATCCCACTGCAATGTACAGGTCATGACAGAAAACATTCCTTCTGGAGACATCCTACCTGGGCACCCAGCAGGAGGAGCAATAAATAATCCGACCTCTCCAACCTTGCAGCATCCAGTTGCCGTCTTCATCAAGCACAAAATCCTTGTGGTACCATTCTTTCATCTTACTCCTGAACAACTTCATGAGCTCATGGTCCAGAGGAAGCGCCTTAAACCCGGCCCTCACATGACGAAGCTGCCATTGCTTGTACGTTTCTGGCCTCTCAACCCTTTCCGAACCTTCGCATGCTACGACATTCATTATTTCCCGTCCATGGAACTCTCTCTCTAAAACCAACCTCTCTTTGCTGTCACCATCAATGATAGCATCAAACATATCGTACATGGCAGAAAGATGAAGAAGTGCCTCTCGGAATCTTGTCACAAAAAAGGGCGCATTGTAGGAGCCGCTACGTACAGCATGAACAAAAATATCCGGTTTGATTTGCCGAATTAGATTCAACACAGCATCCCGTGGATTGTTGTCCTCGACTGTCTCATCAAGGAGATTCCTAAACCGATCTATACTATTCACAGCAACGGTCTCATTGCTTTGAATCTTGAGATCCTCAAGTTTGATGGATTCCCAATTCTTTGATGCTATGCAGTTGAACTCAAAAGGAACACTAAAACGCTCACAATACTTTTTCAAACGACGACCTGTCTCCTCTACTCTTTCTGCCGGGCGGAAACCAGCCTGTGGAAGCTCTATCCCTGTGATGCGCAATTTACAGGGGCCTTCTAATCGAGAAGAGAGCTTCTGTATGAGGATTGGCCATTGAAAACCAAATGCAATGCCAAAATCTATTATATGAAGGGTAGCGGCTTTCTCCGCTAGTTGCAAAATCATGTAATTTGCAAAGCAAATGGAGAATTTTAGAAACGGACATGTTAAAATGTGAAGGTGGTAAGCTTTCAAGATATCGGCTGCTGAGGTCCTGGCAACCACAGCAGAATAAAAGTCTTGCGTTCCAGTCTTGTCGCCCACCAATCGTGCCTCTAATCCATTGGCAAAGCAATGAGCCAATCTTTCAGACCCATCGCCAGATGGAGACGAGCTCTCTCTAATCTGCTTCAACAATTCATTAGCAGTCCTCAAATCACTAGTAGAGATGGCTTGTGCACAGAGAATCAGAAGTGTTCTCAAGTCAACAGTATTCCTGCTTCCCTGCTTCTTACCACGCCCCCTACCTCTACTGGAACCGCGCTTGTTCCTTTGTGGCTGTATGTCTTTCCTCAGCCCTGTCTCCACGGAGTTGTCGCCAGAACACATACCCCCACCATTTCCATTGCATAGCAACACCTTATCAAACATATCTGAAAGCTCACTCTCTTCTGTGTACAAGGCTGGTTGCTTATTAGCCCTGCCTTCCTCAAAAGCATCCTCATCCCTCTCGTGATTCTTTAGTCCCTTGAATCCATTAGTTGAGCGCATCACGCCGATCTCCTCATTGATGCGCGTTCTTAGGCTTCCTTTCTTTGTTTCCGATGGCGATTTGCTGTCCTCTGGGTTAATTCCTAATTGACTGTTGGTAGGAAGGAATTTGCTGGCCTCCTCTAATCCTTTCTTGAACTGAATCATGGACTCACTATCGCTGAAAATGCTCTTGACAAGAAGCTCATGCAAAGAATCCTCAGACCCATCATCATAATTCGAGATGCTGCTTGAAGAATTGGACAACAACTGCGAACTGGAATCCACGTTCGACTGGACGTCCAGGTCAGAACTTTCCCGCCCAGCATGGCTATGTTCTTCGATTGAGTAAAGAATATTAGCATCAGCTGAGTCACTAGAGCTGACAGTAACGCTTGTAGCATCGTGGCTTCCATGAGCACTGCTACTTCCAGAAAGGTTGCTATTTGGGCTCTCGATATAATGGCTTAAATCAAGTTGTGAGGGGCTCTGGTCAGACTGCTCTGAATGCTGTTGACCAAGGGCGTCCTGCAATGATCTTTCAGCATTTTGCAGAGCAACCTGATCAGCAAATACCCATTGTTGCTCCTCCATGTTCTCTTCCATAAGCATCTGACTTATGTACTTTAGAACAGGATCCAATGAGTCAGTGTCCCCCGATGGGGGGAGAGAATCTCCCCCTGGACTCTGGGCACTACTCGAGCTCGTAGATGGACCAAATTGGCCTCCACCTGAGCTCACGCTTGCCGAGGGAAAGATTAGATCTCCAATATCGAGGTCGATAGATTTTGAAGGAAGATCGTCTACAGGGTCTACTTTGTTCGAAAGAAAAGCACTATCTGAGGATTTAAGGACTAGAAAAGGGTCATCCAAAAAGAAACCATCTGCGAGACTCGGGTACCGATCTGGATTGGGTGAAAAGGCATGGCTGTCTACTGCGAGATCATCTACGTTGATACAATCGGAGTACTCAAAGATGAAACGATCCATGGCCATATACTCTCTTCAAACCCTATCAAAGTGACTTACATACCCTAACAGCATATTCTCATGCAAACCCCATCACTCCTAAAACACCAACCAACTAAAACTTAATGCTCTCACCCTGCAACTAAAGAACCCACTCTTCAATATTCTCCTTTTTGTTTATCCTTCGTTCTCCTAAACGACATGGACTGAAATCGAAGAATCCCAAGTTCAAACAGAGCAAGTGCACCGACAAAAGCCCGGCTACTTCAAAGGGGAAGGAAGTAAGCACCGACATGCCTAAGCAATTGAAAAGAGAAAACACAGAAGTCAACGGCCGAATCGACGAGAGACCCGACTTTTTCATCTACAGACATGGGACAGGAAAACAGAGATCGGATCTACGTACCGTAAGGACGAAAAGTGAAGTTGGAAGCTGAATAAAGACCAATCTGACTCCAATGCCATTTTTATAAGAGTAAATCTGAAGATGAAGGGAGTGCGTGAAGTTTGGAACCTTCCGGGAAGGGACGAGAGAGATGGCCCTAGAGATGTGCATGGTCCGGACCGATCCGGTCCCAGTATGGAACCGGGGACCGGACCGATTGTCCCGGTCCCCAAAATTTCGGAACTTGGGATCGGACCGGGACCGGAACCGGCGGTCCGATCCGGTCCTGGTCCAGTCCCCGTGGAATCGCTAACACCAGCTGCTTATAGAAATCTAACCCTTTGATCTAAACTAACAACTTCCAATCTCAACTATCCAACCTAATAAAACATACACATGACCATTGTACAACCATCACATGATTACTTATAATCCTAAAATAATGAAAAAAGACTAAATTAGGATGGAGACGAGGAGAGGAAGCGGCGAGAGGAGCGACAAGTTGACAACGCCAGTGGCCGCGATAGGTCTCGCCACTCGCCAGTGGCTGCGAGACGCGAGAAGAGCGACGATGCCAACGAGTGAGAGGCGGGACCGCGAGAGGAGCGAGCAGAGAGGCCAAGGCGAGAGGAGTGAGCGTCGAGCGAGAGGAGAGGAGTGACTGTTGAGCAGAAGATTGAGAAATTAGGTTTACTATATCTTCAAAAATTTCTAATTTTTTTTTCTAATATATATATATATTCTGAGCGGTCCGGTCCGGTCCCATCCACCATGAAACCGGTGACAGAACCGCCCCGTCACCGATCCCGTTTATTGGGACCGGAAATCGGATCGCCCCCTTCAAGGACCAGACCAACCCGGCCGATCCGGTTCAGTTTGCTCACCCCAGACACTCTACTTCAACTTGATCTTCGGGACCGAAAATTCAAAAAGCTGCAGATAAATTATACAGAAAATAAGCAAAAGACAAACAATATCGTGTAAGAAAATTTGGGTCAGACAATAAGGTGGGCCCGGATGATCTCATCTGGGCCCGACCCTCCACTTCGTGTTCCTTCGACTGGGGAAACGACATGTCAATTCTGCGGGTCCCGCGTCGACACGTTTCCGATGATTACGTGTCATATTGACCGGTCAATGAATGACGGCTGCTGTGAATGACAAAAACTAATATAAGGAGACGAATTTGGGATTTTTCGATTGTGAGCGCGAGTTTCTGCTTTTGACTCGGTCAAAATATGCCTCGGCCAAAAACCGGGTAACCCGGCACTACCGGTCAAAGTCCTGGCTTGAGGCCCAACCCAAGCTTAACTTCAACGGTGACTTAGGAAACAAGTCTCATTGATCGAAACTTCATAGGATAATACTTTAGTCTATTCGATGACGTTAGTGCTCCTTGTATCAATAATTTTGTGATTTCGGGATTCGCACCTCTACACCGACCCCGTCAGCATGAATATATACATTTTACTTTTTGAAATACGATGACCGAATAGAATATTTCAGCATTTCAATAACATATCTTTTCCGATAGATTTAACTACATCAATACTATGTTTTCCCTATGTTATTCAATCATAAATTTCCATGATGCACTAAATTATTTCTTCCCATCTATAGTTGATAAAGTCAAAAAGCTATGCGAGCTACGTTGACATCATGCAATGTGTGATTATCATTATTTTCCACCTAACATCTAGTGTGAATAGGAAAGGTTGAGGCCTAGCTTGAGGCTCAAGCCTTCTCCTAAGCTTTACTTCGACGGCACCCCATCAGCAGAACTATGCAATTTCCATCAGCATTACCATAAAACCTGGAAAATCATGACCATTTTTATAGTAAATTTTAATTTACACACGTGTCGATTTTATTACATCGATTGAGAAAATAACCTTTCATCGGCCAGAAGAAATTAACTATCAACATTAGTAGGAACAAAAAATATGACAGCCAGTGTCTCTTTCTATTACTGCATAAGTATTTCAATTTTCAGAAAAAGATTGAAAAATGAATCAAAGTTAGATTTAGGAGGAAAAGAAACTATTAAGTACTAATTAATGTGCTCTTTCCATCATTGAAGCTTATTATTGCAAGGACGTGGCACCATGCGGGCATTCCCACTTGCTTAAAAATGGTATTTTTCATTAAACTTTAGGATTAGATCTCACTAACCATAATTATGCTTAATTTAAATGCAGAAAAGCTAAAAATTTTGCAGATCAAATCAATCTAAAATGAAACAATTTATTGACAGACTGAATTGCATGAGAATTCAATTATATCTGCAATGACTAGTTTAATCGCATACTTGATCATCCTTGTATATAAACCAACAATTGACCCATCCAAAATTCTGCATGCGAGAAAGTATCCAGAAGTTCAATTGCCCTTTAAGTTCTGAAAGAGCTAAACAGTTTTCAGTATTATAGGATACTAGTAAACAACAGAACCATCAAGCGAACAGCACATATCATACACGAATGACAAAAACTAATATAAGGAGACGAATTTGGTATTTTTACGATTGTGAGCGCGAGTTTCTGCTTTTGACTCGGTCAAAATATGCCTCGGCCAAAACCGGTGACCCGGCACTACCGGTCAAAGTCCTGGCTTGAGTCCCAACCCAAGCTTAAACTTCAACGGTGACTTAGGAAACAAGCCTTATTGATCGAAACTTCATAGGTATTACTTTATTCTATTCAATGACGTTACTGCTCCATGTATAGATAATTTGTTACTTCGTGATTTACAACTCTACATCGATCCCGTCAGCATGAATACATATTTAACTTTTCGATATCTGATAAACTCGAATAGAATAATTTTGGCATTTCAATAACATATCATTTCGATGGATATAACTCTGCCAATACGATGTTTTCCTTGTGGTATTCAATCGTAAATTGGTATGACTGCCTGAATTATTTCTTCCCATCTATAATTGAGAAAGTCAAAGAGCTATTGGAGATATAAAATAAAATAAAATAAAAAGCCCCTTCCTTTAGGGTTTGCTCTCTCTCAGCCGCCAACCCAACCCTCGTCCATTGAAGTTCGTCCTCGGAGAGGGACAGGGGTCCCTCTCCCTCCCTCCCTCCCTCCCTCCCTCTTCCCTTTTCCTCTCCCTCTATCCCTATTTCTTCATGCTTAAGAATCTTCAAGATATCTTCGCTAATTGTGTGGAAGTCATTCGAGCGCTCCACAAGTCTCTGAAGCTCCTTTCTCATTGCGTTCAATGGTGAGTTTGAACTGTAACTACTTTATAACTCTTTTCAAATTTGAAAGTTCTTTTGTCCCGATCTAGATATAGATGTGGGGTTTACAAGACGTTATTTGTGCATTTTCAACCTATTAGTGTTGTTATTTTCTCTGTATGGTGATGGTGCTGGGTACGCCGAACCTTGACACGCACCGCCTTTTGGCAAAATCATAATTAAGGATGGTTTCGGCATGCGCTCATCACTAATGATTATGCAAGTTTCGATTATCGAGCGCCAATTGTGCTATGATGCTATGACAAATCTGTTCTTGTGGAAAGGAGTTGCTGTAGGTTGAAGCTATGTGTCTCTCTTTTAAGTGAAATAAAAATTTCCTTCTTGACAAAAAATAAAAATAAAGAGCTATACGAGCTACCTGGACATTATGCAATGTGTGATTACTTTCTCTTCTTCTTTTTTCACCTAACATGAGTGTGTGAATAGAAAAGATTGACGCCTAGCTTGAGGCCCAAGCCTTCTCCTAAGCTTAACTTCAACGGCACCCCATCAGTAGAACTATGCAATTTCCATCAGCATTACCATAAAACCTAGAAAATCAAGACCACTTTTTTGGTAAATTTAATTTACACACGTGTCGATTTTATTACATCGATTATTAAAATAACCCTTCATCGCGCAGGACAGACCAGAAGAAATTAATCTAGTCGAATAGCATTCTACAATATCTAACAACATTAGTAGAAACAAAAAACATGGCAGCCACTATCTCTTTCTATTACTTATTTCTCATTATACTTTAGGATTAGCTCTCACCTGCCACGTATGCATAATAATGCTTAATTAAAATGCAGAAAAGCTAAAACTTTTGCAGAAAAAAAAAATTATAAGAGGTGCAAATGAAACAATTTATTGACACACTGAATTGCATGAGAATTCAATTATATCTGCAATGACTAGTTCAATCACATACTTGACCCCCCTTGTATATAAACCAACAATTGACCCATCCAAATTTCCACAGAAAGACAAAACGGAGATACAAACACAATGCCTGCATGCCAGAAAGTATCCAGAAGTTCAATTGCCCTTTAAGTTCACTTGAAGACATGAGCATAATTTGAGTGCATCACATGTGGAAACACATCCTACATGAGCCCCACCTGGGATACTCAAGTTGTTCTCAAAGGGCTAAACAGCTTTCAGTATTATAGGATACTAGTAAACAACAGAGCCATCAAGGGAACAGCACACACCATACATGATAATCCTGCACCCATACCCATTATCAGGATCGAGCTCCCATGTTACTTGCAGAACTTGTGAGATATAGATAGACAAATTTCGACACACCATCAGCAAAAATTCACAAAGCGGTACGGCATAGAAGCTGTAAATTGTATCTTCCTCTCTCAAGGGTTGATAAACAGTAAGAACATCATTGCAGATTCAAAACTGTTTGCAATTAAAAAGATACATGCACAAATAGAAGAGCGGGAAATCGCTACATTCTGAGCTCCTCTAATGAAAATCCTTGACCTGTCAACTCGAGAAGAATCCCTGCAATGTACAGGTCATGACAGAAAACATTCCTTTTGCAGCCATCCTAAGTGGGCGCCCAACAGGAGGAGCCATAAACAATCCGACCTCTCCAACCTTGCAGCATCCAGGTGCCGTCTTCATCAAGCACAAAATCCTTGTGGTACCATGCTTTCATCTTACTCCTGAACAACTTCATGAGCTCTTGGTCCAGAGGAAGCGCCTTAAACCCAGCCCTCATATGACGAACCTGCCATTGCTTGTAAGTTTCTGGCCTCTCAACCCTTTCCGAACCTTCGCATGCTATGACATTGATAATTTCCCGTCCATGGAACTCTCTCTCAAAAACCAACCTCTCTTTGCTGTCACCATCTAAAATAGCATCAAACATATCAAACACTGCAGAAAGATCAAAAAGTGCCTCTCGGAATCTTGTCGCGAAAAATGGCGCATTGTAGGAGCCACTACGTACAGCGTGAACAAAAACATCCGGTTTAATTTGCCGAATTAGATTCAACACAGCATCACGTGGATTGTTGTCCTCGACTGTCTCATCAAGGAGATTCCTAAACCGATCTAAACAATTCACAGCAACTGTCTCATTGCTTTGAATCTTGAGATCCTCAAGTTTAATGGATTCCCAATTCCTCGATGCTATGCAACTGAATTCAAAAGGGACATTAAAACGCTCACAATACTTTTTCAAACGACGACCTGTCTCCTCTATTCTTTCTGCCGGGCGGAAACCAGCCTGTGGAAGCTCTATCCCTGTGATGCGCAACTTACAGGGCCCTTCTAATCGAGAAGAGAGCTTCTGTATGAGGATTGGCCATTGAAAACCAAAGGCAATGCCAAAATCTATTATATGAAGGGTAGTGGCTTTCTCTGCTAATCTCAAAATCATGTAATTTGCAAAGCAAATGGAGAACTTCTTAAACGGACATGTCGAAAGGTGAAGGTGGTAAGCTTTCAAGATATCGGCTACTGAGGTCCTCCTGGCGACAAGAGTAGAATAGAAGTGTTGCATTCGAGTCTCGTTGCCCACCAATCGTGCCTCTAGCCCATTGGCAAAGTAATGGGCCAGTCTTTGAGACCCATCGCCAGAAGGAGAAGAGTTCTCTCTAATCTGCTTCAACAATTCATTAGCGGTCCTGAAATCACTAGTAGAGATGGCTTGTGCACAGAGAATCAGAAGAGTTCTCAAGTCAACAGTATTCCCGCTTCCCTGCTTCTTACCACGACTCCTACCTCTGTTGGAACCGCGCTTGTTCCTTTGTGGCTGTATGTCTTTGCTCAGCCCTGTCTCCACAGGTTTGTCGCCAGAACACATAGCCCCACCATTTTCGTTGTATAGCAACACCTTATCGAACAAATCCGAAAGCTCACTCTCTTCTGTGTACAAGGCTGTTTGCTTATTAGCCCTGCCTTCCTCAAAAGCATCCTCATCCCTCTCATGATTCTTTAATCCCTTGAATCCATTAGGTGAGCGCATCGTGTTGATCTCCTCATTGATGCGCAGTTTTGGGGTTCCTTTCTTTGTTTCCGATGGCGGTTTGCTCTCCTCTGGGTTAATTCCTAATTGATTGTTGGTAGGAAGGAATTTGCTGGCCTCCTCTAATCCTTTCTTGAACAGAATCATAGAATCACTATCACTGAAAAATCTCTTGACAAGAAGCTCATGCAAAGAATCCTCAGACCCATCATCATAATTCGTGATGCTGCTTGAAGAATTGGACAACAACTGCGAACTGGAATCCACGTTCGACTGGAAGTCCAGGTCAGAATGTTCCCGCCCAGCATGGCTATATTCTTCGATTGTGTAAAGAATATTAGCATCAGCTGAGTCACTAGAGCTGACAGGATTGCTTGTAGCATCGTGGCTTCCGTGAGCACTTCTACTTCCAGAAAGGGTGCTACTTGGGCTCTCGATATAATGGCTTAAATCAAGGTGTGAGGGGCTCTGATCAGACAGCTTTGAATGCTGCTGACCAAGGGCATCGCACAACGACTTTTCAGCATTTTGCAGAGCTCCCTGATCAGCAATTTCCCACGGTTGCTCCTCCATGTTTTCTTCCATAAGCATCTGACTTATGTACTTTAGAACAGGATCCGATGAGTCGGTGTCCCCCGACGGGGAGAGAGAATCTCCCCCTGGAGTCTGGGCACTAGTCGAGCTCGTAGAAGGACCAAATGGGCCTCCATCTGAGCTCACGCTTGTCGAGGGAAAGATTAAATCTCCAAAATCGAGGTCGACAGATTTTGAAGGGAGATTATATACAGGGTCAACTTTATTCGGAAGAAAAGAACTATCTGAGGATTTAAGGTCTAGAAAAGGGTCCTCCAAAAAGAAACCATCTGCGAGACTCGGGTACCGATCTGGATAAGGTGAAAAGGCATGGCTGTCTATTGCGAGATCATCTACGTTGATACAATCGGAGTAATCAAAGATCGAAGGATCCATGGTCATATACTCTCTTCAAACCTATCAAATTCACTTATATGCCCTAACAGCATATTCTCATACAAACCCCATCTCCTTAAACGTCAACCAACTAAAACTAAATGCTCTCAGCCTGCAAGTAAAGAACCCACTCTTCAATATTCTCTTTTTCGTTTATCCTTCGTTCGCTTAAAGGACATGGATTGAAGTCGAAGAATCCCAAAGATCAAACAGAGCAAGTGCACCGAGAAAAGCGGACTACTTCAAAGGGAAAGGAAGTAAGCGCCGACATGCTCCAAAACCTAAGCAAATGAAAAGACAAAACACAGAAGTTAACGGCCGAATCGACGAGAGGCCCGACTTTCATCTACAGACATAGAAAAGGAAAACAGAGATCGGATCTGCGTACCGTAAGGACGAAAAGTGAAGTCGGAAGCTGGACAAAGACCAATCTGAAGATAGGCTTCTCCGATGCGATTTTTATACGATTGAATCGCAAGATGGAGGAGTGCTGTGAAGTTGGGAACTTTCCGGGAAGTGGACGAGCGGGATAACACTCAAAACTTCAAGTTGACCTTTGGGACCGGAAAAACAAAAATCTGTAGATAAATTAAACAAAAAATAAGCAAAGTACATATATATCGTGCAAGAAGATTTGGGTCAGACAATAAGGTGGGCCCGGCTGATCTCATCTGGGCGCGGCCCTCAACTTCGTGTTCCATTGTGAACGCGAGTTTCTGCTTTTGACTTGGTCAAAATCTGCATCAGCCAAAAACCGGGTGACCTGGCACTGCCGGTCAAAGGCCTTGGCTTGAGGCCCAACCCAAGCTTAACTTCAACGGTGACTTAGGAAACAAGAAAGTCCCATTGATCAAAAACTTCATAGGATAATACTTTTGTCTATTCAATGACGCTACTGCTTCTTGTATCGATAAGGGCGTTGCTTCGGGATTCGCAACTCTACATCGATCCGTGAGCATGAATACATACTTTACTTTTGAAAATTCGATTACCAATAGGTCGAATTGAACATTCTTCTATATTTTCAATAGCATATCACTTGGACGGATTTAGCCAACCATGTGTCTTTTGTGGTATTCAATTGTAAATTTCTGATGCACTACATTGTTTCTTCTCATCTCTAATTGATAAAGTCAAAGCGCTATGCGAGCTACTTAGACATTATGCAATGAGTGGTTAGTCTCTAACATAACATCAAGTGGTGAATAGAAAAAGATTGAAGCCGTTGAACTCAATCGAAATAAAAACTTCTTTATTTGTGGTCCGATTCGGTTCCAAGAATTGTTTCGGTTGGTTTGGTTTGATTTAAAACCGTGTTAGTGCAATTTTGATTCAGTTTGGCCACCAAAATTGTACTTCTACTTGCCATCACAAGGAAAAATCAAAGATCGCAATATAGTTTACGGTTGTGATCTTTTGAGTTTGCTTATCGAACTTATTATCAGTCTTGGCCAGAAAGTAGCTAAATGACATGATAAAATTCCAGACTTGCTATATGTCAGGATATTTCGATACAGTGGTTTGCAAAAGTCCCTAACATGAATTGTCAGAAACATAATGTTATCGCTTTTGATGGGTCGTTTTCGTTTTTTCATCCTAGGAGAAAAAATCAGGACAACCTTCACGGGTTGAATCTATGTCTATGCCTAATCTTGTAACAGGTTTGGTAAGGGGTCTTAATCAGAGCAGTCGTGGTAGAGGCAACCCAACATCCTGGTACCGTGGTCCTAGTGCTACCATTCTTTCAACGACGGAAAATTCTAAAGTATTCAGTATTCTTTTTTTGACCCACAAAATAATATATATATATATATAAAAGAAGAAGTGATTATTGAGTTGGCCCTCCTCATTCGACCTCTCATCTCATCATTCTCCAAGTTCGGCCCAGTGCTTAGAAGGCTTGGACAACGAGGTGAATAAGAAATTATTGGATTAAAGCGACGATGAGCCTACTTCGTCGGATTTAGGTGGACCTTGCATTGAATTTAGTGGGATCCATTTAGACCCGCGCATTTCGATTGCACCCGCGAAGCGGAATAATATTCTCTCTGTAGCATAGAATAAAGGTGATCGGCTCCCGATTCGGTCCGGTTCCATCCCGGAATCGGTAATCGGACATGACAGACTGATTCCCAGTTTCCAGGACCAGGGACCGGACCGAAAGTGCTTAGAACCGAATCTGACCGGACCGACCGGTTCGGTTCCCAGGCGATCCATTGAAATTGATTGCATGTGCTTAAAACGCATATTCACATTTTAAAAGTACAGAAATACCCTCAATAATTAAGAGTTTACATGGTTTCTTTAAAGATTTTTTTAAAAATTAAATTAAATTAGCAAGGTAGTTGGTCCGGGCAGTCGAGGTGGGCGATTCCACCCCTGAAACCAGGAACTGGACTAACAATTATTGTTCCAATTTTATGGAACCAAAAACCAGGCCGGTTCAATCCGATCCGGTCAGTTCGTTTTGCTCGCCCCTAGTTCAGACTCATAAGTTGAACCAACGGGTCGACCCATGTCTTTTTATCAATCGGACAAGTTAAAGGCACGAAACGGATAAGCTAAGAACTCCACCTATATGTATTTATTCGACAAACTACACCATTTTCATGCCTAGTTATAATTTATACTGAATAATTTTCTTTATTTGAAAAAAGCCATCCCCACGGCCCCGCAAAAGAAATTTCCGGATCAGCGACATAGTAATTGGTAACCGGGGCTCCTCAAATCACATCCTTTCACATTTATAAATCTAAACTCGTGGGAAAAAATTGCTTACACGTGCAAAACATGCCCAAGTGCAGATGGTGCCATGACACTCAAAAAGACAAAATTAACCAAGACCTGTTTTAGGCAACAGCGGACAATGAGGGTATTCGGGAACAGTATAACCAGAAAAACTACATTAGTGCTTAAATTTATTATAGTCCAGGAAGACTGTCTAGACAGTACCACGGATAAAAAGAGTAGCAGTTCCACTATACAGTATACACAGCCAAGGGAGGGCAAGCGTTTCCTAGCTATCAGTCTAAACAGAAATATCACCAGCCGAGAATAGAGATGTTTATAGCAGCATACAATCTTAAAGCGAATGCAAGGTTATTCGATGCCCGTTTCCGAAAGCTTGAAAGATACAGTACTTGTCACAACAGCCAGTGGCTTCCTCCTTGGTCGTGATAAACTAACCCTGGCTCGCACAAAAAGTGCAAGCAAATGAAGACTTGGAGAAATTCTACACAGGTTCCCAACAGGAGGAAGCATAAAGAATCCGACCTTTCCATCCTTGGAGCATCCAGGGACCGTCTCTGTCGACCACAAAATCATCAAGGTACCCCTCTTTCAACTTCGACTTCAGCTTCTTCATAATTTCGGGATCCAGAGGGAGGGGCTTAAAACCCGCCCTCGTGTTGCGGATTTGCCACTGCTTATATGTCTCGGGCCTCTCAACTCTCTCTGTGCCCTCGCATGCAATGACATTCAGAGCTTCCCGGCTAAAAAACTCTTGTTCAAAGGACTGCCTCATCGGGTGTTCCTGAGGTAATTTAGCATCAAATGCATCAAACAAGGCCGAGTAGTGGAAAAGAACCTCCCGGAACCTCGACACGAAAAAGCAGGCATTGAAGGATCCATTAAGGATAGAGTGGACAAAAATTCTCGGCCTGATTCGATGCACTAGCTTTAGCATGTGGTCCCTCGGGCTATTTACTATAACAGTCTCATCAAGTAAATTCTTAAATCGAAAGAGGCAATTCACTGCGACCACCTCATCGATGGAAATCTTGAGGTCCTCAATCCTAATGGTTTCCCACTTCTGCGCGATAGCACTGTACTCGAATGGAACATTGAAACGCTCACAGTACTTCGCCAGGCGACGACCAGTCTCTTGAACTCTTTCTGCTGGACGGAAACCACTTTGGGGCAGCTCGATCCCCGTGATGCGCAATTTCGGGGGGCCACCAGGTCTCCTTGAGAGGCAATGAATGAGGGCAGGCCATTGAAAACCATATAGGATACCAAAATCAATAATATGCAGTTTCTTCGCTTTCTCAGCTACGCTCAAAATCATATGGTTAGAAAAGATGATCGCAAACCTCTGAAATGGGAAAACCGAGAGATAAGCTTGGTAAGCTTTCAACATTTCAGTAGCAGATTTCCTTTTGGAACCTAGCTTCGTATAGATTTGCGCTCCCGTGCAATCCATGCGTGCTTGAAGGGCTTCGGCAAAATAGTGGGCCAACCTCTGAGACCCATCACCAAGAGCGGAGGAGTGCTGCCTAATCTGCTCCAGATATTGATTAGCATTTTTACGATCCTCCACGGCAACTGCTTGTGCGCATGAACACAGAAGGTTCCTCAGATCCACGACTTCCTTCTTATCACTAATTGGTTTTTTGCCAGAGATCTGCGCAGCTGAAAGTGCAGATGATTGCAGATTTTTCTGTACGCTCTGGCTTGCCCCATTACGTGAGGCGTCGTCAAACTTAGAATCAGGCTTCCTTCCTGTCGGGGCACAAAGTAGAACCTTGTCGAACATCTCAGCTAACTCATTCTCCTCCAAGTAAACTAATGGCTGCTTTGTGCTCCTCTGATATTCAAAATCTGCATCCTCACGCTCATGCTTCTTCTTTCCCTTGGGTTCATATAAAAACGAGAGTTCAGCCTCATGCTTCTCCACCTTGACTGCGGCCCTTGCAGTATCCCTCTTCGACACCAGATGGGGCATGCTCTTCTCCGTATCAATCGACAACGGGTTACCCTTCGGAATAAATCTACTAGCTTCCTCGAACCCCTTCTGGAAGAAAAACATGGAATTGCTATCCGCAAAAAGGTTTGGAAGCAAAAGCTCACCCATGGCAGAGCCTGGCCCCAACATCCCCTTAGCTTTGGCAATGACATTTTTTCGAATTTCATGTGATGATTGGCGACTGGGATTTGCAGTCGCCCGGAACACAAAGTTCTCTGGGATGTGAGACTGTAATATAGAGGGTCGGCTCTCACAAAAATCACCAATCCCTGGAAAATCAACAAAATTGCCACCACTACTAGCGCTCGAACTGATAGTACTGCCACTGTGGCCGCTGCTGCTACCTGAGCAATTGTCATCAGGGCTGTCCATGTAGAGAGGTAACTGGTTTTGTGAGGGACGGTCCTTCTGACAGAGAACATCGTACAATGATTTCTCCGCAGCTTGGAGAGCCAGAGGATCATGAAACATACAGGGTTTGTCATCCATGTCCTCCTCCATGAGCATCTGACTTATGTATTTGAACATGGGATCCGGGGAGTCACTATAGTCAGAAAGGATATCTCCATCTGTGCTAAAACTAGGAGATACGGCGGAGTTGCTGGGTTCAGGATCAGAAGCAAAGGAAGGACAGTCAACGTAAAGGTCTGTACTAGGGTCGTCCAGCATCAATTGGTTAGCTAACTCCTCGAATGGATTCGAGATGGGCACAAGAGTCTGATCATGGAAATTGAAGCCGCTAAACGGTTCAGAATGCCCCGTGTGCTGACGATCCATAAACATTTTTCGGTCCGCACGAGCTCAAGGAAAACAATTCAAACTCAGGCCACAGACCTGGAATTCTGATAAGAAGGTCTTCGGACAGTTTCTACTACGACTCTAAGCCCTGAAACCACTCAAACAGATTGAAAGGAACCAAATCACGATAAGAAAAAGTTCCAGATAACCGAGTCATCCCATTTAAGCTCAGCAATCGATCAGAAATAAGAACAAACGCCGCAACAAGAAGAACCCAATATTACACGGCAAGGAATTCAGACAGACACACAGTCGAAATCCCATATACCAAGAAATGAAACCCTAACATCGTCATATTAACGCCTGAATCGGAAGAAAGGAGGCTAATTGCGTCGAGATACAGTCTAGGCAACCATCAAGAGAAACCGCGGGGGTAGTAGATGGAAGATCGAGGCGTACCTGAGGAAGGGACCGAAACGAGAAGCCGAAGGTGAAGCTGAGACGAGGTCGGTGGGCGGATCTTTTATAAGAGCCGCCATGAATCTTCGTGGAAGCAGTGAAACTGGCTTGAGAGAGAGAGAGAGCACCTAACTCTTAACGTGCTGTTTGGTTCCACCTTCACCACGTTCATTTCCCCTCCGCCCCACCTGGCGCTGGACCAGAACCGAGTCAATGCGGACTCAAACTCGAGTCTTCACCCGACCCGGGTCCATTTAACAACATGGCGACCCAGAGATGGTGCAGTGACAGTGTTATGTTTTTGGGTTCAACATTATAGGCAGAAAAGAGAAGCAACGAACAAAAGTGAGAGAAAGAGAAAACTGATTATTCACGAGATTCAAAAGAATTCTTTTTTCTGTCAAAAATCAAATATTTAAAAGCGAAAAGTGATCATTAAGGGCTCGCATGACAACATTTTTGGAGTAGAATTTCTGCTCCAAAAACAGAAATTCGCTTGGTAACGCGACTTCTAGCGCATATATCTGTTTGGTTATGTAGCTTCATTTTTCTATTTCCGGAGCATTTTTTTTTGTTGCTACAGAAGTAATTTTAAAACCACTTGAAGAAGTAAAAAAAAAAAATTAATTCTCTCTAGAAGTAAAAAAAAAAATCAACTTCTGCTCAAAAGCAAAAATTTCTAGAGCAGAAATATTGTCATGCTCACTGGGGCCTAAGCCTCTCAATAAAATTAAATTCTCATAATCCCAAATCACGAGAACGAAGATCAGAACATGGTGCAAGCCGCAAACCTTAAAGGATGGATTCTTCTTTCACTAACGCCGCCAAGTGTGCCATTTGGCCCCTTCAGATTACCTTAAAAAAAAAACATTTTTCATCAGAAATAGATCAAGAACTCCGAAATTAAGGATATCGCGTCGGCGCACAACGATTCCACGTGTGGCTACCGCGCACCGACCCGTACAAAACATCTGGGTAAATCAACGGTTGGCCCACTTGAGTCAACCTGTGGGTCCCCCCTACCTCTTTTGTAAATCGGGCCACTTTCCTTTTTCCATGTGCGAGTTGGTTTTTTACTTCTTTGTTTTTCGGTTATGATGTGAGAGTAGATTTAACTTGTGTGCTCCATGGGACTTTATTCAACACGTAATACAATAATTTAAAACATATTTTTTTTAAAAAATAACCGCTTCTATTATTTACAAAAATAGATAAATGATCATGCGACGAGGAAGTTGCGTAACTTTTTCATAATGGAAGATAAAAAGATGTAACTTTATCGGGTTCTTTAGTTTCGAAAGGGGCGATGTGTTTTATTAATTCTCTCTTTTGCAATTCAAGAACTCCAAGCTTGACTTAGAAGCACCCGCGTTCAGACCGGACCATAGCGCGCATTCATTGGCACGTTCTCATGAATTCAATTCGCATTTGATAATCAAGATTCCTCGCTTTCCTCCATCACATGAAATGGTCAAAGTCATTAGCTAAATGACATAACGTGCGCCTAATTAAAATTTTGATCAACCACTCCATCAATTAGAAAACAAGTCCTTGGTCCACATCGCGTCCCAGCAGTACGTCACTCCAACACATGGAGACGAGCTTAATTTTTGTATATTTTCACGAAAGATAAAGGGACGAGAGAATATTAACGAGTGCCGTTAAGACAGAGGTTAACCATAATGTTAGATGAACGCACGATTTAGTATCTGAATATTCTAACACACATTCACACGCGGAGGCTGAACTTTTGTCTAGGACTAAGCGTGGAAATTTACCATGAGGGTCGCAAATGATGTTCGTATTAGGTGCACAAACACAACGAAATAGAAAGTTAATGCGAGAAAGAGAAATCGAAATACGAGATTTATCTTGATTTACCCATAAACTAGGGTTACATTCAATAGATGATTCCATTATAATTATTAGCACATCACATCTCCGTTACAATTCTCAATTACAGAGCGGGACCCTCTCGCCTTTCTGTCGATGAGAAGTATGAATGATACTCCAACAATGAGGAGTTTGGAAAGATTCGAACTCGGGATCTTATACTTTGATATCATATGAGATTTTGTCGGACCACTATACAATTCAAAGCCTCTTTTTTTTTTTTTGGGGGGGGGGGGGGGGTGATTTATAATTAGAAAAGAAATTTGTCTCTTGATAATGCATTACCTGATAATCTTGCTA
The DNA here is from genome assembly GCA_029784005.1 of Lenwebbia sp. NSW1173648. Taxonomy (NCBI): domain Eukaryota; kingdom Viridiplantae; phylum Streptophyta; class Magnoliopsida; order Myrtales; family Myrtaceae; genus Lenwebbia; species Lenwebbia sp. NSW1173648. The sequence goes on from JARCGZ010000011.1 coordinate 1,435,117, forward strand.
TCAGAAATCTCGGTCTACACGATGGAAAATTGCGGGTATGGTGAGCTAAGACTTAGGGAGTCGTCGTCGTCGTGAGGTGTGCGTTATTCATGCACGTGCATGACAATGACCCTCAAACCCCCCATTCGTCCACGTTGGCAAACGTCGCTCCAAGTTGGAATACTACGTCGGACGATGTCTATGCAAGAATGTGAGCTCGAGCATCGAAGTGATTTTGGATCCTTCTGAACGTGTTACGTCTACCCTAGAATAGATACGACAATTGCATTAAATTTGGTACGAGTAGATTACAAAATAGGATGTCCTATTGCCCTGGAGAAGCAAATTCGATTGCCGACTGAGTGGCTAAGAATCATAGAAAAAATACCTTACCTTTAAACTGGGTTTCCCCCCCTCCCCTTGCTTTTTGGGAGCTAGTATGTGTTAGGAAAAATCCCCCATGATATTTTGAAGATGACAAAATAATCAAAAACTACTAATGTATTTATTGGTTGAGTAGAACCAGGTGAAAGAATCACAAGCCGTTATGCAGATGGTGTATTAACAGAATATCTGAAGGTTATGAGTTATCTATCAATGGTGACCAAGGCATTGGGCGTAAAGGTGTCTACAAGCTGGAGGTACCTAAGTAGAAAATGAACAAGCCTAGAACGAGAAGTTCGGTAAAGCTTGGAAGGATCTTGAATAGGTAAACAAGCCTAGAACGGGAAGTTCGGTAAAGCTTGGAAGGACCTTGGATAGGTGAACAGCGAGGTAGAGCTGTAATTGCCAATATGCTTGGAGGAACCAGAAGATGGAGCTCAAGATACTGCATCTGAATTATGCATCTGAAGTTCTGGATATTGCATCTGAGAAGAAAAGTTTATATTGACCTTAGTTGGATGTTCAGACTCAAGGAGTAGTCGTCGCGTATTTGCTTCTGAGAAAGTTGAAGTCTAGTATACATATGGAGAAATGTGTTGCCTCTGAAGACTTCGGATGGAGGATTGTGTTGCCTCTGAAGACTTAACCTCGTGAAGACTTATATGCGAGCATCAACAAGGTTTCTATCAACATCAAACTCAGTGTATCTCTGTTCAGAAACTGTGACTTATTCAGAAGCAGTGATATATGAAAAATTCAAAAACTGTCACTTATTCAGAAGCAGCGATATATTCAGATTCAAGACACTGCTTCTGAAGTCTGGTTCTGAAGATTGTTCAAAAGCTGCGAGATATATTAATTCCAGATTCTAAAGACCCACGCCTGACATATGTTGCCAAGGTATTTATGGAAGTTTGTAATCTTTGATTGATAAGATTATTCTATAACATGATTGATAGAATATCCTTGATTGGAAATTACCTTCCATGGGACAAGAAAACTTTCATATTTGAAGAACTCCACTTATGGAAACCGAAGATTAAGTTGTATGGGCGACTAAATCTAAGGGGTTTAGATTCAACACTAACGGTCACCAAATCTCCCTAGATATAGTCTCGTTCAATCAAGATTGATGGCGTCCAATCAGCGATTGAAGAGCGATCCTTTGAAGACCTGTCCAACGGTTAGTTTGGGGGTGAAGGAGTATAAAAGGAGATCCATGGTGCTACTACGGTGTAAGATCAAAATTATCAATTTCAAAGTGCAAGAGTTATTCAGATTCATACTTGTCTCCGTGAGCTTAACGTTATTATCTTTGAGAGGCTTTGTAAGAGTGATTGAAGGAGGATGGTGTGATCTATCAAAGAGAGTATCATCACTTGTTGAAAACCTCCATTGATTCATCTAGTGGAATTCAGCCAATCGGTTGTCAGCGTGAGAGAGTGGACGTAGGCTTGATCTAAGCCGAACCACTATAATCGTCGTGTGCAATATTCTCTATCTCTAAACTCTTATCATTTTGTTTGATAGAATATTGCATACTGGTGTTTATATTCAGAATTTGCATACTCATGTTCAGAATCATAAACTGCACATATTTAGGTTCAGATTCTATTTTGACTTGATTTTTTTAATTCTGCATTTTCTAGTCAAAATTATTTTAAATCACATATTCACCCCCCTCTAGGTGATATTGCTAGATACAACATTATGTATTGATGCCACATCCCTTGGGCTTTTCTCCTTGAGTTATTTCAATGAAAAGTTATTGTTCTGACCCAAAAAAAAAAAAATTAGAAAATAGGATACAAAGGTTTTTTCCCAATCTTTCTTGCCAGACTCTTGCTTTCTTATCTTAGTTTGATACATCACATAAACTACCTAAACCCCTTTTTGTTCACTTGGATACCTCAATTCTACAAATTCGTGTTGAGGCGATGTCTCGATCGAATTGAGCGCCACCACATCATTCTTGCATTGTTCCAACCTTAGAAGTTAAAAGATTTTGACTTTCCTTTTCTTTTCGAAATTATTATTTTGTTCAAACCTTTTGACGTTTTGTCAATGCAGTCCATACGGTCAATTTTGGCCGAAAATCACTGACATGGATATTGGCCGTCTTACATGGCACGACCGACGCTGACGTAGACAACTTTTATAATTTTTAAATATTTTTCGAAACTTTTTTATTTTCTTTCATTTTCATTTTGATGGAAAAAAATATAAAGCATAAAAAGAACCGCAAAATTTCAGGGGAACTTATTTGTTCCGTTGTCCTTCAGTTCTACTACCGACAGGTTTTTATGGCCCATTCAAAATTTGTTGACTAAGGGAGCGCATGACAACATTTCTCTTCCCTGGCCTTATTATAGCTAAAAATAGATTTTTCTATTTTTATTTCCTAGACGAGTTTCTGAGCCGAGATACATGTTTGATAAAGACAAAAAATTTCTGTTCCTGAAACAGAAATTCATTTGATAACGGTTGAAAATTTATACTTATGGAATATTATTAACACAAAATATTTTACGAAAATTTTCTACTTCATTTTTCTTTAAAAAATAATTTTTATTATTTGAAAATATTATTTACTATTTAAAAATAAAAAAAATATTATTTATTTTTTACTCGGGCGGTGGTGGTGATTGCGGCGGCTGGAGGTGGTCGGTGGCGGCCAGCGGAGGGTGGCGGTGGTGGTCGGCGGTGGTCGGCGGGGTCGGCGGTGGCGACCGGCGGCGACCGGAAGTGGTTGGCTAGCACCGGCGGTGGTCGGCGATGACCGCAGGTGGTCGCGACGACTAGTGATAGCCTCTAGGGGTGAACGGTTTCAAGTTCCGTACAGGTTCCACTTAGAACTTAGAATCTACCCGTCTATACAGGTTTCTCATTTTTTGGAACCTAAAACCTACCTTGCATACCCTAGAACCTAGAACCTACCCTATCACAGGTTCCAAGGTAGGTTCCAGGTTCCACCCAGGTTCTACATGTATTCTTAGCTGAACAATTATAGCGAATAATCACATTTAATGACCACCACCTGCTGTTAAAATTCACTGACCACAACTCATATTTAGGCACACGAAAAATATGAAACATTAACAAAGTAAAAGTCTCAATGATAAAGTGGTTCCAGATTACATATTTATCATCGGACACCATGGAATATCACAAGATGACGCGAAGACATATACCAAGAAAAAATATAAAAAATTGCTCCAGGTTTCAGGTTCCGGTTTTAGGTTCCACCTACTTGGAACCTGGAACCTACCCGTCAGAACATGTTCCCTAATTTTTGGAACCTGGAACCTACCCTCCATACCTTGGAACTCGAAACCAATCTGTTCCCATAGGTCCGGTTCTCCAAGTTCCAAGTTCTACCTTGGAACCATGCTCACCCCTAATGGCCACTGTTCGGAACCGGCCAGTTCCGGTTCATGAACCGACTATTCCGGTTCGTGGCCATGGGTGAACAGGAACCGAAACCTTAAAGGGCGGTTCTGGTTCAGATTTTAAACTGGCGATTCCGGGCCGGTTCAAGGCCCAGTTCCGATTCAAAATCGAAAATGGAACCGCCGGTTCCGATTTTCATCATTAATTTTTAAATAATGAATTATGAAATAATAAAATAATAAAATATGAAATTATGAAATAATAAATTATCAAATACAATTTGTAATCAAATTTGAGAGGGGGAAAAAGGGAGGGGGAAGGGGCTTGAACTTAATGAATTATCATTAAGCCCCTACATATCTTCTTGGGGATAGAAGAATCAAAGCCTATGTAGTTCTTTTACCTTTGATAACCCCATACTTACCTCATCGTCAATCGTCGCTACCCGTTCCGGTACCGGTACCTGTGGCGGTGGTATCGCCATCATCGAAGAATTCGGCTTCATTGCTGCGATCCATCTCTTATTGTCGATGTTGAGCCTTTGTCCAATCATCGACACAAGTTTGAGCCTCCACCGAATCCGGAGCTAATCTTGAACGTCGGTCGTCCAAAATGTTGTCTCTAGCGCTAAATTCTTATTCAACCGCAACTGTTGAACAAGGAGTTACTAAAACTTGTCTTGCGATGATAGCGAGAATTTGGAATTGGGTTGAATGCCTCTTCCACCACTCTAGAATTTTGAAATCTGTTCCGCCTTCGAATTCACCAAACTCAAAAAAAGTGGTTAAATAGGTCTCTATTTCGGAAATATTTACTGTTGCTCCCTTTTGTCCTTTTTTCCTATTCATCAGCATTTTGTTGTCACACCCCGAACCCCGGGCGGGCGACCATCCCTTCCAAACGTCAGGTCAAAGGATGATGTCCCAGGCAGATCATCGACCCATTTCTTTTATCTTATAATTAAGCACACGCGGAAGCGAACAACAACCCCAGACAACAACGACAGGGATAGACAGAATAGGAACTACAACAAACCCTTTTCATTACTTGCTTGATTAGTTCATAATACACACATAATTTACACGAGTCCTCCTCGGACCGATCCCCTTAGACCCACAAAAAGATACCGGGTCGGGTCAGGGCGTACTATAGCCGATAACTACTACTACACTACCAGTTATACACAAACGGCCTCCAAAACTCCTCCGCAGCCTCTCCAAAACCCCCGGGCCAACAACACCGGGTCAACCCTGGTAACCAGGCGGCGAATCTGGATCCTCCTCCTCCGAACTCAGATCTGGGTCCACGATCTCCCCATCCGGCATTTCAGCCTCCGTTGCGTCCCAAGTCTGGACTATTGGACCCGCACCCAGGGGTACATCAAACCCCCGGATCGGTCCTATGGGAACACTAGTCCGACACATGAACTAGGCCTTAAAGATGTGGGCCACATAGTGTGGCAACCCCTCGTCAACCCAGACTGTCGTGACATGTTGTTCCCATATGTCCTCAGAATTAGCGACGTGACGGCGATGAAGTACCGTCGTGAGCTCGATCGGGACGCCAAACCTAACGTGGCGCGCGGCCATCTCGAGGACCTGAAAGGCGATCAGCCAAAGCGCATGAGATATGAATCTCAGCGAGTCAACGCCTAAGTCCGATTAGGACGTTGATCACGACCTAACCATTCTATCGATCTAATCTCAACCTCAGAACAACAATCACATGCAACGTACCTCGCCTGGAGCCATGCGACAGGTACAATATATTAATGAATAAACAATGCATCAACCAATCAGCCATGACACTCAGCAATGGTCATGCATTATGCAACAAACGCGTTCCGGTCAGCCGGCCAAGAGATACCCCACTCTCGCCAAAGCACAGCCTCACTGCTAGTACTCTTCCGGATTAACCGGGCGTCGTCCTACTACGTTACAGCGACGGCATCCGATGGCTCCCTCAAGACCCCTAAGGCGAGCACACCAGGGAAATTTCAGGAGGGACTACGGACCAACACCAGTTGCGACCGGCATCTCATCAGCCGTGTTATCCGGACGGTCCGTCGCCGGGCACGGACTGACAGGCAACCAATAAGCCGTGGAATCCCGGACTGTACGTCGCCGGCACACAGACTTATCAGGCGGCGACCCATGCCAACAAGGGTATCGCCTGTGCCCCCAGTTACGTTAGGGTGACACGGTGAAACAACTGCATGACCTCGCGCTTAAAACCGGCTCTCAAGCCAAATCTCATTTTTGATGCTCAAACCTGGCCCACGGCCAATTTCGTGCTCAAACTTGGCCAAAGGCCATTTTCATGTTCAAACTCGGCGAACGGCCATTTTTACATTCAAAACTGGCCCACGGCCATTTTCACACTCAAATCTGGCCCACGGCCATTTTCACACTCAAATTCACAATCGATCACGCGAATAATCAATTTCCATTTAATATGGCATTTCGACCCTAGTGTGATCATTCAGCAATTTATTGCACAATCAACACTCAGTCCAATCCACGATCGGACGCCACAAACTAGGCACAACAACATGCAATTAACCATGGTAACTATTCCACCTAACCACGGTTAATTCAACTAACCACAGCAGTTAACTAATCTACCACGGTTACTATTTAATTTAACTATAGTAACTAATTAATCTAATCACAGTTAACTAACTAACCCAGGTAACTATCTATTAACTGCGATAACTATTTAATCTAATTACGGTAACTAATTAATTAATCTAATTAGTGCAATTAACGTCCTAATCAGGAATTAGGGGTTAACTCACTCCTAAACGGGCGGCGACGGTCGGCAGTGACCGGCGATGAGCGGCGGCGGCGGCAAATTTTCCGGCGACGCTCCTACGGACTCTCCTCGTCGATCCGGACGCAAACACGGTGTTGGATTTCCAAAACGACAACCGGACGACGACGAACGGCGGCTGAACAGCGGCTGCACAGAGGTTAAACGGCGAGAACGGAGCTCAACGAGCGGCCGGCAAGCTCGGCGGAGCTTCGGCCAAGGTCCGGCGGGTCCTAGGGGGCTCCGGTGAAGCTTGGCGGATGACGGCGAGGTTCGGCGGTCGACGGGCAGCGGCTGAACAGGGGCGGCAGCGGCTCGGCTGGGGTCGGCGAGCGGCGGGAAGGGAGGCCGGCGGCTCGGCGGGGGCAGGACGGGCGGCGACGGCACGAGCGGCGGGCGGCGGAGTGGCGGCGGCTCGGCGAAGGCTTGAGGAAGAAGATGAAGTGTGCGTGAGGATGGAGGGGGGGCTACCGATCGTGAAAAGCAAGAGGAAGAAGAGAGAGAGAGAGGAGAGAGAAAATGGAAGAGAGAGAAAAGTGGTCCTGAGGGCATTTTGGTAATTTTAATGGTCCAATGGCATTTTGGTAAATAACCAAAAGTAAAAAAGGTGATATGACTTGGCATTAATGATGCGGGGCCCGCGGTCATTCGGTATTAATTGTTTCTGGCGTATATGAATAATATCTGAGGGTATTTCGGTAATCTGCCGATTTAGGACTGGTTCAGAATATTTGGTTCAGGGTCGACGCAAGTGCGAAGGAATACGGCGAAGACTAATTACGGCGCGACTAATCTAATCGAACTATAATTATCTACGCTTCGATCGACGACTAACGATCATCAGATCGAATGATTCCGCGTCCGACAAATGTCACTCAATTTCAACAGTCCAATATTATTCATTGAATAAGCCTTGAAATTCCGGGACGTCACAACTCTTCCCCCCTTAGGGAAATTTCGTCCCCGAAATTAAAATATTACATCACCTCAAAAAGAAAAGGAAACCTACTCCTAATCGATTCTTCACTTTCTCACGTCGCTCCCTCGGTTCCATGGTGTTGCCAAACAACCTTCACCAATGGAATTGTCTTGTTTCTCAGAACCTGCTCCTTCCGGTCTTCGATCCTCACCGGACGTTCCACATACGATACACGCTCATCCACTTCAATCTCTTCAAAGTTCAAGACATGAGCTGGATCCGGCTCGTACTTCCTTAACATAGATACATGGAATACGTCATGTACCTGAGCAAGTCTCGATGGCAACGCGAGACGATAAGCCAAATTTCCAATCCGCTCTAAGATTTCGAACGGTCCAACGTACCTCGGGCTTAACTTTCCTTTCTTGCCGAAACGAGATGTCCCTCTCATAGGCGACACCTTTAGAAAGACATGATCACCGACTTGAAACTCCAATGGTCTGCGTCTTTTATCGGCATAACTCTTCGACGCAAGTGCGAAGGAATACGACGAAGACTAATTACGGCGCGACTAATCTAATCGAACTATAATTATCTACGCTTCGATCGACGACTAACGATCATCAGATCGAATGATTCCGCGTCCGACAAATGTCACTCAATTCCAACAGTCCAATATTATTCATTGAATAAGCCTTGAAATTCCGGGACGTCACATTTGTACCCTCTACTAATTGTACCTTGGTCCCCGCTTTGTACGTCACTAGGTTGGGAAGATCCACTATCAACTAGATTATATCTACTACAAAATTCATTATACAATTCTATTATTGCGTTTTTAACTACTATTTGTATAGCTATAACATCTACCTTTTCAATCAAATATAAACAGTCATAATACTTATTCAAATAATCACATAAACCATCTAATTTGGTACGTGGATCGAAAACACTAGCAACCAAATAAATAAGATGAATTTTGGTATAATACTGCAGCCATTTCGTTCGCATTGCTATAATAGTCGGACCTAATTGATCATCTTTTTCATTTTCTTCAAAAACATCAGCAATATTAACACACACTATTAAAAATAAATGCGTAGTAGGATAATAAACACCGGATAAAGTAAAAGTTGCATTATTAAAAACTTTTAAAAGATCTGTTTTTTTGTTGTTGCAAATATCACACTCTGTTGAAATAAATTAATTTGAGAAAAATTATTCGAAATAATCGTACATAATAAATTTTTATATACAAAAGATTGATTAAGCAACTCGTACGTAGAATTCCAACGAGTTGGAACATCTCTTGGAAATTTTTTTGGTCTTCTTCTATTTGCTTTACAAAATCTACCCCATTTTTTCATAATTTGGGAATGTCTCTAAAAAAATTGAATTGCTGTCTTTATTGGGCTGAGAAAAATATCAAGAATTTGTAAACCATCTTGTACACATAAATTTAAAACATGGCAAGCACATCTAATGTGAAAAAATTATCCACCAAAAGCGGGTTTTACAAATCTTTTCTAACTCGGAAATGGAAGCGGTATTTGCCACGGCATTATAAAAACCAACTGAAATTTTTTTATTAACCAAACAATATTCTTCTAAAACTTGCATAATTATTCTAGAAATATTATTTGACGTATGCCTATCATCAAAAACTCGAAATGTAATAACTCTTTTTTGAATGTTCCAATCATCGCCTATCCAATGACATGTAATACCCATATAAGAATGAGTTTGCCAAGGATCACTCCAAATGTCGCTACCTATATGCACACGTCCATTGAAATTCATAAAAAAAAAAAATTCAACTCTTCTTTCCTTTTTTATAAATATCAAAAAGTTGGCGTTTAAGCGTATTTCTCGAAATAGGTTTTGCTTGTGAAGTACATGCAGTTTGTATAAAATGATTAAAACCAAAATTTTCACCAAAATTAAACGATAAACGTTCAACGGTAGCAAATCTAGCTAATTCTTCTTTATAAACTTTTTCATTGTAACGAAATAAATGAGGAGTGTTAGGATTGGCGTACCCAGAAATTTGTTGTTGGCTGGTGTCGATCCCCGCTTGCGTTAGATGTTTAGACCTCAGATGCCGTTTAAATGTTCCATAGTCGCCTCCACCTGTAAATTTGTATGTTGCCCCACAATATTTACATTTTACTTGATACTTGTTTGCGTCTAAATGTTCATTCGTGAAGTGTTCCCATATGTCGAATGTACCCTCCCGTTCCAGCTCCTTTGTTGTTGACATTTCTTCGTTACTGGTAGGAGGATGCAGACTTTCTTGCATTGGGACGTGCTCGACGTTGGGAATAATGTTGATATCATCAACATCATCTCCCCAATATGCAAATTGCGAGGATCGTGAGGATAATCAGATTTCTCCATCGGGCTCTTTCCTTCGTCACTAGCTCTGCTTCCACTTGCCATTTTTTGAGAGAATTGAGCGGAAAGCGGATTCAGAAAATTGATAGAGTCACAGAATTGAACAGATTGAGAGATTGAGAGAATTTGAGAGAAATTGTGAAAAAAAAATGAAAGATGAAAATGGATATTTATAATAGTTACGATAGATTTAATAAATTAATTAAAAAAATAAGGGAGGAGGCAACGGCCAAAATTTGACCGTTGCAATGGCTATAAAGCCGGTTCGGAACCGCTGGTTCTGGGTAGATTCAAGCAAATGAGGGACCCGTAACCGGCCCCTTTGGCACGGGCCGGTTCCGATTTGGAACCGAGGGGCCCGGTCAACGGGCCGGTTACGGATTTGACCCGGGCCGGTTCCAGGCCCAAATCGGCCCGTGGCCACCACTAACGGCGGCGGGCGGCGAAGGGCAATGGTTGGCGACGGAGGGTGGCAGATTTCTACTTTTGATTTCTATTTATTTCTTTTTTTTTGTTTCGAAAACAAAAAAAAAAGTAACTTTTTTCTACTTTTGATTTCTCTTCCAAATCTATTTGAGTAAAAAATTTGTCCCAGAAATAGAAAAATAAAATTACGTTACCAAACGGATTTATATTCCAAACCTGTTCCACGGAATAAAAGATCACAAAAATAGAGGAATAAAAATGTTATCACACGCCCCTAAGACTTTTGGGTAAAGAAAGGACACAAAGTAATTCCACGTGTCCCACGTCACCCAATCACATTGCCTTCTCGTGCCATTCTTGTTCTGTCCCCCTCGGATAAAGTTTATGTCGCGCGACAAGAATCTTAATCATGTCCTGATTAAAGTCTTATTCCCAAAATGGTTAAAGTTCGTTTTTCGATTTGTCTAGTTTCTAATTGGTCTTAGGTGATTGCTGAAACAAAGTTAGATGCCAAAAAGACTTGACGACCCTAAAACTAAATCTATTCTTTTCTTCTTCTTTTTTGGGGAGTGGAAAGGATTATTTGGGGTTAATTAAAAGAAATAAATCCAATTACGATCTAATGGGTCCACATGTGGAGGCGAAGTTGGCTTGCCGTGCACTTGGATGCGATGCCCCGAGTCGCTTTCTTGCATGTGTACAGCTTTGAATTCCCACCTTCTTTTTTGGTCTGCTTCTCTCTTACTTTTGCTTTTGGAAAGCATTACATCTCCAACAACCTCCCCCAGAGCCAGATTCAATGCCCCCAGCAAATGCAGATATTTACACTTTGGAAGATTCCCAATATTTGCCATTCCAATTTGTTGACCCGGTGGGATTGACTTTAATTGACGAAACCGAGGTACGAGAGGCCAACAAATTGTAACACGGTACGAGGTGAGCTGCCCCCCGAAATGAAAAACTTTCTGGCTGATCAAACCAAAGACTAGCGCAAATTTGCACAAACGAAATGTCGGAACCAGTCTGAAGTTAGTTTGCAAACGAAAACGGATACCTGGCAGGAAATATGGCCTCAACAAAGACCCGGACACATCGATCGTTTTCAAGGATCATGAATTGAATCAATCACGATTTCAAAGCGGTTCGGACATGCACTGCCCGATTTGCTTTGCTAAAGCGGGTGCGCCAACCACACCAAGCTAGCTGCTAGACGCATCACGTGCTCAGCTGCGTACAAATTTGGGTAAGTTGAACATCGTTTAAGCAGATGAGCACGTTGCTGCACTGCATCTGGTGCGAGCCGGGTCAAGACTTTTCGAATTCTGGGGTGTTGGGCTTGGATGCATTACGCCTCTGGGCTGCGAGACAAGATGGGCCGAGAAGTGATTCGTTTTCCTTTGACATCATTACCTATATAAGTTTTATCTGGCTAAACCGACGTTTCTCTTGTCGCAGAAGAATGCTGTCCGCGAGGACGAAATCGGTCCACCGCAAAAGTTAGGGATGGGCAATTTTTAGGTTCGGTCCAGATTCTATCTTAAATTTATCCTTCAGAATCGGTTCTTCAAATTTTGAAATTGGAATCTATACTGTCACAGGTTCCACAGTCGGTTCCAAGGTCTACCCAAGTTCCACTTATATCTAATTGAACAATTACAGTGAATCATCATCTCTATATTTGCTTCTACAATCATATTTAAACACACGAATAATGAAGTATTAACAAAGTAAAAGTCTCAATCGTGGATATCGCAAAATATAGAAACTCGAATTAGTGGTTGCAAATTACACACCGATCATCGGAAGCCATGAGATATCGTGCGAAGACATAAAATAAGAAAAACACAAAGACTTGTTCAGGGCTCCAGGTTCCACCTGCAATCCGGAATCTGCCCATCAATACCGATTCTTTCAATTTTTAAAATTTGAAATCTACCGTGCATGTTCTGAAACTTAAATCCGATTCTTCGTCTGAAACCATGCTCAACTGCTGACAAAGGTCCCGTGACATTAGGAAAAAAACTAATCCAGGATAAATGATGGCATCACGTCGTGGCTACGTGGGATTGGACTCTTAGCTCACATCACATGCATCACCCTTTTACGTGGAAAGTGAATGCAGATAGAGACCCTCCACGAAGACTGCAGCCGCAAAACGACGAATCCTCAATCATTCATCTGTGGAACGCGAGATACTGAGGGCGAAGGTGGTGCGTAGTGTGGCTTTTTATATGTTAGCCAATGGGACAGGACACTAGTGTAGTGGTCCCATCGAAGCAAAATGACACTAAATCGCGTTTCTTCTCTCTAATTTTCTTTTCCTATGAGCTCGTCCTGGCTACTTTATTTAGTAATTTACATCTATTTAACGCTATTTAACAAGATTTAATAGCATCGTTAGTGCTGGTAGAGAAGCACTTTCTTTGAAGGTGGTGCTTTGGGAAGATTGGTCTCGCAAAATTAAAATAACATCCAGAATGGCGCCATCGCCATTTGAATTCCATCTTAATCCTTGCCGTCGCCCATCGATTATGTGGACCCTGGACCGGTCCATTGTTCTTTAAAATAGGAAAAGGACTATTTGTACTTTCGGTGAAAGATTGATTTGCCGCTTTATAGATCCCGAAAAGGATAATGCACGTTTGAGTTTGCATAAAAATTTCATAATTCCTCCATGGTCATTGTGGACTATTGGATTTTAATGTGAAAAATCAACCGAAATGTTAGAAACTGCATTAGCTTGAAATGTCCACGAAGACGTGGGAACCTCAGGAGTTGCTTGTAAGAACACATTTAATTTCCACATATGATTCTTGATGTATAACTTCTTTTTCTGTCTGAAACGTTTATGATCATATAAAAAAATTACTAGTTATAATGATGACATAAGTAGTAGTTAACTTAATCACACTAATCCCTCAATTCTAGTAAACAAAACTTACTCTTGTATCCCCATGACCACATGAATAAACGTCGACCTCATTTCTTGGCCAACATTAATTCTAATACATCTTCCAGATTGAAAGACAAGTATGTCTGCTCATCCGAGTCGGTTTCGCACGGATCCGACTTTCACAAGGTTAGCATGCATTTGTCACCATAAAAAGAGAGAGTAAAAGAACTAAATACCTTTTAACATTAATGGACAAAAATTACATGTGCAGCTTCAACTTCTACGTATTCCATCTACACGCCAAATTATCTTATAGCCAATGAAGACAAATCTCAAAGGACACCGTGCGGGCGTCAGAACTAAAACACACCGTTAGCAAGTGCTTATTCCGTCGTGTCCCCTTTACAATCGCCACCCCTATCCATACACAGAATAACCTCCGCGACAGCGGGGAAAATATTACACTACATACTCCTTTTTCATGTACCTATTTTCTTGACTGTCACATTTTTTTACAAGTCAATGGAACAATTAAGAAAATAACTCGACATACTCTAAACACAAAGTGACCTTGTTTCTTCACCTCACATCAGATGTGCTTGAGCTGTTGCTTGGCTTGGTGTTGGGACCAGTAAGCATGTGCAGTCAGGACCCTGTCCAAGAGCTCTTGAGGAACAGGCTCTCCCCTCCTCTGCTGAGGAGATATTCTCGCCGTGTGTACCAGTGTCTTCCACTTATCCTGTATATAGTTGAATCACGTTTCAGAAGCAGAGGGCTTTGTGCAGGATTTGAACTTAGCAGATTGACATTGGCACTCATTCTGTTCAAGAAGCAATGCAGACCAAGCTATAAGGGGAGATAAACGCGGGCCCGTTCTTTTATTTGTCTTCAAGGGGACACTCTTGGCAGGACTTACATGGCAGATTCAGCCACCTCCTCCATGCTACAAGTTGAACCTCAGAGAAATAGAATAGGTAATGGTAATGAGGGGTTACATGGTCTCCCTCTGTTCATTCATTTATTAGTGTGTGTGGGTGTGTGTGGAAATTGCATATTTGAAGTCCATGAATCAATTGAACGGAGTTCTAAGAATGGCGAGGCTGAAACAAAAACAGGGTATGTAATGGTAACGAGGTGTTATTTCGTCTCCCTCCATTCATTGATCAGTGAGCGTGCATGCAGAAATTGAATATTTGATAGTCATGAATCAATTGAACAAAGTTTGAAGAATGGTGAGGCTGAAACTAAAATGCAACTGCAATATCAGTTGCTTCAAATACTTTTCAAGAAAACACTCACCTTCAAGTCCACGTATGTCCGATGCTTCGCACTATCAAAGGCCCGGAGCTTAACATCTCTCCACCTGGAAGTTTAAAATAAATAAATTGTTGAGAATATAGGAAAAAAAGCTAAATCGTGATCTGATAGTCGCAGATTAAGAACAGGATTCGTAGGCCAAATTCACCAAGAAAATGCTAAAACAGAACTGAAAGAACTGTTCAAAGAAACTAATAGCCTGCAGCACACAAACTAAAATATAGATGCTGACTTGAGGCAACCCCAGCACACTAACCTCTAAAGTCTCAACATATCAACGTCAACCACCCAAAATATCCAAACAATGCACAATCTATATGTCCTTCAATGTGTAATTTCTGCTTACCTTCCAGTTCCAAGTTTTTCAACAGCCTGAACAAGTGCTTCAACTTCAGAAACAGAAAAGGGTCTACGAATGCGCCGCTGAGCAAACTCAGATCTTTTTGATTTCCTGTGCACTGGTACCACAGCTAAAGCCTCCACATTCATAGATGAAACAGGTATAAGTGCTTTACATTGTGTAGTACCCTTTTTCAACACTCCAACAGGAGAGGTTGCCATATCACAATCATTCTCCGCCACAATGGGTATGTTCATGTCTTCATGTTCAGGCAGGGTATCATGAATTCTCTTTTGAGAATCATTTGGGCCAGTGGGATACCTGGTGAGAAACAATCTGAGTGAAACCAAGTTGACAGAGATGTCTCTGGAAGAAATCCAAATAGCACAACAATAACCAGACTTATCTTAACCCCATTACTATCAACACAACCTTGGAT
Organism: Lenwebbia sp. NSW1173648; assembly: GCA_029784005.1. Classification (NCBI taxonomy): domain Eukaryota; kingdom Viridiplantae; phylum Streptophyta; class Magnoliopsida; order Myrtales; family Myrtaceae; genus Lenwebbia; species Lenwebbia sp. NSW1173648. The sequence goes on from JARCGZ010000011.1 coordinate 1,450,409, forward strand.
CCACTAATAATGCTCAGTTCAGTATGCAGTTCAACGTTATCATGCTATAAGCCATGTTCATAATAAATAGGCACGTATTATACAACAAAATTAAAGTGACTCTCCACAAAAAATTCTACAAGATTTTACATTAAGCACCCTCAACCAAAACGATCATTCAAACAGGAATATAAAGTGTTTCCTTACCTTCTCAAAGGCTGAGGCACGTCGCAAGGAAACAGGGAAGAGACCTTCGGACTTGCAGATGTGTGGGAAGGGTCAGGCTCCAAGGCAAAACCCAAAGAATTCAATTGATTATCCTGAGAAATTCCTGTTTGTAGTAGAGTTTTGCTGTCATCTCCAACTTTTTTCCCCCGGAGAAGAACTCCAACACGTAACTCACTGCCAAGAACACCACTAACTGCTTCCATAACTGCCCTCTGCATGCAGCGAAAAGAATTTTAAGAACAGAGAATTGACACACAATTTATATAGAAATCTCCAGACGAGACGCCAAATCCAAGCTATTCAAGAGAAAAGTTAGTCTGTGGTTCAAAAGACTACCATGACTCAAGAAGAACTAAAATGACAAACCACTCATCCTACACACCTTTGATCATACTGTGAATGAAACAGAGAAATTGCAGAGAGAGAGAGAGAGAGAGTGCAGACCCTAGACATACTTGCAGTATATCCCTGCAATCAGCTAGGCAATACAACCTGAGGAATAAATTTTTCATATGATCTGAAAAAAATGATGGCCAACATACCTTCAATGAGCCAATTGTAGCTGTTTCTGAAATTTCAATGAATAGCTCCGGCACGGTGAAAGACTCAATCCGAAGCTTCACTGTATGAGAAAAAAGAGCATTGATAAGCAAAATGAATTATTCTACAAAACCACAAGTAGTACATAACGTGTTTCCATCAAAAGCTTCATTACCATGGGAATCTGTAGATTGGTATGACAAATGCTGACCTGATGCTGGAGGTGATGGCCGTTTGGCTGCAAGAGGACCATATTTGCAGAAAAAAGACTTAGAAGGGACTAAATGACAAAATGGCGAAAAAAAGAAAACAAAACAAACTAGAAAGAAACTAATTTTTTTTTTCTGAAACTAACCAGAAACATCTCCATCAGTATGATTCTCAGGAGGGTAGACAGCGGCATTGCTACTAATTTCCTTGTCAGAATACGACTCAAAGTCAATATCAAAAAATTTTCTCTTTTTGAAAGGATAGTTCCTCTGAGATCTTTGGCGTTTATAATAGCTACTCTTATCTTTGTAATCAGCCTTGAAATTTACACCTGCCACCATGAACAAAAATTAAGAGGACATTAACAGATCCAAAACCCAAGTGGAAATACAAGACTACATGCAGCAACAAACCTGTCGCATATAAATGATGAGTGACCACTTACCAGTTCTAGGAAACTCATTCTTTGATCTTAAAGCTACTTTCCAATGTCGAGAAGCTAAAACCTTCCTTATTCTTCTGTCTCCAATATGTGGCACTGGCCTAAAAGACTTCTTTGTGGGGACAGGGCGCGTGCACCCAGAGGATTTTTCGTCATCATCTCTACTAACTACTTCTACATTCCTAGCAGGGGATAAAGAATCATGTGAAATGCGATCTTTATTCGCAGGGAATGACGCAGCGTCGCCACTCTCTAAGCTAATTTGCGTGAGAGGTTTCGCATCCCATACCACTGGATCCCTGAAACTGTACATAACAGCCCCGTTATCATTTGGAGCCTTCTCTGAATGAAGCTGTTCCACCTTAATCTCATTTTGGGTATCATCTTCTAACTTGGAGTCGGTTGATATCAAAGTCTCTACCACTGCATGTCTACTAGTTTCATCATTTCTTTTGTCAATTCCCAGCTCATCAGTTCCCAGCCTCTCTGAGGAGTCAGTACTTCCCATGACAGGATGTTGAGTATCTTCTGGAGAAAGCTTTGGATCGTGATGCTTTTGGGATACAAGCTGGGGATCTAACATGCTCCTACCACAGCTTGTTTGATCACAAGCTTGCAGTTCCAACTGTGTACACTGATTCTGACACCCTTCTTCTATGCCAGTGCTGTCAGTGACTGGAAATTGATCCTTTTTAGTCGACGAATTACTTGAAGAAGAAGAACTACTGTTCCCGACCAGCAGCTTCCCAGCTAAGGTGGCCAGTAAGTCAAATGCATGCATTTTGTTGTCTTCAACATTCTTCTTGATCGAATTTCTCCTCTAAGAGAATAAAAGATCAATAACAGAGATTAGTAACCGAGAATGACGGTGTGAGATGGATACAAATTCTAGAAGTACCAACTGGAAACTCGAAATGAGCTTACTCTAGCAGATCTGGTGCCCCGAGGCATGGCAGGCACCTGATAGCCATTGAATCCATATTCTAACCTCCTATTCAGCACCATATCGCAGAAATCATACTAAATAAGATCAACCAGACACAGGGAACAAACTCTTCAAGCCATCTTAAAATTGAGCTTTCGTTCAATGCTGGAGACACCGTATCAGGACCTGAAAGCATAGAAATTTGCAGCATTAAACTAAATGGAGAGCAAGACATCCCGAATAGAAACAAATAATCTGCTACATATTATCTGTCCGAAGAATATAACTTGCTTGATTAACTCACAATTATCATGAACACATGCATGCACACCCACACACACACACACACACACACACACACACACAGAGTACCACTCCAATCTTTTGTGTCACAATGATCACAAGACATTACATCAAAACAGTAAAAATCAATTCACAAAATCACATATGGTGAATTGATTGACAATATTGCTCTCCCCAATTAAAACTAATAAAAATGTCACTGCTTAGGGTAGTTGTCGAGAAGTGCAAAAACACATAAAACCCATTCCATCCATTATGATCCAAATTCCCACAATTAATGCACAATTTAACGAAATTTAAAACATTTAAACATGGCAATAGTTCAAAGTCCAGAAGTTCGCAGATCCAGCCAAGCTAGAGACTCGAAAAGTACATTAATTTGGGAAAACTCTCAGGGATATGCAAACTGCGGAAAAGTGAGACAAAGACTGGGTATTGACAACTCGCACAAGGTAATATCGAAAACAAATATGGACGGACAGTCAGAAAATGTCCACTCGAAACTCATGAATGGAAAAGCGCAATTACGAGTAATTTCCAATTTGGGGAAAGGTGTGAGGAGAGGGGGAAAGAAAACAGGTTAAACCATTACAAAACCCTCATGCAGAGCAAGGAATCACCAAAATTAGATCCCAGCGGATCCGAGAGCCGCTCAAATCTTGGAACAAGCTAGAAACGGGGAGATCAAGAACCCTCTTCAAACATCAAATTTGAAAGCTTGAGCTGCAAAACGATTTTAAGAACAGAGAAGTGGAAGAAACCGTGTCTCGACCGTATCGCGCATGAGAAAAATCATCGGATCGTAGCGATCGGGACCCAAAGGTAGAGAAAACATTCGATAATCAGCATGAAGACCGAAAACTGTGCCAAAATCGAAAGAGAAATTCTGAACATTTTTAGCGCCTGAAAAATGCAAACTTGCAACTCCTAGAGCCTTCCGAGATCGCAATTGAAAGTCGGATTCCAACTTTCGAAGCCTTAGGCTCGCGCGACCGCAACTTTTCTCGCTGGAAACGGATGTCCCAAGTTGAGATCCACCAAAAAACCAAAACCACAGCCCAAAAAAAAAACGCGGAAATTCAACGAAGCTCCACAAGACGAAGCACGCGAGGCATTGATTTGGTTCACCTCTCGACAATGCTTCGCTTTCGCACGTCTAGATTTCTACAATTGCAGCCAAAATCGAATCAAGGAGAGAGAATCCACAAAGCAAACGGATGAGCGCAGAATCCAGACAAAGCAATCGAGAGTCTAACGCCATACGTACCGCGAACCCAGTTTCTCGCATTTCGAATTTCCTAGCCCATAATTTTCCCGAGAAAGTACGTTGGCCTTGGCTTTCTCTCTCTGAGACTCTGTGTGGGAAAATTCTCTCTCTATCTGTTCTCTGATCACCAAAAACCCTCTGAGAACCACCCAACCAAGCGCTTAAACCCCAACGCTTTCTTTTATGGTTATACCATCCACCCACGCGACCAGTTATTTACCGGTCATATCGGTAACCGGGGTCGCGGTTCACCGGCTATAGCAGGTGGTGGGGAAGGGAACCACTCAACGACCTGGTCTTCACTCTTTGAGTGAACTCACCGGTGCCGTGTTCGCGACACGTGGCGGATGATTTGGATCATGTGGCTGGGTGTGGTCAGCGTGATCGAGAAAAACGTTGAGTCCACTACTAATGGAGGAGTTTCATTTTTCTTTTTCTTTTTATTTTTCCTTTTCTTTAATATCGGGGTATTTATTAATTTGAAAATATTTACTGAATTTTCCTTAACATTGATGGATTGTTTAAGCACTAAATTGAGACGTCGCTCTTTTGAAATAACCTTAAAATCGCACCCGTCGTTTTGTATGTGAGACCACTTATATTCTAAGCCAAAAAATAAATAAATGCGAAACCATTTTTATGATTCTTGTGAATGATAATCCGTGAAAAGTTTTGATATCGAGATTAAAAAAAAATTGAGAGTAGAGCATTGTTGTTAGGACAAGGGGATCTAGTGATGACAAGACATGCTTAACCCATAAAAGCATAGCATTATGGACTTTGGAAAAAGGGCCATATAGGACCAGAAATGTTGGTACACACATAGAATTTGCCTTACACAAAGATTGTACTATACATCGAAATGGATTATTTACCTTAAGTGGCATGGGAAATGATACCATATTCAAAAACTAATCTTACCGTGACATGCATCGAAAAAGACTTAAATTATATAATTTATTGAATTAGAGGCGTCGTGAGATGAATCTCGAGAGAATCGTATCAAATTTGATTTATGAAGATGTTGGCTAAGAATTTATGATTCAGGCTGTCTTTGTTTTTTGTTTTTTTTTTAGTAACCAAGGACAATATATAGTTGTTCATTTTGGTTCACCGTATATTTCAATGCCTTTGGTGTAACCAAGGACGATATTTTTTTTTTTTTAACTAATCTTATCGTGTCGTACATGATTACGTTGATGTATATATTTCAATGCCTTTCTTAGACATGCTAGAGAAGGAATGAATATAGGGGCAGATATGTCATTTACTGATGCAGAGATGATCCACCCGCCCCGCCCCCGCCGCCCCCCCCCCCCCCCCCCCCCCCCCGCGCCCGGTCGTGGGCAGTTATCCCGATAAACATGTCGAGCACTTTATTCAGCTTCTCAACAGCATCCATCCATGGTCCGACCAAAAAAAAAAAAAAAAAGCATCCATGGGCCCACACACTGCCACGTCGGATGGAGCCTCCAATCCCACGTGGATCAATATGAAGTCTATCCTGGGAGGGTGTCCGTATTATCTCACCTGGGCAGAGAAAATGTAAAATACTCTCTCTTTCGCGTCGGAAAATTTTCGGATGACGGCGTCAAGTCGGGGGACAACGTCGCGTCGGTCGAGTGGGCCGCGGTGGGCACCCTTCAGCTCGAGAGAATTGACGGGCTTCTTGCAAAGGGGGCCCGTAACGAGGACACGGCAATTTCGACGGGTTTCATTTTGGATTTCCAATTTTTTTTTTTCTGGAAATAACAGGAGACTACCGATTTTCTTGGGATAATGACACAAATGGTCTCTAAATTTTGACCTAATGTGCAATGTAATTCATGGACTTTTAATTTGACCAATATGATCCCTGAAATTTACCCTAATATCTAATGTGGTTCCTGAATTTTTAATTTGAAGAATATAGTTCTTAAACTTTTTGGAACATGTTCAACTTAGTCCTTGAGCTATAGGAAGATGTTTAATGTGGTTCTTTCATTAATTCAAGTTCTGGGACGTCATTGTACATTTTCTTATAATATGTTCGGGGACCACATTGAACAAATTGAAAGTTTATGGACTATATTGGATATTTGGCTAAAGTTCATGGACCACATTGTGCATCGTGTCAAACTTTAAGGAACATTTGCCTCGTTTTTTCCATCATCGTTTTCTGAAATTCGAAAATACTTTTTTTTTTTCCTCTTACGAGGTTTCGAGAAGTCGCGCGTAGGGGTGATCGGTTTCCGGTTCAATCCGGTCCCACCCTGGAACCGGGAACTGGACCAGGAGAACCGGTTCCTAATTTAAAGGACTGAGAATTGGACCGAATAGTCTCGGGACCGGACTGTTCGGTCCGGTCCGGTTCCCGGGCAGTCCAAATATTGCCGGCGAATTTCAAGACCTAGGATCATCAGTAAACCTGGAAGAAGGAGCACCCAGTAGGCTCGCCGGAGATCCTCTTCACACCTCGTTGGTTCACTATCCACACCTTTTCTTTTTGTTTTTTTGCATATGTAAACCACACAACACAAAGACCATTAGAAAATAAAAATTCGATCTTTTGAAGAAGAACTGATCCAACCAACGTTTGAGGCGGAGATGAATCTTACTAGAGAGAGACCGGAGAAGATCCACAAAGACATACAGAAACATAAAGACGACAAGAAGATGGCGATCCGTGGCTGTGACCAAGCAAAGGCAAGGCGAGGCGCTGCTGTGGTGGCCGTGGAGAGGCTGCAACGAGGAAGTGGCAGTGTGAGGAAGAGGGTGAGGCGTGAGACGTGACAGACGGAAAGAGGGTGAGGCGTGAGAGACGCTAAGGAAAGAAGAGGCCCAGAAAGAAGTAGGGGTGATCAGTTCCCAATTTTTCGGAACCGGGAACCGGTCCGGTTCCCGGACGGTTCCATTAGACCAAAAACATTGTAAAGTTTCGATTTTTTCCCCCATTACATGTCTTGTTTTGCGCTGCAGCTGTGTAAGAGAATATCAAGAGATGTTTTTCGTTTCTGGGTCTTCTTGTGTTACCCACTTATGGAACATTGAGAGTTAGATATGGTTTCTTTGTCTGAAGTTCTTTAATGATCATTCAAGACAAGTATAAATAAGCTCCTTCTCACCAACTCTTTCTCACCAAAGACAAACCACCAAAGAGCAAGACCAAGATCTCTATTTCTCTCTCTCCATCCTCAGTGTAGAACTTACGATGGTTTGTGAAACAGATGGTGATGTTCCAGTGACATTCCCAGTGATTGACATCATCCTTCTGTCCTCAGAAGATGAACTTCAGAAACTTAGTTTAGTTCTCAGCTCTTGTGGATGCTTTCAGGTTTTTATCTCTGCAATCTGTTTCATGCTTGTTCAGAATGTTCTTTCCTTTATGGTTATGTTTATCTCAGGTAGAAAGAAGCTTGCAAGCGGGAATATGGTGATGTGAATGATGGATTAAGTTTTTTTCTTTGTGCCTTTTTCCACTGATGGTTACTCCTTTTCCAGCTTCTCGTTGCATGCTCAAGAAATCTCGAGTTAGATTTCCCACACCTTTCTTTTGCACATTATTGGGTTCCAATGGTTTTCATTTTATTATGTGTACAAGTTTAAAAAATAAAAAATAAAATAAAAATTTCGATCGGTCCAGTTCTGGGCCCCCGGAACCGGATCACCCAGCCACCGATTCCAATTTTAAGAAACGCGAACCGGACTGCCGCCCTCTAGAACTGAGAACCGGACCACCGGTCCCGGTTTGATCCGGGCGGTCCCGGTCTGATCCGGGCGATCCCGGTCCGGTTGATCCGATTTGCTCACCTCTAAAAAGAAGAATACGTTAGGGTTGGGTTCAAGAAATTAAAAAAAAAAATTAAAAATTTTCGGTTCAGCCGGTCCTATTTCCCCTGGAACCGAGAACCGGACTGCCCGGACACCGGTTCCGATTTTAAGGATCGGGAACCGGACCGCCGCCCTCCAGAACCGGCCCAAACCCGCCGATCCGGTCTGGTCCGGATGATTTCCGGTTTGGTCGGTCCGACTTTCACCCATAATCACACGTGCTCTATAGAATGTGGATACACGGAGATGGATAAACCCAGATGGATATATCATGGAAACACTCAAATTCAAAGAAATGGGATTACGCTAAACGTGAAGATTGTTTATTTATTTGCCCATTCTTTCCGCCCGTTTTTCGCGGTTAAAGTCGCGTCGGAGAGCGGATTCCGTACACGTGTCGCCGTAGAAAGCGAAGCCCAATGGTTTCGGGCCCTTGTCCTCCTCCGGCATTTGACATAAGTGACGGGAAAGAGGCAGCTTTAGGATATGGTCACACGTGGCGCTTCGGGAGTGGCTCCAGAACCATCTTTTCCTTTCGTTTGCCTCTCTCTGGGTTTTCTGGTGGGTAGTTATGGAAACTTGGGTGGGGGCATGGTTTTAGGAAGGGGACTCCACCAATTTTGAAGTCTATATCATTTTTTTTTTGGTTTAATTTAGTCGAAATGTTCAATTTTTTAAGATTGTTATTTGATAATTTGATGTTAATGAAAGAGATCTGATTTCTCTTCTCCATTGCAAAAAGCAAATCAAATTGGATGGCATCCGGTCGATCAAAGCGGGTTGATTGATTTGGCAATTTTATCCTGACCGCTAGTCAATTATTGATCTATCAAGATTCAAGACGACCCTTGTTGGGGTTGTATATCAATTTCAAAAAGAAAAAAAGAGGACAAAAGCCGGCCACATCAACGGGAGAATCTGATGACTTTCACACTCCATTCACAATTCATTTCCTGCCATTTCCTTTTAACTCAAAAGTGGCAATATCATTAGGTGGAGGAGCGCATCGTCGAAGCGATAAATTGGTCGTTCCGAGATCACCATTTCGATTCTCTCTACGATCGAATCTTCGAACGGTTCGTGCTCTGCGACATATCTTGTGTGGAGATATCCCCGATCGCTACCATCTTTGTTGGCTGCAACAACAGGCTTGCTGATTTCAGACCTTTGAATCTCGAGCCCACGAAGTAGATTCAGATTAGGCGGCCAACTATATGTTCAAATTAACTACATTCTCAACCAAGAATCTCAGCGGAAGTGATTTCTTGTCGTCACCCAAGATTTGTGAAAAGGTGGAAGATGTAGAAATGGGAGATAGAGAAATTAACTAAGAAAGATGGACAAAAATTTAGTTTAGTCGATACTCAATAGGCTCAAGCTCATGCTTTGGAGAAACCGAGAGTTCCCACAAACCGTACCCAGGTACACAACAAATGTGGCGATTTGCCGAAAGATCTAAACTACCTCATCGAGTCATCACCTAATCACCAGCGCATATGAATAAGCAAGTCTCTCCTTTGTCCTCCCATCCGTTTGTTAATTGCAAAACTGCACATAGATAATGTCCGCCGGTAGCCACAAAGGTCGCAGCATCCGTGCCCAAACTTAGGAAACCAGTGTAGTTCCTCGTGACTTGAAACTAGGAGTGTGCAAAAGAACTGGGAACCGCCTAGAACCGGACCGGACCGGCTCAAAACCGGTGGGTAACAAGGGAACCAGTGGATATCGATCCGGTTCTCGGTTATAAATACGAAAATTTTAAGCCATAAATCCCTAATCTCGCTCGTTAGTCGTCTCGTCTCATTTCGGTCTCTTCGTCTCTTGATCTCAACTCCCATCAACTCACGGCTGCGCTTCCGGCCGTTCCTCGCAGACACGACTCATGGCCTCACCTCCCTCTCTCCCTCTCGGTCACATCCATTTCCTGTAAATTGAAAACCAAAATTGTTGTCATTTGCCCCTTTTTAGTTTCTTCAATCTACTCACTGTTCGAAGTAATGAGAAGAAAGTGAAGTATTCTTTGCATATGTTTGAATTTTTAACGAAAAATAGAGCAATTAAAGAACATGCATTCTTTTTTGCTAGAAAAAAAAAAGCTTGATGGGACCGGTTCATGACTTGCTGGAAAACAAGCCACTGATCACGTGAAGCTTGGTGGACCGGTTCCATGGACCCACCCGAGAACCGGACCGACCGCTGTCCGGTTCCTAGGTAGGTCCATGGAACCAACGGGCGATTCCCGGTTCTAGGGTGGAAACCACTCACCTCTGAACCGATCACCCATACTTGAAACTAGATACTTCAAAATAAATCATAAACATATTTCCTAACTCATAATTGATGGGCCGAGTCATTACATAAGTTAGTTATATTCGGTAAATGAGTTATAAATGAATTTAAAATGGCAAAGCAAAAAAAAAATTGAGTGTTAAATGAGTTCATAATTCATCCAAACTCAACTCACTTTCGTGGCTCTCTCTTCACATTCTATAAAAAAAAAAATAATGGAGTCATCGGACTATTCAAAGTTAAGAGAAGTCTTGATGGTCCAGTGAGACGGGCCCAACTTCACCCTTATTAAAAATATCACGACGGCTTCTTCTGTTTTTTTTTAATCATTATATTTTATTTCATTAATCTTGAAGTATATCTTTCCTTGGTTGCATTTAACATGGCCCAATACTAAGAAAAAACTCAACTTTAGCATATCTTATAATTATATCCAAAACTTTTTTTGTCACATAAAAAACCCTCAGCTTTTACTTTTGTCCCAATTTTACCTGCCTAATACCGAAAAGAAAAACCCTCGACTTTAGTTTTTGTCTCAATTCTACCGACCTAACACACACAAAAACCCCTAACTTCAGCATTTGTCCCAATTATATCCAAAACTTCTTTCTGTCTCATAAAAAATCCCAAACTTTTACTTTTGTCCTGATTCTACCACAGTTGGCCTTCTGTTCATAATTATCGTTAGTTAACCATATGTGGCATTTTTACGTCGTTAATGAATTATACCTCAGCAAAGTTGACGTGAAAATACCTCACAATTTCTCTTATTGTCTGCTTTCCCTACACATTGCCAAGAGATACAGGGCTACTCAAAACTGCGCGTTTCGAATTCTTCCTGACACTCAACAGCCCAAAGAACGACTAAACGTGGAGATATAATTATTTGGACGAACGATCTTAAATCTTGTCGTCCCTAAAACCTGTTATCTTCAAATTTCGAAGATTCATTAGTAAGTTTGACGAGAAAATTCGAGCCACATAGGATTAATTAACGATTATTATGGACAAAAGGCTGACGGTGGTAGATTTGGGACAAAAGTAAAAGTTTGGGATTTTTTATGAGATAATTTTTTTTGGGGATATAATTAGGACAGATGCTAAAGTTGGGGGTTTTTGGATATTAGACCGGTAGAGTTGGGATAAAAGTAAAAGTTGAAATTTTTTTTACAAGACTTTTTTTTTTTTTTGGATATTATTGGGATAGAGGCTAAAGTTAGAGGTTTTTTATGAAACAAAAAAAAAGTTGAATATAATTGTGACAGATGCTAAAGTTGATTTTTTGTTTTTTTGGTATTAGGCCCATTTGACATTGTTATTTGTATATAGTATTTTAATTTTAGTTCTTGTCATTATAATCCATGGTCGGCACGAATCATCTTATTCAATATCTTACATTTCCATTCAATTTCAATTTCAATTCTTCCACATTCACTACCAAGTATTAGCTTTATCTTTTTCTTCATTGTAAATGAATGCAAAAACCGAAAATACTATGCAATGATGAAAGCCAATTCTTTAGCATATTATAATGTAAATAACGATTTTATCCGCATAACATACACACATGGAATTTTTAAAATGGATTAACCGGATGAATACGTATTTTCATAGGATGTATTACATATGGAACTATTTTGGTAAATGAGTTATGCCGGGTACGGAAGAGATACAAGTCACTAAATTTGTATTGCATATAAATGCATCAATTTGGATCGGGCATTTACGACTCAAACCAAACCCGACCGGACCCACTACAACCCTGCATGAAACCCAACTCCGGCTAATTCAAGTACTCATGCTCCCTCCAGATGGGGCTGAAAAGCCGAAAACCATACAGAAAAAAACACGCATACAGAGGCTCGCAAACTTTTCCTCATCGAAAGGTTCCATAAACTTGGGCATTCTGTTAGTCGGACAATCATGTACCTGAAATAGATATTGGAAATAAGACGGCAAGAATCTTTAGGAACGAATTTCAAAGAAAGGCGGCCCATCATTTGCATCTTAAATTTCAAATCCAGAGCCCCGCTTCTGGAACCGACAGGACGAGAACAAAAACTTGACCTTGGTGACCAGTTGGCATGAATACTACTGCCCTCAAGCCTTTCGCGTATTATACCATTTGGCCTATGAACACCCCTACATCATAATGCACTCTCCGAAGGGTAATCTAAAATTCACGCATGATAAAAAATTTGGCCTTTTGCCACTCAATGTCAAGTATCCGTGTCCACCAAGAGCAAGACATGATCAAGCTGAACATATAGTCTCTGCTTACATGCATTTCCAAGATGATACATCACAAAAACCTCATTGCAAACAACCAGCGAGGCTATTCACAGCATCTTCGGGGAAATATCTAAGTCCAACGAGGCGCTACTCTTTGGTCAAAGTTGATAACGTTTAGCCCAAAAGGAAATTGATTAATCTGTCAAATATCTCGGACTCTTTCCTCAGGCAGCTTTGCAGTCGGTCCTCATTCTTGCATCTGTTTAGTACAGAACCGACGATATGATCACAATTCTCTGTGACACTTCTTTATCTTAATCTATTCATTATGTTCATAAATCTAGAGACAGTTGGGTGATTCAAAGTAGATCAACAAAACAATAAGGAAAATTACAAAAGAACATAATTAACTCTAGGCATGAGAAACGTATAGCTGCAACTACACTTGGGAATAATACATGAGCTAGGATCAAATGGGAAAAAAGAGAAAATGACAGACCAAAAATTTGACGTTAACAGGCTACAAGAAGCATTTATCTAACATTTCACACCAGAAAGTTCCATGAATAATCTGCATAGTCCATGAAAGCCAAATCTAAGGCAGGATTTTCCTTATTCCGTAGATACATCACAATATTGCCATGGATTAAATTCAATGGATGTGACATCAATCTCGTTACTGCTGTCAGAACTATCTGCAGCAGCTCGGTGTTCCATGTATCTTCCATTGTAACTGTAAACTTCCAAATCACCCCAGGGAGTAGGTGTGACTTCATCAGTTAGATCAAACCATCTAGGGGTAAACTTTTGATTCTTGGACTCTCGTTCTCTCTTTTCAGCTCTTTGCCTCTCCTCCAATCTGCAAGACAAGCAAAAAGAAAACATAAGGGCATGGTAAATCACTAAAAAAGATAATTTGGAGCGTGTGTAATTCGGTTCCAAAATTTTGTCCAGACTAAATGCTAATTTAAGGTCGAGGAATTCTTTGTTGATGGTTTCCACCATCAGAGAGAGAGAGAGACCTGCTCTTTTCAGCGCCAGCTTTGGAGAGATCACCCTTCTCAAGTGCACATCTATCAGGACGTAAACGAGAATCTGATGCGAGCAACTTCTTCGGAGCAGTCTGGAAGCTATTCAATTTGTGCGCAAAATAAGTATACTGGAATTTGTCATTTGCTGGAACTTCGGCAACATGCCAAACCTATAGATACCAATAACATTTGGTCAATAGCTTCTCGAAAACGATAAAAGGAAAAAAATTTGGTCAATAAGAGCAATGCTTTTAACAGCTAAGTACTGAAGGTGAATACAACACCTACATGGTTAGTGAAAGCTCAAATCCGAGAGTACAGAGGCGTAAGCAATATAAGGAAATAACCTCGAAAAACACAGTACAGTACTCATGCTCTGCCTCTCACACAGCTGTACCCATTGTCAGATACACAGGAAAGAAGTGCATTTATGTGTTTTTTTGGCTCATTCTCTTCCATCTTATCTACCTTTTCATTTTCCCAGTTATGGGTAGGGGTGGATGTGTTAGGGACCTAGGTTGAAATAACATCCGCATGCAATAGACAAGATGGAGAATCTAGCCAAACCTTTTAGTTGCTGAATATAAGTTAATTGAACAAGAACCATGCTCCCAATAGTGAGTGATTAGGTAGACAAGCTTAACAAATGAGTATCAGCAAGATGACAGTGGAGTATAGAACCAATGAAAATGATCAATTTACATTATTTTACGCCCAAAGTGGCAAAGGGAGATTTGTGAAGGCATGGTTGGAAACTGTAAAAAGAACCATGAACTCTCAAATTTTTTAAGTTTTAACAGATAATAACAGCAAATAGAAAGTAGCTGAATGTCGCAAACAAACAGATATGGTAGATTCCTCTTGTGGAGAAAGTTAGTTTGGCATTATCGTATGAACATAAACACCATTGCCCCTTGATTCAATTCTCTCTCCAGTTTTTCACTCATGTTGTGAGCTTCCACGCCCCCTTAATTCAACCCTACTAAGAAACAGTCCAAAATGAAGGTAGAAGTGGGTGACATGGAAAGGAGACGGGCAGTATTGCTATTTACCATGACAACCTTAACAGCGAAGTAGAACAAGGAACAGGGCCAGAGAACCGGAAAAGTTGGTTCATAGAGGGAAGTATTTGAAAAAAAGAAGAAAGACATTGTACTGTTCAAACCTCTTTTAATTCTGTGCCTGGAAGAGGCTCTCCTTCCATGTCGCATGGTTGATAACTCATCGACTCATGCCACTTCCCCGTCATCAAGATTTTTGGTTCTTCGGCGGCATTATAAACGTAACCATCAACCTCATAACGACCAGCTCTGCAATGAATCGTCATTCATGAGCTGGACCAGTGATAAACAAATTTAACATATCACGCACGCGCACGCGCACGCGCACGGGCACGCGCACGCGCACGCGCACGCACACGCACACGCACACGCACACGCACATATATATATTTATATTTATATTTATATTTATATTTGTGTGTATTTTATTGGGAAGGGGGAGGCAGAGAGGTAACTAGAACGACTTTTTAACAACTTCACGGTCACGAGACACTTCCTATAAGGGATACTATGATAGATCTACAACAAAGAACAGCCCAACCAACAATACAAAAGAAAATACAGGGGTACAACAATACAGAGCAGCTAATTACCCAAACCAGCCGCATGGTTGGAAGTACAGTACGACTTTGTCTCCAGTAGTCATATTTGTCATGACCATCTCCCCAGGGGAGTCAACCCATGTCCGTCCAAAAATCAGATTGTTAACCTTTGTCGGGGGTGGCACCAAATCTAAAACCACACCATCTCGTTTAAGAGTGACGCGTGTTCTGCAATCAAATAACCACTTATCCATCATTAAGGGCTTTAGGAGTATGTCATAAGATGTGCAACAAAGCTCAATCCTCTTCTAAGCACAATGGACAATAAATCACTGGTCCAGCACGAAAACAAAAAGTCGAACCACAAGCAATTACCAACTCCAATTTAGTAACAAATGAAGTGCAGTTTGTAAAACATCCCCAATTAGGCAGTGATAAGGATTGACCCACTGATTAAAGTAAATTATTACGGATGAAATATAGGTTCTTCAAGTGTCAAGAATAATGAATGTATTGCACACACATGAAAAAGATAAGATGTCCTAATAGCTGAAACACTTGCATCGAGAAAATTTAAATGGCAAAATTGACATGCAAAGAGAAAATTATCCATACCTTCCCACAGGATAAACATCAACAGAGTTCCCTAAGAGTTTGGTTTTTAATTTTGATGTCACATCATACGTGAAATGATCATTTTCTGCATGCCCAGCACTCATTGGAGGATGATGACAGACCTGAAACGAACAGAGAAAATATTTATTACTGAAAACCAACGTAACGTGGCATTACAAATAGGAGTGCAGATTTTTTACTAACAATCTGGTCATTCTCCATGAAATGATTCAGAACATGATACCATTCAGAAGAAACAACACTGATAAGTCAAAGGCTGCTGAAACAAGTAAATGCCGAAGACAAGAAGTTAATAGCTATTAATGGCAAAATTTTCCGGGAGATGACTATTTCAAACACTGACCTGCTCAGAAATAAACGTAACACCGTCATGATTCGCCAATTCATAAGTCTCCCCGAGGATAGGATTGAAAGGCTTCCATGTCCTTTGATAGGCATAATAGACTGATATAGCCCATGATGCTGAAAATGTTTTTGAAGAACTCAATCATCTATCAGACAGCATTTGCAAGGGTTAATAAGATGAAAATGCAAAGGACAATTACCTGCATAGACCAATCGCATGTATGGATCCTCACATTCATCTGCCCGATCCAGTAAATGTGAATATTCCATTAACTGTCAAATTGGTGCATATTTTGTGCCATTAGACACAAGGGAGAAAAGTGGTGAAACGAATGAAACAACAGAAAACACGAGTTTCCTCCCGAAAAAGAAATTCAAACCTCTGCCATTTTCTGGAGCATTGTCATTGGTTCAAATATAAGAACAGGAAGAGTCACCATTGACGTGATGTCTGAGCCAATATATTTTTGCATCATCTTCCAGTAACCGTCTCGATCCTAGAAAGAAAGGGGAAAATATTGACATTAGAAAGCAAAAAAAATAGTTTTCTAAAGCACGATGATATTTTTCTTAGGACATGTCAAACTAAATGTTGTACTGCTAAATGCACATGAACAAAGAAGTAATACCAATTAGGCAGAGAGGCAACAATATCTTAATAACAGAATTATAACTCATAAAACACATAACTTCTTCCTTCAGAGCCTCACTGATTAGAAGCACAACTCAGACTGAGACTTATAAGAGAAGTTGCAAACAAGAGAAACCTTAAGATCTTTAGACGGTGTTCCTTCAAATCCAAAAACCAGCAGAGAGAAATAAAGTAGAAACATACCTCCTGCTTCCATCTACCTTTCTGAGCTTCCTCTTCTGCATCTTCTTTGCCTCCCTCTGGATTGATGACTTCTAAACCTTCATAGCCGAGCAATCTGGATGAAATAAGAAGGATTATACACAACCCAATACCACGTCTCCAATACGTATATCAAGCAATTGATTCATCATAAGGATGACAAGAATAACAAATTGTTGACAAGGTACACCAGCAATAATAAGCAATCTAATCATTTTTTGATCTTAAGGCTATGAATTCACTATGCTTTTCAGCATGTGAAACACCTAATCAAGAGGAACTTGAGAAGGTGTTTTAGGACGTGTACATTTTCTCCCACAAGATGGCTTTGAGCGTTTCAAAATGAAAAAGAAGGCTCAAAAGATGTCACACATTCTGCTAAAGACTCAAAACCAGGTCCCAAACACATATGACATGCATATATATTGGAAATACACATCTTTATATAAATTTCACTGCATAATAAAAGGAATGAAGCAAACCATGAAGCGAAAGTAAAAATTATGAAAAAAAAAAAAAACAGTCACTTTAAGCCAGATGCTCCATCAAGCCAGTTCATAAAGTTCTTGCCTCTTCCAATTAAGAGATTAAATAAGTCAATTCAATATTCATGCATGTACAGGAAAAGCAAACTGATTATCAGATCATAACCGTTTACATAGAAGTCTTAACTTTTTCGGATCCACGGTGATAGAGGTGCAAACAGAACTAACGAGCTGCATCCTTCCGTCAAATCTAATCTCCCTACTTAATTACAAACACAACCAACAGTAGCCACTCAAACAACAGCGTCAATTCGGCTAACCATAGGCAAACGATGGCAGAAAAACGCGAGTCCAGCTCGCAGTGTCCGATCCAAACAGCAGAAACAACGCAAAAACGAGCAGCGGAACTACTTTCTAAATATTCAATCGCACTGGAATCAACACACCGAGGCCTAAAATCACTAGATCAAGCACCAAACACGTCGAATTATTCACAACTCGGACAAACGGAGACGGAGACGCAAGTACAGGAAGAGCAGAGAGCTGATCGCAGCTCAGGAAAACGACTATACACCCACGCAAACCATCACGAAGCGTCGAGAATCGAAGGATCAAGCAAGACGCGAAGAAGAAGAAAAGGAGGAGGAAGAGAGGAGTACCCGTTGACAGATCTGTGCACGGCGTTGCCGAACATGGACAAGCCGGAGCTCATGGCGGCGAAGAAGCCCTTGTTCTGATTCTTCTTCGGACTCCCCATTCCTCTATCGAGCGAACGAGCTCGGCGACTAACCTAATTCACGAGATCGGGTAGGAGAGCAATTGGACCAGAGAGAGAGAGAGAGAGAGAGAGATCGGAGACGGCGAGCGGATTATTCCAGAGAAACCGAGAGAGAATTGAGAACAAATATAGGGGGGACTTTAGCGTAGGAGAGGGGGGATGATGGCAGGAACAGCGAGGACTCGTTGGCGGTTTCCTTTTTTTGTATATATCATTTCCCTTGTTCTTCCGAAAAGACGATTTTGGGTTCGCTTCGTGCGAGATTTTTCTCCTTTTTGGCGAAATTTAAAATTTTTAAAAAGATGGGGCGTGATCTGTTTCGTTATAGCAGTTGAGTCCGAGCTAGCAAACAACGCGAGACACCTGAAAAGATCCTGGGACGTGTTTTGCACGCGAAGCGGTGGCGCGTGAATCGTGGCTTCCGTTCCTCCCCCCGCCCCCCCCCCCCCCGGCCCCACCCTTAGGAGTTCTGGACGCAATGGGAAGGCGGCTGGGCTTGATGGGCTTGGGCTTGGGCTTGGGCTTGGTTTGGGCTTATTCTTGGGCTTGGATTAGTGGGAAGAATTTCAGTTTGTGTCTGGAACGGGTCGCAACAACGCATAAATGCTTTAAGTAATGTCCAGTGTGTACTATATGCTATTGACTAGACCCGGTTCTAATTCGACCAAATAGGGGTTGAGCAGATGTAAGTATGGGTTCGGTTTGGAAGAAGAATCGAACCGGAGTGCATAAATAATTACAATTAAAATACAAAGAACGGAAACTAATCAAACCAAATCAGAGTTTTGAATAAAACATGACTGCTTTTGCCTTTTAAACCAAATGGTCTGCGCACAATCGGGGAATCAAATTCACGAACAAATCTTAAAATTCAGGAATCACTAGTCGAGATGGTCGCACTATATATCAAAGATTTGTAGAACCTTGCGTCAATTTCAGCGTGCGATATAACAACAAATAACAAGTTTCGGTGTTCAATTCGCTGTGTGATTTTCTTTATCAACAATGTTGTCTAAGAAGTGAATCAAGCCACGAAATATGGTTTGATTCGGTTACCCTGAACTTTTTTGTTGTTGTTTAAAAGGCAAAACTCTAGTTAATGTATTAATGGTGCAGACTAAGTTCTATGGGGCTCAGGTAGTGATGGAGTTTTTCTGATTAAGGAAGCTTAAGGAAACCACCCAGTACATCACAGTTGGATCAGGAGGGTGAAATTTGGGGTCTCGGCAGATACACTCATGATTATGCAAAGATCGGTTCGGCACGGATATGTGCCGGCTCACACCCTATGTATTCTCTAGGTGCAATGTTCATTGTCCATGACACTTCAATTTAAAAGTTTCCCTATCCATCCATTTCCATAAGAACCAACATGTGGATCCAGACGCTACTTCTTTTAAATTTTAACGAAAATGCTAGTGAATTGATGATTATGATGTAAATTCGCAACATGTTAGATGTGAAAGAGAATCAGAAAAATTACCAAAAAAAGTCATAAACCTATTGTATTTGTGCCAATTTAGTCTTAAACTTTTTAATTGTGATAATTTAGTTCTAAATTTTTTCGTGTTTTGCAAATATAGTCTATTCGGCCAATTCTGATAAAAAATCGCTAACGTGGATGCTGATCATCTTACATGGCACGACCAATCGTGCCACCTAAGACGGCTGACGACCATATCAGCGATTCGCAGCCAAAACTGACTGGATAGACTACGTTGACAAAACGTGAAAATGTTAAAATCAAAATTAACACAATTAAAATGTTTAGGAGTGAATTGACACAAATACAAAGGTTTTGGATTTTTTTTTGGTAATTTTCCCCAAAAGAATCACATGGGCAAGAAAGCCTGTAGCCAACATGTATGCAAGTGTCATGGGCCAGCAAATTTCAGCCACGAAATCAACCCGTGCGACGCCTAGCGAGTTGAGAAACACGCTAGACCAACTTGATGTTTGATGTTGCCCCTTAGAACAGTATGGCGAATAGCTTCCACGTATCGGATCGTACCCCACCTAGCTTAGCTCGAGCGTCCTATGCATCGAGCGAGACAAGTAGAACACTTTTGATACAACAACTGGTTTCGGCCTACCATGGTCTCATCAGGAGAGTGACATGGCCTCATCAGAAGAGCGACATCAGCTCCCGATCAGTTTGTACACAAAAGGCCAACCCCGCCTTCAGAGCTCCCTATAGATGTAATCCTTCTATCCTAGAACTCCTAGCACAAACCGTCCTAACGCCACTCCCACGGACCAATTACTTCTTCCTGGCTTCATCACTCACTCCTCATGAGGACACCATCAAGCTTCACTCCCAAGGGTACATATTACATGTGTGTGGGAGAAGTTAGGACACGAAACTTCCGATCCGTCGCATCGTACACGCGCACGATGGAGGCCCCAGAACATCCGGTCTGTGATATTCTCCCACACTCGATTCCGCAACATCCTCGTTGTGGGCTGTTCTGTCGCTTCCCTGCGCTACTACACCATCAACGCCGCTGTGTGGTCTTACATGGATGGCAAGCGCTCGCCCAACAGAACAACTCCTCTCCATCGGTAGCTTCTTTTGGATCAACGGCCATTTGAGCTAACTTCGGTCACTTGCATTCTTGACAAGTGTGGCATTGGGGCCAACTACGCCTGCTGGCAGCACCCTCTCTCGCCTACTAAGCACTTCTTACATCCAACCGACCAATGGAGGTTTCTCCCTTGTTGAAACGTGGTAGTGGATCCATCTTGAGATTCACCGCATTGATCCACGAACGTTATCCCATTTCAGTGAGGAATCGGTTTCTTGCTTATGCCCCCATTGCCATCCCAGAAGCTGGTCGAGAGCCGCGCATTA
Source organism: Lenwebbia sp. NSW1173648 (assembly GCA_029784005.1). NCBI lineage: Eukaryota > Viridiplantae > Streptophyta > Magnoliopsida > Myrtales > Myrtaceae > Lenwebbia > Lenwebbia sp. NSW1173648. The sequence goes on from JARCGZ010000011.1 coordinate 1,471,216, forward strand.
TCCGAGCATGGCTGCCCCGGCGATTCACTCTCTGCCCTCGTGGGACCGGGTGGACCACAAGCCATGTGCCCCCATCGTCATCCTAGTAGCTGGTCAAGAGTCTCGCTTTGTCCAGGCATGATGGTTGCCTCTTTGTCGGGTATGATGGTCCCGGCAATTCACTCTCCGCCCTCGTAGGACTGGATGGATGATAGGTTTTCTACTGACTCCCACACTTACTGAAGGGACTCCTGCTTTAATACCAAATTGTCAGGGGCCGGCAGATTTCAACCACGGAATCAGCCCGTGTGGCGCCTAGCGGGTCGAGAAACATGCTAGAACAGCCTGATGTCTGATGTTGCCCCTCAGAACAGTACGGTGAATAGCTTCCAAGTATCGGATCATATCCCGCCCAGCTTAGCTCGGGCGTTCTGCGCATCGAGCGACACGAGTAGAACACTTTCGGCATAACAACTGATTTCGGCCTGCCATGACCTCATTAGGAAAGCGGCATCAGCTCCCGATCAGTTTGTACACGGGAGGCCAACCCCGCCTTCAGAGCTTCCTCGAGATGTAATCCTTCTATCCTAGAACTCCTAACACAAACCGTCCTGACGCCATTCCCACGAACCAATTGCTTCTTCCCCGCTTCATCGCTCACTCCTCATAACGACACCATTAAGCTTCACTCCTAAGGGTACATGTGTGTGGGAGAAGTTGGGACACGAGACTTCTAGTCCGTCGCATCGTACACGCGCACGATGGAGGCCCCAGGACATCCGGCCCGTGATACAAGCTTCTACATCTTTTGTAGTGGTCAGCATGTCTCATGTCTCTAGAGAAAGCAATAGTCAATATGCCTATGGAGAACCTTCGGGTGAGAGCCTAGGATCGTGTCCACTTAAGATGCTGTTCCCTTTTGATTTTGTTCGATCACAAGTAAGCTTTTGCATGCCAGAGCATTCATCTGTAAATTCTTTTGGGCTTTGCCCCGTTGCATTTACCCAAGAAAAACCAAGAAAACGAAGACCACAAAATTGAAACTCACATGACTAACAGACTAAGGAAATTCCATCTGATTATCCATAACTTCGTGTCGGGATTGATATAAAAGATTACGTGTCAAATTAACAGACAACCCGATAAATCAAATCTATTCCAACCAAAAATCAAGACTTTACAAATTTATCCACCCTATCCGAGAAAGAAACCTCGAACCGAGGGCAAAGGGGTTCAGAAAAGGCAAAAGTTAAAAAAGCAAGGATATTTGCAAAATTCGGCAAAATTGTCAAAAAAGTCCTAAACCTATTGCACTTTTGCCAATTCAGTCCTAAACCTTTTAATCTTGCCGATTCAGTCCTAAACCTTTTGCATTTGTGCCAATTCAGTCCTAAACCTTTTTTTGTGTCAATTCAGTCCTAAACTTTTTGCATTTTTGCCTATTCAGTCCATCCGGTGAACTTTGGCCGGCCGGCGGTGACATGGTGCTACCGGAGCAATTTTTAATAATATTTTAATTTTTTTTTTCTCTTTTCTTTCTTTTTTGTTATTTTTTTTATTTTTGTTCTCTTCCTCCTTCAGCCAACAAATAGATCACCGGTGACTGGAGGAGAAGGCCTGCGGCGGGGTCACTGGGTCCGCGCCGCGGGGTGAGGCCGGCACCGGCGCCTCTAGGCGAGGCGGGCGTCGGCGCCGCTGGCCATGGCCGAGCCATGCCATGGTTGGGCGAGGCTTGGCCTGGCCAGATCTGGGCAAGCTTGGCCTCGCCCAGCCATGGCCTTGCCGTTGCCGGCCTCGCCCAATGACGGCAATGGCGACGCCATGGCTGAGCGAGCTCAGCCTCGCCCAAATCTAGCCAGGTTGAACCTCGCCAGCCATGGCGTCCCCGTTGTTGATTCCTTCTCCAACGAGACGATACAGAGAACGATGGACCGTGCGAGAGAGGGAGAGCGTGCGGTGACTGGAAGGGGACAAGATATTCGAAGGGGCAAGAGACAAAATCGACAAACGGCGACGCCATGGCTGGCGAGGATCGGCCTGGCCAGATCTAGGCGAGGCCGAGCTCGCCCAGCCATGGCGTGGCTCGACCACGCCCACCGTGCCGGCCTCGCCCCACGGCGCCGGCCCTCTCCTCCAGCCAGCAGAGACCTGTTGGTTGGATGGAGGAAGAAGAGAACCAAAAACAAAAAAAACAAAAAAACAAAAAAACAAAAAAAAAAGAGAAAAAAAAACAAAAACAAAAAAATTTATAAAATATTAAAATATTATTAAAAATTGCTCCGGTAGCGCCACGACTGAATTGGCACAAATACAAAAGGTTTAGGACTAAATTGGAAAAATTAAAATATTTAGGGCTGAATTGGCAAAAGTACAATAGGGTTAAGACTTTTTTGACAATTTTTCCGCAAAATTCTCTTTCAAAATTTACAACACAACACGATAATCATCAGCAGGTCCACCCCCACCCCCACGCACCACCCAATGTCGACGACGATACCCTTTCGTTTCAAAATTTACAACACAACACGGTAATTATCAAGAGTCCACCAATGTCGACGACGACACCCTTGTGCGTCCTTATCTTTGTCCGTGTGAAGATTATTCGCGGCTTGTGACAGCGAGGCCACACGAGCCGACCTTGAGCCCACAGTCGTGGTCGCCAAGGCCGTGCTAAATCGGTCTTGAGCTGAAGAAGGCCACCACCGGCCGTAAACCTCTGCAACTGGCTCACGAGCTGTGGAAGCTCTATAGTAGAGCTCGGCCATGGCCACCGAATCAAGCTAACATCGATGGAGAGGAAGAGACGTAGTTGTGGTTTGTCGCGGGAGTGTAGGATTTTTTTGGGGATGGGAGTAGTTTAGAAAATGAACTGGCAATTTAATAAATTACGCGTAGATGAGAGATGCAACTTAAAATCCATTAAAAAAGGTGAAGAGGATAATTGTGAGTTTTGTCATGAATAGGAGTGAAATGCACTTTCAACTTTGGTGAAAAACCCTAATTCAAATGGACATAATTACTGAATAAGTTCTAAAATTTGTCACGACAATATAATTGAATTTTAAAACTTTTAATTCGTACGTTTAAATTCCAAAATTTGACCCTTCTATGCATTTGAATTTTTCCGTTACCTCCGTCAAGTTTAAGTTGACAGAAAATACCACGTGAATTTCTTTGTATAATTTTTTTCAAATCTCACGCAACGATATTAGAAAAAACGCTACGTGGATTTTCTTCCCACTAAGACATAACGAAACTGAGAAAAGTACTAAAGTGAAATCAATTTAACTCTTTATACCAGTACTTCAAAATTTTGATGTTCCAGAACACACTACGAAGGGATGATTGAACCTTGTTCTGACATATTATTTCCCTGATTACAATTGTGTCCTAAAAGGGCCGGCTACAGCGTAACTATTCTACGGTATCAGAAACTCGGTATTTCATACGGCAACTAACAATTGCTTTTAAGGTAAGCCAATTTCGACAAACCCCACCAACCTGGACATAAATGAAGAAGTTCCGGCGCTGTACAAAAAGCAATGACAGTTCGCATATGCCTTGGAAGACATTTCAGATCCATCTTTGGCGTCGGGTCCTGCCTCTCCGAGAAACAAGGTATACACGACCATGAACCCATCGTCTGCCTAATATTGAGACAGGTTGCTGCATGATGAAGACATAACAAATTATTCGATGCATGGAAAACTACTCACAGAAAAAAAGGCTGGAGCTCTCAGATTACAGTATAGCTTAATGAACCATCTTGTTCCTTCTTTTCACCTGCACATAATGTTAAATGATGTGCTGTACTAGACATTCGTCAATGGGTGTTTCCGTGGCAGGAACAGTCCAATTTCAGAAAATTTGTTGACCTTTGTAAAACATAGATTCACGAAGAGGAGATTCTTCCTTCTTCACCCATTATATATTTTTTAATATTCAGATTGCTACCAGTAAGATTTGGGAAAAGGAAGTTAAGAAACCATACAGTGAAAAAGTTCTCTAATCCTTTTCACTTCAATAATCGCTTGCAAAATACCGAATCTTTCGAGGGGTCATTTGAACTCGAGTTCTCAATGTTATGATTGGACATGATAACGGTGGATATAGTCAACATCATTAGAGACCGTTGATCCTGAATACAGCCGCATATTAAGGAAAGCATCCAAAAGTTTTGAATGCTTATGTGAAACAATCACAGAAATCCAAGGAGCCACTTCCCCAAGTAATACAGGTTAGAACCCATTTTATTCCTATGCCGAGAACTAACACGTCCAAAGGGAAGACGGAACAAAATGACCATAACCTAAGAAAACACGAGATGATCAGTTAATAAACATGCATGTCAGTACCTCAATCTTGGTGCGGAACTCTAACGTGCATTCACAAACATGACAATCAGCTCTATGAGGTGAGCTACCGGACTGATCTGACGTCACGAATGCAAAAACCTGAAAAAGGCACAATGTGAAGCAGTGACTAGATAAATATTGCAAGGTCCTACATATAGTTCTGCTCCGAAATCAAGAAGCAGTCGCTATTGCAGATGTAGACTTGAGGGAAAGTGAAAAGCAAAGCAAAGCAAAGTGATCCAATCACTTCTAGACCAAAAACAGTCAAAAGACATGCCATGAAATACCTCCTCTCCACAATTTGGACAAGCCCCTCTCAAAGCTGCCAGGTCTTTCCTCCATAATCCCTGAAGTCCTCCAACTATGAGAAGAAAAAGACAGCGTAAATGATTCTCTGTGCAATAACCATGAAAGAACTATATTGTTCAAAGAATTTAACAGGACGATTACATTGCATGCAATACTAACAACTGTTGTTCACCAACATGCACGGAAAGAGACGCATCAAACAATTATCTTCCTCAAATTGTAGCCCTCAAAGTTATGTTAACCTGAACACGATCCTCAACAATATACATCACTGCTTATGTTTCTAAGCGCTTTGGAAATCAACCCAGTTGGACTTTTAATCATTCACGTGTATATCTAATGCTCCTGCTTCTTTGAAAGTTCATTTACAAATAAATCAGCTGTCCTGACATGTTACCATAAGTCCAGTAATCCATGTGCTGACCACAAAAACAATCTAATTTTTGTCCAAGTACCCAAGAAGTACCTCATGACTCATGTTATCGCATTCAGCTTATTAATTCTTCTTTCATTAGAAGTCACATGACTCCCATGCCAATAATTATGGAGTAGTATGTCCAAATATGAGAGTACCATACTCCAGAAGATCATTATAAAAATTACGATTGAGACTTGTCGAGAGAAAAAACAACAGAAGAAAGGCAATTTGCTTTCAAAGGAAAAGACAAGAAAAATCTGAAACTCTCACGAAGCATTGGGCAAAGGAATATTACCAGAAGCTGAAACAATTGGATATCCGACAACTGATCCGAATGCCATGAGAAGAACGCCATTAACCGGAGAGAGCAATCCTAGTGCAGAGGCTTGGATGCCGTGGTAAATCCCCGAATTATATGCATCTTGATAAGCCAGACCAACAGTGTAAACTACTGGCACGATAAATGCTGAGCCTCCAAATGCCAGAAACAGAATCCATATGCTGGCAAGGGCGAAAGCCTGAGACAAATCTTCCTGCCCTATGTCCATGTCAATCAATCTTGTAGTGAAGAAAAAATGTAAAGCACCTTTTTACAAATTAAAATTTATTAATAGCCTCACAGAAAGATTCTAGATTTCTACCATGAAAGAGAGGTGGACAGGGAAATTTCATAATTGTTCCCGAACTACTGCATGGCGCCGGAAAAAAGATGGAGGAAATGCCGAAATGAATGGTAAGATGATTCCTACAGAATCGTGAAATCGGAAGAGGATCAATAATGCAGACAAGGCTGGTTCTCACAAATGGTTGGTGGATAACCAATCACAGAGTGCACATGTGTGCACCCCCACATGCGTGTGAAATTTAGGTAACTTAAGTATGTGAATTATTTTGCCAAGAACTAATTCAATATGGATTCATCCAAACACATATAGGTACCGTGTAGTCATTCCATTCTACATCTAAACATTTTACTGCATATGAAGTTTCAGAGATGATTACCTCTGCATCCGCATACACTGATTGTCGCCTGAGACTGCAGCGAGGATACTTGACGACTGAATCAGAACCGTACCACCGGAGTTTTAACTGTTCAGCATCATTATGTAAGTAAGAAAGGAGAAAACCAAGACACCAAGAGAGAGAGAAAAAAAAAAAAAAAAAAGAGAGGACGATTTGAGCATCGTAACTAAATTGTTGCAAATCGAAATGCTGCACTAGTTTTACCTCCACTCTATCAAACATATCGTCGACTATGAGAGGTTTGCCGTTGTAGTACGCATCTCGTGCCTAGGACAAAGATAAAGATGTGAATTCCTCTCAGGCTGTCACGGATTATTAAAACGACAAATTCTAATAGAACGATTTGATTGGAAAGAACCTCCCAAACTCAGAAGCTTCCGAAATTAGCTAACGTACCCCAACACCATTGGAATTTCATTTTTACAAGCAAACAGTCCAACGACAGATGTTAGAGAACAGTCCAATTGTGCTCTAAGAACGACCAGAACACGAGAAAAGAAATAGAATCAAGCAAGTCATGAACTGAATTAGGGCATCGATGAACGAACCTATATACGTCCTTAACTACAATTCGATTGGTATCCTCACCGCACAATTAATTCATTCCTCCAGAAAAGAGACAAAAGCAAACAATCGCAGCGAGCTGCTACCTGACGATAGAGAGCTTCAAGAGTCTCCTTACTGGCCGTCTCGATAGGGCCGACGTATATGCAGGACGGAGCTTCGGCGGCGAGGCCGAGCTCACTCTGCTTGCAGGTGGCGATCCCGAGGCACCGCGTCGGGATCCGAACGGAAACCGGGGCTCCGGCGACCCGGATTCCTCGGGAGAGCCCGGCGGCTTTAGGCCCGATGGCGCGCGGCGCGGCGGAGGAGCTCGTGCCGGCCATGAAAGTCGTGGGGTTCACTTCAGTCGCGCGGGGGAGAGAGAGGAAAAGAGCGAGGCACCATCGTGAGGTTGGGAAGGAGTCGCGTCTTTCTGAGAATCAAGCGCGATTTCGTCTTGGCCACAAAGTGGGAGTGGCGGTGGCGTGGACGGAGGGCTCTTCCCCCATCTTCTGATTGCGGGGTGCAAAGACGGGAATGCCCCCGACGGATGGGGCTCGGGTTTTGATTTCGGCGGCAAATAATAATATCCGGCTCGCGAGGAAGTTCGGTCTTCATCTTACGCAGGTAATCATATCAAATCCATCACATCGGATCGTCCGAAACGGATCAACTTGCATTTCGATTGGGCCGGTGGATATTTTATGGGGAATATATGATTGGTTGAGGATTTTGTGCCCAGAAAGGAAAGGAAAGCAGAAATTCGGGGGGACGGCACTTTTTGTCATTTCTGGCATTGTTTTGTCCTCGTACGATGTCGTCTAGACACAGAGTGAAAATGAAAATGTTGAGATGCAGAAGAAAAACCAAAACAATAAAGCTAACTGCGTCTGCCGGGAGTCGAACCCGGGTCTATTGCTTGGAAGGCAATTATCCTAACCGTTGGACTACAAACGCTTTGTTGATCTCTGCTCCTATTTTTATTATGATTAACAAACACACATTGCCTTCGTGATAGTGATACCTTCAGACTTCACGATCTCCCCTCTCAGATGAACCCAGAAAATGGAAGTGATGTGAATTTTCATCTCAAAAGAGAGATCGGACGACTGGTTTGTGTATGAATGAACAAAAGCAACGATGAGTGGAAATCTCCGTAAGTAGATGGAAATTGCTACTTCCTCCTGATCTTATTGTTGGGACCGAATGTACAACAGAATGATAGTCTTTTCTACATGCCAGAAAATCTAAGGTTCCCCAATAACAATTAACATCTAAGATTGAATGAGGTTCCTCTAGTCTAAAGTCTCTTCTCTGATCCTCTTGATCCTCTCAAGAACCCCTTTAACTGATAGATCAAATGCATCTTCGAGGGTCTCTAGTTCAGACGTCGGGTCCGCGTACAGAATCGCCGGGATGAGCCGCATCACCTCCTCTTGCATGGCGGATACATCCTTCCTCGGGATATGAAGCAACAGCTTCTCGAGGGTGACCTTCCCATCCTTCACGAGATTTTCCGGTATGAACACGGAATATTTGGAGTGATCACCAGGCAAATGCCACTTGTATTGGTCATAAGCCGAACCGCTGTGGAAGAAAACAGGAATGCACCCTGCCAGGATCGAGTCAAAGGCCGACCTTCTGGTGTAGGAATCCCCGGGAGGTTGCAAGCAGAAGATGGAACTCTGAAACAGCTTCATCAAGAAGATCGGATTGTAACACTGTTTTCCCCTGGAACTGCATTCCAATAGATTGCATCTCCTTCTCGAAGCATGGCATTGGCTGATGATCTCGTTACGGATAGATTTTCGTAAGTTTATCCTCGGAGCACCCGCGAACGAGAACAAGTAAGGCCTTTTTAGGCTTCTCATTCTTCTTTGCCATTGGCGCACTTCGATGTCCTTCGAAGGGTGGAAGTAGGTGGGGTACGGTATAGCGAAATCGTTAGCTCTAGGCACGAGCGATGATTCGAGTACTAGTATGGTCATGTTCATCGATTCCGGCAAAACCACGAGATTGTTACCCCAATTGGGGGGTTCCTCATTTTCTCTCCTGAAATCCCAAACAATTCTCCCGGCAACTAAGAAATGATCCTTTCCCCCCATGACTATCCACTCGGGTCTTCTCCTGAGCCACCGGACTAGATCGGACGGACCAGCATCTCTCAAGCTTTTATCAGTATCCCACAGGTACCTCGCCACATCGAGGCCCGCGTAATAGGGTACGAAAATTGCCGAAGCGACCGAGGAGTCATTGGTCAAGCACTTGTACTGTTTCATCCTGTTGTGAAAAATGACCTCCAATGAGAACTGATTAGTGTCATACCAGCCAGTGTTTCCTAGAACCTTATTGGAGTTAGGAAGCCGAGGGCCGAGACCGTAGTTCCCCAACGTGTCGCACATATCCGTCCAATTACTAAGCGACCGGCAATGCCTGAGCAAGTCCACATTGAATTGCCTCGGCAGCCTGTAAACGAAAATGTATCGCCCTTCACAGGACATCGAATCTCCATCTTGCCTAGCTGCCTTTTCTTCTGCAATCTCCAAACTGGGAAGCAAACTATTAGTCTTGCTCACAAGGCCTTCTTCGACAGAGGAACTGTCCGGAGCATCTTCCTGAAATTCTACGCCCTCGAACGGTCTTCCAATCTCGCCTTTAGTATTCGCATGAACAAGGCCTTCTTCGACAGAGGAACTATCCGGAGCATCTTCCTGAACTTCTACGCCCTCGAACGGTCTTCCAATCTCGCCTTTAGTATTCGCATGAACAAGGCCTTCTTCGACAGAGGAACTGTCCGAAGCATCTTCCTTAATTTCTACGCCCTCAAACGGTCTTCCAATCTCGCCTTTAGTATTTGCATGAACAAGGCCTTCTTCGACAGAGGAACTATCCGGAGCATCTTCCTTAAATTCTAGGCCCTCGAACCGTCTTCCAATCTCGTCTTTAGTACTTGCATCATCGCTCCATACGAAGTTGTTCTGAGTGTAACTCTCGGCGACATATATGGATCTATAATTCACTAAATGAATAGGATTCGCATGGAACAACGAATTCAATGCGAACCAAAGGAGAAAGCCACCCAAGATGACCAACCACAACCGATTCCGACACCGAGCGACGAGTGCTCTTTCCATCGCTTCGCTATCCTCGAGCTCTTCCTGGCATGCACGATGCGATCATCCTCATGTAGCGCAACGATCCAAGAAACGAAATACTCGGCGTTGCTGGAGACGTTGACAGAACTTGTCCTGTTTAGCTACAGAGAGAGAGAGAGAGAGACAGACAGGCATTTATTTCTCAAGGGACCATTAGGACATCAAGCATCGCATGGTCAACAAGCTGCGCACTAGATCAAAACCGGCGGCGAAGAAGAAGAAGAAGAAAGGACGAAACATTCATACCTCTTCGTTCACGTCATCAGGAAATCTGTCAATTCCTCGGCTCTTTCATCTTTATTCGTTTTGCCTTGGGGATAAGAGCCATGAAAGTCAGAGGGAAGTTTCGGTTCTGGCAAATTGAACGTCAATTTTGGCATGCGAAAAGTCTGGCATTTGACAGATCAAGAAAGAACTACAGATATGGACAGTTTAATCCCAATAGAATGCTAAATCTGGAGTGCTTAATAAGTCATCTATATCATTTAGGGCGTAGCAGTAGCAGAGGAATAAATAATAAACATCATTTCCATCCATAACTTTTTTTTATTTATTAATTTATTTATTTCAGGAAACTCTTAAGTGGTCGAAAATTCTAGCTGTACATTAGCCAATCTTCACAGCCTACACGCAAGATCCCACGACAGGTGTGCAAGATCCACTTAGAAGATCGTATCAAGTAATTGGCTTGAAGAACATGTTAAAAAAAGAAAGAAAGGCAAGCAGGCTAAAAAACAGGCAAGACAGACGAAATTACAAAGCAAAACTGGCAAATGGGCTTTCATGGGGAAGGGAAGTTATGAACTGACTTGGCAATCTCTTTCGGTTCAGCTCGAATCGGAGAGACCTTTGGGCCAATGAGCATGTCCTTAACAACCTTCGTCCCCAGAGTAAAGTAGTACCAGTCCTGTCCTGTGGGCCTGAAAGAGCCATACCCGTCGCTCTGTCCATTTGCTTCTTTACGCGCAACAAAACTGAACTTCGAAACTTTTTTTTCTTTTTTCGGTCAAAATGAACCGTTTTTCATTTAACTAGCAGAAACAGAAGAACAACAACGAGATTAGCGTCTAAACAAAGCAAATTTCAAAGGGGGTATATGGGCTTTTGCAATCCAATCGGCACAAATATTAGCCTCTCGTGGACAATTCGAACTTTAACTTGCCAACTTTCGACAAGATCGGCCCTACAAGCAAAAGTCATTTGTTGGAGAAAAGTGAGCCCAGCCCTTGATGAGCTCCACATCTTTTGAACGAAACATGGCCTCTTTCACCACAAAACCACTGAAAGAAACGTATAGAAAGCTTGTACATTTGGTTTTTTACACGACTTGCGAAAATCCCACGCTTTGCTCGGTTTCAATACTTCATAACCATAAGTTGCGTTGCGTGTGAATAACGACACCTTACATGAGAATAACCCTAAAACGTGAATTTTAGAATTTTTCTATATCTTTCGATATGCCATAATAAATACATATCAATCAAGATACGCACAATCAAAGGGAGATATAAGCGCAACCTTGAGAGATATATAGAAACAACAGGATTATCAAATATCTCTAACCGAGGAAATTATCTCTAACAACGTTGTAGATGTTACTATAAGTTCGAGAATATAGTCGCGACTCTCGAATATATGTCTAGATTCTACTTTAGTGAGGCTCACATCACGTGTAAAGAAACGAATGAATATAATCTGGGAGCACTTAATGATTTTCCTTCGGTACGTCCCCCCGTAACAAAACCCGTACGACATATTTATTCATTTCATGGATTGAATTCTTACACTGCCATTGAATAACACTGGTCCGAAGTTGGATTTGTTGGATACGGATTTTGTTTTAGTGTACGGAGCTGTCGGGGTAGGGTTTAAGGCTGTGTGCAATTTTAAATGTGGAAAAGAAAATGGACGTGAAGGGTTTGGTGAGTAATCAAATTCGAACTCAATGAAATCATGCGGGCGAAGGATTTGCGAAATTGAATGCAAAGGCACGGACCAGTTGTTGGTTTTCATTCCTCACCTTCTCCGAGCACGTGTTAGGTGACCGAGCATTGTATATGAACTCGTCAACGTTTCCTCTCCGGTAACACCTAATTCTTTTACTCCCCCGATGCCAAAGGTCAACCGGGGAGGTACAGTGGCAGTGATGCAAATGTGCCGGGCCGCCCCGGCAAGGCACGCTGCACGGTCCGGCCCAGTGCACCGCCGTAACAGCTAGTTACTACGGGGCCATAATGGGGGTCTACGCACGTGGGTTGCAGGTCGACACGGTTATGTACGGTCAGTGTCTTAAAAATCGAATTATTCCAAACAAAATATACTTAATACGTACCTCGGAGGCACTTGTTAACACGAAACCCTTCAAAAATTTTAGATTTTGTAGATCTTTTAAAATTGAAACTCTATTCCTGAAAAATCCCACATCCTTTTATATTTTCTATAGGACACATCTCGTGTTCTTGCAATCTCATGTTACTAACAAATTACATCTTGATTGATCCTTATATTTAAGCCACTTTAAAATTGTGAGCGGACTACTCAAATTGTTCAAACGAGTTTACTCATCGATCCTAAGCCGACACAACACGAGTCGGAACATCACTTTGAGAGCGTTGATGGTAGAAGGATAGGACGGCCTGCCATGGCTCGAGTGGCATCTGTGAGCGCAGCACGAACGTGACCAGTCACTTGCAAATGCCAACTTCGAGTTTGCACCGGCTTTGCAAAACTCAAACAAGATTCAAACTCAATTATAACAGTTCGCTTAATTTGCTCGCGCATGGCCTTACTTTCTAAGAAATTGAACGATCGAGGGTGGATTATTAGCTGTCGACATCGTACGATAAAAAGGAACGTATAGCACTATAATTCATTTGGACGTTTGGTCCACATAATCATTTTCCGGATTGATTAGTTGTTATAATTGCTTGTCCCTCTGATCTTTGGTCCCTGCAATTCAATCATGAACTTACTGTCGTTTTTCTTTTCTATTGGCCAAGACAAGAGGTAGTTAAAGTCGGTTGTTGCAGTTGTTGGCCCCTGGGATATCAAAGCAACTCTTTCTCTCTTACCATCGAGTGTTATGGCTTTTTAACATGGAGTGCTGGCATTTAAAAAAAAAAAAGGGAAGAAAGTGGGGTGTTTTGCTTTGAGACAGAGAAACCTCAAAAGCTGTTTCTTTCTTTTGAATTTGCTTAGGCGTGCTGTGTTTCATGAAGAATGGGGTCGCGTGTCTTGAGATGCTTGGTTCCCTCTTCCCACCCAAACGGTTCGATAAAGATAAGGCATATGTTCCTGATAAATCGCAGTCATTGCACATGTTTTGGCCACGACACTTAGCTAGAAATATTTCTCATTTGCCCACCTTCAAAGTTTTAGTGGCAAAGAGTCTTTACCCTTTACGCTTCACTCTTTTAAGTCATACCAATTTTCTTTTTTCTTTTTTTACGATCGAGGGGCGGCTAATCAAGCCGCATTCAGGTGATCTATACGCATGGAGAGACGCGGAGTGCAATAGAAAAGAATATAATCCAGGTTCAATTGAGCGTGTGAGACCTGTAAACCACCTTTGATACTCCCCGAAATGAAATGCCTTTTTTAGAGGTAAGATATTCTTTAGCTTGTAGCAAGAATTTGCCCTCTCATTTTTCTTTTTCCTTTTTAATTGCCGAAAAATTTCTTACTCGATAGTTAACTATACCTCAAATACGCGCATAGCGCATGCACAATTTATTTTCTCTGCGCATACTGCCTTAAACGTTGCTTTTTGAAATGAACGAAAATGATTGTTTCATAACAAAAGGTTCATTTTTTTGGAATTTCTATTAATAATATAATTTGAATTTAATAAAGGTCGAGTATGACATTTTGCGGTTGGACACCTGTTTTAAAAATTAGCTTTACAATAATATAAACAGATACTAGTGCAAGGAAATGGGTTTTGGAGCTCTAGGACCTGTATGGTAACCATTCTGATCCGAAAAAGTGATTCTGATTAAAATGAATTTTTTTTTCTGATTCTGTTCCCTGGATGAGTTTTAGAGAATTAGAACGCGTTTGGTAACTGCATAAAATTTCTGTTCATGGAACAAAAATACGTTTGGTAACTGCACATAATTTCTGTTCCCGGGAACAATTTCTCTTCCCAATTTTTGTCATTTAAGTCAAATAATTACGTAATTACTTTGTGAAATTTCATCCTACATTTCTAATTAATCGAAGATTAGTTCATATTGATTCTCTTATATAACATATTGCATATTGAAATGTAAAAGTAAATATCAAGAATCATCACGAGTCATTTTCGCCATTTAGTGTGGGGTTTCATCCAACTCTTTTGAGCGAGCGGATAACCAACACGAGCGACACCCTCTTTTCTGCAAGGAAAATGCACTGTACTACCCTGCATTGGTGTGCATTTTTTGTTCTAGAAAATCAAATCTCAACCTTAATTCATCCAAAACTTAAGAACGAGAGATTGCTAAGTGTTCACGCTGGTTATTTTTGACTTTTTCCAAAATTTTCTAAAACTAGAATAAGTTTAAAGTACATAAACCTAAGCAAATCACAACAAATAAAATCAAGTACACAATCAATGAATCATGACATTGATAAATCACATCATAAAACCCTAACGAAGCCCTAAAGGCTTAGAGAATGTGGTTCTGGTTTAATTTCAAATGTGTTTATGAGTTTCCTAAAAAAGAACAAAATTTATGAAATCTAGGGAATTTAGGGCCAAATTTATGAAAACGAGGTCAAACTAGCCTAATCTAAGCTTCTTCTATTTTTAGGGATTTTCTGAAATTTTTCTGATTTTTTAGAATTTTTTCAAATTTTTTTTTTTGATTTTATTATTATTTTTATTATTTTATATATTTTTCTTTGAAAATGAGACATCGTTCTGTTTTAGGTTGAGGGAAGAGTGGCGAGAGAATTGAAAAGGAAAAGTGAGAGATGTGGTACTTCATTCTGTTTTGTGATTCTCAAAAGTAATTCTTTTTCCAGAACCAACTTTTTTTTTGTTCTTGTTTTTGCTCCAACACTGTTTCCGGGAACAGAATCAGAATCAGAATCATTTACGTTACCAAACAGGATTTTCATCTTCTTTTTTTTGTTCCAGGAACAGAATCAGAGAACCAGAATGGTTACCATATAGGCCCCTAAAGACCGTTGAGGGCAGCCGGTTATGAGTTTCAGTTTTCTTTCTTTAAAATTATTTGAAAAATATAATTTTAAGATTCTCCCGTAATTCCCAAAAACGAAAAAAGCAAGGTGGGGACAGATTCATCTGTTCCTTTAGCAAAGTCTCTTGCTCTCACGTGCTTTTATGGTCAAGGCAATCTTCTGCTATCTATCTCCACTCCCGTATCCATCTTCCTCGTCCCACATGCAGATCTTGATAAAATTGGACACGAGAGCATGTGATCTGATATGTCCATGGACAGGCCAGTGGCCACATCCACCCTTCAATATCAAAATCGATTTGAGGCAGGAAATATAATTCCAAGTTGATTGAACAATCCCAGTTTATATTTTATTTTTCTGCATCCCCGATAAACCACACGATAGTGAAGGCCTACTCGTGACGGACCATGCATAACAACTATCCGCATAAATTCCCCTTGTTTTTCATGCCCAATGTTTTAACTTGTTTCGGTATTCAATTCAGGGTCGAGTGCGTGATGTCGTGATACGCATAATGCCACTCGAAGCTCCGATGTATGTGGGTCTTAGAAGTTATAGGCGTTTTGAAGAATGCTCGAAACGAGAGTAACAATGTGTAAATGAGCGATAGTTGCACGTTGAAATAGGGGTGGGCATAGTTTCAGGGTAGAACCGGATATCGGACTAGTGCAAACCAATCAGGTTCCATGTTTTATGGTATGCATGGTAGGTTTCAGGTCTCAGAATTTGGGGAACCTATCTAGAACCTTGATAGACCATGAAAGCAGACCTTGAAACATGTGATGGGGTGAGTTTCAGGTTGCAGAGCATGCATGGTAGATTTCGGGTTTCAAAAATTGGAGAATCAATTTCAATAGGTAGAATCTGGATGGATCTGCTCGTACCTACCTCGAATGACCCTTTTTTAAGAGATGAAGGTTCACGGGCATGGTACTTCGTCAGAAAGACGAGTAGAGCACAATTATGGGGGCAGAGTAAGTTGGGCATCGATGGGAGTTATGAGTGATAGGCCATTTTCATGTCAATCTGACAAGAGGAAGAGATGAGTGAAAGGGACAAAAGGGAGCCCCTGCCATTCAGTTAACAAACATCCACTACCCTATCCGGAAGGTCACTTCTCTATTGGGGAACAAGCTTTCGAGTCTCACTGACCTTTGACCTAGGTTACTCTCCTATGCCACCATCAATCAGGCCCGAAGTGTATTTAGAGTCTTAGAGAGAGAGCGGAGGAGGAGGAGGAGGGGACGGGATTATATAGACAAGTGATCTCAATCCACTGAACTGTCTCCCATGGAAATTAATCCTCCAGCACCCCCAAACTCTATCGGACTTCTCCGGCGAGATTGTAGGACTCACACGATCAACAACAGCTAAGTTGACCCGATCCGCAGGCCGGGTTTGTTTTGGAATGCTTGCCCAGAAGAGATGCTCTTGAAACTCAAAATTATCAAAAAAGTTGTTAGGTAACATTCTAGAGAGAGAGAGAGAGAGATGCCAAAGCAAGAGAGACCAAGACGCAAAAAGCTAAAACAATGTGGTCAAATGAGGTCCTTACTAATAGGCGGAATCAAAGGGCATCACGCACGAGAAAGAACAAATGAAAGATGATTAGAAAGGTTTTGATATTTACTTGGAGAATGCTACGCCCACGCATATATCCAAGAGGGAACATTCCAAAATGCATAGGTAGATTTCACGTCGAACGCCTTTTGTTATCTGCATAGAAAAGAATGCGATGAACCGGGCCTATCACATGTTAAAACGAACAACAAGAGGAGTTTAATTAGATTTTTTGGTTCGTTTTCAAGCATGTCCTTCGGACAATATAGATTGATAAGATACGACAAGCGAGAACGGCGAGTTTTTGAATTTGTGAATGTCAACGTACAGGGTCCAAGTAGCCATTTGGGTGCATTTACCGTCTAATAATAAAACAAGCCGTGCGGAAAGGAATCTACATAGCTAATATCTAAATACATAGAAGCTCATGATTCTTTGTAACTTTTTCAATGTTAGTAGCATTTTACCTGAAAAAAAAAAAAGAGAGAGGAAAGAATTGGATTTCGAGAATTTCCGCAGAGAAATGGAAATTGATGTGTTACCGTACCGAGCGAAACCTCCACAACACACATCATATTTTGAAGCAACACCGTAATCACGAGAACGTGCTTGACGTACCCGTGGCATCACATCGAGTGCTCTAAGAATTTCGAACAAAGCCAGTCATGATCAGGGACGCGAGATGATGCTGTTTAATACCGAATTCAAAATAGCCATCATGGTCGTGATTTTTTTGTCTGACTCGTCGGCGGCAAATACACATTGATTAGAGGAACGTCAGGGCCACATGCACCGTTCATCTTTTTTGCGAAGGCAATGTGAACTTTCGTGGAGCACCCGCACGATCAACTGTTCAAATGGATCGGACCGGACCCGGTTACGGATCCGAATCCGGGCTAACTGTTTGAATGAGAGTATAGAGGAACTGTGGATTTTGGATGTGACAATCTCGCAATCATGCGTGCCAACGCCTCGTGCCCTCGCAGCCCCCTCGCTTTGTCTCCGGATTGGTTCCTTGCATCGTGTGCGCACATGAAGGGCAATATCATTTCCTTTCAAATCACTAGCCAAAATCATTGGACATCAAAAATTGCCCAGTTAGAATTTTGCGCTCGTTGTTACCATGTCGCAAAATGTAAAAATCCCTTTTTTCACCAGTGTGATTTTCCCAAAGGAATACAAAAGTCGGGGTCGGTGGATGCCACGATTTTTAACTAATATTCTAAGGACCCTTCCTTTTCTTTTCTTTTTCCAAGCCTACTTTGTAAGAAAAAAATTCTCTTAGTAAAGAGTAGATAACACCCGTCACAAGTATCACAGGACAAGTTAACTCAATACTTTTGTTATTTGATTGCTCGACCGACATCGAAAAGTTTAGGGATAAGCAAGATGGACCGACCGAATTAGGAACCGCCCTGATCAGACCGAATCGGCTTGTTCAATCTGTTTTCCGGGGGCGCCGGTTCGGTTTCATAAAATTGGAACCGGTGATTTTCGGTTTGGTTCTCGGTTCAACCGTTCAAGGGGGATCCGGACCGCTCGGATATCAATGGACATTGGCTGAGCTAGATCAAAGCATCCGAAAGGAAGACCATACCATTTGTGAGGAAGAATCATAGTATTGGTGCATGAGTCTTTTCCTTTCGCATGCACTTCATGCACCAATCTTTGGAGCGTAGTGTAGCGGTGGAGCTATAGCGCAAGCAAGTCAAGAGGGATTCGAATAATGTCAAAGTAATAATGGCTAGTCATATGGTTCCATTGAACCGCTCGAGAACTGGACCAGACCGCTGATCCTGTTTCGATTCTCGGTCCTAGAAATTGAGAACTGATCCTTCTGATCCATTTCATAGTTCCTTTGTGGGATAGGACCGGATTGAGAACCCATCGCCCCTAGTGGAGTCTCTATACAAGGAAATCCCACGAAAGATACAAACGAGACCCACGTATTCGATCGCGAAAAAAGAATGAAAAACTGGGCTTCGCTTTGCTTTAAAGGGGAAAATCTTACTCCATTCATCTAGTAAATGTCATTCACGCAGAGACTTTGTCGAAAGGAGGAAGAAAAAGTAGCAATGCGGAGCGTGGGAGACAGCTAGAGATGCGAAAGAGGATGCACTCTAAAAACAGTTAGCTTCCATCCTCAGTCATCTTCCTCCCAAAGCAAAACCCTTCGTCATTGTCTCATTCCTCATGAAAAGTCCTCCTCACCTCGATCTCAGTTCAGACACGGTTTCTGCACTAAGCCTCCTCCTCCCTTTTTCATTCCATCCAACTTTGGCTTTCTTTCTTCAGGGCCATTGCATTGCAGCACAAAGCGCCCTTCAACCCCCACTCCCTCTCTTTGCTCTGCTTTTAACGCGACGTCGTGCGTTGACAAAACGCACTCCAGGAAGGACTCCCCACCTCGACGACCCAATCGGCATCCAATGCCCATCTGTCTCGCACCCAGAAAACGAAAATTTTCATTTTCCTAAATCTGGCTACGACACACGCATTTAATGATTGCCGAGCTCGGGCTACGTAAAAAGGACAGGTCTTTAGCAGACATCAATGGCTACCGAAAACGCGCTTATTAATCGATTCGTGCGTGGGTGGGGAGAGGGTCGGAGGAGGAGGGGAGTCTTTTAGGTCACCCGGGAGGGAGGGAGTGGCTCGAGATTTGTTACGGGCCGATGATTACGGGGATTGTTGGTGGTGGGTCCCCCCCGAAGACACCGCACGTTGGATGCTCCGGTCTCCCCCCTCTCCTCGATGAATGAGTGTCGTCTAGCTGTAGCTGTAGTTGCCATGACATTTGTAGTTGTCGTGGGTCGTTTGGTTACACTTTCTCGGTTTTAATTTTTTGGGGGGTTGCGACTGCATTCGGATCTCGCTGGACATGACCCATGAAATCTTCTGATGGACCCGGAAATTTTTCTTTGCCTTTAATGTCCATCACCGCCGCTGTTCACGCCTCGACTCACGATTGACCCAAAGCCAATGGCAGTTCCCACTTTAAGCTTGAATTCTCTAAAATTCGTCATGTAATTGTTTCAATTGATGAGAATTTTTTGTTCTTTATTTTTCTAGGTAGAAATTGATTCTGTAAATAGACTTTAATTTACAAAGATTGGGGGGGATCTCTGGTCATCAATCTCTTTAGTGGGGTAGGGATCTAAATTATCAGAATCACTTTTGCCATTTCTCTTTTACGGAACGGGGTGCTTTAAATTCCTTTTCCGTGCGATAAGCAAAAGTGGTACCACCCTTTTGCTGTGTTCTCCAAAATGACCCTGGTGACGTCACTTGGCCTCAGCACCGCTTCGTCATGCGCCAAGGTCATTGATGTCCATCTACCTCAGCGCAAAATCTTTACGAATATTCTAACAAGCGAAGCCACCAAAAATCACAAATTATGTCAATGGTGACAAATTTACTATACATTTTTTCCCTGACATAAAAAATCCCAAACTTATGTATGTGTGACGCATTTAGCCCGTTAAAGTTTTATCAATGAGAACCGTTAAAAATCTGACTACATCAACCCCTAAAGGCAAAAACAGTGTTGATATGGCTCCTATGTTGCTTAAGTGAAATGAAAACGACTCTGTTTTGGCTGAAAAATTATCTGATGGAACATTGACCGAGGATAAATGTGTCACGTGGGTACAAATTTGAGATTTTTTATGTCACAATATCAAATTTAGGGCAAATGTGTCACGTAGGTACAAATTTGAGTTTTTTTTATGTCACAACATCAAATTTATGGTAAATGTGTCACGATGACCATAGTTTCTGATGTCATGAAAGAAGTTCGAAGTAAGTGTATCGTAGTAGGCATAATTTATAATTTTGTTTCCCTATTCTCGTAGATGTGTCTGAATTGTGCATGACGATCTTTCAACTTATATGATTTGTTCGTTTTGTTACGATCTACGCACGATGCACATGCCTTTTAGAGGGTAAAAGTACATTTTCATTTCATTTTTTTTTATAAGGAAAACTCCTTTTGACCTTTATTAATTTGAATTTAGGTCTTTTTTCATTTCCATCCTAAATATTAGAAAATTATTACGTCAGTAATCATGTCAAAGAAATTAAGCGTGTTTAATAAAATAACTCGATTGCACAAATTATAGAAATTAAACTTCTCAAATATTCAATTACACATGCGTCTATCATCGATACAAAAGCGGGAAAAATTACCTTAAATGAAGATGAGAAGAAGAAGACGCGTTGCACTCTGTCGGGAGAGCGTGAAGCACACGGTCCCCATTCAATTAGGGCAGCGGGAAGGACGCTTTTCATTTACTATGGGCCCCACCCGAATCCGTATATGGTTTTCTTTTCCGTTTTCCGTTTAATAAAACGGATTACGGAAGTTGCAACTTTGCAAGTATTTTATTCGCGCGGACCGCGCTTTGACTCTAACTGTTGGCTTTTGGCCAAAATATGTATAGAAAAGTGTATCAGCCATGATGAAATACAGTAACGTTTAAAATCTACAACCCAAACCCCCAAAAAAAAAGAAGAAAAAGAAAAAGAAAAACTAACAAGCAATAAGCCGAAATGATGCTTTTGCATTAAGTCCGGCAATTTTCAAAGCGGATCCAAATCGACTCACTTAAGCAATTTACACACAAATATACATGCGCTTAAGCTGATATGTTAACGTATCGTTCATTCCAACACGATACTATGAGCCACATTTGAACACTGGTCTAATATGCATCTTTCAATTTGATACGACACGATTAATATGGCACAGCCTGAATTGCAGCTCAGTATGCACCGACCCTGTGGCTAAAACGAGGGAAATGGGGTTAGAAAAAGAGAAACTTATTCACATTGTGTATATATGAGATTTTATATTTGATGTAAATATATCGCTCATGGATTTGTTCTCGGATAAGTGCAGGACAATAACACAAAATAGAAAAAAAAAAAAAAAAAAAAAAGGGACTCTAGAAATAGGGAAGAGGAGATAAGGGCTGTTTCGTAAATTCAGCACAAGGCTTCCAGTTCCTGTAGCGCGCCCAACACAGACGACCCTCCATAAGTAGCCGCACCCTCTCTTCCACCTTCACACTTCACTCCTCAGTCTCTCTCTCTCTCTCTCTCTCTATCTGTCTGCGTGTGAAACGAGCATCGCTAGCCAGGAAGAGAGAATGACTCGAGCAAGCGTGGTCTTCGCAGCCTCCCTCGTCTCGTTCTCGCTAATGTGGCTCGCCGAAGCCAAAATCCCCGGCGTTTACTCCGGCGGCGCCTGGCAAACCGCCCACGCCACCTTCTACGGCGGCTCCGACGCCTCCGGCACCATGGGTAAGCCCCCCTAGACACCCCTCCCAACCCCTCCGAGGAATGCTCGTCATGAGAGTCCTCAAAACTCTCGTCAGAATATTGAACCGGATTGGTAAAGTGAACCGGTAAAGAAATTGGACCGTGAACCGGTCCGACCCGGTTCAACTGAAGCCCGGTCCGGTTTCGGAGATTCTGCAATATTAGCGTCGTTTTTTTTTTTAACCAAGCGGATGACATTAAGTATTAACCTGTTAAATTACTCTCATTTTCGCTTGAGATCTGCCTTTTCACTCGTGGAAAAACGTTACAGGTGGGGCTTGTGGGTACGGGAACTTGTACAGCCAGGGCTACGGCGTGAACACGGCGGCGCTGAGCACGGCGCTGTTCAACAACGGGCTGAGCTGCGGGGCGTGCTTTGAGATCAAGTGCGCGAACGACCGCAGGTGGTGCCACTCGGGGAGCCCCTCCATCTTCGTCACCGCCACCAACTTCTGCCCGCCGAACTACGCCCTCCCCAACGACAACGGCGGGTGGTGCAACCCTCCCCGCTCGCACTTCGACCTCGCCATGCCCATGTTCCTCAAGATCGCCGAGTACCGCGCCGGCATCGTCCCAGTCTCTTACCGCCGGTGAGATTCCGTCGCATCCTCTGTTTTACGGTTCAATTTAGTCACCAGTTTGTGATCCCACTTTCAATATGCTGATATTTGCTAAGTCAAAGTAGTAACTCCGTGACACTGGAAATCAAAAGGGATGCTAGAACAGCATAAGATCTGTACCTTTGTTGAAGAATGTGACAGGACCGAGAGCTTAAGTAGCATTCGGAGTATGGAGAGAACTGTAGACAGATTAATTGGTGGGTTAATCAATAATTACTTACAGAAGAGATGGGTTGAAGCTTCTACTGTCTCTCTTGTGAGTAGCGACATAATGCCGGTTTCCTGGTACGAGCATTTAATCAGTCGAAAGGTGTACGAGGTTAGAGGGCATATGATGTTATCTAATCTAGATTAAACTTAATTAAGTGGGTTTTTTTTTTTTCTCTCTGTCATAGAATAAAAAGGGTATCGGGAAGGTGATTGGGTGGTTGTGCTGCCTGTTGGTTGGATTCTGGCGAGTGCCTTAAATGCTTCTTCGTCAGACCGTCGGCGGAGATTCCATCTTCAGCCAGTCCAGTTCACCAAAATGCCCCTCTTCCTTCCTCAATATTTACCACCTCGTCTCCCTAACCAACAATCCGTTCCGTTTGAGCCGTGCAGTTATAGTTAGTTGGAGATTTAGTGTTTTTGTTTTCTAGGGGCGCATGTTGGAGACGGTTTGGTGTGTTCTTTTGGACCACCCTTTGTTCGTGTCTTTTCCGGTGTTTTTGGTTCTTGCTCCTTTTGTCCCTTGAATTCAGTTAATGGCCGCAAACTAAGCCCATGTTTTTCATTTGACAAGTTATAGATCCAAACCAAACGACTCTTATTAATGTTGCAACTTTTCTCTGTTGAATATTCAAAACTTGAACCTTCTCTAACTTTTTCGTATCGGAGGCAACAATGTTGAAATGAGTGTTCTCACCTATAAATGGACTAGACGAAGACCATAATGAATGGCTATTGGCTGTGTCGTTTGACCGTACAGTCAACGACAAGCGCTGTGGCTGTGCCAGGTTTTGCGTGAAACGAGTTGCTTGATTCGTGGACTAGTGGGAGCAAAGAGAAAAAAGCTGGTTCCTTGAAATGACTGAAATGCCCTTGCTCTCTTGACGTGAATTACGCAGGGTGCCATGCCGGAAGCGGGGCGGGATAAGGATCACCATCAACGGGTTCCGGTACTTCAACCTGGTGCTGATCTCGAACGTGGCGGGGGCCGGGGACATCGTGCGGGTGAGCGTGAAGGGGTCGAGGACCGGGTGGATGAGCATGAGCCGCAACTGGGGCCAGAACTGGCAGTCCAACGCCGTGCTGGTAGGTCAGTCGCTCTCCTTCCGCGTCACCGCCAGCGACCGGCGCTCCTCCACCTCCTGGAACATCGTCCCCGCCGGCTGGCAGTTCGGTCAGACCTTCACTGGCAAGAACTTCAGGGTCTGAGGAGCGGGCCTTTATTCACCGTTTTGCCCCCACGGATGGCGCCATTTTCCCAAATCTCGTTCAGAAGATGCCCCGTTTCTCTTTTCTCGTTTTTCTGTTTAACTCGAAGGTGTTGGGGAATGTAAAAGTGAACAGAGAGTCAGACTACCTTTTGACTTTTTGATTGGTGGGTCTTTTTTCGTTTCTGCTTATTTTTATTTTTGGGGGTGAATTGTTGAGTGGGGGGGGATTGTTTGGCAGTGAAGGAGGAAAGTTAGAGAGAGAAAGCCTAGGCTGACGAGGCGGCTGCACAAGCACGTAGCCCGCAGCTTATATGGCACCTAAGTACTAGTTGACCAGTAACAAGTGATGCTCGAGCAAGTTTGAGTATATGTATTTATGATTAATATATATATGGTTATAGGCTATATTTATCTACATTATGTAACCAGCAAGTGTAATGTAGTCAAATCTACTGTCGAATTTGGAATGCAATTTGGTTTGCCTCGTCCTCCTCCACCACTGTCCTTTTAGTGTTCTTTCCTTTGTTTTGCGGTCTAATGCAACTATGTCTGTCCCGGCCATTTTTCTGTTCATATATCAGTACGTTTTGTGTTCCACGGCAAGAACAATTGAAGGTGGTTGTCAAGTCGATCCATCTCAGTCGGAATGTAGATGTCGAGTAGAGGCAGCAGCTTATTGGCAAGTAGTGAGAGATTATTTCTATTTGAGGTTTTGTATGGTGTAGAAATTACAGGGGGGGTGTTCTTGGATATTATGTTACACGGCGCTTAAATTTCCTTCCCTTTCAGCTTCCCTGTGTCTTCTCTCATGGTCCTTCATGTAGCATTTCGATAGAAAAGCAGGGCATGGGAGTAATAAAAGAATGGGGATTCTGAAATTATTTCTTCGGGCATTATTGCTTGTTATAATTATTTTCCATGAAATAATTCCAAAAGGGTCACATCAGGGGAAGGACCTCCCAAAAACATCTATGGAGGGAGGGAACCAAAGTTGCACATGGGTGGGGTCGGGTCCTCCTAAATGCTTTCTTCACATGTGAAAGTGTCCAATTTTCTTCCGTATCCTCTTCCTTTTTTCCCTTTTTCCCAAAAGAGACAAACGCCTTCGGATTCCGGCATTGGATGCCAACCCCCATCCCAACTCCCTACTCTTTTCACCTTTCCCCACTATTTCCTCCGTCTTTTCTCCCTATTATTGCGGTCAATTTAGTTTGGCGAACCAGGCGAATCCAGCTTTCATGATTCCAATCAAAAGACCACTTCAACTAATTAGTCGAAGTCTCTCCTTACCCTTGTTCTATTCCAACTCTTTAGGACAAGAGACCTTGTTGGCCTTAAATGCTTAATGGAGCTAATGGTAACGGGGAAACAATAAGGAAAGTAAGATCAGTTCCTGATAAGTTTGTCTCCCCACCATTCTCTAATAGCCTGATTTCTGGCCATCCTGATAGTGTGCCCATGTCACACTACAAGACATAAGGAAATTCCTTCACGGCTTAAGTTCCACTTCATCCACTCGTGGATGAGCATCTTTTTCTCCATCTTCGAAATTTATCTGCCAAGACGAATTCCTCCATAGAATTTTAGAAACACGACGACCAAAGAAAAATACGAATTTGAGGATTCCCAAGCAGGGCTACGCAGGCCACACTCGGTATTCACAATCCCACACCTTACAATGTACCAAGATCAGCATTATCTGGAAAACCATAGCCAGAAGCCACTCATTTCTACACGACTTCTTGAGATCATTTCGAACAGATGTGACACAAAAACTAAGAGAAGACAGCAATACCATCATCCACTGAGAATTTGCTTGAGGGTCTGCACATAGCAAACGATGCAGTTGTGACCCGCTATGACAGAGAGGAATCAAATTGTAAATACATCTCATAAAGTCTCCATGAGAGCTTCTGCCAAAGTCAAAGGAAAGATTGCATTTTCCCTTTTAGTCTAATTGAAGGGAACAGCAAGTACGCCTACTTCAAATGGCCTAATTCTACTTCAAGAATCTACATTCAGTCAGCTTTAGAATCAAGTATCAGTACTCGACACCTGCATCATGAGATGTGTATCCACAACAAGTTGGATGAAGATGCCAAACTCCCCACCTGAGTACATTAAGACTCTGCATCCAGCAAAAGCACCGTTAAAATTGAATGCATGTTCAAAACAATGCCCATACAAGTGTCTGTGCTTGCAGTACGCGCAAGCTAAACATTGTGTTAAACAGGCACATAAACTATCGATCAATGTTTCATTAATACTCCGAAAGAGTGTCCAGCTTTACTTGGGGGGAAGAAAAGTAATACTAAAAAATATTGCACCGCTTCAAAATCTGTATGAACTTACCTACACCATAGGACTACTTGTGGCAATCTGGTGAATAGTCCCCCACCCCATCTCTTTCTTTTTAACTGTTCATATTATAGCTCTTTTGTGCATATCAGGTGAAAAAATTTCAATGTATACTCAAGCAGCAGATGCTTCGCGAATAACCATTCTTTAGTGCTACTAAAAAATTCATACCTCTAATTTTTTTTCTTCCCGGGTTTCCATTGCTTAAGAAGGTAAGCAACTCCCTCTTTGAGAGATGCTTTTCTTCCCTCTCTAAAATTCCACAGCTCGGGCACGGTGTACCTGCCACTGCCATTGTACTCGTTCAGCTCCTCAAGGGCCTTTGATACTGCCTTGAAGACCTCATCACCGTACTCAACCTTAAGGGCTTTTAGCTTTTCATCTTCTTCATCAATAATTCCCTATGAAGCCAAATGACAAAGAGACTATGAGAAGTAGGAGAGACACCAATATGGACAGAAAAGGCTTCTAAACTACAATATGTAAAAATCAGTCAGGG
The DNA here is from genome assembly GCA_029784005.1 of Lenwebbia sp. NSW1173648. NCBI lineage: Eukaryota > Viridiplantae > Streptophyta > Magnoliopsida > Myrtales > Myrtaceae > Lenwebbia > Lenwebbia sp. NSW1173648. The sequence continues at coordinate 1,497,962 of JARCGZ010000011.1, forward strand.
TTAACAAGGATTTACATGTCATGACGGGCTATCACGAAACGGACACAACACAAAATGCATCAGCCAACTTTTGAACCCATGAAATCAAACTAATCGTACTGAAATGCAAACATGGAGTAGTAGAGGCTCCTATTCATTGCAACTCCTCTGTTGGGTGACAAAAGATCATTCTTGGTGTGTGAAATTAGGTTGATCGGGAAAAATGCACCAACTCAGAAGAACAGCTAACTATTAGATTGAAACCTCCTAAAGAACATAGAGTCCATTAATGTACTAGAATGCAGAAGAATGTTCACCGACATAAACTTGCTATAAATATTGGTAACAAATGTTATGTAAGGGGAAATACTGGTAACATTAGTTGGGCGTAAAGTCTACCTTGCTATGCTCTCCATCTGTTATAACCTTAAACGGGTACCAGTCCGGATCCCTGAGATGCTCTTCCCACTCAGAGCAGAGCATCGTGGCCTTTACATTTGCTTCTCCTGCGGCACACTTTCTTTTTGCTGCTATGAGGAACGGCTTGCTGTCAAGTTCTCCCATCCTTTTTACCCTGATCATGGCATGACTAGTCTTTTTCCCCAAAATCTGTAGAGCAACGAAATTATCATTTCCGCCAGCTCAAAATTCATTATCAGATCAAAGGTTGACATTTCTCGAAACGGGAAATCGATGCGTACTATATTAGCTTTCAAACTGTTCACATGTCCAGCGCAGTAAGCTATGCCTCGGTGCGAAAACAAATGCACACACAAAGGGTCCATGATTGTTCAATGCACACCACACATGCCGGAATTACAGACAAGGGAATAAAGTAATTACTTTAATCAGCTCCTTGCGAGCATCCTGCAATTCGTCATTGGTCTTCCGCTCCTGAACAATGAGCGCTTGACTAAGTTCTTCATGGTACTCCATCTGTTCTTCTTTTTCGTTTAAACTTTCCTCAATCTCCTTCATCTGCTGTTTGAGGTCCGCGTCTTCATCATCCTCCATGTGTTTCATCACTTGCAGAGCTCCTCTCATGCGCTCAATCTCCAATTCCAAAGATTGTTTATCATCGAGTTTTCTTTCGAGATCAAAAATTTTCCTGTGAAGTTTCTCCTTTTCTCTCTGCCATTAATAGCAATGCGGAAGGTATTGAGCCAAAACAAGTCTAGCTATTGCTTAAGCAGTCAAAAGCAAACAATAAAAATAAAAATAAAGAAAGAAAGCAAGCACCTTCTGATCTTCTGCCAGCCTCAATAAATTATTGTCCGCTTTCTGCTGCTCCAAAAATGCCATTTCAACCTGAAACCAGTTAAACTTGAGTTTTTGTGTGGCAGCACTAAAAGATTTACTTCTCCATTCCTTTTAGTGCAGTTGGTTGTTTTTTTTTATTTCCTGGTTTCCATTTCTAGGCATCACAGGTTATAAGAGCCCTTGAATGTTAATTTCCCACTTCCTTACCAACCTAGTCAATAACAAGTACTTTCTGAATTTTTTCCAAGCATTCAGTTTCTTGTTTGATACACAAAAGGAATGCTTAGAATGGAGGTAACTTGTTTAATTGTTATTTGATGTTTGGACATAATGAGATCTAGTTACTTGATATTTATGGTCAAATATCAACCGCACTGACCCTTTCTGGAGACTATGCGCGAGCTGAAGATGGATAAAGAACATATAGATGAAACTTCATACCAATTCCTTATCATGTCTAAGCTTCGCCCTCTTGCCTTCATTTTGAAATTCTCGCAATTCCAACTCTTCTTCACGCTGCTGAAGCTCGTGTTTTTGAGCTTGCAAATGCAGCGTCACCTTGTCATGTTCCAGGTATATCTTCTCAAGATTATTGCGGGCATTCTGCTGCATCTTTCTTATTTCTAGCAAGAAGGAAAAGAAAGAGTCAGTTCATAAGACGATTCTTTGCCAGTTCTCATTTCCCAAAAAACACATTATACCTTCATTATGAGCCCTCAGCATTTCATCCTTTTGTGTCACTAAATTGTCGAGGGAATGCTTTGTTTCTTTGTACTTGCTCTCTATCTCCAGAAGTCGCAAGCTCTTGTGCTCCAACGTCTTCTGTAAGTCAGCAACAAGCATTGACCGTTTGCGTTGTTCTTCTGCCTCTTTATCGGACAAAGTTCGCAAGTGCCCTTTCTTTCTAAGGTGGTCTCCCAGTATGCCTTTTGAATGGTAATCATCATCATATGCCAACCAACCAAACGACTTGTCCCCCCTGTGCTTAGAGATATAAAAGTCCCTCTTCCCACGGTGCTCAATCTCATAACTTTTCTCAAAAGCTATCGCGTTACAGAAGCCCACCCAGTCCTTATTAAACTCAACAACTGCTAGTCCCGAATGACCCTGGTAGTTCCATAAGGGCTGGACCCTCACAGGGTTGAATCCTTTCTTTTCCAACTCCTCCCTGAGTTTGCTACCACTCTCCCCAACATATCTTCCGTCCTTAACTACAGTCTTGATGTTCGCAATCACACCCATCCAGGGCCAGACAAACTGCTGATCATTCTTAGCTGAAGAAAGTCTTAACTGCTGATCGTTCTCATCTGAAGAGAGTCTTAACTGCTGATCGTTCTTATCTGAAGAGAGTCTTAACTGCTGATCCTTCTGATCGTTGTTAGCTGAAGAGAGTCTTAACCGCTGATGGTTCTTATCTGAAGAGAGTCTTGACTGCTGATCGTTCTTAGCTGACGAGAGTCTTATGTTGGTGGAATGATCAGCATTAACTTTCGTAGAGAAGTACTTTCTTAGGTATCTCTCCAATGCTAAGTGCTTGGCAATCTCTTTAGTACTTATCCCTTTCGAATCCTTAGATATGCGTGAGGCGTGCTTTAAAAGATCCTCAAAGAGATAATCACGCCTTTGTGCACTTCTGCAGTATGGGCACTTATAAAGTAAATCTGAAACTTTAATCCTGATGGAATGTCCCTTCAATTCTTGATAATAACGATCTTCATACTCCTCCAGCTCAGACCTCCTTTTTCTTTTTCCTCTGTCTTCTCTGTGGGACATTTTCACTCCTACACATGAAAGAGAGAATAAAAAGACGGAATCAAGATGAGCATCGTCTAAGAAAACAAGCCACTTCATTTCTAAACTTCTTGAAATATTTTCAAACAGACACAATAACTAAGGGAAGACAGCAAGACCATCATCCACTGAATATTTTGCCTGTGGGTTTGCCCAAAGCAAACATTTTAGCTGTGTTGATCTATGACAAAGAGGAATCGAATTGAAAATGCATTTCATAAAGCCAACATCAGAGTCTCTGTCAAAGTCAAAGAAAAAATATTGCATTTCCCCCTTTTGTCCAACCGGAGGGAACAGCGAGTATACCTACCTACTTCGAATGGCCTAATTCCACATGAGTTCAGTCAAATTTAAAGTTGATTCTCAAAAACTCAACAGTGACAACTGCATTGCGAGATGCGCGTCCGCAAACTGGGACGATAAACGTGCCTGACTCCCAGCTAATGATGCTTTCAACAGCACTTCCGAGTTGCAAGTTATGAGGCATCCAACAAATCAACGATCGGAACTAAAGAACAATAGCTGCAAATGAACAACTTATAGTGTTCGCTCTTGGTAGAGAACAGAGAAATGAACAACTACTGTTTGCTCTTTGGTTATTCCATTTTCCCCTTACTGATTACCCTAATAATGCACAGATGAAACTGCTGACGAAATCCTTCAAGCAAAACAACTGATACAACAAAGGACAAAATCTGGCCACCGTAACAAGGAAACTTGTACAGCCACCATGGGGAAAAAGGCAGGGCGATGGCAGCATCGTCGTAGTTTCTACAGTTCATCGGGATACATACCGAACGCCACCGCGAGTTAGTCTTACATAAGGAAAACGAATAGAAACATCCAATGAACGGAGCAACACATGACGCACGGTGTCATCAACATGGGGAGAAGAAATTTTCCCTTCCTTTCCTTCTTTGGAGGATCAAACAGTGCTCGTAACTCAAAATAAAATCTATTACAAAAATCCATCGACGTAATCTATCTCACCTATGTTGCTTCAAGGCGCACACAGGTTCAGCCCAAGCGAACCGCGAAACCCTAAGCCCTAAAACACGGACAAGCCGGCGACGCTGGAGTGCTACGGTTGGGCCAGCTGCCTGGAGAGAAGGGAGAGATACGCGGACAACTCAGAATATGGAACGATACGCGGTAGTCACGCACTGGACGGGACGTGCAGAAATCTTGTGCTTTTTCCGCCTTTTTGCTGTTTCTGGAATTGACCTCCCCAACTCTCGCGATTGGGATAAACCACGTACTCGCTTCGCTCAAGTCGATGGACCGAGAGGTCTCTGAATGGGATTGTGGGCCCATTCCGTGGATTTTGTGGGCCCACGATGCAATTGGTGGAAGAGGAGAGGAAGGTTTATGGTCCCAGTCCATCGCCACGTCGGGAAGTAAAAAAAAACAAAAAAATCAAAAATCAAAAAGACATCCGCCGTCTGTGGGAATCGAACCCACGACCACATGGTTAAAAGCCATGCGCTCTACCGGCTGAGCTAAGACGGCTTTGCTTGTTAACAATAATGTGTCTATAATTTATATTCAATACTAAAATCCGCGGGAATTGCGTAAATGCCATTAATACAACAAATTTAAGATTGGTTTCTGTCTTTTTAAACCTTTCTTCGTGTGGAAAAATGAAAGTCCATGTTAATCCCAGCCAGACATTGCCCAAGCCAAGTCCTACTATATATTATGTCTCGCCTTTTGATTAGATACGGCAAATTAAATTTACGTATGGTTCTCTGCAAACTACACATTGAAACCAATCTCTGACACCCTTCGTACGATTAACAAAGACTTCAAAGCTTCGCCTAGCTATATATAAACAGGCAAACTCAATAATCCCCACAGTCTACCTCTTCCTCTTCCTCGCCACTTCAAACGCGTCGTCCTTCTCTCCTCTCTTATTAACAGGACCCTCCCTCCCTCCCTCTCTCTCTCTCTCTCTCTCTCTATAGAACACCAGATGTCCGGAGTGTGGCTCTTCAACAAGAACGGCGTGGCTCGGCTGATCCCGAACCCGACGCGGGAATCCTTCGAGCGGAGGGAGCCGCACCACCCGGGCACCGCCACCGCCCCCGGCGCCCGGCCCCGGGTCCTCGTCTACGTCCCCGCCAACCACGTGATCAGGTCCCACGCCGAGCTCGAGCAGCGGCTCGGGGAGCTCGGCTGGACCCGCTACCGCAACCCGGCCGCCGCCGCCGCCTCGAAGCCCGACCTCATCCAATTCCACAAGTCCGACCGCTCGGCCCACTTGATCTCTCTACCCAGAGACTTCGCCAACCTCAAGACGCTCCACATGTACGACATCGTCGTGAAGAATCGGTCCTTCTTCGAAGTCCGCGACCCCGCGAACGTTGCACCATCCGTTTAGCCCAGCCAGTAGCTAAGCTAGTTTCTTGGCGACAAAAGTAATTACTTTCAGCTGGATTAACACGTCAATTATGCAGCGAACACGAAGGAGCAAATTAAGCGCCAAATCATCGGTCCTAATCACAGTGTTTTACTGATAGTGTCCTGTATGCAGTTTTAGGGCATAGAGAGGTTCGGACATGAATAAAGTCATCGGTATTGTAAGCTAAAGGTTGGAATGCATAGGGTTGATGCTCGGTTCTTATTTTGGGGATGATGGTTCGCCAACTTTTCGTGGGTTCCATGGGTGCTTTTCTTGTTTTCTAGATGGTTACAGGATCCACCGTGATTCATTTCGACGTCACCATTTGCTTGTTTGTTTCTGCATGCGCGCCTTCTCATGTTTGTGAGGATATATGAATTTAGCTGCATGGCCTCCGCCTAACTACAAGTGAACGTCATTGACGGACGGCGCTAATCATATTTATGCATAAAAGAGAGATTCGGCTATCGCGAAAAGACTGTTCCTTCGTGGAAAAAGCACATGGGAAATCGCAAGCATAATGGAATTCGATGGTTACCACCAGAGATTTCTTCTTAGGTCTTAGACACATCTCTCTCTCTCTCTCTCTCTCTCTCTCTCTCTCTGAGATAAAAAAGCTATCAACACGACGTACATGTGGACATAGAACCGTCTCGGGCTGACATGTCACATGCGCTGATTAATGTTTTCATTCATATCCACAGAACATTGTGGAAATAATCGAATTCCGATACTCCCACCCGCTTGCTCACGACGAGGTGATAAAACTCGCGTGTGATGTGAACTAACATTTCCTCATTTTGCATTGCCCACTGCTATCGAATTATCAAGACCCGTTTGCGAAAAAACATGCCATATTGCTTCAAAGCTAGGGCAGTCACGACTGCTAGCAAAAGAGATACCACAACCAAAGAGAGCAAAGATCAGTAGTAGCTCCCTCCTTGCCCGAGAAATTAACCAGAAGGATCACAAAGTTCAACATCTCTCATGGTTCGTACCCATAACTAGCTGGCCACATTTAACAAAGCCCTGGCCTTGGAATAGCTAGTAGTGGTGAGGAGGGTTCAATGGCCGGAAAAGGAATGAGGAAAACGAGGAACAGTCGAGCTAGGACTAGGAGTAGCAGTAGAAGCCCTAGTCCTGAAGACGACGCAGGGCGAGCAGAGTTTGAGGGGGGGGTACGAAAGTACTGAAGAGAGACAGAGAAAGGACAGTGTTGGAAATGAAAATACTAATAGGCTATGAAGTAGCAACTTGGATAGTGATTAGACGTTGCAATGCAAAACAGGGGAACTTTTCTTTTGTTGGGGTTCATAGGTAAGTCAATGTCGCGTGCGTACGGAGAGGATGAGCTTCTGTTCTCCCTGCGCTTTCTTCCGACCGGTCAACCTTTGACCGATCCTTTGCCACTCCACCCTACTCTATTCTATCGGTCCTTGGTTCGTTATCCTTGTCCTTCCCCGGTCCTCCGTGCTCCGTCGTGTCCAAAACATACGAGACCAACCTCCGCGGATTCACGAGCGTTAAGGTGATACCGGAGATCTATACTCCATCGAATCGTCGGAGTTCTGCTACTGCAAAATTGTGCGCGAATCGAGCGTGTCGTTGCATTTTACGGTGGCCCTCTCTATACACAGATGCGGGAACAACATTCGGAAGTGATTTTGCCGAGCGCAAGGATAATCTCGTGATGTAGACACGGGAGGATTAACAGAAATTGGGGCACACGGATGGTTCGGCCGCCAAGTGATCGATTCACAACGTGTTCATCCTCGTTTCATAGAATTGCTCCTTTCGCTTGAAGCTAAAAACTCTCGTCTTATGGCGTAATTCCTTAAAAAGAAACCTCAATTTTAAGTCTAATTTCAATTCTGCCATGAACATTTTTTAGTCTAAAAAATAAAATCTCAAACTTTTAATCTACTTTCAAATCGCGTCATGCCTCCAAAAATCGCCACTAATTTTTACAAAATTGAGGTTTTTTTAAAATAATACAAAATTCAAGTCAAAATTGAGATTTGATATAAAGTTATAGCTTTTTTAGAGGATTAACCCCGATACTAGCGCGAGAAGACGAAGCATGGGCTCGTGTCTAATAGCAATAGAGAAAAATGGTACAGCAAGTGGGGATAGTACCGCATAATTTCCAATCTTCATCGTATATATTACTTTAGGGATATGTGCGATAAAGCCCTAAAACTTGTTACGGAAATGCAATTGAGTCCTAAAACTTGTAAACTTTGTACAATCAAGTCCTTTCATTAATGTCGTCCTACTTATATAACGAAAAATGCTGATGTGGCTTTTTTAAATATTTTCTATCTCCTACGTGACGATGATGTGGCTAAAGCACGAAATTTGAGGCTAAAACGACATTATCTTGGTTCAAACATGATCTATAATACAATTTTTACTTAAAATAAACAAAAAAATATGCTAAATTTTATATGAAAAAAAGAAAGAAACCAACTAGAACCACTGTTGGGAACGGCCAGTGATGGAGGGGGTTGGGGTCAACAGGCCCCTCACCGACCGCAAGCTACGGCCTACTGGCCCTCACCCAGATTGGGCATTGGTCGCTGGCCCTCGCCTAATTAGGGGAGGGCCGTGACCCCTGTCGACCATTCCCTCACCATCGTCGGCCCTTCCCGGCGATACTGGGGCGGTGGCGGCTGCCTAGTTCTAGCTTCTTCTTATTCTTTTTTTGTTTTTTCAAGTTTTAGCATGTTTTTTAATTCACTTCAAATAAAAATTATTGTAAATCGTATTTGGACAAAAACGATAACGTTTTAGCCACGTATGAGAGAGAAAATAATAAATAAAAGCTGCATAAGCATTTTTCGTTAGCCAAATTGGATGGAGTTAACGGAAAGATTCTATTGCACCAATTTGACAAGTTTTAGGACTTGATTGCACTTTTTGTAAGTTTTTGGACTCGATTGCACTTCGGCGAAAAGTGAAAAGTTATGGGACTTCAAGTTTCAGGTGTAAATCATAGTATATATTAGTAGATCAAAATTAAAACTATAGATCACTTGGACGACATCACATGTTTACAACTTCTAAATATCATTTCACGATCCTTTAAAGTTTCTTATCGAAATGTTACAACATGAGGCCGCTAATTTTTCACTACTGCGAAATGAAGATTTCCATGACATATTAATTACGTAATGTAAGCAAAAAGTCAAAGGTTAACATGATAAACCAAATTAAGTTCTACAGACTAGGAAAAATTATTGACTTAAAGCATTAATAAATGCATAACATTTAATAACAAACAGTTAGCAATGAATTTTCCACAAGATAGGGAAGGATTGTGTAATTCTAGGCTCTGTTTTTTTTTTTACTAAAAATGCGTCTTTTTTGGAAAATTGCATATTTTTCAGTATTTGGTTAAGACCTGAAAACAAATTGGAAAACATTTATCGTCGTTTAGTAAGGAAAATCTAATTTGATTTTTCGCATCGTCATTTGGCCGGAAATTTCCGACGTTGACGCCGACTGTCCTCGTAGTATGGTTGGCGGATGGTCCGTGCTAACGTTAATAATTTTTATTTTTTTCTTTCTTTTTCTTTTTCCATCTTCCTCCACCATGACCCGCCACCGACGGCCACAGGTGAGCTCGAGCTAGCCGGCCCTCGTCTGTGGCCGGTCGCCGACCGTTGCCGAGGCCGAGGAAGAAGGAAAAAAAGAAAATAAAAAAACAATTAAGAAGAAAAGGAATGTGAAGGAACGTAGAGAGGACAGATGAACGAAAATTATTTCCTCTTCTCAAAAAGAGAAAATCATTTTTCCCGCTTTTTAATGCGTTTTTTTTCATTGGTAAAAAATGTTTTACTTGAATGGTTTGTTTTCTGTGAACCAAACACCGAAAAATTCAAAAAACTCTTTCTTGAAAGCTGTTTATCATGAAACAAATGGAGCCTAAAAATAAAAAATGAAATTTTCGTTTATATCGTAACCACATCATGGACTGGGATTCACTTTATATTTTATCGGGAATAATTGAACGATAAGATGCATAAACAAGTGACTAAGTAAGCTTTCTGGATGGGCTAAACACGTGATGTTTTTGTTTGATCTCGGAACGAAATGAGCCTCCCGGGCATTGTCCTTTCCTTAAAAAGCTTCCCCTCATCCTCACTTTCCCTAATTACTTTCTCAAACTGCGCACCACTCCAAAATCCGTAATAATTAAAAACACATGAGGACCATCTACGGCTTCTATTTTAAATTTCGGGATGTGTGCACTAGAAGTTCTAAAACTTATCACGAAAATATAATTGAATTCTAAAACTTGTCAAATTGGTGCAATGGAGTCCTTTCGTTGTCCAATTTCGCTAACAGAAAATGCTGACGTAGCTTTTTTAAAAATTTTATATCTCCTATGTGACAACGGCGTGGTTAAAACGACGTCGTTTTGATCCAAATCTGATTTTTAATATATTTTTCTTTTGAACTTAATAAAAAAGAAGCAAAAATACAAAAATAGAAGTTGAAGAAGGAAGAAGCAGCAGCTAGAATCAGGCAGGAGGGACAGCCCTCACCGCCGGACTCTAGTTGTTGTTTTTTTCGTTTTCGTATTTTTTGTTTTTGTTTTTTTAAATAGCTTATTTTTAATTAAATTTGAATAAAAAAATATATTACAATTAGATTTGGACCAAAACGACGTCGTTTTGGTCACGTCATTGCCACGTATGAGAAATAAAATATTAAAGAAAAGTCATGTCGGCATTTTCTGTTAGCATAGTTGGGCGGAGTTAACGGAAGGGCTCGATTGCACTAATTTGACAAGTTTTATGACTCAATTGCACTTTTTGCAAGTTTTATGACTCAATTGCACTTTTTGCAAGTTTTAGGACTTCCAGTGAACACATCCCTTAAATTTCAATTGCGAAACCCGTAGTTTATTTTTAGTTTAATTCGAAACACCCGAAAGTTCTTCAAAATATTTAGAATTGGACGTTAGAATCGCGTGCAATTTCTGTCCATAATTTTTCTATACTCGAATAATGTAATTTTCGCTTTGGAATTCCGGAGGACAAATTATTAACTGAAGTCAAGAAACAACGGGCAAGCGGAGGCGAAAGAAGCTGTTACCGCTCACGCTACTAAAGTAAGGATTTTACCGAGGACCGCTCGAGAAATACCAAATAAGTTAATGTTACGAGCCTTTTAAAGTACTAAACCTTTCCTCAAAGATATTAAATTGTTCATTCGTTAAATAGAATTCAAGAAATCAAGACCGATGGCTACCGCGAAATGAATGGATCGATGATGATTGACTCCTCCCGGGGCAGGACGGTATTGACGCTCACGCCAAAGCCTTTTTACCTTATCAAGTAATGTAATTGTCGGGAATTATAACCTGATTTTGTGCATGCGACTCGCGGATGATTGTTGCCTTTGCTTGTGTTTTAAATCAACGACCATTTTTGTCATGCCCCTCTTTTCTAACTTTATTTAGTGCGTCGCTGATCAACTTCGGTAGACCCCGCAGACGAAATTGGAATTCCTCTTCCTCCTCCTTTTTTTGAATTTCTAATTTCGCACGAGAATTCTCAAGTCTTGGAGCGATTTCCCTGAGCACGCCTTCTAGAAAAAGAGAGAGAGAGCGTGCGGTGACGTGGTCAGACGTGACCGCTCCACCGTCCGATTCTCGGACAATGAACGATGAAGTCGAGAATGGTTTTTTAGGATCCACGTGGCATCGTTTTTTGTACATCGTCCGACAAAGACACGGGTCGATCGACTAACTTTTCCGACAGAGTTTTGTCCATATTTCAACAGTTTTGCCCTCGCGCGAGCGATGAGGATGGATGGGTAGATGAGTGGGGGGGCCATTGTTGTGTTGCCATACGGACCCTGCGGTCTTCATCGTGCGCTCTTCCCCGTGATCGCTCTGACTCGAGTCCTCGCTACACGACACCGGCCCTTCAGTGCGACCAAAAAACCAACCACGTTCCACTTCCGATGTTTAAGAAACAACTTCCCAATTACCAAACATACCCCCGATCACCTACTCTCCCTCTCCGTTTTCGTTAACAAGCGATACTTTCCAAAAAGATTAATCAAATTCAGGACTTAGTTTTCTCAAGCCTTTCTTTTTTTCTTTTTTCTTTTTTCTTTTTCTTTTTCTATTTCGTCTCGACACAAGTATCTAAGCTTTGAGTATTAAGTTATGTCAGATCGCCGGTGTACTGAGCAAAGATGTATTTTCAAACTACAAGATAGTTAAGGGTCGAGTTGAAATTTCTTGATTGGCTGATGACAAAAGCAAAAAAAAAAAAATTGAAATGTTAAATGTCAGCGACCGGATTAAGACAATAATTAGAAAACAAAAAAAAAAGGATAAATAATGGCCGCCTAGAATTCTAAATTCTAATGGACAGACGCATTTGATATTGACCCTAAGCCATGGCTCAGAGAAAGTTCGTCCATCCCCTCGCACCTGCTTTGACTCTTTCTCCCTCCTTCCTTCCCTCGGCATTGTGTTGCGCCCGCGACTGCGACTGCTACTAGCGAGAGGGAGGAGATGAAGTGCTTCCACTTCACCAATGGAGAGAGACGAGACGAGGAGGACGGCGTCGCCTTCTCCAGGTCCTCCAAGGTGTCGTGGGCCCGCTCCTTCAGCGTCGCCTCCAGCACCGCCGACACCAGGCGCTCCGAGTTCGACTCCGATTCCAGGGACTTCGGCGACTCCCTGGCCTTCTACGAGCTGTTGACCCAGCGCCGTGCCAACGATCTGCGCGTCTTCTCCTTCGCGGACCTCAAATCGGCCACCCGTGGGTTCAGCAGAGCCCTCATGATCGGCGAGGGAGGGTTCGGCTGCGTGTACAGAGGCGTCGTCGCCGTTCCCGGTGGCGCCGCAGACGGTTCCGATTCCAGGATGGACGTCGCTGTGAAGCAGCTGAATCGCAACGGCTTCCAGGCATGGATTTTCTTCTTTTTTCCGTTGCTTGTAATTTCTGAGCTCTTCAATGCGCGATGTCCATGACTTGATATTGCGTAGCGATGCCATTTCTAGATGCATTTGGGATTCTTAGCACTGTGTGTTCACTCGCTGACCGAGAATTTGGTTATAATGATCATTTGTGGCGATGTCAAGAGCAGTTTTTACGCATCAAATCCGCCGGATTTAAAACTGTGAACTCAATTCTCTCGCATCTCGTAGAAAGCATTTGACGAATCTCTTAATCTATTAGAGTCCCTACTCCTAGTTGCTTCATCTTCTACAGCACCCCAAGCTTCCAAGTTGGAAGTAAATAGTAGAGTAGTTACTGTGCTTAGCGCTAGATGCTGGTGGGATATGATGTATGTTTCTACTCTTACAGCTATATTCTTACAGCTATTTTATGCTACTGTAAAAATCAACAATTGTATGTATTGGCTGATTTTACAGCTGGTTGAGATTTTAACTGAGAAATTCAGACAACTTAATCTAAAAAAGTTTCTATATTGTTATGATTCGGGGTATTTTCTCCTCCTGTAGGGCTTAATGTGGTTGGAATGCCTTATGAAACTTGTAAGAGTCTAAGAAAAGAACTACACGATTTGACTGAAAGTATATCCAATATTCAGGGGCATAAGGAGTGGATTAATGAAGTAAATTTTCTTGGTGTAGTCAAGCACCCAAATCTTGTCAAGCTTGTCGGTTATTGTGCTGAGGACGATGAGAGGGGGATTCAACGCCTTTTGGTCTATGAACTCATGCGCAATAAAAGCTTGGAAGATCATCTCCTGGCTCGGGTGCCATCGCCTCTTTCCTGGAAAGTAAGGTTGAAAATCGCTCAGGATGCTGCTCGTGGATTGGCATACCTACATGAAGAAATGGATTTTCAGGTACATGGCTCAAAAGAAGTTTCAGGTGTTCATGCTCTGACAGCAGCTTTCTTCCATATAAGTTCGCTTGGAAAGAATGCTGTGAGAGAGGCAGGCAGGAATACTTGGGAAATGCATTACCTAGTAAAAGTGTTTTCCTATGCTGGCAAGTACATGTAATTTCGCTGCTTGCTTTATGCAGCTAATTTTCCGAGATTTTAAGACATCGAACATCCTGTTAGATGAAGACTTCAATGCTAAGCTCTCAGATTTTGGATTGGCTAGGCAGGGACCGGCTGAAGGGCTGAGTCATGTATCGACATCAGTAAGTCGAGCCATCTGTTTGTGGGATGTTCCTATCATTTTACAGAGAGGACAACGAGAATGAAAGCATTTCTTGGTTGGCGTAGCTTTCCCAACACTTTTAGTCTCAGAAAAACCTTTTGCTCTACCACCATCACCAGTTTTCACCTGATTATTTTCACTCCGTGGATAGCTAGAATATATTTGAAGTTTTTCGCCAAGAGAAAATACTAGTACTTCTCAACTTCAATCTGCATCACTGACAAAATCCATTCTCTCTAAGGTTGTAGGAACAATTGGTTATGCAGCTCCAGAGTACGTACATACGGGCCGGCTGACTGCTAAGAGTGACGTATGGAGCTTCGGGGTGGTTCTTTACGAACTCATCACAGGAAGACGGGCAGTGGAAAGGAATCTACCTCGGAGTGAACAGAAGCTTTTGGATTGGGTCAGACCTTATGTTTCGGATTCAAAGAAATTCTCCCTCATTCTAGACCCACGACTCGAAGGACAATATCGCATCAAGTCAGCTCAGAAACTTGCTTCTCTTGCCAATAAGTGCCTGATGAAGCAGCCGAAATCGCGCCCTAAAATGAGTGATGTGGTCGAGATGCTCGGAAACATCATCAGCGAGCTATCCCCACAGGAGGATGTTAGTCCTGAACCAGTAGAAACTGAAGCTGAAGATGTGAAGGGAGAGGCTGCAAAGGAGACACAGGTCGTTTCCGGTAAACAAGGAAACAGTAAAACGAGGAAAGTGTTTGATATTAGAGAGATCGTCAACTTGAGAAACAAGTCCATAGGGAAGTTGGATTGGAAAAATTGGACTCCTGGATTGGTAAGAACTTGGTGACTCAATGTACCAATGTTTGCGTCATAAGACACAAAATGCACATGCATCTGCGCTGTCCCATAGATATGGAGACTCTGAGATGTGAACAATTTCATCGTGATGTAGAGTTATTATAGTCGTATATATATTGGAGCCGAACCCAGTTTCTCAAATGCAAGCTGCATATTTCAATGTTTGCCTTGTAGATCACCTCAGTTAACCGCTGAATACGACCTCTACTGTTGTCTAGCAATAGCATCCCAGGAATATCAATATGAGTGATGACCTGGGGATGAGACGGCTCCGGTTATCTCTTCACATGGACAAACTCTGATCCCACAAGAAGCAGATGTATCGTCGTCAAGATTATAAATTTGTCGCTCCCAAGTATGATATCGTTTTTCTTACGTTGGCCAGGTCCATGCTTCTCCGTATACCTGGGTTGTCTTGGGCCAGCTTGTCTCATGTTTCCTACTCGGCTTATTACTTGGAACTTTTGCTGCATTATCAATCATTCGTGTAATTGATTTACGGAAGAAATTCACATCAGATAGGATTTATGAGAACTTGGATGTCTTCCTGAAAAGCTCGGAAACTTAAACTACAATTTCTCATGGAACATCAGAGGAAGCATAAATGTCAGAATCATTGCATCTGAGGTTCTTTCTTTCCATATCAAAAAATTGCAAGATAATACGAAAAAGACAACGAGATACAAGACCATTACGAACCCATCCCGAAGAGATTGACGGAACAGAATACATGTCCACCCGTTTCAAAACAAGCTTTTATATATCAGCATTTCGCTTTTTCTACCAACCGGCCAGCAGCCGAGCCGAGCGCTAAGACTGAGATCTGATCTTTCATAGATACAGCATTAGCGGTTGCTTCGTGTTACCCTTTTAGCTTAAAATGGCTCCAAAAAAGATTCAACAAATACATTAGCCCAAAAACTGTACAGAAACAGAATGGCGTAAGATAGGTGCCCTGAAGGTCGCAAGAGAAGACACTTGCGCCCCCTCTGACCTTCTATGCATAAAGAGGGGAAGCGGAAGGCCTCGGGTACGCAACAGCTCTTGTTCGAGCGCCCGCATCATCAGCACTTCGTCTGCGAATTCTCTGCCCGCTGCTTGGTCTGCCGATACCAGCATTTTCGCTTACCTTGGATTCCTGAAGCTGTTCCAGCGCTGCGACCACCTCGTCCATGGTAGGCCTGAACTTGGCATCCATGGATAGGCATCGCAGAGCTAGAGTTGCCGTCTTGTGGGCCTCTTCCATGCTGTACTGGCCCTGAAGGCGATTGTCCAGCACTCGGAAGACTTTGCGTTTGTTGGACAAGTAGGGCTTGCCCCATTCCACAAGGTTGTGCTCCCCAGATGGACGGTTCTTGTCGACCGCTCTCCTGCCACTCAACATCTCGAGCAGGACCACCCCGAAGCTATACACATCGCTCCTGGCAGTTAGATGACCTAAAAGAGGTGAAAAGAAATGAGTAACCAATTATAAGGCGAAAAAAAGATCAAAGCATTGAATCAACCGTTGTAAAAGATTCCCTAGATGACCAAGTTTCTCAACCAGTTTCGAGGCCCAATAGAAGTCTGAAAGAGAATCGATCGTAGTCATAGCAATTCTGCAAAGGTGCTCGATTGAAGAGGAAAATGGTAAAGAGTTGTTTTCTTTGCTTATTTTGGATGGCTCGGGGCTTTGACCGACCTTTACGACTTGAGGTGGTCTAGACATTTTCTTAATAAACTCATTCACATGCAAATGCCGTATTTGCTTAGCTAGTGATGGTGGGGTTGAACTAGTCCACTATAAGAGTGGGCAAGTTGCATTTGGTAGATTGACACAGCAAGAAGCACGGACTGGAAAGGGAGTTATGACTTTCAACATTACCTGTGGCAAGATATTCAGGGGCAGCGTATCCATAAGTCCCCATGACTCTGGTCGAGACGTGACTTTTATCACCGGTTGGACCATCCTTGGCCAAACCAAAATCAGAAAGTTTTGCATTGTAACTCTGCCATTATGAAATAATGCTTTTCAAATGTTGAAAAACAATTAGACCGTCAAAAACACAAATAAGGAGCAAAAAAATTAATTGGCATCAGCCATGCATGAGATATCAAATAGACATTATTAACCCAGAATATAGTAGCAAGAGACGGTAATTACTATTGTTCTGCAAGAAGACAGTGACAATCATTTTAAATTCACATACCGAATCGAGAAGGATATTAGAAGTTTTGAAATCCCGGTATATCACTTTGGCCTGAGCGCTGTGAAGAAAGGCTAGCCCCTTTGCAGCACCAAGCGCAACTTTTAACCGAAGGTTCCAAGACAAAGGTTGGAAGTAAGATCCTCCTGATATACCAAAAGTTTTTACGTGTCAAAGATATATCGACAAAAGCCACATTTGCTCAGCAATATGAGCGGGACAGGAACAAATAACTCACTCCTGAATAAATGGTTTTCCAGGCTACCACGAGGCATAAATTCATACACCAGAAGTCGATGCTCGTCCTCCAAGCAGTACCCAATCAACCTCACCAGATGAGGATGATAAAGCTGCCCCAAATAATTAACTTCTGCCTACATGATCAAAATTACCATTATTAGCGCACCACAGATCAGAGACTCACTTTGATCAACACAAATAGGGGAACAAAAACCTCAACAATATGGTCCTCGCAAAATGTTTGGGAGATGAAGCTTGAATGCGCCACCACTTCTAATGAAGTTGGAATTCGTATCTAAATTGTCCGCCTCACTCACATCACCAGCTATGTTACCTAGTGTCTCAAAGAAGGGAAAGCTTGACTCACCAACCACTCTCTATGACCTTGGAAACTTTCTTGGTTGAGCTTCTTCACTGCAATGACCATACCAGTTCCGGGTTTTGCCGCAGCAAAAGAATTCTCATCGATCCACCCTTTGAAAACTGAGCCAAAACCACCTTCCCCAAGAACACTATCTGGACGAAAGTTCCTCGTAGCCATTCTGAGGTCGGCATAGCTAAAATTCTTCACATTTGACGACTGCAAAATCTCACCCTCACTCCTCGGAGTCGGAGGCGCCAAAACTGATGAGGCCTTGCTCCCATTACTGCTCAGATCATTCTCGCTAGTGCCAATGCTTTTCGTAGTTGTCCCTGTGCGAGAAATATTTTCCATTATATGCAAAACAATACAAAGTCTACTCGAAGAACTTTCAGGAAAACTCTACTGATATTGGAGGAACTACTAAGTGCACATCCGTATACCCAAGTGGATTTGGCAGGTTTCAACAGGCATTTCAACTTCCACATAATTGACAATTCCCAGCAAAAACAGGAAAGAAAAAATATTCATATCTTCCGAAAGAGATATACAAAAGGAGAACACTTTTCCACATCTTATTTTCGACCAGTAACATGTATCAGTTCTAGGACTACGATTTCCCCAGAACGCCTAAAGAAATCTACGCCGTGTCCAGTTGGTTCCAATCAATGGAATTAATTGGTCTATGAGGTTTTCCCTATCAACTGTTCAACTCAATTCAACATGAGATGCCAGACAAGTAATTTACTGTTTCGCTCTACTTCTAATAGAATTCCTCAAGACAACATAGGAAATATTAAAGGCACAAAGCTCGCTTCGCCTAAGTCCACAGGGCATTCATACTGGAGGAAGTAAGTGGTGAAAAAGAGTATCCAGCATAGCACTACCTGCCTAGAAAGAGCACTTAGAAACTGGTCAAACTATTCAACCACTCCCACTTCAACTAAATTTGATTACTATGTACCGATGGCCATAAATTCCACTCCATCCCCACCACACCGAAATAAAATAACATTAATAGACAGCACACAGCTGAAAAATTAGTTAGTAAGGAAAGAAGAGATCTTATAAAAAGTAACGACAAGAAAAGAAAAGGAAGAAGAATTCAGCTGCATCTAGCAGCATGCAGCAACTCCACAATCGGCACTCAATTGACAACGAAAATGAGAGACAGAAAGCAAAAGAGTGTGACCAAAAAATCTAGTACCTGTGTGACATGGGCTCTCAGCCTTGATGCGAGCGCTCAAGCAAATCCCCATCAAAACCCAATTTCGAGAATCACTTTCCCTCCCACCTACAGATCGCAAAAGCACTCCTTTACACAGAGAAGGTTAAAAAACCAATGGCTGCCAAAGCTCAAGAACGAAACGAAGCAGATCTGAGGCCTGAAAGAGGGCTTCGCATGCAAACCCAATTCGAAATTTAACGAGACAAACGAAAGACTAAGCCTTCTCTCACCTCACACCTCAACTCGAGTAAACTAAAATCTCAACAACGGGAGACGAGAGAAAGCTATATCATGAACAAAGAGAAGGGGCGAGGAGGGAGGAGAAAATGAACTTACCTTTTTACCAGAACTCTCTTACTGATTGCCCACCACTCTCTGCAGCAGACCCAGTACAGAAGCAGCCGTGGGAGGAAGAAAAGTGTGGGCTTTCTTGTTCTATACGATGCTTTTGCAGCTCAACAAGACCTCAGAGAGAGAGAGAGAGAGAAGAAGAAGAAGAAGAAGAAGAAGAAGTAGAATACCTTTGAGCAGGAAAAGCTAGTTAGCTTACCCCTTACAGCTCGTTTTGATTAATGCAGCAGCTCAAAGAAGAGAGAGAGAGAGAGAGAGAGAGGGGTTGGGAGAATAGCATTAATGGCGGGCTGGCCCCGCTTCTTCTAATCTCTCAAAAACTGTTTTTTGTGGTTTAAATCTCGCTCGCTCGCTCCCTCTTGCTCGAGAACGAACGAACGAGCAATTGCAGAGTCAAGTCACGGCAGATAAGCCTGCACGGGCTGCTGTCGTTCTCAGCCGTCCGATCGGATTTCTTCCCCTCTCCCATTTCATCTCTCGACTCCAAAACAAAAAGAAAAACCGACGCTTGCGTTTACGTCATCATTCGCGATCCAATTTAGCTTCAACAAACAATTGAGACCCCCGGTGGACTAAGAAGACAATTGGGAACAGACAACCGACAACCTCGAAAGACCTTTCTCGTAACTACAGTACGTGACCCACTAGTGTCGTGTTCCTCTTGGGGTACTTGATCTTTGACCATTTAACCTAATTAAGAGGTTAATTGCTAATTATGAACGGGGAACCGACCTCCCCCTCGTAGAAAAAACACTCCTTCCAGCTGTCGGTTCTGCCATACTCATGATGAACATATTTCCAAGGTTTCAACGTGATAAAAGGGCCACGTCCACATTTTAATTCTTTTGCCTCAAGAAATAGAAGAAAGAGACGTTGTTGATCCTACAAAGTAAAATGAATTTGGGTTCCTAATTGTTAACTGAACAAAAACTTTAAAATTGATGGCAACAGTATATATATAAGCACTAATGAAGTCGGTCAATTAGTTAAATTGACAAGTAAGGTCGATCGTGGCATCTTAAAAGCATAAGTTTT
This sequence comes from Lenwebbia sp. NSW1173648, assembly GCA_029784005.1. NCBI lineage: Eukaryota > Viridiplantae > Streptophyta > Magnoliopsida > Myrtales > Myrtaceae > Lenwebbia > Lenwebbia sp. NSW1173648. Next base: position 1,517,785 of record JARCGZ010000011.1, read on the forward strand.
TTTAGTGATGGAAAGTTACTCCTCTCGAATACCACCGACGCACTAAACGGGAAATTTGTAATAGCTTGGTTTCAGCAATTACAGAACGGGAGATTAGCAAAAATCATGTTAGTCCATGTCGTCATGCACGTAACATTTTCATAGAGATTAGTGCGATTAGCGCTTAGAGTTAGAGTGAGCTTTTCGGGATTTGCTTACAAGCAAAGGTTAGAAGGCAGTAGTAGCACGTGGGCCATGTAAGGAATAGGGACAGGCGAGCAACGTTAGGAAACCCCCTGGTCGTTTTCGTAATCCCGATTAATCACGTGTTTAAGAGACCTTTTTGTCAATGATCTTCCAGAAGAAGAAAAAACCAGACCCGAGCTCCTCATGATCGTGTACGGCCCATTACTTTACTCATTGAACGTACGTTTGCAGATTCCTTATTCGAAGGACGGTCGATCAGCTCACCAGATTTTCACCCCCCCTTTTTTCCACCCCGAGCCCAAATACTGGTGAACTTTCCCGAAACAGTGCTCCCGTGCCAATGCTTCCCTGCCAAGATTTTGCAAATCTACCGACTCAATCCAACTTTTTGCCCCATCAATCAGCGACCAAGGAATCACTTCTTGTTTTATTTTTTGTCGGAACATAACAGTTATTCAATGGCCGTGAAAATAACAGTATGTTGTGAGTCATAAATTTCTAAAAAAATTGACTTCACAATAATTTTTAACTATTTTTTTTTTGTGGCCAAAAACAGTTAATTAGGGTTACAGTCAGCCAAAAACTGTTACATAATCAGTTTTCAAATAAAAATGAGGTGGTATTTTCATGGATCTTATTGTTTAGGGTTACATGAAATCCCTTTTTACCATCTTTCGAGTGAAGATGGTGAAGGTAGTTTTCTTTTGCAATCCTAGTTTTTTCGCCCACAAAAGACCTCGCTTCCATTTGTAATAAAAGGTAAGAGAATCATTCACTTTTTCACTTTTAAGGATCCCGATCCCTTATATCCTCGACGATACATCTATGGACGAATGTGTATATCATCGCTCACGCAACATCGATCTCTTCTAACATTCCTCTTTCTACATATGCACGTAAATAACTACTTCATTAATTGCTAATTGAAATACTTCGAATAAGATTATTTTTCCCAAATTCATGTTTGAGCATGCAATTTCCTGTTTAGGCATCCGACAAACGAACTGCTCATGGACGAGACTTTAGCCAACTTGTGGCTTTCTAGGACCGAGCCAAAAGGAAGAGAACCCACCCATGGTCCACCCGTGCACGTTACCCACTCCTTACTCCTTTTTCGGTATTGAACATTTTTGCTTAATGAGTTCATTATGCTGAGCCAAAAAGGACCTTTTTTCCTTCGGCTCGGCTCGAGTCATGAGTCGACTTTGTTGGCAGCTTCTCGAGCCGTCATGTTACCCTCGCGACGGTGCCTAAAACCGGAGAAAGTTGTCGCAGCAGCCACGGTCGACAAGACATTGTCGCCAAACGCATCTGCAATGCTCGAGTTAGATGTAATTGGCTTACGGTACCTAGTTTCCTTAAAAGCACAAATACATGCATTTTGCTAAAACTCCAAGCACGAAATCATAAACTAGAACGAAATAATCAAGATTATCACAAACGAATCGACTTTTTTAATTGGTGTTTTTAGCCTTTGTCGCGTAGACAACGACACCGACACCGACTTCAATATAGCTCCGAGACGCGAGTCGAGATGGGTGACGAGTTTCTTCGCCGGATGAACAAGAGTTGGGATGCGAGGGTTTTTGCCACGACTTTGACATGGGCGACCAAATAATGCGTTCGTCTCGTCACAATAAGAAAATGCAACTATTTCACCGAAAAATCGAAGGTCCTCGTTGTAATAACTCATGCCCGATGCGTAAGTAACTTTCTATAAGAGATTGTTAGAAAAATTTCCACCAAGGTACCTTATACACCCGCATGAGGTATCATGTAAAATATTTAAATAGTTCTCTCCTCTCTTTTTTAAAAAAAAATCACAAATCTTTTGCAAAAGTGAGAAATACCCATGTTGACCCTAGAACTTGCCCAACTAGGTTATTAGATTACTCTTGGTTTAGTTTAAGTACCTATTATCACCTCGTGGTAAGCGTGTGCGAGCAGCAGCAGAAACTAGGATCATGTCTATTGTCTATATTGGGCCTTAATTCGGAACGCTGACGGGCCGTGGCTAGGAAGCAATTCAAGACGAGAAAATCAGCCCTGGAATTATGTTGCTTCAGTTGGCAATAAACAGTAAATAACTTCTACCAGATAGAAAATAAAGTTATGTGAAGTCATCGTGCCCGGAATCAACATTAGAACACAGCAGTGACATAAAATGTAATCGTGGACAATGATCTGAAATGTACGTGGACAATGTAATCGTGCTTTTCGTTCCCTCAAAAATAGCAGTTTGTCAATAAAGAAAGTTGCAAATAGATAGGGAAGATAATACGAATCTCGATATGCAATGTGATTCGTAAACTTTTGATTTATTCAATGTGATTTCTGAATTTTATCTCAATGTGCAATGTGCTCTTTTAGTACATGTTCAATCTAGTCCCTAAACTATATGAAAATATTCAAAATTGTCATTTCATTAATTCAAATTTAGGGACGATATTGAATATTTTTATATGGGATATGTTCACCAGAAGTCCTCAAACTTGCAAAGAATGCAATCGAGTCCTAAAACTTGCAAAGAGTGCAATCGAGTCCTAAAACTTGGCAAATTGGTTCAATCGAGTCCTTCTATTAACTTCGTCCAACTTGGCTAACGAAAATGCTGGTGTTGCTTTGTTTAATATTTTCTCTCTTCTACGTGGCTAAAACGACGTCATTTTGATCAAAATATTTAATATCACTTTTATTTAAATATATTAAAAAATAAGCTGAAATTGAAAAACAAAAAACACACGCGCACCCAGAAGCAGAACCAGCGGCGACCGGCGAGAGATCTTACCCTTAATACCCAGAGCCTGCGTCATTCATAAACAGGGCATGAGATTATACATTTGACCACTTCATCTCATCACGAAGTTTATCAGAGTATGAAAAAAAAAATGGCAAAAAAGAAGCTCAAACAACAGGGAAAACGAATACGTACTTTCTGCCTTTCTGGGCCATAGCAGTGCGCTTGTGGACTTCACGAGCCTCCTTCTAGCGCTTGCGCTTAAAGTGGTCATGATCTAAGTAGCACCGACACCAACACACAACATACGACAAGACACGTTGACAAGTCATTTCTCAAAAAATAGAGATTTTCGACAGATTGTGACACGTTGTATATTGAATGTATAAAGATATATACAATTATCATGTGTATATATAATATATTAACGGTGAGTTTCTTATCCTTCTTCTTCTGTTATGGATTGGACTGGTTGTGTATATTAATTTTGGAGTGGCTAGGTATATAACTCAAGTATACATATTTTTGATAAATTTATATTTTGACCCATAATTTATTAAAAATACTTAAAATTGGTCCCGTGCATGTAGAAATGACATGTCGCTGGCGTGTTTGGAGCGCTGACTACGTGTCGGTTGCATGTCGGAGAGCGTCGGTGCTTACTAGGTCATGATGATAGCCATGGAGCTTCTTGTGTCAATCGATGTAATCCCCTTACGGCTACAAACACCACTGCCCCATGAAACGGAACCACAAAAAATGAGAAATTCAGAAGTCGAAAGCTCAAGAATACGAACGATGAAGAGAATCCAGAGGAAGCTTACCATGTTGACTGGAAGAAGGCGACCCCCGCCACCGGTGACCCGCGGCTAGAACTGGGCAAGGGCTTGCGACCCTCGCCCGATCTAGATGAGGGCTAGCCGGCCCTCGCCTGTGAACGGCGAGGGTTGCCGGCCCCTGGTTGGGGTCCGACGACCCCTGTCGACCACTTCCCCACCATCGCCGACCCTTTCCGGCGACGGTGAGGGCTTCGGTACTCTTCCCGCTGGTTTTTCTTTTGAGTGTTTTTTATTTTTATTTTATTTTTCAATTTTAGCTTATTTATAAAATTTATTGAAATATTAAAAATCGAATTTGGATCAAAACGACATCGTTTTAGCCAGTAGGAGAGAGAGAAAAATATTAAACAAAGCCACGTCAGCATTTTTTGTTTAAAAAGTTGGACGGAATTAACGGAATGATTCGTTGAACCAATTTGACAAGTTTTAGGACTCGGTTACACTTTTTGCAAGGTCTAGGACTCAATTGCACTTTCGTGATAAATTTCAAGATTTCTAGTGAACATATATGCCTTTTATATTATTCATAGACTAAATTGAACATGTATCGAAAGTTCATGGACCACATTGAACAATTTAAAAGAGCAATGATCATATTGCACATAAAGTTCAGAGATCACGTTAAATAAATTAAAATTTTATGAGAAATTCATGAAAAATTCAGTGATTATTTTTGTCATTTTTAAAAAAAGAAGCTGCTTCACGGAAACGGAAAACGCTTTCTCAAATCAAACGGAGCGGTGGCCGCCTGGGGGGCACAATCAGAACCAAAGATCTTGCATTTGCTTTATTCTTGTCTTCATCCATATTGGTGGTCTGGTGCTGATTCGCCGTCCAGCTCAAAAGTGGATGCGGGCACTTTTACAAATCCATCGAGATCAGATTCGCGAGGACCGACCGTTAGATTATACATGATCATTGATCAAGCTCCATCTTTCGAGAATGAAAATTTTCAATTTTTTCGCAAGGTACGATGTTTTTTTATCAGGAGGTATGACAAAATAAATTAAAATATGTCATTTTTAGAGAGGCGAAATGGTAATCGCTTAAAATCCTCAAAAGATGGTATTTATAATTTGGGTTAATATCACGAAAAATCTTAAATTGATACATTTGTGATAAACTTACTCCAAATTAATTTTAAAGTCACCAAAAACCTTAAATTGGTACACGCATGACAAAATTACCTTCTGTTAACTTCCATTCAATTTTACCATTAAATTGCAAAATTTGATGGCACGTGGCAGTTGAAGTGGCAAGTCCACGTGAAAATCCACGGGGTTAATACCACGAAGAACACAAACTAGTACATCCATGACAACAAACTAGTACACGTTTGATACATTTACCATCCGTTAACTTTTGTCAAGTGAAATTCTTCCTCTCCATCGTCGTCTTTATCTAAGGTCATGGAAATTGCAAACAACGTTGAGTGAGAACTCTTTAGTGACACTTTTAGTAACTCTAGTAATACTCTTGACAAAATGGCTCGACCAAATTACACTATATGACCTAATCACTAACTAATGTGGCATCTCATGTAAAAACATTGATGATGGATTAAAACCTTATGAGTTCTACTTGACTTTCTTTCAATACTCCCTCTTCAAGGTGAGCATAAGCAGTGCCTTCTCATAGGTGGTACGCATTAATTGTTAGAATCCAAAACCCTAATCAAAAGAGGTATTGAGCATTTGAGGTTAGTAACTTTTTTTGATAAATATAGGTCAATGAAAGAAGCAAACAGGTCGAGTTGTAATATGCAATCAAGTTTATTTTCCAGATTTCTCTATATCGTTAATACCTGAGTTTTTTCTAACTAACTATAAAACTTTACAAAGAAAAAATGGCTTTGCTATTAAAGTAAATCAATGCGACCATTCATCATAGGCAATATCCTGAGTTAAAGAATAAAAAACCCTAGCGACAAATAGGGCTCATTCAAGTTCGTCTTTTACTTCATTCCCTCTTACCACCACCACTATGGGTGAACAAAAAGATTCGATCGGGGTTTGGTTCCCAGGGGTGCCGGTCTGATTCCCGGTTCCATAAAAATGAACCAGTGATTTTCGATCTAGTTACCAATTCTAGGGGGAACTGGACCGGCCGGACCGGATTGATTATTTATTTATTTATTTATTTATTATTATTTTTAAATGTAAACCTAATAAGAGAGAGTAGCTTATACTGAAATTAAGGAGGAAGAGAAGGATTAGGTTGAGAATGGGGTCAGATGAGTGAGAAAGAGAGGTTCTTTGATGTCGATGAAAGCAACAAGGAAAAAGGGACCAAGGAGATGGAAGGACCTTCTCATAATGACGATGACGATGACAAACTTGATGAAATGAGCGTTCTTGAGGCAGTGTTGTCCGGGCGCGGGAATAGAAGGAAATTGGCTGCAATGCTGGAGCCTAGAACGTCTTCCAAAGTCGATGCACAAAATGGTGAAGAAGAATTCGTGGAGTATGATAACAGGGAAAGCACCAGAAGGAATCGTGGGGCTAAGAAAGAGAGGCTTAAAAAGAACAACGGAGAAGATGCAGATACTAATAACAAGCTAATGATCAAAGTGATAGAACAAACGAAGATCTCCACCGATTTCATTAGATCGCCCGGGAATCGAATCAGTCCATTCTCAAAACCATCCGGTTCTGTTCCCGGTTCCAAAAACCGAGAACCGATCATTCTAGTGCGGTTCTCTGTTCCTGGGTGAAGCTGGACTGGGACTTGATCACAGCTAACCGCCACCAACCTTCGCAACCACTCTCTATATTGGCAAGTATATTCGCGATAAAATTCGATGGAAGTTAACAAAGGAAAATGTGTCATGCCTGTATCATTTTTGGGTAAATTTATTACAGATGTACCGATTTGTGATTTTTCGTGGTATTAATTCTAAAAAATTTCACATGGACTTGCCACGGCAACTGCCAGCCACGTGTAGTCAAAGTCAGCATTTTAATGATAAATTTAATGTAGGCTAACATAAGGTGAATTTATCAAGCATGTTTCAATTTGAGATTTTTTTTTATGACTCCACAGTTAGTCTGGCACTCTTATAATTTTTTAAAGGTCATACATACTATTTTAAGGATCTTAGAGGGTGGATTCTCGATTTCTAACTCGTCCTTGATTTGTATATAATTTAAGTTTCTGTATTTTACGATATTTTTTTGTAAAAAGTAAAAAGAAAAGATGCAAAAAAAAAAAAAATGTCACTTCAAGTTCCGTCTTTGGACGAAGACTTGAAACCACAAATGCCACGTAGGACTACTGCATATCACCGTTTGCAAACATAATTGCACGATCCACGACACCAAAATTACAAGAGGAGCGCGTTCAGTCCGTGGCTCCATCGGCCGCGTACACGTTGCTCCGGCCACATCCCATCCCATCCCATCCCATCCTGCAGATCTCCGTAGGAACCACCATCCGTACTCGACAGCCCTCTTTTGTTGAGCGCGTGGACCTCACTTTCGGCTACCTTGCTTTTACTCTGCTCTTCTTCAGCGTCACTTTAAAACCCATCTCTGTCTCTCTCTCTCGCTCTCTCGTTTCATTTCATCCACGAAACGGACTACGGATTGATCATGGCCAAGCTCTTCTGTCTCACCACCGCCATCTTCTTCCTCTTGGTCACTTGTCACAGTCTCTCACGCGCCGCGTACCCCATCGGCGTCAACTACGGCACCGTCGCCGACAACCTCCCCCCGCCATCCCAAGTCGCCACCTTCCTCAAGACCAAAACCACCATCGACCGGATCAAGATCTTCGACGCCAACCCCGACATCCTCCGTGCTTTCGCCGGCACCGGCATCGCCGTCACCGTCACCGTCGGCAACGGCGACATCGTCTCCCTCTCCAAGCTCCCCGCAGCCCAGTCCTGGGTCTCCGCCAACATCTTGCCGTTCTACCCCAAGACCCTCATCAACCGCATCGCCGTCGGTAATGAGATCCTCGCCACCTCCGACAAGACCCTCATCGCGCGCCTCTTACCCGCCATGAAAGCCCTGCACTCCGCCCTCCAGCTGGCGAACGTCACTAAAGTCCAGGTCACGACGCCGCACTCGCTCGGGATACTCTCGTCGTCGGAGCCTCCGAGCACCGGGCGGTTCCGCCGCGGGTACGACCGGGTGATATTCGCTCCGATCCTGGAATTCCACCGCCAGACTAAGTCCGCCTTCATGGTGAACCCGTACCCGTACTTCGGGTTCTCCGCCAAGACCCTGAACTACGCGTTGTTCAAGCCGAACGCCGGCGTTTTCGACGCGGCGACGGGGATAAACTACACGAACATGTTCGATGCCCAGATGGACGCGGTCTACTCGGCGATGAAGAAGGTGGGTTACGAGGACGTGGAGATCGTGGTGGGAGAGACCGGGTGGCCCTCGGTGGGCGACCCCACCCAGCCGGACGTGAACATGGAGAACGCGGTGTCGTACAACGGGAACCTCGTGAGGCACGTGAACTCCGGGAAGGGAACGCCGTTGATGCCGAACCGGAAGTTCGAGACTTACGTCTTCGCGCTGTTCAACGAGGACCTGAAACCGTCGACCTCGGAGCGGAATTTCGGGCTGTTCAAGCCGGATCTGACGCCGGTTTACAGCGTCGGCGTCTTGAGAAACGAACCGGTAAATGCCGTTCCTTAAACCCTTTGCAAATCTCGTTTATTAACTGGGACTGGGGTATGTGATTAGAGAGATGATTAAAGAGTTAATTACGCTGAAACTGATGATATCAGGGCAGTGGGCGTTAATTAACGGCGAATATTGATGGTTACATTTTCTGGATAAGGGATTCAGGAGGAAATGGGAACGTGTTTTTTTGTTGACTCTGAGCCGTTTTTGAGCTGTGAAAATTTGACCATTGTCGTCGTCGTCGTCGTTTTTGAAACTTTGGACGCGTTTAGAGACCTGCGTTGCGTGTCCGGAATTTGTTTTTCTTTTCTTCGGGTTGTGAGCTCTGACACTTAAGACAGCTTTTGCTTCAAAGTACGTGTCTGCCACAGAAAGAGACGTTGGCTCTTTGCTTTGCCCAGATTCTCCTCACTCTGTGACCCTATTTACACCGTTGTTTTATTCCTCGATCTACTTTAGGGGAAGGTATATTAGTCTATAGAAAACTTTAATCGGGAAAAAATGAATAACGCGCCATTTGTCAGCTACGGCACGTGCACTTGCCTGGAGATTTAAGCCGTCCATTTGAATTACTCTTGCTTTGTTGATGATAGGCCGGTGGACCCGCTCCGGCGTCGTCCAGCCCGAAGGCTCCGTCGACGAGCTCGGGAAGGAAGTGGTGCGTGCCGAGGTCGGACGCGAACGACCAGGCGTTGCAGGCGAACATAGACTACGTGTGCAGCCGCCAAGTGGACTGCAAGCCCATACAGGCGGGCGGGGCCTGCTTCCACCCGGACACGGTGCGGTCGCACGCGGCGTACGCCATGAACGCTTACTACCAGGCCTTCGGGCGGCACGACTACGATTGCGACTTCCAGGATACCGGAGTGATCACGGCCGTCGATCCCAGTACGTCCTCCTCAATCCCGTGCTTTTAAAGAGATAACGACGCTGATGGGCTAATGACGAGAAAATAACACCCCCCAAAAAAAAAAAAAAAAAAAATCGCGGGACGTGGCAGGTTACGAGGCATGCACGTATCCGGAGGGTGCTACGAGCGTGAGAATAGAAGAGAAGAAGTCGGTGACGGGAGGTTGGAGGAGCCCGCATAGGAAATCGAAAGACTTGTTTATGGGATTTTGTTGCCTTTTGTTCTCATACTTTATTATATATTTAATTTGAAAGTTAAAAGAGAAATTTGAACGTTGTGATTGGGAGCAAATCGCGGCTTTTACATAACGTTTTATTTGGCTTTTAGGCACGTAGATTGGGGCTGCAATTGATCCCTTTCTTCGTCTTTTTGGATCACGCAACCCTAATTTTCTACCGGATGCGGCCATTGATTTTGCAAATTTTCGATCTATAAGGATAACCTAACATTGAGGTTTCTGTGATATGGGTAACATTACTCAAATCAGGCCGTCCAAATGAAAATGGACGGCCTGATTTGAGAGAGGATTGGGATTCAAAATTTTTCAAATCCAAAAAAAAAATTCGCCTAATTTTTTTCCATCCCCCCTCAACAAATGACGTGGCCCATTCTTGACCGTCTAAATGAAAATGGACGGCTGATTTGAGTAATGTCACCCATGTCACAGAAATCCTAATGTTAGGTGATTCGGATCCTTATGACCCGGTTGAATCGGGTCGAAATGGCTAAAAGTTTTGATGAGTTTAACAATGGCACCCAATTGAATAGATTGAGCTCTATAGTCTGAAATGAATTACGGAACACTTCATAAGATGAGAAGTTCTCACTTTTTATTATTTGTTCTATTATATGTCAACTAAACGGTACGCTTGCAAGATTAAAACGATTTTATAAATCATCTTGATTGGCCTACTTTTCTTTAAAAAAATACAAAAATTAAACTTGGGGTTCAATTTCAATTTCGCCTCAAAGTCTTTTTAATTTGTGTAGAAAGAAATCCTCCTCCAAATTTGCCCACGAGTCCAAAAAACCGCCCTTGATTTCTTTAAGATTATCAAATATTAGAAGGTGATTATAGTTTCAAAGGAAAGTAAGGGTGTTGATGAAGACGCGATCTCTGATAGTGGACTTCTAACTAGTCCTGATGTTGATAATTTTGAAGAAATTGGTGCAATTGTCGGATGCATCTGGACAAAAAAATTGAGAGTTTTGTTCGAGAATCCGCCTCACATTGATTGTAAGATGTCCTCTCAGACTACAGGTGCACAAAAAAGCCTGGATTGTCGGGTTAGATTTCTGACCAGGCCTTCTGTTTTCATTCGGGCCGGAGCCCTCTCCGAATCCGAAACCAATAGTTCAGGATCTCTTGAATATTTGAAGACTTCAAAGATAATCTTCACTATCCAGACTTGGGCTCTCAGAGCGGAGGCCGTGCGTATTCATGGATCAACACCTTAAAGAATAACCAGCGAGATAGTCACCACATCCCCGGGTTCTTTTCCAGTTTGGTTTCATTCCAACTTCCTCCGTCGCTCGGTTCTTAAGCTTGAAAGCAACTTGTGTCGGATGCAGCTAAACTGCTCGACATTATTCCCCAGAAGGCTTTCATGTGTAAAATTGTCACACTGTCCAGGAAGGACGGTGTCGTACTATATTAACTATCTCCTAGGTTCCTGGAGGCTGTTCCGTTGAGGTTGAGGTTGTGTTAGCTGGGCAACTTAGGATTCCTATGGACCTATGGTCACACTGCTTGAGCTGTTTAGTGTGGCATGGATACATGCTTGCAGGGGAGCATCACGTTCGTAGTTTGTTTTTGTTGATGAGTCTATGACCCGTGTCAAGTCGAAATTGCTCTAGAGGTGATGCCTGGTCCATGGACGTCTTACTATGCCGATGTGATCAACCGGAGGAGGAAAAACCGAAAACATCATTTCCATGGACGTCTTACTATGCCGATGTGATCAACCGGAGGAGGAAAAACCGAAAACATCGTTTCTCTCGAACTGGGTCGACATCTGCTCCAGCTGAATTTGAGTGTCTTAGACGGGTTTTCCATCACCTCTACCAAATGAGAAATCGCCGGGTGCATTTCAAGACCAATTCTCGTCTCTCCTCATCGCAAGTAAGGCTTGTCTCGTCATTCATGTTGTCGCATGTTTTGAATGAAACTGTCAGTGGGTGATGGTCGACGATGTTCTGTGGTTGGTTATAGGAGTGCTCTGAAAACAGAGTCATTTGATGCATCATGATTTGAGGTTGTGTTTCCAGTCACCTAAGGCTGCGCAACTATGCGTTAAAGTGACCCTTTCCTTAAGAAACCTGAAGCACTCGCCTTCAGCTACACATGACGAGAACGAGAACTTGTACATTAGAAAAGTAATTGATGAACGATGGTTGCAGTTTAATTTTAAAAAGTAATTCCGTGGGTTTAATTGCCGTTGTTCTTCAACTCTTCAGTATTTCAATTCCTGGTAAATTATTGTTTTGACGATCCAATCCGAACATCCTAAGCCTCAACGAAGAAATTCAAATCACTCCTGGCCTCCGGTGATAGATTTGGACCGACCTTGACTAGTTCGAAGCGTACCCACCAAACAAAGACCAGTTCAAAACGTCGTTTTGCTTGCCATTATAATTAACAACGACAAGTATTCAAGCAACCGACTTTTTGGGGATAGAGATTTTGTATTTTAGGAAGAGTTGGTGAAGTCTTGCACACCACGGCGTTGGAGAGTAATGGAGGAACGACTTTGACTTTTAGAACAACCGATCGTGTGGCCTCCAAGGATGTGTCGATCACTATTGCACAACCACCAAATTAACAAAGACAAGTATTCAAGCAACCGACGTTTTTTGACTAGAGATTTATGATTAAGGAGAGTGGTGATGTCTTGCACTCCACAGCATCGCAGAAGATGACTTTAGACAAGGAAAAACTAAAAAACATTCACAACACATCCAAACCCATACAAGTTTTCCATACACATAATAATCTCACAACAGTTTGCCTGGCCTGGGATTCGTCATAAGCACCCAAGTTCAGGAGAGAAGGATGTGTATGGCCGAAACCCAGGTCTGCATTATTCACCACACAGGTCACTACAGTCTTTCTATACGCAACCACTCGATACTTACGACGTAATAGACTTCAACATTTAAGAGCTTTTTCTTATCGAAGTCGATCAGCAGTTGCATGGATCGCACGTGCAGTTTGATCCGCACTTGCAGCCATGGCCGCCCTCGGTGCTCATCTCCGGCATCTGACTGGGGTTCCTGAGATACATGTGAAAGATATGTGAGCCATATTCCAGAGTTTTGCGCAATCAATATCGAACCATTTCAATAACCTCTATAAAGTACAAGTAGATGCTGCTGACTATTTTGCAAGAGAGGGTTGGAGGGAAAAATTGCCCTCTCTGGAACTCACGTTTTCACAGGAGCAACCCCAGCAATGATGGTCTGAGAGGTGGTGGTGGTGGTGGTCTCTGAGAGACCCAAGCCTGGGTTCCTCTTGCATCTGCACATAAGACAATCGACACGAACACATCTAAGTCATCAACTCATCTCACATGGATTTACCATGAACTACAATGCAAATTCGCGCGCTCTATGTACATGTATATGAGCATATATACATGCATGGGCATATAGGACATGATTATTACCCACTGCCACAGTTGCAGCTAGAGCCACAACCACAGTTTCCACCGCAGGAAGACATTTTCTTTCGATCAGAGAACTGAAGACTGCAACAACAAAGAGTTTCTCTGTGCTTATGGGATACTGATTGTGTGAATCTGAGGGCTATGGTTGCCCTCAATTTATAATCTTGGTGGGTGGAACGGCGAAGAACATTGGCCGGACACGTGGTTGAATCTCGAGATGGTTACGTCTCCTTTGATGTCATAGTACCATTTCTTTGCTCTCTTCCACGCCAGACAGCCAATTAGGAGTCGCATATCCTTGTCCAAAGGAAGGGCCATTACTTGTCAATTGCCACTATAAGATTTAATGAGACCTGACTAAACAAGGAGGGGAAAAGATTAAAAATAGGTGGGATTTCTAGCAAGATTTGGCCGGTGTATTTCGTAGAACTAGTTGCTGATTATGACATACCAGTTGATTTTGTCTTTGAATTATAGTAATTCATTGGATGTGGATGGGTGACGACGCATGAATCGTGCCCATCTGTATATTAATCAGGAAAGCGATGTAACCTTTCAGCATTTCTTAAGAGCCCCCACTAGATTGTCTTATTTCCGGATTCCAACGTTTGAACAAAATCTCCCACATAAACTCGGTTATTCTGTGAATTATGCGAGGATACGATATTAGAGTTCGGATCGAGAGGTGGACTTTGAGAGGGTCATTTTCATTTCATATATCTCCATTTCACTTAGAGACCTCGCAATGTCATAGAACTTGCTGGAGATGATCTCCATTTTTCGGTTACTTTATGCAGAGGCATGAAGCATGCCTCTTACAATAGCTGATACATAACTAATGCCAAAAGCAAATATCCGAACTTCTCCTATTTTAATGAAGAATAATGACTTTTGACTATTGGCATATCGGCGACGGCTTGAGAGCTTGAAAATTCTAATTGCCTGATTAATCATCATCTAATACGTAAATTGCCTTCTGCATTCAATATAATTCAACAGAACGCTTGCCCGGTGGCAAGCTCAGAGAAATCAATCCAACACAGGCAACACTAAAGGAACGATCTTCAGTGCACGGGGTAGATGGCCTTTTTTCAAGAATGATAGATTAGCTAGAGTAACGATGAAAGGAACACCTCTAATCGATAAAAGTGCCTCAAGGTGAACCTTTGTCATTTATGACACATCTCTACATGTGTTCACAGAAGACTAGAAGAAGGAAAGGCGCTAAAAGTTATTTTCCTATCTGAGGCCTAAGCTTGAAAAGAAATTTGGAGAAGTGTCTCCTATTGTAAGGAAAATCGTGCTTCGCAGAAGCCTAGAACAATAGATTACCACGCCAGTTTACAGCAACCTACTCAAGCATGATATCATGCATGTTGAGTCGGTTTGATGCTTCACCACTCACAAGCATCCTAAGACCATCTTTTAGTTCTTCTACTCCTTCCTCCAGGACAGCGCAGACAGGATAGATAGGAACACCTCGCACCCTCCTTTTCAGTTCCTCGTACACTTCCTCTGCCCCTGCTTCATCAATCTTGTTTGCCACGATCAACGAGGGGCGAGAAGATAATCCCTCCTGATGCTGCTCGAGCTCTAACATCAAATCCCTCAGCTGTTCCCACGGTGGAATTCCTACTCTACCATCCAACCCAGCTGCCAAATCTAATACAAAAGCCAGAACCTTTGTACGCTCTATGTGGCGCAAGAACGCATGCCCAAGTCCACGATTCTCATGTGCGCCCTTTATGAGTCCCGGAATATCGGCCACCTTTATTGACAAGTCGTCGTAGCTCAGATTTCCTAAACTAGGCCGAAGCGTTGTGAAAGCATAATGGCCTATTCTTGGTTTAGCTCTTGATATGGCTCCCAAAAGAGTACTCTTACCAGCATTCGGCATCCCAACAAGGCCCACGTCGGCAATACTCTTGAGCTCTAATATGAGGATGGCCTCAGAACCAGGCAAACCAAGATTTAACGAGCATTCTCTGTGGTCAAGATCAGAGGCACCATCCCTATGTGACTCGTGTATTAGGTTAGACTTTCGGGGAATTTTTGGAGTAGAAACATTACCCAGTCCACCTGCTCCTCCACAAGCAATGACTACTCGCTCACCCTGCTTTTTCAGTTCTGCTATGTTGTACTTTATTTGCTCCTCTTCAACCGTCTCCTCTTCCATGCTGTTCCCTGATGAACTAGAATCGGCAAGTTGACATTCAGCATCAGTCGCTGCATCTTGGGCAGATTGTTTTAACTTTTCCCTCTTTTCTAAAGCTGCGGTAGGATATGAAGTGCCAGAAGTGTGTGCTGATTCATCTTCTTTTGCTCCACTATCATGTAAAGCAGGTTGGCTGTT
Organism: Lenwebbia sp. NSW1173648; assembly: GCA_029784005.1. Classification (NCBI taxonomy): domain Eukaryota; kingdom Viridiplantae; phylum Streptophyta; class Magnoliopsida; order Myrtales; family Myrtaceae; genus Lenwebbia; species Lenwebbia sp. NSW1173648. The sequence continues at coordinate 1,533,112 of JARCGZ010000011.1, forward strand.
AGATTCAGATGGAGCATCAAGTGAACCTGGAAGCTCCCATGGATCTAATTCTGGAGAACACATTTCAACCGTGCCGGGGATTTCCCCCTCCACCAGATGAATGACAGTGCCTTGAGGTACATAGACAACCTAGGAAACAAAAGAGCTGCTCATACTTGCATGTCCTCACTTAACTAAATGTCCAGAGGAAAGCAAATTAAATGATCGTTCAGTCAAAGAGATGATAAAGGTTAAACCTTGTCTTTTCCCCGGGTACCTATCATGTTCTTTGAGGATCCTTGGCCCCCTCTACCTCCATGCTGCATGTAGCAATAGGAATATCACTAAAATTTCCCAGAGCTGTATATGAAATATCTCTTCCATAAAATAAAAAGAACTTCATGGTAAATAGTAAATAGAAGCAAGAGCCACAAACTGCATGGTGCTGCACACTTCTAAAGTCCCAAATTGCACGAGAGCATTCTAGAATGACATCACCACCTCGTCCACCATTCCCTCCTGCAGTTCAATATATGAAAATAAAAAAGCTGTGACAAAGCGAATTCCTGAAGTCGCCAACCTAATTTTGCATCTCTCATATTAATACGCACGCGTACATTCCTCATGATGAAAAGAATGCGTTGCATACATAAACATAACGTGGTATAACAATGACGATTATAGACATCCTATGGAATGGAGACACACCATCAGGTTGGCCTCGAGAATCACGTCGACTGCGACGAATACTAAAACAACCATTGCCACCTTCACCTCCCTTAGCAAAGAGCTTAATCCTGTCTCTCATTTTCCTTTCCTACAGCAAAAGAATGCCATGATTGTTGAGTCTAGGGAAATTACATGGTTTGTGCAATAAGATTACTTGCACTCATTTCAAAATACAAATGAAGTTTGCAGTATATGAAATATCTGCTGCTCAAGCAAGCTTACCACTCGAATCTTAAACTACTTTACATAAGTCGGAATTCTCCCATCCAAATTATCAATACATATTATAATGTTCATATCATCTGCTAACTGTCTCTTGTTCAAACAGCTGATAGAACCAACGACCCCAAGCCTCTCCAGGTAAAGATAACTCCACAACAGCCAACTAAATGTCTAAGAACCACAGCCATGGAACAGTCTACACCAGCCAACTGAATGACTTGCCCTTCCTGAAAAGTATATAGCCCACATGGCCCCAACAGACTGCCAACCCAGTTTTAGAACCACAGCCACGGAATAGTCTTTTAGAAAGATGGTTTTAGGATCCTTCAGTTTCGTACTAGAGAATCGTTAGGTTTTTATAATTGAATCTCACCGGGAGAAAATTCAAATTTGAAATTTACATGCACACATCAACTATGTACCAAGAAAAACTTACAAGATGAAAAAATGTAAAAGTTGCTCCTACCATTGTCAAGTCACTAACTTACACAACTTTATTAAGTTTTTCCACCCCTAAGTGACATATTCAAGTGAATTTGGATAAGAGAAAAGAAGGGAAAGGGTACCTGCAAAGGAGCAAGCTTGGACTTTTTGTGAGGAGAGTCTGAATAAGAGGACAACGATAACAACAGCCATGGTGCCTCCGAAGTTGTCCTCAACCCTTCCAGGTGCCACAAGAATTTTGCTCGGCGTGCCCACATGATGTCTCTTATGCTATCTCTTATCTTGGGGAATTTTCCAACATAACAAGTCGTATCTATCCTCTTAATTTTTGTTTTCCCAACATCTAGAAGGCAGCTATATTAAATCATACACCTCCCTGTGCTGTGAGATCTGCATCAAAAGTTTGGTTGTGTAACTTTTGTGAAGAGTAGGAAAAATTGACACAGGAAAATCATCTCCAGGGTCTTCAAACCAGTAAACGAATGGAAGTTTGTGCCCAGTTTCGAGGGAAACCAAAGGACTAGTAATTTGACAGGGAAAAGAAATTCTTATGACAAAACTTCATTATAACCAATTTGAATGCTATGCGGACTTTCAGGAACCCCTAACATGCAAATGAGAGACATAGGCATTACATAGACAAGCAGTGTGGGACAAACTAAGTGTCTTTGGAGCAATTCATCGAGCACCGTGAATGCAGTCATGATCGAGAGAAGGTGATAAACCAACACAGAAACATTTCGGTGGCAAACGAAATACACATTCTTTCTTCTTCGGCTCTCCGGTCCAGCCTTGTGTCTATGACGTGTTTGACATACAAGATTTCTTCAAAGACGCTTGTTGATGTGGACCGACTGATAGCATGTTTGGGTCGTAGAATGGAATAAGGTTGGATAGAGTAGACCATCTATTTCATGGGAACAAGAACATAACAGAGTAGGAACTAAAATAAAATAGCTATGGCATTGGCATAGTTTGGTTTGCAAAAACAGACCGACAACCTTACCACACAGCTTTCCTCAATTTACCCAATCGAGATGTCAAATGATCTACAGATAGCATTCTGTGGACCTACGACACCCCTGAATAACTATGGCATTTGTGCTGAAACTCCAATCAAACACATGGTGGGCGGGGATATTTTCGTCCGCGTGATGCTTCCTTCGCGGCACTAATCACCGCCATTGAACCCCCGTAGCAGCATTTTCTTTTTTTACCGCCATAAAGTTGATAAAGTTGCCTACCAAACCCAATGTATGTCATGGCCCAAAAAGAAAATAAAATGGAACCCACTGATCTCAACAAGAAACAGTCAAAACATGAGCAGCGGAAACCAAAAGCTTGCCTTTGACGGCGGAGGCGACGGCGGAGATTGAGCGGGTGAGGGGGTTGAGCAACGACGGGGTTTAAGTGGGGAGTGGAGGAAGCTCGCCGAAGGTCAGAGACGTCCATTCAATATGACTGGCTTTGCCTCGATCGAATGTATTTGGCACTTTGAAACCTGTTGACTTTGAGGACATTGGTGGTATAGGAAACTTTGACTCAGAATTTCATTTTAATGCTGTATATGACTTTTTTTTTATATTTGAAAATCAAATTATAGCTGTTCATATGCAAATTACATAGAATCAAATAGTTCATTTTACCTAAATCTTTTTTTAAAGCAGTTAACATATAAATTTTCTTGCTTAAAATAAATGAATTTCATGTTTACTTGAATAACTAACATTTCCATCATTCCATCTCGGGACGAATTAAGGTATTCAAATATATGAAATGACGAGCATATTCTACAACAATCGAATTTAAAAATTTTGAAACATGTAATCTATTTTAAATTAGTAGAAAGAAAGTGCCTGGTGACTACTCAAGAAAATAAGTTCCCATTGAACATTTAGTTGTTTTAACTCGGATACATTGACCCTGTTTGGTTCAGCATTTCAAATGAGCTTTGGGACTCTAAAGTCCCTTGGGCAAATACAAATGTTGTTTGGCTACTTTTTTGACTTACTTTGGGAAGATGCAATTGCATCTCAAATTCTCTCCAGAGGCCTTTAGCCCAAAGTACCTTCGAAGGTACTTTAGGAAGTTGCATTTCGGAAATGCAACTACAATTTTTTATTTTTTATTTTCTTTTTTCTCCTCCTTCCTCCTTCCTCCGCCGGTCGCCCGCCGGCTATTTTTTTTTCCTCCCTAATTTTAAACAAATTAAAGTTAAAATTTTTTAAATTGGGACACCAAATATTAAAAGTTTACCAAACAGCATTTTCCCCAAAATTACATTCAAATGCACTTTTCAATTACAGTTTACCAAACAGTACTTGTATTTCACCAAACCCCTTTAGCTCAAAGATATTTGCATTTTCTCAAAATTCCTTAACCAAATGCTGAACCAAACGGGCCCATTGCCTTTGCTGAGTGCTCATGTTCTTTTTGCAACCATTAATCATCTTTTATCTTCTTTAGCAGCACCAATTGTAAATGTCGATAATAGATCGTAACGAGGAAATTTCATGCCTTTGTTTGAAATTTTTTCTTTTTAAAATCACCCATGCGTAAAAATTTCGCCTAGTTGGTTTAGTGTTAAAACAAAGTTAGAATGATAAACAATGGGCTGAAAAAAGGCAGTGGGTCCCATGCCCATCGTGGGATCGGAAGGCAAAGCAACGTGACAACAATACAAATTTTGCCACTCCGGACGAGAAAGGCGGAGATGTCGTTTGGCCTCGTTAGAAGACGGACGAAGATTCATGTACGAAGTCGTAGTGCTCGCTGCTGAATGTTATTTGTCTTAAACAAAAATGAATAATTTAAAAAATATTTTAATTGTATCGCTTACAAAACGAACGGGCGAGACATATTGCTTATCGTTCACAAAAATGTATAAATATTTCGGTAATGAAACATCTTTCATCGAAACGATACAAGCCATTACTTTTAGAAAAGATATTTTTCAAAATATTCATTTTTCGCGAAAAGTCTAATTTGTTTGCTCTTTTATGAGATGTGAGCGTGCTTCGCCGGAATTCCCCTCGACGACGAAATACATTTCACTGAAAAGTCGGTCTTCGGTTTTTTTTTATAAGGAGACGGGTTTTGTGGCGATTTCCGGACATGATATATCACTGGAGCACAAGGAAATCGATTGATATAATTTAACGAAATTTAATCATCGTTAAGTACACAACAATTTGTCGGAATTTAATTGAGGGCAAAGCGAAATAATAACAAGAAATAAAGTTAGAAATTTAATCGACGACGAGATATCCGGAAACTACAGCTAACGGAATTTAATCAACGACGAGATATATATAGAAATTACCGTCATGATACGATACATGAATTGAAAGATGACAAGTTCGTATTGTTTTTGGGGAATCTACGATGCACAAGCAGTTCTTCTCCGGCTATTGCGAATGTCTTCACTCCGCTGATCCATACCTTTCGATTGATGATGCCTTTATTTTTATTTGCTTTTTGGCCAACTCTATTATGACAATATGGTGACCATCAATAAGTATGACCATTGGCAATAATTTCCATGACCAATATGGCTATTGACGAGGAATCCTGTAATCAACATCTTGTCGACAACCACTTTCCTAGTCTCAGGCTATATACTAAAATTCGACCTCATGCCAAACGAGAGGGAACGAGAGAGCACGTGCGTTTTTCTTCTACTTCTCAACCTCCTCGGATTGTGACAAAAGAAAAATCACACAGGCGCAGTTAATTTGGGCGTTTTCAGCTCAAGTACTTAGAGTCAATATTTGAAATTAGAGACAAAGATGTTATCCGTGCAATGCACATTTGTATAAATCAATAGCCCGTGGCGGAGAGATTAAGGGGAGCTTCTTAGATTTGAGATATCACACTAACAATAAAAGCAAGTGCCCTGCCATCGAGGACTCAGCGAGCTAATAAACAATTGCCAAAATCTAGAGATGATTATGCCGAATATTTAGGTCAAGATTTAGGTAGCGGTAACGACAATTTCAGATGGGCTTCATCTGAATTTCGGATCTCAACTCAAGTCGGAAAATTCGGACCATGCCGCCAAACACGGGGTGTGATCCAACCTCCGAGATCGCGAGTAAGGGGAAGAGAGCATCGATGCATCGACGACATCAGCTGGCATCATCATCATCATGCTCCACCCCATCAAGCAAAACACCATCACATGCCCCTCATCATCATCATCGCTCTCTCTCTCTCTCTCTCCTTCAGAGTCCCTGCACTCTTCACTCATCGCTGGACTCCAACACTCAACTCACCCCCTTCACCTCCCCCCACTCACTCGCACGCGCACTCTCTGCTTCTCCTCCTTGCAGAGAGTCGTCGTCGCCTCCGCCGCCCCCGCCGCAATGGCCGTACAGACCTCCATTTCCAAAATTACCCCCACGACCCTCCTCTATGTACTCCTCCTTACCCTCCCCGCAACCCCCACGGCCTCCCTCAACATCACCGCCCTCCTCTCCAGCTTCCCGGAGCTCTCCTCCTTCACCGCCCTCCTCTCCTCCACCATCGCCTCGGATCTGGCCCAGCGCTCCGCCGTCACCGTCCTTGCCGTCCCCAACGCCTACCTCGCCTCCTCCGACCTCACGCGCCGCCTCTCCCCCACCTCCCTCGCCGACGTCCTCCGCTACCATGTGCTCCTCCAGTTCATCTCCTCCTCCGACCTCCACCAGATCCCCCCCTCCGGAACCCTCTTCACCACCCTCTTCCAAACCACCGGACGCGCCACCAGCAACTTCGGCTCCCTCAACATTACGCGCGACCCCTCCACCGGCGCCGTCTCCGTCCACTCTCCAGCCCCTTACTCTCCCTCCAACGCCACCCTCCTCGAGCCCATCAAGACCGTCCCTTACAACTTCTCCATCTTCACCGTCAATTCCCTCCTCGTCCCTTACGGCTTCGACCTCATGGCCTCCGAGACTCGCCCTCCCCTGGGCCTCAACATCACCAAAGCCCTAATCGACGGCCACAACTTCAACGTCGCCGCATCCATGCTTGCCGCCTCTGGCGTCGTCGAGGAATTCCAGGCCGACGAGGGCGGCGCGGGGATCACCCTCTTCGTCCCCACCGACACCGCCTTTGCCGAATTGCCTACGAGCCAGAGCTTGCAGTCCCTGCCCGCGGATAAGAAGGCCGTGGTACTGAAGTTTCACGTCTTGCATTCTTATTACCCTCTCGGCTCTCTGGAATCGATCGTGAATCCGTTGCAACCCACCTTGGCTACGGAGGACATGGGAGCTGGGAGCTACACTCTCAACATCTCCCGGGTCAATGGATCGGTCGCAATCGACACCGGGATCGTTCAGGCCTCGGTGACGCAGACCGTCTTCGATGAGAACCCAGTGGCGATTTTCGGTGTGTCCAAGGTTCTATTGCCAAGGGAGATCTTCGGGAAGAATCCGTCGGTGAGTTCGAAGTCCGGCGGCGCGATCATGAGTGCGGCTCCCCCGCCCGACATCACACTCTCGCCCGAGAATTCGCCCGGGGGTTTTGACGGGCCACCGCCAATATCCAGGGAAGAGATGCGGTCGGGAAGCTCTGTCGCCGGCTTGCAGAGACTGATGCTGGTTTTGTGTTGTATATTAGTGTATGTAGCTGTGTGAGATTAAATCCCATTTTTTTTACTCAATTCTTATTTTCCTATAAATTTTTTCTTGCTACGCCTGTTAATTATCGTTGATTTGATAATTTTCTTTTCTTGTTTTTGCTTTCTTCTTACACGGTGGATTGAATTCGGCTTGCGAGAGCCGACCATTTTTTCTTCTCTGCTGAAGAAAAGGGGAGAAGTGAATTTGTGTCAAAATGTTGGAATAAGTGAGCACCAATTTTGATTCCTGCGATCTGCATTCTCTTGTTGGACTGATACTGCCTGTTATAAACTCGTTACGAGTGCCTAAATTGAGAAGAAATCAAAAGGGTCCTGAGATCTGCAATCCTTTCCCCCTTCTTTGAATGAGCTTGAGATCTCTTTATCGTCCCTTTTGCTTCTCCTTTTTCTTCTGCTATGCTTTCTCTGCAGAAACTGGAGAGAAAAGAAAAGCCTCGCGACTTTTCTCACACCCAGATGAACCCAGAAGCTCCTCCAGCAACTGGAGTCGTGAGAGAGAAGGAAGCCGAGCGATCATGGGAAGTCTTTTGTGGATAAAGAGCCAGATTGAATGTGGAGATACAAGCCAGTACTGCTGCCATTGCCTCTGTCTTTGGTAAAGAAACAAAGCCCATAACTCCTTATCCTTTCCCCAAACACCCCCCTTCCTTCCTTCCTTTCTTCTTCTCCTTCTTAAAGAACTGCACTTTTTTCCCGTAACGTCCGTGCTTTCATGGAACCACACATTCCTTTCTTTCTTCTGTCTATTTGGTTTGGCCGATGAGAAAATGCCAGAAAATATTTGTTGGGATATTTTTCTTCTATGGTCCTGAATCCTGATGTGTTCTGATAGGCCCCATCAAGTGGGAAAAGGGATCGGACCATGCAAGCAGAGGATAATCCCACCTCAATTGCTTGGATACTCTGCATTTTCTTGGCTTAAATTATCTGTCTGGACCCTTGAAGATAAGATCGCGAAGTTACTGGCTTGTGTCGAGTTCATGTAGAATACTACTACAGCGCATTTCACGGACGAAACACCGTCTCGACGTGCAATCTCAATGCATCAAGAACATGTCCCAATGTACGTCTAGTTCCTGCGTTCAGATTGTGCTGACCCTTGTTGAAGCAGAGTGCGACCCTACATTAGTTCTGGCGCCATGTACTTTTGGCTTTGCTTCTTGGGTTAGTCACTCACTAGTCATTCGCGTGGCTGGAAAAATTGAATGAAAAATGAAGATGTAGAAAACAATCTGTGGTAGGTTAGTAGTCCACTAGTTTATTTCTTAAAATTAATCATGGGAGCAATTTCTTTCTTTTGCTGAAAAGGAAAATTAAGTTTGGAGTTCTCATAATAGATACGTTTTTTTACTGTACTTCAGATCTTGCCATGGCCATGGATGAAGACGTTTCGATCAGATTTAGAAGCCACGCGTATGAAAGTGCTTCTTTTTGTTTTTTTGCATGTGTGACTATTCAAACTGTTCTAATTAATTATAAAGAGGAGGTGATTATTGTAATAATTTTGACAAAGAAGAGACGATCAGATTTGAAAATGGGGGTTGATGACATGGGCCCGATCCGATTGAATGAGCCGAAGACTCGCCCAAAGGGAAGGACAAAAGCCAGCTAAATGACCCTACAAAGTCGGACGGTTGGTGATGCGGTAAAACTCGGAGGCCCATCTTCTCCGCCGTTGGATCTCTTCGGCTAGGACAAAGGAGGAGGAGACTCGGGAATGATCTATGGTGCGCTAGGTTAGGTAGTCCGACCGGAGGATGACGCTCGGCGTGCGATGATGTCATTTTTCCAATTATTTCAGGCCTGTGTCTAATGTAATTGTTCCCTCGTACTTATTAATGAAATTAGGCCCCAAAAATAGGTGGGTCCCATCTTAGGGTCTCTCCTTTTTTGGTACAACACGAGATAATATAATTATCGCCAAAAGCCTAAAAATTTGCGATGACGTCATCCTAATCATTATTTCTCGAGAATATTAGTATACTTTCATGTGACCCTTAAGGCCATATAGTTCCGTTCGTTACCTAACGCGACCCGACCCAATATTCATGTCTTTTCCATTAGTAGTTTCAGCTCATTGCTTGAAATTTTGTGGCCCGCGATATGATTCATGGGCTTTTGTGGCCCACGATCTCTCTCTCTCCATCTTGCTGAGCATCTCCATTCAATCTTCGTTTTTATTTTTCTTTATTAGATGGAGCATTCGAACAAGATGGCTCCACGGAAGCGCCCATACCCGCAAACCCGATCCATAGATATGTGCCTCTTCGATTGGGGAACTCTCATTTATATGTGCGTTCATGGTTTGCCATAAAGATACTGTCCAAACCATTTTTGTTCATTGGTCACCTTCGCAGCACTTCTCAATCGTAAACCGAATTCAATCGATTCAGTCGCAACAAGTTTTCAAGGAATAGATTGCCCGGTCAAGCAAGGAGAACCCATATGACAAGCTTCTTTAGCTGGACAACGCCCACGTAGTTCGACAAAGATGGTGCGGAATTCAAACCCCCAGATCGAGTGGAAAGAACGCGAGATCGTACAACGTGATGCGTTGACCATGAAAATCAGTGTTGATGCATTGGACTTTTTCGCCGGGCTTGAAAGGAAAAGCGAGCCACGGTCGAGACCCCATTTTTGCCCACACCCTTTTCAATCTGAACTTGGAGAGAGAGAGAGAGAGAGAGAGAACGCGAGTTGGGTTCTCGATTTCCTTTTTTTGCCAAAGCTAGAGCCATCTCAAGTCAAAGATGCACATTTGTATGACAGGATTTTTTAGGTCGTGGTATGGATGGCCAAGTGACAATTTTAGCATGAAGAAGGTGGTGGCTGCAAGTGCAATTCGTCCGAGTCAAACACTTTGAAATTGCGTGTATGCTCAATGGCTGACACTCTGTTCCGAGGAAAACCAGCGTTCATTGGTTAACATCGGTTTGCCATTGAAAAGTTCAACGTCCCACCGCCCTTCCTTTTCCTTTGTTCATATTCTTGCATCTCAAACTTCATTTGGGGAAAAGTTCCTCAACTTAACCTAATCTTATCTTATAAGATGTGAATCAGAACGCAGATGCCGATTGGCGATCCGAAATATGGGTCTTTCGCCTTGTTTTCGTCTTATGTTTCGGCTTATCTTTCCAAGTTGATGGAAGAAAAGATTTAATCTTTTGCTAATCTATCATCTGCACTACGCTTAGTGGAATCGAGATTAGAAAGGTACGTGTTCTTGGAATCGGTAGCTTTATAATGACTCGTGAGAACACGGACTAATACTTTTCAGCTTTTTCCCGTTTTACTTGTTGATTTCTCAAATGATATTCATATGCTTTTAAGTTTAGTATGTGAACTGCAATGGTGATGCTGAGGTGGACCACATTATAAGTCAACCAAGACATGTAGTGCCAGCGAAGCCACAGGTCCATCGGGTAATTGTCAAAAGCCCACTAATATGTCCAAACTGGATGGATGGGAGATGAGCTAACGACTTTGCCCTCTTCTAATCTTGCAACCAAATGTTTAATAAATAAAATGTTATCGAGTCGACCAAAACAAAAGGAAAAATTTCAAATAAAGGCATGAAATGCCCTCATTTTATTAAATAATATTTTGAAGTATTCTCATTTTCTCAAATAATGACTTGAAGGGAACGTTATTTCAAATAATGATCTGAAGTGGTAATGTCATACTCAAAGAAGGGCCCGACCTCACGGGCTGGTCAATGACATTTTCGTCATTTACTTTTGTTTATTTGTTTTCCTTTCTTTTTTTTCCATTTTTCCTTTTCCCATTTCTTTTTTTTTCTTTGTTGCGGCCAGCGAGGGCCCCACGACCCTCGCCCAGGCCCTTGCTGGCCGTGGTTGAGGGGCCTCTCGCCAAAATTTGGCGAGTGCTGGCCTCACCTGTGGCCAGCGAGGGCGGCCCTCGCCCAGCCGTCTTTGGTGCCTCGCCATCGGCTGAGATCTGTCATCGGCGAAAAGGGAGGGAAAAAAAGGAAAACAAGAAAAAAAATCAAAATAAAATGTAAAAGACAAGAATGCCCTTGAATTCTCCAAATTGCCCCTATAACTTAATGCAAACGCATTAATTAAACGAAAAATCTCCGAAAAAATAATGTGGAGATTGCATTAAGTTATAGGGGTAGTTAAAAGAAGACAAGAGGGGCAAGGCAGAGTGCGAGGTGGGTCAAGCAAAAAAGAAGTGGAAGGCATGGAGAAGGTGGCTGAGCAAGGTTTCTCCACTTGCCTTATTAAATGATGGTAGCTTTGAATTCTCCAAATTGCCTTGTAATAATTATTATGCGAGTGGAAATTTGAGCTCCCTCTTTAGTTTTGTTTATTCCAATTTAAGGAAATCTTCAGGACCCTCGAATATTCATTCTTCTTCTACGAACATGGTGTGCAAAAGTTGCTATGCCAACATTAGTGGCGTTGGACATCATCAATGTGTACCTAGGAAATTATTTACCCGGGTCTCGTGGGTTATGCCACCCGAGGGTTTGAGCTTTCCATGTGTCTGGGTAGCTTCATCGGCGCGTGTTGGGTTTAATCTTGTTTATATGTTTTTTCGAAAATGTCGAGGAAGGAGAAGATAAGAGTTTGCTTGCTTGGTCATGAAAAGGACAAAGTGAAACAAGAAAATAACTAAAGAGGCCTCCCTCTTGGCATGCAAAATTAAAATGTTAAAAGAAGAGAGGGGAAATAAGGTAAAAGAAAGAGGAGATTATGTTTATATTATCAATTTCCTTGAATTTAATTTGTTATGAAACAAAAGTACGACGAGAGAAGTAAATCTATCCTTTTATACGGAGTACTAGAAAGTAAGATTTTCGAGGATCTCAAACATTTTTCCTTTGTTCCTCAACTATATATACAGGTGGACAAATGTGTTGCATGCTGCAATAATAAAATTTTTGAATCTATTCTATCATATTACAACCTCTCTAAAAAGAAAAAAGAAAAAAAAGAGAGTATCAAATCTCGAGGTTTTATCTTTCCATGCATACAATTTGTTAATACGATGCAGTGCAGCTTTACCAACAACTTCTTTTCATATCAAGAAGTGTTCAAACCTCCCGCGATAAAATGACTATGCTATGCTGACTTGGCAAACATCTATTTTTATTTCCCGAGGCTCTTTGAATGGATCCGACTTCCTAATGATGTAAAATACCTAACTTATTGGTACGCGTTTATAGGCTAGGCTGACTTTCTTGCATGGACAACAGGGAGGTCAGGCTACTATAGCAAGAAGATTGGAAATTCCTCCATCTTATCAATTTTCACATTCCCTTAAAAAAGGGTCAACCGAATCCTAGTCAACTTTAAAGACTGGCCTTAAATAGTCAGGTTCACCTAAAACCCTCGCGCTGTAGTAAATGGAGTGTAATGAGAAATCTGCAGCCAACCCCACCCCCCCAACTCCACTAACCTCATTAAATAATTCAAAATATCTTAAAATCGATATAAAAAAATATATATAAAGAAAAAAGAAAAAAAAACTTCCCAATAAATACAAACCCAAGAATTGAATTTCACAGACGCCAGAAAGAGAGAGTCAAGCCAAAATTTGAGTGCTCCGGGAAGCCTCCAGTTGACAATGGAGCTCCAGAAAGGCAATGGACGACCGCCACGTGTCGGTCAACCTTGTCCTCAATCAATCTCCGCCTCCGCAAGATCCAACGGTGATTATGGCACGCTTTTCCAGGCTTATTATTAATGGTGGGGGGAGCTTTGATATTTGACTTTTCGAGGTTTTACCCAGAATTTAATTGACTTCCCCCGCCCCAACCCCCATCAGTCCTTATCCACCAGCCACACGCCGGCTCGCAGCGCGTGAGCTCCATCCTCGGCTTTCGCTCAGGAAAGACTGCTCGCGATGCGCGCGTGAGGTTCACTCATGTAAAAGAGTGATTTTCATTATGCACTTAAGTTCTTTAATCTCTCCACCCGCGAGTTTACTTAAACCCGTAGCGTTAGTCAACGCCCCACCAAAAAAGGCACAAAACACATTTTTTTTTCCGAAAAAAACACGACCACCAAAAAAAAAAAAATATTCGAAATCGAAATTGCTTTTCCTTTGGGTTCCCTAATTTCAAAACCCCCCATCCTAAAGTCAACGCCTCTCTCTCTCTCTCTCTCTCTCTCTCTACTTCGCCTCTTCTTCTCCTTCTTCTTCTGCAGCTTCCTTCTCTTCTCCATCAACATTTTTCGTCGAGCATGAATTATTTATCGTTTGTTATCCACCGCTTGAGCTGAGAAGCGTGAAGCAAAACATCGAATCTCGTTCTTCTTCATCTGATTCTTATGTCGCGGAGCTTCTGATTTATTTGGTTCTTTGATTTCTTTCATTTTTATTCTTTTCCTTCGATATGGGTAACGGAGTTGGCAAGCTCAGCGTCTGCTTCACCGGCGACGGAGGCTCTCGCCGGAGGCACGACATATCGGTCCTCGTGGCCGAGCCTCTCGACGAGGGGCTGGGCCACTCCTTCTGCTACGTCCGACCAGACCAGACCCGGATATCTTCCTCCAAGGTCCATTCAGAAGAGCCAACCACCTTCCGTGCAATTTCCGGAGCCTCCGTGAGCGCCAACGCGTCGACGCCGCTCTCGACTTCGATTCTTGATCTCTATTCCTATGGAAGCATCGACAAGTCCTCGACTTTCGAGAGCTCGACGTCTTTCTCTTCTATCCCTCTCCAACCAATTCCCCGGTGCTTCATAAGTTCAGGTCCACTATCGGCCAACTTCGATCGGGTCCCCGGGTCGGGTCCTCTGGAGAGAGGGTTCCTCTCGGGCCCGATTGAGAGGGGGTTCTTGTCCGGGCCGTTGGATCGGGCCATCTTCTCGGGTCCTTTGGAGAACGGAGGCCCCGATCAGTTCAAGAGGAGCTTCTCGCATGGGGCTTTTGCGTTCAGGCACAAATCAAGAAAAGGGTCGCTGATTCGGGGGATCAGGAAGGCAATCTCGAAGACGATTTATAGAGGGCAGAACTCGCTCGTCGCTCCGATTAAGGCCATGAAAGAGCCTGATTGGATGTTGGGAGCAGAGAAGCAGCATCAACAGCATCGCAATGAGAACTTGACGATTAGCAGTGTTAACTTGAGCAGTGAAGGGAGTTTAGAGGATTATGATTCTTTGGAGGGTCAGCAGAATGTTCAGTGGGCGCAAGGGAAAGCAGGGGAGGATCGCGTCCACGTCGTCATCTCGGAGGAACACGGGTGGGTCTTCGTCGGGATCTATGACGGGTTTAACGGCCCCGATGCTCCCGATTTTCTGTTGTCCAATCTGTACCCTGCCATTCACAAGGAGCTCAGGGGATTGTTGTGGGATGATGATAAGTATGATCTTAACCCTGTTCTGGCTCCCGAAGATTCTAGACCAGACATGAAGGAGTCACTTTCTTGGGATGAGTATCATCTACCGAGGAATTGGCATGGAAACTCCTGTTCTCCATGCTTTGAGCAAGAGAACTATCCTTGCACAAGCATAGATGTGAATTCTGATTGGTCATCAAAGAGGAAGAAGAACTCGAATTCACGGAGCAAGCACAGAGGACCAGGAAAGAAGTGGGAGGAGAATCAGAGGAGGTGGAAGTGCGAGTGGGACCGGGAGCGGTTAGAGCTCGATCGCAGGCTAAAGGAACAGTTGAGTCGATCGGGGTCGCACGATGGCAGATCGATCAATCACTGTGATGTGTTGAAAGCGCTCTCTCAAGCTCTCAAGAAGACAGAGGAGGCCTTTTTGGATATTGCAGATAAGATGGCTGTGGAAAATCCTGAATTGGCATTGATGGGCTCTTGTGTACTTGTGATGTTGATGAAAGGGGAAGATGTTTATGTGATGAACGTGGGCGATAGCCGAGCAGTGTTGGCTCAAAAGGCGGAGCCAGATTATAGGATCGGCAAGGTCCAGCAAGACCTGGAAAGGATTAAGGAAGAAACTTTATACGACATCGAAGCTTCCAATTGGGACCAACCTTGTGGAATGCCCAGGTTGAAGGCATCTCAGCTTAGTGTGGATCACAGCACGAATGTGGAAGAGGTTAGTTTTCTTTAACCATCGATTGGCTTCATGGACGATAGATCTGATTAATTGTTGGGGAATTACAATGCATACTGTCTATTTGCTTATTTTGGCATGTTTTTCATTGCAGGAAGTTCAGAGAATAAAAAAGGAGCACCCTGACGATGCTTCTGCATTGGTGAATGATCGAGTTAAAGGCTCCTTGAAAGTCACCCGAGCTTTTGGTGCTGGCTTTCTCAAACAGGTGAGGATGGATATTCTTAGATTCATGACATTATTTGGCCTATTTTGCCACTAATTTCATCTATCCATTGAACATCTAGGCTGTTGATACAGTTTAAAATCTCCTATGGAAGGGTTCATGTATTGTATACCATTTGATGGGTAAAAAGAATAGATGCTGTGACTTGTTCTTGGATCATGATCATAGAAATGGGGAAAGAAGAAGTGAGTTGTCGAAGTAGTTGGACTGGGAGAGAGATTATACACTACGATAACTTTTTCTAGAAGTAGTAGCAACTAAAACAAGCGATATCTTTTCTTGTTTAGGACAGTTGTTCGTAGATGTCCTCAAAGAATCTCCTTCAGGTGGTAAGGTGAATCCTGATATAGAGATTATGATCCCTGATGTGTCGAAGTATTACATGATGGCGAAAACTTATAGTAGCTATGAAGAAGCCTAAATGACTCTTGCTAGCAACATACATATTCTTATCAAGAACTTACCATTTTTATAAGTACGTTATTTTTATCGGATTCAAAATATTTTAGTGCCAGGAGATCTCAGATGAGGTCTGTTAGCCTATTATGCTCATCCAGTTGCTTTGCTCTTTGAAAATTCTTAGGGCATTCTCAGTCCAAATAAAAGCACCAATTTCTTTTTTGGTTTCTTACATGAGAATTTCTTTCATGGCTTGCAGCCTAAGTGGAACAATGCACTTCTGAAGATGTTCAGAATCGATTATGTAGGAATCTCCCCATACATCACTTGCTTACCATCTCTCTACCACCATAAGTTGGGTCCCAAAGACAGGTTTCTGATATTGTCTTCTGATGGTCTCTATCAATACTTCACGAATGAAGAAGCGGTTTCTGAGGTTCAGCTTTTCATCGAGTTGCAACCTGAAGGAGACCCTGCCCAACATCTCATTGAGGAAGTGCTGTTTCGTGCAGCAAAGAAAGCCGGTACGTGTTGACATAGCCAAAACAAAGGAAGTAGGAAATCGTTTGCTTTCATCCAGGATAACCGAATGATGTTAAGATTTGGCTTTCGCTTTATTGCAGGCATCGAGTTTCATGATTTGCTTGAAATACCACAAGGAGATCGAAGGCGGTATCATGACGACATTTCCATCATAATCATTTCGTTAGAGGGAAGGATTTGGAGATCTTGTGTATAAAGCAGAGCTGCATATAGGAAGATAGAGAGACGGCGATCTACTAAAAGAACCTGAGGCATCTCCTTTTTGCCGTTCCTTTTTCCGGGTCACATCTGTAAAACCAATTCAGATATGCCTGATCTAAATGAATTATTTGTGTATTCTTCTCCCTCCACAATACTAAGTCAAGAAAATAAACACATTTTGCTCTCTTTTGGTGTTCTTCGCCACCTTTTTTCCTGCTGAGGGGGTCCAATTGCTGTGTGCCCGTGTGGGTCTCGCCTGGCGGCTTATGCCGATAAACATCTTGCTAACCAGATAGCGCAAAACGCAAATTGACCAGAACATCAAAAAGTGCATGTTTTGGAATAGACCACTTGAGACTTGACTACCGGATGAGTTCTCAGAGCCCGCTACGTAGCGAAAGGCGAGACCTTGCGATGAAGGCGGTACTCGGGAGTCGGGACCCTCCTGGTTGATCTGGTAGTAATTTCTCCTAACTGCTAACTACTTTGGAATTGATGTAGTAAATGCAAATTGCAGTTGAGAAGAGGCAGATACGAGAGTCATGAGAGTATTAAAGACCTGGTCTTCTTCTGTTATTTAATATCTCAGCCCAGGACAACCAGTCAATGCTTTGCAACTCTCAGTCTCAGCCTGTCATATCAGTTCCTTTGTTCACAACGAAGGGACATTGAACCAAAGATCTTTTGTACAGCTTTCAGTTTTGATGTTATATGTTAAGATTACTAAACTTAGACAACTTCCGCTGAAGTCCATCAACATCATGACTCACACGAAATTTCACGGCATACAAAGTAAGAGAACCTCGAATGATATTTTCCATGTTCAGGTCCAGTGCATCTTAGTGGGCCTGCTATATTAGGCCATGAGCTTTTGGAACTAGATAAATGGGTCATAATAAACTCATGTGTGATGAGATGAGTTGTTATATGGATTAACTCCATTCAATAAATGTGTTTACAGCTTACTTTAATTCATCCGATCTTTACGACTCTCTCGCGCTCACGCACTCCGCACTCTCATCTCAGTTTGGGTATAAGTTTTCCTAGATTGGATTAAATATAGAAGTGATTTAGGAAAATGAGTCAGGTCGAGTATGAGTCACTAGATTTGCATTGCAAAAAATGGGTTCTAAACGGGTTAAATGATTTTGACCATTTATGATCGATCCCAAACCCGACTCGTCGCACCCGTTTGACGAGGCTAATCGCGCTAATCCTAAGCATTTCGTGGTTCGGGTTTTGGCTTCTCGGTCATGGCATATTTGAAGGTTTCGCTAAGTATGATCTATCGCCCGAGATCGAAATATGATCGCCTAACTCCATTTTGGAAGCGATTTCCTTGCTTTAGCAAGTTAACGCTTCGCTTCACACGTTTGGTCCTACATCAGCAAGATGACATGGTTTTTCCACGTTTGCTCCAGTTTGTGTGTATGACATTGGACAATTTATCCCCAAAAATGAAGGCAAAGTCCGGAGTCGATACACTAAGACACCTCCTAATCGCGGATAGAGTGGGGCTCACCCCGCAAATCAATGGCTTGCGGGGGAGGCCTACTTGATGTTAAACCTCTACGTTTGTTTCGAGATGAAATGAAACTTTCAAAAAGACATGCATCCAGTCGGGCGCATAGATCGTGTATGGAACACAAAACATATCCTGTCGCACCCGACTTTTTTTAATGCGCAATCAGATTTAACCAGGAATGTTAGGTTTATACTCCATCTCTAATCTTGGCATGGCAACCAAGAGATGGTGATAATTATTACACCTCATTCTGTTCTACATCCATAACCTCTTCCTCTTCCCATTAGCCATTACTGTTTCTCTTCCAAGAGTGCATTTCCTCTTCTTTTCTTATTTGGTAAAATAGTAAGAAAAGAGAGCTATAGCGACCCTAGCTTAATAGCAGCGATTTTGCATACGGGACCAAGAGGACAGATCGAAAGAGTACTGGAATTACGACCTTATCATGTATTATCCCATGTCGTTAGCTAACAGGGTCTTGGATAACTACTTGAAAATGCGATCGAATCGAGTAATCACGTCACGCGGTAGTGGATGATGGCAATTTTTCGATACGCCGCATCCGCGATCGCAACACCCGAACCTACTTTGACGACTCGAACTCTGCTTTAAAAAATTTTGGATGCTTGCATTTGTTTTGCCTTGGATCATCTTTCTAAGCACTATCGTACTTCAGTCTGTGCAATCCGGGTCAGGGAAGACTTTCACGGGGTATCGAACAATTCTCACGAACGTTTACTTTTAGGAAAGGGAACGGAAGGAGAAGATCGAAAAAGAAGTTTATCATCATCGGGAATTCTACGTGGTCACAAAAGTATTTAACATAACAGATATACCTGTTATGGTTCTCCGTCGAGGGAAGGCCGCAAGCTCTGCATTCTCATTGGTCCCATGGCTTGTCATGGGCCTAATTAAAAGGACCAAAGCCCAGAAAAAGCCATTGGGTTCTAGCGGGCCGATCCCTTCATTGCATCGAGCGCATCGTTTGGTGATCCTTGCTCCAAATGTCGCACAAGCTTTCCACATAACGATTTGTTCTAAATCACACTTGAGAATGGCGAGAATTATACTTCTCATTTGGGAAGTAGTATCCCTCGCGCCGAGGCCGATGGACGAATGAAACACGATGCATGTTAGAAAGTCGCAACTCAAAAGCTTTAAGCCGATAGATGAAAAGGGCCCCGCATATATATGAAGAGCATATGAATTCCATAATTTAGCGACGTGGGATATTTCAACAATAAATATGCTTGCCAACTCAAAAGTATTTGGCTCTAGTACCATCTCGAATTTGGGTATAGGAGTTTGTCCTCAAAATTCAAACTATTATCGGATGAACCAAAAGATGTCTTGTATTTAGCATTAAGTAATATCCTCGGGAGATTGTCCAGTCAGTTCTAAACCCATTATACGGATGTCAATTCAGTTCTAAACTTTTTAATCTTGTCGATTTAGTCATAAATATTTGCGTGAAATAATGTAATCCGTGCTGCCACTTTTCATCAAAAATCGTTAACGTAACGGTGTGCCACGTAGGACTGTCAGTGATGACTGAACCACCACATCAGTAATTTTCAGCGAAAATTGACCGAAATTACTACATTGAAATTTTAGGTAAAGGTTTAGAAATGAATCAGTAACATTAAAAATTTCATAACTGAACTGGGGACTAATCGGGTAATTTTCTCGTAATGTCCTTAACCTCTTTCGATGTCTTTAGATAATCTATATTGTAACAATTTTTTTTTGCCTTTATTGTATAGTTTAGGGTTTGTTTATTTCGCAGAAAATAAATGATTTGAAAAATATTTTTTAAAAATGATAGCTTGCATCACTTGAAAGAAAGAATGAACTAAAAAAAAAAAATCATCATCCACAAAAACGAATAGTCTTTGTCATCGATAACGGAAACAATTATCATCGAATATTTATTTCAAGCGATACAAACAATCATTTTAAAAAATATTTTTCAAATTATTCATTTTTCGCGAAACAAACAGAGCTTTAGTTCCTTCCTCAACATCATTTCTCCTTAGTCTTTCCAAACACGAGTGGATGTGAAGTGAAATCAATTAGTTCGAAGGTTGGTTAGATTTTTCAGCTCACTAATTTTGCGTCTCGTGTTAGGGGAGATCGTAGATCGGCTTTTTATGGATCAAATCACTACGTCCATATCTTCTTGTTGAGAAAAAAAAAATCCATCCTCATATTAATCGAGGAAAAATTATCCGAAAAGTCATATAACTATTAATTTTGTCAATTGAGTCATAAACCTTTTCATATTATGCTAATTGAGTTAATTCAGTCAATTTTGGCCAAAAATTGCTAACATGAATGCTGTCCGTCCAACGTGGCACGACCGGCGCTGATGTGAATAATTTCTTAGTAATATATTATAATATTTCATTTTATTATTTTTTTCCTTCTTTATTTTTATTTCCTTTTGTTTTTTTTTTCCCTTTTCCCTCCACTGGCCATCGCCCGACCTTACCGATAGTCGGCCAAGGTCGCCGGCCTCAGGTGAGGGCCGCTTGGGCAAGGGAAGCCCTCTCTAGCCCAGCCCTAGGCGTCCCTCGCCAGAGGCCGGCAGGGGAAAAAGGGAAAAATAAAAAAGAAAAAGAAAAAAAAGAAAAAAAAGTAAGGGAGGCGAGTTAATTGGTCCTTGTTCAGCACAATCGCTTTCCAAGTAGGAAACATATAGAATTTAACAATAGTCCTTCTGAAGCTAACACTCGAGATAAGGCTTGAGAATCCACATCAGCGTTAACCATGGCACATAGGATGGACGGTCTTCACGTCATCGATATCCGGCCAAATTAGTCGGATGGACTCAATTGGTAAAAACGAGAAAATGTTTATGTCTCAATTGACAAAATTGAAAAGTTTGAGACTAAATTAGTAAATGTACAATAAGTTTAGGACGTTTCAATCAATTTTTCCTATTAATCGGGACATCCGCCAGGAATTACTTTCTCATGACTCGACTTTTATCTTAAGGAGCTTGCAATCGGTAATCAAACTTAGAAAATCATGTTTTCTTTGTGGGGGCAAAGACTCACTGATGTTTACCATTGGAATCCCACCATGAAGTAGTGAGTTCGCTCGTTTTTGACTCGGTTTCCGCTAACCCGCCCAACCCCAAGTTGGGGGAGACAGCAATGCAGAAGTTCCAGTTCAAATTCAATTTCAAACGGAGCAAAGCCTAAACAAAGACTATAAATACAAGATGTTGACTTCATCACCCTCAACAAGCTTACATGTGGCGAGATCTTACACACGAGCCACTCTGAAATATTCCACGTTCCCCCCCTCCCCCATTTCTCCTCTGGTGTTTTCCTACATTGATTTCATCATCCAAGGACACCCTTCCAAAAAGATTACACCTTTGGTCTCTCTCATCGTTGACAATTTCTACATTGATGTCACTGGATTAGTTGTGCTTTTCACTTGCGTAGGTACCATACCAACTCCATCTTCCCAGAAATCTGATCTGAGAATCTCGATTCCCGTCGTCTTCTTCGATCCGAAGAGCATGTCGATCTTGAGCAGAAGCAATCCGAACATGGGCAACCCATTGTTCCACGAATTCAAGAAGCAAGCTTCCTTCTTTCTGAAGGAGAAGATCAAGACTGCCAGATTGGTCCTCACAGATGTCACTCCGGCTCAGCTGTGAGTTTCTTTCCCTTTTCTTTTCCCCAGTTTTTTGGTGCTCTGCGGGCTGGTTTTTTTTTTTTTGAAGCTTCATCTGCCCTTTATTTCTGCTATTGTTGGATTTTGATTTGCGAAGTTTTTTTTTGTTGTTGTTGTTGTCGTCGTCATTTTGATTTGCGAAGGTTGACCGAGGACGCTATCAATGGAAATTCATGGGGTTCACCGGACACACGGACGCTGGGTAGAATCTCAAAGGCAGCTTTTGAAGTTGATGATTATTGGAGGATTGTGGATATATTGCACGACAGGTTTTGCCTTTTTTTTTTTTTTTTTTTAATATTGTTTTTCCCACACGAAAGGTCTTAGATCCTCCCCATTAACGAGAATTACGAATTAACTTTTGGCTCGTGTAAACTTGGGTTGTGATTCAGGTTGTCCAGATTTGACAAAAAGAACTGGAGGATCTCTTACAACTCTCTGATTCTGCTCGAGCACTTATTGACCCATGGACCAGAGAGCGTGGCAGAGGAATTTCAGAGCGATAAAGGCATCATCGCGCAGGCCGGGAGCTTCCAATACGTTGATGAGAAGGGGTGCGTTTTCCATTTAGAGGACTCGCAGAAAATTCTCCGTTGCGAATCAAAAGGAAAAATGACAATTTGGCAGGCTCAGAACATGCGATAAGAACTAGAAAATACACGGGAAGCTTACGCTAAAGCATAATAAAGACGCAAATTAGGCTTTTTTTTTTATGGGATTGAGTTAAATTTGGTTTCTTCTAGTGTTTTATTCCGCGATGGGCTATTTTCTTCCTTTGATGGCATGTACAATAAGCTGTTTCCATGAATATGTAGATTCAACTGGGGTCTAGCAGTCCGGAAGAAATCAGAGAGAATACTGACGCTCCTAGAGAAAGGGCCTCTCCTCAAGGAGGAGAGGGAGCGAGCTCGGAAACTGACCCGGGGGATCCAAGGATTCGGAAGTTTCTGCCAGCGGACTTGCTCGACGCAGAGCATCCTAGAAGATTTTTCATTTAAGCCTTATGGAAGATGCAATTCTCAGCCTGAAAACCAGGAAAACGAGGCCACAGAGGGAGAGCTGACAAAGAATGCTGGAGCCTCAGGGCAAAACACCGACGATGTGAGAGTAATTCCTAGTTCTGCCAAAGTGACACAGAATTCAAGTGGTGATGATGCTTTGCTCGAGATTTACCGATCCGGGACAAGTTTCAAAGAGAATATGGAACCGAGCAAGGAAGCGAATGTGGTGCAGAAACACAAATGGAACTGCATTAAGGAGTCTAGACCACTTCTGGACGGTGAGCGTGATTATTTCAACAGCGCGGTTGATGCAGAGGGTGATCACCCTTTCAATCACGCCGAGCACGAGTGCTCAGACTCCCTCATTCCTCTGAGAAGCTGAATTGGGCAGGGAAAGCAAGTTAGATTTTTGAGGAAATAGGTGTCGCAGTTCGTACCTACAGTGTCATTAAATGAAGTGGGTAAAGGTTATGCATTTCTTGTCATCTTAGAGTAATCTTGTTCTGCTTTTGATAATGTAAGAAAACCAGTTGCTATGACTGCAACAGCATCTCTGATAATAAAAAATTCTGTAGCTTGTCAATATCCTTCTGCTTTGTGTCATTGCTCGTCGGGAGACACATCTAACATCAACTCGACCCAGTTATCAATGCAGACTGCAATAGTTGATGCATATAATTTACCGGATGTTCATTCTACAAGTTAATTCACGTGGGAAAAAAGTGACGCTTCATTATCAGACGTAGGGAGTGCATGGAACAATGAATAGCAACTTAAATTACATGCCTGCAAGGCAAAGACGCTTCAGGCTCCATACATACGGTCATCTGTACAATTACAGAATACATACATACATACTCTAATCAAAGCTCAGGGATTGCATAGCCAGTCTTGAATTGCTGACCGTAATGCATGGTTGGGAGTAAGATGCAAATGACTAAGCTTCAAGTTGGTCATTGGCGATGTATCGTGGCCGCTCTCCAACCATTCACGCAAAGCTTCTCCTTCATAAGTGAAACCATCCGCCGCAATCTGAGGGTCATGCATTATTTCCTGGAAGCAACCATTGAACAGGTAAGCCACAAGATGACACTGAAAGACATGCCAAGGATCACGATCAACTAGCACATCTCAAGCTCACACTTTTCAGTGGGGAACAACAAAGCTTTGCTAAACAAAAATAGACTCTAGGTTAATATCTCAACTTGAGATTCTCAAACGGAAATCATGCCATGAAAAATCAGGCTCAGGCAAATGGTGACACCAATACAAAGCTCAAGCCGCTTAGCGTCTAGATATGCTCAACTATGCCATTCCTGAAGCCCAAACAACATGGGTCCCTAAAAGTGGGAAACAAAAATGCCAAGAATGGCTCCATGGTGAAATTAATCCAAGTCTCCTAAACTAAAAACAAGACATAATCTTAAGAGAAGAGATGGTCTGACAAGACTCAGACACAAACGCAGCAATTCATGAAAAGTATAACTCACCTGAAGGATGGGGCACGAGAAAAATGAGGGCACCGGTCGCTCTTCAGAGATATGCAGCTGCTCCAATTCCCTCACAAACGTAGGTGTTAATTTGGGCCGATTCCTACCATTAGAATCACAGCATTGAAGACCCAGGTCCACTAATCGCTGTGCTACAAACGACGGCCATTGTCCAGCTGATTGATCCAAAACCAACTCCAATTTGTTGAATGATACTGCTTTACGCACCTCACCGACTAACCCAGTAGGTGGTCTACCAGTGAGTAACTGTAGGATGATCAGACCAAAAGAGTAAACGTCAGATTTGGGTGTCAAGTTTCCATCCCTGTAGAACTCAGGATCTGTATAAGGAAAAGCACGCTTTGGCTCTGTGATGCGGCGGAAACTTGGGCAGCGAAGAGTGTCGTCCGCTACAAGCCTAGAAATCGTGAAATCACATATCTTGCAGCTAAGATCAGAATCAAGAAGGACGTTTTCAGGTTTGAGATCACCGTGAACAATCCTTTCAGGTTTCGAAGAGTGCAAGAAGCAAAGAGCACTTGAGATCTCAGCAATGATTCGAACTCGAGCATCCCATATTAAGGGGGCACTGTTGCCTTTCCGGAAAAGGCAATCTTGGAGGCTTCCATTAGGGAGGTACTCATATACGAGAGACCAGGCTTCTGGGCATGCACCAAGCAAGGTAACCAGACGTGGATGCTGTAGTTTACTAAGAACTTGAACCTGTACCATCCAAACAAAACTTGAGTAAACTGGTATATGACACAAGGCCGTCATGAATCCAGCAAAGACACCGAAGCATATCCTACATCAGGATAGCTATGGATAAGGAAGACAAGACAAATAAGCGTGATGAACACTCCAAGAATGCATACAGCTTTAGAAATGAAGTTAGCATCTTAAAGAGCATTAAAAAAGGATGGGACAGAGAGTACATAAGGCTGCCCCTAAAGCGCCAAAGGCTTGGTATAACAGTCCGATCTAATCTCATCGCCCCCTCCCCGCACCCAACCCCCCTATGCCCCCTCTCCCAAAATAAAAGATGATAAAGAATTCAATGTTCATTGCACATAGTAAAGCTGTAAAAGTGTATAGGTTATATTAACAGAAATTGCCAGAGACTTCTGAGAATAGTTGAAACATTAGAGCACTCCAAAAGATTAGGCAAAGACATGCTTGAAGCGTTCGAATGTTCTATCATGCACAAAAACCTATAATTACAGATCCAGGCATAGTTGAGACTGTTACCAAGGGATTAAGGTTTTATTAGCTGAAAGGGAGTGGACACTTTTGAGGTTCAATGGGTATAGTAATCAAGACAACATGATCAGAGATACAGTTGAAATTTGGACTAGCTAGTAAAAAGAACTCCTGTACTAAACATAAACAATTAAGCACTTCAAAGAAGGAAACACTTGCTAGTATTATAGATGATCCAAATGCATAAACTGAAGAGGAAACTTGAAAAGAAAAGAGAGCAGAATGAAAACACAAGAATATCTCATTGCTATAGATATCGCAACAGGAGAGTTCTTGTGTGTGTGCACATGCACGAGAGAGAGAGAGAGAGAGAGAGAGAGAGAGAGAGAGATGCCTACCTCTCTTTGAAACTCAAATTGCCCTTGCATGTTATGAGGATGCAGCTTTTTAATTGCAACAGTTCTACCCAGCATTTCCCCCTTGTATACACAACCAAATCCACTCTGCCCAATTTTGAAACTTTCAGAGAAGTCACATGTCGCAGATTGGACTTCTGATAATGAAAATTCAGCAAAACCAGGTATATCTTCATTAAGACCACCAAAAAACCCAGTACATCTTGCAGCTCCAGCTCTCCGATGCCCTTTCCACCGTTCAAGCCAACTAACAGCTTCCGCTTTGTGTCTCTGAATCTGCTGCTTTTCCTGCCTAAGGGTAGCAATAGATGCTTCAATGACATTGAACTCTCCAGCTGCTTCGTCACGCCTACGGCTAGCTTCTTGAGCACGACTGTCTAGAAGAGCAACATTTCTCATGGTCTTCTGTAACTTTCTAACTATCTCTTCTCTTTCTTCCAAGATCTTCTCTTGCTTCTGCACCACAGTTCTTAATGCATCCTCAGCTTCATTTCTAAGTTTAGCTTCATGAGCATATGCAGACTCAATTACTTTCACCTAAATAAAACAGGCAGAATTTTTTCACACCATCTCTTCACGTGATAAATCAGATACAGCGTACAATAAGTAGAGTGAGTTGGATTACTTATGCTAATACCACCAAACAAATGAAGACCAAAATTACTGGCCACGTGTTTGTGAAAACATTCTGTCTGAGGAAAAACCAAAAACCAATATCTTTTAACACCACATGTTTATCAGCACAGAATACATGCACAAATTCATCTCAGAAATTACTCCATTTTCCTTTCACTGTTTCCCCATTCACAAAAAGGATGATGTTTTGTGCTTGAATCAAGCCAAATATTCCCAAAATAGTTATCCTAAATGATAATCAAAGCAGTGAAAATGAAAACTGACAGCTAATTAGGTGGCAAAAAAAAAGGGTTGACAGGAAGGTTATAAGCACCTTGCCGATCACTTCGATAGCTTCTGCTTCCAACTTTTTGCGCTTCATTAACTCCTGAAGTGCTTCCTTCTTCATTGCCTCAACTTGCATCCATGATTCTGTAAAATGACTATGCAAAATCTCTTCGTTGACCTTCATGTCGGAATCTAAAGAAACCGTTCTTTCAGAATAGGTACGTCCAGAGCAACTGCTAGTACTTGTAGGACTAAACAAACTGCCGGAATGTTGGGGAAGGTATCTGTTGGGAGAACCAGTTAAAGCCACTCGTGGAGAAACTGATTCATCTTGAAGCCAGCCTGTAACTTTGCTGCAACTACCACTCAAACTAGATGTGGACGTAGAACTTTCTGGGATCGCCGATATTGGCAGTCTCATACTTTCTTGCAACGGTTCACAACTTATTACTCCTGCAGATGTTTGTGGTTGACTTAATGAGTCCAAGGGAATGGGGCCTTCAAAGGCATCTCTAGTCCATATGCGTTTACCCTTGTTGACAAATGATATCTCACAGAAAGCGGGTGCATGTTTTGCAGCATAATTTGCTTTACTGGAGCTCTTTTTAACCTTCATACAACTGCATCAAAACAATGTAGGAGGTAGGAGATTGGGATAAACAATCGGCACAGTTTTCTCTATCAAAATAAGGACACATCAAGTAGTCACGTTCTCAACACACAACAGAAAGCACGTCATACAATGCATGTCAATTAGGGTCAACAATTTGAGAGTTAACCAGGAAAATATGGTTCTAAAAACATGCATCTGAGCCATGTTTCTCACTATTGATGATCCTTGTCTAGAGGAACAACCAACCAATTCAAGCAACAATGTGCAAAACATGCTAAGCACCACTCTTCTGAAAGACTCTGCGTTGCTTTGGTATATATGGGAAACTAAGTATGGTCGTCTAGCAAAAGATTTGAGAATGATACGACAGGAAAAACTCCATAAACTCTTCAGATATATCACTTAAACAAGAAGTAAAAACTCAATTTGCTTTCATGGACAATAATGTGCTCAAGGGACCACTTACTTTTCTGGTACAGCCCCCATAACAAGCCTCCTAATGCCATATTTAACAACCATCTCAACAATGCCCTTTTGGACCTGCTCTGCTTCAGTGCTGAGAACACTGGCTTTCACCTAAAAAGGACACGATGACTTACATTAGTTTAGTAAAAGAAAATAGAAAATTCAAGAACTTCATGTCATTTATATAGATAATTAAACACCTACTTCCACAATCACCCGAAACTTGTGTATGCCTATATAGCATTTCATAGGAGGTGAAAGGGCATGACGATTTACCACATCCTAGGTCTCTGCTTTCAGATTTTTTCAGATGGTGCGCGAAAAGTGCACTGCGAAAACAGATCCTTCCTTTCTTAGGCAACAAAATGGAGGCCACAACTTCATTTTAAATAACTTGAAAACTTTGACGATTGAGGAACAGAGGGTTTCTCTTTCATTTCTGCTTTTCTACCTTTTCAAGTGTGCGGAAGAGGGCCAGCCATTCAAGTTGAAAACTCAACCTAATTCAAGAACTTGGGTTTTCAATTTTCATATTGCAAAAAAACCTCCTATATTACAAAGTTTAATTAGCTCACCTCACAAACAACAAACCATGAATAGCCTGCAAGCAGATTGTCTTTTTTCCTCCATTAAGGTGAAGAGGGTAGTGGTGGCCACGGCCGGTTTGGGCCCGGAACTGGCCCGTGGCATACGGGCCCGGTTCCGGTTCTCCCAAATCATGAACCGGTCCGGAACCGCCGGTTCCGAACCGGCGAACCGTGAAAAAAAAGGGCATAAAAAAAAATATATACGAACCGGCCCGAACCGCCGGTTCCCGATTTTCATGAACCGGAACCGGCGATTCCGGAACCGTGGCCACCACTAGAAGAGGGGATGTACTGCACCTACGTATAACCTAACCTTTGATAGCGCTGCCATCTCTTTGGCTCCTGTCAAATGAATTTCTAATGGCTCCATGCACTATAGGGTGCTAAAAGAAGTTCATGCTAGTCTTTTCAGAGTGAAGAAATCAAATCTCAATTAAATTGTAAAGTTCCATTTTTCGTACGGCTCTCAGATACCTCATGTTCAGACTGGATGTTTTGCTAGATTTGCATAAGGAAAAAGTATCGTAAATGGCTGAAGCTGAAATATCCCATCAAGCAATTAAAGCACCATTGATAAGCATAAAGATGCCATTTAACATTCTAGCTTCTCCAAATCCACAAGTCCAAAAGATTACTCCAGGGCAATCGGCAATAAAGGAAATACCCTCGCATACTGAAATCAGGCAACCCAATTAAAAGAATATATATGGACTTTGATTGTGGCCAGAAAAATCATTCGCTGTTGCTAGGACTTAGATTTATCACTAAGAATGATCTCCAAACGAAAGCTTGCAAGATCACAACTACGACAGATAACAATCTAGAAGACGTGACAACAAATACTGCGAGTTCCTGCCAGGGGTGTGGTGCTGGTCAGGAGGCATTGCCATTTAACTAGATCGCTAAACTTAAATGGATGGTCGATAACTTAAGTTGAAAAACTATAGGGTAGTCAACAAATCGGTCATTAGGAGTACGTGATGGCACCCACCAATAGAAGAATGTAGTTGCAACACATTTTGCAATTCAAAGAAGAAAAAACCGTACATGGTCGAAAGCTCAGCAATCCAGTGAGTAGACAAGCGAACAAATCGTTTCCGAATTTACATATAGTCAGGGACAGTCATCATTCTGTATGATAAGGGCTTAACACAATCAAGATTAAGATTTGGTAGTTGCTCAGCACAACAGCGATGGGCATACCCATACCTTAGAAGTACAGCAGAAGGTAAAGTAATGTCGCAAGAGTTTCCTTGTCTGCTCCTTTTCCTCCCTTCTATAAGCAGAAACGACCTCGTCGCTAGCTTGACTGGCAGGTAATTTTCCTACTGCACACGATCCCGAGGATTACATTGTGAGTGAGTGAGCTCCTCGGGAAAATGAGAAAAAGCAGGGGAAAATCGGATCTCAGATTTCTCCTCGACAGCAACACAGAATAAATTTGTATATCGTCCGAATCAAATGCTACTTGAAGTCCTAATAGCTCCAGTGAAAGAGATAATTATGACTAGCGTCGGTCAATTAACAAGTTCATAAACATGATCGGAGGAATCTGAACTCCTGGAGAGGAATTAAGCAAAATCACCATCGCTCTCGCTGGAGGAAACACATACGTGACGAGTATCTCCATTTCGCAGTTAAACATAGCATGACGCTGCGGACCTGTAAGCGATCAAACACGCAGCACAAACTAGAAGAAAAGCGAAGCTACTAGGGAACCACGGGAATTCAATCGCGCGCGACCGCGCGCGCCGGGTCTATAACTTACAGAGAGTCGGAATAACCGGCGAAGGCTGATGAACATGGACAATACAAATCTCCGCACCGGAGAATCGCTCGAGACTCCACCGTATCAAGCCGATGGCCTTCTCCACCGACTTGCCGACCGCCACGTACACCTTCTCGCCGCCCCCGGCCGTCTCCGACGAGCAAGCCGCGCTCGTTGACCGGTCAAACCCGAGCAGGAAGCTCTCCGGCGACGGGAACCGGCTGAGGGGGTCTCCGGCGAGGCTGTGGTGGGGGTGGAAGGGTCTCAGGAGCTCCATTGCCGCAGAATCCGGGGTCGAGTCCAGCCTCCGGCCAGGTCATGCGAGGGGCTCGCGGGAGGAGGAGTGAGATTCGGTGCGGGGTTGATGGAGAAATGAGTGCGGATCTTCTTGGGAAAAGGAGGCTCGAGGAGGAGCGCTTGACTTTCGGGGAGACCTGATGGAGACTGCGACGAGGAGAGAGAAAGCAGAGCATTTTCCCTCTTTTTTGGATCGGAAGGAGGCAAAGCAGCGGGAAGTATTAGGAATATGCCCAAGGAGAATCGATCCCCGTCTTGCTTTCCCCGAATTCTCTCCACTGGACTTACTTTAATTATCACTGCTATCGCAGTCAATATTTTGGGAGATATAATATTATACAATAAATTAAATATACTATTATAACATAGTTAATACATTTGATTCGATTTATTTTGAGGAACGCTTTTTATTTTCTTTTAATAGACATGAAATAACGGATTTCGCGATCAAATGATCAAAAAGTAATTCGATGTATATAACTCTATTTGATTGATTATGAGAAACAAGAGGGAATAAGGCGCATTTTTTTGTGTGTGTGGAGATAAACGCAGTGGAAGTTCTAAAACTTATCACAAAAGTGCAATTGAGATCTAAAACTTTCAAAAAGTGCAATCGAGTACTAAAATTTGTCAAATTGATGAAATTAATTCGTTCTTTTTTAAAAAAAAATTTAGGACTTGATTGCACTTTTGTGATAAATTTTAGAACTTAATTGCACATTTTGAAAGTTTTAGGACTCGATTGCATTTTAGTGACAAGTTTTAGGACTTGATTGCACTTTTTGAAAGTATTAAGACTCATTACACTTTGGTGACAAGTTTTAGGAATTCTGGTATACTTATTCCTTTTCTTTTTTTTGGTCGAATCTATCACCCTACTTGAAATAGCATATTTCGTGATTAAATAATTGGAAAGCAATCCAACGTACAGACTTATTTTCGATACATATTTATCATAATTGATAAGGCAAAACATCGCGACTGAGAAAATAAATAGGCGCGGTGTTTGAGTTTGACAACGACAAATTAAAACGTAATTATAAGATCGTGGATGTTTCTTTAGGATTTTTCCATTTCCCACATTCTCCGTCAAAGACGTGGTTAGAATACCTGCTTTGACTGCGGTCCAAAGATGACGTGCGCTTTCCGATTTGCATACGCCAGCCTGACATCACGGTTACCTGAACCCATCGCTACAGTAATTTAGCCCCTTAAGATAAAAGAATAATAACAAAAAGGCTGCTAAGTTAAAGTCAAAAGCAGAAACGGTGAAAAAGGCCCGATTTATTACTAGTTAATAGTTGCTAATAATATAAAGTTACGGCATTCATCCTCCGACTGTGCCACTTGTCCTAAACCGGTTTAAAAAATTCACCGTATTACCTAATACGAGAAAAAAATAATAATTAACATATTCATTAGCACGCTGATCACGTGCGGAGAGCAATTTTGCTGGAATCAGACGAATGAGGACCGCTTGGTACTCCCTTTTGGTAAAGAAAATACGTCGCGGAGTTGAACTTTAGAGAGAAGTTATGCCACGTCATCATTATGCCGACGGTCAAAAGTCAAAACCAATCAACGCGGCAAATGGGGTGCAAAACTCACGCGGTCACAAACAATTTTTTCTCGAGACCAATTTACCCTTCACCAACTTTCGAGGCTTCGAGTCACAGTCGGATCAACTTAATAATCACAAATGTTTTGGCTTCCGAGATATTGATTTTCCATTATGCGAGAAAAGAATTATGCCGCTCCATATTGGTTATTTAGGACGCGCGTGGTAACTTCTCTTGAAGTGAATTTCAGCTTCAGAAGTGCTTCTGGAGCAAAAATCCGTTTGGTAATTTAACTTCTGAAATAGAAATTTGTTTGGAAAAAATTTCTATTTCTGAAGTGAATTTTCACTTCTGAAGTTATTTTTTCCCCAATTTGAGAATTTTAAAAAATTATTTCTCAACTCAAGAAGTACTTCTCGCCTAACCCTTTTTTCATTACGCCCTCACCCTCTTTTCAACCACCCCCGCCTTTGCCTGCAGCCTGCGACCACCGCCACCCACCGCCCGCCGCCGCAGCCTAGTCGCCATCTCCAGCCACTGGAGTAAAAAATAAATAACAATTTTTTATTTTTAAAACGTAAATAATATTTTTCAATAATAAAATTATTTTTAAAAGAAATTTAAAAAGTTTAAAAATGAAGTAGAAATTTTTGGTCCGTCGACAATAATTTTTCATAGAATAATTTGTGTTAATAATATTTCAGAAGTGAAAATTTTCAGCCGTTATCAAACAAATTTATCTGATCAGAAATCATCTTCTGGAGCAGAAGTGGAAAAATCAATTTCTGCTTCTGAGTAGAAGTAGAATAATCAACTTCTGACTAGAAGTTGATTTCTGAAGCAGAAATGTTGCCACGCGCGCCCTTAACAAGCCAGAAGTTGATTTTTCTAGCAGAAATGTTGCCACGCGCACCCTTAACAAGCGGCTTTGGGCGTTGGTAAGTAATGCCGTGGGAAGTGATAAACTCGTAAAACCTTGAAATTGCAATATTGAAAGCAAATCAACGGTTTTGAAAATTGGCCAAAGAAGTCAATGCCAGCTCCGTACCGAGAGATAAGGCGCGGCGCACTACCTTTGAGCATGGGGGCCCACCGCTCATTTGCCTGTCCGGCCCACATGGCCCGTAACGAAGGTCAACAACCGGGCCTGGACCGGACATGGGGGCCCACCTTTTGGAATTTACGTACTGGGATTCAGCATGTCCATTGCAAAAACGTCCTGACTATTGCAAAAACGTCCAGGAGTCAGGTAGATCTAGGCTTGTTCGAGTGGGATAGGAAGAAGCGGGAAGGAGGTGAAGTAAACCATACGGCGACGTTGAGATGATTGCTAATTTGCTAGTGGTAATCATTGGGCATGATTGGCCACCAATTCAAGGGGACCAAAATCATTAACTTCCTTCATCGAGCATGAAGAGGCTGCACAGACAATTTGCCATCGGAGTTTGCGTGCGTGAGTGTTTGTGTCCTCCACTCTTTTTGCCTTTTTATAACCACCAATGTGTTCCATTATCAAGGAGCAGCTCATCATTTCATTCCCATCTCCACCTCAAAATTCATACATTAGAATCTTCTCAAGCTTAGGCCGACGAATCCAGAGCGATCACGAGACCACGTCCCAAAAAACGCGTCGTGATCTCAGATGAACTCGGAACAGGGAACACCTAAATCGAAAATTTTCGCACGTCCATGGAAAATGTAGTGGCTCTATGGTTTTCCCACCTTTTTGTTTGGGTTTAAGATCAGGGAATCAATCCTTCACGAGATGTACAAAGCAGATCGCAAAATACCAGAAGGTCATGGAAAGAGAGGAAGTGATTCATGAGAAGATAATAAGACGAGAAGTATACTGAAACACGAGGCAGCAAGTTCGTGGTCCTCCATCGTAAAGAGATCTTCATAATGTCTGTGAAGGTGTGAAATCCAAGCAATCCCAATTGGGTCCCCCACGGGGCATTCATTCACTTTAGACAGGGGACATGTGGGCGGGTCTTATTTCCCTAGGACATGCGTTTCGACCCTCGATCATCATGTCTAATCTAATACTAGAGCTTTACAATTGAAGTTGTCGACATACAAACACTCCACATCTATCATCATATCATCCAGATTTATGTATGTTCAATTCATGTCTCAATTTTGGAGTCTCATCCTCGTCATCAAATTTAGCATTAGTCTCAATAGGAGTTACCGCAATATTGTCATCAGTAAGTCTCGCTCGAGAAAAAAAGATCTCAAGTGGCATACTTGGCTCGAGGAAGATAATGACCGAAAGAATCTTGGAGCGACTTGATCAAGCGATCAAAAGATAATAACCAAGAGAAAAGTGGCATCTTAAATTAAAAATCTCTACATGCACACTCTACTGGAGTTTGAGGACTAACATGTGAAGGACATATCGACTATCGCACATCAAACATTAGCGGGAAAATTACCAAATAAGTTTTAAATCTATTGCAATTGTGCCAATTCAGTCCTAAACCTTTCTTTTTTTGCCAATTGAGTCTAAATTTTTTTGCATTTGTACCAATTCAGTCCTTCCGGTGAACTTTGGCACGCCGACCCTAATGTGGCAATTTTTAATAGTATTCTAACATTTTTCTTCTTTTTTTTCGTTTTTTTTTTCTCCCTTCTTCCTTTTTAGTTGCCAGCCTCGCGAGGGCAAGGTTGCCTAGGCTAACGAGGATCGACCTCACCGGCCTTGAGCGAGGCTTGCCCTTGCCAAATCCGCAGCCTTCGATTTCGCAAGTTTTTGCTCGGCCATCCTCGATGCACCTCTAGTGTTTGTAAAAATGCTGCCTTTACTTGCATCGTCTCACCAAAGGCCGAAGCTAGCGAGGTTGATCCTGGCCAGCCAGCGGCAAGGTGACCTCGCCCCTACGAGGCGAGCCTCACCTGTGGCCGGACACTGGCCATTGACGAGGCCGGCCACTGCAGAGGAAGAAGGAAGGAAAAAAATAAAGAAAAATAAAAAATAATAGAAATTGAAAAGAATATTTAAAATATTATCAAAATTGCCACATCAACTCCGGCAACGCCACGTCAGCGCTGGCCGGCTAAAGTTGGTCGGAAGGACTGAACTGGTACAAATGCAAAAGGTTTAGGACTCAATTGGCCCAAAAAAAAAATGTGGAACTGAATTGGCACAATTGCAAATATGTTTTGGACTTTTTTTTTTGGTAATTTCCTCGAGATAAGCGACACTACACAACTAATTTCTCATTGGGCCGCGATGTGATTTTTAGTACTTTCATGTCAATCTACAAAAGATTCCGCAAAGAATTTCTTTGTTTCGCCGCCAAATAAAAAGATTTTGTAGAACTCTTTTAGCTATATCTCCTAATATAAGGTTTCCCTTTCACTATGCGACTGTATCTAGCGATGGCAAAACTTCCACAGATTGAGATACCCATGAGATCCGTATAAAAGCTTTAGGTTAGGAAACTCCCTGATTGATTTACCTGGCATCGGATCCTTCTCCCATGGTGGACCCGTATCCATGACCCATCTCCCTCTCGATTATCAAGCAGCTTCATAAGTAGATCAAGTCCAAAGAACGAAGAATGTGGGTGATGTGATGATTCTTCCCCTCACCTCCCGCGAGACCCCCTTATTTTTTCTCTGTCAACCCCGTTCTTCCCATTCATTCATGGGCATGTCCACTTCCGAAGTGTCTTCTGGTCTTCCCGAGGGCGATCCGAACGCCGCGAGGCCCTCCCACTCCCCGGAAATCGCGCCTTCCGAGGAGGAGGCGACGAAACCTGATGGGTGTGGTCCCGTCGTGATCGACGTGCCCTCGCTGGTGATCAAACTGCCGTCTAACGTCGACGAAGAATTCAAGGTCGACGGCAAGGGCGACGGAGATGACGACGAGGGAGGTTTCAAGACTCCCACGTCCGCGGATAGCAAGATACCAGCGCTCGCTGAGTGCCCGCCGGCGCCGAGGAAGCGCAGATCGGAAGCGACTCTGAACTCGAAGACACCACCCAAAGCGCCGTTCAAGTGCCGGCGGCTCTTGATTGATCTGTCGAGCGAGACTCGGTCTTTCTTTGCACCTCCTCTGTTGACGAATTTCGGCGGGGAGATGAACCGGAGACCCGAGGAAGGGGACACGGCACCAACACGCGAACTATGAGTTCTTCTTTGAATCCCATGAGATGCGAATACAGCAGATCAACTTTGTCTTTTCTTGGTTATAAGCGTGCGTGGATCGTGGCGTGACTTAGTTGAAGATTTTCAAGATCTTGAACTAAGCTTATGCATTCTCGGCATGGGAGATATAGTCAAGGAGTGAGCCGAGGACCAAACTCAACTCATTCCTTTAGTTAGTGCAATACAACATACATTGGTTGCTTTTGGTTGCTTTATTATCAAAACAAGTCCCCACATGGATCGAAATTTTCCTCGGTTCGCTTATGGATCATCTTCACTAGCTTACATCGCGTTTCTAAATCAAGCGCATGTATGACAATTTATGGCCATTGAAGATTTTTAGTTTTACAGGTGCATACATATTAAGCATGATGTATCGTTCTCATTTCGAACGTGTGTACGTATAACCAACTTAGTTATTCAAACCCACTTCAGTCTTGATTTAGATGTACATATAGATTTAGCTCTACTGCATGTACTTCATATACTGCATTCTGCATGTAAAATTCACATTGGTTGACTGGAAAGGTAAAACGACAGACGTGTCATGTATCGAGCAGCGAGAAAAGAGGCATTCCTATATCCAAGAATCTGCACGATATACTTCGCGACCCCGTTGATCTCCCGCAATTTTATTGTTGATCCATCCATGGCGTGATGAGGTGGATAAAGGATATACCAAGTGCACTCGAAACTTGAAAGGATAGCTAACTGTTCGGTTCTACCAAGGCTTGTGTTGTGTGGAAGGTTAGGGGCATTGGTTTAACCGGTTGATTCAAGAGTCTTTGCACGAAACAACAAACACGTGCGCGCGCTCACGCACACCATAACTACCGTTAATGAGTCGCAGAAACTTGCTGAGAAGTGGAAGTGGCCGACGATCCAATTCGCCAACCTGTCCAGAGTTAAACTTAAGCAAACACAGTCGCAGGATTTCTTTAAAGAAGATTTATGATGGTGTCATAGCATTCAAGCTAGCTATAGAAATGATCGAGGCATTGTCAGTTGACAGGTTTGTCCATCATTTGGTGGTCCTGGACCATAAAATTTGGTCATATTTGTGAAACATGAGTGTAAGTCGGTAAATATGTTGGATGAACTCAAATTTTCTTAGATAGTATGGTGTTTAGAGGATGTAGAACAAGCATTGTAAAATATCTTTTTCTATTTCGCTTTGTTCTGAACAAATTACCAACGTGGTTTTCGTTGCTTCATGGTACGTATCATGAACTTGGCCTATCTAGGCAGCAGACAGTAACCTTTCAGGAAGCCATTTTGCGCCGTATGTTGCACGATACGGTCTGGTTCGAGACCCAAAAACGTTCTTCTGCAGCGGAGCGCCATCCACATGCAGATCAAATATCGACCGACTTGAATGTGTTATAACAAAGTACTGTGTACATCCACTAACCTGCCGAAGAACTAATATTGCAAACTCTTTTATGGATCGGATCAGACACGGTGCGCGTCAGGCATAAAACAAAGTACTTTCTTTGTGAGTCAGGCCCATTTGCTGGCTCAATAGCATTCGGATTCCTGCTCAGCACCTCCCGATGGACTAACCATTTGTTGTCGGGCCTCCCATGGCATTTTCTAGCCGAGGGTCCATAGTTTATGGGCTCAAATAAGAACTTAGGTTTGCGCTACTCCTGTAATTAAACACTATAGAGAGTTGCAGGGCATCAGGAGTAAAAGTAGAACATCTGTACGAGGAACTACAGAAGCAGTTCTTCATGGGACAGAGACAAGACAGTGCTGAGGAAATTGAGTGACGAAGTACCGTCCAAACACGTGGTACCTGAAGATGAGCAGTGCCAGTACCAGTTAACCTCATTGGCCATCTCCTTCGCATACCCAGGAAAGATCAATCAATCAATCATGTTTTTTGGGAAACACGGAGAAATTTTACACGGGAGAGTGTTATAATTGGCCCTGCACTCACTCTTTTTCTCCTTGGACTTTCTTTTGGGCAAATATCTAACATTGCTCCGTTCCCAAGATTCAAGGCATGCTTCTTTCTTTTCGAAGTACTTGCACTGTCGGTGGACTGATATGAGAGCTGCCATGAACATTTGCTTGAAGTAATGGCCCCTTTTCTATCCGCAGAAATGATCTTACACTTGGTGTTTGTGGAATCTCTATGCACGAACCATCTTTCATCAAATTCATATGTAAAGCGAAGTTATGAATCAGGTTTTGTGCGTAATATGATTATTCTCATGACACGTGGGAATAGTTCTCGTTTAGTGCTGACATTATATTTTTAGAAGGCATTCCGCCTTTTTTCGATTGAAATATCTTCCGACAAATTCGCGATCTAACTCGTGGAGACGAAAAAAATGCCAATACAATTAGGTTGTATTATTAGGTATGGAGCAATGCATACCCAAAAAGACATGATTTGATCTTGGACAACATTCTATGTGACAGTACTTCTCCATTGTCAAAGTTACTCAACTGAATTATAGGGCTACCCAAGATAAAAATCAAGGTAGGACAAAATTCATCTTATTCTATGTTTGGTGTCTGCCCATGCCCAAGACAGAATAAAATTGGACATAAGAAAACTATAGGCCGGATAAAAGTATTCTATGGGGAAGGTGGGATAAAGTTAGATGAGATTTCTTATATCCATCATATAAAAGCTATTTTTTCTAATAAAAAATTTCTTAAATTAATAAAATTAAAAAATAATTAGATATAAATAAATATTTGAAATATAAAAAAAAAGACAAAAAAAAACAACAAATTTCATATTCATTTACTACTGTTTTTATTTTTATATTTGAATTTATTTCTATTCTATAATGCATATATCATACATATAAATTTAATTTATGAAATTTTTGTTAAGGAATGATGGAAGGGAATAAAAAAGAAAAGAAATAAAAAGAAAGATTAGGGAAAAAAAAAAAGTAAATAAAAATGAAGTAGAAGAACCCAAATTTTAAATAAACAAAATCAAACTTTATAAGGATCTTTCTAATTCTCGAAACATGAGCAGCAATGAGATTTCTAAAAAAATACTACCCTCTCCATCTCTTTTTCTCAATTTTTTTTTTCTGTATCTCTGGTTCATATTAAAACTTCACGACTCATTCGTAATTCTTTGGTTCACATCAAAGCTCCATAAAAGCGGCGAAAGAATCGAAACTCCTTCTACTTCGTAGCTCTTAGGTTCATGTTAAAAGTCCACGAAAGCAACAAGAGAGTCGAAACTCCTTCTCCATAGCTATGTGATTCACGTTAAAGTTTCACAAAAATGGCTAGAGAGTCAAAGCACTATATTTTCGAAATAGCGAAGGTGAATTGTCATGTTTTCTCTCTCTTTTTAGATTTGGCATTCGCTGACTGATCTACCAATGTTGTAGCTCGTTTACATTTCTTTTGTCATAATCGAACTCGTGGTCTCTTGAATGTTGCAGTAAGCCCCTTTGTTGTTTAAGAGTTAGATCGTACAATAATCATGAATTGATCGATGGGGTTATCTTCATTTGTGCATTTGTGGTTTCTTTTGCAACGATACGAAAATATCCGACTTTATTAACGCACCAAACAGTGAATAGAACATAGTAAAATTCAAGAATTTGATATCATTATCTAGACTAGAAATCCAAACGGACAAACGCAGCCTAGGAGTAATAGTAAGACCGATAAGATATAACGTGAAAGAAGGGGTTATTTGTACTATTATAAAGGGAGAGAGGAAAAAGGGTACCGAGTTTTAGAATTCGAAAAGGAAGGCTTCAACGCAACCAGCAAGAGACTACGTGCCTATATTGGAGAGACTTAGGAGTATTCAAACATATCTTTCGAAAGTTCATAACGTATGGGAAATGACTTGGAAGATTCATCGCGACGACTCGCCTTCTCGAACCCGTGTGTGAAAACGAGCGGATTCTTTCTTCGTCGTATGGAGATTGGCGTCTTGTTCCTCTTCAACTTGCCAACTTCCCCCGTCTCTCTCACGATTCGACCCGACTAAAGAAGGGATTTTTGCCATCGAAATGAACATAGTGTGCAAGAATTCATTGCGGAGTCAGACGGAAGGATAAGGATTTTGGTCGTGCTTCGATGTCTCTTGGGATGTATATTCAATCGATTAGCTGAGGGAAATACTGATGTTGACTTTTGATTAATGGAGGGTGTTCGCTTGTGCTTATCGTATATGACCCGTTCCTTTTCTTCAAGATTCAAGTCATTTGGAACCACTCTTTAGAATCTAGTTTATGTGATTTAGTGGTTACTTCTGGTCTAATATGATTCCACGAAAACGACCCCTTCTGCTCGATCTTTTCTCTTGGAACATATAGTTCATTCACAATATTGACTGGTAGCGATTTCTGTTCGTGTTAGTAAATGTGGTGCAACGAATAGTATAGTAGGAAACCAGAATTGCCCCTCTTCATTCCTCAAAGTCACAACAGAACATAATTTCCGAACCTCTTTCCTCGATCCAACATCTTAGCAACGCTAGTGAGGTCTGTCCAAACCACTATCATGAATTCAAACTAAAGGACGATGTCCGTAGGCCAGCATGTGATATTAATCATTCAGGCATAGGAGATTTTTGTATGTTTTCCCCTAAATCCGGCCGTGGGACACAGAACACTAGAGTCAAAAGAAGCGTGTCCACGTAACGGGAGCATGAAGAAAGATGCCCCCTTTGAATCACTTCCCTGTTTTTTATCTTCATTTCCATAGAAAGTCGCAATTATAAGATGGACCAAACTAGTTGGTACTCTGGGATAGACAGGGTCCCGTGGAGTCTTACAATGCACCAAATACATGAAAACAAACTGCCAACCGGCTCGGGGGCCCATCCGCCGTGGGGCTTCAGAGCCTTTGTCAGAGAAATCACGCACCCGGACAGTCCACGTGTCGGCATCTTGTCAGATCAATCGACCATTGCTGGGGCCCCACTGGACGATGATCCATTCATGAATCATGACACCCCCCTTTTCTTTCCCTAAATTATTGAAGACCCGTCTGAGGATGGGGACAAGACAGCCTCCACAGTTCACACGGCAAGATCAATTCAATGTCCTAATTCATTTTCTTCAGCCAATTCCACTTCTTGTATACACGAGCAAGAACAAAGGAAGTAATTACTAATTACATCTCGCTGCCACTCTTTCCCCCGCCCCCCCCCCCCCCCCCCCCCCCCCCTTTCTTTCCTTTATCAAAGGGAAGAGGAGAGACCAGGTGGGAGTCAAAAAGACCCAGACCATATCCCCTTTTTGACTCTTTCTAAAGGTCTTAAACACATAACAATCTAAGTAGCAGCCACCCAAGAATGTTGACCATTTCTTCCCCTTTGAAGATCAAATAATTTCCTTTTTTCTTTCCCCAGTACAGACCAACTAGCAAGACTCAAAAATCAGCAATCCAACTTCATTTCTAAAGTACAAACATAAAGACTACAACAATTTCTTTTTTAACTGAGATGACAAACTTACCAATCCAAGCCTGCAACTCAATTCTTGCTTATTCCCCAAATTGGCAACAGCAGATTCATTTCGCTATCTATACATACCACCGCGGCCCGGCACAGACAAAGGAATTCGTCTGTCATATTTCCTTCTTCTTTTTTATCCCTCTCTTGGGTTCAAAATTATCTTTTCGATCGCCAACCACGGCCTCTCATAGTCCTCAAAGCTTATCGATCCACTCGTTATCAGCCGCGATCCTTCCAGATCCACGGCCGCCCATCTTCCCCAATGTCCCGACGGCCGATAAGCCCTTGAAGCTGCTGCTTCCCTCGCTAAAGTTCCGCGACCTCCTCGACCTTATCAATTTTGAGGAACTGATGTCGCCGACCTCGAGATCAGTTTCGTCAAAGCCCTTGCTCTTAGCAACGGCTAGCCGTGCTATGCTGCTTCGGCAGAAGGGGCAGACTGGAGGAGTTAGGGATGCGGTTGTGGGGTTGGGCTTGTTGTGGCAGCAAAGAGCCAGCGTGCAATGTGCACACATTTGGTGGCTGCAGTCTTGGACTTCAATTGTGCACACCTGCTCGAAGCATATGCAGCATAACTCGGTGTCGCTGGCCTGCATGCAAGATTGCCCCGTTAGATTTTTCGGCGTCATTGAACCCAACAGTGTTCCAAGCAT
Source organism: Lenwebbia sp. NSW1173648 (assembly GCA_029784005.1). Taxonomy (NCBI): domain Eukaryota; kingdom Viridiplantae; phylum Streptophyta; class Magnoliopsida; order Myrtales; family Myrtaceae; genus Lenwebbia; species Lenwebbia sp. NSW1173648. The sequence continues at coordinate 1,575,308 of JARCGZ010000011.1, forward strand.
CGACATAAAGCAAACAATCGCAATCTGGCAGTTGATCGAAAAAAAAAATTGAGACAAAATCATCAACTAACATGATCAAATACATGGGAAAGTCGCAATGAATCTCGGATACTCAACATCCTCCAGGCTTAGTTCCCACTTGCCATGATTCATTTGTCAACTTAATTCACTAAACTGGTCTATTCTTTTGTGAAACTGAGATTAGCTAACGAACCAATGCTCTCATAACAAAGCCAATCTACAGTTCACAAACTTGAAGAACATAAGTAAACTTCAGAGAGCAAGGCAAGAAGGAGACATACAAAATCCTGCCATTCTCATAGTAGGAACCATTACCTCTGAAATATCATCGTCAATCCCCACATCGGAATGTGATGGTGATGGAAATGAGTATACAGTTCCCTTTAAAATGCTTTTCTCCCTCTCCTTATTTGCCTCCATCAATGCTCGCTCCAGTAGAAGTTTTGCATCTTCATCCAGCTCACTTATGAATTTCAAAGGTGATGGCCAGACAAGAGGCTCTGCGGATGACGGATTTAGCAGAGCGGCACATGCTCCATGCTTGTGCTTGAAAGCAACCATGTATGGGATTCTCCTGCATCATTAGAAGATCAGGAAACCCAGAATCTGGAAACCAAGTTAACAGTAAACTTCTACAAATGCAACACAAGAGAAACCATAATTTTCTAGATGCATCTAACACTCAGATGGAGTCAATACAATAATCCTTCTAGAATGTGAAATTTCTTTCCTGTCAAACTGCTATTGCTAGGCCAAATCTAGAAAGTTAATATTCTGTTTTTGCTAAGCGAATCTAGAAAACAAGACGAGGACACGATATATGAGGCAAAAGGAACTCACATAATCCGTTGTATACCTCCTCTTCCTTTCAAGGTTTCCACTTTCTTCCTAAATCTACTTTTGCGTGAATTCCAAAGACTGTTTTCAAGGCATTCTTTATAATTGTTCCCATTTAAGATCAACCACTCGTCACTTTCTAATAAGATGGCGGATATGCAAAATCAAAGGTAAGAGCAAGAGATTCTACCCAGACGCATCTCTTTGAAGACGATCTGCACCCCATGCCAGCAACTCACGAATGCAATCGAGAGATCCTCCTCTTGCAGCCAGATGAAGAGGAGTGCTTCCCGGATACCTATAGACAACAAAAATCAATCTCGTGGACAACTGAGAACTTAAACAATCAATCCCTCGTGGGATTTAAAGAAGAATTACCCATATCCTCCGGTTGATGCACAAACTAGAGCTCCATTATCCAGAAGAATGTGCACACAATCAGGCCGTCTTTGACGGGCTGCTAGGTGCAATGGTGTGGCACCCCTGCCGTCCCTGATATTAACAAATCGTGCGTATCCCCTGAAATCCATCAAATGACCCACAAAGTTATCAACTGATACCGAGCCCCACACACACACCCACACACGCGCTCGCGCACACAGAGAGACCCACCAAGAGACAGCAACTGGACTAGATTGAGCAGCAGAAAGAATGGCCTTGAGGCAATTAGAATGACCGTAATAAGCAGCATAGTGCAGGCAAGTTCTTCCATTGAGCGAATCAAACATCAATACCTGATTAACAACATCATCTCCGATTAGCAATTCATGCAACGAATGAAAAAACCAAAGAATAGTAAAAAGGAAAGTGTTAGAATTTGCCTACATTAGCTCCAGCTTCAAGCAGCTTTTCCACGCAGGCGATTTTGCCATGCATTGCGGCTAACATAAGCGGAGTCTGAGACCATATCGTAACCCAAAGAAGGAAAAAAAAAAAAGAGAGTGAATCCCAGATCGAGAAGAAGAACGAAAGCCCACTAGATCGAACAGCTTTAGATCATTAAACACAAGGCAGACATTATATGAACTTCACCTGCTTGTGCCGGTTCAATAAATCAGCATTCAAGGACCGATCCAGAAGCATGGATAGAATCTGCAAAACAAATCACAGACCAGAGCTCAACCAAACTTACAAAAACCAACTTTTATCGAAGACGAAATGCGAGTCAAATGAACAAAAAACAAAAGTAATCAGAATAAACTATCGGTGCGCACCAAGAAAGAAAACTTTAGAAAGACGATACAGGACAGAGGAAAAAAGGAAGGATTTTTGTAGAGAATCACCTCGATCTGGCCATTTGCAGCAGCGATATGAAGCACGGACTGGCGATCATAAGCAGTGGTCTGGTGAAGGAGACTAGAATCTCTCTCCAGGACAGCTTCCAAAATCTCCAAATCCCCAAACTGCACAGCAGTGAAGAGCCCGTGCTCCTGACTCGCTCCGCAACTCAGTCCCTGACCCATCTCCTCCTCGCTTCACCCGCCGTCGTCGCAGCCGCCGCCGGGAGGCGCTTCCACCCCTATGCCCAGAGAGGTGGTGGCCTGAGAGTGGTCATTGCGCCTCCCAAAAAAGTGGCTCCCATATATATGTATTGCACTCTGGGAGAACTCACAGGCGGGGAGAGAAGGCAGAGAAAGTGAAGGATTTTTTTATTTTAATCGCGAGGATTAGAAAAATCAGAGCAAAGTGAACAATTCCGGGGTTAAATTGCATTGGACAGTGGATCTGCCCGGAGGAGGAGGGGAGCTGACCGTACCGATGACTTTGACTGTTCTGGGCAGGAGTCAGATATTTTCGGGGCAAGTTGAATGAATTCCATCTTTGATTCCGCGTTATTGCGCCAACTATTTAAGATTAAGTCCAAGACCGCCGTCTAAATTACTATTACAGTCCTTGTCTGAAAATCAGACCGTGCTTTACTGGTTTTCTACGGCTCATTTTCCCATTTTCCTTTTTTTTTTTATACATCCACTAGTTAAATAACGCAAATATTAAGGGAGAACTGGAATGAAAATCATTTTCTAGCCTTGACTCATTTTTTTCCCCCATAGAAATTGATAATAAAATGAGCATTTGCACCTCGATGAAATTGGCATGGGAAGGAACGCTAATTTCAGTTTTCAGTGGAAATATTCTAATATTAAATGGCGCATCTATATAACAGCTTAAATTTTTAAAATAGTCGGCAAAATCTCATAAAATCTTTTATGTTAATATCTCATGTCATCGGAACAGGAGACCTAGATGCGATCCCCTTGTTTGTCTCTCTTATCATATATTTTTACCCTTAAACTGCTTATTTCGCGAAAAATGAATGATTTGAAAAAATATTCTTTTTAATATTCTAATATTTAGACAAAGAAAACATTTTTCATTAGCTATTTCAAGCAATACAAGCAGTCGTTTTGAGGAAAATGACTTTCAAATCGTTCATTTTTCTCGAAACAAATACAGCCTGATTGGCAGCCTCCTGCAAAGTTTTACGCATGCAGTTATATTTCTAAATTTATCTTTACTGTTTCCTTCCATTTGACATTTAATTGTGATGCTTTTATTATCATATCATCTCTATACACGACCAAGATAAAATAAACTAAAGTACTCCTTTCATTTTAGACCCAAAAAAAAAAAAGTACTCCTATCATCTTATTCTTCACTCCATGGGATCTCTTCCTTTATTCCTTAATATTCTTAGACCACACGTGCCAATGTATCTCTATAGATATTTAGGGAAAATTTCGTTTAAGGGCCCGAAGTGCCCTCGATTTCTCAAATAAGGGCCCGAAGTGGACCTTATTTCAAATAAGGGCATGAAGTGCCCTTTTTATTTCAAAGAAGGGCCTGAAGTGCCCTTTTTGTTTCAAAGAAGGGCATGAGTATGGATATTTTAGTCATTTCCTTTTTTTTGAATTTTTTTCCTTCTTTTTTTTTTTTTCCTTTTTTCCTTTTTATTTCTGCCCTAGCTCGCCGGTGGCAGCGGCCATGCTCGGGCGAGCAGAGGGCGGCCCTCGCCAGCCTCTCCTGGGCGAGGCGACGGCTGCCCTCGCCAGATCCGGCGAGAGCAGCCCCAGCCTCGACTGGGTGAGGCCGGCGAGGGCCGCCCTCTACTCGCCCAAGCGAGTGCCGCCCTCAGCGAGCCCGGGCGAGGCCGTTGAGGGCCGCCCTCGAGGCTAGCGAGGGACTCGCCCAGGCGAGGCTGGGGCTGCCCTCGCCGGATCTGGCGAGGGCCGCCCTCGGCTCGAAGTGCCCTCGCCGGATCCGACGAGGGCGGCCCTCGACGACCTCCCCCGGGCCCGCCTAGGGCGGCACTCGCCCCCGCGAGGGCCGCCCTCGACTCGCCCGAACGTGGCCGCTGCCGCCCTAGCCAGTGGCCAGCCACCGGCTAGCTAGGGCAGAAATAAAAAGGGAAAAAGGGAAAAAAAAAAAAAAGAAGGAAAAAAGTTCAAAAAAAAAGAAATGACTAAAATACCCATACTCAAGCCCTTCTTTGAAACAAAAGGGCACTTCAGGCCTTTATTTGAAACAAGGTCCACTTCAGGCCTTTATTTGAGAAATCGAGGGCACTTCGGGCCCTTAAACGAAATTTTCCCTAAATATTTTATTAATTAGTTGATTGGTGGGCGGGCGGATCGTATCAATTGTGCATGAGGGGCTTAAAAGTCCACGCGATTTCATTCGGGGCATCTGCCGGTGGGAGGGCTAGAAATGGAATTTTGGTAATTCTTGCTATAGTAAGAATTTAATTCGTTTATTTAAATTTGACCCCGTATTTTTCGGATGTTTGATTGGCCAATGAGAACCCGCCATTTGGAAGACTTCCACCTTGGATGGCGGTGACGGTGGCGCGGCTGCTAAAGAGGTGGCCGTGGTGGCACCTCAATTTCACCTCCTCCGAATGACCTAACTTCAAGTTTTTTCTTGTGCATTCTGAATAGAAGTTTTAAGAATTAGTAAATCATCCCGACATCATAGAAACTTCATACATCATTCTATGTCACAAAATTGAAAATAAATCGAAGAACTAGTAAATTATTTCAACACTAGGCAAATATAATATGCAAAACGCTATGGCTGAGTCAAATGTTCAAAAGCAATTCCCTCGTCAGCAACTTCTTTACGATCTACCTCATCGCTCGGTAAAATTAGTCTTGTGTAGGCGGATAAATTCTTTGTATCCAAACATTATTTTGCCCTTGCGCAAGAGCCGTTCACATGGACGGTTGGCTTGGAGTTAATCGGGGAAATAAGTTAAAACGAGTATCAATAGTACATGGGAGATGCGGAGTGTTGAGGGTGTGGTTCATACTCCCATGCGACGGGAAAGCACGTGGGTCCTGCTCATGAATAGAGGATTTTTACAATTTAAGCCCATATTTTTTCATTAGTGGTTTGGGTCTGGGCTCATGAATAGCTGCTACTATATATATACTCCTTTTCTTTTATAATTAAGGGATGTAACTAGAGGTGCGATGTGTTAATTATAGTGGAATCCTCTGCTGGACGTAGCCCTGGTTTAAGGGTGAACAATGATAAAATCTCGTGTCTCGATTTCTCTCTTGCGCTTTACGTTTTACTTCAACTTGATTGTGTGCCGAATCTTAATACTGAGGAAGCCAGCAGATAGAAAAAAAAAAAAGCATGTGGAAAAGGAAGTGGGAAATGGATTTAAGTCCTTGGGCTGGAATCACATAGCACAAGCAAAGCATAAAACCTCAAAACTTAAAATTTGGCGATCTTGGTAATTAGTTGGCGCTTTCTGGGGTCAAAATTGCCTTTTTCAGACAAGCCAAACACCTCGTACCCTTTTTCTTTTCCTCCTTTTCCGCCCTGTTTTTGAACAAACTTGAAATTTTGTCGAACAAGTAAATGTCTACCAGCGCTCTTCTGGAGAATCGCCTTCTTGCGTTATTGTCCAAGCAAACGCTTTCGCTTAGGAATTTATCTTCGTTGTACTGTCATTTCACCTTCTTATCTTATGTCTTTAATAAAGTGAAGATGGCTTATAGTTAACTTCCCGCGTTACTGTGTTACTTTTTGTGTCTCCGTTCTTTAAAATCACGCCTCGGGTTTCCTTGCGTGCATATTATGTCTTTAAGGAGGACGGCTTAATGTAAACTTCCCGAGTTATTATGTTTCTTTTTGTGTCGCGTCTTTTAAAATCATGTCTTCGGGTTCATTGCGTGCATATCTATTCGTACTCTTTTTTCTTTTTGGGGGTCGAAATATCGACTCATACTTTAGTCCCTACCATTTAAGATCTACCCCCAGGAGATCAATTTGCAATCAATCCTAATATAATGTGCGGGCGTTGCAGCACCATTTCGCCGGATCTATGGTACGTGAAAGCCAAGTCCTGCGTGATTTGGAAGCATTACTCGATCGGTTAATAAACGTTTTCATCGATTAATCGAAGAGTGAAAACCGTAAGAGTGGAGTAAATGCCATATGACAGTGTTTAGGTGAATTCGTGTGAATATTTTTGCTGGTCATGCGACTGCAGGTAGAACTTGGTGTATAATTATTCTTTAATTTTATTTCATGTCTCTTTAAAATTCTTCTCAGTTTTTATTTCCTAGATAAACCCCCGGGGGGATTCAAATCATGGGTCAATCGAGGCTAGACTAGACAATTTCACTATGGTGTCGGTGGCAGTGCCGTACTGTTGTGTGTAGATGTTAGAGAAGATCATATGAGTTTTCTCTTTTTGCCCTTGATAAGTTAATTTTAAGAAGATAAAGGAGTTTCTGCTAGGGTTTTGACATGTAAATAAGAATCTCGTACTTACCCAATGGAGTCGAGACTGCTACGAAAATTCAGAAGAGCGTCTTTTAGTTGTTTCCTTTTGTTGCAAGTGTAACTATCTAAGTCATGTACCGAAAGAAAAGGGTCGTCCTTGTTAAAGTTGTTATCCCACATCGCCTGAAAACGAGTTTTATATGCTCTTTATATTTATATGGTCTCCCTCCACCTAATAACTTAAGCTTTTGGGTTGGACTTTCTAACCGTCCTAATGCTCGAACATTAGGAATGGAATGTCTTAGTTGAGAATAATGCAGAAAAGATTTTTTTTTTTTTTTGTATATTTCAATATATATCATAGAGTACATGGAGAGCCCCTTTATAGGCTTTATTAGAAGACTATTTAATGAAATCAAAAGAAGTCAAATTAGATAGGCATACTCAAAATAAATATAGAAAATCAGAGAAAACAACATAAATATCTTTAAAAGATATTTAAAATATCTCTAACAGTCTTAAATCGACACTGTGAACTTAGGTTAGGTATGGTGATTATCATTATGGGTGCGTTTGTTTCGTGAAAAATGAGAGATTTGAAAAATATTTTTTGAAAAATGATTACCTATATTGTTTAGAAAAATTAGTCAACGGAAAATGTTTTCATGGTCGATAACAATCTATGCCCGATTCTTTTCGTAGGAGATATTCTATTCATTTATTTTTATAAACGATATAAGCGATTACTTTTTCGAAAATATTTTTCAAATATCTCATTTTCCGCGACTCCCTATAAGTACAAATATTTTTTGGAAGCCCCTAGGTTTGGTTCAGCAATTGTATGCAGGGTTGTGGCAGATTCCCCCAACAAAGAAGCAAAGAAAAGCAAAGTTGCAATGCTCGGCTAGGAAACCATGGCTCGACGATGCGACGTGAACTTTTGATCGACATCGAGAGAGAGCTTTGAGGAGGAGATAAGAGGAGGCGAAAAAATATCTTGGAAGCTATTTATTTGGTAGGTCCCCGTTGGGGAGATTTGTGCTTCTCTCCTTCGGTCACATCATTCTTCTCTTTTCGGTGACCTTAACTAGACAGCTAAATCGAAAGGGAAACTAGCATAATAACCTACCGATATGACTTCCTACTTAAATCTGAGTTCCCTCTAGGCAGGATTCGAACCTGCAACCATCGGTTCTTGAGGCGAAAGTATCGAAATTCTTCACCTCCGGATCAACCCCGATGTGGGCTTTGTCATCATATTTCACAAGCATGTGTGTATTGAGCTCTAATGATGGAAAATCACGTTATTAAGGAAATCATGGATTTCAATGTATCAAAGGTATATTAGACGGTATATTAGACTGATCCGATCCATTTCGAAAAAGATAAGTAAAATTATTTCGAGCTCGATATAATGGAGTTAATGTAAAATACGCCTATATATGATAGTTTTTCCATGTTCAATTATTTGTGGGATTCCGACACTCTGACTACCAAGCATGGCAAGGAAAATTACACGTCAGCAACGAAAAATCTAGTTTGACGATATATTCTTCTAATGCTTCGTAAATTTTGTAGGCACATGTAAAAAGAAAAGGTGATGTGAAGTTCTACACAAGGTAATTTTATAAATAAGAAACCCAAGAATTGAATAAGAAGTGTATGCGTTAGGGCATCAAGATCTCAGCCAGTTCTATGGTCCACTTACATATTAGATCTACCTTACCTAGCGTAAAAGAAGTCATAAATCTATTGTATTGGTACCGTATTGGTACCAATTCAGTCATAATCATTTTTTTTAGGTCGGAAAGTCATAATCATTTCAATTGGATCAATTTAGTCCTAAACCTTTTTGCATTGGTACTAATTCAGTCCATCCAACCGATTTAGGTCGAAAATTGCTGACATAGACGCCGACCGTCCTACGTGACACTGCCGGCATTGACGTTGATATTTTTTAATATCTTTTTTTTCTTATTTTATTATTTTTCCTTTCCCTTTTCTTTTTGCCTACGATCGGCCATGGCCGGCAAGGCTAACCCTCACCCCAGCAAGGGCGGCCTTGCCTAGGCGAGGGCGAGGCTCGTCAGCCCTCGCCCTCGCCAGCCATGGCCTGGCGGGTGGCCAGTCGTCGGCAAAAAGAAAAGGGAAAGGAAGAGAAGAAAAATAAATTCAAAAAGATTATTAAAAAATGTCAACGTCGGCGTCGCACATGCCATTTAAGACAACCGACGTCCACGTCAGTAATTTTCGGCCTAAATTAACTAAATGGATCGAATTGATACCAATATAATAGGTTTAGGATTCTTTTAGTACTTTTGCCCTATCATATTTGTCTGAATCTTACCATTCCTAAGATAATTACAAAACACTCTTTTCATGTTAAAACTTGGTTGAACCAAATCCCAACAAAGCCATTGAATTCGATCTTTCTTCTTGACGCCTGTGACGCCATCATGGGCCAACCTGCTCCGTGCAGGTTCATAGTTGCTTATGGCATCCGAAAGAGCAGAAGAATAAAAACTTGACCGTAAGTTTATTAAACCTTAGATCTTTCACATTCACCTAATGATATAATCACCCTATTAATTTCACCGAACGAAGGAACCCATCTAATCCTCAGTACCACTTAAAATAGACAAGCCATGTTCAAGCACCGTTTGACTGCCTTTAGCGACCAAACCAAATGATCCGACAATTACGTGCTCCTTCACTCAATGTACTAACTTTTTCGTAGTTTGAGTTGTATCTCGTCTGAGCCAATTTTGGCCTGACTGTCAGTTGTGGAACAAATTCGATGCTTGGTTTGTCTTCAAACCGTATAATGAGTAAAGGGGTACTTTTAATACTGTTCGCAACGACTTAACTCGATTTGCATGAGCAAAAACTCCTTAGAAAGAGCACACCTTGTGACCATTTTGAATTTTTGTGCTTTTTACTTATGAATCCCTTCATAAGCTCTCTTCAATCCCAAACGAGATTATATTTTTTGTGAAACAATGTTGTATTTTACCATTCTAATGAGCTATATCAAGTTGAGCCATTTTATTCAGTCTCTGCTCAATTTACTGAACTGAATGATCTTTTTTGCCTGAAATCTAAAAGCTGTTCCTTTTCCCTCCTTCCCATAAGACGTTCTTATTCGATTTCTTTGAGAATCAAACTGGAGAGGCAACCTTCCAAAGCTCCCTTGCATGGCGAAGCTAGAGATTGAAGATGCAACCGATTCCGTTGCGAGATAGCCAGACAACGGAATTTATGATTAACTATGCGAGCTTCGCTTAAAAGCGGGGTATTTCTTCAAGCAAGAGCTTACCGTACGTTGATGAACCGACTGATGAAAGAGACGTAGGAAGCCCCGAGTGTGTTCTTACATCAAAGAGTGCGAACTAAGCTTTGAGCGTTGTTGGTCTTTAGTACACGACCGAAACGATCCAACCAAACCAAGCATGGGACAGGTAAAGCTCACAAGTGGGTAATTAAGAAACTCGGCGCTAACTTGTACGCGTGCATTAAGTGAGCTCCAAAGAACTCGGTTGGCTGAATTAATACGGGCAGCTTGAATCGGTACGTATTTATGGATGGGATGATAAGCTTCGCGTATCATAATTTTGCTGGCTCTTCGTGATTCTGAACAGATGTAAAATTGACAGTAAGTGCCCGAAACGAGTTAAGGAAAAGAAGAGTCGGAAAGGAAAGATTATGTGGGGGTGTCCATGGAAGTTGCAGCGATTGGATTGTTCATGGCGGCGAGAGAAGAATGGACCCCACGGTTGGAGTGACAGATTAGGAATCTCACGAGTGCTTGTCACGACGATTCAGCTTAGATACGCATCTCATTCTCTTTTTACGTGGAATCTTTACTCCATTGTCCGACCCTCACGCAGCCATTTTATACCGAAAACTCTCCATTGCGTGCTGATTGCAGCTATGAGAAGCAATTGCTGAACACGTTTCTGGGCATTAAAATTTAGCCAGATGCTCCAATAATTGGTGAGTCAGATCGCTTTCTTAGGTTTTGTTGGGTTTTTATAAGTCCCATCACAAAATTACCAAAGGTTGTGCGGCTGGAACTTCTCTTTTCAATCCATGTTCATGGAGCTTGTAGCAGCAGATCATCAAAGTGCTTGATTAATTATAAGCAAGTTAGAGAAGTCAATGAAAAAGCCTGAAAAGATCCAAGGGTAAAATCTGAACCCAACCCACAAAAAAGTGGTTAGCTCATTCGCTTAGCTTGGGGTGATCGATTTCAAGGTGGATAAGTTCCAAACTGGAACCTACTCTATTAGAATTGGTTCCCTATTCTTGGAACCTGGAACCGACCTTAGAAGTTATTCTGTTTTTCCTGTCTAGTTTCGGGGTCTATCTAAAAACTTATTTTTCTTTTGTTCCTTTCTTGGTTTCATTTTTTACAACAAAATTATATATCTCCAAGAAAATGGGTCAAAGTAAAAGATGAACGAGGGTGAGCGAGTAAAGGTGAGTCAAGAACAAGCGACAGTTGTGAAGCTCGAATGAGCGAGGGCGAGCCGCGAGTGAGGGAGGAGGAGGGTGAGTCGCGAGCAAGAAAGAGAAAGTCGTAAAGTGTTTGAGTGAGGTTGGAGAGATCATAAAAAAAAAGAGAGATACAAAAAAGATGCCAAGAGAAAAATTAAGGTTTTTAAAAGGCTTTATGAAACATGTTCTAAATTCGGCTCGATCACCGGACCCGTTCTTCACTCGGAAACCGGTTCCCACCGTTTTTGGAACTGAGAACCTTGAACTGGACCGTTTTTTACGGCGGTCCAGTTTCACATCCCTACGCTCAGCTACTGGAGAGAGAGAGAGAGAGTAGCCCAACAGTTTAGACCAGACGGCCCATCAGGACCTACTTTGAGCAATCAATGGGAGTATAATCGTTATTAATTAGGCTCGAGAAAGGATTTAAGGCCTGACACTGACCCCAAACCAACCATTGATCCATTTTTTTTTTCAGGGGCCTATTGGTTACTAGGCCCATTTGAGTTACCAGAAGGGTCGCATGTTTTTGGGTTTTTTCTAGGCAACATCAATATCGTCGCTTCATGCTCCGATGCAATCAACAACAAGACCAAGAAGAAAAGTTTCATTTGTGAAAGAACAGAATGGAAAGATTTCTTAACTTCGTATCTTATAAAAGAATTGCGAACTTCGTATCTTATGAAAGAATTTCGGGCAGCAATAAAAACCTGTATAGTTAGAATAAACGTTAATTCTGCGTTTAGGTTAGGAAATTGCAACATATAGATTTGGTCTGTCGCCATATTGCTTGCAAGCCACCAATTTGAATTCTCAACTGACATTCCACTCTCCGATTGATCATAACATCTTTAGACTTAATTTTCGCATTTTACCATTTGTAAAGTGGCAATAGTACTTGCGATTTGCCAAAAGCAGCAAATAGCCAGATAACAAGTGATCCAACGACGAATATCGTCTGAGACTCACGTGAGGAAATCAACGCCTTCTGCTGCAGTAAATAAATGATTAGAAATAAGGGAAAATGATACAAATAATGATGAACTTTGACCCAACATGCATTGTCATCCTTGAACTTTTGATTTATTCAATGTAATCCCTGAATTTTTGCCCAACGTGCAATATGATCCCTTAACTTTTAATTTGTTTAATGTGTTGGAGTTGGCGAATACTTCGGGGACCCTTGTTTCTCATACCGGGCACACCCATGTGAGCTTAGGGAAACTGAAGTATGAATCGACGACATGTGACCCATGCGCACGGAATGCGGAGGTTCAGGGACAGCACTCCCGAAACGGGGGTCCCACTAACCGGTCAGTGGTTCTGCTCCTCGGTAAGCGGACGGCTGCCCCGCTCGCCGGTGAGCGGGTGGGGGTTCGAGGGCAGCGCCCCCGAAACAACATCGGATTTAGGCTTGTGTTTAAATTGGCCCGTTTGTTGTGGGATCAAAGGGTTTCGGATAGGCCTGAATTTTGGGCCCATTTTTTAAGTCCTATATATTGTACTCGTATGAGAGATCATTATAACGAGTTGGTGTGATGAAAACCTAAATATAGTGAAATTCCTTTGCATAACGTAGTCCTATTTCTGGAGTGAACCTGGGTAAACTCGTGTATCATTCTTTTTTATTTTTTGTGATTATTCTGATTCGATTTAGAATAAAATCCTATCATAATGTGGACTATATGAACATATTCAATGTTGTCCCTGATTTGAAATTAATGAAAGGGCTTGAATATTTTCATATAGTTCAGGACCTACATTGAACATGTACCAAAAATTCAAAGACCACATTGAACAAATTAACAGTTCAGAGATGGACCACATTGAACAAATTAAAAGTTGAGGAACTGAGATCACATTGCACGTTGAGCCAAAGTTTAGAGACAATTTGTGCCATTATCCTAGAAATAAGCTACATAGTAAATAAGAGTATTTGTCCAGGTCCTGTGCACAATGTTTCACTCGATCTGGATCAGTACTAGGAAAAGAAAGATGCATCGCGAATATGGTGGAAGGTTTGAGAGTCTGAGGGTCCATAATTAGCGCTGCTTTACTTTTAAATTAGGTGAGAGAAGAACAGACTTGAAGACGCCAGAGTTCTCCAATATCTCTTTCCCTCTTTCCAACAAGACCCAGAATACTCTTACCAGCTCTATATATACACCACATCTTCGCTCTGCTCACAACAGAAATCATCCGAGAACGTCTATTCATACATTGCAAAATCATCTCGCTTTTCCCGAGTTCTCTGATCATTGATCACAATGTCGCTCATTCCCAGCATCTTTGGAGGCCGCCGAACCGATGTCTTCGACCCATTCTCTCTAGACATTTGGGACCCTTTTGATGGCTTCTTCACCTCCTCACTCACCAATGTGCCCGCCTCGGCTCGCGAAACTTCGGCATTCGCGAATGCGCGAATTGATTGGAAAGAAACTCCAGAGGCCCATGTGTTCAAAGCGGATGTCCCGGGGCTGAAGAAGGAGGAAGTGAAAGTTGAGGTGGAAGAGGGGAGAATCCTTCAGATCAGTGGGGAGAGAAGCAAGGAGGAGGAGGAGAAGAATGATAAGTGGCGCCGGGTTGAGAGGAGCAGTGGGAAGTTCATGAGGCGGTTCCGCCTCCCGGAGAATGCAAAGATGGACCAGATCAAGGCAAGTATGGAGAATGGGGTGCTCACTGTGACTGTGCCCAAGGAAGAGGAGAAGAAGCCGGAGGTGAAGGCCATTGATATCTCTGCTTAATCCCGGAGTTGGTTGTGCTAATGCTATGCAATATGCAATGCCAAGAATACAACTCTATGAGTTGTGAATAAATTATTTGCTTCTGTTTGTGTCGTTGTGTGCTTTTGTGTTCTGGTATATCCCAAAATATGTAATCAGCTATCACTTTTTTGGTGAAAATAATGTAAGCTGCATCGTTTGAGTTCTTAGAAAATTCCTCATATCTTTCCCAGTTGTGTGGTATCAATGCAAATATGCAAGCTCAGTAAAACAGACGAAGTAAATAGATAAAGGGGAAAATCGAAAAAGGAGGTTCTATATTTGTAGAGTATTGTTGGAAAAATCTTTTCTTGCCTTCAGCTCACAATTCTATAGGTCATATTTAGATAGGTCCGACCCTAATCAAGAGAGCAAAAAATCTCCGCATCAGCTCTTCCTTCTTACTTCAACACTTCTAAATAGATAAGCTACCACCAAAACTCTAGAAGAGTGCAAATTTACTTTAACCCTATACTACATGATCTGAGAGATCAGAAGGTGAACCGAGTATAAATATCCTTCACTGCACAATCCCAAAAAGTCAGTGATAGCATCCGTGATAAGCAGGCACAGCTCCTTATGTATCGGGATTGCAGTAAGAGCAACAAATTCAGGTCACTTACGTTGCTGTGCTTCCAGCGTCAGCAGAAGCATAGGTTATCTGTTCTTTTTATGATAGGAAATCTTTAATGTTCCCCAGGATGCCCTTATCATAAGGGTTGTGGAACGTCAAGCTAGTGGAACTTTGCCCTAGATAAGCAAATGACGAAACAGTTAAGACAGACAAGGAATCTAAAAATTTTGGAAGAACTATCGAGCTGATGGAATAAGAAAAGCAAGTAAAATTTACCTTGTTCAGATTTAACTTGGTGTTGAAACTCTGGATACTTCTTCCAGTTTATCTGAAAAGATGCATGCCAGGATGATGCGCACTACAGAATTCACCCAAAGTGAAAATATGTTCAAGGGAAGGTGCCCAACTGATTGTGCACTTACCCACTCATCAGTTCTAATGTTGAAACATATGCAGTATATGTGCCACATGAAAAATATACCCTGCACGACACAAGCACGTTATATGCTTGCAGAGTACCATTATATGTTACGAGAAGTAACGGATAAGAAACCCGTACACAAGCAAAAAGTTAGACCTGCCATAGCAATTGGAGCAGAGAAAACAGCAATCCACCAATGACCAAGTCTGCAGCCATATTACTCTGAAGCCATAAAAAAGAAGGTTTTAGAAGGTCACTAGGTCAATTGACGACCCAATCAGACTTTATATACTTCAAATGATGCTCAAACTGCAATTACTAACCTCCAATCTAGTTTGGTACAGAATTGAAGGTTTAGAAGCAACTGACAGTCAGCAGACAGATGCACAACACAGGAAAAAGAACTCATGAAAGGCCGGAAGATGAATCATTTCTAACACGTAAAGCATCAATAGTGGAGATAAAGATCAGCTCCGAGCCTGAAAGGTGAAAAAGAGGAACGACCTTTGCTCTTTGACCAAAGGTAGTGAAATACAGCATGCAGAACTATTTATCCAATTCTTAGAATCTACACAGCAGTTAACTTGTGATTGTCCTACACACTGATCACAGCTTTGGAGCATTTCTAATATGCAAACATGAGTAAATACAGTGTGCTGGGTTACTTATCCAATCTCTAACATCCAAACAGAAAAGTAACAATTGTCCTTCAGGAACCTATACATTGATTAAACCTTGATTGGATGAAGATGGATGCCTCCTCACATACCCTAATTCATTGAAGACTATCTCAGATTTAAATGACCAATTTCTCTGTCTGTTCATCAATTAATCAGCAGATAAAGATTGCATATCTGCCAAATAACGAGCAGTACCAGCAGTTACAGGGAGTAGCATTGGCAGATACATGGATGCTAATGATTAGCTTGGGAAATTTAAGGCTATATAGTTTGTTATAATATCATAGGTTCTCTTTCGTAATCTAGGCTCACCTCACCTGCAAAATCATTCTAACCCCTGCTCAAACTCCAGGGGGAATGTCCCAGTGCTAATTTAATGTTTATAAGGAGTTGGATAAAGTCAGGCAGCATAAGCCAAACTTACACTTAGATGAGCAGGCCACAAAAGAAGACTCGGTGATAAGAAATCCAGCCAAAAGAGCCATGAAAAGGAAATAGTTATTCTGACCTGCATAGTGATGCCAACACCAATGTGATGCTCAGGAAACGTGCTTCATGATTACAAGTAAGAATGATGAAGTATTAACTAATTGTATTAAGGAGTCTCTTGAAAGTTCAGTTGCCAAGTGGAGCTACCATTACCTATACAATTTCCAAACGCAGGGCAATGGTGGTCAAACCCTTTGATATATGCCTCGCAACTTCTACAATATCTTACTCTTCCCATCAAAGCGCTAGTCTGAAAAAGAAGAAGGGCGGACAACGTTTGAATAAATGAAACTTTAAGTCCTCTGCACATATGGGATTTGCCAATTAAGGGATAACGACATGTGCTACTGCTAAGTAATGGATGGAATAAGTAAATTGGAAAAATGGATCGCGATGAAGTATAATCGCATGTTTAGTGACTTCCCAATTTTCATTACCTCACTGACTTCAGAGATGGATCCATCACAAAGTTCGTTTGATAAGGAAGGTCCAGGTGTTACACGACCAGGATCTCTTTTAAAAATACTGTACATTGTATACACGATTATCAGCACAGAACCAGTCACCACAGATATCAGCAAAAGCAAGTAAATAAAAACAGGTCAGAATCAATGGATTTACGCAGGTAAAAACTCAAAAGTTGGAGGAATGGAAAGGACAAACCTGCAAAGGCCAATTATAAGCATGGCAACTTCTCCATGGAACAAAATATCCGTCAACAGTGGAACCGCTGCGATGGAAAGTAAACAACGATGAGCCAGGATGTCATGTTCTTTAAGTTCCTACCTGACTATAGTGCCGGAAATCCATGATAAATGATTGGACAATACGAACTAAAACACCATTCCATGGATAAAGAAAGAGACTATTCGATCCATATTTGTTTGACTTGTTAGCGAAGCAACTCCACTCTATTGGAAGCACGGAATCCCACTCCAACAAAAAGACGAGTAAGTAAGGAACTTAGCATCAATTTAGAAGAAGCTAAGAGAAACTGTTCGCAGCCTGATGGATACAATCGTTGCCAATCGTAATGGAGAGTCTCGTGCTGTGCACTGGTCGACCATACTCACCAGCTGCTGACCGTAGTCCGATCAGGATGAAGAAATACCTCGGAGAACAGTGGACACTGCTCCGATTCCCGGATGATCAGGGGCGTAGAACAGTTATCGAACTAAAGAGCACAAACCATATCGAAGCCATGTGCTGCTTAATTTACAAAAGGAAGAAGAAAATCACCTTCTCTGACGACGGTCACATAGACAACCCAGATGTATATAATATTTAGAACGACAAAGGCAGGGGCTGATGCATAGACCCCGAGAACTCGCCTACACCTCCCTCCCAATCCCAGAACCACCACGAGCATCACAGCTGCACAGGGCAAGCCAGCATGCAATTCGCATCTCGCAAAATCCGAACTATGCACAGAGAGAGGGGGAGAGAGAGAGAGAGAGAGAGACCTGAGAGGGCGAGCTGAATGAGGAGTGAAGAGGTGTAGAGGAAGCGAGGAATGAGAGCGAGGGTGAACTGAGTGAGGAAGACGGAGATGCAGGAAGTGATGCAACGTCCGATTGAGCTCGTGCGAGTGTCGCGCTTCCTCTGGTCGTCGATCTCAGCCATTTCTGCTCCGATTCTTCATCGCTCCGGCAAATACTCGCACAAGACCGCCTCGGACGCCATTTCAACAGGCTGAGGTGAGAGAGGGAAGTGGAGCTGCGGAAGGCAGAGGAGCAATGGACTCTCTCCTTTTTCACTCGAGCGGAAAAAAGAAGACTCGCTTTCTGTAGCGCTTACGCAAATTAAATTTCATTTAGGCAAGACGAGATTTCCTAGTATAATAAAGAGTAACCTATAATATCATTTTCCCCGTCTTTCTAACATTCAATTTTGACCCCCCAAAAAATAAAAATAAAAATAAAAACATTCAGTTCATACTTTAACTTTTGACAAAAGGGTGAGTAGAGGGATAACATTTTTCTATGAAAAGTTAAAATAATCCGACCACGCATATTTCGATGTTTAGTTGTTTTCGAAGATAAGTACACTGAAAATTTTAAGACTCATCATGAGAGTACAATTGGATCTTAAAATTTTCAAAATATGCAATCAAATCCTAAAACTTTTAGAAAATGCAATCAATGTAAAGACTTGATGTATCAATTTGACAGGTTTTAGAATTTGATTGCACATTTTGAAAGTTTTAGTATTCAATTGCACTTTCCGACAAGTTTTAGGACTTAATTGCATTTTTTTAAAATTTTAGAATTCGATTGCACTTTCGTAACTAGTTTTAAGACTTCTAATTAGGCTAAATGCCAGAGGAAAGGTGCAGAGAAAGTCCAAAAGAACTAGAGGAGGAGGAGGAGGAGAAAGCCGATTTCTGTGAAGGGCCCGTCTCGTATTGGCTTCGGCTAATTATTAATTCGCCGTCACAATTGGCTAGTCTAATATTAGGAAAATAAAACAACAGAGCATTACGCTCCCAAGAAACGTGATACGTACTTTGAAGTGCGCTTGTTAGATAAAAAGACGGTCTGACTTGACTTCAGAGGCTCTCTGACTTCCGGTACAAAAGTGTTTTAGGGTTTTGAAGTAGACCAATGGTTTATAATCTCAGCTACAAAGGAGGCATGAACTTACCTTGCAAATCCATCAAAAAGCTATCTGGACGAATCTCGGCATATGCTTGTGAATGTAAGAGAGCCCTCCGCGAATCTGTTTCAAAAGACCCATCAATATTAATGCTCGAAACTCCAACCTTTAGTGGTATCCATGTCCAAGATGAGTTCGATGTAGTATACTACATCTATCTCGCGTTGTCTTCTTCTTACAATTCCAACGAGACCTCTTTAGATGGATATTTTTTCGATAGGAGTAATTTCGCATTAGATAGAGTTTTCTCATTCAAGTGAAAATTGGCCATTTTTTAGTGAGTTGTTTCATACACATATCAACTTGCAAATAGGGTCGTGCTGATAGTGTCGTACAAGAACTGATAATCGATAATCGGAATAGAAAGTGCTTACTAGTCGGTTTTTGGTTTCAGTATAAGTACTTTTATTGGCATATTCAATTTATAAGTTTGGATAATCGACAAATTAAATCAAACAATCGGTTTAATAGGTTATTGTAAATCCCCTCGTTGACTAATAAAATTTGTAGTTAATCCAAATGAGTCCTTCTTTATCCAATAATTTTCGAAACTAATGAGTTAGAGTTTCTATTTATAACGTTACTTTTTGTTGGGGTGTGGTTCATATTCCCCTAAGACAGGAAAGCAAGTGAATCCCGCTCCACGCTGAGCGGGTGAGAGTTCGGGGGAGCCGCCCCGGCGGGAGTTTCAAGGGACAGCGCCTCCTAGACATCAGAAGGTTTTTACAATTTAAGTCCGTAAATTTTTGTGTCGAATCCTAACGCCTTTCCGGTTCATTTCCGTGTCAAATATAAGGTGTGCGACGCTCGGTGTCGGACGGGGGATCATGGACAACTTTACTCGTAGAGGGACCTTTTAAATATACACAATCAAATTGTTGATTGCAAATAATGATGCCTTCTTTACAGCACTTTTCAAGTAATATCCGCACAGCGACTACAAGTCCAAAGTGGCTAATTAAGCTGGCACAGGCTAAACTGGGAGGAGCCGAGCAGAGCCGAGCCGACTGGCACAAAAGTCGCTCGGACCGAGTCATGCCGACTCCGAGTCCGTGTCAGAAGGACGAAGACCACAACAAGGGGCTATTAACGGTTAACCCACCACCACAAGAGCCAACTTGGGCCACATGTCAACACGTCACTCCAGTTGGTCTGGAATCTGACATCTCGCGTGTTTCCTGGTTTCCACGTGTACGGTGGCTGTTCGATTCTCCAGCGTGAAGCCCGTGTACGCGTGGTACGGCCCCTCACGTCTGAATTATAGCTGCGTCATTTCCTGAACGTCGTCGAAACGCTCCCCAAATCTCTAAATTCCTCTCCCACTACGTTCAATGAGTTTATCTGAAAGCACTTTGATTACCTGTAGTTACTTTGCGGTTTTTTTCTTTCGATTTAAGTTAGTTTTAAATTTGAGAGCTCTTCTGTCTCGATTTAGATATAAATCTAAAATTTATAAGATATTATTTATGTTTTTTCAACCTATTGATATTTCGACCCAAAAAAAAACTATTAATATTATTGTTGTTTCTATACGATTATGGTGCTAGACATGCCGAACATGAGCGCGCACCACCTTTTAGCAAAACCGTAATCACTATAGAGGAAAATTTTGGCATATGCTCATCACCGGTGATGATGCGAGTTTCGGTGATCGACTGGTGCTATGATGCTATGAAAAATCTCTTCTTGCGAAAAGAGGGGGCTGCTATAGGATATACCAATTTAATTTACTTTTGAGATTTGCATTGTATTGTAACGCTTTGTAATTTGTTTTGTCTTGAAGTTATGTACATTTTTTTTAAGTGAACTGAAAATTAAGTCACGTGATTCAAAATATGCACGCGCAAGACACGGAAAAGCTTGTGCTTAGAAGCCAAAATTTTACATCGATACAAAACCACAAGGCAAGGGCACGAGTAATTTTATAAAACCTAAGTTCTTTTACACGAATACAAAATCACAAAACCGCATTAAGATCAAAATACTTTAGGTTGAAATTCGATCTCCTATTTTCAAAATGAGATAAGTGTACTGGAAGCCCTAAGATTTATTATGGACATTCAATTGAATCCTAAAACTTGTTAAAAATGCAATCAAGTACTAAAATTTCTCAAATTTATGCAATCGAGTTATTCCGTTAACTCCGTCTAACTTGGTTGATGAAAAATACTGACATGGCTTTTATAGTTATTTTCTCTAACCTATGTGGTGGTGACGTAGCTAAAACGACGTTGTTTTGGTTCAAATATCATTTTCTATATAAATTTTAAAATAAAAGAAAAGAAAAACAAGCTAAATTTTTTATTAAGTGGGAAAGTAGGCACAGAGGGGCGTCAGGGCCCGGTGACCCCCGGCGACCATTACCCCACCATCACCGACCCTTCCCGATAATGGTGGGGCATCGGCGGCGAGGGCCTCGCCATCTGCTTTCCAATTCCCTCTGTCTACTTCAATTTTTTTTAAATAGCTTATTTTTTTTTAATTCAATTTAAACAAAACTTGTATAAAAATGAGATTTGGATCAAAACGGGGTCGTTTTAACCACGTCATCGCCACGTAAGATAGAGAAAATAAATGAAAAAGTTACGTTAGCATTTCCTGTTAGCCAAGTTGGATGAAGTTAGCGGAATGACTCAATTGCACCAATTTGATAAGTTTTAGAATTTGACTGCACTTTTTACAAGTTTTATAACTCAATTACACTTTCACGATAAATTTTATGACTTATTATCCCTTTCCAAAACTATATACTAATTTGGAATCTAAAATTTTTATACTTTGCATCATAAATTTTCGCAAATTTACTCCATGCATTGCATCTTCTGCAACATTTACAAAACGATTTTGCAAATTATATGATGTTGAGCAATCTTTGAAAATCGTGCCATAGATTAGGTCGGTCACTCTGACCGAATACCGTTCAAATATTCGATTGACTTAACGCATTTTAAACCTGGTTCTATCACATGTGGCTCAGTTATCATGCTCGATGGCTAACATGGAGTATGTCAAATCAAGTGTTTTGGAAACAACATTTGTAAGGTTCTGTTATAAAATTTGAGGATGCAAAAGAGAGTTGAGAAAAAAAAGTACATTTATATGTATATATATTTATTCTGTCAACTCGAAGTCTAAGGGGAGGACCCCAAGGAATACCATCTTTTAGAAAGAAAGCTATTTGGAATCCAAACCCGAGAACTCCTTCTAAGCGCAACATTAGCGATATTATTATTTGGTATCACTTTGTCGAACTAATCAATGTGTTGTGAATAACAACACAATCAATGCATTTGTTGACAACTCTACTTTAAGGAATTTATTGGACGATCACCGTTAATGACATTTGGTTCGTAAATTGCAAGATTGATTTGGGCTCCGTTTGTTTCTCGAAAAATGTGGCGTTTCTGGAAAATATTTTCCAAAAAGTCATTTTTCAGGAAAATAACGATATTTTCCGGTGTTTGGTTGAAAACTGAAAACGAACTGAAAAATATTTTCCGTCGTTTGATATGAAAAATCATTTTTATCCGTACACGTCTCGTAAGAGAAAGTATAGAAGAGATTGAGGATTGATGTAGTATATGCAAATCGGCCAATACCCCGAATGCCATTGCTAAATTTCAGGTAAAACAATATACATGATTCAGGATAATGTATCCAAAGGCGCTAGAGTTTTATCACTATGCGTGTTTGGTATATTGAGTCGGGCTTGAGGGTTTAGGTACAAATCCATGCCCAAAGTCATATATGTTAAAAAGATATTAAGACTCTGTTTGTTCCTCAAAAAACGAGTAATTTGATACATATTTTCCTAAAATTGATTCGTTATATCGCTTAAAAAATAAAGAAAAAAGACATAATTATTGTCGATAATGAGGAGTATTTTTCATTAACTAATTATCTTAAGCGATACTTTGCAAAACAAATCGAGCCTAAATCTTAAATATGAAAATGATCCGACTTGAATGAAGTGCAATAAAAATAGGGGGAAATTTCAAATAATGACATGGAGTAGACCTTGTTTTAAATAAGGGCCCAAAGTGCCTTATTTGTTTCAAAAAAGGGCATGAACAAGGGCATTTTTTTTATTTTTTGTCCTTCTTTATTTTTTTGTCCTTTTTTCTTTCCGTTCATTTTCGCCGTTGATTGATCTCATGGCGGCCCACCGGTGAGGGCTGGGTGGCCTTGCTTGGGGCCGTCGAGGCTACCCTCGACGGCCGCGAGGGAGGCGTCATCTTGCCCAAGCAAGGTCTATGGCCATCGAGGCGAGCCTGCCCTCAACGGCCGCGAGGGACGGCCTTGCCCTACCCAAGTGAATGTCACCTCGCCCAGACGAGGCCGTCGAGGGCGGTCTTGCCTCAACGGCGACCCTCGCCTGGACAGGACATGTGGCCGGCCATGAGACCAGCCACCGCCTAAAATGAAGGGGAAAAAACAAAGGAAAAAGAAAGAAAAAAAAGAAAAAAATCGAAAAAAAGTAAATGATTAAAATGTCATTGATGAGGTCATTCTTTAAATAAATAAAAAAAAGCATTTCATGTCATTATTTGAAATAATATCCATTTAATGCATTTATTTGAAATTTTTCTCAAAAATAGCCTCGTCTAAACCCACCCATCATCGACCAAAAAAAAAAAAACCCCACCCATCTTATACATAAAAAATAAAATGAACCAGAACCCATCTTGTCTGACCAAAAAAATAATATTGGTCCTAAACAGGCGTGGGTGGCCCACCTCTAGAGAGCACGCCGTAGAAATTTCGATTTGCTCAGGCTCAGCCTTCTTAACCGGATTTAACCGGTGCAACCAACCCAACTCCAATCTCAATCCATCCTCTTCTAACTTCTAACACGCAATAACCTAACCTCAGCCGAGCCGAGCCGAGCCGACTACAGTCGTCTCGTCAGTTCTGCGCTCGGCTAGGAGGGTTAGCCAAAAAAAATTTCCTTTCGAGGGGCCAAAAAGCAGGTTTTGCTTGATTTTTCCAATTCTCTAAGTTTCAGACCCAAAGAGCTTTGCTACTTCACCTCTCTCTCAAATGGAGGACGTCATGGCCTGCCACTGCGATGACCTCCCATCGCTTCAACCTTAGCGAACGGGAAGCTCGCGTCCCTCTTAATAAAGCCAACAGGTTGGTTCCTCAAAGACTCTCGCCGGGAGTGTGTTCTCTTCTCCGCCCAATTCGGAGAGCGAGTCATGGAGGAGGACAAAGGAGCGTTGGCGCAGAGCGTGATCGACGGAGTCAACGAGATATCTTCCATCTCGGGTTACAGAGGCACGATCAAGAAGCAGTACTGCAATCTGGCTAGGAGATTGAAGCTGTTGACTCCATTGTTCGAAGAGATCAAGGACAGCAAGGAGTCGATGCCCGAAGGGACGATCAGAGCTCTCGCCTCGCTCGTTGGAGCTTTGAGTTCCGCGAAGGAGTTGCTGAGGTTCGGGACCGAAGGCAGCAAAATTTACGTGGTGCGTGCCGTTCATTTCGCGCTCGCAGTTTCTATGTGCTCTTTGGGTAATCGATTGTTTTTGGTCTATTGGATTCTGTTGCTTCCTCCCTTAGAGTTTTGATTTTCGTTTCCGAGGAACTTTCACATATCAAAGCCATTTTGAGTGGTTTGCACTTTACTCTTACATCGCCATTCATGTTTTGATGTAAAATTTTAGTGGAGTTTTGCCTTTTCTGAGGTCAATTCTGTGAAAAATTCAATTGAGTCTACAATAGGAGCGGACCATTGCAACTTAGCTGGAAGAGGAAGCTCCTAGAGGTAGAATAGGTGGTATTTAATACCTTTTTTTTTTGTAGATAAGTAGTTAGACGCATATCGACCAAAGGTGTCACACTGTCTGAGGACAGAAGATGCAAAATCAGAGCAATGGTCTTGGTTATAATCGGTAGTATCAAATGCCAAGAGGAGCGTCTTATAGATTTGTTGTTAACATGTTTCGACATCTCCATGTGAGGGACTCTTTGAAGCATGGGCTACATCTATGAGCTTAGTAGCTTATGATGATAGTGAAAATTGCTGATGCTCTTAATGGATGAGGTTGATTTATGGTTCTGGGCGTTTGGCATTGAAAGACCAAGAGGAAGGAAGAAGCTGATTCTTCTTGCTTCTTTTAATGCCTTATGCCTCTACTGCATGAGAATATCCTGCTTATTGTAAATTTTGTGAAGATTTAGGCAGCTTTCCAGAAATTGTGTCCGAACACTGGATACATGTCTAACTTACAGTGAATTGGCATTTGGGAAAGAAGGATTGCAGGGTTGGTAGTTGGAATATCCATCACTGAGTTGTGTTGCCTCTGTAAATTCTATTAAGTTTCTCACTGAATGAAGTGCAACCACATTCTGCGTTGGTACCAGTGCAGCCCCAGAAAACCACTCTCTTTTCTCGCCTCTCTTTCTCTCTCTCTTATTCAACAGGTGATGCAAAGTATCAACCAAATGCGACTTTTCTAATAGCACTACAACAGGGCTTGCATATACTGTGATACACTTATCTGCTGCTAAATTAGTCATTCGATTTCTCTGGAGGAAGGATCAAAGAAGGGCCGTCTAATTACTGTAACGCATAATTCTTCCTATGAATTTTGTCTGTTTAATTTTCATTTCTCAAACTATATTTTTTTGTTCCACTCCTCTTACAGGTCTTAGAAAGGGAGCAGATTATGAATAAATATCATGAGGTGACCTCCCAACTGGAACAAGCTCTTAGTGGAATTTCCTATGAAAACCTGGATATATCAGATGAAGTCAAGGAACAGGTAAGATTTCATTCTTGAAAGCTTGTTCTTTTCAGTTATCTGGGACGTGGGTACGGTTAAACTACGTAGTATGTATTTCTTTGATTATGTTGACATTAATCTTTGTGGAATCTCCTTGTTACATAGACCCTTACATATGCTGGTTAGTACTAATGAAATATAACTGACTGGAAAATTGGCCACACAAGAGTGAAACTTCATCTATTTCAAGCCTTCTTTATCCCCAATATTACATATTAAGAATACTTCTCTTGCAAGGCATTGGAACTCTTAACTTTGAGTTTTTAGTTTCGATACTTCAATGAAGAGTATCTAACCTTTTGGCTTCCAGGTTGAGCTCGTCCTTGGACAATTTAGAAGAGCTAAAGGAAGAGTTGATTCACCTGATGTTGAGTTGTATGAAGAGCTCTTAGCCCTTTATAACCAGAGTAGTGGCGTAACCTCGGAACCAGCTGTCTTAAGGAGATTGGTTGAAAAGCTAGAGTTAATGAAGATTGCTGACCTTAAGCAGGAGTCACTGGCTCTACATGAGATGGTTTGTGCAAGTGGTGGAGATCCTGGCGAGAGCATTGAGAAGATTTCGATGTTGCTGAAGAAAATTAAAGACTTTGTGCAGACAGAGAACCTTGACATGGATCCGCCTACCAGCGAAAAGAATGTTTTTCCCAGTTCCAGCGGGCAATCATCAGTCGATAACAATCCAAATACACAGGTCATCCCAGATGATTTCCGTTGCCCAATATCCTTGGAGTTGATGAAGGATCCTGTTATTGTGTCAACAGGCCAGGTACGTGCATTACTGGTTCTTCCTGCGTTGTGGGGTCGTGACTAGGTTGCAGTTGCACTATCATGGGAATCCATCTATATCTGATGGACATAATCATCAACTATTCTGAGTCTGATGGGAGATTGTATTTAAGTATGGACCAAGGGTCCTTTTTGGCCCCAGCATATAGCATTCTAGACTTTCATGTTAGCATATAATCCTTTGCAACTCTAGGATCTTGTGTTAGCATACGTTAATACCAACAAAATGCAAAACTTCTACTTTTGAGCAGGCTCACACGTAGTACGATATAGACACAGATTTTTCTGCCCACCCCGACCTGCGGGCATGCGCCTAGTTATGGTTTGCACATAATCACAGTCCTTATGTACTGATCACTCTTTTTCCTGCTGCAGACCTATGAACGCTCATGCATTGAGAAATGGCTGGAAGCGGGTCATAGGACATGTCCAAAGACACAGCAAACCCTTTCTAGCACAACTCTTACACCCAACTATGTGCTTCGCAGCCTTATAGCTCAATGGTGCGAGGTTAATGGCATTGAGCCGCCCAAACCACCCAGCAGCTCTCGACCCACTAAAACTATCTCAGCCTGCTGCCCCGCCGAATGTGCTAAGATTGAACTTCTCCTGCGTAAGCTTGCTTATGGGAATCCTGAGGAACAGCGGTCAGCTGCAGGTGAGATTCGCCTTCTTGCGAAGCGTAATGCAGATAACCGTGTCGCCATTGCTGAAGCAGGTGCGATTCCCTTCCTTGTACCCCTTCTTTCAACTCCCGACTCGCGCATCCAAGAGCATGCTGTCACCGCACTTCTTAACCTTTCAATATGCGATGAGAACAAAGGTAATATTGTCTCCTCTGGAGCCGTTCCAGGCATAGTCCATGTTCTGAGGACTGGGAGTATGGAAGCGCGGGAAAATGCAGCGGCCACACTCTTCAGCCTCTCAGTTGTAGATGAGTATAAAGTAACAATTGGTGCATCTGGTGCGATTCCTCCACTCGTGTTGCTTCTAAACGAAGGAACCCAAAGGGGTAAGAAGGATGCTGCAACAGCTCTTTTTAATCTGTGCATTTATCAAGGTAACAAGGGGAAGGCTGTTAGGGCTGGCATTGTACCCACCCTGATGCAGCTTTTAACTGAACCTGGAGGCAGGATGGTGGATGAGGCGCTGGCTGTACTGGCGATATTAGCCAGTCATACTGAAGGGAGGGCCGCCATCGGTGCTGCAAAGGCAGTGCCAGTTCTTGTAGAATTTATTCGCGTTGGTTCTCCGAGGAACAAGGAGAACGCGGCTGCCGTTTTGGTGCATCTTTGTGCTGGAGATCAGCATCATCTGTTAGAGGCAAAGGAAATTGGAATCATGGGCGCACTGGTGGAATTGGCACAAAATGGAACAGATAGAGGGAAGCGAAAGGCTGCTCAACTGCTTGAGCGATTGAACCGTTTCATTGAGCAGCAGCAGGAGGCTCGGGCACAGGCCGAAGCCGAGGTCGAGGTTCAGGTACAGTCTGAGACCGAGGTCGAGGTTCAGGTACAGACTGAGACTCAGGTCGAGGTTCAGGTACAGGATGACACCGAGGTCGAGGTTCAGGTACAGACTGAGACTGAGGTTGATGTTCAGGCACAGGCTGACACTGAGGCTGGGGCTGACGCTCAGCCTTCAGAGCCGCCTTCGATAGCAACTATAGTGGATAACGATAACTGAAGCTATTCGCCACCTCTTTTGTGCTTTTTCTTCGTGATTTTGGTTTGATTTTAACTTATTCAGAAGCGTTTCACGTCGAAGGGGAAGGTGGAAGATCGCCTGCCCACCTGTGAAGCAAGTAATTCATCGGTCTGTGTTGTTTTGAGGACTGTAGGGCTCGCTCAACGAATGGATGGTGAAAGAAAAGCCGCGAGTTCTGATGTCTCCGACAGTGATGCAAATGTACTATTTAAGATGTAAAACTGTGATCATCCTCTACCTTTTTAAGCGGAAGAGATGTCATGTATTCTGGTATTATTCCTTCATACGGTATTTGTATTTCTTTTGTGGTGGCCCTGCGGAAAGGGGAGAAACCATGTGAAGAAAAAGAAGGAGAAGTGAAATGGAGTTTTCTTCGAGCAGGAAGATCTTCCCTATCATGCAATTTGGAATAGATAGATGGACGCGGTCGTCCGAGAAAGAAGGCTGACGGAGTTTCTAGAGCTAAGGAATGGCATCTGTTTATAAATGACATTTTCTTTAGGACGATAATACCCATCTGATGTTAATTCTCTCACAGTGAACTAATGATAAGAAGTTGCGAACAAAATGTGGCATGAATGCCAACAAAAAGAAAAAAAAAAGGTGCGGCACAGTCAAAACTTGTGTGTATTTGGTCGTCTACTTCTGGTTACAATAGGTTCGACTAACATTAATTTATACGTACTTTTTTTTTGGTCAGAAAAGGATCCCCTTTCGTTTCCTCAAGTAGTTTCATCATTACAAATTATGCGAGCTTCCGAACGTATGAGGTCCCATAGAACACCGGGCGGATTAGAAAGCCAATTTCTAGAAAGAAAGTTACGTCTATGGGCCTTTGCAACCCAGTCGGCAATTTGGTTTGCATCCCTATAGCAGTGGGCTAAGCTCAAATTATCAAAATGGGCCAACTCATTCTTGCAGGCCTTGATAAGTGGTTACTTTCCAAGAAGGTAGATCACTATCTGTTACCGCTCTTATCCAAGTCAAGCTGTCTGTCTCCAACACCACCCGAGGGGCACAACTGGGGTTGATTGACCGAAGGAACTTCAAGGCTTCTAAGCACGCTAGGGTTTCTGTTTGCTCAGCAGTTGTCGCCCTCACCTTCTTCGCAAAGCCATCGACCAGTCTCCCGGAGTAGTCTCTGCAAATGCGTGATATGCTCCCCTCCGAGTCATCTTCCTCAATTGACCCATCGACATTAATTTTTAGCATATCCTTCTCTGGTGGTTGCCATTTCGCAGGTGAGCTCGCACAGCGCATCTTTGATTTACTTGTGTTGTGCTGCATGTGTACATATTTTTTATGATGGCATGCACGCATGCACATTATATGCTTGACATGAGGATTATAGAATAACGAAATCGGCCTAATTGTGTAAAAATCCACAAATTTTAGGTTTAATATCAATTATGTCCCGAACTTTTTTTTATCTAAAAAAAAAAAATGAACTTTCATTCTAATCTTAAATCAGTCCGTTAACCCTCCTCCATTCAAAAATTCACAGGTCAGTCTCAGCCACGTGATGCATATTTTCATTCATGACCCACTTTAAAAGCTCCCACATCTAAGTTAAAGAAGATTATACATGTAGGTCGTGTTGAATCTGCCACATGTAGATTTTTAGACGACTAAGGGCAATTTTTAGATGGATGATTTGAGACAAGAGTGAGAGTTTATGATTTTATTTGAGACAAGAAAAGAAAAGGTTCAAAATAAAATTGAAATTAGACCTGAAATTTTAGAGGATCTTTTGGATAATTAGGCCTAACAAAATCAAATATTTTTTTTTCCCTCCATCAATCTGCGCCAATTACGAAACTGAGGATCCAGATTGAATCTGGATGGCACTCTCTCTTCACCGCTTTTGGCCAAACACGTCAGGTCAAAATTAGAATTTGTCGTGTGCTGACCAAATAGAAAAAGGAAGAGAGAGCGCTAGGGTCAGAGAGAGAGATAATAAAGAAATCGGGGGAGCGTCCATCTGCATCTTATTCGGTGCGGGAAATTGGGGCTGTGATTTGGAGGTCGCGCCGAACACGGCGGCGCTGATAGGTGGCGGCACCTGATCGTATTCATAACGCCGTAACAACACGACAAAGCTACACCCAAACTTAACTCCGTTCACGACCCAACTCCTTCAATTATTCATTGATTGGAGACACAAATAATTTTGCCTTTCATAGTTTTCAAAAAAAGAAAAAGATGGAAAAAAAAGCAGAAACCCCTCGACTTTAACACGATTTCTTATGAGTTTGTGTACTTTATATTGGAAACATTCTTTTTGCTCATTCTTCAAGCATTTCACATGGATACTGCACGGTAGCGATTTTGATTCGAAAAAATGATTCTGATTTGAATAGATTTTTTCTGATTCTGTCCCCTATATGAGTTTTAAAGAATCCGAACGTGTTTGGTAACTGCACAAAATCAACTTTTTAGGTCAAGAAAAAGTGATGAGAGAACTGAAAGGGAAAAGTGAATGTACTGTTTTGTGTTTATGAAAAGTGATTTTTTTTGTTAGAATTAACTTTTTTTTTATTCTTATTTTTGCCTCAAAACTATTCTCGAGAACAGAATCAGAATAAGAATTATTTACTACCAAACATGTTTCTAATCCTTTTTTGTTTCGAAGCACATAATCAGAGAATCGGAATCGTTGCCATGCAGGCCCTAAATCTCCTCTAATTTCATATTAAGTAAACTTCCCATTTTGTTTGAGTATCTTGGGACTAACACATATGACATGACATTCTCCACATAATACTCTCATTCTTTGGCGGGCAACGTGTCATAGGTTATATCCGTTCGCGTCCTTCATACCGTAAAATATTGCGCATGCACACATTGATGGTTAGTTAGTTATTTCATTCGTAACGCATTTCGCTAGATAGTACTACCATGCGATATGTAAATATATGTATATGTACACTCTTAAGTTTTCGTACAAATGTGCCTAGCAACATTAATCTAGTACTTATTTTACTGAAATAGACCCACGGTGATTTTAGATCGACTGTTCAAGTAATTAGCCCCGTAAGTCACCCGAATACATAGTAGGAAGGACTAAAATATATGAAGCGTTAAAATCTGGCAACTTAGTTTTTGAAGACTTGAAGGTGCTGCAACGTATCTTTGCCAAAAATAGCCTTAATCAAAGCTCAAAATCACTGCCAATTCAAAATCGATTGATTTTAATTTCCAAAAGAAGATCGAAGAGGAGAAGTTCTTTAATCCGAACTTATGCATATAAAAAAGAAAATCTTTCGCTCGAATTGATCATTGCCTGCAGTTGCAGCCCTGTGTTTTTATCTTCTTCTCCGAAGGCAAATGGAAATGGAACTCGAGAAGGGTTGTGAACACTAACAGAAGAGAGCTGGGGTGTTAAGAAAGAGCATTAAGGAGGAGGAGGAGGAGGCGAAGAGGCAGCCAAAGAAAGAGAGGACGAGAGCTAAAGACAAGAACCCAGGAAGACGTTTCAACTCCATCTCTGTCTCTGCTCCAACTTCTTCAATTCCCAAAGCCCTAGCAGTAGCAGTAGCAGTAGCAGTAGCTCCTCCCTACTTCCTTACAGCCCAACCGGCTGTCCTTTTCCCAGTATTTACCCTCTTGCCCTTGCTTTCCTTCAATGGCGTAACCTATGTTCTCCCCCCTCTCTGTCCTCTGTCATTCCCGAGACCTTCATTTTTATATATATTTATATATGGAACAATCCCACGCTAGCACTACCTCTCCCATATTTCATTACCCAAAAAAACAAAACATTTATAATATTCTCTCTCTACGTACAGAGCCTCCTCCTCCAGCCGCTACCCGCCATGTTTTCAGAGATTTTCTGCACAAACTACAATACGCATGTCAATGCCCTAAATTTCTCTCTCTCTCTCTCTCTCCCTATTTATCTCTTTCTTCGCTGTGCAAGAGTGCAAGAACCATGCAACGAGCATGTGACAACCTTCTCCCCCTCATTCTCTCTCATTAAAAAGTTTCACGTTCTAGCTTGCGAAGCGTCTGTTCGTCTAAACCCTAGACTACACCTTCTTCATACAAAGACTGGAGGGATACAAAAAAGAGGTTGCGAGTTCATCATGGAGATCGGTACTGAGGACCATCATCGCGTGGAAGCCACGGGCGGCCCCGGAGGGGGCTCGCCGGCGGGCTCGCGGTGGACCCCGACGAAGGAGCAGATCGGCATACTGGAGAGCCTCTACAAGCAAGGGATAAGGACGCCGACGGCGGACCAGATACAGCAGATAACGGGGAGGCTCAAGGCGTACGGCCACATCGAGGGCAAGAACGTTTTCTACTGGTTCCAGAACCACAAGGCCCGCCAGCGCCTGAAGGAGAAGCAGGAGAGCCTGGCTTACCTCAACCGCTACTTCCACAAGTCTGCTCGTCCCGCCTTCCATCCTCCTTGCCCAAATGGTCCGTCCTAATTCATTTCTTTATGCATTTTGCTCAAGTAAGCTTCTACTTCAGCAGCGACATACACGCTGGGTTCCTCGTTTTGATGTCGAACGAACGATATTCTATCTACTTTCTTGATCGTACCATGACACTCCATTTTCATCTGTGTCTTTGGCATTGTATCTGACACGCGCGTGGACATGCAAAAGCTCTTTTTTTTTTCCCTTTCACGCATCTCTTTCTCGCTGACGTCGTCAAGGCCGCTGAGGTTTTTTTGGGTCATAAAGTCCACCGAGGTTGATTAGGTTTTCTTGTTCTAGTTTCAGCTGTTTGTGGACCGTACTTCGTGCCACAGAGCGACATAGGGACGATGTACACACAATGCCCGAAGGTGCTCCTTCCTTGCGGCGTCAAGAGGAGACAGAGGACTGACTCCGTGGAGAGAACAAAAACATTCTTCCGTACAGGTTTTGCGTATCCCGGGCAACCCCAAGGACATCATCATGACGTGACCGTCCACCAAACAGCCGAGAGCAACAGAGACAGCGCCTTCGAGAGAAGTCAAGAAACGTTGGACCTCTTCCCTTTGCACCCAACTGGCGACGCCGTACGAGATACGACAAAGTGTTCTCATGTTGATCAAGATTGTTCGGCTACGACCTCCGCTTCTTCTTCGGAGGAGGAGGCAAGAGATGGTGGCAACAACAGTGACCAGCCTTTCTTCGGTTTTCCTCGGCAAACGGATGCTTCTGCGAGAGAGATTAAGTTCATCTGAATGGTGGGTAGTAAAGATGTCTGATGGAGAGGAGAGTACTCAACAATTTCTCATTTTCTCATCTTTTTGATTTTGGGCAATGTTGAACATGAACATACTGCTTCGGGGGCGCGAATGTAGAGATGGACTTCTCCAGTCGTTATCTGTGTGTCTCTGTTTAGTTTATTCGAAATGTTTCGGTGCAAGTGCAAGTGCAAGTGCAATGCAGGTTTTCGACATGTTGGTGTGATTGGTGAATCCATTGGATTGTGTAAGTACGTAGCATGCAGAGACAAAAGGACGCCTGATTGCTGAAGACTAAGCACGGCATTGGCGCAATTCTCCATTCGTCAATTCAAATTTCTGTATCCTTGTGAAATTCGAGGGATATCTGTTCATCTATATTCCCCTTGACAAAAAATAAAATAAAAAATCTGATAGTCAATAAGCGTATGCTTGGCACGTGACACGTGAATGACACGCGAGTATGGGCAATCGTGTGCATAACATGCACACTACCTAAATTAATGTTCGTCAGCACCACATATTCAGTTATCGGAATACGACGACGGCGACGGGCAATTGACAGCCGCTAATATAAATGTCGGCAACGGACGCTTATTGAAATGGCTTGTAGATACCCATGTCATTTTGAAACTTGACATCAGCCAGGACAGTTGAAATAAAAGGCGCGAGTTTTTGGAGGGACAATTATCGTTCAGCAACGAGGAAAAGGGACATGGAGCAGTTGACACATGAAGATCGTGGAGCAGTTCGTACACATTGAGGATAATAGTTCGAGAACAGGGATATGATACGGGTGGGAATTCAGGAACACGAAGGTAACCGATGGAGGTTACGCGAAAGAATGCAACTGCCGGAAAAATTCGCAAGAAGGCAATAGTCATTAGATTATTATAAATACCACCTATCATCCCTAAAAAAAGACACCCACACACAAAACAAGCAAATTTATTTTTATTTTTACTTTCCAGTATCGCACTTGATTTTCGTAGCTGTAGCTTCCAGATTCACGTTGTTAATCAAATTCCGTCGTGTATCTCCATCCTGAGTATTGTGTCACCAATTAAATTCTGGCATAGTACTTTCGTGTTCTCAAACTATGCCGTCGATTAAATGCCATCAAAATTGTTTATATCTGATTACATTATCGAGTCTGTATCACCGAATCTTATCATTGATTAAATTCCGGCATGGTTCGCGGGTGTGCATCCCTGTGCGAATCAAATTGGTTGTTGTCTCTTTGCCTGTGACGCTTCCTGTCCGGAATTGGCCCGGGAATCTTGTTTTGCTTAATTAAGAGCCGAAGAACGATTTTCGGTGAAAGATATTTTAGTCGCGGGAGACATTTCACGAAACAACTCCAAAGCATCTTTGTGTCAGCAAGTAAATGCTAACTTGCGTAAGTGACTAGGTAAACGAGTTGGTTTCTTTGGTAAAAGAAGCTACAGAACGTACGAGTTTATTTTGCTCTTATATTGGAATGCGTCCACAAGTTCCACAGTACTGCAGCCACCAAATCTGGCTCTGGTGAGTCGTTCTTACTCGTAACCAGGTTGTAGAACCAATCTTCGACTCTGCCTAACCCCAAGATTGAAAATTGCAGATTGAGTATTGGGTTCGCCCATATCTCTTTGGTCCAAGGGCATAGAAGACAAGGGTGTTCCACCGTTTCCAGACTTTGCTCACACAGTGGACAGGTTGGATCAGGTAGTATCTTTCATCGATATAGATTGTCCATGACTGGAAGGGCATTCTGACAGAAATTCCATAGAAAAATTTTGATTTTTGGGGGAATTTTGAGTTTCCATATTCCTAACCAGAGCTTCCTGGGTGCGTTATAAGATGATGAAGCTTGCACTGTTCAGCTTTGTGTTGTTGACTCTCGAATAGAGTGGTAGCCAGATTTAACAGTGTACGAGCCATTTTGCGTGCCTGCCCAAACTATTTGGTCTTTTCCAGATTGAGGTTTGATTGGGATGGTTAGAATTTCGCAAACTGTCTGGTCATCAAAGTGCTCCCTTAGGAGTGCTTCTTTCCACTGGCTTTCCTCTTGATCAATGAAGCCAGATATCAGTTTTGGTTCATTTCTCTTCGCAGGGCCATATGGCACTCCTTTTTTTAGCCATTTATCCTTTCTGGTTCTGATTTATGTTCCACTTTTTACTGCCCATAACACTGAAGGGAGGATAGCATCTCTTCCCATCATGAGGCTTTGCCAACCCCAAGATGGTCTCTGACCCTTCTCGGCATGCCACAAATCTCTATTGTGGTAGTAAAGTCCTTTAAACAGAAGGCTCCATAGGGATGTTGGCTTGTTGTTTAAGCGCCATGCTTGTTTTGCTTGCCAGGCCTTATTGAAAGACAGCAAGTCACGGAATCCCAAACCTCCTCGATCTTTCCTCATCTTCAGAATTTTCCATTTTTTCCAGTGGACACCTGCTTTTTTCTCACTTGTTTTCCACCCGAATTGGGCAACCTTTTGCTCTATCGCTTTGTAAACTGAAATGAGAATTTTAAAAACTGACATTGCATATTGGGGGAGTGCCTGAACTACTGTTTTGACCAGAATCTCTTTCCTTGCTTTCGAGACCAAATTTTCCTTCCATCCCTCTAGTTTTGCATTGACACGACTCAGAATCCAGGCGAACATCTCTTTCTTTGACTTACCCCAATCCGAGGGAATCTCGAGATATTTCCCTGTTTTATTAATGATAGGCACCCTCAATTCCCCAGCCATATTTTCTTTTAAACTTTGGGGGCAGTCCCTACTGAAGAAGATTCCTGATTTATTCAAATTTATCTCTTGTCCCAAAGCCATGCAGTACTGGTTTAGGATTAAAGCAAGGTTTTGGCATTCCTTAACTTTCCTATCTGTTAGAGAGGAAAAGAATTAAATGATATTATTCAGTAAAGTAATATTTATACATTGATAACCCAATGAACTCGAAAGACCACTTTACCCTTGATACTCCTAACACTCCCCCTCAAGTTGGAGCATGGATATTAATCATGCCCAGCTTGTTACAAATATATTCTATCCTCCCGTTACCTAAAGGTTTAGTAAAAATGTCTACAAGTTGTTCACCAGTTCTAACATGACTAGGAAGAATCATTCCACTTTACAACTTCTCTCGAATAAAATGATAATCAACCTCAATATGTTTTGTTCTCTCATGAAACACGGGGTTGGAAGCTATATGCACTGCAGCCTTATTATCACACCATAAAGACATAGGGACTGAAGCTCTCAAGCCTAACTCAGTCAATAACTGCTGAATCCACACTAATTCACATGTAGTTTGTGCCATAGCTCTATATTCTGACTCAGCATTGGAGCGGGCAACAACACTCTGTTTCTTACTCTTCCACTACACCAGATTTCCTCCGACCAATGTACAATAGCCAGTAGTGGATCTCCTATCATTTGGAGACCCTGCCTAATCAGTATTAGAAAATCCTTCAACTCTGCTATGACCATGATTTTGGTAAACAATTCCTTTCCCTGGAGTCTTCTTCAAGTACCTTAAAATTCGAATTATTACATCCCAGTGAGAAGTACGAGGAGAAGACAGAAACTGGCTTACCACACTAATTGGAAATGCAATGTTTGGTCGAGTATCTGTGAGATAATTCAGTTTGCCAACAAATCTTCTATATCTCTCGGGATTATCGAATAGCTCTCCTCCCTCAGCAACCAGTTTAACTCCTTGTTCCATGGGTGAATCAAGAGGCTTTGATCCCAGCATACCTGTCTCAGTGAGTAAATCCAGTACATATTTTCTTTGTGACAAAACAATACATTTTTGTGACCGTGCCACCTCAATTCCTAAGAAATACTTCAATTTTCCTAGGTCCTTAGTCTGAAACTGTTTCTGAAGATAGATCTTTAGTTCAGTTATACCAACTAAGTCATCTCCTGTGATGATAATATCATCCACATATACAATCAAGAATAATTTACCTTCCCTTGACTGTCTATAAAAGAAAGAGTGATCATTGCCACATCTAGACAGTCCAAAAGAAAGTGCAGCTTCAGAAAATCTACCAAACCATGCCTGTGGAGACTGCTTCAAATCATACAAAGATCTTTTTAGCTTGCAAACCATTCCTCCAGACTCCCCCTGAGCAACAAACCCTGGAGGTTGCTCCATATAAACTTCTTCATGTAGAGTACCATGCAAAAATGCATTCTTGAGATCAAGCTGAAATAAGGGCCAATTATAGGTGGCAGCAAGAGAGATCAAAATACGAACAGAAGTAAGCTTGGCAACAGGAGAGAAAGTATCCAGATAGTCAACCCCATACACTTGAGCATACCCTTTCGCAACAAGTCTCGCTTTTAAGCCAGCAAGGGAACCTCGGGATTAACTTTCACAGCATACACTCATCTACAACCAATAGCAATTTTGCATGAAGGAAGAGGTCCCAAGTTTGATTAACGTGTAGAGCCTTTAATTCTTATTCCATAGCTGTCCTCCAGCTAAGACTTTACGAAAAGTTGAATAATTTGCGTTTCACCAAGATGAAAAGAAATGGGAACAAATTACCAAAGGAGGTAATTCTCCTTTGTCACTTGTAGTACAAACAAAAGGTGCGAGCGTGTTCCATAGATAATTACTCTATAATAAATCTCAACGAGCAATGATCTGTTTTTCTTTTTAACAATCGATCGAATGACCGATGGAGAATTTTCCTTTTTTTACCACATAACCTATTAGTATACCCCCCTGGCCAAAGTAACTATTTTCTTTGAGCTTTTCGTTTTTTCTTGGCTTATTTTATATTCTCTCATTTAATTAAAAAAAAAAATATCTTTCTGCTCTTCGGATGGGGAAACGGACATTTCCCATTTTAGTTTTTCTTGGCCTATTTTCTTTACTCTGGAAATTTAGTTCTCATCTAATACGAAATATCTCAAATATAGAAACAGTATTTTAGAAACTTAGATGGAATTTCCTCTTTTTTGTTCTCCAAATATCTGAAAGCGAAAAACACTTATTTTAAGCCACAACAAATTGTCTTAAGAATGCGGAAATTTACCACGGAGCCCCTGGAGAAAGCATATGCGAGGAGCTCATCGATTGGCTGAAACGCGACCAGCAATTTCCCGGATCCACTAATGGCTTGATTCCATTTTCCCGGAGAATCAGGGAAAAACTACGGATAATACCGGAAAATATATAAACAGAAATACTAAAACACAACGTTCGTCGTTGCTCTTCCACTGCCTCATCTCCATTCCACACGCGGACCTCTCTCTCTCTCTCTCTCTCTCTACCATTCCTCTCCTCCTCCTCCTCCTCATGAGAAGCTGAATTTCAACTCTCTGCCTCCAATTCCCATGGCGAAAACCCTAATCTCATCCCCGCAGTTCCTAGGCACGCCCCTCCCGTCGCTCTCTCGCCATGGCTTCCTTCGCGCCCCCCCTCATCCCCGCAGGCTCGCCACCACCACGAGAGTGAAGTTCAGCTTCCACGAGATTCCTCCCGTTCACTCCTTCGACCCTTCTTCTCTCGATTTCGCTTTCGCGCTCAGCCGAGCTGAGAGCTTGCTCTACACGCTCGCTGACGCTGTGGTCGCGGCGGATTCAGCTACCGCTGGAGCTGCTTCTAGCTCGACGGATGTCGCGGCGCAGAAGAACGGAGGCTGGTTCGGATTCATATCCGATGCCATGGAATTCGTTCTTAAAGTAATACTTATGGCATGCTTAGAAGTTGTTATATCGGCTGGTTGTTGATTAAGGAGAATTCGATCGCAGAGTTCGGATAATTTGATCGGGAGTCTTCAATTTTTGATGCGTTCAAATTCAAAATTACGATAACTTGTTGAAAGGATGTTGGATTTGAAAGTATTGTGGGTCACTTTGAATGTTTGACGAACTTGAGCTGTTGCGGAAATGAACTAGATATTGTATGCTCTGAGCTAGTTGTGGATACAGTAGCCATTTTAACTTGGAATGATTTGTTGTGGATGCGAACAGCTTCATGGTCATGAGAGGAGTATATTCATTACAGTACTTTGTTAGTCACTACTTCTCAACTTTTGCTGTTATTAAACTGAAATATGCTTTTGGAATGCTCTAGTAAGTGTAGAAGTAGAGATATCTCTGGAAATGTGTATAATATTGATCATATCTCACGGAAAATAGAATGGTTTGGTCTTTTTTGACATGGCCACTTAGAAAAGCCGGCAGGGATAAACACATTTCTCTCATTTTCTTTTATCAGGTGTTGAAGGATGGACTCAGTGCGGTGCATGTCCCCTATGCATATGGCTTCGCAATTATATTGCTCACCGTAATTGTAAAGGTTGTCACGTTGCCTTTGACGAAGCAGCAGGTAAAGACCTGCTGTCAATTTGGTCCCCAAGATCTCATATTTCATCTGTCAACCGAAATTAGAAGTCCAATATGAATGGACTGTCGTTAAATATAATATTTCTTCTTCCTTTTGTTACTGCTAACTATATATGGAGGACCAACTTTTGGAAATAACAGTTTCTTTGCTTAGTGAAGACAAGGAGTCTCCTTGACATTGATGTCAATTTTTTTTTTTTTTCACGAGGCTTTCTAGGAATGATAGTTGCATCTTTGGTGTATTTCTGGACATGCAGGTGGAATCTACTTTGGCCATGCAAAATCTCCAACCTAAAATCAAAGCTATCCAGCAAAGATATGCAGGAAATCAAGTGAGGCGCATCCCTTTTGGCTTTATTAATTGGAGTTTCCCTTATAGGTTCCTTATTTATCTTTTTTTATTGTTGTTCACCTAAGGAAAGAATACAACTTGAGACATCACGACTATATAGGCAGGCTGGGGTCAATCCTTTGGCAGGTATGGAATGACAAGGAAACTTTTCTCCCCTTTCGGATCAATTAAGTGATAGGCACACACCTATCCACATATGTATACTCATATGTTATGTTGGTGTGTCTATGTCAACATTGGGACAACAATATTCAAATCTACCTAGTTTTGAAAGGCACACGTGGGAAATTTTTTTTGCCGTTTCATGTATACCAAAGATATCATGTTGGCTTCAGCGGTTGCATAATTCTGGTTGTACTGCAATATTGCTTGTCGTCACTTCTTTCCCCTAAGAATTGATTTGCTTTTCATGTTGGGAAGTACAGGTTCAACGTTTTGCTCTGTTAAAAAATTAACAGTTGTCACGAAATGTTCATTTCACTATTTTTTATTGTGTGGAATTCAGATATGAGCATTTCAAAGTAGGTTTGTTGCTTCTCTTCTTTCTTCCATTGATAGTCACTAGTGTCATTATCCTTGCTCCTTAATTTTACAAATCTATTTGACACGGTTATAATGTATATTTCTCTACATTTCTTTTATATCTGCAGGATGCTTGCCAACTCTAGCAACCATACCTGTCTGGATAGGTCTATATCAAGCTCTCTCTAATGTGGCAAATGAGGTAACCACTTAGGGGAACCTTTATATATCAGTGTCAATTATGGTACAGATCCAATCAGAAGTCAATAATAACCGTCTTCATCATTCACAAGTTGCGATGGTGATACTTTCGTACTTTGAATTCTAGGGATTATTAACAGAAGGCTTCTTTTGGATCCCCTCTTTGGGTGGACCAACTACAATTGCTGCTCGACAAAGTGGATCCGGCATTTCTTGGCTCTTACCGTTTGTGGTAACCAGAATTTTATGAGCTTCCCTATTCTATATTTACTAGTCATTCATTATTCTAGACACAGATAGATTGATATATAGAAAAGTCATTAGTCATTTATGCACTTTCTCTAGATATTGACACTTTATGCTAGTTATGCTGGTGTAAGTTTGTCTACCATATTTTAACTAGGCAAGCCATTGTCAACAGTAGCCGCCATGATTCAGTCAGCTTTGCTGAGATGCAAGTTAAGTTGTATGCCATGCTACTCTTTCACTTTAGTAGGAATCCAACATAAAGCATTTCCTCTTATTGCATTCTTTAACATGGGATTACTGAGACGAGATGCCAAAATTAACTTGACAGACGTGTCTTGTGCACGTAAGGAGTTTGACCATAAAATTTACATGCAGGATGGTCATCCTCCATTGGGCTGGTCTGACACTGCGGCATACCTAGTTTTGCCTGTCCTTCTTGTTGTTTCTCAGTACGTGTCGATGGAGCTTATGAAACCTCCTCAGGTAAAAGAATCAAGTCTCTTCTTGCTTCTCTAAGTCCTTTACTTCCTAAGCAATTAGAATCTTATCGACTTTTTCTTTGCAGACGGATGATCCAGCTCAAAAGAACACACTACTTGTTTTTAAATTTCTTCCTCTGATGATTGGTTACTTCTCCTTGTCCGTCCCATCGGGATTATCGATTTACTGGTTGGTTTCTCATCAACTGATATACCCGAAGCAATTTGTTTGAGATTTGGATGCGTGTTTCTCTTTTTTTTCTTTTGGCCTTTTGAGTGATTTTCTACCAATCGTATTATTACTTGCAGAGAAAACAAGTTTCTTGAGGTTTAAGTTTGCTACGTGGCATCCCTAGATATTGCATTTTTTGTCACATGGACTTTTTTCCCAGAAATACTTTGTGGTTGCATGTCCCTATTGTTGTTGTTATTCTCTTTAAATTAAAAAAAAAGAAATTTTCCCCATTTCTTCAGTTGCACTTCCTTTCCTTTGAGTTATCCTATCTATTGAGCTGTGCGGAATGCATTACTGGTTTTAGGTTTACAAACAATGTCCTGAGTACGGCACAACAAGTGTGGTTACGCAAATTAGGAGGGGCAAAGCCTGTTGTGAGTGAAAATGCGACTGGCATCATTACAGCTGGGCGTGCGAAACGATCTGGTGCTCAACCAGCGCGGCAAGGAGAAAGGTCATTATTGTGTGCAACTAGCTTTACCTCCTTATTTCAAAGAGGTCTCACTGGAAAGGAATTGCAATTGGCAGGTTTAGGCAATTGAAGGAAGAAGAAAAGAAGAAAAGCAAGGCACTACCGTCAGAAGACATCGATGGGAAAACTGGATCAGATGCTGATGAAGATGGTTCAGATGAAGATTCTCCAGACAAGGTAAATCTATGTAAATCTATTCGTGTTTGCAAATTCATGATTGGAGAACTTTTATAAAAACTTTAGGTTGGGCAAAAATGTAAATTGGAGGCCCCACCAGTGATGAATCTGTTCATGGAGGGGTGCGCTTTGCAAATGCACCTTCTGCTCTATGGTTATTATGTAGATATTGGAGCTAATTCAGAGTTTCTTGCAGGGGGAAGAGGTCCTGGAGGGAGCATGTGCTTCTACTGGCAGCAAACAGACACCAGAGCTTAATCGGCCAAGGAGAAGCAAAAGGTCAAAGCGGAAACGCGCTGTATGATTTAGACTGTTCAATATATTTTTGTAGTCTACAGTGAGTCCTTGTATATCTGTGGGAGTTGTATTTAGCTAAATTATAGCCATTTTTTTGTACTGGAACCCACTCGTTCATCTCGTGAATTAATGCGATCGACAAAAGTTAGTTACTTGCTTGACTCACCAACTTTCATATCCCATGATGCGAATGGTGTTGTGCTATTGTATTGCCTGTATACATTTGACATCCATTCCTGTTGTATGTGAGTTTTCTAGTCTTTAGGTTAACAAAAAAACATGAAAAGAGGTCACCAACTAGATGCTTGCGGTGCAGCACTTTCTACCGAGAGCGAGTTCAGAACTATATGCGCCAAGTACTCATTCCTTGGGGAACCCTGTTGACTCATTTTTAGGTCAATGATAAGCTGCCATTGTGATGAGCATGCAAGAAGAAATTCTCACTTTCACAGACAATGATTTGAACTACAAATGGATGTCCACAAAAGCAAAAGATCTTTGGGGCTTTCATGTTTCTTGCCTCAACTAACAGTGCATCTCATGGCTAATATAATCGCTTGCAGATCGTGTCGTTCAATCTAAGCCAACTTCTGTACAAGAACATAAGGCTGACCGTACTGATCTCCTAACCTACCTGACTATACCAAACTCCCCTCTACTCGATGCATATTAAGTTGCAGTTGTAGTTCCAATCCTCATGCGCTGTAGAAGCGCATCGATAGTTTCAATGTCTTGTCGGGGGCCGATGGTTTCCTGTGGGATTGGGTCCGGATGGAGATTTCCGCATCTTCTTTTCTTTGCCCTGTTTGTTAGGAGTCAGAAACGAAATACATAACAGAATAGAGGCCGAAAGGTAATGAAAGCTGCTCGGGAGCATCAAGTACGGGCAAATGAAAGTTTCAAGGACGTTCATGCACTCACCAAACCAGGTCCCATGTGTCCTGGGTACAAATGTGCAGTCTCTAGTGAGGATGGTCTTGCCTTTGGATGAACTGTAAGCATAATATGTTGTAAACATCATTTTCCAAACGAAGATAACAACATATAATCCAATCAAGACCATTTCCCTTCTCCAAATGTTTGTTGAATATGAATGCAACCAAGAGCATTTCCTCAAAGAGGTCGTCACACAGGGGAACTAGTCAATGAACGAGAGAAGCAATGACTTGCCTGATTCAACTGCTTGAGCTTGGACAGAGGGTGAATGTAGAGAGAGTGTCCAGAGGAGGCATGCGACGAGAAGAAGACGAGCAAGTACTGGTACTCCCTGTCCCTGCCTCCTCATTCTAGGAGCGACCCGGCACATTTTCGCCAAGGGAAACAGATTAAGTTCTTTCCACTGACACTTAGCGCTATATAATCTTGAACCAGGCACGAGCATGCACATCTCTGTCTGACATGTCTATAGTGTTGCAGTAATCATGGCCGAACTTGAAATTTTTTGTGTGGATGTCTGGTAAAAGCATATGATTGGGAATCCTATGCTTTTTCTAGTTGCTGGGCCTGATAAAAAGGCTTACAAGAGATGATTGAATCGGGGACTTCACTTCATTGAGCGTTGACTTCTTCCCCCCTCATGATTTCTCCGCTCATCATTACCTCCATCATATGTGTCTCGCCAGTACTTTCTATTATTTCCCTCATGAGTGCTCTCATCGGACTCTGTCGTATGCTGTCGGCGGTGTAACCGAATGATAACAGCGTGACCATCCTCTTCCCTCGCGCCGCACCAAACGTCATGTATGACAACGCATTGTGCAGCAAT
Source organism: Lenwebbia sp. NSW1173648 (assembly GCA_029784005.1). NCBI lineage: Eukaryota > Viridiplantae > Streptophyta > Magnoliopsida > Myrtales > Myrtaceae > Lenwebbia > Lenwebbia sp. NSW1173648. Next base: position 1,619,547 of record JARCGZ010000011.1, read on the forward strand.
TCCCTCCATGCGCAACTCTCTTGTGAAAAATTAGAATGACTGGATACTGACGCGAGTAGTGCTCCCAGCATCACGGTATCCTCGGTAAATTTTCGTCTTTGAAACGAGCGTTTTCTGCCATTTGGTTCATTCTAGCTTCAAGCGTGACCAAAATCCCTATGGCTTCATTTGGGAACCCCTTGAAAACTATGGGGTGTTTGTCAAATTTTTTTCCAACCCCTTTGATAAAATGTTGACCTTAACAAAGCTGAAAGCACAAGGCAAGTTGGGCTTTTAGCATTTGCGGAAAGCCACTCCTAGGATTCAATATTCTTTTTTCCTTTCAAAATTGCCCTCGCGAATTTTTCCGCTCTCCGTTTTGCCCTCGCTATGACTGTTCATCTTCTCTGCACAAGGACAGTGGACGAGATGTCGACTAGGCCAGATTTGGCTGATGCCCACAAACTAGGTTGGCGCCGCCAGCGGTCGCGCTAACCCAGGCGATGGTCGCCTAGGGTCACGCGACCTCAAACGGCCCTCGCCCGTGTCTTGCCAATCCTCGCCGGAGGTCACACGACCCCAAGCAGCCCTCGTTGGGATTGTTGGGCGTCGCCTGAGGTCGTGTGACCTCAGACGATGGCCATCGGCAGTTTGAGCCATTCGCTAGAGTTGGCAAAGGCTTTGAGTTTTTTTTAAAAATAAAAAAATAGAAAATTCATCCGTAAGAATATTTTTTTCCCAAACACTATTTAATCTAAAAGTTTCTTTAAAATGGACTTTTAAAGTCCATTTTAAAAACTTTTCCATTTCAAAGAAACTCTTTTTAACTTAAAGTCCTTTGCATTTTTTCAGAAACTTTTCCCCAAAAATTCAACCAAACGTCAGCCTATATGGATATATTTGGAAGTATTGGAAACACATTATGCCCAAGAATCGATTTAACGGGTTGAAACTCGAAACTCAAGAGGAGACCCATTACATACAAAGTTTGGCATAACTTGAAAGGAGAATGAGAAATCGAACTTGCAAAAACAACTCTTTTATTGTAAAGTTTTGAGCCCACTCAGATCCTATCCTAACACGCTTTTACCCTTTTTCCCTTTCATCTCAAGAATCTATGAATTGCATGCATGGCCATGGACAGCAAGAGGTTAATGGAAATGGAAATGACTTACAGTTCGGCACGCATCATTTCTCCCTCCCCAAGAATTTCAAAACATTGAATGATTACTACTTGTTTCGGCTCAATGAATAGCATTTAATTGGGCAGATCCCAGCGACAACAGTGCGTATGACAATTCCTGCTCATCGCATCATCCATCCGCGGTCTCCCTGATCAAAAGATATGTTGGGGGTCCGAACACGATGATTTTCACCGATCGAGAAATTCTTTTTGGAGGGGCCTCTTTTCCCCTCAATAAACTGCGCATAATCCAGCACTGTGCGGTGTGCAGAGAGGGATCAAATCTCGTGAATTCTCAGCTCAGACTACGACCATACTGAAAAATCAAGACAATCAACCTAACCTTTCCCTTTCGCACCCCTTAACAAAGAAATTAATTTTGACGGTCAACGGTCAATATTAGATAGATCCGTCGAAATCTGTTATAAACTCATTTCTAAAATCATGAATGATGAAACAATGATGAATGAGTTGTTTCATGTGTTAATTATATTCAATAAATATGTCATAAATGAATTTAAACATAATATGAGTATTAAATGAATCATAAACGAATCATAACTGAATTTACAGCTCACTTGGACCTAACCCATCTCTATACCTCTCTCATCATTCTCTTTCGCCCTCGCTCGATCTCACGCTTACTGAATCCGCACTCTTATCTCAATTTACGTGTGAATTTTTCTAAATTAGATTAAATATAGAGGTGTTTTAAGAATATGGCTCTAGTTCTAGTCGAATATTATTCATATTAATCGAGTATGAATCACTAGATTTGCATTGCAAAAAATGGATCATAAACGGATTAGATGACGCTATTTTAATCGAACTATTTATGACTCGACCCAAACCAAATCCGATACATCCGGTTTGACAGCCCTAATATTGGGTCAATACCAAGTTATCGCTCATCATCCTTGCTCGAGCACTAGCACTAGCACTAGCCGAGTGTCTAGTCATGATGCGAGCTCGACGTGCGCATGGATGCACGATACTACTCTTCACATTGTAAACATCTTCAAAGTACAATCGAATTCAACTAAAGATAAGCGTGATGGAGCAGATTTCAACTAAGTACGCAGATTTCAACTATGTACAATCAGCCTTTTGCGTCTTATTTCTTCAGAAACTTAAGACTCATCAGCCCCATGTCCTCGAGATAGGAACATAAAAAAACGTAGAAAAGAGATGATAAGCGTGATGGAGCAGATTTCATTCAAAGTTTTTAGTCTTGTTTTGGTGCTTGAACGTAGCTCCCCATCCTGATGACGATCCCGTCGAGGTCGCGGACGTACCCGACTTTCTGTCCCCATTCCTTCTCCTCCGGCTCACTCACCGGCACGGCGCCGCTCTCCACCGCCCTCTGTTCATCCAGTGAGCATACATTCAAGGAAACAAAGGGTAATAGAGGAAGTAATTTGATTCATCATGTCTTATGAGCATTACAAGGTTGAGAAGGAGACTTTTTTGTTTAAGGATCCACATTTGTTAATCAAGCTGGATGATTTCCTTCAATTAACTAATAACAATTCTATCACATACAAAATACCAAGTGTAGCACGCACGCAACCTTCTCAGTTTTGAGATTGACAATGAATTGATCCCGAATGATAATCAAACCTTGTATGCGGCATCGACATCTCGGTAAGCGAAGCAAAACTCAATCGGGGGACGATCTCGGCGGGACTCGGGAATGTGGACCACCCCAGTCAGATCATCCGTCTCGCGCTGGTGCAGCGGCGTGAACGCTATCGTGGTCTGCCCACTCTCTAGCTCTCCCCACCTACATCAATCGCACATTGCTTGAGCAGAGAAAAATATGGAAATGCCGTCATTCAAATTTACCCAATTAGACAAAAGCAAAAGGGCGGAGCATATTTATCCTCCACCATATCCAAATCCAAGAGCAAGACTAAAGAGATTCCATATGGAAATTTCATTGATCGAGGTATATATTCGGAATACACAAAATCATCTAAGAATGACTCGACACGAAACAGTATAGTGCGAGGATCGCCGACCGGTGAGACTCGTTGAGGAGGACGGCGTAGCCGAAGGCTTTAGCATAGAAAGCGACCGACTTGGCTACGTCCTTGACGTACACCACCGTGTACGCGAACGCCGGATTCATGTTCCTTGCTCCTGCTTCTTCCTCCCGCGGCGACGACGACGACTCCTCTGTTCACACCGATCACGAACGAGTGTGCTGTCGAGTGGCTCCGACACTCAGATCGATCGAGATAGCTCCTCGTTCAGTCTTCCGTCCCCTTTAATTCAGGGGAATGTTATTGAGGTCGAGGGGAGAATTCATGGGAGCTGTACACGTGTCTTGGCAGAGTGGCACGTGGACTTCTTGCGTGTTCGTTTATTTAGAGCAACTTCTTAGGTGGCAAGAACAAATATAGATCACTGTCGGGTTTTTCCTTTGTAGACCAATGATGTGACGTGTCACAACGAGCGTGTTTATGGTGCTAATTTCTTGTTTTACTTCAACGATTTTTCCTTCGAAGTTATAAAATGAAAATATCTCAAATTGGAAAAAATATAAAAATCATGTGGTTATGCATGTCAGAAATTACATATTTCGAGAGATTCTTAAATTTCTGTCTATTTAGTGCTGAATAAAACTTAGAATATAAAGAGTCACATGACAAAGGAAATTATCAAATAAGAAAGGAGGTCCACAAAACAAGGAAGTAACATGTAAAATAAGCTCGTAAGGGAGCAAATTGATCTGACCAAAAAAAAAAAAAAAGGGAGCAAATTGCAATTACGCATCTAATTCTAGAATCCGCTCCGTTCAATCGAACTCCGAAACAATATCAACCGAACACGTGTGACATGTGATGTCGGACGACGGCCTAAGTCCTAAGACTGATTGGGGCTCCAGTTATGGTGAGCTGTCCCTGGGCTCCATGTCTCTCAGGTGGGGCCCACTTTCTTCACCTGCTTCTGCTTGTCTTCCTTCCGCTTTCCTTCAGCCATTGACGCTGACGGTCAGGTTTCGATTCACTCACATCTGCATCCAGCGAAGAGCTTCCTGAAAAGTCCGAACTGATTTTCTTCTTTCGTTTTTGGAAGGTGCTGTTTCGCTTTGATGAGATCTTCTCCCAGGTAAAGCTCTTCTTGCTCAATTTTTTTTTGCGAACTTGTTCGAATTCTTACTCCGATTCGTTGGTCTGATTTGGTAGCCATACCTAGTTAGCTGATTGAACCTTGACAAGTTTCGCATTCCTAATTCAGTCTGACTTTCGCGATAGAGGTGATCTCTCATTACGAGACCTCATCTCTTTGTCCTTCAGTTTAAATAGGCAAGTTATCGCGCAGAAAAGATAGTGTTGAAAAAAAATGATCATGTTTATTTCTTTTCCTGAATGGTCTGGTCGTGGAAATTGTTGATGTGAACTATATGGACTGATCCTGATGGAGGCAGGCGATTCAACATATCCATGATTTACCAAAACATCGGTGAAGTTCCTATACCAATGATGAATCTCTGATTTTAGTTAGCAGAGTTTTAGAATTTCGCAATGGAGGCATGCGGACGGTTGTATCGTAGCATCTAACTTATTAAGGTGGTCACTCAACTGTTATAGCAGGAATTTACCCGTGTGTCTTTTGTGTATCGGGTGTCATTTTTTCAGTTAAACTTTAGGATTATCTTCTTTGCCCTGAGGATATTATGAATGATAATCCAGTGTAGTAGTGTCGCTTATTGACTTGGGCAGGTTGATGTCCTGACAAGAGTAGACAGTTCTGTTGAAAGCTGTGAAGCAGTCGAAGAAGAATGGCAACTTGATTAGTAATGTAGGTAGGAATCACTCTCGGTCTTACCCGTTAACTGGAGCCGGATATCTGGTTGAGGCATCTCGATGGAAGACTCACGGCATAATTCCACCTTGACCAAAAACCCAGAAACCACTAGTTTCGTTCCTGGGAAAAAGGTTTCTCAGACGTCTCTAGTGGCATCAAGGCCGAAAACATTCTCTAAAAATAAATTCAGTTACAGGCACATAGCTTCCCTGGGACATGGCAGAATTAGAAGCAGTGTATTGGGTGATTTAGCATTCTTTTTGCTCAAAGTTGCAGCACTAGAAGCTGTGAGGAGGTTTTCCAGGGCCAAGTGTCCATTTGCTTGGCGCGGTCTTCAGGCTTTACAACTTCTCTGTTACCCACCATTAAAGTGGCTACAGAGATGGGCTCCCTTCAGGGGTTTGGTAAAAGGCATGCAGGTTTGTACACCCCATTATTCAAGATGGAAAATTTCAAAAGAAAGCTACTTAAGGCATATTCCTGATTCTGTAGAGAAATTTGTATGCAATAACTCATGCATTCTTTTGGAGTCTAATGCAATCATGGAAGTGGCCGTGTTTTTTTTTTTTTTAGCTCGTTCTGTTGTCTTTTGGATATAATTGACATGATTTAGAAGGAGCAAGATTATCTCCAGATACCTAACTTTGCTTGGATATTGTCTATGGGCGTATGGTTGGCCAGTTTTATCAACTCTATAGGGCAGTTTCTGAAGTTCCTTTATGGGCACTGAGGGCATAGTCTCAGCCAGTTAACAAAAACATCACAGACTTAAAGATTTAGCTTACTTCAATGGGTGCAATTTTTTCATCTCATGCTTTCACTCATCTCGTTTAATGTCAATTAAGTGATTTCATGTTGTCAGACATTGTCCAGGCCTCTATTAGTTCTATCAGTGGCGACAGCATTCTCTGATCAAGAAGAGCCTACCTCTGAAAGTTCGGATGCTGTGAGTGATTCCCAAGCATATTCTAATGTACGTTCAGATCCGGCTACTTTGCAGCATTCTTCAGATACTAAGTGCATGTAAGGGACCAAACTTGAGATTGACTTCAGATGTCTTTCTAGTTATTGATTGAAAGTTAAGGGCAATTATTTGTATCGGCATATTGATTAACATGCTCATTCTTATGTGCTAATCTATGAACGGATGTTATTTGTGTTGAATTTAGACGAAAAGGGGCAGTACTTTAAGTGCATGTTGATAAGGTTGTCTGAAAAATCAAATTTACTCTCTGAATATCCGAGATAAAGAAATTGTTGAGACTTGAGTTGTGGCTTATACCCATGCCTTGCTGTAAGTGATGATTCAATTCTCTAGTTGACCTCCCACTAGCAGTGAGAATAAGATTGTGGTTACCTATATCAAATTGCTTTTCTTTTGCTTTCTATTATGTTCTTCTTTCTCTGAATGTGTTGCAATTGTACATTCAAGAGGTTGGTGAGAAAACTTTCATGGTTTTTTTTTAAGTTCCACCTGAATCCTCCCTTCCTCTAAGTCAGATGTGATGTCTCTGCTGTTGATGCTCATAAGAATATTGTCTCGTTTACAGGATCTGCAATGAAGCTCCTCAGATTCTAGCATCAGAAAATTGGTTAGTCCGTTTGCATAAAGAACTGGAAGATCAAGGGATTACCTTGCCAGATAGGTAAGTTCACTAACCATGTTCAGCACAGCAGCGGAGTGCTTTGATTGAACTTTCTGGTAGTCTCAGAATATAAAATGAATACTTGATGATAACTTTTGCCGAGCAAGGAATTCATGGTCATTTCTTTATATTGCCACTGATTGATTCTCCAATTACTCATACTTTCTTTCTCAATTATGGGCCGCATAAAGTATCATTGGTGTGGTTGAAGCATGGTCACATATGGTAATGCTTTTGCAGAATGGATGAGGATGAGCTCCGTAGATTTCATGTTGCTGCAAATGGTGATTTCTCATCCTTGGTGTCCTCAATTAAGAGGACAATTCTTTGGAGGGAAACTTACAGACTCCTCACTGAGGAAGAACTTCAGGTTTGGTCGAATTTACTCTTCTGGCATGGAGTTGATTTGAGACATAGACCATGTCTCATAGTGCGGCTTGGCTTAGCTTTCATCAGCTTGCCATCACACGAGAGACCTCGCTTCTCTCAAGCTATCAGTATGTTTCATTGCTCTCTTAAATGCTTGTTCATTTCCTAACCTCTAGCCCTTTGAGTAATGAGATTAATAATTGTCTCTTTGTTTTTTTCCTTTTGAAATTGCTTATATAATTTCATGTATAAGGGTCAGTCGTACATCCTTAACTACATTGTCTTTGTGACCTGCTTTTGTATTTCTATCACATGAGGATTCTTGGCGTTGAAAAGTATAACTATAACAAGATTCATCAATTCACCCTTTCAAGTAACTCTGTACTTTAATTCCTGTTTAGATATGAAACGATCTTTTGTAAAACCTGAATTTCATGCAAGAGTTGCTCTGATCACAAGTATTTGTCTGAACGTCATGATTGTGACTGAGGATATGCAGGTCAATAACTATATGCCTGTCTTTTTGCTCTTTAGGATATCTTAATTTGTGTAAGTGTATGATATGTACGTTTATGTTTCCTCGAATGAGCAGAACTTTGTAGTTTAATAAACCAGTCATTATTACTTCGAGTTTATCTTTTACTGTACTTTTGCTTTTCGGAGGATATATTCATGGGTGGAAATGGTTGCCATGCAGTATCTCAGGTGGAATATGGAGTGCTTCGCTTGGTTAATTCTGACAGTACCCGAATTACAGTTGTCGTTGACTGTCATGGTTTATCTCCATATAGAATACCCATGCAAATAATAAGATCTTGTTTATTCCTTCTGCAAGATCATTACCCAGGCCGGCTTGGTTGTGTGTTTGTTATACGACTTCGCCCTGTCTTGCGAGTTATTTGCCAGACTCTAATACAGGTAATATGGAAATAATATAGGGTTTCTCTAGCACCAAGTTTTCCTGCTGTACTATTCTGGTGGCATCTTAGATACTGTTGAAACTTGCTCAAGTAAGTCTCTTTCTCTGTCAGGTTCTGAGACCTTCCACCCGAGAGAAGCTGAGGATTCATGGAGAGAATTATCAGAAGGTTCTTGCCGAGTGTCTTCAGACACTCCCATCGTATCTAGGTGGCAATTGCAATTGCTCGAGCTGTAGAATCATGAGCAATTGTGATGGGCAGCAGCCTTCTGAGACTGACAGCCCAAATTCTGGTGCTGATATTTCTGATGTTGATGTTGAGGATAGAGAGGAGCAACCTCATGTCCATAATTATGAGAGGCATAGGGACGGTAACACTAACTGGGACTTGGCAGTCAAAACAGCCATGCTTGTCATCCTTATGTTACTTGCCTTAGTTACTCTGCTATCTGATCCAGAGCACCGTCCCTTATAGTTCTCATGAGACATGCGACCGGTTGTCTCTGATATGGGGACATTTTTTTGGAAACTAAGGGAAGGTCCTAAATTTTTTTAGCATTCATGCCTCCTCTAGTGGAGAGGAGTCTGTAAGCCAAGAGTTTATGCCAGTAGAGATTTGTTTTGGTCCTAGTTCGTGTAGATTTCCTGCGTAGTTTCTTCTGGCGAATTGCTTGGGATTGAGAGTGTTTAATGTGGCCATAGTAGTAGTATTGTAGGGTCAAGATAAGAAATACAAGAGACCATTAGCCAAAGCAGTTATGAGGTTGTAGAGTTTGTCCGCGAGATGAAAGAAAGAAGCAGAAAGAGGAAGTGCATAAGAGAGTGAATAACACTAAGCAGGAAGGAAGGAAACATGGAGGGAGGGAAAGAGGAAAATGAAGTTGCGGGCTGGTCATCTGTCAATAGGAGCAGTAGCTTGCACTTGGTGTTTAAGAACACTTAGGTGGCGTTCACGGAGACAGATGTTGCTGATTGAACTGAAAAAAGCCGAGTTACCCGTGCAAAAGTGGGCATGATACTACAATGTCGTGAAAAGCCTCTCTCCTTGCCAATTTGCCATGTCATGTGGTTGGCGGTAAGATCTCCTTTTGACCAATTTCCAGCCTCTGAGATTTATCTGATATCGTGAATTTTCCTTTTGGAAAGTTTTCGATTTGGCTGCCAAAGTATACGGTCTTCTGTGTAATACAGAGTAGCGAACCCCAGGATTTTTCCTTTCCAGTTTCTGGGAAGCGTCAGACTTTTTCTATGTTCATTGGGTGGCAATTTTGTGCTTATATTCTTAGAAGTGGCTGTAGGATTTTGAATGCTCGTGATCGAAGGGAAGCATAAAGCGAGAATGAGGCTCAAAATGATCATCTTTAGATCTCGTGTGAGAGTTGCACGTTCACACTTCCACCAGACCACCCTTTGGAAAGAGCTAGTGGTGCAAATTCAAGGGTCTTTATGCTCTTGCGTCCCCGAAGGCCCCTGAGTGACCACCGATAGGCCATGGCTTACTTTCATGCACTTGGATCCCTATGTCACCTTTTTATGGTGTGAATCGCCTTTTTATCTCTCATGCTCTTATGAGTAATCTTGGGTGATCTCTCACGCCTCGAGCAGATAGGATAGCTGAAACACGTGCTTGTGCAAATTTGAAGCTTCCTAAGGCAACAGGGTATCTTCTTAGAAGGAAGCCAGCATATCAATTTGAGAATAATGAACACCTTTGAGTTGACACGTATCGAATCAGGTTTGCGAGGAAAGATCCTTATTTGCTGCAGAGCCCTCCCATGAAGTGCATGCAATAATTCTTATCTAGTCGGTCCTGTGATGGAAACCAATTTGGTTATTCTGTCTGTAAAACAATTCATCTGGTCCGCCATTAGTTATATTCAGGGATAAGGTTCTTGAGCCATCTACAGGCCATTATCAGATCTTGAGATCAGTGGAAGATGTTGCGGATTTAACTGTTGAATGCGACGGATGAGCACCACGAAGTGCAGTTCTGGTACAAGCTCGGGTGGATCGGCCTAACGATTGAAAACTAATTCAGACAATTGAGTTCCAACACTGAATGCACTCAATATTTAGGCTGAGAAACTGATCTGAAGGTGAGGGATTCTTATCAAGTGAAATTGCGCTATCTGAGTCACTCCACTTGTGCTCCACAGGCCCGGCAGAAACAAGGAGCTGTCGCATTTCATTCATTGATTCGCTATATGTTCGGACAAATCCTTGGCGCTCATGCATAAAAAAAGAAGAAGAGAGGGAAAAGAAAACAGAACAAGCTTTTCTGTTCCGAACAAGAACAACTCAACATAGAGCCCTTTCCGAGAACTCCCTTATTATATTGTCCTTCGAGACTTTGCTTTATGTCTCGATGAGGAAGTGAAAAAAAAAAATGTCCAAACGGTCCGACAAATTGACTCAAATTCTAATTCGACAGAAGCTTAAACTCTTCTTCTGTCTTTCGAAAGAGCCTTCCTCCGAAATGTCCCATTTAACCAAAGTGTTGTAATTATGAAACGTGTGGGCAAACGTATAGGTTACAACGCTATTCTAGCTCGGAACACTTGACCAAACGGAGGTCAACCCAGCATTTCTGGTCATAGAAGAGCTGCCAGCTAGTGGCGACTGAATTCAAAACTAAACTCTTGGAGCTTCTTTTGATGTCATCAACGAAGAAAGAGTGGCGTTGGGCGTCTGTGAACGTAAAATTTTGTCCTTGTCCGACCCAATTGCAGCTCTGTGGGGGATTGCAGATTCTGATGCGTGCCCCTCACTTTAACTAACTTTTGTGGATCGTATGTGCTAAATTAGTTGGAAAGGGATAGTAGGGAAATAAGAAGGCATAAGCGAATGCTTTCGCGAACTCGGGGGAGTAATATGATCTCTTCGATAAGCGCATCGACCGCGTCTCGTGTGACCCTTCCTCCTTCCCAAGGAGCAGAGTTTAGTAGAAGCCAAAAGTTTGGGACATCAAACTGGGTAAGTGGAGATCCAGGGAAATCCCACTAAATCTCTTTCTCTCGAACATTAGTTTAATCGACCTAGGACGTTCTGTCCGGAGGAATTTGGAAGGATGCATGCCCCTGCTTCCTTTTTTTGGGTAAATGTCATATCATTCATGACTAAGCGCCTGTTTGAGCTTTGCTTCTAAAGCTTCATTGTCGGGGACAATTATAAAAAAAAAAATCCTAAACCTATTGCACTTTTGTCAATTCAGTCATAAACCTTTTAATTTTGCCAATTCAGTCCTAAACCTTTTGCATTTGTGCCAATTCAGTCCTAAACCCTTTTTTTTTTATAGCCAATTCAGTCCTAAACCTTTTGTATTTGTCTTAATTCAGTCCATCCAGCCAACTTTGACCAGCCGGCGCTGACGTGGATGCTAGCCGGTGCTGATGGGGCAATTTTTAATAATATTTCACTATTTTTTTCAGATTTTTTTATTTTATTTTTCTATTTTTTGCTTCATCTTCAACCTCGAGTCGCTTTGAGCTCGAGCTTATTACAGAACACTTCATCAAGCTTGAGCTTGAGCTTAAATCAAGCTCGGTCGAGCTCGTGTGGTGAACTGGGATGACCCGACTTTGGTCACACCCTTAATAAAAAAAACCAGATCACACTCATCAATTAATGCAAGGAGCCAAGGACTTTGGGCACTATGGTGCACTCTTAAGTTTCTAAACAGTCTCTTGGTCAAATGTGACCAAAATCAGGCGCAATCTTTAGTTTCTAAACAGATATGGTGTCACACCCCGAACCCTGGGCGCGTGACCATCCCTTCCAAACATTAGGTCAAAGGATGATGTCCCAGGCAGATCATCGACCCATTTCTTTTTATCTTATAATTAAGCACATGCGGAAGCGAATATAACCCCAGACAACAAACAACAGGGATAGGCAAATATGAGATACAACAAACAACCTTTTATTTACATCCTGATTAGTCCGCAGGAAAAATAACATATTACACAAGTCCTTCTTGGACCGATCCCTTAAACCCATAAAAAGATATCGGGTCGGGTCAGGGCGCACTATAGCCGATACACTACTCCTATACTACCGACTATATACAAGATGGCCTCCAAAAATCCTCCACAGCTCAACCCGCACTGCCATCTCGAAGACCTGAAAAGCGATCAGCCAAGCGCATGAGATATGAATCTCAGCGGGTCAACGCCTAAGTCCAATTAGGACGTTGATTCACCCAAGTAATCTAACAGAACTAGCGAACTAACCTCAACATCAGAAAGACAACCACATGCAATGTACCTCTTCTTGAGCCATACGACAGATATTTCATGGTAGGAAATAAACAATGAATCGGTCAATCAACCAGAACATTCAGCCAAAATCATAAACAATGCAACAAGCGCGTTCCAGTCAGCACGGCCAAGAGATACTCCACTCTCACCACAGTACAGCCTCACTGCTAGTACTCTTCCGGATTAACCGGGCGTCGTCCTACTACATTACAGCGACGGCATCCGATAGCTCCCTCAAATTTCCTAAGGCGAGCACACTAGGAATCATTCCATAAAGGACTACGGACCAACACAAGTTGCGACCGGCATCTCATCAGTCGTGTTATCCGGACTATCCGTTGCCGACACGGACTGATAGGCAACCAATAAGCCGTGGAATCCCGGACGGTACGTCGCCGGCACACAGACTTATCAGGCAGCGACCCATGCCAACATGGGTATCGCTTGTGCCCCCAGTTACGTTAGGGTGACACGGTGAAACCATCGCGTGACCTTGTGTTTAACACCGGCTCTCAAGCCAAATTTCATTTTTTTGATGCAATCACACTCACATCATGCTCAAACCTGGCTCACGGCCATTTTCATGTTCAAAATCACAATTTGTCACGCGAATAATCAATTCCCATTTAACATGGCATTTCAACACTAGTGTGATCATTCAGTATTTAAGCGCAATCAACACTCAGTCCGATCCACGATCAGACACCACAAATTATCGGCACAATACAACAAGCAATTAACCATGGTAACTATTCCACCTAACCATGATTAATCCAACTAACCACAGCAGTTAATTAATCTACAACAGTAACTATTCACTAACTATAGTAACTATCTAATCTAACCACAGTTAACTATCTAACCACGGTAACTATTTATTAACTACGGTAACTAACTAATTAACCTATTAAGTGCAATTAACTTCCTAATCAGGAATTAGGGGTTAACTCACTAATTAACTGGCGGCGACGGTCGGCGGCGATGGGCGATGGGCGACGGAGGCGGTGAAATTTCCGGCGATGGTCCTTACGGACTTGTCTCGTCGATCTGGACGTAACCACGGTGTCGGTTTTCCAAGGCGACACCCGGACGACAACGAACGGTGGCTGGACAGCGACCAAACGACGACAACAGAGCTCAACGAGCGGGCGGCGGACTCGGCGAGGCGGCGCGGCTGCACCGGCGGCACGGCAGGGGCTCCGGCGGTTTGGTTGGACGGCGGTAGCAGCTGGATGGCGGCAGAACAGGGGCTGGACAGGGGCGGCTTGGACGGCAGGAGGCTCGGCTGGGCGCGGCACACGGCGGCGCGGCTTGGCGGGGCGCGGTGGGCGGCCGCGGCGGTCCACGGCTGCAACGAAGATAAGGTGAAGAAGAAGATGAAGTTGGCGTGAAATGGAGGGGGAATGGGCTGCCGTGCGTGAGAAGAAGAGAGAGAGAGGAGAGAGAAAATGGTCTTGGGGGTATTTTGGTCTTTTCATTGGTCCAATGGCAATTTGGTAAATAACCAAGGTCAAAAAGTAAGATTTGACTTGCCATTAATGAGGTGGGGCCCACGGTCATTCGGTACTAATTGTTTCTGGCGTATATAAATAATATTTGAGGGTATTTCGGTAATCTGACGATTTAGGACTAGTTCAAAATATTTGGTTCAGGGTTGGCGCGGGCGTAAAGGAATTAGGCGAGAAATATCTACGACGCGACTAATCTAATCGAACTACAATTAACTACGCTTCAATCGACGATCAACGTCCTCCAGATTGAACGATTCCGCGTCCGATAAATGTCACTAAATTTCAACAGTCCAATATTATTCATTTAATATGCCTTGAAATTTCGGGACGTCACATCTGGCGACGCCATGGCTGGGTGAGCTGAAGCTCGCTCGTCCATGGCGTCGTCATCATCGGGCGAGGCCGAGCTCGCCCGGGCATGGCATCGTGTCGCCATCGCTAGGAGAGCTCGAGCTCTCCCGGCAATGGAGGCGCCGGCCTCGCCCAGCATCGGCGATGATTGGGGAGTCGTTGAAACTTCTCTCCACTTCTCTTGAGTGGAGAAGGCCTTTCAGTTGCAGAGCTTTGGGGATTTGCTTCAGCATCTCGAGGGTGAAGATGAAGCATAAAATAGAAAAAATAAATAAATCAGAAAAATATTAAAATATTATTAAAAACTGTCCCGTCAGCGCCAGCCGGCATTCACGTCAGCGCCAACCGATCAAAGTTGGCCGGATGGACTGAATTAGCACAAATGCAAAAGGTTTAGGACTAAATTGGCGCAAAAAAAATGTTTAGGACTGAATTGGCATAAATACAAAAGCTTTATGACTGAATTGACAAAATTAAAAAGTTTAGGACTGAATTGGCAAAAGTGCAATAGGTTTAAGACTTTTTTGATAATTTTCTGCTCGAGCCACATTACGACGAGGAAACAGTTTGTATGCTTGATCTACACGTGCTAGGGAATCAGACTTTTCTAGTGTCATCTCTCGCTCCCGCAATTACAGATAGAATTTTGTCATACACGCTTTTTTGATAGGATTTGGCGTCCCGATCAGCATTAAAATCATGGGTCATGCATTTGCGATCGTAGAACTTTGTTAATATGTTGTTAAAGTACTTGTGACAGCAACTAGCTCGATATGTGCTAGTAAAACTGCGAGTTTACGACTATAGGCACAAGGCAAGATAAAAAAACTCAAGATTTTTCACTGCGTGAGTATTCACAGATTTTAACTGTCTTCAATATCAACAGACGTCACTGTGGAAATGAAGGTTTGATGACATATATATTTATTATAGATGTCCAATGATTAGGATCTAAACCTCCCGTTAAAACTTGTTTTAGTGGCTCATCATCCCATCTTCGCATCTCATGTTCTTTGAGCTCTGTGCTCATACTCTCAGTTCATTCGTTGTAGGTCGCTTGTTATCTTAAGATAACGACTTGATGAAGATGAGCAAATTTCCAATCTCTCTCTCTTTTTTTGTAGACGGACCAAAGCACTCGGGGAAAAGCCTGCATCTTCCGTCGTGGAAAGTGTCCTTAAAGGCCGAGCAGTCAATGTCTGAATCTTCCGAGGTAAAGGAAGTGCAGCAAATGAAACACACTCATTGTGCAGAAAGGGAAGTGCTTCGAATAGAGAGATGCTAGCCGGATGGCCTCCCTTATCTTTACGGATTGTCCGAGACCTGCCAACCGCACATTTCAATTCCAGAATTTGGAGACCCGGACCGACTTTTTCAGCAATGGCTAAAAAATAACCCTCGGAAGTAGAAAAATGAAATTGCGTACCCAAACGAATTTCTGCTTCAGAAATTGCGTTGCCAAATGAATTTCTGCTCTAGAAGTGTTATCATGCGCGCCCTTCAATTCCAGAATTTGGAGACCCAGACCAACTTTTTGAGCAATGGCTCAAAAGTTACCCTCTCGCGAGGAATGCAAGCGTCAGTTTCCCTAGACACGTCAAAGATCAAACTGTACACAGAGCAGCTTTAACAAAATCTCTGGCTAGGTTCCATTCCTCGGGCCAAATTCATCTTCTCAAACTCTTTTTTGCTTGACAAATTTGAGCACAAGCCAGCCAATCTGTCATTTTCCCTTCTTTTTTCTGTTTCTTTTGTTTAGACCTTACATAATTGGCACAAATGGGCACAAAATCTTAAGTTCATTTGAACATGATAAGAACAGAACTTGTTTGGCTTCTTTTTGTGGATAAAAAGGATAGGAATAGGAACCGGCGCAAGTTCCCTCCATGAGAATTACCATAAGGCTCCCACGGTAATGATGTTTAATTTTTGAGTCGTAAATATCATCGCTAGAATTGTGAAAGTTCGAGATTGAGAAGCCCGTAATCGCAATCCAAACAGAATAATAATAATAAAAAAACCCAGAATATTACTTGTTAAAGTCGCATATTTTTCAATTCACAAATAATTTATGTGACGGTTGATGAGGTCGGTCCCAACTTCATTCAAACCCTTTTTAAGGAACTTTTGTTGTTGTTGTTGTTGAAGTTATGTTGATGTGTAACCGTATGCTCTTCCAATTGACAAATTCATCGCAGATCTTCTTTTCGTGTACTAATATGCATTTCATATAAGGGCAAAGCGGCATAGCCCTCTGTTAAGGAATGTAGTTAATACTATAACGGACAATTCAAAATTCTAATTTTGAATTGGTCCATTAATGTAGTTATATTCTGCAGTTATTACTGTAACGGACTAATTCAAAATTCAAAATATTTTGAATTAGTCCTCCTAGAAAAACTCTATAAATACAAACGCTATCCTAGAGTTAAGGATAAGCGAAACTCATTCTTAAACCTAGAGTCTATTTCTTATATGGTATCAGACGACCAGTAGGATCCTTGAAAACACCTACGCTATTCCTTCTTTCGCTTCCATTTTTCGATCTCTCCTATTCACAATGTCATCTCACACCTCCACTCCGGCTGTGCAACACCATCTTAGCCTCAAACTTTCCGGTGACAACTTTCTATTGTGGAAAACCCAATTGTTTCCGTTGCTTTGTAGCCGGTCCTTAATGGGATACCTTGACGGCACCATTATCTGTCCCACTCCAACCATCACCCCTACGGACTCCACTATTGCTACACCAAACCCTGGATATGATGAATGGATTCGAAAAGACCAACTTGTTCTTAGTTGGATGATATCTTCTCTTTCACATGATGTCCTACTCTATGTGGTTGGATTAGATACTGCTGCTGATGTCTGGAAGGCTCTACAAACTGCCTTTGGATCTCTATCGCATACAAGCATTCTTCAGCTTCATATGCAACTCCAGAATACATCTAAAGGTGACAAATCTGTCTCAACTTATCTCTGCAAGGTAAAGTACATTTCCAATCAATTAGCCGCTGCCAATCGCCATCTAGGGAATGAAGAATTAAATGTCATTGTCTTCCGTAATCTTGGTTCTGATTTTTCTGACATTATTGCTGCCTTGGCTACAAAACCTGATCCGATAACATTTCCTGAACTCCATCGATTGCTCCTCAATCATGAGCTTCGAATGAAGTCTGCCACGGTGCCTATAGAGGCAAATGTTACCACTTACACCCCCTCCATCATCCAGCCCTCTTATTCAACCACAACCGATTTTCAATTTTCAACTATCTACCACTTAAAACCCCAATATCGTGAGCAAGGCAACCAGTGCAATTATGGGAACCCAGGCAATCGATCTAAAAACAGAAAAGATCGATGCCAAATTTGTCAGAAATATAATCATATGGCCGCAAGATGTTATTTCAGATATTCGCAGTCTAACAATAGTGCACTTCAGCCTATTTTTAATATGGCTGGAATTCTTCCAACCCCATCGTAGCAAGACTGGTTTTCGGATACTGCAGCTACTCACCATGTGACGCTTGACATTGCCAATCTACAGATCTCTACACCACATAACGGTAACGAATCTCTTCGTGTAGGTAATGGAGCAAGTTTAGACATTGTTAATGTCGGTTCTTCAACAAATCTTTTAATTTCTCAAATATCCTTCATGTCCCTACCACTACACGTAATTTGCTTTCTGTTCACAATTTTACACGTGATAACAACTGCTACTTTGAGTTTCATCCATTTCACTTTGTTGTGAAGGATTTGCAAACCAGAACACCACTGCTCCAAGGTTCGCTTAAGGATGGACTATACTGGTTGTCGGGTCTTTATACCTCATCTCCATCCGCCAACACCATCTCACTTGATTCTTCCGCCACTGCCACTACCTGGTATGCCCGAATGGGTCATCCCTAACAAATCAAAGTTCGCTTGTTGATTCACTCAAACAATTTTCCATGTTCTACATTTGATTTTAATAAATGTGCTTCTTGTTTGTTAGGTAAATCCCATAAAACACCCATACTCACTACTCATAGCATTAGTAAAGCACCTCTCGATTTAATTTTTACTGATGTATGGTGTGACGTCCTGAAATTTTAAGGTCTATAAATAAAATAAAATTGGATTTTTGTGGTCTAAGGGATAATTATTGGATGCGGTTTATTTCTTTTAATTCAAAGGGTTTGTTAATCCTTCACCGGTTAGAGACCCTTCGCGCCCGAAACCCCCCTTCGCGCCTGAAACCCTTTATGCACTACAAGACAAAAAAAATTCAAATATGAGTTGACCCATTGTGGGCCCCACTAATCAAATCCTTCTCTTTCTTCTCTTTTCTCTCTCCCTCCCTCCCTTGTCTGCCGTGCCAACCACCCCCCACTCACCTCACGTCACCTCCATCTTCCCCTTCTCTCTCTTGCCTCTCCCCCCTGCTCACCCGACCACTATCTTCTCTTCCTCCATCTCACTCTCGACGCCACCGCCCGCAGCCGCCACGCCGCCCTCCGTGCGTCGCTCAAGGCACCAGCCGAGACCCACTCCCTCTCTCTCCTCTTTCTTCTCCGACAGTCCAGCCCCCTCAGCCCCTCATCGTGTCCAGCCAAGCCCCGGCCTCGCTCCACGCCAGTCGCCTCAGCCGCTACCAACCAGCCCCGCGACCCTCTTTCCTCCTCCACCTAAGCCGCCAGTGACCACCAGCCGCGAGCCACCGCGACTCCGACCAGAACCCAGCCGACCCTAGCCGTGTCGCCACCCTTCAGCCTTCGCCTCGCGAGCCTCTGTCCAGCCCTCGTGAGCGCCATCCAACCGTTCGAGCGTCGTCCGAGTCATCGCCGCCGTTCGCCCTGTCCCACCGCGAACAGCCCGCTGCTTCGTCGCCGTCGCGCTCGTGTGCTGTCGCCTCGTCGTCGTCGCCGTCCGTCGCCGCCGTCGTCGCCGGACCGTTAATGGTGAGTTAGCCCCTAACTCTGGGTTAGGTCGCTAATTGCGTTCGGATTTAGTTTAATTAGTCTAATTAGGCGTTCACGTAGATTAATTATGGTCGGTTTAGTTAGAGACCGGGTTTAGGTTAAATGACCGTGATTAAATAAATTAGACTGATTAGCTAGGTTGTCTGTGGCTAATTGGTGAATAGACTGAATTGTTTGACCGAGAGCGAGCGTTTGATTAGAGCCGAGAGGGCGATGAATTGATTGACTGGTTGGTTGGTAAGTGGATTAGTCGCTTGTAGTCAGTTTAAAAGTTTGAGTGCGATATGCTGATTGTTTGTCGAACCGATTAACCGAAGTGGGCATACTTAACTAAAGTCGGACTGATTAATTAAGCTGAACTTGATTAATTATTATTAGCTATTTAGTGGTTATTGGGTGATCGTTTGATGGCCGTTGGTGACCGCTGTATGCTTTGATCGTGCATCCATGTTCGATTAAGAAGATTAATCGCCCTGTTTTAGATGCAGAGTTTGGTGGATAATTCGTGTATCACATGACCACGTGTGGAGTTAAATTACATATTTGAGCATGAAAATGACCTTGGGCCAAGTTTTTGAGCACGATTCCGTGTGTGGGTGCATTGGACTAAATGCAAAGATATAAATTGGCTGGTTGCCTGGTGTGCTTGTGTGGTCATATAATGGAATGCCCGATATGTTCGTGCCGTGTCGATCGGAATCACACGACAGTCCGTGTCGCCGGGCTGGGCGGATGCCGGTCGCGGTATGGATGGACCGAAGCCCCTACAGGGATTCCTAGTAGTTCCGTGCCACGTCGATCGGAACCACACGGACTATCGGACGCCGTCGCCGAAAGTAAGGGGACGATGCTCGGTCATGCCGATAGAGCATCAACTGTCTAGTGTGCTGAGCACCAACTGTCTAGTGTGCTACGCACCAACTGTCTAGTGTGCGAGTCCGAGTGGCCATTAATAACCGGAATACGTGTGAGACATTGTACTCGCAAGCTATTGTGGTGTTCTGGTTATTTGCTTTGGTTGATTGACTGTCATGTCAAGTCGAGTCTTGCATATGTGTGATCCAAGGCACGGTAAGTTTGCATGTGATTGGCGATATACTATTGTGTTGTACTGTGTGTGTAGGTCGCCTGAGCGAGTCAACGCCCTAGCCGGACTTAGGCGCTAGCTCACTGAGATTTATTTCTCACCCCGTCGTGGTTAACCCTTTTTCAGGTCCAAGGTGATGTTGAGGACGAGGGTGGTGTAGCCCCTCTTTTGGAGTAGTTGAGAAGTTAATCCCGTCCTGAACCGGTACCCTTTTTGTCAGTCTTAGGGAGCAGCCCTGAAGATGGGCTAGTAGATCCTGTAGCTTCCTTAGGGTTAATGAATATCTATTAATAAATGAAAGAAACTTTTATTGCTGAGCTTGCTGATGTTGATTGATGTGATTTTCTCTGCTGTCTATCCATGTTGTTTAATTTGTTGTTTGGGAGTTGTGCGTTCTGCATGCGCTTAATAAAAAGATAAAACGAATGGGTCGATGACATGCCTGGGGTGTCGTCCTTTTGACCTGATACGTTTGGCAGGGTTGTCGCGTGCCCGAGGGTCGGGGCGTGACATATGGGGACTTGTTCCAATTAATTCTGTTTCTGGTTATAAGTACTTTGTCCTATTTGTTGATGATTTTTCCAAATATACTTGGTACTATCCTATTCAAAATAGATCTATGGTCCCTTCCATTTTCGAAAAATTCAGGACCATGGTTGAGAAATAATTTGAAAAATCCATCAAAACTATACAGTCTGATTAGGGTGGGGAATGCAGAACCCTAAATAAAATCTTTTCAAACAATAGAATTCTCCATCATGTAGCTTGTCCACACACTCACCACCAGAACGGAACAGCTAAGCGAAAAATTCGTCATATTGTTGATACCAGCCTTACATTATTGGCCCATGCATCTCTTCCCCTTAAGTATTGGCCTTATGCTTTTGAAACCACCATTTATCTTATTAAAAGATTACCCACATTACTCTTAAACAATATCTCTCCTTTTCAAACACTTTTCCATCAACAACCGGATTACAAGTTTTTGAAAATAATTGGTTGTGCTGTTTTTCCTTTATTAAGGCCATACAATTCGCATAAATTTTAACTCCGTTCTAATCAATGTGTGTTCTTAGGATATAGTCCATTGCACGTTGGTTACTGTTGTTTAGACTACAAAATTGGGTGCATGTATATTACAAGACATGCTCATTTTATTGAAAATATTTTTCCATTCGCCGCACTTGGTTCACACCCTTCTGAAATACTCTCACCATGACATCCTTGGCTGACGATCTCCACGGCTGGTATGTCCTCCCAAGTGAACCATGGTGTTAATGGTAATATCCTGCCTTCTACCCCACCCTTTAGCACCTCCCCACCCATCTTTTAAGAACCATCACCGACATTATCAAATGCTAATACTGCTTCAACGTCTAACACGTCGGTTTCTAGTTCATCTAATGTTGGTACAGGTTCTAATGAGACTCTCTTAGATGCCTCCCCATAGCAAGCTATTGTGATACCTCCACAATCGATTTATCAAGCACCAAGGACCCATCCAATGCGATTGCGTTAAAACCCAAAGCCCAATAGTAAATATCCAGTTCCAGATGCGAACTTGATTGAAATAAGTTCTAAAGAAGAGCCACGATGCTTCACCGAATCTAATAAACATGAAAAATGGAGGGAGGCAATACTCTAAGAATTTAATGCTTTGTTGCGTAATGGAACATGGGTTTTGGTTCCACTGAATCCCAAAGCAAATGTCGTGGGCTCCAAATGGGTTTATCTATTCAAGACATGCAGATGGTTCGATAGACTGGTACAAAGCCCGCCTAGTGGCCAAGGGCTACAATCAGCAGGAGGGTATCGATTATACGGAAACGTTTAGTCCCGTTGTTAAAGCAACCACCGTCCGTACAGTTCTCATCAGTTCTCAATCCTCCACAAAACTCCCTGCATATAGTGATGCAGACTAGGCGGGTTGCCCCACTGATAGACGATCAACAGGAGGTTATGCAATTTATATGGGCTAAAATCTGATTTCTTGGTCAGCTGAGAAGCAGCATACCATTGCACGTTCCTCAACCGAATCTAAGTATCGGGCATTGGCAAATGCCACGGAAAAAGTGGTATGGCTGCAATCATTGTTACAAGAATTGGGCATCTTTCAATTAAACCCACGTATCCTTTGGTGCGACAACCTAGGGGCAACGTATCTTACGGTGAATCCACTTTTCCATGCTAGAACAAAGCATATCGAGGTAGTCTTTCACTTCGTCCGCCATTTAGTGTCACAACGCAAACTTGAGGGTCGCCTCATATCCACACGTGACCAAATAGCAAATATCTTCACCAAGCCTCTTACACGGTGTCACCATGATCTGCTCAAATTCAAAATTCTAATTTTGAATTAGTCCATTAATGTAGTTATATTCTGTAGTTAATATTGTAATGGACTAATTCAAAATTCAAAATATTTTGAATTAGTCCTTCTAGAAAAACTCTGTAAATACAAACGCTATCATAGAATTAAGGATAAGCGAAACTCATTCTCAAACCTAGAGTCTATTTCTTACACCCTCAATCTCCATCGCAACCAGATAAGCAAGTCATGCCATTTTAGATAAATAGATTTGTAGTTAAAATCGGTCCGTCGCCTTTTGAGCAAAAAGGGAACCTCCTCTTTTCATTTTACTTCCATAAGCGGCCACAAAATTTGTACTTCAATAGAATATATGAGAATCTATCATGACATGTATATGCTCTTTCTCGATGAGTGTATTTAAATAGGATTGAGATTCTATTGATCAAGCATCATTTTTGGTACGGCGATGCAATCTCAATTGAACATCTATGTCACTCATTCATTTATTTGGAATGGTACGGCGATGCAATCTCAAATGAGTGTAATCTCCAATTCTAAATCCTTATAACTTAACAGTAGCTTCAATTATGGAGTAAACATCTTTCTATTCGTTTCAAATCTCCATTATTAGCTAGATTGGAGAACAACACGACGACTAACGGCTTTACCAAAAAAAAAAAAAAACATGACGCCTAACGGCCGTACGACAATTCCGTGATGGACGTTGGAGAGAGATGTGCACTTACAAGTTACATGGAGTCTACTCAGATACTCCGAAAGGCGCCCAACCTTTTGATCAGAACAGAACAAGGGGAAAAAAAAAATATTAGAGCGCACAAACTTTTCATATGTCGTAAATAAATAAATATGAAGAGTGGGTCGGTGTGTAACTTTACATCGTGTAATTCCCCACTAAGCTAATTCCTTTCCTAGGACCTCCCGTTAGCAATTTCTTTTTTTCTAATTTTGAAACCTTAATTTCCCGAGGACGAGGAAAATTCATTGGAGAATAATAAAATTGTCGTAACGACGACGAGCCGCGGAAATTAGGGCGCGCATGACAGTACTTCCAAAGTAGAATTTCTGCTTTAGAAGTATTCTTGGAGTAGAAATCTATTTGATTACGTAATTTCGTTTTTCTACTTCTGGAGCAGTTTTTTGCTTCAAAAATAGTTTTGGAGACTTTTTTTCAGAGGTAGAAAAATCAACTTCTGCTAAAAAATGGAAGTAGAAAAATTAACTTTTGACCAAAAATTGATTTTTAAAGTAGAGGTGTTGCCCCCAAAAGTTGTTCGTGCGTGTGATTTGTTATCCACGGATTACGAATTAGAACTAATAAGCGACGCTGACGAGCCATAGAGCCGAGCTGCGTCAGCTAAGCACACACCACATGGATCCCACTCACATCATCATATGGATCGTCCACGTCCCTTCTCCCGACCTCTCCCCCTACAAAACCCCCCTTCACATCCCGCGTTCCGTTCTCGAACCAACCTCGCCATCATGCGTGGGATTTCTGGTCAGTCGGAGCGAGCGCGAGCCCTGTGGCGCGCGTGCCTCGCGTCTGCACTCCGGACCGCTCTAGCCTGCGCCGTCGTGGCGTTCGTCACCCTGTATGGGCCGGCCCAGCTGCGGCGCCACGTCTCGCTCCCCGCCTTCTCCTACGTGACAGTCATCCTGGTCGTCACGGAAGCCTCCCTGGGCGACGCGCTGCGCGGGTGCTGGCTGGCGCTGTTCGCCACCGCCCAGAGCATCGGGCCCGCGATGCTGAGCCTGTGGCTGATAGGGCCCACGAGGCTGTCGAGCGGGACGACCGCGCTCGCGGTTGCCCTGGCGTCGTTCGTGGTGGCGCTGCCGGGGGCTACGCACGGGACGGCGAAGCGGATAGCGCTGGGGCAGATAGTGCTGGTGTACGTGATCGGGTACATTGAGAAGGAGCGGATCGAGGCGGTCATGCACCCCCTCCACGTGGCTGCCAGCACAGCCGTCGGGGCCCTCGCTTGTCCGCTGGCCCTGTTGCTTCCCTTCCCTAGGACGGCCCGTCATGAGGTACCCCAAATCAATGCATGCAAAATTCTTGTGGAGAGATACGATCAACTTTAGCTCACAATCCCTAGAAATTAGAGCATTACTTCATGAGAATTACTACATCCATTTTATTTGTCCTGGATATCACTCTTTGGTGCATGTTATGTTAGTTACCTCGGTCGACCGTAGTTAAGGAAAGAGTATTTTTCATACATCTAGGGAATAGTGGTACTGGTTATTTCTACGGGAAATGCTCTAAACCTACGTACTCTTCGCATGGAGCTCGCATAAATTTGGAAGCGTGGAGTTTTTTAAAAAAAAAATATCCCCAACAAGCTTAACATATGCATGCCCTCGTAGATTGACCATGCAGAATTCTGCATGCAGATAAAAGAGAACTGCCGGGCCTACGCCGAGAATGCCTCGAACAGGTTGAAGCTCTTTGCCAAGGCATTCCTCGCCGAGGACGACGCCTCCGCCCTCGCCTTCATCTCTCAAGCCAAATGCTTGTCCCGTGCCGGAAACAAACTTCTTCGAAGTATCAAACGCTATCAGGTGATAATTTGAAATTGTTTTTAGCGCTTTTAGAATAAACTTCTGTTTGGGTATTCCGTGATTAATCAGAACCGGTCAGGTCCCATAATCTCTTCACATATTTGATGATTTTAACATTTATCTTGGAATACCAAATGAAAAAACTTAAGCAAAAGTAACAAACCATGTACTCACTGCTCAATCTCCTTCTCCAATATTGGAAGCTGAACGACACCGTTCTGACGTTGAACAACAGGAAAGTGCGCTTTGGGAGAGAGTTCCGTTCACGTCCTTGAAATCATACCACATGAGTCCAGGAGAAAGGTTGCAGGAGAGTTTAGAGACCCAATTGCGTGGGATGGACATGGCATTAGCAAGCATCGCTTCGTTCCCAGTTACATTGCCTGACGCTAACGGACCGCTTAAAAATTGCAAACTTGCTTTAGAGGAACACATTACCCGGATCATGAGCCAATCTAAGAGCTGGCTTTTCCCTGGCGATACTTCTTCAACCGTCACAGAATCGATTTCCGAGAACATAACTGGCTTCTTTGAGTCTCTTTACAAACTCCCGACCTCGCCGGAGCATTTGCCCTGCTTCTTCTTCCTCTTCTGCATGAAACTCCTCCACAGTCAGACCCCAACATCGACATCACCACAAGACAAATCTCGTCAAAAAGACGAACAGTCAACAGGCGAAGAAAGTGGGCTTTCTTTCTGTTTCAGAAGAGCCTGGAACGAGCGGGGCTTCAAAATGAGCCCCAAAAGGCTCGTCCCTGCGTTCAAGTGCTCGCTCTCGCTGGGCCTCGCGGTGCTATTTGGGCTTATATATAGCAAGGAGGACGGATATTGGGCCGGGCTTCCGATTGCCGTGAGCTATTCCTCAGCCAGAGAGGCTACTTTCAAGGTGGCCAACGTCAAGGCACAGGGCACGGTACTGGGAACCGTTTATGGAGTCTTGGGTTGCTTTCTTTTTCAGAGGTTTTTGCCCGTAAGAGTCCTGTCCCTCGTCCCTTGGTTCGTCTTCTGTAGCTTTCTGAGGAAGAGCAAAATGTACGGCCAAGCAGGCGGTGTCTCGGCCGTGATCGGAGCCGTGTTGATACTGGGTAGGAAAAACTTTGGCCCACCGAGCGAATTCGCCATCGCAAGGATCGTCGAGACCTTCATTGGGTTATCTTGTTTGATACCGGTGGAACTTCTGATGCAGCCCACGAGAGCTTCTTCTCTGGCTAAGCGTCAGCTCACTGATTGTTTCGGGGCATTACGGGAGTGCATTGTCACGGTCACAACACTGGGTGTACTGGACAACACCAAGAAGTCCAATCTTGAAGAGACCCAAAAGAGGGTCGAGATGAGTGTGCTTGATCTCGGCAAGTGCATCGAAGAAGCCGAGGTCGAGCCGAATTTCTGGTTCACGCCCTTTCACAGTGCTTGCTACGGTAGGCTTTTGGGGTCTTTGTCAAAGATGGTGGACCTCCTGCACTTTTGTGGCCATGCACTGAAGTTCCTCGAACAAGAATCCTCTGCAGTCGGGGCTGTGGCTGCTGCTTTGAAAGAGGCCCTGAATAAGCTCCACAGCGACCTTGAACTTTTCGGGGATCTCGCGAGCACTTCGCTGAAATGCTTCGAGGAGATCAACTCGATCAAATCACTCTCGCTTCTTGAGAAGCAGCAGCTTCAAAAGACCGACGTTTCTTGTGATCTCCAGCTGGGGAAAGCAACAAAACCTAACGACCTACTAATGCCTGGTTTAGATGAAGGTGACGTCGAGAAGATGGTGGGCTCTTATCTTCAGCATTCGGGGGAGGTGCTCGACAAAATTAGCGGCGGCGGTGATGGTGCGGAAGCTGAGAGCGCGATCAAAAGCGAAGTGGTTCTGAGTTTGGGTGCTCTAGGATACTGCATGAGTAGCTTGCAAAGAGAGGTGAGAGAAATTGAAAAGGCCATGAAAGAACTCGTGCAGTGGGATAATCCTACTAGCCAAATTGTAAGCTTGCACGACTTGCTTTGTAAGGTGTAGGCCGGCCCTACACAATAGACATGTGAGAACATTATCTCTGTACACGTCGAAGAATTACTAAAAGAATATTATGTTCCCATTGTGGGAGTACAAGGCAAGAATATATGGAACTTTCTACGCCGAACGAGTCAACTTTCATAAGTCATAATCACATATACCTTTCGACCCCAAAAAAAGGAAAAAAGAAAAATCACATATACCCGAAAGTGGCAAAAATAAAAAGGGAGAAATGTGGCTGCTGGGATTCGAGCCCAGGTCTCCACGGCCACAACGTGGAATTCTCACCACTAAACTACAGCCACACTATTGTTAGTTGTTCCTTGCAAATTTAATTTAATTTGTAAATAATTCCGTAGCTTCAAATTGAGACGCGCAAACTGATTGAAAGATCACTTTCTTTATTTTTGGACCACATGGCCCAAGGGCCCAAAAAGGCCCAATGGATTGGAATTCTGCAATTTGTATAAATCCTTTTTTTCTGAGCGAATATCGAATAAACAAATAAAAACAGAAACATTTCGTCCCCCCAAGAAAACAGGGAAAAAGGTCCTCCGTCCGTCCCCTCGCACCGCATCGTAGTCAAAACGGCAAGTGGGGCCTCCATCCCCACGTCTTCGCACGACCGATGGCGACACCAAGGGAGGGAGACCAACCAATCCCCATGCATCTTATTCATTTTTTCTTTTTTTCTTTTTTTAATAATAAACTTAGAATTTTTTTATTTTCAATTTTTAACGAGTGAAGAAGAAGGAGAAGAAGAAGCTTTGCCTCTCCTCACTTCCCCACTCAGGAGTTGATTCCGATGCATATGCCCTTCTCCTCTTCCTCCAAACCTCGACAGATAGATTCTCTTGTGGCGCATTCGCATTCACACTGACACTGGCTTTTCCGAACCAACCCAAGAATCGCGTCGAATCTGGAGATTAGCTGGAGGTAATCGAGCGTTCACAGGTTTTTCAAAATTGCGAGCTAACGATTTCGTGATGGGAATGTTGTATCTGTTCGTTTGGTGAGATCGGTTGCTTCAGTTGTTGGTGCGATGGAGCTGAGCTGTCGCGGACGCTTCGAACGTTTGCTTGATCGCGAAGTCTCCTATCATTTTTTTTTTATATTTTTTTTTATGGTTAGTCTGGTCTGGTAGTAGAAGTTTCGATTCCTGCAATTATTCCTTGCAAACTATATATACCGAGTGACCGATGTCTGAGGTTCGTGGATCGAGTGAGGTTTAAGAAATCGCCTTGCGAGTCTCTCTGTTC
The DNA here is from genome assembly GCA_029784005.1 of Lenwebbia sp. NSW1173648. NCBI lineage: Eukaryota > Viridiplantae > Streptophyta > Magnoliopsida > Myrtales > Myrtaceae > Lenwebbia > Lenwebbia sp. NSW1173648. The sequence goes on from JARCGZ010000011.1 coordinate 1,647,774, forward strand.
TCGGTGTTCGATCTATAAGGTGCGCTATGCCTTGTCTCTTCTTGCTTCGATTTTGTCAGTCTTCTTTCTTCGTAAGCTTAATTGGCTCGGAATCACCGGCCCGGCTGCTCTGCTTGATGTGCGACATTGGCTCCTCTGGCATTTTGACTGGAGTCACATTTGTCATGTGATTTGAGGCTGAGTAGGGCGGAAGCTTCAAAACTCTTTCTACAACTTGTGATTTGTCGCAGATAGATAAGCTATGCATGTGTTATCTGGGAAAACTGAATGTTCGCATTGTAAGTGTGCGCAAGAGATCTCGATCGATATTCGATGGAGCAGGATCTGGCCTCGACATGATTTTAGCTGAAAAGTATTTGACACTGGCACTTACGAGTGGGCTTTCTCTGTTAAAATCTTGTAGATTCCTAAAGCGTCAAGGATCTAACTAGGGACACAATGGCTACGAATGTGTCGAACGGGGAGCACCAGACAACAACAAAACCACCTCCAAGCCCTTCACCTTTGCGCAATTCCAAATTTTTTCAGGTACGAGGCTTTTGCCCTTTTGCTTTCTTATGATATGATTATCTGGGGGTTTATACCAGCTAATTCTTTAGATATTGACGAAAATCAACATAACATGCTTTTGAGATTGTTCTTGTATCATATTAGCATACATGGACTCCCTTCTCTTCATGCATCTTTTGTTTTCAATTTTTGTTCGGCGATGGGATGTACAATTTTGCTGGAGGTATTATGTCGCCAGAAGCTTATGTAATTCATCCCGTTGAATCTGTGAGTTATAGATCTGACTTAGTTGATTCAACTGTCTCATTTATCTACTTGGATATCTCATTCTTGTTCCTGCTCTACAATCATCCTTGATTCTCAGTCCCATCCCCACTTGTAACTATGGTTTTCTTGCTTTACTTTTTATTTTCTCTCATCTAAGGATACAAATGTGCTCCCCTGTTTTATGTAGAGCCAAGATTATTCTTCCCTGTTTTGTATGGAACCAATTCATATCTATCATCATTTCTCAGTAGCTGTATTTCATCGATTGTGAAGACCATGGTCACTGTAAGTTCACCATCTCTCTACTCGTCTTGTTCTAAAAAAATTTGCTATTGTTGATGATGGCAGTCCAACATGAGAATCCTGGTCACTGGAGGGGCTGGGTTCATAGGCTCTCACTTAGTGGACAGGCTAATGGAGAATGAGAAGAATGAGGTGGGTGCCTTCCCTAGTTTTTTGTCACTTCCTATCAAAAGAGTTTACTTAGGACTCACACCAGGCACTGGCACGTTTAACTTTCTAGCCTTAAAATTCATGTTTTCTTAACCTCATTAGTTTTGTATGTCAGGTAATTGTGGCAGATAATTACTTCACTGGGTCAAAGGACAATCTCAGCAAATGGATCGGACATCCAAGATTCGAACTTATTCGACACGGTACTTTTGATTTGTAGATTTCATGATCTTCAACCCTCTGTGTGCGTGTGTGATGGGCTTGTGAATCAAACTACTGTTTCTCTCTCTACAGATGTCACAGAGCCATTGTTGGTAGAAGTCGACCAAATATATCATCTTGCATGCCCTGCTTCTCCAATCTTTTATAAGTACAATCCTGTCAAGGTGATTACTTTTGGGATGTACTCTTGATTTAGATTGGCAATAACGTTGTTTGTTGCAATTTTCAGCAGAATGCATGTTCATGAGTTGATAGATGTTTGAACAATAAACCCCTTACACACATATATATTCTTATTATCTTTTGATTGGAAGCATTCTCTATCAAAAAATCACTCATTTGATACCTAAAATATAGTATTTTCATTCAATTTTCATTCATCGCTTGTTAAAGATACGGACTATTGAATGATACGGCATGTAATACATGGGATTTTTTCCACATGTTGGCATAACATAGTTATGCAATTTGAGCTATTTCTAAGGTTTAAGGGTATAAATTGGCAGACAATCAAGACTAATGTGATTGGCACACTGAACATGCTAGGACTTGCCAAACGAGTGGGAGCAAGGTTAGTTTATTCAGCCTTGTAACTGTAAACTTCAGTGTAATTACTAAAATTTGATTGTGCATAAACAGGATTTTACTTACTTCAACATCAGAGGTGTATGGTGATCCTCTTGTACATCCCCAGCCTGAGAGTTACTGGGGCAATGTCAACCCAATTGGTGAGTTACCTTAATTTGCAGTTTGTAACTCCTGAGGTTCTGTTCATCTGGCGTTGATTAACCATATCTCCATGGGCTGTGTGCTAACTCACTCCTTTATATGGGGAGAAAAACAAGAAAGGCTGCATGCTTTGTTTGTCTAGGCATTCCTTAGTTAATTTCATGAATGCCCATCATTTCTCTTGCACATTCTATAAAAATTTATAGGTGTCGGCATAGACTGCTTCAAATCCACACAAAATAAGTGTTGCTATCTGCCTCCTTTTAATCAATGTACGGTATTGAATTATTTACCACCTTTTGTAATATGCACGCACTTGTACAAAGGAAGGAAATGATTGCACAAAGTATATGAGACACATTGACTGTTCACGCTAAGTATAATGCTTGGCTGCTGTTTATTCAATTCATGCACTGGAGACAAATGAAAGAGTGAGAATTATCTATAGTAGAACTCTAAGGCTATGCCCTGACAAATCTGATAAAATTTAACCTCAGTAAGGATGTCATTTTGTGTTGCAGGAGTTAGGAGCTGTTATGACGAGGGAAAACGTGTTGCTGAAACTTTGATGTTTGACTATCACAGACAGCACGGCATTGGTAAATGCTCACTTATCTATAGAAAGTTTTCTATTGTAGTTGTTGAACATGACTAATTTTTACCTTTTAATTAGAGATCCGCATTGCTAGAATCTTTAACACGTACGGACCACGAATGAATATCGACGATGGACGTGTTGTTAGCAATTTCATTGCCCAAGCACTTCGGTAAGTCCTCAGCACTTCAGTTCTACTTGCTGCCTAGAAACTGAATATTGACCTTAGAGATGAATTTACCATGGAACATGAATATTGCAAATTGACCATGTCATCATGCCAATGTAGTGTACTTAGGCGGTTTTTTGCTCATCTAAATCTACTGACATATGTTCAGGCCACCTCAGTGTAGATATAAATTTCATTTCATATCTTTACTTGCAGTGGTGAACCATTGACAGTTCAGATGCCTGGAACACAGACCCGCAGTTTCTGTTACGTCTCCGATTTGGTAAGTTATATGTATCCCTACATATTGATCGTTTTATTGCAACATTAGGTATTCCCCCTTTGAATACCACAATGACTCTATTTTTGAATGCTGAAGGTTGATGGGCTCATTAGGCTCATGGAAGGAGACAATACTGGACCTGTCAATGTTGGGAACCCAGGTTAAGAATGGAACTTTTACTGTTCAATACCAATCAAATGGGTTCTCATGAACCTGCATTTGCATCTTCATCAATCAAACAGAAAGTTACTGACCTTGATGCTTATTTATTATTCTCTTTCAGGTGAATTTACTGTGCTGGAACTTGCCAAAACAGTGAAAGAGGTGACCTCTTGATACTGGATAACTTCTTTTAAGATTTTCTGCTCTGTTAGGAAGATTTTTTTGAGAATGGATGCAAAATATCTTAGGAAAATTGCAAATAGTGCACCTGTAGCTGTGAGGTGGAGCATACACCGAATGTTACACCTGCTTGGTCAATGGGGAGACTAAGTGCTTTTTCTTGTGGTCTTGAATGTAATGACTTTAAGATGCTACTTGCTTGATAGTGATGAAAATGCTTTTAGCTTAAAGTTTCTGGGCGTGTTCTTGAGCTGTTGCAGTTACTGTCAGTCATTGGCTTGTTTTCATTATCCGTTGCAGCTCATTAACCCTGAGGTGGAGATAAAGATGGTTGAGAACACACCCGACGATCCACGGCAGAGAAAACCAGACATCACAAAGGCCAAGGAACTGCTGGGGTGGGAACCGAAGGTCAAGTTGCGAGATGGCCTTCCTCTAATGGAGAATGACTTCCGAACAAGGCTTGGCATAGCCAAAAAGATTTGATTTGTTGCTGAAGAAAGTTATCAATGAGCAGGAGTTGTTCCTGCCTGAGTTTTTGCATTGAGTTGGTGGCGTGATTCCAATTTGATTTACTTCTTTTCTGCTTTCCTGAAGCTGTCTTCCTGTTATAGACAAATAAGTGGATGTTGTCTCTTGTTTCTATCTTTAAATTTTTATACTTTTTCTTTGTTTTGATTCCCTGAACCGAGAAAGTGCAATATAATTTTGTCTTTTTTCTGGTTGACAAGTGCAACATTATGATATTCAGCATTAAACGCCATAGAACTGTTGTTCAAAAACACCGCTACTACATCAGTGCCTTCGGCAGCTTTGCATTAACGTCTGTGCTAATTGGACATGATTTGTAAAGTTATGCTGCACCCCTAGATTATTTCATAGGTTGGCTTTAAGTAGATCAGTTGCAATTAACCTCAGAAAGGTTATGGTATTTTTGGTGCCTCCCCCAAGAGACGAGGAATGCCTGGGACCAGTATACAAGAATGGCTACTGGCCACGATGCCTCCATTCACTTGGTAGTGCATTCGGAAATGATGATTCAAGAAAATGAAATAAGTCTTAGAATAAAGACTGAATAATTAAGCCTGTAAATCCTGTTGTTTTATCGTACGGATTTCCTCTTCAATTGGCCTCTTCAATTGGCTCATGGACACGGCACATCCCTATTGATAGCGTAATGACTCAATATTCAATGTCATACTTAAGGGCACGCATGGCAACACTTCTGTTCTAAAAATCAACTTCTACTTAGAAGTCTAACCAGAAGTAAAAAAAGAAATGCTCCCAGACGTAGAAAAATGAATTTGCTACTGCAGAAATCCTACTGTAGAAGTGTTGCCATGCGCGCTCTAAAATTTTAATTTATTTAATGTGATTTCTAAACTTTAACCCAATGTATAATGTCTTCCCCAAACTTATAATTTATTTAATATGATCCCTAGACTTTTTTTGTGCCAATCCAATTTCGTTCCCGAACTACGTGAAAATATTCAGTGTTGTACTTTCATTAATGTAGTTGATGAACTAAATTGAATACGAATAAAAAATTTATGGACCACATTAAACAAATCAAAATTTTAGGGACGGCATTGCACATTAGACTAAACTTCAAGGTTCACATTGAACAAATTAAATATTCAAGGACCATATTACATAAGGGGCAAAAATTCACGAAACATTTATGTCATTTTTTCAAGTATAGTCATTCATGAGCAACCTGCGCTTAGTGGACCAGCTTCGGACGGATGAACGGCCTACAGGCCACAGATGAGTTGCTAATGCGGATGCCATACTGGACGGACAAAAGCATTAGCTTACCATAGGCCTAGGCCTATACAAAAAAATTGTGGTCACAATTCACGATTCCTATTCTCTTATCAGTTTCATCCTTTCTTCATCACTCGTTGGGGGTTCCTAATAGTCCATGAAAAATCACCCGAAGAGCTCACCCTTGGAATCATCTTCAATAGCGACCTCCATTCACAATAATACTTCGATATCGTAGGAATAGATTACTATTTTGCAGCAATCGCTTTATAAATCATTCTTCCACTCCTTGAGCAAGTAAACTGTCTGACCTTCGTCACCGCAGCAAGAATTGTTTTTACCAAGTTAACTTAAAGATCGTTCAATACTATGGACTTGTTCCTTCTCCCCAGTTTTCCTATCAGTAAAATTAGCAACTAGAAGGGAAATTGGTGTTCCTTATTGGCAAATTAAAGAGTCTAATTTCCTGTTTCAAAGTCCTAGAACCCTTATAAGCAATTCAAAGCGGTCTGGACTCAACCAAATCCTCTGGGGTTTATAAGACAAAAGAACTCCCAAAACAGGGGCACATTCAACGAAAATTTGATGCTTGATTGCTTCACTTCAAAAGTATATGCAACCCACAGAATCCACAAGAAGCGAAAACACAGAGAATCCCAACATCTTTCTCCTGTTATTTTGTCAATTCAAACAAAGGAAGCAAATCTCTCCTCCCATAATGCGCAGGTGCAAAGTGGGCAATGTGATTACCATCCAAGAATTCACCTACAAAGCATAAGCAGCATCCACGTTACCCTCTCAAAAGAACAAGGATGTGGGCATTTGATCAACACCATAAATGCAAAATTAACAAACAATAATTATAAGGAAACAAAAGGAAGAAGTGTAATGTCGATGCAATGTCAATCTTCTATTTCCATGTCATTTTCCGGAATGCACAAACTTACCATTATTATGCGAGACAAACAAAACAGTCATGGCACAACCATACCACCATGACACACGTTTTTCATGACAAACCAGCAGTGATTCAGGTCACGACCAGCAATAGAACCATGTAACTATCAGCCCCTATCGCAAATAGCTCCCTGGTCAGATATAAAGCTGAAAACAGAACCGATGCCATCTCTATTTAGAAGCATTTCACAGCTTAAGCATCCACTATGGCCACCCAATCAGTAACATTGATATGAGCAATTAATGAGCAACAAAAATTACTCCCTTAATCAAAGATTATGGAATATACAAAATGACCTCTTGCATGGATCACAATCTAGGTATGGCACTCACTATTCTTACTCGAAGATCAAAAGTAGTGGTGTCATCCCCAATCCTTATAAGGTCATAAGAAGTCTTAGATTATATTCTAAATAACTACTGACTCCTTTCGGAAATCTAATTCTTGGCAGGTTTCCTAAGATAAATGAAGTCCTCATAAAGAAGTCAGCCCATAAGAGATTATATTTCGTAACTTCTCATGAATCATCACTAAGATATACAGGCCATGTAAATTCGATTTCATATAGTTAATTGTGAATGTTCTCGTGATAATGCATTGACTCCATTTAGGTATGTAATTCAGAGAGATGATCGTCATATCTACTGAAAGTGAGCAGGTTAATGTCATCCCTATCAAAATAGACTAATAAAATTGCAAAAAATTGTTTGCACTGCCGACACATCTGATAATCAGCCACCAGCAAGGGTCATGATGTGAAGGAAGGTGCGACAGTGGAAAATGCTTAAGGATACAACCCAAGCCTCACCCAATTCAGAGGATTTACTGAGACCTGCTAATATTGTAAAAGAGAATGGCACAACACAAGATGCCAAGGTGGATGCCAAACACCTCAAACACAGTTTTTTTGCTATCAATAGGAACACAAATGAGACCCTTTATGTGTACATCATCAAGTTATACTAGTCAAACTACAGTTTTTTGGCTCATCTCAAGATCAATCAGCAAGTTCCATAATGAGAATCTCACGTCTTAATGCTGAAAGCAATTTACTTAAACCTAACAACAGCAGACAAACAATTGTGATGACTTCAAATTTAACCTTTTCTTTCTTTTTCCCCTTTCTTGGCCCAAACGATATGATAACATCTCTTGATAATGGTAAATGCACGAACATTAACATACCGACCATTTCCACACATTTCATAACTTGGAGATCATAAGAACTTCTTCCTTGCATCTCGATTTATTCAAAAAGCAATGCCAACCCCAAAAATCAAGGTATGACACGACTTAGATAATGGACACCAACCGCGGAGCCAATCATAGTAAGCAACGGACACCCAAGACGCAATAATAGCATGCTTTAGCTAAGATTACATCCCAATGGAGTCGAAAGCACCCAAAAAAAAAAAAAAAAACCCCAAAATCCAGTAATCGTGATTAGGGTTGTTGAGATCGACTGTTACCTCTTGTGCTGCTGAACAAAAGGCGACTTCTTGGCGTCTTCCTCTGCGAAAAGACACAAAAAGGAATAGCAAAGAGCGAGTTAGCATCATCGAATCGATGAGGGCAGAGGAGAAGTATGAAACAAGAATTTTTGGAGGAGATCGGGAAGAAAAGATACCAGTAAGGCTGAGAGAAAACTTGGTGACTATAGCTCCGGTCACAGCGAAGCCGACAAGGAACGGCCAAGTCCTGTTAAATTCTCTCTTGAAGAAGACCGGCCATGGATCGAACTTCCTCATCTCTCTCCTCCAGTTGATGTGCTCTCTCTCTCTCTCTCTCTCTCTCTCTGCAGCTTTCTACCCTTTGCTCTGTGATGGAGTGTATGCTCGATGAAACTGAATACCCCTACACTGTGGCCCCCTGCAGCCGTTGGATTTACTTGGCTATTAGCCGTTGGATCAGGGAGAATGGGTTCGGTTGAAATGGGCCCTCTATTTGGGCTTCACAGGCTGAGCCCATTCTGTTGCTCCGCATGGCTCGCTCACAGCCTCACTCTGGGGTGGGTCAGCATGACTTTTACTTTTACCTGTTATTATTTTTCTCCTCAAAATTAGACTTCTGGAGATTGAAATAAGAATTTCTCCTTCGAGAATAACAAGTTGTGGAGGGAATTCGATGGGAACCTTAAACTGTAGCTCAATTGGTCCAGCCTGTTCCTATATACTGATCGTAATCTTCAAATGTTCGATTAATTCTCGTTGGATGGATACGTTAGTTTATTAGTTCATAATCACATGCTGAGCAATTATCAGTAAGGTGCTTTACCGTCGGAAGTTTCCGGCTTCATTACGATGATGTTTGATTCGTAGTTACTTACTCCCACAAAGAGTTTGGCGGATAGAATTCTCGTAACTCTTGTAAGAACAGTACAAAGAAAGGGAAAACAAATTCAAAGAGTATGAGGATCTTTTGTCCTAAGCAACCATGATTGTGAACTGTACTGTCGGTCGTGTGCTTTTAGTGCTGATGTTAGATTTTTGTTCTACTCTATATGGCCATACTTGTATTGGGCTTGATTGCCTTGTTAATTGTTATGGTAAGGAGCGTTTAGTACTTTCTTTTTTTCCTTCTCTTTTTTGTCAAAAGGAGTGTTTAGTTTGAGTGGTCCTGTTCTTCATGTTTGCGTTATGGTCCGACATAATGACCTACTCTTCACGGACAGTCTATAATAAAGTTGGTTTCTGCTTAAATAGCATCTATGAGTTTTCACTCAAATTCATTCTAATCTTATTATCTTACTTGTAAGATCGCGCACGATCCTGTGAATTTTACCCTTTCGAATAAAATCTCACCAGATGCACTTTGAGAAAAAGAAAGATAACAAGAAAAAGAAAATAGCTTGGAAGAATATGCTCCTCGCCACGGCTTGGAAAATGTCACGTGAGTCATACATGCTTGCCAGCCGAAAAAGATTTGATTGGCTGATAAACTCGACGAGCTCGAAATCTCATTTGAAATTAAGTTTGCCATTTCAAACTTTTATTTGAAATATTTAAAAAAACGATCCAATGTTATATCATTATTCAACATTTTCACTTATATTTCAACAAAATATCGACAATTTCAAGATAAGATATATTATCACACCCTGTGAGATTTGGTTGGGCCCTTAAACCCCTCTTGACACCCCCATCGCTGAAAAAATGCTGAAACCATTTTATGATTTTTCTCCAAGAAAATATTATTGCTAAATCCTTCAACCTCTTCCCAAAGAACGGTTTGCACTTTTGCAGAAACAAATTTTCGCCCACGGACCGACTGGGGGACAACACTTGCCAGAAAAGGACAAGTTTTGCAAGCCGGCCGTATGTCGCCACTTGTAGAGATCTATCTCTGCCCTCCGATTGCTGACGTGGATTTTTTAACAGCCTCCCAACTAAAATTCTTCAGTGCACCCGATTCATGTGAGCTCAACACAGTTTCAGCTGTCGATAAAAGGAACCTCGTGTGAGGCCCACCTGATTTAACGGTACGTTTGAACAGGATTCAGTCGAACCGGAAGTAGCGAACATCTCCTCACCTCCCACCACCACCACCACTACCCTCAATCCGACAAAAACCTTGTTCTCTCACCTCCTCCCACAACTTTTTTATCCCGTCTCTCTGTCTCTGAATCTCTCTCTCTCCCTCAATTTCTGTGGAAAGCTGGAGAAAATTGCTCTTCCGGCTCTGCATCGCGGGAAAACTGGCCGGGAACTTGCGAGCGTTGCTCGACGGCGAGAGTAGACTCCGACCGGTAATCGCCGGTTCACGGTGATGGGTGTCCCAAGCGCTGACGCCGTGCTAATCGAGAAGCCGAAGAAGACTGGAGAGCCCTGCGTCATCACCGTGAATTGCCGCGACAAGACCGGCCTTGGATGCGATATCTGCAGAACTATTCTCGAATTTGGTCTTTACATCACCAAAGGAGGTAGACAAACTTTACGATATATGATTCTCACTCTTTGTGGTATTTTTATTTTCGGTTCTAAGAATTACTCACTAAATTGCTTGGTTTACGTCTGTTGAGATTCTTTCTGCTGCGGTTCTTACTGCTTTCGAGGTCGCCGCACCTCGTGTCTGCTGCTGTCTTTACATTTTATGCAGGAATTTAACAGAGAGCTTCCTCATAATCTGATTAAGGCGTAGCTTGTGATTTGCATTTTTGTCCTTGTTCTGCCATTCTCAGTTCAGTTTGATTGACTTGAAATGTCGTAGTAAGATATAACAAGGAGCTCCAACTCAGACTAGTTACATTTTTTGTCAAAGAAGTAGTAGTACTTCTTCAAACTGATATTTCTCAAAAGAAAAGTAAAGGAAATCATGCTTTTTAGCTCATATATGGTTACCAATTTGGTGGCTGAGTAATCGGCTTTCTTTTCATAGCATATGTTGCATTTTATTCTTATCCTGAACGAAGTAAATCATTAAAATGGTTTTGTTAAATGGGATACCTACTTCTGCTTGCAGATGTTTCGACTGATGGAATATGGTGCTACATTGTACTATGGGTGCTTCCACATACCTGCTCACTCATTGTAAAATGGTCGAATTTGAAAGACCGTCTGATGTCCGTATGCCCGTCATGTTCAGTGCAATTTTACTTCGACCCGCAGCCGGCACATTCTCCGTCATCTCCGGTTTATCTATTGAAGTTTCTCTCTCTTGACCGCAAAGGATTGTTACATGGTAATGTTGGATGTCATGTAATAAATGACTGCTGTTTGATTTGTCTCTTGAAACTGTGTTCCAACGAATTTGAGTTTGTTTCAGATGTTACTCAAGTTCTCTCTGAGCTCGAGCTTACAATTCAAAGGGTGAAAGTGACCACAACCCCAGATGGGAGAGTCCTGGACCTCTTCTTCATTACCGATAACATGTAAGAACATATGTCTGAATTGTATTTATTTAATGTGGAAGTTATGCAGATTTTCCATGCATTTAGATATACAGCTTGTTAATACAGGTTGGTTGTTTCTTGCAGAGGCTTTCTTGTTATTATTTTTCAATGCAGCCAACAGTAAAAGATTATCTAGCAATGGTACGATGTCAGTTGATGCAGTAGTTCTTTTTTTTCTTTCTCCAGGGACCTTCTACACACGAAGAAACGGCAAGATCAGACATATGAACAGTTGCATGCAGTTTTAGGTGAATCGTGTATCAGCTGTGAACTCCAGTTGGCAGGCCCCGAGTATGGGGGCCATCAGGCTATTTCAACACTCTCTCCTGCAGTTGCTGAAGAAATTTTTAAATGTGAACTACTTAAGAATGAGACTCCTTCGCAAGCTCTTAGTCCAGACTTCACAAAATTGAAGAAGACCACTATCGCTGCAGACAATTCTCTGAGCCCAGCTCATACGCTGCTCCAGATCCACTCTGTTGATCACAAGGGACTGCTCTATGACATTATGAGAACCTTGAAAGACTGCAATATTCAGGTACATTTTGGTAATTTCTCTATGTTGTTGCCCTTAATGTTGCGATTGTTTATGTCACGTTGTTGTGATGCAGCCTGGACTTCTTGTCAACCTAACTAAGTTGGTTGGATCCTAGCAATTCTAGAAAGAAATATGCTTGCCCTAGCTTATGAAGTCATCGTTTCCGAAAGGAAAAAAGAGAGACAGGAAAAACACTTCATTATCGAGTATTTGAGCTGGTTATTTTTGGGCTGAATTTTGTAAAGGTCTCATTGACAAATGGTCCGGGGCCACTTGTTAAGTGTACCTACGGGAAAATGTTTTGATTTTCTATCTATTGATTGCACATAACACGAGAGAGACCATGCATCAGAAATTTCAAAGTTTCCTTAGGGGCACTTATTGACAAAATCCATTTTATATTCCTATTTCTTCGGTGCAAGAGAAGCAAGCCTATCTACATCAATAATTCCTTTGGTGCTTTGTGTCTGCCCATAGCTTTTCTAGAATCCTTATCTAGTGAACAACGTATTCATGCTTAAAGATGTCAAGTTGCACAAAGTTCTGATCTGAATGTCTAAGCACAATCACCTGTATGTTCTTTTATGTCGTGTTACCCCTAGGTTAAGGGCTCTGATGGCTGAGAATTGCAGCTTCATGTATTAAATTGGTCAAGCGATTTATAATTCCATCCTAGATGTCATCACTTAATCTCTTTTGTATTACTTAATGACTTAATGCATTAAACACTCCCCTGATACAGATAGCCTATGGTCGATTCTCGCCAAATGTCAGCGGGCATCGGGATCTAGACCTTTTTATTCAGCAAAAGGATGGGAAAAAGATTGTTGATCCTGAAAAGCAGAGTGCACTTATTTCTAGGTTGAAATTGGAGATGCTCCATCCACTACGAGTTATCATTTCCAGCCGTGGGCCGGACACTGAGTTAATAGTAGCTAATCCTGCTGAGTTATCTGGCAAGGGAAGACCACGAGTTTTCTATGATGTTACCCTGGCACTAAAAATGTTGGGCATCTGTATTTTCTCGGTAAGCATGACAGCCCAAAAAGCAATATCTGGATGATTCATGAGCATATGAGTACTTCTATGATTGTCTTTGCCATAAAGTTTAGTGCTAGTAAAAGACAGTATCCTTCTATCAAGAAGGACAAATATATAAATAACTGGTGAATAAGTACAGTCAAACCTATCTGGAATATTCTTAAGTACTAGGTTTGTTCTTGTGATGCTTAATATTCAGCTTACACCAATTTTATTTGTGCTTCTGGTATTGTAAAACCACTTTTCTAGATTGCTCAGACTGTAGAGTTGACAGTTCTCCTTGTCAGGCTGAAATTGGAAGGCATTGTGCATCAGATCGAGAGTGGGAAGTATACAGATTTCTCTTGGAAGCGAGTAGTGAATTCCAGTTCACAAGCGCAGTGGCTAAAAATCAGATTGTGGATAGAGTTAGAAGAACGTTGATGGGCTGGTGATAATATCATTGACCTCTGTGCATCTGGACCCTAAGTCTTTCCGTTGGGGCAGTCGCCCCCATTTGCCTTCTAGCATAGAGTATGTATAACTTGTTTATACAGTGCATTAATTTGTGGCACAGGCTTGTATTATCGCTTCATCCTCCTCTGTCTGCCAATTCTTGTATGCCAAGCGTTACTACATCGTAGATAGGATGCCATTAGTGGGCAAGAGCTTCTGGTTTCTAGTCATTGGATAGCGTCTGAGGCTAGCCATAGCGTACTTGTCCAGTAAAGCAATGAAGTGCACAAGCTAAATTGCAATTCCCGGAACCAACAAGCTGGATAAGGGTAAAAAGTAGAGTATCACAGGCAGAGGTGTAGGCAGAAAAAATCAGATTAACCCTGATTGCATTCCTCATAGCCAGTAAGGTGGACAGAAAACAATTCGCAGTTGGGTCTGCTGTAGCCGATAGATTAACCCTACCTTAACTTCAGGTTGGCCCGAAAAATTGATCATACTCTTTTGACTGATAGCTTCTTTTATTCCACTTTTTTAGTTGTTAAATTACATATTCTTTGATAAAACGGATCGATGGGAATTGTTACAGGCATTTGGTTTCAAAGTGCACTGGCTGCAGTCTCTTCTTTTTACATGCTATCAGATGACTGGTAGAGATGCTATGTATAACGAGTGTGTCAAGTGCTAACTACATGCGCATGCCAGAAAAGAAGCTGCATCTTTGTCACAGTTACTTTTTCTTCCCTCTTTTCCATTTCTTAAGGGTTTGTTGCACTGATTTAATTATGATACGTAAGTTTCTCAAATCTTTCATTGGGCTACAACATGAACCGGTATGATTTTTACGCTGATTTACTTGGGAAGTTGTGGAGAGGGGCATCAGCTGCTCAATGTGAAGTTGTTTTTCCCTGCATTTGTTCCTTTGTGTGTTGGATTTCCCGTTCCCTCGCGTGATCGGAGTCTGCAGCAGCTAGATGCCGCAAATATCGGATGCATCAGGGAATCTTCAGGCAGTCCATGTGCTTCTGGCCAGGTGCTGATCACTTTCTTGATGGCTAAAGCATATGGAGGTTGATTTTGCAGAAAGCAGCACTCTGTTGCAACGCATGTGGTCGTCTCAACTCAGCACATTCACGTTTCTGTGAGTAGCAAAGTCAATTGCACAAATTATGTGGTGAATCTGATAGACAGGATTCGAACATTCGGTGATAAAGGAGGCATATATGTCTCGGTGTGTGCAAGGATAGAGGAAGTAACATGGTTAGAGAGTTATAGGGGTGGTGTTTGAGTTCCTGAATGTTTTTTTTTTTTTTTGGCCTCCGAGTTCCTACATGTTAAGAACGGGCATTTTTGCTTGAAACACCAAGGGGACGATTTTTCATAGAGAAAATTGTTCAAAAAGTCTTAAATCTATTGCATTTTTACCATTTCATTCATTACACTTTTAATTTTGCCAATTCAGTTATAAATATTTTCACGTTTTGCTAATTGAGTTCATCTGGTCAATTTTGGCCGGAAATTGCTAACATGGATGTCAACCGTCCTACATGATACGGACGGCCATGACGAGGCCCGGGGACAGAGGAAAAATAAAAATAAAAAATAAAAAAAAAGTAAAAAAGAAAATATAAATAAAGGAAATAAAGGAAAAAATTAATTAAAAATTTCAAATAATATATAAAAAAATTTGAAAAGTTTTCCACGTCGCCGTGGGTCGTTTGTCAGTGATTTTTGGCTAAAATTGATCGAATGAACTCAATTAACAAAGCATGAAAAAATTTAGGACCGAATTGATAAAAGTGGAATAAGTTTATGATTTTTTAGATAATTTTTCTACTTTCTTTAATGATGGCATTGCCCGATGCCTTTTATTCTCTGGAATCGAGAGGCATGGCCAAAGTTTATGAGTTCTCATAACACCTTAATTTTATCGAATGTGAAATTCGTATATTCCATTACCACGTTCAAAAGTTCAAACGCCGTCAAACTGTCCATGTGCCACTTTCTTATTTTGTTGATCAAATTAGGCCAGTGTAGCAAGACAATTCCAAATTGAAAAATTATACTAAAGATCAGCTAGCGATGCGTAACATGTCATATATGATTGACCTCTACCTAATCAGTTAATGAGTGCATACGGACAAGGCCTCTTGTCGACTGACGATTGTGGGACAAAAAAGCAGATCAATTGAAGGGGTGTCATCCAATAATCGAAGAACCATTTGTAATATAAAAACAATTCTTTCAGCACATGATAATTATGGAGAAAATATTGGGTAAGCCGGGGCCAACACGTCAGCGTGCGCCCAGGCCAATCAAGAGAGACCACGTGGCTCCACGTAAGTCGGTGGTCCTCACCGTATTTTCTGCACACAAAAATTGATTTCCTTTTTTGAATTTACAATTTTTCCCTTTTACTAGCCTGCGTCACATTAAATGCAGTAGACTGTCTCTCTCTCCAGCTTTTTCTCTTTCGCACGTTATCTCTCCTGCTCTTGTGAATTCAAACGTCTGCGTCTCTCTCTCTTCGACGCTCGCTCTCGACTCCCTCGCTTTCTCCTCCGACGCTCACTCTCGACTCTGGCGCTCGCTCCGTCTCTGTTCCGTCGCTTGCTCTCGGCTCCAAGCTCGCTCCGTCTCTGCTCGGCGCTCCCTTGCTCCTCCGGCGCTCGTTGGTCCTCCAGCGCTCGATTTTACTTATCACGAGCGAGCATTTTGGGTGCGCTCGCCTTCTCTTGCCACAAGAGTGCATTTTGGATATACATGCTATGAGTCAGTTTGTTGTCTAAGATGGCTCTGAGTTTGTTGATTTTAATTTTTTGCGATGGTGTGTTTGTTTAGGACGGCGCTGCGTTTCGAAGTTCCAGCTCTCTCCGGATCTGCTGCGTCGCTTCGTCTCGCCGCTGGTCTAGTCTGGAAGTTTGGAAGCATTGGCTCGGTGAAACAGTGAGTTGATTTGTTCTAAAAAAACGGAAGACATGTTATTTTGCTTGTAAAAAAACTACTAAGTACTTTTTATTTTATTTAACGAGGAGTGCAAAATCCTAATTAGTTTTTAAGCTCGCCTCTTTTTTTTTTTTTTCTATATCAATCTCTACAGTCAGTTGTTTCTTGTAATTGTACTTGTTGTTAATGTTTACACACGCGGTAGGCATTGGTTCTATCTTATCCAGTAGCATTGCAAGCTCAGCATCTGGATCGCCAATGTCCACCTTGGCTCCTTGTATGCTTTATGTTAAAACATTTGGCCTAGCTGAGCTTGAGAAAGCAAAGCATAAATTTAGCTCTAAGAGGGTTTTGGGTGAAGGGGGATTTGGGCGTGTTTACAAAGAGATGCTATGCAGATTGCACCATTGTGAAGTTCCTCGGCATGTGTATTGAAGGACGTACACGCTGCCTAGTATATGATATATTGCTTGCTTTAATTTTGGATACTTTCTTATTTCAAACACTTGATGTATCAGTTTTGTGAGATGTTCTTTAAACCGCTGCTCCGACATTTTGGTTTATGGATAGGAACTTATGGAATAGAACGGGCAAGTTGGTTAAGTTAAGAATGTCTCAATCCATTTCATTATTTTATATATATATGTTTGAGTCAACTCTTAGTTATGTTATGCAGCAATGAGAGGCAACGATCTACTATTGCACCAGCTTTTAAGACGCGGTTTAGATCCAAAGCAAATGGAAAAACGGAAGGACGGCAATGGTAGGTCACTTTGTACTTGGAGATTTCATTTCCACGGTTTCCTAATTCTACATTTGTTACTCCGCAAACAACAGCCTATTGCAGCGTCTATTGGAAGTCATCATTGCGTGACCCCTTCTTCTAGGTTCTGAGGAGATCCGAACATCAAAGGTACTCTACTTTATTGGCATTTCGAAACCATTTTTGCATCAATATTGCAATTTGTGTACTACTTGGAGCACTTCAAGACCAATTTTGCTTGGAACACTAATGAGATCCGCACTGTGTCCAAGTTCTGTCTATGCAGATTCTGAAGGAAGTGTTTCTCTTTGGGATGCCATCGTGGGGAAGCAAAGGACGAAAGTTCTGAGCAAAGAGGGATCGAAGAGATAGAGCTCGTTGGAGATGAAGATTTTGTTTTATTGCGGTTGCTGAAGAAGGATACGATAACTCACAACTGCTGCCGAGGGAAAAAGAGTCAAAAGGACACAGATTTTCTCTCTAGATCACTATAAGCCATTCGCTAGTTGAGATCTTGAACTCGAGGGTGTAATTATTGGTGTGATTTGGACATATTTACGTTTTTAAGGTTTTCATTCTGTTTTCACTATTTCTCCCATGTACTGCTAGTGCTTGTACAGTTGAGAGTATACATGGAGGGAACAGAAAGAAATGAAGGATTCTAGTGAAGATATATATATAGCTTGCGCTCTTCACAGTTTCGGAATTAAATGCCATAGAGTGGAGCAAAAGTGTTGGAATCCGCTCTTCGGGTGAAGTTTGAATTTATTGTTGGATGATTGTCTATGGATAAACTCGGTGAACCTTCTTCCCGGTCATTTGTAACTTAATGCAGATTAAAAAATTATCGGTGCAAAGATGTTTTTGCCAACAAGTTCTGTTCTTATTTTGCCTGTGCATTATCTTATCCATCTTTCTTACGTTGAAGTTATAGGTTCTAACTTCTAATAGCAGCCTCTTCAAATAGAACCGCATATTGCCAAAGTTCTGTTCACATGTCTCACCAATACTTTTCACTTTTTAATCCTTAGATCCTTCCATATCTGTAGTTCCCCTTCAAATATATATCGTCAAAACTTTGAGTAAGGACAAAAAATTTCCATTACGTGGTTATCCTGTGGAAGACCGCTTCAAGCAAACAATACTCCACTTTTTGGCTTTTTCTTTAGCTCTCTTCCCTGGTCCTGTATATACTCTTGTCCTCACAAGAGATATACCCCAGAAACACTGTAAATACGTGAGGAGTATACAACTATAAAACTAGAACAAAAAAAATGCAAGGACTTGACACAGCAAAGCTCTAGAATACATCATCTGAAAATTTCAATACAAGGAGCAACTCTAGTACACATTTCACCTTGGCTACAGATGTTGGTAAAAAATTTCCTCTAAAAATTCCTTGGTCATCCGCTTTCAAAACATCCTCCTCCAGGTCCTGCAACTCTTAACTGTGGAAGTGAACGGTAGAAAGATATCCACCATGCTCAATGCCAAGCAAAAGCTATGCATATTTGAGCAAATGGAGCAAAAGCTACGCATATTTGAACTATAGAACTGTCCTGTCCATTTCAATTAACACTTCCTGCATCTTTCCGTGAATCTTGGAATTGGTTGCTCGTTGCTTCATGCATTCCTTTGCACTACGAACCATTTCAATTAACAAAAGCTCCCTTCAACCAAAGTTGGGGAAAAAAAAGATGCTTACGCCTCCGGATGAATTATGTTGCCACCACACATCATAATCTTCCGCCTCCCGATGAATTATGTTGCGATCATGCATTGTTTATGTCTTCAGGACCGCTCAATTCATCCATCCCAGGATGTTCAAAAGAACTTGATGTCCCCTATACAAAGGAGTAAATAATATATTGACAAAAAACACAGTTTACTAAACAATGCAGCTACATAGATGTTATCTCATAAATCCCACATTAACAAAAGTAAGGCAACTTGTACCTGACTCAAAATATTTCCATGGGATGTATTATGGTACTCCAACATCTATAGACAAAAAACCATTATCAATAAGCATAAGAATAGTTTACTAAAAATGAAACAACACTGGGATCGAAAATGATTTTCATAATAGGTACCTGACTAGTGAATGGGGAAAATCCATTCATAATTCTTGGCGGCACGATATATGGTGGTTGCATCTATATAAATAAACGATCTCATTAGTGGAATGTAAGAAAATTCTTCCATGGGATCTATTTTTCTACTCCTGCATGTATAAACAAGAAACCATTGACAATAGAATTTTCAACAAATTTCAGCCAAACATTAGAATAATAACCCGGACTATACCTGACTAGTGAATGGGGAAAATCCATTCACGATCCCTGGCGGCATGAAGTATGGTGATTGCATCTATATAAAAAAAATTGACCAAATTAGTAGAATGTAAGTTCAAATGCTGAACTCGAAGATACATACCTGATTATGGTAATTTAGATTTACTATAGGACCACCAATGTTGCTAGAACAAAAGGCATTTGGATCTATCAGAAATCATTCTTCCACATCGTATCAAGTGCTTTTGACGTTCAGGTATAAACTCATGATCATGCTCAGAAATACTTTATGACTCCATAAATGCCATTGTCAACCTTAAATCTGATAAAAGCAGGACAACCACATCTAACTTCAGGTCTTTCATTTTTCTTTCTTGACCGGATGAGTTGTTAGAATACCCCTCACAATTACAAACAAAAGTTCGTCGAGTTATTTCTCCATTGCAGTTTTTTCTAATCTTAGCCTTCCTCACTCCAAATCCTTTGCCTATAGCACAGGCCACATATTTATGATATGCTTCAAGCTCACTTGTAAAAATCATTCCTACTGTAAACTCAAAATCTTTTTCCAAATCACGGATTACATGTGCTATATGGGCAGTTTCATGCTGCAAGCAGAGAAAAAAAAATATTTAATGTGGTGCTTTTACCAGCAATATAATATGTCATCTATGTCTTGAGAGACAAATATCTTTCACATGGTATGATTTCAGGATTAGCTCTGATTCAGCCATCGGATAACCTTAGAAGTGCGAATTAACTGATTGATCGTGAGCGAACCTTTGTTAGTTGTAGTTTTTGCAGGCGAATCAGGGAGAGACTCCACGAGACGGAGCAAAGAAGGTAGAAGGTAGACCACACAAGCCTTTGTTATCAGAGAAGCTTTGCAACAAAGAATAACGTTAGAGAGTTATCCAACTTGTAAACTAGGATAGTATATTAGAGAACAAAATAGGCATAAAGGACGCTAAAACTATGAACATGAAAGAAACCCATGTGAGTAATACTCAATTGAGCACAAAATTCCTGCACATAATGAAGTTCATTCAGAACAAACGGGCATCAAAAACCATAAAACAGCATAGACCAAAAACCGAGCACTCACTAACAAATATAAAAACTAATTAGGGTTTTGCCTTCCTCATTAAATAAAAAGTACTCAACGCAGTTTTTTTACAAGTAAAATAACATGTCCTCCATTTTTTGAGAACAAATCTCACAAAACTGATACATCAAGTGTTTGAAATAAGAAAGTATCCAAAATTTCATGTCCAGAGAAACGGTCTGTGTAAAGCAAGCAATATATCATATACTTGGCAGCGTGTACGTCCTTCAATACACATGCCGAGGAACTTCACGATGGTGCAATCTGCATAGCATCTCTTTGTAAACATGCCCAAATCCCCCTTCACCCAAAACCCTCTTAGAGCTAAATTTATGCTTTGCTTTCTCAAGCTCAGCTAGGCCAAATGTTTTAACAGAAAGCATACAAGGAGCCAAGGTGGACATTGGCGATCCAGATGCTGAGCTTGCAATGCTACTGGATAAGATAGAACCAATGCCTACCACGTGTGTAAACATTAACAACAAGTACAATTAAAAGAAACAACTGACTGTAGAGATTGATATAGAAAAAAAGAGCGAGAGAGAGAGAGAGAGAGGAGAGCTTGAAAACTAATTAGGGTTTTGCGCTCCTCATTAAATAAAAAGTACTTAGAAGTTTTTTTACAAGCAAAATAACATGTCTTCCTTTTTTTAGAACAAATCAACTCACTATTTCACCGAGCCAGTGCTTCCAAACTTCCAGACTACACCGGTCGCGAGACGAAGCGACGCAACAGATCCGGAGAGAGCTGGAATTTTGAAACGTAGTGCCGTCCTAGACAAACACACCATCACAAAAGATTAAAATCAACAAACTCAGAGCCATCCTAGACAGCAAACTGACTCACAACATGTATATCCAAAATGCACTCTTGTGGCAAGAGAAGGCGAGCGCACCCAAAATGCCCGCTCGTGATAAGTAAAATCGAGCGCTAGAGGACCAACGAGGGCCAGAGGAGCAAGGGAGCGCCGAGCGAGCACGGAGCAGAGACGGAGGGAGCTCGGAGCCAAGAGCAAGCGACGGAACAGAGACGGAGCGAGTGCCAGAGTCGAGAGTGAGCGTCGGAGGAGAAAGCGAGGGAGTCGAGAGACAGAGACACACAGACGTTTGAATTCACAAGAGCAGGAGAGATAACGTGTGAAAGAGAAAAAGCTGGAGAGAGAGAGAGAGACAGTCTACTGCATTTAATGTGACGCAGGCTAGTAAAAGGGCAAAATTGTAAATTCAAAAAAGGAAATCAATTTTTGTGTGCAAAAAATACAGTGGGAACCACCGACTTACTTACGTGGAGCCACGTGCTCTCTCTTGATTGGCCGGGGCGCACGCTGATGTGTTGACCCCGGCCTACCCAATATTTTCTCCATAATTATGAAGTAAATATATTTTGGTACGTTGATTAGATGTCGCGTCACCGTAAAGTGTCCGAGACCGCGGTTAAACAAATCAAATGATTTGGGCGTCCTTGTCTCCAATCCAATCCAAGAATGAGGAACACGTGGACAAGTGTCATCAACACGCATTTCACGCCACCCCTCCACGCCATCGCCATCGCCATCGAGCCATTTCTATTTCTCCCCCCACCCCTCCACGACCGCTGTCCCCTCCTCCCCGGTTTGCTTCCCCCGCACGCCATTTCTTTCCGCCCTCTACTCCATTATTGTCGTTCGATCACCCCGTCACTTCGCATCACCTCTCGGCGGAGCTGGAGATCGATACGCTACACAGTGATCCCCAGATTCTTGTTGTCGCCGTTGCGGGGGCAGCGAGAAACTGGAGCTTTGGGCTCGGTTTCTTCTTCCTCGAGTAGAGAGCGTGTCTAGGGTTACGGATTCGGAGCCTCGCGTTGCGACTTCATTGCTATGAAATTGGCGGTGTCGCCGTCGGGGGGAAAATGCCGAAAGCTTCTACGACGCCTCGGAGCTCTGCTTATCTAAGCGCTCTGTCTCTGGAGATCGAAAAGAAGCTTCAGCGGGTTCGTTCTCCCTTTTGATTTGGCCTCCTCGAATTAGACCGATCACTTAATTTGTGCCGGGATTCTGCATCGGAGATTCGCCTAAAAATAGTTGGGTTTTTTGTTTGTTGGATTAGCTTTCCTTTTCGGTAGCACCGATGCTATACGATCGCGATTTCGCTGAAGTCTGAGAACTTGCTTAATGCGGCGATATATTAGTTGATCTGACATATAAGCTGTGGTTTGACTCTGGAGTTTGCAAGTTCTTTGTTGTGCTTTGAGTTGCTAATTCTAGGTTTAGATTGTTGTTTCCGTTTTTCTTAGTTTTTGCCTTGGAGATTCATGTCTTTACACTGCTCTCCAGGCTCTAGCTTCCGCACCACAGAGGCGCAACTTGTTGCGAGAGCTGTTTGCCGACATAGCATTGGAGGTTGACGACAGAGCAAAAGGTGAGCTGCACTCAAATGAGAATTTGAGTCTGGTTTCATGTTCAACTTAAACATCCGAGGGACAGGCCAAAATTGGAACCTACAACTATCATTGTCGTTATTTCGGTGATAATCATAGGTTATGGTGTCTCCTCGCTTAGGTTTAATTTGCCAAAACCTATCTGAAGATTTTGCCAATGCCCAACCTGACATTCTCGGAGATGCATAGTCCAATACAATCCTGATATGACGATGTAAGGATCACAACAAATGATGATATCATCAGGAGTACGGTGCGACCAGTGACAAGTTTGCCTCAGGAAAAGTCAGTGATTATGAATTCATGCGGCATGAATTCATTATAACTTTGTTTCTGGGAGCAGTCTGTTAGAACTTAGAACACACAATGCATGTTATCGAACATTGATGGGTTATGTGCTCATAACTACGCATTTATGTGGATGGGTCTTGATCCTTAATGCATGTTTCGGCAGCTCAAGTTCTCACATTCCTGTTTCTGGCATACGAATGTCCTAGCTTCTCATTTTCCTTAATTGATATTGAAAACAGATATAATTCTCAGCAGGGAAGAAGATTCGATATTGCCTGCTGATGATGGCGTTCATGGTCAATTATGCTACTTTGACATCCTTGCCGATTACTACGTTCTCTCGCCAGAGAGTGGAAAACCAATTCTCGATTTGATTGTGCAGCTCTGGAGTCAGTCATTTGCATCTCATATTTTCACCCTTTTGTTCCACAAATGGGTATGAGATCTTGTCCTCTGCTCTTTTACTATCTCCATGAAGTCTTATGATCTTGTAATCATGATGTTTTCGATCGGATAGGAGAGCAAGTTGAATAGATTAAATATTTGAAGAAAGAATGATGCTTGTGTTTTACGACTCATCTTCCCTTTGGTGAAACTTAAATTCATCAATCCTAAATATTTAGTACTAGTACCTGCTCTCGGTTTTCAATGCACAAGTTATCATACTGTCTTGTTTGCTTCAAAGCATGTTTCTCACAAACCAGTTCTCTACAATGAGAGTTTTGATGAAGCATTACGCATGCTTTAAGTTGCTCCCTTCCTTTTATTGTGCTATTATATTTCTTTTACGATGCCGTGCTCAGTGGGAAAAGGGTTTAATATTTGCATGCATTATTACTGGCAAAAGCTTTTTCAAAGGGTGTGCTACATTAGTCAGCTTTTCTTCTATTGTTAAACCTTGAATATAATGAGATTGCATGGGAATGGGGGTTTGTACATCTTGGAGGTGGTAGAGGACTTGAAGAAAAATAGGTGGTGTTTGAGGGCATTCGTTTACATCAATTCTCTCCATTGACATGAGGATCTTAAGAAAACTATGCCACCCTTTCAATTTTTACGCAGTGTCATGGTTATTTATTTTCAGCTTTCGTTACTCACTCAGATGTTTTTCTGGTTCCTGATAAAAGCTAAGCTAAAGATGATGCCATTTTGAGAATAACCCAGGCTAAGTAGTTTCACAGGAATGCTTTCTCTATGTGTTTTTATATTAGTCCATGAAGCAACATCCATGAGTTTTCTGAGAAGTGTCCTCGATTATATGACATGTATTTTGCCTGATCTTGTGAAAGATCTTTTTGAAGTGTAATTTTACCTTTAATTTATGTAGCTTTTTGAAGTTCAAGTTGAGAATCCGGAGGTGCTACTGCGTTACTCATCAGCTCTTGTTCAAGGTGCTACAAATGTTTTCTGGTACGAAAAACAGCAATTACTTGCCAGTTGGTATTGAGTGGTTATTGGGTTTAGCGTTCTACATAGGTGGGGTGCCACTGTAATTGTAAATCATAAATTGAACTGTCGAATCAGAATGAGTTATGCGTAGTTTATAACCTTAGTTGTTTGTTTTTACATGGTTAGCACAAAAAAAAAATCATTGAAACCATTTTTTAGCTTGAATTTCTACATCCTTTTAATGAGTTCTTCCAATGTTTGTAATGGACTATCTTTCAAGATTGTCCATTTTATCTGTGAATCGGTGCCTAGAAAGAGATTTATGTATGGATAGTGAAACTCAGTGTAGATCTGTAGCCATGAGAGAGAGAGTTGCAACGACATAATAGCAAGTTGAAGTTTTCTTTATTTCAGCTAGTGGCAATATCTGTAAACGTTTGGTGGTGGGTGGTAGGAGACCTACTAATTAGGTTAAGAAACACAAGGCTTTGTCTTGCTGATGTAATTGGCCTTTCCACAGGATTGATATCCAGACGAATGCCAGGCGGTTTCAGACCCTCTTTTGTGTAAGAATCAATTTCCTCAGTAATGTGTCTCATTCGACCAGTGTAATCTATTGAAGTTCAGTTTAAAGCTGGTGTTTAGATTGGCAATGATTTGATGGTTGTCTTTTTTGGTTGGATGTGCAGTATCTACTTGAAGACGTTGTATTGGAGCCAACACGGCTCAATAAAATTCCTGTGCAGGTGAGGAACCACTGCATGAATACTCTGTATGTTATTAGACAGTACTTCACAGTGACACTAAAGTAGCGTCCTTAGGATAGGTTTCGCTTACTCCACTAAGGCTTGACTTTAATAAGGTAGCCTCTTCGTGCTATTGCAGGCCCAGCGAGAGCTGTATCTGTTACTTTCAAGATTCATGTTCTTCTACAACTCTGGTAGGCTTGCTTTTTAGCGAATCTGATTCTTGCAATTATTATGCAGTAGCTTATATACTGTTCATTTGTGTAGTTATTCTCCATATATTGTCCATGCAGCTGATAAACTCGAAAGCTTCTTGAAGCATTGTCCTTCCTTTCCAAATGCTTTCCTGGTTGGTGGTCCAGCAGATATATTTGTCATTGAACTAGCAGACCAGGTATAATTTTGCATTGTAACCTAAGAGGAAAATTTTCTAGCCTGTATTGCCTTTAATGCTTTTCCATAGATTAAAATGTTTCTATTTTGATCAGCTTCAGAAATTGAAGGTGGAGCCTGTGCTTATCCATTATCTATCACAACTCAAGTATCTTCAGGGTAATGCTGCTTTCACTACTAATCCTGTGTACTTGTTATCTTTGGTTGGTTTACCGATGTTGTATAATATAATTTATGCAGGCATGGAACTGCGAATGGCTACTAGTACAAGGTTGAAAGCTTGTTTGTATAGCTTCACCTCTCCTGGAGGTCCAATGTATCCCACAAGAGTTGTTCGCCATGCCGCTTGGGATGCGCTAGATCTGCTTTTTCCAGTAAGCATTATAGTTTATCCAATTAAAAGCTCCATTTCATAGTATTAGTTTTGCCAAACCATGTATTTTCTATATAGTTGGATTCCTCTGGGACTACTAAAAGCAAACATTGAAAACTTAAGCCAATATTCCATCTTACCAGAAACCTCTATTAGGTACCAGAGTAGCAATAAGTTTTGTTCTTGAAGTCTGCTTTCTCAGTATTTTCTTTTGACATGGACCAAAAAAAAAAAGGTATTTGCTTTTGAAAGATTTCAGTACACGGCCAATCTTCAGATGGCTTAGTCGCTTTTAAGTTGTTCTTGTAGTTTAAGATTAACGATTTGACAAGATATTTGATCGCATAAAGAACTGTATGCAGGCAGGGAAGACAGAACTTCAGGTTCTCTGTCTGAGTTTTGTTATAGATGAGTTCTAACATTTGCCACGATATCTTTTCACAGGTGGGGCAGTATCCTCGACATCTCATAAGTCTATTTTTCCGGTTGCTATATCCATGGTGCTGGCCATCTTCATGTTGGCACTTTGTAGTCTCATGCATTAAGGCCCTTCTGTATGCTTTCCTGGGGTTTGTATTTTCTAGCTGGGAAAGGATGAAGAGGCCGAAGATGGCTTAAATTGTGCATTGTGCTTTAGGTTTGTTTGAAAAGGTTGAAGAGATCCGCTTCTCCAGATCATAGTGTTGTGCATTTGCTGACCTTTTCCTATTGTAACCTCTCCATCTGAATGAATTGTTGGTGTGAGTGTCCATCATCATGAGTGTCAAATTCAAAGCTTTGCTCCGTGGTTACCCCCAGCCATGTCCTCTGAGCATATTCTTACCGCAAATGGTGCTTCCATTCCAACGTCTCTCGGCTTCCTGCTCGACGGAGGTGGGCGGCCAAAGAAGACGGGAGCTCCTCCTGCTGATGCTCAGAAGGCTAGAGGGCCTGATGGCATTTGCTTCGTAAAAGGTTTATTTTAGCTGTTACGTGGATCCGCTCGGTTTCTGGAAAATTGAGCAAGGTGCTGGAGCTGCTGCTTTTTTTCCCCTCATTTTTTTTTGTTGTAATTGGAAGAAACGCTGAGATAGAATCATTTGAATATAGAGCGTGTCATACACCAGAAAGTTTCAGTTTTCTGAGCCAAAAGAGAGATGACTAACCCGGAGAATAAGGAAGATGACGGGCTAATTAGAGATGAAGACAGCTGATCTTATGCTACCCGGTTCATGAGTTACGGCACCAACACGATCGACCAATGTAAAAGATGCCAAAACGCTTTTACATACGTACACAAACAGCGGCCTAAAAACTGGTACGATGTTAGACTGTTTAAATTGCCTTCCATTGAACAGTTTATAATACTGATTATCTCCAAACCGCGAATACCAAGAAAGACCAATACGCATCCTACTGTTTGCCTTCATCAATTCCTAGATATGTTGAGCTGCATGCAGGCAGCAGCGCAATGCTGCAGACTAGCGGTTAGCAGCGTATATCGCAGACCATAGTGAATGCCGCTACCCGTCTGCATTCAGGTAGCACCCCATTAAAAGTGAGGCAAGAGCGCCAACGCTGCAGAAGCAGAGCCAATGCTGCATCTCACAGCGGTACCGATTCCTGCATACAGGCAGCAGTGACATTGCTGACGAATAGCAACAAAGCTACAGACATGCATCCGGCAGCAGTGTCAACGCTACATCCAGTCAGGAACATTCCTGATGTGCGTCCGTGTTTTCCCGACATTACCCTTCAAGTCCCACCTACTCTCCCGTTTCTGCCAGTCACCTCAAGGCTGTCATCGTCCGCACCGAGGTCCCATGTTTTTCACTTTGCATCTTTATTCTCAGCCATTCAATTGAAGAGGTCTTTATCCAAAAGAAAATTAATCGGAGTGGATTTTCAAGGGGAGTCTCAAGGAAGACAAAAATTGGGGAGGCAAAAAAAAAAAAAATTTCACACAATAAATGCAAGCCACATCATCACTAGTCAGCATCCTAACCTTACAGAGTTACCCATTCTGATACTGCGCATGGTATACAGCTCACGCCCTTCCGCTTATCTTCGAGTCCAAGCAATGCACGAGGGAATAAGCAAACACAATATCAACAGTAGATACTCCTACTCGAAAGCTAGAGACCCTGCCAATTCTCACAGATTTCTATTGAGTTCGTTCTTTTTGCCCTTCAATTCACCTCCTACCGAAACAGCAAACACTACTCAAACATCAACTTAGGGATGGAAAGACACATTTACATCGTCATACAACAGGAAAATGAGAGGAGGAAAAACAATGTGCGGATAGAATTGTTGGACGTAGATCCTGGTTAGGCATATTCCTGCGGCAAGTCGTCATCAAGAGAACTGCAAGAAGACTTGCATGGAAGTTTAAAACATCCAGCTTCGCAGCAAGATCCATTGAACGAGGAAAAGATGCTAGCAACAGATCAGCATATTCACGGATTGTGTCAAAACACCATCAGCATTAACCAGTCTCAAGGTGCCTTGGAACAACGGGGCATTCCTTTGTACCTCAAGATCAATGGGTCAACACTGGAAAACGAACTGATCCATCCACCAGAAAATCCGAGGCCCCTGGTCAAAGCTCAGGCTACAGATGACCAGGACCTTTCCACGCTGCCAGGTTAGAAACTTATCTGCCCATTTCGGATCACACGGCAATTAAGTTCGTCGAGTACTCAGGCAGTAAACCACAAGGTAGTGCACTGGAGAACTATCAGGTGACCATTCAACCAGGTCAACGGAGAGAACACATGAACAATCTCCTGCCTCATGAAGGGAAAAACCTTTTAGCTCCATGCCTTAAACGCCAACACGAGACGACCAACTCGCTCTATTTCACCAGCTAGATTTGGCAATAATTGGAAGAAGACAGAGAGCAAGCTACCATAAGTTACAAGTCACTATCCTCAGAGAGAAGTGCAAGGCAGATAACCATGACATAACTTCGACAGTAGAACACAAGGTAAAACCATTTAAGATCCTCAAAGGGAGGCACTACGCACCTCAGCAAATGAAACCTCTAGCAACAGCAACTTCTGAAAATCAGTCATCGGACAACTTTCGACGAACCACAAAAACAAATATTACAATATAAAGCAGTATCCTCGAAACACCAAGCTGCTCGGTGCTAATTGATTACAGTTGAGAAAGACAACTAATAATTGACAATTCCAATTTGAAACAAGTACCCAAAGATTCAGTATAATTAATGGTCAACCAAATCCAAGAGCCCAACCTTTAAAACAGAAAAGATTACCGCAACAAATTTCTCCCTGAAAGGCATATGAAAAAATAAGCAGGACAACCTTTCTGATCCTAAAACTCTAGACGCCTAAAGCGGGTAAAAAACAAAGTCACAGTGAAACCTACCTTTAATGTCCAGCTCTTAATGTGACGCAGTAGCTAAGAAACACGGCAGCTGCAGTTGATTTTCATGCAAGTATACTAACTCCGCATCTCACAGCAAGCTCCTTTCCATATGCTTGGGCAAGAACGACATATGAATGTTGCTTAGGGAGAACGGCATTGGTCACACTAAAGAAGCTGAAGGAACCAAAGCGAATAATTGCAGATTACATACTGAAGCTGTCCATTAACCCTCATAACTTATGTCTCCAAGTCACAGAATAAAATCCCAAACTCCATAAACAAAGGTTCAAGAATTCACTTTATCCTCCTCTAGACACGCTTAATAGGCAAAGTGGTCGCATCATCACAGACATATCACTGAGAACATAAAAGACACCGGATAAGTAGAATGGCACTCAATTTGTCTCCATCGCTTCTGAATGGTACTTCTCTAAATCGGCGTCAAGATCTTCAGCTGATACTTTCTCGCCACGACCTCTTCCACGTCCACGACCCCTTGCAGCAGGTCTACGGCCACCGCCGCTGGCGACACCACGAGGTCGTCCAATAGCACCTCCCCTAACTTGTCCACTGATTGCATACATTATAAGGAACACTGTATCAGCAACATAACTGACAAGAAACAGTAGATAAAATCTGACTTGTTACAACTTATAGGCACGGGCAAGTTCAATAAGCATTCACAAGTGCATAGGTTGCAAACAAGAACCAAATGCGTTGTAATGTAACAGAGCATTCCGACAACGTGCCGTCAGTATAACATCCAATCCATACTTTCCATTATCCATGCAAAAGTGATGTTATCAAGGAAATTGAATCAGTATCACAAAGAATCATCAGTCACACAAACACATCAGAAGACCTGAAATTAGGAAGTACTATGCATTGCAAGAGAGGCAAGCCAAACTCCTACCATCCCACACTGACCCAACAGAGAGAAAATACCTTAAAACATCGACATTTACCATCACCATAAACACGGAAAAAACTATTCGAGAACCTTCTAAAAAAATGACAATAGAATAAAAAGATTTCTAAAAGGTCAGAGAATTGCTACAATTTTCTTCTAAATGTACAACCAAAAAATTCACTAAAATTGAAAAAACGCATAAAACAGAAATTGAATCCAAAGAAGTTCAATAATAAAGAGGAGAAGAAGGGGAAGGAGGAGTAAGAAGAAGAATATTGTTTTAAAACCATTCAAACCCTATCATTACCCTTTTCCCCTATTCCACGACTAATCATCAATCCTAAAAAAGCATGAAAAGAACCAGAAATTTGAAGTGCGAGGTAAAGAAAACTAGTCTATTCCCCTAATAAATATGAACAGCAGATATTAATTCAATCAAACAGTCAAGGCGCTCATCTTTGTCATCTCTCAAAGGTTAAGAAGAACAAGTCTATGCTCTCTACAAATTATCTGAATCTCAGAAACATCTAGGTTTGCTAGCTCAGATTTAGAATCAATTGCCTTCCAAAAAAGGAATTTTCATTGGGCACAATAAGACTCGTCAATTCAGTCCAACTAATGAATATTGGGAAAATGATTTTCCACTTTTCCAAGGTGCGTTCCGTTACATTCAAATAAACTGTCTTACCTATTTTCGAAAGATAAAGCACTACTTATATGAAAACAACATTTAGATGGCTATGGCTGAGGTTGATTATCTTTAATTTCTGTATTACTGCAGAGAAGCTTCACACTGAATGAATAATGAACGTTCATCTAAGACTTTTCTGTCTTTTAAAAACATTTCATCCGGAAATAAATATCTTCCAGAAATAAGTATGTATCCGCCGCTATTGGTTTTAACTGGCTGATACTTATTGATGTTACATAATTAACTTACAAGCAAAAGACAATGAAATAAACCGGGAGAAGCTTTTTTTTGTAATTCATGGGTAGCCAAGTAGCATTCAAGCATACTGAAGTAACCAAATCTCACTTTCGCGTAAGAAAAATTTAAATGAATCAAACAAAATTGGATCAATTTTGCCGGTTATGAAACAAATTATAAATAAACGACTCCAAACGGAAAATATATCAAGCTTAGAAGCAACCAAGAAACCTATTGATGGGCACAAAAGACACAAGCTTTATGTTTACAGATTTGTGATACATCTAAGTCCAAGGACCGAGCATAGTTGAAAATTTTGCTTTATATTTCATGCAAGCTTCATAGGATGATATGAGGTATGACAATTAGAGAATTGTTCTACCTGCCCTTGGCTTAGACAACACGGCAAAATTATCTGTTCAAAGGGCAAGTCAAAATATTATAGCACATACCCTCTTGGAAATCCATTCAGGTTTCCGAAAGAAATGTTTGAAACGACAGGAGTAGCAGCAGGAGTCGCAATGTTTGTTCCCACGATCTCTATTTTCATTGGCTTCCCATCAAGCTGAACATTGTTGTATCTCTTAACAGCTGCCAAGGCATCTGTACGGCGTGAAAAGACAACTTCTGCCGTTCCCTGAAGGAGGAAAAGGCTTGCTTAGAATAAACCGGGAGAAATATTTTGTCAACACAGCAACAGTCAGGCAATAGCTTGATAACAATACCTTGGATCTTCCACTCCTATCGTAATGTATTGTATGACGTTTCAGGTCACCGACCTCAGAAAATAGTTCCTGCACGAGAAAATCCAAACGGAGAAGGAAAATAATTAACGTTTCCCACGAAATTCCCGGAATTGCTCACCAAAGAGCACATAAATGGACTTAACTGCACTTTAAGGTATGTAATATAATAAGGAAAATGACAGAGAAGAGAAACAAATTGTCTCAGACGGACTAACATGCAAGTTTCATAACTGCTAGGCACTAGAAGCTAGACAGACACGTAACACTTAAAACTTTTTAAACAGTTCCGTAGGAGAAAAGCATGCAAGCAAGAAAGGAAAATAAGAATTAGATTGCTAATTTGGGTTGAGTTTTTTTAGCTCAGTTAAACACCAGATGATAAACTGACCAGCAGAAATGAACGTAATGATAACACAACGGCAAGCCACAACAAGAACATTCTTCCCATGAGAGAACGAACAACATACATGGACCGCCACATCATATCAACTACACAGATTAAATCATAATTCTTTAGCAACGAAGCCTGCTAAACCTGGGTTCAATCAATAAACACCGGCAATATACTACGATTAAATAGAGCCAGATGATAAACTACACATCTCTCGTACCAAATCCAAGCCCGAAGCGTCAAAATTAGGGCGAAAGACTATAAACTCAACCATAACAGTAGATCCACACAATTTCAACTAGCAAACGTCATAATTTCCCAGATTTGCGAAAACCTGGACAGAGAACAGCCATAAACTACGAGACAACAAACGGTTTAGCTAAAAGTAGCAGGAAAACAGAAATTGAAATCCGTTACCTTGATATCTTCGTTCGAGACGCCATAATCCAGGTTAGATATATAGAGCTTCGTTCCAGTCTCTATGGCGGAGGCTCGACCGGCTTGCGCCTGAAACGCTAGGCCCTGATCGGTGAACATATCGTGCTGCCACGTCGTCTCCGGCGCCTAAACCCCAAAATTTTCAGGAAAAAACAACCAAACAGGCCCTCAATATTTCAACGAGGCATCGAAGCTTTGACTGGATCGAATCAACGACCGATTCGTCACACAGAAATTGCGAGTTTCAAAACAGTAGGAGCGGATCGGAAACCGTGAGCTGACCTTCGCGGCGGCGTAAGGGTTCACGCGGTTGGCGGCACGGGTCGGAGGGCGGCGGGTCGGGCCGGGTCCAGAACCGCTTCCGCGACCTCTGGTGTTGCCGGATCCGGACTTTTTGTTGCTCTTGATGATGTCATCAAGAGACATGTCGAGAGCGCTTGACATAGTTTCTCGGATTCGGATCGAGATCGAAACCCTAGGGTACAGACAGAGAGTTCTCAGAGAGGAGGAGAGAGAGAGGAGGAAGTGGCGGAGTTTTAGTCGGGGAGGAGGGAGGGTTTCGAGCGACGACGAAAGGATTTTATAAGACGACCGAAGTCAACTATGACGCAGTTAAAAAAATATAATTTCAACTTCAGAACAAAAAGGTGTCGTGGTGTAGTTGGTTATCACGTCAGTCTAACACACTGAAGGTCTCCGGTTCGAGTCCGGGCGACGCCATTTCTGTTTCTATTTTTCTTTCTTGTAATTTTTTTCGCTTTTTCATGAAATCAACTCAAAACCCTTGTTCTTTCGCTATAGCTTCTTACTTTTTTTTTTTTTTTTGGGTCGAACTATAGCTTCTTACTTGAAACGGAGAAATATACTTGCCTTGACCTTGTGGGACCCACTTGTTAACTTGTATTAAGAAAATTAAGTTAATATTCAGCAAATAAATAAGAGGCTTAATGTTTGATGAAGAAGTTAATCATTCGATTCATAGATCCCGCTTGTTTTTTGACCTAACAAACGATCGACATATCCTTTGTGAAAGAGTTTAATTGAGATATCGTGGAATATATTGGAATTCCTCAAAACTAAAATTACCGGCACCCTCTTACTGTATGATAACTGGAAAACCTCGACACTCATTCTTACGGCCTTTAATGTATAATTTGTTCTGCATTGGCCCTTATTGAGTCATCTTGACATAATATAGTCTCATACGCTTAATGTAATAAATCTGGAGTTACACATTTACATGTGGATCTGCAGAATGTTCAGCCAAACGTGCATGTAGTTATCATAGTCTCTCTCTCTCTCTCTCTCTCTCTCTCTCTCTCTCTCTAACATTTGCGGCCTGTTGCATGACCAAACTTTGGCTTAGACTCAGAGCAAGTGAGCTTATTGTGAGCCATCTTTGCCGGTGCCCTTTGGTTTGTAGCCCAGAAGATAAACACGGGCTTTATTTGGCACAGCTGTTTTCCCAGTATGTTGTTGCAGTGATGATGATTCCCGAATTATGGTTTTCTTACTGCGGCTTTGGAGCTATTCCTTCTAATTGCAGAGGACAACCGTCGGCTATCCATCGTCAATATGACCGCAGAAACTAGATCTGATTGTCGGCCTAGCATGGTGTCTCATCGTTTGAGCAGGTCTAGAGGTTATTACAAAATCATTTGGGAGGCACTTGGCACGGTCCATCCTTTAATAAGGTCCATCCATTCCCAGTACTGCAAGGAAGGAAATTGGCTTCGAAATGAGAATGCTCAATCTTTGAGCAGCGAGCTGATCCCCTGATAGCCCCTGCTCTGAACTCGAATTTTACGGGCAGTCAATGTTAAGCACATGAAATCGAAGGACAGTCTCTTGTGTGCTACGAGTCGACCTCGCGAAGAACAACTACGTATCTCATAGAAACGAAGTTATTACATACGATCTAAAGTTTGCTACACGGACCAGTCACCCGTTGAGTCGGTGATCAAGACCGAGCAGATATGCTCAATGGATGGCTCCAAACATTTTGTACTGATCCGAAGAATCGGAAGCGTTACCACAACAAAGAGAAAAACGACTGGAATTAAGTCGAACAGGTAAAAGGTTGCGAAAAGAAAATTGTGGTCCTACGGAACATAAATATAGTCCTAAAGTTCGAATGCTCGTATGATGATGCTTGAGCTTACATGCTCCTCAGGTACGCACTGCCAAAGGGTCCGTGGTTGCCCAACCTATGTAGACCTGACAAAGGGTCAACGGCCAGGATTTATCCGGTCATCACTGCCTTCTTCATCGGCAGCCCGAGTGCCAGGGGACTCCATTGCAGTTGCAGATGCCAGCTTCTATCACCAAAAACTGATGCCACGAGAAAGTAGTGAGGGAGAGAGAGAGAGAGAGAGAGAGAGAGAGACAGGGGGGGGGGGGGGGGGGGGGGTTTCCGAAGTAAGAAAGGAGAAGGGATTCGACGATAATGGAGAGAGAGTATCTTCCAAGCATATACTCGGAGCATTATCTGTGCTGAGTCATTCTCTTTTGCCTGTACTTTCTATTATTTTATTAGCCAAATGCGGCCCCCACCGATTTTGCCAATTTCACTTCTACCCGTTCCATAGAGTTTGTATTCGTCTTTTATTCGCATTGTGTTCCTCAATCAATTGGTTTAAGCTTTTGGTATTTATCTTACATGATGTCAGTGTCAAGTTTCACCTCAAATTTATTTCGCTTGTGAAACTCCTAGTTCGTCAATTCTGCATGTCATTCTTAATCCGGTTTGCGTATAAGAAGGGGTGTTAAAGTTGCCCATATCGCGTGTCTATAGATTTATGTGAATTTTAAACTTATGTTATCTCCTTTCACATGTTAACTTAAGCTTATCGATCAGATGTGATTACATATTTGCATTGATCTGCAACCTCTCTTAATCAAATGGGGTTTAATCTTTGCCAGATTATTAGAAACAACAGCTATCGGTGATTGGTGATGAATGATTGTGACTTTGAGAGTTAAGGGGTTACAAGTTGTTACAATAATGCACTTTCAGAAACCCTACTCACGTGTAAGGCAACAACTACTTTGGACTAAGGCTCCATTCGTTTTGTAGAAAGCAACTTTCAGAAAAATATTTTTCAGATTTTTCAGCGTTCGTTTCACGGAAAATAAATAAGTTAAGGAAAATATTTTCCATCAATGAAAAAAAAATACATTCAAAAGTGAGGAAAATGATTTCCTCTTTTTGAAAAGAGGAAATCATTTTTTGTGGAGACTAATATCTCTTGCATGCTTCGAATTTTTTATTATTTTTTTCTATTTTTTATTCGAATGATTTTTTGTTTGTTATTTTTTCTTCTTTTCTTCATTTTCTTTTTTTTCCTTCGCCTATCGCCGAGCCTCGGTGATGGCCAGCCACAAAAGCGGCTCGCCGAGCCTCGAGCTTGGCCGATCCCGATGAGCTGTCGCCAGCCGATCGCGGCATAGGAAGGAGGAAAAAGAAAAGGAAACAAAATAAAAATAAAAATAAAAATAAAAGAGAAAAGTAAAAATAAAAAAACAATTAAAAAACTAATTAAAAATTAAAAATTATTAAAAGGAGTGCACGGAAGAAAATCAAATTCGATTTTCCATACCAAACGGCGAAAAGTATTTTTCAGTTCATTTTCAGGTTTCAGCCGAACACCGGAAAATATGATCATTTTCTTGAAAAATGACTTCTTGAGAAATATTATCGAGAAACATCACATTTTTTGCAAAAAGAATGGAGCGTTAATGTTTTGTGACTAAACTAATTAAGATCTTGAGCAAAAACTACAGGATTTGCCGACTGTACGTCGCACGCATTAGCATGTTTGGGAGTCGCATATGAATGATGCCTGTTATTGGTTTGTTTCATGAGTTAAGCCATTTTTGGCTGTCAACTGAATGTTGCCATTATACTGTTAAATCCCACTAATTACGATTTGAGTTTCCTGTTGGTATGAAATTTAGAATATTCTGTTCTGTCATCCATTTCTAACTTTTCTATTGATTTGGTGTCCGATCTAGTATACCTCCAAGGAAAATAAAGCTACTTTCTATGGGAATTCGATGCGTCCATTGATGCGGAATTAAATAATAGAGTTTTGCACATTGAAAAATTGCCTTGTCGTGATCGTGAGCAAGTGGCTCAACGATGCTCCAGCTACACGTTAAGAACGATAGAGTTGTAGTCCAATTAAGGAGTAAGGACAGCTCGATTTCCTGTATTGCTCGAGATAAGTATTTTTAACTTTTCATGTGCTTTCCCATTAAGCGTACGTGGCCATTTTGCCCCCAAAGCAAATAATAAACACACATGAAAATCATCCGCAGATTCTCTTGCCAAGGAAAAGTTACCCGATCTTTATTCAATGTCATCTCTGAACCTTTTAGAAAGTAATTTAATGTGTTCATTAATGTTAAAATCATAGACAGAATATGTTCATGTAAATAAAATAGTTTGTTTAGTTTATGTCCGATTATTGTTTTCGTTCAATTTCGTCCACATGTTTTATTTATTAATTTAGTTACTCAATTGTTTTTTTTTTAATTCTCTCCTCTCAATTGTGCCATGTGAAATTTAGATTTAATCCCAACACAAAGTCTTCATTAGTTATGTCTAAATATTAAGCCCAACCATAACACGTCAATTAAATGGACCACACAACACGGTACATTTAAGATTTGAACTCTTATACATAAAAGTGCGTAATTGTACAAATTTGACAAATTTTAGGACTTGATTGCATTTTTTGTAAGTTGTAGGACTCAATTGCACTTTGATGACAAGCTTTAAAACGTCTTGTGCACTTATCCCAATTTTATGGATCAACTTTTTATACCAAGTTTTAAGGAAGAGAGGGAGAGGGCCCTGATTTCCGTCTACTATTTTGCATATAATTGAATGCGTGTTACAGTTTGGCATGACTCCATGTTTATGGAATAACTACCAACCTAAAAATCTTCCTCCCCGTACCACCGGCAACTGTCTCCTTCTACTATGTGTGTTTCACCGCCATCAGGATTGACAAGGACTTGAGTATGAGCCCTTGCAGGTGCCGATGAGAGCTCTCTCTCTCTCTCTCTCTCTCTCTCTTAGATATGCGCTTCATCGCCGCTGCAATTGAGGATGAGGATGAGGATGAGCCCTTGTCAGCGCGAACGACAACTCTCTCTCTCTCTTCAATCCCAAATTGGTGCAGATTACAGGTCATGGACCTCGAATCACACCGATGGCAGTCGACCTCGGCACCTCCCTGAACCGAGACCCATCCCGGAAGGAATGCAGCCATAGGGGGGGGGGGGGGGGGGGGGGGGGGGTAAAGAAGACAGAAGACAGACGAGCGGACGACACAAGAAAAGACCAAGGCGAGCTAGCTAGAAGTAACCGGAAGGATAATACATAATAGAGACTTGAGAAAGAGGCTAGAATTTATTTCGTCATTTAATGGGACCAATGATCTCACGCCTTTCATGACTTGTCCGTTCCTCGACAGCGATCTCCCATCAAGTATTTTCGGTTGGCTTTTTATTGCACTTTTATCATCATCGCCATGTCCAATTCCTTTTTACTACATCGAGCAGTTAGCACACACTTCAGATGTTGATCGTCTTCGGATCAAACAAAGAGGCCAACAAGGAAAAGTATAGCCGCATATGTACTCGCAGGCAACGAAAGCTGCAGAGCGTAATCATCCTCCCACTCATCTCGTTCATAAACAATATGAGTTCATGAAACAAAAGAATATCCATGCAAAATACTGTATCTGATTCAATATATCAATCAATGAAAAAGAAAAAGAAAAACTGTGGGCACCGACTAAAAGCTGCTTTGTACACCATAATCTACGCTCTCTAAGCCCCTACAAAACGAGATCTAGCACCAAAGGCGGCGCAACCTTTCCTAAACGCAAGGTCAAGTCGTCCTCCATCGGCGACGAGTTCAAATCCAAGCACATGACTCTCTTGCTGTTCGATTTCTTCAACACCGGCACAGGCTTTGCGGCTGCCGCCAAGCTCTCCGTCATGGCTGCCCTGTGCCTCCTCATGTGGCCGCCGAGGGCCTGGCCGATCGGGAACTCGAGGCCGCATATCGAGCACTCGTGCGTCTTCGGCTTGGTCAGCGATGAATCCGCATCGCGGCCAAGGTGGAAGAGGTCGCCGGAGATCAGCTTCGGCTTCTTGTGGCTGGCTCTGTGGCCGCCGAGCGCCTGGAAGGACGAGAACTCCCGATTGCACGTCTTGCAAGCGAACATCCGCTCCGTGGGCCGCCACTTTCGGTTCGGCCACGATGAGTCGGTGCTCTCGCCGACTCGGGAGAGGAGCATCAAGCAATTGGCCATGGCCAGGGCTTCGACCTCCGTGTCCTCTCTGTCTCTCTTCACCATATCTGGAAGTCTGTAGTAAGAGAATGTGAAATCGAAGGGTCTGCTTTTTTCTGGTTTCTTCTTTTGCTGCTGAGTTGTGATGACTGGTATGAGAGTGTCTGGCGGAGTGCGAGTCTTATATAAGGGACGAGAAGCGAGGGAGGGAGCGATTACCAATTTGCTTACGCTAAGTGAAGTGGCGAAAAAGCCCTCGAGTTTCTTGGGGAGTAAGTTGGCATAGCTTGCGTGAGCATGAAGGGCAAGCATGGCAATCTACCAGCCGCCAAAGGGAGAGCGAGGATAGCGTGACCGCGTGCCCAGATAGAGTGTGAAACTGGGAAGTCGTCACAAGTGAGCGAGGCGGTAGTTGCTTTGACTTTTCTAGAAGCTTTCGCACGCGCAGTCCAGGCGTGTGTGCAACAAGAATGAATACCCGGACATTTAACTTTTTTTTATTCCGCAAAAATCTTTATAAAGGAGGCAAATAAGGAGTTCGAAAAGATTTGAATTCCAAGAGAGGACTTTCGATTACAATATCACGTAAGATTTTGTGAGATTCACTACTTTCAGATCTAGAAATTTAAGCTGTTAAAATGAAAGCGCAATTCAAAATTCAAATAACACTTTCTCGATGTTGACTCGTCAATTAATTTGGGTGAAATACATCTAAGGAATATCAAATTAGGCCAGCCATTTGTCGACCATTGCAATTGGACGAACCAACCAATACGTTCTGGAACGACGTGGAGAAAGTACAAGGAGGGCTCATTCGAATTGATGACGTGGAGAACACGTTTTACATCAAACTTGTAATAACCGGCTTGCATTTCTTTACTCGGTCCACAGAGCTCGTAAAGTACGCTAAAATCCCAGAAGGCGGTCCGGTCCATACGAGGGTGGGTACTGGGAAGGAGTACTCGCGCGCCATGAGAGAACGTGGGCAATGCGTCACCTCACCACGGAACTATTCACATATCACAACGTTTAGCCAGGGAAGCGAGTCATTAGAGACGTAACGCGACAGCAACATGGCGAAGCGATGCAATAGAGGAAACCGTGGAGCATAAGTTGTGACGTCACTGCTTTTATCAAAATGGACATAATTTTTTTTTTCTATCTTATTGCTAACTCTCCTCCTTCTTATTTCTGCTCTGCTTCTTTGCAGAGTGCTAAAGTCGAACCTGCTTCCTCATTCACACGTATCCGAGATCATTTAACTCCGTTTAATCTCCATAGATGTACATAATTGCACATCGAATAGGTTACTTACATAAGGAAGCGCGCATGACTAGGATTGGTCGCCTTTGCCGGGTCACGTGTCGGGCCTAGCATGATTGGCCCGGGCCCTTTTTTGAACATAAAATTAAATACTTCTAAAGAAAAGATTTAGAAATATTTATAAATCAAGATACATAAGATTACAAATTGAGGGATTTCGCCTTGATGGCCAGTACCGCGTCATTGAAGAATAAATCACTTCCTTATTTACTAATTCAGTCGACATCACTGGAACTTTGCAGTTGCACGACGGATCATCACCGACACAAACCATGGGTTACTCTATTGAAAACCTGTAAGTCCCCGAAGACTTTAGCAGCTCTCCAATCTTGTTGTGTGAACGGCGAGAGACCGGCACTTCCGATATGAGTAGTAGAGTACGGCATTAGAACACACATCACATCGCATGGTTTCTTCAACATCTTGTACGTGGAATTCCACCTCGTTCTTGCGTCTATAGGTATTTCTCGATTGTCCTTCCTTGGGTCATATGAGGACCCCTAACTCTTGATTCCCAAGTACGGTGGGTGGATTTAACGTACTAAACCCACCCATACATGGTGGCAATCAAATGATAAAATTGGCGAAGTGCGTCTTACACACGCTAGTTAATGCAGTAGCACACGCACCATACATTAAAAAACAAACAAACAAACTCCTATTACAAACGGGATTTTGCCATTAGACCAGATTTAGACTGGGGAGGAGATAACGACGCATTATCCAAGGTGATGCTACTGATTTTTCGGAGGTGCCAAACTCATTGACATTACTCATTATTTCGACAGTCACATTTCAGGAACCATACGCAAATATCAAGTGGCCTACGCCTAGCACGGTACTAGGCCTAGATGCGACCTTCTAAATCATTCCGACCACAAAAAAAAAAAAAAATTCATTCCCAATAGGCGAGCTGTAATTTGAAGTAGAGATCTACCACATCTAAACCAAGCGTAATCATGATAAACAAAAAAAATGAATAAAGCGCTTCATCATTTAACCAAAACTTTCGAAATTTTATAGAAACATCAAATGTATCGACGATATCATGGGTGTCACCGATGTGATACGATTCAACCAATTAAATTTTCCCGCTTTGCAGAAGTGATGATTGCTGCTCTATTTTGAACTTTGAAATTGGAGAAATGCGAATACGTGACTCTACCGTGGTATGTGATATTTATTCTCTGCCACTTACCCAACGCGACTGAGCTCAGGAAACTTAACCGAGGAATGATGTTTTGCTTCCTCACCCGTGTTCCTTCCTTCTAGACTTCTAGTCTTCTTGTTTGAAACGCGGACACAAGTTCTTATTGTCTGGTCAATGGAGGCAGGGGGGGCGAAACTTCCTTCCAACTGCCAAACCGCCTTTTGTGCTTTTGGTTTCCCACGGTCACATTGTACTTTCAAAAAACGAAAATAACGATATCGTACGATTGTTCTATCGCTTGGATTTAGTCTGTCTGAAGTATCGCTGATATGCGTCCCGCACGCAATATCAAATCGTGGCTCGTTGCTCGTGACAATGCATCCCCATTTCCCAGTCATTAGTTTTTGAGGAGCGGAAGAACAAAATAATAAAATGGGAAGTTGGTGCACGCGAATGCTTGTGGACAACACAATCAGATGGAATCCCTCAAATCTGTACATGGGCCATAATGCGTTGTAAGTCACTTATTGCTTTTTGTTTTCGTAAGTTCTGGTCGCACATTTGCAATGCGTTGCGACGGTCACCTATAACGTTTTCGTCTTTTATTGAGTCCCTACCTAAGAGGAAAGGAAACACTCGGTGTTTTTTTCTCAGGAGACTGTTCTTCAAGAAAATGGTTGACCGACCTTTGCATGCACTGAGAGGGCCGCCTAACACCAAACCTTCAACTTGCTCCTTGTGAAAGTTTGGGCGATCACTGCTAATTATTCTGAAAGCTTAAGCTATTAGATGAAAACGCAGTTTAATATTGAGTTATTTTATCATTTTTCCTCACGCTTAGTCTGATCTTTTGGCCTAATACTAAGCGCGAAAATATTTTCTTCAGAAGTCAAATAGGGGAGTGGAAAGATATAAACTCAGGATCTCATGTTCTGATGTCATGTGAGATTTTGTGAGACTGTTGCCAACTGTTTTAAAAGCTTGGGAGTAATGCGCACTTTGCAAATTTGCATCCAAATCGTGTTCCACAGGTTCTAGGTGGAAAAGAAGGGGTTTTCCTCTGGACATACACTTGGACCAGTCGAAACGTTGAGCCCAACTTTTCTTATGTAGCTTTAGGAAAGGGCAATAACTCACGGCAGTTTCGCAGAAAGAGAAGCCTAAAGGATAGGATAACGAGGTTTCTTAAGCTCAATGTTTGTGTTAGATACACGTGAATATGGTCCTAGGCCGGTACAGCTTGCCTTTGTGGAACAAATTTGACAAATGTAATTCGATGGTCAACTGGCAGCCCAAGTTTTGAAAGCTCAAAACAACGGGAAGAAATTATGATGTGAACGATTGTTCCAAACTTCCAATCTTAAGCTCCCCAAAAATCTTAATACAAGGTAGATTTCAAGTTATCACATGTTTCCGATCGAATGAATGAATGATAAAGTTCTCGCAATGGCTAGACTCATTCTAATAGATTAGATAAATTGACATTGCAAAATACTGAGAAAGATGGGGCTGGACTCACGTATAGAGTCGTGGTGGCAATTTCATCTGTTCAAAAAACTTAAATTTTGAGATAAAACATAATTTAATATTTAAATATTATAATACCCCTTTTTTTCACACGTGGGTTGGACTGTGATAAAAAACTAACCATGAAAAATATTTATTAAGGGAGACGAAGAAGTTTGGCAAGATTTGAAATGAGGACCTTGTAAAATCGTGTGAGATCGCTATCGGCTGTTTTAAAAATTTAAGTTATTGAATAAATGCGTGATTTAATGTACAAATATGTTGAAGTACTCCGCTTTCTTAAACGTATTCTGGAAGGACGTGGAGAAAGTAGGAGGAGGGTTCACCAGAATTGATGGCAACCGGGGCCAAAACCTAAGAACATGGGTATATCGAACTTCTAGGAACCTGCTCCGCATTTCTTACCCGGTCCAAAAAGCTCATAAAGTAGCTGAAATCCCGTAAGGCTGTCCAATGTCCATAGGAGGGTGGGTACTGGGAAGGTGCGCTCACGCGCTATGGAAGAACGTGGGCAATGCGTCACCACGGAAGGATTTAACAAAGCCCAGCGTTTAGCATGGGGAGCCTGCCGTTAGAGACGTAACACGACAGCAGCGTGGCGAAGCGATGTAATAGAGGAAACCGTGGAGCGTCAGTTGTGACGTCACCTCACTTGTTAAATGGACACTCTTGAAATTAGTGGTCTATTGCTAGAACCATGAAATGTAAGGTTGATCTGCTTCCTCGTTCATGCGTATCCGAGATCCATCAACTCCGATTAATCTCCATTGATGTGTCTGACCAAAAGGAAAAAAAGAAAAATCTCCATTGATGTACATAATTGCACATTGAATAAGTTATTTACATAATGGCAGCGAGGCGCGATTAGGGCTGGTCTCCCGTGTCGGGCCCAACATGGTTAGCCCGGGCCCTTTTTGGACATAAAAATTACATTTAGAGAATTTAATAAATTACAATAAATAAGACTATAAATTGAGAATTTTTTCTTAATGTT
Source organism: Lenwebbia sp. NSW1173648 (assembly GCA_029784005.1). Classification (NCBI taxonomy): domain Eukaryota; kingdom Viridiplantae; phylum Streptophyta; class Magnoliopsida; order Myrtales; family Myrtaceae; genus Lenwebbia; species Lenwebbia sp. NSW1173648. The sequence goes on from JARCGZ010000011.1 coordinate 1,691,780, forward strand.
CAGTTTCGCTTCATTGAAGAAAAAATCACTGCCTTATAATCTAATTCGATCAACAACATTGAAGCGGTACAGTTGCATGACTCATAATTGTCGAACATAAAGCATGGGTTAGATTATTGAAGACCCGCGAGAAGTCCGCAACTCTCCAATCTTGTTGTGTGAACTGCAAGAGACAGGCAATTTCGCTATGAGCAGTAGAGCAAGATGTCAACACACCTATCCCATCGCGTGGCTTCTTCAGCATCGTCTACATGGAATTCCACCTCCTTCTTGCTTCTAGAGGAAGTTCTGAATTTGCCTTCCTTGTATCATGTGGAGGACCTCTTAACTCTCAATAAGTGAGCTGTAAATTGAATTATGGATTTCCTGCATCTAATCCAAGCATAATAAAAACAACAAAGATTAAATGCTTAATCACTTAGCCAATCCTTTCGGACCTTTACCCAAAAAAAAGAAAATTCCAGTGTATCAACGATATCATGGGTGTTGCTCATGTGGTATGATTCAACTAATTAAACTCCCAACTTCGCGGAAGCGATGATCGTCCTTTTATTTTGAATTTTGATACTGCGAAGCATAAAATACTTTTTGTTTCTCTCACTTACCCAACACTTTCCACAAGCGACTGAGCTCAGGAAACTTTAACCGAGGGATGTTTGTATTTTGTGGTGTTTCCTCACTCGTGTTCCTTTCTTCTTGGTCTTGTCGTTTGAAACGCGGATTTATAACTTCTCCTCGTTGTCTGGTCGTATGGAGTCGGGCAGCGAAAATTCTTCCCAACTGCCGATCCGAACCGCCTTTGAGCTATTTTTTTTTTTTTTTGGGTTTTCCCACTGCCACACTCACTTTATTAGACCTCCTCAAAATTGTGTTGTATGATCCTTAGACCACGTGGATTAAACTATCTAAACCATTTGATGTTTTTTTCCATTATATTGAGTCCCGACTTAAGAGGAAAGGAAACTTCTCTCTCTCTCTCTCTTTGCTTTCTTTCTTCTTCTCTTTTCCAGAGACTGTTCTTCTGCGCGTAACTTCAAGAAAATGGTTGACCGGACCTTTGTATGCGCTTGTTGGGAGCGCCGGCCAACATCCAACCTTCAACTTGCTCATCTATCTCTCTCTCTCTCTCTCTCTCTCTTAAAGCGACTTGAACTATTCTCTACTTTGGCCATGCGCTACACTCATTTGGCCTTCCTCGTGTAAAAGCATATATTCTTTTCATATGGATCTCCCTGTCTGGCGTTCTTCTGAATGTGAAATGATGAATTATCGTCCAAGCTTGATTCAAATGTATGGGTGGGCAAATGAAATTAAGGACTAGTTAGTAGATAAGCGTAACTAACCCACGATTTATCTTCTACATTAATCCAGTCATACATAGAGTTACTATACAAGTAGACCTGATCATGAGTCCGGCGGCTCAATCCCTATATAAATATTTTGTCACGGGCAAACTTGGGCAACAAATTAGGCCCGACCTATGAGTCCAACTCGTCTTAAGCCGGCCCATTGATCATGAAAGATAGAGCCCTCTTTTGAGGGGGGCGAGGGGTTAATAAGGGACGGAATTATGAATAACATGAGAATTACATCAGCAACAAAAGATGGGGACTGAAAAATTACAAGCAAGTGTAGAAAGAGCCACCCGGAGTGCCCCTTTGGCAAGAGCATTTGCTGCTCTTTTGGCAGCGCGTCTGATCCATAGAAACGACACCCGTAGAATCACTCGAAACACATTGGGTTTCCTTAAACATGAGATTTAGATAGTTGTAAAGACACCCCTTCGAGGCGATCCCAAGAACGTCGCCTTTCGCTGACACTCACACCCATGTTTTCTATAGTGTTACTTTTCGTCGCTAGGCCCCTAGTGTTCATACAAAGAAAGTTGCTTCTGCTGAGACCCGAACCGTTTTGCTAAATGCCCGAGTCCAAGGTCTTATCGAACCGATCTTAATTATCCAGAGCAAGTCGACTTCCGAGCGGCACATACTTCTACATGCATGTTAAACACAACACACGGTCGTATATTTTAGTTATTGTCGAACATGCTGCGTAGAAACGTACGTTTTCTATCGTATAAGTGACTACCTTTGGCAATAATGCGGACTCTGCACTTTTGCATCCATAACTGTGTCGTGTTGGACAAGTTCTATAGAGAAAAGAACGCTGAACTTATACTTGGGCCAGTCGAAGCGTCATCCTAACTTTTCTTACGGTAGCTTCAGAAAAGGGGCAACAACTCCCAGCAGTTTCGCAGAAAGAGAAGCCTAAAGAGCAGGATAAGGAGGTTTCCTAAGTTCAAAATGTTTGTGTAAGATACACGTGAAGATGGTCGTAGGCTGGTACAGCTTACCTTTGTGGAACAGAATTGACAAATGTCAAAGACTTGGATTGCTCAACTGACAACCCTAATTTGTAGAGAGAGAGATGACAGTTCAAAATAATTTTTATGGAGAAAACAATATCCACTTTAGATCTTTATTTGAAAAAATGATAGCACTTCAGGTTTTTATTAGGAATTTTTCCTAATTTATCTGCAGAATATCACTGTATATTGTTCAAATTTATTAAGAAAGTTCTCCGATATGCCCCCCACAAATTTCTAACATTGAACAAAACATAGAAGAGGTACTGTTTGACAGAAGCACTTTTGCAGGTTACTCCAAGAAAAAGAAAATTAAAAACTTTTACCTGCCTAATTAACTTTTTAAGCATTACAATACTGTCGGCTATTAGACTTGATGATATTAATCCATTTACATCCTTTTGCTGAGTTTATTCATTTTTAAGAATTAAAGGTGCCTTTCGTGGCAATGAAAGAGCTATTGAATTCAAGTTAACTCGAAAGCGTCACATTGGCTATTCATATTAATGTTAAATCCCATCCAAATCACGATTATCGGTACAAAGTATAAAGTCCACCAAACCGATACATGATTTCATTTGCAATGTACGTTAAAAAAAATTGAAAATATGAATGATAATCAAGTGTATATAGGCATGTATGTATGTATGTATGTATGTATGCTTGCTGGAGAGATTGAATAGGAATGAAAAGATTCACGTGACTAGTAATCGATGGGAGGCCGGGGGTCAAACGTCCAAAGGGCATAGGTTGGGCCGCGGTGCACCGACTTGTGACGAAACTAATTTCTTAGGTGGTGGACCTGGGCCGAGTCCCCAACTTACACTACCCGCTACGCTATAGCACTTGGAAATTGGAATGGATGGTCTCCGCTGTAACATGGATTTCCTCAATAAATTTAGAAACATAATAATATAATTCGACAGAAGTAAAAGGTACTTTTCCCCTTTTATGGAAAAAATACATAAATTTTAAAATATTTTAAAAAGGTACTTTATAAAATTTTAATGTTTATATGCATACATATATAAATATATATATGAAGTTATCGTATGTTTCTCCGACCAAAAAAAAAAAGTTATCGTATGTTTCGAATTTTGAGAAAGTCTAAATACGTCCACAAAATTCAGATGGAGCAAGATGTAGTCAAGGCAGGCGTTACATGTGAATTGTCATACACGTAACACTCCACCTCACTTGTAGGTTGGATTTTGGCCCGAGCCTAAAGTATGAAAATATATAACTAGGGAGACAGGCAAATAGGGGCTATAAAAGATTTAAACTCGGTACAACATGCGAGTATGTAATTCACTTGTATTGCTCATACTACGCAGCATATATTTTGTACAAGGTATTGCTTAACAAAATAAGAAAAGGGAGAATCTACCAAATATCTAGCTAATCATAAGAGATATACCAAACATTATTCTAACTAACTAACAATAAGCAAATCTTAACTAACGACAGGGGAAACGCCAAATATTAAAAAGAGTATAAAGTAATCTTCGGCAAATCTTCCCTAATGTCCAACTTACTAACGAGAAATGTAAACCGATCTTGACCAAATGCCTTGGTAAGAATGTCTACCAGTTGAAGTCCAATGGGTATGTGCTTTATTCTAATGGCCTTGGACTCAACATGTTCTTGAACAAGGTGACAGTCAATTTTGACGTGCTTTGTTCGTTCGTGGAGTATATAAGGCAACTCGGTTGTCCCAATAGCAACCCATCACTTTGTTGTGCAATATCCCACGGGAGGCAAGTAAAGAGCACAAATAAATCAGTTCACTAGTATCAGTTACTGTAGTGCACTATTAAGCTTCAGTAGAGTGACAAGTAACTAATCGCCAAGTGATTGTGCAACTCGTTCAATTAGAGTCACAAAAAGTAGTCAAGCAAAGTGAAGTCAAGACCTCATACTCTATGCCATGTGGGAAAACTTAATTTGCTTGTATTGCTCATCGTACAATACAAATATTTATGCAAGGTGAAGATTCACTTTCTCTTTTCTACTTAATATTTGGTGTATCTTGTATCGTAAGTTAGGATTTACTTTTTGTTTTTTAGTTAGCATAACATCTTGCAATACCTTGTATAAATATTTTGTATTGTAAGATGAGTAATACAAGTAAATTACCTTCACACGTAGCATTAGAGCACGAGGTTCCTAGTTCAGATATTTGCAAGCCTCTATTTACCTCCTCAATTACATAATTTTACGTGGAAGTGGTTCCACAGCATCTCAACGTGATATCAAAATAGGAAATCGCGAATTCAAAACTTTTTAGGCTCCTATTTGCTTTTTCTATTACATGTGCCACACTTACAATTTAGGTCTAACTCTAGCCTAAGAGCGAGGGAAGTGTTAGAATATTTTAACACAGGCCTTCATCTAATTTCAGTTGTTAGAAAAGTAAAGGGTGGTCCCGTGCAATTTTACTAGAAAAAGTTATTATGCATTGATAAGAGTGCATGCTATGTATCAATAGGTCATTTCAACTTTCGTACCACTGCTGGGAGGATTATTACAACCAAAGCCATTCCTCGATCCTCATAAAACTTAACTCCGGAGCGAGATGAGTGCAATCCATTGTCCTTGAAGAGATGCACGATATCTTGATACTCAAAATTACCATGGAAACTCAGTTCTCTTGGGAGGATGAACCTTCTCCATCTCCAAGCTCCTCTTCCTCGATTCAGGCACTATACATGGAAATTAACACAGCATTCTCCCCCATTCTTTATTTTCTTGAACCTCGCACGTGAGTGCTCAAAACCCATTAAAAAGTCAAAAGGGGATGATAAACCCTAGACGCACCCATGCTGCAAAGTCAAATCATTAAAAGCTTTGATGGCATTTGATTAGAGTTCTAATGTAACGAAACTAAACGCCAAAAATTAAGGTACCAAAAGAGCAAAGGTCGACGATAAACCAAAAGCTTACAAGGTGAAAAAGGACAAGTAAAGACAGCCATCAAGAGAGAGAGAGAGAGAGAGAGAGAGAGAGAGAGAGAGAGAGAGAGGGGCTTTTCTTTCTCAGATTCCATCACATTGACACCCATCACAAACTTTTACTCCTCAGTACACGAGCCTGCTTTGCCCGCCGTGCCTTGCAAATTGCAATGCGCACCGTCCAGCCATAGTCAACCCTTATATTTCGCCTAGGTTTCTAGGGTTACAGTCCCCTCTCTTCAGTTTCCCTTGGTACTTTTGTATGGATTTTATGCTAAAGATTCTTCGTGCATCATTCACCAAGACGTCCTTGATCTCTTTATCTGTGTCCAGTTATATAGTCATACTTACGAAAATTAAGACACTACATTACGAGATTTATGCACACCTATGATGCACAGCGACAACTAGCATGGTTTTATTGGTTTTCGCTTTCCTTTAATTCTACTTTCTTGTTTCTGCTTTTTCGTTGCCGATACAAGTTTTTTTCTCAATGGGGCGCATATTTCTCACTATACATTTCGCCTCAACTTTCATTTTTTTGGTCGGAAAGATACTTTATTCAAACCATTAAGAGTTTTTGAAAGACAGGCCCAAAGATGGGGCATCAAAACATAATAAGTCCCAAAGGGGTGGAGGGGGATTAGACACCCAAGAAGGAGGTAGACTGGTAGAGAGTCCGAGCGAAGTGATTTTGCTACATAATCTACCACTTGGTTCTCCATTCTGCTACAATGGGCCACATTTATCTTTTTGAACTTGGATAGATGAGCCTTGGCCTCCATTTTGTTGGGCTTATTTAGCACAGTCCAGCCCATGGTTTAGTTGTTAAACCTAGAGTTATATTTCAGCAACACTTCAGCGTGATAAACGTGTCACCGAGAGTAAAAACGCAGAAAAACAGAGAGGAGCAGCAGCAGTTTTTTCTAGGTGTCCGGTCCAGATCAACTCGACGATCGGAGGTCGATCCGTGGTCCGATTGGGCTGAAATTTTGACAGCAGTCTCAAGACTTGTTGTTCTTGATTCTGTGCGGTTGGATCATCGTTTGAAGGTATTTACTGCAGCTGTTCGTGAGTGTTTCGGGACTGCAAATTTGAGGGTGCTTTCATCCGGTTTCTCTCATTTAAGGTATTGTTGTTGCTTGATCTCCACTTATAGTTTTGGGTTTTCATTGTCGTTGAATTCAGCGTGGTTGTTGTGTACCTAAACGATTTATAGTGGAGATTCGGGTGGACTCCGTGATCGGTCTCGTGGTTTTTATCCTTCGCATTGAAGGAGTTTTCCACGTAAAAATTTTGGTGTTGTTATTCTTTAAGTTCATATATTTTCATTGGTTGTGCTCGATTCGTTTCCTCACAGGTTTAGTCAAAGAGGGAAAATTATATCCGCTATTTTTTCCCAACATAGTGGTATCAGAGCATTGTTTTTTGATTGAACGATGGAATCGAACGTGAGCAGGATGATTAGTTTGAATGGAAAGAATTATCATGTATGGAGAGGAAAGATGGAAGATCTTTTATATGTGAAGTGGTGGCATTTACCGGTGTTTGCTGATACTAAACCTGATAATATGAGTGATTCTGATTGGGATCTTGAGCACAAAATTGTGTGTGGATTTATTCGACAATTTGTCGATGATAATGTTTTGAATCACATCAGCAAAGAATCTCATGCTAGGACTTTGTGGAATAAGCTGGAGTCATTGTATGCACGAAAGACTGGCAACAACAAAATATGTTTGATTAAACAATTTATGGAGTTGCATTATCGAGATGGCCAATCTATATCAGATCACTTGAATGAGTTTCAGGGAGTGATAGATCAATTTTCTGCCATGAATATTAAATTTGATGATGAAGTACAGGGACTTTGGTTGCTATGTACCTTACCAGACTCTTGGGAGACATTTCGTATGTCTTTGATTAATGCTGCGCCTGATGGTATTGTTACCATGGATTTTGCAAAAAGTGGTGTTCTGAATGAGGAGATGAGAAGAAAAACACATGATTCTTCCTCTCATTCAGAAGCTTTAGTTGTTGAAAACAGGGACAGAAGTCAGAGTAGAGGTCCAAAAGGTAGATACAAGAGCCGAAGCAAGTCAAGATCATGGAAAAAGACTATTGAGTGTCATCACTGCGGTAAGATGGGTCATATGAAGAAAAATTGCTTTCAGCTAAAAAATGAGAAGAGGAATGAGAAGAAAAATGGCAATGAGAACAACGAGAAAAGAGATAACGGTAGTGATGATCGGGTGGCAACTGCTACTAATGAACTTGTTATTGTCTGCTATGATGATAATGTTAATTTTGCCTGTAATGATTCAAGTTGGGTTATCAATAGTGGAGCTTCTCTTCATATTACTTTCAGGAAGGAGTTCTTTACATCCTACAGGTCAGGAAATTTTGGTACCTTAAAGATGGGTAATGATGGCTTGGCTACTGTTGTCGGTGTAGGAGATGTATGCCTGGAGACTAATAAAGGAGCAAAATTAATTCTGAAAGATGTCAGACATGTTCCTGATATTCGTCTGAATCTAATTTCGACTGGCAAACTCAATGATGCAGGATTTTGCGGTACTTTTGATAATGGACAGTGGAAACTCACCAGAGGCTCATTAGTTGTGGCCAAAGGTATGAAACAATCTTCTTTATATTTGTTTCAGGCCAAAATTTCCAAGGACATGTGTAATGTTGTGGAAGAAGAAAATGCAACTGTATTATGGCACAAGAGGCTTAGCCACATAAGTGAGAAAGGAATTGGTTTGTTGGCTAAAAAGGGTTTACTCTCTGGAGTAAAGAGTGCAAGACTTGAGAAGTGTGCACATTGTTTAGCAGGAAAACAACGAAGAGTTTCATTCAAGAGTCATCCACCTTCGAGGAAATCAGAGTTGCTAGACTTGGTACATTCAGATGTTTGTGGTCCAATAAAACCACTAACACTTGGTGGTTCAACTTATTTTGTAACCTTCATCGATGATCATTCAAGAAAATTATGGGTTTATTTCTTGAAGACGAAGGATCAAGTGTTAGATGCATTCAAGCAGTTTCAAGTTTCAGTTGAAAGGCAGACTGGAAAGAAGTTGAAATGCATTCGTTCAGATAACGGTGGTGAGTACATCGGACCATTTGATGAATACTGCAGACAACAGGGGATTCGACATCAGAAGACACCTCCTAAAACGCCTGAGTTAAATGGCGTAACGGAAAGAATGAACAGAACGTTGATTGAGAGAGTCAGATGTTTGATTTCAGATGCAAAATTGCCAAAAACCTTTTAGGGCGAGGCTTTGAGTACAGTGGTACATATTCTCAACATTTCTCCTATTACTGCTTTAGATGGTGATGTTCCAGACAGAGTTTGGTTTGGAAGGAAAATTTCATATGATCATCTAAAGGTGTTTGGCTGCAAAGTTTTTGTTCATGTTCCCAAGGATGAGAGATCCAAGTTAGATGTCAAGACACGAGAATGCATCTTTCTTGGTTATGGTTCTGATGAGTTCGGCTATAGACTTTATGATCCAGTTGCAAAGAAAATTATCAGAAGTCGAGATGTGGTATTCATTGAGAACGAGACCATCTGGGATATTGAGAAGATGAAGAAGACAGATTCCCGTGATTCTGATATGTCAGTTGATACTAGCTTAGTCCTACCTTTTGAGTTGCAAGAACAGTTGCATGATCAAGTTGAAGATGGTGTTCAAGGTCAGACTCTAGATCATCAGGTTCAAGGTCAAACTTAGAATGATCAGCAGGTTCAAGATCAGACTCAGGGTGATCAGCAACATTCAGGTGGTGTTGATGCTGGAGAGATTGCACAATTAGCTCCCCCAACCACTGCTTCGAGGAGGTCTACCAGAGACTGCACACCATCTACTAGATACTCTTCTAGTGAGTATGTTTTATTGACAGATGCAGGTGAACCTGAAACTTTTGAAGAAGCAGTAGAAGATAAGAATAAGAAGGAATGGTTTGATGCAATGCATGATGAGATGAAGTCGTTGCATGAAAATCATACTTTTGAGTTGGTGAAATTACCTAAGGGTAAAAGAGCTTTGAAGAACCGATGGGTTTACAGATTGAAACAAGATGAGACGACTTCGCGTCCTCGATATAAAGCCAGATTGGTTGTTAAAGGCTTCAATCAGAAAAAGGGAGTTGACTATGATGAGATCTTCTCACCAGTTGTTAAAATGTCTTCAATTCGAGTTATTTTAAGTCTAGCAGCTAGTCTTGATCTCGAGGTTGAGCAGATGGACGTGAAGATTTCTTTTCTTCACGGTGATTTGGAGGAAGATATATACATGGAGCAGCCTGAAGGTTTTCAGGTGAAAGGCAAAGAGAATTATGTTTGTAAACTGAAGAAAAGCTTATATGGCCTAAAGCAAGCGCCGAGACAATGGTATAGAAAATTCGAGTCTTTTATGGGGGAGCAAGCCTATAAAAAGACTACTTCTGATCATTGTGTGTTTGTGCAGAAATTCTCTGAATGTGACTTTATTATCTTGTTGCTCTATGTAGATGATATGCTCATAGTTGGTCAGAATGCTTCAAGGATTGACCAATTAAAGCGAGATTTGAGCAAGTCTTTTTCAATGAAAGACTTGGGGCCGGCTAAGCAGATTCTTGGTATGAGGATCACCCGTGACAGACAAGCGAAGAGACTATGGCTATCTCAAGAGAAGTACATAGAGAAAGTACTTCAAAGGATCAAAATGGACAAAGCTAAAGTTGTAAGCACGCCTCTTGCTACACACTTTAAGCTTAGTCATAAACAATGTCCGTCAACTGAGAAAGATCTGAAAGAGATGGAAAAAGTTCCTTATGCTTCCGCAGTCGGTAGTTTGATGTATGCAATGGTTTGTATAAGGCCAGATATAGTTCACGCAGTTGGAGTGGTTAGCCGTTTTATGTCAAATCCAGGAAGAGAACATTGGAATGCATTGAAGTGGATCCTAATAGGGGTGTGCAAACTGGACCGGACCGGCCTGGACCAGACTAGGACCGGACCAACCCGGCCGGGTTGGTCCGGTCCTTGAGGGGAGCGGTCCGGTCCCCGGTCCCAATAAATGGGACCAGTGGCCGGGCGGTCCGGTCCCCGGTCCCATGGTGGGTGGGACCGGACCTGACCGCCTAGAAAAAAATAATAATAATAAGTAGCCAACACCATCTTGTTGGGATATCCAACTTTTATGAGCACTTATTGATCAAAAGAGAAAAGTAACTTCCTTGCTTCTAAAATAAATTGCAGAATTTGAAGTTTTTCACACAATAAATCAGAACTGAGCAGCATCCAAGTTATGTGAATGAAGCTTTGGTAGCTGAGGGGTTTGGCAATAAGTGTTCGATCGAACGTTTTTGTTATTTCAAGGTATATTACAGCAATACGATCTCTTTTGCCTAATCCGAACCCGTCTAATGGATAAAAAAAGAGTCGAAAAAATTACTATAGATCCCACTCTCACACAAGAGGAATTTACACCAGTTGGACGGTCTAAACTGCACGATTACTAGTAGGCTCGAGTCAAGTTCGAGGTAAAAAAAAATTAAAATTTTTTGGTATTAGCCGTCCCATTGGGACCGGACCGTTGGTCCTGGGCCAGTCCGGTCTCGGTCCGGTCCCCGGTCCCGAAAATTTGGGGACCGGGACTACTGGTCTGGTCCCCGATTTCATACCGGGCCCGGACCGGCCCGGACCATGCACACCCCTAGATCCTAAGGTATCTCCGAGGCACTTCTAGTTTGAGACTTTCATTTGGGAGTGAGAAGCCAATTCTTGTTGGGTATACTGATTCAGACATGGCAGGGGATATTGACACGAGGAAGTCTACTTCAGGCTACTTGATTACTTTTTCAGGGGGAGCTATAGCTTGGCAATCAAGGTTGCAAAAATGTGTTGCCTTGTCGACGACAGAGGCAGAATTCATCGCTGCAACCGAAGCATGCAAGGAATTGCTTTGGATGAAAGAGTTCACACAGGAACTTGGTTTCACTCAAGAAAGGCATGTTTTACTTTGCGATAATCAAAGTGCTATACATCTTGCAAAGAATTCCACTTTTCATGCCAGGTCAAAGCATATTGATGTGAGGTATCACTGGATACGAGAAACTTTGGAATTCAAAGGGTTAGAACTTGAGAAAGTACACACAGAAGACAATGCTTCAGATATGATGACAAAGGCTCTTACCAGAGAGAAGTATGAGTTTTGTCGGCGCCAGGCCGGCATGGATTTCTGTTGAGTTCTTTTGTGTCGGGATCTTCCCCAATGGGCTGGAGGGGGAGATTTGTTGGGCTTATTTAGCACAGTCCAGCCCATGGTTTAGTTGTTAAACCTAGAGTTATATTTCAGCAACACTTCAGCGTGATAAACGTGTCACCGAGAGTAAAAACGCAGAAAAACAGAGAGGAGCAGCAGCAGTTTTTTTCTAGGTGTCCGGTCCAGATCAACTCGACGATCGGAGGTCGATCCGTGGTCCGATTGGGCTGAAATTTTGACAGCAGTCTCAAGACTCGTTGTTCTTGATTCTGTGCGGTTGGATCATCGTTTGAAGGTATTTACTGCAGCTGTTCGTGAGTGTTTCGGGACTGCAAATTTGAGGGTGCTTTCATCCGGTTTCTCTCATTTAAGGTGTTGTTGTTGCTTGATCTCCATTTATAGTTTTGGGTTTTCATTGTCGTTGAATTCAGCGTGGTTGTTGTGTACCTAAACGATTTATAGTGGAGATTCGGGTGGACTCCGTGATCGGTCTCGTGGTTTTTATCCTTCGCATTGAAAGAGTTTTTAACGTAAAAATTATGGTGTTGTTATTCTTTAAGTTCCTATATTTCCATTGGTTGTGCTCGATTCGTTTCCTCACAAGTTTAGTCAAAGAGGGAAAATTATATCCGCTATTTTTTCCCAACACATTTCACCTCGACTTTCATTTGATCCCTTTTCGGTTATTCGCGTTTGGGAGATCCTATTGATTAGAAGTTTTAAAGAGCGTATGTGTTCAAAATACATGACGAATATCTGAAATGGGACTAGACAATGAAGTAAAAGATGAAGGAAATATCAACTAAGACATAAACCTAGTGCAGCATGTTAACATCATTACCTAGCACTTTCCCTATTAAGATAAAGAAAATGTGCTTTTGAATCGCACGTGGAGCAGCAATCAGGGGTGATCGGTTCCCGATCGGGTCCGATCATATTCAGGAACCGGCAATTGGACCCGTTCCCAGTTTCTGGAACCAGATGGTCTTGAGACCAGTCCGGTTCCCAGGTGGTCAAATGGAATCGGTGAATTATTAGTAGAGGTGAGCAATGTGAACTTTAATTTTAATATATTAATTAAAATTAGTCTTACATCAAAGAAATAAAAAGTAATCGGTCCAGTCCGGTTCCCCCTCCCCTGAAATCGGGAACCGGATAAAAAATCACTAATTTCAATTTTATAAAATTAGGATTGGACTAACACCTCTGGGAGCAGGACTGAATCGGCCGGTCCGGTCTGGGCGATCTTGCTCAACTCGGGCAGCAAGTGAGGAACATCGGATCTCGGGGTCATTAAAGAGGGACGGCCATCATTTATTGGCCTGTTAAATCTTTTACAAAAGACAAGTCGAGAAGGTAATGTAATGTGACCGCACTAACGCACCCAGACACCAGTACATTCTCAGTCCAAGATCGGCAAAATGCAATGATAAAAAGCTAATAATAATAGCTGGCACGATGGGAAACCATAGTACGAATCTTAGCATCCAAACGATTCGAGTCCAGGACAAAAGTGTCTCTCCTCCCTACATTTAACCCAATTAATATGCGAAAAGGAACCATTGCTCGAAGACCATCGTGACTGCACAGTGTAGGCCTCGGATCATTCTTTACCCGTTCTCTTGCCAAATGCTGGCTAAAGAATAAGCCAAACTCCAGACAATAAAAAGATACATCAGCTAGTATTCTTTCAAACGGCGTGCAATTGAATTTTAAAATTTTCAATGAGTGCATTTAAGTTATAAAACTTATCAGAAGGTGAAATTGAATCCTAAAATTTTCAAAAAGTATAATCAAATCCTAAAAATTGTCAAATTAATGAAATCAAATCATTTCTTTCTTTGATTACACTTTTTTTTTAAAAGATTTAGATCTCGATTGCGCTTTCGCGACAAATTTTTAGAATTTCTAACGCACTAATCCCTATTTCTTCCGATAAAACGAGAGCCGAAATCGACAGAATTTCCAAAAAGGTGTTACTTATATAGTTCCGAAAAGTCACATCGACCCAAAAATAACGTTACAACAACTGAAGCTACGTACACATGACAAAAAAAAAGATAAAAAGAGGGCCTGACCAAAATGCTTAAAGCTGTAATTCTAGTTGAATTTGCTCAAATTAGAAGAAAGAAAGAAAGAAAGTAAATATGAACAGGAGAGGGTCGTCGCTCCTCACCGATCACCGATCGGCATTGTAAGAAGACGATCTCTTCAGCGCTGGGGCTGCCACCCCCTCCTCTTTCTTCTTGGCCTCGATCATGCTGCCGCTGAAGTACTCCTTATCTTCCAATCTTACCCCCGCCGAGTTCGGAATTTTCCTCGAAGCCCCAGCCTGAGCCTGCTTGCTGCTGCTGCTATCCCCTGCTCCGCGGGGCAATCTCGTCTTGTGGTGCCCGATCAGCGACAGCCCTTGATCTTTTATGTACGTCGCTCCGCAGTCCTTGAATGAGAGCGAGCCGCACGATATCAGCTGCATCAGCACCGATGACGCCCTGATCTTGCCACCTGTGAGGTTCCCAGCCGCCCGATCCGCTCCGTCCTCTTTGCCTCCGTTCGAGCCTATTATCAGCCGTCCGTCGGCCTTCATCAGAGTTTCCAGCGTCTCGGGGCTCGAATCCGACGGTGGCGGTGAGATCTCGTCCCTGCTCAGCTCCGTCGTCGTCTGATTTTGACCAGGATCCTGACTTTGACTCTGATCCGCTTCGTCGGTTCCATCTCCGTGAAGCTCACGGATCTCGCTCTCCCTCTCTTTCACGTGTCGTCTTCGTCTTCTCTTGTCATCCGTCTGAGTCGACGCGTCCGCCGCCGCTTTCGGCGTCGACTCGCTGTTGGACTCGGTCTTGTAGACTTTGTACTCGTGGAGGTCGATCGAGCTCCACGACTGGTTCCTCCGACGAGCTATGACCGGGAAATCTGATTCGTCGCTCGGTTTCGGCGTGTTGATCGGCTTCGGGGAGCGAAACGACACCGACTCGAGAGGTCTCGCGGTCAAAGAAGACGACGACGGAGAAGGAGCTTCGAGGAGCTCCGATCCTTTGAGGACATACTCCTTGCCGTGCGATGGACAGATGAAATCGTTCTCAGCCAGATCGTGCCACACGAAGCCGCTCTTGTAGCTCCTGCAATTGCATTTCAGGGTATCTCAAGCTGTATTGAATCCACCAGTATCAATGAAACAGGAGTTGTGGACAAGATCAGTCGAGGTTGCTCTGCACATTTTCTCGAGAAAACTAACCGTTTGGAAGACCAGGAGTACATGGCGGCCATGCCTTTGCCACGGAGGAGGTTCAAGCGGTTAATTACATCTGAGAAACGAAACAGAGAAACAGGCATTGTGAGTGTTCTCCCTATCATGCACATTTCTGGACTGAACGAAACCAGAGGGAAAATCCCGTTTGATTACCGAGAAAATAACTAAAGATGAACAAACCGAAGGGAAAATTTCATGTAAGGATGTGTGAGTTTTGTCGATTTAGAACTTCCACAGAAACTGAGAAAGCGCCTATGATTTGTGCGTTTCCCTCGTGAATGTCGAAAGTTTAAACAGGGGTTGTAACATTTGCCATTGCCAAGTGAATGCGGACAAACAAATTGAAGAGCAAAAAGCTGCCACCACTTGTCAGAGCCTCAGACTCACCAACTGCTTTCAGAGTTTCGTCTCTCTTCCAGTAACATCAGCAATCAACGCGAAAACTAAAAGGCAAGTGAAAGGAAACAAGAAAGAAACCAGGGAATTACCCGAGAGAAAGAGTCCTTCAGGGGAAGACAGAGGGACTTCCATGAAGTGGGGTTGCTCGAGCTGGCCATTCCTGGAGAGGTAGTACACAACAGGGACTCTTCTCTCGGTGCTGGCCTTGCTGGGCTTGGAGGGTTCGGCCCAGACTTTGGTTCTCTCGGGGCTGGTTTCTCTGTCTTTCCATCTCTTGGGGATCTGAAGCTCTGATGGTGGTGTTGTCGCCGTCGTTCTTGTTGCCCTGGAAGCGACAGCCATTGCTTTTCTCTGCATGTTGAGGAAAGAAGGAACAAAAAGAACAGAGTAAGGAGGAGTTGAGACTCTATTACAAGAAAGTGAGCCAGAAACTTCAGAGAAAGTCGTACACACCCACCCAGAGAGAAACGGTGAAGAGGAAGGGCAGGGAAAAAGAGAGGCAGAGTGGGTTTTGGTTTTATAGCGGGATTGAGAGAGAGATGAAGGAGGAAGGAGGGGGAGCAGGGGAATTGAAAATGGGGATGCGGCAGACAACAACAGCTACCGAACAAAAAATGGTTGTATTGGTTTTCAGCACTGGCTGTCCTAAGATCCTAATCTTTTAGCATACCTCGCTTCATCTTTATTCTTAGGCTCTTGTAAACAAATATCTGGGTTATTTAGCGAAAATACTTTGCAGGGTAAGCAATTTAATTTTCGAAACATTGCCGCATTAACATGCACCGTAACTTCGTATTGGATTATTTGACAGGTCAATACCTTTGAGAAACGCTTTCATCTATCTTGACTATTTTCTTCAAAAATATGCATTTACTTAGACAAAACAAACAGCACCGGGCGAAAGCTTCGCAACATTATCATTACTATGACTGCGTCGTCTTTATTACTGATAATGTGTGATTGAATGGTTCAATAAGATTAATTAGAACATCCGACTATCAAATAGAGGGAGCAGGATGAGTCGCTGAGGATATCTAAACCTTCGGGGTTAGGGACACGGAGAACACGGGAAGCGGCTGTCCGATTCGTACGAAGAAAAGGCATCGACCACCGCTGGAGTTTCATAGCAACGGGAGTTGCCCAATTTAGACTCGGTCTTAGTTTTGACTCTTCACTTGTGTGGTTAGGCGGAGAAGATCTACAAGTTAAAAACAAAAGAAGATTCTAAAGTCCCCCAACATTCAAAACCAGCCTGCTCGCGCAGCCTCCACGTAGGCGGAATGGACCGTAGGGATCGTGTTCAAAGTCAAAATGCTCGATATTTTTAATGAAAAATACACCGATATGAAAGGAATATCGTTGCTTTCCATGTGGGGTTGAGCTGCTAAGCTGGCGCGGACATCTTGGGCACATCTTTTCCCCCTAAATTCAAACGCTTTCAAGAAGAGTTGACCGATGTTCGTCTAAATGTCAAACGCTCGACACCTAACTTCTCTGACCCCCTCCCTGTATCCGCGATGATTGCGTCCTTTTTTCTTCCCTCAGCTCGAAAATCTCCCTTATTTTCTGCAGCTTCCACTTTTTAAAACCGAAGCTAAAAGGAGAGATCTCGAACCGGGGAGGGTAATCAAAAGGAGGTGGACCCCTACAGTCAATGTGGAAAGCCTGCTTATAAAAAAAAAACAAAAACAACGTTGACCATATCACTCCCCCAATCAATCAGATATCCATTCTCTGTTTTTTTTCCATCTTGAGACTGACCCATGACAGCTCGGACAAAGCAAGACAAGGGAGAGAGAGAGAGAGAGAGTGTGAGTTGGCCCAGTGCAGGCTATACGTCCGATCAGGGGACGGTCCTGATCAACGACGGAGAGGGCTTTGTGTTTTTTCACGTTCGACCTGGTACAAAACGAAATCTTTTGCCTGGAGAGATCTGCATGTTCACGGTTATCGTGAAGCGGGCAAAAGTGGCTGACAACCTTTGGTACGTCGAGTGTGCACAGTGAAACACGAAAAGGGTAAAGTGAGGTGTGGACAGAGAAAAGCTACGAGGACTCGAGGTGAGCGAGAGGTCGCCCTGGGGGGTGGGTCCAAAAGAGGCCCATCGAGCAACATGGGCCTTCGTTTTCTTTCGGTATCTGAGATTGAAATCTGAAAAGGTTCCCCAAAAAAGACAAGAGCAGATTTTCTAATTTCTTATGTTTTGATTCTTTGGGAAAGTCGGTAGTCCAAATTATCGGCGATCTGGTGGTGGGAGAGTGGGAATCCCCCGTTCACATGGTGTCTGTACGCGGGGATTTGGAATGGGAGGGTGGGTGGACGAGCACGTGGTTTGCCGCTCTTTCACCGCACGAGGGTCCGTGATGGATCAAATACTAGACCGATGGGGTTAGATAAATCTGATTGGAGACATTTACTACACTGTATCACCACGATATCTTGCGAGCCCTTGTGAAGCGTCCTAATTTTTCACGGATTAGAGTGTCGTACTTATGGCGTTTTATATGGGGTTACGGCAAAAAATCGTAGGCTTTCGTAGCATAGCGTGAGATTAAAAAATCAACTGACGATTCAAAATACCCACGACGTTTTGTATTAAGTTAAGACGTTTTGAATTGCTTTTACGAGGAAACGCGCGAGCCGTTATGAAAAGTTTGCACAAAAAAAGAAAAATTGCTATTTTTTCATCAAGTTTTCAATTCAACTGGGTCGTAGTCTTTTTGATTAATTCAAGTGGAGTATCGGGAGTGGCTAATCCTCGTCCTGTAGCCGACCAGACGAGGAAAAGCCTATATGAAATTAGCAATGACAAAGTAGTTGAAATTTTTTGTGAAAGTGGTGGTTTATTCTATTGGTACGTGAGGTCCATGCGGAACTTTCGCAGCCTGTGTGTGGAGTGGACTTCCCGGTCGCGAGCAGCTCGAGTCGCTGTCGGAGAAAATTGCTCTCGATGCGAGAACCCGAGTTTTAAGTTGACCCCAAAGGAAGAACGCGAGCGACTGCATTTATGGAGCAGTTTAAAGAAGTAAATGCGGGGCAATGGCTTTCGCCGGCCACTTGTATGATATGTTCACGTGAGCTTTTGATCGTCTGGAGGCTTTGGTGATGAGGACCCACCATTTCTTCATTCCGATTGTGGCCCAAATGGGATGATCGTCTTTCCACGTAACTGTGGGCCGAACCAGCAGCGCCACGTTAACTGGGCCGCATTATGGACCGGTGCACGGCTCAAACGACTTCGGTGTACGATCTCGTGTCTCTTTCTGAATATTCTCTTTTCCTCTAGTTGCACCGGTCCAAACAACGTTGTCTCCGGTCTTGCATCTCGTTCGAACGTTCTTTGTTTCCTCTTATGTTTTTGGTTTTGCTGAATCGAAACACTGAGCATTTTGGAAGTACTTTGTCCAGCATTCTAGCACTTTCGCTTGAATTTCTCCTCTTTCTCTTGGCAGTCTTGCTTATCCACTTTCGACTTCAATTTGGTTTTCCTTTAAAAGAAGATATGCTGAGACATACACCAATTGCTCGACTGTCCACGGAAAAGAAAAGCATTTTCACTTCTTCACCTCTTCATCAACTGAGCCAAGGTAAACGTCGCCCTAACACAAGTTCTTGCTAGCCGGCTTTCGCAGCAAAATTCTCTTTGTTTTTTGTGGCTTTGAATTGTTTCCCTGTTTGGGGGCGACGGAACACGACTTCAAATTGGACTTTAGGAGATTCTTCTTCTTCTAAAAGAACAAGCATATGGCATCATCAGGTGGAAAAAGAATTCACAATACAGGAATCAACAATCATCACGAGAATGAGGCAGACAAGGAAATGCCAATCAGGTCCCACTATCGCGCACCAAGGGCACGTATCGACAATGCTTGGATGGGAATCTAGACAGCAGTACGCCAACAAGGAAATTTCTCCATCTGGCTTAAGCTTATTCCAGTTTTACTTCTCAAGAGTCACAAGAAACGAAAAGAGAGAAGATAAAACAAACTTGGCTTAAAGAACAATTTCAAGAGTAGTCCGTTTTAAGAGACGTTGTCCATGGAAGCGCGCACACGCTACTCTAAAAAAATTCATTTTATGGAGCTGGTCCATCGTAGAAACTGCCGAGGTGATGCTTGCGGAGACATAAACTTAGGGATGTGCAATCGAACCGGGTAGAACCGGAAATCGGACCGGACCACCCGAGAAACCGGTTCGGTTCCCGATTCCAACGTGAATAGATCCGGTTCCTGGTTCTAAATTTTTGGAACCGGTTTGAACAGGTCTTGTTCCTGTTCCCAGTTCCAAGTAAAGACCCACTCGGGAACCAGATCGATTTTGGAATCGGTTCTTTTTTTTGGTCATATGGAATCGGTTCTTAGCTACGGTAAAAACCAATATAATTTCTCTAAATTGAGTTTAGCTCAGCCTCCCCTCGTTTGTTTCTTCTCCATTCTTTGTTGTCTCTCTCTATTCTTTGGAGGAATATTTTTATGAATGAATGGAAAATGGAGTTTAAAATTTTATATTGATGAATGGAGAACGAAGTTTAAAATTTTATGCTTTATGTTACGTGTTTGAACTTTTTATTGTTTATAATTGTACGTGGCTACGTGTTTAAACTTTTCGTCGTTTATAGTTGTATGTAACCACGTGTTTGGCTGATAGAGATTTATGTTAATCATCTTTTACTTTGATTCGTTTTGTTACTCATATTATTTTTCTGTAAAAAAATGAAGTCAAGAAAGGGAAAAAAAAAAAAAACAAGTTCTCGGGTAGACCCTGAAACCGGACCCAAAAAACAGGGTAGGTTCTAGAGCTGGTTCCAAAAAACAGGGTAGGTGTCAGGTTTCAAAAACTAAGAACCGGTTATAACAGGGTAGGTTCCAGGTTCCAATTTTGGAACCTATCCACCCTGAAACCGATCACCCCTACTCTCCAAAGGAAAATGCTTTCGCTCAAACAATTATTTAATAAAAGTGGATTTATTCCCTCCCTATCAAGTTGTTTCGGACAGTTCCTAGCACTAAACAACCAAATATTTAAAATCCCAGGTCAAAGGTTGATTAATTATTAACAAGCCACCATCATGGACTCCAACAACGGCCAAGGCTGCAAAGCTGGTATAGAAAATGAGCTGAAAGGGCGAAAGCACGAGATGGATTGCATAGCTCCTTCCTATTCCAGAAGCTGCTTGGGACAACTTGGTGTTACAGTGATTCCTAATAATATAAGAAAAGAGTGCGCAATGAAGATTTATGCGCTTGACTGTATTGCTCCTAATAGAAAACGACATCGTCCTAAACTGTAAACTATTATATTGGAGGACTTTGCACGATTATTCCACAATCGTACCGAGAAGACCAATTCTTTCCTAATTTTATGACCTACCCTTCATTTTTTTAATAACAATGACCTCCGTTGCAAGGGAAACGGATGGGCCACAAGCAAAGCAATGTATGACCATACCAGAAAATGGGGCCCATACTCTCCATGCTAGCGAGCACCTCCTCTCCGCCCCCAAAAGGCACCATCAAAATCGGTCCTTCTAGTCCTCCCATAGAGGTCCTGAGGATATGAAGTAACCAGTAAATTAATCTTTTAAAAAGATCATAAGATCTTATCGTATCACATAAGAAAATGGTACCATTTAGGCTAACTCTACTGCCAGAAGATTAAGATAAACGAGTGATGCATGGCTGCCGCAAGTGGACGAAAGTTGGGGTCCATAAAACAAATTTGAGCACTGGTCTTAGGTCCGCACGCATCCGTAGCATATTGATCAGCATCTAGAAGAGAAAAGGCAACGCATTGGACACAAATCCACCATGTCGTCAACTTGATCCGCCCTAGTGAAAAACTATACCATTGAGAATGATCATGCATATGAACCTCAACCCACTAGATAAACAGCTCCAAGTATCACGTCCATGCAAGACAACCACCACGTTTTATTGGTCATGCAGGTATTCATGTAGATGCCTGATATTTTGTGCGGTGCGTACCCACCGACTCTCCAGTAAATCTTCATTCAATCTTGAGTAAGAAAGCTCTTTGCCCTTCCTCACTGGGTATACATTATACAATTACGTAACGTATCCTCGTATATATTATTGAGAGAGAGAGAGAGAGAGTGGAGTGGAGTGGAGTGGCCATAAATTAGTGGCATCCACGTCATAGTGGTATATCTTTATGTCTACTCTTCCAGATTAGACCGTCTTCTCCACTATAAGAGCTCCTGAATCCGGAAGTCAGAGAGCCATTCATTTTCTACACAAATGCTCCTTATCGCATAGGTCATATTCATGCTGGATATTATTAACACAAGGCCACGAATAAATTGCTCTTAGCTTTAATTGGAGCATATGATATCACATCCACTTTGTGCAGATATATTATCATATTATTCCTAGTGGCACAGTAACTAAGCACCACTAGTGCTGCAGTAACTTAGCCCTGCTTTAGCCATTTAGAGGAATCACATCACTGAAGATAAGAAAGTAGCAGAAGTTCAATGGACTTGTGGCACTGCAATTACCTGTCATTTTATAGTATGACACGGAAACAGCAGAGTTCCGTTCCTGCATCAAACGTGAGAGGTATCTGGCCAACAGATGTATACATACCTCAATTTCTCACCATTGCCAGGGAGAGACAGTAGCCTGCCCAACCAAGTAATCACTAGAATTAGATCAAAGACAACTAAAATATTTGAAGTTAGATAAGAGAAACAGATAAATTTTAGAAAGATGAGAAATCTAAACTTTGACAGCTTGAACAGTGGAGAAAAGAATCCTGAGAATGAGTATCTACTCATCCTTCAGAGTTGCAGATTGGCGGGTAGATCTAGCTTATGGCCGATGTTTTCTTTTTCTTGGGGGCATGGCTCTTTAATGCAAACGAGATACTCCCAATCCCAAAGCAGATGGAAGAAGTTAGATCAAATAAAACGCCATTTTTGCAGTTGTTCCAAGGTTGAAATGGATGTCCAAGCATTCATACTTTGATGAGAAATTGACATGGTTTCAAGGCCAATTTAGCGAGTAGGTGAGGGAGAACAACCAGATCCCTGTCAACAGCTTGCCTATTTAGTCTGAGAAGTGGCTTGTTGTGTTAATAGCCATTGTAATAGAGAACATGGTCAAATCAAATAGATTTCAAATGCCCCATATGACTTACTTAAATCCACAAAGATGACTTGAATTACGAAACAGCCCTCCTAACCTGGCTGTGCATGTAGGAAATTAGTCTAGCAAGCTCTTGAACCTAAAATTTGCAGAATAAATTCTTAGTCCATCTCCTCATTTTTTATAGAGTCAAAAGTCACTTTACATACAATCTAAAGGTTCCTTCCCTATCCCTGGTTTTCAAATCTTCCTTTTTTTCTTTCCGTCTTTCCTTTTCGTTCATTTACCTTCTACTATGGCCTTTAAGAACGCAAGGGACAAACCATCAATTTTTCCACACTCCAGAAGGGATGAACATCTTGTGAGAGGTGACTTCCATTTCTGAACTTCACTGTGGTCCAGTTAGTTATGAGCCCACGTTGTGTCCTGAAATCAATTATTGCACTCTTTTGCCAAGATAATGGAAAAAATAATACATTACTACTGACGCTGTATTTTATGTGAATGGATCCACTGTAGCACTTTAAACTTTGAAATAACACTTTTTAGCTAACCTCCTCTTTCGAGTAAATATCAACAGCTATCTCAGGTAGGATCAAACGGTCCTCCTAACAAGTACAAGTAGTGACTTGAGGAATATATATTTTCAGAAACAGAAAACATGAAGAACAATCGTTCACTCAACTTCATTCGTGATATTCTAGATTATACCATTGTGATTTGCATTATCGCAAAGAGAACCTTGTTGAAAGTTACATCTACAGATCAATCTCTACTTTGGTTATTTCAACGTAATGGCTGATGTCATATCCCTAAGGTGCCGCTCAAGAGATGAGCATGTGTCCACCATATGTATGGTGGTAAAGAAAAGCAATCTTTTCATAATAATAAGGAGTTATCAAATGGTCATTCAACAATAGGCACTGGCTTATATATAAATTGCAAGAGTACGCATAGGTTTTCAAGTTCTGGTAAGTAGGTGGCTTTGAGTTTCCTTTCAGGAGAAATCAAAGAGTTATAGAGGAATTGAAAATGGTGCAAGAGGAAGCCCGAAAGGGTCCATGGAGAGAGCAAGAAGATTTCCAACTGGTCTCCTTTGTTGGACTGTTCGGAGATCGCCGATGGGATTTTATAGCAAAAGTTTCAGGTTTGAAGGTGGCGGGAGACAGTACTAGGTATGTTCGTCTTAAAGCTCGGGGGTTTTTTGGAAGGAGCTACTTCTAACCGCCCGGCTTCATTGTAGGATTGAATAGAACAGGAAAAAGCTGCAGACTACGCTGGGTTAATTACCTGCATCCTGGCCTAAAACGAGGGAAGATGACACCTCAAGAAGAGAGACTGGTGCTTGAACTTCATTCCAAATGGGGAAATAGGTTAGTTAACTTTGTTAATCAGATCATTTTTATCAAAATCTTAATATGCAGCATTTAAGTAGATAAGTCATTTTTCTATTTAATAGTCTTTCCATATGATCTGCCTTTGTTGGCCTAATTCACAAGGAATTATTACATGCAGATGGTCAAGAATTGCTCGCAAGCTACCAGGGCGAACGGACAATGAGATAAAGAACTATTGGAGGACTCATATGAGGAAAAAAGCTCAAGAAAGGAAACGTGCCCCATCCCCATCATCAACTTCTTCAAATATCTCTTCTTCCTCATCGAACAACCCCACAGTGGATTCATTAACGACTCAAGACACTGGAAAAGAGAGCTTCTACGATACAGGAGGTCCTGGTGATATGTCAACTTCAACTGAAAAGAATCTTGAAGAACAGGGGAAAAGTGAAAATGCCTATTCATTCGATGACATATGGAAAGAAATTGCTTTGTCAGACGGTGATGGAATAATACCTGTTTATGATGGCTACAGTGAAGAAAGCTGCAATTTCTCTTGTCCTCTCATGGCTTCACCGACAATTGATTGCAGCTCCGACTCACTCTGGCAGATTAACGAAGAAGAACCCAAGATGTTTTTCCCCATCGATCAGTTTATTCCCGATTATGAGCATGAAGGAGCTTACATAACTGGTTAACCAAATATTCATTCTTTATCATTGGTTCATATGTGCTGCATCCCCAAGGAGGCTGCAACATGTACAGCAAGGGTGGGTATCTTATGCCTCTAGGGCACTTAGTGACCCAGAAACTACTGCAGCCACTCTATGCCCGTCGCAATGTGTGCTTTTACTTCTCAACAAGACAGGAAAAGGAAACGAGGTATCTAGTGACAAGACTAGTTTGTGTGTGGAATCAGTGTAAACAATGTGTTTATGAATATTAGTTTTGCAGTTTATTTCTCTATATGATCATTCCTTAATATACATTTACAAAAGTGTCTTATATGAATTACTTAACAAGGATCTCTCCCCAAAACCCAACCACAAAGGAAACAAGAAAAGGAAAGATCATAGAAGAAAGAAGTAATTCAAACATAAAGCCAAAAGGTAAGTTACAATGGCTGAGCTTGAGCTAGAGATACCCGGTGGCCAAACTTTAGCCACCACTTTGGCTTCGGAAGCTATGTCTTCATTAGTCAACAGAGTTCAGGCAAGCGATAAACTCATGCTACTCTGAATTGAAACTTTAATCTATAGAAACTACACGGCTGAGCTTGAGCTAGAGATACCCGGTGGCCAAACTTTAGCCACCACTTTGGCTTCGGAAGCTATGTCTTCATTAGTCAACAGAGTTCAGGCAAGCGATAAACTCATGCTACTCTGAATTGAAACTTTAATCTATAGAAACTACACGGCTAAGATGGAAAAAATGCTCTTCAATCAAGGTGATTCCTTCATTTCAAAGCAAGAAAAATGGGAAAAAAGAATTCATGCACCATTCAAATTCTGTTTTTAAATCAGCCATTTTTTTCAAATGCTTGAGGTTGTAAGATCTTCATGTTTACTCGTAAATTAGCATCTACGTAAAGCCATTGGAGGAGAGAATATGGCCATGGTTGTTGGGTACTGGAAAGTAAGGGATATAGGTCAGTTAAAAGTTGAAAAAAACAACCATGTATAGGTTAAAACATTTTCAACAAGGCATACTGTAGAGTAAGTGGAACAAACAAGTGGCACACTCTTACTAAAACTGGAAGACCTCTCTTTTCAAAAGATGTCGTGCTTTAAAAGAAATTCTTCAGTGACACAGAAGTAAAGTAAGCTAGTGGATAGCCGCCCAAATATATTTCTTATCAGTATATCGCATTCAATTCAGAAGGACTCAATGAATATTCTACCTTTTTAACTCACGTTAGAACTTTTAATACATTTGAGTTTGAAGTACAATTCTCCACATGGCCATTGCTAACCTACCATGCAGGCCAAGCCACAAAATTGTAACTTCTAACAATTAAGAAGAAACTTGGTTACTTCTCAGTTGAAACACGTTAAAGTCTTGAATTCGGATTCCGACAGAAGTTGGGCAGTGTATTCTTAGCAACCAAAGTGATGATGGTACAAAGCTCCATAAAAATGCACTATGACAGTTATTTGAAGACGCAATGATGAACCTCGACATTGAGAGAAGTTGTCGACGACATCAAGTCATATTAAGTCATATTTACAATTAACTTGTATCAATGAAGATTAATCTGGCTTGAGAATTCATGATGTAGTTTCAGTCCAACTTATGACTTGTGAGAATTCTCAACAGAATGGGAGTTCCGGAAGTAAGAAACTAACGAAGCTGCCCGATAATAGGTTCTCCTCATCCTCTGAGGAAACTTCTATCTGTCTCCTTCCACAATATTGCAAACATCTGGGTCTCTAATCTCAGCTCAGTTAATTCTTGGACTTGACATCAATAAAACATGATCGGTGAATACACGTGAGAACAGATACAGGAGAGTCAGATACTTGAGAGGCTTGAGAAGTTTACTTTAAGGAGAGTTCCTTATCCATTGTTGTCCTAATCTCCCATAGTACAATAACTGGAACAACGATGAACTAGCTGCTAAAACGCACAATATGCTAAGGCAACCTAAGCACGATCTATTAGGTGAAGTTATCTCTCTGTCTTTATCAAACAGAATTATTGGAGGATCCCTTGACTACCAGCAAATCAGTCTCCCTAAGCCTGTAATTGAACTTTTAATGATAATCTGAAACTTCAAAGCAACACACATATTCATCAGAGTTGCCATATATTGGCTTGGAACGGAAGTCCAGTAAGAGGTTACACCGGTTCCACTTGTCAACCTAATCAATTAGACGCTAAAAGTATCAAATTTGAGTTATGTGACACAAAAAATGATGACGCAGGCATGTACTCTTTGTCGGTAGAAACTCAGGCTATCAGAGGATGCGAATGAAGACGAATTAAAGAGTCGTTAATATTCTTACCGTTCTTGGTTTATGGCAATATCAAAGAATGTATAGAGATCTCAAAGAACTAAAAAGAAATATATAAATTTTGGATGTCTAAGATGCCAATATCAAATTTATCCACAGTAAGCATAACCATTTATAAGTAACATATCTCCAACATTTTTAATTTTCTGAAACTTACAGCACAAGCCAAGCATCCGTCCCTGATCTCGCATGGAGTTCACGCATGTCTCCTCCCATACCATCACTTTATCTCCTCGCTAGTCAGCTGGTAAAAAAATTGCCGGCATCACTTTATCTCGCATGTAGTCCTTAGCAGAATTTCATTTCCAGTTGCTACCAACAATGCAACTAACCAGTACAAGTGTTATCCGACTACTCAGTCCTCACACAGTACTTTCTGAGGTACCATCATAGCTACCCCTTCCCATCCTTAATAACCAAATTGTACATCATTAATCCCGTCGACCACAACCACAAATTTCATCTGCCTCTAGATTAGCACGACAATCCTTGTCTAGAAACTCTTCGTGTGTTTCGTACCGAATAAGAGTGGAATGGAAAATCTTCGAATCACGCTATAGTCAAACGTGTCCAATCGAACAAATAGATCGATCATGACAAGTTCTGCAAAGTACCGAAAACAGCGGCTTGACGACGAACATTAGTAGGTTCACGAATCCATGGCCGAAACACATTACCTGCGTAGAATCCTCTCGAAGTGAACTCAAAATCCCTAACAGCCCGCTCCATCAGAGGGAGATGGTGAAACTCCGTCGATCCTGTAGGCTTTCTTTCGATTCATTACGGGATAGAATGAGCATGAGAAGCGCAATTGTTTGGTGAGCGTGCGAAATCACCGGCATCGAACGAGAGGATCAGCGACTTCTGACCTAACTGCGCGCTTGATCAATGACGAGCAGTCGCGGGATCGGCATTTCCATTCAGAATCTTTCCCGCGCTAGGTACACGAGCGACGAACCAGAATGCGACCGTCTTCCTGTCCTCATGCGGAAATTCTTAGCTGGACCTTGACCCGATCCATTTTTTGGTTTTTTGAATGAAGTAATTCTTTACGAGGCTGTTAATAGAATTAAGCGTTTAAGCGCCTATTGCTTCCAAAGATTAACAAGCCAATCGGTAGTACGATTTCTTTTCCGAAGGTAATGTCGTAATTTGAACTCAAAGCGAGAGCTCGGCAATTAGGAATGATCGGCTTCACGATGAGTGGGTTCCAGAGCTCGGCAATTAGGGGTGATCGACTTCACGATGAGTGGGTTCCAGACCTAAAACATATAACCTACCCTGTTATAATCGGTTCCAATTTTTGGAACCTGAAACTTATATTGTTTCTAGCATCAATGTGAAAAAAAAAACCCCCAATTTTGAATTTAGTGAATTCAAACTCATCGATACCTCCTTTTCACGCATCTTCATAGTACATATCCAATCTTCTCAAAATTATTCAAATTAGAAAAAATCATGCATTAATGCTTTTTTGGCTATGATATCACAGCGTAACATTATTGTTATGCCGTTAAAATCTTATGTAAGAGTGAAAACACAATTTTTTTCGATTCCAATATAGAGTAAAATAATTAATATAACGACGAGGGCTTAACATTGCATTTTTTTTTTCAACTAACAATTGAGAATCAGGGTTTTTTTTAATCATTCGATTGCCATTAGGTGCGGTGCCTCCATATCTATACGCTTAGGGTAATTATCAGAGATACGCAAATTTATGAGATGAGAATTCCTATTTAAAGTGAACCCAAAATGCACGCACGATGCATTTTCGAAAGGGATAACAATATAAATGATCCTTGAACTTTAGTTTAACGTACAATATGCATGAACTTTGGCTCAATAAGGGATAATAGTTCATTTTTCATATAGTTCGAAGGTTAAATTGAACATGTACCAAAAGTTCACGGGCCATGTTGGACAATTTAAAAGTCCAGGGACGACATTGCACATTGAGCTAAATTTCAAAGACTACTAATGAATAAATTTAAAATTCGAGGACCATATTGTACATTGAGCCAATATTCAGGGATTGTTTGTGTCCCTTTTCATTTTCGAAATTATCTTTCTTGTTTCGACGGCGAGGCCCAAAATGCGAGGGCCAAAGCCCAGGCCCGCGGGATCACAAAGGGTGCGGATGAATGGAGGATAGCGCGCGAAGGTAAATACTGAAGAGAGCGGAGAGTGTGCAAGGCAGAGCAGAAGGAAGACGGAGGCTGAGCGCCAAAATTCCCAAATGTCTCAGCTGTCGAATCTCTATCTCTTCGCTTACAACTCTCTTCAAGCCTTTGGATGGTAATATCTACTGCCGATCTCTCTCTCTGTCCCTCTCTGTGCGCGCAATCTGCGCCATGGCTCCATCAATTCAACCGTCGCTCCGATTCACTTTCTGCTCGACGAGATTGTAGCGTCCTCTCCAATGCAAATGCAGGTCGGTCTCTCTTTTCCAAGTTTTGAGCGGCTTCGTCGTCACCAAGTCTGTCGATGGCGCTTACGCTTCCGCTGGAGAGCTTATCTGTGAGATTTAGTTCCTCCTGTTCTCTTTCGGTTTTACCGTTTAATTGTGAGTATGATTCGGGTGATATGAATGAGCAAGTGCAAGTGCGCAAGGTTAGAGTTATGTGGCGAAAATTGATAATAGCTTGGTTTCCTTTCTTAGATTTCACCAGGTAGTAAATTTTCGGCATTACAGTGGTAATGTAATACGTTTTGAAGTGTTTCATGCTTCTGCCTTCTAGGTCTGCTTCAAGCTGCTGCATTCATCGAAGTCCTGCACGGAGCATTAGGTAACTTGTTTTAGTAAATTCACGAATTAATTGGGGTATCCTTTTTCATTTTGCCTACCTGACTCCTAGAACATTGCCAGCAACGAAACCTCTTCATGTTTAAATAGGAAGTCTTGTATTTTAATCGTGGAATTTGGCCAAATTTTTCACGTGTTTTGGCTGTTTTTTGTGTCGATAAATTCCATATGTAAAGCATGTGATATCTCTGGCCAAAACCACTGAAATTGTAAGCATTTTGCTTGGAAGCAAAGCTCAAGAGGGTTGTTGCTTGTGAGTTATTAGAAGTTTGAGAGGCAATCTGAAATGGGTCTTTAGCTAGGTAGGTCATTTGTATTTGTCTTTTACGTTATTATCCTTTTTGCCTTTTGCCATTGCTCATACATATTGGTCTGTGTATCTTCAAAAACATAAATTTAAGGAATTGTTCCAAGCGGTGTGTTGTTTCCTCTGATGCAATGGGCTGGAAGAGCACATTTTCTGTTCGCAATTGTTCATCGAATCAGTGAGGTCAGCTGCATAGTTCTATCGTTCAATTACATTTTCCAAGACTGGCAAACCTGGATTAATGAAATATTGCTGGTTTTCGTCTAATTAGTCGCTGATGGGAAAACTGCATGCTTTAACTAACCCTGCTATTCTATTCCTCTTATCATCTGCAGATCCAAGAATTACCAGCAATTTTCATAACCTTCATTGCCTGGTGTCTAAGTGATGTAAGCTCACAGACATCTTTGTTTCGCTACATATAAAATCTGATAGTGTCCTTATATAATTTGCCTGACATGGGAAATTGAGAACTTCAATTGTATTACTCTCATGTTATTAGATTGTCAAAAGTTTGAAAATTTCAATGGGTTTAACCATGCTGTTACTAAAGAAGTATCAGATCTTCATCACCATGCCATGTCCTTAAAGGTGGAAATGGATGAGTATGGCGAGATTGAGTGGATCGAATACAAATCAAACCTATATTATCCCTTTTAACCCTTATTACCCATTCTACATACTATGAACACTAAAACGGACATCCGCAACTTGCCATGAGTTTTTGCAAACTCTCTGTTTCTGATAATGTTACCTGACCAATGGAATGATGTATTGGGTTGATCTGAGGTTGAGAGGGATATTGAGCTCATGGATCATGATGGCAGCACATCTGCTTGGAATTTGAGCATGTACCTTCATTACTTAGAGACACGGAAAGATGTAGCTAGAGATAATTAAACCCGGTGTCAGTTATTATCATTATTGTATCCATCCTATTTGGCTTACAGACCGGATGAGGTCTCTTCACTTCCTCCTGCTTGCTCTACTTCATTTTTTTTGTCCAATTGCCTGTAAGTATATTCCAAAATCACGTGCATTTTATTTTTCCTACTGAAAGATACTAATGGATTTGACATTTCTTCATAAGTAATAATTTATTACTTTTCTATGTACCATCCATTTTGCACTTTCACAGTTTCACCTGTATAGTTCGGACCTTGGAAGGTAAACGGAAATCATAATTATGCTCGCAGGTGATCAGGTACCTGCATTATGCTTTGAATTGCTTGAAATGCTGTCCACCTTGGGTTACCTATCTCAGGTTCTCTTTTTCTCTGCATTCAAAAAAATATCCACAGTGATATACGGACATAAATACATGCATTCTCGCATAACTTTTTTTGCTTTCATACTCATGCTGGTGATTCTAACTGCTTGCGCATTTCGCTAGGTACACCACATTTATTGTGCTCTATCCATTAGGAGTAGGTCCTGGTGAAAGTGAGTGTAAATTTCTGCATAAAGATCTTAAAATTACTTATCTGAAAGAAGTGCAATAGAGTAATATTGGACTCCATAGTCGACAAAAGGAAAAGTCAGATGTGCTCATGCATACGTATTTCTGTTGCGATGCAGTGTGGCTCATGTTCCAGGCACTTCCTTTCATTAAGAAGACTGACCTCTACGCGGATTTCTTTTCCAGCATTCCCTTCAATTATTATGATTTCATCCGGGTATGGTTGAAACATTTTAATCATGTCTGTGACTCTACGTTCCCATTTCATTTGGATTTCAGTCTCTACATAAATGAGGAAGAACTACAATATGTTGCCTTGTGAGTGTCTAGGTAGCTTCACATCCTTTGCGGGGATGGAGGGACATACGTTCTTATCGATGTGGAATCATGTCTCCGGGATATGTTAAAGCTAGGTTAAACCAGGTTTAATGTTTTTCCACCAAGAAAGAGACAAAAGTTGATGGTTCATATGGGAGTCAGTGGCCAAAAAGAATTAATATGGGGGTTCTGGAACATTCTATTTTACCTTGACTGTCCATTCAAAAAATCATTTAAGATATCTTTGAGGTTTCGCAGAACAAGAACATTCTCTAGCATCTTTAGGTAAATCACTTTCAACCTTTTCCTGGTTGGTATTACTTGATTTTGCTACTTTAGTCATTCTGGGACTATTGTTTGTTTTTCTTTCGCATTGTCTATTTTTGCACCTTCTATTGTGCGACGTTTATTATATATTAATCAAATGCCATGTGGTTATTATCTCGTGAAGCTTATGTCACATTCCATCTGAATACTATGTCAGGTTCTACTTCTTTTCTACCCGTTCCTATGGCTCAAACTTTACCTGCATTTGTTTAAGCAAAGGCGGTCAAAACTGGGGAAGCGTCATGAGAAGAAAAAGAACTGAAGCTAATTCTTCCTTCCGACACCCGCTTGTTGTAAATCCTTATTTTCGGCTACGCTAGCTAAGCCATTTGTTGTCCTCAATAATCCCACTCATCTCTTGCCATTTGTCACTGTGGCCTATTTGATCATCCTTCCTAACAGTGGGGGTTATTAAACTTATTATTATGTATGCACAATTTTTCTTTAGTTTCTTCTTCAGGGAAACTCAAATGCCTGTATTTCTCCTGAATCAGGCGTGAAGACACACTGATATAACAATAACACATGATTCATCTGAAATTGTGTTGTGGTAATTAATTATTGCCTGCTTTCATTTTAACTCTTAGCTGGAGTATTAGAATGGAAAAATGCAGTACGTATAGAATGGTTGTTGTAAGCCAGCACACCTAACCTTTGACAGTGTAGTCTTTCGAGAGGTCTGTCCTTTGGTGCCTGAAATTTTTTCCAGCCTCAAAGAGCATATTTTATATAGCATTGACTTTTGGTTGAAAGTTGAGGCCAAAGCAAAACATTAGGGAATCTATGTACCTGATCCATTTGATGTTTTATGTAATGACATTCTTGTTTTCATCTGTCCTTTCTTTTGTTCAAAGAATGGCGTCACAAAAGACAGCGGCTTGGCCCCGTTATTTTAAATCTCTTGCAATTATTGTTATACTATGGCGGAGTTGTTTTTTTTGGGTCAAATGGCGGAGTTGTTAAAGAAAAGGTGCTTGTTTGATCCTGTGACTTCTCAACTGAACAGGAAGTGGACTAGCTGCACCAAAAATAAAAAAGGACTTCACATGAAAGGTACAATTGACGATAGAAAGATACAAATAACACCCAGAACACAACTAATGGAACCCCAATGACCTCCAAACCACTTTTCACTGCTTGAACTGAAAGTAATTTACTCTAAAAATCTGCTGATGGGAGCTGCTCATGTGTGCTTTGGTTGATGAAGAAGGTGTCGTAGACAACTGCGGCAATGCCGGCGCCGACGAAGGGGCCGAGCCAGTACACCCAGTGGCTGTCCCAAGACCAGCTCACGACAGCTGGCCCAAATGAGACTGCCGGGTTCATGGATGCTCCATCGAAGGCTCCACCTGCCAAGATGTTGGCACCCACAATGAACCCAATTGCAATTGGCGCAACAATCCCTATATTCCCCTTCTTCGGGTCAACAGCAGTTGCATAGACTGTGTAGACGAGGCCGAATGTCATCACTATTTCAAAGACCAGTGCATTCCACACGCTGACATCGGATGATAGCGAAAATGCCGATGTTTCCTGCATCATAATCGAGACGTGTAAGTTTTAGTTTCTTCTTTGGACGTCGCTTCTCTGTTCCTGCGAAATGTTTGCTTCTATGCGCTTATGTCTTACCATTCCCCCGGTCGAGAACTTAAGAAGCAAGCAGGCCACTACCGAACCAAGCAACTGAGCAACCCAGTACAAGACACTCCGAGATAGTGTTATGTGCCCGCCAACAAAGGCTCCGAATGTGACTGCCGGGTTGACGTGTCCACCGGAAATGTTTGCGCCCACTGAAACAGCGACAAAAAGTGCGAAAGCATGAGCAAGGGATGCCGCCACAAGGCCTGCTGGAGTCGTCGAGCCATCATCCGTGAGCTTATCTGTCAAGACACCAAAAACATTTCAATTCGCAACCTTCACACATCATTATAGATCATATATGAACCTTACGAGCTTGTCATAACTTATCGAAATTATAAAACCAACGGAGCTTACCGAGGATGTTCTGTTTTAGTCCTTAGGACTTGCTTTTGTAAGATGTACAACATGCTAAACAAATGACATTTCCGAATTGAAGTTGTGACACTAAAGTTAAAGTCAGTTTCTTACTGAATGCCATGCCAGAGCCTTCTCCAGCGAAAACAAAGATGAGCATTGAAATGAACTCAGCTAGACCAGCCTTGAGAGCATCAACTTGGCCAACTTCGGCTGGAGATCCAATGGCGATCCTAGAAATCGGCATTGTTTATGCAACGTGTGCTAGTGAATCTTTTTTTGCTTCTTTTTGAGCTCTGAACTCAGGAGCTTGCAGAAAATGTGGCTGTTTTCTCGCTAATTGCATGGTGTTTGGATAACTATATATAGGGACACCAAAATAAGGTTATGTGCAACCGAAATAGCCGGTTGGCAATCCACTGGTCGCTGTCGACGAAGGGCACTTTCGTGGGCCTCCAACCGTCCCTACGCGACACGTGGCGGCCCGATGCGGCTCTGATGGGCCGATCCAAGGGCTAGGAATTTCCTCATCACCGACCGATGGGGGTGCAGGTGGGGTGCTCCAATGATAATCTAGCCTCTTCGCCTGACCGACCATGGAATTGTTTATGGCGAAGATGGGAACAGAGGGCGGTGGTTAGCTTCTGTGTTGGCCTCATCATTATGCACTAACCAAACGTAATTAAGGTGTGATCAAAGTTTGGATTTGCTTAGTGGAGATCACGCACAGTGATGAGATACAGCACGGGCAATGTTTGCGAGGATCTCAATTTTACCCCGTGATTTAAGAGTGGTTGGTAGACATGTGAAGATTTGCTAATTTCTGTGAGTCGAGAATCCTTGACTAGCTATTGCGGACATACATGTTCCAATTCTTTTGCTTCCTTGCAAATCATTTACATAATAAATCACATAACAAAGCTTTGATTCATCAGATAAAGCATCATTTCAGTCCATAAGTTATCTATATTGGTAATTTATCGTGCAACATCGTTAGACAAACCGTTTTCCTTAAAATTTTAAGCTGCTCGGAAATGGATCGACAATATATTTACAACATATGACTTAACACTCCCCCTCGCTTATGACGGCAGTCCCTATACTCATAAGACAGGTCGTGAATGGAACCGCATTGACGGAATAATCGACGGTCTAAGAAAACAAGAAGAGGAAAATTTAGAGGGAGTGTCGGAATTTTTACTCTCGACATGTTGTCTTATACTATGTTAGACAAAATCATTCCCCTTGAAGGATTTTTAGTGCTAACGAAATTACTATCTTTGTCGGGCAATGATTGGTGAAGAGAGAGAGAGAGAGAGAGGGGGGGCATCCCAACTAAGGTGATGCAAATTCTTCTGGACGAAAATAGCAATTCAATAGACTGACTTTTATTGATTTTGATCAGGGTGATGGCAAGTCAAAACCGAATCACACCACCCAATCAATTTCATTGAAGCTTGAAAAGAGGCATGTTTTTAACTTAACCTAATAAAGCAAATTTCATCTTGCACGTGCTTATTTTACAGAAGGGCCGGTGATGACGAATCTACCTGGGTGATAACATATGTACTCTCCCCGCGGTTCGAAATTATCTAGAACGACACTGTTTTGGGCCAAAGCTCTTCCAAAGTTTAATTAATAATGGGAAAGTACAAAATTGTCGAGATAATGACATAATTTTAAAACGCATTAGGTGAGGGGGCAGAGCTGGATTAGTGTTCTTAGATTGGATTAGATAAAGCTTTACATGGACTGTCATGACCGACCATATAACCGAAGCATTGTCACCCTTTTTATTCAATTTAAGAACATGACTTTTCGGCCTTTGACAATGTTTTATTGCATTTTGTATTACTCCTTGTCTGAGAATAGTTGATCGAGCACCATTTCTCTATTTAATTAGGAGAGTCGGATACATCAATTTTCTCTCTTTCGTTTGTGTCTTTTATTATTATTATTATTATTATTATTATGTAATTTGTCCTTGTCTTTTCATATTAAATTTTGGACGGCTGAATTCCCTCTCTCGCAAATATTTCTTATTGAAGAACGCACACCATATTCTGTTCCTATTTCAAGGTATTATCTTGGGTGGCCTGTAATGGAGAATGCGACCGCATGAATTCCACATTCAACAAATCCACTCAGTCAATGTAATTGAATCGTTAAATCATGAATAAATATTTATTGTTGGGAGTGCGCAGCAGAAATCTGATACCTTCATAAGGGGAATCTAACATATTCAGTTAGACCCACTTTTACTCAAAAGTTTAAGCCAATGAGTTATGAGCCAATTATGATATATTAACTGCTCAACATCACACCAGTTTTTCGATGTGAGACTTTTATAACATAACTCACACTTGTATCTTAGCAAAAGGAATTAATTAGTAAGCTCGACTACCGAGTCATGTTGGGTAGTCTTGAGCCTCTTTTATCCTAAAAGCTAGCTCAAAAGGATGAGCCTTTCCCTCACATTTATAAATCGACCACCAGCCCCTTCCACAACTGATGTGGGATAACCCCAACAATCTCCCCCAGTGTCAGGTAGTCTTGGGCCTTTCTCATCTCAAAAGCTAGCTATACCTGACAAGACTTTCTCATCTCAAAAGCTAGCTCAAAAGGATGAGACTTTTCCTTACACTTATAAATCAACCACCTTTTCATTCTACAACCGATGTGAGATAACCCAACAAAGGAATGAGCTCAGGCGACTCCCGAGGAGCATGACTTATTTAGCTCATCGTTCAGAAGACAGCACCACCCATGAAAGTGAAACCATCCTACACAGAAATGGCCCAAGCGATGAAGCCCGGTTTAGGCTGAACTAAGCCCATCCATTCACTATGAGAGACAATTTCTGCTTATTCCTTTTGCTACCTCAAAGACAAGGCCGAGCCTGTTAAGTCTATGGTATGTCTTCACCAAAAGATTTCTTTAGGATGAAGAGGGAACGCATGAGAGAGCTGAGAGAGCCCGTGAGTTTTTTCTTCTCCGATCTTGGCTGAGTGAAAGGGGTGGAAAAAGACGACGGGTGCCGAAGTAGAATGCTCCATTTGTGCCATAAATTTTAAGGCAACGAGTTATATGTCAATTAGGTTATATAAACTGTTTAACACCACATCAATTATCCGATGTGGGATTTTTCTAACACAATTAGTACGTGTATCTTAACACACACACACAGTCTCTCTCTCTCTCTCCTTGCACTCGTGTATATGCAGGCTTCATTTCTTATTTTCTTGTTGGGAACCCCAGGGGCAAATCACGGGTATCGCCATTGAACTTCTACTATCAACGATTCCTACTTTGACTATCGATAAGGAATGCGACATATCAAAGTGGGTCAGACATGACTTCAGCTTCAGATCTTGCTAAGATCTCATAGTCCATTCACAAATATGGAAAAAAAGTGAGAAAGTTCAGTTAGCCACTCGCAAGTAACATCTTAAGCTGTGAGTACTCTGTTCAACTAAGCACCTGCTGGTATCATTATGGCGATGATGATTCTGTTCGAAAGAGATATGACTTGAGCTTTTGCTGACTGGAAAGAGCAAAAAGGCCCCTCCGAGTGTCCTCTCAAAAGACCCCCTTTTTGGTTCTCATCGAACAAATAATGTCTGACGAGTCTAGCTTTCTTGGGAAGAACCTGTTATCTTTTGCGAGGAAAGAGACAACGACTGCACTACTCCCTCCTTTCTCTTTCTCTTTGCCGTCACGCACCTAACCCTAATAAACTGACTCGCCCTCACCGACTTTATTGTGAAAGGAGCCATTGCCTGTGGCAACAGGAACTTCTGTTCAAACTTTGGACCGAGCTTCTTTTCGACGGGCTGATAATTAAGGGTCTCAGCGAACTCCAACGACCATTTATGGCCGGTGTCAAAGCAACTTTGAAAAGGAAGTGTGTCGCTTCAAGCATGACATTATACATCGATCAAAGATGACTTCACTCAAGACTTGTTTATGGTGATGGGTTAAATTCAAGGAGAGGGATCGTATGATTAAAAAAAGAAGAAAGAAAACCAGCTGTTATATTGGTGATTTTACTGCATGTCTAGAAGGAGACATGACTTGACCTTTGCCGACATTTTTCAGCTGTATTACACCTGCATATCTTACCCTAACTGGGGTTTGAAAGTGGGGTGTATGACCTGCCTGTACTTCATTTTTCCATGTCTAATGTGTTGAACCACTGGAAAACGTCTATTACCACTACAGCACTAGCTATACAAGGCCAAACTCGTCTCCAAGACCTTATTAAACGCGAATATACATGCGATTTTAGAATGGTGAGTCTTATGTGAGATCCACCTATATTGGCGAATATGCAAGGTCAGATAATTTGATAAATTTTAGTAGACATGTGAGTTTGAAATCACCCGTCAATGTCTACGAGAATAGACGTCACGACTTGAGCTGTGTGAGAGCAGGGTATATGAATGTTTCAGATTGCACTCGCATATATCTAACTCTTCATATTCATTATATGAACGAAACATATCAATTAGTGGTTCATCATTTTTCTATGAATAAAGTCGATCAAAATTGAAAGTATAAAACGATTGTTGTACAAATACTATAACCCTAATCAGTGCCTAGACATAGCCAAAGATCGAGCGATTAAACTGTCAAATCCAAGATTCAGCACATTATTCAAATGTGTTGAGATATAACACGAAACTAACTAGGATCTTGCAAATAAGTCAATGCGAAAAACACAGAGAAATAACGAGAAATGATAAAGGACACTAGAGATTACGTGGTTAGGTCCGAATGTTTAACTATATCCACAAGGAGAGCCAACAAGAATAATACACTATAATATGAGAATCGGAATTACAATCGCTCATGCACTAGAATGTTTCCTGTACCTAGATTAAGCCCAAAGTAAATCCACAAGTAATATTTCGCAATCTCTCATAAAGAATTCACTCAGAAAACTCACAGAAAATTCGATACTTATCTTGTTTGCTCTACGTACGGCTGAACCAAGAACGGCGTTCACGTTCCTTTCTTCGTTCTCCGCACGGCTTCTCTATTCGCACGACTATTCTGTTCGTGTGCGGCTATTTTTTTGGCTGAAAAAAGAACCCACGCGTTTATTTGTGCCCTTTTGAAGAAGTCAACAAACCTAGCTTTGACTGGGACCCACGCGGTATATGCATTCCTTCTCTGGCGTGGCTTTTGGATGGTACGTTCACTGTACAATGATGAGGAAGCCACCCATATCCAGTCAAACCGGTCAAACTTAATATTCCTTCAAAAAAAATAAATCTTGCGGATATAACAAACCGATTTATATCCGTAAACGGTTCAAACTCGATATATAAACTTAACAATATTCACATTGGCTCAACGTTTAAATCCAGTTATAATGCTCATTATTCATCATGCTCTCCCAACGTCCCATCGGGCGCTCACTCTCCACGGACGTCTACTAAGCTTAAGTAGAGCTTGAACTTGTCTAGAGGAATGAAGTCGGTTCACATGCCCACAAGATTCTCCACCGTAAGAAACTTCTTCTCAGTCACATCCTCTCCTGACATGTTATATCTGACGCAAAAATTCCGGTCACCAATGAACTTGATTCTCAAGTGACATATCTGACTTTTATTGAACATTACATCAACCGAATGTCCCACGTCAACATCACTAACCAAATCATTAGACCACACCTCCTCTTTAACTTTTTCTGTTGCTACCATGTTTCCAGTCTTAGTCGTCAACGAGACCATAGCGTCTCCCATTGACGCTTTCCAACTCATAGTACAACTGACAAAAGTAAAGGCACAACTGCTCAGAAATCGACCATCTTTCAAGTTCCATGCGTGACCCAGGTTCACAAACCTAGTTACTGCCACATTACTTGAACTACATTCTCCAAAATATACACTAACATCTTTCGTCCCTAACAAAATCAGGAGGATCCACATCATAGCATCACAATGTATACCTGGATTAATCATATACATTTTCCTAACTGCATGTGATGGATCAAGCCTAGTACTATCTATAGCATAATTCAGACAACCAACGGTACTAGCATGTGAAGCATGGGATGATTGCTCCACCTCCATCAAAGTACACTATGACAGACTAGATAATTCATCATATGCAGCAAGCGGGGTACTTACAGAATTTAGTAACTGTATGTTGAAGGGCCTTGACGCTTTCCCGACGTAACTCTTTCGAGTCACTCGCAACATTCCAGCAGTCTCTTTTTGCATCTCCATACCTGAAGCTGTCTCTACTGCACCCAAATTATCTATTCTAACATCTACATACAACTGTCGTCCTATCTCATCCACCTCCGTTGACCACCTCGAAGCTTCATCATCTGTGAGCTCGGAACAACCGTCAACTGCTATAGAATCTAGTGACTCTACAGACTCTATCACATCTACTACACTCTGAACATCTCTAGGCTCTACTTGGAGCTCCACCTGTTTCTGAACACTGTCCAGATCTTTCTCCACAATTGATCTCTCACTCCTCTTCCGAAATAGAGCAGATTCGTCAAAGGTAACATCTCTGTTGAACATAAAATCGAGTGAATCTTTCTCAATGCACCACAGCCTATATCCCTTCACCCCATGTGCATAGCCTAGGAATATGCACTTCCTTGCCCTAGACTCCAGCGCGCCATCACTCGCACGAGCATAAGCAGGGCAACTAAACACTTTCAGTTCGGTGTAATCAGCAGACTTACCTGACCATGTTTCCTTTGGAACTTTCCAATCAATTTCTGGTGATGGTGATCTGTTCACTAACCAACAAGCGGTATTAACTGCTTCAGCCCAAAAATCTTCATCTAATTCAGCATTGGAGAGTAAAGAGCGAGCTCTCTCCAATATAATTACTCCTTCCAGCTACAGTGTATCGGCAACAATGCGGTGTCTCACCATGCCTTCCCCTATGCAAAACTGACGAAGCTCATCATAACAGAATTCTCACTTTATCAGTTCTCAGGCACATGATCTTTTTTCCTATATGCTTTTCAATCATCGCCTTCCATGACTTGAACCGATCAAGCACCTCGCTCTTGTGCTTAAGAAGACAAATCCAGATTTTCCTTGAAACAGCATCAGCAAAAGACAAAACATACCTGGCACCTCCCTTAGACAGAACATGAGAAGGTCCCCATAAGTCTGAGTGTACGCAGCCTACAATTTCCGTGGTCTGGTGAACTATTGTACTGAACTTCACTCTCTGCTGACTACCCATGTTGCAATGATCACAAAAGTCCAGCTTCTCAATTTGATGACCTCCCAATAGACCCCTCTGACTCATAACAATCATCTCCCTTTCACTCATGTGTCCAAGTCTCATATGCCATAACTATGTTGTATCTTGACCTGAAGTATCAGAGAATCTAACGGATGAGCCAATCACTGTCCTTCCCTGGAGGATATATATAACCCCGTAGTCTATCTTTCCTGTCATCACAGTAAGCACAC
The DNA here is from genome assembly GCA_029784005.1 of Lenwebbia sp. NSW1173648. Taxonomy (NCBI): domain Eukaryota; kingdom Viridiplantae; phylum Streptophyta; class Magnoliopsida; order Myrtales; family Myrtaceae; genus Lenwebbia; species Lenwebbia sp. NSW1173648. The sequence continues at coordinate 1,733,128 of JARCGZ010000011.1, forward strand.
CTCGAGAGACCTTCAAAACTCCACCTTCAGCGGAAGTTTGGTATCTGAACCTGTCAAGAGCACTCAATGAGATAAGGTTCTTTCTCAGTTCCGGTACATGCTCCACGTCTGTAACATTTGCACCACTCCATTGTGCATCCTAATCTGAATTGTTCCGATCCCTACTACTTCACAACCAACACCGTTTCCCATAAGCACCTTACCACCCTCCGTGCACTGATAGGTAGTAAACAAGTGTCTATGAAAATCACATGATAAGAACATCCAGAGTCAAGTACCCAATCATCACCTGATGAACTCGTGGCGACTGTTAAGACAACATCGGCATCACTAGAACTATTATCTGCTGTGGTAACATTATTACCATCGCCTGTAGACTCCAACTTTACTCCTTTACCCTTGGACTTCGGACAATCTCTCATGTAGTACCCTACCTCATTACAGTGATAATATCGACGGTTTCGAACATTGGACCTCGATTTAGAACGGCTCTTCCATTTGTTACCTCCAGATTCTCTTCGTTCGTCTCTACCTCGGACACTAGTTCCCGCGCCACATCCTGCTCTAGAATGTCATCTCGCAATTTTCTCTGCCACTCCTTAGAAAACAAGGCGGACTTTACCTCTTCCGAAGTAATCGTAGTACACCCCTACAACAATGAATCAGTAAAGTGCTCCCATGACTCTAGTAAAGAGGCCAATAACATCATGCCATGTTCTTCATCATCTAGAGTCTTATCGATGTTCTTCAAATTCATCATGAGTTTAATAAATTCATCTAGATGGATTTTGATAGAGTACCTTCAGTATATCTAAATTGAAATATCCTCTTCAATATGTACAAGCGATTGTTCAAACCCTTCGTTACATAGAGCGCCTGAAGTTTTGCCCACAACACTGCGGTATCCTTTTCCTCGCCTATCTCTGTTAACACTTCATCCGATAAATTCAATAGGATTAAACTCCCAGCTTTCCTCATTAACACATCATTTTCAGCATCTCTCATTATTTTGGGTAACTTAGCCTTGCCCTCCAATGCTTCTACTAAACTTTGAGTTGTTAATAATGCCTCCATCTTGAGGCTCCATAACCGAAGGTTGTTCTTCCCGTTAAACTTCTCAATTTCTGTTTTCACTCCAGACATACTTGCAACAACAGAATTCCCAGATAATAATCAGACAAGCAACAGCCCCATATCACAATCCAGAAATCTGATCCCAATCTTTGATACCAATTGTTGAGATATCACGCGGAAACTAATTAGGATCATGCAAATAAGTCAATGCGAAAAACACAGAAATAACGATGAATGATAAATGACACCAGAGATTATGTAGTTCGGTCCGAATGTCAGTACCTACATCCACGGGGAGAGCCAACAAGAATAATCCACTATAATCAGAGAATCTCATGTACTCGAGTATTTCCCGCACCTAGATTAAGCCCATAGCAAATTCACAAGTAATATTTCACAATCTCTCACAGAGAACTCACTCAGTAAACTCATAGAAAAAATCCGATACTTATCTTGTTTGCTCTACGCACGACTAAACCATAAACGGCGTTCACGTTCTGTTCTTTTCTTCGTTCTCCGCACGGCTTCTCTATTCGCACGACTATTTTGTTCGTGTGCGGCTATTTTTTTGGCTGAAAAAAAGAACCCACGCATTTATTTGTGCCCTTTTGAAGAAGTCAACAAACGTAGCTTTGACCGGGACCCACGCGATATATGCATTCCTTCTCTCTGGCGTGGCTTTTGGATGGTGCGCTCACTAGACAATGATGAGGGAGCCACCCATATCCAGTCAAAGTTAATATTTCTTAAAAAAAAAAACAAATCTTGCGGATATAACAAACCGATTTATATCCGTAAACGGTTCAAAACATCAACTTAACAGAATGATTCAGTCGTTTGTGTAACCCTCAAAGCACCAATTATAATCCCACATGCTATTGGTTATGGCTAAGTTAGAACACTCGACTCCTAGAGCCTGTATTTAAGGTTAGGTTGAGCTATAAAGGAGCAGAAAGTTAAGGGAGAAGTAGGGGATTGAAGAAGCATTGGAGTAAGTCCAAAGCAAAGAACGACTAAAACCGAGATAAGAAAGCCGATCCCAGGATCCCTCTCAAGGAGCACAAGTTTGGTCTGGCGTATAGGCCAAGACACACACATCAACTCCCATACGTACATTTCAAACATCTCAACTGCCAAAATTCATTTTGCAGATGCCCGTAAGAGCAGCATGCATCGTGTTGACAAACGTTTCGAACCCTAGAGTTGCCAAACCATCGAGCAATTTCTGTTTCATTCAGAATCAAATAGTTCCTGCCGAAGACAATGTTGTTGTGCCTTCAATTGACGAGGCGATACGACAATTTCTGCATTGACAACGTTTTGCTATCTCGACACATATGACAGTCTTCATCCATGCATGCTTCCTGTAACCTTTTTCTCTCCGAAAATCGTGGTGTAGTCGGTTTCGCGAATTTATTAGACGGACTTGAAGACTTCTCATTTTTTATTTTTGGGTCAGAGAAGACTTCTCATTTAGTTGACTGAATACTGGGTCCACATTTTAGTTTGAAATTAAGGTTGTTGCGTCACGAGTTAAATAATATGAATCCTCTTAGCTCCAGGAGAGATAGGTTGAGTTGATCAATTGAAAGAACTTTAACCCTTGGACCAACGGTTACCTTAAATTCCGAAATTGAATGCGAATTGTATTCGTAGGAAAAGCGGTGGAAGAGTAAAACACCAAACGATGCGGCGCGATCTGAATAGGTGTTTTGAGAAGTGGATTGGTAGTGTGGTCGTTTTTAGACATGCATTCTCGTCATTCCTACTAACTTCAGTATAACCTTATATTTTGGGTGCGTTTGGTTGGGGAAAACTCTATGAAAAACAAAAATGCTTTCCGGAAAAATGGTTAGTTTTCGTATGTTTGGTAATATGTGACTGAAAACGCTTTTTGGCATTTTGATCTCATTTGGAAAATAATTCAATCTCATGACTTTATCTCATGCTAAAAAAAATAAAATTTTAAATTATCATTTCTTTTTTTTTTTAATTTTTAATTTTTCCTTTCTTTCTCCCTCCACCGCGACTATTGGTGGTTACCACGAGCGAGCTCGAGCTAGTCAGCCCACGTCTATAGCTGGTCGTCGGCGTTGCCGAGGCTCGACCACCGGCGGAGGAAGGAGAAAAACAAAATAAAAAGATTTAAAGAAAAAAAACATAAAAAATTAAAAAATTAAAAAATGTAGAAAAAACAAAATACATAAAATTAAAAAATTAAAAAATTAAAAAATTAAAAAATTAAAATTTTGAGATGAGGTGTATTCACATCTTTACATTTAGGAATTCACTTTCCTAATTTTAAGCATGAATTTTTCGTTGACTGAAAAGTGTTTTCCGTTGACTGAAAAGTGTTTTCCCTTAACTAAGTCATTTTCGGGAAAACAAACGAGTGAAAGTCCGAAAACTCAATTCTTGAAAAACACTTTCATTGAAACAAACGCACCCTTTAATTCATTCGCTTGGATCCCTAAGCATACAGTTATCTGATCCATGAAATTAACAAGACAATTCGGAAAAAGGAAAAATAGAAAATAATCCTTGTGGGTAGGGGTGGCCACGGGCCGGTTTGGGCCCGGGTCAAATCCGTAACCGGCCCGTTGACCTGGCCCACCGGTTCCAAATCGGAACTGGCCTGTGCCATAGGGGTTGGTTACGGGCCCTCATTTTTTTGAACCGGCTTTAGCCGGTTTAGAAAAAAAAAAAAAAGGACCGTTGCAAGGCAACGGCCAAATTCCCCTCCCTTTTTTTATATATTAATTTATTAAATTTATCATAACTATTATAAATATCCATTTTCATCTTTCATTTTTTTTCGCAATTTCTTTCAAATTCTCTCAATCCGCTCAACTTTGTCAATTTTCTGAAACCGCTTTTCGCTCAATTCTCTCAAAAAATGGCAAGTGGAAGCAAAGCTAGTGATAGAGGAAAGAGCCCGATGGAGGAATCCGATTATCCTCATGATCCTCGTGATTTTGCATATTGGGAAGACGATGTTGATGATATCAATATTATTCCCAACGTCGAGCACGTCCCAACGCAAGAAAGTCTGCATCCTCCTACTGGTATCGAAGAAATGTCAACAACAAAGGAGCCGGAACGGGAGAGTACATCCGACATATGGAAACACTTCAAAAAGGAACATTTAGGAGCAAACAAGTATCAGGTAAAATGTAAATATTATGGGGCAACATACAAATTTACAAGTGGATGCTGCTATGGAATATTTAAACGGCATCTGAGGTCGAAACATTCAATGCAAGCGGGGATCGACACCAGCCAACAATAAATTTTCGGGTACGCCAATCCTAACACCCCTCCTTTATTTCGTTACAATGAAAAAGTTTATAAAGGAGAATTAGCTAGATTTGCTGCCGTTGAACGTTTATCGTTTAATTTTGGTGAAAATTTTGGTTTTAATCATTTTATACAAACTGCATGTACTCCACAAGCAAAACCTGTTTCAAGAAATACGCTTAAACGCCAACTTTTTGATATTTATAAAAGAGGAAAAGAAGATATGAATTTTTTTTTTATGAATTTCAATGGACGTGTGCATATAGGTAGCGACATTTGGAGTGATCCTTAGCAAACTCATTCTTATATGGGTATTACATGTCATTGGATAGACGATAATTGGAACATTCAAAAACGAGTTATTGCATTTCGAGTTTTGATGATAGGCATACGGCAAATAATATTTATAGAATAATTATGCAAGTTTTAGAAGAATATTTTTTGGTTAATAAAAATTTTTCAGTTGATTTTGATAATGCCGCGGCAAATACCGCTTCCATTCCCGAGTTAGAAAAGATTTGCAAACCTGCTTTTGGTGGACAATTTTTTCACGTTAGATGTGCTTACCATGTTTTAAATTTATGTGCACAAGATGGTTTACAAACTCTTGATGTTTTTCTCAGCCCAATAAAGATAGTAATTCAATTTTTGTGGAGACATCCCCAAATTATGAAAGAATGGGGCGGATTTTGTAAAACAAATAGAAGAAAACCAAAAAAATTTCCAACAGATGTTCCGACTCGTTGGAATTCTACGTATGAGTTGCTTAATCAATCTTTTGCATATAAAGATTTATTATGTACGTTTATTTCGAATAATGTTTCTCAAATTAATTTATTTCCACAAGATTGGGATATTTGCAAAAAAAAAATTAGATTTTTAAAATTTTTTTAATGATGCAACTTATACTTTATTCGGTGTTTATTACCCTACTACGCATTTATTTTTAATAGAGTGTGTTAATATTGCCAGTGTTTTTGAAGAAAATGAAAAAGATAATCAATTAGGTCCGACTAGTATAGCAATGCGAACGAAATGACTGCATTATTATACCGAAATTCCTCTTATTTATTTGGTTGCTTGTGTTTTCGATCCACGTATCAAATTAGATTATTTAGGTGATTATTTGAATATGTATTATGACTGTTTATATTTGATTCAAATGGTAAATGTTAGAGCTAAACAAATAGTAGTTAAAAATGCAATAGTAGAATTGTATAATGAATTTTGTAGATATAATCTAGGTGATACATCTTCCTAATCTAGTGACGCGGGGATCTAGGTAGAATTAGTAGATGGTACAAAATGCTGATGAATAGGCAAAAAAGACAAAAGGGAGCAACATGAAATATTTTTGAAATAGAGACCTATTTAACTACTTTTTTTGAGTTTGGTGAATCCGAAGGCGGCATAGGTTTCAAAATTCTAGAGTGGTGGAAGAGGCATTCAACCAAATTCCCAATTCTCGTTATCATCGCAAGATTGGTTTTAGCAACCCCTTGTTCAACAGTTGCGGTTGAACAAAGATTTAGCGCTGGAGATAACATTTTGGACGACCGACGTTCAAGATTAGCTTCGGATTGGGTGGAGGCTCAAGTTTGTGTCGATGATTGGACAAAGGCTCAACATCGACAACAAGAGATGGATCGCAGCAATGAAGCCAAATTCTTCGATGATGGAGATACCACCGCCACGGATACCAATACCAGAACTAGTAGCGACGATTGACGATGTGGTAAGTATGGGGTTATCAAAAGTAAAAGAACTACATGGGCTTTGATTCTTCTATCCCCAAGAAGATATATAGGCGCTTAATGATAATTCATTAAGTTCAAGCCCCTTCCCCCTCCCTTTTCCCTCCCAAATTTGATTACAATTTGTATTTGATAATTTATTATTTGATAATTTGATAATTTATTATTATTATATTTCATAATTCATTATTTAAAATTTAAATTTGAAAACAGTAAATGTAATCGGAACCGGGCCTTGAACAGGCCCGGAACCGCCGGTTCATGAACCGGAATAGGCCGGTTCCGAACCTTGGCCATGACTACTTGTGGGACCGGGAGCCCGTGCATAGATTTTATTTTTTGGCTCGGAGAGGAACCAATTCGAGGCGACGGAGGAGTCAATGTTCTTGTTGTTGTTGGGCTTGAGAATGACATGAGACCAGAAGCACGTGCGATGTACCTCCTGCATATGCGCGTGAGAGCACATTCCCATGTGCCTCCGCCGCACCGCCTCGCGCTCCCCTCAGGACAAGTGTCGCGCAGTGAGGGGGCGACGCGTGACACGTGTGGGAGCTGGGGCAAGCTACTAGATTTCGTCCACGTGTTCCCCGACCTCGACGGCTCCCACATGTGACTTTATACCGAATCTCCCATGTGCGGCTCCGGAACGAGACAAAATCCTTCGGCCCCGGCGACATCAAACATCCCCACGTCCCGGCGATGCGACATGGACGGGCTGAATCGCGTTGTTTGCTTCTGTTAACGCTTTCTTCTGTCGCGTTGTTTGCTTCTGTTAACTCTTTCTTCTGTCGTGTTTGTTTTTGTAACGAGCCTATGGCTGAAGTAATCAAATGGATCGCCTAAGTCTAAGCCTCCAAGTCCAGTCCCACCTATTCAATACTGTTCGATAGCGAGTTCTGTTCGTTCGTGAATATTAACGTTTGTTAAGGACTCGAAGCACTCTAGTAGTAGCCGCTAGCTAGAGAGAGAGAGAGAGAGAGAGAGAAAAAAAGGGAATTATTCATATTTCCTAATGGGTTTTTTTACTAACTTTGCCGTGTGCCGACGTTACAATCTAACAATCATATATCTTATTTATGTTGATGCCAGTTCTCTCAGTAGTTGCTTTGTTTGTTAGTTTTCAAATTATGAAAGATTCTATTGGTGATGCGATATCACGTCAGCGTGATGCATTAAATTCAAGTTAATTTCTATTCTGGTTGAACTCATGAAGTTATAGTATAAAACGCACTAAAATCTGATTGCACTAGTCAGGTTAAAGCTGTTGGCAAGCATTCATGTTTCAAATTTGGTGGCTAAAATATTTTGCTTATATGCCATGTGACTGTAAGAACTTTGAGCTTCAAGTCGAACATCTAGAATGCATGTATGATGATGGCATAAATGAACATGATCATATATTCTCATCAGGGATAAGTATATTAGAAATTCTAAAACTTATTATGAAAGTATAATTGAGTGATAAAACTTTCAAAAAGTGTAATTAAGTCCTAAAACTTGTCAAATTGATACAATCAAGTCTTCTGTTAACTCTGCACAATTTAATTAAAGGAAAACGACGACGTGATTGCCAAAGAAAGGGAAAAGAAGAAGAAGCGAATTGATTCTCTGCGGAGCAAGGTCTACAGAATTCATTTTTCTAATCTCTTATGGCATGTTTACGCGTCTCCTACTTTATCCTAGCATGCGACCAATCCCAGAACAGCAACTCATGCCAATCTGCACACGCTTACTTAGCCAAAATAAGGAGATAACACACAAAAACAGGGACCTGAAGAACCGCACCCAAAGAGCTGGTGAGAAGCCACGTGGCAGCCTCCCATTATTGTTTTCCACGTGTTCAAATGATTAGGCAGACAGGTAAAGTCGTTACAAGTTAGGGAAGCTCAGGAGGTAATAGGGGTAACTGGTCTGCGCTTTTACAGACCGTTCTTCAAAGGCAATCGGCCACATAATTACCACAATGCCCCTATCTTGCGGCGGCCTTTTTAGCCACCATCTCCCCCTACCCACATAGCACAGCGACGTGATAGAATACTGAAAGAATTCGAGTAAGTTTTTTTTTTTGGGTTCAATTTTGACGTCCTCATCTTTGTTTTTGCCTTTGGACTTCGTGCCTAACCTAAGCACATGGTCCTACAGTGAGAATGAAGTGGATTGTGTGGCCAATTGCATGTGCGTCTTTAGGGCACATTAGACGCATATTTTGACGTCTCCGGTTTCTTACCAATAGTGCGATGAACTAGTCTTGATCGGGACGCACATTTGCACACAACATGGGAAAAACGAGGGAACATCACACATGCACCTCTTTGATCTTGGATGTTGGTGGGACTTTGTGAAGCACGCATGAGTTGAGAAAGGATGGATGCGTGCGACGTCGAATTCAACGTTTGGTTCGCTTAGGAAAATGAATTAACGAAAAATATTTTCCCAATCAACGGAAAACCTATGCTTAAATTCATGAAAATGATTTCTTCTTTGAAAAATTGAAGATCCAAAAACATTTTCTAAAATATGACCAGGTATCGGCGCTTGGACACAAAACTCTATGCTTGGACACAGGAAACCCAACGCTGATTTCTAGGTCTTCAGAGTTCAAGTTGCAGGTTTCAGTGCCCGGGCCCTTGATGCCCAAGCTCGAGTCCATCGAGGCCGAGCCCAAAGCCCTGGTGCCCATGCCTAATGCCCGACACCTGATGCCAGGTCCGTAAAGGCTGTGCTCAAGTCCTTAGCACTAACACCCAGATCCACAAAGGCCATGCGCGGGTCCTCGGTGCCCAAGGCCAGCGACCTCGTCCCTCGCTTGTGACCGGCCGATTTGGCGAGGGTCGAGCCTCGCCGGCCTTGGGCGAGCTCGTCCCTCGCTTGTGGTCGGTCACCGGCCGAGGAAGAAGGAAAAAGAAAAAGAATAAATAATTTTGAATATTTTGGTAATTTCTCCCAGGAAAATCAAATTAGTTTTTCCATATCAAATAATGGAAAATATTTTCTAGTTCATTTTCAGGTTTAGTTAAATGCCGAGAAATATTGTCATTTTCTTGAAAAATGACTTCCTGGAAAATATTTTTCAGAAAATGTCACTTTTTTCGCAAAACAAACAGAGCCTTAGGATGGGTTTGTTTTACTCAAAACTTCATGATAAAGAAAAATATTTTCTATGAAAATCATTTTTAAGGAAAATGATTAGTTCTAATCTATTTGATGGTTTAGGTAAAATGATTTGCTTCTTGCCAAAAAGGGAATTCGTTGTCCCTCAGTCTAAGCCGGTTGTTTTTAGTCCATGTAAAACGTTTTTCGTAGATTAATTATTTTTCCGTCATCCAAACACCAGAAAGTCGAAACAATTTCCTTAAAACAATTTTCCTTCAAACAAACGGTCCCAAGGGTGAGTATGGTAGCACGAAAACTCCATGAAAAAGGAAAGTGATTTCCCGAAAATTATTTTTCAAGAAAACGGTTTGTTTTCCTTTGTTTGGTTATATGTCACCGAAAAAGTTTTCTGGTGTTTGGTTCTCATTTGTAAAAAAGATTTCAATCTCATGATTTTATATGAGGCATAAAAAATTCCAAATTTTTAATAATTTTCTTATTTTATATTATGTTAGTTTTTTAAATATCTAGTTTTTTTCTTTTTCTTCTCGCGAGGTTAGGCCTCGTCCGATCCCGGCGAGCTCTAGCACCCCAGATGATCGGGGAGGTCGAGGCTCGTCGGGATCTGGCGAGGCTCGACCTCGTGTGGCAGGTCGCCAGCCGTTGTCGAGGCCCGACGTCCAGTGGCTGAAGAAGACAAAGAAAAAGAAAATAAATAAATAAAAAACAAAAATAAAACAATATTAAAGAAAATGGTAATAAGAATTGTTAAAAAAATAAAAGATAAAATATTAAAATTCGAGAGGAGCAATTCCGAAAAGTGTTTTCACCTCTAATTCACTTTCCTAATTTATGCATAAATTTTTCGTTGATCGGAAAGTGTTTTCCGTTGACTAAGTCATTTCGGCGAATCATTCGGGTGAAAGTCCGGAAAATCAATTCCCGAAAAACACATTCGCTAAACTAACGCAGCCTTAGACATATTTTGTTTTCTAATTTGTGTAGCTAAACTGAAAATGAATGCATGCACGAAATATCAAGGCCGCTTGTAGAGAGACTTTGATTACATTGGCAGTGTTGGGAATAATTAATCAACTTTATTGATGCCATCTTTGATCTTGTGTCGTGCCAATCCCAAGAAATATCGTCTGTCCCTTAACTTCATAGAACTTATTACACCATTTCCTAAAAAAGATCAATTTTTTTAGAATGTGGAATTGGATTTACAAGCCACACAACCAAACACATAAGTTGTTGGTTTGGGACTTGATAATTAGGTATCTGGCACATATCTAAGATGATGTTACTCGATTACAATCTCGCGAAGTCGGAATTAAAAGCAAAGACAAAGTATGTACCTTTTTCAATGCGACCACGGTATAAAGCAAAAAGATAGGAGAACATGCACTCACCAACTTAATTAATACCTAAATCATTAGATTATGCAGAAAGAAGTCGAACATGCCATTATTATTACACTCGTACGCACTAATAACCTGTTAGATACATTGAACTATTGAGAGCGTAAGAGAGCTTATTTTTTTTTTCCTCAGTAGGCAGCTTTTGTCGTTTATGAGGCGCCATTTAAAAATCTAGCGGCTTTGTCCGTTTCCTACTCAGAAGAGAACCCAGCAATAATGTTCGTGGAACTAGTAATAATATATTCTTAACACCAGGTTGTAGGGTAGATGCATGCTACTTCAACCCTAATGGTGGGATTAAGGAATAGTCACATTATACACTTGGTGTCTGAGAGAACAAGATTAGCATGCAGAGTTCGGAGGCCGGTCGTGGTGGCTTAAATAAAAATAAATGTTCTGTTTTATTTTTCTTTTCTTTGGGTATGGAATTCTTGATTCATGTTCATGGTCTGTGTCAGGATTTCGTGTCCATTGTCTGCGTCAGGACGAGGTTTTTACTTAGAAAGTAAAATTATGTCAAGAATGAAGATAAAGCGCCGATCCAGGAGAGCCAGAAGACGACTCTTCTCGGGGCATGTGGATTGGAGCCACTTTTTAATTGGCTAAAAACATGGCATAAACTCGTAAACAAAAGATTAAATTCTGAATTGTTCGCCACTGCCAAGATACATCTGTACCTTCGTTTCTTTTTTGCCTCAACAGATGGATAGATTGATATAGTGACTTGGTGTAGCCAAGAAATGAAGTATCTTCCAAGTTATCAAATATATCTGCCTCACGAGATGAATTTTCAACTACTTTTACAGCGGTCAACTTCAAAAGTGAAAATTTCTCACAAGGTAAAAAAGGGCTAGAAAGAAAGGGAACATGTACGGGAAAGAGTTATGGAGCACAATAGCAATATAAAATATGGTCTAGTAAGTCAACCATTTATATGGTTGAGATCAGTTTTCTCGGGCAGTTCACAGGCAAATCTAGTACCGCCCTAAGTGAATTGACAAGTATAAACAAATGGGTCCGCACTTCTCATTAAAAACTGTCCAATTCACAAGAACTTTTTATATTCCAAAATCATGTCGATGCTTCGTTTCAATCGGTTCAAAACCAAACCCTAACGCGAGACCAAACTTACGAATGCTTTACTTTTCCGTTCGACTCAATGTTTTGACATATAAGCCTAAAAAGCCTAAGCATATAGATCTTCCTATAGGGTCATCACAAGCCATTAAAACAAAATTTGGGTCATCTACATTCAACTATACATATAGAGGTGCAATTCAAATCAACCCACAAACAAAACCGATCATGAAAATTCATGCTAAGAAGTCCCCGAATGGAAATAAGATTTGAAAAAATTTAGGGTATCGGTGGGAAAACTTATTATAACAAAACCGCGTAAACAGAGAACAGCTAAGAAGCCCTCTCTTAGGAGAGGCTCTTTTGAGGGAACCAGCCGTACATTCTCGTATGGCATTTTCCCCAAGAAAAGCAAGAAGGAAAGAAAGAAAAGAGAAAATGCATACAAGGAAAATCTAACTGGATTTGGTCATTGACCATTATATATAAGCTGCGTTCACACGTATACATATATATTTATGGGCATGAATTGTCCTTTTTATGGCAAGAAGAGACAAGGGTCCTTAAAGAGTGGGATGGTTTCCGATGCAATTCCATGTTTTACAAAATAGGGGAAAACGGAATCTGGGAAATTTTCTTTTCTCACCTCCCTCTCTCTTTTTTCTAATAGGAAGGTCTTGGCATTCCTTATTTAAATTTTAATTCTAATCTTTTGGATGTGGGACTTGGTTCTCTGGACCTTTATGGGAAAGCCACCTCTTTCTCGCTTGTCTTATTTGCCCTCGTCTTCTTATAAATGAGTCACTGGTCGCCTCCGTTTAACTCCCCCCAATCACTTTTGAGCTTTTCCTTCATGCTTCTTTCTGGTCTCTTAGCCCGTTTCTGCATAGGAGAAGGAAAAAGTTGCAGTGGAAGACATGGACGAGTTGGGATCCTTGTGGGGTTGCCAAGAGGTTTGTGTTTCCTACACAGTCCTTGCTTTTAGGGAATTCAAAATCATGTCTTTGATTTAGATGTGCACTTCATTGACATGTCAAAATGTTTTTTTTTTTCCTTTCTTCTTTTTATGTTCCCGGATGAGTAAAGGCGGTTGATTTAAAACTGGGGTAATCTGAATTCTTGACCTTTAGTTCAGGACGATAATTTTTTTGCGTTCAATTGCTTTCGTAGGTTGCTTTGTGACAGTTCATGGGGAGAATTTGCGTTCTTTTTTTCCTGGGTTTTTCATGAACACAAAAATGCCTGCACTCGCATACTTTTTCTCTGTGTAGTGAACTTCCATTCGGAAGTGATTCGGTTTCTGAAGATCTGCCAGTGGCTCTTCTTGGTTGTGGACAGAACAGGTGTTTTTAAAAAGTTACTAATGAGAGCCATGTTGGTTTTGATGTAAACTAGAGATATTTTCAGGCCTAGCCTAATAGAGCCCACCGCACATCTTTTCCCCCCTTTCAAAGATCATTGCTTTTTTCTTTGCTCTGTTTTTTTTTGTTAATTTCCTGCAAATGAATGCAGCCTCGATAGATAGAATCTGAATATAATTTGGCGGGCCCATTTCAGGATGTTGATATATCTACCAACGAATACTTTTGAACAGTTTTTCTAGTGAAAATCCAAAAAAATTTCATCAGGTCAGTGGATTCACCACGATTATTGATGTATAGCTTCAGAGTCTTTCCTTTGAAGTCCTGTAGACGCATCTTTCTTCTCTTCTTCTGTTCCCCGGATCAGCTGGTTTTTCTGCACTTTCGATTTCATGTTGAAAGAATTCATTTTGAACTGACAGAACATGGAGGAGCTGAAGCAGAAGATCCTCTGCACTAGCCTGGAGCTCGAGGCAGTGAAGATGGAAGCGAGCGAAGAAACGAATAAGTACAAGGAGAATGTTAAGCACCTGCTCAACCTCCTGAAGACTGCTTACCAAGAAAGAGATGAAGCCAGAGACCAGCTTCAGAAGCTGATCAACAAGCTTGCCTCACAAAGCATCAATGACATATCATCCTTGTTCTCTCAGCAAAAGCACCCCGATGGCTTCCTCGTGCCGGTGAAAGCGAACTCGGGCATAACTGAATCTAGCAGCCTCTCTGATACCTACAACAATCACCCCTCGCATGGCTCATCCCCTGTGAATTCGTTCCTGGATGTGGTTTCTTCACCCGACTTGTCGAGCATTAACATGGTCGATTCTGGTAACATGGCCTCCATCAATCAGCCTTACGTTCAGGAATATGGCGGTCCTATGACTAGCGGTTCGATATCCTTGGTGAATGCTAAATTCGACCCAGCATCTGTCATTATCGATGACCTTGTCAAGGGAAAAGCCCTGCCTCCGAAGGGCAGGCTCCTGCAGGCCGTGATGGAGGCTGGCCCTCTACTCCAGACGCTCCTTGTGGCGGGGCCGCTACCTCGGTGGCGGAACCCTCCTCCTCTCCAGCCATTCAAAATCCCGCCAGTTACAGTGAAAAGCTTTGACCTGGCAAATGCTTGTCTCAAACCTGGTGCAGGTCCTAGCAACTACCTGGTGAAAACTATGAACCAATCCCCACATCCTGATGTCTCTCGTGTGTCCTCACATATGTGCTCGGCCTCGGTGCTGAACTTCGCTGGCGGGGCCGGCCTGTATCAGGGTCATGGGTGGCTATTGCCTTCGGTCGGCGGTATAGGGAATCAGATTCCAGCGGGTAAGAGGCAGAGGTTCCAATGACAGGAGGCTTCTCCTTCCTTTGTTTAGGCATATCCTGGTATGAGGTGTAAATGCATAGCTTTGTTTTTTTGTCCCGGTGTGAATGGCTTGTAGTTTCCTACTGGTTAGTTTGTGCATATGGAAGTGTCCTTTGTATATCAAACTCTCATGCATCTGATTCTGGCTGACATATTTCTGAATTTAGACCAGAAACCTGCACCGATTTCTTGGTCTTTTGATTTTACATCGTTTGAACGAATAGTTGTCGAGATAGAACAGATGATGACGACTGGATGTTGAAATTTGCCATTTCTTCTTAGAACTTGTCTCATGAGTTTGTTATGTACGATTCACTCTTCCAAGATCTTGCAAGGTGAAATGTCAATGCTGGAAAGAATTTGAACTTCTCGCAATCAGAAGCGAGACGGCTTAGTGTGCAGTTCATGTCTAAACGATACGATGACAGGCGTGATATGGCCAATACGAATGTCTGATGGTTGTCAAGGTTCACCTCAGATTCTCAGAACTAAGAAAAGGGTACAATTAACGTTATTTTGGATTATTATAGATTGAACATTGATATCATCCACGCCAATGACAAACAAATTCAGACGTAGATGCATACACCAATTTTCAGAATCACGACTCGGGACTGCGTTGTGGTTACCTCGGAGTAATCGACCCATCTTGAATTCACTCTTTTGGCCAAAATTGAAAACCTTAGTTGCTTCAAAGAATGTCCCACCACATAGAGGACTTGGCACAAATAATTCCGACTGCAATGAAGGCGAGCTTGGACGATGAACATTCGGAAGCCATCTGAGCATAATATTGCAGCAATTGATACAATTGATACAAACTTCACGACAAGATGCCTTCAAGTCCTGGTCCAATCTCACCCGCGGCGACACTTGATGGGGGCAACACTCCTCGTTGGAATCCGCTGGTGATCTCCTTGTTCGCGTTCGTATGTACCATCTTCCTCCTCTTCAGCTACTACTTGATCTTGAAACGGTTTTTCCGCGCCTTTCGGCTCACCACCTTCTCCAGAAACAGGGCCCCAATGCCGCAGCTCCTGAACGACGCCAACCCGGACGACCCCCCTCCCTCCAGTTCCACAGCCACGGCTTGGACTCCTTCACCATGCACAACCTGCCAACCACTCGGTTCCGCAAGAAGGAAGTGGAGACGGCGAAGCCAAGCATCGGCACCGAGTGCGCAGTTTGCTTGGGAGAGTTCGAAGAAGAGGACTGGTTGAAGCATTTGCCGCACTGCGCTCACTCGTTCCATGTCGCTTGCATCGACACTTGGTTTCAGCTCCACTCTAATTGTCCGCTGTGCAGGGCTCAAGTGGCGTGCCATTTGAACGTCCAGATTGAGAGCGTCGTGTCCGTGCGGAATCTGATAGGGACGCTCAAGAGAGAAGACCTCGTCAACGAGAGCGCAAGCCAAAGTCATCACCAGAGCTTGAGGTCTCAGATCCTAGAGAACTCAGCAATGGCGAGGGACGAACTTGTGAACCCAACTCCTGAAAACGAATAGTACGTGATCAGAGAGGCGCCTCCAAGTTGCAGAAGCAGAGAGCGGTGGGATTCGGTCGGAGAGATGAAAGATGGGACAGCTTTCGAGATTGATCAGAAAATTAACTTCCTAATTGTTAGACATTGTGCTGTACATTCTACAATTGTCATAACCACAAAGAATTTCTCTTTCGGATTTTCTCCTTTCACTTCATCAATCAAATTATCATCGGGCCAATTTTCGATCCGACCCAAACTCAATCCAACTGACCCATCCGTTTAACGGGTCTATTAGTTACCATGATCACATCAAGAAGATAACATACACAGCTGTACATCCACACGGATTATATCTTCCTTCTGCCATGCCTCTAATTGGCTATTTACAAGTGATGGTCCTCGCCAGCATGCAAAGTTAATTAATAACAAATGCAAGTGATATTCATACTTATAACCTATCAATTAAAAAACTAGTCAGAAAAACAATTTCATATCAGGCTTCGTTCCTTCCGCAAAAAATGTGATATTTTTGGAACATGTTTTCCGGGAAGTCATTTTCTAGGAAAATGAGAATATTTTTCGGTGTTCGGCTCAAACCTAAAAATGAACAGAAAAATATTTTCTAGCGTTCGGTAAGGAAAATCAATTTCCTTGTGCACTACTTTTAATAATACTTAAAAAAATCAAATTTTTTAATTTTTTAATTTTCTTTTTTTCTTTTCCCTTCCTCGTCAACCGTTCACCGGTTGCCGGCCACGGCCGTAGGCAAGCTTGAGTCTCGCCACAGGCTGGTCAGGCTCGGCCTCAGTCGCCTGTGGCCGGCCACCAATCGGGACCATGGCTGGAGATTGGCCGAAGAAGAAGGGCAAAGAAAATAAAAGAAAGAAAAGGAAAAAAGAAAAGAGAAAAGAGAAAAGAAAAGAATTGAAAAATAAAAAATGACATTTTTAAATAAAATAAAAAAGAAAAGGAATGTAATGTAAAGGAGTGAAAAAAGGAAAGATGAGGGAAAATGTTATCCTCTTTTCAAAAAGAGGAAATCAATTTCCCTACTTTTGAAGATGTTTTTTTCATGGGTAGAAAATATTTTTCCTGACACATTCATTTTTCGTGAACCAAACACCGAAAAATCCGAAAAATATATTCTTGGAAGTTATTTTTCGCGAAACGAATAAAGCTTATTTTCATAAATTCATACACGTGGATTTCACTATCAACAAGCGCAAAATAAGGGCTGGCCCTTATAATGCTTTGAAGAAAGCCTCGTGTGTTTTTTAAACCCAACTTCTCACGTTGTATTGCATCGAATCTGAATGGGCTGGGCTGGCCTCAACTTCCACTTCGACAATTGCGTCATTTTTAGGGCACAAATCTTGAGAAATGATAGTCATAATTCCCGAAATCGAATTCTGAGACCCCACGGGGACTTGCCACTGTCCATCGCCCATGTTAGTGACACGGGCCAGTTGTTTCGTGTCCCTGGTACGATGTGGGAGATCGAACAACTTGTGTTCCCAAGTGCTCCCACGCTCATATAATCTTGAAGTGGTGCTTGTTGGTATCAACATAGTAAATGAGCGATGCAGAGGGTAAGAAGTAACTGGGTTTGTGGGAGTGGTGTCAGGACGGTTTATGCTAGGAGTTCTAGGATTAGATAGAATACATCCCTTAGGAGCTCTGAAGGCGATGTTGGCCTCCCGTGTACAAACTGGTCAGGAGTTGATGCCACTCTCCTGACGAGGCCATGGCAAGCCGAAATCAGTTGTTGTGCCTAAAGTAATATGTTTTCGCTCAATATAAAGGATGCCCGAGCTAAGCTGGGCGTGATATGATCCGATACGAGAAAGAAATTCGCCTGAGTGTTCTATAGGACAAATAAAGAAAAAGGGCTGGCTTGGCGTGATCTACTTGCTAGGCGCCCCACGAGCTGTTTCGTGGCCAAGGAAAGTGCCGGCCCGTGACATTAGCATCTAACTTCAACACATACCTTTTAACTTGTAATCATCGTCCTTACATCAATAATGAAATT
This sequence comes from Lenwebbia sp. NSW1173648, assembly GCA_029784005.1. Classification (NCBI taxonomy): domain Eukaryota; kingdom Viridiplantae; phylum Streptophyta; class Magnoliopsida; order Myrtales; family Myrtaceae; genus Lenwebbia; species Lenwebbia sp. NSW1173648. The sequence continues at coordinate 1,751,073 of JARCGZ010000011.1, forward strand.
CAAATGAAAATTCTAAATTAATGTACACGTAAAATTGAAAATGACGAAATTCTAAATTACACGTAAAATTGAAAATGACATCGTTCAGACCGATGGTTTGGTTTCCTGGTGGGTCCAGAACTCAATGGGTGCTTCCAGGTTCTGTATTTGTGGAACCGGCCCTTAGTTGATGGTTACCAGTTCCAAAGTGAAAATCGACCCACCTTGAAATCGATCACCCATAGGTAGTTAGAGAATGAATATAAAATTTCTAACAGCTGGAGCACCATGCTTGATATGGGAAAAATTGAATCACAAGTGCTCTATCTTCTTTTCGTTGTTTTCTTTTTTCATTTTCTTTTCTTTTTCGCTTATGGTCAGTCGCTGAGAAAAGAAAAGAAAGAAAAAATAAAATAAACAATACATGTTTCGCCAGAATTTGCGTCCAGGATGAAATATCATTAATTGAAAGTCGTTTCATTGATTTTTATTAAAGAAGACAGGTTATGTGGTCATTCTAGACGGGAAATATCACAATTACACAAGAAAGCCGATAATTTCACTTCAAATAGAACTTATAGTACACAAACATTGCTGGAACTTAAATTGTAATAAAGCCCAATGACTTAAAGATGCAACTCTGGAATTTGATCGACATTGAAGATCTGAAAACTATAGATACACGCAAAAATTTAATCAATGGCGAAAAATTTGGGAACTACACCCATAACTACAGTGCAGAAACATAACTACCTATAAGCAGTTCTTGAGCAGTTTTGGCCATGCCTTCCCCTCTTCGGAGCTTTTGGTTTCATGTCTTCACGTCTCCACGTTTTCTCACCTCTAGGTAGTTAATAAATTTAGACGAATAGCTTTATCATCCTATTTGCGTTTACAAAAAGTTACAACAACACTTATTTACAATAAGCTCAAATAACTGAAAAAATCGCTACTAGGCAGTTACACGTCAATGTCAATGTCAATGACTTCATCTTAGATAACCGATGTTTGTTGTCAATAACTTCCTTGATTGTCGATGCTTTTCAAGTTATCGGCATTTTATTAAAAGAGCTTAAATATCCAAAAATATCATGACTCATCAAGTTGTGAACTTTTCTTTTCATCAATGACTTCTGCTATTCACAAAACTCTGGTCTCATCAATTGAATCTATCACTTGTCGATAATCACCAAAAGTTGGTCATTTTTTAGTGTAAACAATATGAAAAATCAGAAAACTTAAACAAAAAATTGCAAAATTCATTTTAGTTCAGGCTTTTGGCCGTGGAGGTGGCTCTAACCCGAAATCGTTTATGGGATTTGAGCGGGTAACTTTTGGATCCTAAATTGAAAGCCTATCCACACCCCCAATCGATAATGTTGATCTTGTGAGTGCATTATTCGTCTTTTCTTAGTCCCTTGGTAGATAGGAGGAGCTAATGACTCCTAAGTACTATAAAAAATATACGATGCATTAGACCTCCGCGGAGGCAATGTGATTGGGCAACTGTCACACCTAGAAACCAAGAAAGATGAGGATATGACACGGCCGTCCTTCCATACGAAGGATGCAGCCTCAAACACAAACCTGATAACAATGTATATATTTCTCCAACTATCTACACTGTACTCATATGCAAAAAGCGACTAGAACAACAACTACCAAAGTTCCCGTCAATATCACTCTCGACTTACTAGCTGCTAGCTGAATAACCTGAAAAGGATTGGAAGGAATGAGGTGAGAAAACCACAGCTCAGTGAGTAGTACATCTCTTCTAAGCAGATCGAGCAACCACTGTGCATGTATACAAAGCAATACCATAAATCATACTTCAATCCCAATACATAATATACATATCAGATCAAACACGAGTTATTTTATTTCAACAAAACTTTGAACAAGTCAGAAATACTCATGTAATCATCATCACAATTTAAACATCAATGGTCAGGTTCATTGATCAATCTCTATCAAAAACCATGTCAATGGTCCATTCCATTGACTAATCTATTGCTCAATATACTCCATGGTCACAACACAACACTTGGTGACAAGGAGACTAATATTCCCCTCTTGGCAAGGTCTTCACCTATAATGTTGGTGGCTCGGCCCAAAAGGATATATCTTAAAATCTGTATGCATACCCATAAGCCCCTAACCGAGTTCATAGTCATATTGAGCATCAAACCATCAGTCTTCAATACTAGAAATCCAATTTATAATCAAGCTCATCAATCTAACACATATTATAAACTGAAACAGGTAACCTTTTTTGTTTACAACACATCTCATTCGCTAGAAATACCTTTCTCAAAGCATTTCTCATATCATTCAGAAATCCTTTCACAAACCAGATTGCAAAGCAATACATACATATATCTCTTTGCAATTCACAACAGAATTCAGAATCAATATCACAAAACGGTTTCACAAACCAAAACATATATGGTTCTCATCTTTGTTCATCAAAGAAACTACATTTCGTAATTCAAGTTCACGAATCACATATACATACATAACCTTTCGCAACACCTTTCCTAAAACATTTGTCAATATCAAATCGCAGTAAATGTCCGATCCAAGTTTTATGCAACAATCATGCTTTTAATAACTCATAATATATCAAATCTTTGACACTTTTAGACATGAAATTACAATTTTAAGGAAGAGATAGCACTATTCACTTGGAAATGCCCAAAATCGACAACACGTTGCTAAACAAGCCGTAGGTCTCGTAATCCTAACAATTAAACGAGAATCGACATCAAAATCAAGTAAAACTCTATCTCAACGACGAAACGACTAAACCAAACTTAAATGCCAACAAAACAACTCATACGTGACAACAAATCGCACAACCAAAATGATTATTCAAGCCATTCGCCAAGCGAAACTCAAATGCGAAACCCTACAAAATCTCGTTCTGACCAAAACATTGCTTCAAAATGACTCTTGTCAAACCCCATGGCTCAATAACCCCATAATTTACCAATTCCAAAAAATTCCGAAGTTCTACAACTAAAAAACTAGACAACATGGCTGAAATTTCACTAAATTTTGAGTTTCAAGCCCTAATCTGAAAACTACTCGATTGGATGAATGTATGATGCGATTACTTACTGTCGCGTCCCACTTCATTAGAGGATGGATTTTAGGATTTAGGGGTGATTACCGATGTCTAGGGATCCATAGCGATCTGTGGATCGTCTTAGACTCTTCCAAGTCCTCACCTCGCACGACGGCGGGATATATGAATCGAGTTCGACCTTAGTGCGGTCGGGCGACATGTGCATAGGTGATATGCTTTCGGAGTCGCCACCGATCTTTGGGGAAGGTAGATCGAAAATTTCGTCGGGCGGTGAGAGAAGCCGTACGACTCTAACGGAACCAGAGATTTGGGATCCGGGATTTAGTTACGCCAATGTTGCCATTGACGCCCTTTCAATACCTAAGTTGAATGATTTTTCTAACTAAGATTTTTATGCAGATGACTCGAGATGAGGAAAGCTTTAGAATTTGAGAGTTCATGCAAATGGGAATATCTAGCCCATCAATCACAAACAGTAAAGATTGATGCACAAACAAGAATCCAAAAGTGGGGATAAAACGCATGAAGTCAATGTGGCATCTCTAGTAAAGTCCTATCAGCTTAGAGAAGGAATGTATTAAGGTTTGAAAGGAGTTTGGGATGATTTGGAGGCAATTTGCCCATCAAGGGCAGAATAGTCATTTTGGGAGATAATTTACTCAAAGGGGCAAAATATCATTTTTGAAGGGATTAGGGATCCAAATCATCCAAGCTAGGGTTGGCTAGTTGAATGTGCCATTTTCCCAATTTTCGAGATTTTCTGGAATTGTTTTGGATTTTTTGGAACGATTTGCTCATAAGGGGCAAAATCGTCATTTCAGGAAGAATCAGGAGTCGAAATCACGAAATATGGGTTTGGCCAGTCAAGGTGGACCGTTTCCCACTTTTTGTGATTTTTTAAAATTTTTGGAATTTTCCGAGACAATTTGCTCATAAAAGAGCAAAATCTTCATTTTGAAAAGATTGGAAGGGCAAAACCATCAAAAATACGATTGATTGGTTAAAACGACCCACTTCCTAATTTTTGAGGCTTTTTTGAATTTTTGAAAATTTTTTGAATTTTTTCCAAATTTTTTTAGAATTTTTTAGGAATTTTCTAATTTTTTTGGATTTTTAAAATGATTTTCTGATTTTTTTAAATTTCATAATTTTTTATTATTAAAATAAATTCTCCAGACCGGGTCGGGTAGACCCGGCCCACGCCTCGCGGGCTCCCGGCCCGAACCATATGGGTCCAATCCGATTTAAACCAAAACGACATCACTTTGCCATTTTTTTTGAATTTTCAAACATTTTGAATTTTTTTAATTCCTTTTTTGTTTCCCGTCTATTATTGATCTGACCCTTTAGAAAGTGACACGTGGCGAAATCTCAATCGTTGGATTAAAAAAGAATTTTTATTTTCTGAAAAAGGAATGGACGGTTTAGATTGTGACGCGTGGCCAAACTTGGGCCACACGACACAAAATATATTTTTATTTTCCAAAATTTATTTTGAATGAAAATGATTTTCAAATCCAAAAATTTCAAGTCGCGACAAGTGGCACAATAACCACAGTTGGATTTGGTTTTTTTTTTATTAATTTCGAAAATAAATTTTTTACCTGAATTTATTTATTTGTTTTAGAAATCGGATAAAACCGATTCACTCTCCTCGGGCTGACGTGGCAACCCACTTGCCTGCCACGTCATCGCCACGTAGGCGTTGACCTGGTCAACTCGCATTGACCGGTCAACGCCTTGTCGGGGACGACTACCAGAGGTCTGGTTTTCCAGCCAAAACCGCCGGCGCTCCCTAACAGTGCCTAAAACTAATTCAAAATGCTTTGATTTCGAGCCTCACCTGTTTTAAACCTCAAGTCGTGCAACATATCTCAGATTCAAGCTTTTGCTAACGCTAATATTTGTTGTAAACTAAGTGTTCGTATGTGCAGAACAAAGTTGTTTGAAAAATCTGAAATCAAGTTCAGATGAATAATTTTGAATGTAGACGAATGATCCGAGCCCAACAAATTCACGTTGTGTCCTTAAGATAATTTGTCCCCTTCACCGGTATCCAAGGTTCTTGAACAATTGCCTCCCAAGATAGAACGGATCGCCTTTCCTATGAAGCGGTACTTCTTCAAAGGAAACCTTTGAACGTAACTTTGTAGATTAATAGCACAAACGACAATGATGAAAGATGAAGAACAAGAGATCAGTAGAATGCTGCGTGGAAAAATGAAATGCCGAGAAAAGTGTCGGAATCCGTTTGAAAAACCAAGAGCAATAAATAGTTACGATTTTATCAAAGCAATGAAGAGTCACGAAGAACCGAAAAGTCATGTTCGGTTACAGATGGACGAACCGGAATCGATAGCCTGATGAGCGATCACAAACAGACATATCTGTCCGAAGAAAAAGGAAAAAATTCAAAACGAAAACATAACTGTTCGAATACTAAGTCATCGTATCTGTTCGGCGAAAACCAAAACTGATGGGAACTAATGGGCTGAGTTCAAAATAAAAATTGGAACAGACCTAGACCCGGCCCAATCTGAGCCGACCGACGGGCAGCGGCGGCGGCGGCGGGCGCTCGCGGGGGATCGACCAGCTTTGTGTAGGTCTCCTCCCTTCCACAAAAGTGGGGTTCCCCTTAGTGCCCAAACCCATTTGAGAGACTCCTCTAATTAAACCCATCTCCTATCATCTCTACTATCCAATGTGGGACTACCTCCATCCACACTTCTCATTCACCTTCTATGGGATTTGGACACCAAAATCCCAATAATATTAGCTATACCAGCCTTGACTGAACTCGATTTTTTGGCGACAATCGAGATCTCATAATCGGCGTTATACATACTGTCTAGTCCATTCATCAGCAGCAAAGTTGGTTCTCACTGTTGTGTTCGTTTTGGCCATGAACACCGCATGGTTTCATGAGTGCTTTTTAGAATTCGGTCTTTCAAATTCTTCATAAAAGCGACCCTCACTTCACACTCACATATGTGATTTCTAAATGTGTGGTATATCACATACCCGAATCAGAATCATTAAAAGTTTACGCTTACCTCCGCATGTCAGTACTATCTCCATACGGGAATGGGTAAGAGTTAACAGTAGTACTCTACACCGCCTGCATAACTTGGTTGTCCCTTTGAACCTAGATCTTAGGATCTCCAGTCAACTAGGTAGGATTTCGGCTATGATGACTTATTTTATAGGCCTTAAACCCATTCCCCTTGATGTTTTTACAACCATCTCTTTAGTTGGGCCTTTTGTTAATGGATCCGCAATATTATCTTTTGACTCCACAAAGTCAATCGTGATAATTCCACTAGAGAGTAGTTGTCTTACAATATCGTGTCTTCGACGTATATGTCGGCATTTCTCGTTATACATGACATTTCTTGTCCTGCCTATTGCCGCTTGACTATCATAATTAATACACACAATTGGCACTGGTTTAGGCCAATTAGGAATGTCGTCTAAGAAATTTCGAAGCCACTCTGCTTCTTCACCGGCCTTATCCAAAGCAATAAATTCTGCTTCCATATTAGACCTCGCAATATAAGTTTGTTTGGATGATTTTCAAGACACTGCTCCCCCACCAAGTATAAACACATACCCACTTGTGGATTTTGTATCTCTTATGCCGGTTATCCAATTTGCATCACAGTATCTTTCAAGTACCGCTGGATACTCTGTGTAGTGCAAAGCATAATTTTGAGTATGCTTCAAATAGCCCAATATATGTTTCATAGCTCTCCAATGGTTTTCATTTGGACTAACTGTAAATCGACTTAGCTTGCTCACAGCACAAGCTATGTCCGGCCTAGTACAGTTCATGACATACATTAAACTGCCTAGTATACTAGCATACTCATTTTGAGCCTTGCTTTCGCTAGTATTCTTTGAAAGATGTAAATTAACATCTATCGGGGTCTTTACTGGTACAATGTTTAGATTCTTGCACTTTCTAAGAATCTTCTAAATGTAATGAGACTATGATAGAGCTAATCCTCTAGATGTCTTATGGATTTTAATTCCTAAAATAACATCTGTGATCCCCATATCTTTCATATCAAATTTACTTGTGAGCATTCGTTTGGTCGTCTTGACTACCCCACTATCACTGCCCATTATAAGCACGTCGTCTACATACAAGCACAAAATGGAAAAACCATTATGAGTGTTCTTAACATATACACATTTATCACACTCATTAATCTTAAAGCCATTCAACATGACTTGGTCGAATTTAGCATGCCATTGTTTCGGTGCTTGTTTCAAGCCTTAGAGTGACTTGATAAGCCGATATAATTTCTTCTCTTGTCCTGGAACAATGAACCTTTCAGGTTGTTCCAAATATATTTCTTCTTCCAGATCCCTATTTAAGAAAGCCGTTTTCACATCCATTTGATGGATTTCCAACCTATACACCGCTGCTATGGCAATTACCATCCTTAAATCCTAGTAATATGTGAATAAGTGTCAAAATAATCAAGACCTTCTAGTTGCTTGTATCCTTTTACCACAAGCCTAGCCTTATATTTATCAATTGTACCATCCGCTTTCATTTTCCTCTTGAAAATCCACTTACATTTTAGTGGTTTATTTATTACCAGGAGGAATGTCAACCAATTCCCAAGTATGATTTGAAAAGATGGATTCAACTTCACTATTGATAGCTTCTTTCCAGAACGGGGCTTCTGGGGATGTCACAGCATCTTTAAAGGTCCGAGGCTCATTCTCTAACAAATATGTTAGAAAATCAGGTTCAAAAAACTTAGAAGTTCTTTGACTTTTACAACGTCGGTTCATCCTCCATAGGATCGCTTCTGGGTGTAGTGTCCCAAGGCCTCTTATTATTATTAATTGGCTCATATACTACGTTATATGGAAATATATTCTCAAAGAATGAAGCGTCCCTTGACTCAATGATCGTATTAACATGTATATCTGGGACCTCAGACTTATGAATAAGAAATCGATATGCATTACCATTAAGAGCATATCCAATAAAGACACAGTCAATGGTTTTCGGTCCTATCTTAACCTTTTTAGGTTTAGGAACCGCAACCTTAGCCAAGCACCCATACACTTTGAGATATTTCAAATTATGTATTCTGCCTTTCCACTTCTCATAGGAAGTTTGTTGTGTCTTTTTGTGGGGGTACTCTATTTAAGATAAAATTCGCCGTCAAAATAGCTTCCCCCCATAAATTCGTTGGTAAACCGGAACTATTCAACAATGCATTCATTATTTCTTTTAAAGACCGGCTTTTCCTTTCCACCACTCCAATAGTTTGTGGCGCGTAAGGAAGAGTAATTTGGTGAATAATACCAAACTCAAAACAAATTTCTTCAAAAGAAAATTCATATTCACCTCATCTATCACTTCTTATCTTTTTAATTTTCTTATTTAACTGAGTTTCAACTTCAGACTTATAAGTTCTAAAAGCATTCACAGCCTCATCTTTGCTACTAAGTAAATAAACATAACAATATCTCGAACAGTCATCTATAAAAGTGATGAAATACTTATTACCACCCATTGACGGTATTGCTTTCATATAACATATATCTGTGTGTATTAAATCTAAAGGTTCTGTGATTCTATTATCTATAGAATGAAAAGGAGGAGGCTTAGAAAATTTAGATTCAACACACTTGGTATTTTTCACTTGGACAGTCAAATTTTGGCAATAACCCCATGTTCATTAATTTCTTTATTGACTTATAGTTAACATGTCCTAGTCTAGCATGCCATATATCAGGAGACTCAAGCACATAAGCAGAAATAACTTTATTCATAACATCACTGGGTACAACAGTCATTACATTCAACTTGAAAAGACCATCATTAAGATAACCCTTTCCTACATACATTTTATTTTTGGAGTGTACAAACTTATCAGATACAAACACCAATTTGAAACCATTCTTGCTAAGGAGAGATCCGAACACTAAATTCTTGCGTATGTCTGGCACATGTAGTACATTGTTTAGTGTCACTATTGAGGGAATTGTCCAGACCATTAAGGATATAATTGCAATACAGGAAGTCAGAATGCTTCCATGCATCTATAGTAGCAATCTTTTCCTTGCTTGTCTCTCCTTCATCCAACGTAGGAGCATCTTTAATGAGGAACCTTGCCAAATTCAAAGTGGTGAGGTAGAACAACATCTTCTGTTGCCGTCTCTTGAAATCAGCCCCATTGAAATTTTCTGGCTTCTCTCCATGAGTCGGAATAGACGCAATAAGCGCCATCGATGTTGTAGCCATTTCTGTTACAAAATAGAAATTATTGAAAAAGGCAACTATACGAACACACCAAAATTGTCTTAAGTTTGTTGTAAACTAAGTGTTTGTATGTGCATAACACAGTTGTTTGACAAACTTGAAATCAAGTTCAGATGAATAGCTCTGAATGTAGACGAATGATCTGAGCCCAACGAATTCACGTTGTATCCTTACGACAATTTGTCCCCTCCACCGGTACCCAAGGTTCTTGAACAATTGCCTCCCAAGATAGAACGGACCGCTTTTCCTATGAAGCGGTACTTCTTCAAAGGAAACCTTTGAACGTAACTTCGCAGATTAATCGCACAAACGACAATGATGAAAGATGAAGAACAAGAGAACAATAGAATACCGGGCGAAAAAATGAAATACCGAGAAAAGTGTCGGAATCAGTTTGAAAAACCAAGAGCAATAAATAGTCACGGTTTTATCAAAGCAATGATGAATCAAGAAGAACCGAAAGGTCACGTTTGGTTACAGATGGGCGAACCCGAATCGATAGCCTGATGAACGATCACAAACAGACATATCTATCCGAAGAAAAAGGAAAAATCCAAAACGAAAACATGTTTGTTCGGACACTAGGTCATCGTATCTGTTCGGTGAAAAAAAAACTGATGGGAACTAATGGGCTGAGTTCAAAATAAAAATTGGAACAGACCCAGACCCGGCCCTAATTAGAGCCGGCCAATGGGCAGCGGCGGTGGCGTGCGCGCGGGGACCAACCAGCTTTATGTAGGTCCTCTCCTTTTCACAAAAGTGGGGTGCCCTTTGGGGCCCAAACCCATTTGAGAGGCTCCTCTAATTAAACCCATCTCCCATCATCTCTACTATCCAATGTGGGACTACCTCCATTCACACTTCTCATTCACCTTATATGGGATTTGGATACTAAAATCCCAATAATATTAGCTATACCAGCCTTGACCGAGCTCGATTTTTTGGCGACAATCGAGATCTCATAATTGGCGTTATACATACCGTCTAGTCCATTCATCAGCATCAAAGGGAGCTAGGGAGACTTACTTGACCATTGTATGAGCTCGAAGATGTCCAGAATGAGCTATGGAGTTCAAGGTCGGTTCGAGGGTTCGGGAGTTGACTCGAGAGATTATATATGACGAAATCATAAAACAAACATAGGACCGTGATCAGTAGGAGCTAGGGAATGATTAGGATCAAAACCGCAAGAAAATATGGAGAAATGAAAGATCTGCCATTGGCGGATCTTTGACTGTTCAACAATGGCTCCTACCTTTTCTCGGCATCAAAGCTTGTATGAAGAGGTTCGGGAGACTCCTTATACCTCCAGGAAGCTTGAGGGATGGCCGGTGTAGCTCGGTTTCACCTTAATCGCCCTAATAGTGAACTCGAAGTTCTGGAGTCGGGGAGCTTCCATGACGTTTTTCCTCTGTTTTTCCCACTGAAAACTCCATTCACCTCTCTCATTCGTTCTGGAAATTGTTGGTAACTGAATGAAGACTCTAACTGAAAACAAGCTCCCTCTTCCTTTGTTGTTGTAACCGCTCGGGCTATATCCCCCGAACTAAAAAAAAATTGCGCATTGACGAGATTCACCAGCTCATTCCCGCAAGTGAAATTAGGTCTATCGGTGTCGGGAGATCGTCGGCAGCCTAACCGAATCATTATGGTCTTCCTGTGTGCTCAAAATGAACCTCAAGCTCGCCTCCCTCTTCTTGGGTCTATTTGCGCATGAGGAAGAAGAACAGCTTCTGTTCTGAGCATTCTGGGCGTTCGCTTGGTCTGTCTTAGTCAATCGGGTTGACTGGGTCTGGTCAACCCGACCTAGTTAACCCGTTTCCAAATTTTCCATCCAATTGACCTCCTATTTAACCCATTTTTACAAAATTAATGCCAAAATTGGAATCTAGGGCATGATGATCATCTAGGAATGACATTATTAAGATCAATTGGTCTAATTTAGTATAAAACCCCCAATTTTTGACTTTGACCTGAATAGAAGATTTGATTAATCCAAATCCTAAACGACTGAATCGAGCCAAACCACTCCTACCAATGGATTTAAAATGGTGAAAAACCTATGGGTAAATGTTCATTTGTGCATGAGTTCGTGCTTAGAATGCCCAATTTGGCTTTAATTGAAAACCGGAGACTAAATTGATAAGATTTTTGCCATTTTCCCAAATTGCTCAATATGAGAAATTTTTTGTACCAAAATACAATTGAATGTATTAGTATCAAATGTCATAACTAGGATAAAGTGAGAAAAGCACTAGAAAAGACTCAATTGTGATTTTTGGACAACCGAGGACCTAAATGCAAAAATCTGGAAAAGTAGGTTCCCGATCGAATTTTTGAATTTTAAAGTGAGCAAATACAACTGAAATTAAAACAAGACTAATGACTATTTGTACATTTTTTTTTGTCACAAATGTTAATTTTCTAATTTTTGGGCTATTTTCTAATTAAAAGAAATTCCAAAAATTCAAAAAAAAATCCGAATAATATTTTTTGTTCAAAATTGATTCCATAGGTTTGGCCAAGGCTTCCAAAGTTTATTTGCAAATTTTATAATTTTTTCGTATATTTTTAATGATTTCTCTAAAGAAAAACTGATTAAAAATCAAGAAGCACCAAATTACAAAACTCCTCACTTCTTCTTGCATCAGCAAGTACCAAATTACAATACTCCTCTCTTCCTCCTCTCTTCTTCTTGCATAAGCTTGCTCTGCCTCATATAAGCTAAAATCCACTATATTAAACCCTAACTAGTGGATTCCATATCTCTCTCTCTCGAGTAAGTACTATTAAATTTAGGGAAATGTTTCCTTGACAGTATTGTCAGAGATGATACAATCTCAATTGTAAATCCACACATTATCACTGTATGTTTTGCATAAAGCGCTCATTGATTGGGAGATTGTGTGGTCAGAAATAACTGACAGTATTGTCAGACTGTCAGGCCAGCAACTTCTTAAAGTTTAATAATAAATTCAATGTAGACCGTTGAATCTGGTGAGTTTCATCTGGACCCCATCAAATTTAATAATTTAGATCCAATTTAATACATACAGCATAGTCACTAGATAATCATCTCTCTCTCTCTCTCTCTCTCTCTCTCTCTCTCTCTCTCTCTCTCTCTCTCTCTCTCTCTCTCTCTCTCTCTCTCTCTCTCTCTCTCTCTCTCTCTCAAGAATATTCAAACAAGAGATGCAGGAGGAAGGAACACTCACATGTGTGAGGCCAAGGATCTCTCGCAAGTACCACCCAGGAGCTGTACTGTAGTGGATAAGAACCACCCCAAAGCCTATAAATACTCGACCCCGTTCCACCAATTCGTACTTAGGATTTAGGAGACCCATACAAAGTCCTCTTTTAAGCGTTTCTTCCTCTGCATCCTCACTAACCCCTTCTTTCTCTTTCACCTTCTCTTCCATTCTAGTTCCTTAAAGCGAACCACCACAAAAATGGAGGGAAAAGCAAGAAGGTGGAGCGACTTTGGGCAGAGGGCGAGTCCATGCATTGCGATGGTGTCGCTGCAGTTCGGGTACATGGGCATGAACATCATCACCAAGGTCTCCCTCAACCGCGGCATGAGCCACTATGTCCTTATCATCTATTGCCACGCCTTCGCCATAGCCGTCATCGCCCCGTTCGCCCTCCTCCTCGAGAGGTACTTACATATAATGAGTGACGGAGCAATTGATCGCAACTTCTGTTAGCTGCATATGAGAGAGATTAGAGGAACAAAGAGCACATGGGGTTATTTAATCTGGTATGATTTGCATGAAGGTGAGGCCGAAGATGACATTCCCCGTGTTCATGCAGATCTTTGTGCTGGGTCTTCTTGGGTATGTACTAATGAAAAACACTGCATCTTCTATTTTCTCGACCCGCTTCGAAAAATTAGTTTTGTTTATGGTGAATTCTTATGCTAAGTTTTCTTTTCTTGTTCATGTTAGGATTTTGGTGTGTAAATCCCATAGAAAGTAAATGAGAAGTGTGAATGAAGGGAGTCCCACATTGGATAGAAGAGAGATGGGAGATGGGAGATGGGTTTAAATAGAGGAGCCTCTCTAATGGGTTTGGGCCCCAAGGGGCACCTCACTTTTGTGGAAGGGAGAGGACCTATACAAGGCTGGGTCGGCCCACATGCAAGCGCGTCGTCGTTGTCGCCGGCCGGCCGGCTCAGCTTGGCTCGGCTCGGTTCGGGCCGAGCCTGACTTGTTCCAATTTTTTTTCTCTTTTTTCACATCAGTCTTATTTTATTCTATTCCTTTTAAACAGAATGGACATGATTCGAATGGACATGTCTGAAAATTTCTGGACACTTTTTCTTGCCAGAACAGATACGTTTGTTCGAGAATTTTTTTTCTTTGAACGAACATGTTTGTTCGTAAAGTGTAGTTTCGGTTCGTAATCCTTCATCAATGAAATCGTACGGCTTCATGGCTCTTCGTTGACATTCAGTTTTCAAACCGACATAAATAGTCATATACACACACGACATGCATATCAATTTTCAATCGATTCCTTCTCCATTTTTTCATCATTATCATTTGTGCGATTATCAATCCGCGAAGTTGCGTTCGAAGGTTTCCTTTGAAGAAGTACCGCTTCAAAGGAAAGGCGATCCCTTCTATTCTGAGAGGCAATTGTTCAAGAACCTTGGGTACCGGTGGAGGTGACAAATTGTCTTAAGGACACAACGTGAATTCGTTGGGCTCGGATCATTTGTCTATATTCGGATTACTCATTGATTTCAGGTTTGTCTTACAACTTTATTTTGCACATACGAACGCTTGGCAATAACAATCTTAATGCAATTTTCTCCTGATTTGCTTGGTTCATATAGTCGTTTGTCGTTGTAAGTGTTCTTTTTTTTTTTTTGTAATAGATATGGCTTCATCATCAATGACGCATGTTGCGTCTGTTTTGACTCATGGAGAAAAGCCAGAAAAGTTCAATGGGGCTGATTTCAAGAGATGGCAACAGAAGATGTTGTTCTATCTCACAACTTTGAACTTGGCAAGGTTCCTCACCGAGGATGCTCCTAAGTTGGATGAAGGAGAGACAAGCATGCTAAGGAGTTGTGGGAAAGTCTGGACAAGAAATACAAAATAGAAGATGCTGGATTGAAGAAATTCATTGTCGGCAAATTTCTGGACTTCAAGATGGTAGATTCTAAAACCGTCTTAAGTCAAGTTCAAGAACTTCAAGTGATCATGCATGACATTCATGCTGAAGGTATGATGATTAGTGAATCATTTCAAGTGGCTACTTTCATTGAAAATTTACCACCGTCTTGGAAAGATTTCAAGAATTATCTCAAACACAAGAGAAAGGAGTTATCACTTGAAGACTTGATTGTTCGATTGAAGATAGATGAAGATAATAGGCTCTCTGAGAAGAAAGTTCGTAGCAATCTAGAGGTCTCAAGGGCCAACGTTGTTGAAGAAGGATTGAAACCTAATAAGAAGAGGAAAAAGTATGGAGAGGGATCCACCCAAGACCTAAAAAAGTTCATTGGCAAGTGCTACAATTGTGGAAAGTCTGGACATCGTGCGAAAGACTGTAGAGCCAAGAAAAGTAAGAAGACTCAGGCGAATGTGGTGGAACAGATTTCCAGTGGTGTTGATGATATAATTCTTATTGCTATGATATCCGAGTGCAACATGGTGGGAAACCCCAAAGAATGGTGGATTGATACTAGAGCAACTCGTCATATATGCGCCAATAAATCGATGTTCTCATCTTACTCGCCTATGGGAGGCGATGAAAAACTCTACATGGGTAATTCATCGACCTCTAAGGTTGAAGGTGTTGGAAAGGTTGCTCTAAAGATGACATCTGAGAAAACTGTGACACTAAACTATGTGCTACATGTGCCAGACGTAAGCAAGAATTTAGTATCCGGATCTCTCCTTAGCAAGAATGGTTTCAAGTTAATGTTTGTATCTGATAAGTTTGTACTCTCCAAAAATGAGATGCATGTAGGAAAGGATTATCTTAGTGATGGTCTTTTCAAGATGAATGTAATGACTGTTGTATCCAATAATGATATGAATAAAGTTGTTTTTGCTTATGTGCTTGAGTCTCCTGATATATGGCATGCTAGACTAGGACATGTTAATTATATGTCAATAAAGAAATTAATGAATATGGGATTATTGCCAAAGTTTGACTGTCCAAGTGAAAAATGCCAAGTGTGTGTTGAATCTAAGTTTTCTAAGCCGTCTTTTCATTCCGTAGAAAATAGAATCACGGAGCCTTTAGATTTAATTCACACAGACATATGTAATATGAAAGCAATACCGTCAAGGGGTGGTAAGAAGTATTTTATCACATTTATAGATGACTGCTCGAGGTATTGTTATGTCTATTTGCTTAGTAGCAAAGACGAGGCTGTGAATGCTTTTAGATCTTATAAGTTTGAAGTTGAAACTCAGTTAAATAAGAAAATTAAAACGATAAGAAGTGATAGCGGAGGTGAATATGAATTTCCTTTTGAGGAAATCTGTTCTGAATTCGGTATCATTCACCAATTCACCCCTCCTTATGCGCCACAATCTAATGGAGTGGCGAAAAGGAAAAATCGGTCTTTAAAGGAAACAATGAATGCATTGTTGAATAGTTCCGGTTTACCACAGAATTTGTGGGGGGAAGCTGTTTTGACGGCGGATTTTATCTTAAATAGAGTACCCCATAGAAAGACACAACAAACTCCACATGAGAAGTGGAAAGGCAGAACTCCTAATTTGAAATATCTCAAAGTGTGGGGGTGTTTGGCTAAGGTTGCGGTTCCTAAACCTAAAAAGGTTAAGATAGGATCGAAAACAGTTGATTGTGTCTTTATTGGATATGCTCTTAATAGTAATGCATATCGATTTCTTATTCATAAGTCTAAGGTCCCAGATATACATGTCAATACAATCATTGAGTCAAGGGACGCTTCGTTCTTTGAGAATATCTTTCCGTATAACATAGTATATGAGCCAATTAACAATGATAAGAGGCCTCGGGATACTACACCTAGAAGCAATCTTGTGGAGGATGAACCTAGACACAGTAAAAGACAAAGAACTTCTAAGTCTTTTGGACCTGATTTTCTAACATATTTGTTATAGAATGAGCCTCAGGCCTTCAAAGAGGCTGTGACATCCCCAGAAGCCCCGTTCTGGAAAGAAGCTATCAATAGTGAAGTTGAATCCATCTTGTCAAACCATACCTAGAAATTGGTTGACCTTCCTCCTGGAAATAAACCACTACAATATAAGTGGATTTTCAAAAGGAAAATGAAAGCGGATGGTACTATTGATAAATATAAGGCTAGGCTTGTGGTAAAAGGATACAAGTAACGAGAAGGTCTTGATTATTTTTACACTTACTCACCTGTTAATAGAATTACATCTATAAGGATGCTAATTGCCATAGCAGCGGTTTATAAGCTTGAAATCCATCAAATGGATGTGAAAACGGCTTTCTTAAACGGGGATCTGGAAGAAGAAATATATTTGGAACAACCTGAAGGGTTCATTGTTCCAGGACAAGAAAAGAAAGTATGTCGGCTTATCAAGTCACTCTATGGCTTGAAACAAGCACTGAAACAATGGCATGCTAAATTCGACCAAGTCATGTTGTCAAATGGTTTTAAGATTAATGAGTGTGACAAATGTGTATATGTTAAGAACACTCATAATGGTTTTACCATTTTGTGCTTGTATGTAGACGACATGCTTATAATGGGCAGCGATGGTGAGGTTGTCAAGGTGACCAAACGCATGCTCACAAGTAAATTCTATATGAAAGATATGGGAGTCGCAGATGTTATTTTAGGGTTTAAAATCCATAAAACATCTGGAGGATTAACTCTATGATAGTCTCATTACATTGAGAAGATACTTGGAGAGTGCAAGATTTAGATATTGTACCAGTAAAAACTCCGATAGATGTTAATTTACATCTTTCAAAGAATACTGGTGAAAGTAAGGCTCAGAATGAGTATGCTAGTATACCAGGCAGTTTAATGTATGTCATGAACTATACTAGGCCGGACATAGCTTGTGCTATTAGCAAGCTAAGTCGATTTACAATTAGTCCAAATGAAAACCATTGGAAAGCTATGAAACGTGTATTGGGCTACTTGAAGCATACTCAAAACTATGTTTTACATTACACAGAATATCCAGCGATACTTGAAGGATACTGTGATGCAAATTGGATAACCGGCACAAGAGACACAAAATCCACAAGTGGGTATGTGTTTACACTTGGTGGGGGAGCAGTGTCTTGGAAATCATCCAAACAAACTTGTATTGCGAGATCTACTATGGAAGCAGAATTTATTGCTTTGGATAAGGCCGGTGAAGAAGCATAGTGGCTTCGAAATTTCTTAGAAGATATTCCTAATTGGCTTAAGCTAGTGCCAGCTGTGTGTATTCATTGTGACAGTCAAGAGGCAATAGGAAGGGCAAGGAATGTCATGTATATTGGTAAGTATCGACATATACATCGAAGACACGATACTGTAAAGTAACTACTCTCTAGTGGAATTATCACGATTGGCTATGTGAAGTTAAAAGATAATGTTGCGGATCCATTAACAAAAGGCCTAACTAGAGAGATGGTTGTGAAAACATCAAAGGGAATGGGTTTAAGGCCTATAAAATAAGTCATCATAGCGGAAACCCTTCCTAGTTGACTGGAGATCCCAAGATCTCGGTTCAAAGGGACAACCAAGTTATGCAGATAGTGTAGAGTACTGTCAACTCTTACTCATTCCCCTATGGAGACAATACTGACATGTGGAGGTTAAGCGTAGAATTTTAATGATTTTGATTCGGGTATGTGATATACCACATATTCAGAAATCACCTATGTGAGTGTGAAGTGAGGGCCGCTTCTATGCAGAATTTGAAAGGCCGAATTCTCGAAAGCACTCACGAAATCAGGCGGTGTTCATGGCCAAAATGAACACAACAGTGAGAACCAACTTTGTTTGAGAGATAGTTGTGTGATATCTATTGTCTTGACTTACACCATAGATCAACAGTTCTAAGACATCAAGTCTACTGATTGACCGAGTAAGTCCAATAGGTCTCACTAGAGAAAGTTCAAAGTCTTAGACTATTTATCTCGATGCAACATTCTCTCATGGAATAATCGCACATTGCATCTCATGCATACATGAAGAGTCATGATATCTGAAACGTCTCATTCATGCGGGGGATTGTTGGGATTTTGGTGTGTAAATCCCATAGAAAGTGAATGAGAAGTGTGGATGAATGGAGTCCTACATTGGATAGAAGAGAGATGTGAGATGGGTTTAAATAGAGGAGCCTCTCTAATGGGTTTGAGCCTCAAGGGGCACCACACTTTTGTGGAAGGGAGATGACTTACATAAGGTTGGGTCGACCCACATGCGCGCGCGCCGTTGCCGCCGCCTCCGGCCGGCTCGACTCGGTTCGGGCCGGGCCTGACTTGTTCATATTTTTTTTTCTCTTTTTTCCCATCGGTCTTATTTCATTCTATTCCTTTTAAACCGAATGGACACGATTCGAACGGACATGCTTGGAAATTTCTGGACACTTTTTCTTGTCCGAACAGATACGTTTGTTCGGGAATTTTTTTTCTTTGAACGAACATGTTTGTTCGTAAAGTGTAGTTTCAATTCGTAATCCTTCATCAACGAAACCGTACGGTTTCGTGGCTTTTCGTTGAGGTTCAGTTTTCAAACCGACATAAATAGTCATATACACACACAACATGCATATCAATTTCAATCGATTCCTTCTCCATTTTTTCATCATTATCATTTGTGCGATTATCAATCCGCGGAGTTGCGTTCGAAGTTTTCCTTTGAAGAAGTACCGCTTCAAAGGAAAGACAATCCCTTCTATCTTGGGAGGCAATTGTTCAAGAACCTTGGGTACCGGTAGAGGGGACAAATTGTCTTAAGAACACAACGTGAATTCGTTGGGCTCGGATCATTCGTCTATATTCGGATTACTCATTGATTTCAGGTTTGTTTTACAACTTTATTTTGCACATACGAACACTTG
Source organism: Lenwebbia sp. NSW1173648 (assembly GCA_029784005.1). Lineage (NCBI taxonomy): Eukaryota > Viridiplantae > Streptophyta > Magnoliopsida > Myrtales > Myrtaceae > Lenwebbia > Lenwebbia sp. NSW1173648. The sequence continues at coordinate 1,770,472 of JARCGZ010000011.1, forward strand.
GCAATAATAGTTCCGTGGTGCTCAGGCCGGTGATAGGTCAGAACCTTTACTACGCGGGTCTGAAATTCACGTCCCCAACCTTCTCCTGCGTCGTGAGCAACGTGCTCCCTGCGATGACTTTCGTCATGGCTGATTTCTGCAGGTACCACTACAAATCGATATGCTAAGCAACATGCCAAGACTTTTGAATATGACTAACCCTTTAGAGTGATGGACTGCTCTTAGTATATCTACCATCGTATCGTAGACTTTATCCTTCTCGAGCATCCGATGATATGCTCTTACTCCCACGGTGTAATAGGATGGAAAAGGTGGATATGAAGAAAGTGAGGTGCGTGGCGAAGGTGGCGGGGACAGCAGTAACGATGGGCGGCGCCATGCTGATGACGTTGTACAAGGGAAATGTCCTCAACTTGCCGTGGTCCGCCCATGTCCACGCCCATGCTTTGATCGGCTCCAAGGCGCCGGAACCCACCCACAAGGACTGGGCCAAGGGCTCCATCTTCATCGTCATCGCCACCCTTGCTCGGGCCTCTTTCTTCATCCTCCAGGTAACTTAACAAATGCGCAAACTCATAAATGCAGCTTTACCACTTGTGTTCGTTTTAATTAATTCTCACTTATTGAAATTCGTCACCGCCTTCAGCCACCTGATGATGATCATCACGGCCATCACGGGCTCCTTCATCCTTGCCGAAAAGATCTACCTCGGAGGGTAAATTCCTCTCATCGCCCTTACGAATGTCTTCCGTTTAATATGGTTTGATGAAGATGCAGAAATGGGGCTCCATGATAGAATGCCTTCTCTGGGCTTTGTTTAATATATAGCATTTGATACGTGGTGCAGGGTTCTTGGTGCTGTTCTGATAGTGGCCGGGCTCTACTCGGTGTTGTGCGGCAAGTACAAGGAATTCCAGGAGGAGGAGGCAAAGGAAATCCCTGAGCCAGTCAAAGACCATCAAAACGACCACATCCATGATCTTGAAGCTGCTCATGACAACGGCCTCGAGATGCCGAACCACAGCTTCTTGGCGACGACGACGCCGGTGACTGTGACCGGCCTGATCATTCAACCTCCCATGGTCGCCGTAATTTGACATTGAGAAAAAACTGAGAGTTCAGTAATGAAATGAGAAAAAGAGGAGGGAAGAGGGAGGAGCTTTTTTTTGTGCTTTTAGTTTCGCTCTTCTTCGAATTTTTCACTTTTTGAAGTTGTCTTCTTCTTCTTCTTCTTCTTTTTGGGTGTTTTTCATTTTATTGGGATGGCTACAGCGGGCCTTTGGTTCTCTGAAACAATATGGTGAACACTGTAAAAAGATTTCGACATTCAAAAGGATCTTTGGACTTGAAGGAAGCAATCACAAAATCGAATGGTCCCTGCAATATGGACCGGTTCACATCCTCCTCGTACATGAATTAAAACTTGAGATATAAGTGAACTGGTGGCAGAAAAAGGGTCCATGGTGCCTAATCTTTCATAAACCTTAGCAAATCATCAAATCATTGCTCTTTCTTCTGAAATTTCTTCATATTTGCCGTACACGACTATTTACGGTGATCACTTGTCATGTATGCTCTATTTATTAATTTCCCTCTATTTATTTGACTTATCATCTTTATTGTCGTATCCAAATTCTGGGGCTATCGTGGTAGTACAGTTTCCTCAATTACGTTTCTGCCCTTAGTCTTGACTACCCGGAATGTCCAACTCCTTCCGATTTCCTCTCTCTCTCTCTCTCCCCCCTTCTTTAAATATACACGTCGCACGTTTAATTAGCATATCAAATATTATATGCATATAAAAAGAGAGATGGCTGTATAGTGTGTATTTGATCTGTTTTGGAAAACTTGTATAAGTTGCCATAAAATAAGAGACTATATATATATATATAGAATTGCCCAAAAAAAATCATAAAACTTATTGCAATTATGTCAATTCAGTCATACACTCTTTTTTTGGGAAAATTGTCAAAAAAGTCCTAAACCTATTGCACTTTTGCCAATTCTATCATAAACCTTTTACATTTATGCCAAGTCCGTCTTAAACCTTTTTTTATTTATGCTAATTCAGTCCATCCGGTCAATTTTGATCGGGGGGTGCTGACGTGGATCGGACCGGTGCTGACGGGGTAATTTTTATTAATATATTTTTTTTAATTTTGTTTGTTCATCTTCTTCCTATTGATCTTCTTATGATGAACAGAGAAGATGAAGTCAAAAAAAAAAAAAGAGCAAAGATGAACAGCCATGGCATTGGCCACTGCCTCCAGCCGGCTGAAGGCCCACGGTGAGGTCGAACCTCGTCGGCCACTGGCACCGCCACTAGGCGAGCTCAGTCGAGCCCAAATCTCGCTCGGCGAGGTCCGGCCCAGCGGCCACTCTCTAGTCTCTAACCGACTCCCTCGGTTCCCTCTCGAGCAGCTTCGCGGGTTCGCTCTCCAGTCTCTAACCGACTCCCTTGATTCCCTCTCGAGCAGCTTCGCGGGTTCAACCTCGAGCTCCGTCGCTGTCCCTGGGCACCATGGTTGAGTGAGGTCTGGCCTCACCCAGCCAAGGGGTGGCTCGGATGAGCCAGATCTAGGATTGGCCGAGCTCGCCTAGCGGCGGCGCTAGTGGCTGGCGAGGTTCGACCTCGCCGTGGGCCTTCAGCCTGCTGGAGACAGTAACCAACGCTATGGCCGTTCATCTTTGTTTTTTTTTTTCTTGACTTCATCTTCTCTGTTTATAAGGTCTTCCCTGTTCATCAGGAAGCAGATGAACAGGAAGAAGATGAACAAAAAAATAGTAAAAAAATAAAATGAAAGACATAAAAAATTTAAAAAATATTAAAATATTATCAAAAATTGCCCTGTCAGCACCGGTCAGATCCACGTCAGCGCCGGCCGGCCAAAATTGATCGGATGGACTGAATTAATACAAATAAAAAAGTTTAGGACAGAATTGGCACCAAAAAAAGTTTAGGATTGAATTGGCACAAATGTAAAAGGTTTAGGACTAAATTGGCAAAAATGCAATAGGTTGAGGATTTTTTTTTTGACAAATTTTCCCTTTTTTTTTTATTTGGCAATTGAGTTCTAAACCCTTTGCATTTGTGCCAATTTAGTTCATATGACCGAAAATTGCCGACGTGGCGCGACTAGCGCCAATGTAGACAATTTTTAGTAGTATTTTAATATTTTTTAATATTTTCTTTTCTTTTTCATTTTTGTTTTCCATTTTCCTCCTCCAGCCGGTCGTCGACCTCGCCCAGATCTGGCAAGATCGAGCCTTGCAAGCCTTGCTAGTGGCGGGTGAGGCCCACCTCGCCGACCTCGCCTCTGGTCAGTTGTCAGGCTTGGCGACCGGCTAGAGGAAGAAGATGGAAAAGAAAAAGAAAGAGAACGAAAGAAAAGAAAATATTTTAAAAAATTACAATAGTTGAAAAATACTAAAATATTATTTAAAGTTGCCACATCAGCATCGACAACGCCACGTCAGCGCAGCCCGGCTAAAGTTGGCCGGATGAACTGAATTGACACAAATACAATTACGATTCAATTGGCCAAAAAAAATTTAGGACTGAATTGGCTAAGTTACAGCAGATTTAAGATTATTGAGTTAGCGTGCACTTAAGTAGACTCAGCACCTCATCGAATAAAAGCGAATCTTTTGGATTTGTTTATGTAAATTCATGGGGCACGTTTTATTCCCTCGTTGCTTTAAATTCATGAAAAGTCAGTTTCTGATCATTGGAGGAACTCGCTCTCAGTCAGGCCTCCTTGAAAGCTAATAATGCAACTAATTTCTTCCTTTTTGGCCACAAAAAACACCCAATAAAAGAAAGGGGCAAAAGAATATTTCTCAGAAAACAAAAACCACATTGTCTTGTCGGCAAGGGTTGTTGCAACATCAGTAGATTGCCAATGGACAATGAACACCTAGCAACACCGGGCATGGAAGCATCGTTGTTGTCTTTACTACACTCCTAGACTACGATACAATTCGGTGTACAATAATTTTTTGTTGTAGTTCATTGTAATAAGCAGATATAGACTTTCATAGGTTCTTCCGATTAAAGTTTAACATACCTTTATAGATGTAGAGATGATTTTCAATTAGATATCGACCTTTTTGTTTGATCTTCGAGCGCCTAATCATATAGAAAGCACATGCATAAAATAGTGCCGTGCTATGAGCGTAATGATTATACATGTTATGACTTAAAGAACACGACTTGTTGTGTTTGTACATACTTGTATTGCATCAAATTTAAGTCTAGCCCAAAGACTATAAATGTCATCATCCCCTCCACCCAAAAAAAAAAAAACACACACACACACACACAAAGAACAAGTAGTTCTGTTTGGGATGGGAGCAAAGGAAAAAGAAGACACTCTTCGTCCTCATTAGATTCTTGAGACATACAATCATGCCACATATGACCGATGGAAATTGGCCATGTTGTAATATTAACGCAGAAACTAATCAGGATCTTGCAAATTAAGTCAATGTAAAAAACCTAAAAAAACAACGAGGAATAATAAAGGACACCAAAAATTTATGTGGTTCGGTCCGAATATCAGTACCTACATCTATAGGGAGAGCCAACAAGAATAATCCACTATAATCGGAGTTACAATCGCTCAATACGATCGTGTTTCTCACATCTAGATTATATCCAAATCCAAAGTATTTATAAATAAAATAACTCTTAATTGGATATAAAACTCACAAAGCACAAAATCTATCGCCTTCAGGCTCCTCTGCGTGATCAAGAGAACGTCAGTGTACGTTCACCTTTTTTTGTCTTCGCGGATCGTACTTCTACGGAATCTATTGTTCGCTGTGCACTTTTCCTTGTCAAAGAAAACCTTCTGACACCTTCCTCCCTTTTTTTTTCACAAGACAAGGATGCCTGACACAAAAGTGAAACCTTTTCTTTCCCCTAACCAAAAGACAATTTTACCCCCACAACAAATATATATGATAAAGGATATGTGGGCCTCCTTTTGTACTGTAGCGCTCAACATTAATTCTGCTGAAGTTATCCACCGAACGACATATAAAGGAAATATATCTTTTAGTTAGTCAGGCTCTTGGCTCAAATCGAGACATAATTTAACAATTCTCCACGTTGACTTGATATTTAAAGCCAAGTCAATAGTGCTCATCATTCATGCTGCTCTCCCAATGCCTCGACCGGCGCTCCCTCTCTATAGACGCCAATGGTGCTCAAGCAGAGCTTGAGTTTCGCCAAAGGAACATGCTTAGTCATCATATCCGCAGGGTTCTCTATCGTAGCAATTTTTTTCACAACAACCTTACCTTTCGCTAAGATATCTCGGATGAAGTGATACCTGATGTCGATATGCTTCGTCCGCTCGTGATAAATCGGATTATACGCCAGATAAATCGCACCTTGGTTGTCGTAGTGTATATCAACACTTTTCTATTCTAACCCAAAGTTCAAGAGCAAACCCTGTAACCATATCGCTTCCTTCACTATAAAGGTAAGTGCCATATGCTCTGCTTCAGTCGACGACAAGGCAACATGGTCCTATAAGGACGCCTTCCAACTAACTACACCACTTGCAAGCATAAACATATACCTTGCTAAAGACCTACACTCATCCAAGTCACCTGTATGATCAAAATCCACAAAATCAGTGGTTTCACATCCATTACTGTCCCTCTGGTACACTATACCAACGTCTGTTCTCCCCTTCAAATATCTGAGGATCCATTTCATAGCTTCCCAATGAGTTTTACCAGGACGCTTCATATAACGATTGACTATACTCACCGCCTGGGAAATATCAAGGCTAGTGCATACCATAGCATACATAATACTACCCACTGCACTAGAATAAAGAACATGAGACATATGCTCCTCCTCCTCCTCAATCTGCGGTGATAACTTAACTGAAAGTTTAAAGTGCTTTGCTAATGGTGTACTTATAGACTTCGCCCATTGCATATTAAAACGTGCTACAATCTTTTCAATATATTTCTTTTGAGACAGACGTAATACTCATGCAGTCCTATCACACAAAATCTCTATACCCAAAATTTTCTTTGCAGCACCTAAATCTTTCATCTCAAATTCAGCACTCAATTGCCTTTTTAGCACATCAATATCACACATATTCTTTGCTGCTATCAGCATATCATCCACATATAACAAGAGATATATCAAAGACTTATCATACAATCTCATAAAGTAAACACAGCTATCCATATGACTTTTCAAATAGTCCTGACTAGCCATGAAAGCATTAAAACGCTTATACCACTGCCTAAGAGACTGTTTCAGCACATATAAAGATTTCTTTAACAAGCAAACATGATCTTCCTTACTCGGAATAGCAAATCCCTCTGGCTGCCTCATGTAAATCTGCTCCTCCAACTCATCGTGAAGAAACGCCGTTTTCACATCAAGCTGCTCCAACTCGAGATCCCGTGCAACAACTAAGGTAAGTAAAACACGTATAGAAGTATGTCTTACCACAGGAGAGAACACCTCGTTGTAGTCAATGCCCTCCCTCTGTGTATACCCCTTCGCAACAAGTCTCGCATTATACCTTGCTGTCTCGACACCAAGAATTCCCTCTTTTCGTTTGTAAACCCATTTACTTCCGACAATCTTCTAGCTCTTGGGTACTTTAACTAGCTCCTATGTCTGCTTTTGATGGAGTGATTCCATCTCTTCACTCATAGCCCTTAGCCACTACGACGACTCACTACTAGCCATCGCCTCAGAGTAAGACGAAGGCTCATCTGTCTCCACCTCATCACCTACAGTCAAAGCATAAGCAATATCTGTATAAGCATAACATACCGATGTTTTAATTTGCTTTCTCTGTCTATCTGTAGCTATACTATGCTGCGGCTATGCTGGCTGTTTAGTATCACCGACTTTAGGAACTGCGGCCTCATCTACAGTCTCAACCTATGTTACCTATGAGGTCTCCGGAGTCTCCACCTGAAGCTCCACCTCAAAACTGACATTATGATCTGTCTGCTCTGCTGGTAGTGTCTCGGGACTCCTCTGTTGAAGCATTGCAGTCTCGGCGAAGATCACGTCTCTGCTGATTAGAAAATCGGGTGATCTGGGATCGGTGCACCATAGCCTGTAGCCTTTCACCCCATGTGCATAACCCATAAATATGCACTTCTTCGACTTCGGCTCAAGCTTACCATCACTCGCATGAGCATACGCAAGAAATCTGAATACTCTTAATCTGGGGTAATCAGCAGGTTTCCCTGACCATACTTCCTCTGGAGTCTTTCACTCCATAGCAGAAGATGGAGATCGATTAATCAAGTAACATGCCATATTCATTGGTTTGGCCCAAAATTCCTTACCTATTCCAGCATGCGAACGCATGCTCCGTGCTCGCTCAAGTAAAGTTATGTTCTTCCGTTCTGCCACGCCATTTTGTGTGGTGTCCGAGATACTGTGCGGTGTCTCACAATTCCTTCTCTCTCGCAGAACTCAGTAAAATCTTTACCACAGAACTCCATGCCGTTATCGATTCTCAGGCACTTGATCTGTTTATCTAACTGCTTCTCAATCAATGTGTTAAATTTCTTGAACTGATCGAACACATCAGATTTGTGCTTCAAAAAGTATACTCATATCTTCTTGGAATAATCGTCGATAAAAGTAAGCATATATCGGGCACCTCCTTTCGAAGGAAAATGCCTGAATGAATATATTCAATCGGTTGCTTGGTTGAATGAATACATGTAGTAAACTTAATTCGGCACTACTTCCCAAAGATACGGTGCTCATATAAGTCTAATTTACTTATTTTCTGACCCTTCAATAACCCCCTATCACTCAGCATCGTCATACCTGCCTCACTCATGGGCCCTAAATGCATATGCCATAATTGAGTTAAATCAGAATCTGACTCACCTGATGAAACTGCAGCAGCTCTTGTCACGGTTTCTCCCAGTAGATGATAGAGAGAACTCACTTTCTGCCCTTTCATTACTGTCATGGCACCTCAAGAGATCTTTAGCACTCCACCTTCAACGGTGTACTTACACCTGATATCATCGAGTGTCCCCAGAGAAATAAGATTCTTCTTGAGCTCCGGTACATGCCTCACATTTGTTAATGTGCGCACCACACCATCGTGCATACGAATCTGAACTGCCCCTATCCCCACAACCTTGCAGGCTGCGTTATTCCCCATCAAAACTCTACCACCATCTGTAGTCTAGTAAGTAGTAAACCAGTTCCTATGAGGCGTCATATGATAAGAACACCCCGAATCTAGCATCCATTCGTCTCCTGACGAACCTGTAGTCACACATAGAACAGCCTCTGCATCACTAGTGCTCTCCTCAGCAACTTTTGCCACACTACTTGTGGCTTTTTGCTTATCACATCTATTTTTCAGTTTAGGACAATCTCTCTTGATGTGGCCCTCCTCGTGACACTCAAAGCACTTCACACGTCCCTTGGACTTTCAATGGCGTGATTTAGACCTACTTTTACCTCTACTGCTATTGGACCCCCGATGTTGATCTATACCTCAATCACTAGTCCCCGCACTACATCTTACGCTAGACTGTCATCTCGCAACTTTCTCTACCACTCCTTAGAAAAGAAGGCGGACTTTACCTCTTCCGAAGTAATCGTAGTACACCTTTGTAATAGTGAATCAGTAAAGTGCTCCCATGACTGTGGTAAAGAAGCCAACAACATCATGCCCTGTTCTTCATCATCTAGAGTCTTACCGACGTTCTTCAAATCCATCATGAGTTTATTAAATTCATCTAAGTGGATTCTGATAGACGTACCTTCAGTATATCTAAATTGAAACATCTTCTTCAGCATATATAAACGATTGTTCAAACCCTTCGTTACATAGAGCGCCTAAAGTTTTGCCCACAATACTGTGGTATCCTTCTCCTCACCTACCTCTATTAACACTTCATCCGATAAATTCAATGGGATTAAACTCCTATCTTTCCTCATAAGCACGTCCTTTTCAGCATCTTTCATCATTTTGGGCAATTTATCCTTGCCCTTCAATGCTTCTACTAAACCTTGATTTGTCAATAACGCCTCCATCTTAAGGCTCCATAACCCAAAGTTGTTTCTCTCGTTAAAATTCTCAATTTCTGCTTTCACTACAGACAAAATTGTAATCATAGAATATCCAGATAATAATCAGACAAGCAATAGCCCCAAATAAAAATCCAAAAATTTGATCCCAAACTCTGATACCAATTGTTGTAATATTAACGCGGAAACTAATCAAGATCTTGCAAATTAAGTCAATGTGAAAAGCCTAGAAAAATAACGAGGAATGATAAAGGACACCAGAGATTTACGTGATTTGGTCCGAATGCCGGTACCTACATCCACGGGGAGAGCTAACAAGAATAATCCACTATAATCAAAGAATCGAAATTACAATCACTAAATACGATTGTATTTCCCACACTTAGATTATACCCAAGCCCAAAGTGTTTACAAGTAAACAACTCTCAATTGGATATAACACTCATAGAGCACAAAATCTATCGCGTTCAGGCTCCTCCGCGCGATCAAGAGAACGTCACTGTACGTTCACCTTTCTTTGTCTTCGCGGATCATCCTTCTACAGAGTCTATTGTTCGCGGTTCTATTTTCCTTGTCAAAGATAACCTTCTGACACCTTCCTCCTTTTTTTCACAAGACAAGGATGCCTGATTGTTGACACTTGATTTTTAATCATTTTATTTTTAGAAAATTGATTAAAAATAAAAAAAATTCATAAAATTGAAAAATCAACTTTGGAACCTTGGCCTAGCCTTAGGAACCAATTTTGAACAAAAAAATATTTTTCATATTTTTCGACATTTTTTAGTATTTATTTTTATTAAAAAATAACCAAAAATTAGGAAAAATAGCATCAGTGTCCACAAAAATATGCAAAGATAGTCAAAATTTTTATTTTATTTCCCTTTTCACGTTGGACACCTCAAATATCGAAAATTCAACTTGGGTCACCATGTTCCTTCAAAAACATAAACCCAAATTGAGCCAAACAATTACACTTTGGGTCCTTTATTTTCAAATTTTCACTTTTCTAAGCTATGACATTGGTATTTGTTGCCTTGAATTGCAATTGGGTCCATGTCCTTAAGCATTTGTTCAATTTTGGCCAAAAGGACCTATTTGCACTTTTTATTTTCAATTTAGTCCCCGGTTTCACTAAAAATGAAATTAATCAAATTTTAGGGATACCCATGAAAATCAAAGGCCACTACCCTATATTTTTCATCATTCTAAATCCATTGGTGGGGGTGGTTTGGCTCGATTTGATCATTTAGGCTTTGAATTACTCAAAATTTGTTTTCGGGTCAAACTTGAAATTTGGGATTTTTGCACTAAATCAAACATTTTAATCCCAAAAACACCTCCATCAGATGAAAAACATGTTGGGAAACCCAATTTTGACATCAACTTTGCGAAAAAGGTCAATTCGGGGGGTTAATTGGACCAAAAACTACGTTACCGGGTCAGCCGACTCGGTCACTGTTCATCTTCCTCGGCCGGCCAGCAGACCTTTCAAAGAAAAAGGGCCAAATTGACCAGCAAATCGGACACGATCAGCGACGAAAATGCATGGGCTTTGAAGCCAACTCCTTTCCGGTCCCAACGAGCTCGACCTCGCGGCGTGGCGTCGCCAGAACCGCCGTGCCCGAGCTCCTTTCCACCGCAGACGCTCCCAAGCACGAGAACCTGCAGATTTGCAGACCAAATTTACCACCAATTCAGCTCACCCATGCCACGCACCTATCCTGGCCTTATTCCAAAACATTCCCGCCACCATTTAGAGTCTTGTGGACACGGATCTCGTACGAAAATGGTACAAAGTTGAGCAGCTAGCCTCGGGTACAAGAAAAAACGACAAAAAAGACGTTAGGGAGAATATTTGAGCTGGCCATGGTCGTACGCAGAGGGAGAGAGCGCGCAAAGACCTCTATAAAGCGAGGGCAAGGCCACGACGCCAGGGGTTCCACGATTTTCGCGAAATTGAGAGAGAGAGGGTCTGCCATGGCCGAAGCTCGAATTGGTGAGAAGTGATCTTTGAGAGTAAAAAACGAGTGAGTGAGGGCCTCTTGAGCGACACAGAGAGTTCACACGCCACCTACGCCCCACCTATACACCGAGCCATCAACAACCTCCTATCGTCGCCTGAGTCACCGGGAAAGGTAGTGCGAATACCCCTTCGCGACCAACCCTTCTCGGGTTTTATGCATTTTGGCCGATTTGGTTCCGTTCGATCCTCGGGTCGAACGAAGCCAAACTGACCACCCCCGATCATCATCCCATGCTTATATCATCATAGTCTCATGTTTCTATACTTTGGATTCAAGTTTAATGCCTCGGTTTTGCATTTTTAGTAACGCACGATACATGTTCGATGAAATGCTTTCGATGTTCTAAACCCCTGACTTTGAGCCCTTTTTTTTGTGTTCGTTTGGCATGATTTTCTAGTCATTCTTCATTCGAATGTGTTCTACGTGTGTAGTTCTTTATATTGACATGTTGTGTGGCCTTTGGTTGTGATCGATACGTGAGATACATCCCTCGAAAGTTGCTTATGTGAAATGGTCATTTCAGATCTCAAATAATTTTCTAAGTGTTGGAGGTTCAAAACAATTCAACTCACCACTTTGCGCTCGATTTTTATTGCATTTCCATGATTATTTTTGGGTGTTTTTGGGCTTGTTGTGTTCCTTGATTAAGGAAGAGCATGTAGGTATGTTTGGTTGCCTTTTTTTTTTATCTGTAGAGAAAGTTATAGGGTCGGGAAATGGCTCTATTGACCATGTTTAAGTCTGACTGATGCTTAAAAAAAGTGTAAACCCCTGACTTTCGGGGTGTTTTTCTCTCTGGTTTTATGTGATTTATGAGTCATTCTTGTCTCATATTGCTCTTGGTATGTAGCTCTTCGCGTCGGTATGTGATTTTTGTATTGGTTGTGATCAAAGTGCGAGAAAAATGCTCATGAAATTGTCTCTGTGAACTATTCTAGGCACCAAGATTTCTAAGTGTTGTAACCAGTTCAGACCCGCCAATTCAGGGTCGTGTTTCTTATTGATTTCTTGGGATTTTGAGGTCATTCTTGGGTCTATCGTGTTCTCTATGTGTAGCACTTCACACTGATACTTTGTGTTTGATTCGGTTGTCTCGGTGGATCAAGTTACGATCCCTGAAAATTACCTCAGTGAACTGCAAAGTGAGGGATTTGAAGTTTTTCCGAGTGTTGGTTTTGCACCATGCATTTTCACGACACCATTACGACGTGCTCGTTTGGTCATTTCCAGAGCCGTTGGTCATTTTGGAAACCTGAGCATACCTAGTTTCCCTTGATATGATCGATTTCCACCGATTTGATCCGAGAAATAAGATATTTTCACTTGAAACCCCCCCCGCCCGATGAACTGCAAAGTTTAGGGTTTTTTTTTAAGCGTTGGCCACCAAATGGGCGTTTTCCCGACGTCATTACGACGCATTCGGTTGACCATTTCTCGAGCCGTCGGCTGTTTTGGAAACCTCTCACTTCCTAGTTTTGCGTGGTATATTTGGTTCTCATTAGTTGTGTTTAAGAGCTGATTTATTTGCTAGACAAAATGCCCCTTTGGTTGAGTAATTTCAAGAAAAATGTTTAAAAACTTCAAAAAAATTACTTAAAATGGTGTCATTTAGGCCATCCTGGAACCCTTATGGTTCGTGCCGGGCACCCACGAGGCGCAGGTCGGGTCAACCTGATCCGGATAATTTAAAAAAAAAATAAAAAATTTGAAAAAAAAAATCCAAAAAAATCCGGAAAATCATAAAAAAAAAATTGAAAATAATTAAAAAATCATAAAAATAAAGAAAAATATGAAATTCCAAAAAATCCAAAAAAATAGGAAATGGCCACGATTAACTAGCCAAACCTATTTTTGGGTACTTTGATCCCCAATCTACCCAGAAAATGACGATTTTGCCCTTTGGGCGAATTGTCTCCAATCTTCCCCAAACTGACCCCAAACCTTAATCATACTTTCGCTGAGCCATTAGGGCTTTACTAGGGATGGCATGACTTATCCTGATGTGATTTATCTGCATCCTTGGTTGCGCACTTACTCTCTTGATTGTGATTGATAGGATTAGCCTTCCCGACCTGCATGATAGCCTAGATTTAGACTTACCTCACCCAAAAGCTGCGCCTGGGTGAAATCATAGTTAGGAAGATCACTCGACGTTAGGTACCGAAATGGCGTCGGTAGCAATACCGGCGTAACCAAGTCCCTGAATCCAAAATCTCTAGTTCCGCAGAACCGAACGATCTCTCCCAATCGCTCGATGAGGTTTCTGGTCCACCTTCCAAGAAGGACCGATGGCGACTCTTTTGCATGCACACGTTACACATGCCACCTGACCACACTAAGATCGAAATCGAAGTCGATAAAAATCTCTCGTCGCGATTTGGTATGGGCTTGGGAGGGCCCGCGCCAAAGTTCCCCCCACGTCATCGACTAAAGGGACCTTTGGTAATCCATTCGCTCGAACCTTTTCGGGTCGCGACACTGACACAAAAGTGAAACCCTACGTTTCACTTTCTTTTCTTTCCCCTAACCAAAAGACAATTTTACCCCTACAACAAATATATATGATAAAAGGATGTGTGGACCTCCTTTTGTACTGTAGCGCCCAACATTAATTCTGCTGAAGTTGTCCACCGAATGCCATATAAAGGAAATATATCTTTTGGTTAGGCAGGTTCTTGGCTCAAATTGAGACATAATTTAACCGGCCGGATGTAATATTTTGGCAGATTATCAAAATGTTCAAAGCTAAATTCGCGAAATTGAAAAATTTAGCACTGAATTCACTGATGTACAATATGTTCGGGACTTGTTTGATAATTGTCCCGAGTTATAATCTCTCACCCCCGCTCTAGTGCTGCCTAGCCCTTCCCACAATACTTGACATCACATAATGGATCGATAAATAAGTGATCGAGTATTACCTCACTACTTGAAACATTCACAATTCCCACTTTCCGAAGCATCTTTGGACTTGGACATGAAGGAAGCGGTCACAAAATCCAATTGTCCCTGCAATATGGACCGGTTCTCATCCTCTTCGTAACTCGGATTTAAACTCAATAATTTAATCGAACCACCTACTTTCTCAGACAGAATAAGGGTCCATCGCGCCTTATCTTTCATAAACCCTAGCAAATCACTGCTCTTTCTTCTGAAAGTGATCACTTGTCATGTATGCTCTATTTATTAATTTCCCTCTATTCATTTGGCTTATCAACTTCATTATCGTTTTCAAATTCTGGGACTATTGTGGAATGACATTCTTGGAGAAACCTTATAAATGTTGAGATGCGCATGTGAGTTGTGTCAGAGAAGTCTCACATTGAATAATTAATGTGTTGTGGAGCAGTTAATATATCCTAATTGGTCCATAACTTAATGACTTAAGCTTTTGACCAAAGATAGGTTCAACTTGATATATTGACAGACTCGGACTTATAAACGAGTAGCATAGCCCACCTATTTTTTGCGCACTATATTAAGGCTCGGAGTCGGAGCTCACCTTACTCCTCTTTTCCTTATTTGAACTTTCACAACAATTTCGCTTTAGAAAGGCATGAAGACATTTTTTGAGGCAACGTCCCCGTCCAATCTCATCATCCCCATCTTCGCGGTCGCCGCCGCCCTCTTCTTGATCGCCCTCAAGCGGAGGCCCAACCTCCCTCCGAGCCCCAAGGGGTTGCCGGTCCTCGGCCACCTCCACCTCCTTGGCCCCCTCATCCACCATTCCTTCCGCGACTTAGCTGCCCGCCACGGCCCCTTGATCAGCCTCCGCCTCGGGTCGGTGCCGTGCGTAGTGGCCTCGGCCCCCGACCTCGCACGGGAGCTCCTCAAGACGCACGAGCTGACGTTTGCTGCGCGCAAGCACAACGCGGCCATCGACCACCTGACCTACAAGTCGGCCTTCGCGTTCGCACCCTACGGGCCGTACTGGAAGTTCATCAAGAAGCTGAGCCAGACCGAGCTCCTGGGGGCTCGCACCCTCAACCAGTTCCTCCCCATCCGCACCAGCGAGCTCCGACACTTCATCAGAGCCTTGTACGATAAATCTTTGAGCGGCGAGAGCGTCAACGTCACGCAAGAGTTGGTGAAGTTGGCGAACAACATCATCTCTCAGATGATGCTGAGCATTCGGAGCTCGGGCATGGACAGCCAGGCCGACGAGGCGAGGACCCTAGTGAGGGAGGTCACTCAGATCTTCGGCGAATTTAACGTGTCCGACTTCATCTGGTTTTGCAAGAACGTCGATTTTCAGGGATATAAGAAGCGGTTCGAGGACATTCACAGGAGGTACGATGGCGCGCTATTTGAGTTAAATTGATCATAATGACAGATACTTGTACATGCCTACACACACATATTTTGTATACGTATCCTGTGATTGATGAACAGATATGATGCGCTGTTGGAGAAGATCATTACAGATAGAGAGGAGTTGAGAAGGATGAAGAGAGTGCAAGGAGCCGAGGAGGGAGGAGGGAAAGAAGAAGTGAAGGATTTCCTGGATATGATGCTTGACATCTACGAGGATGAGAACCCAGAGATGAAGTTGACCAGAGAGCACATTAAGGCACTGGTTTTGGTACGGGCAAACCCATTCATTAATTAGCTCGTAATTAACTCTCTTGGATTCGAAAAGCCAAGAGTTGATCGAACTCCATTTTCTTTCTACGAACACAATTATATCAAGAGCTCACGGGGATACGATATCGCGGATGTTTAACTCATGAGAAAGTCGACGCAACAGTTTTACATGGCATGTTTAGGTGGTGTCATTCGATTGTCATTATCTTTTAGGTTCTTCTAAGAATACTCGATTGGATGAACGACATCATGTCAACATGTCATGGGATATAAATCCACTCCTTAACTTAACTTAGCTGCATATTCGTAATTGGTTTTATCTTGTGAAATGGACTATGGCTGGAGTAAGTAGTATCACAAAATGAGTTTTCTAGTGAATACGACATGCGATATCTGCCGAGTCCTTAGGGCGTCCCTAAATATGCCGATAAGTAGCGAAGCTTCTTTTGCGTTTTTGAGCTAACTATTTTGCATGGATTGCGGGGGCATATTTGCGAAGCACAGAATGCATGTAGCAGAATCAGAACCGGATGTCCATCTTGATTCATGCGTAACCGAGTTTAATGCAACAGATGGAAAGCCATTAGGGTTTTCCAGGATAACCCGAAACTGATCAGGCCACGGTCTGTTTCACTTACCATTAAACATGAATCGATAACCTTGTTGCATACTTGACAAAAAATCGAGACTATCTTCTGAACCATGTTAGATAAAACTGGCTAAAATCTAAACCATTTTCTTCGTACAACTAATAAAAGAACAGAAAAGATGTCTGAAGTCCAGTCACTTTTCTTCCTTTTTCACGAATTGTTGTGCTCCAATCCAAGGATATATTCACCGCCGGCACGGACACGTCGGCCACCGCGATCGAATGGGCACTGGCCGAGCTCATCAACAATCCGATGGTGCTCAATAAGGCAAGGGAGGAGATAACTTCCGTCGTGGGCGGTCACAGGTTAGTGGAAGAGTCTGACGTGAAATCGCTGCCGTACATCCAGGCCATCATAAAGGAGGCGCTCCGTCTCCACCCTCCGATCCCGATGGTCGCGCGAAAGGCGGTCCAGGAATGCCACATCAGAGGGTACACAATCCCCAGAGACACCTTGCTGTTTGTGAACATTTGGGCCATAGCTAGAGACCCAAATGTGTGGGCCAATCCCCTGCAGTTCAGCCCAGAGAGGTTTCTCAAGCCCACCAATGGGAACCCGGCGGGGGTCGTCGACGTGAAGGGCCAGCATTTTGAGCTGTTGCCTTTCGGGTCCGGTCGGAGGGGCTGTCCGGGGATTTCGCTCGCGATGCAGGAGTTGCCGACGATACTGGCGGCGATGATCCAGTGCTTCGATTGGAAGCCGTGCGATCGGGACGGAGAGGAAGTCAACGCGGTCGACATGGACGAGCGGCCCGGATTGACCTGTCCCAGGGCCAATGAACTGTTTTGTTTGCCTGTGTCTCGTTTGGGCTCTCTAGAGTTCTTAGGCAGCTAGAAACCCACGGGTTCAGCAATTGGGCTCAAAATGCCATAATTGGGCTTCCTTGAATCAAATAAATATAAAGTTGTCCATTTTCTTTCGATTTGAAGTTAAACTGGATTTAGTTTCACATTTTGTCCAAAATGCCATAATAGTGCTTCGATTGCACCTAGTGCAAAATCCCATCTTTCTTCTCTTATAGAGTTAAAAGCCACGCTCAAATACTTGGCTCTTTTTGCTTAGGCTTAAGCCATTTGAGGTGAGTGTAATGAAATATGTAGTCTCAGATAAACGAGTCGATCTGCGCGTATCCGTGAGGAATAGTGCGGATTAAAAAGGAAAAATATGTAGACCCGGTAAAGTATCAAGGCGTATATATCACACAAGAAAATTATAACCTGATCACACTCTACACGGAGCCAATGACTTATTACCAAAAAAAAATAAAATTACTAAGACTAGTCCGACTCTTAAGAAAAATATAAGTTCTGTTTGTGCATGCCAAGCTCTTGTCAAAACCAAAACCATAAAAGGAAAAAAAAAAAAAAAACAGTTTTCATGCATGCCAGGCACTTGAAGATGGAGGGGCTACCTTGAAATGTAGCTCGCCACGCTAGAGTTGCCGAAGACGCCGGCGGCTGCGGTCAAGATGGAGTGGACGTCGGAGGGGTCGACGTGGATGAATGGCCGGGATTGACCGCTCCGCAGGCCCGCGATCAGGTCTTAGCAATTGAGTCTCATCGTGGGCCGAATTCCTTTTAACTTACTGCTCGTGCGAAGTTCAGTCCTAACTTTGCTAATTTTGACCTTAGTATTTGTTTACAAGATACATAAATCAACGGAGAGCCCGTGCCTCTCAACTTGTGGTATATTGAAATGAAAATCGCCATGACTTAGAGAAAGCTTCGAGCAATCTGATCCTTTTCTTCCACCGACGTAGAAAGACGCACCCAGTTAAGTGTTTTTGTGGCATCGACACTGTACAGAACAGACTGGTTTGCTTGCTGGGAAAATTGTCAAAAAAGTCATAAACCTTTTACACTTTTGTCAACTCAGTCCTAAACCTTATAAGTTTGCCGATTTAGTCCTAAATATTTTTACATTTTGTCAATTCAGTCCTATTGGCTAGAAATCGCCGACGTGGACGCCGACCAAACTACATGGCACCGCCGATGTCGGCGTGGACAATTTTTAATAGTATATTATTTTTTTAAAATGTTTTTTTTTCTATTTTTTTTCCTTTCCTTTTTTCCTCCTGCGTTAGGTGAGGGCCGCCCTCACCTAACGCAGGAGGGAAAAAGGATAAAAAGAAGAATAGAAAAAATTTAAAAATTATCCACGTCAGCGATTTTCGGTCAATAGGACTGGATTGACAAAAGATGAAAAGATTTAGGACTGAATTGACAAACTTAAAAAGTTTATGACTGAATTGGCAAAAGTGTAAAATGTTTAGGATTTTTTTTTTGACAATTTCCCCTTTGCTTTGCTTGTCGATAGTAAAGAGAATAACAATTTGGTAAGTGTTTTTTGTTTCTTGTGTGGTAAACGAATAATTGAGTAATTATTGGAGTATTAAATAATGCAAATCAAAGTACGGAGGACTCTCTCCCATCGTTACTTCAAGACGAGACAACTCACGTGATCAATATTGATCCCCGACGTTATCCCCCAGTCCAAGACTCGACAAATATCATAATCTTTCGCTAGGAAAACTAAGAAAGAAGAGAGAATGGACGAGAATTACCCGTAATAATTACTGTTGAGAAGGGTACGAATTTGTGTTTCAGTAGCACCGCGAATCCCGTATAGATTATTCAAGGTTGATTCGACTTACTCACATGTTATGTAAACTATATGGAAATGGTCATGGGAAGTTGAGACTGAATTGATTCCTCTTTACTTATTAACTGGCGTAGGAAAAGTCCTACCTACATCGCTTAAATATGAAGTTTCGTTATGTATTCTCTTTTCTAGGTCAGTGGCTTCAAGTTTTAGGTTGAACTATATATGGCGAGATGATCGACTTGTATTGCAACTTATGAGTAGACATGTAGGGATGCGAATCTTCAAGGGTCGCATATGTTCAAGAAGGTTCATCCATGGTGGGCTATCACAAATACTATGCTTGTCTTCATGGCTCTGGTTGTTACGTAGGGTTTTCTTAAAAAGGTTCCATCATAAACAAATTAATTCACATCGTCCTCAACATCGAAAGTAATTAGTGAAGGACATGATGGGTGTTTCTTATTGTCCCCAAAAGCGGAGGAACCGAACAAAAAAGCTTTTTGAATCTTATTTTCTTTGTCTTGTCTTGAAACCCTCGGAAATTTTTTCTTTGGTCCATCGCATTCACCTTTCTCCTTTAATTTCTACTACTTAGCTGGCTGATTTGGACGTCGCAGCTCTGTGGTTTCTTGTTTTACCAAAACACGAGAAAAGAATATGGTTAGATGCAATTCTAGGGTGCAGCAATGACCGTTCTTCGTTTAGGGACTGTTTTGTTTTGTTGATTCAGTTTCAAATCGTTTAAAGAGTTATTTGAGCTTCAAGTTTGTGCTCTGGTTCTAAATATGACTGATTTGTTGTTATAAAGGCGATACTGTAATGGAATCTCCAATTAGTTTCATTATTCTATCAAATACTGAAAACTTTGTCTTTCAAGTAAATACCAACACGATCAAACATAAGAAATTTACTCGTTTTCGTGAAAACAGTTTCCTTGAAAATATTTTGCTTTAACAGACATATCATCATCCATTAGCTATCGCAAAATTTTTAATGATGGTATCCATATATCAATTATGCCCAATCGTAACTTAACAAAGAAAGCAAAATATCCCTCAATCTTTGAAAAGGAGAAACAAATTAGCAACGTAAAACTTTGAAAAGAAATAATCACCATCCAAAGTGCGCCGACCAATCAAAAGAAAAAGAAACCCTAAATTTCTGATCCGGCGGGTATTATTCATGAGATGGATTGACGGGTGGGATCTCTCCTCCTTTTTCTGGTTCTTTCCCTCTTTCGTCCAAGCCGCCCACGTCATAGTCAAAGAAATAAAAGGTTACCAAAGAGATACATAAAAAACAAAACAAAAAGGCAGCAAAATAAACTCGAAACTCCTCAATAACATCATGGAGAGAGAGAAACATGTTTGAATTGCTGCCTTTGTTCTATACCGACCCACTCAAAAGGGTTTCGTGTCTCCTTTGTATCCTGAATTTGGTTAAAAGATGACCTAAGTTTCAAAAAGCAGGAAATAAAAGAAGATGCACAAAGATGGCAAAACAGATAATAATGCCCCCCACCATCCCCTCCACAATTTGGAATTGAGTCGTACCCAAAACCCATTTGATCTACGTGGAAAAAACAGCATATGGTCCAAGAAGATTATATGTTAACATTGAATCAAGAAAGCGTGGATCGACTCAAGATGTTTTTCCCAATTTAAGAAACCAATTTCCAATTGTCCTTTTACATTCTTCTATGGTCGCAAAAAGTTCCCTTAGAGGAAAGCAAAATTAATCTCAAAGTGGACTTACAATTTCATGCGCACAAGATTGGGTCAATCAAGTTGTTCGATTTTCTTTTGTCAAGGGTTCAAGTTAATTCTGGATTGAATATATACCAAAAGTCCAGGGACCACATTGAACAAATTGAATGTTCATGGACAACATTGAACAAATTAAAAGTTCAAAGACCACATTGCACACTGGTCAAAGTTCATGGACAATTTGTGTCATTATCCCAATCAAGAACTATTACACTTAGAGTGAATACGAGAAAACTCCATCATTAATCTCCCCGCAGAGCTCAATGTCAAGTGTACGGTATAACTAAGTCCGTTACGAATAGAAAGAATAGGGTCGAGTTACTATGAATCAATGAAATTTCCTACTTTTTGCTAATTCTTTTTACCTCTTTCTCCCAAATGGAGGAACCACTCATAACATTGAATGGCACGCCCAACTGATTGCAGACGAGGAAGAAGAGTTCGTGTGTACGCAAACAAATGTGACCACCTCACTCATGATCAGTGACCACCTCTATCCACTACATCATCATCATACATGGCTCATGGACGCGAGTTTCAGCCTTTGATCGTCAAGAAAATGATGGAGAGCCTCAGGCTTTGCCATCAGATTAAGCTTTAGAACTAGTTAAATCCATCTTTTCATCTTACTTAACTGGTTAGGCCAGGATCTTCGCTGGAATTAATTTCATTAAACGAACTTTAGTTTAGTGGGTTCATCGTGACAGAATTAAGAATGATGAAGTGTCCAAACAATTGCCGGGTGGAGGTGGCGTTCACAAGTTTTCCTTTTCCTTTTGGGACCGAGCCAAGGGTTGTTTTTGATCACATGATCATCTTGTAAAAAGCGACCGATCGGAATTATGTGCGTAAACAAGTTCCGACAAGTATCCTTTAGCCGTGGGCAGAACTGAACAGGAGAATGCATGTTGAGAATCGCCAGCTGAGCAGGGACTTTAAAATTCGAGATCTCATTGTTTGTTTCGAGAAGAATAAGATATCGGGTCACGCCAATACCAAACGGACCTGCTCCTCCTTTTGTACTATCTTTAATTCAAACATGTAACATAGATCAAGATTCTTGTCATGTGGACACATGACGTGTCTTTCGAAATTTAATTTACAAAGCACATAGCCATACATGTTTGAGATTATGAAGATAAAACACACACGGGGGCTCCTGCAACCCTAACCTGGGAATTCATTTAGACAGAAAGGGGAACATCATCAGAGATTAAGTCAGGCAGACCAGGAAGGTGAAGAAGAAGAGGTGGTTGAAGACGGCCACAGCTGGGCGTTCTTCACCCGAGAGACACTGGCGAGAACACCTAAGGGCGTCACGTCTCCCTTCACCGTCACTTTCTTCATCTCCATATCGATGCTGAACGACGTCACTCCTGCACAGAAACCAGCCAACGCCACCACATGCGCCCATTAATATCTGTGGACTTTCACTGATCAAATGAGATGGATTATATGTTTATTTATGCTCGGGGATCCACTGTTCGACAGGTGTTTGGAAAACCCACCTTCCATTTTTGACAAGTGTTTCCTCACTTTGCTCTCGCATCCCTTGCAGTGCAGCGACACTCTCAAAACCACGACCTGCAAGCCAGCGATACCTCCAAAGTAAACACAACTTTACAGCTAATACAATAATCTGAACAGTTCTAACTAGGAGCAATTGTCCAAGAGAGTTTGAATCAAGACCTTCCACCACAACAAGGTTACTCAACAACAGAAGGGAGATTAAGATGGCTCGAAATCGCACGGACCTGGTCGCGTGATCGAGCCGAATAAGAGGCTTTGAGGGATGGAGAATCGTCGGACCCGACCTCGCACTTTGTCTTGCTATTGGCTTGTGGAACGGGTACCAATGCGGACGAGACCCGACCCGACTCGGAAACCCAGTCGACGAAGGGCTTGTCGCTCAGCAAATACCGGGCCGACGAACCGCGAGGCGTGCCACTCGCGAGGTCGTAAACGTCAGCTGAGCTTTTCCTGCGGGTGTACTCGTGGTGATCGCCGCTGGTGATCAGCTTTGTGGACGACGAGCAAGCACTCCTCCTGGGCTTTTCGGAATAAGGCCTCGGAGTAAAGGGCAGCTGGTGGGAGGAACAAGGCACGTGTCCGGTGATCAGGTGGTGTTTCCGGCGATCTGGATGCTGGTGGTGGTGGTTGTGGCGGTCGATGGGCCTAGTAGTTCCGTGTCTGACCATGGAACGTTGGTCAAAGCTAGCGCATATCGCTGTGGACGCTGGCGATGCACAGAACAGATCCATTCTCTTCATTTTTCTTTTTTTGGAGGGTGTGTGCGAGTTTTTCGTGGAGAAGAAGATGATGAAATATGGTTTCAGATAAGCATGTGAAATGAGGAGGCCTAGTGAGAGAGAGAGAGAGAGAGAGAGCTACTTGGTGAGGGCAACCACTCTTGCTTTTAAAAGGGCAATATTCATTTTCATGAGATTGAAATCTTACCCAATTTACAATCTACATAAATGAAAGGATTTGTATATGTTGATAAGATAATCGTGACAAAAAGTTCTCGAACTACAAATGATTTGTGTCGAATTGATGGCCGATGTATTTGTGTGTTTTTATTAGAAAAAAGCCTTTTATCTACTAAGTGGAACTAACACATTTATTACATTTAGTTCTGTAAGTATCAACAATTTGATTTTGCTTGTGGATTAATTTTGAACACCATCGATGTAACATGTAAAATCCACTTTATATGAACAAAGAGAAAAAAGGTGAAATGAAAGAGAGAGAATAGACCCACCTGGGTGTGGGAAAAGATCACCATGGAAGATTATAGGGGATCAATCTCGACCTTCAAAGTTGTGACAAGCTTTTCTCCTATATATATATATATCTTTTTGTTATTATAAGCGAAAGGGGTTTGACAAGTTGGGTTGGGCCATCATCTTTTTGGGCGTGGAATGATTGCTAGCACTAGCAGGAGCAGCCATCAAGGGCAAGCAGTTCGCAAGGTCAGGGAGGAAGGAGGGACCTGTTCTAGCACCCGACCTATCTTATTATTGGCGCATCATTGTTTTACCAAACGCCGAGACGATTACAGGGAATTGCCTAAGCTCTCGATTCTCGGTACATCATTAGTAAACTAGCTACTGATCCGTACAGTCTGCTTGAGATTAATATTGCTCGATCCATCTGAATCCGTTAGGGGATAAATGGTTCCAGGTTCTTTCTAGGCTTCAAGTCGGAACCTACTCTGCATACCCTGAAACTTGAAACATATCCCATTGCAAGTTTTAGGATCTACTTAGGTTCCATCTGTATTCTTAATTCAACGATTGCAATGAATTATCACCTCTAAGGACCACCATTTATGGCTACAGTCCACTGACCATAACTCATATTTAGACACACGAAGAGTATGAAAACATTAACAGAGTAAAAATCTCAGTCTTGGATATCACCGGAAATGAAAGCTCGGACTAATAATTCCAGATTACACACTCATCATCGAACACCATGGAATACCGCAGGTTCACGTGAAGACTAATGGTTTCAGATTACACACTCATCAACGGACACCACGGAATATCTCAGGTAGGGGTCAGCATGATACTAGGGTAGAATCGGGAACCGGAGAACCGAACCACCGGTTCTCGGTTCCACATTTTTTGGAACCGCCAGTTTCGATTCCGGTTCCTAGTTCTCAATAGAACCGAACCGGAACCGGAATGCCTAAACCCTAATTTTAGCTTTCTAGTTTCTATCCATCCTTCCTGCAAAGTTTGTTGCTTTGAAGGTTCCGGTTTTGCTTTTGTGTCTTTAGTTCAATGTGCTAGCTTTGTCTCAAGTTCGTTTTTTTTTTTGCGTCTCTCAAATTTCTCAAGTTCGTTCTTTTCATTCTTAGGTTCTGATTTTTCCAAACGTCGTTCAGCCAAGGGCATAGTAAGAGGAGGTGTTCAGTGGTTTCAACGTTCTTTTTGCAAAACACGAAGAGGATCAGGTACTGATTTTCTCTTGCGCAAATCTTCCATAGTGGGGGAGTCCATTCTGACAAATTGCCATAGGAATAGCTTGATTTTTGGAGCCGTATGCATTTTCCATGAACGATTCCAGAATTGTTTGGGGATTTAGAAAGAGGATGAAGCCACACTCTTTTTTGGTAATTCCCTTTTAAGTCAAATAAAAGAGCACTGTTACTTTCCAGTGCAGGACGACTCGCACGTATTGGAAACACGAATTAAGAAATATCTGAGAGGTAATGGTGCTAATTCAGAGGTACGGTAGGTTGTGATTAGAGTACGTTTCATACCAAGCTATCTGTTTTCTGTGTCTTGAAGAATTTCCGCTATCGCAGGCTTTGCAAGACAAAAAATTGAGGGGCCAACTTATTGTAAGAGAAAAGTTACATGAAAAATCTGCAGAAGTTGCGGAAAACTGAAATAAGTAGGACATGGTCACAGAGTAGAAGTATATATACGCATTTATTTATCTTTGGTGTGTGTACACATTTAGCTTACTTCCAAGTTTCATGGATGATTGAGTACTGAAGTTCTACAATTTAGAATTTAAGTCACGTTTTTGGAATTATTGTCAACTGCAATTAAATTGGAATTATTGTCTTTGTTCCCTCTTTTTTTCACGCTTGAACATTAGACACTATAAACTGGTAAATTTGTAATTGCATAAGGCTTGTACTGTACTAGACTTGCTTCATTGATATTGCATTATGGTCTTTTGTAGGGGTCAGAACTTATTTGAGGATGATGTTTTTCTGAGTTATTCGGCAGTTGTTATGATTTCACAATCCGCTTTTATGGACTCCTTTGTTGCTCTCACTCTCGTTATGCTTAACTAAAAATGAAAAAAATAAATAACTAAAAGAAATTGGTAGGTTCTCGGGTACCCTAGAATCGCCCCCGGAATCTGTGACAGGGCAGGTTCCAAGTTCTAGGATATGACGGGTAGGTTTCAGGTTCCAAAAAATGAGGAACCTGTTCCAATGAGTAGGTTCCACCTAGAACCTGTAAGGAACCTCTAACCGCAAGTTCGACATAGAACAAGAAAAACACAAAGCCTTATTCTAGGTTTCACCTCCTGGAACTTGAAACCTACCATGCATACCATGGAACCTAGAACTTACCATGTTTTCACCGGTTCGGATTTCGGTCACAGATTCTATTCTGGAACCATACTCACCCCTAGAATCTATACAATGAATCCAAATGTCTCTTGCTTGGTTGTCTTATAAGTGAAACCCTAGAGATGCAGTTCAAGGAGATTAATGTGGCCGAGCAGTGGAACCGGCAACGTGATTTGGAGACGAGACAAAGCAACGGACACAAAGATCAGATGTACAACTCACGAACTTGGTCACATTCATTAAATCCATTGAGAGAATCAATTGATCGGACCTTGGATCGGGACAAAACCCGTGTGGAAATGGCCGGGTGGCGAGCACATGCGGGCGGTTTTAATTGGCGCCAGAACTGCGAGAGCAATGATCCAAGATTGGTGGAACAAGGGCATGTGCTTCTGCAGCTGACGACTCCATTTTTAGATTTGTTTCCTGTCGTAAGCGAGCTGCTAATTTAGCAGATCTTCAAGATCTTCGTGCCAAAGTTTGATATGTTTATGTCGTGACTCCCTACAATTAATTAAGCTTCGCATTCACTGATGTGGTGAAAACGATGTATAATCTCCCGAAGATATTTACGCACGGAGCGTTTAGGTGTTTGTTGAAACAAATAAAAAGAACTCTCTCCCGCTATATCTTCGATAAATTCAGAGCCGCATAGAGAAGTAAAACGAACTTGAAATTCCGCAGGCAGATTGAAAAGGCCGCATATTCTTGCTCGCCATCAGAACTTCAGAAGGTCGAATGATTGTGTAATCGCCGTTATGAGATTGATATTGCAATTACACCTGATCGATAAACCTGATTGGATACTAAGTTAAAAATTTCTCAAAAAGGAAATGAAGGGAACAAATCCCATAACGTACGCAGCGGAATTACACGGAATTAACAAGCCCGGAAACTTACTTGAATCACTGATCGGAGAAGTACATCACAGAACGGACATACATCGTTTTCCACAGATTAAATGTTACCATTGCAGTCCCTCGAGAGATCGTTCGTCTGTTTGACGTTCGGATGTGGAATCGGAATTCGTCGTCCTTTTCTTGTCCTCGTACTGTTCTCTCTTTACTCTCGTTCATACTTGAACGTAAGAACAGACGCGACCCTTTTTTTTTACGTTTAAAAGGAGTAACTGCCTCTGGCAGTTATCTGAGAGAATGATGGGTTAGGATAGCATACATGGGCGGACCATGGTACTCTCATACACTCCATAATATCCAACATCTTCCACTCGCCCATAAAGGGCTATCCAAAACTCTCATTTGCCCACGAAGGGTCAACAACTCCCACTTGCCCACGAAGGGTTAAACATAACTTTCTCTCTTTCCTGCAAAGTTCATATCAACAAATAATCCGTGCGACCAGCATACTACGAGAGCTTGTTGCCATACATCTGTTAGGAGTATATAGCAGCTCAAAATGGGCATATTAACTCAGAGTAGATCCAGTATGCAGTACCCTAGATCAATCAGTCACATTTACATCATATCTCTCTTGATCTCTTTAAGCAGTTCATATGCATTGTATTCACAATCATGATTAAACTCAAATAATCATAATTGGTCGACCTGTGAATACAAAGATAGAATGTGACATCAAAACAAATTGATCTTCCTCTTCCCTTAAACCTCTCGATTTCAGTTCAGCTCGCTTTTCTAGAAATGTCCCATTAGATCGAATCAATCTCATAACCATTGGCAACACTCTAAGATAGCGAACGATGAATAGAAATCTTGAGAATAAGTAAGAGTCGTGAGGGGACAAATTTGAGGAACTTTTACCCTCAAGAGTCTCACACGGCTTGAAAGTTGAGATCAAAACTTCCGCCAACTCTTATTGGTCGTCTCATGCATACGTAGTATGAAATACGTATTACGGTATTCTCTCCTTTCTCATGGAGCGTATGTCTTGTCACTTAATATCGTACAGATGATAGTTCAAACATACCCAATGTCTAACTTGAGTTCACAAATCTACTCTTTTGAAAGAATCCATCAGAACTCACATCTGGCATTAACACAGATAAAGTGAAATATGTGGGCTATTTCACTTTCGGACATAATAAATAATATGTCCTCATCTTAACACTTTGTTAAGGCGACATTTATACTTTAAGCTCGAGCTCTCAATTATCACCTAGATAATGAGCTTAAAATTATCTCATCTCTATTTATCACATAGTAAATAAATGTGATTACACGTGTGAGTGGGCTAATCTCTTATCTGTTCGACATACCTTCTCAACATAATGCACTAAACATTAATATGCATAAATATCGAACAAACTCAAGCATTAATAATAATGGAACATACCATTAACTGTGAACTTTGGGAAAAATAAGTATCCAGTACTTCAACTTCTACGCAATCCTAGAGATTTCAATATATGGAATTAATCCCTTTGTCAACGCATGACCAAGGAACAACATCTCTAGGAATTGACTTCGTTATAAGATCTGCTATCATTCTATGCGTAGATATGTACTGTACGTTCACACTTCGTGTCTATATGTTTCGTCTTGCCGTGGATCCTTAGTGTAAGCTCTTGCTGCTTAGCTATCACAATTAACCAATAATTGAACCTACAGCATCCTTAGCAACACCTCATTGATCCAAACATCTCTTAAGACAAACACCCTCTCGTACTACTGCTGATAATGCCACAAATTCGGCTTTGATTGTGGATAAGGCTATACATGTTTGCTTCTTACTACTCCATGATATGGCGCCATTGTTAAATAAGAATGCAAATCTAGAGGTAGAATTTCTCTCATCTAAACCTCCTCCTCAGTCAACATCAGTATAGCCTTCAAGGCGCAGATCTCTACCTTGATTACTCAACGAATAATTAGCAGTACCATTCAGATACCTCAGGATTCTATTGACGGCAGTTCAAAGTGCTTGACCTGGACTGGATTGGTATCTACTCACCATTCCAACTACATAACAAATATCAGGTCTTGTACACACCATAGCATACATTAAGTTTCCAACAGCACTAGCATATGGAACACATTCCATTCGTTCTTTTTCTTGTGAAGTCTCAGGACACATTCTACGGCTCAATCCTTCACTTCTTGCAATAGGAGTATCTTTGGGTTTACAGTCTTGCATACGAAATCATTCAAGAACTTTATCAATATAAGTCTCTTGTGAAAGAGATCATAATCTCTTTGAACAATATCTTGAAATCTTAACTCCAAGAATATATGCAGATTTACCCATATCTTTTATCTCAAAATTGGAACATAACCAATTATTGACTGTATCAAAAAACTCCATATATCTTTCGGCAATTAGTATATCATCAACATATAATGATAAGATCACAAATTGATCTTTGGATCTTTTGATATATACACAATGATCTTCATCAATCATTACAAAAAACATATGCCACTATGACATTATGAAAAAACGTATATACCATTGTCTCGAAGACTGCTTAAGACCATATATCGATTTTAAAAGTTGACATACCTTTTGTTCTTGGCTTTCTGTAGCAAACCCAACGGTTTGTTTCATATAATTTTCTTCTTTTAATTCTCCATTGAGAATTGCAGTCTTTACATCCATTTGATGTAATTCAAGATCCATATTAGCCACTATTGCCAGAATAAGACGAATTGAAATAAATCTCACCATAGGAGAAAAACTTCTTCATAATCAATTCCTTCTTGTTGAATATACCCTTTCACCACAAGGCGAGCCTTATATCTCTCAATCGAGCCATCAGCTTTACGCTTTATTTTAAGAACCCACTTGTTCCCAATGGCTTTGCATCCGTTTAGAAGATCAACCAGTTCTCAAACTTGGTTTGATCTCATTGACTCCATCTCTTTTTCCATTGCTTGTATCCAATTTTTCTTATCGGGGCAAGTCGGAGCCTCCTTTACATTCCTTGGCTCATTCTCTTTTTGTGGAGCGACCATGAAAGCTTTACCTTCAATGTCTAAACGTCGACAAGTCGATGGAGAACGATTTTGCGACTTGTTCGCCAAATTTGAGATTATACACTTAGTACGTCAATCTCCATTACGCTCCCACTCGGATTAGATAACGACTACATCTTCACATCAAGTGGTTGCAATTGAGACTGATTCGAAACAAATTCCCCACTTCTCACATTGCTTCCACTTGGATGATATGCCTCAATAAAATCATTATCACTATCGAAGGTTTTAAACAGAGAATAGTTTTCACCTATCCCGCCCTTTTTCTAAAATTCATTCACTAAGAATGTGACATCTCGTGATTCGAATTCAGTTACACTGTCTGCTTTCTTGCTCACCTATAAACACATACCCTTTCGAGTGCTCTCAGTATCTCATGAAGATACTCGTTTTTGCCTCTAGGGCCCAATTTTTCATACTTGGAGGAAGACTCGTGTGTATAAGTAGCACATCCTCAAGGTCTAAGAAAACTCAAATCTTATTTTCGACCTGTCCACAACTCATATGGAGTGAAGGTAACTGATTTAGAAGGCATACGGTTAAATATCTAGACAGTATTCAACAAATCTTCATCCCAAAAGGTGATAGGCAAATTAGCATGTGCCATCATAGACCTAATCATTTCCATTGGGACCTATTTCTTCTCTCCGCGACTCCATTCTGTTGAAGAATCGCTGGAATAGTCAACTGTCTTTCTATTTCTTTTTCATCACATAAACATCTAAACTGATCAGATAGATTTTCTCGACCTCGATCGAATCTTAATTTTTTTTATTTATAAATTGATTTTCTAAAATCTCAAAAATTTCTCAAAGCAACTCATGCTTTAGATTTATGAGAAATCAAAAATAACATGTCCGAATCGAGTGTAATCATCTATTAATGTGATGAAATAAACAGCATCATGCCTTACTCTCACATTCATTGAACCACATATGTCTGAATGGATTAATTGCAAAGGAAACTCATCTCTTGTTCCTTTTCCAAATGATTTCCTCGTTGTTTTTCCCCCTTGGCAATGCTTGCAAATAGGCAAATTGACTTTTTCAATATTGCCACATAAGCCCTCTTTGGCTTATCTAAATATTCGCTATTGGCCAATATGACCTAGCTTAGCATGCCATATATTCACATCATTACAGAAGATGTAAATAGGGAATAGCTAATATTCACACTATTGTACTCAACAATCAGCATAATAAAACCATCCAAAAAATATCCAGAACCACAATAACTTGTTCCAAATGACAAGTCATCATCATCGTTATGAAAGTTTAAACTAAAATCAAGTTTAACCAATACTAACACGGAAATTAAATTCCGTAGAGTTTCTGGAGCATATAACACATTATGTAGGAATAGGGTGCGACCACCACGCATATTCAATTGGCAAGTGCCAATCCCTTTGACTTCCACTCAGGAATTGCTTCTCACATATATCTACTATGCTCCATGTGGAATTTCGTCAAAATTCCATGAAGGCGTCTATGTCCTTTACTACATGGTCTGTGGCCCTTGAGTCTATAGTACACAAAGGATGAGGTTCGGTTACAAAAATTGAATTGGAGACATAAGTAACACTTTGAAGTGTACAAAGGATTTCTAACTTCTTTGACTCACCACAGTTGCGAGCAAAGTGATTCTTCTTGCCACAATTAAAACACTTCACTTACGAAATGTCATTTTCGAAAGGACGCTTTCCTTTCCCATGTTGGTTAAACTTTCAGTTTCTTTCTTGAAGAATTCGTTCCATTGCCCTTCCACTTCTTGAACCCACTTTGATGCTTACGCTTGGAGTCCGAAGCTCCATGTGAACTAGAACCAACATAACAAATGTCAGTTATTGGTTTAGCCGCCAGAAGGCGATCCACCTCTGGTTCAAGACGGCGCAAAGCATCCACAAAAGTCTTTACGTTTCATTGTGGATTAAGTGGATTTTTGATATGCACATAGCTATGAGGCAAAGAATGGATTACTGCTTGCATTTACTGCTCCTTAGTCAAAATGTGGCCTGCATCTTATAATTCACTTATCATGTTTGACATACTTCTCAAAATATTATTTTATATTCTGCCCATGTGGCATCATATAAGTGTCAAACTTTATAGTGATCTATCTCAACTCGGTGACCAATTTCTAACCAAACTTAGTTTTTAATGCTTCCCACTTGACTTTGGCATTTTCATAAATGCCTGAACTCATGCATAAAACGATTTTCCATGCTACTCAGCAACATAATGCGAGCAATAGAGTTCATCTTTTTCCATGCAGCAAATGCCTCTTTATACTTTCTATGATGTGCAGTATTTCCATCTTCAGGTTCTTCTATAACTAGGTTAAGAGCTTTTCTAGAGCTTTTTGCTCTTCTAGCACATACTGGATTTTCATATTCCAGTTTTCATAATTTCCGCCGTTCAAATTCTCTCCTTTGTTAAGCTTAGATACGATATTCTAAGAAGATATGGCCATTGTATCTGAATACGAAGTTCTATAGACATGTATTCACGAACTATTAATGCCTAACATTTATGCATCTATTTTACACTAACTAATTACATTAATGAATAATTTCACATAAGGTCTCAAATTCGAAAGTTCACTATGTTCCCAATCATCATCTAAGAATCCTCGCTTGAAATTATTATTAACATAATCATTTATGTAAAATTGAGTTCATTAAAGTTACTAAAACTTTATAGAACTCCCCACTCAAATAAAGATCATAAATCATACAATAATCCATATATCTTGTAATCATAACATGGCATGCATGATTTGAACTAATACACAAATAATTCACGTATCAAATCATACTCTAATTTCATAATACAAGATATAAAAGCAAGTACTCTGAACTTTATACATGCTATCAGCAATCATGCTCTACACAATTTGCATACGATTATGTACACGTAAGCCATCCTCTATATTTACAAAAATATAGAATAAAAAAAATACTCGAAAAAACGCCCCAAAATACGTGTATCATGGGTTTCATACGTATTTTCATAATTTTAAATACATCCAACCTATCCAAATAATATATCAAATTGAAGATAATTTCGAGACGAACACAACGGTATCTCGCACGCCCAAAACGGAGCTTGGATACGCCGGTCAAAGCTCCGGCGCGTTTGGTCAACGGAGGCCAAAATGTAAATTTTTTTTTTAAAAAAAAAAATCGAGGACCAAATCGAAATTTTCAACAATTTTGGGGACTAAATTGAAATTTTCCAAAAATTGAGGGACCAAATTGCAATTTTCCGAAAGTCTAGGGACCAAGTTGCAATTTTTCGAAAGTTTGAGGACTAAATTGCAATTTTCAGAAAGGTAGAGGACCAAATTGCAATTTTTAGAAAATTCGGGGGCAAAAACGTAATTTTGCCGTCAGCGGTCAACGGGAATAGTCAACGGTCAACCATTGACCCAGTCAACGGGTCGGTACCGGGTCGGGTCATGGGCCGGGCCGGGTTCTCGGGTCGGTTAGCGCCCGCTGACGTCATCTGCTGACGTCATTGTGACGTCATCTGATGACGTCAGCCACGCGTGCGACGGTTCGCCCACGTGCAGTGCACGTGGCGCGTGGCTCCCAGCCGCACCGGTCACCCCGGAGAGTGGCAGCGCGTGAGCCTCCGTCCGGCATCCTCTGTCGACGTGCCACCCATCAAAACGCTCGTCTCGTCGATACGAATCTGATGGTATGTTAATAGTCAGTTTTTACCGAAGTGAAACACGCTTAAAGGTGATGTTTCGCCTCTGTTCCGAAGGCCCGGCACCGCCGTGGTGCGTGCGGCGCGTGTGGGCACTCCCGACGTCGCTCGCGATGGGCAACCACTCCAAATCTTCATCTCGCCGAGCCCGTTCCTCAGATGTGTTCTAAATTCATTTTTGATGAATAGAACAAAAACAAACGTCGATGAACAGTACGGTCGAAAATAGTGTTTTCGGGTTAATTTGAGAACAAAACTTCACAATCAATCAGGAAACAAGAACATACGCTTTGATACCAATGAAGGGAACAAATCCCATAACGTACGCAACGGAATTACATGGAATTAACAAGCCCGGAAACTTACTTGAATCACTGATCGGAGAAGTACATCACAGAACGGACATACATCGTTTTCCACAGATTAAATGTTACCATTGCAGTCCCTCGAGAAATCGTTCGTCTGTTTGACGTTCGGATGTGGAATCGGAATTCGTCGTTCTTTTCTTGGCCTCGTACTGTTCTCTCTTTACTCTCGTTCATACTTGAACGTAAGAACAGACGCGACCTTTTTTTTTTTACGTTTAAAAGGAGTAACTGTCTCTGGCAGTTATTTGAGAGAATGAGGGGTTGGGATAGCATACATGGGCGGACCATGGTACTCCCATACACTCCATAATATCCAATAGGAAATAACTTACCCCAACTCCACCCATTTACACAAGGCCCAATGACCCACTTGGGTGAACTATTATACTCGCGACGAGCCGTAATTGAAATACTCGAGTGTGGCACACAAATGTGATCTTAGTAATTCAACTTAGGCTTTCAATATGTCGAAAAGTGCTTCATAACACCTCTACTTTTGAGAAACAACATTAGGATAAGGATCAAGATCTAAGTTCATCTGAAATATTGTACATGTGATTTATATCTGTAGGGGCTAAAATCGATTTTGTCAATTGATGATTAAATGTGTGTCAACTCTTCGCTTATATGTTTGCGATACCATTTTCCCTGGTCCACAATCGATTGCTCACTCATTGCTCGTGACTCATTGCGCCTGACTTTTGACACCAATTAAAGCGTGATAAAAGCCAACTAATCTCAACTGTCACTAGTAATTAATCTTCTTTTCACCTGCTTACTCGACATGAAAAAGGTTCCCTTAATGACCACTCTCGCTCATGGACAATACATGTTGTCTTACTCAGCAATCGACATAACTCCATTGCTATCAACAAGGTATCTTTTGCCTAAATTACCCGGAAACCATTCATCACATTTGTTGTTGTCATAAACGGCCAAGTCCTAAAACAAGGATAATTGCTTCTTTTTGCGTTGGACATTAAATTTGAGGCGATACATTTATGAGATGGATGCCAATTCAGTACGGAAATCCGTGACGTGGCGGTGTGCCACGTAGGACGAGCCGGCGATGACTAGACCGCCACGTTAGCGATTTCCGGCGAAAATGGTTCGGAAAGATTACATTGGAATTTCACGCAAATGTTTAGGATTGAATTGGCAAAATCGAAATGTTCAGAACTAAATTGCCATCTGTCAGGACAGATGTGATAATTTTTCCTAAATAAGGATATAATGTTTACATACAATTATGACCGATTTCACATTTTGGGGTCCCTTTAGTAAGTATCCTCTTTCTTTCATCATATTGAATAAGATTCAAATTATTTCGGCAATAGATTATCGTCCTTACATCTAGTCAAAAATATTAAAATTGCGGAAATAGCCATCAACCCTTTTTTTTTCCCTAAAAGTGTTAGTTGAATTTTTGATGAAATCACATAATCAATCACCTCAGAAGACTTCCTTAAATCTTGTTATCAATCTTTCTCTAACTACCAACTCTTTAGCAACTTTTTATCCAGTCTTTAAATTAAAATATATACAACAAAGAAAGTTGTGGGTCTGCTTGCAATAATTTGTTTTATGATCACGCGTTTAAAGATGTGGGGCTTTCATTAGCCAAAGCATTCTCAACCTTACTCCTTTTTTATAAAGGCGTTTATATCCCCCTTTTTTTAAGTTATTAATTCTTTGATTAGGTGGAACTAATTCCCTTATTTAAGTTTTTCCCCATAAACAATGCTCTCTCTCTCTCTCTCTCTCTCTCTCTCTCTCTCTCTCTCTCTCTGTGGTATGCAACCTTAAAGCTGATCGACATATGTCAACTTCTTGTCCGACATTCTTTATCTTAATTTCGTCCATCTTCTGTTTATGTAGGAAAATACACATTTTTTTTTTATGGCAGGCAATTTGACATGTTAGAGAAGCAAGTCGATAGAGACGAGGGTCTTCAAAATTCAAATGGAAAACTGGTACTGTATTGAAAGCATTACACTATGTTGATCAAGTCATGTAATACTCTCTTGCTTTCATAAAGCTGTTCACACAAAAAAGGATTTCTTAAGCTTATCCTTTATAGAACTTTTAAATCGCACTTTGTCGCTTTATCTTTATCGTCTATTAACATTTTGGACCTTGTTTCTCCATTCTCTGGAAGCAATGATACAGGAATGATGTATGCAAAAATAGAACATCGGTCGATTTCTCGTGAAACTTGTTGGCTGTTGTACATCTTTGCTCCCATATTTCCAATTATCCAGTAAAAATTCCTTCATTTATTTTATTTTTAATGCTTTAGCGAGAAAAATCCTTATTTGTTTGTGTTGGGTTGGACTTTGCTATTCTCCGACTTGAAAGATCAGAGAGCCCACTGATGAATCTGGCCCAGATGTTATGCACTCGTGATCTTGTTGGTTGAATTTGAGCCCACTACGTTACGTCCATCTGAAAGGGCTTTACTTTTTTTATGCTGCCAGCCCAAAGATCGATTTATTAACTTGGGATCGAACCAAAGTGAGTGGGCAGTAATGGAATTCAATCATTTGATTATCATATGAATTTAGAAATGCAGGAGCAAATATATCGAGTAATCTCAATCCGTGTGGTCTAGAAGAGTTGTATAATAATGGAAAACTCGTGCATATGTGTTCGCTCGTTTTTGCAACAAGGAATATCTTTCACCGAAATTCAGTCTACGGTTTTTATTAAGAGGGTTCTGTGGCTCAACTCTCGAAAGGAAATTTTAGTGAGAACACGGAGCAACACAAATGGAAGTGAAATGGGTAGGAAATAAGTGGATCGAATATGGATTTGAGATCAACAGAGGTTCAGACTACGTTACAATACTCTTACGAAAGCAGTAGAAAGCTTGAAGATAAATTGAAATTGCAGAAACTCTAAATGCTGGAAAGGAGAGTACATGGAAGTTAAAGTGCAGAAAACTTGAGTTCTTTTGGATGTGTGTTGATCTGTCTCCTTCTCTTCTCTTTCGAGTATTTGTTGTTCTTCAGCTTTCCATAACCGTCCGTCGGTTATTTTCTTGCTTTCAAACTTTGAATCTTGGCGCCTTTAATAACTTCCCATTTGCCCACATTTTATCCGCCAAAACTTGATCTTCAACCGTCAATATGGCTTCAAATTTGAATCTTCTCCAATAACTGCCGTGAACTGTGCACACCCATTATCCGGATTTCTTGCTCGTAACTTCTTGCTGACATGGCTAGTTCGGCCGTCGTGCGATTTCTTTCGACTTCGCACTCCTCTTACTGCTAACTCTTTACAGTTTCGGTATGTCCAGAATCTTACCGAATTTTGAAAATCAATTACCCTATTCTCTTACTTCCCGAATATCGGGTTTAGACTTCTGGACATTTCGGTATGTTTCAGATAACTTACCGAACTTCTTACTGTTCCCGATTTACTGATTTTCGGGAAATGGTGATACTAAAGCCACTTCGGTAACTCATTATTATTTGATGTCAACAATACGGTGGAACTTTTTTTTTTTGAGTCTTAAGGCAAGTGGGAGATTTGTAACATATCCGCTTCAAATGAACTTTACCATGCTAAGAATGCTAAGATTGATTTACAATATCGAGATACCACTACCAGATGGTGCCACAAACTTCTATTAGGTTTCCAATTTTAGCCATTTGCTACTTTGACACATCGATTTGACATGTTGATTATGTGAGCCGGTCTAAATGTATATAGCTAGCATCGCTCTGATAGTATGATTGTCACGCGTCGACTATTGACACGGTGTGAAGGATCAAAGAATAATCTTTCGTGGAATTTTAGACGCCCTTTCTTATTGCCTGTGGGGGAAATTTCTTCTCTTTTTTGCAGGGTTGTTGAATTGTCTTCTATTTATACCATGCTAAATATGTGTGGGAAAATGAGGAAAGTCAAGATGTTATCGGCGCCAAACGCGGGGATTACTTTCAATCGATTAGCGGATGGTCCCGAGCCGCAAGAAATATCTCCGGAGCGAAAGTGACGTGGGACGAAGACGCACGTTTGCTTTGCCTGTCCGAATTGCCATCCGAACAAAAACAATTGAAGAGTCGAAGCGTCTTCGCACTCGGTTTTCGTTTCTCACGGCGAGTACGTGCGTTCTGACTTCTTAAGCGAAGTCGTAATGGCATGCAGTCCACCAAAAGTAGCACTAAACAACACAGTGTGATCCATGTGTTAAAGAGCTTCCAGATGGGATAAGAGCTTCTTGATCCGCGTAACCCTAGTCCGACTCAGTCTGCCCTAGCTCTATGTTTTGTTGATCTTTGAGCTTCGAGATGATTTTGTGTGTGAAAGAGAGGGAGAGAGAGGAAGAGAGAGAGAGAGAGAGAGAAAGTCTCACGAGAATCCTATTTTAAAGGAATTTATTTCTTCCCCCCATTATGGGGGACAAAGAAAAAATGAATAATTGCTCATAACAACAACTAGACTTATTCAAATTTTTTTGCCAATATAATCTCTATTTCATGGTTAATGAGGCAACAAAAGAAGAAAAAAAGAGAGAGGATGCAATGGTTGATGGAGCTAAGAAAACCTACTAGAGATTATTATTTGGATCAAGAAAAATGAGTTTGACCATTTTCAGGTAACAAAATCAAAGTCCAGGACTGCATGGATGATTTATAACTTTGCAAAGTTCAGGTGCCATTGGGCAATGTTGCCAAAGTTCAAGGGGTTTTGACTTTTGAGCAACCTATCCAAGCCAAAAAAAAAAAAAAAAAAAACAAAGAAAGAGAAAAGGGAGAGCACTTGAGAATTGAGGTCTGTCCTAATGGGGGAGAAAAAGAGCAACAGCAGGAAATAGATAAAGTCAACGTAAGCGTGAGGTCGGGTGGCCGGTGGATTTGCCCCTACTCGCTGGCGGATCAAAACGTAAATGTCCAACGGAACCAACAAGAACTAGAATTCTCTCTTCTGGATTTTTTTAAGAAAAAGGAGCATTTCATCCTCTATTAGACAAAAAAGAAAATATGAAAAAAAAAAAAACTATTACGTTCTCGAAGGTTGGACGGTACTCCCCATACCAATGCTCATGGAATTGCCAAAACAACCCTAGAGAATATACCGTGTGGAATCCATCC
The DNA here is from genome assembly GCA_029784005.1 of Lenwebbia sp. NSW1173648. Taxonomy (NCBI): domain Eukaryota; kingdom Viridiplantae; phylum Streptophyta; class Magnoliopsida; order Myrtales; family Myrtaceae; genus Lenwebbia; species Lenwebbia sp. NSW1173648. Next base: position 1,809,392 of record JARCGZ010000011.1, read on the forward strand.
AATTAATTGCTCCATTGCACAAGAAGAACAAGACTCTACTAGGTAACGATCGCACATCACAAAGTACAGACCATGATAATATGGGGACAATTGTCAAGAAAGTCCTAAATCTATTGTACGGTGGTCAATTCAGTCATAAACTTTTCAATTGTGTCAATTTAGCCATAAACCTTCTGACGATTTGCCAATTTAGCTATAAACCTTCTAAATAATTTGTCAATTTAGTCATTTTGGCAGGAATAGTTGACGTGTCAGTCTAATCAGCGTCGATCCTCCTACATGGCACGGCCGGTGTTGACGTGGTTTATAATTTTTTTAAAAATTTCTGAATTTTTTCTTCTTTTTATTTTTTTTTCTTTCCTTTCTTTTATTGTTTTCCTTTTTTCCCTCTGTCGGCCATCACCAGGCCTCGTTGATGCCCGACAGAGGTCGCCTGCCTCAGGCCACGACCGCCCTCGCAGGCTTCGAGCGAGGGTCCATGTCAATTAGATAGTGGAGGGAAAAGAAAAAAAAAAAGAAAAGGAAAGGAAAGGAAAGAAAAACGAAGAAGAAATATCTCAGAAAATTAAAAAATTACTAAAATTGTCCACGTCAGTAGGACAGTCGATATTGAATAAACCACCCCATCAGCGATTTCCCACCAAAATTAGCCGGAAAGACTAAACTGGCAAATCGTTAAAAGGTTTAGGACTAAATTGGCAAATCGTCAGAATGTTTCGGATTAAAATGATACAATCGAAAGGTTTATGGTTAAACTCATAAATTATCAAAAGATTTAAGGTTAAATTGGTACTATCGCAAGGTTTTATGACTGAATTAGCCACCGTACAATGGCTTTGATAAATTTCCTTAGTAACATGCCAACCCTGCATTTTTTGGGAAACTACAAAAACAATTTTTTTGTAATGAACTTAGCATCACATGATATTTATTTATTTGTTTATTTATTTGCATGAATATAAATCAAATATGAGTGGCAAACGCAATTGTACAATGTTTAAAAGTATATAGACTAGAACCTTAACTCTTAGGACTTGCAACTTGCAAGATACAATGATCAAATTATGTATCAATCAACTCTGCTAAGAATAAATATTAAGATATGGGGTGCATCCAAGTATTTTTCATCAAACAGCAATAGTCTTGCTAATTCGATATGCCAAACGCACCATAAATTTCAGCCTTTAATCAGTGGTTCTATAGTTGCAAGCAATCACGAAAAAGTCCAATTTCATTACTCTTTCAACAGTTCAGTTGTGAGAAGTCGGTCATACGTTGACTTTGTCTTGATGACGATTGACATTGAAAGAAAACCCAACTCGGTAGGGCTCTCGTTTACCGAAAATGGTCCACAAAGTACATAACTTTTGTCGAAGTAAAAGCATCATTTATTCTACGTTGACATCGAGCGTGGGTGATGCAATTAGGAGAGAGAGAAGCCTCTGTGTTAAACAAAATTCAGGTGGTGAAGCATAGAATTAGTCAACGTAATGATAGATAATTAACTTTTCACCAGCTTGTACGCCGAAAGCTAAACATTATTAGCTCATGAATTTTTTTTCCCATAGAGGTCAAATACATCGTGGTCATCATGATAAGTGATCCTTCGCCCCATAACTTGTGCAGCTATGATAGCTTGAACTTATACGGCTTCTTTGAAAATATGTCTCGAGTTTGATTCCTAGTTAGTTTCCTATTTGAGTGATCTCCTAATTTGAATATGTTTTTCCCATTTTGGCTCTAGCTATTGTCTATACATAAGAAGTGTCTCCGCTGTGAAAAGCATCAACGAGGCGCGATTATCCCAAGTATTTTGAAGAAATGAGAATATCATATTAGGATTTTGTGTATTTTTTTTTTATGAGATTGAAAGATTATTTCGTGAGATTGTGGAGGCTAAACACTGTGTGAGTTATTAGATGTCATTGGGGCAATGAAACACTAAGAGTGTTTGAGTGACAAAAGTGTGGTTCTAATATCCGTTGTATAGCTTAATTTACAGTGAAATTCTTTACTGTTTTCCCCGTAGATATAGGTTAAACTGATCGAACCACGTAAATTTAACGTTCGATTTATTTTCTGATTTCGTTTATTTTATTGTTCAATCTCTTATTTTCGCAACATTATATACTAATTAAAAATATTGGACTCGTGCGTCCCATCATTTTGTAGAGAAACTCCAAGAACAAATTAAGAAAAAAGCCCCTAAAAGTGGTAGATCTAGGATAGAGAAGTCAACTCAAGCTATGTCACGAGTGAACCAATGGTTAAGTCGTATATTTAGAATTTGCCATCTTCACATGGAGAGATTTATTGATTTGGGGACCGCTAGGGACTCATTGACGCACCGTGAATTTAATTTAAGAATTGATTGGTTTGATAAGAAACTGAACCGGAACCATTGATACCCTTGCGATCGAGGTTGTGGTACACTAACTTCCCAAACACAAACCTTTGAGCCACAAGTCGGACGAGTAGTTTTGGTTTAAAACGAATTTTTTCGCGGTGGGTGTTAAGTCATGATAACAACCGGATAGAGTAACCGTGCTAGTTCATTTGTCTATGGGGGAAAGATATAAATATTGGCAGATAGTGAATCCAGGTGAGATAAATGAAGGGATTTATCGCACACCGAATCAGAATGATCACACAGAAATTAAAGAAAGTTGGACGACGCACGAGATTACCCAGGTTCACCCCAAAATAGGGCTACATCCTGCAAAGAAACTTCACTATATTTTTGGTTTACAGCCACTCAACTTGTTACAATGATCAGAAAAACGAGCAAAATATATATGCCTCAAACGGGCCCAAAACCTAAACATATACGAAACCTCTTAATCCCACACCATACGGGCCAGCTTAAATAAAAGCCCAAACCCGTTGAGGTTTCAGGAGCGCTGCCCTTGAACCCCCACCCGCTCACCGGCGAGCGGCATAGCCGTCCGCTGACCGGGCAGCGGAACCCCTGTAGGGAGGCGCTGCCCCCGAACCCCCGCATTCTGCGCGCAGGGGTCACATGTCGTCGGATAAAACTTCAGTTTCCCTAAGCTTACGTGAGCGTACCCGATGTGAGAAACAAGGGTCCCCGAAGTATTCGCTAACTCCAATAATAAATATGCTCTTCCGTGGAATTTTAGACCTCTTTTTTTCTTTTGCCTATGGGAGGAATTTCTTCTTTTTATTGATTACGTTGTTGAATTGTCTTTTCATTATACCATGCTAAATCTCTGTGGGAAAACTAGGAAATTCCCAGATTTTCAGACAGCATCGGTGCCAAACGCGGTGATTTCATAAGCGGTTGCTTCGGACTCTCAGAGCCCCGGAGAAAATTCTTCAGAGTGAAAGTGACATGGAACGGGAAGTTGCACGTTTGCTTTGCTTGTCCGAATTGTCATTCTAATTTCGCCCTTTAACGTTGAAAGGTCAAACACACGAACAGATCGAAGAGTTGAAGCGTCATTTCAGCTTTCATACCGCAAGCCAACCCGCTGAATTGCATGCATTGGATCGAACCTCGGATGTCGTAATCCCAACTTACGCGTACAGAAGTTTGCCGCCCATTGAGCACCGCACTTATTAGGAGTGTCGCTATATATAATGAGATTTTATGGGACCGCTAATTTAAATATCCTAATACTTCCATTCATACGTAGATTGGACTTTGACCTATGCCTTAAGAGTGAAAATACGTAATAAGACCGAGATTAAGGGTCTAGAAAGTTTCTAACACATGACTTATTGGGTGTGGTTTATACTTCCCAATGACAGGAAAACACGTGAGTCTCGCTAATTATAGTTTGAGTTTGGGCTCATAAATAGCTACTGTTATATATACTCTTTTTCGCTTGTAATTGAGTGATGTAACAAGAGGTGCGATGTGCTAATTATAGTGGAATTTTCTGCTGGACGTAGCCCTAATTTAAGGGTGAACCAGGATAAGACCTTGTATCGAATTTCTTTTTCTCGTTTTACCATTTACTTCGTTGTGATTGTGCGCCGAATCCTAACATTTTGATGCGGTTGCTTAAGGAAATGTATCCCACCTTTCCTATAATATTTCCGGAGCATAGCCATAAAAGTGGACCAAGTCATGTTTAAACAAATGGATAATCCTTTTTTAAAGGAATCTCTTTACTTTCTTTCCCCCCCTCAAAATTCCATCGACAACTTTTTCCTTCGACAAACGAATAATTGTTTCAAATCCTTTGAACCTTGGCAGCACAAGTGCCCCGCAAACTTAGAAAAGTTCCAAACTATCTCCCTCAACATTAGCATCGGTGTACAATAGCTCCCGAACTTTTAAAAATTACAAATTGCCCTAAATTTTTATTTTTGTTGTGGCCCCTAACTTTTCTATTTGCATAACCGTCAAGTCGGGAAAATTACCAAAAAAATCCTAAACTTATTGCAATTATATCAACTCAGTCCTAATTTTTTTTTTGTTTTGTCAATTCATTCTTAATCCTTTTGTATTTGTGCCAATTCAGTCCTTGCGGTAAAATTTGGCTGGTCGGGGCCAACGTGGCAATTTTAAGTAATTTTTAATTTTTTTCGAGTTATTTTTTGTCTTCTCCTTCTTCCTCTAGCTATTCGCCAGATCGGCGATCGGCTGGAGGCGAGGGCCGGCGTGGTCCGGTAATCTACTAGTGGAAGAAGGAGAAGAAAAAAAAGAAAAAATAAATAAATAGATAAATAAATAACACGAAAAGATATTATCAAAAACTGTCACGTTAGCGCCGATGGATTAGTCAAGGTATGCGTGAGAAAAGTCTACAACAACACCGCGGCCGGTGGATTTGCCTCCAGTCGCCGGCGGATCAAACGTAGATGTCCAACAGAACAAATAAAAATTAGAACATTTATTTATCACACGACACTGAGGGCATTAAAATTCTATCTTCTAAATAAAAAATAAAAAAATAGAGCATTTTCATCCTCTGTTAGTAAAAGAAGAAAAAAAAATTTTATTACATCCTCCAAGGTTGGACGGTACTCCCTATACTAGTGCTCAAGGAACTTTCCAAAAACCCCGGAGAATATACCATGTGAACTCCATCGAATTTGACAACAACAAAAAAAATCCATCGAATTTTCGACCAAAAAAAAGAACTCCATCTAATTTGGACAAAAAAATAAAAATAAATAAAAATCCATCGAATTCGCCGCTCCATTGCACAAGAAGAACAAGACTACGAAGCCATTGTAACAATGCCAACCTTGGATATCTTGGGAAACTACGAAGCCATCCTTGTAATTAAATTAGATGAGGGAAAATTATCAAAAAAATGTTAAATTTATTGCACTAGTTCATACTCAGTCTTAAATCTTTCAATTTGACCCATTTAGTCCTAAAACTTTTGACAATTTACCAATGTAGTCGATCCGGCCAACTTTGGTTGAAAATTAATAACGTGGACGCCGGCCATCCTTTGTGGCACGGTTAGGGTTGACCATGCGAATATTTTGAAAAAAAAACAAAAGAAAAGAAGAAAGAAATTTGGAAAAATTCTACAAAAAATTATTAAATTGAAAAAATTGTCCACATTAGGGCAAATCATGCCATGTAGGACGGTCAGTGCTAACTAGATCGCCATATCAACAAAATCCGGCCAAAATTGGCTAAAAGTATTAATGGACAAATCGTAAAAAAGTTTAAGACTAAATTGGAAAATAGTAAAAAAATTAAGATTAAATTGGTCAAATCAAAAGTTTTAGGATTGAATTGGTACAAATACAATAGATTTATGACTTTTTTTTTTATAATTTCCCCGTTTAAATCAACAGCAAGTCAGTTTGAGAAGAAACTGAACCAGAGCCATTGACACTAGGGGTGTGCAAACTGGATCGGACCAGCCCGGACCGGACCAACCCGGCCGGGTTGGTCCGGTCCTTGAGGGGAGCGGTCCTGTCCCCGATTCCAATAAATGGGACCGGTGGCCGGGCGGTCCGGTCCTCGGTCCCATGGTGGATGGGACCGGACCGGACCGCTTAGAAAAGAAAAAATAATAAGTAGCCAACACCATCTTGCTGGGATATCCAATTTTTATGAGTACTTATTGATCAAAAGAGAAAAGTAACTTCCTTGCTTCTAAAATAAACTTCAGAATTTGAAGTTTTTCACACAATAAATCAGAACCGAGCGGCATCCAAGTTATGTGGATGAAGCTTTGGTAACTAAAGGGTTTGGCAATAAGTGTTCAATCGGACATTTTTGTTATTTCAATGTACATTACAGCAATACGATCTCTTTAGCCTAATCCGAACCCGTCTAATGGATCAAAAAAGAGTCGGAAAAATACGATAGATCGCACTCTTACACAAGAGGAATTTACACCAGTTGGGCAATTTCCTCCCTCAACTAAACTGCACAATTACCAGCAGTCTCGAGTCAAGTTCGAGGTAAAAAAAAATTAATTTTTTTTTGGTATTAGTGGTCCCATTGGGACCGGACCGTTGGTCCTGGGCCAGTCCGGTCCCTAGTCCCAAAAATTTGGGGACCGGGACTACCAGTCCGGTCCCCGGTTCCATACCGGGACTGTACCGGTCCGGACCATGCACACCCCTAATTGACACCCTTACTATTGAGGTGCGGGTAAACTGACCTCCCAAACTTAAACCTTTGAGCCACAAATATGGTTAGTAGTTATAATCTAAGTCGAATATTTCAAAGCGGGTATTGAATCATGATAACGCCCAGAGAGTGTAATCGTGCTAGTTTACCCATTTGTTGTTCAATCTTTTTTTTTTTTTTACAAATAAAAAGAATCAAGAGATAAACAAACATCAAATGAATAGTTACGCAGGATATGAATGATTTTATTTATGGTGATCCACTCCATCATTTCATATAACCGCAGGTCCACATGAATGTTGAATTAGGGCACACGGTAAGAGGGATTTGTCATTAGTACTTGAACAATTCATGGTACTCTAGCCTAGCACGAAACCATCTTGTTTCACATATGCATTTTTCAATTTCAAACTTCCTTCATTTTCTTGGACTATCGGGCCGAGCTAATTGATCTTCACAAGCTACGTCCTATAACCAAGAAAAGAGAGACTATATTCAAATACGATGTCATTGATCGTGCAATTCTCCATGTCATTAATGATACAATATAATGCGATGGACTTGATCAACTCAAATGAAATTCCTAGACCGGCTTTTCGGCATGTAAGTTAGGCGAAAAAAGATCGAAAGGTAAAACAAGTTTTTCCTTGAGTGGTTGATTAAGATTCGGGGGTTGAATTTGGCACTGTACTTTACCGGCTCTTCCAAGCTGGAGTCGCTTTGTCCCAAATGCTAAATACATCGTGGAAAACGACCTTAATAGATAAATTGATTTTGGGGTCCTTTATAGGGAGCAGAAGTGCCGACACTATTTGTGCAATTTCATCACCACACGCTACAAACAGATGGGAAAACGACGCGTGGGCATTGGAAGTGACCCTTGGAGCGATTGGTCCTTGTAAAAGATGCACGTGCTTGTATTTTATCACGAGCGACTACGTTTCATAAGACTGGTCTAGAAGTTGACTTACGAAATGATGAGTCGGACTGTGGGTGGCTCTTTGAATAAGTGGACAATATTCAAGAGCCAGTAACAATTTCACATGTCATTTAGTAAACAGATAATTGAAAACCGGTCATAAAAATCTGTCAATTTCCTTTAAGTATCAAGCTTTAATTGAACCATCAATCTCTCAAATTGAACCATTTAGCTAATATACTTGTGTAGTTTATTTGGAGGAGGTGAAGTTAATTGGAGATGCACGTGAGAGTTGTGTTAGAGAAGTCCCGATATCCTAGTTAACCTATAACTTATTGGTTTAAGCTTTTGAGTGAAAATTGGTCTAAGTTACCAATAATTCTGGACCCAACAGTCACACGAGAGAGTACGGGTTGACGTGTGAGGAGGAGAGATTATTGGGTGGACTTGAGACTTTCCATTACACTTATAAATCGATCACCAGCCCATTCCACGATCGATATGGGACAATCCCAACACTTGTTTTATTTATAGTACAAAGATTCCATGCGTGTAACGAGAGTAAAGCTCAAATTCACAGGGCAACGCGCATGATCTTCGAGCTGCTTTGAGCAAAAGGCACGAGCTAGAGTTTTACCCGGTAAAAGTTCTTATTCCTTTGTTTTTCGTTACAGAGATCAGGCGGTGCATGGTTCAGTTTTCACGTACCTGGACTGGCATAAAAGGAAACGGTATGATGATTTGGGATAATAATTAGAGCATATACAAGTATTAGCCTCCTTGAAAGGAACGGGCGTAGAGGCCAAAAACCAGCATGCCACCCACTTCTACGAACCAGTTTTCATTGGTATCCCAAAGTATTATACGATGGATGACCAGGTCATTTCGGAAGGCTCCAACAGCTTGAAGCCAAAAGGAGGTTTCATGCCAAGAACTATACAACACTCATTAAAGACTCGTTAATTAATTAGCTGAAAGAATTAGCTCACCAAGTCTTTGGCGCACTTTCGGTTTGTTTATGGAGGAGCATCGGCGACCATGAAGACAACCTCTTATGCGTTAAATTAATGTTTTCGACACAGATGGATAGATTATGTCCTAGACAATGCAAGCTGTGTGTTTATGCTTCTTGGAAATGGTCAAAATATCATCATAAACTGTTTAGCGCCCATTGACGTATTTATGTAACAGCTTACCTTTTTCGAATAGGGTAATCGTGCTCTAAATCTATTTATGGTTGAATATTCGAAAATTTCGGAATAGTTAGTTGTGATCCGACAAAACTCTATTGATACAATTGTCATGGATAGATGTGGCATATTCGTAAGCTTTACCTATAATGAATGTCACATGCACGAAATACGCTTACCTCGGATATTTTGAATCAAAAGCCAATATTATTTGAGAAATAATTATTGGACAGTCCTAAATTTACTATGAGATTAATAGCCCATTCTGGGCCACAAAAAACAAGCAATAAATAATTAGAAATTGTTGTGGGGTTCATTCTTTCAAGAATTTGTTGCCAACAACATGATGTTATTATCACAATTATCAAAAGATTATTATGTTAGCAAAATTCATATTATTTTCTGTAATTTATGACCGATATGAGCACGGACACTTTGTGACATTCACCTACACAAATTAAATTTTGCAGCCATTTGGCATTCAGTAGCTGGAATTGTACTTTTAAGGAAAGTTAGAAACGCATCCCAAAAACCTGACTTTGTATTCTAAAACTTGTGGACCCGAACTTTCGCAATCAATGTAACTTCCGGATTTTGAATTTGAGACGCAGCATCAACGGACTCGAAACCCTAAAAAAGGCCAATCTTAGTATTACGTGCACGTAAGAACAAGAGGCTAATAAAAGCATGATCCGATCCCCAAGGCCCGCGTCGGAACTGAGTTGGAACGAGTCACAAAAACTTCCCAGCGACATTGATTCCTGAAACGGTCCTTATGCATGGAAATCATAATCTATCCATATTTATATTATTATTATTATAAGATCCGACAACAAAGTTGGTAATACTGTATATCCCAAAGGAAAGGTGCGAGAGTCATTCGACTGCCGGACATTAAAAAAAATAATTATTATGTTCTTGCCCTCGACCCTTTGCTTAGCTGCAAAACGAGCCAAATATGCAGTCTTGACCTAGAGATTAAATAAGCAAATTGCAGAGGCAGTCAACAACTGACGCACCACGATTCGTTTTACTCGGTCAAAAGTAATTTACAATTGTTTATGGCACATGGAACTCATCACAGGCCCTTATGGTAGGTTTTAGCTAGAAGCGATGAGGGAAAGAGAGGAAAAAGGATTAAAATGCTAAAAATTGGAATGAGTAATTAGGGGTGTGCAACCGGACCGGGTTTACCCGGAAACCGGACCGAACCATCCGAAAAACAGGTTCGGGAACTGGTTCCTGTTCAAACCCTTCTGGGAATAGGTTCTAATTTTTGGGAATCGGTCCAGTTCTCGATTCCAAGTGAAGACCCATCCGGGAACCGGACCGATTTTGGAACTGATTTTTAGCTACTGTTAAGAAAAAAAAAAACCATAATCTCGCTTGCCTCACCTCCTCTTTTCTGGTGGATTGTAATTTCTATTACTCATATTAGGGAATGTTATTTTTTGCGGATAGTGAGTTTTATTATTTATCTTTTACTTTGAATAGTTTTATTGCTACTCATATTATTTTGCTGGAAAAAATGAAATAAAAAAAAGAAACAAAAGAAATACAAGTTCTCGGGTAAACCTTAGAATCAGACCAAAAAAAATATGATAGGTTCTAAAACATGTTCTAGGACAAAAAGAGTAGGTTCCAGGTTCCAAAAATTAAAAACCGATTATAACGAGGTAGATCTCAGGTTCTATGTCTGGAACCTATTCATCTGGACCATGCTCACCCCAATGACTAAACAACTCTCATTTACCACTTCTTTTCATTATATTTAGAAGACTCAAGGTTGAGATGGTCCATCTCATATATGATGCTCGTTATACAAAGAATTTTACATATATCCGTATTTCCATTGATAATGATGATAATATGTTAGAGATAAATTAGGGATTCTCTAGGATTATTTATTGTACGAAAGTTTCTTTTTTCTAATTTTGTTGATTTTTCGTGTCTCTCGAGATTATGTATACATTTTGATTGATATGTTATCTTACATAGTTACCTAATTCGCTTTTTCGCATTATTCTCAACTGTTTTTTTGGTCGAGCACCCAAATTCAATGTTGCATGGAAAAAAATTTCATTTCTTCAAGCAGCTAACTATTTGTTTCCGACCGACCGACAAAAAAAAAAAAAGCCATTTGCTTCCCGACGAAAAATTGCAATTTCCTCGGCTACTTCGCAGATGCGTACAAAATTCATCCACTGTAGTCCCATTTTCAAAAACCTGGTGTCGTCTTGTCATTTTCACAAACCTTGGTGTTGTCAGACCGCGAGTTTAAAACTCCGCGTTCCTCGTCGTCCTCCGAAGTCCTGCAGTCCCACCCGGTCAGACGGACATAGTCAACCTTTTTCGGAGGAGCGTGCATGCAAAACTCTCACGTGACTACGTCATCTCCTTCCTTCTAGTTCTATAAAACCCCCCCATCATCGCCCTTCTTCCTTCCCAGTCTCCACACCCACAAGCCCTTCTCTCTCTTTCCCTCTCTCTCCATCTCTGCAGATTCAGATTTCCAGAGAAGCTGGACTTCACTGACCTGCCAAAATAAATAATTGTTGCCCAGAAACGGAAATCGGACGCAATCACCTTCCGAACAGAAGCCATGAGGAGTCCCTTCTTCAAGCCCTCGCCTTCACCTTCCCGCTCTCCTCTCAGATTCACCCCAGCTTCGTCCCCCATGCGGCACACCTTGTCCGAGTCCCTCGTCGAGGAGAACATCGACCGCGCCGAGTCCCTCATCGCCAAGTGGGACCCTTCCCACCACGCCTCCTCCCCCCCCTCCTCTCTCTACCGCGACAGCCGCTGGGAGGCCAAGCAGTTCCTCAAGTCCGTCAGGGACTTGCAGGCCGCCATGATCTTCTTCGTCAAGGACGACTCCGCCTCCCACAAGCTCGTCCGCGCCCAGTCCCTCATGCAGACAGCCATGAAGCGGCTCGAGAAGGAGTTCTACCTCATCCTCTCCACCAACCGCCAGTACCTGGATCCCGAGTCGGTCTCGGTCTCGGTCTCAACCCGGTCCTCCAGTGTCTCCGAGGGCTACGAGGATGAATCGGAAGACGACCTGAAGTTCGCCGGCGATGGCTCGGAGCCGTTTGGGACGCCGGAGAGGACGTCGTCGTCGGCGACCGTGATGGCGGACTTGAAGGCCATCGCCGATTGCATGATCTCTTCGGGCTACGGCAAAGAGTGCGTCAAGGTGTACAAGATCGTTCGCAAGTCGGTGGTGGACGAGGCTCTGTACCGACTCGGGCTAGACCGGACGCTGACTCCCTCGCAGATACAGAAGATGGACTGGAAGGTCTTGGAGGCGAAGATCGAGTGCTGGGTGCGAACGGTCAAATTCGCGGTGACCACGGTGTTCTGCGGGGAGCGAATCCTGTGCGACCACGTGTTCGCTTCCTCGCTCCCCATCAGAGAGTCCTGCTTCAGCGAGATCACGCGCGAAAACGCGATCGCCCTGTTTGGTTTCGCGGAAAGCGTGGGAAAGTGCAAAAAATCCCCCGAGAAGATGTTCCGCGCCCTCGACTTGTACGAGGCCATCGCCAACATCTGGCCCGTGATTGAGTCCACCTTCTCGTCCGACTCGTCCTCCGCAGTCCGATCTCAGGCCGTGAACGCCCTCGTGAAGCTCGGCGACACCGCGCGCCTGATGCTCGCTGACTTCGAGGCGGCCATCCAGAAGGACTCCTCCAAGGCCGCCGTCCCCGGCGGCGGGGTCCACCCCCTCACCCGCTACGTCATGAACTACCTCACCTTCCTCGCCGACTACAGCGAGGTCCTCACCGACATAGTCGCTGACTGGCCGGTCGAGGCTACCGTCCCCGACCTCCGCCCCGACGCGTCGCCGATGTCGGCGCGGCTCTCGTGGCTCGTGCTCGTGGTGCTGTGCAAGCTCGACGCGAAGGCCCAGCGGTACAAGGACGTAGCTCTATCGTACCTGTTCTTGGCCAACAACCTCGACTACGTCGTCGTCAAGGTCCGGCAGTCGAGGCTCAGGTACTTGCTCGGGGAGGACTGGGTGGCGAAGCAAGAGGCGAAGGTCAAGCAGTATGCCGCGAACTACGAGAAGATGGGGTGGAGCAAGGTGCTGGCGTCGCTGCCGGAGGCTCAACCGCTGGCGGCGGAGATGTCGATCAACCACGTGAAGGAATTGTTCCGGAGGTTCAACGCGGCCTTCGAGGAGGCGTACAAGAAGCAGGTCGGGTGGGTCGTGGCGGACCCGAAACTGAGGGACGAGATGAAGGTATCGCTCGAGACGAAGCTGCTGCCGAGATATCGCGAGTTCTACGAGGCGCACGGGGCGCCCTTGAGGAGGGACACGTTCAGGGAGGGGATTGTCAGATTTGCCCCTGAGGATCTGGGGAATTACCTCTCGGACCTATTTGATGGGCCCGAGGGTTCGGTCAGCTTTTCATCCGCGCACCCGTCCTCGTCCTCCACGGGCTCGTCGAACAAAGGGCGGAGTCATTGAGCAATTGTTCTAACACGTACACAAAAACATTTGCGATGTATAGAGATGGAATAGTTTGTGAAGTTGACAGATTGGTATTCTTTGATTTATCGATAACTCGAACTTCCAATTTTCCCATTTTCTATATATTTTTTTTGTTCGAGCATTTTCTATATTTCAATAAGTTGATTTTATTCCAATCTCCGAGAGTATGATCAATCCAATAAAGCTTCAAAACAGCAGCTGGGGAAACCTAGATTCAAATTTGAGACCAGAGAGAGATATCTGAACTTGTCAAATACAAATATCATCTGCAAAACATAAACGAGTCAAATGAGCTTTCCTGTATACAGGATCAGTAAGTGCATAATCTTTTTGTCCTGATTTCCGTTGAACTGTTCTAGATACTAGGCCTATTGATCGAAGAAGGCCCCGCCCATCTTATCTAGTTCATGTGGGAAATTCGTTGAAGGATCCATTTAGAGATCCCGAACTCGAAGATCTCTTTCCAATTAGTACGCAAAAATTCAACTGAAAGTTGTATCAATTCCACGAGCTGTTGTTAGAATATGTGACATTCGTAAAGAGTCTGTCATCTTTTGCAGTGGCGATTGGTTTGATACGCGCAGAGTATGATCCAGGCAAGGCAAGTATGTAAGGGCATATCATACAGTCCTTTTAGGTTCCAGGAATTATGGGGCTGAAGAAACTAGAAAATCTATCATTTATCTGGGCCAAGGAGGTTCTTTTTTTTTTTTTTCTCATTTATGTTGGCCTTGTGCATTTTGAGTGATGGATGGGCTCTCAAAGAAAACCAGGCCTAACATGTTCACATAATATTTGTTAACCTTAACACTTGCCAATATTCTTCCTTGTCGTTTCAAAACTATTCTCAATTTTTATCATCATAATTTCAAGATTCTCAACTAGATCACTTCCTTTATGTTTCTACATACAATCAAGCTTTTGTATCGATCCTCTGTTGGTATAGCGACACTGGTTATGTGACATGCCATACGACTTATAAAAAAAAGTTGCGCTTGTCGCTCTATCTCTCTCTTATTTGATAAAGAAGGCTTGCAATTGATACAAGAATCTCTAATATTTGCGAAGAACATTTCAAATTGAACAATGCAATAGTTATTTTCTCTATTAAAAAGACTGAAAGTTGTTTTTCAGGCTCCGATGTCTAAGTCTGGATATTCAGAACGAGATGATTCCATTATTTCTGAAAGAGTTAGCAAGTATCAAAAGCCTGTTGGTACAAAAATGAAAAGAAAAAGAAATTCACCATTTAAATTTCTTGTAATTTTAAGTTACGGACACATTTAGCAAATTACACACTTTTCGATAGTTTGTAGAGTACTAACTTGTCTTGCTTTCTATCGACTTTTATTTACTTTTCTTATTAACAGCTTAAAAGTGCCGATTATTACATGAATTTACCAATTTTTATTCAAGTGATTTACCAGCAAGTTTTTGATCAAATTACCATCTAACTTTTGGGTTATCAACTTTCATGTAAGTTACTTCAACGTTTATACTATATTTTTGTTTATCAACTTTCTTATCGTTTACCAACTTTAATTTTTCACTTCTTATAAGAGGTGTTAAATTTGAAGCATTAACAAGTTATGCAAATAAAAGTTGGTAAATTAGTATAAAAGTTGATAATTTGCAATTAGTTATTTGATACTGATCGACATTTATTGAAATTTAATAGTGCGAAAAACAGGTACTTTTTTGGACACGGAACCATAGAATTCAGTCGATCCAGTGACATCATTTAAGATTGAGTTCTCAGAATGTTAATGCTGTTGGTGACTTTTCATTGATCTGTTGGAGGAAAGTGGAATGACGATGGAAGGTAGAGAAAAGGAAAAAGCTTACCAAAAAAGAGAATGAGGTGGCTGTATTAATTCGGGAATATTACCGAAAAAGTCCCAAATCAATTACAATTGTGCCAATTTAGTCTTAGACAATTTTTTACCAACTGAGTCATAAACCTTTTGCATTTGTGTCAATTCAATCCATTTGGCCGGCTGGTGCCGACGTGGATAATTTTTAACTATATTTTAATATTTTTTGAATTGTTTAATTATTTTTTATTTTTTTATTATTTTTTTGTTAGGGAAAACAGGAGGCCGCCGACCTCTGCCAGCCCATGGGCGAGGGTCGCGGCCCTCACTCTTAGCTGGGCGAGGAGAGCGATCCTCGCCATGGCTAGCGAGGCCGATGAGGGCTTGCCGCCCTCGCTTAGATCTAGACAAGGAGCGAGGGTTGCGAGCCCTCGCCTAGTGGTTGGAGGAGGGCACTGGCCCTCGGTAGGTGGTCGGCCGCCTCTTGTCGGCCTTAACAAAAAAAAAAAATAAAAAAAAAAATCAAGAAAAAATTATTTAAAAAATAAAAATAATTAAAAATTAGAAAAAATTAAAGTATTATTAAAAATTGTCCACGTCAGCGCCGGCGGCGGAATGGAATAAATTTGCACAAAAAAAAAAGGTTTATGACTCAATTGACAAAAAAAAGGTTTATGACTGAATTGACACAATTGCAATAGGTTTATAACTTTTTTGGTAATTTTCCCTATTAATTCATCATTTAATAACCATGTCATAAGAGAATTGAACTAAGATGACCAAAATTATTTCATTCATTTTAATTAACCGTTTTGGTGGTTGAGTACTGTCTTAGAGCCATATTAAAGTTTCATATGATACGTCCCATGTGATGCTTGGTGTCAAGCAATCAACTTAACTGTAATTTTGCAAATGCATTGATTCTGCTTCAATAGTCGGTGTTCATAATACAATGCGTTAAAGTTTCTCTTACTAGCAAAGGATCAGGATCATGATCAGTTCGTCTTTAATGTTATTGGGTCTGTATAGGTAAGATAGAGAAGTCATCTCCTCGAAACATAGTCCAACCAGAACTTTACGAAGATCGAATTGGAACTTAAACTAACGTCGATCTGACAAAAGGCATCAAGTGATTTTTCTCTCGTGAACGGATTATCCTGTTCGTTAGAGAAATTGGTTCAGAAAAATGTGTGCGAGAAATTTTCTTCCTCGAAGTTAAGTTTGTTATATAACCTCAAAATCATTCCATTTTGTATACTTGTTTCTTATCCTATCTTGAAGTAGACTTGATGTAATTTCTGGAATTCCGGTGGATCTATTTTGATGTGGAAAACCTAACAGCTACTTACAGAGCTCGATCTGCCCCATCGACCAACTTTCCCAGCAACTTACAAAGAGAGATCGTTTACGAACGAACCAGGTAAGTTCATCTGATAAATTTTGCGGCGCATTGATTATTGTCTTCTTTGGAAGCCAAGCATGTAGATTCAAAGCTGTAGCTGGATTGTAGCTTGTCGAGGAAAAAAGAGACTCAAACTACACTAAAGGAACAGAAGGCTAAGAAAATAGATGACAATAGAAAATTATTACACGGACTTGTTTTTTGGATAATACGGCAGACAGAGCCCATCGCACGGTGTAAGAGCTCATATCTTTCTCGTAGGTCTCGAGTCTCACTATCTTTTATCGCGATATTAATCCGGTTAGAAGCCTAATTCTAAACAGCATATAGCTCCACTGACATTTCGGCAAAGCGTTCTCCGATCAAAGGCGATCTCTCGACTTTGCATGGCCATCGTTTGGTTGCGGGATCGGCATGCACTTTACTACTGGTGTTAGTTGGCACAACCTCTTTCATGTGTCATGAATGTTGCTTGCGCATCCTTTCTCTTGATACGGAGACGATGATACGTCTACGAATAAGGGATGAAATGAAGCTTCTTTTTGTTTGCCGGCCGACGGAGGAGAGATAATGACATATAAAGCCGGGCAAAGTTGACTCCATGATCGTGAACTTTCGAGTTAGTTGACACGAGAAACTCTCACGCCATATCCACCCAGATCCGTCTCATTTATGCCCTCCCACCTAACTCGACGTTTTCTGGGGCGGTCGTCCCTCATTCAATGCACTCACACTTTTAATGGAGACACAACTGGACTTGAGAACTGTAGAACCCACCTGCAGAAGAAGCTCGGATTTCACCATTCTCACCAAGAACAGCTTATGATTCGATAGGATGTCATTAGAGACGTAATTCTGTGTAGATTCGTAGAACTTGCAGTGATCACAGCGAAGACGGACAGATGTGCTTATACCTAGGGTTTGGATAAGTGGGTCAATCCTCCAAATAAAATAGGAAGGGAAAATAGCTGGATATTCCATGCATTCATGATAAATAATACACACTTATGAAGAAGCATCTGAGAACGAAGTCACCTGAGTTTTACTTATTATATAGGTGATAAATATCGGCACACTTTTCTTTTTCATGATATATATATATCGTTGAATGCCCGGTTGATACAGTGAAGGTGTTTCGGAGTGGGAAAACCGACACTTATTCGGTGTCTAATTTGTTAACCAGTGCCCTTCAGACATTTATTTAGGATCCGTTTGTTTTGCGAAAAATGAGCGATTTGGACAATATTTTTCTAAAAATGATCATCTATATAGCATAAAAAAATTGAACAAATGAAAAATATTTATATGATAGTCCACGAAAATTTTGAGACATAAATTGCTGTTGATAACGAAAATGTATCTCGTTAACTAATCATTTCGACTGATATTAAGCAATTTTTTTAGAAAAATATTTTTCAAATCACTCATTTTCGGCGAAACAAACGGAGCTATCATAACTTTACTAGCTGATTATACTAGTACATGGAATTATTACATACTACATATGTGTAGACACAACCAATAGCAGAGCCGTGGGCTTAACTATGTTTCCACGAGTTTATGTTTTTGCATTATTGATTTATTGGTATGAAGTGATTGGCTCAGCTTGTTCGGTTCCATCTGGGCAAATTCAATGAAGTGGACTGTACTTCCAACCTTGATTGAGATCCCGCTTATCATTCTGTGGCCAGGAGCAGCCTATACCCGCGGTGAAATTAGAATTACCCCTCTTGTCATCTGTATTTTCCAACATTAATTGGTGAAGCTTCTACTTTAGTCTTATTTAATAGCTTGCCACATTGTTTTTCACTTTTTATTTTGTCGCAGGATCAAGCAGGTTTCGTTGGGTTGAACTGAGATGGATTCTTCACTTGATGAGCAAAGGTAGGAATACTATGTTTGATTTCCTCAATTTATACATTAAGTGATGTCATAAAATAGCAAACTGATACTTAAATAAGTGAATCACATCCAACGTCTTATAAAATGCTATCATATATAGTTCATTATTGTATTTGTTGAAGTTGTTGTTCCACATCGCCTGACAACGGGTCTTATATGCTCTTTATATTTATGTGGTCTCTCTCCACCTATGAGCTTAAGTTTTTGGTTGGGACTTTCTAACATGATATTGGCTTGTTGTCCTACATCGCTTTTTATATTCATTAAGTTGGATACGGAGAGAGACAAAAGGACAAGAACGAGACGGAAGGGAGAGAGACAGAAGTTGGGTACAGAGACAGACAAGTCAAGCCGTGGACTTTCTCCGTCATAATCTGAATCATTCTCCAATTTGATAGCGAGTTATGTCTACGTAAACCCCCATTGAGCCAGGACAAATACAAAATGAAAGAACTGAAACCCCAAACTGATCATCGAACAAGCAACGAACCATGAGATCAATATCAGTTCCGTTTAAAGGGTAGGGATCACTCGAATTTCGTGCATAACAATACGGTCTGGTCAAATCTTTGAGTGGCTAAGAACACAAAGACCCAACTGATAAGGCGAAGCGATAAGCTATTCGAATAAGCAGCTCCTCGACGACTTCAGCACATTGACATGAGTATTTGATTGTGGATATTATGATTACCAAACTAAGTTCCCACTTGCATTGACCTAATGAATCAAGTGGTCCGAAGACTTTGTAGAATCTCGCAGGTCTCTCTAAAATACTAAATTCGATCCTAGTGATTCCCAGTCCCACATTCATCTGTGGCATTTGCAGCAGACAAACCAGGTTGCAGGTTCTTTTGTTGAACAAAATACCTGTTGTTACTTAGCCTTCCCCTTAGATATCAAAAGCGACTGTAATCTACTTTGGCAATACGGTAAAATCAGTCAGTATCGCGTCTAAGGAAAAGTTCGAGTATGTCCGCATCCAGAGCGTTTGGTACTCTGGGTGACATGCGAATCACAGTCGCAGCTGCTTTTGCCCGACTTTATGTTATCTGAAATAACGTGTATATGAAGCTAACTTTGCAATTGCAACACCTACCTTCATCATCCAATAAATGAGGATACCACTTCTGGATACGCTGCTAACTGTGAACCACAATTACTTGCTATTGAAGTCGTACATGATTTTGAACTGTGTAAAAGAGAAAAAGTTATTATAAGGAAATCATAAGTGAACTCCAATTATGCTTTTTTTTTTTTAGAAGAGGGTGTTAGGGTTTCGTTCTATATATATATGAGCAAGCTTTCTTGCTTATCAGGCCCAAGCATTAGTCTGCACTCTGCATCGAGATTGCTCTTGAAGCAAGCTGTGACCTTTGACGAGGTTAGTGTGAACTACATCGGCTCGTTGATCACCGTCTTCTGACAGGAGCTTTGATTTCTCGTCATTCTGACAAAAGTAACACAATGTTTTCCACTCTCGTCTTCCTCATTAAGTGCTTCCTTTAAATTCTCACCTGACAAATTTGTACGTCTGCTCTCTCCTTTGGCCTTCTGCATCTCTCTCTCTCTCTCTCTGCGTGTGCGCGTGTGAGTGAAGATGGAGCTTCTCTTGATGCTCTACCTCGTCCCCATTTTCTTCTCCTTGTACATCTTATGGAGAAAGATTGATGAGAGGCGGGACAGAGAGTGCTACATACTAGACTACCAATGCTACAAGCCAACCGACGACCGGATGCTAGACACCGAGTTCAGCGGCGAGATCATCAAGAGGACCAAGAACCTTGGCCTCCTCGAGTACCAATTCCTCTTGAAGGCCATTGTGAGCTCCGGCATCGGTGAACAGACCTATGGCCCGAGGATCATGTTCTCGGGTCGCGAAGACAACCCGACGCTGGACGACGGCATCTCCGAGATGGAAGAGTTCTTCTGCGATAGCATCGGCAAGCTCTTGGAGAGGTCAGGCCTATCTCCCTCCCAAATTGATGTGCTTGTGGTCAATGTGTCAATGCTCTCTGCACTCCCTTCTTTATCTGCTAGGATTGTGAATCACTACAAAATGAGGGACGACATTAAAGTGTTTAATCTCACTGGAATGGGGTGTAGCGCCAGCCTAATATCGGTGGATATCGTTAGGAACGTTTTTAAGTCCCACAAGAATAGGTATGCCCTAGTCGTGACATCGGAGTCCTTGAGCCCCAACTGGTACTCGGGCAACGACCGGTCGATGATCCTTGCCAATTGCTTGTTCCGGTCCGGCGGGTGCACGATCCTGTTATCGAACAACAAGGCCTTGGCAGATCGGGCCATGTTCAAGCTCAAGTGCTTGGTGAGGACCCACCACGGGGCGAGGGACGAGTCGTACGACTGCTGCATCCAGATGGAGGACGCGCAAGGCCGCCTAGGGTTCCACCTCGGGAAGACCCTCCCCAAGGCGGCGACCCGGGCATTCATAGACAATCTCAAGCAGATCTCCTTCAAGATACTGCCGATCAGAGAGCTAGTCCGCTTCGCGGCGGTCTCTATGTACCGAAAAATGTCGAACCGGAACTCGACCAAAGGATCGGGGCCGAGGCCGGTGCTGAACTTCAAGACGGGGGTGGACCACTTTTGCATACACACGGGTGGGAAGGCCGTGATTGACGGCATCGGGGTAAACCTCGAGCTGAGCGAGTACGATCTCGAGCCAGCAAGGATGACGCTCCATAGGTTCGGGAACACGTCAGCGAGTAGCTTGTGGTATGTCCTTGCGTACATGGAGGCAAAGAAGAGGCTGAAAAAGGGTGATAAGGTGTTCATGATAAGCTTCGGCGCGGGATTCAAATGCAACAGTTGCCTATGGGAAGTGGTGAGAGATTTAGGAGATGGTAATGTGTGGAGCGATTGCATCGACAGTTACCCACCAGAGTCCATTGTCAATCCTTTCCTGGAGAAGTATGGTTGGATCAAGGACGAGGACCCAAGCACCTTCAAGATTCCTGAGTGATGTCGGAAGTCCTATGGTCGTCCTGAACCTTTCTATATGTTCTTCTTTCAATGTCGCGTTGCTCTAATTCTATTCCTTGTACAATGTTCTGGTCTTCTTGGACTTTTTTTCTCTTTTTCCTCGTGGACTATCAAATTGGAACGAGTTGTCTGTAATACCAACACTATCACTATTCATTTTGGTTGCAAGAGAATTTGAGGAAAACAAATGTAATGGTCATTCAGTGAATAAGTTACCATACAGGCCAGACCAGGACATGCTGTATGTATCGAGTGGCCGATCCTAGAAACAAGTATTAAGTTTTCTTTTTTTGGGCTCGTGCGTGAAATAATGCAGGTTCTTTATGTGTTTCAAGAAATGAAGTCCCTCCATGTGAAGTCTGCATGATTAATTCCTAAGGACCTTTTGTTACTGCCAATTTACAACCGATCGGCAGGCGGGCTCGAGCGGAGCCGAACTGCCGTATGGCCTACCGGCCCTAAAAGTTGTGTGGTCCAATTTTATGATAGTACTCCAATCTTCTTCATGAAATTATCGGGGTTTGAGTGTTAGGATTCGGCGCACAACCTAAACGAAGTAAAGCATACAATCAAGAAAGATAAATCGAGACACAAGGTTTTGTCCTGGTTCATCCTTAAACTAGAGCTACCAAAAGATTCTACTATGATTAGCACCTCCCACCTCTCGTTACATCACTCAATTACAAGCAAAAAAAGTATATACGGCAATAGTTATTCATGGGTTCAAGCCTAAACTATCAATGAAAAAACATAAACTCAAACTATAGAAGCTCTCTGGCTGATCGGAGGCGCTGCCCCCCAGACCCCGTGCTTTCCTGTCGATGGGAAGTATGAACCACATCCCAACATTGAGATGGCCCGAGCAAGAGGACTTTCCGGTAGCTCGAGAAGGAAATTATTTGCATAGATTCGTCCAATTTGCGTCACCAATAGGCGCCTGGGCCCGTTGGTTGAGGTTCGGTTTCGGAAGTGGGGCCTCGGATCTACCGAGACGAAAAGGAAAGAAAAGTAGGACAGGGAAATAAATAAAGAAGAGGAAGAAGACTACTTGCTTACGTGGTTTTGGACCTGCTGGTGATAATATGAGAGGCTAAAAAAAAATAAAAAAAAATGGTAGCAGTAAAACATTGATAGAATGATCAATGGAGGAGGCCCACTAAGAGTAATGGGCTTCCTGTGGCGGTTGAAGCCTTTCTTTACAAGAAAAAGGGGGCCCACCATGAGCCTCTTACATGAGTTGATGGGCCCATTCTGTTCGGTCGCCGTCAATTGGAAAAAGGCATTGGGCTGGCTGGACTGAGCACTCGCTTCTTAATTGCGTCCCTTGTGCAGATCCACAGGATTACCTCTTTAATTAAACACGCAGCAAAAGGAAAACAAATCAATCTTATTGCAATTCAACAGCCTCAATCTGTTAATGTAGGGTGGGGGGCACGCCGCTACTAGAGATGGGGACCGGAATTTAATAGGAGGATGATTCCGAGCCAGCTGAAAAGAAAAAAAAAAATGAAGAAAACTCGGCTTCCCTTCACAATCGCGATGAGAACTCATGGCCACAACCGGACACGACTATACAAGGATACCCAATTGGTTTATGATACCACGACAACATGACATGTTTTAGACACTACGTGACCGAACTGGTTAACTTACGTTCACTTGTCGTATGATAGTCGAAAACTCGGAAAAAATTATCCAAAAACTCATAAACCTATTTTGCGGTAGCCAATTCAGTCCTAAACCTGTAGACGATTTGTCAATTTAGTCCTAAACCTTTTGGCGATTTGTCAATGTAGTCATTTCGGCGAATTACTCAAATAATAATTTTAGGACTACATTGGCAAAACTTTCAAAATGAATAAATTGACGAAAGGTTAGTTGAAACTAAGAATTGGAGAACTTTAATGAAGATTACATCAGCGTATTTATAGGTTTTATGATATCACTATCTAAGGAAATCAAATAAACAGAAACACCACATCAATCAAGGATATGCAATATCAAAAGAGATATATCCATAATCCCGAGTGTTATGTAGAATCAGATAAAATACCATAAATATCTCTAGAATATATCTAAATATCCTTAATAAGATTTATCACTAAATTGGCAAAAGTTCATCAAAAGGTTCATGACTAAATTGGCACAATCGAATGTTTTAGGATTAAACTGGCTGCCGTACAATAAGTTTATGACATTTTGGACAATTACCTCTGGAAATCTCTAATGACTATAACACAACGAACGTGCAAATTCAGTTGGTTCTTCATTATCGTGTCCAAGCCGGGAGGAACAAAACGGAAGAGC
Organism: Lenwebbia sp. NSW1173648; assembly: GCA_029784005.1. Taxonomy (NCBI): domain Eukaryota; kingdom Viridiplantae; phylum Streptophyta; class Magnoliopsida; order Myrtales; family Myrtaceae; genus Lenwebbia; species Lenwebbia sp. NSW1173648. The sequence goes on from JARCGZ010000011.1 coordinate 1,832,998, forward strand.
TACACAAGTTTGCGACTTGATCAGGTGTGGTTAAAACGAAGTCGTCTCTCAAGTGGATGGACACTTGAGCAGATAAATCTCGAAAGATCATTAACTCAGAAGTAAATATAATTAATGCGAATTGCGAGGAAGAAGCGTATGGCCTAAAACCAGGTATCATGGTCAACTTCGCTAATCACTTTCGTCACGAGAACTACATCCTAACGATCCCCTAACAATAATGAAGATAATCTACGCAACACAACTCCGTTTGGTCAATAGAGTAAGGTTTTAGCCCGGGATCGTGACACCTGGCCAGTCCGTGGAGGGAACTGAATTAGCGGAGTTGTTTAAGGTTGACCATGACCTGTGATCTCTACTGGTTCCGGATTTTCTAATCACTCCGACTTAACCTTGAAATCTCGTAGCGTTCTTCAGTAGCTTAAGGAATTTCGACTCCGATGAGAATTCGGGCGGGTCGAAAAGCGCAAGAGAAATGACTTTCGGGATCGCAGCGCAAATTAGTTTAAGAAAACCACGCTCTAAAACCCGATGATGGGTCATAAACGCGACTCTGATACCGAATAATGAAGAGCGAAGATTGCTTGGCCATCGATTGACGGATTATGATTAACTTGTTTCTAAGAAAGAGAACAGACGTTCCCTCGCTTTCATTCCAGCTGATTTCCATTGACCGTCGTGAGAACATCAATGGAGTTTTAGGTTACTTGGGAAGATAAAACAACGTTATCCCCGCGAAGAATCGCATTTCAATCTTGGTGATCTAGCTAGGTCATTAAAAGTTCTTTGTCAAAATGGCTTGTGAAGTCAACGGAAGAGAGTTGAATGTTGCATGTTAATTTCCGACTGCATTTCCTGCAAAAATAACGAATTGCATACCACGAGACTCCGTTTGTTTCGCGAAAAACGAATGATTTAGAAAATATTTTCCTAAAAATGATCGCTTATACCGCTTAGAAAAATGAATAAACGGAAAAAAAAAAAAATTCATCGTTCTCGAAAAAGTTTAGATTGCAGACGATGAATTTTTTAAGCGATCATTTTTAGGAAAATATTTTCTAAACCATTCATTTTTCACGAAACAAACAGAGCCTGGGTACAAATAGCTACGAAGGAACGACAATAACATATTTTGATCGCTTGTATAATCATCAACAGATACTAAAATTTTACTCTACACTTTTCGCTAAATGCCGCGAACAATGCATCTTAGATAAATTGATTAGTTACTAAAACATTAAGACTGCTAGATTAGTGGCTAATTACGTGAGCTGGGGATTAAGTTCTTCCGGAGAGATATGTACTGAGTTAGGTTGCAGCATGAGGAAGCATTTGACATTTTCTCGTCAAAGTTTTGTAGCCTTGACTATTGATAACCATTATGAACATTATCTAATTAGTATCTAGATAAGCATTGGAGGATATTTTTAAACTAAGAATTGAGGCTAACGATTGTCCTCTTGTGAAGACAAGGGACTGTTTATCAGCTTCGTCCCTTTCGGGACAGGTTTGGACCCTTTCATGTGCACCACGGGGGTTGATTTGTTTTTAAAAATTACCTAAGCTTAATCCTTCTTGGATTCTTAATTATGCTTAACCCGACAAAATTAGAGCAAGTAGTCGTTCTTATCCATTCCTCCACTAAGTAATTGAGATAAATCTGTGCTTGCTTATATTGTTTTTATCACTGATCTTGGTCTTACGTATGACTATACTAGGGTATCTTGGAGAGTATCGATTGAAGGTTGAATTCGCGAATGAGAGGTCGCGTCCGTTTATTTCGCGGTATATGAGTGATTTAGAAAGTATTTTCCAAAATAAGATCGCTTGTATTGCTTAATAAAATGAATGAACGGAAAATATTTTCATCGTTTACGTAACTGTTTAGATATAAATTGTTGCCGGTAATGAAAATATTTTACATAGACTAGACCGCGATCCCGCGAGAGTGAGCTAACTATGGGAGCTGGCCATGCCCGAATCGAATTTCAAGCGATACACACGATCTTTTTAGGAAAATATTTTCCAAATTACGAATTTTTCGCGAAACAAACGGAGCCTGAGACTTCCAACTGAGGAATTTTTATTATCCTCAATTAGAATTCGTGCGCGATGGATAGGGAATTCTATTGTATATGCCGAAAATTCCGATCTTTGTTGCACCGGCGTATTTCGATAAATAATGTGAAGTATAAAAAAATTAATAAGAAACACAAATAATAGTTAGCGAAAATTAAGACGAATTGATCATTTAAGAACTATAAAAAATTTGTAATTTTATAAAATCGACGGTGAGCTACTGCCTACTGATAAACGTAAATCGATTCAGCAGACAAGAAACGAGCATGTCCATATAAATTAGACGCACGGTGCAAAAAAAAAAGAAAAAGAAATCTCGTGTCGGCTAGTCTTACTTAACCCACGTTTTAGTGGAGCATTTCAAGAGGTCGGACTTTTATCTACTTAGGTTAGCGCCTTCGTCTTAAGACAACATGTTTTCGTGGCGTTAATTGCCTGCATGTGACCTAACGAAGTACAGAACGAACTGAACTTTATTAAGGCAAGTGCTGGCATCTTCAGGGGACTTTGTCAAAAAAAAAAAAAAAGGAGATTTGAATCCCAAAGACCGCAACTGGGGGAAGAGAAAGCGATTCTGTCAAAAGTTGGATCTACGAGTTCTTTAGACCCGGCTTTAGTTTCCTTCAACACGAAGTACCTCCTTTTTCTCGTGGAGTATAGTCACATCTATTTGCATGGTATGGTATCATCATTTGATTAAACCTTGGCTATCTAATCCATGCCTAATTGTCTGCCTTAGCTCGTTATCTTCTCTTCTCCCACTTATGTTTCATTCGAGCATAGTTTAAAATGGATACCCTTTTCGATTTTTTACCTCCCAAACATCAACTCACTAAAGTAACTTCACAATTTCCACTACGAGAGAAAATTCACATGCGCCCCATGTACAAGGAGAAAAGTACCAAAAAAAATCCTAAACCTATTCATATTGATATCAATTCAGTTAATTTGGCCAATTTAGGCCGAAGATCCCTAATGTGGACACCGGTCGTCTTACGTAGCATGACCGACGCTGATGTGGACATTTATAATAAACTTTAATAATGCATTCTTTATTTTTTCCTTTGTTCTTTTCTTTTTTCGTCTACCTTTCTTTTTGCCAGTGGCCGGTCACCTCCCCAGGAGAGGGAGGGTGCCGGTGAGGTCCCCCTCGCCAAGTCTGGCAATGCTAACCCTCGCCCAGGTCAAGGCGAGAGGCCTGCGTGGCTCTTCGGGCCCTGGCCTAGGCGAGGGTCGGCCTTGCTAGATCTGACGAGGGGGGCCTCGCAGGCCATGGCCTATGGTCGGTGACTAGCCACCGGCAAAAAGAAAAAAGGAAGAAAAAAGAAAGTATAAAAATATAGAAGTTATTATAAAAATAATACTAAAAATGTCCACGTCAGTGCCCGCCGGCGTCCACGTCAGTAATTTTCAGCCTAAATTGGCCGGATGGACTGAATTGGTACAAATATAAATAGGTTTAGGACTAAATTGGTCCAATTGAAAGGTTTATTACTAAATTGGTACAAATGCAATAGGTCTAGGATTTTTTTGGTACTTTTCCCCATGTACATGATAAACCTAAATATTTCTTAAGTTCGGCTTAGTTAAACAATCCACTCAATCATCTACAAGTCTCCACAATTCTTTTCCCCTAGTGTGACCTTAACCAAATGTGTGTGTATATAACAATTATATGGTGATCATTGATCTCCAATCACAAATTTGAGCGAATCAGTTTGCTTAAATTGAGTGGGACAAACCAAATGTGCGTGCATGGGCCCGACTACATTAAACTTCAATGCAAGCAAGTCATAATTAAGCAAGCCTCTGCATGACTAATTTGAAACAATTAAGCACGTATTATGTTAATGGGCTGAAGTTTATTTCAGTTCATTGCCATGTTTGCGGCCTCATATGGTTAAGCATTTCTCTAGCAATCGAGATATATTTTCCACAAAAACTCTTTGATGGCAAATCTGTAGACGAAACATGGCCAAACTCTGTATCAAGCACAAGAAGATTGACTTGTCGAGGTCCTATAAGTTAATCCAGATCTTAAACCACAATCAATTTGGTCTGACGCATTGGCAAACATTATTCCAAGAATATACGATGTCGTCGATCCAGCATAGTTCAAACGATGAATGCGGTTTTGTGTCTGAGGATTGTGAATAATTCCGGATGAAGACATAAGTAACAAGTATGGTGCGCAGGCACCATGGAAATTGGTACATAAAATAAAAAAATGTATCATCCAAATTATCTACACAAGTCAATGGTCTCGGTCGGCTAGCTCTCCATATCTTTATTCTTCATCGACATGATGCATCACAAGACCTCAATCAGTCAATTATAGCAGTGATGTCCTCCAATGACCCTAGCTTTGGTCCCTCATATTAGATTCCAAGGACACACATATATTTTAGGGAATCCCGATTAGTAAATAAACCTAATTTGCCCAATTTTGAAGTGGATTTTGTCAATCCGATGCATCATAGCACTTGTCAAGTCACGGTTGATTTTATTTTGGTAATGTAACAAAATGTTCACTTATCATGTACCCCTCGTTTCTAAAATCTAGAAATTTTATATTTGCATACAAAATCTACGAGAAATTAACTTTTTTCTTATGTTATTGTCGTAAAATGTTTTACTAATACTAGCACTAAAGATGCCGTTGTCGATTATCTCGAAAGGTCATAATTATCGCGAGCAAACATATTTCCGGTTTGCTCCACCAAAAAAAAAAAAAAATAACATATTTCTAGTTTTAAAAAGGAAGTGTGTTTTCGAGACTCGGGATTAAGGCAATTCCCGTTAGTTTTTTTGGATTCGGATAACCTAATATTAGGGTTTCTATGACATGGGTAACATTACTCAAATCAGGCCGTCTATTTTCATTTGGATGGCCAAGAATGAGCCACGTCATTTGTTGAGGGAGATGGAAAAAAATTGAGCGGGAATTTTTTTGGGGTTTGAAAAATTTTGAATCCCAACCCTTTCTCAAATCAGGCATTTTATTTTTATTTGAATGGCTTGATTTGAATAATATTACTCATGTCACAAAAACATCAATGTTAAGTAATCCGCTTTCAAAATTTTTTATTTTTTGGATCTCTGCGGAGTCCTCCTCATCGGTTTCGGATAAAAACAGCATTAATCATGCGCGTGGAATCAGCGGCTGTCGGCCAGTTGGTCTCGCCTAGACATCATCACATCACCTTGACACGGAAACGCCCCACCCCGCCCCCCCCCCCCCCACCCCGCCCCCCCGAGCGCGTGGAGCGCACTCTCCGGAGTGAGGCGGTCAATTATCGGCGAATTGAAAAAGATTCGAGTGGGCCCGACCCGGCTTTTGTCTGGACATGGAGATCAACGTGGGCGTTCTCGTGCCCGTCCAAAAGCACTCGCGGTCCACTTGCGTGGACGCGGGCCTCATCAACTAGCAAATATTTCCGTTTATTATCTTCTATATTTTTAGCATTTTTCTCTAAAGATTTATAAGAAGAGAGGGTTCGGTTCGAGATGGGAAACTCGATATGCTGGACTTCATGTAATTTTACAGGTTGATAAAATGCTTTATTAGTGTTGAAGAGTGAGTTCATCGAGATCCATCCATCCCATCATTAGGCCCACCACCACCACGATCAGAACTCTTTTCGCCACAAAAATGAAACGCCAACGGAGATCCTGATCGATACCCTTTCTTTTCTACTTTTATCCCACTCCGATGAACCCCAAAAATACATAAAGCATGTAAGAAAGAATCAACATCGCTTTTGGATCATCCATCCATCTAAGTGGAGGATCCATGGGATAGGGACTTTGCTTTTGCGTAGGTGAATTATGGGTGGGTTGAACTTATGGTTTTTGGCCTTGTGCGTACATGGTGTCATAGCTGTGACCCACTAAAATCGACGTTGGTGCCTTTTGGCCGTCCTCAATTTCATCTCCGACCACTATTCGCATACCCATGGTTTTCTTTTGGCTTTCTCCCCTCTCTTTTTTCCCACTTTAAAGTAGGAGTTGAAAAGTGACCAATAATAGCGATTATGAACTTTTTGGTGCCCCCCTCTCACGATCCCTCCTATTGGATCTTCGATCGTGGGACGTACCGTGAAATTCAACGCTGTGGGATTTTCAAGCGTTCACACCATCTAGATGCATGAGTTAGGAGGAAAAAAGTAAATGAAGCCTTAGATAAAGACGAGGCGAAAGTTAATCCTAAATAGTTCTTGGCACCACGCTATATGGGGGTGTGACCATATTTCAACGTTCTTGTTAAGTGGGAGACAATTGGTTGTCACGTCACTCCATGGCAATGGGGGAAAAGAACAGTGCTCCTCTTTCAAACAATATAAATTTGGTTAATAATATTCAATCGGCAAAATATACGAGCGGAGTAAGTTATGTGATCAGTTTTCGATCGATGATGATGACCATCCGAAAATCGTCCTTTTCACCATCACGTCATGGATCTAATAAACAAATCTATAAGCTAGGTTACATTGAATGTAATATTACTTTTGATATCGACCCTTACCGAAATTTGTATAGTAAAATACCTCACGCCTTCGCACGTCCAAATACAAATATTTGATAAATGCGTGAAAATTGACTTTTGAGTTCCGACCACGCATGAATGTATCGAAAAATGGTGTTTTTTTTTTAGCCTTTCCATCTCGTGCTATTACATCCAACACACGTTGGAATAACATATGTATTTTCTCGGACAATTTGGGCCACAAATTCGGGATTTGTCCCATTCTAATAGCATCACCCCGCACGCTTGCTCTTGCGTCAAGCCAAGGTAAACCAGAGCCGTTAACCCTACACGCGCACGCCAGTTACGAAGGCGCGTGGTTCTGTTATTTCTGTTAGTTTTCATCAGACCACACCCACCTCTGGTTATTTTTCTTCTTCTGTCTCTCCTTTCGCCGTTTCCTCTGCAATTATCTTTTTTTTCTTTTTTCTCGTTTTCCCTTTTCCTAATATTATTTTTTCCTTTTCTTTTGGCGCATATAATTCTGTAGCGATCGTTGTCATCATCACTCGCGCGTTTAGCAAAGGTCTCACCTTTATTGGCTCCCTGGAGGTGCGATTCATGTAAAACCCAAACGATCCACAACAAAAGCCGTTGTGAACATGTGTTACGCATAACGTTGTTTATTCCCTCTTTTCTCCTTTTAAATGAATTAGAAAGGACGCTTGAAAAGTTTCTGGGTGCTGTTCTTTCCTCTCCCAAGAAAAACCTTTGCAGGAAGGGGGGGTGTTTCGATGATCCCCTGAGCCATGTGGGTTTCTCTCCGCATCTGCTGCAAGGGGGGAACAAGAAACGGAGAGCTCACTCGTGTCTGACTCAGGTAGAAAAGAAACACCTTTTTTCTTTTTCATGGTTCTTTTTTCTGGGTTCATGTTCTTGATCAAGGATGAAGTTATTTTTAGCTCTTCCCGCTTCTGGGTCCTTCTGTTCTGTCTCCCTTCTTTTGTTATTTTTTCTTAATGAGCATTAAGATGTTCGTAAATGGTTCTTTACACGCGAGTTTGGTCGCGGTCGATGGAGGCAAATGAATCAACAAGAGCTTTGATTATGATGTTGTGGCGGTCAATCTAATCTGGAGGTGTTTATGAATGAACAGGGTGATGATTGGGATGCCAGATATGCCAAAACCAGATATCGTGAGATGAAGGAATGAGAAAAAAGAGAAGGTTTCTGTCTCATCACACGGTTCCTTAGGAGTTCTCATTACCTCATTCTGAGCTGGGACTGCTGGATGCGAATTACCCTGCTTTTGTGGGGTTGAAAGCGCGATTGTCGTCTTGTGTTTGATGGGAAGGAGAGGGAAATCCATATCGCCGAGCAGAAGCAGTTAAGGACAGAGATTTTGCGCGAGTAAATAGGCATGGAGGCACCAGCTGGGCAGCCGAGCCAGCCCCGGAAGAAGATGACCAAGCAGTTGACAGGGAAGCGGGACGATACGCCCCTGCATTCCGCGGCGAGAGCGGGCAATCTGGCTGTGATAATGGAAATCATTTCTAAAGCCAGTGAGGCAGAGGCAGAGGCAGAGTTGAAGGAATTGCTGGAGAAGCAAAACCAAGCTGGAGAAACTGCCCTTTACGTTGCCGCCGAATATGGCTATGTTGACCTTGTGAGGGAGATGATCAAGCACTATGATCTAGCCGATGCAGGAATCAAGGCAAGAAATGGCTTTGATGCGCTACACATTGCGGCCAAACAAGGGGATTTGGGTATGTTTCTGCTGTCGAATGATCTTTTAGCTATTTGGGGCCTTTGGTTTGTCATTGTAAGGCATATAGGAATTGATTGATTTTCAACCTCTCTCAGAAATATTAAAGGTACTCTTGGAGGTGCATCCGGAACTGGCAATGACGGTGGATGTGTCAAACACGACAGCGCTCCACACGGCTGCGACGCAAGGCCATATCGATGTGGTGAATGTGTTGTTGGAGTCCGGAAGTGGGTTGGCAACAATAGCGAGAAGTAATGGGAAAACAGCATTGCATTCAGCCGCCAGAAATGGGCATTTGGAGGTGATAAAGTCACTTCTTGATAGAGAGCCTGGTATTGTGACTCGTGTAGATAAAAAGGGGCAGACAGCATTGCACATGGCTGTTAAGGGTCAGAGTGTTGAAGTAGTGGATGAGTTGATAAGAGCAGATCCATCCTTAATCAACATGGTAGATACTAAGGGCAACACCTCATTGCACATAGCGACCCGGAAGGGCAGAGATCAGGTAAATTTTACTGCTTCAACTATGTTTTGCTGATCCAAACATCATGACTGGTTGTGACAAAGTATCTTTCAGCTTTAAAGTAAGAAGGCATGCTGAGCTAAAGTAATATGAATTATCTGAGCTCTAACAACACGACTTACAATTTTTTTGAGGCCGCTGCATTTATGATCCAGTTTGCTCTTGAAGTCTTGATACAGAAACAGGATGGAACATACAAATAGCAAGTAAATACATGGATTTAAAACGATGTCCTCCTTTCATTTCGGAAATACATGTTAGGCTAGACCAGATTAGGCGGTTCATCTGTTATTAGGAATGACTTGAAAATATACTGTGAAGCCTTTTCTTGATCCAAAGAGCCCACTTTGACGCTCCTTCTGCTAATGACAATGGAAATGCTAGCTGTAAACACTTGTTACTAGTTAGCTAGTTACTTTAATTACATTAAGGGACTAAAGCCCCCCTTGCTATATCTTCCTAAAAGCACTTTAATTTCATTGATTCATGATTGATGTTGATGATACTTATGTGGGTAGGTTTGGGGTTGAACTGCTCGCTGACTTCTGCCAAAAACATTTGATGCTAAATTACCGACTCATCCAATATCTGATCAGGTTGATTGTCTCGGTAGTAAATCAAAGCTGGACAATGAAAATGGACCCATCTTTTTCTCTGAAAATTCGGCAGATGTTCTATTTTCTCACGCTGCATTGCTTTTGGAGAAGTATCTGCAATATTGTCAGATGACGGAAAAACCAAGCCTGCCTTTCATGGTGATGGGAAAATAAGAATACACGACCATTCTACTTGTGAATTAAGTTTTTGGGCTAGCATTTTGACCAATCCTTCAATCGTTACATTATCGCTTCCGCAGCTCCATCTTTAACTGCCAGACAGTATCGTTTCCATGTCTAAGCAGATAGAAAAACAAGCATCCTAATATCCTATATCTTACAAAACTCTGCAGATTGTTCGGTTGCTGCTCGGTTGCAGTGAGACTAGCACGGGAATCATCAACCGGTCTGGCGAGACCTCCCTTGATACAGCAGAAAAAATGGGTCACTCCAATGTCGCGGCCATTCTCCAGGAGCACGGCGTGCAGAGTGCCAAGGCCATCCAGCCACAAGCAACGAGTGCTGCTCGTGAGCTGAAACAAACCGTGAGCGACATAAAACATGAAGTCCACGACCAGCTCGAGCACACCCGCCAAACAAGAAAACGCGTCCAGGGCATCGCCAAGCGCATCAATAAAATGCACGCTGAAGGCCTCAACAATGCCATCAACTCCACAACTGTGGTGGCTGTGCTCATTGCCACTGTCGCTTTTGCAGCCATCTTCACCGTCCCAGGCCAATACGTGGATGACCCTACTGATATTCCACCGGGTCTTTCTCTCGGGGAAGCGAATATTGCCCCGCAAGTTCCGTTTGTGATTTTCTTTATTTTTGACTCGGTTGCTCTCTTCATATCCCTGGCTGTGGTGGTGGTCCAAACGTCGGTCGTGGTCATCGAGAGCAAAGCGAAGAAGCAGATGATGGCGATCATTAACAAGTTAATGTGGCTGGCCTGCGTGATGGTATCGGTGGCATTCTTGGCACTCTCATTTGTGGTGGTTGGTCAGAAAGAAAGGTGGTTGGCAATAGGGGTGACCATCATAGGGACAACCATCATGGCCACAACTCTCGGCACGATGATTTATTGGGTCATAAGGCATCGGATCGAGGCCTCCAACATGAGGAACATAAGGAGGTCTTCATTGGGAAGTAGGTCAAGGTCTTGGTCGGTTTCAGTGATGTCGGATTCGGAGATCATCACCAATGAATACAAGAAGATGTACGCGATATAAATAAATTACATCAGACGGAAAAGAAAGCCCGAGATCTTCTCAGCTCGGGAGGTTAGCACATCTCTTGCCTTCGGAAATATCCTTTACAATGTACATGCGATGGAGGTTGAGAGTCTTTGCTCCGATTCGCTCCAGAAAGTTTTGGCTGTCAACATATATATTTACTAAATGCAAGTGTTCAGCTTAATGGGATCCAGGAGGCATCCTGTTTTCTTGAGATGTAAAGTTTTTGTGTTTCAGTGTACATAATTGCTGTGGCACAACTCTCTGGGTTCAGCATCGATGGCTTTTAATGGATCTTGCATTTAGAAGAGAACTGCTTCTATGCAATTACTGCTTATTTACTATTACTAATGCCCATAATGTGCCAATAGTCCTGGCATGATTTGATTCATACATACAGTTGATGATAGAAATGGACCCCTTTCATTGAACAGCCTATTCCCCAAAACAAACTCAATCAAAGACGTCTTCTTTTGTTCCCTCGATGGACATGACAACATAACTCGAGCTAATTATTTTCCACTTGACGCAGAGTTGCATCTTCGCATATTCTCTCGGCAAAAAGAAGCATGACATTGTGAAGGAAAAGCAGTAGACGTAATCGGGCGAGGAGGGCAATGCTGGAAATAAAATGAGGACAACAGTTTCCTGCATTGTAAGATGATTATTCATCCCAAATCCTGCATACAGGTTGCAGTTTGGCGTGTCCCTTTAAAGTTGATCTCAAAAGATTGGACTTGTACAGCTTGACAGCACTGAAAAATCCGAAAGCTTGAAACAGAGTAATTGTGTGTTTTTTGATCATCTGGAACACAAAGTCTCAAACAATGTTGTCGTCTCACTTTGTTTCCAAATGATTCACAGCTTTGCTATGCATGAGACAGAGTCTCAAAGGATGCCCGGGTTCCTTCAATTTGATAGGAGCAATGGGTGGGCATAAAAGATTTTATAGGACCACTGCCAACTGTTTCAAAAGCTTAAGCTACTAGATGAAGGCGTGATTTAAAAGGTTGAGGCTAGGTTATAAACTGACCACCAGCCCCTTCCACAATCGATGTGGGACAACTCCAACAATCTCCCTCTCACACATCGGGCCCTGGGTCAGAGACAGCAACAACCCGTAGTTGGGTTCAGACTTGTTGGTAACCTGGGTTCTGATACAAAAAAAGATTTTATAGGACCACTGCCAACTGTTTCAAAAGCTTAAGCTATTAGATGAAGGCGTGGTTTAATATTTAATTATTCTAACAAGGTAATCATTGTTTAAGATTTGGGAATTGCAAAACAGAAAAAGTTGAGAAGGAGATGTATCAGTTGACCATACTGGTAAAAGAGAAGCCTCAAATCTTCTTTGTAATCAACTAAACTAAAGCATCTGCCAGGTGACTTGAGATGGACCTATTTTTGTTTTCTTTCAGCTGTCTATTGCTCTATAAAAGCCTGCTTCAGAACCACAATGAATTGATGGAGCTTAAATGGAGATTCGTATGCTGTTCTTCCTGGTTTTCTTTGCTCTGAAAGTTTTGTCTCAAGGTACATTAGTTTTCATTCATGGTTGACTTTCAACACATCTGTGTTCGTCGAGGGCTAATCTCGCCTTCATATATGAATCAATGGATTTAGGAAAGAGAAGTTTTTCCCCAAAACTTTGGTCAATCCTTTTGAGCTTCTCTTGATATTTAAGTACAATACTCCTTGATGAACACGTGCCTGCGATATCAGATGCATTAGCCCCGTTGCGGATAGATAGCGGGTCAGAAACAAGCTACGATGCCGGAGATGGAATTCTTTGGCGCACAGATTCAGATTTCGTTAGAAGGGGTCAAAACGTGCAGCTCCCTAATGGAAATCTCGGCGCGGAACGGCAAATAAGTACGCTCCGGTTCTTCCCGGAACAAAACAAGAACTGCTACTCTTTACCGGCAGTTGCATAGAAGAGATACTTCATCAGGGCAGTGTTCCATTATGGGAACTACGATTGCCTTTCGAGGCCTCCGAGCTTTGGTCTCAAGTTCGACGGGAACAAGTGGACCGCCGTGTCGAATTCGACTGCAGAACCCCGATACTATGAATTAGTATACACGAGTTTGGGTGATTTCATAAGCGTGTGTTTGGCTAGGACGCAGGATGAGCAGTACCCGTTCATCTCGGCATTGGAACTGTGGCCTTTACCTGATGATATGTATGCTTCTATGGGCCAAGACAGGGCATGGACTAAGAGCTACCGCTACAATTACGGCGCGACTGAATCGATCATGGGGTGAGAAATCAATGTTCATCTCATTTAGATCTGTTATTAGCGACCATCTAGAGAGGAATATAGAGATAAACTGTGTATATGTAGATCTGTCAAAATGGGTCGTAAAATCATTTCTTGATCCATAGTTTGATGGGCTAAAGATACTTCATCAGGGCAGTGTTCCATTATGGGAACTACGATACGATGGCCGTTCGAGGCCTCCAAGCTTTGGTCTCAAGTTCGACGGGAACAAGTGGACCGCCGTGTCGAATTCGACCGCAGAACCCCGACACTACGAATTAGTATACACGAGTTTGCGTGATTTCATAAGCATGTGTTTGGCTAGGACGCAGGATGAGCAGTACCCGTTCATCTCGGCATTGGAACTGTGGCCCTTACCTGATGATATGTATGCTTCTATGGGCCAAGACAGGGCATGGACTACGAGCTACAGCTGCAATTACGGCGCGACTGAATCGATCATGGGGTGAGAAATCAATGTTCATCTCATTTAGATCTGTTATTAGCGACCTTCTAGAGAGGAATATAGAGATAAACTGTGTATATGTAGACCCGTCAAAATGGGTCGTAAAACCATTTCTTGATCCATAATTTGATGGGCCAAGTCATTATATGAGTTAGCTATGTTTAGTAAATAGGTTAAAAATGATTTTAGAATGGTATAACACAGAAAGTTATGGGTGTTAAATTGGTTCACAGTTTATCCAAACTCAAATCAGCTTTGTGATTCTCTTTTTACTTGAGAAAGTAACGGACTCCTCGGATTTTTCCGAATTCAGAGAAGTCTTGATGGGCCCGTAAGATGGGCTCGACTTCTCCCTTATTAAAAAAACAAGACAGCTTCTTTTTTTCCCATTATTTTTTTTTATTAATTTGGAAAATTTCACATGTTAGTTATTGGAGTATGTCTTTACTTGGTTGCATTTGGCATTTTTATTTGCGTATGTAATATTCTGATCTTAGTTCTTATCATTGCGATCCATGATCAACATAAATCACCTTCTTCAATATCTTACATTCCATTTGCTTAAAATCTCAATTCCTCAACGTTATTTGTTGCTGTAATTTTATGAATTCGCTACCAAGTACTAACTTTCTTTTATTCTTAATTGTGAATCAATACTAAAATTGACAATTCTATGTGATGTTGAAAGCAATTCTTTAGCATCTTATAGTCGAAATAACTACTTTATTCAAATAACACGAATAGCTTAAAGTGGATTAACTAGGTGGATATAGATTTTCATAGGTTGGATTAAATATGAAAGGATTTTAGTAAAATGAGCCGAGTCGGGTATGAGTCATTAAATATGTAGTGCATATAAATGAGTCAAAACGGGTTAAATTGGTCAATTTGGATCGGACCATTGTTGGCTCAAGTCACCCATTTGATGGCTCTATATATGTCATGGCGACTGCAAACTTATTAACTAGTTGTCTAGTCTACTCGATTAGGTATCCTCAGGATAACTTCAACCGGAAATGGCAACCTATGATCCCGCAGGGCACGAAGGCCGTACATGCGAGCTTCACTTCCTTCTACAGACTGACTGAAGAGTATACTCTCGATTCGGCAATTCTTGACGGGATCGAAGCCCCGGATCCTGCATCCTCAATTACACTCTCTTTCGAGACTAATGGAAGCGCCACCTCCAAATACATAGCCTTGTACTTCCTAGAGACACGTTTTCTGAATGAAAATGAGACTCGATCGTTCGACTTGTACATTTCAGGGGGGATCTACATCACGACACTTTCCCCACAGTACCAGACTTGCACAAACTTTCAAGTTAATACCGAGTCGATCCGGGCGTCTGACGAAGATATCTGCGTTCAACTGTTACCAACTGTCGATACGAATCTACCACCTATAATCAGCGCCATCGAAGTTGATGCGTCGATCCATCGTCTCGTCACCACAAGAACATCCCATGATGACCGTAAATCACCCTCTTTCATTGCCTTCAGACACTTCTAATTTGTATTCTATGTGCTCATGTAATGTGATGGTCTAATCGTTGCAGTGGAAGGGTTACAAGCATTTGTCGAGACCTTTGAGCAGCTGCAAGGATGGAGTGGCGACGCATGTCTTCCAAGCGACACTACATGGCCATGGCGAGGGTTACTTCCATGTATAAACCCATCGACAAAGTTCGTTTCCTTCAATTACATAACCAGATTGATGATTTGTGGCTTCTCTGATGACCAAAAATCTGCATGACTTTGCATCTATGAGCTTCCAAATGTTCATTGAGCCTCTAACCTTTGCAATTTTATGACAATGCAGAAATCTTACAGGTTATGGTCTCTCCGGTCAACTTCCTTACTTCAGCCAAATGCAAGCACTTGAGATCATGTCAGTCATCTGCTTGTTACATTACTAAAATTTTGTATCTTCTTTTCATCGGAATGTTGTTCAATGTGCTTATGATGATCGGCTTCTGTTTCTTTGTTTCAGAGACTTGGGAAATAATAGCCTCGACGGACCAATTCCTGAATTCCTCGGCACATTGCTGAATCTCAAGTTACTGTGAGTCTTCGAGTCTTTGGCGAAGAATAATTCTCGACCGTACGAATTAGGTTTAACTACCCTTATATGGCCTAGAAAAACATGTCTTTGTTGTCTCCTGTAGAGTTCTCAGCAATAACGACTTCTCCGGCTACATTCCGAAGAGTATTACTACCAACAAGCAATTGAAAATAGAGTAAGTAGTCTAACTGAACCTGCACGACACTTCTTGTGCGAAATGATATCTGTAAGGACTCATTTACCTCTCGTGCAGCGTCCACGGGAACTGCCGTGTAAATAAGAGAGAGAGCTTCGCGTTGACATTTGGATTGGCTATTGGGTTACTCTCCTTCATGCTGCTGATCGTTGCCTTTGTTTATTTCTTGGGGCCGAAGAAACCAATGCCGAGCGAAGAAGTTCCTGCAACAGAAGGGGGTGGATGGGATGATGGGCATGTTCAGCCAATGCCTCAAGAAGAGAGAGTTTCGGAGGAGGCAAACACCGAGTCACCGATTCAACAATCGCAGAGATGAGAGGGTTCTTCTTCTTTTTCTTTTCATTTTGGTCCATTTGCTTGAGAATTCTTGTATTATACTAATCAGCATTGAGGTAACCCTAAAAGGTGTCCAAAGGAAGGTCTCCTTTTTGGCTGAATTTTCAGAACCAGAACAATAGATGCCTACTCCTCTTTCCTATTTTTCTGGCTTGGGAAGATACTAGAACTACAAGGGAAGGCTCGTTATCAGATTTCAGAGTCATTTTAATTTACGAGCAGACTAACTAGGTATGTTAATCGTTCATCGTTTTAATGATGGTATTCATGATCTCACAACCTAAATTGCATCAAATACTTGAGATGATCTCTAATCCAGATTCTTCTATGGATTAGACTTTCTAATATGGTATTAGAGCCTAGTTCTGCCCTTTTCGCATGTTCTCTCTATCTCCTCTTCTGTGTGTGTGTGCGTGCGCGTGTGTCTGTATTTGAATCAATGCTTTCAGCAACTTAAAAGAAGATGAACAATTCAAAGAAAGAAGAGGATGAACAGTTGAACGAAAAATGCCCTCACTAATTGTTTTTACCCTGCGTTTTCTTTATTCTTTTAAAATTTTGAAAAATTTCAGATGTGGTACTACATTTGCGTCACATGTCTAAAAAAAGTAATAAAAAATTCAAGTCAACATTTACCCTTAGCCAAATTGGACGTAATTAACCAATGGAATTTATTGCACTAATTTGAAGTTTGATGACTTAATTTCACTTGCTGAATGTTTTAGAACTTTATTACACTTTCGCGATAAGTTTAGGACTTTTAGCGCACTTTTATTTCTAAAATAAAAGTAAAGTGTTTCATGGACACCCAAAATATTTTATCAGCACTCTATTCTTACAACCAAAAAATAGTAGGAATTCTTGTGTTATGATTCCTTCAGGCCCTTTATTTCTCTAGTACAATCAATCTTCAGGTTTCAATTTTAGGCCAAATCCAAGTCTATGAAAAGGGGTAGTGTTTGGGCATTTATGTCTTAATTTTACTCAATCCCGTGAATTGCATGAAAGTAGGATACTCCAAATTTAGGGGTTCAATAATTTTATAAAACATTCTTGGTGGGAAAAGAATTTGATGAAAGATCCGGCTGGATTGAATTGGGTCCATGAATCTAAGAAATAGGGAGAATTCATGAGTATCATAAAATTCTTCAATAGAGAAACACAGCATTGGCTCATCTTAAGCGTCTTTGTTGTTGAATGCTACTAACTACTGGGGCTACAGAAGAAGAGAAATTTCGCATCCAAGTTCTTGGCGATCAAGCTTCTGTCTTTTATACAGAACAACAAAAAATAAAAAAGCTTCTGTCTTTTAGGGTGACAACGTCGACATGATGAGTAATTAGGCTGCCTTGCCATGCGACGCAAAAGACCTATTTCCTCTTAATTTCTCGGTTGCGCCACTTTAAGTGATATGGACGTCGGTCATCTTACGTGACATAATTGACGTTGACATCTTTAAGTGATATTTTAATTTTTTTTCTTTTTTAATATCTTTTTGGTTTATTTCTTTCTTTATCTTTTCTTCTCTTTGTTTTTGTGGGCTGAGGGTCGTCGGGCATAGGCGAGGGCGTCGCGGCAAACGGTGAGGGACTCAATGCCCTCGCCAGCCAAAGCTGGGGCGTGCGGCCCCTTGCCCAAATCTAGTCAAGGCCGCGACGCTCTTGCGAGTTTTGGGTTAGGCGAGGGTGTCGCGACCCTCGCTCAGCGCCGGACGCGTCACGTAGGACGGCCGATATCCATGTCAGCGATTTCTGGTCAAAATTGACCGGATGGACTTAATTGACAAAACATTAAAATGTTTAAGATTAAATTGACACAATTAAAAAAAAAGGTTTATAATTTAAGACTTTTTGGTAATTTCTCCCCCAGTTGTCCCAATTAATGGACGGATCGTCGGGATCGTGTCTCGGACTAGACTTATTTAACATGCTTCAGCAAGTCCAAAGCACAGCTGTAGGAGACAATTTCGTCAGTTTTCATCCTTTACTTATGTTATGTTCCTCACTTGCAGGGATATGTCAACTAGAGAGGACATCTTCGTTCACTCGGTGGCCACAAACCGCATAAATAATAAAATAAATAATAATAAAAATAATGAACATTCATTTCACGAGTATAGGAAGTTCCAACTTCCAGTTGACTTTGCTACTTGTATCCGTCACGTTCATCAGGAACAAGCTCATCGGAAAACTCCTTGTACTGATCGAAACCATGACTGAACCTACTAATTCAGTTCTACTACTGATCTGCATCCTCTTTGTGTCCGCTACTTTATTTGTTTCCTTTTGCCGGAAAAAGTCCAGGTCACTTCGGCTTCCTCCGGGACCCTCTGGATGGCCGATACTTGGCAACATGTTCGATCTTGGGAAGATGCCTCATCGAACACTAGCCGGCCTCCGCGAGAAGTATGGCCCGGTAGTTTGGCTTAGACTAGGCTCCATAGACACCATGGTGATTCTCTCGAGCAGAGTTGCCGCCGAGTTCTTCAAGAACCAAGACCTCAATTTTGCGGAGCGAACCATCACCGATCTCATGCGATCTCAGGACTACTGCAACGGATCGATCGCCCTAGCCCCATACGGCACATATTGGCGGGTGTCGAGGCGGCTGCTGACGGTGGACATGCTAGTCGCCAAGCGGCTCAACGAAACAGCTCTGATCCGGAGAAAGTGTCTCGACGACATGTTGACATGGATCGGGGAGGCGGCGTCAGCGGATAAGGTCCGGCTCGGAGAAGGTATTCATCTCGCGCGCTTCGTGTTCCTCATGTCATTCAATTTGCTAGGCAATCTCATGCTGTCCCGAGACTTGCTCGATCCGGACTCAAAGGTTGGATCGGAGTTCTTCGTGGCAATGACCAGATTGATGGAGTGGTCAGGCAATGTGACCATCGGGGACCTATTCCCGTGGCTGCGGTGGTTGGGGCCGCAAGGGCTGAGGAGGAAGATGGATCGGGAAATGGGGAAGGCCATGAGGATCACTTCGGATTTCGTGAGGGAGAGGATTGAGGAGAAGAAAACTGGGGGAGACCACGGTAGGAGGGATTTTCTGGACGTGTTGCTTGAGTTCGAAGGAAACGGTAAGGACGAGCCGGCCAAGCTTTCTGAGAAGCAAATCAATACATTCATCCTGGTACGACCACAAACTTTGAATTGCTAGTTCTGTAAGGATTCCTATGTCCAATGCATATGTTGCGTGATTTGTTTTCTTGCACAAACACAAAAACCGCAGTAACAGAACTCCAACCCTGAATTGGTTAATTCGTTTGGATAGGCTACAGCTACAGGTGTGTCGATTTTTCTCTGCGTGCATTGACTGAACTTTTATGTTTTTTGCCACGGAAAAGAAATTTAAGTTGTGCCGAGACTAAAGAGTAAAGAAAGCTGACAGTCTGATAGTGCTGTCAGTTATTTTTTACCACACGATCTCCCAATTAATGAGTGCTTTGTGCAAAACACGCGATGATGCTTTGTGGATCTATAGTTGAGATTGTACCGTCCCTGACAGTGGAAGCATTTCTCAAGAGTAAAACTGTAACTACAGTAATTGATATACGAATCAAGCATGAATAAATCAAGAAGCTTCTGAAAAGTCGAGAAACATGCAAGTTTCTGAGTATGTCAAGAAGGACAACATTAGACGTGTAAAAACTTGCTTATGATTATTTGGTGAAGTATTGTGGTAAGTTGGTAGCCTACTTGGTATAACTTCCCACAGTTGCTACATATTTGAATAAAGGTATGGTCATGGCTCCATTGCCTTAACCTAGAAAAACTTATGGATATGGCTCCATTTCGTGAAATTTTGCCATGCTTGCTCCCATGTACTCGCCTCTTGACATCACAGGAAATGTTCTTGGCCGGTGCGGAAACATCGAGCAGCACCATCGAATGGGCAATGACAGAACTCTTACGGGACCCGGACTCCATGGTCAAGGTCCAAGCAGAACTGTCCCGGGTTGTCGGGTCCAACCGAAAGGTCCAGGAAACTGATATAGACCAGCTCCCCTACCTGCAAGCAGTTGTAAAGGAGACCCTCAGGCTCCACCCGCCAATCCCATTCCTTGTGCCACGGAGGGCCATGGGCGACACCGTTTTCATGGGGTATGACGTACCCGAAAACACGCAGGTCTTTGTGAATGCTTGGGCGATTGGTAGAGACCCAGCTGTCTGGGAAGACCCTATGGCTTTTAAGCCCGAGAGGTTCATTGGATCAAAGTTGGATTATAAGGGTCAACACTACGAGTTCATTCCGTTTGGAGCGGGTCGGAGGATGTGTGCTGGCTTGCCCCTGGCACATCGCGTGCTTCATCTGGCTTTGAGCTCGCTGCTTCATGAGTTCAATTGGGAGTTCGATGGCCGCATCGATGCGAAGACGATCGACATGAGAGATAGGGTGGGGATGACCATGAGGAAGTATGTCCCCTTGCTGGTGGTGCCCAAAAGAAGAGCAATGTGAGACTGGGTTCAGCTCGGAATTTCTGGTTCTTCGACATATTGGTCTGAACCTTCTTTGCTTCCTCAAATGCTACTCCAAGCCTGGAAATTGCTCGTAAAAGTACTATGTTCCTACTAATCCCAAGTCTAAACAAGTCAAAAACCAGACAGGCTATGTTATTTTCAAAGTTATGTTCATGCATCGTTATTAAATTTACTCAACTGTACATGCAACCACATCGATCGAGGATTCATGCATATTTATCACGTCATCTTGCATACAAGCATTAAGTACTTTGAAAGGATTTTTTTTATTCAGTCAAGTGCATAAATCAAATCGAATGGCAAGAAACACACTTCTCTTTCTCTCTCCTCGCTCTGAACAGGTTCTGCTCGTGGAGTATGACTCTGCTGAACTCGTGCAGATCAACCGGGTTGGGAAGTGGGTGCACTTATCAATTGGGCTTGTCCTTGGCCCATTGCAGTAGGGAAACAAACTCCGTGGCCGATTGGGTTGCTAAGGCTTACTGGCAGGTTATCTAGCAATTGGGTGTTGTATCCCTCACCTGCTATTTTTTTTGTTTTTTTTAATTTGCTTTGAAGCTAGGGACTTGTACTCACTAAACTTTTCTAAGTGGATGTTATCTGCATTTCCCGACCAAAAATAATAATAATAATAATTGCAGAAATCAAATAACAAGAACTGCTAAGCATTCGTGAACTAGAGGTGAGGACCAAAGGGGGAACATACAAATTCAATCAAGTGGTCCTCGTTCTATGAGATTATAACATTAAATTGTTTGCGTGGATGATTTTTGACCGGAGTTGCTGTCGGCCGGAGGTTTGAATGGTGATTTGGGCACACACAGAAGAGAGAGAGAGACTCGAATCGAACCGAACTGTCAAACTATCCAAATTTATTTACTTACTACCTGAACCGAACTACAATTACTACAGAAGAAGGAAGTTCCATATCCAAGGTTCTTGCCGGTCAAGCTTCTGTCTTTTAGGATGAAAACGTCGACATGATAAGTAATTTGGCTGCCATGGGAGTAGATGCCTATTTCCTCATAATTTCTCGATTGTGCCACCGTAAACGTGTGAACTGTGAATAAAGGTATATGCTCCTTCCAAGATTGTCCAGACAATATATTTGGTTAGAGCGTCGTTCCACTATGGCAATTGGCAACTACCACGGTCTCTCGAAATCGCCAAATTCGAGTTGGAATTTGAGGGCAAGAAATGGGCCGCCGTCGAGACTTCCAATACAGAATCGCGATTCTACGTACTACTCTAGCATGCCAAATAAGATAGAATCATCGGCATTAACGTGGTTCAAACAAAAAAAGAGAGTCCCCTTCATCAATGCGCTAGAATAGGTTCTGATAGCGGTGGCATATACGATTTGGTCGTTTCAAGGATTGTTACTTGGCTCACAAGCTACCGCTGCCGCTGCCGCTACTGAGCTAGTGCAGACGATTAGATCCTGGGGCAAGAAATCGTTGTCCTAAATGCATGCGTATGCGCGCACGTCCTATATATATAGCTGGCACGAATATATTGCGTGATCCTCCAGGGGGAAATAGAAATTTTCCCTGCTGAATATGAGATAACGTTAGATGCCATTGCTAGGTCGTGGTATAGTTGATAAAAAAAATTGTACAATAGAATGGTTTTCCAAAGGAAATTCGTTTTTCCTTGTTATGAAGTTTGGATTTCATCGAGATTGGCACACTCGAGGGCTCGGTCTTCACAGAATGGCCGAATAAAATAAGACAATAAGGAACCGAAAGGGAGTTCTTAAGCTTGGAAGAGACAAAACTTAAACAGCTACAATTTATTGTAATCACCAAAGATTGCAAGGCCCAGTTACAATTATTATCAATTCTATTATTGAAGATTGCTTCCTCTTATTTTAGTAAAGACAGGCCATACAGGTTTACAGAGACTTCTTTCTCAATGGGGTCACTGTTCTTGTTGTGGGCGGTTGTTCTGATCATCATGCTTGGAAAAGCTTGTTCTCAATTCGGTAATAGCCCGTGATCGATCATTGTTCTTATCTCGCATGGCGCTATATATGCTTCATTTTCAGAATGATCATGAGCGCTTTTTTGCGATTTTTCGAACATATACTCGCCGAATGGATCCCTAAAAGTAGAGAATGCATACCAGGAGAGATCCTAGACTATTTCGTTTGAGTAATTTTTGATTATCTGTGAAAGATGTCTTGAGCATTATAGAAATAAATACCTGATGCAAGAGAATGCATTTCCCATTCGGCTTCTGTTGCATCTTCTCAAATGTTTCCTTTTGTCTCTGATTTTGTGACCAATAGATGTGAGCATAGATTGCGGATCACGAACTAGCTACAAAGACGATCGGGGTTATTGGCAACCCGACGAGGGATACACCAAAACAGGCGAGAACAAAGCCGTCCAAATTCACAGCTCCCCCAGTTCGACCCAACTCGACACGCTTCGAGTCTTTGAGAAGCATAAGAGGAACTGCTATACACTGCCCGCAGAGCCTTCTACTGTATGAACAGAAAAATACTTGATCAGAGTATCCTTTTACTACGGCAATTACGACGGCCGCTCGGAACCACCTAGTTTCGACTTGGAGTTCGAGGGGATGAAATGGGCTACCGTCGTGACCTCCAGCACCGAACCCCAATCCACGAGATGCTCTACTATGCCACAAAGAATAACATCACCGTTTGCTTGGTCCAAACAAAGCAGGAGCAGTTCCCCTTCATCAATGCCTTGGAGTTGTCATTGCCGTATTGGAGCACCTACGATTTCTTAGACCCCGAAAATGTCTCTTGGCTCACAAGTTATCGTTACCGCTACGGTGCAGGTGCAGATGACTGGATTCTTGGGTGAGACGCCGCCGTCTTTATCATGAATCCGACACATTTACAAGTAATTGCTATACAGTTCTTGGTCAAACTTACTGAGTATTTTTCTTTTCCAATAGGTACCCAGATGATCTGGATAATAGAATATGGGAACCAAATACTCCAGCCGGTGTGAAAGTGGTAAGCGTCCCTTCTTTTACTATTTGCAGTATCGGTGGAGCGCCCAACTCTCTTACTCGCCACGCTGTTGAAGCGCCGAACCCGACGGACTCGATCAACTTGCTCTTCGCGATCAACGGGAGCCATGATCTCCAACACTACGTGAGGGCCTATTTCGCCGGCAATATCAACGGATACGAGACGAGGACATTCGGTGTCTACGTGAACGATGACTATATATCCACCGTTACCACAAAGTACGCGCTCTGTACAAGTGCACAGGGGCATGTACACTCGAATGGCACTTTGAATGTCCAGTTGCGGCCGACTGGTAATTCCACATCGCCGCCATTAATCAGTGGCATCGAGATTTACACGGCCTTATCGGGCGAAGGAACGAAGGAGAAGAAGAAGAAGAAGAAGAATCTGGGCTTGCTCATTGGGCTTCCTGTTGGGCTAGTCTTGGGCCTGACTCTACTGGGCTTGATTATACTCCTATTACTGCGCAGCCGTAGGACCAGGCCCACACAAGGACAGGCCACGACCACCGGTCAACAACAAGAAGCAAATCCTCAGCAAAGTGTAAGTGCACAGACT
The DNA here is from genome assembly GCA_029784005.1 of Lenwebbia sp. NSW1173648. Classification (NCBI taxonomy): domain Eukaryota; kingdom Viridiplantae; phylum Streptophyta; class Magnoliopsida; order Myrtales; family Myrtaceae; genus Lenwebbia; species Lenwebbia sp. NSW1173648. The sequence continues at coordinate 1,857,035 of JARCGZ010000011.1, forward strand.
CCTATGCCCTCACAAAGTGAAGAAATCCCAGTAAGCAGTAACGGTAATGGTGATCAAACATCGATGAACCATGGGATTAACACGAAGGATCTGGATGACCAACTTGAGCTTCATCACACTTCGATGACAGTTTGAAACTGTCTCAAGTGCTTATATCTCCTCTTTTAATTTTGATAGTATTTTCTTGTTTCCTACAAGTGACGAACAAAGAATGATTTTTTACTTTATGACCTTCAAAGTTCCAAACGTTTGTTTCTTCCAAGTTATGTGACTATACTATAACTTCTTCGATCAGTTCCGATGTCGTTTTTATATGGCAGATGATGCTCGTCGATCATATTTCAAGTCTCAAAAACTAGCCGGGCATCATTCTTAATGGGCCAAGTTTGGGTCAACCTATCAGCAGTCGAAGTCCAACACTTACAAATTAAATGGGAAATCTACATTAAGGGGAAAAATGAGGGAAAATGAAGAAATGTATGTATCTAGTTGGTTTCAATCAATACCAAATCTCAAGATGTGATTGTCTAGCAAGCTCTTGGCGTATGATTCTTCGGACTTACACAATTGATAGCATCGAACGTTGGCGCACTAGCTGGTGGTTTGACCGATCTACTTTATAAATAAAAGGAATTGGAAGTATATGAGCTTTTGTCCATTTTACACTGGAGCATCAAATGTTCTTTTTGTTCAATCAAATACCTCAATATTTTCTTTGCATTTACAATCCCAGACCTGTATAAGGACCGGGTACAACCCCAGGTCAACAAGGAACTTTGGAGGCACAGACAAAGCGGGAGAATTACCATAAAAGTTCTAAACCGATTGCAACTATGTCAATCCAGTTATAAACCTTTTTTTTTTTTTGCCAATTCAGTCCTCAACATTTTGTATTTGTGCCCATTCAGTCTATCTGGCCAGTTTTGGCTGAAAATCGCCGACCCCCACGCATACAAAGTATTTTGTTAGAGCTGGTTTCTACTATGGCAACTCCGACCCCCTCTCGAGACCGCCGACTTTCAACTTGGAGTTCGATGGGAACAAGTGGACGACCGTGGCAATCCCGCTCCAATATTTTGAGTTAATTTACACTGCCAAAAGAGATAATGTTAGCGTGTGCCTAGCTCGAACGCTGAACAAGCAATTTCCGTTCATTTCCACATTGGAGATATGGCCTTCGGACGATGGCATGTACGATGGAATGACTGAAGATGTGGCTTGGCTTAGCAGCTATCGGTGATTCGGTACAACTATGGCGCGGGCTCAGATCAGGACTTAGAAAATTGGATCATTGGGTAAGAACCACAAAGATCATCCTCCAAAACTCGTTTAGAGAAGAGAGTGCTTCTTTCAAGTTGAATTTGTTGAAGTTTCTTTGCAAAACAAACAAAAGTACCACTTTTCCAATCCTACATGGGATGGAAGGAAGAATGCAAGTTGCTTTATTTGTTAGAAGGCTACTATAGTCTTTCAAATAAAGAAATGAGCAACTGGGCTAAACCTCACTTTACACGCGTGTGGGAATTATTTGCCCCACAATCGGAAAAGAAGGTTATATCTCTTGAGTGAGATGCCATCGATACGCTATAGAGTTCTAAGTCATTTTTATGAGTATTGATTTCCACAATAGGTACCCTGTTGATCGGTTTAATACAATATGGGAACCAAATACTCCAGCTCGTCTGATACCGGTGACTATGAGCATCCCTCCTTTTACTAACTGCGATTCCCGAGGACCGCCTTACTCAGTTCTTCTCCAAGCAGTCGAAGCACCGAACTTGACGGAGACATGACTTGCCCTTCACGTTTGACGAGAGCCATGATCTCCAACGCTACCTGAGGGCCTATTTCTCCGGCACTACCAACGACTTCGAGGCGAGGACATTCTCGTTCTACGTGAATGATGACTATATGTCCACCATTACCATAATGAAATGAACAAGTCATGTACAAGCGCACATGCGCATGTACACTCGAGTGACCCTTTGAATGTCCAATTGCGACCGAACGGTAATCCCACGTCGTCGCCATTTATAAGTGTTGTATCTAGCAATATCACCTAGAGGGGGGTGAATAGGTGATTCTGAACAGTTTTGAAACTTAATGCGGAATTTAACAGTTCCAAAACACAAACTGAATAAGATCGGTAAAATGACGTGCAAATAAACGAAACAGCAAGAAGAGTTTAGGATAAGAGAGAATTGCATGCAAAGTTTATAGTGGATTTGGCTTAGCAAACTTACGTCCACTCTCCCACGATGACAGCTGATTGGCTAGATTCCACTATATGAATCAATGGAGGTTACAAGAGATATCACTCTCCATCACTCTTGCAAGAACCTCTCAAAGATATAACTATTTAGCTCTCGAGAACAAGAATCTGTGAATTTAAACAACTCAACACTTTGAAATTTTAAGTTCTGATCACACTTGTCAACACCACCATGGATCTCCCTTTTATACTCCTTCACCCCTAAACTAGCCGTTGGATAGGTCTTCAAAGGATCGCTCTTCAATCACTGATTGGACGTCATCAATCTTGATTGAACGAGACTGTATCCGAAAAGATTTGGTAGTCGTTGAAGTGAGTCTGAACCCTTCAGATTCAGTCGCTCATACAACTAAATCCTTAGTTTTCATAGGTAGAGTTAAATCAAATCTTCAAGATATATTGTTATTGGAAGGTAATATCCAATCGAAGATATTCTGCTGATCTGATTGGAAAATAATCTTGTCAATCAAAGATTACAAACTTCCATAAAAGATACTGCCATTATCGGAAACTTGCCATACGTGGGTCTTCAGAATCTGTCAAAAATATATTGCAGAATCTGAATAATATTCAGAAGCAATCTTCTAAAATAAGACTCTCTAAATCTGAACAGACTTGAATAGTAACTCTGAGCTCCAATAAAGTCATTGCTGACGCGTCACATAAATATTCAAAACAACAAGTCTTCAGAGGCAGTAACAATCTCTATCTGAATGACTTCAAAAGCAAATATATGATAACTACCACTTGAGTCTGATCGTCAGGTTTAAATCAATATGAGCTTTTGTTCACATATTCACCTTGCAATAAAGTATTCATGGTCATTAGACAAATTCTTTCAAAGAGAATGATGGTTTTGTCAGAATCAAAATATTCAGAAGGAAGGTTTTCTCAATAATAAGTGGCATCGAGATTTACACGGCCTTATCGGGCAACGCGACGAAGGAGGGGGAGGAGAAGAAAAAGTATCTGGGCTACTCGTTGGGCATCTGATTGGGCTGGTCTTGGGCTTGACTCTACCGGGCTTGTTTATCATCATATTATTACTACGCAGGCCCAAGACAAGGCCCGCATAAGGACAGGCCACGACCATCAGCATAGAGTGTAAGTGCACAGCCTGTCATGCCCTCGCAAAATAGAGAAAGAGAAACCCCAGTAAGCAGTAACAGTAGTGGTGATCAACTTCGCTTTCCGTTCGAGGCTGTTCAAGAGGCCATGAACAACTTTGATGAAAGCCATCTGGGTCATTTGCATTGGCGGTTTCGGAAAATTGTATCAGGGAGGATTGAATGATGGAACCAGAGTAGCTGTTAAGAGGGGTAGTCCTCGGTCCCAACAGGGACTTGCAGAGTTCCAAACTGAAATTGAGATGCTTTCACAGTTTCGCCATCGCCATCTGGTTTCTTTGATTGGGTGTTGCGATGAAAAGAATGAGATGATTCTGATTTATGAATACGTGGAGAAGGGCACGCTGAAGAGCCATCTCTATGGCTCTGGCCTTCCTAGCCTGAGCTGGAAGCAGAGGCTTGAGCTATGCATTGGTGCTGCTAGAGGGCTCCGTTACCTTCACACTAGCTATGCAAAAGCGGCCATCCATCGAGATGTGAAGTCCGCAAACATTTTGCTTGATGAGAACCTCTTGGCAAAGGTTGCTGATTTTGGGGTTTGCAAGAGGGGGCTGGAGATTGATCAGACCCATGTGAGCACAGCAGTGAAAGGGAGTTTCGGATACCTTGATCCGGATTACTTCAGAAGGCAACAACTTACCGAAAAATCCAATGTGTACTCGTTTGGGGTGGTTTTACTCGAAGTCCTTTGCGCAAGACCCGTTATCAATCCATCACTCCTTAGGGAAAAGGTGAACTTGGCTGAATGGGCAATGAAGTGGCAAAAGAAAGGGGAATTGGATCATATCATGTGGCATCCCAATCCGCCACCTGCTTACTATATTCGCGCTCTGCTTTAATCTCATATTATATATAAATATGCGAAAGATTATACTGAAAACAATCAGTGGCCATACGAATACAAGTGCATGAAAACAAATGGCAGGCACGCCTAAAAGGTATGGCCTCAATAGGGTTCACTACCTGTATTACACAATTAGTAATATGATCCAATAGGTTTCACAATAACACTAATTTTATATAATAGATAGCCAGTTATTTACATATTCCATTAACAAAACAAGATGGTACACTGGGAGAAATACAAAAGATCACAACTACTCCTGAGTACTAACTGGCATCATCTTTGTGCTCTATTGCCACCATTATAGCATGTCTGCTGCTCGACACTACCACCGTCACTAGCTAGCTTATCTTAAAAACGGTTAGTCCACGAGGGTGAGCTCAAAACTCCACGAGTAAAAATCTAGCGTCACGACAATTAGCTTATCAGTCATCCAGCAAGCAAGCAACACAAACCAACCATAAAGGGCACATAAACCAACAAATCGAGATAGCTAGACCATACAAGCAATAACCATGACTTCCGATTCATTCAAGCTATCTACGCGTTCAGGTAAGGCTATTGCCACCCCCTTCAGATGAACCCATCTACGATCCATAAGCCATCTCGTCCAATTGGCCCTAGACTCCACCAATCCGACATCAATCGCACCTCGATAGACCAAAATACGGAACATACAAGCAACCTTAGGGCCTCTCACGCCCATAACCAACCATTTAGAAGCTTTTCGTGCACGATCCATCAATATCCGTCGCCCATTGTGACGATCAACCAACGACCGAACGCCTTAAGGTGTATATTCAACCATCGAACTCAACAAGCGAGGACATCCGAGACCCATCGCGCAACAACACCGCTTACATTGAACCCACGTGCGGTCAACCACCATTCACCGCCAAAATTGACGATCAATTCACTAATTCCACCGATCCAACACTCAAGAATGTCTATTACCCCAACAAACGAGACATGCATGAACAATTGACAACCAACAATCGAGGAATTAGAAACTTTACTCGCCTTGAAATCCTACACTCGGAGACGATTCCGTGAATCCGAACCAGCATGCCACCACAAGTTTGAGCCCGCCTTGATTTCTCATACAAATCGACCATGACCTCCTTGCCGATTTTCGAGTTCACCTTTCCTTCCTTCTCGTATAAGACCCATCACGAGTCGCCGCCACAACTTCCAAGCTTGCTTCCCTTGGACACGAGCATGGCGAGGGAGAGAGCGATTGGGCGAGGCGGCTTTGACAAGAGTCAAAGGCGAGAGCTTCGCCCGTTTGGTATTGCCGAAAGAAAACAAAGAGGAGAAGAAGGAGATGAAGATGTACCGAGGGAGTTGCTGCCGAAGGGAAGAGATGAGTTGAATAAGAGGGGTGATCGGTGAAGTTGTCGCACAAAATGAAGAGGAGCCAAAGGAGAAGAAAAATATGGAGAAGAGGTGGAGCGGTGGGCTTGAGGCCTTCCTGCCACATGCAGTGAGAGGAAGCGGCAAGAGAGGATGGGGCTGGGGTGGCTAGGGGGAAAGGAGGAGGTGGCGTGGCGTGGCGTGGCGCCATGTTGCGCCACGTGGGCGCCACTTGTCGCCACGTGTCCATTTCTACCAATCGGGTCTCAATTTTGCACTTTCTTAGCTTTATTGGACCCTAATTAAATACATGGTGCCCCAAAATATATTATTGAGCTCAAATAATTCACCGTGTTAAATATAATAATAATCCTCTCAAATCTCGTTCATTATAAACTCAAGCCCGATGAGCATACTATTCCGCTCGTAACCTAAACCGGCGAAAAATCGGGTCATTATAGATCATAGACCCTACTCTTGTGGGTAAAATCAGACCTGATTCTCTTCTGGAGTTTGGGGAAACGGCCGAGAAATGCTTGGCCAACCTCGGGTTTGATCGGCCTTCCATGGAATATGTGCTTGGGAATGCGAAATACGCCCTTCAACTTCAAGAGGCGTTAGTGCAATGCGACCCTGATGAAAACAGTACTAACATGATTGGTGGGTGATCTCCTCGAGACATGATTCAATTTTAGATTCATCGAAAGGTTTGTCGTGCTGGTGCTGCTGCTTCATATAGATGGACCGCCTGGCTGTGCCACAATGCGACATTGGTTGAGTCGAGGGACCAGTATAAGAGGAGGGCCAATATCTAGTTTCATGCATCATTGACGTCTCCCATGATGGAGTTTGCTCATGGACAGACCGGACCGACTTTGAAAAGAAAGAATACTGGTGTGTGTTTTAGGGAACTGATAGAGACGAGTCTGATTACGATAAGCTGCTGAATCTTGAGGGTGTATTTGTTTCAGGAAAGTGTTTTTTCGGAATTAGTTCACCGGAAAATAATTCAGTCAATAGAAAACACTTTTCGATCAATGAAAAGTTTATGTACAAAATCAGGAAATTGAATTCCATAATCTGAAGATGTGAAAACACTTTTCGAAATTGCTCCTCTTTAATTATTTAATATTTTTAATATTTTAATATTACATTTTAATATTAGTTTCTTTTCTTTTTCTTCTTTTTATTTTTCTCTTTTTCTCTTTTTTTTCTCCCTCCCTGCGATTGGCTGGCGGCGGCCACTGGCGAGCTCGAGGTTCACCCAATCTCGGCGAGCGTCGCCCGAGGCCGACGAGCCTCTATCTCATCGGCCTCGACGAGCTCGACCGTCGAATCTGGTGACCTCAGGCAAATCTAGCGAGCCTCGAGCTTGAGCTCGCCCATGACAGTTAGCATCGCAGAAGGAAGAAGGAAGAAGAAGGAGGAAAAAGAAGAAAAAAAAAGGAAAAAAAGAAACATAAAAATATAGAATATAGAATATAATTTAAAAATTCAATATTTTAGTTTTGCCTAAGATAAAGCCAAGAAAGTGAAATCATTTTCCAAATGAAAATGAAACACCAGAAAACGTTTTCCATCACATATCACCAGGAAAACAAGCCGTTTTCCGAAATATAATTTCGCGGAAATCATTTTCCTGAAAACGAATTCCGGGAAAACATTTTCAGTGAAATAAACGCACCCTAAATCGTTTTCGTGTTACGTGTACTTGTTCCTTTCTGGTTCAAGCAACTTCTTTTACTGGGGTTGCGAATTTTGTTTTTTGGAATAGTGACACAAATGGTCCTTGAACTTTGATCCAATGTGCAATGTAGTTCCTAAACTTTTAATTTGACTAATACGGTTCCTGAACTTTAGCCCAATGTGCAATATGGTCCCTGAACTTTTGAAATATGTTCAACTTAGTCTCCGAATTATAGTAAATATGTTCAACGTAATCCTTCCATTAATTCAAGTTTTGGGGCGAGTTTGAACATTTTCTTATAGTTCTGGGACTAAGTTGAATAAGTTTCAAAAGTTTGGGGACCATATTGAACAAATCGAAGGTTCAGATACCACATTGCACATTAGGCTAAAGTTTGGAGACCATATTTGTCAAATTAAAAGTTTGGAGATCACATTGTATATTGGGCCAAATTTTATGGAGAATTTTTGTTATGTGTCCTTGGTTTTTAGCATCGTTTGTTCTTACTCAAGCAATGAAAGCACCCAATCCAAACAACACGATTTTTTTTAATCGAAAAAAAGAACACGATTGAGTCGCCATTTGATGGTACTGATCTCACGCACCGCTTTGTTGCCTATTTCACCTTGATCCACGGTCCAAAACAGGCATGTTTGATTTCCACGTGAACGATGTCGATGTATTCGCACCATCAGTACCTGTTGAGAAAACCTTCCCTCTGAATATTTTGATTCTGACAAAACTATCCTTCTTATGAGAGAATCTGGTCAATGCAAATATTTTTTTATTGCAGAAATGAGCATGTGAACAAACGTTTATAATGTTCCAAAACTGGCGTTCAGACTCAAGGAGTAGTCGTCGCGCACTTGTTTCAGAGATAGTTGAAGTCTTGTATTCAGATGGAGGTTTGTGTTGCCTCTGAAGACTTATCTCGAGAAGATTTATGTGATACGTCAGCAAGGACTTTACAGAAGCTCGGAGTCACTGTTCTAATCTGTTCAGATTCAGAGAGTCTTTTTAGTTCAGAAGACTGCTTCTGAACAGCATTCAGATTCTGCAATATCTTTCTACCAAATTCTGAAGACTCATGTTTGGCAGGTTTCCGGTTTGGCCGAGCTTTTTTTTTTAAGTTTGTAAGATTTGATTGACAATATTATTTTCCAATCAAATCAGGAGAATATCCTCGATTGGATATTACCTTCCATGGACAAGATATCTTGGAGATTTGGATGAACTCTATTTATGAAAATTGAAAATTTGGTTGTATGGGCGACTGAATCTGAAGGGTTCAGACTCTACTCCAACGGCTACTAGATCTTCCCATATACAATCGCTGTCAATCAAGATTAATGACTTCCAATTAGAGATTGAGGAGCGATCCTTTGGAGGACCTTGGTAGTGGCTGGTTCAAGGTCGAAGGAGTATAAAAGAAGATCAATGGTGACTGTTGAGCGGAGTTCACGAACTTAAAATTCCAAAGTGCTGAGTTGTTCAGATTCACATTCTCTTGTTCTTGTGAGCTTAAAATTCTTATTCTTGAGAGGTTCTTTTGTAAGAGTGATTAGAGTGACAACTCTTGTAACCTTTCATCGATTAATAGTGGAATCCAGCCGATCGACTGTCATCGTGGGAGAGTGGACGTATGCTTGCTAAAGCCGAACCACTATAAACATTGCGTGCAAATTCTCTTTCCCTAAATTCCTCTTGCTGTGTTTAGTTTATCTGCACGTTATTTTACTAATCTTATTCAATTTATGTTCTGAACCTATTAATTTCCGCATTAAGTATCAGAATTATTCAGAATCACCTATTCACCCCCCTTTAGGTGATATTGCTAGATCTAACAGTAGCAGTATTATATGTTTTTTTTTTTGTCAGAACACAAGTATTAGTACAAGTATTATATGTGGACCAAGTTGTATGTACGCTCAAGATAAGAATAATGCGAAAAAACAGATTTGAGAAATAATGAAAAGTACATCAGCTGTATCTTCAGACGAGATTTCAGTATTGTGACTTCTCGAAACGAGAAGTGAAAAGTCGAGAATAGGAGGCCAACGATATGCATCCTTTGCAGTCGACTTTGTTGTTTGAGCTGAGCAACTTGCATCCTTTACAGCTGACTTTGCTGTCGGAACAATAACTGAATAAATGCGTCAGATATGCCTGGCATGGCTACAGCAAGCAGAATAAGCCAGGTTTTGCTGAGTGAAAGTTACTATGTGAAGACGCATCTTTGCGGCGTCTAAAAATACCATCATGAAAAAGAAAAACTCGACTTGGATTGTAATACAACCATCATGGCGCTTGGTCAGACTCGAATGAAGAACTAGGATGAACACTCGATCGGATGTGAATGAGGCACTCGGGTGAGTACTGATAAGTGACATTGAGAATTTTTTTGTATATTTCGATGTATTTGAAAAGAATATCTGAGCTTATTTATAAGTTTTATTAGATGACTATCTAAGATAATATATCATTCAGGATATACGCGCAATATTAAGAGATTCAGAGAATCAATAGAATTATTGAATATCTTAACATAAGAAATTATCCTAAAGAAATCCTTACCGGATGAAACAATTCATTTTCCTTCGGAATTTACAGATGTAACAATTTATAGTACTCCTCGTTTCGCTTTAACTAAAAGACCAAACAATTTATATGGTACCTGTTGGATCTAGCAATATCACCTAGAGGGGGGTGAATAGGTGATTCTGAACACTTTTTAAGATTTAATGCGGAAATTTATAAAGGGTTCAGAACATAGACTGAAAATGATCAGTAAGAGGACGTGCAGATAAACTAAACACAGCAAGATGAGTTTAGGGAAAGAGAAATTGCACGCAATGATTATAGTGGTTCGGCTTTAGCAAGCTTACGTCCACTCTCCCACGATGACAGCCAATCGGCCGGATTCCACTATGAGTCGTTGAAAGATTACAGGCGTTGTTACTCCAATCGCTCTTACAAATGAACCTCTCAAGACAATGAATTTTAAGCTCACAAGAACAAGAGAATGTGTTTTTGAACAACTCAGCACTTTGGAATTTTAAGTTCTCGATTATCTCGAAATAGTCACTATTGATCTTCTTTATACTCCTTCAGCCTTGAACTAGCCGTTACCAAGGCCATTCAAAGGATCGCTCCTCAATCTTTGATTGGACGTTATCAATCCTGATTGACGGAGACTGTATATGGAAAGATCCAGTGGCCGTTGAAAGTGAATCTGAACCCTTCAGATTCAGTCGCCCATACAACCAAATCTTCAGTTTCCATAAATAGAGTTCATCCAAATCTCCAAGATATCTTGTTCACGGAAGGTAATATCCAATCGCGGATATTCTCCTGATTTGATTGGAAAATAATCCTGTCAATCAAATCTTACAAACTTCCATAACAAGGCGCGGTCAGATCGGAAACCTGCCAAACGTGGGTCTTCAGAATCTAGTAGCGAGATATTGCAGAATCTGAACGTTGTTCAGAAGCAGTCTTCTGAGCTAGAGAGACTCTCTGAATCTGAACAGATTGGAACAGTGACTCTGAGCTTCTGTAAGATCCTTGCTGACGTGTCACATAAATCTCCTAGAGATGAGTCTTCAGAGGCAGCATAGACCTCCTTCTGAAGGCTTCAGATGCAACATAGACTTCCTTCTGAAGTCTTCAGAGGCAGCACCGACTTCCTTCTGAAGTCTACTGAGGCACCACGATTCTTCATCTGAATATAGGACTTCGACTATCTCAGAAGCAAGTGTGCGACGACTACTCCCTGAGTCTGAACGCCAGTCATGGAGCATTATAAGCTTTTGTTCACATGCTCATGCCTGCAATAATAAATTATTTGTATTAACCAGATTCTCTTACAAGAAGGATAGTTTTGTCAGAATCAAAATACTCAGAGGGAAGGTTTTCTCAACAGTACCCTCCAAATCTAATATCTTATAAAAACTGTAACCACTTTACATATGAATATCCACATATTTACATATTTGAGAGTAAAACAAAAGGAAATTTTACACCATAAACATCCTACAAATTGGAGCAGCACAGTATTTTTAGTCTTCCAAAGTTGCGATAGTATCCTAGCAGGAGCTCTTGTTTGTAATTCCTTCAGGTCCTTTATTTGTGTCTTTAGTACAGTTAAGCTTCACGTATTAGTTTAGGCCAAATCCAGCACTATGAAGAGGGGTTGTTCGGGCATTTAATACATGTTCAAAATTAATATATCACATGTTTAAACGGAAAATTGTCCAATCAATTCTAAATCTATTGTGCGGATGTCAATTTAGTCATAAACTTTTCGATTTTACCAATTGAGTCCTAAATCTTTGCACAATATTTCAATGTAATCATTCCAGCCAATTTTCGCTGGAAATTACTGACGTAGCGATGTGCCACGTAGGACGATTGGCAATGATTGGACCGCCACGTTAATCAATTTCGGGCGAAAATTAATCAGAATGACTTATTGGAATATTGCGCAAAGATTTAGGAAAAAATTGGAAAAAATAGAAAATTTTAAGAATGAATTGACATCCGTACAATAGATTTAGAATTGATTAGATGATTTTTCCAATGGTTACAAGGGAAGAGGACACCACAAGTGTCATAACTTTCATATGGTGCTCACTCGAGTGCATAACTTTATTTTTCATCATGTGAGTGACATAACTTATGTACGATACTCACTTGAGTATCATAACTTCTTCTTTTTTTCAATCACTTGAGTGCCACATAATTTTTCAATCGAACACTTGATTATTATAACTTTTTAAAAATGTTCATCACAAGTACTATATCATGTCAGATTTACTTATCATAAGCATTCATGTGGTTCAAACAAAGAAGAAAGAGTTCCTCTTCATCAATGCCTTAGAATTGTGGTCAATAGGTTCTGATAGCATGGCATATACGATTTTTTCGATTCAATGAGTGTTACTTGGCTCACAAGCTACCGCTACAGTTGCTGAGCAAGTGCAGACGATAAGATCCAGGGGTAAGAAATCGTTGTCTTAAATGCACGCGTATCTCCAGGAGGAAATAGAAATTGTCCCTGCTGAATACGAGATAACGTTAAATGCCATTGTTAGGTCGTGATTTAGTTGACAAAAAATTGTACAACAATTTGGTTTTCAAAGGAAATTCGTTTTTCCTTGTTATGGAGTTGGATTTCCATCGAGATTGGCGCACTCGAGGGGGCTCGCTCTTCACTGAATGGCCGAATAAAATAAGACAAGGAACCGGAAGGGAGTTCTTAAGAGGAGAAGAGACGAACTTAAACAGCTACAATTTATTGTAATCATCACCAAAGACTGCAAGGCCCAGTTACAATTATTATGTAATTCTCTGTTGAAGGTTGCTTCCTCTTGTTTAAGTTAAGATAGGCCATACAGATTTACGTTACAGAGACTTCTATCTCGAATGGGGTCACTGTTCTTGTTGTGGGCGGTTCTTCTCATCATCCTTGGAAAAGCTCTCTCTCAATTCGGTAACAATCTGTGTTCCATCGCTGTTCTTATCCCACATGGCGTTATACATGCTTCATTTTCAGAATGATCATGAGCGTTTTTTTTGCGATTTTGCGAACATATACTCTCGAAATACCTGATGCAAGAGAAATGCATTTCCCATTTGGCTTCGGTAGCGTCTTCTCAAATGTTGCCTTTTGTCTCTGATTTTGTGACCAACAGATGTGAGCATAGATTGCGGATCACGAACTAGCTACCACAACGCTAGTCGTCGTTGGCAAGTCGATGAGGGATACACCAAAGCAGGCGAGAACAAAGCCGTCCAGCTTCGCAGCTCCCCCACTTTGACCCAACTCGACACCCTTAGAGTCTTCACAAAGCATGAGAGGAACTGCTACACACTGCCCACAGAGGCTTCCACTTCTTTTCCAGAATCTACATTGATCAGAGCGTCCTTTTACTACGGAAATTACGACGGCCGCTCGGACCCGCCTACTTTCGACTTGGAGTTCGAGGGGATGAAATGGGCTACCATCATGACCTCCAACACCGAACCGCAGTTCCGCGAACTGCTCTACTACTCCGAAAAGGATAACATCAGCGTTTGCTTGGTCCAAACAAAGCACGGGCAGTTCCCCTTCATCAATGCCTTGGAGTTGTCGTCACTGTCTTTGGGCACCTACGATTTCCTAGACCAGGAAAACACTACTTGGCTCACAAGTTACCGCTACCGTTATGGTGTAGATGCAGATGATTGGATTCTTGGGTGAGATGCCGTCGTCTTCATCATGAATCCTACGCATACCCAAGTAATTGCTACAGAAAAGTCTTAGTCATTTTTATGAGTATTCTTTTTCTCCAATAGGTATCCCGACGATGAGAATGATAAAATGTGGGAACCAAATACTCCGGCCGGTTTAAAAACGGTGACCACCCCTTTCTCTACTGTATGTGGGGACGAGGGACTGCCCCCCTCTGTTCTTCTCCAAGCAGTGGAAGCGCTGAACCCAACAGACACTATCGACTTGCCCTTCACGTTTAACGGGAGCCACGATCTCCAACACTACGTGAAGGCCTATTTCTCCAGCAAGATCGACGAATTCGAGACGAGGACATTCGATTTTTACGTCAATGACGACTACATATCAACCATTACTACAGAGTACGAGTTATGTGAAAGCACACAAGCGTATGTACACTCGAATGGCACTTTGAATGTCCAGTTGCGACCGAACGATCGTTCTACATCATCGCCATTCGTCAGTGGCATCGAGATCTACACGGCCTTTTCTGGCAAAGCAACGAATAGGAAGAAGAAGAAGAATCTAGGTTTGCTCATTGGGCTTCCTGTTGGGCTGGTCTTGGGCCTGCCTCTACCGGGCTTGATTGTCCTTTTATTACTACGCAGGCCCAAAACCAGGCCCACACAAGGACAGGCCACGACCACTGGTCAACAGCAAGAAGCAAATCCTCAGCGAAGTGTTAGTGCACAGACTCCTGTTAAGCCCTCACAAAAAGGAGAAATCCCAGCGAGCAGTAACGGTGATGGTGATCAAACGCTGGTGAACCATGGGGTTGACATGAAGGAGGTTGAAGAGTTACTTGAGCTTCATCACACTTTGATGAGAGCCTCAAACTGTCCCAAGTCTTCATGAATTGATAGTGATATCTCCTCTTTATACTGCGGGCCTATTTTTTCTGATGCGAGCGAAAGATAAAAGGTTACGCTTTACTTTATGATCTTGGAATTCCAAATGTTTATTTTTTTTCCCAGTTATCTAACTATTTACTATAACTTCTTCGATCAGGTTCCGCTATTTGTTTTATGAAGCAAATCATGCTCATGATTCATGTTCCAAGTCTAAAAAACTAGGCATTATTCTTAATGGGCTAGGTTTGGGTCAGCCCATCAGCAGTCTAAGTCCAACCCTATGCACCGAAATATAAGTTCGTAAATTAAGAGGAAAATCTACAATGAGGGGGAAAGAAGAAGAAATGCATGTATCTAGTCGGTTTCAATCAATACCAAATTATAGTATGTAGTTATCTAGCTAGCTTGGCTTAATCCGAATGACGCTAGTTGGCGAGAGTTATGAGTTTTCAACTTACACAATGTAATTACATCCGATCCAACCTTAGCGCACTAGCCAATGGTTAACTACTAATCTACTTATTCGACCAAAAAAAAAAAACTGTAAGTACTCGAAATGTTTCAATTGAAGGCCTCTATTAAAATTGCAAGAGGACAATACCAATGTAGACATTGACGCTGTTAAATAGCCACTAACTATGACATCTTAAGTGACCTCTTGAGATGATATCAAATCAACAAAGATAATATGAAAATGTTAAGATCCTCTCTCTCTCTCTCTCTCTCTCTCTCTCTCTCTCTCTCTCTCTCTCTCTCTCTCTCTCAATACCTAAGTAGAGATGGAACGATTTTGGCTGAGTACGCAAGCTACGTCAGCAATGGTGTATTTAACTTTTGTTGAGTAAGCAAGCCGCGTTAACAAAATTATATCAAAAAATTTATTGGAGACTTCGTATTGAGTTAAATTTGAAAAGTTGATATACTCGATTGAATAAAAAATAAGTTTAATAATCTATTATAAAATGGGCAAAAGTTCAGATATTTGCGGGCGTCGTTACTTTCTTGTGGATGGTCCTGATCATCTTTGGAAAAGCTCTCTCCCAATTTGGTACTGCTGAATATAGTTCCGTATTGTTCTATGCCACTATGCATTTCATATCTGGTTCATCAGCATCTTCTGCTTGTGCTTCAAGTTTCTGGACTGTTACTTTAGCACTCTTTAAGTGTTGGAATCATCTCTCCTCTCCCCTAAAACCCTAGCCGCCACCTCCATTCTCTCTCCCTCTTATCTCAGACAACTCACTTATTCTATCCATATGGAGGGGAGGGTTTGAGGTAGATCTCTCCTTCCCTTCCTTTCTTTTCTTTGTTAACTGTTTTAGTTCTTTATTTCTTGCTTTTCTCCCATTTTTGGTGCCTTTTTCTTCTGATCTAGCCTAGATTTGGAAGCTTCTCTCTCCCGTTTCGGGGAGGTTGTGCTATGCTTTTAGGATTTCCCTTCCCTCGGATTTTGTTAGCGTACAAGTCCAGTTCATCGGAGGAGTTTTGTGAAGGCTTCACTTTCACTATTGGATCTGTGATCATTCAACCTTTTTATTCTTTATGGCAATGGTGTTGGGGACGCTGAACTTAGGCACGCACTGTCGAAAGGCAAAGTCATAGCAACAGATGAAGATTTCAATGTGTTCTCATTACTGAAGACGGATTCAATGATCAGCCACTGATTTTGGTTTAAAGAAGGCATAGCTTTCTTTTTTGAGTGTATGACCCCTATCTTTGTTATAATGATTTATCTTGTTATTTGGAGCTTGTCTTGTTTTGAAGTTGTAGCAGTCCAGATTGCGATTTTTCACTTTGCTTTTTTGGCGGATATGAATGAAATGTTACTTCGACAAAAAAATAAAGTGTTGGAATCAAGTGTCGGGCTAACGTCCTCCAAACGTACAGGTGCAGTTGCGTGAGTTTTATAGAACGATCATGAGGGATCATTGTAACATGTTTCGGTTGCGTTCTGAAAAATAGAATTCACATCCCTTTTTAGGCTCCGTTTGTTTTATGGAAAATGAACCACTTCAAAAATATTTTTCTAAAAATGATTGCTTATATCGATTAGAATAATTAGTCAGTTAAAAATGTTATCAATAATAATGCATGTGTAAACATTTTCGTACATGACGAAAATATTTCTATTCATTCGTCTTTATAAGCACTACAAACAATCGTTTTTAGAAAATGATTTTTCAAATTGTTCATTTTTCGCGAGACAAACGGAGCCTTAGCCTTTGACGATCCTTCCAAGATGCCTTAGTTTAGCATCTTAAGATGCCTGATGATATAATTGAAATGTACCTACATTTGTCTGTGGCTTTTATGACCAACTGATGTGATAATAGGGTTGTGGATCACAAGCTCGCTACTAGTAACTACGATGCTACTACCTTCTCCTGGTGGCAGGCCGATGAAGTATACATAGGATTGGAAATGGGTGATAACAAGGCCATCCAGATTCACGGCTTTGCCGATTTGACGCAGCTGAATACACTTCGCATCTACACCGGACATAAAAGGGAAAGTGACCCAAATGGTCCATGAACTTTGGCCCAATGTGTAATGTGGTCTATGAAATTTTAATTTATTCAATATGGTCCCTAAACTTTATCCCAATATGCAATATCGTCCTCGAACTTTTGGTGCATATTCAATTTAGTCCCTTGATTATATAGAAATATTCAATGTTGTTCTTTCGTTAATTCAAGTTCAGAGACAATATTGGACATTTTCATATAAGTCAGGGATCAAAAGTGACCACATTGAACAAATTATAATTCAGGGATGACATTGCGCATTGGAATACAGTTTAGAGACCAAATAAAATAAATTAAAAGTTCATGAATCACATTGCACTTTGGGCCAAAGTTCAGGGATCATTTATGTCATTATACCAACATAAAACTGCTACATGTTGCCTGCACAGCCTCGTCATCTCCTCATTCATTTTTCACCACAATACATCAGAATACAGCATCGTTTTTTCTATGGAATTTAGGGCGAGAAGTGGAAACTGCTTTACTATGCCAAAAAGATAATGTTAGCAATTAGCATTTGGTTGGTTCAAATGAAGGAAGAGTTCCCTCTCATAGATCAACGTCTGTGGCTGACAAGTTCGATGTACGATTTCGTCAACGTCAGAAATTTTACTTGGCTCACAGGTTACCACTGCAATCGCGGAGCAATGGCAGATGATTGGATTCTTCTGGTGAGATTTGATCAATCCGTGAGTCATTGTTTGGTAAGAAAGAAGGAATGTGATTTTTCTGACCGATGAATTTGCTTTAATATGTCTGAAAAGTGAGGATGTTCAACCAAATGAGTTAGTCCTTCATCAAATTTGAAAAGGTGTCCAGTTGATTCTTATGATAGGATATGGAAGCCAGGAACTATAACAGCTCTTAATTCATTTAACACCGGTTCGAGTTTCACTAATGGAGGTTGCAGCAGCGTACCCGATTGTGTAGTCAGCCAAGAAGTCGAAGCGCCACAGTCCGACGGTCACAATGAACTTACCCTTGACATTCAACAGCACTGATCTCCAACACTACGTGGTGGTCCAGTCAATCGAGATCGATGAGACCGCAACGAGGACATTCGGTTTCTACTGGACGACGACGCGTGCTGTGCGTGGGCGCAACCAAATGAGGTACATTCGGATGGTGCTTAGGCCGTTCAGTTGCGCCCAAAAGGTGATTCGACGTTGCCACCATTTATTGGTGCCGTCGAAATTTACACGTCCTCAAGCAAAGCAAAGGAGGAGGAGAATCTGGGCTTGCTCATTGGGCTTCCTGTTGGGCTGGTCTCGGGCCTAGTGTTACCGGCGTTGATCCTCATTTTGATCGTGTCACGGAGGCCCAAGCCCAGGCCCGTTCAAGGACCGGGTACGACCCGTGGTCAATAAGGAAACACAAGGCGGGCAGACTCCAAGAAGTACAAGCAGCAACAATTAGGTATGGCCACGGGCCGGTTTGGGCACCGGAACCGGCCCAGGTCAAATTCGTAACCGGCCCGTTGACCGGGCCGGCGGTTCCAAACCGAAACCGGCCCGTGCCAAATGGGCCCGGTTACGGTTCCTCCGTCAACTGAATCGAAAAATCCGGTCCCCCCCCCCCAAAAAACGAAAAAGAGGGGAAAGAGCCGTTGCATTCCCTGTTATGGCAACGGTCACTCCCCCCCTCCCCTTTTTTAATTTCTAATTTCTAAATTTCTAAATTCTAACCATTATAAATACTCCTTTCTATCTCTTTTTTTTTTTTTTTCACAATTTCTCTTAAATTCTCTCAATTCTCTCAAATTCTCTCAATCCGCTCAATTCTCTCAAATTCTCTCAATTCTCTCAAATTCTCTCAATTTGCTCAATTCTCTCAAATTTTCTCAATCCGCTCAATTCTCTCAATTTTCTCAAAAAATGGCAAGTGAAAGTAGAACAACTAGTGACAAAGCCAAGAACAAGATGGGGAAATCTGATTATCCTCTTAATCCTCATGATTATGCAGATTGGGGAATCGATGTTGATGATGAAATCAACATTATTCCCAATGTGGAACACGTGCAAACGCAAGAAAGTTTTCATCATCCTACCGGTATTGAAGAAATGTCAACAACAAAGAAGCCGGAGCGGGAGTTTACAATTACATCCAACGTATGGGATCACTTTACGAAAAAGGAAAGATTTGATTTAGGTCCAAAAAGGTATGATGTAATTTGTAGACATTGTGGGGTAATGTACAAATATACAAGCGGAGCCGGCTATGGAACATTTAAACGGCATTTTAAGGCGAAATATCCAATCGAAGTGGGAATTGACACCAAGCAACAATAAATTTTCGAGTACGTCAATCCTAACACTCCTCCTTTATTTCGTTATAATGAAAAAACTTATAAAGAAAAATTAGGTAGATTTGTTTCCATTGAACATTTATCATTTAGTTTTGGTGAAAGATTTGGTTTTAATCAATTTATACAAAATGTATGTGCTTCACAAGCAAAACGTGTTCCTAGAAATACACTTAAACGCATAATTAAAGATCTTTTATAAAAAAGGAAAAGAAAGATTTATATTTTTTTTTTATGAATTTTAATGGACTTATGCATATATGTAGCGATATTTGGAATGATCATTGGCAAGTTCATTCTTATATGGGTATAACATGTCATTGGATAGATGATGATTGGAATATTCAAAAAAGAGTCATTGCATTTAGAGTTTTTGATGAAAGGCATATGGAAAATAATATTTATAGATTAATTAGACAAATTTTGGAAGAATATTATTTGCTTAATAAAAAATTTTCAATTGATTTTAATAATGTCGTGACAAATACTACTTTAATTGCTGATTTAGAAAAGATTCGTAAACCCGATTTTGGTGGATAATTTTTTCACGTTAGATGTGCGTGTCGTGTTTTAAATTTATGTGTACAAGATGGTTTGAAAACTCTTGAGATTTTTCTGGACCCAATAAAAATAGCAATTCAATTTTTATGGGAACATTCTCAAAAAATGAAAGAATGGTTAAAATTTTGTAAAATTAATGGAAAAAGACCAAAAAGATTTCGAAGGGATGTTCAAAATCGTTGGAATTCTACTTACGAGTTGTTTAATGAATCTTTTGCATATAACGATTTGTTATGTGTATTTATTTCGGATAATATAACTCAAATTAATTTATACCCACAAGAGTGAGATATTTGCAAAAAAAAATTTAGATATTTTAAAAGTTTTTAATGATGCAATTTATACTTTGTCCGGTGTTTATTATCCTAATACGCATTTATTTTTAATAGAGTGTATTAATAATGTTAGATTTTTTGAAGAAAATGAAAATGATGATAAATTAGGTGATACTATTATAGCAATGCGAATAAAATGGCTACATTATTATAGAGAAATTCCTATTATTTATTTAATTGCTTGTGTTTTTTATCCACGTTGCAAATTAGATGGTTTAGGTGATTATTTGAATACGTATTATTAATGTTTGCATTTAATTGATAGAGTAAATATTAGAACTATACAAACAATGGTTAAAAACGCAATAATAGAATTATATAATGAATTTTGTAGTAAATATAATCTAGATGATAGTGGATCTTCTCAACCTAGTGACATACAAAGTGGGAACATATGTAAAATTAGTAGAGAGTGCCAACTGTTGCATAGGCAAAAAAAGCAAAAGAGAGAAATAGGAAATATTTCTGAAAAAGAGAGCTATCTAACCATTTCTTTTGAGTTTGATGAATCCGAAGGCAGCACAGATTTCACAATATTGGATTGGTGGAAGAGGCATTCAATCCAATACCCAATTTTTGCTCTCATTGCAAAATAAATTTTAGCACCCCTTGTTTGACAGTTGCAGTAGAACAAGCATTTAGCGCTGGTGGCAATATTTTGGACGAACGACGTTCAAGATTAGCTCCAGATTCGATAGAGACTCAAGCTTGTGTCGATGATTGGATAAAGGCTCAATATAGACAACAAGAGATAGATTGCAACAATGAAGCCGAATTCTTCGATGATGGAGATACTACCGCCACGGGTACCGGTACCGGAACGGGTAGCGACGATTGATAATGAGGTAAGTATGCGGTTATCAAAGGTAAAAGAACTACATGGCCTTTGATTCTTCTGTCCCCAAGAAGATATGTAGGCGCTTAATGATATTTCATTAAATTCAAGCCCCCTCCCCCTCCCTCTCCCTTTTTTCCCCCAAATTTGATTACAATTTGTATTTGATAATTCATAATTTCATAATTTGATAATTCATAATTTTATTTTATTTCATAATTCATTATTTGATAATTTGATTACAATTTTATTACAAATTCATTACAATTTAATTTTTAAATTCAAAAACTATAATCGGAACCAAAACCGGCAGTTTCATTTTCGGTTTTGAATCGGAACCGGGCCCGAAACCGCCGCTTCAAAATCAAAACCGAAACTGGCGGTTCCATTTTCGAGTTTGAATCGGAATTGGGCCCGAAATAGTCCCGAAACCGCCGGTTCAAAACCAGAACCGGAACCGCCCCCGCCGGTTCCGGTTCCCGTTCCCCCATGGCCATGAACCGGAACCGCCAGTTCATGAACCGGAACCAGCGGCTCCTGAACCGTGGCCATGCCTAGCAACAATGACCAAACATTTGTGGACCAAGGGTTCGACGGAAGGAGATTGATGTGCTAGCTGCTTGAGCCACATCACGGGCAACAAGAGCATGAAACTACTGTCCAAATTTGTAGAAAAGGGTCTGTAATGTATCTTACGAGAGTCCTAGAAAGTAAACCGTCCGAGATTGGTGATTGGACCATATCAGATCTCGTCCTGGACACAAACCGATGTTCGTGCTGTCAACGATTGCCCATCAAAATGTGAAAAAATCTGCATGATCAACCTAGCCAGTGTCAGCTTCCTCTTTCTTTCTGTCAATGTGTGGCCAAACCTTTGCACTGCATCTTCGCACCATTATCCTTGCGATTACTCGTTGCAACAAGCGAGTAAATTGGAAGTCAAGCTAACGCGGTACCTTCATTTTGCTTTCGCCCTGGTACGCGTTCATATTGGATAGAACATAATCGACAGGACATGCCAATGTTTCTGGTAAAGGGAAAAAATAGTAAGGATATGCATCTTTTGTTGTCTTCGCATTAGTTACTGATGGCCACTGACAGGTAATTTGTCTCACACATAGGATTTTATGCATTTGAAAACCTGTTTATTTATGTAGCATCACTCAGAATAAAAGAGAAGTCAAACGGTTGGCCTCTAGTGTAATGTCCTTTCCCCTATACCCCCCAGATTACTTAATTAGCAAGGAAGCTCTCCCGCAATTTCTCATTCCGTGTATGTTCAAATGATTGCGAAGCAATTCATTAAAATGCATTGCTTAGTCCCGGGAAATTCCTTTTTTTCTTGCTATGAAGTTGGATTTTGTCGAGGTTGCCGAAGGCTTGCTCTTCACTGAATGGCCGAAAAGAAGAAGACAATGAGGACCGGAAAGGGAGTTCTTAAGCGAAGAGACAAACATAAACAGGTATAATTTCATGTCATTATCAAAGACTGCGAGAACCCGTTACAATTCTTCTCGATTTATATATGAAGGTTGCTTCCTTTTCTTTTAAGTTAAGATAGGCCATGCAGATTTACAGGGACTTCTTTCTCCATGGGGTCACTATTCTTGTTGTGGACGGTTGTTCTGATCATCCTTGGAAAAGCTCTTTCTCAATTCGGTAACAGCCTGTGCTCCATCACTGTTATTATCACGTATGAAGTTATATATGCTTCCATTTCAGAATGATCATGCGCGATTTCATGATTTTTCGGACACTTACTCACGGAATGCACCCTTCAAACCAGAGAAATGCATATCAGGAGAGATCTAAGATATTGTGTAAGAGAAATGCATTTCACATTCGGCTTCTGTAGCATCTTCTCAAATGTTGCCTTTTGTCTCTGATTTTGTGACCAACAGCTGTGAACATAGATTGCGGATCCCAAACTAGCTACCATGACTCCTATAGTTATTGGCATGCTGATAAGGGATACACCGAAACAGGCGACAACAAAGCCGTCCAACTTCACAGCTCCCCCAATTCGACCCAACTCAACACGCTTCGAGTCTTCACAAAGCATAAGAGGAACTGCTACACACTGCCCGCAGAGGCTTCTACTACTCTTTCGGAAACTACTTATAGGATCAAAGCGTCCTTTTACTACGGAAATTACGATGGCCGCTCGGACCCGCCTACTTTCGACTTGGAGCTTGAGGGGACGAAATGGGCTACCGTCGTGACCTCCAACACCGAACCGCAGTTCCATGAACTGCTCTACTATGCCAAAAAGGATAACATCAGTGTTTGCTTGGTCCAAACAAAGCACGAGCAGTTCCCCTTTATGAATGCCTTGGAGTTGTGGCCGATGTCATATCTGTTTGGTAGCCCCTACGATTTCGTAGACAAGGAAAACACTACTTGGCTCACAAGTTACCGCTACAGTTATGGCGCGGATAGAGATAATTGGATTCTTGGGTGAGATGCCGTCGCCTTCATCAGGAATCCAGGGAAAATTTCAGAAAATATCCTAAATCTATTGTAATTGTGTCAATTCAATTCTAAATCATTTTTTTTTATCAATTGAGTTCTAAAACTTTTGTATTTTTGTCAATTCAATCTATCTGGCCAATTTTGGATGGCCGACGCTGACGTGGACGCCAGCCAACGCTGACGTGACAATTTTTATTAATATTTTAATATTTTAATTTATTTTTAATTTTTCTTCTCTTTCTTCCTCCAAAAGGTCATCAGATTGGCAACTGGCTAGAGACGAGTGCCGGCGATGTCGACCGAGCCTCGCCTAGGACGGTGAGGTCTATCCTCACCTAGCCATGGCGAGGTTGGCCGAGCCTCGCCAGATATGGTGAGGCCGAGCTTTGCCGTGGCTAGGCAAGCTCGGTCCTCGACTCTTGCTGGTCGCCGATGGCGATTGGCTAGAGGAAGAATGAGAAGAAAAAAAAAGATAAGAATAATAAATAATAATAATAATTTGAAAAAATATTAAAATAATATTTAAAATTGCCACACCAGCGTCGGCCAGCCAAAGTTCGCTGGATGAACTGAAATGTCAAAAATGCAAAAGGTTTAGGACTCAATTGTCAAAAAAAAATATTTAGAACTGAATTGACACAATTGCTATAGATTTAGGACTTTTTGGTAGATTTCCCTATGAATCCGACACATCTATAAATGATTGATACCTACTCTTAGTCATTTTCATGGGTATTCTTATGTTCCAATAGGTATCCTGATGATCTGGAAGATAGAATATGGGAACCAAAAACTCCGGCCAGTCTGAAAGTGGTGAGCATCCTTCCTCCTTACTATACTCTTTGCAACTACGGCGTATCGCCGCCCAACTCTGTTCTTCGCCGAGCAGTCGAAGCGCCAAATCTGATGGACACGATCGACTTGCCCTTCACATTCAACGGCAGCCACGATCTCCAACATTATGTGACGGCCTATTTCTCCAGCAATATCAACGAGTCCGAGACGAGGACATTCGGTTTCTACGTGAATGATGACTATATATCCACCGTTACCACTGAGTACGAGTTCTGTACACTCGCACAGGCGCGTGTACACTCGAATGGCACTTTGAATGTCCAGTTGCGACCGGATGGTAATTCCACATTGCCGCCATTCATCAGTGGCATCGAGATTTACACGGCCTTATCGGGCAAAGCAACGAAGGAGGAGAAGGAGGAGAATCTGGGCTTGCTCATCGGGCTTCCTGTTGGGCTAGTCTTGGGCTTGACTCTACCGGGCTTGATTCTCCTTTTATTACGACGTAGGCCCAATACCAGGCCCACACAAGAACGGGCCACCGCCCCTGGTCAACAACAAGAAGCAAATCCTCAGCAAAGTGTTGGTGCACAGAGGGAGCTTGAAGAGCTACTTGAGCTTCATATCACTTCGATGAGAGCATGAACTTGTCCAAAGTCTTTAGGAATTGATAGCGATAACTCCTCTTTGTATCTTGGTACTATTTCCTTTTTATGCAAACGAAAGAGAAAGATGTACTTTACTTTATGACCTTAGAGTTCCAAATACTTATTTCTTCCAAGTTATGTAACTGTTCACTATAACATCTTCGAGCAGATTTCGATATCTTTTTATGTAACAAACGATGCTCACAAATCATTTTCCACGTCCAAAAAACTAGCCAGGCATCATTCTTTATGTTTCGTGGTCAACAAGGAACTACAAGGGCGCAGATATATAGAGAAAGTACAAGCAGCAACATTGACCAAACATAAGTCGACCAAGGGTTCGACTAGGAGGAGATGGATAAGCTGCTTGAGCTACATCAGGGGCAACAAGAGCATGAAACTACTGTCCAAGTTTGTTTAAACTGATCTGTTCTGTATCTTATGTCAGTCGAAGAAAGTAAGCTGTCGATTGATGCTTGGATGAAATTAGATCTCGTCCTAGACACAAACCCATGTTCATCTCTTTCCATCTCCGTTAGATATAGGTAACGAGGTCGAAAGGGAAGATTACGAAAAAGCGGTCGACGATTTGCCTATCAAAATGTGAAAAATCTGCATTATCAACCTTGTTAGCATCCACCCCACCACCTGATCCTTTTCTGTCAATGTGTGGCCAAACCTTTGCACTGCATCTTAGTCCTCCATATTTGCCTGAAAACCCAACTTTTTTGCGTCCATATCCTTGTGATTACCTGCTGCAACACACGAGCTAAATTCGACGTCAAGTTGACAGTACCTTCATATCACATTAGCCACGGTATGCCTTCGAATTGGATAAAACGTATTAACACAACATATTGATGGTTTGGTAAAGAGTAAACATCGAGCAACATGGAAACAATATTTTGTGAAACCTCTTGTGCATTCGTGTAGCATTACTCAAAATAAAAAAGAAGTCAAAGAGCTGGCCTTTAGTGTAATGTCCTTTCCCTACACCCCCCAGAATACTTTAATTACAGAGGAAGCTCTCCCACAATTTCTCATTCGCTCTCCAACTTGTAAATTCCGTTAACGTCCAACTGATTGCGATGCAATTCATTACAATGCAATTGTTTCCTGTCAAAACATCGAGCAACATCGAAACAGACAAACATACAACTGTAAATTGCTCGATAGTCGTTCTCATCTAGGCCTGTGAGAATGAGACCCATCCGAGCAATTTCCGAACAGCTGCACGCTTAATATTCTATAAAAGTATATCAACTCAATCTTTGGACATCAACTGATTAAGAAGACAAGGAAGATGTCAATGGATACATGTACATTGTTGTTCCTGCTTCTCTTTGCTGTCAAAGCACTGTCTCAAGGTAAAACTTTCCCTGGCGAAAAAAAATGTGCATTGTGCAACTTTTTGCTGTCCTTTGATATGTGTTCCATAACTCACGAAGTTCTCCGGTAATCTGTTGGTCTGCAAATTAAGATAATGTCTATCTAGTCGTTCTCTAGTCATTTTGGCAGGTTCATTCATTTTTCCGGTGGTTCTATACTATATCAGGTGAACCGAACCTATTGAGAATCGACTGTGGAGCCGATTTAAGCTATACAGATGATGACGGAAGCTACTGGCAAGCGGATGAAAATTTCATCCAAACTGGCGCTAATGAACAGGTCTCGAACAACAGCCTCACCGTAATAAAGCAGCTTAACAATGGTCGTGCCTTCACGCAGCAGAACAAGAACTGCTACACATTACCGACCCCAATGCGGACAAAGTACTTCATCAGAGCCGCTTTCTACTATGGCAACTACGACCACCTCTCAAGACCGCCAACTTTCGACTTGGAGTTCGATGGGAACAAATGGGCGACCGTGGCGGTCACTCTGGCCAACCCGCTCCAGTATAATGAGTTGATTTACACTGCCAATAGAGACAATGTCAGCGTGTGCTTAGCTCGAACGCTCGACAAGCAATTCCCCTTCATCTCCACATTGGAGATGTGGCCTCTGGATGACGGCATGTATGACGGAATGACCAAAGATGTAGCTTGGTTTAGCAGCTATCGGTACAATTATGGCGCGGGCTCAGATCAAGATTTGGAAAATTGGATCATTGGGTAAGAAACATTGAAAATCATCCTTCAAAACTCTATGAGAGAAGGGAATGGTTCTTATGCTCAGTTTGATTCTTGCTTTCTAAGGTTTAACGTTTTATTATCGATATTTTAAAGGTTCCCCGTCGACGAATACAACAGAGTATGGAAACCATACAATCCCCCGGGCACGAATGCCACCATGAGCGATGATGTCTCTGGTTTCGACTCCACCACTGTCAACCTCCCTCCTAACATTTCAATAATCCTGGGGATCGAAGCAAACAATCCCCCGGACACGATCGATCTGTCATTCCCATTGAACAAGGCCTCAAACCGCAACTACGTAGCTGCATACTTCACCGAAATTAGTGCTTCGGTCAATGATTCGAGAGTCATCGACTTCTACCATGATGGTAAGCACATGGGAACGTTAACTCCAGAGTACGGGAATTGCACAGGGGTATGGGCCATTATTCAATCAAATGACACCCTGAACATTCAACTACGCCAAAATGCTAGTTCTGCATTGCCTCCCGTTATAAGCGCCATCGAAGTGTACACAGCCAGCGATCCTCTCGTTACCAGTACTACTTCTCAAGATGACTGTAAGTAAATGCACGCTCATATATAGATGCACGCAAATTGGCGTTTGCAATTGTTCTGTCCTGCTTTATCGGTGGTGGCTTATTCCATTTTTAAAATTTTTCCCCTCTCGGCGGACTAGTGAACGGACTTCAGGTCTTAATTGATGGCTTCAAGCAGCTGAACGGATGGAGAGGAGATCCGTGTCTTCCAAACGATACCGTATGGCAATGGTTGGGTTGCAACGGTAGTGAGCCCCCAAGAGTCAGCAAAATGTAAGTGCATCAAATCAAACAAGGCATTGAGGGATTGTGAAAGTAGATGCAGACACTATCTTATGATAGACTAACCGAAACCGGGCAATGTTGCAGAGACCTGTCCGGGTATGGCTTAGATGGCCCTCTTCCAGATTTTAGCCAAATGCAAGCCCTTGAGACTATGTATATCAGCTACTTGTCCGATCAGCTCGGGAAATTCTTTATCTTTGGCTTTGATCTTTTCTGATATGCTTCTGCTAATTGCATCAGAAATCTCGGAAGCAACAGTCTCAACGGTCAAATTCCGAGTTTCCTAGGGACACTTCCCAATTTGAAGCAACTGTAAGTCATTATACGCCGATTGACGGCGTGTTCTTTTTTGTCTCCAATATGCTTTTGCTAACGTCTCTCCTCCCGCAGTGACCTCCATAACAATAACTTCTCCGGCAAAATCCCAAAGAGCATCACTAAAAACAAGAAAATGACTTATAAGTAAGAAGGCCATTTTGTGAGTTCTAACTTAGGCTTCTATCGTTTAATGGCTATACAGGTGTTGATGACACATTTTGGCTCTTTCATTGTATGACTCTCTATGCAGTGTTATAGGTAACCCATATCTTCATCATCCAAAGAAGAAAAACCTGGCTCTCATAATCAGTCTCTGTGTGGGGTTATCGGTAGGCCTGATCTTGGTGATGGCCTTAGTTTTTCTCTTGGCGCGACGAAAACTACCGCCACCCACCCAAGGACAACTCACACTGGCTGATCCAAGTAGTCTTCAAAATGGGAGACTTCAAGCTAATCGTCCAGAACAAAGCGCTTCTTTAGGTACTCAGACACCGATCAGGCCGTCTCAGAACAATCAGCAGACTGAGCCAACTGCGAACAATGAAAACACAGCATCGTCTGTGTTCTCCTCGAGCACAAGTCAACAAAACCAAGGACGTCGCCACGCAACAACCCCTATGACCACCAATTCAGCGACCAATACTGATAATCCTTCATTGTTTCAGGGACTCGACAGGGATGAGATTGACCAGCTACTTGATCTTCATATCAGATCACAAAGAGGATAACCGTTCTGAAGCTTTAGTTAATCCTCGAAGTCCGAGGATCGGACCTTTGGATTATCTGTTGCGCATCTTTCGAATCAACATAATGTTAACCGTTAATTGGTAGTTGCTTGCTTTTTTTTCATAGCATCTGTCCACTCGTGATTTTGTAACCGGGCTTCCGCGATGTAATGATTAGAATCAGCACAATTGACCCATTTCATACAGAAATGAATATTCCTATTCATCAACATCGAAGTTTTAGTTCATTCTTTCTATAGATACGAAATTCCGCTAACTATTATTGCATAAAAAGTTGTCTCCGCTTATCAAAATTGAAACTCGGCACACCTGCTGGCTCCTGCTCCTTGATCTAGCTACATGTTCTTGTGATGATCCTACCCATTCTTCTTATCCATCAGTGTATTCCAAAATATTCCTCTACGCACTGATTTGAACTTTGCTCTCACGATACGACCTAGAGAAATGAATGCACATGTGTTTTCCATCATCAGTACATTATGTAATAAGGTAAACGCAAGAATACAAAAGCTGTCATTGTTTGCCTATCAGATTGCAGGGAAAAATAATATCTGGAAGAACACGATATGAACCCTAGTTAATATCACCTTCTTCTTTTTATGGCCATAGATTACTAAGCCTTCGCAACGAATCTTAGTTGTCCATTTTCCTGAAAGCCGTCTTATCTCATGAGATGAAGGTTTCATCTTAGTTCAAGCACAGGAAATGTCTTCTCAATACGTCGCACAATCATCATAATCTTCTCGCTCGCCCATTCTGTTAGAATGTCTCGGCTTTTGAGCGACACACACAGAAAAATTTCGATGTTGAGTTAATGATATGATATTCGTTTTGCATCAGACGCGGTATCAGTATGAATTCAGATCAGTCAAAACACATATTCATGTCATGGCAAATAGAAAAGGAACAAAATAATTGAATAGGTGGTCGTGGTGTAATGTCCCTATGCAGCACCGCGAGAGTACTTAAATCTGAAAAGAAGGTACCTGACAATTTCGCATCGGTTCCATAAATTGTTATTAGTTAATACCGTTGCCATCGAACCGAAGGCAATCATCATCATGCTATTGTTTTTTTATGAATGATAGGATTGTGACAACGTTGGGGAAGATTGAAAGAGATGAACATAAAACTGCGAAAGATTTTTACTCGTTCGTCGTTTTCAACTAAGCGTGTGAGACCCATCTGTGAAAGACGCGCGCAACTTCTGAAACAACTACAAACTGGATGTTCCATAAAAAGCATATCAGGTCAAATCTTAAATTGATGTTAAGATCTATCTTCCACTGATTAAGAAGAACACAAAGATGTCAGTTGGTACGAGTATGTTGGTGTTTCTGCTTCTTTCTGTTGTAAAAGCTCTATCTCAAGGTAATCTCGTCACTAGTACGAAGTTGAACATCGCTTTCGAGTCCTATTATTCGACAAGTTCGTCTATTTTTTCTTTGCTCTTATGTTACAGATAGAACGACCCTATTGAGAATCGATTGCGGAACAGATTCGAGCTATATCACTACTGATGGAAGCTATTGGCGAGCTGATGAGAATTACATCAAAACGGGCACTAACAGAAAGGTCTCAACAAGCAGCCTCTCGGTAATAGAACAGTTCAACAGTCTCCGCGCCTTCACGGAACAAAACAAGAACTGTTACACGTTACCGACCCCGACTCGAGCGAGTTACTTCATCAGAGGCGTTTTCTACTACGGCAACTACGATGGCCAGTCGAAGCCGCCAACTTTCGACCTGGAGTTTGATGGGAAAAAATGGACAAGTGTCGTTACTTCGGCCACGCAGCTCCATTTTCACGAGCTGATCTACACGCCCAGAAGAGACAATGTCAGCCTGTGTTTAGCTAGAACGCAGGACAAGCAATTTCCTTTCATTTCCTTATTGGAGATCTGGCCTTTGGATGACAACATGTACGAGGGTATGAGCAGAGACTATGCGTGGCTCAACAGCTACCGCTATAACTACAGCGGCGGTTCAAATGATTGGAAAAATTGGATCCTCGGGTATGAAACTCAAACTCCTTGGCGATAACTAAAGAAAAAGTTTTAGTTCTGATGGCTAATCCCATGTTCTTATGTTGATGTCAGGTTTCCGAAGGACGACTACAACAGAGTATGGCAACCATATGATCCCCCGGGCACCGATGTAGTCACAGCCATCCTGTTAAGCCAAAACAACGTCAATGATCCACCTGAAGATGCAATCGTCACGGCAATTGAAGCAGCAGATCCAGCAGACGCGATCAACTTAACGTTCACGCTCCCCACAACTACTAACCTCAACTACATAGCGGCTTACTTCATCGAGCCACGTGAACTTTTGGATAATGAGACAAGATTGATCGATATCTATGTGGAAGATGATTTCATGGTCACAGTTGAGCCTGAGATTGGGATCTGTAATTGGGCATGGGTCAGGATTCAGTCAGATGGTCCCCTAAACGTTCAACTGCGCCAAAACGGTAGTTCTACATTACCTCCGGTGATCAGCGCAATCGAAGTGTACACAGCTGGTAACCCGCTTGTCACTAGCACAACTTTGCAAGATGATTGTAAGTTCAGCTCTAGCAGTACATATGCTTGAACGCATACTGTCGGTGCTCTCGTACGTGATGCAGTTCTAATCTACCTTTTTGGAGCAGTGGATGGACTTCAGGTCTTGATCGATGCCTTTGAGCAGCTAAGCGGATGGAGCGGAGATCCCTGTCTTCCAAACAACACCGTATGGCAATGGTTGGGTTGCAATGGCAATGACCCGCCAAGAGTAAGCAAAATGTAAGATCCTCAAGAGCCGATGAAGATGGCGAACGTAGAAGCAAATAATTTATTTTCAATACTGACAAGTCTGGCAATGTTGCAGAGATCTCTCCGGATACGGCCTAAATGGTACTCTGCCAGAATTCAGCCAAATGCAAGCTCTCGAGACTATGTAAATCAGCCTTAGCTTCATTTAGCCCTGAAGAATTCTTCTCTTTGCTTTGCTGTTACTAAATTTCCATGTGCTCGCTTCTCCAGAAATCTCGGAAACAACAGCCTCAACGGACAAATCCCAAGTTTCCTGGGGACACTTCCCAATTTAAAGGAACTGTAAGTCATAGTCAGCATATGTTGCACAGTTGCAGACCCATGTTCTATCCAGTATGCTTTTCCTGATATTGCTTCTCTACAGTGATCTCCAAAAAAATAACTTCTCTGGCAAAATCCCAAAGACCATAACTCAGAACAAAAAGATCGCCTACAAGTAAGTAGGCAATTTTGTGACTTCATAGTCTCTGAATCTTTTTCTAGTAATATTGATGTTATGGCATAGTTCGCTTCTTCATACGACTGCTTGTGCAGCATTAAAGGGAACCCCCATATGCATCATCCAAAGAAGAAAAACCTGGCTCTGATCATTGGTCTCTGTGTGAGCTTACCTGTCGGCCTAATCTTAGTGATTGCCCTAGTTTTTTCTGTGACACGAAGACATCCGCCGCCGCCCACCCAAGGACAACTCACACCGGCTGAGCTGAGTAGGCTCCAGAAAATTAAAATTCAGGGGAATACTCCAGGACAAAGCGCTTCTTCAAGTACACAGACACCTATCACACCATCTCAGAACAATCTGCACATTGAGCCAATTTCGAACCAAGGAAACGTCGCACCGCCTCCATTCTCCTCGAGCATGAGTCAAGCAATCCAAGGAGATGGCCATTTGACGCCGTTGTCGACCAGTAACGTAGGAAATAGCGACCAGTTTCAGGGATTTGACAGGGAGGAGCTTGACGAACTACTTGATCTTCATATTAGAACAAGATATTGATAACTTTGCTGAAGCTTTTGTAACCATCAGAATCATCTGCTGTCCCAGAGCTCAGGAGTTGGACATATCCCGGATCTTCTCACTCCAAATAATGTCAATGCATGCTTTATAGTTACTGCTTTTCAGTATGGATGTATACGATTGAAGGTATATGGAAACAACAGATATTGTACTGTGCTTAGAAAGTATTTAAAGTTTTAATGGGCAACCTGAACGCTGATAAGGGGGATAACAATCTCGACAAGAAGCTCTCCACAATTTCGATTCATATATCCAAGGTTAGACCATTTTTACAAATCTAGTTGTTGTCCACAAGAGTAAGGATGCTCTCATAGAGCACATATCAACCAGCAATGAGCAATTTCAAATGCAGGAAAAAATGTCGATGCATCACCAGCTGCGATAGCAACTGATTACTTATAAGTACATATTGGAGGAAACAGCAAGTGAAAAAACAGAGGAGACGACCTACTGGCATACAGCTTTGCTATTTGCTCAAGAGGGCTTAACATAACTATAAACTTAAATACATTCTTGGGTTGGAACAATGACAAAAAATGGAACAAGTACTATAACTGAACTGGTAAAGAAAAGTGGATTTAAATTCAGTCGTTTCGGACGCCACGGCTGTCATCGTCTTGCACTTGTTCATGGATCAACTCGCTGATTTCGTTGCTCATTTGCTGCTCCATGTTGACTCTGAAGTCATTCATTGCTACTTGCCCTAATTTCCCTCCCATCTGGCCATTGTTTGCCATTGCCTGCGGTCCACCATTACCCATGTTCGCTCCCCCTGTTTGCCCTAAGTTTGGAAAAGAGAGACCAGCATGAGCTGATGGATGATCACTATGTACTAATAAGAAGGTTCTATTTACATATGAAAAATGTGCTAATTATCGTCATCATGCAGGAACTGTGAATTAGTCGATATATAGTGTCCTCATAAATAAATTTTTATAGGTGTTGATTCTTTAAGTGCCATGTACTTGAAGGATAGAGAGAATACTAATCTGCAGTGTACAGTACATACTAATTAGACATGCGATTCAACAATTGAGAACTCATTAAAGGTTCAAGCATAATGAATGAGTGTCAATAAAATTAATTTGTGTGGTTTTAGTTATAAAGTTCAAACTTTGATTATACCTGCAGTCAGTGAAGTGATAGCTGCTCTTTTGCGCTTCTGGTGTAGGACAATCGCGACCCCAACAATAATCCAGAAGACGAAGAAAGCAGGAATAGTGCCACCAAGAATCGCAGGGAGCTTGCTACTCTTCTTGCCCGAGGATATCAATGGCGTGTCTAACGATCCACCGCCAGTACTTGTCGCATCCGTTTTGCAGGACTTGCCCGACACGCACAGCTCCGGATTACCCGATACACTAATAATTAAGTTAGCAACAGAATGAGTGATCAGTTTTTAATCTAACAAAAACTCATAAGTTTCCACCAAAAAGGTTCATGATTTGCTTGCTCTGATGTAGCAATTGCCTGGTATAAATGACAAACCTATAGATGTAACACAAAGAGTTGACTTACGTTAATTTAATTTTGTTGTTTTTGGACAGCGAGGAAGGGATCGGTCCAGTCAACTTATTATCGGCCAAGTTCCTAGAAAGAAATGCATCAATCTTCAGTTACTATTACCTCAAACAAATCAAACAACCTATGTGAAGAATTGCATAGTTTTTCTTGAATCTCACAATTCTTTGAGATTCGGTAATGTGCCGAGAAAATCCGGAATGGATCCACTCAAGCTATTGTTGTGCAGATCTCTGGGAACACCATCACCAAAAAAGCACAAGCTGTTAGTAATGTTATATGGAAAAAGATAACGACGGCATGTTATATTAGTATTCTCTGCTCGACTCACATCGTCACGAGGGTGTCCATGGAACTGAAATCTGGAAGCTGTCCCGATAGATCATATCCGCTCAGATACCTGAGAATCCAGGAATGTTCACTGAATGATTGCTTTACCTTGTTTATATATCTTAGAAATCCTTTTATAGCACAAAGTTAGGAAAAGAACGCTCCATTAGAAATTAGAATTAAAAGAAACTTTAAGAAAAATTACAATGCCGTCACGCGAGGCGTGGCATCGCCACTGCAGTTGAGCCAATCCCAGGTGTATGGAGAAGGGAGACAAGGATCACCAGACCAGTCTTGTAAGTTGGTGAATTCAGTTTGAAGAGAGGATAATCCATCCACTGACGAAGCCACAAGAAAAACACATGAGATTAGATATTGAAGGCAAAAGCAGCGTTCTAATGGTGAATTAAGGAGTCAAGAGTCTCATGTGCTTATTGAAAAAGGAAATGAGTTCTTTGTGCTGATGATATTGATTATGGCCCAAGCTTATAACATTCAATGAACGGAAAAATTTCTTCAGTATAATAACTCATAGAATCCATAATCAGTTGAAGAATACCGACCGTCTTTGCTGTTCGTTCCATCAGTGAGAACATCGACGTAGAACACTTCCATGGCGTTTATGAGCGGAGGAAGAGTTGAATCCGAGGTTGCCACCAAGGAAAATGAAGTGTTGGAAGACGCGCTCAAGTTAGTGAGCCACATCTCGGTGACGGTTCCGTAAGGCGGGACGATAATTTCCGGGTTCGCAAGAGGCTTGTCGTTGGAGTATAGCTCAAATGACCTCTTTTGAGTCGTGTCGAGCTGAGTGACTTCGGAGAAGTACAAGTTCATGTAGATGGGGATTGCTTTCGCCGGAAAATCAATGGTCAATTGAATGGGGTTGGATGCTTTAGAGGTGGTGACTGCATTCTGCATCACGGCTTGTGGAGGATT
This sequence comes from Lenwebbia sp. NSW1173648, assembly GCA_029784005.1. Lineage (NCBI taxonomy): Eukaryota > Viridiplantae > Streptophyta > Magnoliopsida > Myrtales > Myrtaceae > Lenwebbia > Lenwebbia sp. NSW1173648. The sequence goes on from JARCGZ010000011.1 coordinate 1,892,559, forward strand.
ATCATCGACGCTTGTATCTATGATCGATGCATCATTTGCGACCACAGTCAATCCGGTCCCTGTGGCCGCGGGTTGCCAGATCCGGTCATAAGCATCAGCTGAGTACCTGCGAGCCCATGAATAATATCGTCATGTCAGTTAGAATGGATAAGCGAATTCGAGAAGAATTCGAGTATTCAACATGCAATCCGTTCGAACCGGATAGTTAAAATTTCCTTTTTGGGTCAGATAGGAAGTTTGGATGCGAACAGAACTGTAGATTATGTACCTAACATCTGCAGTTGTTCCGTAAGCAACCCTAGCTTTCAAGTACAAAGCGTAGTTGGAATCGACGTGCTTGTACATGTTGGATCCCAAGCTACGCACTTCGAGAGCCGACATGAAGGGGTACTGGTTAGGCTGCGTCTGTGCGACACAGACGCTCACGTAGTCTCCCTTGACAACGTAGATGGTCTCGTAGTAAACGACTTTGTCGTTCGAAGTCTCGACCGTGTCCCAGTAGTTCCCGTCGTAGTGCAAGTCGAAGGTCGGGGGAGCTGATTTCTGGTCGTAGTTTCCGTAGTAGAAGCTCGCCCGGGCATATATCTGGCCTCCTTGCTCGACCTTGAGAGAGTAGCAGTTCTTCTTCCGAGTCGTGAACACTCTCAACGTGCTCATCACACGGTCGACCGAGTTGCTGGACTGCACCACCTCGGATTGCCCGTTTTGTATGAGGTCGTTGTCCCCCATCCACCCGATGAAATTGCCGTCGGTATAGGTGCCGGACGATCCGCAATCGATGTTCCAAAGAACTGCCACAAACAGAAGAAAAAGTAGTAGAAAGATCAATCGGAGCTAAGCACAATAATGGTGACTAAGCGTCGGTTAAGGAGAAAGAGAGGGAAAAAGCTCATACCATCAGCAGATGCAGAAATGGCGGAGAGAGCAACTAGAAAGAGAGAGAGATGGCTTGCCATTGCCATGGTGTGTGGCGTAGCACTAAGGAGATGGATGGCAAAGAGACGTGACTTGGGTATCTCATATATGACGATGAAGTTTGACTTTATTGTGTGTTTTGTACATTTAGATTTTCCTATTTTCATCACCTTCCTTGTCATTTCCAGTGCATGGATGCCAATCTCTATTCGAATATCTGGACTAAAAAAATTTGACATCATTGTTTGCTTGAATGAAACTGCATAAACTATGAGCTGGTTTAGTTATTAAGAAATGAAACCATGTGAGTGGATTTTAGCATCACCGGGATCGTGTCTAGGTCATATGAGTAGTGAATTTCTGTTCGCATCGTATCCAATTCTGCATCGTATGATTCGTCATATAGTTCACAAACCCAGGACTTACTCCATAGGTCAGAAACTCCTAATCACGAGGTATTGTAAATGGAACTCGACAAAGTGGAGATTTCACATTCGACTTTCTCCCAATAATATCTTGCTTGATGGTATGAAGTGATATTGAAACTCAATTCCCTAATTTCCCCGAACTTCAATTTGAACCGAGTTCAAATTTAATTGAATAGTAATTTTCCACATCATATATCGTATCGGGCGCAATTCATCCGCTCATTTACATCTTTATATGAGAACATGTTTTCTCTGATTGATCGGTTGATCAGATGTTGCGAGAGTTCACTTCTTCATCAGCTCTTTCAAAAATGTATGACTTTTGTACGGGGTCCGCTTTGGTTCAAACGGTACCGCCCACAACCAAGTTATTCACTATGTAACGCCACATGGGCTTTGGCAGTTGACTTTGACTTGGGGCCCTCTGTGGTCAACCCTGATTTTGCGGCTGGAATTAGCAAGTAATCACTCACAGATATCCCAATTAGAAAGTCAGAATTTGAGAATCTTGCGGCCAACAACTTGAGTATGCGAGAGTCGAGGTTGACCTGGATGAGCTAAATTAGTCAGTCAACGACCAATTAAAAACTCGAAATACAAGTAAGAATATTTTTGAAGTAGACGGCTTCATATTTATTCACATGCCAGCATGGGAGAACAAAAGGTACTCATTTAATTGGTCATGGTATATATTGATTTTTCTTATAATCCAGAACGTAGAGACTCAACTACTTGGGGGCAATTAACAAAAACCTGCAAAACCCATGACCCATGACTCCGGATTATTTGCACGCAGTTTGTGGGATTTGAACGAGTGATCTCTACTTCTCGAGCTTGAAATTCTCGATGCCCCAATCAACTATGCAATCCTATAGGGTTAGCTGAGGAAAATTAATTGTTGATCATTATATAATGAAAACCCTGAAAAAATTATCCAAAAAGTTATAAACTTATTTTACATTCGCCAATTCAGCCCTAAACTTTCCAATTTGGCCAACGTAGTCCTAAACCTTTTCGTAATTTTTTTATATTATTCAGACATGAAAACACTAATGTGATGGTCCAATCAACGTTAGCCGTCCTCCATGGCATGATCTGCAATTTGACATGTCCAACTTCACTCAAAACAAAGTCATTTTGATAAGTGTTATAAATTACTTGATTTTCTCTTTTTTCCTTTTCTTCACTGCTCATCTTCCCGGAATGAAAGAGAAGCGGGGGTCGCTGGGTCTCGGCAATGGATGATGACCCACACCAACCACAAGTGAGTTAAATGAAAACTATGTGGTTTCATTTAAGATCGTCCACGTCATATACCGATTGTGCCATGTAGTACAGCTGGCTAACTATACAACCACATAAGCTATTTTTGACCTAAATTAGTCGAATGGATTACATGGAAAATTTCTCAAAATGGTTAAGACTACATTGATCAGCTTAAAAATTTTAAGACTAAATTGGCTGCAGCACAATATGTTTAGGACATTTTGGATAATTTTTCACAAAACTCACTTAAACCTGTAAATTTTGACCTCATAAAGTATCTCAAATCTCATGAACCAGATAGAATGCACTCTAAATTATATTTGCCCTCGAGTTTTGATTCGTATTGATCAATAGACTCGATCCTGGGCTTGACAGCTCATTTACTTATCCCTATCGAGCAAAATTTTGCTGAGTAGGGTCATAAGAATACTGTGCTGAATGAAGCTGCACAACTTTGTGGTTGAATGACAAGATGATGAATTGGAATTGGAGTGATGAGTTACAATGATTGCCACTTTGAGCAATCAAGCTCAGCACTTCCATCTCCATTCAAAGAATCATTTCTGTTCTTTCGCTTAGTTCCAAAGTTTTCATTAAAGAATCGATGAATTAGATTAATTTATTCCCACCAACAATAGTAGAAGAGTTAGTGGCAAGTCATGTCAATTCGTGCAATATATATGCGACTGTGCATGGTTTTATTGGTAGGTCTACTCTTATCTTAGCACGTAACGAGTCTTCATCATATATATTATGGCGGTCCACGTTGACCAAGCGATGAAATGAGGCTTCAAATCCTTCCTTCCCCTTGTGTGTTAAATCTCAACTGATTTCTTCTCAACGCGGTAAATGTTTGATTATTTAGCTCAAATTGACATAATTATAATAGGAGATACCTAGCAATATCGATCGGGGTTTTCAACCGTCCACGTGCATGCATGTTCCCTCTTCTATTTATGATTTTCTTATGTACATATGATCAAAACGCAGAGCTGCGCGTTAGGCATTGACCACTGCAAAAAAAATGCATATGCATCTCTTGATACGAACTACATTCTGTCCTGTCGTATCATCCAACCAATACAAATACTACGATTTGATTCGTGTCACTCCATTATACTCGGTCGACATTGACGTGCTCCTACGACGTCACGCCCAAAGCCTTATAACCGAGGTCCGGTCTAATCCGATGAATTCGGTTCCTGTGCAACTTTCCTAACTTCCATCATTCACATTTCTTAACCAATATTTGATAGGCTGAATTGTTATACGGATTAGTATATTTAGTAAATGAGTCAAAAATGAGTTTAGAACGATAAAACCCAAATTAATATAGGTGTTAAATGGGTTGATAATTTACTTCGCAACCACCTTTATGACTCTCTATTCATTCTGTCTCGGCTCTCACTCGATGTTGCGCTTGCTCGCTTCGTGCTCTCACATCAGTTTTGTTACAAGTTCTCCTAGATTGGATTAAATATGAAAATATTTTAACGTATGGGTCGGGTCGGATATGAATTAGGTCGAATATGGGTCGTTTGATGTATATTACATGAAATGAGTCAAAACAGGTTGAATGGGTCAAGGCCGACCATCTTTTACCTGACCTGACCCATTCGTTTGATGGGTTTAGTATTCAGACAGAATTAAAGAAGGCAATGTGCATTTTGATGATTATTGTGACCGGTTCAGGATTCCATGAGAGATGCCAAGATCGCCTCGAGTTGCTTTCGGGTTTTACCAAACACAGGACTCGCCAGGCCCATAACATCGGCCTATTGGGCTCTTTGTCAAATGTAATCCTACGAGGCCCAAGACTGACTCCAAGAACCCTCGATGGCAAAATGGTAATTGATGTTAGCTTGCGAGCGTTTCATGTCGGTGTATGTCATTCTCTCTTCTCCTTTTCCAATGGGCCCCACTAGTAGTGGCCACGGGCCGATTTGGGCCAAGAACCGGCCCCGATCAAACCCGAAATCGACCGGTTGACCGGGCCCGCCGGTTCCGAATCGAAATCGGCCCGGCCCATACAGGCCGGTTTCGGGTTACAATTTTTGTGAACCGGCCCGGAACCGGCGGTTCCGGGCCGGTTCCAAACAGCGTGGAAAATCGGCTGTTCGGCCAGTTCTGAACCGGCAGTTTCGAACCGCCCAGGAACCGGCGATTCCTCCGGTTCGGAATCGGCTTATAGCCGTTACCTTGCAATGGCCATTTGGCCCATTTCATTTTTTATTAAATAAATCTATCCTAAATTCTATAAATATCCATTTTCATCTTTCATTTTTTCTCACAAATTCTCTCAAATTCTCTCAAATCTGTGACTCTATCAATTTTCTGAATTCGTTTTCCGTTCAATTCTCTCAAAAAATGGCAAGTGGAAGCAGAGGTAGCAGCAGAGGAAAGAGCCCGATGGGGGAATCCGATCATCCTCATGATCCTCGTGATTTTGCATATTGGGGAGACAATGTTGATGATATTAACATTATTCCCAACGTCGAGCACATCCCAACGCAAGAAAGTCTGCATCCTCCCCCTACCAGTGTCGAAAAAATGTCAACAACAAAGGAGCTGGAACGGGAGGGTACATCCGACATATGGGAACACTTCACGAAGGAACATTTAGGCGAAAATAAGTATTAGGTAAAATGTAAATATTGTGGGGCAACATACAAATTTACAGGTGGAGGCGGCTATGGAACATTTAAACGGCATCTGAGGTCAAAACATCCAACGCAAGCGGGGATCGACACCAGCCAACAATAAATTTTCGGGTACGCCAATTCTAACGCTTCTCGTTTATTTCGTTACAATGAAAAAGTTTATAAAGAAGAATTTGCTAGATTTGCTGCCGTTGAACGTTTATCGTTTAATTTTGGTGAAAAAGTTGGTTTTAATCATTTTATACAAACTGCATGTACTCCACCAGCAAAACCTGTTTCGAGAAATACGCTTAAACGTCAACTTTTTTATATTTATAAAAGAGAAAAAGAAGATTTGAAAAACTTTTTTATGAATTTTAATGGACGTGTGCATATAGGTAGCGACATTTGAAGTGATCCTTGGCAAACTCATTCTTATATGGGTATTACATGTCATTGGATAGGCGATGATTGGAACATTCAAAAAAAAGTTATTGCATTTCGAGTTTTTTATGATAGGCATACGGTAATTAATATTTATAGAATAATTAAGCAAGTTTTAGAAGAATATATTTTGGTTAATAAAAAATTTTCAGTTGGTTTTGATAATGCCGCGACAAATACCGCTTCCATTCCCGAGTTAGAAAATATTTGCAAACCCGCTTTTGGTAGATAATTTTTTCACGTTAGATGTGCTTGCCATGTTTTAAATTTATGTGTACAAGATGGTTTACAAACTCTTGATATTTTTCTCAACCCAATAAAGACAGCAATTCAATTTTTATGGAGACATTCTCAAATTATGAAAGAATTGGGCAAATTTTGTAAAGCAAATAGAAGAAGACTAAAAAGATTTCCAAGAGATGTTCCAACTCGTTGGAATTCTGCGTACGAGTTTCTTAATCAATATTTTGCATATAAAGATTTATTATGTACATTTATTTCGAATAATATTTCTCAAATTAATTTATTCCCACAAGAGTAGGATATTTGCAAAAAAAAAAAATTAAATTTTTTAAAATTTTTTAATAATGCAACTTATATTTTATCCTGTGTTTATTATCCTACGACGCATTTATTTTTAATATAGTGTGTTAATATTACTGGTATTTTTGAAGAAAATGAAAAAGATGATCAATTAGGTCCAACTATTATGGCAATGTGAACGAAATGACTGCATTATTATAGCGAAATTCCTCTTATTTATTTGGTTGCTTGTGCTTTCGATCCACGTACCAAATTAGATAGTTTAGGTAATGATTTGAATACGTATTATGACTGTTTACATTTGATTGAAATTATAGATATTAGAACTATACAAACAGTAGTTAAAAACTCAATAGTAGAAATGTATAATGAATTTTCTAATAGATATAATGTAGGTGATAGTGGATCTTCCCAACCTAGTGACGTACAAAGCGGGGACCTAGGTAGAATTAGTAGAGGGTACAAAATGTTGATCAATAGGCAAAAAAGACAAAAGGAAGCAACAGGAAATATTTCCGAAGTAGAGACCTATTTAACCACTTTTTTTTAGTTTAGCGAATCCGAAGAAGGCACAGATTTCAAAAAGCTAGAGTGGTGGAAGAGGCATTCAACCCAATTCTCAATTCTCACTCTCATCGCAAGATAGGTTTTAGCAACCCATTGTTCAACAGTTGCGGTTGAACAAGCATTTAGCGCTGGAGGCAACATTTTGGACAACCGACGTTCAAGATTAGCTCCGGAATCGGTGGAGGCTCAAACTTGTGTCGATGATTGGACAAAGGCTCAACATCAATAACAAGAGATGGATCGCAGCAATGAAGCCGAATTCTTCGATGATGGAGATACCACCGCCACGGGTACCGGTACCGGAACCAGCGAAATGGGTAGTGACGATTGACGATGAGATAAGTATGGGATTATCAAAGGTAAAAGAACTACATGGGCTTTGATTCTTCGATCCCAAGAAGATATGTAGGCGCGTAATGATAATTCATTAAGTTCAAGCCCCTTCCTCTTCCCCTTTTTTCCCCCTCAAATTTGATTACAATTTGTATTTGATAATTTATTATTTCATAATTTCATAATTTTTTTTATTTCATTATTTAAAAATTAAATTTGAAAATCAGAACCGGAATCGGCCGGTTCCATTTCGATTTTGAATTGGAACCGAGCCTTGAACCGGCCCAGAACCACCGGCTCAAAATAGAAACTGGCCGGTTCCGAACCGTGGCCACCACTAGGCCCCACGAGTGGGACCCACATGCACTTCTCCGACAATAGGCTTTAGGCCTTCGTGAGTGCGCTCCCAAAAATTTGTTGATCAAGAATTAATGTCATAATTCCCGTTAGACTTATAAAGAGTTCACAAATTACTTAAACATGACGATTAGGAACTAAGTTGAATTTGATGAGTTTCGGTACATGAGTGAGTTGAGCTTTTTATTTGCCTTGTTTTTTCTCTGAAGGCGCTTCTCTTGTGAAATTACTAAATTGTGACCAACATAGGTTTAACCAACAAAAGGTTTGACGTGTGTACGATTGATATCGACCAATCGTAATTCCCCCAACATGAAGCAGCAAAGTAGAGGCAGATAAGGCACGGCCCTAGAATCTCGGAATTCGATGATGATGGCCCGACACGTGGCACAAGCGGTTTACATACGTGGAGTTGCGATTGGTATGATGCCACATCAGTTAAAGTCAGAGAAAAATATGCAAATGGTTATTTCCAAGCGATATAAAAATTTTCTTACTAGTTACCATTTCCTACACCCTAGGGGCATTTTAGTAATTTGATCTTTAAATATGAGTCATTAATGAATTAAGCTTTAGCTTATTAATTTCTCAAAAGATTCATTGACGTACGATTTAAGGTTGTTCTTAATCATATTTACAAAACACTAACCTTGTGATGTACTTGAGAAAGTAAAGACGAATTTTGCTATGTTTATCTATTATGATATAAATTAGTATACCGCCTTAGTTATTGTTACAATGCACATGTAAGTTGTAGTAAAGAAATCTCACATCAGAGAATTGGTGTGGTGTAGAGCCGATGGTTCAATTAAGTTCCGGAATTTGGTGGGTGAAGTTAGGCGTAATTTCCAAGCGATGGGCGTTGTGGTATAACAATGCAGGCCCGGTGGCAAACTTCATAGTTCGGTCCGGAAAAATATATCTTGATGCAGAAGGATACTTGGATTAAGTGGGAGATTGTTAACACTGAACTCACACGTGAGAGGGAGATTGTTAGAATACACATGTGAGTTGTGCTAAAGAAATCCCACATCAGAGAATTGGTGTGGTGTATAGCAGTTAATATATCCTAGTTGACTCATAACTCATTGGCTTAAGCTTTTTAGTGAATGTAGGTCTAACTAGATATATTAATAGGCTTAGACTTTGGTCTCACTCTTGGTGCTCCCCTAGCGAAGGTATTGGGCTTCTGCTGCGCGCTCCGTACCAAATTGGTATCAGAACCGATGGTTCAATTAAGTTTCGGAATTTGGTGGGTGAAGTTAGGCGAAATTTCTAAGCGATGGGCGTTGTGGTATAACAATGCAGGCCCGGTAGCAGACTTCATAGTTCGGTCCGGAAAAATATATCTTGATGCAGAATAATACTTGGATTAAGGGGGAGATTGTTAACACTGAACTCACACGTGATGGGGAGATTGTTATAATGCACATGTGAATTGTGCTAAAGAAATCTCACATCAGAGAATTGGTGTGGTGTAGAGCAGTTAATATATCCTAGTTGACTCATAACTCATTGGCTTAAGCTTTTTAGTGAATGTGGGTCCAACTAGATATATTAACAGGCTTAGACTTTGGGCTCACTCTTGGTGCTCCCCAGGCGAAAGTATTGGGTTTCTGCTACGTGCTTCGTAACAGTTATAGTTGTGATTACTAATACATTTTGGAGATGATGCCGCGCATTGCACGGGCCCTCAATTAGTGTTTCATTCACATCAATCTTGTGAATTATCATGCTAGAAATTTCGTGTTGAATTGCCTTGTGTGACCTTCTGTTTTTTTTTTTTTGGTCAAACTAACATTTCATTCACTTCCTTGATCGAAATACAAGAAAGAAACATCTCAGTTCAAATAGCACAACTTCAAACCAAGACAAATCTCAAATAATTTCAAACCAAAACAAGCTCTATATAATAAGAGAAATCATCAGAGCAAGGTTATAAGTCACACGCTCAAAGAGCACACCTATGACTTCTGCATACCAAAATCGGCGGCCGATCATCGAATCCATCTTTAGTAATGAGCACACACCGGGAATTCCATCTGATACTACGGCTTTGCCTTTCGGCGGCCAACACTTTCACCGAGTAGAGTAAAAAGGTTGACCGAGCATAGATCCGACACATGTGAGAGCGAAACATTCACGAAACTCATTTGATCTCATTCAAAATTGAACTTGTTCACCAACGAAATCCGAGGAAAGGAAAATCCTAAAAACATAGACACAAAAACCCCAAATTTAGACTAGATCGAGATAGAAATCTTCTCGAAACGGGAGAGAGAAACTTCTAGATCTAGACTAAATCGGAAGAGAAAAACTCACAAACAAGAGGAAAACAAGAAAAGAAAATAGAGAACCCAAACAACTTAAAAAGAAAGGGAGGGGAGGGGAGGGAGAGATCTAGCTCAAACCCTCCCCTCCATGGAAGTTAAAGAAGAAAACCTTGTGAAAATAAGAGGGAGATGAGAGAACTAGGGCCGACTCTGAGAGAGAGGGAGAGACACTTCTGAATGTGAAGTTGCCTTGTATGACTTGAGTTGACCGAAGAATTGGAAGTTTTATCTGCCGACTCCAATGGGAAGTACAGAAAAGAAAACCAAAAAGAAACTTAGCAATATTTCCTAAAATGATATTTATATTTCCTATAATACTCTCGAAAGTGAAGTCTTTGAATTTGAAAATGTATTTGGCTAGGATTTTCTCCTCGGTTCTCAAAATTAAGAATGGACAAGAACAAAAAAGTATAAGTGATTTGCTTGCCGAGTTTGATTAGGCACCCAATGGCGCGACCTAAAAATTTTGGAAAAAAATCTTAGGTTAATGGATTATCGAGTTAATTTAATTAACCCGACTCGGACTCTCCCAAGCCCATACCAAATCGCAACTTAGGTTTATGCATGAAAAAATTATTTAATTGGAGCCGCCACTAATCGTTCTTGGTAGGTCAATTAGAAACCTAAATAAATTAGCGGGAGAACTAATTTATTTCCACGAACCAGAGAAAGTGAGTCCGGAAACTTGGTTACATTAATTCGAAAGAATTAATGCCCTTTCGGTACCATATTTCATGAAAAATCATTTTAATGAATGATTGTGGATTTAATGACGTTTTTAAAATAAAAAAATGGATGGACCGCATGTGATACTCGGAAATGGTTCTTGTTTTTTTTTTCATTTTTTTATTTTTTTGATTTTGTCCTTTATTTTCGAAAAATTAGAGAATTCAGCAAAATAAAGGATTGAACAAAAATAATCAAAAATGCCCATAATATACCTTTAATTTCTAAATTTTTCGATTAATTCACTCATACCCAAAGATTAGGGTAGGAGGAATTTATCCGCTACATACTCTTAGATTCAAGTCGATATGCAGATCGATGTATAGAATGACATCATCCCTTTTTCCAAAGGGTGGATCACGAAATTCTATACGAAATTGCCGTCCCATTCCACAAGATCGTGGCTAAGGCTTGCAATTTATTTTTCGAAGGCACAAGACACAAGGGAGCATATATTATGGGCATGTTTGTTTACTAATGTGCAAACCATATAACAAACATGAAATCAAACAAATATGACTAGAGGAAAACAATTGAACTTGATTTGATTGATTTTTTTAATCTTTTTTAATTTTCAGCAAAATCAAAGGGATGGCCGAAATTCATAAGGCGGGCCACCTTTCCTCACCAAAATTTAATCTCAAAAATTATCCATAAGATTTGCAAGATAATTTGGATGATTCTCAAGAAAAATCAAACAATTATCTAGCTCAGTCAAACATTATCCACAACTCAGAGATTATCGGAAAAAATTCACGGGATGAGACAACCCAACCAATCAATGATCATGAGATAATAATTCAAAGCAAGGATCATCCAATGACATATTACATTCGGCCAAGAGAGGATATAGCTGAAAAAATCAAAAAATTCACCACAAAGGATGTTCCAAACTTAGACCAACTCACAAGCTCGCCATCCCATCCACCATATAGGAATGGAATTCGGTCATAGAGAGAAAATCATATCGAAAATCCAGACCTTTAAACAGCTCCAATTTTATATATATATAAAACGAACTAAAATTGATTACTAGAGTAACGAACATTCTTAATATGCTAAGACGTAAAGCGTTTCAAACGGCTCCAGGCTACGAACGGCATAACATGGCCTGTTGAAGGCGATACGCCAAAGCAACATCAAAAGGTTCATACTTTAATAATCAATAAAAGTTCTCGCCGGTTGAGCTTGCTTTAAAAAAAATCAGATTTTTATGCAAAGAGTTTCAATTTTCGATTTTTTGCATGTAATTGATGGAAAAGGATTAAATTCTCCAAACTTTGTTGCAAGCCAAACATGTTCACCAAAATATATATGCACGTTGTCAATCAATCAAGCATAGATTGCAACCAAGAGTCTAGGAATTTTACCTTTATCGAGCTAAATTCCAGCGATGCGCACAAGTTGGAAATCCGTTCCAAAATTGCGTCTTTTGAGTTGGTTTGCCGCAAGACGTACTCGAATGATCTAACTCCAAGAGTAGCAATGTTAGAGCCTCAAATAACAAGAAAACAGAGACTAATCGACCTTGATTCGAGGCTGGACAGCAGTAATTTGTGGCTGGACAGAAGGAATGTAGCGGCGATTTTGAACTCCAGCTTGACTAGCGGACGTCAACGGCTGATCAGGTGGTCCGGCGGGAGCTTCAGTGGCTGCAGGGCTGTCGTCGAAGCTATTGGGACGTCGGAGTTGCTTCGGACAGCGGAGGAGTAAGCGGGGGTGCACGTCGGGGTCGGTGAGTTCGCACGGAGGGTGTCTCGGCCAATTGGATGCTCGAGATGCTGGGATCTCCTTCTTCTCTTCCTTCTTTGGCTGAAATTCTGAGTGTGGTATGCTTTGATTTTCTGAATTTGTATGCCAAGGTTGTCGACCCCTAACCCTCTAGGATAGACTAATATTTATAGAACTAAGAGCTCACTAATTCTAGTAGCCGTAGGACTCATTATGGACCGTCAGATCGCCAATCCTAGCTAGAGTAGGATTGAATGTCAGCCATTGGATCAAAATTTTCTGATCCCGAAAGAGTCCAGATCAGACAAAACTCTCGGTTAATTAGAGTCTAATAACGATAGAGTTTTATTACTTCAGAACTCTAATTTTTCGGGACAATTATCCAAATTTATCTAATTTTTGGAGAGTCCAAATCCGTCAGGAACCTATGAAAATTCGGCCATGATGGGTGACAATGATAGTTGGCCGAAAATGAGAAGCTCTTGCAGGCTCGTCGTGTCGCTTTGGGCTCGAAACGGGCTCTCATTTATTAAATGGGTAATTAATTAAAGGCATCGCTTAATTAAATACTTAAAATGGGCTAATTTGAATTTTGAATTTCAATCCAAACCCATCATGGAAAATTCGGCACACCCATGGGTCTTAGCTGAAAATTTCAATCAAATCTTAGGCCTATCAAAAATTTTCGAGCTCAAATTAAGGCTTTTTTCAAATAATAATTAATTAATTAAAAGCCTTTTATAAATTGAACAACCTTGAATGAGCTAACGACCTCCAATTTTCGGCACACTAATCACCACAGCCCAGCCAAGCTTCATCTTATTTTTCAAGCTTATCGGCGCAATTTTCTGAGCTTAAATTAGGCTTTTCTGAAAATAAATTATTTAATCAAGCCTTTTTCCAAATAAATCATTTAAACGGACTTTATTAAGCTCAAAATAAATTATAAAAATAGACACATTCTCCCATGCTCTGGCCGAAAATCTGACAATATGGTCTGATCCGGTTGCATGTCAAATTAAAGCTCAATTGCCTCACCTCTAACCTGAATGCATGACTGACAGAAAATTTAATGTATGAAATGCATGATAAATTATTTTTTGTGAGAATAAATTCTCATTTTATGCAATATAAATGAAAAATCAAAATCAAAATTTAGGTATCAACACCCAACAAGAAATCGATTCCTCACCACCGGGTATATATTTTTTATGTTCGGGCCCCTTTTGGAGATTTTAATTCGTGTTTTTTCGAGGTCACGGGATAATGAAGAATTACGTAAATCTAGAATGAAAAATGTTGAAGAGCGCCCTTTTGGCTTCTGGCACTTGTTAAGTCTTATTTAATGTGATTTCAAAATTATTATTTTCCTATTGTAAGTAATTAAATTTATTAAAATTTATAATTCTCCCATTTTCAAAGTGTCTTGCTAAGCATTATCTTCACTTTTAATTAACTAAACCAGTGCTCTACAGAGCCTTATTAAAAAAAACCATATAGGATATATCTACATAAACGTGGGATTTATCGTTATTTGAACCCCCAAAAAATAAAAAATTGAGAGTGCAAACATATTCACCATGGCGACAGTCGCCACTATCTTTGCTTTCCATTGTAAATCTCCCGAGTAGATGGCGCCCTTGCCGGCGTAACAGACGGGCAAATCTTCCTTACGTCGTCACTCCAGCGATTCTTGTTTGTTTTATTCTTATAGCAATCGGTCAACTCCATGACAACGTTCGATGTCGAAAGCTTTGATGTACAAAGTAATTCTCTGTTCATACGGCACATACACTAGCCGTCCCCAGCCCATTCGTTGTCGATTTTCGTTCTGGCCACCTTGATTTATGGAAACTAATTGTTGTAGACGTGGGTGGTCACGATGAGCTTCATGTGGCGATACCCAAATGGAAGGTGCTTAGAAAGCGAAAAACCTAGCCGTCTATATCATCCTTTGTCCTATAGTCTCGAGTCATGACCTCTTTATTGCAGCCCTTTACAGATGTCGTGCTCTTATTGGAAAGGATTCTCTTCATATACCCTCTAATTAAGAACGTAAATACCATATTTATCATTTAGAAAAGGGTTAATACCACGAAAAACCCCAAACTGGTACACCTGTGACAAATTTACCCCAAACTATTTTTTTGACCACGAAAAACCCCGAACTGGTACACCTGTGACAAATTTACCCTGAACTATTTTTTTGACCACCAAAAACCCTAAACTGGTACGCCTGTGACAAATTTACCCTAAACTAATTTTTTTGACCATGAAAAACCCCAAACTGATACACTTGTGACAAATTTACCCTCCGTTAAATTGGGTTAATACCACGAAAAATTCCAAACTGATACACCTGTGACAAACAGAGGGTAAAAACGCCAAATTAGTACACCCGTCAACTGCGACGTGTTATCAAAGTCAGCAATTTTACGGTTAGATTTAACGAAAATTAACGGAGGGTAAATTTGTCACAGGTGTACCAGTTTGGGGTAAATTTGTCATAAGTGTACCAGTTTGGGGTTTTTCGTGGTCAAAAAAATAGTTTGGGGTAAATTTGTCACAGGTGTACCAGTTTGGGGTTTTCTATGGTATTAACCCTTTATAAAAAGAAGATCAACATTGAATAGATACGGTGGTGACGACATAACAACACTTTACTCGATCTTGTGATTAAACCTGTCAAAAGGATTAATAGACCAATTTCTTAACCCATTTTTAATGGGCTGAGTTATTATATGCGTTAGGTTGATCATAAATATGGGAAATTTGTCAAAAAAAAATCTTAAACCTATTGCACTTTTGCTTATTCAGTGCTAAACCTTTTAATTTTTTTCAATTCAGTTATAAACCTTTTGCATAAATTCAGTCATAAACCTTTTGCATTTGTGCCAATTTAGTTCATCCGATTAACTTTGGCCGGCCAACGCTGATGCGGACCCGACCGACGTTTACGGGATAATTTTTAATGATATTTCAATATTTTTTCAAAATCTTTATTTTTTTTCTTTTCTTTCTTTTTCTTTTTTTCTTGTTCATCTTCTTCTTCCAGCCGGTTGTCGGATCAGTGACCGGCTAGAGGCGAGAGCCGACCTCGCCGGCCACTGGTGCCACCGCCGTTGGGTGAGGTCGGCCTCGCCCAACAGGCAAAAAACAAAAAATTTGAAAAAATATTAAAATATTATAAGAAATTGCCCCATCAGCGTCGGCCTGCCAAAGTTGGTCGGAAGGACTGAATTAGCACAAATGCAAAAGGTTTAGGACTAAATTAGCACAAATACATAATGTTTAGGACTAAATTGGAAAAATTAAAAGGTTTATGACTAAATTAGCAAGGTGCTGTAGGTTTAGGGTTTTTTTTTACAATTTTCCCCATCAATATGTTTAGAATGGTAAAACCCAAAGTAATAAGGGTGTTAAATGGGTTCACGATTTATTTAGACATAATCCACCTCTATGACTCTCTCTCGTCTTCACTCGATCTCTCGTTCGCTCACTTTGTGCTCTTACCCTAGTTTGTGTATGTGCTTTTCTAAATTTGGTTAAATATAAAAGTGCTTTAACAATATGGATCGGGTCGAGTCAGGCCTGGTATGAGTTGTGTATTGATTGGGTCGAAAATGAGTCACTGTATTTGTATTGCATGAAAATTGATCAAAACTTGTTAAATGGGTCAATTTGGGTAGAACCATGTTCGACCAACCCAATATCAACCTAACCCGACCAGATCTACTCATTGGACGGGTTTACTTGTGAATTGTTTTTCTTTTTTTGGTCTAATACTTGTGATATGGTTAAAGAAAGTGTCTTTCGTCAGTTAATTAGTCTAGAGCGAGTTTATGAAAAGAAAAAGGAGAAGATGATTCAACTCCATGGCAATTTTCCCTCAACAATCATGATGTGGACTAAGGTTTTTGAGATGTCCTTGTTGAATGCCGACAATGTCCTCAACGATCAAGTCATACATAGAAAAGGTCTCGGTGCTTCCAATTGCCAGCTTGTGCTGCAGTTGCACCATTAAATAAGAGAACAATAAATATTCAATGTTGCAGATAGTAATGTGGAACCACCGGCCCTAGAAGTACCTTCTAGTTTTCATCTCCTCTCTCTCTCTCTCTCTCTCCATTCCCAATTTCCCATCTTCATTTTGAAGAGAGAGACGACCTAGGACTCTTCAATCTTACTCAATGTTATCATGGGGTTTTCTTAAGTGCTTATTTCTCCCAAAACAAGGCACTTACTATCTTGGATCGATCAAAATTTATCATACAAGGCGCTTCTACTTTGCACGAGAACGAAGGACAAAAAGATGAGAAATTTTCGTATCTTTTTTTCTCTCTTTTTTTCCATAGATATATCTTACAATTTACCTTATTTTTCCCGACATCTCTCATTTTTCCCCCAAACAAAGAACGATGCCCTTAAGAATTTTTGGGAAACGGATCTCAACCCCTCGATATCCATTAAATAAAGAAAGAGAGTAAACATTGTCAGTTGCCCTTAAAACCTTTGAAGTTTGTGAATATGACAATATTTTGTATGAGAACTACGAAAAAAAAAAAACTGCACGCACATTCGGAAATTCGTTCAATCATACACCTAACCAAGTAAGAAAAATAGGAACTCTTATGACATGACAAGTCATTATTAGGTAGAACAATTAAACCAAAAAGAAGAAATGAAATATCCCATGATTCGAAAGTAACTCTTTACCTAACGTGCTCCAGAAACGGCAGCAGTAGTCGCAACTGTTATCATCCACGATGAGAAAGGTAAAATCTTTATGTAACTCTTCTTCTCCAAGTCCAATCCCAATCACACGCCTTTGAAAATATCCCCTGCCGTATCCATTAACGTATTTCCCTTGCAGCTTTCCCGTGAAGCGCCGGCGTCGTCTAAAGACGAGGTCAGCTCTCTACCAAATGCGGAACCGTTGCTGGGTTGCTTTCATGTTTTTGTTTTTTAGAATATAGTGGCTCCGACTCCAACCCCTTTTGACTCCCACTTGTTTAAAGTTGTTCCTCCATATTGCTTTACTTTTCTTGATAAACAAATCTATGAATCTGTCTTCTTTCTTGGGTTGTCACCGAGGACAAACCAGCTAGTGCCTCGCAGTTTTGGGTGCTCTCTCTGCAATCCGTTCGTTCCCTCTGATTTGCCATTCAAAGCTGGGGTTGTGCGTCTCTCTCTTTCTCTCTCTGTATTGGTGCTCTATCCGACATAAAGGTGCCATCTTTAACGTTTCCTGTTGAGTTCTGTCAATAGGGTTTTGATCTTGATCGTCTCCCTGGTTGGGATCGGTTGCTCTTTTTCTTCTTTACAAATCTCATCTCTTCTAGATAAGATCTTGAAGTTGCTATCTTTGTACTGTTTTTTGGTTAGTTCACGACCGTGAGTGCTTGCCCTTTGTGATTCATCCCCTGTACTTCCCCTGTCGTTCGCTGCTTCCTGTATGAGGAATCAAGATTTGAGCTTTGCCTAGCTCAAAGGTAGTCTGATTGCTGAGCTCCTTAGCTTAAGTTCGTAGATGAAGTTCGATAGAAGCTTTGAATTGTTTTTGTGGGCTTTGTCAATCTTGTGTTTGGCTCGGTCTTCAAATGGGTATTCTCCTCCAGATAATTACCTAATAGATTGTGGATCCTCAACCAATACCACCGTAGGTAGCCGTGTTTTTCTCGCCGATAAGGAAGCCTCAAAGTTCCTTTCTACCCCGCAAAATGTTCTGGCCAGTGCATCGAACTCTCTTAATTCTTCTGATGTCTCCCAGCTCTATCAGACGGCGAGAGTCTTTAACGGTTCCACGAGATACACATTTCCCATCAGCCAGGGTGGTAGGCACTGGATTCGGCTCTATTTCTCTCCTTTCGATTATGAATCTTACAAGATGAGCACTGCTAAATTTGCTGTTTCAGCCCAAGACTTTGTTCTCCTCAGTAATTTTACCGCCAGTGGCAGTGTCATGAAAGAGTTTTCCCTGAACGTAACGTCGAGTAATCTTGTTGTCACCATTACCCCCTCCAATAACTCTTTTGCATTTCTGAATGCAATTGAAGTTGTCTCCATGCCCGACACTTTAATTCAGGATGATGCAAATACTCTTCCTTCGGGGAAGTTTCAAGGTCTCTTATCGCAGGCTCTTGAGACAGCCTGGAGATTGAACATGGGTGGACAACAAGTTTCTGCTATGAATGATACTCTCTGGAGAAATTGGGATCCTGACTATGATTTTCTAGTCCAACCTAATCTGGCCATAAATGTGTCGAAGATTGGAGCAGTTAAGTATGCATCGGGTGGGCCAACGCAAGATACTGCTCCCGCTTCAGTCTATGGCACTGCAACTGAGATGAACTCGGGAAGTGATCCTAATAGCAATTTCAATGTCACCTGGGAGTTTGATGTGGATGTTGGATTTAGACACCTTATTCGCTTTCACTTCTGTGATATAGTGAGCACATCGCTTAACCAGCTCTACTTCAATGTCTATCTTGACTCATCTGTTGTTATTAGTGACCTTGATTTGAGTAGTATCTCGGTCAATGTTTTGGCTGTTCCCTATTTCTTCGATCTAGTTTCAGGGGTATCAGCAAGCAATAAGCTTCGTGTGAGTGTTGGTCCATATACGGCAAATGGCGCTTACCCTAATGCCATTTTGAATGGGTTAGAGATCATGAAAATGAACAATTCTGATGGCAGCCTCGATGGGGCGGCGGCAGGAATATCTTCAGGTCCTGGCTCTGGCAAAAAAAACGTCGGTGTTGTAGTGGGTATTACTATTGGGGCATTAATTGCAGCACTTTTGGCTGGCGTTCTCTTTTTGTGGTGCCGAAGAAGGCGACAAAGACTTGCAAAGCAGGGGCTGTCCAAGACATGGATGCCATTATCCACTAATGGAGGCACTTCTCACACCATGGGGAGTAAATACTCTAATGGAACAACCCTTAGCGTTGCTTCCAATCTTGGGTATCGCTTTCCCTTTGTGGCTGTTCAAGAGGCCACGAACAACTTCGATGAGAGTTGGGTCATTGGTATTGGCGGGTTTGGAAAAGTGTACCGGGGAGAATTGAATGATGGAACAAGAGTAGCTGTTAAGAGGGGTAATCCTCGGTCCCAACAGGGACTCGCGGAGTTCCAAACTGAAATCGAGATGCTTTCACAGTTTCGTCACCGCCATCTGGTTTCTTTGATTGGGTACTGTGATGAAAAGAATGAGATGATATTGATTTATGAATACATGGAGAACGGCACGCTGAAGGGCCATCTTTATGGCTCTGGCCTTCCTAGCCTGAGTTGGAAGCAGAGGCTTGAGATATGCATTGGTTCTGCTAGAGGGCTCCACTACCTTCACACTGGCTATGCAAAAGCAGTCATCCATCGCGATGTGAAGTCTGCAAATATTTTGCTTGATGAGAACCTCATGGCAAAAGTTGCTGATTTTGGGCTTTCCAAGACAGGGCCGGAAATTGATCAGACCCATGTGAGTACAGCAGTGAAAGGGAGTTTCGGATACCTTGATCCGGAGTACTTTAGAAGGCAACAACTTACTGAAAAATCCGATGTGTATTCATTTGGGGTGGTCTTACTCGAAGTCTTTTGTGCAAGACCCGTTATTGATCCATCACTCCCTAGGGAAAAGGTGAACTTGGCGGAATGGGCAATGAAGTGGCAAAAGAAAGGGCAATTGGATCAGATCATAGACCCTACTCTTGTGGGTAAAATCAGACCTGATTCTCTTCGGAAGTTTGGGGAAACGGCTGAGAAATGCTTGGCCGACTACGGGGTTGATCGGCCTTCAATGGGAGATGTGCTGTGGAATCTGGAATATGCCCTTCAACTTCAAGAGGCGGTTGTGCAAGGTGACCCTGAAGAAAACAGTACTAACATGATCGGTGAGCTATCTCCTCAAGTCCACAATTTCAGCAACGCCGATCCGACAATTTCCACTGCACAGTTTGAAGTGTCTAGTGTCGACGACCTCTCGATGAGTAAAGTGTTCTCGCAGCTTGTGAACTCCGAGGGTAGATGACTTAAAACTAGGTTGATTCATCTTGCTCGCCTCTTGTTCTGATTCTTTCTCCAACCAACCATGATAAGGCATGATTTACTTTAGTCGCATCGATAAGTTTGGTGTGCTAGTGCTGCTGCTGCTGCTTCTTCATACAAATGGACCATTTGGGTGTGCCACAATGCTACTTTGGTTGAGTCGAGGGATCAGGAGAAGAGGAGGAACCCACCTGGTTTCATGTGTCATTGATGTCTCAGTTGATGGAGTTTGCTTATGTACGGGCCTGACTTTAAAAGGAAAGAAATACTGGTGTGTGTTTTAGGTAACCGATGGCGATGAATCTGATTACTGATAAAAGCTGTTGAATCTGAATCGTTTCTTGTAATGTTTACTTGTTCCTTTCCGTGTTCACACTTCACAGGAATGTTTATAAGTTCATTCATTTCACCTTTCTTCGAATCGATTTGGCTGGGTTTGAATCATGAATCCACGATGTTATCGTCGCCTGTCGCAATCACAAATGAGATTGATTTCCCAAGTTCATGTTTCTGCTGCATTTGTGCACATGAATCCTGTTGTTTCTCCATTTCTGCTGCATTTTATCTTCGCCCGTCACATATTTTCTACAGATTAGCTGCAGACCACATTGGCTGCAGCCCACATTTTCGTTGGTGGAAAAGTTGAAACTATCCAACATTTGCCCACATGTGATACGATCCAATCTTCTGGCATCTCCCTTTCACAAGTGCAGAAGCAGAGCCCAGAACTCACTCACTCTCTCTCTCTCTCCGGACAACTTGATACAGCCACCATGGAAAGCCTCGCCGGCCACCCCCATTCATTGTCTCGACCACCACGAAAATCGTTCTCAGCCATGTCTTCCTCCCCACATGTATGATCATCCTGTCTTTATGTCCTGTAATCGATTACTCAACTGCCGAAGTTGCGCCATCGCTTGACCTCCCAAGACTGTACGCCAAGTCGACCAAGGCCTCAAGAAAGTGCTGTGGTTTAGATCTGCTCTTCTTGTTAATCCATTTTCTAATTATTCCATTAGAGCCACTAATATTACATCATACCCATATTTTCTTGTGGGATGAACTATGTCTACCGCAAATTTGACATGTTTAATCGCAGCAATCACTCATGGAATGTATAATGTGGTTTTCCTTAGATTCCTGCTATGATACGCTTCATAGTTCATCCAGACAGTATTTAGATTTGATTTTTGACGGAAAATACACAAATAAATGTCCTTAAGCTAAGGTCAAATTTATCTTCTCCGTCGAGATTTTTATCCGAATTGATGTCTATCAGTATCAGCTCAGACACACATTATCCGTGCTCACCGGTAATCTGGCCTTGAGTCATATCTCATGTGCACTGAAAAGAAGTTGAATCAGGTCCACAAATGACACCTCCTTTCATCATGTTAATTAATTAATCGATCAAATTAATTAGTTAAACCAACTGTATTGGGAGCTAATTGCTGGTAGGGGTAGAGATAACATCCACCCACTTCATAGACGTAATAGATAATTACATAACAATTAAGAAGATATAATGTCCGAAACGAGAAGCTTATGGTCGATGCACCCGACACAGTGCCGTGTCCCATGTCATGGCGTGTACATACTCAAACATGTGTTCCATTAGTTTTATCATGATGCTTGTCTTGTTCGGCACCGTTCCCAAGCGCGAGTTTCTGTCAAGAGAAACATTAATCAAATGATAATGACGCATGAAAGCTGAGACAGAAACCAAAGTGATGATCCCACCTTCAGCCTACCCCTCCCAACTTACAACTGATTCATTAATTAACTCCAGGCATGAGCTTTCATGGAGCCATGTCCCACCTTTGTAGCTGAACTTCTTCAGTCTTTCATAATGTTTCTGCTTGCTAGGCTCGAGGACTGAATGCTCATGAAAAGTTACTGGATTATATGGCTCTCTTAGGGTTTCATGATGATCATTTGACGGTACACTTCCTCAAATGGTGATTGATGGACACTGTTTCACTACACTACTTTAATGAAAGATAAAAGCATTTTTTTCCTGACGTGAGTTTACCATCCTCGGCATACCCATGTGGCAATGTTTCTCGACAGAAGTTCGGGCTTCTTTTCTAATCTTTTTAATGCTCGTCCTAAAATTCGAAAGCGTACGGGCCAAATCGTGAGAGCATCTTCTTCGATAACTTGACTGTTGATAAATAGTGATTTATTATGGAAGGCAAAAAGTTGTGTGGATCTAAGACCACCTAACTTTATAGAGGTCCATTAAAATTATATGATGTGCGCAGTTTTATATCGAAACTCACAATGCTCGACCAAAAGCCCGATCATAGCCGTCCTCTCTCTTCATCCTCCTGTTGGAATTAGACTTGGGAATTGGTTTGCGAAATTAAGTGTTGTCGTTTAATGCGATCTGGCCGACTCTTGCAAGGTCATATCTTGATTCCCCCGTTGAATATTGGAATTAGTGCTACTTCTCACTAGAAACGAAAATCAAAGAACCCTCTATGAATTGATCTTAGAAGTAACAAGTTCACAAAAATGAACTTCCTCTTCCAAAAAATAGAAAAGAGAAGAAATTCATAGCAAATAACACTGATCAACCTAATCACAGCTTCCACCTTTCTGCCATGATCTTTTGCATTCGACCTACCGTCATACCATGGAGATCATACACAGTTCACCCCATATGAAATGAAGCACATAACACCCAGAAAAAAGAAAAGAAAGGACAGAAGAAGAGATTCAAGGTGAAGAGAAACGATCAGATATACTCAGTGGTCTCTCTGGGACAGATGATAATCAGCAACATCGATCTTGGCCGCACAAGAGAGAAGGCGATGAAATATCGCCAAGAAAGCAGAGCAGGACACTTCTTTAGCCCTCTGGACCACCAATTTCCCGCGAGACACTCCCTTCTTGACTCTCCCCAAGCACTTCTTGGTCCTCTCGGGCACACTCTCTTTCCTGGAGAAAGTGTAGCTCCTCAGGTACATTTGCCTGCAAGATATCACATCCACCACTCTAGGGTGCGACCGCCACTCGCGCGCCACTGGGAGACGGTCGCCGTCCGGTCCCGGCCCCTTGCGGAGGCTCACGTACCTCGGCCCCATCCGGGTGTCGCCGTCCGCGATGCAACCTGTCATGCAGGTGGAAGCTGCCATGGCGAGCGTTTCCAAAGGTGTCGGGGCGCAACTTTATGGAGGGGCTTGCATCTGTATTTGGCTTTTTTATAGCGTGGTCGGTTTGTGCTTTAATGGGTTTGTAGGTGAAAGGTGAATGCGTGCGCAAACGGATGGGTGGCATGTGGGAGCTGAATTTAACTTTGTATGCCTTTGAAGTTAGAGTAAGATAATGCACGCATCGGCTCAATATTTAAAACCATAGGGATTAAGTCGCCATGGTCCATTCGTGCACATTAGAAAAGGGGAAAAGAGCCTCGCCACTCCATTATAATGATCGGCTAAAGAAAGTGCTAAATGACATGCTCTTTACTCTTCTTTCCTATAATTGACTCTTATTAGCTTAATTAAGCGGGGTTTTGAATTGGAGTTGGAATTGGAATGGGATACTCTCGTGATAAGAAGAGATGGAATTCCAATCTTGGGCATATTCGACTTCAGTATAAAGTTATGTTATTTTTCCCGCACTTCTATTGGACTCCGAATTGGTTTAGTTTCTTTTTCTTGATTTGCGCGATTTAAAATTCGTGAACAATGTGCGTGCTAGTACCGTAATACTGTCAACAAAAATAACTTCGTGTCGCTGATTTTACAGATTGAACGAAAAACTCATTAGACTGTGAAAATGCGTCAACACCTTTGGCGACGACATTTTATTCCAACGGTGGACCGCGAATTTCGATAGGGGAAAAAACGAAACATCAATCCAAAGAGTCAAGGTAGATTAAAATAAACGTAAACCATTCATCGGAATTCTGGAGGGCAGGGGGCGCCGCCGCCTAGATACACCAAATTCCGGCAACCGTGTGCGGTTTTATGCGATAAACATTGATTTTCGAGGATAATCTTGGAAGCAATGGGGGAGGGGGGAGGAAGATACAAGGCCCAAGGGTTCCAATCCAAGCTGACCAAAAAACCAAGTGCATGGGCTCATGGACCCAACAAGAAAAAGCAAAAAAAAAAAAAAGTCTATGGGCTTTCTGTGAATTTAAAGAAAAAACATGTCTGCTGACTAAAGCCCGTTTCAAAGCAAGCCCAAAAGGCCCCCGCCCGTACCCTCATGCCTAGCCCAACACCGTCGTCATTGTATACATCACTCACTCTCGATCACTCGCCTCTACCGTCACAGCATGACCATCCCTCTTCTCCCTCAGATCCACTCTCTCTCCATCGTCGCATCGCCACCTTAACCCTCTTTGCCTCCAGCACTAAGCCCGTGCCGTTACAACCTTTGACTCAAATCCACTTAGGGGCCTTTTTGCGGGCTCGAACCATTGCTGATTCAAGGTCATGACCATGGCCAAGCACAGGGCTGAGAGGGCATTAGAGAGAGAGAAAGAGAGAGAGGCGCGCGTAAGGACAAGGGACAGAAAAGAACGGCGGCGGCGGTCGAACCTAGTGGCGGTCTTTGCGTGGTGGCTAGCGATGGTTTCATCGAAGGTGGCATCAACGATAAGTGACATTTCTCTTATGCACCTCTTAACTCATCTTCGTCGAGGAAAAAATCAAATAGAGTACTTCAAGTTACCGCAAAAGCATCAACATAATGAAGGAGGGAGAGTGACATCTTGCCACGAGGAAATAAAGGAAGAACAGTTAAAAAAAACTAAGTTTTTAATTTGAAGGGTATTTTGATCAACTATTTACAAAGTTGCAGTTTAGTAATAAATGGGGTGAAAAGAGCAGCTTCTATAGTTATGCACATCTTTGCCGGTAGAAGGACATGAGAAGTGTCAAAATTTGTGTACGACTCTTACTTCAGTGCCAATTTTTTTTTTTCCGAATAACTTAAGTGCCAATTTTTCTTTAAAATGATTATTTTAGTGCCAACTCTAATTTGCTTGGCCGAAAATCCTATGTGGCATTTTTTTCTTATTAATAACTTATGCCTACGTGGCTCGCCAGACAATCCAGTCAACAATAGAAAACTAAAAAATAAGCTAAAAAATAAAAAAAAATTAAAAAAAAATTAGCTAAAAACATTAGGACTTGCAGAATTTTCATCTGCAAATGACAATCGCCAGCAATGGCAATCTCTAGCATTTTTATCTGCAAAAAAAAAATTCAGTGAAAAATTTGCTCACGTATTTGTATTGAAAAAAATAAGAAAATAAAAAAATAAGCTTAAAAAACTAAAAAAAAAAAGTTAAAAAAAATAAAGGACTTGCACAGCGCTCGCCGCCGCCGCCCCACCATGCGACCCTCGCCAGATCTGGCCAAGGCCTGCAACTCTCTCCTGCGGTTGGCAGGGGTCGTCGGCCACGGGCCGAGGCTTGGCGACCCCGCTGACTAGTGCCCCACCATTGCCGGCCATGGTGGGGCGACAGCGGTGAGGGCTGTGCAAGCCTCACTGCTGCAACCCCCTTTATTTTTGTTAACTTTTCTTTTATCTTATTTTTAAGTTTAAGATTGAATTTCTAAAAAAAAAATTGTCATATGGTTTTTTTTTTAAAATTGCCACGTGGACTGATATTTTTTACTTATAAATGCCATGTCACTAAAATTTTTTAATTTTAAATGGCACGTATATTTTTTTGGCTGGAATCTCTCGTCGTTGGCACTTAAGTGATCGTTTTTCTCCGATTTGGCACTTAAGTGAATCGGCGAACAATTTTGGTACTAAAAGAGCGCTGTATATAAATTTTGGCACTTCTGATGTCCTTCTGCCTATCTTTGCCAGTAGAAAGCTTTCCCTGCACGAAACATACACGAATAGGAGAAGGCGCAATAATTTGTCACTTGTGGACACAAGTAATGACGAGATAGATTGATTTGTTACAAGACATCAAGAAGAGAACGACTTGAATAGCTCGTATTTTGGCTATACCTATATCGAACACCGGCCGACCACGGAAAAGCTTCAAACTTTGCAAAGAGCAGTCTCTTCTTTTGTTTTTGTTTGTGACCATTACTTTCTTGATCCCATGCTTTGTCTATTCGGTAGGCGACATTTTACCTGCCCAACCACTTTATATTCGCCAAACCACTACACAAAACAATAGGCAGCATGTTCATTTTCCCTTTCTTTAAGAATTGCCTTAAAGCTTCGCGAGGATGGACAAAAAGAACAACTCGATTTTGGTTCCGGTCCTAGACCTTTTGTGTAGCTTCAGGCCCACTTTAACAAGCGCACGACTCGGACAGAAAGCATTGAAGACGACATTTGCTTCGTTAGTGAGAGATAAGTTTCGCATGCGGACCAATGGAATAAGAGTCTTTCGTTGTGCAACTGGTCGTAGGTCAACGACGTCGGCTTGATTATCAAGAATCTTTAAATATAAAATAAGACAGCACATGCTTCCAGTTGAAAATTTAGCTACTGGTTTTAGTTTTGTCCTACATTTGCCACCAAGAAGAACCAGCTAAGAGTGGTCTGTTTTAAAAGTAATGCATTATTATTTGGGATAAGTACGCCGGAAATCCTAAAATTTATCACGAAAGTACAATCGAGTCTTAAAACTTGTCAAATTGATTTGATCAAGTCATTCTGTTAACTCCGTCTAATTTGACTAACGGAAAATACTGACATGGCTTATTTTTATTATTTTATTTATCTTACGTGGCGATGACGTAGCTAAAACGACGTTGTTTGAATCCAAATCTGATTTTTAATGCATATTTTATTTAAATTGAGTTTAACAAATAAGCTAAATTATTACTAATAAAAAAAAAAAGGAGGAGGAACCAGGTGCTGAGGACTGCAAGGCCTCGCCGCCGCTGCCCCACCATCGCCGAGAAGGGCTGATGAGGGTGGGGATGGCTAGCGGAGGTCGTCGGACCCTAGCCATGGGTCTACCACGGCGAGGGCTTGTAGACCCTCTCCTAGATTTGGGTGAGAGTCTCCGGTCCTCACCCAGACCTGGCCATGGGTTTCCAGGGAGAGGGCCTAAAGGCCCTTACCTACGGTCGGCGGGGGTCGCCGGCCCTTCCTGGCGATGATGGGACAGCGGCGGCGAGGGTTACGAAAGAACTCGATTGCATAAATTTGACAAGTTTTAAGAATTGATTGTACTTTTTGTGAATTTTAGGACTCAATTGCACTTTTGTAACAAGTTTTGGGACTTCTAATACACTTATCCCGTATTATTTTGCGTGCAATGTGAAAGTATAGTGGAATTTCTAATTTTGGAATGGGGTATGGGAAGAAAAATTGTTTCATGACACGGAAATATCTCAATCGGGATTGAATGTCCAAAGTGCCTAGTCGCCGTCCGATCAAGGGGACGCGATCAAATACTGCAACTAGTTAGCTGATCACCTCCCACACCTAGGAAATTCGTTTCGGGCTTTTGACATGAGAGTTATGCCAGTTCTTCGTACATGCATCGCATTGACGATAATCGAGAACTGAATAGTGCCACGCCAGACAAAATTGTAAGAAGTTAGGGGGTTCTAAGAATTATCATCTTGTTACTGCTATTATCATAAACTAACCAAACTAGTGGAAGAGTTGAGTGGAGAGAAGAGATCACGCTCAGATGGATTCAACTCATCTGGGCGAAAGGAGAAACTCACTTCCCATCTGGAAATGATAGCTTTATTGACCACTGACATTTTGTCAATATTCAATACCTGCAACACATTACGAAAAGTTTGCGTTGAATATCTTATTATCTCATCTGGTAGTGGATGAGATGAACCATTGAAAAGCAACAACGAAATGCATTTCCAAGTTTCTTTAAAAAGTTTTGCTAGGATCCTCATGCATGCATGTGCCTTCTGATACCAAAACGTCGTCACTAGTGTTGATCATTGGGGAAGATACTAGCTGGCCGTTGACCCCGAGGAAAGAAGTATGAATTGGGATGCCTTTTTCTACTAGAAATCATTCAATCATGAGTCCTAGATCCCCAGATAATTAATCAACATCCCACTTTTTTAATTTCATCGTCTTCGTCAAATGTATGAACATGTCAGTGCTGCGGGAGCTCATAGAACTCCACGAGTTGACTTTTCTTCAGTGTCTCTCTTTTGCACCGCTCTCTGTAAGTTCTGTTCCAACATCTCCCTCTCGCTCTGTCTTCTTAAGTACACATGCGCATTTGCATTTACTGAATGTTATTTGAGAAGGGTTTTTCGACTTCTTCTAAAAGAAATGATCAGTAGACAGAATTTGAAAACATTGAATATGTGAGGTTTTATTGCGAAAATCATTAAGCGCTTCATGCATGGACATCAGATCAGATTCATGAATCCATTTTACTTTGAAAAGTAATTGGACTATGGGAGTGTGGCTTTCTATACATGTTTCATGTGCATTTTTCGTCAAGAAATGAATATTCCGTCCAGTTTATGTAGCATTAGACGACGTTTCGCTTATGAAACAGATCGAATTTTTTGGAAGAGAAGATGAAATCTCCCTTTCAATCTTCAGGTGGCTAAGCTCACATGGAGAACACTTGTTGCCAACCTGAAACTCCCAGCTACCAATACTACCCACCACTGACACCGGCGTGGGTTGATCCCTCGTCAGCCTCATCGTCGTCGCAAATGCCGACGTGGGTCAAAGTGGCCATAGGCATCGCAGTTCTCTTGCTCTGCTGCATCCTTTACATATTCCTGAAACAGCGCGAAAAAGAGATAACGGCGTCGTCATCAGCAAGACCACCAGAGAAGGCTGCTACAAAGATGCCGCAACCGCAGGCTCTGACAGTTAAGGCGCCCGGTCCTTGTTGTGGTGCAGGGCCGATGCTGCCAAGTACTTGTCCGTCGTGTCCATACGACGGAGGGTTGTATCATGGGAAGTTCAGATGCCCATCTTGTAGCTACAGGAAAGAAGTTGGAGTCCACGTACAATACCCTGAATAGAATTTACCTCGGCACAACTAGAAGAATGTGAAGTACACTGTAGTTCTCAATTTCCTCATTTCTCTCCTCCTTGTGCTGTAAAATTGTCAACTCTCTGCCGATTCATGCAATAGGGGGAAGAAAAGAAACGCATGAAACGGAAGAGAGCACGAGTTTTTCATCGTATATTTGGTAATTGAGTTCCCTTCTTCCAAAATCAAAACAACTACTAACAGTAACGGTGCAGTCAGCTACGCATTTTCCAAGAATTAATTAATTCTACGGCCATTGAGTTCGGCCCTACTGTCATCACTTCTTCAGTGTCATCTCCAATAGTCACGGACTTGTGTGACCGTGATTAGACGATATGGTCGAGATATGGGAACTAGAACTACCACATTCGGGGGATTAGTGCATTGCCAATCAGCACCGGGCATCCAGCGCAACATAAAAAGGAAATGAAGCAATTCATCCCAAGTATAAATCTTTAGGAAACATTACACATATGATCCCTCAACTTTGACCCAACTTGCAATGTGATTTATGAACTTTTAATTTGTTCAATATGATTTCTGGACTTTTGGTGTATGTTCAATTTAGTCGCTGAACCACATGAAAATGTTCAATGGTGTCCCGGAACTTAAATAAATAGAATAACGTCATTGAACGTTTTCATATAGTTCATGGACTAAGTTGAACATGTACCAAAAGTCCAGGAACCACATTAAATAAATTAAAAGTTCAGGGACCATATTACTCGTTAGCCCAAAATTCACAGACCATTTATGTCATTATCCTAAATTCTTACTAACTCTTTTCCTTCCACGACTCTTGCCCAAATGCCATATTGTTTGAGTAATACCACGTATACAAAAATCAATGCTGACTATATTGTACATCCTTAGGACTCAATCCCATTCAAAGGCTACTGTGTTATTGAATCATGAGTTGATTAGGCATTAACCGTTTTATGCTATATATACATATATCAATTATATAACGCCGAACTTCTACTTCACTGACCCCATCTGCCGTTCACTTTAACAAAAACCTTTTTCCATGGTGTACATGTCAAAGAGCAAGGATTCTCAACCTCAACATCTCCAAGATATCTCTCCATTGGATCTGAGCAAGTCCTTAAAAGGCTCAAGGAGAGACAAGGGAAGGAACCCCCTGGTATGGTGGAGGGATCTCCTCGTAAGTTCTGTCCGTATTCCCTCTTTCCAGGGAAGAAAAAGAAGTGGAGGAAACTTAGGGGCCTCTGGTTAGGGAAGGTAGATCCTAGGTTAGCTTCGGGTGACGACTACTAGGTAAGCAGGTATAGTAGCCTCGTCACAGAAGGGAAGCTTCAGCTTCCTGTTAGGAAGGCATGTGCTTTGCACAGTGTCTGTAACCGACTTGTCTTCCTAGTACTCCTGGTTACAGACACTGTGCGATAGTTATAGAACATTAATTCGAAATATATCATCACATACATTACAATTCTCTGCCGAAAAAAGTACCAAAAAAGTCTTAAATCTATTGCATCAGTATCAATTCAGTTCTAAACTTTTCAACTTGATCAATTTAGTTCTAAACCTTTTTGCATTTGTATCAATTCAATCCATCCAGCCAATTTAGGCAGAAAATAACTGACGTGGACTCCGGTCGTCTTACGTGGCACAAACGGCGGTGAATTGGATTTTTTTTATAATTTACCTTTCCCCTTTTCTTCTTGTTGGTGGTCGGTCTCAAGCTACCAGCCATAGGCCATGCCCATGGAGGGTCAGCCTTGGTGGGCCGCACCTAGGCTGCGACAAGGCTCCCTCACCAGATCTGGCGAGGCCAACCCTCGCTCAACTCCGCATGGGCAAGGGGGAGGCTCAGCAACTAGCCACCAACAAAAAGAAAAATGTCAGGATGCACGTGTGAGTTGTGTTAGAGAAGTCTCACATCGGAGAATTGATGTGGTGTGGAGCGGTTAATATATCCTAGTTGGCCTACAACTTATTGGCTTAAGCTTTTGAGTGAAGGTGGGTTCAACTGGATATATTGACAAGCTCATACTTGGGCTCCCTCTTAGTGATCTCCCCGGGTGAAGGTATCGGTCTTCTATTGCGCACTCCTAACAAATAGAATCAGAGCTGATGGTTGATTGGTGGCGCACTCTCAATGTGTATCAGTGTTTGGTAAATATCTCAAGCAAGGAATCTGGTAAGGCAGGTGGGCGTTGTGATGTAGCAACGCGGGCCCGATGGGCATTGATGGAGATTCGAGTTGAGATATCTTGGTGCAGAAAGATACTTGAATTAAGGGGGAGCAGACCTAACACTGGAGCTCACATGTGAGGAGAAAATTGTTAGAATGCATATGTAAGTTGTGTTAGAGAAGTCCCACATCGGAGAATTGATGTGGTATGGAGCAGTTAATATATCCTAGTTGGCCCATAACTCATTACCTTAAGCTTTTGAGTGAATGAGGGTTCAACTGAATATATTGACAGGCTCAGACTTGGACTCCCTTTTGGTGATCTTCCCGGGTGAAGGTATCGGACTTCGGTTGCACGCTCCCAACAGAAAAAAAAAAATGTCGACAGTGTCGGCTTGCCACGTAGGATGGCCGGCAGAATTGAATTTGTACCAATGCAAAAAGGTTTAGGATTAAATTGGTCCAATTGAAAGGTTTATGACTGAATTTGTACCAACACAATAGGTTTAGGAACTTTTTTTCTTTTTGTACTTTTTCCATTCTCAGCCTATTCCTACCATATTCTACGTGAAGAAAAACGATTATGAGCATGTGTAAAAACTCGACTTAAATGAAAAATCGTAATTATGTCACTCAAATAAAGAGTCTGTGGAGTTAAAATGCTTCGCATTTCTAGCGTTCCTTGTCAAAGACTCGGAAGCGTCCAACCTCAAACGTTTCGTGTCCTTCGTCGAAGCACCGTCCGGGATTGGATGTCTTCCTCGTTTGTTTGTATCTACTATCTACAAACGTCAGTCCGTTTGGTGCGTGATAGTCTTTCTGCTGTCGCCTTCAACCATCACCTCTTGCGTACATCCTCACCATAAAAAAAAAAAAAAAGTGTGGACGAGCTGACGAAAACACACCCACCCACTACAATGAGAGCCCACCTAACGAAAATTCGCATATCTTTGCAGGTTGTGGAAGAACTATCGCAGTAACATCACCCCCCTGGTTCGCTCAGTTCTTCTTGTTAAGGTATGTACCACCACCTCCTTCCACCCATATTTAATCTGGTTGAAGTCTTGTTATCGATCATCTCCATATCGCGCTCGGGTCGTGTAATCTTCTCGATTCGTCGCGATCAAAAAGGGGGGTTTTTTTTTTCTCATTAAGTACCATCTTCTTGAGGAATTATTACCTTTTCTTTCCGTATGAATTGATGTTTTGTGTTATGTTT
Organism: Lenwebbia sp. NSW1173648; assembly: GCA_029784005.1. Classification (NCBI taxonomy): domain Eukaryota; kingdom Viridiplantae; phylum Streptophyta; class Magnoliopsida; order Myrtales; family Myrtaceae; genus Lenwebbia; species Lenwebbia sp. NSW1173648. The sequence continues at coordinate 1,925,235 of JARCGZ010000011.1, forward strand.
GTGAACTCGACGCTTGCGTTTATCCATACAGAGTTTTCTTGATGGAGAAGAACCATCCATCAAATGATCCGGGTTTCCCGTACTTCCCTCCTCCATCGGCATGGATCGATCCGAATTCGGTGTCGTCCGACGATGACGATGATGACAACACTCCGACGTGGGTCATCGTCAGCATAGTGATTGTCCTCCTCATATTCTTCGCTTTCCTTTTCTACTTCATCCGGCGGCGAGAGAAGAAAATCTGGAGAAAAGCTGCATCTGCTCCGGCCGCAAAGTCAGCGGCACCACAGCCAAAGCCAGCTTGATCTGGCTCCACCCGCCAAGCCGCCGCCAGTGGGCATCGTTCCCCGGCGATTGTCCGGCGTGCCGGCATAGATGAGGACTATATTCTTTCTCGCATACCTGCCCTCTGGGCAAGTATAAGATGGAATATACCGTAGTGTATCCAGACAACAAATCAGACAAAAAAGACAACATTTAATTAGTTTGGAAGCTTTTATGCATGTTTGTGTGTTGAAACTTGAATGATGCACGGTGACAGATCGTCTCCTCTACTGTACCTCTACTGTACAACATTAGAAATTCAATGCAATAATCAACTTTTCTGTTGGAGGATTTGACGAGTTCTTCTATAGTCTAATCGCGACATGGGTTTTCGGATCGCAATAAATTATACTCTTTTTTGCATTTTTTTCGTAACTCCGTGAATCAATCGGGTAATCCACATACATGATAAAAGAGCATTCCTTCCTGCTCGAGGTGTACTCTCCGAAAGATTTGCTCTATCATTGTCTCCTCTTCTCCTATTCCCGCGATCGGGATTAAGCCGCATGACGATACCCGAAAAAAAAGAAAGGACTGTTTATTCTCTTTTATTGACATGGGCCTTTCATACTGCAATCCGTACGGGTAGAACCATGACCGTAACACTCCAGATTCTCGGATTCTTGATCTTTTCTTTTCGGAAACATAAAAAGAACATACATCTGTTTGGTAATTTTTATGTCCCTCGAACGGATTAGGAACAGAAACAACAAGCAAAAAATAGTTGCTTCTTTGTTCCCGGGAACAATTGCAAGAAACAAGATCACTCAAAGAGAAACAATGTTATTTTAATGTGATATAATGCTTGTCTTTACTACCACGAATCCATCGGCGGTCCCTACCACTGTCGTCTGTCTCTGATTGCCGCCACTGGTCACCGCCACTATCGGTCTCCACCACCACCAGTCACCGATCGCCGCCGGTCTCCACCGCCGCCGATCGCCCGTTGCCGGTCTCCACCACACCCATAGCCGCCATCGCCACCAGTCGCCGATTGCCGCAGCCAATCTCCACCACCGCATGTTCCTGCCGCCTTCACTCACATTTTTATAATTAAATAAAACAATTGGATTAGAAATTTGTAGGGTCGTACCAAACGCATTTTTGTTCTTATCTAATCTGAGAATAAAAATTTTGTGCAGTTACCAAACGCGTTCTTTTACTCAGAAACTGTTCCCGATAATGGAATTACTACCAAACATGCCCTTATTAGTTCTTACTTTAATATTGTTGACACCTAAATTCTGACTAACCTTTCTAGTCATTTTTTCCATAAAAAATTAGAACTAATTTTTAGTTCTTGCCAAAAAATAATCATGTAATTTTTCATATTTATTCATGCATCGCATTTAGACTAACGGCGGAAGATTCGAGTTTTAAAATGATAGGCGATTGGACTAGGCATGAATTTCGGCGAAAGATTTATCTTTTGAAGGCTCGGACTTAATCAGAAGAAGAAATATTTTCTCAGGGACTGAATTGCAAATACGTAAAACCTCAAGGACTAAAGTGCAAGTATTCAAAACTTGAGGGACTACTTTGCAAATAACCAAACGATGAAGTTAGTGGAGAAATTAGAAGGGGAGATGGAGAAAGGAAGATGGAGAAGGGGAGATAGAGAAAGGAAGATGAAGAATGGGAGATTGAGAAAGGAAGATGGAGAAAGAGGGATGGAGAAGGGAAGATGGAGAAAGAGGGATGAAGAAGGGAAGATGGAGTTAGTGGAGAAATTAGAAAGGTAGATAGAATGAGGGGGTTATAAAAGGAGAATAGGGAGAGGAGTTTTGGAGAGAGCTTTTGGGAGAAGAATTTTTTGAGAAAAGAATCTTTGGAAGAGAATTCTTGAGAGCTTGTAAAGAGATAAAAAAAAAATCGTCAAAGTGAGGCGAGAAAACACTTGTGTGTGAAAGAAGAAAGAGTTCGGTTGAGAGATTTCCCGACCGAGTCCCCCTTGCCAATCCCTTCATCAACACAAAGCCGCAAGTCCATCCCCGTCGTTCGAGCCATGGTCCAAGGTCCCGATCCACAAGACAATTCAAGGTTCGAACTTGGTAGTCGAATCCGCCAAATTAGGTAACAATTCTAATCCTTTTTTTTTAGAATATTCAAAAACTTTGTTACCTAATTGATTGGAATCCCGATTAAATCTTATCGGACATATTATTCCACCATGCTTAAAAATTGCATATTCCAAAATTAGCATCATGTAGATAATTGCACGTGTAATCCATCTTGTAAATATCTCGATTAGATTGCATTTTTATTAAACTTTCTTGGCATACATTGCATGTAATTTAATTCTTACATTTTCATAGAAAAGAAAACCCAAAAAATTGCACCTTTGGACTTCAAGTGAGAATGTATCAAAATTGCCAAATTGAACTTTTTTCGTGAAGTTGGTACCGAAATGGCATTAATTAAAAAATTAATGTAATCAAGTTCCCGGACCCTTAATCTCTGGTTCGTAGAGGTAATTTAGTTCTCCCGCTAATTTACTTAGGTTTCTAATCGGCCTACCAAGAAACGATTAGTGGCGACTCCAAAATAAATTTTTTCATGAAATTGAACCTAAGTTGCGATTTGGTAGAGCTTGGGAGGGTTCGAGCTTTGTTAATTAATCTAATTAATTAATTTGGCAATCCATTAACCTAAAATTGGGAAAGCCGATTCTTAGGTCGCGACAAATATGAAGTGCGAGGGAAAGACATTTCTATCTAGAAAGTGCTCCTCGAACAGAGAATCATCAAGCAGGAATCTACCGTCTAAAACCCACATTAAAGACGCTTAGATTGGTCGATCCCATTGAAAAGCTGTCATCTTTTTCAATTATGAGTTGATTCAATATCAGCCATCTCATAATATAGATACATAAAATCAACTATCGACCGCCAAACTTCCATTTCACTAACACCTTCTACCGTTCCCTTCGACAAAACATTTTCTCACAAAGGGCAAGGATTCTCTACCGCAACATCTCCAAAATATTTCAGCTTAGTTATATTTCCTCTCAGCTCACAACAGTAAATTTGGAATATATCATCACATTATAATTTGAGTTACGCCTAGCCCTACCATATGCTAAACGAACCAACATGACTATGAGTATGTATAAATTCTCAAATTCAATGAAAAATCGCAATAATGTCTCTTAACTAAAGAACTTTTGGAGTTAAAATGCTTCACATTGCTAGCGTCCTTCGTCACGACTCGAAGAATAAAAGCGTCCAACCTCAAGCGTTTCGTGTCCCCGTGGATGCACCGTCCGGGATTTGATGTCCTCGTGGTTTGTGTCTGCAAGCGATTAAGTTAATCTCAAATCATGACTGTTTGGTACGTGATATGAAATTTCCCAACTCTTTGTCCTGTCGTCTTCAATCATTACATCTTACGCACATCCTCACAATAAAGAAAGTGACGAGTCCACCATAACAGACCCACCCTTATGGGGAGGGGATAGAGAGCCATTATAATGATTGGCCCCTAATGAAAATTCTCACTTCTTTGCAGGTCGAGTAGGAATTGCAGCAACGACATAATTCGCTGGTTTGCTCGGTTCTTCTTGTGAAAGGTATGTGCAAGCACCTACTTATGAATTGATGATGAAAAAGTTATGGCCTTATGAATTGATGCCTCAAAATATGTTTGTATACTCACCGCTTGCATTGAACTGCACAGAGTTTTCTTGATGGAGAACAGTAACTATCCACAAACTTATCCGGGTTCCCAGTACTTTCCTCCTCCATCGGCATGGGTCGATCCGAATTCTGTACCGTCCGACGACAATGACACTCCGACGTGGGTCATTGTCAGCATAGTCATTGTTATCGTTATATTCTGCGGTTTCCTTTTCTACTACATCCGGAGGCGGGAGAAGAAAATCCAGAAAAGAGCGGCCTCGAGATCTGCTTCGGCTGCAAAGTCAGTGACTCCACCGCCTGCGACAACCACAAAGCCAGCTCCTACAGCTGCGCCGAAGACGGATCCAGCTCCACCTAAGGAGACACACAAGAAAGATCCGGCTCCACCCGCCAAGCCGCCGCCAATGGGCATCCCGATTTCGTACCCAGGTGATTGTCCGTCATGCGGGCATAGAGGAGGACTCTATTCTTTCTCATATACTTGCCCTCTGTGTAAGTATAAGATGGAATATAATGTAGTGTATCCAGACAAAAAATGAGATAGAGATTACAATAGTTTTTGAGATCTTATAGTATGCATATGAGTTTGGAAGCTTCTATGCATGTTTGTGTGTTGAATGATGCACGGTGACAGGTCGTCTACTCTACTGTACAACATTTGATATTCGATGCAATGAATAATTTTTGTATTGGAGGGTTTATATGAAATTTTTGTTTTTACTCAATTTGAAGAAACCAAATTGTAGGCAAAACAAAACTTAAACCCACCGGGTGTCTCGTAATGCCTCCTCTGGCCTCGATCGGGGCGATAAGAAATCGGGAGCATATCTTCGTCGGCTGACGCGACGGAGACACCATCGGAGACATTTGCCAGGGTCCCAAGTTTCTCTCTCCAAGATGTTCAGAAACAAACTCATTTGATCTATCACATGATCTAAAATTTTTCTCAAATTATGGGTGGCATTAAAGGTTAGAAAAAAGAGAGCATCAATTCGCATCCTCGCCCACGCAACCCATTGTAGAAATCCAAGGACATGATGATATAAATGCAAAGAAGAAGCTGAATGATAAAATTAAACTATCAAGTGAAGTACTACTACTCCATCACGAATCGTTTTTCCACCTAGAACATCATTTTTTCACGAGTAAACTTTGGCAAATCAATTTTCTCCTTAGGAATTTGGCTAGATATCCAAATAAAAATCATCATGTATGAATTGATGTTTTGTGTTATGTTTGTGAACTCGACGCTTGCGTTTATCCATACAGAGTTTTCTTGATGGTGAAGAACCATCCACCAAATTATCCGGGTTTCCCGTACTTCCCTCCTCCATCGGCATGGATCGATCCGAATTCGGTGTCGTCCAACGATGAGGATGATGACAACACTCCGACGTGGGTCATCATCAGCATGGTGATTGTCCTCCTCATATTCTTCGCTTTCCTTTTCTACTTCATCCGCGTCGCGACCTAAAAATCGGGTTTTTCAATCTTAGGTTAATGGATTACCAAATTAATTAATTAGATTAATTAATTTAGCTCGAACTCTCCCAGGTTCTACCAATTCGTGACTTATGGTTCAAATGATTATCTTTGCAAAAGATTTTAATTTTTGGAGCCGCCACTAATCATTTTTTGGTAGGTCGATTAGAAACCTAGCACTAAATTACTTCTGATTTTAAGTTCGGGACTTGGTTACATTAATTTTTAAAATTAATGCCCTTTCGGTACCAATTTCATAAAAAATGTTCCATTTGGCAATTTTGATGAATTCTCACTTGAAGTTCACAGGTACAATTTTTAGGATTTTCTATTTATGAATTTTTTTTGTATTTTTTTAAATGATTTTTTTGTGATTTTCGATTTTTATGGATGAAATTTAAAATTCAAGTTGCAAAGATTAAAGGAGAATTACCGCTATTTTTTTCGAATTAAGTTTCGATCTAAAGCCTGATAGATCGACCCTAAAATTCGAAATACCCGCTATGGAAATAATTATATCTAAAGCCTGATAGATCAACTTATTTCCATGTATGCGGTTGCGGATTAGGAAATTTTCCTAATCGATCACATTTTAATTTTTTTTTTTTTTTTGGTATCTTGAGTATATTCAGAAAGATTTTCAAATTATCACAAGATTCCACAAAATTCCCAAAAATATTCACTTTATGATGCAATCTTTCCAATTTACAGACAAGATAGACTGCAAGATATATTCATGAATATTTTAACGTGCAATTTCCAAATTAGGCAAGTCGCATATTGCAATATCCTAAAAGAAATTTTCAAGATATGCAAATATGTGCAAGATATGTAAAAATATGCTCAGAATTTGCAAGAGAATATTCAATTTAGAAATTTACCTTATCTTGCGAAAATTGCTTTCCAAATTTGAATCAAGCTTGGATTGGGACGGCTCGGGATCTTGGCGAGCTTGCGGCTGAGCAAGAATGGCTGCTTGGTAGTGCACGATGGAGAGAGTCTGACAGCAAGAAAGGTTGGTCTTCACTGAACTTGACGATGTGCGCGTTCAGGGCTACAAGGAAGGATAGTCAAGCTCGCTGTGGACTATTCTTTTCCAATGATTCTGCACATTGCCACATGGTGCAGTTCCTCATGATTTCTCTTCCTCTCTTGGTGTCTCTTTGCGGATTTGTGAGGTGCTACTGGGACTCACGTTATATTGCTGCCTGCAAGACCAATATTTTTATACCAAAACGGTGGTAAGATTGTTGGGATACTCACGGAATTCGAATGAGAGGGGATCATGACTCCTTCGAGCAGTGATGGGACTCCACTGAAGGTTTGCTCGCTAGTTTGAGATACCGCCTAGGATTGCTAGAATTTGAAGACGAAGGTCAGGCTTGGGCTCATCTGGACAGCGGCTTCTTGGTCGATGATGGAGCTCACGATCTGGGACTGCCCGACCGACGGTGAAGACAACGATGCTCGCAATGGGGCTCGAACAGTGTGATGTCTCGTGATATGGACTCGAGGAGTGAGATTCGGGCAACGGGATCGTTGTCTTGGTAGAGAGCAGCAGCGCTGTCGAAGTGGGACTTGGAAGGCTCGGGACGTCCACAGCAGCGCTGAGGCAACGGATCTGGAAATTGGTGGGTTCTAGTGCTTCGCTGGGACGTTGGGGATTGCTATGTGCGACTGGTGGCTTGTCAGTGGGCTTTGGTGATGGAGGTACTGCAAGGTGTTGGCCGACGAACGCCCGTCTTGGTCTCCCCAAGGACTTTTCTTTCTTCACCAAAATCTCGAACTCTTGGCTCTCTCCTTCCCTCTCTGGACTCACCTTTCTTTCAATATTGCCGTGTATCAATGTCTCCCCCATAGTTGGCCGGTGGTATCACCTTTTATAACAGAAAAAGTGCATCTTTCAAGGAGAGTGAGATATGGACTTCCCTTTTGTAAATACTCATGCATACCTTCTTGATTTTATCCCTTTTGGCTTGATTTCTTCCATGCCCAGGCCGTGATCCTTTATTGACTTTTATGATCAAGATCACACGTGAATGACTAATTTTCCACATCTTTCAGTGAATATTCTCGCCTATCGAAAGGGCCATGATATATAATTGAGATTTATTAGCCTTCAAATTCAGAATAACCTACATGCGAAGTACATGCTTTTTTCGGCCATGGGCTTGTTTCAATCAATTCCATTTCATGAGCCTAAACAAACTAATCGAAACCACAAGCTCACGTGCACCAGTCCAAATATTTCAAATAAACTCAGAATATTCTGCCGTCGCCTCTAGTTCAATGCAAAATGTAATGTGATGCATGAATACTAAAGTTTAAAACTATGATTTAATTATTTTTTGTAGGAACTAAGATTAATTCCTCATTTTTTATGAAAAATAAATTTTTAAAAAGGAAAATCAAAATTTAGGTGTCAACAATCCGGCGGCGAGAGAAGAAAATCTGGAGAAAAGCGGCATCTGCATCTGCTCCGGCCGCAAAGTCAGCGGCACCACCACCTAAGCCAGCTTCATTTGGCTCCACCCGCCAAGCCTCAGCCAGTGGGCATCCCGATTTCGTTCCTCGGCGATTGTCCGACATGCCGGCATAGAGGAGGACTATATTCTTTCTCGCATACCTGCCCTCTAGGCAAGTATAAGATGGAATATACCGAAGTGTATCCAGACAACAAATCGGGGTAAATACATCGTAATTGTCATAACTTTTGTATGGTGCTCACTTGAGTGCCATAACTTTTAAAAATCGACCACTTAAGTGCCATCGCTTACGTGGACGCCAAAAAAGCTGACGTGGCAGCCGAAAAAGTTGACGTGGCACCGGCGAAACGATTTTTTTTAAATATTTTAAGGTACAAGTGGAATTTTTCATAATTTTTTTTTATTTTACAAATTTTCTTTTTTTTTCTTTCTTGGTTTTTGCAGCAGAGGACCCTCTCTCTCTCTCTCTCTCTCTCTCTCTCTCTCTCTCTCTCTCTCTCTCTCTCTCTCTCTCTCTCTCTCTCTCTCTCTCTCTCTCTCTCTCTCTCTCTCTCTCTCTCTCTATTTGCAAAATACAAGTAGGAGGGTCGCCGACGCTGGCCACCATCGGGCAGCCCAAGGGCCAGGGCCGGCTCACCCTAGGCCGGCGGGGCCGCGACGGCCGTCGAGGCCTCGATGACCGCGAGAGAGGGCGCGAAGGCCCTCGCCAGATCTAAGTGAGGGCCCTCACAGCCTCGCCAGCCATGGGCGAGCCGGCCCTCGCTTGGACCTGGCGACGGGGCAAGGAACTTCGCACCCTCACCCGCGACCCTCGAGGCTGCAATGACCGTCGCCCGGGGCCGCGAGGGCCTTCGAGCCCTCGCCCGCGGCTGCCGAGGTCGCGACGACCGTCGCCCGGGGCCGCCTGGTGGTGGCCGGCGAGGGTCGTCGGTGACCCTCGCAGGCCAAGGGGAAAAAGGCCACAAAAATTAAAAAAAATGAAAATATCAAAATAAATAAAGAAAAATGCCAGAAAATATTTTTAAAAAAATTAAAAAAAAACACATGTCATTAAAAAATAAATAAAATAATAATAAAAGGTCCGCGTGGGAGGATTTGCCGAAAGTGGCACTCAAGTGAACGATTTTCTCCGATGTGGCACTCAAGTGAGTAAAAAAAAAGTTATGGCACTCAAGTACGCGCCATACAAAAGTTATGGCACTCTTAGTGTACTTACCTCCAACAAATCAGACAAAAAAGATAGCTTTTAATTAGTTTGGAAGCTTATATGCATGTTTGTGTGTTGAAACTTGAATGGTGCACGGTGACAGATCGTCCCCTCTACTCGTCTACTGTACAACATTAGAAATTCAATGCAATAAATCGTCTCCTCTACTGTACAACATTTGAAATTCGATGCAATAAATAATTTTTGTGTCGGGGGATTTGACGAGTTCTATAGTCTAATTTATTATATTTTTTTTGGTCGAAAGAAGCCGTTCATATATCAGAATAATCAAGAGGTACATAGAAGGCTTTTGATTCTAGCAAATCCCAAATAACTGCGGAAGAAAGCAAAACCTTAAAAGCACATAACAAAGCACAGTTTGCAGCTGAAAACACACGGTCAACTCTCGAGAACGGATCTGCCAACGTAAACGTTCAACGGCCGATCACCAAATATAGTGATAAGCACACGTCGAGCTTGCTCACTCCATTTGCAAAGGCTTGCAGTGCGCGTCTAGGATCGGCACGCCCATCACCATCACCTTGCAGAAACACCAACATCAACATGTTCAAAGAACACAGATCAAATATCTTATAAATATCTGTAAGGAACTCCTAAATCTATATCTGGATCTAGCTCAGCATAGCAAAACCACCAAAACTTAACCCAAATCTAAATCGGGAGAGAAGAACGGCCTAATCTTGAAGAGATTGTGGAGCCACGTCACGAACATCCTCTTCATTGGTTGTTGATCAGACGAATGGCCGAACTTGCCTTCACGTCCACTCAAGACCAGCTCCAGAAATTTATTCACGAACACAAACTCCTAGAGCAGATCGGGAGAGAATAAAGGCACGAACACAAAAAAACATAAAAGACAAATCAGGCCACGAAAAAGGTAAAAGGGGAAGGGGAGGAAGGGACAGAAAGAGGTAGAGGGGGGATGGGATCCAGGGGCAGCTCACAAATTTTTGAGCTAGGCCGCGGCGGCTGCTTGTTAGAGAGAAAACCCTAGCTACGTGAGTTCTATAGTCTAATTCAGACATGGGTTTTCGGATCATACTAAATTGTACTCTTTATATTTTTTTCGTAATTCCTAATACAAACTATCGTAAATCGATCGAGTAATCCACATACATGATAAAAGACCATTCATGCTCGCGGTGGAGTACTCTCTGACAGATTTATTCCATGATTGCCTCATATTCACGAGGAAGCGATGGGGATTAAGCCGCGAAAAAGAAAGGACCGTTCATCCCTATTTTGACATTATGGCCCTTTCGTACTCCGACGGTCCAACCAGTACGGAGAGAATTATTATTAATCCTTCTCTTAAAATGAAGTGCGAGGGAATGACATATCTATCTACAAAGTGTTGCTCGAACAAATAATCATCAAGCGAGAATCAACGTCTAAAACCCACTTTAAAGACGCTTTAGATTTGGACTCAATCCCATTTAAAATCTATCATCTTTTTGAATTATGGGTAGATAAAATATCAACCGCCTCATAATATGGACATTCATGGTCTACGTGTCGAAGGGCAAGGATTCTCAGCCGCAACATCTCCAAAATATTTCTCCTTAGTTATATTTCCTCTATGAATTTTCTATTCAAGCTCACAACACTAAATTGTAATATATCGTCACATTATAATTTGAGTAGAACGCCTATTCCTAAGGAAAATTGTCCAAAAAGCCCTAAATTTATTGCATTTTTGCCAATACATCCCTAAACTTTGTAATTTTTTCAATTGAGTCCTAACCCTTTTCACATTTTACCAATTGAGTCCATCCGGTTAATTTTGGCCCGAAATCGCTGATGTGGATGCCGGTCGTCCTACATGAAACGGCCGGCACTGATGTTAACAATTTTTAATGATATTTTAACATTTTTTTAGACTTTTTATTTTTTTTTCCTTTTCTTTTCTTCTTTTCCTTGTTTTTTTTTTCTTTCTAGAAATGGCTGGCGAGGGCCGGGCCGTGACGCCCTCGCCTAGTAGACAGCCACTTTCAGGAAAAAAAAAAAGGAAAAAAAATTTAAAAAAATCTTAAAATATTACTAAAAGTTGTCCACATCAGTGTCGCACATCCACATAGGACGACTGGCATCCACGTAAGCAATTTCTGATCAAAATTGGCAGGATTGACTCAATTTGCAAAACGTGAAAAGATTTAGGACTTTTTGGACAAGTTTTATCTTGTTCTTACTATATGCTACACGAAAAAAGATGATTATGAGCATGTATGAATTCTCAAATTCAATGAACAATCGGAATAATGTCTCTTAACTAAAGAACTTTTGGAGTTAAAATGCTTCACATTTCTAGCGTCCTTTGTCAAGACTCAAAGAGTAAAAGCGTCCAACCTCAAGTCCCGTCGAAGCACCGTCCAGGATTTGATGTCCTCATGCTTTGTATTAGGGGTGAGCAAAAAAATCGGGATCCATCCAAACCGAACCGTACCGTACCCAACCGGCTGATTTTGGATGGTAATTGGCGGGTACCGATCCGGTTCCCGATTCCAATTTGCTGAAATCGATAGGTATCGATTCGGTTTCCGATTTCATGTGGGAACCATCTAAGCGGACCAACCGGACCGGCCCTATTTATGTAATATAGATATATATATTTTTTAATGGAAGCTATCTCACTCTATCAAGCATGGAAGAAATATCGCTGCTTCTGATTCAGTCAACAAGTAATCTTCATCCATTAATTTGTCGAAAAGCTCTGGTTGAAATTCCAGCACCTATTCATCATGTTAAAACGTTCAGAGAGAGCGATGCTGCAAAATCACCAATTCTAAAAAACAAACTACATAAATGCATTTCACCAAGAAATATCCCAATCTATCAATTATTTTGATCTATCAGGGCCCTGAATTTTGATTAGGTTCTCGTAGTTTTACTTCTTCAGGATCTTGGTTCACTCACGTATCTTTTTTAATTGATGTTGGTGCTCGGTAGGATCGGTTCCATGGATCCATCTGGAAACCGGACCGGACCGGTGGTTCAGTTCTCGGATGGATCCACGGAACAAGCTGGTGGTTCACGGTTCGCATTTTGCGGAATCGGTCTCTAGGGGCGGTTCTCGATTTTAGGATGAGAACCACCCATTTTGGAACCGATCACCCATACTTTGTATCCGCAGGCGATTAAGTCAATCTCAAATCATGACTGTTTGGTGCGTGATATGAAATTTCCCAAACTCTTTGTCCTGTCGCTTCAATCATTACATCTCACGTACATCCTCACGATAAAGAAAGCGACGAGTTGACAAAGACGCCCACCCACATGGGGAAGGGATAGAGAGCCATTATAACGAGAGGCCCCAAAGGAAAATTCTCACTTCTTTGCAGGTCGAGTAAGAATTGGAGCAACGACATCATTCAGGTATCAGGTATGTGCAAGCACCTACTTATGAATTGATGATCAAAAAAGGTTATGGCCTTATGAATTGATGCCTCGGAATATGTTTGTAAACTCACCGCTTGCATTGAACTGCACAGAGTTTTCCTGATGGAGAACAGTCACTATCCACAAACTTATCCGGGTTCCCAGTACTTTCCTCCCCCATCGGCATGGGTCGATCCAAATTCTGTATCGTCCGACGACAATAACACTCCGACGTGGGTCATTGTCAGCATAGTCATTGTTATCGTCATATTCTGCGGTTTCCTTTTCTACTACACCCGGAGGCGGGAGAAGAAAATCCGGAAAAGAGCGGCCTCGAGATCTGCTTCGGCTGCAAAGTCAGTGACACCACCGCCTGCAACAACCACAAAGCCAGCTGGGCCGAAGAAGGATCCGGCTCCTCCTGCCGCTGCGCCGAAGACGGATCCAGCTCCACCTAAGGAGACACCCAAGAAAGATCCGGCTCCACCCGCCAAGCCGCCGCCAATGGGCATCCCGATTTCGTACCCAGGTGATTGTCCGTCATGCGGGCATAGAGGAGGACTCTATTCTTTCTCATATACTTGCCCTCTGTGTAAGTATAAGATGGAATATAATGTAGTGTATCCAGACAAAAAATGAGATAGAGATTACAATAGTTTTTCTCATCTTATAGTATGCATATGAATTTGGAAGCTTCTATGCATGTTTGTGTGTTGAATGATGCACGGTGACAGATCGTCTACTCTACTGTACAAGATTTGATAGTCGATGCAATGAATAATTTTTGTATTGGAGTGTTTATGAAATTTCTTCTCATAATACATGGGCAGTGCTATGGTCACTCAGGGACAAGATTATCGAATCATAATGAATTATAACTCTTTGCATATTGTAACTTCTATACAAAGTGTCGTAAATCAACCAAGTAGTCCACATACATAGTAGAAGAGCATTCCTGTTATTTGTAGAGAACCCTTTGACAGACAGCCAAGCTCCCTAAAAAACCTCCAACTTTAGGTTCAGTTCCAAATCTACCCCGAATTTTTTTTTTGTCTCAGAAAAACCCCCAACTTTAGGTCCAGTCCCAAATTTTCCCCAAACTTTTTTTTTTGTCTCGAAAAAAACCGAAACTTTAGGTACGGTCCCAAATCTGCCCCAAATTTTGTTTTGTCTTAAAAAAATCACAAATTTTCACAAATTTTCAATGTATTTTCAAATCTACCTAATGGTCTAGTCCCAACTAGAAGTGGCATTCTACGTCGATACATTAGCAAAGTAATGGGCGACAGGTATGGAATGATGTGACATTTTCATGTACATATTAAATCCACCTCAATAACGGAATTCACCAAAATGGAACCGTTTTAGGATATTAAAATTATGGACGACTGACGACGATTTTTGGACATAGAGCTAATGGAGAGAATTTGAGATTACTGTAAAAATTGGTGATTTTTTCTTAGACAAAAAAAGTTTAGGGTAGATTTGGGATTGTAACTAAAGTTTAGGGTTTTTTCTAAGACAAAAAAAAAGTTCGGGGTAGATTTGAGATTGGACCTAAAGTTAGATTTTTTTTAAGGAATTAGGCCTTGACAGATTCGCTTTATCATTACCTCATATTTCTAAGAGAGTGATCGGGACTAACCCACGTTGCGGTACTCGCAAAAAAGAATGGCGTATTTTATTCACTTTATGGGTGGCCTTTTGGTACTCCAAGTCCAATCCATACAAGGGGAACTATTAATCCCTATCCCAAATGAAGAGCTAGGAAAGGACGTATCTAGAAAGTGTTCCTGAGTGAATGAAAGTGCGATCGTGACACGAAATCTTGAAAGTCTTACGATCAATGGATAACGATATCAATAGAGTAAAAAGAAACTTCTCATCTCCTCCTAGCGTTGGAATATGATATCAATTGTTTTTCGTAGGATCCGGCTAGCATAACGGTTTCTTAAATTTTAAGGGTGTTGTTGTGGCATCGGTTGTCCATTTGCCAAGAGATGGGAACCGAAAGATCAAAGGAGCCGAGGGATGGGAATGATAATGCCTAATGAAATCCCACATTCCCTTTTAAGTAACTTCCATTGTTCATGGATGTAATTAGGCTTAGCCTCGTCGCCCTCTATAGGGTCATGCATTTCCTTGCAAGAAAGCAAAACAAGTATCTGGTCTTTCCACGTTCTATTGGCGGCACCATTCGAGACTCACCATTCTACCAGTCTTCACCTCCATACATCACCTAGGAATTTTCACAAACACCTAGTGCTCTCGATCCCACTTATTAGGAAGCAAGGACCCTCCCAACCAAGGCAACCCACAACAACCACAATAACTAATGGAAGCAACAAGAAAAGGATCCAAAGAGAAAAAATAACGCGAGATTCACGTACCGCGTGAAAAGGGAAAAATGATGGGGGCGACGGAATCCACTAACCGCAATCAAGAGTACAAAAAGAGGCTTAGTCGCACGAAGAACTACAAAAGCAGAAGCTCCCTCTTCTACCCGACACTACACCACAAACTCCAAATTACGAGGCGTGTGCTCTCACTCTCTAAGAGCAAGCATAGCTTACTTGAAGCTACAACCTTGTAGACCCACAATGAACACACAAATTCTTGTCTCTTCAGTTTCAATGAAATACAACGTTGGAGTACTTCACCACTCTTTTCATGATTTTCAAGTACGCTTTTTAGTCAAGAAAATCATTGAAAAGAAAAACTACAAACGATGCCACTCTCTATGTTTCAAAGCCTTTCAAGCAAGTTACGTTCTTCCGACCAAAAAAAAAGAAGTAAGTTACGTTCTAAAATCTAGATCAACGTTCCATTCTTGTGTCAATTTAAACATAGTAGTTCGAAGGCACATTGATTCCGATAACCAGTTGATGGTGTGGCCAGGCGATACACCGGTGTTAGGTTGCGTTTGGCAAGGCCTTTTGGGCCTCTACCTTGGCCATATGCGAAAGCGTTTGGCAAGTTCTATTTTTTATTAATATCACGAAAAACTCCAAACTGGTATATCTGTGGCAAATTTACCCAAATTGATACACCTGTGATAAATTTACCCGAAATTAATTTTTTGACCACAAAAAACCACAAACTGGTACACATATGATAAATTTACCCCAAATTATTTTTTTAACACAAAAAATCCCAAAATGGTACAAATGTGATAAATTTACCCCAAATTATTTTTTTGACCCAAAAAATACCAAACTGATACACCTCTGATAAATTTATCTCAAACTAAATTTTTTGACCACCAAAAATCCCAAACTTGTACACATGTGACAAATTTACCCTTCGTTAGTTTTCATTAAATCATGTTAATACCACGAAAAACCTCAAACTGGTACACCCGTCAACTATCACGTGTCATCCAACTCAACCATTTGATAGTAAAATTTAACGGAAAACTAACAGATGGTAAATTTGTCATAAGTGTGCCATTTTATGGTATATTTATCACGTGTATACCATTTTGGGGTAAATTTGTCACAGGTGTACCAATTTGGGGTTTTTGTGGTCAAAAAAATAGTTTGGGGTAAATTTTTCACTGGTGTATTAATTTAGCGTTTTTCATGGTATTAACCATTTTATTTTTAAAGAGCTTAATTTGTTAGGAGTTTGAAACCAGATCACTTCCCTGTACTTGGCACCTAATCTGGAGGCCTGGCTCAACTTGAAGGCCCATACCCCAAAATTGGTTGCGGATTAGGCTTCATTGTGTTATAGCAGATGGGCCGGACAAACAGAGGTCGTACTTTAATAAGGTTGTCCACACGAAGCTGATTCGAATATGACCTTTAAGTTTTGAGTTCATGTCGTCCGTGATTAGCTCCGGACCGCGCTTATTTTAATACAAGCGGATCGACACAGCCATTGAACTTTGGAATGGGTGAGGTTGAGCAATAAAGTTTGCTCCGATCTTGGTATTCATTTACAAGTCCAACGACCTTCATAACACCCCAACCTTAAAAAAAACACTAAGTAAAAATCAGACAGAGATCACGTCGAAGCACCTGGGCAACTTCATGGAACTTTCATCCGCATCAGGCCTTGTGCAATGTGACGCAACGACTGGCAAACACACAGGGTTTGGGAAATCTTGAGGTGACTCTGCCCTCTTAACAAATCAATAATTACGAAACAGCAAAATATGAGTTATGATCACCAAAATTACGGGCGATGGTTTCCCAACAGCCAAGCAAAGAGGCCACGTGGCACCTTTTCCTCAGACAGCACAACGATTCGTGGAGCTTTCTGGCGTGCTCGATGATCGAGAGATGATGCGTGGAAGAAAGTTCTGTGAGTTTTCTTGAATAGTATGTAATATGGATGATCAAGCAAATTTAGAAGTTAAGGATGCGAAGGGTAATATTTCTGAAAGTAAATTTATACTCCATAAGTATTTCTGAAGCAGAAATTTATTTGGTAATGTAACTTTTGAAGCAGAAATTCGTTTAGTAAAAAATTTTACTTCTGAAAGAAATTTCTACTTCTGAAGTGAATTTTCACTTCTGAAATTATTTTTCCTCCAATTTGAGAAGTTAAAAAAAAATTGCTTCTCAACTCAAAAAGCATTTCTCGCCTCAACCTTTTTCAATTACGCCATCACCTTCTTTTCGAACACACCCGCCTTCGCCAACCGCTAGCTGCCGCCCGCAACCGCCGCCCCCCGCCACCACCGACCTCCGTCGGGCACCTCCCATCGCCGTCCGTGACCATCGCCAGCCGCCGCCCACCGCGGACCTCCGTATATCGCCGCCCGCGACCACCGCCACCCACCGATCGCCCCCCGCCGCCAACTACCACCGACCTCCGCCACCCGCGATCGTCTCCCCCCGCCGACCACCGCCCACCGCCAACCATCGTCCCACCCGCCGCCGCCGCCGCCAGAGTAAAAAATAATTAATAATTTTTTATTTTAAAAAGTAAATAATATTTTTTTAATAATAAAAATTATTTTTTAAAGAAATTTAAAAAGTTTAAAAATGAAGTATAAATTTTTTAGCCGCCGACAATAATTTTTCATAGAAGATTTTGTATTAATAATGTTTCAAAAGTAGAAATTTTCAACCGTTACCAAACGAATTTCTCTGATCAGAAATCAACTTCTGAAACAGAAGTAGAAAAAATCAACTTTTGCTCTTGAACAGTAATAGAAAAATTAACTTCTAATCAGAAGTTGATTTCTAAAGCAGAAGTGTTGCCATGAGTGCCCCGAGACTTTTGCCCATAGAAATTTATGCTAGTGGTACGAGATGATGTGAAAGGTGACAGCAGTCTTATGACAGCTACTTCTTGTACCCTCGTCCCCCTTTGTTTTTCTATAATGGCTTCTCGTGCACGTGCTTGACCACATAATTTTTGCATTTTTATTGCGAAAACCCGAGACGGATTGCTGGCGAGAATTCGAATTGGATCTCGCTTTGCTAAGGACGATGGGGATTTCTAATTAAAAACGAGTTAATTAGTGAATTGGCACGACAAATTTTGATCGGATGTGCCTGTAAATAGGATTAGGACTCGTGCATAATACAGTTGAGTCACCCCCTTAGGGAATGTTTCTCCATTGAATTTCTTTAGTACCTCCGTTCACTCGTTCATAAAGGTAGTTTATTTTTTTTATTTTTTATTTTATTTTGTCAAAACATAAAGGTAGTTGGGTCGTTCAATTATTATGGTCTTGATAGTTTGGTCGGTCGTCCTCAATTCGTACAAAGTAAAATGGGACCAAATGACAAACAAAAGAAAAGGAAAGAAAAAGCCAAATGCCGGAGTCCCACTTATCAAACTAGCTACAAACGGACCGGATAAGCAAGGCATCTACTACACTACCACGCCTCGAGATTCATAATTCCCTGTTTATCATGTTAGAGAAATTTCGAAAATCGAGGAGTGATTTCCATATTCGAATGTATTTTGGCATGATACACGCTTATGTGTGCATCTTGATATGGTTAATTGTTGCGAGTTGATAGAAGAAATAACATCATCTAGTTATTTCTTATTAATGACTATCTGATTTTGATTGATGAATCAATCAAAGTAAACTTCAATGATAGGATATATCGGACATATGGTAGTTCAAATTGACAAGAATTATCAACACGATGTCTAAACTAATTTGGATCGACTTCCGGGGAAAAACACCCCGTCAACCCTAAACTTATTATACATATTCCATCATAGTTCTAAACTTTTTAATTTTGTCACGGTTGCTCTAGACATTTTTGTGAAACTACAATATAATCGTTCCGATCAATTTTGCATTTTGAAAATGCTGACGTGACAATCCAGTTATCACCGCCATCGTATGTGGCACTATGGGCGTTTGACGTGGGCGAACTTAAGCAAAACTACATCGGTTTGCATATTTTTCCTAAACTCTTTTTCTTTATTTTGACTTTTATAATTCCTATTTATTTTCTGTAGCAATCACATGCTATTGAGCCCAAAGAAAGTCGGTGTAGTAGAGATTTGTGGCTAAAAGAAAGAGAAAAGTGTAATTATTGTATACTATCAAATGAAAAGTACATGAGCCTTTTTATAAGCTTACAGAATGACTATTTAAAGTAGCATAATATCAATTAACAATCAATCAGAACCAATCAAGAAAAATGTAAAAAATATCTCTAGCATCCCCCTCAAACTCAAAATGACTTGAAAGATGTCAACTTGAGTTTGGAAAAAAGATCCATATAACACCCAAGTGGATGTCTCTTGGTGAAGACATCAGCAATCTATTCAGTGAATGAAGAACGTGATACCAGATAAAATGATGATCGATTTCAATGTGCTTGGTTTGTTCATGGGAAACATCATAATTGGCCATCTAATATTAATGAATTTGTCTCTCATGCTCCTTTTGATCTAATTCACTTTGATATCATTTGTTAGAATCGCACAACAGAAGCTCGTTACCTTCGTCATGAGAGATCACCAAGAGGGAACCAAAGTCTGAACAGGATCCACTTTCACTCGGCTTTTGGGTTAGAGGTTTTAGTATAATATCAAAATCGGGTTTTACCCATTTGGCGTATACGTCCACCTCATTAATCAAATTTCCACTCGTCACTCCTAATTCGGCTTACACGTGAGAGGAATGGTGATATATCCCATATCGCTTGATAATGATTGTGTCCCACCACTTATCAACTTAAGTTTTTTAGTTAAACTTTCTAATAAGTATCAGCAGATCTATTTCGCGTTTTGATCCATATTATCATGCGAAAAATGGAATTCTTGCACGCTTTGGAGGAAGGAGAAGATAGCTTCGAGCAAGGAGAAGAGAGCTTCGAGCGAAGGTGGATCATGTTTGGTATCCAATCTCTTACCGCAGCTTCTCCTTCTAATGATGATATCTTTTGCATTTGGTTATGGTAGACACCTTTTTCATTTTTTGTAGACTTCAAGAAAGCTAAGGGCGTGCATGACAACATTTCTGGAGTATAATTTTTGCTCTAGAAGTGCTTCTAGAGCAGAAATCTGTTTAGTAACGCAACTTCATTTTTCTATTTCTAGAGTTTTTTTATTTTTTATTTTGGCTCCAAAAGTAACTTTGGAGCCACTTAGAGAAGTAAAAAATTTTACTTCTCTCTAGAAGTAGAAAAATCAACTTTTAGCCAAAAGTTGATTTTTATAGCAGAAGTGTTGCCATACACGCCTTAAGCTGGTGGTGGCGCTGTCAGAGCTCCTCCATGGACAGTAGAGAAGCGTTATGGTTCAGTGGAATGCAAAATCAACTCCCACCAAAACAAAAATATCTCTATCTTATTAGTTCGATTCGCTCATTTGGTTACTGCAAAATTAAAGAAGGAAGAGAAACAACAGAGAAAAGACCATTTTAATTGCTTGGTCAAGGTTTTGCTTTTTTTTGTTTGCATAAACAACCACAGAAATTGCGTCCTCGCGGCTCAAATTCACGGTCTGGATCTCACTCAAACTGTTGGTCTTCAACTGAGAACAACCGGTATCCAAATTCTAATAACGATGATCGGTACGGGTGAGCAATTCCAAGTTCCGTACAAGTCTATCCGTCGAAACACGTTCCTCGTTTTTTTAAAACCGAAACCTACTATGCATGTCCTGAAACCTAGAACCTACCTTGTCACAAGTTAATAGGTAGGTTTCAAGGTCTATCTAGGTTCCACCTATATTCTTAGCTGAACGATTGCAGTGAATCATCACCTTTAATGACCATCATTTGCTGCTACAATCCACTGACCACAACTCATATCTAGATACATGAATAAATATGAAATATTAACAAAGTAAAATCCCGATCATAAATATTGCCGAAAATAAATGCTCAGTCTAGTGGTTCCAGATTACACACTCATAATCGAACGCCATGAAAAATACAAAAACACGGATAAAGGTTTCAGGATCGCGCGATGACATATACCAAGAAAAGCACAAAAACTTGTTACATGCTATAGATTTCAGGTTTCAAGTTTCTAGAACCTACCCATCGGAACAAGTTCCCCAATTTTTGAAACTTGAAACCTACCATGCATACTTTGGAACTTTGAACCATGCTCACACCTAATGATCTGCTCAAAGCCTCCACGTCAAACCCTCGGCAATGAGTTGAACCAGATCTGAGCGCTCCATACCGCAACGGAGCTTGAGCTACTAGATCTAGGGCTCAAGCTCGATTTGGCGACAAAGCTCAAGCCCACTAAATCGCGAGGCTCAAGTTTGACGTTGCAATAAAGCCCGAGTATTCCATACATAGGTTCATGCCATGTAGAACGGCCGGCAATAACTAACTGGATCTCTACTTCAGAATTTCTCAACTTAAATTTGTCAAAACGACTACATGAAAAATTATCAAAAGGATTAGAACTAAACCAATCAAATTAACAAAGTTTAGAACTGAATTGGCAGCCGTACAATAAATTTAAAATCCGATTGGGTAATTCTCCTATAACGAGCATTTGAGATTTAAAATTCTATATATATCAAAAAATATGGAATATCTACAAACTGTTCGCTAAACAATTAAGATCAAGTGAAATTACAAGAAATTTCTCAATACAAAATGTATATTTTACTTACATTTAATTTTTCCGTAGACCAACGGAATAGCTTTTTTACTTCTGGGAAACTTCTCGTCGCACTTGCTTTTTCTCGACGAGGAAGGGGTAGGGTAGCGGTCTACCGCTGCCAAAAAGAAAGTGGACGAAAAAGCAACAACTGAAGGTGCAAACGCCACGGGGCTTTAACTTTTCAAGTCATTGAATTGCCAACGAAGTATTCTTGTGTGCTCGAGATGACTTTCCAGTCACGTCAAACGAAGAGAAATTAAGTCATGACATGGTCTGATTAATATGTTTTACTTATCAACGAAGTTTACGTATTCAACGAGTTTGATTTTGTCACGACTCACGAAATTAATTCAACGTTTTAGCCCCGATTTTTTTTTGTTGTTGTACAAATAACATTTCATCCACTTCCTCTGTCGAAATATAAAAGAGAAACATCTCAGTTCAAATAACACAACTCCAAATCAAGATAAATACCAGATAATTTCGAACCAAAACGAACTCCAGATAATACAATATCAGAACAAGTTATAGGTTGCACGCTCAAATAGCACACCTATAACTTTTTCACACCAAAATCGGCGGGCCGATCACCGAATCCATCTTCAGTAATGAGCACACATCGAGAACTCTATCTGATGCTACGACTTTACCTTTCGGCGGTGCGCGCCTATGATTGGCATCCCCAACACCATCATTGAGCAGAGTAAAAAGGTTGAACAAGCATAGATCTGACTCCTCTAAGAGCAAAACCTTTACGAAGCTCCTCTGATTTCTTTCAAAATTGAACTTGTTCACCAACCAATCCGAGGAAATTTCGAAATCATGTATCCAAAAAAAATCCCAAATCTAGACTAGATCGGAATAAAAATCTCCACGAAATGGGAGAGAGAAATTTATAGATTTAGGCTAAATCGGAAGAGAAAAAAAAACCTCCCAAACGGGAGGAAAACAAGAAAAGAAAATAAAGAACCAAAACAACTTAAGAAGGAAGGAAGGGGAGGGAGAGATCTAGTTCAAACCCTCCCCTTCGTGGAAATTGAAGAAGAAAGCGTTGTGGAGATAAGAGGGAAAAGAGAGAGCTAGGGCCGGCTGAGAGAGAGCTACTGATCCAACCTTGTTGACTGCACTTTCCTTTTTAGCCTCGATGGAGACTCGGGGTTTGTATTTGTGTTTGCTGTTGAAAATCCTATAGCAAGTAGTTCCTATGTATGCGATGCTGATCGAGACACGCCAAGCAAATAAACAATTCACGGCCTCTTGAAAGTCATGTGTGTATCGAGGACGTGAATCTTCTACTTCGCATGCTACTTCCTTCGATGCTTCAATATATCCAACGGATGATTAACGGAAATGAAATTCTTACCGGTGAGCGAGACTCGCCGAGAGGAGCACTTACGTGACCGGAGATCCTTAACGCTTCAATTCAGGTGATCTTGTATTGGGTGGCATGTCGTCGACTTCATACGAAAAAAGGCGGTTATCATGGATTTGAGATTACTATTCGTAGAGAGCCTGAGGCTCTGTTTATTTTGCAGAAAATGAATGATTTGAAAAATTCTTTCCTTAAAAATATCGCCTAAATCTCTTACGAAAATAATGAACAAATAATATTTTTATCGTCCGCGAAAAATATATAGATTTGAAAAACTCTTTTTTTAAAAATATCGCCTATATCTCTTACGAAAATAAACAAGAAATATTTTTGTCGTCCGCGAAAAATATTTGAACACAATGAGTAAAAGGACACTTGGAGTGCCAATATTTGTGTATGGGCGCTCACTTTGATATCAATATATTTTTTTTAGATCATTTAAGTGCCAATTTTTTTGAAAAATGGTTATTTCAGTGCGAACTCTGATGAGCTTAGCCGAAAAT
The DNA here is from genome assembly GCA_029784005.1 of Lenwebbia sp. NSW1173648. Taxonomy (NCBI): domain Eukaryota; kingdom Viridiplantae; phylum Streptophyta; class Magnoliopsida; order Myrtales; family Myrtaceae; genus Lenwebbia; species Lenwebbia sp. NSW1173648. The sequence goes on from JARCGZ010000011.1 coordinate 1,948,699, forward strand.
CTTACATGGCTCGCCGGATGATCCTAGTCAACAATAAAAAAAAATCTAAAAATTAATATAAAAATTCCACGTAATATTAAAAAATAAGCTAAAAAACTAAAAGATAAGTTTAAAAAATTCAAAAGCCCCCGCCGCTGCAACTTCTTCTTTTTTATTTTTTTACCTTGTTTTTCTGTTTAATTTTATTTTTTGAAAAAATTTAACTTATTTTTAATTTTAAAAGTCCACATGGACGCCACGTGGCCTATTTTCTTTTTAAATTGCCACGTAATGTTAAAAATTTAAAAATAAATTACACGTAATTAGTTGGCCGGAATCTTTCGCCGTTGCCACTAAAATGATTGCTTTTTCTCCGATTTGACACTTAAGTGATGAAAAAAAAATATTGACATCAAAGTGAACGTCGTACACAAATATTGACACTCCAAGTGTCCTTTTGCCCAAATTATTAGCTACAATGAAAAAAAATTATTGGCTTAATTATTTTAAGTGATACAAGCAATTAGTTGACAGAAGCTCCCTCTTCTGCCCGACACTACACCACAAACTCCAAATTACAAGGCGTGTGCTATCACTCTCTAAGAGCAAACATAGCTTACTTGAAGCTACAACCTTGTAGACCCACAATGAACACACAAATTCTTGTCTCTTTAGTTTGAATGAAATACAACGTTGGAGTACTTCACCACTCTTTTCATGATTTTCAAGTACGCTTTTTATTTTGAAGTACGCTTTTTAGTCAAGAAAATCATTGAAAAGAAAAACTACAAACGATGCCACTCTCTATGTTTCAAAGCCTTTCAAGCAAGTTACGTTCTTCCAACCCCCCCCAAAAAAAAAAAAGCAAGTTACGTTCTAAAATCTAGATCAACGTTCCATTCTTGTGTCAATATGTAAACGTAGTAGTTCGAAGGCACATAGATTCGGATAACCAGTTGATGGTGTGCCCATGCCATACACCAGTGTTAGGTTGCGCTTGGTAAAGGCCTTTTGGGCCTCTACCTTGGCCATATGCTAAAACGTTTCACAAGTTCTATTTTTGATTAATACCACGAAAAATCTCAAATTGGTACATCTGTAATAAATTTACCAAAAATTATTTTTTTGATCATAAAAAACCCCAAATTGGTATACTTGTGACAAATTTACCTCAAATTATTTTTTTTTACCACAAAAACCCTAAACTGATACACATATGATAAATTTACCCCAAATTATTTTTTTGACCCAAAAAATACCAGACAGAGATTACGTCGAAGCACCTGGGCAACTTCATGGAACTTTCATCCGCATCTGGCCTTGGGCAATGTGACGCAACGACTGGCAAACACACAGGTTTGGGAAATCTGGAGTTGACTCTGCCCTCTTAACAAATCAATAATTACGAAACAGCAAAATATGAGTAATGATCACCAAAATTACGGGCGATGGTTTCTCAACAGCCAAGGAAAGAGGCCACGTGGCACGTGTTCCTCAGACAGCACAACGATTCGTGGAGCTTGCTGGCGTGCTCGATGATCTTGAGACGATGCGTGGAAGAAAGCTCTGTGAGTTTTCTTGAATAGTATGTAATATGGATAATCAAGCAAATTTAAAAGTTCAGACTTTTAGTTTTGCCCATAAAAATATTATGCTGGTGGTACGAGATGATGTGAACCGTCCCAGCAGTCTTTTGACAACTGCTTCTCGTACCCTCGCCCCCCTTTGTTTTTCTATAACGACTTCTCGTGCACGAGTTTGACCACGTAATTTTTGCATTTTTATCGCGGATACCCGAGACGAATTGCTCACGGGAATTCGAATTAGATCTCGCTTTGCTAAGCACGATGGGGATTTCTAATTAAAAACGAGTTAATTTGTGAATTGGCACGACAAATTTTGATCGGATGCGCCTATAAATACGATTAGGACTCGTGCATAATACAGTTGAGTCACCCCTTCACGGAATGTTTCTCCATTGAATTTCTTTAGTACCTCCATTCACTCGTACATAAAGGTAGTTGCGTGGTTCAATTTTTTTGGTCTTGATTGTTTGGTCAGTCGTCCTCAATTCGTACAAAGTAAAATGGGACCAAATGACAAACAAAAGAAAAGGAAAGAAAAAGCCAAATGCAGGAGTCCCACTTATCAAACTAGCTACAAACGGACCCGACAAGCAAGGCATCTACTACACTACCACGCCTCGAGATTCACAATTACCTATTTATCAAATCTCGAATCGAGCAGTGATTTCCATATTCGAATGTTTTTTGGCATGATATATGTACGTATTTGGGTGCGTCTTAATCTAGTTAATTGTTGCCAGTTAAATGGAAGAAATGACTTCATCTAATTATTTCTGATTAATGCTTATCTGATTTTGATTGATGAATCGATCAAATTAAAGAACAAGTTACTGAAAGTGATTGTTTGATACTGATATTAGCTCGGACACGAGAAATCAATATTCGTTTGTTACGTTATTGTAGGTTGAGTTATATTCTCGATGAAGTATAATACAAATTAGTGACGTGTTTATTAGTAACAGAAATATGTGGTAGATACTTCACCTATATGGACTTAGAAGTTGTGCCGTTTCTTACGAAAGTTAGGGTTACTTTTTAGAGAGCTCATGAAACAAGAACAGGCACAAGGCCATAATAGTGCTGAGTAAATTATAGAACTTCCCGTTGAAACAAGAGGTTAGTATATGAGCGGTATATCCGATTCTATTATTTAAAGTAACAAGTTTAGAACTGCATCTACTTGTAACTTTGATAGAATTTTGAGATACTTGCACTAAACAAATGTTCAAATCGAAAGAGACTTCATGTATGTATATTATCTTATGAAAATTTTGGCTATAATTTATTTTAGTTTTACATTTTGTTTTTGTAATTTTGTTTTACAAACAAAGTGGGGGATTATTGTTGGTAGTTTGTTTGTAAAACACAAGAAGAAGTGTCTTCTCCCACTTGGCAGTTACTTATTAGCGGTTATTTCAAACTGATGCAACTTTTTGAAGGTTGCGTCTGTTCGGACATAACTCCTAACATTCGAAAGGTTGTGAATGTTCAAATATTTTCACTATAATGAATGTTTCTGTTCAATTCAGAACTACAACCTCCAGTTTCGTTTTCTTTCAAGAGAAATGCAATCATTGTTTTCAATTGTTTCACTTTGAAAGTTCTTGTAGAAATTTCAGTGTTACTATCTAATATTCTCAAGACTTTATTATATCTTGGAGGATTTTTGCGGGTAACCATTAGCAACGTTGTGGGGGCAAATAATCCCTTAAAGAGAGCATTATAACGCCTTAAAGTCTCATTCTATCTGTTCTCATTCATTTATATATATATTCCAACACTCTTACCACAACGGAGCTTGAGCCACTAGAGCTGGGGCTCAATCTCGATTTGGCGACAAAGCTCGAGTCCATTAGATTCAGGGGCTCAAGGTTGACATTGCAACAAAGGCCAAGTACTCCATATATAGGGTCATGCCTCCGTAAAACCACCAGCAATAATTGGATCTCCACGTCAGAATTTCTCAACTAAAATTTGCCAGAACAACTACATGGAAAATCATCAAAATGTTTAGAACTAAACTAGCCAAATTAAAAAGTGTAGAACTGAATTGGCAGCTACATGGAAAATCATCAATAAGTTTAGAACTCAATTTGGTAATTTTCCTTTACCGAGCATTTGAGATTTAAAATTCTATCTATATCAAAATATGCGGAATATCTACAAACTATTCGCATAAACAGTTAAGTTTAGTGAAGTTACATAAAATTGTTCAATACATTTCAAACGAATGGTACTTTACTTACATTTGCAAGAGTTTTCTTAATATGGGCTTATATTAATTGAAATTGATATTTATCGTTTAACGGGATTGGTCTAATAAAGTAAGATATAAATATTCTTAACCAATCGAATATGGGTCTGTTTAGCGTTGGTCGAGTTGGGCCCAGCTCGTGATTAGAGGGCCTATTGTCTAAAGTTCTATAAATAGCGCTCAAGTCTCTTCTCTAACCCTCTAATGCAGTATTCATCTCACATAGAGGAAGAACGCACCCGTTCGTGAGGGCATTCTCATTCGGCCAGTGTTCCGAAGAGGGAATAGAGGGGAAGCACTTAAGTTCCGAATTGTCCCCGTTCCGCATCAAGTTCGATCAATTCCAAATTAGCTGCTCCAATCCATTTTCGGTCATGTAGTGCTTTTTATTCTGGTTATGACGATTTTTTTTTTTCAGATGGTTATGACGATCCTGGGTACGCCAGTTTCGTGGCTTTCAACATTTACTTATTCCATAGATCAATGGAATAGTTTATTACTTCCGGGAAACTTCTCGTCCCAGTAACCTTTTCTCGACGAGGGAGGAGTTGCGGTCTACGGCTGCCAAAAAGAAGTGGACGAAAAAGAAACAAACAATGGTCAATGGCCACTCGTACACCCCAGAATACCATTCTCCGTTGGCAATTCAATGATTTGAAAGTACTAAAAGCCCCCATGGCGTTCGCACCATCGGTCGACGACGAAACATGGCATGAATTCTCGTGTGCTCGAGATGTCTTTCAAGTCACGTCAAAGACCGCTTTAAGGGGCATAAATTAAGTCATGACATGATATGATTAACATGTTTTACTTATCAACAAAGTTTACGTGTTTAACGAGTTTTACTATGTGTTTGACTTTACCAAGACTCATGAATTAATTCAACGTTTTAACCCCGATTAAAGCAAATAAAGGTAACTAGTTAAAAATTCTAAAGCAAAGTAGTTCCTATGCATGTGATGCTGATCGAGACACGCTGAGCAAATAAAGAATTCACGGCCTCTTGAAAGTTGTGTGTGTGTACCGAGGACTTGAATCTTCTACTTCGCATGGTACTTCCTTTGACGCCAACGGGTGATCAACGGAAATGAAATTCTTACCGATGATCGAGACTCACCGAGAGGAGCACCTACGTGACCGGAGATCCTTAACCCTTCAATTCAGATGATCTTGTAAGGGTGGAATGTGGTCGACTTCAGACAAAAAAAAAAGGCGATTATCTCGGATCCAAGATTACTATTCGTAGAGAGCCTAACACTATGTTCGAAGAGGGGAATGGAAAGGAAAAATTCCAACTATTTTCTCAAATAAAAGCCTATAGTGGCCATGTCAATCTCAAATAAGGGTCTGATCTCTCCGGCAAGCCAAATCCTCTCGCCAGTCAAGGACATTTTTGTCCTTTATGTTTTTTTTTTTCCTTTTTTTTCTATTTTTTCCCTCCATTTTCGCCGGTGGCTAGTCTTGGGCAATGGCAGGCCACCAAAGAGGGCTGGGTGAGGGTCGTCTCGTCCGTGGTCGGTGAGGGCCTAGGCAAAGCGACCTTCACCGTCCGCAACAAAGAAAAAGAAAAAAATAAACGGAAAAAGAAAAAAATGAAAACAAATAAAAAAGAGAGTAAAGGACGAAAATGCCCTTGATCAACCAATAAAGTCAGTCCCTTCTTTGAGAATGACATGGTCACTTCAGGCCCTTATTCGAAACAAGATCTACTTCAAGCCATTATTTAAGAATATCGTAAATTTCTTTGGAAAAAGAAGTGAAGTTAAATTCTCGAAAATTCAACCAATTTCCATTCCCCACTCAGCAATTTTCTCCCCTCCCCTCCCATCCCATCCCATCCCATCCCATCCTTGATTCCAAACGTAGCATAAAGGTTGTCCGAACTTAAATAAGTCCAGCAGACCACTCAAGAATGATACCCTCACTTTAGCAAAGTATAAATATCATTCATATAATGTATAAATAAATAAATAAAAACAAAATTGGATGAGCATAAAGTAAAGAGAATATGCCCGAGTCCCACGTTGGGGATACCCACAGCCCGCAAAAAGCCCCGGCATTTCTTTATCGAGCGGTGGGGGTGGGTGGGGGGTTTCCAGGAACCTTCCTAAAGGCAAGAATGGTCTAACCACTTAATTACTTAATTAATCTCCAAATCAATCTCTCTTAATTACTTATTTAATCAGATCTCATCTCTCCACATTTCTTGCTTCCCTCAGACTAATCCGTGGTACCGCCGCACCCCCCAACCTAAAACTCTTGTAGCAGCCAAAACGAAGCCGTCTATCGAAAGGGACAACCCCCTGCAAAGGGCTTTGCGTCACTTTTCCCCACGTGGCGCTCCCCCATTGGCCTGTCGCACGCGAGGAATCTAGATACTTCCACAAAATGTATCGGAGCGAGAACAGATAATTATAATTAGCACTGGAGGTGGAGGAAGAAGCAAACGAATCGCTCCCCCCGCACCACAGTGATCGTCTCATGCGCAGAGCGGCGTCCTCCAGTCCAGATCCGTTCGCGACTGTTCTGTCTCAGCTCTCGCCCGACGCCGAGTGAGTGAATTTGTTGCGGCTGAATCAGCGTTTCCATTTTTGTGTGTGTGTGTGAGTTTACTCGCATTTCCCTTGTGGGGTCACCGATCGGTAATCTCTCTGTGGCGGTCGTTTTCGCGATCGATTGTTTATTACTGAAGGCCAATGATTTCATCTATTCGCTTCGATTGAGCAGATCTCGGAACCCTAAGCTGAAATCCAGTTGATTCGCTCTCTTCGAAGGTTCGGCGCAGTTTGCTCGTGGAAATCAGGTGGGCGGATCTCTTTCGATTCGGGTCTCTTTCTCGGGTTTGTCATTTTTTATGGATGAATTATCCGGTCAACTTTGGTTCCGAGTAGTGCGCTGTCACCTGAGAGCGGTTGTAATTTTTGTGTTCGATTCTCTTCTGCTTCTAATCGGAGCATTCATGTAATATCAGCTACCTTGGACTTTGCTTTTTTAAGTTCGGTAGCGCATTTCATCGTTATTCATAATCAGCAGTTCTTTTCGCGAGTTTCTTTTTTTTTTTCCTCTGCACCGAGAAAGAAATTGTACCTAGGTGCTGGAGAAGTGTTCCGGATCTGTCGTACGATAGATTGGCCTTTTCTTTTGGGTTCTTATATTTCCGTTTCTCAGATTGCTAGATGTTTCCAGCAATCGCTAATTCTGAGCGTTATTCTTCGTGGACAGGTAATGATCGTTCCCATGGATAATATTGGTTCCTGGTGAAATTTCCATATCATATTGGACATAATAGGTTTGCCCAAGTTCCTTAAGGAATCGATAAAAACGTATCTGCAATGGGGAAGGGAGGCGAAAACTATGGGAAGGGCGAAAGTTCAAGTATTCAGCCATCCAACCAAGAAGTCTTTCCAGCATGGTCTAAAGACCCGCGAGAGTGTGAAGAGGAATACCGGGTTAACCGTGACGTAGGATTATCATCTGAAGAAGTAGAAAAGAGGCGACAGACTTACGGGTATAATGAGTTGGAGAAGCATGAGGGTGTCTCGATTTTTAAACTGATTGTGGATCAATTCAGCGACACCTTAGTTAGGATTTTACTTGCTGCTGCTGTTGTGTCGTTTGTTTTGGCTTGGTTGGATGGTGAGGAAGGCGGAGAGATGAAAATAACTGCATTTGTGGAGCCCCTTGTGATTTTCTTGATCTTGATTGTGAATGCCATTGTTGGAATTTGGCAAGAGAGCAATGCGGAGAAAGCACTGGAGGCATTGAAAGAGATCCAATCAGAGCAGGCAACTGTTATTCGGGATGGAAAGAAGATACCAAACTTGCCTGCAAAGGAACTCTTGCCAGGGGACATTGTGGAGTTGAGGGTTGGTGATAAAGTTCCTGCTGATATGCGGGTGTTGAGTCTTATAAGCTCAACCTTTAGGGTTGAACAAGGATCTCTCACCGGAGAGAGTGAGGCAGTTAGCAAGACTGCTAAAGCAGTTCCAGAGAATTCAGATATTCAGGGAAAGAAGTGTATGGTTTTTGCTGGGACAACTGTTGTGAATGGGAATTGTATTTGCTTGGTGACGCTGACAGGAATGGCCACAGAGATAGGTAAGGTGCACTCACAAATCCATGAAGCGTCACAGAGTGAGGAGGATACCCCTTTAAAGAAAAAGCTGAATGAGTTTGGAGAGGCTTTAACATCGATAATTGGAGTGATCTGTGCACTTGTGTGGCTTATTAATATGAAATACTTTCTCACGTGGGAATATGTGGATGGGTGGCCTAAAAATTTCAAGTTCTCTTTTGAGAAGTGCACGTACTACTTTGAGATAGCAGTTGCCTTGGCAGTGGCTGCAATTCCTGAAGGTTTGCCAGCTGTTATTACAACATGTTTGGCACTTGGCACGCGGAAAATGGCACAAAAGAATGCTCTTGTTAGAAAGTTGCCTAGTGTCGAGACACTTGGCTGTACGACAGTCATATGCTCTGATAAAACAGGTACTCTGACCACCAATCAGATGTCAGTGACAAAGCTTATTGCTATGGGTTCTCAGCTGGGTAATCTGCGGGCATTCACTGTGGAAGGGACGACTTATGATCCTTTTGATGGAATAATTCAGGACTGGCCCATGGGGCGGATGGATGCTAATCTTCAAATGATTGCAAAGGTTGCTGCTCTTTGCAATGATGCGGGTGTGGAAAAATCTGGACATCATTTTGTAGCCAGTGGAATGTCCACTGAGGCAGCATTAAAGGTGAAACTTTAGAAAAATCCATTCTTGCTTCAAGCTTTCTTTCTCTGGCTTAAAATCTGTTCTAGCAGAATTGGATTAAGCACAGGGCAATGTCTTTCTCTCTTTGAACTTGCGAATTCTTCAATTCATTCTAATTTGGGTATTCATCTTTCAATGGAAAATGATTGGGAAATTCTCAATTCTTTTCCAATTTGAAAAAAGCAAGGCATTACTGTTAGATATGCCAACTTCATGTAACTAGTAGTTTTCTGGGCAAACATGCTTTGGTTGAATTGGCTAATACAGTTCCTGGAGATGGTATGATTGTCTTTTAGGTTCTCACTGGTATGTTCTATCTTAAAACAGGTTTTGGTTGAGAAAATGGGATTTCCCGGAGGCATTGAGGATGGCTTGTCTTCTGGTCATAGTGATGTACTACGTATGTTTCCTCATCATTGTATTGATGGTTTCTTGATCTGTTCATGGGCACTGACACACTCTTTTTTCTTATTGTAATTTCAAAATAATGTCCTTTGTCAAGGTTGTTGCCAACTGTGGAATAAACTCGAACAACGGATTGCTACTCTTGAGTTTGATCATTACCGAAAATCCATGGGGGTTATTGCAAATTCAAGCTCTGCAAAAAAGATGCTGCTTGTGAAGGTATTGCAATCTTTCTGTGTTTCATTAAAATCATGTTGCTAGATTGTGCTATAGCTGCCAAAAAATTTGCGCCCCTCTCTAGGAAATATGTGGAAGATGATGAACTTATTCTACAAGTATTGGTATTATCATCTGGCTACATGCCAAGTCTTACATGTTCTCCGTGTGTATAGTATGGTGTAAAAGATCTAGTTTGCAACTTCTCTTTTTAGTAACTTTGAGATACATGATCTTGTTTTAAAAGAAAAATGAGAAATCGTGTGAAGTTCTGCCGTTAAAGGAAAATATACGATGAATAAAAGCATTATTGCAAATCAAGGATCTGCCAAATAGATTTCATGGAACTTTTTTGTCTCAAGGAGAATATCATTTTTGCTGCATTCATATTCTTACAATGTTACTTAGTTTTCCTTGTTGACTAACAATTGTAGGTTTTAGTTGGTGTGACATGTTATGTGTTAATTTTGTGAGGAAGTTGGTGAGGAGAAAAGAGAGTAAAAGGGAGGGGGAGGCTCATCTCATGCACCCATCCTCTCTCTGTTGGGAATGCTATCATGTACTATATAAATGATGGGGACGATTGAAACACTCATGTTTGTCAAGTTCTTTGTATGGTTCACTTATTTTATTGAGATATGACAGGGTGCAGTGGAAAATCTTCTTGAAAGAAGCTCCTTTGTTCAGCTCCTGGACGGTTCTGTGGTAAAGTTGGATCAGTATGTCAGGGATCAAATTCTAGAAAGCCTCCGAGAAATGTCAACTAGCTCGCTGCGTTGTCTAGGCTTTGCATACAAGGATGACCTCCCTGCGTTTGCTACTTACAATGGTGATGAAGATCACCCAGCTCATGATCTTTTACTTAATCCAAACAACTATTCTTCAATTGAGAGTAATCTCATCTTTGTTGGCTTGGTTGGGCTAAGGGTAAGGTGGCCTCTTTGCTACTCATTCATATTTTGGTTCCTTATTTGCTCTAGGGTGAATAGTTTCTAGATTTTCTGTTTTCATAAATTCACAAGCTTGACACTCTAATTGATTACTTATATCGAAGGATCCTCCTCGGAGGGAAGTCCGTCAAGCAATTGAGGACTGCAAAGCAGCAGGAATACGTGTGATGGTAATTACAGGAGACAATAAGAACACAGCTGAAGCTATTTGTCGTGAAATCGGTGTGTTTGGATCACACGAAAGCATTAGCTCTAGGAGTGTAACAGGAAGAGAGTTTATGGATCATCCTGATCAGAAAAATCATCTAAGACAAAGTGGAGGGCTATTGTTTTCGAGGGCTGAACCGCGGCATAAGCAAGAAATAGTGAGGTTGCTCAAGGAGGATGGTGAAGTTGTTGCAATGACTGGTGATGGTGTCAATGACGCACCTGCCTTGAAATTGGCTGACATTGGTATTGCAATGGGCATTACTGGAACAGAGGTGCTACTTTTATATTTTTGCCATCTTAAAATGTAATTTGATAAACGTATCTCTAGGGTTGACAACATTCGGGTGAGACGATGGTTAATGCGGTTTACTGAGTAGCAGAAGCACAAATGGTGTGTAATATGCACAAGGCTTAGTAAATCTGCAACATAGAATGAGTGACCAAAAAAAAAGGAAACACAAACCTTTGCGGATGGTAGGCATATGCTGGCTAAGAATTGTTCAGTCTGTTCCATCCATAACCTTAATATGGAGATTGCAGCCTCTTGGTGGGGTGATTCTCCTTGCTTGTTTCATATTGACCTTGAATTGGACTGTAATAATGCCTGATCTCAGCAGTTTCTAGTTAAGTTTTTGTTGCCCAGCAAACTTTGCCTGATGCTGTACTCTCTGCTAATCAGTTAGCTAGAACAATTAACTAGTAGCTCATGATCTTGTGGTCTTGTATCTCTTCGTTTTTCTAAGTTCTTACAGTACTTTGTGTGGAATCACTGCAGGTGGCAAAAGAAGCTTCTGATATGGTTCTAGCAGATGATAACTTCAGCACTATTGTAGCAGCCGTTGGTGAAGGCAGGTCAATCTACAACAACATGAAGGCTTTCATCAGGTTTATTCTCGCTTTAGTTTTGTACCAGTTGTGAACTTACATTCTACAATTAGCATAACAGCATCGATGCCACATTTTTATGGAAGTCCTTGCTTAAAGAATCAATTTTATTACACGAGCTATACATGAGCTAGTAATCAGTCATATAAAAAGGAGGCTTGAAAATTACTCATGGCTAAATGATTATAATGGTGGAAGTAAAATCACTTCATGGACATGTTAGGCAAAATATGGGCAGTAAGCTTTCGATTTTGCAAGTTAAGAAACAACAAAAGAGGGCTAGAATATTGCGTTGAGTCTTCTTTTCTCTTCTTGCAATTATTTTCGAACCACCTTTAACAGTACCTGAAAACCTTAGGAAATAAGTAGAACTGGCTGTTGATCATATGGAATATAATGCACCAACATCTTAGATAATTAGTCTTGTTACTATTTTAAGGGAAATTAGTAGAGACAGCTGAGGTTTGTGGGAGCATAGACATGTCTTATTTATGTAAATCCACATAATCAATCCCTAGCATGTCTTCTATGGAAATAGATTTTTAACTGGAGCAATGCTATAACTCCTTTATATATTAGCTGAGAAATAATTAATCCTTTGATGAAAGTGCGACTTTATCATTCTTGCTTAAATGAAAATTTCAGGTACATGATATCGTCAAATATTGGAGAGGTGGCCTCTATTTTCCTTACTGCAGCACTGGGCATACCTGAAGGCATGATCCCTGTTCAACTTCTCTGGGTTAATCTTGTTACAGATGGGCCACCAGCTACAGCCCTGGGATTTAACCCTCCAGATAATGATATAATGAAGAAGCCTCCAAGAAGAAGCGACGACTCGTTGATCACTGCTTGGATATTGATCCGCTATCTGGTATGAGCCCTTTTTCTGAATTATTTGAACCCTTGTTTTTATGTATATTATAGTGCAGCTTAATATATAAACTCCATATTCCTTGCAATTTGTTTGCCACAGGTGATTGGGCTCTATGTTGGTATAGCAACAGTAGGTGTATTCATCATCTGGTATACTCATGACGCATTCCTGGGCATTGATTTGAGTGGAGATGGCCATAGCCTTGTGACTTACTCACAGCTTGCTAATTGGGGTCAGTGCCATTCTTGGGAAGGCTTTACGGTTGCACCTTTCACTGCTGGGTCTAATGTCTTCGACTATCAGTCAGATCCATGTGAATATTTCCGTACTGGAAAAATCAAAGCCTCGACTCTCTCCCTCTCTGTCTTGGTTGCCATTGAGATGTTCAATTCCCTTAATGCCCTCTCTGAGGATGGGAGCCTTCTGAGCATGCCGCCGTGGGTCAACCCCTGGCTTCTTTTGGCTATGTCTGTTTCATTTGGCTTGCACTTCTTGATATTATACGTGCCGGTCCTTGCTCAAGTATTTGGCATCGTTCCTCTCAGCCTGAATGAGTGGCTCTTGGTGTTGGCTGTTGCCTTACCTGTGATTTTAATTGATGAGGTTCTCAAGTTTGTGGGAAGGTGCACGAGCAGCTGGCGGTATTCAGGTGCACGAAGATCTTCAAAACATAAAGCAGAATAAGAATCGTGGAAAAGAAGACTTGGGATATGTGGAATTTTTGCCCAGCTGTAGGTTAAGAATGACTTTTTCCCTGGCTGTTGGCTCCATTCCCGTTTAGAATGGCATTGTGAGCTCAAATTGCATGTTTAGTGCATTACCGTCAATGACAGCATTGTCATATGTTTAAACAGTAGAAGTTTCTTAGAACACATAGTTGCCCCAATCTCATCTGTCAACGTTTTAAAGATATGTGGATTTTTTTCATCTCCTCAAAGCTGTATAAAGCTTTTTCAATGCGCTGTTTCGAGTTATTTTACCCATGTTTTGGTTGTGCGGTCGATCAATTTGACTGTCTCTTGAAGCTTGATTGAGGCTTCGGTATACACGACTATTTGTGGTTCAGTTTGGTTCAATTTGATTGAGCCTGAAATGCTGAATTAAGAAGCCTCGAAACTGAACCAGACTTATGCATTCGTCTCCTTTCGCCAGTTGGTGGACCCCTGAAGTGTCTGGTTCCGGCACATAACGTGGTTTCAACGTATTCATCATCTGTGAGTCCTACCTAAATGATATAGAAGTTTTAAGTTAATCTTTTCCCATTTCTAAAGGAAGATCTTGAATCTAGGACTTAACATCAAAGCACATGAACGTAAAAATTTGTATATCTTTCGCCTTACGGGCTTCACCTTTTTTGTGCATCGACATTTTCGAACCAAGTTGGCTGCATGAATCTTCCATTTTTATTTGGGATCTACCAATTTCTTTTTTGGGGCCAAGCTTCTATTATCTTCGGTTACATATGGTTCTGAGTCTTGTTTTCTCAATTTTTCGTTGGAAGCCATGACTTCATGTTTCAATCTCTGTTGCCAAACTTGGGTCTATTTTCCAAAATGATCTGACATGCAGGAGGTAATCTTCTTTTCAGGTTTTGGAATGAAATAGTTCCCCTGTCCTGAACATGAAGAGAAGATTTATTTCATCGTGCTTCATGCTTAGACTGCCACTTTACATGAATAACAGCAAGCTGGTCAAAATAGCCAGTCACTATCAACATGCAGCTTAAGCACAGCTGATAACAGGTGTTTTTTCTTGCCTAGACTTCGCGCGCACGGTAGTTATTTGATTGCCTAGACTCGGCGCTCCACACGGACCGTGTCCGGTGAACCTGCCTTGAACAAGAAGTACAAGAAAGAAAATGAGGAAAGCGAACGAAAAACAGAAAAAAAGAACCACCATGGTTAGGCAGCCAACAGTTGCTGTGATTGCTTCTCAAATTGGAAGTGGTTTCCTATGGAATCATCAGCACACCATATGAAAATGCCTCCAAGCTTTCCTTGGCTCTTCAGCTGATTGCAGGCTTGGAAAAACCCTTCACTAGGGCGGAGTCCTCCTCCCCCTTTGCTCATGAAACTGGCCAAGACTTGCCCCCCTTCAAAATTAGAAGCTTGTTGTTTGTAACTCAGGAACTGCGAAACACCGATGCCGTCGTACGCGTAGAATTGGAAGTTGACGTAGTTGATGGAACTCCTGTATTTCTTCCACAGAGCCAAGTAATAGTTTTGGATGTCTTCAAACGGAGCTATTGATGCAAATGAGATTACCCTGCTCTTCTTGAGCCTTGTTACGAGCTGCCCGATGCAATCCGCAAAAACGCTAGGACTTGCTTTGAAGTGTTCGTAGTCGATGTCGATTCCGTCGAGGTGGTATTCCTTGATCATCCCGGTCAGGGACGATACGGCATTCTGCACCCAGGAGTTTGTGGATTTTGGATCGAAGAAGGCCTTTCTGTTTCCTATGCTGTCTCCGCCCAAGCTGATGGCAAACTTGACATTCCGATGTTTCTGCTTAAAAGCAGCGATAGCTGAGGGGGTCAGATGGTTGGTTTCCCAGAAGACGTTGAACTTTCCGTTGGTCGGAGACTGGTTGTGTTCGCCCGTGTAGTCGACTGCAAAGCCGAGGATGAAGTGGAATTCGATTTCCGAGTTCACAGGGACGTCAGATAGTTGGATCGAACCCGATTCTGCTCCGATGTACTCGCGGAAGAGCTTGGAGTTGGCAGCTGCAAATGATAACTTCAATGAGAAATGCAGCATCCGGAAAGAAATGGCAGAAACCATTAGACTAAAATGCAAACTCAGTTGCTCAAGTTCATCACTTGAAAAGTACGGAATCTACTCAGACAGTGATTAACAACTTTTGCTCCTCACCCTCACTGCTTGACATATCATTTTTTCATCGCTATAATCATGTGGATAATCATCTTTAGTCGCCATAAGCGCTCCCTTATGGTAGGGACGGCAAAAATCAAGCATAGTTCAAACTTGTAACACGAACTTGCTCACCATTGGTAGTGTACAGGAAGAGCGAGAAAACAGCGCTCGAGAGGGCACTGCGAAACTCCATATTTGCTCTGTGTACACTCTCCGAACTCACAACCAGTTCATCATCTGCAAATTCTTTATATCATAGGAGGGACTTGAACGTGTTGGCTGATTTCATCCTTGGCAATGTTTAGCTGCTTTTTAGTTTTAGCCGCCGCGGGATGTCCAGAAGTAGCACCTTCCTTGGCCACTAGCTGTCTTGAAACTAAGTCTGGACACAGATTCCATTGTGACTGTTTTAACTTTTGTCTGTCAACAGCGTAATACATCTTGAATCTTGACGCCCGAATTCGGCGGTATATTCTGGCCATTGATAATCATTCATTCATCGATGACTCGAGAATCTGGTTACGAGGACGAGATCCGAAGAAGACAGAAAAGCTCATAGTTTGCTTCTGATGTTTCGAGAAGGCTGTCACCTACCAAAACATGAAGACGCTCAGTCCATATGTAATCCTGTCGAGACATGAAACGGCAACGCTAGGTTCTCCTGTCCAGGACATTTTTTGGCCGGGACAGCCGAACATTTTCTTGTGAGAGTACAACTCATTCGGGATGATGTCGTACTAAGTAAGGTCAAGGCAGCAACACCAGCTGTTCTTACACATTCCTTTTGCTGACACATGTGCTTCACAAGATTTCGAGGTCCAAAGGGTATGTTTATCTTGCCAAGAAATAACGAGATGTTCAATTAGGGCATCGGAAGAAAAATAGTTGGAGACGGTTATCGTCATCGTGGTTATGATTATTGTGAAAGGAAGTTACTTTAGTAAGATTTGAGAAGGACATACTCACTCTTGAATAAAAAAAGAAAAGCGCCTCGTCTTACATCTAAGCTCACACTCATTTGCTCTACTAGTTGTTTATGCATTCCGTGCTCTCAAGTCACGGCTAGTATTGATTTTTACTATTTTCGTTCTCGCTATCGTATTTCTTTCTATTACATTTTTAATTCGATAGAAAACCATAGTATTACGGTGATCTCAACGTCTCGGGCCATCGAATTGATTTTCGATCTTGTCCGATCTCTCGATAGACACCGAATCGATTGCTAAGACAGTAAAAAGGAAAAATTGCTAATTTTTTTTTCTTTTTTGTCTTTTTTATGTCGAAGATTTTTCCCATGTTTTTCTACAGTACAGTACGTGTTGGCCCATTAGCTAATTAGGTCCTCCTAATAGCCCACATCTACACGCCGGGTGGACCAGCTTTGGCCCATGTTTCTTTACTCGGGTCCAATAAATTCAGCCGCTTTGGCACATTCCAAGTGTCTAATCATCATTAATCACACGCTACTCGCATAATGACATCCCGACTTATCACTTTGAATATTTATAGTTCTTTAATTGATTCACCATTCCCTTCCCCCGCCCCCCCCCCCCCCCGCCTTTTTTTTTTTCTCTTTTCTCTCACTGCAAGTTGGATTAATCAATGTGAGTCCTCTCTAATCTAATCTTAAATAGGATGAGCAAACTAAATCAAACCGGGACCGGACCGGACCGGACCAGCCGGGTTGGTCCGATCCTTGAGAGGGGCGGTCCGGGCCGATCCCATCCACCATGGAATCGGGAACCGGACCGCCCAAAATACACACACACACACAAAATTTTAAAAAAAAAGAAAATTTTGAAGAACTAGTTAACCTAATTTCCTTATCTTCTGCTCGACACTCACTCCTTTCCTCTCGCTAGACGCTCACGTCTCGCCTTCGCAACGCAGCTCTGCTTGGCGCTTGCTCTTCTCGCCTTCGCCTCTCCACTCACTCCTCTCACCTTCCCCATCTTTGTTGATATGCAGTCTTCGATCGTGTTTTATCCTGACTCAATTTGTGTTTTTCCTTGACTATATTATGCAAACCCATTATTTTGTTCGTACTTGGATTCATTGAAGTACAAGTGTAATCCCACTTTGAGCTTGATTCTTTCCAACTTGAAGAGAATGATGCAGGAGCATAATCCCGTTTCAGTTGTTTTAAGTGTTTTTCTTCCTAATTTAGTCATTTCTCATCATTTTAGGATTATAAGTACTCATGTGATGGTTATACGATAGTCATGTGTATATTTTATTATGTTGGATGGTTGAGATTGAAAGTTGTTAGTTTAAATCAAAGAGTTAGATTTCTATAAGCAACTGGTGTTAGCGGTCCCACTGATTCCTCTTTCGAGGGAATTGTCAGTGAAAGGGTCTCCCAGCGAGTTGTGAGTTAGTGATGAGAAGGTAACAAAGGAGTGAAGTGAAGCATAAGCTGCATAATACATGGAGTACGCCTCAAGCCAATACACATGTGGTGCCACAAAAAGTCTACGCCCTACTTGAGACTGATGCTGACCAAGTGACCCTTCTGGAGCCTAGACTAGAGTATACATGAGGAAAGAATGATGGGTGAGAAATTTTCCAAATTTTTATGCGCATGTCTTCCAAACACCAATTTGCCACACCCGGTTGTTTGAGCTGAGATCCATGAATTTCATAGATTGTTTGTTATATAGATATGGTTTAAAATGCACCAAACACCAAAGCGGTTAATAGGGTCGATGTCCCTCGCCAGTCTTCCTCGGTCCGTCCTTGACATTGATGGAACACAGCAGGTTTCGAGTGGTTCCATCGGATGTACAAATTCAGTACATGGGGAGCCCCTTGCCTATGACATGCTGATTAGTTTGTATTTTTAGAGGAAAAAGTAAGCAAAGTTGTCATTTTTCTGTTAAGCCTGAGCTAACCGAGAGTCTCGGAGGGACCTGAGCACACATTGCCAGTTTCGCAATCTTGCCAGAAGCAACTGCTTGTTAGGTAACCAATGCTTGTCTCTGCCAAAAGAAAGGAAAAACAGAGACTGTCAAAAGACAAAGAGTGTTGGGTTTGTTTTAACCAGAAGCTACTGAATGATGAGGCAGTGACAGTTGAATTACAGAGAAAAGTGAGGGCTGCCAAAACAATTTTTTGCACACTCAATTGATAAATAAATCATATAAAATGTCAAAAACTATACTCCAAAAAAATGAAAAAGAAATTGGAAAGAAAGGGCATCGAGCAGGCTCCAAAATCATGTGCTCACCACCATCACTCTTTATCACGTGGGGCAACTTTGCCACCACACCCCCCCAATCCCCACCTGTTCTCTCCTTTTCCACAATCACCCAATTCCTCACCACTTTACACTTGCTTTGGTTTTGGACATTTGCCCTGAAAAATTTGCTTCTTCCTTACAAACTACTCTTGCAAAGAAACAGAGCCATTGTGAAGAAAAATTCAGATCTTTTTGACAAGTGTTGCACCTGTGGACCTCGAGCGGGGCCGGCCGCGGGCTTCGCCTCATCTCAACTACCAAGTTTCGATGGGATCGTTAGACACACGAGTTTTCTAGTGATCTCGAAATCTTTAGCAAAATCCTATGCTTCACCCCCCTCAACATAAGCCTCTCGGTCAGTTATCGCCGATGCTCGTGCTTCAGGTTTCGGCGGCGCAGTTGCTGTGGTCCGTGCATTATTCGCAATCAATTCTCTAGGTACACAACTCATGCTCTATATACAGCACATGAAAAGAGATGGGTCCAAGCTGCAATTTTTTTTCTGTTCCTCTGCCTAACCAGAAAGCCACTACTAGCCCAGCAGATGCATTTACATATTATAGACTAAGCATCGTTAACAGAAGATCCTTAGCCAGCACGGCTCAGTGCTCTGATCCTATGCCAAAGCATTCAATGAAATGCAAAGCATTTATGTTCTTCCTGGTGAGCACCCTCTTGGATCTGATGATATAAATGTGGGTTTTGCTAGCATAATAGTCATTGGTGACTGCGAGAATAACCGTATGTTGCGAGCTACAAATTCTTAAAAGAATGGACCCCACAACAATTTTAATTAATTATATTGTGACTCAAAATAAGCTGTTTCAAAAATCGTTACATAATCAATTTTATATAAATGCCATTCTTGAGCGTCAAATGATTCTCGTACGGCTTCTGCACATGATGGGCCTGCACAGATGAACCAATCCTCGCCAGTTTTGGAAGACACTCCAAACCCCCCTTAAACATATCTTCAAGGCATGGTCAATTTGTCTTCCTGGTTTTTAAGACAAAATTATCAAACAAGGGAAATCTTCAAACTTAGACAAGATTGTCCCTATCTTGTCTACACATGACCACAGTCTCAATACTGCCGCTGGACCCCACTCGTTCCGCTGGGGCCCCACGTTTCCCCATACATAGGAAACGCTCAGGCTCGGAGTACATATGCACAAACATTATTAATCGAAGCATAATGCAAATTAAACGGTGAAGAGAGGTCAAAATTTGAAATATGAGGAAATACGAGGGCATTATCCAGTTGACTCGGGTTTCAAAAATTTTCAAAAATGATTAAAAAGCTCTCTCTCCTCTCTCTCGCGTCCATGGTGGTTCTTCAACGGTCGGATGCGAAAATAAAATCGCGCTAACGCCGTCAACACCGGCCGTCAAATGCCGGCCGTTCCTCTCTCCTCCTCATGAGCTCTCTCTCTCTATTCGCACAACGCCATTGCTTGTAGCGATCTCTCTCTCTCTATCACCATTTGCATACACCTCACTGTCTCATACTGTCCCTCTCTCTCTCTCTCTCTCTCTCTCTCTCCATCTTCTTCTGCGACATCCAATCAGGAGCTCAGCTCTTCGCTGTCCGGCCATTGCTATAATCAGTAAGTTCTTCTCGTCTTTGGATTGCTTGGCTTCTTGTTGCTTTTGCGTTTTCTTAGATTCCGATCGTCCGTTTCGGAGAATCTCTGGCCTTACGATGCAAATCGTACCTAACTCCCATATGTGAACGCTTCATTTTTCGTCGCTGAGATGTAGATCGATGTTTTGGCTTCCGGTTCGCCATCGTTCTGGTCCAGTCCTCCTGCGCCTCTCTTTTATCTTCGCATTGCCTTTTTTATTTTTCCACTGTCCGGGAGCAATGACGGTGTTCGCGGATGGAGATTTGCGTAGATTAAAGACTTTGATCGACTCTGCGAGCTGATGCTCATTGTTTTGGATCGTTTCAGCTCGAGATTCAAACTTAGTATTGCTTCGGACCTCAAATTCAGTGCTTAGATTACGCGCATTGTGCTGATTCACAGCCTTCCTTCATTTCGTTGTTTATTTTTTGAATTCATCTTTGTGCTATTTGCTGTTATTTTCTTCTCTAGCAGTGTTATGTAACGTGTTTGACTTATTTCGGTACTTTTAGGAGAAGGATTTTCGGTCATTTGAGCTGACTCGCTGGGAACCGGGTTATAATTCGTACGTGGGACGACATTATAGGTATGGACTCTGCTCAGTCCCTGCAGAGAAGGGGAGGTTTGGTCTCCCTATCCCCATCACAGACTCCGAGGTCCAGTGATAAGTCAGCGCGGGATCTGCGCTCGGCCGACTCCAATTCGAGCAACAAGTATGATAAGGATAAGGGTGTAAACGTGCAGGTTATAGTGCGTTGCAGGTCAGTTTATTCAAGTTCTCATTATTTAGATTTGATTTTGTTCTCTCTCACCTCTTTATTAGCTCACAAAGTGGACGATTCAGTGACCGGTCTTGCAAATTCTTGTATTTGCTTTTGTAGGCCACTGAATGATGATGAGTTGAGAATACATACACCCGTGGTGGTCTCATGTAATGAGGGTAGGAAAGAGGTTTCTGCCGTCCAGACTATAGCCAATAAGCAGATTGATAGAACCTTCATGTTTGACAAGGTTCGTATAAATCCTTCAAATTTCCAGTTCTTCTGGTGTTCTTCATATTCTAACAGAAAAAAACAAAGAGAGAAATACTAATGGTTCTGTTTCGTTGATTATATGTGGGTTCACAGTCCTAGTTACAGACAACCGTGTATTCATGCTTGCAATTACCATTAGCTTTCAGTTCGGTTCTTGAAACTCGTGGAATATTACTGACGTATCCAGAGGATTTACCTCAGCTTGAAATTTGCTGGATTTGTTGGACTGACTTTACTTCAATACTTACCAGATCTATTTTTGCACTTGACTCTAATCTTCTGACCTGCAGCTGAATGCTGTAACAGGATACAGTGAATATGTACATTGTCCTAGCGCTGAGGTTGCATTGTCCTGGTGTTGAGATTGACTAATTCCTTTCGCAGGTATTTGGTCCCACATCCCAGCAAAAGGACTTGTATGATCAAGC
Organism: Lenwebbia sp. NSW1173648; assembly: GCA_029784005.1. NCBI lineage: Eukaryota > Viridiplantae > Streptophyta > Magnoliopsida > Myrtales > Myrtaceae > Lenwebbia > Lenwebbia sp. NSW1173648. The sequence goes on from JARCGZ010000011.1 coordinate 1,970,022, forward strand.
TGTGTCGCCAACTGTGTTTGAAGTGCTTGAGGGCTACAACTGCACTATTTTTGCCTATGGTCAGACAGGAACAGGGAAAACATACACAATGGAAGGAGGTGCCCGAAAAAAGGTTGAGCCTTGAGCATGACTGGTGAAAGTACAAAGATGTGGTTATTTTTTAAGTTCTTTCTGATTTTTCCTCTTGTACTTTGTAGAATGGAGAATTCCCAGTTGATGCAGGGGTTATTCCTAGAGCAGTCAGGAAAATCTTTAATATACTGGAAGCACAAAATGCAGAATACAGTATGAAAGTTACATTCCTAGAGCTGTACAATGAGGAGATTACAGATCTGTTAGCTCCTGAAGAATGTTCCAAGTTCATCGATGACAAGTCTAAGAAACCCATAGCTCTTATGGAAGATGGGAAGGGAGGTGTATTTGTTAGAGGCTTAGAAGAAGAGATAGTGTATTCGGCAAACGAGATCTATAAGATACTGGAGAAGGGCTCTGCCAAGCGGCGCACAGCTGAGACTCTTCTCAACAAGCAAAGCAGTCGTTCACACTCCATATTTTCAATTACAATCCATATTAAAGAGTGTACTCCAGAGGGAGAGGAGATGATTAAGTGCGGGAAGTTAAATCTAGTTGATCTAGCTGGTTCTGAGAACATTTCACGTTCTGGTGCCAGAGAGGTACATATACACGACACTTCTTACTAGAAAGCAATAGATGAAAGGATCTACTTGAAGACATAAATACTGTCCACGTTTTATGAATTTAAGTGCTGAGCTTTGCTGAGTAATGCGGCAATCTATACTCTGTATGCAATGCAAGATTATACAAATTACCTACCGGCATGGTAAAGGGGCTGACTCTTGCAGGGCAGAGCTAGGGAAGCTGGGGAAATCAACAAAAGCTTGCTCACACTCGGACGAGTTATTAATGCACTGGTTGAGCACTCTGGTCACATTCCGTATAGGTGAGAGTGAGACACATGATGTATCACAGGAACTTCTGTTTTTGCGAAAGTTAGCTGTTCAAGTCACTGAAGACATTGATTGATATATCAGGGATAGCAAACTAACAAGATTGTTGAGGGATTCCCTTGGAGGAAAAACGAAGACATGCATCATTGCTACGATATCACCATCCGTCCACTGCTTGGAAGAGACACTCAGCACTTTAGATTATGCACATCGAGCGAAAAATATCAAGAATAAGCCTGAGGTTAGTAATTTAAAATGGTCAATCATAATTACCTTCATTCTTTTAGTCTTATAGTAAAATGCTTTAATTTTTTTATCTTGTATAATTTTCACTCATTTAATTGTTTGAATGGGGCCCTGTATCAGGTTAATCAGAAGATGATGAAATCTGCAGTGATCAAGGACTTATACTCTGAAATCGATCGTCTTAAGCAAGGTAGGCTACTTTAATGCTTTTCCAGAAAGGGTCCTTTTTTTGGCTAAAGGCATACTGATACTACAAGAAATGATTGACTTGCTGAATAATATGTTTGACCACACAAATGTTTTCGTATGTTAATATAGAGGTATATGCTGCAAGAGAGAAAAACGGAATCTATATACCACGAGACCGCTATCTTCTTGAAGAGGCTGAAAAAAAGGTTTGCGCTTCTCATCATAAAACTGCACCAGTATTCTGTAGAGCGAGCTTTCTGTTACGAAGCTATATGTTTTTAAAAATGTTATGGTGGTTAACTTGGTCCTCTATATCTCTCAGGCTATGGCTGAAAAGATAGAACGGATGGAACTCGAAACAGAATCTAAAGAGAAGGTTAGTATTCAATGAAGGGTATGTTCCACCACCATTAAATGCAGTCTGATGGCACTAAACAGACATATGGGTCTTGATATCTGAGCAGCAACTCATGGAGGTCCAGGAGCTCTACAATTCTCAGCTACTTTTGGCCGCAGAGATGGGCAATAAACTTGAAAGAACTGAGGTATCGTGCATTTTATGTTTTATTTCATAGAATCAATATATGCCTTATTGCTTTGACCTGAAGACTTGATGTTCTTGTTCAACTACAGAAAAAGCTCGAGGAAACTGAACATTCACTTTTTGACCTTGAGGAGAAGCACAGACAAGCAAATGCAACAATTAAAGAGAAGGAATTTCTGATATTGAATCTCCTTAAATCTGGTAAAGCATTCTCTTTCAATTAGTTATCTGGACAAAGTTACCTTTACAACTGAAAATCTGCATTGAGATGGGTCATTTGTCTGAATGATGCGTTTGATGAATACATTTGTCTAGATGATTATAAATGACTGAAAGCATTCTCTTTCAATTAGTTATCTGGACAAAGTTACCTTTACAACTGAAAATCTGCATTGAGATGGGTCATTTGTCTGAATGATGCGTTTGATGAATACATTTGTCTAGATGATTATAAATGACTGAGCATCCATTTTCTATTTCAGTTAAGTTTCAATCGTTTACGCAAAAATAACTCTAGAATGGTTTATTTGTCAATCTTACTTTAGTAGGAAAATCTGCAAAAGAAAAATTGTTAATCTGCTAAAATTACTTTACCAAGGTAGTCATGACGACAGTCAAATAAAGGGAAATCCTCTCCTCTTGATAGGTGCTTCAGCAAACCTATCTTTTCTATTAGATCAGTTCTGCTGTTGTCAATTTCAATTGAAGGCTTCTAGCTCTGATAATGTGCGGTCAATTTTTATATGGTAGCATTTCGAATATTATTAATTGTCTGTTTTCAGAAAGAGTACTTGTTGATCGCGCATTTGAGATACGAGCGGAGTTGGAGAATGCTGCATCAGATGTTTCCAGTTTATTTGCCAAAATCGGTTGGTGTTGAAGTTAACTTCATTATTCTCTGTAGTCTTGTAATGTAGACTGTACTTATTGGGGACATTGGTTACAGAACGCAAGGACAAAATTGAAGATGAAAACAAAATACTCATCCAGAATTTTCAATCCCAACTCAGTCAACAGCTTGAAGCATTGCATAAGGCTGTGGCCGCTTCTGTGACACATCAAGAGGAGCAACTGAAGGACATGGAAGGAGATATGCAGTCCTTCGTGTCCACAAAATCAGAGGTTAGATCTAGCTGGTTGAACTCATAAATTCTTCATCATTGTAACTGACCTAAGTGAGTTACATTGCATTTGATCTTTTGTAGGTCACTGAACAACTTCGAAAACGACTAAGAAGACTCAGAGAGGTGTATGATTCTGGTGTAAAAAATTTGGACAATATAGATGGGGAACTTGATGAGAATTCTCGATCCACTTTTTCAAGTCTCAATTCTGAGGTTTCTAAGCACTCATGTAGACTTGAAGAAGTAATTATCTACTCCACAATTGTCTTGGAAACACCTTCCTATTGTCTACTGTGATCTGATTAGCCTTCATGCGCACGGTGCAGCTCTTCAAAGGAATTGCTTCGGAGGCTGATACGCTACTAAATGAGCTTCATGATAGTCTTCTCAAACAAGAGGAGATGCTGATATCGTATGCACAGCAACAACGCGAGGTTCTTACTTTGTTGCTTATGCTTCAACTTTCGAGTAGCTTCAATATTTCAAATTCGTAATCTTAACAGATCTTTCTTTCTAATTGTAATGGAACAGGCGCACGCAAGAGCAGTGGAAACTGCAAGATCAGTTTCTAAAATCACAGTCAACTTCTTTGAGACTCTGGACACGCATGCGACCAAGCTAAACCAGATCGTGGAAGATGCACAGACCGTAAATGATCAAAAGCTGTCTGAACTTGAGAAGAAATTTGAGGTGGTTAATGTACTATATCCAATGTCCCATGGGTATTAAAGAAACAGAAAACCACCTGAATACGACTAATATTACTTCCATTGTGGTGCTTATAGGAATGTGCTGCCAATGAAGAAAGGCAAATGCTAGAAAAAGTGGCAGAGCTGTTTGCAAGTTCAAATGCAAGGAAGAAAAAACTGGTACTAGCTGACTATTATATTCATTGGAAGGACAACGTTTTCTTCAATTTTATGTAGCTATGCGTGCAGCACCTCTTATTTGCCTACAAGTATCAAACATGTGATTCTCTATTGACAGGTTCAAATGGCTGTGCAAAATCTTCGGGAGAGTGCAACTAGCAGAGCCACCAAACTGCAAGAAGAAATGTCAACTATGGTAGATTCCGCTTCAACTGTGAAGGAAGAATGGACCATGCACATGGAAAAGACAGAGTCGCAATATAATGAGGACAACTCTGCTGTGGAAGTTGGGAAAAAGGCTCTGGAGGAGGTGCTCCAGAACTGGTATGGCTCTACTTTAGCATTATGCGGCTTAATATCTTCCAGTCTTTTCACTTTCATCTTCATTTCCTTTGTGATTTCTTTTTTCTATTTGGCTTCTGTGTCTTTTTAAGTATCACTAACGGACAACTGGCCGTGCAGCTTTAGGAAGACAAAAATGGGTGCAGAACAATGGAAGAATGCCCAAGAATCTTTGATCAGTCTAGAGAAGAGGAATGTGGCTTCTGTCAATTCCATTGTTAGGTAAACTTCCTCCTGGAAACGTTTTCATTCTAAATCATTTACAAATTCCCAATTCGTTATTTGGCATTTTTGTGCTTTTCTTATCAGGAAAGCTGTCGAAGTCAATCAAAACCTACGTGCTCAATTTTCTTCTACTTTGTCTGCTACACTTGATGATGTTGATGTTGCAAACAGTCACATACTGTCATCAATCAATGGTCAGTCTTCAGTTTCATGAATGCACCATCTCCTATTAGTGTAGCCATTTCTGCACTCCAGATAATTAATCATTCACAGTGAGTGTCCATCTTTTCAGATTCGCTACAGCTTGACCAAGATGCATGTGCAAACCTCAAATCTGTAATTGCCCCTTGCTATGGGCATATGGGGGAATTGAAGGGTGGCCACTATGACAAAATTTTGGAGATCACGGAAGATTCAGGGAAATGTCTTCTCGAGGAATATGAGGTAAGGGTTTCAGTGTTTAGTCTCTCTGCATGCGCGCGTCCGCCCAAGCCTGTGCACATTGTGTAAGCAAGCATGCAGGAGTCCATGTGCACTTCCCATTTTTGTTCTGTGCATGTTTGGACCGTGTGCATTTGTAACACATAAGAGGTATCTTTTGCCATCTTTTTACCCATTCACCAGCTAAACACTTGTTGTGAAGCAGGTGGATGACCCGACCTGCTCAACTCCAAGAAGGAGACAGTTTAACTTACCTACCATTGCGTCCATTGAAGAACTGCGGACTCCTGCTTTCGAGGAACTGCTCAGATTATTCTGGGATATGAAATCTTCAAAGCAAGCAAACGGAGACACAAAGTACGTTCTGGGTTTAAATGAGTCGGCACAATCAGTAAGGGACTCCAGACTTCCACTCACAGCTATCAACTGAAGAGCTTGGGAAGAAGAAGTCGATGATTGTGTGTATATAGTATATAAATTCTCTCTTTTTTTGTCCCTCTGTTCTATAGACCAAGTTCATTTATTGTTTAGTCCTATGTTTCTTTTTTCTTCTTGGAAAAGGAGTATGTACCAGCATTGTTCTCTTTCAATTTTTGGATGCACGAGGAAATTCCAGTTCCTGTGCATATATAGCATCTAGTAGGTCATTCCTTGCATACGCGGACTTTTTTAGTTGGATTATTCCCATTACTCTTTTCTATTTGCTTGCATGGCTTCTTAAGAGTTACATTCGCATGGAACCATTATGCTAGCCTTCTTGGGTCTATCCGTTGTCGACAAGGAAAATAACACAGCGAAAATCCATGCGAGTACGCTGCAACGCAAGAATTTTCTCAGGGGCAACCTATTTTGTATTCCCATTGGAGAGTGCAAAAGAAAATTGCCTTTTCTGTTATAAGTAAAACGAAGGGACTAACCATTAGGAACATAAAATTCCTGCCCCCCTTTCTATCTCTAACTCTCCTCTCTCTGCCTTTTATTCTGCCTCTTTGCAGAACGCAAGAGTCGAACCCCGTACCTATGATACTAGTGTCCCCATCCCCCCAATCCATTTACCAGCAGGGCCGCATGTCTATTGGCGATCACGCCAATTGAAATAGTAAAGAAAGACGTTAAAAAGACAAATAACATGTTCACTCTTGTCTCATTAACCTATTGACAGACAACTATTCATAATCAATGTAGAAAGAATCAGCATTGCCTGGTTAAAATTTGCAGGCAAAATATATTTGCAACCTATGGCACTGGAACCGAGTGCAGAAAGAAACTCAAAGAGATGCCGAGACGCGGCGTCTAAACAGTTATCGTCCTTTACCATAACTACAAATGGCATATACCCAACAGTCATCTTCCTTTACTAAGACGAGGTTTCTCCGTCCTTCAAATTGCTGTGCATCATGGAGAATCTCCTAACAAACTATACATGCAAATCTGGAAGCTTCAAGGTTTCTGCATACCCCGGCCTGGTCACCTCATGTTAACAACAACAACAATAATAAACTAAGCCTTGTCCCACTAGTGACCTCATGTTAAGGATGCCAAACATATTTACATGGTAAACCATCTCCGCAAGTGGTTGAATACCATGAGCTTCTCATCATGAATGCAACATGTCAACCTTTGTGACTTGGAAGTGGGCTGGAAGTAATCATATAAACAAATCAGAGAGAAGCAAAAGTATTGGTAAGATCAGGTGTATAAGGATAGCTGTAAGCCCAAACAACTCATTCAGGTACTCCAGAAACTAATATAGATCAACATGCAAGTTTTGCACCTTTACTGAACAATCAATGGCAAAGACCATGCTTCTCGGCATCGGAGAACCTGAAGGCTGCAAATGCATCAGGGACTGCTTTAGTACGTTAACCCCAAAGCGACAGCAAGTACTCTAGCTGCACAAAGGCACCACGCTAGACTGCATATGAAGAAAGGATAGTAAATCACTTGCTTCTTGACACCATGCTAAAAAAGTTCACCATTTCAACCTCAAGATGCTAAATCAAACATGATGGGTTTGAAATGCAAGAAAGACCTCATAGGTCACGCCAGCAGCAATATCGCTAATTTTTCTTTTTTAAGATGTTGATACAGCTGTAGTTATCCCTTCTCTACCAAAAATACGTTTTTTTTTCCAAATGACATCATTCAGTTAACACACACATACATACTCATAACCTACACTGTAAACATGAGGCCAATTTGGTGCCCTCATAGAATAAATTTGAGAAACATAGTAAGATCAATCACTGAGAGAGAGAGAGAGAGAGAGAGAGAGAGCGAGAAGCGACGGGACCAAAAACGGGAATTCCTAATCAATATACAAGTAGACCAATTGGTTACAGTAACGTCGAGTTGAACTACATAATATAATCTGATATTGCATCGTTCTACGATAAAGGCACTCTGACAACAAAAAGTACCTGACATATTCCTCAAAACAAGCCAGAACTTAAGAGTCCAACTTCCCTATCTTGCCCAAAACTCTCATCGTCAAAATCTTCATTTGTAGAATTTTCTTGACACAGCAATTTATTTTCTTGTGTCGGGTTGAAGTCCAGACCTTCCCATCCAATTGACGGACGTTGATGGATATTTGCTTGTTCAGTAGCATTACATATGCCATCATCTACATCCTGTCCCATGTCATCGCACACAGGCTCCACTGCTTTGTCATCCTCGGCACAAAATGGCTCAGCGTTAAGGTCTGAACACAAATCAAATCCAGTTTGTTCATCAGGTACATGGTAAGCGACAGTCACTGTTCCTTGGTCAGATTGCTCTGGAGCATCTTTTCTTGGCCTTTTCCATTTCTTAGTAGATGATGTACCATCATCCTCAAAGTCTTCTTCTTCCCTTTCCCTATGTAAGTACTTCCACAGTTTCCTTTCGCCATCAAACTGTACACAAGGATCACGTTCGTAATGCAACCGATCCAGGGCTCCACTAACAACCTGATTAACCTGTGCATCAGAAACATCCTCAACGACAAACTGGGAGTCTCTAATCAAAGTACAAACATCAGCACGGGTGCCAATACTTCCAGGCAATCTGGCAGCAGCATCTCTTACAAGGCACAAAATAGTAACATGCGGAGGACGATCACGTTTGAGCATGAAATGGTCACGGGCTTTTGATGTTGGCTTACCGCCACACCTTCTCAAAGGAGCAACAATAGACTTTTTACCATCAGCAGCCGTGTAAGAGAATGCTCTGTCAGGAATTGAGTACCTCAAGAATTCTTCTTTACGAAAATAAGCTCTCACTTCCTCAGAACTTGGAGTAATAGTGTTGAGACTCTTCTGGGCTCTAAGGTCGCGGAACCTATCCTTCTCATCCAAATTAAACTGCAGCAAGACCAAAGGTGGGGGAGGAAGACTACCTATTTGTTGCAAGGTTTCTTGGCCACTTTTAAGCCAATTTGCGAACGAATCGACGAGCTTGACAAGCATTTTGTGTGGTAGGCCCCAAGCCTCAGGAGAAGTTACTTCCTCAATGGTATCATGATCCGATGGACTAAAGGACACTGGGCCAATCCAGGACCAACTTTTCGTGGATTTCTCGAACACTACTAGTGCCTTCCAGCCCTTGGCCCCTAAAGGTGCTGTTCTCGATGAGAAGATTTTCAAAACACCTCTTACCAAATCCTGAAGTGGCTCCTGTGTCTCAAGAATACAAGGATCCCCAGGGTTTGATCTCACACGATTCACAATCTCCTGGATGGTAAGAGAAGGAACATTACCGTCCGCAGCATGCTCTGAGTTACTGGTAGCCATGCTCTTCTGAGAGAGCGGCTCATTGTCCCCACCTTCATGTTCCCCATTCTGATCTTCCATAGGTTTGCCAATGGCTATGGAGTCTTCTGGAAGCAATGTAATCATCGCCATTCGAACTGCTGAAAGAAGATGTACTATGGAGAATGAGAACCCGGTATGTACCGTTGGCGTGATCAAAGTAAATGTCTTTTTCTTTGGTTTGCTCTCAAACTCTACATCTGTAACTCCTGTCTCCATGATGGGCATGTCCGCAATTTCATTATCTGAAGGACCATTATCAGCATCTGGCTTCTTTTTTATTCGTCTCTTTGAAGAGCTGATATCATCATTTTGCTGCTGAACATCAGCTTGCAAGCCACCATTCTCATTGGGATGGTCCCTGTACGCAACATCCTCCTTTATTTTCCGCTTCTTATTCATTGTGTTGGACCCAGGGAAAGCGCCCTGTAATCTTTCATGACGATCATTCGAATATGCTTCAGCTTTCTTACCTTTATTCCCAGATTGATACAACTCATTATCTGGTGACAAACGTTGCTCCATTACCGCTTCATCTTCTTGTTCAACAATGTAATCACCATGGCTCACATCAACTCTCTGCTTTCTCCCTGATGGGTATGCCTTGCGCCTCTCACCAGGTTCGCCCTGCATTCGTCCATTCTTGCCGTGGAATTTTCTCCTATCATCGTCAACAGAACCGTAGTTGTAACCGCTATCCATGACTCTAGCAGAATTCTTTACAGAAAGGTTATCTTGCATTTTACCCTTCTGCTTTGCTTTCAGAGTGTAGCTTTCTTCCTCTGGGATATAAATCTGTTCACCCCAATTACCGAAGTTATTATATGCATGCATGGTACCCTCAAATGGCCGTGGATTTTCTTCCACGTCATTCTTAAAACGGTTCTCCCTTTTACCATACATCACAGACTTCACCCCAGCAGAATGGGAAACATCCACGAAACCGCCTGGATAAGCAAACTCACTTCCCATCAAATGATCGCTGTCTTCATCATCGGAGAGATCTGATGAGTCTGGCTCCGTGACATCACCATTGACTCCCATGCTATTGCCTCTCAATACTGCCAAATCCAGTCCCTTATTCTTTCTAGAACTCCCTCTGCCCTTCCCCTGTGAAAACTTTCCTTTGACATCAGAAGGTAAGAACCGATGGTTGAAACTCGGTGAATAATCTGTCAGAGGTTTCAAACTAATGTCAGGGGATTCCCTCGCCGCACTCCATTTCTTGCTCTTAGCATTACCCTCATCGAACTGCAAATCCGTAGATAAAGCTTCTCCCTTAGTCCTGCGACCAGAAAAGTCTGCTCGATTTCCTTTAAACGGCGGTTGTCGACCACGGCCTTTGACAGACTTGTTCTGATCTTCAGCAGCAAAATTCTCAATATTTTCAAGGTAGATGGATTTTTTGGCATAGTCTTGGGAAACTTTCAAATTAGGCGGCTTTACAGCTAATGTCTTCATTACTGGAGATTGATTAATAGGTTTATTCCTCCTATAGATATGCAAATCGCCCTTGGAAGACAGAGGCAAACCCACAAAACCATCAGCAGTAAAATCGTCACTTTTAAGAATATCATTCTTCTTCTCAACTTTTACAAATGCAGGCTTGTCTATCAACACACTTCTCGAGATGCTTGGATCTCTTCGAGGACCTGCACCAAATATAGGGTCCTCAGCTTCATCATCGCCTCTTATCTGGTTTCTTTTTCTGAGGGCAGCCCCTTTATCAAACCCTGCAGCCTTACTCAGACGAGAAGGAACTACTGAACCATATGGACCAGCCCTATAATCAGGACCGTGGTCACTAGAAGGAAAGCCACCTGCTAGTTCTTTTGCTGAAGGTGTCTTTGAACGTCCCAACTTCAGTGTCCCTTTAGGATTTTTTTTCCGTTGAGGAGCCACCACCTGCTCTTGCAAGGGATATTCAAAAGTCGGAGCTGCCATGTATGGAGAATTGCGACCCATTTTCTGTGAGATCTTTCTGTCCTTGCCCTTCTTACTCCACAATGCTTCACCCAAGTCTTCTCTCCCTGATGGAGGATCACTGTCCATGTCTTCTTTCTCAGACATCAAGCTCTTCTGAGTCTTCATTATGTTTAGGACTCGTAACTTCTCTTCGATACTATAACCCCTGCAGTTTTTCCATGCATCCCTTATCTGACATAAATTACTTACCATGCTGTTCTGATGTTTCCTTATAAGATGGTAGTGCTGGCGCTTCTGAAAAGAATGCAATCCTTCCCGATAAAGGGCAACCCTTGGCTCACACAAACCTCCCTTCAACATGTCAAACACCTTTTTTAGAGGGCTACCAAAATGAATGTTGCAGCCTGTGAAGAGTTCTTTCAAGGTAAGCATGTACGTCTCTTGGTCCATGTCAGGTAAATACTCTGTAAGGCCTAATCTTTCGTCCTCAGTGAGCAACTCGTTCCACACATCAACAGATAAAATATCCTCCAATCCAGGAAGATCATACAGCTCAAAGGGAAAACTGCAAGTCTGACTCTCGACTTGGCAAAACTCCGCCCCAGTCTCGCCCAATTCCAACAAATCAAAGTCGTCGGACCCTGCCCCGGAATCGGCATCATCGAATTCATCATCCTCATCAGACTCAGCAGCTGAGCTCCTATGAAGAATCTCATCCTCATCACTCGACATACTCTCCCTACTGACAGGCGAAAAATCCGAATCGAACCGCGATACCTTGAAACTATTCTTCTCAATTGCCATGGTCCATCACATCCAATAACCGCCCAAACCAAAGATTTATCCCACTCACTGTCAACAAATTCCAAAAACACTTCAACTCTGCTAATCTGGAGCCAAAACCATCCCCGACTGCGGCAAAAAAACGCAAACCAATGTTCAAAATTGCCACCCGAGGGACTAAAAATTAACAAATCAAATCCGAAAGTCGATCAAGAACACACAAAGTGACTATTGCATAAACATCGAAAAAATACCGAATTATAACCAGCAACGAAAACGAGAGAAAAACGAAAAAGCTAAAACTCGATCAAGAAGTACCTAATTGGAGATGATGCCGAATTCACGGAGAAGAATACCAAAGCTTGAAGCTTGAGGCGTCGAACAGGGTCAGAGGAGGAGAATGTGAGCAAACCCTAGAGGAGAGAGGCCAAATAAAACGCGTGGGTATGCGTCTACAGAAGGATACAGAGAGAGAAACGATGAGGACGACGATGAAGTCTGATGACAAAGAGATGAAGAAGACGATGGGACGTGGAGAGGCGAGGGCCGTGCGATTGGGGTTGTGAAAAGACTGAAAAGGGCTAGCGACAGAGGGAGGGAGACGGAGAGAGAGAGCAAGGGAAAGAGAAGGCGTGTGCTCAGAGGTGGAGAGAGAGTGGACAAGGGTTCGGTGAGAGAGAAGAGACGAGTCACCGAGTCACCGAGGTAACTCGGCGAGACAGTCTAGTCCCGTTTCACGGTTGCGGGTGATCTCCGCTTTGCAGTCAAGAGTAGCAGCCTACGTCGTTTTGCCGCCGTTGTGCGTTATCCTATGTGAAAAGAAAACTCTATTTCATGCGATGGGATAACAAAAAAGGGAAAAAGAAATAATTTGGTATTTGGCAAACTGTTTTAGAGACGTTGTTTTTTTTAATAAAAAAAAAATTGTCCTTGAAAATAAGCTTCTTTAATGAATACGGAACTGAAAATTCAATAGAGATGAGCATGATTTCAGGGTAGAACTTGAAATCTGGAACCAAACCTGTGGGGAACCTATCTGGTTCCAGGTTCTAAGGTATGTACATGAGGCTTCAAGTTCTAAAAATTAAAGAACATGTTCCTACGGATAGGTTCTAGATAGATGGAACCCATAATCTGGAACCTGGAACGAGATTTTGCATATTTATTGGTATATGTATTCGTGTGATTTTATAGTATTTCATGGTTTCCGATGATGAGTGTGTAATTTACAATCATTAGTCTAACCTTCCATTTGCGATACTATTTATGACTGAGACGTTTACTTTGTTAATGTTTCATATTTATTCGTGTGTCTAAATATGAGTCGTGGTCAGTGGATTGTAGTAACAAGTGGTTATCATTTAATGTGATGATTTACTGCAATCGTTCAATTAATAATACAAGTGGAACCTGTGTAGTCCTTGGAACTTGTAACAAGGTAGGTTCCAAATTTCAGGTTCCAAAAAAATGAGAAACCTGTTCTGAAGGGTAGACTTCAGGCTCTGGGTGGAACATGTACAGAACCTGGAACATTAGAACATGGGACCGCTCACCCCTAAAATTCAGTCAATATTAGAAAAAAAAAAATAACTTAAGTTGTGCACGATCGAAAAAATTCTATCTAATTTGGGCTGTCATCTAGTCCCCTCCTTAATAACGTGGAACTATATTTCATCTAAAGTAGTACATAAAATGATTATAAGAAAATTTTCAGGAGAATTGGAAGAAATTTCTATTCAAACTGGCTTCTTGTGGAGCACAAAGTTCTTACTATGATGTTTTTGACTTTTGCTATGATCTTGCCCGTCTGATTACAAATATAAGAGAAAACTCATGCACAGAAAAGACGAGAAGATTTTAAGGAAAAAAAATCAGTTAATGCACAATGCAAGTTTTTCTACATTCATTCTGTTGAATGTATCCAAATAAAGATATGAACAACCAAGAATTTAACGAGAAACTATCAGTTTTGATGAACTAAGAAATAGACAGAAGGGATGAAGACATGAAATGGCTATCAAGCAAATTTCAAGATTATCTATTTCTTCATCTCTAAATAATTTATAAGATGACAAAGGATGAGGTATTCGAACACAGGCCCATGAAACCAAATATAGAGGTCTTTTTTTTTTTTTTTTTTCATTTTCCTACCAATAAAAAAATAAAAAAAATTCACCAAAAATCCTAAACTTTACCCATCGCGACGAAGTTTTGAGTAGTGACATTGAAACAGGCATACTTTAGATTTTTTTTCCTGCAAATTTGCGGTATCTATTGGGGCGGGTTAAAAAGAAACTTCAAAATTTTTAAAATAAAAAATTAGTTTGGCTTTTGGCAAACTGTTTTCTAGACGTTATTTTTAAAAACTATCCTTCAAAATCAGCTTCTTTAATAAATACTAAACTTAAAATTCAATCTATATTGGGAAAAGTTAACTTAAATTGTGCATGATAAGGAAAATTCTAATTAATTTGAAATGTCATTCAGCCTCTTCTTTAATCACGTGGAACTATATTTCATGTAAATTGTACATAAAAGAATTTTATGAAGTTTTTTGGGGGAATCGGAGGGTGAATTTTCCATTCAAGTTGGCCTTTTTTGGAGCACAAAGATTTCAGGGAAAATTCCAAATAAGGTCTCGAAATACCATCACTTTTTCAAATAAGGGCCTGAAGTGAATCCTGTTTTAAATAAGGGCCTGAAGTGGTCATGGCTGTTTCAAATAAGGGCATGACCTCGCCGACCAGTTCTATATTCCAGCCGATCAAGGGCATTTTCATCCAAAGATAATTTTAAACTAAATTTTAATTAAATTAAATTTAAAAAATAATAAAATTAAAAGTAAAAAAATACATGCGAGAGGGTTGTGGACACTCTCCCACCACTAGTGGGGTGTTGGTGATGGCTGGCAGGGTTGTCGGCTCCCGGCCCTCGCCCAAGTCTGGCCAAGGTTTCTTGCCCTCTCTCAATTCTGGCGAGGTCGCCTCGTCAGCCATCGCAGACGCCCCACCGGCGGTGGAGTGACGGTCCCATGGGGAGGGCCTAGCCCTCTTGCCAGTTTTTTTTTTTTAAGTTTTAGCTTTTTTTTTCGTTTTTTTTTCTATGGAAATATTTTTGAATTTATTAACCTAATTTAATTAAGATTTTGTGTAAAAATTAGGATTCAAATCAAAACGACATCGTTTTAGTGTTTTAGTTAACCTTATCGCCTCGTAGGACGCCACGTGGGAGAGATTAAATATTGAAAAAGTCATGTGAGAATTTTTCGTTAGTGAAATTTGACGGAATTAGCGAAAAATTGAGTCTTGAGCGAGGGTCGGCCTTGCCTTAGCTAGCAAGGTTTGCCCAGGTGAGGCCAAGCCTCGCCTATAGCTTTCGAGAGAGGCCTCGCCCGGCCCTCTCCAAGCACAGCCGATGGTCGACCATCGCTTAAAACCGGCCACCATGAAAGGAAAGAAAAAGGAAAAAAGAAAAAAAGAAGAAGAAAAAGTAAATGACGAATATCTCCTTGACCAGCCGGTGAGGTCAAGTCCTTTTTTGAGACTCATGGCCACATCAGGCCCTTATTTGAAATAAGTTCCACTTCAGGCTTTTATTTGAAATTTTTCCAAGAATTTACTACAGTGTTTTTTTACCTTTTCTATGATCTTACTCATCTGTTTACAAATATATGAGAAAACTCGTGCACAGAAAAGACGAGAATGTTTTAAAGAAAAAAATCAGCTATTCATAGTACAAGTTCATTAACATTAGTTTTGTTGAATGTGTCGAAGCAAAGATATGAACAACCAAGAATTTGATAAGAAACTAGGATTTTTTTTTTTTTTTTATCAATTAAGGAGATAGAAGGAATGAAGTGGCTATAAAACAAATTTGAAGATTATCTATTCGTTATGTATAAATAATTTTTAAGATGACAAAGGATGAGGTATCTTTACATGTCTTAAAATTGATAATGAGGATATATTAGGTTAACTATCACTAGAAAAACGTTGGCAAGGCAAGTGAAATGGAATTTCAAAATACTGCATTGTTTAGAAGCGACCATCGTGGAGGGGGATACTGGACGTAATTCAACCCAAACTCCATTCCCAATCTCTAAGCCAAGTAGTATTTGTAACACAGTCGACCAACCTCGAGGTCATAAAATTTCTGCCACCAAAACATTTTTATTTTTATTTTCAATGAGCCCCCCAACAAAGGCCCAAATGGAAAATATCACCGAAAATCTTAATTTTTACGCATTGCGACAATAGTAGGCATAACTTAGGATGTTTGGTAAACGGAGTATAATTTTGTTGCACTGGTATAGATTTGGGGATTTTGGCGACACAAAATTTGGTGTACTAGAGACATAATTTATGATTCTTTTATGACACACAAAAAAGTTATGTGTAATAATGTTGAAGTGGACATACTTTAGGATTTTGGGTGTAACTATGTGGTGTCTAACATGGAGGGTTAAAAAGAAACTTCATTTTTGAAATAAAAAATTAGTTTTTTTTTTAAACTCAAATTGTGTATGATAAGGAAAATTTCTTATTAATTTGAACTGTCATTCAACCCCTTCTTTAATCACGTGGGATTATATTTCATGTAAACAGTGCATCAAAGATTATTATGAAAATTTTTAGGAGATTCGAAAGGTGAAATTTCCATTCAAGTTGGCTTTTTGTGGAACACAAGGATCTTATTACAATGTTATTCACTTTCTCTATGGTCTTACTCATCCGTTTAAATGTACGAGAAAACTCGTGCACTAAAAGGACGAGAAGATTTTAAGGGAAAAAACCAATTAATTGATAATGCAATTTTATTTACATACGTTCTGTTGAATGTTTCGAAGCAAAAGTATGAAGATCAAGAATTTAATGAGAAACTACGAGTTTTGATTAATTAAGAAGCAGATAGAAGGAATGAAGACATCAGAAATTTGAAAATTGTCTATTTATTTTTGTCTAAATAATTTTTGGGATGGCAATAGATATTTTTACATGTCTTAAAATTGATAATAAAATAATATCAGCTTAATTGTCACTAGAAAAACGTTGGCAATGTAAGTGAATGGAATTTCTAAGCCCAAACTCCATTCCAAGTCTCTAAGCCCAGTAGTCTTTTGTATACATTTTACCGACCCAAGGTTGTAATTTCTGACCACTAATTTTTATTTTGTCAATGAGCCCGAACACAGGTCCATGAACCCAAACATAGGTTTTTAATCTTTCTTACCAATAATAAAGAAGGGAAAACACCAATAAAAGTACGGGTGTGCATGGTCCGGGCCGGTCCGGGCCCGGTATGGAACCGGGGACCGGACCGGTAGTCCCGGTCCCCAAATTTTCGGGGCCCGGGGACCGGACTGGCCCAGGACCAACGGTCCGGTCCGGTCCCAATGGGACCGCTAATACCAAAAAAATTTAATTTTTTTTTACCTTGAACTTGACTCGAGCTTGCTAGTGATCGTGCAGTTTAGACCGTCCAATTGGTGTAAATTCCTCTTGTGTGAGAGTGTGATCTATAGTATTTTTTTCGACTCTTTTTTTATTCATTAGACGGGTTCGGATTAGGCTAAAGAGATCGTATTGCTGTAATATATCTTGAAATAACAAAAATGTCCGATCGAACACTTATTGCCAAACCCCTCAGCTACCAAAGCTTCATCCACATAACTTGGATGCCGCTCAGTTCTGATTTATTGTGTAAAAAACTTCAAATTCTGCAATTTATTTTAGAAGCAAGGAAGTTACTTTTCTCTTTTGATTAATAAGTGCTCATAAAAGTTGAATATCCCAACAAGATGGTGTTAGCTACTTTTTTTTTTCTAGGCGGTCCGGTCCGGTCCCACCCACCATGGGACCGGGGATCGGACCGCCCGGCCACTGGTCCCATTTATTGGGACCGGGGACCGGACCGCTCCCCTCAAGGACCAGACCAACCCGGCCGGGTTGGTCCAGTCCTGGTCCGGTCCAGTTTGCACACCCCTAAATAAAAGTCCTAAGTTTTACACAACGTCACACCAATAGGCATAGCTTACACCTTACGGTACTCGGTGGTAGACGGAGGGTAAATTTTGTCACAAACAAATTTGGGATTTTTAATGTCATAAAATTTGGAGTATTGGTGTCGCTTTAGGCATAGTTTATGGTTTTCACAACACAAAAATGTTTTGAGTAGTGATGTTGCAATTAACATACTTTAGAGTTTTTTGTGTGTAAATGTGCAGTATCTATTGGGGAGGGTAAAAAAGAAACCTCCATTTTTTGAAATACAAAAAGTAGCTTGGCATTTGGCAAACCGTTTTCGAGAGATTTTTAACAAGGATAAGTGCACCAGAAGTTCTAAAACTTGTTGGAAAGCGCAACCAAATCCTAAAACTTTCAAAAGTGCAATCGGGTCCTAAAACTCGCAAAATTGGTGCAAACCGAAAATAGAATTTGATATTCAAAATTGCCCTACTTTAGTTGTACAATTACACCCGCACTTCGAAATTGGCCCAGGTAATCGTCGTATGTAGCCCAATGTATATGTTGATGCACTTCTCGAATCTACGGGCTTAAAAAACGTTTTCCTTAACAATCCTTTTATAAACTTCACAATAGGTGGAAAGACCATTTAGGTATTGATTTGATTGGTCTTAGGACCATCTAGAGGTGATCTTTTGAGAACACCTATCTACTAAACTCACCATATACATCTCTTTGACAATCATCATCTATATAGACTGCCATCTCAAGGAGATATCGAGAATCGCCTTCATCTATACTTATCAACAGGTAAGCAGCAAACCGGTGCACGATCTGGAAAATTCTGGACTTACTAAGACCAATTTACAAAATCGGTTTATTGATGTATCGAGCTGTTGTCATTGACTTTTTAATGTGGTCCACCTGTTGAAAGGGCCATTCACATTCTAATACATCACTCAATAAACCAATTCTGTAAAACTAATTTACTAAGTCCAGCATCACTCACTCGATTGGCACACACTTGTCACTGATATGTAGAGGGAGATGCATGTTGAGATACTAATTTCTCATCGCCCGACTCCATTATTGATTGTTCTTTCGGACGAAAATGGGGAAAATTACCAAAAAAATCCTAAACCCATTGCAATCGTGTCAATTTAGTCATCAACTCTCTTTTTTTGCCGATTCAGTCCTAAATCTTTTGCAATTGTGTCAATTCAGTCCATTCAGCCAATTTTGGCCGGTCGGTGCCAACGTTGACGTCGGCCGTCTGGCAACATAATATTTTAATACTTTTTTAAAAAAATTATTTTTTTTGAATTTTGTTAATTTCTTTTTCATTATTTTGTTTTTTTTTTCTTCCATCATCTTCTTCTTCTTCCTCTGGCCAGCAACTAGCTAGAGGTGACGTCACCGGCCTCAGGTGAAGCTCGCCCCCGCCGGTCACTAGCGAGGGTAAGGTCGGCGAGGCCGAACCTCGCCTTACCAGTCTAGATCTAGCGAGGTCGATACCTCTGGCTAGCGATTGGGAAGAAGAAGAAGAAGAAGAGGGGAAGAAAAGAAAAAGAAAAGAAAAGAAAATCAAAAGAAAATTAACAAAAAAAATTAACAAAAAATTAAAATATTATGTCACCGGACGGTTGGCGCAAGCTAGCGTCCACGTCAGTACTGGCCGGCCAAATTTTACGGATAGACTGAACTGACATAATTGCAAAAGGTTTAGGACTGAATCGACCAAAAAAAGTTTAGAACTAAATTGACACAATTGCAATAGGTTTAGGACTTTTTCGGTAATTTTTGTACTGGAATATTGATTCATCGATTCCGTCTCTGAAGACTTTTCCCAATGCAAAACACGATCTTGAATATATTTAAACCTCAAACGTATGCATGAATCACCATGTGTAGTCCCGAGTGCTACAATAGTACCAAGTCTTCTACTTTTGAGAGCAGCTTTTAACGAGCGGGATGGTGACAAAACCTTTTATGATCGATACAAAGAAGCAGAGCATGCATGCAGGGGTAAAAAACTGAGGCAGAAATAGAGGAGGGAGTGAGTGATTGGGTGGTGGTTAAGCAGCAGGAAAGAAAAAGACACTGCACCACTCATTCATTACTCATTAGACAATTGAGATGTTTCTCATTCTAGAGTTCACAGAATACATCACAGAAACCAAGACAAAAAAAAACCAACAGAAAAGTCACATTGCAGATGGAAACCCTACCCTATTATTAATCTAGCAGAGAGAGAGGAACAGCTAATTTTTTAGAGACTTCTTCTTTTTTCCTTTTTTAAATAGAACCGCCTGACCCATCATGCGCCTGGTCACATTTGTTAAGTCCATTCAGATCCATCAGATTCAACGGTTACGATGGTCGATGCCGACCGTCTTTTGAACGAGAACTTCGGTTGGGAATTAGATGCTCAGCTCGAGGTTGTTCCGCTCTTCTTTGAGATTGGTGGCCGTGGTTGGGAAGAGGTCTAGAGTTTTGAGGGATGGTCTGGGGAGACGGACGGGGAGGATCGAACCCACCTCTGCCGCCGTGGTCATCGGTTTGTGGTCTCCGCCGTACATTTTCTTTGACAGCCTCTCCATCTCGACCGTCGTCTTCTCCAACATTTCTGTCGTCCATTTGTTAGTACTCATCACCTGCGGTGTTGCACCACCAAATCCTCCCTAATAGAAAGAAAAAAGGTTTACCGTTTTGGCTACTGGATACCAAAAGCCAACAAAACTACAGGATAACCCTATTCGTGTGAAAAGAGGCACACCAATAATACCCAGCCACAAATTGAACAACCAAATCACATCACAATCTTGTACTTTTTTTATGTTACTGGACACCCTTCTTTCATCTTTGCCTAGAGTGCAAGAAACACTAGAAGATAGAATCCGCACAGTAAGTTTTTGAACAATTGAACTGAAGAAACCAAGAGGGTGTTTACCTGGGGAATCAAGCTAGAAGTAGGGTTATAATAAGCAAGTTGCAGGTCAGTAGAAGCAGCTGGAGGAGAAGGAGGGGACTGAGGATGAAGGAAGCTCAGGAAGTGATAGTTGTGGTGGTTATTCATCATCATGTGTTGGTGATCATAGTGAGGATGGTGGTGATGATTACAAAGAAGGCTGTTGTTAAGTTGGTAGTGGTGGTGGTGGAGTTGCTTGGAGAGCTTCCTCCTGAGCTTCTGTCTGTCCCTGGCCTTGTGGTTCTGGAACCAGTAGAACACATTCTTGCCCTCTATCTTGCCATACAAGGAGAGTTGGGCTGTGATCTGCTGTATTTGAGCTGCATTTGGCGTCCTCACCCCGCTCCGGTACAACTCCTCCAAGATCATCAGTTGCTCTGGTGTTGGGCACCACCTTGTTGAAGCTGAAGGAGACATGATATTGCTTGCAAAATCCTAGGTTTTTTTTGAGGTTTTGGCTATTGGAGAGGAATTGTTGTGGTGATTCAGGAGGGGGACAAGGAGGATTGAAGAGAGAGGGGGGCTCAACAGGAGAGGTTAAAAAGAGAGCATTATAAGTGTCTTCTCAGAGCGGCCTTCACTGTGGAGATTCAATATCCATGCAGAGAGAGAGAGAGAGAGAGAGAGAGAGAGAGAGAAGTGTAATTGAATGATGATAGTATCATCATAACCCTATCATTAACTTTTTCCACAGAATGAAGCAGACAAAGAGTAAGTTGGGGATCAGAAGCTTGTATCGACTTAAATGAAAAGGAAAGCAAAAAGTAGAGTTTGCTATTTTGCTTTGTACAAACTACAAAGTGTCCTCTCTCTCCCTCTCTCCTCCCAGTCCATTCTCTACCTGTCTTTTCCTTTTTCTTCCCCCTTCCCCCTCTCTTTTAAGGGACTATCAGCTCATACATGATCAATTCTTCTATCTAGTTGAATCATGTGAGCTTGACGCATTGGAGCATATCGATCATATTGGTCTCGTGTGGGCCCGCCAAATCAAGCAGCTCACACACGCCGAGCGCACACAACTATTCTTCCTCTCTCGCCGACGCATGCGACGAAGATGAAACATGTTGTAGAGGACATCCGCGATTGCCGAATCTGAAACCAGTTAAGCTAGCGCTTGACATTGGATTCATACCAGCATCTTGTATATGTAGTTGATCTTCATGCACAGTACAAGCTATTCGAGATCAATCCATAACTATCGAAACTTCAACAGACAATAATGCTAATCTGTTGTATAAAAACGTAAATGAGGGGAATATGTCTTGATTTGAGAGGGAGTCCTATTAGTGTATTGATGAGCCTCACAGCATTATCTTTCATTGAATTAACTTAAATGCAAGCTCAGAACCTGCTGGGGGAACAAGAAAAGGCTGTGTAAACATTCACGGTAAAAGATTTTTCTCATAGTATCAAGTTACAATGAAAGTGAACGATCTCTAATTCTCTGTCTCCCACAACTACAAGTGAACAACTGCTGCCTGGGACGGATCAAATTTTGAATGTCATGCATGTAAAGACAAAATTAGGCAAGAGAAAAACCATCTATTTATGATTTTAGATTTGGTTTGATCTCATTCCCTGTTTCATTACGGCTTCCAAACTGTTTAACCATTTTGTCCCTTTACCCTCTCTCTCTCTCTCTCTCTCCCTCTCTCTCTCTCTGTGAGACATGTATGGGTCCAAGTTTTGACTACTGTATTATGTAGTCCTGACGTTAACAATTCAAGGTCTCTCTGACTATCACCAGATTCACCACTGCAGGGAGGTCCCGCTCATGCACGTTGATGGTGGGCCGCTAAAACTCTCTCTCTCTCTCTCTCTCTCTCTCTCTCTCTCTCTCTCTCTCTCTCTCTCTCTACATTGCATGTTGAACTTCTTGAAGGATAATTAGTTGTTGCAATTTGAATATCACGTCAAGATTATACAAAGTACTTGTTAATCTCTACAGCTACATCATAAACTCAGTCAAATTAAGATGAACATAAGTTTCTCCTTTGGTTTCATACATACAAGTACACGAGAGGTGGGTAGAGGATGTTATGCAGCACATCAAGAGCCGTTAAATTATCATAGCATGTCTTCTTTCCCTCATGAAGCGCGCTGTCAACTCTAAGCAAGCGACCGAGTGGTAAAATAATTAAAACTTTGCGCTTCAAGATGTTCAGAAATATTTGGTTTCCACAGCTCAATACAACTACAAGTGCATTCAGCTTAAGTCGTATGGACAAAACCAGGCGGTTCTGGGTGGTTCCCGGTTCATAAAACTTGGAACTAATCAATATCGGTTTGGTTCTCGGTTCTAGATGGGGACCCACCCACCCAAACTGGTTTTTTTTCTTATTATTAGTTGTAATTTATTACAAAACTAAAAACCCTTGCCCATTCTTCACTCTCCCATGTTGAAAACCCTAATGGCCCCAATATTCACTCATGCCTCTCTAGGACTCACGACGCTCACTCTCAAACTTTCAGTCACACCTCTCTACTCTCACAGCCTCGCTCACGCCTCTTCTCAATTCAAGTAGCTCTCTCTCTCTCTCTCTCTCTCCCTCTCTACGATAGCGGAGTAGGGATTTTGCATGTCCTTGTTAATTGAGCTAAATTTATGAGTTTTTGCTGTAGGGCAAAGCTTGCTCAGAGCAATTGTGCACTCGCTTCATCTACAAACTTGTTGATTTTGTCAAAAACTCGTGTCAATTAATGAGTTGCGCGTTTCTTCCGAAAGTCCAGGAATTAGGAGTGGTTATGGGTATCTCCTTAGATATTGTGGTAGAAGTAAGAATGGTTATTGAATCTACTATTCAACGAATATTGGAGACTCGAACACAAATGGATTTGCGATGTTTTTGTGATAGTGCACGTTTTCTTTTCACGTTGATAGGAGAAAAAGACAATCTCGATATTCCCACTTTTTTGTGCCGAAACATTTCCAGGACATGACCGGTTCCAGAAAAGTTCCTGGGTGAGTCTCGGATCAAGTGAGCTGGTTCCACAAATTAGGAACCTGTCCTTCTGGTACGGTTCCCAATTTTAAGGTAAGAATTTGCCCAACCTGAAATCGGATCATCTCTATAATTTACTTACAGATTTTCAAAATAATCACATTCTTACCAACATATATGAGCCAAGGATTGAGATACTATAGGAAAGGACACGACAGAGGATACGAAATCTAATACGGATAAGAACACGCGATAGGATTTCTAATTGCCATTTTCTTGATATGGTGTACGACTTCGACCGTTCGCTTAACTGTCTAGTCCCACTTCATCATTAATTGCCATTTTGGAAGAGAGCAGCACCGGAAAACTAAAGAGAAAAATATGAAAAGAAACAAAACCCCAAAAATGATTGGAAAGTCTTATCAGGAATAGATCTTTCTTTGTTCATAATTAATTTAAATTTATTATAATCTCCTCCAAGTCATCAGTTTCCCCATCAACATGTTGGATAAGGAGTGGTCTAATCTGAATCATATCTCGATGTCCTTGTAGCATCAAATCATCATTTGGCTCCCTCTCTCTCCCTCTCTTTCTCAGTGTAATTATATACCTCAGTCATACTTGTACCTACCCCAAGGATGACGTCATTTCGCGACCATATAAAAGGGTTCGCGTGTTATTACCTCCTAAGTCCTATTCTACTTCTTTCGCGAAGATACTTCGAATGAACTGCACTGTTTTCAAGGTTTCGTAGAAGTCCAAGAGCAGATCAAAGAACATGCATGGCAGCTGGGCGATGGGAGCAAGCAAGATACGTTAGCAAGTGGTTTTGTGGAAGTGATTTGACTTGAGATAGCAGCAAAGTCAAGCCCGAACAGTCGTGCCCAGCCTGAGGTTTTATGCTACCCTAACTCTAGGAAGATGGTTCCGCTCGTGACAAATTTTAAGTCCCAACGCAATGACAACGAGAAGCGAGCTGAAAAATATTTAGGGTTTTCTTTTATGCTTTCAGGAGATTCCTTGGAACAATTAACAACAAATATCACAGTTCAGGAAACCAGAAGAAGAAGAGGAAAGAATAGAGCATTCCCTTTCAACAGATCAAAATACTGTCTGTTCCTACAGAATTGGTTGGATTATGAAAGATGAATGTTAGATGAATAGGTATATTATACATGGTTATCAGATTTTTTTTTTCTTTTTTTTTCATGTCCGATAAGTATTCAGTGCACGTCTTGGCAATCACAGGAATCAGGATGGCAGATCTTTTATAAACCCAGGAAGTATGCTTCCTGAATCGATACTGAGTTTCAATGTACACAAGACAAGTAAACGCAACCTGAGTGCACACACTCTTTAAAGTTCATCGCTCCGCCCGACTTTGCTTGGTCAAGAGCAACACTGCTACAATGACAGGAGTTGATATCAAGCCTAGAGCTTCAACGATGTTGGGTCTCGTGATCTCGGGGAAAAGGATGCTCCCGTACTTTATTACAGCGGCACCAGCAATAGAACCGGCTCCTAATTTCCAGAGATAGTTCAAATCCTCCTGCTAACACCGCAAATATTTAAATAGCATCAGAATCAAATGCAGCTTAACTGATGAAGAGTCGAACATCGCCAAATCCACATCTGAATTCTGAAATATGTCTGTTGTTCGCTATCTTTCCTAGAATTAACGACAGCCCCACAGACTCAGACTTCATCTACCGCATTTAATGGAAGACTAGTTCAAATCTTATTTTAAGATGATTATATCTCAAATGTAGAAGCTGAGCCACCTTACCAACAAGAAAATGATTCTCTGGTTTTCTATACGGTCGACCTTGGATGTAACAGCATAAAGAACTTCACTACTTTCCAAGTCCTCCCCTTCAGAGAAAGCCCGAGTGGCCTATGCTATCAAGCGGTGCTGAGCTTTGGGAGAACAGTAGGCAGAGGCTGGCAACAGGCTCCGCAGAGCCTCAGACAAACCTCTAACTGACCATGCTCAGTTACTCTCTAGCTAACACTAGAGAAGGCTATGAGAAGGTGCCGATGCAACAACAGTTTTGTGTGCACATACAGTCAATGCCTAACTACTCCTAACATAAATATGCAAAGATACAAAATTTGGTTACTGAATGTTCATGTACAAAAGGAACTCTCATCTCTAATCCTTCTGTTCTCCTATGAGACTGCTTCCTTCACCATTACCGCCCCTTTCTCCTCCACATAACGGGTCTATGGCACTACCCATTTGTCTAGTAGCATCACATATAAATATCTTCAGAGATTAGAATAAAACTAACAGTCTTGTGTACACATACAGTCATATCCTCCTGCTAACACCACAAATATTACAATAGCATCAGAATCAAATGCAGCTTAACTGATGAAGAGTCGAATATCGTCAAATCCACATCTGAATTCTGAAATTTGTCTGTTGTTAGCTATCTTTCCTAGAATTAACAATAGCCGTCCCACAGACTCGAACTTCATCTACCGCATTTAATGGAAGACTAGTTCAATTCTTATCTTAAGATAACTATATCTGAAATGTAGAAGCTGAGCCACCTTACCAACAAAAAAAAAAATGATTCTCTGGTTTTCTATATGCTCGACCTTGAATGTAACAGCATAAAGAACTTCACTGCTTTCCAAGTCCTTCCCTTCAGACAAAGCCTGAGCGGCCTATGCTATCAACCGGTGTCGAGCTTTTGGAGCAGAGGCCAGCAACAGGCTCCGCAGAGCCTCAGATAAACCTCTAATTGACCATGCTCAGTTACTTTTTAGCTAACACTAGAGAAGGCTATGAGAAGGCGGTGATGCAACAACAGTTTTGTGTACACATACAGTTAATGTCTAACTACTTAACATAAATATGCGAAGATAATGAATTGGTTACTGAATGTTCATGTACAACAGGAACTCTCATCTCTAATCCTTCTGCTCTCCTATGAGAACGCTTCCTTCACCATTACCGCCCCTTTCTCCTCCACATAATGGGTCTATGGCACTACCCATTTGTATAGTAGCATCACATATAGATATATCTTCGGAGATTAGAATAAAACTAACAGTAACTAAACCTGTCTAGATAATTCGTACAAATGCGATAATGGGTCCGGTCTGAACCGTACCTACATGCAAGTGTCATCAAGTCGCAGAGTTAGGGGGAAAGGGCTAAATTTGGATCATCAAATGGCCATGAAAATTCTTTAAGGGCTTAGACTGCAAGCATAGAAATTCGAACCTGGGTTTCGCAATAACAATGCTGTATAACAGAGAGGATCTCACCAAGTTACCCAAGAGTACAAGGGAACACTTACCGGCACCAAATGATGGACTCTTTCTCAAACTGAAGGTAGTGATGGGAGTTTGAAATTCCCACCTCTTTTGGGCACTGAACCAAAACCAACCGTAGCTACTTTTCAATCAGGATAAGGACATTGCAATCCATTTTTTCCTGCTCTCTCTATCTCTCTCTCTCGTGTAAAAAAACTAACTCCCACCTCACAAAACTGCAATTCAACTTTAGAATTTAGAACCTCAAATTCAAGTGACTAGTATTCCCAATTGCCCTCATATATCCTGTACTGAGATAATTTTGAGCTTAGCTGGCCATTACTTGTACTTTACCCCCCAACTTCAGACAAGAAAAATTCTACAGTTTTCGGAAACTATGCGCAATTGCGAAGTCCGGTAGCAAATATAGTTCAGAGGAAGGGAGAGAGAGAGAGAGAGAGAGAGAGAGAGAGAGAGAGAGAGAGAGAGAGAGTAACCTGGGAGGTGTAAGAGTCCCCAAAGCTTGAACCTTTATCGTCACTTTTGGGATTATTAGCAGCGAGAACACGACAAGACCTCCATATCCTCGTCGTCGGAATAATGGAGTTTTGTCCAAAACCCTTGACCGTACTTGTGGGTCGTGGACGGTGGATGACGACGGAATTACGCCGGGGGTATCCGCAGAAATTGGCGTAGACTGCAACTTCCATGGCCATTGCCTTCTCTCTGCAACACCACCACTCCGATAATGTTTAGAGCCCAGTCACTTGTCCGGTCGGACCGAAAGAACCGGTTTTGCGTTCCAATCCGGCGTCATTCTTAATTTTTTTCTACAGTTTCTTTTCAAGATCTCATCTATTTTCTTTTGCGTTAATAAACTCTTTTACACAGCACACCTGTAGCAAAGTTAACAGAGGTTAGAAATCCTTTTCTCTCCCTCTCTTCTCACTCTCCATGTCTTCTTCAACTTTCAGTGAGACAGAGAGAGGATTTGAGCTAGTCTCACCCTCCCCTCCCTCTCTTATTTATTTTTTCTTCTTTCGCGATTTATATTTGGAAGCTCTCTCCTCTCGATCTAGTTCTAGATATGATAATTTAAACTCTCCGATCTAGTTCTAAATCTAAAAGCTATCCTCTCCCAATCTATTTTGATTGAATTTTCTTGTTCTTTTCTTATATTTTCTTCTCTCCCGATCTAGATCTGAGAGCTCTCTTCTCCTGATTTAATTCTAGATCAAAGAGATTGGAGCTATAAATATGTTCTCGGGGGATTCGGTACCCATGTGCTTTGTCCATGTACAAGTCTTCTGCCTCCAATTTCAATGGTGATCGCAAGGCTTTGGCATCTCGTTGAACTAGGCCTGTCAAACGGGTGGATCGGGTCAAAAATAGTCCACCTATATTGACTGGTTTAATCGTTTTGATCCATTTTCACGCAATACAAATCTAGCGATCAATACCGACCCGACTATATTGATAAAACACTTTCATATTTAATCTAATTAAAAAAAAGTATGTGTTATAAATTTCAATTATTTATTACTTATTTTCCTTTTTTTTAGAAAATCGCCGAATTTCATTCTTCCTCTGCCGGCGGCGTCTGGCAATAGACCAACGACTGGCTACCGGCGGCGATCCGCGACCGGCCGACGATCGGCAGCTTCTAACGTCTGGCCGTCCACCTGTAACGACCGACGACCAGGCGATTGGCCAAACCCCGACGAGCCTCGAGCTCGCCCGAGGCCGGCGAGGCTCGAGCTTGCTTGCGGTTGTCGCCGGTCGGTCGCCGCGGGGGAACAAGGAAAAAAAGAAATAAAATGAAAGAATAAAATTAAATAAAAATTATGAAAAAATTTGTGACCCTCGCAAAATTTCGTAGATGAAAAAAGAAAAAATAAAATTAATTAAAAAATATATAACATAAAAAAAATTAAAAAAATCAGAAAACTTTTTTATGACTGATAGTTAGGTAAACCATTTATGTCCCATTTATTTAAGACTCATTAAGTTGTTAAGTAACTCATTTATAATCCAATTAAGCTTATTTTTAAAACTAAATGCAACTCATTTATGATCGACACTAGTAAATATGGGTTTTGGACCCATTTTGCCACCTCTATGTTCAACCACAAAAATTTGCTCTTCCAAATGTTAGATCTGTGATTGTTCAACATATTTTTGTTGTCTCTGTACTATGATAATGTAGAGGAAGCCGAACCTAGAAGCGCACCGCCAACTAGCAACGCCATAGTTACTGCCGGTGTGTTCTTATCATTGATGATTATACGAGATCTAATGACCGGTTGCAGACTATTTTACTTGACGGATTCGTTCTTTTGGAACGGGTGTGTGCTTAACCCTACTAGTGCTCTGTTGATCCTCGTTTTTTGGATTTAGCTTTGTTTTGTACTATTGCTTCAATTTTATTTGCTACGAAGTTATGTACTTTTCTTGTATCCTTTTGACTGATGAGTACAATTTTCTTTTCGACCAAAAGAAAAATTAACAGAGATTTCAAAACTAAATATACATTTTTCTATGATTTCGTATGTCCATTCTTATTACTCCACTTTTAGTTTTAAAGATGTATCAAACACTATAGTTGTCCGAAGGTGTTAAAATAACTGATTTTATCACCATTGTATTAGATTTTGCAACAACAATCATCGAATCGATCAAAATCATATCAAGTTGCTACATTAAAATCGAGCTCACTAACATTTCATCTAGAATCTCGAGTCTAATATGCATATTCACATTGGTTATTTATGTCACTCTGTGTCATTATGAAAATAATTCGACGTGATAACAAGAAAACTTTCACACACAAGAAAAATAAAGTAGAAACTTGTCAACTTGTATTCACTTTCGAGTAATATAGTTTTTGAGCTGGACTATCTCTCAATAAATTCGTGTAATATGACCATGGTATTTGTTAGGATTCGGCGCACAATCGCAACGAAGTAAAGCATAAAAGCGAGAAAGAGAAATCAATATACGAGATTTTATCCTGATTCACCCTTAAACTAGGGTTACGTCCAGCAGAAGATTCCACTATCAATGAAAAAATATGGGCTTAAATCGTAAAAGTCTCTCTGGTGTCCAGGGGCCGCTGCCCCTTTGAGACCCCGGCGAGGCGGCTCCCCAGGACCCTCCCCCTCAACGTAGAGCGGGATTCACGTGCTTTCGTGTCGTATGGGAGTATGAATCACACCCAACAGTATTGTCGTGTCGTGTCGTGTCATGAAGTGTCGCCTCTAACAGAAAATGGAAATGCTGGCTAATCTTTATACATGTGTATTGGGATAAATCATCTAATGTATAGATAAATCTTAAGACTCTCTCCCTCTTTCTACTATAGCCCGAGATGAATGGATGGAAACGGACCGTATAACACTACGGGGGACACAAAGAATCTTTGGAGTCCGAGACGACACTAATGGTGATGGGACAGATCGAAGTTATGAGCATTCACGTGCTCCGACATACACGTGAATTCATCTTCGCCAGTTTCCTGATTTACGTATGAACCGCCCAACAGTGTGCCGAGAATGAATGCATCCAGACAGTGTCTTCTGAAGCCAGAGATGTGTCTTCTGTTCGGGACCGTCTTGGCTGGTGAACACAGTGCACTGTCCGAGATACAAAAGTGGTTTCAGACATTACTTCTGTTTTTTTCTGTCAAAGTTTCAAACATTACTTGAACGAGCTGGAAAGTTAAGGTGATCTTTACTTCGATGGCCCCCAAAACCAGAAGAGGTTATCTGTACTAATTCATGGAAGCAACCCCTTATACCTTAAGTACTTTGGTAGTTCATGTTTCCTTGTAAATGATCTTGCCTAGTCCATGAAGTTAGTCGAGTATTTCGTGATTTCGAAATGTACTTTTTGGAGTCAACTTCTCCTTAAGAAAAATATTTAATGATTCGGCTCCGGTTCCGTAAGTTTTTCCTTGCAGGATCCAAAATAATATCACGGACTTACATTAACCGAGGACTTTGGACATCAATGAATGAGACGAGCCACACATCATAAGTTATCATCGAATTTTTCATTCATGGAAATAGGACAAGAACCAAATACGATGATATATCAATGCATGAAAATCATAAAATAAAAAAACCAACCCTTAAATTATACTCTTCATGAGATTTGGTATAAGCACAAATTTTTGCTGGTGAACCAACTTCGGTAGTGTTACTTATTTAACTTGAGCTTGCTACGTTGAATATAATGATTTTGTTTTTGCTCTAACAAGCTGAAAAAACAAAATAGAAGCTGCACATAATTTACAAACAATAATTTAAATGGTATACAATTCCTTTCTTTCAAACGACAAATCTCTTCGTTGCGAAGACCTTCCTTTTGCTCTTAATTCCAAAAGGAGTTACCTCCTTCTCGCAGGAATCAGAACCGTGCCAAACTCGTCGCGGCAAATATCGACGGAAGTAGAAATACTCGGAGCTCAAATGGGGTCCCCCGAGGACCTGGACCTTCGCAAATCCCGGTCGCCAGTCGTCGCTTCCTGCGAGCTTCAAGTAGAGGTAACACACGGCCGACTCCAAGCATTCGCCGACCACGCGGAACTCGTCCACCGCGCAAGCTCGGAACGGCTTCCGTGGCACGTCGTCGAGGGGATCAGCGGGCTGTAGGGGATCGAGGGTGTGGAAACGCTTGGCGTCGAGACGGCGGACGACGATGTCGGTGGAGTTCATGTCGCCGAACCGGACGGCCACATGGTCGGAGGTCTCGGCCCCGTTGGTGCACGTCGTTTCTATGGTTATGGCGTAGGTGCAGCGGTTCTGCGATCAAGAAGATGTGACGCAAAATCAAACTATTTCGAATGTACGTGCTGCAGTCGGTTTTACATTTGTCGGGGAAAATTATCAAAAAAAAAATCCTAAACTAATTACCTTGTTTTGGGAGGTGCGGGTTTCGTTTCCGGCAGCTAAAGCGAACAAGAGGACACAGCTCATGAAGAACCATGGTTTGCACAACCTTAATCCTTCCATGGCCATGTTCACGAGTTCAAGACATGAACACACCGACAACGACTTATGTATTGCCTTAGAAAAGAACACCCAAATTCTTTCCTTCTCGAACTTACAAAGGTGTAATGTTCTCTTGGGCACTTTAATCTTTACAACTAGCTAATACCGTCGACATCACTTATGCTCATTAGCTTTTCTGGTTTAATCCTCCCTTGATCGGTGATTAAAGTATCTTTCACTGTTTTTTAATCACATTCATCGGATCGTCTTAAAGTTCAAAACCCTTTTTTTTTTAAATAGAAAAATCACTTTACTCGTGAAGAAAATTATTGAAATCATCTTGGCGAAACCTATCGACTCTGGTTTCCCAAAAACTCAATATATTCTCTAAGTCATGTAACTAGTTAAGACTTCGGGAACAAGTCAGTTGGCAAACTCCATTTCTGCTCAGATTGAATTTGAAAGCTTTAAACCACAATCAACATGTATAGCAGCACCACTTTTTCTTAAACAAACTCTTGGTCGAATCGAAGTAAGTCGTGGCAATACTCCTATATTCAGGGAAAATTATAAAAAAAAAGTCTTAAATCTATTGCACTTTTACCAATTCAGTCCTAAACCCGTTTTTTTTACCAATTCAGTCCTAAACCCTTTGTATTTGTGTCAATTCAATCCATCCGGCCAGCGCAGACGTGGACGCCGGCCGACACTGACGAGGTAATTTTTAATAAGATTTTAATATTTTTTCAATTTTTTTATTTTTGTTTTTATTTATTTTGTTTTTTTTGTTCATCTTCTTCCTCCGGCCGGTTGCTGATCCGGCGACCTGCTGGAGGCGAGGGACGGCGAGGTTCTACCTCGCCGGCCACTGACGCCGCCACGCTGGGCGAGGCCAACGCCTCCATAGCTGGGCGAGCTTCGGTGGTGCTTTCGTTGGACTTCCAACGCCTACAAAACAATGAAAACTCGACAAACAGGAGCTGTCACCGTGCAAGGCAGCGTCTGGGGTCAGGACAGGACTTTGACTCGTCATCTCGGTCAAGCGGGTGGAAGCATCAAGGAACCCCGTGGTGCTGCAGCTCTCGGTCGTTGGTTGATAGACGAACACGAAGGGAACTAACGATGGCTGAATGTCTTCTCTTTGCTCATGTGGTGAGGAAAGCAAATCGAGAAAATCTTGGTCTCCAAACTGTGGCAGAATATGACGCGGCTCGCACCACCTCACTCTCTCTTGATCTACGCCGTGGTCGGGCGAGCTCGAGCTCACCTGGCGACGAGCTCGAGATCTCCCGGCCATGGCGTCGCCAGATCTAGGCGAGAAACGGCGACGCCATGACCGGGCGAGCTCGTCCAGCCGACGGCGGCGCCAGTGGCCGGCGAGGCTACCTCGCCGGCCGGAGAAAGAAGATGAGCAAAAAAACAAAAAAACAAAAATAAAAAATTTGAAAAATATTAAAATATTATTAAAAATTGACCCGTCAGCTTCGGTCGGCGTCCACGTCAGCGCCGGCCAGTTAAAGTTGGCTGGATAGACTGAATTGGCTCAAATGCAAAAGGTTTAAGGACTGAATTGGCAAAATTAAAAGATTTAGGACTGAATTGATAAAAGTACAATAGACTTAGAACTTTTTTGACAGTTTCCCCCCTATATTCATTATTGGCACCCATGACGAGACATAGCTCACTTTTTTCATGCCAAAGCAAACAATTGAGATATATTGTAAATCATCATTTGAGGGGAAATGATCCAATCGATCATAACCATATTGTGCGGGTATCAATTCAGTCTTAAACTTTTCAATTTTGTCAATTTTATCCTAAAACGCTTTGCGAAAAATTTCAATGTATTCCTTCCAGCCAATTCTCCCCAGAAATCGTTGACGTTGCGGTTTGCCACGTAGGACAATTGGCGATTACTGGATCGCCACGTCAGCGATCTCAAAATTGACCAAAATGACTGTATTGGAATTTCGCGCAAATGTTTAGGACTAAATTGGCAAAAATTGAAAAGTTTAGGATTGAATCGATACTCGTACAATAAGTCTAGGACTAATTCAATAATTTTCTCCGTAATTTGACAATCCCTCGTGCTCATTGACAACTCATTTGTAAATCGACCCTCTAACTTGCTTATTTTTTTAATCCATGAGTTGATTAAACTTACAACTAGTCCTCCTGTGAGAGCATCATGCAAACTAATATCTGTGGAACTACTACGACACAAAATTTATCTTTATAATGAAGAAGATATGGGATCTTTGCATCAATTGGGACATTTTACCAGGCGATCCCGTATTTTAATCCTGGGAACATGCAAAATGGTGCGGTAGAGAAGAGCCTGGACTTGGAGAAAGGGAGATCCTTCAACCCCAAGAAAATGAGAGATTGTACCAGAAGGGGAGTAGGTTTGTAGGGTTTAGATAAGTAACAGGAAGATCAGTCGATTTCCTATGTATCGTAGCGATCCATGAAAGCAAAGTGAGACCTCCTCCTTCTCCATGCCAAACAATACTTTTTGTCTGCAGATTTATGAAGAATATGATACCCTTGGCATGTAAGCTGCAGTTGTTAGCTCGTTTGCTTGAACTAAACTTGCGTCCGCTTAGGTTGTCCGTGTCCCACTATTCATCCTTGACCTGTTACCCTATGAAGACGAGAATAGACTGTACACAGAACCGCCACAGCTAACTATTAAAACGACATCTTTGATGGTTACAATCTTATAATTTCTTTGTGACCAAGTTAAGCCGCCCTTTGAACAGCAAAAATAAAAAAGAAAATGTTAGTACATGTCCCAATCCGATGACCTGCCAGTGCCATGCATGCTTCAATCTTGATCCACTGAGTTACATTGAGTAAACAGCCTGGATTATCCACATTACCCCTCGAAGATAATGACGGCGGTAAAAAGAAAATCTGATCGTAACTATTGTCGACGTAAGGTAGGTTTCGGCATCTCGTGCGCAGGTTATGTTCGTTCTCGACGTGGAATTTGTGCGGTTATGTCGAATTCTCTCTCGATGTTGATCTTCACCATCATCCCCTCCTTAAGATTTTCATCTTTGTGGTTCTTTTGTGGTATAATGAAGCAAGTTTCTTTAATCTCAAGAAATGGCTACTTAATAAACATTGTATAATGCTATTTATGTAACTAAGAAAACTTTTTCAAAAGCATTTAAGATTTTCCCCCCAAGAAAGAAACTTCTGACTGATCAACTACAGAGAATATCTCTTGAGAGTGAGTTTTCTGCTGCAAAATATGGACTTTGGAAGGAGATATTACAACAATAAGAACCTTCTACAGAAAGCAAAGCAGCAACCACCAATTTACTAGTTAGATTCAATTGGGTGCATAATAATATTTGCTCACTGGTTCTTGCTAAACATGAGACTGAATAAATTTGATTGTTTTCACCACAATTTAAAAATGTAATAAATAAATAAGAGTGCTCTTATTCGAAATTCCCCGTGATCTTCGATCAATTTTGCGCTTCAGTATAATTACCAGGAGTAAACGCTATGACTTGTTTCCAATACTTTTTATTAACGCCACAATGTGCTTGAGCTTGAGACGAGAGTAACATAACTTTGCCCAACATGGGAAGTTTGACTTGAAGGGGAAGGAGGTCAAAAGTGGATTGTCTTTGACATCACTCTAAAGTTGTTCTAACAACCGATGATATGGAGCTGTTCCAGCTTCTCTATTCAGTAAACTTTGCCTTTTCACTTCCAGATTAGCTAGGAACACTTGCTTATATATACTCTAGGAGATTGGTCATGCTGCATCCACAACCAGTGCAAACTATCCACAAGTTTTCTCAACCTTTACACCCATCTGTCTCCTCTGTTCTGCTAAAAGAGAAGTGAGGTTGAGCAGAGAGAAAATGGGTGCTTCTTTCCTCCCGTCATGTCCGCTCGCCGGTTTCTTTCTGGTCGCAATTTTCGCCTCATGCTTCTTTCCTGAGCCTGCTCTTGTCGCCGGTGAAGGCGTGACCAGGCATTACAAGTTCAATGTATGTATGCACATGTCGCATCCCTGAAACCATTTTTGAAATGAGATTGGATTCTACACATGAACCATGTATACGATCTGTACATGGACTTGCGCGATGATAATTCCTGTGGTGGTTCTTTCTTTCTAACCACGTGAAAATGTGTTTGGCAGGTCGTGTTGCGAAACGTGACGCGTCTGTGCCACACCAAAAGTATGGTCACTGTGAATGGGAAATTTCCGGGCCCTGGAGTCTTTGCCAGGGAAGGCGACCGACTTCTAATTGAAGTAGTTAACCGTGTCCCAAACAACATCTCGATTCACTGGTATGACAAATTGCACTGAGTTGATAGCCTACAAGCCATTATTAATTGATGTAGTCAAAAGAGAGGCACTTTCCTAGTCTCGTCCTAGGCTGTTGTTCAACTGAGAGGATTAATTTCCTTTTCTGTCTTTTCTACGCAAAACAGGCATGGAGTTCGACAACTTCGGTCAGGATGGGCTGATGGTCCTGCATATGTGACTCAATGCCCGATACAAACTGGCCAGAGTTATGTGTACAACTACACCATTGTAGGCCAAAGAGGCACTCTTTGGTGGCACGCGCATATATCGTGGCTACGGTCAACTCTCTACGGTCCTCTGATCATCCTTCCCAAGCATAATGCTTCTTACCCGTTCGCCAAGCCTCACAAAGAAATCCCCATCATCTTCGGTAATGCATTAGAGATGAGACTGATCCAAGCTCAACATTACTTTCACATCGACTTTTCTGAGTACCGAGAATCTAACTAGGAGTACAAAATTTCAGGCGAATGGTTCAATACAGATCCTGAAGCAATCATCAGCCAGGCTCTGCAAACCGGCGGTGGACCTAATGTTTCCGATGCCTATACCATCAATGGACTTCCAGGACCATTGTATAACTGCTCCGCCAAAGGTATCACAACTTGCATTGTGGATTATATTTCCTGAAAATCTCATTTCCATAGGAATCCTGGAAACATACAATTGAGAACTAATGGAGCAAATATTTTTCGCTAAATGAATTCTTGCAGATACATACCGGCTCAAAGTGAAGCCAGGAAAGACTTACCTTCTTCGCTTAATCAATGCTGCACTTAATGATGAGCTCTTCTTTAGCATTGCAAACCACACACTCACTGTGGTCGAAGCAGATGCTGTTTATTTGAAACCCTTCGAGACCGAGACACTCCTAATAACCCCCGGACAGACCACAAATGTCCTTCTTAAGACAAAACCCCACTACCCAAAAGCCACTTTCCTCATGACTGCAAGGCCTTATGCGACTGGCCTTGGTACATTCGATAACTCTACCGTCGCCGGCATGTTAGAATATGAACCACCACTTAACGAGCCTCATCAATCTTCTTCAGTTAAGCAACTTCCGCTCTTTAAACCAACTCTCCCACCTATGAACGACACAGCCTTCGCCACGAATTTCACAAATAAGCTCCGGAGTCTAGCAACCGGACAATTTCCCGCTAATGTACCTCAAAAGATTGACCAGAGATTCTTCTTCACGGTCGGTCTCGGAACCAATCCATGTCAAAGCAACCAAACTTGCCAAGGGCCAAATGGGACAAGGTTCTCTGCTGCTGTTAACAACGTATCTTTTGCAATGCCGACCACTGCTCTCCTTCAGGCCCACTTCACTGGTCGATCAAACAGAGTCTACCGCCCGGACTTCCCGAGCTACCCGAAATCCATATTCAACTTTACTGGGACCCCACCCAACAATACAAATGTGGGCAATGGAACAAAACTGGTGGTCTTGCCTTTTAACACCAGTGTTGAGCTTATTATGCAGGACACGAGCATCCTTGGTGCTGAGAGCCATCCCCTTCACTTGCATGGGTTCAACTTCTTTGTCTTGGGACAAGGATTTGGCAATTTTGACCCAAATACGGATCCTGCAAAGTTCAATCTTGTTGACCCAGTTGAGAGGAACACTGTGGGTGTTCCTTCTGGGGGTTGGGTTGCCATAAGGTTTTTAGCTGATAACCCAGGTGAGAAAAATAATCTTAAGACAGAACATACATAATCATGACTAGGTAACAAATTCAGAGGCATCATTAACTGTGAAGAAACGTTGGGTTCTCTAATGTATGCAATTTCTCTTTCATCTACTTATATTTTTTTGGTTTCTGAAGAACAGGGTAGAATCCTAAGGGGTTTGTTATTGTCTCTAACTTTGCAATTTCTATTTTTAATGATGGATGCTAATGAAAGCTATCATCATATAGGGGTGTGGTTCATGCACTGCCACTTGGAAGTTCACACCAGTTGGGGCTTGAAGATGGCATGGCTTGTCTTAGATGGGAAGCTACCCAATCAGAAGTTGCTTCCTCCACCTGCAGATCTTCCCAAGTGTTGATTGACATCTCATTCTCACTTTTGGATTGACTTTGACTGAATGTTTTTATTTCTTTCTTTTTGGGTTTTGCTAATTCTGTTGTGATATTGGCCTTCTTAATGGGGTAGGTAATTGGGATAGGCCAATCCTTCAATAACTTTGGGTTTTCTTGGTGTGGGATGGGCTAAGTAAAGAGATGAGTGGAGGGGAATATGTTTTTGTAATTTGCATTGCGAAGAGGCTCAATAAGATCTTCAGATTATGAAACATTCCTGTTGTTCTCTTATTCACAGCGAATTTCAACTATATAATGGCCCATTGGGTCAGAAAATCACAGCTAAACTTCAATAAAATTTTCAGAATTAACACTAAACCGCAGTATCCTTTAAACCACGGAAGGCCATCAATACATTAGGCCAGCACATGACAGAGCTTCATCCAAAATGGAACAGTGTTTTGTAAAGGTTTTTATAATTATTTTATAGCTCATTTTTCAGAATTTTTTGCTCAATGATGTCCATTCCATCCATCGTTTAGTTCTCCTACCTATCTTTTCACTGATACCTCTCAAGTATGCTCTATCTTGAACTCAGGTGGGTGAGAGTTTTAACACTTTTCAAGCGAGTGAAGCTCTCGTAGAACGTCACCTATAGCTTATAATCAAATTAATTAACATACACTAATGCATCAGATTTTCTACGCGGGTTACTGTGCAATCTTTTGCTGCTTCCTTTTGAAGGATTCTAGACTTGGAATAATATTTCTTGTTGCGTTAGGTGGGTGGTCTTGTTGACTCCCAAAGACTACATAATCCTGTGCCTTTTTGAATCGTCCGAAATAATTGGCGTTTTGCTTGTTGAACATATCATACAAAAGCTGGCCTGCAGATTCTTGGAACAACACAGCAAGACAAGACCACAAGACAAAATCTTGAACTTTAGATGTAAAAAAGACTTTGAATTATGCATTATTGCATGCTTTCATTTGATTAAAATGTCTTGATGCACCTTTCCTAGAATTGGTCAGTAATGGCCCAAAGAAGGCAGGGCTAGAGAAACAAAAGCAGAATCAAGTGAACCAAGATAAAAGTGTTTATGCAAGGTTGGTCGTACCAAAGATCTAGCATTCTAGCCACAGAGCTGCATTAGCAAGCCATAAATAACAACCGTAAAAAAGGCATCATTATCCTTATGTTCAATCCATCTTTGCCTGTCATTACGCCGAAAAGCACGAGGTTTGCATCCAATACATGTTACTTGCCGTCCTATAACAAGGCCCAGTGCAACACTGTTCAATCCATCTTTGCCGGTCATGATGCCGAAAAGCAGAAGCTTTGCATCAAATACATGTTACTAAAAAAAAAAAGTTGTGACAAGGCCCAGTGCAATACTCCGTGGCTTTGTTGTTTCTTCATCTTTCACAAAACAGAAAATAAAATGCAGCTTCTATAAAAACAAGCGTACCTCCGAAACCGAGCCCACCTGACTATATGAAAGACCGCATGATTTTGGAAACAAGTGGTCAAAGTTTGGCACCTCTAAAAAGCATGGGGACCAATACAAAATGCCAGAGAGTAGATAAAACAGAGATTGAAGGGCACTTGTGAAACACTCCATTAGAATCTAGCCGTCGAGGGGAATCCTGAATCTAGTCGTCCTATAGGCATCAAAAGACACAAGCGTGAAGACAAATCCTCCACGCCATTTTGATTGGATCAATATTCAAGCACATCTGACAATGTTGAATGCATTGACAGACAAAATTTGGGTTCTCGAGATAACAATGTGACACCACAACAAAGCCAATAATGCATTGTTAACAGATAACTATTCTAACCTTGCTTGTTTCTCTACATATATGCCCATCAGAAAACAGAGTGATCCCATCTTACATCCATGGAAATGGAAAGAACCATTCTACTTCCTCTCATTTTTCAAGTTTTCCTCTTCACAGTCCCAATAATCCATGCAGCCCCAGGAAACTCAAAGCTCTTCAGGGAATACATTGGAGCAGAAGGAAAGAATGTCAAGTTTTCCGACGTTCCAATTAATTCTGACGTCGAATTCCACTTCATTCTCTCTTTCGCCATAGATTACTCAACCTCAGTATCCCCTACAAATGGCGACTTCAATGTCTACTGGGATAAGCAAAATCTCGGCCCTTCTGCCGTTGCCTCCATCAAGGCTCGTAAACCAAATGTCAAGGTAGCTATGAGTCTTGGAGGGGACACCTTAGGCGGCAAACACGTTCACTTTGCTCCGAAGTCGATCAATTCATGGGTCAGCAACGCTGTAGCTTCACTCACAAGAATTTCAAAGGAGTATGATTTGGATGGCATTGACATTGACTACGAACACTTCAGTTCAGATCCAGATACATTTGCAGAGTGTATTGGTCAACTTTTAGCCCACCTAAAACAGAACAAGATAGTGTCATTCACCTCAATTGCACCTTATGAGGATGACTCTGTTCAGCCATATTATCTTGCTCTGTGGAAGAAGTATGGACATCTCATCGACTATGTCAATTTTCAATTCTATGCTTATGACAAAGGAACTACAGTTTCTCAGTTTATGAAGTTTTTCGAGGATCAGAGCTCCAACTACAGAGATGGAAAGGTGTTGGTGAGCTTCGGTACTGATGGAAGCGGGGGTCTATCCCCAGCAAATGGTTTCTTTGAGGCGTGTGGCCGACTTAAACGCCTCCAGAAACTTCATGGAATTTTTATATGGTCTGCAGATGACTCCAAGAAGGCTGGTTTCCGCCTTGAAAAACAATCACAGAACGTTTTGGCCAGCATACCGTGAGATGAGGAAAAAGCAAAGGGGGGAAAAATGCTTTCCAGCTAGTAGGATAATTAATTTATGGAGATGTAGGCTTGTATTCAGTGGAGAAGCTATAATGACAGGTATGTGAAGGATGAGCCTTGGTTTCGTACCCATTTATCATTTTGGCCAGAAGGATGAGTCTCTCCCTTAGAACGTATAATAGATGAATAAGAAAGAGAAATCAGGTCCAGATGCATGGACACAGCATATTTGTAATGAATTTATGGCCCTATGGGGTCACAAAGTTTGAATTCAATGATCATTGCCCCCCTTAGTCTTGAACAACTGCGCAGTTGACAGTCTACCAAGCAGCTTGGCCAACTTGATTAAGGCTCCGTTTGTTTCGCAAAAAATAGAT
This sequence comes from Lenwebbia sp. NSW1173648, assembly GCA_029784005.1. Lineage (NCBI taxonomy): Eukaryota > Viridiplantae > Streptophyta > Magnoliopsida > Myrtales > Myrtaceae > Lenwebbia > Lenwebbia sp. NSW1173648. Next base: position 2,011,155 of record JARCGZ010000011.1, read on the forward strand.
GATTTGAAAAATATTTTGCTAAAAGTGATCGCTTGAATCGCTTACAAAAACAAAGGAACGAAAAATATTTCCATTATCCACGAAAATATTTAGACACAAATCATTGTCGACAATGAAAACATTTTATATTGATTCATTATTTCATTTTCAGGACAACGTTTTCCAAATTAACCATTTTCTGCAAAACGAGCGGTGCCTCAAAGTAGCCAGAAGTGCCCTCAAAGAATGATGACAACAATTTAAGGACTAACTGAGAGAATTCAGACAAGTGGACTAAATGAACATTGTTTGAGAACTCCAAAGATCAAGGTTGCTACTAACCCAGATTGAGAATTATAGAACTTTGATAAACCTGACATGCCTACTCATCTGCTGTGGAGTATGCCAAGGTAATACAGCACTGTCCTTGCTTCTACAAGATGTCTGCCAATTCAACTTCCGATGTGGTAATAATGTGAAATTATCCTCAGCATCATATGTATTATCTCAGGTAAATCAAATTATAGGCAAAGCAGACATGGACTGAAAATTGCATGTACAATTGATTCCCTGTGGCTTTATTCAGTTTGGGTATCCACATACAGCTATTTGCAAATGAGAATTATTCAGTTCTGGCCCATGCTGCCTTATGAAAGCTCTTCTCCACCAAATCTCAAATGCCTTCTGAATATCGGGACAATCATCTCCCTTGTTTAAGTATCTATCAAACCAATTGAGAAAAATAGATTGCTGTTGTGGCAAGGGAAGGGTCAGAATCGTCTGTCCAAGACCATCTTCAAGTAGCTTCTTATCCATTGATCTTGAAGCCCTCCTCATCCATCCAAAATCTTCATAGAGGGCTTCAAGCCATGTAGAGAGCAAAGAAAGACGAGTGTCTTTTGGCACCAAGATAAGTCCTTTCCCCATTGCAACACAAAGTTGTGCTGTTATTCGGCTAATTTCATGTCGATAGACAGTAGGTATTTTTGAATGAAGAATGGCAAGTTCCTTCTGATCTGCCCATAACTTCACAAACTCATCTCCCATATTTTTGTCAATTAGAATTTCAACCATCCAATGCATATTGTCAGCCTCCCGGGCTATCTCTGCCATCAAAGTCCCTCTATCTCGCCTGTTTTCATCGGGCCCTGCAGCTTCAGATAGGCATAGAATAAGAGAACTAAGACATCGATGGCAAAGATGATAAAGACTGTCTCGAGAGACATCAAGACTACTGCTGCAATCAGATGCGTCTTCCCTCAGCAACCGTGAAATTAAGCTCTTCATTTCTCGGCGAGCTTTATCATCCTTAGCCTGTAAAACCCCACTCAACAGTCTTAAGAAGATATCATCAGCTCTTGAAGATGTGGATGGCTCAGCTGACACTCTGTGTAGAACTTCAGCTGCTGAGTCGTGAAGCTGAAGTTGCCTAAGATGAGATATAACTTTCTCTTCTTCATTATTGGACCATGGAACAGCTTCCAAATACTCCAAGCATGCAGTTATCCCGATGTCAAACATAATAGCAGAAGATACCTGCAAGAGAGGAGAATATCAGAGGCAGGTTATAAGAAGAAAGAAAGAAGGAAAGAAGTGGTTCGTGCCCTGCTTTAACCATTCTTAAAATGAATGAGCTGTTGAATTTACTCTCGTGTGTTTTCATTTCTTAAGACAAGCCTTTTGCAACCATTTTCTTTCCGATATATTTCTTAACATCAACAACTGCCAACTCAAGTCTGGTTAGGATGGCATCCATCGAATATCAGATCTTGGGATCCCCCCACCCCCCACCAACACACACACACACACACACACACACACAATATTATAGTCTTACGTAACATAGGTATTCTTCTTCAACCACCAGACTGAACAGAATAGTTACATATGTTGTCTTGCAATAGAGAAGACCGGGGATAGTCAGAACAGTCATGGAAGAGGTAATGAAAACAACTAATGGAACTTCTTGTCTTTGAAGATGATCTCAAGGATGCATTCTTCAGCAGAAACAAAATAATACCATTCAAGCAACGGAACACAAAGAGCATGATACAAGAAAATGGGAAAAAAGAAACAAACTTTTAAAAACTACCATGGACACTGAGCCTAACACAACTAAATGGCTCGCACCATCTCAATGGAAATCAAACCCAGAAGCCGAATTCAAAACCACTTCAGCACATGAAATATAATCTAAGTATGCTGCACTAATCCAACGTCCAAGATATTGCTAAGTGGTGAGTATGAAGGATCTCACCTTGAGCAAACCCAAAACTTTATCAACACCCTCCCCAATCAATCTCTTCTTCAAATCCTCCGAGTACATCAGAACCACTGTCTCCACATACACCTCAAGATCATCACATTCACTAATCTCAATGTCCACCGAATGCGAAATCCCTCGGTCCCGCCTCAACTTCTCTTCGAAGTATCGGCTCTTCTCCGACAAAACCCGCCTGTGCACGTCCATGGAGACCCTAAACCCGTCCCGCGAGACCACCGTGAGCCTCACATCACCCGATCCAAACCGCAAATCACCATTACAATCGACACCGTTTGCCACAATGTTATTGATAAACGGCGCATTGGATAGGATTTTTGATAGTCTGGACTTGAGGGCATTGGAGGACTCTAGGCGGTGCTGTTCTTGGGACATCATATCGAAGAGAGTCGGGCGAGTTAGGACCTGTTGAGCCGACTCGGAGGAGGAGAAGTGTGGTGGTGAAGGAGAAGAGAGGGTCTTGGAAGGAGAAGAGGAGGGAGAGTAAAAAGCTCCTCTTGCCAGAGAAGAAGCACTGGCCGTGGCTCTTGAAGGGGAGAGGGAGAGAGCTTGGCTGGGGATGAAACCTTGCTTTATCATTGCAGAGACCTCTCTTGATCTCAGCACATCCTCTGCGGCCATTGAAAACGCCAGAGATGGAGAGAGAGAGAGAGAGAGAGGTGCTGAGACTTTCTTGGAGAGAGAAGGACGGTGAAGAATCAGTAGGACCGATTCAAACAAGAATTGACCGAGCAGAGTAAGAGGAAGATGAGTTCAGGAAAGTCGCTCCATTGTTTCGCAAAAAGCAAGAAACTTGGTGATGGGTAGACAGATCACTTTAGTTATTCTTCACCTTTTTTCTTGTGGGCAGTGGAGAGAGAGTGGTACTGAAAATTGAAATGCCCTCCAAAGTCCAAACAATGGCAGAGGGAGGGAGGGAGGGAGAGAGAGAAAGAGAGAGAATCCGAGAAAGGGAGCGTTTTTGGATCTGAAACGAAGCAGTAGACACGAGTGGAAAGGACTCAGGAGGAGGAAGCGATGATTGCTGACACGTGCGCTGCTCGTGGGTTTCCGACTTCAGAATTCAGATAAGGTGTGAGCAAAAACAAGGGTTTAGAAAAACGGATCCGGATCCGCTTCCATAGAAAAACAAACCATGGAGCTGAATTTAACAAACGCTTTTCATGATTCAACGAACTCTCAACTCCGGAATCGTCTCGCCAAACTTACATCATATCACATTTTATCACGACTTCATTATTTTTTGCTACTTAGACTTGAAGCTGTGAAAATATGATGATTTCTCGAAACTGGTTGCATTGAAAAGATCATGTCCCGCGCTCGCGCTCTACTTGAAATTCCGTTCCGTTTGCGAAAAGTAAAACATTCCATCCATCGAACCAAACGATCTCATAATTCAAATCCTTAAAATGTTTCGGTGATTGCGGTTCAGTTTCCCTAAATCTTTGGCCCCACTAGGAAAACAGTTGTCCACATTGTTACAGACAAGCAGCCTCTACTTTTGATCCTGAAACGGGACAGAAGATTCTCCGTTCATGTAAAGCAAATGGTATCTGAATGTGGCTGTGTCCTCCTAATGCTAGGAAAGAGAAGCAGGGGATTCAATTCTAGCGGAATCTGCGATGACATCGAGCAATCTATAGCCAAAATTAACCCTCGGGTTCAAATTGGTGTAAAAGGTTCGGGCCAAGCCCGCCCATTCATGGGCAGGAGCACCAATCTTTCGGGCCTCCCGGTCAAGGATCAGATCCATTCGGTGCATAGCCATTTCATGCAGACTTCGTTTCCAACCCAAATGGGCCTCTCTCCAGATGCTTCAGGCCCAAGTCAAACCCCTCTCTCTCTCTCTCTCTCTCTCTCTCTCTCTCCCCGTGATCCGAACAATTCTCTGACTCGGTCCAACCTCCATTCCCGCCAACTTCTCTCTCTTTCACCACCACTGAAACCATGGCAAGCGAGCAACGACATCTTCATCTCTGGTAGGCTTTACTCATGAACAAATGAATGCCAAAGATTGATACTTTACTCATGAACAAATGAATCCCGACACCGCCCGACAACAGCATGAGACCTCTAATTGGCTTCAAGACCCTCCTCACCTCCTTCTTCCTCATGATCTCCATGCTCTACATCCTCTACTCCTCCAATGTCCTCCTCACCAACGACCACCATGGATGCTCTCTCTCCCTCGACCTCTCCTCTGATGAGAATCTAGCCGCCGTCAACAATTTCTCTTCCACTCTCCGCCTACACGAAGAAGACACAGGAGGAGGAGGAGGAAGAGGAGAAGAAGAAGAAGAATCCTCGAAAACCGTCATTAGTCTCCCCCAGAGGTCGCAACGGTTCGACACCGAGCTCAAACACATCGTCTTCGGCATCGCCGCGTCGTCGAACCTGTGGGAGAAGAGGAAGGAATACATAAAGCTATGGTGGAGGCCTAAGGAGACCAGAGGTGTGGTTTGGCTGGACAAGCGGGTCAGGACTAGGCGGAATGAGCCGCTTCCCGAGATTAGGATCTCTGGGGACACGTCTAAATTTAAGTACACGAACCGGCAGGGGCAGAGAGCGGCACTGAGGATCTCGAGGGTGGTTTCAGAGACGCTGAGGCTCGGGATGAAGGACGTGAGGTGGTTCGTGATGGGGGATGACGACACGGTTTTTATAGTGGACAATGTGGTGAGGTTACTTTCAAAGTATGATCACAGGCAGTTTTATTATGTCGGGAGCTCGTCAGAGAGTCATGTTCAGAACATATATTTCTCCTACGCGATGGCCTATGGAGGGGGCGGTTTCGCAATAAGCTATCCTTTGGCGGAGGAATTGGCCAAGATGCAGGATAAGTGCATCCAGCGGTATCCCGGGTTGTATGGTAGCGATGATAGAATGCAGGCTTGTATGTCCGAGTTAGGAGTGCCGCTCACCAAAGAACCCGGATTTCATCAGGTACTTTAATTTTATTATAATTCCATTCTATATAGACAACAGCAATATGCCTAGTGATTGGATCCAGGGGTCTTAAGAACCGTCTTCTCTGATGAGCTAGCCATTAGGAAATGAAATGATGTTTGTACGATGCTGAAATGAACCTCAAGAAAGGAGTGAAAAGCGGCATTGTACTAATATGCAGAATTGCTATTGCTGTTGTCTGTGTAAGATAGATTCAAGAATAAAATGTGCATTTCTAGGAAGAGTGATCCAGCGGTCTGATAATTTTTTGCAGTATGATGTGTATGGAGATCTTCTAGGCCTTCTGGGAGCGCATCCAGTAACGCCGCTCGTGTCAATTCACCACCTCGATGTTGTAGAACCAGTATTCCCAAGCATGACCCGAGTCAGAGCTCTTCGGCACCTATTCGAATCTGTCAAGCACGACTCGGCCAGCATAATGCAACAGTCCATTTGCTATGATAAGAGACGATCGTGGTCCATCTCGGTTTCGTGGGGCTATGTGGTTCAAGTAATAAGGGGAGTAATTTCTCCAAGAGAGCTAGAGATGCCCACGAGGACATTCCTCAACTGGTACCGGAGAGCGGATTACACCGCATACGCTTTCAACACAAGGCCAGTGATGAAGCACCCGTGTCAGAAACCGTTCATCTATTACATGAACAGCGTTCGGTACGACAGAGCTAAGAAACAGACTTTCGGGATTTATTCTCGACAAAGGTCACGGCACCCACGTTGTAGGTGGAAGATGGATTCACCAGAGAATGTCAATTCCATCGTAGTCCTAAAACGGCCAGATAGTAATCGTTGGCAGAAGGTAAGGCAGACTTTAAGTTTCTGCTATCTAAAGAGAAGCATGAACTGTTGCACTTTGCTTATGAACACTTTATCAATGTAAAGTATGTGAGTGTCTATATGGGTATCTCTAGCACTTTTATCATTTGAGTTCATATGCTAATTCAGTTTTATCTTCTTGTGCAGTCTCCTAGGCGGGATTGTTGTAGGATTCTGCCATCACGCAAGAGCTCAGTTTTGTACATATGGGTCGGCAACTGCCGGAATGGCGAGATCAGTGGTACATAGCAGCTATTAGAGGAGAAATTGTAAACTTATTACCTCTGCATTCATTTTCGATCCGCACAAGATTTATTGAGGCATTTGGGAATAAGATCACAGAAGACATCCCACAAAAGCAACACCATAGCTATCATTCAATAGTCAACACAGGTTACCGCAATTTGTGTGCTGATCAGAATTCAGAAAGACCGAAAGAGTGTGACATGAATTCGAAAAACTCTATGGTCATGTTTTTGCCTAGATGCGACATGTATACCTTTCTAGATCCTCGGTTATTTGTTTGCTGAACCAGCTCAAAGAATCACATTTGCAGGTAAATTTTGAGAGAGAGCAGTCTGATGTATTTTCCTTTGGTAGGCACAATAGCTATAGTAAGTACCTTTGGTTGGCCTTCGGAGCTTCAGTCTCATTAGCCCTGGTAAAATTCTGCAAATTCGATGCTCTAGGCAAAGCAGCCAATGCTGGTAGTGCAGGATCTACGAGAGTGTCATTGAATCCCCGTGAAATCTCGACTCGATGCGTCAAGCCACAGCTCTTCTGTTGTTGATCACCAAATCCACTGTTGATGGGAAACCAATCAGTGGAGAATAGAAAACCCATGAAAAGCTAAGGGATTATAATGCCTGTTGAGTAATCAAGAAAATATTCCTCACCAAAGAGAACAGCTTCAGATTGGGCCATATGGTACCTAAGTTAACCGAATCAATTGAAAATTAGTACCTTTGGTTGGTGTTTGGAGCTTCTGTCACATCAGTCCTGATAAATTTCTGAAAACTCCATGCTCCAGCTCCAGGAGAACTGGCTGATGCAAGTAGTGCAAGATCTATGCGAGTCTCATTGAGTTCCCGGGAAATCTCGATCCGATGTATTGCCGCGACACTCTCATCGTTGATCACCAAATGCACTGTCAATGGGAGACGTATTAGTGGAGAAACAACTAAGTAAAGAAAACGAATATAGGGCCTCTTGTTCCCATGAAAAAGAAAAAATCAAGCAAACATCCCTGATCATGAAAATAAATCAGACTGAGCCATATTGGGAAAGAAAATTGACAAGAACATATTACACAGCTCTCTGTCACTACCGAGAACATTAAGATTCTTGATATATCGGTATCCTCGACAGAGTTAATTTCGGCTTCTCTTCAGTTGCATATCAATAGAGGAAGAAGAAACCTGCCCGAAAGTTTCGCAGGAAACATGGAGAAGAAAATGCAATCGTTTGCGGCAACTGAATCTGGGAAAATTCTGGGAAATAGAATCAAAGGCATGTTCTCTCGCAAAGTGAAACAAAGCAATTGCCTTATCACAAGAAATGTGACATAGCAGCACAAGAAACTGACGAGATCCACGCCTAAACATATCAAGAAAATCTCTGGATATAAAAGTCCAAGGTAAAAGAGCCCAACATTATGAATATCCAAAGAGATTAGAATACTGGACCAGTTCTTGAAATTCGCGCTGAGATTTGAAAGCTTACCAGGGTAACTGAACCACCAGAGAATGAAGAAGCGGAGCAACACAAACAGAGGAATCACGTGGAGCCAGTTCTCTGCGAACCGGGATTTGGCGGTCTCTCTCTTGCCGATGTTGTGATGGTCGTGATTGGAAATTGGAAGTCCGTGCAGGTCTATGTCTTCCATTCTTCTTCTCCAAGAAGACTGCCTTTGCTTCGCTTCCAGTTGTGCCTCGACATCGATGAAGCTGTCGTCCCGATCAGGTCCTCGAGACGAGCCCGTGGTTCTCTGCTGCATTTTCTAGAGAGAGAGAGAAGCTTAAACAGTGGATATGGAATGTGGGCTCTGGTGTTGGCGCGACTTCTTTGAGAACTGTGGTCAGGTAGGTAAGTTGGTTTCAGTTCGTTGCTTTCATAAAGCGTTCCTCCGGCGGGAAAGCTCTTGAGCTTGCCGTGCACGTGATCTTGAATAGTATTTGAAGTTACTTTCTGTTTTTCCTTCGTTGGTTGGAATGATAAATTATCTCCAACGTATCTACATTTTCATGGGCTTTTATCCCGGACAAATTTCAATTCAATCGGTGAGATCATAAACTGATTATTTTCTGTAAATTAGATAAAAATCGACATCTAGTGAAAACTTTTCGTTGTTATCTTGCCCCAAAAAAAAAAAAATTAATTCCCGCATTTAGCAATAGTTGGAATCATGGAATGCGGCTTGAAACATGAAAAACATTTGCTTGGAAACAGCGCAATTCGAAAAGGTGCGCTTGTGAACTCATTAGCTTGAGTTAGCTCTGAATTGCTTGTCCATTTCGATTTAACTCGTAGCTATAACATTAACATCGATTGACTTAATGGCGTAAAAATTTACTCTTCGAGTGATTTCAGGCCTCTCTGATTATAATTGGATCGTCTAGTTGCTTCTCGACTTCAGGATACCTTGATTTGGTTGGAGCATAGGATTGACCGTGTCATGGCAGAGGATAACTCTAGCTCTACTTTCACTATCATCGTAATGGGCTCACTCAGAATGAGCAGTAATTATGGCTTAAGTCGAATATTCGATCACGAACGTAAAGCTCTTACGATAACATTCGAGTATTTATCGATGTTGATAGTCTCTTTCAACACTTTTTCTGGGGAATTCTTGTGGAGCCGTACTCTTTTTATAAATAAAAAAAATGAAAAAGCAGGGACATGGAGGTCTCACTCTCACATCTTTCCATTAGAATTGCAACTCTTAGTTATTCTAACGTACACAAGCTGTACCGTGTGATTTTTGTTTTCTTTTTGTCTTTTTCTTAAAATCACTTAATCTGAACTATGGTTTGCCTCACTGTTGGCTTTCACTGTCTGAAATTCTAATCACATATAATTTTAGTTCATACTTGAGTTCGCATAAATTCTCGATTAACCTGTATAAAAATGCTTTTAAGACGGGCCAAAGAGGCTCCAACGTTGTGGAGGAGATGTTCTGACTTTATAATGAAAAACAAAGACCGGATGTTCAACGTCTTTAGGTACATTCTACAGCCACAATACTCCTAGAAGTTGGTGATTCCCACAGGACTGATCGTCCCGCACCTGCAATCAGCAAGTTTCTCCTGATCAAGAGGCACTTGAAAGGCCTCACTGCCTTAGCAAATTGAAGATAAAGTACCAAACGGTTAGAAGTGATGTATAATGAATTAACATAGGAACCTGTCATTACCCCAAGGCATCTTTAGACAAAACTGAACTCGACTCAATCTACAGGAACCTGTTATTCCACTAGGGGATCTTTAGACAAAAATGAGCTCGACTCAATCTACATTGGATGCGAAGCCGAAGGGAAAAAATTCCCTTGAACCTAAACAACAAACAACGATGATATCGATACCGCCTGTTATCTGCACAACTGAAAATCGATAACCGGGTAGTTTTCTCATATGGACATCGCCAAAGTTTATGCATTTCTTTTCTAGCTTCCACCAAATTCTTCATCCCTCCATGGGCCCTCCGTGACCTGTGCTTATGTCCTCGCCGCTCTTGGTCATTATTTTTGAAGGATGAGGATTCTTGCCAGTGTTTTCGATGTTGAGGCTACTAGGATCATATTGCTGGGACGAAAGGTAGCTTAAAGCCGTGACAACATCAGCTATGGCAGGTCGCATAGTAGGCTGTTCTTGGACACACATTGCAGCAATAGCCAGGGCTTGGTACAATCCTCTCACGGGATACCTGCCTTCAAGCATTGGGTCAGCCATCAGCGAGAATTTCTTCCTGTCTCTGAAAAGGGGGCGCGCCTGCAAACATTCGCCGACATAGCGTATTAGTATTCTTGCCTTATCCGTCTTCCTAGAACAGACTTATATAGATGAAAACTGAGGAAAGCCATGATTATTCCATAAGGATGCAGATATCTCCAATAATACAAGTCTGTTGCCAGCACCATGATACTTCTTGCAATAAGAATCAGATTTAGTCAATGAAGTTATAATGAGTGAACTTTAGCAAACATCTTCTCTGCTGGATTCTTTCCACAAATCAAACGTACGTATAAAAGGAAAAAATAACATTCCATGTTTTCTTATTTTGACTACTGTAATGGTGACCTGGTGCACATCCAGAGGAAAAAGGGTGAGATGAAGATGAAATTACAGAAATGATGCATGGTTAGCTGATTAATGAGAATAAAAGAAGAAATCCGCAGGCACACATTTCCAGACTGGGGCTACTAAGAAGAGGGGGTTGCAGTACTTGAAGTGCTTAGAAGATGCTCTGAGTATGGACAAGAGGTAATGTGGGAATTCTAGAAGTGTGAAGGTTCAAAGTTGGCTGCTGACGGCAAAGGCTTACCTCTATTTAGACAAGGACAGTAATTAATAGAAAAAGCATGTTATCGACACGACGAGCAAAGGAGATATCCTTGTTCGACAGGGAAGTCAAGTCATAAGAAGGAAGTTGTTTGTACTATTAGGGATGGAATAATGCTTTCGATATTGCACCAGCAGAAACCAAAGTTTTCCGCGGTTTAAGTAAAACAATAATGACAGTGTTATCTCACCCATGCAACAAGGTTTTGCTCCTTGGGATCTTTAGTTGGATCAAATGCTTTTCTCCCTGTGATGAGCTCCAAAAGAACAACCCCAAAGCTGTAGATATCTGACTTGAATGTCAATTGGCCTGTCATGGCATAGTCCGGTGCACAGTATCCGTATGTCCCCATAACCCTTGTAGAAACATGGGTTTTGTCCCCACTTGGACCCACTTTAGCTAAGCCAAAATCCGATAATTTAGGATGATAGTCCTCGCCCAGTAAGATATTCGAGCATTTTAAATCACGGTATATGATAGGAGGTTTCAACTTGTCATGCAAATACTCAAGACCTCTTGCTGCACCGGCTGCAATTTTCATCCTTGTATTCCAATCAAGTCTCTTTCTATTGGGTGGAAGGTCTGTAAAATATTAATTGAAATCGGAAGAAAAAGGTTATTTGTAAAATACTAAGATAGCTGGTTAGATAGAAAGCACAGTTTCCCATCATGGAACATTTACGAAAGCAGACAGGTGATGTGCAAGCTCTTACCATGCAAATGTTTGTCCAACGATCCTAATGGCATGTATTCGTAAACCAATAGCCTCTGATCCCTCTCAGCACAAAAGCCAATCAATTTAACAAGATTAGGGTGGTCAACTAGACTTAACATTGCCACTTCCACAATAAATTCCTTGGTGCCTTGAAGTCCATTTCTGTCAAGTTGTTTGATTGCTACAATCTGCATCAACAGATTAAATTAACCATATTCTCATTTTGCAGAATACACCCATAAAGCTCCAGCTTAGTCAAAGGGGTATTAAACTTCAAAATCTTTCTCAAACAACATACTGCACGTGATGCGTGATAATCATGAGATCAGTGACCCTGTCGAATGCAACAAAAAAAATGGCATGGACATCATTCTTTGTCCAATTATGAATCATGATAAAATCTCAGTACCGACCTGATTAACTTTCTCCAAATGCCCTTTGTATACTTTGCCAAAGCCTCCTTCCCCAATAAAGCAGTCTGACCTAAAATTGCCAGTCGCAGCAGCGAGCTCATTGAAAGTAAACGTTTGAGCCTGTGTGCTGCTGGTTTTCTCATCCTTACTGATATCACTTGAATCCAATCCATCTGTCCCTGAATTTAACTGTTTTCTCTTAGTGACGTCCTCATTCTTGACATCCAAAACCTTTCTGCTTCCACGAGGACTGCTTTTGGTTTTTTCTGCCAACCCAATAGAAAAGCATAAATCAGAGAGAAAGGGTTGGAGGGAAGTGAGAAGATAAACCAAAAAGAAGACAGAGAAGCAAATTACAGAGTACTAGACGAAAAAACTTATGGACTATTTCTCAGCAAAACTCATGCTGGAGATATTCAAGTATTGAGGAACGGTAAGCAATTAAAGGACAAAATGCAGTATGATAAAAGATCAATGACAATTTCTATAATTTCTAAAAGAAGGAGATCGCTACGAGATTGCTTTATAAACACAATAAGCAGTAAGCACCCAGTGAAGAAACTAAGAAATGGAGATTCCAATAAATAAAATTCAGCCAAATTCGGGTATGAGTGTACCATTCGATGACTTTAGGTTTAGCAGGACGATCAATCGCTATCTGGACCCGGAAATGACCATTTCTTGATCAATTAACAAGACCACAGCTCGATAAACAATCAAAACAGGACATTGAATTACTGATCAAGACAATGCCAAGCCCAAGAACGCAAAAAATCGAAAAATCGAAACAAAAGCTTTAATAACTCAGACAGCGGTTGACCTAGAGCAGAAGGATCGCCGAAATACGTCAATGCCGATGATCAATGCCGACGAAATTTAATTAGATCGTCGCCGGAAACAAAAGAATGATACCTGGACGAGCTTGATCATTCGCTTTTGTGAAATTGTTGTTAGTGTTTTCCTCCAGAACCGATGTCCCATTGCAGCTAAAACAACCCATCAGCGAAATTGGAACAGAACAAAGACCCCCAAAAAAACCAGGTATAAACACAGGGAGAGAGAGAGAGAGAGAGAGAGAGGGGGAGAGGGAGTTAAAGAAGATTTCGGGCTGGCTTTGTGGTTTTTATGTTCATTTCATGTATTGCTGACTACTTATTTGGGGTTTTCGCGGGGTGCTACACGGAAACAGGATTACTTCATTCGACAACCACTGAGACCGAGCCACGTCACACCAGTGTCCCCATTCAACGACGACTCTGGACGACGTGGCACGAAATGATTGCATCGTCATTGTCTTCCCGCTGAGATAGTCGGCACCAGACCTTTGTCCCTTGCGAAGCTTCCGTCTCCAGTTTTGTCCGCCAGTGACGAACGTGCTGGAGATCAATCGCCCCGCCGTTCGATTTTAAACAAAGGCTCATCGCTGTCGCCCGCTAAACGACCCGCGTTTCACTTGATGAATAGATTAAGCAGCATCTACGAAGGCGAGGGTATGTTTGCGAGCCTTTTGATGAACTCGCAAAGCAGGGGATCGAGTCCTAAGAAAATTGCCGTTTTTTTTTTTTTTGGTCGAAAAATTGCCGTTTCATTTTGTTGTATTTTCGCGTTTCTCCTAATAATTGACCGTTCGATTCTTTGACCAGACGCGCTTGCGCGGGCAAGTTTTAACGGCTGAACTAGACTTTCGGTGAGCTCTTTCAGGTTGTTGCCTCGAGAACCAAAATTCTGAATAAAGCAAATATGCGATTTAACCTTGAAAATGATTCGAGCTGAATATTGTTGCTTTTCATAATTTTGAACGGATCTCGTTAAATAAACATAAAACTGTGCATGTGTGTCACTCTTACCAAGAATACGCTACAGTGTCATTTTATAGAATCACTGTTTTATTTCAAAATCCTTATTTCACGAGAATACAAGTAATATTTTTTCAAGATTTTTCCAACTCCTTCGTACCACTTGCAATAGAAAGAACATAAATTACCTTATGCCACATCAACTTGAATTGTCTAGTCAATTTTTAGAAAGTAGTTATTACTGAGTTCATATTCTAGGTCACAGATGGGATTTAAAGAGAGACTTATACTTCGTTCTTTTCACGAAAAATAACTTTCAAGAAAATATTTTCTGGATTTCCCAGCATCCGGTCCACGGAATAAATGAGTCAAGGGAAATATTTTCCTCTCATGGAAAAAACACATTCAATAGTGGGGAAAATGATTTTCTCTTCTGAGAAAATGAAAACATTTTCCCTCATCTTGTCTTCCTCTATTATTTCATATTTCCTTTCTTTTTAATTATTTGTTGTCTTTGTTTAATTATTAAAAATTTTAATTTTTTATTTTTTAATTTATATTTTTCTCTTTTCTTTTTCCTTTTCTTTTTTATTTTATTTTTTCTTTCCCTTTTTTTATTTTCCCTTCTTCTTCAGCAGGTCGTCGGCTGCAGGTAAGAGAGGCCAACAAGCTCAACCTCACCGGCTTGTGGCGAGGTGAGGTCACGTGTCATCAGCATCGAGCGAGGCCCAACCTCGCCAGATCTAGCAAGGTCGACGAGCTCGATATCATTGGCCTGTGGCTAGGCTCGAGCTCGCTTACATCCTCGACTTGCAGAAGAGGGGAAAAAAAGAGAAAAAAATAACAATATTATAAATTTAAAAAATGGAAAATAATAATAAAATAATATATATATATATATATATATAAATTAAATTTGCTAAAAGAAGTGCATGTTGGAAAATTAAATTTGATTTTCCATACCGAGCGCCGAAAAATATTTCCCGGGTCATTTTCAGGTTTCAGTCGAACACCGAAAATATTTTATCATTTTCCTGAAAAACAATTTTCTAGAAAATATTTTTCAAAAACATATTATTTTCCATATCGAGGGCCGCAATCCTTGCCTGACCTCGCCCAGATCTGGATGAGACCATCGTGGCCGCAAGCAAGGCTGCAATGGTCTAGGCGAGTGCCTCGAACGTCACCCGCGAACGACGAGGGTGTCGCTGCCCTTGCCCGCGATCGGCAAGGGCCAGGCGACCCTCGCCCAACGGCCGGTGAGGGCTCGGCGACCCTCGCCAGCCGCTGAGAAAAATAAAAAGAAAAAGAAAAAACAAAGGAAGAAAAGGAATAAAGTAATAAATTAATTAGAAAATTGAATAAATATTAAAAATTATCCACGTCCGCACCGGTTGTGCCACGTAGGACATCCGGCGACCACGTCAGCAATTTTCGGCCAAAATTGGCCAGATTGACTTAATTGGCAAAAAGTGAAAAGGTTTAGGACTCAATTAGTAAATTTATATAGTTTAAAACTAAATTGACAGAAGTGCGATAAATTTATGACTTTTTGGACAATTTTCCCGCATAGAGATGGTCGTTTCTATCATCCAAGTGTTATGTTTCATATGATTTTACAACATTCAAATCTAAATGAAAAATGGTTAATGTGGATCGAAAGAACAGCCTTGGATTTGACGTCTTTCGCAAGGGGGTTAAACTCGCTACATTCGTGGTCATGAGTTTTCGCAGTTACTCATTATCTTTTTCTAATCTGTACACTTGAAGGTTTCGATTGCACTATAATTGACACGTGGTGTCTATTATTATCATTAGCTTTTCGGCCTCGCCAACTGTTGGAACTTGGAAGCCGGCCATCAATTTTGCACGGGGAATTTTCCAATACGCATCGTCTGTCGTCTCTCTACTTCTGTCGGATCAATTGTGGGGCAGGCCGGGTTCACGGGCCGAAAGGAGGCCTTAGGGTGTTAGTATTCAGCGCATAATCAAGTCGAAGTAAAACGTAAAGCGAGAAAGAAAAATCGAGACATGAGATTTTATCATGGTTCACCCTTAAACTAGGACTACGTTCAGCAGAGGATTCCACTATAATTAGCACATCGCACCTCTCGTTACATCACTCAATTACAAGTGAAAAAGAGTATATATACCAGTAGCTATTCATGAGCTCAAGCCCAAACTACTAATAAAAATTTATTGGCTTAAATTGTAAAAGCCATTTGGTGTCCAGGGGGCGCTGCCCCCTTAAGACTCCCGTCGGGGCGGCTCTCCCGGACCCCCACCCGCTCAGCATGAAGCGGGAACCATGTGCTTTCTTGTCGTAAGGGAATATGAACCACACCCCAGTATAGGGCTCCCTAAGAATGCTGACTCACGACTCACGAGGTCGTTGACTTTGTTTACTTTTTACCTTTCTCTTTTTCCGCCGTCTAACAACATATATTAAGTTCGACAAAAAAAAAACATATATTAAATTATCCTTAAAATTGTGGACTTAGTTATTGGGAGACAATATTGGGTATAATAGTTGTGCGACGTCACATTTAAAATAGTCCATCTAAAACGCGACAAGCGTTGCAACGAGCCCACCTTATAGAAATTTTGAGATCTGCTCTCTCTTACTCTCTACTATCTCTGCATGTGTACGTGTTTAGCACTCTCTTTTCCCTCATCTTCTCCGTTGCTTTTTTTTTCAAAGAGCATCCATAGTCACATGCCAGAAGCTCAAACGGGCATGGCTTTCGTGAGTTTGAGCTCAAGCGACACCATCGCGGCAAGATGTCAAAGCTCGACCATGGCGGTAAGCTCAAGAAATGGCAACCATATTCACGACCTCGTGATCAAACAGCCATGAACTTTCGGCTCAAGCTCGAACTTCGCGGCCATGGAGCTGCGAGACTCCTTATTGAGTGTCTGTATTCACGAGGGTCTCAATCTAGTAATTATTATTATGGATTGTACAACTGTATTATTATAACACAGTTGTACAATCCATAATAATTATAGACGGGAGTTCAAAGCTTGGACCACTATAGCCACGAGCTCGAAAATCAAGTGGCCATTGCCACTAGCTTGAGGCGAAACTCGAGCAACTAAGGCTACTATAAGCTTCGGGTTCAAGGTCGAGCTCCATGGCCAAAGCGGCCATAAGCCTTGGGCTCGAGCTTAAGCCACGGTTGACGCAAGAGGAAAGAAGAAAAGTAATTGCTTCTGCAAAGTAGGCTCGACGCGATAATTGTCATGATTTGAATGGACTATTTTAATTATGACGGGGCACAATTGTTATACCCAATATTTTCTCATGGACACGCTCGTTCATGCTCATTTGACTTTGATACATTTTTTCCCACCATGAATTCGAAAAGGACATGTGTATTTATCCTAAATATTGAGCGATCCCTCGAGCAAGTTAAATTATCTCCAAGGTAGGACAATATGTAACTCCAGGTGATTTCGAAAAGTGAACCTAGTGATGTAGCTAAATGGAATTCTGAACCCTCGAATCCGATCAGATTCACATGAAATTCAAATGGATATGCTATTTTCAAATATCTAAATTAAGTAAGTAGAAACACTACCCTCGCTCGAGTAATTAATTAGTCCTGGAACTCCGGGGCCGTTCCGACCGAAACCCCGCGCTAAATGGACCCTTCTGGAATTTGATAAGGGACGTTATATCTTATATCCTCCTCCGTTCTCGTTGATGGTTGCGAGGACTGGTACAGACAGCGAGCGAGTTGATCTGGAATAGCGAGCGAGAGAGTGAGTTGATCAGTGATACCGAGCAGGAGAGAGATGGCGTTAGCGAGAGCAATAGTATCTTCGAGAACACTGGCTAAATCACTGCCCCTGCTCTGTCACCTTCCAAAGCTCTCCGATGCTCCGCCTCATTCGGCCCGAACCCTAGGTGTTATTAGGGCCTTCTCGGCCCTCGTCTCGCCGCCGGCCAAGGCGGTGGTTTACGAGCAGCAAGGTCCCCCGGACACCGTCACCCGGTTCGAGAGCTCTGCTAATCACCGATTTGAGTGTGTGTGATTCCGATTGCGTGTGCTCGCGTTGCTGAGGAGCTTCGTTTTTGTTTTTTGTTTTTTGCTTTTCTGTGGCAGAGTGATCGAGCTTCCGCCAGTTTTGGTGAAGGAGAATGACGTGTGCGTCAGAATGCTCGCCGCGCCTATCAATCCTTCCGATATTAACAGCATCGAAGGTTAGCGTTTGTTCGTGTTTCTGCTATTTCGCTCGAGGTTGACCTGTCTTGAGCTTCTATTTGATGGTTGGCTGGACATATTACGGAGGAGTTCAATGTTCGGGAGACTTAAAGGCTACTGACGAATCGGTGATGGCTTCTGCGTTTTAAATTTGAATTTTATGCTTCAATTTACCCTGAGAGAGTAACCTGAATCCATGATAAAAAATAAAATGATTTGCGATTAGTGTCCTATTCATGCCTTGTGTGCGATCCGTGCCGCCTTACTCATTATTCACCCTTACACTCGATCTACAAGTGGATTATATGTCAGGTGAGGTGGATTTTGTTGAGTTTTCCTTTGGTTGCTGACATATTATAGGAGAATAAAAGTCTAACGGCAAGTTTCCGAGGCGGCTAATGCATCTTTTGTCGCTTCACTGTTTGACTTTGACAATTGTTGCTCCAGTTTCTGAGGGATAGTAATCTGTAGTTGCAAAATTAGATCATAGTTCATCCATATACTATTTATTACTTTGTATGAGGTTCATTTGGTAATTCATGCATAAACTGTGATCAAGGTGTGTATCCGGTGAGGCCACAAGTGCCCGCTGTTGGAGGGCGTGAAGGAGTTGGCGAAGTACACTTAGTTGGCTCTGCAGTGAAGGATCTTTCTCCCGGTGATTGGGTCATTCCATCTCCACTCTCTTTTGGTAAAACATTCTTTCAGTATCACCTAAGCCTTAAAATGATATCAGATTAATAGAGCACCAGCCATACTCATCTAGTTTATGACTTCTGAACGGTTTTTTATCCAGCCAAAGGATACTCTTCTATATTTGCTGCAGTATGTTTAACATTTTCAACCTGGCAAAAATTTGGTTGGATGCAGAAGAGAAACGAGTGAAATATCAACCAAAAGAAAATTGAAACTGTTATACCCATCTTAGTGTTCGTCATCTTAAATAGAAGATACTTTTGCATTGCATAACTACCGACTTTTGCTGTTATGCAGAACATCCGTGTCTAGCACAGTAGCAGCCCATTGTAAATTTAAGTTTGTTGAAAGGTGAAATAGTTTTTGTGCTTAGGGACATGGCAGACTTACATAGTGAAGGATCAGAGTGTGTGGCTAAAAATTGATAAAGATTCTCCTATGGAATATGCCGCGACAATTTCAATTAATCCTCCGACTGCTTTGAGAATGCTTGAAGACTTCACCTCTTTGGAACCAGGTATATAGACAGTATGGGAGTCTCTTAGCTGTCCCCCAGCTTTCACCATAAGCAATTTATTCTAAGTTATCCTAATCAGCTGTGATCATTAGGGGATTCTATTGTGCAAAATGGGGCTACAAGTATGGTGGGTCGATGCGTCATCCAAATTGCGAAATCCCGTGGCATCCGTAGCATCAACATAATCAGGGACAGGTGCTCTTTTGGAAGCTTTTAGTGACCTTAACTCCATATAACTTTTGTCAAACTATTGTTGTTTAAAACTTTTGTGCAGGCTTTAGATGTGGTGAGCTTTTGTCTACTTAGCTTCTAAAGTAGCTTTTGATGCTTACACAGCCCTAATGGTATCTGACATTTAAGCTCTGTGATGACAAGTTGGAACTCTTTGGGGACCGACTTGTGGCAACTGTCTTTTCCTGTTCTAATTGTAAACGTTGCTGATGGACTAAGATTTATGAACAATTGCCAGATGCATGAATATGTTGATTATGTTTGGTTGTGGCAGTGGTATATCATTTCACAAATTGAAAATGTGCCAAAGTATTTAGTATTCTGGTATCTCGGGTTTGTTTTGTGGAAGGTGGTGTTATTGATCGAGCTCTCTTGCATCAAGTAACAGGGAGAAGTTGATCTAGAGCTTGTGTTTCTGTAGCTGACCCTTTTAACCGTGAAGTAGCACAGAGTGTGATAGCTGATTCCAGGAAATAATGATCTTTGGCTAGGTGCTACAATGGGCAAGAAATAAGACAGTAATTTAGGGTGGTTTAGGTACATCAACTAACATCCTTCAATCTCCCAATATAAAGATGAGGTTTTGTGATTAGGTAAACATGTATATGAAAGGGCTAGAAGGACTTGTTTTCGAATCTATTGAAGGCAAAGCCGCAAAGGCAGTTAATTGTAGTGACGAGGTGAAAAGATATGTTTCTGCATTGCTTATCAGAAATGACTTGTTACTGTTGATGCTGCTTCTACTATTTTTGCAGTCATCATGTGTTTTAGATGTTGATGCTTGTACAATTGGATCATACTGCTGGGGCATTGGGCATTCATCTTTTTCGGTTGCTGGTGGAAACTTCCTTTTAGTATATCTGAGATCTTTCTCTGCTTTGCAATTTCCTTTGGAGTGAAATTTTCCTCCCGTTTTTTTAATTCTGTGATAAGACACGAAAGAGGTCAGAAAACACTTTGTGGTGCTTGACACATTAATTTAATAGGGCTCTTATCTGCCAGCTAATTACTTTATGCTATGACATCTGAGGATGAATTTGGTAGAATTCTTACTTTTCTGACTTAGCAGTTAGCACTGCTTAACAGTGACTAAATTTTGGTTTTACTGTGCTTTGATGACCGTCTTTTTACTGTGACAGAGCTGGCTCTGACGAAGCGAAAGATACGTTGAAGAAACTTGGTGCGGAAGAAGTGTTCACTGAGAGCCAATTAGAAGTAAAAAATGTCAAGAGTCTACTGGTATCATCCATTAACCCCTTCTACCATATCCTCATGCATGGAACACATCCATGTTTGGCCATCGGCACTTGAGTTCTTTATTTTCATCTTATTGACTTGCTACTAGGGTGATCTAAAAGAATCTGCCCTTGGATTAAACTGCGTTGGTGGCAATGCTGCTTCCTTGGTGATGAAATTTTTGAGGTGCAACAAGTGTTAAATTTGTGTTGAGTGCTTCCCTCGTCTTTCTGAAGAGAGCTGATTGTGTTTTGTTCTCAGGCAGGGAGGAACCATGGTGACATATGGTGGGATGTCTAAGAAACCAATTACTGTGTCAACTTCATCTTTTATCTTCAAGGTAAATTAAGAAGCGGCGAACTAATTTTTCCGCCTATGGTTATGAGGTTATTGCAGTCGAGCCTTATAATTTGACTTGTCTATGTTTTGGTCTCGGTCAACCCCCTATATTAATATTTTTTGTCTAAATTTGGCCAAAAATCTCAATTTCAGTATTTGACGCAACCAAATTTGAAGTATATGGCCAACCATGAGAACTGGGGGAAAAATGTAATTACCTGTTAAGAAAAATTATCTGTTCTCCTTTTTGTAGTTCCTTTGCCAGAAATGAAGCAAACTATGCATCTGTGAGAAAATCATTCTCAAGTAATCGAGAGATCATCCACATGAATTTCTTAGGGCCTAAGAATCAATGTCACTTGATCCCCAAAATCATGCTCATGTAGTCGAGAGATCATCCACATGAATTTCTTAGGGCCTAAGACTCCATGTCACTTGATCCCCTAGTCCAAAGTAGTAATTGTGGCATAGCTCAGGCTTCTTTAAGCATGCAGTAGGTGCTGAACATTGAAAGAGAAACTTGTATCCATAGGAGGGGTTTTAGTAAGATCTAGAGCGAAGAGGAAGGCATAGAAGCAATGATTCTACTATTGTGTCCTGCTCGATTTCACTGTGATATGTCATGCTACAGTTCGATTGAACAGCCAGTATTCCTGACCTCCAAAATTAATTCCTAAATTGTGGTACACGGCTGGACTGTACGGTAATGGTTGTTGTGATTTGCAGGATCTTGCTTTGAGGGGATTTTGGCTGCATAAATGGATGAGTTCAAATGATGTAGGAGAGTCCAGAAGAATGATAGATCACTTGCTGGGACTAGTGCGTGATGGGAAGTTAAAATACGAGTATGTCTTCCGTAACCAGTACTCAAATTTCCATATTTAGGTCTCCACATCTTTTAAGCAACTATCAACATTATTTATATTCAAGATAGTGTATTTGGATCGTGGATGCATGAATTTCCCCAAAACTGCAGGATGGAACTGGTTCCTTTTAGTGATTTCCACATTGCACTGGACAAATCACTTGGAAAACTTGGAAGCCATCCTAAGCAAGTCCTAAAGTTCTAAGGCTACTGAATATTTTGGGTCGGCGAAAAATTGGAATAGTTATGCGTCATTTGCTTCAGACGATCAGTTTGTTCTGAAATTCATATGCTTCAGACGATCAGTTTGTTCTGAAGTTCCGATGCGCTTGTTCAACCAGACACATATTTATGTATCATTCCCATCAAGTCATGCTGTTCTTTTGAGGTCCCCTTTTTATTCCTGCTTATTTAAGCATTTTCCATTCCATTCTGAATTTGTCTTGCATCAGCATTTACCCATTCTGAATTTGTTTTGCATCATACCGTCCAATATAAAACTAATCCCATGCTCTGCCAAAACACGAGGTCCGTCTACTATGGCTGAATTTGGAGATCCAAATCGGTCCGTTTGGCATCGGAAGAGTCCAAAAAGTTTCAGATTTCTCAATTGAAATACTCATTTACTTGTGTTGACACTTGATTTTTAATCATTTTTATTTTAAAAAATTAATTAAAAATCAAGAAAAATTCATAAAAATCAAAAATGAACTTTTGAGCCCTTGACCAAGCATAAGGAACCAATTTTGGGAAAAAAAAAATATTTTTCATATTTTTCGGCATTTTTGTATTTCGTTTTATTAGAAAATAGCCAAAAATCAAGATCATGGCCATAAAAATATGGAAAAATAGCTAATATTTTTATTTTAATTCCCTTTTCACTTTGGCCACTTTAAACTTTGAAAATTCAATTTGGGTCCTCAAAAGACCTCATTCACATACCCCAAATTGAATTAAAAAAAAATTCATTTGAGTCATTTTTAGTCTTTTTCTCACTTGAGACTAGTTGTGACATTTGATCCTTATACCTTAAATTTCTTTTTGGTCCAATCGTTTTCGTGATTTGAACAAATTGGGAAAATGGACTTATTTGAAATTTTAGTTTAGTCCCTCATTTCAAACTTGTGATTAATCGGGCAATTTCATCTGAATTTAAGCCCTTGCCCAAGGTTTTTGCATAAATTGGTTCAATTTGACCGTTAAGGGCCTCAATTGACCAAATTCTCATTTGGGTTAAACTTTGGGCTTTGGGGTTTTCGCGAAATTCAAGACCGGTTGGACAAAAAAGTGCAACAATAGGGTCCTAAACGGTTTCCGGATCGAAGCCATGCCATTATTTTCGCGAGAACCGGCAAAAATTGGACCGAACCGGAACGGTCAGACGGGTCTGGTCCGGTTGAACCGGCAGTCGACAGAAAAGAAAAAAAAACGCCTGGTCTTCCCTACTCCTTCACGTACAACGACAGACGCCCAGGGAAAAATGCCTTGTTTTCTTGGCAATTTTGCGGCACCCATCTCACCCTTGCTACCCAAGGTTGGTCCCAAAATGCTCCTCTGTCTTCCCAACCATCCTCTGACGAAAAAAATGACAAAGAAGGATAGCTATGGGAGGAAGAAAAGGACTGAGGGGGGCTGATCTCTTTTGCATGGTTGGGGTGGCCGGAGGATCCTCTCTGATCCCAAGAGGTCTGGGCTACAAAAAGGAGGGAAGGGGAGCTGGTTTGAGGGGGATTTTCGGGGGACAGAGAGAGAGAGAGTGCCGAGAGAGACTGAGAGTGAGAGAGGGAGCTGTGGGCATCGGGTTGACAGGCAAAAACACTCGGGGGAGTGTCACTGAGGTGTTAGACGACCATCGGAGGACCCCCGGAGTGCTTGCCACTGCCGGTTCCGCCCCGAACAGGTTGGTTTCTCCCCGGTCTGAACAGCCCTGTTTTTTTTTTTGCCCAAAAAGTTGCAAGTTTAGCTCCGTTTGATTTTCGGGTCAAACGGAGCAAAACCAAATAGATCCACATATTGCTGGTAGTCCATATAGTCTGGTTTGGTTGGTCTCTCGTTTCGGTTTTGCTCCTCGTGCTCCAATTTATCATTTTACTTGCTGCTCATCACGCGTTCGACAAAATGCCCAAGTGGTTCAAACCCTCGACTTTGAGGCCGGCTTTCATTGCGATTTTATGTGTTTTGGGGCCTATATGGTAACCATTCTGATTTTCTAATTGTTTTTCCCGGAACAAAAAAAGATGAGATTCCTATTTGGTAACGTAAATGATTCTGATTTTGATTCTGTTTTCGAGAACAATTTTGGAGCAAAAATAAGAACCAAAAGAAAAAATTGATTCTGAAAAAAAGAACCACTTTTAAGAAACACAAAATACTATCTTCTTGCGAGATAAAACATAAAAACAATGACTCCCTTTCCCTCTTCGTCACTTTCATCTAACCTAAAAACAACGAGACTCCCGCGGCTCTCTCTCGGCTCTCAATTCACTCCCTCGTCCGCGACTCCTGTGACCCACTAGCTCCACCGCCGCCGTTTGCCGTCCTCGTCCAAGCGAGTTTCGCACAACCCTATTTTGTCCCTCGTCTCCTCGCCCGAGCCCGATTAGGACGTGTCGACACATGAATTTTAATCATCTTTTTCCTTAGAAAAATAATAGAAAATCCATAAAAATTTACAAAATTATAAAATCAACTTTGGAAGTTTTGGCCAAGCCTAATGAACCAATTTTGAGCAAAAAATAATTTTTGGTATTTTTCCTATTTTTTAATATTTTTCATATATTAAGAAAATACCCAAAAAAATCAGAAAAAAAAAATAGATTTTGTGGCCGCAAAAATATGCAAAAATATCCAATATTTTTATTTTAAATCCCTTTTCATGTTGGCCCATTTAAATTCGAAAAATCCAATTCGAGATTATGTGTTCCTTCACAAACGTAATCCCGAATCGGGCTTAAAAAATACAATTTGAGTCATTTTATTTTCATTTTTCACTTTTTATGAGTTGTGACATCGCCCTCTAATATCTAAATTTTCATCTTGGCCCAATTGTACACAAAATTGCTCAATTTTGACAAGTGGGGCCTAATTGAAATTCTACTTTTCAAATTAGTCCCCAAATCACAAAAAATGAAATTAAAATTTTTCAGGGGATACCCATGCAAATCCAAGACCTCTACCCTATATTTTTCATCCTTCCAAATCCATTGGTGGGGTTGGTTTGATCTGATTTGGTCATTAGGGTCCTCAATTGCTCAAATTTCATTTTTGAGTCGGAACTAAAATTTGAGGGTTTTGCACTGAATAAAACCAATTTTCCCAAAACTTGTCATTCCTAGGTGATATTCATGTTAAGGAGTCCAATTTTGGCATCAATTTCGTGAAAAATGGTCAATTTGAGGCCCAATTTGGTGAAAATGTTGAACCGGGTTAGACGAGTCGGGCCCGACCCAACCCGGCCAACCCGACCCGGCCAACCCGGGTCTGCATGGCCAAAGAACAGAATGCTGTTATTCTTCCTTCTCAAGTACACACACAGTACAGCACCAAACGCCAAAGCCACTTGCACCACCAACATTCTAGATCCTTCTTCACCTAGCCAGCTGTCCATTCTGCGGTACCAAAAATGGTACGGGAGCAAGCTGGCGTGGAGGGGATCCATAACGGTTTTGGATTCCTCTGTTGATGAATCTGTGGAGGGGGGCAAAAAGAGAGAGGGCGGGTCAGCATGGTCGTCCGGATTCTTGGGGAGGTCCTTACGGATAAAGAACAAGAGATATAGGAGAGAGAATGGGGAGGGGGGCCTGTGAACGGCCATTTTTGGAGCTCTCGGCGGCGAGCTTCCAAGAGCTCGTGAGAGTAATCCACGACGAATCAAGGCGCACCAGCTGCTCCTCAGAGTTTTCTGAACTACAAGGAACGTCACCAACCCGCTCAACCAGCCTAGTGACCTCCCAGAAGGCACGTGCCATAGAAGCTCAGCCGAGCAAGCTTCCACGGCGACTTTGCCATCCTTGCTTATTTCTTCAAATTTTTTGTTCCAAACTCTCCCTTCAACGTACCTAAGCTCGTATGCACTTCATTTTTGCATCGACTTGAACGGAAAACCACCGAGTTGACCTTTACATCCTGCGGCGTCCAAAACCTGCAACTCCGTCCCGCGGCTTCCACGGACCTTCTCGGGTCAATCCGGCCCGCAAGTCAGCCCCCTGAACCTCCTAGATGTTGGCCATGTGTATTGCTTAGCTCGATTTTAGGTCTGGAGTTCGCCGGGATCCGCCATGGCCGAGAGCTTTCGAGCTTTTTCCATGGCGATCCCACTGTCGGATCAGGCTATATTTTTGATAAGTTATAGTAGAGGTCGAGACAAGTCCGTATACACCAAGATCTCCCAAATCGGACAAGATCTCACTGTTGGATCTCGCCGAAGAGTTCTCGGTCGTCCGTGGTCATCTTCAACCTTGCGACCGTTGACCGGTCAACGGACGTTGACGGGTCAACGGCCGAGGTGGCGCTGACGTGGCATGCCGCTTCAGTCGACCATTTTCAATAAAACAACAAAAATCAGAAATTAAAAATTGAATTTTCAAAATAAAATAAAAAAATCTTTTTGTGATCGTGTGGCCCAGGTTGGTCACTCGTCACGATCTCCACCGTCCATTTCTTTTTCAGAAAAATCCGGCGGCTATGATTAGACCACGTGGAAAAATCTGGTGCACACATTTGAAATTCGAAAATTTGGGCGGGTAAATCAGAAAAATTCAAAAATTCAAAAATTTTCCGAAAGTGACGTCGTTTTAGGTCGATTTAGACCCATATGGTTCGGGCCGAGTGCCCGGGAGGCGTGGGCTGGGTCAACCAGACCCGACTCGGAAAATATTTAAAAATTCGGAAATTAAAGAAAAAAAATCAGAAAATGATTTTAAAAATTCGAAAAAAGTGGAAAATTCATAAAAAAAAAAATTCTAAAAAATTGGAAAAAAAATTCTAAAAAATTCCCAAAAGCCTCAAAAATTAGGAAACAGGTCGTTTTAACCGATCAATCCTATTTTTGAAGGTTTTGCCCTTCCAATCTTTTCAAAATAATGATTTTGCCCTTTATGGGCAAATCGCCTCGAACAATTCCAAAAAAATTACAGAAAATGGACAATGGAAAATGGTCAAACTTGACTGGCTAAACCCATATTTTGTTTGTTTCGACCCCCGTTTCTTTCTGAAATGACTATTTTGCCCCTCATGAGCAAATTGTCTCTAAAAAATTCAAAAAAATCTCGAAAATTGGGAAACGAGCACATTCAACTGGCCAACTCTATTTCTGATTATTTGGGTTCTTAATCCCTTCAAAATTGATAATTTTTCCCCTTATGGGCAAATCGCCTCATGATCTTTAAAAAAATGACGATTTTGCCCCTAATGGGCAAATCGCTTCCAAATCTTCCCAAACCCCTTCCAAACCTCCGAACACCCCTTCTCTAAGCCTTTAGAGCTGTACTAGAGATGCCATGTATTGATTAGATGCGTTTTATCCGCATGTTTTGGATCCTTAATTGTGCACCTATTTTTACTGTTTGTGATTGATAGGTTAGATATTCCCATCTGCATGAACTCCTAGGTTTTAGAGCCATCGCTATCTTGAGCCATCTGGATGAAATCATAGTTAGGAAATCACTCAATTTAGGTATCGAAAGGGCGTGAATGGCAATATTGGCGTAACTAACTCCCCGATCACAAATCTTTAGTTCCATTAGAGTCGTACTGCTACTCCCACCGCCCGACGAGGTTCCCAATCTACCTTCCCCAAAGATCGGTGGCGACTCCGAAAGCATGTACACTTATGCACATGTCACCCGACCGCACCTTCGGTCGAACTCAATTCCTAAATCCCACCGTCGCGCGAGGTGAGGACTTGGGAGAGTCCAAGCCGATTCCACAAATCGCATCGGATCTGTAGAATTTCGGCAATCACCCCTAAACCCATCCTTCGCTCCACTCGGAAGGGTCGCGACATGGCGGCCCTCGCCCAAATCGGCGAGGGCAACGCTCGCCAATCCCAAGCAGGGAGGCCCTTGCCCAGCTCGGTCTCGGGCGAGCGTCGCCCTCGTGTTCCTATGCTGTTCTGCCCTTGTGTTCTTTGTACTGTTCTGGATATGTCTGCTATGAATAAAGCTAGTTTTGATTAGGCGAGACAAGTTGCAAAAGCACTTCCTTCAGCCTATTAACAATCACTTTGGTGATAATTTCGCAAGCGATGTTACATAGATTAATTGGTCTGGAGTTGTTGATTGACTGTCGTTGTTTCACCTTCGGGATCTGTATGGTTCTTCTCTGGGTTGAGAATCAGAGTTTTCTATGTAGACAGTGTTTGCTATGTCTCTTTGTTGTGTTGCTTGCTGAAGTGCAATGTTAGCTAGTCTCTTCGGTTTGTCTTAGCTCATATGGTATTTGATTCGGATAGTGCTAGTCATTATATAGAGGGAGAGAGAGAGAGGCTGGCGCAATATTAGGCTTTTTCCTTAAGGGTCTCATTGAGTGTTGACCACACAGTAAATTAAGGAGACTTGCTTTGGATGCTCTGTAATTTTGGAATGATTTGGAAGTCAGTCCTCTAATCTTACAACGACATCCGTTAATCCTGCGTTTTTTGAGCCGCAATGAGATGCATTAAACAATGGCAAGTTGATCCCTCGTGTTTGTATACTCGTTTTTTGAGTCTTTTCGTTGCTAAAGAAGGGCGGCACGGTGCGCTAGTTTCC
This sequence comes from Lenwebbia sp. NSW1173648, assembly GCA_029784005.1. NCBI lineage: Eukaryota > Viridiplantae > Streptophyta > Magnoliopsida > Myrtales > Myrtaceae > Lenwebbia > Lenwebbia sp. NSW1173648. The sequence goes on from JARCGZ010000011.1 coordinate 2,039,517, forward strand.
GAGCATTCGTCGAATAGAATTTGTTTGAATCACTTTGGTTAGGTTGGATTTTTTGTCAAGAGTTTGTGGTTTGATATTGCCTTTTCTATAAATGGAAAATGATGTTTTTCTCAATGAGAGGTGCTATTTAGAACAAGTAATGATAGTCTTAGTCTGAATCAAAGAAAAGAGAAACACAAGTTGCACCGCATTGCATAGCATGAGTGATTTCGTATGCTTTGTGACCCTTCTCCAACGTTCCTCTTTCTTTTATCCTTGAGATTTTAGCGGTGACAATTACAATTAGTTTGCTTCAGACTCATCTGAATTGCCGATCTGATTCATGTGCAATTAAATTTTGCTTAACATCTTGATCCAATGTTGGGTGATTACAATGTTATGACTATGTTATGGTTGCGTGCGGTAGCCAATGGCATCCGAGAAAGATACATTTAATGCAAAGTGGACCGACCATTTCACCAACCTCTTTATAAGTTTGATGGTAGAAGAGGTAAAAAAGGGAAATCGCACCTCTTGCACTTTTAACAAAACAGGGTGGAAAATCACACAGGCTGAATTCAATACTCGGGCAGTACTCCAATATAAGCAATCATAGCTAAAGAACAAGATGAACAAACTGCGAAGACAGTTTGGTAGTTTTAAGAAGCTTCTGACACAATCTGGATTTGGTTGGGATAATGTAAATAAAACAATTGTTGTCGATGATCCAAGTATATGGGAACGTCACATTAAGGTATCATTTAACTTTTGGTCATTTTGAGATCATTATATGTGTGTGTTTTAAGAAGTTTGCTTATGTTGTTGAAGTATGTCATTATTGTGAAAATTGCATGATAATATTGAGTGGGCAAAATTCAAGAAGGATGGGTTTCCTCATTATTCCGAGTTGTCTATTGTATTTGGTGATACATATGCTACTGGGGAGCAAGCAGTAGGAAATGTCGAAGATTTGATGGAGTCGGCGGAAGGTGACGATCGTGGTGGTCACGTAGACGATTATCCAAACGACTTCAATGAACACCCCACTGATCAGGGAGTCTTTATAATTGGACAGCACAACTTGGATAGAACTCCAAATGGCAAGAGGAGAAGAAAGAGTAACGTATTGGATGTTGCCAATACCTGCAAAGCCTTACAAGAGATGATTAAATCTAGGGCAAGTCAACAAAGTGACTCTGTTGCCACCTCACAGGTCACTTCATCACATGTAGACCCCTTCTCCGTATCTGCTGTGATTAATGTCCTACTTAGCATGCATGAGGTGGATTCATATCTTTACCCCAAAGCACTAAAACGAGCAATGGATAGTGCCATATGGACGGAGGCTTTCATCCAAACTCTAACTGAGATGAGAAATGGACTTCTCCAACGTCTTTAGTAGATGTTGGAAAATGTACTGGGGATTGCGTGGGATTTTTATGTTTAGTTTCATTTTACTTTATGACTTATGTTATGATGTTATTTGGTTTTTAAAGATATCCATGTTGAGGCTCTTATTTGTGTAGTGGTATGGGTGCGATAGATTGCATTGGATTTTAATATTTGGTTTGCTTTCACTCTACGACTTATGTTTTTGGTTGTTATTGGCTTTTTTTCCCCATATATCTATATTAATGTTCTTGCATTTGTGTGATGGCATAGGTACTATGGAAGGGAGACAAAATAGTAAGTCTAATGATTAGGTAGCACCAGTTGATCATTACTTGAACAAGTTAGATATTGACATAATAATAACATGGTTGTGCATTGTTATGATGGACATGTCCGTGCATACGAAAGAACCTATTAGGGACAGTCAATTGTCAGAACTCGAATGGGTAAGGGAGATTCTTTATGGACATTCAGATAGAGTATATGAAGCCTTTAGGTTGGAGAGACATATTTTTTTGAACCTATGTGATTTAATGGGGGCAAAAGGTTGGTTGAAAAATAGTCGTTATGTTAGGGTAGATGAACAAGTTGTGATCTTTTTATCTTTGGTTGGTCATGATAACTCTACTAGAGATTTATGTGAGAGATTCTAACGCTCGCCACAAACAATCAGCACGTATTTCACTATTGTGTTGAAAGCATTTCTCAAACTGTCAAAAGAGATTATCAGACCACATTACTTTGATGATGTCCTAGAGGAGATTCTTATGGATCGTAACCATAAACGCTACTTCAAGGTATGATTTTCATAACGTTGTTACACCATCAAATACATGTAGTTGATAATCTTGTATAACACTAGACTTTCATGAAATCGCAAGGCTGCATAGGTGTTATTGATGGCACCCACATTAATGATTATGTTCCCGTGTCAAAGCAGATCTCGTATAGAGGCAGGAAAGGGACTACCACCCAGAATGTGCTGTGTGTTTGTTCATTTGATATGAAATTTACTTTCGTGTATGCTGGGTGGGAAGGATCTGCCAAAGATTATCAAGTCCTCTAGGCAGCACTGGAGACTCCTCGGCTACAATTTCCTCGACCACCACTAGGTATTTGCTTTGTTCATAAAGAGTAATTTTCTTTTTGATTGTATTGCAGCTGCATATCATAACAAATGTATATATACCTTATTATAGGAAAATACTACGTGGTAGATTTGGTTATGTAGCACTTTCAGGATTTTTAACTCCATTTAAAGGTGAAAAGTATCATCTGAACGATTATAGGGGTAGAGGGAGACGACCTAGAATAACAAGAGAAATGTTCAACCATAGGCACTCTTCACTGACGAATGTCATTGAGAGGTCATTTGGGGTATTAAAAAATCGCTTTACCATCTTAAGACATGCCTCCATTCACAATTCGAAAGCAAGTATTTATTGTAATTGCATGTTGTGCTCTCCATAATTACATTCTTGTCCAAGACAGGATGGACAGAAACTTTTCTCGATATGGTGATCCGGAGTACCCGTGTGGACCTGTTCAAGAAGAGGTTACATATGATATATCGCATGAGGTGGCCGCAGAGATAAACATACTCAGGAAAAATATTGCAAATCAAATGGCAAGGGATAACAATTTAAATGAAATTCCATGACTTTGTATTTTTTACTTTTGTAATCTTATTTTTTAAGTACTTTGCAAGATTTATGTTTATCGTAGCAAGCAAAACATTTATTGTGATGCATTTAAGGTACAATCTGATGATGGTACAGAATGACCTTTGCATTTTATTTTTCTGTTTGTAAATTTTGAGAGTTCTTGTAACGACCTGTTTTAATCTCATAATACGTATATATAACAGAGGGCGCATGTAGAAGCTTATAACTAAACGGGCGAGGCCGATAAACAAGTGCATGTATAAGGGTAGGCACGCCTAAAGGGTATGGCCTCTTAGGGTTCACTACTGCTTACAATAGGTAATAAGAACATTCAGCTTATTAGAAAATACGTACTTTTGATATACAATAGGCATTCAAGTACATCATTCCTTTTTACATCAAAAGATGAACAAACTACTGGGAGACAACACAATTATAAACACTCCCCATCTATAATCAGGACTCCACTATCCGGCACCACCACCACCACCACGTCTATTCAAGGGCGTTACTCCTCGTTGGCTAGATAAGATGAAAAAGGTTAAATCAACGAGGATAAGCCGAAGCTCCGCGAGTAAAATTCTAACACGTTAATCATCAGCAATCGTCATTCACGGAATAATCATGCCACACAATCAAGTTGCAAGTCATAAAAATTATACACCGAAGGTACCCGAAACGATCCACAACGAAGACCAAATTCCATAGGTTCTCGGATCAGACCGTCAACATCCAACATCTTAAATTCGACCACTAAACCACTCAAATCAGAACTCAAAGTATGTTGTCCACGCAACAAAACAACATCTAAGCCATCGAATTTAGTCATACGTTCATATAGAGCCACCGCTGACCTTCTCATGAGTACCCAACCACAATCCAACACCCATTTCGCCCAATTAGCCTCAATTTCTGCTTATCCAACATCAATAGCACTTCCTCAAACAAGACTTTGAGACATGTAAACTGATCAGAGCCTTGGGCGCCCACGACCTCACTTCGGGCTCTATGCGCCCAATCCACCATCCGTCGTCTCTTTGCGACGATCCATCCATCAAATCAATTTACCCAGGCCTCGAGGAAGTCCATCGTACCAAAATTCAAGACATGCAACTAGGATAAGCAACATGCACCCAGAAATCAGAAAACTAACAATTGATGGGTTAGAAACTTTACTCACCTTAAAATTGAACTCAGATCCGCCACAGAAACCAACGCCGCTCCATGGCCGACGCGAAGACGATCCCACGCCGCCACATCTCGAGCTCGCATCGATCCACGCCCGAAACCATCACCATGCCGCTGCCTCATGCTCCTCCTTCCTTTGGCGCTCACAACGATGATCAAGTGAGGCGGAAGCAAGAGAGATCATCGGTGAGAGGGAGAAAATAAGACAGCGAGCAAGAGAGATGGACGAGAGATTTGAGAGAGATGAGGGCAAGAGAATTCCTTCGGTGGTGTCTTCAAGGGAAAGAAGAAGAAGAAGAAGAAGTGAAGAAGAGAAGGAGTTCTTGTGGGGAAAAAAGGGAAGCGGTGGAAGAAGAGGAGAGGGAGTGACAAGTGACATCCGAGGGGAAAAAAAAAAGAGGGTGAGGTGGAGCTACGTGGAGGGCATTGGTGTGGGGCTTAATTAGAAAGCTTTCGCAGTTTAACCGCAAACCAAATTCGCATCGGGACCGATTTCGTACACTAACGCTCGAATAAAATTTCACCAACGGTCCCATAAAATAGACAACATAATCGATCCCCAAATATTACGCCCGACTAATTTATTATTTTCAAAATCCCACTGCGCCAAAATAGTAATAATCCAAATTCGATATCAACTAATTCACTTATGAAAATTCATGCCGTCACAATCCTCCCCTCCTTAAGAAATTTCGTCCCCGAAATTTTATCCTTGTCCCCTCCTTAACAACCCTTAAACTCTTTAAGGTTCACACCTCACCTAAAATACGTAACCGCATTACTCTTTCACTACGCCACTCTGATCACCTATTCTCCGGGAATCATCACATCCCGTAATCTTAACCATTATCATGTGTCATCACCGACTTTAATACTCATGAATCTATCCGGCAACCTTACTCGGCCATGTACTCACTAATCACACTACGAATATCTCAAGTTCGGTTCTCACACGTGCCAATCCACATGGCGTCATCCAAGACCACACTATCCATCATACTTCACCAGGCAGATTGTCCATCATCACTCAGGACACACTCAACTTTTGCCATTTCTCGATGCCAATCCACATGCCATGCCTAGGATTCTATTGGTTACGGTCTTTAAACGAATCACACCCAACCACGACGCTGTCGGGTCGCTGGCCGGCTAGTTTATGTAGGTTTCATCACATTCCAAAGCTACCCTGATCACACAGTATGGGCCCTATCCGATCACAAAGCGGAGGCACAACAACAGACTTTCACAAACTCCCCACAAGGCATCTCAGGCATTTCTCATGTACGGCATCTTTCATTCACTTTCATCACTCATCTCTTTTCATCGAACTGCAAAGTAATGCCATGCATTTTTTGAAAAATCCTTACATTTTGGGAACTTTTTTCAAAATTTTAAAACAACGCATCTTTCAAAATGAGTCAGACTTAGTACAACACCTACACCCACATTTTTTAGTGTATGACTTGGTTCATTCCTGTCCCCATTGTCATCTTAGAAACTTGCCAGGAGTAGCTTCTTGTCCAAGCCTCTCTGCCCCGGTGTCACTCCCCGCCCTCATCAGACCGGGACGGTACAGGTCCATCAACCTTCGCCTGGTTCGTCCCCAAGCCATACATCTACGAAGGGAGTCCCGCTCGACGAGTCCCATACCAAGTCTTACGGTTATTAGGTATCCCGTATCACCCATCCCATACCGAGCTAACGGTTTATCAAGTCCGATAAAATAATGATATGCTCATGCATGCATGTTTCTCAAACTTTCGTTTTAATGCAACAAATCCACGCAATGCATGAATAACTCTCATCTTCCAAACTCGTATCATCAACTACCATCACGTCAGTTCCTTACCATAAACTGACTATTCTAAAATCACAAGCGACCATCACATCAAAGATCAGTTACCTAGAATCAATCTATAAAACTCTTTCTTGGTCACTGTCAATTCAAAATCATAATCATATAATCAAACTGCCCCTTCGTCCAAAGTCAATAACTAAACCTCAAAGTACGAGCTCAATTCATGCCTAGCACTTCACAATTACTGTTCGCTTCCCTGCGAACCTCATATCATCATCCAAGGCTTTTCAATACGATTCAATATCTAAAACCATCAAGGTACAACACAGATTCAAGCCTATGATCCTCAAAAGCCAATCCATCACAATTCCATATCCTCAATTCGTTATATAAGGCTAACCATCAAACTCCAATGATTCAAGTCTATTGATAAGTTGTTACCATTTCAACTTACCGTCCAATCCACCTGTCGATCGCCATATTATATCCTCAAAGTACAAAGATCATCAGTCTTAAGCAGTGATCGATAACGTCTTATCTAAAAAGTAGCCTAAGTTACTACCAATCCCCTACCAATCACAGATCACATGCACCTGTAAGTTTTAATCGCGTACGTACCTACCAAACACTTCATCCACTAGCGCACATTATCACTCCACTGACCCGCTCTGATACCAACATTGTAACGACATATTTTAATCTCATAATACGTATATATAACAGAGGGTGCATGCGAAAGCTTATAACTAAACGGGCGAGTCCGTCAGACAAGTGTATGCATAAGGGTAGGCACGCCTAAAGGGTACGGTCTCTTAGGGTTCATTACGGCTTACAATAGGTAATAAGAACATTTAGCTTATTAGAAAATACGTACTTTTGATATACAATAGGCGTTCAAGTACATCATTCATTTTTACATCAAAAGATGAACAAACTACTGGAGACAACACAATTATAAACACTCCCTGTCTATAATCAGGACTCCGCTATCCGGCACCACCACCACCACGTCTATCCAAGGGCGTTACTACTCGCCGCCATCCTCGCTGGCTAGCTAATCTGAAAAAGGTTAAATCAACGAGAATAAGTCGAAGCTCCGCGAGTAAAATTCTAACACATCTATCATCAGCAATCGTCATTCACGGAATAATCATGCCACACAATCAAGTTGCAAGTCATTAAAATTATACACCAAATGTACCCGAAACGATCTACAATGAAAACCAAATCCTAGAGGTTCTCGAATCAGACCGTCAACATCCAACATCTTAAATTTGACCACTAAACCACTCAAATCAAAACTCAAAGTATAATGTCCACGCAACAAAACAACATCTAAGCCGTCGAATTTAGTCATACGTTCATATAGAGCCACCGTCGACCTTCTCATGAGTACCCAACCACAATCCAGCACCCATTTCGCCCAATTAGCCTCAATTTCTGCTTATCCAATATCAATAGCACTTCCTCAAACAAAACTTTGAGACATGCAAACTGATCAGAGCCCTGCACTCCCACGACCTCACTTCGAGCTCTATGCGCCCAATCCACCATCCGTCGTTTCTTTGCGACGATCCATCCATCAAATCAATTTACCCAGGCCTTAAGAAAGTCCATCGTACCAAAATTCAAGACATGCAACTAGGATAGGTAACATGCACCCAGAAATCAGAAAACTAACAATTGATGGGTTAGAAACTCTACTCGCCTTAAAATTGAACTCAGATCCGCCATGGAAACCAACGCCGCTCCATGGCCAACGCGAAGACAATCCCACGCCGCCACAGCTCGAGCTTGCATCGATCCACGCCCGAAACCATCACCATGCCGCCGCCTCATGCTCCTCCTTCCTTTGGCTCTCACAACAACGATCAAGCGAGGCGGAAGCAAGAGAGATCGTCGGTGAGAGGGAGAAAACGAGACAGCGAGCGAGAGAGATGGACGAGAGATTTGAGAGAGATGAGTGCAAGAGGATTCCTTCGGTGGTGTCTTCAAGAGAAAAAAGAAGAAGAAGAAAAAGTGAAGAAGAGAAGGAGTTCTTGTGGGGAAAAAGGGAAGCGGTGGAAGAAGAGGAGAGGGAGTGAGAGGTGTCATCCAAGGGGAAAAAAAGAAAGGGTGAGGTGGAGCTACGTGGAGGGCAGTGGCGTGAGGCTTAAGTAAAAAGCTTTCGCGGTTTAACCGCAGACTAAATTAGCGTCGGGACCGATTTCGTACACTAACGCTCGAATAAAATTTCACCAACGGTTCCATAAAATAGACAACGTAATCGGTCCCCAAATATTGCGCCCAACTAATTTATTATTTTCAAAATCCCACCACGCCAAAATAGTAATAATCCAAACCCGATATCGACTAATTCACTTATGAAAATTCAAGCCGTCACAATTCAACTGCTTGATTTTGAATTTAATAGTTGCATCTGTCCTCTTGTTTAACTTATTATAGACGTCATGCAATTGCACAGCATGTGTGAGGACGTAATTATTTTTTGTTCGGTCATGAGTGAGGACATACGCAGGTAATACAGCATCGATAGTGGTTTCTCATTGGATAGGTTAACAACCTGAAATTGATCCAACAAGCAAATGGAACTGCATTAGTCGTACAATATACAATAATAGCTACGCGAATTACACAAACCCGGTCATTAACTTCCATGAACGAACAAAATATCCGTCCTCTATCAAGATTACGACATGCGGGCAAGCTCTCGTTCTTAAGTTTTGGATGAATTAAGACTAATATTTGATTTCCTAGAAAAAAAAAACGCACACCAATGCAGGGCAGTACAATGCATTTTCTTTGCAGAAACGAGGGTGTCGCTCGTGTCGGTTGTCCACTCACCCAAAAGAGTTTGATGAAACCCCACAATAAATGGCAAAAATGACTCGTAATGATTCTTGATATTTATTTTTACTGTTCAATATGCAATATGTTATATAAAATAATCAATATGAATTAATCTTCGATTAATTCGGAACGTAGGATGAAATTTCACTAAGCAATTACGTAATTATTTGACTTAAATGACAAAAATTGGGAAGAGCAATTGTTCTTGGGAACAGAAATTTTGTGCAATTACCAAACGCATTCTGATTCTCTAAAACTCATTCAGGGAACAAAATCAGAAAAAAAATCATTTTAATCAGAATCACCTTTTGGGATCAGAATGGTTACCATACAGGCTCTTAATGGTCGTTTCTTGTTTAGTCTTGTTCTATGCGTGTAGTACTTCGCGTCCATGTGTGGTTTTGTCGTCGATTGTGATCGAGGTGCGAGATAAATGCCCGTGAAAACGCCCCCGTGAACTAAAAATTTCGATGGTCGTTTTTTTTTTTCTTAGTGTGAGATCGCGGGTAGGCTACTTTGTGACGCCCTCGTGGTGTGCACGATCGATCTTTTCTCGAACCGTCAAATGTTTTGGAAACCTTGTACTACCTGCTTTCACGTGGTTTGAGTGGCTTTTCTTGTATGGCATGTGTGTGAGATATTGGTGAATCAGGGCAGGCAACAAGTTTGCTTGACTTGGTTTCGAGTCTTTAATCCCTCAAAACAGTTCGGACTCATGACTTCGGGGGTGATTTTTGTCATGTTCCTGTGCGATGTAATCGCCGTTTTTTTGTTAATATCGTTCCTGGTGTGTAGTAGTATATGTCCATGCGTGGATTTTCTGTTGATTGCACACGAGAACCGAGATAAAATGCTGAGAAAATGCCCCGAGGTTGGTTCTTCAGACCAAAATTTTTCCAGAAAATGAGCCAAACTCCTGACTTTGAGTGCGATTTTCGTCGTGTTCTCATGTGTTTTTATCATTCGTTCTTGTTCAATGGTATTCCTTGCTTGTAGTACTTCGCGGCCATGTGCGGTTTTGGTGTCGGTTGTGCTCGAGAGCCAAGATAAAAGGCTGAGAAAACACTCCTGAGGCTGTTCATCAACTCAAATTTTTTCGGAAAGTGAGTCAGAGCCGTGACTTTGAGTGAGGTTTTTGGCGTGTTCTTGTGCGTTTTGATCGTTCCTTTTTTGTTCACGTTATTCCTCATATGTAGTAGAACGTACCCATGTGCGGGTTTTGTTGTTAGTTGCGCTCGAGACTCGAGTGTGAAGGCCACAAAGGCGCTCCTGAAGGCTGTTCTGGGATTCTTGCCGCCCACCAAGTTTGTCAAAAGTCCCCAAAGAAGGGTAAGTGGGGCTTGGAACGACACCGTTTCTGGGGGTGGTCCGGGTCAAGCCCTGGACCAGGCCTGATCCGACTTTTTCCAAAAAAAAAAATCGAAAAAAATCAGAAAAAAAAATCCCAAAAAAATTGGGAAAATTTTGAAAAATTCAAAAATGACTTTTATTGCATATTTGGCGATTTTGTATCTTTAGACCTTTATTTCGCGATGAAGGGTGATCGATGTCCATTCTGTTCCGATTGGTTGTACACCGGACCTTGTCTTGAGTTCCTTATTTCGACTTGTAATTAAATACCCGATAGCCGCAGGTTTTCATTTATTGCTTTAGATTAGCTTCTTCTTTTTTTATTTATTTACCATATCCCTTTGAATGCTTTGGTTGCTTTTTTTTTTAGGATTGCAAACTTAGAAAATGCCATGAAATGAATCCCTACAAAGAATATTTTGCATGAACACCACGCGCGGCCGAAAAATATTTTTATGAGTTAAATCAACTGAACCTCGCATGATCACATTAGGTAACAAACAAACCTCACGGTAACCGAAATAACTCTAGTAGAAATACAAGAGTAACCAAGGCCCCGAACAGTTAATCTCTGATTGCATAAAATCGAGCAGTATCTCCAACTGCTCAATAAGGTTTCCGGTCTACCTTCGTAAAAAAAATGATGGCGACTTCTTTTGCATGTACACATACACATGCTACTCACACTAAGATCGAACCCGATTTTAATCCCGCCGCGATTTGGTATGGGCCTGAAAGGGCCCGAGCCAAAGTCCGTCTTCGAGGCTTGGCAATCCATCAGCCCACCACACTCGATACTCATCGGAAGATCGAGGTGGGTCGCGACAACATGTAAGAAGGAACATGGGGATATTTCCAAAAGTCATGTACGTCATCAAGATCAAATGCGCTGGAAAAGAGCAAGAAGAACCATAGACTGTTTAATTTGATTCTACCTCATTCAAAGGGGCATGGTGACCGCCTTTGGGGAACGTCTACATGAAACACCATAAGCAAAACAATACATAGACGACTAGCGAATGGCAATTACTTTTTAGGATAGGGAAAGCACGAGACGGAAAGATTGTGTCAGCTTCCAAAGAATTGACGATTGTTCAGATACCACAGAAAGAAAAGGCATCTTTTCGTCTAGGCGAAGTCAAGAACGGCATTCCTTTCTCAAGATGAAGTCGACAGCGTCCTCAACAGTATCCACGACCTGCATAAGTAAACATATAAGAGTTCAACTAGGATGAGCTATTTTCGCACTCATTCGAAAATTTAGAGAGAAGACAAGTTCCCCACAAAAATGGCTTTCATGCACGGTTTTGAAATACTGACATTTTGCTAGGCTGTAGAGGGAAAGGGTTCGCTCAGACAAGTTTCATCCAACCAAGTTAGAATTCCCACATCACCCAGTGCATAGCAAATCAAGGTACATAAGTATGGGAGGATTATCCAGGCTGACACCTCCAACACTTGAGTTCATGGCCATGGAATCATGAAAAGGAATCCTAATCTAGGCAATCAAATTCCTCGAAGTGGGGTTCTTTTTTTTTTTATTGTTTGGTTTCAAATTACTAATGAAGAGAGAAATCTCCAATGTGAGTTGCAAAATGAGGTTAAAGCATGTAAGAAATGGAATGCGTCTCCTATCAACATATACAAAGAGGAAAACGAAAAACTAGGGATGGAAACAGAATGAAGAAACACATCAGATCCCTCAGCAATTTCCCGATTATTGTCCTCTAAGCGATATTACAGTTCACACAAGCATTTTTACAAACCATTATATACAACTCATCAAAATGTCACATGTCAAGCATTTCACACAAAATCTGCAGCAATGAAGGCCATTCCCATGTAACTTCAAACTACTTCACAGCAGTTACCTCAAGCAATTGTGATATTCTTATCCTCGTTGTGTTTTGAGTCAAAGACCCAATCACGAGAACAAATGGAGAAACAGCAACTCAGCCGAGTTTGTAAATGGAATTTTATGTCCCCACCCAAGCCAACATGATGATCGTAGCTGACGTCTCCATAAAGAATCCAAACAAGTTTCACAATGGCGAGACAGAAATGATTTCACCTAGTAGAGGAATGTGAGGGCTAAGGAATCAAGAGGCAGGCGAAACTCACGTGACAAGGATTTGAAGATGATGAATGGGGAGAGAGAGAGAGGTCTGAATTGTAGGATTTGAAGATGATGAAGCTCAGACAAATGAGTGGGTTGGGATCACGAATGTTTTTCTTTTCTAGGAATTCCTGTACCACCTCTACCTGAGCAATCCAATTCTGCATTTTTAGGAGAATTCCTTTACCTAGGCACTTTGATTCTGCAATCATAAATCCATCCAAAGATGAGTTGCAATGGGATCCCATTTCCTGTTTTTAACTCCAAGGCGAGCCAAACAAGGATTAAGTGATTACACGGTGTACTTCTGAATCTTTTCCTGGTGAAATCAAAGATTTGCAGTCTCGACCATGACTTTCCACTAGCATCACAGATATAAAATCTCTAAACCAAAGAAGTGAACATGCTGGAATGCACATGATCCGCGTACTTAGGAACCTATCATCAACTTGCCCGAACATACATAGTTACATACAAGGAGAGAAGAGAGATAGAGAGATGTCTGAATTTTGTTTAAGATTACAACTACCTACCAAGTCTGCAGGGAACTCTGAATGATTATCTTTTCCCTTGAATACCCCTGTCCTTGTTAATATGGAAAACCAAGGATCTCCTGCCTGAAGGGGTTGTTAGCAGTATTGGTAATGATGTTCCGAAATAAAATTACCGATATGATAAAGTACGATTTTTAGTATGAAATATACCTGTCGTGCGCCTCTAATGTCAATTTTTGGATTATCTCCTATCATGTATAGTGTTTTGAACCAACGATGTCTATAGTTTGTAGGATTCTCCACATACTTGTTAAGCAGCATAAGATTCCTTAACAAGGTCTCAGCTATGGCCTCAGCATTTCCATAGACAAATGGATTTGGCTTCCCATATGATGTATACGCCAGTGGAATGGGATGTATTCTGCAGAACAGGGACAAGTAAACAATGCGCAACACAAGATTGAAGATTAATGCATGTCGCTATGCTGCACTGAGTCAAATTAGGCCTACACAAGGATCTTATAGGCCACTTTTCAATTTTTCTGTTGAGAATATTTAGATCAAATCGATGCAGAACTAAACATTGAGAAGCTGAAACCTCACTATCTTACCTATTATAGATTGCTTCTAACGCAATCCTGAAAGCTCCCATACCCAGACGTTCAGCAGGAAAAGTAGCCTGCCTTTACACTTTGTCAGCTAGTCATCAGCCAGTCTTTCGTTCCACTAAGGCTTCAAAAACTCAAGATTGCAGCTAGCAACACAAATGGCATAGCTTACCTGGTATTCGAGGTCATCATTTGCAAAAAACAGGAGAGGTTGTTTTCCAGACTCCCTTCCAGGAAGCCCTCCAGTTCTCAATATGTCACAGAGCACCTAAACCCAAACTTGGGTATCACGGAATTATTTTATTGTACACAGACAGATAGCTAAATGATAACACTCCATTTATCACTTATTTCAAACTATATTTCAGCGCCCACTAGACTTCTAAAAAGATGATGACTAAAGTTGCAGAGTAGTTACTGAACAAACAAGCAAAGCCTAGTCTCCTGATAATCAGTTCAAAGATTTAGAACTTGCATGAGTAAAAGCCCACTATGGACTCAACAGCCGAACTAGATAATCTAAGAAAGGACAAGATCCATTAGAGTGGTCACAACCTGAATATCTCTGCTCCAGTCAACAGAATCACTGACTATGAATGCTGCCCGAACTCTCTGTGTTTGTACAGCAATTTTTCTTTTCGCCATCTCCTTAGAAGTGCTATTCTGGTCAATGTCCGGCTTAGTTGTCCATTTCTTGTACGGTGCCAGTGGATCAATGGCATCGAAGTAGCTAGTGTACTCATCAATTGACAGAACGTTTCTGCATAGAAAAGATATAAGCAGAAAGAGGGTCAATCGGAGGAAAAAAAAAAAAAAGAGAGAGAGAATCAAGTCATTGGAGTTCTCGGTGCAGGTGAAACAGTACTGAACACAGGCAACTGATGATTTATGGAGAGGACTCCTCTGTGATTAATCAAGTCCCTGAGAACTTGAGTGATTTTTATTGACTTTGCTTGCTCCTATGTATTACCAAGACATTATAGTAATATCCTTCAATATCAGTTTTATTAATGACATGTATTTATCCCTATAGCCTCTCTCTCTTCCCCCCAGCCTCCCACCCACACACCTGCATGCACAAAGCAAGTAATTGAGACATCACCAGGTACGTTTGCAAACCTAGAGAAGTGGTCAAAATATTTACTTGTATCCATATTCAGACATCACAGCAGCAGGTTCTCCTTTGCCTACAGCAACGACAAGTTCGTTCTCAAATCTGTGCATAAACCTCAATTAGGAAACAGACGAATAAAATAGAGAAGCATATTCGTGAGTAAAATAGAGGAGCCTATGCAGAATTCTTTTATAGTTAGAACATGCATTGGCACTCTTCTGTGTCTTTCTATTCAAATAATATTAGTATAGGCAGTACATTTCCCTAGTTTCCAAGAACAAAGCACATGAGATGAAGAAATGAGACAGGTTCTCTGATATTCGCATACACACGTTTATGTACATTCAATAAAGTCTATTTGCACAGTTTGGAACCTACTATTTTGTATACAGGTACATGGGAATTCTTCTTAAACTAATAATACACAAACACAATGTTTTATTGCGCGATCGTATATTTTCCTAATCATGGTTCAGATACATGAAAAAAGTAAATGCTATAGAAAATGCTCAGTTCTGATTTACATTAGCATGCCGCATTTCTCGTCGGAAATTGGTCATGGAGATAATCCAACAAATCCATACCTATTCACCAGTTGTTTAAAAGGTGTGTGGCCCTGTATGACCTGCAAAGTATCGTGGTCAAAATATGAGAGACAAAGGAAACACAATAATTCTGGACCTGATAACAAGCAGAATCGTGAGGTCAAGAAGATGTTGTAACACAAGAGACAAACTACCTGTGAAGGTAAAATGTTCACTCCTAATAGTTGACCTAAGTCCTGGGCTCTTTTGGATTCAGAAAAGCCACCTCCTGCATCAGCCATTGCTATTAGCCGCGTGCAGTAAAAAGTAAACGTCGCTTCTTTAAGAATTAGCATGCGAATTCTCTTATTTCGAGGGAGTAACATATTGAACAATAATAGGTAAGGGCATCTCAAAAAGTGTCACAGATCAAATTGCTTGAATGACTTAAACATAAGATAGCAGCAATCGCAAAATCATTGAGAAGATTACCATTAGATCTTAAAAGTACCAAATTTTGCTGATAAATGAATAATCAACCACAATACGAGTATGATGTCCAGCATGCAACTTGAAAACTTTAGTTTGACCATCATGTCATGGCACTCACTGATGATGGTTCTATAGAACGGTCACCTTTGCTAACACATATCGAAAGCAAGAAACGTAATAGTAAAAGTTACTAACACATTAGAGCAATTACTAGGACCTATTGAAGTTTACCAATCACGAACACTCACCATTTGTTAAGAACACGAAAGGTATCTTCAACTTTCCTGAAAAGATGTAGAACAGAAAGTAAGTGATAGCTGGTTACCAAATAGCAGATACGAATCTCGATATCCACCGCCCTCGTAGTCCATCAGAAAATTCGGTAGCAATCAGCAAAAAAAACATGCATTCGCAGCGTAAACATTGGAAAACACGTGAAACAGCAAGATCACTAAAATGACATAAGCCTCGCAGGTATATCAACAAGCGATAGCGATAGCGAAAGCTCACCAGAATCATCGTATAATCTCTTGAGCGCGCGCGGAGAACCGCCGATGGGAGTATCGCCGAGGAGAACCACGCCGTCGATGTCGAAGGCAATGCCAAACGAAGGCCTGCAATGAAACCACGATCGCCGATTCTATCGCGTACGAAAAGAGAAGAAAATATATCGGAAATCACAAGCGCCAAAGCATGGCCGAACACACCGATCCGATTGCGAGCTAAGTCGCGAGAATGAGCGCGAGACGAGCAGAGGCAGTTGATTTCTGCTGCGACTCCGCGAGGCGATTCTGAAAAGTTGCTGCCTCATTTTCTGGTCGCAGCGAATCGCTTCGGGAGATTGAAGAGCTCGAACCACCGAAAATGAAGCTCCGAGAAGAACGGAGCGAGCTTCAACTGCCCAGACTCGATCGATCGAGAGAGAGAGAATGGCCCAATTGCTCAGAGTCTTCGTGTTCGATGTTCAGGAGCCGAGAATTAGGCCCGTTGAATTGATGGGCGGGCCTCGACTATGGATCGTCCTTTCCTTAGGATCCGAGCTCAGCTCTTAGGCTGGATTTTGGTGAATGTTCTTGGGCTTTTCTTTTCTGTTTTCCTTTATAATTTTCTCTGCTTTTTCCTATTTCCTTGTAGCGTAATTCGGACGAGTTGCGCAAATACTTCTACAAATTTTAGGCACGCCCTGATTATAGAATAAAGTCACCTTGTCTAGTTTTTTCCCCTTTTCATGCTTTGGCCTCCAACTAATTTAAGGTCGCGTTCGCCAAACATATTGCAATTTTCATAAGATGTGAAGTTGCTCTCAACACGACTAAATGGATATGAAGAACTAACATATCGAGCGCCTCGAAGGCGATGGCCCTAACATGTGTTTGACGGTTCGCGGTCTAAGGGGATAAGATTGTGGTGCAGGGCCAAGAAAAACAATCCGATGCGAAACGAGAAATTTTGCATGCTCTACAAAAACATGTGAACCAATATCATCTCAATCATTAATCCGGTAAATCTCGTTGTGGGCCCACGTGATCAATTATTGTAACGGGATTTCGACATAACATTCATAGACCATACCGTAACATCTCTCTTTCTAAGTGTTCTAAAATCGTCGGAAAATGTTCTCGATGCTCCTAAACTTAAAGGCTGCATTTGGCAATCATGATAAAATACAGAATAGGATAAAATTTATCCTATCCTGTATTTGGCTCCCGCCCAGGATAAGATAAAGTGGGATATAGCCTGGATAAAATTATTCCATAGGGGAGGTGAGATAAAGGTGGATAGGATTTCTTATGTTCAAGGTATAAAAGCTATTTTTTCTCGAATAACAAACTTCTTAAATAATAAAATTAAAATAACAATTAAATATGAATTATATTTGAATTCTAATATTAAAAAGAAAATAAAAATAGTTTTTTATTTATTCGTATATGTATTTATGTATTTTAGTTTCTTTCTACATTATAATATATATTTTGTGTATATACACACACGCACACTCTTCATATCTACATCATTACATATTTTAGGTATGGCAGTATAGTTTATTATTTAGAAGAAAAAAATTATTAAGAAATGATGAAACGGAATAAAAAATAATGAAAAAAGAGATATAATAATAAAAGAAATAAGCAAATAAAAATGAAGTAGAAGAATTCAAACTTGAATATGATCTTTCTAATCCTCGAAAAATGTGGGGCAATAAAATTTCTAAAAAAAACCTAGAAATCTCCATCTCCTTATCCTATGTATCTCTGGTTCATGTTGAAGTTTCACCACTCCTTTGTAGTTTTTTAGTTCACGTCAAATTTTATAAAAACGACAAGAGAGTCGAAATTTCTTCTCGTTCATAGGTTTGTTCACGTCAAAATTCTATGAAAGCATAAAGAGAGTCAAAATTCATTTTCCTCCGTAACTTTGTGGTTCATGTTGAAGTATAATGAAAGTAGCGAGAGACACAAAACTTTTCGTAATTGCAAATATGAATGATCGTATTTTTTCTCTATTACTAGAGTTGGCAATGAATTATGAGAGATTACTATAGTCTCAGTTTATGCATTTTCAGGTTCATTTATGTCGATATGTGTAAATACTGAATAATGAACATGATGACATATGAACATATCCGACTTTATTACTGTGATTCACCAAATAATGAATAAGATATGACAAAATCTCTAGATTTTATATCATATCTAATTTTATCTTGGCTAAAAATTCAGACGATCAAATGCAATTAAAGTACCTGTGTGTATTAGATGAACTAATCGAAACTTCTAATCTCAGTCCTCTGTTGGTCTGTCTTATCTAAATCTCTCTTATGGTCACGTTGTCCGAACAATGTAAAAAGAAAAAAAAAGAAGGAAAAAAAAGCCTGTCGCCAACTAATCAGAACGATGGAATCGTACGACCAACGATAGCAAATGACAAAAAAAGACGTATTTGACCGATAGCAAATGAACGTTTTGCTTAATGGGGAAGCAATTGATCTTACGACCAACGATGAAAACAAGAAGCGACATGAGCATCAAGAAGTACAAGCATAACAAAGTGAGTTAGGGTACGAAATTCAAAGACAACGTGGAAAAAACGACGTAGTGGCAACTCCACTATCTCGTCGTTGTCGGCCATGATCGTGTCCGTTCGGAATTCTAATTCCCTCTGATTTGATGTGCCGTCGCATGGCTTTCTTTCTTTTTTTTCTTTTTTTCTCTTTCTTTCAACCTTGTGGACTCTCCAGTCCGTCGCCTGCCCCTCGCTAGTCGCCACAACGATTCCGATGCCTTTAAAAAGGAGACCGCTTCTCATCGGATGGACATGACCATCTCGGGCTTTAGGGAATTGTCCCCAATATGTCACAGAAAGCAAATGGAATGATAGGACGACGAAGTATTCTAACGGGAGGGATGTTGCTTTCTTCGATTTGGATTTTCAGGGGAAACATCGCCGCTGAGAAATTTACACGGAGGCTATACAGTACAAACAAATCAATGAAAATTCGACTGAAGATTAAAAAAAAAAAGACAGTATTATGATCTTGACTGGCTGAGGAATTGATTATCGAAGAAGAAAATTTTAGGTTGTAAAGGGAATGAAGAAACACAACAAGAAAAGGGTGATTTGATCTGGGAATATTGAAGAAAACAAAAGTTAGACAAATGTCAAACAAGGAAGTAGACAAACATAGCCCTCATCCCGTTCCCTTTATTTGAGAATGTACGACATCAATGGTAAAAATTGAGCCTAATTAGTATCTCGTTTCATTTTCCCTGAGACTCGACAGGAAATGTTTTGTAAGGGCGATTTTATGCACTCTTCATCGATGTTTAATCTGGTTGTTGAATTTTTATTTGGTTCAATTTAATGGAGTTATACTGTTCGAATCGAACTAATTGAACCCTTCCGGTCAATTAGATCCAACTAACATTTGATATGAGAATCTAACTCGATCACGAATCCACATTTGCTTACGTGGGTATGCACATTAGTAGCTACATTGGCAAAATCTAATAAAAATGATGACCGGCAAAGTGGATGCAAAATAATAATCAGTTGGAGTATCTTGAATTCAAGAGAGGTCGGTGATTTCATTTTCATCTAATTATTTCGTTCAGCACTTGTGCCAAAAAAGTGAGTTGGACTTGTAGAATGTCCAAAATCATTTGATGTATCTGAATTTCCCTCAGGTGGAGTACACCATGGTGCACTAGGAGAAGGCGGTGTAGTAGATGACGGCGAAGTGCTAAAGTGAAAATGATTCCCATTGAAGGTTTTGTGATGGGAAACAACCATTTTTCTTGTCTCGGGAGGGGAAAAAAAAAGCATCGATACCTTTTTTGCTCATCAATATTTCCAACAGATACACATATCTCTGCCTTTGGAGGTAACTTTCTCCTCGCTCTTTTATTCACATGAAGAGATAATTGGGTGAATGGCATGTATCCAGACATATAACTAGATTTTGCACTCGCCGGTAATTTGTTTATCACAAAGATCGATGCATAAAAAGATTTCCCTCTACAAGCTCTCCGATACTTAAAATTCCCAACTCCTTAACGAGTCTATGCTTTTTAATAGCAACTCTTTTTTGAAGTACAGTGTAAGTACATGATAATTGTTGCTTTATTTCAATACAAGAGCAAGATGTTCATGATGATGTGGAGCAGAATTCCCTGGCATTAGTACTTTGGGAACCTTAAATGGTAATCAATCGCGGCGGGTCATCAAAGTCTAAAAGGACTAAAATTTGCACATTAGCTTTAGACCTCAAAGGACAATCCATGTATAGCGAAAACTCATCAACAAAGCTAGATAGCAACGAGACCCGGAAAGAGAAATTAGTACAGGAATCCCCAATAATCAGAAGCAAGTACCATCAAGTACTTCCTATATTAATTTTTTTCACTTTGGCTAAAAACGGCGACTGTGCGCCGGAAAATATGGTATGATTCAGCCACATCAAAGGTTTGCTAGGTAGTAGGTAGTCTAAGGAAAGGCCAAAGCAGCAGCCTTTTTAGGTCGTTCTTGTCCGCCAATTTTATATTCGTTTACTGCGTTCTCCTCCTTCTGGGGAACGAGGATTGGTTTTCCACCATTAAAATAACAAGCTTCGTCACCCGTCTTCCATTTAAGGCTTTGACGTTCTCTGAATTAAGTCGCCGTGATGCAGTGAAATGGAAATGGTTACTTGGTTAGATTAATTGGCAAAAATCCTAGAAAAACTGGTCAAGTCTCGACTGAAAGAAACAGGGTAAAAGAAGAGCTGCAGAAAGGGGAAAAAGATGGTAATCATCGATTAATCATCGCCCATTCACTTCAAGGTTCAGAAGTATTCGGAGCGCTCAAAACCCAGTCAGGTCCGTCTAATCTGAAGCGATTTCGCCGCCGGTAGCAGAAATTGAACCGAAAGTGAAAAACAAGAAAACAGGGCAAGTCACGGAGAAGAGGAACAGAGCGAGACGATGCAACTACAGGATAGTCGTAAGTCGAGTATCGCACACTATATATCCGAATCCGAATGCTGTACCAGGTGGTACTAGTAAGGTACACCGCCAATCCTAGTTATTCTCCACTATACATCCCCCCAACTCTCTCAACCCATAAGACCCAATTCGAATCGAATCCCCAAAATCGGACCGAGGTCCGACGAAAACAACAAATAAACTAATTAATCAAATATAGATACCACAGGAAAGAACAAGAAGTTCTAGCAATCTGGGTTCTGATCTCTACCCATCTGTACATCTACATCATCAGCTCAACTCGGAGACGCGAATCTCTCCGCTACGAGTCCGAACTGTACCCGCTAGGGAGCGGGGTTCCGGAGCTCGTACTCGCGAGACCACCATCTTCCGTCTGCTTCTCTCTGGCCGTGGCGGCCGTCGACGCGCTCCCCCTCCCCGACGGGATGAAGAAGCTCTTGAATATCTTGATCTTGATCTGACCCCGCCTCGGAGGGAGGCGCTGGTTCTGTCGCTTGGGGGATTCCAGGTCTTGGTTGTTCATTGCTTTGGAGGATTTTGGACGATGGAAACAAAGGAATGCGAGTGAAGAAAGAGAGCAGAAACAGAGCACGAGAGAGGGCAGTGTTTGAGCTGCAACAAATGAGAGCGTTGCGTCTCGAGCGAAGGAGACGGGCCTAATATAGGCCCACAGGGGAAGCTACAGTGCAAAACTTGCTCCTCACGATTGTTTAGGCTACCTGAGTCGAGTGAGTCGAGCTGGCCTATAACTCGGATTGGGAATGGGAATCGGATCAGGTGGTACGGCGACCACCATAAGAGTGTGGTTTTGCCCAGGAACCAAAATTACAGGTGTCCTATTCAGGCATCTTGGGTGCATCTGAGTTATTGGATTGGAGCAAATTTTTCTTGCTCTTATTAGAACTTGCGAATCTACTGTATTCTTCGACCAAAAAAAAAAAAAATACTGTATTCCTATTTGTTAAGTTATGTGGATGGCGCGTGATGCAATGGCTAAAATCAATCGAGCTTACATTCTTTGGGAGCTTGCAATTATATCTGTTAGTTTTGTATATACTTTCAAAAACACGTGATTTGATATTTCGACTACATTGAGTTTACATAAGTCGAAAGCATACACAAAGAGAGTTGAGGCGTTATTTCTCGTATTTTAAATTCCTCGAGGATATATTGAGTAATTAACCTTAAACGCTTGTTCACAGTGCTATGCAATAGATTTTGTACTTAAATCACAACGCTCCTCACTAAATGTCAAATTGGGGCCAGGCACTCCACTTCGTAGGCGACGCTTCACTCGATACGAGTGACGGAGTGGGTTGAGCGGAGCTATTTGCGTGCAACGGTACATGTTAACCAAGTCGAAATGCTTTTGTGAGCTATTAAAAATTAGATTTTGGAAGAAATATTTTTAAAAGCAAGTTCTTACTTTTTATTTTTTTGATTAGTATGGATCACACGCCTTGCGCACTTAGATTTCATTAAATTCGAAGTTCCTGAAACTTTCACGACGCTCAAATATTGATCCGCCAAATTTCATGACTTTTAGATGTAAATAATGTCTTAAATTTTGGAAGGGCAAGATAGGAGAATGTACCTGTTCTTTTTATAGAAACTCCAAGCATTTTCGGTCGAGATGGATGAAACCGTAAAAACTATTGGATGAGCGTGCTCTCTTCGAGGCTTTCCTACTTTTTCGTTGTGCGCCACCTTACTGTCTTTTATCTTTTAAACTGATTAGTCAAATAACGATGAAAAGATTTCGACCAAAAAAAAAGAAAGATGAAAAGATGCGAATTTCTCATAGGAACAATTTAGGGAACGCCACCAATAACATCGCGCGCTACGAGGGTGTCGGACTTCTTATACCTTTGCAGTGCGTTCGGCCATTGGTGCGGCACAGACAATCTACCGCCACGTGTGAACACATTTGCCGGTACTTACGACTGGTAGGAAAGGAGAGAGCGGAGGGTTGGCGCTTGCCACGTCAGCAGAAATTAATGATTACGTGGATGGTGTCGTCGTTCGTTCCATTTTTTTTTTCGGGAAAATTTCAAATAATGGCCCAAAGTCCCATCATTTTCTCAAATAAGAGCCTGAAGTGATCATTGTTTCAAATAATGGCCCGAAGTGCTCTTTTTATCTCAAACAAGGACCTGAAGTGGCCATGCCTATTTCAAATAAGGGCCTGACCTCGCCGGCCAAATATTCCGACCGATCAAAGGCATTTTCGTCAAAACACAATTTAACCTAATTTTTAGTTAAATTATATTAAAAGTTTAAAAAAAAGTAAAAAAAAAAAGATACAGGCGAGAGGGGACTGCCCTCCTGCCTGTATGGCCGCTGCCCCACCGCCTGTGGGGTAGCGGCCATGGCCGGCAGGGTCGCATGCCCCTTGGCGTGGGCCGACGACCGGAGGCGAGGGCCTGCTAGCCCTCGCCAGAGCCGGGAGAGGGCCCCGACCCGCTCCCAGATCTGGGCGAGGGTTGCCGGCCCTCGCCCAGGTCTGAGGGCGGGTTGCGGCCCTCGGCCGGACCTGGGCGTGGGTCGCCGCCCTTGGCCGAAGGGTGGGCGACCCTCACCGTGGTTCGGCCGGGGGCCGCGGCCATCCCCCTACTTGGGCGAGGGCCGACGACCCTCGCCCAGATCTGGGAGAGGGTTGCGGCCCTCTCTCGGCTCTAGCGAGGGCCTGCTGGCCCTCGCCTCTGGTTGGTGGGGTCGCCGACCATGGCCGCCGCCCCACTAGTGGTGGGGCAGCGGCCACAGGTGGGAGGGCAGCCCCCTCTCTCCCGTGTCTTTTTTTTTTTTTACTTTTAATTTTTTTAAAAAAATTTGAAAAACTAAAAAAGGAAAAAACAAATGAAAAAATTTAAAAAAAAATAAGAAATTACCAAAATGCCCTTACTAACTGGTGAGTCGAGCCCTCTTTTGAAACTGATAAGGTCACTTTAGGCCTTTATTTGAAATAATGTTCACATCAGGCCCTTATTTGAGACAAAAAGGGCACTTCAAGTCATTATTTGAGAAAATGAGGGGACTTGGGACCCTTTTTTGAAATTTTCCTTTCTTTTTCGGAGCTTCTAATAACACGTGATCTTTTACCCTTCGGTTTAATTTTGCTCTTTTTTTTTCCCTCTCTTTTGGGTGAGTGCTTTATATAGCGATGCGGATAGCGCTGTTCTACATCAAAGCAATTATTTGGTAATTCAAAGGAGCTTACACAAAACGCATAGATGTGCATATGTGTTTCTAAGTTCATATACTCGAGTTTCCGAAAAGTTGGGCTGGTTCCGTACAACTTATGGTAATTGGTAACTAGCCATGCTAACTTTCGTTTACAAATATATTTTCCCCTAGCAAAGGCGAATTATTTTGAATATTAAGAGATTTTCAAAACAAATAAATGATTCGAGATAACTCTAAATATTTAATATTTAAATGTGCTATTGAAAGTCGAGTTGTTCTCTACTAAATCAAAGTCACATTTCAAATACTTAATATAGAAATATCAAAGTCAATTCAGGGGTTCAAACCTCTCCCAACCTGTTCCGCGGACTTAAGTGGGGGGCCCTTGCTGGTGGTTGCGGGGCCAGCCTCCCTCCAGGTATAGTCACTATCGAAAAGGGCGAAACCCGATTACGACAGGTGGATCCTGGATCATTAAAAAAAAAAAAATCAATCCATATTCACATTTAGAATATCATAACAAAAATAACCA
This sequence comes from Lenwebbia sp. NSW1173648, assembly GCA_029784005.1. NCBI lineage: Eukaryota > Viridiplantae > Streptophyta > Magnoliopsida > Myrtales > Myrtaceae > Lenwebbia > Lenwebbia sp. NSW1173648. The sequence continues at coordinate 2,064,281 of JARCGZ010000011.1, forward strand.
TATTGAAGAGAGAGAGATGGAAATAGAAGATAAATTGGGGGCCTCTACGTAATTAACCTCTATGAGGTTTAGTGGAAGGAGTGGAATACCCACAACAGGAAATTTCCTTTCAATGTCAAACTACATCGCAAGTTCAATATTCAAAATTTATTATATCCTTTCTATTTGATATTGATTCGATCACATCATAAGATCATCCCCCCATGTGGGAATAAGAGCACGGACAAGTCCTTAACAAAAGCAGCCGAGTTGATTTTCGAGAAAATCGAACCAAACTCACCGTACAAAATTGCCCCGTTCTTTCGAATTAAGAAAACAAGTCAACAAGTTTCCCCTTTAATGTGGCACAAGATCGAGCGGATCAATATACTCCCCACAAGAAAACAAATAGATCTTTCCATTCCCGTAGGTGGTTATTACGAATTATTTCCATCTTACTTTAAGGCTACACGAGAAAAATTATACAAATTTGTATATATATATATATCGAAATGGAAAAGTCAACGACACATTTTTAAAAATAAATAAATAAATAAAATAGGTTCGGGCAAATAACTCCTGGAGCAGCAATTAACACCAATATACTCTATATGTAGCGGATGGTCACGATGTGCTATCTAGCAATTCGATTCGCAATTTATTTGAGGGCATTGAATCGAATTTCCTAATTGCTCGTGTCCAGCGCTCGTGCCGACTTAAGGCATCGATTTTATATGTGTTAAGCCTGTATGCACGAGATGCGGGTAAGATCTCTAGCATAGACGAGATGCGAATGGCTCCAACTCATGCTTTCGAGGAACCAAATTCAGCGTATAGAAAGAGTTCTAGAAGATCTGTGTACGTTAGGGTCCTGAATTGATTTTTTTATTTTTTTATTTTCGAATTCTCTTCGACAGCATAGAGCTAGAAGCCTACGAAGGCTACAACCACATCTGTCCCGCTCCTGCTTTCAATGAACAGCAGCAACTCACTCTCTCGACGAGGAAAATGAGTCCATTCCTGTCGTTCTGGAAAAATTCTTCTTGAAATTGAGAAAGCGAGCGTGACCGGGACGTCTAGCTCGGGGGAAAACGCGTAACTTGATAACATATGCCCGTACCCTAAGGAATCTCGCGCTCTCAACAACTTAGAAGTGACAAAAACGAGGAATTTTGTACCATCTGGGTGTCACGTAGGGTTCGCACAAATCATCCCTATCGTCAACGGACTATATTCCAATAACTAATGATACTACATTAAACAAACAACGCATTGCTTAAAAAAATTGGCAGAACACTTGTTTATGTTTATGTTTATATTTGGGCGTGGTCCATACTCGCCATCGACAGAAAAGCCCGAGAGTCTCGCTCTTATAATTGAGTATTGCGAAAGAGAGGTGGAGGTGCGCGTCTAATCCTAACAGTCTAGTATAAATATTTGTATGACTCAAAGGATAGTAAAAGAGTTCCCTATCGAGGCATCTCTATGGCTATTGTGTCCCACTATTTGCGACGTCCCGAAATTTTGAGGTTTGTAAGATAAATAATATTAGATTTTTTAGGTTTAAGGGACAATTACTGGACGCGATTTTTATTTGATCTGGAAGGAATTTGGAAGACCCTGAAGTAGGAGTGATCGGTTCCAGGATGGGTCGTTCCCACCCTAGAATCGAGAATCGCCCGCTAGGGTCCGGTTCCGCAAAATGCGAACTGTGAACCACCCGCTTGTTCCATGGATCCAACCGAGAACCCAATCACCGGTCCGGTCCGATTCCCGATTACGATCCTACCGAGCACCAACATCAATTAAAAAAGAAAATTGAACCAATTCCTAGCAATTGAAGGAGGAGAACCATGCCACAAAAGCAAGTTATACGGTCCAGTTTGTAAGACGAGAACCATGCCACAAAAGCATTCTGTTTGAGGTACTAACGAACTGAAAAAGAATTAGAGAGTAGTTAGTAGTTGGCTACTTGCACTAGGAAAGTATGTTGCATGGAGATTACGCCAGTCGACAATAACATGTGGCGTCGAAAAGCAAGTTAATCGGAAGTGAGAGATTTGAAAATTCAAGGGCAAAGCAAGGCCTTTGAGGAAGATGGCTTCAGTAAAAAGAATATACATTTGTATTATATAAATGGACTAGTTCGGTTGGGCCGGTTGGATTGTTCCCATCCGAAATCACGAACCGAACCGGTACTCGCAGGTTCCAGAAAATTGAAACCGGGAATAAGACCGGTACCCGCCGGTTCCATCCAAAATCAATCGGTTGGGTACGGTCCGATCCGATTTGGGTGGATCATGGTTTTTTTGCTCACCCCTACCCTGAAGCGTCGGTCAGAAGAATTGAGCTAGTTTAATCGCCCAGTAGAATCTAGCGTCGAGACTCTTCGTGCCCGAGCCAAACCCTAACCGAAAATTTCTTCAGTTGTTTGTGCCAAATAACCAATCTTCCCACATTAGCAAATTACCATTTTACCCGTAAATATTATTCATATAAGACAAAACTATTATTGGTTAACTTGATTTGTGAGCCCCACTTTTGCTTCACCATTAATTCCCCACCTTTTTCCCATCCCATCACTTTCTCTCCCCTACTTTCTCTCTCTCTCTCTCTCTCCCCTCTCTTCTTTCTCCTCCCTCTCCCCCCTTGTTTGGCCGACCACCCCCCTTCCCCTGCTCCTCTTTTCTTCTTCTTCTTCCTTTGGTTAAACCTCCATAGCCACCACCTCCTTCCCCCTCTGTCGGTCACCGCCGCCCCTTACCGCTGCCCTTGCCTTTTGTCGCCGTCGCGGATCGAGCCACCCGCGTGCACCGTGTGCCGCCCTCGGTCGAGCGACCCCCGAGCTCGCCGTCGCCCGCGTAGACCACCCTCCCTCGTGACCCTCGCCGCCCCGCCGTAGCCCTGCGCCGCCGCCCTCGAGCTCGCCGTGCGCCCGCGCCCCTCCACGCAGTTACCGTCGTGCCGCCGACGTCGTGAGCCGCCGCCGCCGCTATTCTCCGTCGTCCCGAGCCGCCCGCGAGTTGCCATTGTCCGTCATTGTCGTAGCCGCATCCGCGACCCCGAGCCTACCCGTAGCCGCGCCGTCGCTCGTTACAGCCGTCGTCGCCGGACAGTTGTTGTGAGTTAACCCCTAATCTCTGATTAGGTCGTTAATTTCGCTTAGATGTAGATTAATTAAGTTAATTGTGGTTTAGTTAGTTTAACCGTGGTTAAGTTAAATAGTTACATGTGGTTAGAATAAATTAACTGTAGTTTCCTTGGGTAATCGTGTTCGGTTAATTAGTTGAGGCTTGGTTAGTTAATTATCGTCTAGTTAATTAACTATTGTGGAGATAAATAGTCAAAGTCAGGATATTTATCTGTTATTAATTAACTATTATTGGATGCTAATTGGATAACTGCTGAGTGCCTTGGGTGTTTAATTGCGTGGATCTGCTGAGTGATCACCTATGTCAGAATATCATATTTAACTGGAATTGAATATTCATGTGATCAACTGCGTCCTTTGAACATGAAAACGGCTGTTAGCCGGGTTTTGAGCATAATTATGAATGTGATTGCATTGGACTAAATGCGAAGATATAAATCGGCTTGGTTGCCTGGCTTGTCTGTGTGATCACACAATGGTTGAGCGTCACCCTAACATAACTGGAGACGTTGGCGGTACCCTTGATGGCTTGGGTTCGTCACCTGATATGCCCGTGCCGGCTGGGTCGAAATCACATGACTTATCGGTTGCCTGACAGTTCGTGCCGATGGTCTTCAGAATAACACCACTGATCGAATGCCGATCGCAGCTTGTGGATCAAAGTTCCTTACTGGAAAGCCTGGTATGTCCGCCTTGGGGGTCTTGAGGGGCTATCGGTTGCCGTCGCTGGATGGAGCGGGACGACGCTCGGTCCTGCCGGAAGAGCACTAGTTGTCGGGCTGTGCTATGATCGAGAGTGGAGTATCTCTCGCGTTAATAACTAGAACACGCGTGTTGCATTGTGCATGAGTTATTGATGAGTGTTCTAATTGTGTGCCTTGATCTGTATATGATTGAATGCCATGTGGTTACTGTTGTGTGGGCCAAGGTGGGGTAAGCTTACATGTGATTGGCGATTGGCTGTTGAGTTATGCCTAACTGTTTGGTAGTTAGAGCGTGGCGTGAATCACACGCTATTGATCTGTCATCGCTTTATGTTGCATGTGTAGGTTGCCTGAGTGAATCAATGCCCTGCTCGGACTTAGGCGTTGACTCATGGAGATTTTATATCTCATTCGTCATTGTTAACTGCTTTTCAGGTCCTTAGAATGGAGGTTCGTCAGGTAAGGTTCAAGGTGCCACTCGACTAGTCGTTTGATATCACGTACCATCCGGTCCCGAATTCGAATCGGGTATGGAAACATCACATGAAGACTCTCTGGGTCGAAGAGGAGATGGAGCACCTGGTGCCTCATCGCTTCAAGGCCTGGTTTGTCCTCCACGGCGATGCTCTCTACGGGCCTATTCGGGGGTTTGAGGGACCTTCGACCATCACCCTGACGATCTATACGTGAGATCCGACGGACGTTGATACCCCGGATAGGGAAGTGGTGGACCCTGAGCCCGACCCTATAGAGGAGGACCTTGATACTCTGCCTGGTTACCGCTACCTCTGAGCCAGCGTGGAGGTGGAGACTCCCTTTTTGGATGGAGCTTTTGAAAGTAAAGTTAACCCCTAGCCCTAACCCGGTATCTTTTTGGTGGTTTTAGGAAGCATCCCTGAAAAGTGGGCTTGTAGATGTTCTTGCTTCCCTAGGTTAATAATATATATATATAATGATCTTTTGCTGTTGTTGGTTGTTGTCTTCCTGCTGACTGTCCCTATTGCTTATATTTCTGTCTGGGGTAGTTGAACGTTCCGCGTGCGCTTAATTGCAAGATAAAATGAATGGGTCGATGACGTGCCTTGGACATCGTCCTTAATGACCTGAGGCATTTAGTAGAGTTGTCGCATGCCTGGGATTCGGGGCATAATAACCCCGCCCGAGGAGGTATCAGAGCAAGGTCAGCCTGAACCGTTTGGTCATGGCCTGGAGTGATAAAGTGTGCTGGATTTTGGGATAGTTAGTAGGATTAAAACCTTGTGCATGTGATTGTTATTAGATTTTTAAGTTGTAGTCCTGAGTTCTCATTACATGTTGCCTTTAGGCGAGCAGGAGTCTGTAAGGTCCTGCAGGATGGGCGACCGTAATCCGAGAGGTACGCCTAGAAGAAGGGCAGCTCAGGAGGATCCTAGAGTGGACGAAATCCTGCAGGCGTTGGAAGTCTTAGGAGATCTCATGGGGCAGTAAGTGAGGCACCAAGCTGTTGCTGCCGCCCCGCAAGAAGACTCGTTGGCTGGAAACAGGATTGGTAGGCCGCTGACGCACAAGTTGGTGGAGTAGTTTCTGAAGCTTAAGCCGTCGAAGTTTTCGGGAGCAAGTGATCCAAAGGCCGCGACCACTTGGATCAAGGAGTTGGAAAAGGTCTTCGCCTTGTTGAGGTGCTCTGAGGAGGAGAAGGTGACGCTGGCTGTTTACCAACTGCAAGGTAACACTAGCACGTGATGGGAAGCCTCTCGAGGAAGGATCTTTCCCGAAGGTACGGTCCCGGTGTGGGGTGCCTTCGTGAAAGCTTTTAATGGAAAGTATTTCTCGAACTGTGCACGAGAGCAGAAGTTGGTTAAGTTCCTGCGCCTTCGTCAGACCCAGATGTCGATAGATCAGTATGAGGCGACGTTTGCCGAGTTGTCAAGGTATGCACCAAGGATGGTTGAGGACCCTATGGATAGGGCGAGGCGTGGTCGAAAAGAGGGTGATGGCGTAATGAAAATAGGGTGAGGCGATAAGTACTTCATGAATTGGGAAGCAATTTTTTTTAACTTTTCAAATTGGGGGAAAAATAATTTCAGAAGTGAAAATTCACTTTATAAGTAGAAATTTCTTTTAGAAGTAAAAAATTTTACCAAACGAATTTCTGCTTCAGAAGTTACATTTTCTGGAGTAGAAATTCACTCCCAGAAGTGTTACCATGCGCGCCCTAAGTTTAATGAACAAGAACGGCTTTGCGACACGAGTGATCGTAATATGACAAATAGCTGTCACCAAAAGATAAAAAGCCATAAAATCAGCATCAGTCATTCGACCAAAGTTTAATTACAGGGTCATTAATCATTTTGATGACAATGTCATTGATATTTTGACTTTTTAAAGACTCGGACCCATCGGCGCGAGGTGGGTGCGAGGTGATATATCTATATATGACGAGAAATTAACTGATTTAAGAAAATCATTTGTCATAGAGCGAAAATAACAAGTTTAGATTTGAAAAAAATGACTTCTCCCCTAACAAGAAAAAAAAATCTTTTGTTACACTACCAAATAAATAAAAATTAACAATTTTCCTTGGATATAATTTTAGCGAAAAATATTTTCCTCTATCGTAAAATTATCAGTGAAACAAATCCACCTTTAAATTGTAAAAAAGCCAACTCAATATGGTAAACACGCGTATCTATGGGAGGGAACTCCTCTGGGAAATATTACTTCTTTTCGTTTGCAGATAACGTTGTCTTATGATTGTCAAGTCCTTCTTTCTATCGACAACCAAGTAAATTTTTCTTTATATTTATTTTTGCGCTAAGTTACCCTTTTTGCGCTTTATATTTTTCCACAACTCACTTTCGAGCAATTTATCTTTCTGGCACTAAGATTCACGTAATTTCGTCCCTCCATCAAAATCCCAATCACGCACTTTGTGCTTGAGTGTGGAACTGAAGAGCGATTTCAATCGTTCTCCAATTGTCTGAATTTCAAAATATTTTGCAATGCGTCGATTTTGGTCACATCTTTTTGGCACGCTTGCGGATCGAGTTTACACAATGATATGTGTACGCATTCCTTAAAGATAGTCATACTAATTAAGTATATTCAGTTTATACAATAATATGTGAACGCGTTCCTTAAAGATAATCATGCTAATTAAGTATATTCATTAAACGGAGATTCAACTTTCCGAGTATCAATCCTCATTCCACAAAGTAGTTGGTAAAAGTAATAGAAAAGTGCCAAACAAGTCACAAACCTATTACATTATGACCAATTTAGTCATAAACCTTTCAATTGAATCAATTTAGTCCTAAATATTTTTACATTGGAACCAATTCAGTCCATCCGGCTATTTTTGGCGGGAAATTACCAACGTGGACGTCGGCCGTCCTACGTGGATTTTTTTAAATATTTTAAATATATTTATTTATTTTTTCCTTTTTTTCTTCCTCCCCTTTTTTGTTTGCCAGTGGCCTATTGCGACCCACCTCGACGGAAGAGGATGGAGTTTAGGGGTGATTGCCGAAGTCTACGGATCCGATGCGATCCGTAGATCGGTTTGGACTCTCCCAAGTTCCCACCTCGCGCGACAGCGGGATTTGAGAATTGAGTTCGACCTTTTGTGTGGTCAGGTGACATGGGCATAGGTGTACATGTTTTCGGAGTCGCCATCAATCTTTGTGGAAAGTAGATCGAAAACCTCGTCGGGCGGTGGGAGAAGCCGTACGACTCTAACGGAATCAGAGATTTGGGATCGAGGACTTAATTACGCCAATGTTGCCATTGACGCCCTTTCGATTCCTAAGTTGAGTGATTTCCTAATTATGATTTCATGCAAACGACTTTGAGGGAGGTAAACTCTAAAATCTATGAGTTCATGCAGATGGGAATATCTATCCTAACAATCACAACCAGAAAAGATAGGCGTGCAAATAAAGGAACCAGACGTGCGAAAAAAATGCACGAAAATAATACATGGCATCCCTAGTAAAGCCCTAAGGGCTTAGAGAATGGGTGTTCAGAGGTTTAGAAGGAGTTTGGGAAGATTTGGAGGCGATTTGCCCATTAGAGGCAAAATCGTCATTTTTGAAAGAGTATGAGATAATTTCCCTATAAGGGGCACAATTGTCAATTTTGAAGCGATTAGGAATCCAAATCATTAGAAATAGGATTGGCCAGTCAAATGTGCCCATTTCCTAATTTTCGAGATTTTTCTGGATTTTTCTGGATTTTTGGAACAATTTACCCAGGAGAGGCAAAATCATTATTTCAGGAAGAATCGAGAGTCGAAATCACGAAATGCGGATTTGGCCAGTCAAGTTTGACCATTTCTCATTTTTCTGTGATTTTTGGGAATTTTTTTGGAACTTTTCGAAACAATTTGCCCATAAGGGGCAAAATCGTCATTTTTGAAAGATCAGGAGACAATTTGCCCATAAGGAAAAAAATTTTCAATTTTGAAGGGATTAAGAATCCAAATCATCGAAAATAGGATTGGCCAATTGAATGTGCCATTTCCTAATTTTTGAGATTTTTAAGAATTTTTTTTTCAATTTTTTTAATGAATTTTTCATTTTTTTTTTGGATTTTTAAAATCATTTTCTGATTTTTTTTATTTTCTGATTTTTAAAAAAAATTTCGGACCGGGTTGTGTCGACCCTGCCCACGCCTCGCGGGCGCCCGGCCCAGACCCTAACGGTCTCGGGTCGGCTTAAAAACGACACCGTTTTGGGAATTTTTTTTTGAATTTTCGAAAATTTTCAATTTTTTATTGATTTTCCGAATTTTCCCGCAAATATTGTCGGGCGCTTCAGAGAGTGACACGTGGCAAGATCTCAACCGCAGAATCAGAAAAGAATTCTCAATTTTCAAAAAAAGAATTGGACGGCTGAGATCGTGACGCGTGGCCAAACCTGGGCCACACGATCACAAAATGATTTTTTATTTTCGAAAATCAATTTGAATTTCTGCAAATGATATTTTATTTCAAAAAATCCAGATCACGACACGTGGCACAATGACCACCGTTGGATCTGGGTTTTATTTTTTTTTATATTTTTCTTCTATTTTAGGAAAAACCTCTGGCTGACGTGGTAGCCACGTCAACGCCACATAGGCGTTGACCGGTCAATGCCTCGCCAGGGAAGACGAACAGTGCCGTCGGAGGCACTGCTCCAACGCTACATTCCGGCAACTTCGCCTGAAAAACGCCAAAATGAGCCTAAAACACTCCAATTTCAAGCCTAATCGCGTCTACACTTCAAAACATGCAACATATATCAAATCTAGAACCTGAATCCACCTAAAAAACATCCGACCAGCTTCAACCAAAACAAAGTTTCCAGCGAACTCGAATCTCTAATTCTCAGCGTTCGATTACCAAACAAATCAATTATCATGTATAAGAGGAGGTTCGGGAAGCTTACCTGGAAGTCCTAAAGCTTTGGCGACGATTGGTTCGAACCTACGAATGCACGACCATACCGAAGCTTACGAAGCTCGGTTATGGAGTTTTACACAAAATCGATGCAAAACGAAGGTAATGTTGAACTTAGGGCTTAATCTAGACGAGATTTAACCAAAAGAATTAAACAAAAACGATCGGATCAGAGTATCGCCATTAACACAAAGCTCCGAAGTCTAAAATGGCTTCTACCTGTTCTCGCAATATGGAGCTAAACCGCGGGGTTTAGGCCGTTGCTTAGACTTGCAGGAACCTCCTGGAACAAATGGCTGTTGTATCCAGCAATATCACCTAAAGGGGGTGAATAGGTGATTCTAAACTATTTTGAAACTTAATGCGGAAAAATAATAGGTTCAAAACACAAACTGAATGAGATCAGTAAGATGATGTGCAGATAAACTAAACACAGCAATAGGAGTTTAGGAAAAAGAGAATTTGCACACAATGTTTATAGTGGTTCGGCTTAGTAAGCCTACGTCCACTCTCCCATGATGACAGCCGATTGGCTGGATTCCACTATGAATCGATGAAAGGTTACAAGAGTTGTCACTCTAATCATTCTTACAAAAGAACCTCTCAAAGATATGAATTTTAAGGCTCACAAGAATAAGAGAAATGTGAATCTGAATAACTCAGGACTTTGGAATTTTAAGTTCCCGTGTTCTCTATCTGCAACAGTCACCATTGATCTTCTTTTATATTCCTTCGACCTCGAACTAGCCGTTACCAAGGTCCTCCAAAGGATCGCTCCTCAATCTCTGATTGGACGTCATCAATCTTGATTGACCGAGACTGTATATGGAAAGATCTAGTAGCCATTAAAGTAGAGTCTGAACCCTTCAGATTCAGTCGCCCAATACAACCAAATCTTCAGTTTTCATAAGTAGAGTTCATCCAAATCTCCAAGATATCTTGTCCATGGAAGGTAATATCCAATCGGGGATATTCTCCTGATTTGATTGGAAAATAATCATGTCAATCAAATCTTACAAACTTCCATAAAAAGTCGCGACCAAACCGGAAACCTGCCAAACGTGGGTCTTCAGAATCTAGTAGTGAGATATTGCAGAATCTGAACGCTGTTCAGAAACAGTCTTCCGAAGTAGAAAAACTCTCTGAATATAAACAAATTTGAACAGTGACTCTGAGCTTCTGTAAAGTCCTTGCTGACGTGTCACATAAGTCGTCACGAGATTAAGTCTTCAGAGGTAATACAATCCTCCATCTGAAGTCTTCAGAGGCAACACATTTCTCCATCTGAATACTATACTTCAACTTTCTCAGAAGCAAATACGCGACGACTACTCCTTGAGTCTAAACGCCAGTTTTGGAACATTATAAGCTTTTGTTCACATGCTCATTCCTGTAATAAAATTTTATTTGCATTAACTAGATTCTCTAACAAGAATGATAGTTTTGTCAGAATCAAAATATTCAGAAGGAAGATTTTCTCAATAACGGCGAGCTTCGATTTTACGTGGAATGGCGTGGCAGACCCCTTGAAGTTTTTCGGCTCCAACTCCTTCAATGGCGACCGAGAGACTACCAACACCCCTCTGTTCTTCGATCTCTCTCTCTCTCTCACTGATTCTCTTGTTGCGTGGATAACCGAATGGAATCCCTAACTTGTTGAAACAGAATCTGTGATACCCTCCACTAATCGAATTTTGTTTTAAACTTGCGGGGAGGATCTGGCCGCTCGTTTCTACGTGACCTGACGCCAAGTCACGTGCCGTTAGGCATGTTGGCGTCGGGCGAAGCCCGGCCGTCTGGTCGGCTCTCCATCTTCGTTCCTGCCTCTTCATTGCGTGCGAGAATCAGAACCAGAAGTAGTTCTGCCAAAAACAGGTCAACCCGGGTTAATTGGGTCGGGTTCGCGTGATCCGATTGACCGGGTTTGACTAACATCGTCCAATTGAGCTTTAAATCATCCATTTTTTGCAAAATTAACGCCAAAATTGAATTCTTTGACGTGAATATCATCTAGGGACTATAAGTTTGAGTCAAACTGGTTCGTTTTTATGCAAAAACCCCAAATTTTTGTTTCGACCCAATTATGAAATTTGATTAATTCGAACCCTAAATGACTGAATCGAGCCAAAACGATCCCACCAATAGATTTAAAATGATGAAAAACCTATGGGTCAAGGTTCATTTGTGCATGGGTTCATGTTTAGAATGCCAAATTTGACTTTAATTGAAAATGGGGATTAAATTGAAAAGATTTTTGCCATTTTTACAAATTGCTCAATTTGAGAAATTTTTTGGATGAAAATGCAATTGAATGTATGAGGATCAAATGTCATAACTATCACAAGTGAGAAAAGCACTAGAAAAGACTCAATTTTGATATTTTTGAAAAATCAGGGACCTAAATGCAAAAATCTGAAAAAGTAGGTTCCCGATTGAATTTTTGAATTTTGAAGTGACTAAAATACAATTGGAATTAAAACAAGACCAATGACTATTTTTTTCGTATTTTCTGGTCACAAATGCTATTTTTCGTATTTTTGGGCTATTTTCTAATTAAAAGAAATTTGAAAAAAAAAATTAAAAAATATTTTTTGTTCAAAATCGGTTCCTTAGACTTGGCCAAGGCTTCCAAAGTTGATTTTCAAATTTTATGAATTTTTACTGTATTTTTAAATATTTTTCTAACAAAAAACTAATTAAAAATCAGGTGTCAACAGCTGCCCCTCTTTGGGAACGATCTTGCTAGAGATTGTTCTCAAAGACAAGGCGACACCTGAATTTCAATTGGCTCGACTGGGAAAGAAAATGCGAAGGCTATGACACTTGATCCAAAACCTTCTCATGAAAGCTCTAAGTTCAATTCAGATCTTTCCATTTAATGATATGAGAGAGATCAGAGAGAGAAATTTACCTGGCACTTACCTGCCTGTTGAGCGGCTGTTGCCTGACGTGAATGCCCTTTGAAAAGATACCTAAGGATTCATTCTAAGAATACCCTAGGAAGGTTAAGCTCTGACCCATATGGTAGGTCAACCCATGATAGAATTCCTAACGAAAGGATTCTAAAGACGACTTATCCTATCAAAAGGACTCGCCTGAGTGGTGTGTTCTAACCCATATGGTAGGTCAACCCATGATAAAATTCCTAACGAAAGGATGACGACTTATCCTATCAAAAGGACTCGCCTAAGTGGTGTGTTCTGACCCGTATGGTAGGTCAACCCATGATAAAATTCCTAACGAAAGGATTCTAAAGATGACTTATCCTATCAAAAGGTCTCGCCTAAGTGATGTGCTCTGACCTTATGGTAGGTCAACCAATGATAGAATTCCTAATGAAAGGATTCAAAAGACGATTTATCCTATCAAAAGGACTCGCTTGAGTGGTGCATGCGATTCAGGACTTGAAGGTGAATCCGTATGGCAGGTCAACCCATGATTGAATTCCTAACGAAAGGATTCTAAAGACGACTTATCCTATCAAAAAGAACTCGCTTGTGTGGTGCCTGCAATTCAGGACTTGAAGGTGGATCATCCCATAAGCAGAAGTCAACAAGGATTACCTAAATGTCACCTTTTGGGTAGACAAAAGAGGTAACCAGTCATTTCGTTCGTCAACAAAGAAATACCCTAATGTCGCTTTTTAGGGCAAACAAGAGAGACTCAGACTTATTTCGTGCGTCAACAAGGAAATACCCTAATGTCGCTTTTTAGGGCGAACATAAGAGATATGGATTTGGGTGTCATTTTAAGATCTGGGGAGACCAAGAATCATGCAGAAGCTCTAACCCCAATTATCTTACCAAGAAGGGTGCCATTCTGGGATATGGGGAGACCAGGAATCCTGTAGAAGCTCTAACCTGAATTATTTTACCAAGAAGGGTGCCATTCTAGGATCTGGGGAGACTAGGAATCCCGCAGAAGCTCTAACTCGAATTATTTTACCAAGAAGGGTGCCATTCTAGGATTTGGGGAGACCAGAAATTCGACAAAAGCTCTAACCCGGATTATCTTACCAAGAATGGTGCCATTCTGGGATCTGGGGAGATCAGGAATCCTACAGAAGTTTTAACCCGTATTATCTTACCAAGAAGGGTGCCATTCTGGAATCTGGAGAGACTAGGAATCCTGCAGAAGCTTTAACCCGAATTATCTTACCAAGAAGGGTGCTATTCTAGGATCTGGGAAAACCAGGAATCCTACAGAAACTCTAACCCGAATTATTTTACCAAGAAGTGTGCCATTTTGGGATCTAGGGAGAATGGAAATTTTGCAAAGCTTTAACCCGAATTATCAAGAAGGGTGTAATTGAAAGTCCTAATTTTGCGTTTAGGTAAGGCAAAAAGGCTTGGTTTCTGAAAACGACTCCAAAGTTTAATGGAAATCTTGCTTTGATATTATCTCCAGATTTAGACAAAAAATTTATTAGGTATGCTAATGATGTAGAAGGCTTTCCAAAACATCTTGCAACATAACACGTGTGATAAAAAATTCCTTGTGAGGAAGATTTTGAATCAAACGATCTGAAATTGCCAAAAGAGTTTGGTTAAAACATCAATTGGAGTATACTCATCAAAGAGAGCTCCTCGCAATCTCACTCTCTGAATGGTTTTATTTTTTCACTAGGAAAAATTTCTAAGAACACTCAAATTAACGCTCAAAACCCATGTCTAGAATTTCAGGACTATTTGCAGTGTATACATTCTGATTGATCAGAGAAGGCCTTTAAAGGGACCGTAATGTAGGTTTGGTCAAAGGCTTATGCAACGGATAAGCATTTTGAGGTTTAGAAACGAATGAAATTTTGAAAATATCTCCTTCAGGTTTACAAGTCAAGAACCTCGAAGACAAAATAAGACAATATTGTACTTACTCCTTTATGCAGTAGCTTCTTGTGTGAAATCCCGCGTTGACTTGAAATATCTTGATCAGAAAAGCCTTCGGGATAGGTTGTAACATTGGTTCAAGATAGGCTTGAAAAATGCCATATTTTTAGAAAGAGGGGTATGAAAGGTTGGTGATCACCTTTGCATCATTACCAACTATCATAGCCACTGGGGATGGATTTATATCTTTAAACTTCAAAAGTCCCTTAAATGCTCATTTTCAACTAAGTTCTAGAGACCATTTCTTTTATTTTCATTTTCGTTGACAGACTCTGCCTTTTGACATGATCATATTATTTTCCTTTAATCACAATTCAAATATCATGGCTTTTCTTTCAATAAAGGGTTTTGGCCTTGTTTTTACCAGGCACTTTACTTTTGCTAGCCCCCAACTCTTCCTCACTTTTGCCTTTTGACATGATCATATATATTTTTTCGATCATATTTCAAATTTCATGATTTTTCAATGATGGATTTTGATCTTGCTTTTACCAATCTCTTTACTTTTACTAGCCCTTAATTTTACTCTTTTTAGCGCTTTTTGACTCTTTTCTAGACCGAGTTCTAAGGACCTTTCCATTTATGATTCTACTCTTTTATTGGTAAATCATATGCATCCCCAGTGTAGGGAGGTGATCACCAACTGGGCTTAGAAATTGAGATTTAAAGGCTCAAATTGGCTCATCAAAGGGTAAAGTGTTTGGGGATAGAGAAACGAAATGCTCTTCCTTACTTCAAGATGTTTCAAGCTTCCATGGGATATCACTTGAAACTATTACAAAAAGGTTAATGCAAGTTAGCATAATAAAGTCTTAACTTGATTTTTTTCTCCAAGAAATCAACCAATGAACCTCCAAATATGCCTAAATGTGGGGTGGTTCTTGACAGGGTTGTTTTTAAGAATTCTCCCTTCATAGGCTCAAATGGGTTTGCAAAGGATTATAATGTGTTTAGGATAGAGAAATGAACTTGCCTTTCGTCATTTCAATCCATGTAATCACCGCAAATGATCCATATATTCATAGGCAAGGGTTTTTATCTCGCTCTTTTATCACTCATCACTCAAGTGTATAAGGACGTGCTTGGGCATGGTTTGCCTCTCGTCTTTTGAGTTACTCCATTTGATAGGTCTTAAACACCCTCATTTGGAAATTCATTTCAATTTTCAACAGGAATTAATCCTTGTGGAGATTTATGATGCATGATGTATGTTTCAATGCATATTTGGAAGACTTCAAAAGTTTTTTTTTTAACTCAAAATGCAGATGAAGTGTTTTTGAAAGTTCATACCTTTATCTAGATATGGCAATATTGAGTTTTCTTAGATTCTTCAAAATCTTAAAGTTTTGAAGGGAAAGGATACTTATCTTTTCGGTACAGTGACCGGTGGTGGGGCAGCGGCCACAGTCCTTCCACATGTGTTTCTTTATTTTATTTTATTTTTCCAAAATCTCTTAAAAAATAGAAAATGGAAAAATAAAATAAAATAGTAAATTACCAAAATGCCCCTTACTAAAGTGACTCATGCCCTTTTTTGAGACTAATATAGTCACTTCAGCCCCTTATTTGAAATAATGTGCACTTCAACCCCTTCTTTGACACAATGAGGGCACTTCAGGCCCTTATTTGAAACAATGTCTACTTCAGGAACTTATTTGAAAAAATGAGGGCACTTGGGGCCCTTATTTAAAATTTTCCCACATTTTTTAAATAAATAAATAAAATAGGTTTGGGCTCGTTTCGAGAAAATCCAATCTCTCAAATCTCATGAAAAGTGACGAAGCTCCGTTATGTTTAAATAAGCAAATCACATACTAAATATGACCAATGGTCCATGGATGACGTGACAGCCTCAATATTTGGCGTTTAGGGCGCCCATGGCAACACTTCTGCTTCAGAAATCAATTTCTGGCCATAAGTTGATTTTTCTATTTCTACTCAGAAGCGGAAGTTGATTTCTGATTAGAGAAATTCGTTTGGTAATGGTTGAAAATTTCTATTTCTGAAACATTATTAACACAAAATCTTCTATGAAAAATTATTGTTGGCGGCCAAAAAAGTTCTACTTCATTTTAAAAATTTTAAAATTTATTTAAAAAATAATTTTTATTATTAAAATATTATTTACTTTTTAAAAATAAACAATTATTATTTACTTTTTTACTTCCGCGGCCGGAGATGGCGACTCCGCGGCGGGGGCGGTGGGCTGGGCTGGGCGGGGCGGTAGTCGGCTGTTGGCGGTGGCCGGCGGTGTGCAGTGGTTGACGGTTGGCAACGGTCACGGGCAGCAGTGGGCGGCGACCGGCGGTGGGCAACAGCGGCAATGGTCGACGGTTAGTGGAGGCCGGCGGAGGTCGGCGACCGGTGGCGGTGGTCGCGGGCAGTGATGGGAGGCGGCCAACGGAGGTCCGCGAAGGTTGGCGGCGGGGGCGGTCGGCGGTGGTCGCGAGCGGCCGCTGGAGAAGGTCTGCGGCGGGCGATGGTTTGCGGTGGTCGAGGGAGGCAATGGGCGGCGGCCCGCGATGGTCGGCGATTGGTTACATGGGCAGTGGTAGCGGGCGAGCGGTGGTCAGTAGCGGGCGGTGACAGAGGTCGGCGGCATGCATGGTCGAAAAGAGGGTGAGACGAGAAGTACTTCTTGAGTTGATAAGTAATTTTTTTTAACTTTTCAAATTGTGGGAAAAACAACTTCAAAAATAGAAATTTCTTTCAAAAATAAAAAATTTTACCAAACGGATTTCTGCTTTAGAAGCACTTCTGAAGCAGAAACCCACTTCCAGAAGTGTCACCATGCTCGCTTTTAACTTCAGGCGCGTTTGGCCAAAAAAAAAAACTTCCGGGGGCATCTAGGAGTCAAGTCAACGCCGTAGCCCCTAGTTTAGCCAAAACCACCTTTGCCTTTCAGCCCTTGCTCCATTGACCGGATCTCATCAGTCAAGCTCCCTTTCCATGTCGAAGTTGCTTTTTGAGCTTTTTTCCTTCCTTTTCCCTTTTTTTTTTGGGGAGCCTTTATATGCGATTGACAAATAACTCCACGACCAGCAATTAACACAAATATACTCTATATAGCAGATGCCCATCACGTACCATCTAGCAATTTCGATTCGCAATTTATTTGAGCGCCTTGAACCGAATTACCTAATTGCTCTTGTCCAGTGCTCGTGCCGACTAAAGTTATCGATCTTATATGTGTTAAGCTCGTACGCACGAGATGCGGGTAAGATCTTCGGCACAGGCAAGAGACGTGAATGGCTCCTCCAACCCATTCTTTCGAGGAACCAAATTCAGCGCGTGGAAAGAGTTCTAGAAGTTTTGTCTATGTTAGCGTCCTGAATTATTCTTTTGCTTTCCTTTTCTTTTTTGAATTCTCCTCGACAACATAGAGCTAGAAGCATCCAAACACATCTGCCCTGCTCGTGCTTCCAATGCACAGCAGCAAGTCGCTCTCTGACACTGGGTGAGGAAGTTGACCTCCGGGAAAAACGCGTAACTTGATAACATATGCCCGTAGCGTTTGCACACATCGTCTTTATCATCAACGAACTAAATGTATGATTAAGTATTCAAAAGGTAGCTACTTATATCACCCGCTGGGGAACTAATTTATATAAATGATGGTTTATTCGCTCTGTACAACGTAATTACACCTTCAAATTAAGGACCATTTGTTTAAGATTGTTTTTTTTTTTATGGGGTCCAACGTAAAACCCACAAACTAAAGTTGAATGTGAGCTGAGTGCAATCAATATTTGTTCGCGGGTAGAATTTAGATTCAGAGAAAGAGATAGAATTGATAGTTCGTAATCAGTTACTTGAAAATTTCTCAATTGAGTCTTCTTAAAGGGTGCGAGTTAATCGTACATTGTAATCGAATACAATGCTTCTACTTTCAGTTCACTGATTACACATAACACGAGAAAGACGGTACATTGGGCGTTTATATATATATTTTTCAGGTATTAATCATTTGTTGCGAAATTCTTTATTAAATTCACGACAAGGATGGAAGATCTATACGTAAATAAAGGGGCGCACCAGGGGTCAGCCCGACGCAAGTTTAATTAGCGAATAAAACGGGTCTCCGTGCAATTCGGGCCCGAAAAACGGAAAAACGCGTTCCTCGAGGAGAGCTGGAGTTGATTGTTTCTAGCGACATGAATCGAAATTGCTTAATTGTTTAGGCATGCCTACGATTTTTTTATATCTACTGATACCACACATTAGAAAAATAGAGTACTTATGTTTGGACTTTTCATACTTCACATTTGCTTTAAGAAAATTTGGCAGAACACTTGTTTGTGTCTAGTGTAAATATTTGTATCTTTGGCAAAAAGCATAGTCAAACAAGTTCCGTATCGAGACATCCCCACGGATAACGTGTGTCCGACTGTTCCCAACGAGGGATTAGAGTAGGGGATGACTTTCTCGAGGCGGCGAAGCCGCCGATTCCGAGGCCACTCTTCTTGTCATGGAATTTAATTATTAGTCGGTAAGTTTAATGAACGAGAAGGATTTCGCGATTTGAGTCTTCATAATCTGGCAAACAACTTGTCACCAAAGCATTTTTTTGTTGTTGTTGTTGTTGAAAGTCACCAAAGGAATGTAAAGCCATAAAATCAGCATCTGTCATTCGACCAAAGTTTAATTATAGGTCATGATTCATTTGTCACCAAAGGAAATTTTTTTTTTTTTTGTGGAATAGTCACCAAAGGATTAAAAAGCCACAAAATCAGCAGCTGCCATTCCCCAAAAGTTCAATTACAGGGTCATGATCCATTGATCATGACGATGATAATGCCATGACATTTGACTTTTGAAAGGTGGTTGAACACAAAGAACAAATTTAGGGTTCGTCTAAAAGAGAACTGATTCTGAAAATTATTTTTCGACTTTTTATTATTTAGATGACGAAAAACTAATCGATCGAAGAAAAATATTTTTGATAGATTAAAAGCAATAAGTTTTGTATTGGGGAAAAACAACTCCTTTCCTAGCAAGGAAAAAATCATTTTTCCTGCCCTACCAAACAAATGAAAAATAATCATTTTTCTTGAAAGCGATTTTCACGAAAAATATTTTCCTCCATCATAAAATTGTCGGTGAAACAAGTGCACTTTCAGATTATTTTCCACACGCTTTAATTTGGTCAAAGGAGACAATTGTAGAAAAAAATTGTAAAGAAGCCAATCAATATGGTAAAACGCGTATCTTTGGGAGGGAACTCGTCTGAGAGATATTACTTCTTTTTTGTTTGTAGATAATGTTGTCATGTGATTGTCAAGTCCTTCTTTTATCGACAATCAAGCAAATGTTTCGTTATATTTATCTTTACGCCAATTTACCATCCTTGCAACAACAACAAAAATTGCGCTTTAACTCGGTTCATTTCGCGAAAAATGTGATATTTCTAAAATATATTTTTCAGCAAGTCATTTTCCTAGAAAATGACAATATTTCAAGGTGTTCGAACCTGAAAATGACTTGAAAAATATTTTCTGTGATTTGGTATGGAGAATCTCATTTGATTTTCCTCCGTGCACTAAATTTAATTACTTTTATTTAATATATTATTTTTATTTTAAAATAATAATTTTTCAATATTTATTATTTTTATATTTTTATATTTCTTTATTTTGTATTTTTTTATTTTCCTTCTTCTTCGGCCGGTCGTCGGCCATGGCAACGGGCGGCTACCAACCATAGGTAGTGACGAGCTCGCCAGCTTGTGGCAAGTTCGACCTTGCCAGATCGGCAAGCTCGTCGCTCGTCTATGGCCAGTCTCCTGCAATCGGCCGAAGGAAAAAGAAAAAAAGCAAAGAAAAACTAAAAATAAAAATAAAATAAGCAAATAAAAATAATTACGTGCTTGGTTTGGGTGAAAGAAAGAGGAGGAAAAATGATTTCCTCTCTTCAAAAAGAGAAAATCATTTTCCCCATTTTTGAGGTGTTTTTTCCATTGATGAAAAATATTTTCATCGACTAGTTTATTTTCCATGAACTGAACATCGGAATAGCCGAAAAACATTTTCCTAGAAGTTATTTTTCGCAAAACCGAATGGAGCCTTATATTTTTTCTTCAAAACTCACTTTCGTGCAATTTATCTTTCTGGCACTAAGATTCACGTAATTTCGTCACTTTATCCAAACCCCATTCGTGCACTCTTTGTGCTCGAGTGGGGAACCGAGGAGCGATCTCGGTCACTCTCCAATTGTATGAATTTCGAAAATATCTTGCACTACGTCGATTTTCGTCAACATCTCTTTGGCACGGCCGCAGATCGATTTTACCTAATAATATGTGAACGCATGCCTTAAAGATAGTTATATTAATTGAGTATGCTCATCAAAGGGAGATTCGGCTTTCAGAGTGTCAATGCTCATCCCACAAAACCATTAGCAAAAGTAAACACAGCCGTGATTCAGGTCCTGAAATCTCACTCACACTAGCAAAATCGAGAGCGATCTCTTTTCCTAGAGACCTCCGCAACAAGGAACCACTTCGGGCATGTTTGGTTCGGTTCGGTTTTGAGGGAATGTTTTTGGAAAATGCAAAGGCCTTTGAGCTAAAAGGATTTTTCAGAATGCAAATAGTGTTTGGTAAAGCGTATTTTAGAAACGCATTAGAAGCAACTTTGACCTAAACAGAGTTTGGAAAAAAACTACACTTTTGCTATGACAAAAAAAAAAACACTTTTGCTAATATCTTATTTAAATAAACCTCAAATTATTTGCCGGCAGAACTTAGCCATCGACGATCCAAATCAGCCGTTGGTCAACAGCCGGCGAGGCGGCCTGAGGTCGCGCGACCTCAGGTGGCGTTGCCTTGGGTCGCGCAACTCCAGGCGAGGGTGGCGGTGATTCATCGGTGGCTCGCCGATAGCTGACGCCTTCGTCGGCAAATTAGGATTTTTGAGGACAATCCCAGAATCATGAAAGTTGAGCGAGGCCAAAGTTGAAAGAAAAAAAAATCTATTTGCATTGTGAGAATGTTATTTTCCAAAGTGCTTTCGGACTTGCCTTGGGCCAAAGGCCTTGAAAATGCAATTGTATTTTCCCAAAGTTCTCCAAAAAATGAACCAAACTTCATTTACATTTTGCCAAGAGACTTTAGAGTCCCAAAATTCATTTCAAATGCCAAACCAAACATGCCCTTCCCCTAGCACGACACCTCGTGTCGATCTCCTTTGTAAGTCAACCCGTGTCATCTGCTCTTTTTGTGTACGGGACCAGATTCGTTTCCAATTTACATGTCAAGTGTAAGTCTATTTCGATCGTCGTGGTCGTAATCTTTTTTTCTTATGAGATATTGTCTGAACAGATGCTTCCGGTAGATGCTGTCGATCTAACAAGACCTTGTCATAGCTGCTGTCCCCAACCCCATTTTCAAGTGCCATTCGAGAGAACGCCCCATTTCGCGACGATCGATTGGTCAGTAGCGAGGGTCGGGATGAAGTAAAGAAATTTCCGGTTTTAGACTAATTTGATTGTGATATTCTATTCCATTTACAAAAGGCTAAACATCTTGTTTAATCACACGACCCGTTCGACGGGATGGTCTAGCATGCAGGCCCGCTTTGATCTCCTTTTTGTCCCGGTCGGCGGTCGCCCTGCCAAACTGTGCTTTTTAAAAATTAGTTAAACTTGAGGGACTAGCGCGCGACAAAAGCTGTCAAGTATAGCCGCCACATCTCAGCTTTTTCCCTAGAAAGTCAAGATTTGCTCGTACTCTCACGTCTCTCCCTTCGGTTGAGTCAAGAAGAAAAGCCACCCCACTTTCCTTCCTCCTCCCGTAGTCACCTTCAATAATGTGAATAAAATAGTCGAAAATTTGTCTCGTCCCAATTGGTCGAAGCTCCGGAGCTTGCCATTCGTCATGCATTGCGTCATCGAGCTCAATGCTGCTGACGATTCGTCACTCCCATGGCGGATGCAGAGGGCATATTAAAATAATCCGCAAATCAAAACCCAAAAGAAAAGAAAAGAAAAAAACTAAGCAGCGACGACGACTATAGAGCAAACACGCAATAGGAGTTCGATAGAGACTAAACTAAGACGCGTTAAAGTGAGCCACATCCATGTCACGAATTCTTGGATGGATGGCGAAAGTTGGTCCATTTATGATTTATCTAATTCGTAAGCCATAAGAAAGATACTTTGTCTATTTAAACGACATGTAATGTAGTGCATAATTGTTAATTAAGTGCTTGTCCGCTCTTGATCACCTTCCGCTTTTCCCCGCTAGAGAAGAGGTGCACTTTTGCATATTGTGCTACATAATGTGAATCCGGCTCAAGCTATCCACTTTCGTGCAGACATGATGAAAGACACTATCTCGCTAACAGAGCTATTTCGTCTAACGGCATAGTTATTATCGGTTGAATCTAGACGTCATAAATTTCTAAAAGAGTTACGTAAATAACATAATTTCGACCCGCCAACCATGTGTATGTCCAAAGATCGTGGTATGATGACTTAGAGGAGGGAGAGGGAGGAGGTAATCGAGATAGGCGACATAGGGACGTGAGGAGAAGCCGCAAGTGGGTCGGCCACGGCGACGGACCTCAAGAAAACGCACATGCAACTAGGATGGCATGAAGCCGTGAAGAGGCCCGGCGAAGAGGAGGAGTTCGACGAGTGGCCCCGGGGGGCCATGGTGGCTAGGGCTTTCAAACAGGGAGAATTCAAGAATGTCAAGAAAGCAGTCCGTGGCTCCGTGTGAACCTTCTTGACCGGTTGACCCCGAGCCACTAGCCCAGCACAGGGGGCAAATGTCGTTGTAGCCAAGCCACATCACCCCCGTCCCACATCCACTACACTAGAAAGCCTCCATGGGACTCCAGCTCCGAGTCGTAGTAGTGATAAAGATAGCTTTAATAACGTTGTTGCCGCCCAAAACCGGGATGAGGGTTCACTTGTGGGGCTCGAAAAGCGCCCGAAAAGCGCCCGAAAAGTGATGCACTGTATTAATCCCACCGTTATTATCGGTTGAATCTAGACGATATAAATTTCTAAAAGAGTTACGTAAATAACGTAATTTCGACCAGCTATCCACGTGTGGGTCCAAAGATAGTGGTTTGATGACCTAGAGGAGGGGGAGAGAGAGAAAGGGAGGAGGTAATCTAGATAGGCGATATAGGGCTGTGAGGAGAAGCCGCAAGTGGGTCGGCCATGGCGACGGACCTCAAGAAAACACATATGCAACTAGGATGGCGTGAAGCCATGAACAGGTCCAGCGAAGAGGAGGAGTTCGACGAGAAGAATTCAAGAATGACACGAAAGCAGTCCGTGGCTCCGTGTGAACCTTCTTGACCGGTTGACCCCAAGCCACTAGCCCAGCACGGGGGGCAAAATGTCGTTGTAGCCTAGCCACATCGCCCCCGTCCCACATCTACTAGAAAAGCCGCCATGGGACTCCAGCTCCGAGTCGTAGTAGTGATAACAATAGCTTTAATAACGTTGTCGCCGCCCAAAACCGGGATGAGGGTCCACCTGTGGGGCCCGAAAAGCGAAAGACTTCGCGAACCCAATCATGGAAAAAAAACCTTTTTTACTGGTTCACGGACGTTAAGCACGATCCTCGAAACTGTATGGCCCCTCGCCAGGAGGCTTCCATAGGCTAATGATTCAACAGGCCCTTAGATGCCTCCCCCCATCAACTTCTCGTCCCCCAATTCCAGTAACTTGGGGTTTTCTAATGCAATCATTTTGCCCTAATTCTTTCCTCGCGTTCTTGATTGTGGAACTTTTTCTTCACACCTCGTAGCCTATATAGATCCACCCAAAACTACTGATTGGTTCGTGCTCGCATAGGAATCGATACTTAGTTCGAATTCGCCGGCTCGTTTCGAGTGTGTAGCGGGTAAGCCGCACCCCTTCTGTAGGTGATCGAAATAACACACATGCTTATCCACAGCAATCCACCATCAATTTGGTGCGCCCTTGTAGTCATTATTACAGGCCAAAAAGGTCCACGGAGCAGTTATTCTCCTTTGTTCCTTTTTGGCACTAAAGAGAGAAAGGCAATTTTTGATAGGTCCACGAGTCTTGCTTGCAAAGTTAGAATTAAATCTTACCAAGTTACGTAAAATAATTGTGTAAAGTATGATCTAGCAGCAATTATAAAAACGTCGGGTTGGTTTCCAGATTCATCAACAATGAAAACATCAAAAGGCAAAGCAGACAGCGAAGGCCGATAAAGGGTAAATATAATACGAAGAGTCGCTGCACTTTATTATTATCATATCCACGGAATTTACAATGGGCGCGAAACGATTACGACAGAAAGAAAAAAATTGACAATCACGCCGTCTCCGCAAGCCGTTTCCTCTTTCTAAAACTTATAGAAACGACGACCGAAGAGGCTCTGATCCAACAAGCACACTCAAATACAAGACAAAGCAAACTTAAACACACCAAACTTAGCGCTGAGTCACGGTACTGCGATGACCGTCTAAAACCTACGGCCAACGCAGCGTAAACCCATCTACGTCTTCGAACAAGCTCGAAACAGAACACCACCAGAGCCGTGATCTGCACCTAAAACCACAGCAGATCACGGCTTCTTATTCAAACCAAAACGACACCTGGGAACACAACTTCACACAGACCCAGATTCAAACAGTTGCAGTGCAGCGACATGACAATTGCCACGTAACCCTCGTAATGGTCTAGGAAGGGTTATTGGCATTCCCGTCGGAGTTGTATCCGCTGGGCGGCGGGGATCCGGTGCCGGAGGTGGCGCCGGTTCTTCCGAGGCCGATGAAGTTACCAGCCTTGGCAGCGGCGGAGGACACCGACTTGACGAGGCCCTCGAAGATCTGGGCCTTGATCTGTCCTCGCTTCGGAGGCAGCCTCGGGTTACCGTTGCCGCGAGGAGGAGAAGGAGCAGTCGCCATCTCAGGAAGGGAGCAGGGAAGAAAGAACAGAGCAGATCAGAGTCTCTGTTTTAACCAAGAATTTGGAGGAAGAAGAGAGATGTTTCAGGTGAAAAATAAGAACAACAGAGCAGATCAGAGTCTCTGTTTTAACCTAGAAGATGGAGGAAGCAGAGAGAGGTTTCAGGTGAAAAATCAGAGAGAGAGAGAGAGCTCTTTAAATCGAAGTATCGAAGTGGAGGAGAGAAGGAAATTTGCAGGTATTGAAGAGAGAGAGAGAAGGAAAGTGGGGAAGATCTCGGCGGCTGCCCGCCGATAGGGGAGGCTATCGGGAAAATGTTTTGGTAAGGAAATGGAGGGGGTCAAGAGCCCCTTTATATAGGAAACGAAATTGATAAGTTCACTCGCTCTCTGGAGCGCATCGAGTCGATGTGAACAAGGGCCACGTGAAATGAAGGGCCGGACTTTGGTCATGGCAGAGTGGGGTTATCCAAATTGGGAGTGGCTTCAGCATTTCCATTTCTTTATAATTAAGATTAGTTCATGTAACCTGACGTTACAGATTTTAAGTAGATTCTTAAGTAATGTGTACAGTAATAAATCCTTCTTTTTTCATTTAATTTACTAATTTCGTGAATAATTTAGTCGTCCAGGGGCATAAGGGATAAGATTCGGGAATGAGCTTGTGCCCCGAGATTCTGACAGGGTCAAACGATCTGCACTTATACGAGGTAACAAGTAGGCATAACAGGAGTTATTTACGTTTTTGTTGGTGAAGTAGAAATAGGCGAACATAACCTTAACCCTTTTTTTTTGTTAATGAGAATCAAAAATCTTGCTTTGTTGGATTAGCATTCACCACGTATCATCAAGTCTTTTAAACAAATCCCACTTCACATGCTAATTAAACTAAAAAGGGCGAGACAATACTAAAAGTTCCACCGAATGCGTAGATTTTCAAAATTCTCAAGTTTCGAATGTATTTAAATACAGGGCGACGCGCATTCTTTTGCGAGATTTCGAACATATGTAACACTCAAATTAAGCAAGTAAATTTTTTATGTTCAGATCCCATGCTAATGAACTAAGTGTGCATGCTACGCATGACATAGACCTATCTGTACACATTTGTTTGTTTGTATAGAGGTTGTTTATTATATAAGCATAAGATATGAAATAACGTGAAAGAGAAAAATATGAAATTTATATTTATTTCAGTATTATTTAATAAAGAGTGCACGAGCCTATTTATAGACTTTTTATTAGACGACTTACACGAGCCCTAGATGATTATTTAAATTAATCAAATTAAGTACGATCAACTAACGATATGCATAATCAGAAATATGGAGATTCTCTAAGGTATATGCGAGATCACAAGAAATACAAAAAATAATTATTCAAAATATCTTTAAAAAATATCTTATGTTCCACTAACAATACAAATGATGGCATGCATATCATTTATTCGCGCTCTTTTCCATATTGTAATCATAACGTGGTCTTAATGCGCTGCTTTTCCAGTAGTAGCGGCCCCCGGTGGGGGCACAACCGCCAGCCACCGGCCTGATCAGGCCATGCCCCGGCGGGCCCCAACGCGCTGCCTCGCTTTTACCGCCATTGCAGACATAGCTCCCCGAGCTTTATTTTTTGTTTAATATGTACTTTTAGTACGGTGGGGCCCAATCCTTGTTTTTGTCTATATCTCTATATTTAAATTTAAAATCATCATTCGTCTCGCTTTATAACATTGTTTATCCATTTGCGAGCTTGAGTTTTGTTTTGTCTTTTCTCTACCTGCATTGGGAGATTCCATGGCCAGTTTAGGGGGTGCGCATCGAAGCCGAATCACTATAAACTCTCTATGGAAATTCTCTATCCCTTGAACTCCTTGTCATTTTTCATTTGATAGTTGAATTGTGCACGCTATTGCTTCTGAGGACATCTCAGATCTGGTGCAGCAGCAGCTGAACTAGCGAAGCTATTGGTGCTGGTGTAGCACCAGCAACAGCTCGTATAGTAGCGTCCTCAAGCTAAAAAAACAATAAATCTTTTAAAACCAAAATTTCCTTTTCTGAAGAAAAAAATGAAACTCGTGCCTTTTGCATAGATAATCCTCTATTGAAGTATGTTTTAGTTTCCTATGCGAAGGTTTTTGAAATATTAAGCAGAATCAAGCACAGTATCGATCTTCCTGATACTTAGGCAATCTCATAGGGTGCTCCTGTAGCTGAACCAATGTAAGTCAGGAAGATCCTTCAAGGACTTACAGACGAATGGAATTACATTTCACACTATTGTGATCATTCAGCATTTAAGTGCAATCAACACTCAATCGGATCCACGATCAGACACCAGCAATTATCGGGCACAGCAAAATAGGCAATTAACCATGTTTTTCTCCCGCATTAGAAATCCAACTAGCATCAGTGTATCCTTCTATTACAGCCGGATAATTCGCTGGAGTTGAAATTCTTTCAGGTCGGGGGGGGGGGGGGAGGGGACGCCAGGCCTTCTTGGCTACAGGAGCCTTGCCTTTCTGCCTTTTCCTTGAAGCAGGCTGTTCAACGTATCTTTCCTTGAGCAGTTCCTTCCTTTTCTGGCCTCTGTTTTCCTTCTCTTTGCTGATCTTTCACTCTCTGCATGGAAGTAATTGAAGTTTCTGACTCTAAGGAGGACGAGGAGGATGCTACTGAGGTTCGATCCGGTATTTCATCTGAATATGACCCAGACGAGGATAACGACAGAACCAAATCGAAATTCGCGCGTAACTTTTGATCCGGATGGACTCACGGTGCCCGTGAGTACTTTTCGGAAGGCTCGTTTCGTGCCGGACGCCGTGGGCCCCATTTTGCTTACAATCCGACTCCATGGTCATCCAGTAATAACCTAGTTGCATGATTTTCTTTGCGAGGAGGTGACCGTTCATGTGGGGACCACATATCCCTTCATGGATCTCATTCATGAGCATATTCGCTTCTTTAGCGTGGAACTCATGGGAGAGCCGCCTCACTACGGTCTGCAACAGCTCATGAGCCCTCACGATCGCGCCGGAGTTCGAGTATTCACCGATGCAGTGCAGCATCCCGGATTGTCAACTTTTATGGCTTTTAAAATACCATCTCTTTGTTCTTCTGAGAGATAATTTGGAAACAAGGTTCGTGATAAGATAGGAGAACACTTTAGGACTGAATTGGCATCAATGCAAAACGTTTAGGACTAAATTGGCACTAATAAAAGGTTTAGGTAAAAACTTTTACTTTTGAAAGAAATTTCTACTTCTGAAGTGAATTTTCACTTCTGAATTTATTTTTCCCCCAATTTGAGAAGTTAAAAAAGTAGCTTCTCAACTCAAGAAGTACTTCTTGGACCAATCTTGTACTCTCGTAGAATTGGACGACCGTCGCCAGATTAGGGAGATTGTCCTTAAGCATTCCCTAATTCACGTCGATGTCGCCTTCGTAAATCCGATCTCACGATCAACAATGTCTCTCTTGTCAAAGGACTCAAATACAATTTGATTTCAGTTAGTCAATTATGTGACTCTGGTTATCAAATTTGTTTTCAAGACTCAGAATGCCAGGCATCGCTCTCCGCGGCATCTCGAAACATCTGACTCGGGGTCGTCTTGGCTCACCCAAGGCATCGTCCACTACTGATGGTATCCCGAAACTCTCCCCGGATTCCCGTTGGCGTGGGGGCATCCCGCAGGTGTGGGGGCATCCCGCAAGTAAGACGGGGCATCTCCGTCATCTTGAGTGACAAAATCACAATCATTTGGCTTAATTTTATCAAAAGAATGAACATTGATCGATAAGTTCAAGGATGAGATGCCCTAATTCACCCACGAGTAGCATTTTCGCAAACCAAAACCACAAAATCATGCAAAATCATAATCGAGCGCTGAGGATGGTAATTACCCGGCCGCGAGAGAATCTAGAAGGGTCTATGGGAGGATTAGCATAATTGCAATAGGCTTAGGAATTTTATTTTTTCTGGTAATTTTCCTAATCAAAATCTCAAATGAAAAGAAGAGCTACACTGTCGGCAATATAAACGCTCTCAAATTGATTGCTAGACTAATGACGGGTGAAACGCTCTGATAGAATTGTGCCTTCTATTTTCACGAAACTTTGTTTCGTCAGAACAATGAATTAAAATGCACTCTGGGATCCTACTTTTACCCATAGAAATCAGGAATCCACAAGGTAGTGCTAGATTATTACCGGCAGAGGTATTGTGAAATTCATCTTCAACATGAATAAGACTGGTTCCCCATTGTGGTCAGGAACGACGTCGTTTGTGCTTTGGAAGTTGACTAGGATCTCCGGCGAGCCACGTAGGATTAGTTAATTAATAAAAATTTCCACGTATGATTTCTGGCCAGGCTCACCGGAGTTAGCATTGAAATAACCGTTTTTCTCCCGCGAAGTTTACACTCATGGTCCAATTAAAGTTAGCCATCCAAGTGGTGTCTAATATTCTAACTCCCCGATAAAATGAACATCCAAAGTCACAATATACTATACCAGTTAAAAGTTCACCATGTTTCCCAATCAGCTTCTGTTTACGATGGCATCACTATCATGAATTTAGTTCAATTCGCGCAAAATTTAAGCTCTATGTGAGAATTCCATCGAAGCTAGGAAGCCCTTATCAGAGCAAGTTGCTCGTAAACAGGTTGTTTCTACGAAAGCCGTGAGCCGCCGGACAGCCGACCACCCCCCGCCGCCGTGCACCGCGCCTCGCCGAGCCCTAGCCGACCCTTGCCGCCTCTGTCCAGCTGCTGTCCAAGCTCCGCCGCGCCTCGCCGTCGCTCACCCATTTTGAGGAGGCACGGGGCATAGCTCCAGCCTCCATCCCATTTTGGGGAGATAGAGCACAGTAGAAAAGATGTCTTGCTTTAGAATTGAGAACAGCACTTTTTCGAGTTGCTTCAAGATGAGCGGCAGCAGCAGCAATTGGATCAGCATCACCCCCCATTGCTAGTTTGCTACTAGTCTTTAGATTTGTGCTTTGGCCGATTTCCGGATAGAATCGGGACTCGGACCGGAACCAGCCGATTTCGGCAAAATTTTAGAAGATTTAGGATTGAATTGACATAATTGAAAGGCTTAGGACTAAATTGACACAACTGAAAATTCACTGGATCCACAATAACGTAAAGACTTTTTGAAAATGCTATACGCCGTCTTGAGCAAGAGGTGGGTCGCCTTCTGGCGGCTAAACAAGAAACCGACATTTGTTATGTTGGTTCTAGCTCAAATGGGGCTTCGTATTTTCAACAAGTTTTTTGGGCAAAATTTGCTTTGATTATGCATGACATTTCTACGAGAATGTTATGGAAAGAACGAAATTTCTTGAAAATAGGAGGAACAATAAAATTAGAGCGTTCCTAAAAAATTTAGTAAGATATAGTTTCCTAGAAACGATATCTAATTAAATCTTTAGGAAGATAAAGTCTATCCCAAATAGAAAATCATCTACCCATTTCTTAAAGTTTGGACCTATAAGAGCCTCAATTCTAATGGAGTTGCCATTTATCAAAAAAAGTGACTTCCTTTTATCTAGTTTACAATCGCCAAAACTCTTGTGAAATAATCAACAATCAACTCAGATTCTTTCATGCGGCCATGCTTAAGCATATTTGGATCCTCTTCATTGATAGGGAATCTCTTTGGTGTAAATGGATTCATTTGCCAAGTTTTTAATTTCACATTAAGTAAGGATGATCGAATTAAAGTATTTCCTTAATTGGTGACGGAGGTTTGATGGAGTAATTGAAAAAGGTCCGGGACTCTATCAGGATTATTCGCTGGAAGAGGTGGAGGGGGTGCCACGAGCCGAGGAGCCGAGCTAGACGGTAGCAGCTTGGCTGCAAAATTAGTTGCCATTCTTTCCATTGCCATTGGGTGATGGCGGCGGCGATGTCGTTCTTTTGAAGGGTACGGCGCTTGTTCTCCTCGGCATGGAGCCAGGAGCGGATGGTGAGCTCGAGGATGAAGAGCTCGCAGGCCTTGGCGAAGAGGATGGGAGCCTCAGCGGAGATCATGCGCACGACATTTCTAGAGGAATATCATGGAAAGAACGATGTTTCTTGAAAATTGAACGAGGATTTAGTATCCTTCATTGGTATCAGAGCATATAGACTTGTTTTCCTGATCATACGTTCACATATGCTTGAGCATTCATTATCGGCTATGAGAATTCTTTCTTCAGTATGTTCATGGCATTTTTTGGTGATGTGGAGAATTTGTGACAGCATTACTGGTGGAACGGGATGAAGGTGGATGTCGCGAAGCACGTGACAAAATGTCTGACGTGCCAGCAAGTGAAGGCACAGCACTGTAAATCGGGAGGCCTACTTCAGCCATTGGAGATTCCCGAGTGGAAGTGGGATCACTCCATTCACAAAAATTGAGGTCCCGACCGATTATAAGGATCTTGAATTCGCAAGAAAGTACAACGGAAAAAAATTATCCACCAAAAGCGAGTTTACAAATCTTTTGTAACTCGGAAACGGAAACGGTATTTGCCGCGGTATTATCAAAACCAACTGAAAATGCTGCCTTCTTGAGACTCCCACTGGAGAGGCTCCCTGGACGCCCGTGCTTTCCTGTAAAATGGTTCACTACAACGAATGAGATATAAATCTCAATGAGTCAACACCTAAGTCCGATTAGGACGTCGATTCACCTAAGCTGCAACAACTTAAATATACGCTATTGGAGCTGGAATTACCGCGGCTGCTGGCACCAGACTTTCCCTCCAATGGATCCTCGTTAAGGGATTTAGATTGTACTCATTCCAATTACCGGGCTCTCCCCAAGCGCTGCTCAGCGCTTGGGGGGGGCCTCCCCAAGCATGCACAAATATGTGCAGCTTGGGAAGGGGGCCAGTGCTGCAGCACCTTCATGGGTGCTGCAACACTCCTGCTCTAAAAATCAACTTTCGATCGGAAGTTGATTTTTCTACTCATGCTTCCGAGTAGAAGTTGATTTTTTTATTTTTGGAGATAAGTAAATTTTTTTTACTTCTTCAAATGGCTCCAAAACTATTTATAAGGTGAAAAAAAATCCTTTAGAAGTAAAAACGAAGTTGTGTAATCAAGTGAATTTTTGCTTTAGAAGTGTTGTCATGAGCGTTTCCATGGAATCGCTAGTAATCGCCGGTCAGTCATATAGTGGTGAATTCGTTTTTGAGCCTTGTACACACCACTCGTCACATTATGGGAGTTGGCCATAATTCCGTTCTTGGATTTTATTTTATTTTTCCCACTGAGATTAAGCTCTTAAACCTCTTGATTCTTAGATTTTATGAACTCGACCTATGTCTATATTATCAAATTTTCGACAAAATTCAAATGTAAAAGTAATAACTTTTTTTTTGGGGGTCGATTCTAATAAGCAGTGTCATTGTTTCCCTTCCAAAATTGATGGCCACGAAGCCACGCCAGCAAAAGCTGACGCCCCATCACTTCAATGCATGCTGGAGAGCCGACACCGACTTGACTTTCTGGTTTTACACCAGACTGGACAAGCAGCAGCGTCGTTAGTTTCGAGCGAGCGACCGAGAGAAATAAACAAAAAGCACGTGACGAAGAAAAACATGACAAAAGCTCAACGGGAACGGCACCAAATAGAAATAGACAAGCAGCAATCGTGCCAGTTGTCAAATCAAACGACGCC
The DNA here is from genome assembly GCA_029784005.1 of Lenwebbia sp. NSW1173648. Taxonomy (NCBI): domain Eukaryota; kingdom Viridiplantae; phylum Streptophyta; class Magnoliopsida; order Myrtales; family Myrtaceae; genus Lenwebbia; species Lenwebbia sp. NSW1173648. The sequence continues at coordinate 2,096,982 of JARCGZ010000011.1, forward strand.
GTAACTTGTTAGATATGACGACATTTCGGATAAGTCCATAATGTTAATCTCGTCATAATGTTAATCTCGCCAAATCGCAACCCTATTTTTCAATCTTGACAGCAATAATAGAGGTGCGACGACACCGCAGGAGCATCACGCAAGCTCACCAGGCCGAGTTCACACCTTCTCCTCCTGCTTATCTTATCCGACCTGTTATAAGCTGGAGGATTTCGAAATTCTAGAAGGGTAGGCGCTGTTTCGAGAATTTGAATGGTAGGTGAAACTTCTCTCCAGTCCAGTTCAGCAAGCGCTAAGGAATGCGACCGATATCGATCCACGTCAGGATCATGGACATTGGGCTTGTGGCGCTCTTTGTGATCTTGAAGCTGATGGGCTTTGATCGCAGATTTTTGTTCCGGCTCTCGCGGACTTGGGCCTCGGGTGCATCTCTAGTTCTCTACAAATTGGTGCGAGTTTTTAGGGCTTTTCTGATTTGGCGGGAAAGAGCGCGGGGGAAGGGGAAGGGGAAGTGCGCGAGGATGGCGAACCAGCTGATCAGTGAGATGGGACTGCCTAAAGCGATCGCCAACGTCTTCGCCGCTCGCAACATCAAGACCGCCAAGGTAGATTCCGGCCGGCTCCGAACGCTTTATCCTTTTTGCGTTTCGTTCCTTGATCGATGAGTCGGGGGGGTTCGAGCTGTGGACGGAAACGTTGGGAAGAGCTAAATCCTAACTCGATCAGTTCGTAGATGTCGTGTTTTGGATAGTACCAAGTATTAGTCCGTCCATGTAGGTGTTGGTTTAATATAAACTAGCTACGATCCATTGAGCCTCATCACTGTAGAATCACAGTGGTGTAACCATGGCGATCACGTCTTCTTTTCACTGATATCTTATTGTGTTTGAACCGATATCATTGTTGTAACGCCGGGTTACTGTCCATGTGGGACGGACGTCTTTGATGGATTCCTTTCTTCTTCCATGTTATCTGGTTGGATTGATTTGGCGCTCCTGTGAAATTACTCCTTGTTTTTTTTGTTTTTCTCCTTTTCTGGATTTTGGGCAAGTGGCATGTAAATTACTTGGTGTGTTTTCAGGATGCATTGTCTTTAACTGAATTCGATCTGATGGAGTTGGTGGACATGGGGATGGCAGAAGTGACATCAGCACTGGTGCACATCAGCGAGAGAGTGTCTCCTCCACATCAAACAGTATGGCTCTAAGCATTTAGCTTTGTTACATGATGAAATGTTCTATCTTGGCTTTGAGACTTTCACCTCACTTTTCATTTCAGTTAATGTATTAGTCTTGTTTCTGTGATTGTAGGCACGGTCACTTTTACAGCAACGTATTCAAAACGAGCAATTGGCTGGTCATCTTCCAACCGGACTCAAAGGTTTGGATGAAGCCTTATTTGGTGGAATTCCTTTTGGAGTTATAACAGAGTTGGTCGGTCCTGCTGGAATTGGCAAAACTCAAGTACGGTTACTTGAATGGATGTGGAACTTCTTTCATCTTCTCATTTTTTTCTTTTTTAGTCGCTCCTTTCTGGAATTAAGAAGGGAAAAAACAAATTCGGAGCGGTGCTATATCCGTCTACATGTAATTCTAAACCAGCCATCTAACGAGAACTTGCCGTCTTTTCTTCGGAGCAGAAGGACTTTCCATCCCACGAGAATGTTTGTATACTTCATGTTATCATTATCTGCTATTTTTAACAGGTAGAGAATTTTGTACCGGTTCATAATTAATGAGACACTTGCTAAACTTGTCTTCTAAACTGGCTTATAAAGTTGGTAGCGAGAATAGGAAGTGTCTAGCTATTGCCTATTGGTATGACTTGCTTAATTTGACTTCCCCTTTTGTCTCTTTTTCTCTCTTAGTTTTGCCTGAAGCTCTCATTGTTGGCATCTCTGCCAACGCGTCATGGAGGTCTAGATGCCCAAGTTATATACATTGACGTGGAGTCCAAATTTAGTTCAAAAAGGTAATTTAATGATTTCTTTGTTTGACTTGGGGATTTATAAGACCTGTATCTTTTCTAGAATGTGAGATATGATCATAATTGTGAAACTCACTTATCTCAGGCTGATAGAAATTGGTGCACAGAGTTTTCCTGAGATTTTTCACACGAGAGGAATGGCACAGGAGGTATGCCTCATCATGCATTCAATTTCTCTTCCCCTTTGCAATTAGTTGCTTAATGTAACTATTGTAGGTGTTCGGAACGTAATGTTCTTAAAATTTTAGCAGATGGCTGGTCGGATTCTTGTCTTGCGGCCAGCATCCCTCGCTGAATTTACCAAAAGGTGCGAACTTAAGCAGCATGAAGTGTATCACAAGGCAGTGGGTGGTAATATGCACCGATCAGAGACAGTCAGATGAAATATGTGCTTGCAAATATGAAGACCGAGAAAGATGTCTCATATTATTAACTGTTAGCGATGAAGTTCTTGCAGATTTTATCCAAAAATAAATAAAATAAAGAATGGCAATTCATAACTTGAGTACTTACTTTTACATTGAAATGAGCTATTTGGATGTTCCTGGATATTGGACTACTTCCCTGCGGAATCAACGTAATGATTCTCGATTTTGTCCACCAATGTTGAAAAATTCTTATATTGTCACTGTGAGAATTCACATCTGATCGATTATCTAGCTTCTCATAAGTCTTCAACCAATATCTTTTTCATTTCATTTCTTTTGGGTCCTTTTCTTTTTCAAGGAATGAGCGGTTTTAAATGTCGTTGTTACGTTTTTATTTGCTTCTCCCTTCAAATCTCTGAAGAGACTTCTAATAATCAATCTAATATTCCATTGCCAGTCTTCAGCAAATTAAAATTTTCCTGCTGGAGCGCCGTGTGAAGCTGCTAGTTATTGACAGCATGGCAGCTCTCGCTTCAGGGTAAATATTTTTCCCTTTGGCCAGATAGACTATGGAAGTTCATCCAAGGCAATCCTCTTTCTTTTGTCATGCATCCTTAAACCAGGTTTTGGGTTCCAGTATCCTATGAAATTTCTGAGTTATGATGCTCCGGTGTCCAGAACTTGTTGCACCCCTAAGGGATAGTGGAGGAGGATGGAGGATTTTAGTCTGTAATTCATTTTTCTGAAATGCGATTTTAGAGGGTGAAGAACTATGTGAAGCTTAATGTTGATTAAGTCCTATAGCCGTCTCAGGATCGCCAAAACGCAGAAAAACTAAGCATTAGCGACTTGATTTAATTGTCCAGCATTATTAGAGCGCCTCTTTTTCTCTATAGTTTATTATGTATTGGCGTTTGATTGAGGCAAGCGCTGTTAATTCATTCAGGGAATTAGAGCGTGGAGCTTCCAAGATAAACCCATTGGGATGGCATATATCTTTTCTTAAGTGAGTTTTTCTGCGCTGGTTTCATTTCATAAATTCTGGTCAAAATTCTGCTTAGTTGCTAGCTGTCTTTCACATGATCTCTTTAGGTCAGTGGCTGAATTGTCGAGAATTCCAATTGTAGTTACAAACCAAGTCAGATCTCAAAGCAGTGATGGAGCCTGGCGCTATAATTTCCAAGGTATAATGATAATTTAGTGCATGAAACTACCGCATAAGTCTTTTTATAACTAGAGCCGCAGGGTGTATTATGTGCAGTGGGGGCCAGACGCGAAGAAATAGAGGACACTTCTAAGTATGATTCCCATCTAATTGCTGCTTTGGGTATTCACTGGGCACATGCTGTGACCATACGTCTCATACTTGAAACAATATCAGGTTTGCCCAACACTTGATTAGCTAGTGCTACCCTAGGGTGCCAGGAGTCCCTGGTCCCTCTCTTTTGCTGAGTTTTACTCAAAAAAGTTGCTGCAGTGGCTGTATTTTCTGGAGGACTATGTTGACATGCTAATAATGTGAGAATTAGGTTTGAATACCTTGTCGTGTTCTGCTGATAAAATTTTTGTGTGGACAAGATCTTCGTTGAGATCCTTCTACCAGCTGTGAGGAGCAGACACCTCAGAGTGTTTGAATTGATTAAAAGTCGCTCGATTCCACCCATCTATTGCTAAAATGTTTATCCTTGTTTTGTCATGGAGGTGAAAGGTTTATAAAGGTGGCTAAATCTCCGATGTCCCCAGCGCTGGCTTTCCCGTTTAGCATAACTTCATCCGGGATCTCATTACTGAATGATGATGGAATAGAAGTGGTGGGGCAAGAGATAAGCACAATACATTGCCATGGTGAGTAACCATGACTTATTTCTACCTTTCAAAACCATCCTATGTAAGAGGCTCTAGGTCCATGGTGAGTCACCATTTCTTATTTCTCCATATAGACGTTCGCTTGTTTTAAGAACTTGCAGTGACTTGGTAATAAAACTCGATCCTCAAATGTTACAAGAACATGTTAAAGCGAAAAGGTAAAATAGAAGTTGTCATCTTTTTAACAGTTGAATGCACATTTGAACCATCCTACAGGCCACAGTGAAATTATCCATTCCGATACTCTGCTATTTCACGGACAGTGATGGATGTACAATTGGAAGCTGACGATCGGTCTGCAGCCTGCAGGCATGTCTAACAAGAAGATGTCTGTGCTCTATGCTATATTGTTGATGTGATTGCTATCCACGTTGACTTAACAGCTGTATAAAACCAATTGATATCTGCGAGCAGCATTTTTTCTCATCTCCTTATAACCCTATTTACTTGAATCTAAGTTAAGGGAACATCATGACAAAGAAAATCAACTCTCATGTAGAGGCATATTTGCTAGCTCTATGGTAAATTTGTGTTCCTAACAAACAAGGGTAGCAGTTTGTTTCTGAAGATTAGGTTGGAAAGGACTCTAGCTTCCTGGCTATGAAGCATTATCATGTTTCGATTTATAATGAGTAGGTATTTGGTAGTAACTGGATACAAGTTTGATATCCTTAACTTCTATCCTTTGCAATCGCATCCTACTCATATTTGGTCATTTGTGACACCATGCTCTAGAAGCATGGCTATGAAGTGTTTGGAACTTGAGATTGTCTTTGTGTAGACCTAGTTTATGGCATGTCGTATCAGTCTGCAGTTTCACCATCCATACTGAATGCGGCAGTGCAGATAGAATGCATATGTACCTGATGGTGCAGAAGAATCTTGACATATTTGCTAGCTCTATGGTAAATTTGTGTTCCTAACAAACGAGGGTAGCAGTTTGTTTCTGTAGATTATCTTGGAAAGGACTCTAGCTTCCTGGCTATGAAGCATTATCATGTTTTGATTTATAATGTGTAGGTATTTGGTAGTAACTGGATACAAGTTTGATATCCTTGACTTCTATCCTTTGCAATCTCATCATACTCATATTTGGTCATTTGTGACACCATGCTCTAGAAGCATGGCTATGAAGTGTTTGGAACTTGAGATTGTCGTTGTGTCTTTGTGTAGGACCTAGTTTATGGCATGTGGTATCAGTCTGCAGTTTCACCATCCTTAATGAATGCGGCAGTGCAGATAGAATGCATACATAGCTGATGGTGCAGAAGAATCTTGATGTCGGTGTTCGTTTTGTGACAATCATTCTTCATTAATATGTGGTTGTATGTTGGACTCCAACCCTACAGCTTTATCGCTTTCTCGAGATCTGTATGCTACATAATTGATCATGTTCCGTTGTATCCTGTTTAGCATCGACCTTTTCGGTGCTTTATAGCGCTGTATCCGTGTGCTGCTATCTTCTACTTGTCTTGTCTACTGGCCAAGCATTGCACACATGTAAGCATCGAGGCCCAGTCCAATGACCTTTTACCAGTTCTCAACTTTCAGCCTGTCGTTGTGTCGTGGCCCCAGGTACAGCAATTCATTGTTGACAAAACCAAGGCCTGTTATACGTCCCAAGCATTTAAATTTTGTATACGATCTCTTGATCTATTGGCAACGTTACCTCGGCATGTTCTCCACCTAGATTCAGCATGAGCCAGCACTTTCATTTATTGCTTGTGGACACCAAGGAATGTGAGCTTCACATCGTATTCCATTGTTTTCTACTGAAGGAGCGTAGGAAATAGTCAACCTTCTCTTAAACAAGCAAGAATACAAAGAGAAGCAGCCAGGCATGACTAGTTTCTTGAGGTTTTTTAGTCAGCATTTGGGTACGTTCTGTGGATTCTATTGCCGGGAACCATGTATTGTCTTGGTGAACCATCAATTTGTCAATAAGCCAGGCCTTTTCTAAGGTAAAGAACAAACGAGAAGCAACACTCGGACCATGCGTCTGACATGTCCTTGGATACAGTCGAGACAATCTAGGATTAAAGTAATCGAACCATGTGCTGACTCGACTCTAACCAATCGGTCTCATTTTATTCATCGTCTAGCGATGGCATCTTTATTTCCTCGAACTTCTTGTGCTTTTCATATACAGCCGGAAAAAAAGTTGGTCACTTGCCCCCACTTGTGCCATTTATACAATATTAGCTTGTGTGCTTTGCACCTCACCAAATCGCATGATATGATGTTTTTCTAGAGACCCTTTTCATGGTAAACCAAGACATTATTATGTTGTTGCCTTTTCCTTTAATGTGACTTTTGTTGTGATGGCAAGTAGAATCGGTGTTTCATTGATTTTTACACCCTCTTTCCCTCCGGATCCCCATTCTGCTAATTGATTTTAGCGGTGTAGATCCGGTTCTGCGCATGAGAATCGAAAACATATGCTAAAAACGATCGTGCAAAGGTCTAAAAGAAATCCTTACACCGAAATCTTGTTGTCAAAATTAATACCATACGGTCGATCCATTTAAAGATAGACTTGAAGTCATGGGCACGCGATGATGTATTCTAGTAGTAGCCTCTATTCCCGATAGTTGAATTGAACAAAGTGCTAGGACCCAGCCTACCATTATTCTTTTCATGCCATTGGACAAATCCTTTATTTATTTTTGTTTTCGGCCCCCCTCCCACTTCTTTTCGGCTATTTCTCTTTCCACTTTAATCACTTGCATTATTTTAGTTCTTTCGAGAGCATGTCTTTCTCGCAAGTAACGTCACTCCTTTGGTCACTGGTTTTGATGTAACGTGTTCGGAGTGATCTTCGTGAATTCCGACTTTCACAAAGGTTTCTTGAAATGCATTCCTAGGTAGGGCATGCGAGAACAGTGAAAAAAAGGAGATCTTGTTCGGTTTTATTTGGAAACGCATCGCACAAGACAACGGCCCGAGATCTTCTTTGTTTTCCTTTCAACAAAGTGTCTAATTTAACTCTACCAAGACGGCAATGCTCGATATAACTTACTTTAATGTTCTTATTCATTTCACCTCTTACAATACAATTAACCTCATTTAAAATGACCATCTTTGAGACAATAAGAAACCCCAAGTTTGGTATCCACACTTTATGTGAACTTTCGAGTACAGTAATCAAAGTATAAACCCTTAACGTGGACTTTCGAACGCATTAATTCAAATGGGTTAGCTGCGTAAAAAGAAAATTAAAATCCTGCGCCTCAAGAAGTGTAAGGTGTCTAGCTTTCAAGATTAACTAGATGCAATCAGTCAAAGTTGCGAGAAAGTAATTTTCTTGCAAGTCTATCGTCCTATCGCGGATGGCCCGCCTCGATCGGACCGAAGAAATGGAATTAGTTTGCGCAAAAGCCGACCCAGAATACTACTCGATTGTTCTCCCAGAAGAAAAACTTGCAAGGGATAGAAATTTTGCATATATTTCTCAGAGCAAGGGATCAGTAGATTATTATTAATGGCGACAGATCATAATTTTCAATGAATCATAGGCGTTGAGTGTGATGGAGTCCAACCGATCAAATGGACCGCTCCTTAACCCGTCTTTGCACGGCATTACTCCAAAAAGCAATAATTGCAGTCGAAGGAAGAGGGAAATCCCTTCAAAAAGAAACTCCAACTACCTTAATAATTTACAAATATAATATGGTACCAAAAATGGAGTCTTGGGAGGAAAGGACAGAGATAAGTTTATTGAGGGAAGACTTTCTACGAATGGAGGTGGATCGTCCACGTCTCCCTAGGCAGGAAAAACCTCGTACACAGTTGCCGACAGTGGATGCACCAGACAAGGGAGAGAGAAAAAAAAATGGTGACTCGTCTAAAATTTAAATCAACTTGCATGGATTTATCCACTACAATAATACGCCTCGTGGGATCCACGTAGGAACACAAATCATGATTAGCTATGATTTAAGGCAGATTAATCATGTCGCATGTTGAATGAGTTGAATCATAGGACAAGGTCAGGTCGTGCCCTTCTGGTTTGACTTGCCAACCCAAAAGCATCCGCATTTAACACCCCAACCTTGCCATGGGTTTATCTCATCTTTGCTTTCTACCCTTTGCCATCTTTGTCAGTCAAAAAGGGAATGAGTGAATTTGACATGAAATGAGGACTTCCTTTCGAGATTTTGGATTGTTTACCGTCACGTTCTCTTTAAGGAATTATCTTTCAACGCTCGAATCTTAACTTTTGAATCGTAACATGGACATGTTTAGACGGCATTGTATCGTACTATCGTAAGACTGAATGTTTACTGGTTTTTCATTTATCTTTGACGCATTAATCCAATATGGAGCTTCGATTTTTTTTTATTGTGCATCTTGATCTCATTCCTACCTTTTTAATAATTTATGACCGGTTTTTTTTTCAATATGAAAACCGCTAAAGATCGTGTGAATCAACACCAAGCGAAAGAACTACATATCTTCTTTTGAAATGGACATGCGTTTGCAATTTAATCAAGTGGGTCTTTCGAAAAAATTATTCATATAAATTTCATCACAGTAGTTTAAAAAAATGAGTTAAATGTCTTATAGAAACTTCTCCTTTCATTAGTATCTTGGTTTTGTGTATTTCGTTTTAGACCACTCAACTTTAGAAAAGTATGAATTTTGACAAGTTCTCAATGCGTACTAAATTTTAGGTTCTCAAATCGTATTCTTTGGACCATGATTCATTTCGTATGGTCACCTGAGATGTCTGGGAAGCCAAGGATTTGAAAGGCGATAATCTCATGTAGTGACTGCTCAAAGAACAGATGAAAAAAGGCCAAAATGTGAAGGCAACTGGCAATTTGCAAAGAGGCAAATAGAAGCGATTTTTGGGAAAAATTTCAAATAGATTTTAAACTTATTGCATTGTTGTCATCTCAGTCTTAAACATTTTAATTGTGTCAATTGAGTCCTAAGCCTTTTTAAGTTTTGCTAATTGAGTTTATTCAGGCAATTTTGACCAAAAATAGCTGAGATGGACGCTGGCCGTCTTCTGGTCAAAACTGGAAAAGGTTGTCATAATTAAAATGTTTATGATTAAATTGACAAAAGTGTCATAAATTTAACACTTTTTGGATAATTTTTCCAGTGATTTCCCCCCCTAGAATGCTTGTAATTATTGCCACCATAGGATGGTATGATACTCATTTTGTCCTCCCTCCCAATACTTGGTCAAGGCTATATTCATCAATTATGGTAATCACAATTCCATGATCCATTTTTTTGCTTAATTTCGCTTTCAAAACATGCTTAAATCGTTGGGTTTCACGCAGTTGAATTTTATGTAAGCGTAGAGGGACTCTTCATTAGAACAATTCCTAATCTCTCTTATTTAGTTGGATAAATTTTGTTTATGAGGATTATCGTACATATCAACCAATGACCATTCGTGTCGGCTTCCCCAAATTATCTTTGATTTTGCCGTCTTTGGTTTTTAGTGAAAACTGACATTCACAAATATTAGTAGGAAGTTGGGATTTGAACATGGATTTGATTGACATTTATTTGTATAATTATTATATGCATTTTCTAGCTTTAATTGCACAAAATCTCAAATGCAAATATCATTTTTCATGATAAGATACAACGACAACGTACTCATGGGATAAGAACATGACGTAGTGAACAGACTCCTTCGATTATAACCTTTTTGAATGAACATATCGAGATATGCTTTAAGCAATAAGAAAAATAAAGTTTCCACTTGTCAATACATTAGACGTTATATATCGAATCAAATAGTTTGAAAACTAGAATATTTATAATTAAATATGCTTATCGAGTGCTACATGATTTTGGTTGATTGATTGTTCTTCTCCCCATTTATGAAATGATTTTTCTATTCACGGTGGACAGGACTTCTGCCTTGGGAAAGTAATCCCCAAAAAAAAAAAACAAAAGATTAAAACCACAAAAACCTCCCAAACTGATACATTTATGACAAATTTGCCACAATCAATTTTTAACTACCAAAAACCCTAAATTCGTACATCTTTGATAAATTTACCCTAAACTGATACACCTGTGACAAATTTACCATACGTTAGCTTTCGTTAAATTTGATAGTCAAATTGCTGATTTGGATGACACGTGGCAGTTGCCGGATGTACATGCTTGGAGTTTTTACCCTCTATTTGTCACAGGTGTTTTAATTTGGGATTTTTCGTGATATTAATCCAATTTAACGAAAACTAACTAAGGATAAATTTATTACATATGTATCGGTTTGAGATTTTTAATGGTCAAAATAATTAGTTTATGTTAAATTTATCAAAGATGTACCAGTGTAGGGGGTTTTTGGTGGTCGAAAAAATAGTTTATGGTAAATTTATCACAGGTGTAGCAGTTTGGAATTTTTTGTGGTCGAAAAAATAATTTGAGGTAAATTTATCAAATGTGTACCACTTTGTAGTTTTTCGTGGTATTACCAAACAAAAAAAAAAAAGTTGGTGTTCTCCTCAGGATAATCAGAAGCAACAAGAGACGTTGGATCAGAATAACGACATCAGCGACGTTGACCGTGGGGAGTAGGCGGACGGTTCGGATGGGAGTTCGCAAAAAGCGGACGAGCAAGTACGTGGCAGGTGAGAATTGGCAGGTGAGTTGGCCAATCGGAAGAAAGCGCCTTCGAGGAGCGAGGTGGCCGGTGCGACCGGCTGCAGCCGGTTGCCAGGCGTCCCAACCTTAAATCATGGTGTCGGTGGTGGGGTTAGTGAGAGAAGTAGTTAGGTCTGATGTTACCAGAAGGGGAAAAGTATGGGTTTTGGTAATAGCTTTTTAAGGTAGGAGGATTGCCTAAATAGGTAAATACTAAATGAATTCAAATCTCTCCCACACTCTCTCCACTATCCCAAATTGTCAAAAAGGTTTAGGACTAAATTGGCAAATCGTTTGACAATTTTTTTTTATAGCAAATCGTCAAAAAATGTTGGACTAAATTGACACAATTGAAAGGTTTGGGATCAAATTGGGCGCCGTACGATAGGTTTATGACTTTTTGGACAATTTTCCCGACAATATTTAGTTGTGTAATCTTATTTGTTGACAAAAAGATAAAGCACACTTAGGAAAACAAAAGGGTAGTTGGGTTGGAACTTGGCAATGGTGGGATAGTGTGCCCTCTTTTTCACATGCTCCTATGCCTTGACAACAATGAGAAGATGCATGCCACATAAGATGATGAAACAATTCATTAGCAGAAGCGTTATAATTAAGGACCGTCTGGGCTATCACCGATACATGAAAGAGAGAGAATTATGATTATGTCTGAACAAGATTGATTCTCTTCGGTTGTATTGTTTAAGTTTGGAAACTCATGATTCATGTCATACAAGCATGAACTTCTTCTTCTACCTTTTTTGTTTTTGTTTTGTTTTTTGGCTTCTTGTGGCCCGAGCCATTCGAGGCAATGGGATTCGAAAAGAACAACAAATTGCTCGATACAAAGCTGTAAACAAGTAAGGAAGGGGATTTTTATCTTTTCTAGTTATTATATTGAAGTCGGCAATGAGAAAATGACCGCCTTTTGTTGCACGATTCTGGTCGGCAGGACCGTGAATAACGTGAAGTGTTGGTTATGCATGGAGCCAGTGTTTTTCTTCACGTGTTTAATAAAACAGTGAAAGGTTTGCATAACACTAGCATCTTCCTTCACTTATTTAAAACACGCAAATCATCGTATGAAAACATAATCAGAACATTTGATTGGGTTGTCTCGACGAGGCTTTCTATGTAGAAGCGAAAACAAATGCGAAGTTATTAAATGCAAAGGGAGATTTTTCTAGGGAAAAATTACCAAAAAAATCATAAACCTATTGCAATTGTGCCAATTCAGTCCTAAACCCTTTTGTATTTGTGCCAATTCAGTCTTTCCGACCAACTTTGGCAGAAAATTGCTGTCGTGGCCAATTTTTAATATTATTTTAATATTATTTTATTTATTTATTTATTTATGGTTTCTTTTCTTTTTCTTTTTCTTTTTTTCCCTTCCCTTCTTCTTCTTCCAGCCGATCGCCAAGATCCGGCAATCGGCCAAAGGGGTCGACCTGGCCAACGGCCAGCGGGGGCGAGCCTCACCGAGGTCCGGCAACTGGCTGGAAGAAGAAGAAGAAGGGAAGGGATAAAAAAAAAAAAATTAAATTATAAAAATAGGCCACGTCAGCAAATTCCGGTCAAGGTTAGCCGGAAGAACTGAATTGGCACAAACGCAAAAGGTTTAGAACTGAATTGGCACAATTACAATAGGTTTAAGATTTTTTTAGTAATTTTTTTCGATTTTTCTATCAAAGCAAGTTCTTCGCTTGGTATTTACACATGACCAAGAAAACGAAATGAAGTCTCCCGAATAGATGATTGCGATGTCACGTTATTTAACAAGATGCTGCATTTTGCAAGAATCTCCTGTTTTCCCAAGCACGACATTGACGAGACAGTTCAAATCTCGGCCGAAAGGGGAAGAAGCGGGAATCTCTCAGTTATGGCAGCCAACCAATTTAAGGATTTTTCCAAAGAATAATGTTGTAAGATAACTAATATTTTTTGTCCTCGGGTCAAAAAAGAAAAAAAAAACCCACCACCTTTTATTTTGAAAAGGCAGGCGCAAAATGTCACGCTCTTCGCTAGATTCTATGGGTCGAGAAAATCCCACAATGGTCAAAATATGCGACAACTATGCTCCCAAGGCAACGTGTTGGGATTTCATTCATCCTAAGAGAACCACAATGTTTTCCACGGTGCCTTGTTCGCCCCTTATTTAGCTCGTGCTTAATGAGGTAGGAGCCTAGGATAGCAACATTGTCTCCACCAAATTTGTGTTTGTCCAAGGTTTGATTTCGGTTATCTCTTCTTCCTCATCTTTGACGTCACTGACTTCTTGTTTCTGTTCATCCGTCGGGCATATATACATACATAAATAGATTAGTTTCAGGACTCGCGAAAAACGTTGCGGAAGTAATTCCAGCGCCAAATTGAGGGAAGAAAGAAACACACAAATTTAGCAAAGCTTGCTTATGGATGGACATCCCTTGACGTCTCAATCCGTGTGATTTGTGCGAGATACTTATTTAGGATGATGACACGTGTCACTGATTTTATTTTATTTTTATAGACATTTGTTGAGAAACAAAATAAGGAAGCGTTACAATTTTCATTACACCCGATTGATCTTGTGATATGCACAATCAATACCTTAGAAATAGGATGTTTTCACATTAAACGCGTTTAACAAGTACACTTGAGGCACTCGTTAACAAAATCTTTTTCTCTTGAAAAAAATATCGATGTGAAACTGAGTAAATCTCGAGATGCAAAAAGAAGATAAGGAATCCGTGTTCGTATTAGCATATAAGTCTCGAGGGCATTAGCGAATTAACGTATAATAAAGTTTGTTCTAACTAGAGAAATAGGTTCCCTAAAAGAAAGTGGTTCACCTTACTTGAGGATGCCATTGAAATTAAAGCAGTTGGGATCTATGCATTCACATAAGCCGTTCATAAGGCGGTCCATCTAGTCAAACAAATAGGGCTAATAAATGGTAGGTGGCCATGAAAACTTTGGACCTTTTTTTTTTTTTTGGGGTCGGAAAACTTTGGACTTCACAACCCTTTTGTTTCTATATTTCTACCATACCTAGGACCACCCTACCTCGAAAGTCGAAATGGTGGGACAAGAAAAAGAGAACATGAAACTTTCTTTGATTGTTCTCATGCCAACAACACCCAGAATATATATATATATTGCATTTGTTTCACCCTATTCTACAAGTTGACATTTGACTCCTACCCAAGATAACTCATTTGGTTGGGTTTAAACCTCCACATCAATAGGGTTTCTCTTTTGCATCTTATCTTAGCCAAGTTGCTTGACCTGGATCCATGTCTTAGCCTCCCATTCTTATTTACTCCGTTATCAAGAGCATATAAATATCGTAAACAAATGATGCGAGATATTTTGACATCCTCGCTCAAAAGCCGAATTAGGAATGACAAGTGAAATTCGACGAACGGGGAGATTGCACACTCGAAAAAATTAGAGCAAAACCCAACTATAAAGCCATGCTAGAAAACTCGATCCAAAAACTAAAATTTATAGAGCAAGGGAGGCCCGTGTATATAAAAGTAAATAAACCTCGTTAACGAGCGGTAATATGGTGTGGTGGTGACTCACTAAGCACCATAGAAAAATTAAAGAAATAAAAAAAATAAAAAATTCCGTCGAAGGGACGCTACATAGCAATTCTGCTTTTTTGTAGGGGCAAAAGGAAAAATATCATCGGACCAATCGGCTGCTAATTGGTCCACTTAAAATGAAAAAAAAGGCATCAATAATGATCACCAACCAAAAAAAAAAAAAAAAGTTTGAGGAGGAGGAGGACAACATGCAAAACATGATGCCTCCTATGTGGGTGGGGCCCATCCATAGATCAATAGTAAGTGTTTATTAACCTTTTCCTATGTTGTTTTGCTCTCCGCACTTGCCTCGCTACAGTACATAAATATCAGGAGCAAATGTGCGGTACGGTACCGTTTTTTCTCTTCTTTCTTTACGTGTTATTTTGTCGGCTATGTATGGATTTCCGGTTGAGTAATAAGGTTAGCTCGGCTTGTGTGAAGAAGATGAAATCGTAAAACTACTAGTTGCACAAGTTATTACCAGATCAATTCCCGAGTTTAAGCACCATTTTATCGAATAGCACCGATTTGGCTACGAAAATTACGCGTCCAACCCAAAACAAGGAGGAGAAAATGGCTATACGGCAGTTCTATATGTGGATGGCCTATGTTAAATTCGTGGGTACACGAGGAAAAAGGGCTCGTAAAAAAATTAAGTTCATTAATTTGTGCATCCTTATAGCTCTTGGTAACATATATTGTAACTTTTCTTTGATCGATAAGTAGATACTTATGTATCGGTTTGAATTTCAATTTTTCGAAACTAGAGCCTCTATGGTTAATTCCATATTCCGACCTTGAAACCGACTCGCCTTAAATCGTGCACTCCTACTGTCCACTTCCGTATAATCGCATTTTACTTTTTGCCTCGTGTTTTACCAAACATAAAATGCGTCAGAACTAACCTTAAAAGAGGCGAGACAAGCGACAAATCAACGGTCAAATTTTCTCTAGAAAATCGATATGGTATGGACAACGAAGACACAAAGAAGACTTCACGAGTATGTTGCGTCCAGAATAAATGCTCAAATAATCATTTGACTCATTGAAATGAAACAACGCATTGGGGAACTTCCCTCTTCGGGGTCATACCAAAATACATGGACGTACGGTTTCGAACTCACGAAACTAACGTGAACGCTCGCCATGATTGGCGTTGACCGAACTTGTCCTTTTCAGAATATCGTACGGCCGCGCCCGCGTTAGCCCTTCGATTTGTCCTGAACGGACGGTCGGTATCTTTCCCCGAATTCGGTACTCGGGTAACAGCGGGAAGTAGGAGTGCTTGTACAAAAGGGGAAAGAACATAATAGCGTGATGGGTCGTTGTGATTGTGAAGGGAGCGACCGGCCACCGCCCAAGCCGGTTTCGTGCAAGAGAGAGAAAATCGCTTATATATTCCTCTCTCTCTCTCTGTAAAATCAGAGTCCGAGTTGTTCCTTCCTCGCGTCGCATCCATTTCTCCCTCCCTCAAACCCCACCCCCCCCCCCGCCCCCGCCCCTCTCTCTCTCTCCCCGACGATCATTGCCGGTCGTGGAGTGATCGGGGAATGCAATTAGTTGGAATCCATCGACTCTTCTTCCACAGCAATTCGCCCTGTGAGCTCGCTTCCTCTTGCATCCTCCGGCCGCCGGGAAGTATCTCCGGCTGTTCGACTGACAGGAAGAAGCGGCAGAGAATCGGCGACCTGTCTTCCTCTCTCCGGTCACCTCTCTCTCTCTCTCTCTCTCTCTCTCTCTCTCTGTTTGTTTTCGAACTCCAGTACATTTAGGTACAGGTGATCCTTACATGTTCGCCATTGAATCGATCGACTGTCAGATGATGAGCATGAGCTGTTGAAGCAAGCCAGTTCGAGAGAACAGGAGGAGACTGCCTCTGAGGTTGTGGACGATCGATTGGAGCAGCGATGCTGGATCTTAACCTCCATGTCCTCTCCACGGAGAGCTCTTATCAGGACGAGAAGCTTTCCGACATCTCGGCGAATCAAATGGACGAATCGGGGACATCGAACTCATCGATCGTCAATGCCGACGCCGGCGACGACGAGTCGTCCTCTGCACGCGCCGGCGACTTGTACACCTTCCAGTTCGGTATCATGAAGGTCGACGGAGGACAGAACGACTCCGTCGAGACGAAGGAGTTGTTTCCTCTGAAAGGAGAAGAGCGCGCTCCTCTAGAGAAGCCGATGGACCTTTCCTTTGGTAATGGCGGCACTGGACGTGGAGGGAGTCATGCGCGTGTAATGCCGCAACAGCAATCGCAGCAAGTGAAAAAGAGCAGGAGAGGTCCGAAGTCGAAGAGCTCGGAGTTTAGAGGAGTCACGTTTTACCGGAGGACTGGACGATGGGAATCGCATATTTGGTTGGTCGATTAACTTGTATTTTGTTACACGAAATTGACTCTGCCAATTTTCTTTGAACTTAATCAATGTTGAATCCGGAATTTCATGGAACCACTGGCTTCTGTAACTGGAAGCTCCTTATTGTTCTTAAATCACTGAGGGGATGGACGGAGTTTCTAATTGGGCGAATTCTCTGTGCTACGTGGTTTTCTTGTGCCGGTTTGGAGAGAGGCTTTTGATGCATTTAATGCTTATTTCCGTTCCTGAACTTTTGGAAGTTTCTCTACATTTTGTTATCTTGAATTTTTCTTTTCCAGAATTTGTGAAAAGAACGAATATGGCCTTCTTAGTTGCTTCAGTTGAAATCTTCGGTTTGATTTTATTGTTGACTATTGGTTTTTGCCTGTTTCTTTTGGTGCAGGGACTGTGGAAAACAGGTATATTTAGGTAAGTACGTGATATATTATCAGATGTGTATGAGTTTGACTTCTTTCCTGCTAGAGATGTACTTTGCGTCTACTTTAATTTGCTGGATGATTTAGTGATACGAGATGGTTTTTCTTTAGGTGGATTTGACACAGCTCAGGCTGCAGCCAGGTATTTAGTGTGTCGTGTATAGAAGGTATTGCCATTTCAGTTTGTTAATTTAACATAATCTGGATTTCATGCATTCAGAGCCTATGATCGGGCTGCCATTAAATTCAGAGGAGTTGAGGCAGACATCAACTTCCATATGAGTGACTATGAGGAGGATCTGAAGCAGGTATTCACAGTTTTATCCGTTTCATTTGACAATTCTGTTTATTCGTGTTCTTTGTTTGCCTTTTTCCTTTCTTCAAAGATATTATGTATTTGCTTAGGGTCTTTCCTTGATTGTTGTATCGGCACAGATGAAGACTCTATCCAAGGAAGAATTTGTCCACATTCTTCGTAGACAGAGCACTGGCTTTTCAAGAGGGAGTTCCAAATATCGAGGCGTTACATTGCACAAGTGTGGTCGGTGGGAGGCGAGAATGGGACAATTTCTTGGCAAGAAGTAAGATACTGGCTTATGCTGTTTTACCTTGCCTTTACTTTCATCAGAGAAACTTAAGCGTCTTCTCCCACTTTTATCTTCTAACTCCTATTTCTCAGTGTACATGCTTGTTCCTGTACTTGAGAAATAGTTGAAAATCCTATATCGAAGAAAAATGATTGGATGGGTTCTTTTTATGCTTATCTAGAGAAAGACGTGGCATTTTCATTTTGGAGATTGCAATGCTTGCATGCAGGTATTTATACCTTGGGCTATTCGACAGCGAAGTAGAAGCTGCAAGGTCTTAAAGATCATGAATTACCTGATCCAAAATTTGTTAATAGAAAACTCTCAACCTCATTACAATTCCTAATTCTATCCAACATGTCTGTGGTCTGATATTCTGGACATCAGGGCTTATGACAAGGCAGCAATCAGATATAATGGAACAGAAGCTGTCACCAACTTTGAACCAGGTTCTTATGAAGGGCAGATGATTCCTGTGGCCATGAATGAAGGTATTATCTGATACTATCATTTCCTTTTTAGCTTGCTTTGAATAGAAAGTACCCTGTCTTTCCAAGTGATAGACTGTTAAATCTTAAAACATTTAACGCAGACAGTGACCACAATCTGGAACTGCACTTGGGAATATCAGCCCCTTCTTTTGGAAGTTCATCGAAGGATACTGATGAGCACCTACCATTCCATGCTGAGACATTTTCAGGGGTAATCTTATGAGCAACATGATTTTTTCCCTTTTTTCACTTAACCATAATTGATCCTCTTGTTCAAGTATGTGCTCCTATTGAAATTAATCCCTCGGCTCTGCAAACCATGTTGGATGTTGACAAAGAGGGATTATCTTGTGGTGTGACAGCTTTTATGTAGCATGCTAACTTGTTTGCCATACTTCTGCTGGACGATGGAAATTACATGGCTGCCAGTATTAAGAGTTGCTCATATTCGTAATATACTTTTTTGCAGATCCCTAATTTTGCTTCAGCAATACTAGGTGACCCGCCACTCAGAGGGTTAGCAATGACATCCCACCATCCTTCTTCACGGAACTGTGTATACCCTAGTTTCTTCTCAAATGAGGTACAGATTCTGTTTGACTTCTCTAGAAAATATCTAAGAATTGACTCTCTGAAATGATCTGCTGCGTGTTTCATTCTCCGAAATACCATCACATTTGTCGTGACCAAAGTTGTGCAGATAGCAATAGGACCTTGCGCTACTTGTCGGGTTGCAAATTTCAGGTTTTTTTTAATGTTTGGCCATTGATCTAATTGTACTGCTCGACAGTGCATTCAGTATACAAGAGACTATTCCCAATATTTGTCGATCTGTATGACTGGTCATTAGCTCAGATCTTCTGGTGGTAAACCTGGATATGAGTACTTGGAATGATGGCATTAGATAACAAATTGCAGAGTCATGGACCAATGGTGATAAAAAGGCTTCTAGAAATTTCTGTCGAGTCCTAATCATGATGGAATTTGCACTGGTCATGCAGGATAGAGATACTGAGCAGAGAAATGAAGTCCCTTCCTCACAAGGATTGCACTGGGCCTGGCCACTGCGTGACCAAGTCAGTACCAGTGCCGCTCCAATGCCACCGCCGACCGCAGCATCATCAGGATTCCCATGTTCAGTCCCTCCTTGCTCCGCTGCCATGCTTGCATCACCACTGTCTCGTCTCCCTGCTTCAGATACAGTTGCCTCCAATTCCTCTCGATGCAACTATCAGATGACGTCTCCATGGCCGCCGACATAAGTTTCTTCTCTATGATGAACCTAGGGCAAAAACAATTAATATCCTGGTCTTCATAGTTTCCTCTATCGTTCGGGTTGACATCGCACTCATGGAATTTGTATTCTGACTCCTTAACACGCAATTGTTTTGTGAAGATAGTGACACGAAAGGAAAATATCATTTTGATTCCCCTCGTAATACAATTCATGCTTAGACGTACTATTTGCTCCCCATGTCGGACCAAGTTAATGTCGCCCCGCTGGTCCCTATCTGGAGAGTCAGATAATTACTGTTTCACTTTAGTTGCAACTAGCGTGCCAGCTCACCTTACTATAGGAGTGGACGCCTATAAAAACCAGAGTGCAAGTCTCATTCTGGCAATTTTTTTCGTCCTCATTACCTGGACTTACTTATTAGGCGGGAGAGAAAGAAGAGTGGATACCCGTACCTACCCTCTTGAAGTGTTTTTATGCTATCGTTCGCCAGAAAGAGTAATTATAGGCCGGGGATGACTTGATAACTGGGCCTAACGAAAGAGTCCGAATATACACACGCACACAATAGCAGGGTCACTCACTCCCAGTTCAACTGAACATTCCAGACGCTATTTTTGTATTAGTGGCCGATGACTGAAATGTAGCGGTCGGCTACTGTTTATGGGCCCAAGAGAATGTAGAAAATGGCCCAAAAGGGCAGGAAATCATATGGTACAGCCCAACATGGCCCATTAACAAAAATGGGCCGTGGGCTGTTTGTTTGACATCTCTGGTCCAGATGTACGACTCAAGCACGAACGTTCATTTTAAAACTAAAACGAGATCAGGTCTGAGGCCATTATTGTTTTAGATCACGAACTCTGGGCCTTCGAAACCTCGTTCGTTGGTGAACTCTCACGGGAACTTCGTACTTACTAGGTACTGTCATCCCTCGACATTTTTGCTTTTACTAAAATACGAATTTCCAACTGCCACGGAAAAGGACTGTCTAAAGATGATTTCCTGATATATCGAAGCGAAGAAAATGTTTTAAAGACTGATTCCGCAACATATTGATGCCAGCAATACAACAAAGTGAACTCAACTGGTACTGAATTGGTCTTTTACTATGTTCGGTTAATGAATTTAACATAAACGTGAACAAACAACAAGAATTTCCATCCGCTGGACTGGTAAAACATGGAGCTAATAGCAATAACTGAACTGCAACGCATCGCTCCCTAAGACTGCAGAACCAAGAAGTAGCTTGGGCATGAACTACCATCAGAAATCCAGACGAACTGATGTCGGTGATAAGGCCTAGAGGAAGTGCTCAAGCCGGACGATCGAAGTAACAATCAAACACCAACGAGAACACTCATTCTCAGTCCATTTCCTACTCAATATTTCCTGTTGCCTCATTGCTCCAAATAAAATGTTACCCAAGACGGGGTTGAGATCAATATCTGCGTCTATTGACAGAGTGATGAGCAGCAGGGCACACGTGAACTAACCTGCCAGGTTGATCCCACAGCGCACTGCACTGCTTAATCTGTGTTTGGCACATATTCCACAACAGAAATCACCTGCAATCACCCAAATACGAAAAAGAAACAGGTTATTGGGCGTGGAAAAGACAACATACCAATAGAAAATGCATATGCGCTTCACAACAAGGAAGAAAAGATTACATATATGCTAACAAATATACATTTGGATGCAAGGAAAAACAATTTTTGCAACTTATGAGTCCTCACTCCTCAGAAGCACGCACACATAGAGTCCCAACAATCCAACAGTATTGGGTCCAAAGAATAATTCTCGTTCAAATGCTGTACATTTACCTGTAGAGAATGAAGACCACCAAATGTCTAAAGTTCAATCCCTCAATAAGCCCAGCGAGAGCTGTTGAGATTCGGTCCCGTCTCAAGTAAGGTACTATCTTGCACAAAATGGATAAACAACAGCCCTCACAAACAATCAGCAAACATTGCGCTTGATGGAAATCACATCCCAAATGATCTGTTATACAGATCCCCTGAACTAGGCATGCAATACTTCTGATTCTCAAGATTGTCGCAGATCTTATTGATTCCAAGCCTCTCATTTCTAAGCAGCTCAGCCATAACCAGACCATCTCCACCAGGAATGGTGTTCCAACCACTCCAGTGGCCATTGGACATACCCCTTTCCAGAGAAAGCTGTGTGTAAGATGATACATTTCCCATTTGCGACTGATCAAAAAACCTCGAAGCAATGTCAAAGGAATCATTAAGAGAAGTATAACCAGCGCTCGTCTCATATCTTAAATTCGAGTGTGCAGGAAAAGATCTTTTCATCAATAAATTATGTCCAGAATCACTGTCAAAAGTATTCAGTTCTTGAGATAATGACCCGAGATCGAATGCTGGGCTACTGAAACCACCTCGAATCGTCCCTCTGCCAACAGCTAAAATAGCAGGATCCATGAACTCAATGTTGCCTGTACTGCTGACACCTGCGTTTGGTTGTGTCTGATATGAATTTCTCAACAAGTTGATGTCAGGCGAATGGTTCCCTGAGAAAGAAAAATAAATGGCAGTCATTTCAAGCACAAAAGTGCTAAAAGGAACTCGTTGAATCACATAATAACTCACCCAAAAAAGTGTTGAAATTCATATCAGTTCTCTCATGAGAAGAGAACCCTGGAGGAGGTGCTTTACTGGGAACTGAGAAACCAGGCGGAGCTGAAATCTGAGATCTTGAACCTACTAGTAGTAAAACGAGAAAGTCAGGAAGCTACTAAGCACCCAAAAAGCACTACAGCAACAAAACATATTTATAGCAGAAGATATAAATAAGTGGAACCTTTTGAACTCAGGAAATAAACAGTCGACATAAAATTGAAAGATGCATAGTTCCACTAAAGTTTCAAGCTCGACACCAGCCAAAGTGTTATGTTTGTAAAGGCATCCTAAGCATAGTGTAGCCCATACAATTACCAAATTTATCTTTCTTAAGCATCATCAACCAGATACCAGCAGAAATCACGGTAAAACTACAACTCATATAATCCAAGTAAACCAACATCAGGGAAACTGGCCATAACTCTTTAGTCGTTGACAGAAAGTAATAGTACAATTTAAGCCATCTTCAAAAAGTTCTACAAAAAGGTTTTTGTACAACCATAAACCTCAGCTTGCAATAGCAAAAATTTGTCCAGGATAATGACAGCAGTAGAGTTAATTAGAGAGCTAAGAGCATATATCATGAAGTATGGAAAATGTCTTCCACATGATGAACTTAAAGTCAAAAGCATGAAATTCAGGAAGTGAGAATCGGCATGGTTAATCATAAAAAAAGAAAGTTTCACTAGCTATATGAAACCTAAAAACAGGTAACAGACAACTTGAAATTTTTGAAGCCATGAACATGCAAGGGAACACAAACAGATTAAAGAACAACGTGAAGCAAAGCCATGGAGTAAACGGAAGCAATGATCAATGCGTGCTTTAAGCAATTAAACTTGAATCTTGGACAACAACTAGTGATTTTGCCTTCGCAATGCTGTAAAGCTATTGCCTTCGTGACCACAGAGAGCCAAACATAATATAAGGAGAAACTAAGCAAGCATATACAAAGAAACTAGATAAAAAGAGGACCTGCCTGAAAGGAGAAAATGGAGGACCAACCTAAGCAGTGACATGAACAGGACCAAACCGAACAGGAAAAAAGGAATCTGACCACTTTTTATGAATAAAGAAATGTTTCTAAGAAATAAAACGTACAAAAGTACCTTTTAATGCAAAGGAGAACCAATTAAGTACACCCATAAAAAGGAACCCAACATAGCCTCACTGGAAAAAGCACCAAATTGATCTAACTCATAAACGATCCCAGAATTTAGCATCCTACATTTCATTTCTCCAAATTCATGCAATATTTCCAGCTATATGCTCCCTAGGACATTCTTGAGATCATAATCACTATCTGCATCTCTGGAATGTGAACATTTACACCGCAGGAACAATCTTGAAATGAAATAGTAGTTTCATGTATCACAATAGGTTTTTCCAGTTGGGCTTACTATTTGAAGTGGGAAAATCATAAGTACAAGATATAAGAAGCGCAAACAAGCTCTAAGAAAATTTTCATGATGACAACAACGACAATAATAACATACGCAATCCCACTAAATGGGGTTGGCAATATGAATCCATTAAACCACTGTTCTCAGTACCATAAATTAGATCCTCATAAGCTCTAAATACTCCACATCTTTCCTCATCGTCTCCTCACATGGATTTAGGTTCTATTGGCATGTCACAGCACAATATGCATCCAAATAGAGTGACCATGGACTCATCAAGGCAGACAATAACCTCCTAAACTTCAGGAAAGATCATAAGTATTGTGCAGGCAGATCAGTAAGTTTGTATAGCAAACTAATATGGCAAACTTTCATAATACAGAAATGAAATTTACTATAAAAAAAACACTTTCAAATAGAACAGGAGCAATCAGAACTCACCAGGAGTCTTACCAGGTGAAAGAACTGATTGAGAGGCAGCACGATTGCCTACCTCCTCAAATCTCAAAAGAGACCCACTAACAACCGCAGGATTATGCAAGTATGACCGACAATTTTTGCCAAAATCTTCATCAAGAGATCTGCTTCCAGGCATCTGCTCAGTGATAGTAAAAGGGAGGTCAACATCGAATGCATGAGTAATTGACTCCTCTTGTCTGGCGAAAGAGAACCTGGACTGGTTGCTGTTTTGAACTTTTCGGTAACTCGAAGATCTAACAGAACCTTCATGCTTGTCCGATTCACCCAATAGATTAGCCAAATGCTGAGGTGAGGTCAACGAATCACTCCACGAATCAAAATCGAGAGACAAGATATTGGAAATTATACTGCCTTCAACTGCTTTTAAAGAATCATGCATCTCAACTTTAGATCCATCGCCTTGAAACATGCCAAATTGCCTCTCTCTAACTCCAGATGTTCTATCCAAATCAGCACAATCATTTACCATCTTTTCAAGGTATCGACTAGATATTGCTGAACCTCTTCCTTTCATATTACTATCTACAGGTATTTGACCGGCACTTAAATTATTGATGTCAAACACCTCACCATGCTGTGAAGAATGAGATGTGGAACAATTTGACACATGAGACAGATTTCCAGAACTAGAGAAAGAAGTTGAATAATCAAAGACTTCTGGATCTTCAAGTCTTTGATTATTGAAGCACAATACATCTTCTTCAACTTGAGAATGCATAGTTGGCAATTGATCAGTCTGTACAAAGACCTCCCTGTCCCTTTTGGATAGAACATTGCTGACCACTGTCGAAGGCAAAGATTCTTTATAGTTCTCCACACATGATCGTTCCAGCAAACCCTGATACCCCGTTGGTCCCATCCATCCTGGATCAGAGATGCAAAAAGTAGACACTGGAGCACCTGATGACTTGCCCTGGAGTGTTCCATGCACACTCAATGATGATACGCCAGAGCACAATTTCTGAATCTTGCCATTAATTTGAGCTTGTTCTTCTTTTTCTGCAAAAGTACTAGCTGATTCCCAAGTGCTGCCAGCAGATTTTACACTGTTCTGGGGCATGCTAATGATGTTTCTACCTTCCTTGCTACTTACTAAATTGGATAACCTGCCACCTGTAATATTAGTAGCCGGAGTCCCATCCGCCCCATCATGTTTAACTGACGAAGAGAAGTCGGATTCTATACAATCGTGCTGCTTTGAACAACTTGACGAGCCCAATATAATGTTAGCTGCTATACGATTTTGATCATTCAAGGGTGGCTTTTTCTCCCCATCACCATGCGATATAGAATGTGGAGCTGCATCTGCACCTACTACAGTTGTGGGTACACCACTCGCCATCTCAGACTTCTCTTTGTAAGGTCTATCAGAACATTCTGGAATTGCAGCTTGAGCACGCTGTCCCCTAATTTACATATCAAAGAAGGTTACAAATAAAAGGTAGCACAACTAAATAGCAATAAATAGTTATCGCATAACCCTCCCTTCAGCCCCTGTACCAAGCATTTAAAAGAACTAATGGAGCTGTTTGTTTTAATTATCTCAAAATGAAAAGGCTGATAGGAAACGACATATTCTATGATTATCCAGTCAAGATAAGTTCCATTGAGAAACAGACAACAAATTTCTGTATTTTTAAACTTATAATGACCACATTACCATGAAGCTGCAGCAGGAAGAGTAGCCGACCTAGCGGTGGTTCCATTTGGTAGAGAAACTTTGACCACGTTTGCCGCATCCTACCAAAAAAAATTAATAAAGGAAATCAATAAACATCTATAAAAGTCAAGCATCTGAACGACATCCACATAAAGACAGTGATTAAGCTAGTTTAAAACGCACCCGCAAATTAATCAGTTAAACATAAATAACAAAACCCCCATTTAAAGAAATGCCTCTGGAATGTTTACCACAGTATAATAGAAGCAAAACGAAGCCATAACTATTCCTCGACAGTGAGAAGCTCAACATACAACTGGCATACTAAAATCTTACATTTGGAGCATTATTGATATTTGGTTTCGTGGCAGAAGGCAAGCCGCTGTTACAGTAATCATCAAATGGAGGTGGCAATACACTTCCAGTACGCCTTTGCATACAACAGCCGTTGCCTGTCATTTGCTGGACTCTAGTCCTTTAAAGCAACAAGATAGTTTAACACAATAATATGTGATCGCATTCTATTCAAGCAGCTAAAAGCTAGCAGCAAGGGACCAAAATGCATCAATTTCTAAACTGTATCTCTCACAAAATGCTAAATCCTATAGATACACATAAATAAGCTTGTATACATACATCCAGTGCATTGCCGTAAGTAAACAACAACTATGCTTCCCTACATACACAAGACAAATGTTTACAAGTATATAGACAAGATAGAGATAGTACCACAATACATCTAAAAGATGCAGAACGGAAAATCAACAACTTGGGGGTGTTTTGAACTAGTTCAGCAATTGATGATCAACTCCATAATTTGTAGACCAGTAAAAACATGAGTTCATGCATGTATGACAATTCCTATTGCCCGTTTTACATGATCATAGAACCGATCCTAGTCACTAAAGAGGAAGGAGGTAGTGCGAAACAAGATAATCATCTTCTTCTGACATAAGAAGAGGCCAGCTCCACAAAAGAAACTTGATCTCATGGAAATGGACAGCAGCTTTGTGTTATTCCCCTCAAAAGAGGAACAAATAAAAAGGATGAGACAATACCAGCTCTAAAAAATAACCCAACCTTGTGAATGCTGAAATTATTTCATCCTTGGTGAAGCTATCCTCCTGAGACCCAGTCTCATGCAGATAGAGACAATCTGGGTTGGTGCAGGGCTGGAAAGAAAAAACTCATTAGCTTAATTAAATTTAAAGAACCTAGATCAATCTATCTATCCCATAGCATAAAATGGAACAGGCCGACGATATCTTATTTGTTGTTCATACCGCATTTCTAAGCCATGCATGACAGTACTTAGTGGTTCCAAAGCATGCCCTGAAATGGGGCATCCAAAATCATCAAATTGATCTGCCTTATGCAGCAAACACATGGAGAAAAATAACGGATACATATCCGAAAATGAGAAATACCTTAATGGTCTACCATCCAACACACACCCATGAACAGACTGTATACAGCGGACTGCTTCCTCCTCTTTTGAGAAAGTAATATATCTAAGGGAAAGCACACAGTGCATTTGTAAGCAATTATCTACATAAGACCATCGTTTTTGCAAGAAATATAAAGTGCAAAAGAAATCAAAGACCTGGAAGAAAATCCAGGCAATAGGTATAAAGATTGGAAGACAGAAGAGGCCAAACAACCACATAACCAAAAAACTGAAGGTGCGTGACCAAACAGCTATCTAGAGAGAAAAAAAGGCACTCCGCTTAAAACTCACGCAAATTAGGAAAGAACAATCAGGAAACCAAACGGTTCCAAGAACAACGCTCTGTTCAGTTAAAAACAGATTAAGAATGATGACATTTCTTCAGACCAGACTCTTGGAAACTTGTCAACTCACACACTACAGGTATTGTTTGGAAACTGCTGAATGGCACCAGTAGCCGTCCGAGACATAGACACTTTAAGAACCTTCCCATATTGACCAAAGTACTCTCTTCGTTGAAGAATCTGCATATATATGATATATATTACCGGTCTGAATCAGTAAAAATCAATGACTGGACCCATAAATCGGTATATGTGAGTGAACAAATGCCTGATTATACTTAGGGGGTAAGCATGAATAGGAAATAGTTTCCATGTTGCACAAGAGAGGGAAGGAAAACAGAGAGATACACACATCTTCATCTGCTAAGTTAAGAGGCAAGCCGACTATGTACACGAGGTTCCGTTGTATCACCCGAACACTACCCAATTGCTTTCTCCCCTCTGAAGATTTTGTCTTTGCCTTTTGAGACTTTGTTTTTCTCTCTGTATTAATTTCGGCCACCAATCTGATAGAAAAGAAACTATCACCTAAAGATAATGATGTGGAAGTCAAATCAGAATCGCGCACATCAGAAAAACACCTCTCGCAATTCGTAGCCATCCCTACAATCTTCTCCTTGTCATAAGGGGCTCGACATGCTGGACAACGCCCCTCTGTTTCATCCTTCTCTGCCATGTCCATTATGTGATGCCAACACCAAACACATACCTAAAGTAGACACAGAAATTAATGAGAGACAGAGGCATACATAATAGGCAATAGTTGGCAAGTATGAGCCAAATATCAAGCGCTGGCTTAATATTTCGAGGACCAAGACCCTCGATTTGTAACTAGTTTAAAGAATCTCGCTAAACATGGGCTTTAGAATGGTAATTTCAAAGGATACCATGAGCTTCGTATATCTAAATCAACTGCTTTGCACAGAACAAACAACACGAGAAAAAAAAAACGCAAGGAATGAAATGAGAAACTGAGACTTCCCCACGGCACAACAAACACATAATGAGAGTGAGGAGCTAAGAGAAGTTAATATTTAACTTTCAGACCTCGTATCCACATTTGCAAGGTTTCAATTGCTGGTCCGTCAAATCCATCTCCTCAGCGCAAAGAGGACAGGTCTTTTCTCCCACGTCACACATGATTTCACTGAATTCAAAGGGAATTCACGAAGCAGTATGAGTAGGCAGAAATTTCAGAGGAAACAATTGAGTCCAATTTCACTGTTATTAACTCATCAAGGTCACACGAGAGGAATAGAAAGGAAAACAAACAAGGTGTTAGCACATCAAACTGAGCCTAATAATTGGAAAACGCCCACTTTCGAAACAATTTCACAATTTCAGATTTCTTCGTCTTTTGCCTCGACTAGACCGATTCAAGACAACAACAACAACAACAAAAAAACCAAGAATGGCTCAAGCTCACGGTCAGAAGGAAAAACATGTTAACCACCAGGTAGGAGTACATTCAGTCAAATCATGCATCAATTCCACTATCACCCTTACTTTACATGTCCTACGTCCATAATTTTGCACTGCCATCACTTGATAATCCAGCTTTCGATAAACGATCATTCACAGTGAGAAATCAAACCAAAAAATCCCAATGAAGTCCATATTATCAAATGCACAATCCAGCCTTGCTCCAACTATCGCTACTCAAACCCTCAATCCCCACTCAATCAACGCTTCACAAGCACACAATGCAAAACATCGATCAATCTCAAGCCGCCCGCAGAATAAAAAACAACGTCGCCTGACCATGACCTCGCAGATCAGATAAATCACGAGAGACGATTTCGCCACAACCTCGACAGAACACAAACAATGGACGGACTGCACGTCTCCCAACAATCGGGCGCAATCACACGGAACGCGCGAATCGACCTGCATCTGAGCCGGCATGCCGGGGAAATGCAAAATCGCGACAACTCCGTCGAAAAAACGATGAGATGACGTTGCGCGCGCGATATATAGAGAGAGAGAGAGAGAGAGAGAGAGCGAGAGCACGGGATCTTAAGGAGAGAGAAGCACCTAGGGAAGACTAGGATTTGAGATGAGGGTTTAAGGAACTTACGGATTCGGGAAAGAGAGAGCGGCAGAGGTTTCGGCGAGGATGAGATTGTAGAGACGACGCGCCACCCGGCGAGAACGAGAGAGAGCAGAGAGAGAGAGAGAGAAACCACAAAGGGAGGCCTTTTCCAGAGAGAGAGAAGACTCTGTTCTGTGGGGGCGTGTAATGAGAGCTGATTTGGCTGCTGGTCTCTTTCTCTGCGCGTCGCTGTCAATAAAATAATTTGGGTGGACTTCCATGTTGAGCCCTCCATTTCGTTTATTTTTTCTAATTTTATTTTTTCTTAGAAGATATTTTTCTGATTAATTTAACTACGGCTAGATTCCGTGGCCTCCATCCCACCAGCCCGGCCCGGTTCCGTCCGATTCTCGAGCTGTCGAATGCGGCTCCTCTCCGGCCTCTGTGGATTTCTTTTTTTTTTTTTTTCCCAAGCACGATTTATTTTGATTTTCTCTTATATATATATATAGCTAAAATTGAAAATCAAAGTATATTCGCTCATCTTGCGGCACCTAACTGCCACGTGACAAGTTACTTGGCCCAATTGGATCATATTAGATCGATTAGCATTTGTTTAGCGAGTTGTCCTTGTCAAATTTTTATCACTCGTTAAATTAAAATATGAAATGAGTAAAAAGGAAGTATCTTCCAGATGTAATGTCAAATCACTACGAAATAATAATCCATAGTCATTCTCAAACATTAGGGGCGCAAGGGGCGCGACAACTTGACATCATCTTCACCTTCCTTGGGCTTATCACCGGCAGATTGGTCAGGATTCCAAATTCAACCGTGGCAATTAGACACAAGGGCTGCACTCGTTGCATGACTTAAACCAACGCCTTGTGGCGCGAGCTGACGATAGCCATGCACTACATGTGTACATGTTCTCGGTTCTCTCTTCTAGGGGTGTGCAAAAGAATCGGGATCCACTCGGACTAGACCGAACAGATTGATTTTGGGTGGTTCTCGATTCCAATTTGTTGGAACCGGCGAGTATAGGTCCAATTCCCGGTTCCAGGTGGGAACCACCCACCCGGACCAATCGGACCGGACTTATTCATAATATACATATGTGTTTATATAAATATATATTTGCCATGAAAGGACATTCTGTGATCACAACAAGAAAAGGTGCTCTCCATGTTGATCGGCAAAGTTCTGCCATGTCATATTATGCTGATGATGAAGATGCGAATAGGAATAAGTACAGTCCAAGAGGTGCGGTAAATGCGGATCATATAAATTACCCATCTGTTTCTTGTCTTTCACCTTTCAAAGTTTGGTTTTTTTATCTGGATTAGTGAAGCTGTTTACCATTTGAGGCAGTTTTAAATGTGAACACCAGCCTAATGTTTTAGTTTTAGTGATGGATTTTAAACCGTTAGATGCAGTGTGATCTTTTGGATATTACCACCCGTGGGCATTATTGTACTGCTATTGACTCTTGGTCGTTTTGTGGTCTTCTCACTTCAAAATCGAGGTGATTTTTTTTTATGAATTTGTCAAAGAAATCAGCAAGTGCACCACTAACGCTCATGTCTATCTCTTTATCCTATGGGAATGGCTTCATTGGTTCACTCGCTAACAGCCTTTTTTAATTGATGTTGGTGCTCAGTAAGACCGGTTTTATGAACCCATCCGAGAACGGGACCGGTGGTTCGCTTCTCGGGTGGGTCCATAGAACGAGGGGACGGTTCGCGATTCCCATCTAGGGGAACCGGTACCTAGTGGGCGATTCTCTATTTTTGAGTGGAAACCACCCACCCTGAAACCCATCACCCCTACTCTCTTCACCACCCATGTGGGAATGGTCTACAAGGCCCATAACCACTCCTCTTGCTACATGACTTATTAAACAATTAGACAGTTATATAAAATAGTTGGATGTTTGTTCTTTAAAATGATTGGATATTTTGTTTATATCCAAATTTATGGATGAAAAATCTTGAATCGGTCGATAATATTCAAGTATGAGGATTCAAGGCTCCATTTATTTCGACACCCCTCGTGGTAGGCATGGCCACGGTTCCGAAACCACCGGTTCCGATTCATGAACATGTGTTTTCGAGCTCGGTTTCGATTCGGAACCGGAAATAGAACCGCCGATTTCGGTTACGATTTTTTAGTTTAAAAATTAAATTATAATAAATTTGTAATAAAATTGTAATCAAATTATGAAATAAAAGAAAATAATGAATAATGAAATTGTGAAATAATGAATTATCAAATACAAATTGTAATCAAATTTGTGAGGGAAAAAAAAGGGTGGAGGAGGAGGCTTGAATTTAATGAATTATCATTAAGCGCCTACATATCTTCTTGGGGATAGAAGAATCAAAGCCCATGTAGTTCTCTTACCTTTGATAACCTCGTACTTACCTCATCTTCAATCGTCGCTACCCGTTCCAGTACCGGTAGCGGTGGTATCTCTGTCATCAAAGAATTTGGCTTCATTATTGCGATCTATCTCTTGTTGTCTATATTAAGCCTTTGTTCAATCATCAACACAAGCTTGAGCCTCCACCGAATCGGGAACTAATTTTGAACGTCGTTCGTCTAAAATATTACCTCCAGCACTAAATACTTGTTCTACCGCAACTGTCGAACAATGAGTTGTTAAAATTTATTTAGCAATTAGAGCAAGAATTGGGTATTGGGTGGAATGCCTCTTCCACCAATTCAATATTGTGAAATCCGTGCTTCCTTCAGATTCATGAAACTCAAAAGAAACGGTTAGATATCTCTCTATTTTAAAATTACTTTCTATTTATTTCTCCCTTTTACTTTTTTTGCCTATGCAACAGAAGTTGTTGCCCTCTACTAATTTTACCTATGTTCCCATTTGTATGTCACTAGATTAAGAAGATCTATTATCATCTAGATGATATGTATTACAAAATTCATTATATAATTCTATTATTTCGTTTATAACCATTATTTGTATATTTCTAATATTTACCTCATCAATTAAATGTAAACATTCATAATACGTATTCAAATAATCACATAAACCATCTAATTTACAATGTGAATAAAAAATAAAAGCAACTAAATGAATAATATGAATTTTCCTATAATAATGCAGCCATTTTGTTCGCATTGTTTTAATAGTGTCACTTAATAAATCATCATTTTCATTTTCTTCAAAAACTCCAAAAATATTGATACATTCTATTAAAAGTAAATGCGTAGTAGGATAATAAACACCGGACAAAATATAAGTTGCATAATTAAAAACTTTTAAAATATCTAATTTTTTTGTTGCAAATATCCCATTCTCGTGGGTATAAATTAATTTGAGTTGTATTATTTGAAATAAATGCACATAATAAATTTTTATATGCAAAAGATTCATTAAGCAACTCGTAAATTGAATTCCAACGATTTAGAACATTTCTTGAAAATCTTTTTGGTTTTTTTTCCATTTGCTCTACAAAATTTTGACCATTCTTTCATTTTTTGGGGATATTTCCATAAAAATTGAATTGATATTTTTATTGGATCGAGAAAAATATTAAGAGTTTTTAAACCATCCTGTACACATAAATTTAAAACATGACAAGCACATTTAACGTGAAAAAATTGTCCACAAAAAATGGGTTTACAAATCTTTTCTAGTTCAACAATTGAAGCGGTATTTGCCGCGACATTATCAAAACCAATTGAGATTTTTTTATTAAGCAAATAATATTCTTCTAAAATTTGCCTAATTAATCTATAAATATTATTTGCCGTATGCCTATCATCAAAAACTCTAAATGCAATAACTCTTTTTTGAATATTCCAACTATCATCTATCCAATGACATGTTATACCCATATAAGAATTAACTTGCCAATGATCACTCCAAATATCGCTACCTATATGCACACGTCCATTAAAATTCATATAAAAAAGTTTTGTAAATCTTTTTTTCCTTTTTTTTATAAAGATCTTTAATAACGCGTTTAAGTATATTTCTAGGAACATGTTTTGCTTGTGGAGCACATGCATTTTGTATAAATTGATTAAAATCAAAGCTTTCACCAAAACTAAATGATAAATGTTCAACATAAATAAATTTGCATAATTCTTCTTTATAAGTTTTTCATTATAACGAAATAAAAGATGAGTGTTAGGATTGGCATATCCAGAAATTTGTTGTTGCTTGGTGTCAATTCCCGCTTCGGTTGGATATTTCTTTTGAAGATGCCAGGTAAATGATCCATATCCAGCTCCACCCATATATTTGTATATTGTCTGACAATGTTTACAAACTACATCATACCTTTTTAGAGCTATATCAAATCTTTCAATCTTCGTGAAGTGGTCCCATACGTCGGATGTAAGCTCCCGTTCCTTTGTTGTTGACATTTCTTCGATATCGACAAAAGGATAAAGACTCTCTTGCGTTTGGACTTGCTCCATATTAGGAATAATGGTGATTTCATCATCTACATCAACTTTGAAATTGGGTCCCCAACGATAATCAGATTCTCCCTCCCTGCTCTTACCTTTGCCACTAATTTTACTTCCACTTGCCATATTTTTTTATATAGAAAAAATATATGGTATGCAAAAAATATAGGGTATGAAAAAAGAATTTGAAATAGAGAATTATTAAAGGAGATAATAAATAAAGAAAATAAGGAATTAGAGAACGTAATTGAAGAAAATAAAATAATAAATTGGATGTTGTGAACTTGTGAATAATTGAGAGTTAGAGAGAATTTGTATGAAAAAAAATGAGAGATGGGAAAGGTATTTATAATATATCATAGGTTAGAAATTAGTAAAAAGAAAAAGAAAAAAAAAGGGTGACCATTGCAAACCCAACGGTCACTTTGGGCTAGAGTCGTTCAACGACTCTTTTATTTTCCTTTTTTTATAATTTTTTTTAAATCCCATCTTCGGCGGTTCAGAACTAGCCCGGAAGCCACGGGCCCATTCCGATTTGGAACCGTGGGCCCAGGTCAAAACCTGGGCCCAAACTGGCCAGTGGCCATGCCGACCTCATGGACAAAGACACACGAAAGTTTGTAGAATTGTTGTTTCTTGGAGAGTGAAGTTTTTTCAAGGATGTGAAGATATACTGGATTCAAAACATCCCGATCATGATCGTCTTGAACTTAAGTTGAAGCCATTGGCCTTCAAGTTCGGTTCGTGAAAAGGATTCGAAATTCGTGATGCACAATTCGAAGTGCTTTTCTTGCCTATTCTTGATAAACCAACGTTTATATATAGATGTAGTCCGGGCACTACCAAGCATTAGCCCAAGAGAAGCGATATCGCAAACTTCTAGCAAGGATGCTTCACAGTAGGCAGCACAGAAAGAGGAGTAGATCCAATGGGAGCCTGCCAACGAAATACTTATTATCTAGATAGCATTTACTATTCTCCCAGGCCTTTCTTCTTTTAAATTGTAGAAAGTAGTGTAATTTATATAGCAGTTTTTTTTACCTAAGTTCATATAGAAATTCTATCGGTGGAAAAACTCATGTAAAGATTTGTTGGCGAACATATGCATGCACAAAATAATTTAATTTGCACAAAAGTTACTAGTATACAAAATCTTCTTTCTAATTATTCTATTATAGATCTATTTAACTATATAAATTTCTCTCTCCCTAGGGTTTCCTCTCTTCCCCTTTCGGCCACCACCAAAACCCATCCTCCTGCAGCGTGTCTTCCTAGGGAGAGGAAAGATCCCTCCCTCTCCCTTCCCTCCCTTTCCCTCTCGTTCTCCCTCTTTGTTTCCTTATCCATATATTCTTATCTATGAAATTTCTTCGTTGATTTCATGAGAAGTCGTCGACTTTGGAGAGTTTTGTAGAAGCTCGAAGGTGAGCAATTCGAAAGGATCTGTTATTTCGTATTTGCTCTCTCGCTCGACTTTCGGTGCTTACTCCATATAGTCGAGCGTTTTACAAGTCTACGAGACTCCTCTATTGCTGTTTTAGCAGTCGGCTTATCTGAAAGTAATTTTGTGATCAACTGATACCTCTTTTACAGGTCTTCTCTCCCGATCTAAAACTAAATTTAGATTTGGGTGCTCTTCTATGCCAATCTAGCAATAGATTTGGGATTTAGGCGTTTTCTGTAATCTTTCAACCTATTGGGGTTGTTGTTGTCTCTATACGGTGATGGTGCTGGGGATGCCGAACCTAGGCGCGCACCGCCTTTTGGCAAAGCCGTAGCTTCTGGAGAAGGAAATCATAGCGTGTGCTCATTACTAATGTTGATGCGAGATTCGGTGATCGGCCGCCGGTGGTGCTTTGATGTTGTGTCAGAAAATGAGCGAGTCTCTATAGGGTGTATCAAGTTGACTTATCTTTCAGATTTACTTGCTTTGTTTTATTTGCATCTTTTTCTTGAAATTATGTATCTCCGTCTGAAGTGAAATGAAAATTTTTCTTCTGACAAAAAAAAAAAACCCTTTAGGCCGGTATGTCCAATTCAACAAATGTTCTTACTTGGCTACATTCAATGGTTACCAACCCCAGATAAACTACATGTAAAAATTACACGACATTAGTAAAATAATGAAAAATACACATATGAAAATATGTTTACCAATATCATGCGCAGGTCGTATAACTAGTTAATTAATGAATTCCCTTTAAGTTTAAATATTTTTATTAGTGAGAACAATTTAAGTTTAAATATTTTCATGGATGATGAGTTTTTTTTTTTGTTTATTCATATTTGTAAGTAATATCAACGATCATTTTTTAGAAAATTAATTTTTTCGTGAAATAAATGAAGGCTATTAGGCTAATATCATTTTAAGCCGGAACGTGGATTTATAGAAAGAAGGGAATCTCCGGAAGCTGAACGTGTTCATACTACGTGTGGACTGTCCAGAGACTCCCACAAGTATTGTCCGCGCAAAGTCAAGTTGTGCAGACGCTTTTTTATGGTCGAACGAAGTCAAGTTGTGCAGACGCTTTTGCAGCCCCCTAAAATGACGCAAATGGCCTCGTAGGGCTCCGAACTTTCCATTTTCCAGAATTTTATAAAAAGAATCTACCAAAAACAAGCCCGCCAAAAATCCAGTAGTAATACTTACTAGTCGTGAGCCCACACCCGTATAGTTCGGAGACTACATTGAATATACATCAAATTTCAAAAATTACATTAAATAAATTAGAATTTAAAATTATACATTGAGTTAAAATTCAGAAATCATATTGAATAAATTAAAAATTCAAAGACCACGTTACATACTTAATCAAAATTATCGATTTATTCGTGTCATCTTGCAATCGGCAAAGACATATGAGTAGCCAACTACGGCCGTGACTTTCAATTTTAATCCCATTTATTTCTACGACTATAATCGTCCAACGTCCCTCTCCTGCAAATTCCAGATAAGACAAAATAAGGGCAATTCGGTCAATCGGCTATAAAGTACTTTTTTTTCCACCCGGTCCACGTCATCGTAATATGAAAGTTCTTTCGCGGGCGTGGCATCTTTTTTTCAACATCCGACAAAGCGCAACAACAATTTCAAAGTAGTTTTCTCCAATCAAAAAATAGACACGCACTCATTCCATTTTTTTCTATTTTCATTTATTCCAACCCACGAACCCTCCCAAATCTCGACCGTCCATCTGGCAAAATCAACGTCACGAGCTCTCGCGAGAGTCCACGCCCATTCTCTAGAATCTTCCGTTCCCTCGCAGGCCCACTATATATCTTGTCGACGAGGAGTGCAGAGCCCGAAGCTTGTGCTCGCCTCGCGTCGCTTCACTGTGCTTCTGCTCTCTCTGCTTCTTCTGGTACGTCCGACGCGAGATGCTCGAAGCTCGTTCGAACTTTTCTTGCGCTCTATTTCGAAGTCTGATCGTTCTTGAGCTCTAAAGTTTGTCGATTCGTGCGCGTGTTCACGTTGTTTCACTGTGCTTTCTGTGTGCGAGTATTGTCGCGATTGTAAGCTAGTAGTAGCTCGACGTGTGCCATCTCTGGCGATCTTGGATCATGCGTTCGATTCGTGTCTGTATTGTGGGATTTTCCGATGGATCGTTTGATTGACGAGTCTATGTCTCGATGTGTGGATTTGTCTGAGGTAGTCGCGGGAACAGCTGGTCTCATGGGGAAGTGTTATCCGACCGTGAGCGAGGAGTACGAGAAGGCCGTTGAGAAATGCAAGAAGAAGCTCCGAGGTCTCATCGCCGAGAAAAACTGTGCTCCGCTCATGCTTCGTCTCGCGTATCCCTCCTTCCCCCTCTCTCTCTCTCTCTCTCTCTCTCTCTCTCTCTCTCTCTCTCTCGTCTATGTACTTGCGAGCACTCGCGTGCTGCGTATCTGATACTGTTTCGACGTACACCAGCTTAAACATGGTGTGGCGATCGACTGAAGCTTTGGTCGTATGAATCAAACCTTGTTGTGTTTGTTGGTGCAGATGGCACTCTGCCGGTACTTACGATGTGAAGACGAAAACAGGCGGTCCGTTTGGAACCATGAAGCATGCCGCTGAGCTCGCTCATGAGGCCAATAATGGTCTTGACATAGCCGTGAGGTTGTTGGAGCCCATCAAGGAGCAGTTTCCTATTCTCTCTTACGCTGACTTTTATCAGGTAGATTATTTGCGGCCGGTAACTGAGGATGCTTACCTAGATCTGGATATGATGCTTCCATCTTGGTTTTTCAAAGTCGGATGCTGTGCCATCTGGGAATCATGTACATTAGTTGGACTGATTACATGCTAATACGTTGCAGTTGGCTGGTGTTGTTGCCGTGGAAGTCACTGGCGGACCTGAAATTCCGTTCCACCCAGGAAGAGAGGTCAGTGGAATCTTTGTTTTGATTAGCTTGATGTTCTGGGGATGCTCGCACTATAGCGTTTAGTTGTGGACGATAATTTTAGTAGGAAATGTGAAGAGTAATGGTGCAAATTCTCGGATGTTGGTTTATTATCCATGCCATTTGGTGTAGAAAAGGTGGAAATTAAAGTGGAATGGATGTGTACCGTCTTAAACTGGACATAGGTTTCATTATCTCGCTAAATTTCCCCCCTAACCAACAAAATGAACAGTGCTCTGTTCTTGTTTAGAGAAGGTATTCTATATTTTTGTCCGAGCAGCCAAACCCAATGAAGTCCTAGTTTCCTGTTGATCGTCATTTCGACGCTAGACGATTAAATATTAGTGGTTTGGAGGCTTACTCAGGTTTTAGAAATCTACAATTAGTCTTTTTTTGGAGGGCTTACTTGGTTTCGGAGAACAAATTATGTCTGTGTGAACTGATGTATCAAAGATAGGTTAATATAAGCTTTGGAGTTTAGTTTGAATGTCTTGCACTTTTGCTGTGATGCTAGGCAATGTTGTGACAGATTATCTTGTTCCCTATGCTACATGCCTCCTTGGTGCCTTTTCTGTGTCAAAACTCTTATGCTCTACCTTTTAATCCCACCAGTTTTCGCTGTAAAATATTTTTTCCAATGTTTGATGCTTGAATCCTAGTTCATGTCATGATAACGGTGTTTTCATCTTAAACCACAGGATAAACCAGAACCACCTCCTGAGGGTCGTCTTCCTGATGCCACCAAGGGTTAGTTTGTCTTCCCTGCTTTAAGAGCAAATCTCCTCGTGAGTGTTGCATTTTTGCATAACAAATGCCAGATCTCCGCAGGCTCTGGTCATTTGAGAGATGTGTTTGGTCACATGGGTTTGAGCGATCAGGATATTGTTGCTCTCTCTGGTGGCCATACCCTGGTTTGTATTCATTCTCTGGAACTTGGACTTCCGAGACGTCGTTGCTTTCCACAAATTAAAGCAGCGTAGTGAACGCTGACTTCATATACTCATTCTTCCTTTTGCTTCCATCCAGGGAAGATGCCACAAAGAAAGATCTGGATTTGAGGGACCTTGGACTGCCAATCCTCTCATTTTTGATAACTCCTATTTCAAGTGAGTTTCCTGGATTTATTTGTGCCATCAATGAATTTATATGCTTAATGTGGAAGTATTTTATTGTAATACGACACGGTAGGAACTGGATAGCACTTCGAGTAAAAAGTGGCTTTTTTGTTCTCTTAGGGAGCTATTGACTGGTGATAAGGAAGGTCTCCTTCAGCTGCCATCTGACAAGGCTCTTCTCACCGACCCCGTTTTCCGTCCACTCGTTGAAAAATATGCTGCAGTGCGTACTTTTTCTTTCTTTGGTTGCTTTGACATAATATAAACCAATCATTTTGGTCACATGTTATCCTTTCAATCAGCAACTGCATCAACGTATGTATTTTTGTTTGAACATTGTTTTGCTCTTCCAGGATGAAGATGCCTTCTTCGCTGACTACGCGGAAGCTCACCTAAAACTCTCTGAACTTGGGTAATTATTATATCTCCCTTCGGTCCCTTACAACATGATATGAAAACCGTGCTTTTGAGAACATTACTACATGTTGAAGAAAGATGGAGCAAAATCATTTACCGAGTTCCGGTCCTCTGAACTTTCATGCAGATTTGCGGATGCCTAAGCAGCTGGTATTGGGATTCCATGTGTGGGTTGATGGTGCTTGATTGATCCTTGTTCTGATTTGTCAGATGTAAACATTCACTGCGATGCGGATAAAATTCGATGGATATGTTCCTTGGTGTGATCTTTCTTATGGACATGTTCATTAATGGAAAAACTTAGGTGGTATGATGCGAGCGTGCTTTTGATTTGAATAACTCCAGCTTTCTAAATCTGGATCTTTTGCTTCTTCCCTCTTTTTCTGGATGTTCTGTCGTCCGTGTCTTTCATCCCATGCTATTATGGAGAACCGAAAACATGCACGTTGTGTTTGGTGAAATGTAGCCATTCCCTATCTCCACCTTGCATGCATCATTCCTCCTTTTCTTCCCGTTCCACAACTCCTTTCGATGTGTCCTTTCCTTTTATTGAACTCCAAGTCGGTAAATTTATCTGCCAAATCGATATCATTCCTGGTGGTTCTTATATTATAAGCTCTCCCTTCCAATACCATTTCTACTTTCACCACAAGTATAATTACAGATGTAACCATTACTGGAATCGTCACTATCATTCAAATTGATCTTTTAATACGGATTCCAATGGGAAAAGAATCAAAAGAGTCCTAAATTTATTGTATTGGTACCAATTCAGTCTGAAATATTTTAATTGAACCAATTTAGTCTTAAATCTTTTTGTATTGGTACCAATTGAGTCCATTCGGTCAAGTTTGGCCGGAAATCGCTGACATGAATGCTAGTCTTCCTATGTGGCATGACCGCACTGACATGGACATTTTTAATATTTTTTTAAATTTTTTATAAGTGTTTTAATAATCGCTAACATGAATGTTAGTCGTCCTTTTTTTTGTCGAACTTTTTTGTGCTTTACTTCTTTCAATTTGTTTTGGCTGTTGGCCGGCAAAGGCCACCGGTCGGGCCGATCCTCGCCGGCCACAAGGGCAAGGGTTCGTGCGGCCCCGGGCATGAGCGTCATAGCCCTCGCCTGGTCTGGGTGAGGCCGCGATGCCCAAATTGGAGGCAAGGGTTTTTGCGGCCCTCGCCACGATCGGCGAGGATTGGTCGGCGGCCCTTGCCGGCCTACAAAATGAAGAAGAAAAAAAGCATAGAAAAGAAAAAAAGAAAAAAAATTATAAAATACATTAAAAATATCCACGTCAATGTCGGCCATGCTATATAGGACGGCTATCGTCCACGTCAGCGATTTCGGTTCAAAATTAGCCGGATGGATTCAATTGGTATCAATGCAAAAAGGTTTATGACTGAATTGGTTCAATTAAAATGTTTAGGATTAAATTAGTACCAATATAATAGGTTTAGGATTTTTTTATACTTTTTCCACTTCCAGAATCAAGAATCAATGCAACTATTAATGTGATTATTCCACTGTATTTAGTATCATACATGAAATGTTCAGAGAGCACGTAGGGAAGGGTGAAGCCAACTGGGATTGGGTTTGACTGAGATGTAACTCTCACGCAGTTTGTTACTCAATTTTTGAAGGAGTTCTTGGACGAGGAATGCAATGAGTTGAAGGACGAGCTTATTTCCACCCTAAATATTGCTATAAACATCCGTTCCAATTGCTAACTACTTCGACCAAAAAAAAATATATGCTAACTACAATCTAGGGGCCTTAGCTATTGTGTGCATAGAAATTTGACTCATGGACGAGATAATCTTGAATGCATTGGAGCATGTGAGTGCACTTATCTCAACTATTAAATCATGTGGGATCCACATGGAGCCCACACCATTTAATGACCAAACGCTTCAAGCGTATATAAGATATGAATAAAAAGACTATTGACAATCGACTAAGATACAACCCGGATAACCTCAACTCATATTATTTCTCCCCGGTACATAGTTGTGTAACATTCTCGAGTTATCTCTGACAGACTGAAACTACATGCATGCATTTCTAACTCGGTTCAGCAAATAGCTGCGAGATTCATGCCACTCCTATCAATTTCAGTGGAGAGAATGTTTCAAAGGCTGTGATTTGGTCAATTCAAAACTGAAACGACATAGCCTAGTATTTTCCTCCTGGCAGCAAGAAGCAGAACAATTTCTGATTCAGAACACGAGTACATGAACTCCAAGCAGATTATTCCTCATTACAGGTAGAGATGAACAAGAAGACAGAAAATGAACGAATTAGTAGATGAATGGGCTATTTTCCCTCCCTCACGTGGTAGGGGATGGCAATGGTTAGAGACAAAAGAATGATTAGATGACTCATGGGTTGACTATTCGGAGCTGGATTCAGGAATGCTGTTGCAGACATTAGTGAACTTTGTACAGTCATATGGTCCAATTGCCTGATTATTTTTTCGCTTCACCTGCACAAACAAGAAAAACTTGTAATGTGAACAAATTTCGTGAACTTTAATAGTGGTAAAAAGAGTGTACTTTTTATGATACGATCCTAAAGGCATGAAAAA
The DNA here is from genome assembly GCA_029784005.1 of Lenwebbia sp. NSW1173648. Classification (NCBI taxonomy): domain Eukaryota; kingdom Viridiplantae; phylum Streptophyta; class Magnoliopsida; order Myrtales; family Myrtaceae; genus Lenwebbia; species Lenwebbia sp. NSW1173648. The sequence goes on from JARCGZ010000011.1 coordinate 2,139,464, forward strand.
ACCACACAAAGAAACGTCATTGCCAGAGGAAGTAAGCAACAGTATTACAGCTCAGCTAGATACAATCAGCAAATATCAGCCACTGAGATTTCACCTAACAGGAAGTAAACTAAGTGGAAGTCTGAATATCTCTTAATCCTGGAAATCGCACTTATCCTTCTTTAGATCAGTTACATGTCAAAGCGCCTCAAATGTTTTTCACAAGTTGCCCCGGCATCCTTAAACTAACTGTTATTGGAGGTACTTGAGAGTAAACAAAAAGGGTCAAGACACTAATACCAATCAGTTGCTTAATTGGCTGCTTGATGTTTATCAACTGTGAAATTCCAAAGGTACTTCAATCACTTCTATGCTTAGACAACGACATTCATTTGCCATTCTAGTATTGTCCCCATCTATATAAATGACAATTAAAACCGATTAGGCTTGGATATTGGATAACTATCTTTCCCTTCTTTATTCTTTCATGATTATCTAAGGAACAAAATTACTAAACTTAAGTGTCAAAGTAATTTCAGTCACCAACTAATAGTCTCTCTCGCATTAACACAACTTGATGTTAATCAGCTGTGAAATTCCCAATGGACTTCATTCACTTCTATGATTAGACAACACATGAATAATTTTCCATCAAAATCGGACTTAGTCACATCTATATAAAGGTTCAACAAAAAAAAAAATCTATATAAAGGACAACTAAAAACCGATTAGCATGGATATTTGATACCTATCTTTTCCTTCTTTATTTTTCACGGTTATGTAAGGGTTAATATTGCTAAATTTAAATGTCAAAGTAATCACCAACTAATTCTATAGTCCCTCTCACATTAAGTGCAACCTTCACACAAGCCATAACAAAATAGAAAAAGAACGAACTTTTGCTCGAGCAGGAAAGATCATACCGGTGACCATGGACTGGGTTCAGGCAGAGTCTTGTCAGGAGGGGAATTTTGGACGGCACCGCATTTCATTGTAAGAATTTCCTGAAGTCATGATGAATCAAATATCAAACTTTAAAGCTTAAAGTATCAGTTTACCAATAACAGATACTGTAACAAACCATCAAGCCATGACTATTGAACCACAAAATCATCGATGAGCATTAAAGTTGAGTGAATGGAAGACACTGGGTGAGATATTTTATTTTTCTTTCTGATCTAAAATAATTGCCTCTATAACATCCACAACTGGTCTTCAGGCAAGTATATGATTGGAGTTATCATAGCATAAGACTTTAAGGGGTTTAGATGTTCAGATTGCAGATACGGATTCATTACATTGAGTCGTCTATTTTCAACACGGGAGGCTTCTATTTAGCCTGTTTAATTACCTCCCCAGCAGCTTCAAATGCCGCTAACCATTCCTCAGAGAATGGAGGAGCATCTGGTGGAGGTTTCACTATGGCAGATTCTTGTTTCCCATCTTTCTTGCAAATTTCCCTGCAGCAAATTACTTCCTGAATAAAGATTCTGAATGTGAATGAGGAGGCTTAAACTGGAATCAAATATAGGAAAGTTAACGTGCAAAAAGAGCACATATATCAAACTAAAATTGTGATTCTAACCCTTGGACTAATGTGGTCGTATCCTTGCTGGAATTTAAGGTACTACCAAATTGATGCAGTCTCCGGACGTCATAACTAAAACTTTCCCTGGGAACACTAGAGTCAGCCTTTTCAGGCAACATGCTACTTTTCAACTGACTAGCTTCTTCAGTGCATTGGTTGTTTACAGGCAGTTCTGCTTCATCATTTTTGACATCCAAAACCACTTCGTCACTTGACTGACAAGATGAAACCATGACATTAACTCCTTCTGCCTCAGGAAATTCCTCTATGTTCACATCCACAGCAGCATTATCTTCCAGCAATGCATTGTAAATATTTGACTGATATTTTTTCACAGAAACTGACAACACATCCTCCACATTAGGGTCTTCATAAATTGTTCCTATATCGCCAGAATTATCTTGCAGAACAGGTTCTACTTGGGAACAAATATCAGCCTTTGGACATTCGCTGCTACAGACATCATCTTGACGCAGACTACGACTACTGGCAAAACAGCTCTTTGGTTCTTTAAGACAGTTGTCCACAGTGGATATCTCATCGTTTGAAGACAATCCTTGATGAGTCTGTGAATCAAGTTCTGCTGTGAAGCAGGGATCGTGAAGCTCAGGCTGATAACAAGATTGCTCATTTCGATGAGAAGCCACAGAGAAGTTATCGTCCCCAGCCAACCCGTTCATCTTGAGCGAGCAGTCGATAAATGAACTGCCATCCAACAGCTGCTGTTGTCCAACCTCAGCAGAAGAATTCTTCATTGCATTATCAAAACTGTGCAATTCTTCATTTGTTTGATCTACATCATCTTGCCAAGATGGATCTTCAACATGTACTGAGACATTAGGCAGGTAACAGTCCTTTAATTTCTGGTGCTGTCCAAAGGACCCACTATGTCTATCCTCATGAGATGAGTTATCCACTTCCCTTGACAATAGCTCTGTTCCTGTCAGTGAATCAGGAAGTAGCCTACCCATTAAACTGACAGAAGCATTCTTCTCTGACTGAAGTATTTGTCTTTCTTCCACATCATCACACTCCTTCAACTCCATTAGCATATTGTCATCTCCATCTTGAACCACTGATACTAGTGGGGTTGAGACATATCTATCTTCCTCTTTGACCCTGCTGCAACGATCACTTCCTAGACCAACAAAGTAAGCAGAAGTATCATCAGTTGCTGCAACCGTTTTCGGATCTCTGTTCACCATCAAAGAAGATCCCGGATTAAAAGCATCAACTTGACCAGGGAGGTACATGTTGTAAGTTGACTGTCGGTCACTAAAGGAGGCAGAATTTTCAACCATTGGCTCACTCTCTTGCTGTGCTGATTGATTTTCCTCCGCATATAGAACCACTCTTTTAGCTTTGTCAGATTGGTGAACATTCTCTGATGGAGGTTCAGGGCTAAGAGCAGTGGAGCTGTTCAATAGGACTTCCACATCATCACACTCCTTCAACTCCATTAGCATATTGTCGGATATCAGTGGGGTTGAGACATATCTATCTTCCTCTTTGACCCCGCTGCAACGATCACTTCCTAGACCAACAAAGGAAGCAGAAGTATCATCAGTTGCTGCAACTGTTTTTGGATCTCTGTTCACCATCAAAGAAGATCCTAGATTAAAAGCATCAACTTGACCAGGGAGGTACATGTTGTCAGTTGACTGTCGGTCACTAAGGGAGGCAGAATTTTCAACCATTGGCTCACTCTCTTGCTGTGCTGATTGATTTTCCTCCGCATATAGAACTACTCTTTTAGCTTTGTCAGATTGGTGAACATTCTCTGATGGAGGTACAGGGCTAAGAGCAGTGGAGCTGTTCAATAGCACTTCACAAGCATGCTGGCAATTGGGGGGAGAATACTCAATCATCAGAGCATTATCCTGGTGTTCGCCTCCAGTGCGAAAATCAATTAGCAATATGTCATCATTTTCAATTCCGCGTTCCTTTGCATGAGCAACTTGCTCTACAGCATGAACTTCCGGCTGTTCATTAATAGTCATCGTGCATTTAGCACCCACCAATAACTCATCATTTTCCTTTGCTCCTTTGTTTTCGCAAGTAACCTGCTCTGCAGCATGGTCACCCACCAGAGAAGTGCCCCCATGACTAGCTGTGAGACTGCCATAAAAAACCAAGTTCTCCGAATCTTCAATGTATGATTCTGTGCAGCTGTCATGCAGCCCGCAAAAGCCATTGTCTGCCTGCTCAGCAAGTTTCAAGGGAAGCACACAAGATCTTTCTTCTTTGTTCCCGTTATCATCTTGATCATTTGAATTGTCCGTGCACTCTTCACAATTTTGCTGGAATTCTTCAGACGATCCAACCCCCATAAACCTAGCTTGATTCTCTTGGTTCACGACAGAAGTTCGATCATTATCATAGATATGAGATTCCGCTAGTTTAACTTTTTCTGAAAATTCAGAGACTCCTTCAGCACAGTGTAGCTGATGATCTGGCAGTCCAAAACTACTCTGGATTCTGCAAACACTAGAATCAGCAGAAGGGGAATGGGAGAAAACAATGGCATCCCCAGCTAAAACTTTTGATGGTCCTTCGACACATTGGCTACCAATCGTATCATTCTTCTCATAATTACTCTCTTTCTCTTTCCCACAAGGTCCCATATGTGAACATGGTGTATCATAACCAACTGGCATATTTCTGTCTTCCGCTTGAGGTTTCATATCAATTTTGTGCAGTTCCATAAGCCTATGAAGTCCTTCACTATCATCCTCGAGAAATCCATGAATCTTTTGATGGTTTTCCAAAGTGTCATGTGGTATTTTCACTTTCATCTTCGATATATTTTGAGATTCCGGATCTGCATTTTGCTTTTGATATTCCAGGTTGAGAGATTTAGCATAGACTTCCGTGCTCAACCCCATGTTCGGATTTGTGTCATCAATTGTCATCTTTTGTACTTTTTCATGCACGTGTGTGGGCTTCAGCTCACTCAGAGGGTTTACTGCTCTATGGCTCTTTGAACTACCTGTTGCATACTGAGAGTCATAGCTTTGTTGAGTATAACTGTTCAATAGTCCCTTGGTTGAAGCTTTTGGCTGCTGAACAATATCATTAGGCATTAAAAGAGAAGATGATCATGTCAGATATTTTGAAATGCTTTCCTTTAGGTGGATGTGATTAACCTCTGAAAACTAACTGAAGGCATTATACCTGACCAAAGAATCCCAGAGATGGTGAAGGCATACGCAAACCAGATGGTTTTGCTGCCTTCAGTTGCACACGTTGAATGGACCCTCCAGTAAGACGAGCTTTTTCAGGATGAGCGGCTTCTACCTTGATAGATCTAGCGCCATTATCTCGTGCTGAAGGGTTTTTTCGACCTTCTATCTCCTGCGAACTATCATTCCCTCGAGTTAATGAAGTCGGCCTGGAAGCTGATTTTCCCTGCTCATATTTCAAAGGAAATTAAGCAGATTAATAAGTTCTCTTGGTCTAGCTGATAAGGGTCCTTATCCACAAAAAGGAAAGACGCGACATCCACAAAAGGAGTACTTATGAAATTTGCCACCAGTTCTTTACTAGGTTGACCTATGAAAGATACACCACAAGTAACATGAGATTCTTACCAAATTTCTTTTAGATTGGGGAACAATGGATTTAGCTATTGGAGGCTTGCTACAAGGACCAGCTGGAGTACTAGGTTCAGAATGGGTTTTATTGCTTGAAGAGATTTTCAGTCCGGCATTTTTTTTGTCGGCAGTCCCTGAAGAAGAGAGAGAATTTTGAACAAACAGTACACTATGAACAAACCCACTTAAGTTTTAGTCATATGCAAATTAAGTTTTTAGGCAACAGTTTATCAAAGTACAAATGTTTAATAATTTGAAAATTTCCACAGTGCCCTAACGTTTACAGATGTTACCTGATTGAGCAAGCTGACTATGCTTAGGTTGACCAACTCGCAGAGCAATCTTAGCTGTCGGAGTACGCAAACTGGAACCTGGCTTGGTAGCTGGCTTTTTAGAGGCATTAACTTCTTTGCTGGCCACCTTTGTCAAATTCACATTCACGGGCCTTATCAGTGTTTGGGGAAGTTAAGCTAAACTAAACTTTCCATTTGTATCACAGAGGTAAAATCAGAATAACAAGATTTTATCAGTTGTTTGATATGCTAGAAGCTTAATCAAAAGGATATGAAGATAGGGCAGTGGATTGTGAGCTGCCATTGCGCTTGGACCTGCTGCCATTGACATCATAGTTTGACAGCACCTTCCGCTTGGTCTGTCAAAAAAGTTCTGAACGGATTAATGAAGATGACCCATCTTGGACTGACCTGGCACGTATAATTTAGCAGTACATAAACTGGCAAAGAAACACCTAAAACTACTTTCATTGTCACTGTTTCTAGGATTGCCCCAATTGATAATGTTAATTGTTTCCAGGAGAAAAAGGAAATCAATTTGCTTATTACGGAAACTCACCGAAGAAACCAGGGTCCTGTCACATTTAGTTAATGGATCTCGCAGATGTGGTGAACTACTATGTTTTGTTCTGCTCTCATTTGTAGTGTTTACTGGCAATTCTTTGAATAATTTCTCCTTGAGTGCAAGCACATCTCCTGAATCGCTTTGGGAGTTTGGAAACTCAGACAATGATTCTCCCCCTTCTTCGTGGATCGCGGGCAACTTCTCCCCCGTGGAACTGCCACTGTTTCCGCTTATCATAGATAATTCTACGGGATCCAAGAAACCTGAATAACAATTCAAAAGGAGTCATCCCGATACATCATCTCTAAAATATCTACTCGGAATTACATTAGTTAAATCTAAACAAGCGCACCTTCTTCAGTAAAGAAGGCTCTGTCCCATGCTAAGCTTTTCCGCAAATTGTAGCCTCCACCTTTCTTCTTCCTCTTCATTTGCTGTGGCTCCAGACTGAGTTTCAGTATCTCGTACTTGCTCAAATTTACATTCTCTTTGTTTACACTATCTGCTAACGACGGAAAAAAGCTAGTATTAGAAATCAGAATCCTTGTTGCGCATGAAACCGATTTCAATTTAACATGGCATACGGTCTAAATAACACTTTGCACGGGGAAAGAAGATAAACTTAGCAGCTGCTCAAGAGCCGACTGAGGAATGAAAGACGACGAATGCAGCAACTCAAACAACCCAAAAAAGAAGTTGAAGAACAAATGTGTCGCATCAGAGAGCGAAACAAGGCCATCGACTCCAAACTCAAAAGCGGACGCCACAGCCACGAGTCAGGAACGCCTAGTCAATAAACCCCCCGACATGCAAGCGACGATAATGAAAGAATCGGTGGAAGCGGAGGAAAAAAAAACCCTAACCAACAGGAGGGAGACGGGGCTTGGATCCGTGGATTTGAAGAGGCGAGCAAGAGAAGAAGTTCCTGGCGACGTCGTCGGTAGGAATCTGCTGTAGCAACGAATCGTCCTCTCCGGAGATCTCGATCAAGGAGTGATCGGACGCCATTTTCAATCTCTCGCTCTCAGTGTCAGCTTCGTTAGATGATGGCTTGTTGCCGTTACGGGATCGTGTATTCTGTCACTGTTCTGTCTGTGGGCTCAATTTTGAAAAGTGCACAAGCGGGAAGGGTCAAAGATGGGGGTCACGTGCCTTGTATTCTATTTTCGGAGTCTATGAAGAACCAAATTCAAATGGGCCGTGGGCCAACGGCCCGCTATTTCGTAGAAGTGCGCGAGAAAATTTTCTTTTTTGTTTGGTCGGAACGCGAGAAGTAATAATAAAGCCAGTTTTTTACAATGGAAAAAAATTCTCCTTTTTCCCACTCATGTAGCCTTCATTTTATTATTTTTAAATTTATCCTTTCACTATTCTCTCCTCTCTCTTTCTTTTAAGTGGATCGAGCCCCTTGTCTTGCTCAATTTAGAGAAGCTGTGTCTTCATAAAGCTTTGCTTCATTCGGTTAAACCATAGAATAGCTCGATTTTCCCCTCCAACTTCATCCAAGAAGCTTTCTAATCTCTCTTCCCTTCTTGGTAAAGCATGAGAATTCATTTCCATGCAAACACAGAAATTGAAATGAACCTCAACCCGCCCAACCATAGAATTATGAAATTCAAGGTCCCCAAGAATACCGAGTTCAAAAGCAATGTTTGGAGATGTAGACAAAGGTTCTCTATAGAGTATTACAAAATTTATTCCGACATAAAGAATCTATACACGCTCCATCCTTACCCAAAAAAACAAAAAATGGAACATACAGACAGGGTGGCCTGACATTCTGCAAAATCCCTCTCTGGATGTCGTATTATTTTACAACTTTGATAACCCCAAAAAAGATACATGTATAATGATTACCTACCTCATTTTTTTTTTCCTTTTAGCTTTACAAAAAATCTCAACTTCGTGGGAGAAAATGAGAATAATTATCGCAAGGCGAACTGCCAAGCAGAGGCATCCTCGCACGACAAGTTCTAAGAATCTGAGAGAGAGCCTCATATCAGATGTGGATCACTGGAGGGAAGACATAGCGTCCGCCTGCAGAAGTGGGAGTCTTGTCGGTGTTCAACCTTGCTTCGATGGTTAGAGATGTCGGGGCCGCTCTTTGTACAACGTATCTTTCGAACCAAACTCTCGGATTGATAAATTACAAAACTCTCAGATTGATGAACTATATAACTAGTCTTCCTCCTCCGTTAACAAGGAAAAAGAAAATGGTCTGAATTTGTAGCCATCACCATGGTAGAATTTATTTTGAAATTCTACCCAGTGAAGACGCAAGGCGTGAAGGAAAGCACTGAGGGTCTCCATCATTAGCAATATGAACGCAGTGGCAAAAGCAAAAACTGCTAGTCCCACTAAACGGATGATAAGGTTGTCGTACCTGTAACAGACAGTATTAGAAAAACTAGCATGGCATTGAGGAAATGCGATCACAAAAGATAGCCAGAGAAGTAGCTTGTGCATCTCACACAAGGGTTGGAACATTGATGGTCCATTTAATTCGATTCGATGTAATTATTAGAAGTCTATTCAGGTGAATAGGTTTACTAGGAGGATAGATATATATTGCTGAGAAAAAGGATGCAATTGAATCGAACTATTTAGTAGCGCATATGAGACAGCATGAGTAGCTACAAGATATCAGACTTAGGTAAGACAAGCAGAGTGATTGATGAAGAAACAAAAGATCATGTCCGAGCTTACTAGAATATAAAATGGAAGCATGCAGAGGGTGCTGGTGAAAGATGAGGCAGAAAATTAGAACTTGCCACACAGTCAATGAATAAGAACTTACCCCCAGGCAAGTAATAGAACTTTCTCATAAAAAACAGTTGACAACTCCGAATGCGCCAAGCTGTAAAAGCAGCATATTTCATCACTATGAATGGTGACATTAACGAATAATGCTGAATGATAAAGGTCAAGGCTGTACCTTAACGCCCAAAGACGAAGATATGAAGCTGTATTTGAAACTGCACCAAGGACAAACTCTATGGAATGTATCATTTGGTGCACAAAGACCTCACTAAAATTAAATTCCTCATGATGCTGCCGTGCAGAATCAGGTTCTGTGTCTACATCAATATCCATCTCAGAGGTGCCAAGCATCTGATAGGAACGGCCTTGAAATCCCTACAATGAATTAGAAGAAAGTAATGATACAGAATGTCTACAGTCTTCATGTTTACCACGTATAAAGAATTAAGATGCTGAATTTACAACAAAAAAAAAATGAAAAGTATGAGTTGTTCTTTGAGTGGGGTGGAGTGGGAAATGTACCACTCAACTGTGTTTTATAGTTTGCACTCACATCATCATCGCATGGTTTAGACGGCATTACTCTTTGACACAGTTCAGGGTATCTGATGCCACTTCATATGTTGTCTACATCACAATTTCCATCCGCCTTTGATTCTCTATATTTTCATCAGATAACTACTACGTCAATCATCCTATCAACGCATTTCCTGATTATCTTAGCAAATAGCTAAAAACATTCGTATCATTTTGGCTAATAATTGTCTGTATAAGCTTTCTATGCACCAATACAGGGTCTTTCAATATCCAGATCGCTCAAGCATGACTTCAAAATTGGTGCTTCCAAGCTGCTCAACATTTGAGCCAGCAATGTGACTAATTGATTCATGAGAATATGGTTGTCTATTGCTGCATCATCCCTCAACATTTTAAATCCAACGTCAACCTCTACTTTATGCAGAACAGATGATTCACTAATTTCCTCTCTGCACAATCGATCTAAGTTAGCTACTTGAGAGATTCAGTTATCTACCTCCTATTCAGCACTTTCTACAAGGCCCTTTTCTTGTTCTCAGACTAAATTTGGATCCATTTTATCTTGTTCCTACTTAATCTAAATCCTTCAAATTGTTTCAGCTGCCTACTGTTCTAGATTAACGTCATGTACTGATTTGATTTCACTCAAGGGGTTGGCCAACTAGGTAAAACAACTAAGACCTTGTAAATCACGAAGAGGGCCAGGTCACAAGGATCTCATTCCTTATGCATTCATGGATGGTCTGCCTTTGACACAACCACCGAGGTGGACTTACTCCAGTCTGAGCCCCCGATGTCAGTCAGGGATACCGCCAGACCACCTCAAGAAAAAGAGACAGTAATGTTTCATATCTTACAAGGGATAGCATGAGTTAGATAAACTCAATAATAGATGTTGCAAATTGAAAGAACCTTAACCTAGAAAATAACAAAAGAAACAGGAAAACCATAATGGGAAGCATCCGACATATTTTATGCGTCTCGGGTGGGTTAGAAATTCCAGGTTTGAACATACCTCCAAGTGAAGCTTCTTCAAAATAAAAGGCTTTGGGAATAGCATCCATGGAACAGCAATTAAAGCCAAAAGCAGTAAAATGATCTGCAATCACAATCAGTTGCTCTGCAAGTGAGATGTAAAGCCAATGTATACAACTTCTCAATTGACAACAGTCAAAACAATCACCTGAAGTGGTTTCTGGCCCCAGAAAAGTTGGTTTTCGCCAAGATCATCGGTGGGACTCAAAAACATGTAAATCATCACATGGTAAAGGTCAGCTTGAGAACCAGTGCACCATTTGATGACAATGAGAAGTGAAAGATACCCAAACAGGCTGTTAAGAAAGATCATTTGTGGCACAAACTGGAACCTAACATATAAAAAAGGTTCAAGTTAAAACTTCTCTCACATCTTACCAATAAATATAGAATAGCAGTCACTGTATGCATTGTTAGAGAGAAAACCTGATATCCAAAGTGCTCTTGAAAAAGCGTGCATTGAAGTAACTTAGTATGATACCCAGATTCATCTGCACCACACCCAACAGAATCGACATCTTCATTTTGAGAGAATTCAAGAAAGGAAGCTCTGAACGACTTCCTCGCCAACTAGGATCTACCCCAAATGGGTAAGGATCTTGGTATTTGATGAGACCGACTGAATGGGCATCACTGACCAAACAAACCAAATCAGATTAATAATTTGCATGAGTAAATGATTTCAAGCACAATAAAGGCACAATTGATGGTAGGATGGAATTACTCAGTGAAACATAAATAATGGGATTTAAGTAAAATCATTGCAAATTAAGCGCGAAAGGGCTAAACTACAGTAAATAGTTAATTTTCAAGTTCAACCTGAACAGAAAAGTTGAGAAAAATAGAAAATAAAACCATCAAGTTTCCATGAGACCATAACAGATACCTATAAATGCAACCGGACATTAGGCCAAAAAAATGCAACCTAACTTGAAAGTGGAAACTAGCTAATATTAAACAACAGCCGATCTCTGGTAGCAAAAGCTAACTAAGACAACGATGATCCTAACTACATATCATGTGCAAACATTTGCTGGAGAGATTGAAGATGTGGAAGTTATATTAACATCACAAGAAGTCAAAGAGAAACGTTTTACGTAACCTTGACGCCAGTTACTTTAAGTATTACGAATTTCGTTGGATTTCTCGCTCTCGTAATCACTTCAGTGATATTTTGCAGTAACATGTGAACACCGAGATTATCTTGATGATGGGGGTATCATCACACATGCACAAGTGACTTTTAAGTGATCCCATGAATGGATTTTAGAAACTTATACTAACTAGCGATTAGTTTCAATATAAGCGGAAGGAGATGATGTTCTCAGGTAGTGCTTCCTTTCGCTAAAGCTTCCTTCTTTCATTCTGAAAAAATTCGATTTAGTTTCATTTGGTATTTTTGGTTAAATTCTTTTCTCAAGTAAAAGCGATGATGGGGAGGAAAACAGAAAAGGATTTGTTAGTAGACTTGTTGAAAAAGTTATAGGGTTATGAATATTCACCAGGACTTCTAACTAAAATTAAAACACCAATTAGCTTCTTGAAGAAGTCTATCTACCCAAAAGACTATTCTAGAATATGGTTTCATATTATTTAGCTTCTCAAAGAAGCTAGGAAGTATAGAATTTTCCTTTTAGACTCCCAAGAAGTTAATCTCTCGATGAAGTAGGCCTTTCATGAAAAAATTACGGTCATTCATTTTCAGCCATTCATTTTAACTCTAGCTTCTTAAGATGATTTGTGGCCACAAATTTGCAAGTTCTGGGGGACTCCTTATTATCATGTATTGCCATGTAGCAACTAGTTTACTCTTTGTTTTGGTTCAGAACATAAGGAGAAAGAAACCTCGAGAGTGTGGCGATCTTTGTGAGCTGTGTGAGGCATGAGTTAAGTGGGCTGTGTGTGCAAGAGAGGTATGAGCATGATTTCATGTATTTGTGGGTCATGTGAGAAGTGTTATGTTTTTTACGTGTACTTTCTTTCATTGAGAAATAAAATTATGTTGTTCGCTTAAGTGCCCATGAGTCTTTCAATCAACATTTGGCATCAGAGCTTTCCAACCCAACATATTGGTACCAGAGCCACGCTTCCGTACCCAACGCTTCTCTCCAGAAAAATGCAAAACACCATGTTCAGGGAGGAATATCTTGAAACTAAGAGTTAAACATCGATATACTAATCAGCAGGGAAGCTTTTGATGCTTGGACAAAAAGGAAACAAAAAAGACAAACCTGCAAGAAGCATCTCGGCATTTGTAAGCGGACCCACCAAATATATGGAATGGAACAGAGAAGAATTCATTGTATATCAGTCCACAGTAAATTGAAAAAAGAGACATCAAAAGGAGCACATAACGCCCGCCAAAGAGCATCTCCATAAAGCTCCCAAGTTTCTGACACCAGTAAATACGCTAATTAAATATAGAAGCGTATGCCAAAGCATATAGCATTAACTTAAACGAAAACTTTGAAAGAAATACTCTTGACTATGTTGCCTCAATCAGTCACGCAAGTGCTTCATGTATATCAACTTCAAAATGAATAACATACCTGACCAGTGAGCTTCCTTTCCTGAGCGATAAGGACCAAAGCCCCAAGCAATAAGCATATTCCATGGCCCCAATCTCCAAACATAACAGCAAAAAGGAAAGGAAACGTAACGACAGTGTAGACTGCGGGATTTACTTCTTGATACCCAGCAACACTGGTCAAATGCATTATCACATCAGAATATGAAGTTCAGCTGAATTATCAAAACATCTACATATTTTTGTCGATGATGTTTCAGACTCATGAATCCGAGCACGTTCACTCTTAGATTAAAACAAAATCCCATAGTGGAACTGTGCAAAAAATTATGCTTATTAACTGATCATACAGTTCAAGGAGCAAAATGATTTAATCCAATCAATAAAAGTCCTAAAGTCTTTGCTGGCAATATCCTTGAATTGTAGGTGCATCACAACTACTTTTGATCTTAGAGTTACTGCAACAGGGTTAAGCAGATTAAGTTATAAATTTAAAGAAGTAGCTCTCTTCATGCTGTACCCATTTCTAAAAACTATTATCTTATGAGATGTTATTCACAGAATGAAGACAATATAAGATTGTTTCAAAGTAATTAAAGTCCAACTTTTCGTTTTCATTTTGCATCTTGGAAGGAAGCATTATGTTATGTACGTCCAGACCACAAATAGACAAACTCATTCCCAAAGCACTCAAATGACTGTCAATAAGAGGCTATTGTAACCAACACTAAATGCAGCATGCTAACTTCTGCAGAATCAGCTTCCCGAGGAAGAAGAAACTTGCAATAAGCATCGCATATAGCAGCAATTTTAGCTCACCCGTAAGCATCGACAATTTCCTGAAATGCATTTGTAAAGCGATTTGTTCTGAAAAATGTGGGAGGGGATTCTGGAGCATCCATCTCATGAAATATTATTCCAACTTGTGAGTTGCTATCATATGTTGCACGTTGCAGAGCCTCCTGAATCTGTAAAAGAGAGAAAAAAAAAATTGATATGAGAAAGCAGAATATGACTACAATTGAAATACATTAAGATGAATGACGAACTAGGTCACCATATAAGACCACAATGAAGAAGCTAAAAAGAACTACAAAGCAATTGACCTTAGCCTTCGCAAATATTGGACACCAACCCTCTCCAACAACACATTTTTTTGTGACATCAAAGTTCAGCATATTCAATGTGTCATATATAGCTTTCTCCCTCCTTACCTGAAAAGCATGGGAAACATAGTCAGTTTCTTCACTAGAAAGTTTCAATGAAACAAAAATTCTTCGAGACTAAGCTTTCGAGTCTGTTTCACTGGCAAATATAGGGACATTATACCAATGTTTATTTCTAAGCGAAATTAAACTGCAACTTACCATGCTCATCCATTTGTTTAAGTGCAACTCAATGGAACTAAGAGCTTTGTTTCGGTGATTGTAACCAGCATCCAAGGTTGTTTCAATTTCAGAAAGCCGAGACAGAACCTGAAACGAAGAAAAAACAATTGCATCCAAGTACTCTCTTCAATTGAACGAGGATATAAGTTCACCAAGTTTCCAAAAATCCACCTACTTCTTGACTTATTTGTCTTTGCTTGGTTATATCTTCAGGAACAGGATAGCAGTTAGCACCAAATGCCTCACAGATCTTGAAAATCTTCATTCTAGCCTGCTCTCCAGAGAAAAAAACCACAAACACTATCTTCTCAACCTGCAAGAGCAAATGAAAAAGAAGCGGTCAGAGACTGTTCGAGAACAAGCTTCCACAAAGCTACACAACAATAGATGAAAGTAGACTACAAATTATCGATGAAAACTTTTATCAGAATAAAAAGAGTTTTGGCAGTAAATTTGATTTTGCTGAAAAAAGTAGGTACCATTTCAGATGTAACAGGGTCTACTATATCTTCATCAGCTGGCGCCTGATTAAAAAGCATATTTCCTCTCGTGGCACGGAAAAGCATCCTCTCAAATATTTGAACTTTTGACTTACATATAATGCCACTGATAAATCTTACACGAGATTGCTCCATTACTTCAGGTCTCATTTCCTGAAAGCCAACAGCAATCCACATAAGAAAAATTAAGTTCCGGAAAATCACCAGTTTTATCCACAAAAAGACAACAGTAGTGTCAGTTAAGCGCACGTTTTTCAACATGACAGTGCATAAAATACCTTCTCAAGTAAGGATGCCGTGTCAATATAGTCACCATTTGAGTGAATATTTTCCTCCAACTCTCTATCCTCCACAACCACAGGACTCTTTCCTGAGACAAGAAAACCACCTGCCTGGTGGTGGCCCCCACAGGACAAAATGAAACAATGAATATCCCTTCAAGGAGATTAAAGCAGTGACAACCACATCTAAGCCTTTTTTCCTACAATTTTGTAAAGCTAGAATCATTCCAGCATTGTGCTGTATTAATTGAGGAAGATTCTTAAGCTCAACGTCCATTGGGGCTGAACTTCTGTCCTATAAAGCCTTTCTTTGTCCCTTCATTTGCAAAATGAGATTAGAAAGCAAAAGTTTTCAATGCCTTTCCAAGAACGACCAGCAGATTCTGAAAATCCAACATTGTCTAACCAGAGAGAGGTTTTAACGTTTCATCCAAAGATACAAACAAAACATATTTCATCCAATCTTCAGACTTCAGATTAGCACACGCTATACATTTAGTTCGTGTATGACAAATAATAGCCACATTAATACTCTAACCTACTCATAAAATAAGCCAGTAGAGCAACAATTGTATGAGGCAAAAATAGCTCGCCATCCAACTGGAACAGCCTGTAGCCATCCATGAAAAGAAACGATACACCAATCTACCTCCACTTAACTCCAGCTAACATAACTTGGCAAGCAAATAATGTACCAAGGACGACATGCCTCTGTCATCTTTAGTATCTTAAACCATTCATCATCTCAAGCCCACAATTAACCAAAGAAGCTAGAATACAAGATATTCTAACTTAGACTTTTAGTCAATTCTACAATACATAAGGAAGAAAGTCGATACATTGTAGCTAGTTGTCCTTGAAACAAAGCCAGAGTGAGAAATGAGAAAGGAAAATACCTTTTGCAAAACCATTTTAAACTCCAGGAGCTCATTATAGGCCTGTCGAAGTTTCTCGCTATTTGCATTCATCTCATTTAGCTCATGTTCATGTTCAGCCAGTTGGATCTATGGTCAAACATTACATATAGAATATCAATCGAACTATCCAATTCGTATGCAATATCTCGAGGCAAAGCCTTGCGAGCAGGAAAAGCAATAGTACAAGAAATGAACCTCTAATTCCTCCAACTCGACAGCTGATTGTGTTTCTGGATGCAGAGAAGATACTAGACTAGCCTTACTGATCTGATCTTTCAAAAAGCGCAATTTTCTTGACATCTCTCCACACCGTTTCACCTGCCAATGGCATTCCAAAGGGAAGAAGTATCAGAGACATGTTCTCTGGATGGCAATGAAATATTTTGGCAAAATCTGAAGCCCCTTGTGCATTAGAAAAGTATGTCAACTACAGCTGCAAAGATACCTGATTAACAAACGTTCTCTGGAAAGGACTTCTATCTGCATTAAGCTGCAAAAGGGAAACATCATTGAGCAGAAGCAGATACATATTGCTTACCAGTATAAGTATCTTTATTCCTATACAACCACAAAACTTTGATTTCCGTTTCTTTTTCTTCATCAGTCAGTTTATGGTACTTATAACAGGTCACAAAAAAAAAAGGGAAGAAAAGGCACAATTAGATGGATAATGTGTTCTGACAATAATCTCTGGTACAAAGATATATCATGGCAACAAACATTAATTTGACATCAAAGAACACAACCTCCATAGAAATTAGCTAGGAAGGAAAATTAATAAGGTTCGATCAGTGACTTCACTTTCGCCCTAGAATTTGACCAAGCAAAAGTTTTCTCAAGCTACAAGACCCCATTCTATCATTTCCCTCTTAGTTTCTCATTTTCTTTCCCTCGGAAGCTATTGCCTAAAATGCTAGTGATCTCATGGTCTTCTGTTTCTTTTCAATTTAATGTAAGTTCATGGTTTCTTCCAATTTTCCATGCGCCTATGTGGCCAAGAGTGAGTGACTGCATCGCCAATAAATTACATAAGAAGTTCAATGCCGCTTGAGAGTCCTTAACTCTCTCATCCTAATCACTAGCTTGTACTTGGTGAGACCTCCCAATGCATTGTATTAAAACAAGGCATCTCTCATTCAGAATATCTCGAATCCTGCTAATGAGATTCTTTATGCATTATCCCAAGCCCTTCTAGGTTATCGACCTCCGACCTCCTTAATTTATCTGAACAGCTCTTAGTAACCTCCACACTTCACTGAATTTCCCGTTTTGCACCATACTATGGCCCGAAAAGCAAAATCAATAACTACGCGATCCAATGGCAACATAACAGTCCCTAAAAGCAAATCCTACCACATCGCTTTGTAACTTGACACGAAGAACACAATCATTCCACCCCGATTGGATCATTGATCAGTGACTCCTTATCCACTTAAAAGTAGATTCATCGAATCGTCCACCATTACCCCTTCCCTCCAGCGACCAACTAAACGCCAATTCGATCCAGGACTCGAGATCAAGGAACGAAGGAGTCGGATGCTTACATCGCGGAATTGGAGGAGGCCGAGCTCGCCGAGGTAAGTGATGGCTCGGTGAGCGGACTCGAAGGGGATGATGAGCTGAACGAAGGTCATCTTCTCGGAGCGCATCAGATCCATGGCGGGCAAGTTGTCGAAGAACTCCATTCTCCTCTCGCCCCCACCGAACGGGAAGCAACAGCTTGGCTTCGGCACAAGGGAGTGAACGTTGCCCAAATGGCGATAGGTGTCGAAGCTCTGCTAAGTTTCAGATCTGATGGGATTAAACCGCCATCGTCGCGGCATTAGAATGAAGAATACGAATGCGCTTTGACGTGGATTGAAGCTTCGTAGCCCGCGTTTTAGTGGTGGGGCCAATTGGTTTGTTTATTCTTTCTACGAGACAACCAACTATTTTACTTCGCTTAATTTCACATTTATTTACCTACATTTGATAAATTTGCATACAGTTTCCTTTCCAGATCACAGATATAGCATGTGATAAATAGATTATCTTTGATTATTGCCAATATTGGAAAGTCTATATTTTCAGCTAAATCAAGTTATTACTACTCGTTTTTTTTTTTTTTTGCGGAAATCATTACGACTCGAGTACATTTTGTTTCTTGTTAAATGATTATGTAGCCATATAAACAGGAATTTGTAAAGCACGTGCATAAGAAACGGTTTGAGTTGGTAAAGATTTACGATGGTTTTTGTTTGTTAACATAGCTTTATAGACTTAGGGTGCATTTGTTTCAGGGAAAGTGTTTTCTCGGAATTAGTTTTCCGGACTTTTACTAGTTTGGTTCACCGAAAAATGACCCAATCAATGAAAAACACTTTCCGGTCAACGAAAAGTTCATGTACCAAATTAGGAAAGTGAATTCCCCAATTTTCGACCAAAAAAAAAAAAATTCCCCCATCTGAAGAAGTGAAAACACATTCCGGAATTGCTCCTCTTTAATTTTTTTCAATATTTTAATATTATTTGTTTCTTTTTCTTTTTTTTTCTTTGTCTTTCTTTCTCACCGCGACTAGCCGGCGATGGCCACCGGCGAGCTCGAGGCCGTCGACCAAGCTTGTCAATGGCCGCCGCCGCCAGAGGTGGTCAACGGCCGATTTGGGCCCAGAACCGGCCCTGGTCAAACCCGTAACCCGCCCGTTAACCGGACTCACCAGTTCCAAATCGGAACCGGCACGTGCCATAGGGACCGGTTACGGGCCCTCATTTTCTTGAACCGGCTTTAGCGGGTTTAAAAAAAAAAAAGGTGGGGAAAGAGCCGAACGGCTCTCGGCTCTTTCCTCTTCGGCTCTTTCCTCGATCGTTGCAAGGCAACGGCCAAATTCCCCCCTTTTTATTAATTTATTAAATCTATCTTAACTATTATAAATATCCATTTTCATATTTCATTTTTTCTCACAATTTCTCTCAAATTCTCTCAATCCCGCTCAATTCTGTCAATTTTCTGAATCCGCTTTCCTATCAATTCTCTCTAAAAAATGGCAAGTGAAAGCAGAGCTAGTGACAGAGGAAAAAAAGCCCAATAATTTATTATTTCATAATTTCATAATTTTTTTTATTTCATAATTCATTGTTTAAAATTTAAATTTGAAAACCGTAACCGTAACAGAAACCGGCGGTTCCATTTTCGGTTTTGAACCGAAACCGGGCCTTGAACAGACCCGAAACCGCCGGTTCAAAATCGGAACCGCTCCTTAAGGTTCCGGTTCCGGTTCACCCATGGACACGAACCGGAACACGCCAGTTCCGAACCGTGGCCATGACTAGCCGCAACCGTCGGCAGTGGAGGAAGAAAGGAGAAGAAAAAGCAAAAGGAAAAAAAATTAAAAATTAAAAATTCGAATTTTTTTTTGCGTCAGATGAAGTTACGAAATTGAAATCATTTTTCAAATGAAATCCAAACATCGAAAAATGTTTTCAATAACAAATCACCAAATAAAGGAAAACAAATCGAATTTCCGGAAAACATTTTCAGTGAACAGACGCACCCTTTATTGTCATCCATGAAACATCTCTGTAAATGGAAAAGAAGCGACTCCGTTGAACAAAAAAGATGGGAAAAGTGGTTTCTTTTAGGGGAATATCTCTTCGTTGAGGAACTCTGTATTACATTGGCAAAAAAAAGGCCATCTGGCAAAAATAAATGTACTGTTTAATGAAAGTACGTAGTAATGAAGTTAAGAACGTGCAAATCGTAATTTCAGTAGGTTTGATTCAATATAGGGAATGAGTTTCGAGGCTTTAAAGATCATTGAGTAAATGCTTAATAATTTGGCAACTATTTTTTAGAGCCTATTTGGACAATGCTAACATTTCAAAAGTCTTACCAAAGTTCCTTAACTTAGGTGAAACTGCCTCGGCCTTTCATCATTTTCAGAAAGCCATATCTGGAGTTTAATAAATAAATAAAAAGGGACAATGGCATAAATGGTCCCCGCATTTTGATCTAACGTGCAATGTGATCCCTGAACTTTTAATTTGACAAATATGGTCATAAACTTTTGAAACATGTTTAACTTAGTCGCTGAATTATATGAAGATTTTCCATTAATTCAAGTTCAAGACGACATTGGACATTTTCTTAGGGACTTAGTTGAACATCTTCCAAAAGTTCAGTGACCACGTTGAACAAATTGAAAGTTCAAGGGCTAGATTGCACATTGGGCAAAATTTCAAGGACCATACTGTTCAAATTAAAATTTCAAGGACCACATTGCACATTGGGTCAAAGTTTAGAGACCATTTATGTCATTTTCCTTAAAAAAAATTATTCCCATCTTGTCCTCTTTAAGTTATATAAGTTCCAGTTCTTACCGTTACGTTATCAATCTCTCTCTCCTCCACCTCGCTGTTGTTTGACCTTGCCATCTCCGACGAGCTAGGTCTGGTACCGGTGACCTCGCCTTAGGTCGCACGACCTCGGCTTAGCATTGCATGGGGTTGCACGATCGTGGCATTGGGTCCCCGAGTCACACGACTCCAGGCGGCCGTCATCGATATATTATTTAAAATACATAACTAAACTTCTTTACAAGTCTATTTTTTCCAAACAGCATTTAAACCAAAATTGATTCTTAGGGCACTTTTCAATTATATTTTGTCAAACATTATTTGCATTAAAAAAAAAATCCTTTTAACGTAAAGTCTTTGCATTTCCTCAATAACTTTCCCCAAAAATGCCGAACCAAACGCAACCTTAATCGTATTGCGTGAATAATTTCTGCAATCGAATTCTCGATTTTTTCTTGCAAACCAAGTCCTCTAACTCGTTTGGCTTTTCTAATCAAATCCTTTTGTAATTGTCATATGTGAATGCGACCTTTTGATGTGTCTATTTGTGGATAATGCTTTTATAGTTCCAAAAATTTAGTCTATCAAGGGTAAAAGGGGAAAGAAACATTTTTTTTTTATGGTGCATCTATTTTGTTCTTAAGTAAATCTAGACTTATAATGTGTCTAACTTTCCTTTATACTACATTTTAGAAAGTTTAAGTATGTTTTTCCTCCATCGTGCTTTAAAGTATTGAAGATGAGCACATCAAAGTCAAACAACCACGTTAACATAATTAAGTGCGATAACTAAAAATGAGGGATGACAACTGAAAAAGTCAAGCAAGTGAGAGGACTCCATTTGCACCAAAGGAAGTTTGAGGACCCGATTGCAAAGGCTGCATAAATTAGAGGACTAGATTGCTACATATACAAAAAAAAAAATTGCAACTTCCCAGGAAACGAGGCTTGAGCTGATCTAGTGAACACTGACGGCCAAATCCAGATTCCAAAGATCGTAATTTGTTCATTATGGGCCAACACCGAAAAGAGTATTTACGGATAACTCGGACCAGATGGGCTAATCTGGGCCTTCCGGCCTACTTACATCAGAGAGCGAGGTTGGGATATCTAAGAAGTTTCGCAACTTTTGCCGGCTTTACATTTTCCAAAAGCCTTTCTGTATGTGTTGATATAAGGTGCGCATGGTAACACTTCTGAACATGGATTTCTGCTATAGAAATGCTTCATGAGCAGAAATCCGTTTGGCAATGTAACTTCTTAAGCAGAAATCCGTTTGGTAAAAAATTTTACTTCTGAAAAAAATTTCTACTTATGAAGTGAATTTTCACTTCTGAAGTTATTTTTCCCCCAATTTGAGAAGTTAAAAAAAATTGCTTCTCAACTCAAGAAGTACTTCTCGCCTCACCTTGTTTTCATTACGCCATCATCCTCTTTTCGACCATGCCCGCCTCCGCCGACCTCTGCCGCTGCCCACAGCTAACCGCCACCGCCCGTGACCACCACCACCCATCGCTTACCTCCACCGGCCACCGCCCGCAACAGCCGCCCACCGTAGACCTCCGCTAGCCGTGGCCCACCGCCACCTGCTACCGCCGCCGCCCGCAAACCGCACCCCCGCCGCCAACCGCCGCCACAGTCTACCGCCAACCTCCGCCGGCCGCCACCGCCAAGTCGCAGTCTCCTGCTCCCCAAGTAAAAAATAAACAATAATTTTTTATTTTAAAAAAGTAAATAATATTTTTCAATAATAAAAATTATTTTCTAAAGAAATTTAAAAGGTTTAAAAATGAAGTAGAAATTTTTCGGCCTCCGACAATAATTTTTCATAGAAGATTTTATGTTAATAATATTGCAGATGTAGACGTTTTCAATCGTTACCAAACGAATTTCTCTAATCAGAAATCAATTTCTGGAGCAGAAGTATAAAAATCAACTTCTGCTTCTGAGGAGAAGTAAAAAAATCAATTTCCGGCCAAAAGTTGATTTCTGAAGCAAAAGTGTTGCCATGCATGCCCATAGCGACCCAAAGAAGAAAAAATGGAAAAAGGAAAACAACACATCCAAAGAGGGGAATTTATCAAATCGCTCTCAAACCCACCGTATTCAGCGATTATTCCGGTGAAAATTGGCGGAAAGGACTGCATTAAAATTTCGCATAAGGGTTTATGACTAAATTAACAGAATTGAAAGATTTATGACTGAATTGACATTTATATAATAAGTTTAGGATTGATTGAGCAATTTTTCTTGTCAAATGATTGTATTAGATTTCCCATAGCCAAAAAACAGTTCAAACTAGGTTCGAAAAAAAAAATATTGTGAACTGCCGGGTTGTGCGGGTATCGCATGGATTGGTGAGGCATTGGAACTTGAATTCTTCTTCAACACCCATACAATCTTCAAAAGCCATTTGGTTGTGTGGTGCATATTACAGGCTCAAGCTCAGTGGATCGGTCTGCGCATGAACACAAGACAACGGCAAATTATAGTCGTCGAAACTCCGAGGCTATGGATTCGGCTTTTTTTTTTTCAGGTCTAAGGTCAAGATTCAAGGGTAAGTTCATACTTGAACGGTTCTCTCGATTATCAACATTGTCCGGTGCTCAGTAGGGTCGTGTTTTTTTTGCCTTTTCCCCTTCTATCCTTTCCACTCTAGAAAAGAGTGGACGAATGAGAGGGAGAAGAAAAGACGAAGAGAGCTTGCAGTTACTAGGATAACCAAGCGCGGGTGAGTTTCGGACCAAGAACTCGAAATCTACAGTATTAGAGTTGGTTCTCAATTTTCGGAAGTAGGAACCGGATCGATTGACCATGGAATCGATCTGGAACCGAATTGGCCGATTTCAGGGCCGATCTGGGAATCGACCGACTTTTGTATTTTCTATTTCATGTTTCTATGTAATTGCTCAACGAAAATTTAACATAAAGAGACGGTAGAAGATAGGCAATCACAATACGACGATTCAAATAATGTTTTGAAAATATCGAACGAATTTGATGACAATTGCAAAATTGTTGAGTATTTTTATACATATTCGTGCCAAAAGGGTTGTCCCCAGCACAAAAGGCTTATCGGCATGAGAGGGTTGGGGGATATTCCTGCATGTTAGTGTAAGTTCGTAAAGTTGCTTATGCTCTTTTTGCAATACACATAGCTGAACATTATTCACCCTTACCAAGTTTACCGACACGAAGAACAAAGCATCAAAGTTCTACAAGTAAATGCAAGGCCAAAAGGGTCAACCAAAAGTACTTCGCAAATCCAACCCTTGGAAAGACTTCCAACTCATTGCAGAAATGCAAATGCAGTGGCATTAGGGGGTGATCAGTTCTCGAGCGGTCCGATTTCCACTATGGAATCGGAAGCCAGACCAGAGGGACCGGCTCCCAATTTTTGAAACCGGAGACTGGACCGTAGGTGCCTGGCCGGGCGGTCCAGTGAAACCGGCCGCAAGACAATCCAAGTCAAGCCCAGACTTAGTTCCCAAACTATCAATGCATCTCCCTTGAAACACTAAATCACGATGACCCCAGGAAGGAACCAAACTCACCAGTGCTTCGACATCCATCCCCTTTCGTGAATACCCACTGTTTAACGCTTTCCACGAAACAACATCTCTCGGGCATATACTTAAACATCTTGCGCGCATAAAAGTCGCATCCCAGTTTCATGTATAGGTCAAGAAGAGCAGTGCTCAAGTACACGAAGTGATCAAACCCGGATATTAGCAAGTGGGCTTGAACCTGATTCATCTCTGGTTCACTGAAACATAAGCATCAGCAAAGAGAAAGTGGGATCATTCGGCTTCAAATTCAACTGCGGTTTCGGTCCGGTTCTTGGGTGGGCGGTTCCTTCCTGGAATCGAAAACCGGATCAACAATCTTCGGTTCCAATTTTATGAAACTGCTAACCGGACCGTCTTTCCTCAAATCGGACCGAACCGGTTGGTTCGATCAATTCAAGATTCTGGGATGGGAACCGGACTACCGAACCGATAACCCCTACTCAAAATTGATTCGATGAGTCAATTCAAGGTCGAAGGATAAAATTATTAAATAGACTATTGTCTTTTTCTCAGTTTTCTCTCTCTTTCCAAACAAAACAATTCTTAAACCTCTGCATTTTTCTCTTCTCTCTATTTTTTTCCCCCTCTTCCAAACAACTCCCGAGGACAATTATTTCCTTCCGGGATTCAAGTTCCGCACTTCGCATTTCTTCGCTTAGGATTCTATTTCTTCCACTACAATCTTCTCACTCCAAACGTCAGCGTTCGTCTCCTCCTTTTCGATCTTGTACGAATCGGCCCCGATCGCGGTTGGTTGGTGCGAGAAAAGACGGACGGGGGGGGACCAAGGACAGCGACGTGGGCGGGGGATTTGTGCTTTCCTTCCCGGGGGACGGAGAGAGAAGCGAAGCGGCGGGGGCCCCACCCCTGTGGAATTGGGGAAACTTTAAAACGGGCCCAACCGCCGGCCTCCGTGACGTTGATAGCAGCGGCTCTCTCGAGTTATCAAATTCTCTTTATCCTCCGTTCCCTTCCACCCCAAACTTGCCAAGATTCGCCTCCCGAGCATCCATTTCGCGGAGCCACGTGTCATCGAACACCCGCCCCCGCATCTTCGCCGCGGCCCCGCCTCTACCGACCTAATCCCATCACGTTGTCCTGCCCTTTGCATTCGAAAGGAAATTCATAGGACGACATGATAGCGTGGTATGATCAATTTTCAAGAAAATGTTGACTATAGCTTTTTCCCTTTTAGAAATTCATTTAAATGATCTCCATGATTAAAATGTTGATGGATAGATCGGTGCTATTATGTTTGGCATTAATTTAATGTAAATAACTCAACTTAGCAATGTAATAACATCTGTCAATGGATCAATACTGGTATTGGACCTGGAAAGATGAGAAACATATGTGTACATTACAACGAGGACATTTTGCTCATTTAAGGATTTTTGTCGACGTGACGTCCAAAATCGCATCCATTGCGATTTTTGTCTCACTTTTGCCTGTACCATTAAAACCCATACAAACTTACTTTTCCAAAGGTAAATCAAAGAGGAAAAAATGTAAAATTAACCCAAGAAAAAAGATAAAAAGGTAGAGCAGAGAAATAAACAAACCCACTTTTATATTAAGAAAGTGCTATGATAAAATTTCTTAATTATTCTTATAGTGCAGTCAACTTGATCCTCGCACTCTATGAGAGAATATTATAATACTTCTCACGTTTTCTTTTAGGGTTAATACCGCGAAAAACTCCAAACTGGTACACCTATGACAAATTTAGCCCAAACTATTATTTTTGACCATGACAAATCTCAAACTGGTACACCTGTGACAAATTTATCCCAAACTATTTTTTTGACCACCAAAAACTCCAAACTGATACATCTGTGACAAATTTACTCTCAACTAATTTTTTTTACCACGAAAACCCCCAAACTATTACACCTGCGACAAATTTACCCTTCGTTAAATTGGGTTAATACCACGAAAACCCCCAAATTAATACATCTGTGACAAACAGAGGGTAAAAACTCCAAAATGGTACACCCTTGAACTGCCACATGCCATCCAACTCAACAATTTAACATTAAATTTAACGAAAACTAACGGATGGTAAATTTGTCACAAGTGTACCAGTTTGGGATTTTTTGTGTCAAAAAAATAGTTTGGGGTAAATTTGTCACATGTGTACCAGTTTGGGGTTTTCCATGGTATTAACTCCTTTTTTATATATAAAAGATATGTTCATTTACAATTATTGAAACTTCACAAAATGTTAATCTAATATTTCATTTTCTAAAAAAGAACTTCTATAACATCAATAAAAAAATATAATGACGAGGTTTTTTTCTTATTTTATTTTCCATGCAATTAAGGTGGGCTTATAATATTGAATGAGGAATGAAATTGAATCGCGAACGCGCAAAATGTGCGCATGAATGCCAGTACCAGTTATAGAAGAATATTACACCATTGTGAATACTAAAAAGTTAACCGTCTTCACAATTAGTCAGCGACGACACCACCTTCATCCTACAATGCATCTCTACCTCGAACTCGCTCGTTCAATATCGACCAACGTTAGCAAACGATAGATACGTCAAACGGTGCTCAATTTTATTTTATTTTTTGTCCTAACTCTAACTCTCATTTTTCTGACTTTTGCTCTGCATCTTTGCAGAGCGCGGGAGTTGAACCCCACACATATGATCCTAACATCCCCATCCCCCAATCCCTTTGCCAACAAAGCTTCATTCCTATTGGCAGGTTGGTCGGGCTTGAGTCCGGCCGAAAAATGGTCCTATTCAAATAGACCTATTTAAGTCATTTTGATCAATTTTTCTTGCAATGCAAATCTAGCGACCCATACATATACGCAACACGACCCATATTCATAAAACACTTCTATGTGTAACCTAATTTAGGAAAACTCGTACCCAAACTGAAATGAGAAGAGCGAATGAGCATGAGAGATAGTGAAATGATAGTCATGGAGGTAGGTTAAGTCTAATGAAGTTGTAAATCCATTTACGATCCATTTACTACTGATTTATGATCAATTTAACACTCGTATTGTGTTTAAACGCATTCATGACTCATTGAGTGAATATAATTAACTCGCACAATAATTTAGCCTATCATATATGACTTAAGAAATATGTTTATGATTCATTTTAATAGATCACGTAAACTATAAAGAGGAATGGATAAATCGAACGGGCTCAACGTTCCAAAACTGATAATGTGAACCGACAGCGCGATAGTCCAAGTTCATATTGTGAACGCAACCTTACATCGATCGTAACACGATGAAATCTCCTTTAGTAATCATTTGACCAAGACCAGACCTGCATCCAATTTATATTGTCGTGGGTGGGGGATGTGAGATTCTTTTCGTAACAGACGATGCAATCAGGCACGGTTCCCTATCCCACTTTGCTTTGGCCTTCCCTCTGTTTCCTTTGACTGGGCAACTTTGACCAGCCAACTCACTGGGCCCCGCGGATTAACTGGGTGGGACCCACAAGTCTGCACTTTGTGGGATTATTACTGTTGCTTTCCTTAATACTATAATTCATTAAGCTCCCCACCGTGAATACTATGTTATCGAGGAATTGGTGTTTTATTTTTGAATTTTTAATATTTTTTAAGAGGTGGGCCAGATCCATGGGATCCGAGAGATCTTCGTTCGGACGCGGGAAGTGGGATCAATCATTGCGACCTTATTGTTCCTACTCCAGACAGACGGCGACAGGTTTACATTCTCGTTTGTGTCGTTGGATTTCTCCGCAATCCAAGAATCTTTGGCCTCGAAACGGTGAGATACTCGCGATTAGATGAGTAAAAGTGGCTAAATCTTAGCCGTCCGATCCTGATTGATTTGGCCGATCATCATGTCGAGTGGACACCGCAGAGGAACTGCTTTTCAATAATCCGAAGCTGAGAATATAATCCCTGGGTTATTACAGAATTAATAAGTTCATTTGTGAAATTTTATATGGTTAGCATGGATGGGAATAAAATTTCTAGAAACGTTACCACATGCTGTTGACAAATTAAAAATGATGCCTTTTTCGTCAAACTTAGAACGTAAATTAAGTATTAGACCATTGAATTTTCACATGAATTGCTCGTTCCGTCAACATAATTAGGATATTTATATATTAAACCACCCATTCATCCAACAATTTAAATATCTAGAACAGTTGACAGTGACCCCACAAAATCTCACACATCTCCCCATTTAAAACCTATTCAATCCCATCAAAATCTAAATACTCTGCAATGTTCCAAGACCTTGTACCGCGCGTGCTGATCTCATCCGTTCAATTCCTTGCAATCATTCCATGTCGACAATTTTCCACCGTAATTTGACTTCTCATCTTTAAGTTCTACATCGTAGCGGCTGCATAACCCTAGACTAGACATACCTATTCAGAAAATTACGCCTGGAGCCGTCAAAAGGGACCACAAGAGCACCGAAGCGAGCAAATTCCATGGTGGGCTTGAAGACGCTAATGGGGCGGGGGGATGCAGATCACGAAATGGAGAGAGGTTCAACTTTCAAGATCCTTTTGCCTCTGTCACCACTGTCCCCTCGCGTCATCATTAGTCAACATCACCAGAAGCCTCCGCCAATGAAATGATCGAGCTCTTTATTCTGGACCCACCAAAGAAGGGAATTTCTGTTTTTTTTTTATATACTTTTGCTCGTTGCTTTGTTTTTCAGACATACACTAGCCAGATAAAATGATATGATATTGAATTATATTGGGATATAGCCATCTCCCATCTGTAATGAAAGATTTCCCTTTTCCCAAGCATGTAACAGGATGGAGCAACACTTGTACAAACAAGGACAGGAGCAGACACACCTACCGCTTACTTCCATTAGACCCAAATCTTCATCCGCAAGTTTCTTTGATTCCATTATCTGGTCTCATCCTTTTATTTTATTTTTAAATTAATATCATAAAAAAAAATTAAACTGATACACTTGTGATAAATTTACCCTCCGTTAAATTGAATTAATATCACGAAAAATCTCAAATCGGTACACCTGTGACAAATAGATAATAAAAACCCTAAACTGCTACATCAGTTCACCGTCACGTGTCATTCAATTTAACAATTTGACGGTAAAATATGTATTCGTTTGAGATTATTGTCACAAGAGTACTGATTTGAATTTTTCGTGGCATTAATTTTTTTTTTTTTTTTTTGGCGTTTATTCTATGTTATCTTGGAACACGAGGTTCGTGACAAGGTCCTAGGAGCACTTTGGCGATCGACCAGGGAATGTCCCTGGTGCGTAGGAGGGGTCAATGGGGTCCACATATAGTTGAATCCACGCGACCGACAGAGAGAGAGAGAGAGAGTAATCATTACATTACAGTGGGAGTTCACAGATGATTCCTGACATTTCCTGTTATGTTTAAGCTTGCTCTCGGAGAAAGCATTAGAAAATTCCAACACCCATCTTCTCTCTTGCAAACAACTGTGTAGGACTCTTCGACCAAAAAAAAAAAAAACAACTGTAGGACTCTCTCTCTCTCTCTCTCTCTCTCTCTCTCTCTCTGGGTTGCTTTATATATCGAGACCAGTCTGCTTACGGGGTTTCCTACACAAACATTTGATTTCTCCACTCAGAGCGCTCTCTCTCTCTCTCTAAAGCTTCTCCCTTGTGCTGGAATTTGCTTTGTTCAGTGCATGCATGGATCCTTCAATGGCAACAAACCAGGTATTCTAGGCAGCATGAGACATTTCTGAGCTGCTCTTGTTCAGCTCATCTCAAGTCAATCTTTCTTTGTTTCTTTCTTCTTCTTTCCTCTTTTCTGATGGGTTGTGAAATCCCGTCAGAAAAGAGAGAGTAGTCCGATCAAGAAAAACTGGATAGGTTAAAGTACTTTAATTTGTCTGCCTCCACATGGCTCAGTCACATCTCCATGCTTTTTTTTTTTCTCGAGACAGTTTTTTGTCACCTTAAAATGAAAGAGTGGTGTGCAAAAAAACACCTCCTTTGAATCTTATGGCGATCAAGATGCTTCATTTGGATGAGAAGTGATGAAGCAAAACAAAGGCAAAATGATAAGACTCCAACTACAATAGGCAATCGAAGAGTCCTACATATTCACATTCATCCAATACTGGACTAGAGATTTGCTCACCACACAACGGAGCGAGAAAACCCTTGACTTCATCCATCTGATTTGCTGTGTCTTTTGGTCATGCAGGAAATGGGAGCTCATTCATTGGAAAGCATGTTGATCTGCTCTAAACCACAGCAAGATCAGAGGAAGCCAAGGCCTCAGCCAGAAGAGGCTCTCAAGTGCCCGAGGTGCGAGTCCACCAACACCAAGTTCTGTTACTACAACAACTACAGTCTCTCGCAGCCCAGGTACTTTTGCAAGTCCTGTCGAAGGTACTGGACCAAAGGAGGGACCCTGAGGAATGTTCCTGTGGGTGGAGGGTGCCGGAAGAACCGTAGGTCCTCGTCCTCTTCGTCCTCATCATCAGCCAGAAGAGCCCACGACCAAGGAGGACCAATCTCAACGTTGATCAACAACAACGATGACAACACCACAAACCCATTTACTACCTTGCACTCTCTAACTTATGATCAGTCCAATGATCACATGTCCCTTCCATTCCTTGGGCTCCACAAGTTCCCATTCGGTGACCAGCTTGGGCATCATGAACTGAGCCACGATATCCTCTCCTATGCCAACAGATCAAAGAACGGCCATGCCGACATGAATGGAGGTTTTATTGATTCACTGAAGCACGGGTTTGGCTTCCTTGAGAACACCCAGAATAATGACAACGACAGTCATCATCGTCAGAATCTGTATCATGGGTATGGATCAGATGGGATGAACAACAACATGGGAGACCCAGTGGACAGTGGTGGTGCTCCATCATCATGTGATCATGAAATGATGAGCCCTGCTGGTTCGGCAAACGAAGCTCTCGGAGCGACGTCGATGAAGCAAGAGCTGTTGTGTCCTGATAGAGAAGGCGAAAATAGGGTTTTGTGGGGGTGTCCGTGGCAGATTAATGGAGATCAATACCACGGGAATGGTGTAATGGGTGGTGTTAATTCAGGGAGGGGAAGTTGGAATGGTCTTGGTTCATCTTGGTATGGGCTTCTCAATAGCCCTCTCATGTAGTGTCGTGTCCTACAGTTTCAAATGTTTAAACCTTGAAAAGAAGGGCAGTAGATTAGAATGTTCTGTTCTTGCTGTGCATGATCAGGCCCAACTGAATCATCTCGGGAATTCTTCTTCATCTTTTTCCCTTCTTAAATTTTTTGATTTCTCCTTAAAATGTGCTACCGAAATGTTGAATTTATCTGAAATCTATCGGGAAGGAGCATGTACTATCACTCTTCAGTGAAGATTAGAATCAGTAGAGTTTTGAGAATGCGCCATGTGCAGGTTGCAAAACCCTACTCCCTCACTCGGTCATCCTCACCCCAACCCCCCTCCCGAGGTGGAGAATCGAACTCCTTACCTTCCCTTCCCAAGTGGGAAGGGTGGCCACTGGGGCAACCGCCTGTGGTTTCTGAGATTTCAGTTGACTAGTAGAGTTTTGAGCACTTCTTTTATATGATTGTTGCAGGTTTCAGAATATTAAACCAGGCTGTTGAATATATATTGTCTATTTGATTGGTTATTAGCACCATCAAGAAATTCTATCGTCCACCGAAGAACGGATTCCGAATTATGTCATCTTGTCACTACTTACGTTAATTCGCAATTCTATCTTTTTGTCATCCGACAATCCTCAAGGGGTTGAGAGTCTATTTCAGTGGGTTCTTTGGATATATCCGTCATTTTTTATACTAATACCAGGGTGGATTTCGCTTCTGATACCAGATATTATCTGAATTTCATATGAAACAATCGTCAATGATTTTTTCCAACGTTATTTTGGATAGTTCACATCTGATATGAAGGTAGATTACTTCATCATTTTAGAGTTCATTTGACCACTTTACAAGAGAGAGGGAGATCAAAGAACGATATAAATTTTTATTATTATTTAGCAATCATATCGGACAAATTAATTAGTCTAAAAGTCATGTGACACTTTTTCTTCAATGGGCTTGTCCTTTTACGTCTTTTAAGGCAATCTTCTGTATGTCGATCTGATAGGACATCGTCCGACTGAAATATTCAGAGTGGATATTTCTGATTAAATGCACTAGGCAATAGGTAAGAAGAGATTTGAAATTTCTCGAGAGGAACAATCTTGTCGGTCTAGTTTCATGCATGTCAGGGCCGTACCTTGGGCTACATGTCCAGATGGAACAAACGTTTGGACTCCTTGTCCATTTTTTTTTTGTCATCTTCAATTTCCACGTGATTCTTTTTTTTTCTGCTTCGTCGTTTTCAAATGTACCCCACCGAGTCGACCCGGACCACCCGACCAGCAATGGCACCTAAGTATAGGTGCGAGAGAAAAGGATGGGTGTTGTGTTGCATCTAGGTTTTGATTCAAAGAACCTGGTGAATTGCCTCGTAAACATTGGCATCGCAAGTCCAAGATGTCGGCAACAAGCACTCTGCACGCATTTAATCACCCGGAATGCGACTCCCTTCGCACGCCTCTCCGGTCGAGACAGGTGTCGGCGCCGCTGCGATGCCAACCCCCACTTCCATTATTTCCATTTGGTTTGAATTTTAGGTTCACCTGCCTAGACTTTAGGAGCTCAATGAGCAGGATTGTTAGAGACGGAGAAAAAAATGGTCACGGCCAGATGGAATGACGGGCACCGGCACTGCAGTTTCTTCCGGTTCTCACGTCAGCATAGCTAGTAGCGTTATATTGGACTTGGGGAATACTTCGGGACCCTTGTTTCTCATACCGCGCACGTCCACGTGAGCTTAGGGAAACTGAAGTATGAACGGGCGACATATTCCCTTGCGCACGGAATGGGGGGTTCGGGGGCAGCGCCCCGAAATAATATCGGGTTTAGGCTTGTGTTTAAGTTGGCTCGTTTGTTATGGGATCAAAGGGTTTCGGATAGGCTTGGATTTCGGGCCCATTTTTCTAAACCCTATATATTGTATTCGTATGAGAGATCATTGTAACGAGTGTTTGTGGTGAAAACCTAAAATAGTGAAATCCCTTTGCAGGACGCAGCCCGATTTCTGGGTGAACCTGAGTAAACTCGTGTGTCATTCTTTTCTATTCTTTGTGATTGTTCTGATTCGGTTTAGGATAAAATCCCATCACATTATGCATATAGTTAGGAATTGCCCACCAATTCCAGAATAATAATCCAAGCAAACAATTCACACTAGTAGAATATAATAATAAAAGAACAGAATCAGAAGAACACATAAAAGAATTTGTTATCGAAGTTCACCCAAACTTGGGCCACGTCTCCGTGCAGAGGCACTCTGCGAATCCACTAGTTTTCGAGAAAAGTATGAATACAATTGATGATCTTCTCATGAGATCGGGGCACAAAGAGATTGAGAACACTCAAGAATGCCGTCACGGCTCTCTTTTTCTTTTTCTCTCTATTTGCTACTTTGCGCTTCTTTTCTCTTTTTTTATTTTTTTTTACGGCTACTACCTATATATCCCTAATATATATGAGGTATAGCTTTTTGACCTAGAAGTAAAAAAGGAGAAAAGACAAAAAAAGCCCTTAAAAAATAAATTTGGCTTCACTCGCCAATACATACGGCCGCCCGCTTTTGTTTAAACCGCTCTGCAGCTACCTACCCGGCGACATCTGATGAGCCGGATGAGTGATTGTGATCATCGTTCACATGACAACGGGTTTAAACCTCGGTGTGAGATTATGATGAGCAAGATAAACGATCGTGATTTTCTGATAAGGCAGTGGAAATGTCTCTACATTAATCTGCAGTGATCTGCATTTTAGCGATTTTGGTTCGGCAAGGCTGGTGTCGAGGTTGGGTAAAGATCACGAGAATCAATTTAGCTCACTTGGTATCGAGGGAACCATAGGATATTGCAACTCCAGGTGCTGTTCATCATGATTTTGCTTCTGGTGCTATTATGGTACAAACGGCGAGTTTGGCGTGGGAGCCGAGATATCGAGTCTCGGACATGTGTGCAGCTAAGGAATCCCTCTTGCTCGAGTTGTTCACCGGGAGAAGACCGACCGGTGAATTATTCAGACATGAAATGGACCTGCACAAGTATGCTAACTGCTAAGACGGCATTGCCTGATTGTGTCCTCGTGTTTGTGGACCAAATGATCCTGCAAGAGATCTTTGAAGAAGTTAGAAGAGGACATTTGCAATTCCTATCCCGGTAATTCAGCGAGCAAGCAAAATCCGAGTTTTTGGTCTAAAAGTTGGAGCGGCATGGTCGGGAGAATCTCCTAGACCAAGAATGAACAAGAGAGCCATTTTAGTGGATTTGCTGTCGATCCCGAGGAACATATTCTAGAACTGAATTGATACAAATCTAGGAAGCTCCTGGACTATGCTAGTTTAAATGTTCCTCACTTACAACAGCAAGTCTTCACATCCTTGATTTCGCGGTGTGATGAAGTCCTGGAATTCCAGCTTATTTATTTGTTTACTGTTAAATGTTTCTTGTGATCGGGATCAGGTAGATGCCTGGAGTTTCCCTTCATAACCACCCATTCACATAATATCTCAAAATAACAAAAAAAAAATATTATTGTTCTAAGATCATTCTTAATTTTAAAATCGAAAAATAGATTCGATGCGATTTAAAAAAAAAAAAAAAAGTACCTGCGATTCTGAAAAAAAACCTGTTCGGCTTAGATTGCACAATGCAATAAACAAGAAGTTACCTTGTCTGCAAAATTATGCATAAAACACTACAGATGATTTTACTCAAGATCCTCAACTTGCACTTGTTGATATCGTTGTGGCATGCTCCAAAATCCAAATGGATTTTCCAGCGTCTCCATCAAGCTGGTCAACCCTCAGCATATGTCAACAGTGGTGGCCACGGTTCCGTTTCCGGTTCGAAACCGCCGGTTCGGAACTAGAGGTTCGGGCCGGTTTGTATATATTTTTTTTTTCATGCCTTTTTTTTTCACGGTTCGCCGGTTCGGAACCGGCGGTTCCGGGTTGGTTCATGATTTGGGAGAACTGGTTCCGGGCCCAAACCGACCCGTGGCCACCACTATATGTCAAGAGTTCTTCCTTTCGCTAATATTGATGAGGGGAAAAAAATCAACAAAAAGGAACAGTGACCATATTAATTGCCAAAACAAGCGAGATCAATACAAAATAAACGGAAGGGGACAAAACAAATTAGATTTCATGTTTCCGTGGTTCGATCGACGTGACCTACTCCACGGAGAATGCAATACATAATTCCATTACAATCACACTCAAATGCTCTCAATATTTTCTAATTCAAATTACATCACCTTATAGTGTTTAACCCCCACACAATTTCCCGCAAAACAATCCCTGATCTCAATAGAATATGTAAATTTTAACGGGAACATTTCTTTTGAAATTGTCTCGGAATGCAATTTAACGAACATGGGTTGTGCCTTTAAAGTGACTCGACTGCACCAGTTTCACATGAAACCCAAAATTCTTCAAGACCTAAATGCGTTTATTACATCCCAAAGAAGAGACCCTTCGGTCAACGCGATAGGAGACCGGATCATATGATCTAGTACAAAGTCCGATTTGCATCGGACCACGGGCAGTCCACACGCACTAATATCGGATTTTCCATACACACTTCATTCGGGTTGAATTAAGTTCAATAGGCTCACACTTCTTAGGATTCGACGCACAACCCATAACGAAGTAAAGCATAAAAAAAAAAAAAAAAAAAATCGAGACACAACGTTTATTTTTATTTATCCCGATCCACCGTTAAACTAAGATTAAATCCAGCAAAAGATTCAACTATGATTAGCATCTCGCACCTCTCTGTTACATCATTCAATTACAAGCAAAAATATATATATAACTCATGTGCTTTCTTGTCGATGGGAAGTATGAACCACCCTAACAAAACTCGAGACAGAATTTTTATCGAAATTCATCCACATCTCACAAAGATCGATACAAGGATGAATATGAATTCAATTGCACTAAAACTGATTTCTTTAACTATATACACGACAGAGTTATGCTAGTCAGCACCCAAGTATGGCGTTTTCAGATACTTCATTAGATGATCGTATAGGCATAGATTTCTTTCTTTAGTAAATATCCCCGAAAAATGAGGAGCTTCGAAGTCGTAAATTGCGTAAAATGACTAGAGAAAATCAGAAGCCATTTCACATAGTGAAGAAAAATCATAGGGTATCAAAGTTTTCCTCGAAAGGCAGACAACAACGAGAGCCTGCACTTACAGCTTCTTAATTCTAGGACAAACATGGTATAGGCAGAGAGACACAGCATAGAGACAGCACTCCCACAGCATGGGAGGAAAGGTTCAAGTGGCCAAAAGAAATCCAAACACCCAGATCACCAATGGAACCGAGCAATTGAACATCTCAAATCCATAGTATATGCAAGAAACTAGTTAAGTAGAACGAAAACCCTAACCGATATCCTTCTAACCTATGGCATAAAGTCATAATTGTATGCAGCTTTGCATACCATCCCGAAATGGCCACCGCCAAGACACATGTTCTCAACGGGGGGCCGTACTAAGTAACCTGCAGTACTTCTGCTGTTGCATTCGTGCTACAAACATCGGAGAAGATCCGAGCAATGACTCTGAAGCCAAAACAATTGCTCCTCTTCGACTTGCTGGGAAAAGGAAAAAATGTTCAGCGAGTAAATAAGCATATGCACACAGGTGTTTATTGCAGCAAAAACTAGCAAGCAAGCAAGCAAGCATCACCTGACTCATTCTCTCCTATTTTTGTGGCTTTTTCCAGAGTACTCCTATCTTCTTCAGCATGTTCCCGTTCTTCTTTTTCAGCATATCGTCATCCAAGTCTTCGGCATAAGGTGAGCTTATCCTGCCCGATATAGGATTGTAACTGCTGTCCAGAGAACCAGTTCTATCCATAAACTTCCCGTTGTTCCCAGTCGAAAGCATCGCCGCAGCTGCCTCTGCAGCTTTCCTCCACTGATCAGACTGCACCTTTAACCTTCTTAACTCACCCTCCATTTCGGTACTTGTCGCCTGTGCTGCCTCAAGCTGCTCCGTTACTCTTGCTGCTCTCCGGTTGCTCTTTTCTGCCTCCTCCACCATGAAGCTGAGCTTCGTGAGAGCCTCTCTTTCTGCAGCTCTCACTGCTTCTACTTGTGCAACCACCAAATCGTTCATCTTAGCCTTGTCATTTTCCCTCTTCTTGAGCTCCAGCTTCATCGTTTTGTTCTCCTCTGATATATGCTGCAGTTCCGTCTCCTTATCCATCAGATTTGCTTTCACTTCAGATAACTCTTCCTGAAGTTTCTTCAGCTCCCTTTCCAGTGCGGATTCTTTCTCGAGGGACAGGGTGTTCTCGAGCTTCAAACTTAGCCCCTCATTCTCTTCTAGAACGCCTTGCAGTTCGGTTTCTTTATCCATCAGGTGAGCCTTCAAATCTTCAATATTAGCTCTTGCTTTGTTCAACTCCGCCTCCAATGCTGCCTCTCTGGCACCTGATGCGGATTTCATCTGCTCCATCAGTTCATAAGCACTCTTTATTTGCACAGTGCTCTCAGCATGGTCTTCACGGTGTTTGCTTTCAGCAGCTTCAAGTGCAGACCTCAGATGTCCAATCTCATATCTAAGAGTAGAAAGCTCTTCTTCCAACTGGTTGGCTTCTTTGGTCTCCTGATGCTGTCCAGTTTCCAGCTCCAGATCCTTATCATCTGAAGGATTCAGAATCTTGTTCCCGCCAGCATGTGCAAGGTCTGTTTCAAGTTTGTTAACTAACCCTTCCAGCAAGTTCATGCGTTCCTTTGACTGATCCAGCTCAGAAGTAATTGAATTGTAAGCTTCCACGGCTTTCATCCCGTCCAACCTGAGTGCTTCTACAGTTGCTTTGGCGGTACCCAGCTGCGACAGGGTTTCATTAACGAGTGCTTGGGCCTGTGCTTCTGATTCCTTGCAATCTTCAAGCTGGGTTTTCATGTTCTCTACCAGTGACAGAGTCTCGGCCAGATTCCCTTTCAAGCTTTGGAGATCCATATTTGCCGATTCTGCATGCTTTGTTTGCGCAGCCTCAGATTGTGCAACCATTTCCAGCTCAGTTTTAAGCCTCTGAATCTCATCCACAGCTGATGCTAGTGCAGCTGAGTCAACTGATCGCTGCTTCTGGATAACCTCAAGCTCAGACTGCAATGCTCGTTCCCTTTCTTCTGAGGCTCTTTGAAAATCGGTTACATGAGATTCCTCAGATGCAGACAGCTCCAGAATACGCTTCTGTGAGTCATCAAGCTTTGAAGATATGTCACATAACTGCTTCTTGGATTCCTCTGCATCTTGCAAGGCTTTACTCTTGCAAGATTCATGAAAATTTAGCTGGTCCTTGGTTTTCTTCAGCTCCTCCTGAAGTTGTGAAACCTGAGATTCCAACTCCGATATTCGAGATGGACGTTTCTTCTGGATCAAAACAAGGAGAAAGTACGCAGATGATCAGTTCAAAACCTTCATCTAAATATGCTGAGCAGCAGCATCTACTCCTCTTCTTTCAGTGTTTACAACGTGACACCGAGACAGAATAGAAAACCCGAAAGCCTCCATCGTCATTGAGGCTTGCACTAGCTAAGTAAAGATCAATGAAGATCGATTGTAAACAGAAAGTGAAGCACTGGCAAGCTGCATTAGTTTATTTAGATTCACAGGGACTTGCTACATAGAACAGGAGAGGGAAATTGGGCTGAATCAATCTGAGAAAGTACCTCAGATATTGGGCTTCTAGGCGACCTGCGCTCAACCACCTTGGGACTTCTTTCTTTCGGTGTTCTAGTGGCTTGATTTGAAGAAGACGCAGAATCTGCATCCGATGTGGTTGTCTTCAGTTGACGTACAGCACGGGGAGAGACTCTCTGAGGGACTTCTAAACTAGTTCTGCCATCAGAAGATATAAAGGCGGACACCCAAGAGAAGCATGTCAACAGTCGCAGACATGAGCAAAGGAAGAAACAATCTCTTCAAGCAGGCAACATGCACATTCATAACAGCTTGTGAAAAAGGGATTCAGGGGAAAGGAGGCTGCCTGTAGGTGCTCTCAACACAAGTTCATTGTAGAAGGGGCCAGAAAAATAATGTTATGCTGGTTTATAATCACACTATCAACCCCCCCTTCCTCTCTCTCCAGAAAGAAAAATAAAAAAACTGAAATAGTGAATAAGCATATTAGAATCTCTTCATAAAAGCATACCAATGATGTCATAACAGTTCAAGAAAGGAACTGAGCAATTTTCTTAGCTTGCCGTCAACTTTTAATGAACAAAACAATTAAGAAAAGCAATGAGAAAGCGTGTATCCAACCACCGCCATTGCTTAGGGAAAATTCCAGTGCTCTACTTATCACTGCATGAGCTCAATACGGATCGACAAAAGCACCTGTGGACTCCAGATGGCCTCCCACAAAATCAACTTAAGGCAAGATATGAGACAAACCTTTTCTTGATGCTGAATAGGCTCAAACACAAGGAATTTTCACCAGCTTGAAAGGGTTTTCTAGGAGCAAGTACTCAGCGAAATGGATGGTAAATCTTTGAAGACATAAGAAAGACAAAGCTGATTCTCCAAAGGGCCAGAATGCAGAAACATATATGAAGCACAGCTCACATGCAGCACAAAGTTTCAGAAATGGTAAGAAAGATCAGCATGGATACGTCAGTTACCAAACGGGCATTTCGAGTTTATCCAACCAGCAAATGTGAGAAAAGAGAAGAAATTAAAGGAGGGTCCAAAGTTACCTCGCTTTTGGGGTCTGCATAATTTGACCACACCCACAAGTCTCAAAGGCTAAAATGGCAAAACCAGAGGATGTAATGTCTTCACAGCTTCAATGCTGGCCTGACCCACAAAAGAGATTTTACCATTTCAACCACAGAATAGATAAATGAAAAAAATCACAAGAGAATCCAAAGGGATGCCATGAATGGTACATGCTGAGAAGTTAATAGGTTCATGAGGGGCATGTGCATGTGCTCTTCATCCACCCATGACTCCATAAAGCCAAAGGAGGTACCAACCGAGGAACAACTCAATGCCTCAAAGGCATGCCATAATTAATATCTCGCACAGAAAGTCCAAGAAACAATCCATAAATTAACCAAGGAGTGCTGTGTAATGTCGTCTCTGCCCCTTCAAAGCTTCCCGATCCAACCATGGAGAGACCAGAGACAAACACCCATTATTGCTGTAAGTAACCACAGGGGACCTACCGCACAGAGTCAAACGGCAACCCAATTACACAAAGACCCTCGATCCTTCAATTTCTTAATTCTTATGCATCAGTGCACGTCAGAGGAAAGGGGCAGTTTGGTATAGTGTGCAACGACGGAGAAAAGGTTCTCAGTTTTCACCTCCATATCTGCCGTGAAAGCAGGGTAATGCGATGTGGGGTTCGCTCGAAATCTTGAAGCGAGTCAAAAAGAACTCAACTTTTCTAACATGCCACTAATAATAACTGATTATGTCCGAGGGAAATAGAAAATACTTTCCGGGAAAAATCAGAGGGCATACAATTTTCCCGCAGACGGATCTGAAAGGAAAAGCGAGGAAAAAGGCAGAAATGAACCCAACAAGAAATGGCAAGAAATGTAGATAATTTTTATCAGTAGTACTCAACTCAATGGCTTTTTTAACCGAAGCCAAAAGACACAAAAGGCGAAAAGCACGCAATGTAGGTGAATGCTTTCGATATTTAGCTAGCGTTGTTCAAGTTCACCCTCTGCAACCTAAAAACACGAAGCTTGCACAGTGAAAAGGGAGCTCAAAAGGGAACATCATGAGCAACAGGGGACAAAAGTGAACCTGAAATCCACGTACAAGCTGAAACTCTCGACCCTTTGCTTACTTGAAACAAAAGAAGACAATGTCGAAGCCATTATACTACTTCTGAAGAAAATGCAAACAAGTTTTTTTTTTTCACCCATGGGGAAAAAAAGAGAGAAAAGCGCCGGTGAAGCAAGTAGTGTAGACTGTAGAGTCGAAAGCATCGCACTTTAACGAACAGTAAATGGTTACCGGAGTGAGAGGAAGCGGACTACACTGTTCGAAGGATGGGGAAACGGGCCATGGAAACGAAAGCGAGCTTCTCCGCTTCTGCTTCTTTTGGCTCTTCTTCTTGCTGCTGCTGCTTCTTCTTCTTCTTCCTCCTATTCTTCTACTTCCTCGTGCAGTTCCCGAGGCGCTTTCGCTTTCAGCTGTTTTGAATTTTCCGTTTTCGTTGTTTTCCTTTTTTATGGAGCGTAGTGGGTGAGTGTGGGAGGTGGACTGGTGACTGGCGAGAGAGAGAGAGAGAGAGAGAGAGGGACAGAGGGGAATCTGCCTTTGTATGCTGAGAAATTTCGCTGCACGACAAATCATGCTGTAGGGATTTTTCTCGTACATTTCGATCTATTGAAGATTTATAAGATTGTTTCGACCCCAAAAAAAAAACAGATTTATAAGATTGTTACTAATGAATTGTTCTACTAAATAAAAAGTTCAATACAACAAGGAGCTTTAAATGTTTATATATTCCAACGGCAAATAAGGGTTCGAAAAGATATGAACTCAGGTCCTCGTGCTTTGATTTCGTGTGAGATTTTGTGGAACTATCATTAATTATATTAAAAATTTAAACTAGTTAGACGAAAACGTAATTTAATATA
This sequence comes from Lenwebbia sp. NSW1173648, assembly GCA_029784005.1. NCBI lineage: Eukaryota > Viridiplantae > Streptophyta > Magnoliopsida > Myrtales > Myrtaceae > Lenwebbia > Lenwebbia sp. NSW1173648. The sequence continues at coordinate 2,181,042 of JARCGZ010000011.1, forward strand.
TAAATACTCTAACAAGAAAGAAGAAAAGCATAAGTTGTGAGATATTAGGACAAACAAGAATATCATGAACATGTTAAGAGGGGGTGATTATTCACTATTCAAAAATACCAACAAGGCCAAATTTGAGTATTTTCAAAGTACAGTGATGAAGATTGAATTCAGCTCACAAATTAGCGGGCACGATCTGCGAAATAGCTTTTCTTTTTTTGTTTTTCTTTGTTAATATCACGAAAAACCTCAAACTGGTACATTTGAGATAAATTTACCCCAAATTATTTTTTTGACCACCAAAAATCCCAAACTAGTACATATGTGATAAATTTACCCTAAACTAGTTTTTTGACCACAAAAAATCTCAAACTGGTACACTTGTGACAAATTTACCCTTCGTTAGTTTCCGTAAAATTAGATTAATACCACAAAAATATCCAAAACTGATACACATGTGATAAATAAAGGATAAAAAATTGAAATCGATACACCCATCAACTGCCATGTGTCTCAAACTCAGCAATTTGACAATAAAATTTAACAGAAACTAATATAGGGTAAATTTGTCATAGGTGTACTAGTTTGGGATTTTTAGTGGTCAAAAAAATAATTTAGGGTAAATTTATCATAAGTGTATCAGCTCGAGATTTTTCGTAACGTTAAACCCCTTTTTTTTTCCCTCACTTTGACAGTGGAGATTGAAAAATGGCTTTTCATTCGGATGTTTTAAAAGGAAATTTCAAGCATAGTGGTTGAAGAAAATTTTGAAGGGTCACTCTAATGTCGTCCCGAAAGTGACAAGAGGGAGCTAGCTAGTAGGAGGGGATTTGAAACGCAGTACGGTCTGGTCCACTTCGGGACGCGGGATTGTAATATTTGTATTTTATTTTTTTTGCCACAAAACAAGGAATTTTTTATGCATAAAAAGTGATTTACTAAATTGATTTATTGAGTAATGTAAGAGAATGCAGCTCTAATTCCAAATCGACAGCTAATGTCCAAATTCAATGAAATTTTGTCCCAACACGTAATAAAGCAATTAATCGAAAAAATTTCAAGTGTTTCCAATGGATAGAAAGCTCAACTTCTACGCACACTCGGAACACATAGAAAGTAGTGATACTTATTTATCTGTAGAACAGCTTTAGTGTTGCTAAAAAACATAAGAGAAGTGTACAGACGTTTAGCTATCTAAGCACAAGGCTACTAGCAATTACCCTATAACACTCAAGATGCTATTGTAGAAATAATAGATTGTTTTTTTTTTTTGTCATAATAGAAATAATAGATTGAAAAATAAAAAGTTATCTCGGTAAAGAACAATGGATAATTAAATAAAGGGCGCACATGGTAACACTTCTGAAGCAGAATTTCTGCTCCAGAAGTACTTTTGGAACAAAAATCCTTTTGGTAACGCAACTTCTGAAGCAGAAATCCGTTTGATTACGCAACTTCAATTTTCTACATATAAAGCAATATTTTGCTTCGGAAGTTGTTTTTGAGCAACTTTCAGAAGTAAAAAAAAAAAAAAGTTATTTCTCTCGTAGAAGTTAAAATCATAAAGAGACAATCCGCCGTCGGTGACCGCCGTCCGCCGTCAAAAAAATAAAAAATAAATTTTTTAAACAAAAAAAATGTTTTAAAAATTATAATAAAAATTATAATAATTTTTCGCTAAAATTTGTATTGCATGAAAGTATTTTGGCAATATCATTTTTGTAATGAATTATAATAAATAAATGTTCCATGATTTGGTGAAATGGCATTCTGCAAAGACACAATCATGGCAAAGTGGATCGAGCAATTGACCCAAGTTGGTTAAATGGCATCCCATAAATACTTTAAAGTGGACCGAGAAATCCCACAAAGACACAATTATACTATTACTGTTGTCGTCTTGGAACTTCTCAAGTCTTTAGCCTTGTTTTCCATACTATTCAAAGCAAGGAAATTTGATGTTGTGAAAGTAAAATGCATGTATGTTTCTGTTTGTTGATATTCTGCACACCCTTCAAAGCACTATGCAGGGTTTGTGAATATTATTTTCAGATGCACTCACTTGAAATTTTTCCTTAGGTTCTCAACAAGTACCAAACCAAATTGTTGGAAAGCTTGTTGCTCGTCATAAACCAACTAGTCAAATGGTATGGTTTATTGAATGTATTATGATGCACCTCTGAACTAGATACGGTTTAGGCACAAAAAAAAGAGAGTTTATATACTATGTCTATTGCGACATAAACCACGTTAGAGGCACAGGTGAGAAAGCACCGAAACTAACCGTGCTTTTAGCGTGGATATATCAGCAAAGCCATCATATTCATTAATAGAATATTTCCCACAAAATTGGTTCTCGTTTGCATGAAATAATTAAATGGAAAATTATACGTAAATCCGTCAGTATTTGCATCTCACTTTTCTCGAATAACATGCATTTTAGGTTATGATTGAAAAAATTTCGTAGAAGATTTTGTGTTAATAATATTTCAAAAGTAGAAATTTTCAATCGTTACCAAACAAATTTCTGTTCCAGAAGCAAAAATTTTGCTATGTTATCAAACGCTTTTATCTGATGAGAAATTAACTTTTGGAGCAAAAATAGAAAAATCAACTACTATGCATAAATTGATTTCTAAAGCAAAAATGTTGCCATGCATGCCCTTAAATACCAGACCCGAGGACCAAAAGTAATACTCCAGTTGCTTTTCTGTTGACAATGAGAGAGACAAGACAAAGAAATTGATAGATTTTTAGAAATCGAGGATATTAAGCATCAATTAGAAGTGCAATTCCAATTTTTGGACTCTTAGAAGTTTTAATCGGCAAAACAAAGACTAAAAGTGGTTGAGATAAACCGGGTATACTATGACCCAAAATGGTTGGACAAACTCATATCATCAGCCGCCGAGATTACCCGATCCATGGCGAATTAGGTTCATATGAAAATTTCTTTGAATTCCGGGTACAATTTGTCTGAGTTCAAAGATCCAGACATATTTCCTTGGTTTCCATAGTCATCCTTTCGATTCCGACGTACGATCTAACAAAGTTCATGAAGCACACTTTTTTACGTTAAGTCGTACCTAAAATTCATCGTTTACAAGCAGCCTGAACTTTGAGATATGACCAGCTTCTCAGTCACTCTGGCCTTAGAAATGCGAAGAGCTTCCAGATTGATGGTAGATCAGAGCGACAGGTGAAGCCAATCTACCATTTTCAATATAACCGTCGGTCATGGGGAATTGCAGTTTCTCAATCCAAGGTCTCAAAGTTCGTACAATCTAAACCAACTTCATCTTTTAAATCCAGCAAACTTCGCATCTCTAAAATCTGATAAAGACACTTCACAAACAGAAACAGTCGCCTTTCATTTCCCCTGACGGCAATACTGTATTGAGACTGCACCTTAGATAAGCCATCAGCAACATTTTCCGAACAAACAGTTATAAGTTCTCGACAAACATCATTAACTGACCTATATGTATGATAAACGGCTCATAAAGTGCACGAACACTGCTCTAGCACATGTATAATGGTACATGATCAATGAATTACAGGCTTAAGGGGATGAGCTCTCAGCTTGGACAAGTCCAGATTGGAATCAAGCTCTTCATCTAGTTCTCCAACAACGCTTCTGCAAACACAGGACATGGAAAAGAACTATGAAAATACTTACACGAACAGAGTTTACTTTGAAGTAATCATGGCGCTAAAGTATAGTACAAGGCAGAAAGGACATAAAAGACGGCAAACCAAGTTACATCCTGTCTTCTTCTTTCTGCTTGTTACTTTAAGAAACAAAAGGTAAAGAAGAAAAAGAGGTTGAACTGAGATGGAGTATGTCATTACATGTTATCACCCCTTATTATGTAAAGACCAAGCACAAGTTGCTGCACGCCTTCCTGCAGTTAACCGGGATGTTATCCATGTGAAGGGCTAAGCTTTTCGAAATATCAAAACCTGAAAGAGGGGAAATAGGGAATGTAGACAGACCTTTGTGGAGTAAACACGTTCATGAGATTCATCAAGAATGATATTTGTTGCCTGGTCATAGCCCTTTAAGACCCCCTAAAGAGATCCAAAATATTGAAATTATTCTCAACTCTATACTGACAAAAATAAGTGGTAGCTGTGAAACATACCACAATGTTACGCCCATCATTTGTAATGACTGATATTGTTTCTGCATACAAAAAATAACTGATATAAGAGCAAAGCAAGGAGCAAACCTTGAGAAGTAAGCTCTATTTTTAGGCATTTAGCTATCTCGTTTCAACAGGGCACAAGTCAACATCCTCTGAAGTCATCTAACGAGCAAAGACAATGACTAATGCAAGTTCACTGCTGGAAATGAACAGAAAAGTGCCACATGTACCTGTACAATCATATACTAGACAGTTGATATTCAAAACGTTATTACTTTCCTTGCATAGCCTTTATGCATCTAATAAATACATCACCATATGCTGCAAAACTGTTCATATGACCATGTGAGATAAGAGTGGAAGCCTCCTTTCATTTGTTGATCGAAAAGGGAGATCGAGCTCAAGGCTCATTATCCTCCCCAACCTCAATGTACCTTTTAGACTCCTGCTCGTATGTTTTGGGTTTCTTCTCCTCCCAATTGACAAGGTTAAAGAAAATTAAGCAAGAAACTAAGAAGGTAAGTCAAGAGACATACGGTCTACAAGAGAATCGAGTCCAAGGCCAGTTGACATTTCACAACTCCCAAAACTAGCAAACGCCCTCTTGCAGTCCTAGTTCTGTACACTTTCTTCTGTAGAAAAATGAATGAAAAGAAATAAGTCTCTCAGAGGCTGAAAACCTGCCACTCACAGCTTCAAGATAGCATATCTTCTTAGTATGAAAAACACGTAACACATCTTCCACAACACATTGAGGAATTGGAGAAGAAAGCAAATAGGAAGCCCAATTGATCGAACAAACTCAAGAGACTGAAATCATGAATTATTCACCGTTTTCCATGAAGGTACTCATTTTCCTTTCATTTAGCTGATTCACAAGTCTTGTGAGTCATGTGCACCCAGATATTTTGTAATTGCCAGAGTGATTTTCATTTTAGTGAGTAAAAATGTTGTCTCAAAAGACTGTTACTTTCCAAACTCAAAAAATATCCGTGGATGCACTTTTGCATGTACATGTGTGAGAGTGAGAAAGAGAGATTCTTATTCCCAAAAGACAATATGATGCCTGAATAGGACGAGAATATTGGAAATACTTCTTCTATATCTAAGTTATCTAAACACCTTTTGCTTATAAGGGTTGTCAAAAGCAGAATCCAACATTTTCTGTAGACCTAGGCCTCTCAAGCTAAAAAGAAGAAGAAGAAGAAGAAGAAGAGAAATAGAAAAAAGGAATATCTTCTCCCTCGCATAAAAAGAGAATTCAGACCACCTGTGGCTTCCAAGTTCGTCAGGATCAAAATGGGGAGCTTGGCATGAACAATGGAAGCATCTTGCAATAGGGTAATGATAGATTCGTAGAACTAACAACCAATCTATCCTACTCTTCAAGCAGACTATAACAAAAGGCTTCAATTAGAAGTTAGAACCTCTTTCTTTTTTGCCACTAGCATCATTCTTCACTGCACAAAAATATATCTACACACACCCGAAAAAAATACAGCCTCTATCTATGATACTCTTCTTTTAGCCGACATCTCGCTTAGCATTGATCGGCATTTGAAGGACAATGAGTCTAGGGACTAGTAATTTCCACTGCCACTAAAATGCAACACACCACCCCGAGTAACAGAGCTACGCTCCCACGACCACAGCCAGAACCACTTTCCACTTCACCTCACGACCACCTACCGAGCCTCAAAAACCCACCCACGCATCACATTAGCGTAGCACAGTTCCGATTCACCAGCTCACACGACAGAAAACACGATCAAATGTCGCTGAGCAACTACTATTCACTGAGAAATTTGTCGAAGGAGGAATTCCAATTTTTTTCTAACTGCACGGTGCATCGAATTCGTTCGCGAGCACGCACGAGTCGAATCAACTAAAGCAATATTCTCATGTAGCCGCGGAACAGGATATCCCAAAATGAGCGTTATAAACGCTCGCGCGGACATGCTATCGATGTCAGATAATTCCATCGCCGAACCGAAGAACTCGAGTTGCAGTAGGAGATGGAGAGAGAGCGAGAGCTCACCTTCGTATGACGCCGCTTAGCAGAGCTTGGTTAGGGTGCTACCGTACGCTCCACCAGAGAGAGAGAGAGAGAGAGAGAGAGAGAGGGACGGAGGGAGGGGACTGACGAAGACGGACACGGTGAGACCTAAAGAGTGAAGATGAAATCAATGCTGCGCAAGAGAAACGAAACGCGCCGTTTCGCTATTTTCAATTGGGCTTTGCAAGGCCCAAACGACCTGCTAAGTCTCTTTGACGGCCCGTGGATCGCCATAATGTGTTTTTAGATATTGGACTCGTGAATCCAATCACCTCATCCTACGGTACGGATGATTATGAACGTATATAATCCGTACACACAAACAGCGTACGTGTGCAAATTCGTGTCCACAGCTATATGAAATACTACGATTTCACCAACTTTGAAAATCCAACGGCAAGAATTTTCAGATAGTTCAAGAATCACATTGAACAAATTAAAAGTTTATGAATGATATTACACATTGGGCTAAGATTTAGGGAACATATTATACATTAAGTCAAAGTTTGAGAATCATTTGTGTCATTTTTTCTAAATCAGTAAATCGAATACTTAAAACAATAAGCAATTTCTAGGCACGTACGACGAAGAAACAACATCATGATTTTGGGATTGTGCCTTGACCCATTCGACAATGCATTGGGACATAAGAAAATATGATACCGGTTTATCTGTATGTACTTCGGAAATGGACGTGACAATCAGGCCACTAGATAAAGTATAGTTTTTATTTAATTTTGTCTAAATGTGCTACCAAGATCTCGATGAAGAAAATCTGCCATTTCCAACATACTGTACTTCCGACCAAAAAAAAAAAATTACTGTACTTCTTTGTCCAAAAAATATATATATATATACTGTACCTCTTGTGCTCTGTGCAATCAATGCAATAGGAAAATGAAAGAAATAATTTATTCCGAGTGCGTTTCTTTCCGGAGAAACTAATAATTTGGAAAAATATATCGAAAATTATTTGTTTAGATTAGATTGCTTAGAATAATTAGTCGATGGAAAATATTTGAAATGCTTTCCGTTCATGTACTCATGTAAGCCACACAATTAATCATTTTAATTATTAATTTTTAGTGAAATAAATAAATATTTTTTTTTTGTCAAAGTGAAACAAAGATAACTACAATGGTTAACGTCACCGATAAAAAAAAAAAAAAGGGTAAAGATAAAGCAAATGCGTGCCATCCCGTCATTCTCCCAAGTAGCCGACCAATGCCGCCTTAGCTGCTTCGCGACGTGATCCTTTCTTTCGAAGAAGCATCCTCGAATTTGTGTAGAAAATAACCTATAGAAGCTCATCATAAAAATTTGAAAATTGACCGTCAAATCCCCCACAAACGAGGGCGAGAGGTCCACGTGCATATTGTAGTCCCATTTGACCAATGGCATGGCAGCTTGTCTTGCAATCCAAATTGAAATAGAAAATTACGAAAAAACCGTCATAAATCTATTGTAATTGTATCAATTCAGTCTTAATTTTTTTTTTCATTTAAGTCAATAACCTTTTATATTTATGTCAATTCAGTCTATCCGGCCAACTTTGACCGGCCGACGCTGACGTGGACGCCAACCGACATTAACATGATGCTAACGGCACTAACGTGGCTATTGTTATTATCATTTTAGTATTTTTTTCAAATTCTTTATTTTTGATTTTTTTTTATTCTCCTTCTTCCTCCAGCTGGTTGCGGATTAGCAACCAGCTAGAGGTGAGGGCCGGCGAGCTCAGCCTCGCCTAGCCATGGTGAGGTCGAGCCTCACCGTCGCTATTAAAAAAATCGACAATATACTCAATGAAGTTGACTCCTCCCGAAGTTTTGCTCGGAGCTCCAACCACATGACTGCACTTAACTGGTTATGAAGGAAAATTTTGTTATAAAAGTATATATAAACATGAAACAAGAAAATGAGTAAATTGAAATAAGAACCAATATATTGTAAAAACACGGATCTGAAGTAAAACGAAGAGAAAAAAATGACCAGGGCAACAGGATCCAAGGAAAAACGACAGTAGTGCCGTTTGGGTAGATGTGTCAAATGGGTGGGTCGGGTTAAATATGGTCCGACTTATATTTATCTATTTAACCCATTTTGACCCATTTTCATGGAGTACGAATTTAACGATCCATACCCAACTTAACAAATACCCAACCCATACCTGATTCGTATTTTTTAAACATTTCTACATTTAACCAAATCATACAATTTTTATTTCTTATAATTTGATATAAAAAATGATATTGCTAAAACACTTATATGCAATACAAATTTAGTGATTTTTCTATTTAAATTTTAATTTTTAAAAGGTATTCTTTATTTTCCTTTTCTTTTTTTCTTTTTTCATCCTTCCTCCTAGGGGTGAGCAAACCGGACCGGACCTATGACGTCCCGAAATTTTAAGGTCCATAAAATAAATAAAATTAGGATTTTTGTGCTCTAAGGGACAATTATTGGACAAGATCTATTTTGATCTGAAGGTAGATTTAATAAATCCCGAAGTGCCGGTCAGAGACCTTTCGCGCCTGAAACCCTTTGTGCTCAAAGTCAAAGAAATTCAACCTCTGATTTGACCCTGGTGGGCCCCACCCACCTTTTTCTCTCTCTCTCTCTCCCCCTCCCCTTGGCTGCCGTGCAGCCACCTGCCCCCACCTAACCCCTCACATCAGTCAAGTCTCCCTCTCCTCTCTCCTCTCTTTCCCTTCCCTCTCTCCATCTGCTCGTGGACAGCCCCCCCCTCTTCTTCTTCTTAGTTCGGCCGAGCTGCAGCCGCCGCTTCAGCCGTCTGTCGCCGCGCTGGGCTCGCGTTGGCGAGTCCCGCCCGAGGCCGAGCCAGCCGCCGCACCGCCTGCTCACCTGCAACCTCCCTCAGCCGCTCTCGTCGCCATCGCTCAGCCCCAGCCGCGAGCCCGAGCCCCGTCGTGTTGTCGTCGCAGTCGGCCGCCGCCACCTTTCCTCGTGGTCGCCGGCCACTACAGCTCCCTGCGCCGCCCAAGACCAGCCATGGTCAGCCTCGTCGCGCCGGCCGAGCAGCCCCCGGAGGACCCGCGACCTCTACCCCGTCGGCTCGAGCCTCCATCCGAGATCCGCGACCCACCTCCAGCCTCCGCCCGTCATAGCTGAGCCGCCGTCGCCACTCACCTTGCCCTCGTCAACCCGAGCCCCACCAGTCGCGCCGTCACCCCCTGGTCCGCGACCTCCCCTCCACCGCGCCTCCTCCTCCTCAGTTCAGCGGCAGCCAGCGCACCACCGCGAGCTGTTGCCTGGGACAGCCGCTGTTCGCCACCCCCAGCCGCCGTGGACCCACGTCCAGCAGCCCCTCCACCCGAGCTGCCGCTGTTCGCCCCGTACCGCCAACCTCAGCCCGTGAACAGTGTCACCCGAGAACCGTCGTGCCGCCGTTCGCCTTGTGCCGCAGCGATCAGCCCGTTGCTTCGTCGTCGTTGTGCTCGTGTGCCGCCGCCGGCCGCCCGTCGCCGTTCGCCGGAGCTCGCCGGAGGCCGCCGCCGCTCGCCAGATCTCGCTGCCGCCGTTCACCGCCGCCGTCGTTGTCCCGTCGCTGTCGTCGTCACCGGACCGTTTAGTTGTGAGTTAGCCCCTAACTCTTGGTTAGGTCGCTAATTGCGTTCGGGTCTAGATTAATTAGCATAGTTAGGCGCTCAAGTAGATTAATTGTGGTCGGTTTAGTTAGAGACTGGGTTTAGGTTAAATGACCACAATTAAATTAGACTGATTAGCTAGGTTGTCTGTGGCTAATTGGTGATTAGACTAGATTGATTGATTGACTGCAATTGTTTGACCGCGAGCGAGCGATTAGCCAGAGCCGAGTGAACGATGAATTGATTGACTGGTTGGTTGGTAGGCAGATTAGTCGCATGTGGTCAGTGTTAACGTTTGAGTGCGATATGTTAATTTGTTGTCGATTGTTTGATGTGGTGATCAATGCCTGACTGTTGAATGCTCTGATTGGTTTGTGGTTGACTGTATGAGGATTGATCACCCGTATTTAGATGCAAAGTCTGGTGGATAATTCATACATCACATGATCATGCGTGGGATCAAACTGCATCTTTAAGCATGAAAATAGTTTTGGGCCGAGTTTTAAGCACGACTGTGTGAGCATCGAACTAAATGCAAAGATATAAACTAGCTGGTTGCTTGATGTGCATTGTGTGGCCATATAATGGAATGCCTGATATGTTCGTGCCGTGTCGATCGGAATAACACGACTTATCGGATGCACGTCAGTCCGTGTCGCCGGGCTGGTCGGATGCCGGTCGCAGTATGGATGGACCGAAGCCCCTACAGGGATTCCTGGTAGTTCCGTGCCGTGTCGATCGGAACCACACGGTCTATCGGTTGCCGTCGCCGGAAGTAAGGGACGAAGCCCGGTCATGCCGGTAGAGCACCAACTGTCTAGTGTGCTGCGCACCAACTGTCTAGTGTGCGGGGCCGAGTGGCCATTAATAATCGGAACACGCGTGTTGCATTGTGCTTGCAAGCTGTTATGGTATTCTGATTGTTTGCCTTGGTTAATTGACTGTCATGTCAAGTCGAGTCTTGCATATGTGTGGTCCAAGGCGTGGTAAGCTTGCATGTGATTGGCGATATACTATTGTGTTGTACGGTGTGTGTGTAGGTCGCCTGAGCGAGTCAACGCCCTAGCCGGGCTTAGGCGCTAGCTCACTGAGATTTATTTCTCACCCCGTCGTGGTTAACCCTTTTTCAGGTCCAAGGTGATGTTGAGGACGAGGGTGGTGTAGCCCCTCTTTTGGAGTAGTCGAGAAGTTAATCCTGTCTTGACCCGGTGCCTTTTTGTCGGTCTTAGGGAGCAGCCCTGAAGATGGGCTAGTAGATTCTGTAGCTTCCTTGTGGATTAAGGAATATCTATTAATAAATGAAAGAAACCTTTATTGCTGAGCTTGCTGATGTTGATTGATGTGACCTTCCTGCTTTTCTATCCCTGTTATTTTTATGATTGTCTGGGTGATTATTCGTTCCGCGTGCGCTAATTAAAAAGATAAAATGAATGGGTCGATGACATGCCTGGGATGTCGTCCCTTTGACCTGAGACGTTTGGAAGGGTTGTCGCGTGCCCGAGGGTCGGGGCGTGACAGGACCGGACTAGCCTAGTTGATCCAGTCCTTGAGGGGGGCGGTCCAGTCCGGTCCCATGGTGGATGGGACCGGACCGCCATATATATATATATGTGTGTGTGTGTGTGCGCGCGCGCGCGCGCGCGTGTATAGTTAGAGAAAAATTTGAAATTTTTGAAGAACTAGTTAACTTAATTTCCCCATCTTCGGTAGTTAAGTGGGCTTTTGTCGATACGCAGTCTCCTATCGTGTTTTATCTTGACTCAATCAGTATTTTGTCTTGACTATATTATGCAAACTCATTATTTTGTTCGCATTTGGATTCAGTGAAGTACAAGTGTAATTCCACTTTGAGCTTGATTTTTTTCAACTCGAGGAGAATGATGCAGGAGCATAATCCTGTTTCAGTTGTTTTAAGTATTTTTATTCATAATTTAGTCTTTTCTCATTATTTTAGGATTATAAGTACTCATGTGATGATTGTACGATGGTCATGTATGTTTTATTAAGTTGGATGATTGAGATTGGAAGTTGTTAGTTTAGATCCAAGAGTTAGATTTCTATAAGCAGCTAGTGTTAGCGGTCCCACTAGGACTGAACCGATTTTCGGTCCCGAAAATTTGGGGACTGTGACTATCGGTCCCCAGTTCCATACCGGCCTGGATCATGCACACCCCTACTTCCTCCTCCCTCCTCTGTCTACAACCTCCGTCCGAAGCCCTGCAATTGGTTGCATCCCAGCAACCCAGAGCTCGCAAGATCCAGGCAAGCACGAGCTCGTGGCTTGCCAGGTCCAAGCAACCTCGAGCTCAAGGCCAGATCTCGGTGAGCCCCGAGCTCACTCGGCCAGAGGCCGGTAACCTCGAGGCTCGCAGGTGGCCGTTGCGGCGGATGTAGGCGGAGGTAGGAGGAAGAGGAAAAAAGAAGAAGAAGAAAAGAAAGAAAAAATATAAAAATATAATAAAATAATAATTTATTTAAAAGTTTGGTTTTTTTTTAATATTCAAAATAGTTATCATAGCTAATCCATTTATGACGTATTTAAAATCATTTAAGACCCATTAAGTTTCTAAGTAACCAATTTAGGACATACTTTTAAAACTCGAGCAACCCATAAATGACCCACCACCATTAAATATGGGTCAAATATGAGTTCTAGACCATTAGCACCTCCCAAATACACGTGCCCGATGGGTTGCCAAGGCCCAACACACAAATAGCCTACCTTGTAATTGGGTCATGAATCCTTGCCCGCCTTGTTTGATCTACTATGCTATGAAGTTTTAGATTTGTATTCACTACACTCTTTTAAGTAAATGGCATCATTTTCTCTTCAACATACCTGATAGGTGCTTTCTCGTTGAGCCTCTATCCTCATCTATCTCTCTCCCTCTCTAATGAAAACCGTACTTTTCGATGATTTTACGTCTTTTTGACAATTCAAAATTTTCAAGTTTAAAACCGATTGTTTCTATCTTTATATTCTACATTCATATTCATTTTTATGTCAGAATTGCCTCGCAAAATTAGTCATGTGATCGGAGCTCCAAGCTTGGTCGAAGCCAGCGTCATGGGTCCAATTGCAACCTAATAAAAAATGTGGATGGGCAAAGTGCAAGACACGAAACTCTAGGGGTAAACTTCCCATGATTTCAAACGTTGGAGAGGCAACATGGGAAATTTTCCCGGGAAAAAAGTAACTTGCGGCTGTGAGCAGCGAGGGTGCCATAATTGAGGCAGAAGTTGCATTCAAATTCCCATGAATACACCCCAGATCAGCCACTGCTGCTTTTTCTTAACAAAAGTCTTACTTTTCCTAACTATATCCTTTCCCACTTTTTGGAATTTAAATGTGGATTCCATTAATTGAGCAATCCTGGTACTTTTAAAAATATTCTAATCAAGTCCCTTTGATATCAAATCCAGTTAAATTCAACTGATACTTGTAGCATAAGATAATTTAAAGAAAAAGTTCCAAATAAAAGCATAAAGTGTATTCGTTTTATAAAATAAGGACATAAAGTGGATATTGTTTCAAATAAATATCCGAAGTGACCATGCCGGTCTTAAATAAGGGCCTACTTTTCGTTTAATAAATATCCGAAGTGACCCTTGCCCAGCCCTCTCCGGGCATCGCCGACCGCTGGCAAAAAGGAAAGAAAAAAGAAAAAGAAATTCAATAACATAATGGACGAAAATGCCCTTGTTAAGGGCATGGTCCACCCCGACTGGCCACAGGCTAGACCGGCGAGGGTAGCCAGGCCCTCGCCAGCCACAGCAAAGTTATAAAAAAGAGAGAAAAGAATTAATTATCTTTGGAAGAAAATGTCCTTGATCGACCTTTATATTTAGCTGGCCGGCAAGGTCAACCCCTTATTTGAAACTGTCATGGTCACATCATGCCCTTATTTAAAATAATGTCTACTTTAGGTCCTTATTTGAAATTTCTTCTTATAGTTTAAATTTCCAAAATGGATTTTCATATTAGTTAAATTTTATCTACGTCAATATTCCAACGTCGTCTACATTGGTTATATCGCGTTGGCGTGGGAACAAAGTGTTCCTAATTGTTTCTAAAAAATGTTCCAAATGTGTTTCTAAAAAGTGTTCCGGGAACACAGAAGCAAGTTTTTTTCGTTTCTTGTTTTTGCTCCAAAAGTGTTCCCGAAAAACTTTGGGAACATTTTTTTACTATACGCGTTTCTGGAGCGTTACCATACGCAGCCGTCGCCGGAGAAAAATGAAATAAAATAACAAATACTTTTTAATAATAAAATATATTTTTTGAATACAAATATATATTTTTTTAAAATCAGAAAAATTTAAAAATAATTTAAAAAAATAGGAAAAAATTTCATATTTGCATGAAAGTATTTTAGTAATATCATTTTTTATTTTATTTACTAATTTTTTTAGAAGTTACTGCAGGTGGATGAATTTTGTTGAGGATATAGCCTTTATGCAGTTACCAAATACGTTACCATACACAGTCTAATATTTCTGTTCTCGGAACAAATTTTGGAACAGAAACATTTTTTTCTGTTTTTTGTTCTCGGCAATGATTTCTGGGAACAGAAACGCGTTTGGTAACTGCAAAAAAATTCTGTTCTCGGAACAAAAAAAGAACAGAAACGCGTTTAGTAACTGCATAAACGCCATATCCTCAACAAAATTCTTCCACATGTAGTAACTTCTAAAAAAATTAGTAAATAAAATAAAAAATGATATTACTAAAATACTTTCATGCAATATGAAATTTTTTCCTTTTTTTTTTTAATTTTTTTTAATTTTTTTAATTTTCTGATTTTCTTCGTTTTTTTAATTTTTAAAAATATTTTTATTCAATATATATATATTTTTATTAAAAAGTATTTTTTATTTTATTTCAGGCCCCGACGGCGGCAGAGGCGGACGGCGGCGGCAACCGGCGGCGCCGGTGGCCTGTGGGGGCGGCTACACTTTGGGAACAAAGTGTTCTCAATTGTTTCTAAAAAATGTTTCAAATGTGTTTCTAAAAAGTGTTCCCGGAACACAGGAGCAAGTTTTTTTTGTTTCTTGTTTCTGCTCCAAAAGTGTTTCTATTTGTCAAAAGTGTTCCCGAAACACTTTGGGAATACTTTTTTGCCATACGCGTTTCTGTTCCCAAATTATTCTTGAAACACTTTGAGAACAGAAACACTTTTTCTGGAGCTTATTATGCGCAGCCTTACCGTACGCAGCTTATAGATCTTGTTCGCATCAAGGTCTGATGTCGCGTTAGTTGAATGTGAACGGATTTAATGGAGAGTACACGCCATGTTAAATACATCCTTAAATTATCAGTACCGACCTGTTATTTACTGTCAGCCATCGTGTTCCACTGTCCATCCAGCAATGAACACCGCGACTTCGGAGTCAAGAAGAAGAACTAACAAGTTTACTCCAGAAAAGAAAAGTCAAAGAAATAAATATAAAAAAAAGGATGATGATACCGGAAATTACGTTCGATCTTTCCAAGACGTTTCAGCAACCACGTGTCAGCAAAGCAGCACTCAAGAGCCCTTCCATTTCTTTCTCTTTAATTTTTTTTTTTGATTTTGCTAACATAATAGTTCTTGGGCTACTGTGAGAGTAACAGTACGTTACGAGTCACAAATTCTTGAAGAAGTGGACCCCATGATAATTTATAATTATTTATTACTTACTTTTTCGTAATCCAGAATAGATTGTTATTCTCACGATAAATTAAAGACCGTCACTTTATCATTTCTCTTTTTGTTTCATTCAACGCCGGCCGGCAAAACGGACCATAGTTTTAGAATTCAATCGGCAAAAAAAAAATAAAATTAAATTGACATAATTATAATAAATTTAAGGCTTTTTTTTTTTTTGATAATCCTCGCGTTAATCTGATCGAAAATAAATCATCCAGGTCCGATCAACGCGTCGTAAAATATCGACCGTTTTATCTTATTCGAGACTTAAAAATATCGGATCGCACTTGATTAAAGTTAGTCGGACCGCGATAATAAAACAAAACGAAATGGAGAATAGATGGAACCATATTAGGCTATAATATCTTATGGGCCCCATCATGAACATGGGACCCGGAAAAAATATCCATTTCAAACACCCCATCTGTCTCCCATTATATAAGAATCCCTCCCTCGCCCACTGACCAACACCAGCCCATCACAGTTTTTGATCCATCAAGCCAGAACCAATCACTCGATCATCAAAACCGAAGGGAAAAAGGAAGGAACTGCCAGAAGAGAATCGGTCGCCATGAGAGTCAGCAACCACCTGATCGGGATCCTCAACTTCCTCACCTTCCTCCTCTCCATCCCCATCCTCGGCGGCGGGATATGGCTGAGCAGCCGCGCCAACAACACCGACTGCATGCGGTTCCTGCAGTGGCCCCTCATCGGGATCGGGGTGGCCATCATGGTGGTCTCCCTCGCCGGGTTCGCCGGCGCGTGCTACCGCAACACCTTCCTCATGTGGCTCTACCTCTTCTGCATGTTCTTCGTCATCGCCGCCCTCATCGGCTTCATCATCTTCGCCTACGCCGTCACCGACAAGGGCGGGGGCCGGCCCGTCGCCAACCGGGCCTACCGGGACTACTACCTGCAGGACTACTCCGGGTGGCTGGAGGAGCGGGTGGCCAGCAACTCCTACTGGGGCAAGATCAGCTCCTGCATAAGGGACTCCAAGGAGTGCAAGAAGATCGCCGTCACCGTCAACGGCGTCGCCGAGACCGAAAGCATGTTTTACCTCCGCAAGCTCAACCCTATCCAGGTAAAACCAAAACCCATCTTCTGTTTTTCCATTATTTTTTTAGGTTTTTGCCTGGATTTCATCCAACTATCTTATCAAATTCTTTATCAGTTTGATTGTATGAGCACGACACCTGTTAATCCATTTTAAAACACGAGTAAAGGAAAAAAACTTTCGTATTCAACAAAATTAAATCTTTCGAAAAACAACAAAAAAGGTACTAATCAAACGATGAACATGGGCCCGACCAAAAAAAAAAAAAAACACGATGAACATGGGGTTCGCTGTCGACCTTTGCTTTTTTCCGCAACGATTGTTCAGATATCGTACACCTGTCCTTCTTTTTTTTTAAAATCTCCACAAGTTAGGTTTGAGGAAGATATGATACATCATGTTTCTTTAAATTGATCGCGGGTCCCCCTCTGGCGATCAAGATTGTATATTTTAACAATGCTTTTGCTCAATAATTTCCTGATATTTAGTATTTGGTGCTTCTTTTTTTCATTTTTTCTATACCTTTTCCGTTTGTCCGTTAAAGTGGAGTTCAAGACGAGATGGGTCGAGATTCAAACTGTGGATCGAACTTGGAGGTTTCTTGTGCGTTAGCGTTTAGCTTTGCGCAACAATCGGTCAAACCGAAAAGCAGTGGTACGACCAATTTTATGAATAGTTTAAGGATGTATTTAATTGGGACACGTGGGGCGGTGTGGCTCGTAGCATCGGGGGACGGGGGGGCTAACGTGGGTCGATGATTATGTCTCCCTCCCTCCTAGAAATGGGCAAGAGCCCGGTTTGTCTGGTATTCGACGCGAAAGCAATTGAACCGGCGGCTCATTTACCCGAAAACAGATTAGTTGTTTCTCTATTTATAAGCAAAGATAAGAAGAATTACGGAAAAAACGAGGAGAATTATCCATTCACGAGGAAAATTTTCGTTAATTAAACCATAGAATTATGTCGGAATTTCGTCGTCCATTCTGAATAATGCCGAGTGTCGTTTATGGTGAAACGGGGCGGTGCTAAGCGTTTAGTTTTTCGATTTTTGATTTACCCCCCACATTTTCCTCGTTAGCTGTCTGATTTCTGAGTCTGGAACAGGAGAGACCTGCATCTCCTGGTCTTATCTTTTACCGCTTTTGCCAATATTCAAAGCACGAGAATATCTTTTGAAAATCTTTTTTGGTGCCTTTTTCAATTGGGCGAATAATTCTTATCCATTTTCCCCTTTTTCCATCACGCAACGTAGGTTTCTCGTTTAAGTAAACCCTCCTTGTTCACCAAGTAAGTCCAGAGGAACTTCGCAAACTTGAGAAAATTACCAAAAAAGTCCTAAACTTCCCAATTCAGTCCTAAACCTTTTTTTTTTGGCCGATTCAGTCCTAGACCTTTTGTAATTGTGCCAATTCAGTCCTAAATCTTTTTTTTTTGCCGATTCAGTCCTAAACCTTTTGTAATTGTGCCAATTCAGTCCTAAATCTTTTGCAATTATGTTATTTCAGTCCATTCGGCGAATTTTGGCCGGCCGATGCTGGCGTGGACGCCGGCCGGCCGGCAATCGAATATTTTATAATTTTTTTTCTTCCCCCCTCCCCTCCCCTCCAGTCCTTCTCCTCCCCTCCCCTAACTACAGCGGCGAGGCTCCGCCTCGCCAGACCATGGCGGGGCTCGACCTCGCCGTCGCTGCCTTGCCCGGTCATGGCGGGGCTCCACCTCGCCGTCACTGCCTTGCCCAGCATCGGCGAGGCTCGACCTCGCCGGCCCAGATCTGGTCTTGCGAGGTCGAGCCTCGCCGGCCCCGGCTATAGGTAGGGGAGGGGAGGGGACGGGACAGGACAGGATGGGAGGGGAAGAAAAAAAAGAAAATAAAAATAAAAATTATAATAAAAATAAAAATATAAAAATATATTAAAATATTCGGTCGCCGGCCGGTCAAAATTCACCGGATGGACTGAAATGGCATAATTGCAAAAGGTTTAGGACTGAATCAGCAAAAAAAAGAGGTTTAAGACTGAATTGACACAATTGCAATAGGTTTAGAACTTTTTTGGTAATTTTCCCTCACAAACGTCTACTCCATCTTTTCCGTTTTGTCGCTTCCAATGGCTTTTCCTTCGAGTGTGAACAAAAGCGGGACTTTGGGTAAAAAACAAAACTTTAAGCCCAAATTGATGATTCGTTTCACACCTTCACGTGATTTTGCAATCTCTTTTCGGGACCACACTCGCTCCTAGTCCCAGACATTTACGTTGGAGAAGACGAGCGATTGTCCCTTTCTTCATCTGTAAAGTACGTAGAAATCGTCCGAGATCTTGTCCAGCATCTGGCTTGGCCATATCGTCCTTCGTCTCGCACACTGGACAATGGACATCACCGTCGTAGGCCCTCGTAAAGACACCTCAATTATTGGTCGCTTTTGCCTTTTCAGGTCAGTGATGTTAATCATGATTCTGGGTTGTTTCCACTTTATGTCATTCTTTTTTCCTGCACGAGGACGGCCTCCATGATTGCCGGTTTAACGTGTTCAGGAACCCATTTAGTTTCAAGATCTCATGATGAGTCGATTGTCCGACTTGTAATATTTGATTGTAGCTTCCGCTCTAATTAACGGAAGAATGTGATGAAATTTGTTCCGATTGAATTTGGGCAGTCTGGATGCTGCAAACCACCGACCGACTGCGGCTACACCTATGTGAACGAGACCTACTGGACGCTGGACAGCGGCAGGCTAGCCGGGACAAACCCTGACTGCTCCCTGTGGAGCGACGACCAGGATCAGCTGTGTTACTTGTGCAGCTCCTGCAAGGCCGGCGTGCTCGCCAGCCTCCGGCGCAGCTGGAGGAAGGTCTCGGTCATCAACATTGTCATACTGATCATCCTGGTGATCGCCTACGTGGTAGGTTGCGCAGCGTTCAGGAATGACAAGCGCATCGACAACGACGAGCCCTACGGCGAAGCCCGGATGACCAAGGAGCGGCCTAGTAGGCTCCAGTTCTAGGACTCGGGGGTCGCTCGATCATGTAATTTGACTGGTTTGTTTGGTATTGTTTAATAGCTTCGAAGGGTTGGTTGTACTTGTACATGATGTGTGCCAGTGGCACAAATCCTCTTTCCTGACTGCTCTTCAACCTTTCTTTTTGGAATAGAAGCAAGGACATTGTCAATGTAATGGAGATGTAGTGGCAGGAGTATTATACTGGAGTATAATGGGATATACTTGGAGTATATGATGTATGATGGGATATACTGGAGTATATGAGTGTCTAGACTTTTTACTGTGATGACCATGGTTTTATGACGTATGTATTACAAGGAATGATTGGATTTCTGTACACGATCGGTGTTGCGGCAAGCTTGTCACTGAGGTTTCTATTTTGTACTTCGAGATGACTTGGGAATAGACCTGTCGAAATAGGTCATTAATTCATTTCTTAATTCATATATATGATAGGCTGGGTTGTTATATGTGTTAGTTATATTCAATAAATGAGTTTAAACATAATATGAGTGTTAAATGGGTCATAAATAGATCGTAAATGGGTTATAAATGAATTTATAATTTATTTATACGTAATCCACCTCCACAACTCTCTCTTCATTATCTCTTGCCCTCACTCGATCTGGCTATGCACTTATGGGTTTTCCTAAGTTGAGCTACATATGAAAGTGCTTTAGGAATACGAGTCGGATCGGATATGTGTCACTTAATTTGCATCGCATGGAAATGGGTCAAAACGTGTTAAATTGATCTATTTAGGCCGGATCATTTTCGACCTAATTCGATCTACCCGTTTGACGATCCTAGCCGGGAATTTGGTTTCGTCTGAAACTGCCCAGGTTTTCCACGGAGAAGAAGTATAAATCATTGGGCGGTCAGCACTTAACGAGTGCCAGACTATTACATTTGTAAAAACTTTTGTCAGTGACGAAATGGGCGAAGAAATGGGTTCTGAGAAGAAGATATTATGGAGCAGAAGAGAGACCATATAACATGGGAAAGCCCCACCCACCACGGGAGGCTGGTCCAGCGGACATCGACGCACGTGAATAGTTAATGTTGAAGTTTACGCGTTCCTATTGAATATTTCCAGTACACGTAGAATCACTTCGCGGATGTTTTCGTCAAGACTTTCTTCGTTTTGCGAAAAACATTTTTTTGAAAAAATGGTCTTTTCGTTTTCCGTCGTACGAGTCAATAGAAAATGTTTTCCTATTAAAGCTCAAATGTAAGAAAATAATTTCCTCGAAATTATTTTTCGGGCTTCAACTAGAAACTCTGCGCTTGTGCACAAGAACCCCCAATGCTCGTGCTTGGGCTCTTGGCAACGGGGCCGCTTCCCTGATGGTGCCTAGCCTCGAGTCCATCTAGGCCGCGGCCAAGACCTCAGCCGCCGCTCCCGGGTCCATCAAGGCTGGGCCCAAGACACCTGTGCCTGTGCCCGAGATGCCAAGCCTGTTAATATCAAGGCCAATTTAAAAAAAAAACAATTCTGTTTTTTTTTTCTTTCTTTTTCTATTTTTCCTCTCTTTTTTTTTTTTTCCTTCTTCCTCATTTGGTAGCTGGGCATCAACGACCGGCCACAGACTCGGGCTGACGAGTTCGCCCGAGGCCAGCAAGGTCGGTCCTCACCTATGGCCTGTCGTCGGCCATCGTCAGGGCATGGCGATTGAAGGAGGAAGAAGAAAAAAGAAACATTTGAAAAAAATAAAAATAAAACATTATTGAAATACACAAAAAAAAATTATTGAAATTTTTGACTTTTTTTAAATTACAGAACTTGTACTTAACAACGACCGCATCGCGGAGAGAACAGCCAGGTCCATGTTAGCAATTTCCGACAAAACGACGAATTTCCGACCAAACGACGAAGTAGAAAATCAAATGAGATTTTCCTTACCAAGATTTTAACCAATCACCGAAAAATACGGTCATTTTACTGTTCTTATGGGATGGCAACGACACAGATTTCTCAATGAATATGCACGCGTTTCACGTAAATGTCTGCGCGTGCGCACGCCTCTATAAATGTTTTTATACGTAGAAAATGGCTGGATGAACCATGCTCCGTCCTCACATCTGCAGGGCTGAATACACATGACTAGTACACCAAATGACAGGCTAATACACTCAGACGACTATTCTTGCTCCACAGGAATGGGTCGCCGATCTGATTTTAGCTGAGGCCTCTCGCTATCCTCGGCGCTCTTCAGTGCACCAGGCGTGGCAATTCTCTGCTTCATCGAACGAACAACGATCATTAGTTTGCTTCATCATTGGTCAAAGAGGGAAAAAAAAAAAAGGAAAGAGTTTCTCCTGGGTGTGAACTAGGAACATGTCAGAAGCAATCCGATACAAGTATTCTCTGTTCTGCCAAGATACCCAGTGAATGCAAATATTACAGTGAAATTCTGCGAGTAACAGTTTCAGGACATCTGTACCTCATGTAGCAAATTGCGTTCAAGTTCACGTACTTGCTGAACGGTCATTCCGAACCAATCGTCGATCCAGCTAAAACAGTTGCGATGACTTTCTATAAAAAGAGCTCTTTCAGCCTACGCAAAGAATGGCAAAGAATCAGTTCGAGGAAATCAATATTTAAGTAATCTTTTTTTCGGAAAAATGGTGAGCTAAGTTACCGAGAGCATAGCTTGTTCAAGTCGGTAACCAAAACCCCAATACGGTGCATCTACAGTCACCAGCTTATATACTGTCATAACTGGATTGCACTTACTCTGCAGGCATTATTAGAATTTCACAACTATGATCAGTAAAGCATACGTGTTACTACATGCAAAGAAACACCAAGTCAGCACCCACACAACACGTTATAAACAAGTTCTTCATTGCTCACATCATTCAACTGGTTACAGACACCACTTTGAGAAATGAACAGAAGGGCGAAAGCAGCTAAGAGCAGCAATATGAGGAAAAAAAAGAACAAGCTCCTGAAACACATGACAAGTCAACTAGAGAAGAGACTCATGAACCACAAAGAAACTTAGCTATGCTGGAAGGCTGCAATTGATAAAGTCCGTGGTGTCTGGCATAGTGAATTACTGGGGTCAGATTTTTGTCTTGCCTAAAAAAAAAGAGGCGATAAAGGCTGTTGAAAGGAGATGCTCTGCTTTTTTATGGAAGGGTAGCAATGGGAAAACAACACGAGCAAAAGTAGCTTGGTCTGAGCTTTGTTCTCCTAAGTATGAAGGTGGTTTGGGTCTCAAGAACTTATCCCTGTGGAATTCTGCCGGTATCATGCAAAACAGACTGTCTACATTTGATAGGATGAAAATCTGAAGTGCTATCGAAAATCTGGAGTGCTATCGATGATACTTGTAATTTGTGTAATCAGCATGTAGAATCCAAGCTGCATGATTCTTCAGCCGTTCCTTCTCAAAACAGATTTGGGAGCATGCCTTGCTTTTACTTGGACATCCTACAGCCAATATGGACTGGAATTTTGAATTCAATTGGGAGCTTCAGAATAAGAAAGGAAGAGTTTGAAGGTTGATCTCATGAGTTTGGAATGCTACTCTTTACCACCTTTGGAAGGAGAGAAATAGTATTGCATAATAAAATCACTCTTAAGCTCACAAAGACACTGCTGTTGTTATGCTTTCTGTTAAGGTTGCATTTGAAGGTTTTATCTCTACTGGACCGATAATGGTTTCTGATGAGGTTAAACCATTGTGCAGGAATTGGTCCATAAATGTTGAGTAGTTTCTCTGGTG
Source organism: Lenwebbia sp. NSW1173648 (assembly GCA_029784005.1). Lineage (NCBI taxonomy): Eukaryota > Viridiplantae > Streptophyta > Magnoliopsida > Myrtales > Myrtaceae > Lenwebbia > Lenwebbia sp. NSW1173648. The sequence goes on from JARCGZ010000011.1 coordinate 2,204,321, forward strand.
AAAGTTGAGTAGTTTTCGGGGAATGGTTGTTGTGCTGGTGCTTTATTGATGTTCTGAAGAGCAAGAATTCTACTGATTCAAGTTCATTGTCTTTGGATTTGAGTAGATAAGAGTACTCATTCGTTTAAATTTCTAATTGGGTCTTTGGGTTTAGTTTTAGGTTCGGATAATGGGCCTATTGGCCTGTTCTGTGGGTCATTGGGCTTCGTTTGACAAGGTTTGAGCCTGCGCCTATTGGCGCTTGGGTTTTGGGGATTGTGATGGGTTGAATTGGGTGGTGCCTTTTTCTAGTAAAATTTTTCAATTATAAAAAGAAGAAGAAGAGACTTATGTTTGCTCATAAGAGAAGGGAGTGTATATGACTCTGCTTCTTTTCCACATGACCGATAGCACAGAGAAACTGACCACAGAGTTCCATATGCTCAAATATAAGCTAAAAAATGGAGATATAGGTGGTATGAGAATCCAGACCTGCCAACCTTCTGAAAGAGGACCACGTCCAGTTCTCACTGACTTGAATTTCGAGAAGTCCACATCACTGCTTCCAATAGCATAACTCCAATAATCTATCGTAGCTGAAGCTATATCAATGGTTTCCGCCTGCTGAGTTGCTAGTTGTTCTTCACTCAGGCCATGAACCTAGTTTTTACAAGCTTTGAATGTTAGCACATGCGAGAGAGATTACGAGGGAGAGAGAAGAGACAAGACGTCATTCTACTTCTAAAAAGAAAGTGACATAAGAGGAGACTCAAATGGAATGACCCAGAATGGAAAAACTTACATTTTCTGATTTCACGTTGTCAGCCTTGTGGATGGTTTCAATAGTTAGACTGAACTTTGTAAAGTATGGACACTGTAAAATGCGGACAAAAATAAGCCCAATTTACTGCATGTATATTACAAGCATGCAGCTCTAGAAATATGTTTTAGACCAAATAAGGTACAAACTGCTAGGGCAAAACTATTACCTTGAGTACTGAGGGAGATCGCATCCATTTGCAATGAGCACACGAAAAAAATTATTAGTGGTTGTTCAAGAAACAAATTTCCAAGAGAGGATGATATCGCAAGCATATGGTATACCTGTTTTACATCTTGGGAAAGCATTCCAAGCTTCCTCTTGGAGGATTAGAGCATCTGCTGGTGCAAAAGTAGTCAACCAAGCAGGAACTTTGCTGCACAAACAAGCGTAGGGGAAGGAAACTGTTAAGAGTGGTAAAACACAAAAAGCTTGAGATATCAATAAGATAAACAAAATAAGAGAGAGAGAGAGAGAGAGAGAGAGTTGGGGGTGGGGGGGGCACCAAGAGGGTTAGAAGGAAAAGAAATGCAATTGAGTACTACCCACTAGTAAAATTAGCAAAAGGAAAAAGAAGTCTTAATACTCTACAACCTTGAGCTAAACTATGGTACTTCAGGGTTCCGTTGCACCAGATAAATTCCAAGTAACAAGAAGTGGTGAGGGTGGATTCTCAGGTTACCATATTCATGATAGTGCGAAAGACTAAAGACAAAGTGAATGACCACAGTGAAACATGGAACTTCCTAGGTAGCTGTCAACCGTATAAAGGATTTATAAGTATATACAACGATCACAACCTCTCTCTGCCCAATACACATTGAAGGAATGAGTCTCCTTAACCTAACCCGACACAGTAATTGTGACTATTTTTAGAAAGAAGAATAGCAATACCAAAACATGACTACAAAACTAATAAATCGTTAAGGTACTACTACCACAGTTGGAAGGCACTGTTACATTATGTAAACCGAAAGTCAAATTATGGGGATGCTACAATTCTCCCGTTATTGCAGCAGCATTCTACTCTAATGGAGCAATCATATACTGAGTGACAGAACAAAAGCAATGGTAAAGATCAGCATAGCAACTTAACCGATGATTTGATGGAGCAACACAGTTTAGATCAAGAATTTAATTACAGTGATATCAGCAATCCTTACCTCTGCAAGCGATAGACTTTAGAAGTGTAATGACCCTTTCCGAATTCGCCATCTTCAAAGGGTCTGCTCTCCAAAATATCCACCCCCTCGGTATCAGTTCTGCTCTGATGTTGCATCTTCGTGACCGCATACATCTGAGCTACCTGATACTGCAATCAAGAGACGCATCATAACAGATTAGATCGGGCAGCCACAAAGCAAGACTAGTATTAAAGAGCAGCAGATTTAAGGAGAATTACTTCTTCCAATGACAGTGGCATGACAATTCGGCTTCATTGCGAAAAAGCGAGAAGTTAAGGAGTAACGCAAAAAAGGACAGGACTCGTAAGGCAGTTCTGATATCCAACAAGTACTGTAACATGAGTAACCCTATAAGGGATTGTGATTTCATCAACAAATGGGTACCCCAGGCGCTGGGTCAACTCAGGATCTTAAAAGGTACAATACGCAGGAACATAAGCTATGAAAGTGATATAACCGAAAGCCTCCTCTTTTCCAGTTCTATGGGGAATCCATTCGATCACCCTGCAAGCAATATTAGCAGCTGGGAAAACTCGAAAGAGAAAAATGAAACTGGAATGAGAATGGTCAACACACACAAATTTTATCGGAGAAAAACAGAGACAAGGATACAATTCCTTGAGCTGAACCATTTTGCAAGGCCCCCTGCGACAGAACCCCACTAAGCAAGCTCTCAAAATGCAGTTTTTACCCGGATCGAGGTGTGCGATTGTGATGGCGATGGCAATGGAAGCGTACGAAGGTTTCTTGAAGAAGAAGAAGAAGAAGAAGAAGAAGAACTAGGGTAATAAAAAGAGAGCGAAAAAAAGACAAGATGTCGTGTTGGGAAATTGTAACGCACGTTCCAACTTCAATTCAAGCAAAGAAAGCCCAATGCGTTTCTTGGCTGACCAAAGACCCGTCAAGTTGGGAGCTTTGCACAATGTCCCTTTGACTCCGACAAAGTCCACGCCTTCCTTTCTTCTAGAGAGAAATCTCAACGGGCATTCTCTGTGAACAGAGAGAGAGAGAGAGAGAGAGGGAGACGACAGGTAGACGCGTGGACGAGAGACAAAGCGCGCAGCCGCTGCCGACACGGCGTCGTTGCGTTCGATGCAGCATACAAACAACAGTTCCCGGCCGTGGATTGCCACAAGGTGGAGAATCGAAAACGTCACTCTCTTACGAATATTGTAATGTATTTGCCTCATTTTCCTACTTGACAAGATAAAAAAAAAATCTTCAACCAACGGTCAGCAATTCTCCTTTTTCTTTAGCATTAGGCCGAGAGTCTAACGTTACATTGGTACGAGTCTCTAACGTTAATATTCCTCATCATCACTAACTTACTCTTACAAAATTCGAAGGACAATCCCAAGTATTTCTAATCCATCCTTATCCTATCTTATCTCAATTCGTGTCTGGACAACCAAATGTAGCCTTAAGGATTGACATTCTCGACACTTTGATAACGACAACCTAGGTATATGATTCGTCGCGGCCGTGTTGTCGAATCTAGTGGTGGTCACGGTTCCGAAACCGCCGGTTCGTGTAATTTTTTTTTATGCCTTTTTTTTTTTTTTACTGTTCACCTGTTCGGAACAGGGGTTCCGGGCCGGTTCATGATTTGGGAGAACCGGAACCGGGCCCGAATGCCATAGGCCGGCTCTGGGCCCGTATGCCACGGGCCGGTTCCGGGCCCAAACCGGCCCCCGTGGCCATGACGGGTCGAATTTGACCTCTCGGGTTAACGTTTGGGCTCGTCGCGAGGGAAAAACGAAATAGAAACAGTACAAAACCGGTCCAAGCCTAAGCCCGGTCCATTTACCTCTCTCGGTCTTTCAAGTTGACATCGTATCAGCTATCAAGCCCTGGAAAGAGACGTCGGCCCTTGTGGCCTTTGAATGATGTACAGCGTCGTTACTTTTCGGTCCACAAAAGTAATGGATAGACTGCCTAAAGTCCCGCATCCGAATCAATCTAATCTCCACAATGAATGTGGCTCACCTATTCTTGTAACACTTTTGGGCCAGGAATTTGTGCCATTTCTAGGAATTGGTAATAACTCATTCTGTTCGTATACGTTCTTTTTTTTTTCTTTTTCTTTTTATGACTAGAGGGCACGAGCGCAGAGATCCGGTTATCTAAATACTCATTCAATTTAATCATTTCAAAGTTCTGCTGACAGCTTAATGTCTTATCCCGGATACATGAGGCGGTGTTTGGGACGGAGCGTGTATTACAAAACCAATAATCCATTTGTTTCTAGGATCTCGGGCGCAACGTCCAATCCTACATTGGATAAAGAAGAAGATCTCGAGAGCTAATCAACATGTAGAGACACACTTTTCAGAAGCGACTGTCTGAATGCTCTTATTAAGCGTTTGGCCTGCGCGGAACGATAGGATCATCATATCGAGAGTTACCGAAATGACGCGGATTGCGATCCGCTGTCATTTGACGACTTCAACGTGTTTTTTCTGGCGGCACAACGTGTTAAAAACTCATTCAAGCCCGTACCAAACTTGTGGGGAATGTAGATGCAGATTATAATTATTGGGTGTTGGACCACTTGCTATTCTATCTCTCTTAAGGAAGTAGACAAGTGTCGCAAATTGAAATTCCGACGTCACCCACGGAAATCGGCAGGATTCAATTTCCAGTAACGAAGCATGATACTGAACGTGATGACATGCTGCTACTTCTGGAACTCCGACGTTAACAAGAGGGATAGGGAGGGCTTGACCACGTGGGGTTTTGTATTCTCTCTTGCACTCATGACACCGTGTACGCTAATTCATCCTAGTCATCGGCAAAGAAAATTCTGAGAGGAATTTTGTTCAAGTCATTCAATTTCCTATCGTTCAATTCATCCTTAGCTGTAGTCCTCGCTGCTGCTACTGTTGCTGTTGCAAGAGGTCTTTAGTGGGAAACTGGAAGAGAGAGAGAGAGAGAGGAGACCTTGGGCTAAAACCGTGTGGGGTTTTGGAGGAGAAAATGAAACAGTAAGAAATTTGGAAGCTGTAGTGGGATCGAAAGAGAGAGATCTAGAAGAAGAAGATGATGACAACTTGAGGCCATTCATAGAAGGAAGCTGTTCATTAAATGATTTTATAATTCTTAATCTTTTAGTTTATGCTGATCTGCGGAAGACATTAGTCATGAGACTGGCCCGTTCAGATTAATCCCATTGGATTTGATGTGGCGTTACATTCCGGCAGACTTTGCATTAATTGAGGAACAAACTGAAAATTCCAAGACATCGCCCTATCGAATGTCGAGTCATAGTCTTCAAAGAAAGTACATGGTAGAAAATTCCCCCTCCATTTTTCTTCTTATATATCAGTTTTTTAAGGGGAAAAGATAGGGTTAGCATCACGCCGTGCCCAATCCACCAGCTTTCACTTTCGTTTCTTGAATTGTTTATCATAATGTTTAATATATATAATATAAGGTTTTATGATAAAAACACACGTAGCTAGCGTGGCGAGCCTCCCTAGGTGGGATACTTAACGCGTTAGCTACATCGCTGTAAGCAAACAAAAATATGAAATTGTTAGTATCCATCGGCTAAGACTACTAGGGTATCTAATCTCATTCACTCACCTAGCTTTGACCTCTAATATTCGAAGGACTTTTCCGACCAAACAAAAAATATAGATTTGTCAGCAAAGTTGTTTCTTTTTTTCTTTTGTAAAAATCCAAAGAATTCTACTTACTTTATACATTATACATTACGTAGGTCACCGATTCGACATTGGCTAAGATATAAAAAAAAACAAAAGACCGTACGATTGCTCATCGGTTCTTATTGTTTTTTCCTTCTGAACTTTCTCTTTTTCTTCCATGTCGCGCATCTCGCCTGCCGTATTTATTCTATGATTGCTATTAAAAATGAATATTAGTTGATTTATTATGTTATTTCATTCACAATATCATTTCCTAAGACACAACATAGGTCTGATATGCATGAGAAACATGTCTTTCCTATGTATGGGCGGGAAGTGAAGTCGAGCAATTCTCATGTTTACATTGCGAATCGGCTCTCTCCGTACTTAGAACGTGAAATGGGTCTTTGGATGGTCCGATTTCGCAAGTATAATGAATACACGATTGAGTAAAAGTGCTACCAGCTTACCATTGTGGACTCCTTTTACGTGAGAAACATGTCTTTCCTATATACGGGCGGGCAGTGAAGCCGAGCGATTCTCGTGTTTACATTGCGAATCGGTTCTCTCCTCACATAGAACGTGAAACGGGTCTTTCCTATAATGAGTAAACGATTGAGTAAAAGTGGATTACTTTCAAAAGGAAGGGTCCACACGCAAAATACCATACGAGGAAGAGAGAGAGAGGGAGAGAGAGAGAGAGAGAGAGAGAAGGATGTTAGTGGGAACAAGAGTACAAGTTTAACTACTTCCACCGCAAAGTTGGAGTTCGGGAATTTTTATAAGAGGTGGGAGTGGGGAAACTTGTTCATTCTGCATTGGAAGTTTCAATGCAGTGGAAAAAAGAAGAAGATGGAATTGGACCTTTTGTATTTGGATGGACTTGGAATGTTTTTCACCATTGCATTTTTGTTGGAAGGTGGAATAGGAAAGGGTCATTTGTCACTATTCGACTAGAAAAAAGAAGAAGGAAATCACGTGTCATGCTGACGTGATATGATATTCTCAATCAAGATCTCTATTACTAAAATACACGGTGTTCTCTATAAAAGTAAGTAGATACGAGACTTTTAGTGAAATTTCCGCCTCCCCCACATTTACCAAATTTAAGGAAAACTACGCGTTCTTTCAAAGCGACTAGAATTGCATACGTTTTAAACACTTATCGTATTACACTATAGTGATAATATTTCGATCTCAAACTAATTTCGTGATCATTCCCGATTCATTTTCAGCGAAATAAATGCATTTTATCCCTGTGATTTCCATTTAAAGAGCACGGATTAGTCACGAAATTTAATTATTAGAGGTATCATGTTTTTACAAGATTTCGTAAATTCAAATAGTCCGATAGTAGTACGTAAGCTTTTTCTTATAGCGCAATTGATATGAATCATCATAACATTATTCGGAACATTAGTCTTAACTGATTTTTACCTGCAAATCATTTCACCCACGCGTCATTGATTATGATTTTTGTGTGGATGGAGTTGCTAAAGAGGTTTCTTTCGCTACATGCGCACAACGAGGTACCAGCTCTCCACCAACCTTAACCCCACCTTCGCAATTAAACCCTCGTATAATCTCCATCCATCTCTTCTCTCTCTGTGCTTACTCATCAAGTAGTTTAAAAAGACAGCTAATCTTTTTTTAATTAATGGACCGAAAGATCGCGGCGAAGGAAGGTGTACCGCGAACTGATCGATAAGCACGGACGGATCGCGCGTTAATTATTAAAGTATTTGCGTACTTGATTTGAATGTCGAAGATCCCAACCTCGTGTCCTAAGGATAATAAATCAGGTAAGTTTAGTTTTTGATTGGGAACTGCCGCTATGAAGGTCAAACAAGGTGTCTCCGCATTCAGCAATGTTTTTTCCTTTTTCTCGGGTGGTTGTGGACATGATGGACACCGGTGGTGGTTGGTGTAGAGACAATCGGGGTGTCTCGTACGTGTGAGCAAAAGAATCGATGGTGCTCCTCCTGCTCATCGTGTGGGGTTATGGCCCTGCTCGCGATCGTGGGGCATAACCTTAACGTGCGTAGGTTTTGATAGCGTCTTGTCTGAAGAAGGATGGAGCAGCAGATTGCTTCTTTCGTGTGGCAGGAATCGAGACTGTGAATGGTTGGGATGAAGCAGCATTGAAGGGGAAGAAGCCCTTTGCTGTGATTTTACTACAAAAACAAAGGATTACGTAACGTGTGACTGTCTTTAATTTATTGAGCGAATAATGGCATGTTCTAGGTCACAAAAAATAAATAATCATTTATCTTTCAAGAATTTAAAGCTCATGATATGTTGTTACTCTCACAGTCACAATCTATTTCTTAAAGTAAACCGCGGCTTGGGATATATTGACCTTAAGGTACTTTTTGGCCTGTGTTCAATAGCCTATCTTCTTCCTATTCACTAGGGCAAGGATAGTGCCCATTACAACACGTGTTTTCTTTCGATTGAATTAGAAAATCGATTTAATTTGCCCACACGGGGTTGCGACACATGATCAAGAACGGAGTATATAAGTTGGGGAACATTTTGCGCATTGGATTGCATTTCAATTCGACCATGAACCATTCGGATATTTTTCGGTTTTTGGAGATGCGAGTCTGAATTTAGGTCGACAAATCGACAAAACTTAGACTATATAGGACTGGCCACAACAGAGGATGACTAAAAATAAAAGGTGGATACTGGATATGTACTTTAAGGGCCTGCATAGCAACAATTCTGGTTCTCTCATTCTGTTTTCCGAAACCAAAAAGGATGAGCATCGTGTTTGGTAACGTAAATGATTCTGATTCTGATTCTGTTCCCAAGAACAATTTTGGAGCAAAAACAAGAATAAAAAAAAAAGTTGGTTATTGAAAAAAAATCACTTTCGAGAATCAGAAAACAGAATGAAATCCCACAACTAACTTTTGAAGTCCAAAATGAATATTTGTGGCCAGAAATTGGGACCATCTTTCCACTTAAAATAGAACGAGATCTCATTTTCAAAGAAACAAATATAAGATAATAAAAAATTAAAAAAATTAAAAAAATCTAAAATTCTAAAAAATCAGAAAAATCTCAGAAAATCTCTAAAAATAAAAGAAGCTTAAATTAGGCTAGTTTGACCTCATTTTCATAAATATGGGTCTAGATTCTCTAGATTTCATAGATTTTGTTCTTTTTTAGGAAAATCATAAACACATTTGAAATTAAATCTGAATCATATTCTCTAAGCCCTTATGGCTTCATTAGGGTTTTATGATGCGATTTATCAATGCCATGATCCTTAATTGCGCACTTTATTTTATTGGGTGTGATTTGTCTAGGTTTAGGTACTTTAGACTTAGTCTAGTTTTAGAAAATTTGGAAAAAGGCAAAAACAACATGCGTGAACACTTAGCATTGGCTTACCTCATAGGTTTAAAAATGAATTGAGAATTTGCATGAAACACGTTTAGAAAACACTCAATTTCGATGCCGAAAGCTCGTCGATGGAAACACCGACGTAACCAAGTCCCTGCCCCTAGATTTCTTTAGTTGCGTAGAATCGAACGATTTTTCCCGACCGTTCGATAAGGTTTCCGGTTTACCTTCCTCAAAGACTGGTGGTGACTCCATTTGCATGTACACATACACATGCCATCGATCACACTGAGATCGAATTTGATATTCCTTTGTTGCGATTTGATATAGGCCTGGGAGGGCCCGAGCTAACATGAAATCACACATTAAGTCAACATGGTCTCTCCTTTTTTAAGCTTAAAATGAATCGTTATGACACGACAATTAGACGAAATAGTACGAAAAAATATTATGTGCAATATGTTATATAGGAAAATCAATATCAATTAATCTTCAATTAATTCGAAATATATGATGAAATTTCACAAAGTAACTACGTAATTATTTGACTTAAATGACAAAAATTGGGAAGAGAAATGATTTCCGGGAACAAAAATTTTGTGCAGTTACCAAACGCGTTTCTGTTTTGGGAATAGAAATTTTGTGCAGTTATCAAACACGTTCTGATTCTCTAAAACTCATTCAGGGAACATAATCAGAAAAAATCAATTTTAATAAAAATCACTTTTTTGGATCAAAATCGTTACTAGGCAAGCCCTTTAAGTCTCCAAGAATGCATCCGATGGAGCGAATCCAAGAGAGACTGCTAAGTGAAACTCTGTTCAAGTGTCAAGTCAATGACGCCAGTTTGTCAACATTGCACAAGAGGTATTATCACCTCTTAGGGTTTCTTTTTCTTTTCCTATTAGGGTTTCCCTCGTTTTCTTCGAGATTTTTTGTCGTTCTTGGTCATCCAAGAAAATTGGGGGAGCGTTGATAAGTTTAGGAGAGAGTTTTGGTCGTCATTCTCTAAGACTTTCATTGCCTACAAGAAAGTTCTCTATCGTGCTGGTCGTAATGGACGGGTTTAACAGGTAATTTGCACAAGGACAGATCGTAATGTTGGAAAATGGAAGCAGAAGTACGAAAAATATGACGTGCAGAAGAAAAGTAAATGGAGATGGTCTGTGCATCAATTGTTGTCCAGCGACGAAAGTACTTAGGTCTAATCGTACACGTGGCCAAATAAAATGACATATAAGGACACCATAATTACACCATAGATAATAGATATAAGCCAATTATACATAGCATGTGAACAATTGTCTTGTGCATGGATTCCACTTGTTTACATATGAATGGGAGTATTGTCAAATTATCGGTTATAAAAAGTTAATAAGTCAAATAGTAAAAAATTGTCAAGAAATAATTAAGAGTCAAGTAATTCTCCTATCTATAGGCTAAGCTATTATCTAGTGAACTTAAAAAATATCAAGTTTCGTACCGATTTCACGTGAGTATCGTCTATTTCGTATTCAATGTACGTGCTGAGTTCGTCGGATAATTATTCCGTTTCGTGATTAGACTCGGTCCTTTTCTTTTCTAGGTTTGTTTCCTTGAGACGTGCGACGAGGGCAAATTAAATTGAAGAAGAGAGGAAAATAGAAAAGAAGAGAAAGAAGTCCGCACAGGGAATTGGCAGCATGTCATTCGCTATTTTACCACACACATCTTCCTTACGACTTTCGGCCCACTTTTTTGCCTATTAGCGGAAAAGTACATTAATTTTCTAGAAAACCCTTGGCTTGGTTTTCAAACCTAGTGATTCTCATATTCTACACAAGTGTCTAAAACTCTTCAAGCAGACTATAGGAAAAAACATAAAATAAAATAACAGTTTTTATGTGGCCCTCACATTCATCGCGGTCAATTGGATAGCTATAGGACGCGTATGACAACACTTCTGGAACATAAATTCGTTTGGTTAGGTAACTTCATTTTTTTTTACTTCTGGAGCATTTTTTTGCTCTAAAAGTAGTTTTGGAGCCACTTGAAGAAGTAAAAAAATAATTACTTCTTTCCAGAAGCAAAAAAATCAACATTTGCTCAGAAGCAAAAGTAAAGAAATCAACTTCTAGAAGCAGAAGTGTTGCCATGTGTGTAGGCATGGCCACAGTTACGAACCGCCGGTTCCGATTTTGAACCGGCAGTTTCGGGCTCGGTTCCGATTCAAAACCGAAAATGAAACCGCCGGTTTCGGTTCCGGTTACGATTACGATTTTTGAATTTAAAAATTAAATTGTAATGAATTTATAATAAATTTGTAATAAAATTATCAACTAATGAATTATGAAATAAAAGAAAATAATGAAGTATGAAATTATGAAATAATGAATTTATAATAAAATTCTCCTTTTTTTAATTTTTTTTTGTCTGAATTTTCCAATTCAGTCGTGGGAGGAACTGTAACCGGGCCCGTATGGCACGAGCCGGGTCCGATTTGGAACCGCCGGGCTCGGTCAACGGGCCGGTTACGGGTTTGACCGGGGGCGATTCTGAGGCTGTTCCGGGCCCAAACCGACCCGTGGCCATGCCTACATGCGCGCCTTATAATTTCGAAAAGAGAAATGCTTCTCTGACAGTACTGTCAGGGATTATTCAATTTCAACGGTAGACTCACACCCCATCACCGCGTGTTTTGCATAGAATACTTATTAATTGAGAGATCGTGTGGTCAGAAATAACTTACAATACTGTTAGACTGTCAGGCTAGCAGCTTCCTCGAAAAAGTTGAGAAATTATTTGAGATAATAATATTTTATACGTGTATTTAAATTTAGGGTTAATACTACGAAAAACCGTAAACTGGTACACATGTGACAAATTTACTCTAAACTATTTTTTTGACCACCAAAAACCATAAACTGGTACATCTTTGACAAATTTTTCCCAAACTGATACACATGTGACAAAGTACCATCTGTTAGTTTTTGTTAAATTTTATTGTCTAATTGCTGAGTTGGATGACACGTGGCAATTGCTGGATGTACAAGTTGGGATTTTTACCCTCTATTGTATCAATTTGAAATTTTTCGTGGTATTAATCCAATTTAAAGGAAACTAATAAATGATAAATTTGTGACATGTATACCAGTTTGGGGTTTTTAATGGTCAAAATAATTAGTTTGGGGAAAATTTGTCACAGATGTACCAGTTTAGGATTTTTGGTGGTCGAAAAAATAGTTTGGGGTAAATTCGTCACATGTGTACCAGTTTAGAGTTTTTCGTGGTATTAACCCTTAAATTTATTCCATAAAAATAAACTCATAAAAGGACTTTCAAGTGAAACAGGAGTGGGATATAATTGCAGCAGCCACATGGTTGGATCTAATAACTTTATATTTTTCCCGACCTAAAGAGAAAGTAAAATAAAGAAATTGATCTTTTCTGTCGCGCAACATGACGTCGGCTCCTTCTCTATATATGCACGCGCTCTCATTTACTCAAGAACTAAACCAACCCCACTTGGGATCCCTCTCTCTCTCTCTCTCTCTCTCTCTCTCTCTCTCTCTGAGGTTACTACGTTGTTGTGTCTGTTTGTGTTTGGAGCCAACTTGATGGCTGTGCAAGATATGGAGGTTTCGGACGCGAGCGTCACGAACGGAAACGCCAACACAAGCTCCACAACCACCTCGTCTCCACAGTCTCTCTCGCCCACTTCATCATCTTCTCCTCCGCCTCCTCCTCCGACGCCGATCATCATAAGCCCTTGCGCGGCCTGCAAGATGCTGAGGAGAAGGTGCGCCGTCGAGAAGTGTGTGCTGGCGCCCTATTTCCCTCCCACCGAGCCCGCCAAGTTCACTATCGCTCATCGCGTCTTCGGCGCGAGCAACATCATCAAGCTCTTGCAGGTACGGGGTACCATATGTCCTTTTCCTTTTTTTGGGTTCGAGTTTGCGTATGCCGAACGAAAGAATGGGATCCGACGTCGGAGATCACATGATCATCACCTTTGTCTGGATATACTCAAATCGTTTTTTCACGATAAGCTCTTATCGATCTCTGTGTGCGGAATAACCTTCATATAAAAAACGAAAGGCGATTTCGATATGTAGACTTAGCTTCCGTGAGGCAATGGGAGAGCAATGAACGTGACAAGTCGATGAACATGCCGGTGGGGGCTTGAATCCCTCGCTGTGCCTCCTTCCAAAAGATTGTTTTTTCCTCAAGTGTCCAACATGTGAAAGGCATTCGAGCTATCAGGGGGAAATTTCTGCATTGCCCCTTTGGTTATCATATTGGTTGGTCAACCTCCCGACAAAGCCATGATGACGCGCTATTTTTTACTGTTTGTTTTACCGAGAAAACGTCCAAGAAAGTGGGCAAGTTCTGGTGGCTGCAATACACGACGTACGATGGTAGCTAGGAATAGGATGCGTGATTCAGGAACATCCGAGTAACCGTTCGATCTGGTGGGGGGCCCTCCAAATTCAACCACGTTTTAATAGACTTCGGGAAGATGTACCGAGTCATACAACAACTTTATCTATGCATGTAAAAACAAAGGAGTTCAAAAGGTCATGCAATGGAAATTTTGTGAATTTTCCCGGGTAATCTTGGTATGTCAACCATGACAAAGAATCCTACATGACGGTGTGTGAATGTCGACAATGATTTATAAGAATTTTTAACATACGGTATCTCGAGTATAAGAATTGCCAATGGTATTACGTCTTGAAACTCTTTTTTGTGTGTGGATTACTCATGTTAAGACTGATCAATCTTGATCTTTGTCAGGACCTTCCAGAATCGCAGCGAGCCGACGCGGTGAGCAGCATGGTGTATGAGGCCGGGGCAAGGATCAGAGACCCCGTCTACGGCTGCGCGGGCTCGATCTGCCAACTCCAGAAGCAAGTGAGCGAGCTCCAAGCTCAGCTGGCCAAGGCCCAAGCCGAGATCCTCACCATGCAGCACCAGCAAACCAATCTGGTGGCCCTGCTGTGCATGGAGATGGCTCAGTCGGCTTCTCAGCCGCCGGCGCAACAATTCGTTGACAATCTAATCGTCGCCAGTCCAGCCATCTACCCAACCAACAACAACACGAGCCCATTCTTGGACGAGACCAATGCCCTGGGGTCCATGTGGGAGCCCCTTTGGACATGATCGGATCGACCCAGTTAGGGTTTTTCAACAGTGATAATGATATGGCTATTCCTTTTTAGCTCCTAGAAAACTTTGAGAACGTTTCCTATCGAAATTCTCCTAACTCATGTGGCTAAAACATAGCTCAAGAAGAGAAGGAGAGGCGAATAAAGCTAATTTGGAGCTATTTCCTAGTTAGATATAGGGGTGTACTAAGTGTACTAGAGAAATTAGTCCATAGGTAAAGGTATGAACAGAAGAATTGAGAGGGAGAGGAGGAGGAAGTTAGTTAGGATCATATTGGTCACTTTGTTAAAAAGCTTGACAAAGTAGATAGGGTCCTTTATCTTCTGATAGAGATGTGTCGATGTAATGCTGGAGGGGGGGAAATTCTAATTATTGAATCTTGACCCACTTTCTGGTGACCTACCACTATGATGATTTCTTAAAGTTAAATTTGATGCATTATCATGGCAAATTCTCTTGTCTAATCAGCTTTTGACCATATCATTACTGGCCAGAAGAGTCAACATATTGTGCAATCAAGATCCATAATGAAATCCTCTCTTCTCTCTCTTTTTTCGGCTGTAATTCCATATTCTGTAGCGATTAACACTTGAATATAGGTAAAGCGCACAGGCGGAATTAAGAGAAGGCACGCAAGGACATCCAGTGCACGAACAAACCTATATATCACTTGGTCTTCCAAATTCTATTAATACTTCTCTCACTAGTCATAATTATGTAGAAATGAACATAACACATCTTCTATGTTACATAGAATATCGCTAAATTAAGTCAAACTAAGCATAATTGCTCACGAGTGCCCTCGTAACGACTGCAAAATGAGAATTGATTATGTTACATTTTTTTTTGGTAACCGTAAGACTAACGGTCTGTTTTGGGCCACAACAAAAAATAAATAAGAATTAATTAAGAATTACTTCGAAGTCCACTCTTTTAAGAATTTGTGGCTCACAATATATTGTTATTCTCATAGTCATCACTGTTATGCTAGCAAAGTCCTAGTAACGAATGATGCGATTGTCCCAAACGCATAATTGCTTAGGAATCGTGAGCGAAAAAAAAAAAAAACATAATTGCTCATGAATCGTGCCCTAGTAACGAATTATGCGATTCTACCAAACGAGTAATATATCTCAGAAACATAGATACGAGTGAAAAAATAATGAACTATATATCTTTAGTTGGTGTTCTGAGGACGAAAGTCTTGTTTTCTAGGGGAAGACATAACTGCCATCTTCAATTATTGTTGTTGTTGTTCGCTACGGGCTGTCGTTTGGGTACTCGATTTTCCCGACGCAACGCGTTTTTACTGTCGTTGTCGTGGGAAAGTTGCGACCTTCCTGGTTGAATTACGGTCGTAAAAAGAAGGAAATCTAGCGACATTCGCATGGGAGAAACTGGTTCCTTTCCTCGATGGCGATGAAGAGGACAGCGTTCTCCGTTGGGGCCATCGTCAAATGAAGAACCCCACCGCACATGATGGACGCGCGCACATGTCGCGAGCAGTGATGAAGTGCCCTCTTAAAGTGACGCGACCAAAATGATGGATGATGCTTCCAATCGGCTGTTCTTTCAAACGCGTTTCGGAGGAGCGTGTAAATGACATGGAGAGGCTCTGTTACCATGTTAAAAAGTCCAACGAAAAGTTTATGCCAATGGATAGAGGGAGACCAATATGTAAAGAGCACATAATGTCTTCCCGTTGATGGGTGAGCATGATTTCATAATAGAATCGGGAACCGGTCCGGTTCTACGTTTCATAAATTGGGGAACCGGTTCCGACGAGTAGGTTCCAAACCTAGAACTAGTTTTTATGTTTTTCTTTTTTTTTTGTTCTATGTTTTTGCGCAATCCTGCCGTATTCCATGATATTCGATAATAAGTGTGTAATCTAGAACCACTTGTCTGAGTTTCCATTTCCGACAATAATCATGACCGAGACTTTTACTTTGTTGATGTTTTATAGTCTTTTTGTGTTTAAATATGAGTTGTGGTCAGCGGATTATATCAGCAAATAGTGGTCATTGAATATGATGATTCACTCCAATCGATTAATTAATAATACAGGTAAAATCTGGGTAGACTTTGGATCGATCTTGAAACATGCGACATGGTAGGTTTCAGGATTCAGGGAATGCAACGTAGGCTCTAGGTACCAAAAATTTGGGAACCAATTTCGACGGGTAGGTTCTAGATTCCAGGTAGAGTCTGGACCGACTCTAGAACCGCTCGCCCCTACTTTTTAAACGATTCTTTTGATCAAGAAACTCATCGTGAAACATGTGCACGACACGTGAGGTGTTTGATTGTTCTACGGGGGCAGAGGTGACGAGTCAAGGGCAAATTGTCCACTGTCGGTAACCAGTTTTATTCCCTTAAGTGAGAAGAATCTCTCATAATCTCGTACCCTACGGCGCCCAACATGCCATTATATGTCCGTGCTTGGAAGGGAACACATTGATTCTCTTTGAACCGTTTTTGTTCATCCTCCTCTGTCGAACCTTTTTGTATCACCCCGAAAAGTCAACCGTTATCATCCACTACTCCCATCCCACTATGAGCACTCAGTACACAACCACTTTCATATGTTCACTTTAATCTTGAGTTTCGTTTCTCTTGGTGAATCTTAGCAGCCTTGGGCGGAAACTTGTTGATGCCATGTTCACATGATTCTCAAAATGTGCATTGGAAAATTGAGTTATATAT
Organism: Lenwebbia sp. NSW1173648; assembly: GCA_029784005.1. Lineage (NCBI taxonomy): Eukaryota > Viridiplantae > Streptophyta > Magnoliopsida > Myrtales > Myrtaceae > Lenwebbia > Lenwebbia sp. NSW1173648. The sequence goes on from JARCGZ010000011.1 coordinate 2,221,159, forward strand.
CATATTATTGTATCGGAAATATAAGGTAAATGGATCATTCGAGAACATAGGCACAAATCTAACATTCGTTATCAATCGGTGGCACGTCTAGACGAGTTTGCGCAATGTTCTCAACCATGTTCCACATTAGCACATTTTGATGGGCAAAATTGTCCAATAAGTCTTAAACATGTTACACTTTTGCCAATTCAGTCATAAATCTTTTAATTGTGTCAATTGAGTCCTAAACATTTTCACGTTTTGCCAATTGAGTTCATTCGCTCAAATTTAGCTTGAAATCGTTGACATGGACGCCAGATGTCCTACGTGGCACGGTTGGCGCTGACGTGGAGAATTTTTAATAATGTTTTGATATTTTTTCAAATAATTTTTTTAAATAATTATTTTACTTTTCTATTTTCTTTTCTTTCTTTTTTTCTATTGCGGCCATCGAGCACTAGCCGGCCACTGGGCGAGGGCCCGATGACCCTTGCCGGCCACAACAAAGAAAAAAGAAAGAAGGAAAAGAGAAAAAAAGAAAGAAGAAAATAGATAAATAAGTCGAAAAAAATAAAAATAAAAATTATCCATGTTGGTGCCGAACGTGCCACATAGAACGACCGGCTTCCACGTCAATGATTCCCAGTCAAAATTGATCGGATGAATTCAATTGGAAAAACGTGAAAAGGTTTAAGACTCGATTGTCACAATTAAAATATTTAGGACTGAATTGCCAAAAACGCGATAGGTTTTTTACTTTTTGGACAATTTTCCCTATCTTAATGCGTGATCAGTCACTCTGTAAATTACGTACGTACAAGAATTAACTACACTAACATATCTAACTTTATGTCGTGGATATGACAATTGGGTATATTGAAGTGTCTATTTACGTCGACATCGACATTATTTAAATTATGTTGCTTAATGAGGAGGTCTTCCTTTGGTTTTCTATAGAGACTAGTGCAACATCATATCGTGCTTTGGACAAGACAATGGATTGGTTTGCTGGTGAACCACCAGCAGCTAAATTATTGCTTTGCTTCAGATAAGGTTAGGTTTTATTAGTTGAGTGTATGCCCCATGCATGCGGTTTCTCCAATTCTACTCTTGTGGATCCTATGCTGAGACTAAAGTAATGTGCCCTATATAATTATCCGCTATGGTCCATTAGGTCATGTGACTCTCGTATGGATGTGTGACCGCCCATGTGCAATATACATCGACCGCATTCTTGCAAAACTTATCATTTTCCATAAGAAAGCAACTTCGAACACGACATTCATTCGTACCCGAGGCAATGAAATCGCAGACATTATGGCGATCTAGATATGCTCACTGGGCATACTTCGAGTTAGCCCTAGAAAAGGTGGTAAGTACGTTATATTCTTACATAAAATTGAAAACATCTTATATATATCAGGGTCTTAAGAGATCGTGTGATCTCTGTGATGGCGAGATGAACGAATTTAAATGGATAATGTGAAAACTTGTCTGGGGAACAAAGTTTGTCCATCTATCTCGAGTATTACGAGGATGAAATTAGAATTAACGCTTCGTTTCAGGGATTTCCTAAGATTGTACCTGTCGATCCGGGCAGTCTCAACTCTCAAGCCATGAATTTTTCGCTGATTTCCAATCCGTGTGTCTATGGCTGCCACAAAAGCAGTCAAACAAGGGCATGTGCAATGCCTCCTGATTGCGAAGTTAATGCGTAGAATATGCTTTGAAGACGAGGACGTTGTCTATATATATCCTCTTTAATGGAAAAATTATCAAAAGAGTCTTGTACTTATTATATTTGTGCCAATTCAGCCATAAACCTTTTAATGTTGCCAATTGAGTCCTAAGCATTTTTCACATTTTGTCAGTTGAGTCCATCTGAAAATTTTGACCGGAAATTGCTGACGTGAACACTGACTGTCCTACATGGTACGGTCGCGCAGATGTGGACATTAATTAAAAATATTTAAATATTTGTTTGAATTTCTTTATAATTTTTGGTTTTTTCTTTTTTTTCTTTTCTCTTCTTTTCTTTACTTTTTCTTTGACCTAGAGCGGACGAGGGTCGCCTAGCGAGGGCCGGCCTCGCTAGTGGCCGGTGAGGGAGACCTTGCCAGCCCACTCCAGCCAATGGTAAAAAGGAAAGGAAAAAATTCACAAAATTTTAAAAAGTTGTCCACATCAGCAACGGTACGCCACATAGAATGAGCGGCGCTGACTGGACCGCCACGTCAGCGATTTCCGGTCAAAATTGACCGAATGTACTCAATTGGCAAAATATGAAAAAGTTTATGACTCAATTGACATAATTGAAAGGTTTATGACTGAATTGGCATAAGTGCAATAAATTCATGACTTTTTTTTTTAATGATTTTCCCTCCTTTAACTGCTAGAGTTTTCTTTAATTAAATCCGTAAATTATTGGTTTTTTAGAGATATCAACATTTGTCTAATCCTCTTTACCAAAAAAGAAACATTTGTCTAATCTGAAGTTGCTGTCCAACGTTATCCACGTAGCCACTGTAGCAATCTAAGATCTGGAATCGTCAAATACGAGAGAATATGTAACAAACCTTGTCCCTTTGACTTCGACATTGGTGCTGAATTTTTCAAGCATCAGTTGGTGATTAGACCACCGGGGGCACTCGGTAGTCTCTGGGGTCGATAGCAACATTTTGTCCCAGTTGAGAATTATCATACCTACAGCAGATATCTCTACCCTAACTGCTATAATAAACTATCAAACGTGGCAGTGAGGGATCAGAGACGAAGATACAATTCAAAAATAAAAGAATTTAGCAGGGGATGAGATTCAAATCCAACCGGGGTTCTCAACGGATCAACAGGAAGAAAAAGCTCTTGATTTGATTATTCTGACCAACCTACGATCAATCACGGAAGGGCAAGTCACGGATAGCAAGTCAATGTAGACCACGTGCATGTAGTGGGTAGAGGACGACTTGTTCGCACTCTCCTGTATTTATGAGATCTCTAAATTAACTCATTTGAGGTATTGTTTGCTTTGACTCATCTTATATCGAGTCTCATAATTTTGTCATTTCAGGAGGTCACCCATCCTGATAGTGCTCTAGCATGAGCACGCTTAACTTTGGAATTTAAAAGCAAATCTTGCCGTCACGTCAAAAGGTGCCTACGTGAGTTAATTCCAGTTTTTACTATATATTCCGGAATTGCTCTCCGTTGATTTAGTGTGCAATTCTATTCATTCCTGCCCCCTTCATCATCCTAGAAACCTGTCAGGAGTCGCTACTCGTTCAAGCCCTCATGCTCCGGTGACCACGTCCCGCCCTGCCCTCGTCAAATCGGGCCGTTACAGTCGAGCCTTTGAGCCTTTAAGCCTTTAAGATAGTGCAGGCAAATAACACACGAGAAAATGGTATCTGCGTATGACACGAATTCTAGATTCTAACAATGGAGAGACATGTTGTAATGGGAACTGAAACACTGCTTTTGAAAATGCGGGTTGTGCAGAAAGGTAATCTACTTAGCTTTCTGTCTCGACGCCATGGCTTGGCTTCACGAGTTAAAAAGGAAGATATGTTCGCATTGTCCCGCACGCTCAGGTGAGCACAATCACCTGATCTTTTTCTCATTTCACGGCGGATGAGTTAACTGGTAAAGCGTCTGAAACAACAAGAAAGTAAACCGTTTTTGACTTCTTAGGTTTTGGGAGAGTGCCCGTTGTCTCATAAGACGCGGTGTCCGATTTTGTGCGGCGAAAAAGTCAATCTTAAGTGCGTGGACAAGATTTCGAGCCTCACCGCTCCAAATTTTGTAAACCGGGTAAGGGGCGAGTCGGAGTTGTCTTGTCATAAGCACTCTAATTCAAACCTCCCACCATATAGTTATGGTATTCAAGCGATCAATTCAAAGTCATGGCATAAAATGAACGTTTTTAGAAGATATTGCACTCAAATGGCCGAAAGAAAAAAGTTATGGCACTCAAATGAGCGTCGTACGAAAGTTACGGCACTTATGGTGCACTTGTCCCGAACAAAATGAGAGCGTCGAGTTATGTTACAAGAGTATTTAACATCCTTAGGTCGAACTTTTGACCTTGATGTTATCGAATAAAAGACTAGGGTAAGAGTCTCGTGTAAAAATGAGTGAGCTGATTGTTCTAAATATATTAAATTATTACAGAAGGACTCAAATTTAATCATAACATGATTAAATTCGAAAAACATTTTATCTTGGCACTCATAACTCAAGCTCAAAACACATCAAATCAGATCCAGCGCATTCCAAAGTTGATCATAGTCGGTAACAATCATGTATGCACTTCGATTTGCATATTGTGAAAGTCTTTAGCATCAATAAGTGATCATACTTTAAAGTATGAGTGAGTTGAAACGGCAAGTCGTTATTTTGGACTCTAAGATGATCGACTTTTCGTCTTTCCCCACAGACTTCGATGTTCCCTAGGTAAGTTCATTTAGTACTTCAGCTTAACTGCCCAGGAATCCTGCTTTGAAGAGGTAAAATTAGCATTGCTATATTTATAAGGAATGTCTAGTCATTTTCTTTCATCACATCGCTTGGTGATCACGACATATGTGCACTAATTTAGTTACTCATAAAAGAAAATACTTTGCGACATAGCGGTTACTTAACAAGGGATTCCAACTCGAAGACGGCCTTCTTTGACAAGAAAAGTGCCGTGGATGTGTGCACGTGAGGGTGATAGATATGGCATAAGGTGAAGCAATTAATATATCCAAGTTGATCCGTAATTAATGACTATGTTTTTCGATGATAGTGGATTCAACTAGTTATGTTGATAGGTTTAGTCTTGGGCTTACTCTTGTCGATCTCTCGGATGAAGGTATTAATGCATTTCTACGATAGAAAAACAAAAATTTATAAACAATAACGAAAATCGATAAACTGAAAAAAAAAAAAAAATTGGTAAATGATACTTTTTAACACCCACCAATGTTTTCAGAAATATACTGGAATAAAAGAGAAAAAATGATTCGCCATTTTTAAAATGAAATGGTGGAATTGATCCATAATCGAAAGGAGAAAAATTTCTACTTATATGGTGAAAAAGTATGATACAACGAATGCTTGTTTTTCAAATGACTGTACTAGCATAATAGTTTTTGGGTGACTGTGAGAATAACAGTATATTGTGAGTCATAAATTCTTAAAAGAGTGGACCCCACAATAACTTTTAATTATTTATTATTTATTTTTTGTGGCCAAAAATAGACTATTAGCATAACAGTCGCCAAATACTGTTACATAATCAATTCCCTCGTGCAAATTCTGTCATCGATTGTGGCGTCCTCGCTATCGTGATTGAAGGATTGTTTTTGTCAACGAATTTCTCAGGGCATTTTCAAAGTGAAAATGCATTGAAAGCCAAAAAAGATTTAAAGATGGCTATCCTATCAAAGTGGAAAGAGAGGACTGCTATATTATTAAAATAAAGGCAAAACCAGTATGCATCCCTATCATTCTTATCTTTAGGAATCAACACTTGTTCTGAATACTTGGATAAACACAAATTATTAATGTGGTCACGCTCATGCACTCCGAAATCATTCCTATGCAATACAATAACCCAAACACGATATCCCTTTATGTCGTTTGTCATTGGCCTAACGTCCCAACCTCCGACCTTCACTCCCGACCTCTCGTCGTAGGGTCACAGGCCACGGCGACGTTAGATCGAAGGTTGGTTAAGGTCAATTATGAGATTGTGACTTTCGGTTGCGATTGAGATGCTATGTGCAAGGAGGTGTAAACCACAGCACATTGATGGTGGCAATGGCCAACGGGAAAATTGTCCAAAAAGTTTTAAACCTATTATACAACGGCCAATTCAATCTTGAACCTTTTATTTGTGCCAAGTTAGTCATAAACTTATTAATGATTTGCCAATGTAGTCCTTCCGGCTAATTTCTGCGAGAAATCAATGACATGGACGCCGATCGTCCTACGTGACATAATTAGGACGACCGGAGCCGACGCGGATGATTTTTTTATTTGTTAATTTATTTTTCATGAAAAGAAAATAAATTGAAATTTTAATTAAAAAAATAAAAATTCAAGAATTTAAACCATTTTTTTAAAGAAATATTTCGTATTTTAGCATCACAACAGCCTTTTATAATTAATAATAGTCAAGACAATCTCTAAGAGTTAAAATCATCTCACGCTTCTATCAAAATGTGTCGTACTCTACTTTAATTATATTTTTGTGTAACAATCTGCGCACTAAACGTCTAATTTATTTTGTCATAGCTCATGGTGCATTGACATAGTATCATATAGAATGGATAACTACCGAGATACCGAATAATTTCGTTTACAAGAAATTCCATACATAGCACCACCAATCCACTAGGATGATAAGGACGTAACCAAGGAGGATGCCACGGCAAAGCCAAAAAATTCTGTTCTTTTTCCTTCTTTTCATCGCAATCTCTCGAGAAAACTATAAAAAAAAACTCCTAAACCTTCTGCACTTGTGTCAATTCATATCTGAACTTTTTAATTGTGTCGATTGAATCCTAAATTTTTTGGCGATTATCAATATAGTGCTGACATGGACGTCAGCCGTCCCATGTGACACGGCCAGCGCTGATGTGGATAATTTCTTATTATTTTATGAATTTTTTTGAATTTATTATTACTTTTTTTCTTTTCTTTTCTTTTCTTTCATTTCTTTTTCTTCCCAACTGTGGGCCGACGAGGTCTGGGCGAGAATCACAACGCTCTCATCGACCAAGGCGAGCGTGTCGGTCCTAGCCTAGATTTGGGGGAGGGCCCATCGCCCTCGCCAATGGCCGGCGATGGGGCCAAATTTGAAAAAAAATAATAATAAAGAAAGAAAAGAAATGAAACGAATAAAAAATAACAAAAGATTCAAAAATTAATTTTAGAAATTTGTAAAAATTATCCATATCGTGCCACGTAAGACGGCCGACATTTATGTTGGCGATTTCCTTCCAAAATTGACCAGATAGTCTATATTGACAAATTGTCGAAAAATTTAGGACTTAATTGGTACAATTGAAAGGTTTAGAAGTGACTTGGATCGAACCGTTTATAAGTCTATGACCCGACCCACCCGTTTGAAAGATCTACTGAATTGGCACAAATATAATAGGTTCAAAACTTTTTTTGGTTCTTCACCCCGATCTCAATGTGGAAAAGAAAATTTTTGATGTAGCACCACTAATATAAATAGTTGATAATCTACTTCTTAGCTCTCTCATTCTAAAAACACTTTAAGCTGGAAGCGCTGTAATTTAACAATAGAACGTAAGGCATGTCAATTTAAACATTTTATTCACTCAATTCGTCGATCAATGATTAATTTAATAAGGAAAAAAGGCCCGGGGGGGGGGGGGGGGGGGGGGGGGGGCAGTTCAGACTGTTACATAATCAATTCCCTTGTGCAAATTCTGTTATTGGTTGTGGCGTCCTCGCTATCGTGATTGAAGGATTGTTTTTGTCAACGAATTTCTCGGGCCGTTTTCAAAGTGAAAATGCATTGAAAGCCAAAAATGTAGTCCTTCCGGCTAATTTCTGCGGAAAATCAATGACATGGACGCCGGTCGTCCTACGTGACATAATTAGGACGACCGGAGCCGACGCGGATGATTTTTTTATTTGTTAATTTATTTTCCATGAAAAAGAAAATAAATTGAAATTTTAATTAAAAAAATAAAAATTCAAGAATTTAAACCATTTTTTAAAGAAATATTTCGTATTTTAGCATCACAACAGCCTTTTATAATTAATAATAGTCAAGATAATCTCTAAGAGTTAAAATCATCTCACGCTTCTATCAAAATGTATCGTACTCTACTTTAATTATATTTTTGTGTAACAATCTGCGCACTAAACGTCTAATTTATTTTGTCATAGCTCATAGTGCATTGACATAGTATCATATAGAATGGATAACTACCGAGATACCGAATAATTTCGTTTACAAGAAATTCCATACATAGCACCACCAATCCACTAGGATGATGAGGACGTAACCAAGGAGGATGCCACGGCAAAGCCAAAAAATTCTGTTCTTTTTCCTTCTTTTCATCGCAATCTCTCGAGAAAACTATCAAAAAAAAACTCCTAAACCTTCTACACTTGTGTCAATTCATATCTGAACTTTTTAATTGTGTCGATTGAATCTTAAATTTTTTGGCGATTATCAATATAGTGCTGACATGGACGCCAGCCGTCCTATGTGACACGGCCAGCCCTAACGTGGACAATTTCTTATTATTTTATGAAAAAAAAAATGAATTTATTATTACTAATTTTCTTTTCTTTCCTTTCTTTTTCTTCCCAACTGTGGGCCGACAAGGTCTGGGCGAGAATCACAACACTCTCGTCGGCCAACAGGCGAGCATGTCGGTCCTAGCCTAGATTTGGGGGAGGGCCCATCGCCCTCGCCCATGGCCGGCGATGGGGCCAAATTTGTAAAAAAAAAAATAAAGAAAGAAAAGAAAAGAAACGAATAAAAAATAACAAAAGATTCAAAAAATAAATTTAGAAATTTGTAAAAATTATCCATATCGTGCCACGTAAGACGGCTGGCATTTATGTCGGTGATTTCCTTCCAAAATTGACCAGATAGCCTATATTGACAAATTATCGAAAGATTTAGGACTTAATCGGTACAATTGAAAGGTTTAGAAGTGACTTGGATCGAACCGTTTATAAGTCTATGACCCGACCCACCCGTTTGAAAGATCTACTGAATTGGCACAAATATAATAGGTTCAAAACTTTTTTTGGTACTTCACCCCGATCTCAATGTGGAAAAGAAAATTTTTGATGTGGCACAACTAATATAAACAGTTGATAATCTACTTCTTAAGCTCTCTCATTCTAAAAACACTTTAAGCTGGATGCGTAGAACATAAGGCATGTCAATTTAAACATTTTATTCACTCAATTCGTCGATCAATGATTAATTTAATAAGAAAAAGGGAGGGGGGGAAAAGAAAGGAACCAGCTTTGATAGGCATCCATAGTTTTGTACTTCTTTTGGGCCAAACCAGGTCGCATCTGTACTGTACCTCTTCTGTCTACACTTTTATATGGTCGGATGGTCAGTGCATCTAGAAAGCACCCCACGTTTCGACTGAGTCAGCTTTGGGGAAGAGATGAACTTTGGTGGAAGAAATTCCTTCCTTCTCTCCATTTTCTTGACGGTCCATTTTATTTAATTTTTTTTCTTAACTTAGGACAATCACATTTCTCTTCCCCACGACTTCTTTATCCGACAAGATACCAAAGTTCGGCGGCGATTTCTGGTCGAGGATCGAGCCGACTCTTTCCACCATCGCGATTCTCAATTTTCTTCATTTAGATTTAGCAGGCCAATGCCAAATCGAAGTCGTTAAATGAGACAAAAAAATACGCCCCTCGAAAGTCCACCGGTAGCTACCTAACAGCGTAAGAATTGTCAGGGGGCGGTCAACAAGTCTAAGCAGAAAATTAGCTTGTGCTAGAACCGTTAGACAGAAATGACACTCGGACACGAAATTGAACTTTACCCCCAATTCGATTGCACTTGACCAATACTAGAAAAGCAATTTTTCTTCGCGAAGTGAAAGGTGGAAAACATGTCTGTCTAGGCATAATTTTCTTCGAGGTCGAAAGCAAGGAAGGTTCGTTCCTCGCGACGGACAGGAGTTTCTGCACAAATCGTCACGCTTTTCGTCGATGCCGCCGCGAATTTTCTCGACTTATCGGCGAAATCGATCTTGGTGTGAGTGCCGAGCCGATTTCCGCCCTTCGACTCGCTTGGAAAAGTCTGGGGTGAAAAAACATGCCGTGTTCCAATGAAACGAATGTTTAGTAACTATCTAATCGTGGCTGGAGAGAGGAGGTCGGCTTTGTCGTTGTCGACTTTGAGGAGGGGTTTGCACATGGGTACAGCCTTGAATTTTGCCTAATAAATCCAAAGGCAAAGTTGTTCTGCTGGGAATTGTAGGGGAAGAGCGGGATTTTGGCATGTGCGTGACTAATGTCCCGTTTTCGTCACGACCGCCACCAATCGACACATCGTCTTGAATTTGATGTCCCTATGTTAATCGGATGAAAATTGCGCTTTTCTGTCGACATTTTTCCCGCGAAGGAAAATCCGAAATGATAACTTAGAGTCTAATATGCCCGAATTTGACAAATTAAGTACGTAAACACTAAACAGTGTCCACTTTTGATTTCCAGTGATTACTAAATATGTACGTAAACAGTGACCACTTTTGTTCTGAGCCGTGAACGTTCTTAGTCGGCGGCCGGTGAGTCATAGACGTTTTATTCTAGTCAATTAAGGAATGTGCTTTCTAGCCCAGTTGATTTGAATGTTGTTCGCAGCAGAACCCGTTCAATGGTCATCGTTAAGGCCCAAAATAATAGAAAGAAAATATAAAGAAAAGAAAATCGAGTACTGATGATATTGGACCGGAATAAATTTCACTAAAATCGCCCATGGAGCAAATTCTTTTTATTGGTCCAAAAGGAACAACGACGCAAAATGTGTTGTATGGACCGGTAGGGAGGGACCGGCTCGTAATACCCGTATCTTCTATGAAGCCATTGGAAGACGTGATGCACAATTTCCCCATCCTCTTCCAAGTCCGTTAGTTAATGGTTTGTGTTCATCTATATGTATCTATGGAGCATATGTTGATTAAATTTACATTATATTTGTGAAGGTAACTATTATTTAGTAGATGTTGGATATCCAAATACCATGAGTAATTTTGGGCCATATAAAGAAGTTAGATGTCATTTGCCAGAGTTTCGACGAGATCCCACACCTGCGGGATATCGAGAAGTGTTCAACCGTGTCCATTCCTCGCTATGCTTAGAAATTAAAGGAGCCTTTGGCGTATTCAAAAAAATGTGGAAGTTTGCGACTAATATGCCAGGTTATCTATATGAAAGGAAAGTGAAAATTGTCATGGCGACAATGGCTTTGCATAATTATATACGAAGAAATAATCGCGACTGATAAGGATTTTGAAAGAGCATAGTTGGATCCGTACGATGGATATTCAGTTGACCTAAATGATGTAAATGAGGGGATGCTCTAAATAAAATACATCTCCTGACATGGCATGTTTACATTATAAAATAGCCATGACTTTAGAAAATAGTTAAGGACGTTTGTTTTTTTAAGGATAACGTATTGTTTTCCTCGGGATATATGTGACTATGTTTATTTTAATGAAATTACTCTACTTTTAATTGAGAAATATGCACTTTGAAGTGATTTGTTTATTTTTAAATTTGTTAATACATTCCTTTTACATTGCTCTTAACACAAAAATCTAAAAGTTACTGTCATTTGTTTTTGTTATCATTAAACAACTTAAAATTATTAGAAAAACTTAAATCGGTCATCCCAAAGGACTGTCCAAGTATATGTTTACCAAACAGTCTTCCTCTTAAAGTTGATTTCCAATGCACTTTTGAATTATAGTTTATCAAACGGTCTTTGCTCTTTATGAAAGCCCTTTCATGCTTCTTTGCATTTCCCCAAAAGTTTATGATCCTGAAATGTAACCTAATTATTCGACTAAAACAAGCAAATCACAACAGAAAAATAATATAATCATGTTTAATTCATCAAAGATGGCGATAAAAGAGCGAGTAAAATATAAAGTGCAATAAAGCAACCCGATAAGTCGGTAAAGAATAAATCATGATCTCGCTGTTAAACCTCGGAACAGTTACCCTCCTGAGCTAATTTTAGATCTACCAAAAGTTCGAAAACTTATCACGAAAGTGCAATTGATTCAAAAAACTTGTCAAATTGGTGCAATCGAGGAATTCCGTTATCATCAAATTTTTTTAATAGAAAATGTTGACGTGGCATTTTCAAATTAATTTTTCTTTCGTATGTGGCATCTTTTATTATTTTATTCTCCAATTTTATTTAAATTACATTTAAAAAAATAAAAAATATATGTAAAAATGAAAATAAAAGGTTTTTTTATATCAAAATTTTTATTTAAAAGTTAAAAACAAAAGGTTAATACCATGAAAGACTCCAAGCTGGCACGTTTTTGATAAATTTACTCCAATCTAATTTTAGATCACTAAAAATCACAAATTGGTACAAACATGACATATTTACCCCTCCGTCATCTTCCATCGAATTTTAGCATAAAATAGCTGAGCTGGATGACACATGGCAATAACTCAGTTGACGTGACAAGTCAACGTGGAAATCCATAACTCCCTCTCTCTTTGTTTCTTCAATTAGCCATAATTTGAAAACAAATAGGGCTCATTCTCTCTCTCCCTCAAATCACGAAAAACCCTAGATCATTTTCTCCTTCATTGCTGTTTTCATCTTCGTTTTTGTGATTAGACATGGAAACTCGTTTGAGCACGCTTTTATCTCTGGTAATTTTCTCGCCTTCAACTTTTTTCTCCAGGTTTGTTTGGCAAACTTATCCAACTATCGAAATTAGGATGTACAATGGCTTCAATCGGAAGTGGTTCGAAAAGAAGCGTGGCCTAAAATAAAATCGTAGGCAAGAACATTACCAAAGATAAAAGTGTGCTCGAACAAGTTTCGATGCCTAATCTCGAAGACAAATGCGGCCACGCTGAAGGAGCGTGCTCGACAAAGAGGAAGACCTAGGGGGAGGGAGAGAGAGAGAGAATGAGCCCTGCTTGTTTTCAAATCAAAGCTAATTGACGAAACAAAGATTTGTTGATTTTCACGTGTACTTGCACGGTCAACTGAGTTATTGTCATGTGTTATCAAGCTCAATAATTCCACGGTAAAATTTGACGAAAGTTGACATAGGGTAAATGTGTCATTTGTGTACCAGTTTGAAGTTTTTAGTGAACAAAAAATTGGTTCAGGGTAAATTTTACACAAGTGTGCCAGTTTAGTGTTTTTTTAGTGACCCAAATATTAGTTTTGGAGAAATTTATCACATGTGTACTAGTTTTGGGTATTTTGCCTAGAAACAAAAAGAATGGTAGGACCTCGTTACCTCTCTCTGACTTTAAACATCAACATAGTATCAGAGCCAATGTTGTCCTTTTTGCGAATGTGCGTCCACCCCCCATTAGTCAAATTTCACGTGCCGCGCCGCTCGTAATCCGGCCTGCACGTGAGAGGGGGTGTTGAAGTTGTTGTCTCACATCACTTGACAATGGGTTCTATACATTTTTTATATTCATATGATTTCCCTCCACCTATCTGCTTAAGCTTTTGGGTTGGACGCCGCCGCCCATCGCAGACGGGGCTGACAAAGGTCGCCGCCCTTGGGCGAGGGTGGCTGGCCCAGCCTCAATTGAGGCGCCCAAGGCCTTTTTATTTTTTGTTTAATGATTTGTTTATTCTTTATATACTTATTTATTTTTATTATTCATGCTATTTTTATTTTTGTACTTTTACAAGAACGAACACTCGAATTGTTAACTAAAATTCACGTGTCAACAATTTCGAATAGGCAACAGCTATCGAATCAATGATAGAAGGTTCCGAAAACGTCTCTACGAGTATTGTCGCTAGGCACCGACGACAGACCGGTTCGAGTTACTTGACCGCAAAGCAGAGACAAACAGAGGACGTCGGTGAGACCTTGAAACCGAGGCCGGCGAGGAAGAGCTACGTTTCAGAAACGACCAAGAAAATCGGAAAGCCTCCTAAAAGAATTTCAATCGAGAGCATTTTTCTCGTGTCGTTGCCCAATGAGTATCTGAAATGGTGCTCTCTGTTGAATTCCCTCCGAGCAATGTATGACCACTTTTTTTGCAGATCTTGAAGACTTCGATCAGAGTCTGACAAAAAAAAAAACAGAAGACGTCGATCAGAGAAAAGTGAAAGGGAGAGAGAGAGAGAGAGAAGAGGGCCAAGCCTCTTTTCAATTTTGATGGGCCTTGAGTCCATTAAAATGGGCTGAGAAAATAAACCTGGAATGGGCTTTATTTTGTCCTTTTTTCTATTATTTATTATTGTTTCCTGTTCGTCTTACTTTTATTTCATTTTTCGATTTTACAAGAAAGACCACTTGAATTGTCTTCGAAAAATCATTTTGTGGACAGTGGATGGCATTTTTGTAATTTTCATTTGAAGAGGGGAAAGGCCACTCGATGTGGGCGTTGTGGGCTTCATGGGTTGGACTCTCGGCCTTAATGGGCCATGTTAGGTGGGCCGGGTCAACTCCGGTCAAACAGGGTTGACCCGAGTCCTCGTGATTGCTCAAATTTTTTTTTCCTGAAATTATTCTTGAATGTCTAAATTGCATTGAAAGTGATAGTATTAGGCATAATTTGAAAAAAATGCACAAGTTGACTTTATCGGAAATTTTTTATTTATTTTTCGAGCGAAGGTCAAACTCTTCGTTAGATTGAAAAATATATAATTTAGGGATTCAAACTTATGGAATGAAAGTTCATGAACCTAATCGAACAATTTGTAATAATATAAAATTTTCAGTCGAGCTTTATCCTCATAAACAAAACCAATTTCCTACAAATAAGAGCAACATGTTAACTTTTTATTTGCCCGTGAGAGGAAGAAATTGTCACTCCTAATTGATTGGGACATCGATAGCATAAGATATGAAATTTAGAGATTTTGCTATATCATGTCCTGATGAGCAATAATAAATGTGGATGTTTTTACATATTATCATATTCATTGTTTGGTATGTATGTCATATCAGTCTAATGCCCAAATCGAGATAGTAAGAATCTCTTATGATTCACTGTTAAAGAAACCACAAATGCACAAACAACCTCCATCGACTAATATATGATTGGTGTACAATTTAAAATTTTAAGAGCAAAAGAGCGTAATGCAACATTCTAGTGCCAAGGACTCGACTATGAAAGAAATATAAAAGGGGTACAGCAACCTCGACGAGGTAGATATACCAACAAATGCCAACTCTAGTAAATAAGAGAAAACACGATCATTCACCTTCGCGTTTTTGAAAAGTACAGTGTTTCGGTTCTCTCGTGACTTTTGTGAAACTTCAACTTGAACCACAGAACAACGGAGGAGAATGAGTTTCGATTCTCTTTCTATTTTCGTGAATTTTTAACATGAACCAGAGCTCTACAGAGGAGGAGGAGTTTCAACTCTCTCGCTATTTTTGTGGAGTTTTGACGTGAACCAAAATATACGAATGAGTCGTGAAACTTCAATGCGAACTAGAGGTATAAAGAAGGAACGGAGGCTTAGGTTTTTTTTTTTTTTTTTTAAGAAATCTCATTGCCCCTCATTCACTCAGAATTGAAAAGATCATTTCAAGTTTGAATTTGTTAATTTAAACATTGGGATATTCGACTTCATTTTCATTTACTTATTATATTTTTTTATTTTTCATTTTTAATATCTTTTTTATTCCCTTCCATCCTTTTATTTTTCAAATAATAAACTATATTAATAGACCTAAAGTATGTTATAAGTATAGATACTATTTTATACATACATAATATATCATATGAGATGATACAAGTTCAAATATATAAATGAAACATGATTAAATGAAAACGAAAAAATTGCTGTTATTTTATTTATTTTGAATTTTCCTTTTCATATTTGTGTTAGTTATAGTTAATTATAATTTTTTGATAATTTAAGAACTTTGCTATTCGAGAAATTAGCTTTTATATCGTGGATTACCTCCTCATAGGACATATTTGTATAGGTTATATCTCTCTTACGTATTATACCTGACCTTATCAGCCTAATAACCAAATAGACTTTTATAGTAACTACCAAAAGCAGGGGCAAACATATATGGGAAAATAGTGTGTTATTAGGGACAAAAGAGACAAATCACAGTCTGACTCCGACAATGTAGAATCACGTCTCCGTCCCGCCCCCAAAAGCACGCCGATCACAATCTGATCACTGTCACTTCCCTACTCCATACATGGGCTCCCGCTTCTCCATCGACGACGACCTCCGTTCCCACGTCGACGAGCAACACCGCGAGCTGATGGCCGCCCAAACCCTGGAATCGGACCTCGACCTCGCTTACCGCCTCCAGCTCGAGGAAGCCTTAGCCGCTTCCCTCTCTCTCCTCCCCTCCTCCTCCTCACCCCCGCCCCAAACCCTAGCCCCGCCCGCCGACGTCGTCTCACCCTCCTTCGTCTCCCTCCAATCCGACGAGTTCTCCAAGTTCCAGCGAGAGCTCAAGGACCGCGAGTTGAGCGACGCCGAGGCGAGGCGCGTCAGGGAGGATCTCCACCGTCGGATCCACGATCAGAAGGTCGCCACCGAGATCATGACCATCCCCGACGATGACTGGGGCGACTGGGGAGATGAGTTCGAGCGGCCTTTTGGCGAGGGTTGTTCCAAGGATTTCGGCGGCGGCGGCGTCGGCGTCGGCGATGTGTTTAGTTTGTATTGCAAGGGTTTGGTGAGTGACGAGAGGGTCGAGGGGCAGAAATGCAATTCCGTTTTCGCGGGAGTCGGAATTGCGGTTTGTGATTTTAAGGGGAATTTGATATTCGAAGTGAGGAAGCCATTGGTAGGGCCCGGGACGAGCAAGAGCAAGGTTGTGGTTGAGGCCAAGGCGTTGGTTGAAGGCCTTAATGCTGCTGTGGCGTTGGAGTTGAAGAGGATTGTGTTTTACTGCGATTACTTTCCGCTTTTCCAGTTCGTGAGTTTCTCTGTCTCTAGTTTCTGCGTTTCTCGTCATTCAATTGTTTATTTCCGTACTTGAATTGTTTGTTTTGGCCCCCATTCACTCTTCACATTGGTTTGAGGGAGGTGTCTGTTTTAGTTTTCTCTATAGAGGATTACCAAAGTTGAATTCTTCACTTCTTATCGTTCTGTATTAGTCTACCTTCTCTTGTTGATTGAGTGAAAATGTGAAACGTTTATCAAGATGAGCGCAATCTGAAAACGTGCCTGTGCCATTTGCTTGCTCTGTTGGGTCTGGTTGTTTTTTGATGAGGTTACAGGTATGTTTCCAGGCGCAATTAGTCTATCTGGCTTATAATCATACCGCATCTTCTGGGAACTTGTACCAACTTCTTCTTTAGCTGAAGCAACATCTGATTATATGATGGAGATAAATAAACCTTCACATTTGAGTTATTTCTATAGGCACGTAGCAGATGGCAAAGATGGTACATTGTCCTGACTCCTGACCCTACTCCAAATTATTCAAGTCTTTGTTCTGCAATTACTGAAGGTTCAAATCATATGGCTTTACCTAAATAATCATTAACATAAATGTTCTGATTTGACATTTTGGTTGTTTGCGTTGTTTATGAAGGTGCCTTCATGAATCTAAGCAGAAATAATTATGTTAACCTCCTACATTAATATCTGGTTCCATTCATCGTAAGTATACAGTCTAGTCACTAATGTGGTTGACGTTGCAATGTAGATTACTCGTAGATGGACGCCGAAGCAGCGCAAGGTTGTGACATTAGTTGAGCAAGTGACTCTTCTTAGAAAAAAATTCGATCGGTGCAATTTCTTGTTGGTAGCACGAAATGAGTTCAAGTTTGCCTTTAAACTTGCAAGAGATGCGATAACTTCCCAGATTGTGAGGCGTGTAGACAGTGTTGCCAGCAAGAATCTGAAGGAGACCTGTGTAATCTGTTTAGAAGATACTGATGTTAGTCAGATATTTGCAATTGATGGATGCTTGCACCGCTATTGCTTTTCTTGCATGAGACAGCATGTAGAGGTGAAGTTGCTCCATGGTATGGTGCCAAGATGTCCTCACGAGGGATGTAAATCTGATCTTAATGTCAGCAGCTGCAGTAAATTTTTGACACCCAAACTAATTGAGATGATGACCCAGCGGTTAAAGGAAGCCTCAATCCCTGCTACAGAGAAAATATATTGCCCTTATCCCACGTGCTCTGCATTGATGTCAAAAAGTGAAGTTTCAGAAAACTCAACCACTTCTGGTGTAGGTGTCACAAGATCCGGAGCAAGGAAATGCATAAAATGTCATAGACTCTTCTGTATCGATTGCAAGGTTCCTTGGCATAGTAGTTTGACATGCTTGGCCTATAAAAGATTGCATCCTCATCCTCCTGCTGAAGATGCAAAGCTGAAGTCTCTTGCTTCCAGGAATCTATGGCGTCAATGTATCAAATGCAATCACATGATCGAACTTTCTGAAGGCTGTTACCACATGACTTGCAGGTACTTAATTCCCATGGGTGACCTGCCCGGTTGAGCTGCTCTTTACCTGGGGTATCTTCTAGTTGATATGCATAATGGCATGCTCTGCTGCTCAATAGTTTAATGCCTTAGGTTTATTGTTTAATGGTGAAATCTATTTTCTGCTAATCTATGTGATTGGAGCTTCAGTGGTCATATTCATGCTTTTGTTATTACACGCAAGCGGTAGAAGTAGGGACTATGGATATAGAAAACAATACTTATAAAATTGGACGACATAGGCTGGTTCAACCTGTTGAATGAAGAATCGGACTATGTTCCCGTGACTGGAATGGTCACGAACCGGTCAGACCTTATGTTGACCCGGTTTGACTGGTCAACCAGTTTGAGTGGATCTTTGACCTCGTTGAAGATAAGATAAATGTTGCAGTGGCAGTTTTGAACTCATGACCTCCTGGAAGGAGCCCTATCCTTAACCCCACAACCCCCTCCTTCTCTTCTCTCTGAATTAGAATTTCATATTGAGAACAAGAGTCCCATGATCATGGTCTTTACTTGAGTTGGAGTGGAACTGCTGTTGATAGAGTGCTTATTGTAGTCACAGGGTGAAATATGCATCTTAAGATTATTTTAAGTTTGCAGCAGTCTTTTGCTAGATTACCCCAGAGTAGGTAGATAGAGGCAGAAGGTTCTACACGCCAGTACCTACAGATATTAGAAAGGCCAATGTGGTAGCACTAAGTAATCCTTTTCTTTTGCTAGGAACTAGTAAACGAGTCATGCAATATCCCAAGTGCTCGAAATTGGCAAAACTTTCTTTTTGCTAACTAGTAAATGCTTCATGATATTTGCTTGGGCGATTGGCAATGGTCAGGCTGCTTAAGTCAAACTTTCTTTCTGCTCCTGTTGATATATATCGGCCTCAATGTACTTTATTGCTCCAAGATTTGTGTTGGAGTTGGATGGTTTAGCTTCTGATTAATTTGCCGCTGAAATTTTGAGTGTGCATACTGTTTAGATAATGCTGCAAAAAGATAATTCAAGTTTGCGGTTTGCTCTTTCTCTTCCATACGTTTTGTCAGTCCGCTTTTACAAACGACAAAAATCTTACTTAGCGTTGCATCCTTGCAGATGTGGCTATGAGTTTTGCTACAATTGTGGTGCGGAGTGGAAGAATAAAAAACCTACATGTTCTTGTCCGCTGTGGGAGGAAGACAATATTTTGTATGATGATGACAGGGATTTTGATGATGATGATGATGAAGATGAAGATGAAGATGAAGAATGGTATACTGACTCGGATGAGGATTATTTGTTCTGAACAGCATACTAATAATATTTATTCTGTCAATACTTGCCTTTTTTCTGACTGGATATTATCTGCTCATAATGGCAAATCTTGATTTTTGTATAGTTAAGTTTGGGCGCTTTCTGTTTTTTCATCTCTTTTGCTGGACAAATACATTGAAATTATGATTCAATTTCCGAGCATACAGATTGTAAAGGATGAGTGAGTAAAGCAGATGCTTCCTGCATTACTTTGAGGTAAAGTTGGCTTTGAAATGAATGTCGAGACTCGAGAGCATCCCGTGAGAGAATCAGCAGGGAAGCCGAAAAGCTCGTGGAGCATGGAGAGAGAACGCAAGAAACGGAGAAGAGATGGAAGATTTCCGAGATAGCTTGGAAAAAACTTGCTGGTTCATGGAGACGACCAGGAGATGGTTCCTTTTTGCTTGGCAAATGACGGTGTTAAAAATGCCATGAGAGAGCGAGACAGACATGGGGATATTCAAGACTAGATGGATTACTATGGCTGAAGCGGTTCGGTAGTGTAATGAAGAGTTCTTCGTTCAATCTTGTAGATCACTTTCGTCGAATAAAATCCATGAACTACTTTACCGGTTACAGCCGGTGGTTAATATAGGCTGCTCAATGGAAAGTTTACCTGTTATCTAATCTATGAGATAGTTGCCAATTTTGATATAGGGATTGAAAGTTATTTTATATGAGAAGTTACAGACAATCTATTTATTCAGATAAAAAATTAGTCAATTTGATAAGTTGAAAAAAAAAAATCACTGTAGAAATATCAGTTCTTTACCATAAGTAACGTATAGATAGCTCCAGAAAGTCATTATACGTATGCATTTGAAGTTTTTCCATTCCTTTTGCTTTTAGAAAAAAAGTCGTGTCAACGAATGTTCTAAGCCCGAGCCAAAGCCCGATTATCAAAAACCCGTTTTTCGCTCTATAGTCTTGGTCTTTTCATCTACAAGAGCTTACAGGTCTATAAAAGTGTCTTTACAACCTATATGGTTGTAGTAATGAAATGAAATTGTAATGTGACAGATGTTATTATGTAATAGAATCGGGCCTAATACCTAAAAAACTTCAACTTTAAGTATAGTCTCAATTCTACCCTAAACTTTATTTTTTGTCCCATAAAAAAATCCTAACTTTAGGTCTAATCTCAATTTTACCATAATTTTTTATTTATTTATACACCTAACGTGGGATATTATGTTTTTTTTTTTGGTCGAAAGAAATATTTCATTCATTAAGTAGAACAATATGTAAGAGTTACATAGAAGGCTTTCGAGCCTAGCAAGAAAAGCAATAGTGGAGTGGGAAAACATTCAAAGACAATTTTGACTATAAATATGGAGTTTTGGGTTTTTTAATTAAATTGTGTATGTCACAATGTCGAAAAAAAAAAACCATAAATACATAAAGAGATCTTATTCAAAAAACACAAAATGTTAGGTTCAAAGGGAAATAAAAACAAATGATATTAATGTTCCATTTGTTTCGTGAAAAATAAATAATTTAAAAAATATTTTCCTAGAAAAAATCGTTTGGTATCCCTTACAAAAATGAATGAACGAAAAATATTTTAATCCTGCTCAAATATTTAGACATAAATTGTTGTTGATAATGAAAAATATTTTACATTATTTTCAAACGATACAAGCGATAATTTATGAAAAGTTATTTTCCAAACCATTCCTTTTCCGTAAAATAAGCACAGCCTGACTAACAAGCTCTTTCTTTACAACGCATTTGCGAAAATAACAGGAAAAGTAAAGCAAATTGTAGAAAAGCTTAACGAAACGAGGAACGAATCGGTTAGGTAATCTCTCACTTCCTAACTTATCGAACTTCAATTAGATCTTAAATGAGCGATAGATTTAAGAAAGCATGACAAATTTGCATTTTTAGTTTATTTCATATATAAATGAATGTCGTAAATATTTTGATATTTCCAATTTAAGATCATCGTACAAATTTATATTTATATGATTAACTTACGCTACACTTAATTCCCTATATATTGCAATTATATTAAGAGGTGACAAAATAGGTATAGATATTTTAACCCATATTCAATGGTGCATGTCATCAATGGATAACCTTAATATTTAAAATATGCTGAAGTGAGTCCAAGAAATAAATGCCTAATGATTTAATGGTATTAAAAGGGTTGAGAACTAACCTATTTCAAACCCATTTGAAAAATTGAAAACTTTTCACTGAATGTGCTATAATTTTTTATTTTTTTATTTTCTTTCTTTCTTTCTTTCCCTCTCTTTTTCTACGAAGTCCATCGAGGGTCGACCACCGGCCCTCGCTTGGCTTAGAAGAGAAAAAAGGAAAATATATAGAGAAAAAGAAAAGAACAACAAAATGAGAATAAAAAAAATAACAAACTATAAAAAAAAATTATGACATTCTAGGAAAAAATTATAAAAATTGTCCACGTCAGTGCCAACCATACCACGTAGGACGGCCGATGTCTACGTCATTGATTTCAGGTCAAAATTGGTCAGATGGACTAAATTGATAAATTGTGAAAAGGTTTAAGACTATATTGGCAAAATTTAAAGGTTTAGGTGTGAATTGGCTCAAGTGCAATAAATTTAAACTTTTTTTGATAATTTTATAGGAGTGAGTAAACTGCATCGGACCAGACTGGACCGGCCGGGTTGGTCCGATCCTTGAGGGGGCGGTCCGATCCCAATAAATGGGACCGATGACCAGGCGGTCCAATCCCCAGTTCCATGGTTGATGGGACCGGACTGGACCGCCCAAAATATACATATACAGAGAAAAAAATTAGAAATTTTTGAAAAACTAGTTAACCTAATTTCTCCATCTTCTGCTCGATGCTCACTCCTCTCCTATCGCTCGACGCTCGTGTCTCGCCTTCGCAACGTAGCCTTCGATTGTGTTTGTCGATATGCTGTCTCCGATCGTGTTTTGTTTTAACTCAATCTGTGTTTTGTCTTGACTATATTATGCAAACCCATTGTTTTGTTCGCACTTGGATTTAGTGAACTACAAGTGTAATCCCATTTTGAGTTTGATTCTTTCCAACTCGAGGAGAATGATGCAGGAGCATAATCCTGTTTTAGTTGTTTTAAGTGCTTTTCTTCCTAATTTAGTCTTTTTTCATTATTTTAGGATTATAAGTACTCATGTGATGGTTGTACGATGGTCATGTGTATGTTTTATTAGGTTCGATGGTTGAGATTGTAAGTTGTTAGTTTAGATCCAAGGGTTAGATTTCTATAAGTAGCTGGTGTTAGCGGTCCCACTAAGATCGAACCGCCGGTCCCCGTCCGGTCCTCGGTCTCAAAAAATTGGGGACCGGGACTACCAGTCCCGTCCTCGGTTCCATACCGGGACTGGACCGGCCCAGACCATGCACGACCCTATAATTTTCTGTATGTTTCATCACTACACATGCAAACGTTTCTAGTTCTTTATGTGCATTTGAATCTTTTAGGTTTTTGTATGTTTTTTCTTTTATTTACTAACAAGTTTTATTTTGTTAATTTTTTTATTAATTCGATAAAAAAATTATCAAAGTAATGTATTCTTATGAAGAACTTAAAGTAAGTTAAATATTTTGGCATGGATATAGATGCGTGATATAGATGTACTTTAGTAATATGTGGTCGGGTTGGTAACGATAAAATTGTATTACATCAAATCAAACAGGTTAAAGTGATCAATTTGGAGATATTTTCGAGTTCACCCATTCGAAAATCGAGCAATACGCAAACGGGGCCCGTGCATTGCCCAATGCCCTAGGGGTGAGCAAATCGGACTGATCGGAATGGGACCGGTGGTCCGGTTCCCGATTCTAGAGGGCAGCGATCTGGTTCGCTGTTTTTAAAATTGGAATCGGTAGCCAGGCGGTCCGATTTTTGGTTCCAGGGGCATAAAATTGGATCGAACAGCCCGGATAGGGCCAGTTATTTTTTTTAAAATTTTAAAAGTAACCCTAAAGTTGATTTGTTGAGCCGAAGGTGGGATAGAATCAATGGAGCACAGGCCCTTGGACCCTTACTAAAAGAAACTAAGCTGCAGGTATATAGTTGGCGGAAGCAGGAATCAGACATCAGTAGTTTTTATGCTTGAATATTTTTCTTGCATATATTTCTTTGGGTTGCCATTATGTTTATTTCTAACTTCCTGTCTAAGAGTCTGATGTGAACGATTCCATTTTTTGGCACAATCATATATTGACTTTAACGTTGTTCTGTTCCATTTTTTGTCATGTTACAGGTTCTAAGGAACCGCCCGCGAACCGGTCCCGAAAAATGAGAGCCGGGACCACCGGTCCAGTTCCCGATTCTTGAGGAGAACCGGATTGGACCGGAAATTGATCACCCATGCTATGCCCAGG
Organism: Lenwebbia sp. NSW1173648; assembly: GCA_029784005.1. NCBI lineage: Eukaryota > Viridiplantae > Streptophyta > Magnoliopsida > Myrtales > Myrtaceae > Lenwebbia > Lenwebbia sp. NSW1173648. Next base: position 2,244,963 of record JARCGZ010000011.1, read on the forward strand.
CCCCAAAAGTAGAATTTCAAAACAGAACAGGCTAAAATGAGAGAGAGAGAGAGCGCTGTGGGGCCTCCCCGCGGAGAAAATATTGGCTACAATAATTATGCCAAGTCATCAATAAAACACTCCATGCTTTTATCGACACGAGTCCGATTTGCGTACGTTTCAGATTTTTCCGAAATCTATTTCACCCACTTTCTACTATTCCATAAAGGAGACCCCCACCAGACCTTGTCTCTCTCCTCCCACTCTTGTCCGTCTCTCTTCTCCTTCGATAGAGATCGAGGGGTATTTTTATTTTGGTAAAAAGAAAAAGAAAAAGAGAGAGAACGACTAGATTTCACTTTTGCCGGAAAAGAAAGTGAAAAGATAAAGGATCAAACTTTTGGTTGTTGGGCTTGGAATGGAACGGATAATTTCTGGAATTTGAGATGGGTGTTCCGGGAAAATTCGCAGAAGAATCCGCCGAGTGGGCTTGTGGGCGTTCGTTCTTGCTGACTTGGCAGTGTTGCAGCCAATAGTTTCTCCTCACGGCGGCGAGGTGGTACGGTGAGGCTGAGTTTGTTTGTGTCCGTGGGTTGGAGGGAAGGAGAGGCGGCCCAGGAGCAGAAATCGCGGCCGGTCCGGCCCTTTCGGGCCCGTTGAAGCCCGAAACGTTGGGCCGGTCTGCGTTTTCGGGCCGTTTCTTTTTTCCGGGGCACACCCCCAGAGCTAGAAGCCAGTCGCCGGTGCTGGAGTACGTGCACCGACGAAGAGCCGAAGGTCACTGCATATCGCCATGTGTGAGATGACGACGACACCGTAGCGCGCGCTCTCTCTACCTCTGCGATTGTTTCTAGATGCGCTAACGTACCGACTCTTTGGATGTCGGCGACACAGAGGATACTCTGTGCCTTCAATCCAACGCTCCTCTGCCATTCTTCTCTGTCGGAGGCGTTGCTGTCCAGAACCTTCGCCTCGCATCGCTCCTTCAATCCTCGCAAAACCCTCGCTCGCTCTCTCGCCGTCATCCCTGCCGCCTCCGTCCATCGCTCGGTCATGCATAGCCATCAGGTTCGTCCCCTGCGCTGGTGTTGCCTTCCTCTTCATCGGTGGTGTTCTGTTGTCGTGCGTGCGTCGTTGCACTCGGTGAACTTGTGTCACGCGCTTGCGGTTTCTATCCAGTGCTTTGGATGATTTACGAGTGCTCCCTTTCACGCGTTTGAGTTTCTTCTTCTAATGTTTGTGCAATACTTATCCGTTAATGTTAGGTTTTCGATTATCAGCTTTGGCCCGACATAGAGAAGTTTTGATATTCATTTTTCATCATTCCCTTTACTCTATGTTTTTCATTTGTGCAAGTTAAAGAAAAATGGAGTGGTTTACGTGTTATCAGCATTATGGCTTCGATCATGTAAATGATTCCCTCTTCTAGGATGATCTGATAAATGTATTATTTGGATGTGGTCATACAGAAAGAGGAAAACCCTTCCATAACAGCTCCGGAAAGCAATAGTGCATTGACAGTTGAAGCCGTTACTGGCAGACTTGGAGGGTTAGATATTACGGAGTCAAGTGGAGATGTTCATTCCGCCCAATTGGGCGGCATTCGATTGGAAAACCATCATACTCCTGTCCAAGGTGAGAAAGCAATCTGGAAGCCCAGAGCCTATGGAACAGCTGGTGGAACCTTGCAAATGGACACTGAAAGTAAGACTGCGGATAAAGGAGTGGCAGAGGTGCAAGAGAATAGCTCTGGCTCAAGTGTGGCACAAGAAATCTCCCCGGGTTTGAGTAAGTTGTATAGGACAAATTATTTGGAAGGTTTCTCTGTGGATAACTCTACGTATACGAGTGCCCAAATTAGAGCTACCTTCTATCCCAAGTTTGAAAATGAGAAGTCTGATCAGGAGGTACTCTTTTTCCCAAACAGTCCCTTATTATTTTGCTTTATCAGGACGTATGCTTTGTTCAGTTGTTAAGGGTGCTACTAACTTCTGATAAGTTACATAGCACACAAGAACGTCTATAACAGTTTCCTGCTCCTTTAGGCGCTTCATCTTTGTTAATGGAAAACAAGTTTTGCATCTTTTCTATCTATTCATGTGTTTTCATTTATTCAGATTAGGACAAGGATGATTGAGGTGGTGTCAAAAGGCCTGGCAACAGTAGAGGTACGCCCCCTTACTAGCTCCATGTTTTCTCCTAGTAGGAATACATGTTTGTATTCGGCAAAGAGCGTTAACTTATATGTCCCGGATATTTGATGAAATTCATAGTTTGCCAATCTTTCTCTATTGCATGGGCTAAATAAGTAATTTCGTTAGATAACTGCCAAGTGAGGCAGATGTTGTTTTTTGACCTGAATTAAGTTACACCCATGCAGGTTTCCCTCAAGCATTCAGGTTCTCTCTTCATGTATGCCGGTCACGAGGGTGGAGCATATGCCAAGAACAGCTTTGGAAATATGTAAGCTGAAAAGCTTTCAGTATCTATGGCACATTGCATTGAGTACTTAGTAGATGTTCCTGTTACAGATACACCGCTGTGGGAGTTTTTGTCCTGGGCCGCATGTTTCGCGAGTCATGGGGTATGGAAGCAGGAAAAATGCAAGCTGAGTTCAATGCCTTTCTGGAGGTGAGTGGATAGTTCACACTAACGTTAGCTGTCGATGTCATTTCTATTCTCCTTGATGTCCTATTCTCCTTGATGTCAACCAACATCTAGATCAATATCTGGAATTCCAAATTTAAGTCTTTCCCCATGTAATTTCCACAGGCATAAGAATCGGTGTACATAGTATTGTTTTGGGATATAATTCATGGATTGAATGCGAGGTCTTTTTCCCCTTTCGATTTCTTTTTGTGGGTGTGTTGTATCCAATTGGGCTGCTTTGAACTTAATCTTCAGGTCAAGCTTTTGTAGTGGCTGGTCCCTCGACCTTAAACTTGCATAAGTGAGAGAAAGAAGTGTTAGAGATTCAAGTGCTAAGACTCTCACCAATTAGGTGATTGGGTGGAGGGGTCTTTCATTTTTGATTTGGAGCTCAAACTTTTAAGGGTTGATAATTTGACTTTCCTTGTGAAATTACATAGTTTTTAAATTTAAAATATTATTTTCATTTTGGCGGAATGTCATAAGTAGTTAAGAAGTTGAAATAAATGGACCCTAATATGGAAATGATTCAGCCCTCTCTCTCTCTCTCTCTCAGCTCGCACCGCACACACTACTGTGCACACCACAAATGCAGTCGTGTGCATATGGGCATATGTGAAATGAAATACTTTGCTGGTGTAAGCAAGCAACCACTCAAGTTCACGAGTATTCTGTAATATGGAAATTAGGATTCTGACTGTTCTTTGCTGTTCAGCAATTGCACATGATCTCTAGTTAAATTTTTTATAGTATGCTTTACCTTTCCCAACAGCTTTCTCTTTGATAATTCCAGGAAAACAGGATGTGTATTTCTATGGAGCTGGTAACAGCTGTTTTGGGTGACCATGGGCAGCGACCCCGAGAAGATTACGGTATCATTTTTGCTCCTTTTCTACTTTGAGGTTCATTGTTAGGAAGTATGCGTTCTATATATGGATACTTAAAAATTTGATAATGAATACATGGTTGATTGATTGTACACGTGTTTTCTTATTTCTACTATGAGTGTCCTTCTGTTCTTGGAGTCACAGTGAGCTGGGGCTGAAAAAGTTCACATTTTTCTTGTGGTTATGGTTGATGTTTAGAGATTGACTGCCCATGAGTCATACTTTCTGTTATCTGCCGTTGCTGTAGTTTCATGTCTTTCTAGTACATGATGCCTCCGTAAAATATGTCGATCATATTATGAAAGTAGTGTTTGCAAGGATAGTTTTTTTTGGATAGAATAATGAAGTATATACGACTATTCCTATTGAGAAATTCTCCAAAATAAATGGTTTATCAAGTGTTATTTTTTCTTTCTGTTTCATGATGAAGAACTTGACTTCGCGTTGGCTACTTTGCTTGATCTGTACCTTATATCACTTTCTAGTAAAGCTCTTTCCTATTACTGTTAGTCTCTCATTAATGTTTCTTACACAGATGGGGAAGTTTGTTTTGGTCATTATGTCTATTCTCAACATTCATCAGTGTAGGAAAGTATGAAAAGTTGATTATTTTGTCAAACCATTCTTGTTACTTCAACAGTTGTAGTTACTGCGGTCACCGAATTGGGAAGGGGCAAGCCTAAATTCTACTCCACTCCTGAAATTATTGCGTTTTGTCGAAAATGGCGTCTCCCTACCAACCATATATGGTTGTTCTCAACAAGGTATGTTCACGTAACTAAGTTGCACGTGCCATGCCTTTTCATTAATTATTAGGCATTATGGATTTATCGATTGAATAATTCATCCTACCTTCTACACATACTATCTTCTTGCCTGTTTGATTGTAGTAATATTTTGCACTCAGTAAAAGTTTTTTTAGGAAAAACTACATTATCTTGTATAGAGTTGAAATGAATGTTTTCCGCCATAGTTTAAACTTTTTGAAAATGGGATAACAATGAATGTTAGCATATTTCTTAAAACTCCCTTTTGCTTGTAAATGGACCTTACGCAGGAGAGATAGGATATGCCACTAGATAGCTATAGACTAGAACACATGGACTAACTATAGGAGGGAGTGCGGGATTCAAAATCTTGACATGTGCTTCATATCACGTGAAATATCCTTTTTCCCTAAAAGTTTACCTGTGTGGAGATAAGTTCGCAATATATATCTGGAATATATCTTTATGTATCTCATCTTCTTATGCATTTTAATAGATTTGCACATGCTAACAGTTGTTTCACGTCCTTGTTGGTGTTATAAATAAATAGACATTATGTTTCTGTATCATTGTAGCAACGGTCTTTGACTTGGACGAAGACAAGCATGTAATTAATACGCAAACCATACTAAAGCAGCTATACTTAATGGATTTTCTTTGGCTATACTCAATATACAGTACATAAAGGCTTTGGGGATGAATTTGAAGTTTTTTATGTGGTACTTAAACTGACTATTACTTTGTGTACTGATGAGGTAAAAGTTATATGACTGGGGTGAGAAATTCTAACAACAGATTCTTCAAAGAAGAGGTATCACCTTGTAGATGCAGTGTAAGTGCACACCTGTGATAGTCGACAATATCTGAAGTCATTGTCCTGGACTGAGACAAGCTCAGGTTTTAGACCTGTGATAGTCGACAATATCTGAAGTCAATTGTCCTGGACTCAGACAAGCTCAGGTTTTTGGGTATTCATTGGTCTGAAGCTTCTCCTGTTAGGGATGAGCTCAGCTCTTGGGAAGGAGTTTGTTTTGTAAACAACAAAGAGAGAAGATCTATACCTAGTTCCTTTTCTCCAGCAATTTTTTTGGCTTATTTGGAGGGGGAGAAACTTGAAGGCCTTTGAAAGTCTGATTCTTTCGATGTAAAAAGAAAATAGGGGGCAGTCATTTTGGGTTTTTTTGGTAACCGAACAAACCGCCATGACTTTCTACATTCACTTTCTTCCTATTTTTCATATAGTAGTGGTACCCCTTGGTACATCTGATAGATTGTTCCTATTTAGTTTTTGAAAAAGAAAGCATTATTGATACTTCAAAACATGTCAAGACTGTGAAGTTAAGGCCTACTCCCTAAGGTAAGTGTACTACTTTTGAACAAAAGTGTCTTGATAATATTAGGAGGGCATTGCTCCTTAAAGTGGAGAATTTGTACTAGGTGGACCATTTGATGGCTAACATGCATTTTATGGCTTATAGGATTCATTTGATTAAACTTTACTACAGGAAGAATAAATCACTGACTGACTCTGCATACAATTAGGAGCAAGTATATCTTTAGATCAAGGAAAAAAATGATTAGTGAACTTACTATTCAATTGATTGGTGAACTGATGAAATGAGGAAAAGAAGATGATGCGGAAGAAATAAATTACTAGTTCAGAAATACATTTAAACTGGAACTATACAAAAAGTACGTACATACAAAAAACAAGTAATCTCTTATTGAACTGACTGTGAACTTATTGTGTAAGGACCCAGGGGGCTACCACTGTGTAATATTGTTCCCTTTGGGCCCACTGGCTCTCACGGTTTTAAAACGTGTTACACAGAGTAGAGAACCCCAAGCCTTGTCAGCTAGTCCAGGACTCCCCCCCTCGGCGATGTGGGACAAGAGATGTGCGCTTAGCCTCGCCCCGTGCACGTCCAAGCTAGAGGCGCAGCCTCCGCCGCCATCCCTCCTCTTGCGGCCACCGCCAGGGTCTGGGTCGTCACATTCTCCACCCCTTACGGACACAGCGCCCTCGCTGTGGCTCTATACGCGGTTGGGAGTTGGCTCTGATACCACCCGTAAGGACCCAGGGGGCTACTGCTGTGTAATATTGTCCGCTTTGGGCCCACTGGCCCTCACGGCTTTAAAACGCGTTATACAGAATAAGGAATCCCAAGCCTTATCAACTAGCCCAGGACTCCCCCCCTCAGCGATGTGGGATAACTGACGTGCCCTTAGCCTCGCCCCGCACACGTCCAGGCTAGAGGCGCAGCCTCCCCTGCCATCCCTCCTCCTACGCCAGCCGTCAGGGTCAGGGTCGTCACATATTGTTCAATTATTATTGAGCCAATGAAATAAGAAAAAATCGATGTGTAAAAATTGATGTGGGAAAGATTCAGAGGTTGCAATTAATATTGGAATTAGTAAAAAAAAGCACACTTATCATTCAATTGAATTCGTGGTCTATTTATGCATCTTTAAGAGAAAGCAAAAGAATAAATAAGAAAAAAATGATTTGGGAACTTACTATTTGATTGGATTAGTGAACTGATGAAACAAGGAAATTAAAATGATGCGGAAGAAATCAACTAAAAAATTAGAAATACATTTGAGTTGAAATTAGACAAAAGCACATACTTAAAGAAATCGAAATCCAAATTCTTCAATCAAAGCATTTTGTAGGTAAACTAGACTAATTTGTGATTCTTAAGCTTCCTCTCTCTTCTGCTTTTGATTGGTTGCCCAATTCTTTAAACTCAAGCATCGATTGTCATAAGTGCTTGCCTGCTAATTTGGGTTGCCAAACAAATTTTTTCTATTTTAGGAAATCAGTGACATCCTTTTTCGCTGCCTATGATGCTTTATGTGAAGAAGGAACAGCAACACCTGTATGTAAGGCTCTTGATGAAGTTGCAGATATTTCTATACCAGGTAAATTGCTGAAGAGCAGGTTGATGTTGTTGCAATTGTACATGATTTAAGCTTCACCACTCTTGGGTACAGCAAAGCTTTTATCACCTACATGTCTTTTTCCTTTTGTGATTGCAGAAGAAATTATATATATTGGACTTCTAAAGTTATAATTGTCCTTTATCAGAGAACACTCATTTGCATCTTAAAATTTAATCACTCCGGTTGATGTCTTTCTCCTTGGGGAACTATTGGTGACTTGGATTTTCTGTGCAGGATCAAAAGATCATATCAATATGCAAGGTGAAATCTTAGAGGGTCTCGTGGCTCGAATTGTAAGCCCCGAGAGTTCAAAACATATGGAAGAAGTCTTGAAGGACTTCCCCCCTCCACCAAACGAAGGAGGTACTCAGTCTTGTTCTCTTGACATATTATCGTGTAAAATTGCAGTCGTGTTTGTTCAAATTATATCCAAATGCAGTCTTTTTCAGTTGTTGCTGAAGTCAACAGAACATTGCCTAATTTCAATAGTATTCTTGGTTTATTTTTATTTTGCTTCTTATGTCAGATCATCTTGATCTGGGACCCAGCCTTAGAGAAATTTGTGCGGCAAATAGGACAGATGAGAAACAGGTGAGATTGAATTTGTCCAAGTAGTAGTATACTGTAAGCCCTATATTCCTGAAGCACTGTCACTTAGGTGACTTTGATGATGTGATCGGATTGATGATTCTTTTTACTACCCAAATTTAATGGCAGCAATTGAAAGCACTCTTTAAGAGTGTGGGTACCTCCTTTTGTCCTGACCATTCAGACTGGCTTGGGGATGAAACAGCCGATAACCATTCAAGAAATGCAGACAGATCTGTTGTGGCAAAATTTTTGCAATCACAGCCTGCTGACTACTCTACTACCAAGCTGCAGGTGAAACGCTGCAGTCGAATGAATTGTCTCTGCAGCAAAATTCTGCTTGCAATGTAGGATTTTCTTTCTTGTTTGATGACATTTATACTTCTGTCAAATCAGGAAATGATTCGTTTAATGAGAGAAAGACGCTTCCCAGTTGCATTTAAATGCTATCACAATTTCCACAAAATCAACTCTATATCAAGTGAGAATCTTTTCTACAAAATGGTCATTCATGTTCACAGCGATTCAGTTTTCCGCAGATACCAAAAAGAGATGAGGTCAAGTTCAAGCCTACCTTCCTTCTCTTGGTTAATGGATTTTATTTTTAATTTTGTATGTGTAATAGTGTGAATAATGATCTTCAGGTCTAAGCCTGGATTGTGGCCACTATATAGAGGTAAGAACATGCTATTTCAATACATGCATTACCTTTCTTGTTTTACCATACATCCTAACTCATATATATTATATACTAGAAAGATCTGTCGACGAGAAGTTAATCATGAATTCTGCTATATCTTGCAGGTTTTTTTGTCGACATTAATTTATTCAAGGCAAATAAAGAACAAGCTGCTGAAATTGCAAATAGCAATCTGGATAGTGTAGAAAATGCTAATGGTATTGCTGCATCCCCAAAGGATAGTTTGGCCGTTGATGATGCAAACTTAATGATAAAACTGAAATTCCTAACCTATAAGGTACGCGTTGTTCTTGCACAAGATTACTGATAATTGTCTTTACCTTTAGTTGTATCTGGTTGCAAATCAAAATGGTTAGTTATCTTAAAGTAGCTTTCAAGAGGTGTCGAGGAAAGTGTGGTGGCTTTGCTTTTTTCGTCTAGTTTGTATTTCCTTCTACATGGGAAACATATAAAAAATGGTAGTGTGCGAGGTCCCTATATGCAAGGGTTAGGGGAGGTTATAAACTTATGGTATGCCAGCAGATAGCATAAAATCCAAGTTGAAGTTTACTAGTAGATATCCCCTGTTTTCAATAGGGCAATGATTTTTATAGCAACCCTTCTCAAAAACCAATATGCTTCCAAGTCTCATCTCTATACCAAAGTGGTACTCTCTATCATTTTAGTTCTACAACTTAGTCTGTTGCTGAAGCAATAGAGCTTAGTTGCATTCTGTACCTTCACATTTAGAAAGCTGCTCTGAGTTACGGGGGTGGTCAAGATTGAGCTGTATCAGGTGAATTTGGTCTACTCAGCACCTCTCGAACTCAGAATTGACTCGATGGTCAGCACTTGTTACTTAGTTGAGCAATTTGAGGCTTGGCTCAACGAGTTTCTGTACATGCTCAAGCTCAACTACTGATGCATTATCCAAAAGATGATTATACCCTATCCTCAAGTTAACCAGAAACAGTGAACTTGAACTTTGATATCAATGTATGCAGAATTGAAAAATAAGATTATGCTTGTAAGCTTGTTATTATGAAACACTAATATTTTTAAAACTCAACTAAGAGTGCAATGAGGCTTGAATTCGATTAAGTTCAACACTCTACTGACTCCAACTTGGTTTCTAGACCAACTTCTACACTGCAATTGAGCATATCGTTGACATTGCTGAATTCACCAATTTTATGAGATTACAAAGTCAAATGCTCCCATATTTTTTCTCTGGTTCCTAATTGAGTATCTGCTTTGATCGAAATAAAAACATTTTGGCCACCATTATCTGGACAAGATACAAATTTTCAGAGTCAATTGCATATTCGATTCAGAATTCTTAGGTGGCTTTGAACTCCATATGTTCGGTATTGCATTCCGACCGAACTAGTTTTGGCTAGAATATATAAATGAAGATTCATGATTATCCATTGCTTGTGCACATTGATGGAGAAGTAATCTGATACGCAAATAGCTAAAATACAATCTCACACTCATCATTCTGAAATTTTTCTGCAGCTCCGGACGTTTTTGATTCGCAATGGTTTGTCCATACTTTTTAAGCAGGGTCCTGCTGCATATAAGGCCTACTACCAAAGGTAAGCACAGTATTCTTGAATAATGGTGTCTTAAAAGTGTGTGGAGAGCACTGCTCCATACAGTGAAGAACAAGTGCCTGGGACACGGCTAGATAGCTAATGCACATTTGACAAATTACATTCATTTGATTACAATGTGATTGTAGATGTTGATGAATCAACTGATTATTTATCGGTATGATAAGGACCCTGTGTAATAGGGTGCAATTCCATAGAAGTGTCATCCCAGTGAGCAAGAATATTGTTGGTATCAAGCACGTAGTTTTGTTATGATCAAATTGAGTAAGAGACTTAACAATTAATTTCGTTCAAGCATGTTTACCAAATAATGTCCTATTTTGACACTACAGACAAATGACGATATGGGGTACTTCATCTGGAAAACAGAGACAACTCAGCAAGATGTTAGATGAATGGTAAACATTCAGCAACTTTTTTTTAGGATCTATTTGATTTGGATTTCTCACATTTAGTGATCGTCAGGGCCGTTTATATCCGAAGAAAGTGTGGAAATAAACAGTTATCATCATCAACATACCTCAGTGAGGCTGAACGTTTTCTAGAACAGTACGCAAAACACAGTTTGGAGAATCAAGCTTTAATAGGATCTGCTGGAAATTTTGTGAGGGCCGAAGATTTTCTTGCCATTATTGAAGGAAGCAGGGATGAAGAAGGTGATCTGGAAACTGATCGAGAAGGAGCACCACCAAGTTCCAGTCCCTCTGCCAGAGACTCCATTCTGAAGGATCATGGTCTAATTGTATTTTTTCCAGGTGTGTTTGTCTTTGCTGCTTATGTGATGTGTGTGTAGTCACTTGAGCAGCATTTTGCTTCTGTTGGTAATCATATCCTCTTATTTGAAAGAATCTCACAAAGAATTTTGAAGAATCCTCCATAACAAGAGTTCTATGTACTTTTTGTCACACAACGGCTGAATTGAGTATGCAGCCAGTTATACATCTATTGTTCTGTGTTCATTGGTGAATGGGTTGGCGGAACTATTTGGTGTTTATCTTAATAACAATACCTCATTCTTCTTTGTTAAGGCATACTATTATAGCAAAAGCACCCTGCTTTAGCACAAAATTTTATGAAATGCTAGCCTCTTTAACAATCAGATTCAATCTATCTCAGACTGTAGTTCTCACAAGTTTCTTATATGTCCAGTTTCTGCAAAATCTTTTTTCGTCTTAGTTGCAGCACAGCTTTGTTATTTCTTTCTTTTTAAATAACTAATATCAATTAGTTATTGGTTTGAGCAAACATAAATTGGTCTCCAAAAATTCGCATCTTATAATTCTTCTTGTGAATAATTTGTTACTTCAGATGTGGTCATTATGTCTTGATTTCTCGTATCTCAGGAATACCTGGTTGTGCTAAGTCGGCCCTGTGCAAGGAACTATTGAGTGCCCCAGGTGCTCTTGGGGATGATCGGCCAGTCCATAGTCTAATGGGTGACCTTATTAAAGGTATCAAACATTGTTGAGATGTCATCAAACTTATGCTTCTTTAAATGCTTTTTTCGGTTTAGTTTTGGCTTTTACCATTTGCAACGAGTCCGTTGCCTTGAGGTAAAATAAAGAATGGCCTCTCGGCGACTCCATTTCTGTGCCCATCTGGCCCCATGAAATAATGAAGGACTAGGTCTGTTCGCCGAAGCCCAGCAAAATTAGGACAACCTCTCTTTTTTGTAAGTCTTGAGGCGACAAAGAAAGCATGATCATTGGCATAGTATGATTAAAACTGGAAGACATTTGGATCTTTAGCTCTTGGTACCAGAAGATGAAGCACTAGCTATTTACTGGTGACACAGAATAATAAGTGAAGCATTGCAAGAGGATTTTTCAAGTGGAAAATAGTACATGTCCCGGGACATTAACTCAGCTGAAAGAAGATTTGACTGCTCAGGTTTTAGTAGTTGGCTTGGTCCTCCATTTCACTCCGCTATTTATGGTGTTGCTTTGGTTGACAATTTGTTTATTTGACAGAAGTTCAAGCTTCAAGCATAATTTGTTGTTGCGTGTAGGCTTACAATGTTTTATTCAATCATGATAAATCTCTGATCCTCGTTGTACACCATACTCCCCCTTAAAATGTTCATGTGCTCTTGTCAAAACAATTCATGACGAAAGAATCTTACTACAAAAACAATATATGGATGCATACTTTTTTTTTTCCTGATACTTTTTTTTGTTTGAGAGTTTGTTTCTCTGTATTGGCATATCTGTAGGGAAGTATTGGCAGAAAGTTGCTGACGAATGCAGGAGAAAACCCCAGTCTATAATGCTAGCAGACAAGAATGCTCCAAATGAAGAAGTTTGGAGACAGGTGATTTTCTTTCTGTTTTCCCTTTAGATTATGATTGTCTAGTCTAGTTTGGATCTTTTCTTCATTTTCTATTAAGCCAGCATATTGAAGTCGTTTTCACTTATTGCTAGCTCCTACAGAGAACTAGGGTGAAAAATAGACTTCCTTTCCATTAACAATGGCTAGCTCGGCGGTTATGGGTACCATGCGAATATATGCTAGGGTCAAAACTGAGTCAGGCTACTGGCAAATACTTCCTGCTTCAATGATTACTCGAGATTGACTCGTTTGATTGCAGACGAACTCAAGTGCGCCAAAAACCAGTTCTAGAAGCTCGCTAACCTAATCAAGCTTTTATTTTTTTATCAGAGGTATCTAATAGCGTAAATAGACTCCTATATCCTTCGAATAATAGTATATTCACACACACACACACTCATATATTTAAGGGAAAATGTTTTGGCTTGCTCGAGTTCATTTATAAATTTGTTGCAATCAAATCGAATTCGAATATCTCAATTTTCTGTTTAGAGATGAGCTTTAGCTGAAAATTTAATACTCGATTTAACTTGAGTCGAGTTTCGAGCATCAAAATGTCAGTCAAGTCCAATGTTACCTAGATCAAGGTTTGCTATGGTACATGGTACGGATTCGGGTACGCTGACCGCTTGTTCCTTAGGTTTGTGGTTTGGGGGGAAGGCTTAGTTGCTTCGTTAGTACGGATTGTGGTTTGCCTTAGGTGGTATGTCCAACAAACTGCACCTACCTTGACACATAATCATATTCACTCTTTTTCTTTGTCTTTTTTTTATGCTTGGCTAAAAAAGTTTGTGCAGTCTCAACTAGGTAAAAGATATTATTCGGGCCTCTTGTCTTTGATTTGGGCTACCCCATGTCTTACTCAATAATTGGGCTATATAAGTTTAATACTTTGGACGTAGAATTTATTTATAGGAGCTTGTCTTGAGTAAGGCGGTCAAAAAGTCACAACTTTGGGAATTGTTGGACCCATGGCTTGAGTAGAGAAATTCTTCTTCTTTTTCTTCTTACCAGAAAAGACCAAATGAGTAAGCCATAGCTAAGCCGAGAAGCATTCTAACTTCTAGCAGCTCTGTAGGGTATCCGGATCTCTAAAATTGGCGATCCAAATCGCATACGTACTGTGATTGGGGTTGAACTGGCCAGATCGCCGATAGCAGGTGTTCCTACGAATCTGGAACAATTAAAACTGAAGGAACTTATCTGTGCTAATCTAGGTTGCAGTAGCTAGCAAAAGTGAATTAAAATGGCTCAATTTCATTAAAAAATTGTCGTGGTTTCTTTTAAACTAACCTTCAGGGGAATACCTGGCTTTATAAGCTAATTCGGCGTTTTATTTGGTGGCAATATGAGTCAGTCAACTGGTTGAGCAATGAATCTCTTTGGCCAGATTATTGAATAAAGTTAGGGGTAATGACAGTGATGGTTGCTGAATTTTTTCAAAAAGATGATGCTGCGCATCTGATGGCACATGCTTCAAATTTCTTTCCTCTCAAAAACCACATTATCGATGGAAAAATACATGTCTCAATATGGCCCTTTTGTTTTGCTGTTTCAGATTGAGGATATGTGCAGGAGTACCAAAGCATCAGCAGTTCCAGTTGTACCCGATTCTGAAGGTTGTGCATTCTCTCTAGATAAACACTTCAATAACTATGGAGCTGTTTGAAATTTCTGGATGTTACCTGGCAGTATCTGCTCTCTAAACCGTTGTGATTGGTTCTTCAGATCAACAGTACAAATGTCCTAATAATGAGTCAACATTATACACTTTTTGTTGTTACGAAATCCATAAATGTAGTGTAGCTTCTAACGTACCTCCTTCTGGCTAAAGTAAAGCTCCTTGTGACTTCTTTTTGCTCCTTACAATCTCCCTACCACAAGCAGCCAGCTGTAAAGAAATTTTTTCCTTTACACCCTCATTTTAGCACTTGAAGCACGGTGATTTCTTGGTGTTGCCCGTATATGAAAGACAAGTTTCCCGGACTATTCTGCTACTTATGCTCCGTTTGTTTCGCGGAAAACTAATGATTTAGAAATCATTTTCCTGAAAATGATCCCTTTTATTACAAAAAAATGAATGAATGAAAAATATTTTCTTCATCCACAAAATGTTTTAGACATAAATTGTTGTCGATAATGAAAACACTCTTTATTGGCTAATTATTTCAAGCGATACAAATGATCATTTTTAGGAAAATGTTTTCCATATCATTCATTTTCTGCGAAACAAATGGAGCCTTAATTGAAGATAATTTTGTTATTGATGGGCTTTTTATTTTCCTAAAAAATGGCCTAGAAAATGCCTGTGGTCATCTTGGTTCTTCAGGAATCAGGAGTTCTCTTCAAATCCATTTGCACAAGTAATGTGCCTGTATTTTCCTGGGGCGATCGTACCTCATAAGAGGAATCTGAAGCTTTCTACTTAATACATATGCTCTTTCAGTTACTTTGTAGTTTCCATTAAGGAATTGACAGCAATGTGATTCTTCCACAGAGTTCCATGGTTATGTTAAATGGAAGTATAAGAGCATCATTGGAACATTTTCACCAGTCTTAAATTTTCTTTTTGCACTCCTGTTCCTTCGTTAGATTGACTGGTGATTAATGTGGGACTTAAATAATTTCTACTGCTTTGTTCTTGTCGTATCTTCATTTATTTGCACACTCTAGTAAGCTGTTATGATTGCCAATGTAGATTGTGCTACGTGTAATTCGTGCAATCTTGCATGTTAGGTTGTTGATGCCATGCACGATGCAGATGACTTGCTTGCAAACTTGCCTTTGAGTTCTTTTTTTCAAGTGTATGGGGTGATATGAATCATTTGATCTCGGTTTCAGTTCTCTATCACTGCTGTTCCCAAAAGAATTAATCATGGTTTCTTGCAGGTACTGATTCGAATCCATTTTCTCTCGATGCATTAGCTGTGTTCATGTTCCGTGTGCTTCAGCGGGTTAATCATCCGGTAAGAATTTGTAATTTTTTTAAGCGCTTCAAAGGTTAGTTACCCTTTATCATCTTTTACTGATGCATTATTTGATGCTTTTCAATTTGGAAGGGTAATCTTGACAAGGCATCTCCAAATGCTGGTTATGTGCTTCTAATGTTTTATCACCTTTATGAGGGCAAGGTATGATCCTGCTTTTTCTTGGACAATGAGACTGTTTGAGGTATTCGCTGATCTGTGTTGATATGCTTCAGAATCGTGAAGAGTTTGAGAGTGAACTAGTTGAACGATTTGGCTCAATTGTGAAGATGCCTTTGCTGAAATCTGACGGGTAAAATGATTCCTTGGTTCATTTTAAGCTCAATGTCTGTAACTGTGATCACGCGGGAAGCCAAACACGAGTAACGTACACAAGGGATGAAATCTCCCTACTGACTATGACACATTTTTCTTGTCTTATCATAGGATCATTTTTGTTGCTGACACTTGAAAATAAGTGCAGCGACATTGACAAGAGTTGCAATTGTTATAAATCTTCATGTAGTTACATAGGATTCATGTGGGATAGCATAATTATACGAGAACACTTGATGGTCAATTACCACGGCGTGGATTTATTGCATGTTCAGATTCTTTTTTCTTCAGTAGAGAGAGAGGTGGGCGAGTTGGTTGATGAAGATGTGAAAGTGGGGGGTGGACAGTCTGGGAACTTATGTTCTTCGCACCTCAGAAATGTTTACCATGCAAAGTTAGCGGACATTCTCTAGCTCTTGCCGGAAAGTTAAATTGATGCTGCATTTTGCTTTGCTTATGCAGGAGTCCTCTACCTGGTCCGGTCAAATCAGTTTTGGAGGAGGGACTTGATTTATACAAGCTTCATACAAGGAGGCACAGGAGGTTAGACCTTCCTACAGCTCTGCTTAACCAATAGATGGCTATATTCATTTCGTACTGTGCTCCTTTGTAGTCGTTTCGTGGTCATAGAACTTGCAGTCCACTAGATCAATATAGTGTAATTCTTCTTTTGAACAAGCAAGCTCACTTCTCTGATGTTCATTTCTGAGCATTGGTGGACTAAATTGTATAAAGAACTAGCGGAGCCTTGTTACTGGCATTTCTACATCTGCGTGAACAGTCTCATGTTTTTTCCAAGAGATAAGTCAGTTTTGGTGTACTGACTGGTTATGCATTCCTCTCTCTTTGATTTGATTTGGTGAATTTACATGTTCTGCATTTGTAGATTGGAGCCCAACAAAGGATCCTATGCAAAGGAGTGGTCTAACTGGGAAAAGCAATTGCGAGAGACATTACTTAGCAATGCCGATTATCTCAACTCTATTCAGGTCAGCACACTCTCTTGTCCTGTCAGATTCTCTCTCCGTTCCACTTCTCAACAGTGAAACATGTTTTTCCTACGATGTCACTTGTCCAGATGCCATTTGACTTTGCCGTTAAGCAAGTATTGGAACAACTGAAGAAAGTTGCCAGAGGTGATTACACGGCGCCTAGTACTGAGAAAAGGAAGCTAGGATCAATTGTTTTCGCTGCTGTCAGCTTACCCATATCACACATACAAAATGTTCTTAATGATGTAAGTGGGACAAAGCATTTGCCAAGTACCCTTGGTTATATGCCTCGTCTTTCTTAACCTTACGCGAATCTTGTATATTAAATTTGTTTTTCTTTTGCTACTGACAATTTGTTTGTCATCTTCATGGTCACTCCAAGCAGTTGGCTGAAAAGTACCCTAACGTAGAAACCTTCCTGCGAGACAAGCACTTAGACAGCAGCCTCCAGAAGGCTCATGTCACTCTTGCTCACAAGAGAAGTCATGGTGTTACAGCTGTAGCTAGCTACGGCCTCTACCTCGGTCGAGATGTCCCTGTTGATCTTACAGCTTTGCTCTTCAACAACAGATCAGCTGCATTCGAAGTTCGCCTCGGATCTGTCGACGGGGAAGTCATAACCTCGAAGAACGAGTGGCCGCATGTTACTATATGGACAGCAGAGGGGGTTCCGCCCAAGGAGGCCAACTCTTTACCCTCCTTGCTTTCTGAGGGGAAGGCTACGCAAGTAGAAATTGATCCTCCTGTTACCAAATCTGGTCCGCTCCAATTCTTCTAGGCAAGTTAAATTCCCTCGCTACGTGATGGAGGGAAAATTCTCACAAAAATTTTGACGCCCCCGAGAGACTTTGTATAGGTCGGCTGTTAGGTAAATTTTCTCGTTTTGTATAATTTGAAGCAAATGGGGACGAAATTAGTAAATCCGTGAATGTATCGTTGTATTTATCGACTTAATTAGAGTCCTTCTGGAATTAATGAAATAAAATTGCTTCTTCGTGCTGCTTCAGATAGTTCAGAACTCTGTTTCAAGCAGTATCAACCTCGTGCCATCAGACCTAATAGTCTGAATTAGTTCAAGCGTACGCATTTCGTGGATGGAGAGCTATGCATTTCCCATACTAAATAAATCCGGCATTTACATGACAGGAAACTGTAGATGGGTATGGGAAACTAGAATGTCCTCATTGGAAAGTGAAGATGCGCAAAAAGAAAATGAAACGGAGGAGTCTGCTCCAACTTTACCAGTGGAAGACTGACTTGTTCAACATTGTAAAAATTAACATTGCAAAACTAGAATGTCTTTACGGACAAAACCATGACAAAAGCCTCCGCAGGTTGTCGCGGTCCATAAAGTAGTTTCAACATTGGACTGATTGCTCATGTCTCCGATCAACATCATTCAGCTACAAGCTACCTTCTCATAGCAGCCGAAATAGTGAGATTTAACCCAAGGCAAGTGAAGGTAAAACCGCTACGGCCTCCCCATTGATGACTAGAAGCTCACCTCTTTTGAAACATTTTGTCAAGAACTTTACCCTGCATGATGTATTCTTTCCTGAATTACTCCCGGCTTCACAAGGATAGAGCAATTTAATAAAGTAACTTGACATACATATATTTTTTCTTGCTTTCTCTGATGTTAACGGCCTGTACTTCGCCCACGACCTCATCTCCGACATAGACAGGCCACTTGAATTGCAAGCTTTGGGACACATAGATGGCTCCAGGCTATTTATCAGCAATACATGAAAGGAATATAGGTATCTCAGATGAGAGCACATAAACCTTACATCAAATTCAGACATTCTTGTACTCAATGCAAAGATGTTGAAGAGAATCTTCTGGGCTATATTACTTTGATAGTCATCTTGCAGAACAACTATGAAATGCTTTGGAGCGCTGCATTTTAACCATTGGCTTTGGTAAAAACAAGGCACATACAACGACTGAGATGGCACCTGAAGCATTACTTGAGGAGAATCTAGTGAAAATGATAACTTAAAAGCCACAATGACCACCTGCTACCAGATTTTCTCCATCAGCATATGAGTAGAATACATGGATCTGCCTCGGCTTTTTAGAGCTAAAGAAGCAGTTACTCTGCCACTATATATGCATATTGTTCCATGACTAAAGATTCCTCTAGTATCCAACAAAAAGTATCGTGAATAAAAAGAAGAAAGTAAAGGAAAAAAAGGTGCTGAAATAGACTTACGAAGCGAGAGGCAATAATTCGTGGGAATAATGCAGCAACAAGCATCCCATGGACAAGTCGATCTTCAAATCCTGAATTCCGAGCTACTTCAGCATCAAAATGAAGAGGATTTGAATCGTGGCTCACTTTCGAATAATCAATAATGTCTTCACCGGAGAATATTCTACTCTGCCTTAAGATATCTCCGGTCCTCAGTATTTGGGGTCCAGATGATGAGAAGCACCTCAAAGAACCAAGACTATTAACATGCCTAAGAATTGACATGTTGATCACAGAGGCACACCCTGCTCTTTTCCCGGATAATGGAAGTGAATTGCAGCTTAATCTTCTAACAAATCAGCACAGAAGGAAGAGAGCGGGATATATGATTTAATTCCTGCAGACATCAATACATACACAGATAAGCACATACAGAAAGAAAGCGATGCTCTGATTTAAGATAATTGCCAGATCAATTACTCTCACCATGCACCAAATAAATGGGCTCAGAGAAATGGTTAGTAATGATCTCATTTTGTTCTTCATCATATCCGTGCTTTATAAGACAAAATAATTGAATCGATGGAAAAGTGCAAAAGGATTTGTCATAGTCTTTGAAGGGTTCACCAGATGTAATAGTTTAAAAGCAAATTCTGCACTTAATTTAGTTAGCATCTTGATCTGGTTATCCAAGTGCTATCTTTGGTTATTTAATCAAAACCAGAAGGAACATGGTGCAAAAGTAAATGTGCAGCTATGCAGTATATCCATTCAAATGAATGTTCCAGGAATAGTACAACAAAATGGCAATAGAGACCAAAAGAAATTGAGATCTTCTCATCTTAGGACTACAGAGTGATTTAAGGAACTATACAGCCATCAACCTTCATTAGAAAGACAAGGTATTTCTCCCCGATAACATGACATAAATATCATGAAATGAAATAGATGGATGGAAGAGCTAATGACATCGCTACCTGAATACGTTTCTATGATCTGAATTGCCAAAATCATCTTCAAACACACATTGAAGGTTCCTATAAGTATATACATCCAGAACATCCTTCTCTTGCAGGTCCTTCAGCAACATCATAGCCTCTTCTACCCTTCCTCGTCGGCATATCTCATCAAGGATTGTCCTATAGGTGATAAAATCGACTGATATCTGCTTTTCAATCATCTCCCACAAAAAACACACTGCATCCTCAACTTCACCACCCAAAACCAAAGCATTCACTAGTGAATTATACGACTTACTGCTAGGGGTATACCCTTTTTCCTTCATTTCATTACACAGCTCCCTCGCATTTATTGTCCTGCCTTGGGCACATAATCCATGAATTAAATAATTGTATGAGAAGGAGTTTGGCTGACACTTGTAAACCACACCCATCTGATGGAATATTCTTAAAGCATCATTCACGTGGAGGGATAGCACATAACCTTTTATCATGCAATTCAAAGTAAAGATGTCTGGTTCAATCACATCACTGACCATTTGCTTAAAGAGGCCTCTTATGGTCTCCATGTACACATGATTAACATAAGAATTCCTTCCCCTGCTCAAAAATGCTGCAAATAGAAGATTGTAAGTCCTAATTGAAGGCCTACAATCCAACTTCATGCAGTTCTTCATATGCTTAAATATATTGACTGCTCTAGTCAGCTTCCTTGCCGCAGTGAAAAAGTATATGATGGAGTTGTAAAGAGGCTCGGTCCCAATATGACGAACAGCTAATACTTGATTAACAACATCATCCATTTCCTCGTACATTTTTGCGACCCCGAGCTTCTTTATCGTGATATGATAAGTGGAAGCGTCATGTCTGAACCTAGGCTGTTGAGAAGCCCAGTTGAAAAGCTCCAAGCAAATTAGAGGATCCTCCTGGAGAGTGATGACATTGCAAAGTTCTTCAGATGAAAATCTGGGTGGGAGTTGGGAAAGCACCCGTCTAAATTGGGCTTCATCAAGCCTGGGTCTGCTCTTGGCTTTTAATCTTTTACTAGCTCTCCTTCTGAAAGATCTTGATGGGGCATTAGATGAATATAAGGAGTACAAGGAAAATTGGGCATAGGTGTGATGCGAACCATTTAGACAATTTCTCCAACAAAGGTTGGCATGGGTTTGCGTCAAATTGTGCATACACTTGGATGAATTATAGAGAGAGGATAGTTGATAGGAAGCATTATAGTGTTGGGTAGCTGGTGACAAAACAGGATGCAGATAGTAAGTCAAGGTTTTAGGGAAATTCAACCGAGAGAGTTTTTCAACGGCAGTCATATTTATTAAGGACAATTTTGCAGATGCCACAGAAAGGAGGGCTCAGATATCTAACCACATTGTCTCACACAGTAATGCCTACGAATTTACAAAAAAGGAAAAGGAAAAGGGGGAAACCGAATGTAATTTCAGAAACCAGAAAGCATAAGCAATGGGATTCAGCTTCCTTCTCAACTGAATGACCTTTGTAGTTCATGGATGATCCTACCCTTCATCAATGCCGAAGGGCTGTGTTTACACCAAAACAATCAGCGAAGGGTTCGAACAATTGTTCAGACCATACACCAAGAAAAAGAAGACAAAAGAGCATCTTCCATCCACTTCCTACCCAGGGAAGCCTCGGTTACTCATTCACGCGGGCCGGGCATGAATTCAATCACTGAACGGTGGACTATGAGAACGCCAATTGGGCTAGTTCGTGCGCCAGCTTCAATGTTAGGCAGAGGGCCACAGATTGGATTTCTGTAAGAAGCACAATCTGAAAATTACACACAGAACGCTCGCATCCGAACATCGTTTGCACACAACACGCGCATAACTGCATAAGCCACTGAGTCTCTTGTACGCGGAATCCGAGGACAAGTTAAGCACAAACTAAGGAACAACACAGTACAGTTCTACAGTATAAGCCGAAGCAGCCGAAACAGAGAAAGAGCTAAGCTTATCAACTTTCATCAGACAGAACTAGCAGCAAAATGTAAATGCGAAACTGAAAAACCAGAGATCGAGACTCTGATTGGGGCAACTGAAGCGAGAACGGATCTCACCCTGATAAAAGAGGAGCTTCGCCGGAACCCTAGTCGTGTGCGCAAGGACGGCGCCGCGAGAAGGTTTCGAGGATCGACAATTCCGGCCGTAGCGATTGCTGCGAAGAGCCGCGTCGCCGTATCATGCAATAATAATGGACAACCTCCTCCACCGGTTTTCAAGCGACCAAAAAAAAAATTTAAAAAAAATAGTGAACTTTATACATATTGTTGTTACAAATTATTCTTATTATCGTACCTATCATAATTATCATTTTTATTAATGGTTAACAACAATGTTTAAACATGCTAATTAAGTGCTGACATCGTAGATTTACTACTTTATTGGAAAAGTTACTAGCCTCTTTAAAAATTATTGACTTCTGATAGTTAGCAATTTCAAAATTTGCTGAGTATATGGAAATTCGGACATTTATAAACATGTCTTTTTCTATACTAATATTGTTATTTATGTTGCCCAAATCACTAAATTTTACCAAAAATATTTTTGGCGGCAGCCAACTTCGACTTGTATAAAGCTAACAAATTCATCACAACAACACGTTAAAGTTGATTCGAAGAGACTTGATATGAAGAGCTGAAAAAATTATGTTACGTGTCTCGTCAGGAGTTTGTGAAGAGATAAAGCTAAAAAGTGTCTTGTGGCGCGAACATTTTCTCAATTTCGACTTTAACTATACACGATAAATTGGATCGACTGATCATTACACGATAAATACAAGTACTTCCTAAATTAACACCAAAGCCCGGAAGGCGACTTTAAGACTGAATCCAACAAGCAGGCATGGAACAAAGAAGCTCGAAAAAAGCAGCTTCTCTGTAGGGAACATGGCACAACACTACTATAATTCTTCTTTGAGCTTTATGTACTGCCCTGACGGGAATCTACAGATCGAGAAGTCGTCGCATCACCGATGTCCCTCACGGGACACACCAAAGCATATTCACAGAAGCTGCATTTCCACCGCTCCTGCTCGGGAGTGTAAGTTGCTTCCCGTTCACCATGCCAGAACTCGAGACGAGTCCTGATTTCATCCTCAACCCAGTCTTGATCGTACGCGAACTGATCTTCGCCAAGCACTGAATGATCTTTTTGTAGTTCATACCTGCTTCATATAGGTCAGATAAAGAGTCTTTGTCATATGCGGGAGAAAAATGATAATGCAGATTAAGGGAACTCTAGTTGCATCTAGAGCTGAAATAATAACTAAGATCGTTGTTTCTATGCTGCTCAACTTCGCAGCGAGGCACTTCTCAGGGAGAAGTATTATAGAGGCTTCAGCATGAAGTGAAACTTGCCAGTTATCCAAATCTCGGAGGCCTCTATAAGGTGGAAAAACAATCTCAATGGGCAAGTGTGGGCGTGCGTGCGTGAAAACTCATGTAAAGAAAGAATATCCAAAGGCGATAACTCAAGTAAATTCTGCCAGTTTATATCCGATATAATGATAGCACTTACTTCAGAGAAACACTCAAATCAGATTGAACAGGGCATAAGGTTGGCCACATTTTCTATCAGTCCTGAAATCTGTCTCTTATGCACTTCTAACAATGCAGTGCAACCTAATAGACTTTAGTAGAGCGTTAACTTCAAAACGCATGCATCGTCAATCAAGTGAGGGCAATAGTACCAAGTCACAACCCAACATACCTCAGTAACAGATGACTGTCAGCCACGGGTAGCATTGAACATGTGTTCCTGTAGTATCTCAATATCTCATCAAGGTTCTGCAAGAAAACCAAACAGAAAATGATCTCTAAAGGGGAAAAGTGAGAGAGTCAAAGTTCCTAACACGTTGGGCAAAACAAGTGTTCCTAATATGAATAAGTTACTTTGTGTTTTCATCCTACTGATTATTGTCCCAGTAACACAAATTAATAGACAAACCCAACCGGATGCCTCCCGCGCGTCTTTTCAGAGAAAGGTGCATCTTTGCAAGGTCAGTGAATCCCCTAACAACTTAAGGCGCTTCTTACCATCTTAACATGCATTTAATCTTAACGTATAAAGAAACAAAGCATTAAGAAAAGCACATCATGCATCAGTCAGAAGGATAAAGACAAACTTTCTGCGAATTGGAAGTAACTAATAGAGGTAAAGAACTCTTCACCTCTGCAGGAAGATCTGCATTAGCAGCATTCTCCCTGATATCTTCAGATAAAATCCGACGAGGGTTCAATTTATAATAATCAAAGAATTGTTTAGTGGGGAACTTCTTGCCCACTGATTTATCCCACATACGCTTGTAGCACATCAACTGAAGCCTGCAAATATTAGTAGATAGGAGGTGTTTGATGACTTCAACTTTAGACACCAAGGCAAGGGAGCTTTCCACACTTGCATAGAAGATTCAAATGGATTCATTCATAATTCCTCTTGTTACACACCTTCCATTTCTTCTCTGCGGTTCAGCTGGAAGTGAATTTCGGACACGAGTTTTGATGTCCACCAGTATTGGGTTTCTTTCAGTTCCACAGACAGGCATTCGAACCTCATCAATCACTCCCACCATCCAAATACCTTCTAAAAAACATATTCTGAAAATATAAGCAACGATTGCCCATTAGCAAGGAGTACATAGATGCACAAGATCATAATTCAAAGAACCAACACAGAATTCTTCGTTAATTTTAACATATAAAACTAAGTTAAAGCCATTTGGGTTGTCCCCAACGCAATAATATTGTTTTTCGAGGCAAATAGATGTGCTATACAGCTGCAGATTAGTTCAAGCATGAAATATTGGACGTCCTAGCGGTTAATGAAGCTATCACATAGTCGTCGCTACCATTACAACCTTGGTGAATTGTGATCTGGGCAAGCCCAATTTGGGTACTCTTAACATTCGGTATCGTTGAAATTGGTGATCAGAGCGATGCACTGCCTACTCACTCAATTAAAAGTCAACAAAATATATCTGATGTTCATAGTTTACTCTATAAGAGATATTGCACATTCTTGGACCTCATTTAGGTTTTTCTTTTTACAAAAGCTAAGTTGAATAAGCCAACAAACTGATTGCGGCGCTTACCTATTCTAATAAACCGTTTTCTTGACATAGTTTATAAAAGAGGCCAATGTTCTTCAGCGTAGCTAAGTTAGCTAAAGATGTAGCAGCTATATGCTTGTCAAAACAACCAAAAAAAGAGGAGCCCGAGAGGGAAATGGATATGCAGGCACATGGACTCACATTGGCAGTTCACGAGTTAACCCATCAAGCAACAGTTGATGTGCACCTATTATAAAGTTCATGAATCTCGTAGCCCACCTATCTTCAACAGATATTACGCGAACTTTAACCTTTTTAACAACCTGCAAATAGACAATAAATTCAATTTCGGATAAGTTTATCGAGTAAAAGTTCATCAAACTCGACGTGATGTTGTGTCTGCTTGTGGCTGAGTTCCAAAAGTCAACAAAAGTCCAAGCATCTTTTTCCGCATGCAAATAGAGGAAGCAACCTAAGTCGCGTACCTCTTGTTCAAGCTTCTCATGGCGAGCGCTACCTGCTTTCATAGCTTTTGTAGTTCTCCTCTTCCCTAAAAGGAGATCAAACTCCATCTTCTTTTCACACCATTCCTGCCATTTATGCTAATGAAATCAATGAAAGCAACATACTACGACCTCCATAATTAGGAGAGTCGTGCTTTTAGCTTGAGCAGACGTAACGACGATCTCGTCAGATCAAAAAACGAGCCATTCAATACATTATTTGAACTGTAAAAGAAAGCAACTCAGCCTTTCACAGCCACATAGCACTGCAGGATATTCAGACAACTAATAAGCAGACGATAGCTACTGTCATTTTCAGTCAAGGGTGGACAACCTAATTATCCATATCCATCTCCCTGCAACCTAAACCGACTTGTCGACGTATTAACTAATCGCTGACATTTTAAGTTGCAAGCAGTCATGACCTTAAATACATTGAAACAACAGCCGTGACATAGAGACTACACAAACATGTCGAGACAGTGCTCATACCGGCACAAACATGACACACAACTACCTAGAAACAGCCACAGTTAGTGAATTTCGTCCCAATAAGTTTACATTATGCACAGTAAAAACCCGAGGCATTTTGACCGTGGAACAAATTAGCTACAAGAACGCCAACATGACAGGACACGAGATTGTCACCTCTGAATCGGAAAGAAAGGGGACATTTCGAAAAGTACCGTGCTGGTAATATCAGTGACAGACAAGCCCTTCTTCCTCCTGAACCGGTCCAAGAACGACCGAGCCTCTCCATTCCCATCCTTCTCCGTCGAAGCTCCGTGACAATTCCCAAAGTCCTCGAAGTCGGTTTCCGAGCCACCCGACGGCCTTCTCTTGGAGAGGGCCGAAATGGTCTTAATGGACCTCGCATTTCTCTGAAACCCAGGAGGGAACAGAGCTTTTCCGGCGAGAGAAACACGGGCGGCGGCGGCTAAGGCGGTGTCGAGGAGCGCCATCTCGTCGTCGCTCACGATCTCGATTGGGATTTCTTCGGGAGGAGTGGCGTGAATGCGGTTCTCGTGGTCTTTATAGGGCGCGGGCTCGGATGGCGAATCGGTCATTTTCCGAGCGAACGAGCTCGAGTGGGAATGCCGCGTCGTGGAGGGAGTGACCGTTGGAATCGCCGGGAAGTTGGGCGTTTCGTGGGGGGGACAGGTTTGAGTTCGTGGCTTCTTCTCTGGAGAGGAGAAGTGGTTTTGAAGTTTGACGACGAAATCCCCGTTGTACCCCCGTGGGCATCCAGTTTGTTTGGGCCACTTGTTGGGGGTTCTTTCGGCTTTTCGCCTTGAGCTGACTTGTTAAGTTGCGTACACTTCAATTGTTCTTTTCCTTTTTCTCCAATTTCAGACGGAACGGGAACTGATTTACGAAAATTTAGATCATACTTGGGCAGTTGTATCCACCCATAATTCAAGGGTCTTGACTAGGGGTGTGCAACTGGATTGGGTAGAATCGAGAATCGGATCGGATCGCCCGAAAAATAGGTCCGGTTCCGGATTCCTACGTGAACAAGACCGATTTTTGGTTCCCAAATATCGGAACCGGTTTAAACAGGTCCGGTTCCCGGTTTCAAGTGAAGACCCACCCGGGAACCGATTTTTAGCTACGGTAAAAATAACATAATTTCTCTATGTCGAGTCTAACTCCGCCTCGCCTCATTTGTTTCTTCTCCATTTTTTGTTGCCTCTCTCTCTATTCTTTGAAGCAATATTTTTATGGATGAATAGAGAATAGAGTTTAAAAATTTATTTTGATGAACGGGGAATGGAGTTTTATAATTTTTGCTTTATATTACGTGTTTGAACTTTTTATTATTTATAATTGTACGTGACTACGTGTTTGAACTTTTAATCATTTATAGTTGTTTGTGGCCACGTGTTTGGCGAATAGGGATTTATATTGTTCATCTTTTACTTTGAGTCGTTTTGTTGCTCATATTATTTTGTTGTAAAAAAATGAAATAAAAAAAGGTTCTTGGGTAGACTATGAAATCGGACCGCAAAAACAGGGTAGATTCCAAGTTTCAGGTCTGGAATCTACCCACTCTGGAACCGATCACCCCTGGTCTTAACTACACGGGACGAAAATTGAGGGCACGAAGTTTGACCAATTACAACCCCCACTTCTAATGTTGAAGAATTTTTTCTTTTTAAGAGTTCCATTATCTATTGTCTAGTCGACAGTTAATAACCCCCTAAATAAGTTATAAAGTGAGATGAAATTATAGTTTTCTATTCGATTACTAACTTATCGGAAGTAAGTTGTCACATAATTAATTTACGACACGACTATATCATCTTCTGCGGCTATTTGTATATCAAAATTTTGTAAGGCAAGATGCATGAACACAACGGCGTAACTTTGCCTCAAATCACCACAAAAAGGATTTGCCTCGTTCTTAGAGAAATTATCGAGTCTCAACATATTTCGCATTATTTGATGATCCATAGAAGAGATGTCGATCAGCCTGTTAGTGGATGTTATCTTTTCAAGAGTAAAAAAAGGTAGAAAGATACGACGATCTAAAAAATATGAAAACTCTGAGACATCCTCCGTTCGCGAGAAGCAGAATTCAAATTTTTGCTAGAGAATCTCCTAATTTCTCAGCTCAGGCCCCATTCGTCGAGAAACTGCCCGTCTTCACCCGCTCTGATCAATAATCTTTTTGGATCGTAAACGGGGTTCGGGTACAGATTCGTAGGCCCAATTCTTTGAGGCCCGTCCGTTGATAAGTCGAGTGGCGAAGAAGAGAGAAAAGGGAGCAGCGGAAGAGAATGGAGGAAAGACTTCGTCCATGTCAGAAACCGATCGTCGTATATTTCTCACCAGATGACAGACGTGTCTCCATTCCAAGCAGCACAAACCTTGATTTTCTCGCTCTCCCCATCATATATACGCTCCAGCTCGCTACCAAAAGTTTCACTGCAACAGAGCGAACTGGTGCGCGAGCGGGCGAGCGAGCGGTGGACTGATCGAGCGAGTACAGATCGACCCAACAATGAGAACGAAAGCGACCCTTCTGCTCCTGATCGCCGTGCTATGCTACGGCCTAACGAGCGCGGCTGCTCGTCATCACCACCACCACCACCACCACGAGGAGGAGGAGGAGGAAGGAGGAGGTGACTGGAGGAGAGAGAGGGAAGAGAGAGAAGAGAGGGAGGAGAGAGGAGAGGATATGTTCCTGCTGCGGGACTGGAAGCGAGTGGTGCACACGGACGCCGGCGAGATGAGGGTTCTGAGGAGCTTCAGAGGCCGGCGGAGTGGCGAGAGGACCACGCGCATCGGCCTCATCACCATGGAACCTTGCTCTCTATTCATCCCTCAGTATACCGATTCGAGCTTGATCCTCTTTGTCCGCAAAGGTAAGTCTAAGTGCATTATCCATTCTTGCTTGCTTCAAACAAACTTGGGCTTCGATCGTTGATCAGATTGCGAAATTCTTGTCAATTTATTACTGCATGTCGGGGTCACTGTCATTTTGGATTGTGACGGGCATGATTCGAAAGGCTTGGTTCGGCTGCTTGCAGGGGAAGCAAGAATCGGGACGACATACAGAACCGACCCTGTCGAGAGAAGTCTGCGAAAGGGGGACGTGTATAGACTTCCGGCCGGTTCCGCGTTCTACTTGGTGAACACCGGAGAGACACAGAGGCTCCACGTCTTTTGCAGCATCGACGTCGACGCGTCTGAGAACTTGCCAATGAGGAATTTCCAGGTGATTTGTCCAAAAGTCATTCATGGAGATCGAAACAGCGTGGTTCAATTAGCATTTTCTAAAGCGTTGTTGTTGCGATTTAGCAGTCTTTCTTCCTCGGGGGAGGGCCGAACCCTGCATCGATACTCACTGGATTCGATCCGCAGACGCTGGCCACGGCATTCAATGTGAGCAGACAATTATGCCAGTCCTGTTGAAGAAATTGCTGCACTTTTCGAGGTTTTTATGTGATACCATGCGACCTTAACTGCGGATGCGGTGGCCGTTTCAGGTTTCTAGGGAAGAAGTGGAGGAGATATTGTCCAGAGAGAGGGAAGGTCCGATCGTGCACATGAGCGAGTCGCACCAGCCAAGCCCGTGGTCCAAGTTCATGGACTTGGAGGAGCAAGACAGGCTGAGGCGTCTCCAGAAAGCGGTGCGAGAGAACAGGGACGAGGACGAGGAAGGGCGGATCAAGTGGTCGTGGAGGAAGCGGTTGGACTCGGTTTTGGGACGCCGGAGGCCGGAGAACGGAGATGAATGGGGACATCACCAAGCGCCAGACTCGTGCAATCTCTACCACCGAAGCCCCGATTTCAGGAACGACTACGGATGGAGCGTGACGCTTGACGAGTCCGATTACAAGCCTCTCAGGCACTCCGGAATCGGCATCTATCTCGTTAATTTATCCGCGGTAATTAAATGAACATGAGAGAATGTCTTGAGCAAAATTGGATATTGATCCGTCCTAGTTTCCATTACTTTTCGTAGCTTACGAGTCTTTTATATTGGTCCTGGAATCAAATTCCGTAGGGCTCCATGATGGCGCCACACGTGAATCCGACCGCGACGGAGTACGGTATCGTCTTGAGCGGCTCTGGCACGATCCAGATTGGGTACCCGAACGGATCGTCGGCGCTGAACGCGAGGGTGAAGGAAGGCGACGTGTTCTGGATCCCGAGATACTTCCCCTTCTGCCAAATCTCGTCCAAGAGCGGGCCCCTTGAGTTCTTCGGCTTCACGACCTCGGCCCGCAGGAATAGGCCGCAGTTCCTGGCGGGCAGCAACTCGGTGCTCCGGGCCATGGGCGGGCCCGAGCTCGCCACTTCATTCGACGTGAGCGACGAGAGGTTGGAGCGGTTGCTCCGCGCGCAGAGGGAGTCCGTGATACTGCCCTCGCCAGAGGCGGCAGGCCAGCCGGAGAAGAGCTTCGACGGTGATCTGGTCACGGACTTCTGAATTTCGCTTGATGACGCGTGAGAGGAGGTTCATCTCCGGTGAATAAGAAGGGATTGAAGGACGAGAGCAAATGGGAGATTGTTTAGTGAGAGTTTCCTTCAACTCGAATTTTTGTTTTGTTGATTTTCTTTTCATCATTTGGAAAAACAAAAAAAGAATTTCCATCCATGAGTATGCAGAGTTTCAAATGAATTCGAGCAGTTCTTTTTAGGTGTGAGCAAGATGATCGATCAGATCGGGAATCGCCCGGATCAAACCGACGAATTTGATCCGGTTCTAGATGTCACCGGTCCGGTCCCCAATTCCTCAAGGCGAAATCAGTGCCCGGGTTGTCCGGTTCCC
This sequence comes from Lenwebbia sp. NSW1173648, assembly GCA_029784005.1. Lineage (NCBI taxonomy): Eukaryota > Viridiplantae > Streptophyta > Magnoliopsida > Myrtales > Myrtaceae > Lenwebbia > Lenwebbia sp. NSW1173648. The sequence goes on from JARCGZ010000011.1 coordinate 2,275,709, forward strand.
GGTTGTAGGGGGAACCAGACCAATGGGACCACCTACTCAGATCGACAAATTTTTAATTTTTTATTTATTTTCATTTTACCTAGTCTTGTGATGCTTTATTTTTTATTTTCATTTTACCGGTTTCATTGGACCGCCTGAAAATCGGACCGCACCACAGTGACCTCCGATCCGGACCCCGATTTTGAAAATTGAGAACCGGAACCATCGGTCAGGTCCACGGTTCACGGTTCCTGAGGCAATCGGACCAACTCGGACCATGCTCACCCCTAGTTCTTTTATATCGTTGTTCATTTTCCACTTATTTGTAGTTTGTCAAAAGTTACTAATCCACAAAAAATTAAAAATAATCGAGCGCCTGCGTAGCGCGTGCATGGGAACTAATGCTAAATACGGACGAAGTATGGGTAGTTCAATTGCATGCCATTTTTCTTTTTTGACAAAGAAAACTATGTAAGTATCGACTTTCTTTGGCAAAATGTCATATAATATTAAAGAGAATATGCGATGATTGGTCTTAAGTACGATAGAACTGACAAGAAATCGTGCAATAATATAAAGTGTCACATGATAATTTTGGCTTGGAACACGAGAGACCTTCGTCAGTCATATTAGGTAGAATTTCCATTTTGCAAGTGTATGATGTCAGATCATACGTCTTTATAAAAGGTCGTATTGTTTTAGAAAAGAACTTAAGAGAAGTTTGGTCTTTAGTAGAATGTAAAGTTGTACCATTGTACTTAACAAAATCTCAATTTACTTCGATTGCACTTGAATAATTTCGTTAAGTCCCATGATTTTCAGTTATGCTGGATTACCTGTAATTTTCCATCCCTACGGTGCTCTTTTAAGCATTTTTTTTATTTTGTTTTTCGAACAAAATCACCTCATTTTGTGAGGTAACTTCAGAAAATTTTAAAAAATAACGATCATAAATAAAATTAAAGAGATGTACAATAAAACTAAAATCCAAAAATTAAAATAGAAAGGATCAAGGGCAGGGTGCACGGGGCCGAGTCACCACTCCTCCTCTGCTGGGCTCACGGTGAGGGCGATTGGCCCTCGCCTACCCGGTGGTAGCATTAGGGTCGGGACTTATGAGTTATGACTATCAAAATGGGTCACAAGCACATATTGCAACCCATATATGGTGAAGTGGGTGATATAGGCCACCTCAAATTCGAAATATAGGTCAATCTAAATTTTAAATATAGAAGTCCAAAACAAATGGGTTGAAAATGGGTTTGTAACAGACCCGCTTTCAACCCATTTCCACTTATGGGGCCAGCCTTTCAAGAGGACCTATTTTCGATTTTTAACCCTCGGTCTTCATCGTCTCCCTTCCGCCTCAACCGCATATCCACCACTTGCCGGAGCTCGAAGTCTCCTTCCAATGTAGCAAACTTCCTGCCAAAACAATCAGCCTTATGTGATTCCACCGTCCCCTGACAGCGGCCGTCCCACCCCCGACCTAGCATGACCGCTTCTCGGGTCTCTCTGCCGCTCACTCTCCTCGTAGCCCTCCTCTCCGTCTCTCTCCTCCACTTCATTCCCTCTCCCCAGCCTCCGAAACCGAAAGTCTGGCCTCGAACCGGACGAGCGCCAACTACATCGTCCTATTCACCCGCTACAAGCGCGCCAAGGATCACTGCTCCTACCTAGAGGCCAAGGGTGCGGTCCCCCGGCTGGCAATGGGTCAAGAGGTGGAATCCGGCGTCCAACTAGCCGACCGACTTTGGGCTGGTGTCGATCGAGGAAGGGTCGGTGAGGGAGGGATTGACTGGGAGATTGGGAGGCTAGGGCCGGTGAAGCATGTGAACCTGGATTTGAGCTACGAGAGAGGGTTGCTTGGAGAGAGGAAGGAGAGGATGGGGGCGTTCATCGATGGGATGAAGCAGCCGAGCAAGATTTTTTCACTTCCATGTCGTTTAGGGAGGGCATGGGGGAGTGCTACACTACGATTAGCAACTCTTCGATAAACCGGAGACGACATCTTTGGGCGCCGACCAGACTAGATAGATATTGAGAATTCCACAATTTTATGAGCTTCTTTATAATAATTCTTCTTGAGATGCGTTTCATCCTAATCAAAAGATGGGGTTATTGATATGCACTTGAAAGAATGAAAATGAATTGAATCGACTTATCTCTTCTATTTATTTGAAAGATCGCAATAAAATATAAACGAGTACTTTTATACGACACTTACTAGAAAATAGGTAACGAATGTGCTTCTAAGGACATATTTTACTGAAACCTGGTCTATTTATGTTACCTGAATGATTCATAGCCTTGAACTCTCGTGAAAGACTATATTCTGGATTCTCCTACCGAAGCTTGATGTTCATGAAGCTTCATGTTTAAGCACTAGAGAATATTACCCATGGAAGCCGAAGCCGGCTAGGCTAGTTCAAGTACAATCTGTTCGTATGTATGCAATGTTCTTGCACTTTGTGGCACCTTGCTGTGGTTGGCCGATGCCCAGCGAATCAGTTCACAAGAGCGAGAGCAACGTGGAACGGGTCGTATGGGTCACCAAATTTATATTGCACATAAATGGATCAATTTGAGTCGAATTATTTTCGATCCGGTCCAACCTACTCATTTGACAGATCTACCAAGCAAAGGCTGTTGGCCCTTGCCGAGGATTGTGGACCATCAGGCATGATCGTAGTTCTCAAACTCTCTGTCGGTTGTTTGTTAAATTTTTTCAATGAATTGATTTATATTTTCAACGGCCAGGATCTTCCTTACATAATACAACGGCTGAGGTGGTTTGTTGTGGGGTACTGGTGCATTGTGGATCCGCAGACAAACCCCGTTCTCACCGCCAAAAAGACGTCCCGTTTTGTCCAAACTTGGGCAAAGGGCAACTCCCGGGGTTGTATCGTAATTTCGACGCAAACCCGGGGATAATTAAGTGAAGCCGGTCGATGGTTTTTGTACGATTACGCGATGCCTGAATTTGCGTAACATGCACGCGCTTTTTCTATAAAACACAAGAAGCTCCTTGGCACAAACCCTAAACCCTCCTCTCCGCAGGGTCAACTCTTCTCCTCTCGCATCTCTCGTCGAGGCTTCAGCGAATCCTGAGCCCTCTCGTTCTTTGAGGCGAGCCCAGTCCTTAATCAGCTCTTTTGTTGTTTCCATAGCTACACGACTTCATAGTTGATCAGTAAACTTTGTGTTCCATTTTGTTTGCTTAATTGATGAGTGTTGCTTCGATCTCGCTTGATATTTTGCGCATGATTCTATGGAGTGTCTTGTTTGCGATGGTTTGGAGTATAAATGCTAATCTGCTGAGTCGGTGGATTTGCTTTGTGCGAGTATTGCTGGTGGTCTGGTTCGATCAATTCTGCATAGTCATTTTCCAGTTCCTATAAGCGATTTTCCCAAATTGCTTTTACTTGGTGATGGGGAGAACTATTTTTGCCAATAATTGTCCAGCTAGTGTTGATCGAAAGCGGCTAAATTGCCTCGTGAATGAATTGGCGTTCTAGTTGGTGTCTTCTTGACATGAATTTCATGTATTCTAAGCTTGGTTTTGCTTAATTTATCCAGCAAAAAACTCTGCTTCGTTCTTTCTCTTCATATGTGGGGGTAGATATTCATTTCTGTTTCCGGTTTGGCATATCTTCACTTTGGTCTTGATCTTGTTTCCTTCGCCCTTTTTGAGGAAATGGGTAGTTGACTTGCGTTTTGACCTTATCAGAATTTGTTAGGCTTTGTTTCAATGGTTTTTTCTTGGTAATGGATATTCTAATGCCAGCGATTCTCATGACACTAAGATCATTTTTTGAGACTGCCCATCTATATTCATCCTGTCTCGCTGTTAATCAATCACGATCTCTGTTTTCCTTTTACTACTTTGAATGAATTTTGATGGTTGATGGCTGGTGTGTGTTATTCCTCCTTGTTAACGAGTGAGACTCTCCTTTTCCCAACAGTTAGTTCGTTAAGCTTTCACTATGGGTAAGGAGAAGGTTCACATCAACATTGTGGTCATTGGCCATGTCGACTCTGGGAAGTCGACCACCACTGGACACTTGATCTATAAGCTTGGAGGAATTGACAAGCGTGTTATTGAGAGGTTCGAGAAGGAAGCTGCTGAGATGAACAAGAGGTCTTTCAAGTATGCTTGGGTGTTGGACAAGCTCAAGGCAGAACGTGAACGTGGTATTACCATTGACATTGCCTTGTGGAAGTTCGAAACTACCAAGTACTACTGTACTGTCATTGATGCTCCTGGTCACCGTGACTTCATCAAGAATATGATCACCGGTACCTCTCAGGCCGACTGTGCTGTTCTGATCATTGACTCTACGACTGGTGGTTTTGAAGCTGGTATATCTAAGGATGGACAGACTAGGGAGCATGCTTTGCTCGCTTTCACTCTTGGTGTCAAGCAGATGATCTGTTGCTGCAACAAGGTAAATTTCCGGCAAACTACAGCTGGTTAAACATTAAAGTTTTCGCTGTTCAATGACTCTAGCCTCTGTTTCTACTTTAACTTTTGTCTAGATGGATGCCACTACCCCTAAGTATTCCAAGGCAAGGTACGATGAAATCATTAAGGAAGTTTCTTCCTACCTGAAGAAGGTGGGTTATAACCCTGAGAAGATTCCATTCGTCCCCATTTCGGGCTTTGAGGGTGACAACATGATTGAGAGGTCAACAAACCTTGACTGGTATAAGGGCCCTACCCTCCTCGACGCCCTTGACATGATCCAGGAGCCCAAGAGGCCCACAGACAAGCCACTCCGCCTTCCCTTACAAGATGTATACAAGATTGGTGGTATTGGAACCGTCCCAGTGGGACGCATTGAGACTGGGATCCTCAAGCCCGGTATGGTTGTCACATTCGGCCCCTCTGGATTGACAACTGAAGTTAAGTCTGTGGAAATGCACCATGAAGCCCTCCAGGAGGCTTTGCCTGGTGACAACGTTGGTTTCAATGTCAAGAATGTTGCTGTAAAGGATCTGAAGCGTGGTTTTGTCGCTTCTAACTCGAAGGATGATCCTGCCAGGGAGGCTGCTAATTTCACCTCTCAGGTCATCATCATGAATCATCCAGGTCAAATTGGAAATGGCTATGCCCCTGTCCTCGACTGCCACACTTCTCACATTGCCGTCAAATTTGCCGAGATCTTGACTAAGATAGACAGGCGTTCTGGTAAGGAGCTTGAGAAGGAACCCAAGTTCTTGAAGAATGGTGATGCTGGTTTTGTGAAGATGATTCCCACCAAGCCCATGGTTGTGGAGACTTTCTCTGAGTACCCTCCACTGGGTCGTTTTGCTGTTAGGGACATGCGTCAGACCGTGGCTGTCGGAGTCATCAAGAGTGTCGAGAAGAAGGACCCTAGTGGAGCCAAGGTGACCAAGTCCGCTGCCAAGAAGGGTGGAAAATGAACTGTGCAGGCTCGTATTGGTTCTATAGCTGATGGAACTTTCATTCCTAAAGGCGGTCTTTTTAAAAAGTTTGCGTTCTTGTTGGGTCATTGTTTGCTTTATCCCGTGTCTTATAGCGTTCTCGACGCACCTTTAAGCCACAGAAGTTCGCAGCACTGGGTGCTGGACAGGCGGTGGTGGAGGCTGTTGATAATCTGAGTCATTGGCATGTGAATGGTCGAGGTGCTTTGGATTTCCAAGGCGGCTCAAAAGTTTTGAGGTCTTGTCCTTGTATTGAACTCCCTTTGTTGTACGTCACTTTATTGTTAAAGTCACATACTTTATACGCCTCTGTAATCTACAACCTTATTCATCAGTTGAATTGCTTAGGTGATTTGATAGCTTTTTTAGTAGCTGGAGCATGCTGAGCCAAGCAATTGAAAAGTGAAGCAGAAGCTGTGTTTCACTAAGAGAAGAGATGTTCTTTTCAGATGGTCTCTGGGCTTCCAGTTCTCTACACTTTCCGAGAGTTACAGCCGGGAGATCATTGGAGCAGGCATGCCTAGAAAGTGGTCGAACAGGCAAGCTCCACCCAGCATCAGTCCCGTGGCGGTGGCTACGCATCTTATTTGGTGTGGTCACCCGAAGATAACAGAAGGTCTCGTACGTTGATCACCCATTGTTCAGCCTCGTACTCATCTATTGCTCAAACTTAATTATTCATCATTTGGTTGCAGGCTTTGGTAATTGATCCAGAACAATTGGTTTATGATTACAGTATGCATAATTGCGTGCCACTATTCTTAACGGCTGAAGGACACATTAAGTGTCAATATTTATGTACTTTGGTGTTAATATTTTTTGCCGGCTCACTTAAGTACCAAATCGGTGAAAAACGATCACTTAAATACCAACGGCGAGAAATTTCGGCCAACTAATTACTTGTCATTTATTTTAAATTTTTTAACATTACGTGGCAATTTTTTTAAAAAAAATCAGGTCATGTCCACGTGGAGTTTGCGTGGATTTTTAAACTTAAAAATAAGTTAATTTTTTTATAAAATTAAAATTAAACGTAAAAATAAGCTAAAAATAAAAAAACAAAACAAAAAATAAAAAAATTCCACGGCGAGGCCTCTTCGAGGCTGGCGACCCCCCTCGGCTATCCTCCACCTTTGTCGCTGCAACTTCTAATCTTTTTTTTTTAGCTTAGTTTTTAGTTTTTTTAGCTTTTTTTAATTTTTTAATATTACATGGAGTCTTTTATTGATATTTAGCCCTTTTTTTATTGCTGACTGGGATCCTCTAGCGAACCACGTATGATTCCCGGCGAAACTCACCGGAGTTGGCATTGAAATAACCATTTTTTTTTAAAAAAAAATTGACACTTAAGTGATCCAAAAAAAATATTGACATCAAATTGAGTGTCGTACACAAATATTGACACTTGAGATGTCCTGCTGTCGAAACTTAACTGATGAGCTTGTATCTCGTGGGGTAGGCATATCGGGTCCCCCGACGGTGTTTATATGCAAAGGCGAGACAGAGACGTGTACAGGAAAAAGTGAAAACATCAATAATAAAAAACTTTGAATCTTTTGGGTTGAGATTGAAATTTCTCCCTCGGGGAGTCTTTTTAGACAACAATGGCCCTATTTGGTTCAGCATTTCAAATGAGCTTTGGGGCTTCAAAATCCTTTGGCCAAATGCAAATGTTTTTTGGCTATTTTTTTGACTCACTTTAGGGAGATGCAATTATATCTCAAATGCTCTCCAAAGGCCTTTAGCCCAAAGTACCTTTGGAGGTACTTTGGGAAGTTGCATTTTTGAAATGCAACTACAATTTTTTATTTTATTTTCTCTTTTTTCTGCTTCTTCCTCCTTCCTCCGCTGACTGCCGTCGCCGGCCGCCGGATTATTATTATTTTCCTAATTTTAAACAAATTAAAGTTAAAAATATTAAATTGGGACACCAAATATTAAAAGTTTACCAAACAGCATTTTCTCCAAGGTTGCATTCAAATGCACTTTTCAATTACAGTTTATCAAACAGTATTTGCATTTTATCAAATCCCTTTAACTCAAAGATATTTATATTTTTCCAAAGTCCTTTGGCTAAATATTAAACCAAACAGGCCCAATCTTTGTAATTTTCCCTTTGTTTAGGGTGCGCCAAGACATAAAAGGCACGTACTCGATCATGCACTCCTATGTGGCACAGAGTGAGAAAAGTCGAGCTGCTGTCTCCCTCTAGTCTAGTCACTTTGTCACAACATGATTTTTGTAGGAGCCCCAGAAAAAATCGAAATCATTGCTCGACGGCACTGACGCGTTTAAGGTACGGATGAGCTGTGAGCAAGAGCATAACATCAGGTCCCACGACAAGGACCCGACAAATGGCCATATGTGTTAAAGGCAACTTCCCAGGTTCAATGGCACAGCTTTTCCTGTGCTGTGAATGTCGTTCTTAGAGTAGGAATTAGACCTGCGCAAAAAAAACGCTGGCCTACTAATTCATGTGCTTCTTTCATTTGAATTTTCCCAGTCTTTGCAACACATAACTGGGTGCCTGCTTCCTCTGATGCAAACAAAATAAATAAATAAATAAATGGAAGGGAGAGTAGGGTCTAATCAGATTCCGATGAGAATTATATGTTCTTTGAAAGGTCGTCTTTGAAAGGTCGTCGATTCAATTCATATCGAAGATTCAATGCGTTGAAGCGTGTTCCTACATGTCAAGCATATTTGGTCATTCGCGTCGGAAGCAGTGTCTGTGGTGGGGTGTACGTTCTCTCGGCATCAAATAATTGGTCGAGAAAATATCATTCACGTCTTGATTATGCCAAGAACGTGCCCAGGATGGGTCCAATGTGCCCAGGTTTTTAGGTTAAGGTTTTATTACGTCGGGATCCACCAAGGAGAGTTGTTGTGCATTGTCGTCTTTCACTTTAATCGCTGAAAACGCTACGATGTATAAGTTTTTGACCATGCTCAGAACAAATGGCTCGGTAGATTAGTAGGAGATGGGAGACAAAGTTGAAGACATTACATCAATTTCTCAACTCGTGACCATATCAAGAGCATACTATGCACTAAACTTGGACGGTATTCTTAGGTTATCGCTCGTTTATAGTAGGATCCCCAAGGTGCTTGCAAACAGCCATTTAATTTACCTTGTAAATTTTGCTTTTATCATCTCTTTTTCTTCATATGTGTCAAATTGGATCCTAAACCTCTTGTCGGTCACTAGCGAGGCTCGACCTCGCCGTCGCTTGGTGAGGTCGAGCCTCTCCAGGGGAGAGCAAGCTTCACTCTTGCAGGTCCTCGCCTCTGGTCAGTCGCCAGGAGGAACAAGGAAGGGAAGAAGAAAAGAAACAAATAAATAAATATTTCGAAATAATATAAAAATACTATTAAGAATTGTCCACGTCAGCGCCGGTCGCGTCACGTCAATGATTTCCGGTCAAAATTGATCGGATGGGTTGAATTGGCAGAAATGCAAAATATTTGAGACTTAATCGACCAAAAAAAAAAGTTTCGGACTGAATTGGCACAATTGCAATAGGTTTAGGATCTCCAGTTACTTGCAAACAACCATTTAGATACGTGGACCCGCCGGCCGAGCGTATGTGGATAATTTTGCTAATAAAGATGCCTAACTGTTGACACCAAATAATAAAGAGTTACCGAATGGACTTTAGTATCATTGTGTCCCGAAAATCGGTAAATCGGAAATAGTAAGCTACTCTGAGAAGTTCGGTAAGTTGGCTGCAACATACCGAAATGTCTAGAAGACTAAACCCGATATTCGGGAAGTAAGAGAACATGGCCACTGATTTTCAAAATTCGGTAAGATTCTGGACATGCCGAAATTATAGAGGATCAGCAGTAAGAGGAGTATGAAGACAAAAGGAACCGCAGGATGGCCAAACTAGCCATGTCAGCAAGAAGTTACGAGCAAGAAATCCGGATAGTGGATGCGAACAGTTCACGGCAGTTGCTGGAAAAGATTCAAATTCAAAGCCATATTGACAGTTAAAGATCGAGTTTTGGCGGATAAAACGTGGGCAAATGGGAAGTTATTGAAGGCGCCAAGATTCAGAGTTTGAAAGCAAGAAAATAACCGACAAACGGTTATGGAAAGCCAAAGAATAACAAATAATCGAAAGAGAGGAGAAAGAAGACAGATCAACACACATCCAAAAGAACTCAAGTTTTCTGCACTTTAACTTCCATGTATTCTCCTTTCCAGCATTTACAGTTTTTGCAACTTCAGTTTATTATCAAGCTTTCCACTGCTTTCCTAGGAGTATTGTAACGTAGCCTGAACCCTTGTTGATCTCAAATCCACATTCGATCCATTGAATTCCTACCCATTTCATTTCCTTGTGTGTTACTCCGTGTTCTCACTAAAAATTTCCTTTCGAGAGTTGAGCCGCAGAACCCCTTTTAATAAAAACCGAAAACTGAATTTCGGTGAAAGATATTCCTTGTTGCAAAAACGAGCGAACATCTTTTTGGCACGCCCGGTGGGACCATTGTGGTAAGATTAAGAGAAATGGTGAGAACCAGAGGTCAATCAGATGGAGTACCAGTTGGCAACATCAACAATCCGGCTGATGGAGCACGATCAGAGCATTCGGCAGCGAATGAGGACGTACCCCATCACAATGCTGATGTTCCTTGGCAATTGAACGAAGAACAAGTCCATGCGTTGGCACCTGACAACACTTTGATAGCCACGATGAGAAGAATGTTTGAGGAACAGCAGAATGAGCTCACTAACCATATGGTGCAGCATGTCTCAGATGTGATAAAGCCTATGATGATTAACGCCATAAACGAGGTAATATCGCGTCCTAGTTCATCCTCTCAAGTTCCTCCCTTTTATGTAAATCCTCCCGGTACGATACCATTTCCACCAGCATCGGGACATCCCAATGTTGGGTATAATGGTAGTGGAGGATCGAATTTACAGCCTCCAGTAAGGATTATACCAAGGCCAGAAAATCCTACAACAGCAAATCTGGTAAATGGTGTGAGTGGTTACAATTTCCCTCAAACTGGCCTTACTGATGCTAATGTGATCAATCTCATGATCCCGAATCATCCACCAGTATTGAACATGCCTCCACCAGTGAATGTCCCTAACTTCGATCCCGTGAGACCACCTGTAGCTCAACCATATCCACAAGTGATCGAAAATCCTCTCTACAGGCCACCACCACCCGTTAACTTCAATATGGATCAACAAGGAATGAACAGACCTCAACAGGTTGATCCTAGGGGGCAAGATCCTTGGTTGTGCCAGCAGAATTTAAGGCCATGGAATCCAGACAGAGTTGCAGAATTGGTAATGCAACAATTGGGAGCAGAGAGAGGCACACCAAGACCTGTATACAGGAAGCCACATCCCGATTGGGTGGATAACATTCCATATCCAAGGGGATTTAAAATGCCAGATTTCGCTGTATTTATAGGTGAGAAAGATCAGTCAACTGTGGAGCATGTAGGTCGTTTTTTAGCACAATGTGGAGAGGCTGGAACAAATGAATATTTAAGGCTAAGGCTATTCCCATTGTCATTATCAAAGACAGCATTTACTTGGTATACGAATTTGCCAGCAAATTCTATCCAGACGTGGGTTGAGATGGAGAGACAGTTCTATTCTCAGTTTTACCGAACGGTACCAGAGGTAACAGTAGCCGACTTGGCCAGAATGTACCATTATGGCACTGAGACAGTAGATCAATTCATTGCTCGTTTCAAGAAGTCCAGGAATCGGTGTTTGACTTCTCTCACTGAAGGAATTTACAGATTTGGCTTTTAATGGGCTGAAGTTTAATCTCAATGAGAGATTTGAGGGGTAGGCTTTTGATGATCTCTTTCAATTAAATGCTCGGGTTTCTAAGTATGAACACCTGCTGAAGGATAAAGATAAGAAGCCGACGAAGGATAATCGGCAGACAATAGCATCGGTTGAAAGTACCGAACATAGTGACTTTACCGAAGAAGAGAATGAAATAGCGGTAGTAACTATGGTACTTGAAAAATCATATGTGTGCCCAGCTTTGAAACCAGCTAAGGTGAGAGATGTGTCCAAGTTTAAAGCCAAGGAAACGAGTAATTATTCGTTTGATATCTACAAGTTGGATGAGATATTTGACTTGTTGTTGAAAGATGGAATGATCAAATTGGCTGAGGGACAGGTAATCCCATCCAAGGAAGAGATTACTGACAAAAGGTATTGCAAGTGGCATCATTCCAAGACTCATGATACGGTGAATTGTATTATTTTTAGAAAGACAATCCAGGAGCGATTCGTCAAGGCAAGATTAAATTCGCTGAAGACAAAGGCAAAGCTCCAATGGAAGTAGACACGGATCCTTTCCCGAAGATGATCAGTATGGTTAACGTACATGAGTCTACGAGGCATTATAATAGACAATTGTGCACCCGTTGCCAGCGAGAATAAAGTTATCAGCATCGGGAAGTTCCCGAGTTCCAGTGCATGAGAGGAACAAGGGGAAGATACAGATCGGGATCATTTGTCCGTCGGGAAGGCAGACCACAGATAAGGTCTGAGATTGTGGTAACTAAAAACGTTTCGGCACGATCAAGAAGTCAAGAAGGTGAATCAAGGCGGTCAACACAAGTGTCTGAGAGACGGGAATTTTGCCCCGATCCACCAAGACAAGTTCCTCCAATTCAAGAAGTTGAAACACAATCTCACAAGGAAAAGGAAATCCCACGAAAGCCTGAGAAGAAGAAGAGTTTATGGCAGCGATATAAAGAAGGAGATCCCAAAGTAGGATTGCTTGGGGAGCCTAGTGGGAAATTTGATTATGTGGTGTACTATGGAGACACAAAGGATTCCTTATCCCCGTCATTGCCTGTGGAACCATCTGGTTGGGGAGATGAATTTGATGATCCACCATCATCAATTCCCCAGGAAGTTCCGAAGACAAAAACAATTAAAATCCCACACGATCCTCCCGAAGGAAAATGGTCCTTGGCTAAACGCCAGGGCAAGCATCTTACCGAACTGCAAAAAGACGTTTTCAACGAATGAAAAGCAAACATAGGGATTTCGAGAATCGTCGGGACAAAGGAATGCCATCACAGATTCCTCCAACCAGATCTTTTAATACGAGAGGAAATTGGGTTTGGAGAAGAAACCCTGATGATAAAGAGTTTGTCAAACCATAGAAAAATTCTGTATATGATTCGGGGAGTAGTTCTCACCACGAGGTGAAAAAAGGAAAAGAGGTTCAGCAAGTCTCCCAAACAATTAACTTTGGGCAATTCCAGGTAGCTCTTAATCCGAGGCATCAAGTCAAAATAGAACAAAAGAATTTGAATCTCAAGATGTCGCAAGAAGATGATAAGAGTTGCCGAGCTGGTCATTCCAAAATGGCGAAAGAGAATTGTTCGCCAATGAGGATCAACATGGTCCATGCTAAGCTTCCAGCTGAATATGGAGCTTGCTTAGTGGTAGAAGAAGAACTCGAGCATGTCTCAGAGAAAGAAATAGCAATGGCAGAATTCGAATTCTCTGATAAAGAAATGATAAGGTTTGATAAAGTACCCTTAGACAAGGCTAGACATTTAAGGTCCTTGGTTATTTCGGGAAGAATCAATGGTCAAGCTGTCGGTAAGATCTTTGTAGATGCGGGAGCTACCTTGAATCTCATATCTTACAGGTACGTCAGGAAGTTGGGAAAAGATGATGATGAAATAATTCTATCGAATGTTCAACTGTCTGATTTCCTAGGAGAAGTTACCGAAGTCAAAGGGGCAGTTGTATTGGACTTAACCATAGGATCTAAGACATCAAGGACGACTTTCTTCGTGATAGAGTCTGATGGTTCGTACAATTTGTTGCTTGGAAGAGATTGGATACACTCCAATCAATGTGTACATTCGACTCTTCATCAGGTTCTGGCATTTTGGAATGGTAAGGGAGTAGAGTACATTAAGGCTGATTCGGGATTTGCTTCAATAGGGTTAACTGGTATTCATCAAGATCATCAAGAGTACTCACATGGAGAACATGTCATCGGAATACCGAAAGCAGATTCAAGATCTTATGCTTATTGCCGCTTTGGGAATATGAAAACTGAGTGGATTCCCAAGTCTAGCTTGACATTAGAGGAGTTACATACTCTTTATGGAAAGCGAGCCCTTATTGCAAGAAGTTTGTGAAAGGTATTTTGCATACCTGGCAGAGAAGACCCAGCAGAGTGCTGAGGTTTCAGACTGTATTGACGAATGGGAAGAGTCACCAATCAAAGAGGACAGCAGGTCAACAGAAGCTCAAGACCCATTGTTAGAAGTTGATATAGGAGAACCTGAGTGTTTTGGTCCAATATATGTGAGTGCTTTTCTGCAAGGGGGCATGAAAGAAGAGTTAATCCACTTGATCAAAGAATACAAAGATTGCTTCGCATGGGATTACCATGAAATGCCTGGTTTGTCAAGAGATATTGTAGAACATCGTCTTCCTATTAAGAAAGGATTTCGTCCACACAAACAGTTAGCAAGAAGGTTTGCTCCAGATGTGGTTGACAAAGTCAAGGAAGAGATTGAAAGGCTGCTGAAAGCAAAATTCATTGAGACAGCCAGGTATGTAGAGTGGATTTCGAATATTGTTCCTGTGAAGAAGAAAAATGGAAAATTGAGAGTCTGTATTGATTTTCGGGATCTTAATAATGCCACTCCAAAAGATGAATATCAAATGCCGATGGCAGACATGTTAGTAGATTCGGCGCCGGGAAATGAGATGTTATCTCTAATGGATGGTCATTCGGGTTACAACCAGATATTTATTGCTAAAGAAGATGTCCCGAAAACAGCGTTTAGATGTCCTGGTGCTATCGGGACTTTTCAGTGGGCAGTGATGCCTTTTGGGCTGAAAAATGCATGAGCTACTTACCAGCGAGTAATGAATTTCATCTTTCATGACATGATTGGTAAATTCTTGGAAGTTTATATTGATGATGTTGTGATCAAATCAAGTCAGGGAAAGCATTTGGACTATATTGAGCAAGCTTTTGTTAGGATGAGAAAATACAAATTGAAGATGAATCCAGCTAAATGTGCCTTTGGAGTGCGAGCATGGAATTTCTTGGGATTCCTAGTTAATCAAAGGGGAATTGAGATTGACAAGAATAAGGCAAAGGCTATTATAGAGCTTCCTCATCCTACATCAAAGAAGCAGTTGCAGATGGTACTCGGGAAAATTAATTTTCTCAGAAGATTCATTGCAAATTTATCTGGAAAGATAGAACCAATGACCCAGCTCTTGCGTCTTAAAAATCAGGAGGAGTTTATATGGGGAGATAAACAGCAGAAAGCGTTTGATGCTGTCAAAGTTTATTTGACAAATCCTCCTGTATTGATGCCGCCGAAAGCAGGCATGCCATTAAAGTTGTACTTGTCTACTACCGATTCAACTATCGGGAGTATGCTGGCACAAGAGAAAGTATGCAAAAGTCATTGAGGATTATCGGGAAGCATTATCATCGGAATCTTTGTTAATCATTGAGGATTATCGGGAAGCCTTATCATCGGGATCTTTGTTAGTCATCGAGGATTATCGGGATCTTTGTTAATCATTGAGGATTATCGGGAAGCCTTATCATCGGGATCTTTGTTAGTTATTGAGGATTATTGGGATCTCTGTTGAAGATTATAGAAGAGCAGATATTAGAATTCAGCAAATGAAGCAAAAGAACATTTGAGTCGGAAAGAACAAGATTTTTCATTTATACTTCCTCAGCAGAGACTTGGCCTCATTTACAAAAGAACGGAGCTCAAATTCTAAATTAAGATTTTGTTCCATGAGCTCTGCCCTCTGCTTTTCACAAATTTTGACCGAGCCACATGTGGAATCATATTCTTTCCTCAATTCCCGACACTTCTCCATCTTTCTTCTAACTGATGGGCAAAGATGACGCATCTTCGCTTCTTGCTCCATCATTTGGACCTCTACCGTCTTCAATTCCTTCTCAAGTTCTGCTCTTCTTTCTGCCAAGCGGTGAAGTTTGCTCTCTTCGGCTTTATAATTGTCGTAGAACAAGCGGGTATCTGCACATTTGTGGGTTAGTTCATCCTGAATGGCTTGACCTCGCTGTTCTCCGAAGAAAAGATGCGGAAGATGATAGGTGTTGATCCTGATTGTGTCCACAGCATCCACAAAACCAACGGCGAAGATATCACTTTTGTCCTGGAAGTCTTGGGAAAGTGCAAAGGAAGGATTACCGGAGCATACTTCTTGGAAGAGAGTTCTTGCTCGTCTCTCTCTGTCAGAGTCGGTAATCAACTTCCCATAGCCAAACTCTAATAAGCTAAGAAGTTCAGTCCATTTAGCCTTGGCCACTTCCTTAGAAACTTCAGAAAATGATGCCGGGTCTATAGATTCTGGTGGACAATCAGCAGTGGAGGAGCCAGGAAGATCTGTGAGCAGTATACTTTCCACTTCAGCTTTCTCTTCAGTAGATAAGAGAGTTATCTCAGCTGCGGCAGAAGGAACTTGTGAAGAAGAAGAGCTTGCCATAGACATTTCTTGAAGAGGCAGAGTGATTGACGAAGGCTGAACGAGCGGTAGAGGTACATTGGTTGATGGGCCTTCAAGAAATTCCCCATCAGGAATCAAGATTCTTTTTAATGCAGATGAAGGCTCATCAGTACCTGTAAATGCAGCTATGAGTGTTAAAACAATAGTATAAGGAGCATTCACCATTCGGTAAAGTGAAGACAATACTTACCGATAGAAGTTGGAGATTTCCTAGTCTGAGGAGAAGATGGGTCATCAGCTTGTTCCTTTTTCTTAAGTTTTGGAGTCTGGGTTTGCCTTGATGCAATAAGAAGTTCCGTCGAAGAAGCCGGAGGCACCAGGACAGGGTCAAGGATTGCTATATCATCATCAGGAGCAAGAGCAGAAGGGGAAGAAAGCAAAGCCGCTTTTGATCGGTATATTTTGAGAGTCTTCCCTGAGTTATATTTAAAAGAAGAAAAGCACATATCAATATTGGAAGGCTTTGCCGGTTCCAAGGGAAGAATGTCTTCATCTCCGGTTGATTGAGGAAGTGCAAGAGTGGCCGTCTCCTTTATTTTCAAAAGGATCATGTCCAGCGGCTCTGAGAATACAGACTTCCGATAATTCTTCCACGAGAAGTCGAAGTCTTCTGAAGAGCGATCAGCATCTGGAATGAACTCGGTAACTTGGAACAATCGGTAAATGTCCCGAATCAGCTTGTTCAATTCAATAAAGTTTTGACTGTCGCCTTGCATACAGAATGCTTTATTGATGGAAGAAAAGGAAAAAGTGTAGAGAGCCGGGATCGGAATCCCTTGAATCAACCCAAATTGTCTAGCACAATATTGGGGGGAGTAGATTTCGAAGCCAGCGACGAATCTACCATTTATTGAAAACCTAACAGGAAGGTCAATAGAGGTTAGAACGACTTGCCAGAAATCACTCTTATTCTTCTGAAAGGAAGGAAGATGTGATTTGAATTCGGGAATGAGAAAAGGAGAAAAAGAGAATTGTTTCCCTTTGATGGAAAAAATTTGGGAAACAAAGAACCGAAAATAAGATAATTGCCCCTCTGGAGAAGGAATCAGCTCTCGGCTTAAGGCTTGACAGACAGGATGATTCGGGATAGAAACCGAAGGGGGTTGCGAGAAATGGTCTTTGGAAAACCAAAAAGGAAAATAAAAAGCCGACCAGGCTTGGAGAATCCAGAGTGGACCACCATAGACTCTACCTATTTCATCCGAAATGATGGAAGAAGCCAAATGGGCTAAGCCTCGGTACAATAAAGATAAAATGGTTTTTCCTAAAGAAAGGAGAGTTCCCGAAGCTAAGGCAGAAGCTATAGCTACGAAGTCCTTTGAAACTCTCACAATAGGGTGGCAAAAGAGGAATTTACAGAGCCAGTACAAGAGAAAAGCGGTGTGTTCCTCGTCGGTAACTTCACCTTCTTTCCTAAAAAACTTACCGATAAAAGCCCCATAAGCTAACTCGGAATCAGATAACTTACCGAGTCCTGAGTAAGAATCCGAAGACAGAGTAGATGGGTCTGTACCTAAAGGACTAAGACCGGTCAGGCAATGGATGTCGAGCAAAGTTATCGACATCGGGGAAAAAGGGAAGAAGAAGCAGTTGGTAGAAGTTGACCAAAAACAGGATAGGGCACCGATTAGCCCATGATTCAGACGATAATCAAAACAACAAAGGCGCAAAGTATTATGAATCGAAAGTCCATCCCAAAGAGAGCCCTTGGAAGGACGAAGTCGAAGGTACCATTGGTAAAAATTTGGCTCAAAATCAGAAAAAGCCTTAAGACGAGAAGGACGGGAGTGCCAGTTGTAAGCTAGAACGGAAGAATGGTGGATTGGAAGTACCTCAGTTTGATGACGAGGGAAGAAATCAGAGAGAATGGCAGGAATTGAAAACTGATTGTAAACAGCTGGGCCAAGGATGTAAGAATCCTCGAAATCATTCTGCACCGAGAAAAAATGCCGGTCATCGTCGAAATCTTGAGAGTCTCTGAAATTATAATAACGCTCTAGGGCATTTGAGGCAAGAAAGGAGGAAGCTTGAGCCTTGGGAGCCATGGTGTCTGATCGAGTACAGGAAAAGGGCACGAAGGAACGAAGAAGTGAAAGAGCGAGAGAATAACGAAAGAGATGACTTGTTGGAGAAGCAAGTTTGAATGCGAGAAATCAGATTGTGTGGGGACATCTGATTTATATATTGAGTTGATACGAGGAGAAGCTGAAAAGGCAAGCGCGCGAAACGAGACGGCAAAATGGCGCTGGAAACAAAAAGTAAGTGTCTTGTCATCTTTGGCATTTAAAAGAGTTAAAATTCTTTTAATTCTTTTAAAGGGGGCATCTGTTGACACCAAATAATAAAGACTTACCAAATGGACTTTAGTATCATTGTGTCCCGAAAATCGGTAAATCGGAAATAGTAAGCTACTCTGAGAAGTTCGGTAAGTTGGCTGCAACATACCGAAATGTCTAGAAGACTAAACCCGATATTCGGGAAGTAAGAGAACATGGCCACTGATTTTCAAAATTCGGTAAGATTCTGGACATGCCGAAATTATAGAGGATCAGCAGTAAGAGGAGTATGAAGACAAAAGGAACCGCAGGATGGCCAAACTAGCCATGTCAGCAAGAAGTTACGAGCAAGAAATCACGGCAGTTGTTGGAAAAGATTCAAATTCAAAGCCATATTGACAGTTGAAGATCGAGTTTTGGCGGATAAAACGTGGGCAAATGGGAAGTTATTGAAGGCGCCAAGATTCAGAGTTTGAAAGCAAGAAAATAACCGACAAACGGTTATGGAAAGCCAAAGAATAACAAATAATCGAAAGAGAGGAGAAAGAAGACAGATCAACACACATCCAAAAGAACTCAAGTTTTATGCACTTTAACTTCCCTGTATTCTCCTTTCCAGCATTTACAGTTTCTGCAACTTCAGTTTATTATCAAGTTTTCCACTGCTTTCCTAGGAATATTGTAACGTAGCCTGAACCCTTGTTGATCTCAAATCCACATTCGATCCATTGAATTCCTACCCATTTCATTTCCTTGTGTGTTACTCCGTGTTCTCACTAAAAATTTCCTTTCGAGAGTTGAGCCGCAGAACCCCTTTTAATAAAAATCGAAAACTGAATTTCGGTGAAAGATATTCCTTGTTGCAAAAACGAGCGAACACTAACACTAACAGGCTCTACAGTAATAACATCCACATCAAGCTCTTTGTCTAATTCGTCAAGTTAAACTCGGCTGACGGACGAAGAATGACATCGTCGGCGACAGCGAAGCAGATTAAGAATCGGGGAAATCCCAGCCACACGTAGATCCACCCAGCAAGAAATCAAAAGAAGCATCAATCCGGGGACATGGAATCCCCTTTATATATAGCGAACGATCCCAACGTTGCTGGAGAGTCAGGCCCAAAGTTCCATATCTCTCTCTCTCTCTCTCTACAGTCGAGCCGCCTACTTCCTCAAAGAAGCATGGGTAAGGTTCGCTACGCAGGAGGGATGACGCCGTCGGCTATGATCGTCCTCTACATTTTGGCGAGTGGGTTCACGCGCACGAGATTAGGCCGCCGGCACCATTTCTCCCGCGTAGCAAACCTTCGTTCGCATGTCTTGTGTGAAAATATGCAGCGACCAGCTCGGTTTCACGGGAAAATGGCAACACAGAGGCACGACAGCTAGTCCAAGGTCAGTGTGTTGATTCATCTGCGTTGCCCTTTCACTTTCAGGACGATAGACTTTCCATTGCTCAAGTTTCAGGTGAACTGTGAACGGCTTTCCAGATTCGTAATGATTTTTCTTTGTGGAGAGCTCCTCATTTCATGCAACGCCGAATCCACCATCACGTGAATTCACGCAGCTTTTTTCATTCCGCGGAGATGATTTCTGCAATTTTTGGCAGGACGGCATCCCAAAGGAAGTCGTTGCGGAAGGCTAAAGCGGGTAAAATTTCTAAACATTTTGCATTGGTGCTAATTCAATTTTAAAACCTTCAATTGTGTCAATTTAGTCAAAACATTTTACATTTATGCCAATTGAGTCCGTTCGATCAATTTTAGCCGAAAATCGTTAACGTGGACACCGATTGTCCTACGTAGCCCTAACCGGCGTTAACATGGAAATTTTTAAACATTTTTAGTAATTTTTTTGGAATTTTCTTTTGTTTCTTTACCTTTTTGTTTTGTTTTTGGATAGCGGGTCGGCGACCCTCGCTGGCCAACGTGAGGGCCACGAGCCCTTGCCCAGATCTGGACCAGGTGAGGGCCGCGACGCCCTCGTCAACCCAACTGGGCTCGGGCTCGCGGCCCTCAATTAAAAGGTTTAAGACTTAATTAGCACTAATGTAAACTGTTTAAGACACTTTTCCTGCTAAAGCGTGCCGGCAAAGCACGCGGGATATCCATTTGGAGACGTCCTTGGGTGCATCGGGTGTTGTGAGTCCGAATCGGGTCCGATCGACACGAAAGATCCAGATGCTCTGAACTTATTATATGAACCCGGATCGCATACGAATTTTCCCTTTGTTTGGGGGAAATAATTTGATATTTCCTCCTTACACCGACTACTGTGTGCGACCGGCGCTCCACCTTTTTCACGTGGTCTTTAAAGAATTTAGTTATTAGTTGTGTTGAGGTTGACAGGTTCATCAAACTTGCAAGAACTGGCTTCGGCTACTGGTAGTGTACTGTATTCTCCTTTCTTAATTGGATCTTGGTCATTTATTCACTGTCGATGCAGCTTGTCGGGAGCGACACAACGATTGTTTTTTTTTTAAAGCAGTCCGATGATATCGGCTCGGCTTTCGCATACTTCAATTGGTCCGCTCTTTCGAGCGATTTTAAAGACATGTTCCTCGATATCGATCTAGTGCATTCAAATTTGCAGGATTGAACTCAAGATCACAAGAAGAGAGAGTTCTGGATACCTATTCATATTTAAAAAAAAAGAAGGAAAAGTATTTTAGTGAACAACTATGACATTTATTTTGTAACTTATTGATATTATTGGTATAAATAACAACTTACGACCTAAAAAGCCAGAAAAATAGAGGAAAGAAACGGGATGTGACGGATGGTCGTATTTGAGCACTTAAACAAGCAAGAACTTTCAACCTACCCATGAGTGGCTCAGTTGGTTAGGGCGCACTTGGGATTGTGTGGTTAGGCGCACTGGTCTCAGGTTCGACTAACTCCAAGAGGCATCTCTTGGAAAAAGGTGGAGCGCCGGTCGCACACAGAAGTCTCCTCCGAGGGGGCCATGGCGGTGGGTTGGCGGTGGATTGCTGTGCTAGTCTCCTCCGAGGGGGCTATGGCGGTGGGTTGGCGGTGGATTGCTGTGCTAGTCTCCTCCGATGGGGCCATGGCGGTGGGTTGCTGTGCTAGTCTCCCCCGAGGAATAGTCGAGGTGCACGCAAGCTGACCCGGACACCTCGATTATAAAAAAAAAAAAAAAAACAAGCAAGAACTTTCTGCGTGGTTAGCATCTTCGCTTTTGCTTAGATTATAGATCTCGAGTCTTTGTTTCTATATTGCAACATTTTCATCCACGTAGCAATAATGCTCTTGTTTATAATAAATTACGAAAGAATTAGAGCAATAATTGTTCAACCGAAGTACAAATCTTGAACCCAAAATCTCAGATTC
The DNA here is from genome assembly GCA_029784005.1 of Lenwebbia sp. NSW1173648. Classification (NCBI taxonomy): domain Eukaryota; kingdom Viridiplantae; phylum Streptophyta; class Magnoliopsida; order Myrtales; family Myrtaceae; genus Lenwebbia; species Lenwebbia sp. NSW1173648. The sequence goes on from JARCGZ010000011.1 coordinate 2,297,301, forward strand.
ATAAATTGTGAATCGAGAATCGAATCGAACCTCAAAATACGCTACAATAAATAAAACGAGCTTCTTTTCACACAGAGACTTTTAAAGTAATTGAAAGAACGTAAAATGACAAGTTTTAGTAAAATTAACGATCAAGTGCAAAGAATAACATAAGATGTTGTAACGCATTATTCTTCTTAAAAACTCTGCCACGTTATTTACGAACAATATGTAATTTACAAATTTCTGTTTTCTATTTAATTCGCACATGGTGAAATAGATTGAAACATGCTTCATATGATAGTAAAATATAACAGCAGGTGAGCGGAGCCGGAGCCCGAAATGTTTGCCTATTGGGCCAACTGTTCGCCCTCTTTGGAGTCTTCGCCTTTAGATGATAACTTAGTGTGACGTCCCAGTCCGCCACAGCCTCAAGGCTTACACTTACCACGCTCTCTTCTTTAATCTTTCTTTATATACATAGATGGCGCATGCGGAAGACTAATTGAAAATCAATCAAGTCGGCCATACAAATAAGTGCGTGACAAAACACCAGTGGCAGGCACGCCTTACAAGGGGTATGGCCTTAATAGGGTTCGACTAACTAGATAACACGCATTCATAACCATATTTCAGGCTAGCTAAGCTAATCTGAAAAATGGTTAATCAACGAGGGAAGCTCAAGGCTCCATGAATGTAAGTCTAACTCAATAGAATGCAAGCATTGAAATCACAATACATAACATCAACAATTTACAGCTTTGATGCATGCGAAAGATGATATTTCTTTTCAATTTTCATAATTTCATATGCAATGCAACCCCGGCTCACAAAAAGACCGTCCTCGCTTATAAATCTTTTTGCGGCATCTCTTATTCCAAGAGGCATTCCAGTTCGCACAAAGCGCAAGAGCAATTCCCGAAGGAATTGGAAGCATCCCGTATTCCCTCCGGCTCCACGAGGCATCATCCCAGTTCGTACGAACCGCAAGGGCAATTCCCGAATATATCGGAAGCATCCCGTCCTCCATAACACCACGGGGTATCATCCCAATTCGCACGAAGCATAGGGGCAATTCCCGAATAAATCGGAAGCATCCCGAATTCCGTCCAACTCCACGGGGTATAAAGTAATAGAATGAGATGCCATGTTATGCATGCACATGCGATTTACCTTTCTTGACACCCTTTTCAATAGAAATCTTAGAAATTCAATAATCATGCATAACAGGCGAGGTTTCAAAGATTCGAATCAAATAGAATTTCATGGAAACAAGTATGTTTCCAACCATTGACGTATGATTCTCACGTCAACGAGATTTCAGGATTATAAATCAATTAGATTTCCATGAAAACAAAGAGGCTATCAACCATCGACGTATAATTCTAACGTCAATCCAAACAGACTATAAAAGTTAGAAATCCACTCGTCTCAGTTTCTGGACGGCGAATCGACGGCGACGATGATAGGCGAATCCAAGCGACCGACGACAGACTCGGGGCGGGAGCGGCAGGAGGGCTTAGGCATGTGAGGCAGGGCGTGGGAGTGCTTCAGAAAGGTTTCTGAAGATCGAATGACGAAATGAACAGACGTCGAGTTCTATTTATAGTAGGAAGCAGCTGAAGGACATGATAATCATGGCGTGACACGTGTCACGCGCCGGTGATATGCAACTACCACATGTCCACCTTGCTGCCACGTGTCACCTCACGAGTCGTTGATGTCGCCATGTGGCCTCCCACGTGTCGGCGCGCTCTCGTCGTTCTCGTCTTGTCCAATTTTTACGTACTTGGTCCAACCGGGACCTATAATGTGTAGCCCAGTCATCTCGTTATCAAATCTAAATTATCTCATAATACTCATGATAAGCTATTTGGGGTTTTGGGGTCATCACACTTAGTCTCCGCCCCTTAGGCCGCCAAACCACGACGAGAGTTTTTGCCTTTTGAAGCACCAGTTGCGTAGAGCAACCGGGCCAAACCGAGTCTGAAAGGCTTTGATGACTCGAGGTTCATCTTAGGAGTTGGAAACATAGAAATGCTTTACTCACAAGACTGTTCAAAGCTTGTCATAGCATTTCGGTGGAAAGCTGAAAGCCTGAACATTAGACAACATTGTAGGGAACATCACAGTTAGTAGCTCCATTCTATTCATTGATGAAAAAATTCACCCAATAGAACGAAGTCTGATTTCTCGATCCTCCTCGATCCTCCACATTTCAGTATGAAGAGATGATAACGATAAATACATATCAAATTGGTAGATCGGTGGTAATCAGTAGATTTGAGTACAATGCAACATGTTATAAATTCGTTTAGTTTTTGTTTTTTTTTGGGTCAGAAAATTTGCCTAGTTGATACGGTTACAATGCAATATGTATATTCTGTGAATTAAAGAAAAAGTGAAACTCGAAAACTAACCAAAAAAGGAAAAAAAAAAAAAAACCATCGAGTTTTTGCATTTTGGGGTGGAGGGAGGACAAGGTGCATTGAACTTGCCGGGCTATTAATATCAAAGCCCGGCCCACCTCTGTATAAATCCTCGTTCTCTACAAATCACTGGCCCAAAAATGAGCCCAAGGATCTTACCTAGTCAGGAGTCTTGACCTACTCCCAATCGTAGGAGTTCCAGAACTGAGACACTTATGAGTGCACAAACACTACAAAAAAAAAAAAAACATAGCTTTTTAAAATTTCTCAAATAACCCCATATTAAAAAAAAGTTGTCTGACTCTTGTTTAATATTAGCGATTTTAAGATAACTGCACGAATGCTTCTATCGTAGTCATTCTAACATCATTGTACACATATACCTATCACTTTGGACAATACGAATAATATTTAGTCGAAAGCAAATTGTCTGTTTTTTCAAAGGTAAATTTATATAGGTGAATGTAAGACGCGTGTTTATCACATTTTGACAGTGGGCCGTGTTCCATATAAATCTATATACACACATAACATGTCCGCTTATCCCATTGTAAATATGGTTATTTTCTATAGAGAAATGGCTAATTTAGAAATCGAACTCTTAGGGTAAGGATACAGTGAGAAGTGGGGTCATAATAGCAAAGATGTAACCTTGTTTCACTTAAATGAGAGAAATCAAAATAAATTCAGCCGACATCCTAACTCATGCTAAAAACGAAATTCGGCCATTAGAGATAATCGATCCTCATCGCATGAAAATCATCGATATATGTGCCCTTCGTATATCAAATCGAATCATAATGTGCAAATTCATCTAAATTTTTCTTCATCTTTCGACAATAATTAAAAAGAAAAACGAGAAATTTAGTTCGTGCCTATTTTCGATTTCTATCCCCAAAGCAAGCGATTGGAGCACCCCATCATCCAAGCGAAATAATTTCCTTTGACAGAAAAAAAAAAAAAAATCCTCGTATAATAATCTCTATTTTCTACCGGACCAAAAAGGAGCACACCCACCATTGTTTTGACCCTTTTGCTCCTTCAGTGACGTGGAAAGATCTGAGCCGCGAATTTGATGCCGTACAGCTCTTTTCCTGGTTGCAGTAGACCTTTCCTCGTCCGCCATGGGGCAAAACAAGCCTGCACGTGCACGCAGGGAAACTAAACCCGGACTTGTTCCCCGTCGAAAAGCCGGATTTCATAATCGCCGATACGTCCGAGGCATTTTGTGGAACTTAGAGGTGAGGACGCAATTTTTTTTTGGTTTTGGTTTTTGGAAGTCTCTCTGGTCAAAAGAGAAGAAGCGTTAGAAAGCGGAAGCGCGAGCGCGTGAGAGGAGGAGGGAGGAGTCGGCATCCACTCGCAACCCTAATTCGCCTCTTCCTCGCGCTATCGACCTCGATCGGTCGCATGTAAGTGTCGTTTCCGTGGCTCTCTTGGTCGATGTTTTCGGTGCTTGATTTGGCAGGCTGTCTCGGTCGTCTGCCATTCTTTTTCTGGTTCGGTAATTTAGGTTCATTGGCGGTGTTCGTTGAGCTCGATGTTGATGTGTTTCGCAGTTTTGATCGGATCACCTGGAATTTGCGGTGGCGTAGTCCGGACACTTTGGCGCTTTTCTGTTTCTGCTGACGGAGGAGGAAATGGATTTGGTAACTAGTTGCAAGGTACTATTTTGTAGTTACTGGTAAATTTTCTACTGGTGGTGGTGGTGTTTACAGTCCTTAAAAGTCCGATGTTGTAATAGGTGAAACTGATTTGGCATCGAACCTATTTATCTCGGTCTTTGTATGTCTATCAATACTTTTGCATCACTGTCTATTGTTGCGTCGGGAGTCGCGTCGAGGAACGGGATTGCTCCGCACAGTGTATTTTTGGAGGACATGCTATTCTTAATAGCACGAGGGACCTGACCTTTTGTTGTCCTTCAATTGCATCATGAATGCGGATTTGCATTCATTGCGCGTTTCACGTTTTAATAGCTTTGGCTCATGTAGCATTGAGCGAATTTGGTAATGCTATTTGAATATCAGAAAGGGATGTGGCATGTGATCAAGTTTCAACCAATTCCTGTTTACTGAAACCTCATTTGTATATACTCAGGCGGTTGATGTCATTGGAAAAAAATTTGAAGGTAGTTTTAACTTTTACTTAAGCACGATCTCATCAGTCCTCTCATTGTTGCTGCTTGTGTGATTGAGCGATCCTTGGGATTTTTGCATGTCAGTTCCAAATGGTTCGATTATTGTGCTGTATGTGTACCAACATCGTTATATATCTTTTAATGTCTAATTGGGAAATTAGGAATGAACAAATAATGCTGTTTGACTTAATTGTGCTTGTAATAACTGACCATCTTCTTGATTGGGTATTGTTTGATTTGGAGACTTGATTTCGTGAATCGTGATGGCGTATCACGTGAAGATCATGGAGGAAGGATGAGTAGATTACTTCAGGAAATGACCTCGAGCTCTTTGTAGTCCTTCTCCCTTCCCTCTCCCCAATTCTATTTTTGTTTTAGCAAGGTGCTTTCCTATGAAAAATGATTTGGTCTTTCACATTGCTTAAGCAATCTCTGCGTCTTTCATTGGTACAAGGAGTGCATAGAATAGTTGAATCCGTAAGTTTCATCTGTGCTAGGTGCTGCACAGATATCATACATTTTCACGCTCTTCTTGCGCGATTGATATTCTGGTGGTTTTTTCTCCTTGTCAGGCTGCTTGCACCAATATACAAGCATTATTTTCGAAAAAATCGGACCATATGTTTGATCAGACCTTGTTTGCATGAATACCATATGTGGCCCTTGTGGGAAGACATAATAACCTTCTCTGTAACTGTTCGTCTACAAAATTCATGCACTCCCTTGTGCAAGAAACAGAAAGTTCTATGTGGAGGCCTGTCCAACGTTTGCTATTGTCATTTTAACCAATGTTCCATTTGAGGGTAATACCGCTTGTTCAGTTGTAACTGATTGATTTTGTCATGCACAGGACAAATTAGCATATTTTCGAATAAAGGAACTGAAGGATGTCTTGACGCAGCTAGGGCTTTCAAAGCAGGGGAGGAAGCAGGTTAGATACTAAGTGGATTTTGATGTTGCCGTTTACATGCATGTCATTTACGAGCTTTTAGAGCTGTTGCAGTTCGTGATGCACTCATACTGTTGCATATTGGGTCACCACTGTTTTTCTTGATGTAGAACTTTGTCTTGTACTCATGATTTTTTCTGCAAATAGTTCTTTGAATCGCTTGCCCCTACTGATGATGGCTGTTTTCTCCTCCGTCACTCATTAGGATCCATGTCGTTCAACTATTTTCATTGTTGTTCTTGGCTTGGTCACTTCACTAGCTTGACATTTTCTTAAAGTACATTTTACTGGGGAAACTGTTGGATTTCAATTTTTTTTTCCTGGTTCATGTAGGATCTTGTGGATCGGATATTATCAGCTCTTTCAGATGAACAAGGTATATGATGATTTTCTTTTCCAGTTGTAAATTGTTTCTAGTTCTTTTAATTGACAAATGTGATTCTTTGGGCTTTATTCATCCCTTTTGAGTTTTGATGCGATCTTGTACATGGCAACATATGGAATCATGGGAATTTTCATTAATCAGTGTTCTTTTATTTGTCGTTTACTGATTTTTTGTGAGAGTGCATTTACCTGTTTTTAAAGAAATGTCCCCCAAAGTCAAACGAGAGTATAGCCTATACTTTGTGCCCCTTATCAAATACATTCTTTTTGTGATATATGCTGCTGCCGATAGAGGTATGAAGTAGTCGAAATCTTTGTTTTCGTCCATGCTTCTCTTACCATAAGCTGATTTTTGAGTTTTTCTCGCCCCCCTGTTATTCTTAAATTGTCTTTCAAAGAGAGTGGGCAATGTTAGCGGATAACATGATTAGCGAAGGCTCCTCTCTCATGGTTGGGCTTCTTGTGAATTAATTGGTCAGAATGGGGTCGCATTTATTAATGGGTGATTTTCGTGCAGCGTGGACTAAAATGCTAATTCTTGGTTGTTTTATAGCGTCCAAGACGTGGGCAAAGAAGAATGTGGGGAAGGAAGATGTCGCAAAACTAGTTGACGACATTTACAGGTCTCTTGTTTTTACTCTATCTGTATCATTTGTCATGATTTGCACTCCGCCTTTTATCTGACAGATATTTCTGGTTTGAGCTTACAGAAAAATGCAGGTTTCTGGGGCCACTGATTTGGCTTCAAATGGTCAGGGAGCCTCAGATTGCAGTAATATCAAAATTAAAGCAGAGTTTGATGACCCATATCGGTCAGAAACAAAGGTCAGATGTCCTTGTGGAAGTTCTTTGGAGACAGAGTCAATGATCAAGGTATGGATTGTACCAAGTATTTGCATTTGGATACATTCTCATTCTGTCCTAGTTGTTGGCCAAAAGAAAAGAGTGCTTGTTATTTTTTTACCTTTTCATGCATCCTAAAGTGACCCAATCATGGTTTGTCACAGTTGTTGAAATTGTTAACTTTTCCCATACAGTTAATTGGTTTACGAGAAATTTTGAATCCAGCACTTGCAACTTTGCATCTTCACCCTTTGTCCAATCTCTTTTCTTTTGATTTTCCTTTTAAGAGTCCCTTTTGTTATGTCGAAATTGTTACTCACGGTTCTTAAGAGTCCAATCTCTCTTCTTTTGTGGTATAATATTTGGGTGAAAAATTACCTGTGCTTTGAATGTGGCAAGAAAATGAAGTTTGTTGTCGCTCTTCATTGATAGTCCACAGACTTGGTAGAACCTGCAACTGTACCTTTTGAAAATAATGGATGTCATTCTTGAAAAATAAAGGAATAGTGAATGGTTTCATGTCATACCATCATTTCTGCTTTAGTTGACATATTTTGAATTTACCCTCTTGCCTATTTTCTTTTTCCTAATTTCGTCTTTTTTTTCTATCTTTATGTTGGCAGTGTGAGGACCCAAGATGCCATGTCTGGCAACACATGAGTTGTGTCTTGTTGCCTGAAAAACCTGGGGAGGGCAATCCCATGGTTCCTGAAATTTTTTATTGTGAGCTATGCCGTCTTAGTCGTGCTGATCCGTACGTATCTCATAGTAGCAAACCTTCGTATTTCTTCAATATATTAACTGGGAAATGTGACGTTCGGTGTGATCGGTCTTCACAGACGTGGCTTTCTGTATGGAATGATGATATTGACATCCCCCTTGAGAAATTTCATTTATTGTTGTACGCGAAACAATGACCTAACTCTTCAGTTCTGTTAGTTAGTTTGATATGATCACTAAATTGATCACTGGAAGTTCTATAGTAGGTGTTCTTATAAGAGAAGGTGTTTTTATAAATTGGATCGATACCGGATAAAAATTTAGGTCGAATGACAAACGTTACCTGCTGAGATACTCTTCTGCTTGTTACTGATATAATTGTTTTTACCTTCATATCTTAAAAAGGAAGAATCTGAACTTAACACTGTTGTTTTGTCCTTGGGAAACAATGTCTTGTGGCAGAAGCACATCTCTTGGACTCACAAAATGGAGGTCTAAGAACCTGAAAAGTACGTCTTCATGTTAAATATGGCTGGAGGCAGTTGAGTATTAGGCCCATATACCATACATGCACATGTGAGGTGGTGACTCGGGAGCACCGGGATTCTTTATTGGAACACTATTAGGATAGAAGTCCTAGTTCCTAGATATTCGATATTCATACAAGTATGGCACTTTAAAGAGAATAATTAAGAGTCTTTGTGGGAGAAGACACAATTTTCCTCTGTGAGACCATGATCCATAGATCATGCTGGGTGTCGTATTCTTTCTCTAGATTCCTTATGTTTATTCTTTGCGAGATTATCTGCCTCCTCTTTTGTATGCAAGTTGCATGCTTGTCCCCTTACCTTGTGTTTAGGAACGGTAATCATGCTTGAAGAGATGTATGGAATAAATTCTACTTCTGAAAAGGTGCTTATTCATATAAATTAGAAGTTTTGTCCGGCTGATACGGTATTTTACGTCCTTCAATTGGACTGATAATTGCTTCCCCCCTTTAGGTTAATAGAAAATGACGCTGCTAAGCAGAAATGCACTTTTAACTGTTGCGTCAGCCCTGCACATCTTAACTTGGTTGTATGAGTTTGCTTTTGATGTGAGCATTGCAGCTCTAAATAGATCTGGGTATTGGGGGCGATTATCTTGTTTAATACATTCTTAGCTTGCCATTGGTTTCTTTTGGTTTCCTTGATTTGAATTTTTGAATTGGATTCTATTCTTTGTATACTTTCCAAAAAGGAAAAAGGAAAGGTTCTTTTCTTCACTAAGTTCTGATCCTACTGTTTTTCACAGGTTTTGGGTTTCTGTGGCACAACCTCTGTATCCTGTGAAAATGACTACTACGAATATTCCAACTGATGGGTGAGTTCTTTTGGCTTTGCATAAGTTTACTTGATGGTTATTCTTTTTCTATGCATTGTTATTACCTCTACTGGATTTACCTGGAATGGTTTATTTTCCCTGGTGCATTAGTACTGTTTTTTTTTTTTTCGGGTAAAAAGTTCTTGTTATCTTACTGCTTATATCTCCCTAAAACATGCAAGTATCCTGTATGTTCAATTTCGTTTATATGCTAACAGGCGATGGTGCTTTCCAGTTTTTGGTGGGTTTTTTTTTTTTTAAGTTGATTTGCAATTATTCTGGGCATTGATGAATTTGCGATATTTCATAATCTATTGGCATTTGTCATATGATTTGCAATGAGCAGAGAAATTTTTGAAGTTGATTTTTTTACTTGCCATTCTTATTATGTCATAATGGACATGTGCATGCACAGTACTAATCCGGTTCAGAGTGTTGAGAGAACTTTTCAACTGACAAGGGCAGACAAAGACCTTCTATTGAAGCAAGAGTATGATGTTCAGGTAAGTTTCACTACTTTTAAGCTTATTTGCAAGATGTATGATACGTGAATTATTCAAGCTGGATGATTTGTGTGTGATAATGTCTTCGTGAAGGCTTGGTGTATGCTTCTGAATGACAAGGTTCCATTTAGGATGCATTGGCCACAATATGCAGACCTACAGGTCAATGGTAAGTTGTTGTAGGTATTTCTACTTTTTTTTTTTTTTTTGATCGGAAAGGTATTTCTACTTTAATACTGGTAGGGAGACACTTTGTAGGCCACATCTTTTATGAAGTATCGCAAGCACTTAGCATGTATAATCACAGATATCTTTTCTTCTTAAGGCCTCCATACATTTTTTTTTTTTTTTGGGAACTGAAGCACTCAAAGTTCTTTGTTTCTTGTTTGCTTTGATCATGGAAGTGCTGTTTCCGGGTTAGGGTTCTGAAATTGTTATCTTTGAGGGTCAGTTATGCTCAAGTTATGCCCATGCTATGGTTTTGGAAATGGTCTTTTGTCATTTTTTTTTGGTTTTTCTACAGGTATGCCTGTTCGTGCTATTAATAGGCCTGGCTCACAGCTGCTAGGGGCTAATGGTCGTGATGATGGTCCTATTGTGAGTTAAACCTTCAAAAAAGTACAGTTGTCTCCTTTATGATGAATGCATTTTCTGTGCTTAGCAGTACTTGCATATTCAATGCTTGTCTGCGTGGCTCTTTAGTGCCAGATGCGTATGTCATTTAAAATGTTTTCCTTTTGTGAGCTTGGCTGTCTAGTATATTCTCTTAGGTCTTTGGTTTTCTGTGGCAGGTAACACCTTGCACGAAAGATGGAATCAATAAGATCAGTTTAACGGGGTGTGATGCTCGCATTTTTTGTTTGGGAGTCAGACTCGTGAAAAGGCGCAGTGTTCAACAGGTAGCTAAGAAAATTATTGGTAACTGTTATTAGACTTTCTTTAGCAAGTCTAGTGCTGTCCCAAAGTTTAATTATTCATCATGTTTCTCAGTTTCCTAATGAAATCTGGAGTACATGCTTGTGTTAAAATTTACTTCTATTTGATGTCTATGTGACTGCCCAGCTGGTCTTATCATTGTTGTCCAGGATATCATGAGCTACTTGGGACAGTTTCAACTGTCGGTTCAAGTTGCTTTAGCTGTGACAGAGTTACCACTGTATGTTTTATAGTTGTGAAACCTGAACCTTTTTCTTTCCAGGATTTCATGAGGTACTCGGGACAGTTTTAACTGTTGGTTGAAGTTGCTTTTAGCTGTGACAGGGTCACACTGTATGTTTTATAGTTGTGAAACCTGAGCCTTCTTTTTATGTATTAAGAGACTGGACTTGGTTGCTTTGCAATGACTCTTTTAGTTAAATTTCACGGGTGACACCCACTGAAATGGAGGAAAAGATGCATAGTAGAAACTAGAGTTCTGTTGTACTAATGTTGCATTTCTCTGTTCTATAGATTCTAATGTTCCATTTCTCTGTTCTATAGATTCTCAATCTGATTCCAAAAGAATCTGATGGTGAACATTTTGAAGATGCTATTGCTCGTGTTTGCCGCTGCGTCGGGGGTGGAGGAGCAACCGAAGCTGATAGCGACAGTGATCTGGAAGTGGTTGCAGATTCCTTTGCTGTTAATCTACGGTGTCCTGTAAGTTGCATTGTGGGATTTGTGAAATCCAAGCAGTCCTGTATCTCCTCTTATCTTTTACTAAGTAGCACAGTCACGCGACACGACACGACTCGACACGACACGACACGCGGACACATCATTTCTCAAAAAATGAAGAATTCCGACACGTTGAGACATGTATATTAAATGTATATTTTTATATATACATGCTAAATTATCATTTTTATGATTGAAACTTTTTAATTTGATTGAAAATCCACAAATTGATAAATAATAAAAAGAGCCTAGAATGAATTTACACTAAAAACATTAATCCACCATTTGTTAAGATCATTAATTGTTTTGAATTGACAAATTCAACTACATTCCATTCCAATAATCCATAAAACTTGGAGGAAAAAAAAAAGCAATCCACATTCGACCATTAAATTTGACATTTAACAATAAGTAAAAAAAAAAAAAACAATCCACATTTCACGATTAGGTTTTTTTGGGGCTGGTTGGGTATATTAATTTTGGGATGGCTGGGTATGTGACTTAAGTATATATATTTTTGATCGATTGACATTTTGACCCCCAATTATTGAAAATGTTTAAACTTGACCCTATGCGTGTCGGAATGGCGTGTCGGGATGCTGGACTAGCGTGTTGCTGGCGTATCCAGAGCGCTGACCACGTGTCAGTTGCATGTCCGGGTCCGACACGCGTCCGACATGGACGTGGAGGCCCCCACTTCCTAGATTTTTTAAACCATACTCTGTGTAAGCGTGAGGAAAAGTCTGGCAAAGATATTTTCTCTCAAGATTTCTTCTCGTTCAGTTGTTAATTCTGTGAAGTGGTTATCGTTAGCCAACTGGCTGCAGCTTCATTTGGCCCTTTAACTAACCAGCGTTCCGCTTTCGTCTTTCTTAATTTCTTTTGAAAGCAAGTTCTTTAACTTGTCCAATCTGGGGAATGGAGTCCTGCCACCAACTGCAACTCTGTTAAATTGCTGACGTGTAATTTTTCATGATGATTTGACACATTTTATAAGGCATGTCAACAATTTGATGGAGTCAGCAATGGCAAGTGACTAAAGGACTTAGATTGCGCAAGTTGAGCAAATTAATGTACTTGATTGCTTAAAGAAAGAAGTGACGGGTACCAGTGAGAGGAGCTAATCTGAAGTTAACCCTATCAATGGTTGCACTGATAAAAATACTAACACCTCATTTGGTCGTGCATGGAGGAGCCTTTTTTTATTATCATAAAGGCTTTGCGTGGCAGAAAATGATTTCCTTTGTTTTTAATTGAAACTGCAGCTACTCATTTCTGGTTTTGATTTTTTTCGCCTTTCTTATTGTGGACTGCAGATGAGTGGTTCGAGAATGAAGGTTGCTGGAAGATTTAAACCTTGTGTTCACATGGGATGTTTTGATTTGGACGTATTTGTGGAAATGAATCAGCGATCCAGGAAGGTAATGAACTGTCGAGGAAATTTCCCTTTTGGCTTTAATCATTTTATGTCAGTAAACTTGAACTATTGTCATTGCAGTGGCAGTGTCCTATATGTTTGAAAAATTACTCACTGGAGAACATCATTATTGACCCTTACTTTAATCGCGTGACATCTCTGGTATTTCCTCTGCCCTTGTAGATTGCGTTATTAAATAGGTGTAACATTGTTTATGTATATTGACATCTTTTGTTTATGTGATTCAGATGAGGTATTGTGGAGAAGACGTGACAGAAATTGAGATCAAACCTGATGGTTCTTGGCGTGTTAAGACCAAAACTGAAAGCGAACGGAGAGATTTGGGCAATCTTATTCAATGGCACCTTCCTGATAGTACTCTTTGTCTCTCGGCAGAAGAGAATACTCCACCAAATGCAGAGTATATGAAGCAGATTAGGCAAGAAGGTGTTTCGGACAGCCATACTGGTTTGAAACTTGGAATTAGGAAGAACCGTGATGGATTTTGGGAAGTCAGCAAACCTGATGAGTTGAATAACTCTTCCAGTAGCAGATTGCACGATAAATTCGGAGATCATGAACTGAAAGTCATTCCAATGAGCAGCAGTGCCACTGGAAGTGGTAGGGACGGGGAAGATCCTAGTGTTAATCAGGAAGGTGGGGGGAATTTCGATTTCTCTGCCCACAATGGAATTGAACTTGAGTCAATAGCTTTGAATGTAGACCCCTCTTTTGGATACGGCGATCAAATTCCTTCTGCCCCAATGGGTGATGCAGAAGTTATTGTTCTTAGTGATTCGGATGAAGAGAATGACATTTTAGTATCTCCTAGAAATATCTACAAGAATGATCAGTCTGAGCCTAGTGGGATTAATTTTTCCATACCTCACACTGGGATTACTGATTCATTTGAAGATCCTCCTCTTGGTACCGGGGCAAATTCGTGTTTGGGGCTTTTTAATAGCAATGATGATTTTGAAAATATGCACCTCTGGTTACAACCAGGAGCTCAAGGAGGTCCTGCCTTCCAGTTATTTGGTCCAGATGGTGATGTCTCTGATGCCCTGGCTGATTTGCAGCATGGTTCAATGAATTGCACCCCTTCGGCGAATGGCTACACTTTGGCACCAGTTACTGCGACGGAATCCACTGCCCTAGTTCCAGATCCTTCAGTTGGTCTTGCTGACGATAGTTTAAATGATAATTTAGTTGATAATCCCTTGGCAATTGGCCGGGATGACCCCTCCCTCCAGATTTTCCTTCCAACTAGGCCCTCTGCTGCGTCATTGCAGCCTAACATAAGAGATCAATCTGACATGTCAAATGCCCTACGTACAGAGGATTGGATATCTCTAAGACTTGGGGATGGTGCCACTGGCGGTCATTGTGAACCTCCTACTGCCAATGGATTCACTCCAGGACAGCAAATTCCTTCTGGAGAAGGGTCCATGGAGACTTTGGCTGACACAGGTTTGCACTCCTACTCTGATGTAAATTAATGTTTTGCTTTTAGTCTAAATGAAAACTCAGGTGACACTATCGGTAGTTAGATAGAGTTGTAATATACCAGTCATTGTCTTTGAAGAGAGCAATTTTCTGTTGTAGCTGCTCACGTATAAGTACTTGAGGGTTTTTCCTTTACTTTAGAGAACTCATCTAATCCTTCTATTGAGTTTGATTTCCAGTCGTTTCTCTGGCCTTGCAAACTAGCATGTTCCAGATCATATCCATCTTTGTTTACAACTAGTGATGGGTCTTTCCTTGGTCTAACTTCCAAGATGTTCTTCTATCTCATGTAGCTTCTTTGCTTCTGGGAATGAATGATGGTAGATCCGAGAAGACAAGTAGGCAGAGATCAGGTAGCCCCTTCTCATTTCCTCGACAAAAACGTTCTGTGAGACCAAGATTATACCTTTCTATTGACTCAGATTCCGACTAGATAGACTGATCCCGGATATCGAAGGATTGTCGCTCCTCTTGGACAGTTTTGGCCATACAAAATTTGCTGAAGAATTGTGGTGAAGGATCTCTAGTGGTCCAATTTAGTCATCAATAACTTGAATAGTGCTAGCAGTTTGGTATTTGTATTTTGCTGGTTTGGCATGAGGCATGCGGCAGAGCTAGGCAAAGCTGAAGCTGTTCTGACTAAATTTTTGCTGGCACCTGATGAGTACCTTTAAATTGGTGAGTTGTGGGAATGTTCTGTTAATCTTGAAGTCATTCTTTATAGTTGTAGCCTTCAGTGATAAAATTTGTTTGTGGCACAGGTTTCTTGCATATACCACCGTGATCTGCAATCATATTCGGGTAAACTGTACAGTGGATACTCATTTGAATCCGATACTTTCTGGAACCATCCATTGAAATTATAGGATGTAGCCCGCAACATAGATGTTTCGCCTTTCATTTTGTGATATGGAAGCAGGTAGCTTTGTAAATGTTTCTCCTGTCGGTTACTAATAGAGAAAGATGAAGACTTATCCTGCCTGTATTGCCCATGCGTTTTTGGCCATAAGTTGTCCTTTATGAATTGGATGCGATTGCTTTATGTTTCGTTTTGTACTAGAAAAGTTGTGTCGGTGCACAAGGGGAGTGGTGTTACTCAATTGCTCCGTGGCTAGTTGATCATAGTAGTCATATAGCAGGCCAGACCAAGAGTTCAGCAATGAAGGTCTTGATGGCAATTGATGGCAATGAGAGGAATCTTTTTATTCCCTCTCCTTCACCTCCCCACCTCATACTAGTGCATATGTATATGGAGTGTTGGTTTTTACATTTATTTGAACTTTAGTACCAGATGATGATATATGTAAAATCGGCACATTGTTTATAGAATTGGATGTTCAATGCAAAAGTTATGGGCAACCCACCCGAATCTTTCTTACCTGCATCAATGGCTTTTTATACGAGGTAATAAGCAGTCTCAGTAGCAAAACTACGTTCATTGAAGCATTCATGTTAGAAAAGCCGTTTTAAATTTGGAAAAGTGTAAAAAAAAAGTCATAAACTTATTGTACTGGTGTTAATTCAGTCCTAAATTTTTTATTGGTGCCAATTCAGTTATAAACCTTTTGCATTGGTGCCAATTTAGTTTTAATTTTTTTTTTTTGGTCGAAATAATTGTCCTAAATATTTTATTGGTGTAAATTTAGTTCTAAATCTTTTGCATTTATGTTAATTGAACCAATCCGAAAATTCGCTTACGTTGATGTCGGTTGTCCTACATAGAACGGCCGGAGTTGACTTGGACTTTTATTTTAAATAATTTTAGTAATTTTTTAATGATAGAGAAAAAAAGAAGAGAAAATCAAAATATTTATTAAAAAAATTGTGAAAAAAATTAATATGAAAAAATAATCACATCAGTGCTAGTCGTGCAACATAGGACATTCGACGTTTAAGTTAGTAAATTTTTGGTCAAAATTGGCCGGATTAACTCAATTATCACAAATGCAAAAGGTTTAAAATTAAATTGGTATCAATACAAAAGGTTTAGGATTGAATTGGCACCAATGCAATAGATTTAGGACCTTTATATATATATATATATATATATATATATATATATATATATATATATATATATATATATATATATACTTTTTCCATTTTAAATTCCTTGAAATGAATCCCGCTCGTGCCTCTCTTGCTCCAAGTTGGTCAAGATCGTCAGGGACACTTGTTCCGTGATATTTTTGTACCTTTCTAACTATTGATTCCGTCTTCACATTGTTGTTGCTCGGTTACATGTTCATATGCTTAGGAAGAGAAGTGACTGTCCCTTTCAAGGAGATAATTCATTCAATACTCTTGCATCCAATCGGGTGCGGCGATGTTTGGCGCATTGGGTATAGGATTTGAAAATGGAAAGATTGAATAAGTGAGATCTTGCTCGCTGTAATAATCACATGTCATTTGAATAAATGTTTAGTACTAGGGAAGACACTAAAAAATAACGTTGTTTTCCACCTTCGGATAGAGAATGATGTATTAAAAGGATAAGGATGTTCGCATTAGAAAGGTGACCAAAAGATCCAAAAAGTCAACCTTCATATCACTTGCAAATTCAAGATCGCCCACCGTGGGGCTCGAACCCACGACCACAAGGTTAAGAGCCTTGCGCTCTACCGACTGAGCTAGACGGGCTTCCTGTCTTCGCATCTCGTTTTCTGATTATTTGTATCGAAGAATCAAAATCTCGCCCCTACCCTATTCAAGTCTGCTTATATTCTCTTTTCTTCTTTTTGTCACGTTCGATAATAGTCTTCTGACCAGTTCATTATCCGTTATTAAAGGACAATTGAAAATCAGTCCCATAGTGTTCATACATGCAGCCGCGTAGGGATTTTCATGGATTCTCTTAAATAACATGGCCTGAAGTAGGCATACCGCAAGAATGCAACAGGTAAGCCTCTTTGTTACTTTCTCTCTGCATATCCATATGCATTATATCAATGGAGGAATGAGAGACTTCAAAGCTAATCACGCGATAACAGTATAGGTCAATGATTCATGAGAAAAGATATGTTAGTTGGCTTCTTTTTTTTTTTTTAATGTAAAAACTAAGGTTTAAACATGCAGATCCTTCCCCATACCAAATTAGGTTGGTATTTACCGTACTCATTGCTATGATGTTTAGTTTAAGGCATTGACGAAGCACCAATTATCTTGTGGACTGGCCTATCATTGTAGATATATTCTACGTTTAGACTCGTCTTTTATAGACATACCAAGGTTTCTTGAGATCGAGGATATGCTGTGAAATAAAAAAATTGTGACTCTTGACTTGCAAATTAAGTCTTTAAACCATTGGACTAAATAATTGATGGGCCAAAAGACGGCTTACTTCTTTCCCAAACGGATATGTGGAGTGTGATCATGTTTTTTCATGGATGTTAAAGGACATGGTCACCCACGTGGGCACCCAAGCACCAATTCTTCAAACTGGGTGAGAATGCTGACTCCTCAAGTCATTTGACTTATCCTTACCCAAGTTCCCATGTTGAGGTCTAAAATGTTGCTTGCCTTGGTCTATCTTGTCCAAACATGGGTAGAGCTTATCAC
Source organism: Lenwebbia sp. NSW1173648 (assembly GCA_029784005.1). Classification (NCBI taxonomy): domain Eukaryota; kingdom Viridiplantae; phylum Streptophyta; class Magnoliopsida; order Myrtales; family Myrtaceae; genus Lenwebbia; species Lenwebbia sp. NSW1173648. The sequence goes on from JARCGZ010000011.1 coordinate 2,314,747, forward strand.
TTGTGGGAACTAAGTTCAACAATGTTCCTTCTTGATTATTAATTCTAGACATGCTAACCACGTAAGTTCGAGCAAAAATGTCATAATCATTGATTAACATAATATTTATGCCACAAAGAACTTTTGTAGTAGGAAAAGTTCCCCATTTTTGTTTTTGTTTCATTACAATCTGCGCAAAGTTCTATTAAGTCACTATCGTTTTTGTTAGGGAGAATCTTGCAACGATGTCAAGAAACTAAGGTGAAAAACTGGTATAAAATGACTAAAATTTTCTATTGACAAGTCAAACCATTGATTAAAACGCTTAGAAACGTGGACTCTTACCGTCATCTTGATCTTATGACAACATTGTTAAAAGATGTCAGACGAACATATGAAGTTGTATAAACAAAAGCTTTTAGTCCATACCGAATTGTGTTCTATCAATAATCGCGCTGGATAAAGAAAAGCAATTTACGATTCCCCTTTGGCTTCCCGGCATTTATAACGACGGGACTTCAACTCGGCTTGTACTTGAATCGCAGGTTCACCGTTCATTCGCGCACGATTCTCTTCTTCTTCGGCGCTAAAGCATGCAAAGGCTGTTCGCAGCGACGTCCCTCTCTTCTTCTCTGTTCAGAGAACAGAGCCATCGAGCTCGCTTCTTTACATCCCTCCTTTTCGACGACACCCAACTTCAGGTTTCCACTCCCCTTTTGTCTTATTATCCGCGATAAATCCATGGCTCGGTACTCTTTTGCTTCTGTGAATAGGAATTTTGTGTGCTCTCTCGTGTGGGTTGTGATGGAGTGTTGACCTCGTTTGCTTGCTTGAAGTATTGGCCGGAGCTTGATTGCAAGAAATGGGAAAATGAGTGGAAATCAAGAGGAAATTTGGCTCCTTTAGCCCCGTTTGCCCATTTTGATTGTTTTTTTTGTGTTCTTTGCGATTCAGTTCGTGAATGATTTATACCGTTTTGTTCTTCTCTGATGATAGCTTTGTGCTTCGAATGTTTAACAGTTCAAACAGAGTGTAGCGCAATTTGCATGCGAAAATATTGCCCCTCATGCTTCAAAGATTGACCAATCAAATTCTTTCCCAAAGGTTGTGATCAATCACTGCTTTCTCTCTCTCTCCTCGGTAATATTGTCTTAATGTAGTAGTGATGATTGCTTTTCGCTTACTTGTTCCAGGAAGTGAACTTGTGGAAACTCATGGGAGACTTTAATCTCCATGGGATTACAGCACCAGGTAAATTCCCCATGTAGGTTTTGTCTTTTCCCTTTTGAACAGATCTTCATATCGATTAAAAGGCTGCTTATATTTTGACCAAAAAAAAAAAGGCTGCTTATTGAAGCCGTTTCGTGAAGCTTTCACACTTAAGTCTTTGTGTTCTGTAGTACAGTCCCTTTTTTGTTGGAGTAATATGTTTTTAGTCCCTAGCTCTCTTTTAAGTTCGCTGTTGATTCTTGTTTGTTACCTAAGTTAATCTCGCACTGTCTAAACATTCACTCTGGATTGTTTCTAGAGGAGTACGGGGGACTTGGTCTCGGTTATTTGTATCACTGTATAGCCATGGAAGAAATTAGCCGTGCTTCAGGGTCGGTTGGCCTCTCCTATGGAGCTCATTCTAACTTGTGCATTAATCAGTTGGTAAGAATAGAACCAAGCAATTGTCATAACACATCATAATCTGCTTTCTGTTGACCCATGGGTTATGGTTTTGTAGGCAAGGAATGGAAGTCCTGCTCAGAAACAGAAGTACCTGCCAAAGGTCCTAGCTTAGTTTACTTGTCACTGTGAAATGGAAAATGATCATTTTCATAAGAATTTTGGTGAAAAAGTACCCCCAGGGCCCTTGTTAAGAAGCCTTTTAATGGAAGTGTGCAATTTTTTACTGCATTATTTTTCCAGTATTATGTGGAATCATTGCTTTGTAAATCGAAACATTCCCTATTACGTATAAAATGCTCCAGGGTATTCGTTAACAAGACCCTTCTTATAATTTTGGTTTATGTAATTAGATAGCAATCCTTTCCTTTGGCCTCTGTATTCTTCTCTTGGGTTTGGATTATAGCTATCTCAAAATGATGCTTCCTTGAGTTCTGTTTAGAGGCGAGTGAATTTCTTTTGCAGTAATCTCCGCTGATTAAGTTTTTCCTTTTGTGAAGCTTATCAGTGGTGAACATGTTGGAGCTCTTGCAATGAGTGAACCCAACGGTATCTTCTCATAGCTCTCTCTTGACATGCACATTAGTATTTAAGCTCGTCAAGGATAATGTTTCTTGAGATATGATCTTGTTAGTATGTTTTTTGCAGCTGGCTCAGACGTTGTCAGTATGAAATGCAAAGCTGATCGTGTGGATGGAGGTTATATTATCAATGGAAATAAGATGTGGTGCACGAATGGTCCTGTTGCTCAGACACTGGTATACCTATACATTGTTGATCTCTTTTTTCCCTTTTCTTTTCCTTCCGTTTTGCACCATTTTGCTGTTGTGTCTCCATTGAATGCCACTTTTAGCCTGGTTATTCCTGTCTGTGCATGTATGATCTTGTGTGCATTAGGTTTATTTCATATGCCATTAATTGATATGTCAACCTTTGGTCAGGTTGTGTATGCCAAAACAGACATTGCAGCTGGATCAAAAGGCATTACAGCTTTTATCATCGAGAAGGGGATGCCTGGGTACTTTTGTTGAAGCATATCAGTTGAATCATATTTTAAGGAGTGTCGAAGGCACAACATTATAGTGGAGAAGTTCTTAGGGAATCTGGAAATGAAAAGAGCGAATATCATCATTCAACATGACATGATTTTTCATATGGAACCTTGCTAATTTTATTGTCTGAGAATTCCAGCTTGTACAACATTTCTTGCAGATGCCATTAGGAGAAATGACAAAACAACATGTATTAGTTCCTCACATTTGGATGCATGTATCATGGAACATCAAGTGCATGGTCCAATTACATGATGGTTTGGTTTGGCTGCTTGTGTAGGGTAGGAAGGATGTTTAATGCAACTAAGCAGTGAAAAATCATTCAGTTTGTTATTTAGCATTCTTTTAAACAGAAAAAGGTACCTAAATTAACTGTTCGCTTTGAGGAACAGGAGGTTCTGGAGAAATAGGTTCAGAAGACCTGTGTTTGTCATTCTTTAAGAAGCTTTTATCTATTGCTGCAGGTTTAGCACAGCCCAGAAATTGGACAAGCTTGGGATGCGTGGAAGTGACACGTAAGCATGCAATTCTTAAAGTGACATTTCTCTTGTGCCTTTTTTCCTCCTCTTTTGTGCTTCTTCTCACGACACTGATGCTCTGAACAGGTGTGAGCTTGTATTTGAGAATTGCTTTGTTCCAGAAGAAAACATTCTTGGACAGGAAGGAAAAGGTGTTGCTAAACTTGGTTATGAACGATTGTTCTTTGTTAGAAAGTGGCAGGATTTAGTTGTGGATATCTAGTTAGATTGGACACCAATATGCTTCTTGTGAGAGATCTTTATTTGTCAATGGCAGAATTGAGCAATCTGAATCTGAAGAACGATTAGTTGAAATCATCATCTGAAGTTGATCAAATTGTTAAGGAGTTGCACGAGGTGCTTTTGCTAGGAGAGTTAGAATGGGATAAATTTAGCCTGTGTGACATGAGAATGGCTTCTAAAGACCTTGAAACATCAGACGAAGTAGTAGTTTCACCTTGACATATTCTTTGTTCCTTTATCTTCAGCAGAACCTTGTGCTTCGAGATAGACAAAAAGTTCCTGAACTTGTAACCTAGATTGATTTATAAGTCAATTGCTATAAAAGACAGCTAAACTATCCAGCTTAAGTAATGAGATGATCAAGAATAGCAGTAGGTTCTCCTTTTTGGTCTATTCTGAACTTGAGTTTCTAAATGCTATATAATGATTGGATCTTGGTCATATGTTAAGTAGAAATAATTTCTTAATCTTGCACGTCCCTGATGTTGCATTATTTTGGCGTTTACCTCGATCCTTTCAGGTGTATACGTTATGATGTCAGGTCTAGATCTGGAGAGGCTTGTTTTGGCAGCTGGGCCTCTAGGCATAATGCAGGCATGTCTTGATGTTGTTCTTCCTTATGTCAGACAGCGAGAGCAGTTTGGCCGTCCAATCGGGGAATTTCAGTTTATACAGGTTGGTTTTGTTTGGTTCCTTTTCTGACTGATTTGCGGAATCTGATTCTCTTATACTGAATTAAATATGGAATTACAGGGAAAAATTGCCGATATGTATACTTCTTTGCAATCTTCAAGGTAATTATTCTGGTTCTTTTGTCCACTTTTTTGGTACATTTCAGTGGCAAAGTGCTGTTTAGTTTCATGTTCTCTTGGCCCAATTTTTTTGTTTCTCAGGTCTTATGTATATGCTGTGGCAACAAGCTGTGGCAGTGGAAAAATTGATCCCAAGGTGCATCTTTTTCTTTATGTTTGTCATACTTTGTGACCTTTATTATGCCCAATCACTTCTGTTCTTTGGATGATAACTCTTTTATCTGTGCTGGGGATTGATCGCTCTTTCTTTGCCAAATCTAGTTGAATGCAAGATTTTCAAGCAAGTATCGTGTAATGCTCCCACTTTATAAAATTGTAATGTTTGTTTAAAAAAACTTTTCAGGATTGTGCTGGAGTCATACTTTGGGCTGCCGAAAGAGCCACACAAGTTGCTTTGCAGGTGAAGTGATGCTACTGAATTTGTCATTCATGTCTGTTCATACAAAACTGAAATTCTTTTGAAACATCATTTATCTTTTTATTGCTTGTGCCTGATCTTCTAACAAGTTAATAAGCTATGGAAACTTGTAGTTATACAGGAAACTCAAAAAACAAACATGTTGCATACTCTCAATCCCTTTTTGGTTGAATAGATGTGGGGACAAAGAAGCCTATTAAAAAGATTGGTCTGTCTTTTGCAGGCAATACAATGTCTAGGTGGTAATGGGTATGTGAATGAGTACACAACCGGTCGTCTCCTTCGTGATGCCAAATTGTACGAGATTGGCGCAGGGACTAGCGAGATTAGAAGAATGATCATTGGCCGTGAACTCTTCAAGGAGCAATGAGAGGAAAATGTTCTGTTCCGCCTTTTTTTTTTCTCCCTGAGGGTTGATGGAGGCTGAGTGAGCGTTCTCCCCTCCCATTTGAAGTTGTACATCTCTCCCCCAAAGGAAAAGCTTGCGTCGATGTTTATCATTGCTGTGGATGGGCTCATTGATTGCAAATAAATGGTACTTTTCAAGAATCGCAGTTGATTCACCAATGCCAATGCTCACTTTATACAGCAGGCTCATCTTGGGGTGCTTCCATTATCCTAGATAAACCATTGCCGGGGAAGGCTCGGTCGTCGACATAAGAATTTTGAATTTGTATGTTATTCCAGTTCATAAAGAAATTACTGCATAATGTAGCACATCAGTCAAACCCACAGCTTAAGGGAAGGGTCTCAGGATCGGGACCAACTTGTTCCTTAAAAAATCATGTCCAAGAATGTCTCGGCAGAAATTACAGTTTCAGTGACGACCTTCTTTGAGCTTAATCAGTCTGCATTACATGAACCTGAGGTAAGACTTATTGGGCATCCTGCATTGGCTGATTTGATGGTGCAATAGTCAATAAGAAACTGCTTTTACAAAAGATACACACACACAAACAGCGATTACCACTACCGAGCCTGAATGGCTCCAAGCACTACAACATGGAGGCTGAATCGAGTTTTTGGTCCGGAACTCGACATCGTTGTATTGTGCTTATGCTGCCAAAAGGTCAGCATCTCGAAGCTTATTCTACTTAAGACATACATAGGAAGACAGCAAACCTTGAACATCTCAAAGCTTATTCTAGTTAAGACATGCATAGGAAGACAGCAAACCTTGAACATTAAAGCCTAACGACAGTAGGTGAACCATCTGGCTGGCCCACGGAAGATGACTTCGATGCTTCCATAATCGGCGGTGCCTGATCCAGACAGCTCTGAGTATCGTCGCTGATCATCCCTGTGGTCATCTTTTCCACTTCTTCCTGGGTGTAGATGTGTATTTTCGTCACCACATCGCAAAACTCACTGCATGGAAAAGAATGCTATTTATAAGATGACAGATTTGGAGGACGGGAAGTCATCAGCTTCTTTCTTAGGCGATTCTTTGAAATCAAATCCACACCCTCTAGTCATACATGTGCAGTGGATTTGTCTTTAAGCATTCTAAGAGTTCTAGAAACTTTTGGCGACAATCTGAGGCAGGAAAATTCTCAGGTGCGAAACTTCTAACGCTGAATCATCAGGCATGTAGTGCGAGCAAGTGATGCATCTGACTAACATTAAACCACAAAGTGACATTTAACAGGAGTGTCCTTACTGCCATGGGATATCCCCGAGAACCATCACATCATTCTCGCTGTCAGTGTACAAGATTCGCCAACCTTTGTCAGGATCTCTCAGGAGCCCCTCCATGCTGAACAGTCGCTCCAGGTCGTTTAGCAGGTCTTCATAACTATTCAGCCTCGAGAGATCAATGGCTCGTCCCACCAAATTCCCTTGCTTGTGAACCTTCAATATTAATTCATGTCATTAGCAAGAGACAATTCAATTGAAAACCACATTACGAAATCAATGTCGAAAAACATCTTACCTTGGTACAACTCCTCTTACCAGAATTTTGCAGGGTAGAAGTAGGTGCTTCTGCAGTCAAGGGATAACCGAATAGTTTGCAACCACTTAAGAGGCTGTCAATACTCCCATTTGTCTGAGCTCTTTGACTGTCCCCGAAATTGGGAGAAGCGCATATGCTCTCCAGATTCCTGACGTCAACTTTGGTCCTTTCAATCGCTTCATTCTGAACCCTCAATGACCTAACGGAGGCAACCTCTCGGAGGAAGTTGGTCGAATCGGAACACCTTGTGCGATCTTGGCCGGATTTAAGAATGTCATTATACGGAAAATACATTTTCTGAAGGCTTTCGGATGATTTCACTGGGTCGAAATGGTAATTGGGTGCCTGATACACACTGAAAGAACTGCATGAAAGACTGGATTTCCCCCAGGCGCCTAGGTTGTACTCGGGTTTCGTCGTTAAAGACTTCAGTGTGCATATTTCTTGACCTTGCAAGACCCTTGGAAATCTATCGGATTCCACAAAGCCTGCATAACTAGGGGCATTAGCCATCATGTACTCATTGATATTGTTGGCCTTTTCTACCCCAACAGATGCTAGACCCTGACGTGCAGGGGATTGCTCGAAATCAACCTGACAGTTTAGGGCATCACGTCCATAGACAGGTGATACCAAATGCAACTTTTCTTGACCTTGCAAGACCTTAGAGGATCGTAAAGACTCCTCAAAGTCCAAAAGCCCGACCCCTCCAGCTGGAAGCACATTAAAGATTATGAAGACAGGTAAGGGAAAAATATATAGGATATCCTTTTGGCTATCTCAAATTTTATTTTCTTTTACCAGTGAGAGGGTTGACAGGCGGGGTTGTTGGCAGACTAGTCCGCAGCTTTTTAAGCCTTGGAGAGGACTGAATGCTCAAAGGTGAGAGAGAAACAGATGGATCGATTTCCCAGGGTGAGACCCGATTTTGATGACTATTCATGATATCGTCATCCCATCGAACCTGTTTAATCATTAGACATTATCATCTCATGAGACTACAAGTACAGCAGATTTTTCATATCCTAGTGCGAGCACATAATGCTAGGACCCCAGTTTCCAGGAAAGTCAACCCCTTGGATACAAGAACACATGCTGGATGCTCTAGCAATTCAAATTCCATGTAGAGCACTGAGACAGAAGTTTGCCATGGACATTATAAAACAAGAGAAATCAGAGCTCGTCAATAAGAAATTGTCCTTAAAGCTACACATGAATAGGTTAGAGAGGATCAATCTATCCGAGAGAAATTTTAACACACATTATTCACGTTCTTCAACTAATAAAGCGGCGGAAGTAGCTATATAAAGAAAGGAAAATGCAAGAGTGGGACTTGAAGAGGAGAGCCAGAAGTAAGAAAATTGAGATTACTTAGAAATGGCAAACTCACATCACCAGAAAGAACGGCTGACATGGCAATCCATACAAAAGAAGCAAACTTTGATGTTTCAGCCAACCATATCTCTGGCAGCAAATGCTTACCATTAGGCATCTCCATTTTGAGTTGGGCCACCTATAAGGATCCAAGTCGCCTATCCTAGTCACTACACCGGTACACCTTAAAAATAACCAAACAGAATATGCATTCAGATAGACAAGGCGGCTTGAAAAGTAAGAACAGAGATTACTTCTGCCATGTGATATAGCCATAGACAAACCTCTTTTCCGGTGCATCATCTGCGCCAACTCTCATTTTGAACCTTGTCCCGATGCATATCACGTTGTTGATGCTTTGGACATACTTCTGATAGGGAATGACAAACTCTGCATGGCTTGCCCTGCATTTGCCATTTTATCAGAAAGCAAATATAGTTGCCTGGAAAGGAAGTATACCCCATTCTAGTTTCGCACCTATTTACAAGTCAAGTGTTCTCAAAGGTCAACACATTTACAAGTCAAGCGTGAATGAAGAAGAAAGAATCGATTTCGAGTACAGGCTCGCGTTTGATATTTCTGGAACATGAAACCCTTGTACAGTCAATGGCAGAGTTATAGGCCTACAGCCAAGTAAGGCATGTCACTTGAATGGTAAGACATGGAACTCTTGGCAACTAATACTTAGAATCCAGTGATTCTACTACACTGAAAAAGATCAACCAGACTCCAATCCGTGTACATGAGATTACAAAGGAACTTATACGACAAACTATTCCAAGCACAGACTTTAGGCATTGACCACATGTGAGGCCCTGAGATCTCTCGCCCTCAGGATTCTCAGTTGAAAGTGGAACACACAGCTATGGTTGATGCTGTAAATTCACAGGCTGCTACTATTTCTCTAAGAAAATATTATAAACAGCCACTTCCTTGTTGGCAACACTATCAAGTTCTTGCAATGGTCAAAAGTTAATAATACGTAAAATCTTAGCAGTTTCATATGACTGCTGAGTGACTCCCAACCTAAGACTACACTGTCCTGTTGCAACAAGTACAATCCCTATAATCGTGTATTGTACACAACTCCATAATCTTCCTTCACTTTTCATTGCTCGACCTTTTCTCTTTGGCTGAGGTTGGAGTAGACTCATGGGATCAAAACCTAACCCATTGTTCAACCAGCATTTCATAAAGAGCAACATGCCATAATACGATTCTCACAGTCAACAATGAAACCCGTTTGATCTTTTCCCTATGTTGGTAGAAAAAGTAATCCTCATTTTAAATGCTTGTACTCAGTTTTAGCATCACAACAACATTTTAGACTGCATATGCATAAGATTCATTTTTTGTTCTCTCTTTCTTGATAAGAAGTTGGTCTTATGTGAGTCAAATATTGCACAGGTTCAATTGAAGGGGTGATACAAATAGGTCCAGGGTCATGACCACAAAATTGAAAAATCCATCATTTCTGAGTTACAATTACCTTGGACTGTAGAATACATGAAAAACGCTTTTGTTGGATACAGCACTAGCGACAGCTGAAAGAATGGCAGGGCACAGATTCTGGTCACTGACAGTTGAACCAGGAAGACCATTTCTTGGTCGAAGCGCTCTTCTTATCCCCAATCTCAGTTCACCATCTTCTCCCCTAAAATGATTCAGTGGACATATAGTCAAAGGACAGGAACGCGATTATCTTTGTAAGCCAATTATTCAGAAAATTTGACCGGACATTTCATCCTTTCTACAAGTGACAGTATCACGACTATTGCTCAGTATTCTGTCCAAACAATTCAGTAATACAAAGGAATCAGCATATGCACCTCAAGAAAAGCACCGCATCCCCATAAACAAGATTCTTTTGGCTCACAAAAACACTCCATCCTGTGGTAAGCAGATGCCTTCTTGGCTGACCTGAGGAATGGCAAACACCTACCTTTAACAACTTGGACACCAAATCGCATTTACACTATGAGATTCGAGACATTACCTCTATAAATATGGCGAAACCTCCATTCCACTCCATGCAAATCCTTGGCGACGAGTTCCTGAGAAGGCCTTTGCTGCTTATAGTCCTGCAACCTAAACACTTTAGCTTCTGTACAAGGAGCTCTTACTATAACACAGAGGAACCTAGTAACAAAGAAGCTAAAGCAGAACATCATGGTAATACCAGAGGGGGAAAGCAGTCTTCCGCTGCTCGACGTGGGACAGAGAACCCTCCATGGGTGCTAGTATCAGAAGCTGTGAGTGTCTTGCAGAACATGTGAGGAGTTGATCTTGGAGGTGATCCTCCAACATCATTCTCATCTACCCCCAGCTCCTCAAGAACTATGCCTTCAGAATCCAACCCTACCAGCTACAAAGTAAATGAAAGTGCGTCATCCACATTAGATACAGAATTTGTGCAGTACCCAAGAGAGCAATACATTTTTGTTCTTGATCCCTGAAACAAATTCTTACCCAGAAAGCCAACTATAGAGCCAGCTATAGTGTACCAATACATCATATACCCTACCTCCAAAAATATGAAAAGTAAATGACACGTGATTAACCGAATGAATTGCTTAAGAAACGCATACCTCTAGTTGAGGAAGCAATGTGACTTTAGTGTATACATCATCATTGTCCTTATTAGCCTGTGTAACAGAAAGTGCAATTGGCGAGAGGCACAAGAAGAAGCAAAGTTTTCATCTGCCAGAGAACTTAAAAAACAGGGAGCACTCACCAGTAGCTGAACATTCACGACTCTGCAAAAGATTTGTGACTGAAGATCAAAGGTGGGCATCTCCATGGGCGAATAAGGAGAAGCTGAGGCAACTTGTTCCAAGTGGCCTTGTGGGAAGTACAGGACCACATTCCCTTTCTTGGGCAGTGAGGTGAGTCGTCCAGCACAAGCATGCCAGAGCTCGGAGTAGATTGAGGAAGGCACAGTGGATGAGGAGGATGATGATGAAGAGTTTGACGAAGCGGAAGACAAACAGTGGAGACAACCATTGCCCTTCTCACAATGCCCATCACAACATGCATTGCGGGGGTTCTCTACATCACTCACTGCATGATTCAGATCAATTTCCATGAACACCCACTTTCCTTCCAATTGGCGTTCAACACGAGCACAACCAAAAATCCAGTTTTTTTGCTGAGAGAAGAGTGGAACATCAAGAAAGATGAAATCTTTGAGCAATCAGGAGGGCGTGAAACTGGGAAACGAGTTCAAATCATAATTAAGAGGAATGAAGTGTTTGGACAAAAAATGAGTAAGTGGAAGATGAGAAGGGAAAAAAGGAGGTGAGGCAAATAATAGCAAGGAAATCATAGAGTGATTCCTCCTCCATTTGCAGGTACTGTTATGAGGGAGCAGAAGTAGCAGCAGACAGACATATCCATGGGAAGCACCAAACAAAAGCCAAAAGAATTTCTTTAATTAAAAATAAAAAAGCCCAATTTGAGAGAGAGAGAGAGAGAGACTGTGTTCAGTGGGGGGACAAGCCAAGACAGTACAGAACCCACACTACTTTGCTTTGTTGCCTTAGCTTTAACTTTTTCTTTTTCATGCTCAATAAACAACTTTTTCCTTTTGTTTTTTTCCCCCACCCTTTTGATTGTTTCCTGTGACTCTACTCATTAAGCTTTCCACAAAGACAAAACAAAAGGTTGGTTTTCGTTCGATGCAACAAAAAGTGAGATTTTTTTTTTCTTCCTTTAAGTTATTCCCCAGCATGAAGAAAGTCACAAATAACTCATTCTACTGGGGGGAATTTATGGAACTGAAAGTATTCTCTCATTTAAATAACGACCGCAACTGCATTAGAACCAACCAACCCCAGCTTCAACTCCATTCTTTAGAGCCCAAAAAGAAGGCATCATACAAGTATCCACTTAAATGGCCACAAAAAGAAACTGGTCCTCCTTTACCCAAAAAAAAGAAAAGAAAAGGAAACTGGTCCAAGAAATGGACCATTTTGAATAAAGTTAAAAGTGTGTTTTTTCCTTCTGTCCAGGCTTCGACATATCAGAAAACACAGAGAGAGAGAGAGAGAGAGAGTTGAATGTTAATATCGAATACAAAAGAAAGGGGGTGGGGTCAAAAGGGGGTGGTTTTGGCAGCAACCAAGGTGGGGTGAGCCGGGTGGTGTTGTTAGTTGTTGGGACTCAGTGACTCAGAGCCCAACCAGTCCATTCTCTTGCATCTCTTGTCTCATCACTCTTTGTTCCTTCTGTAATACCCACAGACACCCTTCTCTACTCTCTCCTCCGGGCGCGTTGCTGTTAAACACTCTCATCTCATCTCTCTCTCTCTCTCTCTCCTACCATTTCCTTTATGCAGCAGAGGCGAGGCCTTGAGAGCTTCTAAGTTAGGACAAGACCAAGAATGTGAAGATGATGATGGAAGGAATGAGATGCCTCTCTTTTTTCTGCCATGTCCCTCGACACTTTTTGAAGCCATCAACAATTGGAAATAGCTGTAAAACTATCACAGTTAGATGACCAAGTGGAAATAATCTAATCAACGCAAGATGCATTACCAATATTTTATACTTTGGAAATATGATTAGCTGCATTAACTGGAGCGAGAGAGCTGTCGGACATCAAGAAGAGCCAGTAAATAAAGCCGGAATCATATTGAATGAATGAATGGACTCGTGAGTTTTTTCGAGAAGGAAAAAAAGAAGAAGATATACTCAAGGTAAATTGCTAGTGTAAAATATTTTCTGTTCAAACTTTTTTATTGATGGATGTATCGAAATTAAAAAAACTATAGACGTGTCGGTAACTGAATCCTACTTGTGCAGTAATTTTTTTTTTTTACTCCGTCGGTGTAGAACTGAGAGTTAAAAAAAACAAATTTGAGGAAAAAAAAAGTAGAGTGACGAGGGGGAATTAGTAAATAAGTAAAAAGAAGAGGGAGTAAGAAAGAAATAGTGATGAATGAAGTGCACGCGATGAAGAGGGAGGAGTGACGTGGGCGAGCCGTCCTATCAATTCGCCTGCGCCTTTGGCGCTGCATCTTAAGCCCCACTCCCTTCATTCCTCTCTCTCTCTCTCTCTCTCTCTCTCCTCTTTTTTATGCTTTTGCCCCCACAATTTTTGAATTTTTACTATCAACCCCCCACCCACCTTCTTTCATACGCCCCCATTCTTTTTCTCAAGCCACCCCCTCTCTACCCCCATCATCTTCACGGAGCTTGGGCTTGGCGACATTGCCATGCTGATCCTGAAGCGTTGGCCTCGCAGAAGATTACAGCAAGTGCAGAAGAGAGAGAGAGAGAGAGAGAGAGAGTCAAAAGGAGATGATGGTGTTTAATGCGAGAACACGAAACGAGAGAAGAAGAAAACCACAGGCAAAAGGATTAAAAAAAGAAAAGAAAAGGAGTTCATGGGCCGTCGCTATTGCTCCCAGCGTCCCTCGAGACTCATGCTGCTGCTGCTCTCTCTCGTGACACGAACCGCACGACACTCTCGGCACATGAACATATCCCTCCCTCCCACCCCGACATGTTCAGGGGGAAAGACAAAAAAAGGAATAGCCACCAACATGCGTGCGCTCGTTCTTTCACCGACAATTACACTGGTATATAAATCCGAAATTCGCATGTTTCAGTTTTACTGTTAAATTTTGTCGTGGGGGGTGAGGGTTAAAAATGAAAAGTGAAATTCCCAACCCGAAAGGGAAAAAGCAGCAGCGGATTCGGATCGCCCGCAATTGCCGTACCCTTTATTAAGCCCGACGAAATCTCCAAATCGAGCCCCAATCCCCGATGCTCTCGTGCAGCGACCACGACGCTGGCCGTCGCCGACGCAAAACACTCTGCGCACCGTTGTTGGGCTCTCGCTTCGCCGTATGTCTTCACATACCCTAAAGTCGAGAAAATATTGGGTACGTAGTAAACCTGACGTGATCCAGATTACCTTTCATTGTGCGACACGTGGCGCACAAGGGCCCATCAGTCGGAAAAAGAGAAGAATTTCTCTCTCCTCTCTCTCTCGTTGCTTCGCGGCCGGGAAATCGAGAAGACATCGGCCGCCATGGCCAACGGAGCTCGAGCTCCACAGCCATGGCGGCCACGAGCCGTGGGCTCGAGCTTCGCGGCCAGGGACCCAGAAGACGTCGGCCACGGCCGCGGAGCTAGAGCTCACGGTTTGCGGCCGCCATGGCCACGGACCTCGAGCTCGAGTTTCGCGACCAGGGACAGAGAAGACGTCGGCGAACGAAGGGACAGAATCCATCGGCGGCGAGTTGCCGAAGACTCCGAGTGTCCTCTTCGCCGCGGCCCGTAACGGCGGTGGCTCGGGCTCGAGGTCGGAGAAGGGAAAAGAGATCAGCCGGAGGAGAGAGTGGCTGGGTGGTCGGAGAGGTCAGGCGAAAGAGAGAGAGAGAGAGTGGAGAAAGAAATTTTTCTTTTTTTCTGACTTGTGAGCCCCTTGTGTGCCACGTGTCGCACAGTGAATAGCGGTCTGGACCGCATCAGATTTATCACGTCCGTACCCAATATTTTCTCACCTACAGTCACGTTTTGAAAAAACCTTATTTTTCAATAAAAAACTTTCTCTGTCCAAAAAAAATAAAAATAAATAAAAGACTTTCTTCATAATTTTTTCGGCCCTTCTTCCCTTAAGATTAGTAATACTGTCCATGTCATAATTGTTTTTGCATGCGTTTAACGAGTCTAGCAACGTCGTCTTAAGTTCGATCTCTAAGGGACTAGAGAGATTATTTCGCGACCGAAGGCTAGGTGTTTAGCTCTTTCATCGAGGGATTACGTTGCAGATTTGGGACTAAAATGAAAATTGGTGATTTTTTTAAACAAAAAAAAAAAGTTCATTGCAGAATTTAGATTGTACCTAAAATTAAGGGTGTTTTTTTTAAGGATTTAGGCCGATCTGAAATTGAAAACTCGGTAAAATTCGGTTGGGAAAAACCGCAAAAAAACCCTAAATTGTGCTTGCTACCACGCATCTACCGTAAATTTTCTTTTTGATAACACAAAAACTTCAAAACTTGCACATATTTGACACGTTACCCTCCATCAATAATTAATGAGCCTCATTAAAAATCTACCTATGTAGACGACGGAAGGCAAGCGATGTTTACGTAGGGCTCACGTGGCTTAAGTGAAATAAAAATGACGTGGTAGGGCGCGTTCGGCAATTCCCGAAAATAATTTCTGACTAGAAATTATTATTTTTTATTCTGTTCCCTGAAACAATTCCTGAGCAGAAGAACGCGTTTGGTAACTGCACAAAATTTCTATTCTCGAAATAGAAAAAAGGATAGAAATGTGTTTGGTACGACCATAAAAATTTATATTTTCAATTTTTTTTAATCTAATTATAAAAATGTCACTGGAGGTGGTCGGGACCGGAGAGCTGTGGCGCCGACCAACGATGGACTCGTGGTTGTCAAGACGAGCATTAAGTTACTCTGAGTTTGTTTTTCTAAGAGTGAACTTGTTTCTTTCTTTCTTTTTTGTTCCCGAGAACAAAGGAGCTTTTTTTTTTCTTCATGTTTCTGTTCCAAGTAGAAAAGAACAGGAATCAGAGAATCCGAAATATTATCAAATAGGCCCGTGTTAGCTGAAATATCATCTGAGATAACTTTGATGGAGAGCAAATGTGTCGTAAAAATATAAGTTTGAGAATTTTGACGTCACAAAAAAGAAGAAAAAAAAAAGAGGAAGTTACTCGAGGAAGGTGGGTCCGAAACGGGGAGACATATGGCATCAGCATGATTGCGAGCTTGCAATTTGGGGGTTCGCATCACTGCCATCGCCCAGCGCAGCTTTTAACGAAGTTCCCCCTCCCCACCCTCGTGGACTGTCTCCAAAAGCTGGGTGGTCACATTCCTTTCGTCATTTTTCAGTCCGGATTACACCTTAATTACCGTTTCCGTGCTTAGATTTCCTTCGCCGAATCCGGAATATCAACCAAACGTCTATGATCTTTGGAGAGGTGTTGCTTAACCAAGATTTTCCCGATACCGAACAAGACCCCGGGCTTCTTTGTCGTCTCGATGTGTCGTCCTAAAATTTAGATACGATCTCGTGTTTTAACCAAAGTCTTTGTGAGCCGGACGAGTTTCGGTATCGAACAGAGTCCCTAATGGGAGAGGGCGTGAGTGGGCGGACGGTCGCGATCAGTTCGAAGCCCACTAGGGTTCGGTTTCTCATTGTTGCGATCGAGAATCAACCTCATTTAATGTCGATGTTTCCATACGGTGGCACCCAACTCCCGCAGGAAACGATGCATAGTTTGTGTTTTGTCGCCTCGCGACCAAAAAGGAAGGGGAAGAAAAACATCCAAAAAAACTTGTCACCAACAAAATTTGATGTGACCATCGTCTTGGGCCATACACAACTTGAGGAGGATAAGAGCTGGTGGTGCAATTCCGCTCGAATAATTGAGCAGCTAATTGGCCAAATTACGGTTGGAACATCTTAATCAAGTGCTTAATCGGTCGTGCTTAACGTCTTGCGGGATCGGACGACAAGAATCGATTAGCCACTAATCGAATCGAGCTCTCGTTTCCCCCAATTCGAAATTGAAACGAGATCGCCCGACTCGTGGGGCCGCCATTGGGCCGAGAGAGCCGTGTCGTCCTCCCCAGTGCTCTCGTCCAAGTTGGGGATTTGATGGATCCGAGAGCGAGAGCGGAGGCCGACATGTTTCGATAACTTTGAGAAGGCGACGTCCAATCGTACGGACGTTTTTGTCGGGCGTGTTTTCTCATGAACAGATGATTCATAGCGAGAGGAGAGGGAAACAAAAAAAAAACAAAAAACAAAAAAAGCAAAAGGGAAATCTTAAAATCAGAAAATGTTAGCCAAAATTCACGAAACGACAAAGAAAAGCAAAAGCAATTTAACTTTTGCTATGGGCCGGATCCGAAGATTTGGGCCTGTCAAGGTTCTGTTGCTACAGGTCCATTTGGTGTTGGCTTCAGATATGGACTATGCTAATCAATTGCTATGTTGTAGCTTAGCGCGATTGGTTTCTAAGATCGCTTCCGGCTCTAGGCCTTAGAATTAGTGGTAATTCAGTTTCGAGCTATAATTCGGATGTACCTTCTGCTCCGGTCGTGAGCTTCTCGGTTCGGTTCGGTTCGAGCCAAAGATGCTTCAAATCAAACTGAAATGCCCTTCCCGCGTTTTCCGCACAAAGTATAAATACGTGCATCGAAAATTTCGATTAACATACCTTTATCTTTTCTATGTAAGGATGATGGAACATCTTCCAATAGAACGCGCGATGATAAAGCTATAATAGATGAAAAATGGAAGATTTATTTCCATCGCGTTGTACAGATTTACAAATCAATGGAATTCAAACCATCATTTTCCTTTCAAGAATTCGACAAAAAACTCTTGTTTATGCTTCATCAAAATTGGTCTATGTATACTCAATTCTCTGCTCTATGCCTGTGCATGGTCCTTGGTCACTTGTTGCGACAGTTCTATTTGCACGAAATCAGATGGACCCTCAACGTTCCGGCCAAGCTCGTGATCGGAGCCGCTTTCTTGAAATTCTTCGGTGATTTCGGCTGCGCAGGAAAACTCGGCGAACGTGGGCGTTCGATGGTGGGAAGAAGACATGTCCGAGTTCGTCCTCTCGCTATACCTAGTGGTCGATGAATAGTCCTCTTTACTAGTACCATGACTACTCGAATCCCCCTTCTGTTTCTTTCTCTTCTCTCTCACTCCCGCGTGCCATTCCTTTATCACGTTCGCTGTTTGCTCCTCCAGAACCGCACTTTTGAATTGCGATCCCATCTGGAGGTCAAGATGAAAGATGCCGGGGATGTTAAGATTACTTCACAAATTAGGTTGTGCTCATGTCGAGATTAGGCGAAACGGTACCTGGGTTACGAGAGCGTAGAGGGGGAGAGTGATGTAACTGCAAAGGACTTGGACAGTAACCCTGGAAAATATAGCACAAACTAGTGGGTTTAGACAAGAAATATCAGATATTTCATATGTATGTAGTCATGGAAAATGGAGAGGAAGTTGTGGGAACTTACGGTAACACCACCCTAACAATGATTATCTCCAAACGTTCATGGTAGCAAGATTTTATCCCGAATTGCAGCTGAAAGATATAGAGCTTCAGGCTATCAGGCATCAGTTTTTCACGATGAACGAATGACAAATAATTCTGCAATGTGAGTAGAGGAGAGAAGAGAGCCGTGTACCGTGACCCAAATGAAGAAAGAAAGCTCAAATGCGTTCTGAGAAAAGAAAATGAGAATTAGGGTTTCGGTCAGCGAAATGCTATTAGTAAAGAAGAGACTTTCATTGAAGGGCGAGTCTTTACCATGAACAAAGTGAAATGCAGGAGTGTCAAGACATATTTTGGATGGCTGAACCAGAAGAGATCATCATTGGGTTGCACCAGCGGCGTTCCTTTGATCACTGTGTTCTGGTCTCGGAGCTGAAGCGCCATCCTCGCCACTATCACCTCCAGTTTGGTCCCAAGTACCAGCACTATCTGCAACATTCGAGATTTTAGTGACTACAGCAAATTTTTCAGGACAAGAAATTATGAGAAGTCTGGAAAACATTAGGAAAAAAAGAATCACAGACTAATTACCGTTAGAGGCATAAACGACACCCAAAGGTACGCATGCCACCCTGTCGTTTTCATTGTCAGTCATCAGCAACATATAAAGGTACTGAATATTTCGGAGAAGATGAATACACGAAAGATGTTCTTAGGACATTGATCGTACCATGCAGGTCGACCAGCATGAAGATGACCACAATGAACCACATGAAAGGGCTGTTCATGGAAAAAGAAGAAGAAAAAAGAACATGTTAGATTGGTCTCCATGGCAAATACGAGACTAGCCAAAGTTGTCGAGCATTGAAGTTATAAGGAAATCAAGATGGTAAGTGCTCAACCTGATGCCAACGACTACTTTGAAGTCATCCTCCAGGGATCTTTGTATATACTTTTGGAAATTGAATGTTTTATTTGTCGACAAATGGGCCTACAAACATAAATATATAACAAAAAAGACAAAAAGAAGCATTAAATTTCCAGGTTGACTTTGACTTCTCAGTTTACTTCTTCCTTTCTGTGTAAATTTAAATGAAGAGATAAGAGGAAATTAAGACAAAAAATGTGGGCCTGCGTACCGAGACGAAACCGTGGCGCAAGGTGAGATAATCAACTTTGGCGACGGAGTGGAAGAACTGCCGGAAGAAGCATTTCTGTTCCAACAATTTTCCAGACAAGTTTAATAGAAGAAGAAACATCAAACGAGCGGTCGTTTAAGGAGGAGACCGTAGGGCACGGCATGCTCACCGTCCACAGGTGCAGGGGTGTCTCGGTGCAAGCTCCCATGTGCCTACGCCCGAACGTGGTCTGTCTTGTTAATCTGAACCGATTCGAATCTACTCACAAAAACAGAACAGAAACAAACGATCACAACTCTATCGGCGTAGGAACCCAACATTAAAATGTCACCTTCGGTAATTACTAAACGAATTAAATCTTGTGTCATGCCGTATACGAAAGTGAGATTATTCGTGGATAAGATCAATACGAGTGCAAGTTCCGTGAACCGATCTAAGGACTCCCAATATTGCTGACCTCATAAAAAATCTAAAAGCAACAACGACGCATCTGTCGATCCATGTCAGTGAATTTACTGTTTCTGTCAATTAGCATGCGCTAGGAAAGTGACATTTCTTTGCATTAACACTTTGCCGGCGAGGCGCACCACAGCATTTGACACTTGACATTAGCAAACAAGATAGAAGGGAAAAAAGACTTTGGTCCACAGTGAGAAGCTTGGACAGTGCCATTCATTTCGAGATATAGAGGGAGAAAAGAGACTTTGCAGAAGTAGGTTGGTCCAAAAAGGCAACGCGATTTTGACTAATGAGCAGAGACAAATTTTGATTAAAAGAGAGTTCATTTGGCGTATTACCATTAGCTGCTTGATACTCCACCGTTTGAATCTCTTTCTCCCAACCTTTCCATCGCCTCATCTGCCAATAAAGTATGCAGAAACAGTTCCATTTGATCAGTGACAAATTCCTGACTTTGCTTATCGGAAAAAGAAAGAAAGAAAAGTTCCCTCGATGACAAAATCGGGAGCACAGCATATGTCTGCGGTCAAGAGTGATGCGATCAAGTGAAGCAAGTGGATATGGCGATGGCCCTACGCTCCCCAATTGCTCGGGCTCTGACCAATCTAATTCCCTAGACCCTTGTTCTGTTTTTGAAGCGGAAATTTCAGTAACTAGTTGCACTTGCAAGATGACAAGCGCGCACCCCGAATCGGACAATGGATTGATGAGGGTGTCGTGGAATGTGGACCAGGTTTGAATATGTTCGCAAATCTTGTTCGGGAGGTCAACATATGCTTGCTTATTAAATACCAACAGAACTAAGTGTAAGCAACTAAGGAAAGACCACACAATTTGGTCTATGCATCGTGTGGTTTGGAAGAAATTCCGGACAGATAGGTTGTCGTGTTCGTTCTATAACCATAAATGACGACTCTATATTCTTTGTTATCTTTCGTTTGGCCGCCAACTCTTTTGCATACTTTTTGACTCGTGGAAAAAGAACGGGCTGCGATACTTAATGAGATAGATAAAAACGCTTTCCAAATTCTTGACCTAAATAGTAAAAAAAGAATAAATTAGGAAAAAGGAAAGGTGTTGTGGAATCGTGACTGTGATACCTTAGCTCTTCCCAAAGCCATGGTGAGAACACTGTAGACAATCTGCATAACTGCTAAGACGAAGATGAAGATGCTGAGCTGGTTGAGGCCTTCTTGCGATATGAGCGAGGTCATTCCCTGCAACATTCCAGCATAGCTAACTTAAAAAACCGATCTTGTTATCTTTACCCACTTGACCAAAATTTGTGATGGAAATGGGGTCATAGAGTGAACAAATTCAATCAAATAGGGCATGAAGTGCGTGATCGGACACGCGCACGTACCCTAGAACCACAATAGTCGGAGCTCGCGCCGCTCTCGACCAATCTCCGCTCCATTTGCCACGTAACACCGTTCAGGACGTCTTCGGATATCTGATCTAGGGACGAATCGGCAGCCAGAGTCCGGCCGAACCCGAGCTTTATTTTGGTGGTTTTGGTGAGCAAGCTTCTGCTGCATGGAAGCATCTCGTTGGCGACTCTAGTTGGGATGCAGATCTTGGAGATGGCTCTTTGGGTCACGGCCAGTATGAGAGACATGAAGCCCAGAAGCATGAGCACTGTGACAGATTATACAAACCCCAAGCCAGGAAATGGTCAAAAGGGAAATGAACTTACAATCAGGGTTGACATAGTAAAATGTAGTTGGAAGTATTTGTATTCAGACATTAACCAATGTGGCGTGTCTAAAAGTGCTGTAGGAAACTGGCCAAAGCATACAAGAAATCTTCCAGGGGGAAGAAAGATAACTCCTGAACTCATTTCAGTACAGCATTTTCTCTAGCTAACTAATCTAAGGTGTCTGGGATTCTTGCCATGTACACCGTTGGAATCTAGAAACCACTTAAGCATTCACAGAAAGGGCTTAAACTACACTCGTGTCGCTGTCAACTCACACGACCCGCGAAAAATGTTATTTGCAGAAACAGTATGAGAGACATGAAGCCCAGAAGCATGAGCACTGTGACAGATTATACAAACCCCAAGCCAGGAAATGGTCAAAAGGGCAATGAACTTACAATCAGGGTTGACATAGTAAAATGTAGTCGGAAGTATTTGTATTCAGACAGTAATCAATGTGGTATGCTTCAAAGTGCTATAGGAAACTGGCCAAAGCACACAAGAAATCTCCCAGGGGTAAAAAGATGATTACTGCCATTATCAGTCAATGTTCAGATCTCCACACGTTTCCGCCTCCCTCGCCCAGTCGTGGACATATTTGGCACTTCCATAGATTTCACTAAGCATTTTCTGTAGCTACTTATCAATATGTGTTTAAACTACACTCGTGTCGCATCGACTCTCACGACCCCACAAAAAATGTTAATTGTACCGAACTCTTTCGAATTCGGACAGACACATCCAGTTCGAATACATCGATATCTCCTTCTTGGTGTCGATAACTTCGGATATGCAACTATTTCCTCGACATGAGCTACTGAAGAAGCCTTACCTGATTTGAGCTTTTCGACGGCCTCGAACAGCGCCGTCTTCCGGTGCCGCTTGAGCCACTGCAAGAAATTAACAAAACCAAAAAAGAGACGAAAGTTCATCATCAAGAGCTTCTAACTTCAAATGCTTTCTCTGTTCTCATCTTCCCTCTCTCTTCTTTCTTCTCTGGTTCTTCCTCGAGTTACAGGATACGTGGACTTACATGGCAGAGGAGGTGGATCAAGTGCTCGATGAAGATGGAGAAAGAAATGAAGAGGAAGCAGACAGCGGCCAAAGCCCATGTGGGTGTCTCTTGCAGAGAGCGAGTGGTTGCTACTGCCGCTGCTGAACCTCCTTCTCCTCCGGCCATAACTATCTGATTCTGATGAGGAAGCTCCCTTATTATTTGGAGACTCTGGAGGTATGTCTTTATAATGGAAGTGGTCGGGAAGCGTTCAATCTTGGGTTTGGGACTTGGGAAAGAACCGAACAGCAACGAGACTCGGCCATGGGCAGAGGAGTCCACACAAGTTAGCACCAGGTGCAGGTCTTTTCCATTAAGATGTGCGCTTTTGACACGTTCCTGTTTAGTCAGCATGTGGGGCCCTTTCTTGCTTCCCGCATTAAATGATAGATAGTTAGGTTTATTAGACGACGTAAAAATTAAAAGATTTAATATCACGTAAAACCCGAAACTGATTACTCCAAATTATTTTTTTCACCACCAAAAATCTTAAACTGGTACACCTTTGATAAATTTACCCTTTCTTTAGTTTTCGTTAAATTTTATCTTCAAATTGCTTTGTTGGATGATATGTGACAATTGCCGAGTGTCAACGTTTGGGGTTTTTGCGCTCTATTTGTCACATGTGTATCAATTTGAAATCCAATTTAAAGAAAATTAACGGAGGATAAATTTGTTACATGTGTACCAATTTGAAGTTTTTGGTGGTCAAAATAATTAGTTTGGGGTTTTTGGTAGTCGAAAAAATAGTTTATGGTAAATTTATCATAGGTGTACTAGTTTGGGATTTTTTGTGGTAAAAAAATAATTTGAGGTAAATTTGTCACATGTGTACCAGTTTGAAATTTTTCGTGATATTAACCCAAATTAAAACCTTATAGGACGTCATTGATACTTACCATAATGTATGAACTGCTGGCACACGATACAAGTTCGATTTCTTTCGCCTTTAAATACACACGATTCCTTTTAAAGCCCACGAATCTGAGTTTTAACTTGTCTCGATCCGTGGATTATCTCATTAGTCTAACATTTTGTTTACTGAAAATGTGCTTCGACTTCCCAAAGAAAAATGAAAAAATGAAAAGCTTACGTGATGAAAAAGATATTGACTACATACGTTTTTTTTTTCTTGGTAAAAAAAAAAAAGAAGGAATGGTCCAACTAGGTTTCTACATGTGCAGGTAGGATTTGGAATTAGGGTTTACGAAATCTTTATTTGGAGTTTAAAAAGCTTGTCATCTGCCTTTTTGTTCTTGACTTGTGCAGAGGGGTCGACAAACTGGGATTTCGTCTAGAAAAAACAAAACGATGTTGTGGCGACAAAAAGGGAAGAAAGGGAAATATGCTCATTCTTCTTTTGGTCGAGTTAACGTAAATTGCCCATTACATGTAAAAAAAGTCATATCGGCGAAGATTTCATCCGATTCCTGTAATGACTATGTTAATCAAGCAATCGATTCTTGTGAGAAGATTCTGATAAAAGCTATTTAATTAGTGTTAGAATGTCTAACCCGAAAAAGTATAAGGTAAAACTCTTTTCATTTGCAAGTCGAGTGGAATTTGATGAACAAAGGCTGCACAAGCGAAATTATCTATACTATGATTTATGAGCATTGATCGCTTTCTTCGATCTAGACATTGGAATGGAACCCGACTTTAATATTAAGCTTAAACTTATAAGCGAAAAGAGATTACTGACGTAGACTCATGCAAAAATGCATCCGCAACGGCTGTTAATGACCAGAAAAGGACACGAGGAACGATAGATCACGTGATTTATTGTCAATGAAAGAACCGTTGCGCTTGCGGGGTCAAGGGCGTCAAAATTGACACGTGTTGAGTTTGCTAGGAAAAGTAAGGGGCTGTTAAACCTGGAAATTCTGATCCCAGAAAGGTCTGAAGAAGGAAACTGAAGACGCAGTAAAATCTTCAAAACCGTGGTGCTTACTGCTTATCCAACATCGATGCATCATCGTAAGACTCATTTACCATTTACTGATAGTGATAATATCATCATTTTCTGTAAAAGCGAAATGAAATCTAACGTCTGAATTTTCATGAAATTTTAGAAAAGGTGATGATTGTATAGGTTCTTAATCAAATTATCCTAATGATATGTATCTTGAATTGTAAAATTCTTAGATAAATATTAGGGTAAAAGCCACCAAAAACCCTATACTACGCACATTGTGACACATTTATCCCAATTTTTTTTTTGTGACACCAAAAATCCTAAACTTGTATCCATGTGACATATTCACCCCAAACTTGTACCAGTGTGACACATTTATCCTAAATTTTGATCCGTGCGACACATTTACCTAGAAATTTGGGATAACTTTGTCGCACGCCTAAAATTTTGGGAGTTTTTTGGGTCACAAAAAAATAATTTGAGGTAAATGCGTCACAGTGGGCATAGTTTAAGGCTTTCGGTGCCACCAAAAAAAGTTTGGGGTAAATGTGTCGCGGTGGACGTAGTTTGGGATTTTTGATGTCATAAAAAAAAAAGCTTAGGGTAAATGCGTCACAGTGGGCATGGTTTAAGATTTTTGGTGACTTTTACCCTAAATATTAAGTCATTTTCAAATCGAAATGGACGAATTCCAGCATCATGATAAGCCGGGTAAGGCAAGCGAGGTCTCCAAAGGCCCCTTTCAAGCGTAGCGATCGAAATGTCGTTTTCGCTCGTCCTTTGCTATTTAATCGCCGAATGAATGATTGGCCATCCAATGTTGAACATGTCAACTTGTGATGAATGCACGTAGCATGTATTTTCGGTAGGTCACATCTGGGGCAAGCCATAGCCATAGGAGAAAGTATCTTTTTTGACCATTTTTCAAAGCATTGAAATTAGAGATTATTTAAGTTGATTATTCAATAGCCTTAGTTTAATTCCCTTCCAACCATGTTGGCACTTAAAACAAACTGCAAAAGCTGGCGCGAGGGTTAATTTTCTATGACTTGCCCGACCAGTTATTGCACCCGACAAACAAAACTATTTAGTTGTTTGACTACCTCAATTTGATATCTTAGGCAACGTTGAAGAGTCGTTTATTTTTCAACTGCAAGCATCGCGCGGCCGATCCTCCGTGTCTGTTCTTGAGCCCTTTCGTGGCCTTTGCAAATGTCATCTTTGAATTTTAGAAAGTTCCACATGTGCAGGACTTGTCTAAGATGGGAGAGAGAGGGGCCCTATCATGCTTTATCAAAATCAGATCAGCAATTGTAGTGACGTGGCCTTTGACTATTCAGAAGTCAACAGTTCATTCGCTGGCGTTCTGCGGAGATTTCTCCAAGTCAACTCTAACCCGTGATCCGACCAAAAAAAAGAAAAAAGAAAAAAGATAACTCTAACCCGTGAGCGAAGCCTTTTGGTTTCCCCTTAACTCCACTTAGGCTACTCAACACCATTTCTCTTCTTCGTTGGATTAACCCTTGGGTAGCTAATTCGATGCCGGACACGTTTATGTGATCAATGACAAATTCGTAGATGTTCCTGATGAAATATGCATATGATTGTGTAACTGTATCTTATAATGTATATAGGGGAAAATTACTAAAAAAGTCATAATTTATTATAATTGTGTCAATTCAGTCATAAATATTTTTTTGTCAATTAAGTACTATATCTTTTGCATTTATGCCAGTTCAGTCCATTCGATCAATTCTGGCTAGAAATTACTGACATGACGCAACCGACGCCGATGTTGACAACTTTTTTCTTCCCTTCCTTTTTCCTTCTGTCAGCCGCCAACATCCGACGACCGGTCGGAGGCGAGGGTCGATAGAATTCGGGCTCTGTCCGAAATTGAGATATTCCTGAATGTTTCATCTAGATGTCAGAGAAAAACAATACAAGTTTGACGATTCGTCAGTTTCCACAGCAGACTTTACTCTTCCCTGGCCAAGTTTCCACTGACTTCGCGTTTCAGTTTGAGCAGCATTTACTGACAAATCTGCTTCGTTCTGCAGTTCCAGTCATTTAGGGTTGCGAAACCGAAGACAAGATTTAGGCAGGCTCCAAGTTCCAACAACACAATCCAGGACTAGTATTTGGCCAAAAAAAAAATTCCAGGACTAGTGTGAGGTCATAAGTCTTTTGATAAGCAGGAAGTCTTTACATAATGCTTCAAAACTCAAAAGGCACGCTATCTAGAAACAGGGTTGATTTTTAATTCCAATGCTGCTCTTTTGGGCACCCCTTACTAGAAATCTGCAGCAGAATCAAGAGTTAAAAAAAAAAAAAAAATTTGTGGGAGCGACTTTGAAAATCTTGCAACAAATGATATGTCGCGTTTTAACGTCGTTTTACGCTGCCACAATTTTTTGTTATCTTATAGTCGATCAGTCGTGGACAAGACCAACAACAATTCGAAAATCATGAGTGCTCGGCAAGTCTCGAATGTCTCCGTTGCTATCTTTCATTTTTGTTTTTGTTTTGGGGACATTGAATATGGGATTCATTCGAGAGTTCAAATTCTCATTCAACACAATTGCAATTCATTCTGCTACGGAGGTTTTCTCTTATCACAATCATCGTCGATCGATGTCTTTCGCATGATGCATGGGCTCTAGAGCCCGTAAAGAAGAGGTGAAATGCACCATCGAGTGCATTTTTTTTTTCTTGTAGAAATCATCGATTACTTAATTTACATGACTGAATTGGCACAAATACAATAGGTTTAAAATTTTTCTGACACTTTTCCCCATGATTATTTGTAGTAACATTCTCGTAGTATCGCGTGAAGGGAGAAATTTCTTGGTCTACAGAAAATATCAAATAATTTCTTCGTGAGATCAATGAAAGTCCACATGAGCTTCGGAAATAGTCGGAATTATCAACACAGACAAATAGGTTATTTGATAAAATCCATGGACTCGAATTATGGATTGTAGCTTGTTCTGACTAGATTATTACAAAAAGTTACTTCATTAGCATAGAACTTATTATTCGTGAGAACTTAACTTTCCCTAACTAGTCATTAACCAGTTTAGAATCTCTCCACTTAACTAATTCTCACGGACCTAATGTCGACATCAGATCTGAGAGATTTTGAGTCTTAGGGGAAAGAGAGATCTAAAACTGGGAACAGAGGATGGCCGAGGTGCTCAAGGGACTAGCACTTGCAGCCACGAGCGATGGAGGAAGGTGACGGTGTGCGAGCGAAAGGGATAATGGCGGTCCTCGAGGGATGAGCAACGGTGGCGAGTCTTGTCTTTGCTTGGAGCTTGGTTGGTTACCTTTTGGGTTTAAGTTAATAACCTAAATGGGTTGAATATGGGTCCGGTGCAAACCCGTATAGGCCCATATAAATTTATGCTTTAATGTTTAAAACCCATTTGGACTTGCTTTTTTATTTTTAAGTAACTCATATTCAACCCGACCCACTAAAACTGAGTTAATAAATGGGTTTCTGACCCATATTGCCACCTCTAGAATTGCTCGACTTAACTAATCCTCACGGATGCACCCCAATAATTTTGTTCATATTAACCGGTATAATCAATTGCCATTCCCTAATTCTCTTACGGAGCGATTTCCATACTTAAAGCATTAGAAACTTAGAATTGGTGACGACGACAAAGATGCAGACACACGTGCAATACTGAAAATATTCAAGATCGCAGCGTTATTTTCTAAAGCCAACACTCTTCTTAAGCTACGCTAGATCCTCAATTATGAAATGCAGACTGAAGTTGATTTGCAACATTTTATTAGATGAATGTTTAATATATTTTTCAACAGAAACTAACCAGAAAGGGCATTTGGTCTAGTGGTATGATTCTCGCTTAGGGTGCGAGAGGTCCCGAGTTCAATTCTCGGAATGCCCCCTTCCCAAATAATTTTTTCCCTGCCCCTTCGTACGATACTTTTAGTGGGTCGAACGGCTTTTTTTTCCCCCCCTTTGGGGATCAATTTTCAAAAACTCTTTTAGTTAGGATAATCAAAAGATTGCTTAAACCGTTTGTTAAGGAGAAAGTGCAGGAACATTTTTGGTAAATTTTTCGTCGAATGAACGAAACATCTCTCGAAGCTCTCTGAAGGGATTTATCGCACACCGAATCAAAATGATCACACAGAAATCAAAGAAAGTTGGACGACGCAGGAGATTATCCAGGTTCACCCCAGAATAGGGCTACGTCCTGCAAAGAGGCTTCACTATATTTTCGGTTTACAGCCACTCAACTCGTTACAATGATCAGAAAAACGAGCAGGGCACTCATGTCGGGGGCGCTGCCCCCGAACCCCCGCATTCCGCGCGCATGGGTCACATGTCGTCGGATAACACTTCAGTTTCCCTAAGCTCACGTGGGCGTACCCGATGTGAGAAACAATGGTCCCCGAAGTATTCGCCAACTCCAACACTCTCTACCCTCTTTTGTGGTAGCTTTCGTCTACCCTCTATGGTAGCTCCCTTCAATCCCAAACCCTAATCTCTATCCCTTCTTGTGATAGCTCCACAAAACCCCCCATTCCCCAAAACCCTAAATCTCATAAACTCCCCATCGCCAAAATTTCACACCTAAAACCCTAAACCATCACCCAAACGAAATATTGGTAACCTTTCCCTTCTCGATCCCAGACTTCATCCCAAATCGCCCACTAGAGGTAGGGTCTGGTCATGTCGACAGCTGGTGGTGATGTTCTGGAGCTCTAACAGCTTTCAGTACCTCAGTGTAGTTGGTATGTCATTGGTTAGGTCTCGTCTCCATCTTTATAGTTGCTGAAACTTCTGCTACGTGTAGTTAGGGCTATTCACCTGCAACAAAATGGAAGGCGTGAATGAAAATGCGCTAAGAGCAGCCCTACCTCAGGGTAGGATCTAGCTCTGGTTACAAGTACTAGCATTGAGACCTAAATCTTGTCCAAGGAGGAGCGAATGTGGGCTCTCTTCAGGTGATACCTACTCGTTTGAGAAAGAATTCGGGAGATTAATGAAACTCCTAAGCCGGAATTGTCAGGGGCTAGGCACACCCCTGACATTCCAGGCATTGAAAGCTATTGTGACACAAGAAAGGCTCGATTTTTTTTTTTAATGGAGACAAAAAAACAAAGAGGTTAAGGTGGAACGAATCAAAAGACGACTGCAATTTCAGAATATAGCAGTAATTAACCCAATAGGGATCGCGGGTGGGCTTGCGATCATGTGGACGAAAGAGGTTCTTATGACGATTGAATCGAGTTCAGCGGAATTCTTTGACATCATCTATAGAGATTCGGGGAGCAAAAGAATGATGAAAATTACCTTTTTACATGTGTCCACTAATTTTCAAGAAAGAATTCAACTATGGCAGCGGCTGTGTCACATTGACTCTATCAATCATCTCCCATGGGTGTGCATGGGTGATTTTAATGAGATATTATACTACTGGGAGAAGGTCGGAAGAAGGGGGGCGGATCATCGCGGGTTAGTAGCATTCAAAGATCTAATAAATGAGTGTTCTCTTATGGCTATAGAGAGCAAGGGATGTGCCTTTACATGGACAAATAACAGGGAAGGAGATGCAATGGTTAAAGAAAGGTTGGGTAGGGTTCTATGTAGCTTCAAATGGAGGGTACTATTTCCAAATGTGGAAGCTTTTGCTTTGCCGGCCATAGGGTCAGATCATAGCCCTTTACTCCTTTCATTATATCCTGCTAGAAAACCAAGGAAAAAGGAGTTCAAATTCAAAAATTTCTGGCCGGAGGATGAGGAATATGATGAAATAGTGAGAAATGTATGGCAGAAGTCAGTGTTGAATCACGACGGTTTGATTGGTAAACTGCAAAAAACTTCTGGGGTTTTTACAAGTTGGAGTAAGAAAAAGTTTTCAAATACTTTCCGCCAAATAGAAGTACTCAAAAGCCAGCTCATCAAGCTCACTAATAGCAAAACAGAAAGCAACAGCAAAGAGAAGATACAAGCGATCACAGGGCAAATCGAAAAATTATGGAGGCAGGAAGAAATGTATTGGGGCATTAGATCATATAATAATTGACTGAAGTGGGGAGACAAAAATACGAAGTATTTTCATACGACCACAGTACAAAGAAGACAGAGAAATAAAATCTCAATGCCGAGGCTCAACGACGGTAGCTGGTGCCGAGAGCCTACAGCTCTAAAGCAGCATGCAGTTGAGTTTTATCAAGCATTATACACCACGACGGTAGGGGTGGCCATGGGCCGATTTGGGCCCAGAACCGGCCCGTTGACTGGGCCCGCCGGTTCCAAACCGGAACCTGCCCGTGCCATAGGGGCTGGTTACGTCAAAATTTGACCGTTGCATGGCAACGGCCATGACTACCACCTTTTTTTTATATATTAATTTATTAAATCTATCCTAACTATTATAAATATCTCTTTTCATCTTTCATTTTTTCTCATAATTTCTCTCAATTCTCTCAATCCACTAAATTCTGTCAATTTTCTGAATCCGCTTTCAGCTCAATTCTCTTAAAAAATGGCAAGTGGAAGCAGAGCTAGTGAGAGAGGAAAGAGCCCGATGGGGGAATCCAATTATCCTCATGATCATCCTGATTTTGCATATTGGGGAGACGATGTTGATGATATCAACATTATTCCCAACGTCGAGCACGTCCCAATGCAAGAAAGTCTGCATCCTCCTACCGATATCGAAGAAATGTCAACAACAAAGGAGCTGGAACGGGAGGGTACTTTCGACATATGGGAACACTTCACAAAGGAACATTTAGGTGCAAACAAGTATCGGGTAAAATGTAAATATTGTGGGGAAACATACAAATTTACAGGTGCAGACGGCTATGGAACATTTAAACGGCATCTGAGACTGAAACATCCAACGCAAGCGGGGATCGACACCAGCCAACAATAAATTTTCGGGTACGCCAATCCTAAAACTCATCCTTTATTTCGTTACAATGAAAAGGTTAATAAAGAAGAATTAGCTAGATTTGCTGCCTTGAACGTTTATTGTTTAATTTTGGTGAAAAAATTGATTTTAATCATTTTATACAAACTGCATGTACTCCACAAGCAAAACCTATTTCGAGAAATACCCTTAAACGCTAACTTTTTGATATTTATAAAAGAGGAAAAGAGGATATGAATTTTTTTTTTTTATGAATTTCAATGGACGTGTGCATATAGGTAGCGATATTTGGAGTGATCCTTGGCAAACTCATTCTTATATGGGTATTACATGTCATTAGATAAACGATAAGTGGAACATTCAAAAAAGAGTTATTGCATTTTGAGTTTTTGATGATAGGCATACGGCAAATAATATTTATAGAATAATTATGTAAGTTTTAGAAGAATATTTCTTGATTAATAAAATTTTTTCAGTTAGTTTTGATAATGCCGCGGCAAATACCGCTTCCATTCCCAAGTTAGAAAAGATTTGTAAATCCGCTTTTGGTGGATAATTTTTTCACATTAGATGTGCTTGCCATGTTTTAAATTTATGTGTACAAGATGGTTTACGAACTCTTGATATTTTTCTCAGCCCAATAAAGACAGCAATTCAATTTTTGTGGAAACATCCCCAAATTATGAAAGAATGGGGCAGATTTTGTAAAGCAAATAGAAGAAGACTAAAAAAATTTCCAAGAGATGTTCCAACTCGTTAGAATTCTACGTACGAGTTGCTTAATCAATCTTTTGCATATAAAGATTTATTATGTACGTTTATTTCGAATAATGTTTCTCAAATTAATTTATTCCCACAAGATTGGGATATTTGCAATTTTTTTTTAGATTTTTTAAATTTTTTTAATGATGCAACTTATACTTTATCCGGTGTTTATTATGCTACTGCGCATTTATTTTTAATAGAGTGTGTTAATATTGCTTGTGTTTTTGAAGAAAATAAAAAAGATGATCAATTAGGTCCGACTATTGTAGCAATGCGAACGAAATTGCTGCATTATTATACCAAAATTCCTCTTATTTATTTGGTTGCTTGTGTTTTCGATCCACGTACCAAATTAGATGATTTAGGTAATTATTTGAATATATATTATGACTGTTTACATTTGATTCAAATGGTAGATGTTAGAGCTAAACAAATAGTAGTTAAAAATGCAATAGTAGAATTGTGTAATGAATTTTGTAATAGATATAATCTAGGTGATCCATCTTCCCAACCTAATGATATACAAAGCGGGAACCTAGGTAGAATTAGTAGAGGATACAAAATGCTGACGAATAGGCAAAAAAGACAAAATGGAGAAACAAAAAATATTTTCGAAATAGAGACCTATTTAACCACTTTTTTTGAGTTTGGTGAATCCGAAGGCGGCACACATTTCAAAATTCTAGAGTGATGGAAGAGGCATTCAACCCAATTCCCAATTCTCGCTCTCATCGCAAGACAGGTTTTAGCAACCCTTTGTTCAACAGTTGCGATTGAACAAGCATTTAGCGCTGGTGGCAACATTTTGGACGATCAACGTTCAAGATTAGCTCCGGATTCGATGGAGGCTCAAGCTTGTGTCAATGATTGGATAAAGGCTCAACATCGACAACAAGAGATGGATCACAGCAATGAAGCCGAATTCTTCAATGATGGAGATACCACCGCCACGGGTACCAATACCGGAACGAGTAGCGACGATTGACGATAAGGTAAGTATGGGGTTATCAAAGGTAAAAGAACTACATGGACTTTGATTCTTCTATCCCCGAGAAGATATGTAGGCGCTTAATGATAATTTATTAAGTTCAAGCCCCTTCCCCCTCCGTTTTTTTCCTCCAAATTTAATTACAATTTGTATTTGATATTTTATTATTTCATAATTCATTATTTAAAAATTAAATTTGAAAATCGTAACTGTAACCGGAACCAGCGGTTCAATTTTCGGTTTTGAACCTTAACCGGGCCTTGAACCGGCCCGGAACTGCCCTTTAAGGTTCCAGTTCCGGTTCACCCATAGCCATGAACCAGAACCAGCCGATTCCGAACCGTGGCCATGACTACACTACGGGCACAAGGAACTTTCAACTAGTACTGGATCAATGCCCATGCATTGTTCAGGACACCATGAATGAAGCCCTATTGGCCCCAGTCGCGATAGAAGAGGTGAAAAGGGCAGTTTTTCAGATTGCACCAATGAAAGCCCCAGGTCCCGATGGGATGAACGACCAATTCTTCCAGCATCATTGGGAAGACATCCAACAAAACGTGCTGTTGTTGGTTAAAAATTTCTTTGATTCAGGTACTTTAGACCCGTCTTTAAATAAGACCCACATCTCTCTCATCCCCAAAGTCCCTAATCCGGAGTGCATGAGTCAGTTTAGACCGATAAGCCTGTGCAATGTTAGCTATAAGATCATTGCAAAGGTTATGGCGAATCGTCTCAAACCCTGGCTACCCGAAATGGTTGCTACTGAACAAAGTGCCTTTGTAACTGGACGGAAAATACAAGATAACATACTAATAGTTCAGGAAGTCTTACACCAGTTGAGAATTAGGAAGAGAAAGAAGCATTTCCAAGCAATCTTGAAGCTCGATATGCAAAAAGCTTATGATAGGGTGGAGTGAGACTTCTTGAATTCTTGCTTGATCAAAATGGGATTTAATGAAAGATGGGTATCACTGGTCATGGAGTGCATTTCATTAGTATCTTTCAATGTGAAACTCAACGGGGAGCCCCAACAATATTTCCAGCCATCCCGAGGTATTAGACAGGGAGATCCACTTTCTCCTTATTTATTTATATTGATGGCTAATGTACTCTCTTTTCTAATGAACAAAGCATTACGAGAGGGTGGTATTCAGGGAATAAAATTGAATAGCCCATGCCTACCCTTTCTCACTTTCTATTTGCGGATGATGCCATCTTCTTTTTGGTCGGGAAAATCGGAGAATGTCAAAACTTAGCGGCTATGTTGAATCAATACTGCTTTGCGATCGGGCAAGCCATAAACTTGAATAAGTCAGGTATCTACTTTAGTAATGGCTGCCCATCAAACTTGAAGGAGAATATGGCAAGAGAGTTGAGAGTTCCAGTTATAGATAAGATGGGAAAATATTTGGGTATTCAGTCGGACTGGGGACAAACAAAAACGCAAATGTTTGCCTGGATTCTCGCCTGGGTGAATATGAAATTAGAAGGGTGGAAGGAGAAGCTAATGACAAAATTCGAGAAGGAAGTCATGATCAAAATAGTAATGCAAGCACTGCCCCAATATGCAATGTCTATATTCAAGATCCCAGTTTCATTTTGCAAAGCTATTGAGAAGAAGATAGCATCTTTTTGGTGGAAACAGAACGAATCGAAACCTGGTATTCATTGGAGAAGTTGGGAGACCCTGAAAAAGCGAAAAGAAGAAGGAGGTCTCGGCTTTAGGGACCTCATCACGTTCAACAAAGCGATGTTAGGAAAGCAAGCATGGAAACTTATTCAATCTCCATCAGCTATGTGGAGCCAACTGTTGAGAGGTATTTATTTTCCAAGGGGAAATTTCTGGACTATTGGGAAAGGATCAAGACCTTCGTGGGGATGGTAGAGCTTATTAATGGGCAGAGATGCAATATTCGCGGACACAAGGTGGTCAGTGGGTAATGGACAAAAAATAAGAATACGAGAAGATAGATGGCTCTCTCATGGACTAATTGGTGGACCAGAAAATTTAGGTGACCCCCAACTAGTAGAGGAGCTGATTATTCAGGAGGAGTGGTGTAGGGATGAACAGAGACTGAACAATTTATTCAGAGAAAACACAGTGAGCGATATAATGGCTATTCCACTCAGCTCAAATCCAAAATGAAATTGTGTGGACGGGGAATAAGACAGGAACCTATTCGGTTAAGTTCGCCTACCACTTAATCAAACAAACAGAACAACAATTACATACAAAACAAGCATCTAGCTCCTACTAGGTACCAAAAGCCCTATGGAAGAACATTTGGAAATTGCATGCATTTTCAAAAATTCGAATATTTATGTGGAGCTTATGCCAAAATGCACTCCCAAACAAAGAGAATCTATTCAAGAGAAAGGTTCTACCTGACCCAGTGTGCCCATTATGCCGTAAAGCCCCGGAGACTGAAGAACACCTCTTTTTGCTCTCCCAATGGATAGAAGGAATTTGGTTAGATTTGCGTTTGAACATCCACATCCCTAGAGGCAAAATCACTAGAATCGAAAAATGGGTAATTGAAACTACGGAACAGTACCATAACTCACTATCCTGGGAGTTATTCGCCTGTGTCCTGTGGAAAATTTGGAAGATGAGGAATGAGTGCATCTTTCGCTCTGAAACAACAGACCCGAGTGCAGTATTAGATGCTGCCTACGCGATGGATAGTAGTTACCAACGATGGAACCTAGTAACAACAAAAAGAATGAAAGAAAGGGAAGGAGTACCTGTAAAGTGGAGACCCCCGAAAAATGGCTCCTTTAAGCTTAATATCGACGGATCCATCCTTGAGGGACAATCGAAAGGAGCCATTACCGGCATATGTCGAGACTCGAGAGGAATTGTGATCGCGGGGTTCGCAAAAACTATCCTTTCTTCCTCGGGGGAGAGCGTGGAAGCCCTAGCTCTCAAAGAAGGTTTCTCTCTCCTGGAAGCTTACTTTGATCTGAAGGGTGAAGCCAATCTGCACGTGGAAGTGGAAAGTGATAGCTTATCCATCCGTAAATACGTGACCGGTGACGAACAAAGCTCATGGTGCTTGCGAAATGTGATTGAAGACTGCAAGGCGAGTTTGGCCCAACTTAAATACGTGGACCTATCCTTTTGTCTGAGACAAGGAAATCTTGTGAATGATTGGGCCGCAAAAACTTGACGCAGAAAAGGCCTTCCCCCTAATTGGGTCTCTTAACCCCCCAGCCCCTTTTGGATCTTTTATGTTCAGATTTCAGCAGCTTTGTTTTTACTGTGACACTTGTTGACACCTGATTTTTAATCATTTTATTTTTTTTAAAATAAATTAATTAAAAATAGCTGAAAATTTATAAAATTGTAAAATCAACTTTGAAAGCCTTTTCCAAGCATAAGGAACCAATTTTGAGCAAAAAATGTTTTTCCAATTTTTACTGAATTTTTGGAATTTCTTTTCATTTAAAAATAACCAAAAATTGCTAAAAATAGCATCAGTGTCCACAAAAATATGAAAAAAATATCCAATATATTTATTTTAATTCCCTTTTGAAGTTGGACACTTTAAATCTCAAAAATTCAGTCTGGGTTACCATGTTCCTTCACAAACATAAACCCAAATTGAGCCAAAAATTATGTCTTGAGTTTTTTTAATTCCAATTTTTAATTTTTCTAAGCTATGACATTTGCATATGATGCCTTGAATTTCAATTAGGTCCATTTCCTTGAGAATTTGTTCAATTTTGGCCAAAAGGACTTATTTGCATTTTTATTTTCAATTTAGTCCCCGGTTTCACTAAAAATGAAATTAAATTCGTTTTAGGGGTACCCATGAGAATCAAAGACCTCTACCATATGTTTTTTTTAATCATTTTGAATCCATTGGTGGAGGTGGTTTGGCTTGATTTGGTCATTTAGGTTTTGGATTACTGAAAATTCTTTTTCGAGTCAAACTTTGAATTTGGGGTTTTTGCGCAATTTCAAACAAATTATGCCCAATATTGTCATTTGTAGATGGAATCCATGATGTAGAATCCAATTTTGGTGCTTAATTGAAAAAATATAATCATTTTGGGGTCCGATTTGAGGTTTTTAGCCGAATCGGATCAATCAGGCGGGTCAAGCCCGGCCCGATTGACCCGGGTCGACCCAGCACAGCACCAGCACCAGTAGATGCACAAAAGCAGCAGCAGCGCCGCACAGAAGCAGCAGCAGCAGAAACGGGAATTTGCAGCCCCTCCCTTTCACGTCTCCAGCAAGCGGCAAGGCAAAAAAAGCCCAAGTTTGTCCATGTCTTCCTCCCCAGACGCTGCCATGAGATCCCACCTACCCTCTGGTGATCTTCTGGGCACAAAAAAGACAACAAAAATCACAGCTGTGCACCATTGAAGAAAGGGGACCGAAACTGCAACGCTAGCTTCTTTTTCACAACTGGAGAGAGAGAATGGATCGGGGATGATCCCAGCATTGCTCCAGGATATAAGACAGGCTAGAGGTTCGGCTTTGGGGGGGATTTTTTTGAAAAAAAAGAGAGAGAAAGGGAGAGAAACCGAGAGGGAGTTTGAGAGCGATACGAGAGAACTTGAGCGGTCCATAAGCCCGGCGAAGCACTACCACCGTCCACCGAGTTCCTCGGACCACCTTCGAGCCTTTACGATCGTCGCCATCGCCGTCTTACAAGCTAAACAGGTTTGAACCCGAGACCCTTGTTTTTGGTGCTCGATTTTCGCCGGTTTGGCTCCGTTCGACTTTCGGGTCGAACGGAGCCAAACCGACCACCCCCGATCGTTGTTTCATACTCATGTGACCTTACTCTAGAGTGCCCATGCTTTGGTCCCGCATGTAGTGGCTCGGTTTTTTCATTTTTAGTATCGCATACCATGTGTTTAATGAAATACCTCGAGCAGTCCAAACCCTCTACTTTGAGCCCCTTTTTCATGGCCTTTCCGTGATCCTTTTTGCCTTTTATTTGGCTTGTTGTGATCTGTGCACGTATTAGGTTACATATGTATTTGGTTTTGCTGTTGGTGATGCGTGGATGGCGAGACATGGGGTCGAGAACATGCCGTGTTAGTTTGTATTTTCCTCTGTTTTGGCTTAAAACAATCCAAACCCTCTACTTCGGGGTCATTTTTCTCCCTTGTTTTGCATGATTTTTGGGTGATTTTTGGTCTAGTATCTTCCTCGTGTGTATCTCTTCGTATTGATATTTCATGTGGCCTGTGGTTACGATCGAGGTGTAAGATATGCCCGTTTGAAGTTGCCTTGTCGGTCTGAGCCGAATCTCTGGAAATTTTGCCTAAGTGTTGGACTCAGTCCAACTTGTCTGTTTCGTGCTCATTTTTCATTATCTTAATCTGAGTATTTTTGGACGATTCTTGGTTTATTGTGTTCCTAGTTCATAGAAGAACACGTGGTTGTGCTCATTTGCTCTCATTTCGATCTTTGGGAAAATTTATGGGGTCGAGAATACCCCATGTTGGCCGGTTTAAGCCCAGATTTCTGGAAAAACAGTGCGACCCCTCCTACTTTGGGGTCGGTTTTCTCTCTCATCTTACGTGTTTTGAGCATTATTTTTGCTTGATATTATTACTTGTATGTAGATCTTCACGTCGGTGTTTGTTTCGCTCATTGGTGATGATCGGAGAGCAAGAAAAACGTCCGAGAATATGCTCCCGTGAACTGGATTCCTGGGTCGGAATATTTTCTAAGTGTTTGAACCGTTCCAGACCTGCTACTTCGGGGTCACTTTCCTTGGTCATTTCACGAGCTTTTTGAGTCGTTATTTGGTCGAGCATGCTCTCTGTGTGTAGCTCTTCATGTTGATACTTTGGGTTTGATTTGGTTGTCTTGGTGGATCAAGTTATGATCCTCGAAAATCACCTCAGTGAGCTGCAAAGTGAGGGGTTTGAAAATTTTCCAAGTGTTGATTCCGCACCAAGCACTTTTACGACACCATTACGGCGTGCTCGTTTGGTCAATTCCTGAGCCGGTGATCATTTTGGGAACTAGATTATACCTAGTTTCACGTGGTATGATCAGTTTCTCCTGATTATTTTTGTGCACCGAGATAATCACTCTCGAATTTGGCTCGGTGAACTGCAAAGTGTGAGGCTGGAATTTTGGCTGTGTTGTATCCCAACTAGCCATATTCCCGACACCATTACGAAGCGTTCGGTTGATCATTTCTTGAGCCGTCACTTGTTTTGGAAACCTTATCATACCTAAATTTCTTGTGGCATGATCGGTTTCTATTGATTTGATTTGAGTGCTAAGATAATCACTCTTGAAAACATCCCGAGAGTTAACTTTTCCAAATCAAATTTGTTTGGAAAATGAGTGAAACTAGAGATTTTGAGTGAGACTTTCGCCGAAACTTCGCGGAATTCATTTTTAGTATCTCCGGGCTTGTTCCGCCCGGTCCGCAAAAAAAAAAAAATGAAAAAATCGGAAAAATCGAGAAAAATCCCAAAAAATCAAAAAATCACGGAAAAGTTAAAATTGATCTTTTATTGCGTTTTTCGACATGACCAACATCAATTTACTTTTATCCCGTATTGGAGGGAGACCGATGTCCAATCCGGTCTTATTATTGTATACCCGATCCTGTCTCGGGTTTTGTATTCCGGCCTTGTACCTAAATACCCGAGAGCCGTGGGTTTTTATTTATCGCCTTAGCGTAGCTTTTCTTATGCTTCCTCTATTATCTCTTTTGAATGCTTTGGTTGATTTTAATTCGTTTTGATAAAAATCAAAAAAGTTAGAATGCCATGAAATGCACCCCGCAAGACCATTTTGCATGAACACTTAGCGACTGACAAGAACATGATTATGAGTCAAATTGATAAAACCTCGCGTGCTCACAAGTTAGATAACAATCAATTCCGAACGGTAACCGAAAGGATTCTAGCTTAAGCTAGGGTAACCAAATCTCCGGCCCTAGAATCTCTGGTTGCGTAGGACCGAGCGATCTCTCCCAATCGCTCGGAGAGGTATTCGGTTTACCTCCCAAGAAAGACTGATGGCAACTCCAATTGCATGCACACATAGCACATATCACCCGACCACACCAAGGTCGAAGCCGATAAACTCCCACCGCGATTTGGTATGGGCCTGGGAGGGCTCGCGCCGAAGCCCCCATCAAAAAGGAGGGCTCGGGAATCCATTAGCCTCGATTCAATCCTTAGGAGGATCTTCTTTTGGGTCGCGACAACACTGAATGAATGAAGCCATCTTTTTTGACCAAAAAATAAGAAAGAAAGAAAGAAACATCTCTCGTTTTACTTCCCAGATCATAACAATTGCCATGTCCTAAGAGATTATCAAATATGGACATGTTTGACGAACTGCCAATGCGACATCCCAATGCACATCAGATTTCTGGACCACCATGCTTACTTGTGAAAGAGAGATACACTCGCAAAGTCAACAAGGCAAGACCTACTCAATTAAAGAGGAGGGACCGTGGCCATGCATCGTGTGATCATGTCGCCTTGTAACTCGCACGGTCCTTATGAAAAATTAGCGCTTTGATAGTATAATAGTATTTGAATGACTGTGAGACTAATGGCATATTGTGGGCCATAAATTCTTAAGGAGTGGATCCAACAACAAATTCTAATTATTTTTTATTTGTTTGTTTGTTGCCCTAGAACATGTTATTAATCGTACAGTGAATTAAAGATAGTCATATAATCATTTCTCCAGAAATCATTGAATGGATTTTTTTGGAATCGAATGTACATCAGTCGGTCATCAGAGATGGCCCAGTTAGGTCCTTTAGGTGGAAAATAACTCCCACTTTGCTTACTCCCTAGTTATTTAGTATATGAATAATGATACAAATGGTCTTTGAACCGTGGTTCAACGTGTAATGTGGTTCATGAACTTTTTATTTGTTTAATGTGGTCCATGAACTTTTAATTTATTCGATGTTGTCCTTCCATTAATTCAAGGTAATGGGCATCATTGAACAGTTTCGTATAGTTTAAGGAAAAAATTGAACATGCACAAAATATTCAAGGACCATATCGAACAAATTAAAAGTTCAAGCAACATATTGCACATTGGATTATAGTTCAAGGACCACATTGAATAAATTGAAATTTTAGAGATCACATTGCACATTGAGCCAAAGTTCAAAGACCATATGTGTCATTTTCCTTTAGTATAGTTTCACACTACCATCGTGGAAACAACTCTTGGGCACGTATCTCATATGGAAAATAATTTGCCATACATGTAATATATACACACGCACATACACATTAGTTACTTATGAGGAAATGAAATAGTAAATATACCTTAAGTTGATGATCATGGAAACGTCATATTTTCCTCATAGTTGAAGAAAATCAAGTCAAAATGCTTTTTAACTTTGCCACAACCTCTTGTTAACGTAAGGCGACCTTCTAGGGGGTTGACAACAAACCAAGGATTCGGATTCAACTTGCTCCTTCTTATTTGATCAGCTCATGAAGAAGAGGCATGCCATTACCGATAACTAGACTTGTCAAAATGGATTCAAAACCCATTTAATAACCCACAAGCATCTAAATGGGTCATAACAAACTTAACGGGCTATCATAATAAGTCTACAAAATAAAGAGGCCAAAATAAGTGGATTATAAATTGGTCCATTAATAATAACCCATTTACAACCCACTTAAGAAAACCCATTTAAGAGGCATCTACCCCTTCCTTTACTTTTTTTTTTTTTTTAAAATTTATTTTCTATCTTTTACTTTTTTTATTTCTTTTAAAATATTGATTTTTTATTTCTTTTTTTCCTTCTAAGGCCGGCGAGGGCTTCGCGGCCCTTGCCCAGACTTGACGAGGGTCACCTTGCTAGGGACCGGCTAGGGCGGTCCGCGCCCAGTGCCCAACGAGGTTGGGCCGCCCTCACCTGTGGTCGTCGAGGGCCGGGCGGTCTTAGAAAAAAAATAAAAAAATCATATTTTTTAAAATAAAAAAAAATCAGATTTCTTTAAATCATAGAAATATAAAATAATAGATTTTTTAAAATTATAATAATTATAAAAATTGTCGACAATGATTTAGTAATATAAATTTTTCAAAAATTTATAAGAAATAAGTTTTCTTAGATTGAATTAGATATAAAAGTGTTTTAATAATATGGGTCGGGTCTGGTCGGGTTTGGGTCGAGTCTGGTACGAGTCAAGAAATTTATGAGGACAGTCCTAACCAGGCCACAACGGAGAGGTTCTTTTTTTAGATAATGCACTTGTTATACGTATAAATGGGTCATAAATGGGCTAATGAATCAATTTAGATCGGATCATTTATGACCCGACCCAAACCCTACCCGACCCACCCATTTGATAGGTCTACTGACAACAGGCTTCGGTTTGTCCTTTTTCGCGCAGTTAAAAGTAAGCCTGTTTATTGTTTTGGGGTATACCCAATTCATAAGAATTTGATTTATATCGATCACGTGGGTCTTAAGTGAGGTCCGTCTAATCCAATGACTTATATGAGTTTGACTGTGAGGAAAACGTGTAACCGTAGGCCGAAAGTCCCATCCAACCCTTGTCGGCCTGGATCAATTTTTTTGTCCGATAGGCTTAGATTATATCATATGATCTCTTATATATATTTAGATTCTTTTTGATATGTAGGATATTTATAATATTCTGAATTTTTCTTTTATGGATAGTAATTGATTTTGTAATATTTTGTTAATATAGATAGTCATCCTGTAAAGCCTATTTATAGCCTTATGTACTCCTTATTATTGCTTATGAATCAAGGAAAATATTTTTCCTCATTGGAAAAAACACATTCAAAAGTGAAAAAATGATTTCCTCTTTGAAATTATTATTGTGGAGACTAATCTCTCTCTTCTTTCTTCTCTCTATATACATGCTTCAAATTTAATTTTAATTTTAATATTTTTTTCTTTTCTTTTTCTTTTTTTTTTCCCTCCGCCAGTTGACGAGCCTCAGCAATGCCCGGTAGATCGGTGACCGGCCACAAAAGCGACCCACCGAGCCTCAAGCTCGACCGATCCCGGCGAGCTCGAGCTCGCATGTGGCCGTCGCCGATCGGTTGCGGCGGAGGAAGGATGAAAAAGAAAGGAAAGAAAATAAAAACAAAAAGAGAGAAAAAGGAAGGAGAAAAGAGAAATAGAAACGTATTAAAATTTTAATTTTTAAATAAAAAATAAAAGGAAAATAAAACAATAACAATAAAAAAAATATTAAAAGGAGTACATGGAGGAAAACCAGGCAACGAAAATTATTTTACAATTAATTTTCAGGTTTTAGCCGAACACGGGAAAATATTTCCATTTTTTCTTTTTGGAAAATGACTTCTAAGAATATATTTTTCAAAAACATTACATTTTCGGTGAAACATTACGAATTTCCTTAAGCTTAAGCGTGATTGGGAGTGATAGAATAATTAATAT
This sequence comes from Lenwebbia sp. NSW1173648, assembly GCA_029784005.1. Lineage (NCBI taxonomy): Eukaryota > Viridiplantae > Streptophyta > Magnoliopsida > Myrtales > Myrtaceae > Lenwebbia > Lenwebbia sp. NSW1173648. The sequence goes on from JARCGZ010000011.1 coordinate 2,358,124, forward strand.
CAAACCATGTCTTCATCTAACAGTTTAAGTTTTTAGAATACTGATTTCACAAAATCTCGCATGATGATTATTTTTAGGAGATAAAGTAAAGCGAGCAATTACTTGCTCTGAAAACCAAAACTCTATTAAAATACGGTGGGTTTTAACTTAAAAATCCTCTTATACGTGGATAGCGGGCGTAAGACAACAACGCTGCCAAAACTCGAATCGATAAAGCACGAAGAGTGGTATTGTGCATATTATATTTTAGCTTCAAACACCACCTCTGCAATGGGAAAGCGACGAGGAGGGGAGAAAAAATCATCTGGGTATGAAAGTATCGACACTTTTTTGGGGCTTTCGTGTCGTGTTCGACACTCTCCGACATGCGATCGACATGTGATCAACACTCCGAACATGGGAGTCCAGCATCCCGACATGTCATTTCGACACACACATGGTCAATTTTAAGCATTTTCAATAAATTAGTGACCATAATATATATATATATATAAGTCACATATCCAGCCACCCCAAAATTAATATACCCAACCAGCAAAATAAAAAACCTAATTGTGAATCTATAACAGAAGAAGTGGAAGAAATTTACTGCTGATATTTTTATATATACATGATATATATATAGATATACAATGTGTCCCAACGTGTTGAAATTCTCTATTTTTTAAGAAATGACGTGTTGGCGTGTCGTGTCGTGTCGTGTCGATGTCGGTGCTACTTAGGGTATAACCTCATTTTCTTTGGGCCTACAAACGAAGTCTTTCTTTTAAGTGTAATTTAAGCACTAAATGCTATTGGAAAAATTATCAAAAAAGTCTTAGATTTGTTGCACTTTTGTCAATTCAGTTTTAAACCTTTTATTTTCGCTAATTGAGTCTTAAACCTTTTCAAATTTTGCCAATTAAGCCTATCCGGTCATTTTTTGTTGGAAATTGCTGACGTGGACACCGATCTTCCTACGTGGCACGGCCGACGCTTACATAGACAATTTTGAATAATAATTTAAGATTTTTTTGAATTTTTTTCTAATTGATTTCTTCAGTTTTTCTATTTTTCTATTTTCTTTCCTTTTCTATTTTCTTTTTTCCCTCCACCGGCCATCATCAAGCCTCTGGACAGCGAGGCCGATGAGGGCGGCCCTCGCCTGAGGCGAACAACCTCTGCCGGCCGTTGACGAGGCCCGGCGATTGTTGGCGGAGGGACAAGAGAAAAAAGAAACGGAAAAAAAAAAGTAAACAGAGAAATAAAAAATATAATATAAAAATATAATAAAATTGGAAAAAATTATTAAAAATGTTTCCACGGCGCCAGTCGTAATACCCGGCGTCCACGTTAGCGATTTTCGATCACTACTATTGGTCGAATGGATTCAATTGGTAAAATTTAAAAATATTTAGCACTCAGTTAGTAAAATTAAAATGTTTAGGACTCAACTGACAAAAGCGCAATAGCTTTAAGACTTTTTGAATAATTTTTCCAAATGCTATTAGTAGAGACAACGACAACAAGCGAAACCACAGCAAATTTGCAATCACAAAATCATTTCTAAGTTTCTCTACGTGACGAAGAGGACCGCAACCACAGAGGTTGTCCGTCCGTCGTAATTCTCGTGCGTCATCTTTGGCTGCGATTTCAGCACGTTCTCCAAATTTGACTGACCTCAAACCTAAGTTCAGACCGTGGATGCGTGCGCACATTACACGACCCTTTAAACTCAGCAAGACTTTCAATATGCAGATGAACTGATTTGCGATAATTAAATTCAAATCTATGAGACAGTATTTTGCACTTTCTTGCCCAGTGGCCCACGACCGTCGACGGCTAATGTGAAGAAAAAACTTCGAATCAATTCAGTCCCAAATCTTGAATACTTGATTCGAAGTTTCAACGTTATAGCATATAACGCTAAGACACGAATAGTGGTCGAGATGTTTAGAGTTGACCCGTTGATTTTCGACATTCTCAAGCACAAAGTTATTTATTAACTGTTTAAAATGTCGTTAATGGACTTTCAAAGTCTAGAAATATCGACCCGGCGATTTGTGTACCCATTTTGTTTCATAATTCTCTAGATCTTTCAACAACATCAACAAATATCATTCCCGATTTTTTTAAGAACAAACAAGATTTCGAAATTTCCCACGTGTGCGAGTCTAAACTTGGTGACATCCAGATACAGTTTACCATTTTGGACCCAAGACGCCGAATCCGTTTGCTCAGACATCTTCTTCATGTGGATGCATGCCGTTGGGTTCATCTAGAGAAATGCACGTGCTTGAATTCGCCACGTTTGGAAAAACAGCCCCCAAATGGCCGCGGGCGAGGCGGCCCTCGCCATCTAAAGTGAATTAAAAAAAAGTAAAAACATTACATATATATTTAAAATATTTATTAAAAAATGTCTACGTCAGTACCGACCGCGCTACATAGGATGGCCGACGTTCACGTCAGCAATTTTCGGCCTAAATTGACTTGATGGACTGAATTAGTACCAATACAAAAAGGTTTAGGACTAAATTACTTCAATTGAAAGGTTTTGGACTGAATTAATATCAATACAATAATTTTAAGACTTTTTTGGTACTTTTCCCAAAACATATTATTTATCGACAATTTCGAGAAACTGATTTCCAGCCGGAAAAAAATATTTCCATGGAGAAACTTTTACATGTAAAATGGATTACATGATTATATGTTTGTTTGGCTGACATGTATAAATGAGAAAATCTTAATACTCTCTTTTAACAAACCGATTTCAATCAGGACTTTGAGTTCAAATTAGTGTTCGACTCTGCCCGGGAGTAACCCGTGTCTGGCCGCCGGCAAACATGGACTGGGTCGTCGGACCCTCCGGCTCCAAAAGTTAAAGAGAGAAGGAAATGGTTTGAGTGTGGACACGGGCCAATGTTACGTTCCAATTTTTGGACACCCAATAGAGGAGTCGACCGTCGGCACAAGCCGACCGCAACTTTTTTTCTTTGTTTAGTAAGAAATAAGCAGCGAATCTCGCTAACACGTTGTCTTCTGTTACTGTAGTCCTCGTACCACTTCCACGACTTCGAGAAGCTTTCGATAATGAACCTCCTTCTTTGAACTTTTGATTTTCTTTTTCGTTCTCAATTTTTTTTTTCTGGCCGGGCTTTTTATTGTTTTTAACTTTCATGCCGCGTAAAATCCTCTGTTCACAGTCTTGGATGTCTGAAAAGACATGCTATCAATAGTTCATCGCAATCGTCAAAGTCATGTGGAAATTGGCTTTTTGCATTGGAATATCAAGCAATGCATTATTGACCCAAAACTGGGCCCAAACGTAAAGAAAACGTTAGTAGTCCAAACCGGTTATATCAAAACACAAAATCAACAAAACCCAACTTTATAGAATGCCCAACAAGCTCTTTCATCATTATTGAGATGCATGTGTTAGTTGCGTTAACTCCCACATTAGAGAATTGGTGTGGTGTGGTGTGGAGTGGAGCAATTAATATATTCAAATTGGCACATAACCTATTGGTTTAAGCTTTTAAATAAAGGCGAGTGCAACTAGATATGTTGACGGGCTCGGACTTAGGTTTCGTCTTGGTGATCTTTGATGGAGCAGAGTACCTAACACTGAACTCACATAAGTCACATGTACACCACGAGCAAGAGTACACAACATCAGTCAATGCATCGGGCGACGGAAATTGCGATTGTCGAATTTCAAAGAAAGCTCTTTTGGATAAAGATTTGCTTGAGTTTGAATTTCAAATTCGAATTAGATTAACTTTATTGATTCTGGCACTCGTCTTTGACTATAAAAATTTTCCAATTGTGTCTCATAAGTTTTATTTTCCCTACGAACTTCATTGATTTCCTGTAAGAAGTTCACGTCCAAATTTAGGGCACGCATGAAACACTTTTGTCCTAGAAATAAACTTCTGGCCAATAAGTTGATTTTTCTACTTCTACTTCAGAGCAAAAGTTGATTTTTCTATTTCTGGAGAGAAATATATATTTTTTTACTTCTTCAAGTGGCTCCAAAACAACTTCTGAAGTAAAAAAAAAAAAAAATGCTCCAGAAGTAAAAAAAAATGAAGTTGCGTAATCAAGCGAATTTCTGCTCCAGAAGTTACGCTCTCGAGTGAGCAAGGCTTCCAAGAATGTAAGCCATTCGTTCCAATTCGATAAGGTACCTCACAATTGGAAATCCATTTGCTTTTTGACTTGAAGTCAAATTCGATACTTTAACCGGTCATCAATAACCATCGATTAGGCTATAATCATTGAAAACATTATATTTCTTAAGAACCCCACCTCAATGGAAACGCATGCAAAACAAGCCCATCGGGTTGGGTGGTTTGTTATCACCCGACCGACTTGTTCGGGTTCAATTCCGAGTTAACGCGATTCCACGCGTAATGTCCGAGGTCGGAGGGTTCCAGCTGCCCGAAAGAGAAAATTCTCCGTCGTTGGTTAAAAATCGGGTGGGTCCCGACAACTCCCTCCTCCAATTCCGAACAAGGACGAGGATCACGGAAAGCAATCCAATCATAAGTCAGCCTCTCATCCTCGCCCTTGACCAATTTGGATTTAGTGATTCAGCGATTACGTATGATTCGTGTGACTATGCATGCATCGTTCGTCGTCTAAGGCGATTAGGTCCTCGGTCTCTAATAAATAAAATACGTGAAATATCTTTTCTTTTTATTTTTTCTTTGAGAGCGGCTAACCTGACAGTCTGAAGATTCATTCTTTATGACTAACATACCAACTGTTATTACTGACACTGCTGCACTAATTATTGCTCCATTAACATCATTGTTTTCCAACTACAATCAATAATAAGAATTTTCATTTCTTAATCTCCAAGCCAGTCAAGACATATGTTTTATCCCAAAGATAAACCCAACAACAAACATTCAAATGAAGTAAAAAATATCATCAGCAAGTGAAGACAAGTGCAGCTTAACTTGACATTTTAACAAACATCTTGCAAGCTCAAAAGGGCTGGACTTTTCGGGATTCAAAATTCGATTTCGCTGAGTTTACTAAAAGAACTCTAAAAGGTTCAAGATGGTTAGACTCAGTACAGTAGCAGCAGCAGCAGCAAATGTGCACGATGGTAGATTCTAGACAACAAGGCTTATGAACGATTACAACGAGGTATTGCAATAAATTATAATCAATGGCTTTCTTTCCGTCTTGACATTTTAACAAACATCTTTCATGCTTTAACAATATGAATCTCATAGTTCAAGGAAACAAAAATGATAACATCATCTATCTCCCATGTGAACCAAAACATGAAATGCAGAATCTATGAACCTACTCTATCAAATTCTACACAACAAACTATAGGAAAGTTTTTCTCAATTAATTCTTTGCAGCAACTAGCCAAAGAATAATCTCAAGGATGCCAAAGAAAGTGCCAATGCTACAAAAGTCTTGTGCAATCGAAATCATAAAACGAACAATAATAAAATTAGTATACTTGTCAAACCATGAAACACCAACCGACTCGACTCATCTTGATAGATTACCTTGTGTTTCATAAAAGCACATATTGCTGAAAATTTTGAGCAAATAAGTGAAAAATCGAGCAAACGGTCAAGCGGTTAGATATGTTACCTTATATCTCTAGTGGTAAGGTAGAATCTCCAATTAAGCTTGATAAATGGAAACTCTAGGATCTACGGAAATTTTGAAATTGAATTGTAAGATTTTGCTTGAAGAAGATGAACGGAAATGAGAATCATCAAATTTTCAAAGGTTATCTTCAAACTAGAGAGGGGAGAGAGAACTTGGGGCTGTGTTGAGCGTCGTTGAAGAAGAGCCGGCTTCAATGACGAAGATGAAGAGCGTCAGTGAAGAAGAGCCGAACCTACCACAACGAAGATAGTGAGAATCAATGAAGTAGAGTTGAAGAAAGGGAAAAAAAAGAGAATGAAAGAGGGTACTTGGATAAAAAGCGAGAGACTCAAATCTGGCAAAGTGTTTTCACCTTCTTATTTTGGGGAAGTTACTTTCCTATTTTTATGAATGAATCTTCTGTTGACAGAAAAGTGTTTTCCGTTTGCCAGTTCATCTTCGGCGAACCAAATCGATGAAAGTTCGGAAAAAACTTTCCCTGAAATAAACACACTCGAAATCTATGTACTTCTCATGTGTCCTTCTAAGTAATTAATACATTTTTCTTTCGACAAAAAAAGTTATGTATTCACTTTTTATCGTGGACTCCATAGAATAAAATTCTTGACGAATTTCAAACATATTGATCCAATCAAGTCCGGTTCCTTTCTATAAACTTGTTCCGGTCGAAATCGATTGGCCGGTCCATTTAGAATATGTAGAAACGATGCATAGTCAGCTTATTCAGATTGATTAAAGCGTAATATTAAATTATCGTAAGTTTGCTAACTTTATATTATGCGGAGACGTTGGAACCCATATTATTTATTTGAGCCGCGAACATATAAATATATAAATACCAGCTCGAAATTTTCTGAGCCACTCGTAGAATGATGCATCCACAAGTTATCACATATTTATATTATCCTCTTTACAAATATTACTATAAATCACGTGTAAATTTAGCAATTGATTAAATAGCACGTGCGATTTGTATGCCCTCATCATAAGCTCGTACCCTAATGTCGGAGCCATGTAAGAACATAAAAAAATTACGTAGTTCTTTCTTTTCTGTACCTTTCACTGTCAAGTGAAGTGAATATATTTTTCTATGGTTGGCTTGGAAAAAAGAAGAAGAATTTCTTACTTATATTGTCACTGCTTATGCCATCGATCCTTGAAGCAACCATCAGCTACTTTGTTTTCTTGACGTAGTCTAATTCAATTGAGAAGGGTACCATAGAATAAGTAAATTTCAAGCTCGTAAAATATCCTACTAATCTTGTCGTCCTTCGGATAAGAAGCGAGCCGATAAATTTGTATGAACTCGTTTGCACCCGACAATGTTGAGGAACATGATCTATGCATAGAGAGATTGCGCTTTTATCACTAGAGAAACTATTATGCGATTGCCTTTAATTTACTGAGAGATTAACGGTCTATTCCGGGCTATCAAAAAAGTAAATAATAAATAATTACAAATTATTACGAAATCCACTCTTTTAAGAATGTGTCCCAAAAAAATGTTGTTACTTGCAAATCACTAAATCAACTCCGCAAGGAGGATGTCATACTTGGGATGTTAAAGAAATGAAAGAGTGCTATTTCTTGAACTAGGTTTCAACTTTAGTAGGCAAACTTCGTGCACGTAAGTTCTTGCTATCGCTATTACTGTCATCGCCATGGTGGCCATCATCATCAGAAGTTCGCCGAAGCAAGGTTTCGGGGAGCACGAAAATGTCACTGGGGTTGGTGTCGTCGAGATCGTGAAGGAAATGTAAAGAGTTGACTCGGGCGACTAACGATGCACAGTTCTTAGCTTAACTCCTTATTTTAAGAATCTGAAGGTGACAAACCGTCAAACCCCCTCTCTCTCTCTCTCTCTCCATTGTTACTGTGCTTTCGGTTCCATGGTCGTATTCCTCACATCCATCTTACGCGTCGAAAAGTCAAAAGTCAAACCTCTCTTCCCCTTTCATTGATTCATCATTCATCTTTCTCTGTGTTCATATAAAGACACTCGGGCTCCTCCGGGCTCCTCCGTACCCTTTGTGCCTCGTTTTGTCCCTGCACTGTTACTCCCCCACTTTCCCTAGCAATCTCTCTCTCTACAGACCCACATAAATCTGATCTCGTATTCAGGTCGAGTCTCGAGAAAAAGGGCTCTCTTGAGAATCACTCGTCTCTTGAGAGGGAGCGAAACCCAGATATAATTTAGTTCAAAGTTAACTCACGGCTTTGGGGTAACGCGGCGGAGCCACCGTAGAGAGAGACTGAATCCATGGCGGGTGCGACGGGAGGGAGGTCGCTGGAGCAGACGCCGACGTGGGCCGTCGCCGTCGTCTGCTTCGTTCTGGTTCTGGTTTCCATCATCATCGAGTACATCATCCATCTCATCGGACAGGTTAGCCCGACGACGGTCTTGATTAGCTTTTTCGGCTCGAACTCGCATCGCTCTGTACTCGAACGACAACACGATCTCATATCGCTTCTCTCTCTCTTTCTCTCTACAGTGGCTGAAGAAGAAACACAAGCGCGCACTTTACGAAGCTCTCGAGAAGATCAAATCCGGTAAGCAATCTGTTGGATGACAAAACGTTACGTTTTCCTGCCGGATCAACTCGTTTCATTCTGGTTATTCCAATGGTTGGTGCAGAGCTTATGCTACTGGGATTCATATCGTTGCTCCTCACGGTGGGACAAGGCCTGATCACCAACATCTGCATACCGAAGAAGGTGGGGGCCACGTGGCACCCGTGCAACAAGAAGGAAGAGGAATCGCTCGACGAAGAATCCTACTCAGGCCGGCGGAGGCTGCTCGACGCCGCGGTGGGCTCTGGGGGAAGGTTCCGCCGTGTTCTGGCAGCCGCCACCACGGACAAGTGCGCAGCTAAGGTGTGCACCAACGTTTTCACATTCATTCCACAACATAAAAGGGATCGATACCGCAACTTCGATCATCTACATCCGCGTCGACGATTGATTTAGTCGATAACCAAAATAGGAACCGAGCTTAAACACGATGAATTAGGAGGTCTATGGATACGGATGTGATGAATCGAACAAAGGAAATTAAAATTTGCCATATCTATTTGATACCAGTAAGTTGGAAGGACTAAATTGATTTGGATTTTGGTGGTCTTGTGTTCTGTGGTGGGCGCGGATTATATTTTTTGCAGGGTAAAGTTCCGTTTATCTCTGCAGATGGGATCCACCAGCTCCACATCTTCATCTTCGTCCTCGCTGTTTTTCACGTCCTGTACTGTGTCCTCACCATGGCTTTGGGCCGAGCCAAGGTTTATCATCTTTCTCTCTCTCTCTCTCGCTCCCTCCATTCACAATGACGATTGATATTTAAGAAAACGATGTGATTGTGCAGATGAGAAGCTGGAAAGCATGGGAGAAGGAAACAAGAACAGCTGAGTACCAGTTCTCCCATGGTGAGTGACCAAATCTTGCCTCAATATATACGTTTCGTCGGCTCGATTCATTCTACTTTCTGGGTTTAATCTTGCGTACGCGTGTATGTTTTATCATCGTGTGCGACAGATCCACATAGGTTTAGGTTCACTAGAGAGACATCATTCGGAAAAAGACACTTGAACTTCTGGACCAAGACACCCGTCCTCATCTGGATCGTAAGTCTTAAAGCCTTTCTTTCTTTTTTGATTCTTGACTGTTTGATTGTTCCATTTTCCCTTCTAATTAGGCAACTGAATTGCCCCAGGACTTCATGAGTACCTCTTTTGACTTTTTCGCCTCCAGAAAAACGTTGAAGGTTTTTGATTGGGCTTTGCTAACATAACAGATTTTGGGTGACTGTGAGAGTAAAAACATATCGTGAACTACAAATTTTTTAAGAAATGAACTCCATAATAATTTCTAATTATTTGTCATATGCTAGGCCAATCACATAATCATTTCTCTTTTTGGTTTTCACATGCTGTGATAGATTTGCTTGTTCGTAGCATGTGCTTTTCTCAATCGAGGAAATTTCAATCATAGAACCGGGACCTAGAAAAGAACTAGTGAACCCCTTTAGGGCATCGGCGCAATCTTTCCTTTGCCCCCCCTTCATCGCTCGCCCTCTGTCGATGAGGTTCGGCAAATCGCCAATAATTGGGTTGTGACCTAAAATCGCGCGGGCGGGAACGAGTCGATTTTGAGACGATTTTGAGATTGGTATTGCCAATTTGTCGAAGCAACGCTATGAAATCGATAAGAAATGGACAGAAAGTCATATAGATGCAATCGGTTTGATGTTCAACTTAGCAGTCCAATGTATGATTGACTAGGGCAACTTTGCTTTTTGGTGGGTTTCCTCGCAATTGGGTTAAGTCAAGGTGGTGGGGTTGCGGTCTTGGCATGGCTCTTGGCTCATCTAGATAACGTTGGTAGCTGTCCAAAGCATCTCTTTAGGGTTCTTTTTTTTTTTTTTTTTTTTTTTTTTGGTGGTCAGAAAAGCATGTCTTTAGTTTGACCATTTACTAGTACAACTTATTTGACTTCTTCAAACTCGGCGGAGGAAAAGGTTTTAAAAAGGGAGAGGAAGAGAAGTCATAAAGGGGTATCGATGAATGTACAAAGAAGGTCTTGGTTGACTTCTGACCGATCTTTACAGGAGTAAATTCAGTTCTAGAAGGGACTTAGTCGATCATCAACTTGTTCTCTACGTTCTTCCAGTTTCGCTTTTCTTCGACTTTTCAACCGAAAAATTGGGCGACTTGATAATTACTGTCCCGTTCATGAAAGTTACTACTCAAGTTGGGAAAATCAGAATTGCATTGGGATAATTATTTTCACGGATACCATGGCGTCATACATCGCATGGTGTTTAAACCGAATTTTAAGATATTAGGATGTCTATGAAAGTAATTTTGTATAAGGTACATTGCCGGGTATATTGTATAATAATTTGCATACGAGCAATTGTGAGATGGAATGGAAACTCGGCCTAATGATGAAACGAATTGGCCGTTGCGAGTAATTACCATTGACACTTTTCCCTTGTTGGATTTCAAGGTCTGCTTCTTCAGGCAATTCGTGAGGTCGGTCCCTAAAGTTGATTACTTGACTTTGAGACATGGGTTCATCATGGTAAGTTCCCATTTTTCATTGACCGTTTCCTTCTATTGCGTTGACTTTTTTTTTTTTTGGGGTTATAACTTGACGATCACTTGGAGTGAATCTTTGTGCCTTTTCCTGATAAAAGTTTTGCCTTTTGCTCTTGCGTTTGTTCAGGCACATTTGGCACCTCAGAGCCAGACCAACTTCAATTTCCAAAAGTACATCAACAGATCCCTTGAAGAGGATTTCAAGGTTGTGGTGGGAATCAGTCCACCCATCTGGTTTTTCGCGGTGTTGTTCTTGCTCTTCAATACTCATGGTGAGTAGTCAACAAAGTTCACTTCCTGAATGGTCATATAAGCAATGTAGAATTATTGACCGAAATTTGATCGAATTCCGATTCTGGATGTGTGCAGGGTGGTACTCTTATCTGTGGTTACCATTCATCCCGCTGATTGTAAGCACAATCTCGACATCTCGGAAACAATAATCCTGCTACCGATTCTCGTACTTGGTTAGGATCTGACGCAGTTAAACTCCATGGCTTGCAGATCATCCTTTTGGTGGGAACAAAGTTGCAGGTGATTATCACCAAAATGGGTCTCAGAATTCACGAGAGGGGCGAAGTCGTTAAGGGCGTGCCGGTCGTTCAGCCGGGGGATGACCTTTTCTGGTTCAACCGTCCTCACCTCATCCTCTACCTCATCAACTTTGTTCTGTTTCAGGTAGCTGTAATCCAACGTTACTGTTACATTTGCTACTTGTGGCCTCGAAATCGAACTACATGCTTACCCTTTTGTAATATGTCGCTCTCCTGCAGAACGCCTTCCAGCTCGCTTTCTTTGCTTGGACTTGGGTGAGTTGATTCGGTCTCGAACTTCAATTTAAGCGCATCATGTCGGTTTCCTAGTTTTCGATATGAGACCTGAACTCTCGTCTTCTCATTTTTTCAGTACGAGTTCGGTTTGAAATCTTGTTTCCATGCGCACACGGAGGACGTGGTGATCAGAATCTCCATGGGGTGAGTCGTCGCGATTCGATATTTCTGTTCCATTTGTATAAGTATGCAAAGTTTTGTATACAAAGCAGTTCTGTCTATTGGAAAGTGGAACCTGTTTACTCATTGGAATTGACCTCAACAGGGTCCTGATTCAGATCCTATGCAGCTATGTCACTCTCCCTCTTTATGCCCTTGTAACTCAGGTAAAATTTCTCTTTTTTTCTCTCCAAAACCAGCATAGTTGCCTGAGGATCTAGTTATCCTGAAACTGAACATTTTGCCGCACCAGATGGGATCGACCATGAAACCGACGATATTCAACGAGAGAGTCGCATCGGCGTTGCGCAACTGGCACCACACTGCCAAGAAGCACATCAAGGAGAGCAAGAGCTCTGTGACCCCCATGTCGAGCAGGCCGACGACCCCTTCGCACCACATGTCGCCCGTGCATCTCCTGCGCCACTACAGGAGCGAGAGGGACAGCTCCCACACCTCCCCCCGGAGATCGAACTTCGACGCCGAGCACTGGGAAACCGACTTCCTGTCCCCCACCCATCCTCACCACCACCAAGGCGACGGCTTGTCGTCTCATCGCCATCGTCCTGAGATGGAACAAGGTCACGTCGGATTCGAGCTGGGTTCATCACAAGCAGAGCCGGCTCCTCAGCCGGCCCGGGCTCAACATGAAATCAATATCGGGGTGCAGGGTTTTTCATTCGATAAGAGAACGAGTTCGGTGTGAGCGGATCCGGGGTCGTGATCTCGGCATTGTTACTTGACTACGGTGGGATTCAATAGGAAAAAAGGAGAGATGAGCCACTGGGTTTGCATCCCCTCGTATATAGAGAGAAAGAAGAGAATCACTAACTGGTAATGAAAGATACCAGCTTTTGCATTCTTTTCATTTCTTCCTATTTTTTGCACTTGTTACTTCAAGAATTCGTACAATTTGCTGTTGTATATCACTGGTTCGCCAGAACATCAATGTGATAATTTGATCCCCATATTCAATTCCAGTCTTTTTTCCTTTTATTTTCCTCGATTGAGATTTTTTCTTGGATAGAGAACACTAATGTTGATAAAATTATTCGAAATCTTTATTGGAAACAAGGTCCCATTTATTTTTATAATGCATTTTTGTTTCTTTTTATTGGCAATTGTCCTTAGTTCTGACTTTTTATAACAAAGCTCTCTTCATTGTGTAAAATTTAATGAATTCATAAAAGGGAGCGGCTAGCATAATCGTCCACTGCTCAATGACAATAGACGGTGCTATGCCAGTCACAAATCCTTTTGTGGCTGTGACCGTTATGCAAGCATTTCCATCATTGAGGTATCAAGTTTTACAAAAATCATGCAACTAGGAATATTTCTTAGTCAATGCTTAACACCAACTTGACAATGTTCAAACAAATTTTCCTAAGCAAAATTCCTATGTCAAATAAGAATTTTCTTAATTGATCCTCCGAACGTTTCTTAAGCAATCAAATAAGAAAAATTTTGAACTTTCAATGCAATATCTATCTTTTTTTTTGTTATGTGTAACTGATCGCTGATCGAAATATTTCTTATGCTAAGGGTTTTCTTTAACTAGAATCATCAAATAAAAAAAAATGATGATTTTGTGAATTAGTGCGTTGTGTAAGAAAGATACTATAATTATGATATGTTACTTTGACAACGGGTTTCTTTTCATTAACAAGTTACTAGCACCCTTGAAGATGATCCCTACAATTAATAGTGAGGCCAGAGCAGCAATCAAGAAGTGATTGAGTGGAAAAACGATATGATCTTTGGGCTTGAAAAAGCTTATATCTCATAAACAATGTTCTCAACTCATCCAAAGTAAAAAAAAAAAAAAAAGACAAATGACACAAATGGCCCCTAAAATTTGGCTCAATGTGCAATATGATCCCTAAACTTTTTATTTGACCAATATAATCCATGAACCTTAGCACAATGTGCAACGTAGACCTTGAACTTTCAATTTATTCAATAAGGCCCCAAACTTTTGAAATATGTTCAACTTGATCCATAAACTATAAGAAAATGTTCAATATGGTCCATGAACTTAAATTAATGAAAGGACTACATTGAATATCCTTATATAGTTCAGGGACTAAGCTGAACATGTTTCAACAGTTTTGGGACCATATTAGTCAAATTAAAAATTGGATCACATTGCACATTGAGCTAAAGTTTAAGAACCATATTGGTCAAATTAAAAGTTCAGGGATCACATTACACATTGGGTCAAAGTTCAGGAACCATTTATGTCATTATCTCATGTCAAAACTACCTTAGTATTTTTGTGAGCTTCCTAACCGAGGCACGAATGGTTTGCTTTTGTATATATTGGCAATCTTGATCTAATTATATGCACGAAAAATGCATAATTTTACATTATTGTACAAATTTGACAAGACCTTTCACATCGTGACATGTTTACAATACTTTTCAAATACATAAACAAAGAAACAATGAACTTTTACATATCAGCCCACCAAACTATCACTTCGTGAAACGTTAGTGATGGCTAGCACCGGCACCTCTTTCCTCAACATTGAAATCACACTTTTTTTGTTTTTTTTCTAAACAAGCACTATCCGGCTAAGACAAGCACCTAGATTTTTTTTTTCCTTCAAAAACAGGAACTTTGGATTACAGGTGAGGACCTTATGGTTATAGAAGGAATACTATGAGATGCTATTTGTCTCGCATCTGTCAAATGTTGTGCCATCTTCTTGGTAAGTTTGAAACATCGCAGTGAAAGGGTCGCAATTTAAAAGGTTACGCACTTTTGTTTAAGTCTTAGGTTGTGTTGTTGAAGATATTACTATATTAATTAGGAAAAATGACACAAATAGCCATAAACTTTTATCCAATGTCCACTGTAGTCCTTGATCTTATAATTTATTCAATGTGGTCTCTTAACTTTTGCCTAATATGTAATGTCGTCCCTGAACGTTTAATTTGTTCAATTTGGTCCTTAAACTTTTGGTACATATTCAAATTAGTCCTTGGATTATATGAAAATATTCAATGTCATCCCTGAACTTGAATTAATGGAAAGATAACATATAATATTTTTGTATAATCTGGGGACTAGATTGAATATTTACCAAAGTTTTAGAAATGATATTGAACAAATTAAAAGTTCAGGGATAACATTGTATATTTGGCAAAAATTTATGGATTATGTTGAACAAATCAAAAGTTTAGGGCTACAATGCATATCGGGTCAAAATTTAAAGTTTAAAGATTATTTGTGTGCTTATTCCTATTAATTAATTTGGCCCGAAAGATAATAGGCCTAAGTTTCCGAGCCCGCCGAAAGCATTTGAATGGCCGGTTTCATCTCACAAATGCACTTCTGTACAGAAGCGAAGTAGCTCTCATCTCTTTCAGGATCGACGCCATTCGCAGAGAGCAATCGACCTCAGTGTCCATGGAGACCGTGCCTTCGTGCTTGGGCTGCTTTATGAACTCAGGTCGATTTCAGTTCCTCAATCTGAAATGTTCATATGATCTGTTCGTCCGCTGCGAACATGAAGCTCGTAGAAGCCAAAATCGCGCTCATCGGATGCTCTACTGCCGATCCTAGGTACGCAAAGTTCGCTTGGGTTTTTGGAAATTCCGGCTCGGATTCCCCTTAGTTTTATGCTCTGTCGAGTTTATCTCGCCGCTTATGTTTCGCATGTTTTGACGTTAGTCCCGGAGGCGATGCTTTTGAAGCTGGTTATTGAACTTTCTTTCGACGTCTGACAGGGCTTTGGAAACGAAAATGTCCTAGGACGAAGCGTCGCTATCAATTCTATCTATTTTTCTGCGTACGTAGATTGTGTTCCTCAAAATTCTGATGTTATGTTTCTCGTGTGCTACGTTGTTGAGCTTGCTGTCATATTCTCCGTGTTTCAGCTGTCAAGATGTATCCTGGAGGAACTTCATTGTTGAGCCTGTTGATGAATACTATCAGGTTAAGTTTTATGAGATTTTGTGGGACCATCGTCAACTGTTCTAAAAGCTTAAATTGATATTATGTGAGATTTTGTGCCAACTGTATAAAAAGCTTAAGCCGTTAGATGAAGACGCGACCTCTACTTTGATTTAATGTGAGATTTTGTGGACCACTGCCAACTGTTCTATAAGTTCAAGTTGTTATATGAAGGCATGGTTTAATATCTAAAAAGTCTAACAATCCCACTCATGCACAGGCTGGACTTTTGGCCTAAGCCTAAAGCGTGAAAATATGTAATTGAGGAGGCAAATAAGGAAGGTGTGGTTTAACATTTAAATATTCTGTCAAATTTCTACACACTTCACTGTTCAGAGAATGCCTATATATAGTTTCACATAGTTTTAATTTTCTGGTTTCTCCAAGAACTCATTGCTTCAGAATTGATTTTTACATGTGTGAGCTTGTCATTTTATCTACATGATTTGGAAAGAATGGATGGCCTTCACAAGGATGAGATTGCAAGAAGGCTGGCTTAGATGAGACAAATTTCGACTGGATAAAAAGAGGATTTAGAAGAATCTAGAAGAAAACTAGGTGAATAGCTACATAACTGGTAAATCACAAAACATTAGTAAGCAAGGGACAAAAGAGCATGAGGAATCTTAGGATCAAACGGCCAGAAGAAGAAAGTCTATTTCTCCACATCATACTTTTCTGTGGAAGGGACAACTTATTAGTCCATATCCATTATTAGTTCCAAAAGTTCCCGTTCTTGCTAATACAGGTGGTAGATGTCAATGTACCATAAATCAACATCAACATCAACATCAATATCACCTTTATCCCAAACTAGTTGGGGTTGGCGTCAATGTACCATAAATGATTCACGATAATTGTTATCTCTGATTAAGGTCTTTAGATTTCTTATCTTTGTGTATAATCAATGTCCTATGCAAGTTATCTGTTGGCAGAACTTAGCTGAACTACTTCAGCGATGGAAAGTTTCTAGTCCCTCTTGTTTCGAATGACTCCACTTCACTGCGTCATTGAGGACATCTTGCAATCCGTAGACACCACCAGCTGCTCTGCTTCACAGTGATGTATACTATCTAATCAAGGTCAGCTGCTGCTCACGATTCTCTGTTGCTTCTCTTACTCAGTCATTGCTTGACATTGTCTGAAATGTAACGTCTGTTGTTCTCTTATCATGATTGAGCCTAAGTCATTTTCCAGCATGATCAGTTACAAATATCAAGAAATTCAAAGCCACTTGAGAAGGAAGTCCTCTCTTTCTTCACACTAAGTTTGAACTCTCCAGTTCATTAATGGGGAACTTTCTGTTGAAGAGCTGTAATAAGGGATAAATGATCTTCACCTGTAAGATAAAGTATGAAAGAAGGAAGAAGGTAAGAACGAAAACTATATCGTCTACCTATTCACTTGGCTGAAAGAAGGTTTTATGGAAATGGGGAGTTGTAATCGTTTCTAGGCTGCCCTGCCTTGTGAAAGGTAGCTACACTGCATGCGGAAGTCTTCGGTCATGAAGAATGGAAGATCGAGTGCAGATTAGTCACATTTATGGCCATTCCTTTAATGGACTTGGCTTTCATTCCAAGTTCGATATTCCGTCCTCATAATTCCTGTAAAGAAGTTCCTCAGTTTATGAGACCCATGTCCACTGATCTTACCTGTAGGGGACACCTACACTCGGATTTTCTTGTGCAGTTTGCATATTAATAAATTTATGCAATAGAATGGGCTAAGAGCGTCATCAGTTCAAATATTGAAAGGAGGTAGAAACACTGAACTGAACCATGAAACACTTTTCTAATTAGGAAAGAAATAGAATAATGCAATCACTGAAAACTGAGAGACAATTTTTCTATGATTGTCATCCTATTAGTATGTTCATGCGTGTTAAGGGACTGAAGTTGGTGGCTTGGTTAACATTGCTAGAAGTTCAGTGCTAGACCTCAGTCCTCATTTCTGAGTTCTTGGAAATTCTTCCTTTTAAGATAAAATTGTTTCTGAACCTATCAATATGCAGGAAACTTATCTGATGAGAAGTAGCTGATCAATTCCAGACACAACATGATGCAGAGCAGAACAGTTTCGACACAGTTGGTACCTTGCAGAAATATCTTAACTCCTTGGACGATGACACTAGCTTTGCTCATTCTGAGATGCAGTTGCTGTATCTGTCAGTACCTATTGATGGCATTTGTCGCCTGTTCAAATATGGACATCAGTGAGATGTTAACGATGACTTCTTTTTCAAGTACTGAAATCAACTCAATTAAGCATCAATCTGAAGTATGGAAGATGAATCAGGGTATGTAAGTATCTTGACTTTTTTTGCTATTTGTTTTGTCTGTCTTTCTCTTTGGCAATGGCCGGTCAGTTCAATCATAAGTATTTTCCTATAATGGTGCACTAGTGATTCGTTTTGTGACATGTCCCCACAGGATCATGGTCTCAATGCCATATTGGGAGGATTGGATGCATAGTTTAACTGTGGCTTGTCAATGAGGTTGGCCATCGTTTCAATTGATCATATCGCACTGCTAAACAGTTTGCTCCTTGCAATTTGTTTCAAAGTTGGATGGGCAACTTCATTAACTGTCCGCAAATTTGTCAATTGCAAATTGTCAGGGTGAAACAGAAGGCGATCTAGTGACTTGTGTATTCACGTGTAGAAAAGCTATACCTGATTTTCAAAAAAATATTATCAGGCTCATAAAGCCAGATCTTTTGCCCTAATCTTTTGAAGAATGTTGTATTAATCATTATTTTTGGAACTTTAGGTTTCCCAGATGGGATTTAACAAAATTATGTCTTGAAATGATTAATCTGTTCCCATCCTTAGTACCATTTCGTGCACTTACACCTAAAGTTCAGCTGAAAAGGATATTCTTGCCATAAAATTTAGTCCCTGGAGGATAAGAAGGACAAGCTCGTAGTTGTTTGCAATTCTCTCTTGTTCTGACTTCAGTCTTCTCAAATTAAAGAAACTAATGGATTTCTCAACAACTGGAACTTGGTTCATTCTGCTTTGTCCAAGTTTCTATGCACTCATAGCAGGGACAAAAAGTGATTGAATTTTTACCTTAAATATGGTATTTTTCTCCTGTCCTTTGAGACCATAACTAGATATGCTGGTGTTTATTCTGAAATATTGTAATAGCTTGAGTCTTTGACCAGTCAGTTACTTGGTGTCTTGCTGTTTTCGTGCTTGTAAGTAGGCATAGGGCTGAGAGAAATTAGACTGATGATTCTTAATTTACTCATTTCTCATTAAAGATGACTGCTTTATCGACCAGTGACTTGGTCCACATTGTGTGATCCAAGACCTTGTTGTCATTAAGATATTGACCAAAATTTTTCCATGCATAACACACGCAAGGCTCGGTGCTTTCTTCCTTCCTGTTGCTATCTGGGAAATTTCATCTTAGACAGCTGACATCAATTCTCTTATCAGTTTACAGAAATCAAAGTGACCATCTGAAAGTGGAAGTGATCTTAGAAGTAAAATTCATGAAAAGGAAATGGGCACTACAATTTCACTACTTATTTACAGCCTGTATATGTTTGACATAATTATTTGAGAACTGCTTTGAATATGCAATATCTGGAGAGGTATAATTTCAAAAGGGTAATGATTAATGTTCTTATGTTTGAACAAAAACTGTGAGGTTAAGACCAACGCGCCCTTCTCTTCTCGATTCCTCTCTCTCTCTCTCTCTCTCTCAACTTAATAGTTGAAACATAAAAAGATTGAAGATTGAATGTCTTACAGGTAGCTAAATCTTACGGTTGATATTTTTGGATGTGTTTCGTAACCAGAGGAAGAAAGAAAGAAAAAAGTACCAATAGAATGATAATAAATATAATGATCTACTTAAGTTGTTTGCAGAATCTTTGAAATAATTGCACCTGAGGAGAAATGAACTGAACTAATTTTTTGCACAAGTCTACTAAGTCCTTGTCCTCAAGTTCATCCCTGCAAGTACTTTATTATCTTATAAGTAGAAAATTGGTAATTGGTTGAAACTATAGAATTAGAGTGTAGCCAGATGCTTAATGATTTTCAAGAAATGCAGTAGACTTAGCATCTTCACAGAAATCACTTGTATGCTTCAAGCTTTACCCCAAAGACTGTCCTGAAATTTTCTGATTCTTGATCCTTTTTTCTCTAGCAGACAGATGTTGCCGGTAATTAGTGTGTCCTAAGTCCCTAGTATAATTGATGTGGGCAAGGATATATTCTCTAGATAGCCAGATACTAAATTTGGATTCTGACAATAGACTGCTAATAGTGGAAGAGATCTTCTGCATCTACAAACAAATAGACAACGTCCTTTTTCTAGTCTATTTCATTTCCCTCCAACGTGCTAGCAGGAACCATTTACTTGCAATCATCACATTACCATTTTATTGGGTAACATAAATAGTGAGCTTACAGTGCATGTATATCCACTTCCAGTTTCATGATACAATTATAATAATTACAGAAATATATATAACATGCAAATGTAGAACTGCAGATTTTATTTCTGCGTACTTTATCTACAACTTATGCTGTACACCTGATTTTGCCTCCTAAATGACCACATTCAGGAAAGTCATGTCTTGCCAATTACGTGCTTCATTGCTGCAAGTGTTTAATATATGCCAGATCGTTAAGTTCCTGGAAGTCAATCATGGAATTTTGTGGAATCGTGTTGAAGATGTTCTCCTGATACTGGATGTGGCTGTACCCATTTGCATCATCACCAGCTACAGTCTTGCCGATTGAATCCTCGTTGCTTCTGTTTTTGTTTTGCTTCCTGCTGTCCTTAGTGCAAATGTTACGCTCATTCTCCTCAAAATCTTTCCTTTTTAATGTGTTGACACAATTGCTTGTTGAATACACGGTACTGGGAGAATCTATATTATCAGAACTTTCATGATAAACTGAGTTCAGACTGTTACCATTCTTACTGCCTTCAACAGTTATATTAGAGATGGCTTCCATGGCAGGTGGATCTTTCCCAGCCAGTAGGTATGCTATGACTTGGCAATCTTTGAACAGATGATCCATGGTCATATGAGGATTGAAGTATGTGCATGTAGGTTGTGCGACCTCAATCTTTGGTGAGTACCTTGATGCTTCAGGTGATTGTCTATCTTGGTTTTCAACGTTCTTTTTAGGTGCTTTTGTTTTATGTCGCACTCTGCATAGCACCCAATCATCCAGCTGTGCCAACAAGAGGCAATATTTCTTTCACTCTTCTAATGATGCATGAAAGTAAATATAATTGAACATTAACTTCTTTATTGTCCGAGCCATATGGTAGCATGAAATCTTGGAGAAAAATAGTTTGTGGACATTTATTTAGAGAGAGAGAGAGAGAGAGAGAGAGAGATTTTGTTGTCATAGAAGCGATATACCCACTTACTCTCATGGACCCTTTGAACCGTGATGGCTTGATTGCTGTGTCGAGCAGCCTGTATTCATTCATGATCCAATCTGTCTTGGCCGACTTTGTTGGGCGACCAGTATAGAAGACGAGAGCTTTCTTGACTCCTACGCTCCTTGATTCTCCAGAAGCAAGTATAGGCTTGTCAGTTCCTGTTGCTTTCCAATAACCAGAAGCTGCTGCCCTGTTTGGTCGTCCACCATTTGGATATTTTCTATCTCTTGGACTGAAGAAATACCACTCATCTTCCCCAAATAAAGCCTTCTCTGCTGGGACGAAAAGAAAACCAAAAGCCATGAAACGAGGAATACAGGATCACCAGTCTTAAAGTTTCAAGGAGTAAAATGAAACAAAGTAAAACAAGAAGATGGTGTAGAACCGACTGGGTAGCTCCCATGGATTATACTTGTACAGATCTATATCGGCAATCACCGGTGCTGGAAGAGGAAGCGAAGTGACCTTGTTCTGCAGGTAATGAATTATGAGTTCTTCATCTGATGGGTGGAACCTAAAACCTGGAGGAAATTGAAATGTTGAAGTGGATTCTTTCTCCATTTGCAGAAGGTCTTTTCTTGTTTCTTAGAAGAGTGTGGAGAGAATAATGGAATCAGGGAACCCTGATAATATCGAGCAAGTTAGGAGTACCTTATGAGAGCACAGTGCCAGTGTTATATGGCAGAATTTCATGCAGATGTGGACGTCATAAAAGATAATAGACAGGAAAGAGCCAAGCCCAGTCAAGTAGAAAGTGACCCATTTGGTTCTACTTGTTGGAGCTGACCTTAGTCTGCGAACCTCTTGGACACAAGAATGGGTGTCAATAACTGCATTATGCATGAGGGAACCATTTGTTGAAGCATATTTATGAGATCAAATTCAGGTTTATTTCTATTTTCCTTTTTTTTTCCCTATTTTTCTCTGGTCATGGCTCAGGAGTTTTGTCGTTCTGGTAGCTTAGCCATAATATAGAGGGGGCTCTGAGCCTTCACCTTATCATCATCCCAATTCTCACCATAGATTGGAAGACAAAAACATGCAATTGAGGGAATTACTACGTATTTTTGGTCAATATATTAAAGATCAAGTATACAATTACTTGTTCACGTGCATCGATTTTATGGTTTTGGCTTGTTATTATGACAATTAGGTTCCATGGTCTCCTGGAACCCCTTTAATTGGTGTCACCTGGTCATCATTGTTTTTTTTTTTTTTTAAGGCCGAACACCTGGTCATCATTGTTGAGAAGGGAATAGTGATACAGTTTTCTCCAAATGCAATATCACATTTGCTCCTTAACAGGATAGGCCCGAGAGTTTCCCGAGCAATAGAAGTAGGCACTTGTATTGTTAAGCTATTGTATATACCAAGTAACTAAGAATATTTAGTGTATAGTTTCAGAAACAAAACTTCACTAATTTGATGGTTGTAAGTTGAAAGAAACTACTACATAAACAACTTCGAGCTTGAAGTTGTTAGCTATTAGCATCAAGTTACCAAGATGAAGAACCTATCCCAGAAGTTTGATATCTATTGATTATTGATCGGCGTATTTGAAGGTTCTCCATGCACCACATGCCTTATTCCATTGAGAAAAGTAGAAATCAACGAGAACTATACGCATTGCTGGTGTGAAAAGGTGAAGACATCGGGGTGTCTCCTAATTATATTAATTTGTTTGTCCTAATAAATGCAAACGGAACTCAAGATTAGGTATGCATGAGGGATTCTCCTAAAATGTTCTTGATTATTCTAAACCTGGATAGACCTGTAGATTATGACATGAAAAGTAAAAGATGCAAGCCATCCCTTTTGGTTGGATATCATCAATGTATTTTGCAAGTAGGTGCTTTGCTGTGAAACTTTGTGTAGAGATGCTTTTTTTGGCTATATTCATCCTAGGACATTGTTCTCACCTAGGCAAGATATGCGGAAAATGCCATGCCAGTTAAAACTGCGGCTACAAACTTGACAGCTGAACCTTGGCTGCATATGTTACTTTCCTTATTTGGAGTCTTGTAAGCACGACTTATGAGTCTTTTCCCCCTACTTTTGTTCTAGAAAAATCTAAATGTGCTTGGAGTTTATTGGTATATGTTAACATGTCATTACAGTACCTCCTTCATATCCGCAGTCTGTGGAAAGAATTGACAAATGTGAGCTGCATTTGCGATTTATCAGGTTATCGACCATCTTAACTTACTTCTTTCTTTTGTTTGCAGGCTAGGTTTCTTCCAACCAACTTTATTGGTTAGAAATGGAAAAACGAAGCTCAATGAGAAGTGAGAACATTTGGAGGTTCGGCATTTTAACTCAGTAGAATCATACAAATTAATCCTTGAAGTAACATGGTAATATGGGTGCAAGGAAGAGGAACAAACTATTACCACTCCGTCCACCGCGGAGTATCGGGCTATGTATTTAAGAGGAATTGTCCGTATGGAATCTTTTACACCACAAACGTTGTGATGACACGACCAATGGACCGCGAGAGTGCATCACGAGTCGGACCGTGCCGTGGTATAATGATCACACAGGATCTAGAATACTATATTCTTTTCTCAGGGCGCGTTGGTGGTCGAACCGACTTTGGCATATTTCAGATAGAAACTAGAGATTTTAGCTTGGAGGTGTATGGAAGAGAGTTCCTCGTGCAAATTCCCCTAAATAAAGACGAAAAAGTGGACGATGGTACCCAGGTCCTATGTCTTCCTCATTGGAGGGACCAGGATAAAATCCGAACTTCATCTGTTTAGAAGCCAACATACACGTTCACGTTTTGAACCTTGTTAAGATCGACGAAACCTTGTTTTCTTCCTGAAGAAATTGATGTTAGGATCCTCGGAGTTGGCGCTCCTGTCTCTCATGCATTGACGAACATGTGGGGGATATTTTTTTTTTATCTTCTGCGAGTGTGTCGCCCAAGAGAATTGTTGCTGCATCATCCTTTTGTTGTCTACATCCCGAGAATGTGAGTTCGGCTCACATAAATCGTTAGATCATATGAGTGCACGTGAGCCAACTTTACTAACGGTCGATGTTAGCTGGGCTTACACGGATTCGAGTTTGTGTAAAATTCTCCCACAAATGATTGAAAAGGTCTGTCCCGAAAATACGGGGAGGATGGTAGGAGATCATAAGGGCTCCGTACGTAGCGAATCATGCTGCGTGAGTGTGTCGCCCAAGAGAATTGTTGCTGCATCATCCTTTTGTTGCCTACATCCCGAGAATGTGAGTTCGGCTCACATAAATCGTTAGATCATATGAGTGCACGTGAGCCAACTTTACTAACGGTCGATGTTAGCTGGGCTTACATGGATTCGAGTTTGTGTAACAATTCTCCCACAAATGATTGAAAAGGTCTGTCCCGAAAATACGGGGAGGATGGTAGGAGATCATAAGGGCTCCGTACGTAGCGAATCATGTTGCGTGAGTGTGTCGCCCAAGAGAATTGTTGCTGCATCATCCTTTTGTTGCCTACATCCCGAGAATGTGAGTTCGGCTCACATAAATCGTTAGATCATTTGAGTGCACGTGAGTCAACTTCACTAACGGTCGATGTTAGCTGGGCTTACATGGATTCGAGTTTGTGTAACAATTCTCCCACAAATGATTGAGAAGGTCTGCCCCGAAAATAGGGGGAAGATGGTAGGAGATCATAAGGGCTCCGTACGTAGCGAATCATGCTTCGCTTGTATGATTTGGGCCGTATTTGGCCCATGGTTTTAGAAAGTAGGCCCAATCGTTAAAATGCAAGGGAAGGGAAGGGAACTAGTTGCCTGTCGGGGACCAGAACTCGAACTTAGCTAATCCAAAGTTGAAGCTCACATAGGATGTGTCTCATTAGCTTGTGTTGGGGAAAATTATCAAAAAATTCCTAAATCTATTACAATTGTGCCAATTCAGTCCCAAACCTTTTGTATTTGTGACAATTCAGTCCTTCCGGCCAATTTTGGTCGGAAATTGCTGACGTGGCATGACCGGTGTTGACGTGGCCAATTTTTTTTTCTCCTCTTCTTCCTCCTTTAGCCGGCCACCGAGCTCAGCCTAGCTGTCGACGGGTGAGGTCGAGCCTTGCTCAAATCTGGTGAGGTATGACCTTGCTCGGCTTCGTCGGCCAGAGGAGGAAGAAGAAGAGGAGAAAAAAAAGAAAAAGAAAATAAAAAAAATCGAGAATAATAAAATATTATTTAAAATTGGTCACATCAGTGCCGGGTTGCGTCACATTAGCGCCGGTTGCGCTATGCCAGCAATTTTCGGTCAAAATTGGCCGGAATGACTAAATTGGCACAAATGCAAAAGGTTTAGGACTGAATTGGCAAAAAAAAGTTTAAAACTGAATAAACACAATTATAATAGATTTGGGATTTTTTTTGATAATTTTCCCGTTTGTGTTGAGATTACCCATCAAGACATGTCATATTGAGTCGTCTAACCGGGTAAGACAGGGTACAGGTTTTAAGAGTAGAGAAAAAAATATAGAGTTGGACATCTGTGGATCATACTTAGGTCTTCATTTGGTATCACGAACTGAGCATACAGTAAAAAATTGGATGAAGAGACGACTGCTCTGGATTGACAACTAGACTCATCAAAGAGATCAAAAGCATAAGGCAATGGTAGGATATTGTTTTGGGAAGCACGGCTGAAGTTCGATACCTTCCTAACCAGGGGATTCGAGAGAGAGTGCATAACTTGAACCCATTGACATACCTAGTTGGGATTCATATTCATGCGAAAATTTACAAAGTCATTGAGTTATGGATCAACCGATATTGTGAGACGGTTCTTTTAGCGTCACACATCTAATGCGAGACTTCTTTCTTTCGCAACAGATATACAATTATTATAAGGTAGAAATTCCACAAGCTCTTTGCATTTTTATGGGATTTTACATGCATGTCCTACTTTCAAGATCTTCTTTCGGCCCACCGATCAGATGTAGTGCAGCAGTGGACCCTTTCGCATTAATAGATCATGTCCTCCGTAGTAACAAGTTTAAGGTATGACGTAATTTTTAACACAAGAAGGGTGTTGACCCTCTCAGAGGATTGATCCTTTTTCATCTGTATGATGACTAAATCATCTTGTTTTCCCCCATTTCCCTTAGGTATAAGTCCTTTCAAGACGATTTGTTCATTAACTCATGATACTTCCGGCTCTCGTCCATTGGAACCGTAGCAAAGTCAAAGGACCGGGTTCCATCAAAGAAACTCACGAGTAGATAAAGGAACCTTCCTACGTTGTACCCTCTCTCTCTCTCTCTCTCTCTCTCTCTCTCCGCTTCCATGTGACGTTAAAATCCTGTGATTGGCCAAATTGAAATGGACCTACCAATCTCATCCTGTCTTAGTGAATTTCGCGAATCTGATGGGTTCACATGGTACTTGACAAGTATCAAGTCCTCCTGGAAAATTCTTTCACTGCCTTGTTCTCACCCGCCCCCGTTGTTTAGGTCGCTCGCGTTGCCGGTTGAATCCTTTAAGCGCCCGCTAAAACCTTAGGCACATCAACTCAATCCCGCTTTCGACCCCAAAAAAAAAAAAAAACTCAATCCTGCGCATTTTGTGGAAGCCTTCGTAATGCGTCAATAGATGTCCAGAGTACTTTTCTGAGAGTTAATAATGCGTCTTTCCAAAATGCTTGAAATTGAGCAACCGGGATCAACGGTACCTTTGGTTCAGCATTTTCAAGGGGCTTTAGGCCTCTAAAATCCAATGGAGAAATGCTGGGTATTTAGCAAGCCTTTTCAAGGGGCATTGGGCCAAATGCCAGCCAGCCTAGGCTTTCAGCATTTTCGGAATGCCGAAGGGCCCATTAGTGAAAATTAATCAGTTATCTATTTTGCTCTCAAAACCTTACTGAAAATCCATTTTTATCCCTCCTTTAAAATTGAAACCCTAGTTGCTAGTTACTATTCATCTTCTTCTTAGACCAAACGACGTAGACGAGCAAGTTCCAGGGTCGGCGAGGGCCGACGAAGGCCGCCTGGGGTCGTGCGACCCTCGGCAGCGGTCGCCTAGGTCGCGCGACCCCAAGCAGCCTCTGCCGATCCGACTTGCCGGTTGCCGGAGCCCTTCTCCGGTCGGCAAAGGGTTTTGATTTTTTTTTTTTAAAAAAGAAAATAAATAAATAAAAAAGAAATATGCAGCCAAAAGTCCCTTGCA
Source organism: Lenwebbia sp. NSW1173648 (assembly GCA_029784005.1). Classification (NCBI taxonomy): domain Eukaryota; kingdom Viridiplantae; phylum Streptophyta; class Magnoliopsida; order Myrtales; family Myrtaceae; genus Lenwebbia; species Lenwebbia sp. NSW1173648. Next base: position 2,385,379 of record JARCGZ010000011.1, read on the forward strand.
AACTTTTTCTTTTTTGCCAAACACTACTTAGTCTAAAGTTGCATTTCAAAGTATTTTTTACCGAGCATCATTTGCATTTTGCCAAAGCCACTTAGACTACAGATATTTGCATTTGCTAAGCCGAACCAAACGTACCAGATCTCGCCCATCGCTAGGATTTCTGGAACCGCCGAAATGGATGAAACCAAGATACATCGCAGAAACATTTTGACAAACAGGTTGGGGTATCCGGCATTATTTCTCCATTTGGAGGCCCTCCTTATGCTCTGTTCCATGAACGTTTCCATTGACTGGTGACTGCAAACGGGCGGGACCCGACGGTCCCCACGCTGTCCAACCTAATCCCCAGTTTAACGAGCCAGGTCTCACGGACGGCACTCGAGTCAGTGGAATCTGTGGATCTTCTTTGATGATGCGCAATTATTTGACATGGACTCTCTCAAATCGATTTGCCTTTTTCTGTCAAATTTCTTTCACCGTGATGAGTGACTGTAAAGGGATGACAGCTTTTGTTCATCGCCTTGTCCACCATCTTCCTCTGCTCGGCCTTTTGGGAATCCCATGTCCTGAATCCCTGATTCGACCCTTTTAACCCTTTTTCAGATTTTGCGGGAACTTTCCCTTGCCTTTGATGCGTGTCGTTATTGCCCAGAGCTCATCCCATTTTCAACGAAAAGTTCTTGTACGAACGTAACGGAGAAGAGCCCGGTTTCAAAATCTTTGCTGTTGCCACGATGGACTGATCAATTGCTATACGTGCAATAGAATTGGCCTTTAAGGGCAAGCTATTCATGTGTGGACCAGTAGGAGTAAAAGATTAGGCGGTGAATTATGCAGTCTACATGCTTGATCTTTGTCACCCAAAAACAACGTATCAATCAAGCTATATTTGCATATCCCTTTCATCGTTTCTTCCTGCTTCCCACATGGAGAGAGAAAGAGAGGGGTCCAGCTAAGTCTATGGCTGACCGACTTTGACAAGAGCCGTGCAAGATAAGGAGAGAGAGAGAGAGAGAGAGAGAGAGAGAACCAAACTCCATTGTTGCTAGCTTTTACACTTCTCTTATAACTAGTGATGACTCGAATGTGAAATCTGCTGCAAGAGTCTGATTGAACTTATAGAGTAGGAACCTAACCGGTTCATCGATTTCAGGGACAAGAGATTGATCCATCTCTCTATGCTTCTCCCTCGCTCCACTATTTTCAAGTTCTACTGTCCTCTCTCTCTCTTTTAGAATAGCATTTTTGTAGCTTTTGAGGTTCATTTTTCCCTCAACCAAAGACCGCCCAGTTACAGATATCAGTGCAAAAGATGTCTGGAAATGGGCTTGTTTCAGTCAGACAACTTGTTCAAGAACCCAGCTCTAATCCAAACAATAAAAAGAGAAACTTGCCAGGAACACCAGGCAAGTTTTGAACTTTTTCACAAACAGCTTTTCGAGTTTCGAATGAAGCTCTCATTTTTATCTTACCCTCGATTATCTTTCGAATGTTCGAGCAGATCCAGATGCCGAAGTGATTGCTCTATCCCCAAAGTCTCTGATGGCCACCCACCGCTTCGTCTGCGACGTGTGCAAGAAAGGTTTCCAAAGGGACCAGAACTTGCAGCTTCACAGGAGAGGACACAACCTTCCATGGAAGCTGAAGCGCAGAACCAAAGACAGAGACCAGCCAAGGAAGAGAGTTTACATATGCCCAGAAACAACCTGTGTCCACCATGACCCATCAAGAGCTCTCGGAGACCTCACGGGGGTGAAGAAGCACTTCAGCAGAAAGCACGGTGAGAAGAAGTGGAAGTGCGAGAGGTGTTCCAAGAAGTATGCAGTCAAGTCAGATTGGAAGGCTCACAGCAAGATTTGTGGTACTAGAGAGTATAAATGTGATTGTGGCACCGTCTTCTCCAGGTAATTTTTCACTTTGTCATGTTTCATTCACTTGTTTTGGACTCGCACATGGATAATTCAGCTTCTATATAGCACTGGAATGATTGGGTTGGTTGAGGGTAATAAATGAACACATTTAGACGCTTTCATTGTCTTCGTTTGATTGCAACAGGGGCTCTGTCATTTTGTATTTATACCGAATATAATTGAGACGATTTTGATTGTTGCGACCATGCATCATGATGCAGGAAAGACAGCTTCATCACCCACAGAGCCTTTTGTGATGCTCTAGCTGAAGAGAGCACAAAATTCAATTCCTCAAACTTCAGGAATGACCCAACATCACTGGCTCCTCCTCATTCAGCTGCAACAATCCCTGATAATTTCAGATTACTCGGCCCGGAATTCGCCAATCCCCATCTGAACAGCTGCGGATTTGCCGGTACATCTTCCAATGCATTGTTGGCTTCGGTGTTCGGCAGTGACCGACCGGAATTCGTTCCTACAGTGCCGATGAGCATTTTCGGGTTGCCGAGCGCGGCCTTACTTGGGTCTGGTCCATCCGTCTGGGAGTTGCCTCAGTGTGTGAAGGAGGAAGAAGAGAGCAAGAGTTCGATATCTGATGCATTGAGTTCTTTGTATGGTTCAAGTGATCAGAATCCTCCACAACAACATAGCCAAGGTCTCATGTCAGCCACTGCACTCTTACAAAAAGCAGCAATATTGGGATCTACCATGGCCAATCCACCACTCATCAATGACATGGGTCTCGGACTAATGAGCACATCGTCATCTTATTTTCCCAACGCTTCAAATTTATGTTCCCTTTCTCAGAACTTGAACGAGTCAATACTGAGTTCATTGTCCTCTGCAGTCACTTGTTCTCCTGTGGGAGATCATGTGCTGGTCTTAGGCGATTCCAACTCGAGCTCACCGACCGCTGATACTGAGAACACACCGAGTAATATGGCGATGCAAGCCAATGGGAACGTGAGCCAACTGAGAGTTGTTCAAGGGAAGCTGAATCATGCATTGGTTGAAAGCAATTGGACTCGGGATTTTCTTGGTGTTGGAGACAAGCCGGGAGCAAACATCAACCAGCAAGGGCTAGCAGATTTTGCTTCACTGGGTTCATTGTCCACGGATTTGAGCCCAGTACAGTTTACTTAGCTGTGCTAATATACTTTCATGTACTGGTGGAATTCATGAAAGAAGCTAGTTCATACTTAAACATATATCATTGGAAGGGTAGAATGAAGAAAGCTTAAAGCTTCAATCAAGCCTGTCTTTAGCTAATTTGTGCGAGTGGCGACCCATGTATAATCGAAACGACTCGTCACTGAGCATCGGATGCAACGACTGAAAGGACAATGGCAAGAAATGGAGATGCTTCGATTCTCTACGTAATCGAGTGCAAATTAGGGGTGAGCATGGTTCCAGGGTAAAACTTGGAACCTGGAGAATCGGATCGGTGGGAACCGATCGGTTTCAGGTTCTAAAAATTAGGGAACCTGTTCTGACGGGTAGGTTCCTGGTTCCAGGTAGGTGGAATATGGAACCAGAACCTAGAACATGGAGCAAGTTTTTATATTTTTTTTGGTATATGTCGTCGCGTCATCCTATGATATTCCATCGTATCCGATAATGAATATGTAATCTAGAACCACTTTATCATTGAGACTTTTACTTTGTTAATGTTTCATATTTTTTGTGTGTCTAAATATGAGTTGTGGTCAGTGAATTTTAGCAGTAGGTGGTGATCATTAAATGTGATTATTCACTGCAATCGTTCAACTAAGAATACATGTGGAACTTGGGTGGAACCTGGAACCGATCTTGGAACCTGTGACAGGGTAGGTTCTCGGTTCTAGGGTATGCAGGGTACGTTCCAGGTTCCAAAAAATGAGGAACCTATATAGACGGGTAGGTTCTAGATTCCAAGTGAAACCTGTACGGAACCTGGAACCGCTCACCCCTAGTGCAAATACTCTCATATTTGAGTCACCCACTTGAATTTTGACTCGCATCTTACCTAATTCATGAGGTTAACGAAATAATGAACTATTGCATCGCTAAGATATGAGTTGAAAACTTTGGAAACATTCCATCGAGCGAAAGGGAAAGAAAACGCCAAGCAACTCGAGCGACCGGGGCCATCTCTTCATCCATGTAGAAGTGTGAAATGCTTTACTTTTGCATTGTACGTCGACATCGCTTCACACATAACATCATTCCACTGGCAAAATTGTCAAGTGCTGCCGTGACTAATTGGAACGGATCTTCACATGCTTCGGACATTATTCCTCCTCCAATTCTCACTTAGGAGATTGTCCTTCGATCATACGTAATTTCCAGAAGACCGCAGACTTCGTTGACCAAAGTCTCCCCATAGAGTAATCCCTTGGATCGATACGGCGGATCTTACAAGTTATTCCATATCAATCATTGGGGGCAAAGCACATAGTAGTTTCTAGGAATTTGATGTAGTCATGTTGTTTTAATGAATATAAATTCCTTATATAGACCGGTAGGCGAGGTACTAAGTACTCTCTGGTTTGGGGCTTTAGCAGGTCTTTTGATAGAGATCAATCGTTTATTTCCGGATCTAGCATGCCAACAAATGAGAGATCGTGGTAAACGGAGCAGGATAAAGATGTCGTTTGAAAATAGATTTCACTATATATGTCATTTTCAAATTTGCTACTAAACCCGACACACACTATCCCGTTGGTTGACCCTTAAATCGACAAACTATTCCTACTTTTCATAAGCTTTTTTGCAATCCTGTGAGGGTATTTTTTGGACTTTGTAAAGAAGAGACCGAATGCTAATAGGCATATAGCCCTGCTGGTAAAAAGATTGAGGGGGTTGGAAATACTAGTATCATAAGTGCGGAGTTCAACTCCTACACTCTGTAAAGAGGCAGAGCAAAAATGAGAGAGAGATGATAATTAGAGATGGGACAGAGCCAAAAAAAGAAAAGAAAGAAAAGAGACTGAATTCAATTTCTCCTCTTATGAAAAAAATAGCATAGATAAGGTCAGGCCCAGGAAAGGTAAAGGCCCAAACTCATGCACAAGCCCAATGCACTAAGCTAGTTCAGACTTTTCACTGATGGCTTTATCGTTGCGTACACCAAAAATTGGAAAACTTGTTTCGATGGGTAAGTTCTAGGTAAGTAAAACCTATAACCTCTAACAATTTTTTATGTTTTACTTTGTTAATGTTTCATATTTATCCGTGTGTCTAAATATAAACTATGGTCAGTGGGTTATAGTAGTAAATGATGGTCATTAAGAATACATGTGAAACCTAAAACATGTGACTGTCACACGTTGCAGTTTCAAGGTATGTATGGCAGTTTTTAGGTTCTATGTGGAATCTATAAGGAACTTGAAATCGATCACCCCTAATGGATATTGTGTTTTTCACTTCCTGAAAATGTTTTTTTTTTATTATAAATTTTTCGGCATTTGGTTCACGTGAAATAAACTAGTCAAAGAAAATAATTTCCATTCATAGAAAAAACACCTTTAAAAATGAGAAAAATGATTTTCTCTTTTTGAAAATAGGAAAATATTTTCCCTCATCTTTCCTCTCTTCATGTTCTTTCTTAATTATTTTTAATTTTTTAATTTTTTAATTTTTATTTTTTTTAATTTTCTTTTTTTCTTTTCTTTCTTCCTATTCTAGTTGGCCACGACGACAGCTGGTGACCTGTGACCGGCAAAGGTAGAAGAAAAGAAAAGAAAAGAATATAAAAATTAACAATTATGAAATTATTAAAAACCAAAAAATAAAATATTATTTAAAAATCTAGGATTTTTTTTCAAAAAAGATTATAAAATTTTTCCAGGTTAACGCCGGCTGTGCCTCATAGGATGGCCAGGGCCAGGCCCACGTTAGCAATTTTCGACCATCAGAAAATTAGATGAGATTTTCCGTACCAAACGACGAAAAATATTTTTCAGTTCATTTTCAGGTCTCAATACTGAAAAGATTGTCATTTTTCTAGAAAATGACTATTCGAAAAACATTTTCCAAACACCGTCACATTTTTCGCTAAATAAATGGAGCATAAACTTCTTGATTCCATCCGTTCTCCCGTGAATTTTGAGTTACACATGAAGATGCAATGTTTCTTGAAAAGACACGGTGACATCCTTAGGGTTCTTGAGCGAGCTGTGTTCATTCTTGTCCAAATGGTTCTTATGTTGCCCCTTGGTTAGCCGCTTATTTTGATGGGTACCAAAGTTAAATGCATTGTTTTCTCAGTTATGTCCAAGAGTGACTGATAACATTATGCAGGTTGACATAATGGCTGTTAGGTGCATTAATGTTATCATATCGTAGTGATGGAAGAAGAAGAAGAAGAAGAAGAAGAAGAAGAAGATCAATGTCACAATCCAGGAACATACAGCACTTCCTCAGAAATAATACAGCAAAATAAATGAGTACATAAGAACTGAAAGCAGTGAACACAGGAAAGGAAAGGAAAAGGAAAGAAGAAAAGAACAGACTTTTGACTCTCTCTTTTTTTTTTTTTCTCTTTTTCTCTCATCACTGGCATGTTCTACCATCGGGACTCAAATTTATTTCAACCAAATTCACCAAATAATAGCTCATTGCAGAACCCAAAAGTGACCCCCACCTCAGTGTTTCAAGCTGATCATTCTCGTAATGTCTCCAAATTTACCTTGTCACGAGTAGAATGTCCCAACGACACTCAATCCAATGACCACCATCATTCCGGGCACCATCAATTTCCCTTCGCCAGATGTGTCCACCGCCGGTACGCTGTCGGCTACCGGGCTAGTTGCCAAAGCCGGCTTCTTCTTTGGCTTCGCCGGGGCAGGCGCCGGCGCGGGGGGTGGCTTCGGGCCAAATATGCTCATAGGAAGCAGGACCTTGTCCACCAGATACACAGCCAACTGGCCGTCTGAAAATATTATTTGGTCCACTGTTGCATTGTTGACACCAGTCGATATGTTCACGTTGTTACCGGAAGTAGTCAAACTCAGCGGAAACTCGAACTTCCCGCTGCCGCCGGCCTGTGTCCTCAGCGGATTGCTGACGGTTTGGAACTGGTTCACGGACAAGAAGTTCGGGACTACATGGAACTGCACAAGTTCGACCTGCTGCTCAGCTGAGAGCTGGTTCAAAGTCCCAGTCTTGAGGCTCGAGAAAGCGTTGTCGTTCGGGGCGAAGATGGTTAGGCCGTTGTTCGAGTTGTTAAGCTGCGCATTGATCTGTTTGTCGACCGAGGTGACCTTCAAGAGCTTGAGCAGCACTGTGAATTGGCTCGCCTTCGCAAGGATCTTCGTGATGTCTGGAGGGCCTGCAGGAGCCGGGCCTAGGACAGGCGGAGCCGGGCCTAGGACAGGCGCAGGCGGAGCCGGGGGTGAGGCAGGTGGAGCTGGGGGTGCCACAGGCGAAGCTGGGGCTGCCACAGGCTGAGCCGAGGTGGCAGAGCATTGGAAGAGCAGGACCAGCAGGAGTGGAAACGACAGGCACTTCATCATACTTCTTTCTCTGCTCTTGTTGGTAACGGGGGGGATTGTGAAGAGAGGACAGTGAAGAAGTGAAGAAGCCTTCTGGGTTGTGTGAGGGAAAGAGGAGGGAGAGACTTGCAATTTATTTGGAAACCTGGGAAAGAGAGTGGTGATCATTAAAGTGGGAGAAAATGAAATTAGGTGAGAGGTTACAATTTTTAGTTAGGGGGAATTCAGTAGTTAGCACCTCAATGATAAGTGTTGTGCTAAAAGCAAAACATGGATGAAATAAATGGAGAGAGAGAGAGAGCTGTGGGAACATTCACTGTTACAGCAACTAGTTTGCTTCAGAAAGCAGGAAAAATAGCAGAGGGAGATCAAATGGGCATGGCAAATCAGGCCATGCATGATTGCTTGGGTTTCACTTTGTGTTTATTTCTGGTACAAAATCAATTTGCTTGCCAACAAACTTAGGAGAGAAGAAGCTTTTGCAGCTTCCATCTCTTTTGCAAGGGTGATGAATCCAGATTCATGTTTTTGCTGCAGAAAATAGGGCCCAACACTCTCATCACCTTGATGAGGAATGAGTTGACTTCTGCATAGCATTCTTGCAAGCATCAAACGTCCAATGCTTTTAGAAATTTGCTTTTCTCAGCTCTGATTGAAAAGAAAAGGCATCTGTTACCAATCAAGCATCCAAGTTGGTTAAATATTTTGAAAGCCCCTTGGAAAAAAAATTTGGGGTGTTTGGCAACCATTCCCAAGGAGCTTTGGGGGTGAAAGCTGGTTTTTTTTTTTTAAGCTGTTCTTGAGAAGGCCGAATGTTCGATGCCGGTAGCTTGAATGCCCCAATTAATGAAAATTGCCAATTACCTATTTTGCCTTCAAAACCTTACTAAATATCCAATTCTACCTCTTTTAAAAAGTAAAACTTTAGATCTACACTTCATCTTCTTGAGCGAGGGCGGTCGGTGAGGGCCAACGAGGTCGCGCAACTTAGGAGACCATCACCTGCGGTTGCGTGACTCTCATCGGGGATCGCCCGAGGTCGTGCAACCTCGGTCGATTGCCGCTGGCAGCCTGAGCCCTTCGTCGGAGGGTTCGATTTTTTTTAATAAAAAAGAAAAAGAAAAATTACAGCCAAAGCCATTTGCAATTTTCTTTTGCCAAACATTACTAGACTCAAAGTTGCTTTACAATGAATTTTTTACCAAACGCAATTTGCATTTTCCCAAAACCCTTTATGCTAAGGGCTTTTGCATTTCCCCTCGTTCCCAAAGCGGAACCAAACACGGCCTAAGACTAGCCAGTGGCATCCAACTGCTCTGTAATGCAACCCTGGATCCATATTGAAGAGGAAACAGACATTTCACCTCACCCATTAATCCTTGGTAGGTCTTTCAGATGTCTAGTTACAAACAAGGTGATTGGCTCCGCGGAACATACATGAGAAATATCATCCGCTTGAAAAGCTGACATCTCTCGCCACTTTCGTTCGAATGGACTAACTGAAATCTCAACCATATAGGATTTCTTATAATCTTGTCCTCAATGATTGCAATGCAAGTTCTTCTTCCCATGTTTGCAGCAGAAAGCAGCCTCTTTTATGCTATTCAAAATTATCTTTCCCGCACAAACTGTTTGCTACACTCGAGCCCGTATCACGTCGTGCGGCACATTATTAGAAGGGATATTTATATAAATGGTCCCTGAACTTTGGTCCACTGTGTAATGTGATTCATGAATTTTTAATTTGTTCAATGTGGTCCATAAATTTTTGGTTTATGTTTAAGCTAGTCCCCGAGCTATATAAAATGTTCGACATTGTCCCTGAATTTGAATCAAGGAAATGACAACATTGGACATTTACATAGAGTCTAGGAACTAAATTGAATATGTATCAAAAGTTCAAGAAGGAGACCACATTGCACGTCAGATCAAAATTCAGGGATAATTTGTGTTATTTTTCCTTAAAATAATGCATTCGACGCCTCATTATAGCTGTACTCTACAGTTCTATGTCACTGCCGATGGCTTGTATCCTGCACCCTTTGAAGCGCAGGACACCTTTCGCAGTGGCCCAACAGCTAAATCTTCGAGGCCCACGCGCACACAGTGTGGATAACATAGAAGACAGCCATGGGTAAGATTCACAATCAATCATCCCAGAATGATCTATCTCGACATTCGCCTTTCCTTTTCTGATGGATGGCAAACACCCGAAGGCTTAATCATATTTGATCATGACCTGCTTCCTAAGCTTAAAAAAACCAGAGCTTACGGCAGTGACTGCGTGAATCCAGTGCATAGCATCTGGATATCCATCTAAAACTTGGAATGAGTGCATTAGAGGTGCTAAAATTCGCTGCCAAAGTGCACTTTAGTCCTAAACCTTTTAAAAAGTTCAATTAAGTTCTAATACTTGTCAAATTGGTGCAATCGAGTCCTTTTGTTAACACTGTCAATTTGTCTAACGAAAAATGCCGACATGAAAATTTTAAATTAATTTCTCTTTCCTACGTGGTATTTTTTATTCTTTTGTTTTTTTAAATATTATTCAAAATTAGATTAAAGAACTAAAAATGCTACATTTCACTATAAAAATATAGTTAAAAAAATAAGAATGATAGGGCCATGCAGGTGGGGCACCGCCGACGCCGCCCATTGCCAAAGGGGCTGGCGGAGGTCGCCGAATCTTGGCAAGGCTCGCCTAGATCTAGGCAATGTCGACTCTCGCTTGTGGTCAACGAGGCCTTGCTCGGGGCTAGCCGGCGGCCGAGGCGGCCCCTCTAACGTTGTTTTATTTAAAAGTACCACGTTGGCATTTTCCGTTATTAACGTTGTAATGGAAAGACTTAATTGCACCAATACGACAAGTTTTCGGACTCAATTGTACTTTTGAAAAGTTTAGGATTCGATTACACTTTCACGAAAAGATTTAATACTTCAATATACTTATCCCTAACTATATTGTAGACCATGCAACTTTCCACGTTCAGAGAAAGTATTCAGTAGTTATAAAGCGCCACATCAATTGTGCGCGTATCGTGCTTTTTTTATTCATGTCCAATAACAAATTGACACATGTCCGCTGAGTTGGAATAAAAAAAAAATAGAACTTTTTTCTCTTCTTTCTCCTCCACCCCTTTTCTTTCCGGTCTAACTCGATAGCGGTCACTCCGTGTTCAGGACTCCTTTTGGTCGACTCTCCAAATCTAGTTGTCCATGGCTGAAACCGAACGAGCCATCATCGCTGGCAGCCATGGCTCTAGATTTGGCCGAACTTCCATTTGGAAGTTAGGTCGGCTCTGTCGAGGGGTTGCGACGAACTGATGATGCGGAGGAATGGGGGGGAAGAGAGAGTGAAGAGCTAGTATGCTGATGGGAGAGACGGCGATGGCGATGGAGTGAAATTATAGGTCGAAAAGGTGAAAAAAGACAAACTGTGTTTGCGTTTTTGTGTGTCTGGCGAGTACAAGCTCCATTTTTGTTGGTTTTTGTTTCTGAGCACAAGCTTGGTCGTACCACAAGCCCCATTTACCCGACCACCCTTGTTTTTTGGCTGAACCTCCATTGTCATCTGGAGAAAGAGCTCTTCATGGCGGTGAAGCTCTTCGTTGGGAAGACGGAGCCCAACGGCGGCGAGTTTCACAAAGCCAGAACTGGTTCTAGACGAGCAAAGCCTGGACGGACAACGCCAGAACTGGATCTAGAAGAGCAAAGCCTGGACGGACAACATGGAGGAGGTGGTACTCTTGGGTGAAGGAGGAAGAAGAGAGATTGATTTTTTTTTTTTAATTCCAAACTCAGCAGACACGTGTCAACTTATACGACGTAAGTAAAAAACGCAAGCCACGTCAGCAATTGACGTGGCGCTTTGTAACCACGGAGTATTCTCTCCCTCGTTAAGACTCCCGAATAGATTCTCCTAGATAATCTCAATATCTTTAGTATACAACTCAAAAGAGATCTAACATAGGCCGAGAATCAGATTAACTACCAAGTAATTGTCCATCCCAAATTAGTTACAAAACACCGAAAATCCCCCACAAGAAGCTGCCTCACCATCCATGTCAGCGTGCATGAGATTACACGCTGAACAGATCACCAGAAGTATAAGCATCAATCTTCTCCAATGTAAATGCCAACAAAAAATGTCACCCATATGGACATCATCTGCAGCTAAATGTAGGTGCCCATTTTGCTGGCTCTATTCTCTTATAAGAGGAAAGGAACCAAACAACAGGATAAGATGCTCAAACAAATTGAAGCCCCTCTCAATCGACTTACAGCTTCTTGACCTAAGAATTGAAATATATCATGTCTCTTCTGGTTTCCTCTCTGCCAATGCATCTTCAGCTTTCATTTTATCCGGAACGAAATCTGGCACACGATCAAATGTCAACGAATAGGTGATACTATCATTGGACGGACAAATGATTGATAACAAACATTCACAAGTCAATCAGACGTATCAATATGGGAATGGAAAAACGAGTACCTGAAAGAAAGTCGTATCTCTTCCACTTGCAAACAAGTGATGCTAAAGAGAAAAAAAAACGCACAAGAAATAATCAGTATGACTAAGAAAGTTTAATGCCAAATCTCCATATGTCGAACAACCAAATTCAGCCTCCAGCGACTTTCATCGTGGAAGTGTCGTAAGTACAGTAGTGCACAACTATGTTAACTCACAATAAAGATGATCAAGATAAGCCTTACAGAGAGGCATCGAGTTCATCCAAGCAAGTACACCAAAAGATAGCTTCGCATAGTTATTCCACACTGGAATGTATCTTACAATTTTTCCATGTTCAGGTCGGAAAACACTATTCAGTCTCTAAGGTAGAAAGGAGAACATACACTTTCAAACAAGAATTGCAATTTTAAGTTGAAGAATTCCACAAGGACCAGACAAGAACAACCGTATCTCTAGAGGAGGGTAAATGAAAAGCGGATGAGGCAATTCAGAGCAGCAGACAATTAAGCTAGGGCAATGTCCAGTTTCCACTTGAAAATCAAATGACACAGCTCCCTTTCGGGTGAAGAAATAGGCTTCACCAGCAAAATAACGAGTGAATAATTTACTCGCGGTACTTCGTCGAACCAAAGCCAAGAGCCTCCCCGCCCTCAATCCTCAAAAGTTTCTTCAAAGAAACTTCAAATGTAATCATTTCAGAAATCGTTTCTCAAACAACCGAAAACCATTCATGAAACTCGAATAACTAACGAATCCACAACATTTAATAGCTTCATCAAGTAAATAAAGGTGGAACCAAAGTTCACTCGATGTCGAACCTTACAAGGTGAAACTCGACATCACAATAACATCAAGCATTCAATTTTTTTTCGCAGGAGCTGAAGTTTGAATGAAAACGAGAGAGGAACTTACACAGGTGGTTATACTGGAAAGATTTCTTGCGGCCGTGAGCAGCAGCTAAGGCGTACGCGTCTTCGCAAAGCTGCTCGATAAACTTTTCCTGCAACAATCCCAGGAGCTGAATGAGAACCAGAAGCAGGACACAGGTTTCTTCACTCACCAAAGCAAGCATGTATACATCAAACCATCGAAATACTAAAGCTGGGTTTGGAGTCACTGGTGATTTGATTCCCAGGGTTTAGTAAATATGGGAAATGCTGCAGAAACAAGTATGGAATCACCAACAAAACCAGAGCTCAAACAAGCAATACCGTGGCTTTGTTGATGACGAAATAAGCCTCGTGATTGATGCGCGAGTCGGACTCTTCGCTCTTCGCGATCGTCCTAATCCTGTTCATGGGAAAGCTACAGAGCTTCGAGTCGTCCCTGCTCTCGTCGCCGTCCTCTCGCTCCTGATGCTTCCGCTTCTTCTGAACTGCCGAGCCCGTGACGCGCTCGCGCATCTTGGCGCTCCGATCTCCCTTCGGTTCCTCACGCTCTCCTCCTCGCGACTCGGTGCTCGAGGACGGAACGACCAGAACCTCGGGTTCGCGCGCGACGCCATTACCCTTGCTCGATTCGCGCTCCTCTTTGCCCGCACCGCCTTCCTCCCGCTTCCGACGCTTCCGCTCCTTCTTACCCGCCGGATCAGCGTCGCGGTCGCGCCTCTTCGGGCTCTGGTTTCTCTTCGACTCGGGCTCCCGCGCTTGCGATTCGGTGCTCGAGGACGGGACGACTAGGACCTCAGGCTCGGGCGCGACGCCATTGCTCTTGCTGGCTTTAGGCGTCTCTCGCTTGCTTTTGATGGCGGGGGCGTCGGCCTTGCTCTTCCTGTTCGACGTCTTGGAGCTTCCCACTCTCTCTCTGGATTTGGTCTCTGTCATCGTTTCAACGATCCATGGATTGGCGCCGATTCTTTTGCAGAGCGATCGAATTTGAGGGGAGATTAGGGCACAACACCAATTTGGGGATTCATCTGATCATGGGCCGCTTCGGCCCGCCTTGAGACTAACTTCTACTTCTTCTCTGGCTTTTTATATCTTCGTTACCAGTTAGGCAGTTACCACCAAGCACATTCTCATCATTTTAATGATATTTTCCCGCCAACTTCAATGCTGAAGGCAAAAAGAAGAAAACCCATCTAAGATAAATTGTAGAAGATGACAAAAGCATCTCTGCTCACGTTTGAGTAAGAGATACAAGGGGGTGTATATCCACAGTAGGAAAAACACTTCTTCTACAACCCCATTCATCTTTCGATGACCAGAAGGAACGGGCGCGAATCTATTTGGCCAAAACACTGTTGCAGATGCAGATCAGGCATCCTTGCCCGGTTACTCGCGAAGGAAATTTCTTTGCGGCACCAAGAGCACCGCAATGTCGAGGTAGCCAGAGCATTTCCGAACATTGTGTTACAAGGATGCCTAGGTTCGCCATTCTGTCTAATATGTCGTTTCTCTGTTTCGTTTGTCGTGTGTGTTATCGAGTCGAGCGAATGTATCTCTCGCTTGCTTGCCATTTTTGGGCGGAAAACCAAACTAGCAAAAGGTAGTTTCTCTTCCTCTGTAACAAATTCATCGTGAGGTTGCTTATCTAGTTATCTGTCCCAAACTTGAGTTTAATAGCCACCATGTTCAGTTTGTCGAAGTTTTATGGACCCTCCACGACTATTAAGCAAAATCAAAAGGGCAAAAAGACAATTCATAAAGGACTCTTTTCGACTTGTAGAATAGACCAATTGAGAATGCTTTGTTTTACAGTATGAAGGGACATATAAAGGCTCGGGAACTTTCTTCCTGAGAAATTGCTTAGTTGAACATGACATCATGGGCCAATTTGTCCCTTATTTTGTACACGCACAGATCATTCAAGTACAAAGCAGAAGACCCTCCAAAACAGATGCAAACACAGATGTCTTCTTTGATTAAAATGAGAAAAAAGGAACAAACTTTTTTATCATCATCATGGTTAGTACTGAGCAACACCCTCAACGCTAGCATACCCAGTTGGTCCCTTGAACCTGCAAACTTTGCAGAGAGGTGACAATAAAGATGGTGTTTGGTACTTGTCCTCGCCGCCCATCATCGGCATCGGAACCCCGACCTTCACAGTGCTCACATAGTTTGGCCTGTAAGTCTTGCCCAGAACTCCTTCAACAAGGTCTGACAGATTAGGAAACCTGAACTGTGTCTCCAAGTGAGCGAACGCATCGTCCTTTGGTATTTGATAGTTGTGAACCCGGTTCTCTTCTTCGCCGATCGGCCTTACCCTTACGTCCATTTCGAGCAATCCGCTCACCGTCACCCTCACAGAGTTAGTATCATCGGTCCTTTCAACTATCACAGTCCTGTCCTCGCCTTCATGCCCCCACTCAGCCTCTCCGTCGGTGGGGACTTGGACCGCCTCGTTGTCCCAAATCACGTTGAGAGCATCTACTTTGTCATCCCAGTGCGAGACTCTCTTCGCTTCAACGACGAGGGTGTGGTTGTTAAAAACAACCGCGAGGGCTTGGACCCACGTGAAGTCGCGTGTTCGTCCCTCAGGGCGGGTCCCGATGAAGTGGGCATTGATGTGGAGATTGTCATCGGAGACGAGCGCAAAGTTCCCTCCGGTTGCCCCGTGGAAGTAGAACATTATACCGTCGCCACCCACGAACCGAGGGTCGTAACAGAGAGAGCCATATCCCTTGCAGTTGGGTTTTCTATCTGCACGAGCGAAGAAGAAGAAGAGGTGAATAGCAATACGTGAGCCTGTTCCCCGATGGTTCAAACTTTTTGAGAAGAACGGTTGTGTCAAATCGATATCGAGGATTCACTGATCTTGTCTGCATAAATCTAGCCAAAACTAGAAAGACAACTATCATGCTTGTATTTTCAAAGTAGCAATAAAAAACCAGCTTAAGACGTAGGAATGTTGTATCAGGAGAGTGTGAGAGAAGCTTGCTTACATTTGCAAGTGGCTTCACACTTGCTGCTGCTGCAGTCAATGAAGCAACCCTTCTGCTTCTTGTTCTTCTTGGGCTTCCTCTCCGGGCACTGAGCAGGGCAAGTGAGCTTCTTGAGAAGACACTTGCCGAACGCCACGCAAAGCGCTCGTTCCCGGCCAGAAGACAACTTATGTAACATCACGTACTTCGTCGAATTGGGGTCAGAAGTCTTCGTGTTGTTCGTCGCCCCTTGGACCACTGACGCCCCCAGCGAGACCATAACCACAAGGATAGCCATCAAGATCAATGGTTTTCCTCCCTCCATTGTCTTCGAGATGCGATCGCAGCCCCGAATATGCTTCTCTTAAATCTTTCTTCCTCTGTTGATTGTCAGATGCTTACAGCAGAAAATGAAGGATATTCTTGGACGGTTTAGAATGTTGAGAGAGGCCTCTTTATATGGAAATGTGAAAATGTCTAACTTAAACAAGGCCTTGGAGTTCGGCTTAATCCTTGTATTTCTTGCTTCCTAAATAAATATAGGTTTTGACTAAGAATTATAGACCATTCCTAACATCTTTTATAAGTCTTATTATAAATTTTGAAATAACTTAAAGCTTCTATGTGCCAGTTGTAATACTATCTGCAATACTTGAGCTTGCAGCAAGCTTATCGACCTCGCCGACATATGCTCTGCTTAATTGCTGAAGTTACGGTAATCATCATAAGATTCACTCTCTGCTCATCATCCACATTCCCTGAAGCAAAACCCGGAAATTTTTAGCCGACGGGTTAGTTGCAAGCTGACAAGTTATAACTCAGCTTAGGACTTTAGTACTATTCAAGAAAATCCGAGTTTCAAGTTCGATTATCGCTTAACATTGTTCTCATGGCAACAATTCACTGAGAGGTAAACTTTTTTTTGCAAAATCGTCTAATCCAAGCAAGGTTTACCGTAATCCACATTGATTCTTCTTGCTTAGGCTCATGCATAGTGAACTCCTCCGTATATGAAATAACCCCTGAGGCACTCTTATGACTAGCTATGATGGTTAAGGACAGATTATCAAGCTTGAGAAGTTTTTCAGACATGTTTTCATCCCTCGAGAACATGTATTAAAACCCCCCTGGAATGAAGAATGACATGTCATGGTGCTGAGGGGCAGGTCCATGTGGGTTTTGAACTCGTGAAAGAGTGATTCAACCTTATGTAAGAACCTAAACTCTGCTCGAGGTAGAGAGTTTTCCCTTTTTCTAGGCCAAGCCACGTTTTGAGCTCGAAAGATTGCTTTTCCCTGAGGAGATATGAGCAAGATCCAGCTTATTATATCCGAATAAAAGAAGAAGAAGAAGAAGAAAAGATAAGTTAGTTTACGCATTCCGGGAAACTTCTACTCCACTTTATACATTCCAAAGCAGATACTTTGTTACGTTTCTGCTACGCACAGTCCATGTGGTTTGAACTTTGAGCTCCCCTTAAATTTGCCTTGGATCCGCCGTTCTCATAGACTAAAACTTACAGGTAATTCTGAGCTGCCAAATCTGTTGTTAATGGAAATCTCAAGTCTTTACTAAGGCACTTGTTTCGTTTTTGATACTTCATTTACGTTGGATTCAACAGAAGGAACAAATTATGTGAACTAAGGTGAAGTAGAGCGCATGCTTGGTGTGATCACACTTTGATTTCAATCGTTATCGTCCAAAAGCTTCCGAGTTCAACTTGTATTCCATGATTGCCACATAATATAGTAAATGGTTTTATATTTCTGTGGGAGGCAACTCCCGCCAGAGTTTTAAGTTAAACTAGCATTGACCAAGCAATCCTGGAAGAATCTACTAACCTTAATTGCTGGAGCAGAAAGCCATCGACATTAATGGGAAAAGTCAAGTCTTGATACTACAGAATTCGATGATGGTCATCGGGAATTAATGAACTGTTGCACACAGCAACAAACAACGAAACCCTATAGCTATAGAGTAAAGTGTACGTAGATCAAACGCGTTTTAGTGGTTGCTCACATCGGCCACAAAGATTGGTCAGTCCACACCGGCCAAATAATGCCCGACTTTTTACCCACGGGGCAGACCTTAACTGGCCGAGTTAGTCAACAGAACTACCATGGACTCTACTCCAATAAATCTTCAGTGCTTTAACAATGGAAATTCATACAGTTAAACCTTGGAATTACTAAAGCTTCGTCAACTTATTTTTTTACAACCGGGACATCGACGTAACCATAATTTGAAGGAACGTTATATACACATTCAGTACGCAGGAGGAAACATTAAAGCTGGACCGAAAAACTAAGACCTGAGGGGAGGACGAGCATCATAAAGTAACCTATCAATGAAACCAATTTGACTGTGAGAAGAATGTTCCCGGGTCAACAAGGTGAAAGTGAAACTATTGGAATATGGGGAGTTCATTCTTTGGCTGTTGGTTGAAAGTCAAATCACCTCCTTCGACCGCCACAATGCTGTTCGAGGCTCCTCCTTCGATTTCGCTCGCCATTTTGAGGAAGTACGTATGCCTGCACAAGCAAAGTTTCATTAAAGAGATACAAGGGAGAAATGACATTCATTTAGGTAGATAAGTTACCATCGTGAATCCGCTGTCAACTCCGGATGGAAGGCAGTCCCAAGCAAGTTCCCTTGCCTGACAGCTACAATTACTTTCTTTTCAGATCCTTTGTTCTCCTAAATGTTACAGCAACAAAGAAAGGTTCAGAAGGAGATAAATTACAGGAATGTGATATATGGAAACTTTCCTGGGGAGAGAGATCCTGACACAGTGGCATCTTGATACCCCAGGAAAAGGAAAAATATATTCCAAGGAATCAAAGGAATTGGAAAATTGGATCTATGTCCAATGGATCACCTACTAAGGAAAAGTATTTCATTGAACAATGCAAACAGAAAAATCTGGTGTATCTACTAATTGAAGAACAAGGTTTAGGCAACCATAGAACCATACTAATGTAGATTCCAAACAGGAAAACAAGAACAAAAGAGTTCAAATAAATCATCTACAAAAAAAAATGATGGTACACTTTGAGACTTAGGAATTTCACTTAGCCTCAAGATTCACGGGAGTAAATGTAACATCAAAAGGAACCTACAACATTGAAAAAAGGTCATAGAAGAAAACTTCCACAATAATACCTAGATATAAAGCTACAACTTATTTAAAGCCCCCTTCACCGTCACTTCCCTGAGGCTCAACATTGTTGAACCAGGATACAGCAATCTCATAGTACAAATTTAGTAGCGCTCTGACACTCTTGTGATCTTTACTTGATGAGCTGCTTATACTACAAGCCAACAAGATGAAGCTGCCCTGTGTCTCAATGCACAAGCCACCCATATGATAGTGCCTGAAGGGAAACAGTATGCATGGCCAAAACTAGTATGGCAACCCTGTAATTTGTTTTAATGGCTACCAGATCAAAACAACTTTTTTCTTGCATCAAGGCCGCTTTCTCAACACGTCAAGATGACAGTGAGCAAAAGAAAAGTACATGATGGAGGTCGATCCAATGCATAGTATCAGCAGTGTTACTTCTAATCCAACTGAAGGCATAAAGGTGGGGCAGTAATGTAGATCAGCAGGCCCAAAGGCCCAAACTCAATTCACTGGAAATAGCAGCTAAGCATCCTCAAGAAAAACTGAAGACTAAACAGAATGTGCAATTTGATCGTTGTCCTCAGAAATGATGGTTGATATCTACTGCTTCATTTCAATTCATGCCACAGATTTATTCTCACTTTTTAATGTTTGTGCCTTTACTCGGATCAATCAAATTGTTCTAAACCGTTAGAAAAGGAAAAGTCAACCAAAATTTTGATACACAAAGTGAACAAACTTCCTTCTTATAAAACTGAACCTAAACTTATTATAACTCCTTATATAGGAGACCTTTGACAGCGACTGCCATTGACAACTTTTAGGTAGAAATATTCCATATCATACCTATGTTCCTGAGTATGGCCCAAAGTGTTGAACTTAATACTAATCTACAAAGTCAAATAAAAGAATCAAAGGGGTATTACTCTTGCTCCTCAATTGGAAACTGAAATTCACACTTAAATGGGCTTTCCAATGCAAATTATCCCATCAACTCACTGGAATATTCACTTGACAACAAACTTCAGCCATTCAAATGAATAGAGCCCGTATGAGTACCGCAAGAGGATTGACAGGGAAATGACAACTCCAGTTGAATTAAACCCACATTTCTGAATTGGCAGCTACAAATTATAATATGCAACTATAACACCACGCCATTGCACTCAAAAGATGCAATATGGTGCGAACAAACTCTTTATAGGAAAAACCCAACAGATACAAATCATGTTTTACAATTCAAAACCTTCAAAGAATTGGCAACCACTATAAAGTCAGAAGCATATCCATGCAAACCTAACCATGAGGCGTAGAAATATTTGAACAACCAAATCTCACCATGAAACTTGTTATATAAGAGGAATACATAGCAAATTATACCCAATGAACTTGCTTAAATGAAATGAATACCGCATGCCATACCTCTTGAGCTTCATCCATCGGTTTGTCAGATGGAACTGGATAGTCTGCAAGCACTTCAACTTTTGGCCCTACTTCAAGTATAGCAGGAGCTCGAATAAAAACTCCACGAAATGTATCAGGACCTCCTTCCTTTGATGCAAGCTCCGGTACTGAAAGATCCACTTCAAAGCTCTGAATCTTAATATCAGGAAAAAAAAAAAAAAAAGTCAATTCACACGTCATTGTATATAAGCAACAACATGCTCACTCTTATGCAGGCACAGATATTGTGATATCATAACAATCACTCCGGCATAAAAGTTACATATACTGGACACGAAGATAAAGTCGAGGTCATGCTCACGATCTCGAATGTGATAGCAGATAGTGCAACAATTATTCTCACAGAAACAGCTACAATGTGTCATAAATAAAGTCGAGCAATGAATTCAGAATCACAAGGGCATGCAGACCTGACTGCCAAAAAAGTTCCTGTGGACTGTACAGTCTAAGCCTCCAATAAGATCTTGTCCTCCTGCTTTTTGTCCTGTGAAAAACAAGCATCTCTTTTATCTGAACTTCATCACCAGTATTCCTCGAATTGCATACAGGAAAGTTAAAACAATGAATTTTGTAGCAGTGCAATCTTCAGGCCTATTATGAAGCTACAAGAGAAGACCCACCAGTTACTTTGTCAGCCAGGAATATGAGACCAGCACAGGTTCCCCAGACAGGCTTTCCCATCTTAACAAACTCTCGAAGAGCTGGGAACTGCATAATTGAAGGACTTAGTTACAAATGACTGAACTAACCGTACCCTGCTCATAGCGTAACTGGGGAAAAGTAAATTAACTCAGCACATGTCCATGAAATTGTACGGGGCATGTTGAAATGCTACTGGACTTGCACGCAGCACAGAAAATAAAGATAAGAATCATGGACTCACCTTTCGTTGAAAAAGGGAAAGAACCGACAATCTTATTCCATTCTCAGAAAAGAAAAATCATTTCTTCCTACTCCACACAAAAAGCTACTCAAAGAGAACTGGTCGTAAATTCACAAAGGTTGAGCACTTAAACTTGCTCCACTGTCACTAAAATCGACGCAGCAATGACAGCTTCTCAGCTTCCTATCCTAATCTTGTACTATCCGGTACGTGTTTCCATTGACATTGCCAAAGCAAACATAGATGAATGAACTCGACAAAAGCAAATCACTACAGATGAACACGTCTATATGGCGAGAGTCCCTCCAGGTTGTGGAATTCTCAGAATACAACGTCCAAGACAGAGTGACCTCATTTCATCCTACTCCGGCAAAACCGATTCTAGAAGACAATCGGCCGCGAACACGCAAACGCAACGCTATTACACTGACACTGCCAATCCGAAACCTACAGCAGTACTGACGTGTCTCAGTTTGCAATCCCAATTTGACACCCATCGCAATGAACAGTTGATCGGAAACCAAAAGAAGGCACGAACGGGGTGACCGAGCGCGGAGTACAAACCAGGTTGTGGAAGTCGGCGAGCTTGGCCATGGTGGTGCTCTCTCCTCCGGGGATGATCAGAGAGCCGACGCTCTGCAATTGCTCCGGCTTCCTTATTTCCACTCCCTTCACTCCGAGCCGGCGAAGCGCTGGCGAACAACAAGAGACAGATTCCTCTCTTGGTTACGAGCTTAAGTAAAACAGACGACAACGCACACGCACGCTCGCGGAGAACGAGGGGAAGAATCGTGCCTGCGATGTGCTCGTTGAAAGATCCTTGGAGGGCGAGGACGCCGACCGCCATCGTCGCAATTTGCTCTTCCGCTTCGAGAGACGTTGGGGGGTGAGGGAGGGAGGGAGAACGAGCGGACCTGTGAATTGTGCGAGTGCGAGCGAGAGACGTGGAGTGATGGAATTGTGGAGGCCTTTCGTTTCGAAAAGCCGCCCTTTTGGTGGGCTTCTCTCTCTCACTCTCTTTCCACCAATATTAATACTAGGCAAAATCTATATTTGCCATATTCATGTTTTGTGTTTCTTTTCTACATTTTGCATTCTCTTGTGTAAATATGTCATCTAGTTAAATGAAATGTGTGGACATTTCTCCCCATTTATTTGCATACTATTGGAGCAAGAGATCCTAATTTCGAATGGGATAATAACGTGAATGCTCTCTAAACTTTGGTCCAATGTGCAATGTCGTCCTTCAACTTTTAATTTGTGCAATGCGGTCCCTGAACTTTGGCCCTATGTGTAATGTTCAGCAAATGAATTTTAATTTATTCAATTTAATCTCTGGACTATGTTTTGAAAAAGATCCCCTATCAGGTTTTGAAGATGACAAACTAATCAAATGCTACTAATGTGTTTATTGGTAAGTAAATCAGGTGATCGAAAGATCGTTCAAATCGAATGGAAATTTCTTATCCCCATTTCATCAAAAGAAAATATAGAATTAAAGGGTTTTATATTTTCTATCTTGAAATTGTTAATGTCATGTCTAACTTGATTCCTGTTGTCTTTTTATTAAACAAAAGGTGTTTAAAAACGGTGAGAACAAGATCCCGCGCGAGAGGACGTTCTCCGGCAAGTATGGATAACAAAGATACCAATGTACGCACGCTTGACTAATGTGGAGGCGCAGCCGGTGTAGATCACGGCTCTACTAGCCAAAATTTCCAAGAAAGTCAACGAGACTCCCACTCCTACTGCTGCTAAGGAGACTGTTGGGTATGTACATGTAACGACCCAGGCATAGGCATAGCTATAGCATCCCAGGACGCCACTTACTAAGTACGCGCTCTGCTTTAATCTGATATTATATATAATATATCGCATGCGGAAGAGTATATGAAAATGGGCCATCATACAAGTGCATTCACGAGATGTAGACACGCTGCCTAAGGGTATGGCCTCATAGGGTTTTAAACTACCCGTTTCACGCAATTAGTAAGATCATTCAACAAATTGTGAAAATATTTACTTTATATATATATATAAACAGTTTCTTACAATTTCCATTTACCAAAAGAAAACAACGACAACTGGGAGACATAAAAAATACTTGATTGCTCCCCATCACATGATCCACCATCATCTGCGTACTCCATCGACGCTACTAACATCACCACCTCACGGCTATCATCAAAAAGGGACTGCTGTGGTATACTACTACTCAAAAGCCTGCATGTACATCACATCTACTCCCTTCATCCACGTCCACTACTCCGAGCGGTCATCACTACTACTACTCCCACCATTCCTTGAAGGTGGATAGTGGAGTGGTCCTATTAACTGCCTTGCGCACCACACATACACTGCCACGAAGCGAATATGGATGAGTTTCATGGGTGATCCTATGTCTACCAAGAACACAGCGATGCGCTTGAAGAAACGCACCGAAGGAAGTTAGGAACGGTACACTCCTCCCAAGTGATCGAGTAGCTCAGGGGTGTACCATAACGAGTGAACGGTGCAATGAGAGGAATCGCCATAGCTAATGATCTGAAAATAGTTAATTCAACAGGAGTGAATCTAAAAACTCAGCAAGTAAAACTACTAATTCAAACGACTAAACCATCTATAAAATCACAGAATCAGGGAGCATTCACAAATAATAACTGACGTGACACACAGACAAGGTAAAACCTGATCATGAAAGACTACACATCATCTGCAATTGAAATACAAATAGTGGGATACCGTAATTAGCTCCCCATGTACACGGCCAAACACCCTATTCGGTGTAACCTTCCATTCAAAACATGTTAGCAAACCGAACAATCAACTCTTGTATTCCGACTACCCATGGTCATTAATCTTCAATTCAAGTCAGTGAATTCCACCTACAAACACACAATTGTACAAACAACCCTACAAAGCTCTAGGCCGAATCACCTCCTACTCGGCAACTTCAATTTACATTGTTACGACGACACCCGTAACAACAAATCTTCAATTCCCGACTACCCACGTCCACAAGTACATAACCTAACCGATAAAACCAACGGGTGAAGCAAAGAATCGCACAAACACCTCTGTAGGGTTTTCGGCCGTACACCCCTGCACACCGCCATTTCCAATTCACTTCGTTTCATCAACACCCACGACGATCAGTCCATAAAAACTGAGTACCCATAGGCTTAAGACTCTAAATAAACTAGCAAAGTCGACATGCAAAACTGTTCTCCTTGCCATGCAACCATATTTCATTTTGGCATACTACGAGCCCAAACCAAGCCATCTCACCCAAGCCGCGATAAAAAAATAGTCTAGTGGTAAGAGTTAGTAATCTACTTGACTCGGTTGAAGCACGACAAGAAACAAAGCCCAAATGAGGCCGGACGAACCGCGGGCCTTCTCTTCCCTTCTCAGCGTCGCGTAGGTTCGAGGGCAGGATCGGGGAGTGAGGGAGCGTCTAGGTGAGAGGGGTAGCTAGGGTCGAGGAAGTGAAGCTGAATGAGTTGTCGCTGCCGCCGTTGTCGTCGAGCGAGAGGGGGGTGGGGCGGCGTCGGACGGGTGGAGTGACCGAGGGAGTCAGGGGGAGGGGGCTATCCGCGGGTGAGGGAGAAAAATGGAAAGGAGAGAGAATGAGTGGAGGTTTTATAGTGGAAGAGGGCAAAGTCGGTCGGTGGGGTTCCATGGGCAAACTTCGCGCTCCAATCGCGATTTTTTTTTTTGGCACGAATTTTCCATCGAGGACCAAAACAACTACCGACACATAACAGTCCATGCTTTAAATTTCTATCACGCCCACTCATTTAATTGAATCCAGTGGTCCACCGTACCAATGTTTAAACCAATTTCACTATCTTAGATAATTTTACGCCCGACAACGACTATTTCGCTCGTAATTCTAATCTTGCGGAACTCGGGTTGTCACAGTACCCGTACCTGCTGAATCGCCAACTGGCAAAACATCCAACAAGGGAATCGATGGAGATGTCCTTCCTCCTGCACTTGTCATAATTGAACTCGATGCTAATCCTTCAAAGGAGTCGGTGGCGCGTCTTTCTGAAAAGGATGCCAGACGCATAGCCCGAATGGAGGAGCAAATGTGTATGCTACAAGGCTACGAGCCTAAAGCCGTCAGTAAAATCACGCCGTTCTCGAAGATGAAGGTACTTGATGTTGGGAATATCACCAATGTGGTGATTGCTGAAAAATTCCCAATCTTGATTTGATAATAACAAAGACAATCAAAGGTTTCTAATGTGTGTATTGGTTGAGTTATACCGGGTTATATATGCACAAGCCAAAATGCAGATGATGTTATAAAGAGCACCGGATGTTTGGAGTGCTCTGTCGATCTTTAGGGTTGGTAGCCGATCTCTGAGGTGAACAAGATATTGGGTATTGAAGATGTCTATAAGCCGGAAGGATCTTCAGAAAAGGTGAACATCTGGAATGACCTTGATCGAGGTGAACAAGCCAAGAAGAACGTGGATGTTCATGATGGCTTTGAGGTACAAAGATCGGGTGAATAGTGAATAGACCTAGTGATGGTGACAAGCCTAAAACTGTGATGTTCATTGAAGCTTGGAAGGACTGCACTTGTAAGGTGAACAGCTTGGTGGAGTCCAAATTGCCAATATGCTTGGAAGGACCAGATTGTTATCAGAGTAGCAGATCTTTGGCAGAGAGCAGCTGCCTTCTAAAGAGCAAGTGGAAGACTGTGGCAACACCAATAATCCTTGTGAGTTCAGTGAAAGCGAGGAATCAGTTGGGATGTTGATGTTCTTGGAGATCTTTGGAAGCTGACTCAGTCAAATCAACGAAGATGAGGAATTAACGGGGATGTTGATGTCCTTGGAAGTCTTTATATGCTGAAGAAGCCAAGAGGATCAATTGATCACAAGTCATCTAGACAGTTATTCTATAAACAGCACCAACGGACCCAAAGATCAAGTGTGTCGATATTTATGTCGATATCGGATTTTGGTGTCGTTTGAAAAACGAATATGTGCGGATGTTTCGTTGGGAAGATTATAGCCGTTGGCGGGTGAAAGATTCGCGGAGAAAGATCAGGAAGTCTATCGGGAAGATTATAACTGTTGGCATCTGTTAGCTTTTTTAGAATAGTGTCAGAACAATAACGGTTTTAGAACAGTGTCAGAAATAGCAGCTGTAGCAGTTCCAACGGGTCTCTAACGACTAGTTGGACTTCTCAAGCCTCTCCGACGGGAAGATTGAAGTTGGATATATAATAGAAGACTTTCTAGGCCAAAATGTTAGAGAGAGCACAATGTAGAATGCATATACTTGCTGTGAGCTACTTTTCTTTCGCTGTTTCTTTGTTCTCCCGAAAGATCTTCTCTGTCGTGATCTTTCTGTACTATAATCGTGTGAAAGATCAAGTGTGCAGTAGTGAGAGCAGTACGTGAGTCCTGATACTGTGATCTATTGGAAAGGCGGTACTTGCTGTTTGTAACTTGTCTTGAAGATTACTAGTGGATTCCAGCCTTGTTGTGGCTGTTAGTCTTGAGAGGAGACGTAGGTTTAGGGATAAAGCCGAACCACTATATATTTGTTTGCAAATCTTCTATCTCCACTTTATCAGCACTAGATGTTCGTAAACTTCACCATATGACAATAATTCTACTTGCTTTTCTTTATATATTTCAATAATTAACTAAATCACTTGGTCTCATTAATGAGGAGTAAAATTTATGTGAAACAAATCTGAATGGTCATAATTTAACAGATTTTAGACTTTGTAATTAATTGACCTTATTAACAAGTAGAGTCAATTTTATTTATTAACACTAAATAATAATAACTTGAGAGACTTTAGATTATACAATTAATTAGCCTCATAAATGGAGAGGAGTCAAGTTTATTGTATCAGAATAATTCTGTTTTCTTTCTTTTGTTTTGCAATAATTAATTAAAGTAAATTTTCTATTCATACTTAATTGTGTCGCTAATGAGGAGTCAAGTTTATGACATATATCAGCTCTAAATATTGATAAATTACTAGATTTTAGATTTTAAAATTTGTTGACCTCATTAATGAGGAGTCAATTTTGTATACGAAAACTAAGTAATAATTAAGAGATTCTAGATTTTACAATTAATTGACCTCATTAATAAGTCAAGTTTTTATATATATGTAGGGCTAATTCCCTAAAAAAGCACAAACTTTAGGTCTAATGACGATTCTGACCCGAACTTTTTTTTGTCTCATAAAAATCATCAACTTTAACTCGAGTCCCAAATTTGGCCCCCCTTAATTTACCATTAGTTGTCCAACGTGGCTTCCATGTCGTCAATAAATCCACGTAGCTTGTTGACGTGGATTCAAGACACTATTCATGTCTTCTTAGAACGGAATCCCAAGTTGTTCGTCTGCTTCACATTGATCACAGCTTGAAAGACGACGGTTAAGGATGGATGGTAATACACAGCTTCGGATTCCAGTGAGACAGCGGATTCGCCAAACTCACGACTAGAGCCTTTTTTTTTTTTTTGGAACAAGCCCCGCCCCTCGAAGGTTCGAAACAATAAGCCAAGGTTTTTTCTCAAAGGTATTTTTTTAAGGAAACTGTGGCTAAGCGCCGATGGTGCTATGGCCACAGCGATGATGAAAGCGATAGGAGTGAAAAAATAAAATAAAAGGAGAAAACTTCGCTTACTATTTCGAAGCTTTAGGGGAGGGCTCGGGCTTGTTACAAAAAAAAAAAGAAGAAGCTCTAGTCATGAGCTTTGTGGATCTCGTCCATGGCGTCTCTCCATGGGTAGTAATACACAGCTTCAGAATCCAGCGAGACAACGGATGCTTGCGGGTGAAGTGAATGAGACGATGAACAGCTTAACCGCCGTCCATCAAGCTGTGACCGAGATGAAGCAGATGAACAACTTCGGATTCCGTGCTAAGAACGTGATGAATAGTGCCTTAAATCCACGTTAGCAAGTCACGTGGGTTTATTGATGACGTGGAATTGCCACGTTGGACCACTAATGGTTCCAAATTAACAGGGGTCAGATTTGGGACTCGAGTTAAAGTTAGACGATTTTTTATGAGACAAAAAAAAGTTAGGACCAGAATCACCGTTAGACCTAAAGTTAGTGTTTTTTTAGGGACTTAGCCCAATATATGTAATAGGTAATGGAATGAATAACATATTAATTCTCTCCTTTTTCCGAAACCTTTGGGTCGGACAGTTTACAGTTGCAAATTGGAGGGAAAAGAAAAGGCCGGCTCCTTCTTAATCTTTCCATCGCTAATTAAGAACTTCTAGCCCTGCATTCATATCTACATGGGTACATCACATATTTTTAAGAACTTCTTTGTCTTTCTATTATCATAGAAGATTTTTCAATAAGAAAAAGTTTGATTAGGCTCGAAATGCTGGCGAGCCTGCCGAGTTTAGTATTGGCAAAATCGCTCTCGACCTTATAAGATACTCAAGTACCTCAAGTTCGAACTCGACTTTAAATTAGATGGTACAATCTCGAGTAATCATCGAATAGAGCCCAAGATACTAGCTCGAGTAGCTTGACTCTATTATGCCCCTACTCTAGACTTTGCAATTTCGGGTCGATCTCGAGTAATTATCGAATTGAGCTCACGCTAGTGGCAAGTAGCTTGACTCAATTATGCCCCCACACCAGATTTTGTGATTCCGGAACAAGGGTCGGGGGAATGCATCAACAACATCCATTTTTTTTTTCACAATTGTCTACTTCCCAATCACACAATGGCGGGGAAAATTATCAAAAAAGTCCTACACCTATTGCAATTGTGTTAATTCAATCTTAAAACTCTTTTTTTTTTTTTTTTGCTGATTCAGTCCTAAACCTTTTTTTATTGTGTCAATTTTGGCCGGACGGGCTGACGTGAACACCTGCCGGTGACATAATATGTTAATATTTTTTTATTGTATTTTCTTTTTCTTTCTTTTTTTTCTTCCCTTTTCTTCATCCAACCGGTCGCCAAAAAAAAAAGGAAAAAAAAAATAAAAAAAAATAAAAATATTATGTCACAGGCCGGCCAAAATTGGCCGTGTGGATTGAATTGCCCTAATTGCAAAAGATTTAGGACTGAATGGGCAAAAAAAAAATATTTATGGCTGAATTGGCATAATTGTAATAAATTTAAGACTTGTTATGAAATTTTCCCCATGATGGTGGGACGAACAACATTGAAATTGGATGATAAACCAACTTAAATGCACCTATACCATCTAACCTACCTGTGGTTATGTGAGAATTTTCTCAAGCGGACGACGGACCTCATAATTATCCCGGTATATAATAGACCCGAAGAGGGGGGCAGCAGCTGCGAAAGGGAAAGCTCCATCTCATAACACAGCTTTGCTAGGAAGAGCAATAGCCCTAGAATGGAATTCAGGTAAGAGGGCAAAGAAAGGATAAGTGTAACAAGAATAGAGGTCAGAGCGGAAGAATGCAACTGTATCCATCAAAATGAAATAGAAACGATCTTAAGTCTGATTTAGCCATATACCAAGCTTGATCACACGCTCGACAAATTTGGATATTATTTTTAGACAATTGAAGACTAACACTAGAACAAATACAAACACTGTAATTTACTAGAAACAAGCGTATTAAATACTTACACCACTTGATCCAGGATCCTAATACAGTGACTATAATGTACATTCCACGAAAAAAAGAAAAATGGGGACGGACACGACTTAACACCAGCTTAGCTTTTCCTTCCTTTCATCATTCTCCAAGTCATTTTCTTTCTCTTCCATCTCAAGACGGCCATCCTCTCACTTTTCCTTCTTTGGTATTTCAACCTATTCCTCAACCAGCCAATGTAATCCTTCCCTTTCTTGAGCTCAATGAAATCTACTAGATCACCATAATCACATGACTTCTTTGAGCCTTCTAGGAGACACTTGAGAAAGATTTCTCCGTTGCAGGTTTCTTCTGTACTCTCTTCCACGCAAAAGAACTCCGTATGATTCGGTTCCGAGGCATTATTGGAAGTATCGCCTTGCAATTCTTGGATGTTACTGCTTAAGCAACTGGTAGGAACCATCCTGTATATACAATAAGGGGGAATAAAAAACTGAAGATAGCAAGATCAAAACAACAATACTGCATGCATTTGCTAAAACCTTGCTTGCACATTTCAGATGTATTTATAAACTATACAGCAGCATAAAACACAGTCCCCAAAAAGAGAATATGATGGCAAAACCTTACTCTTCGAATTGGAGCATTGTAAAATATGTCAAACAAGAATAATGAGATTTGTTTGGTAATTGGACCAAAATGGGCGGTGCACAAAAGCAATTACACGATGCTTGGCAACTTTGGCAGGATCAAGAAAAGACGTAGAAGCTACCCTAACTAATAGATGCAGGTGCTTTTATCATAGAAGGCTACATGTAAATAAGAAAACAAGAATGCTATGAGAAGAAGGTAAACATTTCATCTTCTTATTTGTCTTCAATATTTAGGAGATCCTACTTCAGTCTGTTCATGTAACACACTGGTGACCAGCCAAAGAATGGAATTTCATAATGACAAGTTAGAAAAGACATGGCTAGCCCGAGAACCAAAGAGCAGATCACAATAATAGTATCAGACTGATAGTATACTCTTCTGGGTACCCAGGAATAATAATGTGTAAGCAAGCAAAATCCCACTACAATCAAATTGAGCAGAGTTAACATGGACATAACTACCAATGAGAAAGGAATCACAATCGTAAGTGTGAGTGAGAATGTTCGCTTCAGTTCGAAACATTCGAAAGTGAAACCACAACTAGATACGTAGCTTAAAGACTTAAGCGAACTGTTTCTATTGGTTCAGACCATGGGTTTCCCCCTTCATTTATCTCCCACGTGCATGAGAGAGAGAGAGAGAGATGCAGAACGCTAAGCGCCACCATTAACACTGGTTCTATCGGTTTGGTTCACGGGTTTCACCCCACTTCTTCTGTCTTCGTCTTAAGTGAGAGAGAGAGAGAGAGAGAGAGCAGGATGCACAGATGGTCTGCAATTTTTAGACCTAATGGCCTGAACCAAACCAGATAAGCAAAAGAAATTTCAACCAAAAAGCAAAATGAGCTTCATAAAAACCAAGATTTCAGTTAGGTTCGACCAGTTCGGTTTGGTTTCTGGGGCTCCCCAGGTATTGTGTACATCCCTAATCATAAGTTCAACTGAATCACCCACTAAGAGTATTTCTAACTGAAATGCCAATGTATCCACAATCCATCAAAGCTTCTACGGCATAATTTAAACTAGCAAGCAACCATTGTTTTGCATAATAAACAAAAATAACTCTAACCTCAGACACTGCCTCTGAATTTTCTGAAATGTCGACGCAACTTTTTGAGTATAATTGTCAACCGCAGGTATCTGTCAATTTTAGAAGCATGACGTTCACAAAATCGACAAAGGCATGCATAAGACCACAAGTATCAAACCAAAACTTACCTCTTCTTTAGAGAAACATCCATGAGATGAAGATTCTCCTTCTAGAGCCAGTAACGACCTTACCACAACTAAATCCCCTTCTTCCAAAATAATCAGATTCAAGAGCACCATGATCATAGACAAGCAAGCCTTAACTAAAAAGTCAAGCCTTGTCTCAAAGCATAATGATAGCAGTCCCAAAAAATGAAATAGTGTCCCTGTACACTCTTCATGCCTCAATTTGTGCATTTTCATCCTCTCAAATAAGAAACGTTGAACTGGTAAATGAACACCAAATTGTTGAAAGCAGCGAACCATCTCAAGCAAGAAACCGTGCTGTCTCTGGAAAGATAAATCCTGTGAGATGTGTAGACAACTTGTGTACCCATTATTCCTGAAGAGCCATATTACTTGGAACATGGAATTGCTCATCAAATTCAGAATGGATGAAAGGAGATAGACATCCTGGAAACTCACTCCCCCGTTTTTGTGAGGGACGCTATGACTAGGGTAATTATTATATGCTTTTAAAATCACGCACTCTAAGACTGATAAGATCTCATCTATGTCTGACCAAGTCACAACATTACCTATATACTTGGTACATGCCATAGATGCAGATAACATGTCTGTTTTGCTTTCCAAAATCATGTTTCGCCTGTAAGAGTTCCATGAATTTTCTAATTTGGCAACAAAAAGATCAAGTTTCTCCTTGGTCGCTTGCTTAATACAAGATTCAAAGGATGGCTGACTTCTCCCAAGCATACATGAAGAAAATGGATCTTCGGCACTTGGAGCATAACGACCTACATGAAAGTTACACATATGCATCTTGTACATGTTGACAGACCTTTCAAATGCTTTCAGATAGAGGTCCATCTCTGTAAGATCTGGCCCTGAACTTAAACAGAACATGCGAGTATCCATAACTTCAGAAACTAGCAGAACTAAATGTGCCTGAAGCATCTTTGGCACAAAAGGCACAATAGGGTTCACAAGTAATGCCAAGGCTGCAGTCAAACTAAGTTCAGGAATTTTGTTTTCCTTCCAATGGTGCCCGTCTACTCTGTACAAAATATTTTCAATTGCTTCCTCGTTAGAATCCAGCAGCATAAGATGAGCTGCCACCAGTTCTAGCACGACTCCAACATTATGATGATTACTGTTGCGCATAAATAGATTTTCACCAGGGAAGAAACCAGAATCAACAGATACAAAGAGACGCCTCAGTGATTCTTCTGACAGGAGTTCATCTGCAAAAACCTGAAGATAAGACAATGCTCAACAGGATTCACAATTATAGTAAAACAGGAATCAACAGGTACAGGAAACACCGTTTCTATTTTGTTTATTCCACCTTACCCTGGAAGTTAATTTATGAGCACCAAGTGAGTTCGTTAACATGGTATCATAGCTCAATTCTTAATGTCCCATTTGATATTTCGTTTGGCATATGGTTCTTGTTAATGTTAGTCCCTTATTAAAGTATCCTACATCACTTGTCTATCGAGTACTTGAACTTTTTGATTGGATTTTTTAACACGATAGGAGAGCCACTTGTGAGGCTCCCCGTTAGTCAATTTCACTTACCATTCTTAGTCTAGTTTGCACGTGAGAGGGGATGCTAACAAAATCATCTCCATGTCATATATGACTTGCAATGCATATTGATTTTTAAATTAGCCCTGCTAAAGAATGATCTTACTGAAAATAAGCAGATCGACTCTAACATCCACCTCAGTTGATTATCCTATGAAGAATTTATCCAATATATGTAAAGGAGCTAGAAGAGAGAAGAAAAAGGATTTAGTATCTCATTCTGGATCCTCATCATCCCCGATGAACTCCAATTCCCAACATCCTAAAGGAGCTATTCTTACTGGATTCTTACTTTTAATCATCCACCAGTAATTGCTTTCTTTAGGCTCTTGTTTTTGCGAATCGTCTCAAGTAAAACAAAGTTTCAGAATATCCACACTTCATACAAACTGCTACTCAAAACCATCCGAAGGACTTTTAAAAGCTGATGGAACGAGATCTTGTGCTACTCCTCCAAATTTTAACCCTAGCCTCTAGAAATTCAAGTACGATTCATACATGTTGATCTATATGCATATAGAGAGTATCTCGTGTTTCAGCTTGTATAATGGCATTTTCCCAACACAATCAGTACAATAATAAATGTCCAATTGAGAATATGCCTCGAGCCCTTCCACAATAAGAAAACTGAATGGGTGCAAGGTTAAGAGGCCGTGCGACATACAGACATTGAGAGCAATATGGCGGAAGTCCTTAGGCTTACTTAGTTTCTAGATCTAGTGACAAGTCATCCCATTCAACAAGGTTGTACCAGACATGATTGCTCCAATCTCAACTCTGACAGAGACCTGTCAATAAGCATTTGAATTTCTTGATTTTGATGAATTATGGTTTTCAAATATAGTACATGACAGCATCAGAACTTCACCCATCAACAGGTAAATATGCATATTGCACTAATAATAAGAATTTCTCAAACCCAAAAAGTGGAACTTTACATAGAGTCTATTTATCTCTGAGCAGTTGCAGTAAAAGCAAAAGAAAAGAACGAATCTAAATTGGAGAACATGCCTGATACTTTCGGAATAACATAACATGGCATGTAAAATTGTCGAAAGTACCTCTAGAAGCGCACTTAAGAGTGACGTGTGTGGATCTGAAGGTCGAAGAAAATGTACGGATGCAACAAGGTCCTCTGTAACCGAAGTAGTGTAACCATTTTCATAGTAACTGCGTTCCCGACAGAACCTCTTAAACGAAATAGAAGTGCCCACATCATTTCCACTTGAAGTAAAAGAAATTAACTTGCTGAGTATTGAAAGGAGAACTCGAGCGTTCTCAAGGATCAGATTTTGGTCGAAACTGAGCAGAGTTAATACTGACAAACAGCACCTTAACAACAAGGTTAGCTCTTCAGCGTTATTCCACAATTTGGAGGTAGATAGTTTCCTTGCATGCTTCTGACTGATGGAAATTTCTGGCAAAGCAGAGAATAGTTGTTGACACCTTTCACAAAGTTCCTTGTATAGGATTTCGGACAGCTTACATATATCCTCTTGAGGTAAAACATTGACAAGGCAAGAGCTGTCCGGCGTCCTCAAAGAGCACATCAACAGTGCACGCAATCGTTTCAAGAGTGGTGGCTTCGGACACTGCCACCACAAACGACTGCAATTAACAAAGAGAACTAGCTACACAAACATGCTCATTCATCAGTCATCACATCCTATAGAGATGTCAGTATACACCCATATGCACCTACTTGGGTAAAATCAAACTACCATTTCGAAAGAGTTCTTGTTTCTCCACGTGGTAACTGTTAGCGATGTCATTCACCTCGGTAAGAACTTCTAGGAAACCTATGTTACATTTCACTCCTTATATTAGTAAACTCGTAACTAGAAAATGGAAGCTCACACGACTTTGATGATGCATGAACTCAGCGAACAACAAGGGTCTCATTATTTAAACCCAACCAATCTTGTTAGAAATGAATCACCTTAAGAGAATAAGCTCGAGAAAAAAGTTCAAAAATGCAGGCGTTTCAAGTTCTTGACAAGCAGCTGAGATGCATTCAAACGATGGGAAGCCAAAACATCATTCTTTACTGACGAATCGGCCCAGGCATAGGAAAGAGTCCGTGGCACTTGAAATTCTCTCGTATCCCGAATTGGAAAAACACAATCGACTGAACGAGAGAGCAGATTCTACCGACAAATTACGGAGAAAAACCAAAGAAAGCAAACGAACAAAATCAGAACATGGAAACAACAAGAGAGGCCAGAAACGCCTTAGTGTTGCAACGGCAGCAGCGAAGACGCCACACCACCATCTCAAGATATCAAATTGAAGCACACGAGACGGAATCCAACGAGCGAGCAAGATGGAGGAAGAAGAAGGAGATGTACCGGAGGAGATTGAAAAGCAGAGATTAGGGCTTGGAAGAGGAGGCGGGGAGGAGGAGATACAGGGATCGCGCTTGAGCGCGACGCGCGGGAAACCTTCTTCCTTAGCCGACTCATCTGCCATCACCAAAATGAACCGAACGATGGAGGGAGCCCGCCGCCTTTATATTTTCCGTTGATTTAGCGCGAATTTTCATCCAAATTAAAATTATGTATTTTACATAAGTTTATATATATATATATATATATATATATATATATATATATATATATAGTATACGTTAAATTGTATCCAATTTCATATAAATTTTCCTTTGGTTCGAGGAAAATTAGTGATTTGACAAAAAAAAAATTCCTTTGTCGTGATATTGAGGGAGAACAGTAAAATTCATCAAGGAAAATGCTTAATAGGTTCGACCAAAAAAAAAAAAAGACGCTTAATAGGAAGAGTCATATTGCTAATTTGCACATCAAGGCTCCGTTTGGTTATGGGAAAATTAGTAATTTAAAAAAAAATCTTAAAAATGATCGCTTGTATCGTTTAAAATAATTAGTCAATAAAAAAATCTTCTTTATCGACAATAATTTATGTCTAGATGTTTTCTTAGACTTCGTTTGTTTCACGAAAAATGACTGATTTGAACAATATTTTCCTAAAACTGTCGTTTATGTCCCTTACACAAATGAATGAACGATTTTCTTATCGTCTAGGAAAATACTTAGACATAAAGTATTGTCGATAATATTTAGACATATATATTTTCCTAGATGATAAAAAAAAAATCCATTCATCCATTTTTGTAAGCGATACAAGCGATTATTTATAGGAAAATATTTTTCAAATCAGTTATTTTTTTAGAAACAAACAAAGTAGGTAACAATATTTAGACATAAACAATTTCCTAGACCATAAAAGAATTCGTCCATTCATTTTTGCAAGCGATTGTTTTTCCGTTTGTTTCGCAAAAAAGACTGATTTTAGGAATATTTTTTCTAAAAACGATTGCTTTTATCACTTACACGCAAATTGTTATTGACAATGAAAATATTTTCATTGATTAATTATTTCAAACGATACAAGCGATCACTTCTAAAAAAATATTTTCCAAATCATTCATTTTTCGCTTAACAAATACAGCCCAAAACTCATTAGAATCGATGATATTGAGCCAGGCAAGCAATTAGGAGAGGAGTCCTACTTAAAAAGCAGGATGATTGGATAGTGCAAGAAAAGTCCTCTTTGCAAGGAGAATGATCAACATCTTGCAAGTTAAAAATCCAACTATCAAAGAAAGTTAATAATTTAATAAGAATGTTGATATCTGATCAACAAGTTACCATGGAAAAAAGGTCTCCGATTAGCTACTTTTTTCAGATAATTTCTATATTTACTAACATTTACTGATATTATTTACAAGAAAGAATTTTATTTTCTTTTTGCTCGGAATAATAGAATTTGGAGTATGAAGCTTCTATTTCCATGCTTGGAGGGATAACTCTTAATGTCTTTCTCTCTTTTTTTCCCCTATGACTTATGAGCAAGATACTTCATTCACAAAAGAGTGGCACGCAAGACTGTCAGCAGAACACTAAAACAAAACCTGATCTTGTCAATTCATTCTGTTTCCTTCCTCTGTTCTTCATGTTATCTAACTTATAAACTTCGAACTCTCCCTTAATGGAGTTCGAGGAAGCGCTCATCGACTTCGTCTGGTTCTTTTCGGCGAAACAGGAAATTACTACTTCTGGTTTCGGCTAGGTGCAACAGCCTTAGCATCACCTTCTCCGAAGGGCCCGAAACTCCCTTCAAAACAGCTAAAAGACTTGAAAGGTCCCTCAGGTGAAGAAATGGAAAACATTAGGCTTCCTTGTATTTGCATAGGTTGTTTCAAGAATGCGTTTCCAGCAAAGGCGTTCAATCCATGAATCCACTCACAAGTCACAAACATGTAACTTCAATGCAGCAGAAACACATTTGCCTACTGTGAAGTGTGAACTTGGCAATCGAGAAATGAGTAACAAAAATTAGTTGGAGCATTTTGATGACCGACTCGGATGTGACCTTGGTCGATATTTATAACTTGGCCATAGCTTTTTCGTGTCGCTATTTACTTCCCGGCCATGTCCACCGTCTCCATCCACCACTCAAGGCGCGGTAACCTCCATCTTTGAAACCCACTTCCCCACCATGGTTGCCACAATGAGTTCCGACAGATTTACGTTCAGATCTGGAACCGCCGTCCGCGGAGCCATGGCCACGACAGACCTAGAGCCATGCTCGCGTCTAGATCTGGAACTTCGGAGCCATGGCGGCGGCAGACCTTGGAGCCATGGCTCGCGACAAATCTGGAGCATAACCGTGTACGAGTCAGATTTGGAGGCACCGACCATTAACGAGCAAGGACGACGGAGAAACCAGATTGTGGCTGTAGATGAAAGAGGATGGAGTGAGAAATTCCGTTGGACTTAAGAGATTTTTTATTTACTTATCTATTTCCACGTCACGATAGGTTTGTTTTGGTTAAGAGTAAATAAGCGCATGCCACGTCAGCTATTGACGTGGCGCTAGCAAACCACTAAATATTTTCTCGTAGTTTAGGGGACTAGATTGAATATTTACCAATAATTAAGGGGACACAGTGAACAAATTAAAAGTTTATGGACCATTTGTGTCATTTTTCCATTTCAAATTTTTCCAAGCCTCTTATTTCTACGCTCTAGTCTTAGGTCAAAATACAGCTAACACGTAGTGTAATAGCTTAAAGTTTTTAGAACAATTAATAGTGATTTTACGAGATCTTTATGAATCGGGGAAATCTCCATTGTAAGGCAGACGATTTTGATGAATGAAAATTACTTGTGGGATTTTCCTCAGATTTGAGTGACCTTGGTCGATATTTATAACTTGGCCATAGCTTTTTCGTGTCGCTATTTACTTCCCGGCCATGTCCACCGTCTCCATCCACCACTCAAGGCGCGGTAACCTCCATCTTTGAAACCCACTTCCCCAACCATGGTTGCCACAATGAGTTCCGACAGATTTACGTTCAGATCTGGAACCGCCGTCCGCGGAGCCATGGCCACGACAGACCTAGAGCCATGCTCGCGTCTAGATCTGGAACTTCGGAGCCATGGCGGCGGCAGACCTTGGAGCCATGGCTCGCGACAAATCTGGAGCATAACCGTGTACGAATCAGATTTGGAGGCACCGACCATTAACGAGCAAGGACGACGGAGAAACCAGATTGTGGCTGTAGATGAAAGAGGATGGAGTGAGAAATTCCGTTGGACTTAAGAGATTTTTTATTTACTTATCTATTTCCACGTCACGATAGGTTTGTTTTGGTTAAGAGTAAATAAGCGCATGCCACGTCAGCTATTGACGTGGCGCTAGCAAACCACTAAATATTTTCTCGTAGTTTAGGGGACTAGATTGAATATTTACCAATAATTAAGGGGACACAGTGAACAAATTAAAAGTTTATGGACCATTTGTGTCATTTTTCCATTTCAAATTTTTCCAAGCCTCTTATTTCTACGCTCTAGTCTTAGGTCAAAATACAGCTAACACGTAGTGTAATAGCTTAAAGTTTTTAGAACAGTTAATAGTGATTTTACGAGATCTTTATGAATCGGGGAAATCTCCATTGTAAGGCAGACGATTTTGATGAATGAAAATTACTTGTGGGATTTTCCTCAGATTTGAGTGAATATCTTAGAAAAGTGGATAGATCCAATTCTGGTCTCTTTATCCCTGGAGCGTGAATTACTCCTTGGTGGTGAGTCAAAAAGCCCTTTATCCTT
Source organism: Lenwebbia sp. NSW1173648 (assembly GCA_029784005.1). NCBI lineage: Eukaryota > Viridiplantae > Streptophyta > Magnoliopsida > Myrtales > Myrtaceae > Lenwebbia > Lenwebbia sp. NSW1173648. The sequence continues at coordinate 2,424,757 of JARCGZ010000011.1, forward strand.
AGCCGATAGGCCTTAGTGGTGAGATTCTCTATCCCCGGTTGGTGGCGTAGCCTTGGTGCCGTGGTGGTGAACTTCGTAAATCCTGTTCTATATCGTCGGCTGGTGTTATCTTTACGCTCTCGGTGTAGATCATTCTATCCCTCGTTCTGTATTATTGGCTTGTGCTATCTTTACGCCTTCGAATCCTATCAGTTCTAATCTGTTCTTACACACTTTTCCATACACTTCTTCCGAAAATTCCACATACACCGTCCATACACTTCATCCAGTTCGTATCGATTGCGACTCTGAATTCCTACCAGCGGAATCACTTGCCCACGCACGCATCAAGTTGGTATCAAAGCTTAAGGTTGAACTCATCTCGAGTGATTCCTTTCTGTTTTCAACATCATTCTACAAATGGACGATACTGTTCCAAAAGGCTTAACTTTGGAGCAAGCGCACAACGAAAGGCGAGATCGTGCCATTGAGAATCTCCAAAGGCAGATGGAGCGTCTCCTTGAACGCTTTGAGCAACCAGTAAGGCGTCCCGACGAACGACGTCGACGAGACGATTCAAGTTCTCATCATAGCTCTTCTAATGATTCTGGTTCTACTGGAGGAAACTCTAGTGATTCAGAATACCATGTCCGGAGAAGAAGAGGGAGGCATAAGGAGAACGATCGTTATGTCTAAGTGGAGGTCCCTGAGTTTGATGGAAGTCTCAATCCCGATGACTTTGTAGATTGGCTTCACGCAACTGAAAGAGTTTTTGACTTTAAGTCATACTCAGATGAAAAGAAATGTAAGGTTGTTGTACTTAAACTTACGAAATACGCTTCTCTATGGTGGGAAAATCTAAAGCATCGGCGAGCTAGAGAAGGAAAGAGGAAAATCCGTTCGTGGGAAAAGCTTAAGAAGTTGATGAAGAAAATGTTCTTGCCTGCCAACTATAGGCAAGACCTGTTCCTAATGCTGAATTCCCTCAAGCAACACGGGATGAGCATTGAAGACTACATCAGAGAGTTTGAGCAACTCATGATGAGATGCGATGTTGCAGAATCGCAAGAGCAAACTATGGCTCGTTTCCTTGGTGGTCTGAACTGCGAAATTGCTGATTTGGTTGAACTTCAACCTTATTGGTCCTTCGAGGACGTGTGTAAGTTAGCCATGAAGGATGAGAAACAACTGAAATGTGGCAAGTGGTCGACGACCAGGTTGTCTACAAAGGGAACATCCTTCTTTAAGGGTGCTTCTTCTAGCAAGGTTGAGAGTTTCTCGGCCAAAGACAAAAGCAAAGCTAAAGCTGCTGAACCCGTTAGAAAACTCAACAAGAAACCTGATGGTGACAACCGAAAGTGCTTTAAGTGCCTTGACTATGGGCATTTTCAAGCACATTATCCTAACCGGAGGGTCATGACTATTCAAGATGTTGAACAAATCGATTCAGAACTTCAAGAGGGAGCGAATGAATCTGATGGTGTCGAATCTAAGAATGAAGAGGAGGTTGTGGAGAAGGCTGATGATGGTGAGCTACTGGTCATCCGAAGAGCATTGCACACCGAAGTCTCTCCCGACGTTGAAGAGCAAAGAGAGAACATCTTCCACACTCGTTGTACCATTAATGGAAAGGTGTGTACGCTAATTGTTGATGGAGGAAGCTGCACCAATGTCGCCTCGACAACTTGGTTGACAAACTGAAGTTACCAATGACCAAACACCCTCAACCGTATAAACTCCAATGGCTCAGCAAAGGGAGTGATCTAAAGGTAACTAAATGAACCTTGATTTCGTTTTCGATTGGTAAAAGTTACCAAAATCAGGTTTTGTGTGATGTGATTCCTATGGACGCATACCACTTGCTATTGGGGAGACCATGGCTGTATGATAGGAAAGTTGTACATGATGGGCATAAAAACACATATTCGTTTCACAAGGATAAAAATACATTACTCTTGCTCCCTTGAATCTAGTTGTGATACCCAAACATCAACCTGGGGAGGGAAATACTAGAAAAGAGAATTTGTTGTTGACTGAAACATGGGTTGAGAGAGCCATTAGCAAACAAAAGAATGTATATGCTTTGCTCATGGTCGAGAAAAAGAGTTAGAATGAGAAACCCTTGCACCCAAAAATGCATTCGTTGTTGAAAGAATTTGCAGATGTGTTTCCGAAGGAATTGCCGCCTGGATTACCTCCAATAAGGGGTATTGAGCACCAAATCGATTTGCTTCATGGTGCTTCTCTACCAAACAAAGCAGCGTATCGATGCAACCCTGAAGAGACAAAGGAGCTGCAAAGACAAGTCGATGAACTTATCGACAGAGGGTATGTTCGAGAGAGTATGAGTCCATGTTCTGTTCCGGCTCTATTCGTGCCAAAGAAGGATGGCTCCTTCAAAATGTGCGTGGATAGTCAAGCCATCAACAACATCACCATTAAGTATAGGTACCCTATACCTAGACTTGATGACATGCTTGACGAATTTTCCAAGATAGATTTGCAAAGTGGATGTCACCAGATTCGTATGTGAGAAGGTGATGAGTGGAAAACAGCGTTTAAGACAAAAGGATGCCTCTATGAGTGGCTGGTTATGCCATTTGGACTTTCTAATGCTCCGAGTACTATCATGAGGCTGATGAATGAAGTCCTTCGTCCTTGTATTGGCCATTTTGTAGTGGTATACTTCGATGATATATTTGTGTATAGCAGGAGCTAAAAAGAACATGTTTCTCACTTGAAACAGGTTTTTAAAGTTTTAAGGCAGCAAAAGCTCTACGCTAAAATGGAGAAGTGTCAGTTCTTCTCTTCGAGCATCGTGTTCCTTGACTATGTGGTTTCGAAGGAGGGAATCTCTGTTGATCAGTCCAAGGTGGAAGCGATAAAGACTTGGCCAATTCCAAAATCAATCACTAATGTGAGGAGTTTTCATGGCCTTGCTTCTTTCTATCGAAGATTTGTGAAGAACTTCAGTACAATCATAGCTCCTATTACTGAATGGACAAAGGCTGCTCGCAATGCTTTCAAAGCAATCAAACAAAAACTTTGTGAGTCTCCTATTATAGCCCTTTCTAATTTTGATAAAGTATTTGAAATTGAGTGTGATGCTAGTGGAGTTGGCATTGGAGCTTTTCTTATCCAAGAGCAAAAACCATTGACGTGTTTCAGCGAGAAGTTAACGGATTCGAAGAAGAATTACTCGACTTACGACAAGGAGTTCTATGCCATTGTGAGAGCACTTGATTATTGGAGTCATTATTAAAGACACAAATAGTTTGTTTTCCATTCTGATCACGAGGCTCTAAAGTTTATTAGCGGCCAACACAAGCTCAATTCGAGGCATGCCAAATGGGTAGAATTTCTCCAATCTTTTTCATTTGTCTCGAAATATAAACCTGGCCATACTAATGTGGTAGCAGATGCGTTATCGAGAAGATATTCTATGCTTGCTGTTTTGGATTCCAGAATCCTTGGTTTCCAATCTATGAAAGAACTCTATGTTGATGATCTTGATTTCTCATCAATCATCGACAATTGTAAGCAAGGAGTTCAAGATGCTTATTCTGTCCATGATGGGTTTCTTTTCGAAGGAAATCGATTATGCGTGCCGACGAGCTCATTCAGAGAATTGCTGATCCGTGAAGCTCGTGGTGGAGGATTGGCTGGCCATTTCGAAATTAACAAAACTCTTGAGGTCCTTCAAGAGCATTTCTACTGGCCAAAGATGAATGAAGATGTGCAGGCTATTATCTCGAGGTATGCTACATGTCAAAGAGCCAAGAGTCATTTCCATAAAGGCTTGTATACTCCATTTCCGGTTCCTTTACAACCCTGGGAAGATGTGAGCATGGATTTCATTGTGGCTCTTCCGAGAACTCAAAGGGGAAAAAATGCCATCATGGTGGTTGTTGATCGGTTCTCTAAAATGGCTCATTTCATGCCATGTCACAAAACGGATGATGCTTCTCATGTTGCTAAGTTATACTTTAAGGAGATCATTCGCCTCCATGGTGTACTAAAGACCATCGTATCTGATCGAGACTCAAAGTTCTTGAGTTATTTTTGGAAGACTCTATGGAGGATGTTCGGTACAAGGCTTCTGTTCAGCACTACTCGTCATCCTCAAACTGATGGCCAAACGGAGGTAACCAATCATACCCTTACTGTTCTCCTTCTAGGAATGGTGAGTAAGTCCTTGAAAGATTGGGATCTAAAGCTAGCGCATGCTGAATTTGCTTACAATCGATCGCCAAGCTATACACTACTGGTTATTCACCTTTCTAAGTTGTGTATGGAATTAATCCTCTCACTCCAATTGATTTGATTTCTATTCCATCCAACTCCCAAGTACACTTCGACGGCAAAGAAAGGGCCCAAACAATGAAGAAACTTCATGAGCAGATTCGTTGGAAGATTGAAAAGGCCAATGAAACTTATAAGAAGAAAGCTAATCGGCACCGGAAGCAAGCTTGTTTTGAACCAGGTGATCTTGTATGGTTGCAATTGAGGAAAGAGAGATTTCCATCTCGTAGAAAGAACAAGCTCATACCACGAGCCGATGGCCCTTTCAAAGTCCTCCAAAGGATTGGCGACAATGCATATAAGATTGAACTTCCTGGAGAGTTTGGTGTTTCTGCAACTTTCAAAGTGGGAGACCTTTCTCCTTATTTGGAGGATGAAGACCTTTCAGATTTGAGGTCAAATCTCAAATAACCTAGGGAGAATGATGCGGGTGCATCCCACTCATCGGAACAATCTGTGAGTTTCGATATGATACCAGCGACACGTACTAATTTGGCCCTATCGACACATGATGCAATGTCTATGTCTATCTGGCTAAGACAGATTATGGTTACAACTTGTTACATTGGATTGATGGTATAAGTGTCGATGAGTAATCTATCGACCATGGGGTTATCCATTGGTGAATATGCTCTGATTTCACCAAGAAAGTAGCTGATTTCGACGCGGAACAACAACTTATCGATGGAGGACTCATCTGAACCATTTCCTAGCAAATTTAGAGTTATTCCAAGGTGATTACTTGCTGGTCTATCCTGGTGGACGAAAATTGCTGAAGAGTCCAAGATGCAAGTCTCCAAGTCTTTTAAGTCATTTCAGGTTTCTAGAAGAGTTAATGCATTTCTAGTTCCCATGTGTCTTTACTATTTGTGGAGCCCCTATGTCGTCTAGTCCCCATGTCCTTTATTATTGCCTATTTTCTATGTTCGAATCCCTCTATATAATGAGGCAAAATCTCTATTGTAAGATAAACGATTTTGATTAATGAAAATTACTTACGAGATTTTCCTCAGACTTGAGTGAATATTTTCGAAGAGTGGATAACTCTAATTCTGATCTCTTTATCCCTAGAGCGTGAATTACTACTTAGTGGTAAGCCAAGAAGCCATTTATCTTGGCTAGTGATATCTTTAGGCTTTAGTGGTGAGCTTTTCTATCCCAAAGTCATTTATCCTCGATTAGTGGCGTAGCCTTTATGCCGTGATCGCGAACTTCGTAAATCTCATTCTATAACGTAGGCTGGTGTTATCTTTACGCTCTCAGTGTAGATCATTCTATCCCTTGTTTTGTATTGTTGGCTAATGTTATCTTTACACCACAATATAGCTCGAATCCTATTGATTCTAATTTGTTCTTACACACTTTTCTATACACTTATTCCGAAAATTCCACATACACCGTCCATACACTTCACCCAATTCGTATCAATTGCGACTCTGAATTCCTACCGGCGGAATCACTTGCCCACGCATGCATCATGCGCCGTGGAACTGATCATCTCTAGTATCGTATGACCACTTTATTTTATTTTATTTTTGTTCAGAGTATGACCATTTTATTAAGTGTCGTGTTTGTGTCAAAAATTTGACATGCTTTATAAAACATATCATGTTTGGGTTATAGCCACATTCGTGTTGCACTCTTTCGGCACAACACAATTAACACACGCAACATGCCATCCTACGTATGTACATGGATTTACTTAATGCAGCAATGATTTCCATATTTGTTGCAGAAGACAAGCCACTTCAGATTACAAATTAACATGCTACTGCACACTAAACTTGAAGTGCCGGAGGACAACCAAATAATGCCATAGTATACGGGAGAAAGAACAGATTGTTCAAACAAGAACTCAATGCATAAAATGGAAAATCTCCCAAATAAATCTGTTAACCAAAAGGTTTTATTGAAAAGATTATAGAAAAATAGATGTACAAAGAGTAAGGATTGTAGTCAACTTTCACATTTGATGTTATTCAATCCTCTATAGGCTACCACCAAAAGAAGCAGCCAATAAAACAGAGCTCGAGAGCTCGATTGATCGATCGAGAGAGAGAGAGAGAGAGAGATCGGCAGTACCTCCAGCCTTCCATGCTCTTAAATGGCATACACACTGTGTTGATGAGATATCTATGACTTGAGAAGTTTACGGACTACTATTGCGGCCCAAATATAAGTAATCTTCCTCAACATATAAAGTGATACGCCTCGCACAACAACGATCCACAGTCAATGAGAATTGTCTCCCAAGACCCATCATCCCAAGTGGGGAGAACAACATAGATACCAACTCAATGAAGTCATCAGCTCTTTGCATTTAATTTTTTGAGAAGAATCTTCTTTAGGAGTCCTGGGTTCGCTTTGCCCTTTGAAGCTTTCATCACCTGCACATGGGAAGCTAGTCAGAATTTCTTCCCATCGATTGAAAACGAGAATTTCAACTGAAGTAGCAAATTGGACAAAACACAACAGTCGAGCTTCTTTTCCTGGGTAGCGAACTTTCTTATACCTGACCGGCAAAATAGCCTTGAAGCTTAGTTTTGCCTCCACGATACTGTTCCAATTGCTTGGGGTTATCTAAAAGCACTTTGTCCACCATCTTCTCAATCTCAGCTGGATCAGTGATCTGATACTTTACACTATGAGTAAAACATCCGAGGGGATAATGACACCAACTCCAACACAAAATATTTGGAGATGCGCAGTTCTGGTAATAGATTCATGAAGAACTCTATCCGACGACAATCATCTCAATACGGCAATGGATAGGTTGGGATGAACCTCCTAGTGAACAGGATAATCGCTTACCAGAAAAAGTTAAATATTGCGTGTGATAAACGATACACCAAAAAGAAGTTCCAGAAACTAGTTGCAAATTTTGTACAATGAAAGAATAAAAGAAAGAGCAGAGAAGCAGCCCATCCTTGGACAATTGAGAAGGCTCCAATGCAACAAAATGTTGTCTCTCAGGGAACACTAACTACTTTTAAAAGCCATCGAAGATACATTCTAGGATTTACATTTTACACTGATGCTTAGTTCTTACAGAGAAAGATTTTTTTTGCAGACTATCAAAGACCAAAAATGGACCAAAATAGAAGAGCGGCAGGGTAAGAACCGCGAATGCTATCAACAGTAAACTATATTAACTCATCCAAATCATATTGCACAGACAATTCCAGCTGCAGCAAATGTCACAAATTGTTCAATTCCAAGACATGCAAAACTCCAGATACAGATTCAAGAAAACACAAAGGCAAAACTATTGACAAGACTGGTTGATCTCTTCACCGAATTCACCACGTACACCCATAGAATATACAGCTATATGTGTACCTACACACACACACAGTGAAGCACACGCATGTGTTGACAACTACACATGCCTGCCTGCACCCACATCCACCCAAGATCTGAACAGTAGTGAAAAGAACTTGCCTGGACCAGGTCCTTTTCTTCAATCATTCCCTTCACTGTTCCACCTTTAGCCACTAGCTCAAACAATATCTGCACCAAAATGAATGATAAAAGCAACATCGAGATCTGTTCTACAAGAAAAACTTTCTAACAGCCCAACCGTTCCAATAATCAGGAAAGACAAAGAACCTTTAACAGTCAGAAGACGGATTTGTCCACCAATACAAACGTAACATTCACAAACAAAAATGGTACTCATAGTCGAAGAAAAACAGAAAATCCCCCTCCCACAGATCCCCAAATTTAAAAGTTAAATATAACAGGACAAATCATGATCGCATTAGGGTAGAAAGATCCAACCACAATTGTAGGCTTGTAGCAAGAGGCCCGTATATTTGACAAAAGACACCGATCTATTGACGCAACAAGTTGCAGAAGCACAAGTCCCAGAACCCAATAACTATCAACGAAATTAGTCAATAAATAATACCGAGAATTGGAATGCATATGTTTGAGAACATGTTTCACCTCTTTTCCTATCTTCCCACTAATAGTCCCTCCTGTAATAGAGCCTATCAGCTCTGCCAGTTCTTGAGGCATAAGTTTAATCTCGTCAATGGACAACTTTTCGTTTTTCAAATAGGCAGCAATATCGCCCATTATCCAGTTGGCTGCCAGCTTCACATCAGCACCCTTTGCAATAGTTGCATCAAAAAACTCAGCTACCTTCACCAGTGAAAAGGCAAACAAATGTCAGGTGACTCTACCATCCTCTTCATTATAGGAGCGAGTGTAGACCAGCAAACACTAGTACGCCTCAAGGTCAATAACCAGTGGTCAAACCTTGAATTCGAAATACAAAAGCAAACACAGTGCATGCAGAGACTATGATTCAAGGTCAGCAACCAAATGTGTGTTCTATCCTTCCTCAATATGTTTCAGAAAGTATTGGCCTTCAGTATAGAAATATGAAATACAGGTAAAAGATTTGGACAAGATTTTACTAGAAAGTCACATTCAAGAAATTTTGTTCATTAACGCTAAGTGGAGTCTTAGTAACAAATGATAAATAGAACTCACATCCTCCAATTTTGGTTTTTCCCTTTATTAAGTCAGTCTGATATGCCAATAATGTTCCTTCCTTAGCCACGGGCTTTCATTCTTTCTACACTGGTATATTTTTGCCTTAGGCAGCTCTTAGGAGGTGTCCAGCTTTAGGAAAGAATTGCTTTAAAAGATGCCACGATAACTAAAGTCCTTCATGACTGCAGAACTTACATTCACATCGTTCGCAAGGAAAAAAACATCTTGCATGCTGAGTCCCATCTCTTCATACCTTCTGCGCTTCGCTTCTGGAAGTTCAGGCAAAGAATTACGAATGCTATCAACATATTCTTTAGTAAGAGTAACCCCAGGCAAGTCTGGCTCTGGAAAGTATCGGTAATCTGAAAGTCCTTCCTTTTTCCTCATTGTAACTGTTTTCTAGACAAAGCCCAAGAAGTAAGTATAGGATATGAAGGATAAAAATGACTAATGTGGAGTGCACATACTGAATTGTCAGCTTGTAAATGAAAGAACATAATGGCGAACCTGAGAGCCTTCTTCCCAAAGACGAGTTTCCTGCACAATCTGATCATCCTGACCTTCGCTTAGGAGAAGAGCCTGCCTTGCAATCTCAAAGTCAATGGCCCTATTCACTGAAGAAAAGGAATTCAGATTCTTTATCTCAACCTGCCAAAAAAAAGAAGAGAATCAAAAACCACTTTAGCAATAAATTGTATGCATTTACTCAAGAAAAAGCTACCTCAATCCTGCTATTTAATGCTTTATTCCTGATCACTACATCATAAGCGGATCAAGCAAGAGAATAATAAGGGAAAAGATACACAAGCAGGGATAGCAGCTGAAGAGATGATGTCTGATAGTATTTTTCTTGCTCATTGATTGCAACAGGTATAATACCAGCCTATACTTTTTTGGTTCTTTTAACACCTGCATTAGGAATAACAGGAAGAGCTGCTGCCATCAAAATCGCCATGGGATTTTCAGTGATCTTGAGCAAGACTTTAACATTCAATTGTAGATTTAGAATGTAAATTGCTCTCTTAGGCTCCAATATATTCACTTAATAATTAGGCCAAACCAACAGCAGGAAAAGAAGAAAAAAAGTTGAAAGTGCTCTTAACAGGGAAGTAGCACAACAAAATCACTTCCTTTTTTTATTACTTAACACGCTTCAGAAATATTTATATTATTGGCTCACCAACAGAAAAATAACCTAAGCATACTTCTAATCCGCCTACCACATATTAGACAATACTCATATTGAAAAATCGTGTCTTGAAATGAAACATTGCACCAAATGCCAAGGATAGGCTAGTCATATATGCAGCTCTGAATACGTAATAATAATATAAAATGTATGAATTCAGAAGTTTAAATGGGTACAATTAATCTTGTACTCGAATTGACGGATCATGAGTCACAAAATTACAGATACGAAAGAATATTCTTACCTTTGTGCCAAATTTCACTTGCCCAATAGGCCGAATAGAAATGTTAACGTCGCAACGCAGTGCACCTTCTTGCATATTTCCATTACTGACACCAAGATACCGAACCAACCTCTGTACTTCTGCAGCATACTCTGCCGCTTCAATACCATTTCGCATGTCAGGCTCAGAGACGATTTCAAGCAATGGTACTCCTGCTCTATTTAAATCAACCTGCATGCTAGACCAATATCAGTTAGCATAAATACCACCCACTCATCAAACCAAATCCAGAAGAACAAATAGCCCTGGACAACAAAATAGCTGTATCTGAGTAGAATACTGGGCATAATGAGTTACAAAACAATTATGAACATATTGCCAACCAAAGGGGGGTCAAAATGTTCTCCGCTTGAAAAACAAACCAAATTTATGAACCATGACTTGAGTAATTGAATCTAACGGGCATGATAAAAACTTGGCTAGACGGATTTTGGGAGAAGAGGAATTCAAAATTACGGAAACTGCAAGGCTTAGGATTAAAAAGTACAAAAAGAGTGAAGTAATTTCCTGAGAATAACTCCCATTTCCAGAGTGAAGTAGCTTTCCTGCATCCTCTTCCATATGAACCCTAGTTATGCCAAACCTCCTATGTCCACCACCAAATTCCACTGGGAGATCCAGATCTATGTGACCACCATAAGAGATCGGGACATCAAACTGGGATATTTGATAACCTTTCGGGAGATCTGGATAGAAGTACTGCTTCCTGTCAAACTTTGATTTCAAGTTCAACTTGCAATTGAGAGCAAGACCCAATTTCACGGCACATTCAATAACCTTTGAGTTCAGAACTGGCAATGCACCAGGCAAACCCATGCATACAGGGCAGATATTGGTGTTCGGTTGAGACCCGTAATTGTAAGGGCAACTGCAGAAGGCCTTGGTTAGCGTTGAGAGCTGTACGTGAGTCTCTATGCCAATTATTGCTTCATAGTCTTTTAGTATATCATCAAGTCCTTTCTTCTTTCTGTGTGGGGAGATCTTGATTTGGGTCGACTGGCTTCCTTGTGTTGCTGTTTGAGCTTCTGTACTGCTCATTGTGCAGTAGAATACGTTACTTTTTCTTCTCAAGAGTGCAGCATAATTTAGCAATGGAGGATACGTCAGGATCCCTCTGCATAATAACGAAGCCATACTAACGGATAGATGTCACGAAGTTGAGCTGCCAAAGAGCCACGCCTGCAAGAAAATTGAAGCATGTTTACTACAGTCAGCAAAATCAACAACTTGAATGAGTCCATAACCTAAACAAGCCCCTCCCCAACTCCCCCCCCCCAAAAAAAAAAAAAACAAGAGAAAGAAAACAGAAAACTCGATGCTGATGGTATCAAATACTCCAAAAGCCAACCTTTGACTAATTTGCATATCCGACAAAGCTACATCATGTCTACACAGTTTCAAACGTTCAAACCAGCATATTACAATTCAAGGAATGTCATATGGGAGAATAGACGAGCAAAATGATAAAATGAAATCCCTGAATTGCCATGATGTCGAACAAAGGAGAAGCCAACTAGGCAAAAACAACCGAGCTCGTATAGATGCTCCATAAAGCATGTAGGCAGTAACAAAGTATAGTTCCATCAAGTCAAAACTGGTAATAGACATAAAAACATCCATTCTGATTCTATATCTGTTCGAAAAAAATGCTTAGCCAATTCCATGCGTCTAACCACTTTTTTCCTTTTGGAAGATAGAGGAGCGAAACAATCAACCAGACCCAAAAGATTCTATCATGCACTTCTAGGCCTTGATGAATCTTTTCCATTCTTTGGTTATGTATGGAAAGATAGAAATTAAATGACCACAATTTTGGGTATTCCATTGAATGAATAAATGATCTGAATCCTAAAAACAACAATGCTTTCGAATAAGCATGAGTAATCAAAGAGAGATTTTCGTCGTTTGTGGATCACTCGAATAAATGCAGTAATTCGAGAGAATAGAGTATCCTATAGTTATAGTACATTAATACACGATCTATACGAGTGTCTCTCATTCATAACGGTTTGGAATGCATTATCTTTGTTGCATCTTTCATTTTCCTTCTTATCTAATCCTTTCCTTCGACAATAATCACATTCATCCCAACCCCATGCAAGCAAATAGATTACAAGTTAAAAAAGCACGCAACCATCGGTCACAAATTAACCAATAATCTGGTTCAGAATCCAAACAGTATTGCAGTTAATTGCCTTTCGCCACTATCTTTACTTAAAATCTACTCCAAGAGTTAAAAGATTGCCCACATTGGAGAGAATCTGCCAACTAACCTGCAAAGTTCATATTTGTCATTCAAAAAGCCCATGCCATAGAATTAAACCAGAGATTCACCATAAGCTATACACGTGACAATGCACTGGAACTGTACAATTACCAATACCAACACCATTGAGGCTATGTTCCATTCGTGGTCATGGAATCAAGAAAGGGAATCCGATTCCAAGAAATCAAATTCCTTAAAATAATTTTTCATTCTATTGTTTGGTTCATCTTTAAGAATCAAGGGAAATTGTTCAATGTTAATTCAAAGAGAAGCTAAAACAACGAGAAAATGGAGCTTAATTAGGTTGATGCTAAAGGGTTATAAAAAAAAAATTCAAATCCACTAAACATAAGGTGGTGAAACATATTTAAAGATCCGTGTGATTCCTCTGACTGTCCGCTAAAAAGCACATCCAGAGTTCATATAACCATTTAAACAAATACATCATTTGCATACCGCAAAATCTCCCCATGCGAAAGAAAGGGCAAGTCTAGCCTTCTGCACTAGCATTCTACCAAATTCACGTCAACAGAATGGCAGTCATTCAGCTCGAGCTCACAATCTAAACTTCATATCCCGACTTCAACGCGAATGTTCCTCGAGTCGCAAAAAGAAACAAAGGGTACTTGGAGAAGAGCAAGAGTGAACTCTCTTGGGGACGGAATTGCTAAAGTCGCGACATTTGGGAGGCTCTGTGCTCGTGATCGTCCCAAAGCCAACAACAATCCAACGTTAGTGATAAGGCTTGGCTATGACTTGGGAGAGAGCACGCGTTTGAACGAAACCATCAATCAGATCTTGGGTAAGAGGAGATCTTTTGGGCTTCCAGTTGGGCTTTGTTCTTTGTGGGAGCTAGAACAACACGCCCAAGTTCTGAACTTTCCTTCGAAAGGCAATGTAAAGGTTGTTGTCGGTGTTTGGACCGGACCTAACCGGCCACTGAAAATCCATGTCGATCAATAAACTAGTCTATGCAAAACTCGGATTTTGTGTTCCTTAAACTGAAAAAGGTCAAGAAAATTTATTTAAACAAAGGGATATTGAGAAAAAAAACATTAATATTGTGACTATAACAGGAATATAATTGCCATAAAATCCTGCTATATAGTCACAATATTTCCATTTTTTCGTCATTAATGCAAATTACATTCATGTTTTTTTTTTTTTTTTTTGGTAACCGAGGTGTCCGAGTTAGCTTGCGCGCACCTCGACTATTCCTCGAGGGAGACTAGCACAGCAATCCACCGCCATGGCCCCCCACTTAAATCACAGGTGCTCAACTGGGGAATCGAACCTAGGACCGGTGCGCCTAACCACACAATCCCAAGTGCGCCCTAACCAACTGAACCACCCATGGGTGGGTGCAATTACATTCATGTTATAGTCACAATATTTCCATTTTTTCGTCATTAATGTTTTTTTTACTCAATATCCCTTTGTTTAAATAAACTTTCTTGATCTTTTTCAGTTTGAGGAACACAAAATCCGAGTTTTGCATAGACTGATTTATTGATCGACATGGATTTTCAGTGGTCAATCCGGTCCAAACACCAACAATAACCTTTACATTGCCTTCCGTAGGAAAGTTCAAAACTTGGGCGTGTTGTTCTAGCCCCACAAAGAACAAAGCCCAACTGGAAGCCCAAAAGATCTCTTGCCCAAGATCGGATTGATGGTTTCATTCAAACGCATGCCCTCTCCCAAGTCATAGCATCACTAACGTTGGACTGTTGTTGGCTTTGTGACAATCACGAACACAGAGCCTCCCAAATGTCACAGCTTTAGCAATCCCGTCCCCAAGAGAGTTCACTCTTGCTCTTCTCCAGGTACCCTCTATTTCTTTCTGCGACTCGAGGAACATTCGCGTTGAAGTCGGGAAACAAAGTTTATACTGTGAGCTCGAGCTGAATGACTGCCATTCTCTTGACGTGAACTTGGTAGAATGCTAGTGCAAAAGGCTAGACTGGCTCTTTCTTTCGCATAGGGAAATTTTGCGGCATTCAAATGATGTATTTGTTTAAATGGTTATGTGAACTCTGGATGTGCTTTTTAGCGGACAGTCAAAGGAATCACACAGGGATCTTCAAATATGTTTCACCACCTTATGTTTAATGGTTTGATTTTTTTTTTTTTATAACCCTTTAGCATCAAACTAATTAAGCTCCATTTTCCCGTTTCCCTTGATTCTTAAAGATGAACCAAACAATAGAATGAAAAAATATTTTAAGGAATTTGATTTCTTGGAATCGGATTCCCTTTCTGGATTCCATGACCACGAATGGAACATGACCTCAATGGTGTTGATACTGGTAATTGCACAGTTCCAGTGCACTATCACGTGTATAGCTTATGGTGAATCTCTGGTTTAATGCTATGGCATGGACTTTTTGAATGAAAAATATGAACTTGGTAGTTGGCAGATTCTCTCCAATGCGGACAATCTTTTAACTCTTGGAGTAGATTTTAAGTAAAGACAGTGGCGAAAGGCAATTAACTGCAGTAGTGTTTGGACTCTGGACCAGATTATTGGTTAATTTGTAACCAATGATTGCGTGCTTTTTAACTTGTAATCTATCTGAAATATCTACAACCCAATTGCTTGCATGGGGTTGGGATGAATGTGATTACTGTCGAAGGAAAGGATAAGATAAGAAGAAAAATGAAAGATGCAATAAAGATAAATGCATTCCAAACCATTATGAATGAGAGACACTTGTACAGATTGTGTATTAATATACTATAACTATAGGATACTCTATTCTCTCGAATTACTGCATTTATCCAAGTGATCCATAAACAACAAAAATCTCTCTTTTGTATAGGGTGTTATCGAGTCGCTTTATTTTATTTGATTACTCATGCTTATTCGAAAGCATTGTTGTTTTTAGGATCCGGATCAATTATTCATTCAATGGAATACCCAAAATTGTGGTCATTTAATTTCTATCGTTCCATACATAACCAAAGAATGGAAAAGATTCTTCAAGAGTCTCAAGGCCCAGAAGTGCATGATAAAAAATTTTGGGTCTTCCAATATTAATAGGTTGATTGTTTCGCTCCTCTATCTTCCAAAAGGAAAAAAGTGGTTAGAAGCATGGAATTGGCTAAGCATTTTCTTCAAACAGATATAGAATCAGAATGAATGGTTTTATGTCTATTACTAGTTTTGACTTGATGGAACTATACTTTGTTACTGCCTACATGCTTTATGGAGCATCTATACGAGCTCGGTTGTTTTTGCCTAGTTGGCTTCTCCTTTGTTCGACATTATGACAATTCAGGGATCTCATTTTATCATTCTGCCGGTCTATTCTCCCATATGACATTCCTTGAATTGCAATATGCTAGTTTGAACGTTTGAAACTGACATGATGTAGCTTTGTCGGATATGCAAATTAGTCAAAGGTTGGCTTTTGGAGTATTTGATACCATCAACATCGAGTATTTGATATAGCATCGGCTATGTGAGACAAACCTGATGGAAACCCGTCACCTTGGCTAAGGATTTACCCGTACGAGCATTGGTGGCTTGCCCTAATAAGCCACCGGATTACAAATGAGTATTTTGGCTTGGAACTATCAAGAGTGTGGGGCCCACCCTTGACAGTTCAAGCCCTTAGAGCCATCATGGCTCAAGAAAGGCCCAACCTTGTGTTTTTATGTGAAACAAAGATTCAAGAAAACGTGGTGCAACGTGTGAGGAAGAGGGTCAAGTTTCAGAATCAATTTGTAATAAATCCTGCAGGGATTAGTGATGGATTGGCTCTATTGTGGAGTGAGGATGCAGGGGTCTCGAGTATAACAGCTACAGAGAACTTCATTGATATCCAATATGAAGACCCGAGTCAGAAAATACCTTTTAGGGCGACCTTCATATATGCACCAGCAACCTACAAGGAAAGACTCATAATATGGGACAAAATCGAATTACTAAAACCATTGAACAGTCTCTCTTGGGTTTGGATCGGTGATTTTAACGAAACACTATCACTGGGAAAAAGTGGGAAAAAGGGACACCGACAACTATCAAATGCAATCTTTCAAAGAACTACTAGATAGCTGTGGGATGATGGATTTAGAAAGTAAAGGTTGTGCGTTTACTTGGTCAAATAATAGAGATGATAGGAAATTTGTGAAGAAAAGATTGGATAGGGCAATCTGTGACTTAGAATGGAGATTGACATTTCCTCTTGCTGAGGCCTTTGCCTTACCTGCTGTACGCTCGGATCATTGCCCTATTATTCTTAAAGGGAAAAATCCTTTAAATTCGAGGCCTTTTGCGTAGAGAATGAAGTCTGTGGGAGCATTATTAAAGAGTCCTGGGAAAAATCAGAAAGAACAGAGGTGGGTCTAGTTCAAAAGATCAAAAATGTTTCGGGTGCCTTGGTTAAATGGAGTAAAAAGAGCTTCCCCAACAATCAGCAACAACTCCAGCAATTGAAATTTGAACTTGAAGTCCTGACGAATGATAGAAACTTGAACCAAGACAAAAGGAGACGAGAAAACTTGCTGAACCAGATTGAGTCTCTGTGGAGGAGAGATGTATTGGGGACTGAGATCTAGAATCAATTGGCTGAGATGGGGAGACAAAAACACCAAATTTTTCCATGCCACTACTATTCACAGAAGACAACAAAACAGGATGTCGATGCTGAAACAAATTGGGCAGGAAACCTGGATTAAAGACCCCTCAAACCTGAAGGAGATGACCTCAGATTTCTTCAAAGAGTTATACAGTTCAGTAGGTTCTCAAAATTTTCACCCAATCTTACAACAATGCCCCTCTTTGGTATCAAACGAGATGAACGCAGAATTATCAGCGAGAGTCACTATAACAGAGATTCAGAAGGCTGTCTTTGAAATGGGCTCTCTAAAAGCACCCCGTCCCGATGGCTTAAATGGTCTTTTCTACCATCAGAACTGGGAAATTATTAAAATGGGACTCTTCGAGGAAGTCAGTGAGTTTTTCGAAACTGGAGTGACGCACCCTGAGCTGAATAGAACACATATTACCCTGATTCCCAAAGTTAGAAATCCAGAAAGGCTTGACCAGTTCAGGCCAATCAGCCTTTGCAATTTTGCGTATAAAGTTATATCCAAGGTCTTAGCAAACAGGCTGAAAAGATGGCTGCCCGACCTGATTGCAGAAGAGCAGAGTGCCTTTGTGGGGGGAAGACAAATACAGGACAACATCCTGGTCGTTCAGGAAGTTTTACATCAATTGAGAGTTAGAAAAAGAAGGAGATTTCAAGCCATCCTCAAACTTGACATGAAGAAAGCTTATGACAGGGTGGAATGGAATTTTTTACAAGCGTGCCTTCTCAAGATGCGTTTCTGCTCTTTTTGGGTAAATAGAGTTATGATGTGTGTCACTTTAGCAACGTTGAGTGTAGAGCTCAATGGTGAACCCTTACCGTACTTTCAACCCTCAAGAGGGATTCGCCAAGGGGATCCAATATCACCCTACCTATTCATTCTAATGGCCAATACACTTTCAATGCTAATGAGGACAGATGTGACCGATGGGACTATCAGAGGAATAAAGTTAAACAGGTTCTGTCCAACCTTATCTCATTTACTTTTTGCTGATGACTATTTTCTTCTTGGATGGAAAGCTGATCGAATGCCAGAATCTTGCTCTAATTTTGAACCAGTACTGCTATGCCTCTGATCAAGAGATCAACCTTAACAAGTCTGGTCTTTTCATGGGGCCAAACTGCCAACAGCAGTTACAAGAGAGTCTTGCGAATGTTTTGAGAGTTCCAATGATGGGAAAAACTGGAAAATACCTAGGAATACCATCTGATTGGGGAGCATAAAAAAAACATATGTTCTCTTGGATTTCTGCTAGAGTAAATATGAAACTGGAAGGCTAGAAGGAGAAACTGATTTCAAAAGCAGGAAAGGAGGTTCTGATTAAAACTGTGGTGCAAGCCATCCCCCAGTATGCTATGTCGATATTCAAGATCCCGGTCTCCATTTGCAAATCAATAGAAAGGAGAGTAGCTTCCTTTTGGTGGAAGAACAGTGAATCCAAAACTAGACTACACTGGTGAAGATGGGAAGTTTTAAAATCAAGGAAGGATAATGGCGGCTTGGGTTTCAAAGATCTCACTGCCTTTAACAAAGCAATGTTAGGCAAACAAGCGTGGAGACTTGCGCAAAATCAGAATTCTCTGTGGAGTAGATTGCTAAAAGGAATGTACTTTCCAAACAGATCTTTTTACATGCTGAGAGAGGTAATAGACCTTCTTGGGGTTGGCAAAGTATACTATGTGGCAGAGAAACTATCTCGGGGTCAATGAGATGGTCCATTGGCAATGGTGAGGATGTTAGCATAAGAGAGGATCACTGGCTGAGAAGGGGACCTATTGGCGGTCCAGCAAACAAGCAAGACCCCGTGAAAGTGGCAGAGCTAATCTCAAAGCAGGAGGCTAAGTGGGATGAACCAATACTTAGAACAATGTTCGATGAGGAGCTTGTTGAGGAAATTTTAACCATCCCACTCAATCCGAATCTTGGGAAAGACAAGCTAGTCTGGACTGAGAAGATATCGGGGATTTTTCCTGTCAAAAGTGCATACAATGCACTCAGAGACAAAGAACTCATACCCACACCAGACCAAGCATCGACCTCCTTTCAACCAACACGCGGATTATGGAATAGAAACTGGAAAGCCCAAATCCCCCCAAAAATTCGGATTTTCCTATGGAATATGTGCCATAATGCTTTACCCACAAAGGAGAACCTTTGCAAGCGAAAGATTATCTCACAACCACTCTGCTCGTTGTGCAACTTACAGGTAGAATCTACAGAACATATATTTTTATACTGCCCTTGGACAAAGACGATATGGCTCGACCCGAATGTTCTCGGGCAAAACCAGTCACCCCAACAGCACGCGAATGGATGCGAGGCTTCAGGACTTGATAGAGAGCCTTACCTACCTACCTTCCTTCGAATTGATAGCAGTAATCCTTTAGTGCATATGGAAAGCGAGAAACGACTCAGTTTTCAGAGGCAGGAATCCGGATGCATCAAACCTAATCAATGAAACAGAAGCGATTCTGAGTAGCTACGGTAGGTAGAATAATAAAGTCTCATGCTTTACCAAGTCAGATCCAAGCTTACCCATCAATTGGGTCCCCCGACGAATCCCGATCTGAAGCACTCAGAAGGTACTCCACTCGACGGCTTCACAGTAAAAATTCGAGCCTTTTTCTCCACTTCAGGCGCAAGCGCAAGCCCCAGTACAGGGTCTGAAACTTCTGGAGCCGTGGAGAGAGAAGGAAGGGAAAATCTATCTCGAATCTGACTGCAGTACTTTAGTTAAAAGTAGTCTAGTCAACGGTGTGGAGCAGTCCCACATCAATGAAGCCGAGGACATTCTGGCCCGTTTGCCTCATGTATTCGTGGCCCTCTGCAACCGAAGAGCAAAACCTTGCAGCTGATTGGTTAGCCAAATACCACCCGTTTAAATTGTGTCCCGACGTCTTGGGTCTCTAATCCTCCACAACTCCTTTGGAATTTTCTTTGTTCTGATGCCCCCTTCGTTGGGCTTTCCGTGTAAGGACCCGTAATATTTCAATAATGCACTTCTTTATCGACCAAAAAAAAAAATTTCATCATAAAAGATTTTTCAAAAAGAAAATGTTTGATTAGGCTTGATTATGCTGGCGAGCCTGTCGAGTTTAGTATTGCCGAAATCGCTCTCGGCTTTATAAGATACTCAAGTACCTCAAGTTCGAACTCGACCCGAAATTAGAAGGTACAATCCCGAGTAATCATCGAACAAAGCCCGAGCTACTAGCGAGTAGCTTGACTCTATTATGCCCCTATTCCAGGCTTTGCAATTTCGGGTCTATCTCGAGTGATTATCGAGTTGAGCTCAAGCTAATGGCAAGTAGCTTGACTCAATTACGCCCCCGCACCAGACTTTGTGATTTCGGAACAAGGGTCAACAACATCTTTTTTTTTTTTACTATTGTCTACTTCCCAATCACATGATAGTGGGGAAAATTACCAAAAAAGTCCTACACATATTACAATTGTGTCAATTCAATCTTAAATCTTTTGCAATTGTGTCAATTTTGGCCAAACGGCGCTAACATGGACGCCGACTGATGACATAATATGTTAATATTTTTTTTTCTTTTTTATTTTTTTTTCCTTTTTTTTTCTTTTCTTTTTCTTTCTTTTTTTTCTTCCCTCTTCTTCCTCCAGCCGGTCGCCAAAAAAAATGAAAAATAAAACAAAATATATGAAAATAGTACGTCGAGGGCCGGCCAAAATTAGCTGTGTGAACTGAATTGGCACAATTGCAAAAGATTTAGAACTGAATTAGCAAAAAAAAATGATTTAGAGCTGAATTTCCATAATTGTAATAAATTTAGGACTTGTTTTGTAAGTTTTCCCATGATGGTAGGACGAACAACATTGAAATTGGATGATAAACCAACTTAAATGCACCTATACCATCTAACCCACCTGTGGTTATGCGAGAATTTTCTCAAGCGGACGACGGACCTCATAAATATCCCGGTATATAATAGACCCGAAGAAGGGGGCAGCAGCTGCGAAAGGGAAAGCTTCCTAGCAAAGCCTTAGAATGGAATTCGGGTAAGAGTGCAAAGAAAGGATAAGTGTAACAAGAATAGAGGTCAGAACGGAAGAATGAAGCTGCAACCATCAAAATGAAATCGAAACAATCTTAAAGTCTGATTTAGCCATATATCAAGCTTGATCACATGCTTGACAAATTTGGATATTATATTTAGACAATTGAAGACTAACACTAGAACAAATACAAACACTGTAATCTACTAGAAACAAGTGCGGATTAAATGCTTACACCACTTGATCCAGGATCCTAATACAGAGACTATAATGTACATTATGGGAGACTTCTCGGGCAATAAATAACACGTCATGTAAACATACAAAGAAGAGTTAGCTGTTTCTCTCCACGAAAAAAAAGAAAAATGGTGATGGACACGACACTGAACACCGGCTTAGCTTTTCCTTCTTTTCATCATTCTCCAAGTCATTTTCTTTTTCTTCCATCTCAAGACGGCCATCCTCTCGCTTTTCCTTCTTCGGTATTTCAACCTATTCCTCAACCAGCCAATGTAATCCTTCCCTTTCTTGAGTTCAATGAAATCTACTAGATCACCATAATCACATGACTTCTTTGAGCCTTCTAGGAGACACTTGAGAAAGATTTCTCCGTTGCAGGTTTCGTCTGTACTCTCTTCCACGCAAACAGACTCCGTATGATTCGGTTTCGAGGAGAAGTATCGCCTTGCACTTCTTGGATGTTACTGCTTAAGCAACTGGTAGAACCATCCTGTATATACAATAAGGGGGAATAAAAAAACTGAAGATAGCAAGATCAAAAGAACAACACTGCATGCATTTTCTAAAACCTTGCTTGCACATTTCAGATGTATTTATAAACTATACAGCAGCATAAAACACTGTCCCCGAAAAGAGAATATGATGGAAAAACCGTACTCTTCGAATTGGAGCATTGTAAAATATGTCAAACAAGAATAATGAGTTTTGTTTGGTAATTGGACCAAAATGGGCGTTGCACAAAAGAAATTACATGATGCTTGGCAACTTTGGCAGGATCAAGAAAAGATGTAGAAGCTACCCTAACTAATAGATGAAGGTGCTTTTATCATAGAAGGCTACATGTAAATAAGAAAACAAGAATGCTATGAGAAGAAGGTAAACATTTCATCTTCTTATTTGTCTTCAATATTTTGGAGATCCTACTTCAGTCTGTTCATGTAACACACTGGTCACCAACCAAAGAACTGAATTTCATACTGACAGGTTAGAAAAGACATGGCTAGCCCGAGAACCAAAGAGCAGATCACAATAAAAGTATCAGACAGATAGTATACTCTTCTGGGTACCCAGGAATAATGTTGTGTAAGCAAGCAAAAGCCCACTAGAATCAAATTGAGCAGAGTTAACATGGACATAACTACCAATGAGAAAGGAATCACAATCGTAAGTATGGGTGAGAATGTTCGCTTCAGTTCGAAACATTCAAAAGTGAAACCACAACTAGATACGTACCTTAAAGACTCAAGCGAACTGTTTCTATTGGTACAGACCATGGGTTTCCCCCCTTTTTTTGTCTCCCACGTGCAAGAGAGAGAGAGAGAGAGAGAGAGAGATGCAGAACGCTAAGCGCCACCATGAACAACTGGTTCTATCGGTTTGGTTCACTGGTTTCACCCCACTTCTTCTGTCTTCCTCTTGAGAGAGAGAGAGAGAGCAGGATGCACAGATGGTCCGCAATTTTTAGACCTAATGGCCTGAACCAAACCAGATAAGCAAAAGAAATTTCAACCAAAAAGCAAAATGAGCTTCATAAAAACCAAGATTTCAGTTACGTTCGACCAGTTCGGTTTGGTTTCTGGGGCTCCCCAGGCATTTTGTACATCCCTAATCATAAGTTCAACTGAATTACCCACTAAGAGTATTTCTAACTGAAAGGCCAATTTATCAGCAATCCATCAAAGCTTCTACAGCATAATTTAAACTAGCAAGCAACCATTGTTTTGCATAATAAACAAAAATAACTCTAACCTCAGACACTGCCTCTGAATTTTCTGAAATGTCGACGCAACTTTTTGAGTAGAATTGTCAACCGCAGGGATCTGTCAATTTTAGAAGCATGACGTTCACAAAATCGACAAAGGCATGCATAAGACCACAAGGATCAAACCAAAACTTACCTCTTCTTTAGAGAAACATCCATGAGATGAAGATTCTCCTTCTAGAGCCAGTAACGACCTACCACAACTAAATCCCCTTCTTCCAAAATAATCAGATTCAAGAGCACCATGATCATAGACAAGCAAGCCTTAACTAAAAAGTCAAGCCTTGTCTCAAAGCATAATGATAGCAGTCCCAAAAAATGAAAGAGTGTCCCTGTACACTCTTCATGTCTCAATTTGTGCATTTTCATCCTCTCAAATAAGAAACGTTGAACTGATAAATGAACGCCAAATTGTTGAAAGCAGTGAACCATCTCAAGCAAGAAATTGTGCTGTCTCTGGAAAGACAAATCCTGTGAGAAGCGTAGACAACTTGTGTACCCATTATTCCTGAAGAGACATATTACTTGGAACATGGAATTGCTCATCAATTTCAGAATGGATGAAAGAAGATAGACATCTTGGAAACTCACTCCCCCGTTTTTGCGAGGGACGCTATGACCAGGGTCATGATTATATGCTTTTAAAATCACGCACTCTAAGACTGATAAGATCTCATCTATGTCTGACCAAGTCACAACATTGCCTATATACTTGGTATATGCCATAGATGCAGATAACATGTCTGTTGTGCTTTCCAAAATCATGTTCTGCCTGTAAGAGTTCCATGAATTTTCTAATTTGGCAACAAGAAGATCGAGTTTCTCCTTGGTCGCTTGCTTAATACAAGATTCAAAGGATGGCTGACTTCTCCCAAGCATACATGAAGAAAATGGATCTTCAGCACTTGGAGCATAACGACCTACATGAAAGTTACACATGTGCATCTTGTACATGTTGACAGACCTTTCAAATGCTTTCAGATAGAGGTCCATCTCTGTAAGATCTGGCCCTGTACTTAAAGAGAACATGCGAGTATCCATAACTTCATAACTTCAGAAACTAGCAGAACTAAATGTGCCCGAAGCATCTTTGGCACAAAAGGCACAATAGGGTTCACAAGTAATGCCAAGGCTGCAGTCAAACTAAGTTCAGGAATTTTGTTTTCCTTCCAATGGTGCCCATCTACTCTGTACAAAAATATTTTCAATTGCTTCCTCGTTAGAATCCAGCAGCATAAGATGAGCTGCCACCAGTTCTAGCACGACTCCAACATTACAATGATTACCGTTGCGCATAAATAGATTTTCACCAGGGAAGAAACCAGAATCAACAGATACAAGAGACCCCTCAGTGATTCTTCTGACAGGAGTTCATCTGCAAAAACCTGAAGATAAGACAATGCTCAACAGGATTCACAATTATAGTAAAACTGGAATCAACAGGCACAGGAAACACCTTTTCTATTTGTCTTTATTCCTCCTTTCCCTGGAAGTTAATTTATGAGCACCAAGTGAGATCTTTAACATGGTATCACAGCTCAATTCTTCATGTCCTACTTGCTATTTCGTTTGGCATATGGTTCTTGTTAATGTTAGTCCCTTATTAAAGTATCCTACATCACTTGTCTATCGAGTACTTGAACTTTTCGATTGGACCTTTTTAACACGATAGGACAGCCAAAGTCCGCCCAGTTTATGTCTCTTGTGAGGCTCCCCGTTAGTCAATTTCACGTACCATTCTTAGTCCAGCTTGCACGTGAGAGGGGATGCTAACAAAATCATCTCCATGTCATTTATGACTTGCAATGCATATGGATTTTTAAATTAGCCCTGCTAAAGAATGATCTTACTTGAAATAAGCAGATCGACTCTAACATCCACCTCAGTTGATTATCCTATGAAGAATTTATCCAATACATGTAAAGGAGCTAGAAGAGAGAAGAAAAAGGATTTAGTATCCCATTCTGGATCTTCATCATCCCCGATGAACTCCAATTCCCAACATCCTAAGGGAGCTATCCTTACTGGATTCTTACTTTTAATCATCCGCCAGTAATTGCTTTCTTTAGGCTCTTGTTTTCATGAATCGTCTCAAGTAAAACAAAGTTTTAGAATATCCACACTTCATACAAACTGTTACTCAAAACCATCTGAAGGACTTTTAAAAGCTGATGGAACGAGATCTTGTGCTACTCCTCCAAATTTTAACCCTAGCCTCTAGAAATTCAAGTACGATTCATACATGTTGATCTATATGCATACAGAGAGTATCTCGTGTTTCAGCTTGTATAATGGCATTTTCCCAACAAGATCAGTACAATAATTAATGTCCAATTGAGAATATGCCTCGAGCCCTTCCACAATAAGAAAACTGAATGGGTGCAAGGTTAAGAGGCCGTGCGACATAAAGACATTGAGAGCAATATGGCGGAAGTCCTTAGGCTTACTTAGTTTCTATATCTAGTGACAAGTCATCCCATTCAACAAGGTTGTACCAGATATGATTGCTCCAATCTCAACTCTGTCAGAGACCTGTCAATAAGCATTTGAATTTCTTGATTTTGATGAATTATGGTTTTCAAATATAGTACATGACAGCATCAGAACCTCACCCATCAACAGGTAAATATGCATATTGCACTAATAATAAGAATTTCTCAAACCCAAAAAGTGGAACTTTACATAAAGTCTATTTATCTCTGAGCAGTTGCACTAAAAGCAAAAGAAAAGAACGAATCTAAATTGGAGAACACACCTGATACTTTCGGAATAACATAACATGGCATGTAAAATTGTCGAAAGTACCTCTAGAAGCGCACTTAAGAGTGACGTGTGTGGATCTGAAGGTCGAAGAAAATGTAAGGATGCAACAAGGTCCTCTGCGACCAAGGTAGTGTAACCATTTTCACAGTAACTGCATTCCCGACGGAACCTCTTAAAGGAAATAGAAGTGCCCTCATCATTTCCACTTGAAGTAAAAGAAATTAACTTGCTGAGTATTGAAAGGAGAACTAGTTCTTTCTCAAGGATCAGATTTTGATCGAAGCTGAGCAGAGTTAATACTGACAACCAGCACCTTAACAACAAGGTTAGCTCTTCCGCGTTATTCCACAATTTGGAGGTAGATAGTGTCCTTGCATGCTTCTGACTGATGGAAATTTCTCGCAAAGCAGAGAATAGTTGTTGGCACATTTCACAAAGTTCGTTGTATAGGATTTCGGACAGCTTACATATATCCTCTTGAGGTAAAACATTGACAAGGCACGAGCTGTCCAGCGTCATCAAAGAGCACATCAACAGTGCACGCAGTCGTTTCAAGAGTGGCGGCTTCGGACACTGCCACCACAAACAACTGCAATTAATAAAAAGAACTAGCTACACAAACATTCTCATTCATCAGTCATCACATCCTATAGAGATGTCAGTATACACCCATATGCACCTACTTGGGTAAAATCAAACTACCATTTCGAAAGAGTTCTTGTTTCTCCACATGGAAATTGTTAGCAATGTCATTCACCTCGGTAAGAACTTCTAGGAAACCTATGTTACATTTCACTCCTTATATTAGTAAACTCGTAACTAGAAAATGGAAGGTCACACGACTTTGATGATGCGAACAACAAGGGTCTCATTATTTAAACCCGACCAATCTTCTTAGAAATGAATCACCTCAAGAGAGTAAGCTCGAGAAAAAAGTTCAAAAATTCAGAAGTTTCAAGTTCTTGATAAGCAGCTGAGATGCATTCAAACGATGGGAAAGCCAAAACATCATTCTTTACTGACCAATCGGCCCAGGCATAGGAAACAGTGCGTGGCACTTGAAATTCTCTCGTATCCCGAGTTGGAAATCAGATTCTACCGACAAATTAGGGAGAAAAACCAAAGAAAGCAAACGAACAAAATCAGAACATGGAGACAAAGGCCAGAAACGCCTCAGTGTTGCAACAGCAGCAACGAAGACGCCACACCACCATCTCAAGATATCAAACTGAAGCACACAAGACGGAATCCAATGCGCGAGGAAGATGGAGGAAGAAGAAGGAGATGTACCGGAGGAGATTGAAGAGCAGAGATTAGGGCTTGGAAGAGGAGACGGGAAGGTGGAGATACAGGGCTCGCGCTTGAGCGCGACGCGCGGGAAGCCATCTTCCTTTGCCGATTCATCTGCCATCACCAAAATGAACTCACTGGAGGGAGCGTCTCATCAAACTAGTTCGAAGAAGGAGGAGGAGGAGGAAATTTCATATAAAATTTTAGGTTAATACCACGAAAAATCTCAAACTGGTACGCTTGTCGCAAATTTACTTCAAATTATTTTTTTACCAGGAAAAAAATCCTAAACTGATACACTTTACCTCAAACTGTTATATCTGTGACAAATTTACTATAAACTAATTTTTTTGACAACGAAAAACTCCAAACTGGTATACTTGTGACAAATTTAATGAAAGTTAATATCACGAAAAATCTCAAATTAATACACATGCGACAAATAGAGGGTAAAATCTCCAAATTGGTACACCCATTAACTGTCTCGTGTCATCCAATTCAGCAATTTGACCGTTATATTTAACAAAAACTAACGGATGGTAAATTTGTCAGAGGTGTACCAGTTTGAGGTAAATTTGTCACAAGTGTACTAATTTGATATTTTTTGTGATAAAAAAAATAATTTTGGGTAAATTTGTCACAGGTGTATCAGTTTGGGATTTTTAATGATATTTAACCCTAAATTTTACATAAGTAAATATATATAACCTCTTTGGACCAATATATATAAATATAGTATCCGTTAAATTGTATCCAATTTCATATAAATTTTCCTTTGGTTCAAGAAAAATTAGTGATTTGAAAAAAAAATTCCTTTGTTGTGATATTGAGAGAAAATAGTAAAAATCATCAAGGAAAACGCTTAATAGGTTCGACCCAAAAAAAAAATGCTTAATAGGAAGAGTCATATTGCTAAGTTGCACATCAAGGGTTCGTTTGGTTCAGGGAAAATTAGTGATTTGAAAAAAAAAATCCTAAAAATGATCGCTTGAAATAATTAATCAATAAAAAAATCATCTTTATCGACAATAATTTATGTCTAGATATTTTCTTAGACTCCGTTTATTTGGCAAAAAATGACTAATTTGAAAAATTTTCCTATAAATATTTTCATAAATATTTTCCTAATGGATAAAAAAAATCCGTCCATTCATTTTTACAAGCAATACAAGCGATCATTTTTAGGAAAATATTTTCCAAATCAGTTATTTTTCGCGAAACAATCGGAGTAGGCAACAATATTTAGACATAAACATTTTCATAGACGATAAAAAAAATTGTTCATTCGTTTTTGCAAGCGATTATTTTTTCATTTGTTTCGCAAAAAATAACTAATTTTAGGAATATTTGTCCTAAAAACGATTGCTTATATCCCTTACAAATATTTACACATAAATTGTTATTGACAATGAAAATATTTTCATTGACTAATTATTTCAAACGATCACTTCTAAGAAAATATTTTTCAAATCATTCATTTTTCGCTAAACAAATACAGCCCAAAACTCATTAAAACTGATAATATTGAATGAGGCAAGCAATTAGGCAACGAGTCCTCCTTAAAAAGCAAGATGAGTGGATGGTGCAAGAAAAGGCCTCTTTGCAAGGAGAATGATCAACATCTTGCAAGTAAAAGATTCAGTAATTTTCAAACTATCAAAGCAAGTTAATAATTTAATAAAAATGTTGATAGCTGATCAACAAGTTACTAGGGAAAAAGGTCTCCGATTAGCTTTTTTTTTCAGATAATTTCTATATTTACTAACACTTATTGAAATTATTTACAAGAAAGAATTTCATTTTCATTTTGCGCGGAATAATAGAATTTGGAGTATGAAGCTTCTATTTCCATGCTTGGAGGGATAACTCTTAATGTCTTTCTATCTTCTTCTTCTTTTTCTATGAGCAAGATATTTCATTCACAAAAGAGTGGTACGCAAGATTGTCAGCAAAACATTAAAACAAAACCTGATCTTGTCAATTCATTCTGTTTCCTTCCTCTGTTCTTCATATTATCCAACGTATAAACTTCAAAATCTCCCTTAATGGAGTTCGAGGAAGGCTCATCGACTTCGTCTGGTTCTTTTCGGCGAAACAGGAAAACACTACTTCTGGTTTCGGCTAGGTGCAACGGCCTTAGCATCACCTTCTCCGAAGGGCCTGAAACTCCCTTTCAAACAGCTAAAAGACTTGAAAGGTCCCTCAGGTGAAAAAATGGAAAACATTAGGCTTCCTTGTATTTGCATAGGTTGTTTCAAGCATGTGTTTCCAGCAATGGCGTTCAATCCATGAATCCACTCACAAACATGTAACTTCAATGCAGCAGAAACTCATTTTGTTTCCCAGCTCCCTTCACATCTAAACAACACAAAGCAAGCCATCCGAATTTCGAATATGAACCTATGAATGTGGTATGAACGTCGGTGTGAGCTGGCTAACTGTGTGCAAGCACAGAGCCTCCATCACACAGCTTAGCAGTTTGTTGCATCCTAATCGTTTGAGAGATTCTTCTATTGCACCATGATTTGCGTAGATTTGCAATCAATCTTCCTTTGATAATTTCCTGCAATGAACTTGTTTCCCTTTTTGGTATCCACGTATTTGGATCTTTCCTTTACGTTAGAGCAAAATAAGGAAACTTCAAGATGCCAACATATTCTTTCCAAAATCTCATGTTGACAGGCCATTTCAGGAAAGAATATCATTCATGAAAATAACATCTCATATAGAATGATTCTCAGTTAGCAGTGCATCACAAAATTATAGAGCATAAAATCATTCTAGTAATTTGAATTATTTCTTTCCTAAAAAAGATATCAATCATTCTCTTTTCAACTCAAGACCCATAAAAAAGAATTGTATTTTTATTCCAGCAAGACACTTCCAGCTTAACCAACGATGTAAAACAATTCAACATGCCATTCCAAGATAAGGTCTAAATCAAATTATGATAACATGAGATTCTTTTCAACCATAATATCATGCATAAAGATATTTCTTGAAGAAAAAAAATTTTCAAAGCAATATAAGATCATAGAGCATCAATCAAATAAATCGCATTATCTCCAAGCAAGATATCAATCAATCAATTATAATAAATTGATACCATCTTACGAACCACCAAAACGCATCACACGATTATTCCTAAAAAATATTTCAAGCACAATTGACGACCTAAATTATAGAACACGACAAAGAAGATCGGATACGAAGATAATTTATAGAAATCTAAAGAATGTCTGCATCGTAAATTGAAAATATAACAACATACCAATTTCTCTTTCTCTTCTCTTTAGTTCCCTGCAAGAAAAGCAACTCTTCTTTTCTTTTGTACCCAAATGAATTTGGGTCCTTTTACGTTAGAACATTTCTTGAAATCCAGGATAATCCCTTTGGATTGTCTCCAACCTTTTGGGCATTCTTGCTTGAGATGAATTGAATCCCAAAGTTTGAACACTTATGAGTTTCGGCCAACAGGTTTTGTAAAATGTTTTTACAAACGAATTTTGAAAAAAAAAATTGAAGACTTACACTTTAATCTTTCCTTGATACTTGGAAAACCATTTTTGATCAAACTCTTCTTTTCAAAACCAAGTCCAGATTCATTAAAGTAAGGAACTTGCTAGAAAGAATGTTTTCTGAAGATTTTGGATCGAAAGAAAACTTCTTGGAAACTTTTGAAATTTCTTCTTTGAAATAAGTATTTTCCTTTGCAATCAAATCTAGATTTTCTTTGATTTGTGAAAATTCCTTTTTCCTTTGTAAAAACTCAATCTTTTCATTGTTGGAAAGTTCCTGTTGCCTCAACTTTGAGTTTTCCTTCTTCAACTCAGAGATCTTCTTGAGAGCAGCTTTATAATCCATGCAAAATTCATCAATGTAATCACATACTTCTTTTGGAATTTCAGAATGACATAACTCAACTTCTCCATGTGAATCTGAATATGCCATGAGACATATATTTGCATAGTGTTTATCGCTATCCTCGTATTCAAAGTCACTCCAAGTCTATGCTTTTGGAGCCTTTTTGTACTTCTCATATTTGCCTTTGTTCTTCTTCATTAAAGGACAATTTAGCTTAATGTGTCCTTGCATCTTGCAATGGAAGTAGACGAGGTCTTTGTTTTCCCCTTTTCACTATGTGATTGTTTCTGATCATTTTGTCTGAATGATCTTTTGCCCTTGAATTTTCTTCCCTTTCTAGCCATCTTTCGAAACATCTTTACCATGAATGCAAGTTCTTCATCTTCTTCTTCCTCATCTTCAGAATCTGTCAACTCATAATCAATATTAGCTTTTAAAGCAATTGACTTCTTACCTTTCGTATCTTTTTCTTTATTGACTCGTTCTGTTTCGTACAACTGCAAAGTTCCAACAAGTTCATCAATGGATAGAAGTCTGATTGTTTGACACTCTTAGATAGATGGCTTGATGTAATTCCATTCTTCTGTAAGTCCTCGAAGAATCTTTCGAACCTGCATAGGTTCAGAAATAGGAGCATTTTGATGAGCAAGACCATTAACAATCTCTAGAAATCTGTTAATCATATCAGCGATTGTTTCGTCTGGCTTCATTTTGAATGCTTCGTAGTCACTTAGTAGAATACTAAGTTTGGTCTCCTTGACTCTGTCAGTTCCTTGATATGTGACATGAAGTCTGTCCCATATTGCTTTTGATGATTCTTCTACAACATGGTTATATATAGTAGGATATAAAGCACAAAAGAGAGAATAAACGGCTTAGGAACCAAGTGTTTCTCTTTTGGATCGTTCAGTTTTTGACAAGGTAGGCGCAAGAGCATCATTCTCGTTTCCTGTAGTAACAGCTGGTGTAGTGGTAGGATTTACTCCTTTTGTTATAACATCTCACGTCAAATTATCTGATGCCTTGAGGAACCACTTCATCTTGTTACACCAAATGTTATAATCCTTTCCATCAAAGTAAGGAGGCTATTGTTAAACTGTTATCGTTTGATCCTGAAGAATAGTTACTAGACATAGTAGATCGTTAACTTAGAAGTAAAACACTTCAAAATAATGATCACCTTACTTTGATATCAATTATTGTATCTAGCAATATCACCTAGAAGGGGTGAATAGGTGATTTTAAACGAATTTGACTTGAAATAGCGAAATTTAAAAGATTCAAGTCAAATATCACAAGAATTCGGAATTTGATGGTATGCAGTTTATGATTCTAAAAAAAAAAGTATGCAATATTCTATCAAACACAGTAAGAAGAGTTTAAGGAATGAGAAAATTGCACACGATGATTATAGTGGTTCGGCTTAATCAAGCTTACGTCCACTCTCCCACGCTGATAGCCGACAGGCTGGATTCCACTAGATGAATCAATGGAGGTTTACAATAAGTGATGAGATTCTCTTTGATAGATCATATTATCATCTCTCAATCACTCTTACAAACCCTCTCAATGATTGTCGTATAAAGCTCACGAAGACAAGTGCGTAGAATCTGAAGTTCTCTTGCACTTTGGAATTTTTTATTCTGATGTCTCTCCCTCGTAACAGCACTAATGATCTCCTTTATACTCCTCCATCCCCAAACTAACCGTTGGACACTCTCCAATCTTTAATTGGATATCTCCAATCCTTGATTGAACGAGACTGTATCTTGAAGATTTAATAGCCGTTGAGTAATAAGAATCTGAATCCCGCTGATTGGGTCGCCCATACAACCAAATTTTTTTATTTTCATAAGTAGATCCCTTCATTTAGGGAAGTTGGCTTGTCTCTAGAAAGGTGATTTCCAATTAGAGATATTCTACGATACGTAATAGAATTATCTTCCAAATCGAAGATTACAGACTTCCTTAATAGCATTTGTCATACGTGGGTCTTCAAATAAGAATTGTCTCTGAATTCTGCATATATCGTTGTTTCTGATCAGTCATTAGAAACAGAACCAGTCTTCTGAATCCGTATACTTTGTTGTGTCTGAACAGCCTTCACAAACAGAATCAATCTTCTGAATCTGAACAGGAGAATACTGAGTTTGAAGTTAATAGAGTCCTTGTTGATGCACGCATATAATGTTCTTCAAAGGTGGAGTTGAATCTACATAAGTGATACTCCACTTAATCTAGATAACATAATTCAACTTCTTCAGAGATAGATACGCGATAGTCTTGCCTTGAGTCTGAACATCCAACTAATGTCAATCTAAACTTCTTTCCTTGTGTTTATCACTGATCTATCTTCGAATCAACAACCCTTGTGAAGTTATCAATTTTCTTGCTTATCAACTTCTGATGCAATATCAAGAACTTCACTTGAGCATCCATTTTCTGGTCCCTCCAAGCATATTGGTCATCACAGCTCTACCTCACTGTTCACCTATCCAAGGTCCTTCCAAGTTTTACCGAACTTCCTATTCTAGGCTTGTTCACCTTCTACTCAGGTACCTCCAGCTTGTAGACACATCTACGCCCAATACCTTGTTCACCATTGATAGATAACTCATAACATTCGGATGTTCTGTTAATACACCATCTGCATAACGACTTGTGATTCTTTCACCTGGTTCTACTCAATCAATAAACACATTAGTAGCCTTTGATTATTTTGTTATCTTCAAAACATGGATTTTTCCTAACAAATTGATCCTCTTGAAGACAAAGGCTAGTTTGGATATTGAAGACTATATAAAAAGATCAACCTACATTGAAGAAGATATGACTACGAAATAGAGAAAGCTTTACACATTTATACTCTTGTTGAGTTGTTGAGCGAGTATTCATTTACTGAGAGCGCTCATCACTAATTGTAATCTCTTTTGAAGTGTATGAGTGTTGTAGTAGGGTTTGGGATTAGGTAGTGTGATCTACTAGCTTCGGGTAGAAGCAGCACTGGCTATGCTTGTATCTACTCAAGGATTACTAGTGGATGCCAACCTTATTAGCGTCTGTTGGTCTGGGAGAATGAACGTAGGCTTGGTTTAAAGCAGATTACTATAAAGATTTGTGTGCACCTTATTATATCTCTATGTTTATTTCTATATCTGGCCGATAGAAGCAAAGTACTTGATATAACCAGTTTATTCTTGAATATATCAAACTATTCCTGCATATGTCAACTTGATTATGTTTCTTTAGTAAAAATTTATCATGTTTCATAATACAATCTATTCACCATCTCTAGGTTTCATAATTGACCATAACAAACTATTGATAAATGTTCCATGTAATTTTAACGTTTGTGTCATTTTCATGTAGTTTAGGAGAGAATAATCAGTGGTTTGCAACTGCCATGTTAATAGTTGACATGGCGTTCGCTTATTTATTGATATCCAATCACATCTTGACTAGGGGTGTCAACGGTTCGATTCAGTTCGGTTTTCCTAAAAAATCTAACCGAACCGATGGGGTAAGCAATTGAACCGAACCGAATTGTTATCCGAACCGAATACGAACCGAATCAAAAATTCGATTTGGTATGGTATGGTTCGATTCGGATTTTCGGTTTTCCTTCTTCTTTTTATATTTGCATTGAATGAAACCGACGACCACCTGGACGAGGAAAATCGAGCAACAACCAAGAAAGAAGTACACAGATTCTGAGCCATAGAATAAACCTGCCCGTGCTCGCATACTTCAAATAGAAAAATGGAGACGAGAATCAGATAAATACTCAGAGCTTCAACAGAAGCGACTTGCGAAGATATGAATTCAAAGTCAGCTCATGGCCCGGACGGCCACTCCCGAGCTGCTCCCTCCTCAACGCCCTGACCATCCTCTCCCAGTTGTCGTGAGCCCTAGCCACAGCTCCCGGGACGTGATGGAGAGGCGGAATCCACGCTGGTGTTGCTGAGAAACGACGACGATCGGGTCCGAATTCGAGCGGTCCATCTGTCGACGGCGGAGAGTTTGGATCTGGAAATGAGTTGGGAACAGCGTAAAAGCGAAGTCTGAAATTTTAAAGATAAAGGGTTTAGCAGAGAGAGGAGAGAGATGAGAGAGAAGATCAAATGTCAGAGTGAGAAGAAAACGTGGAGGTTGTGGGAAGATTAAATCTCGGGGGAAATCCATGGTTTGGTTAACCGAACCGAACTGAAGCAAAATAAATCGAATCGAAAGAAAAAATCGGTTATTTTTTCATTATCCGAATAAAAAAACCGAACCGAATCGAAAATACATGAAATTTCGGTTCGGTTCAGTTCGATTCGGTTTCGGTTCGGTTCGATTCGATTTTCAGGTTCGGTTCTGACACCTCTCTTGACATATGAATATTGATGTGTATATTAAATAAAATTAACTTTTTTCTCTTTTCCTCCTCCATCTTCAACCTCCGCTCTGCCTGGGCTTGACTTTCTCCACTGCCCAAACCATAGCTACCACCATCCTTGAGCTGCCGCTACCACCGTGGCCGCCACAGTCCGAGGCAAAGCTGTTGAGCTCATTGCCGACAGCCATGGGCGAGCCTTGAGCTTAAAATTATGTATTTTCTCTCTCTTCATCTCCATCATAGCCACAAAAAAAAATATTCTCCATCATAGCCACCATCTCTCCGGCCACCGCCCAACTTGGCCATGTCCACCGTCTCCATCCACCACTCAAGGCGCGGTAACCTCCATCTTCGAAACCCACTTCCCACCATGGTTGCCGCAATGAGTTCCGACAGTTTCGCATTCAGATCTGGAACCGCGGAGCCACAGCCGCGACAGACCTAGAGCCATGCTCGCGTCTAGATCCGGAACTTCGAAGCCATGGCGGCAGCAGACCTTGGAGCAGAGTCATGGCCGCAGCAAACCTCAAAACCATGGTCGCGACATACCTTGGAGCCATGGTCACGTCCAAATCTGGAGCCATGGCCGCGAAGCTATGGCCGCAGCAGACTTTGGAGCGGAGCCATGGTCGTGTTAGTCCTTGGAGCCATGACTCGCGACAGATTTGGAGCATAACGGCATACGAGTCAGCTATTGAAATGGCGCTCGCAAACCACTCAATATTTTCTCGTAGTTTAGGGACTAGATTGAATATTTACCAATAGTTAAGAGGTCACATCGAACAAATTAAAAATTCATAGACCATTTGTGTCATTTTTCCATTTCAATTTTTTTCAAGCGTCATATTTCCGTGCTCCAGTCTTAGGTCAAAATATAGCTAATGCGTAGTGTAATAATTTAAAGTTTTTAGAACAGTTAACAGTGATTTTATGGGATCTACATGTATCGGGACCACTTATGATTTATCTTTTCCTTTTTTTCAGGGCCACCTAAGTTAGTTCTCGTCTCTTTCGAGTGGGTGCTAAAAATAATTATTACATGGGCTGACGTTAAGCCCTCATTAGTCCCAAAATGAATCCACCTCGAGCTCAAACCCTAAATAATGAGAGAAAAATAATATAAAGCATACTTAGGTGGAATCTTTGAGTCCTTTGTAAAGCGAATGTCAATCAAATGGACTTGGTACATCCAAACCTCTTAATTAAATCCGATGACTTCTTCATGTGGCGAACGGTCAATAATTAGCTACTTTAATCCCACGAATCTTAGCATTTAATAATGATTGGATATAATTCGAATTGAATAGTCTTTCGAGAACATTTCTTTGTCGGTCCTGATGTTTTTTCAGTGAGACCGACCACCTAACGCGAGTGCAATAGCCAACCAAGCCAATCATAGCAATGGACCGCTAGCTCACATGCGCGAGTATCATTCGAACTTCGAAGTAAGGAGAAGCACCAAAAAGTCATAAACTTATTGTAATTGTGTCAATTCGATCACAAACCTTATTTTTTTGCCAATTGAGTTCTAAATCTTTTACATTTTTTCCAATTCAGTTTATTCGACTAGTTTTCGCTGAAAATCATTGACGTAGATAACTTTTAATATATTTTAGGGTTAATACCACGAAAAACCCCAAACTGGTACACCTGTGACAAATTTACCCCAAACTATTTTTTTGACCACGAAAAACCCCGAACTGGTACACCTGTGACAAATTTACCCTGAACTATTTTTTTGACCACCAAAAACCCTAAACTGGTACACTTGTGACAAATTTACCCTAAACTAATTTTTTTTTATCATGAAAAATCCCGAACTGATACACTTGTGACAAATTTACCCTCCGTTAAATTGGATTAATATCACGAAAAATCCCAAACTGATACACCTGTGACAAACAGAGGGTAAAAATGCCAAACTAGTACACCCGTCAACTGTCACGTGTCATCAAACTCAGCAATTTTACGGTTAGATTTAATGAAAACTAACGGAGGGTAAATTTGTCACAGGTGTACCAGTTTGGGGTAAATTTGTCATAAGTGTACCAGTTTGGGGTTTTTCGTGGTCAAAAAAATAGTTTGGGGTAAATTTGTCACAGGTGTACCAGTTTGGGGTTTTTCATGGTATTAACCCTATATTTTAATATATTTCAAATTTTTTATTCTTTTTTTATTCTGTTCTTTTCTTTTCTTTCTCTTTCTTTTTTTCCTTCCTCCTTCCTCCGGTTAGTGGCCAAGTCCGACGCCGGCCAGAGGCGAGGGCCGGTGAGGTCGACCTCTTCAGCCTCTAGCGAAGCTCGCCCCCGCCACCACTGGCGAGGAAGAAAGAAGAAAAAAAAAGGAAAAATAAATAAACAAATTGATAAAATATTAAAATATTATTAAAAATGTCCACATCAATGCTGATCACCTTACGTGAGCGATTTTCGGCCAAAAAATTAATCAGGAACGAAAAGCAAATTTGGATTATGTGGAGTGTGATCGGAGGAAGCTTCTTCACCGGATGATGCCAAGGGAGAGTACGGTACTCGCACACTTTCCTCTGTGAGATCAAATCGAAGCTCGTTGGGACGTGCAATGTGTCCAAGTAACGGTACGTTTGTTGCTCCGCCCCACCGGTGCACGAGACAAGAGACTCTTTCCCCTTGTTTCGGTGACCCGGCCATGCCACGGTCGTGAACCAACTTTTGTCGTACCGGGTCAATTTATGTTTTAGGTTCTAGTTAAAACCACGTCATCCATGCCGACACTGATAGATACCAGGTATATTTATTTCGATTCGAAGGATTTTGTTGAACGGGAACGAACCTTAAGGTTTTGTGTCTTTTAAGGTATGAGATTCCAGTTGTTTTACCGCCGTAACATCTAAGGTTACGAAATATGATAGAATGACCATACGCGAGAATTTTGATTGAGGACAATTGAGAACTTTGACATCAGCATATCACCGGACGATTACATGAGCCTATTGTTAGCAATACATTGAGAACGACAGAGCAAATTGCTCTCGATAAAGCATACGCTGATAATATACGGCGATCGGCGGCGGCAGGCGGTGGCGGCCGGCGGCTTGGAACAGAAATTCTATTTCTATTTCTCCCAGAAACTCAAATTTTTTGTTTCTCAAAGTTGATTCTAATTTATTTCTGGAACAACTTTTTGTTCCAGAAATAGAAAAATAGAATTACGTTACCAAACGAGTTTCTGTTCCAAACCTATTTCTGGAATAGGTTTGGAACAGAAATTCTATTCCTGGAAGGTTATCATGCACCCCTAAAGATAGGCTTGGCGAGATGAAAATGTATCTAAATCCAATTTTGCAACCACTATTTGGGCCGCTATTAGAAAAAAGGACGAAGAAGAATACATGTATACTTCTCCTTACATCGAATTATCAGCATCAAGGCTCTGTTTGTCTCGCCAAAAATATTACGGCTTGAAAAATATTTTTGTGTTCGCTTGTATCGCTTTAAAAAAATGAATGAACAACAATTTTTTTCATCGTTCGCAATGATGTTTGAACATAAATTGTTGATAGTAATGAGAATATTTTTTATTAACTGATTATTTCAAACGATACAAGTGATCGTTTTCAGAGAAAATATTTCTCAAATCGTTTATTTTTCGCGAAACAAACGGAGCCTAAAAGTAATTCGAGTAATCCGAGGTTTATATGGTCCCTACAAATTGGAGCCCACTCGTGCCTTTATTATTCCCTACAAATTGGCAATTAGGGCACTTTTTAAATTTTTAATCACGCAGAGCCGGCCAACCGAAATCAACGTGGATTATAAACCCTTCGCAAAACGACGATAACAGAGAAAACCTCCCCTCTATATTTATACATTTCATCCCTCCTTCCGCGGACGCGCTTTCGGTTTCTTCTAGTTTTGCCCCCCGAATTTCCCCGAATTTCTCATCTCGCCCCTCGAAACTTTCGCACTTTAATCACGCTCGGATTTTGGGAAAAAAGCAATCCTTCAGGCCGTTTTCACGAGGAATCTCCTCTGAATTGCCGTATTTATTCGTCGCGGTTGTGTGCTCGATTAGGGTTTTGGATCTCCAACCGGTTCGCCTTTCTGGAGTCTCGCATCTTCGTGCACCGAATCGCCCGATACAGTCGTTGGGCTGTTCATATTGCCGAGCGCGTCGTGATGTTCGTTCCGGGATAAATTTCGTGGCCAACCTCTCGTCTCCTTCAGCAGATTGTACAATCAGGCGAGTTTTTTTTTTGTTTTTTGGAAAAGTGAAGCGTGATTACGGGACCGTGTGTCGGACATGTTTCGGTTTGATTGCCCGGATGGCGTCTGAGAGTTCTATGCGAGCGTGTCATCTTCTCATTTTATATTTTATGAATTTTGTCAACTAGACAGGTTTGTGCCTTATTTTATGTTATTTTAATTGCATTAAATTTTTTTTTTTTGTCGGAAAGGGTCAAGAATTTCCCTTGCTTTTGCGAGGTGGTGGATTCAGCTCTCTGTCATCAAGGTCTTATAATTATAAGCTGGGGCGGTCGCTATGTTGGTTTTCAGTAGAAACAGCTGCTGCAGCAACGTAATCAGCTGTTTCGTTCATTTGTCTCAATGGCATCCGTTGGAATAGCATAGCTGTGTTCTGGGCTTGAAAGCCCTGTCCTCTCCTGTGTATCCCAGGTGTGTGTATGAAAGTCGATATTTTGTTCGCTTGCGGAATCTCAACTGAAATAGCTGATGCGTGGATTCGCTTCAGGCGATTGATTTCACGAATCTTTCGCAAGGAAGCTTCAGAACTACAGGGTTAATTGTTTTCTGGAGTGAGTATTTCGCTACCAAGTGCACTTAGTAGCGACAATCAGCCAGAGTTTTGTTTTTGTTCGCGTTGATATCGTTAGGCGTCCCTTTCTTTCTGCTTAGGAGAGGTCCGTGGTTGGCAACCGTGTTTGAGAAATCAAGGGTATGCATTTTTTGCAGGTCTTTGGAGTTTTTGTTTATCTTGGAGCTGAAAGTTGCAGTATAATTATAGGTTTCAAATTTCTCATGTTCAACAAAGGGTATCCAATTGCAAGATTCATGGGCTGCTGTAGTTGCTTTGGATTCTCTAGGAAGCCCAGAAGAACCTCGAGGCCCATTTCTGGATTGAATAATCATCTTTCTCAGGAGTTTCTGTTGGATGAAGACATTGAAGATGAGGATGATCGTTCATACAATGGGGAGGTCACGGATAGTGGTCACGATGATGAGGGTGAATTGTGGAGCCGTGCCCAACGTTCGGAAGATATACTGAGGTTTAGAGAAGAAAACGGCATGATTTGCAGGCAATATCCTGTAAAAGAAACCCACAAAGTTATTCGTTCGGAGGTAAATATCAAGGAATTGTGAAACTCTTTCTTGGCCACATTCATCAGAGTATGCTGCAGTTGCTTCATGAGAGATCATAAATGGATATCATGCAATCAGGGAATTTGACGTTGCATGTGCTTTTAGTTTGCGTGATCTTTTACCTGAAGTAGTTTTTCTATCCAAACAGTATCTTAAGAGCTGAGCGTCTATCCGGCTCGCCTGTTATGATCCCTTCGTATAAACTGCCTATTACGCATATACAAAGTGCTAGCCTGCACAACCTCCTTGAGTGAACCGTGCAAGCTTTTAGTCTTATCTCAGCAGCGGTATCTGTGATATTGAGCAAAGCTATGTCAGTCTCTATGAACCAGTTGCTCTGTGATATTTAGCATCTTTTTTCTACTATAAGCTTACGAGTTGTCATTTTCTGATGAGGCACATACGTCTCTCTGATCATGCATTTATGGTCATGCTTCTTATCAGGATGAAAATGGAAATAAGGTGGTCAATGAATATGTTCGTGAGTGTAAGATTGGCTCTGGTAGCTATGGCAAAGTGGTATGTGGTTGTATCATATTTCATCTTGTTACTTTCTTACGGGAGATGATGCAGTTATTATTTGATGTTCAACAGGTTCTCTACCGAAGCCAAGTTGATGGAAAGCATTATGCAATTAAGGTAAGTTTAATATACTTCCTGGCTGCTTATGAGTTTGCTAAAAACTCTAACTAAGAGATAAAAACTCTCTCTCTCTCTGTCACTCACACACACACACACACACACAGTGTCTCTCATCCTCACTTTTGTTGTCAACATCTTTCATGCATGAGATATAGTTTTTGCAAGCATGGTATAATGACGCGATTAGCAGCTTAGAATTTCAGAGTGGTTAACTTAATGAATCCTTTATCTTTTGTCTGTCCTCATTTCTTGAAAAAACGCTAGATACTCCAAAGATAGTGCGCTAGGTGGCTATACGTATGTGGGAGCGTTAGACATTTGTTTAGAAGATGTCCTATCTCATACTGTTTCTGTGGATTCATTATTTCTCATTGTCCTTTAGAAGCATGTATTTTTTCTGTATTTGTATAATGAAGGGGCTTGTTTAATATCTAGAAAATTATGATCTGTATCAATTATAATCATTTCATTGCAGGCCTTTCATAAGTCCCATTTGCTAAGGCTGCGCGTGGCACCTTCAGAAACTGCCATGACTGATGTTCTTAGAGAAGTATGTTTTTTGTCTGATTCATCTTTGTACGCTTTATCTGGATTTGCTAGGATGAGTTCTCTGAGCAAATTGTGTTGATGATAACCGGGAAAAACATGCTTCATATAACTTAACTCTCAACTTCTTGTGTTGCTTGATCCATTCATTCTATTTATGTGGTGCAGCTGTTTAATGTCATTCTTATGCTATTCCTTGTTCAACTATGACAGAATAAAGACCTATTTAAGCTACATTTGTTCGTTGACATAATCTATTAGAGGATTAGAGCAACATCATTTTGCATGGAGTTGCACTTCCAGATAAAAGCTTTATTTATGTTCCTCCTTTCTCTGCAGGTTTTGATCATGAAAATATTGGAGCACCCTAATATAGTTAACCTCGTAGAGGTGATTGATGACCCAGAAACAGATCACTTCTACATGGGTATGCTCGTCAGTTTACTTCCCATTGGTTTTTTACAATGAACTTTCTATGTGCTTGATTATGCCATTGAATTTCTGTTGAAATTGTCTCAAGTATCATAACCTTGACAAGTGGTTTATTTTTTGGTTTAGTTCTTGAATATGTGGATGGTAAATGGGCTTATGAAGGATCTGGTCCACCTGGCGGGATTGGAGAAAATACTGCCAGAAAGTATCTGCGCGATATTGTTTCTGGGCTGATGTATCTCCACGCTCATGTATGCTACTGCTATCTGCGTTGAAATATACGAGCGCGTTGCTTTCTGTTTTGTCCTTCATGCTGTGATGATGTTAAGCTGTCAACACTGTAGTGAGTGCCTGTTCTTTTCTTTAATGCGAGGGAACCAGAATATAGTGCATGGAGATATCAAGCCTGATAATTTGTTGGTGACCAGTTCTGGCATTGTGAAGATAGGAGATTTCAGTGTTAGCCAGGTCTTTGAGGTAATGATTGCTGCTCCCGAGGCCTCTGTAAATTGTCACTTGAATGGAAGAGAAACTACAAAAAATATGCTTTTGCTTGATAATTGAAGTTGTAAATTTGAACTTCATATTATAGTTTGTATTTTTCGGAGGAGAAGACAAATCTCTAACCAGCTTTGACCCCCGGGCGGGGAGAAGTGTTTGGTGTTGATATTGTCCTATTTCATGCTATTTGTATGAGTATGCGAGAAAACAGTTTACACTAGTTTATGTTATGTTTGTGGATCTAAACGGGATATTCTAATGCTACGTTTGGAACACTTTGAGGTTAGGAGAAGAGATGAAAAAAATTAAAATTTCTCTCCTTTCTTCCTCACAAAGCTTTTAAAGTTTATTACATTTTCTACACCCACCCGCCATTTTTTTTCCGTTCCCCTCCTTCCCAATCAAAGCATAAATGTACCAAGTCTATGGGTAATCTGGTTTGGATTTAAAGACGATAAATCCTGAGGTCACTCTTTTGTTAAATGATGGGGATTGTGAATTCTCGTCGTTGATATCTGCAGGATGATAATGATGAACTTCGGCGATCCCCTGGGACTCCTGTTTTCACAGCACCCGAGTGCTGTCTAGGTGCAGTCCTTTATCCATTACGGCAATGATAGGGCAAAATATTGACATGAAAGTACTTCGTAATGTGATTTTCTTCCTGGTATATAAAATAGGTCTCACTTATCGAGGGAGGGCTGCTGATACTTGGGCTGTGGGAGTCACTCTTTACTGTATGGTCTTGGGACATTATCCTTTCCTTGGAGAAACACTGCAAGATACGTATGACAAGGTATATATGCCTCTCAGTCAGCCCTAACCCCTTCTTTCTCACCGTTTCGTCCCATTATTTGAGTTGAGTTTATGCTTTTTGAAATTTGATTTGGCAGATAGTTAATAACCCTTTGATACTCCCGGATGGTCTCAATCCACTGCTCAAGAACTTGCTGGAGGGGCTTCTTTGCAAAGGTTGGTATTAGTAGTGTTAGTGGGCTCCATCACATACCTTATCCCAACTGCAAGCTGTGCACAGTGACTGTTTTTCCCTTCTCGTTCTTTTGGTTGGAATGCTAAAATGCATATCTATCATACGCAGATCCAGAACACAGGTTGACATTGGATGCTGTCGCAGCTCATGCCTGGGTTGTTGGAGAAGACGGGCCAATCCCTCAATATTTATGCTGGTGCAAGCGCAAAAGCTTGGAGGCGCAAGTACCTGATGGGAGCAAATATGATACTGACATGAGTTTGACTAACTGATTTTCGTTGACTTTTGGAATTACCTATCTGTATAGTAAAGCCCAAGAACTTCTCCTTTCTTTTTCCTTTTTGGCTCATGAGCTGACGAAAATCTGGAGATGGGAATCAGAGAAGGTGCTGAGAGGAATTATCCATTGAAACAGGGATGAAAGACCTGTGCTCCTCGCCTTACCAAAAAAAAAAAGACCTGTGCTCCTCAGAGTGGAAATAGAGATGGATAGATGTCTGGATGGC
The DNA here is from genome assembly GCA_029784005.1 of Lenwebbia sp. NSW1173648. Classification (NCBI taxonomy): domain Eukaryota; kingdom Viridiplantae; phylum Streptophyta; class Magnoliopsida; order Myrtales; family Myrtaceae; genus Lenwebbia; species Lenwebbia sp. NSW1173648. The sequence continues at coordinate 2,469,170 of JARCGZ010000011.1, forward strand.
TCTAGAAATGCAGATATGAGTTTTAGTAGGTTAAGACTTTTTGGATTTTGTTTATGATTTCTTGACGAAAGATTAGCGTGTCTCGCCACTTACAATGGGCTCATAGGTTTTGAAACTGAGTTAGAGATTTATACTGACATTTATTGATTCCTTAGCAATTTGCTTGATGCTTGATTTTCTACCATCTCTGGTCATAGTATGATTGAGTAATAGTTTTGCTGCACTTAGTGATACTCCTCACTAGTCGATGGACGTGGTACTCACGAAACTTGATTGATCTGAACAGATTTTCTGATGTGAAATCTTTCATTAGAATGCCGACGGCTACATCGTCTTAATATGATGGGGCAAGAGATCTTGTTGATAGCTACAGAAAGAAAGAAGCAGTAAGTGGACCTTCTAATGGTTCTCTGAGTCATGCCGTGTTTGGCTATGGTTTTGAGTTATGTATCCTCCTTTAGGAAAAAGCAGCACTCGCGTGCGCATAAATCAAAAGTTTTCAGTATACACAGTAGAGGAGTTTCTAACATTACCGCGTCTTATTCGTAAGAGTTATGCATTGCAAACATGGATGTTCTTATCATCACTTGCTCTATAAATATGTTTAATCGGAGAGGAGGAAGTAATGGGTTAGGTGGGTCTGTGAGAGATTTATCTTCATCTTTATGTGTCATCATCTTCAGTAGGGACAAAAGCCAAACGAGCCGTATTTGGTCCACTTTGGCTGTTTTTTCCCTATAGCTTAGCTATCATGAATAGTGCCTACTGTAAAAAAATACTGCATATTACTGTAGGTGGGTTGGATTCGGAGTGAAGTCTACAATACTAGCGAATCCCTCTTTATGCCATATGTATTCGTCGCCTCGTCGGGCTATCAGATCAAGTGGATCTCATACCGATCATTATTAGCTCGACATAGGAAGAATTTTCCCCCTGAAGGATGGGAGTCAGTGAACTCGAAAAGTAAGTTTCGGTTCGCATGCCCTCTTTTGCTCATCTAATTCAAAGCTCCACATCAGACTTGCCAAGCACCGCGAATCAAGGGTAAATCTAACAAGGGCATACTTTAGAAGATCATCACAAATACACCCTTTTACCTCCTGACATAGAAATGTAATTTGTACCTTATATTTCGAATGGTACCGTAAGCTATCTTTCTCGCATTACATTACGTTTATGTTACCAGTTATCGTCGAGAACAATTTGGATGTCAAAACTACAATTTGATAGTTGCTGCTCCTCACGAAGGTTATCGAACCGGCTGGTATTTCTTTTTTCTTTGCTTGCTTTTGCGTTCTCATTTTTCTCTCCATGGAAAGAAGTTAAAAGGCCAAATTGGGTTATGCATAGTCGTAGAATGCTAAAATTCAAGGTAAAAGAGCTAGAAAAGAGGAGACGTGCCTTGGACAATTAAAAACTTTGATAAAGTTGGAAGTCTTGGACGACAGAAGATGCGGCTCAAACCCACCCATGATTAGATCTCCAATATGTATGTATTCTTGGAAACTTTATTTACCTTTTTATCTGTTTATTCTTTCAATTTTTTACGGCGGCTAAACATATAAAGAATGCATCTAGCTCCATTCTGATTGCACGCATCCGATGCATGTGAGTTCACTCAATTTTATTCGTGTAAATCTTACATGATACCATATTATTTAAAAACCAAGATGGAGTAGTTTACAATGCGCTCGGTGCAACTAATTTTTCTTTTTTTCAAATTTCCTCGCAATTGTTTGCGTGGCAAATAACTCATTTTGACAAGTGCTCCCGAAGCTGGACGTCGGTCCCTTTTCGTTTTCTTGTTTTTGGGCGATAAGCTGCACATTCGTTTGGGATTCCCTTCTTTGTTGTCGCGCCATTTTTAGCAATGTTGAAGACTTACACAGGATTTTCGAATCCATATGGCATAACCAAGAAATCATAACGAATTAACGACCTCCAACTTCCTTCGCCCCACGTGCAGTGGCTTTTGCACTGTTTGCTGACTCCGACCAGTCGCCCGTTATACTCGGGTCATCTTTCATGGTACACCTCCCGGATAATCCGAAGGCACCCCAACTAGTCAACCTTCGGAGAAAAAACTTTACAGTATAATTGAGACTGGATCTGAATTTGGGATTTTTATGGGACAAAAAAAATTAGGGTAAAATTGAGACTGCGCCTAAAGTTTGAGGTTTTTTATTAGACAAAAGTTAGAATTATGAAAGAGCTAAAGTTTGATGTTTTTTAGGGTATTAGACCCACAATCTTAAGTGATTGTCTTATTTGCGTGTATCGTTTGGATGCATAGTGAACATTTTTCAATTTGACATGAGTTCGAGATAGGCTTTCGCACATACTTCGACTCAGCAAAAGCGTCCGAGTCCTGTTGATTGATCTGACCAAAACATCCTTTGGGTCACGATGGGCTACTGATTTAAGTACGTACACCGGACTTGTTATTACAAGCGACTGATCGCATACTTGTGTTCTTTTCGTTAGAGTTTTGGCGTAGACAGTATAGTTTTTCATGAAATTGACTTGGTATATAAGAAAATGAATCTTAATAACGTTTTTCGCCTACTTGACATTCCCTTGAAATGTGTCACGTAAACCATGTAACAAGGGCAAAAGAACCATATTTATATGTGTGTGTGTGTCACGATCTGACCCAAAACGAAAAGCGAGGGACTAAAACAGAAATAAGAAGGAAGTGAGGGGTGAAAATAGAAACACCGCAAACATCTTTTGTTATTAAACGCGACTCTCTCTCTCTCCCAATCTGTGCCAGCTCAGTTTCTGTGTGCTAAAGTAGCTCCCGTCTTATTCTCTCTCTATCGCGCCGGAATCCGGCGACATGTTCGGCGGCGACCACTGCGCGGCGAATGCCGTGCGTTGAGATCGAAGACTGCGATTTCGAATTACCGGTATGTACGCGCTCTTCTCACTATTCGGAGCTCTCTCTGATCTTGTCGCGCCATACGCGAGTGGTAATCGCATGCGGATCCGAGTCTGATTGTTGTAAATTGATTCCTCTAAATTTGGATTGATTCATGCAACATTCCATTTTATATAAATTCTTTGTTCCTGTTCATAGCGAAACCCAGATGATATTGTGGTGCTTATGTCGAGTTTTTGCTGATTTCAGATTACATATCTGCTTCGATTGTTTGTATGGAGGAAACGTTCGCGGTACTATCGGTGACGGGGAAACTCTGCTCGATGATTCGTGCGAATTATGAACTTTTTCCTAGTCCAGTAGATGCATTTATTTCTGGCTTGATCTGAAGAGAATACGGTTCCGGTCCTTATTCTCAATTTGATGAATTGGTCTGAAGAATGAAAAGGAGATGGAGATTGATTGCGTGCAAAGGCCAAGATTTATTTCCTGGATATGGCATGATAGAATTTCAATTGAGCTTTTTCTAGAAAACTTTCTTGCGTGGGAAATTTCGTGCATTTTGTGTGGAGGGTTGGTATACTATAGACAAATACAGTGAAAAAAGATTGTTCAGACTATTCCATGGACGAGGTACAAGAAGAAGTGAATACTGTTTTTAGCTTAAATTTGAAGGGAGAAGTAGATGATGGTCATTCACCATCCAGGCTGAGACCAAGTGATTCACTCCTTCCAGGTCTTATAGATGATGTTGCTTTGAACTGTCTTGCTTGGGTCTGTCGATCTGATTATGCTTCATTATCATGTACCAACACAAGGTTTAATAAATTAATCAAGAGTGGGCTTTTGTATGGGCTGAGGACGCAGATGGGTATCATTGAACATTGGGTGTATTTTGTTTGTGATCCAAGGGGGTGGGAGGCCTTTGACCCTATTAGAAAGAAGTGGATGACCTTGCCTAAGATACCTTGTGATGAATGCTTCAACCATGCAGATAAGGAATCGTTGGCTGTTGGCACTGAATTGTTGGTTTTTGGCCGTGAGCTGTTAGATTTTGCCATTTGGAAGTATAACTTGGTTCATCGAAGTTGGGTTAAGTGCGCGGGGATGGAATACAGACGCTGCTTGTTTGCCTCTGGTTGCCGTGGCTCTATTGCTATCGTGGCAGGTGGAAGTGATAAGAAGGGGAATATACTGAAATCTGCTGAGTTATATGATTCTTCCACCGGTAAATGGGAGTTGTTACCTAGCATGCACACACCACGTAGATTGTGTTCTGGTTTTTTTATGGACGGCAAATTCTACGTGATTGGTGGGATGCCGAGCCCTACTGATTCATTAACATGTGGAGAAGAGTATGACCTGGAGACAAAGAAGTGGAGGAAAATAGAGGGAATGTACCCTAATGTCAATAAGGCTGCTCAGGCACCTCCACTTGTGGCTGTTGTGGATAATGAGCTCTACTCCGTAGAGCATTTGACCAACATGGTGAAGAAGTACAACAAAGCGAAGAACACCTGGGATGTGCTGGGGAGACTTCCGGTCAAGGCTGATTCTTCAAATGGTTGGGGCCTTGCTTTTAAGGCTTGTGGCGAGGAACTTTTGGTTGTCGGTGGGCAGAGAGGTCCAGAAGGCGAAGCTATTGTGCTGAACTCTTGGAATCCGAAATCGGGAGTCAAGAATGGCACTTTGGATTGGAAGGTGCTGGGTGTCAAAGAGAATGTTGGGGTGTTTGTGTACAATTGCGCTGTGATGGGTTGCTGACTGTTATTTCAGAATTAACTTGAAGAAGGTACAGTACCTGCTATCTGACCTGGCCGTTTAGGATGCTTTCTTGCACATTTGTTTCAGCAACCAGACTAAGTCTTTACAACAGGATGTAAACCTTGAACTTGGTTTTCTTTCTCAATGCTTGTATTTGGTTATGTTTATCCCTCCCCTTATTTGATGTTTATTGCATAAGAGGAATAGAAAAATCATTTCAGCCGTGTCTCATCTCTGTCTGATGCACAAGGAGGTCATCTCAGCAAATGAAGTGAAAAGTCTTAGTGTGTTCAATAATGACATTCATCTTTGATTCTTAATTTGGCTTTTTTTCTGTTGTCTGTTTTGTTGCATCCGTCTTTCCAAGGAGATTTTGGACTTTGTTCCTTGGATTTGATATTCCATGCTCCAATTTAGACATCATTCTAGCTGCAGTCTCATGGAATGGAGATGCTTACCAATTTGCTTCAGAATTTTTGGCTCAAAGCACTATGTTGAAAGATGGCATGGTTGAATTAGATATGTCTTCTTAAAGCCAGTATCAAGCAAAAGCACTCTGATTACCACAGAAATCGATACGGATTATAGACCCTGACATAATGGCGTCATGTAGAAACAAGATGCCAGATGCACTATTGTGAGCATTGGGAATGTCAATTCACTTCGGCAGTGAATAGGTTTCGTGCTTGATCATAGTGTAACCAGTTCTGCAATGTTACCATGAAATTTTTGCAAAGTGGGACAAAATTAACACCTTTGCTTTGCACTTCATAGTTTTGAGTCTCTTTTGTATATTTCAAATGCATGGTTAATTGTCTTCCTCCACTACTCAGCTCACAAAGTTTTCTCTGATTCTGTAGGCTTTTTAGCCAGATTTTCTGTTCCTCCTTGTTCAAGCATTTCCACTATATAAGATTTGTCTTATCACGTTAAATTTCATATTCATCACACTGTCTGTCTGGATTATCGCAGCAGTTCAGTTTCATTCGACTAGTTTTTTTTTCTTTGTAATATCGGATGAGTCTCTTCCAGCTCGTTCAGGGTCTTGAAAAATTTGCTGAGTGAGAGCGACTATAAGTTGCGGAGGGTTTCCTTTACTGAGATGGTCAGTAGCCTTTGTCAAACTCTGTGCTATGCATGTCAGAAGAATATTTCGCATCGTTATTATAAGTAAAAAGAAGGCGGAGGCGTCCTGGGGCACAACGCCCTCCGCCCTGCAGGGTCCGGGGAGGGAATATTTGGCATTGTTGTGATGAATTATTATGTGACTTGTTACCCGTTCTGAATATTCGCCAACTGTTCTCATACATGAATTGCAAGACGGAAGAAAACAGACATGGTCCGTAATATTCGACGGGGTTCCGATAGGTATGGTTTCCAGTCTGCGCTTTCATGTTAGGAACTATGTCCTCCTTTACCACTCAGCGACTAATTCCGGCTTGCTTCTTTTCTGGTATGATTGGTGACCAAAGTACACTGGTCTAAAAGAAGGAGAAAGTACATTTACCATTCGTGCAAGCAGCAACGGAACTAGTCAGCTGGCTAAGACCCTTAGGCCCTTTCATTATTGTGCTTAGAATCTCTGCGTCATTGCAGGCAGGTCCAGATTAAAAGAACTTGGTTCATAATATTTCATAGGAGTGATCGGTTTCGGTCCCATCTTGTAACCGGTGGAAAGTCATACTAAGCATCTTAAGTATAGTTTTAGGTTTACATTTAGGAAAAAAAAAATTGAAAAAATATTATTTGGTCCGGTTCCTCCCTCCTGGAACCAGACCGACCGTAACCGGTTCCAATCTTATGGAACTAGGAATCGGACCGAAGGTCCAGTCCGGGCGGTTCCCCGTTCGGCGGGCCGTTATACTCAATCCTAGTATTTCCTTTTCTCCAATTTAAGGTGATGGGAGACGCAATGTGGTGTGGGGCAAATTGGTCCTTAACCTCTGTCTCAATTTCCACTTCTAATGTTCCGTATTTGTCAACAAAATCCTCGGTAAGAAGGGGATCATCAAGAGTAGAGGAGTAAGTCTGGTCTGAGCAAAACACAGCAATACCTGAACCCGACTCAGAGAAAAGGTTAAGGAATTATTCAAGGTGTGGCTAGACGTTTTAAGATTGAGCTCGAGCTCCAACTCGATAAGGCATTCATATGCTCGAGCTCAGCTCTAACCTAGCCCAACTGAAACATCGATCGATCTTCGGTGGAGCTGACGTCTGGACTATACGGATTACGCGAACTAGGACAGTTGCTCGGGTTAGGTGTGTTGTTTATAATTTTCAAATTTTCGACTACTCCTCGAGCCATGGAATTGAATCGAACTCATTGAGTAGACTGCACGATTGATCCAGTTTATTATGAGCTTGGCCGCGGGTGGACCACTTTTGAGGGGGGAAAAAAGGGGTGGATGGAGTCAGAATAGGGTTATGATCTTCTCTTTTCTTCCGGGGTTTTTCAGCTTTTTGTGGTTATTCACTCATAAATCCTTTTCATCAACCGGCTTTCTCTTCTTTTTTTAATTCGCAGCCCGACCTCACCCGGCCCTCGCAGGCGATGGACCCTCTGAACCTAATGGCCATAGTTATGGTCCATTTTGCCATGTCATAAGATTTATATCAAGATTTCCCTTTTCTTTTTCCCTAGAAATTTCAAAAGAAGCGAGAAGAAAAGATACTTTGCATGGAGCCAGAGCTTTCTATAAGCACTTTCTCGGGGTTCTATAGCTTTGCTCTTTTCGTTTCGCTCGAAAAAATATGTCGTCGTCCGATCGTCGGGCCATCCACCCGTTAAATTTCACTAGCAACGGAACCGCCTTATAAAGCAAACGAATTTCATCCCAAGTTCTTTCCAAGGGCGACGTAATTGACAAAATCGCTCTAATACTCTTTTAGTTTGCGTATCTCTAAACGTATTTTTGTTGTGCGTATAATTGACGAAATCATTTGCACCAACGACTAGAAGAAGCCTCTTTTCTTTTCTAAGTAGGCACTGGCAAGCAAAGGGACCTAACTTTTGTCATCTTGTTTGAAAATTTTTGTGAAAACAGATGAGTTTCCGGTTTCAAATGAACCTAAATCCCAACTTTTTGCCTAAAAGTAGGCCGTACTTACTCACATTTATCATCGGAAGTCGAGGCTCCAGAAGACTTTGCAAAATTTGATGAACTTGGTATAGTCTCGATCCTTTAATAATAAAGTTGGTGTGCTCAATTTTTATTTTTTTTTATACTAGACAACTAGAATCATCCAGGGATTAAAATAATCTGAATTTAATTCCCATTTCTTGTTTTCCTGCGATTAGACAATCCAAAAAGAGAACTTATATTCCGACCACGTTCGGTTAAATAACTCTGAAAAAATAACGACCGTGGAATTCTTTTGTCTCCGAATCCATCCTGCCCTTTTTCACCCGCACAAATAATAATAATAATAATAATAATAATAATAATAACGATAAGTTATTTATAATTGAATTTGTTCCAGTAAAATGTTTCTTATGGGCCGGAATTATTTGAAAATGAGTACGCAACCGTTTAAATTGCTAGATAGCCGCGTTTAATATATTTTGCATCTTTGGCCTATTCGAAAAAAGCTTTTCAAGATATTTACTGATTTTTGGCTAAATAGCACAAAATAGCTTTAGAATTTGAGGGAATTCGAATAGTTCAAATAGGCATAGTTCGACAAAAAAAAAAAAAAATAGGCATAGTTAATTCATATCTCTATCTAGGTGCTTTTTGCGAAATTTCTAGTTGCTCCGCGCTTCACAAATTTTTAATCTTAAATATTAAAAACTGTAAAATCATTGTGAAAAATGGTTCAAACGGATTCTAGCTCCATTAGTTTCGCGAAAAATAAATAATTTAAAAAATATTTCCCTAAGAATGATCGCTCATATCACTCACAAAAGAGAATGAACAAAAAAAAAATCAGCCTCTACGAAATATTCAAAACTTAAATTATTGTATATAATAAAAATATATTTTATTAGCTAATTATTTTAATCATTATAAGAAATTATTTTTAAAAATATATATATTTTTAAATTATTCATTTTTCGAAAAAAAAAAAATAAACACGAAGTCATGAACAGAACTTCAAGATCCGATTTGTTCCTCTTGTGCTCCCCTCTTGCACGTTGAAGTTTGTCAATCTGATCATGATGGTACACAACGAAACTGGTTTTCTCAGTGCATGATGTGATACCGGTCCATCAGTGAATCATCCTCCATTCATTCCCTGCAGCATGCTGGCGCACAGTAACTTTTGTGTTCCTCGGCCTTTCTCGACCGAATGATAAGATGGGGCGAACAAGATTTTTGCTGCACAGTTGAGAGATCCAAGATCCATCATCGTCTGCCATTCTCTGTTCAGGAGAGAAGAAGAGTTTCCGTCAATCAGCAGAGCATGCAGTTCAAACAGAGCATTTTAACGAGCGATGTTTCTGTTCATTTAGCGACGACATCGTGAGTCAATTATCAGAGACAAAAGGTGGTAAGAAGTCCGCGCGCGCCGGAGGGGAATTTAAGTGGGGAGTGATTGAGTTTGCGTGCGTTGCATTCTGGGAGGCCCCTCCACAGTAATTGAAAATCTTCGCGAACACCATTAAATGGCGTTAACACTAGCGCTTCATCTTCCCCACGATCCCATTTCTGTCCAAGACTCGATCTTCTTTCTAGTTTAAACTTCCTCTCTCTCTCTCCATCTCTGTCCCTTTTCTTCTTTTTCCAAGTTGGAAGCGTTCTGGTCTGATTTTTTGGGTGGTCTCGTGCTGATTCCTATGTTCTGTTCTGAGGGTTGCTCTGCTTCTTGAATCTTCTATATACTCTTTCGGGTTTTCGAGTAAAATGGAAACTGAAGAGAAGGTCTCAGAGAAGGAGCAAGAAGATGTGATCAGGGGTGAAGCAACAGTAGTCATTCCCATTCATAAGGTAGTTCTGAGGCATCTCTGTTTCTTTCTTTCTTTCCTTTTTTTCCTTTCTTTGATTTGGGTTCTTTTAATGCACTGTGATTTAGTTTTGGTGAGAGATGTTTTCTGGAGCTCAAGGACTTTGTACTGAGTGAAACAAAAACTCTAATGGCAGTGCATGTTTTCAGGGACTATTAATCTGCACTCCGAATCCCTACAAATGAAGGCATGGAAAACGCTTTTCCTGCTGCTTTATGAATTCTGTGCGTACTCTATGACTCATAAAAGTTCTGTGATATGTCGCAGCAGTTCGACTTGTACTGCTCTCTGTTTTGCTTGCTTTGTAATTAGTACCAACTCTAGTAGTTCTTTGTCTAGTTGACTATTTCTTTATTTTCTCCGAGATCGTTGATCCGATACGTTTCTTGAGTACTGAGGTTCGGCTTCCATGCATTTCTGGCACGTGGTTAGCGCGCTCGGCATCTGAATGAGATTCATAGTCTTGATCCGTTGCTTTCTGGTTAGGCCAACGATTTGTAGTAAATTCTGCCACAACAACTTGGAATTTTGTTTTTCATCTTGTATCATAAAGAGGAATTGAGTAGCTCCACTGCACGAATGAGGCTTGGCAGATAAAATTCGAAAGCATACTGAAGTGTGGTTTCTGATCAGCTGCAGTTCATTGTTCCTTATTTCTAGGTGGAAGATTTGATGGGAGTAGCCCAAGAAGCTCCACAGGTCCATCATTGGAGAAAACAAAACCTTTTCCTAGATATACCTTCAAGGAAGATGGGAATGTGTACTCACGACAATGTCATGATCAGAATGCCGCCGACACCGGGTGCCACCCCTAAGAGAGTAAATTTTCTCTTGACACCGAGCTCGAACGAAATGCAAAATAATAACGCGTCTCCAGGTCCCTCTTCTTCTAGGGGCAATTCATCCATAAAGAACTTATTGCCTAAGTTGAGCTTCATTCACCGAAATTCAGCAGCAGACGCCGAGAAAGCCACCAATCCAGATCCAGATGCTTCATTCACAGGACTAAGGGAAAAGCCTTCCATAGCTAGGTCGCTGTCACTCACGAAGTTATTCACTCCTAGAATGAAGAGAGCATCTTCGCTACCGGCGACTCCAATTGGGAACTCTGGTAAAGAATACTCGCACAGCGAAAGAGTGTGTAGTACTCCACAGCCCAGTGTAAGACATTTACGATACTGTCTTGTGAGCGTCTAGTATCACCAATTTTACTGGACTTCACTTGAATTTCTTTTTCTAACGAACTTATGACACCTATCTAGACAATCAGTGTTGTGGGAAGGGAATATGAAATCGCTTTTCAGGGTTCTCCTAGTTTTGCAGTTATTCTGGTTGATAATTTTTCCGTGGATTTTGCAGTCAACAGGACCTCGAAGAACAATTCTGCGGTCACTTTCCGTTCCTGTCAACGACAAAGAGAAAAACATTAGGAGAATGGACTCTTTCTTCCGAGTAATACCTTCTACACCCTGTCGAAAGGAAGGAGATGCGATGCCTAACATGTCTCAGACAGTTGATCACGGTATTTTCACTGATTAGCCAACGGTTGAATTCTATAGATTCCTTCTTTGAACTCTCTGACTAAAATTTCTTGTACACGCAGTTTTTCGGAGAAACTTCTGCTAATGTGTAGTTGCAATGATGTTACTAGTTTAGCACTTGAGGAGCTCCCTAACTATTTTAATCCATGTTTATTCGCCTTGTCTCAATATCTTCGACTTGTTCGATATCTCACAGCTCTTTCTCTTTCTGTCTGTCCATCAGAGGGACAATAGCTTTGCGATATGATATCGCAGGCGCACTTCTTTGCCTGCTCTTGTAGCTCAAGTTTATCTAAACATACATGCTTGGTTTTCTGGAGACATCTTATTCTTAACGTAGCCTTCTAATTATAAAGCAAATGATGCTGATGGTGAAGACATACCCGAAGAAGAGGCGGTTTGCAGAATTTGTTTGGTTGAGTTGTGCGAGGGCGGGGAAACTCTCAAGATGGAATGCAGCTGCAAAGGCGAATTGGCTCTGGCCCATAAAGAATGCGCTGTGAAATGGTTTAGCATCAAAGGTAACAAGAATTGCGATGTGTGCAAACAGGAGGTTCAGAATCTGCCTGTGACTCTTTTGAGAATACAAAGCATCCGCAATCGAACCGGGGAGGGCACTCGAGTTCAGCAGGAAGATCTTAGTCGATACAGGTAAGTGAAAGGCCGCTTTTACTTACACACGTCTGTCGTGCATCTTTTAAATTTGTGTTTCTTTTCTCGGTTCCTTCCATCGCCAGATGTTCGACGTTGTCCTGGGTTCCGATAAACGTTTACCAGATGCACATGTCATGTACTCTGCAACATCAAAGTACTTTTGATCATAAGTTGACCAATAACAGTGCCATTAATAGAAGATTGATGAGGGGCAGTTTCCTGAACTTACTACTTCTAATCTTTACAGGCTGTGGCAGGAAGTGCCGGTCCTGGTTGTCGTGAGCATGCTCGCCTTCTTTTGTTTTCTTGAGCAGCTTTTGGTGAGATATAAGCGATTTATATATTCGAAAGAAGAAGTGATTCGAATATGTTTTTTTTGTCATCCTTTCTGTCTGTAAGCGACACGTCTCCTACACGCAGGTTGCGAAGATGGGTACCGGCGCAATTGCCATATCTCTTCCATTCTCTTGTGTTTTAGGTCTCCTAGCGTCCATTACTTCATCAACCATGGGTAGGTCGCGCAATATGCTCAACAAACATAACTAGGATGCACATATGGCAAAAGAAAATCTTTGGAAGTAACCAATTTTTGTTTTTTGAGGATTTCGAAGTTGATAACGGGGTGTAATTTATCGTCGTTTGAAACAATGTGTTCTAACTTGACCTCTTTAGTATGTCTGTGCAGTGAAGAGCAGATACGTCTGGGTTTATGCATCTTTCCAGTTTGCCTTGGTGGTTCTCTTCGCTCATTTATTTTACTCTTTGGTAAGAATGCAGGCCTGTTTCAAAATCACAATCAGAGTTGTCTGAACAGCTTCTTTTTTCCGTTTTCTACTGGCGAGTTTGCTCAAAACTTTGTGATGCATGTCATAGGTTCATCTGCCAGCCGTCCTATCAGTTCTCTTTGCATCTTTTGCTGGTTTCGGTGTTGCAATGAGCGGGAGTTCAGTCCTTGTCGAGTTCTTGAGATGGAAGAGAAGATGGCTTGCCCATTCTGTACAATCTCGCCGTGCTCAGGTGGCAACACGCCCAGGCCAGGTTCCTAGGGGATCTCCGGATTCACCCTGGGAAGGATCCTCTCTGAGCCATCCGACCCAAGTGAACAACCCGGAAACTTTTAGCGGGAGTTGAACCGGTCGGTACTCTGTAGCCAGATCACGCAACATTCGAATTTGGCTGATTATAAACAGTTCTGAGCCGAATTTTTCTGTAGTTTGTGTGGAAAGATGCTGCAAAATATGTGCCAAACAGGCGGTTTCCTTTTGGAACTATTACGAACATCGTTGTTGCGACTTGTGGCCGGTTTACGAGCTGTAGATAGTTGATTTTGTTCAGGTGCTAATGCCTCAGGCATTCGGTATATGGATTATGCTAGGATTCGGCACAGGTCACTCCATTCCGGCTTTCACATGGGATGAACGAAATAAGACATGCCGTTTTACAAAAAGTACTTTCTTCAATAAGGATGGGCGTTAAGAATGGAGCGATTGCCTTTAGGGGTGATCGGTTCCGATCTGTTAATTGGGTGATCTAATAGAATCGATAATATGTGCTTGAAACATGTATTCATATTTTAAATATGTAGAAGTACCTTTTGGAGACAATTGTAAGCACTTTTTACTGTATGTACTCCTGCCTTCGTTGGAGTCCACACTAACTTATCTGCCAGTTGTTGTGGGTTCAAAGGGATTGTTAGAATCCCCTTTTCCCTATCAAATAACTACACTCAGTTTTTGTTCATTCCATTTCGCGTCCGCCCTTTTTATTAATTCCGAAACAAGTGTGGGGTCATCTCTATTAGCAGGCTACGTTACACCGACACGTGTCCCACAAGCTGGACACTCCCCGGACACGTTGACGCCGGGTCAACGTGAGTCCCTCGCGTGTCCAGGGGTAAAATGGGTCAGAAAACCCAAATTTTTTTACCTAATTTCCTCCTCTCGCGTTCTCGCACTCTCTCTCTCTCTCTCTCTCTCTCAATCGAAAATCGCCTCCCTTCTCGGCTCTGTATCGCGATTCGCGACTCACCTCCCTGACGCCTCGCAGCTCGCCGCCTCGCCTCAGCTCCCCCTCCTCTCGCCGGCCTCAGCTCGCCGCCTCAGCTCGCCTTCTCGCTCACCTCAGGCCCTCAGCTCCCCGCCTCGCTGTCGCTCGCCTCGGCTCGCAAGTCGCATCCCATCCTCGTCAAGGTATCACCGATGCTCTGTCTCTGTTACTTCTTGCTCTGTCTCTGTTATTTCTTGCTCTGTCTCGTTGGTGATTCGTTATAGGTCCATGCTGCAGTGTTTGTGATGCTCGCTGTTGCTTATATAGCTGATTCTAAATGATGTTTCATTTGGCCCCTGGGCTGTCATTTGGTTGCTACTTGTTGAAAGATGATACATTCAAGGTTTCGTTGTGGTCATGCGAGACAAAGTCATGAGCAAGTGAGAGATTCTTTTGGGTGTAAAATAAAATTGTTTGCCCGATCACATTATTACAATTTGACTTTGTTTGCTGTAGTGTGGTTAGCGTGCCTGAGATTGTTTTGCTTCTTTTTGAATTTGACAAAGTGTGTTAGTTTTCATCTTACTCTTGTGCTTCTTGCGCTGACAATTGAGAATACACTCTTGCGCTTCTTGCGCTGACAATTGAGAATACACTCTTGTGCTTCTTGCGCTGACAATTCAACATTGATGGCTGTGTTTGATGTCTATTTGGGGGCCAAAACTTGTATGTTGAACATAAATCCATGCTCTGTACATATGAAATTTATAGTTCTTGTAATTGCATTTTTTGTAGAGTGATATCAACTTATCAAGCATGGACAGCAGTAGCACTAGCAATGAAGATTTAAATAAACCACTGTGGAGGTTTATTACTAAGTTGGCTAATCATGGCGATGCGGGAGGGAATTGCTCTTGGAAATGCAATTTTTGCGAAAAAGATTTTAAGAGTTCATACACGAGAATTAGGGCTCATTTGTTGATGATAAGTGGAAGAGGGATTGCCAAATGCGGAAAAGTAGAAAAGCAAGATCTTTTGGAGATGGAAAGATTAGATGGAGAGGTCAATGATAGATTACAGAGTAATGCGCCTAGAAATGTGCCTTTGCCCCCTTCTAGTTGTAGTAGTGTCCAAATGGATTCATCTTGGACTCCAGGAAAAGGAGTTGGAAATAAGTATTGCAAGGTATGGTTTTGAAGGTTCACCTTAGTTGAAGTGCACTACATGATCTTTCTCCTTTTTTTGGTGTTTATTACTTGTTTACTCAGTCTGACTTGTGACAGGATTTGCAATCAGACTAGCTTATGTCACTGATGTTGTTCCTTTTCTTTTTATCTTGCTGTGTTATTATGTTGTTGGAATTGGCCTAAACTTTGTCACTTAGTATCGCAAGGTATGGTTTTGATCTGCCTACACATGATATATTTTTGAGACCTTTCTAAGGAGGAGATTAATAACAGTTTCGACATCATGATGTTGTTATTATTGAAATCATAAAAATAATAATTTATCGTGTATATATAAAAATATACATATAATATACGTGTCCCGGCGTGTCAGAATTCTCTATTTTTTGAGAATTCACGTGTCGGCGTGCCGTGTCGTGTCGCGTGCCATGTCTCGTATCGGTGTAACATAGTTAGCAGGGCCCCCTATCACACCTCTAGGCAACCAAATATCCTCTCGAATATTGATTCTTTCACCGTTTCCAACCACCCATCTGATCAAGGGACATATTGCATTCCTCCCCATGATTATGCTTTGCCACCCCCATGAAGGTCGAGAACATTTTCCAGCATGCAATAGGTCATTGTGAGGAAAGTATAAGCCTTGAAGAACTTGGCTCCATAATGATTGAGGGTTTTGAAACAACCTCCAAGCTTGCTTCCCCAACATTGCCTCATTAAAGGTTATTAAGTCTCTAAAACATAGACCTCCTTTGTCCTTTCTGTTTTAAGGACATCCCACTTCCTCCAATGTAATTCGGCCCTGTTCTCGTTATTTTTCCACCAAAACGCTGCAATTTTTTGTTCAATGGTTCTACAAATGGATAGAGGAATTTTGAAGATCGACATTGCATACTGCGGTAAAGCTTGCACCACTGCTTTTAATAGGATCTCCTTTCCTGCTTTTGACAGTAACTTTTCTTTCCAACCCCCTATTTTCATATTGACTCTAGCAAGTATCCAGGCGATCGTTTGCCTTTTTTAAGCACCCCAATATGACGGAATACCCAGATACTTTCCTGTCTTCTCCAACTCAGGGACTCTCATCTCATTGGTCATATTTCTTCTTAATGACTGCGGACAGCTTTTACTAAAAAACATCCCCGACTTGTTTAAGTTAATGGCTTGTCCGGAGGCAAAACAATATTGATTCAATACAGCAGACACATTCTGACATTCAGAGATTTTCCCCTCAAGAAAAAGCATTAAATCATCCGCAAAAAGTAGATGAGAGAGGGTTGGGCAATATCTATTCAGCTTAATCCCGTTTATACTACCATCCTCCACAGCTCTCTTCAACATAAAAGATAGAACATTAGCCACAAGAATAAAGAGGTAAGGAGAAAGGGGGTCACCTTGTCTGATTCCTCGGGAGGGTTTAAAATAGGGTAAAGGTTCCCCGTTGAATTTGACACTAAACGAGACGGTAGAGACACACTGCATAATCCACAAGACCCATGTAGCACTGAACCCCATAGCTTCTAGGAAATCTCATTCGACCCGATCATATGCTCTTTTCATGTCAAGTTTCAGCACTGCATGGAATTTTTTCTTTTTCTGTCGTATTCTCAACTGATGAAACACCTCTTGGACAATCAAGATATTGTCCTGAATTTGTCGCCCTATGTAGCTCTTTAGTCCAATCAACACTCGGTGATGGACCCAATTCTGAAAGAATAAGAACAAGGAAAGAGAGTAATTTTCATAAAGGAAGGAGTAAAGAAGGCCTTGAGCTCCAAGAGTTTGGGGCAATCCGTTGACAAACGGTCAAGACATGAGTTAACCCCAAAAACGGAGCGCGCACAATCTTCCGCAATCTCACCTCTCCGACTAGATGAATGTACCCATTAAAGTAGCTCATACCCTCTCGCCTCTCCGCCTGCACGCTCGCTTCCCTCTCTCAGGTCCATCTCTCTCTCTCTCTCTCTCTCTCTCTCTCTCTCTCTCTCTCTCTCTCTCTGTAGAGCGTGTTCGTTCAGTTCATGGGATTGTGGTTTTCCGGTGAAAGTTTCAGTCTTGGGTGCGTTCGGGGTCTAACGTGTCGTTTCGGTTGGCTCTTCAGGTGTTCCCAGATTCGGGTTCGTGCAAATTCCGGAGCAGAGTAGGAGACTAGGAAGTAAAATGGCATGGAGTTTGGACAAGTGCGACAACAAGTTGGATGTGGTTCGCGAAGCGACGGAGGCTCACGCCCCGGAGGCAATTGAAGCTCTCAAGTCCGGGAAGGTGATTGCTGTGCCGACAGACACGCTCTACGGCTTCACTTGCGATGCTTGGTAAACGTCTCTCCAGTACCAAACCTTATCGTGGCTTTTGTTAAATAGTAGGCATGTTGTTTGCGAGATTGCCCACTTTAAAAGTTGTCAAATGTGATCTTGTGAGGTGCATTGATATATTAGTCAGTAGATGGAATTCGAGTCAAATGGGTTCACTCAATTTGTTCAGCTGATCTTGATAGTTGATGGAAGTCTGTCCATCGAATCGAATTATGATGTTCCAATTCAAAGTGCTTGTAATAGTACGTGAGGCGGAATGTCTAGTAATAGATCATTTAGGCTCTTGGTCACTTGGTACTATGTGGGCGTTGTGCCTCTGATTGTATACTATAGATGATAACCATGGTTTGCTGATCTGCAGTTCTGCAGAAGCTGTTAACCGGATATATGAGATCAAAGGACGGAAGCATACGAGTCCTCTTGCCATTTGTGTTGGTGATGTTTCTGACATAGAACGTTTTGCAGTGACCAACCATTTGCCACTTGGTTTGCTTGATTCTCTCCTTCCGGGACCTGTAACTGTCATATTGAAGCGAGGTAATTAATTAGCTTCACCATCTTGAAACATGAGTGAGATATGAGAATCAGTGAACCGAGGAAATAGCTGTGCAAGTGAAGTAACTCCCGACCATCTGTGCAAAGATTTCCATCCAACTCCTATGAAGAGCATTTCGCCAATATGTTTCTCGCTTTAATGGAGTGATACGCTTTCACAGTTCACATTCTGTTTCATTTAATCATCATCCAGAAGTGGTCTAAGAGCAGTAATTTAAATACTTTTCAGGGGAATCAAGTATTCTTGAGAAGTCTCTAAATCCTGGATTAGATAGTATAGGAGTCCGAGTGCCAGACTGCAACTTCATCAGGGTTATTGCCCGTGGATCTAGGAGTGCTCTTGCCTTAACAAGCGCCAACTTAAGTGGCCTGCCAAGTAGCGTCTGCATTAAGGATTTCGAGAACCTCTGGGAACACTGTGCGTATGTTTATGATGGTGGTGTGCTTCCTTCAGGGCGTGCTGGGTCGACAGTTGTGGACCTTACAAAGCTTGGCTGTTATAAGATTCTCAGACCTGGAAGGTAATCCACTTTGCTATTGACTCTAAACCATCCCGTTTCTATGTGATAGCCTCCTTTGCAATTTTCACATACATCCCTTCAAGTTACTTGTGCACGGCAATTTGTGTGACCAAGACAGAAATAAAATGGAGCCCATACTTTTCTAGTTTGGCTTAGCAATTAAGAAAGTCGATAAAGTTTTGGTTATGCCTAGAAGCATAGAGCCAGCGATTCCTTAGTCGTCATTGTCACAATTACCATTTGGGATGCTTTTATTCGAAGAAGCATTGATATATATGCGAATGATGAGGATGTGTTCACTCGTTATATCATTTCTTTCCTCATTAAGCTAGGCTATGCCTCAAAACGGAGGCAATATTGGTGTTTAAGCTAGAGTGGTAAGGCAAAGGCATGGCTCATATATGGCTGAAATTTGTCACATGTTTATCAGTATTAACTAAAACATCTGAACTAAATGCCAGCGCTGAGGCAGAGACTGTTGCGATCCTTGAAAGGCACTCTCTAAGTGAAGAGAAGTCCTGAAGAGAAGACCGAAGCATAGAGGAGCTCTCGCAAGCTGTTCATTCCCCAGTGAAGAGGCGTACTGAGATGTGGGTCTAAATATAGACAAGTGCTGGTTTTTGTCCAGACGATAGAGGACTGATAGTGTCCCTGTGATTGTACTTGTATATCACTTGAGCTTAATGCTTATTTTTCTCTCAGTTGAAATTCTTATCGTGAGGGTCGCTCTTAATTCTTTCGACGAACTCATGGTTATCAAGAGATGAAGAAACATCTGGGCATTCTTCTGGTGAATATACGCAATCTCTGTTACTCTGCTTAGTTGAATAGAATGGGTCGACACGGTATATCCCACTTGTTCTTAAATCAGATGTCTCTATTGCTCCAGACAAATTATAGTGACGCCGTGCAAAACGTGTTTGGTGATGGTGTTGAATTGACATGCTGTTCACCTCATTATCTCTGCAGAATCTGAGACCCTTTTAGATGGGAGCAACGCATGGAAATCATGGAACCATGTGAATCTCGTGTATGCACGATTGCTTGAGAACTTGGTCTACGAAGTGACGTCCATCCCAGACTTTGCCCAAGTCAGTACTCATTCACGAGGTTGGGGCAAAATTACAAATAAGGATTTGAATTGCTTTTTTTTTTTTTCTCAAATAACGATCTGAAATTGACATTGTTCCAAATAAGGCATGAAGTGTCTTTATTGTTTCAAAAAAGTGCTTGATCAAGGGTATTTTCGTCATTTATTTTTTTTTTCCCTTTTTCCTGTTTTCTTTTCTCTTTTCCCATTTTTTTTCTATTTTTCCTTTTTTTTTCCTTCCTTCTCGCATGTGCCAGTCTCAGGCGATGGCCATCCACAGGCGAGGGTTGGGCGAGGCAAGGGTTGGCCTCACCGGCCTCGAGGGCAGCCTCATCCTGCCCTCGCCTGTGGCCGACCACTAGCGAGAAGGAAGGAAAAAAAGTAAAAAAGAAAAGAAGGAATGAAAAAAAAAATAATAGAAAAAAAATAATGAAAATGCCATTGATTAAGCTCTTCTTTGAAATAATAAGGGCACTTCAGATCTTTATCTAAAAATAGATTCACTTCATTCTCTTATTTAAGAAAATGAATGCATTTTAAGTCTTTATTTGAAATTTTCCTTGAGGTTAGAAGTATGTTGTCCAGCTTTGTTTTGGTGATGCTGCGCGATGGATACAGATGAAGCAATGACAGTCTCAAAAGCATGTGGCCTCATATTCTCTTCGCAGAGTCTGGTTAGTTTGATTTTGAGTAGGACGAGTCTCAGACACTCTTCTCATCCCTTATTTAGGGATTGGAACAATACTCCTAGTGGTCATTGGTTTTTCCAACAAGGCGAAGTTGGTCCTTTCACCAGAAACGAAAGGAAGGAAAAAGTGGCGAGTTGGGTACGGGGCGAAACGAAACGAAAAAACATTCTTCGCTTCAAATACACCGCGAACACGGTATTACCCGATCGATCAAATTATCCATCGGAGATTTGTCTCGATCAATTGTTTAGTTTGAATCTGAAAACTTTCATTTTTGTGGTCAGGAAGGTTATAGTAGTAAAAGCTATTGGAATTTGTACTTCTTTTTTTTTTTTTGGTCGAAATTGGAATTTGTACTTTATACATTGGAAAAATCTGTCTTCGTCCGATTTTTCTACAAGTGATCATGCGGTGTCAAATGTGCACCGGACCACCGGTAGTAGTTGCTAGTGCGAACGCAGTCAAGACACTAATGATCGATGACCGTTGGATCACAAAAAATTAAATCTTTGATCATTTGTTGAAAACTTTTTAAATGTTTGTGAGGTACGTCAAAATTCATTTAACACTTGGAATTTTTAGGACGGTGAATTGGTCGGGCAAAAAAGAAATCACCCACCAAACCTTGGTCGTCTTGTCCTCATCTATGTAACAGAGCTAAAGAATCAATCTAGGAGCTAATCAGCATGTTAAGATGACGGTTATGACGTGTAGTTAGGCGCCAAATAGGGTTCGGTAAAAAGATTCTCCCAAGTATTAGATGATTCCTCTCCCCTGTTCCTGTGGCCGCTGGCCCGCTAGTGTGTTTGGTTGGGGAGGCCCCTGCAAAATCCCATAATCACACTTCTTCCCACGTCCCTGTCAAATTGGGCCAGCCTCAATTGATCCAAAAACCATAAAAATAGATACGGCTCGGAGATTTTTTGTTCAATCCCGACCACTCGAGATGGCTTTGTCTCGAACGTTCGATGTCGTCCAAAGCTGCATTCCGAAACGCATTAACTTGAAGGCACACGGAACCTATGCCAAATTTAGCTAGAAAAGGGAAAAACTCTACTGGTTCGGCGAAGCTTAAGTATCAAGTTCTCGTGTTTGCTATTCCTTCTAAAGTGGCATTTTCCTGAAAGAGAGTCTTGCAATGTAAAATTAACAACGTTCGAGGGAGCAGAAATGAAGTCCCGTCCAAAATTGAGGACCTTGGCAGAAATAAAGGAAAAGGAAGGGACCATCCCTTAAAATGAATAATTTCCCCACTCCCGATCACTGCAATTGTTCGTATGGCCACCACCAACCAGTAAGGAGACGCAAACTAGAAAAATGTTCTTGTCGGGTTGCTCAACGTGTTTTCGTCTTCGACCAAAAAAAAAAAAATGTGTTTTCGTCTTCGCTCGTTTTTGGCATATTCCCACCGCTACTCCATCTCCTAATTAAATACCCACCTCGTAATTTCCATGAAAATGATGAGAAAACAGGAAAAAAGATTACCTTCAACACTAGCCTCACACAATCC
Source organism: Lenwebbia sp. NSW1173648 (assembly GCA_029784005.1). Lineage (NCBI taxonomy): Eukaryota > Viridiplantae > Streptophyta > Magnoliopsida > Myrtales > Myrtaceae > Lenwebbia > Lenwebbia sp. NSW1173648. The sequence goes on from JARCGZ010000011.1 coordinate 2,490,805, forward strand.
TCTCTCTGGATCCTTCGTTTTCACTTTCAATCGCTCTCGCTTATGCATTGCAAGTCTCGTCTTTGAGTTGAGCAGCTAAACAGGTATTGTTTTTTCCAGGTAGAACTGCGAGGCCTGAGCTCATTTCTTGTTCAGCTTGTGTTACCAACTCTTCTTCTTTGCTAAATCCTTTCTTTCCATTTCCGAGTCTGAGAAAATTGATGGGTTATTCGTTTTAACTGTCAAGTATCGAGCTTTCACTTGAGTTGTGAGGTGGGCACTCTCTGATTTCTTGAGGGATTGTTCCTTCTTTCTGTCGTGTGAATGAACATGTCAGATGTTCGTTTTCAAGAGCTCACTGAACTTTGTGCTGCACTTACCATATCAATCAACAGATAATAAGATGGATATTTGAGACGTGTTGTGCTTAGGATTGACGTGTTATCGTGTTTTGACTGATCAGTGCGATCTCTTGTTGTGTTCTGGGCTGAAGGTGAGGGAAATACTTAATGGGAATGGCGAGCGGAGCAGTGCCAGCTTCCTTCTCGGGGCTGAAGAGCCGGGACAGCGGGTTGGGATTCGTAAAGAGTATGGATTTTGTCAGGATTTCTGATCAGCAGAGAGTCAGGTCTCACCGAAAGAAGATCACCGTGATCAGGAATTGCAAACCTGCTTCCGAGATACAACTCGAGCCTGCATCGGAGAGCAGCCCGTTATTAGGTAAGATACCTTTTGAATTGGGTTGCTAGTTCTTGGAGACACGATGACACGATTTCGCGAAATTCTATTTCTTTTACAACGTTCCAAATCATTAAAAAAGGAGAAAAGGACATGACTTTTGACATACTTCCCTTTGGTTGGCTCAAGTTAAAATGGAAAAGGTAGAGAATCCTAATTTTGGATATGAGCGTTCTAATTATATTTGCTTGACACATAAGTGGTCCTACGCAAGGACAAGTTAATCGTCACCATCTTCATATTGCTTCTTTATGCCTTGTTATATGCAAGTAAACATTCTTGGAGGAAAGACTGATTTGTACTCTATCCTTTCAAGTAGGAAATGTTGAACAATATTATACAGTTTTTATCTGACAACAGTGAATTTAACCAGTTCCCAGGCAGAAGTACTGTGAGTCTTTGCACAAAACAGTCAGGAGGAAGACGCGGACAGTAATGGTGGGAAATGTGGCTCTTGGAAGTGAGCATCCCATAAGAATACAGACGATGACTACAACTGATACTAAGGACGTTGCTGGAACAGTTGAACAGGTTCTTTACTTAAACCTGCATGTTTAAGCTAGTTCCATTACAAAGTGCTATTTCATTCTGTTCATTCTATCATATGCATTTATGGCATATCCTATCCTTTAATTCGGTGACTCTGCCTTCCAATCATTCATTCATTTGATCTACTGAGCCACCATTATGATATCTATCCTTCAATAAAATTATCATCAAAGCATCTGCATGTTGAAGAGGACCAAGAGCGGCTGAGGTGAATGCAGATACTTCTGGTGATAGTTAAAAGGCTAGGAAGAAACTGAGGAACTGGAACATTTTCATGGCATAAAAATATTGCTTTTATGGAAATGTGAAGCAGTGGTTTAGTTAGATCATGAGGCCAGCATTGGTACTATCACACATTTGTGGAGAATCTTCCGTTATTAATTTTCTGTTCTGATTGTAGGTGATGAGAATTGCTGACAAGGGAGCTGATATTGTCCGGATAACAGTTCAAGGAAAAAGAGAAGCAGATGCATGCTTTGAGATAAAGAACTCTCTTGTGCAGAAAAAGTAGGTCTTATTTACTGCTATTGAAAGTTATGGAACAATTCGTATAGAATGATATATATCTGTTAATTTTGGCAGTTACAATATCCCACTGGTGGCAGATATTCATTTCGCACCTTCTGTTGCACTGCGGGTGGCTGAATGCTTTGACAAGATTCGTGTTAATCCAGGAAACTTTGGTATGTAGAAGTCCAACTCGGTTGTTAATCGTGTATGATGTACACTTCCTCAACAAGGTTGTATATTGTAGCTGATAGAAGGGCTCAGTTCGAGCAGCTAGAGTACACAGATGACGAGTATCAGAAAGAACTTGAGCATATTGAGCAGGTTATATTACTGATCCATCAATCACTCAACCTCTTGTGACCTATTTGACTTGAACCACTTGCTTGTACCTTTAGAAGTGGGTACATGACTTGCATAGAAGAACTTGAGCATACTGAGCAGGTTATATTACATTCCATTTAGGGGGAAGAGGTTTTACGGAAAAATCAACTTATAAGATAGAGGGTAATTGCTGTAACAATTTATCTTTAGGCGTAGATTGTATGCATTTAGATTCCCAGCCTGAACCACAAGAAAGAAGTGTCAATGTGGCGGTGTTCTTTCTTTGATCTGTCAGTAAAATGAAAGAAGAATCGTTCAACCATGACTAGCTCTTTTTATGTGTGTGGGCTTGATTTTGGTGAAAAGAGGGCTTTGAACTGAAATGTGGAGTTGTCTCAGTAGAAGCAATCTGAATTCGTGAGTACCTAGTTTCTTGTTTTAGATACGATTGTTTTGGTCTACCAGGTATTCACTCCGTTGGTTGAGAAGTGCAAGAAGTATGGAAGGGCGATGCGCATTGGCACAAATCATGGTAGCCTTTCAGATCGTATTATGAGCTACTACGGAGATTCTCCTAGGGGAATGGTGAACAATTATGTTCTCTAAATCTATTAAAAGTTCTTTTACCTTTTTTTTTTTTTGTATCTTTTCAGTGTTTTTATGATCTGAATTCTGAAACTGAAAGGTATTCATTCAAACAGGTCGAATCTGCATTTGAGTTTGCAAGATTATGCCGGAAGTTAGATTACCATAATTTTGTCTTCTCAATGAAAGCAAGCAATCCAGTTGTCATGGTTCAGGCATACCGTCTTCTCGTAGCTGAAATGAATGTTCAGGGATGGGATTACCCATTACACTTGGGAGTGACTGAAGCTGGAGAAGGTGAAGATGGACGCATGAAGTCTGCAATTGGCATTGGAACCCTTCTTCAGGTTTCCTTTACACCTACTGGCTTGGTGCAACTGTCCTGAACATGATTAGATGTAGATCTACATATATCACGCTGCAATTCAGCAATTGGGTGGTTTAATATGCTTTGCAAATTGTTCTGTTTTTATATTTATTTTTGATTGATTAGAGTCAATTTTGTATTGAGTAGATTGCGCAAAATGTGCCATCGATGGTGATACTTGTAATGCTCCTTATACCAACGTTAGACCTTAAAGTTCATGAAACATTTTAATGCAGGATGGTTTAGGTGATACAATCAGAGTCTCTCTTACTGAACCCCCTGAGGAAGAGATAGATCCCTGTAGAAGGCTGGCAAATCTCGGTATGAGAGCAGCAAAGCTTCAGAAGGGAGTGGTAGGTTTTCATTTTAGTTTATTGTATCATTCTGCATTAGTCAACCATTTTGGGACTCTTAATTGCCCCGTCTTTATTGCTAATTACCATCAGGCACCATTTGAGGAAAAGCACAGACATTATTTTGACTTCCAGCGACGATCGGGTCAATTGCCAATGCAAAAGGAGGTTGGTCGTCGAACTTGAAAATGATATTGGCCAAATTTGTTTTTGATAGTTCTGTTTTCCGACAACCATACTTAACATGGGAGTAGGGCGAGGAGGTGGATTACAGAGGCGTCCTCCACCGTGATGGTTCTGTTCTCATGTCTGTCTCCTTGAATCAGTTGAAGGTATTGTTTCAACTTTCACAAAAAAAAAAAAAAAATTGGTGGGGGAGGGGTGGAGTATGCTTGTGAGTGTAAGTTTTGGTGAAGTGGTCTTCATCAAGAGTTTGTTAGTGCAGGCCACAGAAAATTTCTACCGTTCTCTTGCTACAAAGCTTGTTCTTGGAATGCCATTTAAGGTGTATCCCTTTATCAGATTTCTTCAGTCATTTACTCTTTTACTGAAAGAAGTGTATAATGTTATACGTATTATTAATCATTTATTGTGTGCCTTTCTCTCTTAATTTAGGATCTGGCAACAGTAGACTCAATTTTACTGAGAGAGCTTCCACCAGTTGATGATGCTGATGCTGTAAGAACAAGTTTTCTCTCGCTTAGTTTTCTATCACGAAATTTATCCCACCGCACATTCCCGGGATGCACTCGCACACCTGCAATATTCTGACAACGAGTAATCAGTTTGAGTAATGTAATTAAGATGATTTTCAATCTTTTGGTGACCAGCGACTAGCTCTCAAAAGATTGATAGATGTAAGCATGGGCATTATAACTCCTTTATCAGAACAGCTGACAAAACCGTTGCCCCATGCCATGGTTTTGGTCAATCTGAAGGAATTGTCATCTGGTGCTCACAAGCTCTTGCCAGAAGGTAGAACTGCTGATGTTAATGCTTATTTCATTGGGAGTCGCTAAATCGAGCTTAAAGTCAGTTGCTTTTGCAGCAATTTTTCTTATGGCCTATTTATTTACTGGCTGTCAGGCACACGCTTGGTTGTGTCCTTGCGTGGGGATGAGCCATATAAAGAGCTGGAAATACTTAAAAGCGTGGATGCCACAATGCTTCTTCATGATCTCCCACTTAACGAAGAAAAAACCAGCAGAGTGCATGCAGCAAGGAGGTAAACTTTTGGCAGGTCCTTGTTGTCTGGTTGAAGGGCTATTGGAAGGCCAATTGTTTAATAGTGAATGAAGTACTGAGGAAGGACAAAAACAAGGCAGTAGACACATTTTGCGTGATGAAACCTCCTGAATTTGTTAAGATCCTTTAGGAACAGCCCTATTTACCCTATAATTCTAATTCAATGCTTGGCATGCATTATTTATAATCTCAAAGCTAAGCACAACACCGTTGTACACCTTTGATCATTGGGACGTCAGGGGATTATACGCAGTATGCCTGAATACTGCTCGACTCCGGCAGTCCTCTCCAGCCCGTTACACATCTTCTCCACCTCAGAAAATAATGCTGTATGTATTTTTGCAGGCTATTTGAGTATCTACAAGAAAATGCTCTTAATTTCCCCGTTATCCACCATCTTCAATTTCCAGATGCGACTCACCGGTAATTGCAATGTCCTTGCATGTATGTGAATGAACTTTTATACGTCAAAAAATAAGCTGACAATGGTTGTTCTGATGATAGGGACGACCTGGTAATTGGCGCGGGAACAAATGCAGGAGCCCTTCTGGTAGATGGACTTGGTGATGGAGTCTTCATAGAAGCCCCCAACCAAGATTTTGAGTTTCTGAGAAATACTTCTTTTAATCTACTGCAAGGTTGCAGAATGCGAAACACGAAGACGGTAGGAAAGTCTTGATCAGAAAATAATGCGATTGACGAATAGTTTTGAAATTTTTCATTTGAGTGATCCTCTGAGCACCTAAAATCTTCTTTCAGGAATACGTGTCGTGCCCTTCCTGTGGCAGGACGTTGTTTGACCTTCAAGAAATAAGCGCAGAAATACGAGAGAAGACATCTCACTTACCCGGTGTTTCGGTAATCAGATTCTCCCAATTGTGTATGATAAGGTTCCTACTACACTCTACTAGGCCTGAATTTCATTGTGTCTTTCTTTTCCCTCTTCTCAGATTGCAATTATGGGTTGCATCGTAAATGGACCGGGAGAGATGGCTGACGCAGATTTCGGTTATGTTGGCGGTGCTCCTGGAAAGATAGATCTTTACGTTGGGAAGGTGATACATATCTTCATGACTTTTCATGCGCGTTATGCATTGAGCAGCCCATCTAATTTGCTTTTGTTGTTAAGATCAAGTACCTGCTCTCTATGGCATTGAGATAAGAATAGGTGATGACCCCATAAGATAGCTTGGTTCGCCAGTGTGGCATATTACCATGACAAATGATTAGTGCACTGATTTGGTCTCAAAGCTCCTTAAATTCGTAATTCTGACAGTATCCAGACTTCACCATAATATTATCTGTTTCAGACTGTGGTCAAGAGAGGAATTGCGATGGAGCATGCGACTGATGCCTTGATTCAGCTAATAAAGGATCACGGTCTCTGGGTAGACGCTCCTGCTGAGGAATAAGATGAAGCATAATCCCCATTTCAAGATGGTATACGACAGCATTTTGACGGTGAACCGCTCACGTCTATTCTACGACCCCCATAAGTTGTCACACCATTTACACAAATGTACAACATTGGAAGAGAATAATTCACCTAATTATTGAGCTGTAATGTATATACCGCTTGTTCGATTGTTCCAGGGGGACACGGCATTGCGATGATATTAGTGCTGATGATTGATGTCCGAGCTATATTGTTCTTTTCGGTTCGTTTTTTTTCTTGCAGTGTGAACTTTTTTCGTTCTGCCGAGAAAGAAAAAAGGATGATATGTAAGAGAGCTTGCTCCTGTGAACTTAATCTGCACTTTCCGAGGCCTTTCAATTGAGCATGTTGTAAGAACTGAAATGTGTAATTGATCAGGTATGCTCAACTTGGGGTTAATAAATAAGCACGCGGCGTCTTTCTTGCCGTTGTAAGGTCTACCGAGAGATGAATCCTCAGGATATAACAGTCGTTAACTCCTGCAGTTGTAAGGTCTACTGAGAGATGGATCCTCAAGATATAACTATCGCAACACCTTATATACAAAATGTCACGATACACAAACTTTTAAGGCTTTACGACTCTAAGGAATGAAATTTACTATTTTCTCGGACCAACAGTCATCAAGATGTTGGGATCCATTATTCAAGAATCCTTGGGAACACTCTTTGCACGCGAAACAAAGGCGAAAGACCCATTGAGAAAACAAATTATCACGGTGCTTAAAAATAGTACTTCTATCGCAACTTTATTGATCGATGTGGCTTGATCGCGTTTTTCGGCAGATTTTGAGCAGTTCTACTATATCATTCAATTTCCCTTGTTATTACAAAATCTGTTTCGAAGTCCGTGTCATGGAAAATTACGTATTACATACAAAAAGAAGATGATAGTAATAATACAGAACGATATGATAGTACCTTCAAGTGATTTTATACATGTCATTTGAAGCTGAAGACGACAATCAACGATGGCGAAGGATTTTGGTAAGAAAACGGATCGCATCGCCGACAAATGGCGGAAGCTTGTCAAGAAAATTTGAATCTCCCCCTTCGCTTCCCATGAGCTAATAATAATCAGCTAGAGTGTCACGACAAAACTGATCTCCATAACGATTCACAGCGAGCTCAGTATAAAGCAAAAAGTGTCGAGCTTTCTCTACAGAATCTCTCTCCTCGCTGCGTGACTGTGCTGCGAGCGCCGTATGTTCTCTTGCCTCTTCTTGTAGACCCTTCCTCCGAGCGCGGCGAGAGCGACCACGGCGACCACGGCGATAGCGATCCCCGCCTTCTTGCCGCCGCTCATCCCGCCGGACGATCCTCCGTCGTCGGTCTCCTCGTCGGAAGAGATCGACCCGCTGGTGGCGTTGCTCGGCGCGGGAGCGGGGACCGGCGCCTTCCCCGGCGACGGAGGACGCGACGTCCGCGGAGAGGGGGCGGGAGCGAGGACAACCGGGGGCGGCGCAGGCGGGGAGGCGGCCGAAGCGAGAGGCGAGCCCGCGGGGGAGGCGGGGTGGGGAGGGGAAGAAGCCGGGGAGGGGAGGTCGGAGGAGGGATGAGGAGCGGGAGCCGGGGAGAGGAGAGGGGGTTCGGAGGAGAGGGCGAGTGGGAGGAGGAGAGAGAGAGCGAGAGCGAGAATGCGGAGACTGGCCATGAAGACGAAGGGGGTAAGCTTCTAGTGAGAGAGAGAGAGAGATGCAGATCTGGGGGAAGTATATAAAGTTAGTTATCGTTTTCTTGGGGGGAAAAGAGGAGGGAGACGGAGATTGAATGGGGAAGGAACCGTTTCGACCGCTGGAGGAAACTTGAACAAAACCAAGAAGCAGGAAACGACGCGTCGTTTCGCTTGGATGAGGAATTTGCTTTATATGGGCGAGGGGATCGATGGGGAATCAGGCCTGTAAAACAAGGAAAGCGATGGACGCGTGAAGTGGGGGATGATGCCTTTGGTTCTTCTTCTTCTTCTTCTTCTTCTTCTTCTTGTCTCCCCGGTGGTCAACCTTACAGCTCTTCATTTGCTGTGGAGACTTGAGTTTGAAGTTTGAAGAGAACGGGAGAACGTGGGTGGGTGCATGGCACTTGCGATCAGGAGACCCGTCCTTTCGGGACTTCTTCTCAACGGCTCTGCAGTTGTTCCGTGTCCCGTAAGCTACTTTAGGAACACTGGACCCGTTGCCAAAAGCTAGTCAACCCACGAGATGTTTCCGGCTTATTCGTTTCTATACTTCGGTTGATTCTCTGGATCTGGCTCGCACATTAACATTTCTGGGCGCATCCCAAGATCTCTAGTAATGTTATTGTGAAGCTCAGGCCTTCGTGTCCTGAATCTGTTCTATCTTTGTCATTATAGATATAAAAATATCGAGATAATAACATCAAAAATGTCATAACTTTCATTCAAGTGAGCGTTGTATTACTTAAGTGTCACGCCAAAGTAAAAATCGATAATTTGAATGCCTTGAACAGTGTTAGATGGAACCTTGGACAATGAACCCACTAGATCATGTTAGAAACCGACCTAAAGATTTCTTGCCTTGCTGTATACTGATAATGTTTCGCATTCATACCGAGGGAGTACTTTTGGCAAAGCAGAAACCTACCGAGGCAAGCATTCCTTTGCAATCTTCGCTTTATGGCCGGGGACGATGACCAAAAAATCTACCAGATCTTTAAAGGAAAAATTCTTTATTACTGATGATACAGAGTCAAAACTAGAAGGCCAATACAACTTTCAGGAGAAACAACCCCGGCGCCCTCGCCCAGGTAAAAAAAAGCTTTAAATTACTCTGGATGTTTTCCTTCTCTCTGATCACTCTACACTCGTCTAACTGTTGTTCGCTTCTTTTCTTCTCTTTCTTTCCTATTGCCCAATGAAAGAGAGAGACACCTGTTTTTCCCCAAACGTCCTCATAATTCATCCTTCAGATCGGTAGTGATGGTTTCTTCGCTCTCTTTGGTGTCGGTAGTAGCTGATTTAGGAGTGGATGCTGGTTTTTGAAGCTTGAAAGGTATTGATGCGTGCTTCTTCAGGAACTTATACAGAGCCACCACAGTCCGGTCGGAGTCTACAGTGATCTGTCCAAAGTAAGATGATCTCGTTAGGCACTTACTTGTTGACTAGAGAAAGAGAGAGGAGAGAATTCTATCCCGCCATAAAATATGTCCCAGAAAGTTTGGGCCATACATTGAATAATACCAGAGAAGGGAATTTAATCAACACGTAAATGAATCAATGCTCTTTCATTTATTAGCAACATTCTGTTAACGGTTTTACCGAAATTGGAAATCACTAAAGCCCTGAGGACAGAAAACTTAATTCAGGTTTTAAAAAATTCACGCAGGCCAGGCATACCTAGTTCGATCTCATACAAGACTAAAACGGGCAAAAGCAGAAGTATATGAACAGACAACCACAGAGTTAATAAACTTCAAACGCCACTTACTGGATCAAAGCTCTTGTTTCCAGCAGGGAAGAAAAGAAGTGTGGGAAATCCATCAGCCTGCATGAAGTAGACAAATGTTAGCCACACCATTCCTATTAAAATCCATCGTAGACATTTCATATCAAATCCTCTCATACACAAATAGATCAGAAAAGGTGGATCCCTGAGGTTATTGACAAAATAATACAAAATGTGAATGTGGACAAGTTAATGAAGAAAAGATCCCTAAGGTTGCAACTGATGACACAAAACAAGAAAAAAAAATGTTTTTGAAGAACTAAGCTGAAGTGACAACAACCGCTCTTACATAAGCCAACTTTCTCTTTTCTCTTTTATTGGTGTATCATAAACCAACTTACCTTTGCCCTGGGATGTTCATTGGTCGTTCCATCCATCTTGGCAATAATAAGGGTGTCAATGCCACGCAAATGTTTGGCGAGCTTGTTGTATGTAGGCTCCAATGATTGACAATGCCCGCACCAAGGCGCATATATCTGGTGACAGACCTTGCATTAGATTTATCCGATACAGACTTAAAAGAGATGAATCGCACTCTTCTCCACAAAGAAAGGGTACCTCAAGCAGGACGTCCTTTGACTCATCCAACACAATTTCATCAAAGTTGTTTCCGACAACAACTTTCACATCACCGTCATTCTACAACAGTCGCAGATACCAAATTATCGAAAGCAAGGCCAAATGACAAACCAAAGTTCCACAGAATTGAAACCAATCACTCACAGTTTCAGGAATTGGGTCTGATTTATAGAAAGGTTTTAGCTTCTCCTCCAAGAAGTCCTCAGCGAAAGCCTGTGAGTGATGAATGCAAAATGTTATTTCCAGCTAACTAAATGCAGTGCAAAGTGTTCTAACTTCACATAATGCTCTATGACCTTAATATTATCCAAAGTCACTTCTCCTTCAAGGAAAAACTTCCTACTGTCATCATTTCCGGTGTATCCAAGTACCTGTTAAAGACAAGTACCCAGAAGTTATCCAAGAGAAATGAAAACCAATCATTCCACATTCGTTCTTATAAAGAATGATAAACAAAAATTACCTTGGGACCACTCCCGGAGACACCAAAATAATCGGACACGGGCTTTCCAACATCTTCATTATCCATTTGCACATACACGAAGACCAGCTGGAGTTTAAAAATAAAAAATAATAAAATTCGTTAGTGCATCAGCCATCCTATTACTTTTGTGATAAAAATGCATATGACTGCTACAACAACTAAGTTTAGTTTCAAGCAAAATAGACCATAAGATATCACCAGCAGCCTCTGGCCAGCAGAACTTATCATTTGGGGAAGACAAACCCAACACTTGCATGCGTAGAAGGAGATAACAGTCTGTCACCTCAGTACGACATACTATTGAAGTTATGAAGTCGTTGAAATGCACTCCGCCAATACACCTCGGACTAGTTCATACACTAATTATTCCTGGCTCTGTAAGCAGCAGTGTCCTCTGTTGCTCATCAAGTTTCGTCTAGCCGGTAATTCATGCAATACTGACTAAGACTAATGATGAAGTTCCTCAATCGAAAAACAACTACTTAGAAGGATGTAACACCAATTCAGAGCTTTCGTAGTTATGGTCTCAACTTACTTTTCCTTTAAAAAGCTTTGCAGCCTCCTCAAATACCAGGACAAATTTCTCTGAATCTTTTGATGTGGCAAACAGCAACACCTGAAAAGAATTTGCAAAACTTAATCAACATCAACAAGGGATTCTGACACATGTTCATGTACCAAGGAATTACACTTACCTGCTTCTTAATTGGGCTTTCAAAAATTAACGGAGCACTTTCCCTGGTAAAAGTGGTAACCAGAGGAAGCTTGTTCGCGAAAACAAATTCAGCTATTGCAGACTTCTCAAATTTACCATCTGCATAAAAGGAAAACATTATGAGACACGGGTGCCTTGGCATATATGCAGCTTTGGTTTCACTTCACCATAGAGATTAAATTAAACTTACCAAAAAGGCTTAATTTTTCTGCCTCCTTCTTAAGGATGATCAAAGCAGGACGCTTGACTTCAGGGTCCATGTGGAAAAGCTTTGCAACATCAGGATTAGCAGTTTGGTAGAAGTTGACATCATCTTCAATTCTTGAAGCAGCAGCAAGCTCCTCACTCTCAGGGCCCTACCATCAATTACAAAAGGCAAAATTAAGTTGCCCCGAACATCTTTCATCCTTCTCCATTCATCTTTTGGTTTTGGAAAGCGTGCACAAACTAGGTGGATGGCTAGGAAACGAGCATTTTCAAATTTCACTTTCTTTAATCCGGTGGAATATGACCAGAGAATAATCACTCAACACTCAAAAGGAGACAGAGTCAAAGCAATTCTCATCAACCCTACTGAGAACAAGTATCCCGGACTCAAGCACCGCGTAAGTGGCATGCGTCACGAAACAACGCATGTAATTCTAAATTCTACAGTTATTAGCAGAAGCCCATCAATTTTGATTGCATTTTGCTCCAAAAGTAGTCGCTTCAACCCATTGCAATTAGATACCGGAAAAAAATGCCTTAAAATTTCATACAAATGTTAATTCTGCACTACCATGTACCTTCAAATGGTTAAGATAGCCCAAGACAACTTTGTCTTCGGAAGTCAACACCCGTTCGGCATCGTCCAATGTGGTTAAGTTATACAAGCCAGGCCCTGTTTTCTTCTTGATCCAAGTCACAATAGCATCCCTGGAGTGAAATAAAAAAATACCCCTTAGCCCAAATCGCATGCACATAGCATTCAATTCAGAACGGTCTGTTGGATCAGCGAAACCAGAGATCGCAGAATCATATGTTGACATTCATTTTTCAGAAAAACCAAAACGGATCTTGGGAATAGACGAACAGAGAGGAAAAACAATCAGAACGTTACTTGGTCCTTTGGCCGGGATACGGCTTGTGAACGCCATCGACGAAGAAATAAACAGTAGGGAACCCTTGCACCTCATACTTCTGAGCCAACTCCTCCTCCTCCGTGGCGTCCACCTTCGCCAGAGCCACCTCCTCTCCGTTCAGCTCCGTCGCCGCGGCGGCGTACTCCGGCGCCAGGGCCTGGCAGTGCCCACACCACGGAGCGTAGAACTCCACCATCACGAACCTGTTCTTCTCGATGAAATCGGTGAAGTTCCCCTCCTTCAGAACGACGACGTCCTTTTCGTCCACCTCGGGCTCCTTGTACGCGTCCGCATCGGCCTCCGACTCGTCGAAATCGGAGTAATTCTCGAAGTCCTCGTCGTCCTCAAAGTGGTCGGAGTCGGGGAATTCGGAGTGAGGCGCCGCGGCGGCGGCGGCGGCGGCATCGTGGGCCTCGTCGGGCTCCTCGAGGAAGCTGAGATCTTCGTCGTCGTCGTCGCCGGCGACGTCCTTGGAGAGAGAGCGAGGGAACGAGGCGAAGAGCAAGAGCGCCGTGAGGGAGAGGAGGAGGAAAACGCGAGTCGACATCGCGATCGGGAGAGAGAGAGAGAGAAGGGTGGGGGGAGTGAGATCTGGCTGTGCACTCTGTGTGGGCTTTTATAGTGCGACGATGACGACGAAGAAGAAGAAGAAGAAGTAGTAGAAGAAGCAGAAAAATGAAGTCAGCGAGAACCGTTGACCGGCAGTAATGCGACGTCGTACTGGACTGACTGGCAATAAATTGATGACGTGACATAAATCTGAGCGTTTGAGCTTTATTTAGGCAAACGCTATTAACATTTTATTCTATTTCCTTTTTTCGTGGATTTGCTCCGATACTTATAAATGATGAATTAAATCGAAGAAAGACGTGGTTTTTTTCCCGGTGACTGGTCACGCAAAACTTGGATCTGCTCCATCTCTATTACCAAAATAAAATAAACAAAAGGCAAATCGTCGGGATGAAGGCGAAGCTTTTTGCTAATGTCCGTTACGTTAAAGGAGTGAACGGTTGATTGTTTGAAAATCAATTTCGTGCTTTGAAGGAAATTATTTTAAAAAAAATGTAAAATTGAAGATTGGAGTTTGTTTTCCAATCAACCTTTAACAATTTTATAACCTTCGTAAAACGATAATAGGCTGTGGTCATGCCGATAAAGGGATTGGGTGGTGAGGACGCTAGTATCATAGGTGTGGGATTCGATTATCACTCTCATCAAAATCGTGCACTAAATATTTTGTACAAAAGTACGTGCATAACTGTGAAAGGAATTAAATTTTAGTACGAAAAAAAAATGAAATATTTTTTAAGTAGGACTAACTCAAAAAAAAGTGTGCACTTGATATTTCGTACGAAAAAAAATTAACCCTAACATTTGTAAAATATATTCTTTTTTGAAGCACAGATCTAAAGTATGTGCATAGCCATGAAAGGTATAGAATTTTCTTCAATAAACTCGTTATTTTATTAGATTTTACGGGAGAAGTTTCTCCTTTTTATGTTTTTAAACCATATCCTCACGTTTGTCCGAAAAATTACCAAAAAAAACTTAACATATTGAACGGATATCAATTCAGTTTAAAACATTATAATTTAATCAATTTAGTATCAAAATTGACCGAAAATCGCTGACATAGATACTGGGAGTCCTCCGTGGCACAGTCAGCGCTGACATGAACAATTTTAAAATAGAAATTGACTTTTTTTAAAATTTTTTATTTTGTCCTTGTGGCCGGCCTCTGAGGCCGAGATGTTGAGAATTTATTTTTTAAAATTTCAGTACACGAGAGTCGTATCGAAAAATCCCAAATCGATACACTTGTGACACTCCAAATTAATTTTTTTACCAGAAAAAATCATAAACTGGTACATCTGTGACAGATTTATCATCCGTTAGTATTCGTTAAATTGAATTAATACCAAGAAATATCTCAAACTTGTACATCTATGGCAAACGAAGGGTAAAAACCATAAACAGGTACACCCGTCAACTGACATATGCCATCAAACTCAGCAATTTGACAGTAAATTTTAATAGAAACTAAAGGAATGTAAATTTATCTCAGATGTACCAACCTGGGATTTTTTGTGATCAAAAAATTAGTTTGGAGTAAATTTTTTATAAATATATCAGTTTTGGGTTTTTCGTGGTATTAAGTCAAATTTTTATTAGGAAATCCATGAAAGGAAAATCACAGCCCACGAGCGGCGGGGTTCGTACATGAACGGGCTTACTATAAAAAGTTATGGGCCTCACACGGCGGACGAATTTCGCAATTCAGGCCCGACCACGAACCTCCCATCGTCCTAAGTCTCTCTCTGCATTCTTCCTCGTCCTCCGCTCTCGAATTCTGCGAATCCCGAACCGAAGCGAGCGAGCGAAACCAGCATGATTAGCATTCTAGCTCGGGTACGGTCCATTGAATCTTCATCGGGATTTTCTCTTTCTTTTTCGGGTTGTGAAAATTCGTCGGTGAGATTTGAGCTTCCGTTGATGGTTGATTGATTGATTGATTTTGCTCGGATCCGATTTTGCAGGAGCGCCTGCTTGGGGCTGCTCTGGGAGGCATGCTCGCCGGAGTGATTGTGCTCGAGGAACGGAAGAGGATATACCGGTCCATTTCCGATGATCGGTCTCGCCTCGCTGCCCACACTCAGGTGAAATTTGGTGTTCGACTAGCTTGCTCTTGTTGACTGGCATTGGTTGTCCCGATCCTCACCCTAGCCTGGGCTCGTTCATTTGGGGTTATTGAATTGAAGACAAGGGATTCCCTTTTCAATTACTGTAAAATGGATAATGTACGTTTGGGACTAATGGCAGAAATGGAATAGCTCTCAGTAATCCCAAATTGAAGGAACATACTTTTTCGAGGTCGGATGATTGAAAGAGTGCGATGTGCATTACCAGGAAGAGCATATTGTGATCTAAATGCTTTATAGGGTTTTGTTCCATTCGATTGCACCCAGAAGTTTGGACATTTCGTCTCTTAAGTACCAGAACTGGTAGAAGTTGTTGCTCTGAAAATGGAATCTGGAGATGATGAGATTGAGGTTTGGTCTGTGCGTCTACTATGGCTGTCCACTAATAACCAATGGAACATGGAGCCATTGGCTAAACCTGCGGGATATGTTGATTACCTGAGGCAGAGCACTTTGTTGGTTCATGAATAAAAAGACTTGCGCAGACACGTGCCAAAAACTTGTTTGAATTGTTTTCTTTTTCCCAATTGGTGATAGTTTATCGGATTGAGGGGAAATAGGACTTCGTCTTTCTCACGATCGCGTGAAATTCTTTTTCCACGTCTTTTCAATAGCAGTCAAGCAGTTAATTTGAATATGATTAAGCGCCTTGCCTTGTCTCCTCGTACTTAATCAACTGGGTTTACCACTAAGTTATGTGGTGCTGTCTTGAAATGGCTTCGAATGCCTGTCGTTCTTAGGTAAGAGTAAGACAGTAGGATTACTTAACCATGCCAGATCCATCCAGGGTGTTCTTGCTTGCGTCTCAAGATGCATAAGAAATCAGTGTCTCTATCAGTTTATGGACACTGTGAAGGATGTGAGGTTTCACTTGTTTTGATTCAGGCTATTTGATTTGTTAGTGACTTTGGTTCTGTCGTTATGCAAATTTGCTCCATTGGCAAGCACCGGTCTACTTTGGTTACTTCAGTTCCATTTGCTTTAATTTCTGATCTGTGGACTTAATGGATGCAGTTATTTGCATATCTTTTTGGCATTGCATGCTGCAGTATTTAAAATCTCATTGCTTCAACCTTCTGCAGAAAAGAGAGCCTATATTTGGAAAAGAATTTCGCACAGAATTCGCACACCTGTGGAACCAGTCAGTGGATAGGATGTTGGGACCGGCTATTGAGTATCTTAGCTCTCGTGGGTGGTAGAAAACTCTGAGTTGTTCTCCCAATACATGAAGCTTCACAAATTTTTTTCTAAATAACTTCTGTAATGTCCTTCCTATATTTGTATCTCTCCATTTCCTCTTCAATGGACCAGCTTCTTCAGCTAGGCCAGTCGGATATGAACCCTGGTTATAGTTTTGCCTGTGCCAATATCAATTCAATGCTGTTTTTTTCTTTCCTTTTCCTCATTGTATCTTTTACGAGGTTGAAACTGAATCCTTTTGGACCTTCCATTTCGATTCACTGCATTGACTCATGAATATATTTCGATGTTGCTATTAATTTAGATAGAGCAATAGAATGGCGAAGATCCATCACACTCGAACAGGGACATCTAAGACTAGTGATTCTTACCGGACTTATGGATATATGATCTAGAGCTTGGTTAAGAGTAGATCGAGCTTTCACTCACTTTTCTCTGGAGCAAGAGTTTGAACTCCAAGAGAAGAGTGTGGAATGGAGGTGATAGATAAATTATCCTCGATGAGTGTGGGGATGTTGACATAACTTTCCTGCATGTATCGGGTGAGGTTTAGCTTTCCCTGCATATGTTGGGTTAGGTTTAGTTGCAAAACTAATTTTCCTTCTTTGAGATGTTGTGAGGAGGGCATAGATTGTGACTCGTGTCATGAAGAAAATGTTAATAGTGTTCAAGGCACTTGTTAATGGTCATTAATTGTGCTCTTATTTCTATTTAAAGCATGCCATTTTTTTCAAATGTTCTTTCTCATTTTCAAAATGTGTTGATATGCATTTTTTACCAACTCTAGTAGTCTTAACTAGTGCCCTTGGGTCACTTTTTAACAAGACTCCACTAGCAATATATATCTACATGAATTTTGTTTTGAGTGGACAAGAGTGAGGAATATGCTGATATAGATAATGTTACCATCTAAAGGCGACTTGTCTGTTCTTGTTTGTGTGATTGGTATGAATTCTTTCCTTGAGGTGTCCCTAGAACTGTCTTTTCCACCAAAGTTCATTTTGTGAGCATGTGAAGAGACTTTGTTTGAAAGTTGGATGCTCCTGTAGATTGGTATGTAAATTCTTGTGGGACATTGATTGCATGTTGGCAAGTATTTGTGATAGTATGAGTTAAATGTTTGTACAGATAGTGAACTCTACCCCGGTGTGTTCCTTGTTTTCTGATTGCATTAGTGAAATTACATACCTCCACACGTCCTAACATTATCTTGTCAATCTGCGGTCTACATGTCTGATAAATTTTCATCTGCATTTACATTTTCACATATGCCATTGCGGTTATATTTCTCTGGATTGTCCTATCATCTCGTATTATTCCTCAGGGACCTTTTTTTAGGCATGTCCTTGTATCTGGCCATTATCTTAGTTCTCATGCAGTACACTGAGCCGGGACAGTGCATCAAAGGGTAGAGTCATTGACGTTGGAGGCAACATTTTCACTAATTCTAAATGTATTAGCTAGATTCAGAAATACATACATGAGCTAGAAAAATTCCCTGACAATAAATCCTATAGAGAAAGGGAACAATAGCAGTAGTAAGGACAGAGGGGATAGGGAGAGGCTTCTCGGCATGATGGAACACCCTATACTGACTGTGTGCATCCAGCGCCTGGTTGAATGGCTTTGGCTTTGCTTGCATTAGCTCGGCGAGTGACCACAACATAGTATACGCCCATTGCCAAGAGCATAGCAAATGCAAGACCGAACACAATGCCGACCATGCTACCAGCTCCCATCCTGCCTTTACTATCACGGGTCGTGGAGAGTTCGCCTTGCTGTGCTTTAGCCGCCTCAGCCGCTTTAGCCGCCTCAGGCAATGGGGAGCAACTGGATTCGGCACACGGGTTCTTTACAGTGGTCTGCTGCGTGTTTGGGTGGAAGAAATCATATGCCGAAGGTGAGAAGGCTACAGGGTTTTCATAGGCTAGGCCATGGGGGGCTCTGTCTTGTGCTCTAGCCAGGCACAGAAAAGCGGGAGTCAACAGGATGAGCAAGAAGGAAGACATGGGTGTCATGTTTCTTGGTCTCTTGGGAGTAAAGCTTGGTCTACTTCTCTGGGTTTGAAAAGGTGAGGATTCTTTGGGCTGGTTTTTATAGGAGTCGTGAAGGGGGTTGTTGCTTGGAGTTGAATTATTGATGAAGTATAATTAGAGGGCAGTTATGATTAGAGAGGAGGGAACACTATGATGGGAAGGTGTTCATGCATAAAGGGTAAGAAAGCAAGTTCTCCCTAAGATGCCTTCTTCCAACCTTTAGTTTGAGGAAGGAGATTGTCTCCTCTTATCTATTTCCAGAACTCCTCGGTTAAGATCATTTGTTATATTTCTCATGGATCTCAAGTGCTGAATTTTTTGCAAGAACAATACCCCAAGTATGGAGGGCATCTTGGACACTGAGGCTTTCTCCTCCTCGTGACCTTATTCATTGTGCATCAGCGCCTGCAGCATTCAGGTCTCAAGTGGTTCGGTCGCATGTTATCTCCACTTTTGAGTGCCTTCTAATGCACATCTAAGCGCAGACGTGAGAACGAGTTATTTTGACTCTTGAACAAATTGCTTTTTCTCACTCCGAGTCATCCTTTTCTTCTGGCTCTTTTTTTTACCTATTTGTTGGTGGTAATGGTGGGAGGAAGCAAGATTACAATCATAAGGGGTGGACGTTGGCTCTGCTTTATAGGGTGATGGAAATAGGGGAAAATTACCAAAAAAATTCTAAACTTATTGCAATCGTGGCAATTCAGTCCTAAACTATTTTTTTAACAATTTAGTCCTAAAATTTTTGCATTTAATTCAGTTCATTCAGTCAAATTTTACGAGTTAGTGCTGATGTGGCAATTTTTAATTATATTCACATATTAATTCAGATTTTTTGTTGATTTTTTTCTTTTTTCCCTTTTCTTTTTCTTTTTTTCTTTTTTCTTCTTCTCCTTATTCCTCTAGTCGGTCGCCGGATTAGTGACCGACAAGGTCGCCCTCGCCAGTGCAGGCGATCGGCTAGAGGAACAAGGAGAAGACAAAAAAAAGAAAATTTAAATAAAATAAAATAAAATAAATAATTTTTAAAAAAATATTAGAATATTATTAAAATTTGTCACATCAGTGCCAACCGGCGAAAGTTGATTGGACGATGGCACAAATGCAAAAGGTTTAGAACTGAATTAGCACAATTTTAATAAATTTAAGATTTTTTTTAGTAATTTTTCTAAAAGTGAGGAGTGATGGCACATCGTGTGGATTTCATTTCTTTTCTTAGCTTGGGAGTTCAGCAAGGGTATATACATCTGCACATAGCAATGAGCCACGGGTGGGTGTAATTATAATGGTGGGGGTGTGGCTACTTCCCACATTACACCTGCCCACAAAATTATTATCTGCGAAGGTGGCAACAGAGACGCATGCAAAGAGGGGGGAAAAAAGAAGAAGCAGCAGCTGAAATCAATGCTCATTCCTCGACTAATATTAAAACCAGATCGGTGGCCTTCACGCTTTTTCCCTCATCCCCTGTTCCTTCTTTTGCACCGCGAAAGTGACTCTCACTCATGTAGTCACATGACAAGCTACGCACCTCCGTGAGGCGTGAGCTCAAAGTTTGCACATGACTCTCGTTCAGCACAGTGAAGTGGGGTTCTCGTTCTTTGCACGGTCGTCCCCGCATGAATCGGCGTGAGCTCAAAGTTTGTATCGCCTCAAAACTGACTAGAATTTATGGTAAGGGCTGCACCGAGGGCGATCGCGGTCATATTCCGTTAACTCGACGAGAGTTCGATTTATAGGTCAGTTGTTAGACAACACAAGACAAGACTTAAGTGTACCAACTCAATTTCCGCGCATAAATCAGTTTAGACTTGGATGAAGTTTTCTGTGGACTCGACAGAGTCCTAGTACGTTTGTTGCTATTCAATTGGTCCGGCGGAGAAACGTAAAGGACAGAGTGGACTGGACTGGACCAGTTTTGAGACACTACCATGCAGTCGTGACTTAAGACTTAGCCAGGGAAAATTCTACCCTTGGTTGGGATAGAAAGTCCCCTCCTTGACAAGCGTGGAAAGGATCAAAGAGAAGAATCGGAGTAGTCATTGCTTGTTGCTTTGTCGCTTTGTCCAGTTCAATAATACCGCTTATCCTAGTGAATTTTATGGTCTACTGGGCCAGAAGCTTCTCAAGCTCAGGTATTTACTTTTCTAGTTAGAGACCAACGCACTTCCGTTTCCCCTTTACTAGTAGGAGGTCCTGTGAAGAAGGCCTCCTTCCGGGGGGGCCGAGCCATCAGTGAGATACCATTCTGGAAGAGCTAGAATTCTAACTTTGTGTCAGGACCTACAGGCCAAAGGATAGTCTCAGGTTCCCGCGGGTGCAGGTGAATCTCTCACCTTCTATTCTCTCCCTCCCCAGACTTTCACAGCAGAGTGGAAATCGGAAAGGGGAGAGGGAGTCCAAATAATTTTAAATCTATTGCACTATTGCCAATTTAGTCCTAAATCTTTTAATTGGGCCAATTTAGTCCTAAACATTTTCACTCAGTTGGCACAATTAAAAAGTTTATGAGTGAATTAGCAAAAGTGCAATAAAATTAGGATTTTTTGAACAGTTTTTCCTGATCATGGGTCATACCAGTTTAGGCCTTGCGGCTATTTGGGATAGTTTATCTTTTCGCCCAGGATCCCAAATGATACGCTCAAAATGGTAGTACCAGAGTCCATACTTCTCCAAGTTTCAAGACCAAAAAACTCGTGACAACCTCCATCACAACACAACCCTAACTCGGTGATTAAAACCCTGATGAAAATTATAAGGTAGCTTACTTGAAGACAGGTAACACACTGTAGTTTATGTGGAGTTATCAGAAAGTATGGGATCCTCCACTGACACTGGATTAGGGGTTCAATGGGCCGGGTCGGGCCGGGTCTCATATAGGCCCGGCCCGAAACCAAAACAGTGCCAAGCTCGGCCCGGCCCAGACCGAAACAGTACTAGTCCGGTCCCCAAAAATTTAGGGAATTTTCGGGCCGGACCGGCTCGCGCCTTTTTTAAGCAACCAACCTGTCTCTTGTTGCTGCATATGGGGGTCGCTGGTTCGCCTTGGGAATTTTCGGGCCGACCCGCCCCGAAACAGTACCAAGTTCTGGCCCGAAAATTCCCTAAATTTTCGGGCCGGGCAGGGTTGGCGCGGGCCTTTTTGACAGCCCTACACTTGATAATGCTTGCAGGCTTTCTTAGTTTTCTCTTGTTCCCCACTTCTTGCCAGCACTGAGGACTTTTATCTTGGTTAGAGGTGGCAAAATGGATGTAAAGCCCATATTTTAGCCCATATCTAATAATATGGGTCATAAATGGGTTGTATTTGATTTTAAAAATAAGTTTAAGTGTGTCATAAATGGGTTACATAATAATTTAACGAGTCTTAAATGGTTAAAATGGGTTACCTAACTATCTTAAACGAGTCGTAAACAAGTTTTCTGATTTTTTTAATTTTCTGACTCTTTAAATTTTCTTTTTCTGTTTTCTTCTATGAAATATGGCGAGGGCGACCCTCGCCGACACTAGACGAGAGCCGGCGACCTAGAGAATCTTCATGCTTTCCCTTGTAATTGGTGCAAACATGCCCACAAGTTACAAAACTTTTAGTTCGAACTTCATGCGAACTTTCCCAAGTACCAATCAAACATCTTTTGGTGCGAACTTGCCCGAGTACTAATTCAAACAACTTTTGGTGCGAACTTTCCCAAGTACCA
Source organism: Lenwebbia sp. NSW1173648 (assembly GCA_029784005.1). Classification (NCBI taxonomy): domain Eukaryota; kingdom Viridiplantae; phylum Streptophyta; class Magnoliopsida; order Myrtales; family Myrtaceae; genus Lenwebbia; species Lenwebbia sp. NSW1173648. Next base: position 2,512,879 of record JARCGZ010000011.1, read on the forward strand.
ATAGAAACATTTTTTGGTACGAACTTGCCAGAGAACTAGTTCAAACAACTTTTCGTACGAACTTTCCCTCGTGCACTTGGTGCAAACATTCATAAAAAAACCATTTCACAAAATTTTTGGTATGAACTTCCTTCAAACTTTTCCAAGTACCAACAAACATCTTTAGGTGCGAACTTGCCCAAGTACTAGTTCAGACGACTTTTCGTGCGAACTTTTCTTAACAGTTGATGCGAACATTTCCAAAAATATATTCACAAAACTTTTGGTGCGAACTTTTTCAAGTACCAATCAAACATCTTTTGGTGCGAACTTGCCCAAGTACTAGTTCAAACAACTTTTTGTTCGAACTTTGGTGCGAACATTCCCAAAAACGAATTCACAAAAATTTTGGTGCGAACTTTCCCAAGTACCAATCAAACATCTTTTGGTGCGAACTTGCCTAAGTACTAATTCAAACAACTTTTGGTGCAAACTTTCCCTTGCATTTGGTGCGAACATCCGAAAAACCAATTCACAAAATTATTGGCGCGAACTGTCGCAAGTACCAATCAAACATCTTTTGGTGCGAACTTGCTCAAGTACTAGTTCAAACAACTTTTAATGCGAACTTTCCCTAGTAATTGTAGCAAACATTTCCAAAATCTATTCACAAAACGTGTGGTTCGAACTTCGTGCAAAATTTACCAAGTACCAATGCAACATCTATGGGTATGGACTTGCCCGAGTACTAGTTCAAACAATTTTTGTGCAAACTTTCCTTAACAATTGGTGCGAACATTGCCAAAAATCAATTTAAAAAACTTTTCGTGCGAACTGTCACCCGACGCTTGGGAGGGCAACCCTTGCCTAAGGCTGACGATCTCCGCCGTCCATCTCCTAGCAGGGGAGGGAAGAGGGAACAAGAAAAAGAAAAAGGAAAAATAAAAGAATAATAAAAAATCCAACAAATTGAAAAATATGTACTAAGAATTTTTTTTACTAAAATATCATTTCTCCGATTGCCAGATGCTCGCCGGCAGGCCAAAAGTCCTTAATTGAAACGATTTAGCCACTTCATGCTCTTATTTGAGAAAATTAGGGTACTTCAAGTCCTTATTTAAAATTTTCTCAAACGTTTAGGACTGAATTGATCGCCGTGTAATTAATTTATGTCTTTTTGGAAAACCAAAAACTTCAAAAAATGTGGAAGTGGTACCGTGCGGTTTGGTTTCCAGTTTTCGAGTAGGAATCGAACCGAACCGAACCGAACCGGACTTGTAACTAAAGAATCGAACCGGGAACCAAGAACCAAACCGAACATGAAGTACCCCTAAATTCTCTTTTCGATCTTGGCTCTGGTTGTATTTTCTGATAGTGATTATGCCCAACACATTAATTGATACACTTTTTCTTGCAGCACTTTTCCTACAAAACTCACATTAATAGTCATTCATTAGATTGTAAAAAGAAACGCTAACAATGGACACATTCAATGCCACAAACATATATAGGTCGAAAACAAGGGCCGCCCCTCGAAGCCTTTTGAACAATTTCCAATAACCAGAGCGAAGCACCATTTGCTTTTGAAGAGGGAAAAACTATGTCGCTCCAACTTTTGAGCAAAAACAAGAGTCGCCTCAATTAACCAGAATTGAATTACGATTCTATGACTTCAGAAGATTAAGTAGGTTTCTTATCACAAGTAAGAAACACTATTGTCTGCTTGCACATTTATTCAGAAACACACAAGACAATCGACATCGACTAACAAATGCAAGAGTGAAAAGAGAATTTTCAAGCAACGACTCTCTTTGCTATGACTTTGTTATGGATGAAACTGATGACGATTTTTTTTTATTAATTGCTTTAACTTTCATTTTGCTTGACTAAAATTGAGACAAAAATGAAAGGAAGAAAATGAAACGGAAAAAGGGAATTGATGAGCATCAACGATTCAACACAGACAATCGGTAATCTATCTGAATTGCTTTATTTGCAGCCTAACTTTGGAGATTCGACCACTTGATACTTTGGGCCTACGTAGGCGAAAGGAGTAAAAGCCCATACTTGCCTACCTGTACTTTGAACCGGGCCCAATGGGCCAAATCAATGGAGCCCAATCAATGGAGCCCCAATTTAGGTCTCGGCCTCCGTTTCGAACACGTGTGGATAACCGGTCTCGGCCCGTGGATATTCTCGTGCCCGAGCCCCAATTTAGGTCTCGGCCTCCTTTTTTTACACGTGTGGATATTCTCGTTTAAATTGTTCGATGAGCAAACCAGGGCTCACTTGTCAACGATATTGTCCGCTTTGGGCCGAAACCCGCATAATTTTGTTCTTCTGGGCTTCACATAGAAAAGACCTCGTTGCAAGTTAAGGACAAGTGCCACACATATATAGCATTTCACCTCACCACACTCAGGCGATGTGGGATTCAGTTCATTCCTGCCCTCGTCGCCGCCTGCGAGGAGCTACTCCTTGTCCAGGCCCTCTAGCCCCGGCGATCACTCCCAGCCCTCGTCGGACCGGATCGTTACAGTAGGCAGCCCGGATTGAGCCTAAAGTCCAAAGATCGCTAGTAGAGCGAATTGTGGATCATGTTTTCCGAGCTATTCGCGATGGCCCGAGACTCATCGACCTAGATCGCGAAAGGGGGGTCGAAAGCAAAGTGCCAAAAAAACATAGTGGCAAGTAAGCACTCAGGGGTCAAATCAGAAGCCCCCAAGTTACTTTCGGGTCATGCACGATGCCACAATTAACGCCATTGTCTAAAGAGAGCCTCAAGTTTGCAAGTTACAACCACTCCCCCTTCTTTCCAGTCCATTTGGTCCAATCCACCCTTTTATGGTCACTGTCTTAAGTCGCATCGGCTGAACGGTTGTGGCATAATGGGTGCCCCTTTCGGCCCCCACCGTCCTTTTCCTCCTGAGCAAATGGCCACGATACCTCCAGGAAGGCACTGTCCATTGTCACGCGAGATTTGAGAGGTGCGAAATGAGATGCCAATGCAAGAGAAGCTGTTCTGTATCCCTCCCCCGGCATTTTCTATGGCTCACATTCAATTGTTCAAAGATGCTTAAGGGGCGAGAAATTCAACCATGGATTCTGGCATCGATGGTATTGATGTTCAGGATTTGAGAGCCCCTAAAGTTTAACCGATTATCTTTCGCCTTTTCGGTCGCCTTAGCTCCTTTCGAAACTTTGCCGATCGTGTCACGTACTCCGTATAGACACGAGAAAACTTTGATGGAGAGGAGTCGAAAAGGACTGGCTCGGGTTTAGTATTAGTATGATGTACAGGCTACGTAGAGTAATATCTCTGTACATTAACATGGGTAGGTGTACAATCGGTTAAGTAGACATGTGGGCGAGTTGCTTCCAATGCTACTCTTACTCGCGCTTACGCTCGGCTTTCTATTTCCGCTTTCTAGTGTCTTTTTTTTTTTGGGATAAGTGTAGCAGACGTCTTAAAACTTGTCCCAAATGTGCGATTGAATCATAAAGCTTTCAAAAAGTGTAATTAAATCCTAAAATTTATCAAATCGGTGCAATCAAGAACTTCCGTTAACTCCATCTAATTTCGCTTACGAAAAATGTTGACGTGAGTATTTTTATTATTTCCTCTATCCTACGTGGCACTAAGGTTAACTAAAGCACTAAAACGACGTCATTTTAATCCAAATCCTAACTTTCATATCAAATCTTAATTAAATTAGATTTTTTGGGCAATAATTACATTAGGTTTAAAAAGTTTAAAAGTTTTTCAAACAAAAATACATACTATAAAATACGACAAAATAAATAGGCTAAAAGTTATAAAACAAAACAAAAAAACAAAAAAAAAAAATACACCGACTAAAGGAGGGCCAAGCCCTCCACCTAGTAGGGCATCAGCCATGGCTGGAGGGGGTCACTGAGGCCTCGGCAAGGGCAGCAATCCTCGCCGACCTCGCCTAGATCCAAGGGAGGGTCGCGGCCCTCGGGCAGATCTCCCGAATCTAGTGAGGGTTGTCGACCCTCCTGAGGACCCGGTGGCCCACACGCGAAGGGCCTAGCCCTCTTGCGTGTTTTTTTATTATTTAAAATTCATATTTTTAAAAAAATAAATAAATTTTTTAATCTAATGGAACTAAATTTATGTTAGAAATCAAGATTTTGATGAAAACAACGTCCTTGTAGTGCTTTAGTTAACATTAACGCCACGTAAAAGAGATAGCACAAAAAGTACATATTAGCATTTTATGATAAGTTTGACAGAGTTAACGAAAAAACTTGATTGTTGCATTAATTTGACAAGTTCTAGGACTCGACTGAACATTTTAAAAAATTTAAGACCCAAGCGCACTTTCACAACAAATTTTAAGACTTCTGGTGCATTTATCATTCTTCTTCTTCTTTTTTCTAACCTTCCCGTATTTGCTTAGTCGAGGACTTGGAGCAAAGTGGCTGATGAAAAAGAAACAAGCTACCATGTTTTTAACGAGCCAAAGTTGGTGGAATCTCAAGTGACGAAAGATGTGATTACTTAGTTTATGCACTATACCTCTATCTTTTGTCACCATATTCTCTTTTTGATCTTCCTAACCTTATTAAACGTTAAACAAGTCTTAAAACCTTGATCTCGATTTCCACAACGAAGTCGGTTCCTGTCTCTTTGTAGTCGTAAAACGAAACACGAAAAAGAATGACCATTTTGAATGGAGGAGGGACTTTTTTCTATGCAAAGATGGCACCTTCTCTTTTGCAGACTAAAGCTATCTCTAAGTCGCATCGGATGCTTCCTTTTATTAGTCATTGCTCCATCGCTGATCTATCTTCGTTCTTTGCCTTTTTGTTTGTTCAGAAGCCAAGTGCTCTGCCCTCGAGAGTTTAGGACAGGAAGAGATTAATCCACTCGATAGTAAAAGCATATCTTATTAACGAGTGCTTTTGAGACAATGACTATGAGTACCCTTGACTAGACCTGTCAAATGAGCCGGGTCGAGTCGAAAATGGTCCGATCCAAATAGACCGATATATCCCGTTTTGACCCATTTTCATGCAATGCAAATCTAGTTACCCGACCTAGACCCGTATTCCTAAAACATTTTCATATTTAATCCAATCTAGAAAAATTAATAACCCAAACTGAAGTGAGAGTGTAGAGTGAATGAGCGCGAGATCAAGTAAGTGTGAGAGAGAATGAAGAAAAAGTCATAAAATTGAATTGGGTCTAAGTAAGTTCTAAATCCATAAATGACCCATTTACGACCCATTTACGACTTATGTAACACTCATGTTATGATTAAACTCATTAATGACTTATTTGTTGAATATAGAAAATCCATATTACAACGCGGCGGTGAATTTATGACCTATTTTGACAGGTTTACCCTTAACTAACGAGCAAACAAGCTATTATATACCGTGTGTCTTTTTCTTTTTGTATTCGATGGGTGAATTTATGCTCCGAGAGCACCCGCCGGTAATATCCTTAGCATAAAGTGTTCGCCGCCGTATCTAATCCCGATTTTAATGCTTAATGAAGTCTACCTTGCGAGCATCATTCGGAGATGATAATGCTAATTAGCACAACTTGGTGTAGGGAACCAAAGGGACTTGTGCACCGATGAGATCATCATGGATTGCCTTTTGGCTTAGAGTTCGAGACATTGACGATCTCGATAGAGCTGTGCATGGACAGTGTTGAAAAGATTAATCCAACCTAAACTATTTTATGGATTACTAGGAAAAGGGCATGTATTTCCGTGAAAATTGAAAGAAAAAAAGAAGAAGAAAAGGAATTAATAATATAATATACGAGTTATTTATGAAAGGAGGAAAAAAAAAAGAAGAGGTATAAATTGCTGGAAATGTCGACATTGATGCAAGGAATAAACCATTATTAGTCCATTTAATATTGGCATTATCTTGGAATCTTAATCGGCTACTTTTTATTTTCTCGATTTTGCCCCTAATTTTTTGACAAATGAATAGACCGACCCGCTTTTCTCGAAAAGTGCACAAGGGCCTCAAGGAAAACATGATTAAAGAGAATATGTATTATGTATCGCTTTCTCGTGTAAAGCATGAAGCCACATCCTATTCCCGCCCCCGTTTCAACGTTCAACAACCCACCTCGATGAATCCGAGACTTTGCGTAATGCACCCGAAACTTTCACGTATTCCCGAATTTGTACATTATCGCCGGTTATGTTAATCATCACGCATCTAGTTATTCCGCAAGTTTTATTTATTCTTTTCCAAGAATTTTATTAGCGGGTCTTCGAAAAGCGGGTAATGACGTTGTGACTGTCGAGGGGACGTCTCGTCTCGCATTGGGAAAATGCTACCGAGCGGTGTTTTAATCTATGTTAGCAATGAGTCTGTTGCGTGAGCCTCTAGCCACCTCGAACCTCGAACGTTTTTTGTATCGCGAGGAAGGACGATCTGACTTTTGGAGAGCTGGTGGAACTGCGATGACGAGCTTGTCCGCCTCGAATCTTTGGTAACTAAGGTGAATCGAGTAGCCATGACTCATTCGGAGAATTCATAATGGGCGTAACATCATTATTAATGCCTAGAGGGCTAGCTACATTAGTCTTCTCTACACTTGCATTTATCACGAGTTGAGATATCAAAAGATTTCCTCCTTAGGAACTAATGATTGGGTCTCTTGTTCAAATTTCACCTACTGGGTTAAAACTGCTTCAATTGAGAACCGCCCGCATTGGCTAGAGATTGAAATTTAACTAGTTCTTTAGATAAGGGCCAACTAGACCACTATGTTGGTTATTTCGTAATTATAAGTTTTTAATAGCTCAATATTAGCGACGTCTCTACAAATTCACGTGTCCCTTTAGGTCACATGACTCTTCGTTCAGCTGTAGTTTTCGACTTTAGTGTTATGATTATGAGAGATTAATGGCTCAACTAATATGAGCATAGCCGACATGACTCTCGAGTTCACATCCTCTCGATTTTCTGCAGCTGTTTTTACTGTCTATTAATAGACCTGTCTCCTTAGTTCAATAGAAGAACTCGAAGAACTCTTCGAAGTTTTCACTGTAGTTTTTTTCTAAGTGCGCGGTGTTCGACATGGTCTCATTCATATAATGCCGATACAAATGGGTTCGAGGTGTTGTATATTTGGAAGCCTAGTTTGCGAAGCTGCCTAGCATCATTGGCAGGAATTAATCGCCTTAAGGAGATTCGGTTAGCCGTTGTTAATTTTGCTACAATTTTATAGCAATCTTTGCTGGTCTTATTATTATTATTATTATTATTATTATTATTGTAACATTGGCGTATTCTTCACTACTTGTTGAGAAGATTCATTCGATATATTTACTCGTTGACTTGATCATTATTGAAGTTGTTATCGCTTTTTCGGAATTATTATTTTTCTGGTTACAACAAATAACGTTACGCATTTTCTCTAATCCGTTACGGCTTAATTTTCTCCAAAATGTTACGACTTAATTTCTAACAGGTTACGTCGAAAGAAAAATGGTTTCGGCAAAAAGAGCTCGTGGTAACCTGTTAATCGGCCGGTTTGGGATTTCCAAAGACGTTGTTTTTCTCGTGTTGTTGCGTGTGGTTAGCTCGTTGAATTTTTAAAAAGGTCTTTACAGCATATTTATATAATATTATCCAAATAATTTATCGCGGAAAATGGCTTCCTCAATATTATAACGATTTTCGACCCAAAAACAATATATGATATCGAGACGATGAGGGGCCGGGGCTGGTCCAGCTGGCGGAGTACGAGAGCGCATGGGATAGGAGCAGGACGGGGCCCACTTCACGTGCCATAGCGGCCAGATAGACGCCACGTGGTGCCCGTACGACATGCCACGCACGTGTCGCGATCGATTGGGAGTCGGGTGAACGAACCCCTCTCTCTCGTCCTCCCCGAAAGGACCTCCCTTTCTTCGTCGCCTCTTTTGGACTTCAGCACGACACGTGGCACAAACAGACGGGCTAGAGAAAAGGGTACCGGGGCATAACGTTTCCTTTTTTGGTTTTTTTTTTCCCCTTTGTTCCCCTGTTAAGAAACCGACTCTTCCAGTGAATCGTTCTATGTACGGTTAATCTTCAAAATCGAATTTCTTTGCATTCGTGCACGTTGAACAATACCCGACGAGCAGGGGGGGATCGATTTTCATCCCGAAATCAAAATAAAACCTGCAATCTCGAAGGCACGAAATTTCTGGACTGCAAACTAATTGAAACATGCACTCCTGTGCTCATAATCTCCCACTTCGCATAAAGTCTAACATTAAATATCACTCTAACGGAGATGAAGAGACACTCGAGGCATAAAATTTTATTTTAGGGCAGTCGGGTTCACTGATTTGGTTCGATCTTGTTCTGCTCGAGGAATCGAGAATCAGACCGGTTCTAAATTTTTGGGAACTGATGCTCGCCCCTATCAACGAGCACTACTTAACAATATCCACATTTCAAAGTGTATCTATTGACGTAGAATGTCAAGTTACTTCTCGGTGCGGCTTGATTAAGACTAACTTGTTGCACAGGTCCACTCCTAACAAATTAAGTACGAAAATTCTCGAGCCAAGTCGCATTCCAATGTGTGGTGAGATGCGAGCCAAAACCCTTGCGAATGGTCAAATACGCGGACATTGGCCGTTGATGAGACAGGGGAACAAAGCTATATCGTGCATTTATAGTTTAAACCATTATCTTAGTTTTAATCTTTCGGATTATTCGTAGCCTTAAAAAATTCTAAACTATATTCTTTAGGAAATTCACATGTCTTGAAACTTTACGATTTAAGATTTCACTTTTAGGGAGCATTTGGCTAAAAGAATTTTGGCAAGAGGGTTCTATTCTGTCTAATTCTTTTCCAATGTGTAATTACTTTTCACGTAGGAAAAGAGAAATTAATTAAAAAATGTCACGTCGGTATTTTTCGTTAGACAATTCGGCGGCATTAACATAATGACTCGATTGCACTAATTTGACAACTTTTATGATTTGTAGGTACTTTTTGAAAGCTTTAGTACTCAACTGCACCTTCGCGACAAGTTTTATGAATTGTAGTGCAATTATCCTATGTTTTTATCTTTAAGGGAGACTAAAAATTTGGGATAACAATCAAAATGGATTGGTCCATTATAAAGACTTGTTTCGACAGTTCCAAGGATAGATTCCTCGTGATTCAGTAAATGGTTTAACACTTACCTAGACAAGTCCTATACGAACGCAATTAATTTTTGTGTAGGTCTTTCTTCTATTTGGATTACATTATCCGATTTAGAGAAAAAGATTGTATTTTAATTGCTGATAAATTTGATTAAGTTGAACTTTTGGAATCTCCCAGTTTTCGATTGATTTGTTGAAATCTTCGCCGTTCAATTCTTCTTCTTCGTGGAGAGCTCCACGATCTTGAGACATTTGTGATATGGAACTAGAGAAAGACGTCGACCGTCTTAATCACCAAACCAACCTCATAATTAGAGAAAGGAGACAAGAATGAGACTGCACATAGCTATGAACGCAATTAACTAATTAAGTATTCGCATTTTTTTAATATATAAATAGATTCATAAGGGCAGCATCAAGCTCGAGCCAAGTGATTTGGTAGATGAACGCGGTGCACCAATCAAGCTCCCGTGGAAACTTCCTCCGTCTGATGAGCTACTCTTCAACAATTTATTTAATCGCGATTTAAATGATTTAATAACATCTTACCAGCTCTGAAAACTGACTCGACACTATTAAACGAGTCCCGCTGAGCCTACTTGACGATTATCTTGTCCACACCCTTCCCTTTCAATAACAAAGAAAAACGATTCATTCGCTTCGGCTCGAAGTATCTTTTTATTTTGGCAGGTTTTAGTTTATTGGCAAGCCATCTGTCTAGTTACGAGGATTCCGCTAACTTTTGTCTTATTTCACGACAATCGAGTAATATACGTGATTTCGAGATTATTCCGAATACGAGACGTCGTATCCCGTGATTCTGTAGTAATTGTGAAAACGCTCTAATTTAATCTTCATGAATTTCACGTTGTAATTTTTTTTAATCCGAATCGCGATTGTCACCACTGATTTAATTATTAGTTAATTATTAGATAAGTTGTGTATAATTTATGTAGCAAAGGTTATTTAACTCTTTCATTGATCGACAACAATCAATTACGCGGGTTTCTATCTCAATCATGTGTATTTTGACGGGCTTCTCGCCTAATATTCATATTTATTCCTATTATACATTATATTAAGTGATCAATTATGGGGGTTTGTATCTTAATCGTATGTATTTTAATGGGCTTCTCGCCTAAGTGGAACAAGTGGGGCCCCCCTCCAGCACACTGCGGGTCACCCTTTTCGTTTTCCCGGTTCCGGATGGGTCCCGGCCCAATAAAAATGCGGATTTCTGGAGATCCGACGTGGCGCTACTACATGACGCGGGGGCGTATTCGGTAATTTCCCCCGCGCTGAGAAGAGAGAGAAGGAGGAACCACCCTTATCCACACTCTCTCTCTCTCGCTCTTTAACCCCTCGTCGTACCCAACCCTTTATTAAAGCGCACACCCACCTCCCTTTTTTCAAACCCAAAACCACAAACTCATTTCTATCTTTCTTCTCGCTTTCAGCAAAATCAAATCAAATCATATCAGAAAAATCCAAAACACAGAGAGAGAGAGAGAGATCTGCAACTACGTCTCGAGACTCTCCGATGGCCACGAGCAAGAGCTACTTCGCCAATCGAGCGAACTACCGCTTCTTCTCCCACGAACCGGCCCCCGCCGCCCACGGCTCGGCCGCGTTCGAGCTAGACGAGTCGGACGTCATCTATAACTCGCCGGAGCTCCGCAGGCCCGTCCAGACCTCCTCCTCCTCCTCCTCCTCCTCCTCCTCCCGTGCCTCCTCCAAGAAGTCGTCCGCCTCCCCCGCCGCCAAGCGCTCCGACCCCGTCGACCTGCACGGCTCGACGCCGTCGTCGCTGCCGGTCAACATCCCGGACTGGTCGAAGATCCTGAGGGCGGAGTACCGGGAGAACCGCCGGCGGGACAGCTTCGACGACAGCTGCTACTCCGACGACGAGGACGCGTGCGGGGGAGGGGAGGACGGCGCCCGGGTGCCGCCGCACGAGTTCCTGGCGAGGCAGATGGCGAGGACGAGGATCGCGTCGTCGGTGCACGAAGGGATCGGGAGGACTCTGAAGGGGAGGGATCTGAGCAGGGTCCGAAACGCAATTTGGGAGAAGACGGGGTTCGAGGACTGAGAAGATGGACGAGACGTAGTGGGGGCGCGAGCTGCAAGTTTTCGTCGCTGTTTCTGAGTCACTGCGGAGGAATTTATTACATAATATTCGTTTTAGGTAAAATGAAAAATGCTAATCAAATCGGATGGCGCCACATTTTTTTGTCTTTCTCGTTAACTTCTTCGAGGGGGTTTTCTTCTTTTAACCCCAAATTTTGTTTTTGTTTTTTCTTTTGGTGGTCTTGACTCTTGAGGTGGCTTTTTCGTATTGGAATGGAGTTTCTATGTTACTGTCCCTCTCAATCTATAGTCCCCCATTGATTGATATTGCTTCTTCCTTTTTTACGCGGTTCTTGACTGACTGCGAGCTTCGTGCTTTAACTTTCTACGTGGAAACACGACGGAGGTGAGAATAAAGATTTGATGGTGACCCTTTGAACTCGATGGCTTTAGCGTGTTAAAGTATGTGAACTTGACCTTCAAGTTCAATCTAAAACCCTTTTCCCCCCCATTTTCAACGAGCTTTAAAGTCCCTGGGGGTTTCGTAGAAAGCTCCTCTCTGCGTTGGGGAAGAGGAAAGGAGCGCGAGACGTGGACCGTGTGAAGGTTTGTGTTCCTGAAACGACGTTGCTCGTCAGCGGATGAGCCAGCCCTTCTTATCCCCCTCATTAATTAACTGTTACAACCTTATCCACGAGCTAATTGATTCTAACCGAAATCCGCTGGACAAATTGGATTTTGTTTTGCAGCATTCGAATGCGCTAAAGATGCGCGAAGATGGATTGTGCAGCCGAGGGGGTTGGTTCGTCTGGAACGCGATTGAAACGGAAAAATCGCTCGACGCTAATTTTGCTCGGATGGACTCGTCAAACAAGAAACTTCATCGCTGACTGATGAGGGGGCTTCGTTTTCCTTTTGCGGTGGAGGACTCCATGCCGTGAATAGGAGGGCAACATGGTCATTAATTGGAATCGCTTTTAGGGGAAAATGACTAGACAGTGGCGTAGGAAAAAGGAGCTACTACCCTCTTAAGGAAAAAGATTGCAATTATGAAGCGCTGAAGCAAGCAGCTAAGACCGGAGGACCGGACCGTCGGATCGGGGCGGAGGGTTCGTCGTTTTGCGGAGCGCTGGAGTGTCGTTTTGCGGCTGGCTTCTTGTCGCGCTCGGAGGGTTTTTATTGCGCAGCGCAGTAGTGCCGACAGAGTTTCGGGGGAAGAAGAAGAGACCTCAGTGAAGGGTGTTGTCGCACGAATTTTGTTTTACAGGCAGGCAGATTTTGTACCGATGGGAAAAAAATCACGAAGGTACGCGCGTATCGTCCAGGCCAGTTCTTCGACGTTCCACCATTGGTCATTGCCAGTGCATCGCTCGATGCAGATGCTCCATACGACTGGAAAACATATAAGACAAAAGCAGAGAGAATATATTCATCTTTGCTTCAGCCTGATTGCAGAAGACGTTGCGTAAATCTCAAAAGCCGGCCACGGGATAAGTGGGAAAAGAAGAAGAAGAAGGGGACAACGTATTGGGTTTCGATTAGATTACCGGTTTTGTTATGGTCCGGATTAACGATTTATCCACCTATTGACCGGGTAACCCAAAAACAGAACCGAAACGAACAATAGCCAGCGACGAACAACAACGGAGAGTAAGGCCAAGAGCAATGATGGACGAGTACTGTGCTCATCACGACTCTATCATCAAAGCTGAACGACGTTTCCTGTAGAAAAAGAGCTCTATGGTTGAAGGTGGGGGAATCGAACTCTTGAGGTCACATTACAAGGAGGAGGAACTAGGAGTAGGTTGGGCTCATTTCTAGGTGGCCGTTATGGTTATGGACGAATAGTCTAAAGATTGGGTTGGTAGTTGCCCATGAAGGAAAAGCCCAACGTGCGGGCTCGACTCAGAGCCTTGCGCGACTCGACCTTGGGTCTTTGCTCCAATAATGCGACTGCTGATGAACACGACGATGATGACGACTCGGTTTGTTTCCGCAATATTGCTATTCACTTCAATGATCCACCTCAGCATCATCGCGAGAGATAATCTCTAGTTTAGCCCGCGAGAGAGATTGCCGTCGTCGGCGTATCGATCTCTTCATTCCGTGCCGTCGTCCAAAAGGTCCCTCATTTGTTACTTACAACACAAAACGATGCCATGCATTAGGAGTGTGCGTCAGTCCGGTCCAACTCGAGAACCGGACCGAATCGGCTGATTCTATGTGGTTCTCCGTTCCACGTAAGAAACCAGATCGACTCATATTACTTAATTTTTTATTTTCTGTTATTATTCTGAAGCAAATCCTAAGTTTAGGATATCGTGTTTCAATTTTCACTTGAAATAGAATTTTGACTTCCATATATGTAGATGCAAACCCCAAGCATTTCTCCATAATTTTGGACACATTCTTTTATTATTTAATACGTGCTGGTATGATGTTGTGTAGTAAGAGTAATGACTAAAGAATTCAGTGGAAACTAGCCGATCGTCAATTAGCGCCGCACCCCTGATCATGTAAACATTTTACTTAACGAACAAATTGAAAATAATGCTTTTATTTTTCTTTTAATGTAGGGAATTTCACACTTGTAGGGAGCAAAAGAAAACAAAAAAGGAATCTATTGTTCCAGGACTGACCTTGGAACCGGCTCGAAGTGATCTGTCCGATTCCAGAACCAGGTGGGCCGGTTTCCAATTTCACAAACGGGAAATCGATCCATTCCGAAACCGATCTCCCCTGGCACGCATTCTTTGGCTGGTCCTTGTCTCGCTCCTTTCACTTTTGTCGACAATATCTTAAGCTTCGACCCTACCTCGCCCGAGTTACGAGTTGCCATAGGACGGCTGCATACGTGATGCATGACGCTCCCCGTCGAAACTTTCTCGTGTAAAAAGGACGCTGCTTTATCTGCGGGCCTACCACGTGGCGAAAATTCCAAATAGAGGAAAAGCATTAGCCAACCGGTTGGGCCCAGAATCTCCGGTCCGATCTATTTTGGACTGCTCTATTTGGGCTCTTGCTCTCGTCCCGCTCGCGCATCACAACTCGACCCGGAATACCGAGCCCGAACCCGAAATGACTATCGGGTCCCCCACCAACTGGTCTTCGCTTCCCGCTGCCAGGTTTCGGTTGCAGAAGACAACGAGCCAAAAAAGGGGAGAGACTGGTAGGAGGAGGAGAACCCAAAAGGCACAATCCTCATCAAATGACCTCGAAACCCTACTTCCATTTCTCCCTCTTCTCGCGATCGATTACATCAGAAATTGAAATCGAAGGCCAGGATACAGATACTCCTCGAAACATCTCCTGAAGCAGAAAGGGGGAGTTTCACTCTACTCCCGCCCATGTCCTCCTCCGACGATGACTCCGCTTCCTCCGGCGCGAATTCGGGGCCGGTTCTCGGCTCTAAGCCGATCGAGGATGGGTTCTCGCAGCTCCGCGTGAACGACCTCGCCAATGGCTCGGTGAACGACGACGCGGCCGAGGGTTCCGGCGACAGGAAGGAGATTGCTGTGGAGGTCGATGAAGTCGAGGACGGAGGTTCGGCTAGCGCGAGAGTGGGAGGGACGGAGATTGAGGAGATCGGAGAGGCGAGGGGCATGTGGAGGAGCAATTCGGAGGGGGAAGTGGAGGCGCAGGCGAGCCCAAGCAGCAGCGGTTATGCGGGCGAGAGAGGGAGTAGCAGCGGCGGGAGTGGGATTGGAGAAGAGGAGGATGAGATTGAGGAAGTGAGGAGTGACGCAGGCTCCGATTCGCAGGCCGCTTGGATGCCTGGAAAACGGCACGTTGATGAGGTATCGTAAGTGTGGAAACTTTACACTTTCGTTGGCTGTGGAAATTGCATTAGTGCGTTTTTGTTGCTTCATTTCTCATTCTATTTCCATCCTGCGCTGTTGAATTTGATGGGATCACGAGATCAAAGATCTTTTTACTAGCTCTTAAATATCCTCCATTATGGCAGTAAATTTGCTCATTAGGTTTTGGAGATATGGCATTGATCTAGAACCTGTAAACTACCGGTAATGGTTCTAGTTCACTTGGTGCTTTGGTTTGGGAGGTGTAGATAATTACATTGATTGGCTTTCACTAGTCTCAGTTAAGAAAAAAATTAATTGTTAGAAGGCATTGACAAAGTAAACAACATTACTAGTTTGGACGATTTTGAGCGCGGCCAGTAGACGTACCTGTTCCATGTTCTCAGAACGGGCATCACTTTGATTATGCTTCTATACTGATGCAGTTACTCTTGCGTGCTTACTTAACATGTCGTTTTACCAGTCAAATTTTCAAATGGGCCAATGTTGTCAATCGAGACCAAAGAAAAAGGAGGTGGATAAGAGAAAGGTTTAGTTTCTCTTTTGTTTAACATACCTACAGCCCGTAATTCAGCTTTAGAAGAAATGAAGATGCCCAAATGTGCACTAATTTAGCCTCATGCTCTTTCCTAATATTAACCAGCATAAAATATGCTAATTATCGAAAATGTTTTGGCAATAAAAAGATGAAGTTTGGGCATAGACTTGTAGCATGCCTTACTAGATATTGCACAATGAAGAGGTGTTGTGTGGGGGGCTTTTACTTTGATTCCCACCTTTTGATAATCGATTTTATGAGCTGAACAGTAAATCAAAGGGTAAACTATATAAATGGTTACTGAAATTTAGTGGATTCTTCAATAAGATCGTTGTACAGATCGCTCAAGGCAGTAAGTTTTTATTCCTTAGAGAGCCTTGAATAAGGAAATTCGTATTGATCTATAATCTGAATTGGTTTTTGTTTGGTTTCTTACTCGGAAGACAGCAATCAAACTGGAATGAGTTTTCTCTCTTATTTGCAATTTCATGAAAACAGCATTTGGCGCACTTTGACCAGGATTTGGCCAGTTTTCTGACCAAAAATGCAAACATGATGGACACCTGGGCAATTTTCTGAACACTACCATTGTCCCCATGTGACCACCTGGGCGTTGCTACATGGCTAACACTTTAGCATTTCACCAGAAATGGCCTGACTTCGGTCAAAATGTATCAATTACAAGAAAAATGGAAGATTAGTGAATTGGGTAACGTAATTTAATTTTTGGATTGCAATATGTATTATGATCAGTGACTTCCGGAGAAATTTACTTGGCAATCATAAGTCAATCAGAAAGAGTCAAGTCCCTAGTTTCTAAATAGTACAGTTATTTCGAAATGATGACTGTTCACATTTTGATGCGTGAATGTTGGACTACCAAAAGGAGGGTAAAGATCAAGAGAGGTTTGATTCATGGCTAGTAAATAAGGAAAAGGGCAATAAGGGCATTAAAGGGATTGGCTGTGAGTCATGCTACTTGGATAAAGACAGCAAAGTCGATATTATCTATTAAAAAGAAAAAATGACATTAAAGTTGCCATTTTCTATTTGAACAGCTTGATTGCTCCATTAATCGTTAACTCGCCTGCTGTCATAAACCCTGATTGATTTGTGAATGAAGTGCAGGATGACGCCTCAATTTCATGGAGGAAAAGGAAGAAGCACTTCTTCATCTTGAGTCACTCTGGCAAACCGATATATTCCAGGTTTCACTTTTGGCTCTGTTATGGTTGGCCATTCTTTGTTCGCCAATTGAAGAAGAATATAAACTTATCTCAACATTTTTTCCAGATATGGAGACGAACACAAGCTTGCTGGGTTTTCTGCAACATTACAAGCCATCATTTCTTTTGTCGAAAATGGGTTAGACTTCTCAGCTATCAACCGAACATGTTTATTAATTCAATACCGATGTTTTCTTGCTTCCTTGTTGATCGACACAATAGAGGATATTGAGTATATCTCTTCGTGAACATCTTTTCAGCGGAGATCGTGTCAAATTGGTCAGAGCAGGAAAACACAAGGTGATTTAACTGGTGCTTATTCCTTAATAGTCTTCTCTTTCTTTTGTGAAATTTCCCCAGCCATCACATATTGGACTCAGCTAGAAGTTCTCTATCTCACCTTGGATGGTGTTGTTATACCTTTTGTGTTAGAAGAAACATGGAAGAGCTTCTATGGAGATTTCATGGTGTCTGCTTATATTTGCAGTTTACTGTCCATGTGAATGTGATTACTGAGCTTTGTGCTACTTGTGCTTTTTGAAAAGCACTTTGTGCTGTATCTTATTATGTGGTGGAGGTAATACATTCCCTTTACTGCATCCACCCAAAAAGGGACGAAGAAGAAGAAAAGGAAAATAAAACCCAAATAGAAGACTTCTCTTTAATGTACTAATAGTAATTTAATCGAGTTTTCTTAATTTTGGCAATGCTACAAAAGTAGTCACCTCGTAGTCTTCTCTGGCGTTCCTGTTTGTAGGGTCATGAGCTTGTACAGGATTTTTTCATAAATGAAATTATGGATACTTTGCGGCCAATAACCTAAAGAGTCACTCTCTGGTTGGTTAAAGCTAGCTTTCTTCATATTTCAGGTAGTTTTTCTTGTTAAAGGACCAATTTACTTGGTCTGCATCAGCTGCACTGAAGAACCTTATGAGTCATTAAGAGGACAGTTGGAACTTATCTATGGTCAGGTAGTATATTCGACTCCTCTCCTCCCTTCTTCAGATTTCTAGTATTCCTAAACTTGTGTTTTCTCCATTCCTTAAGACTCTCTTGGATTTGGCATTAGACTTCAGTACAGATCACAAGTATCTTCATGAAGGTTTTGTACTCATTGTTTATATGATTGTAATTTGATACAGATGATAGTGATATTAACCAAGTCAGTTAATAGATGCTTTGAGAAGAATCCGAAGTTTGATATGACACCTTTGCTGGGAGGAACAGATGTTGTCTTCTCTTCCCTCATCCATTCTCTCAGTTGGTTCGTTTTTCTTCACCCTTTCGCAATTTTCTCTTAGTCTTTACAAAGTTGCATGCTTTCCCTATTAGCTGTCCATGGAGGTTTCTGATATTGGTTTCATTAGATTATCCTGTTCGCTAAATGAAAAGCAATTTAGTCTATTTAGACGGTTAATGTAAATCATCCGAACAGAAGAGGAAATGGATTTTGCACTTCAAAGAAAGAATGTTTAACTCGCAAAGGAAGAATCAAGCAGGATGAAGAAAATGTCTTTTGGCAAGATTAATCTTCTCTCAGACATGTTTGGCTTTAGTTTATTTTAGGCCTCCTTCAATTTCTACTAAGCAGTCAAATGGCATTTGCTGGATAATGTTGCAGAATTTGACAATTTTCAACATTTTCTATAGGAACCCAGCTACATTTCTTCATGCGTACACTTGCCTTCCACTTGCTTATGCAACTAGACAAGCTGCGGGGGCTGTACTGCAAGATATTGCTGATTCAGGAGTCCTGTTTGCTATATTGATGTGTAAGCACAAGGTGGAGTCCTTGTCCTTTGGTGAATCCTCTGCTCATGCTTGACAGATTGACTAGTTCATAGTCAAATTGTAGGTCAATAATGAGATAATCGAATACACGAAGCTGATTGGAGGTCATTTGCAGGTTGTCAGTCTTGTTGGTGCACAAAAGGCGTCCCTTCATCCTGATGACATGTTGCTACTGGCAAATTTTGTTACGTCATCAGAATCATTCAGGCAAGTAGAGCTGGTTTTTCACAAGGCCTGCTGTCCATGAAAAACCAGGCATCTTTATTTTTGGTCTTTACCGCTCCCATTATACAAAGTTTTCCAGTAGGGTGTTTATTGGTGACTACATTGATTGTTGCTGGACTTTAAATGATGTACTTCAAACCTGATTTTTGAGGAAGATTTGTATGGTATATACCTATCACACATGCTTGTGCACAAGGGTCCATTTTTTATTCTTATAGTGAATCGAGCCTGTTGAGCTAGTGACTCCTTAATGGCTAGGGGAGTTGTGATCAGTCTGTCAACTCAAGGTAAACTTTAAGTAATAGAGTTAAACTGTTTTTTACCTTACTGTATCTGTCTTGTCCAGCTGGATAGCTGTTTGGCAAATTGTTTTTATTTTTTTGGAAAACTTGCTCCCTATCTAGATGTGATTGAGATAGTTTCAGAATCCTTATGTCATTCTTGATCCAATGATTTGAAGTAGCATCTTCATCCTGAGCCGTAGGCCTGTAGCACTACACGACTCTATGTTCCAATCCTTCCGTCACTGGGAGGAGCTGATTTACAAGTGAAATTTTCATCAACTCCCTGCATTCTTCGTCCTTTTTTTCTTGTTTTGATCTGCTACGTGGATATTGTGGAGGTCATTCTCTCACCTTTAGTTCTACTCTGGTTGCAGGACATCTGAAAATTTCTCACCAATTTGCTTGCCGAGATATAATCCTATGGCATTCTTGTATGCTTATGTCCATTATCTTGATGTGAGTGGTTCTTGGTACTTGTCCTTGCCCCTTTGATCTGGGCACTAGTAAATGGCACAAATTGTGGCATGACTATAATTTTTTCCTTGGGCAGGTTGAGACATACTTGATGTTGCTGACAACTAGTTCAGATGCCTTCTACCACCTGAAAGATTGCCGGTACTACATTCTTTCATGAATTTGAACTTGAAGCATCATCCCATCATCTCTAGTTAGATTGATCACATGCTTGATGCTAGTGGCTTGTGGCTTATGGCTTAGAACAAGTAACATCATCTTTGTATGGGTTTTCGTTTCTGCTCAATATATGATCTGTAGTTACCTTACCCAGGAGCAGCTTCCGAATGTGGTCCTCGTTAAAAATGTAGTCGGCTTTTGTAGGACGCGGATAGAGACGGTTCTGTTGAAATCAAATGTTCTTAGCGAAGTCCAGAGATCCATGCTAGATGGTGGCATGCGGGTTGAAGACTTGCCTATCGATCCATTACCGCGATCTGGATCTTTACTCCCCCGGTTAGGTAAAAGTAGGCCATTGACAGATTCTCAAGAAAGTCTGAAGGAGGCTTATGCAGGCATTGGTGGTCCTGCTGGGCTTTGGCATTTCATATACCGCAGCATATACTTGGACCAATATGTGGCTTCGGAATTTTCTCCGCCATTCAACACTCTCCGACAACAGAAGAGGTAAAATAGGGAGTCATGAAACAACTTTTTAGATACTTGTGTCATTCATATTCTCATTCATGGAATTAAGGAGTATGCTTATTTTCAGGTTATACAGGGCTTACCAGAAAATGTATGCTTCAATGCATGATAAAGGAGTGGGACCCCACAAAACTCAGTTCAGAAGAGATGAACACTACGGTAAGGAACCTTGTAATGCTAGTCCTTCATCTATCTAAATGTAGGGGTAAGCAGATGCTTGCAGTAAATGGTCATGAAATCGTTGAAGGAGCTGACTTTGGCGATTCAAAGCGCTATATTTAGATGGATCTTTAAGATATTATATGCTTGATATGAGCTTCTATTAGAATGTTTTGGTGGTGAATATGTCTACCTACTTTTTCTTGCAGTCTTACTCTGCTGGGTCACACAGGATTTTGAACTTTATGCGGCATTTGATCCACTTGCAGACAAGGTTTGGTTTTGCTGTCGTATTAGTTCCTTTTCCAGATGTTTAGGGATTCCTGCACTTCCATTCACCAGAATTTAGGGTCATTATTGTCACAAATCAGCATTGATCTCGTTTCTGGAACTTATAGGGGCTTTCTTGACAATATAAGACTTTAGTATATCATCTCGTAGGCTGTGTGTGTGTGTATTTGACACATGCACATTCATACGGGCATGCTTACTTGCTTATATTTGCTCCTCTTCACATAGGATGTTCTCGTTGAATTTGACTGGTTTTTAAATTTTTTAGGGGTCGGCGATAAAGACTTGCAATCGTGTATGTCAATGGGTGAAAGATGTGGAGAACGAGATCTTTTTGCTGGGAGCCAGCCCTTTCTCGTGGTGATGTATCGCTTGCTATGTAACACTGCCCGTATAGGTTTATTTGTTTTTCTTTTTTTTCCATTTTCCCTCTTAGTTTTTACGTAAGTTAAAGAGATCCCACGATTTTTTCCCCTCGGGGGAGCAATACTTCTTTGTACCCTCTTTCATTTCCTCTTCCTCTTCCTCTTTTGGACATAGAAAATAATTGTCCAGGGAAATAGGTCGATAGTGTCCAAGAGTTATCCCGATATTTGTAAAGGTTCGTTTCTATATCAGTGAACGTTTTGGTTCTATAGCGGCCGATACCGATATAGCACGTTGTCCTCTGGAGTTCCTGGAGCTGTTGAAATTGCTACTCGCGTGAGTTTTCCACACCCAGTACACCGACATCTACGATCTGCTCCTCGATAAGATCTAACGGATTATGATATAAAGCTCCCAACTTAATGGATACTTGTTACTTATTTCTTTGTATTGATAAACCAGATGATCATGCGAAAACTATTATGTGACATATAGTCAGAAGGGGTCGCATATGGAAGGATGGGGCGGTATCAACCTTCCCGTGCTTGCTCACCAAATGAATTTTGGAAGTTAACCTCTTTCTATTTTTTTCTCTTTTTGGTAGTCATTTGCTCTTACTCTTGAGGACTAATTTTGCAGCGAAAGCAGCAATTAATTCGAAGATAAAGTCTCAAATATGTAGTGGTAGGGCTAATTTCGTTTCTATTTGATGGTCCGCTGAGTAATTTGAATTCTTATTGTTGGATGAGTAGCTGCCATTGTCGATTACTGCGTGTTATCCCTTAATTGTTCGGGATTTTATTGCAACTAATAACCAAATGTCGCATTTTCCTTCTGCTAAAAGAATTACCCCCCCCTCTTTCCGTGGCCAGACAAGCTCAATTACTCCAGTGTGCGCGACCGAGTGGGGCTCGCCTTCTTGTACCGTTCCAAACCATTTAATATGCATTGAATCGAATGAACCTCAATTTCTTTTTTGTGACCCTTCTTCGAAATAGGGATAATAGCGCAAATTTGAATCTTGATCCAATGTGCAATGTCGTTCATAAACTTTATTTCAGTATTCTGTTCAATGTGATCTCTGAACTATTGGTAAATGTTTAATATAGCCGCTAAATTATATGAAAATGCTTAAAATTTTATGGATCGCATTAAATACTGAATTAAAGTTTATGGATAATATTGCACATTGGACCACAGTCCGAGGGGGTAATATTGAACATAATCAAAAGTTTTGGGACAACGTTGCACATTGAATCAATAAATTTTGATTCGATGTGTTATTTTCTTGAGAAAATATTAGGGAGTACCTTTCAGACATCGATAAAAGATCCCAACTTTTTTTATAATTTTGAAAATTCGAGGCTTTCAATCTTAAACAAAATTTCCATTTCAAAATTGCTTCAATTTTGAAAAACAAAAAATCAAAAAGAAGATCGGAAATGTGGGGCGTCCCAAGCATAGAATTAGGGATGGCCTTTGAGTGGGAATTTCTATCAATTTTCAACCGGTCAAAAGCTTTCACCAATTTCGGAGATTTCTAAAGGAAAAAAGCTTTGTTTCCCACTTACCTTGTCCCCAGCATTAAAGTCCGGTGCTATTGACGAATGAGCCCTTGGAGAAATAAGTAATTCTCCCCAATAAACGCTAATGATTGGTGGGGTTGTTTACGTAATTCGACGTCTCCGTGGTGGAGAATCCGCGGTGCTTTGAGTTGGGTATTATCATTAGGTAGGAGGGAAAAAGAGTGCGTGGAGGCCACCACATTTGCATTATCCCCCAAGTCCACATCTTAATATCTAGTTAACTTGCATTAAATATACACATGTATATTGCGTAATCTAGTGTGGGTTTTTTAAACAATAAAATCTTGGGTGCGCCTACGTTGAGACGAGGGAGATCAGAACTTATTAGCGTACACGTTATAGATCCTCTTGGAGCATTCGACCAATCTATTGAGCCGAGACAGTTCTTGCGACCCATTACAATTAATCTCGATGGAGGGGATCCGTGTGAATAATCTCCGTGGGGAATTTGAACTCGTGGTGACGTTTTCTTTTCTAATTTTGGTGTCGAGCCTTGGTTGATTCAACCTCGGGAGAGGTCAGGTTCATTTCATGTGCTTTGGAAACGCTTTTTTCCGCAAACAATCCGGCTTATATTCGTGATTTTTTCCGTATGATTTGTTGAACTTGTGATTATAGCGGTTTAGATCTATCATTATAATGATAATTCAGTAAGTACGAGTTCTTTAATCCTTGGCTAGATTTGGACAATGCAGCCTGTTAAAGACTGTTTTGTTTCCGTGGAACACTATAGGCCATGACTGAGTTAGGTGATAAATTAATGATAATGATGATCGAAGTCCTTGTCGTCAGGTTGGCACAGTGAATTTGACTTCTTTCAATTATTGGATTACCCCATTACAATAGAGTTGAAGGATATAACTGAAAAAAAAAAAATACGTAAAATATAAATAAAATACACTTAAAAATACACAAGGATAAATAATTAAGTAGTGCGTTGATACTTCCATTTAAAGTCGGCATTTGTTATTTTTCCTCAATTTATAACGCTACCGAAAAAATTGAAAACACTTAAATTGATCAAAAAAAAATTTCTGTTAAATGTACAATTAAAATACTAACGCACTCGAGCTCATTCTCTCTCCTTTTCGTACACCAACCCCTTGATTTTTATACTCGGATGCATGTATTAATGTTGAAAACTTTAGTAAATTTGTGTCGGGGATCAATTTTTGCAAACTTTGAAAAACGTTAAAATTTGTTGAGATCGATTATGTTGACAAAAGCGACCTTAGTCTGCGTTTGGTAGTCCGGACTTTTAGTCAGGATAGGACTGTATAGGATATGATAAGAAATCCAAGAATTTTGTCATATCTTATCCATTGTTTGGTGAACTGAACTGCGAATATAAAGCCAGAAAAGTAGAGGCAATGCGGGACTGAGATCGACTCTGTCTTGCTGAAACATCAGAATGCTTTAGAAATTATTCGGTGATGAGTTATGATGTGTGAGTTATTGTTGAGCAGAGCCGGGGGTCTTGATTTGGAGTCGCATCCTTTGAGAATGACCCGCGGTCATTGCTCGTTGTCTTCTCGAGTGAGAAAACAAATGTTGAAAAATGTAATTTTTCAGACTCTTTTTTCACAAATTGAAGATGCACTCATGCAGATCGCCCAAGAGAGCTATCTTGAAAGTCGATGATTAACCTCGAGTTTTTCATAACATGTCGAGACCCCTTTCGAATGTTCGAAAGGTTCAAGCGATTAAAGAACAAGGGACTTAATCCTATGTGACGCCAAACAATAGATTAAATAACGAGGTAGTGGAGAAACCTGGCTTTGCGGCCGAAGACTCCGACCTGGCGCCACCGGAGAAGCGGCCCGGCACGGAGGAGAGGCTGTGATTGTGGAAAAAACCTAGTTCTCTTCGTGTTTGCTCTCTTGAGAAATCCTATCCGGATTTATCTCACCCCCTCCTCTAGGACTTATATTCCTTTATCCTATCCTGAATAGCTACCAAATACAAGACATGATAAAACATATCATATCCTGATTTTTATCCCGACGATCAAATGCAGCCTTATGGTTGTTAATATCCCACGTAAAATAACTTAGACCAATTAAGGAGCAACTATTAATTAATTTAGCCGCGATTAATTAAACTACGTCTCATGACGCCAGTGATACGGATATTCAACGCCCGCATTAAAGGTGCGGCAATAAAAATAAAAATAAAAATAAAAATAAAAATGGGAGAATTAAATGAAAAATATAGGAACAATAAATAAATAAATAAATGAGGAGGGGGGAAATCTATAGAAAGATCACGTCCATGCAAAGCCTTAACGTCCAGTTGACTCCCCCACCCAAAAAGCAACACAATTTACTCCTCCATCTTTAATGCCACCACAGCACCAAACCCCACTCCCTCTCTCCCTCCCCACTTTCTCTCTCTAACCACCAAGCCCTAACTACGGCGATCTCTCGCCCCCTCTCCGGCCACCCACCTCCGGCCACCCCCGCCGCGCTCCGCTGCCGGCCTCACGGCTCCCGATCCGGTCCCGCCCTCGCCGTCATCTTCGCTTCCCCTTAGCATGCAGCCGTCGTGGCTGTAATCTCTCTCCGTCGGCTAGCCAGAGGGGGAGGGGGGGGAGGGGAGGGGAGGGGAGGGGGGGGAGAGAACGAGTCTCGGTGGTGGCAGAGAATCGGGGCGGCGAAATGTATAAGAACCAGCTGCAGGAGCTGGCGCAGAGGAGCTGCTTCAACTTGCCTTCTTACACTTGCATCCGGGAAGGCCCCGACCACGCGCCGCGCTTCAAGGCGACTGTTAATTTCAACGGCGAGGTCTTCGAGAGCCCTAACTACTGCTCCACTCTCCGCCAGGCAGAGCACTCCGCCGCCGAGGTCGCTCTCAACTCGCTTTCCTCTCGCGGTCCTTCTCACTCTCTCGCTGCTCGAATCCTGGTGAGCTTCCGGCCGCTCCTTGTCTGTGAAAACGCTGGAGCTTGAGTTTCTATCTTTGGACTTAATCGCCTTGATCAGAGATTTTAGGGATCGGATTTTGCGATTGCTGGTGAATGTTGCGCATTTCGGTGCACTTTTTCCTTGGTGCAGTGGCTCATTGCCGTTGTGTTTTCTAGCTGGCTGCTCTCAACTCGCTATTGAGCGTAGCAGTCGATCAGCTTATCTCTTGTTCTGTCTGATTGCTGTAGATTGCTGTAGATTGCGGTTGCTAACATTCATCCCATGTTGATTGCTGCGATTTTGGCTGCTGTATACGCTAGCTTCAATTCCCCCGTTGGTTCAGGCGTGCATTGGTCAAATTGGAGTTGAAATACCGTGATGCGTGAGAGTTTTGGAATTCTTGGTCATTTTGGAAAGTATGTCGCAACTGGTTAGCGGCAGGCTTCTGAAAATGCGAAAGGATGTCTAGCTGTAGGCCTTTTTTATGCGTGACATACCTTGTAGTGTTTAACCTCGAAGGTACAGAAGCTTGTGTCTTCACTTATGACTGAAACTAGCAGGGTCTTTGTGGGATGCTAAGAGACCGTTACTTCCCATGATTGGGAGCTCTAGGGTGTCATGAGAGTGAGTGAATGAATGAAACTAATTTTTCACACTGTTCTTTTTTATGTAATCATGCGACGAAATTTTTTGCCATTGGTAGGGGAACTTTACAGTACCCAAATAGCCTCAGTGCTCTGGTTCATGCTTTTCAACCACGGTGTCTCCACTTTGTTCAATTAAAGCTGCAACAGTCTCCCTTCTCAGAATTTCTAATTCAACAATGCTGGTTGAAGGTTTACTACAAAACAAAATCAAAGAATGTTATAAGCTCGTGCTTGCTCTATGCGGAAATCCGCTTTAAGATCACGCTACTGTCTTTAGCAAAGGCCTCATTTGTGTTTTAGTGCAGGTGGACATCAGAAGATGACTTCCCTTTATGATTCTAGGCAACCTTTTCTTTGTTGCTTTAGTATATATGATTGTGTTGGACCATTCGTTTTTTTGCATTTGCATGATTGCACATAGTATCAGCGTAGATGGTTATTAATCATGTAAGTTCACTACATGCTTTGCTTTTATCATCTGCTGTGTTCATCTTGCCTCTCTTCTACAAGATTTTTTTATCATGGTCTATGCTTACTTCATGGTATTGAAAGTGGCCACGATTTGAAACTTTATGGAAGACAAATTTAGCAAATATTCTATTTTGCTCTGCTGTAATTAATCGATGAAATTATATGTTCCTTTTTTATGCAATATGTTAATTTGTCTGTCAAGGTTGGCATCTTGCTTTTGGCGACTATTAAACTCTATCGCTCGAGTTTTCCTTTTATTAGTGGCAATGGACAATAACTTCCAAAGCAATTGAAGATTTTCTTTATGCTGAAGTTGTAATGAGGATAATAGAAAGTTATAATAGTTTAATTGGAGTGGCGTGTTACTGCTTGGTTAGACCAGGAGCGTTTTGTGTCCAGCAATGTTGATTGAACCTTCCCCTTCTTATCATGGTCTTGCTCACTGGACTAGGTTTTTCGTCTGTTGAATTTAGATTTGTTACTTTAGTGTTCTTCGTTCTACTTATCATGTGACAACTTTTCTGGTGTCAGTAACAATTTCACTGCGAGTAAAGTTTCCGGTTTGGCCGTTTGCTTTTGTTGTTAAACTATTTCTCGCTTTGGCAACCATGTCAATTGTTTGTTTGTTTTTGCTGATTCTGATGGTATTAACTGAATTGTCTATAAATGTGGTGTATAGGGTCTATGTTGAAATTGGGGATTGCAGCTGTTGTATAGCGCTTGTAGTTCCTTCTGAACTGACCTAATAAATATGTGGCTGACTTTTGATACCATAGGAAAGCTTGGTTCTTTGCATATTGATTACTGATGTTGTGTGTCTACCCGGATTTCTTCTGTATTGTCAAGAATTAAAACTTGATTTTGAAGGGAAAATAGAATCACGCAAATTTTGGAACTGAAACAAATAGTTGGCCCGCGAATTTTTTGATGTCACGCCACAATGCCTCCTGCACATACCTAAGAACGTTTATTACGTGGTTTAGCTTTTCTTCTTCTTTACTAATCTTGCTCCCCTGACTTCAGGACGAGACAGGAATATATAAGAACCTCTTGCAGGAGATTTCACAGAGAGTTGGAGCCCCATTGCCTCAATATACGACTTTCAGATCAGGGCTTGGTCACCAACCTGTTTTCACAGGGACAGTAGAATTAGCTGGGATCATTTTCACTGGCGAGCCTGCCAAGAATAAGAAACAAGCGGAAAAGAATGCTGCTATGGCAGCGTGGTCATCTCTAAAAGAATGTGAGTTTGCGTCTGTTTGATCAAAATAAGACCAAAAGAAAATTTGAGGCGTGGCCTCTCCTCTAGGGGAAAAGGCTTGGACATTATCTTCAGCGTCCCCTCCCTAGTCCTCCTTCACCTATCTGAACTCTTTATGATAGAGAATGGAAAAATCAAAGAAAAGTAGGACAATTGGGTCTATGATGACTCGATGGATTCTGTTTAGCATAAGTTTATATTATTGAATATCAGCCAAAGATATGCGAAGCTAGAACTGGTCAATGCTTCTTAATATAATGTCGTGGGGGATTAGAAATGTTCTTGTGTGGTGACACGTTCTTTTCTGACAGTGGCAAAGGAATCAGCAAGCTCACCTGAAGCAGAGAACAATGATGAGCTTGAACAGATAACTGTAGCACGAGCCTTACTACATTATCGGTTGAAGGAGAAGATAGCATTGGGCAACTCTCCTGGTGGCTCAATACCATTTCCAAAGAAGTTCACAACTCAAAACGCTAGACCAACCAGCCCACAGCCGCAACCAGCAAGCACATCAAAGATCCTGCCTTTGATTTGCCCAAAGACGATGGTTCCTCGTAGCAGACCGTCATCACCAGCAAAGGACAATCTTGTGCTGCCACGATATTCTCCATCTCTGGAATGCCATGGGAACCGACCTCAGAAGTTCCCTGCAGCAGGAGCGTATCCTTATGTACCAATCAGCAGAGCATCTTGCAGGGGCATTGCACTGCCCGTGACAATAAGAAGTGCCGTGCCTGTGTACTCTGCTCCGCCTCGTCCACCACCTGCCAGGATCTGCCCTTCAGTAATGCAGGCCCTGCCAGTGCGGACTGCCCCTCCCGTGTCTATTAGGCAAGCTGTGCCAGTATTTGCAGCTCCACCAGCTAGGGAGGAAGATGTACGCCCGGTCCAAAAAGAGGAACCTCCAGCCTTTGTTTCTTCTACACCACCAAATCAGTCCGCCCCCGATGTAGGAGTCAAGAATCCCGAGAAAAGCACCCTGCAAGAAGAATCGGCGGTAGTACAGAGCATAGATAAACTTAAAATATAATGGCGGTTTTGGAAAAGTGCGAGTCTAGGAAATAGCGTTATGGCTTTGGACAGTCTTAGGTTTGGTTTATGTCTCCTGTTCTCTTCTTGTTATAAGAGTGCCCCTCCCCCCACCCTCTCTCGTATTTTTTTCCTACCTAGTCGCTTGTTAAGAGCTACAGTCAGTGAAAGTTACTAGCTTCAGTTTGTAATTTGACTTTGGTCGGCACATCTTTCCTACTCGTGATGAGTTGATGAAATGTGCATCCCCGTCTTCCCCGCGATTCTCGAGCTAACAATGCATGGGGGATTGGCTGTCACACTGGGGAAGAGCCGAACATCCCTTGGTTAGCATATTGTCGGGCACTGGCACACTAACAATGCAGCTTACTTCGGTTTATCGTCGATCTCTTCCGCATGGTGCCATGTTGTCCAGTCACGGTGGCGTGTTTTAATACGCGGAACTTTGTCTAGACTATGTATTCTAGACTATGTAGGGTGGGTTTGATTCAGCATTTTTTCAATGGGCTTTTTAGACTATGTATTTTAGACTATGTAGGGTGAGTTTGATTCAGCATTCTCAAGGGGCTTTCAGCCTCCAAAGCCCATTGGGAGAATGCTGAAGCATTTGATTCAGCTTTAGGCTAGCATTTGACCAAATGTTGGTCTTGGAAAAGCTGAAAGCCCAATGCTGGTCGGAAAAGCTGAAAGCCCAATGCTGGTAGGGACCAGCATTGGGCTTTCAGCATTTGGTCAAATGCTAAGAGATTTTTTTTCCTTCCAAAACTAACCTCAAATTTTTTTTTAAGAAAAAAAAATCCATATATTTTCGATTTTGCCCCCCTTTTAACTCGAAGCCCATTTTCAAATGAGATTTTCAAATGAGATTTTACCAAACACCATTTAACCCGAAGCCCATTTTCAAATCAGATTTTACCAAACACAATTAGTATTTTCCTAAATCCCTTTAGGTTGAAGGCATTTGCATTTTTCCAAAACTCATTTCAAATGCTGAACCAAATCCACCCGTAGTCTTTGCGCCATTACTGCAGTCCCCAATCCTCATACCTTAAGTCTTAGTGTTGAAATATTGTGGAAGCAATGGATTGGATTTGGTCGTCGTATCACCAAAAGCATAACCCAAGTATATTGTCCAAATTAGAATTTGTCTTTGTTAAGGGATAGTAGCAGCTACTCTCCCCTCCTAGTGATCCAATAAGTAGTCAAAGACTAGTCTAAGAAGACTCGTTCAGCGCCATAATACTACACACAGCCTAAGCTAGGCTACATTCTCTTTTCGGCCTGTTGGTTAGATTCTCACTCTACCGTTTTAAAGCCATTCTGCACTCTCCCAATTGTACTCTTTTCTTTTCTCTTTCCTTGAGTAATGTTATCAGCTCCTCCCTTTTCTTGGCCGAATTCACCGGTTCCTCCTGCTGAGGCCGCTTGCTTCCTTCGATCAAATCCTCAAGGCACCTAATGAATATTACCCCACACATACACATGCACACATTGAACGTAGTTAGACACCGTCGCTTCCAATTTCCCTATGCATAAAAACGAAACGAAAAACCAAACACGTGCCCCGCGTTCTCACGACGCGTCCGTCCTCCTGCTTTCCATGAATGCCCGGACCAAGAATCAAGAAGCCGCGACATCTACCAAGACTCGCTGGATGCGTAATGTGCAAAATTGTCCTTTTCAATCGATTTATTTGCCCTGAGATTATCCAGGCACGCCA
Organism: Lenwebbia sp. NSW1173648; assembly: GCA_029784005.1. NCBI lineage: Eukaryota > Viridiplantae > Streptophyta > Magnoliopsida > Myrtales > Myrtaceae > Lenwebbia > Lenwebbia sp. NSW1173648. Next base: position 2,543,551 of record JARCGZ010000011.1, read on the forward strand.
TGCACATCATTTAATCCTTCATTTCCATCTTTACCTCTTCTCGCTGAGTCGAATTGAAGCCACCCCCCCTTTTGTCCTTACTTTCTCTCTTCTTGGCCTGAAACATATGTACATACGGTGGTCCAGAGAATTGGCCCTGAACCAAACACGCAGAAGTAATGGCACCAAATTGCAGTCCTTGCTCTTTCCATGAATGTTGGAACCAGAAAACCAAAAACCATGACATGTTCCAGACCTGTTGAATGCTCAAAGTGTTTAAATCTTGTCCTTTCCTTATGTATTAACTCTCCTTCCCTACATGATCATTCCCACTCACAGTGCACATGATTTTTCCGTAATCAACCCCAGACCCAACTTTTAGCTGGCACCTCAATTGGGATTACCTTATCATTAAACTGATTAATTTCACCGTTGCATGGTCCAGATTTGTGTGTTTTTATTCCTCATTTTTCATGGGTCAATTCTCTTGTTTGTTTTTTTTTGTGTTTTTTTTTTTCCCATGGGATCTACTGAGGGTGTGGCGAGGAGGTTGTTGCACAGGACAAAAGACAGTGGGCGGAATGAATTTTCATGATCATGAGGTGAAAAAAGAGAGAGAAAAAAAAGGACAGAGTGAAAGAAAAGGCAGAGCGGCAAAAGTCAATGCGTTCCGTCATGCAGGTAGCATACAATCATTCTGCTTCATTAGTCCATGACATAATGATCGTCCCTGAACCAACGTCATGGCATGTCTTTGTAATTTTCTTCTTCTTCTTTTTCCATTTTCACCTTTGCCATTTTCTTTTTCTCTTTATTTGGGCTTTTGCAATTATCTTGCTATACAAGCACCGTTCATGTGAAAACGGGTGGTCAACTTTCTGTTGGCGTTGCTTCAATTTTAACTCGCTCAATATCAATTTTTGGATCGTTAAAAACCCCAAACTGATATACACGTGACATATTTATCATCTGCTGCTTTCCGTCAAATTTTACCGTGAAATTGCTAAATTAGACGACACGCGACAATAACTCGATGATCTCTCTTTTTTCTGAGTCGCGCTTATCTTCGAACCACTTCAAATTAAAGTCGTTGAATATCCTAATTTAGTGATTTGGATGAGTGCGTCGAACAAACGCGAAAAAAAAAAATCAAAGGCGAGAAGATTACCAGAGATAAAAGTATGCTCGAATGAGTTCTGATGAGTGATTGGGAAGACAAAGAAGAAGTCGACGATGAAGGAGAAGAGAGTGAGCCCTAATTTTTTTTTTTCCCAAACTAGGGCGAATTGAATAAATAAAGAGAGAGTTGTGAATTTTCACTTGGACTTGTCACGTCAACTGAGTTATCGTCACATGTCATTCAGCTCAATAATTTCACGGTAAATTTTGACGGAAGTTAACGGAAGGTAAATGTGTCGTGTATATACCAGTTTAGGGTTTTTGGCTATTCAAAAATTAATTTGGATAAATTTATCACAATTTTACCAGTTTTTGTTTTTTGTTTCTTGTTTTTTTTTTTTTGTGACTCAAGAAGTGGTTTGGAATAAATTCGTCACAGATGTATTAATCTGAGATTTTTCGTGATATTAATTCATTTAATCGGGTGAGATGAACATGCGATGCTTTGGTTGGTAATCAATCCATATTGTGTCCTCTGAGTGCATAATCAGGTGGTTCTCAATCACTGCATTGACCAATCTCCACCGAGTTGTCACCCCCAAGGCGAATGTGTGTCGCACCCATTACACCATCTTTTGCTTAACCAATGGATGAAAAAGGCTCGTCATGACTGCTCTACATCTTCACCTTAACGCCAGTAGACATCTTGTTCCGTAAACATATCGCAGGAAATTAACTTGCAGAAAATTAACCGGACCGAAAATGAGTTGGCGTTGACGATGACGATGACGATGACGGAGAGATCAAGCTGCTCTTGTATACAGACAACCTGAGCAGATCCGAGACCGCGACGAGCAGAGGATGATGGCGCCACTCTCGAAGACGATTGGTTGCGACTGCTCTCGAGGTTGAAGATCGGCGGATGAAAAACAAAAGAAGTGGAAGACGAGAGTTTTTGTCATTCTCTTTTAAGATTGACTCAAAAAAGAAAGAAAGATGAAAATTAGGGTTTTTTCTTCTTCTTTTTTGTTCGTCCTATCTCTAATTCTCTTCGCCTTGTGATTTTTGTAGAGCGTGAGATTCGAACCCCGCATCTATGATACTAGCGTCCCCACCCCCACAATCTTTTTACCGGCAGGGTCGCATGTCTATTGACAGTTAGGGCTTCTGGTTTAGATTCCTTTCCCTTGTGGCTTTAATATCAAGTGAATATTCTAGAATTTTCGAGAAAGAGAGAGAAAACACCAAAAAGCTATATATCTTTTCTCTAACAAGAATACCCACATCATCTAATAACACCTCTAACACTATTCTTCAATATCCGTAAATATACTTCAACTCGAAGAACGACGAGTCCACCATGCCAATATTCTCATCGGGGAGGCTAGGCTACTCCAATTGTTCAAAAAAGGAGAGATAGAAAAGAAAACAGAAAAAGACTTCTTTTTTTTTTCTTTTTTTTTTTGCTTAAGCAACACCCCAACCAAACCCACCATGAGAGAAAACAGTGGCGCCATCTCTTTATCCATTGTCGTGAAAACAACAGAGCACGAGAGTGAAATCACGTGGCAACAGGGAAATTACAAAGTGTGCCATTCAAGCAAAGTCGAATTGGAGGAGCCCCCCAAACAAACAAAAATAATAATAAAAGTTCAAGAAAAATTGAAGACAAAATAAATAAAAATAAAAATAAAAAAAATCCGAGAGAGAGAGAGAGAGAGGCAGCACAGCAACGACACGAAATTCTGTCGCTTCCGACCTATTTTTTCCCCCATGTGTCCGAGAGCGGGGCCCACCTCCACTTCCAACCGCACCAACCCACAAAGCTCTGCCACGTGGGCAGGCCATCGATTCACGCAACGATTCTTTTTTTTTTTTCTTTTCTTTTTCCTTTTTCCTTTTTCTTTACTGCCCCCTGATTCTCGATGTGCGTGCATGGAGCCGGCCCAGACAGGGTGGGCCCACCGATCGCGGCCTTGATTGGACCGAGATGGGGCCCAAAAGGGCGTTGCAACTGGCAAAACATTCCTTCACTATGACAAAAGCCTAGTTTGGCTCTCCCCCCATAAAATCATACTATATAAAAAATTAAGGGATATATAACGAAGATAAAAAGCATAAAGTAAAACACCCCCCCCAAATTACGAATCAAAATCTATCCCGTAAATCGAATTCACATGCCTCGAGACTCATCTGAACAGTCTGATTCGAATAGATTTACCGTTAGATTTGCGGCTCATACGATTCGCTCGCAACCACGTATCAGATGGGGCAACATTTTTGCCAACTCGGAACGGACACGTACTAGCGCGTGCTTTACATTCATTTCGAAACGAACGTAATTCCGTCGATCGCGTGAAAAAATTTCACCGACGATGCAAGGTAAGACCGAATAATCGAACCGCGCGAGAAGGACCTAGGAGGGACAAATGGAGAATGGGCAAAGAGGACAAAAAAAAAAAGGTAAACAGGAGGAGAGGGAGACAAAGTGGAAGGATGTTGATCCCCATCAAACCTAAAGTTTCGAAAAAGAGAAAAATGGGTACCCATTTTGACTTTGCTATGCCTCATCATGCCCCATTGATTGTCCCTTTTGTTTTGGACCTTTCAAGACATTTTGCATTTAACCTCGTTTCCAAATCACTGTCTTTTTCTCCGCTTAATTTTTCTTTTTTGATTACCCTTTTTCCCCCCCCACTTCTTCCTCTCTCTCTCTCTCTTTTCCCCTCCCCCCGAAAATAAGTTGACCCACTTGAGTGAAAAGTGAAAACTACAGTGAATCTTTTGAATCTATGTGTAGCCTTGTTTAAATATTAATTCCACCTTAGTTGTTGGAGTAGTTAGTTGCAAAAATAATCATTTCGCCACATGGTAGTTCTGCTACTTAACGAAAGTGGTTCGTTTCGAGGGGGGGAGGGGAGAGTAGAGAGAGACCCTTAATCCATGGTGACGTGTGAAATCCTGGAGCATGGTACCTCTAATTTCGCCTCGACAGCACAAAGGATTTGTTAGGGTGCACGTGCGAGTGAGTTGCGTTATAAAAATTCCACATTGAACGAAGAATCAATGTGGTGTTGACTGTTGAATAGTTAATATACCATAGGCGACCCATAACTCATTGATTAAAGTTTTTGAGTGAAGGTAAATCCAACTGGATATATTGATGGGTTCGGATTTGAGCTCCATCTTGATGATCTCCCGAGCGAATGTATCGAACTTCTGCTACGCGCTCGAAAATCACAAAAAAAAAAAAAAAAACTAGTTCATATTGTTATTTAAATGGTCGATTCGTGAGGATGTTGACCGGTGCCACCTCGCTTTGGCTTTTGCTTTCCCTTAAGAAGTTGCTCATCGGCTAAGCATGAAACCACGTAACTAATTAACCCTCTTTTTTAGGGAGCGGCTCCCGGTAATCCGGTGAGGCGGAATCCATACAAGCACAGCCTTTTTTTTTTATTTCGAGGATTTTAATGTTGTTATGGTGTCGCATAAAAAATGCACAATCATTGGACGGAAAAGATTAATTTTAACTTGATGGGCGAAAATAATATTATCTTATGCCCTCTTCTTTTGTTGCTTGTGATGCAATGCACATGCAGAATCTCGGTGCTTTTGCTCCCCCCCTTTTTTATCATTTTTATTTATTTAATTTCAGGGTTTTCTTCCGAGGTGAATTAGCGTGGAGAATTCTTTGAAAGGGAAAAATGCAAAAAAAAGAAAAAAAAAGGGGATAATAAAGAATTAGAATAAAGTAATAGATAAGGAAGGAGAAGGGCAGATGCTTTTACTATGCATTTTTTGTGTGGGAGTTTCGTGGTAAGCATGTGAACCTGCTTTTCGCGCATGCCAAAAAGCAGGTGAAAAATTGGCAAACACTGCATCAATTATTTATTTATTTTGTGGATTTTGTTCTCGATTTCACTGTTTTTTTTTTTTTTTGGTTATTTTGTTTTTGGCAGCTAACCCGACATTCTGTGGCTGGTCGGAATATGGACAGTCCCCGGTCGGAAACCGTGCTCTTGTCTTGGGGGGAAAAAAATAGTTGATGATTATTACCTATTTAATTCTCATTATAAATATAGGTATTATCATTTTATGAGGATCCAACAAGGGGTGGCCACGAGCCGATTTGGATCCGGAACCGGCCCGGAACTAGGCCGGGTCAAACCCGTAACCGGCCCGTTGACCGGGTCCGCCGATTCCAAACCGGAACTGGCCCATGCCATAAGGGCCGATTACGAGCCCTTATTTTCTCGAACCGGCTTTGGCAGGTTTTTTTTTCAAAAAAAAAAAGATAGGGAAAGAGCCGAATTCTTTCCTCAACCGTTGCAAGGCAACGGCCAAATTTTCCCCCTTTTTTATTAATTTATTAAATTTATCATAACTATTATAAATATTCATTTTCATCTTTCATTTTTTTCTCACAATTTCTCTCAATCCGCTCAATTCTGTCAATTTTCTGAATCCGCTTTCCGCTCAATTTTCTCAAAAAATGATAAGTGGAAGCAGAGCTAGTGATAGAGGAAAAAGCCCCGATGGAAGAATTCGATTATCCTCGTGATTCTCATGATTTTGCATATTCAAGAGACGATATTGATGATATCAACATTATTCCTAACGTCGAGCACGTCCCAACGCAAGAAAGTTTGCATCCTCCTACCGGTATCGAAGAAATATCAACAACAAATGAATCGGAAAGGAAGGGTACATCTGACATGTGAGAACACTTCACGAAGGAACATTTAGGCGCAAACAAGTATTAGGTAAAATGTAAATATTGTAGGATAATATACAAATTTACAGGTGGATGCAGCTATGGAACATTTAAACGGCATCTGAGGTCAAAACATCCAACGCAAGCGGGGATCAACACTAGCCAACAACAAATTTTCCAATACGCTAATCCTAACACGCCTCCTTTATTTCGTTACAATGAAAATTTTTATAAAGAAGAATTAGTTAGATATGTTGCCGTTGAACGTTTATCGTTTAATTTTTGTGAAAATTTTGATTTTAATCATTTTATACAAACTGCATGTACTCCACGAGCAAAACCTGTTTCGAGAAATACGCTTAAACGCCAACTTTTTGATATTTATAAAAGAGGAAAAGAAGATATGAATTTTTTTTTTTATGAATTTCAATGGACGTGTGCATATAGGTAGCAACATTTAGAGTGATCCTTGGCAAACTCATTTTTATATGGGTATTACATGTCATTGGATAGACAATGATTAGAACATTCAAAAAAGAGTTATTGCATTTCGAGTTTTTAATGATAGGCATACGGCAAATAATATTTATAGAATAATTATGCAAGTTTTAGAAGAATATTTTTTGGTTAATAAAATTTTTTCAGTTGGTTTTGATAATGCCCTGGCAAATACCGCTTCCAATCCATAGTTAGAAAAGATTTGTAAACCCGCTTTTGGTGGATAATTTTTTCACATTAGATGTGCTTGTCATGTTTTAAATTTATGTGCACAAGATGGTTTGCAAACTCTTGATGTTTTTCTCAGCCCAATAAAGACAGCAATTCAATTTTTATGGAGACATCCCCAAATTATGAAAGAATGTGGCAGATTTTGTAAAGCAAATAGAAGAAGACTAAAAAAAATTTCAAGAGATGTTCCAACTCGTTGGAATTCTACGTACGAGTTGCTTAATCAATCTTTTGCATATAAAGATTTATTATGTACGTTTATTTCGAATAGTGTTTCTCAAATTAATTTATTCCCACAAGATTGGGATATTTACAATTTGATTACAATTTGCATTTGATAATTTATTATTTCATAATTTGATAATTTATTATTTTTTTATTTCATAATTAATTATTTAAAAATTAAATTTGAAAATCGTAACCGTAACCGGATCCGACGGTTCTATTTTCGATTTTGAACCGGCCCTGAACCGTCGGTTCAAAATCGGAATCGGAACCGCCCCTTAAGGTTCCGGTTTCGTTTCACCCATGGACTCAAACCGGAACCGGCCGGTTTCGAACCCTGGCCATGACTAGATCCAACCTTGACAAAATAATTCCCATATCCTTTTCATGATATATATATAGAAAAATGATTCCCTAATACTACTGTTAGGGACGCGGTACCATATCAATCGTAGATCCACACATCATCACCGTGTGTTATGCATAAAACACTCATTGATTGGGAGATCGTGTGGTCAGAAATAACTGACAGTACTATCGGGCTGTCAGGCTAGTAGCTTCCATATGTATGTGGGTTATTATAACGAGAAACCCTAAACTGGTACATATGATAAATTTACCCAAAATTAATTTTTTTACCACAAAAACTAAAAACTGGTACACTTGTGATAAATTTACTCTCCATTAGTTTTCATTAATTTGGATTGATACATATGACAAACGAATGATAAACACCCAAAATTAGTATACCCGTCAACTACCACATGTCATCGAACCGACGGTAAAATATAACAGAAACTAACGGATGGTAAATTTGTCGCACGTGTACATGTTTAGAGTTTTTGATGGTCAAAAAATTAATTCTTGGTAAATTTATCACAGGTGTACCGATTTGGGTTTTTTCGCGATATTAACCCTATATATAACAGTGATGAAGAAGCCGTGACTGTTCGAGGTATTTCTATTTAAACTCGAATTGCACGGAACAAGCTCAAGCCATTACAAATGTTGTTGTAAAAATAGTAGGCCGCTCGAAAGCGTGGGAAGTGAGTATTTTGCGAGATTGTTAGTGGGCTACACCGAAAAAATTCCGCAGTACACTAGTAAACAATATCTGATAAAGAATGCTTCGTATAGTTATATAGATGATTATATCGCGCAAAAAGAAGTTTAACGAGTATCATAGACTCACGGTGTCCCTTTTCACGATAAGAAAAATGCATTTTACCGATGCAAAAAGGAAGGTCGGTAAAATATCGTAGAAAAAGAGGGCACAAGGCAACATGCACGCAGATGACAAGTCCACAAGCACCATCGACCAAGGCTGCCGCCGACCGACCGACGGCGCTGGAGGAGATGTATGTGTTTACTTTTGACTTATGCACATTCCCCTTTTTTCTTTTTTCTTTGGTTTATATGTGACTGAAAATAAATAAGATATTTGGTCCGGAATTAAGGGGGTGCATGAAAACCATCCAGAAATAGAATTTCTGTTTCAAACCTATTTCTAGAACAAGTTTGGAACAGAAACTCGTTTGGTAACGTAATTCTATTTTTCTATTTCTGGAACAAAAAGTTGTTCCAGAAATAGATTTAGAACAACTTTGAGAAACACAAATTTTTAGTTTCTAGGAGAAATAGAAATTAGAAACAAAAAACTCCTCCTAGCGCCGGCCGCCGCCGATCGTCGCCGCCGCCGCCTACTTCTATTTTAGAAGTAGAAATTTTCAACTGTTGTCAAACGAACTTCTGTTCCAGGATAACAAATTTATGTCGTTATCAAACGCATTTTTTGGCTTTAAAGCTCATCCAGAATTAGAAATAGAAAAATATATTTCTGTTCTAAAAATCTATTTCTGAAAGAGAATAGTTTTCATTTACCTCTAAGAAACCGCCCCGTGGGAAAGCCAAAGTCAAAGGGCAATTGGTCCCCTATAGAGTTTTTTATAAGCTGTCCTTGCTTGTGCTTGGAGAATCTCGAGACTGCCATCCTTTTCTTATTTATATATATATATTTTTTACTATTTCCCCCCTCTTTTTAAGAAGAATATTCTCCTCAATTCGGTTGATTATTGATATGTTTAATCCTCAAAAGCCATGTCTTGATGATGGTCAATCAGTTGGTCATGGCATGACATAGTTTCTTAGCCTATTTTGTTTTTTTTATATTCTTTTGCTACAACTATTTTCCGCAAAACAAAAATGTCTCGAGAGAATAAGATAGATACGAGGAACAAAGAGAAGTGAACTTTAGTTGTGCAATTTTTTTTTTTTGACTAAATGGCTCATCTCATTTTGATTTATCCCTTAGGTTCAAGCTAATCGAGATAAATTGCTATAACTAAGTTTTGGGTGAGTCGCGACATCATTTCTCTCGTTAATTAAAACTAAAAACGATCGCTTTTATCTGAAATAATTAGCTAATAAAGAGTGCTTTTATTGTTCATTTGATTTATTTGTCAATATTTTATTTTATGACGAAGATACTTTTTTTTTTTTTGTACATCTATATATCTAAGCGATATTTAAAAAAAATATTTTTTAAAATTAAATCAACAAAAAGTAGAGAAATAGGAAATACTGATTGGGGGGGAGTTTCTGTAGACGGTAGTGTATAGCCTGTGGAGATGAGAAATGGTAGGCCGATAGACTGAGGGCGGAGGGAAGGGGAGGGGCAGTGGGGCCTGAGATGTCATTTCAGCAAAAGTTGATGGGTTCAATTGTAAATGCATACTTCCCCCCTCCCTTCCGAGCAATAGAGAAAACCTCAGTGCCTGACTTGACTCTCTTGTCGTTTTGCGCGGAAATGATCTTGTGTTTCTCTCTCTCTCTCTCTCCTTTTTCCTTTTTTTTTTATCACTCTCTCTCTCTCTTCTGTAATGACACAAACTCACTCTCTCTCTCTCCTCCTCTCCCAGACCCAACTCACACTGTTTCAGCTCTCTCTCTCTCTCTGTCTGTTTTTGTTCATCTGGACATCCCATTCAAAATCCCTGAATTTTCGCACAATCTCTCGTTTCTCGTCTTCTTGACTCTCGAGTCATGATTAGGGTTCTCCGTTCTGCTGCTGCTTCTTCTTCTTCTTCCTCGCCTTGCATGTCATTGCCATCCTCTCTTCCTTAGCTGCTTTGACTACCGGGCTCTTTTTCCGAACGAGAGCCTCGCTTTCTTCCTCTCTATGTTGTTTTAGAATTACAAGGAGATATATTTTAGAAATAACCTGGCTTAGTTTTTCTTTTCTTTTCTTGTATCTGCTATCATCCTTCCTTTCTTCTTTTAGATGTGAAGCAGCTGGCTCTGGGGGTTTGGCTGGTTAATTTCTTAGCTCGTTTTGTTTGCTTGTCTTGGAAACGAGAGCGGAGTTTTGTGAGTTCAAGAAGAAAGATAGAGAAGGGTCTTTAGATCTTTTGGCCATTTACAGCAAAAATTCTTTCAAGGGGGACAGTGGGTTTTTGCAGCTCTATCTGCCCGTAACGGCTGTCTATAGAAAAACGAAAAGAGAAAAAAAAAAAAAGAGGCAACACAAGCGTTTGTGTTGTCTGAACACAACCAAAAACTCTCTCCTGCTCAAGCCCATGTCTTGGTTCTCGCTTTAGTACCCTTCTTCCACAAGCTTTTACACAAGACCCCCCAAAATTCAGTAGAAGAAGAGTCCAACAAGCTTTCTTTGACAAAGAGACGGGCTTTCAGAAGACAGCTTCAACGGAAAATAGTCTTTAACTTCACTCCAATATATACAGCTTCTTCAAGCTTGGATTTGGTTGAGGGAGAAAGAAATGGCGATGACGATGGTGCCTCACAGAGAGAGCAGCAGTGGAAGCATCAACAGGCACTTGACCGACTCGGGCAAGTACGTGAGGTACACAGCAGAGCAAGTGGAAGCTCTCGAGAGGGTCTATGCAGAATGCCCTAAGCCCAGCTCTTTGCGCAGACAACAGCTGATTCGGGAGTGCCCCATTTTGTCCAACATCGAGCCTAAGCAGATCAAAGTCTGGTTTCAGAATCGCAGGTAAAGCACGAGTTTATGCGTGATAAAGAAAGTTCATTCAAACTAGTCTTGTGGGTTGTGCAAAATAATTGTCTTGTAAGCCCTGTGCTGTATGTTCGTAGCCCAAACGTGTTTTCCTTGGTAATTTTGCGATAGAGGTTGTTGTTTGGCCTATGCAGGTGTCGTGAGAAGCAGAGAAAAGAGGCCTCAAGACTCCAGACAGTGAATAGGAAACTGACGGCCATGAACAAGCTCTTGATGGAGGAGAATGATCGGCTGCAGAAGCAGGTTTCGCAATTGGTATGCGAAAATGGCTACATGCGTCAGCAACTCCATACTGTATGTTCTTACTTCTTCCTGTTTCCTGTGTACTTGGTCTTCTTTGTAGTTAATCTCTTTCTTTGATCGAAGATTACTGTGAAGTTCGGGAAACGAGATCTTGGCACTAAGAATAGCCTGCACTAGAGATAATTATCCGTGTTAAATGATCTCTCTGAAAAAAAGACGCTTGAATTGGAATCAAATCTTGAGAGTTCTGCGTTCAGTTTTGCCCTGCCCGTGCTAACTATTGTATGATCGTGAAGAGTGTTATTCTTTTTTCTCCCTTCGAGTTATAAATGTAGCTAGAGAAATATGTTTTGGTCTCAGAACACCCATTTTGGTTTGATTTGATTCTTTCCTTGCTGAATAGACTGCTTTATTTTCTCCTTTTCACAATTTGAAAATATGTGTGTGGATTTATTTGCAGACATCGGCTACTACCACTGATGCAAGCTGCGACTCTGTGGTTACCACTCCTCAGCACTCTCTCAGAGATGCAAATAACCCTGCTGGGTAATCCCAACGAATAGTGGACATGACTTATTTCTGTATCTCTGAATATGCGTTTGGGACCTAAAATTTAACATTTTCTTGACAGGCTCCTCTCCATTGCAGAGGAGACATTGGCGGAGTTCCTCTCCAAGGCTACAGGAACTGCTGTCGATTGGGTTCAAATGCCTGGGATGAAGGTTGCCGTTGCCTATCAGAAAGCTTGATTTCCTTTCGCCTCTTCTCTCTCTTGTTTCGTGTGGGGATGAATCCATAACTCTAAGCATATTTAATACGATCTGTCAATTGTTGTTTCAGCCTGGTCCGGATTCGGTTGGAATCTTCGCCATTTCACAAAGTTGCAGTGGAGTGGCTGCTCGAGCCTGTGGTCTTGTTAGTTTAGAACCAACCAAGGTAAGTCATACATTGCATCAGGGGAACTTTTGGGTTTTGTTAGGTATGTTAAGAAAGAACAGAGTGGCTAGCTTTTCATTAATTCGATCTCAAATCTCATTAAATTTCGGCAGATTGTCGAGATTCTCAAGGATCGTCCTTCGTGGTTCCGGGACTGTCGGAGCCTTGAAGTCTTCACCATGTTTCCTGCCGGAAATGGTGGGACCATCGAACTTGTTTACACTCAGGTGAAAAATCTGGCTTGTGCATTTAGTTGATTATGGCGGGGTTTTCTGATTTTTCCTGGCTGTAGTGACGATTTGTTGTATGTGAAACTGCATCAGATTTATGCTCCAACTACTCTGGCTCCTGCACGAGATTTATGGACTCTCAGATATACCATGACTCTAGAAAATGGCAGTCTTGTGGTAACATTGCCTGGTTGCCGCTTTGTTTCTTTGTTCTGGTTGGGTTTATTTCTTAATCTTCTTATTCCCTTGCTATTCTTGTTCCAAGGTATGTGAGAGATCTCTGTCCGGATCTGGTGCTGGCCCTAATCCAGATGCAGCACCTCAATTTGTGAGAGGTGAAATGCTTCCTAGTGGCTATTTGATTCGCCCATGTGAGGGTGGAGGATCAATCATCCACATTGTTGACCACCTCAATCTCGAGGTCCGTAGTTTCTCAACAAGGACTTTCGCCATTCTTCTCAAGAAGCAATTTTATTTTAGCATCTAATTGCAGGCTTGGAGTGTTCCTGAGGTACTTCGACCGCTTTACGAATCATCCAAAGTTGTGGCCCAGAGAATTACTATTGCGGTAAGTACTGTCTGTTACCAGATGTCACCAGCTTAATTATGAATGGAGTTTATGGTTTTGGAATGATTTGGTAGAGGCATGGTGGTGGCGAATTGTGGATTAAGAATGTTAGATGGCCATTAATACATTATTAATTTCTGTCAAGGCTCTTCGATACATCCGGCAAATTGCTCAGGAGACGAGTGGGGAGGTGGTTTATGGTTTGGGAAGGCAGCCAGCAGTTTTGAGAACTTTCAGTCAAAGATTGAGCAGGTAGCTATCTTGTGCAACTTTATTTCTTGGATCCTCAGGCTGGTTGCCTATATATTTTCTCTCATTATTTCCTCTTTTGCACACCCATCCACTACAAATGATTTATATATCTCTGGAATGATCGTAATGCACGAGACACTTTGCTAATATGTACTTTCTATTGTATACTTGTTTTAGAGGCTTTAATGATGCACTAAATGGATTCAATGACGGTGGGTGGTCATTGACGAATGGTGACGGTGCCGAAGATGTCATAATTGCCGTTAATTTCTCTAAAAAGTTGAACGCCGCATCAAATCCTGTTAATCCCCTTCCATTTGTGGGAGGAATTCTATGTGCCAAAGCTTCCATGTTACTCCAAGTAAGTTTGATTTACTGACATTGAAGCATGTAGCATTCATATCTTGATCTATCCTTTATTTTGACGGGCGCTACATAAGTTTGGACTCTATTGATAAAAAAATTGTCACCTATACGTGCAGTCCATAAGATGGAAGGTTAAAACTTACGAATTAGGTATGTTTAGATGTACTGATCGAGTAACTTTGTTTAGTTCACTTACTATCATTAGTTGTGCTTTCTCCTTGATGAGTTCACTAGGATGTCTGAACATTTTCTTCCCTTTCCTTTGGTCATTAGTTATGCACGAGAGTTGTCATTTTCAGTTTGGGGCTTCTCTGTTCTCTTTGACTAGGCACAGAGTGTCATTAATTGTGATCCTCAATAGGCTTTGCCCCTCAATAGGCTTTGCCCATCTCCCCGATCTTGTGGATAGAAGTACCAAGGAACTGTTATACTTTCTATGAATCTATTGCTTGAACTTTTAACTTCACTATCAGGCATTTCACTGATGAAATGTTTTTGCCTGCCAGAATGTCCCTCCTGCCGTGTTGGTCCGGTTTCTGAGGGAGCACCGCTCAGAATGGGCTGATTTCAATGTGGATGCTTATTCTGCTGCATCATTAAAAGCTTGTCCATTTGGCTATCCTGGTATGAGGCCCACAAGATTTACTGGGAGTCAAATCATCATGCCCCTTGGTCACACAATTGAGCAGGAAGAGGTACTTTTTTAGGCTGGACAGGAGGTTCAAAATGCCAATTACAAGACTGAAATAGTGCTTGTACAATCTTCTCGTAGTTGAAAACTTCAAGGAACTTATATATACTTCAGAGCTATTCCTGAATTTATCAAGTTCTAATGAAGCAATTGAGATGTATAATACTGGTTTAGTCTAGAAGAGCACATAATCTAAGAGGAGCATGGTGAAATACTCAGACAACCTGAAAGGAGCACGGCGAAAACTCAATTTCTTGCTAATTATGGAATGGGATGCTTCTAACTATCATTTTCTGATGCAGATGCTTGAAGTTATCCGTCTTGAAGGCCATTCTCTTGCTCAAGATGATGCTTTTGTATCAAGAGATATTCATCTTTTGCAGGTGCTCTTCTCCGTATGATGTGGAGTATCTATGGATAGTGATCATAATTTTATCATTCCCATTTCTTTTAGCTTCTATCTTTTGCATGGTACGTTAGTTAAATGGTACCTATAGGCCATAGAAGTCCTTAAACTCCCAAGATAAATACATCAGATGTTAGTGTTGTTTATTGTAAGTTATTTAACAACAGCCTTATCGTCCTCTTTTCTTTGCCTATTTTTGGCAGATCTGCAGCGGGATAGACGAGAATGCAGTTGGATTCTGTTCCGAACTTATTTTTGCACCAATTGATGAAATGTTTCCTGATGATGCTCCATTGCTACCATCTGGTTTCCGTATCATACCACTGGATTCAAAATCAGTTGAGTTAACCTGAGTTCTACTGGAGTTTTTCATTATTGCTCATGTCTAATGAAAACCTCTAAACAGATGTTAACGCTGATCAGCTGTGAATCATCCTAACAGGCGCTAATGTTATATTTACAATGTTGTGCAGTCTGATGTACAGGATTCTCTAACATCAAATCGGACCCTTGATCTGACATCCAGTCTTGAGGTGGGGCCTGCATCAACAAATTGCGTTGGAGATGTTTCGCCGAGCCATGGTGCCCGATCCGTTCTGACTATCGCCTTCCAGTTCCCATTTGATGCCAACATGCAGGATAATGTGGCGACCATGGCAAGGCAGTATGTTCGTAGCGTTATTTCGTCCGTGCAGCGGGTGGCCATGGTCATATCTCCGTCGGGCTTGGGCCCTTCCATTAACCCCAAGCTTTCACAGGGATCTCCAGAAGCTCTAACACTTGCTAACTGGGTCTGCCAGAGCTACAGGTATGTTCTAATAATTTGATCGAATGGGTCTTCTTTTGGTGCATATCAGTCTGTTTTTGTTGTGATCCGACACTTATCAAGCTGATGCTCGACTATCTCTCTTCCTCTTTCATGCATGCCCGTGCATTCAAGAGGAATAGAGATCAGTGGACCGCCTTCATAGCTAACATACCTTCTGTAGAGACTGTAGAACAGAGAGACTCAATTCTTATCTGTTTCTAACTGATAGGATTTGGTTCACTGGCAGCTTCTATCTAGGAACAGAGTTGCTGGGATCTGATTCACTTGGTGCTGATTCGGTGTTGAAGAATCTTTGGAATCATCAGGACGCCATATTGTGCTGTTCATTGAAGGTATCAAATATCTGTTATTTGTGTTGACTCGAAATTGTTAAAAGTAATTCTCGCCATGTAATTAGGAATGATTCATGAAGGTCTTCCTCTTGGTTTGGCAGTCCATTCCAGTTTTCATCTTTGCAAACCAGGCAGGACTTGACATGCTAGAGACCACTTTGGTGGCTCTACAAGATGTCACTTTGGATAAGATATTTGACGAGTCTGTACGCAAAGAATTGTGCCCCGAATTCACTAAGTTAATGCAAGAGGTACTTTTATCATTCTTTATGCTACGTGACGATAAGCGTTCGGGATGCCCGAAAATGGCTAATTTACTCGGAATTTCATCTCAGGGGTTCTCATACTTGCCCACTGGAATTTGCATGTCGACCATGGGGCGACACGTCTCGTATGAACAAGCGATCGCGTGGAAGGTCGTTTCTGCGGAGGAGAACACCGTCCATTGCCTCGCTTTCTCTTTCGTGAATTGGTCTTTTGTGTGAGCCATAGCCTAATATATTCTTTTGTGAGCACCCTCTTTCTGCTGTTGAATAGATGTGAAAAAATTAAGAGGGGTTAGGAGTTTTGTCATATACTGAAAAAGGAAAAAAGAGAACACATCCAGTTCCCCAATTTTTTATTTAATGAAATTCTCCATGTGATGTGCATAATCTCTCTGACTTTAAAAGGTTGGGTCTTTTTAGCATGGAGCTTCAGGGTGTTTCTCAGGATCCTTGAGGAATGGATCCCCCGCTTCCGTGATGACCATCAGATCAGAAAAAAGAGTAAATCTAGCTTGTGGATCTTGAAACCTTTCAAATTTGTGTGTTACCCTGTTTTGTATGGGAGCGAGAAAATTTCAAACGGATACGACCCGGTTCCATCCGAGGATCCGTCCATCATGGGGACCATAGAGCTGTGCATCCATCCTTTGCTGTGTCCTTGGCTTGGTCGCCATAGCTAACGTTTGCTCTCTTTTCGAATGATTCTTGTTACAGTGTGAACTTGATAAGTGAATAGAGAGAAGGTAACATGAATCTTTGTTTTTCTTCTGTTCCTGCGGCTTTATGTCTTTGTCGGTAGTGGGTGAGGAGGAGTCTGGTGTTAATGTGAGAATCTTTGTTCAGAGGCCCTTTCTGGTTCCCTTCTTTTGCAGATATCAAGCAAAAGCTGTCCACCATATGCATGCTTTAATGCCAGTCCTTGTCTCTTTTTTGGTTTTTTGAAACCTTTTTGGCTGGACTGCAACAATGGTCACGACTCTGAGTAATTTTCTTAATTCTGGTCCTCGTCCTCGCCAGATTTCAGGCTGAGCAGTCGTTATTGTCTCTGGTCTTATACTGCAAAACTCTATGCGATCTCCCTGCAGATTCACTCGTTAACCCCCGAGCACAGTTTGCATTAAATACAAGAAAAATCCCAGTTCCTTTTCCTTGTCCCTTCATCATTCAACGAACTTTTATACCGTTTTCTTTCTTTCTTTCTTGATGGAAAGCTCATCGATCTTCTTGGAAAAATTAGATGGGACTTGATAGATCACCTCACCGGGTTTAAACCGGTTGGACCGATTATCCGTTTATGTTCTTATTGGTTTGACGTAACCCCGGTTGAATCGGCGCCTGTCTAAATGATAAGCCGCCGATATTTCGAAATCGATGTAGGTGTGATGTAGCTAGTGAAGAACTGGCACTGGTTGATACTAGAATGGTATATATTTATAGCATATGAAGATCGTGAAGAAGACACAAATTTTCGAATGTAGCTAGTTGCATTATGATCGGGGCTCCGCATGTTCGGCTCCAAGAGTCGGACGAATTTCGTGGGACTTGTCCCAATGGATAGACGTGGAATTTCTATGATAATGTCCATACTAAATCGATGAAAGCGTGAATTATGCCCTTTTCAACCCTCATTAACTCCGATTAGACCAAGAAGTATATAATATTATATATCTCCATCTCCCCACCTGTGGAATTTCCAATACTAAATTTAGATCAAGAACCCTTCACATAATAAAATTCTTTGAAATGCATTAACTAATGGGCTTTAGTATGGTACACTGGCGGTGTAAAGGAATCACCAGACAAGGGAAGGTCCGGCGCCGACAATGATATAGCTTTTTAATTCCGGCAACCGCGTTCGTTTCATCGGTAACTAAAAGTTCCTATTTCATGGCTGGTTGCGGAAAAGATGGCGTAGCTAAACCTGACAAAATGGGTCCAAAGTATCTTGACGACGCTGCCATAATTAACTGAACGGATCAATTTAGGATGGATCATTTTTTTACTCGACTCGCCCGTTTGACGGGCCTTGATATAACTTATATAAATCCTTACTAAACCGGGTAATATTTTCTTTCCTTTCTAATGACAGAGATATCTATGGCATCGCCTCTCTCGTCACCATCATAGTTTATATTAAAAGCCCTTATGTTTACGGCATCGGATGTGACCTGAGGGTTTATTAGGAGTAATCGCTGTGTGGCTAAGATGTGGCCATAGCATCTTTATCGTCGTTATCTTCGACTATGTACATTAGAATTGACTTTCTTTAATCACCCAATTGAAGGATAACAAATCAATTCCAAAATACCCAAGCCAAAAACCAAAGAAAGTCTTGCCGCAGCCTTCTTTGATTTGGGCCCCGTTCTTCTTGACTTCTCGAAAAGTTTTGGACGGTTCGGATCAGTTTCTCGCACCACCGTTTCGACCAACTAACAACTGCCCCCCCCCCCCCCCCCCCCCCACCCAAATAAAAATAAAAAATTGATTATGCTTTATAAGAATGTGATTAAGTCGACTAATCACATGTCGAGATTCGTGATTAGGACCAACATCCATTTTGGGACACGAAAGGAGGTTGATCCATGAGATACTTTAGTCTTTATGTGATTCCGAGGACGAGGAATCCTGCCCTCTTTCTATGTACGAATCAAGGATTCGACGGTTGTCTTTGAACGCGAAGCACGCAGAGAAAGCCATTTATAGCTACGGATCGTGATTTGTGCAATTTGACTTTTCTTGGACGAAAAGTTTGAAAACCTTTTCGAAATTTATAGATAGTAGCTTTGTCGGATCGCGTGCACCGTTAAAGCTAGAAATGTTTAGTTCCACATATATGACGAAAAGCAAGATTTGCTTGTCTCCAAGACAAATTCAAACAAGCTCGAAGTACGAGAATTCATCCCATTTGATTTGTGTCGCCGCGGTCGTCATGCCAAAGGTAAGCGACTTCCGGCAATCATACAGCTTAGGTGCACGTTTTCTCAAACGAGAATTAGCCATAGAATATAACATGGAGAATTTATCTAATCAGTCTTAAACTTATTGTGCGGATGCTAATTCGTTTCATAAACTTTCAAATTTGCCAATTTTTTCCTAATCCCTTGCGCGAAATTCCAATGTAGTCATTCCGATTAAATTTCGCTGAAAATCGCCGACACGACGTTGTGCCACAAGAGACGGCCGGCGATGACTGGACTGCCATATCGGCGATTTCTGGCGAAAATTGCCCGGAATAACTGCATTGAAAGTTTGCAAGGGTTTATAATTAAATAAGTAAAATCGAAAAGTTTAAGATCCCACTGACATCGTGTAATAGATTTAGGATTGATTGGATAATTTTTCCGGGTAAATAAAAAGTCGACTTTTCGAATCGTGGAAGAGAAGACAAAATTCTCGGCCCATGTTTTAAATGGGTTTCACCCAATTCAATCTACCTGTTTAAAAAATTAATAGTGCGGGAAGCTCGTGGATTAATTAATCGTTAAACCCCTGATTAACGAGGAGGGAACATCACATTGCATAACACATGCGTCTTCGATTATCCTTGCCTCCATATCTTCATAAATGCCAAGCATTCAAAGCAAAAAAGAGAATCCCTCTTTGGATATTTCACTCTTCTTTGATTAAACAAACATGCATCGTCTATAGGTACAAGAAACAATAATCTTGTCACGACTATAAAGACAACCCTTCCATCCTTATTTGGGACATCATAAAACCCGTTTAAGGATCTAATTGCGCCGAAAAAACCCTGGACTTTAAGGAGATTTACCCATTATATTCGAATTCGAGATCGATATATTTTTTGTTACGACGGCGTGGCGAGTCATCGGAATCGTTACTTGGTAATTATCGCGTTATTGAGTTCGAGACCGAAAACAAGACGAGAGTCGGCAAAAGCCGTCACTAAGCAGTTTACCAAACTGCTATGGACAACTTGGATCTTCAGATCTTCGACACTTCTTTGATTGACGTTGAGATTACATTCAATTGCAACGGTTTTAAGGATACGAGATTGTCGAGACCGACGATTAATTCGCTGTACCTTCATAAAAGTACCATTTTTGTGCATTCTGTCCCGACATTGCATTGTTTGAAGACGATCCATCGATGGGAATGACACATATGAGCGACTGGGGACATGCAAGACATTGTGGCTAACATCTCTCGTGTTCTTAATGCGTTTAATTCTTGGTCGCACTTAGAGTGCATTTGGTTCAGCATCTACAAGCTGCTTTGGGCCTCCAGACGCACTTCTAAAGTCCTTTGATGAACCGTTTTGCTTTGTAAACGCACAAATCTCCCTTGCTTTGGCTTTGAAGCTTTCCGCGGAAGCAACTTAGGGGCTATTGAAAATATTTATTTTCAACTTACCGTCGTCAAAGTATCTAATTTTTAATTTTATCGTCACAAGTAGAGCAGAGAGGGGTTGCACCCACTCGGGATCGTGCGACACTGGCGCTGTCTCGCCTAGGATCATGTGACGTTAGCGGCCGATTGCTTGGGGTCGTGCGACGTAGACAGCCGAGCCGGTCGCTTGGACATTCGTTGATAACGCGGAAGATTTTTGAGGGGCCTTTTGACAGGCACGGGTCTCCTTGGTCGCACGTAATTAGCCAAACTAGCCACCCTCGGTCCCTCCCACGCATCGTACGAAAAACCATCACAGACCGCATGTATTCTTTTTATTTCTTTTTTTTTTTTTGCTTCAGGTGATTTTTTCTTTTTCTCCATCTTTCTTTTTTCTTTTTGCTTTTTCAAAAATTGTGTGCGCTTGCTTAGTGGCGTCCAATGGAATTTGTGAAAAAGGGCGCGCCTCCTTTGTACTTTTCCTCCTCCCCACGCGCAAATCATTTTCCGGGTCATTTTAGGCCTTGTGTGGTTCCCTTCCGATTAATAGAGGTATTAAATAGGTGAGTCGGATCTAATATGGTTCGATCCATATTGATCCGTCTAACCCATTTTGACTCATATTTAATGATCTATACCCGACTCGATCCGCAACTGATTCATACTCGATCCGACCTGTTTTCACCCATATTACCAAAACACACTAATATTCTAGAAAAACTTGTGCAACTCATTTAACCTATTTTAAGTTCTTCACATGTATATGTTACCTGGATAAAAACTTCATATCAAATAAAAAAAGCAAATAAAAATTAAAAATTAGTAAATAAAAAAAACTGATATTACTAAAATACTTTCATGCAATAAAAATCTAGTTATTTTTTTTAAATTATTTAATGTTTTTAGTAAAAATCTAGTAAAAAATGTTTTTAATGTTTTTAATTTTTTTCATATTACTTGCTGGTGGACCCACGTGCACTTCTTGTGCCGCCGCACTTCCACGTAGTTCTTCGTCGAGAAGAGCCTCGCCAAGCTGTCGGGCAGCGAGGTCGCGAGCCTGTACGGCCCGCCGGCGTCGATCCTCCACACCCGTATCTTGTGATCTTGGTGGGCAGTGTAGAGCTTGTCCTCGCGCGCCACTACGCTCTTGACAGTGCTCGTGCTGGCGGCATCTCTTTACAAAACATGGCTAAAAAATGGGTCATGGACCCATATTGACACATCTACTGATTAACAACAACTTTTCCTTTTTCTCTATTTTCTCATCAAAACTTTAATATATTATTCAAGGTTAAAAAAGAAATAACCGAAAATTTATAAGTGAATCTAAGTATTAATGGTGTGTTTGGCAACGTTTCTATTCTCGGGAACAATTTCTGAGCAGAATGATATTTTCTAATTCCGTTTTTAGGAACAGTTTCTGAGCAGAAGAACACGTTTGGTAACTGCATAAAATTTCTTTTTCCAGAATTAAAAAAAGAACATAATTACGTTTGATACGACCCTAAAAAATTATATTCCCGATTTATTTTTAATTAAGAATGTCCGTGGAGGTGGCGGCGACCGGCGGTAATCGGAGACCGGCGGCGGCGAACTTGTCATTGTAAATACGAGTATTAAGTTACGCTGAGCTTGTTTGTCTAAAATGACATTGTTTATCTTTTTGTTCTTTGAAACAAAGAAGTTACGTTTTTTTAAAACTGATTTTTTTTTTTCAGGAACAAAAAAATAATTTACATTTCCAAATGGGTTTTTGTTTTTTTCTATTATGGAGAACAAAATAACGGAAAAACAGACAATCACAAAGTTATCAAACACGCTTCAACGTGTGAGTGTTAAAAAACTTACATGGAGTTTGATTTTGATAAAAAAATCAAAGTATTCGAACTACAAGATTTAGAAAATTTCAAATTACATAAATGCAAAAATGTAAAAGCTACATCCAAACAGATCTTTAACTAAAATAATACAAATAATTAGGGTAACGTAATGCCATGTCACGAATTACATACCAAACAACGAGAAATTACAAATCCATAGAAAAATAAAATAAAAAACAAGAATTGAGGAAAATAATTTCAGCCTCTCTCTCTCTCCTGGCTCTCATCTCTCTCTTTTAGCTTCGATTTTTCCTCTCGACGCCTCTCTCTCTCTCTCTCTCTCGCTCGTCCTTCTCGATCTTCACGGCTCGCTCTCCCGTCCGAATCCCCAAATAATTAGGGTTTTTGGAGCTCCCGAGCACTTGGCAGCTGCTAATTCAAAGAGCTCTCGAATCTCGAGCTCGCTCTCTGTCAACAGCAGCACCTGGATTCGCTCCTTTTCCCGAGGGCGCTTCGGATGTAAGTCGCTCTCGTTCTCGCTCTCGCCTCTGCCGTTTCTGCTCCTCTGAAGATGTTCTGGAAGCTTCCCGTTTTGTCCGCCTCCTCTCCCGTAAGTTCAATTCTCATCCCTAATTTCCCTTGCTCAGCTGACTCTGGATGTACCCTGCGAGCCAGGAATGCTCCGCTTGCCTTGGTTCTGTCGTTTCGAGAATCGGGATGTCATGAGCTTGTGGTGGATTTCTTGTGTTTTGTTACTTGACGTGTTTTTCCTCGGCAATTAGAGCTTCGTGCCCAGCAGTTAGATGCATCCTGAGTTGTGTTTGTACCAACAGCGGTGGCGTGGTAGTTTTCTTCGTGGTGTTGGATCGTGTTTGGTCTGGTGATTCGGTTGAGGGAGCTGAAGTCGATATGAGGTTCTTGTCTTTAGTTACTTAGATTTAGTCGATGTGCCGAGTGCTCGATATTCAAGTGTGTTATGTACTGGCACTCTACTCAGGCATCTTGCCGTGTTACGCGTATGCCTTGCCGAGTTCTCTTGTTGAATTGTTAGTTGAGATTTGAATTACCTTCGAGGATTTTTACCTTGCTGGGCTTGTCTGAGATAATCTTCTAGGTAGGTACCATCTTAGTTTGATCAAACAGCGTTTGTTTGCATCAGAAAAAGTAGCATTAGTTAAAATGGAACTTCACTGAATTTGGTCTCTCTTGTATCCTGCTTTCCTAGTGTTGCAGTGTGTGCTGTACCCTCTAATTTTTTTCCTAAGGAAAGTCTGAGAATGCATCTGCGTTTGCTCATAACTTCAGTCCTAGCTCTGAACTTATTGTTGCTTTTACAGGTAGAGTCACTACTTGACAAGGAAAATTACACATTGGCGGAGCTTTTGGATGAAGAAGAGATTATCCAAGAATGCAAAGCTTTAAACAGTCGTCTAATTAACTTGTAATCTCGTTTTGCGTCACCGAGGACATTTCTTGAATTTACAGTTGTGTTCTTATCCTATTCATGTGAATGTTTTAGTGCAAAGTTTTCATACATTTGGATAATTTCCCTCCACACATTAGAGGAGCTTTTGGATGAAGAAGAGATTATCCAAGAATGCAGAGCTTTAAACATTCGTCTAATTAACTTGTAATCTCGTTTTGCATCACGGAGGACATTTCTTGGATTTACAGTTATTTTATTATCCTATTCATGTGAATGTTTTAGTGCAAAGTTTTCATACATTTGGATAATTTCCCTCTACTGGATGTTGATGCCTGTAAAACCACACTGATTGTGGCATGAAGTAGAGCTCAATTCATGCATTAGATGCTTATCAGCCATATATATATTTTCAGCCTACGAGACAGAGCTCAAGTAGAGCAGTTGTTGCGGTACGTCATTGAAGAATCTCCTGAAGATGCTGACAGCAAACGTGCTTTCAAGTATGATACTTTTCCACGACAGAAGAGAAATAATGCT
This sequence comes from Lenwebbia sp. NSW1173648, assembly GCA_029784005.1. Lineage (NCBI taxonomy): Eukaryota > Viridiplantae > Streptophyta > Magnoliopsida > Myrtales > Myrtaceae > Lenwebbia > Lenwebbia sp. NSW1173648. Next base: position 2,567,602 of record JARCGZ010000011.1, read on the forward strand.
CATTATGTACTGTATAGTTTTCTTCCTTGACAATTTGGATCTGCCACATTTTCAGGTTCCCCTTTATTGCCTGTGAGATATTTACTTGTGAGATCGACGTTATTCTCAAGACTTTAGTGGAAGAAGAGGAGGTTTTGGTTTACGATTTTTCGTGACAGTCCTTGTTTTTATCTGTGTTAGAGTGTATGGAACAGTAGCACTCTTTTTCTAATTCATTTTTTTATTGTTGCTCCAGCTAATGGACTTGCTTTTCGCATTCTTGGATCCAAACCGTCCTCATAGTGCATTGCTTGCCGGGTACTTTAGCAAGGTATACTTTTCAGTGATGCAAAAACGCTGTTTGATAATTTGGTGAAGGGCATCCTGCTCAACCTTCTATCCACCGTGCTTCAAATAGCCATACGAGTTATTAAATAGGGTTATTAATACTTTGGTGACATGAGGATTTTCAGTCCTCTGCTCTACCAAAAAGTTCTGCGCTTATGAATTTCGCCACTCGAAACTACGGGTCTGGCTTCAAACATCCAGTTAAAATGGTTTATTTTGCATTGCAGGTGGTTGTATGTCTCATGTTGCGGAAGACTGTTCAACTTATGAATTACGTTCAAGTGAGTTAAATACTAGACCACTCATCATTTCACTTTGCTTGATATTTTAACAAATCTCTGTTCTGTAGCATTTCTTTCATGATGCGAAGGGAAAGATTAGTGAAAAGTTTTACTTCCTCTTTCAATTCGAGTTCATTAACCATTTAGTGTGTTGGTGATGTTGTTAAAGAGTCTAAATGCCCCACTTATTACAAAATTTTTGAGCCGCGAAATCCCACTTGCATGGCGGCAAGGTTGGGGAACTACATTGTGGTACTTTGATCCGATATTTCATTTTTGTTTGCTAAATCAGTAATGTCATTTAGTCAAATCAGCCAAACAGACGAATGATCCAATATTTCATAGAACAGGTTGTGGCATGATATTGAGTTTTAGAGATTCTATTGTAATCATCCATAGTTGAGAAATTCTTCTGTTATGGCGATATCAATCCTGAACTAGTGCGATTGCGGGGCGTTAGGATTGGATATGCTAGATGTTTATTGGTAGTACATTCCTCCCTCCCTCTCTCTCTCTCTCTCTCTCTCTCTCTCTGATACTTTGGCTTGGAAAACATCTCAGGCCGGGCTTATGAAAGTAATCTGATTCAGGATGCTGGCTGGGGTGTTTAAATGACTGAAGCGTGTTGTGTGCTTGTAGGTCACATCTGATACCTTATATGTACAGTTCAATCCCATGGCTGATCATAATGCCATAACTTTGTATTTCCGTTCATGGGCTCCTCACATTATACTCTCTCTGCATATTTTTGTCTGCACAACAAGCATCTTGTTAGGACTCAGCAAAATTGATTGAAAAATTAGAGGTGTCTCTTATGTGTCTCTTGAGTTCTACTCCCGTTAAGTTTTTGTTTGAGAGAAATGGAGTGCCGTGAACTTAAATGCATGCTTGATTCAAAGTGATGGATCTCTTCTAGTGTTGTTGTTAAACTTAAACCTACGATTAATTGGTTGATTTATTTTTGCATCCAATGTTACTTTCTTGAGAATATTGGTAACATTTTCTTCTTATAGGCTCATGAGGATGTTTTTCGCAAGCTTGTTGATTTGATCGGAATTACATCAATCATGGAGGTAACTGATGTTTCTCCCTCATTGCACTTAATCATAAACTCACTTGATCGTGGTTACTATTTTTCTTACTTTTTAAATGAAATAACCTTTCTAAACAGGTATTGGTGCGACTGGTAGGTGCTGATGACCATGTCTATCCAAATTTTTTGGATGTGATGCAATGGTTAGCTGAGAGCAATCTGCTGGAAATGATTGTTGATAAACTGAGTCCATCTGTAAGTGGCAATTGTTGCATTTTTATTTTTGGATGTATTCAAAGGACTGTTGAGAAGCTTAGTCCATACCCATTTTCAATGCCCACCTATCAATTTTTATCCCTTCCCAGTTTTCAAACAGAGCCCAAGTAACATTCAAATGAATCTTTCGTCTTTATGTTGATCAGTGCCCTCCTGAAGTTCAAGCTAATGCTGCTGAAACACTGTGTGCCATTACTCGTAATTCACCATCAGCTTTAGCCACAAAACTTTCGTCTGCGAGGTTTGTCTCATCGTGATTGACTCGTTTCCTTTATTTTGTGGTTTGTAATTTCTATTATGGATCTGTCTCTGGGAGTACCTTTTTAAATGGCCTTTGATGTTTGTTATGATCTACGCAGCTTTGTTGAAAGAGTCTTTAGTCATGCATTGGAAGAGTCACCTTCGATATCTGGCCTTGTCCACTCACTTTCAGTCTGCATCTCTTTGCTGGATCCAAAAAGATCAGCGGTTTCTTCCTCTTTGCTTCATTCTTTCCGCAGTCAACACATGTATGAGTGCCCGATAACTGTTAATGCAGAGACTATTGATGCGATGCTTCCAAGACTTGGTACGTCTGAATACTTTCTGCTTTGGTATCATTTGCAAAACATGTTGAAAGACTCTTCTTTTTTCATCCCAAGCATGCTGTTGATGTGTTTCAGGTATATGAGACAGGTCTATGCACGTTTTGTTCTGTTCAATAGATAGTTGTATATGCTTTACTATGATAAGGATCATTTGATTTAGAAATTCTTAGAGGCATTGGAGGAAATTTTTCTATGGTTGCTTGCGTTTATATCAAATTGTTATGGTGCTCCAATATTGATGCTCGTGTAAAGTGAAAACTTTGTCCGGTCATCTCTGTGTGTGGTGCAGATCATGTGATTTGACCTATTATAATAGAGTGCTCTCTACGTGTTCTGTGTAAGGATTCTGTTGGTTGAGAGAGGTAGTCATTGTTCCACCTCTGATGTCCGTCACATAGGCTGACATCACGTATTAAGAACAACTCACCTCGTATAGTGGAGATAGGTAAGCTCTGAAATTGCTAAGGAGCCTCTTGGGTGAAATATTGTAATTGTACCATTGAATCTTGAGCCTTTTGAGGCGTTGAAATTCATTTGGAGTGTGATCCTATAACCACCTGCTAGCAGAGTTTGTGTACATCAATTTACATTTGTTTCTGCTGCAATAACTGATATAGTCAGGTCACTTCTTACATTGAGGCTCTGCAATTTTGTTCTTACTTTTCTATTAATTGATCTCCAGGTGATTTGCTTGTGCTTTTGAACGTGTCATCAGACCAGAGGGTACTGCCCACAACATATGGAGAACTTAGGCCACCTCTTGGGAAGCATCGTCTAAAGGTTGGTGCAAATTCTTACAGCACTTTTTGTTTACCACTGAGTTTAACTTACCTTATTTTTCATATTAATGTTGATGAAAGCTGGAGTAATTTGTTGCGGATCTTTATGATCTTATTTTCTGTAAGACGATAGGTGATGATCGTTCTTCTTTCCATTCCTCTTTTGTAGATTGTGGAGTTCATTGCAGTGTTGATGAGAACTGGCAATGAAGCTGCCGAGAAGGAATTGATTAGCTCAGGAACTATTCTGCGGGTTCTGAATCTTTTCTTTGAGTAAGATTCTTCTTTTTCGCAGTTTAAGCACGTGAAATTGCATTGCTTATGACTAATCCCTTCAGTTTTTGTGATCTTCTTTTGAGAGTTATCTTCATTAAAAACTTATACATGTATTGTTGCTTGCAGGTACCCTTACAACAATGCGCTGCATCATCATGTGGAGAGTATCATATCATCGTGCTTTGAAAGCAAGAGCACAGAATTGGCTGATCATCTATTTCGAGATTGCAATTTAATAAGGAAAATGTTGGAAACGGATAAACAGCCTGTTCTTTCTGGTGGTGATGATAAGGTAGACACGTGCTTCAAATGCAAGATTATGCGATGTCAATTATTTGAGCAAGGCCTTAGAGTCCTTAATTATTTTACAAGCAATGGAACATCGTTGTAACATGCTGGACTCACCTTAATTCTGAATTAAGTTTGATGAAAGGGGAAGGTTTATCGACATAGACTCCAGGAATTTCGATAGACAATCTGTTATGATCATAAAGACGTGATTTTGATGCTCCTTGTGCAGCCAACTTTACCTGCTGCAGGAAAACGAGCTCCTAAAGCTGGAAATCTTGGACACATTACTCGGATCTCCAATAAGCTCATCCAACTGGGTAGCATCAATAGTCATATTCAGAACTATCTTCAGGTGGGAAGGTGTTTTTTACTCCTTTTGCATTAGTTTCTAAAAGGTACTTCATTATCGTTGTTCTCATATAATTGCTACTTAATCTTAGCTTTTCCACTATCTATTGACCTCGTTTAGGATGAATTGAAATTTAAGTTCTCCCACACGCGTTAATTAGATTTTTTCATATAATATTACCTGATTAGTTTTACCAACATAAATTTATGTATGCATTTTATGCTATAAATTTTCTATTGGAATGTATCGTCAAATATTCAATACGATTCTACAAGATCTAGTTTTGTTCAAGTAACGAATTCTAACTAGTAAATATTGTACACTATATTTGTACTCCAAAATTAATTTTTTTAATGATCTGCAAAGTTTTTTTTTAATTATGTGAAATATGTTTAGTTTTGCTTGTATGTTTTGATATGGAGATTATTAATTGGAGGGATTGCGCACTTGCCCCATTTAAAGGCACCATATGTAATGTTAGTAAGGAAATTGTCTTCCTCCTATGCTGTTGATCTACACTGGGAAATTCAGGGCTCTTGTTAGGTCTTATTCCATCATTACTGTTATTACTTGCTATCCTCATACTCGAATCTTCTAGGAGGTCATCGGTATCCTTTTTATTCGGCCATGCAGTTGTATTCATCTCATCTTAAATTTTGTTTGGGTTGGGCAACCATTTCCCGATTCTTTATTTATGAAGTCAGGCTTATTATGTGCCTAGCAAAATAGCTCGCACATATAGGTGTGCAAAATATGACAATTATGTTAATAGAGGAAGAAAAGGTGTGATTTGAGTTATTTTAAGTGAAGATATTTTTGGTTCAACGTGATGGCTACAATGGCATTTTGTCTACTGTTGAACATTGTGATTTTTTAATTCAATAAATGGCTAGCTTGGATGGGACAGTGTTTGGGGCTCAAGGTTGCCTTTGGGTTTGCTTTATAGGGAAAAAGAGATGTTCAAGATATTAATCACCGAGGACTTTTTCAGATAGTCCTGTTACATAGGTTTCACGATCTCTGCTGACACGTCTTTGTTTACAATGTTTACTTTAGGAAAATAGTGAATGGAGTGAGTGGCAAGCTAATGTTCTTCAGGAGCGTAATGCAGTCGAAAATGTCTTCCGCTGGGCATGCGGGTAAGTTCTCGTATGAATTTCGGTCTGCATTGGTAGAGAAGTTGTCACCATATCAGTGGCTTGCCAATCACTTTGTTGGTTGTATTTTATCTGAAATCTGGGGTTTAAGTGAATTTTAGACATGACATCCGAAGAGGTTGCTATTTTTCTTTTAATGTTGTATCATGGCATATTTACTACTTTCATTCCTTTCTATATCTGTTAGACAAATTTATTCTGGAATTCAAACACTTCTACACAAGTATTAAGTTATGCATAATCGAGGTTACATGAGCTTGTTCCTGTTGCCTGTTCAGGTGCAGGTCCATATTATTCTTTTTCGCTAACATCCTCCGCTCTTTAAATTCTTAGTCTTGATATGCATCTTCTTATTGACAAAAGTTCCCATTAGCGTTGTCTCTTCTCACTGTTTATTCATGCACGTTTTCGCAATTGCTCTCATGCTTCGGTTGTTGCTGATAAGGACTTTTTCTTAACATCTGCAGCCGCCCAACTGCATTACATGATAGGACGAAGGATAGTGATGAAGATGACCTACACGACAGAGATTATGATGTAGCAGCCCTAGCAAATAACTTAAGTCAGGCTTTGAGATACAAAATCTACGGAAATGAGGATGCAGAGGTAATCTTGCACTTTTAATGCTTTTCTTTTTTATCTGAACTTACGTCGTCTGCCCTATTACCTTTTAGCTGAACTTTCATCTTTTTCATTGCAGGATCATGGAGCTCTCGATCGAGATGATGAGGTAATAATAATTATCTAGAGAGTTAATGTGAGACTGGCATAATTTGACTCAAGGGTAACTGGAAGTGTTGTTTAACCATATTTCGAATTGATGTTCATAATGCAGGATGTTTACTTTGATGATGAATCTGCTGAAGTTGTTATATCATCCCTCAGACTTGGTGATGATCATGGGAGGTAATTCTTCACGTGATCAACAATAGTTGAGTTCCAGTGATAATCTGAAAAGAAGTCTGGACATAGGAATTAGTTCTCTAGGAAAGTTGCAGTTAATATTATTCACACCCTCTTAATTGCTCTATTAAGCTTAAAAAATGGGAACATATTCAAAAGTAGGCTATAACATTAGTTAAAGGCGGCTTTTCATCGTCATTCCATGCAGCTAAAGAAATTGTTGTCATTTAACGCGTGAATAAATTCTCTTGGTTATCTATTTACTTGGTGCAGATCTCTCTTCTGGGCCTCCATTTCATTACGCTGCTTAATTAATTCAGCGATTTCCAATTGTTACCTGCTTTTGGTGAATTGCTCTTCTATAATGACAAAGTTACATCCATTTGTTTATTTGGTGCAGCAGTTTGTTCACAAACTCCAATTGGTTCACATTCCAAGATGATAGAATGGATGATGCAAACGTCGGTGCTTCATCTATGGAGGTGATGGATGAAATAAATCTGAATGGAGCTGCAAATGGCGGCAACAGCAGTAGCGATGACGAGGTGGTTGTAGGAGAGGATGAAGACTTAACTGGGGCTAAAGAATGCCCCAATGCCACATCAACATCAAATTCGAATTTACCAAATGGAAGTGCTCCCTCAGCCCCAAGTTTCTTCCGTTTTGACATGCCCGATAATGAGGATATATTCGTTGACAGACCTTTACCTGAGTGGGTGGGATGGGGCGATTCAGCTGATTTGCAGATAGGTGGTTCAAGTGTGAATCCATTTGTTGATCATGATGACTCAGATGACAAATTTTCCAGCCATGTTGAGGTGGTGCCAGATGTTGGTCCCTCCTCAAGCGCAGAGCCTGTACTATCTAATGGCTCAATTGCCAGTACCGGCTCCAGTGAAAGTTCAGGGGGAAGCGACGCAAGTCAGAAATCTGCTGCTGTACCCTCATTGTTTGAAGAGGATGTGGAATTTGTGGGCGTGGAATTAGAAGGAACTGAGAAGGCGATGGAGCAGGCTTTGAAGGAGGGGATAGTTGGGGAGGCGGGCCCACTGAAAAGGAACATGACTCCTAAGGCACCTGAAAAAGATAAGTCTGACGAGGGCGAGGAGGGGATCAAGGAGTTTAATGACGCAAACTATTGGAGGGTCGACCAGGAGGTTGCAGTCTTGGAGTAATGTAAGGTTCATCTTGATCCTCTGTGCGATGCTTGAATTATTGAAGGTCAGATCTGTCATCTTCAACCCGCCCACATTTGCCTGGGAAAGGCTTTAAGAAGAACACAAAGCTATGTACAGTGTAATTTTGCTTTCCGAATAGCGGATTGGTTGGAGGGTTGTCAATTTGTCTGTTGCTGGTTAATCTCTTATGTTATTGATGATTCCTGGGCTTTTTCCTCGTCGCTGATCTAGGGTTCCGCCTATTCTATCCTCCTAAAACCCCCAACTTGTGAAATTACATTTTGGACTGGAAGGACCAAAACGATTTCCTTTCCAAGAACAATGAAGACTAAGTCGTCCCTTCTCGTTGTTATCTCTGTGACTAGACAGACATGCGTGATGCCCGTGAACTGCAATTCTTGCTCGAAGACAATTCGGGTTTTAGGCATTTCCCACCTTTGTCTCAAAGCACTAATTTATCACGTGGTTTGAAGTTTAGTCAATAATGGCGTATTGAAGGTGTCTGGTGTGATGACTTCTTCTCAGAAGATAAATCTGGATATTGATGGTGGCTTTGTGGCAAATATTATGGCATGGTGGACATGGATGGTCGGTGCCAAACCGTCATCCGTGAGTATTCAAAAATCTCTGCAGGGACGGTGGCCAACTTGCGGTGGTTATTGGATTGCTCGACTGCCGATGCGTGACGATGATGGGGGGGGGGGGGGGGGTGGTGGTGGTGGTGGTTGGTTACCGCCCTGTAGCAACCACCACCAAGTGACCTTTGTACTCAGGTGGTCATTTCATGCGAATTTCATAGTCGATTCTATCACGATACATTCAGTAATGAAAAGCCATGCAATAACTTTCTCGGCGGTGCGAATTAGTAGTCAAATGATGTTATGGGATAGATAGAGATCATAATGGTAGATGTCATCTCACTGTTGAGATTTTTGTTTTCCCTTTTGGCTGGAAGCTTCAAAGCATCGACCGTACCTATTATCGGAAATATTTGACTGCATGGCAAAAGTCAAAACACGCTGAGAGATACTGAATTATCTTCATAAGAAGGTTACATCCCAGAAAATTAAAAATATTAAAAAATCACAGCGCGTGCAGAAAAATAAAACTTCACCAATTGCATAATAAGTTCAGGAAATTAAATATCCTAAAAATAGAAAATCTGGACAGCAAAGGTAAGGATTCCTTACAAAGCGTTTGAATCATGCGATAGTAATTGGGAAAAGTACCAAAAAAGTCATAAACCTATTGCATTGGTACCAATTCAGTCATAAACCTTTCAATTAGGCCAATTTAGTTCTAAACCTTTTCATATTGGTACCAATTCAGTCTATCCGACTAATTTATGTCGGAAATCGCTGACGTGGTCGCTAGACGTCGTTGCACGACCGACGCTGACGTGGACATTTCAAAAATAAAAGGGAAAGAAAAAATCCATGTCAGCGTCGGTCGTTGAAACATTTCAAAGCACTAATTTTGACCAATTCAGTCCAATCGGGCCTTGCCGTTGCCCAAGCAAGGCCACCACGTAGGACGGCCTAAATGAATTTTTCTAAAAGAAATTATAAAAAAAATCCATGTCAGCGCCGGCCATGTCGTAGAGGACTGTCAGCGTCCACGTCAACAATTTCCAGCCTAAATTGGCCGGGTGAATTGAATTGGTACCAATGTGAAAAGGTTGAGAACTAAATTGGTCATATTGAAAGGTTTAGGATTGAATTGGTACTAATGCAATATGTTTATGAATTTTTTGGTACTTTACTCTTGCTAGTAACCTTGGGTAAGATTGCAGAACTAACGAAATAATAAGTGCATTAATTGAACTCTAAAACAACCATTTTCCATCTTTCATGGATGCTTGGGAATCTTTCCATAGTCTGATCCGGTCCCGTATTAACAATTTTTTTTTTTTTTGGTAAAAAAAGATTTTCATTCAATTAGATAAAGTTTGATAAGACATAAGTCCAACTTCAGAACAAAGTAAATTTCACAAGGCTTGTGGGGGAGAGAAAATCCAATTTGTGGGCAAGGCTTTTCTTCCGTGGGCTTTTACGATCCAATCTGCAACTGAATTGGACTCTCGTGGACAATAGGCTAGCTGAATATCCAAGAAGGGCTTCATCAGATCAATAGCCGCACAAATAAGCGCACATACTTCCCAGTCAACTAATCTACTATTGGTTTCTCCATAACTAATCTACTATTGGATCCGTAAGAGAGCTTATCAGTTCAGAGTTGTCTAAATGAAGCTCAAATCTTTCAAAATCTTTTGGTTCCCACCACTGCCAACGTGTTCGCCTGAAACACCGAGGTTACGATCACCGATCGGGCAAAGCCGTCCATCAGAAGTCCTGAAGCATTGCGAGACACACACGCAACGTGGAACATTTGACTAAGTACTTTATTGAACTGAATGTATCATATAGTTCCACATTATAAGGTCGGCCCGCAATGAAGAATTATGTAACGTGTTAAGATTCTGAAACAAGAGCAAGGGGCGACTCCTCAATTCGGAAATGTATGTACTTTCATTTTTTTATTCTGTCCTCTAATCGTTCGTACCAATCTATAGCACTGCAAACTCATGAGATTCTTGAATGCTAGGAAAATGCTTAATCTAACAACTATACTCATCACGCATAAATTTTGTATTTATTATGATAAATGGATACCCAATCCAAGAGTGACTACATGAACAATAAAAAAATAACATTACCCATCTTCAAAAAAGATATTTTTAGTAAACCCATCTTAAATTTTTTTTTTTAAAAAAACGTATACTCAATTATAGAAAATGGAAAAATTTAAAATTTAAATAGCTACAAATTTTTTTAACATTTATTTTCTATTCTAATTATATACTGAGTGAATTTTTTCACACAGTGAAGTTGTCTTTATTGCCAGACCCCCCAAAAAAAGAAGAAGTTGTCTCTATTAGGGTTGATCGATTCCCGGTCTGGTGGTCCCGGTTCCCAATTTTCCGGAACCAGACCGATCGGTCCGGTTCGGTTTCCGAGCGATTCCATTGGATTAGAAACATGCCAAAAAAAAAAAAAACATGCACCATTCATGCTATGGTCTAGGAACAAAAAAAGGAAAACGTAAAAATGACTACGTACTGTGTTTCTTCTCGTAAATGCAGTACATACATGACAAAGTAACGTCAAAGGAGAGTACAAACATACCACATCTCCCATATTAGTGTTTTAGTTTTGACAGATTTTGGATTACTTTTAAAAAATAAAAAATAAAATAAAAAATTCTACCGGTCCAGTCCTGGGCCCGTGGAACCGGACCGCCCAGCCACCGGTTCCAATTTTTAGAACTGCGACCCTGACCGCCGCCCTCTAAAATCGGAAGCCGGACCACCGGTCCGGGCGGTATTGCTCACCCCTAGTCTTTATTGACATAGCTGTATATCCAGAATTAGATAAAATTCAAGGATTCTTCTTTTTCCGTTAGTCCAGCCTCGGTCTCTGGTTGGCAAAGGCACAAATGAAATGAGAACATGGCAGTCCTTGTTTCCACTGCAAGTCAACAACCTTCTTCAACTCTGTTGCGATTCCGGATCACTCGCCCAATGCAAGCAAGTGCATCAGCGGATCGTCCAGCACGGCCTCCACGTCGACCCATTTGTGGCCACCAAGTTAACGCAGTCATATGCGGATTTGGACGATTTCGCATCGGCCAAGAAGCTCTTCCGCAAGTTGTTGCGACCCAATGTGTTTGCTTGGACTGCCATTCTGGCTTACTGTTCGAGGAATGGGATGTTCGGAGATTGTGTGGGCACTTACTGCGAGATGAAACTCAAGGGTGTTGTGCCTGACGGCTATGTGTTTCCGAAGATCTTGAGGGCTTGCGCTCAATTGGGATGCTCGGAGGTGGGTGCATTCGTGCACAAAGATGTGATTGTGTGCGCTTGTGAATCGAATGTGCATGTTTGTAATTCATTGATCGACATGTACGGTAAATGCGGGGATGTCGAGAGTGCGAGGCAGGTGTTCGATGAAATGTATGGCAGAGATTTGCTGTCGTGGAATTCCATGATTTCGGGGTATATTTGGAGTGGGTTGCATGGTTCGGCCGTTGAGTTGCTTCCGGTCATGAGATTGGATGGTCTCGGCCCTGATATCGTGACTTGGAATTTGGTGATGGATGCTTATTGCCAGATGGGGCTTTTTGATGAGGCTAGGAATGTATTGAAACAAATCAAAGAGCCTAACATCATTTCATGGACCACTTTGATTTCGGGTTATACAAAGATTGGTAAGCATAAGACCTCCCTGGAGGTTTTTCTGGATATGGTAAACAAGGGCAAGGTTTACCCCGACATCAGGACTCTGTCAAGTGCTCTAACCTCATGCCGTCATCTCGGGGCTCTTGGGATTGGTAAGGAAATTCACGCCCATGGGATCAAAACAGAATCGAGGAGTTTATTTTACAACTCAGCCGGCGCTGCCCTGTTGACAATGTATGCAAAATGCGGGAAAATCCAGGAGGCAAGGAGTGTATTCGAACAGATGGACAAATCCGATTTTGTCACTTGGAATGCAATGATTCTCGGTTTTGTTGACCTGGGATATGGAAACTCAGCAATTGAGTGTTTCACCGAGATGCTAAACCTGGGAATCGCTTTTGATCAAATAACTATATCTACTCTTCTGCCGGTGTGTGACTTAACCTTGGGAAAGCAGATTCATGCCTACATCCAGAAAAACAGGTCTCTCTCTGGTGTAATTGTGTGGAATGCACTTATACACATGTACTCCAAACGGGGATGCATCCAATCCGCTATTTCTATCTTTTCGAACATGGGGACCAAAGACCTTATTTCTTGGAACTCAATTATTGGAGGTTTTGGTATGCACGGGCATGGTGAAGCTGCTCTCCAGCTGTTGCAAGAGATGAAAGTTTCCGGCTGTCTGCCCAATTCTGTGACGTTTACTTCTGCACTGTCTGCTTGCAGTCACTCGGGCCTTGTAAATGAGGGGCTTCGACTTTTCAACAGCATGCCAAGCTTCGGCCTCACTCCAACAATGGAGCATTTTGCTTGTGTTGTTGATATGCTAGCACGTGCTGGGCAGCTTGAGGAAGCTGTGGAGCTTATTAGGAAAATGCCTTCTCTTCCTGACAAGCGTATTTGGGGGGCTTTACTTGCGGCTTGTCAAGCCTATCACAATGTTGATGTCGCTTGCCTGGCCGCAGAAGCATTGATCCGCTTGGAACCTGACCATGCTGGACATTATGTTACGTTGGCAAATATATATGCGAAAGCAGGCAGATGGGATGATGCTGTAAGAGTGAGGAAGGTGATGGAAGGACAAAAATTGGTCAAGCCATTCGGATATAGTTGGGTTGAAGGTGAAGATCAACGAGGTGATGGACGGAGTGACAGACGAAGTGACTTGTCTTGTGCATTATAATTTTCTTCCCCTGTGAGGTGGTTGGTGTATGTCCTCTGGGATCTAAATCAGCATGTAATCTGCCACTTTTTTTGGAGAAGGTTGGACAACATAGACATGGTTTTGCAACCGCACCATGGAACGGATACGTGTGGGAGCGACAATGGTTGATGCAATTTATTTTTTAAGAAGGGAAAGCCATAAATGGCCTAAAGGGATTTCATTGGATACCATGTTAAGGTAAGATGTGCAATAATTGTTTTTAAATGCTTATACCATTTGCGAATGGGGCGCGATATAGTTTGCCCGATAGATCTCAGATTTTTAACTTTGCTTCGGACTAAGTTCATTTCACTCATAAAAAAACTAAAATTCTGGAAAGGAAAGCAGATGAATGTCCCATAACCATCTAATAATCGGTGGAAAAGATGAACTATGCACTGTATGATCAACTGTCAATGCAATCATTGCACATGTATGGATTTAGGCATGCCTAAAGACAATATGTACATGGAGAGAAGGGAAAAAAAAAAAAACTATCTAGCTAGATTCATGCCTCTATATTTCCTAACTGCGATGGCCTCTGAGTATTTGCTGCAACTTCTGTGTGCTCACAATTTGTGGCCTCCCTAATTCTAATTACCTTCTTGTGAAAATGGGAATGCAGAGAAGGGACATATGTTGGACTTGCAATCGGACGGTACTCTGGAAAGAGGCGACCTGTCTTGTAACGGATGCCACAAGCGTTGCACAGAGTTTTGGGCCCCATGGGCCCCACCCTCCACATTGGGGACCCGGTCGCTGCGCAATGCACACATCTTCTTGGTTGATCCGGCTGCTGTAGAAACTGATCCTCCTCCTTTCTTCTCCTTTTGGCAGGGTCCGGCGGCTTCTCATGGAGAGAAGATTCTGCTCATGATTTAGGAGGGAGTATTAGAGTTGAAAGCAGCAGAGGATTGAAGCAGGTGAAGGGATAGTGACTCTAAGATTACAACTAGACCCTATTGCTTACCACGAGGGCGTTTCTCTGGGTAAGAGAGGCTGGAGGTGTTGGGTGCCAAGATTTCAGGTGGGTTAAAGCTGCTGTTGATCTCCAGGACTGAGACCGGACTTTGAGCCTCGATTAGCGTGGCTTGTTGAACACCTGGAGCATTATCCTCAACTTGGCTTGGCAGAACTTGTCGTATACGTCTTTGCTCGACCTGAACACGAAATCAGATTTCAAGAAAAGAAGGGCCAGGGCCTCCACCGGGGTTCGATAATTAATCGAATGAGCATTGATGTCATGATGAACAACAGAGAATGATGACGTGACAATCACACTTCCAGGCAGTCCTTGGAGTGTCCAAGGAGTGTAGGACATTTACTCTATGTGAAAAGCCAAACAGCAAGTTCATCCGTTTAGTGATCCTTTTCCCTAACAATTAACACTTCTATCCTAGAAGCAACTTCAGTGACAGACAGCTAAAGTGGTCGTGAAACTATTGCTTCCGTGGCAATTAAATCCTTGCAACGATGCACACTATCGTCTATTGAAACAAATACAGCTTGTTGAATGTATTGTTCTTTTCTTTTTCAATTGACCGTTGAATATGTCATGTTCACTTTGGCATTGCAGTGCTACTTCTTACCCCTATCTTTACCCAATCCGCAAATTCATTGAATCTTCTCTTCTGGACTCCAAACTTTAAGTTCACAAATCTTTTCCGCTCTGCCCGACAGAACTTGACATTCTCCCCAATTCCACAGCCACAGTTATTTCCTCCACAGCTATCTTTTCCATGCAATACAAAGTGAAGAGACTCTAGGACCCAAAAGAAATGCTAAAAATTTCATGTTTTTTTCCATAGGAAAAATGCTCACCTGAAAGGGACTTCTTGGCAGTTTGGAAGCGTAATCGCACGAATTAGCACCAAATTCATTTGTCCAACCCCGACTCGTTGATGAGAAATCGGAACAATGTTTCGGAACTAATGCAGCATCCCTTTGTCCCGCTTTCCTTGTTCGGTCTTTAGCATCATCTTCATCACAGAAGAAATCCAACCAGTCGAAGAATTCATCAGAGACATCAGTGAAGTTCGTCAAGAACCAAGAGCCAGACGTACCCACGAAGTGACCTGTGGAAGAAAGTGTCATCCTTGACTAGAGGCACAGCAAAACTCACGTTTAGATTGTCTTTACTTACGCATATATATACATATACGAAAAAAAGGAAGTTCGTTTTCGAATCGTGGATTAAAAGGAAAAAAGATTCTGCCCATCGATAAGTAAAATTGATATTAATATGATGGATTATCACGTCTTACCTTATCCAATTAAAGATTACAGTCACTGCCACTGCGACTCCCAGCAAAACCAAATCTTTGTTCCAGATAAATTCTGGGATTTATTCCTTAATTGGGAAGAAATTGAGGAGTCTTTTTAGGATCGGGAAAACTCAATGTGATGTTTAATTTATTGCATTCGTACTTATTTCCCCTAAGAAGGGTTAATGAAGTTTGGAGCATTTGGTAACTATAGAATAAATGTTAAGTATACCGCGATGAATAAAATTGGATTCGGCTGTAGATTTCCATTGGGGACTGAATACTTATCCACTTGCTTGAATTGAAAGCACAACTAATGATAGACACTACAAAGACCCTATACAAGGGTCTTTTTTTTTGGCCGAATTTCGGGTTCGTGAAAAATTCGTAGTTAAATGAGTTTTTCCGCTCCCTTGCGTGATTAAACTAATTTAAGATTTTTCATTCTCTTATCAATCTTAAATTCCCATGCTTAAGTACAGATTTGGTCTACCCAGGATATGTTTGTCGTGCCCACGTGTGATCAAACATCATAGAGTACGGGAAGAGCACGAGAAGCTGAGTACGAATCCCATTTGATGAAATGTACATAAACACTTCAACATTACAAGGTTAAGGAAGTTGGAGAATATGAACTAGCCCGAAATGGAGAAAAACCACCAGCTTTATGATTTTGGTCCCGTGATAGAGGTGTTTCGAACAGTTTGTTACCGAATTTAAGCAACGATTCCGACCCGAATGTTGGTACGTGATTAGCAATGTCAATGAGAGCATGACACAGGATTTAAGCTACAATTTCTCCTTCAGCATTGATCCTGAACACCTGACCGCGAACGATGTTGTTATGATCTCCTTAGCTTTCAGGAAAACTCTTGCTCTTGCTCTGGTTACCATCAAGGAAACACATGGAGCACAATGGCAACACCGAGGAAAAACTAAACTAAGGAAAAAAAAAGTTGGAATGATTTTAAGCCTCTTAAGTTGAGATTCAGTGGCTATCAATTCAACCCTAAATGGGGTTTCAATCACATTGAGGAAGAGAGTGAAGGCTACATTGAGAAGCAATTCTCTCAGAAAAGTAGGAAAAAGTATCATCTAAAGATTGAATTTTTTATTTTTTTTTACAGACCAGCCAGGACCGACCTATCCCACGTCGTGGCCGGATCTAGTCTCTTTCAACCACCTAGAGAGACTTTAGAATTTGTGATCCGAAATATTTTTTTCGAAATGCACTTACATTCATATCTTCACTTTTGATGTTCTTCTCCTCGCATTTACAGAAATAATACAGGAAATAAGGAGCAATATGACGGGCAAGAATAAGAAAAGTCGATTCCGCTGTGAAGTGCCAAATGCGCTGCTTATCATGCTCCCAAATATCTCCTGCAAGATAAAGTAACACCATTGTGCTTATTTTAATACTAGGAGGACCGGTTAATGAACATGACGGATTTTTTTCCCTTTTTATGGCGGCCGCGCAGGGCTGAATACTTAACTGTGGGAGTGGACTTCTCGGTTGTCCGTCTGTGTTGCCGTGCGAAAATTTCCTTAGCATACTCATACAGCTCCACATCAAGGTTATTGAGCGATTTGATCTCCTGAAGAACCGCTTCAGGGACCTGATGACGCGACTGCAGATTCAAAGAGCCCAAAAATTTAGCAGAGAATATGCTGAAATGCATCCAAAGCAATGTCAGAGAGGAACCTGGTTGGACTGACGGAGCTCTTCGGCACCAACTAACCAAGCATAGCAACAATGTCATATGCAGGACAAAGCCAGCATTTAGCATTGTTCAAGAGTGAGATTGAAGAGCAAGACCACTTACGAAAATATGTCCGACACTTTCAAGTATTTTGAGGAGCAGTTAGTTAAATTATGACAGATACCATGTATTCAATATTATTAAGAACAACCACATCTAAACCGAAAAGCTACAGCAACAATGCTGAGTCAAAATAAGCAATAAGTCAATTCCAGACAATTTAGTATGTGGTCGAGGGAATCATGCAGATAAAATGTGAAGCTACTGTCTCTCATTTCCTAGTGAATAGTAAAACCTCCTATATCATCTTGCTTTTGACAGAAGCAACATGGCAAACTTAAGATGTCTTGTGTTAGGGGTAGAAGTACGTAAAACGCAAATGAAAGAACAATTAGCATCGCTCATTTGCTGGCCCAAAAAACTAGCACTGGTGCTTTCAAGAAGGAAAAGCATGAAGTTGAACACACCTCTTTCGTGAAATTGACCGGGGAGATTTCCTTCAAGGCAGAGATGTGGCGGTGGGACTTGGCATCGCTAAAAGAAGAAACGCAAGTTTCATAAGATTCCCTAAGTTCTCCCTCCGTCATCTGACATGTACAAAATCTTGCATGAACTTGTTTATCCAAGATGCGATTTCCTTGTATATTGGAAGTTCTTACATGATAAAAAAGGCCTTACGTTGTTTTTACTTGCTTCATTGTTTCCCTCCGCAGAAACCTCAACATCCGGAGGGACATTCTGCAAAAGGCAGCAGAAGACAATGACGTATGAGGAAGCTCAGTTATTAGCTTCAATTGAGGAAAGCTCACATTCAGCAAAATGCGCACCTTCTGCAGCAGACTGTGATCATCATCAGGCTCGCTATCTGACAAGGAGCTCTGTTCTGCAGCAGATGTACATAACTTCAGGAAAGCAAATGATGATATATTGACTAGTATTGCGTCTATCTTGTTCTCCTAGAACATAAAGATGAAAAGGTCATTGAAGCATGGCAAAGCAAACTGAAGGACTATGAATGCTCCTTTACCATGAACTTGAAGTTCAATGGTAACTTCAGAATGATTTTACCTATAATGTTAACAGCACCAGGATTCTGATGGAGGAGCTAGTTACATGGTAAGTTGGTAAATCGTAAATTGTCAAGTGGATACTACATTTGGGTATGCATAAAACAATGCATCTTAAGCATATCAGTTTGGGTATGCATGGACAATTAGAGGTCCAACAGTGTGACGGATTAGCGTAGGAAGAAGGGTTGAAGAGGAGAAGAAAATTAATGAGGACCACATTTGATCTGGAATTTCAACTTACCTATTAAACCATATTCAGCAAAACCTGTTCAAATGCACCGACAAACAGTACCTAGAGGCTAGAAAGAGTACTAGTAGCACCACATGAACCTGATTTATTTGTGGCCGCAGTCTCCACAGCAGAGCTAGATCCTCTCAGTTGGGAAATTGCTTGTGCACCAACCACATCTGCAAACATTGTTGCAGATTTCTTATGGTCCTCAGTGAGACCAACGTATAGCATATTATCCAATCTCCTCTGCAAGATTTACAATTATCTACCATTATCAAAACCGCAGAGGTGCGATAGTATATCAGGAAAACAACATAAGAGCAAGGCCCATTACAACCCGATAACCCATTTTACCGACCTTTGCAACTTCAAGGACATGTTGACCTAGTACTTTATGCTGCATAACACAGTGACGTACTTCATGTGACTCTGGAAAATACGAATTGTTAGTTAACCCTGCAACCTGCCAGCAAGAAGATTTAGCCAGAAATTGGTCTACTAAGGCCACTTCGTACTAGATTGCAAGATATACGGAATCTTGTATACAGACAAGACAGATTTTAGACACCAGAAAGTGAGCACAGATTTAGTAGATTTTTTGTGGGGCAGTGAAAAAACCGAGGATTAATCTTCTAGTTGTCATAAGCAGCAGAAAGAGTACCAGTCTGTTCACATCTGTGATCATCAGAAGCAAATTCTAGCGGAAATACTAGTCTGTATACATATGGTGGAGTTAATGACTTTTCATTTGTGGCACACCAAAAGATCTAAACCACCTGAATCTGTTGACAAGAGAACTCCAAAGAACTGAGAATTGAAATTGCCCCACATGTTTAGCGATCAAATAACAAGCTTCTTAGGAACACAAAGACGTGCCTCAGAAATGTTATGCCAACCCAAGAAAACTGAAGTTCACCGACAGGTACAGCTGCAAGAAGAGCTTTGTGAACAAGCATGTGAAAATATTACACTCGCATCAAACAAAAGAGCTCCTATGTTCCAGGTGTCCCCTCACGTTTCTGTTCCTCTTCAAGTTGATGCAAATTACTACACTAGACTTCCATTGCATGCAAGCCATTGAACAAATTTTTACTCAAGAGCAGCAATTATCCTCAAGAAATTAATGGAAGAACCGTTATCAAGCCAATGGTTGCTTCCCCTATCACTTGGGAGCTTCCTTCAAAAGAATCTAAGGCACTTGAATAAAAAGAACATTTTTGCATCTCGAGTAGAGACTTTCAACCTACAGTTACAACTCAACAAATGGGCCACGATGTTAATTTTCGAAGAAAGCTTACTATTTGAAGGAAGAATATTTTGTCTCATGCTTCAACAGCCAGAAATGGAACAGAATGAAACTGACGAGTAACATAGATTTGTAAGAATTCAACTTACCTGAAACGTGGCGCCATTATGAATTATATCTTGAGAAATAGGATCATTGATAAACTTATGCAATGGGATTACAATGTCCTCCATATTGTATGGGTCGCTGCTGTAGGTAGCCCTTGATCCTCTTCGTCTTCTTGCATCTCTCTGTATAGAGGGAGAGAGAGGTTGCCCGTAGACCGATATCAAATGGAAGCATATAACATATGGAGAGAGGCTGCCGGTTAACACATGAAATGAAAGCATATAACATATGATCAAACATGTGTTAACATAAAACAAATATATCCTACAATCAAGTCGTGGAACTTGATTCCTATACAGCTCTCCCTCTCTGACCCAGAATTATCTAGCAGCTTCATCCAAGGAGATTGATCCGCTTAGATTACTTCATCCACCATACAAACATGTGAAGGATCCAACTCCATCTATGGCAACTATGAACTTTCCCTTCTCTCTATACATCAGATTGATATCTTTGCAGTATGCCCTTTAAGTCATAAAAGGTCTCTGACAAAAATCAACAGACCAGAAATATCCGATGATCATTGATCTACAAAAAATATGAGGAGATATAGCATCATCTCAGATAAACCAGCGTACCCTTGCAAATAGGTCTTCTCTCAGCCAAGGAATTAGATACTTCCACGGCCATATATCCAGCGTACTTGTCTTGGAGCTCAAGCGTCCAGCCGTTGTGGTGGCTGAAGTTAAATTAGGGTATGCCAAAAATTCAGCCGCTAGCTCCACTGATAATTCGTATGTACTGAAAACACGATCAACGGGGTCTCTTAGTATGGTCACCACTGACGTTCTATCCTTGGGAAGTTTCGACATCAAGCTGTAGTCATCATGAGAGACCAACAACCTGCACTTTTGCTTGCTACACAGAAGAAGAGAATCGGGTTAAACCTCACAGATTGATTACAACACAAATGTCCAAACAGGGAAAAAAAAAAAACGTAATACCTGGGATCAAAATTCAATTTGTCATAAGAGCGAGGGCATGCCAGAGCACCAGAATACAACTTGTGCAAGAAACTGCAAGTATGAATTTAGCAAGAAGGAATTACACCAGTGCATACCTGATTCAATGCCCCTGATATCTTTGCACTGCACCAAAAGAGATTTGAATTACCAGTGGAAGTATGTGCGACCTCCTGTTCTCGGAACATGGAGGAAGAACAGCAAATCTCGCAGGGAGTGCTTGTCTGCCTTGACTTCTAGACTAGGTGCAGAAGAAGTCCACCTCTTCACTACATTCTCACAATGCCCAAAATCCCTTTTCTGTGGAAAAGCATTGGCTGATAGAGAATCCAGGGAAAGTTAGAAGTCAAAATTGTTCATGTTGGTCCCCTAATTAATTCCCCAGACAATCTGGTGACTCACACCAGCTTTCATCCCCAGAGTATGTTGAGTTCATTACAAAGCACTGATTGCAATAGCATTTAGATCCCAACTGGTCAGTAAAGGCAGGGAAACAGCTACTCAATTTCAAGTAAGTAAACGGATTTCCTTACTCAATGTCACGAATCGCGCAAAACATTCCTACCTATCATATTCACTTAAGAACAAAACCATAATACATCGTTTAACATCACAAGAGAAAAAAACTGAAGAGTGTGAAAAATGAAGATGGGATTCAGAAATCAGAATGTGCTCACACGTACCCAATCCAAGAAGCATCAGCAGAATAGCAAACGTCGGGCTCGGAGTATGATCCATCAGCCTCATCCTACTCCAACACCTGCTTGTACAAAATTTTGACAAGAAATCAACAGACAAGTCTTTGCGAGCCCAACGAAAACAGTCGAAAAAAATTGGACTTTATTCTTTTGTTTGTAATTCCAATGTGTATTAGATCAGCGCCAAAGTCCCTTTCGAATTTAGAACTGCCTTTAATAACACCCATCAGATAATCCACCCAACTTTTTCAACACTAAAGGTTCCAATGCATTAGCTGATATGGGAAAAGCTCTGGAGCCCAATTTCATATATCTTAATGCTCCAACCAAAAGGAAAGGCAAGAGCTTTCATACCCAAGCTTGCTCTAGTTTGGTTCTTGTCAGTTGTCACCATGTCTGTCTTGTAGGATAGCAGTCACAATGAAAACGATCAACCAAATTTACTATTGGAGACCTTAACTTATTTCCATTTTCAAGTTCGTTCAGATTATTCTTCGTGCTTAGTAAATGTTTCAAAAGGAATGGAATTTTGATGAGCCTTGATTAGATGGAGCAATTGTGTTTGTGTAGTGTTGCAGTCAAAAACTAGTTTAAAAAGTATAATTTATACGAGTAAAATGATGCAGTATCATCAGACCAAAAAAAAGAAAAGAAAGGTTAAAACACAGTAAACGTTAAGACCCCTATCATAAAGGGCAAGAAATATTCTTACTTCTTAATTTGATTTTTTATATGGCGTTCATTTTTATAAATCTGTCTAAATTTGAAAAGACGACCGGACCTATGGAGTATCATGAATCTGACTACTGAATTGCATGGTCTTTGCCAATGAAATTTCTTAAGGGGAACGAACTAAACCTACGATCAAACATGTTTTCAACAGCAAAATTTTATTCATAAACCAAGAAAATTCCGACAAGCAACTCAACTTGGGGTTCATTTCAATCACACATAAGCATGTCAGAAGGCTTCAAATTTTCTGATATATGATCTAACCTTATTAGCGTTGTGCTCAACTATGACTCATGATCCGAGGGAAACAGCTCAAATCTGGGAGCAACAAGAGGGGTGGAGAGAGATTTGCAGATATGGCGAGAAGAGAAACGTACCAATAATTTATATTTGGGATAATGACATGAATAGTCTCTGAACTCTGACTCAATATGCAATGTAGTCCCTGAACTTTTAATTTGACCAATATGGTCATTGAATTTTAACCCAATGTGCAATGTGGTCTCTGAACTTTTAGTTTGATCAATATGATACCTAAACTTTTGGAACATGTTCAACTTAGTCTCTGAACTATTGAAACATGTTCAATATAGTCCTTTCATTGATTCAAGTTCACGGACCACTTTACACATTAAGTTAAAGTTCAGGGACCATATTGGTCAAATTAAAAGTTCACCACATTGCACATTGGGTCAAAGTTCAAGGACTATTTGTGTCATTTTGCCTTTATATTTATGACGCTTAATTAATTTTTCCAATTAAAGTAGCATTATGAATTCGTTACCAATCGAAGAATTAATTCTCTCCTTAATTATACTCTTCATAACGGACCATACAGAATTATCGTTAGAAGGTACCCTTGTCCCTTGTCGTACTCCCGCGTTGAGAGCAGACGTTAAATTCACCTTTCTATTAATTCCATAAAACTGCAGATTATTAAATGAGGAAACTTGCAATCTGACTTGGAAGTTGACACAATGACTGGAATTTGACCAAATTGATTAGAATTTATGAGGATAAAATATAAGGCCTTCAAACAGATCTAAGAAAATACTATGTAGCAGCTCTTAAAGCCTCTTGAATTTGCTTTCAAATGGCTCATGGAATGGTAATAAATGCATTAGCTTCATATCATACTACAGATCATGGAGCGTATTGGCAAGACAAAGGTACAACTAAATTGCAACCAAAGAAAAGAAATTGAATGGAGTTCTAGCCTCTAACTTAAGATTCAGTGGCTATCATTTCAACCTGAAAGAGGGGGTTAACAAACAAACTGAGAAGCAAAGTGAAGGCTACATTTAAAAGCAAAGAGTAACAAAAGGACTCTCTTCTATCAGGAAAATAAAGCATCACCTAAAGAACCTTTTTTTTTTTAAGACCGGAGACATAACATGTACCGTATCGTGGCCGTATCAAAATTAATCTCTTTCTTCCACCTAGAGAGACTTTAGACCTTGCGATCTGTAATAATTTTCGAGAAGCAATTACATTCATATCTTCACTTTAGATGTTCTTCTCCTTGCATTTACAAAAAGAACAAAGAATACGAGGAGCAACATGATGGGCAAGAATAAGAAAACGCGAATCCACTGAGAAGTTCCATATGAACTGGTTATCATGTTCTCTAATTTCTCCTGCAAAATAAAATGACGGAACGTTACACACTCGGTTGTGCATATCAGTAGTAGGATTGGCTAACGAAATTTAATAAAAAATTTCCCCTTCTTATGGCTGCACGAGGCTGAATACTTAACTGTGACAGCAGACTTCTGGGTGGTCCGTCTATGTTGTTGAGCAAAAATATCCTTAGCATACTCATAGAGCTCCAAATCAAGATGATTCAGTGATTTTATCTCCTCAAGCACCGCTCCACCGACCTGACGACGCGACTGCAGATTCAAAGTGTCCTAAAATTCGCAGGAAATACGCGGATATGTATCCAAAGAAATAAAAGAGAGCAACCGGGTTGGACTGGAGGAACTCTTTCGAATGAACTAACCAAGCATAGTAAAAATGTCATAGAGGACAAAGCGAACATTTAGCTTTATTCAGAAAGAATTAGACTAATATAAGCACAGCACTTTAAAAATCTTTCAGGAGCAGCTGTTAAAATTGTGACACGACATATATGATAATATCCAGATATAACAGGGGAAGCTACACAGCAACAATCCTAAGTCAAAATTTTATCTACGTAATGGACAAGTCAATTCTAGACAACTTGGTATGTGAGTGACGGAAGCATGCAGTTAAAATGTGAACCTCCTGTCTCTTGTTTCCATGTGAATAGTAAATCTCTTATACAATCG
This sequence comes from Lenwebbia sp. NSW1173648, assembly GCA_029784005.1. Lineage (NCBI taxonomy): Eukaryota > Viridiplantae > Streptophyta > Magnoliopsida > Myrtales > Myrtaceae > Lenwebbia > Lenwebbia sp. NSW1173648. The sequence continues at coordinate 2,591,930 of JARCGZ010000011.1, forward strand.
TTCTTTTGACAGAAGCAAATTTTTTTTTTTTTGGTAAGGATCTTTTGACAGAAGCATTTCATTTTCAGCAAAACCAATATATAGTGTATCTGGGGTAAGAAGTATGTAAATTTAAGTCAAAGAAAAATTAGCATCGCTACTTTCAAGAAGCAAAAGCATAAATTTGACCGCACCTCTTTCGTAAAATTCGCCGGTGAGATTTTCTTCAAGGAAGAGATGCGGCGGAGAGACTGGGACTTCCTCAAAGTAGATATGCAGCTTTCATAAGATTCCATAAGTTTTCCCACTGTCATCTGAAATATACAAGATCTACCATGAACTTACTTATCCAAGATGTAATTTCCTTGCACAGTAGAAGATAAAACATGAAAAAAATGCCTTACGTTTCCTTTACTTGCTTCATTGTTTTCCTTCATAGAAACCTCAAAGTCCAAAGTGGCATTCTGCAAAAAGGCAGTAGAAAACAATGAGGATACAAGGGAACTCACTTATTAGCATTGATTGAGGAAGGTTTACATTCAGCAAAATGCACACACTCTGCTGCTATCTACCTGACTGTGTTCGTCATCAGGCTCGCTGTCTGACAAGGAGCTCTGTTCTGCAACAGATGTACATAAGTTCAGGTAAGGAAATGATGATAAGTCCTTGTATCTTGTTCTTGTGGAACTCAAAGAGATGAGAAGGCCATTGAAGCATGGCAAAACAAACTGAAGGACAAGGAATCGTCCTCTACTATAAACTTGTGATACAACAGAAAAACACAAGAATTCTGATGGAGAAGCTAGTTCTATGGTAACTGCTCAAGTTGAAACTACAATATCGCATAAAATACAGCAACAATGCATCTTAAGCATCTGTTGGGGTATGGTGGACTATTACAGATCCAACTAGTGTGAAGTAGCTAAGGAAGAACGGTAGAAGAGAAGAAAATAAATTGACCAGCAAATTTGGTCTGGAAGCTCAACTTATTTATGCAACCATATTCAGCAAAACCTGTTCAAAAGAACCAACTAACTGCACCTAGAGGCTAGAAACAGTAATCATAGCACTGCATGTACCTGATTTATTTGTCGCTGCAGTCTGCACACCAGAGCTAGATCCTCTCAATTGAGAAATTACTTGTGCACCAACCACATCTCCAAACATTGTTGCAGATTCCCTATGGTCCTCGGTGAGACCAACGTACAACATATCATCCAATCTCCTCTGCAAGATTTACAATTATCTACCATGATCACAACCGCAAAAGGGCAACACAATATTAGGAAAACAATATAAGAGCCTGATCCATTAAAACCCCAAAACCAATTTTACCGACCTTTGCAACTTCAAGGACAAGTTCACCAAGTTCTTTGTGCTGCATAACACAGTGACGTACTTCATGTGATTCCACAAAATAGGAATTGTTAGTTAACCCTGCAATCTGTCAGCGAGAAAATTTAGCCTGGAATTGGTCTATTTAGGACACAAGGCACTAGATTTTAAGATATATAGATTCTGTTAGACAAGACAGATTCACGACACCTGAAACTTAGCACAAGTTTAGTTTTAAAACTTTTTTGGGGCAGTTACAAAATGAGAATGATTTTCCAGTTGTCATAAGCAGAATGCAGAATACCTTCTCTGTACTCACTCATCGTCAAAAGAAAATTCTATAGACATCGCTTACCAGGCAATCTGGTGGAGTTAATGATTCTTTCACAGTGGCATACCGAAAAATCTAAACCACCTGAATCTATAAACTCTTCCCTCATAATAGGGCATGCTTAGCAACCAAATAACAAGCCTCTTCAACACAAAGACAAGGCCTCAAACACGTCACACCAACACAAGAAAACTGAAGTTCATTGACAGGTACCACTGCAAGACTAACTCTGTGAATTAGCCTGTGAATTCCACACTCCCATCAAGCAAAGGAACTACTATGTTCGTAATGTCCTTTAAGCTTCTGTTCCCCTTACTTCGGAAAGTTGATGCTAAATTACAACACTGTATGTTAAGTGCATGAAAGGCATCTAACAATTTTTTACTCAAGAGTAGCATTTATCCTCAAGGATTTAACAGAAGAACCGTCGTCAAACCAATGGTTGTTTCTCTATCCCATCTAAACTTCCTTCCAGAGAATCTTAGGCACTTGAATAAAAAGTCCATTTCACATCTCTGATTAAGGCCTTTAAGCTATGTTACATCTTCAAATTTAGTGAGAATATTAATTTTCAAAGAAAGCTCACAATTTGAAGGAATAAGGATGAAACTCATGCTTCAACAGCCTGAAAACGAAACAGACATGAATTTGACAAGTAACACATATTTAACAGAATTCAACTTACCTGAAACGTGACACCATTGTGAATTATATCTCGAGCAATAGGGTCACTGATATACTTTTGCAATGGCATTACAACGTCCTCCATATTGTATGGGTCGCTGCCGTAGATATCCCTGGATCCACTATGCCTTCTTGCATCTCTCTGTACAGAGAGGTTGCTGATAAATACATATAGAACAGAAGCACATAACACAAAACAGATAATTTAATTATAGAAAACAAAAACAGCACACGTATTGTATGGGTTCCCCCCCCAACCCCCCTCTCTCACCCACCCAGAATTTCCCAGCAGCTCCTTCCCAGGAGATTGATTTGCTTAGATTACTTTATCCACTAGACAAACAAGTGAATCATCCATCTCCATCTACAGCAACTATGAACTTTCCCTTTTCTCTATGCATCAGATTGATTCTTTGCAGCATGCCTTAAGGTTAATAAAGGTCTCCAACAAAAATCAGTAGGCCAGAAATATCCGATGATCATCGATAACGGCCAAAAAAATGGAGAAAATATCAAGCATCATGCAATATAACAAGCTTACCCTTGCAAATAGGTCTTCTCTCATCCAAGGAACTAGATACTTCCATGGCCATATATCCAGTGTACTAACTGCAAATCCTTTATTCTTGGAGCGCAAGCGCCCAGCCATTCTTGTGGCAGAAGTTAAATTAGGGTGCACCAAAAATCTAGCTGCTACCTCCACCGAGAATTCATATGTACTGAAAACACGATCAACTGGGTGTCTTAGTATGGTCACCACTGATGTTTTATCCTTGGGAAGTTTTGACATCATGCTATAGTCATCATGAGTGGCCAACAACCTGCACTTTGGCTTGCTACACAGCAGTAGAGAATCGGGTTAACATAAAAATGAAGTACAACACAAATGTCAAAAAGGGGAAAAAAAGGTCATACCTGGGATCAAACCTCAATTTATCATAAGAGCGAGGGCATTCCAGAGCACTAGGATACAACTTTTTCAGGAAACTGCGGGTACGGATTTAGCAAGAAGGAATCACACTGGTGCCTCATTCAATGAATGCACCAATAACTACAACTATGTGCTCTGCACCAAGAGAGATTTGAATTACCAGTGGAAGTATGTACGTCCTCCTGTTCTTGGAATATGGAGAAAGAACAGCAAATCTCGCAGGGTGTGCTTGTTTTCTTTAACTTCTAGACTAGGTGCAGAAGAAGCCCACTTCTTCACTACATTCTCACAATACCCAAAATCCCTTTTGTGAGGAGAAGCATTAGCTGATAGAGAAACCAGGGAAAGTTAAAAACCTCATTCAGCTAAAAGCCAAGCTTAGAAGTTAAATGTTCATGATCAACCCTAATGTTTTCCCAAACAATCTGGTCACTCACACAAACTTCATCCTCATGGTATGATGTAATATAGGACAAAGCACTGATTGCAATAGAATTGTATCTCAACTGAGGAGGAAAGGAGGGAAGCGACTACTCATTTTCAAGTCAGTAAATGAAGTTCCATACTTAGTCTCATGACTTCAAGGATCGCACAGAGCATCCCTTCTTATCACTCTCGCTTAAGACAAAACAATAATACAACATTTACCATTACAAGGTGGGAAAGAAGCTAAGGATTGTGAAAAATGAAGATGGGATTCAGAATCTGCCCCCACTTACCCAATCCAAGAAGAATCAGCAAAATAGCAAGCCTCAGGCTTAGAGTTGGATCCATCACCCTCTTCCTACTCCAACACCTGCTAGAACAAAATCTGACAAAACATCGACAAACAAGTTCTTATAAGTCTCTCCAACTAAACCATAAAAACCAAACCACTCTAAAAAATTGAACTGAAACGCTACATCTTCTTCCTTTGCTTTTACTTGAAATCTATTAGATCAATGTCGCGGTCCATTACCAATTTAGCATTGTCTAGCTAGCACCTAGTAGCAACTCAATAACACATTTCTTTTCCCATTTAAAAGAACTCATCAGACAATCCATGCAAACCTTCTCAAACAAAAAAAACTCGAGCCAAAACGAAAGGCACGAGCTTTCTTAAACGAATTGAACGGACAAAAAAGAAAAAAAATCGCCCACGTCCGAACCAGAATCGACATACCAATAAAGAGGGCCTTCTTTTCTTATTGAAAGGAAACCCTGATCACAGAATTTGGAGACAAGCTAAAATCCGAAGCATGGCGATGATGTCGAAATGTGGCGTGGCACAAAAAGAAAATTAATAAGACTAAACTCAGAGAAGGAACAAAGACAAAAAACAAAGTGGACCTACCCTGTGTACAGACGACTACCGAAGTCTCGTGCTCATAAATTCTCTCGATCTCTGTTGCCGCTACACCAGACAAGTCTCACAATAACCGGTGTCCCACTACCACTTTCACAATTACCAGTGATTTTCTCGGCATCCAAGCAAGGGATTGATTGATGCAGGAAAATCTACAGAATTGCCCTTGCCATAGCGAGCGACCTCAGAAGACCTCCGAGCAAAGAGCAAAAGGGAAAATGGGTAGAGCCGTCGCAACCGATAGAAGTCAGAGAGAGAGAGAGAGAGAGTCAGCGATTCGATGGAAGAGTGAAATACTTTTGACGACGATCGCAACAGTGAGTGGGGTGTGTCGCTGTCTGTGTTTTTATCTTTTAAAATAAATTATTCGAGTGTCGGAACTCGGAAGGAGAGGAGGGATATATTGGTAAAATACTAAAAATGGTATGACATGTGCCCCGTTGTCGAGCAATTAAACCAAAATTAAATTGCAAATTTTAATAGGATTTTGTTAAACTGCCCGATAAAGTAACCAACTAAGAACGCACCAAATTTATTTAACAAGTAATCTAAGACACTGGTTAATAAGACCATTTTACATGCATTGAGAAAGTATATAACTGATGTTTGAGAAATATTTCTTATTAGTTATATGACATGCGTTTTACGCAGAAATATGTTCGTAAATATTTTTTTTATGTGTGTCTGTGCCTGAATAAACTTTTCTAATTGAAGTTAGATCAGAATTTATATTGTTAAATATTATTAATTTTAATTTTTAATGTATAATTTCTTGTTACAATCGCAAAAATTATACGATCCTTTCTTCTCACTAACACGACCATGAACATAGTAAGGGCCTTGATCGCAAATAAAAAGAGTTTCAATTTCCATGAAATAGCAATTCCGGAGTATGTCTTCGTTTGTGAGGACCTAAATGAAGGCTATCTGTAGAGAAGGGGAGGGGAGCTATGATCCTCATGCTTGAACCTAATTGCTTATTCAAGAAATTCTAAATATAAGTATAGATTTCAACAAAATATTCAAGCTATTTCAAATTACTAAAAATATTTATCATTGTTATTTATGTTATTGCCCACTATTCAAACAATATAATAGTAAATAAGAACTCATGAACTTATCTCTTATTATCCGATTTTCTTTTCTAACGATATCTTGGATTTAAATCAAACGAGTTTTGGAAAAGATTGTTTTCATTTTTATGTTTTGCTATAAAAAAAAAAATTGCTTCAAAATGATGTGAGCTATATTTGAAATGAGTGAATTTCAAAATAAGGAAATAAAATTAAACGAAATGTACCACGCATGTTTCAAATAGATTGCAATTTTTATTCTTTTATCGGTATAAATATAGTAGATGTTAATTGAAATTTATTCAAGCAATAAAGTAAGCCATCCGTCAAATTAATTTGATTCAATTTTGAATTGAATGATAAGTAACGCGTTTACCAATGTAATTGACAAAAGCTATATGTCAAATTATTACTATCGTCCTTGTTAATAAGATATATTTTTCTTTTCGACTTAATTTCAAATCAAATGGATAAATTATTGATACAAAGATACTTTATCTTCATTTTCTCTTTTCAAATTTAAGATCAATGAAATAAGTCGAACGAAAATGAATATTTGGAAAGGATAAAAGAAACTCACTTCAAGATACTTTATCTTTATCTTTATCTATTTTACAACTCAATATATCTAAACATGCTCTCTCTTACATTTGCACATGCTTTTCTCTGTCCATTCTTAAATTCACAATATAATAAGCGATGTAAGTTTGAGGATAACAAATCACTAAACTAATACTAATCGATCGAGTATGGGATCTGTGGCATAATTATGCCATAAAAATAAAATTGAGTGCCGTGTGACGGGCTTAAGAGTAAATATTCTCTCAATTTCGACTTTAACTATACATAATAAATAAACTATTCAAGGCAACCGTTAACAATACTCTTTATATTGCCAATAACAATTGGAGGGCCCGCTCATTTATTGGTATAATCTTTTCATATACAATTCCGGGGCACCACTAGCAGTAACACCCGATTCTCAGTTCACCGTTGTTTTGAAATCTAAAAATAGAAGGAGTGATATCCCTAGATTAACTCACTCGAGGTATTGTCCATTTTGGCCCGGTCCATATCGAGCCTCACAATTGTGTCCTTTGGCGTACATGTGTGAGCTTTACCAGGAGTTACTCGTAGTGATCATTTATCAAAGAATGACTCTGGTTATCAAATGATTGAACAACCGGGAGCAATTTACCTACGATACTTAGTTGACATTCATAAAAAGTATCTAATTATGAGTTCAATACATTCTGTTCAGTAGAAAGACGGACATTCCTTGCTCATTATCAGACAATCACTTATTCACAAATCTCGTGTGGGGTTAATAGTTTTCATTTCACATCTCATGGAAACCCCTTTTCGCTCCGCTTAGCCCTATCGCCCTCTAGGGGTACTTTAGTGATAGGTTCTATAGGAACTAGACGATCCTATTTGGTCAAATACCTAGCGACAAACTCCTATGTTCCCATCCTGGTAAGGCTCACACTTGAACACACTTAACTTTAGAGTTCCATAGCTAAGCATTGGCGTATAGGTAGGCACCTTACCAAGATATGCATTGTCGTGAGTTTATGAAATGTCATGTTTATTCCATAAAATTTGGATCGAACATTTATTACCATTATGTTAATTTGAAATGGAACAAGTATCTGTTGATTACAGTTTGAGTTGATTGCCTATAATTGATTTGCGAAACTTTTTATGAAAGAATCGCGAAAAGTTTATGATTTATGAAAGTGGTTTATGAAAGGTATGTTGATATATATTGGATTGTGAAAAGTTATGAGATTTGGTTATTAAACTTGAGTTTTGCGAGGGTTTCTGATTTTCGTTGTGGATTATTGGAGATAGGTTGATGGATTATGCTCAGTGTCTCTGTAAACCCATTGAGGGGTTTGTGGGTATGCATACTAATTTTAGGATTTCCTTGTGGACCAGCCATCGGCAATATTGGTGGAAACCTAGCCAATGGAGAATCTTGGTTGCTTTTGTCACGGGAAGTTATGTGTGATCATGATTAGATACTTGAGCACAAGATTGATCAATGGAATGGACCATTGACGTATGATTTAATGAGATTGATCGGTGGACTGGATCATGTTTTCATAATAGTGATGAAAATGGCATTTCTCTTATGATTATAGTTTTGTTGAATTGATCTATACAACTCATTTTGATCTTGTAAGTTTGTCACATCCTGGATTTGGTGTAAATGAGTTATGTTTTTGTGTCTTAAATGTGCATAGTGGTTGCTCGATTTGCTTAGAAGAAATGTATTACTCATTGGACCGTGGTTGCTCATCCCATTCCTTTTAAATGTTTTTCAAGTCCCTCGGTTAGCGGCCAATACAACGAGAGCGTTCGAGTTACAACCAACGCATTTGATAGAGGGATTTTTGGGTATGAGCTTAGTTAGTTGTATATTTCTTAGCTATATATATAGCATGATAAATCAATATGTTGGCAAAACTAATATCGAGGGCATTGAGAAGAGAAGCTTATAGCGGGCGACCCAAGTCAGTCCCACTCATTTTTGCCTTGCTTTTTTGGGGGTTTAGTCAACATGGGATGGACCCCCTAACCACTCTCTCTGTCTTGACTCCCTTGGACCACAAACTAGGCTTAAAAGGCTAGTGTCAAATTGCAGGGTGCCTTCATCTGCCCATGTCCATCTATACCTACATGAACCATGTCGGCCATCATCTATGTTTAGTGGTTTAGTATTATGTTGGTTGTGGCAAGAGAAAAGGTACGATGTCGATCCCAGGTTGTTATTCCTATGTTTCTAATTCCAATGTGTACTAGATCAGTGCCAAAGTCCATTTTGAATTTAGAACCGTCTTTAATAACACCCATCAGATAACCCACGCAACTTTTTTCAAAACAAAAGTTTCCGATGCATTAGCCGATATTGGAAAAGCTGGCAACCATCGGATTGTTCTTCGTGCTTGGTATATGTTTCGAAGGAAATGAAATTATGATGGTCTGAATCATCTTCGCTGAGGAGACAACCTGAGTAATAGGCCTTGTTAATCCAATGGGGGAGCCTTGATTAGATGGAGCAATTGTGTTTGTGTAGTGTTGCAGTCAAAAACGAGATTGAAAAGTATAATTTATACAAGTAAATAATCCTATAATAAAGGATATACTTCTTACTTTGATAAATAACATTTCTATATGGTGTTTATTTTTATAAATCTATCTAAATTTGAACAGACGACCTATGGAGTATCATGAATCTGACTACTGAATTGCAAGGCCTTCGTCAATGAAATTATTTCTTAAGGAAAACGGACACCCTATGATAAAAAATACTACGTGAGATTAAGTTATAAAGCCTTCGAACAGATGTACAAAAATACTACGTGAGCAGTTCTAGGAGCCTCCTGAATGTGCTTTCAAATGGCTCATGGAATACTAATGAATGCATTAGCTTTGTATCATCCTATAGATCATGGAGCGTATTGGGAAGACGAAGGTAAAACTAAATTTCAACTAAAGGAAAACATTGAATGGAGTTTAAGCCTCTAACTTATGATTCAGTAGCAGCAACTCAATCTGAAGGGGGGTCAACAAACAAAATGAAAAACAAAGTGAAGGGCTACATTTAGAAATAGGAATAAAAGGAGTCTCTTCTATCAGAAAAATAAAGCAAGTAACATTACTAAAGGACCCTTTTTTTTCTTTTCAGACCGGAGACATGTCATCTCATCATGTAGCACATTGTCGCCGTATCGAAATTAATCTCTTTCTACCACCTAGATAGACTAATTTTCGAGAAGCAATTACATTTGTATCTTCACTTTTGATGTCCTGCTCCTTGCATTTACAAAAAGGATGAAGAATAACAACCAGATATAACAGGAGAAGTTACGGAGCAAGCAACGATACTGAGTGAAAATTTTATCTACATAATGGATAAGTCAATTCTAGACAACTTGGCATGTGAGAAATGGAAGCACGCAGGTAAAATTTGAACCTCCTGTTGTTTTCACGTGAATAGTAAATTTCTTATATCATCTTTCTTTTGACAGCATTTTCAGCAAACCCAAAATTTATTGTATCTGGGATAAAAAGTATGTAAATCAGTAAAGAAAAATTAGCATCGCTACTTTCAAGAAGCAAAAACGTAAATTTGACCGCACCTCTTTCGTAAAATTCGCAGGGGAGATTCTCTTCCAGGAAGAGATGCGGTGGAGAGACTCGGACTTCCTCCAAGCAGATAGGCAGCTTTCATAAGATTCCATAAGTTCTTCCACTGTCATCTGAATTATACAAGATCTATCTACCGTGAACTTACTTATCCAAGATGTAATTTCCTTACAAAGTAGAAGATACAACATGTAAAACATGCCCCACGTTTTCTTCACTTGCTTCATTGTTGTCCTTCGGAAATTCCAAAGTGCCATTCTGCAAAAAGGCAGTAGAAAACAATGAGGATACAATGAAAGTCAGTTATTAGCATCGATTGAGGAAGGTTTACATTCAGCAAAATGCACACACTCTGCTGCTATCTACCTGACAGTATTCGTCATCAGGCTCAGCTGTCTGACAAGGAGCTCGGTTCTGCAACAGATGTACATAACTTCAGGCAAGGGAATGATGATAAACCCTTGTATCATGTTCTTATGGAACTCAAAGAGATGAAAAGGCCATTCAAGCATGGAAAAGCAAACTGAAGGACAAGGAATCCTCCTTTACCATAAACTTGCGATTCAACAGAGAAACACAAGAATTCTGAGAAGCTAGCTCTATGGTAACTGTTCAAGTTAAAACTACAATATCACATAAAATACAGCAACGATGCATCTTGAGCATCTGTTGGGGTATGGTGGACTATTACAGATCCAACTGGTGTGAAGTAGCTAAGGAAGAAGGGTAGAAGAGAAGAAGAAAATAAATTGACCAGCAAATTTAGCCCAGAAGCTCAACTTTTTTATTCAACCATATTGAGCAAAACCCGTTCAAAAGAACCAACAAACTGTACCTAGAGGCTAGAAACAGTAATAATAGCACCACAGTACCTGATTTATTTGTTGCCGCAGTCTGCAAACCAGAGCAAGATCCTCTCAGTTGAGAAATTAATTGTGCACCGACCACATCTGCAGACATTGTTGCAGATTCCCTATGGTCCTCGGCGAGACCAACGTACAGCATATCATCCAATCTCCTCTGCAAGATTTAGAGTTATCTACCATGATCACAAGCGCAAAAGGGAAACACAATATTAGGAAACAAATATAAGAGCATGATCCATAAAACCCAATAACCAATTTCACCGACCTTTGCAACTTCAAGGACAAGTTCACCAAGTTCTTTGTGCTGCATAACACAGTGGCGTACTTCATGTGACTCCGCACAATAGGAATTGTTAGTTAACCCTGCAATCTGTCAGCGAGAAAATTTAGCATGAAATTGGTCTATATAGGGCACTACATACTAGATTTTAAGATATATAGAATCTTGCCAGACAAAAAAGATTCAAGACACCAGAAACTTAGCACAGGTGTAGTTTTAAGACTTCTGTGGGGTAGTTAGAAAAACGAGAATGATTTTCCTGTTGTCATAAGCAAAAAGCAGAATACCTTCTCTTTACTCAATAATCATAAAAAGCGAATTCTATAGACATCATTTACCAGGCAATCTGGTGGAGTTAATGATTCTTTCATCAGTGGAATACCAAAAAAATCAAAACCACCTAAATAATAAACAAGAGAACTCCAAAGAATTGCGCAATCAAGTCTTCCCTCATGATACGACATGCTTAGCAACTAATTAACAAGCCTCCAATGAACACAAAGACAAGCCCTCAAACACGTCCAACCAACACAAGAAAACTGAAGTTCATTGACAGGTACCACGGCAAGACTAGGTGTGAATTAGCATGTGAATTCCACACTCTAATCAAGCAAAGGAACTCCTCTGTTCCTAATGTCCTTTAAGGTTCTGTTCCCCTTTCTTCGGAAAGTTGATGCAGATTACTACACTGTATATGTTAAGTGCATGTAAGGCATCGAACAATTTTATACTCGAGAGTAGCATTTATCCTCAAGGGTTTAACGGAAGAACCGTCATCAAACCAATGGTTGCTTCTCTGTCCCATCTAAACTTCCTTCCAGAGAATCTTAGGCACTTGAATAAAAAGTACATTTCACATCTCGGATTAAGGATTTAAACCTATGTTACATCTAAACATTTAACCAGAATATTAATTTTCAAAGAAAGCTCACAATTTGAAGGAAGAAGGGTGAAACTCATGCTTCAACAGCCTGAAAACGAAACAGACATGAAATTAGCAAGTGACACGGATTTAAAAGAATCCGACTTACCTGAAACGTGACACCATTGTGAATTATATCTCGAGCAATAGGGTCATAGATATACTTATGCAGTGGCATTACAATGTCCTCCATATTGTATGGGTTGCTGCTGTAGATATCCCTGGATCCACTATACCTTCTCGCATCTCTCTGTAGAGAGAGAGGTTGCTGGTAAACACATATGAAACAGAAGCATATAACACAAAACAGATCATTTAATAACAGAAAACAAAAACCCCATACAACGCAGGGTCGTGGAACATTGATTCCTATAACACCAACACACCCCCCCCCCCCCCCCCCCCCCCCCCCAAACCTCTCTCTCTCTCACCCAGAATTTCCCAGCAGCTCCTTCCCCGGAGATTGATCTGCTTAGATTACTTTATCCACTAGACAAACAAGTGAATCATCCATCTCCATCTACAGCAACTTTGAACTTTTCCTTTTCTCTCTTCATCAGATTGATTCTTTGCAGCATGCCTTAAAGTTAATGAAGGTTTCCATCAAAAACCAGTAAGCCAGAAATATCCGATGATCATCGATAGAGGATAAACAATGGAGAAAATATCTAGAATCAGGCAATATAGGCAAGCGTACCCTTGCAAATAGGTCTTCGCTCATCCAAGTAACTAGATACTTCCATGGCCATATATCCAGTGTACTAACTGCAAATCCTTTAGTCTTGGAGCGCCAGCGCCCAACCATTCTTGTGTAAGAAGTTAAATTAGGGTGCACCAAAAATCTAGCTGCTTCCTCCACCGAGAATTCATATGTACTGAAAACACGATTGACAGGGTCTCTTAGTATGGTCACCACCGATGTTCTATCCTTAGGAAGTTTTGACATCAGGCTATAGTCATCATGAGGTGCGCGCTGCGAACTCGAGCGCAGAAATGGAAGTGAGAGAAGGTTCCGAGAACCGAAAACTGCGCGCTCTCGTCCTCCAGAGACGGTGGTTGATGATGGCGACGGCGATGGCACCACCTCCGAGAATCGCAAGCGAAGAAGATGACAAATCCAAAATAAAGTTCCTGGCTTTCTTTCTGTTGAAGTTTAACTGATTTTGGTGCATAATGTCGGACAAAGATTGGATAGAGATTAATATTATCATTTTAATGATTTTTGTTGAAGTGTTGCCGCGTCGTACCATATCATAAACAAAGCTAACAAATAACTGTTAACGGGCCCCACCATGGAGGCCCATGAGATTAACGGTGGAGATGCGCTTGCTTGGTGTACATGTTGAATCGTTACCTCTACTTTCTTTTTCCCCTTGTTGAAGGCAGAATATCGAGATTTAAACAAAAATCACAGCCTAATAATTTTTAAAAAAATTAATTAGCATCGAAATTTTCCCAAAAAAGCGAAATTTATCAATACATTGAATTTCAATTTACTAATGCATGCTAGGGGTGATCGGTTCTCGATCTGATCTGGTCTCACCCAAGAATCAAGAACCGGGCTGGTTCGGTTCCCGAAAAGTCTAATGAAATCGATAGATTATTAGTAGAGGTGAGCAATATGAATTTTAATTTTAATATATTAATCAAAATTAAGTTTACATTTCAGAAATAAAAATAAATAAATAATAGGTCAGGTTTGGTTCTCCCTGAAATCGAGAACCAAATCGAAAATTGCTGGTTGAAATTTGGAACTGTACCGAACTTGGTTCGGTCCGATTTGGGTGATTCCAAGTTAATATATTAGTTAAAATTATGTTTACTGGTTCAGTTCGGTTTCCGGGCGATCCAATGAAATGGGGAGCAATATGCACTTTAATTTTAATATATTAGTTAAAATTATGTTTACACTTAAGATAAATAAATAAGTAAATAAGTAATCGGTTCAGTCCGGTTCCCCTAAAATCGAGAACCAGGCAGAAAATCACCAGTTCCAATTTTATGGAATCGGAAACCGAATCGGCGCCCCCCAGGAACCGGACTGAACCCAGTTCGATCCGGTCCGGGCGGATCCCGATTCGATCGGTCCGTCTTGCTCACCCCTAGCGCATGCCCCTATTTACTAACTATGGATCCTTCAAGTTTCAATAGAACTTCCTAAGATTGCGAACTTATTATCTAAGATAATATGCTAACTATTAAAGTACCCTCGCATGAAGAAATAGGCAGGAGAGCGACCCTGAAATGTGGGAAAGAATATTATTGCACTTGATAAAAATCCATTTACACTCGAAATTAAGTCTTAGGAAGAGGAGAAAGAGAAAAGGAACCCCACGAGTAATCCGAAAAAATCCCAGCTTTCTGCTGAATCTCAGACAAAGGAGTCTCTGCTTGATTTCTTGCCATCTTGACTTTCTTTGTCTTGATAGCCCAAGCTCTTCCCATCAAGAAGCGGTTCAGTAACCTTCTCTTTAATCTGACAACATACACCAAAAAAAAAAAATCAAAGGGACGTATGAAAAAAGCCTACTCGCTGCATATTCTCAAGAGTCTCGTACATAAACATGTTGGGGGGAAGGGAGGGACCTGAGGAATGCAGAGATCGGTTGACTGCTTCTTCTTGCTCTCTTGGGTGCAGAAGTAAGAGTACAAGCCCATCCCAAGCATGGCGACGAGAATGCCGATGATGTTCCGCTCCGTGAAAGGGTCGTGTAGCAACGTGTAGCCGAACCCCAGGACCAGGCATGTCTTGAGGTGGCCCAGCACTTGGTAAGTCACAGGGGATGTCTTCCCAATCACCAAGAATGTGCTGAAGTTCACTGACACTGCTATCAGGCAGGAAAGAATGATGAAACCCTGCAAACATGTTGATTCACGGTGCGATTACATGATGATTTCCGCTCGATTCGCGCCCGGAAAGGGTCCCGTATAATGGGCGGTATTGATTCGAGTGGGTCTAAAACTCAGGATCGCGTGATCGTTTAGTTGGAATGAACCGGGAAGAACCAAGAAGAACAGATGAAAAGTGGAATGGATGTGTTACTTACCAGGACTATGGGAGAGTACTTATGAGCAAAGACATTTTGCTTGGTGAGGCATTGATCCACCAGAGGGCCTGAGACAAAGAGAATGCCTGCTTGGAAAGGTGCTGACTGGTACAGCAGCTGCGTGGAGGAGACATTGAGCTTCTTCTGTATGGTGTTTGTCAACTGAAGAGAGGACAATTGCTAAGGGTTAAACTTCATATCCATCTCCATAAGAAAAAAGATGTTTCGCGAAAATCAGATGGTAATATGTGTGAATGTGGAAGCTTAGAGTTGTATTCATGTATGCCCCTTTCGAGTTTTTGCAAGAAGAGCATCCAAACCAATCCACATTTGTTTGGTATAAGTCATCACTGACTGAACTTCTATGAATTCAGGTGCATCTTGTTGGGAAAGATAAAAATTTCTGGAAAGAGGAAGCATACAATTTGGCCGATGCAGGTTGTGACGATGGCCAAAGCAGAGAGCACTGTCCCCACAAAATTGAGTTGGAGATCGGTGATGGAGGCGAAGCCTACCCCAGCAATCAAGACAAATAGAGAGAATTTTATTTTCTGGCTGCAAGAACAGAAAAAAGTTGTCTTAGAAAAGGAAACCATGTTCAAGCAACTGGATCATAGGTTATGTTACCTGAACTGCTTATTAAGGAAAAGAGTTTCCAGGAGGACAGTGAATGGTATAATTGCCAGTTTTGTCATCTGCCCAAAACAAAGAAGCTAGAAGAAGTTAATGAGGAGGCAATTTCAGTGTAAAGCTTCTTAACTGAGATTGTACGAGTGTTCTCAGTTGTAAATGCTTCTACTAGTAAACAATGGGGTATAGGAACCTGGTAGAATCCGACGGAGTTGAAACCGAGGCTCAAGTTTAAAAGGCCAATCGAAACTCCGTTCAGAATGCCAAACAGCATCACGGTCTTCAAGTCGATCGCCTTTGTTTCGAAGAAGTTCAAACGTTGAGCCACATGTAGCGTACAAAATGTTACCATCAGGTGCCAACTGGTGAGAGTTGTGGCTGCATTCATCCAGACAAAAGGAGAGAACTTTACCTCATGCTCATGCTTGAAAACTAAGAAAAAATCGACCATCAGAAACTACTCAAAACAAGAGCTTCGTTTACCGAAAGGGAAGCCAAGATTGCTCATTAGAGCCTTATTGCAGATGACAATGGACACAGATGATGCCACTGAGAGAAACAGAGCACCAATCACACCCAACTGGAAGCCTGTCATCTCCCCCATGCTGCAATATTTTCTGACAGACAAGCCAAGGTTGACACACAAAAATCCCTTTCAAATGAAACTTGTCTCAGAGGACTAATCACACAATGCATAGCTGGTGAACCTTTTTAATGTCTCCTGAGGGTTGGGACTGAGAAAAGACAATATTCTAGTATCTTGAAAGTCAGAAGTTTTCTATTGGCCGAATACAAATAAAGATGAGAAGGTCAACTAGTCAAAAAAATCATTTGATAATGTCGCACTCATGGTTCATTCGTTCTGCTAACATTCTGCTAACAACCATTGATCAGCTTAGCAGGAAAACTTTATTGTTTTCTAGGTTACCATGCGAATCTCACGCATTTCTACAGTGGTAAGGTTTAAACAACTCTCAGAATATGTTTCTTGAATGGGTGGTTTTGGCTGTATTGTCTTAGAGAATATTCATGTAATTCCAACCATTTTTTTCAGCCAGAACACATTGGTTCCTATAAGTTTTACGAATCGAGAAATGAAATCATAACCGCAAAAAGCCGAATTCCTGATAAACTGGAGAAATTCGACCTTACTCCAGTAGCCGACACATTGCACGTTCTGTTAGAAAATTCATTGAACATGAAACAGCAAAAAGAAAGGAACAGAACAGAACAGGAAAAGTACCTTGGAGAAACTAATGGATCTTTGGAGGGTGTTATCCGAAACCTGAGAGAATCAGAGTTAAGACATTGATAAGGAGGAAGGCGGATGATTGAATCGGTACTAGAACATTCAAACTCAAATGTCACAAAACTGCTTGCTTAGTGCTTACCAAGGAAAACCGGAAAGGCAAAAAACTAGGATGTTGAGGAGATAGCAGTAGCTCCTAGAACTTCAAACTCAATCACTGCTCAAGCACCAAATCAGGACTTTTCTGAAGCCAACCCTTAGAGCGAGAGAGAGAGAGAGAGAGAGAGAGAGAGAGAGAGAGAGAGAGAGAGAGAGATTGGCTTGAATGAGAAGAGCATTGAAAGGCATGTATATAAGTGGCTATTACCAAGAGAGGTTGGTGATGATAGGAGAAGGGTGTTAAACTGTTAGGCAATGGCTCATCACTTTCACAAGTTAAAAGTTGACGGCCACTTCAAGCAAGGACTATCCGTCCATGGTCGATATCTCTCTCTAGTAGACTCTCTAGTAAAATGAGGTGAGAGTTCTGCTTCATATGACACAGCCACTCTTCTCTCTCATCAAGGTCAAACTCGTTTTACCTCCAATTTGCCATGGTGCTGGATTGTATCTCTGTTCGATTTTAACCCGTGGAATCAAGGTCACTCGCTCTCGGTCCAGACCGGTCAAAATGGCAGATTCCACAAGGAATAACAGCTTGCATAGTAGAAAATGATGTCGAGTCAAAAGTTAACAGTACACCGAGACTTTCTATAGTTACAATTTTTTAGCAATGAGGGCAAAATCTATAGGAGAATGTGTGCTATTGACAATCTCCCCCACGTGTATCCAATCTAGAAATTCAGACGATCAAACACGACTTGAGAGTTTGAGGGTAAAAGTTCTTTGATCGATTTCTGCATGGATCAAACCCTTCACATTCCGAAAACTCAAGGAGACAACAGTGAGAAGAGCCCTCTTCCTACTACTTACGCAAAGTTTACGCTCGGACATCATGTTAAGATACATCGGACGCATTTCTCACAACCGATGAGTGTGTTCGGGAGGTGTAGGTGCAATCT
Organism: Lenwebbia sp. NSW1173648; assembly: GCA_029784005.1. Taxonomy (NCBI): domain Eukaryota; kingdom Viridiplantae; phylum Streptophyta; class Magnoliopsida; order Myrtales; family Myrtaceae; genus Lenwebbia; species Lenwebbia sp. NSW1173648. Next base: position 2,609,818 of record JARCGZ010000011.1, read on the forward strand.
TTTTTGAAGAAATCAAACTGACCATGTTTTCTTCCATGTAGCAAAATGAGGCAACCGGGCTGTCCGTATCAAAATTAGGTGCATTGGCAGTGTGTGTGTCGTTTTCCTGTGAAGGGTATTCAAAATTAAGCTTGAACCGATTTTAGTTTGACAAATTATTTCATTGACAGCTGAGACGTCTTTGAACTGGCCGTTGCTAAACATTGAATAAATCTTGGTAGACAAGACAGGAAGGTGAAATGTAGATCTCGCTATGGGAGGCTAGAGAATCTGCAAAAGCAAGCAAAGGGGCCTCTCTCTCTCTCTCTCTCTCCAACCAGACTGAACTAATGTTGGGTGAAGAACCTTCTGTTTCACTTCAACAGAACCCTATAACAAAGACCCCTTTTTTATTTTATTTTTTGAGTTAATAACACGAAAACGTCTAAACTGGTACACTTATGATAAATTTATCCCAAATTAATTTTTTTATTACCAAAATTCTCAAATTAGTACACATGTGACAAATTTACCCTAGCTAATTTTTTAACCTCCAAAAACTCCAAATTGATATACCTGTGACAATTTTACCCTCCATTAGTTTCCGTTAAATTATGTTAATACCATGAAAACTCTCAAACTATACACTTGTCAACTGCTATGTCATCCAATTCAACAATTTGGTGGTAAAATTTAACGAAAATAAACGCATACTAGTTTTTGGGTTTTTAGTGGTCGAAAAATTAATTTGGACTAAATTTATTACATGTGTATTAATTTAATATTTTTCGTAGTATTAATACTTTTTTTTTCCAATTTAGGTCTCCATTAGCCATTATTACCAAACACAACAGGGGACACAAAAGTTTGAATGATCATTCATTTATTACCAATTGACAGTAGAAATGTCAATGTCCTGATCAACGTTCGATAGCTGACATCAGGAATCTTGGCATACATATTAAAGAACCTAAATATTATAGAACAATACGCTAATTTCTCTCTCCAACCTACTGTTGCACAGGACCCTAGCACTAGCAGGAGGAATGAATTCAAAATTCAAGAAACTCCGATTATGGGTAGACGCGCTCCACATGCTTTGACCTTTTGTGATAAAGAATTCCTATACCGTTTGTTGTTGTTGTTTTTTTTTTTTTTTTTGGGTTGAATCCTATTTTAAATGTGTATTTCTGCACCTATTAACTACTAACAGTTGACTAACCAAAAAAAATGAGCTGTTGGAAGATTTCTGTCCGTGAGGGCTTGTTTTTCTTTAATTTTAATTTTTTTAGCTTTTCATTTTTAATCTAATTTAGTTTTCTGACAAAAAAAATCTAATTCAGTTTGTATTTTATTTTAATTTTTGAATATTTCTTGAAAGAAAACTAAAAAAATAATTAACAATTCGAAACAATATTAATATATTATTAAAATTTGTCAACGTCAGTGCCGGTCGTGCCACGTAGGACGGCTAGTATTCACGTCAGCGATTTCCAGCCAAAATTAGCAAAAGGTGAAAAGGTTTAGAACTCAACTGGCAAAATTAAAAGGTTTTAGTACTGAATTGGCAAAAATGCAACATGTTTAGGACTTTTTGGATAATTTTTCCCACCATTATCCATAAGATGCCACCTGCTAGCTTTTGCAGAAAACCTATTTTTGAAATTGTCGTGAACTGTTTATCTTCTAGACATTCAGTCTAGTCGTAAGGGAATGGAGTCGCGGCTCTAGTATCACAAGTGCAGAGTTTGACTCCTGCGCTTTGTTTGAGAGAGAGGATAGTCAGGAATAAGATAGACAAAAAAAAAAAAAATACTATCTACGGTATCATTACCATTTCGAAGGAACTTAAGTTACATCTCTTTTCCATTTTCATTCAAGAGAATGGAGTACTCCGAATACAAAGTATGGAAAGGTGCCTATTAACTTCCTCACCCAGACCTACCTCTTTCCTTTATGCAAAGACCAAGAAATTGGAACTCGGATCGAAGAAAATATGGTTCATGGGTTCCTATCCCTTATATGCCTTGGGCGACACACATGATACAATGACCGGAATAAAGGGTTAACGCTCCACGTGGCTCGAGGGGATATAGCTCAGCTCCATCCAAGCACGAATAATTTAGCTTAAGGGAATATTCCTCGAAAGAAGTTTTTATGAGACCCATATCTAACAATATTGTAAACCGACTTATTATACTTTTGACTATGAAACCAAAAATGCTGATACCATGGTAGAATTCCGAGTCACCCAAAAAAAAAAAAAACTCATAACAGCTACTCTAGGAGTAATGTTTTCATGCGGTGCCAATGGTGATGCAATAGTAGCAATACAGCCTGAAGCTCGGTTCTCAAGGGACACAAAGAAGCTACACCTGAAGATGTTCCAATCTAATCTATCTGCTTGAACGTCATATACTTAATGAAACCCACGTGCGGAGGGACCAATGGATTGATTATTAGTCAATATTCATGCCAATTCAACCAAATACAAAGATACAACAGGGACTTTAGCAGACAGAGCTTGCTTCACATTCCCCAGGCTGAATCCTACGCTATTGCCGCCAAGGATGGAAGATGAACAACACTGCCTAGCCATCCAAAGACTAACCAGGCATACAATACAAGATATCTCAAGTACAGAATTCCCCCACTCTTATTTTTGACAAAAACATAAAGGCTCCTCTGATTGATAAATAAGAGATATGACAACACCAAAAAAGGCCGGTGCCTCGCTAATTCAGTATTTCTTTTCCCTCTTGTTGGCAACAAGAGAGGCGAACTACTGCTCTACTTAAAACTGTCTGTACAAAATCAAAATGCAGCTCTCAAAAGTGCGACCACATTGGTTCACGAAAAACCACATGGCTTTGTGAACCTCTTCAGCTCTGATGTGTGGTCGTAAGACATGTACACAATTCCCATCTGGGAAAGACAAAAATAGTGGGAGTGACAAAATTAGTTCTTCTCAATCTGAGCTAAATATGCCTTGTCTGCATCTGCAAGGCGATTCTGGAACAAGGCCCACTCGCTTCTGCATCTTGCTCTGACCTGAAAGAGGTAAAGAAATGGCAACAAATGAGCAACCAGACATTGAAATTTGTTTATTTAAGCGCTTCCTCAGGACTGGTCGAATGAGCAAGTAAGATAAATAACTGCAGGACATGAGAAGATGAACAGAACTACTAAAAAAATACGTACTCCTTCCCATGGAGCTTTCCCTTTCTCTGACTGTCCCTGCAATTTGACAAAGTAATGAATCAGCCTATCAGGGCTTTTAGAAGAAAATTACGTGGACCGATTTAGAGTAGATATTATATAATAGAGGGAATAGGAAATATGAATCAACGAGAAAACAGTTTAGAAGAAGAGCAAGCCCCAATCCCACCATATAATCTTCACATAAAATTATAGTAAAAGCAGTTACAAAGCAGATTGGTAGTCGTTTAGAGGGCCATTACATGACCAACCTGACACTAACACAGCCTGTGGATTCCAAGGTACCATTGCCCAAAAGGTCATAAGAAAGAGTTTAAAGAATCAACAGTTCACCAAGTCTAGAAGGTAAAAGTGAAAAAAAACCACCTTTCACGTTATGTCCATCATGTATGGAAGGAGTATATCCACAGTACAAATATGTAAGACAGCATCAGGAAGTTGATATCAAAGCAGCATTAAGTCCAACGTTATTGTCAATCATTGTGGTTCCAGATGTCATTTCTTACATCAAGAATTTGTTTTTCAAGAAAGCACTTGCATGCAAGTATTGCTAGAGCCTCTTTCAAAAGAATGAGTGAAAACAGACGTTTTAATAGTCCACTGGACTTCAATCTTCTTTCAGGTATTGTGCAGAGAGTGAAGTAAATGAAACCACAGCCACAATAAATTGATGGACTACTTACCTGACTGCCCAAGGAAGGAATTACTTGGTGAACAATCCATTGAGAATCAACAACGCCAATCTTCTCGTGAGCAGGCTGCAGAAACAAAAAGGAAGTTTACGAATCACTATAAGCACACGGAGAGGACAAAAAAGATGAGTATGAATGCGAAAAAGCAGGTTAGCTTCCCATGGACCACATCACTCTCAATGGCCACATAGGGATAGAGAGCACATTGGAAGAGGTTTGTTAAAACAGTTGGCTGTACTTGCTCACAATTAAGAACTCTGAAAACTATTTCATAAGCTGTTTGAGCCCTTCTATCATTCTTTTCAATGACGTAACTCTTTCCAAAGCACCGCTATGATACTTCAAATTGTTTTCACCAACAAAAGGCGCCAGCAATCAATAACAATAGCATAATCTATGAGAGCCAGTGATTACAGACCTCTACGCATCGTCTGAGAGCGAAGTCCAATCCCCATCCATGCACCAAGTCGTTCTAAAAGCATGTGTTAAGAACATTTGATCAGCAAATGCTAACCATATGTGATAAATGCATGTCTAATTATCCATGACAGTAGCCCATCATCTTAGACAGAGCAGAAACCTGAATCATATGCCATACACAGTGCCAAGCTTCCCTTGAAAAGACTGGAGCCATAATTTCCACAAACCTATATTAGAAGCAATAAACATGAGGACTGAGAAAACAAATTTGAAAACTTGAACTGCTTCCATTCCCTCATGACTATGAAGAAGTCATGAAATGAACTATACATGCAATCCCACAAAAAACGATAGGGATTTACGCTGCACATGGAGGCAAATGTGGGTCACTACACCAGCCTGGTTTCTCTTCTGTATCCCTATTCATCAAGACAAATGAAAAAGAGAAAAATGTAAATGCACTTGGACTATTGAACAACAGTGCAGATAGATACACAAACAAGTATGCCCATGCGCAGGGGGGTAAGAGAGAGAGAGAGTACTTGTGCACTTCTCTGTCACCTCTCCTCTTTGTCATCTGCCATGTCAGTCCATTATTGGGCTCGAGACCTGGTTGAGATATCTCCAAACCATGTTTCTTGACCAACTGAATGTACCTGGTAAATTGAATGTAACAAGTATATAAGAACCTACCACTGAATTCCACATGATAATTAGAAATAGCTTGTGATAATTTTAAATAGCTTACTTATCCCCATTAAAATGTTCAACTCCAAGATCTTCATCCCAGATGAAAATATATTCGTAAGCTGCAACAACATCTGGATGCAAAAACCTTTTTGCATACCACCTGAAGATATAGCTTAGACATGTGAAAACAAGTGATTGCAAGAGTATTCTAACTGAATGCTAGTGTATATTTAGCTAGCTTTAAGGAGAAAAAAAAAAGTATAGTTAGCTAGAAGTTGCAGATAACTTGTTTGTTAACGTAGGAGACAATCTACTTTCTAGTACTGACTTAAGAGGCGATGCTGCGGGGAAATGAGAGCTATACAAGTTGTTCTCAACTTACCATTTGGTTTGCTTCCTCACGCTGATATGAATTGCATCCTTTGACCACTCGAATTGGTCCCATTCACTTGCCCGACCATCATAATGAAAGAGCAGAATTTGGAAGTCCTCTGAGAACTACAAAACCAATAAAAGTTATGGTATCTCAGAACAATTTAAAAATTAGATGACTACATGAAGATCTATCGTTTAAAGTGAGATCTTAGAACCTTTCTAATTGATGCATCGATGTTATGGTTCTGATCGAAACCCACTGTAAATGTAACCAAGTATTTTGGTTTCTTCTTCAGGTCCTGCAGATAAAAAATACGTCCTTAGGTATGTATATTACAAGTTTATCAGGTTGATGATACCAAAGACAAAGACCCCATATCTCCCAAAGACTTATTATCCATTGGTATATGATACGTATAAATAATGAGCAAAACTCGGATGACAAAATAAAACTCATACCTCACTAGGTTCACCCCATAATCTGCGCAAGTAGAAATCAGTTTCTGATACAATAATATTTGGTGGCAAAGACTCTGCACCACGAGGATTTGTCGGAACATATATCTGGAAACAAAAAAGAATGATCAAAGTCCATGTCCATGACCATATATTCCAGCAAAAGAGAAGCCCTTCACCATATAATTCTGATTAGGCATCCCGCTTTGCACTGCATAGCACGAAGCGCGGATGCCACATAACAGCTAAATAGAATGCAACTGATCACCGACAATGTTAAGCTCTAATGCATATTTCAAACTTTTATTTGCGTATACGTGTTCATGGGCATCAATTAAATTCAGGAAGGTTTTTCACATATAATTTTCCTGCCTCACATGCAAGATTGGTATCAACGAAATATGAAGACCCAACTGATTTACAAGTGTCATTAGCTTAATCCAGTATCTGTTCCCAAAACGTTTGTGCAGAGGTGAGGCTCACTTTCAAGCTATTAAGCTTCTATACTACTCATGAATAAAAGTTTGAAAAAGGAGCAAAAGAAGAAGCTACCTCAATATGACTGGAAAGAAGCACATTGAATGGGAAACATGAGGGTGAGAAAAACAAAACTAGCCCATTACAACTACTTCAGAGAACATGCACCGAAAATGACCAGAATTTTCTGGTTATGAACTGAGAACCACGGCATCTTAGAAATAACAGGTGAACAAAGACCAAACAAACCAATCAACCTCTTATAAAACAAGATGTATCTGCACTTAGGTGAAGCGATCACTAATGACTCCTCTTCCCAGTATCAGACACGCAACAATCCATGACAATGGGAGACAGACAAAATCAGAGGAAAAAAGGTATCGTACCTTGGGGACTAAATTATCAGAGGATTTGCTGATGGGTCTACTTTCATCACTGATCAGATCAAGAGATGATATAATACTTGAACGGAAGTTAATCTGCAAGTTTAAATGCAAGTCAAATAACTGATGGTAAGCAGCAAGCAATGTGAACCAGTTTAACAGCATAAAAAGCATATACCTTTGTCAGAGAAACAGAAGGAAAAGAAATGCCTATGAAGAACCCAAATACAACTCCCAAAACAGTTGCAATGATAATTCTGGCCCTGTCATTTGATTTCTTTAGAACTCCACTGCAAACCGAACGAGGGTAGCTTAGGCAATTTCAAAGCTTGAACATCATATCGCAATGAGAAAGGCTTAAAATATTCAAAGTTGATATGTCGAGAAAATCACTAAAATATAGCATGTGGAACGAACCTGCGGTGCATTATCCCCATCCTGATGTATGCTCGACTCTCACATTACCAGGTCAAGAATAAAATGGGGACCTCAACTACTTCAATGGATTTTGAAGAGACTATCTACACAAAAATACAACAGTTCTTCCGAGGTGTCCGCCTCTTGTAGAAAAGGTGCTTCAAGCTTCAAAAACCGATGACAATACACGCAGTCCCTTCAATTTAAAGAAATGATCATTAACAATGAAAAAAATGGTGAAACTAGATTAAAGAAAGTCCCTATAGTAGAACAATATACCAAAACACAACAATACCAGGAATAGTTTGAGTTTAGATTATACATCATGAAGCAACGGGAAAAAGAATGCTTCTATTTCATTCCTCGATCGCTAGGAGCTTTGGGAAACTCAGAAGAAATATTTACGCATAGTCATTTAGTAGCCAATGGCAAAGGGCCAGAACCAATTCATTTGACAGCCAAATAATCCCACATTGTCCCAAATTAATCCACGAGCTCTCAGGTTGGTCATTACTCTCTTCTCCCTCGTTGAGTTTTTTAATATGATTGGATCCACTAAATGAACGGTAATCTTAACTTAAAAACAAGTCAATTTATCCACAAAAGTAAAAATCGTAGTCGACATATATTTTTGAATATGTGGATATAAGCTGCTGGTAGATCTTACTGCTCTAGGACAGTTCTAGATATGCTCAGGCTCTTATAGAGATCTTCCCACATTGAGGCAGAAGGGCAGACTGAACTACTCTAAATTCAATCAATTTTGTCCTCTTAATGTTAGAAGAAAGAGCATATCTATATCCTTTCACATTAAACGAGCCAAATAACAACCTAGACCGCTCCATGTTCTCCGATTCAAACGTCCAACCAGGAAAGTTCGAGCCCATTCGAAGCAAATGAACACCGATTTCCCAGGCTCCAACCTCCTCGGACGCTCGGGCCGAAGAGATACCGCCTATATGCTATTCATTTCACTTCAGCGAACTATCGCGATCGTAAACCGCCGATCCGAAGGCAAATTAAACCACCGCCAAACGTTGGAGGAGAAGACACACAAAAAAACGCACGATCGGGAACAGATCATCAATGAACTGAGCTTAAATTGCAAACGGCGCCTTCCGTTCCGAAAGATCCTCCATCATTATGGAAAGTCAATAGGAATGAAACTCGCGAGGCGGCAATTGAATCGAACCAACACGCCACGGACGTCCGCGGAACGCATTCACGGAGCAATTTCCGAGGAGAGCTGATTGGCGACGTTATCAACCGATCGCTAACCGCAAAACCATAGGCGAACATAGAGGAACCGACGCATACCTGCTTTGAGATCTTCCGGGAAAGAGCGAGAGAGAGAGATTTGAGAGGGAGAGGGAGAGGGAGAATGAGTTTTGTTTGCTACCACCTGATTCTGAAAACAGAAAGGAGGAAGAAGAAAATGGCTTCGCAATCTCGAGTGACCATATTGCCCCCGCTCTGGTTTTTTTGAATTCCCAATCAGGAGGAGAGTCTCCATCGTGTGTTCCGCTAGAGTCCGCCATCTGGTGCGCACAGGGCAACGGGAAGGTGCCACGTGTAGGACGACTGTCTCGTCCATTTTCACGGGCCGGCGTCGCCTGGGACAACAAATTCTACCTGGAAAGCTCGTGCCACACGGGGTGTCACGTTAGCGTTGCTCTCTTCGGTCAATGACCAATCGTGAGATGCCACGACGGTCAGGAGTTCGGTGAGCTAGGCCTGAAAACCAGGCGACCTCAACCAAGATTGTGCGACCCGAGCCGCCGGTCCGCAAAAATTTACCGACTTCTATATAAAATTACCAACCTTAACTTGAATGATTATCAACCATTATCTGAGTTATTTACATTTGTTTTATTTTTTTCAAAAGGATAATCTCACAAAAAAAAAATTCAACTGTTTTTTTTTTATCGTGCTACACCAATATCCTAAACTTTTTTTTCATTTCATCGATACCCCTATACTTGTATTAGTGACCCGAAAACGCCTGATGTCACAGTTTGGTCCATAATGGCCTAAAAAAATGGGACTTGGCGCAGTTTTCCCTTTTCCATACTATAAACTTCTCTTGATTCAATTTCACCAAACCCGAATAACACACTTACTTAATTGCCTACATGGCAACTCCCTATCCTTAATTTAAAATGATGTATTATCTTTCATTCGATTAAGTTACCAACTAGTTCGACATTACCGACCTTAATTCGATTTATCTATCGATGTCCTTATAGTTGTTTGTAAATGGACCCTTATTAGGTCAATTGCCGGTATACAGAATTATCGACACGCTCGCTATTGGATGGTTTTTTTTCTTTTTTCTTTTTTCTTTTTTTATGTTAGAGAAAGATTTCCTTTCATTTCCTCAAGTAGGTTCATCATTACAAATAATGCGGCCTTCCGAACATATGAGGTCCCATAGGACACGGGGCGGATTGGAAAGCCAATCTCTAGGAAGAAAGTTGCGTCTATGCGCCTTTGCGACCCAGTCGGCAATTTGGTTTGCATCCCTATAGCAGTGGGCAAAACTCAAATTGTCAAAGTGGGCTAACTCATTCTTGCAGGCCTTTATATGTTACCGCTCTTATCCAAGTCAAGCTGTCTGTCTCGAATTGATATGTGGAAGAATTTGGTTAAACACAGATGCCATAATCCGATAATAAAGGTTTAAGTAATTTCTAAAGTGAGCAATTTCCTAACAGTGAACCGGCTAAACCATTTACTAGCCAAAAAAATTACCAACATCCAGTTAGATTAACAACTATCTAACCCCCGTTGATTATTTAACAAAACCCAACTCACTAAGGTTTGAAGTTGGCGAGCTTCACAACAACCTAACTGATATGTTGGCAGTTCGCAGCTCTTTTTACACTCGGTAGCATCGCCCAAGAGCACCCTGTTGTAGAATCCAAATTCCCGATTTCATCAAAGACAAATGAATACGAGACAACTGAATCAACCACGCTCCACGGCTAGTAGACCTATCAAATAGGAGGGTCAGGTCGAAAATGATCCGACCCCTATCGACTCAGTTAACCCGTTTTGACTTAATTTCATGCAATAAAAATCTAGCGACCTATACTCAACCTAACACATATTGTTAAAACACTTAAATATTAAATCCGTTGATAGGCAGTGGCGGCGGGCAATCGATGACCAGGCTGCAGTGAGCGAGCAATGGAGGTGGGCAACCGACGGACTTTTAATTTGTTATGAAAAAGAAAAAAGAAAATTAAAAATACAAATTAAAACAATCAGAAATCAAAAAAATATATAATGTAAAAGCTATTCGAGAGGCATGTGAATGGATTGACTCAATTAATAACCTTTATAAACTAACTAAATGTGTCGTAAATGGGTTAAAATATGAATTTTGTTTTTAAACTGATTTACAATCCATACATAATCAAGTTTACGACTCAAACCCATTTATTAAAACTCGACTAACCCATATTAGACCCATCGTATTGAATATGGATTAAAATATGAATTTTCAATTCAAATGTGCATCAGAGAAGATCCGCCGTTAGTGGTTTTGCCTAATCAGATTTAGATAGGCGACCGAACCGCGGCAGGGATATTCCAACTTCCAACTCGATTGCGTGATCTAATCTCTTCAAGTTTCGGCTCATCATTGCAAGCCGAAACTAAAGTCAATTTGCAATTTGGTACGGTTTATACTGATGCAGACAGATGACTGACACGCGGAATCTCAGAGGCCCATTCTCGGAGGCCCAAGGTTCGGCCCGTTTAGCATCTCAAAGTCAACCCAATTGAGCAAGTCTGCTCAAAATGCCAGGCTTTTCTACTCTTTCCCCCCAGACTTTTGGTCCAAAACAATTGGGCTAATACTACGAGAAACCTCGTATTGATGTATCTGTGACAAATTTACTCCATACTAATTTTTAAATCATCAAAAATTTCAAACTGATACACTTGTACAATTTTACCCAAACTAGTTTTTTTTTTATATCACAAAAAATCTCAAACTGGTATATCCACGACAAATTTACCCTCCGTTAGTTTCCGTTAAATTGGATTTACACAACAAAAAACTCTAGGCTGGTACACCCGTCAATAGCCACGTGTCATCAAACTAAAAAAATTTGACGGCAAAATTTAACGGAAACTAACGGAGGGTAAATTTGTCATAAATGCACCATTTTAGAGTTTTTGGTGGTAACAAATTTGTACATGTGTACCAGCTTGAGATTTTTCGCGACGTTAACCCAAATTTATCGAGCAAAACATCAAATAACGAAGAGAGAGATATTGACTTGAACCAGCAGGTTGCATTTATAATGTTTCACTGAAATAAAGAGAATGCATTAGAAGGGGAGTCAGTTCACTGACCAAGCATTGTATACCGTTCTTAGTTCCCCCCACCAATCCGGTATCCCACAAGAACCAGTTGATGAACAAAACTTTCAAGTCCGACCACCGACCCAGATGGGATAAAAAGAGTGTTTTTTGCAAGATTTTACAGGAAACAAATCCATTGAAAGAATAACAAATTTTGATTACTCCACCCATCAGAACTTGGCACACCGCGCCGGCAGCCCCGTCCCGTGATCGACCGCCACTATCTCGGTCTTGTTGTCGCAGCGAATCACGTCCTGCCCCAGCTTGGCGCCCGCCGCCTTCAGCCCCTTGAGGGAGAGCGGCTGGTTGAACAGGTTCAGCGAGGGGAGCCTTGACGCCGGAGGCAGCTTCCCGCCGGGCAAGAAGTTCCTGAAGTCCTCCTTCAGCAGCGGCACCTCGAAGTCGGCCTTGTCGTGCCTCACGACGTTGTCCTTGGCGCTGATGTGGGCTCCGGGCTCCATGTGGTTGGTGGAGAAGCTCGCCTGGTTCGGGAAGTTGGGGTACAGGCTCACGTAGCCCCGGAGGTACATCATGTCGATCAGGAACTTCTTCCAGGAGGCCTGCCAGCCGTTGGTGCGGGACTTGGGGATCTGGACTGGGTTCTCCTTGGCGTTCTCGGTGAACCTCATGTTCATGTACACGTAGAACTCCTTCCAATGCTTGGGGAAGAAGACCGCGCCCCAGCTGCACGGTAATTGGTGGAGGTACGGCGTGTTCGGGTGGATGTGCTTGAAGAACTCCGTCGCATTCCATTTCGGCCGCTCCTTCACGATCTCGACCAACTTCGGGGTGTAGAGAGAGATCGACGAGAGCTCCGGGAGCGCGACCTGCGGGTCATAGTGATAGGCCAAGAGAGCATACTTGATCCACAAGTAGTAGTAAGGGGAGACCTCGATGTCGTCCTCGAGGAGGAGGCCGTAGTCGTCGTCGGAGGCCGGGTACCAGCTCTCGCTGACGGCTCGGATCAGGCCTCCCTGGATGATCCTCCGGCGTAGGGTCTTGGGGCCCTGCGGCCAGTGGAAGGAGTTCACCAGCTTTATGGTGGCCTCGTCGACCTTGCTGTCCATGTTGAAGCTGATCGGGACCTCGTCGCTGAGGTAGAAGGCATTGCTGAGCGACGTGAGGAGCCTCTTCAGGGACGTCGCTCGGTTCTGCGTGATGATGTTGACGGAGATTCGCATCCGGTTCCAATCTGCTTATCCAACAAACCAAATTACCTCTATCGGAAAAGAAGAAGAAGAAGAGAATAAAAAAGTAGAGTGTAAGAGGTCTTACTCGGTAGCGCCGTTGACCGGAGATCAGCCATCCAAAGCACCTTGGGCACGGAGGCCCTGGGCAAGAGCACCACCGTCGTCGTCCCATTCCCGTTGCTCTCCGCGGCCATCCTCAGCGCCTTCTTCACGTTCGCGTCCAGGTCAGCCACCGCAACCACCACGCTCGGGTTGTGGATCCGAATTAGCCCCTTCACGCTCGAGTAGACCACCTGGAGCACCGGGACCTCCGAGTCCGACACCCCCGAGGTCGCCCCGACGGCCAGGTCGAACACCTTGAACCGCCTCTCCCTGCACACAGACGACGGCCACCGGAGCACGGAGGTGGCGGCCTCGCATGGGCAGAAGCCGCCGCCGGAGACCGCGAGGTAGGCCTTCTTGCCGACGGTGGAGCGGAACTTCTCGAGGAGGGGGGCGAGGGCCTTGACCTCGGCGACGGAGTGGGCGTAGAACAGGGCGTCGATCCGCTGCGGGTGCATCTGGGCCCACTGGGTGACGTAGCCGGAGGCGAGGGCTCTCCACCACTGATCGTCGCGGACCTGGACGATGTCCTTGAAGATCACCGTCGTTTCCGACACGTAGGCCAGCCGGTGCTCGCTATCGCCCCACGTGTCCGTGTCGCTGGGGTCCACCGGCAGCACGTAGGAGTAGGCGTTTCTGTACTTTTGGAGCTGGTAGCTGCCAAATACAACATCAAGAGCATATTGATGTCCAAGGAATAGGAAATCAATCCGAGCCCTTTTTTTTTTTTAATCTAATGGAAATAAATGCACCGCAATCATTATTAAATGAAATAATTTAATTACTCATTCATCATCAGACGTGACTATGCGGTGTGTCATGCAAAGTTCGATTTTTCGCTGATGATAATCTAGTTAAAGTTTCCAAAATATGCACGAGAGCAATAATTCGATTGATTAATTGGGGAGCCGTCCAATTTCCTAAAGTCAATATGCATGAAAAATTGAGGATTGAACAAAAAAAAAAAGAAAAATCTCGGGATCAAACAAAGTAGGGGCGAGGGACTCCGTGACCACCCCCTTGAATGCACACTTGAAATTTGATGAATTGTATATAACTAGGAAGGTGATGAAAACCCTAATCGTTGACCACGCCATTAATGAATGCCTCGGGTGGGAAGATTCTCAGATAAAATAAAACTTCCCATGCACGCTATTTTAATAACCCCTTCGAGTAGAAAATGATTACTTTCAGTTCCAATCTATCGAGTTCAAATTTCTACGTGATCGGAACCATTTGCTCATCCTAACTTCTCTATTTATTGTAGCCTTAGCTTCTAACTAATCTACCTCGAATAATCAAATAAGTGTGTATACTATGAAGAACAGGTCACCCACTCAATAAAATTCTTAGTTTCCTAGTATAGTTTAGCAATTTTTGGTGATCTCAAGCCTACTTTAATGATACTCTTTGTTTTGGGTTACTCAAAGTTAGCATGTTTTATTGACTTTATCTGATGCATGAAACGTCACTAATCACTAGACGTTTCTCTGTTTATTCATAAAGTTCTAAAACCAATGAACAAAATCATGGATATCGTGATCCGATCATGTGAGAGAAAATCGAAATATTTTAGTACGTACCTAAGGTGGAGATCTTCGCCGGTCATGAATGTGAAGGGCGTCTCGATGAAGAGCGTCTTCACGAGCTCGGCTGACAAGAACCACGAGCTGGACAGGAAATCCACCTGAACGATCCGTTCCGCCGTGATGTTGTAGGCCGGGTCGGGCAGATAGAGCCCTGCCTCCTTCGACCGGAACTTCCGGTAGCTAGGGAACGTGAAGTCCTTCTGCCGGAACGGCAGGATCCGCCCGATGCTCCCGAGGACCGAGTTCTTGTACTTGTCGGTTCCGGCCACGTGCGACAGGATCTGCACCATCTTCTTCCCGGGGATCATGTCGTCGTCGAGGACGTACACGAGGTCGGCCTCAGTCTGCAGCGCCATTTGGAACCTCCCGTAGTATTTGAAGTCGTAGCTCGAGCTGACGAAGCTGATTCTTGAGTCGTTGTAGCTCTCAACGATCCTTCTCAGCGAGAGCTCATTGGGGCTACCGAAGGAGAGGACCCAAACATGGTGAAACGGTAGCGTTTGGTGGAGCAGCGAGTCCAGTTGCGCACAGAGCGTTTTCCTCTTGAAGTGGTTCAAGATCACAGTCACTTTTGGCCGGTTCGGGCCCTTCAAGTCCCACTTGGACTTCATCGCCATGAGCTGAGCCAGAGTCTCCGTCCCAAAGTTCTTGCTCTGGAATGACAATACCTCATCGTAGAGCTCTCTCTTGAGCTTGATCATCACCGCATCGTTGGACTTCTTCTGCTCGAACTCGATCTTCTCGTGCTCGCACGCCTCCATGGGGCTGACCCGCGGGATCAGTTCGGCCCCCAGGACCGAGTTGGCTGATTCTTGGTAGCGGCTCAGTACATGGGGTGGGACTATGAACTGCTTCCATTGCTGCGCGATGCGCGTGGCCCACGTGAAGTCCGGCTTGGACCTCAGATCGATCGCGGGGCTCATGTAGTACAGCAGGAAGGTCGCGTAGACTGCAAAAGCGAACTGCAGGAAGGTGAGGCACGCGACGAGGCGGCCTGAGTAGCTCCGTTGGAGCTTCAGCTTGCTGGCCTTGTTGCCGCTAACGTAGTCGGTCAAGACGCCTTCCAAGTAATCCCCGCTTCTCATGGTTGCGTTTCGGACTAAACCCATTTCTTGAATTTAGCCCTAGAGCATATCCAAGACCCTGCAAGGAGCTTTAAAAAGGAAAAAAAGAACAGAATCAAGAAATCATTGATTCAGTCTATACTACTTCAATGAGCTGAGGCATGAAATGTGCAAAAAGATCAAATTTTGAGACTGACCCACAATTTCTACAATCCAAAAGAAGCGAATAACAGTTCGATATGCACGGCTTTGGCGTGATTCCGATGGGAAAAGTTCGATAGATACCTCGGTTCGATTCAGAAGAAAGAAGGCTTTTAAGGGCTAAGAGGCTTTTGAGGGATTCTGGAGAGTGGTAGACCACTGCATTTGGGAGAGCCATGGATCTTGTGCCTTTATAATAATTAAAAAGAGCGAGCTAGAAAAATGTAAAAATGAAGCAGCCCAACCCCATGAGAAATGGCACCAAAGGTCACATGGGCTAACCTTGCTTGTGTTTGTCACAAAAATATATAAATTGATTAAAAGAAAGAAAGAAAGAAGATGGTGAGGACGCGTTATCTTCGCTTCTTCTCATACATTCCCACCCTCGAGACACCGATTTGAAGCCGGTTTTGATGCCGGAGTATAGGGCTTCCCTTGCGTTTTTGGCACTTCGCTTCTTCTCTCTACTGCAAATAAAATTTAACCCTCTCTCTCTCTCTCTCTCTCTCTCTCTCTCTAACTTGGTTTTGAGTTTGGCATGGAGAGAGAGGTTGAATTAAGTTTCCGCAAAATTCTAGGCCAATACGACAACAACGTGAGATTTCTGGTCCTGAAAAAGCACTGCTGATAGAGACAATGCAAGGTGTATAGGTGTCATTTGCATTAATGTTCCAATAATATATTATCCATTTTGCAGGTTCATTAGATTTTCTTCTGCATAAAACTAACTTAAAAGTGATGGGTGGTACCCAAATCCCGATCAAATTCCCCAATTCTCGTCAAACCCGCTTCCCAAGAACAAGATTCGAGGAGCACCTCAAGTTTCTACCCGGAGAAGTTCATCACACGACAAATGCAAGCGACGGAATGGCCCAGACCTTTGAGCTGAGAACAAGAAAAGACCTGGAAGAGACATGAAGCAAATTAAAGGGAGAAGTCAAAACCCAGTACCTTGATGGGGAAGAAAGATCGAAATCAATTGGCTTGAGCTTAATTTCTTCTTCAGCAAATCAAGCTAAAGCTTAGCTAAGAACCTCGACCTTGCACCACCGTCTGAGTGAAGATGCATGAAGAGAAAGAAATGAAAAAGGAAAAAAATATTGGGCAAGGCTTGATTGAGTAATGGGGGAGATATATAAAGTACAGATATATACATGTGATTTTCGTATGGCCAAGGTTGACTTTGCATGAAGATACGTAGATGAAATTAGCAGAAAGGTGGGCTATGCTAATGCCATCTCGCCAAACTTTATGGGCAAGTTGAATGCAAGAAAACAGATGACTGGATTGCTTGTATTTAGCTTGCGGGAGAGAAGAGTACAAATGGGTTCGGCATGGCTCGTTCAAGGAATTTGAACAAGAATTCTGGGAAATTCAGATAAAAAAGAAAGAGACCACACATACCTTTTTTTCCTCGTTGGTCAAGTCTTTTTGTTTCTTCTTTGGTCGGTAGGCTGGCATTAAAGTTGCAGAACATGAGGGGGAGAGAGGAATGACAGAAAAATTGGGATTAGTATAACGGATTGATCATGATCAACTAACTAGGGGGAAGAAACTGCTGAGACATGGCAGAAAAAAAAAAAAGAAACCCTAGAAAATTATTAGGTAAAGCTGAATATGATACATTCTATTTGTTTCACCTAAGTTTGTGTCTATCGCATGGATGACAAAGTTTTGAGTAGTCTTCAAATGACCTCGCTTGGGCGTGAAATTGGAACATGATCAAATACTGTCCACACGTATGATTGATTGGAGGAGTTCTCGAATGATGGGTGTGCCCAAAACTGAAGGGCACGTTCAAGAACTACTTGAACTTATGTCGAGATTCGCACGGGGTCATACTTATTAGAACCACCTTCTTAAGAGTTTGTGTAGTTCATATGTTTTTCTCCAACTATTAAATGCTTAGTTACACTCCTCTGCGAAGTTCAGCCGATTGACTTATGTTCGGTAGCCATACATGTATGTGTGTCTCTATTTAGGGAAAATTTTCCAAAAAGTTATAAACCTATTGTATGGCGGCCAATTTAGTCATAAACCTTTTAATTACGCCAATTTAGTCCTAAACCTTTTGACAATTTGCCAATTTAGTCATAAACCTTTCGATTGTGCTAGTGCAGTCACAACCATGTTGAAATTTTTATCAATTTAATCCTAAACCTATCTTGGCAAAAAGGACTACATTGACAAATCATCAAAATGTTTAGGACTACATCGGCAGATCGTCAAAAGGTTTAAGACTAAATTGGTACAATGGAAAGGTTTAGAACCGCATTGGCAAATTATCAAAAGGTTTAGGACTAAATTGGCTGCCGTACAATAGGTTTAGGACTTTTTGGATAATTATCCCTCTCTATTTATAAGTTGGGTCAATATTGGAGTAGAATGTCAATGTACATGTATATCTCCATAGATGTGTCTATGGCTCAGCCTACCATCTTTCTTTCAACGCTCTAAAGATATACCTGGATTTTTATGTATGTGTACATAGGTTACATGCTACTTTCACAGATTCAACTCCATGGATGCTTTTTGTGTCTTGGATAATAACATCATCCATAAAGTGACTCCTTGAGTTAATTTTCTGGCTCTAATTCGAATTTATGAGAAGAAGCAATCAACTATTTTCTTAGAAAAAAAAAAGGGAAATTAGTCGATATCTTCACGTTGAGCTCACTTTACACTTCTGTGCTCTCTCTCCCATTACTCAATCTGTGTTTGAGAAAGCAAAAGACAAGAAGCCTCGCCTTTCGTTGACTTTCGACAGAACATGTGAGGTTTACCAACAAGCGCCGTGGTTGAGAGAAGATGCCGTTTTGGCGTTGACTTCTTTCCATCCGTGCTTAATGAAAGGGTTTAGCTACCAACTATATTAACATGTTGACTAAGACTTCACACACCATCCTAATGATCATCCGCTAATTACTGTCCTAAGATGAAAGATTTGCGTTGGTTGACAACAGATCAGGACTATGTAGTAGACCCCAAGAGGCGTGTCAGTTAATTCTTGGAAAACGAAGAAAGCATATAAGTTCCTTTACTTCGTTGGTGGCAAAAGGGACACATAATCGTATCGCGATGTACATGGCTTTAACAAAGTTCTAATTATCTAGTTAATTATATCATTCGAATCAATCTTCCGTGCTTATAGAACTTAGATCGAGCAAGCATAGAAAAAAAAAAACAGAAGCCGACAAACACGTCAAATTTAATCGGTCATTAGGCATTCCAGCGGCAAGGCAGATCAGAAGGCAGGGAAGTTTTCGAAGAGTTTTCGAGTCTTAGGACCTTCGCCATCGTCAATAAAAGAACTACCCTTCTTTCATCAAGAAGGGTGTGATTTCTTTCACATAAATCGCTAGGACGATGAGTTATCTACTACTCTCCTAAAAAGGGTTATTAAATTGACGTTTTCTTTGTAAAAGCAAACTACTTATGTTGCGACCAATGTTGAATTCCATGTAAATTAGAATATCAATTGGAATCTCATCATTTTTAAATTGTCCAAGTGCATACACTTAGCATTAAGCATCTCGAGGCAGAATCGCGAGATCTCCTCAATATTACTGACGGAAGGACCGAAGCCCCTTTCTCCCTCTTGGGGAGCGCACATGGAAGCACTTCTGCTTTAGAAATTAATTTCTAGGTAGAAGTTGATTTTTCTAATTTTGGAGATAAGTATTTTTATTTTTATTTTACTTTTCATATGGCTTCAAAACTACTTCTGGAGTAAAAAAAAATGCTCCAAAAGTAAAAAAAAAAATGAAGTTGCATAGCCAAACGAATTTCTGCTTCAGAAGTTGCGTTACCAAACGGATTTCTACTCCAGAAGTGTTGTCATGCGTGCTCCAAGGGGACGTAATTATTAATTCCACTTTTTGTGACTTCATTTTATTTTATTTTATTTTAATGGCAAGATAGAAGCATTCGAAGGTCAAAACTCTACGCCCCCAGCAGAAAAAAAGTCAACCAATTTTTGTCCCGGAAAGGGACGTAATTATTAATTTCTCAATGCCCAATATGATCGTCCGTGTGCTGACAAGCGCACTGCGTTGGCCCCCTTTGACTTGGGCCAGATGGCAGAATTTGACCGAGCCTAATACGAGTCTGTAGATCTCGTGGAACCCAGAAAGGAAGACCTAACAAGCAAAGAAGATGAAGAAGAAGAATATTGATTTCAATGGATCGGTGTAACATCACGAGCTTCGTCAGTAGTTTAGTTCTTGATCTCATCATATGTTTGTTACTTCATGCAAAAAAATGGATAACGTTAAGTAATTAGATGCCCTAATCTCGACATAAGCGAGATGTAAACCGCGTCGGCTCTTGACTTAAGCTCATGGTTTCTACCTCCTCACATTAACATCGGAGCTACGTGTTCTGTCCCGCGGCTTAGCTCTTATTTCACGGGAAAAGTACCAAAAAATTATAAATCTATTATATTGGTATCAATTCAGTCCTCAATCTTTTTGTATTGGTACCAATTCAGTTCATCCGACCAATTTAGCCAGAAAATCATTGACGTGGCGTGGTTGGCACTGACATGGGCAATTTTTAGGTAATTCTTTTGAAAAATAATTTTTAATTATTTTTTACTTTTTTCATTTTTTTTTCTTTCACTTTGGCCGGCAAGGGTAGTCGGCCACTAGGCGAGAGCTGCTGGCCCTCGACATCGCCTTGCCTACGGCCGGGCATGAAATAAAAAAAAAGGAAAAAATAATTACATTTAAAAAAACAATTACTAAAAAATGTCTACATCAGCGCTAGCCGCGTCACGTAAGATGGCCGACATCCACTTTAGTGATTTCCAGCTAAAATTGGTCTGATGGACTAAATTGGTACAGATACAAAACGATTTAAGCCTAAATTAGTCATATTAAAAGGTTTAAAATTGAATTAATATCAGCGTAATGTATTTAGAATTTTTTTTGAGTACTGTTTTCCCCATTCGATACACGTGTACAAGACGGCTCGCCTAGAATTTATCGGACTCGAAAGTTTCGAAAACCCTATTTTACCGAAAAAAGAAAGTGGGTCGTCCTCTATCCAAAACAAATTAACGGTGACAAACGTAATAATTTGACACGATGGTTACTAGTCAAACGTCTCGGGGCCGGCGCCTTGTATTTCTCTTTATTTCGACAACGGTCTCCTTTCGCCATTTTCAACTTTTATTTCCTTTATTTGTTTATGAGTTCAAACGAGAGGTGAGCATGATTTCGGGATAGAATCTGAAATTTAGAACCGGATCGGTTGGGAATCTGTCCGGTTTCGGGTTTCAAAATATGCAGGGTAGGTTTTATGTACCTAAAATTGAAGAACATGTTCCGACAGGTAAGTTACAGGTTTCATGTACATGGAATCTGGAACCTGAAACCTATAAAGAGTTTTTGCATACTTGGTATATGTTTTCTCGCAAATCATATGGTATTCCATGGCGTCCGACCTCTCGTCTGAGTTTCTATTTCCGGCAATATTTATGACTGAGACTTTTACTTTATTAATATTTTATATTTATTTGTATGTCTAAATATGAGTTGTGGTCAATGGATTGTAGAAATAAATGGTGGTCATTAAAGGTGATGTTCATTTCAATACTTAAACTAAAAATGTAGGTGGAACCTGAGAAGATCATGGAACCTATTACATTATAGGTTTCAGGTTCCAAGATATGCATGGTAGGTTCCAGTTTCCAAAAAAAATGAACCTGTTTTGACGAGTAGATTCTAAATTCTAGGTGGAACATGTAAACTATTCACCCATACTTTTAACGAGCAACCGCACGCTCGATTTTAGCTTCATTTATCGTTCCATGTTCATGTTCAAAACTAACAATTAACAGCAAAAAGACTTGGATTGTTCGACTGGTAGTTTAAGTAGAAAAACCAGAACCATTGGGAATGATTCAATTGCTAATTTCTGATTTAGCGCGTTGGCCATCATAGAACGAAGCAGTTGGTCTCTCTTTTACCCATGCACCAATAAAGCATCTTCTGATAGGGCGTTTCACTCAATACTGTGCTACTCATGAAAATCATTTTTCAAATAAAATATTTAGTTTTTATTTATTCAGTGATTTGGGTATATGATTTCTTTCTTGCCAGAAAAAGAAATTATTTTCCTCCGGTTTAAGCTTGTTATTTTTAAGTTCATTTTTCCGTGAATCCATTAGTTTTTTGTCATCCAAACACCGTAAAGTGAGAAAATAATTTCCCGGAAATAATTTTCCTTTAAACAAACGGATCCTAGAATTCAAGATTAAGGAGAAAATGACCAAAAGAGTTATATGCATGTTGCACTTTTGCCAATTCACTCCTAAACCTTTTTTATTGTGCCAATTGAGTCGTGAATATTTTCATGTTGTGCCAATTGAGTTCATCCGGCCAATTTTGACAGAGAATCGCCGACGGAGACGATTTTTGACTTTTATTAATTTTTATTTTATTTTCTTCTCTTTCCTTCTTTATTATTTTTTTTTTTTACTATGGCTGGCGAGGTTCGTCCCCTTGCCCCGGCACATGACCCCGTTTATTCCACAAAGAACAACATCGTTATTTTGTCCTGCGTTCTCAAGTCTCTGGAATTGGGTTGGATCTCGTATCTAGAAAACCTACAAGTGGAGCGATACCTACCCCATTTTGCCGCGGCATTCCCACATGGTTTTCTCAACTGACTTTAATTCTCATGTGAGTTGGAGTCTCTAGAGGGAAGTCTCGAACTGATCACCTCGGATGTGCCGTACGGTGCACCACTTGTTCCTTCATATATATAAGCCTATGAAATTAATGGATACGTCTTTGATTAAAAAAAATTATACATAGTACAGAATTATATATGTATTTTTCACGGAATAAGACGGTGCATTTAAAGTTCAGACAAACCCTTCAATTTCCGGGTCAACCCGTTCAACGATAACATGACTTCTTGAGATGATATTGGAGATGTGAGATGCCAGTTGGTAACAAGTAATTCTCTAAAGTGGACACATGATTTGTTTTTTCTTGTTCCGCTTTATATTTGGGGTGACAGCTTTTTTACAGCAACTATTGACACGTCCATCTTCATCTTCGAGGGAATAGTACAAAAAGTCTTAAACTTATTGATTTGGTATCAATTCAGTCTTCAACATTTTATATTTGTGTCTGTTGTGGAAAACGCCAAGAGATGTGCGAATTCAAGCGCGAAATAGCGAAAGACGAAAGTAAAATAAAAAACGCATGAGACACGATACACTTGCAAAACCCAAAACGGAGAAAAATCACGGGGAGAGAGAGGGGTTTCACTATCTTCAATAATGAGTATAAGCGTACAATCAAAGATTTAAAGATTTAACAAGAAGAAGTGAAAAGCTAAAGGTTTTGGGGCAAAAGCTAAAAGCTCGGGGCAGAAGTGAAAGCAAACGTTACAATGTAATATGCAACATATCCCTTTGATAACCCCCTCCAAAAAACCCTAAAACAAAGTTGCATGGTCCAAACTACCATTGTCTTTAATTTGAAAATCAAAATATAACAAATCTCCACATTGACTTCAAATCTCCAGAAGAGCGTTTTAACAAACGCCAAAAGTCCTCTCTCCCTCACCACCAATAGTGACCACACAAGGCCACCCGCCAAACGGCGGAATAAACAACGCACACCCCTAAGCCTATGTGAGTGTACTCGATGTAGGAAACAAGGGATGAAATGTCACCAACTCCGCATAAGTAACTTAAATGGCGAAAATGCCAACCAAGTCCAAACAATGCTTGAACTTGATCAAAGGAATTGGTTTAGTCAACATATCTGCTGGATTATCCACCGTAGGTACTTTCTTCACTGTTACTATACCCTTAGCAACCTCATTACGCACAAAGTGATAACGAATATCGATATGTTTCGTTCTATCGTGATACATCGCGTTCTTGGTCAACTGGATCACACTTTGGTAATCGCAAAAGATAACGCAGGCTCCCTCCTGCTTTACCTCAAGTTCAGTAATCAAACGCTTCAACCAAAGAGCTTCCTTTGCTGCTTCCGTTGCTGCCATGTACTCTGCTTCGGTGGTAGATACAACAACCGTGTCTTGCAAAATTGCTCTCCAACTAACCGCGAAACCACCAAGCGTAAAAACATAACCTGTCAAAGATCTCCTTTTATCGAGATCACATGCATAGTCAGAATCAACGAAGCCAACAACTGAATGCCCTGTATCACAACCTCTATCAAAGACCAAACCAACATCTGAGGTACCCCGGATATACCGAAGAATCCACTTCGCTGCTTGCCAGTGAGCTTTACCCGAATTTTCCATCTACCTGCTCACAACACTAACTGCTTCGGAAATGTCTGGACGAGTGCATACCATAGCATACATAAGACTACTCGCAGCACTAGAATATGAAACTCGAGACATCTCTTCTCCTTATTCTTTGGTTTTAGGCGACAAAGAAGTAGAAAGTCTAAAATGGGATGCCAAAGGAGTACTTACCGATTTAGCATTCTTCATGCCGTAAAGTTCAAGTACTTTCTCAATATACTCCATCTGCGAAAAGTATAACTTCCCAACCTGTCTATTTCTACGAATATCCATATCTAGAATTTTTTTGGCAGCTCTAAGATCTTTCATCTCAAATTCCCTGCTAAGTTGCCTCTTTAACAATTGTATCTCTGACATGTCCTTCGCTGCAATAAGCATGTCATCCACATACAATAGCAAATAAATAAAAGAACCATCACGCAATCTCTTATAGTACACATAATTGTCATGCGCACTTTGCGAGTAGCCATGACTTAACATAAAGCTATCAAACCTCTTGTACTATTGACGTGAAGATTGCTTGAACCATACAAGGAGCGTTTCAACCTGCAAACGTGATCTTCTTTACTCTCAACAACGAATCCCTCGAGTTGAGACATATAGATTGTCTCCTCAAGCTCGCTATGTAGAAAAGCGATCTTGACATCAAGTTGCTCAAGTTCTAGATCATAAAGGGCCACTAACGCGAGCAACACACGAATGGAACTATGTTTCACAACTGGAGAGAACACTTCATTGAAGTCGATCCCTTCCTTCTGACTAAAGCCCTTCGCTACCAAACGTGCATTGAATCTTTCATCTTCAACCCTTGGAATTCCCTCGTTTCTTGTGAAGATCTACTTGCATCCAACAGCTCTTTTGCCCTTAGGCAATTTCACAAGATCCCAAGTTTGGTTCTTATGAAGAGACTCTATCTCTTCATTCATCGCAACAAGCCACTTCTCAGATTTAGAACAAATAGTAGATTCACGGAATGTAGAAAGTTATTCAATACCAAGCTCTTCAACAACTGAAAGAGCATATGCTACCAAATCAGGGAAACCATACCTCTGGGGAGGCTTAATTTGCCTTTTAGCTCTCCTTGCAGCCAAAGTCAGAGGTTGTTCAACTTCTTCTACTTCATCTTTATTCGAATCTGAGTCTTGTTGCTCACTGCCACTTTCTAATTGAATAGGAACATCTTTAGAGGTTCTCCGTGGATGCTCTACACTAAACTCCACATTTTTCGCTACATTCTCTTCCTGAATATCTGTAGACTCAATAACTTTTTTCCGATCAAGCATAGAATTTTCATCAAAAGTAACATCCCTACTGATTATAAACTTTGGTGACTAAGGATCAGAACACCACAATTTATATCCCTTAACACCATCTGCATAACCAACGAAAATACCTTTCTTAACTCTAGGTTCAAGTTTACCATTTTTTACATGATAATAAGCAGGACATCAAAATACTTTCAAAATAGAATAATCAGAAGGTTTACAAGACCATACCTCGTTTGGAGTCTTACATTCAATTGCGGTAGAAGAGAACGATTCACCAAATAACATGTCGTGTTCACGGCTTCGGCCAAAAAATCTTTATCAAGTCCAGCATTAGAAAACATACATCTAGCTCTCTCTAAAAGTATTCGGTTGATGCGCTCCGCCACCCCATTTTGTTGAGGTGTATACCTGATTATTATTTTTTTTTTGGTAAGATAAGTATATTGATGAGAAGAAGCGCAGGTTACAAAGACAAACCAAACCGCACACCACAATGTGTCGCAAAAGCATAGGGGATGCTCGGGAAAGAAAAAACTAGTGTATACCTAACTGTTCGATGTCGAACAATCCACGAATCTTTACAGTACTTGTTAAAATCACCTCCAAAAACTCAAGACCATTGTTTGTTCTGAGACGCTTTATCTTTTTGCCAGTTTGATTTTCAATCAACATCTTCCACTTCTTGAATGTATCAAAAACGTCACTTTTACGCTTCAAGAAATAAATCCAGACTTTTCTAGAAAAGTCATCAATAAATGTCAGAAGATAAACTGCATCTCCTTTAGATATAACCTGTGCAGGTCCCCACAAATCGGAGTGAATATAGTCAACTATGCCCTTCGTCGAGTGCACCCCAGTATTGAAACTAATTCTGCGCTGTTTCTCGTAAACACAATGCTCACAAAAGTCAAGTGAGACTGTATGCTCCCCACAGAGTAAACCACGCTTACTCAAGATAGTCATCCCTCTTTCGCTCATGTGGCCCAACCGCACATGCCACAACCTTGATTTATTAGAATCTGAAAAGGATGATATATTTAAAGAACCCACAACGGTACTTCCTTACATAACGTAAAGACCATTCTTCTTATTACCTCTCATCACAATCAAAGAGCCCTTTGAAATTTTCAAAACTCCACCTTCACTGGTATACATGCATCTAGTAGAATCCAAGCTGCTCAAAGAAATAAGGTTCTTCTTCAAATCTGGGATGTGTCTAACATCTATCAAAGTTCTTACTATATTGTCATGACATTTGATCCGCACAGTACCAATACCTACAATCCTGCAAACTGCATTGTTGCTCATCAAAACTGAACAACTACTGACTTTCTCATATGTGTGGAACCAATCTCTATTTGGGCACATATGGTATGAACATGCCGAGTCCAAAATCCATTCATCGTCTTCACGACAATCTGAAGACAAAATGGTAAAAACATCGTCTGCATTAGCAAACTCATTATCCATCACTAGACTAGCCGAATCAGAACTCTCCATTGACTTTTTCCCCTTAGCCTTGAGCAAAAGACACTCGCTTTTTATAGCGTCCGAACTTGTGACAATAATAACACTCAACTTTTGTCTTGTCCTGGCCTGACCTAGACTTCGAACGCCCTAACAATTAAGCCATCGGCTTTATCTGCACTACTACTCGCATTCAACTTTGTACGTATCTTCGCGAAATTCAGCGAGGCCTTCACATCCTCAAGAGTTAAGGATTCTCTTCCATACAACATAGAATTCACAAAATTCTCATACGAGCTCGGTAGTGAGCATAGCACAATTAGGGCTTGATCTTCATCATCTAACTTCAAATCTAGATTTTTCATATTCATTATGATTTTATTAAATTCATCTAGATGTTTTTGGATAGGAGTACCTTCTTGCATCTGTAGCATGTAAAGACGCTGCTTCAAAAATAATCTCGTCGTAAGAGATTTCTTCATATAGAGACTTTCTAGCTTTTGCCACAATCTTGAAGCCGTTTCTTTATCAGGGACCTCACAAAGCACCTTGTCGGACAATGATAATTGGATGGTGCTGTGCGCCTTCTCTTCCATCTCCTCGATCTCTACCATAGTCATATCGTCGGGGTAATTCCTATCCAAGGCTCTAATTGAACCTTCCCGACGCAACAAAGCCTTCATCCTGATCATCTATAGCCCAAAAGTGTTTTGGCCATCGAAGGGTGCCACTTCGAACTTGATAGATGCCATCTCGAACAAAAAGACCGAAATTCCTTCCCTCTTATACCAATTTGTTGCGGAAAACGCTAAGAAATGTGCGAATTCAAGCGCGAAATAGCGAATGATGAAAGTAAAATAAAAAACGCACGAGACACGATATACGTGGAAAACCCAAAACAGGAAAAACCACGGGGAGAGAGAGGGGTTTCACTATATTCAATAACGAGTACAAGCGTGCAATCAAAGATATAAAGATCTAACAAGAAGAAGTGAAAAACAAAGGGTTTCGGAGCAGAAGCCAAAAGCTCGGGGCAGAAGCGAAAGCAAGCGTTGCAATGTAATATGCAACATATCCCTTTTATAGCCCCCTCTAAAAAAAACCCTAAAACAAAAGTGCATGGCCCAAACTACCATTATCTTTCATTTGAAAGTCAAAATATAACAGTACCAATTTAGTCTATCCTTTCAATTTTGATTGGAAATCGCTGACATGGACGACGACCGTCCTACGTGACATGACCGACCACGTGCTCAATTTCAGCACTGGCAGTTGACGTCAATGTCAACGATTTCTAGCCAAAATTAATCGGAAGGATTGAACTGGCATAAATGCAAAAGGTTTAAGACTAAATTGATTCAATTGACATGTTAGGACAGAAATGGTACTAATACAATAAGTTTAGGATTTTTTCAGTACTTTTCCATGTTTTTTGGCCACGTATGTGCCATTTGTCATTTTGACACACGCACAAGGAAATTTGGAATCTGTTCAATTCAGATTAGGTAGGCTAGTTCAAGCTCTATACTGAAGATACCCAGCTACAAATCAAATGAATCGTACAAGAATTCGATATTATGGAGATTCTAATTAAACAAATAGCACGTTAAGTAGATTCGACACTTATAATTTTGACTCCCCAAGGTATATACGGGGGAGGTGCCAAGACTATGAAAATTTGTGAATGATTTTGCTATAAGCATCGGCATTGCCATTGTACTTTTCTACTATTTCCTAACACAAAATGCCGAGAGAAAATCCAACAATGAACAAAGGATCAAACCATAATCATTTAAACTTTTGACACAGTCGACAGTGATCCTACAAAGTTTTCACATTATTTCACTATATCAAGTTCATAGTGAATTAGAAAAATTTACCGCTAAATAAATGCACTGTTTAGATTATAGCCTATTGTATTGAGGCCAACTTTGAATTTACAAGATAAAAAATTAGGGTAAAAATTCCACGGTGAATTGTAGAGTCATCCTTTTAATTTCCTTAATTCACAAGGATTACTTTTCTCCTAATTTCTTCTTTTTTTCTTTCTCAATCATCTGGAGATGTCATAATTTGTAGAGGAGGCCAGTTGCTCCATCTCCCAACTTAGCTTCGAAGCCACCCTTTCATGGCGAGGACAATACTCCTGCAAAATTCATATCGCAATTTTGAAGGATTAGCATCCATCTTCTCACTTATCAATTCTTTTTTCTTTTCTTTGGCTGAATTAATATGAATCAAGCACGATTTATTGGAAGCGAACCAAACATGAAAATAACAAACATTACCAAAACCAAAGTGTTAATGAACGAAGGCTTCGTTTATTTCGCGAAAAATGAACGATTTGAAAAATATTTTCCTAAAAATGATCGCTCATAACGTTTACAAAAGTGAATAGCAAGAAATGTATTCCTCGTCCATGAAATTGTTTAGACATACATTGTTACCGATAATGAATATATTTTTAACTGGCTAATTATGTCAAGCGATACAAGAGATTATTTTTACTGAAATGTTCTTCAAATCGTTTATATTTATTGTGAAACAAACGGACGAGAAACTTTTTAATTACCTCCATTCTCTTGATCAAGTCCCGGGCACAAGGGGCAGATACAATGATGTGGCGTGCATTGGGCCCTATGAAACCTTCCTCCACTGCTTTGTCGATGAATTCCAGCAAGGGGTTGTAGTACCCATCTACGTTCATCATTCCCACCTGCTAAATTTATCTTTATTACCGTAAGGAATGCCAGAAGAAAAATTTTCAAATAAAGATCGACTTAAAAAAACTAAATGGAGAATAAGATTTACTACAGTAAGAAAAGATGAATTACCGGCTTGTCATGGATGCCCAGTTGGGCCCAGGTTATCACCTCCAGAAGTTCTTCGAGCGTCCCATAACCCCCTTGTGAAAAATCATACTCAGATTTGCCAACATTGCAAAAAATTTAGTTCCTTTTTAGATTATTAATTGATGGAGACTTGTTTGCCATAAATAAATCTCGAGAGTAGTTTTTTTTTTTTTTTTTGTGCTTTTTTTGGCTAGGTGAGTCGAGTGAGTTACTATCGTTTCACTCTTATTTTTCAAAAAAGGGATAAATGCACTTAAAGTCTTAAAACTTGTCATGAAAGTATAATTGAGCCCCAAAACTTATAAAAAGTGTAATTAAGTTCTAAAACTTGTCAATTTGGTGCAATTGAGTTCTTCCGTTAATTTTGTCCAACTTGCCTAACGAGAAATGCTGACGTTGTTCTTTTTCATATTTTTTTTCTCTTTTTATGTGACGGTGACGTGGTTAAAACATGAAGCATAAGGTTAAAATAGAACTGTATTGGTTCATATAAGTATGAATGCTATTTAAAATTAAAAAATAAGCTAAATTAAGAAAAAAGATGTGTAGCCCTTGTCGCCGCCGCTCCACCATCTTCGGGAAGGGACAACGAGGGTGGGCGATGGCCGACTAGGGTTGTCAGGCCCCAACCCTCCCCGGTCTCAAGCAAGGGCTTGCAGACCCTTGCCCAGATCTGGGCGAGGGTCGCCGGCCACCTACCGCTACCCATCCCTCACCTTTATCGGCCCTTCTCGGCGATGGTGGGCCGGCAGCCCCTCGCTACCTAGTTTCTCATCCCCCACCCCCCCTTTCTCTCTTTTAGCTTGTTTTTTTAATTCTAATTTAAATACAATTTATAAATCAGATTGAGATCAAAATGATGTTGCTTTAGCAATGCCATCGCCACGTCTGTTAGAGAAAATAATAATAAAAAATCACGTTAACATTTTCCGTTAGTCAAGTTGGACGAAGTCAACCGAAGAACTCGATTACACTAATTTGACAAGTTTTAGGATGTGATTGCATTTTTTTTTTGTAAATTTTAGTACTCGATTTGTATTATCGTGACAAGTTTTAAGACTTGTGCACTTATCCCTTTTTGGGAGGAGGCTCAAAATTGAGGTCATTCAGACCAGACCACTTGGGTTCAACATGGGCCGAGTGTCGAAACTAAGCCCGAATTGGTCAAGCCATTAGACCTGATCTTCGTTGAAAATGGAATGCATTCATTGCTGAACATCGAGGGGATTTTACGTGAGCACTAACCAGGTAAGGCGATGAAGGCGTCCGAATGTCGAGCCATCTCCGCCTTCCTCTCATGCATGTCGGCAACCGCCTTCACTTCTCCCACTGTTTCTCCAGTTATCTGCCACACCACAAACAACTTTTCCACTGTCCGAATCCAATATTCAAAACATGCAGATCAAAAAGCCCCCCTCACATGTGTCGTGCGGAGCGAGTTAGCATTCGTCCGATGCATGTGAGCCGAGATGGAAAAGCCTCGCATGCGCCCGGTACATGCCGAAATTTCAAGCCTCAAGCTGAAATACTGAACTCATATGGGTGGATGGAGGGCAAAAGTGAAGAGGGGAAAGTATACTTTGCACAGAATCTAAACCAAGGCATGTGAACACTAGCAGAGACAGACAAATGCCGTGAACCAGGACAAGGGTACAAATGGAGAGATGAGTTTCCTGCGATTCGGACGAGCCTAATGTACTCTAGGCTCTGGCACCGGCAAGAAGAGAGAGGCTCTTTGCTTCTCCCACGCCCCATTCGGCCCACAAACTCGATTGGACTCGGCTTCCATGTTCACCGGTTACGAGTTTGTCGGGATTCATATCACACGAGTACCGTGATTGGCCTTGTTATTACCCTACGTTGGCGACACGACAACCGATACATAAGATACTTTCTCAAAGGTAGCATACTAGGAATACGTACCTCTCGAGGCATGAGAGTTTTGGGAATGACCCTGCAAAACAAGCACGTCATCAATTACTGCTAAACTTTAACCTCTTATCTTCATGATTTTGCTTTCTCTTTAGCACTGTCTCATCTGATGACGACGACGATATCACTCACCCGAGGACATGGCGGCCCCCGCTGTAGACGGCTTGCGAGACAAGACCCATCAGTCCGATGCTCCCTCCTCCATACACCAGATCGATATTCCTCGACACCTTCAACAGGGAAAAACAACTAGGCATTACTGCAATATCAATTTACTTTCTTATGTAAAGAACTTGCCACACACCAAAACGAACGAAGAGAATCACGGGGACATCACTAAAGCGAAAAGAAGAAGAAGGAGGAGGACGAGGAGGAGGAGGAGGAGGAGGAACAAAGCAAACCAGCTCTTTGCCGAGCTCAATAGCAGCATCTTTGTAGCTGCTCTTCTTCCCTTGGCTGCTCCCACAGAACACACATACCCTCTTGAACTTTGATGATTGCTTCATCTCCATCTCTCTCTCTCTCTCTCTCTCTCTCTATGAAGAGATGCAAAGCCTTTCCTATTCCTGGGCTGAGACTGATATGAGAGGAGCTGAGTTTGTACGTAAAACGATGGAGGAAGAATTTCTTCTATGGCTCTTCTCGTTTTATGGCAATGTAAGTCGACACAACCCTAGCGCTAGCAGCTTCAATCATAGTCACAAAGCCATGCATGTGGGGTCCACCTTTGCCTTTATCTCTTGCGGGCTCCACTACTTCAGTTCCTTTGACACAGATTCTAGGATTGTTCTCTGGTCCTGCTTTTGCCAGCCATGTCCGGTCGTTTGAAGCAATGAAAACATAGACTCAATAAATTCGATTTGAAGTTAGTAGGAACAAATAACCGCGCGGTAGAAAGTGTATGTCTTGCATACTTATAAAAAAATATTCTAAGTATATTCATTCTGTGCCACATCAATCATGATTGAGAGAACGACATTTGACTCGATCAGATAAGACAGATGTTTTTTTTCTTTTCTATTTTATACATAAGGTATATGTTACGTCGTCAATTGAGTGATCAAATGAGAATGTACCTAATGTTTTCAAATACGTTAGTTTTAGAAACTACGAATGAATGACTCACGTGCTCTCTGTTCCCTCACTTTCGTTTTAGGGTCTAAAGTACTGCTTATTAAAATTCTCTTGACTGAACAAATGGGTATACATATCCTCAAGACATGTGCAGTTATTACCATTTCTGAGACTAACTCAATCGAGAGCAAAGTACTTGCACTTCATCGTCTCACAAACCCAAAGTAGGCTCGAGCGAGCCTGTCTTCGACGGGTCTTAAATGATTCGACCACGAAACCTCCAATCAAGAGCTTGAAACCACTTTGGAAAGAGCTTCAAAGACACCTTTCGACAAAGAAGGATTTCCAATACCCTTTTCAATCTAAAGGTGATTGCTTTTCTTTGGATAAGGAGGAGGAAGGCACTGCAAATTTAGGGCCGCGCTTTTTCTACTCCTCTTATGGCTTAGACACTCCCCTTTTCTCTGTTTTGACCATCATATCCCTTGTGTAGCCCACTACTTCTGGTACAAGAGCGATCCCTTTTTTATTATTTGGTCAACTCTTTATATTTTTTTTCTTCTTTTTTTTCTTACAAGTCCCACTTTCCTCCTTCTTTCTTTCCACGCCTCCCACTCGTCTCTCTGTTTTCTCTCTTGCAGACCATTCTCTTCTTTCTAGATCGGAAGCGTCAATTTTTTATCCTAGATGAAGCAAGAAACCTGTGTTTATAGTGCATTAGCACCATTTTAGCACTGACGGATTCATGCGTTGCTAAGAGCATTTTTTTTTAATAAACAGTAAAAGCGAGGCTGAGAAACAATGTTTGGCTCCTTGAGACGAATCAGTGACATTTTTCATCCAAATATAGACATGCAAGAGAACCACTCGTTCAATATGAAGCTTTATGATTTTTCTTTCATGAGTTAGAAGCACAAATGCACCGACGAAAGTAGAGTCCAACAAGATGCACATCAAATCTGGCCAAGCAAATTTTTTTAACAGAAACATGCTTGTATGGAGTGCCAACAAGATGCACATAGCCACAGAAATAAACTGCTCAAACACTCCCCCTCCAAGCTGGAGCGA
The DNA here is from genome assembly GCA_029784005.1 of Lenwebbia sp. NSW1173648. Taxonomy (NCBI): domain Eukaryota; kingdom Viridiplantae; phylum Streptophyta; class Magnoliopsida; order Myrtales; family Myrtaceae; genus Lenwebbia; species Lenwebbia sp. NSW1173648. The sequence continues at coordinate 2,643,405 of JARCGZ010000011.1, forward strand.
AAACGTCCTCGGAGGTCAAAATTAGATGCTCAAGTATGATTGCTCAGATGCTGGAGGTGAAATTGGAGAGAGATAGCATCTTGTTGTTTCATGCGTCTGACTTTGGTTAATTTATAATAAAACAACTGGGCAAAACAAGCTCCTATCTATACCCGAGTTTGAAGAAAACAGAGAGCCCAAAGCCGATGGCTTTGAGAGAGAAATCTTCGTCTTGTTGACTAGAAGAAAATTCTCAGGTTTCAGATCTCTAGGCATTACTCCGAGATAATGACAAGCCTCGACAACCTGTCAATGATTTTCCTTAGCTCGGCGGCCTTCCTCTCACTATAATGCCCCATCTGGATAATTCGATCAAACAGCTCACCGCCAGAGCAGAGCTCCATAATGATGTGGACATACAATGGATCCTCGTAAGCACCCCTAATCGCGACGATATTTTTTGGACCAGCCAAATGGTGTGTTATCCGGATCTCCATCCTAATATCTTGCACATCCTACCTAGAGATCAACTTCCGCTTTGTGATCGACTTGCACGCATAGTCGATACCCGTGGCGATCTCTGGCAAGAGAGAAACCAGAGAGAGGATTGGGAGGCGTGGAAAGAAGAACAAGGAAAGTGGGACCTGCAAGGGAAAAAAGAAGAAACAAAATAAAAAGAGTTTGACCAAATAATAAAAGAAAGGGACCACTTTTGTGGAGTTGTACCAAAAGTAGTGGGCCACACAAGGGATAGAATGGTCAAAACACGAAAAAGGTGAGTGTCTAAGCCATAGTAGAAGTGGAAAAAGTGCGGCCCCAAATTTTTTGTTGCAATGCACGAATGAGTTGTGTTAGAAAAGTCTCACATCATAGAAGTGGCGTGGTATTGGCCCATAACTCATTGGCTTAAGTTTTTGAGTGAATGTGGGTTCAACAGGATATGTTGACGGGTTCGGACTTGGGCTCCCTCATGAGGATCTCCCTACTACGCGTTCCTAACAAATCGAACAATTATGTTCTGGTATTTGGTGAATATCTCAAGGAAAAAATCTGGTGACCAACGCCGTTTCCTGGCGGTGGGTGCTGTTAAATATGTCTTTGAATTTTATGTATCCAATCCGACATATATTTCGTGCAGCCCAAAAGAAGAGAAAAGGTAGAGGTTTAGTTCGCGACGTCGGAGGGTTGGGCCAATAACCTCTTTAGCGGAAACTAAATCTTTTTAGCGCTAAAGCAGATTTCTATGGGGGTTCAGGGGCAACGCCCCCTAGAATTTTTTTTTTTGGGCCTTATTTACTGAGGCAAGGGTTTTCATGTTTATAGAGAGAGTTTTTTCGTTTTATGTAATTGTCGCGAGCCGTGCGTTTTAGCGATCTTGTACTCTCTTTGATCATAGTGGAATTTCGTTTCGCCTCGCCCGTGGACGTAGATCGCCTCGATCGAACCACGTAAAATCTTGGTGTTCTGTCTTTATTTTTCTGCGTTTCGTCATATCAGGTGCATAACTCATTAGCTTAAAATTTTGAGTGAAAGTGGGTCGAACTAGATATGTTGATTGGCACAGACTTGGGTTCTCTCTTGACGATATTCCCGGTGATTGTATTGGATTTCTTCCGCGCGCTCCCACTATTTATTAGGCGGTCACCATCTTACTTATCCCTTTGGAAATCCACACTTGCCATGGAGGTGTGTTAGCGTAGAAAGAATGAGACTTACGTTTTATAGACGTGGGCACAGCATCTTTATTCACACAAAGTTCGGCAGTGACCACCCAAGATTCTTCTTTCTCCAACTTTGATGGTGAGAGCACACAAGACTGAAAGTTTGGCTTTATGGGGATGTTCTCAGTGGAACAACAAGAACAGCTGGCATTGAATTTGCTGCTTTCTCGACGTCAATCGAAAATGATTTGTCGTCAAGTGGAATTTCCGTCCCCCCCCCCCCCCCCCCCCCCCCCCCCCACACACACACACACACACACACACACACACACACACACACACACACACACACACAAAAGAATTCAGCTCTTTGTTGCTTTATTTGACCCTGAATGAATCTCTTCCAACCATGTTCCCACTGGAATCGCTTTGCAACATGTTTCCCATTCCAATTCCCAGGAAAAGTACCAAAAAAACCTTAAACCTGTTACATTAGTATCAATTCAATCCTAAACATTTCAATTGAATCAATTTAGTTATAAGGAATTTACATTTGTGTTAATTGAGTCCATCCGACCAATTTTAGCCAGAAATTACTGACGTGGTCGCCGGTCGTTCTACTTAGGACGGCGGTGCTTATGTGGACATTTATGAAATTTAAAAAAAAATTAAAATTCTTGAATATTTTTCTTCTATTTCTTTTTTTTTTTTCCTTTCATGCTGGTCGGCGAGGGCCGACTCGCCTGTGGCCGGCAAGCGAGTTTGCGAAGGCTCTTGCCTAGGGCCTTCATGGTCCCGTCAGCTCTGGGCGAGGGTCACCAGCAAGGGTTGTCGACGGAAATGAAAGGGGAAAATAAAAAATAAAAATATTAAAAATTCACTTTTTAATTAAAAAGGATATGTTTACTATAAGTGTTAAAACTCGTCACGAAGGTGCAATTGAGTCCTAAAATTTACAAAAAGTGCAATCAAGTCCTAAAACTTGTCAAATTGGAGCAATCTAGTCATTCTGTTAACTCCGTCCAATTTGGCTAACGAAAAATGTTGACGTAGATTTTTTTTAATATTTTCTCTTTCCTACATGGCGATGATGTGGCCAAAACGACGTCGTTTTGGTCCAAATTCGATTTTTAATATAATTTTTATTTAATTTAATTAAAAATAAGGTAAAATTTAAATAAAAAGAAGAAGAAGAAGAAGAAGCAGAAGTAGAAGCAGAACCAGCCGCTGCCCCACCGCTGCTGGGAAGGACCGGCAATGGTGCGGAAGTGGTCGGCAGGGGTCAATACTAGCGGCCCTCGCTATTGGTCGGTGACCATTTTCCCACCATTGTCGGCCCTTCCCAACAGTGGTGGGGCGACAGCTCAGCCCTCGCTGCTGGTTCTGCTTCTTCTTCTTCTTTTATTTTATATTTTACATTTTTTAAAATTAATTTAAATATTAGACAAAAAATTAAATTAAGTAAAAATTAAATTAAAAATCGGATTTGGACCAAAACGACGTCGTTTTAGCCACGTCATTGCCGCATATGAGAGAGAAAATATTAAAAAAAGTCACATCAACATTTTTCGTTAGCCAAATTGGACAGAGTTAACGAAAGGACTCGATTGCACTTTTTACAAGTTTTAGGGCTCAATTACACTTTTGTGACAAGTTTTAGGACTTCTAGTGAATATATCCCTGAATAAAAATATTTAAAATGTCCGCATCAGCGCTCTGGCCGCACCACGTAAGACGGCCAACTTCCGGCAAAATTGTTCGGGTAGACTCAATTAGCACAAATACAAAAGGTTTAGGATTAAATTGGTCCAATTGAAAGGTTTAGGACTGAATTGGCATCAACGCAATAAATTTATGACTTTTCGGTACTTTTCCATCGATTCCCTCACGATCGATATCTATCAAGAAGATAAAACATAGCCAAGAAAGCAATTCAATTCCAATCACGAGAAAGCAAGATTCAAAAAGCAATTAAAGAAAAGGAAAGAGTAAAAAGTGACCACCGACTTTTTGATCTCTCTATCTCGAATGCATGCTGCTCTCGCGCTCCATCAAACCTCAATCATCAGACCAGAAGAGTGCTTTAATTTCAGGGGAAGCGAACGTGTACACGCAAATTGATATATTTAGCTCGACATCATGCATGTGAACCCGTGTCCTATGGGTCTTGGAATTAATGGTTGGAATCGAATTTTAGCCAGAAAAATGCGCGTAATTGAGACGTTGCATGGAGCCTTGGGTACCACTTCTTCCCCTTAAGAGTCATTATCTTTGGGAATTAATAGGCCAAGTTATAGACAGATCGATCGTATCAAGATGTTAACGGAGCAATTGAATGGTCGACATAATCACCGGAATGCTCAAAAGTAACCTCGGCGAAGGCTGTCGATTCGAAATAGCAGCGCGTGACACTTAATGTAATTGCATATATTAACCATACACATGAGAGGAATTACGAACTGCGACAACCCTTTTGATGTTCCGTTCAACAAAGTAGAGCAACCTTTACTTTTGTTTTTCTCAATAATCACTTGAGGAACTTAGGAAAACATGCCATTAGTAAAAAAAAAAACACAAAAAAGGGACCCACCCCATCTTCAATAACTAACCCAAGTTACAGCCCCCACTTCAACAATGAAGGGCCTAGTCCTAAATTGTTAATGCCTTGCTTGTGTCCCATGTGATAGTGTAGAATATACTTTTCTTTCAAAGCACTTATACTCATTTTTTTATTGAAAAAAAAAAAAAAGCCACCAAAACCCCTAAACTACGCTCACACATATAAGTTTAGGGTTTTTGGTGTAACAAAAGAATAATTTGGGGTAAATGTGTCGCACGGATATAAGTTTGGAATTTTTGGTGTCACAAAAAAAAGTTTGGAGAAATGTGTCACACTGGTACAAGTTTGGGTAAATGTGTCACATGAGTATAAGTTTGGGATTTTTTGTGTCAAAAAAAAAAGTTTGAGATAAATATATCGCAGCAGGCATAGTTTAGAGTTTTCGGTAGCTTTTTTCCTTTTTTATTTTTTATTTTTTATTTTTTGAGGTTCTCTCTCACGTAGCACAAAGTCATGGGCTACTTGCAAGTTTATTATGATTCAGTTCAACTGCTAATTGAGTCATGGGCTACTTGTAAGCTTATTATGTTTTAGTTCATTTGGGCTCGAACATTAGATCAAGGGATTGATTATGAACTCACAAGGAACGAAAAGCTTTATCATGTTGCACAGCTCATTCTAGTTTCTAGTGGCTTGAATTTATCTTGATCTGTAATTGATTTGATATAATAAATCAATCTACGTGATACTATTTTTCTGTGCGTGTTTGTGATTTTCCTGCACCCCTCGGATCTAAAAAGGACGATGAACCTAGCTGCACACCTCAAGCAGTTGCAAATGGAGTGAGAGATCTTGACGTGTGCTTATCACTGAATTTGGTGATCGACCGCCCCTTTACGAAGACAAATCTATTCTTGAGGATGAGAGTGTGCTTCAAGCTGGAGGCAATGCATTGGTATTTGCCTTCTGGCATATGCTTTGTTTTGCAATTATGTGAGTTTTGCTAGGCTTAAAAGCCTTCTATATATCTCTCGAGTATTATTCTGTTTAATGAATTGAATCTTTTCTTTTTGACAACAAAAATTATTTGACAACTTTGATCTTCCGAGAATTAGCATTTGCATTTACTAACATTGTCAACCATGAATGATACTTGCTGCAAATTTTGCCTCTGAAGCTTCTACTTGTACTTTTAAAATGAAGGACAAGCTTGTCTTCAATGTCTTAGCTACAATATGCATCAGTTACAATATGTCTCTCTTAACATGTAATTATCTCTTCTTCTATATGTTCCTCCCAACCAATGAAAGAATCACCATGTCTTAACTTCTTATAAGGCAATCAATGTACATACATCATTGATTCGTTCTCCGCTCCATGGTCCTCAACGAAGAAGTCCGGCTCCGCCGGCTTCTGTAGCGATGCAATCGCACTTGCCTTAACACACTGTGTGAGGCTCTCTTGAGCCTTAAGCTCGGCGACTTCCTTCCACTTCTTGAACCGGCGCCACGCGGCTTGTACGAAGCAAGCGGCCCACGTCCGCCAGTGATGCGAGTAGAACCTGAACTTGTGCCGCAGCTGCTTGCTGTGCAGCCTCCGGAACTGCGATGCCACGAACTTCAAGTCTTCCGCGCTGAGGGCAAATGCCTCGACTTCCGAAATGGACTTGACTGTCCGGGTCGATGACAGGAGGATCACGCTCGGTCGCGGGTCCAGGGCCCACGTGAGCAGCTCCTCTCCGCAGAAGTCGCCAGGTCCGATGCGGCACGAGTTGAAGAAACCGGTGCGTCCGCCGTTGGTGGTGTAAGAGTCGAGATGGCCCCGGATGATGAAGAGCATCTCGTTGACGGGGTCGCCTTCGCGCACTAGGAATGTGCCTTCGGTGCACAAGGTGGGCTTCAGCCTCTCGCAGATCGCATCCAGCATTCTTTCGTCCATCTGATCAAATAACGGGACCTGTTTATTCAGCAAGAAACAATTCAAACATGAGTATCAGCATAAATTAAAGTAGACTAACATCAGAATAGCTAGTTCTTGTCGCCGGGGCATCTCGAAACTCGACCGTCATGTCGACTTAATCACAAACCATAGTACGACACATAGGGATGACTAATGAAGTTGCCTAGTGGCGATAGTTTCGGACTTACTCGTCGAACTAGATCGAGGCAGAGATGACGCTTGATGTCTCTCCTGAGATCCACGGGAAGGCCTTCCAGAACAGTTTCCTCATCAACGCCTCTAGTGGCAATCCACCTGAACTGGTCATGTTTCCGAACGAATTGCTTCAGCTCCGGAGGTAGTTGCCTGTGATGCATCCACTGTTCTGTATCTGTTCGCTTGATCCTCCACTCTTCCAGTCGGACCGTCGTAGATTGGAGGTATGTCTGTTAGATGAGCACATTAGCATCTAACATTACCTGATCAAAGCATCGCGCATCGTTTTCGATTCTTGTCTAGTTATATAATTTCTTCTCAAACTGAAAAACACATGTAGGAAATGAGAGAAGTAAAATAGTGAGTCATTCATTCTTACTTGCATATTTCCAATCAGCAATCCAAAGAGAACCAGCCCTAGAGTCGCAATGATTATCGCAAAAATAATTTCTCCGACATATGTGCTCGTCGAGAGATTTTGTCCCAAAGAACTGCAAGTGCAATCAGAAGATCATCACCTGAACTCGAAGTAGTCGAACAAAAATGATATCCGACTCGATAGATGTAGAAATAGAAAAAGAAAGAGATGCATCTTGGCAAATCTATCTGTGGCTTCCAACCATAGTGCTTAAATTTCTAGATATAATCAAGCATCTAGAGAAAAGTTTAAGATGTATCCCGAAAGGCGAGAATGTTAGAGCACGTTCATCGATCATAGTCGAACACGAAACCTTGTACCTATACAAAGAAGAGAATTCGGCACGAACTAGTAATTCCAGAAACAGAGTAATCTCCTGTTATCTTACCTCAGATTCCTCAAGCCCCACCAAAGGCAGTAAAAGTACTTGTTGAAGAACAGAGACACAGTCACTTCTGATGTCACCGCATCGCCATATATGCCGAAATCATAAAAACCTCTCGAGGGATTGCATAAGCCGGAGAGATTGCTTGACTGGAACCAGGCGGTCCTGTTGACATCATTTGCCCTGTGGCAATCGAAGAAACCGTGCTCACAAGACGGCTTCTGATCGTCGCATACTCTTCTCCAGCATGCCTCCTGTCGTTCTATTGATAACAGGTACCAACAAGCTCCTAAAACCTGTTTAAAAAGAGGAAGAAGAGCATTAACAGAGTTGAAAATTAGTCTTGATTGAAATGGGATACGTTACAAAAAGATGGCAGCGAGAGATCATGAATGTCCAGAAGATCAACTACTAAACCTTCCATTTAGTTATCAATGGAATAACCTCTAGATTATATGGGAACACTGCTTTGAGGTTCTCTGTTTTTCTGCACTTACATGGCTTGCCAACATGTAAAGCATAAGATTATAAGCTGCTCCTGCCCATGCTGTCTCCGTGACGACGCCAGCGGCCTTGACGATTTGCGATGAAAGTGGGAATATAAGAAATAGTCTCGGGATATATTGAAAGATTATGATAAAACGGAGGACGTTTTTCGTATTAGTCATTGTTGAACCCTTGAGATTGGGGATAACAAGCCATATCAGCACCTGAAACATTGATAGAAAACGGAAAACCGTAAGCCGTTGTGCGCGAGCAAGTTTTCAGCATGCCAGAGAATGACTTGTACTAGAAATTCTGGATTTTTACCTGAGGAAGTGGTAAGGCAGCAATAAGATCGATCCAGAAGTCCTTGCGAAAGTACCTCGAGGCGATCTTCGACGAGTCAATAACAAGTTCACCTCTCCCGAAGACTCGGGAAGATGGTGCGACATAAGCTGTACGAAACCGAACGAACATCTGAATCACGTAAAACACATCGGCCACCGACCTTACTATAGTAAGGGCAACTTCAAGTGGTATCGCTATTTCTATGCACTGTTCCTCCCAAACTACAGGCAAATAAAAGAAGAGGGGGTCCACAAACAAAGAAATCAAAGATGCCACCAAGAAAATCTTGTTCCACCGGTGAATGATTCGTCCTCGAGGATCCAATATTTTTCGCTTCACTCTCTCGTAATCCTCGGAAAACACTCTTAGCAGCACTTTAGCTTTCAACGACTTCCCTGTTTTCTCAGGCGTGGCTTTTGGTTCATATAGCTTATTGCCATTAATCTTGTAGTTCAGTTTACCGATTCTATCGTCTTTCGCCATAGGGAGCTTTGCTGGATGGTGATCCTCTTGAAATCTGGTCGGTTTAGAGTGAATGTCAGGTATTGAAGGTTGAATCTACTTAAGAAATGGTCATGTACTAGATTGGCAATTCAATTGATTATGGTATTCAGAATCCAAAAAAAGCAAAGAGTTTGGCAGACTCAGGAACTAGGAAGAGACAAACCTGACAGATCTTGAATTATCATATCCCATAGTGCTCGAGTACACGTTCTGTCCCTTGGCGAAAGCCGCAATTGATCGCGGAAATCTCTCATACAAGAAGACTTGATTTATATACTGATCAATGAACCATCCTTTTCTTTTTTCACAAGTACCTATCTACTATCAACTTGTGAAATCAGAAGAAAGTGACTCGGGATGGCCTTGAAGCCACAAGAGTCAAAAGCCCTTGTGTGGCTTTCTTTGGCCATGAATCATGTGAAGAAAATAAATTCAAGATGCAGCAACTTGAAGGTCTGAAACTTGTGTGACTTAAAAAAGCATTTCTGTGACAGAGTGTAAGTCAAAACATGTGACCTGTATACTCTTTAGAGTGTGAACTCCAGCAAGTTGGAAACTTTTTGGTCTATCTTGAACTTTGCAATGAGCAGAACCTTAAGCCTGAAATGAATCACACATTACCATGACTCTAAAAATCTCCAAAAAAGGGAAAAAGAGCAAATTGCACATAGACTGAAAACTAAGCCCAGATGCTTGGACAGCAAACAACTTGAATAAGAAACCTCAGAACCCAACCCCTTTGCAGTAAAAAACAGTTCGACAAGAAACACACTTTGGGCTATAAAAGAAGACAAGGCCAATCAATTCAAGACTCAGATTGACATCAAAATTCAAAATCCTCAGTCTGGTAATCAAGCATGAACTGGAGAGAGAGAGAGAGAGAGAGAGAGAGAGAGAGAGCTCACAAGTGTATTGCTTTTTTCAGTAGCTGACACCATGAAAGTCACAAACTTGCAGAATCGAATTTCACTGAGAATGCATAGAGAGATCAGCTCAGAAAGAATCTGGAATGGCATTTTTCATTTCCACTCCGAGATTGGAGCAGCGAACGAAGATGCCAAAAGTGGAAACTTTGGCAAAATGGGGAAGCGAGGGTCCACTTTCAATGCTCGTGAACAGTACAAAGCCGACCCTCCTTGTGATCGTCGCTTGTTTCAAACACTTACGACCCATGAGCTGGGCAACCCCTCAAATAGAAATTTCAGAATATCGAGAAAATGACAACGTACCTGATCCATCAGCATTTAAAAGCTGGCCTTTGTCTTTTTTTTTTACATTACATGATCATTAGACAAATGCGAAAAAGGACAAAAGAAACAGTGACAAAAAGAAAAAAAAAAAAAATCGTTGGGTCGTGGCTTTCTTTCTTCTTTTGAAAAGATCAAACGTTGACTAAGTTTGATGCGCGATTGCGCAGACCCATGGAACCTTGACTCTGCGCCCGACCTTCATGGGCGTCAGAGATTGCTGCTTGTTCCGCTGGGTTACATACATCTCTCCTCTGTTGATTGCGGCACGTTTAGGCATTTAATTCGTCATTAAGACAGGTAACAAGCACGAGGTTAGAGAAGAGACAGGCGCGTTAAAACCGATTCTCAATTTCTAGGATCAATCGCATTAGACTTATCTTTCTAATACGACAAGTTAGCCGCGAAATAGTTTCTCCAACATATACCCTTTTTTTTTTAACCCATCCAGATATGATGCGAGAGGAACGCGTTATAATATCATCTTCTGAACAAACATGTTCGGAAAATATGCGCACGAACTCAGAGTCCAAACCGTTTGACATACAAAAGACAAAATCTTGCTGTTTCCACGTTGAATCCGTTCTAAGAAGAAGCAATCCCATTGTTATTCTAATCATCCGCCATTAACGTTCTGGATTTATAGTTCGTTGTTCTTGGTAGATGTCCTTCACTTCCGTCCGGACCAATCTCGGATGAAGGTTTCTAATTTATCACACCCCTTGGAGCTGACTCGAACCAAAATTTTGTATTGCATTCGGCGAATAACGAAGCAAATTTAAGACAAGACCCAGATAAAGTGCGAGATCTGGGCATGGTCTGAAACTCTCGAAAAGCATGAAATTCTCCCGTGAATTGAATGAAGCGGATGACAGATGCGACACTGATTGGTGGGATTGGTTATCCAACCAGGCCGGAAGTGGGTCCCCCCCAAATTCAATTCAATGTTCCTCGTCCTCGTCCGATTGGCGGTGGGAACTTCCTGGCCGAAGACACGACTCTACATTAGTCCCTCGATTTACGGATTATTGAAATAGTTGCCCCATTTGCAATCACAAGCCACCGAATTATGCAATTGTAGGGGGGCCAGAATGTTATTTTTGTATATTTATTTCTTGGCAACGATGGAGAATTAAAGATTTAAAAAAAAAAAAAAAGCGGACAAGCCAACGAGATCTCGGCCCGAACCAGCTCTTTTGTTTGTTTTGTACAGTCGAAGGCATCGAACCCACGACATCCGGATGACCCCCGTTCAATGATCTCCTCTCCTTACTCACCTCCCCGCCTCTTCAATAATGCTTTGCTTCCATTTATAGTCCCCCAAATTTTCTTTATTTTCTTCTATTTTTAGTAGTATTTTAAAGAAAAAGAAGTGTAATTACACGTATGCATCTCAAAATAATGGATACGAAAGTGAGAATTCGCGACGTTCCGGAAATGGTATCGAATTATTTGCACAATCAAAGAGATGTGAATGAAATATGGATACGCCCGATGATATGTTAGGTCGACGAGGTGAAAATGAACATCATGGAATATTAAGTCAAAATTTAAGTAAGTCAAAATTTAAGGCACGTGTTTATGCGTGTGAAAGAAGTGGTTTAGGACAAAGGGGAGTTAAAATTTAGAACCGCAATGTGATAGGGTTATGATTTTATGTTTTGCCAATTGTCGCGATTATTCGGATTGCAATTTAGTCCATTTTATCGCAGTATACTAAGTATGGTTTTATTTTAAATCGAATTGTAGCCACACTCTCTCGTGGAGTTTTTGGTAAAGTGTGCATTTTTAATTAAGATTGTTACTGAATTTGCTTTATATAGAAACTTCAATTGATGTAGGAGTCAAATTGTAGAGGAGGCCAAGCATTTTTGTGGATTTGCACTAAGGAAGGGCCTACACTTTCATTAAGCGGCAAAACTTGGTACTTCGAGACACCAGTAATATCAAAGACATAATTTGGATTTAGATGTAAGTTTTCGAATCAAGATCAACTAGGATAGAAATAAAGTATTGGGTCAAACTCTTCTTTGGTGTCAAGGTAAACGTTATGAATAGTCATCGACTCCTATAGACATTGAAATAATCCGAGAAAATTGCTAGAAGCTTCTTCATGCTTGTAAGCATTTTGGAATGTGTAAATTCAAGCCCTCCTTTCTCTAGTTGTCCGAACATAGTGTTAAGGACGAAGAATGTTAAAATAAAAAATAAAAAAGGACCTAACATGTAAATATTTAACTTAAATAATGTAATCGGCGATGACCCTTTTACAAAAACAAATGTAGGTATGAGACCCAATTACAAAAGCCATCACTCTGTTTATTTTAAGATCTGAGCCCTAGTTTACAGATGTCATTAAAAATAGTCACTTACATAATTATGTTGATAAGACCCAAGATCTCAACTTAACCTCCTAAAGTTAAAGCAAACCGAGACCGTGATCGCCCTTAGTTTACTTGTTTAGCTCTAAATAGTAATAAAAAGGAAAATTTCCAAATAAGGAGCTGAAGTGCTATCATTTTCTCAAATAAGGGCTTGAAATGCCCTCATTATTTCAAAAAAGGGCATGAACAATGGTATTTTTGTCATTTTACATTCTGAATGTTTTTTTTTTTCCTTTTTTTCCCTTCCTTTTCACCGATGGCCTATCTTAGGCAATGGTCAGCCACCGACGAGGGCTGGGCGAGGCTGCCCTTGGCAGTCGAGGGTTGGCCTCACCTCTGGCAGGCAAGGGCCGGCCACAGTCGAGGCCGACCCTCGCCAAATTTGGGCGAGGGCCTGGGTGAGGTTGCTAGCTGCTTGTGAGCCCTCGTTGGCCCCAACAAAGGAAAAAAAAAAAAAGAAATAACAAAAATGAAAAGAAAAAGAATAAAATAAAATAAAAATAAATGAGGAAAATGCCCTTAGTCAGGCCCTTCTTTGAAATAATAAGGGCTTGAAGTGCCCTCATTTGAAACAAGGTCCACTTCAAGTCTTTATTTGAAAAAATCATTGCACTTCAGGACCTTATTTAGAATTTTTCCTTAAAAAAATTTGAACTATGGCTCGCAGAAATGGTGGATCGCATATGAATTTCAAATAGATCCTATCAGATTTGACGTTCTAGGCTTGATTCAATATATGTACTAAGCACACAAAATACTTGGTCGGGCACTCGCGGCGCCTACACGAAATGTAGTAATACATCAAATAAACAAAAAAAACAGAGACCATCTTACAAAGTCTCAAATTCAATCCCATTGCGACATCTCACAATTCTTGGCACATTGGCAGGGAAATCCACGTTTTTAGATGTTTCTCTCAAACTCCGAGAATTTCAAGAACGGCGGCGACCGTTGCGCTCTCATCAGCAAGTCAAAGCATTCGATGAGCCACTGTCGAATTTGTCAATTGGTATTAGTTCGTGTTCAAAAGCGCTAGATGAATCCGGAGTCGCTAGATGAATCCGGAGTCGAATGGTTTAAACTCATTAGATTTTTGTATTTTGTTGCATTATGACTAGGTGAAAGATCTGTTCCGATACTAACTAGAGAATGAAAATGCCGATTGACTCCTTATCTCTGGGAGTTATTTCTAGCAATGAAGCTAGGAGAAGCCTATTTCTCTGCAAAATCACACAAGTACGCAAAATTCAAACCAGTCTCACATTCGAGATTTCTGAATTCATCAGTATTATTAACACAAATACATCAGTTGGACAAGAAAACGCAACGAACAAATCAGGAAGGCGAAAAGATCCAAGCTACTACACCCACACAACGGAGTCAGCTAGGGAAACACAATTTCTAAGCACTTTGCAGAGTGGAATCAAATCAACACACAATTCTGTACCCAATTCAACAGTACAAACAAACAAAATTGCATTTTTGAAATACTTGTGGCGGGTTTTTCCGGAAATGCGGAAAGCCTCACGGCGGGGGAGGCCCGTGCTCGAAGAGCGGCTGGCAGCAGCTTCGGCACAGGCCGCAGCAGCCCAGAAACCACAAGCTGCACAGCAGGCCAACAAACGAAGAAAAGAATCAACAATAACGAGCAATTTGTCTCATGCTAGTCTGCATGCATTAGAACTTTGGGTATTTCTTCTTCTTCTTTTTCCGATTAACATGTAGAGTTGAAAAGAGTGGTGAAGAAAGAACCATCTTACAGGAAATCCATGCATCCTCCACCGGGAGGACCCGGCGGCGGGGCGGGTGCCAGAAGCGGCGCACTCGTCGGTGGCGGTGGATCCATGTCCTTCCCGGAAGAGAGATCCGACACTTTCCCGAAGCAAAGAGCAGGAAGCTGAGTGAATGAGGCTCCTATCCTTTGAAGAGAGGTTAAGATGGCTTTTAAAGGGTAGTCCAATGCTCCTACTTACCTCCGGTCAGGGCATTCATCTACCAGTCAAGCCATGGGACTAACTACCCAGGTTTTGGACATGTTCAGCAAACCAGTAACATATGAAATACGACTAGCTTGAGATTGCGTGTGCACGACAACTAGGGATACTCGCAGAAAAAGGGATAATTATAGAAAAGTAGCGAGGCAATGTGGATTGTTAATGCCTCTCACTTGTTGATTGAATCTGTGCAAGAAGATCAGTTTTCAGTGTCCTGGCATTCTTTTTCTGTCCCGGTTTCCTCAAGCAACAAGTCTCGTTCCTACGCATGTGTGCCCTGTAATGTAAGGCTATCTTGATGGATCTGTTTGCGTTTAAAAAAAATGTAGAGTATTGACCGGACTCATAGCCGACGAGTCGTGTTGGTTTGCTTCAATTTCTTGACAGATCAAACCATCTCTCTGTCATTGAGTCTAGATCAAAATTTTGTTTAAGCTGTCATGACATCTAATTGCTAGCCGAAGCTGTGCATGCAATATACATGTTTTTCGGGCAGTAAAATCATCCGAAAAGTCCGATACCTATTGTACGGCGGCCAATTCAGTCATAAGCCTTTCAATTATGCCAATTTAATCCCAAACAATTTGACGATTTGCCAACTTTAGTCTTAAAAATTTCAATTGTGTCAATTTAGCCCTAAACCTTCTGAAGTTTTGACAATTTAATCATAAACCTTTTGAAGTTTTATCAATTTAGTCGTAAACATATATTGCCAGAAATGACTAAATTGACAAATTATCAAAAAGTTTGAGACTAAATCGGTAAATCGTCAAAATATTTAAGACTAAATTGCCACAATTGAAAGGTTTAGGACTGAATTGGCAAGTCGTCAAAAAGGTTTTAGGACTACATTAGCACAATTGAAAAGATTATGACTAAATTAGCTGTCATACGATAGATTTAGAACTTTCTGGACAATTATCCACGTTTCCAGCTGTTGCGGCAATGGATTCAGAAAAATGGTTCGAGGACAGAAAAAAGCTGTCAGCAAAGAGAACAACTTGTAAGAACAAAGCTGTGTGTTTTCCACCTCAATCATCCTACAACCCCTTGCGCAACGTCACTCATTTTAGTTAGTCAATTGACAATGGAACATTGACACAGAACTCTGAGGCCTCTTTCCCATATCACATCTACAAGAAAGTGGCACAATTTCAGAATCCTATCGAAGTTCAGATTTCTACTAAAAAAAGATTGGCATTTCTATTGTTTTACTTCTGTACAAGCAATTTGATGAAGCAAGAAACAACAAAGAAAAAGGTTGGTACCCTCCCACCTAATTCATCCTATGTTTTGAGAAGGAAAGGGTAACAAAAAAAAGAAAGAAAGAAGAGAAGCTTAATGTATCTCGTAAACATATGTATACTCAACAAACAAATAGGCCAAAAAGAAGCCGATACATTGCAATGCAAGGTTACAGAAATTTATGTACTCACTGCTGCTCTCATCCCCATGAACCGACTCAATGTGCCTTCTCAAGGGGACTTGCAGTCGCCAAGCAGAAGGATTCGAACCGAGGTTCAACTAAGTCCACTGTATCATCCTCATGGGAACGCCAGCTCCTGGCTTTAGAGGAGAGCAGAATCAATCTCTCTACATGATTGGAGGAAATATCATTGTCATTGCTTGCAACCCAAGGATCTGGGCCAACATCAACTGGTAGAGAACATGGAGAACATGGGCTGGACAACCCTTTTGACGCGATATTTTTCAACTCTTCTGCGTCTATAGGACTATTTACCAGTTCGCCAGGTCTTTCTGTAATCAAATCAGATTTCATGCTGGCGGAAGACCACTGCACATCAGAGAAGCACCAAAGAAAATTCAATCGGAGTGATGGGCAAATGCAAAAATGCAATGAAACAAAAAATGGGGTTCTACAATCATCAAGTGGCAAAGTAATGAGACACGACTTTTCATGATAAATTTACTTCAAACCAGCCAAACGTATTATCAGGATTAACCAGAGACAAAACACTAACGGTAGCATGGCATGTTTCGCATATGCAAGATCCATGCAATTTTGACAGGGTTCATTACCTGAAAAAGGCTGGCCTGTATGTTTCTCATTCTAGATTTATCAGGTGCAATTGTTGAGAGAATTTGAACCACCTCACTCATGGTTGGCCTAGAATCAGGATCCAATAAAAGGCATTCCTTTGCCAGGTAAGCCATTATATACATCTCTTCTTCGGGGAAGTTTCCTTTCAGCCTGGGATCGGGCAGCTCCGCAATCACTCGGCCACTGTCTTGTAAACGTGGTGTAGCCTGCAACATTATAGAGAGAAATTTAGTTAATCTGTTAATGTAACATACTCATCAGAACTGATGATGAAATTGAAGACATGACTATATGATTGCCCATTGAAGTTGAAAAAAGCACCAGTCAATTGTTGGAACCCAGCTATAAATGATAGAAGTAGAGACATCAAGGAACCATGTTATGATGGCTTCAACTAATTATAATAAGATGAAGATGGAGTTTTGAGAAGTAAAACCAGCACAGAAGACCCTATTGCAAGAAAAATCAACTTAGAACTCTGCTTTTCACTGCATAATATGTAACATAATAGTAACTCTACCCATATGACAAGGCTCTCTTCTGCTTTGCTGGTTGATTTATGGATTGGCTGCCGACCAGTGATGAGCTCAAGAAGAACCACCCCAAAACTGAAAACATCAGATTTGAGAGAGGCTCTCCCAACAATCGCGTACTCAGGTGCAAAATAGCCAAAAGTCCCCTGCATCCTTGCTGGAGAATTGGAACTGCTGGGTAGGTCATCAGCTTTTAAACATTTAGCCATACCAAGATCAGTTATCTGCATGAATTTAATTGTTATCATAGTGTGAGAAGGGGCATACCAATCTATAAACAAGCAACCCCTTGGTTACCATAAGAAGCTAACTATACTTATGACTAGAATCATCAGTTGCAATTCTAAGGTTAATGCACACTATATGTGAATGTGATAAAATACACCCCCCCCCCCCAAACCAAAACAAAAAACAAAAAAAGAAAGAAGGAAAAGAAACCAGATAAACATCGGCATTACAATTATGCAAGAAGATATTCTCACCTTTGCCCTCCAATTCTCATCTAAAAGAATGTTTGTGGATTTGACATCTCTATGCAGGATTCTTGGAGCAGCAGCATCATGGAGATACTCCAAACCCCTTGCAGCTCCAATTGCAACTCCAACACGGGTATCCCAGCTCATATTCTCTCCTATTGTGCCATCTAGACAATCTCTTAGATTACCGTTGGGCATAAATTCAAACACCAGCAGCCTTTCAACGTGTTTCCCTTGAACTTCTGAGCAGTATCCGAGCAAAGGCACCACATGGCAGTGATGAAGTCTTGATAAGAGGTCCACCTGAGCAGAAAGATCCATTATGAATGCCGAAGGACGTATAATTTGACATAAAAGAAATTGTTGTGCATTGACGAGGTACCTCGGTTGAAAACTTAAAGTCTGCATCTGGACCTTCCTCATGCTTAAGTCTCTTAATAGCGACAATTTTGCCATCTTTAAGCTGTCCACGATACACATAGCTGCTTCCTCCAAGTCCAATGAGATTAGAACTGGAAAAGTAGTTGGTTGCATGTTCCAGTTCAGAGTATGCAAACTGAAGTAAGATACCATGTACAGTCCCAGATTTGTGTTTAACAAAGAATGCAGCCTTGTAGAAGCACCCTGAAAGTGAAGATACAAATATTGGATGACAGCAAGCAAGAGCAGAGTATTCATGTAATCAGCATGAATAAAGAATCTTTAGTGAACAAATTTTAGCAAACTCCTACTCTTCGAATCAAATCAAAGCAAATAGCAAACTCTTCTTTTCTATAACGAAAAAGTATCACCAACCTACTTACCTACGAAAGAACTGATAGGGGAAGAAACATTAACGTTAGCTTCTCGAGTTGATGAGAACTTATGTTGGATTAAATTAGTGGCACTATTGCAACTTGTTTCTTTGTCCGATGAGAACACAGGTGACTGGATTGGGGACTTCTCCTTTCGGCAAAAGTAGAATATGATCGAGGCAAGGAATGCGATAGTTGTGAAAAGGACACAGATTAATAGGACAATTATGACAGCTCTGCTTGAATTGTGCTTATCTGAGGCTTGTGCCTCATTAAGAGAACCTGGTAAGAACAAAATGTCCGTCAGAATGTTTGCTCTATATTTCGTACATAATCCAGAGAAGTAGTTTATTCAGGACAAGAAAACCATCTCAATCTGGGGAAACATATCAAGGTATTGGAGAAGAAGTATAAGAACATGGCCCGTATGAAAATGATGAAATGTAGAATCTAAGGAAAACTTATAGGAGGTTTAGATGTCATCGAAGTCCTCTGAAAAAGCAAACCTTAGGTATTTACAGTCATAGATCTGGTTAAAAAAAAATCTAACCTCGTTGTCTAGGGAAAACTATGAAAAGCAATTTCCGCAGCAGCCACCCAATTCCAATTAGGAATTTGTATTGACTGTTGATATAAACAACTAGATAAAGTTCTGCAATTCCAACCACCATATCATTTTAAAGGCTACTGGCTAAGGGGTGGCTGTGGCATTTCATCTTTTGGTCGTAGCTGCAACTTTAATTGAAATTACACGTTCGGGAGACCTGACTTCAATTAAACATTTGACTAATGTTATATGAGGGATTGCGGCCCAACTCTAATCCTACTATACAATTTTTAAGTGACAACAGCCATTGACAGAAACCAAGGAGGGGGCCCTGACTTTTTTAAGCTTAGGGCTTCTTCTACCAAACAAACGATTGTGCAAAAGGAAAAGGACAGTTGTGTTACCTGCAGTGCAATTGCAGGCTGTGAAGCAATTGGTATCATTGTTCACAGATGCAATTTTGGGAAACATGTCAATGCATCTGCATGTCCACATATTTTCACTCTTTTCTCCAGCTGCTGCATGAGAAGTCAATGGATTCAGCAATTAAATATAAGACAGCAGTCTAGTATTTAGGCACTCCGGATCCATACTTGCAAGCGACAGGTTGAAATACAAAGAGGTACAACGAGAGAGAGAGAGAGAGGGAGAGAGGGAGAGAGGGAGCCTATGCATAGAGCTGTAGTACTGTTTCGAAAACATCAACATTAGAATTCTCGTAGATCAGACAATAACTAGCATTTGATGAACAAATCTTCCACAATATAAACATGCTCCTAAATTAGAAGTACCTGTCGAATAGAGAAGTAACAATTGCTAACGCTAATGTGCGACATTGAAATTCTCTCGTCAACGGTTACTCACAGATATATCTCATGAACCTCCACATAGGATTCAAAGCATTGTATAGATAAAGGTTACCAAAGGGTAGAACCTTTTATTCCATTACATTCATACAGAGTCGCACATCCAAAACAGATGAGAATCTCTACAGTGAATACCCCCCAGAGCTAACAGTGAGCTGCCAAAAGTTTCTACCAGAATTTAATCAAACAAAGAAGAAACCAGTTCTTTGGTAGAAGACATTCGGTGACCAAAAAAAAAAAATAGTTCAAACATTATTAAGAATCAATTCAACGTCACAATAAGTTTAAAGCTTCTAGATCAATTTTTTCCTTGAAAGCTAGGAAACATACCTGAAGTACAATTACAGGATGAAGAGCAGTTTGATAAGAGAAAAGAGTTTTGGTTCCCTCGGTCCAATAAGCATGCACATGTCCATTTGATTGTCCCAAATGCATTAGAAGATTCATCTGCCACAGCAAAACAAATTTGAAAGTGAGATTATGTAGCCAGTTTTTTTTGCATATTTTAGTAGCATTTAGTCAGCCACAGAAAAATCATCGACAGCACAAGCAATATGGAGAGAGCACACAGCTGCCACAAATTATTTGTGTTTACATTAATCAGAGGAACTTTAATTCTTTTCTAAAATTTTGCTAGGAAATGAAAGTCATTCATTCATTAACTTTGCAGCAATCACTAAGTAAATCAGTTCTAACACCATCAACACCACAGCTAGAAGAATAATGTAAATAGGCTTTTCCAACAACCAGAGGTAAATTCTAAGCAAAGTCACTAATGGAGGTAATTTAGTTGCCCTGTTCTCAAAGGGAGAAAATATAACTAGGTCCATATTGTGCAAAAGTTGTTCAAGGAAAAAAGCATGCATAATGAAGGACGCCAAGGATGTCCACATTTTAGACAGGGCAAGCACTCATTTGATCAAGAGTAGAGTCAATAAACAATGGTCCAACATATCTATACTAACCACAAAAAATACGATGAATTGAGAGGAAGCCGGCGAGACAAATAACTGCAACTTCCCCGTGAAGCTTCATCTATATCAACCTAAAGAGTGAAGTGAAAGATCAGAAACTCAATGAGTACTCCCCAGACATTATAGCTGAAACTTTGAGTTGTTTGAATGGTAAATAAACAAAGAAGAGATTTTCCTTGCATATTTTGGTTAAGTCAGTTTCATTCAAAATCAAATTTGGTTTCTTAATGACCATCGCATCTCCACATAACAACTGTGTAAATGCTCTACACAGGATCCCTTATTAAGTACAAGGTTGAAGGAATTAACCGATACTAACAGTGTTTCACATGAAGATCCTTCTAATGAGTAGATATATCCTTCATTAGCCATAAGATGTTCCTTTGTCAGAGTTCATCACAGATTGTCAATCTGTCCAAAGAAGATAAGAAGCAGGGCTTAGAATAACATTCAAAAGCACTTCACCTGAGAGTAAGGACACAATTTTAACTGCTAATGAACTTCAAAATTGAAAGTCTCTATCACACTGTAACAAGCAAACGAAACCAAGTGAAAGTCCATGAGAATTTCAAAGACAAAAATCTTCTTAAATGCCATGTAAATCTAAAGGGAGCTGGAGACCAGCTCTAAATGATAGATATGGGAGAAGTACTCCAACATCTTCTCGAGACAAGGTGTGTATACGGAAATCCAAGATTATTAAGTGTCCAGAGGTTTCCATAGTCAATGACTTGAAGTTGCAGAGAGCACAAGAATGCAAATTCATGTTTGGCCAACCAACACTTTGGAATGCTCATTCATCTCAATGTACAGCGGAAAGCAGGTGATCAACCTGCACTATATTCAAAGTCGATAGAACATAGTGGTGTGTCACCATTGAATGGTGGAGAAAACAGGTAGCATGAATTATTTGGTGTAGCTGATGGAACCAGAAACGTCCAACCGATGATGGTACGCAACTGTATGCCTTAAATGCAGGTGCAGTCATGTACGCATATGCGATCCTGTCACTAAAAGTATGATGGGGCTATGGTGCATCAGAATGTTAAGCTGTGTGGTCAGCCAAGAACAAGGTCTCTTGAGGCTCGTCAAGACACATCTTTCCAAACTGAAAACAACAGCATTAATTGAGGGAAAGAAACCCACCTGCAGACAGATCTCAATTAAACAAGAAAATGAGAAGGTAGTGATGAGTTCTACACTACTCCAGGTGTTTAGTTGACAAATACAGTTGAGGTAAGAATGAGATGTTGGGAATAGGGTGAGATGTTGGGAAATTTAGACTCATGTCTCAGAAGCTGAAAATTAAAGCGACGGTTCGTTGTGCCACTATTTAAGTAAACAAATTGGTTGCACTCGATATTCGACTAATGCATTTGAATTGAAGCCATGAAGACCTACTTACTCTCGAGCCTTGAAACTTCTGAGGATGTTCCTTCAGTGAAAGCGGAGGTCACTGAGCCTGTGCGAAGAATATGATAGATTGAGACAATCCAATCAAGGAGACTCACCTAAGATTTCAAAACAAACATGTACTCCAAACAAGGGCAATGCTGAACAGTTATCTGACAGCAGATAGAGTTAGATGGAGACTGCTGGCGTTTTAGGAATTTATTAATGGGAAATAAGCTAGAATACAAGTCCATCACCCACCCCTTTGAAAGCAACCAATTTGTATTCGTGAAAGAGACAGGTCAACTAATTTCAGGGGCTCTGTTACCCTCTTTTCTTTGGGTCTTCCAACGAACGTACGCCTTATTAGTTCCTTGTGAAAATGGGAAGCCTTCTAATAAATTTCCGGAAGAACACAACCCAAGTCCCAACGGCTAAAAGACTTGGATTCAAAGACATAGAACATACGTTACAGGGGATGGACATAGTGGAATTGTAATAGCGACATGTAAGGTAGAGTTTCAGCGTAGTGCCGCCTGTGGGGCCCAACAGGCTCTGCGTCGGCTGTCGGGACTTGGTATGATGAGGAAATCGATCAGGCCGTGGGAACCGTTGATCCCACGAAAAGGTCATAGCATCGCACGTCTCCGACACTAGACAAGTCCAGGATGAGGTTGGGAACAAATTGGATGACGTTGGCATCGGTAGGTCAACCAAAAACAAATTAGGGAAGTTCACATTTTTAATTACAACCAGGAACTACTAATTTGGATGGCCAAAACACAGACTGAAGCGAACCAATTATCATTTGATCAGTACGACGCGACATCATCGACAAGATAAAAAGATTTTCAGGGACTTGGACAGGAAGACACTGGTTGATTTTCATTACTCACGCAACACTGAATCACAGAGAAATGCGACTCCAGTTTCCAACTGTAAGCGAACAAAAAAGCCAGAGGCATTGCAACGAATGAGCTACAGGATTACCTAAATGTCCGGAGACGCGAGTTCCTGCTCCGGCGCTCTTGGTTCGGCTAAAAACATGCAGAGAAATGCTCCTCAGAGAATCCGAAATCTGACGCGACGGGTGTAGCTCGCGACTTCGATGCGCTTCAAAGAGTTCAATGATCTGCTCTGCTGCTCGAGGAGTCGATAGTGCATGTAGCTGGCGAGCGAGCGATCGAGAGCCAGCGAGAGAGAGAGAGAGAGAGATCAGACTCCGAGCGAGCTCAAAATGGAGAGTGCGCCAACTTGGGTATTCAATTTGATGGAACCTCCATCGAATCAAATCAAATCAAAGAAAAGTGTAAAGTGTAAAGTGTAAATGGAACTTGGGAGAGACAGAGAGACAGAGAGGTCGAACTGGTTACTGAAGAAGAAGGGATGGGAATTCTCCATGGCACTGATGACGAGGTGGCGACCTTCAGCTTTCTTGCTGGTGGACCCCACAAGAGCGAGCTCTAGTTTTGTCCCTTTTTCCCACTTTTAAGATTTCTTTATTATTATTATTATTTTCAGAGGAAAATTCCAAATAAACGCCGAAGTCCTCTCATTTTCTCAAATAAGGACTCAAGTGAACATTGTTTCAAATAAGAACCTGAAGTGGCATAATATATTTCAAATAAAGGCTTGAAGTGGTTATAGAGTTTCAAAAAAGGATCTGAGCTAAAGGGCATTTTCGTCATTTCTCATTTTGATTTTTTATTTTTTTTTCCCTTTTTTTTTCCTTTTTCTGTTTTAAAAAAAATAAAAAATAAAAAACAGCCCCACAGGCAGGAGGGGCAGCCCTCCCGCCTATGGCCGCCGACCCACCGCAGGTGGGGGGTCGGGGAGGGCGACGAAGGCCAGCGGGGTCGAGGATTGCCGACCCTCGCCTTAGCCAGGGCGGGGGTCGCCGGCCCTCCCTTGGTCAGGGCGGGGCGGGGGCCGGTGACCCCCGCCCAGATCCGGGAGAGGGCTCGACCCTCTCCCTATTTTGGCGAGGGCCAACAGGCCCTCGCCTCTAGTCGGTGGGGTCGCCTGCCCTCGCCGAGGTGCCGGCTACTCCGCCGCCCCTGCCGACCCCCCACCAGCGGTGGGCCGGAGGCCACAGGCGGGAGGGGCAGCCCTCCCGCCTCTACAAGTTGTCTTTTTTTAAAATAAAAAAAAATTGTTAATTTTTAAGGAAAAAGAATATATATATATATATATATATATATATATATATAATCAAATAAGGAAAATGACGAAAATGCCTTTGAAATCATGCCCTTTTTGAGATTTCATGATTACTTTAGGTTCTTATTTGAAACAACGTTCACTTCAGACCCTTATTTGAGAAAATGATGGCACTTCATGCCCTTATTTGAATCAAGATTCACTTGGGACCCTTATTTGAGAAAATGAGAGAACTTCATGCCCTTATTTGAAATTTTCCCTTATTTTCAAACATCAATCTACAGGCACGTGATCCTGGTCCTGGCACGGTCCGACCACGCCACGGCCCGTCAACTTCATGTTCGCCTATCGTGACCATGTCTGCAATTCGCTGCGCACGACGCCTTACCACTTTTAAGTCACATTGCCATATATGACATCATAATTCGGTATCCTAAGACTAATCTTTTTCTTGTTTAATTGCCCTCTGTCGGGCGGGTGATTATATTTCGATTTAAAGCATCATCTTCTTTGGGGGTAAATTTTGAAATATTACCTTTTAGACCAGTACAGTGCCGGTATCTTTAATTCGTCATTAGATTAGACAAAATCCCAATATAATATTGCCTTAATTGAATGAACTTAATGATGGCAGTACATGATGGATGAGTTGAAGCCGGAAGTCCCGCCCCAATCCCATCTTCAAGCGACCCAATAAAAGTAAAAGGCTCTCTACTCAATTTCGAAGGGACCGGGCGGCGAATCATCGGTGTGGTCCACCTCCTATCTACTAAAGATTTTCGCAGTTTTCCCCGAATCGATGCGTCCAGATTTAGGCCCATCTGTTCCTAACTATCTTACTTGATTCTTTTAAACCTTCCGGGCGATCCTGAGAGAACGTGCGTACTGATTCCCCGAGTAAAATGAATGAATCCGCTTCATCGCTTGTGTGGATGTTCAAGAGTCGGGAATGAACTTCCGATTCGAGCGGGATGTTTCGAATCACAACGGCACGATCAGTTCAGGGTGCTTCCCACAGCGAAATCGATCGTGCCATCAATCATCAGTCGCCTCAAACACAAAAAAGTATATGCTCGTCACTTTCGAGTAGTAACTAGATGCAAGAATGAGACTAATTGCTTCACATCAATGACCCGATTATAGATTGCCCCCCTCTTCTTAAACAATCAGAAGAATCAATTTCTGCAGATGGATTTCCATTAGTATCTCATGCATTCAAGAAACTCCACCCACACATCAAACCCCAAAATCCACTCTTTTTTCCCCTGTTGCAAACAGAAAATGTTAAGGGAAGGAAGAGGCAGCTCTTATCACTGAAAGAAGAATGACAAGATTCCATCATATTGCAAGAGAAAAACAATTCCAACTTTGCCCCCAGGTTACGGTGACGCTATACCCACCTCCCTTCTCAAAATACCCAACAAAAAAGAAAAAAGAAAAAGTGCAAGACATTCAAAAACTGATCTTTTTCATGTACATCAGTTCATACCAAGACTCCTAAAACTACGGTTCCAATGCCAAGACTCCTAGAACTAAACTCAACCGAGTATCCCACAATTTCCATGTCGACCTTTACCCCCCAGCCTTAAGTTTCTTATTACTTCACTATGTTCAAAGAAGAAAGCATATGCTTTTCAAACCCCCGCCACCACTACCACTCCAACTGCTTACTCACTTTAACCACTTGTTTGGAGCAAAACCTTAGTAACCTTGACAAAATAGCAAAAGTCCGAAAACGGGAAAAAACAAAAAAAACAAAAAAGAATGCAACAATCACATGGATTGAAGATCGCTCCAAAATTACCTTGGACGAGGTCCAGGAAAAGATAGAGCGTGCCGAAGTTTCCTCCGAGGCATTGGATTCCCTAGAATCATGGTCTGAGATTGGCTGACCATGTCGACCATTGTCGGGGTCTGGTAAGCTTGCACGAGGCTATTGCTATTTGTTGAATCACCTCGCGCGGTTGCCCTCTGCCACGAGTGGGAGCTCAATCCTGAGAGCACATAAGCTCTACCGGATGCCTCGTATACGCGGCGATTGGCCATTCTTTCCTGCATCTCCTTCAGTTCCGCACAGAGGGAAGTACATAAGCGATCGGCGGCTCGTGCAGAGACAGTTTCAGACAAAACCCTCCTGCAATTCTCCAAGATTGAGACCGCAGCCGCCATATCTCCACCTTCAGCAGCAGCCCTAGCCTCTGCCATTGCTTCGGCTGCACGGAGTCTGTTGAGTTGCCGATCCACTTCCATGGATACCACTAGCGGCTCAGCTGTTTCTGGCCTCTGGATCTTAACTTCACTAGCTTCTTCCAAGCTCACAAACTCTTTTGTAATAGGATCTCTGTAAACACATATAACCTTCAGCAATGACAGCTCATGACCGGACTCATCTACTGGAATCTTGATCGTCACGAGGAAATCCCGTTCTTCTTCAGCGTACAGATCCCCAACATCAACAGATCCCGCCCTTTCATCAGATGACAAGGTGCTTCGGTAACTTCCAGATTTAATTGAACTGAATTGCAAACTTGGGTCCGCACATTCAACCTTCACCTGTAGCTCTTGTACGACAACGCTCAGAAGTCCACCTATGCATTGCGCAAATGCATCTTGGATGACATCTTCGGCTTCTATGAAGGAGAATGTGCCCCCAGATGCTTCAGCAATCGAGTGCATCATGGCAGCATCATGGTCTGTGCCAAACCCAAATGTGTGTACAGGAATCTGCAAACCTGTGCCATCTTTCTGAAACATTGCCAGGGGGAGGAGAGACTGCTGAGCTCCTCGATAATGGGAAGCAGCCGAAGCACCTGGACTGCTGACGCTATATGTGTCTTGTCCGTCAGACAATAAAATGATGCTACCTACAGGATTCTTGCACTTTCGGTCTGATAAGACCTTGGCACCTTTCTTTAAGCCTTCGGCAATATTGGTCCCACCATTTGAAGTCAGAGAATTAACTGCCTGTAAAGCCTGCTGCCGGCCGATATCTGTCATCCTCTGCAGAGGAAAGAGACGGCGTGCTGTGGAAGAGAACGCGATGACTGAGAGACGGTCAGACGGGCCAAGGTTTTGTATTACAAACCCCATAGCCCGTTTCAACAAAGCAAGTTTACTACCGGCCATGCTGCCGCTTACATCAAGCACAGTTACTAAGTCGATAGGAGCTCGAGACTTCTGAGTTTGCAGGGATTCAGCCTGAGTTTCACAGATATCCTGTCTCTTATTGGCTTGGGGAGCTTTAATATGGATTAGCACATTGAATTTATCAGTAGATGTCGATCTCAGAACAGCTGGAACTTCTGGGTACATCTTGACCTCCACATTCCCAAAAGAAGTGTTACAGACATCAGGAGTACCCAGTGTACTTTCCTCACTGTTATCTGGTTCACTATCCAATGGTTCATCATCGTCAAAACGACTAGGCTCAGGGCCATGTGGATGTGATGAGATTGGCCTACCACCATCTAACCTGGTCTGATGTATCCGGGGCAAAACAGTCATCCATCCATCATCTTGTGCCCGACCTAGTGGATCAATTCTTGACCTTCCATTAGGAAGGCCAGAAGCAGGTTTCTGAAGAGGAATTTCCTTCCACTTTGCTCTACAAACGGGGCACACTTGGTTTCCATGTTTCACATTGGAGGTAATGCAATGGAAGTGGAAAGAGTGGGAACATTCTGCAGTGAAAATAGCATGGCCCTCTCCTGGTTTCATGGTGTTCAGGCATATTGCACAGGTCCTCTGCATATTGAAAGTCCAAGTGTGAGAAGAAAGGTAGGGATGTTGGACTCTAAATCGAGTACCATCTTCATAATTTACCACTGTAAATGAACATCGATAAACCAAATGCCTCCCACTCACCCTCAGAATTTTCCAAATCCAATTAATCACAAAAGTAAGAATATTCCATAAGCAAGCACAAGAACTTAACAAATTTAATCAATTATTGAAACACTTTCATAGTCTCACAAACAACGCTGTTTAGATGGGTTCCTGCTTACATTTAGGGCGATCTCTGAGAATCTAATTGGGAGCTGAAAGAGAGATCATTGGGTCCTGGTAATTTAAAAATCCATAAATAAAATTCATTGAAATTGAACTAGCCTTTTGACTTGATAAGTGACAAAAATATGCTGCTTTTACACGGACGGCTACATAAACACTATTCAAAGAATCCGGGTTCCTATGCGATTTTGGTAGATGTTCGTCCGGCGGTACATGAACTATTACTGAAAGCAATGCATTGACAGAAGAACACAGAGAGAGAGCTAAGAAGACACGTTCACAAAATTCATTATTGTGGAACACTGTTTAATCAATTGGTATTCAGCCTGGCTTGACTAATCACTTAGTGAAAGTAACTGGCGCAAGTCAGTTAAAAAGGTGCAGTCCAAGATGACTCCGGTCACTTAGATGTATCCATCCTTTAGGAAGTACTTACTTAGAAGCAACATCCAAGGGAAAAAAAAAATGGTTGCTTAGATTCTCACCCAACAGAAAACCAAATAACATAAATCATAATTAAGGAACAGAAAAGGTGCAGTCTAAGATTTTCAATCTTCATCATAATTCTCAAAAGGCACCCCTTTATCTCGAAGATAATTTTAAGAAGTCTCAAAACCAAGGGACCATAGTGTTCCCTGAAAATTACATCAAAAGCAGAGAGAGAGAGAGAGATGTAACTTGTGCTGACCAGACAAAGCACTTTCCAGTTCAAAGGAAGAAGAAAAGGGAGGGTGAAATGCAGCGATTCCTTTTTCCTACATGCCAAATGCTAATGGTCCTTGAAGGGACTAGTCCACTTTAGCCCCACCCCACAGTCCACACATACACACCAAAAAAGAAAATTGGAGAGCGGAAAACAACACCGCAGCAAACAACCAACTTGACAACCAACTTGACATAATTCAGATATTGCATCAACTTGTCACACCAGCCCACTTTGTGGACCATAGATGGCAACAAGATATGCACAAAACAAAGTGGCTGCACATGAACAGATGGCCATAGCCTCTACAGGATAGGTAATAAAAATAATATATATATTAAAAAACATTTTTTATCGGTCTATTTTCAGGGAAAAGAGAGTGATCCGGAGAGAACTAAAAAAATCCCAATGGAAGATTAAGGAGGCCCCGATGCGGAATCAAGAATCTACTGATCAGATCCGATGAAGAAGAAACAGGCACAAAAGGATAGATCAAACGATAAGTCAAAATATATCAAATCTATCTCGAAACGAAGCAAATGGCACAGTTAAAAAAACCTCCAAAAAAGAGGATTTATCCACAAAAAAAGAGCCCCAAATCACCAGTGGCTCCTTCAATCGTCGACACACGCCCTCGCTCATGTTGACATGCACAGCGCATACACAAGCACGCATGAAAGAGCCAAAACGGAAAACCAGGATGCGAAACGAAAAAGAAGAAAAAGCCAAAGAGACCTTGGAGGATTTTGGGGAGGACTTGGGCAAGCGGAGGCCGGAGGACGAGGGGGTGGGTGTCCTGGGGCGGCGGAAGAGGGAGCGGTCGGCCGGGGAGAGCGAGGCGGCGTCGGAGAACCTGGCTGCGTCGGAGGGAGGGGTAGGAGGGGGGTCATCGAGGGTCTGGGGGACGTAGAGGCAGGCGGTGTCGAAGCCGAGGGCGAGCTTGAGTTTCCTCCATTTGCTACCCATTCGGGGAGAGGAGAAAGGAGAGATCTCTAGGGCAAGAGAAATGGAAATGGGTCGAAGGGAGAGGGGAAGGAGACCGTCAGATCTCGGGAGAGGAAGCCATGGGAGGGGAAGGAGGAGGAATGTGCCTTGGAAAGCACAGAGCAGAGCAGACAGAGAGAGAGAGAGGAAGGAGAAGGGGATGGTGGTGGGTAGCGGTGGTGGTGGTGGTGGTGGTGATGGGAGGTGGTTGATATCCAATGTAGTAACGTAATTGTCGCTATTGCTTGCTGCTGCTCCTGTCTACTGTTCTTAATGGTCGTTGGAATCTGATGCTTATTTGGACTTGGCCCCCCCTCCCATCATCTTATGTTCCTTTTTCGATTACGACCCCAAATTTTCCTTAATAAAATAAATGGTTAATACTATGAAAAATCTCAAATTAATACACCTATAATAAATTTTTCCTAAATTATTTTTTAGATCACCAAAAGCCCTAAACTGGTGCACTTTTGACAAATTTACCCTCTTTTAGTTTCCGTTAAATTTTATCGTCGAATTGCTGAGTTGGATGACACGTGGCAATTAATGGATGTAAACGTTTGGGGGTTTTTACCCTCTATTTGTCACATGTGTATCATTTTGGAGTTTTTCATGATACTAATCTAATTTAACGAAAATTAATGAAGGGTAAATTTGTCACATGTGTACCAGTTTAGGGTTTTTATGGTCAAAATGATTAGTTTGGGGTAAATTTATCACAGATGTACTAGTTTCGGATTTTTTATGGTCAAAAAAATAATTTTAGGTAAATTTATCACTGATGTACTAGTTTGGAGTTTTTGGTGATCGAAAAAATAGTTTGGATTAAATTTGTTACTGATGTACCAGTTTGGAGTTTTTCGTGGTATTAATCCTAAAATAAAATATAGAAATCATTTTTTAAAAATTCTTTTTTCTTTTTTGGTGTTTACTCTCGAATTTGTTGAATTCCCGTTTTTTTATAATATTGAATTTTTCCTTTCTTTTTTTGGGTCTGTTCATAATATTGATTTTTTTTTTTTGGTCGAAATTGATAATATTGAATTTGGCAAGTGGTTTTTGACCTTATTGGGATTGCGATTGCGATTGCGATTTGGAGCAAGCCCAGCGTGGTTAATATAACACCCGTGCCGACGTGACATCGCGCGCTGATGCTGAAGCTGAAGCTGACGGTGCAATGCGGAGGAGACAGGAGAGTATTATTGCATTGCCCTCCGCCCGTGTTTTACCCAATTGCCCCTCCATTTCTCGCTTATTCTCTCCATTGCCCGCCCGGTTTCTTTCCTTCCGGCTCCCCATCCCAAAATAAGAGTGTGGGACAATTTCTGACACGGCACGATACGCCGATACCACGGCCTGTGCTTGATGTGGAGTCGACGAGATTTTGGATTGATGCTTACTCGGGTACGGGTTAATTTCGTGTCGACCCGCCGGGTCGTGTCCAATTCGCGAGACACAAAGTCGCCCATTCGAAGTTTGCGTAACTCATTTGGCTTACCACCAGTTCGAGGGCAATTCTTTCTTGCTATTCGTAGTACATTTCATGAGCATTTTTACATTCGGTTTTATTGCCGGCATGTTGATTTCGTGTTTCGGCGAATTTTATGGACTCAGGAACCCGTTTTTTTTTTCCCGCTCGCGCAACACGTCTCGTGCAGTGTCGACCCCATTTACTTTCGGGTCGTGCTCGTGCAACGTAGCTCGACGCAATCGACCAATCACGTCCCGTTCCGATTGATCAATTTTCGAAGCGTATGCCCAAACGGACCGGGGGGGACAAACTTAGTTTACAAATATTTAAAATATTTCACTCCCTTTGTTTTGTTTGAACGAGGATATTCGCATCGCGTCACGAGCACAAACTCTTGACTTTTCCACAATATCTCCTTTCGGTCAAAGGAAGTAATACGACGTCGTCTTCAGCATCGGTTTCATCGTCATGCACCTACAAATCCCCTATAAAACCCCATAAATATCCAAGTTATAAGGACCAGGCCAGCAATAAAACTTAGGGGCTTGGTTAGGTACTATCCTTTAATGTCTCAACAATCTCTTTGGGCTCACGCAATGTGGACCACCCCTTTTATGTTATGCAAAAACTTAAATGCGTTCCTATTGTTTTCGACCTCTTATCACGTTATTTTCGTGTACTACCACCACCGTCGTACTTCTCCTTCGCTTCGACGAATATGCCCTTTTCCTATTTCAACTGCAATCCCCCGATTTCAATGATTCGGGACTCGTTTCTCACTCTACTTACGTATTAACATGTGAAAGTTAGATCGGGTCGGGTCGGGTCGTAGATAACCCTTTTTGGCTTGTTGAAGATTGCACCTCCATTTCTCTTATGGCAAACGGTGACGTGGGTTCATCTTTCTTTTTTCTTTTTTTCTTTTTTTGGGGTTTCTTGCATTTATTTTCTTCATGAAAATGGGGGAAAAGTCATAATGGTCAATGCGGATTTTCGCGTGTATATTATATTTTTCCGGGGTTATGATTTTTTATTTATTTATTTAATGATGGGCCCAATCAGCTCTTACGTTTTCTCCCACAGCTCAAATGCTGGGGGTGGACAGCTAACATCAAAGGGATTGCATTGAAGACTGCATTGTCTTTTCTCTAATGTCCACAGCCCCCTTTTTAAGTCAATGCCTCTCATCTTTGCTTCGCCATTCCCCATGCCTTCGAGGACAATAAGGGCGCCCATGACGACAGTTTTGCTTTAAAAATTAATTTCTGGTCGGAAGTTGATTTTTCTGCTTCTGCTCCAGAAGTTAATTTCTGATCAGAGAAATTCTTTTGGTAATGATTAAAAATTTCTACTTATGGAACATTATTAACACAAAAACTTCTATAAAAAATTATTGTCGAAGGCCGAAAAATTTCTACTTCATTTTTAATTTTTTAATTTTTTTTAAAAAATTAATTTTATTATTAAAAAATATTATTTACTTTAATATATATATATATATATGTATACACTATTTATTTCTTACTCTGGCGGCCGGAGAAGGCTACATGGCGGCGGCTTCGGGCGGCAACGGAGGTCAGTGGTGGGAGCCAGCGGCGATGGGCAGTGGTCACGGCTAAGATGCCATGGTGGTCAGCGGTGGGCGGCAGCGGCCGGCGGGGGCGGTGGGAGGTGGGTGGTGGTCGGCGGCGGCCGGCGAAGGTCGATGATGGGCGGCGATGGTGGAGGAGTGGTTGGGAGAGAGAAGCGCTGAAAATGAAAAAAAGGCTGAAGTGAGAGATATTAATGTTGAGAAATTTCTACTTCTATAAGAGAAGTAACTTTTTTTAACTTCTAGAATTGACTCAAAAATAACTTCAGAAGTATAAATTTGCTTCAGAAATATAAATGTAATATTCCGTAACCAAACGGATTTCTACTTCAGAAGTTGTATTACCAAACGGATTTATACTCCAGAAGCACTTCTGAAGCAGAAATTCATTTCCAAAAATGTTACCATGTGCGCCATAAGAATACGAAAATTAGGGTTTCCGTGAGCAGTCTGAGCCCTTCCATCTCTTTAATCTATTCATGCTTAAGCAATACCGCGAAAAATTGTCTGAAAAGTCTTAAATCTATTGCACTTTGGCCTATTCAGTCATAAATTTTTTAATTTTGTTAATTGAGTCCTAAATATTTCGACACTTTGCCAATTGAATCTATCTAGTCAATCTTAGCTGGGAATCGCTGACGTGGACGTCGGACGTCTTACGTGGCACTGCCGACGATGACTTAGACAATTCTTTTACTATTTAAAATAATTTATGAGTTTTTTTTTTTAGTTTTTCATTTTTTTTCTTGTTTTTTCTTTCTTTCATTTCCTTTTTTCTGCCAAGCCGGCGAGGGTCGGCTGGCCCTCGTTGGACTTGAAAAAAAGAAAGAAAAAGCAAAAAGCAAAAAAAAAAATATTATGAAAAATTATCCATATCAGAGTCATCGGCGTCTAAGTCGGTAATTTTCAGTTAAAATTGATCTGATGTATTCAATTGACCTTTGTCAAAAGGTTTAGAAGTCAATTGGCAAAACTGAAAGTTTTGGGACTTTTTGGACATTTTTCCTTACGACTATGATGTCGATCTTTCCATAATATCCTCTTTGTGAATTTGTGAACTGTTCGAGTTGAGTTCCGTCGTGGATTGAGACGTCAAAAAGAGACCAGCGATATTAGAAATACCGAAACTCGAGATTGGAATGTATTTATCAAAGTGGATAACGCTTTCAACGTCTCCTTGGATCACATTCGATTTTTTGAGTGGGCAATTCCGATTTCTACATTTTTATTTTATTTGATTTTCGTTTTTAGCTTTTGAAAACTATTAGGTCATTGTCATTGAACAGTTCGAACGACTCGAAGTTGGATGGTTTTTCATAAGAGTTGAATTGTTTTCTTTTGCCCCTTTGGTGGAAGGAAAACCCAAGCGACCTTCGGAGAGCTTTAGGCATTTTGCTAGCATGGAACTCGATTTGGACTTCCTCTCCCTATCCTGCACCACCAATACAAAGAAAAATCGTTCCACATAGTCAACACATAGCATCATCAATTCTTACCCAAAATGTCAGAGTCTGAAAACCCGTATCTAGATTTCGCTTTCACTTGCGATCACATCTTAATACCGGGAGTGGATACTGTGTGATACGATATGATGATATTAAATTATGTAGCGTCTGGTATTGCGGGAAGAAATGGCTAGATTGAATTTAATCTCGCCGAGAACTTTCTTCAGAAAACTCGATGATCCCACTCTCCATTATCGGAATCGGCACGAAAAAAAAAAAACACACACACAAATGACAAATGAAGAAAGAAGAAACAAACACTAGGTCCCTCTTTAACCCTCGTACACAGCTTTGGCAAATTGATAAAGAAGAGAGGATGGGAAGATGACAACACGCACTTTTGGAGACATACTCATTAGGGATTAGGTATATTCACTTTTAGTAGGATCATATTGAAGTCCCATTCACTAAAATCACCACACACACACACACACAAAAAATCAAGAAAAATCGAATATTCAATATTCTGTGGGTGCTTCTTCTTCTTCTTTTTCTGACTAAACAATGATAATTGAGAAGAAAAAGTTCATAACCCGGTCCCATTTCATGAATCATTGAGAGGTGTTTCATCAATGGTGGGGGTTGTCCCTCCGTTGTTTCAGCTAGCCAATAGTAGCAAATATAATAATAACAATGTAAAGTCTTTCATCTACATCATTTAATGGGCCCCATCACATTATTTTGTGAGTTTTTTTTTTTTTTCGGGGGAGATAATCCAATCAGTCCTAAACTTATCTTACGGCGGCCAGTTCGAACTTTTCAATTTGACCAATGCAATCATAAACCCTTTGATGATTTACTAATGTAGACCTTCCGGCCAATTTCTGGTCTGAAAATGCTGACGTGACACGTAAGTTGGCCGACGCTGATTAGCCCTTCGCGTTAGCATTTTCAGGCCCAAAATTGGCTGGGAAGACTACATTAAAAAATTATCAAAAGGTTTAAGACTATATTGTCCAATTTGAAAAGTTTAGTACTGAATTGATAACCGCACAAAAGGATTATGACTAATTGGGCGATTCTCCTGACATTTGCTATCTCGAGATTTTCTCGAACCAAGAAACCCTCCACCAATCCAAGCCTAATTACATTAAGACTATACAAATTACGTTCTTTGTACTACACTTTTTCATCATGATATGAATCGCACCAAAAGAGGACTTGTAACTATCGTGTAACGTACTCAATTGGAAACCTTAAATTTCAAGTGTGTGTGTGGGCGAGCAAGAATTTGTTCTACGTACTCTAGTCAAAACCAAGTTGGTTACCAGACCAAAAAAAAAAGAAAAACCAAGTTGGTTTGCTCATCAAAGCTTTAGAAGCAAGCAAGATGTCGTAATGATACGGCCACGACACTTCATTGGTACGTAAATGGTATGTTAAGATGCACATGCTCATCTCTCCAAACACTAATTCTAAGGTTCATGTCCCACTTAGCATTTATGATAGCCCAAAGGAGTGATATGGGTCAAACCTAATAATATCTACCGACTTAGAGTCTCTAGATATTTATTTGCCTATGCAAGATGCATGCCGCTTCGCTGTATAGGTGAGAAAATTGTCCCAAAAATCCTAAGCATATTGTACGACCGCTAGTTCGGCGCTGAGTTTTTTTATTTGATGAATGTAGTCCTAAACCTTTTGATGAATTTTCAGCATAGTGCATCCGGCCAGTTAAGGCCATAAGTCCCTAATGTGGCGGTCTAGTCAACGCCGGCTGTTCTACATGACACGGCCGACAACTAACATGAATGATCTTGAATCAAGAGACATCATTTTGCAATTATTTTAAATTGAACTGTCTTATTTTTTTTTTTATCCTTTTTCATTTTTATTTTTATTTTTTATATTTTTTCCTTCTCTGCTGTTCATCTTCTTCCCTCTGTCGGTTGCCGAGGCCCCGGGGCACAGGTGAAGGCGTGCAGGCCCTCGCCTAGATCTAACATTTATTCTTCTATGCATGCACATAAACTAAGATTCGGAGCAATCTCATCCCAGTTTAATCTTGTCACCTCACCATTCGATGTACTATCGTCAAGACATGAATATGTATTTGGTGAATACAATGCTTTTAACTTCTCCATCTTTCTTTCCTTGTTTTTTTTTTTCGTTATCTTTATTGTCTCGATCAGACATTATTATTTGTCTAGGGTTAGTAACATAAGCCAAAGACTAGAGACCCACCTCGAATGGTTCATGTGGCAATACAGTGGATGCCACTAGGGCAAAAGTTGACTTCTCTTCATGGCCTTTGCATATCTTTTAATGACCAAAAACCGTAACATATTCTGGAAAAGAAGATTGTTGTGTGCGCTCGCAAGCAGAATCACGCCATAATAAATTAAGTGGAAGCTACAATAATCAGTAATCGGGATTTCACCGATTATAACACGAAGCTGGATTAAAGATCCCATGTTAATCATATATTTAATTCAACATCGGGATCCTGCCTTAGGAAAAAAAATGGGAAAATTATAAAAAATAGTCATAAACCTATTGCAATTGTGACAATTCAGTCCTAAACCTTTTGCATTTGCGTCAATTCAGTCCATCCGACCAATATTGGCCGGCCGGCGCTGACGTGGATTTTTTTTAAATAGTATTTTAATATTTTTTTGAATATTTTTTTAAAAAAATATTTTTCTTTTCTTTAGTTTTTTCCCCTCCACTTAGCGCCAGCGAGGGTTGTCTGGCCCTGTGTCCAAAAAAAAAAATTAAAGAAAAGAACAGAAGAGTTTTTTTGAAAATATTCAAAATAATATTAAAGTATCATTTAAAAAGGTCAATGTCAGCGCTGGCCAGTCAAAATTGGCCGGCTGGACTGAATTGACGCAAATGCAAAAGGTTTAGGACGGAATTAGTAAAAATAAAAATGTTTAGAACTGAATTGTTACAATTACCATAGGTTATGACTTTTTTGGTAATTCATCCTCTCGCGCTTGATCCATGAATGATGATGAAGGGCCTAGTGAGTAGTGATCCACCGAGAGGCATTATGGCAAGAAAAGAAGGAAAATCCACCGAGAGACATCTCATTGTGCTGAAGAGATGTCTCCCCTGAAAAAAGGATTTTTCTTCTTGACCTTTTCCATTTGGCTTGCCCTAGAAAGCAGCAAATTAAGAAAGATTGAGACCCACAAAGGGAGTGGAAATGCTTTCCTTCATAATTCTTCACCCATCATGTCGAGCAAAAGAACACAGAGAAGAAAACGAACGCCACCCACCATAGATTCATCACTCAAGGAAGCAATTGGGATGTATCATGAAATGATCACACAGTGGATTCCAGAAGACGCGTCGTTCGCGGTTCTCTCCCAAGGACGAGCATCGGGACGAATTCGTCCTGCGCAGAGAAGATTTACGTTACTAGTAAAAGGAAAGTCGATCGTTTAATCATATATCTATACCTGGTAAGCTTACGCAGCGTCATGCATTCGGTCGAGTATGCTATATCCCGGTGTCCTCGGCCGGCAAAAGGCGCGGTTGTGTGGATTTTCAATGAGTACACAAAATGCAAGTGTTAATGGGAAAGGAAGCATATTGGTGAGGGTTAGGAATTTGGGAGCAATGTGACAGCTTTGCTTCTTTTCCATACTTTCAACAATATCATACCTAACTTGTAGCCTGCCCTAAAAAAAATAAAAATTTATAGCCTGCCCTTTGTGGGAGGATGCACTGACAGGTTGTGCGATACATCATGCATTGGTCTTTGAGTAAAGAAGTTGAGAATTTCAATTGGTTGGCTTTGGCCCCTGGGTGGATCCCCACCGAACAGTTTGCTATTTTTGCTAACTAATGATAATTGACCACATAAGGAATACTTTGATAACCCTATTTAATGTTGAAAGTTAAAAATTTAGCACTTAATGAGATTAAACTTGGTCGATAATAGGCGTGTGCAACCGGACCGGGTAGAACCGCGAACCGGACCGGACCGCCCAAAAAACCAATCCGGTTCCCGATTCCAACATGAATAGGTCCGGTTCCGGGTCCAAATTTTTGGAACCGGTTTAAACAGGTCCGGTTTCCAGTTCCAAGTGAAGACCTACCCAGGAACTGGACTGATTTTGGAACCGGTTTGTACCTACAATAAAAAATATATAATTTCTCTAAGTTGAGTCTAACATTGTCTCACCTATTTGTTTCTTCTCCATTCTTTGTCGACTCTCTCTATTCTTTGGAGCAATATTTTTAGGATGAATGGAGAATAGAGTTTAAAAAGTTATCTTGATGAAATGGGAATAGAGTTTTATAATTTATGTTTTTATATTACGTGTTTGAAATTTTTATTGTATATAATTGGATGTGGCTACGTGTTTGAACTTTTCCTCGTTAATAGTTCTACGTGACCACGTGTTTGGTGGATAGGGATTTATGTTGATCATATTTTACTTTGAGCCATTTTGTTGCTCATATTATTTTATTGTATTAAATGAAATAAAAAAAAGAAAAAAATAGGTTCTCGGGTAGATCCTGAAATCGGACCGAAAAAATAAGGTAGGTTCTAGAACCGGTTCAAGAAAACTTGGAACTTACCCAACTTGGAACCGATCACCTCTAGTCGATAACCTTAATTAGCATTGACATAGTAGACTCAATTAAGCGAAAAAATGCACTTAGTGTGGTAAGTAAATGAGGGGTCATTTCATTCATACTAGCAGAAAAAATAGGTTCTCGAGTAGACCTGAAACCGGACCGAAAAAACAAGGTAGGTTCTAGAACCGGTTCCAAAAAACCTGGAACCTACCCAACCTGGAACCGATCATCCATAGTCGATAACCTTAATTAGCATTGACATAGTAGACTCAATTAAGCGAAAAAATGCACTTAGAGTATGGTAAGTAAATGAGGGGTCATTTCATTCATACTAGCAGAAAATAATTTATGGCAACCAAAAAAATCTTGCCAATATATATTGCTAAAACCTACTGATCATTGTCATTGTTTCATCCGCGGTAAGCAATTAGTGAAATTTAGATATTACTTTTCAATTATCATCAATCAACTTTTTAATTTTATCTTCAAACACTTAGTACTTAATTTTTTTTTTCCATAATTGATTTAGTCTTATCACACAAGGCTGTTATTTTCTTTTTTTAGTCGTTTTTGGCAAAAGAAAAGGGGGGGAAAAGAGGCGCCAACCACGTCATTTATGAGAAATTGGAAGCCAAAAAGTCAATGACGCCAACTCGAGAAAGTTATTACTAAAAAAAAGGGGTCTCCTTGAATTAATATTACACATGATCCAATTTTTCTCACAATAATACAAATATGTTCATGCACTATTAAACCATATTATAAAACATTTCTTCAATTTCTCGGGCTGCATGACTGTGTAGTGTTTCATTTCCCTTTGTCATAACATATTAACATTGGATACTTTGTGGAGCTCAAGAAATTATGTATGACAGAGGAATGACAGGATTCAAAGACTTCTCTTTCTTATTATTTCCTTGGGGAGAGGGGAGCAGTGACATCAATAAAGTTAAATAGATGTTTGACTATTAGAGTCAAAAGCTAATAATCGAAGAGAGAAACGGTTGCTTTCTAATCTAATTGAACTGACAGTACGTGAAGCCAGATCTAGTAGATCCCTGTCAGACCACACAATCTGAACAACTAACGTTTACTAGTTTAAGCAAATTATAGGCTTGTTAAGCAGTAGCTCCATGGCGAGACCTGACCCGTAATCACCATAACAATTATAAGTTTTTTAAAAATTTGGGTTATCTTTTCTACTCAAAAGTCTTCGATGGCCTAACCCGTCAAAGCTTTTGATAGTTGAACGATCTTTCCACAGGTTATTCAACAACCGACCACGTGGTTTAGATACCCTCGTCTCTTTACAGGATGCAAAGTTGAGTGAAAGCACGAATTTCTCTTTACAATATGAATTGATGGTCATGCAGTAGAGTCGTATTTTTGGCAAGTTTAGGGGCAGATCTCAAGCCTCCTTGTACCTAAAAGAGCTTAGTTTGGGAATATTCTATTATCAAAACCAATTTAAATAGTTCAGCCAGCTCAAATCGGATTTGACTTTCAGCCCATTAGTTTCTAAATACACGAGTTTTTCTAACTTTAAATATATATATATCTGTCAAAAACATATATTATGGAAAGAAATTTGTCAAGATCAACTATGTTACTTACATTATTTTAGAATTATGACACCTGAGAAAGTAAAATTAAGTACAAAAGAAATATTTTCACGTTAAACTTCACACAAAAACCCAAGTTGTGTTCTCCGGGAGGGCTTTCCGAACGTGCCACATTGTGCCGAGAATTGCTAACTCCTATAAAATTGCAATTCTTAAATGACTACATAAAAATAAGAAGAAAGAAATGAAAGAAGGTAAAAGGCGGAGCACGTTAAGCTTGTCTCTGCTTGTTTTTATTTTTCTTTGGTCCATGTCTCTGCTTGGTTCAGTGAGTCGTCAATCGGCCGATTTTAAAGAATTTCCATGTGGTGTGAAAAAAGCCGAAAACTGCGCCAAAACACCCAAAAAGGAAAAACTCGGGCGAGAAAAGAAAGGTTTTCCAGAGTTGTAGGAGTACAGACAAAATTCCGAGGTTCAATGAAGAATGTCAAATGAATTGTAAACGCTCCTGAGATTTTCCCCCTTTTTCTTTTTCAAGGGTTTTTGTGTGTTGGGGTTGTCTAGTATCAACAGTCAAAAGGTTGGGACGTTCAGGATGAAATGAAACTCTACATTCACCAATAGGCCCAATGTCACAACTAAGCACAAGCTACAGGAAGCAGAAATGAGCGAGCACCCATGTCAAATATTTCCGAGATACACACCCCCTCTTCTGCATAATTCCCCAACTCATGGCCGCATATTCTTCCGGGCTTTTTTGTACTAGGTGGTATCAAAAGCTCCTACTTCAGCTTAGGGTTAGTTCACAGGAATGATGCTACAGACATAAAAATTAATTATCTCTATTGACTTATTTACAAAACCTTCCTGCAACCAAAAATGCCGAGGATCCATGGGATGCCTACTTGTTAGACCAACGGCCAACGGATATGATATCAATACCTTCCTTCGAGTGAAGGTCAGTCATCATCAGATAAGCATACAACGTCCGCGGTAGCATTAGAGGAGGTTAAATTATCCCTTTGTGAAGTAGCAAAGACATCCATAAGCAGATCACTCCCCCATTCATTAGGTGGAAACCCTCCTACAGATCCTCCGCCATGATGCCAACTACTTGGACCTGCTGGGCCTGCAGGTGGTGCTGCTGCCAATGGAAGCTGCTGAAGAGGGGCAGAAGTTGGAGGTGGGTTGCTAGGTGGCTGCTGATTAGGCAAGCCCTGCGAAGGGTTGCCTGAAGATGCAATCGAAGTTCTGAAAGCTTGGAGATGTGGGGCAGGAGAACGAAGATCACTGGGAGCTTGAATGTTTGCTGATGGTGGCGGCATGCTGAGGCTGATCTGGGGCGGTCTGGATGCTATACCAGAGGAAACAGCTGAACTATTGAGGATGGTAACTCCAGACGGGCCCACATTCTGCAAGCTTGCCACATTGGGAGGAAAACTCTCTGAGCTTGTGAATGGAGTGGCAACAGTGCGAACCCCATTCGATTGAAGGCCAGCAGAAGGGCCACGAACCGGCAAAGGCTGATGTGCATTACGCTGTGATGATAACTGTAGCAACTGCTGCATGGAACCAGAAGCTACATCTGCATGAAAATGGTTGCCATGAGCAATTTGGCATCAAAAGTGAACGCAAACCCAGGCCTATCAACATGTTCAAAATCCAAAGTGCTAATATGATGATAGTATGCATGATGATGACTATTTTACTTTGCAGTTTTACGGAGAAATTGCACAAAAACCAGTGTCCTAGTGCACAAGGCTGCCCACACAGCTCGGGTCTGGGGAACGGTCGATGCACACAGCCTTGTCCCTGATTTTTCCAAAAGGCTATTTTTGCAAAACGAACCAGTGACACAGGCCACAACAGAGAAAACTGCATCTGGTTCACAACAATATAGAGGGAAATAATGCCGCTGGAATACATATTCAGGTCTCACTTGGCATTGAGTCTTGATATGGACAACAATCTGTGAAAGCATTATTGCAAAGTGAGTTCCACGTTGTATTTTACTGTTCCATGTATCATAAGGCCACAATTTTCTAGAGACGGAACAATGAAACGGCATAGTGAATGAAAAAAATCAGTTCAAATGATTTCAGAAAAGATCATCAAAGATCATTCATGGGATGATGAGATGCAACTCACACTACTATCGAATCAGGAGGGTAAAAACTTTATAGGTGCTTCCGGAAAGTAAAATATCTAGCGATTTGCAAGCATCAAAAGACATTAATCCTTTGACTATTAACAAGAAGTATTTAGGGTTAAGGCAGATGTGAACTTTTATGCTGTGAACGAAGTTGGAATCTCTAGCAAGCCAAACTTAACTGGTTGAAGCAAAAGTAACCTGAACCAAACCAACTTCTTTAATTTCCTAGAAGATGCGGCCAATAACTCGTGAAATTCTTATTTCACAAATTAGAAAGTAATTTCCAATGGATGAAATATCAAAATACTTGTTTCTCAATGCACTGTAGAAAGA
Source organism: Lenwebbia sp. NSW1173648 (assembly GCA_029784005.1). NCBI lineage: Eukaryota > Viridiplantae > Streptophyta > Magnoliopsida > Myrtales > Myrtaceae > Lenwebbia > Lenwebbia sp. NSW1173648. Next base: position 2,686,171 of record JARCGZ010000011.1, read on the forward strand.
GACAGCAAAATCAAACCACAATGGAATGGATCTCTGAGCTGAAAGTATTTGGCAGAAAACCAACCCATTGCCATAGGTCACATTTTTCTTCCGATTTTTGTTAAAATATTGGTTTCTCAATGCAAGGAAGAAAGGGACAGAACATAATGAAACCAGATTGTTCTAATTATCTGAGTTAAAAACCCATTGACGCCTACATATAAACTCATCAGACTCTGTTTTGACCAGATTTCAAAGTGCTTTCAGTCCGTACTTAAATTTCCTGCGCAATTTATCTCAACATAAGACTAATAAACACTTCACTTCTCCTCGTTTAGCCATACTTTAAAATACTTTGGTAGTTAATTCATCGTGTTCTCTCTCTGACCAGCCATTGTAATCACAACTGCACTCTTTTATAAATGTTTTCATTTTCTCATGCACCTTCACATAAAGAAAGCCAATCACTTCGACCAACAGAAGATAAATTAGGTCATATTACTAAGATGTAATTTGACAGTCAGAGACCTAAAATTTTACAGAGAGATGGGTATTTGCTACGCTGATCTTGCCTGGTGTGACGCATAGGAATCTGATGTCATTCAACAACCAAAGTAACATTTGTTTGATCTCCAATGGCGAAATTCATAAATCTTGGGGTTCAAGATAATATAGTATTCGCGGTGAGCACTAACCATCAAAAGCTTGAAGAGATTAAGTTGGACCAAATGATTATAACAATGCTTCTGGTACCAATAGCACTTCAATGGTAGACATGTAGTCTCAACGAAGTAGCCCACTATTACTCACATCATCTGGATTTTCATATACTCAGCTCTTTTCTACTTGCGTCAATTTTTTTAACATTGAATGGTGCACGAAATTAATTTGATTGCTTCATAATTAGGTGATTCATTTCCCAAGTGCAACTATCAAGCACATGCAGGCCTTGCCTTGCTTATAGGAACATTAGTTTCATCTAATTATATCACATGAAATTCTGGTTAGCTCGTACATCAAATATAAATCAATTATTATGGCCGCGACCACACTTATCTGACATGTTCACAGAAGTGAAGCCTTTTCTTTGTTATTATCTAAATAAAGAATCGCTCAAATCCCAACACGTTGATCACATATAACACGAGAATAATTGAGCATTGGAAACATCAAACTTTCTCTATAGATTATTAATAAGTTCCCCGATGCACTCGTTAACAAAATCCTTATGTTAATTAATCCTAATGGTGATTGTCAGTACATAACATATTACTTGCTCTTAAGGTCATAATACGGCATAGGTGTTTCTTTATTAGCCAATGATTTAATACTGCAAACAAAACCTCAATCTCCCCAAAGCAAGTAGGATCTTGCCCCTTTTATACAACAGGATGGGAGCAACATATAAAGTCATTGCAAATTTCTTCCAGAGAGCAGATGATTCAATAGCACGTGTGGCGCGCGTGTATGCACGTGCTAAGAAGCAGACAAGCAAGAACGGGATGCTTCTAACATGCTCGTGAATATGAAAGGTACATTTACGTACTAAAAATCAATCAAGTGCAAGGCATGTATTTACCTAATAGCTCTCTTAAATAGCATGATGACTAGCAAATGGAAAGACAAAGTGTGCACACGTATCCAAGACTACGCACCTTGTTGGATTCCATTTGCACAAGACGCCCTGATATCGGAACACTTGGATTTGAATGCCTCAGCTAGCATCCTATTCATCAGAACTTTGCGGTGATTCATGTCGAGTTCCTTCTTTTCAGCAAGATATTCTGCCTCGATCTCCTTAAGTTTCAAATCGTACTTCCTGCGAATTTGTGCGACAATTTCCTCTATCTCCTTGCCGCAATCAGATATCAGTAGCATTTTCTGCTCAAAGAAATGCGAATTTACGATAATTAGAATATTGATTGTTAAGTTCCATAAAGAACTAGTGGAATCTCTCATGAGCTAAACATAATGTCAAGAAGTAACTCACCGCATCTTCATGTGATTTGACCATCTGGTCCATTTCCCTTTGTATTCTGTCCAGCTCATTCTGAAGAGGGTCCAAGAGCAATTTCAAAGGCATTCTGGGTTGTGCCATTGGAAAGGGACTCTGTAATAGATGAGTGTTACTTTCCACAGAAACGGATGCAGTTGAATTGCCTGAGACCAGTGCCGCCATTCTACCACGAGGAATGCTGACTGCAGATTCCGACATTGCTTGATTAGGAGGCACAGCAGGGTTTTCAGCAAGTTGTGTTGACTGAGAGTGAACAGTTAGATTAGAAGTCTCTCCCACCCCCTGGAGTGGAGTTGCGGTTCCACTGACTAGAGCTAACTCATGTGAACTGTGGTTAAGAGGCTGATCATGTGGCTGCGGAAGCACTGGAGGCTCCATATCTGCTGCTCCAGAGAAAGATGATGTAGCATTACCAGTACTAGATGATAGAAATTCAGTTTGTTGAGAAGCATTATGCTGCTCTTCGTCGGGTGCATTTCTCTCTCGCATGCTGGTGGACGGGGCATTAAAATCATCTCCCAACTCCTGGTCAGATAAGGTCTGTAATGAACAAAAAGTAAAATCGTGACATTTATAAAACTACAGCATCCCTCTACTCTTTAAAAATGTTGATGAAGCAGAGAGGGCATAGATCCAAACGTGTTTGCCATGCATTCATACGAAGACTTGATTATTTAGAGGTAAAGGAGGGTGGCTATCGACATTCTGGAGATCATAGAAAGGCATACATGACAAGATGATATGGAAGCACCCTCAGCATTATGCTGCTCTTCTTCGGGTGCATTTCTCTCTTGCATGCCGGTGGATGCTGCCTTACAATTAACTCTCAACTCCTCTTCAGCTAAGGTCTGTGATAGAGAGACACAGAAAAATCTTGTCATTTCTACCCTGAAGCCTTAAAGAGAAAATGTTTGTACAATGAACATGCTCTGCTCTTTATGAATGCTACTGATGCAGAGAAGGCATCTGTTCACCTCCTGGTGTTCAGGCATTCATATCGAGAATCGAGTATTCAAAGGGAAAAAGGATGGACGTCAACATCGCCAAGCGCATTAATAAAAATACATGACGAGACTACATAAGAAGCAACCTCAGCATTATGCTGCTCTTCATTGGGTGCATTTCTCTCTTCCATGCCAGTGGATGCGGCATTACAATCATCTCTCAACTCCCGGCCAGGTAAGGTCTGTAATAGATATATAGAAAATCATAGCATATGCTAAATTTTAACATACCCTCAAGCCTCTATGGGAAAATGTTTGTTATGCGAAAAATTACTGTGCCCTTTATAATGCCAACAAAACAGAGACGGCATGCACCCAATCATTGTTTCCACTTTCCAGGCATTCATGACAAGAATTAAGCATTCAAAGTAGGGCGTAATAAACATGGTCGGGAGCGTAGAAAATCATACAAGATAAGATGGCATGGAAGCACCCTCAGCATTTTGCTGCTCTTCATCAGGTGTATTTCCCTCTTGCGTGATGGCTGGTGTGGGGTTACAATCATCTCTCAAATCCTGGCGAGGCGTGCTCTATGAAAGACATAAAAGAGTCATTTATACACTGCAGCAGTTAAGAGAAAATATATTTTCTAGTCCGAAAAAGAGGGAAAACTCCACTCTTTATGCATGCTAATAATGCAGCCAAGGCATATGTCCACATCATGGTTCTCAGGCATTCATATCAAGAACTGTTATGCCAAGGAACAAAGGATGAATATCACCTTTGTGAAGAGCATAGATTAACATACATGATGAGATGTCATAGAAGCAACCTCAGCATCATGCTGCTGTTTCCCAGGTGCATTTTTTTCTTGCATGCTGATGGATGTGACATTACAATCATCTCTCAACTCCTCATCAGGTAGGGTCTGCAATAATAAAATAGAAAAATGTCCAATAATGGTTCTGAAATTACTCATGTCAAGAACAGACACACAAAGGAACAAGGATGGTTATCAACTTTGTCAAGAGCATAGATAACAAACATGATGAGATGATGTAGAGGCAACCTCATCATTATGTTGCTCTTGATTGGGTGCATTTCTCTCTTGCCTGCTGGTAGATGTGGCATTACAATCGTCTCTCAACTCCTGGTCAGGTAGGGTCAGTAATAATCAAACGAAAAAGTCATTTATGTGTACTTTGTTCAACGAGAAATCATGTCATTTACCAATTTTCAATGTACACTCCAGTATTTAGGAGACAATATTTGTCCTATGCCAACTCTACTCTTTACGGGGCATGTCGACTAATGTTTTCAAGGGTTGATTTCAAAAATTGAGTTAACTCTAACAAGGATGATATAAACACTGTAGAGAGCATATATAAACATACACAGTGAGATGACACAGAAGCTCCCTCAGCAAAGGCCCTTGATGGCGGCACTGTAGTTGACTTTGATTGATTAACCAAGGCAACTTCTCGAGGTCCATCACAGGGATGGACATTCTCAAGTGCTTCAGATTCAGATCCATTGCATATTTCCGTTTCTGGTATATGTGGATCTGGAGAGATCATCTCCTCCGGTTCACCTGATATACAAATATTCTCTTGCACCTCCACCGCAGCTAGTTCATCAAGTGCTTCCTTTCTTGAACCATCAAGAATCTGATCATCCGAGGAGCAAGCATTCAGAGAGCTAATATTCTCCAGAGTATGACCAGTGGCTCCGACTTTGTCTCTGCCATTAGGCATCCTTGATATTGATTGATTAACCAAGGCAGCTTTATGAGGTCCCTCACTGCAATGGACATTATCAACCACTCCAGATTCAGATCCACTAGGTCGTTCCGTTTCTGATACTTGTGGATCTGGAGAACTCGATCTCTCCAGTATATTCATTAAATGAACACTCTCCTGCACCTCCACTGGACCCGGCTTATCAATTGCTTCCTTTCTTGAACCATCAGGAATCTGATCCACCCATGTGCAAGCATTCATAGTGCTATCATTCTCTGGAGCATGGCTACTGATAAAATCACCTTGTGAATTAACAGGAAGATTCTCCTGAGGACAGGGACTGAGAGAAACAGCATTCCCTTGGTTGTCTATTGGTGCTCCATTAGCACATGGCCCCACCTCTGTAGAAACTGTTCCTGAAGCCACGGTACTCATCTCATCCTTGTCACTGCCGATCTTAACTGGAAGGCAGTCCTTTTCGGTATGGACAATTGCATCAGCACTTTGGTCAGCCGAGGGCCTCGAGAAAGGGTCCGCATTATCAAGTTGATCATGACAATTGGAACTTTCCTGGCCCTGCCTGGCTTCAGGCAGCTTATTCAGCAATTGCGCGTGCGTTGAGCGCCTGTCTCCCTCTACTAGAGAAGGCTCCTGCTGAACTCCATTTGCTAAGGCTAGATGTTCAGCCTCAATTTCCTTAAGGTGCATGGCCATCTCAAGTGAGCATTCTTCAATTTGTGTAGAGTATTCCCTGTCCAATCTCTTCATCCTGTCTATTTTTGTTGAACCGCCATAATGCAAACGGACAATTGCAGCCTCCAATTTATGATTACTCTCCAGCAACACCTTCTGTGCCTCAGATTCTCTACATAATTCGTTCTTCCTCACTTCTAGCTCGTGCAGTTTCTGTTTCTGGTTCTGAATTTCTCTGCCTCTTTCAGAAATGTATCCCAATGTCAATCCAAACTCATCCATCAACGTAGGACTAGAAATGACCTCATTACTGGAGGATCCTTGAAAGGTACAATCTTCAATCTCTACTTTTACAGGTTGGAGGCAAGGCATAGCTGGCTGGGGCGACTTCACACCAGATTGCTCCATCTCAAGGACTTTCTCTTTCAATTGTCCACATTTCAAGGAATCGACTGGTGACTTCTTTCTAAGTTGGAGAAACATTTTCTTTAGATTTCGCAACATTGAATACACATGATCTGCCTCTTCTTTCTTGCACTGGTAATTCAAATGCTTTTTCGCAAGCTCAAGAGATTCCGTGTGATCTATTTTTTCCTTTGATAAAGAAACTGCAGTCCAACACTGGATTTTAACAAGTTTGTGAGTAGACTGCTTAAAAGGTGTACATACACACAACAGCAGTAAAGCTGCCGTTATTAACAATGGACGGTTTTTATCCAGTGCATAGATAGTGAAAATTTTAATCAGGCCCAAAGTAGAGGATTTAGAGTCCAACTAAGCTTTTCTTCAACGTTAGAAGACCAAGAACTCATCTGATATGCAAATAAAGGAATTTCTTTATGTTCTACTGATATCACAAGCAAAATGGCAAAAGGTCTTGCTCGTAATCCAAGCTAAGACATTCTCAAGGAACAAAACAGCCATAGCCTTTAAGACAAGATATGAGATTCAAAAGATACAGCTATCAAAAGTATCTAAGCCGCAGAGAAGATCTCACGCAGATAAGGAGTAAATGGTCGGCTCGAAAAAGTAGTAATTCTACATTCAAAAGGTAACTTGGTTAAACAAAAAAAAAACCATAAAATGCATTGAAAAACCATGGTATCAGCTAGAAATGGCAAAATCAGATAAGAAAGAAGCATGCAGCTGATGGGTCACTATTTTCTCCAGGGTTGGAGAGAGAGTTCCTCCGCCCAGGCCTCCCATTGGTGGTTACCTACTCAACTGTCGCTGAAGCGTGACTTTAACTAACTAATCTGAAGCCTGGTTGGGGAACTTTCTTCCAACCTTGGTTGGAGGAAAACATGGCTCTTTTTCGATATGATATGAGGGAATTTTAGTTACAGTCACATGTCAGTCACAGTTGACTATGAAACCACTGATAAGACACGTAGTTGAAGAACTTTCAAGAGAATGTGGCTTTGTTCCAACGATCATAGAGGACATCACAAAAACAAAGCGTAAACAAAACCAAAAGCATCTTAATATTAAATTTCGATATATGTTTTAATTGAAACACCAATTTACAATTAATAATTAGTGAAACCAATGAACTTGACAAAAAAAAAAAAAACTCTAACCAGAGCCAACTGGAAAGCTTGTAGAATACTTGCTGATTCCCGGCTGACATGACGATTATTGATTACATAATCAAGGAAGATATCAACCATACCCTTGATATTGTCCTGGATATAAACAAGTATTAGAAGTTAGTATAGTGTAGTACTTGGTAATGGTCAAAAAGATAACACCCGCAATACTGATATTCGGAAACTTGGAATCAGCTTGGTACTATAATAACACCCACAATTTCACAGCATAAAACTCCGGATCCAAAATACACACAGTAAGGTACTACACTAGTCGACAATTCATTTAGCATCAATGACAAACGGCACCCATCTACAATCAACATGAGTATCGGACGAACCGATAATGAAAATAAGTAATTTATGATGTTGCGAAGATTGGACGCAGAAGAGCGTAAAAATTGACATCATCGAGAGTATTTTATTGGATGCTTGGAACATTGTTTTCCACCTTACAGGATTATACAGTGAGAATGAATCATGTTTAGACCATCCAAACAACCAATTGTCCTGAGCAGCGGGCTGCATAACTATGTAACCCAGTCTTTCATAAAATAAAATTATAAAAAGAAAAAAACATCTTGCCTAACAAACAATCTGAAACTTGGGGCACATTAACAATAGAATGAAGCACTTAACATGCTCCCCATCATTATAAGATTTCTTTTTCCAGAGAGAGAAAAACCATACTGATAAATTTAGCAAGTCACTAAGTCTCGAGATTTCTGGTTTCAGCAAAAGATGGAGGCTCCTCTGTGCATCACGCAACTTCCTTCCCTCTTCAGAGTCAACCATTTTACCTTCAGGTATAGCTGCCAAATCTTCTCCTCCAAGAGATTTAATAAATGGCCTGGAAGTCCCTGAAAAATGATGTTTGGAAACGTAAAGAGACTGGGAAATCTAAGTTTGTCCAACAAAACATATTAATCCATGAAACATTTAAGAGAAGAGAATCCCGTGCAGGTGCCACAAAATGTAACTAGATTTACTCCTTTGCAATCAGTTACCTTCCTTGTTAGCAGCAACCTTTTTCTCCCCATCTAATCGCTGCTTCCTAGAGGACAGAGATATGCTATTATATGTCAACTTCTTGCGTTTCTTGTCCCGCTTATTACTGTCAGACCCAACTTCTTCAAATATATTGACATTTGATTGAACCCTTTTTCTGTTCCTTGGGGTTGAACCAGACAAATATTTCCAGCAAGGATGCTTTCCTTCCAATAACTTCGTCCAGAAAATATGCGGCAAGTCTTCAGCAGTGGACTGAATCATCAACTCACCAACCAAAGGAAAATCTGTGCAGTAAGTTCCTGAAGTTTGCTGCGCTTTGACAATGACAGATCTGCTCTTAACACTGTTCTCATTCTGTAGTATCAGAGCCAGAAACTCCTGAACCAGAGAGTTTGCAAGCAATTGATCAGACAATTCCAGGGAAGACGCACTAGAGCTGCCATGGAACTCGTCCAATCTACACATAAGATATGACGCCCCCCACATGAGTAACATGTGGCTAGTGCTTGGACTTATATTTTGCAGTTTGCTTTCAAGGTGCATGCCTTGCTTTGCACATATCAATGCCTTTTCTTCAACCGTACAGGATAAATACAAGCGCAGTACTTTTATTTGGACTTGAGATTCAATTGTCAATTTCTGCAAATTTCTTAAGTCACTAGCAGGATTCCAGTCACTATCAAATATAATCACCATATCAACTGATGACAATTTGATGCTAGGATTACAGGCCCGATTCTCCAACAAAAACACAAATCTTCCCAGCTCCTTGTCATTAAACTTCTTCAAAGCAGACTGTTTCTTAGAAGGTTGAATGCCACCATCGACACGTTCATATGAATCTGGACCAAATCTCTGACGTAAAAGGTCATCCAAAAAATCTCCAGTCAAATCTCTTCCTGAACCACCAATGGACTGCCAACCAAGAAAACAGGAAAATGGCCACCACAAACAACCAATGGTCATTATCAGTTTTTCAACAAAGATAGGATCAAAGGAGAGTAGGGTTAAGCTCTTGGGGAAAATTGTGCAGTTTTTGCAACTTATATGGGGAATCTCCTTTTTAAATATCCTATTATTCTTGTTTTTGATGAGATTAACTGATTGAATAGGATGTACAATACTTGGCCTCTTTTCTAGGATCCCGTTATCAGAGTATAATACTATTTACGAGAAATTCTCCTTTTTCCATGAGTAAGCATAAGTGAAATCCACACAAGGTAAAGTATATACTCTTCCTGATGACATTTTAGAGACAATCCTCTATGTTAATTTACAGACCTGCAAACACTAGCCTATCAACGACCAGTCAACATTATCCATCCAGGGATGAAACCAATTCAGATAAGCTCACTGACCCCAAAACACATCGAGATAAATGCTTTTGTCAGTAAAAAAGGTTCTAACAGCCCATAAGTTCCCTACTTACTGCACTATAAAGCAATGAAAAGTTTAATGTCACAGGGTCCCCCGTCTCAGCTTGACTGAAAAATATCGACTTCCAAACACCAAAAGAATAGTGTGGGAACCATAAATCTCTTCCCAAAAGTATGTACCACTTCCACACATCAAGTTCTGCCATTAATTAGTCCTCTGCGCCTAACATCTCATTCAATTGATTTTAAGTCAAAAAATGAACGAGGTTTATTGACTTTTTATCTTTTTCTATCATTCTGAAAGTTAGCAGCAGTAGAGTTTGCCGATATTTTTCCTACTAGCACCATGTACTCTGATATTCTGCCACTAGAAAATAAGACATCGTGAGGTCTGAATAGAAGTTCCTGGAAACCCTGTCATACTCCTATTATTGGAAAACTTCCATTCAAGCAGCGGCAAAGCAGGATTCAACTTCATTTGTTCTATTTTATGGTGTTGGGTGGGTGGGGTTAACAGAATTTCAAGATTTTGTCAGGGTTCAGAGAAGCTCAACATCCTCACCTGAAACAATATAAGAACTTTCAGGTGCTGTTTCTTTAACTCCAAAAGCAACCGATCAAGAAGCTGATGTTTCCCGCTAGCTTTTATTCCAACATCCAAGTGCTCATTTGGTTGAAGATCTTTCGTCAATGGCTCATAAAGAGATGGATTGGCATTGTATGGATGATTACAACACTGTCAAAAAAGGACAAAAAATCACTGGAGGCAAAATCATCACATTTGTCCTCCCAACATGTCAGCCTCACTTTAACAGGATAAAAAAGAACTAACGCCTAAGAATTGAGTAAACAAGAGGAAAAAAACCAAAAGACTCTTTGAGGTTGCAATATGAAATCAGGGCCTCAGTGTTCTGATTCATTAGAAAACACTAACCATAGTCCAAAAGAAAAACTAAGTGATCGGATATAACCATAAAATCTATGATAACATAAACTAGATCTAGGACACTGGTCCTTCAAATCCCAAAATAAGGGTAAGATGTCAGCATTCTGTAAGATAGAACTAAAACTGACAAGATCTTCATAGAGAGAGGAAGTAAGGCAGGTATTCTCACCCAACATAAATGATACATCAAATGCTATATGCAGCATGTGCGGCAGGGCTGCAGCCTAGCCATGCACTGGATAACACATCATATCATGTGTCATGCAAAAAGCTGGGTGTTTCGCAACACATAGATTTCAGCCGCATAAAAAAAACAAAAACAAAGAAACGGCTTTATTTTTCCCCGTTCTTTTTTTAGAAAGTGTTTCAAAACTATAAAAAGTTGAATAGCCAAAAGGGAAATAAACAATGAATTGCAGAAAACGGGAACTTCGGGTGTTTGAAGTTTAACATTACATACTAAGCCTTGATGGAATAAATGAAACCATCGATCATCCAGAAATCATGTAATAATGCAATCAAGGAAAAAGGTCACCCGCAAACCTTCCGAGCAGAGACAAGGATATCACGTGGCACACCAAGGTCAACTTTTGATGATGAACAGAGCGACAAAGAGTTTGACAGTAGAGTAGCGCAATACTGTTCCAGCTGCACATTTGATATTTGTGCTGGAACCCAGTACTCAACAAATCTAGACGAATCTGTATTGCCCTCAAGTGCAGTATAGCTAAACAGCCGCTCCTTGAGTTTATGCAGAGTCTCATGAGAATTGGCTGCCAATGCATTCATACTTTCTTTGTCGCCATGATTATCAAGTATGGAGAGCAGATTATGGTACTCGGAGACATTTTCCTACAAGAATGGGTATCAGTAAGTAAGACAGCAGATGGTACTGGGTTGTAATATATGTGCACTTAAAATACAAACCTTTGTATTCCCATTAAAGAGGAGAAGCCTGCTTTGGGTCTTTAGCTTCTTAAATTCTTCAAAAAAGGATAAAGTCCTAGGTTGTTGGCATTCATCAACTACCATTGCTTCCCATTCTCTTTGTGTCAGAATATCCATATCCTGTAGAGAAAATGGTGACAGTTCTGAGACATAACAACTCACAAAAAGGTAAACGAAATTCTATGCCGCAGGGGATTTCCATTTGCAAGGTACATTGGGAATAGAGTCAAAATGACATGAGAGATAAAATGAAAGAAGAATAACAGAGGTGAGATGTCTCCATGAAAAGATAACTGCTATAGCCCTGGCCCCTGAAGATAATTGCCAATTTCAAAGTTACTGACAGAGCACAAAAGAGAAAATATAAACACCTCGACAATGGCCTCTGGAGGAGATATAAGCACTTGAAACGCTATGGAAGCCCCTTCCTCGGAGAATTCCAGGTTCCTAATACATCTACGAGCATTTTTGCTTCCATTGTAAACCACAACATTAAGAGTTGGTGCCAGACGAAAAAACTCCGCATCCCACGAATAAACTGAGGTAGAAGGTGAAATGATAAGAAAAGGAAGACAGCCATCACATTCGAGCGATAAAACAAATGATGTGACCTTCGAAATGTGTTCCTGCAGGGGCAAAAAGTAGCCTTATCAGCCATGACCATATGTTAGTTTATGATCTACCACCAGGTCCAACACAGCAGCAAATTTTCAAATCATGTCCAAAATCGCATGCAATAAAATCTCTTTTCTCAATGTTTTAATATATCATCGTTTCCTCAAGTTATTTAACTGATCTATGCATACATAGTCGCCTTTTCTCCGTTTTCCTCGCATGGAATTTCAGACTCATCGATATAATCCATGGGTCTCGCGTAGCTTTTATAAGATATAAATAGCAATGAGTAATCTCTGGATCGTCATGAATCGCCATAGGAAATAAAGTAAACAATAAAGAGGACATCAAGTAAGCTTTTCCCCAGCAAGCTGCAGGAATGATGGAAGGGATAAAATAGAAATAAAAAGAAGAAAGGCAAGAAACAAAATGAGAGAGGGACAACTAATAAAAATTAAGCAGACAAGAAAGATTTTTTCAGCACATTCTACCTTCCTAATACCATCTTATCCTACAGGCTGCACCAAATTGGATAACACTCTAGACACCTCCTCAGGAATTTTGTAAAGGTTCTACTATGCCCTAGTGCATACCACAGAGATCACCAGGAGGTCAGAAGAACAAAACATTCTCACCTGGTCATCTTCTATAATAACATTATGGCTATTAACGAGATCTGCATGATTGTTCTCCGGTCCCAGGAAAACTTTAGCTGGAAGCTTTGATAATTCATTCCTCAAACTTTTTTTCCTTTCTGGAAGCTGCCAAAAGCAGGTAATAAGTCGACAGCCGACTAATAAAAGAACACAAAATAATCAGCATTCCATGAAACAAGAGCATTTGATTGCATCAGCCAAAGTGGAAATATATAGAGCATAGGAATCAAATGCACTTTCTCCATCTTGCTTTTCTTTTCATGCACCAGGTATTACAAGTTTCAGTTTTTTACCCAAATCTTGCTTTGACAATTGACTATAAACTTTTCAAGTATCATTCTTGGAGCATTACTTATAATTCTAGCCACAAATTATCATACAGTTCAATAAAACAAAACTGAATAAGTTCAGGAACTAACACAATATATCAATGTTTGCTCGGAAAGACTTTCTTTCAATATTGATTATCGTCGCCTCTTTAATATCATAATAATAAATCAATGTGTGCTGGAAAAAGCTCCATAAACAGAACATGATTGTCATACAAAATTATCTTTTACAGATTTATCGCTACTGGAGCAGAACAATGATAGAAGCTCATTACTAAATTAACGAAAGATGTATATCAAAAAACATATGCAGCTTCCAAAATCTCACACCAAACATCCAAAAGAAAGAGGATGTGCCGAAGGTTCATAAGCCTGTATTTCCACTTCTCAAACATAATATAATTACCTTAGTCACTTCAACATTACAAGCTCCCGTTGCTCTGTCAAGTTGGTTTTCATACTGTTTCAAGAGGCTCTGAGCTTCTGAAGAGAGAAACAGGGAAGCATTCTCTAGCTCCCATGAAGCATGTTCATAATCAAGGCCACACCATTTTACAAGCCATTGGTAATGGCACATTGACACGTCGGTACCCTCCTCCTGTCTGTCATGTTCACTATGAAATAGAGGTGAAGTTATTAATCGCTTCTGCAGTAGACGCCTTGGTAAAGCCCACTCTGACTTCCACGGTACCACCTGAAGAGATAAAGACATACCGCATAGCCAAATAGGGTAAAGTAATAAACGCAATACTGAATTCTTTCAGATGTCATCACTTCAGCAATTTAACAAGCATCATCAATGGAGAAATAATTGAACCATTTACCTGCTTCTTCTGAAGAAAACTAGCAACTAGAGATGGGCATTTAGCAGCCACCTCAGCTTCTGGTAACCATCGATTGTGAAAATGAGCGAGTCCTTTGTATTTAACAAAAAATTGCTTCTGCTTTTGACACCCTGAGATTGAAACAACAGCCAGATTACTCAAAGGATACAAAACGACACTGGAGTAAATTGATCAACAGAGATACAAAAGGATAGATAAATTAAGCAACGCAAATGAATGTCTAATGATGTACTCCCCATACCATTAGGATCTAATACTTCCACTTCCCTGCAATCCCAAATGGACTCTACTCCTTCAGAAACTGAATAGGCACCATACTTCATCATCTTCCTAACACAAGCGAGACAGTGCCAAACTCCTAGAGGAACATCATTAAGAGGAGGATCCAAACAGGAAAGATGGTAGTGTTTTTGGCACCCAGCTCCGTCGCAGCACCTGAAAATTACATGTACTATTTCAGAAAGCACCATGCCAAACTACAAGCCCATCCCAATGTAGGAATCACGTTATGTTGCATTTTGAATTACACTACAAAAAAAGCTCACAGAGTAGATTTTGAAGAGGACAACAGCTGATCATATCATCGAACATTGTGAAAGATGTATCAGAGCCCGGGAAAATAATTCACAACTACCACTGGTTTCAATTAGCACAGCCCACAGAATGGCAAATTCAGCTGCCTGCTTTTTTGCTCGTGTCAATGGGCAGTAAGGAATGAATCATCTTATCCAAATGTATCTCGAGGATATACTAAAAAGTGTTGCCAAAGATGTATTACTTTACAATACTACAAGATAAAAGCTCCTCAGAAACTATAATAGAGCAAAACCAATGCAAAGAGAAAAGCCCTTGACCAAATCTAAGGAAATGAATCAGCTTCAGACTCTGTTAGTACTAAAGCAAACAAGACTGCAGTCTTAAAATCAGACGCAATAAGTGGAGCCATAATAGTTATTTTCATTAAGTGAATATTTTGACAGAGAATAGTCATAGCAAGCATTCCTTGTATGAAAACTTTGTCTAACCACCTAACTGCTGTTTTTGTTCATCATTCATCCTTTAGAAACAAATATTAACTGAAGAGAACTCCCAAAATTTGCGCATATCTCAGTTTAATGTTGTCGAAAGTATATAGAAAGAATAAGGTATGACTGAAGGAGCATAATTCTCAGTATACAGGGAGGATAAACAGATAACCTAAAACAAGCTCATGACATTAAAGCAGAGGAACGAGAAGCACTAAAGAAGAAACAGAGAAAAGTGATTATGTTATCAAATGCACAGTAGGCAAATATTACTAGGAAGAAAGGGTAAAAATTATAGCAAAGTGTAAAGGATATCTCACAAGAGTTTTCCGCCAAGCTTGCAGATAAAGCATGTACTCTGTCCACTTTCTTCATCAATATTTACCAACACATGCAAGTTCTGTTTTTCACCAAGTTCCAAGTTAACAGTGGCTTCAGGCTCCCCACTATCCTAACATAACATTAACAAAGACAAGCATACATCATGCCAAGGTCACTGACATCTAGAGAAGATATATAGAAAAAACAGCCAAAAGACCAACACATCCACTTGGTTAAAGGCGATTTGTCGCGATAACCCAGATTTACTGCAGGCTTATCATATTATCACTCCAAGGAAAGGAACCAGATGTAAAATATAGTGGACTTTAATACCTTTTTCTCTTTGAATTTATACCATCTATTTGGACGAAATAGCGCTCTGCAGAGGTAACATTTTGACATCCTGCCATGGCTGAGACATTGGAAATCAAGTAAACTGAGTAGCTCCATTTATCACGAACGTCTTCTTGACAATTTTCTAAACAAACATAACCATCTAAAGAGACATGATTTGCATCTGCCAATACTACTTATGAGTTGAAAATACAGAGACATCATGATCTGGAGAAAAACCATGTTTGCATCATTAGACTAATTACCTTGTTGAGTAGAATGGTTGTTTTGCTTGAGGCAAGTGTTTTCCTCATTTTGTTTTTCCACTGTTTGTGTCATGGATTCCACACCCTCTTTAATATTTTGATTACAATCACTACAACCATTGACTGCATCAACTTCCTCTGTACCAGCCCCAGAATTGTTGTGTTCCTGCTGAAAGGACTCATTTGGACAACTCAACTCCTCACGGCAATCTACAAGCCCAATGATCACAGTCAAGTAAATTATTAAGTAAGTTCCATAGATGCACAAATAAAACAAACTGCTACTGTTGCACATGCACACGCATTCCACAGGTAACTATGTCGAAACAATTAAACTTACTTCTTAAAAGAAAAATCTGTCCAGTTAAACAAGGTTGAGAATGAGAAATGCGAATTCCACCAAAGAAATGATAATGTAAAGTTTAAACTAGAAAAGTCCTCAACCCCAATTAGTTTCTGCAACATAACCCCCGCTGGAAAAGAGAAAAGTGAACTCGAAAAACTTGCCCATTGTGATCATATACACCAATTTGGAAGCTCAACATATAAAAAGTAACAAATGTAAGAAATGCCTAATTTAGGGCATTTAACCTACAGATTTATGAACAAATGACACGTATTAATCCAACAATAATTCCTGCAACGACTACTCTGAGAAATTTTACAACTTTATGATTTTAATACGAATGACATGAAGTTGACCAATGCACAATATTTCATGAATATTTAGCACGTGATTGAAGGAAATGTGGCATAACAACAAGAAGATATTGTTCAACAGATTGTCCAAAAAATCTTTTAATAAATTATTTGAGCATGCATAACTACCCCAGCCAAAGTACCTATGAGAAACCTTCAAACAGATAGTATCACAGGGTCATTGTATTCTAACAGTTTCACCACATCCATAAATATAACCTTCATAAAACACACGACAATCTGTTAACTTGCCTTTTTCATTTATCAGGCATTCATGAAACTACTACTTCCAGCAGAAGGGGAAAAATTTAGCAAAACAAAAAATCATTTACCTGATGCTTTATCCTTGTTTCCCTTCCTGAATAGTGCTCTATAAGCACGAGCACTCAATTTCCCTCTCTTCACCTGGATAGAAGCTGGTTCTTCTTCATTACTTTTGCTAGATTCCTTATCTTCCACCTCCAATTGTTTTGCCTTATTCTCTTTCTTGTCCATTTGGTTTTGCCTATCAGATGACTCGGACCTTCCAGCAGACTTCTTTGATATTGGAGAATCTGAGGAATGCCGCAGCTTCTTGCATCTCTCGGACCTCCTCACTGGACTTGGCGTCCTTTGTCTCTTGACCTTCTTGGGATCCTTAGAAACTGAAGTAGGTGGTGTTTGCTTCTCAAGGCGCTCCGACTTTCGAGTAGTCGGAAAGCTTGGAATCATTGGTTTCTTGGATGATGACTCCCTGGTTGACCTTCTCAGTCCATATGAATCTGACGCAAAGTCTGATGTACTGGATCCCTTACCACCGCTATGCACCTTGTTTGTACATTCATCCCCAATTTTACAACCAGATCGAGTTTGATTTACCATATTTTTATCTGCAAATCACCAGAGATCACAACAATCCTCTTATCCTTTCATGAAAACTTCGATCAAACACTTATCATAAATTATCCGTGCATAATAGATGCTTCAATGTGTCCTTAGGAAAACTGTTTGAAAGTTTTTATCTAAAACATATAGCTAATTACAGAGTTTCCAATCCCCAAGATAATTAATGAAGAGTGCCTCAAAGTTCAAACTACGGAAGTATACTAGACAGACAACCCAGAATATACACAGAGCTTAACTGTTCTTATGGTATTGGACTCCGCTGCATGAATATTTACAACATATATAGCTGTGAATTCAATAACACGCAGCCCTAAAGAGTTTTCTTGGTCGAATCCCTAGAGAGTTGAACAGTGGCACTTGTACTGTCAAAACAAGAGTAAATCAATCCTGCTTCATGAAACACAAAAGCTTCCCCACTTTTCAAAATCTTGTTCTTTTGTTTTAATTGTCACACCCCGGCGACAAAAGGAAACATAAAGATCCACTGCTATCTTTTCTTTCTCCTTGATTCTCTAGGCTACCAAAAGCATGATATGGCACAGTCACTTCTGATATGATAGACACATCCAAAAGCATTCTCTAGATTCAGCTGTAAACCCTTTACTATCAAAAACATACCCAGATAAAACTTGAACCGTCGCATCCAAAAATCTTTTTTAGATCCAAATAAAGGGTCAGTTTGGAGTGAACTTTTATTATTTACTTTTGACCTTCTTTATAATTCTTTTCAAAATTCCAGCTCATGCAATTTGACTCTAATTTAGCACGGAACACCTGAAACATTTCAAAACAAACGAATATTAACATGTAGATTCCGATGTGCTTTATGCATAATTTTGTAGAGTTTAATAATAGCCAGAGTTTCGTTAGGAAAGTGCTTTAAATAGGACAGAACAATCGCACCCTTGGTTTAAAAGTAAGGAAAGTATCCCACCGCAAACCGGCAGTAGATGCAAGAGAGATATTTTGTAATCAAGTGGCAACTAGCCGTTCAACTTCCAAGAATTTTGATGCTCAAATCTTTTCAGTTCTTTCAGTTTATCACATAGGACTGACGCAAATGTGGACGGATAATTGGACATGATGATTTTGTGAATGAGAAAAGGCCTCCAATGAGCTGTGTTCTACATCAAGCACTACCTGGAGTCTATTGGTACAAGAACACGGTATCATTCATACCCTGGCTTACAAAACAACCTTGGAGGTAAGATCCAGGGAGAAAACACAGCAAGATATGCAATGCTTGACCACTTACAAGCCTTTCTTGTGGATTCAACTGCAGAAATTGAAGTAATTAGGCTTCCTCTGTTGCTTCTTGCTCGGTTGTGTCTCGATAGGAAAAGAAAACTTGATTGTTTTAAGGTTGAAAAGCAGGGTCTCGGACCGTATAAGTAGTCATACTAAGACACATTCAAATTTATTTCGGCATCAAAACCTCGTGCCCACTATATTTAAAGCACCGGATTGAATAAGGCTTTGGTTTCAAAGACAAGGAAGTACAGCTGCTCTTCCAACCAGTTACCATATCCAAGGTCGACTTGTATGTGCTTTGATAAGGCATGGATTGGACTTTAGACAGTTAAAGACATACACAAAGCACATGAGCCAAGGTAATCAGAAAAAAACATAACGCACTTACTCAACTCAAAGCAAAGAAATGGAGGAATGAAAGGAACCTCTAGGTCTTTTGATCATCCGCCTACTAACTTCTTCCCTTGGAGTCATATCAACTATTGAAAAAATTTAATCCCAACATGATGGTCGAAAGTATTGCAATCGCAGGATCCACTATGAGACAAGATTATCTATGGACATAAAAAGAAAGAGTTAATCAACCCAAAGTGTGTTCTCTAAATGAACTGTCAGACACAAACTTAACGATTTGCATGCAAGAATCTCCGGTCACAGCCATCAGTGTACCGAGGAAAAAAACAAAACAAAACAAAACCCCTAAATCCCCACGTTAATTCATCAACGTCACTCGAAACCCACGCCAAATTCGTTATCAACCCACAAAAACCTAAACGCACGAGCCAAATTCATCTCCGCTACCGCGGCGTGGCCCAGCCCTAATTGCAGCACAGCGAAGAAATTGGAACCCACCCCGCGATCCCGCAAATTCGCGAGCGCACATTGACAAGAAAAACATTAACCGCGGGACCAATGCAGGAAGATGTCCGAAGCCAGGGGTAAAATCTGAGCTCCCGCCGAGAAGCCTTAAGGGGGCACAAGAAGCCTAGCTACGCTCCAACGCCCAGACCCGATGAAGGAACGACGAGCGAGCGAGCAAGAGAGAGAGAGGCATTACCTGCATAAGAGAGAAGGAAGAACGAGGAAGACTGCGTGCGCGCTCAGGATGGAGAGAGAGAGACTGCAAGTCAATTTCAACTTCGGTCGGAGTTAAAGGCGGTGTCGTGTGGAAAATCTATCTACCTTCTTGCTTTTCTGGCAATCGAATAAATAAGTCACGGACGAGGGGTAAATTTGGGGTGATCTTGGCCCATTGCGCTAGGGAGACTTGACACGATTGCGGCATAGGTAGCCAAAGGCCCAAAGAAATAAAAGCCCACTTAGCAATTGGATCTTTTATCTCCGACATGTTTTTTGGGCTACCTTTGGTAGTCGGGATAAAATTCATCTAACCCTGTATTTGGTGCATGCTCAAAACAGGATAAAGCTATTGACACCTGATTTTTTCGGTCACGATAAGATTTAATCTATTTTTCTTTAGGAGGGGGGAAAAGAAGGTCCCGACAAAAGTCATATATAAAAAGGATATAACTCAAATAAAATTATCTCATTGGAGGAGAATGTGAGATAACGGTGTATGCGATTTTTAATATTTGTAATATAAAGGTTACTTTTCTCGAAGAACAAACTTATTAAATTAATGAAATTAAAATAATATTTGAATTCTATTTCTATTTTTTATTTGTATATTCGAAGATTTCTTTCTATCATATAATATCGATGTAGTACATAAATACATGATTTTTTTATTTATATTTACTACATAGTAAAGTTTATTATTTAATAATTTAGGTATGTTAGCGTAGTTTACTATATAATAAAATTTTATTAGAGAATGATGGAAGGAGAAAAAAGAAATAAAAAATAGAGGAATAAATGATAAAAATATAAGCAAATAAAGATGAAATAGGCAAGAATGTTGTGAGAGATTCTTACCATCTCTATTTGTGCAAATTTTAGGTTTACTCACACAAATATGTGCCGTTTATACCAAATAATGGATTTAATGTGATGTGAAAAATATCCAATTTTATTACTGCAATTCATCAAATAGTGGATAGGATATGGCAAAACCCACATCTTTCATATCGTATCATATCATATCCTGACTAGTAATCCAAATTGCTTTATTAGTGTTGCGTTCTAATGCTTTGGATGTGTATGCACTAAACTCCGCTCGATAAATGCTAAATGGATAAGAATCTTTCTTTAGATGTAGCGGAAGAAAAAATAGAACGCTCCCATCGAGGTCCATCTCACAGGGGAATATGACAGTGGTCGGTAGCCACCACAGCGGCAGAGACATGGTGGTCGCTTTAATTTTTAGGTAGGTTTTCTCTCTTTCTGTGCATTCTTCGATTATTTCATTGATTTGTTTTATTTTTATCTTTTCAATCCTAACCTAGATGCACCAAGCACTCGAGGGGGACCAAACATGCTAATACATACAATCGAGAGATTTTTTTATTATACTTTATCTTATCCCAATTCCTTTTCTCACAATCAAATGTAGCCTTATTTTTCACTAGAGCTCGATACCCGGTCTTGGTGTCGCCGTCCCTACCTTGTTGACTAGGTGGACACCCAAGTATCACGGTACATTGAAATTCAAGAATACCCGGGGCTTATTTGATTATTAAATTAAGTGCCGAGAGTTAACACATTCAACATTTGCTGAGATTAAGCTCGTCTCACAACGATTTAAAAAATTTCATCAAGTGAAAACGACGACTCAACGAAATAAGTAACGAAAGAGCTTACTAAGTTAATTACGTAAAGAAAGTAACTATAACAATTAGAATCTTTCCAATTATATTACAAAGAGCTACCAATAGCGATCACAATTTCATGCGTGATAAGAAATTGATAATATTCAGCTATCTTTATTTTTATAGTTATTATCGAGTTATGTTTTCGGTACTTAAAATTCTGTTCTAAAATTTCCAGCAGTTCATTTTTCGAAGGACCGTAGAGGTTTGGAGGGTGGGAAGGGACATTAACCCGTGCATGGGTTAGGGTCGGACAGGCTCGAGTCTAAGGTTGGGCCTTACAGAAGCATTTCAGGCTCTACATTGGGCCAAAAGCTTACGTCCAAGCTTGTCTATGATGGGTGAGCCGAGCAGGCCCTGCCAAAACACTCCTCTAGGCCCAGCAAGCTCTTAGATTCCAGGATGCGTGGGCAAACGTTTCATACATTAATGAGAAAATAACACAAAAGATAGTTGAATTTCGATCAAACATGCAATATCGTTATCGAACTTTTAATTTACTCAAGATAGTCCATAAAATATTAATAAATGTTCAATCTAGTCGCTAAACTACATGAAAATGATTAATGTTGTCCTTTCGTTAATTCAAGTTAACGGAATTTACTGATGTTGCTCCAATTTGTAAGTTGAAACGATAGATAACAAAACAAAATTACACGGGGATTATCTAAGCAAGCTATTCATCTTGAATCGGGATATAATAATTTATTTCATAAAAAATAACTATGGATAGTTATTTTTCCTTTTCCAAAGTAGATGGATGAAAAGATAGACATATTGACATCATTATTTTAAAAAATCCGACTCAAAAAATGACAATCTACGCCATCAAATTAAGTCTGATTTGTCATTTGAGCCAACAGAAGGACTATACTTAACATTTACCAATAGTTTATGGACCATTCTGAACAAACTAAAATTTTAGGGACTAGAAAAAATTACCAAAAAAGTTCTAAACCTATTGCATTTTGCCAATTCAGTTATAAACATTTTGATTATGCTAATTGAGTCTATCTGGCTAATTTTGGCTGAAAATCGCTAGCATGAACACTTCGTCACGTGGCACTATCGGGGCTAACGTGAATGATTTTTAATAATATTTTGAATATTTTTATTGATTTTTTTTAACTTAGTTAATTTTCCTTTTTTCCTTTTATTCTCTTTTCCTTCATTTCTCTCTTCTTTTTTTCTACTGTGACCACGAGGGTCGCGTCCCTCGCCCGCAACCGCGATGGTATAGGCAAGGCTGCCTTGCCCGCGGTCACCAAGGTTGGCCTTGCCTAGACCATCGCTGCCGGGGGCAAGGCCATGATGGCCTTGCTGGTGGCCGGGAGGGCCCGACGACCACAGTAAAAAAAAGCAAAGTAAAGAAGTAAAAGAGAAGAAACAAAAAGGAAAAAAGAAAGAAAAAAATAACTAAAATATTTTAATACTATTAAAAATTGTCCACGTCAGAGTCGGTCGTGCCACATGGGACGTCCGGCGTGCACGTCAGCAGTTTTCGGCCAAAATTGGCGTGATGGATTCAATTGTCAAAACTAAAAAAAAAGTAGAATACAATTTACATGATTAAAATGTTTATGACTGAATTGACAAAAGTATAATAACTTTATGACCTTTTTGATCATTTTTCTCGGAACTACATTACACATTGGGACAAATTTTGGATTGTTTTCTATTTATTTATATGTTATTTGTTTTGCTTGGTTAGTAGGAGATGATCTGACAATGTGACAATTGGTGGGGTCTATTGAAAAGCTCCATGTCACAAGATAACAAACGGAAACCAATTCTCAAGGATCTCAACAGTAGAATCTCTGGGGCCAATCCGCTCTTCGGCCGGCCATTGATGCTTTTCTAAAGTTTCAAAGTTCAACGCGGCACCACATTTCGTTTTCTCCTGGCCCTCAAGATGATGTCAGCTGCATTTCGGACGGTCGATTTCGCTCGGACGGCATATAGGTCGATCATATTCAATGTCATTGGATCTGTTGCTTGTCCCTGATGACACTGAAATTCTAGCTGGCTGCTTCAGGACTCAGATCAAGACATTCAAGTGATAAAAAAAGACACAACTTTTCTGTTTAGGAACACTCGAGCCGAGATGAGTAGCGTTGTGTGTCTGATCCTGTGAACCATGATTCATCTGTTGTTTCTCATCTGGGCGTTCTTTGTCTCAAGCCAGGGCCAGCAATACTATGACCCCTCAACCTGTTCTTCAGAAGCAACTTATCCTGGTTCAAGATACAGCTGTGCTGATCCCCAAGAGAATTGTGGGGCATTCTTGCTGTACCGGGTGAACCGGGACTACCCGACGATCTCCAACATTACCAAGCTGTTTGGGGCTGATCTCAATGCGGTACGTAGTTTGAACGAGCTCGGATTCCCCACTGAGAATCTCCAACCGGGTAAAGAAATTCTCATTCCGATCCGTTGCTCTTGTGCTGACCAGTTTTTCCAGAAAAACGTGACTTATCTTGTCAGTGGAAACACAGAGTTCTCTGAGATTGCGTGCGGAGTCTTCGGAGGCCTAGTGAAATCCGTCACACTGGTCGAAGATAACTATCCCTTTCATGGGAATTTCACGAAAGCCAGGTCCGAGCTTGTCGTGCCCCTGAAATGCGCTTGTCCTGGTAATCTTTCCCTAAGCAATGGGACAGTACAGTCCCTCGTGACATACCCCATTATGGAAGGAGACGACATTAATAAAGTCGCGCAGAAATTCGCCGTTCCCGCTAGTGACATTTGGGCAGCTAACCATCTAGACTACAGATCAACAGTTTATACGAACACCACGATTGTTGTCCCTTTAACAAAAGAACCGTCTCTCACTTTCACATTACCATATTCGCCGCCTCCCTCTCCAGGTTTTCTTCCTACGGTTCCCGTGGAGAAGGCGACAGATAGTGAGCAACTTAGGAACTTGTATATTGCAGGATCCGTGGTTGGCCTGTCATTAGTACTTGTAGCGTTGACTGCTTGTGGTCTGTACTTGAAAGCCTTGAAGAGATGGAAAGGCCAGAAATTGCAGTCTTTCAACACAAGAAGCTCGCATTTCTCGTATTTGTCCACGCTAAGCTCTCCGAGGTCGCCCCAAACGGGTAGAAGCGCCAGGACATCCTGTTTGTCCCCAGATCTTCTCGTCGGGATCAAATACTCATTGAACCAATACAGCATCGAGGAGCTCAGGAAGGCGACCAGGAATTTTAGTGAAGACACCAGGATAGACAGATCAGTCTACAAGGGGTTGATTGATACTGTCGAAGTGATGATCAAAGGAAGCAACGTCAAAGAGACCCGTCGGGTCATCGACGTGCACTCCAAGATCAATCACATCAATATCTTGACTTTGCTCGGCGTTTGTTACGACGAAACAAGTGACGATTCTCAGTCATACCTAATCTTTGAGTACTTGAGCAATGGAAGCTTAAGGGACTGCTTGTCTCGGCTGGGAAATGCTCTCCGGTGGCACCGCCGGACCCAAATCGCTTTTGACGTCGCCACAGGGCTTCATTATCTACATCACTGCATATTTCCTTCTTATCTTCACATGAATGTGAATAGTAGGAACATTTTCATCGTGTCCAACTGGAGAGCGAAGCTAGGGAACATCGCCCCAACGACTCCTACTGCCTCCTCAAAAGGAAACGACCACGACACTTCAATCAGTTTCAACGGTTGGATCGCACCAGAGCACATGCTAAACGGATCGGTCTCTGAGAAAGTGGACGTTTTCGCTTTCGGAGTGGTCTTGCTAGAGCTGATTTCGGGTGTAGAGGACATCGACAGCAAACAGTTCAAGGAGTCCATCAGGTTTTTGGCAGGGGGAGGGAACGAAGGCGGGTGTTTCGAGCAACTGAGGGGCTTCATGGATCCGTGTCTGAAGGACGATTATTCGCTCGCCGAGGCCTTGTGCTTAGCAGTTTTGGCCAAGGCTTGTGTCGAAGATGACCCCCTGCATAGGCCGTCCATGGACGATGTGATGAAAGTGCTTGCGAGGATGGTCTGATCGTAGACAGCGTGCACACTCCGATCTTAAAGTCCAGGTGTACAATAGGTCACATTTACACGATACATTCATTAGTAAGTTTAACTGTAAGTGCTGTATAAATTGTCAATTGGGAGATAAAGAACAATTATTAGAGACTTGACTAAGGTTAAGCAGTTAAGCACCATATCCGCGTTCAAGTTCTTTTCTTCATGAAACGCAGTTAGTTTTCTGATGTTTCACGATTCAATTGATGTTTGATTCAAGTACTTGCACTGTTCTGTCTATTTAAGGTTTCGTAGATGTACAGGTTATTTGACTAAATCTGCCTGGTAGAAGTTAAATCGTTTATGTCGCATTAGGATCAGAACTATTGAGATTACCATGTAATCGTGAGAACACATGACCGGTGATTCACTCTTTCTCGCTCCATCATTGCAGTAGAAGCCTGCAGGTTCTTTTCTTATCTCAAGAGCATATAACTGTCATGAAATCAGAGAAATATTCCGGATCACGGCGACTGCAGGTAATGATAAACCGAGAAACCGATGAGCATACACTAGGGGAACAAGATCCCTGGTCGCTCTAATATATGATTAAGTATCCTTTAACCAACTTCTGCAACTATTGTACACTCGGTCAATTACATCATACTATCACTGAAAGCTCTGCGTCATCCACTAATGAGGGCGTTAACAGCGAAATCACGGATTCTCGCTTTCTAATTCGCTGTCGGTTGGACTAAATAGCTGCACCGGCCGCCTGTTCATGGGTTGCAATGGCCTGGCGTTGAATTCAGAGTCCTGCAAAAGCAATAAATAAATCCTTGCTTCCAGAATAATCCAACCTTGTTGCTTACATTTGGAAAAATAGCTAAAGACAGAAGAAACTCACATCTCGAACAGCTTCACGCAGTAACTTCACTTGCTCCCTTGAAACAGTTCTCACCTGATGACACATATGTATAAATATTTCCACCCCAAGAACCAAAATCTCAGGTAAAAGAAAATGAAACTGCAAACCTTATGAACAATGGTCCAGAGAACATTTTGAGTGCAGGGAGGCACCGTAAGAGAGCCCACGTATCTGTAGTACTTTCTGTATCCAATCTTTATTCCGTTCGGGTTCACTATACCGATGGCTCTCTGGACTTCATGGGTACCAGTGATCCGTTCTATTTGATTCGTCATCTACATATTAAGAGATTATGGCAAGAGTTTGTTTCATGTTTTGAACGTGAAGCTCAGTACTGAATTCGACAACGAAAAATATCCTGAGCCTACCGATGACAGGAAAGTATCGGGTTTGCCCAACTTGTACATGACTCCTACCACAGCAACTTCGCCTTTGGGGCTCTCATGAACCATGTGGAGCTCAAGATCAAACCTGTGAGTTGAGTTAGTAGGATAAAAGTCGAACTTTTCTCAGTAATGCGATCATGGGTGTCTGTGATCTTTGTAAAAGAATAGTGGCCAATCAGTGGAAGAAAGATGAGAAGAGACCACCTTCTGCCATTAACGGCATGCTCGGAGGGCGAGTGCCAATGGCATTGCTTCAGCAAATACTGGGTTCCGTTCACAAAAATGGATCCTGCACCTCCTTCCCACCTCAACTGCATAAACTCACAGAACAAACCATGCTCATCGCGGTCCCATCCATGAAACTTGTCTTTTGAAGAATGTCACCGTAACATTAACATTTATGGTTACAGATCAAAAAAGGCATCGAAGCCTTTCTCGTTCTTTGGTCGAAGTCAAAACAGAAATGGAACATGGTGACAGTGAGCCTAGTCCTACCATGATGTCATGTCCCCTGTTCTTAAGCGTGGCATTGGAGGCTTCATAGTTCCTCTTCAGTCTTCCCAAATGGGCCACCAGTTGAACGCTCTCACTCGAGAGATCGATCGGCGACTGCATCGATCCGTTCCTGCACATCTCCCATTCACTCCTGATCTCTCCCCACCGAGCCGGACCTCTCTCGCTCCTCGCATCGTAGTTGAATTGGCTCTCGTCCTCTGCAAACATCAAAGAGACCAAATGTAACTAAAATCCGCATTACGCTACACAAGTCATAAAACTGAGCAAGAGTTGAAGCCTAAGTAAGTTTCCGTCCGCTTTTGCAGGCCGACACCCACCAACTTCTTCGGATGCTGCGAGACCAACATGAAGAGCAAGAACGAGGGAGATAGTGCAAAGCAAGATTTGGGTCACCAAAAGTTTCATCTTTTCTCTTCTTTTTGTAATGCTGCGTGTCCTATGATGTGGGAGAGATGCTTCTTTATATAGGACTCAAAAGAGTGAAATGGAAAACTTGTTACAGTGGAAGGGGCCGATTTCTCCACAAAAAAAAAAAAATCAACTTTAGGTCCGGTCCGAATTCTAGCTTAACTTTTTTTTTGTCTCAGAAAAAACCCTCGACTTTAGGTCCATTCCCAAACTTTTTTTTGTCTAAAAAAAAATACCTAAACTTTATCTCCAGTCCCAAAACTGCCCTTGATTTTTTTTTTTGTCTAAAAAATCACAAACTTTCAATCTATTCTCAAATTTACCCCGTGGTCCAGTCCCAACTTAACGTGGTATTTAAAAATTCCACATCAGCAAACTAATGAAGCGATAGGTACGGACCGACGTGGCATTTTCGCATGGATAACAATACATCCCAATAAAAACTATTGAAATGCTCCAAAATGAAACCGTTCTAGGATATGTAAATTACGGACGACTAACCGTGATTTTTTTTTTTTTTTTGACAAAGGGCTAATGGGGGAGATTTGATATTAGAGCAAAAATTTGTGATTTTTTCTCTTAGACAAAAAAAAAAGTTTCGGGATAGATTCGAGAGTAGACCTAAAGTTCGAGGTTTTTTCTGAGACAAAAAAAGTTCGGGGCAGATTTGGAACAAGACCTAAAGTTGAGAGTTTTTTCTGAGCCAAAAACAGTTTGGAGTAAAATTAAGAATGAATCTAAAATTGGGGGGGTTTTTTTTAGGAAATTTCGGCCGGTGGAAGGAGTGCTTAAACATATGACGTTGAGAGGACTTGGCGGTCTGAATGCATGGACGATTGCGGGAGACGGTTGAAATAGCCGGTCAACATTTCGTCACCATGAAGATTATTAAAAGGAGGAGAAAGAGGATGCATTTGAGGTTGCTGCTTGTTCTTTCTTTCTTTGTTTCTATTGCCTCTTCTTGAACGTACTGGGGATGCGTCCATCTGATCACTAACGTCTCTGGTGACGACTTCAGGGGCGACTGAATACGAATGTTCTTATTCTAATTTAATTGAACCTGCTTCTTTCTTGTCATTTTTTGGCTCAATTATCTTACAGGGATTCATGTAAAATACGAATAATGATGAAACAATCCACGTGCTGTTAAGCAATAATCCCGGTCGATTCTACGTGAATCCCGTCAAATTTGACCGTGCATATTCAATTTTATATGTTTATTACATTCACCGAATCCTTTGTCGAGTTATAGAAGTGTGAAGCAATTTGAGTCTAATAGAGTTATGACTTGAAGAACCGAACGATCCAATAGAAACTAGAGAGTCCGTAGTTAAAGCTCGTCGGCAAACAAGATTGACTTGGCTTCAATAAGAGATTTCATTCTTCTCACTTCAGACATCTTGCTTTTTTCTTCTTACAAGGCATCTAATACACACAAGTTGTCCAGAATTCGGGTGTGGCACACGATTTCATCAAACACATCTCAGAATTCTTATACTGTATTTCAGTTTCTTCGTCAGAACCTTATGTGGACATGAAACATAACATATGATGTGGAGACTAGAAAAAAAATTCCCAGATTTCTTACCCAAAGCAACAGGTCTGAACATGTAAATAGGCCAAAGATGAGACTCGTTGAACTCTGGGTCAAATGCTATTTTCAACACGGAACCAAAGTCAAAGAAAGGAGTTAGAGTAAGTCAATGTTGCGTCAGACCAAGAAAAGCAGATCTCTTTCCACGGCCCGCTACATAAAAATGCCAAGAATTCCACACATCTTTTTTCAATCATACGGAAAATGCAAATGTTGGGTGGCTCTATTTTGGGAAAATTATCAAAAAAGTTCTAAATCTATGGCAATTGTGCCGATTCGTTTTTAAACTTTATTTTTTGTCAATTGAATCCTAAACCTTTTGCATTTGTGTCAAATCAGTCCATCCGACCAACTTTGACCCGAAGTCACTAATGTGACGCGACCGACGCTGACATGGACAAATTTTAATGATATTTCAATATTTTTTGCGTTTTTTCTTTTATTTTTTTTATGTATTTTTTCTTTTCTTTTCTCTTCCCTTTCTACTTCCTCCACCAGGGCCGGGAAGAAAAAAGAAAGAAAGAAAGAAAGAAAGAAAGAGAAAGCAAAAAAATAAAATAAAATAAAATATAAGAATAAAAATGTCAAAAAAATATCAAAATATTGTTAAAAATTATTTAAATTAGCGCTGACCACACCACATTAGTGATTTTCGGTCAAAATTGACTGTATGGACTGAATTGACACAAATACAAAACGGTTTAGGACTCAATTGATAAAAAAAATATTTTGAATTGAATTGGCACAATTGCAATTGATTTATGACTTTTTTGGTAATAAAAGTGCTTTTCAAGAATTATATTTAAGGACTTTTGCCAGTTTGGTTCGCTGAAAATTACTTGTCAACAAAAAATTCATGCATAAAATTAGGAAAATGAATTCCTAAATCTAAAGAAATGAAAACACTTCTCGGAATTGCTCATCTCGAATTTTTTTAATGTTATATTTGTTATTTTTATTTGTTGTATTTTTTCTTTTTCCTTCTTGCTCGGCCGGTCACCGGGCCTTGGCAACGGCCAGTGAACGGCCACACGAGGTCGAGCCTCGCCATATCTGGCGAGCTCGAGCTTGCTCGAGGCCGACGATAGGGCTGAGTATAATGGACTGATCGAACTGGGAACCGCTCGAACCTGTCAGGTCGATTCGGTTTCTGATTTCATTGAATTGGAACCGGTTACGGTCAGTCTAGTTCCTAGTTCTACGAGGAACAAGACCTACCGGATCGAACCGAATAATAATTTTTTTATAAAGAAATACTAAATGTAAACCTAAACCTAATATGCTTAGGATTCTTATTATGACTTTTAGGTTCAGCGACAACACGACGCAATTAACGAGAGGTGGTCCAGTGAATATGTCATTAACGAGAAAATTTTAACCACAAATCACAAAAAAATACGACCCGTCCAATGATTGGACGGCCCGGAAACCCGACCGAATTGGAAATCGATCACCACTAATAGACGAGGCTCGAGCTCACTAGATCATAGCGGAGCTCGCGGGCCTTGGGTGAGCTCGAGTCTGGCCAGGGGCAAGGCTCGACCTCATGTGGCCGGTCGCCGAGGCCCGACAACTAGTGGAGCAAGAAGGAAAAAGAAAAAAATAATAAAATAAATTTAAAATTTTGAATTTTCTTTTAGCTGAGTTAAATTCATGAGATTGAAATCATTTTCCAAATGAGATCCAAACACCATAAAACGTTTTCAGTCAAGTATCACCAAACAAAAGAAAATAATCATTTTTCTGAAAAATGATTTCCCCGAAAGTATTTTCCTTTATTATGAAATTTTTCCCCAAATAAACGCAGAGTCCCAGCCGTAAATCGTGTTTGTTTTGCCTCCTCTTGTACAAAATTGAGTTAGAAGCACTGGAGGATCATACACAACAAGGGACGTTGAAGAGAATTGCCTAAACCTGAATCCTGTGGAGGGAATTTACAGCTGAAAATTTATTGTTTTGTTATATCTATTCGTGATTTGCAGGGGCCAAGACTAGCATCGTTTCTTCGGATATCGATGCTCATATAATTAGTTAATGAAAAATATTTTCATTATCCAAAAATAATTTCATGTCAAAATATTTTCGTGGACGATGAAAATATGACGAAAATATTTTTTGTTCTTTCATTTTTGCAAGCGATATAAGTGATCAGTTTATAAAAAATATTTTATAAATTATTTATTTTTCATGAAATAAACGGAGCCTTAAATTAGAAGTGATTGGATAGACCCTATATAAATTTGTTATATTTTTTTGGGGAATGAAATGCCAAAAGAGAGTATTTGTTTTGCTTCATTAAACTTCTGTATTACTTCATCATTGCGTAATGGCAAATGTCAATAGCCTAGAAAAAGCTACTTTGTAGAAGACTCGCGAGTCCGAGCGGAATTTCAAGCTTTCAAAAAACCTTAATTTAAGAACGAAAGATATGGACCAACATCCTCGTGCCCCAGTCACCATCCGAGTCACCATCTTCACATTTACCTGTAAAGTTTTAATGAGAGTTTAGTACAAAAAGTAATGAGAGAAGTGTCCAAAAAATCTTAAATCTATTGCATTGGTACCAATTCAGTCCTAAACTTTTTTTTGGTGCCAATTAAGTCCTGAAACTTTTGAATTGGTGCCAATTCAGTCCTAAACGTTTTATCGGTACCAATTCACTCCTAAACCTTTTGTATTGGTGCTAATTTAGTCCTAAAACTTTTTGCATTTGTGTCAATTGAGTCAATCTGATCAATTTCGATAGGAAATCGGTAACGTGGACATTGATTGTCCTGCGTGGCACGGTTGGCGCTAACGTGGACATTTTTAAAAAATATTTCAATTATTATTAATAATATTTTAATAATTTAGTTCAAATATTTAAAAAAATATTAAACTAATATTAAAAAATATCCACGTCAGCGCCAGCCGTTCCATGTAGGAAAACCGACGTCCACATCAGCGATTTCCGACCAAAATTGATCGAATCGACTCAATTAGTACAAATGCAAAATATTTAAGACTGAATTGGCACGAATTCAAAATGTTTATGACTGAATTGACACCAATAAAATGTTTAGGACTGAATTGGCACAAATAAAAAGGTTTAGGACTGAATTGACATCAATACAATAGGTTTAAGACTTTTTTAACACTTTTTCCAAAGGTAATTCGATTTGACTCGATCTGTCAAGATCGTATTTCAATTTGACTCGATCGGTCAATCTTGATCGATCAAGAATTTAGTGCATCCCGTGTGTTGCACATTTTATGTACCGTTTAATTGGTTTGAATTCACCACTTCAGATATAGAATGAATTTTCCAACATCACGATATTTCTTTTTGTAGAAAAGGGTAATATCGTTTGAGAAAGAGAAGCTCTGATGATGTCATTATCATCATAATTATGCTTTTGAATATAACTTAAACGCGCTTAGGGACTTGCCCAACTTCAGCGTATTCATTCTCCGTCCTCCCAGCCAGAATGGACTTCACTAGCGCCAACCGTCCTGCGTGGCACAGTTGGCGCTAACGTGGACATTTTATAAAAATATTTCAATTATTATTAATAATATTTTAATAATTTATTTCAAATATTTAAAAAATATTAAACTAATATTAAAAATTATCCACGTCAGCGCCAACCGTTTCACGTAGGAAAACCAGCGTCCACATCAGCGATTTTCGATCAAAATTGATCGAATTGACTCAATTAGTACAAATGCAAAATATTTAAGACTGAATTGGCACGAATTCAAAATGTTTATGACTGAATTGACACCAATAAAATGTTTATGACTGAATTGGCACAAATAAAAAGGTTTAGGACTGAATTGACATCAATGCAATAGGTTTAGGACTTTTTTTAACACTTTTTCCAAAAGTAATTCGATTTGACTCGATCGGTCAATCTCGATCGATCAAGACTTTAGTGCATCCCGTGTGTTGCACATTTTATGTACCGTTTAATTGGTTTGAATTCACCGCTTCAGATATAGAATGAATTTTCCTACATCATGATATTTCATGTTGTAGAAAAGGGTAATATCGTTTGAGAAAGAGAAGCTCTGATGATGTCATTATCATCATAATTATGCTTTTGAATATAACTTAAACGCGCTTAGGGACTTGCCCAACTTCAGCGTATTCGTTCTCCGCCCTCCCAGAGTGTAAAAGAAATCTTCACGCTGGAAAATTTAGCCTACCACTTCATAAATGCTTCTGGGGATCAAACTCAACTTGATCCACGCCTCAGTTTGTGGGAAGAGAAGACCACGTGGGGATAGTTATGTGTTTCTGACTAAATTACACCTAAGTTTGCGCAGCTCGAAAGACCAAGGCTTCGTGTTGAATTTCATGATTAAATTCGACGAACAAGAAGAGAAATCTCGCTACATATTAATTTGAGCGTTACTATGTATCATAGGCGTTTACTAAATATCGGGAAAAATTACCCAATCAATCATAGACCTATTGTAAGGATACCAATTCAGTCCTAAACTTTTCAATTTTGCCAATTTGATTCAGATTCTTCACGCAAAATTTATATGTAGTCGTTATTGTCAATTTTCGCTGGGAATGGCTAACGTGGCGGTCCAGTCATCGGCGACAGTTCTACGTGGCACATCGCCACGTCGGCGTATCTATTATTTCAAATGCAATTGATTATATATCTTCATGCATACTTATTTGGGTAGCTTTTCTCGTAATTTTGCAGACTAATTTTCCATGAAACTTTTGTGGCAACACATAGTTATTTAAACACGAATATATATGTATATGCATGAGTGTTGTGAAACTTTATAATTACCTTAGAATATTTATTTTAGTCCTGCCACTAAATATGGTAGTCTCGTAGAGATGATCCTTGTTAATAATATCTATTATACAATTTTTAGTGTCGGCCATCCTAGACGGCACAATCGACCCCAAAAAAAAAAAAAAATTTCCCACACGGCACTGCCGACGTCCAAGTCAGCAATTTTCGAAAAAAAATTGGCTGAAAGGACTAAATTAACAAATCGTCAAAAGGTTTGAAACTAAATTAATCAAATTAAAAGGTTTAGAACTGAATTGGCACAAATAAATATGTTTAAGACTTTTTTTTGATAATTTTCCCTAGTAATCATGCTTTTGATTATAACTACAGCACATTCATTGTTCACCCACCCAAAGTGGATTTCACTTATTTCTTCTGTTCAAATTGGTCGAACGAGATTAATTTCTTTGATAGTCGTGTGAAATATTTGGATATCTCATTCGGTCTATTTGTGAAACTCGTTTATCGTGCCACACACGAGAGATATTTCATCTACACGTGACGTTGCACGGCAATAAGTCGTGGAGAAGAAGCGAAAGGTTTTAGCACTGAAACGTAAAAGTCGATTGAAATGCAAATGATACGAGCAATTCGATGAATTAATTGAGAACCGGGTTTAAACTTGAAAAAAGAAGTTGTTACATAGAACCTTAAACGAAAGGATGGTGAACGCTGAGACTATACCGAAATTGAATGTGAAAGAAGTCTTCATGCTGGAAAATTAGCCCACCACTTCGTAAATGCGTAATCTCGTGGGGAGGGATGAACTCATAGCAAAAGGATGAATTGTCCCGTGGGAAGAGAAGACCTCGAGGAGGAGGTTGAATTTAATGTCTAGATTCGATGCGCGAAAGAAACAAATTCGCTGTAGTATTACTATATTCGTTTATGGCGGTACTCTGGCATGGTGACAATTTTGCACCTTTGTCCATTCAGTCTTAAACTTTTTAATTTTACCAATTGAGTCATAAACCTTTTCACATTTCGCCAATTGAGTCCATTCGACCAATTATGGCCGAAAATCGCCGACATGGACTCTGGCAGTCGTATGTGGCACGATCGATGTTGACGTGGTCAATTTTTATCAATATTTTTTCCTTTTTTATTGTTTTTCCTTTTCTTTGTATTTTTTACAACTGTGGCCCAGATGGTCGGTCGGCGACCTCGCCAGCCACAATTCAGAAAAATAACAAAGAAATGAAAAATAAATAAATAAATAAAATGTTATTAAAAGTTGTCCAATACAGCACAGGTCGTGCCACGTATGATGGCCGGCGACCATATCGGTGATTTTCGGCTAAAATTGATTGAATGGACTAAATTGACAAAACGTGAAAAGATTTTGGACTCAATTAGCAAAATTAAAAGGTTTAGGATTGAATTGGCAAAATTGCAATAGGTTTATGAATTTTTTGACAATTTTTCCAAATTTTTCTTTATACAAATGCTTCTGGGATCGCCACATGTATACTTAGGCGTTTATGTAAATAGGGTGATGGATTGTGCTTGTGTGAAGAAAAAGATTAGACCGATGCCCGACAATGTTTCTTATCCATTCCTACTATATATTAAAGGCAAATGCTTAAGTAACAGTCACAGTTATTTTTACAAGTAACGGTGAGATGTAGGCCACAACATGTAGTATGTACTTGATAGAAAAGGCAACCGGTGTTATGCTAGCGTGATGATAAAATATTACCTTCTCTCCATTACAATTGGTGGTCCAAGTATCATCGTTGCTTTCAATAGTAACAGTGACTGTTATGCTAGCATAAAAGAAACCACGAGAGCTATTGATGAGGAAGTGTATCTTATCACTTTTTAAATGAAAAACTACCTAAAAAGTCATAAACTTATTGTACTTTTGTCAATTCTGTCCGAAACAATTTAATTATGCTAATTGAGTCTTAAACATTTTCACGTTTTGCCAATTGACTCAATTCGATCAATTTTGGCCTTAAAATCGCCGACGTTAACACCGGTTGTTCTACGTGACACAATTGACGTTGACGTGGATATTTTTTTTAATAATATTTTAATATTTTACGAAATTTTTATGATTTTGTCCCTTTTCCTTACTGTTTTCTTTTGTTTTTGGGTGAGGGCTGTGACGCCCTCGCCGGCCAAAGCGAGGGCACGCAAGCCCTCGCCAGATTTAGGACAGTGAGGGCTTGGCCAGACTCGGGCGAGGGCGTTGCGACTCTCACTGTGTCTAGGAGAGGGCTCGCGCGCCCTCACTTTGGCCGGCGAGGGCCACCAAGCCTTGGCCTGGCTACAGAGAGTGCCGCGACATGAGCCTTCACCTAATGGCTGGCAAGGGTGTCGCAGCCCTTGCCCAGAGCCAGCAAATGTGGTTGGCCCTCATCATAAAACAAACAAAAAAAGTAAGGAAAAGGGGAAAAAAAGATAAAAAAAAATCATAAAATTTTAAAAATATTAGAATATTATTAAAAATGTCCATGTAGTGTCGATCGAGCCACGTAGGACGGCGGGCATCCACTTCAGCGATTTTCGGCCAAAATTGGCTGAATGGACTCAATTGGCAAAACGTGAAAATGTTTAAGACTTGATTGATACAAATAAAAGATTTGAGACTGAATTGCCAAAAGTGCATTAGTTTTATGACTTTTTTTTAGTAATTTTTCCCTTTTTAAATAACTAGATGAAGTGTATACAGTTTTGATATAGTACTTGTCTTTATATTAAGCGTAGTCAATACTTTGATCAAAACATTCCTTATCAAACATCGTTTTTAGGCGTAGAACAGTGTTTTGACTCCATATTCGGTCACTCAGTCGGGTTTAGTTCGAGTCCCGTGAGTTTAGCAGAGCATTTTATGGATCCGGAGTATACTTATCCGAGAAAGGCTTCATCGCGATAAAAAATTATTTTAATGAAAATATGCGATGAAGATGGACCCATTGATCGGTTGGGCTTATCCCCCTCCCTTTCGAAGCGTAACGTGGATGCAATTGTACGTGTGGACCGAATCCATCCTTCAGCCCACCATCATTGATGTTTTTCCACAGGGCCCATTACTCCTTCCAAGAGACATTTGTGAAATCGTGTGGGGATACAATATTCTGAATTATACATTGATAGTATGCGTAATGAAGCAATTTTGCCATGGAGTCAAGACGTGGAATCACAGATTCCTTTTGGAATATTCACGTAGATATGTGTGGATGTATGCACGCATGTATTGGTAAGAACATGGGCATAAAGGACCAAGAAAATTTAAAGAGTTATAACATCTCATGACATAGCACCGCACTTGATTGCCCAATAAAATATGATCTCCATCTTAAGGAGGTTGGCTAAAATTGATAGAATCAAACTTGAGACCACCATTGCCGAGGCAAGGGTCAGCATCGCCTCAAATCTGGGCGAGGGTCGTCCCCTCGCTACAGATTTGAACAAGGGCGATGGCCCTAGTTGGCGAAGTGAAGCGAGGTCACCGAGGATCTGGCCGGCAAGTGGCGAGGCTAGTGAGAGTTGCCTATTGCTTGTTTACCGGTTTACATGCTTTTTGTATAAAATGAGATTTTGCGAGATCACTATCAATTGTATTAAAAATTTAAGCCGTTAGATGAATTCGTGATTTATTATTTGAATACACGAAATGAAATGCCAAAAGAGAGCATTTGTGCTGCTTCATTAAAGTTCTCTATGACTCCGTCGTTGCGTGATGGCAAATGTCAATGGCCTACCAAAAAAGTTACGAGACTCGCAAGTCCGAGCGAGTTTCAAACTATGGAAACACCCCAATTTAAGAATGAAAGATATGGACCAACATGCTCGCGCCTCGGTCATCACGTGAGTCACCATCTTCACTTTAAGGCCTATTTCACATTTACCTGTAAATTTCAATGAGAATTTAGTGCAAACAGTTATTCAAATTTGACTTGATTGATCAAAATTTTATTTCTCAATTAAATGTGACCTGTCGTGAACTCATGCCCTCACGGAAGCAAGAAGAAAGCATAGCGTGTGTTGCACATATCATCTACCATTTTATGCCAACTACAAATGAAGACAAAACTCAGACAACTCTAAAACAAAACAATCTCTAGATATCAAGATGAATCATCAGAACAAGGTTAGGGAGTCACACACTCAAAGAGCAGATTTATGACTTATTCAAACCAAAATCGGCGGCAGATCAACGATCCGTCTTTAGTAAAGAGCACACATCGAGATCTCCAACTATTGCTACAGCTTTGCCTTTCGGCGATGCGCGCCTAGTTCGACATCCCGTCCATAGTAACAAGATTAAATGAGTACAAATCTGACACCTATGAGAGCTTTCTCTCGAAGCACCTCGATCTCCTTCAAACTTGGACTTGTACACCTACGAAACTCGAGGAAAGCGAAACCCCGAAATCACACACGCAAAAATCCCCAAATCTAGACTAGATTGATGTAGAAACCTCTCCGAAATGGGAGAGAGAAGCTTTCAGAACTAGACTAGATCAAAAGAGAAACCCTTAAAAACGGGAGAAAAGCGAGAAAAAGAAAACATAGAACCAAAACAACCAAAGAAAAAGAGAAACGGAGGGGAGGGAGAGATTTAGTTCAAACCCTCTCCTCCATGCAGGTTGAAGAAGATGTCTATGTGAAGATGAGATGGAGAGGAGAGAACCCCAGGGAGGAGAGAAAAAAAGCATATTGTATCTAAACCTTTGGATGATTTGTCAATTTAGTTCTAGCAGCCAATTTTGGCCAGAAATCATTGACGTAGATAATTTTTTTATTTTTAAAAAATTTCTAATATTTTGTAATTTTTTTTATCATTGTCTTTTTTCTTTCTTTTCCATTTTTTCCTTCTAAGCCCGGCTGAACCTCGCCGATCACATCGGCCCTCACTGTTGTCCAGTGATCGGCGATTGTTAGCTAGACTTCGTAGAAAAAAAAAAGGAAAAGAAAGAAAAAAAAGATAATTATAAAATTATAAAAAATATAAAAATTGTCTACGTTAGTGTCGGCCATCCTATGCGGCATTGATGTCGTTCACGTCAATGATTTCAGGCCAAAGTTGGTCGAAAAGACTAATTTGGAAAATCGTCAAAAGGTTTAAGATTGAATTGGTACATATGCAATAAATTTAGAACTTTTTTGGCAATTTTCCCTCGTAATCATGCTTTTGATCGTAACTTAAACATGCTTAGAGATCTACCCAACTACAGTGTATTCATTCTCCACCCACCCAAAATGGATTTCACTTATTTATTCCGTTCAAATTAGTCTAACGAGATTAATTTCTTTGATAATCGAAGTAAAATATTTGGGTCTTTAATTCACTGTATTAATGAAACTCGTATATTACGCCACACACGAAAAGATATTTCATCTACACGT
Source organism: Lenwebbia sp. NSW1173648 (assembly GCA_029784005.1). Taxonomy (NCBI): domain Eukaryota; kingdom Viridiplantae; phylum Streptophyta; class Magnoliopsida; order Myrtales; family Myrtaceae; genus Lenwebbia; species Lenwebbia sp. NSW1173648. The sequence goes on from JARCGZ010000011.1 coordinate 2,725,373, forward strand.
CATGTCGCACGGCAATGACACATGAACAAGAAGCGAGATGTTTTAAACTTAAATGTAAAAGTCGATTGAAATGCAAACGATAAGAGCAATTCGACAAATTAATTGAGAACCGACTTTAAACTTGGAAAAGGAAATTGTTACATAAAACCTTAAACAAATCAGCCGGCCATAATTGGTCGGAAATTCATCCCTAACGACTAATAATTCTTGCGAATGGCGACTGCTGGGGCTTTACTGAAATTGAATTTGATAGAAGTCTTCATGCTGGAAATTTTAGCCTAACACTTCATAAATGCGTAATCTCCCGGGGATCAACTCATAGCAAAAGGATGAATTGTCTTGTGGGAAGAGAAGATCACGAGGATAGGGTTGAATTTCATGACTAGATTCGACGCCCGAAAGAAGAAAATTCGTTGTAGCACTACTATGTTTCGTCCATGGCAGTACTGTGGCGGGGGTGACAGAGGCATCTGCCTTCACTTCAATCTGGAAATCTTCAAACGTAAATATGATCACATAGAAGACTTTTGCAGCATATGAACGTGAAATTATCTTTACACGAATGCTTTAGGTATCACGACATGTATACTTAGGCGTTTATATATATAGGATGATGCACCGATATCTCAACCTCGATCGAGCTTGTGTAAAGAAAAAGATTACACCGATGCCTGGTGACGTTTCTTATCCATTCCTATTATTTATTAAAAGAAACTGCTAGAGCTATTGACAATGAAGTGTATCTTGTCACCTTCTAAACAGTTAGATAAAGTGTATAAGGTTTTAGTATAGCACTTTTCTTTGTATTAAGTGCAGTCAATATTTTGATCAAAACATTCCTTATCAAATATCGTTTTTCGGGGCAAAAGTATAAAAAAAAAGTCCTAAAACTATTGCATTTTTACAAATTAAGTCATAAACCTATCAATTGGATCAATTTAGTGCTAAACCTTTTTGCATAGGTATCAATTCAGTCCATCAGGCTAATTTTGGCCAGAAATCGCTGACGTAGACGCTGGCCGTCCTACGTGGCGCAGCTGGCGCCGACGTAGACATTTTTAATTTGTTTTCATAATAATTTTTTAAAAAATATTTTTTATTTATTAATTTTCTTTTATTCATTCATTTTCTTCTTTCACTTTGGCCGGCAAGGGTCGCCAGCTGCTGGGCTAGGCTGGCTGGCCCTCGCTAGTGGCCATTGAGGGCTGGCTGGCCCTCACCCGCAACCCTCGCCGGCCAAAGTGAAAGAAAACGAATGAAAAATTATTTTTTTAAAAAGTAATAATTTATTTTAAAAAAATACTAAAAATGTTCACGTCAACGCTAGTCATGCCGCCACCACGTAAGACGGCCGATGTCCACATCAGCGATTTTCGGCCAAAATTGGCAGGATGGACTAAATTGGTACCAATGCAAAAAGGTTTAGGACTAAATTGGTCTGATTGAAATGTTTAGGACTGAATTGATATCAATGTAATAAGTTTAGTACTTTTTTGGTACTTTTCCCGTTTTTAGGCAGTGGACAATATTTGGCACCATAGTGCAAGCGATACTATATTCGGTCACTCACTCGGGTTTAGCTCGTGTACCGTAGTTAGTGGAGCATTTATTGGGTCCGGAGTATATTTATCTGCGAAGGGCTTTATCGTCATAAAATATCATTTTAATGAAAATACGTGATGAAGATGGACCCATTGAACGGTTGGGCTTATCCCCTCCCTTTCGAAGCAAGACTTGGATGCAGTTGTACGTGTGGACCGAAAGGTGCTACTTAGGACCCGCCTTCGGCCCATCATCATTTATGTTCTTTCACATGGCCCATTACTCGTTCAAAAGGGGAGGAAGAACAATAATTCAAGCTTTTATATGAATACGACTTCTACCATAAGTATTGTGAAAAGACATTCGTGAAATCGTATGGAATACCATATTCTGAATTATACATCGATGGAATAGATAATGAAGCAATCCTGCCATGAAAAAAGAGTTATAACATCTCGTGATATAGCAACGCATTTTGTGTGGTCTCAAATCCCAAGGAGGTTGGCCAAAATAGATGGAATCGAACTTGAGACCACCATCGCGAACTACTCTGATGGCGAGCATCGTCCCCTTGCTACTGATTTGAACGAGTGCCATTGTTAAGATTCGGTGCACAATCAAATGAAGTAAAGCGTAATAGCAAAAAAGAAAATTCGAGACACAGGGTTTTTATCTTGATTCACCATTAAACTAGAATTACGTTTATGAGAGGATTCCACTACAATTAGCACATTACACCTTTCATTAGATCCCTCAATTACAAGAGAAAGAGCTAATATATAGTAGTACCCATGACTCCCGTGCTTTCTTGTCGATGGGGAGTATGAACTGTTGTATCTAGCAATATCACCTAAAGGGGGGATGAAAATGTGATTCTGATTACTTTTGATGTTTAATGCGGAAATTGATAGGTTCAGAACGTAAATTGAATAAGATCAGTAAAAAGACGTGCAGACAAACTAAATGCAAAAAGAGGAGTTTAGGGAAAGAGAATTTGCATGCAATGTTTATAGTGGTTCGGCTTTAGCAAGCTTACGTCCACTCTCCCACGATGACAGCTGGTCGACTGGATTCCACTATGAGTCGATGAAAGGTTACAAGAGTTGTCACTCTAATCACTCTTACAAAGGAACCTCTCAAGAATAAGAATTTTAAGCTCACAAGAACAAGAGAATGTGAATCTGAACAACTCAGCACTTTGGAATTTAAAGTTCGTGAACTCTCTGCGTAACAGTCACCATTGATATTCTTTTATACTTCTTCGACCTCGAACTAGCCGTTACCAAGGTCCTTCAAAGGATCGCTCCTCAATCTCTGATTGAGCGTCATCAATCCTGATTGATGGAAACTGTATATGGGAAGATCTAGTAGCCGTTGGAGTAGAGTCTGAACCCTTCAGATTCAGTCGCCCATACAACCAAATCTTCAGTTTTCATAAATAGAGTTTATCCAAATCTCCAAGATATCTTGTCCATGGAAGGTAATATCCAATCGAGGATATTCTTCTGATTTGATTGGAAAATAATCATGTCAATCAAATCTTACAAACTTCCATAAAAAAGACGCGGCCAATCGAAAACTTGCCAAACGTGGGTCTTCAGAATCTGGCAGTGAAATATTGCAGAATCTAAACGCTGTTCAGAAGCAATCTTCTGAACCAAAAAGACTCTCTGAATTTGAACAGATTAGAATAGTAACTCTGAGCTTCTGTAAGGTCCTTGCTGACGTGTCACATAAACCTTCTCGAGATAAGTCTTCAGAGGCGACACAAACCTCAATCTGAAGTCTTCAGAGGCAACACGAACCTCCTTCTGAAGTCTTCAGAGGCAACACAATTCTCCATCTGAATACTAGACTTCAACTATCTCAGAAGCAAGTGCGCGACTTCTTGAGTCTGAACGCCAGTTTTGGAACATTATAAGCTTTTGTTCACATGCTCATTCCCGCAAAAAGAAATTATTTGCATTAACCAGATTCTCTCACGAGAGGGATAGTTTTGTCAGAATCAAAATATTCAGAGGGAAGGTTTTCTCAACATGAACCACACCCCAATTGCCACGATCCTCGTCGACGGAGTGACGACAGTAGTGAGGTCATGGCGGATTTAGCCGGCAAGTGGCGAGGCTAGTGAGAGTTGCCTATCTCACTCACCCCGTGCGCTCTCAGGGTGCTTTTTCAATAGCGAAGGTGGCAGTGAGGGCTAATGTGGCTTTGCCTAAATCTGGCCAAGGACGCCGGCCCCTCGCCGATATGTGGGTGGCGGCGACACCACCTTCGCGTCAACTGCAGCTACATGTCCCCTCCTTCTCCTCTATTTTGATTTTTCTTATTCTTTTTTCTAATTTTTAAATGTATCTAAACTTTTGAAAATAACTTTGTGTACTTCATTGCTTCGTAAGGTGACACATCTTTTTTTAATGGCCACATTAGCATCTCCTTTTCTATCTTTAACGAAAGGATCACCAACTCGAAAAGAAGTACATAGATTAGAGACTTAACTGCACAAAAAGAAGTCGGGAGACCTGATTGAATACTTGATGAGGAATCTCCGATTCGTCGATCCCAAACATATAACTCAACAGAGTATGTTATCTTTCAATGGACAAGCGTGGTAATACTACTACGCCTTACTATTATTATTATTATTTCAACCTCTGCATATTCTCTACTCTTACAAGCATTTTCCCAGGTTTCTTTTACAGTTTTATTGCACTGACATCTTATTTTGCACATTTGAACTACATAAACGCAAGGCCTCAAACATGCTACCCTGAAACCTAAGAACTTGTTTATCCTTATTTCGATCGTCTCTGGGGAAGGAAAACACACAGATTTCTATGCCATGGATCACGTGACAGCCTCTTCACCCACTTCTATGTCTAGCCCCAGAGCGTGCCACACCGCGTTTGAACCGTCGACAATGTCGTTCCGGCACGGCGGTTCACCATCATGATAGCCATCGCACCCATTCACAGAGTCGCACCAGTCAACCACCTTGGCCATCACGCTCCTCCCAGTCTTCCTAGATCTTATCTTGATCCTGTCCCCGCATCGAGACCCGCCAGCGTACCACCCGGTCGACATTGCGACAATCAGCTCCGAGTTCCTGTGGAATCTGCCGTCGCACTCCGACTCCCCACTGCCACTGCCTTCGCTGAAGTCGTTGTTCGTCAAGGTCGCTCGAGTGGAAGACATTACCGGGGGCGAGCAACGGTATTTAGGGTAGGACCTGCCGTGGCAGTGCAGAGTGCCTGAGGGTCGACATCCTCCATCAGAGGATGACATAGTATTGGGATAAGTGTGTGTGCCCACGTCGGGATAGTCATGGATTTGACAAGGGCCGTTGCACGAGGAGATGGCATGTGAAGGAGATGAAAAGAGAGCGATGCCAATAACAATAGGAGGAGCTAGAAAGAGTGCCACAAAGTGCTTCATTGTTCGACTTTCGAAATTGAATGTTCAGGTTGATTTGGTGAGGAGAGAAGAAAGCTTGGAGGTGCTTATATAGAGTCTCTCACGCTCCATATTGGCTAAAAGAAAAGTTATTCAACTTGTTTTTTGTTTGTAAATAAAATAAGCAAATAAACTGTACGATTCATTTGTTTCAAGTGTGGGTTGACCCGTAGTCGAAACGAAAATCGTATTAAACCCCACGTTTTCCGAGCCTATGTGTGGTTGTGTATGTAAACACTACACATGGTGATTGGACCTGGGGGTGATCGGTTTCCGATCCCGTTCGGTTCCATTGGACCGGAAACATGCAAAAATAAAAATAAAAAATGCACCATTCATGCGATGGTTCAGGATCAAAAAAAGGAAAACGTAAAGATGACTACCTACTGTGCTTCTTCTCGTAAATGCAGTATAGACATGTCAAAGTCACGTCAAAGGAGAGAGCACTGACATACCACATCTCCCATATTAGTGTTTTAGTTTTGACAGATTTTGGGTTACTTTTAAAAAATAAAAAATAAAATAAAAATTTCGACATGTCCGGTCCGATCCTGGGCCCCTGGAACCGGGAATCGGACCGCCCGGCCACCGGTTCCAATTTTAAGAACCGCGAACCAGACCGCCGCTCTCTAGAACCGGGAACCGGACCACCGGTCCCGGTCCGATCGGTCCGATTTGCTCACCCTTAATTGTACCTATGTCTAGCCACTGCCGAGGATAATCATATTTTGTCGAAGACATTCTGGGCAAAATACATCATTATGCTTAAATATTATCGAAGAAACTTAAGAAAGCCTTAGATACTTTTGTCAAAAATCGATGAATTCCAGTTTATGGAATTTTTTTAGGGGATATCAAAGCAAAACGGCAAGGACCCCATCAAAACTCACGAAGGACCTTGGTCCTCACTTAGCTGTCAGTTGCCTTCCTGGGAATCTCATCTTGGACATTTCTCGGGTAGTTTTCATAAGCAACCGACAAAATGCCCGTTAAAAAAGAATTTCGATTGAATTATGTATGTATTCTTATAAATATAGTAGTTTTTAACGCCTTATGATTTGGGGTGTATCTCTTTTGAAATAATCATTATGGCTCCGCGAAACCTTTTGTTTCGTGGAAAATGAACTAACCTAAAAATGATCGCTTGTGTCTCTTACAAAAATGAATGAATGAGAAATATTTTTATTATTCATGAAAATATTTAGATGTAAATTATTGTCGACAATAAAAATATCTTTCATTGACTAATCATTTTAGACGATACAAGCGATTAATTTTAGGAAAATATTTTCCAAATAATACATTTTTCGTTAAACAAACGGAGCCTAATGATGAATTTGTGGAGTTTGATAGAAAAAAGAAAAGCAATATTAAGCGCAGAGCTTTTACATGACATAGTTGTAATTATTAAGCGTAGAGCTTTTACATGGCATACTTGTAATTTACATCATAACCATGTATGCCCTAGACTCCTGCTATATATTGGGGCCATATTTTTTGCTTTTGTAATGCTGAAGCTTGTAATGTCGATACTGATACTAATAATGAAGATTGCCTAGTGCGGCACTGTGATTTTTTCCCTTTCTGATTTAAAAGGGTTTTTCCAAGTAAAAAATTCGCTTGTCTTCTTATTCTTCTCTATTTTTTCTTCTCTTCAAAGATTCGCGTTCTTAACAACTGGTATCAGAACCTGGTTTGGCGAATTAGTGGGAGCGATGAATATGAACGAAGGGAAGGTGAAGATCGATTGGTTCGATGGCAAGGACTTTGGTTTCTGGAAGATGCAGCTCGAGGATCTGCTGTATCTGAAGAACTTGCATCAACCTTTGTCGGGGAGAGAAACCGGAATCGATGAAGCAAGAAAAGTGGGAATTGTTAGATAGACAAGATTTGAGTGTGATTTGTCTCACATTGGCACGGAACGTTGCTTTCAACATTGCTAACGACAAGACAACGGTGGATCTGATGGGGGCCTTGTCCAATATGTATGAGAAGCCTTCTGCATCAGACAATGTATATTTGATGCGTCGTCTTTTCAATCTGAAGATGAACGAAGGTGCTTCTGTGATAGATCACATCAACGAATTCAACGTGATCACGACTCAGTTGAGTTTGGTGGAAATCAAATTTGACAACGAGGTAAAAGCTTTAATTTTATTATCTTCTCTACCTGAAAGTTGGAGTGCAACTGTGACTGCAGTGAGCAGTTCGTTTGGTAATAAAAAGTTGGAGCTTCAAGCAATCAGAGATTTGATTCTTAGCGAGGATATTCGTAGAAGAGAGTTGAGTGAATCTTCAGGTGCTGCCTTAAATACCGAAGGAAAAGGGAGAAGCAATCAACGGTGGTGGAACCAGAATCGTGGCAGATCGAAGTCTAAAGGGAGAAGCAAATCGAGACCTCGTGGTGAAATAACTTGTTGGAATTGCGAAAAGAAGGGTCATATGAGACGAGATTGTAGAGCCCCAAAGAAGAAATTTCAGTATCGCGATCGAAATCAAGAAGAAGAGAAATCAGTGAATGCAACTCTTGAAGAAACGGTTGATAATGATGCTTTAATTTTGAGCATTGACAGTCCGATTGAGTCTTGGATTCTAGACTCAGGTGCGTCGTTTCACTCTACTTCGTGTGAAGAATTAATGCATAATTTTGTTGTTGGAAAATCTGGAAAAGATTATATTGCTGATGATGAACCTTTGAATATTATGGGAAATGGTGATGTTTATATTAAAACTACTAACGGATATTAATGGAAGTTGCATGATGTCAGATATGTTCCAGGACTTAAGAGAATCTGATCTCTATAAGTCAATTAGACATCATAGGATACAAAAATATTTTTGGGGATAGCTCTTGGAAAATAGTTAAAGGTGCTTTGGGTGTAGCACGGGGAACAAAGTCAGGAATACTGTACATGACTGAAAGCAGTAGAGAAATCGCAGCTGTTGCTGAGTCGAAAGTGGATTCTAAATTGGGGCACAGTAGGCTTGGACACATGAGCGAAAATGGGATGAAGTTGTTAGCATCTAAGGGAAAACTGCCTGATTTGAAGTCCATAGATATTGGTCTATGTGAAGATTGCGTTATGGGTAAGCAGAAACGTGTCAGTTTTTCGAAGATTGGGAGAGAACCAAAGAAAAGAAAATTAGAGTTGATGCATATAGATGTGTGGGGGCTAGCCCCTATACATTCCCTTGGAGGCTCGCGCTATTATGTCATGTTTATTGACGACTCAACCAGAAAGGTATGTGTTTATTTTTTGAAAAATAAATCTGACGTGTTTGCTACTTTTAAGAGATGGAAAGCTGAAGTAGAGAACGAGTCTGACCTGAAGATTAAATGTCTAAGGTCCGATAATGGTGGTGAGTATGATAGCAAGGAGTTCAAGCAATTTTGTGTAGAGAACGAAATCAGAATGACAAGAACTGTTCCCAATAGACCGTAGCAAAATGGAGTTGCTGAGATGATGAATAGAACTTTGAATGAGCATGCAAGAAGTATGAGGATGCATGCAGGATTACCCAGGATGATTTGGGCAGATGCAATTAACACAACAGCATATCTGATCAACAGAGGACCTTCAGTTCCACTTGATTTCAAGCTACCAAAAGAAGAATGGAGTGGAAAAAAGGTGAATCTTTCGCATCTGAAAGTTTTTGGTTGTGTTTCATATGTCCACATAGATTCTAAAAATAGAGATAGGCTTGATGCATAAGCTAAAAAATATTTTTTCATTGAATATGGTTCTGATTATTTTGGCTATCGATTTTGGGATGAGCAAAATAGAAAAATAATAAGAATCGCTGATGTTACATTCAATGAAAACTTGTTGTACAAGGATAGAGCTGTGGTAGAATCTAGTGTGAAGAAGCAAACGGTGGAGACTAGAGAGAATGAATTGGAAGGAGTTTCTAAGAGTGTTATGGTTAGAAATCCTGAAATTGTTGCTGTAGACTCTAATGAAAAATCAGAACAAGAATCATATACTCCTGAGCCCACTTTGAGAAGATCTAGTAGAACATCTAAACCTGTACAGAGGTATTCTCCATCATTGAATTATTTGCTTTTAACTGACGTTGGCGAACCAAATTTTTTTTCAGAAGCAGTGCAGGTTAAAGATTTTGTTAAGTGGGAGTTAGCAATGCATGATGAGTTGGATTCACTCGAGAAGAATAGAACTTGGGTGTTAACTCAATTACCAGATGGGAAGAAGGCATTGCAGAACAAGTGGGTGTACCGGGTCAAAGAAGAACTTGATGGCAGCAAGAGGTACAAAGTAAGGTTAGTAGCAAAAGGATTTCAACAAAAGGAAGGAATTGACTACACAGAGATTTTCTCTCCTATTGTGAAATTGGCTACTATTATGCTAGTGTTGAGTATTGTTGCTGCTGAGAATTTACATTTGGAGTAGTTAGATGTAAAGACTGCATTCCTCCATGGTAATTTAGAGGAGGATATATATATATATATATATGGTACAACCAGAAGGTTTTCAGGTTTCTGGAAACGAAAATTATGTTTGCAAGCTGAAGAAAAGTTTGTATGGCTTGAAATAGGCTCCTAGACAGTGGCACAAGAAACTTGACACCTTTATGTGTGGTAACAGGTTCACCAGAAGTGAGATGGATCATTGTTGTTACTTCAAGAAATTTGATGACTGCTATATTATTTTGCTGTTGTATGTGGATGATATGCTCATTGCAGGATCTAGCATGAGGAAAATCAACATACTGAAACAACAATTGTCAAAAGAGTTTGAGATGAAGGATTTGGGCGCAGCGAATCAGATTCTTGGGATGAGGATCACGCGGGATAGATCCATGGGAATTCTAAAGTTATCTCAAGAAAAGTACATCGAGAAGGTGTTGGACAGATTCGAAATTCAGAATGCAAAGCCCAGAAGTACTCCTTTAGGAAGTCACTTCAAGCTCTCGAAGAAGCAGTCGCCAAAGACAGAAGAGGAGCGGGAATATATGGTTAAGGTGCCATATGCGTTAGCTGTTGGTAGTTTTATGTATGCAATGGTGTGTACCAGATCGGACATAGCTTACGCAGTGGGAGTTGTGAGCAGATACATGGCTAATCCAGGAATAAAGCATTGGGAAGCTGTAAAGTGGTTATTAAGATACCCGAGAGGCATTTCAGGTATGTCATTATGTTTTGTGAAAAACGGTGTAACTTTACAAGGCTTTGTCGATGCAGATCTTGGTGGTGACTTGAATAACAAGAAGAGCACCTCGGGTTATGTTTTACTTTAGGTGGCACTGCAATCAGTTGGATGTCTAGACTTCAAACGTGTGTGTCTCTCTCAACCACTGAAGCAGAGTATATTGCTATATCTGAAGCTGGTAAGGAGATGATTTGGTTGAAAAATTTTCTGAAGGAGATAGGCAAGGAGCAGGATAGCAGTGTTCTTTTCAGTGACAGTTAGAGTGCTATTTGTCTTGCAAAGAATCCGGTATTTCATTCAAGGATAAAGCACGTTGAGTTGAAGTATCATCATATTCGTGAGCTAATAGATGATGGGACATTGTCATTGAAGAAGATTATTGGTGTAGAAAATCCAACAGACATGTTAACAAAGGTTGTCACCATTGAGAAACTGAGGCCGTGCATTGCCTCAGTTGGCCTCCATGGATAGTGATGAGGAGGGCTGCCGCACTAGGACAATTTTGGTTACAAAGAGGATTGAAGACTATGAAAGATTATTGTTGTTTTGAAGATCAGCCTCCAAGTGGGAGATTGATGGATTTGTGGAGTCTGATAGAAAAAAGAAAAGCAATATTAAGCGCAGAACTTTTACATGGCATAGTTGTAATTATTAAGCGCAGAGCTTTTACATGACATATTTGTAATAAACATCATAACTATATATGCCCTAGACTTCTGCTATATATTGGGGAAATATCTTTTGCTTTTGTAACGCCGAAGCTTGTAACGCCGATACTGATAGTGAAGATTGCCTAGTACGGCACCATGGTTTTTTCCTTTTCTGATTTAGAAGGGTTTTTCCATGTATGAAATTCGCTTGTCATCTTCTTCTTCTCTGTTTTTTCTTCTCTGTTTTTTCTTCTCTTCAAAGATTCACGTTCCAAACACCTAAGCCTTAATGTTATGATCATAATCTAGCATGGAAGCCACTTGAGGTTTAAATTTACGACCTTTGATTCTTAACTACGTCAAATGATTCATGTATTGTATTAAATCGCAATAAAACCCCACGCTGCTTACACGATATAGGCAAATACAACTTTTGGGGTGTACTCATTGTTCATAAGATGCTACCGGCATTTGTTTCTATTTAGAGCTCCAAAATAATGAATTTGACCAAACAAGGGTTCGAAATAGACAGAAAAAGAAACTTATGAACAAGTACGATAATGTGCCACATGATTCTAAATTTTTTTAGAATCGTTGGCGGTGTCTCATAAAATTTCACAAAGTTAGTGAAAACTTTGGTGGTATAATCGGTTAATTTCAACAATCGGTGTTGCATGGGTATGAGAAGCGCGCATTTCGGAAGATAAAGTGATTATTTTTTACTCTAAAACTTATGAAATTAATCCTTTTCATAATTAGCATATGTACCTAGAATTATCAATTAAAATAAAGATTGCAGGAAAGAAAAGAAAACATAGATGGGCAAGATCAATCGAAGGGAATTTGTTTTCTTATTTTAGTATTCTTTTTACCCAAAGTAGCAATAAATGTCCTCTCAAACTTTACGCAAGATGCTATTGACGTTTACACATGCGATACAATCCTTTTTGTTTGACCACGGCGGAGCTGTTCTCGCACATTAGCTTCTTCTTTGAACTGCATTACGGAGAAGAGTTGCTTGAAATTAGACGAAATTGCTGTGAAAAATGAGCCATCAAACACAATAATAAATTGAACGAGGAGACAGATCGGGCACCTAATTTACATGATTTAGTCTGTGAGATGTGCTCCACGGAAAGAGTAGAGCATGATTCTACTACAAATCAATCAACGCAAAGGGGTGGAGATTACAACCACACTCGAGTCACTTAAACACTTTCAATGCTGCCTAACCCCCAATTACACTAGCTAACTTAGACAGTGTTTAGCATTTACAATTTCTCGCGAAACAATCTCTCAGAGTCTGTTTGTTTCGCGGAAAACCTACATTTTGAAAAAAAATGTCGTCTACCAAAATGAATGAACAGAAAATATTCTCATTGTCTGCGAAAATATTTAGGCATATATTGTAGTCGATAATAAAAATATTTTTTGTTGGCTAATTATTTCAAGCAATATAGCCAATAGTGTTTAGGAAAATATTTTCCAAGTCTTTCAATTTTCACAAGATAAATGGACCTTTAACATCAAATTATTTTTCAAATCGCTCATTTTTCGTGCAATAAACGGAGCTTTAACCTCATAAAGAAAATCACAAATCTTACCTGTGAGTAGACCTGTCAAATTGGAGGTCGGGTGGAAAATGATCCGACCCATATAGATCTATTTAACTCGTTTTGATCCATTTCTATGCAATACAAATCTATCGACCCATACTCGACCCGACCTGACCAATATTGCTAAAACACTTCAATATTAAATCCGTCGATTGTCGGCGCCGCCCATTGCCAATGCCACCCGGGGTGGGCGGGCAAGCCACCGGCGATCCGACTTTTAATTTGTTATGTAAAAAAATAGGAAATTAAAAAAATCAAAAATTAAAAAACAAGAGGCACATGAATGGTTCGACTCAACTAATTACCTTTATAAACTAAATGGGTTGTAAATGGGTTAAAATATGGATTTATCTTTGAACTCATTTACAATCCACATATAATTAACAACTCAAACTCATTAACAGCTCATTTATTAAAACTTGATTAACCCATATTTGATCCATTTCATTGAATGTGAGTTAACATATATTGATTTTTAACCCATTTTGACACCTCTATATGTGAGATTTAGTCGGCTCAAACATGTCCGAAGAAGTAAGTCACGGGTGACGGGAAGACTTTGCAGCATCATAAGCCACAAAGGATCATCCAAAACCATTGGATGCGCCGCCACTAATCGACCTACTGCTTTTCTAATACGTAAGAGACAAAATATTTATTTCTATGCAAAAATAATCGACCCTTCTCAGCCGACTTTCACTTCAATCATGGAAATATTCCCGTGTCCACAAGTTACCGAAACTGGTTCCGAAACTAGCTGGATATGCATCTCGAAAATCAACTCCATGTTTCGTTATATTATTATTATTATTATTATTTTAAAATTTAGACGTCCATTGCGTAAAAGTTTTTCTATGTGGGTTTACATTAATTGAAGTTGATATTTTCCATTTTACGGGTTAGTCTAATAAGTTAAGATATAAGGATATTTAATCGGTTTAATATGAGCTGGCTAGTGTGGGCCAAGTTTGGCCCGGCCCGTAGTGAGAGAGCCACAGCTGGAAACTCTATAAATAGGCTCAAGTTCCTTCTCTAGCCTTTTAACGCATAAATTAGAACGTACCCTAAGTAATATAGACACCAACACCGACACCGACACTCGACACGACACGACATGCCGACACGTCATTTCTAAAAAATAGAGATTTTCGACATGTTAAGACACTTTGTATATTAAATAAATATTATTATATATACATGATAAATTATTATTTCTATAATTGTTTATAAAAATGGAGAATTTACAAAAAAGCTTTTATAATAAAAAAGAAATTTTCTACCATGGGTACTCCCGTAATTTGACCCCAGCCAGCCTAGGGAAAAAAAAATAAATAAAAAGAAAATTAAATCACTTGACCGAGAAAATTTTGGATGCTTCGTGGACCTCTGCGGTCTAACAGAACGCTCTCTCTTCTTGCGTCTTCCCCACGCTCTCTCTCTCCTCTATCATCTTTTCGTCTTCCCCCGTCCCCCCTCTCTCTCCTCTCTTATCTTTTCGTCTCCTCCCTCTCTCTCTTTACTTTTAAAAAAAGATGCACATGCCTCACCTCTCTCCTCCTTGCAAAGCGACCGACGACAACCACCGTGATTTTGGTTGCCTCGTCTCTCCTCCGACGCTCCCTCACTCTGTCCTCTGACGCTCGTTCGCTCTTTGCTCCAGCGCACACGAAGCCCATTCTCTGCGCCTGCCCTCTTTCCTCACCAACTCGCGGCCGGCGCTCTCCCACATCTTTCTCATGGTGAGAAGCAGACACCCTCCTCCCCCTCTCCTCCCGATCTCAGAGTTCCAAATCTACACTCTCCCCGCTCTCCTTCCTCACCGACTCACGTGTCCCTAGCGTGTCGCTAGCGTTGACCTCGTGTCGGACGCGTGTTGGACGCGTATCGAACGTGTGTTCATGTCCGACACCTACACGGCGACCTCCTCAGCGTGTCGGTACTTCATAGAACGTACCTTTTCATTCTATGGTCGTTGTCTCATTTGGCCAGCGTCTCGAGAGGGAATAGAGGGGAATGCTTGGGTTCCGAGAATTGTTGCCATTCCGCATCGAGTTTCGATAGATTCTAAACAAGGTGCATGCCATTCCTCTCTTCTATCATGTAGTGTTTTCGATTCTGGTTATGGCGATCATTGGGCGTGCCACATTCATGGCTTACATTTGGTATTAAAGCCGCCTAACTGAGAATGAAAACCTTTCTATTTTGGCGTGTTTTCGAAATTTTCGTCCGATGAAAATTGTATTTGATTACATATTTGGACTCGTCTCGCCGATATGAGAAAAATGAGCGGTCGCACATCTCCGAAGGTGGCCGGCAACCATCATACGTGCCCCACGCTCTGCGGCAGAGTCGATGCGCGACAATCACCGACGAACGTTATGGTTTTTGTCCTATTTTGTGATTTTTTTCTTCAGAGAAATTTTGTTTTGATCTTATAGCTAGATAGGTCTCTTTCATACGATTATTTTGAGTGGTTGCCGATCGCCAGACGGCAGCGCACGCGCCTTCAAGGGCAGGAGGGTAAATGCGCGTGGGTGCCACACGCCCAGACGAGTCGGTTGGTGGACAACCGTTGCACTGACGTCAGCAGCCACGTGTCGGGGTTTGACCGACCTCGACTCGTTGGCCCGACTCGGTTGACCGTTGATCGATCGGACCGGTCTGGTGTTGGATCGGCGAATAGGTTTTTTGAACCGGTTCAGGCGCGGGCACGTGCGTTGCAGGTGCCGTGCGTACGCCTGACGCACCGAGGCTTGTGGCGGCGCGTGGGGTACTCGATCGGAGCGTGGTCGACGGCGTTGTGTTTGTATGGTCCTGTTCTACATTGTGGTATATTCATATTACATGTTTGATGCTTTTATGGATGGTAAAATGCATATGAAACCTTATAGATGTGTATTTTTAAGGGTATTTTTGCATTTTTTCTTATATTTTCATATGGTTTTGGAAGTAATGATGCTAGCTCACATGTTATGACCACATACAGAATGTATAGAGCTAATTCATTGATATGTATCAATGCGTAGAGCAATGTAATTAGCATCACATGTGATTTTAAGGACAAATTGCCCCTGTTATCAAGTCTAAGATTACATGTATATAATAGATGTGAGGTATATGGTTTATATCCCTATTATGAGAGATTTTCAAGGATTCAATTGGGTAGTGACTGTCAAAGTGGCACACTTGATTGATTTTGAGAAATATCGGTCTCCTATTATGGTGTGATGTTTCCTGTTCTAATGCGTGTTCACACTCCCAAAGGAGATGATTGCGTATTGGTTCATGGAGGGACGCATGTACAACATGTGTTTGAGAATAATCTGATCCTAATGGTTCATACACTCAAAGGTGGTGAGTTCACGAAGGTTGGACTATATTCTCATGGTCGTTGTCATGGTGAGAGTATATAACTGCATATCATGTATTCTTCCCAAAAGAGATTAGATGATGATGCATGTAACTCTCAGGATGTGTACCTGAGAACCGACTTTAAACTTGGAAAAAGGAAATTGTTACATAGAACCTTAAACAAATCAACCGGCCCTAATTGGCCGGAAATTCAGCCCTAACCTTCAATAATTTCTTGCGAATGGTGAACGTTGAGGCTTTACCGAAATTGAATGTGAAAGAAGTCTTCATGCTGGAAATTTTAGCCTACCACTACATAAATGCGTAATCTCCCGAGGATCAATTTAGAGCAAAAGCATGAATTGTCTTGTGGGAAGAAGAAAATTTGTTGTAGCACTACTATGTTTCGTCCTTGGCAGTACTGGGGCAGGGTGACAGGGGCGTCTGCCTTCAAACGTAAATATGATCACATAAAAGACTTTTGCAGCATACATTTATGAACGTGAAATTTTCTTTACGCCAATGCTCTAGGGATCACGACATGTATACTTAGGTGTTTATATATATAGTGATGGACCGATATCTCGACCTCGATCGAACTTCTTTGAAGAACAAGATTAGAATTCCCATTATTTTTTAAAAGAAACAATAGGAACTATTGACAATGAAGTGTATCTCGTCACTTTTTAAGCAGCTAGATAAAGTGTATAAGGTTTTAACATAGAACTTTTCTTTGTATAAAGTGCCGTCAATATTTTGATAAAAACATTCTTTATCAAATATCGGTTTTAGGCGCAGGACAATGTTTGACTCCATAGTGCAAACAATTCTATATTCGGTCACTCGCTCGGGTTTAGTTCGAGTCCCGTGAGGTTAGTGGGGCACTTTACGGGCGAAACTCGGATGCAGTTGTATGTGAGGACCGAATCCATCAAGTGCTACTTTGGACCCGCTTCGGCCCACTATCATTGATGTTTTTCATAGGGCCCATTACTCGTTCCAAAGAGAAATTGGTCTCCATCCCAGGGAGGTTGGCTAAAAAAGTAGATAGAATCCAACTTGAGATCACCATCGCCGAACCACTCTGATGGCGAGGGTTGTCCCCTCGATACAGATTTGAGTAGAGGTGTCAAACGGGTGGGTCGGATCGGGTTTGAGTCGAGTCGAATATGGTCCGACCTATATTGACCCATACCCGACCCGACCCGTTTTGACCCATATTACCAAAACACACTAAACCTACTATAAGCTCTTCACATGTATATGTTACATGGATAAAAACTTCACATAAAAAAAAAAAAGCAAATTACATTGATGGAGTGCTTCGGAAGTCACGCATTTGATTTTTAAATAACGAGCCTTAAGATGCACTACTAAAAATCACTAAGAAAAAGAAATTACATGTCAACATGATTTGAAAATTGAAAAAAGGAAAACACGTTTTCAAGAGAACAACACACTTCGAATGAAAAGAAAAATTATAATTTTGTAAGCATAATTATAACCCTTGCGAAGTTTCTCTCCATTTTTTTAACAGTCAACTGTTGAAATAATTTGAGAAAATAAAAAAAAAATGCAATAAAACCAATATCAGTTAACCATATATAATTACAATGCCCTGCCAAACGACGTTAAACGAATGCTCGTCAAAATCGAAGTGATTCTTCTTCTTCTTCGTCTTCTGACGAGTCCCATAAGCCCTTGAACCATCGCCACTCAGCAGGATCTTCTCTCTCTCTCTCTCTCTCCGATCAACGACCGAATTCTCTCAACGCTTTGCCTGGATAAAAATCGAAGGAGGAGGTGGAGCCGCTGCCACCGCCACCTCGGACCTCTCCTTTCGCGACGGAGGCGGGCGATGGAGTCTGGTGAGACGGAGGCGCGCGACGGAGGCAGGCGATGGATGCTTGCAAGTTGCGAGGGAAAGACTGTTTGCGGAAGGTGGAAGCTGCGTGCGTGAGCATCTGAGTGATAGCGTGACCCATTACTTCACTTTCTGGATGGGATGAAAGTGGGTTGAAAGTGGGTCGAAAATGGGTTTCATGTGTGACCCATTTAATTTAGTTTCAACTTTTTGGACTCATATTTAGTGGGCCCTCTAAAAACTAATAACCCATATATAACCCATTTTATACAAAATATGGGTCATAGACTCATATTGACAGCTCTAGATTTGAGCGAGGGCCAAGACCCTCGTCGGCGGAGTAATGACAGCAGCGAGGTCATGGCGGATTTAGCTGGCAAGTAGCGAGGCTAGTGAGGGCTAATGTGGCTTTGCCTCTCTCCGATTCATCGATCACAAATATATAACTAAAGAGACTATATTATCCTTTAAAGGACAAGCGTGGTAATACTACTACGCCTTGCCATTATAATTATTTCAACCTCTGCATATTCTCTTCTCTTACAAGCATTTTCCCAGGTATCGTTTCCGGTTTTATTGCACTGACATTTTATTTTGCACATTTGAACTACATAAAAGCAAGGCCTGAAACATGTTACCCTCAACCCTGAGAACTTACTTATCCTCATTTCGATCGTCTCCGGGGAAGGAAAGCACATAGATTTCTATGCCATGGACCACGTGACATCCTCTTCACCCACTCCTATGTCTAGCCCCAGAGCGTGCCACACCGCGTTTGAACCGTCGACGATGTCGTTCTGGCACGGCGGGTCACCATCATGCTCGCCGTCGCACCCATTCACAGAGTCGCACTCGTCAACAACCTTGGCCATCGCGCTCCTCCCGGTCTTCGTAGATCTTATCTTGATCCTATCCCCACATCGTGACCCGCCAGCGTACCACCCGGTCGACAATGCAACAATCAGCTCCGAGTTCCTGTGGAATCTGCCGTCGCACGCCGACGCCCCACTGCCACCGCCTTTGCTGAAATCGTTGTTTGTCAAGGTTGCTCTAGTGGAAGACGTTACTGGGGGCGAGCAACGGTATTTAGGGTAGGACTGGCCTTGACAGTGGATAGTGCCTGAAGGTCGACATCCTCCACGGGACGATGATGGAGTACTGGGACAAGTGTGTGTGCCCACGTCGTGATCGTCATGGCACCTTCCGTTGATGCATATCAATTGGCCGGTGCAATCGTCTAGGGTTTGACAAGGGCCGTTGCAAGAGGAGATGGCATGCGAAGGAGATGAAAAGAGAGTGATGCTAATAACAATAGGAAGAGCTAGAAAGAGTGCCACGGAGTGCTTCATTGTTCAACTTTCGAAATTGAAGTTTCTGGTTGATTTGGTGAGGAGGGAGAAAGCTTGGAGGTGCTTATATAGAGTCTCTCGCGCTCCATATTGGCTAAAAGAAAAGTTATTCAAATTTTCTTTTGTTTGTAAATAAACAAGTAAAAATATCGTAGTGTGGGTTGACTTGTAGAATCCGAACAGAAAATTCGTATCAACCCCACGTTTTCCGAGCCTGTGTGTGTGGTTGTGTGTGTACACATAGTGATTGGACCTATGTCCAGCTGAGGATTCATATTTTGCGAAGACATTCTGGGAAAAATACATCATTATGCTTAAATGTTATCGAAGAAATTTAAGAAAGTCTTAGATACTTTTGTCCTAATCGATGAACTCCAATTTATGGAATTTTTTTATGGATTCTTCAATGCAAAAGGGCCCCGTCAAAACTCACGAAGAACCTTGGTTCAAATGCATTCCCGGGAATCTCATCTTGGTTCCGACAAAAATAAAAATAAAAAATCTCATCTTGGACATCTCTTGGGTAGTTTCATAAGCAATCGACAAATGCCCGTTAAAAAAGAATTTCTCTTGAATTATGTATGTATTCTTTGTGGTCGTGAGCTATTTTAGCTTATTTGTTAGGAAATTTTTATTATATAGATTTCTTCCTAGTATAGAATCCTTCCTATTGTATATATCCTAATTAGGGTTGTCATATGTCCTATATATATATGACAGGATTGAGCATTGTAAATATACAGAAATATTCATTGAATACAAAAAAGGGAGAGTTTCTGTCTACATGGTATCAGAGCCCTAGGGTTTGATCCTTAGGGTACTGTACGTCAATCATCGACTACGGCGGTCCCGCTTCTTACTATTGCGCCGTCCGACGTGCATCTTACTCGATCTTCTTCATCGCAATTCAGTTTGCGAACCTGATCTCATGGCCGACAAACAGCCGATTGTTGCAACCAACCAAGCGGATGCTAGTGCCTCTGCTACTGCCATTCTGGCAGACCTGACTGCTGCGATGAAGCAGCTCTTGACCCAGCAGGCCGCGCCCTCGCGCGTTGAACCTCCTGCTGCACCGATTGCTGTTAAGCTTGATGGCAAAAATTATGGCTTATGGTCCCAGGTTGTTGAGATGTATGTCTCGGGCAAAGACAAACTGGGCTATTTGAATGGTGGTTCTCCTGAGCCCCCTCCTACCGATCCGTTTTTTAGACAATGGAAGACCGATGATTCTACGGTGAAAGGTTGGCTTATCAATTCTATAGATCCAGCCTTGATACCAAACTTTATTCGGTTTCCTACTGCTAGAGCCGTATGGGATGCTGTGGCAACAACCTTTTTTGATGGATCTGACACCTCCCAAATCTATGATCTTAAGAGGCAGGTTTCTCGATTGAAGCAAGGCGGTGGACCCATCGAGAAATATTACAATGATCTTCAAGGCCTCTGGCGTGAGATTGATTTCCGACGTCCTAATCCTATGCAATGTCTGGCCGATATTCTGAGGTACAATGCCATTGTCCATGAAGATCGAGTTTATACTTTTTTGGATGGTCTCGATGACCGCCTGGATAATGTTCGTGCCGATGTTCTGAAGATGGATCCATTTCCCACTATTGAGCAAGCTTATGCCCGAGTCAGGTGAGAGGATATGCGCCAATCTGTCATGCTCTCCACTCCCATCGAGGTCACGTCTGGTTCCGCCATGGTGACACAACGGGGCAAGGGTGATCTGCACCTCCAGGTAGTGCTTTCTGCCCCGGAACCTCGCCGTAAACCTAGTATGCTAATTCAATCCGAGGGATGCTCTCACTGTGGGAATCCTAAACATACAGTAGCCTCTTGTTTTAAACTGCATGGTTATCCGGACTGGTGGGATGATTTTCAGACCAAGAAAAAGAAACCAGGTCCCAAAAGGGGCGAAATGGAGGACAAGCCTCCTTAGTGACTAGCGGCTTGTCATTAATTCCCATGGAACCTGAATCTGCTAATGCCGAATCTCTTGAAGGTAATTGTGGGTTTGTCTTTGCTAATGGACATGGTGATGGTCATCATGGGTGGATAATTGATTCTGGCGCTACTGATCATATGACTCGGGAATCTGGTGACCTTCGTACATCTACTACACCACGTCGAGATCATATCTACAATGCCAATGGACATAGCTTTCCTGTGACGGCTGCTGGGCGTGTGTCTATCACGCCTTCTCTCTCTCCATCTCATACCTTACTTGTTCCTGCATTGTCTAATCGTCTGTTATCAGTTGGACAGCTTACTAGTGAGTTGAACTGTGTTGTGCTCATGTACCCTGATTTTTGCCTGTTTCAGGACATTCTCACGAAGGAGATTATTGGGCGTGGTACTAAGAGGGAGGGGCTGTATTTCGTGGACGAAATTACTTCTGGACAGACCTATCATTCTCGTGGACAGTTAGCTCAAGAGAAGGAACTTTGGTTATGGCACCGTCGGTTAGGTCACCCATCCTTTGGGTATTTACGGCATTTGTTTCCCAAGTTATTTCATGGTCTATCGAACTCTAGTTTTCAGTGTGATACATGTATTTTGGCAAAGAGCCATCGCACTTGTTTTCCTCCCAGTTTAAATATAAGTTCTACCCCTTTTTTCCTTAATTCATTCTGATGTATGGGGTGCGTCTCCTATTACTACTGTATCTGGGTTTCGATGGTTTATCATCTTTGTTGACGATTGCACACGTATGACTTGGCTATATTTGATGAAACATAAGAATGTGGCTGAAGCTATCTTTCGGACTTTTCACCGTATGATTCAGACTCAGTTTGGGGCCAAACTTCAGGTTCTCAGGTCTGATAATGGTGGCGAATACTTAAGTAAACCTCTTGCAGCTTATTTTCAAGAACATGGTTTGATACATGAAACTTCTTGCCCTCAGACTCCTCAGCAGAATGGTGTTGCTGAGCGTAAGAATCGCCATCTTCTTGAAACCACTCGAGCACTATTAGAGGGTAGCCATGTTCCCCATCGCTTTTGGGATTCTGCCGTAGTCACAGCTGCTTATTTGTTGAATCGCATGCCTTCCCGCATTCTGAGCTATCGCACGCCAATGCAAGCACTTGCTGCCCATGTGTCTCTTCCTTCGGTTCTTACATTGCCTCCTAAGGTGTTTGGGTGTGTCGCTTATGTCCATCTTCACAAAAATCAGCGGACCAAACTTGACCCTTGTGCAGTCAAATGTGTGTTTCTTGGTTATGGCCCTTCTCAGAAAGGGTATCGTTGTTATGATCTTGCCGGGAAGCGCACATATGTCACCATGGATGTAACATTTACTGAGACTGAGTCCTATTTTCCTTCCCCCCAGTGTCATGTTCAGGGGGAGACTAGTTGTAGAACCAGACATTGGTGGGAGGTTGGGATTGCAGGAGCGACGGATGGGTGCGCACGGCCACGTGATTCTGAGGCTGAAGATTTTGAGCTACTGCTGCATGATTCTGAACAGGTGTCAACAGATGCACAGCTGCAACAGCCCTCCTTGTCTTCGCCCTCTTCGCCCTCTTCAGTACCACTCCAAACTCCTGAGAATGTACCTGAGGTAAGTACTTCTACTGTACTTGATTCTTTTGAAGATACTGATGTGCTTACTGGTTATAAGCTACCCGACAGGCATAATAGGGGTAAACCACCGAATCGATATTCTCCAGATGTAGAGGACCGCCGGTCTCGATACCCTATTGCAGACTATGTGTCTGCCAAGCGGCTGTCTACACCACTACAAGCCTTCGTGTTCACGATTTCCTCAGTTCAAGTTCCAAACAGGGTTGAAGAAGCCATGAAGGATCCGAAATGGCTTCAAGCAATGGAGGCAGAGATGGAGGCGTTGGAGAAAAATCGAACCTGAAAACTTGTGGAACTACCAAAGGATAAAAAGCCGGTTGGATGTAGGTGGGTGTTCACAGTCAAACATAAGGCAGATGGCACTATTGAGAGGTATAAGGCGCGACTGGTAGCTAAAGGGTATACACAGACTTATGGGGTGGATTACCAGGAAACATTCTCTCCAGTTGCGAAGTTAGACACTATAAGAGTGTTGTTATCTCTGGCTGCAAACTTGGACTGGCCTTTGCATCAATTTGATGTGAAGAACGCATTTCTTCATGGAGATTTAGAGGAGGAGGTCTATATGGAGCTTCCACCTGGATACAGATGCGCAGATAAGCCGAACATGGTTTGTAAGCTGGAAAGATCATTGTATGGGTTGAAGCAGTCCCCTCGTGCATGGTTTGGTCGCTTTAGCTCAGCTATGAAAAGGTATGGATACTCCCAAAGTAACTCAGATCATACTTTGTTCTTAAAAGGTGCTCAAGGAAGAATGGCAGCTCTTATCATATATGTAGACGACATGATTATTACAGGCAATGATAGTGCAGAGATTATGAGACTGCAGGAATTATTATCTAGGGAGTTTGAGATGAAGAACTTGGGAGGTTTGAAATATTTCCTGGGAATCGAGGTTGCTAGGTCGAAGGAAGGGATTTACTTGTCTCAGCGGAAGTATGTTCTTGATCTTTTGACCGAAGTTGGCATGCTAGATTGCAAGCCTGCAGACACTCCTATGGTACAAAACTGTAAGCTTGGAGAGTACCCTGATCAGACGCCTACTAATAAAGAGAAATACCAAAGGTTAGTAGGTCGATTGATTTACTTATCACATACACGTCCTGATATTGCTCATGCAGTAAGTGTGGTGAGTTAGTTCATGCATGCACCTAGTGAAGATCATATGAGTGCTGTGTGGCGCATCATTCGATATTTGAAGTCAGCCCCAGGAAAGGGGTTGCTATTTGCAAAGAATGGCCACCTTGAAATAGAAGGTTACACAGATGCAGATTGGGCTGGAAGTGTGACAGACAGGAGGTCTACATCAGGGTATTTTACATTTGTGGGAGGCAACCTTGTTACATGGAGAAGTAAGAAACAAAATGTTGTAGCTCGGTCTAGTGCAGAAGCTGAATTCAGAGGTGTAGCAAAGGGGTTATGTGAACTTCTATGGCTTCGGAAGCTGCTAACTGAGCTCGGGTATCCACCGGGTTTGGAAATCAAATTGTTTTGTGATAATAAAGCAGCCATAAACATAGCTCATAATCCAGTTCAGCATGATAGAACCAAACATGTGGAGATTGACAGACATTTCATCAAAGAGAATTTGGAGGCAAAAGTGATCCAGTTACCATTTGTCAAGTCTGAAGACCAATTAGCTGATATATTGACAAAGGCTCTGTCAAGTAGAGAATTTCACTGCTCACTTATCAAGTTGGGTATCAAAGACATCTTTGCACCTACTTGAGGGGGAGTGTGGTCGTGAGCTATTTTAGCTTATTTGTTAGGAAATTTTTATTATATAGATTTCTTCATAGTATAGAATCCTTCCTATTGTATATATCCTAATTAGGGTTGTCATATGTCATATATATATATGACAGGATTGAGCATTGTAAATATACAGAAATATTCATTGAATACAAAAAAGGGAGAGTTTCTGTCTACATTCTTATACATATAGTAGTTTTTAACGCCTTATGATTAGGGGTTGTATCTCTTTTGAAATAATCCGCGAAACCTTTTGTTTCGTGAAAAATGAATGAACCTAAAAATGATCGCTTGTGTCGTTTGCAAAAATGAATGAAGGAGAAATATTTTTATTTATGAAAATATTTAGATGTAAATTATTGTCGACAATAAAATTATCTTTCATTAATCAATTATTTCAGGCGGTACAAGTGATTAATTTTAAGAAAATATTCTCTAAGTAATACATTTTTTGTTAAACAAACGGAGCCTCAGCCTTAATGTTATGATCATAATCTAGCATGGAAGCCACTTTAGGTTTAAATTTACGACCTTTGATTCTTAACTATGTCAACCGATTCATGTATTGTATTAAATCGCAATAAAACCCCACGCTGCTTACACGATATAGGCAAATACAACTTTTGGGGTGTATACATTGTTCATAAGATGCTACCGGCATTTGTTTCTATTTAGAGCTCCAAAATAATGAATCTGACCAAACAAGGGTTCGAAACGAGATGAAAAAAGAAATTTATGAGCAAGTACGATAATGTGCCACATGATTCTGAAAGTTTTTAGAATTGTTAACAGTGTCTCATAAAATCTCACAAAATTAGTGAAAGCTTCGGTGGTATAATCAGTTAATTTCAACAATTGGTGTTGCATGGGCATGAGAAGCCCGCGTTTCGGAAGCAAAGGCGATTATCTTTTACTCTAAACTAATGAAAGTAATCCTTTACATAATTGGTGTATGTACGTACAATTATCAATTAAAATAAAAATTGTAGGAAAGAAAAGGGCAAAAGTACACCTGGAGTGTCAATATTTGTGTATGGCGCTCACTGTGGTGCCAATATATTTTTTTTGGATCACTTAAGTGCCAAATCGGAGAAAGAACGATCACTTAAGTGCCAATTCCGGCAAAAAATGATTACTTAAGTGCCAATTCCGGCCAAACAATACACGCGGCATTTTTGTATTAATTACGTGGTAATTTTTTTTAAAAAAATCAAGCCACGTGGACTTTTAAATTTAAAAATAAGTAATTTTTTTAAATTAAAATTACATAGAAAAATAACCTAAAAAATAAAAAAAATAAAATAAAAAAGGTTGCATTTGTGGCAGTGAGGGCCCTCGCTGCCGCCGCTCCACCATCGCCGGCACCGACGATGGGTGGGGGAGTGCCTAGGGGGGTCGCCGAGCCCCAACGACTCCCGCCGAGGCCTCGCCAAGGGTCGGCGAGGCCTGGTCGTGGCTGGCCGACGCCTCGCAGACCCATAGCGAGGCCGACCTCGCCTAGCGATAGCTCGGCGTGGTCATTGCTGGGCGAGGCTGCCCTCGTAGACCCACGGCAAGGCCTCGGCAGGGGTCGATGGGGCTCGACGACCCCCCTAGGCACTCCCCCACCATCGCCGTCATTGCCGGCGATGGTGGGGCGGCGGCGGCGAGGGTTCACAGCCCTCGCTGCTACAACTGCATTTTTACTTTTTAGCTTACTTTTAGTTTTTAATTTTATTTTTAATTTTTTTATATTACGTGGATTTTTTTATTGATTTTTTTATTGATGACTAGCATCCTCCGGTGAGCCACATAGATGCCACTTATGCTTTCCGGCGAAGCTCACTGGAGTTGGCACTGAAATAATCATTTTTCAAAAAAATTGGCACTTAAGTGATCCAAAAAATATTGGCACTAAAGTGAGTACTGTACATAAATATTGGCACTCCAGGTGTACTTTTGCCGAAAGAAAAGAAAACATAGATGGGGCAAGATCAATCGAAGGGAATTTGTTTTCTTATTTTACTACTCTTTTTACCCAAAGTAGCAATAATGGTTATGACCCAAAAAAAAAAAGTAGCAATAATGGTCCTCTCAAACTTTACGCAAGATGCTATCGACGTTTACACATGCGATAAAATCCTTCTTGTTTGACCATGGCGGAGCTGTTCTCGCACATTAGCTTCTTCTTTGAACTGCGTTACGAAGAAGAGCATTAGTTTTGCTTGAAATTAGACGAAATTGCCGTGAAAAACGAGCCATCGAACACAAAAATAAATAGAATAAGGAGACAAATCGGACATTAGATTTTCATGATTTAGTCTGTGAGTCGTGCTCCATGGAGAGAGCAGAATATGATTTTACTATCGATCAAGCAATGCAACGGAGTGGAGATTATAACCACACTTGAGTCACTTAAACATTTTAAGTACTTCTCAAACCTCAATTACACCAACTAACTCAGACAATGTTTAGCTTTTATAATTTCTTGCGAAAACCTATATTTTGAAAAAAAAAAAATATCGTCTACCAAATGAATGAACGTAAAATATTTTCATTGTTTGCGAAAAATGTTCAGGCATAAGTTGTTGTCGAATCATGAAAATATTTTTGTTGGCTAATTATTTCAAACAATATAACTAATAATGTTTAGGAAAATATTTTTCAAATCGTTCAATTTTCGCAAGATAAATGGACCTTTAATCTCAAATTATTTTTTGAAAAGTATTTTTCGAATCGTTTTTTTTTTGTGAAATAAACGGAGCCTTAACCTCATAAAGAAAATCACAAAACTTACCTGTGAGTAGACCTGTCAAATGAGTGGGCCGTTTTGACATATTTCCATACAATACAAATCTATCGACCCATACCTAACCCGACACATATTGCTAAAACACTTCAATATTAAATCTCTCGACCATCGGAGCCGCCGGGAGTGGGCAGCGAGCGACCGGCCACCGAACTTTTAATTTGTTATGTAAAAAAATTTAAAATAAAATTAAAAAAAATCAGAAATTAAAAAAAAAAAGGCACATGAATTGTTTGACTCAACTAATAAACTTTATAAACTAAATGAGTTGTAAATGGGTTAAAATATGGGTTTATCTTTAAACCCATTTACAACCCACATATAATTAAATTTACAACTCAAACCCATTAACAACTCATTTATTAATACTTGACTAACTCATATTTGACCCATCTCATTGAATATGGATTAAAATATGAGTTTTTACCCATTTTGACATCTCTATCTGTGAGATTTAATCGGCTCAAGCATGTCCGAAGATGTAAGTAATTCACGGGAAGACTTTGCGGCATCAGGATATAAACCACAAAGGATCATCCAAAACCAATGGACGCGCCGCCACTAATCGACCCTACCCAGCCGACTTTCACTTCAATCATGGAAATATTTCCGTGTATCTCGAAAATCAACTCCATGCTTCTTCTTTTTTATTATTATTATTTTAAAATTCAGATGTCCATTGGATAGAGATTGTAGCTTGTGACATGAAATTTTCCACTCATCTTACGGTGTATAAATTGAGAATCGTGCATAAGTATTTTACATCATTCATTAAATGGCTGGGAAAAGTATTAAAAAAAGTCCTAAACCTATTGCATAAGTACCAATTCAATCCTAAACATTTTAACTGGACCAATTCAGTCCTAAACCTTTTTGCATTGGTACCAATTGAGTCTATCTGACTAATTTTTTGGTCAGAAATTGCTGACTTGGACGCCGACTGTCCTATATGGCACGGCTGTCTCTGACGTGGATAAAATTTAATATTATTTTAAATTTTTAAATAATTTTTTGGCTCTTTTTTTTTTTTTCCTTTTCTGGGCTTTACTTCTTTTTCTTTTTGCCATTGGCCGGCAAAAGGCCGCTGGTCAACGCGGTCCTCGCCGGCCACTAGAGGCAATATAGCGGGGAATGCAATTTTTTTTGTGTTTTTCAAAATAGGAAATTTTTTCTTAATCGAACACATGCAATGTAGTAAACCCATATAATCAATATATTCACTGCAATCAAAATTAAAAATGAAAATATTAAAAAATTTCGATTTAACATGCTGCAGCTTGAATTCTTGATTATTAAGATTTTCGGGCTCCGTTTGTTTCACGAAAAATGTGGCATTTCTAGAAAATGTTTTCAGAAAATTGTTTTCCAGAAAAATGATGATAGTTTTCGGTATTTGGCTGAAACTTGAATACGAACTGAAATTATTTTCCGCCGTTTGGTATGAAAAATCATTTTCCGCCGTACACACCTTTTAATATTTTTTATTTTTTATTTTTTAGGTAGATGTTTTCCAGCTGCAGTAGGAAGCTCACAATCAGTTTCACCATAAACAATAGCCCATATCTACAAGGAACTTGTCTAAAAACCTTCCTCAAACTACTTGAATCAGATAAAACACGCATGAACAAAGGTCTGCTTATCATTCACTATCTTGTTACGATATTTTATTAGCATCAGTAAAATAGCCAATCAGGAGATACAAGAAAACTAACAGAACGCATGTCTAAACAGAACATCCTGGGATAGACGAGCACGATGATTTTTACTTGTAAAAGAGACTCGGACTCTCGGACTCGATGAACTCACCTGATCTGGCCAACTTGAGCCTCGCTTTGCCGCCTCGACGGCCTTGCCGGATCTGGCTTGCCGCCTTGAGTCCGCCATCGGCAAGGCCGCGAGAGTCGCCTTTCCAGACCCGGCGACGCTTGGTCTCGCTAGCGCGTGGTCGGCCGTGGCTGGCGACCAGCCGAAGAAGAAGGGAAAAGAAAAAGAAAAAAGAAAAAAGAAAAAAGAAAAAGAGAAAAATTGGAAATTTAAAAATATATAATATAATTTTGAATTTTTAAAAATAAATAAAAAAATGAATAGAAAGTAAAAAAATAATTGAAAAGAAAAGAAATGTGAAAGAGAAGAGGAAGGAAAGATGGGGAAAATGTTTTCCTCTTCCGAAAAAGAAGAAAACATTTTCCCCACTTTTGAAGGAGTTTTTTGTGTGTGTGCATAATATGAGAATTTTCCTAAGTGGGGAATGCCTAAAAACATCAAACCAATCACATTAGAATTGAATAATAATCAACAATGGCAAACTAGGCAACAAAATAGTCAAATCAAGTTCGGTTTAGGAAATTACCTAGTTTGGAAAATTTGCTTCCAAACACAGGACTGGCCACGAGGGCAAGTGACATCGAAGGAGATTTGAAATCACTGCTTATATACTTGGTATTAGCCATAATTCATAAGAACATTCTGTAGTCTTAGTAAGAGAGGGAAGGATTAAGAATTTACCTAGTGTGAGATATCACATTATTCGAGAAACTTTAGATATTGTCGGAGTAAAGGATTGTCAACAAGGATAAACTCGTTGCAAAGGGAACTGTGACATTAGGTGGTGCCCGCAAGAGCTAGGTTTGCATCAAGGGGCTGCTAGAAGCACCGGCGAGGGTTACTGTCGTGAATTGGGCTGTGGTTGGTCATTGGAAAGACAGACGGGGGCTTGGCAAGGCAGCGAGACTGTTGGAAACCACCCCGAGGCGACGTTAGTTGCGCTAAGAAGCTGCAGGCGTGAACCAAATATGGCTGGTGCGAACGACTTGGCTACAGTAAATGAATCTGGATAGGTCGTGAATAATCCAGCAACTACGGTTGCTGCTGGTATTGGAGAACCTGTAATACAACGTCAAAACAGAAAGCTTACTGGTGC
The DNA here is from genome assembly GCA_029784005.1 of Lenwebbia sp. NSW1173648. Lineage (NCBI taxonomy): Eukaryota > Viridiplantae > Streptophyta > Magnoliopsida > Myrtales > Myrtaceae > Lenwebbia > Lenwebbia sp. NSW1173648. The sequence goes on from JARCGZ010000011.1 coordinate 2,755,414, forward strand.
AGGCGGCGCAGCACAGACTGAAACATCGGCAAGGGGTGGTTGGACTTGCGCCAAGTGGTTGCTGTGATGGTGTCGGCGTCGCTAAGTTAAGACAGCAAGAGGAGGCGTCGGTGTTGCCATGCTGACAAGAGTGGCCGGGGCTGCTAGATCTCGCTTGGAGCTTGCCAATGTCGCCGATTGATTTGGTGGTACTGGGCGTCACTGGAAACTGGGCTGCTTCGCTGAAGTGGTTGTCAGACAAGGGGAGAAGGTCGCCGGGCACGTCGGGACCAAGGCCAGCGAGGACGTTGGTCACATCCAAGCGAGACGAGAGCAGGGTTCAATCAACTCAGCTTCGGGACTTCTTCAGACAATCTCTCTTTCGCATGATTTTCTTTCTTTCTTTCCAAGCATTTTTTTTTCTTTGCGGGTAAAGCTCTCCCAAGCTCATGGGGAAATTTTCCAAATAAGGGTCAGAAGTGCCATCATTTTCTCAAATAAGGACCTGAAGTTAATAATGTCGCAAATAAGGGCCTAAAGTGCCCTCATTATCTCAATTAAGTGCCTGAAGTAGCCCTGACAGGCTTGATTTTCAGGCTGGTCAAGGGCATTTTCGTCCTCTTTTTTTTGTTTTTTTTTGTTTTTTCTTTCCTTTTTGGCGGTGGCCGGCTGCCGATCATTGGTGATGCCTGGAGAGGGCTGGGTGAGGGCCACCCTTGCCGGCCTCGCTTGTGGCCACTAAGGCATCCCTCGCCCCAGGCGAGCTGGCCCTCGCCTGTGGTCAGCGAGAGTGGCCCTCGCCAGATCGAGCAAAGGCAACCCTTGCCGAGCCCTCTCCGAGCATCGCTGGTGGTCGGCGGCCAGCCACCGAAAAAATAGAAAATTTAAAAAAAAAAAATTAAAAAAGTAAAGGAAAGAAATGCCCTTGACTACCGGGGAGGTCAAGCCTTTATTTGAGACTATCATGTCCTTTTCATGCTCTTATTTGAAATAAATCCCACTTCAAGTCCTTATTTGAGAAAATGAGGGCACTTCACATCCTTATTTGGAATTTTTTCCTTTTACATGTGAAAGGAAGCGGTCTCCTCAAGGAAAGGCCAAGTCTTTCTTTCCCTCTCTATCTCTTCTGACCGAATAAGGCTTCACAGCCTTCAATATTGACCAAGTAAAAATCTACATCCATAATTTTGCTCACCCATGATAGTTCCGGCCATTATGATAAGTTGACGGGCTCAGCCAATCTTAAAATTCTTGTGGACCCGATCGATTATTTAAAATAATCTCAGAACGTCCCTTGCTTGTGCTAAAATGCTGTTTATGTGGGCTCATTATTATTTAATGAAAAATTAATATTTCTGGTTAGGGGCCGTGAGTGATCCCTAATTTTCCACGTGATGAATAACTAATTGGGTGGCAAAAAATTTAGATGTCAACAAAGGTAATTTAGTTTCCGCCATGCTAATGGGTTTCTGTCACCTGCATTAAACGCAACATCATATGTTAGCATCTGAATGAATCATGCGGGAGTTGAAACAGATAGGACTTGTTATGTTCTCAATCCTCAAGATCAGCGTTAGTATGGCTCAAAATGGCTTCTCTAAGAATCTGTAAAATTCGAGACTTTATCCCTCCGCTAGATCATCGGAATTTGCCAGCCCCCCCTCTTGTGCATTCCGAAGTTGCAACAGGTTTTCCTTTGCCTTTTCAAAGCGAGGTGTTACGATATCAAGTGATGCATGTCGAAAATTTTCATTTTCCCAAATTTTTATGCAGAAGCCCAGCCTTTAAAGAGGTTTCATCACAAGGCTAGTTTGGTGCGCTTCAACATGCTCTCACAATATGAAAATTTTCATGAACTACGATTTTACTGAATGGAAAAGAACGAACTACATTGTGGAAAAAAGAAATCCTAGAAAGCAATAAAAAGAATCCTAGAAAGCAGGAAAGACTCCTGCACAGAGGAGTATGCGAATAGTTGAAGATGCCCCTACTGTGGGCGATTCGAAACTCATCCTATCATCTTGTTCCTCGTCAATCAACAACCATTAACCTCAATATCTTATTTATCCTCATTTGGATCGTCTCTGGGTAAGGAAACCACATGAATTTCTATGCCATGGACCATGTAACATCCTCTTCACCCACTTCTATGTCTAGCCCCATAGCATGCCACACCGCGTTTGAACCGTCGATGATGTTGTTCCTACACGGTGGCTGATCGGCATGTTCAACATCGCACCCATTCATAGAGTCGCACTCGTCGACCACCTTGGCTATCACGCTCCTCCTGGTCTTCACAGATGTTATCCTGATCCTATTCCCGCACCGAGACCCGCCGGCATACCACCCAGTCGACAGTGCAACAATCAGCTCTGAGTTTTCGTGGTGCCTTTCGTCGCACTCCGAGGGCCCCCCACCATCACCGGCATCGCTGAAATCGTTGTTCGTCAAGGTTGCTCGAGTGGAAGACGTAACGGGGGGCGAGCAGAGGAATTTAGGAAAGGACCTGCCATGGCAATGCATAGTGCCCGAGGGCTGACATCCTCCACCGGACGGTAACGGAGTATTGGGACACGTGTGCATGCCTACGCCGGGATTGTCATGGCACTTTCCGTTGATGCATATCAATTGTCCGGTGCAATCATCTAGGGTACGACAAGGGCCGTTGCATGAGGAGATAGCATGTGAAGGAGACGAAAAGAGAGTGATGCTTATAACAAGTGGAAGAGCTAGGAGGAGTACCACAAAGTACTTCATTGTTCAACTATCGAAATTGAACGCTCAAGTTGATTTGGTGAGGAGAGAAGAACGCATGGAGCTGCTTATATAGAGTCTCTCATGCTCCAAGTTGGCTGAACAAAAGAGAGAGTTAAATCGTTCAATTTGCCTTTTGTTTTCAAATAAACACATACTGCACAATCTTGTTTGTTTGAAGTGCGGGTCGACTCATAGTCCTCATTCGTGGAATTTAAACAAAAATTGACCGAGTCTTCATTTCCGTGACTCACGGGTTGTGCAACGACCGGACATCGAAACTAACATAAGCATTGGTGTTCGTGATCGATTTTAATAGCTAGAGGTCACAATATTTCTTCAATAATTTTCTACTGTTATAGAAAGGGTCGTATCTCCTTTAAAATAATTACTAAGCCTTAATGTTATGGTCGTTGTGCAACGATCGGACATCGAGACTAACATAAGCATTGGTGTTCGTGATCGATTTTAATAGCTAGGGGTCAAAATATTTCTTCTAAAAACAAATGGAATAATTTTCTACTGTTATAGAAAGGGTCGTATCTCCTTTAAAATAATTACTAAGCCTTAATGTTTTGGTCGTTGTGCAACGACCGGACATCGAGACTAACATAAGCATTGGTGCTCGTGATCGATTTTAATAGCTAGGGATCAAAATATTTCTTCTAAAAACAAATAGAATAATTTTCTACCGTTATAGAAAGAGTCGTATCTCCTTTAAAATAATTACTAAACCTTAATGTTGTGGTCGGAATCTAGTTTGAAAGCCACGTTAGCGTCAATATGTATAGAAACAGAATAAAACAAGACCTAGCTTCCACCGATCTAGGCAGATTCAAATTTGGCTGTATACTCGTTGTTGTTCACAAGATGCTGCCGGCATTTGTCTTATTTAGAGCTCCAAAGCCAAAAAACAAAAAATAACCAAAAAAAAAAAATCGGAAAAATTATCAGAAAAATCATAAACCCTTTTGCATTCGTACCAATTCAGTCATAAACCTTTTGCATTCGTACCAATTCAATCTAGTGGTGGCCACATGACGATTTGGGCCCGGAACCGGCCCGGGTCAAACTTGTAACCGGCCCGTTGACCGGGCCCTCCCGTTCCGAACCGAAACCGGCCCGTGCCATAGGGACCGGTTACAGTTCCTGTTTTTCTTGAACTGGCCCGGAACCGCCGGTTCCGAGCCGGCTTATAGCCGTTGCAACGGTCAAAATTTTGCCCGTTGCTTGCAACGGCCAAAATTTTGGCCTTTGCCCTTCCTCCCCCTTATTTTTTAATTAATTAATTAAATATATCCTAACTATTATAAATATCCATTTTTCATCTTTCATTTTTTTATCATAATTTCTCTCAAATTCTCTCAAATTCTCTCTCAATCCGCTCAATTCTGTGACTCTGTCAATTTTCTAAATCCGCTTTCCGCAGAATTCTATAAAAAAAATGGCAAGTGGAAGCAGAGGTAGTGATAGAGGAACGAGCCCGATAGGGGAATCCGATTATCCTCAACCTCATGATCCTTGTGATTTTGCATATTGGGGAGACGATGTTGATGATATCAACATTATTCCCAACGTCGAGCACGTCCCAATGCAAGAAAGTCTGCATCCTTCTCCTACTAGTATCGAAGAAATGTCAATAACAAAGGAGGTGGAACGGAAGGGTACATCCGACATATGGGAACACTTCACGAAGGAACATTTAGGCGGAAACAAGTATCAGGTAAAATGTAAATATTATTAGGCAACATACAAATTTACAGGTGGAGGCGGCTATGGAACATTTAAACGGCATTTGAGGTTGAAACATCCAACGCAAGCGGGGATCGACACCAGCTAACAACAAATTTTCGGGTACGCCAATTCTAACACTCCTTTATTTCGTTACAATGAAAAAGTTTATAAAGAAGAATTAGCTAGATTTGCTGCCGTTGAACGTTTATTGTTTAATTTTGGTGAAAAAGTTGGTTTTAATCATTTTATATAAACTGCATGTACTCCACAAGCAAAACCTGTTTCGAGAAATACGCTTAAACTCCAACTTTTTAATATTTATAAAAGAGAAAATGAAGATTTGAAAAACTTTTTTATGAATTTCAATGGACGTGTACATATAGGTAGCGACATTTGGAGTGATCCTTGGCAAACTCATTCTTATATGGGTATTACATGTCATTGGATAGGCAATGATTGGAACATTCAAAAAAGAGTTATTGCATTTCGAGTTTTTGATGATAGACATACGGTAATTAATATTTATAGAATAATTAAACAAGTTTTAGAAGAATATATTTTGGTTAATAAAATTTTTTCAGTTGATTTTGATAATGCTGTGTTGACACCTAAATTTTGATTTTATTTAGTCATTAGTCGCATAGGAAATTAGGGACTAGCCTTAGGCCCTACCAAAAATATTAAATCATCTTTAAACAGTTTTCATGTAGAATAATTTAATCGTAAGCATACATGCACTTGCATATAATTTGTTTGGACCGGCAGCGGACATGCTTAGAAGGTAGGTTCGGGACTTAATTAGTCTTTATTTAGATTGACACGATGAAACTCTGAACTTATCAAGTCCAATGGAGTGTGCGACTTCTTGGCCGTGCAGTGTGCAATTTGATTGGAAGAAAACTGGAAAGAAAATGTGCATGCGTCGGAGAATTGGTCGGTAAAAAAATAAGTAAATAAAGGAAGATTGTGCAGAATCATTGAAACTTGCCCACATGCCCAAAAGAACAATGAACTCAAAATGCACACTTGGTGATATATTCAGCCTTGAATCGTGACAAATAGGAGGCAATCACGGGAAGAAATTGGCTGAAAATCTGGAAAGATGGAAAATATGTTCATCGATAAAAGATCAGGCCGATATGAGTGGACGTGGACATATTCAAGGAAAAGGGGAAAGCAAACAGATTGGAAAGATTGTTGATTATTCTCTTTGTACATTCCACTTTGGCATTCAAAGAGGATAATTTATGGGAAACGATTCAGCAGAAGAGAAGGGAATGACTCAATGAAGTCCCGAAAATCAAGAGATAACTTCTTTCACTTTGGGAATTCTTTTTCAAGAAAAGAAAAGAGCATCGGAAAGGATGTGCACAATGAAGTGGACAGAGAATTGATTGAGTCTGAAGATCACCCATTATTCTCTTCCATCTGTTCGTGCAAGGCAAAGAAGGAAGGATGAATCTGGTCATAGAAAGAATCCTTCTTGCACTGATTCACAGCCAATTCTCGGTAGCAATCTTTCGGTAGCAATCTTAAGCCAAATTTCAGTAATTGATTCCACCGGTTCAAGCTTTCCGAAGAAACGTGAGTGATGTTTGCTATAAAAAGCAGACTTAGCTCGTTTCAAGGGTGTGGACATTTTTGCTCAGAAAATACTCAGACGAATTCTTACTGAGGCAAACACATGAGAGGTTACAAAAAAATTGTGAGAAAGTGACAGAGGGGGGCGCACGAGAGAGAAAGGAAGCTCACCATCAACCACAAATTGTCAACGTTCCCTGGGCCATCCACTCCACCTCGTCCAGTGAGAGAAAAAGGGAAAGAAGACAAGGGAGAGAAGAGGGTCTGACGAAAAAAAAAAAGAGAGAGAGAGGAGAGGCTTCTGTCTCACATCCATCGAGTTGATTTGCAGGCATTCAAGCTTCACCTGACGTCCAAGTATCAGTGGTGCCCTCATCATAACGTTCATGCAAAGTCACGAACAGGTCATCCCTTGCGGTTGTCACTCCTTATTGATTTGTTGAACGTCTTGACGGGCGGCCATGGAGTCTCGACCCCGCTACTCAGATTTGCGATTCCAGTCCAACCCAGCAAGCCTACGGCTCCGAAGAATCAGTCGTTGTGCCGCCTCGTCCGAGCTGTCTCGTCACTAACTTTGACGACGACGACAAAGCCCGTTCTAGCCTCTTCGTCGGTGCTGTTCCCTATTGGTCTGAGCTCACCGCCGTTGACCCTTCCTGTCCTGTGACGAGAGACCGTTGCCACGAAGTCGCTTTTTGTAGATTTCAAGCGAGAGCCTCGATTCTATGGGATCCTTCGAAGCCTAGTCCACATGCAGCCTAGTAATCTCTTTGAATGATATTGTTGACTTTTGCAGGCCTTCCATTGGTGTCCCACAGGTCTCGCCTAGCTGGCCCTGTATACCACTCTATACGAAAAGTCCAGCAGATTGTCAATTGAGCCACGTGAGTTCATCCCCGCCGCGTGCGATTAGTCGTTGCCGATCTTGTCGGTCTCGATCTGTTCATTCGAATTGGGAAACAATATCCGAGCCAATATTCAAATTAGGTAAAATATTTTATCTTGATTTGATTTATTGATAATGTTTCCTGATTTGAAATATTTGATTTCATGCATATTTTCTAGATTAGAAAACCGTTCGAATTAAGGGGTCATTTCCTACTGACAACGCGCAAAGTTGGATTAATCTCGACCCTGAGATTTGTTTCGATGGCGTGGGGATCGAGATATCTAATCTTAACCATTAGATTTGATTCCTCGATCCAACTGGTCATCTAATTCGAATTGGAAAATATTTTCAAGAGGATCATGCATTATATTCGGATGTGTTTTGATTTGTTGCCTAAAATAAAATAAAATAAAACAAAAATAATTACACCTTTGGAAATTTAAATCAGAATCCTCGAATGTTGCCTGCTTAATTTTTTTTTATTGAAATGAAAGGTACCGAAAGGGCGTTAATAGAAATATTAGCGTAACCAAGTCCCCGAACTCATTGATCTCTGATTCGTAGGAATAAAGTATTTCTCCCGATACTTTATTTAGGTGTCTAATCAGCCTACCATAAAAATGATTAGTGACGACTCCAACTTGAAAATCTTTTGCATATTAATTATTTGAATCACAAGTTGCGATTTGGTATGGACTTGGGAGAGTCCGAGTTAGGTTAGTTAATTTAATTAACCTAATAATCCATTAACCTGAAATTTCTGATTTTAGGTCGTGACATGCTGCGGTAAATATCGCTTCCATTTTCGAGTTAGAAAAGATTTGTAAACCCGCTTTTGGTGGATAATTTTTTCACATTAGATGTGCTTGCCATGTTTTAAATTTATGTGTACAAGATTGTTTACAAACTCTTGATGTTTTTCTCAATCCAATAAAGACAGCAATTCAATTTTATGGAGACATCCCCAAATTATGAAAGAATGGGGCAAATTTTGTAAAGCAAATAAAAGAAGACCAAAAAGATTTCCAAGAGATGTTCCAACTCGTTGGAATTCTACGTACGAGTTGCTTAATCAATCTTTTGCATATAAAGATTTATTATGTACGTTTATTTCAAATAATATTTTTCAAATTAATTTATTCCCACAAGAGTGGGATATTTGCAAAAAAAAATTAGATCTTTTAAAAGTTTTTAATGATGCAACTTATACTTTATCCGGTGTTTATTATCCTACTACGCATTTATTTTTAATAGAGTGTGTTAATATTACTGGTATTTTTGAAGAAAATGAAAAAGATGATCAATTAGGTCCGACTATTATGGCAATGCGAACAAAATGGCTGCATTATTATACCAAAATTTCTCTTATTTGTTTGGTTGCTTGTGCTTTCAATCCACGTACCAAATTAGATGGTTTAGGTGATGATTTGAATACGTAGTATGATTGTTTACATTTGATTCAAATGGTAGATATTAGAACTATACAAGAGTAGTTAAAAACACAATAGTAGAATTGTATAATGAATTTTCTAATAGATATAATCTAGGTGATAGTGGATCTTCCCAACCTAGTGATGTACAAAGCGGGGACCTAGGTAGAATTAGTAAATGGTACAAAATGCTAATGAATAGGCAAAAAAAAGAAGAAGGAAGCAACATGAAATATTTTTGAAATAGAGACCTATTTAACCACTTTTTTTGAGTTTAGTAAATCCAAAGGCGGCACAGATTTCAAAATTCTAGAGTGGTGGAAGAAGCATTCAACCCAATTCCCAATTCTCGCTCTCATCGCAAGACAGGTTTTAGCAACCCCTTATTCAACAGTTGCGGTTGAACAAGTATTTAGCGCTGGATGCAACATTTTGGACAACCGACGTTCAAGATTAGCTCCGGATTCGGTGGATGCTCAAGCTTGTGTCGATGATTGGACAAAAGCTCAACATTGACAACAAGAGATGGATCGCAGCAATGAAGCCGAATTCTTTGATGATGGAGATACCACCGCCACGGGTACCGGTACCGAAATCGGCGAAACGGGTGGCAACGATTGACGATGAGGTAAGTACGAGGTTATCAAAGGTAAAAGAATTACATGGGCTTTGATTCTTCTATTCCCAAGAAGATATGTAGGCGCTTAATGATAATTCATTAAGTTCAAGCCCCTTCCCCCTCCCTTTTTCCCCCCCAAATTTGATTACAATTTACAATTTGATAACAATTTGTATTTGATAATTTATTATTTCATAATTTCATTATTTCATAAAAAAATTTATTTCATAATTCATTATTTAAAAATTAAATTTGAAAATCGGAACCGGTCGATTTTGTTTCTATTTTGAACTGGAACCGAGCCTTGAATCGGCCCAAAACCGCCGGTTCAAAATTGGAACCGAATCACTCCTTAAGGTTCCAGTTCCGGTTCATCCGTGGCCATGAACAGGAAGGTTCATGAACCGGAACCGGCCGGTTCCGAGCCGTGGCCACCACTAATTTAGTCTTTTCGGCTAATTTTAGCCAGAAATGGCTAACATGGCTAAATTTTAATAAATATTTTAATGCTTTATTTTTTATATTATATTATATTTTCTTATTTTTCTTTTTCTTATTTTTTCCTCTTCTTCTTCCTCCTCTCGCCGGCCGCTGAGCCCGGCAATTGGCCAGAGGTGAAGGCCGGCAAACTTCCCTGTCGTGAGCCAACGAAGCTCCGTCACTTGCACCCGCAGTCTCCCAGTGTTTTGTCCCTCACCGCGCGCCCAAGAGCCACCCGCAGCAGCTCAGCCGAGTCCAGAAAGCTACTTCATCACCGCCGCGCCTCACATAGCCTTGTTTTTACCCTGTTCAGTCACGGTTCCCAACAAAGCATCACCTGACGCCAATCCTCTTTCCCTCACGTTACCTTAGATTCGCAGATCCTGCTTCCCTTGCTGGTCGCTGCTGTGAACACCTCTCTGACTTAATTGGCATTAGCCATGTCATGCTAGCGGGATCCATGAAATAAATATTGTAGAACAGAAAAGAAAATTTCTTTTCCTATTTTACTTTTTTTTTTTCTACCCAAAGAAGCAACAGATGTCCTATCAAACTTCACACAAGACGCCGTTGACGTTTACCCCAGATTTGGTTGACCTCCATCCAAAGGTCCTTAGGGCAAAAGTTGGTGTATGATCGTGTTCCGTTTGTCTTCATGTATGACCATCATATGTTGTGCTCATTTTGGTTTTTCCTGAAACTGAACGAACGGACTCTTTGCTCGCCTCTGCACTCTTTGCTCACAGGATTCTTCTTCAATAAGTTGTCTACGAATGCGTGCCTCTCCGAGTCCCCGAGCTTCACGATGTCCATTGCCTTGCGGTCGAGCACCACTGCCCTCTTCAATCTTCTTCAATGTGCAGGCAACGGATGAGGGCCTCCGACCCTCAGGAATGGGCGAGGGTCACTCCCTCGCTAGAGATTTGAACTGTAGAGAAATCAACTATGTATTGTAGTTTTTTTTTTCTCTTACATTTACAAGGCTATAAGCACACATATATACAGAGAAGAGAACCAACCCTCATCGACCTACAAAGCAGGGGATATACATAGAAACAAGGGATATACATAGAAAGAGTATAAAACAAGAAGAACTCTTCCTATTTTGGCTCTAATAGACAGCTCACAGTAACACCCCCCTCAAGCGGGTGAGAAGATGTCTTTGATACCCAGCTTGACAAGTGAGCTGTGAAAAGCTTGACTCGACAAGGCCTTCGTAAGAACATCCGCCAACTGATCTTCAGATCTGACAAATAGAAACTTTATCACCTTACCATCCAAGTTATGCTTGACAAAATGCCTATCCACCTCAACATGCTTAGTACGGTCATGTTGAATTGGATTGTGAGAAATTTCAATCGCAGCTTTATTATTGCAAAATAATCTCATCTCGGACTCAGGTGGGAAACCAAGTTCTGTCATCAACCTTTTTAGCCATAATAGCTCGCATAGACCCTTAGCTACCCCTCGAAATTCTGCTTCAACACTTGACAAGGATACAACCTTTTGCTTCTTGCTCCTCCATGTTACCAAGTTTCCCCCCACTAATGTGAAATAGCCTGATGTAGACCTTCTATCAAAGATACTACCTGCCCAATCCGCATCCGTAAATCCCTCTACCTCAAGGTGACCGTTCTTTGTATAGAACAACCCTTTTCTTGGAGCTGACTTCAAGTACCGCAGAATTCGAACTACAGCATTCATATGTTCTTCACTCGGAGTGTGCATAAATTGGCTCACAACTCCTACAGCATATGCAATATCAGGACGAGTGTGTGACAAATAAATTAGTCTTCCTACCAGCCTTTGGTATCTATCTTTATTGGTAGGTACTTGATCAGGAAACTCTCCGAGTTTATGATTTTGAACTATGGGAGTGTCAGCAGGCTTACACTCTAACATTCCAACATCGGCTAATAAATCTAACACATACTTTCGCTGAGACAAGAAAATACATTCCTTCGACCTGACTACTTCAATTCCCAAGAAATATTTCAGGCCTCCCAAATTTTTCATCTCAAACTCATTAGCTAGTCGCCCTTGAAGGTTTGCAATTTCTTCAAGATCATCCCTTGTGATGATCATATCATCCATGTATATAATTAATGCTGTCACTTTGTCCTGTCTACGCTTCAAGAATAGTGTATGATCAGAATTACTTTGTGTGTATACATACCTCTTCATCGCTGAGCTAAACCGACCAAACCACTCGCGGGGTGATTGCTTTAACCCATATAATGACCGCTGAAGTTTGCACACCACATTTGACTGATCAGCACACGCATACCCAGGCGGGACTTCCATGTGGATTTCTTCCTCTAGGTCTCCATGAAGAAACGCGTTTTTCACATCAAACTGGTGTAAAGGCCAGTCCAGATTTGCTGCAAGTGACATCAAAACCCACATGGTATTCAGCTTTGCAATTGGAAAGAACGTTTCTTGGTAGTCCACACCATTGCTTTGGGTATATCCCTTTGCTACCAGCCGTGCCTTATACCTCTCAACCGATCAATCTACTTTGTATTTAATGGTGAAGACCCACTTGCACCCTACTGCCTTCTTCCCCTTCGGGAACTCTACCAGTCTCCAGGTCTTATTTTTATGCAAGGCTTCCATCTCCTCTTTCATTGCCCGAACCCATTTGGGATCCCTTAAGGCTTCTTGTACTCCACTAGGAATTTGAATTGCGGAAATATTAGCCACAAACGCCTTCAAGTGTTCCGACAATTTTTTTTGTCGAGACATAATTGGTAATCGTGTACTTCGACCTTCGTTCCTCCACATCTAGGGAGTACCTATTAGGAGCCTTGCCTCGATTGTGTCTGTCAGGCAATTTATAACCAACAACTTCATCAGTATCAACAAGAGACTCATGTGTGATAGGAGAGCTTACCTCAGGAGTATCCTCAGGAGAATGGTTGGGTACTAAAGAGGGGATATCTTGAGGAAGGGAGGACTGTACTTGAGGTTGTTCTTGTGCCTTTTGTAGCAAAATACTCTGCTGGTCATCTTCATTAAGAAGTTGTTGTCTATTTCCTTGTCTACTGCCCTGATCTACAGCCAGATCTGCTGTCCATCCCACCAAATCGCAGGCCGTCGGTGCTGGCGGACTATGCTACCGTGAGTCAGAAGTACCTCTAGCCCTTGCCATCATGCCACATTCCCACCAAGTTACCCTTTCATCATGGATCTCCCCCTGAAAGGTACAATTGGTGGCAGGGAAGAAAAGTTCAGATTCAACAAATGTGACGTCCATGGTCACATGAGTTTTCTTTGTGTCCGGATTGTAGCAACGATATCCCTTCTGGTGGATTCCATAGCCAAGAAAAACACACTTGACAGCACATGGGTCGAGCTTTGTTCATTGATTCTTATGCAGGTGGACGTAGGACACACACCCAAACACCTTGGGAGGTAAAGTCAAGATTGAGAGAAGTGAGACATGCGTCGAAAGAGCCTGGAGAGGGGTCTGGAATGCCAACACGCAGGAGGGCATGCAATTCATCAGATGCATGGCAGTAACCACGGCCGCATCCCAAAATCGATTTGGAACCTATCCACCCACCAGGAGTGCCCTTGCTGTCTCCAGGATATGACGATTTTTCCGTTCGGCAACACCATTTTGCTAGGGTGTCAAAGTGCAACAGGTCTCATGGATTAACCCATGGTCTTGAAAATAACTTGTGAGGTGTTGGTTAATATATTCGCCGCCGTTGTCGTTGCGAAGGACACGGATTTGAGCTCCAAATTGAGTCGTGACCATGCGGTGAAATACACGAAAAATTGTCCCTACTTCATCTTTATGTTTCATTAAATAAAGCCAGGTCATCCTAGTACAGTCATCCACAAAAGTGACAAACCACCGAATACCATACATAGTAATAATTGATGAAGCACCCCACACATCATAATGTATTAATGAAAAAGGAGTTGGGCTCTTATTAAAACTCAGAGGAAAAGAAGCACGATGGCTCTTCACCAAGATGCAGATCTCACAGTGAAATTCAGAATCCGATAAACTGCTGAACAAGTCTGGAAATAATTTCTTTAAATACCCAAAAGAAGGGTGTCCTAAGCGACGATGCCATAACCAAATTTCTTTCTCCTTAGCAGTAGACTGACTGCGGGTGTGGTATGCTCGGCTTTTAGTGAAGTCATCAACAAAGTACAGTCCCTCCCTCTTAGTATCACGTTCAATAATCTCCTTCGTGAGGATATCCTGAAATAAACAAAAAGAGGAATACATGCGTACGCTGCAATTCAATTCATCAATGATTTGTCCAACAGAGAGCAATCGGTTAGATAATGACGGCACTAGTAAAGTGTGAGATAATGATAACGATGGGGAAAGTTCAACACTGCCAGCCCCCAACACAGGAAAACTATGACCATTGGCATTATATATATGTCGTCTCCTCGGAGTGGTGTTATGGCGGAGATAATTAGAATGGGGTGTCATGTGATTAGTAGCACCTGAATCAACAATCCACCTATCTTTACCTCCAGCCTAAGAAGTACTGACAAGCACAATCCCGTTGTTACATGTAGGATTGGAATCAGGTGCAGCGGTGGAGTCTACCTGCGGCACCAAAGATAAGGACGAATCACCTATGGCCAAGGACGCCCATCCTTTACCCGTCGGATTGTCAGCCTTCCTTTTAGCTTGCAATTCTTTCCACCACTCAGGATAGCCATGCAACTTAAAACAGGTCTCCTTCGTATGTCAAGAATTCCCGCAGTGAGTGCAACCCCCTTCTGCTAGATGTTGTGACTTAGCTCTCGGACCAGTGCTAGAGCGCCCTCCCCCAGGCGGAGTAGAACTAGGAACCATTCTTAAAGTAGCATGTCCAAGGCCAAATTCTGGAAATTGCGAGCCTGTTTTATTGCAACGTGTCATCATAGTAGCGGTGGGAGTCTATGGACGTGCCATCATAACGGCCTGGCACACATCTTCTCTTTTTACTCGTGCATAAGCTTGTTTGACCGTAGGAAATGGTTGCATCTACAATACATCAACCCGAACTTTGTCGAGGCGATCATCAAGGCCATCCAAGAATAAGTAAACACGATCTTCCTGAACCAAAGTGGTGTATCTGTCAATATCATGAGCGCAGGTCATGGGATTAGGCCAGTGAAAATCAATTTCTCGCCAAAGTCCTTGAAGGTCATTATAATACTTTTCAATGGGTCTGCCCGCCTGCTTCAATCGAGTTAGGCGTCGCTTTAAATCATACACTTGAGAGACGTAGGCGCCATCAAAGAATGTCATAGCCACCACATCCCAAACCGCTTTTGCGGTGGGGTATCTGATGAAGTTACCTATCAGTGCGGGATCCATGGAATTGATAAGCCAGCCCTTCATAGTTGAATCCTTAGTCTTCCACTTCCGGAAGCCAGGATCATTCGGAGGGAGTTGGGGAAAAAGGCCAGTAATATATCCCAACTTGTCTTTGCCAGAGATATACATCTCAACAACTTAGGACCAAAGACCATAGTTGATTCCATCTAACTTGACAGCAATCGGGGGAGTCGGAGTCTCAACATGAGATTGTGGGACATGATGTTGGGATAGGACTTGGGTCAAACGCTCAATAAGAGCATCGGTATTTGAAGTTTCCCCTTGTGCTACCAGGGGAAGACCATCGCCGGTCAGGTTTGTGTCTGCCATAGGGCTATATAATTGCAAGGAACGAAAGTGGTGTTGGGAAGTGCATGTGGGATAAAGCGGTGTAGCAACCGCACGCTATCGGCGCGCGGATACAACAATCTACAATGATGTGGGTGGAATTTACCAGTGCAGTACCCCGTACTGATGCAGCACGGTTGCGGCGATCTTCAAGGAGTCTGGTCGGAGTCTCATCGGGTCGGTGCTGCGACGGTCTGGATCGGAGGCGCGGAAAGTCGGTGCTACGACGGTCTGGATCGGAGTCGCGGTAATCGAGGATTAGTGTACAGTACTTACAGGAATCAAACCTTAAGCTCTAATACCATGTAGAGAAATCAACTCTGTAATGTAGTTTTTTCAATTTTTTCTCTTACATTTACAAGGCAATGAGCACACATATATACAGAGAAGAGAACCAACCCTCATTGACCTACAAAGCAGGGGATATACATAGAAAGAGTATAAAACAAAAAGAACTCTTCCTGTTTTGGCTCTAATAGACAGCTCACGCTAACATGAACGTGGGTTGCATTGCCAGAGCGACCATAGTAGTGAGGTCATGGTGGACATCGCCGGGAAGTGGCGAGAATGGCGAGAATGGCGAGAATCATGACTTCATCTAACTCACTTGCCCCCACACGCTCTCATGTTGCTTTTTCAGCAGTGGAGGTGGCGGCGAGGGCCACATCGACTTCACCTGACTACGACCAGGGACACCGACCCCTCGCTGATGAGTGGGTGGCGGCGATGCCAGATTCCACACACACACACACACAAAGACATGAGTGAACATTTTACGATAATTCAAACATCTCGGGTGCCTTTATTCAAATATACACATCAAGAGACTGCATATAGTTAAAGGACAAGTACAAGCATTGCCCTAGTTTCGTTTACAGTTTTATTGCCCTGACAAACTATTTTGCATCATCCGCACAGCCTCATACATATTACCGAACACCAGTCAGCAACCGTCAGCCCCGGATCTTATTTATCCCTATTTCGATAGTCTCTGGGGAAGGAAAACGCAAGAATTTCTAGGCCATGGACCATGTAACGTCTATGTTCAACCCCAAGGCGTGCCACACCGTGTTTGAGGCGTCGACAATGTTATTCCTACAAGGTGGCTGATTGCCATGTCCATCGTCGCAACATTTCATAGAGTCGCACTCGTCGACCACCTTGGCCATCACAGTCCTCCCCGTCTTCTTAGATGTTATCCTAATCATATTCCCGCATCGGGACCTGCCGGCATACCACCCGGTCGACAGTGCAACAATCAACTCTGAGTTTTTGTGGTAACGGTCGTCGCACTCCGACTTGTCCCCACCATCATCACCTTTGCTGAAATTATTGTTCGTCAAGGTTACTTGAGAGGAAGACGTTACCGGGGGCGAGCAACGATATTTAGGGTAGGACTTGCCGTGGCAGTACATAGTACCCGAGGGCTGACATCCTCCACTGGACGGTGATGGAATATTGCGACACGTGTGCGTGCCTACGTCGGGATCGTCATTACACCTTCCGCTGATGCATATCAATTGGCCGGTGCAATCATCTAGAGTTCGACAAGGGAGGAGATGGCACGTGATGGAGATGAAAAGAGAGCGATGCTTATGACAATTGGAAGAGCTAGGAAGAGTGCCACAAGGTACTTCATTGTTCCACTATCGAAATAGAACGTTCAAGTTGATTGGGTGACGAGAGAAGAAAGCTTGGAGGTGCTTATATAGAATCTCTCGTGCTCCAAGTTGGCTGAAAAAAAGAAAGAGCTCAATTTTCAATTTGCCTTTTGTTGACTCATAGTCTTCTTTTGTGGAATTCAAACAACTACCACTACGTGCATTACACGTTACGAGCAAGTATTTCGATCCTCAAAAGAGTTAATATTCTTTGGTATTACATAATCGATCAAAATCTAGGGATGAGCATGGTTTTAGGGTAGAAGCACACCGATAAGAATCAGTTCGGTTTCAGGTTCCAAAAATTAAGGAACCTGTTCCGACGGGTAAGTTCAAGGTTCTAGGTAGGTGGAACCTGGAACAAGTTGTGTCTTCTTGCAACCCTACAGTATTCCATGGCGTTGGATGATTAGTGTGTAATCTGGAACCACTAGTCTAAACTTCCATTTTCGACGATATTTATGACTGAGATTTTTGTTTTTTTAATATTTCATATTTTTCGTGTGTCTAAATATGAGTTGTAGTCAGTGGATTATCACAGGTTCCAGGGTATGCATGGTAGATTCCAGGTTTCTAAGATGAGAAACTTGTTTCGACGGGTAAGTTTCAGATTCCACGTGAAACCTGTACAGAACCTGAAATTACTCACCCCTATCAAAAGCCTCAATTATACTATGAAGGGATATCGAGACTAACATAAGGAAATATTGGTGTTTAAAGAGAAATAAAATATATTTTTAATGCCTTATGGTTAGGGTTGCATTTCTCTTAAAATAAATACTCTCCCTTAATGTTACGATCGTAATCTAGCGTGAAAGCCACGTTATGGTTGAAATTACCACTATCGAAATTGGACGTTCAAGTTGATTGGCCTGAGGAGAGAAGAAAGCTTGGAGGTGCTTATATAGAGCCTCTCATGCTCCAAGTTGGCTGCAAAAAAGAAAGAGCTGAATTATTCAATTTGCCTTTTGTTGACTCATAGTCTTCCTTCGTGGAATTCAAACAACAGCCACTACGTGCCTTAAGGGTTACAAGCAAGTATTTCGATCCTCAAAAGAGTTAATATTCTTCGGTATTCTAAATTCCATCAAAGTCTAGGGGTGAGCATGGTTTAGGGTAGAATTGCACCGATAGGAACCAGTTCGGTTTCAGGTTTCAAGGTATGCATAGTAGGTTTCAGGTTCCAAAAATTAAGAAACTTATTCCGACGGATAGGTTCAAGGTTTCGAGTAAGTGGAACCTGGAATAAATTTTTTTGTTTTTCTGGGCATATGTCTTTGCGCGACCCTGCAGTATTCTGGAACCATTAGTCTAAATTTTCATTTTTGACAATATTTATGATTGAGATTTTTACTTTGTTAATATAGTGCCTGAGGGTTGACATCCTCCACCGGACGGGGACGGAGTATTAAGACACGTGTGCGTGCCTACATCCGGATCGTCATGGCACTTTCCGTTGACGCATATCAATTGGCCGGTGCAATCATCTAGGGTACGACAAGGGCCATTGCATGAGGAGATGGCATGTGAAGGAGATGGAAAGAGAGTGATGATTATCACAAGTGGAAGAGCTAGGAGGAGTGCCACAAAGTACTTCATTGTTCAACTAACAAAATTGAACGCTCAAGTTGATTTGGTGAGGAGAGAAGAACGCGTGGAGCTGCTTATATAGAGTGTCTCATGCTCCAAGTTGGCTGAACAAAAGGGAGAGTTAATTGTTCCATTTGCCTTTTGTTTTCAAATTGAATAAACATACTGCACAATCTCATTTGTTTCAAGTGCGAGTCGACTTGTCTTCATTCGTGGAATTTAAACAAAAATTGACTCGGCCTTCACTTCCTTGACTTACGCGTTACGAGCAACGACTCCGAAATTGATCGAAATCATGAGTTGTGGAACGACCGGACGTCGAGACTAACATAAGCATTAGTGTTCGTGATTGATCATAATAGCTAGCGGTCAAAATATTTCCGTTTGACCATCGCATGCTGTTCTCGTTCACACGCTTCTTCTTTGTCTGATTGTCTCCTTCACATTGACCCGTCGAGATTGACGCAGTTGACTGGGCCTCGGAAGATTTCCAGCTTGTAAACCAGAGACCATCAATTCAAATCCCACCGGCTGTTTAGGCCGGGGTTACCTGCTTAGGCCGAAAACCTAAATTTAGTTCACACGAGAGCACCATGGAAAGAAAAAAAAAAAAGGCTTCGTGCATGTCTATGGAAAGGAACGTCTCGCTCTCTTCCAACCACAATCAAATACGAAAACGAAACAAAGTAATTACAGAAGCGTGCCGTGATGGGACCATTCCAGGGGTAAGCATCAAGCGGACTTGATACCAGGTCTCATTAAATTGACCCGTGAACTTACCACCTACACCACCATCTCGCCATCTGAAATGACCATCCGCTCCAACTTGAGCCCCTTGATTAGCTTTGAGTCCCAATATACATATGTAATATATGCTCGAACCTACAAGTAATTAGTCACGTAATTAGTTATGCACGCTAATTATGTACAGAACGAAATCTATTTTGTGTGATTCAGCTCTTTCCATTCCACCATATTTACAGAACAGATCTATTACTGTGGGGATTAGTGTACGTAGGGAGTTTATTAGACTTCATGAGGATCTCTTAGGAAAATCACCAACCTTACTCGTCTTCGCTAAAATGCTTAGATACGGTACTCCCCTTTGGTATACGTTGCATGTAAGGCTAAAAGTTAGCGATTATTGACAAAAACCCTAGATTTATTCACTCGAAGTTTGAGAACTAACGTTGTAATATGGCTTTATTTGTTGAGATTCAACGCACAAACACAATAAAATAAAGCGTAAAAGTGAGAAAGAGAAATCGAGACACAAGGTTTATCATTGTTCACCCTTAAACTAGGGCTACATCGAGCAGAGGATTTCACTATAATTAGCACCTCGTATCTCTCTGTCACATCACTTAATTACAAGCAAAAAAGAGTATATATAGCAGTAGCTATTCATGGATCAAAGCCCAAAATACTAATAAATTACGGGCTTAAACTATAAAAGTCACCCGACATGTTTTTCTGTTGACGAAGATTATGAACCACACTCCAACATGATTTATTGAGGAAGAGAGATCTCAGAAGCGCTTCTGTGGATGAGTCTCAAGCAAATTCAGAGATATTCTCACCGCCAATAGGTATGCGTCCCCATCGCCGGGGGGTGGGGACGCTATTATCACATGTGCGGGATTTCTCTTCAGCGCTCTACAAAGAGGCACATCAAAAGTTAGAGAGAAAAATGTTAGAAATAGGACAGATAAAAAAATTAAGTTCCCACCGAAAGATACACACTGGCTTGCGTGGCTGCCACGAACGTTAGTCTCACTTACGACTGCGACCTTCAATTTCGTACGGATGTGCGCATGTTTCTTCTTACTTCTTTCTTTGGCCAAATCGCACCAATAATCCATGATCGAATAGTTCCGGAATCGCTTCACTTTAAATTTCAGAATACCACTTAATCTCACGTAACACTGAGGCTCTATTTGTTTCGTGAAAAATACGAGATTTTTGAAAAATGTTTTTTGAAAAGTTATTTTTCAGGAAAATGACAATGTTTTTGCTGTTTAGCTAAACTATGAAAAAGATCCGGAAAATATTTTTCGTGATTTGGTTTGGAAAATCGAATTTGATTTTTCTCCATGGACAATAATTTTTTATTTTTTTATTTTTTATTTTTTAAAAAATTCAAATTTTTTAATTATTTATATTTATATTTTTTATTTTTTATTTTTTTCTGGTTTCGGCCGATCGTCGGCCACGACGACGGCCGACGATCCGCCGCAGGAGAGCTCGAGGCTCGGCCGATCCCGGCGAGCCCCGAGCTCGCTAGATCTGGAAGCCACGCCTTCGCATCTAGCCACATCTGCTGTTGAAGCAAAGGGAGCGGAAGCCATGCTTTCTTCCCGAGCATGACCATTCAGTCCAAATCTGAAGCCTTGCTGATGATCGAGCGCAATTCATGGCCGTCGGGATCTCGAGCTCGCCATCAAGGCCGATGGGCATGGGAAGTGGCGGTCGCCAAATCCGTGGACGAGCTGCCTCGCGAGCCATGGACGATCTCCTCCAGATCTAGTCTCGTCCATGGCCGCAAGCCGCCATGACGATGGAGGGGTGGCTCGGCCATGGACGGGGCCGGAAGGGATGATAGAAGGTGAGAGGCGACGGAGCCGACCAGAGCGACGACGGACGAAGGAGGGAGGAGCGGCGGAGGAAGGGAAGAAGAGAAGGTGGAAGAAGGAGAAAAGAAAAGGAAGAAATGAAAAAAATTAAAGAAATAAAAAATAAAAAATAAAAATTTTGACTTCTAAAAAAATAAATAAATAATGAAAAGAAAGTAAAACATAATTAAAAAGAAATGATATATGAAAGACAAGAGGAAAGAAAGATGAGGAAAATATTTTTCACTTTTCAAAAAGAGGAAAATATTTTATTCACTTTTAAAGGAGTTTTTTCTATGAGGGGGAAAAGGTTTTCCAGGATTAGCTCATTTTTCGAGAACCAAACACCGAAAAATCCGGAAAACGTGTTCCGGAAAGTTATTTTCCGCAAAACAAACGGAACCTAAATAATGATAAAATATTTCATTTCGATTGTTAATTTTTATCATTTTTTACCTTACTTATGAGATAGGAGAAGCAACTATTGGTCTAAAAGCATCTTCTATGGCTTAGGATATTTTTCCTTCCTTTATTTTTGTCAGCGATATAAGCGATCATATTTTGGAAAATGTCTCCCAAATTACTCATTTTCCATGAAATAAATAATGCTTAAGTTTAAAACTCGGACACAGTGTTGCCGCAACCCGATTTCAAAAAATCGATCGGGCTAACGGATTACTAAGCCTCTAGGACGGGCTTAGCTCGGGCCCTCCCAGGCTCATACCAAATCGCGACCGGTTATATCGAGTTCAATCTTAGTGTGATCGGGTGGCATGTGTATGTGTACATGCAAAAAGGAGTCGCCACCGGTCTTTGGGAAAGGTAGACCGGAAATCTTTTCGAGCGATCGGGAGATGCCGTTCGATTCTACGCAACCAGAGATTAGGGGTCCGGGGACTTGGTTACATCGGTGTTTCCACCAATGCCTTTTCGGTGCCGAGATTGGGCGTTTTTCTAACGTGTTCGTGCAGATACGAGTCTATCCTATTAATCACAATCAAGGCATGTAATGTGCACAATCAATGAGTCAATGACGTGCGGATAAAACGCATCAAATCAAGCATGGCATCCTTAGTAAAGCTCTAAGAGCTTAGATAATGGTGTGATTAAAGTTTGAGGGTTGCGATCACACGAGTGAAGGTGATCCCATGATCGTTGGGTACCTCAAAGTCCTGCGTCTCTGTGACTAGCTCGATGGGCAGACCGTAACGGGAGCCAGGTGGAATCGGGATGGAGCCCATCCTGTCAATCTAAAAGACAATGACACCACAAGTGTAAGTAAAACTTAGCGAATAATTTCAGTCGCTCTAGCGCTCGCTCGATCCGCAGTATCATTCAAGACATGATTAAGAGACTAATCGCATATCAAACGAAGGCAACAATTCAAATTTCATGCATAGTCGGGAATTGAAATGAACTTTACACAATGCACGTGAATGTATGCATGATCTCCCATGAACTTTGCTTACCACCATTGGACCCGAGTCACTTGCCGACTCAAAATCTTAATACCGGCAATTACCGCCGACCCTCATGGCAACTCCCCGCCATGAGTTCTTCCCTCCGAGGCTTCGCGTTATTTATCACGCGGTCCTCTTGGCGCCACCAACCAAGGCATCCCGTCTCCCTCGGGGAATCAATCGCACATATTTCTCTTCTTCTTCTTTTTTGTCCGTGGCCCTCAACCCCGTTCACCATATGCATGTTATGTTGCATGAAGATGTGAGAGTTTCACAAGTTTATACGTCACGTGTGCACAGTATACTGTATATGACAGATTCTACAAAATTCCAACATATCCAGGTTCGTATTTGACGCACTTGAAGAGCACACAAGAAAGAGTCTCAATGGCACACTTCCCGCGCTGGTTTTTTTTTTTTTCGGTTGATTCTCGGTGCTTTTAACGCCCACGACCCGTACCCATAGTTCGTGACGTTCGGGCCACATTGAGTCACTCGATATCGTTCTCACGATTCCGTAGGTTCCACGGTCCTTCCTAGTGTTCTCGGTCTGAATCTCTCCCTACGGCCCCAATATCACTCGGTATTACACAAGGTATCACTCGAACATCACTCGGTAATATACAAGGTATCCCTTGAACTCACCGGACCTTCGAACCATAGTCTTCTTCGAGCAAGATATTCTCTAGTCTCCTTCACAAGTCTATCTACCGTCCACCCAAATTTTCGCTCTTGACAACTATTCACTTCGGAGAATGGTACGCGCACATCGCTCACGGTTCTATTTCGACCGAAGCTACCTAATCCGAACATCTACACATTTTCCTTCCTTCCACCATCCATAGTCCTCCACTTAACCGAAGTTTGCCTAGCCTTACGGTGAGGAACTCGTACAATTAACTATCAGCTAGCCCCCAATGCCAAACGATACAATGGAGCGAATGAGGGCGAGAGGGAAGGAAATTACTCGCCTTGTTCGTCGACACGGGGGTGCAGCGGCTTGATCTCTGGCGGACAGTGGCGTAAGACTTCCCGAGAGCTCCTCCAAAATTTCTCGCCGCTGCTCCTCTCCCTTCTCTTTCTTTTCACTCGCAACTCTCTCTCTCCTTTCTTCCGCTCGGGCGGATCACCCGAAGAAGAAGAAAAAGAAGAAGAAGGTGAGATGATGGGGTCTTGCTTTCCCCAAGCTCATGATGAGCTGAAATTGGTCTATGCAAGAAGCAACTTGCCAAGTGTCTTCTTCTTTCTTTTGTTCTTCAATTCCCCACGCACGGCCATTCTCCTTCCTCCTCAAGTTTGCGCACGGCACCCCCAAAAATCTGCCGCCTCTAGCCCCTAATTTCCTTTAATTTGGATTCTAATTCTCTCTTTCTTATGGTTACAATTCCATTCCACACGTTTGGGATATGAGTCCATGTATTGCGAATTCAAATTGGCGCCATTTTAACGCTAAATTTCAAGGACATAACGTGCCCTTATGTTTGAGTAATCCGTCGTCGCTACGTTATGCTTAGTCGGAACTCGAAACTATAGATCTAAATCTCAATGTAACGATATTTCCAAGATGGAACTCTTGGCAAATCGATGATTCAATAAGGTACGAAGTCGTACACTATGGGGTCGACCGACCCCATTACACCTTATTGTGAATATATTTTGCGATATATCTAAAATGACCTTCACTTAAGGGTGAACGAACTTCCTACTTGTTACGTAGGCTTTTCCGTAGCAATATCGATAATCGATTTCGAAAATGATATTTATTTAAGAGGTTATTCTTGTCTCAAATTACAACCCACTACGATAGTAATCGAGTATTACTATCAAAATAACATTAATTTAGAGAGTTAGTTTTCAGGATGCTACAGCCGAGGCCCCACAACGACTGCACGCAGCTCGGCCGGGACACCCAGACCCGAGCACTCGCTTTTCTTTACTTTTTTGGACTCTCATTCGACAAACCATCACTACAACAGGAGGAATAAGCGACTTACTTGAACGGTTTCGACCGTGAGACGTCGTCCGTTCGGAGGCTGCGAGTCACGGCTCCGACGAGGTTCGAGCGAGGTTCGACCGTGCTTGGCCGAGGAACTCCGATGGCTTAGCTCGACTCCTCCTTCTTCTTCTTCTCCACGACGTCCAGAGAAGAGAGACACCACAACGAACCCGCCTCGGACTGCTTCCAAACGTAGGATGGCTACGGACCGGCGCCACCAGGCCGGCTTCGCCTTTGAAGGACTCA
Organism: Lenwebbia sp. NSW1173648; assembly: GCA_029784005.1. Classification (NCBI taxonomy): domain Eukaryota; kingdom Viridiplantae; phylum Streptophyta; class Magnoliopsida; order Myrtales; family Myrtaceae; genus Lenwebbia; species Lenwebbia sp. NSW1173648. The sequence continues at coordinate 2,780,131 of JARCGZ010000011.1, forward strand.
ACTTGGACGACGGCGGCTCGAATAGTCAGCCATGGACGGCAGGTTGTCCACCTATCTCGCTCGTGCACATATGTGGTGATGGCGGCTTCTGTTCGTCTTCGGCTTTGTCTTCCTCTATGCGTTAGATCATGTTCAGCTTCATCTTCCTCTATTTTTCCTTGTTGCTTCTAAGCTCGTAGCCGTAGTAGCTCGTCCATGGAGAAGCTGCCGCCAACTTGACCGCGACCTCACCAAACCAGCTTCCCTTCCTCTCCTTCTTTTTCGCTCAACTCTGTTTTCTTCTCTTTGGCCTCCTTTTCTTTCTTCGCTGGGTCTGGTCTTGGCTTCTTTGTAACCTCAGAGCAGACCCCTTCCTTTTCCTCTCCTTCCCGTGCTCTCGGTCAAAACCGAGAGTCCCCCTGTGTTGGAGACCCCCCTCTCCTTTTGAACTTTCAGCGAGCTCTTCCTTTCACCAGCCTTCTGGGAGCGTCTTTTTGGTGAGGCCTCTGGAGCTGCCTCCCCGTTTGCTCTCTGCGAGCGTGCCCTCCAGAAGCAGCCCCCTCCTCTCTATTTTTGCTCTCCAAAACTGAGAGGTTCTTCCCCCTTTTTCTTGAGAACCGAGAGCCTTCCCCGAACTCTCCTCAGAGCCCTCTGTCTCTGTCTCTCTAATTTTTTCAAGCAAACCCCCCAAAAACCCAGAACTCTCTCTCCTCTAGTTCTCTTTCGCTCTCTTCCTTTTTTTTCTCTTCGTTCTTTTTCCTGTTTTTGCTTCGCCAGCCGCTCTCTCTCGCCCCGACCCCTCTCTTTTTTTCGTCAATCCTGGTCTGCCCGAGAACCAGATGGGTCTTCCCTTTTGACCAGCCTTCCTGCCCTCTCCTTTTCCTGCTTGCATGCACTTCTTCTTTGCATTCTTTTGGGCGCTTGCCTCCCTGAAGCTCCTGCGCGCGCCAGAAAGGAGAAGAGCAGGTGCCACTTTTGCTGGGCTTTTTTCGAAAAAGGGTCTGAAAAAAAAAAATTACAAAATTGGGTCTAGTTTTTTTTTATTTACCAGAAGGGGTCCCGTTCGGCACGGTGGAAACCGAACTGAGAAGTTCGACAGTCCCCTTCCCGAACGGAACAAAGTTCGACAGGGAGGGGGCCGAACTGAAGCCGTTCGACAGCATTACTGCCGAACTTGTGGCAGTTCGGTAGAAGTGCTGCCGAACTAATGGCCGTTCGGCAGTAGTGCTGCCGAACTGCTGGCGCGGCCGCCTCACGGACCTACCGTTCGGCAGCTCTGCTGCCGAATGGCCAGATGTTACCCCACCTTTTTGCAGGCTTCACGTGAAGTGTGAAACCTGCACACTCCACGTGAAGCCTGTTCACGTGCAGTGAAGCCTGCAGCCCTTATTATCTGTTCCCTTTTGCCTTCAAGGAAACGATTGAGCGGGGGAAACAGAAAGAGAGGAGAAGAGTGTTTGGGGGAGAAAGAGCGTACGGCCGAAATTCGTGCTCCGTCGTCGTCCGCCTCAAACAGTCCCGCGCCGTTTCACCGTGCCCTGCCATACTCGCCCTGTTCGTCTAGCCCATTGTGGAGGTGCTGTCCAGCGGAGTTTCTACCTCAAATCAGCCCGGATCTCGCTCTACGGATCAAGGTAACACCAATATCCTTTCTAGGGTTGATGCAAGCATATTATGATACGTTTAATTTTTCATTTTTTGAGCTGTTTCACTGTTTAGATTAGGTCTCCTGGTTAAATTTGGACCGTATGATGTGGTAATTAGATCGGACGGTGTAGATTTGGTCTTCGATTAGATTTGAGCCGTTGGTTTTAGGAGCCTAATCCAACGGACGTGGGATAGCCACGTGGGCAAACTTGAATCGTAGGATCTGTCTGTAATAATAAAAATTTTCAGAAAATAGAAAAATCAGAAAAATTTGGAAAATATAAAAAAAAAAAAAAAAAAAGTGGGAACGATGCAGTTTTTTGGGTGAACCCCGAAGGGGTTTGACCCGGGCTGGGCGCTCGGGTCTGGTTGACCTGGTTAACCCGGCCAGAAAAATATAAAAAATAAATAAATAATGCAGAAAATCAAAAAAATCAGAAAATTACTTTAAAAAAATCATTAAAAAATCATAAGAAATTTCAAAAAAAAAATTGAAAAAATTCCAGAAAATTTGTAAAAAAAATGAATAATAGTAAATTTTAAAAAAGGAAAATAAAAATTAGAAAATAGTAATAATAGAAAATAATAATAATAGAAAATAAAAAAAAATTGGGAACGGCGCGATTTTTTTGGGTCAACCCCAAGGGGGTTTGACTCGGGCTAGGCGCTCGGGTCTGGTTGACCCGGCCAGAAAATATAAAAAATAAAATAAAAATGCAGAAATTAAAAAATCAGAAAATCACAAAAAAATCGAAGAATTCATTAAAAAAATTAATAATAGTAAAGTTAAAAAAAGGAAAATGAAAATTAGAAAATAAAAAAAAATGGGAACGGCGCGATTTTTTTGGGTCAACCTAGAGGGGGTTTGACCCGGGCTAGGCGGTCGGGTCTGGTTGACCGGGTTGACCTAGCCAGAAAAATATTAAAAATAAATTAAAAATGCAGAAAATAAAAAAAAATCAACCAGGACACGATGATATTTATTTAGAAAAAATAAAATTAGAATACAAATAAAATAAAAAATAATAGCAATTGTGCGATATTTATTAAGTTCCTTTGTTCCATTTGTAGACATGGCACAGCGGACTTACATTCAGCCGAGACCTCGGGATGATTCACTACTTACAGAGCAGGCCCGACATAGATCACATGCCATATGGAACGCTCAGGTAATTAAGAAATTCCTCAGTTGATCTGTCATTTGCAATAGCTGTATCGTAATAAAATCTACTAATGGTTAATGTAACATTTTATAGATAGATGAGGATCAATGTCTTAGATGTCAGCGAGATGGATCGATGCTACACGAAGCTGAACTTGATGAACGCATTGAACCGTATATTCGAGCTTCGGGATTTTACGGAGTTTGGAAAATGGGATTTTGGCAAATTGATCACCATTTGATTACAGCTTTGGTCGAGCGATGGAGGCCCGAGACTCACACCTTCCATATGCTGGAAGGTGAATGCACGATCACATTGCAGGACATCGCAGTGCTAACAGTGCTTCCTATTGATGGACTTGCAGTTACTTGCCCCACTAGTAGGAGTTGGCCCGATCTTTGTGAGAATCTACTTGGTCACCGCCCCCTAGCCAGTCAAATACGCGGTTCGATGGTAAAGATAGCCTGGCTGAGAGGACTCTTTGGTATATGGAACAATCGTCTTGAGCACATAGTCAATGATGTTCCTGCAACGGAGCCACTTCACTATCATTCAGAATATATGAAGTGGTATCGCAAAACACAAGGAGGTGGATTTCTTACACGGGAGGTGCAGTAGGTGGAGCGGTTAGTGCAAACACATTTAATTTACTTAATTTATTATTTTTTTAGTAACATAAGTTAATGGCATTTGATAACTTCTGTTGACTTTGATTTAAAGAACAGTGTGATGGCGTTGAACAAATCGTACGATTGGTTTCCACTATATCTCGGGAGAACATGCAGGAGAACATACGTCATATAGATAAGATATCTAAGGTAATGCTATGCGCCTTCAATGAGGAGAGGCGGTTGACAATGATTCCACCACCCCAATCAGCACCTACAGCAGCATCCATTGGGCCGAACGAGGATGACCCACCTGAGACTGTTCAGTCGACCCGGAGGACCACTCGAGCTCATAGAGTTGATGATGTCGTTTCCTACCCGTTCACCAATCATACGCCGGGGTTAAATACAGGGTTTAGCCAGTTTGCCAGTCCATTTCATGAGGGATCCCATTTCGCCTTCACTCCAACTAACTCTCCGAGTGCCTATGGATCCGAGTTCTTCCCACACCAGTCTACAATAGGCTATGTACCATCGGAGCGTCACATATTTCCCGACTTTCATGATGCATCCACATCACAGCCGCGCTTCATACCACATGACATGCCTTCGTCATCTACACATCCTATTCCTCCAGAACGTCATCGTCGGTATAATACTAGGCGTGCCGAAGAACGAAGACAACCTGATTGTGGAACAGGAGGCCGCGTAGGCGGACGACATCATCATTAAATGTAATTAGGGTTGCAGCAACAGACGCACAGAAGCAGCAGCAGTAGAATGCCTCGGGTGGTTCAAACCCCCGACTTTGAACCTATTTTTCTCAGTCATTTTGCGTGATTTTTTTGTATATTATTGTGCGAATGCATTCTACGTGCGTAGACCTTCGCTTCGATGTGTTGTGTGGCCCCTGGTTATGACCGAGGTGTGAGATATGCCCTTCCAAAGTTGCCTTGTTGGTCTGATCCGAATCTGGAAATTTTGCCTAAGTGTTGGACTCAGTCCAACTTGCTTGCTTTGTGCTTGTTTTTCATTATCTTAATCTGAGTTTTTTCGGACTATTCTTGATTTATCGTGTTCCTTGTTCATAGCAAAACGCGTGGTTGTGCTCATTTTCTCTCATTTCGATCTTTGGGTAAAGTTATGGGGTCGGGAATACCCCCTGTTGGCCCGGTTTAAGCCCAGATTTCTGGAAAAACAGTGCGACCCTCCTACTTTGGTCAGTTTTCTCTCTCGTTTTGCGTGATTTTTTGGTATATTATTGTGTGAATGCATTCTACGTGCGTAGACCTTCGCTTCGATATGTTGTGTGGCCCCTGGTTATGACCAAGGTGTGAGATATGCCCTTCCAAAGTTGCTAACAAAATATTCTAGATTAAATGAACGTGTCTAACAATCCATGAGCTAAAAAAATCTTCGTGTAGCGTCGATCCATTTCACTGACATCTAAGAAGAGGTTGATCTTAGTCTGATCTGTAAAATGTTACATTAACCGTTAGTAGCAATTTCATTACGATACAACTGATACAAATGACAGATCAACTGCTAAATTTATTAATTACCTGAGCGTTCCATATGGCATAGGATCTGTGTCGGGCCTGCTCTGTAAGTAGTGAATCGTCCCGAGGTCCCGGCTGAATGTAATTCCTTTATGCCATGTCTACAAATGGAACATAGGAACTTAATAAATATCGCACAATTGTGATATTATAACATTACAAAAAAAATTCATATATCTAATTTACATAATTCACACAACTAAATTGAGTATGGAAATCAGATGTATTACATTCAATGTTCACACATAATCTAAATTTTATTCCTGGCCCGATCTGTATGCACAAGTTTGGCTGTTGTGCCCTGATTTTCCACAGTTGGTGCAAGCCTTACACGAAGTGCTACTGCTCGGCGTACTCCAGTCCATCTCATTATGTATCCGTGATGCACAGGGCCTTCCTTTCTTCCTAATACGGTTCGGGTCTGGCACTAATAGCAGCTCGTCAGGTACAGGCCAGTAATCCGAATGCCCCAATGGATGAAACATGTACTGATAGCACTGAAGTGTTCTATCCAACATATAGAATTCATCTACGAACGCATGGTAATCAATTGCATATTTTTGACATGCTGCAATTACGTGGGAACATGAAATTTTCATCTCTTGAAATTTCCCACATGTGCACGTTCGCCGGTTTAGCTGGACTTTGTGTTTGTGGCCTCCTGTTCCTTTGGATCTATTACATCCAGTTTTAACTTCAAAAATCCCTGTATCAGAGTCGAACCGTGTCACATCATGCCTATTTGCAGCTTGACTGTTTCTCTCGAGCATGTTACCCGCAAATTGAGTATATACCCATCCGTCTACCTTCTGCGTCCTGTATGTCGTTCTTCTGGTGTCAAAATAATAGGCCAACTGATAAAATATCTTATTCACCATAGCTGTTATTGGCAGAGCACGAAAATCCTTCGGCATCCCATTAACCGATTCAACTAAATTCGTTGTCATCGATCCATATCTCCTTCCTTCATCATAAGCCTTCGTCCATTTCTCCCTTGGAATCTGCTCACACCATTGAGCTGTTTCTGGATGCAACTCACTCATTCGGCTCATGATGTGTAAGAATTTCCGCTTTTGATTCTCGTAAGCTGTACATTACAATAATAATAAGTACTTATCACATAAATTTATGAACACGTTTATTCCTCAAATAACGTAAATTTACAAATTTACCTGCCATCTGAACAGCTATTTTCCCTTCGGCATTTCTGAATTGCTTATTGTAGTTGCTGACAACATGCCGAATGCAATATCTATGGTGGCCATGTGGAGGACGCCACCCTTCTGTCTCCATTGCTTTCAGAATCCCCTTATGCCTGTCTGATATTACACAAATATTTTGTCGGTCATTAGTGACATATCGCCGCAACAGATCCATAAACCAAGTCCAATTGTCGCCATTCTCCCGATCAACCACAGCAAATGCCAACATAAATATATGATTATTGCCATCAAATGAGGCCGCACAAAAGAGCGTTCCTCGGTATTTCCCGTACAAAAAAGTTCCATCAACAAATATCACAGGACGACAATTTTGGAATCCTTCAATGGTCTGCTTAAAAGTCCAGAACATCCGATTGAAAACCTTGACACTATCATCTTGGCTCATGCAATCATCGATCACAAAATTGGAACCTGGATTCATTAACTTCATCATATTCATATACTGTCTTAACTGACCATACGACTCATCCCATCCTCCAAAAGTTTTGGCAATCGCCATTTGTTTAGTTGCCCAGGTTTTTCGATAAGTAGGTTCGAAGCCCAGCTTGTCTTTAATCTCGGCCATTAGTGGCTTGATTTTGATATCTGGTTGAGCGCCAACCATTGCTTCTATCTGGCTGCAGAGGTACTTCTGATCAAGTTGCCGATGATCCCTTGATATTTGCAGATTACGACATGTATGTGGCCCACTATACTTAGTTATTGTCCAAAATAGGTCACCCCTTTTTATGAAATGCACGGAGCCGCCAATCACACGGTTCAATTGGATTCCCGCACTGTATAGTATATTTTCTCGTCTTTGTCTCATCACTGCGAAAGTGATGATTTCTTCTTAGAGAATACTCTTTCGCAGCCAACTGTACCGCATCTCGTGTTGGAAATAACATCCCAACATGAAATTCTGTTGATGGATCAAACAACATATGGCCCGGCTTGGTTCTTGTATCTACTTGCATCATATCATAGTTAATCTCTAAATGGGGCGGCAGATGTACCAACGGCAAAATGGGATTACTGCAATGTGTGTTGTAGTAAGCCTCCATATCGCCACCTCCGACATCTTCTTCGGCACCTCCGACATCTTCTTCATCACCTTCGCCATCTTCTTCGTCACCTCCGTCATCTTCTTCCAACCATAAATCATCTTCTTCATCACTATCAGCATCATCATTGTCAGTGTTATCATCGTACTCCACGTACTGATTATCCACACCAACGTTATCTTCACCAACATTGAAACCTTCCCCAGTTAAATCATTTATCGATTGGTGTTCATCTACAGTTGCATAAAACTGTACAAACCCCATAGAATCACGTTGACGTGCAAACTGCATGATTATCTTAACTACAGCATCATTATGCACCTCCACAATTTCATACATACAATGACCAGTTGCTTGAATCGGTTGTCTATACATCAGACTAGAAATATACTGATTTTCTGTTATATTCAACTGGCGCTCAATCGTAGCACGTAACTCATCAAATATGGATATGTTTCCAAACTCAAACATATCATTTTGTCCACCTTCGTAATCATATCCAAATTCATTTCGTACTATTGTATCTCCCCATTTCACAGCCCCAAAAGATGTAGAAGACATTCTGTTAAATGAAGAAATTATAAATTACTTTCCATCCATAATTTAATAAATATTTTTTCCTACACAGTATCAAATTAACCTTATACCTATCAATATAACAAATGAAATAAATAGGGTCACAAAATTATTTAAGAATTTAGGTATTCTTTAAAAATATTTACGGATTTAGGGCATGAGCGGCTGTTTCACAGCCAATTTTATATTTCGAAGACTCGAAAAATTGAAATCGACAGAATTAGGTTGGACCAGTTGAATGTGGTTGTTCCCCCATTTTCTGTGATTTTTAGAAAATTTTAGAAATGATTCTGAGGCGATTTACCCATAAGGGGTACAATCGTCATTTAGAAAGGAATGAAGGACCAAAATCATCAAGAATAAGATCTAGTCAATTAATTGACCAAATCCTAATTTTTGAGATTATTATTATTATTATTTTGATTTTATTTGTTTTCTAATTTTCTTTCTCCTTTTTTTATTACTTTTTTTCTATTCATTTTCCGGACCGAGTCGGTTCGACCCAACTCACAAACCCGAAGAGCTGGCACAAACCCACTCGGGTTTGAACCGGGACTAAAACAACACAGTTTTGGGCATTTTTTATTATTATTTCAAATTTTTCTGATTTTTCTATATTCTGGGAAATTTTTATTATTACGAACAGATCCTACGGTACCGATTTGCCCACGTGGCTAACCCACATTCGTTGGATTAGGCGACTAAAACCAACGGCTCAGATTTAACCGAAGACCAAATCTACACAGTCCGATCTAATTACCACATCCTACGGTCCAAATCTAACCAGGGTTTTGCACAAAAATTTTCGTAGGACGTGTACATTCAATTATTCTTTTAGTATTCTAAAAATTCAAAATTTCAAAAATCATGATGAAAATATGGTTTAATACGCACAACATTTTTAGTGAGATATGTAACGACATGCAAAATAGATATATATATATATATATATATATAGCGCAAGAACAAGATATTTTTCGGACCAAACAGCACAAAACAACAACAGTGACTACACAGCACTAAAACAACATGTTTTTCACACCAAAACGTGCTCAAATTAACACTAACAATGATATAGGCATTACCTTGAGCTAAAGAGTGTGCGTGCGTCGAGATGGGAATCCGGATACTGGGTCTCCTCTAACTTCTCTGCCGTGTATAAACAAATAACATGAGAAAAACGAAACGAATAACGCGAAGGGCAGAAGAAAATAGATTATAAAATGAATCGTTACCTGGTTCGAAGGTGAGGAAACGTTGCCGGAATCAATGACCGCGGATACGGAGACGCCGAAAATCGACAAACGATCTCCAAATCTCTCTTTTCTCTCTCGGTTGTCTCTCGTTTCCCTGTTATTTCTCTCCGTGTTCACCTTCAGGCCTCTGTTATTTGTATCAGAAGCCTGAAGGCTTCACGGAGAGCTTGTAATGCATTCAGAGGCATCTGAATGCCTTCACGTGAAGGGCCAGACTTTGCAGGCATTCAGAGGCTTCTGAATGCATCTGGCCCTTCACGTGAAGGGGTAGGCATCCCTACAGTAGTGGGGGGCGTCGCCTAGAAAGGTAGGGGGAGGCGTTGCAAACCGCTACATCTGCAGAAGAGGAGGGGACAGCTGCAGCAGAGGAGGGGGGGCCGGAGGCCGCTCGGCTGCCAGTTCGCTTCCCAGTTCGGTAGTAGGACTACCGAACTGGGGAAGTTCGGTGGCTCTGCTACCGAACTTGCCCAAGTTCGGTGCCGTGTTTGCCGAACTGGTGAGTCCGGTAGCGATGCTACCGGACTCACCAGTTCGGCAGTCATCCTGCCAAACAGGACCCTAATCGGTAATTTTTTGCCAACGAGACCCAAATCTGTAATTTTTTTTTTTGAAACCCCTTTTTGAAAAAAGCCCCACTTTTGCTTCTGCATCTGTTTCCGTGCGCTGAGCCTGCTTCCGCTACTGTTGCGTGAGGGTCCCAAGAAGAAGTTCCTGTTCGTGGCTTCTTGTCTTGCTAGGCTGACTAGGTCAACTGGTTTGATCAGGTCAAACGAGTCGGGTCGGGTTTGACCCGCCCGATCCAGCTCAAAGATGCCCTAATTCAAAGTCAATTTGACCCATTTTCAAGAATTTGATTCGACCAGAACATAATTATAGGCATCCAGATCAAATGTCAAAATTCGCTTAACAATGAGAAAAAGACTAAACAAACTTAATTTGATTTTTTTTTTGCTCGATTTAGGGCATAAAAGACGTGAATTGGGGTTTTATACAACCCAGATCGAATTTTGGAGATTTAAAGCGACTAAAATGCAATTGGGATTAAAAGAAGACTAACGACTATTTTTTTATATTTTTCTAGTCACCAATGCTGTTTTTTCTATTTGGGTATTTTCTAATATATAAAAAATATTGAAAAATACTGAAAATACTGAAAGATGTTTTTTTTTTTTTTTGGTCAAAAAAGGTTCCCTAGGCTTGGCCAAAGGTTCCATAGTTGATTTTTTATTTTTATGAATTTTTACTGATTTTTTTATTAATTTTCTAAAGAAAACTGATTAAAAATCAGGTGTCAACAAGTGTGTCGCACGCTCAAACTATATAAATGAGAAGGGTAACACTATGGGTGTCAATGGTTCAGTTTGATTCGATTTTCTTGAAAATCGAACCTAACCGAACCATTGGGGTGTAAGCTTGAACTGAACCCAATTTCGCCCTGCACTGAACCAAAAATCCAGTTCAGTTCGGTTTTCGATTTTTCTTTTTCAATTTTTATTTTTATTTTTATTTTTTCTTTCTTTTCTTTTCTTTTTTCTTTTTCGGTTCAAAGTCAGCAGAGCCGGTGGCCACTGGCTGAGTCTCACCATGCATGCAAATTCAGAGATATTCTATTAGCGGTTCGGTTCGATTTTCCAATTGATTTTGACACACCTAGGTAATACTCGTTAAAGTTATTCTCAAGCTTTGATGAATTGTTAAGTAAAATTTCAGATCTGATGTTGGGCCTGGCTGAGAGAATCAACCTCCGGGCCATGAGATGAGAATGCACGCATGATCCTTCCAAGTTGTTTCACCTTTTCCTTCCTCGTGAAATCAAATGTAATAATGTAGGATGGGCCTCCAGAATCTTTGATTGCCTGGATTATATGATGTGCTACATAGGTCGTAGTTATAGCGATCCTAAAGTAGTGAAATTCCTTCAATCCTTAGTATAGTACACCCACATGCATAACACGTTTATTGCACAACCTATGTCCTTTGCCATTAATACGGACCGCCAAGAAAGAGGACGTTTTGAATGCTCTTCATAAAGAACCACCGGAGGATTGCCTCAATGGCCACTTTTTTCCATTTGGGAAGAGAGAGGTGGGGGGTTCGAATTCCCACCTTCGAGGGGGAGGGGAGGTGGAGACGCGCGAAGAGGGAGCAGGGTTTCGCAACCTACACACGGCAAGAAGTATGACACTGTACCACTAAGTTATATTGCCTCCCTACTACTCGCCCATTTTTATAGTGTTCTACCTAGTTTAATGTCGGTTAGTCAATATTCGGGGGACTTTGTGAGGTTTAGAATTTCCAAATAATCTAATTTACAAGTTTATTTCAAAATGAGATATCACATTATACATGTCAACATGATATATCTCGATACTCTTAATCGCCTTCATAAGTATTTAGATACATTGCACGACTTTGGTAAGTTATCTTGAATGTCTTATTTTTGGATTCAAAATTGTAATAAGTTAAAAAAATGGCATTTTTGGGTTAATTTAATTTTGACACGACTATGATATGAGAAAAATGAACTTCAGCAAAAAATAATAAAATAATGTGAAATTAATTTCTTGGAGAGATTTGGATGGTGATACGATTAATGATATGATAAAGGTGATCGGTTTCAAGGTGGATATGTTTCAAACCTAAAACCTAAAACCTAAAACCTAGCCTATCAGAGTTGGTTCCCAGATTTTGGAACCGAGAATCGACCCTAGTGACTTTGGAACTTGTTTTCTTTTTCTTTTTTTCTTTTTGGTTTCATTTTATTATATATACAATACACATGTATCAAACATGAATACAATTCTTTTTTGTACTTGAGGATAATATATTACACATATTCAATTTTAATAAATATTTTCTATTTCAAAAAAAGAGCAAGAAAACTTAGGATGGGGTGAACCGATTGAAGACTGGTTTGATCCTAAGTTCTACCATGGAACAAGCCCTGTAGGTTCAGGGTATAAAATCGGGAACCATACCGGTCAAGGTCGATTCCCCCTTTTTGGAATTGAGAACTGGACCGGTCTCCTTGTAAACTAGTCGTTCTAGTTTTTGGAATGGGCAACCGGACTGATCTCCTTATAAACTAGCCTTAAATCGACCGGTTCCTGAAATATCAAATGTCGTGTATGCTCAAATAGATATTAGGCGTCCTACATGCAGAGCGAATCCATTTGTTTCGCGAAAAAATGAACGATTTGGACAACATTTTCTAAAAAGTAATCTCATGATCTCTTGCACAAAATAAATAAAAATATATTCTCATCGTTAACGAAAATGTTTAGCAAAATTTTTTGTTGGTAATGAAAATATTTTTAATTGATTAATTATTTCAAGCATTACAAGTAATCATATTTAAGAAGAACAAAACACAAAACCGCTTGAAGACAACTCGCCGGAATTGCCCCATTAAAATCCAACTTTAGCTGTATTTGTATATTCAGACAAATTACATAGAAGCAACCAATAATACGGTGCATTTCGCCTACACAGCTATCGTGCGCTCGTCAATCCCCTTCTTCGTCGAAACGGTTTCCCGGCGGAATCGTCTTCGTCCTCAGATCATTCCTCCACGCAGACCACACAACTTCCCTGGTATGGCTCTCTCTCTCTCTGTCTCTCCTCGCAAATTTCAGCTTCTGTCTCTTCCTTTTACATCAGCTCGAAGCACCCTTTACCTTCGCCTGAGCCTTTCTCGGTTGAAAAATGATCGGACTTACGATATCTGGACAAGGTGAAGAAACGAACCGGAATTGAGGTTATTCTAAGTCTTTCTCCGAGCATTTTAGACGCGTTAATTAAGTAATTGCAGGCTCTAGTGATCGATTTATACGGCAATGTGATAAAATTTACAACACCGAGTTGGCGTCTCGCTATTGCCGATGATGAGTGTTTGGGGGATGCAATGACACAGTGCCCTCGGCCTCTTAGTGGCGATGGAAACCTCATTGGCGTTTGGGCATTGGTAAAAGAAATGTTGCTTGAGTGATATGCAGAAAAGAAAAAGAAACAGAAGCTGCGTATTGATTTGACTTAGTAAATGAAATTCTTTTGTATTTGGTGCCACTTTGCCCTCGTGAGTCATTCTAGCCCAGAGACATCAGGTTGATCCTCGTTTAGCTTGTGACTTGTTGATCACAAGCATACATTGTTGGTTGGCATGTTCCAATGAGGCGATGCTTTGTTAGATACAATTCACTGGGTGGAGTGAAGTGTTTTCATGTCAACTTCCTTCACTACTTATGATTCCAATGACTTGGAACAGAGACAGCCGTTTGCCTGTTCCAATTGACTGTTGGGTCTCATAAGTAATTGTCCGTGTCCGATCAACTAGTGAGCAAAAAATTTCTAGCAGCTTTTAGCGAGTGGAGAATTTTCTCTTTTTACATAACACCACATGCCCATGTGTTGTCATTGACATGATCACCAGAGTTTCACTTGGTCATTCCTGCAGGAGGGTCTATAAGGGTGTCCATTTTCATCTTGTGCAGATCTTTTCAATTCTCTTTGTCAACTGAGAAAATCCAAGGATTTGAGTTAGTTGGAAGTCTAACCGAGGTGGAGGGCTCAGGAAAATGTGTTGCTACTTCAATGTCAGGACATTCTCAGCGATAATGCTGTGGGGTAAGACGCTCCTGAAAGTGGTGAAGTCTCTTAGTTGTGACCTACTCAACATTTACTGATCGATATTATTCTTGAAGCCCTTCTAATTTGCTACGTTTAGTTGTTGAAGCGGCTATTTATTTGCATTTTGTGAATATTTTGTCTATGGCAGATGCGTATGTAATAAAATAGAGTTTTGGCTCTGCTTTCTTGCTGATGCGAGCAAAGAAATGGCCTCAATGAGATCCACAGGATGTGTTGACCCTGGATGGGAGCATGGTATTGCACAAGATGAAAGAAAAAAGAAGGTTAAATGTAACTACTGTGGAAAAGTAGTTAGTGGAGGAATATTCAGATTGAAGCAGCACCTGGCTAGAATATCTGGAGAAGTAACTCACTGCGAAAAGGTTCCAGAAGAAGTATGTTCGAGTATGAGGAAGAACCTCGAAGGATGTCGTTCTAATCGGAAAAGAAGACAATCTGAGTATGAACAAGCATCTTTGGCTTTCAGTTCAAATGGATATGATGATGGAGAAGAAGCAGCCTCAGTGTATAAGCATAAGGGAAAGAAAGTAGCAGATGATAGAGACTTGGTCATAAGATTTGCCCCTCTTCGGTCTCTTGGGTATGTAGACCCTGGGTGGGAACATTGTGTGGCTCAAGATGAAAAGAAGAAAAGGGTGAAATGCAATTACTGCGAGAAAATAATAAGCGGAGGAATCAACCGGTTTAAACAACATCTAGCCCGGATCCCTGGGGAAGTTTCGTACTGTGAAAAGGCTCCTGAAGATGTCTATCATAGAATGAAGGAGAATATGAAATGGCATAGAACAGGTAGAAGACTCCGAAAACCAGATACTAGGGAGATATCTGCATTTTACATGCACTCTGATAATGAGGAAGAGGATGAAGAGCAGACAGAAGGAATTTTGCAATGCATAAGCAAGGAAGTAGTGGCTTTTGATGATAGAGCTTTGGAGAGTGACTTCAAAAATGCTACCAATGGCAGGTTTGCTGGAGGAAGTGCGAATGGCCCTGAGCAGCACCTGTTAAAACGGTCTAGATTGGATTCTGTTTTTCTAAATTCTCTTAAAAATCAGACATCATCTCACTACAAGCAATGCAAAAGAAAGGTGGGTGCTGATAGAAAAGGCCGCAAGGAAGTGATATCTGCAATCTGTAGATTCTTCTATCATGCAGGAATCCCTGCCGATGCCGCGGATTCTCCGTACTTCCATAGAATGTTAGAGTTAGTCGGTCAATATGGGCAGAGTCTGAAGGGACCATCCAGTCGATTGATATCTGGCCGATTTCTTCAGGATGAGATCGCATCTATAAGGGAGCATTTAGATGACTTAAGGGCGTCATGGGCGATTACTGGCTGTTCTATAATGGCTGATACATGGAAGGATGTGCAGGGGAACATTGTGATTAACCTCTTGGTCTCCTGCCCTCGTGGTGTTTATTTTGTTTCCTCGGTTGATGCCACAGATATAATTGACGATTATGAAAACCTTTTTACCTTATTGGATAGTGTAGTGGACGAGATAGGAGAGGATAATGTAGTCCAGGTACTTAATCCGTCAATTTCTGTTCATCACTTTTCCTTCCTTTCCTTTTTCTTTCGTTGTATGTCTTCAGTTAATTGTCTGCTTGCTTAGGAGGCTTTTGTCTCATCCTCTTGACCTGAAGCAGGTACTTACCAGAGACACAGCGAGTTTTAGAGCCGCAGGGAAGATGCTTGAAGATCGAAGGAAGAATTTATTCTGGACTCCTTGTGCTGTGTATTGCATTGATCAAATGCTGGAGGACTTCCTAAAGATAAAATGGATCGCAGAATGCTTTGACAAAGCAAAAAAGATCACGAAGTTTGTGTATAACACTGGATGGCTCTTGAATTTTATGAAGAAAGAATATACTGGAGGGAAGGAACTTCTGGTGCCAGGTCTCACAAAATTTTCCACTAGTTTTTTCACCTTAGAAAGTCTGTTTAATCAAAGAATTGACCTCAAGAGAATGTTTCAGTCAAATAAATGGCATTCTTCTAGGGTTTCCAAAAGCGAGGATGGTAAAGAAGTGGAGAGAATTGTCTTAAATGTGGCATTCTGGAAGAAGATGCAGTATTTAACGAAATCTTTAGAGCCGGTGATGCAAGTTTTGCAAAAGATAGACAGCTTGGAAAATCGGTCGATTTCCTATGTATATAACGACGTGTATAGAGCTGGACTGGCCATTAAGGCCATTGTTGGTGATGATGTACGAAAGTATGGGCCTCTGTGGAGTGTCGTAGACAGCCATTCAAGCTCATTGTTCCATCATCCTCTTTATGTGGCTGCCTATTTTCTTAATCCCTCTTATCGTTATCGTCACGATTTTGTATCGGTATGAGACTAATGTGACTGTCGTTTCTTATCATACTTCACTTTTGAAGCTTTGTTCTCACCCCGTCCTATTCATTACAGCACCCTGAAGTTATTCGCGGTCTGAATGAGTGTATTGTTCGACTAGAACCAGATAGTGCAAAAAGAATCTCTGCATCAATGCAGGTAAAAGACCTTGTTTCACAATTCCATGCATGTGATTCGTGTTTTGAGACTCTTTACTGATCATGGTCATTCGAGGTTAGAGTATTCGACAAGCTGCAACAATGGCTTATGCTGCTATTCATCGATGCTGCCCATAAGCTTCTCTCTTCAAACTATCAAGTTCCTTTTACTGATGGTCTCATTCTGTTCTTACTAGATTCCGGACTTTGTTTCTGCAAAAGCTGACTTTGGGACTGATTTGGCTGTAAGTACTAGGGCCGAACTTGATCCAGGTTATACAGCTGTGACTTCATACATTAATGGTCAAGCCTTTAAGTTAAATAAGTTTTACCACATAGAGACTCTGCAAGATTACTGCTGATGGAGTTTTGTGCCGTTGATTTATTTTTGCCATAGCTGCATGGTGGCAGCAACACGGGATAAGCTGCCTTGATCTACAGCGGATCGCCATACGTATACTGAGCCAAACTTGTTCGTCTATCAGATGCGAACATACATGGAGCATATTTGATCAAGTCCACAGCAAAAGGCATAACAGTCTTTCCCAGAAGAGATGGAATGATCTTGCCTATGTTCACTATAACTTGCGTCTGAGAGAACATCAACTTGGGAAAAATGCGGGTGATTTGGTCACATTTGACAGTGGGATTCTGGAAATGTTATTGGATGACTGGATTGTGGCAACAGAGAGACAAGCGGAGCCAGAAAATGAGGTAAGCTCAAACAAAGTTTGTGTTCGTTACAATTCTTGTTATTCTAAAAGATGTGAAATTTTGAATCTTTTTTGGCTTGATTTAGGAGATTGTTTACAATGACATGGAGCAATTTTATGTGGATGACAATGAAGAGATGTTTAATGAGAATGACAATGAAGAAAAGCCGCCTGTAGAAATGGTCGCTTTGGCTAATGTCATTGAGCCTTTTGAAGTTAATTCTGTTGGTGGAGCTGTTACAACTGATGATGATGATCTCGATTTTTTTGATGATGATTTGACGGATTAACACATCTGCAAGCAGGTCACAATTAGTTAGAGATATTTGTAACATATGCATATATTATAAGATAAAGGTGAATCCCCGACTTCTGATGTCTTCTGTGACAGATGGTCTAATGCATTTGGAAACCTTTGTCTTGTCGTTACAGCTTGTGATCTAGGGTCATATTTCATTTGCCTTTTGGTGGTAATATGGTTTTCCCAGTCATCCCCTTTTGAACTTGTAAGTGCATGGGACTCTTGGGGGCTAAATATTAACGATTGCCGGTTACGAGGGCATTGAGGATATTGAACCTTTAATATTTCTTCAGAGGTTGGAAGAATAGACTGATGTCGCAACAAGATTTTCAAGTGGAGACACTATGACCATGAAAGTCTAGCCTCGTTCGGATATTGCATTACCAGTTGTGAATGGGAGGTATCTTCCTGTTGCCTTTTGAGTTTTCACTAGCAAGAACTCCAGTTTTGTGCGAGTAGCAGTCTCCCTCCACGGTGGTATGTTTCACATAGACGGCTTACGTCTTCGGTCTCTTAGACAAGTAACGGTTTCAAGTAGGAGGAGGTGCTGTCTTTCCAAGCTAAAATATGGTTGTGCTCTTTGTAGTATCGTTGTCGAACTGCTGGTGATGCATTCTGCAAGATGAGTCTACGATAACCATCCATCATCTGGTGTCAAACTCAATCTCAAGTTTGTCAAAAATAATAATAATAATAATAATAATAATAATAATAATCTCGGGCATACTAGAATTGGTACTACTATGTGGCAGACTCTACTTTGAATATTACCACTTGTTTAAAGTGTTTTTGCAGTTTGTCTGATCACTTAGGATATCCAATTTTGTCTTTGTGAATCTGTCATGTAGACGCAATTAGATGAAGTTGCATGTGGTCTGTGTTTGAGCATCCTCCGCTTTGAACATTCTGTGTTCTGTCATCTAAAATCAATCGAATGGGGCCTCTGAAACAGAAATTTGTACCGACATATCGATATCCACAAAGACCAAGTAGTGTACGAACCTTGACTCCTGTATGGTAACCATTCTCATTCTCTGATTCTGTTCCCCGGAACAGTAAAGAATGAGAATCATATTTGGTAACGCAAATAATTCTGATTCTGATTCTGTTCCCAGAATCAGTTTTAGAGAATCAGAATCAGTTTTAAAGCAAAATCCAAAACCAAAAAAAAGTTGGTTCTGGAAAAAAGAATCACTTTTGAGAATCACAAAACAGAATGAAATCTCACATCTCTCACTTTTCCCTTTTAGTTCTCTCGTCACTTTTCTCTCAACATAATAAAAATAAATAAAATAAATTCCAAAAAAATTCCAAAAAAATTGGGAATTTTTAAAAAAATCACAAAAAATTTAGAAAATCCCTAAAAATAGAATAAGCTTAGATTAGGCTAGTTTGACTTCATTTTCATAAATTTGAGCCTAAATTTCTTAGATTTCATAGATTTCACTCTTCTGCAAAAAAATGTCGCAGAAGATTAGGGCATTCAACATGCGGATGATAACATATATACTCGTAGCCGTGCGTCACAAAATGTGACCATCTGCATGTGGAGCTGGAGCCAAACATCCACTTGGATTTAGGACAGAAGCTGCAAAATGATAGTGAAGGACTTGTACTTCGTATCAAGGAGGATAATTTGGTTTTTTTTTTTTTGTCAGTGGATAATTTGGTTATTCAGCTGCTATGTTTGTATGTATTTTGGACAAAGCAACATTTAAAGAAAAAAATGAGTTCTTAATATGGGAACTATCCCATGCTTCAATCGAACTTCAAACGTCATGTATTAAAATTTGTGTTTCATTTATGACATGCTAAAAAAATAATTTATTTTAAATTATTTTAGTGTGCATTGGAAATTAGTCTTCAATTTATGACGAAATTTTATAAAGTAACTACATAATTATTTGACTTAAATGAAAAAAATTAGGAAGAGAGACAGTTTTTCGAAACAGAAATTTTGTGCAGTTATCAAACGCGTTTCTATTCCAGGAACAAAAATTTTGGGCAGTTATCAAACGCGTTCTGATTCTCTAAAACTCATCCATGAACAGAATCAGAAAAAGTCGCTTTAATCAGAATCAGTTTTCCGGAACAGAATAGTTACCATACGCAGCCTAAAAAACCCCTGACTTGAGCTGTCTAAGAACGTGGGATAAAAGCACCCTGAGCCGCCGCACCAAAAATTCCCCAAATTCTAACACAAATTGACTGCCCCTAAAGCTCTCTCTGAGCCACCAAAAAAGTGCATACATTCAACCCACCAGAAGTTCCAACTCTGGAGCTACCAAAAAGGGCAAAAAAGAAAAGAAAAGAGGAAAATCAGGTCCAAAAGCTTGGCCACGGCCACTAGAGTCGGCGAACATCTTTTTCCGCAGTGAAAAGGCAAACCCTTTCGCTTGCACCATCACCTCGGCCGACATATGCGGCGCCGTCACTTGACACTTCTAATATTGTCTGAATATCTCCGACTTAATAGCTTACCCTTTTGACCTTACATTGATACGAAGGGCGTGTTTGTTTCAGGGTAAATTCCATGATAAAATAAGACTGCTTTGAGAAAATCATTTTCAGTACAAATAATTTCGCTTTTCAGATTAGGGAATTCATTTTCCTAAATCTAATCACGCACATTTTCTTCGACTATAAATGGTTTTCATATCATTTTTAGCAGACTTAATTCGCAAAAGTTCTTTCCTTCTGATAAACGCACCCGTAACTTCGAAAGCAAACACACCCGTTCGAGATCGCCTTGGCAGATTCTATTTAACATGCCTGGGTGATGGTCTGTAAGTACCTACCTAGGACACTTATGTAGAATTGAAAGTGCCCTCGAGGGAAAATTGTCCAAAAAATCATAAACCTATTGCACTTTTGTCAATTCGGTCCTAAACCTTTTTACCTTTTGCCAATTGAGTCCTATTGATCAGAAATCGCTGACGTAAACACCGGTTATCCTATGTGGCACGATCGACGCTGAAGTGGATAATTTTTAATAATATAGTAATATTGCTCGAATTTTTTTATTAATTTTTTCTTTCTTTCTTTTTTCTTTGTTTTTTCTTTCCTTTTCTCACTGGCCACTGAGAAAAGAGAAACATAGAAAAAAAGAAACACAAAAATAATTAAAAGATATATTAAAATATTATTAAAAATTGTACAGATCGGCGGTTTTCGGCCACTAGGATTCAATTGGCAAAAAGTGAAAAGATTTATGACTAAATTAGCAAAATTGAAGGTTTAGGACTGAATTGATAAAAGTGCAATAAGTTTACGACTTTTTGGACAATTTTCCCGCACCCGTGCTGGTTAGTTTTGGGATTTATATAGGATTGAATATCTACAATGAGTAGTTGTTGCTTGTGGTGTTGAAGTCTATTAGTGTTAGTTGAGTTGTGTGGTTGAAAATCACTTAGGGAGGAGTTAAAGTTGAACCCTTGTAGACATTTCTTTTGTACCTTGTCGGTGGGCATCTCTCTGTAAATAGGCAGCCCACCTTGTTATCTTGTCTAGAGTTGTAGAGAATAGAGAGAAAATAAAGAGTGAAGGAGGGTGAGTCTCCGTTGGTATCGAAAGATGCCGCGCAGTTCTACTTGCGATTCATTTTAGTTCGATTTCGGATTTGACTTGCTAAGCTGAACGGAATTCAGAACTGCCCCTTTATTTTTATGTTTATTTTTTTAATTGTAAATGGTCACTAAACTTTTATAGGAAGGGGCATCGTACGTGGACCTGACGCTGCTAAAAATTGCTTATTCGAAACATTCACCGTTAATTATCATCGCTACATTTTTTATTGTTTTTTAAATGCTAATGCAGAGTGCATACGTGGAACTTTTTTTTTTTTTTTTTAACATTGTAAAAATGATCTCTTCTTTTTCACTTCTCAAATGTATCTTCCGGTTCTAAATGTGACGTCTCAGTCCGCCACAGCCTTAAGGCTTACTAACCACGCTTTCTTCTTTAATCTTTCTTTATACAAAAGGCGCATGCGAAAGATTAATTGAACTAGTCAAGTCGGCCATACAAAACATCAGTGCATGAAACACAAACAATACCTTAACATTTGGCAGGCACGCCTAATAAGGTATGGCCATTCAATGGTTTAACTAACCACATACATTCAATCAGCAAAGATATGGACAATATTCAAACTTCAACATGTTCTTTCATTCCATATATTTACAATCTAGTACAACGTTACGGTTTGACTTCTGGGGATGCGAGATACCAAAACCACCACCACAACAGACCGTCACGCAGATATCTTACATCAAAATTTTGTGTCGGTCTCTAGAAACTCCACTCCACTGTACAGCCAAACACAAAAACCCTATCCCCATCATACTACTTCCAACTAAGCCTGTCCGCCCCCGGTACTACTGCCGCCGACGTCCGAAGCCATGGGAAGGGGACCTATGAGCTCGTCGTCATCTCCGGCGATGTATAGGGCCACGAAACGGTACATAACCAGGGCAGAACACAGGCCTACCTCTACTGCTAAGGCACTCACTAGCTTCTTAAACATGACCTCAGGTGATCTGCATTCACATGGTCCTCCCAAGATGCAATACACTCTCGGGGAACACCCTAGCAAAGGGTTGGAGTAGCCGGGCTAACCCGTGGCATTGTTTCTATCTAAAAACCATAAATCAACAACAGTGAGCTAATGCCCCGCGAATGCAAATCTAACCCAATAGAATGCAAGCATTGAAATCAGAATATAGCATCAATAATTCACAACTTTGATGCATGCGAGAGATGTTAAGTGCATGAGATCTCTTTCAATTTCCTTGATTTCATATGTAATGCAATGCAACGCCGGCTCATAAAGAGACCGTCCTCGCTTATGAATCTTTTTGCGGCATTTCTTTCTCCAAGAGGTATTCTAGTTCGCACGAAGCGCATGAGCAATTCCCAAATAAATCGGAAGCATCCCTAATTCCCTCCGGCTCCACGAGGCATCATCCCAGTTCGTATGAAGCACAAGGGCAATTCCCGAATAAATCGGAAGCATCCCGACCTCCATAACTCCACGGGGTATCATCCCAATTCGCACGAAGCACAAGGGCAGTTCTCGATTAAATCGAAAGCATCCTGAATTTCCTCCGGCTCCACGGGGTATAATGTAACAGAATGAAACGTCATGATGTGCACACAATATGTAATTTACCTTTCTTGGCACTTCTTTCGGTGGAACTCTCAGAAATTCAATGATCATGTATAACACGCGAGATTTCGTGAATACAAATCAAATAGGATTTCATGAAAATGAGTATACTATCAACCATTGACATATAATTCTAACGTCAATCCAAACAGACTATAAAAGTTAGAAATTCACTTGCCTTTGTTTCTTGCCGACGGATTGACGACGATGATGGGCGAGTTCTAGCGACCGATGATGGACCAAGGGCGCGGACGACAGTAGGGCTTGGGCGTGTGGGGCAGGGCGTGGGCTTGTAACAGTAAGAGTTTTGACGATCGAACGACGAAATGAACTGACGTCAGGTTCTATTTATAGGGGAAAGCAGCTGAAGATTGGACCAACTAGGTAGTGACACGTGTATGCCACGTGTCACACGCCGGTGGCTTGCATGTGCCACGTACAGACACGTGTGCCACGTGTCCCTCTACGCCTAACACGTGTCCCTTGCCCGGCCACGTGCTGACAGGTGGCCCCCTACGTGTTGGTGCGTTCCCATTGTCCTCGTCTGGTCCAATTTTCACATACTTGGTCCAAATTAGAACCTAATGTGTTGCTTTGTCATCTCGTCGTTAATTTTAAATTATCTCATAATACTCAGGATAAGCTGTTTAAGGTTTTGGGGTTATCACACTAAACTCCCAAACGAGCCCATGCACAAGTTCTTAATCTTCTTTATCGTGCAATTACTGAGTGAGATGACACGTGACAGTTGATGGGTGTATCAATTTGGGGTTTTTATCCTTCGTTTGTCATAGGTATACCGGTTTGGGGTTTTTCGTGGTATTAACCCAGTTTAACGAAAATTAACGGAGAGTAAATTTGTCGCAAGTGACATGTGTACTAGTTTAAGATTTTTTATGGTAAAAAAATTAATTGTGGGTAATTTTGTCACGGGTGTACTAATTTGGGGCTTTCGTGGTCAAAAATTAATTTGAGGTAAATTTATCATAGATATGTCAATTTGAGATTTTACGTGGTATTAACTATTAATCCTTTTGTAAATACAGAGTAGAGACACAACTTTTGATTTCGAGCAAATGCGGAGATGGCATTGTAAAAGTAGAACTTGCGGTTAAGAGCTCGAAACAGACGCGATTAAGGATGGGAAATCGTCCGATTCCCGAAGAAAACCCAATTGGCGTCTTGACTCGCCAACAGGCAAATGAATTGAATTGTCTAGTCAAACCTGGTATGGAAAATAAAGACCATGGAAGAATCTCTGCGTCAGTCTCTAATCTCCATGCAATGTATAAAGTTTAGTTTTTCAATCTAAGCACCAGTCAAGATTTTTTTTTTTTTTTTTCCACAGCTACAATAGCTCTCTACTTAAAGTATTTTCTTTCGTGGCCTGGTACTTTTCTCAGCCTTGGGAAGATAATCGAGTTTAGTGGGTCGACGATGATAAGATACGATGATCGATTTGGTCAAACCAGATGCGAGCAAAATTTTCAAAAAGTATACTAAAAATCCTAAAATTTATCTTCAAAGTACAATTAAATTTAAAAACTTTCAAAAAGTACAATCGAATCCTAAAATTTGTCAAATTGGCACAATCAATTTATTTCGTTAACACCGTCAATTTGACTAACGAAAAATATTGATGTGGCATTCTTAAATTATTTTCTCTCCTATGTGGCATTTATAATTATTATTTATTCAAATCTTATTTAAATTTGGTCAAAAAACTAAAAGAGAAACGCTAAAATTTTATTTTAAAAAAATGAAAAGAAAAAGAAGAGAATAGCAAGCTCGCTAGTGGGGT
Organism: Lenwebbia sp. NSW1173648; assembly: GCA_029784005.1. Taxonomy (NCBI): domain Eukaryota; kingdom Viridiplantae; phylum Streptophyta; class Magnoliopsida; order Myrtales; family Myrtaceae; genus Lenwebbia; species Lenwebbia sp. NSW1173648. The sequence continues at coordinate 2,804,314 of JARCGZ010000011.1, forward strand.
GCTGCCATCGCCCATCGCTAGCCAGAGGGGCGACGGAGATTGCCGGCCCTGGGCAACGCTAGCGATCATCGCCTGCCCAGGGCAAGGGCAACCAGATCTAGGTGACACCGGCGCTCGCTTGGGGCTGGAAGGCTCGCCGGCCCCTTCAGCGATGGGCGGTGGCGCTATTCTCTTTCTTTTTTTCAATTTAACATGTGAATAAAAAAATACCACGTAGGAAATAAAAATTAATTTAAAAAATCATGTTAGCATTTTTCGTTAGTCAAATTGATAGTGCTAACGAAAATATTTGATTACATCAATTTTTAATTTTTAATTATATTTTTGCGACAAGTGGAGACTCATCCCCTTTGTACAAGGACACTGTTCAGATTGTGGACTACCTTTCTCCATCTCGCCTAACCCTCTTTCGATTTCATTCTCCCCAAATTTTTTTTTTTCCTAGAAAGGGAAAGGAAATCGTCCCTGAGAAAATACCCAGTTCCCTCCAGCTGTCCTCCGCCGCCTCCTCCGCCCGGCAACCCGGTTTAGTAGATAACTCGCCCACCCTGCAAACCCCACCGCCAACCCCTCTTTGATCTCCTCTTCTTCTTCTTTTGCAATTTGATGAGCGCTCCTATGTGCAAGACCAAAATGGCGGTAGAAGCCACTGAGCCCAGAAGAAGACCACCCCTCTCCTCCTCCTCCCCCAGACTCTCCCCCTCCCAGAACCCCAGATTGGCCCCCGCCCCCGCCCCCTCCGACCCCTCCGCCTCCGCCTCTTCCAGCGGCGGCTACTACACCTCCACTTCCTTCCCCAAGCTCTCCTCCGGCACAGGCACCGGCACCGGCACCGGCACCGGCACCTCCTCCCTCTCCAGCAGCACCTCCCTCTCCAGCTTCCGCCACTCTCTCCCGGACAATCCCGTCATCTACGGCTTCTCCGAGCTCCGCTCTGCCACCAACAACTTCCTCGCCAAGCCCCGCCACTCCTCATCCTCCTCCTCCTCCTGGCGCTGCTCCCTCCGCGGCAAGGACGTCGTCATCTTCCAGCGCAAGTTCAGGCGCAAGATCGACATGGGCCGCCTCAAGGACCTCCTCGGGATGATCTGCCGGAGCCACCTGGTCAGCATCGTGAAGCTGCTCGGCGCCTCCGTCTCCGGCAACAACATCTTCTTGGTCTACGAGTTCGTCGACGGCGCGAGCCTCTCCGATTGCCTGCGTAACCCTAAAATGCCCAATTTCACGGTCCTCGGGACCTGGATGTCGAGGATGCAGATCGCCGCCGACGTCGCGCACGGCCTCGATTACATCCACAACCACACCGGCCTCAACATGATCCTCGTCCACAACCACATCAAGAGCAGCAGCATCGTGGTGACGGAGCCGTCGTTCAAAGCCAAGATCTGCCACTTCGGGACCGCCCAGCTGTGCGGCGAGGCGGACGAGAACGACGTGCTCCGGGAGCGGGCGGTTCCGGCGGAGGGCGAGATCAGGGAGGAGGGGGCCGGCGAGGGGCCGTCGGGTTCGTCGCTGATGGAGCGTTCGGACAGCCGGAGAATGCAGTTCGAGGGAGTCCGAGGTTACATGTCGCCGGAGTTCCGGGTCACGGGCGTCGCGACCCAGAAGTCCGACGTCTACTCCTTCGGGGTTGTGCTCTTGGAGTTGCTATCAGGTGGAGAATCGCCATTTTGATTTTTATTAAAGTTTTGGAATTTCTTTATTACCGCATCGAACGTGCAAATTACATTTTCAGGTGAAGAGCCATTCAAGTATAAATACGATAAGCAGAGCAGAGACTTCGTGAGGACTTCCATCGTCGAAACGGCGAGGACGGCAGTCGACGGCGGGGACGGAGGAGGAGGAGCGGAGGGGAGGCTGAGGAAGTGGGTGGACAGGCGGCTGAGCGACTCGTTCCCGGTGGAGGTGGCGGAGAAGCTGGTGCGGTTGGGGCTGGAGTGCGTGGAGGCGGATCCGGACAAGAGACCCGACATGAGCCGGGTCGAAGGGAAGATGTCCAAATTGTACATGCAATCCAAGAGCTGGTCGAACAGCATCAAAGTGCCCACTAACATATCGGTTTCGTTAGGACCCAGATGAGGTTGGTGACCAAATTCTTTTTGGCTGCTATGGGATTGATCGTTCGTTCCTGATGGCTTAACTAAATTAGTCTTGTTGTGGAATTTTGGAATGGAGGGGTCAAGAGCATGATGCGACAGGACTGGATTTGGGTTCCTACGACTGTCTAATTTTGAACAGGATTCGGGTTTAATTATTGGAGGAATGGAGGGGATTTTGGGTCCGGATGGGATTTGGAGTCTTCCTAATTAGTTTAATTTAGTTTGGCGGGTCAATTCTTATTAGTTTAGTTTTTTTTTTTTTTGTGTGTGTGTGTAAAGAAATGTTTTGTTTATAGATCATACGAAACTTTCAATTTTTTTTATTTATTTGAGCTTAGTATCATATGAAATTTCTCATGATTTGTTGAAATAATATACTTGTTGGGGTTTTGAAGGGACAAACAAAAGAGTTTTTTTATTTATTACTATTTACTATTTTAAGGCTTGCAATTTGTTTTGAGTAGGTATTGTTTGTGAGATTGGATCCTCTACGTTTTATTTTTGTGTGATGTAATCCTCTAACTTTTTCGATTGTGCGATCAAATCCGTCGACCGACCACATCGAAGTGGCATCGCTTATATGACACAAAACGGCAATGATGCTAATGCAGCGTCAAATGTGCAGATAACATACAAGAAAATACTTGATTGCACAAATCCAGCAAGTTAGAGAATCGAATTGCACATGATAAAGTTAGAAAATTGAATTGCGTACATTCCGAAACTTAGATGGCAAAATCTAGACACGCTAGTCACCGAAGGAAAACATAGGAGATAGATCTTCCGGTGGCGTTCGGGCCTAACAAATGACATTGCCGCATCGATGCATTAAATCCTTTGCTCATTTTTCCTTGTCCTTGAGTTGATTTCTAAAGTCGATCTTCTTGGGATTTCGTCAACGCGGATGTGATGGTCAATCGCTTTCTAGGAAAATAAAGCTCGTAGCAAAAAAAATTGGTTTTATCCAAAGAAGAGTGGGACTAAGGAGAAGAGAGCGGTCTGGTCTACTCAACTCATCAATTAAATCATCAAAAAGAGAAGGAAATAAAAATAAAAAAATAAAAAATAAAAAAGTCAAAAGATGAAACCGAAACTCGTGCACGTGGTCATCTGTTCTGTGGAGTCGACATCTCCGACCGGGGAAGTTGCAATGATGCGTGGGAAAGTCTTGACCTTTGGCAATGGCATCTCGCTTTATTATATTCTTGTTACAGGGCCATGACCGGAGGAGAAGAACGTGAATTACATGGCCAGGAGATACTGGAACTCGTGGTCGTACGGTATCTTCTGGACAGAGATCAGCGGGGCCTGGCCGCCGTTGCGGCTCCGGAAGCAGTCCACGATGGATTTCCTGAGGGTCCCGGACGTGGGCAGCTGGTGGCAGACCCACTCGACCAGGGAGTCCGGGCTCGCCGCGAAGTCACGCATGTTCCGGAGCAGAAGCTCCGGGAACGCTATCCTTTTCGCGGCCATGACCACCACGGAGGCCTGCAAGTACTCCAGCTTCGACTTCTCTAGCTCGGCCACGACCCCGTCTGCCGTGTATATCCTCACCTGCAAGTTTCAGGGTTCTTTAGGATTCGAGAACTCGGTGCCACCCGATCAAGTATGCATATTCGGTCGGCCGACTCACAGCAGGGGATGAACGGGTTCCGCAGCAAAGAGCGAAAGTGACATTAGGATCCGTGTTCGCGAGCCCATAGACTTCTCGGACTAAGTCCTCTTTGGCATCCTTTTCGACTCTTCTGTGAAACTGCAGAAGAAGGCGGCTTTGTTATATCAGATTCACACAGATGCGCCAGCTTGGGAATTCACCAACTCGAAGGTCATCACCTCCATAACTTTAGAAGCTGTGGGCTTCCTCAAGATGAAATGCTCCATCGCTTGGGCGTTTATCGTGTTTCCTCCGATATCCAGAGTCGCCTGAATTCGAAAGACATCAGTAAGATGCATTTCTCCATTGATCTGTATTAGAAAGTTTTACACTTTTTACTAGACATTCCGTGAGCGCACCTTGTTCATCAGCGTCAGCAGCTTTTCTGGAGTAGCAGGCGCCCCGTACTGCAGAAAACCCTGTAAGAAAAACACGAAGCCAGGATATATACAGACGTAGGAAAAGAAGACTGTACAACAATACGCGACGAAATCTATACACTGAAAGGTAAATTTTCTGTTTATCAAATTATACATGCATGATACAAGCGTTGTACGTGTTGATCCAGAATGCCAGCTTCTGTTGATTTGTCAAGAATCTCAGATCCACTGTCTTGAGATGACTCATTAAGTCCCTGGAGACATTCAGATTGAGAATTGCAGTTGTAAGTGATGAGTCGCGAGAAATTTTAAAAACTGAGTATCTCTTTCTATATGCATGGAATTTTTGTAGCAGAGAAGTTTTGCACCTCAACTTCTTTAGTAAGGGAACGGAACTAGAGGAAGAAATGCACTTAGGATCCATAGAACTCGCGGTAAATCTGACTAGGTTCTTGTAAGGGCCGATGTCTCTCGGGATAGAGTCTTCCATATCAAACACGCCGTACGGATCTTGTTGCCTTGAACTCAGTCCAGTCTCGACTCTGAAGCTTCTTGAGTTGAGAGACGAGTTCAGGGACCGGGAAATCGTACCCAACTTCTCTAATTCCATTGCTCTCGACGTTCTGAGTAGCCTTATGAAAATGAAGTTCAGACACTTCATAATGTTCTCAGATAGCTTGTTGGGTTCCCACTTTTGCTTATTGTCTTCTACTTTCATTGGACTCGGCATGAACATAGGTGGCGGTGACTTCAGAGGGGTCTCCTGCCTTCGTTCCCTCAGCTAAAAAGAAAGTCATCTTGATTTAATGCGAGAACAATAATGGTTCAAGATGGTCGTAGATATCGATCGAATATTGTCTTTTGATAAGCTGAAGTAGAGTGGATAAGCTGAAGTAGAGTGGTGTGCATTCATCCGAAACACAAATGGACTAATTATGAATCAGTTTTACCTTGGGTGTAGGGTGTCTTAGGTCTTGCAATGGCAAGGTCTGCTTCAGCATCCGGCTTTTTCTCACACGACTGTCGTGAAACTTAGCATCCTCAAGGAAATGATTCTCCTTCTGATCAGAGAATTGTCTTGAATTTCCCGTTTTCTCGATCAGAGTGAAGTCCTTGAGATTGTAATCCCCTTTGATGGCTTTGCTTATGAAATGCAATGCTTTGGTCTCAAAGGCCATCCTCTCAGGAACAACTCCGTTCAAGGGGCTCGGACTTGGTGTGTATGATGGATAGCCAGAAGCAGGATGAGGATCGCTCGGAAGTTCGGGTATCTTCGTGTGTCTGGACTTTGCTTCCTTGGTAGCTTCTTCTTCATTCTTTAAATTAGCTTGAAGTCGGCTTTTTTCGTCTTCGAGTCGGGCTATCTCGTCCTCAACCATTGCCAACTCTGCTAATATCTCCTTCATCTGTATAACAAACAAGGAGTTCAAAGATAGTTTTCGTGCCAAATAATGTCTTAATGCCCCTTGAAAAAGAGTTCTTTTTGCCTTTTTCGCTAATGGAGACTTAATCAAGTTACTACACCAGCAAAGGTGCTGATAATCATGAATTGGAACATGTTATCTCCAAAATACAGTGCTGAACAAGTGAGATGATCAAAAGGTTGCTTGTTTACAACAAGGTAATGCGCTTCCTAGTGAATCAAACACAGAATTCAAGTAGGCTCCCCATAGACGGTCGGAACTCCTCTCATAATGCATCATAGGCATTGCAGTACTTATTATTCCGAAGATGGATGGATCGCGATGTAACGAATCAACTTTGAACCATACACTGTACTGCTAAGGCTGATTCTCAACTCTTTTGTCAGACGAAGGCTCAAGTTTATACAAGCTAGACCCTATGATATCAAAGCCCATGCTGCAATACATTACTTTCCTTGAAGTCTTGAACACCATGACATATACTCTACACCGCAATCCATTACTTCTGTCAAAAAGAAAGAAAGGAGAAACGAAGCTAACAAATAATGGGATTCGGAAGATGGACGTAACCTTAGGTGGAAGGCAATTCGGAATCAAGATGATCGAACCATTGTTTCGGGACTGGACGCGCTCCAGGATCTCGCGCACCTTCTCTTCTTGACTCAGCAAGAGTTGGAGCATCGAAACCTACCGAGCGAAACACATGAACAGAACAATCACATACTTAACTGCAACATAGGGAGAAATGTCACCAAATTTGCATTGCATCCTCAATTCTCTTTCTTGAAGCGTGTCGCTTTAATTGTCTGACAAACTGGGGGAGCGGCAACAATTGCATAGTGCGAAAGGACAGGCGTGGTCCAATATTTAGTTCTCCTGTTAATGCTCTACTATCTATGGAATGAACTCCAGCTGGTAAATCTTGGAGGAGCATCTGATGTTATGGGTCAGAAATTGGCTGTAGGTTATGCAATTTATGGGGGATCGAAGCCCTGCTAATCTCTTCTTTAATGGGCACGAGCCTACAATTTGCTGCTATGAATTTGCAGATCCTTTGAACTGATCAAGAACAGGTTCCCAAATCCAACTACATTACCTCTCTCTCCAGCTGCTCCTTCTTTTGCTGTTCATTGTGCCGCTTCTTTCTCTGCGTGATTAACAACTATTGCATCACTAAGCGAAACTCGCAGCAGGGGAGACTCGTTAGAATTTCTTACTGTCATGCTACGGCATTCGTAGAAACGAAATACATGTTATGATTCAAGAAGCTAACCAAAAATTAATTCAGTTGATTTATCTTCTAATTATTACGAAAGAGAAGGGCGAAATCCACGACTTAAGCACATGACTTGATGCAAAAGAAAACATTCTCTCTCGAAAATTCTCAAAAAGCTTCTCTGTTTCTCTTGGTTACTGAAACTGATGATGATGAATCGCGCCAGACGCTCAAGTCGTCATTAGCTCTAAACTCGGAGAAGAAAACCGACACGTTCTTCGTCATGCCATGCTTACGACACAAGAAGAGCACACCCAAAACAGATAAATAATACGTTGGACCAAACAAATTGATCGTTTAACAGAGCGCTGTGACACACTACGAATAGCCAGCCCGATCGTCGGTCTCGAGCTGAAACAGAGCAACTGCGCACACACTTACGATCTCGGGAGACGACGAAGAGCGATCCCATTGGCCGGCCATGAGAGAGACCTCGCTGCACCACGGCTTGAGCTTGCACCTCCAGCGCGACACGAAGAGTGATGGGAGTCGAAACAGGAGAGGATGATGGCTGAGGCTAAGCTTTTTGTGATGGTGGTGGTGGTGGAGGTGGGAGAGAAACTTGGGATCGAAGGAAGAGTGGCCGGTTGCGGTTGGTGGCGTGAGGTGATGATTACTGGAGCTACGTGAAAAATTGAAGAGGAAGAGGGAAGAGGGAGAGGATGCGAGGGAGTTTTCGGCGACGGGTTGGGGTTGAAGTAACCGTCGCTGTTGTGTTGGTGTAGGTGGTGGGACATGGTCTCTGTTCCACCCGGTCGTGCAATAGAAACATGCCAAGGTCACGAGTCGAGTCTCTCTGACGTAGCTTGCAATTCTGGTCTCTCCAAAGTTTTGCTTTTTAGCGGTTACATACCTTCTCGAGCTTTTTCTCTCTTCCTTTTTTCCCCCTTTATTTCTACTCTTGTCGATCTGATTTGAATTGATTGTGTGACTTCAGAGACCAACAACACGAGGTTGTAGGAGATGGTAGGAACAACTTGCAAATGCTGGGGGCTCCTTGGCTTTTGAAAAAATTACCATCAAACTCCCAAAATTCGGTCACAAGTCTCAATGGCGAATCGATTATATTAGAGAAATCGCATCTCACGGGATGTCAATAGTTCAAACCTATTGTCTCCCGTTTATCGTGGAAGCTCGATTCGATTCTCTTCTGGCCCTATTTGGAACAAGGGCGATGTGGGGGATAGCAAAAGTCTGGCATCGCGAAAGTTGGGCTTTGAGAAGGTGCAGTGCAGTTACTGCCTGTAGAGGTGCATCAGATGACTCGGAGGCCAGCTTGAAAACATAATTGAGTTCGAATGGGACGACCAAGCCCACGGAAGAACGAAAGAATGGAATTCTTGCCGGGTTTTCTCTCTATGTACGACGAGTTGCAAAAGCGTGAGGATTCAAGACGATCCATGCCTGACATAAGGATGTAGGATGCTATGGACAGGAATTGGAACTATAAAGAAAATCCATCCCATATCTCAAGAGCATAACTTACAAAAGTGTATTTCCATGATTCATCTCCTAATTTTGTACACATACACACACTAGTGGTACCCGTTGCTTCAGTTCAGCATAGCGGAGGAAAATCGGAAACAAGTTCCTTCCTGAACCATGCAGGGTGCCCATATACACCAATCGGCTATAAATCCTCTGCCTGTATAGGCAAAGCCTAGGGGAGTTTTGAGAGTTTTTGCACCTTCTGAAAGGTCATTGGCTGTCGTTGAGAACTCTGCCACTGGCTATGGGTCCCCAAAAAAGGCGATCATGTTGGGGTTGGTTTTCTCCATCGTCTCAGAGAGAAGTATTGGCTGAAACTATTTCTTTTGGAGAATGACCATGCAAGTGAGAGCAATGATACGGCAAGCTATGCCCATAAGAACTAGGAAGACTAAACAGAGACTCCAGTGATTAAGATCATAGCCGCTTTTCATAAGCGAACCGCATCGTGTTATTAGCCACACTCCACCATATCTGAAAGTTCACAGTAACAAAAATAAAATAAAAACAAAGACGGATTCAGTTATCTCGCAAGAAAGCATCGCAGAGTCTTGCACATTTAGATGAGAGTGGATACCTTTTTGCATTTGCTATCACAAATGCTTCCAAAGCCCACTTTGGGTAGCACAACTCTGATATGATCTCCACGAATGTGTTATCAGTACTATCACGTGTTGCAATGAGGGTCAACACAACGGGAAGAAGAACTGACCACTGCGAAACGAAAAACCGGATCAGCAGTGTTGAGGGCGATGTAACAGAAAATGAGCAGTCCATGTAGTTTATCAAACACTCACCAGTTGGGCTGGACCAGGCTCAAAAAAGATGGTAAATATGTATGCCATTCCTGTCACGCAGTACACTAAACAGACCAGAACTATATAGTTGTCTATGAAAGAGGATCTCGGATTGTTGAAGAAATAGAACATAGAAAGGTAGACCAAAGGCTTAATGAGTGTGTTGAAATGGTCGATCGTGTCCTTTGACAAAAAGTAAGCTAGGGCGCTCATGCCAGAAGAGCTCTCTCTCCAGTAATGTAACTTGTCCAGTGAAAATGATCTCAAAGCTGCAATCTTACAGAGCAGAGCTGAAAGTTCACAAAATTTGAATTAGTACTCCAAGAGATGCATCTGCAAGTTCCCTTGTTAGATGTCCCATATTCAATGACATTACAAAAAAGAGGAGTTTCAATGCTAAAAAGTATGTATACTTACACACAGCTATAACGGTATATGTGTACCCAAGGGCCCCAAATGTCTCGTCGCTAACTTTAGCAAGTGTTCCTAAACAGACTCCAGCCAGCAACAATATCAAGTAATCTACAGCTTGGATCCTAGCGTCTCGCAGCCGCTGCTTGCCAACTCTGAAGTAAACAAATTGCACAATGAGTCCAACGTAGTGCCACCCCACATTGAAGTGTTTGAAACCACAAATCTAGGATCTCAAGATAATAAAGCATGAGTGACAAAAAGAATCATAGAAACTAGAAAGCATGTTTTGGGATTTAACGATAAATGACCCTCTTATATTGCAAGAATATATAATAAGCAAGGCCAAAGAGAAGGCAGAGAGCATTGAAGGGGGGAAAGTATTCTGTGTGTCGTATACACAGCTGACGTGCTGTGAGCAACCAATCGCATTGCCCGTGTGGTATTTTTTTCATCCTACATGGCACTAAAATCGAGGATCCCTCATTTGTGACTGGGTACACTGCGTGTTACTACTACGTGGTGTAAGTTGTAACCATCATATGAAATACCTTCTCATTGGAGGGAGAATATCTATTAATGATTTTCAATTTCTGTACTTATCCTTTCAAGTAGAACTGGGTGATTGGCCTAAAAAGGTGGGAGTAAGTATATTTTTTTTTTTTTGGTCACAAAAGGAGTAAGTAGTTGAAGAGGGAAGAATTTACCTCCCTAGGAAGTACTTGTACTGTAGCAGAACACCAGGTGTAACCCTATCAGATAAATCCTTCGTCTTTAAGAAATTTTGTTGTATATCATCCCTTTTCCGTTCAACATTAAACTTGACATCCTGCCACAGATCTCCAGCGAAAGATTGTTCTTCTATTCCAGCCTCACCAGAATTCCCTCCATGAGCTGAATCCTCACCGGCAGTGGATGACATTCCATCGACTAGCTTTAACATGTCATGGGGTACAGCATACCCATTGTGCAGCATCCACCTGACAGGAAGTTGTTTATAATTGACCCCAGAGCTCGTGCTTGGTTTTACTATACCTTCCAAAATATCAATGTAGTGATCTGGAGGGTTAACCCGCTCAGGTACAGTGATCCCTAGGCTTGAAAAGTACTCCTCAACTTTCTTCACTGAACCATGGTAAACTGTTAGGCCCCCTTTGGCTAAAAGTATCAAATCGTCAAACATCCTAAACAATGCATAGCTGCAAAAAAAAGGCCTATCTCATTAACCACGCTCTAGGTTCCAGGACATATCAAAAAGCAGATAATCCAGGTTAGATAAAATAAACAGAGTATAAAACAGATACTGTAGATATCGGGGACAAATCGCTCTGTATAAGGCAAAGGAATTGAAAGGATATATCATCAGCAACTTGCCTTGGTTGGTGGACAACCATGGAAACGTTCACTCCTTCAAGAGCTTCACGTCGTAGAGCTCTGAGAAGTAACAGAGAAGATGAACTATCCAAACCAGATGTCGGCTCATCTAATATCAGAAGTGAAGGCTCCATGACCATTTCCAGACCAACATTTACTCGTTTCCTTTGACCTCCAGAGATTCCTCGCTTCTCTACTGTACCAACGAGAGAGTCTCGCACCGCCTGTAGCCCCAGGGATTCAATAACTCGTTCAACTACTAGAACCTTTTCTGGCTTTGGTAGATCCGCAGAGAGTCTACACTAATCAGAAACCAATGAAATTATTGCTGTGCTGCTGGAAAAATTTCAATAAAAACGTGTGAATGAAGAAAGAATTTGAACTTTAAGATATCATTGTGGCCACCGGTTACTAAAAGTGAATTGGAAGTAACATGACAATCTGCAGCTCAGTTAGCTAAGATACTCGCTAATAAGAGTGAAATAACTGGAGGTTGCACGAATATGACAAAAGTACATCCAAGAATCTAGGTTGAGCAGAGCCAGGAAAAACTGCATAAAGAAGGGGATCTCATCCTAGATGCAACCGATTTATATTGGGTGAATGTTGCTGGCATATAATCTTGCAATGACATACATCAAAATAATACACGCGACTGGGATCCGTAATCCGTACAAGCTTAATCCTTGTTAAGATGATGCCACTGAGTACGAGAGAAACTAATAGCCAGTCAAAATAAAACACATGTTTTTCCTCTATCCATTGTCGAACACAATCCATAATTCCATACAAGATATTCAAGCTACAGACAGCCAAGATAACCAAGTACCTGCATCTTGCGCTAAACCAAAGGTTTTCCTCCACGGTCAAGTTTCCATGCACTATATCATCTTGGGGCACGAAACCAATAATTTTCTTGTATGAATGGATTGATTCTACCTTCCCATTTATAAGAATCATGCCACTCATGGTGCACCCAGTTACCTTTCCAGCCAAAGCAGAAAGAAACGTAGTTTTTCCAGCTCCAGATGGGCCCATAACAGCAGAAACGCGGCCAGGTGATATTTTCCCAGTTACACACCTCAGAAGGTGCTTCTTTTTCCCTTTCAATGTAAGGGTTAAATCCTTAAAAGCAACCTCAATGGTTGGTCTTTTTCTGATGTCGATATCAGTTGCCATGGAAATTACTCCAGAGAAGGTTAAGTTTTTGTTCTTCTCTTGCAAAGCTTTTTCCTTTTCAATTTGATTGTATGCATACTTGAAGATTTGGCTATGGGTATGCAATTGCTTGCCCCTTGGCATGTTCTTTTTCAGATTCTTATCCCCAATCTCAAGATTAAAGCCTTCGTTACTCTCGGGGTCAGCCTCAATTGCATGCATCATCTGCGTGAGGTTGTTTTTATCCTTCTTATTCCCTTTAGCTGCTGAAGATGATTGCTCAGGCTTACCTGATCCACCAGGTGCAAATGGTGGCAGGGCTGCATCACTTCCAGGTTTGGCTTGAAACAGACCTCTTGAATCTGGTTGCTTTGTAGATTTCCTGCGAGAAAATGTCCGCGATAGCTGCGTTTGGAGCCCAAGCGCATGTTTCTTGGCTACGTCTCTTGCAGATTTCCATTTTTCACGTGCTTGAGCAGTTTCTCTGACGCTTCTCACAGCTTTTTCCCGTGATTTGGCTTGTCTTCTCTCTCGAGTAGCAAGAACTTGGTCTGAGCAGTTATATATAACAACAAGCAGAACACTTAGTCCAGCCTGCATTTAAACATGAAATGTCTGTAATCGTCTTCAGAAAAATAGTGAACTTAGGAGGAAAGAGGTATTCGCAATAGAAAGATAAACCGCTCACTCACAAAAAGCATGAGACCATATGCAGTGATATTCTGATTTTCCGATTTTGGTTCACATTTTGCAAACTCAAAGCAACCTGCAAATTCACCAAATAAGTTCATGAGGCTCCTCTAACCAACAAGGCTAGTGGAGAATAGATGGGACACCCACCTCAGCATGTGTAAAGCATCTCTCATTCTAATTACTCAAGTCATTACCCAGGTGTAAAATAGCACCTTCTTCTTCTTCCGTGTTTTCAGGGTATTCAATCAACTAATGAGTATTTTTACTGGATGTTCCTGGTCAATGTTGCTAAGATATTATGAAAACCAGGAACTATCTGCGAATGATATTTGTATATAAACCTCTAACAGACATAATTTGGAAAGTACTTGACCATTAGCATGGAAGATGTCGACCAGCAATGGAATGGATGCACTTGCAGAGTGCATATAACAGACTCAACCACAGTATTGCCCTTAATTTACTTCCCGGAAGGAGAGAATGGGAGTCTTAGTAAAGTTGAACCGCCAGTGTGCCAAAAGTCTTGTTTCCGTAAAATTGGATTGGCAATCTCTCTAGATTTACTGAAGCTATATAGCTTCTAAGCATCTATTTAAAACCTGTGACCATTCTCCTCATGCTGCAATGCATTTAAAATCAAAGGAGATGCATAAGTCTTTCACGGCATGTACTCACCTTGTTCAGATGTAGACCCTGTTCTGCAGAAATGTCTGAAAGAAAGCATTCAAATGAAATTATTAGTAGCAAAGAAAGAGAGATCAAGATAGACATTGACTTCTAGTATATGTGATGATTTTTTAGCACATGTAGCAACAAACTTGAGTGTTAGTAAGATGAGGGACAATTCTCAATACCCCTTACTGCAAGAATTTTTTTGGATAGTAGACGGACAGTATGATCCTGCTGAACAGAATACCTCACTGCTACTACCAATATCAGCCCACACATCTGCTCCTCCACAAGTATGGTTTGGTTGCCCAGGTGGAAGCTGGTAATGGTACCTGCAGAAAGGTTCTGCTAATAAACTTCAATGCATGCTAAGCATAGCCTCAAAAGTTAAGAAGAGGTTCTAAAAATGGATTAGAGCTTACGGATCGCATACACCGGTGGTTTTATTGAGTTTGGCAAGAGGACAAAAAGCACCCAATGGGCAGGCTGCAACCATTAGCACAAGGGCTTGTAACATGTATGTTGAGAAATCACGATTTCATAAGTAAAACGGGATCACAAAGTCTAACTATTTGTACAAGTTCAAGTAAAATAGTTTAGCAAATAAGTCTTCTCTGGATGTGCAATACAGATGAAAAGGGAAAGTCAATAGCTTCATGGCATAGTTGTGCAAAATCATTTCTTTCAGTGCTTTTTGACATCAAAGACCAAAATGTAGGACATGCATTTTCAACAACAAAATTATCCACCATTCAGCAATCGAAATTCAAAGCTTCTTCAGGTGAAAGCTTAGCCGTCATAGGAAATTGCAAAGAGAGGAGACAGAATTGAGAAAACAACTTGGAAACAGATATTTAAGCAATGTCTCCATCTTTCAACAGTTTCTTCTCCTTCTTTCCGTTGCAACTGAGAAATTGACATGATATTTGTTGATATCTTCCCCCATACGATATCAAAAAATGGGAAGGAGAAAATGGACTTGAAATTATCTCCTTTTTTTTTTTCTTTTTTGGGTCCAGGAAAACTAATGTATTCGAGAATCGTTAACTTGGAGTGTGTGACAGAATTAAAGAATATTAGTTCCATGGATCAGCCAATACTTACGTATCATGCAAGTCATTCCATGAGGACAGAAGAAACCTTCACAACAAGGAGCACAATCGCTAGTTCGAGCAGGCATGTCCTTGGAATTCTTTAGGTCGATTTTCTTATCGGAACCAGCGCTACAAGCCCATCCCGGTTCACATCCCGGAACCCAAGACGTAAGATTGCAGTTCTTGTTAGGTTTCAAGTAGCTGGATCTCTTAGCGGTGAAGAAACTATTGAAGTAAAACTTTATATCTGCTGCCGTGCACAAGCGCTGTGAAAGATCTCCTGTCCAACAATAGGATATCAGGAGAGCATGGAGAGCACTCATTGTCGAACAATTAATATAGCACACACTATGAAAACCTCATCAGAACATCTGCATTTTTGGACAAGCTCTTGCTCACCTCCTCATTACTCCTACCGACTTCATGTATCTTTCTTCGACATTTTAGATATTTTGCGAGAGAGTTCAAGGGGCCGTAACGAAAAGTAAGATTGAAATGCATAAAGTAATTTATAGTCTCTAAATAACAGAGATTTTTCATGACTTCCAACCGATTTCTGCGCAAGTGAGACGAAAGAAGATAGAAGTTTGCGAGAAGATCATCATCATACCTTTCGATTCTTTGGCGCAAGAAGTTAAAAAAGTCAAGTCTGAGGTAAAATTGAATGCGTCATTCCAGTCAGCATCCCTGGCAGACAAAATCAACCGATTTTGTCACATATATTCAAGATTAACAGATGAATTTCGATAGAAATTATATGGATTTTGACGATGGAAAACTATTACCTGGACTCAATCCCACAGAGCAGACATATCATATTATTACCGCATCCATGTGAGAAGACACGGATCGCGCATATTTTGATTGATTGTTTTACTACATCCAGAGTCTATCGAACGATTTATCTCTACATGATGCCCAATCCCCGCGTTGTGCGTACTATGGAAGCAATAATATTCTCTTCTAACAGATGGTGACATTGTTAAAAGCAGATAAGAAGGACGGAGAGAAAAGCGAGCGCGAACTCACACGTCCTGAATGCAGAAACCGAAATTCTTGGCAATGTCGTCACGGAAAATCGACGTGAAATTGGAGACCTGGCTGTACAAGAGCTGGGCGAAGAGCTGAGTTGCCGCCTGATTGCCGCCTTCGGATTCCCCGTCCTCGGCGGCACGTGCGACGAGCGGCGACGAGCACAGCGCGATCAGGACCAAGGACACCGAAACAGAGAGGAGGCGACGGCCGTTGATCTTCTCTCCGCTCATGGCGATCGCGAGAAGCACTAGCGCGGCAAAAAAGAAAATCCTTCAGCAATCGGAACCGATGGTGCGGTCGGGCGCGTGCATGCGTGGTGGGGACAAACGGAGCATCTGCGGCGGAGGCGGTGGCCGGCGATCGGAAGGAGAACTCGCGGGGGCGGTGATGGGAGAGGAGAGAGAGAAAGATGATTGGTTAGGATTCGTGAGAGAGAGAGAGAGAGAGAGAGAGAGATGGCGTTGTGCAGTGGCAGTTTCTGTCGCGAGGGAGAAATATGGCGGGGAGGAAGATATGGCGATGTTGGAGGAGAGAGAGAGGAGAGAGAGAGAGAGAGTGGGCGCGAGCGACAGCTTTGAAATGGAGCTTGCGTTGCAAGGAAAAAAAAAAAAAAAAGAATCACAAAATGGGATTTATAAAATCAAAAATTTCCAAAGTTCATCTCAACTGTATCATATTGTCTAGGTTTTGTGTGCCGAATAAAATTGGAAAATAAAAATGCAGAGGAAAAAAGTATTACACGTCATAAATCCACTCCACCCCTGTAGAGATGGCTATAGAAAATAATTGTCCAAAAAGTCATAAATTTATTGTATGATGACTAACTCATTCATAAACCTTTTAATTTGGGCATTTTAATCCTAAACATTTTGACAATTTGTCAATTTAGTCCTTCCAACTAATTTTAGTCGAAAAACGCTCCGGTCAACGCCGCCCACCCTACGTGCCATAGTAGACACCAACGCGGACAATTTGTATATTTTTTTATAAAAAGATTAATGTTGTTATTTTTTTTTCTTTCCTTTTGTTTTATTTTTTTCTTTATTTCCCTCCGTCGGTCGGGTTTCCCGAATCTAGCGAAAATCCCCCCCCCCCACTAGCCATCGCTAATGGTCGGCGACCGGCAAAGGCAAATAGGGAAAAAAAATGGAAAATAATTGCAATAACCGTTCACATCATCACTGATGGTATCACGAAGGATGGTCGACATCCAAATCCATGATTTCCTGCCAAAATTGCCGGAAGAACTACATTGACAAATTGTCAAAAGATTTAAGACTATATGAACACAATAGAAAGTTTTAAGACTAAATTTGCCGCTTTACGTTAGATTTAAGATTTAAGATTTTTTTGGACAATTTTCCCAAACACTCGGCTTAAACCATTACTATCGTTGTAGAAATAAGAGTGATTATAAAGTGGCTGAGATATAATTTTGGAGTCTGTAATTTTTGCTTTTCCTTTTGGAAGGACGTGAGTTCGCATGGGAATGTCATCACACGACCAATTTTGGCAGGGCTTGCATGGACGGTATTACATGTGTCGGTACGCGGCTGCATGCCGACTTTGTCCGTAGAGGCTCATAACTTCTTTGCTAATGAGATCGGATTTTCCCTTATTTAGCGGTTCATGGGTTACCCTTACCATAACCGCAGAGAACCACCCAAGGTCAAATAGCGGCAATCTCGGGTCAATTGGGCTCAACTTTTCATGAAATCAAAAGAGACCCGGTACGAGAATTCGAACGTGAACGAAACCAAATCAGGTGAGAAACAAAATTCGTCAGAAGAAAATGTAAAGGAAAAAAGAAAAATAAATCGGATTTTGATATTAATAATCACCGGATTAGCATGTGATTTGGAATAGATTTGTTCATACCATGTTGATTGATCATAAATTCCGACAGTTTAATTGCAACATTAATTCTATATTTCCGCGTGGTCCCATAGTTCATACGAATCAAAAGAGACCCGAACGAGAACGAAACAAAATTCATCAGAAGAAAATGTAACGGGAAAAAAGAAAAATAAATCGGATTTAAAATTAATAATTACTGGATTAGCATGTGATTTGGAGCAGATTCGTTCATGTGGTGTTGATTGATCGTAAATTCCAACAATTTAATCGCAACCTTGACTCTATATTTTCGCGTACTTTTTCAATTTTGTACGGCACCGCGTCATATTTACTATTCAATTTATGCGCGATAAGATTGTAGGGATTTCTAGTGGGATTTTTTTCCTTTTTGAGAAAATTTGAAAAGCCAAAATCAATTCGTATTCTACATACCCAAAAAACGAAAATTGAAGAAGAGTAGAAGTAAACGGAGAGATTACTAACTAGGCAACTTCGAATTTCACCGATATACAGATATGCAGACCACGAAAATTTCACTTATGAAAACCTGTTCTTGTTTATGACCACAACAACAACAACAACAACAACAAAAAAGACATGTTCTTGCTCACAACATAACAGCAACTATGCTTATTTACGCCCGACCGACCTTGATGTCGTTGATCGCCTGTTCTTCCCATCGCCTTCCCCACTCCTCTTGCTCGGTTCTCAGATGAACACTATCGGTTTCAGGCGAGCGACGTCTTCATCCGAGAAAACCGGCCAACAGAATTGCGTCCCGGAAATGGCGTCGTAGTAAGATTGCGCCGACATCGTTCGGGCCCTCGAAACCGCGTTACGACGATCTTCGCCGTGCCGGCCATCCCGGACATCATGATCAGGAGCATTGCCGCCTGCCTTGCCATTGAAGTTTGTTACAGTTGGGGGGTTGCTTATCACGTCCACGCTACCACCGCCTCCGCCCTCGCTCTGGCTCACTAAATTGGTGGAGGGTTTGGCTTCGGCTTGGTTCAGAAGCCACTGTATGGCCTCACCGCTGGTTCGGTGGCCGAGCTCTCGGGTCAGCCGGAAAACACGGGCTGCGCAAGCCGCTGGGATGCGGATCCAGCAGCCTCGGGGTCTTAGCTTCGGGCGGCGATCTTTGGCGACGGTGGCTCTTGGGGCATAATATTGTGGGGTTGGCAAACCATTGGAATTCATGGCTCAAAAATTTTCTCTCGCTAAGGCTATATGCACAAGTGATAGTTTCGATTTCTATGTGGTTTGTGAGCTTATATAGTGTGCATGACGTGTTTGTTTGTGCATTAATCGACGCCCGTGTTACTATCCTGACGTGCTCTTCGGACTTCGGCTGATACTTTCCTCGTGGGGCCCAGTTGATCTATAATCGGGTCCTTGGCCCGGTCCACATAAAGCCTTCTCGTGTATTTGGGCCTCGCACGAGGCCCGTTTAGGCCCAATGCTTGGCCCGCAAGAGTAGAAACGCAGACCCGCGAAATGGACAAAGGAGGACTCTCTCAACGGTTCTCGAGCTCGATTCCTGGAAAATTTTAAAACGGAAAAAATCTAAAGGAAAAGGAAAAAAGAAAAAACTTGAGGAATCTTCTGGAACCACCACGGTTTGTTCTGTAAGCCCTAAATACAACACAAGCGCACCCACTCTCCCTGTGCGAGCCTCCTCCTTATCCATACATCGCGCACTGCGAAGCCTTACCAAAACCTCCTTCGGCCGCAGCGCCAGCAGCAGCAGCTCCGAAAACCCTAGCTAGCTTTGGAAATGGCGTCAGCTAACGCTATCTCTACAGCTTCCATCCTCTGCTCCGCCAAGCAGGTAACCGTTTCCCGTGAAAAAATTTCGAGTCGCTGTTGCCTTAGACCATTTGCGATCGTCGATGCTCCTTTCGTTTCGAGCGGATGAATTTGGATCGGAGCTTAGGCTCATCCGTCTTCGGCTCTCAGCCGCCACAATGATGAAGAAGCTCTGAGATTAGAATCGAGTCTCGCGGTTGGTGGAACCAGGTGGTTTTACTTACTGTCGATCGTGTTTTTTATGTTGCCTTGATGTAGGGGAGCTTGAGGAGGAAAGGGAACCAGAAGGTGAATTTCGGCCAGTCCAGCAGGAAGTTCGCGGTGAGAGCTGCCGCCAAGGAAATAGCATTCGACCAGAAATCCAGGGCCGCTCTTCAGTCCGGCATCGACAAGCTCGCGGATGCTGTTGGCCTCACACTCGGTCCGAGGGGTAAGCTAGCGATGGTTCTCCCTTTTATGTTTACTAGATGAATAACGACAATTTGAGTTGACGGTGAGGCCTACAAAGCTATAGCAATTGGATTGACTGTGTGAATGTATTTGTTTCCATGCACATGTTTAGGATGTGTTGTATAGAATCCATCTTGCAATCACGTTAGTCAAGAACCTATGGAGAGTAGTTACATTATTGGACTCGTAGGTTATTTCTCTGGATAGGGCTGATTTTTTGTAGCAATAGAATGGCAGTTGTTATGCGAACTGTACTTATCAGGAAAGTGTTCATCTGCTCTCTGCAGGGAGAAATGTCGTCTTGGATGAATTTGGCAGTCCGAAAGTTGTAAATGATGGGGTCACAATTGCCCGAGCAATTGAGCTACCTGATGCTATGGAAAATGCTGGTGCTGCTCTTATTAGGGAGGTCAGACTTTCATACTGCAGCCTTGCACTTACTCTTGGTTGATGACTTTCCATCATAAGCTAAACCCTTTCGGTTAGAATTGCTTTTGACGATGTTTATTTTGCTGATAAATTTTGGTTCAAACATAGGTCGCAAGCAAAACTAATGACTCTGCTGGTGATGGTACAACTACTGCATCAGTCCTTGCTCGTGAAATTATTAAATTGGGATTGCTGAACGTTACATCCGGTGCAAATCCAGTTTCGGTGAAGAAAGGCATTGATAAAACCGTTCAAGGATTGATACAGGAGCTGGAGAAGAGGGCTAGGCCAGTTGAAGGACGTGATGACATTTTAGGTAATGTGCTCGCATAGTCCATGAAAGAGCAAGCTTTGAACGGAAAACTTCTAAGTCCTTTATACTGATACTCTTTTGGATTCCATTGTAGCCGTTGCGACAATTTCTGCTGGAAATGATGAGCTCATTGGAACGATGATTGCGGATGCAATTGACAAGGTCGGCCCGGATGGTGTTTTGTCCATTGAATCATCATCATCATTTGAGACAACCGTTGATGTTGAGGAGGGAATGGAGGTCGGCATTTCGTCATTTTTCCTTTGTGCATCTTATTTCTCATTAGTTGGGGAAGATAAGCATTCCCCCTCCCCTGGAGGTGGTGGCGGAAGTTTTTACTCATTCGTTTTTTCTGTTCTTGGAAATGTTTTTATTGGCTTGCAGATAGACAGAGGATACATATCCCCTCAATTCGTCACCAACCCCGAGAAGTTGATCGTGGAATTTGAGAATGCAAGAGTATTGGTGACAGATCAAAAGATTTCAGCAATAAAGGATATTATCCCCTTGCTGGAGAAGACAACTCAGCTGAGAGCTCCTTTGCTCATAATTGCTGAAGATGTGACTGGTGAAGCTTTGGCTACTCTTGTTGTGAACAAGTTGCGGGGCATCCTTAATGTTGCTGCTATCAAAGCCCCTGGATTTGGTGAAAGGAGAAAGGCAATCCTACAAGATATTGCAATCTTGACAGGTGGTTTTTGCTTCCTTGTAGTCCAGACCATTCACCTGTTCTGTAAAAACATGCTTAGCAGACTTGGAATCTCGCTAGTTTATAGGGCATAGGTGACATCACTTGCTCATGGTTTGTTAAATCATGCAGGAGCTGAGTATCAAGCCAGTGATCTTGGTTTGCTTGTTGAGAACACATCTGTTGAGCAGCTTGGGCTAGCTAGAAAAGTAACCATCTCTAAGGATTCCACGACCATTATTGCTGATGCGGCGTCAAAGGATGAACTACAAGACAGGATTGCCCAATTGAAAAAAGAGTTGTCTGAAACTGATTCTGTATACGACACGGAGAAACTCGCTGAGAGGGTTGCCAAGCTATCCGGGGGAGTTGCTGTGATCAAGGTTGGTGCAGCTACTGAGACTGAGCTTGAGGATAGGAAGCTCCGGATTGAGGATGCCAAGAATGCAACTTTTGCTGCCATAGAGGAAGGCATAGTGCCTGGCGGTGGTGCCGCATTGGTTCACCTCTCCACTTGTGTGCCTGCTATCAAGGACAAGCTTGAGGATGCGGATGAAAGATTGGGTGCTGACATCATTCAAAAGGTAAATTTTAATTGCTTCCAGTCGCAATATCGTGTCAAGACGAGGATGAGGCAATGATTGCTGGAATAAATATCACCTCTATTTGGAAATCTGTATCACTTAGTTGCTTTTAGACGAAAGAGAAGGATTTGACTGAAATTCATTAAGGCAATATAGCACACCCATCATCGGAGATACTTCAAAGAACCTTCGTTAGGACACAATTCTTTTGAAAAAGGCACAGATAGACCATTAATTCTGTGAAGTGTTAACTGTTTGCTGTCACATATATAGGCACTTGTGGCACCAGCCTCATTGATAGCACAAAATGCTGGAATCGAGGGAGAGGTGGTGGTGGAGAAGTTGAAGGCCAGCGAGTGGGAGATCGGGTACAATGCGATGACAGATAAGTATGAGAACCTGGTAGAGGCTGGGGTGATCGACCCAGCAAAGGTGACGAGATGTGCTTTGCAGAATTCAGCTTCGGTCGCCGGGATGGTGTTGACTACCCAAGCAATTGTTGTCGAAAAGGCCAAGCCCAAGGCTCCTGTTGGTGCTCCACCCCAAGGCGTTCTTACTGTATGATACTGAGAGTTTCGAGTTCGGCTCGCCCCTGGTTAGATCTAGGGATAAAAAGAGGCTTTTTGTCAAGTTCGATTTATATAGGAAGGGGCTGGTCGAAACTTAATTTTCTGTTTAGATGAAAACCCTTTCTTCGAGGACTCACTTTTTCATCCGGCTTTTGCTGCTGTGAAAGACGGTTGTATTGTTTGTGCGTGGGTTATTTTCTGTGCAAGTGAAAGAGTAAGAAGCACCTCTTCTCTGGACATTTATGCTTTGATACAAGCTTTTGGAAATAATCTAGCTTTCTCCAAATAGAAACTCGAGCTTGATTTTGACACATTGTGTCCTCCACAATGAACATTGATAAATAGTCCCCCCTTTCGAATGAGGCACCTCCATTTACGAGTTTATCATCAGGCAATAGGGCCTGTTCTCTTCGCCTACCATTCCCTCGAAAAAATTACAATTGGCTCTCACTTTCACGGGGGATTTTGCCCTCCACCTCTTAGGCTGCGTTTGATTATTAGGATATTTTATCTTATCATGTGTTTGACAGCTGTTCAGAATAGGATAAAAGGAGATATAAAGGGTTATAGTTAGGATAAAAAAATTCTAGGGGAGGGGATGGAATAGATCAAGATAAGATTTTTCAAGTGAGTAGACACAAGTACAATCGGGTTTTTTTCACAGCCACCGCTTCTCCTCCGCGTTGGGCTGCCTCTCCATCCGGCCGGACCGCCTCTCCAGTGGAGGGGTCGCCTCTCCGGCGGCAACGACCGTCAAGTGTGGCCGCCTATCCGGCGACAACGACTGGGGTCTACGGCCATAAAGCTGGGTATTTTCACGACCTTATTTTTTAATTGATTGTTTGGCGTGATATGATCATGTCCGTCGTTCTTTGACCACTTGAACCTTTCCAACATTTGAAATGGATCTCAACATGTTATGAAGAACTCGAGGTTGATCATCGATTTTCAAAAGGGGTCTCGACATTGGAAAGGGCTCTCTTGGAGGCCTGCATGAGGGCATTTTCAACTTTCGAAAAGAGGCCGAATAATTATATTGTTCAGCATTTGTTTACTCACTCAACAAGACAATAAATAAGGCCAGCGGGTCATTCTCGAAGGATTCGACTCCAAATCAAGACCCTCGATTCTACGGGGTCTACTCCGTCGATGTTGTGCTCGAGTCCATATGGCACAAACCTCTGCTCAGCAATAACTTACACATCATTGAATATTCTAAAGCATGTTTCAGAAAAATAGAGTCGATCTCAGCTGCGTCTTACCTCTGCTTATCTAACTTTAAATTCGTAGTTCACATAACAGTAGATAGTATATGAGAAAATCCTTAGATTTTTAATTCTATCCTATCCAGTCCTATCTGCTCATTCCTCGTAACTTCAACTTCGATTGACATGTCTTTCCAACAAGATGATATGTTGCCCATGTCTGATGTCTCTGTGTCTACGTAAGTGTTAATTGCTCATAGACCTCCATACTAACCATCGCAAAACAAAATTAGACATGTCAATAGATTTACGAATTAGCTGCACGTAGATAGGTTTTAGCAAAGAAAAACAAAGGTGTGCACGTAGGCAAGGCGAAATAAAAACTCTTCGTTTTAAGATAAGTCTGATTTCCCCCGAGCATCCGACTATAAGGTTTTCTACAATAGAGATAGATTCGGAGGAAGAGTCCAGAAAGCACTTCTAACTCGTATATCTCAGCTTTTATCATAACTGCTTTGAAAATCCAATCATAAACATCCATGTTATCGAAGGATATAGATGCCAAAACGGTTTTGATAGTCGACATTGGCGTTCCGTTTGGTCACCTTTGCCAATACACGATTATTTGTTCCATCCCATTACATTCCATATGAGAGATCAGAATTGGAATTTTTTTAGTATAACTTTTGCATCACCATTCACAATGCGAATAAGATATTAAAGATTCATCCGAATATAACTAACGTTACTGCAATCTCAATGTAAAACTATGAGCAGAATCAATCATCAAAACAATCACTATGAAATGGCATTGGATGGAACACGGAAGTAAGAATCAGACGTGGGCAGGAAGGGAGGCAGGGCTTTGGAGATATGTAGTTCGTGGAGTGGGGAGACTAATATGGCGGCGGACAAAGTGAGCTGGTCTATAACCATTATCACCGTAGTTGCGTTTGAGTTGCATTACCAATTTTCCGAACTTCCAACTACCTTCTCCTTCCATTGATTTGGAGCAAGTAGGGATAGAGCCATGACTTGTTGGTGCCACATCACATGATCACGAATGAAATGCATATTTCTCTCATCATCCAAATTAGCAAAAGAATCAGGGAATGGAAACTCGAGGGTAACCCAGAAAACAAAACTAATTTAGCAAACCTCAAAAGATGGAACAAAATCCTGCCTTCATGCGAACAGAGACACTTAAATCAAATTTAGTTCCCAGAAATTGACTAGAAGAGTAACAAACCACAACAGGTTTTCCTATAGTTCACACAGGTTAAGACAGAGACATGAGCAGAGCAAAACAATCCCATGCGTCGCTCTAACTCTCTGTTTGCTCCCTCAGCCTTCGGATGGTGCTCCTAACCGTCACAGCACTCGCGGTGCTGTTACAACAATACAATGGAAACAATTAGCTACTTCAATAGAACATTTGATCAAAAGAAATCAGAAGCAAATTATCAAGAAAGTATATCCTTACTTCAAGGTGTAGGCACCACCAGCTTTGACCTTCCCGCAGTCCTTGCAACCCCAAATACCAACAGACTTCCTCTTCACTGCATACTGTACCATCGAGTATACAATAGGAAAACATTACGTGATGGCAAAGGACTGCCGAAGCTGACATGCTTAAAATCCAACTAGTTCCGGAAAATGAAGCCAAAGCCCGCTTACCTTGCCACAGAACTCGCAGAAATACTTGCTATGCTGCGTAACCTCCATTTTCTTAATCTGCTTACGCAGACTGGCACCATATCGCGTTCCTGTGTTCAAAAGTGAATTAGCAAAAGCGCGGTCGTGCACAAGCCATCGACCAAAGATCTATCCTACACTTAAGTTTAAAGACTGCAACAAGCCATCATACAATCGAAACAGATTGTTTGGAAACCTACCATACTTGCCAACAATGCCAACCTTCTTCGTGCGCTTGGCCTGCACAAGATTCCGAAACATTTGTCAACAAAGTCGATTCTGATTTAGCGCAACAAATCAAATGCTGGAATGACGCTCAAGTTCTTGGAACCGAGATAAGTGTACTTCAGCTGCCTTTAGATATAGAAACCAATGGAAATAGAAAATTTCCCAGCTCAATCAACACAGTTGATTGAGATCGACTTCAAAAGGGGTGTACGCACGACCTAAGATGCTCTAGAAGAAAGAGACCTCATGAAATTGCTCATCGTTCAGCAGGCATCTCTTCCGTTCAATCTGTCCTAAATAGTACCATCAGTCAAAATAGATTTGCTGAGGGCAAAAGCCTTTCTACCGAACAGATAAAATCCGAAGTCAAATTTCAGCATCTCCACTTTCCATGAAACCACAAAACATCGTCGGTGTCGTTAAGTATCATATTAGGCGTCACAGGCTATTGCAGTGAGCGAAAACTACATCAACCTGAAGCTAAGGTCACATGTAACTCCATACAGTCCGAGAACTATTACCTAATTAGAAAAGGAACAGAACCGGGAGTGACGATTCGATTGCTACGAAGAGAAGCAAACGAACAAACAAACAAACAAACATCGATTCTGGTGATTTCATAGAATTCGAGCTGTACGAGGACTGAGAAACCAATAGAGACGAACAAAGCTTAGCGAGAGAGAAAGGAAGAGTACCATTAGAGACGAGACAACGTAGAAGCGGCAGTCGCAGAATCGAGCGCAAATGAAACCCTAGAACGCTTTCCCGTCGTTGCTATTTTATAGGGAAAAGAAAACCCTAAAAAGAACCAAAACAAATGAAAGGAAAGGACCTTCAGGCCCATGGTGGGGGCGCGATCTGGGTTATGGGCCAAGCCCGGCCCAATGACTGCGTCAGAAATCTTTTTCTCTATTTTCCACATCTCGTGTCGCGCGTGATTAAGGGGGTGAATGAAAACCATTTTGTTCCAGAAATAGGTTTCTGGAACGGAAATAGATTTTTCTATTTCTAATTTTGGATGATTTTTTGAGCCAAAAAAATGCGTTTAATAACGACATAAATTTCTTGTCTTGGAACAGAAGTTCGTTTGACAACAGTTGAAAATTTCTACTTCTAGAATAGAAGTAAGCGGCAGAGGCCGGCAACCGGCGGCGGAGGCTAGCAATCGGCGGCAGCGGTGGCCGGCAATCGGCGACGGCGGTGGCCAGCGACTGGTGGTTTGGAACATAAATTCTATTTCTATTTCTCCTTGAAACTAAATTTTTTGTTTCTCAAAGTTGTTCCAAATCTATTTCTGGAACAACATTTTATTCCGGAAATAGAAAAATAGAATTACGTTACCAAACGATTTTCTATTCCAAACCTGTTCCAAAAATAGGTTTGGAATAGAAATTTTATTTCTGGAATATTACCATGCACCCCCTAAAGCATCGGTACTATTGCTTTTCTCTTATAATTGATTTCACAATGTTCCAATAAAAAGCTTACAAATGTGATCCGGGTCCACGACGAGAGCCCCGATGCATTTGAGATCTCGATTGTTAAAGGGTCCCACTTGGAACCTATATGATCTAGGGGAGGAAATGCACTAGGCTCACATGTTCTTGTCGACCGCACTCAAGAGTATCTATCTCTACGCGTGCTTGCTCTCGTAACACGAGACTTCGCGACTTGAGCTCTTCCATACGCCACTGGGGTTTCGTGTGTTGTACACCAAAATTTACCTAATTTCTCGGCCAAAGACAAGGTTTTCAAACGCAATTGAAAAGTTCAATGAAACCTGGGAAAACAATTTGAATCATGAGTTTTGCACTTGTTTAATTGTTGGAAAAACAACACGAGAGTCGTGCAACAGGAGGGTCGTGCAAAGTGGGTCTATAAGTATGAGAAGATGAACGAGAACAAGAGGGGGTTGAGCGGGGAGAACTTTACATATGATGACGTGTCGTCCATTCAAGTTGTTTAGGGTCAAATTGTGCTGGAATACACAAAATAAACACGAGGGCTTCAACCATTGCGATGGTTGATCAATCGGTCCAGGATTTAGGCTGCATTTTGTTAGACTTTTGGGATAACTTTTGGAAAATTGTAAAGGATTTTGAGTTAAAGAGTTTTTCGAAATGCGAATTGTGTTTGTTAAATTGTAATTTAAAAGTTCATTGTAAAGTAATTTTGGATAAAATAGTGTTTGAAAAAAAATTAATTTTGTGAAGGACTTTTCTTATTTTTTATTATTATTAAAAAGTAAAAAGAAAAACGCAAACCCTTCGCCGAACCGGCAAAGGGCTTAGGCTACCGGCGACCCAAATTTGGTGTCGGCGGTCGCCGTCTAAGGTCACCCGACCACAGGCGAGGGTCGCCTGGGGTCATGCGACCCTCGGCAATGGTCACGGGACCCAACAGTCGTCGTTTGGGTCACGCGACCACCGCGAGGGTCGCGGGCCCATCGCCAGCTCATCATCGGCCGCACTCACATATAGAAGATGAACAGTTAAAATCAGGGCAAAATCGAAAAATTGGTGAGGGTAGTTTTAGAAGAAACTTCTTTTTACTAACCCTAGACAAGCATACTAAGAAAGCTGAAAGCCCAAGGCACCCAAAAACCTGCTTTGAGCTTCCAGCCTTCCCAAGGCTCACTTTTCCTTAGCCTTTTCAAAAAAATCCCCAAACGTCCAATATTTCGCCCAAGGGGCTTTGAACGCCCAATTAGTTTACAAAGGTCTTAAATCCTATTCCTCAGTTTTAGGAAACCTTGATCGGCCCATGAAAGGTGGGCCTTGGCACAGGTGTATGGCTAGTCTTGGACTTTCCACTCGCACCATGATAGGATCGAGACAACGAGCATGCCCAGCGAGTAGTTGTTGCAACGTTAACGTCTTAAGCTGAACATTCCATGAGCACATGCACATCTGCCAATCTGGTCCCGACCCTTCTTGGCTAGCTAGGGAGCGAGGGTTCAAAAGGTTCGAAACGAAGACTAAAACGGATGATGAAAAAAGTACATATCATGGTAGGTAGGTGCCCATTGGCAATTTGAAAAGGCCCAGTCCAGGGCTCGTATTTCCAAATCTCTTTCCCGCGCTCTGTGACGATAATAATTTGCCACGTCGCTTTATTGGTGTCGAAAAAGACCCAAATGCGTCCGATGTTGTCTCGCCGTTCTCATCTTCTCCATCAAGCCGCAACAAAAAGAATGTCAAATGGTTCGACTCCCCGACCCAAAAATGCAAGAGAAGTCGAAAAGATCGGTACACGTTTTTTTTTTCCCCTCCCCGAGCTCGCCACGACGGTTCGTTCCATAGAATTGTCGGCGGGGGATCAGATGCAAGGCATAGATTCGATTCTCCCACGTCACCGAGCCTCGATAATCCCCGCATATTTGTGCCGTCGACCCCGACTCTAAAGTCTCCTACGAAATTAATCGCGTACTCTGCAGGCCGACCGTGTAAACAAGACTTTGTGGTGGTCCATGTGAACGCCAAAAGGCCCAAATGAGAATAACGAGAGAAAATTCTGGTGATTCTTGAGGCCGTGATTGATGATTGATGCCCCCACTCATCCCCTCAACTAACGACGCAGACAAGGACGGGTATGGTCGAATGTATGCTTGCGTAAATAGAATATGAACATGCACTTTAGATTCAACATAGAATCTGCTTTTTGTTTAGTGTTGTGTTGAATGTCGTGGTTTTGCGATCCTCCTCTTTTTCTTTTTCTTTTTTTTTTCTCTTCTCAAAGCACCCCACTTTTGGATTTGGATTTGGGTGCGGTCCTTTTCCTCCACCTTACATTGACAATGTCTCCCTCCCTCCCCCCCAACTTTATGAAAACTCCTACATTGATCTTCGATGTATCGAAAATTTCACATCCGTACGAGTCGTAATTCTTAAGAACCTACCTAACTACTCGAATTTTTAAAACATCTCACATCGCTTGTTTACGAGATCTTTATACTCTTTATTTATATGTGAATCTCCTTTAATCCATTGGTTTAAACTTTTAGGTCAAACATTCTAACATGATATCAAAGTCAGCTTCTGCCCCGATTTATTTCGCTTGTGTGACCTGATCTCGACTTGCACACGAGGGGTATCAAAATTATCCCACGGGGTTTATATGTCCTTTTTATACGGGGCGAATTACTAAAAAAGTACTAAACTTATTGCAGTTGTGTCAATTCAGCTATAAACCTTTTTTTGTTTCAATTCAGTCATAAACATTTTGCATTTGTCCTAATTCAATCTTAAACCTTTTACATTTGTGCCAATACAGTCCATCCGATCAATTTTGCCCGGAGATCACTGACGTGGCTTTGTCTGTGCTAAAGTGGCAATTTCTAATATTACTTTAATATTTGTTTTGAATTTTTTATTGTTTCTGCTTTCCGTATCTTCTTCAAACTCTAGCTGATCGCCGAGGTCTAGCGACCAGCGACTCGCCGGCCTCAAGCGAGGCTCACGCTGGCCACTGGCGAGGGTGAGCCTCGCCAGATCTGGGACCTTGCCGTCGCTGGCCAAGGGCGGCCTTGCCTTTGGCCGGTTGCTGATCGGCGACTAGCTAGAGGTTGAAGAAGATAGGGAAGAAAACAATAGAAAAATATTAAAATTCAAAAAATATTAAAATTTGCCACGTCGGCGATTTCCGGCTAAATTAATCGAAGGACTGAATTGGCACAAATGCAAAAGGTTTAAGACTAAATTGTCAAAATAATTTAAGACTGTATTGGCACAATTGTAATAGGTTTAAGACTTTTTGGGTAATTTTTCCTTTTTATACATGTGACCTCCATCTATTTATTAGTTTAAGTTTTTTGGTTGAACATTCTAGCATGTTCAAGTTACATTCCAACTTGATATTAGCTCAATGTTCTTTTCCAGGTTTGTTTCGCGTGTATAGCCCCCGTAGGTCCAATTCCACGCGTTATTTCTAATACGTCTTGCACGTGAGGGGCAAAAATTGACACATGATTTATGCGCTTCTTATATACACGTGGTATCTCTCTACCTATCAGTTTAAACTTTTTGGTTGGTCATTCTACCACGCATCACCTGCAATGAAGTGGCTTGTGTGGAAAAATATCTACGTAGTACAAGTTTGCTTGGTATCTAGAAGTTCCATGTAATCCAACTCTACCACCACTACAGTTTGTCATATTGTCGTGAAAATAGATTCTGTATAATTTTTCGATACTTCAGAACTTAATTCTTCTCGAAAATCATTAACTGCGCGATAAAAGATTAGTGCTCTACACCATTCTTGAAAGCCAGTATAAAACCCTAACAACAATTAGCAGACTGGTCAACTTTCGAGTCATGTTATCAACATCATAAAAGTCTTTCGTTGTCAAACCCTACAACCCAACGCTTCATGTCTTTTAAGCGCCGCTCCTACGGATTGGTCCCCCTCCATTTCAGACTTTCTTTTTCTGCATGTTCTTTTCTTGCCCTAAAACGACGTGCATGCTTGGTGGAATGTGATAAACGCTAGCGCATTTAGTTCGATAACTCAACCCAGAACATAGACAAAAACGAGCAAAAAAAAAAAAAAAGAAAACCACCGAAAGCGACTTGTTCATCTAGAAGAACAGACTCGTCGATCCTCGTCGCGAAATGGCGTTACGACGCCGCAGTGCGGTTTGCCTTCTGTTTCTGCTACCTTCGTTTGGTCAACATCTCGTTTTCATCGGTCAAAGATTCATATATTTTTTTTTTGTCAAAGATTCATACTGGGGTTTAAGAATGTGTTTATCTTAAGATAATAATCTTCCTTTCCTTGAATATATGACTGGACATTGATACAGAATGATGGGGAAAATTCTCTAAAAAGTCCTAAACCTATTTTACTTTTATTAAATCAGTCCTTAAACCTTTTAATTATGCAAATTGAGTCATAAACTTTTTCACGTTTTTTCAATTAAGTTCATCCAGCCAATTTTTGTCAAAAATCGCTAATGTGGACGCCGACCGTTTTACGTGACACACTCGGCATTGGCGTTGACAAATTTTAATAGGCTTTTTAATTTTTTTCTAATTTTTCTTCTTTTTCTTTCTTTTTTGTCTTTCCTTTAGCCGGTCGCCGAGCCTCAGCGATAGCTAAAGATCAGCCAGAGGCAAGGGCCGGTGAGCCTCCCCTCGCTAGTGGCTAGGCGAGGCTCACCCTGTCCTAGCGACAGGGAGGTCAGGGGCGGGCAAGGCCAAGCTTCGCTAGAGGCTCGGCGACTGGCTAGAAGAAAAAAGAGAATAAAAGAAAGAAAGAGAAAGAAAATAAAATAAAATTTAAGAAAAATTAAGAAAAATATGAAAATATTATCAAAAATTGTCCACATCAACGCCGGTCACGCCAAGTAGGTCGATCGCGTATGCGTCATCAAGTTCCGGCTAAAATTGGTCGGATTGGCTCAATTAACAAAACGTGAACTAAGGTAAGTAAAAGTAACGAAGGACGTAAAGCGTATGACTCAATTAACACAATTAAATTGACAAAAGTACATTAGATTTAGGATTAATGATAATGTTGGTTCAGCGGATCTGCGTTTCAGAACTTGTGAGCTCGTTGCATGCACTTTAGCTAGACCTTGGGGATCCATCAAAGTCAAGCCTAAGAACAATCAAAGGCCAAGGAGAGGCGGGCGAAAAAGGAAACGTTTCTTTTTCTTTGCGTGAGAAAAATCTAATTCCAAACCCACGTACAACGCCACATTTCAAGGGAAAGATTTCTTATTTCTAGCAACTTTAGATTGATCCGCGGAATGTCTGGAAGCAAGCTATCTAACCCTACTTACAAGTTATATGCCTTCTTCTTTTTCAAGGTGCTTTGTACATTTTTTTTTCAATTTTTTTGAATAATTCTACGGCATCGTATCTCCTTCTTTTTTTCTTCTTGGAGATCACAGGTCATTTTGGGTATGATTTGGTTCATATAATTTGGCATCTCGGAATCACGAGCGTATATGTTTTCTAATACTTTGTATTTCCTACTTTAAAACCGAACATATTCTGAAACTTCGAGAAGTCTATACTTCACACTTCCGCGTCTAATAACCATTGTCGTCGATTGAATTCTTGTACGCGCAAAATGCGTGTTTATTGTATTGTTAACATGTCCGTGGTGGGGTTGACTTGGTTTTCGGAAATGCGTGATAATTGAATTTCCAAAAGGAAAAAGAAGGGCAAACCAAGGAAAAAAAAAAGGCAGGACGCTGCAACCTTTGAATGCCAACTTTTACAAATTCGGACCAGACAAAAAATTGGAATATGAAACCGAAAGCATACGAACCCATACTTTGCAACAACCTATGCAAATATAATAATACAAGCCACCAATGTTAGTTAAATTGTGAACCGCCCATCAATTTTTGTCGTATAACATAAGTGTAGGTTCTTTAATTAATTTACTTTTTCTTTGCTAATCCTAGATTCGATTTCTGAGGGTCCCACTCTTCCGTGTTGATTTTTCAAAGGTTGCAAAGTTTGCATTTTTGATAATAGTCGGTGCCTAGTGTTCTTATTGTATACATTGAAAATTGAATGCCGAAGTTATTGAAAAGAAGAAAGGGAACGGCATTGGACTTGGCGGGACGTGCCTTGAGGTGTGATTTCAATCGTACCACCGTCTTCTCTCTATCGCTTTCGATGACTGACCACTTTTTCCCTTCTCTACTTGCTTTTTTGTTCGGTGGCTCGAAATGTATTGCCAATTAATTTGGATCATACCTGTGGCCTTCTTCCTAAACTTTTATAATTCGATTAATGAATTAGTTCTCGTGTTGAGTTGAGACACGGTGCGTAGGTCGTGTGCTTTTTTTGGCCTTTCGGTGACTCAACGTGGGAAAAGTCATGACACGGTGCTTCGGTCGTGTTTAATCACGATGACCGTCGCATTCTTTTGATTGATAGAGTTGCTTTGCTGGGGACGTAAATCAACCATCGTGGCTAGGAATTAGTTTGGGGAAAAATTACCAAAAACGTCTTAAACCTATTGCATTTTCTAAACCTTTTAATTGTGTCAATTTTGTCCTAAACCTTTTATGTGTTGCCAATTGAGTCCATCCGACGAATTTAGGCGGGACGTCGGCTGTTCTACGTGGCATGACCAGCGGAACTACCGAAATTGACGTGCACTTTTTTTTATTTTTTTATTTTTTCTTTCTTTATTTTCTTTTTCTTTACTCTTTTTTTTTGGGGGGGGATTGAGGTTTCACAGGCTAGAGCCGCCAAACCTCATTGGCACCTGTGGCCAATGAGGGTTTGAGCGAGGGCCGCGACTTCCTCGCCTAGTGCCGGCAACCCTTGTTGGCCCACAATCCAAAACAAAAATGAAAAAAGGAAATGAAAAAAACAAACATAATCTCGATTGGCACAACGTGAAAATGTCTAGGACCAAATTGACAGAATTCAAAAGTTTATTACGGAATTGGCACAAGTGCAATATGTTTAGGACTTTTTTTTTTGTAATTTCCCCAATTAGTTTGCAAGAAACCACAGACGGGTTGTTTACAAAACACGCATTAAGTGTGTTTGTGTGCACCTAATCGTGCTCATGTCGTACTTGAATCGATCTTTTCATACACAGAGATGAAAGACAAATAAACAAATGTACAGTATAATGATTGACCTTTTCAATTCATCAGTCGTATACGCCCAATAACATGTTTGATATTTACGATCGTCGGTACGATGCCTTTACAAGCATTTTTGCCCGTTTTATATATCTCCAAGACACATATTTTAATTTATCAAATGTTAAGAAATACATAATGATTTATTCAGATTGGAAGCGCTCGATGTAGCAAAATTAGATCTTGACAACGAAAACCCAGATTGCCAATCCTATACATGCGCTCGTGGGTCACATCAATCATGTTAGTTGTACCCTTTAGACAAAAAAAGCAATCTAGATTAGAGACGTGGAAGAGTCCACGAAATCAAACTTAATCTGCTTAGGACGGGTGGACGGGGAGATTATGTCAACGGATCAAATGCACCGGATCCGTGGATCGACGACACCTAATTTCAAGTTAAATTAGTTAAAGTCGTTAACCCGCAGCAGTGCAACTTATCGTCCAGCTTTACAGAATTTACTAAATCAACGCGAGTGATGTGACGACCAATTCAAAGTCGTCGCCCCACAAAACCAGCGAAGAACGAGGAAAACACCGAAGGAACTGGTCTCGAAGGCGAAACCCCATTGCATGGTCCCAGTCAACGGCCCTAAATATAATAGAATATCTTCGCAACTAGATTTCGATGTAATGTGGGGGAAACATGGGGTAATTAGTGGGTCCGTCGAATGATGCATCCCTCCAATTATAACAATTGATAAAATTCGATTGGGAGGAAATTCGTTTTTCATACATGGAATTCAATTGACTCTTTTAAAGGTTAATATCATAAAAAAAATTCACTAAATCATGCCCTCTTTGACACAAATACCCTGAATTTTTTGTCGCGAAAAACCCCAAACTTACTCTAGCGCCGGGATAAAAAAGTTGAGGTATCAATGTCCTAATGGGTAAAGTTTAGGATGTTTTGCGGTGGACATATGACATTTTTGACACACCTGTATAAGTATAGTGGGTTTGGAGACACCAAAACAAAGTTTGAAGTGTTGATGTCGCAATGACATAGTTTATGTTTTTAGTAGTATTTTCATTTTTTTTTTATCTTTCGTAAGATATTCACTTGTTTTTTTTTTCTTGTTAATACCATGAAAAAACCTCAAACTGGTACATCTTTGATAAATTTATCCCAAATTAATTTTTTGACCACCAAAAATTTCAAATTGGTATATTTGTGACAAATTTACCCTCCGTTAGTTTTCGTTAAATTTTACCGTCAAATTCGAATTTTTACCCTTCGCTCATCACAGGGATACCGGTTTGAGGTTTTTCGTGGTATTAACACAACTTAACAGAAATTAATGGATGGTAAATTTATCACGGATGTACCAATTTAAGATTTTTTATGGTCAAAAAATTAGTTTGGGATAAATTTGTCACATGTATCAGTTTGAGTTTTTCATGATATTAATTTTTTTTTTTGAAACTTATATAACGCGCACAAGTCATGTCAAGAAATCGATGTTTTTCCTAATAACTTTATTTTCCTTTTCACTGAATATCCATAAGTACGATAACTAGCACAAAGATTATCTCCATAACAAATAATATCATCCCACCAACACGACTCTCGCTTATCGTCCCCCCGGGAACCAACCATGTCAGCCACCGACCCGACATCGCTCGAGCCTCGAGCTGTGCTTGACAACGTTGGGGTCGCAATCGGAGTTAGCATCCCCACTTATCACCGTTATTATTTTTATTTCGACATCACTTCACAGTTCCTCTTGAAAGAGGCGCACCTTGATGTGATCAGTTAATAAGTTACAACAATCGAAGAATATGGAGTGAGATGCTTAATTTTTTCGACTTGGGCTAGTCTCTTTTAGTTTTTACACATTAGAAGCGCGATGTGCTACGGTGGGTAGCGTGCGAGTGCCCGTGACGGGTCATCCTGAGCCGATTATATTTGCGCGATTCTTTCTAAATAGCAACTTTAAAGGAGGTTATGGAGAGCAATCGATGTTGCGAATCAAATTTGCTTGAAGTGCCCATCGAAGTCAATAATTTTACCCGACTTTGAGGTGGTAGGGGCATGTGATCGAAAACTCCGATCTTTTACATGGGACGGTAATTTTATTCTCATTCGACATCACGAACAAATCGCTTCGTCCGCATGGTATTTACGCGGGCAAATCCGTCTTTACAGGTTACTCCGAGCAAAAAAATGTCCGGACAAAACGATCGGCTTAAGACGAACTTGACCATGCGGGTCCCATAATCGGGGGTCCAGGTTCGTAAATTTGCGTACTCGGCGCGGGCTAAAAGATTCAATTAGCAAGACATGTCCGTTTCTTGTTTTCGTGACAAAGAGGTTGCGTCGAGGCACGTTCGAGCATTTACCTTTTGTTGTATTGTCTCTCTCTCTATTTTTATTTTTCTTTTTATGAGTGTTATTTTCTGTGATTAATAGTGTTTTTTTCGTTGGCAAGTCGAGATTTTTCAGCGATTCACTTTTCTTGACGAGTTTGTATATTCAGCAGTTTTTTTTTTTTTTTTATAGCCAAGGAACTTTTCTCGATTAAAAACGAGTCATATTTCACGA
This sequence comes from Lenwebbia sp. NSW1173648, assembly GCA_029784005.1. Classification (NCBI taxonomy): domain Eukaryota; kingdom Viridiplantae; phylum Streptophyta; class Magnoliopsida; order Myrtales; family Myrtaceae; genus Lenwebbia; species Lenwebbia sp. NSW1173648. The sequence goes on from JARCGZ010000011.1 coordinate 2,840,855, forward strand.
AAAATAGTCGGTGGTTCACTGAAAAAGAAACCAAATAGACCGGGGTTCTATACAAAAAATTATCTCCCATCTCGAATTTCTCATCAAAGAAATCTTTGAATATTTAAAATTATGAAAACTTACTTATGGTCCCACTCGTTAACATTGTGTTTATTGGGAGGATTAGGAAGAAAGATAGAAGGTTCCAAACGCGGTGTTTGGATGGAGATGGAGGAAAAGATTGGAAGAGATCCAAATGGATTGATTCAGTCAATTTCATGTACCTTTTAAACTTATTGGAATCTCACCGATTTGGAAGGATTGAGGTGGGTTTATATGTGTTAATTAACATATTTATTGCTCTTTCCCACTTATACGATATTATATATGATTATATAATAAGAGATGAATTGCACTAAAAAGAGTCATGAAAACCCAAAAGATAAAGAATTGCCGGAAAAGATTCATTTTTCAAGAAATATATTTCTCTCGCAAATTTCCAACCAACACCCTAACGCGATTCACTCCACCCGAATCGAGTGTCGGTGTGAAATGTTGTATTTTGAAATTAAAACCTTAACAACAGTAAATAATTTGAAAGATATTCAGTATAAGTTTAGAGATAATAATCAGGCTAAACAAATTCCTCGTTATTTTTTATTTCTTTTTTATAACCAAAAAAAAAAAGAAGGCGAAAAGGTCATCGCTTTATGAACCTTTTCTGCCAAAATTGGGTCACGGCATAAAATGGGATTTTGTTTTTTTTAGCACTCTTCCAATTTCTTTTCCTTCGAGAGATTAAGGACGAGGCGGTTAACTGCAAAACGCCCTCGAGTTACCCCGTCAATTTCCTCGAAATTACGGTATAGCCCATGGGCCCACGAGATCTCCCACCTCATTAAGTCTCGAACCCCCGCAGGCGTTTTAAATATCAAAGGGGGGGCATGCCGCGTCGTAATTAAGGAGCCAAACCGATGTCAAATTCGTCATTGTGCCCTAGAGAGAGAGAGAGAGATCGGCCAGTTTGAGTTGAAAGCGCTCTAGAGAGAGAGAGAGAGAGAGAGAGAGTTTTGCAGGTCTGTTGTTTTGTTTATAAAGAGGGAGAGACTCGTGGAGGGAGCGTTGGTGCGATGCGTGTAAGCGAGGTGACACGAGACATGAAGATACGCCAGCAACAACGAGTTCTTCTATCGATCCGAACGCAGAGCGAGCTTCGTGATCGCGATTTCCGAGCCCTAGCCCGACCGCTTCTCTGAATTCTTCCTTCAGGTTCGATCCTCGATCCGCCTCACCTCGCGTCCCGAGTCACCCGCATTGCCCTCGTAATCACCCTCTCCTCCGGATTCTCTCCGGCCCGCGATTCAAACCTGCGCCTCCGGCCATCGGCTGCCATATTTTCTCCTTCCTTTTTTTTTGGGGGGGGGGGGGGGGGGGGCGGGGGGCGGGTGGTCTCGGACGTTTGCTGGTTGTTTTCCGTTGAAGTTTCGTCCGGTTGCTCGAATTGGTCAGCTGATTTTGAATTTTTCCTTCGTTAATTCTTTTTTCACGTTTTTTCCTGTGTAGTTGTTTCGTGGTGTGCGCCGACGCGGAGAGAGGGGTGTAGGAAGGAGGAGCAATGGCGGAGGTGGCGAGAGTTCTGTACATAGTGGTGGTGGATGAGGGAGAGAAGAGAGAGAAAGGGAAGGAGTCGTTTCGGTACACGCGACCTGTTCTCCAGAGCACTCTTCAGCTTATGGGATGCAAAGCTCGACACGCCTTCAAGGTAAAATTTATGCTTTGATCTTTCTTCTATCTGGTCGTGAGCTTGTTGTTCTGTTTCCTTTTTTTTTTTTTACGTTCTTTCACTCTCTACTGAAGCTTGGAGCTGCATTTTGCCTTTTCATATTCGCAATTCTGCATTACCCTGTGATCAGTTGGTTTCTGTGGGTGAAGGTCTTTGCGAGGCGGATATATTTCTTGCATGCAATCTGTTCTGCGAAATTTCAATTTCTTTTCTATAGTTTCCCCTGTAGGGCCTCAAGCTGTAGCAGAAATTGTAGGATCTCATTGATTGTTGTACTAATACTCTGATGGTATTGCTTCTTTCAAAGAGCAAAAATGCCGACATTCTTATATATTGGCGACTCGATTTCTTTGTGAATGGGGAACGAATCTATCTTGACGCCTGAGATTTCTGTCATTCTGTAAATTTTGTGGCTGTTCTGTCATTTTATTTTTCCTTTTGGGTGATTGGTATTGTTGTTTCTTGCGGAACGTCTCTTCCTATGTCAGCTCCACCTTTACCTTTCAAAAGGCCTGACAATTCCTGCATTTGAAAGTCTTCTTCTATTTTGTTGGCCTTATTTGACCTCTTCCTGTAACAGTACTATAGAAGTGCCCCTCTTTGGCTTTTGAATTAAGAAAACCTCAGATCTTGTCCCTCATAAAATACTTTTCTTGACATTGTACAATCCATTAAAATTTATGTTAATTTGATTGTTTGCATTCTTTTGGCCGTGCTGACTGGGACTTCAATGCTTCTTTATAAGCTGATTCATCTGATTCCTGGGTTTGGTGTGAGAGTGATTTTTATTTCCGCAAAGAAACATGTTGCATAACATCCTCTTGGAGTTGTCTATATCTGTATTTGCGAGTTACTTGTGAAGATTAAGGTTTAAGATGTATTTTATTTCTTTGCACCAGATAAGCCAGCGGGTTTTTGAATTGATGAGAAATGAAGCCTCTGTGGATGCCTTCTTTCCAGAGGGAATGGAGGTACCGTCTAATTTTGATGCTCCAAAGGGGCATACCTGTAAAGCACCATCACACAAACATTCCAGTTCAGGAGCATTCGAATTGTACAAAAGGCGAAGATCTGTTGTTGTCAGAAGAGAAACTTTCTTAGATATTGTATGCAGCAGTCTTTCTGAGTATAAGTACGTGGGCGCAAATCAGAGGGCTGACTTGGTTTTAGCTTGCAGGTACATTTTTCAATATCTCCAGCTTGTAATATAGATCTTCCTCCTCAACAACTTTCTTCTTGGGAGAAAACATAAGCTCAATGCACTGCTTTGGTTGCATCATAGACATATTATGGTTGTATGGGTTTTTTTCAGCAATTATGATAAAACTTAACTTCGACTCTGCAAATTGTGATTACTGCTACTTACCATATGGACTGTGGGATTTGTCATTTACCATTTACATCATGAAGGAGGTCTATGTTTTCTCAAGCATTATCTCCTGACTTTCTGCTGCAGAATACGAGAAAGGAAAGAATCCGTAACTGTGCTGTTATGTGGCACTAGTGGATGTGGGAAATCTACTTTGTCTGCATTGCTGGTATATCTTTAGCTGAGAACTTTAATGTTCTTTAGTTTTTCTTGGATGGTTTTTGTTCTAGGGAGTTCATAGTAGCTATCGCTGCATTCTTCATTACATATTTTTGTTATTTTTTTGGGGGCTGGAACTGGAAATCCTTCATCGCTTTTCATGTTACGTGGAGTTGTTAGTTGTACAAAGTGAATGCGATGCTGTATCTACACTTGTCTTCGTTCCCACTTATATTAATTTTTGAAGCACATTCCTGCAGGGTAGCAGGCTTGGAATCACTACGGTGGTATCAACTGACTCCATTCGGCACATGATGAGGAGTTTTGTGGATGAGAAGCAAAACCCTTTACTTTGGGCTTCTACATACCATGCAGGAGAACACTTGGATCCCGTTGCGGTTGCAGAAGCAAAGGCTAAGAGGAAAGCCACTAAATTAGCTGGCATTTCGCGCTCAACTGTTAAGGCTGAGACATCTGATGGATCAAAGCCTGGGAAACCAGATGCCGTGGCATGTGAAATAAGTGGAGCAACTTCTGAATTAATCAGTCCAAAACAGATGGCTGTTGAAGGATTTAAAGCGCAAAGTGAGATGGTAATTGACAGTCTCGATCGTTTGATCACCGCGTGGGAACAGCGGAAAGAATCAGTAGTGGTTGAAGGTGTTCACTTGAGTCTCAATTTTGTGGTAAGCTCATCCCGGTCCACTTCCTGTTATCTCTCCTTTACCGTGTACACTTCTGGGTTTGCAAGGATCTCCCCTCAGGCTTAATTTGGTTTTTACTTTCCTTTTAATGCAGATGGGGCTAATGAAGAAGCATCCTTCGATCATACCGTTTATGATATATATTACAAATGAAGACAAGCACATGGAACGATTTGCCGTTCGTGCAAAGTACATGACGCTGGACCCAGCGAAAAATAAATACGTGAAGTACATAAAGAATATTAGAACAATACAGGACTATCTTTGTAAAAGGGCTGACAAGCATCTGGTCCCTAAAGTAAACAATACCAATGTTGATAGGAGTGTGGCGGCAATCCATGCCACAGTTTTTAGCTGCCTTCGAAGGCGTGAAGTAGGGGAGCAGCTTTATGATCCCACGACGAACACAGTTTCTGTGATTGATGAGGAGTACAGGAACCAACGTGCTGCAAATTCCTTAAGCTCTAAGGGGATGTTTCAGCTGATCCAGAGAAAAGGTTCTTCTAGGCATCTGATGGCACTTCTAAATACAGATGGATCTGTTGCCAGGGCTTGGCCTGTGAATTCAGTCGACAGTAATGGGAAGCCTGTGTCGGGCAACGGGAGTGAGAATGGAATAGGCAACCCTATGTATGGTCCATTGCAGATCGGAAAGGCTGAGCCGGTTAATCTTCAGTTTGGTCATTTTGGAATCAGTGCTTGGCCCAGTGATGGAGGCACGAGCTATGCTGGAAGCTATGCTGGAAGTGTCGATGAATCGAGGGCTGATGGGACTGATAATGGCAGTAAATACTATTCGTCTTGTTGCAGCTCACCAAGGGCGTCTGATGGGCCTGCCAAGGAGGTATGTTGTAGTTTAATCTGTAAATACACAACTTCACAAGCATTTCGTTCCCAGGGAATGATTGCATTGTTGTTTTACAAGATGCGAAATTCTGCTGAGTTTTTTTTTATCCTTGTTATACTTATCAGCTGAAGGAAGACCACTCCGTGCATGGTAGTGATGAGGAGGCCGATGATCCACCAGTGGACAGTGACGAAGATCTAACCGACGATGATAACAAACACGACCACGAAGAGGTATGAGTTTACTCTTTGATCTGAGTCTCTCTCTTAAGTGGTCCCGCATCATTGTGGTGGTCTCCTCTATTTGTTGACTGTAGAAGTATTGCCCTTCACAGGTAGGATCAGTCGACGAGCAGTCTACTAAATCAGATGAAGAGTATGACGATCTTGCCATGCAAGACGTGCTGGAGAATGGGTATTGGTCGGACGATGACGAGGAATTGCTAGAGAAGTTACTTCCTGCTCCTGGGGCACCGGGGGCGAACATGGGAGAGGACAAGTATAGTAAAAATCTGGACCTTTTCCTCAAGCATAGCAAGGAGCAGAAGATTGAGCCGTTGTGCTCTTACGCTTCTGTGCTCGTGGAGAAAAACGAGAGGCGTGTGGCAACACCCGGCAAAGCGAGGATGAGAAAACGGTCTCTAAGTATACCCGCCTTCGGGAGAAATGACGGGTCAATTATTAACGATCCCATTCTGTCCGGGGCCCCTTAAGAGCTGAGGAGGGAAAGAGTTTTGTTTGGACTGACCTTTTGATTCTCTAACAAGTTTGGTTTCCTTTGTACATCTTTTGCTGCTTTGCTTTGTCTGGTTAGGGAAGTAGGTGGTTTCTTTCTCCTCTTTTTTTTTTTTTTCTGTCTAATCTAACAACGGAGGAGTTCGACGATGAGATTCTTATTTTTTTTTAATATAAATCTCATTCCTTTATTCTCTCTCTGTATTGCCTCAGTTTAAGTTTTGTCGATAGGAGGCTTGGGTGGCGTGTTGTTAGTGCCTTCATGAGAATCACTCTCAGATGTTGTCGATAGTGTGTTTGGAAATGACATGATATGCCACCCAAGGAAAGAGTCCTGCCATTTCATTTTCTTGAACTAAAACGACAAATCCCGGGATACACAATCACAATAGCAGACACGGTTCGCTCGAAGTCACAGAGCAAAAAGTGCGAACGAACTATTCCAGTCTTCAATTCAAGGGGTTCATAGTATCGACATCGGCAACCAATTTGCATGCCCCTCAGCTTAAGACTCGAATTCACTGCACTAACCATTCTCTTGCGAATCTGCAATGTCGGCCGAAGCATCCATTCCAAGCAAAACCAATCTAGCTTCCTGGAGGAGGAATATAGGCTCTTGCGGTTCCCCCCTCGGAATGCGATATCCGGGGTGCATGGATTTATTAGACCGTTGCTCTGTTTTCCTAGTTTGGGTGCAATACCTTGAGCTTCGGCCAGTCTGATCTCTCTATTGCTCCCGGATTACATATCTTCTTCAATGCACTCCAAATCTCCATTGTTGAATGACGAACAGGAAATACTTGATTGTATGCTTTTTTCCTTGAAGATCCATCATCATCAAGCCATACTGACGCATCTGCATCTTAATCAACATGAAGTTTAAGCGCCTTCTATGGAGCGGCAAATGAACATTGCATTTCAATTTTCAAGCATCTTTGGCTTCTTCATTCCTACTCATTTTGCATGATGCGCTTGCTATGCTCTCGTAGGTAAATACATCAGCTCTTAGTCTCTCTCTTCTCCATGTTAGCGAGGAAATTGTAAGCTTCATCTACCATCCCTCTCTTGCAAAAAGCATCTACTACTCTCTCCATCATGACCTCACTCATTTGAATTCCCTTCCTCCGCATCTCACCGACGTATGTTATAACCTCCTCGATCCCTCCGACTTCGCAGAGCCCGCTAATCAAAGCCCAGTACGTGTCAGCATTCTTCTCAACACCTCTCTTAGTCATTTCGTCGAACAGCTTAACAGCGCTACATGCGGACCGTACTCTACCGAATGCACTGATGGTCAGATTATACAAATGGGTGTCAACTTTCAAACCAAGATCATGCATTTGCAATATCAGCTTCTCGGCCTCTTTCGCCCATCCAAAGCTCGTGTACCCATCAATTAGGAATTTGTACGTCTCGGGGTTGAATTCGACTCCTTCCTTTTGCATCAAGAGCAACACCAAGTCCAATTCGTGAAAATTCCACCACTTCACACAAGCATCTACGAGTGTGTTGAACGTGATAATGTTTGGTTCTACACGTTTTCTCGACATTTGTTCCACCAACTCCCTCGCCATCTTGACCGCTCCATTCCTACACAACCCATCAACCACAACAGTCAAAGAGTACACAGAAATCCCAATATCCGAGTCAACCATCTTGCTGAAAAATTCCACACACAACCCGACCTGATCAGATCTCTTCAGGGCAAGCAAGTGCACAGTGCACGCCCTCTCATTTATCTGAACTCCCCTCTTTCTCATATAGTCAAATGCCAGTGAAGCCTGATCAAACAACCCATGTCCTGAGTAAACTTTAAACATCATCTCCAGCAACTTCGCTCTAATTCGTGCCTTAACGCAACATTTCTCGATCACACACGCGATGACCGGAAACGGATGCGGGCTGTTTCGACCTATCAGCACGGATTTCAACAGACGCTCTGCCGCGCTAAAGTTCGTGGCTTTGAGAAGCCTGCAAGCTAGAATTAGGTGGGACCGTAGATTAGGACGGAACGCGAGGGAGGGCAGGTTCTCGAGAAGGTAATCGAAGAAGGCCAAGCATTTCGAGGAACGCAAATGAGGGTCGGAGAGGATTCGGTCGAGCAAGGCGTGGCTGAGATCGGAGAGAAGGGGCCTGGGAGGAGGGTCGAACGGGGTCGTCGAGGGAGCGATCCTATCGATACGTCGATAGAGCTCGCCGTAGAGACTCGGAGATCGCGTTGGCCTGCCATTCGTCAAAGCCTTGAGGGCGGCTGGTGGGATCTTCTGAGTCATCTCATGGAAGAAGAAGAAGAAGAAGAAAAGATTGCAAATCGGTGGAGGTCTTGACGGTTTATTCGGTTGCCTGGCTCGAGTGAAAAAAATCTCAAATGGCTTTCAACGTGCCGTAACGACCGTTGGACCCGGCGCAGTATCACACAGAATGAATAATTCAGAGATCTTGAAATTGGAGTTATTTTCTAGTATAATGCCCTAAAATTAAAAATTACCAATCATGTATGACTTCGAGGGGATCATGGGCCGAGCCGGCCATAAAGGTCGAGCCTAACATATTATCAGGTCGGTAGGGGTCGGGTAAGCTCCTTGCTACGGACGACATCACAAGCTCCTCCTCGCCTTCCGCCCGAGAGCAACCGCGATACGAGAAAATAGGAAGCTGGCCATTTTTAAAATTAGGTAGATAATGTCAAGATATAAATATTTGGGCCGGGCCTTTCATGGATCAGGCCCGATCTTACTGGGTCGGACTTCAAATTGAAAAGTCTTGGTCCAAAGTGCTCTTCGGCCCTTCGCGCCCATTTGGTCCGAGAGAGCTTGGGCGAGCCATGAGACGCAAAGTTCGTGATCAGGTCTAATAAGGGTATCGTTAATTATGTGCATATCAGTATCCACTTCTTTAATCGGAAATTTTACTAACCCCCCCATGAATAAATAAATTACTATGAAAATTGAAAAAAGTTACTGGGCAGTGGTTGCAACAAAGAAGAAAATCTCATATTTAGATGTCCAAAATTGAAAGTAGAAGTTGATAGACATAGTCCGCCAAGTTAATTCAATGGTTTTACGTCTTTTGTCTTTTGAACAGAAGGGTGAAACGGCGAGTCCTGTGTTAATAAAGAACAATACTATTCGCTTGTCAATTTTTTTTTTTTACTGAACTTGTACAATGACCTCATTAAGTTATTGAACCATAACATGATTGAGCTCGAGTGTCGACGGTAACTAGTTTTGACCTAAATAACTTAATTAAGTAAGTAAGAAAATCACTCTATTTACAAGTGAAAAAGGGATTGTAATGAGTTTTAAGGTAGTTGTAGTAACAAACGCGGAAAAAAACAATAACAGAACACAAGGATTACGTGGTTTGATCAAGGTGATCTACGTCCACGGGCGAGGCAAAACAAAAGTTCAACTATGAAAAATGAAGATAGTTCGAATCACAACCCTAGCGACCATATAAAAAGAACCTTAAAAAAAAAATTCTTGGGGGCGTAGCCCTCGAACCCCCATCGAAATCTGTTCTTATCTATTGGCCCAACCCTCCGCGTCGTGAACTAAATCTCAATTTTCTCTCTACTTTTTGGGTCGCACAAAATATATGTCGGGTCGGGTGATGAACCGAGCCGAGTACATAAAATTTCAAGACATATTTAACAGTAGTTATGATAATGAAACCGATTTGACTAACTGTAGTGTTATATGTTTTTCACATTAAGTTTTTCAGCTGTCATCGGACAAACTTCTTCTCTATTTGCATCCCTTCAAATGATCAACGGTTTTATCAAAAGAGCCCTAATTTCTTAATGAGGTCGGCAACTTCTCATGCAAAAATTAAACAGTTTTCGACATATGTTGATAATAACATGGTGCAACTTTTCACTTTTACTTATGAGCTGTGTTTTCCCTAAAAAGAAGAGAAGAAGAACGAGCTGTGCTCGAAGAAAATGATTTTGGAGACATTAAAGTTGCTGTACAACCAGTGTCTTGCTGAACTCATTATGCTTATGCTGTTCTTCTTGGACAACCTAACAAAAGTAACTTTCTCTTCCGACCCATTTGCCAAACGCCTTGAATTAACGGCATGCTCATCGAGAGCCGTTATTGCGCTAACCCGATAACATTCTAGCTGTTAGATCACGTGGATCTGGCGCAAAGCGCCATGATTCACCGTCGGAAAGAACCGTGCGCACGTACTTCCGGATATAACTAGAGCAAAAAAGATGGTCGACCGATTCATTTCGGCTGTACTGCGATGGTGTGGGAGCCATTCAATTTAGGGCGCAGTCGAGGAGTCTAGTGCAGAAATGCCATTATAATGGTCCTTGCAAAGGTTCTTGATCGTACTACCCATCAATTATAACCATACAATGCTTGCATGGGGACCATTATTTCCATTAACTAGTTAGTGTCTAGGCAACGGGACAACTTTTGCAAAGATTTAGTGCGGTGGATTATGCCAACCATATACTCGGACAAAAGTGAAATTCCACTAAAAAAGCATAATCTTTTCTTAATAATGCAGAGGCACGAGCACAGAGATTTAGCTCTCTGAAGGCTCATGAAATACTTTGCAAGCCTCCCGAACCAATCAAGTTCAGACTTTTGACATGTGCAAGCCGCCCTGACTTAGAACGATTTGCATGTAGTTGATGGGGTTCGAATGAATACCCTTCAATCCGCGAACTGGAAACCCTTGCGTACCATGGCTTTTGGATTGTGATTTGCTCTATATTAAAGGGTTTTATCGCACACCGATTCAGAATGATCACACAGAAATCAAAGAGAAAATTGGACGACACACGAGATTACCCAGGTTCACCCCAGAATAGGGCTACGTCCTGCAAAGAGATTTCACTATAGTTTCGATTTACAGCCGCTCAACTCGTTACAATTTTCAAAAAACGAGAATATATATATATACACCCCAAACGGGCCCAAAACCTAAACCTATATGAAACCTCTTAATTCCATACCATACGGGCCAGCTTAAATAAAAGCCCAAACCCGTTGAGGTTTCGGGGGCTGCCCCCGAACCCCCGCCCGCTGACCGGGCAGCGGGGCACCCGTGTCGGGGGCGCTGCCCCCGAACCCCCGCATTCCGCGCACAGGGGTCACATGTCGTTGGATAACACTTCAGTTTCCCTAAACTCACGTGGGCGTACCCGATGTGAGAAACAAGGGTCCCCGAAGTATTCGCCAACTCCAACATATATATCCATTGAATCATCTATATAAAACGAGAAACTGATAACTAAGATAAGGGCATTTCGTTTCTTTTTCTACAAGCACTGGGAATCCATCTGAAAAGCATAAAAAGGAATATGCACAGTAAATCAAACCGCTAAAGAACTGCGACGGATAATCCTTCAGGGCGGATCGGAGAAAACATATTCATGGGTCTTTTGATCGCTGATGGTTAAACTGATTCACAACGTAAAACCTCACATGAACTCAAGACACTTGGAATCGGACCAGTGTAATTTCATATCGACGAACCCATCAGCAGTCACCTCTATGGTATACTCGGATACAAACCCAAAGAGAACAATCAGAGAACTCCCAACAATGGAAAGATAATAAAACATAGGGCTACTGCAGCTAGAGGTCATGAAAGAGTCATAAAAAGAATTCTCATTTCGTGTAGGGTTTACATTTATACATGGACATCCGACTATGTCTCACAAAGTCACAACCTTTCTTATGGACATCTCTACTAGCTGAGCTCTTCAGACAAGTTATACGTTTTCTGTCTGCTGCAAAAGCTGTCTAACGCACACAGAGATTTGATTGGAGATTCCATATGAATTTTGCACCAGTTGGAAATTAAGTTCATCAACGAAGTCTTCCGAATAATAGGAAAAGCATCCAAAAGCAATGGCCATGAATTCGGGTACACTAAGAACAGAAAATCTTTCGAAAGATTATTATCATTACTTGTCAATGAAAGTTAAAAGAGAAGCATGAACACTTCACGTTCAGTAACACACGGAAAACGGGTGAGTATGAAGGGGAAAACAAATAAAGGATCATGACTCTTCAACTAGATCTCGGCAAAACCCGCCCGGCTTATCTTTGAAAGGACAGAACACAAACGAAGAATAATATATCTTACACCGCCCTAGGAATGTTGGGAAACTATGCTTGATTTCTTGGAAGAAGAACTTCCGGAGAGATAATCTTAGCTAATTTGTGCAACAGTATGGACATCCATTTTTTGAAATGTATATCCAACCTACAAAGATTCACAGCATTCAACACAAAGTTCCATTTTAATCGATATTTCATGGGACTTACAGGGTGTTTTATGGGTATTCAGGTAGTTGGACCTCTAGGCTTGTACCCATGGTTTAAAGAAAAATTAGAAAAAAAATTCAACCTGATGATGACTTACTCTGAATGCTATAAGGCACACCGGAAAGAGAGACTTTGTGAAGTTGCAAAAAAAAAAAAAAATTACAATCAAATTGTATTCATTACGGAATGCAGTCCGACACTAGCAAACACTGCGTCCCTCGATCTTCTTGTTTCTTGATTAAGTAAAGCCGCATTTGACCGATATATCTTGCCTACGCATGATTCCGTCCCTTCTCCATAGCTCCTGAAAATCACATGCCATAAGGTAAATTCCCTTTGCACCATATATACCATCTCTTGACTTTAGGGCAAAACTTGACATGTATGAGGTGTCCTTAGGCATCTACATATAGTCAACGAAGCTAATTGTCTAAAAGAGGTTTCTTGATCCGGAAACATAAACCTAACTTATTGTAGGACTAGTCACAATGTTCAGGCACACGGATTTCCACAAAATTCAATTAAGGTGTCTGGTTTTGTCGCTGTCATGATGGATGAAGCAGAAGATGGGAGATATTTTGAGATACTTTCTAGTACCATTTCGATTGCAGAGGTGAAAACAAGTTAATGTGAACCGTTTCGATCGGTCCAACGCCAGTGAGATTGATAGGTCGAATTTTTTTGCAGATAATTAGCAAAAGCAAAAATGTGGCAGTGACAAATTGGACATCCTCCCACCTTGATTGGCGCATCATGGTCAGAAGGAAACCAGTTCCCGATTTCAAAGATGCAACTAATTTCTGAGACACAAAAACCATTTCCGGAGTTCTCACTCACATCTTTGTTGGCCATGATTTTGCTGAGAAGACATAGTTTGATGGATAATCGAATAAATGATCACACTGTTTGATTCATATCTAAGTCAAGACAGAAGTGGTAGGAAAGTTAAGAGTACTTTCAGGTGATGAACACATCATGGTTAACTTGTTAGATTTAAAGAGATGTGATTCAATCAAATTCGACAGGAAACTCGATGAAAAGTTATGAAAAGCAGTATGATTTTTGTTAACTTATGTATGAACATTGTAAACACATTTGATCCTAATTAGATACTCCGTCATTGTTTCATGAAATTTGAACCAAAATTGATGTTTCATACAAGCTAAGACTTTTTAAAATCTAATGATGAAGATCGCAGACGACACAAATGACGGCGAACATTCTTTTGTTGGCCTTCGTACTCAACACACGCGTTGCGCTCATCTTAAGCTGCTATTGAAACAAACAAACTGAGGAGAAACAAACTACCTCTGTGTTTTTTTTACCAACAGACAAATTACCAAAAGAAGCAATTCTTATGTACTGGCCAAACATGCCAGAGAAAGAAATTGGTATCAAAAGTAGAAATCTACAAGATTGAAGGGAATTTACACTTTCCTGAGCATGATGACCATATTTCATGCAGGCGAATCTCACCGGTTCCCAGCTTCTGCAACATCCAAATGCTATGCCTTCATGCAGCTTGTGATACATAAGCCGTTTCTTACATATATTAGGTTTCACATATTTGATCGGAGGAAACACAACTGTAGATCTTTGCGGTCAGAAAACGCACAAAGCTTTGAAGGCGGTCAGTATTCTCGGTATCTTTAATCAGCTCCGATCTGAATCTCAAACTTCTTTCGAAAAGCGCAAAGGGTAATCTATAGGCATCTTTTAATACATAAACCTCAGGTTAAAACAAATTTAATCTAAACTCACCTGAAGGCAACTGAAAAACACAAAGAAGAGGGACATCGAGATTGTCGTGTAGAGTCGTGTATTGCCGATGCAGCATCATCAAGATTCCCAATCTCCGATGGACTTTCGGCAAAGGGCGATCCAATCACCGCCGTCCATTTTCGCCTGTGAATCTTGATGATGCTACACCTGCAAACGACGACTGTAAAGGCGTGCTAACCCACATATCATCATCCCATGCTTGCTGTAATATCTGGATTTGTAAGAAACATAAGAGAAACCGAGAAGAATTCGATATGTCTGTATATCCCGGATAATCTTGAAAACAGAAGGGGGTCAAAAAAAGAAAAAGGAACACACGTTAGCCTATTGGCTTTGACCAACACTGAAGAAAATGTGGAAAAGGGTCTTACGTAAAGAGCACCCCAGAGTTAGAATCTGCCATCTTGAACTCTATATCATCTATATATTTATATAAAACAGTAGGTCATTGTACTATATATTTAATAAATCATGAGAAAGCAACATAAAATTAATAAACAGCATCCAGGAGTAAGAACTACCCCGGATTGACCCAAAAGAAAAGCTATAAAATCAGTGGGGGAGAAAGGGACTCTTATGGAACTTTTCTCGGCTCATCTTCTGGCCAAACCTAAGCGAAAATCAGGGAAAAGAAGTAGAAACTCAAAATTTTCTGGAGAAAAAAACCACACCTCCCTGTAGATCTAAATCGGCCCGAACCCTGACAAAAACATAGCTCCAGGAAATCAGAGAAACGAGAAGCAAAAGCATCTGACCAAGTGAAACCCATCAGAAACAAGAGCAGACAGAAGAAAATACAATCGCAGAGAGAGAGAGAGAGAGATGATCTCATGCCAAAACCAGAGAGAGATCTTGAGGGAGAGAGAGAGAAAGAGAGTTAGGGAAGTCATACAATGGCAACAGTGTGGTGTGGGAGAGAGATTTTTGTAAGTGGTCGAGGACGGGGAGGGGCATCTTTTTCCTTTTTTTTTTTTTTCTCTTGTCTATCTTTTTCTTCATTGGGCCAAGAATGAAAACCTAAATGGTGGCTCTTTTTCTGTGGCTTCTTGATTGGTAGATGCTTCGTATGTACGTCATGCATACGTACACCCACGACACGAAGCTATCTTTCCAAGAACCACAGTTAAATACTCTCTCTCTTATTGTCTGTTACTTAGTGTTATTTTTCCAATCCGAATATCTGATCGGCGCAGCACCGGCGAAGAAAAAGTTATTATTCTTTTAAGAATCTAAGAACATTAATATGTTGAATTCCTTACCTTTCTGTATAGCTTTAATTATATAATCGAAATATTCTTACTTGGATAAACGAAACAGGGGTTTATCTTGATGCCCCCCCAAACTGGTCCCGAAGAAAGAACATATTCAGCTACGAAAGTAAACCATTTTACTGCAGGAGGAAATTTTAGCTAGTACTTACTACTTAGGGTCAGTTTGGTTGATGAAAAATCACTTCCACAAAATTATTTTTGGGACTTTCCAGCATTTGGTTGATAGAAAACTACTATGATTGACGGAAAATGTTTTTCATGAACTGAAAATAACTAGGGGTGTGCAAAAGAACTAGGAACTGCCTAGAACCGGACCGGACTGGTTATATATATATACTTTAAAACAAATATAGAATTCTAAATTTCTAATCTGAAACTTGCTCATCTCGTCTCAAACTGTCACTTTCATCGCGGTCTTTACTCACTCTCGTCTTAGACTCTTAGTGTCTCACTATCACCTCGGTGTCTTCATCTCCATCTCTGTCTTCATCTCTCGACTCCCATCGACTCACGGCCTCGACTCCCATCAACTCATGGCCACAACTCCGGCAGTTCATCACCTCCTTCTCTCGCTCTCGGTCGCCTCCATTTGCTATTAAGTTGGAATCCCTAATCTTCAATCTACTCACCAAACCCTAATTTTCAATCTCCATTTGGTCGGTGAAGCTTGATGGGACCAGTTCCATGGATCCACTCGAGAATCGGACCGGACCGGTTGGTTCCCGGTTTAAATTTTTCAAAATCAGTCCTTAGTGGGCGGTTCTCGGTTCTAGAATAGAAAGCGTCCACTCGAACCATGCTATCTAGCAAGGAGCGTCCGAGAGAGAAGAGTAAGTCCCTCTATATCTATATCTTATCTCCATTTTTTTTTCTGTTTCTTCCGATAAACTATCTTTTAAAAAGAAAGTCTCCTAGATATACATCATTAATGCTCATTTTCTTTCCCATTTCCAAATAGATCACTATATAAAACTTCTCTTTCGCCAAAATTACCCCCGTGACGAAATATCTTTCACTGAAAGTTGTTTTTCTATTTTTAATAAAAGGAAAACATGTTCTGTGGGGACTCCGGACATGAAATATCCAAGAAAGCCAGAGAATCAAAAACTTGAATTTCAGTGGGATTGTACAAACACAAATTAAGCCGAAATCTAATCGGCAATAAGGCCTAAAAAATACAAACTTCGCAGCAGGACTAACATAAACAACTTACGCCAAAATTTAATCGATGACAAAGCCTGAAAATGCTAAGATATTACGTCAGAAATTTAATTGACGACATAACACCCAAGATAGAGATACACGCCGGAATTTAATTGACGACACAAATTTGAAAACTACAACTAAGAAACACACTGGAATTTAATCGACGATGCGAGTATGGAAAATACAAGTACAATACAGGAAAAAATACTGAAAGATAGTAAATTTATTTGAATTGTGCGGGGGTCTCTCCAATGGATAAGTAATAATGTTTATGGTGATTGTGTGGTAACTGCTCCCAAGCGGTTTCCAACAATTGTATCCATGTTCTTCTCTTACCGAAAATATAGTGCCCATGTTGTCACAATGCCATGATCTTGTTGTTGGCTGGGTTAACTCCAATGTGGAGGAAGCCCAATGAATTGCAAGCCTGTAGGCTTGAGCCCATATGATGATATATATGGAGAAATATGGTTTCTCACTATCTTTATGTCGTAGCTGCAAAAGACATTTTTTTTCCAAACGCTGAAGCAAGAGAGAAAGAGAGAAGAAAATCTAAAAAGAGGGTGCCGTTCGGTATTCATCAAGCTAACATCAGAGGTCGATTCGTGGTTCGATTGCTCGCGATGCATTGTTCTCGAATCTGATCGGTTTGATTTTCATCTGGATCTTTTTTCATCAGGTTTTTCGTGGATAGAACTAAACTTGCGTTTGGGTGAGATTTATCCTTGATCTCTTGCGAATTCACGTGTATTGCCAAGAATGGTGTTCTTGTTGTTGCTGATGCTATGTACCTCTAGTATTAACTAGAGAAGAATATTGTCTACCCAATTCGTTAATAGTGAAGTTTTTGGATGGACTCCGGTCTCGTGATTTTTTATCTCCTCACATCGGGGAGATTTTTCACGTAAAAATTGCCTTGTGTTCGTGGGTGCTTGGTGTTTATAAATTTTGCTAGATATATTGCTCCATTATATCGTTTCCTATTAGGTTTGCACAAGAGGGGAGATTTCTTTATTCCATTGCGTTAATTCGATATTGTTCAGATTGTCGCTGATCTCCCAACAAAGTGGTATCAGAGCTTTGGTTCTTGCTGAATTTTTTGTGCCTTGTGTTAAACGATGGAAACGAACACGAGTAGAATGGTTGCATTGAATGGTTCAAATTATCATGTCTAGAAAGGAAAAATGGAAGACCTTTTATATGTGAATGATTATTATTTGCCCATGTTTGCTTATGAGAAACCAGAGAATAAATCTGATGCCGAATGGTCTATATGCCATCGTCAAGTGTGTGGTTATATTAGGTAGTGGGTGGATGATAATATTTTGAATCATATCATTGAAGAAACACATGCATGCAGTTTGTGGAATAGGCTCGAACAATTGTATGCTCGAAAGACCGGGAATAATAAGTTATTTCTGATTAAACAGATGATGGCTTGAGATATCATGATGGTACTCCTTTGCATGACGATTTAAATTCTTTTCAAGGAATTATAAATCAGTTGGTTGCGATGGGAATCATGTTTGATGATGAGATACAAGCATTATGGTTGCTTGGTACTTTGCTAGACTTGTGGGAAATGTTTCGAACGTCTTTGTCTAATTCAGCCCCGGATGATAAGATTACCATGGATTTGGCCAAGAGTAGTGTTTTGAATGAAGAGATGAGATGGAAGACACAGGGATCCTCTTCACATTTTGATGCCTTGGTTGTTGAGAAAAGGGGAAGAAGTGAGACTCGAGATTCGTGGAATAGAGATAAGAGTCGAGGTAAAAGCAGAGGCAAATTTAATAGATTTGCAGATATTGAGTGCCATTATTGCCATCAGAAGGGACATATCCAGAGGTATTGCCGTCAGTTGAAAAGAGAGAAACAGAAAGAGAAAAGTAAAGAGATGAAAAGTGATAATAACAGCAATGACAATTGTGTTGCTGCACTTTCTGAAGATTTTCTCATTGTTTTTCTATGGTGATGCGGTGAATCTTGTATGTCATGAGACTAGTTGGGTAATCGATAGTGGTGCATCTATTCATTCTACATCTCGTAGGGATTTCTTTACATCTTACAGGGCATGCGACTTTGGATCTGTGAAGATGGGAAATAATGGGCTGGCTGAAGTTGTAGGCATTGGTGATGTGTGCCTAGAGACCAGCAATGGCACGAGGTTAGTATTGAATAATGTTAAGCATCTACCTGATATTCGATTGAACTTGATTTCCACATGTAAGCTGGATAATGAGGGGTATTGCAACACATTCAGTGATGGTCGGTGGAAGCTCACTAAAGGTTCTATGGTTGTGGCTAGAGGCAACAAATGTTCTTCGTTGTACATTATGCAGGCAAAATTGTCCACAAAAAAAATTAATGCAGTAGACAACGAAGAGACAGTTGAGTTATGGCACAAGCGGCTCAGTCACATTAGTGAGAAGGGTTTGTCAGTATTGTCCACAAAAAAAAAAGCTCCTTTCAGGAATGAAAAATTCAACGTTGAAGAAGTGTGTTCACTGTTTAGCATGAAAACAGAATAGGGTTGCATTCAAAAGCTCCACTCCTTCGAGAAAGTTAGGTATACTTGATTTAGTGCATTCTGATGTTTGTGGTCCTATGAAGAGAAAACCGCTCGGTGGTTCTCTTTATTTTGTTACTATCATAGATGATTATTCAAGAAAACTTTGGGTTTATACCTTGAAAACTAAAGATCAAGTATTAGATGCTTTTAAGCAATTTTAGGCTTCAATTGAGAGACAGATTGGAAAGAAGTTGAAATGCATCAAACTGATAATGGGGGAGAGTATATTGGACCTTTTGATGAATATTGCAAACAACAGGGTATTTGACACCAAAAGACACCTCTCAAGACACCTCAGTTAAATGGCTTAGCTGAGAGAATGAACAGGACACTGGTTGAACGGGTAAGACGTTTGCTTTCACAGTCAAAGCTATCGAGATCCTTTTGGGGTGAAGCTTTAAGTACAGTTGCACATGTATTAAATCTTACCCCATGTGTTCCTTTAGAGTTTGATGTTCCTGATAGAGTTTGAACAGGAAAAAATGTTTCTTATGATTATTTACGTGTCTTTGGGTGCAAGGCATTTGTGCATATTCCAAAAGATGAGAGATCTAAACTTGATGTGAAAGCTCAACAATGCATATTCATTGGCCATGGACAGGATATGTTTGGCTACAAGTTCTATGATCCAGTTGAGAAGAAAGTTATAAGAAGCAGAGATGTTGTGTTTATGGAAGATCAAACAATAGAGGATATAGAGAAATCAGAGATGATTTTAGTGCCACAAGTTAGTGATGATTTGATTGACTTGGATCCAGTTCCTCACACACATGTTCCTGCATAGGTTGATGAGGAGCAACCAAAAATAAATGTTCCAGATAATGCACATGTCCCAGAACATGTTGAGACAGATGGTATTGTTCCTGAACCAGAAGCTCTATTAGATGCTCCATCAGATGTTCCAGTCCGGAGATTTGTCACAGACCGATGACATCCCACTAGATATTCTGCAGATGAGTATGTATTATTGACTGATGTAGGTGAATCAGAGTGCTATGCAGAAGCAATAGAAGATGAGTGCAAAAGCAAATGGTTTGATGCCATGCAGGATGAAATGCAGTCACTTTATGATAATCATACTTATGAGCTGGTGAAGTTGCCTAAAGGCAAAAAAGCATTGAAGAACAAGTGGGTATACAGGTTGAAGCAAGATGAACATACTTTACAACCACGGTACAAAGCTAGATTGGTTGTTAAGGGATTCGGTCAGAGAAAGGGTATCGACTTTGATGATATATTTTCTCCGGTGGTAAAAATGTCTTCTATCCGTGTGGTTTTAGGCTTGACAGCTAGCCTAGACTTGAAAATTGAATAGATGGATGTCAAAACAGCCTTCCTACATGGTAACTTGGAGGAAGAGATATACATGGAACAGCCAGAACGTTTCAAAGTGAAAGGAAAAGAGGACTATGTGTGCAAGCTAAAGAAGAGTCTCTATGGCCTTAAGCAAGCATCGAGATAGTGGTACAAAAGGTTTATGTCAGTTATGATTGAGCAGGGCTATAAGAAGACTTCCTCGGATAACTGTGTGTTTGTCCAAAAAAATTATGATGACGACTTTATTATTCTCTTGCTTTGCGTTGATGATATGTTGATTATTGGCAGGAATGCTTCACGAATTGAGTTATTAAAGAAACAATTGAGAAAGTCTTTTGCCATGAAAGACTTGGGCTCGGCGAAGCAGATTCTTGGTATTAGAATTACTCGTGACAAAAATTCTAAGAAGTTGTTCTTGTCGCAGGAGAAGTATATAGAGAAAGTCCTTTAGAAATTTCACATGGACAAGGCTAAAGTGGTTAGCGCTCCTCTTGCTGCCCACTTTAAGTTGAGTACGAAGCAAAGTCCTATGACTGATAAAGAGAAGAAAGACATGGAAAGTGTTCCATATGCCTCAACTGTGAGAAGCTTAATGTATGCGATGGTATGTACACGGCCAAACTTGGTGCATGTAGTTGGCGTTGTTAGTCGCTATTTGTCAAATCCTGAAAGAGAGCATTGGAATGCGGTAAAGTGGATCATGAGGTATCTTCGGGGAACTTCTAGTTTGAAACTCAATTTCGGGACCAGGAAACTAGAGTTAGTTGGATACACAGATTCTG
Source organism: Lenwebbia sp. NSW1173648 (assembly GCA_029784005.1). Lineage (NCBI taxonomy): Eukaryota > Viridiplantae > Streptophyta > Magnoliopsida > Myrtales > Myrtaceae > Lenwebbia > Lenwebbia sp. NSW1173648. Next base: position 2,861,653 of record JARCGZ010000011.1, read on the forward strand.
ACTTGGTCGGAGATATTAATACACGTAAATCTACTTCCGGTTATTTGATTTCCTTTGTCGGTGGGGCTGTGTCAAGGAAGTCAAGGTTGCAAAACTGTGTTGCACTTTCTACAACCGAAGCAGAATTTATTGCAGCAACCGAAGCTTGTAAAGAGTTGCTGTGGCTGAAGAAGTTCTTGGAAGAACTTGGGTTTAGGCAAAAAAAGGTATGTGTTATTTTGTGATAACCAAAGTGCGATTCATCTTGGTAAGAATTCAACTTTTAAATCTAGATCGAAACATATTGACGTTAGATATCATTGGATAAGGGATGTTCTTGATGAGAAGTTGTTGGAACTTGAAAAAATCCATACCGATCATAATGGTTCCGATATGATGACGAAGACTCTACCAAGGGAGAAGCTTGAATATTGCCGGTTGATAGCAGGGATGGTGAATCCCTCCACATCGTCGTGAGGGGGAGATTTGTTGGCTAGGTTCACTCCCATGTGGAGGAAGCCCGATGAATTGCAAGCCTGTAGGCTTGAGCCCATATAATGATATATATATATATGAAGAAATAGGGTTTTTCACTATCTTTATGTCGTAGCCGCAAAAGATATTTTTTTTTTCAGACGTTGAAGCAAGAGAGAAAGAGAGAAGAAAATCTGGAAAGAGGGTGCCGTTCAGTTTTCATCACGCTAACATTAGAGGTCGATTCATGGTCCGATTGCTCGCGACGCATTATTCTCGAATCTGATCGGTTTGATTTTCATTTGAATCTTCTTTCATCAGGTTTTTCGTGGGTAGAACTAAACCTGCTTTTTGCTGAGATTTATCCTTGATCTCTTGCGAATTCACGTATATTGCCAAGAATGGTGTTTTTGATATTGCTGACCTCTAGTATTAACTAGAGAAGAACATTGTCTACCCAATTCGTTGATAGTGAAGTTTTTGGGTGGACTCCTGTCCCGTGATTTGTTATCTCCTCACATCGGGGAGATTTTCCACATAAACATTGTTTTGTGTTCGTGGGTGCTGGGTGTTTATACATTTTGCTAGATATATTGCTCCATTATATCATTTCCTATTAGGTTTGCAAAAGAGGGGAGATTTCTTTATTCCGTTGCGCTAATTCGATATTGTTTGGATTGTCGCTGATCTCCCAACACTTGTACCTAAATGCTTCTCCTTCAAAATCACCTGTCGGCTGCCTCGAGATTGCATTCACTTTGTCCTTTAGTGGCTCTGCATTTGTAACCGTATTTGATTGTGTCTACTTTCTTCCCAATCTTTTGCTGACTTGCCGATTCCCACCAACCGATACCTCCACCGATAATCTTTGATCATCCACTCTCATATATCGACAACAGATCGGTAATTGACTATCGATTAGCATAAGTACCGATATCACATTTATTCTCAGTTATTGGTCACGTGCCTAGCGATACTTGTTGCCATGGTCGTGTATCAATGACTTGGTTAGTTTTTGGTGCAAACAACTTTATAAAAATAATTTCAGATATCTTTCATAAGTTTCTTTTTGTAACATATATTATTTTGATCAATTTCAGAATAAACAAAGAAATTGTCGGTTCTACTTTGTAGCAAGCCGCGTTTCATGGATTTTACTCATTATCAAATACCATGGCACCTTCAACTTGCTATCAGCACAAACAAACGATGGAAAACCGTTCACTTTCTCTGAAATTGAATTTTTTGAAAGCATTTTCTAGCAACATAAAGTTTTTGGTGAAATAAACGGACCCTTTATGAAAAACAAAATTTCGAAAGAGTTCAATGCATTGACGGTGCAATGTAAATAGTTTCCCACGAGTACAAAAAAAGATCTTTCCTTTTCAAAAGCTCCTCTAGAAGTTACATCTTCTAAATCCAATCTGTTGGTATATTCCCCATCATGGATCAGCTTGTTATTCGCTTGTTGGTTGAGCAATAAACCACAACTTTCGTCCTCGTATTCGAGCCCAGAATGGACCCAGAAAGAGGGAGGTTTAGAAAAGAACAATGGGATGTTTTATCATTGAACGAAGAAGAACCGTTCGGCTGCTTCTGTCGATGGCAAGGTTTTACCTACCGGCCACATGATCACATAGAACGGTTCTACTGGATTTCTCAAAAAGTAGTGTTGAGGTTAAGCCATCAATTTGTTGTTTAAAAAAATTAATTTACAAAGCGTCATAGTGGTTGAGCTCTAAATTATGGACTTTTAAGAAAAGGGTCTTATTCATTTTTCAATAAGAAGTGATTTATTTGGAACTTCGGTACGTTCCACACCGATATTTCGTCATAAGAAACTTATCCCATCCTCCTGTGAAGAATCAATACAGCAAATCAGGCTCCGTTGGTTTCTCAAAAAATCAGTGATTTGAAAAATAATTTCTGAAAAACAACTTCGGTACATGACAACAGTTTTATTTCTCTATTTTTCTATTATTTTGTTTTGGGGAACAGGTTTGGAACATAAATGTGAAATAGTTTTGGAACAGAAATCCTTTTGGTAACGCAATTTCATTTTTCTATTTCCGGAACAAATTTTGGGCCCAAAAATAGGTTTGGAACAGAAATGAGAAGTATAAATTTTTTACTTTTCTATTTCTGAAAAACAGAAACATAAATGATAATTCTTCTCATTGCTTACTCTCTCTCTCTCGCATCCCTACTGGCGATCGCTTGTCGCCATTCGTCAGCCGCCAGTCGCCCGTTGCTGGCTGCCAGTCGTTGTCAACTGCCGATTGCCTTTGTTGTGTCCCTGTCATCGTTCTCCATCCACCAATTGCCATCCGCCTGCCGCCGTCCACCGGGCGCCTCTCTCGCATCCCTGCCGCCATCCGCCGATGGCTGGCCTCCAATCCCCGGTTGCCGTTCACCCGCCGCCGGCAGTCGATCACCGGTCACCGGCCTCTAGTCCCCGGCTGTCGTTTGCCCACCACCGGCTGCCGATCTCCGTCCGCCCGTTGCCGCACTTTGCCGGTCTTCGGTCTCCGGTCCTCCGGTCGCTGGCCACCCTATCGTAGAAATTTTATGCTGTAGAATTTTTATTCCGAGAACAGAACTTCTGTATCGTTATCAAACGCATGTCCCTGCTCAGAAACTCGTTTAGGAAACAGAAATAGAAAAACATATTTTTAGCCAGAAATAGATTGTCCACAACAATTTATGTCTAAATATTTTCATGGATGATGAAAATATTTTTTCGTCTTTCATTTTTATAAGAGATTCAAACGATCATTTTTAAGAAAATATTTTTTAAATTTTTTTTTTTTTCACGAAATAAAAAGGCATCGGTCTTCATTTTGCTACCTCTCCCACGTTATTCAATGAAGCACCCACTTTAAAAGTAGCCTTTGCATAGGTTTGATGTACGTGTCAGGAATTATATGACCTCCGATGAATCTTTATATAAACAAGTTCCGAGGCATAGACAATAATTTCTTTCAGTAAGAAACATGTTTTTGTTTTGGCGTCCAATCAAAAGAGTTGTTCAGTCTAGAAAACCTGGGATGATGCCAAAAGATACAGGAGTTGGAAAATGCAGAACACGTTATTATTAATTGAATTGCACCTGTTCTTGATGATGCAGTATTTTTTTTTTCTTTTTCTGATACATGTATACCATATTAAAAATGCATTGCTCACATGGCACAAGGACAAGTCAGCATGGATTATTATTTTCAAAACTTTACAACTGGAGCTCTTTTTTTCTCTTTTGTTTCCGAATCTGTCGCCCCGAAATGATCCAAACGCAGCATAATCAAGTAATGCACATGTATTGATTCTCATCGCTTCAAAATGATACATTATCGTCGGGATAATGACACAAATAGTCCTTAAACTTTGGCCTATTTTGCAATATGGTCTCTGACCTTTATCCAAATGTGCAATATTATTTTTGAACTTTAATTTGTTCAATGTGGTCCCTGGACTTTCGGTACATGTTCAATTTAGTTCCTGGATTGTATGAAAATATTCAACGTTATCTTTCCATTAATTCAACATGGAACACCTTCATATAGTGCATGGACTAAATTGAACATGTACCAAAAGTTCAGGGACTATATTAAACAAATTAAATTTTAGGGATGACATTGCACATTTTGCTAAAGTTCAAGGAAAAATTACCAAAAAAGTTCTAAACCTATTACGATTGTGCCAATTCAGTCATAAACCTTTTTTTTTTGCCGATTCAGTCCTAAATCTTTTGTAATTGTGCCAATTCAGTCCATCCGGTCAATTTTGGCCGGTCGGCGCTGACTTGGACGCTGGCCGGCCCCATAATATTTTAATAATTTTTTATTATTTTATTATTTTATTTTATTTTTCATTTTTTTTCTCTCTCCCCTCCTCTTCTTCGTCTTCCTCTGGCAATGGTCAGAGGCGACGATCGGCGAGGTGGACCTCGCCGGCCTCAGCGAAGGTCTCCCCCACGGCCACCGGCGAGGGCGAGCCTCGCCGTTGCCGGACGAGGCTTGCCTTGTCGTGGCTACGCGAGGCCGAGCCTTGCTAGCCCAGATCTAGGGAGGCTCAACCTCACCGTCGCAGAGCAAGACCGGCCGAGACCTCGCGAGGCCGGCCTTGCCCGGCGATGGAGAGGTCGAGCATCGCCAAATCTGGGTTGGCAAGGCTTGGGACTTGCCCGGTTTGCCCGTACCAGATGCTCGAGGATGAATGACCCACCGCGAGGGAGAGATGGGAGGACAATGACGACGAAGGCAAAGGAGGAGAGGGGGGGACATTTGGATCAGCTTCTCAGTCACGATACAAAACAGTTCGAGCCGGATCGATCGTCATTTTCATTCTTCACCATCGCTGGACAGAAGGAGACCATCGCTGGACAGAGGAAGGAGAAGACAGAAGGAGAAGACGAAAGAAAAAGAAAAGAAAAAAAAGAGAGAAGAAAATGAAAAAGAAATATAAAAATATAAAATATTCAAAAATATTATTAAAATATTATATCGCCGGAGGGCCTGCCCCGACCGGCGTCCACGTCAGCGCCGATTGGCCAAAATTGGTCGGATGGATTGAATTGGCACAATTGCAAAAGGTTTATGATCAAATCGGCAAAAAAAAAAGTTTAGGACTGAATCGGCACAATTGTAATAGGTTTAGAACTTTTTTGGTAATTTTCCCAAAGTTCAGGGACCCCATTGCACGTGAGGCCAAAATTCAGTGGTCATTTGTGTCGTTTATCATTATCGTTATGTTGCATGAAATCTAAAAAAATCGACTCTTTGAATCATTATTTTTCGATTCTAAAAATAAAATGTAACATGGCTCGTACAAAAATTAACAGATTCTTCAGAGTCACTTTTCTATAATAAAAAAAAAAATTTAGTATTTTGTTTCATGCTTTGTGCCTGCTCATGTTTGAAGACCCCATGGCAATGATCGAAGCTAAGCCCTCCACTACATGAAAATATGAGATGTGGATTCTCTCAATCAACCGACCCACCCCAACGTGGTACGGTCTGACGTGGTTGTTTGCATGCTCGCTCTTTTCTATGTCTTCGTGCTTGTAAAATCCTTTTCAGCGCTCCTAGAAATAACCTATGAAATTGTCGCTCGCCCACCTTGATTGGTCGAGTCATTTGAGCTTTCTGCTTTAGATGTAATTTATTTAATGAGAGAGGTTTCAGAGACAGGTGACGATGGAATAGACAGGTGTCACGATCTGGTGGAGCGAGACACACCAATGACTTATGTGTCAACTATGATATATTAACCAAATCACTTACCCGACACCAGATTCCTTTCTTCTTTGAGATACTTACCAAAAGCTTAAGCCAATGAATTATGGGCAAACCATAATATATTAACAGCTTCACACTACACAACATCACTTATCCGATGTGAAAATTCTTTAACACAATTCATACGGGTATCTCAACAACAATATATATCACCCATGTCCAAATTAGACCCAAACTCGACAAGATACTACAGCACGGAGTCGTAAGCATGGTGCCCTAAATTGAATTACTTCCCGAACCAGAAGGATACAAAGGGCATTGCATAATTGGGTGGGGGCGTGTGCATCATCTGGTGGGGGGCTGCATGTTGGTGTTCGTATGGTGGGGCATGTCAGTGGGTGGCAAAAACAACCTCTCTTGCTATTTGGGGGCGAGGAGCTATGTAGGCCCGTTATGAACACACTCATCGATGGAATCCGAGCAACGAAAGAAGACGCAGGAAGTGGATCTTGTTCAGTTCAGACGCCTTGTTTAAGTGCTCAAGGCATGAGAACCCGCAGGTACCGTCACGTGGGACGCATCATCCCTCGCTCAAAAAAGCTGCGTACGAAGCAGGGGCCAAAGCCCACGTGATGTGGCGCCGGTCGGAAGGACAGCAACGTCACTGTGTTTGTGTGTGTCCTCCAGGTCCTCCTCGCCATCATACAACTTCGACCCCGGCATCGAATATGATCTGAGTTAAGCCGAGAGAGACGATCACATTGCGATCTTCGCCTTGCATTCAAGACCGCGGTCATTGGGGTTATCGGAATCATTGTCGTACTTGGTTAATCTCGTGCACACGTCCAGCTGAGAAATTTGGAAACTGTTGAAGAGAGAACGGAAGGTTTTCCATTCACTTTTGTCTGGATACAAGAACATGTGCAGATTGTGGGGTTATAAATATCTTGGATCGAATCCGATAATGGCGAAAAGCTCAGGCAGACATCAGTCACGAGCTGGAATCCTCCCCCACACCTTTGTGTTTTTTTCTTCTTTTTCTGCTGTAAAAAGAGCTTCGTCCTTCATTGTCTGATGGCTTCTTTGACTTTAGCCTTCTCAGCCCACCACTTCACAGCTGACTGCAGCATCATCAAAGCTCATCGATCCTTCCATGGATGATCTCATGCTTTCTTCACCCCGACGTGGCTTGATGTGATATTGGGATTCGGTCTGTGGTTAGCTTGAAAGAGGAGATGAAGAGATGGAGAGGTATCCCTGATGACTTCTATATATTGCACGGGAGATTAGGCACTAGAGAGATGATTATGTGACTGTTTTTAATCCATTGTCACATTAACACACTGTTTTTTGTCACACACAAAAAAAAACAAATAATAATAAATTATTTTTGGGTCCACTCTTTCAAGAATTTATGACTCTCAATCACTCAAAAACTGTTATACCAACAAAAAAAAAATGCACTTTATGCATGCAGAAAAATGATGAGCTGACGGTGCCTTGTGTCTTCATATTGCAACAATGGATCCTGCGCCTCTAATTTTCCCGGAAAACTGGTTTACTTCCTAGGAAAAATTTCAATTGGACACTATCTTTGGATGGGATGATGAGACATATTTCCTTATTTTATTAGAAGAAGCAAATCTAAGTGAATAGTACTCATAAAGATAAGTGGTTTATTAATGATTCTACTTTTAAAATAGTGGATATTGTTCTCCGGCAAAAAAAAAAAAGGTGAATATTTCTCCAAAATTTTAAAAACAAAAACAAAAGAGGAACTAAAAAAACTAGGAAAGTCAATATCTAACATTGATTAAGAACTGAAAACTATCATTTGAATGCACAATGATTATGTTATTAGTCTCAAAGTCAATATTTCAAGTGTTCTTTCATCCTTGAACTTTAATTTAGATGTTTTTCAGTGACATTAACGATTTCTTTGGAGCTAGTGATAATATTTCAAGTGTTCTGGTTAAACAAGCTAAGCAGCTTCTAGGGAAAATCAAAGGTGGAGAAGCCACTGTTTCATATTGAAGACTTATGGCACCGTTATGCTAGGTTTGATCTATATACAATTTGTCAATATCACTGTCAAATCATCTCCAAGAAAAAAATATAGATAAATAAGTAGTTTAATATTTCAGCGATTAATTAGCACTGTCTCTCAACGTGCAAATCCAAAAGTGTGCAAAAAGTGATCCTAGGTGAGGGTCTGATCAAGGTACTAGAAAGTGGTCGCGTAATCTCACGGATAGATATCAGATATGACCAATATAGGCAATAAGACATTTATCGACCTATCTGGGGAAATTATTTTCGGTAAATGAGCTATTGCTACTTAAGTCCAACGTGGTATCGGAGCACATTGTTCTTCAAAAGTTTATTACACACCGGAACCAACACCCCCGTTGCCTTCGCCTTGAGATGTGACCGAAGGCCGTGTACTATTGGATGGACTCCAAACCCAAAGACAAGTTATTGTGCCTTTTAATCGCACTTCTAACAACAATCCATGCCGTGATCGGAGGGTTTTGGCATTCGTCCCCTTCATTTTCTCGGGGGAGTCCCTCAGCGTGCGTTTGTTCGGGCTTGAGCTCGACCAAGGCCAGGCCAACTTAGAATCAAATTGACCGAACATTTGATCGCTATCTTCTTCGCCGGTTCATCGTCTGTTTGCACTCTTATCAGTGGTCCTAGGCTAGTATGTCCCCTAGTCCACACCATGTTCAGAATATCGCATTCCAAGTAAAAACAGTTGGGCTCCAGAACTCGGCCCGGTTCAATCTCATGCATATTGCCCTTTTTTTAGCAGATGGGCTCTTCACAGATGTAGAAATAATGGGCTAATCTGAAAGGAAGGGAACCTTTGGGCCTAAAATTTCATCTGGTGGTCCATTTTGGAGGCCATTAACACTTTGGGAAGAGGGTTTGAGTGTTCATTCCAATAATGCTTACTGAATGCTTTTATTTTCTTTGTTTAGGGTGCCCGAGAATCTTTTAGCACCCGACTAATTCTACACCGGAGATTGCAATCGGCGCAACCCAGCATACAAGGGAGTTACGGAAGCACGTTGTCTCGTTATCCATGTCCTTGAAGGTAGTTTCGAGAGAACGAACAGCTGACGAGTATGGTTATCGAAATGGAAGAGGAGTCGATACTGCTTTTCATGTATCTATTTCCGGGACAAATACATATCAAAAAGTCATCTTGATATGTATCTATTTCGAGATTCAGCTCGATATTATATCGACACGTCCCATGACTTCACAAAAATTTTGTTGCACTCGTGAGTCGAATTGTATCCTATTTCCTCGAATCTAGAATCTATTGTCGTTCAAAGTTTTTCTCCATTTCGCTAACTAACTACTAGCTTGATTAATTGAATTGGAGCTTAGTGGACTGAAGCCGAGCACAGTTATTGAGAAATAGCTATAAGAAATGGTACAGAATCGATGATCCCAATATGAACCGATACAATTCTATTTATACACCATTCACAACTATACTTCCTAAATTTACTCATACACTTTAGGTAAGTACAATCAAAAGATTGAATAAGACAACTCATAGGATAAGATGCAATCGTGGCATATTATCACAATCACGATCATGCTAAGATCACACTAAGACTCCCCTCAAGTTGGCGTGCGTAGGTTACAAACACCCAACTTGGAAAGTAGCCGCATGTATTGATCTCGGCCTAGTGGTTTGGTAAACACGTCAGCTAGTGGTGACTTTGTACCAATCTTCAATGGAGCAATGAGGCTGGCTTGTATTTTTTCACGAATGAGATGACAATTTATTTCAATGTGTTTCGTTTGCTCGTGAAAAACTGGGTTGGCAACGATGTGGAGGGCAGCCTGGTTATCATAGTATAAAGAAACTAGGGCTTGGAGAGGCATGCCAATGTCTTGTAAGTGGTTTGATAACCAAGTAATTTCGCATGCAGTTACTGCCATTGCACGATATTTTGCTTCAGCAGAAGAGCATGAGACCGTGCTTCGTTTCTTGGTTTTCCAAGAAATGGGGCTATCACCCAATAAAATGCAATACCCAGTTGTTGAACGACGAGTCATGGGGCAACTAGCCCAATCTGAGTCACAATAAGTTGTGAGTTGGAGTTCATTTTTAGCCGGGTAAAAGAGCCCTTGACCTATAGAAGCCTTCCGATACCGTAGAAGACGATGTGTTGCATCCAAATGTGGTTGGCATGGTGCATGCATAAATTGACTCAGAATGTTGACACTACGAGCAATGTCTGGCCTAGTAACAGTCAAGTAAATGAATCGACCAATCAAGCGTCGATAGAGAGACGGATCCTCCAATAGAGTGCCTGTATCAATGCTCAATTTTATATTCTATTCCATGGGAGTATCAGCTGGTCGAGTTCCACTAAAACCACAATCTTCTAGAATATCCAAGATATATTTTCGCTAGCATAAATAAAGACCAGAGTGGGACCGAGCCACCTCAATGCTCAGAAAATATTTTAGAGGCCTGCGGTCCTTAATGTGAAACTGGTTGTGCAACATAGTCTTCACCGAATCAATCAAAGAAGCATTAGTACCAGTAATGACTAGATCATCGACATATAGTCTGTGACATACAAATTTTATTTGTAGTTCATAATATGTAAGATATTAAGTTAGCAAGAGTTATTGGGGAATAAAATTAGTATAGTAAATGTCAATGGGGATTGATATGCTCCTGATATGTATCGAATAATTTTCAATTGTTAAAATTTTACTGAGTTTAGATGTCTCTAGTATTCTATACATTTTGTTAATAATTTTAGTGGTTTCAAAATAATTTTCTGATTTACCGGCATTTCAAACGGATACCGATTTCCCTATTTATATGCTGCAATGTAAAGCATCTACTCAAAATAACCTCATATCTCAATCTTTTACCCTAAATCATGACGTTTGTCACCTCCCTAGTATAACAAATGGCTTAGTTTCCACCTAGTTAATTGCCACATGCCCTTAATGGAATCTTTTGATGATATCATACATGACATAATCTTAAACCATAGTAACTTTATATCTACTATTAACCCTAGTTAAAAGACGTGATTATTTTTAACTCTAGATAATTAATGAGACTTGAAGTCACTCTTCAATGTAGAATAATTGTAGAAGACAAGAAATAAATGTGCTCTTTCTCTTCTTCATTTCCTATGTGAACCTTCTTCATCTACTTAAAATTTTCTACTTCAAAGCTCTTTCAAGACAAGTTCAAAACCCTCACTTTTAATATAGTGTCTCATAAGGTATATTCATGGACTTTATTTTCTTTTCAAGTTATCTTTGTTGTTTTTTCTAAAGAATAAGAGTTGTTAATTTTAGTATTTACTTGACTTCAAGGTGATTAAGGGCTTGCTTTGGTGAAGATTAACTCAAAGGTAAGTGAAAACCCTAAGAACTAAGCTAGAATGATCTACTTGGCACTCTTTAGCTTGGTTGATTGGTTGTTTGTTCATTAGGCTAGATTTTATTCTATGTGTGATTAAGTTTCAATAGTTGTATGTTAAGTTCTTGTGATTGTTAGACTTGAATTGAAAAGCTTTCTACTTGCCTTAGATGTCTTTGTGAGATTACTGAATGGTTTTATTACATCTTGAATGGGAAATGTATGAAAATGGTGAAAGTAGACAAAATAAGGGTATTTTGGAAAATTTCAGGGGTAATTTCGAAATTTACAGAAGTTAAAGTGGGCTGTTAACATGACAATTTAATGAGTTTTAGTGTTAATTAGTGGGCTATTAAATAATATTAACTAGAGGAAACAAAATCGGTATAAAAAATGAGTTTAGAAGCTTTAAGGGCAAATTTGTAACTTCACGATGGAGGACGAATCTGCAAATACTGAAAGTTCTGGGGACTGTTCACAACTTGTGGAATCTTATTAGGATAGGTGATTAAGTTAATTGTTAGAGATAGTTGCTTAATTTAAACAATGTTTTTAACTATGTAAAATTAGATTAAATTATATTAATTAATTTAAAGTGGGTTGTCTTGGTAATTTCGTAAAATATGTGGTGCATCTAGAGTGTAAATAATATGTTAGTAGGTCTTAGATAACAGAAGAATAGCCTTTGGTATTTATTTATTTTATATGGCTTGATTACATGAAAATCGAAATCTTGGGGCAATAATACAAAATCAGAGGTTTTATTAGGGAAATGATCTAATCCTAAAAGTTTGGAATCGTAGATGATGATTCTTCATATTTGTGGAAAAAGTGAGCTTAATCAAGGGAAATTTAAAAAATAAAATAAAATAAAAAATATTAAAATTATGGAGTAGTAGTACCTAATGCCAAATACTTATCCAGAATTAAAGACTCCGTAAAAATTTGCTACCAAATTATATTAGCTTGGAGAAAAGAAACGGAAGGATTATATGAATTGTACGTAACTAATTGATTGCCATGTTATATACAAGAAATGCCAAGAGATTAACGTCGTATTAATTGTAATTATAGTTACTGGAATATGTGTGACGTTTATGGTGTTATTGTTAATCGTTGTTATGTTGCCATATGATAAAGACCTTTGCCATGGCCTATTCGCCACCAAGCGAATTCCCTTGTATGAGTATATGTATGAGACTCTGGAGTTAGCCAGATGTTCTACCGTATGTTACGGTTCTCTACAACGTTGAGATGACATGAAATTTTATGATGACATGGCTTGTGTAGCCATGGTATGACATGGTTCGTGTAGCCATGGTATGATGTTAAGAAATGCCATCATCATGTGGATGTACAGTAGTGTAAACATCCTCGCTAATGTAGAGGACACCCGCGATGGATGGACTAAAAGGCGTGTCAAATGGGTATGTATGATTCCGTTCCCCATGGGTTGGTGGTGACGATGCCTCGTGAATCAAGATGTTCCTGGCCAGTGATGAATATGAATTCATTTATGTGAATTGATGTGATATTATGTGATAATTGTCTAATATAAGATACTATCCGCTTGCACTTGGATGATTGATCTTATGCAATATTGTTGATGTTCATTGACATGTCATGATAGGAAATATTACTCATGCACTTATCATAAGTTGTTATTTTGTGTTGCCCTGAGCTCATGTTGCTTGTTGTTGCGGGTTGAGTGGTAAGATGATCTTCTACTTTAGAATTAGGGACTTCATTTGCTAGCTTTGGCTCATTCCTTTATTTTTCAGACGTTTAGGATGGATGTCCCCCAACCACCACTGTTTGGAGCTGCTATGCATATTGAGTATATTTACGGTGACGTGTTCGTTCATGAGTCAGCTATAGTGTATACGAGGCGTAACTCCATAGTATGAGTCGATGTTAGACCGGCCGAATGGATTCCTCATTTATATGTTGCCTGGTATCAAAACATCAAGGGTGGGTTAGTTGACCAATTAGAGACTTTGATGGTTCTCCTGGTTTTGACGGTAATGATGCATCGATGGGTGAAGTTATCGACCCTTAGCTGATAGTTCGATGTTTGTTCATATAGGCTTTTGGGTGAAGAGTTATAGTATTGGAGAAAGATGACCCCAACCCTTCCCTAGACTATTGTGTTTTATATTTTGCATGTACGATGTATTAAAGTTGTAATACCGATGTTTAATATAGAAGAAGATGCATATGTATATTATTTAACTCGTGTGATCGTATTGTAGTTTGTGCTTCCGCGTGCTCATAATAATTAGTTAGTAAAAAAAAAACAAACAAACACGGTACACGCGTGACGTTCTAGGGCGTCACCTAGTACCACAAAAATAGAGTCACTCCCATTGTGTAAGACAAAGAGGGAACAATCGACCTGAGAATGTGTGAAATCGAAATCACATAAGGCAGTAGAAAACTTAGAATATCATTGGCGGGATGCTTGTTTCAAGCCATATAAAGATTTGTGAAGTCGGCACACAAGATTCTCTCTCTTACGCTGAAAACCAGATGGAGGTTTCATATAGACTTCTTCATCCAAGTTGCCATATAAGAAGGCGTTGTTAGCGTCCATTTGTTCAAGAGACCATCCCTTAGCTATGGTAACGGCTAAGAGTACACGAACTGTAACCAAATTAGCAACAGGTGCAAATGTATCATGATAGTGTTCCCCTTCAACCTGGGTGTAGCCTTTGGCGACTAAACGAGCCTTTTATCGTTCAATACTGCCATTGGATTTTCATTTAATTTTATAGACCCACTTGGAGCCTATGGCCTTCTTACTAGGTGGAAGTGGTACGAGGGACCATGCATGATTCTGCGAAAGAGCTTTGATCTCAGCCTGCATGACATCTCACCATTCCTGATGCTGCATTGCCTTAGTGAAAGTGGATGGCTCAGTGGTAGTAGACAAGGAAGTAAGAAATGCCAAATGGGACTGTTTAAAATGAGTATATTGAAGAAAATCATGCATGGGGTAAGAAATACCTAGACCATTATCTTCGGCGGAACTTAGCGTTTGAGTAAGCGAACAACAATAGCCCTGGAGGTAACGGGGAGATTGACATATCGGGGTTTGATGGATTGTTCAGGCGATGGAGATAAGGGTGTTTGTGGTGGTGTGGGGATCGGGTGTGATGGTGGGGTTTGTAAGTGGGGGTTGGGTTATCTCGTCACATTGTGTGACAGGTAATGGTAATACAGGCGACTCTGACAAGGTAGGGTTGGGGAGCATCGAGTAAGAAAAAATTATTTCGTGAAACACAACATCCCGACTTACATATAGCTTTTTGTTGAGATCAAAAATGCGATACCCTTTTTGACCATTGGGATATCCCACAAAAACCCCCGGAGTACCACAAGCGTCAAATTTATTTTGAATGGATATGCTGTGCCCAAAACATAAGCAATCGAAGACCCGAAGGTGAGTGAGATTCGGTGACTGACCATGTAAAACTTCATATGGAATTTTCCCTTTCAAGACGACAGTAGGAGTCTATTTATGATGTAGGCAGCAGTGAGGACGTATTCACCCCCAAAACTCAATGGGAATGTTGGATTGGAAGCATAAGGCATGTGCAATATTTAGAATATGTCGATACTTGCGGTCCGCCACCCCATCACACAACTCGATTGATGAACAACACCCATGGAGTCTAGAAAGAAATGGTAAGTTGATTGAAAAATTCTTTTTATTGTTAGAGCGGATGCAACGAATTTGTTTACCGAATTGGGTTTTTGCCATGGAGAAGAAATTAACGATAAAATGATTTACGTTAGCTTTAGAAAATATTAAATAAAGCCAGGTACTATGGGAATAATCATCAACCATAGTCAGAAGAAAACGTGCCCCAGTTAAAGAGGTGGTCCAATATGGGCTCCAAACATCCAAATGAATCAAATCAAAATATGAAGTAGTAGAATTTGTACTAGAAGGAATAGCAAGCGAGTTTGTTTCGCAAGTGGGCACACAGTGCAAGGAAAGGTATTAGAAAATGAAATCTTATTTGTCTAAAGCTTGCAGATGATGAAGAGACGATGAACCCGGATGTCCCAACAGCCAGTGCCATAGTTCAAAATGTGCGCCTGGTACAATGGTGGATGTCAAAGAAGTGGGTTGGGGTATGGAAAGGTAGTATAAACCACTATGCCGCTTACCCGTCGCTAAAGTCCTCGTCGAGATTGGGTCCTGAACAGGCAAGTATCAAAGGTAAATTTAATATTGAGAGAATAGTAGTAGTAAGTTTACTAATTGAAATAAGGTTAAACCGAAATTGGGGAACAAATAAAACATGATCAAGAGTTAGATTTGGGAGTAGAGAAATCCGACCAATTCGTTGAACATGAACCATGGTCTCTCAGGAAGGGACACAAGATTTGAAGTTGTATTGTCATAAAATTCAGAAAACAAGGTTGCATCACAAGATATATGATTCGTCGCACCAGAGTCCAAGATCCAAGATGAAGTGGAATTTAAACAAATGGAAGTATCTGCTAAATTCACCAAAAGGTGAGAAGAAGGTGCAGTATTACCAGCCGGAAGTAAAGGAAGGAGTTGTTCTATTTGTGCAGTAGTAAGGGTTGGTGGAGAGGAGGAATCAATAGTGGTAGCTGCGGCAATAGTCTGAGAACCAGCTAGGTGTGAACGTCGTTGGCGGCCAGAATCATTAGTGGGGCGCTTGTTATGGTCATCCACCATTCCGGATGTATGTGCTTCTTTAAAACACTTGCTTTCGATATGTCCATCATTTCCACAGTGAGTACAATGTAAAACGGGTTTGGAAAAACCCGTAGATGGATAAGTACGAGCATTATTAACACGAAGCGCAACCACGGTAGCAGGATTTTGAATAACAGTGCGATTGTCCTAAACAGCACACTGTCGTTCCTCTTGTAAGAGTAAGGCATATGCTTTGTTCACGGTAGGGAGTGGATCCATAAGGAGGATCTGACTCCGAACCGCTGCATAAGATTCATTACGGCCTTGGAGGAAATCTAATAATAAATCCATTTCAAGAAACTGTAGTAGGTTCGACGTTACGCCACAACTACAAGTCGGCAAGTTTCGGTACGAGGACAGTTCATCTCGATAGGATTTAATCATAGTGTAATAGGTAGATATTGAAGCCGTATCTTGTTGATGTGTAGATAAAGCCCTACAGATCTCAAAAATCCGAGGAGCGTTATGAGGAGAGAAACGCTCGCGAAGATCATTCTAGACATCATTTCCAGAGTCATGCTAGAGAATGCTATGTGAGATCGTTGGTATAGTAGAATGAATCAACCACGATGTCACCATGCTATTGCAACGTCCCCATAAGGGATAATCCGAAGAGGTTGAAACAGGACGCGACAAAGACCCATCAACAAAACACATCTTATTTTTCGCCTCAAGGGCCATGAGCATGGCATGATGCCATGTTGGATAATTGTCTCCATCTAAAGGAGGAGAGACTAGAGGCGCATTCGGATGGTCACTTGAGTGAATAAAATAAGGAGAAGTTACATCGATCATGCGAGAGACAGTGCAAGTGTTTTGATCGACCATGAAGAAGAAACTACACCGGGATCGACATTTGCTTTGATACCATGAGAAATAGCAATAAGAAATGACACAGAATTGAAGATCCCAATATGAACCGTTACAATTCTTTTGTATTCTAAATGCACATATTTATACACCATTCACAACTATAGTTCCTAAATTTATTCCTACACTTTAGGTAAGTATAATCAAAAGATTGAATAAGACAACTCATACGATAAGATGCAATCGTGGCATATTATCACAATCACAATCATGCTAAGAGTTATAACTTAAGGAGCTCTGTTAACTGCCACCCAAGTTGTACTGGAGTAGGATTCAGTTGACTACAGGTCTACCCTATATAACCAATATACTTTTCCTTATGTAACCCTAGGACTATTAAAGATCAAAATCTAGCTTTATCAATTCATTTTTCGCTTAGTTAATCTATCGCCTCCACTTTATCAGCCAACTAATTCCCATTTGAAATCTGTGGCCCCACGAAGCAAGCCAGGATCCATAAATAGACACGTCTGGCATCACTTTTCGCCGTTGAAATGATTAATCTTTGCCTTATAGATGAAGACTATGTTGTCGGAAAGTTTCAATGCCTTGAGGCGGAAAAAAAAATCGTTGAGCTCTCATCAAGTCGTGGTCTATACAGATCGACCATTCTGCATCGAAGTCCACGATCAGAAACAAGAGATCTGCTCAAACCCTTTATTGGCTGTTCACCATTATTGCAAGCATTAATGTGCAAGCATCCTTTCTTGGACTCAAAGCAACTTCCTGTGTCCTGTGCTTGCATTAAGTATTTTGATTGGGGTATTTCTTTGTTTCGACATATTTTCGAGGGAACGAGTAATGGCTCCAAACTCCAAAGTGGGTAGTAACCATGACCAATGTTGAAATATGCAAATAAGGAAAAATGCCACTGATGGTCCTTAAATTTGGCTAATATGCAATATCCTTTTTTAACTTTTTTAATTCGTTCAACATGGTTCTTGAATTATTCCTAAATGTTCAATGTAGTCACTCTATTTAATCAAACGAGGGATAACAAGTTGAAAGTTTAGGGACTAGATTGCACACCTTGCAAGACTTTAGGTACTCGTGGTGAATTTTTCCCCTTATTTAACCGTAAACAAATTACAAGTTTAGAAACTTGATTGTACATTTCTTAACAGCTTAGAGACTTATAGTGATTTTCTCCTTTTGTTTGATCAAACAAGAGGACTACGTTGAATATTTAGACAGAGGTTGCACGTTTTGCAATAATTTAGGGACTAGAGTGCACTTTTTGCAACAATTTAAGGACTTACGATGATTTTCTCCCATACATTGAACACTCATAGATTGTTCAAGCATCACAATACAACGAATTAAAAGTCCAAAGGGTAATAATGCATAATGAGCTAAAGTTTCAAGACTCTAAATATCATTTTCCTATGCTCTCTGACCGCAATTTTCCGACTTCACAGTATGGAGAAAACATTACTAAACTGTACTGGATGGCTAAATCATTGAACAGAGGGACCCAGAAAACACCACAAGGAAACGATTTCAGAATCCAGGAGCAGAGCCTGAAAGGGTAAAAAGTAGGAGAGCCATTTCATTACATTTGTCCTCGATTGGAAGTTCACGTTACCCGAAGCTGCCGCGCCAATTTTGAAATTAGTGCTAATGACATGGAAATTGCTATATTAAATCGATCTAATAAAAATTTACTCGACAAATTATTACCGGGGTGTTTAAATGAGGTCATAAATGAATCTACCACGCCAGTTTCTAAATTGGTTGTACATCATTATCCGGTGATGGTCGGACCAATCCCTTTTTTTTTTGTAAGAGATATGTTCATTTTAAGTTCTAAAACTTATCGTGAGCTGTAATTGAGTTTTAAAACTTTTAGAAAGTGCAATAAAATCCTAAAATTTATCAAATTGATGCAATCGAATCCTTCCGTTAACTCCGTCCAATGTTCTGTGGATGTTAGGAGTAGCAATATGAGAAGGAAGTCACTCAGAAGGCGCGGGTGACGGCGACGAGGCCTACAGGGCCCTCGCTGGTTTTACCTTTTTTTAAATAAAAAATATTATTTTTTATTTAATTAATATACAAAATGACGTTGTTTTGAACTTATCTTTCTTGTTTTAGCCACGTTGGCGTCACGTAGGAGAGAGAAATTAATAAAAAAAAGTCATGTCAGTATTTTTCGTTAGCCAAATTAGACGGAGTTAACGGAGGAACTCGATTGTACCAACTTGAAAAGTTTTAGAATTTGATTGCACTTTTCGAAAGTCTGAGAATTCAATTGTATTTTCGTGATAAGTTTTAAGATTTTTAGTGCACGTGTATCTCCTTTTTTAAATTAGACCCATGGGCTATATAACTGGATTTTCTGGTCCGGTTCTGTAATTTTCTGGTCACCCTTTTCGGACAAAAGAAAGGTGTGCCCGAGGAAGACTAGACTGCCATTATTGAGCCGGGCCGATGTGAGCCCCACAAACCCTAATCACCAGCTTTTTCTCCAGTCCTCTTAGGCCCCCACTAATCGCGGTCATACAAATATGTTTGTCCCTAATCGGGTCCGTGAAAAGCACACTTCCAATCGGAATATCCATGAAATTAGTAAATCTGTATATTCACAAGGGCTTCACAGTAATCCCATCGACTTAAATCAAATCACTTCACGATAAATATTATGATTTTTTTTTGCATTTTTCTTTCGTATAGGCAAGTCGTGATAACTTTGAATTAAGATGATTGATGTTTTCGAAAAAGAAAACGTTTAACAACTTTTCGAACATTAGCAAAAGGATTAACGGATCGCGTGTTATAACAAATAAGGGATTTGGCGATCGGCGCAGCTACACTGCTTGCGATGTTTGATAGGAGCGGGCTGTGCGCGATGAAAAAGGTTGAAAATAGACCTGTCAAAATGGGTCATAAACCAATTACTTAACTTACGTATAATGAGTTTTGACAAAAAAAAAAAAACTTATATATATGGTAAGTTGGGTTGTTATACGAGTTAGTTATATTCAATAAATGTGTTATTGATGAATTTAAACATAATCTGAGTCGTACATGGATTGTAAAATGGATTTATAACTCACTTAGACCTAACTTATATCTATAACTCTCTTTTCATTCTCTCTTATCCTTACTCAATCTCGCGTTCACTCTCTCTGCACTCTCACCTCAGTTTAGGTATGAGTTTTTCTAGATTGAGTTAAATATGAAGATGTTTTGGAAATATGAATTGGGTCGGGTGTGGATTAGGTATTGGGTCAAAACAGATTAAATGAATTTATTTAAGTTGAACTATTTTTTATCCGACTTAAATTTAGATTGATCCATCCTGTTTGACAGACCAGACCCAGTGAAAAGATCGTGCGAGAGGGAAAAGAAGGGGGAGCGTCTGGATATCACGCGCGGGTTCAGACAGGGGACACTTTTGACAAATGCTGAGCTGGCAACGTTCCATCATTAGATGCGACTCCGAGTCCCGAATTCAATTGAAAAGGGCAAAAAACCCGACACCCGACACCCAAAGCTGGAGATGCCCCTAGAAAAAGCAAAGCCAGAGAACCCGGTTCAATCGGGTCAAGTTTTCCACCACCGCGTCACTACACTCGGGACTCACTTCACTTCACTTCACAGAGTGAAGTTCACTCCTTTCACATTCTGTCTCTCTCTCTCTCTCTCTCTCTCTCCATCGCGGAGCTCGCGCTCGTTGGTAGATCCAGGTTCGTGCTCCGTCTCTGCTCTTGATTACTGGTTCTGAAGCGAGTTTCGTTTAGCTGTATATAGCTATGTAGACGTCGTGCCTTCTGTTCGAGCGGGGATAGTTGAGCAAGTAACGCTTCTGCAGGTGTAATCGGGTTCTGGGCGAGCTTGAAATGCTCATTTCAGACCTTTGTTTTCCTTTTCCACGTTTGTTCAGCTCGCGTGAACAAACATGTTTACACATTCTCGTGGAGGGTGGTTGGTGTATATGCTCTTTGAAATGGTGCGTTCTCGACTCTAGTTCGACTAGTTTAGAATGCTTTAAGGATTTGTCGGGTGACGCGGAGCGGGAAGATCTACACTTGTAGGTTTTGGAGTGCTCTCGGGGCCTCGTTAGCTTTTGTGAATTCCGTTCTCCAGATTTGTTAACTTCATACGAGTTTAAGTTGACGTGGAGAGCTTGATTAGCGAGTTTCGACTTGCTTAAAGACACCGTGCCGGTGCAATAAATCTTATACAAATCAGGAATCTAGGAGTCTATCTATTAGCTGAATGAACAGGATTCTGAAAATTGAAAAGGATGCAGGCGTCAGTGTGCTAATTCTGTTTCTTGAAATACTTCTGTTTCTCCATGGCAATGTGTTGAATGAAAGTCTATTCACGTTTCTGTTCTGACTTGATGCAGGATCCACCCTTGTTCAGGGATTGGGGTATGGTACTTAGTTTCAGAACAGTCTAACACCTTAATACCTTAAATTACGTATTAAGGAGGAGAATCTCAGAGCATCAGGAGATCAGAATGGAAGAAATTCAATCCCAGTCGGATAATTATAGGTCTTCATCGTCTTCCGCAAGCAGTCCTGCAAGTAGGGTGCCTTCAAGCAACTTCTTTTATCTGCGAAAACCCGGTTCTCTTCGACAGCCCATTTCATTTGAGGATTCCCCAGAGTGGGAGGACACAGATGTCGATGTTAGAGTGGGGGATGGCGGAGACTCCATCCATGTTGCGACCACTCCAGCTTCTCCATCTCTTTCAAAGCTTAATAGTGGGTCCATGCCATCCCCTCCTTTACCAGAGGGTGCAGTGGTTACTAGAAAGATTGCAGGGGCGTCTGTTGTTTGGAGGGACTTAACTGTCACAATCAAAGGTAAAAGGAAGTATTCTGACAAGGTTTTGAAAAGTTCTAATGGCTATGCATTGCCTGGAACAATGACAGTGATCATGGGCCCTGGCAAATCGGGGAAATCCACTTTATTAAGGGCAATTGCAGGTAGTTACTTTTGATCGATTAGATTAGTCAGGTAGCATCTTGAAAATGGTTTTTGTCTTGAGGGCTTGAAACTAATGCAGTATCCTCTATGCTTGTTCTTCAGGAAGATTGCCTGATTCAGCCAGAATGTACGGCGAAGTGTTTGCGAACGGGGCCAAATCTCATATGCCGTATGGATCATATGTAAGTGCATTGTGCTATATCTTGTCATAATGCTTAATTTTCCTTTAGAAGATTTTACTTCCTCCTTCTGTGGATCTTTTGTTGATGCACAGTCTTCTTGTGTTTAGGAACTCTCCTACTAGTAACATTAGAATGTCGTCGTGTAAATTGTTCAAGTTTGCTAATTGACTGTGGGTACTCAGACAAGCACACTAGATTTCTCTGGGAACCATTTTATCAAAAGCTTATGTTTTGGGAAACCAACAACACCCACTTATGCATAGAGTGTTGACCTTTACAAATACAGCTTTCAGACACTGTGAGGGGTCTCCTGAATGTAGGCTATGATACTATGTTAACCATCTACTGCGAAAGCCTGAGCTACCTGTCAAGCATATCGTGTGTCATTTCCACTCTGGTTGGAAAGTGAGATCCACTTCGTTCTATATGTTGATGCATGCCTGGATAGAAGATTAGTTTACCAGTCAAAGATACTTTTACCGTGTGTCGTGCGATTTTTTCCATTGTGCTGCCTTTACGTAGTGTTAGATAGTTTTGCCCATCCAGAAGTGCCATTCTTTCCAGCGTTTCTATTTGATGCCCAGCATCCTGAAGGTACCTTAAGCTTTGTCTTCATATTTCTGCAACTTCTGCTTATTTGTTCGGAGCCTTTTTCATATTGGGAGGCCAGATTCAAGAATTAGTAACTTATCTCGCACAGGAATTCTCAAGTGTATTCACTATCTTCTGGTTTACCATGTTGGTTCTTTTTCTTTTTGTGAGGGAATGTGACTGTCTTTTACATTTCTGAATGGTGTTTCATCTTGTAGGGTTTAATGTTTCTATCATGAGGATAGATTTTGATTTCTTTTGTTTTTCTTTTTGATGGGTTGCAGGGCTTTGTTGAGAGGGAAACCACTCTAATTGGATCCCTGACTGTTCGAGAGTTCTTGTACTACTCAGCATTACTTCAACTACCAGGTTTCTTCTGTCAGAAAAGGAGTGTTGTGGAGGATGCAATACATGCTATGTCTTTGGGTGACTATGCCAACAAGCTGATTGGTGGTCATTGTTATATGAAGGGCTTACCTAGTGGCGAAAGAAGACGTGTTAGCATTGCCAGGGAACTTGTGATGAGGCCTCATATTTTGTTCTTAGACGAGCCTCTTTATCATCTAGACAGGTAGTTTGTTTTAGTTTTTGGATGGCGTGTGGGGGGGGGGGGGGGAAGGGTGAAGTTTGTCTTATTTGTGTTCAATTGACCCCTTTAATGGATTTTGGAGCTCTTGCAATGCACAACAATTTCATACACAACCTCAGAAAGGACTTATATTCCATGCTGATGTAGTATGTAGGAGCCTAGCATGATTTTAGGCAATTGATGGGTTGTCATTAAATGGATTTTGCTGCTTGGATATCTATTTGGTGAAGATTTATCGGAAAGGAAAAAATGATAATAAAAAACAGTTTGTGGAACAAATATTAAGCTTCATAAAAAGTAATCTGTGTGAAAAGATTTTGTTACGCAGCATCGTGCAACAGAGAGCACAAGGTTCTTAATGCTTCCGGGTTATTAGGAGGTGCAAATATCAAGCTGTACTAAATACCAACTTGATTCTGTTTTTGTTAACTTGCAAACATGTGCAGTTTCTTTAGATTATTGCTCTAGATGATTCTAGTTAGTGGTAAGATCATATTGTGATGAATGTTTTCTTGTCAACATCAACGTAATTTCTCATTGTTAGGGTGTGCCTCATACATGCGATGTGTAGGTAATCATATATTGGTTGATATGTGCTTGTTGGGGGTTTTCTTGTTGCATTACTTGACTTCAGGGTGCAATATCTCAAGTTCATGATTCTGTTTTCATCCTCTACAGTGTGTCTGCACTTCTCATGATGGTTACGTTGAAGAAACTTGCAAGCACCGGGTGTACCCTTATATTTACTATTTATCAGAGCAGCACTGAAGTATTCGGCCTCTTTGACCGGATATGCCTGCTTTCAAATGGAAATACTCTATTTTTTGGAGAAACATTGGCCTGCTTACAGGTAAGCTACATAGTAGATTTTAATTCCTTTTCGATGTGGTTTCTCAGGAAGATAAAGTGAATTTTTTGCCTTAAAGGTCTACAAAGGGAAAGTTCCTTGAATTAATCTTGGTGATTCTATGTTAGGATAGAAGTTGAGATCTTGTGATGTTGGACTGTATAAAATTTCAAAATCTGTTTATTGTCTTGTATGCTTTGCTAAATCAATCTCTCTTTTCTTATTGAAGCACTTCTCCAATGCTGGATTTCCATGCCCGATAATGCAAAGTCCTTCCGATCACTTCCTACGTGCAATAAACACAGACTTCGACAGGATAATTGCAATGTGCAAAAACTGGCAGGTACTTGTTTTGTACTTGCCGTTGAACGATTGGTCTTTATCTGCTTTTAGTGATTGATGGGAGTGGAATGATTCTGTGTCCAGTGGAGATTAGGCCTTGATGATTTAGAATGATATCTGTTTGGGAAGATGAGCAATGCCTTGCTGTGTTGTCCGTCCATAGTCCATTAATCCAGCAGTTGTATTCTATTTTTATGTGAGAGAAACTGAATTTTGGCGTTCAGTCATTTCCAGTTTCTGTTTGAACATTACATGCATGGTTGACAGGATGACCATGGCGATCTCTCTTCAGTGAATATGGATACTGCTGTGGCAATACGCACCCTTGAAGCAACTTATAAATCATCAGCCGATGCAGCTGCAGTTGAGACAATGATATTAAAACTCACTGAGAAGGTACACATACATGTCTTCTGTTTGTTGCATCGTTTCTTTAGTTTTTAATTGGTAGTTGGTACAGTTTTTAGCAAGCTTGGTTTGTAGTCACTCCGTTGTGAAGCGAATTAATTCTTCGCACGATTAATGTCAGCGCATGATATTTGGAGAAAGCTACACATCAAATGGCAGTGCTTAGCTTCTTTTTTGGGCCAAAAGCTGTGCATTTGACTTCACTCATAAACTTAAGTGGACAACCATCAATCCATGATCAACAAAGCAATCTATTTGATTCTCTCGGCATATGGTGAATGATTGAAGTGTTTTTTCCAGTATAAGTTAATGCTTGAATAAACATATATCAGGCTGGCTGTGGAAAGCTTTATTTTCGGGCCCCAATGCATTGTCAGGAACAGTAATTTTCTTTAGTAACAATAGCTCACGGTGCTGGCAGCCTTTGGGTGCTTTCTCTTTTCTTTTCTTTTCTTTTTCTTTGGCAGAGGGGTGGGTGGACAAAGAAAGCAATAGCAAAAGTAGACAACTGTTTGCTCTACTTTGTCCTATTATGCTGTGCTACTTATATTAGTGGCGTTGCAATCTTCCTTGTGTGATAGACTTGAGCACTTATGGTTCAATGCTTATCGTTGAAGAGCTGGTGTGCATGTTTAGTGGTGATTTTTCTCCATTTTTTTCTTGTCAGAATCTTCTTGTCTGCTTAACTAAGTTTTTGCAGGAAGGTCCAACTCTAAAAAGCAAGGGAAAAGCTAGCTGTGGTACCCGAATTGCGGTCCTGACATGGAGATCATTACTTATCATGTCAAGGGAGTGGAAATATTATTGGCTCCGCTTGATTCTTTGCATGCTTCTCACACTCTGTGTTGGCACAGTTTTTTCTGGCTTAGGACATTCGTTGTCTTCTGTGGTGGTGAGTTTCCATGAAATTGTGGATTTATGTTATCTGGTTGCATTTAGATGTCCTTTGGAAAGTTATCAGATTTCTCATCTCACAAGGAACCTCTTTGCTTTGTGGGCTATGTTTGTGTTATTCTCTGGGCCCGCTGCTATTTATTGCTCTCTGAATCTTTAAGATTTGGAGTCTACTTTCGTGCTTCCCTACTAACAACATGCTGTTTCTACTAATTTTTTTTTTTTTTTTTTTTTTTGGTGCTAATCTCTCATTCTGCAGACTAGGGTTGCAGCAATATTTGCATTCATATCATTTGCTTCCCTCCTTAGCATTGCTGGAGTACCGGCACATATTAAAGAAATCAAGGTAATGCTAACTTCAATATCCATAAACTTCATCTGGCTTATCTGGAAAATCCACCGTGATATGTTGACGAACCAGAATATATCAATTTGCCTGAGCATATTATTTAGGCCGTTTGCTATTGCTGCTATAAGGGCTGCTCGCACTCTGCTAATATTTGAGAACAGGATGCAATAGTTCATCTCTATGATAAGGCATATTTACCTGCCTAGTTGACTTTTGTACCTGTAAGTGTTGTATGCAGGTTGCCCTTGCCTTTTCTCTTTCTTTCGGGAATGTGATTTTTTCTCTCCTTTATTATAGCTGTTGGACTCATGGCATGTTATTAACATGTGTGACAATTTACAGCAGATTTGGGGGATTGTGTATGGGATGAACATGTCGTCAGTGAAGGCTGCATGGTGTTAGGACTTGATTTGCTGATTTCTCGTATCACCTATTGGAACAATTATACTTTTATGATGTCATTCACCTTTATCTTGATATCTTTTATCTCAATAATGACCCCTTGATCGCATGGTATAATCAGATTTTAGGGCGTAATATAGAGGATCTATTATAGAGGATCTATTCTTGCCATGAGAGTGTTTCAGTGGGATGAATGCTGAAAGTTGTGTGATGAAATCCAATCGATAGTATCAGGTCCCTTAGCTATTTTTCTAAAGAAAAGATGAATCTCTATGGTTGTGAAAAAAAGTACCCTATTGGAAGTTAGTTAATTTTTTTTCTTCTAGAAATCAGTTTGTCCGAGTTTATCTAATTATTCAGAAAACTGCCTTTCGTATCTAAGTAACTATTAATTACTTATTGAATTATGTTAATGATCTAAC
The DNA here is from genome assembly GCA_029784005.1 of Lenwebbia sp. NSW1173648. Classification (NCBI taxonomy): domain Eukaryota; kingdom Viridiplantae; phylum Streptophyta; class Magnoliopsida; order Myrtales; family Myrtaceae; genus Lenwebbia; species Lenwebbia sp. NSW1173648. The sequence continues at coordinate 2,888,328 of JARCGZ010000011.1, forward strand.
AACTATATAAATTCCTTGAAGTGCCGTCACAGTAGGAGACCTTATCATGTGGATATTGTGGTTTCAACCACACTTCATTTTCAGAAATAATTAAATCAGCAGGTCACATATTTAATTGAGAGATGTAAATGGTCTCCTGCTAAAAAAAAAAAGCCACGCTTGATAGGGACATTATTAATGTTCATGGGTGGGTGAGATGCTCAAGTGGTGATAATTGGCATAGATTAGATACTCGATGGTCCAGGTCCAACTATTTGAATCAGTCTCTTTTGGCAAGAAATTTACAGATTGACTTGTCCATCTGCTTTAATTTGGCATCCTCAAACACTGTGTTGCTTTCTTCTGTGCAGATATATGCCAGTGAAAAATCGAATCAACATTCTGGACCACTGGTGTTCTTGCTTGGGCAACTTCTTTCCAGCATTCCTTTCCTGTTTCTGATCTCCATCTCGTCAAGCCTCGTCTTCTATTTCCTTATTGGTCTACGAGATGATTTCAGCTTATTGATGTACTTTGTGCTGAATTTCTTCATGTGCCTCCTTGTAAATGAGGGGCTAATGCTGGTAGTAGCTTCTGTTTGGCAAGATATTTTCTGGAGCATCTTGACATTAGTATCCATACACGTGAGTTGGTTCTGTTAAACTTCCGTCTTGATCTTTCCTGTGGTTAATTCGACATTAATTGATTGGAAAATGCATAGCTTTTCTTCTCTGCTTTTGGCATACTGCTCGATGTCCTGAAGATAGGCCTTATCATGGTGGATGAGACAAAGAAAGTTGTTGAATCGGTCGCCAAATTCATAAATTGCTGTTATGCTCGTGGAACATTCTATCTAATATTGTACTGTGCTCATGTGTCTAGGCTGGAATAATGACTTATATCTCTTACTTGTCAGGTGGTAATGATGCTTTCTGCTGGCTACTTAAGAATCCGAGATGCTTTGCCTGGACCATTATGGACATATCCAATTTCCTACATTGCCTTCCATACCTACTCTATACAGGTAGAAGCAAAAATGAAACTGCTTAAAAATAGTTTATGACGTATCATTTTGCGTAAGTGGCCAACCTTAGCACTGAGCAGTGCTTCCTATCCATGTGATACCATGGAAACACTTCCATCTGCACAAAATTTTCCTGCTTAATTTCCTGCAAAAGGAGAAGAAAACAATTTCTGCTTGTTGTTGGCTCTGGATCGAATCAAATTAAGTTTGTGGGCATATTTGACGCTGCTCTTGCTAAGTAATTCATGTTATTTTGTTTGATAGGGTCTCCTGGAAAACGAGTACCTAGGGGCTTCTTTTGCCGTGGGGCAGGTGAGGACAATTTCAGGTTACGATGCTCTCCAGAACACGTATGACATATCTCGCGATAGTAATTCCAAGTGGGAGAATCTTCTAGTGCTGTTTGTCATGGCAGCTGTTTATCGAATTTTATCGTTTTTTCTGTTACAATTTCGCATAGGAACGGGCGCATCAGTGCGTAAAATTTTCCAGTGTAAACAGGACACGAGCAACACGAGATGAACTGTACAATAAAATTTTTGTTTGCCTTTGGCTCCACACTGTTTATCCTGCTGCCTGATGCTGCTACTGCCTGTGCGCCGTCTGCTATTGTTTCTGCTCTGGTTTCTTCGTGATGTCCCGCTACTGCATGATTGATTTAAGCACCACTGGAAAGATGCTCCTTTTGATGAATCCTATCCTTTATGTCCACGAGAAACTGATCGAAATCTTTCGCCGATGAACCGTCGGGCATCAATGCTTCCTCCAGCTTCTTCTTCAGTGCTTTGACCGCGTTCTTGAATTCGCTCCCTGATTCTTGGCTCATAAGCTGGGCGATTTTGTTGGCGACTTCCTCTCGAGTAATCTTGTTCCGATCACTCAAATTCAATCCGATTCTCCAATCATCAACCACTAGCTTCCTATTGGTGAACTGATCAGTCAACAGAGGGAAGCACAGCAATGGCACACCAGACCAAACGCTTTCCAATATTGAGTTCCACCCACAATGGGTCAAGAACCCGCCTATTGCTGGGTGGCTCAACACTGCATTTTGACGGCACCAAGGTATAATAATTGCCCGGTCGCCAAGCTGTTGCTTGAATCCATCGGGCAGCGGATCGACGTCGTTGGTGCTCACAATGTCGGCCCGGAGCACCCACACGAAGTTGACCTTGCTGAGTGAGAGCCCATGGGCTATCTCCACTAGGTCCGGCCTCGACACATGGGCATAGCTCCCGAACGACACGTAGAGGACCGAGCCCCAGGGCTTGGTGTCGAGCCACCGGGTGCAGTCTGACTCGGGCCACAGGCTCGTGGCCACGTCGCTCCTGGTGAAGCCCTCTGGGAACACGGGCCCGATCGAGTAGAAGGGCTTCAGGGCCTGGAGGGCCGACACGGTGCTGGTCTCGAGCTCGTGGACGGTGTTGCAGAGGATGAAATCCGCCGCTTTGACGTCCTGGAAGGCGTTGAAGATGATCTGGTGACAGACGGATGACGTCTCGCTCTCCTGGAGATACGACGTCATGTCCTTTGGCTGTAGGGCCTTCACTCCTGGTATGTAATCTATCGGATCCTCACGACAATCTGATCAGGTAAAGGCTGTTAAAATCCAATCTGGCTCGTAGAACATTAAAAAACTTTTGACGTTGAAACATGCACATGCACGCAAGAGATTTTAGCCCTGCAAAGCTAGAATGGGGAATTACCCTGGCAAGCAAAGTGGCCATTGATCCGAAGGAGATCCAAGTGATAATACAACGTGAACACCAACGCCGGCTCCGTCCAGAACGACACGTACGACAGCCCAAACTTCTCCGCCACTCTCGACGGCCACACGAAGAACGTGTCCGCGATCAAGCAGTCGGCCCTCCCGCCGGGCCTTGCGACGATGCTCCCCACGGCCTCCTCCACGTGCGCCGAGAACACGTGCAGGAGCGACGCCATGAACTGGTCGTGGTTCAGCGACCGGTCGAACCCCACCGGCAATCCGTCTGACACGGTCGTGTACCGTATGTCGAGCCCCGATCCACGCACATTGGCGAAGATGTCATAGGAGCCGTCGGTCTCACCGTCGCCGCCGCCGTCCCTTTTCGGATTGAGGGCTTTAAGGGTGTGGTGGTGGACGGACTGAGTGTTGATGAAGGTGACGGCGAAGCCCCTTGACGCAAGCTTGATGGCCAGGTGCACGGACGGGTTGACGTGGCCTTGGAGAGGGTAAGGGATGATGATGGCGTGAGGTTTTCTATGGTTGTCTGCCATGCCGGTTCCCCAAAGCAAAAGAGAAATAGAGCCGAAGTGTATGTGTTCGTACGTTTTCTTAGGATGTTTGAGGTTGTTTGACGATGATTAAGTTTTTTTATAGCCGAAGGTTTCGGCTGATTTTGGGCTCGCTCACTTGTTTCCTTTGAGAACAGAGAGAATATGCGAGCATTCACTCGTGACTCCCGGCACGCCATACGATTTCCCAAAGTGGGTTTGCCCAAAAATTTCATGCTCGATTTGACATTTCAAGTTTCATGTCGGATGAGAGGTCCCGAGTGCTTTATAGATGAACATCTAATTATCATCACCTTGTAAAACGGATTGGGTAATTACAGATAGTAGGTGTCTGGTTTGCGGATAAGCTGGGCCCGTGCTCGAGGCGACGAGAGGGGGGACTAATTGCCGGGGCGAAAGAGTTTCGGGTCCTGGTAAACTTCTAGGATGTCGGAGGGGGATGAGAATGGACGGTTCTAGATATGGATAGGGGGCATATTGCTGGTCGATACCGGCCAACACCGACAAGGACATCAACTCTTTAAGTGAGGGAGTTTGTGACATCTCAAGATCCACATCGGATGAGAAAGGCCCTGTTGGGTGATTGATGAGTAAGCATCCACTCTTGATTGGTCACCACTTCCGGTAATTACTCGGAGTATTTCTTTTGGGGCTTGGTCCACGTGGAATGAGCCGAGTTGTTACGTAATTATTCGTGGTATTATGGAAATTAATGTACACAAGTGTACTTGTGAATGTATCAAGGTATTTAGTCAACTTTATATATATCGTGTTATCCGAGCATTTTATCGCGTAGAGTTACATGGTTTGAGTTCAAACGATGGAAGGTCGTTTGGTAGCAAGAAGTGGCGATCTTTTGGCAATCAAACTCTATAGTTTCGTTGAACCGGACCCAAAAAAAGAAAGAAAAAAACTCTATAGTTTCGTCGCTAGAGGCGCCTCTACTCACTAAAGATCGTTTGGTTGTTGTAGTAGAATATTGTTTGCAGTGTAAGATCATTGAAGATCCACCGGATATTCTACTATTGTACGGCGCATGTCATTCATTAATAGCAAATGTATACACAACACATATTTACACCGTCGAGGAATTAGGAGAAAATCTTGGGATATGAGATTATTTTGTTTCCATATATTTTATTTTCTATTATTTATGAATCCTCAGAAGTAGAAGCAGATCACGAGAATTAGGAAGTACGAAATCTTTTTTATTTTTTTTGCTTTTATTTTCTTGCTATTGTATAGTTGTCCAAAACTCTATTTATATGGTATGTTTTCTGTAAGAATTATAAGAAATAAGAAATAAAAGAAATTACTTTTCTACTTTGAAATCCGGATGTGCAGACAAAGACAAACATGGAGTCTTAATTACTTATTAAGAAAGTTGTCTACGTAACACATATTAACAAAGTCGTTCTTTGAGATGGTTCCTGTTAGGAGAGAGAGAGAGAGAGAGAGAGAGAGAGAGAGAGAGAGAGAGAGAGAGAGAGAGAGAGAGAGAGAGAGAGAGAGTTTCTATATGTTCATTTGTCGTCTGTCTATACTCCATCCTCATTTACAAACTCTATCACAAGTGCAAAAGGTTTCCACATTTGCGGGAAAATTGTCCGATCAGTTCAAAACCTAACATACGGATGCCAATTTACTATTAAACTTTTCAATTTTGCCAATTCATCCTCCCGGCCAACTTGTACCAAAAATCGCTGACGTGATGTAGGGATGGCCGACAATGAATAGACCATCACGCCAGTAATTTCCGGCGAAAATTGGCGGATAGGACTAAATTAGAACCTCATGTAAATTTTTAGGGGCAAATTGGTAAAATTAAAAAGTTTAGGACTGAATTGGCATCTAGACAATAATTTTAGGACTAATTAGGTAACTCTTCATATGTAATAATGCCCAATAACCCAATTTTCGGTCAATAAGGTCCATATTCCCACTCCGCACTCAATGAAGAAAATGAAATGCAGGGAATATCCATGGCACCTACGGTTTGAAAAAGAGGGCAGATCGTTTGGTACAACCAACCTGCCCTAAATAATTCGTGGACCTAATTTCGGAAGGAATATATATATATATATATTGGTAACCGAGGTGTCCAGGGGAGCTTGCGCGCACCTCGACTATTCTTCGGGGGAGACTAGCACAGCAACCCACCGCCATGGCCCCCACTTAAATTACAGGTGTTCAGCTGGGGAATCGAACTTGAGACCAGTGCGCCTAACCACACAATCCCAAGTGCACCCTAACCAACTGAGCCACCCATGGGTGGGTAGTTCGGAAGGAATATTACTTCCTCTTTTTTCATCCTTTTTTTTTAATCTCAACAGAGCTACGTATTTATCGATCATGTATTTCCCATAATTGACATCGGTTTTACGCAATAATTTCATTATTACAACAAACAATTTCTTATTATCCCGCGTATTTTCTTGTGTCTGACTTTATTTTCATTTCGCGTATCTCAATCTGTGTAATTTCAATAAGGACCTAAATTAGCTAATAAATAACAGGTCCTCGGACTACTCAGTCTTCGTAGGGTATTGAATTTGACAATTCAAGGTTTCTTCCCGCGGTTAGGGCTCGTTGACGGGGCAAAAACGCGTGGCAGTGTCCACGTATCGAGATCCGCCACGTGGAATTTCCACGTATGACCTCCGCCACGACGACCTCCGGGTGCAGCTAAAGTGTTCATCTTTCCACCTTCAAGAACACAGCGGTGGATTTTCTGATCCTGCAAAATTCTTATCTTTTGGTTCTTCTCCCATGGATTCTCCCCTCCAAGCCTCTTCAGGTTCCGCGACCGTTAGACGCCACGCGAGTTGAGAACTCGAGGACATCAATGGCGTCAATAGCCGCGGTCTCGTCGCTAATGAACGGCGAGCGAGCGGTGGTTTTGCTCTTCCTACTGCGCGTCGTCTTCTCTCTCCCTCTTTGTCTCCTCTCTCACGGCCTCGCTCTCTGTCCCCTTGCCGTCGCCGCCTTCTGCGTCGAGATTCGCCTCGAGAATTCGGCTTCCCTCCTCCAATTTAAGACCAGGTAAAATTTTGCGGCTCTCTTTGATGTTTTGATTTTTCCCTTCTCTTTCAATTCTAAATGAAACTTGTTTGCTCGGATATGATAATTTAGCGGGTCTTGGGCTTCAATTTTGCGCTGTACGGTTTCTGAGGTTTAATTTGATCAAATTTCAGTTGAAAATTTCCATCAAGTCAGGAGCATCTGAACTTACATTTACTACAGTCATTATCGTTGTGTCAGTCTGCTGAACCTTAGGCTACTGAAATTGGTGAGCTGTCGGAATCCCGAGTGACGACCGGCTTACACTTGCCTTGTGTTTCTCATTTGCCGAGACTCTACAAGCGTGATTAAAATCCTGTAATAAGACGCTTTAGTTGTGTTAAGCGCCATTGCAAAATCAATTGATTCCAAATTGGGTTGAAATCTTCGAGTAGGAGCACCTGAGCCAGCACCAGTCATAAGCTTATAATGGAAGTTTTGCTTGACTTTTGTTTTGACAACTGAGTTAGTGAAGTAGTCAGATGCAATTGATGAATGGCTTGGCTTTGTATTTCATTTCAGGCTCGGTGCCTCATCCGGAATACTCTTGGGGGCAGTTACTCTTCCTACTGTTTTGATCTCAAAGTTGATACAGCTATCTAGAGCAGTCTCATTCCACCAAGTCAGCTATGAAGGTATAAGCATGACGTCAACGTAGCTTCTCTTTGCATTACGAGACACGTTACACACATTGCACATTCATTTTGTTATTAGCAGTGCTCTGGCACAATGCCTGATTTATCCTTATACTCAATGACTTCTGGAAGTGACAAGTAATCATTAACTTTTCCATTTTGTTGCAGATTTTGAATATTGGAAAATGCTCTACTGGGCTGCATCAGTCAGCTCCTTTGGTGTGCTTGTTTTCCTTTATTCAGCTCTGCAGCGTTCACCCGACATGGCCTATCCCCCTTCCTCTAATATCCAGTCTAATTCAAAGCTCATGTCATGTTGCATTGGCCTCTATGCTGCATTATGTTGCGTCTCCCTTGCCATTATGTCTAACTTCGGTAAGTATGTCATCAAATGTCTCCCTCAACCTCTTGCTCTTAGCTTTTGTTCAATTTTCAGAAGATCAAATTTAGGGGTACTATTTCTTTTATGCATACTTGTATGGCCTATAACATAAGCGCTGAACAATCATATTCATAGTACTGCCTGAGTTAGCTGTTTGTACTAGGTTTAAATGTGGCATCTTTTTGCTGTTCAGCTACAGATGCTTAAGTTTTGATGCTTTCACGGTTCTTTTGCAGGTTTGCAACTTGCGTTGAACTTATTTTGGGTGGTTTGTCATGGATTTGCAGCAGTGGAACTAATTCAGCATCTTCTGAATACTTTTCCATCCTGTGCTTCAGTTGGTATGCATTTTGTCTAGGCCTCTGGCAATCACCCTCGACGAGCGAAGTTTACATTTTTGTCTCTTAGTCGGCCCTAGCTTTGAAGACAATTGAGGCTAGAATGTTAGAGCAGTAGAGTCTAATGGCTCAGTCACGGGCAGAGACCAACCCCTGTGGATGCATCATCATGGGGAATGGCTGGGGTAGAGTAGAAGTGTCCTAAGTTTCTATCGGTTTCAGGGAAATATTTGTTTCTCTTCTTGAAGTTTTTAGTTCTGTTCTGTCTTTTCAGGTGAAGCCCTTTTGTTGAGTGCCGGAATAGTTCTCTACTCTGGTGACATGCTAGCATGTACTTTCACAAAGGTTAGGAATTTTTTTCCTTTTACAGAGGGTTTTCAGCCAACGGAGAATTAAGATCTTTCTTTTGCCATTCTTGGCAACTTGCATACTACTAGTATCACATCATTTGTAATTACTTTGCTTTCAACAGGTTAATGATAGATTTGTTTCATTCAATTTGGTTTCTCCATGGTATTCAACAAACAGAAGTGAGAGGAGCATAATCATCCAGGTATGATGGTTGGGTGTTTGTGCGCCTGATAGTTTCTAGTCTGGAGAGATATTGATTGGATATGTTCTTGATGCAGAGCGTGCTACTTGCTCTTCTTGTTTTTCCACTTGTTTTTAAATTGCTGCTGCGACTTTGGGAACACCCTTCGCCTATGACCTCTGATGCAAGGGCAACGAGTGAAGTTAGAAGATCTCTCTTATTCTTTGGATCCCTTGCATGTGTGTTGATTATTATCGCCCCTTCTTGGATGCAGTTCGCTCGAGATTTTCAGTCACATCCTTTTTTATGGTAATAACTCTCTTGTGTTGCAAGTCTCTTATGAGTTGCTGGAAGCACTCTATATTTTAAACAGCACAGTCTGGTTTTTGTCTTTTCCTTTCTTCCGTCCCCATTTGTAGACAACCCTTTCTTTTTTGGGGTGTGGGTTCTTGGTTCTAGACATTGGCTGATCAGTATTTTTGTTTTATGATTAGAAATCATTCATCTCCATCTCATGGCAATATGTTCTTATTCTTGAATGTTTTGTGACTGCAGGGTCTTTTCATTTGTTTTTGGGGAGCCAGTGAAAAGACTATCACTGTGTGTCTATTGGGTGTGTTTGATATATGCATCAGTTATCAGGTTTTACAACATTTCTAAGAATAGCAAGGTTGAAAGGATACTTCTCCGGAAATATTACCATCTGATGGCTGTTTCGATGTTTTCCCCTGCTCTTATCTTCCAGGTGATTTGGCTTTGAAGCAGATTTTGTTGCATTTTCACAGTAACCCCGTCATCTCCATTCTACTTGCAGTTTGTTTCTCTCATACTTACTGATAACTTGACTGTTACTTTCAGCCTGAGTTTCTTGATCTTGCATTTGGGGCAGCTTTGGCAGTTTTCCTGGTCTTAGAAATAATTCGAGTAAGTGCATGAGATTTTGGACTCCTTATGTTCAACTGATTTTTTTCCTTTTGTCTATATTCCTCAACATGTATCCAGTGATTTATTAAATCTTATGTCTGTAATCTATATGATATGAAGCTGGCGACGGAAAGTGAGGATTCTCCTTTCAGTCAATTTGGCCACGCGTTAAAATTAACCATGTAAAGATGGATGTGCACCTATTCTGTCTATCTACATCTTGATAGAATTATTTTTTGCGAATGTATGAATTATTTTTTATAGCCTCTTTCTTCGGAGTTGCAATAACTTTTCAGACCCTGCTTTCTCATTCAGGTTTGGAGAATATGGCCTTTGGGAAAACTTGTTCATCAGTTCATGAATGCTTTCACTGACCACCGCGACTCTGATCTTCTTATTGTCAGGTGCAATTTCCTTAAAGGTTAAATCTATGGATCTGTAATATAATAGAGGTAATCTTAGCTGATTTTGTTGTATTTGTCTGATAATTAGCCATTTTTCGCTATTATTGGGATGCGCTCTACCCATATGGCTGTCTTTCGGATACAACGATCGCCCACTTACTCCTTTTGCTGGAATTTTGAGCCTTGGAATTGGAGATACTATGGTGAGGGCATATGACTTTGTATTTGTTAATCATGTATTATTTCCTTATCCTGTCATTATAACAAATCTACTTGATAATGAATTTACGGTGTATGAGACATATTAGCCTGCTGGAATTAGTCATAATGGTCAAGACTGAACTGAAAGGATGACATCTTCCGAATTGAATCTAGAAATGAAGGAACTGAGTAAGTTCACTGGATAAGTGATAATAACAGATCCTGGGAACCTAATTTTCCTTTTTTCATTTGGGTGAACCAAGCCCAATTTTCGTTTAGACAATCTTTATAAATTGCTTATTTACAATAATCACCTATTTGTGCAACTTTTGCATAATAGGGCAGATGTGGAAGCGTGTATGTTTAGAATTTATCCGATGGTGGGATGTTACCGTCTTTTTGCTACTTGGCATTCTGCATTTTGCCTATTCAATTCATTTTGCAATTATATTCAGGCATCGTTGGTTGGTCACAAATATGGGGTTCTCAGGTGGAGCAAAACTGGCAGTAAGTATTCTTACTATATTGGTTGCTGGTTCTGACCAAAAAAAAAATTGGTTGCTGGCTCCTTGTTGATGTAACTGACGCAGGAAACCTGCTGTTTATTCAGAGAAAACAATTGAGGGTACTGCAGCTGGAATAACTTCTGTCCTGGTTGCGTGTTCTGCTCTCCTTCCGCTTTTGGCATCGAAGGGTTATGTTCTGACACAGGTCTCTCTCTCTCTCTCTCTCTCTCTCTCTCTCTCTCGGCTTGTATGCATGTGTGCTTGTACATACTCTTGTAACGAAGTGCGCAGTGCACTCACAGAGATGGCTCTGCAAATACGGAGACAGGGTGCCTTCTGTTTTCTGTGCCTTAGAATTACTGGCTAGAGAAGGTTAGAAGACATTTCAGCTCTGAATGATCTTTTAGAAGTATGATGTTCAGTAGAGTGGTAATTATTCTACATACCCACTAGAATCAGCATGCAAAGTCCATGTGACTGGAACCATGTGTTCTGCATATGGTATGATTGTCGCTGCTGAGAGCATTTCGTTGTCTGCTGGGAGATTTTAGAGTATATGATATCTTTTGGGTTCCCGCCTTCTTGGTACTTAGTGGCAACAAAGTTGTGCTTCACCTCTGATGTTAGTTTACAAAATTGTGCAGCACTGGTTCTCTCTTCTCCTGGCCGTAACTGCGAGTGGTTTGTTGGAGGCCTACACGGCACAATTGGACAACGCATTCATCCCGTTAGTTTTCTATAGTCTCCTCTGTTTGTAGACGCAGCTTTTTCTCTCCTTCTCGAGAGATGCACGACGGAAATCAAGCTTTGGATCAGTGTGCTTGGGCTTGGGCACATATTTTGTAGATACTCGACACTCTCTTAGGTAGATACTAGGACTACTAACAATTCATACGGAGTCATAAATCACAACCAGGTCACCTAGATAGGTTCCAAACTAACAAACCTTTTTAACACTCAGCATACAAGATCAAATACCTGCATTTTTGGAAGTGAAGCATAGTAGACCTCATTCATTCTTTCGAGTTTTAGAGACGTGCGAGGTTTTAATTTTTATTTCTTTTGTTTCTTTGTGTATTGGGTATGGGGAATCTGATGTAATTCCTGTGTCATATGATGTCCAAATAAGCAATAAATAGATGACATATTTGCCTTCTCACTGTTCAGTCTGTTATGTGTTCCTCATATCTGATATCAAGATCTTGTCTTTTGGCCATCTCCTGACTTTGGATTATTGCAATTATAGTATACTACAACATCAATGAATATACGAGCATAAGAGCATATAATTATAAGATTAAATTACTTAAAATCAGCTCGTAAGAAAAGATTGGACTAGTAAAGGTCGATTATTTCTGTGGCTGAAGAAATAGTGGATCAAGTGCTCACTTGCCTTTGACATGTCCGGGTCACATTGTACTTTTTTTTGAGTTTTTTTTTAACTTTAGTCAGAAGGAACTTTAAGTTAAGGGTGATTCCAGGATTGGGTTGATTCTTACCTTGAAATCTGCAACCGGACTAGTAGGGTCGGTTCTTAGTTTGTGAAACAAGGAAGCGGCCGAGATTATTATTATTATTATTTTTTCATTTTATTTCCTGCAAACTGCGAGTGTCTCTTTTCTTTGCAGATATGAACTTGTTTTTGGTCTCTTCTCCAGCCTTTTGGCAACCGAACAAGGGATTGGAAAGAAAGACGAGAAATTGATAGGAAAATCATCCTTCGAAAGATCTTCTAACCCAGCAGCCGCTTCTCAAATTTCTCAATAATTGGCGCATCAATTGTCGAAAATGAAAAATTCCCCATACTCCAAATCGTGATTTAACAATTCAAAAGGCACCAAAACGGATAATTCAGCCATAAATGAAGGAAGTTACTTACTGGAGACGGAGCGAGTGAGCGGTGAGAATGAGAGAGGGAGGTGATCCGCGAGAGAGTCCGCGAGCTGAGATAGGCAAACTAATAAGCAAGAGCAAGAGAAGGAGGCGGGAGTCAAGACTCGAGATGGCGTTGAGGGCGGTGTGACCGCGTGAGACTATGAAGTGAGAGGTGTGAGACTGAGCGAGAGTCGAGAGGGACTGAGCGGCGAGAATGATAAATTAGGGTTCTGACTTAAAGCAAAATGCGAAATTACATACCACCCCCTAATCCTCTTTTAAAAAATGTCTTGTAATAATAAAATTATAAATGAGAAAAAAAAAAAAAACTATCGATCCTGTATAGGTGGTTCGGGTGATTTGGTCAACAACTGGAACCGGAACATTATCACCGGTTTTAAATTTTAAGAATCAAGAACTGCCCTGACTGGTTCAGTCCGATTCCTAATTCAATGCGGTTCTGGTGCTCACCCCTACTTTAAGGTGGGCCCGTCATTAACCTTAACCCGGGCGGTGAGCCCCAATAGCCAAATTTCATGTAATCACTAACCATTCAGCACCTCAGGAACGAGGTCACTTGAGTAGAGCACAAGATGGGATCGAGGGGTTGTAAATTTGCACTTGATTTGCAGCATTCGCTTGCTTTCCAAAAACACACTACTAAGTATGGGACGATAGCGAATGACGGGTCACACCTCGTGGCGGAGCGATCTCTTTCCTATCTCTCCATCCGAAAGAAGAAGAGGCGACTGAAGCTACCGACGTACGGTGTCGATCGAAAAGCACTCAAGACAGTTCATTCTCGTACTCTATTAAGGAAAGTCATTTTACATCAGGAGGTAAAACTTTTTGATTCTCTTCCCCGTTGGATATTCTCTCTTTTCGCCAATCGTGTCGGACCTTCGAGTTAGATCTAAGCCGTGCTTGTGGACCTGGCTACACTGACCGTGACTCCACACGAGTGAATAGATTTAGGGGTGTCATGGGACCGATGTCCCTCCCCAGAACTTCACAAGCAATGAAGGGTTAGAATCATCAGTGTTGTACGTTGTACTGTGAGTTTTGAGTCCCCATCCATGTTATCAGTTGTACATTGCACTGTCCTAGCTTGTTGAGCTCCCAATTGATTAATTCAATTTAAGCAGAAAGAATAATAACATAAACGTCCCTTAAATTTTGGTGCAACGCTCAATGTCATCCATGTACAATGTGGTACCTGAAATTTGATCCGATGTGCAACGTCGTTCTTAAACTTTTTAATTTGTTCGATGTGGTTCCTGAACTATTGGTAAATATTCGGCGTAGCTCTTAAACTATATGAAAATGTTTGAAAGTTCAGGGACCGCATTGGACGACAATGCACTTTGGTATTAGACTAAAGTTCAGAGACTACATTGAACAAATTAAAAGTTCATGGACGATATTACATATTGGACCAAAATTCAGGGATCACATTAAATAAATTAAAAGCACAAAGATGATAATGGATCAAAGTTCAGTGACTATTTATATAATTTTTTTAAGAAAAAAAGGGATGCTTTTTTTTTTGGGAAAATTTCAAATAAGGGCTTCAAGTCCCCTCATTTTCTCAAATAATGGTCTGAATATGACATTATTTCAAATAAGAGCTTGAAGTGCCTTCTTTGTCTTAAATAAGGGCATGAAGTGGCTATAGCTGTTTCAAATAAGGACCCGACCTCACCTGCCGGCCAAAAATTCTGACCGATGAAGGGCATTTTTGTCAAAATACAATTTTAACCTAATTTTTAGTTAAATTAAATTAAAATAAAAAATGTAAAAAAAAGGGGAGATACAGGCGGGAGGGGGCTGCCCTCCAACGCCGAGGCGCTAGCAACCCCGCCGGCCATGGCCGGAGGGCAACCCCTCCCGCTTGTATCTCCTTTCTTACTTTTTTTTTTTTGAAAAACAGAAAAATACAAAAAAAATGACAAAAATGCCCTTAATCAATGGTGAGTCAAGCCCTTTTTAAAGACTAATATGACCACTTTAGGCCCTTATTTGAGACAGTGAGGGTACTTCAAATCCTTATTTAAAATAAGGTCAATTTCATGCCCTTATTTGAGAAAATGAGGAGACTTGGGGTCTTTTTTTGAAAATTTCCCTTCTTTTTTTTTCTTCTTCTTACAATAGAAATTCGAATGCAATTAACCCTTTCATTTATTGTATTTTATTTTTTTTCCCTTTATTTATTTATTTTGGGGCAGGTTGGTATATTCATAGGAGGAGCCCACAAAACCAACATGATCGATGCCCGTCAGAACAGAGGACAGATTCGACAGTGTCCTCCTGATTGATTATGCGTCATGAAAAAACTGATCTCTCTTTTCTTTTTCTTTTTTCTATTTTCGAAAACAGATTTCAAACAAAAATTAGTTTGATAACGCAATTTAATTTTTATATTTTCGAGATAAATTTTTAGCTCGAAAATAGATTTGGAACAGAAATGAGAAGTAGAATTTTTTCTACTTTTCTATTTTTGGAACGGAAGCAAAAGTAAATACTCTTCTCGTCATTGGTCCCCAACCGCCGTCTGCCGGTTATCGGCCGTCGTAACTGTAACTCCGCCTCTTGTAGCAACCTCAGCCTCCATTGCAACCATATGAATTTTATTATTGTTATCAAACGAATTTATGTTCCGAGAATAAAAATTTTGTGTCATTATCAAACTCGTATAAGGGATAGAAATTGAAAAATCCATTTTTGACAAGAAATTATCCCAAGAAACAGAATGGTTATCATTCACGCCCTTAAAAGCCATTCAACCGGCCCGGTGCTTTGTGTGTCTGCCCTTTTGGGCAGAAGCCTTCCGCGATCTCTGCATTCGCAACCCCACTTCGTGTCTATATCCTAACACTTGATTTTCCAAGAACTAAGCAGTAATTAATCTGTCACATGTGATGAACGATCGTTCGTATTTCCATAACAAAAAGAAAAAAAAAAATCTTCCTTTTTCTGGATAATAATTTTACAGAACCAGGCTCATTTTGCACATTGAAGAGTACTCGTTCTTATCTGGAAAGATATGAAGATCTGATCGAGAAGACTAAACAAAAGAAATTCAGCAAAAGAAACCTTAACTGTCCCACCCCATGTGTGTAGAAAAGAAACGGCCTAATTCCCATAAACAAACACCAACTTTAGGTCTGCTCTTAATTTTGACCCAAAATTTTTTTTTGCCTCATAAAATAGCACAAATTTTAGGCCTTGCCTTAATTCTGGCCCGTTTCTTTTTCATTTCGTAAAAAAGCATCAGTTTTATGTTGGATCCCAAACTTTTTGTCGTCTCGTAAAAAAACACCAACTTGTAGTCGGCACCCAAATCCGATCCCCATCAAGATTTTCATCCACTTATGCCCCAGTAAATATTTGACGTGTCATCCCACGTGTACTCGGCAGATTATTGACGGAAATGCGACGGGTTCAGATTTTGGCACCAATTGAAAGTTTGTGCATTTTTCATGAGACCAAAAAAAGAAGAAGTTCAAGCCAAAATTGAGACACGAACTAAAGTTGGAGTTTTTTTTTTTTTGTGAGACAAAAAAAGTTTAGGCAAGAAATTGAGACCGGAGAAAAAATTTGTATTTTTTATGGGACAAAAAAAGTTCGGGCCAGAATTGAAATTTGAGTTGAAGTTGGTGCTTTTCGCACTAATTGGGCCGAAACAAAGTGTCGCATATCCTCCTTACTTTCTGATACGTTTGGTTCAGCTTTTTCAAAAAAAATAAATTGAGCCTCTTTGTAGGATATAAAACACGAGTATCCATCTCGTGTCACATATCCAATCCACCGTCTTCCATTTTGATGCAAGTTTTCGAAAAGAAAAGACCAAAAACACTACGACCCACCTGATCGGTTGGGCATGCCGTATCGACCAATAGTCACATTTCCAATTCTCTCGCATGTGGGAACCATGTCATAAGGCCAGTGCTTGAAGTTGAAGAACACGATGTCCCAAACCAATGTGGTCCAATCTTCCCAATAATGTCTTGGCTTTTCCTCTTGATATCAAATCGAAACCCCTGCTGAAAATATCTCCGATGACAGCTAGGCGAGAGGCCCCACAATGAGCATCCACGTCAGACGATTGAGCTCCTCGCTTTTCATTGTCCAGCTCATACGCATGTGCTTACGTGGACTGAAAAAGTGCTTATGTCCCAATTATACAAAGTCGAAAAGAAATGATTCCATGTGTCCAAGGCATTATAGGAGGGGGTCCCCTTGACAACTCTGGAAAATAACGTTAGAGAAACTCCCCTTTTTTTTTGTCCTCCCAAATTATCATGACAATCAATGAGGTAGACCAAGCGAAATCGACGGCGAATAAATCTTAAAGATTTCTATTTTTTCTTCTTTTTATTTCGAAATGATTTTAGTCGAAAGCGTGACCTAAAACACTTGTTGTACTTTCCAGCACGTTAATTTCTGTTTTGGTATGTGTAATAATACTTCGAAAATCGGATATTTTTCCTATTGAATATGCTTATCAAGTCCCTTTCAGGGATGAATAAGTCTTGAAACGCAAGCATGCATCTTCTGCTTGAAAAGATATTTAGTGCGAAAAGAGTCGTGTCGCATGGCGACGATAGTTGGAGAAGCAAATTAGTGAGAGACTAGCCACTCATCAGCTGACCACTTTTCCATGGATGCATCTGTTGAAGTCGTGTTTTAATATCTAGATAAGAAATATGCAAAAGAAAAGAAAAGAAAAAGAAATATGGAGTCTCTGTATATTTCTATGTTATACAATGGAAAGTACATGAGACTATTTATAAGCTTTATTAGATGATTATCTCAGCAACATATTAATCAAGGATATGCACAATCAAATGAGATATATGTACAATCTTGAGAGATGCAGTGAATTAAGAGAATTATTCTAATTATCTCTAACAAGGTAAATAGCCTAAGATAATTTGGGGGGTGAGCATAGTTCCAGGGTAGAACGTGGAACCGGACCGATGGAGAACCTAGCCGGTTCCAGGTTACAGGGTTTGCAAGTTAAGTTTCAAGTTAAAAAAATTGGGAAACCTGTTACGACGGGTAGATTTCAGATAAGTGGAACCTATAACATGTAACAAGTTTTTTTGTGTTTTTGTTGATATATGGTTATCGCGCGTGATCCTGCGATATTCCACAGTGTCCAATGATGAATATGTAATCCAGAACCACTAGTCTAAGTTTCCATTTCAAGCAATATTTATGACTGAGATTTTTTACTTTGTTAATGTGCCATATTTATTTGCGGGTTTAAATATGAGTCAGTAGATTGTAGCAATAAGTGATGGTCATTAAAGGTGATGATTCACTGTAATCGTTCAATTAAAAATATAAGTAGACCCTGGGTAGACCTGGAAGGATAGATTTCAAGTTCCAAGGCATGCATGGTAGATTCCAGATTCCAAAAAGTAATAAACCTATTCTAATGGGTAGGTTCTAAGTTCCAGGTGGAACCTGTACAAAAAATGTCAATGTGTTGGAACCGCTCACCCCTAAGAAATTGTCAACTTGAGTTTATAAAATAGATCCAAAAAATGCCCATGTGGATGGCCGAAGCGATTCAATGTGTTGAAGAGGGTTGCTGTGCAAGCTACACAGCAGGAGGCTGTCATCGAGCAGGAGACTGTCGTTGCGGTAGGTGGCTGTTCATCTGGTTCGTTTTAGGGCAACGAGTCCGGTGGTAGTGTGAACGAAAAGGCGGCCGGTGGATGATCTTTTAAGTTCACATATCAATCAAGCATATGTACAATCGAAAGAAAATATATGTGCAATCTTAAAAGATACGGAGAATAAAAAGGAACACTCTAATTATCATTAATAGAGAAAAATATCCTAAAAAAATATTGGATGACCGAAAGTGTCGTGATTGGCAATGTTCTTTTCAGTCCTGTCATAAGAATGCTACATTTGCGAAGTTCGTGAATGTCCAATTTCCGTGACAAACCCGACGGTGGGACCCAGCTTAATGACATCGTGCAGACATCTTATTATGTTCGATAAGGTAAGAAAACATAAATGTCTAGACCATACTAATAGTTTGTCATCTAACTATTTGGGAGATAAATATTGACTAAGTTCAAGTGGGCATTGGAAGATAGAAACAAGCCGGTTCATATTTTCAATGGTTATCTCGTTCTTCCCTAAGACCGGAGTATCCGAAACCTTTGAATACTCGACTGATTAAAATTGAGTGTGATAATTTTCTAGTCTTGCTACACCAATAATTACTACAATTTATCGGACCGTGCCCTTGGTAGTTGGTGCAGCCCCCAAAGGCAAATTTTCCAGGTAAGAAGCGAGTTAAAATCGGAAATAGTGACCTAAATATGATAACGTTATATGCTTGATATTGTGCACCATGGTTCTTCGCATAAACTGCTTCAAAATTCAAACAGAAAGTGGAAACTCACTCCATTTTTCTCAATAAAGAACATGTAAGTTCATGCACTTTTAGAATATTTTGTTTCCTATCCATCCGCCCATGAAATACTTTCCAAAATTTTGTTGACGTGTAGCACTAAGTTTGCCCAGATTCAGGTAGACGCATGAATCTCAATTATCTCAACCTAAAGTCCAGAGGGAGGCGACGTAGCAAGACTAGTCAACGATGGACAGGCTGATTCTTGATGAAGCAGCGGCAACAGTGGACTCCAGGCGGAGTTGTGGTGATGGTGCGGCTACCGGCAATCAGCGAGGAGAGAGAGAAGAAGAAGAAGAAGGAGGAGGAGGGGCAAGAAAAGAAATTAATATTTTTGTGTCTTGGAGGGTTTAGCGTGTAGTTGTCACATGGATATGTTAGTTTTATTAGGGGTGAGCATGGTTTTAGGATAGAACCGAGACCTGTGAGAATCGGTCTAGTTCCAGGTTTCAAGATATGTAGGGTAGGTTCAAGATTCCAAAAAATGAAGAATCCGTTTCGACGGGTAGGTTTCAGGTTCCACCACCTAGAAACCTGAAACCTGAAACAAGTTTTTATATTTTTCTTGGTATATGTCTTCGCATGATCCTGCATGTTTTATGGTGTCCGATGATGAGTGTATAATCTAGAACTACTAGTTTGGGCTTTCATTTCCGACTATGTTTATGACTAAGATTTTTACTTCATTAATATTTCATACTCTTCTTGTATATAAATATGAGTTGTGGTCAGTGGATTGTAGCAGCAAATGGTGGACATTAAATGTCTGCAATCGTTCAATTAAGAATACAGGTGGAACTTAGGTAGACCCTAGAACCGACTTTAGAACCTGTGGCATGGTATGTTTCATATTCCAAGGTATGCATGGTAGATTTCAAGTTCCAAAAGAATGAGGAACTTGTTCCGACGGGTACTTCCAGGTTCTAAGTGGAACCTGTAC
Source organism: Lenwebbia sp. NSW1173648 (assembly GCA_029784005.1). NCBI lineage: Eukaryota > Viridiplantae > Streptophyta > Magnoliopsida > Myrtales > Myrtaceae > Lenwebbia > Lenwebbia sp. NSW1173648. The sequence goes on from JARCGZ010000011.1 coordinate 2,907,841, forward strand.
GGAACTTGGAACCGCTAACCCCTAAGTTTTATTATCTAACCTCCATAAATAAGATCTTGGTAGTAGAACTTTACTTACAATGCAGACTAAGACTAACCTCCCTTTGAAAAAAATGTGATGTATATATGATCTTTGAATTATCGATCGACTAAATTTAGTATAGACACGCGGACAATCTTTCACGATGAGTCGCTAATTATACTTATGAACAAACCTAGTTGTCCATTCGGTTTGCATAATCCCCGCAACAAGTAATCAAAAATTTTATTTGGTAAACTCATTACACGAAAAGGGTTTAGCCGCTGATAAGTGTATTGCTTTTAAGTTTGATAATTGAGTTCATTTCAAGATGAGAAGTTCCATCTTGTTAGTGATATTATGATATCTACTTGATTCTGTACATCTGTCAGAATTATCCATATATCTTCTTTAATATTCCTTATCCTTGATTGATTATATTCAGTATCATGTTTATCTTATTCTTTTAGATAGTCATGTAATAATGCTTATAAATAGGCTTCCTATAGTCTTTTCTATTCACATCGAAATACACAAGAATTCCTCTCTTTTGCTCGTTATTCTTAAGTCATCTCATGACCACTTGTGTAGAAAAGGAAATATGAATTCAATAAGTAATGGAAAAAGAAAAGTTCACGAGAAAAGAGAGATCTAAAGAACTTTTATTTGAAACACTCACAAGTAAAATAGCATAACACGAGAAGCATTCAGACGCCGACGCAATATGCACTATTTTCAATTGAATTCTCATTTCTTGACTACGTGTTTGTAGGGTATTTTAAGTTGGACGCACACCTTATTGAAGTCCACATGGCAAAATGGGGTGGGTTCTGAAAGGTCGAGTGGGCCGTGGAGGCATCCAGGACTCTGCCATGTAAAAAGCAGCCCTAACTTTTCATGAAAAATTATTCGAAAGGCACTAAACTTATTGTACTTTTGCCTATTCAGCCCTAAAACTTTTAATTATGTCAATTGAATACCAATCATTTTACTTTCTGCCAATTGAGTCAATTTAGCCAATTTTGGCTGGAAATCGCTAACATGAACGCCGATCCTTTTTATGTGACACGATCTGCGCTGACGTAGACTGTTTTTTAATATTTAATCATTTTTTTTACATTTTATTTTAATTTTTCCTTTTTTTTTTCTCTTCTTCTCTTTTCCTTATCTTTTTTTATCTTTAATGTGGCCGGCGAGAGTCGCTAGGCCCTGGATAGCCACTGGGTGAGGGCAGCTAAGCTCTCGGCGGTCACAGACAAGGGTCACAGCCCTCGGGTGGCCTCGCCGGCCACAGTAAAAAAAAAGGAGGAAAAGAGAAGAAAAAGAAAAAGAAAAATGCAAAACACATAATAAAAAATTCGAGAAAAAATCGAAATATTATTAAAAGTTCTCCACAAAAGTATCGACCGTGCACGTAGGATGATCGGTATCCACGACAGCAATCTTCGATCAAAATTGGCCGGATTGACTCAATTGACATGACATGAAAATGTTTAAGACTCAAAAGAAAAAATCGACACAATTAAAAGATGTATGACTGAGTTGACAAATGTGCAACGGGTTTAAGATTTTTTTGGGGACAGTTTTCCCAACTTTTCAACACCAGCATATATCTGCTAATTGCTCGTCCACACAAGTTCATCAGAGATTGTTGTTCTCTCGATTTACGTCTCTGGAAACTTCTTCGTCCTCTCTCCATACCCACGAAATCAAATCCCCCGGCCACTATGCAATCGAAAAGACTGTACTCATTGAATTCTTCTGAGACGCACCACATGCATCGACCTCGGCTTCTTGTGTATGACAAACATTTTTTCAGTGTTGATCTTACTTCCAACAGTAAATTTTACAGAAGTCACATGCGAAATGATTTGTTCATATGCGACGCATGCGCGTTCTCTAGCCCGAATCTTGATCCCCCGCGTTTCTCTCGTTTTGCTTAAATAGAACATGCACGGATGATTCGCGGACTATTATTGCCGGCGTCGCGCATGAAGGCTCTGACTTTGGCGTGTTCTTTCCCAAACCTATTTTGGAACACGTTCTTGTTCTAATAGTTTGAAACCCAATATGAGTCGTAGAAAGAATTGTGAATGCGGATATATGCATACATAGCACACGTTCTTTGGTCCGGCGTCTCTCCTTGGTCGTCTACTCAATTGCCAAGCAGGAGATGGAAGGAAAATAACTTTGGATAGTCATAATTAGGGACGAGATTCAGGTTACACTTGGAATCTATCCACCGGAACCGATTCTCCAATTTTTGAAACGTAAAATTTACCTTGCATACACTGGAACCTAAAACCTATCATCACCTCTAATGACCATCATTTGCTACTAAAACACACTGACCACGACGCATGTTTAGACACATGAAAAATATGAAACATTAACAAATTAAAAGCCTCATTCATTGATACCGCCGAAAATGGAAGTTCAGATTAGTGGTTTCAGACTACACACTCATTATCGGACGCCATGGTATACCGCAGAATTGTGCGAAGACATAGAACAAGAAAAACACAAACTTGTTCCAGGTTCCACCTGCCCGTCGGAACCGGTTCTCGAGTTTTGAAAAATAGAACCTACCCTACATATCCTAGAATTTGGAACCGGACCGGTTCCCACCGGTCCACCATGCTCATCCCCAGCTATAACTAACCTCATTTGTAGAAGGACCAAATTTTCACCGGCTAACATCAACATCCGGTGCCGACGACAAAACTGCCTTAGATGTGACCATGTGAGGCCTTCCAAATTTGATAGGACGAGGAAAAACACCGTATCCGAAATTATATAGGACGAGGAGATGTGCGCATCTGTACTTGGATCTCGTTGCACTTTCAGCATCTAAAGTTAATACAGATGCCAATCTGTGAGAACCAAATGCAAAGGTTGATTGAGATGGACGTTTAAGATTGAAAGGAGAAGGCAGTAGTCATGCATGGATCAGAGACCGACGTGTGAACGTAACTGGTACGTGAAAGAAAAGAAGATATACGTCCGAACATACATTCCTGGCGTCAAATCTTTCCTCCGAGTGGCATATGGCGGACATTCAACGAGAGCACCAACACTGGCTGGTCGTAGTAAAATCCAGAGAGGTGGAGCTGCATGGCATGAGGGGAGAGAGAGAGAGAGAGAGAGAGAGAGAGAGAGGAGTTAATAATTCAGAAGGCAGGCGTGACAAGCGAGAAGCGACGTTTCATGGTAAGTCGAAAGCTAAGGTGTATTTTACTCACATGCGTTGGTCTCCCCCGTATTTATTTCTCCACTCTCTCTCTCTCACCTTATGTCGTTTCCTCTCAAGTCTTAACCCTACTTGTTATGATGCTCGTATCACAACCGTCCATCTCTCTCTCTCTCTCTCTCTCTCTCTCTCTCTCTCTCTCTCTCTCTCTCTCTCTCTCTCTCTCTCATGTACCTCTGATCACTATATATATGAATAGCCCTCTAGCAGACGACGTCCCACAACAAGAGAAAACGAGAAAGGAAAAGAGAAAGAGGAATCCCAAATGGCTAAGCTTAGTAGAGCCAGTGGTAGCAAAAAGAGTGGCATTGTGAAGCTCAAGATTGTGGTGGAGAAGCTACAAAAGAGCCTGTCGCTCGGTAGGAGATCGCCATCTCCATGGTCGTCTTATTACCACCGGGAGGACGACTATGAGCGCGAGAACCGTGGCGATGTCGTGCCCGACGACGTGAAGGAAGGTCACTTCGCCGTGGTGGCTCTGGAAGGCGACCGGCCCAAGAGGTTCGTGATCCCCTTGAGCTACCTAGCGCACCCCACGTTCCTCAGGCTCTTGGAGCAGGCGGCCGAAGAATACGGGTTCGACCATGAAGGCGCACTTGCCATCCCTTGCGAGCCTAGCGAGCTTGAGAGGATTTTGGCTTAGCTAGAGTCTAGAGAGACGACCCTTCTTAAGTCAATAACTTAGCGTGGCGAGAGGAGGAATCGACTAAGGGGAGATTCTAACGGACGAACGAGATGACTTCTTGTGCGGGTCCGCGGGGATCAAATGGGTCGGTATCCAAAAGTACGGATGGGTTAGGCTTTTGCCTAGTCTTCTTATAGATTAGTGGTGCCGACCCACTTGACGATGGTGACCCTTCCTCTAGTCCCCATGTGTTTCCTTGTGATCGAGCTCTTTGGAGGCCATATAGTGCCACTTAGTCATTGGGTGTCCATGTGATGACTAATGTACTTAATTACTCAAAATTAAATTGGAGGTTCACTTCACGCCATGAATAATATGCTTGGTGTAATGTCCAAAAGCTTTGAGACATGTGTACCTTAGCTAGCTAGATGGAATAACATGGCCACTCTCGCAAAAACCTCCTTTGTGTATGTTTAATGATTATTATTCTTATTTTTATCTTTATGTAACGGCCTCTCTTTGCCCATAAAAGCAAGCAAGGCAACCTATCAATGTTAGCCACCTTTTTGTTCAAAATTGATTGAGTTGCTCGATCACACGTCCCATTAAGGTCGTCTCAATGACGACACGGAAGAACCTTAAAGGGGTAAGTTAGAAAATGTCCATTTATTGTCTAAAAATAGAGGACTTTGCTTCGTGCTGATAGACTCGATTAACACTGTTTGAGTAGAAAAAATCAAAGCGAAATCTATTCTGATAACTAATGCTTCGAAAATAAAATCGTCGAGCCTTGGTTTCCTGAGCACGCGCAACAGGTAGGTCGGACCGACTTATAATTACGGGAAAACCACCGCGTAAGGTCTTTTCAGTCTGGATGCAGCCGGCAATGGACCTACTGAACTTGTTTGTGGACCAGTAGTAGAGCTAATCGTTGATCTACTTACCGACACTATGGCCTTAGTATAATGAAATTTTTGTGTTCAAGAGTTACTCGATGAAATGCTTGCACTTACAAGTTTGCTTTAGCTTGGATCTGTAACCTAAGTTCAAAATAAATTCTCCAATCCAAGATGAAGTAGATCTTGACTCTTGGCTGAATGCAAGACAACCTTGGTTCGATTTGATTTGCTTTATCGATTTCAAGGAACTTATATCTTGTTTGGATGATTTCTTTTCCACATTTATCAGATACTAGGTTTTGAAAGAACCCTTGCGGAGTTCACTCTGCCTGAGGTCTTTATAGAAAATGAATTTTCCACGGTTACGTAGCCCGTGTGCTCTTTCTTTACACAATGCATATCTATCAACATTGATTCGCCAGTTATCTATAACTTTGGGGTGCACATACGGGTCGTGTACAAGAAAGAGTAGAAGGGCTATGTATTTAAACATACTTTCGATGGCCAACTCTAGTAAGCAACTCTTGTTACATGATGAGAAGGTTGCCAACTAACTTGCAAGTGGGGAAAACTTGATGGAATTGTGGGGAAATTATCCATTACTATAAGTTTCTTTAACTTGGGAGAAGAGAATTCGAAAACAGACATTGAGGTGTGGTTCGACAAAACCATTTGCTAGTTAGTAAAAAATAATTAATAACTGGTGTCGAGTTTCACTTCAATATATGGACGAGATAGAAAGGTTATTTTTTTTTTTTTATGAAAAATGATGGTGACCGCATAGAACCGTTGGGTGATCTTGAGCCTCCTTTACCCCATAAGCTAACTCAAAGGATGAATATTTTCCTCATATACTTGCTCCCTCCACAACCGATGTAAGATAACCCAACAATTTCTCCTTCACAAATCGGGCCTAGGTTGGAGCATCAACAACTCGACTCCAACAACTCGTATCTCCCGTGTGACTGTTGGATCCAAATTTGTTAGTAACTTAGCTTTGATACCAATGTTGGGTGGTATTGGTCCTCTTATGAAGAATCCATATCTTCCGTGTGACTGTTGGGTCCAGACTTGTTGGTAACTTGGTTCTAATCCAGTGTTTGGTGGTCTCGGGCCTCTCTCATCACAAAGTTAGCTCAAAGGATGAAACTTTTCGTCATATTTATAACCCGATCACCAGCCCCTTCCACAACGGATGTGAGATAACCCCAACATACTGCTCTAGATTTGGATCACATGTACAGATCGAACGTATGAATTTCACCGGTTCATGAAGTCTGCAGGGCGTTAAATGTGTTTTCAGGCAAACGAGTGTTCGCGCTTGTATTTTTGGATTATAACAATAAATAATAATTACTACATACAAGAAGATAGAGCTTGAATACTAAGAAAAGATGTTGGACTCGTACGTTGTTTGTCCTCATCTTCTTCGTGCAGATTCTCGGCGATCCCAATTCCATCACCCAATCACCTGTTACAACTGACGATAAATGTCCTTTTCTTTTCCGGTTTCCTCGTGATGCTCTCGAAGAAATTAAGAAAGACCGTCAATAATGGATTATTTCATGTGAACAAATTTTTTTATCTATCTACGTTAAACTTTCTCGTCAGATTAAAAAAAAAAATCCTATTTTTGTAAGTGTTTTTAGGTATGGATGATGATACGTCTCATGCATGCTTTAGTCCTTTTGGCAAGTTGGCGATCGAATTTGCTGCCTAAGTACGCTAGAATTCGATGTGGTGTTTTTTATATTTACCTTTGGGTATATTTTGGTTCGGCTTTGAAAATGAATTTTGGAGGAATGCAAATACCTTTAGCCTAAGGAGCTTTGGGGAAATGCAAATGACATTTGGTAAAAAATGCTTTGAAAAGCAACTTTAGATTAACAAGTGTTTGGAAAAAAAAAAATTTGCAAAGGGGCTTTCTACAATATTTCTTTTTCAAATAAAAATAATCAAAAAATAAAAAAGAGGAAAATCAAACCTAAGGCTAAGGTCGTAAACGAGCCAGATCTGGCGCCGACGGCGGTTAGCCCCGGCAACGAGGCCTAAGGTCGCGCGACCCCAAGCGACCCTCGCCAGGGGTTGCCCGACCCCTGGTGGCCTTAGCCCTAGGATTTGATTTTCCTTTTTTTTAAGAAAAAAATAATGTAACAAAAAAGATGAGGGGCAAAATCAGAATTTGAAAGAATAAGTGAGGGTGTTTTGGAAGAAAAAACCCTAGGCCAACATTTGGCTAAATGCTGAAAACTTAATGCTTGTCCGTACCAGCATTGAGCTTACAGCCTTCTCAAGACCAACTTTCATCCCAAAGCCCTTTGGGAATGGTTGCCAAATGCCTTGCATTTTCCCCAATGGGCTTTGGGACCCCAAGGGACTTTGGAAAAGTTGAACCAAACGCACCCTTTGTATTTGTGGCGCTGATGTTACGTCACGTCCAAAATAATTAAAAATGAAAAAAAATTAAAGAGAAGATAAAAAAACAAAAAATTGAAAATAGAAGGAAAAAAAAAACAAAGACTATAAAGAGTGAACGTTTGGTGGTGACAACGCCGGCAAGATCGTGCTAGCCCTCACTTACTTTTAATGGATAATTACATAAATGGTTCCTAAATTTTTAATTTTTTCGATGTGGTCTCTGAAATTTTGGTACATATTTAATTTCGTCCCTAAACTATATGAAAATGTTCAATATTTTTCTTCTATTAATTCAAATTCAAAAACACCATTGAACATTTTCATATAATTCGAGGACTAAATTGAACATGTACCAAAAATATAGGGATCAAATTAAATAAATTAAAATTTTATGGATTACATTGCATATTGATTTAAAGTTCAGAGATCATTTGTTATATTTTTCTTAGTTTTTAAGTTTTAATATAGAACGGGCCGTAAGTTAAATCTCAGTGTAAGCACTCGGTGACTCGCATAAGAAAGATCTATACGGGCTGCCCCGTAACTTTATCAGACTCGACCATCTTTTTTCAAGGCCCAATACTCTCTCGCTCGCTCTCTCTCTCTCTCTCTCTCTCTCTCTCTCTCTCTCCATATGAAGCTTCTTGTGCTCCATTTGAGCTCGGTCTTTGCTTCCCTCCTGCTGGTAACCGCTCTCTCTCTCTTTTGGTTCTCTGTAAGTCTTCTTCCCCAAATTCACTTTCGCTGTTGTCTTTTGCTTTCTGTATTGTCAAGTTTTGGACTTCACGCGGATTTTCGGGTTAATCTTTAGTTTTTGATTAAATTGGATTGGCCTATTCCAAGCCTCGATTTTTCTTCTTAATGGAGTGCTATGATGGAGTGAACGTATCTATTGCAATTCGTAAGGAGAGATTCAGGACTTAAGCAGATTCACTGGTTACAATATCTTTCTTTATTAGGTAGAAGTACCCCTATAGCAACTCAAGTTTCCTGGGTTTGCTTAACTTCATCAGCTTACTGCATTGTGCTACTCTAAAGGATTGGAGAAGTTAGTGTCTCAGCATAATTAAGGGGGTGAGCTTCCCATTACAGCGAAACAATTAGGTGCGTCACGCAGGGTGCACAGATGCACTCCCTAGGCTTAGATCATTCGGGTCCCATGGCACCCACGAATTCGAAGGGCTGAGGATGCATCGGGTGCGCTCCACCCGGTATGCCTGGTGGGTCGTGGAGGGTCATGTATTGAGGAACGAGAAAAAGAAAATAGAAAGTGATAGTAGTGGAAACTGGAGGGACCAGAGATGACACCGCTATGGTGTTCTTGTTGATTGCTGTAGATAATAGCATATAATTATCCGGTTTGTGCTCTGCTTAGTTAAATTTAACCTTAGTCCATCTCTATTCGCTATGCTTTGTCCAAGTTTCTCAATAATGTACCTCCTGTTTCTGTTTAAGGGTATTATATCAGCTTGGTGATCTGGGTTATTTCTCTATAATAAATCCATCTATTTGGATGCTCGTTGGGACTGTAAATATGCTGATAGTATGTGACCAATATTATGTCCTTTCTACATGTTAGAAAATTGTAACAGGGAGTCTATTATAGTCACATTCGTCACATATAAATAGAGAGGCTGACATGTAACCTATGTGAGAACTCTCAAAAGCCTTAGTTAATTGATGGACACATAGTTACACCTCTTAACATCCAACTAAAGAAGTCTGTCTTATAGAAACAAGACTTCGTAAGTTCAGGGAAGATGTGAGGTTCAATAGTATAAGTCTAACGCGTCTCGTTATGTAATGATGAAAATCATCTGATGAGGTATGTTAGTCTTGAGTAGCATGAATGACAAGTTTAAGTTTCCCTTCGAAGGAAAAAACAGCAAGGGCTTGGACAGAAGTGAATTTCATTCTAATTACTTTAGAACTTACGAGGTACAGATGCTAGAATGAGATGATATTGTGAAAAATGTCTCCTTTTACCGAGCTGGCTATACAACTATAGCAGCTTACAATTGGCGAGGCAGTGGAAATTTCAGCTTGAAGGGTCAACTTTTTGTCCTTCTGCAAGTTCTCTCACCGGATGATATTCAACTGCTGGATGTTGATTTTCCATGTTTTTCTTTTTCCGAACGGTCTTTCTCATTAGATATTTGCAGGATCACCTGAAGAAAAATGACAGTTCTAAAGAGATACGTGTTGAGGTTGTTCATATCATTAAAGTACGTCACGGCCAATGTCGTGGACAGGAATAATGGGAGGATTGTGGCGACAGCATCAACAGTTGAACACTCCATTAAGAACTCTCTGGAGTGTGGCAGATCTTGCAATGCCAAGGCTGCAGGTGTCATTGGAGAGGTGTTGGCAATGCGACTTAAGGTGGAGGGTCTTGAGCACGGACTGGGTAGGGGTATTCATGTGGACATAAACAAGGAGATAGAGAAGAAAGGCTTTAAGAACAGAACAAAGATCTGGGCCGTTGTCAATGCATTAAAGAACAATGGAGTCAAACTCATACTTGACGAAAATGAGGATCAAGCTCGACCAAGTTATTGAACAACTTCGTAGTTGTCTCTGATCTGCGTGGAAATTCACCATCTTGCCTAACGCGGTCACATAGACGCATGATCCTGCACGAGATCTGCAGAAAAGGTGCACTCCATTCTGAGTATCCGAGTTCAAGGCATCTTTTTCCACAATTCCCGCAGTGGGCTGCTGATTCAAGCAGAGTCTGGGAACGTTATAAGATGCAACGAATGCCTAGACATGTTACTCTCACCGAGGATTGAGTACATTTGTGCCCCATTGGAGTACAAATTAACGGTAACTACCGTTTGTTAATCAATATATTTGGGAAATGCAAAGTCTCTATATATGTCCTGTTTTGAATGGGAAAACAAATTGTAGTTGTTCTCTGTTGCTGCTTTCATCTTCATTTATGAGAGAATGATGCAACCGCATCTCACTCACAAATGCTGTGGACCACCATCACGTGTTCTTAGAGAAACCAGCAATGTGAAATCATGTACCCATGCCTTAATCTTATGAGAAAGTCCTGTTTATGACAATCGATTCTTCTCTAACATTGGCTGTGAGAGTTTGCTACTTATTTTGAGAATGAGGTAACTAGTTGTGAATTATGTTTATAAGGTTTAGGCTGTGAAAGAAGATGATATTCAGGTGGCTGATGTTCACGAGTAGGAATCTACCGGGAAAATTACTAAAAAAGTCTTGAACCTTTTATAATCGTGCTAATTCAGTTCTTAACTTTTTTTTTTGCCAATCTAGTCTTAAACCTTTTGCAGTTGTGCCAATTTAGTCCATCCAGCCAATTTTGACCTGCCTGGCTGTTGGCGACCGACTGGAGGAAGAAGAGGGAAGGAAAAAAAAAGGAAAAAGGAAAAATTAAAAAGTAAATCAAAAAATCAAAAAAATAAAAAAAAAATATTAAAATATTATGTCGCTGGCCGGTCAAAATTGGCTTTTCCTGATTCATCTGTGAGTAATAAAGTACTGATCTGTTAATATCTCATTGATAACATGTCTATTGAGAGTTAGCAATGTCAGTTTTAGTCCTACCCCATTTCCGTGGCTGCCTTGAGCCTTGTAGCCATAACCTTTTGGCTTTGAACACTAGCCGGTCGAACTCGGAATTCGTTAGCCTGATCGAGCCATCTAATGTCTCTGATTACTCACAGATGAATCAGGAAAAGCCAAGCCGAAGCAACTGCTGGATGTGGCGAATGCTTGCATTCCCATAGCTGAGTAACGACAACATATGTTGTTCATTTTCTCCCAAAGTTGGATAAGTTGGTTAATATGCTTTTACTCCATTTCTGCAATTACTAGCTTCATTTATTTCACAGCAGGAAAGAAGAGTGCTCGAAATTCAGGTACGATACAAATGCTTGTTTCAGCACCCTTTCGTCCTTTCTTCCCCTCCACTTTGTTCTTACTAGGATTCTTGAATAGAAGCAATTCGCAGCAGTAAATGCAGGAGCTTTAAATGGTTCCTCTTCCAATGGATGCTACAAGTCTCTGTGAACACCTAACCTCTCTCCAGTGACCCAAGAAGCAGAAATTGTGAATTTTGCTAAAATTAGGCTTTAAGTTCTGTCATCTCAAAGTTGCTGTTCTTGTTGTATGGTGTTGTTGATGGTAAGTTTCTTCTATTCAGAGTGGTAAAAAAAAAGGGGGGGCTAGCATGGCTGTTGCAAACCGGGCTCTCTAGTCGTTCTTTGACCCCCCATCTTAACTGCTCTTCCATTGTTTGCTCTGTTCTCTTAATTAATGAAGCCAAAGAACAGGAAAACATTGAGATGAATGACAACACAGACAAAAGGGAAAGATCATAAAGGGCTCTGGCTCAGCAAACAGCTCCACCTGAACACGTGCGTGCGACGGTAGGGCCGGGCTCGGCTCGTATGCCGGCATGTGCGCTAAGAACGAGCCTGTACTGAAATCGAAAGATCAAAAGTAGATAATCGCGAACATGGGGATCGTGTTTGGGTTAACGAAGAGATGCTCAACTAACGTTCTTTAACAAAGAGCGATAATCACTTAAATCTGGATGAACTTACTCATGGGGTCATGATGGTTTTTTCTTCTTCTGTTAGTCTAATGGGAACTCAATTGGCTACTGTAAGATCTCTAACAAACGAAACTGACCATTTTCTATGCGGGAAAAGAAAAAAAAAACAATCTTTTTGCCTTTTCCGTATGGAAATTCGACCTTGGCCACACACGGAATTGAGCCCATGTGATCGTCACCTCTTGAGGCAAGGGATTCAAAAGGAACCTCTTTTTGGGTCACCTGAAACTGGAATGCGGATCAGGAATTCATCGTCTCTATGCATCATTCCAAAAACCAACAGGCATGACCTTACCTTACCCCCACCAGAACAACTCCTGTTAAAAGACATTATTAAGAATTAGGAGTAATTCATAATTCGATTGGGTTTGATGTCTCGCGACGTCTTTGATTAGGTAACAAGATGTGGGCATATTTTCCTTCCTTTCAGGGACGCCATGCGACAACGGTCGTAGGGACGGTACAATTCATGAACCCCGTGTTGAGAAAGGTTGCGATTCCGGTGATTTTCGGTGTTAATTTGTATGGTTTGACAATGTAACTACTCTTGCACCTAACTTGGCTTTGAACCTTAGGGAATTGAATTGAATGCCGTCACAAATAGAAATTGTAACTAACTGATTCAAATCAAAGGTTGTAGTGGTTGCCATTTGAGATCCATTGATGCAGCTGGTACTACTTGCCCAACTAATGCACGAAATCGATGGAACAGCAAACGAGTCGCCTGGGGCTAGCGAAAGGAATTGGGGGGGTTGCAAAACAGAATCAATTGTATCGATCAGGAGCAAATTAGCCATGTGGTTCTTCTTTGTTAACTCTTCTAATGGAGTTGATTAAAAGTGATTTGCGAGTCTTTTCTAAGCAATTAACCAAAAAGGAGAAAACATAAATTTTCAATGAGGAGGGTCTCCTTAATTCGAGGTTTTTGTTTTATTACTGGGACGAAAAAAGAAAAAGGAAAAAAAAGATTGGAAAATTTCAAAAAAAGGGCTTATAGTGCTCTCATGTTCTCAAATAAGAGTCTAAAGTAGACCTTATTTCAAATAAAAGGCTGAAGTGTGCTTTTTGTTTCGAAAAAGGGGCTGACCAATGACATTTTTGTCAAAAAAAAAAATTCCTTTGTTTTGGCCGGCGAGAGTCATCACCCTCACCGTGGCCAGCCTTCGCCAGATCTAGGCAAGGGCGAGGGTGACGACCCTTGCCTTGAAGGCCACAGGCGAGGCGAGACGAGGCGGCCGTGGAGGCGCCCTCACGATACCTGGGGTATTGCGACAGGCTTTATGGCTAATAAGGACAGGGAAGGACTGGTACTCTTCCGTCCTTCCAAAATTGAGTCGAGGAGGCCAATGTTAAGCAATATATAATATACAAAGAAAAAGAATTACACAAGGTGTGCATGTGCATGTGCATGTGCATGTGCATGGTCTCTCTCACTTGTCGTCGTGGCAAGCAAAGGTGAAAGAGATCATCCTTAAAATACTTAGCCTTTGTTGTGGCCTTAGTATGCGTATTTCCATCGGAAAATCGATTCTGTGTTTTTAAGGTTGCCACGTACCGACGTGGATTTTTTCTTAGGAAACAAAAAAAAAAAAAAAATACAAATGCGTCGGAGGAGGAGCGAGCGAGCGAGCGAGGGACACATGCCACAGCCCCCATGTAAAAAGGGTGAAGAAGCTGCTTTTCATTTCATTAGTTTTCCTGGCATGCCCCCCACAAAATTCTGCAGCTCTACAGGTCCTGCCCCCCCCTCTGCTCTGCTCCCGCTGCAAATCCCGCTGAGGAATGGAATGGAATGGAATGATTCCTGTCTCCTCCTAGGGTGGTAGTGGTGTACTAAACTTGATTCATGAAAACGACGTTGAGCTTATTAATCTAAAGATAATTTACTCGCAAAATCAGTACGTATCCCTCCCCTCCCAATTAGGCGGCCCTACCAATGCGATTTCTCGGCCATGACAAGAAATGGGCAAAAGAAGAAAGGAAGACCAGCCAAATCAACTGAACGAAGAAACAGAAAGTGGTGAACGTAACAATTTCGTGAATTTTGACCAACTTATAGACATTGATGATCCATCAGTCTCGACTCATCATCCTATGTTTCTCTCCTTCTTTTGCTTCTTGTTTACACTACTAATTCCTTTCTGGTTCACCTCACCTCAATCTCTCACATGACGGAGCATGCATTTGGGTTCTCGTCGCTGAACAGTTGCGGCGCATGCAAGTGCATTGGCTCCCAATGCACACCCCCGTATCCGTACCCGCATCCCCCCTGATACTCCATCCGCTGCCCTTCCACTCTCCCACAGCCGCCGCCCTTCTTGTCCTTGGCCTCGCCGCCTCCGCCGCCCTCTCTCTCTTTCTTCTGCGGGACTATTTCCACCGCCCTCTTCATCTGCTCCCTCAAGCTCCCGGCCAGCGCCTTGGCGTCCATGGCCCCCCTCACCGTCGCGGTATCCTTGTCCCTGTTGAAGGCCACGTCCAGAACTCCTGCGCGGTACCCCAAGTACCATCATGAACATCGTTCGCCAGAAGACGAAGACAAAAAAAAAAAAAAAAAAAATTGGAAAAATGGAAATTGGGTATAATCACGCAAACAAATTGCAGAACAGATGACCTTTTGTTTTTGTGATTATCTTGTGAATCTTCTGGATGCATCCATCGCAGTGGAGGCTACTGAACTTCAGAACCACCGTCGTCACCGGAGGCTGCACCAAAGAATCGTAACTCTGGGACATGTTCATGGACAATGTACATTTAATTGAAAAAATGAAAAAAGAAAAAGCCGATTTACCTCTTTGGGTTTTTCCTTCTTCTCCTTGTTGGCCTGGTCTTTTTCTTTCTTGGGCAGTGGAGACACCAGCTCCACTTTCTTCTTCGTCTTCTCCTGCAATTTCTCCCGAAGCTTCGCAGGATCCACTTTCCCTTCCACCGTCACCTTCATCGCCCTTCCGTCCACCTTCGTCTTCTCCACGCCTTCGCTCCCCCCCCAAAAAAAAAAAACAATCATCGATTCAACATTACAGACGAAACCGAAACTCGAGCAGATAATGACAACCGGAGAGAAACTGGAGCAGATTGAGAAAACAGAGTGCATTAGCTCACTGATGTACATCGACATTCCGTCCAGAAAGCAATAGGAAACGACGCAATGGCAGAGAGTAATCAGAGGTCGAGAACATCCGAAGGTTTTTGAACGGATGATGAGAGAAAATACAGAGATAATCGGGTTACCCGGAGGAAGGCACAAAGAAACACTCAGACCAAAAAAAAAAAACCGATCACCCGGGAACACATTCAAAACCCCCTGCTCAACGGCGAAAAGAAATTGGAAAAAAAAAAAAAAAACCACGGAAAAAGCATCTTGTACTGTGTACAAGACCAAACCTGGGAATTTTTTAAGGAATCTGTCGATTTTGGCTTCGCAACCTCCACAATGCAGGTCGATCTTCAAGACGACCACCGCATGCGCGTTCTTCTGCTCCTTGGCCTTACCTCCTCCTCCTCCTTTAATCGTCCCACCGCCTCCTTCATTCTTCTGCGCAAAGAAAAAAGCAACCGAGAATGACACCAGTCCCATCACACATTCCCGACCGACATGACCGTCGGAACAGAGAAAGGTACGAACACGGAAGAGGAAAGAGGAAGAGGAAGAGGTAGAAGCGAGACTCGAGGGAGTCGACTCACCTCGCCCATGGCGAAACTCGTAGCGTCGCTCTGGAGAGAGAGAAAATGCGAGAGAAAGAGAGCGAAACTGCAGAAGAGAGGGAATGGAATGCGAATGAGTGGTGTGATGTGATGTGATGTGAAATTGGGGATGTATGTATGTGGTGCGTATATGAAGATGAGAGCAACTACGCCATTGGGCCTCACATGGGCTTTTCGGTGCGTGGGCTTCCATTCTCAGCTTCCCCAACCCGCGTTGGTCCGTGGGCCGGGTAGAGCCGCTCGATATGTGTGGGTCGCCCCGTCCGTGCATCGCCACGCCAGGTCAGTGGCGGTCGCGCCTTTTCCAGCTAAGTACTCTGCACATTTTATCCTACTTATGCACTATGCATTATCGTGTGCATATAGTTAGTTTTAAATGAACACAAAATGCATCAATATGCTATCCCCAAGCAGAATCATGGCATTTCCCCTTGAGTCTTTGCACGACAATAAGCATGCTCATCATTACAACATATCAGGAATTGCGAATTCAATACGTAAATCTATGCATGGACAGTCGAAACTAGTACTTGTACCAACAATTCGCGATAAAGTATTTTTTTTCTGCATGCTTTTTTTTTTTTGGCTCTATGATGAGAGGTGATTCGTAATTTGGAGATGGGATTGCTTTCGTTGGTTTGTACAAGTATTTTGGTTTCACTCATTTTGTCCTATATGTGCAAATAAAAATCGGGCAGATTTTTTGTATAGAACATCAACCTAAAGTAATTGAAAAAAAGGCTCATTCAAGAACAAGAAAATAGGATTAGTTTCACGAGTCACCCTAATAATATCCAAGGGTTGCAATTTCAGGATCTCTAGGCCATTAGAATGCGTTTACGAAGGAGAGAGAAGGAAAGGAAAAAAAAAAGGAGCAGGCCAAAAAAATAAGGAGTTTTTTTTTACTCTCCGACAAATTGAGAAGACATTTCATCGGATCCTCCGAAATCACAAAAGCTCCAGAAGGACACGAGTTTTTGTTGCTCCAAAGAAAACCTCCCCAAGTGCAGTAAAAAAAACGGAAAAAATACAAATAAAGACCTAAAATGCTCTTATTTTCTCAAATAAAGACTTGAAGTGGCCTCATCAATCTCAAAGAAGGGTCTGACCTCATTAGCTAGTTAAGGGCATTTTCGTCATTTATTTTTTCCCCTTTTTTTCTTTTTTATTAATTAAATTAAATAAAAAAAAAGTAAGCTAAATTTAATAAATAAATAAATAACTAGCGACGCCGTTCCGCCCCCCCCCCCCAATCGCCGGAAGGGCCGGTGATGGTGGGGGCAAGGGTCGGCCCGGGCCCTCGGGCCACCGCTGGCTGGGTTGGGGCTAAGCGACGACCCCGCCAGTGGTGGCCCTCAGCTTGATTTGGGCGAGGGTCGGCGACCCTAGCAAATCCTCGCCCCACCATCGCCTGCCCTTTAGGCGATTGGGGGGAGGGGGGGCGATGGCGAGGGCCTATCTTTTTCTTTTTTCACTTTAGTATATATTTTTAATTTATTTTAATTTATAAAGAATAAAAAATGAAAAAAAAAATAAATGCCGAAAATGCCCTTAACAAACTGGTGAGGTCAGACACTTATTTGAAATAAGGTTCACTCCATGTCATTATTCGAGAAAATGAGGGCACTTCAAGTTCTTATTTGAAATTTTCCATAAAAAAAAAAAAAAAGCAATGATCAAAGACGGTACACCTGATAAGAAAAATAATTGAAGTTTGTGGGTTATTTTTGAAAAAAATTGCGGGTTTTCCACGGCCCGGAAAATTGTGGGCTTTATAGGCCTCCCAAACAACTTGGAGTTCGATGGATGAAGTGCACCCATAACGAGAATTAACTGTTTAATGGCTGTTTTGCGCCATTGCGGATGGTAACTAATCAATGTAAAGCCATCGCCTTTAAACACGTACATGTTATGTTTGGACAAAGAGCTTGGAAATTTCTCTTTCTCTTGCTCTCGTACCTAAAACAGTCCGCCCGTTTCCTTACAAGAGTAATTATATGTATATTTGTAGTGGTGGCCACGGGCCGGTTTGGGCCTGGAATCGGCCCGGGTCAAACTCGAAACCGGAACCGGCCCGGCCCATACGGGCCGGTTACGGGTTATAAATTTTTTTGAACCGGCCCGGAACCGACGGTTCCGCCGGTTCGGAACTGTTTCCAACCGGCTTATAGCCGTTCGGGGCTTCGGGTGCAACGGTTAATATTTTGACCGTTGCCTTGCAACGGCCATTTCCTTCTTTTTTTCTTTTTTATTATTAAATAAATCTATTCTAAGTTCCTAATTATTATAAATATCACTTTTCATCTTTCATTTTTTCTCACAAATTCTCTCAATTTTGTGACTCTATCAATTTTTTGAATCCGTTTTCTGCTCAATTCTCTCAAAAAATGGCAGTGGAAGTAGAGGTAGTGGCAAAGGAAAGAGCCCGATAGGGGAATCCGATTATCCTCATCCTCATGATCCTCGTGATTTTGCATATTGGGGAGACAATCTTGATGATATCAATATTATTCCCAACGTCGAGCACGTCCCAACGCAAGAAAGTCTGCATTCTCCTACCAGTATCGAAGAAATGTCAACAACAAAGAAGCTGAAACGGGAGGGTACATCCGACATATGGGAACATTTCACGAAGGAACATTTAGACGGAAACAAGTATCAGGTAAAATATAAATATTGTGGGGGCAACATATAAATTTAAAGCTGGAGGCAGCTATGGAACATTTAAACAGCATCTGAGGTTGAAACATCCAACGCAAGCGGGGATCAACACCAGCCAACAATAAATGTCCGGGTACGCCAATTCTAACGATCCTCCTTTATTTCATTACAATGAAAAAGTTTATAAAGAAGAATTAGCTAGATTTGCTGCCGTTGAACGTTTATCGTTTAATTTTGGTGAAAAAGTTGATTTTAATCGTTTTATACAAACTGCATGTACTCCACAAACAAAACCTGTTTCGAGAAATATGCTTAAACGCCAACTTTTTGATATTTATAAAAGAGAAAAAGGAAGATTTGAATTTTTTTTTTATGAATTTCAATGGACGTGTGCATATATGTAGCGACATTTGGAGTGATCATTGGCAAACTCATTCTTATATGAGTATTACATGTCATTGGATAGGCGATGATTGAAATATTCAAAAAAGAGTTATTGCATTTAGACTTTTTGATGATAGGCATATGGCAATTAATATTTATAGAATAATTAAGCAAGTTTTAGAAGAATATTTTTTGGTTAATAAAAATTTTTCAATTGGTTTTGATAATGCCGCGACAAATATTGCTTCCATTCCCGAGTTAGAAAAGATTTGCAAACTCGCTTTTGGTGGATAATTTTTTCACATTAGATGTGCTTGCCGTGTTTTAAATTTATGTGTACAAGATGATTTACAAACTCTTGATGTTTTTCTCAACCCAATAAAGACGGTAATTCAATTTTTATGGAGACATCCCCAAATTATGAAAGAATTGGGCAAATTTTGTAATGCAAATAGAAGAAGACCAAAAAGATTTCCAAGAGATGTTCCAACTTGTTGGAATTCTATGTACGAGTTGATTAATCAATCTTTTGCATATAAAAATTTATTATGTACGTTTATTTCGAATAATATTTCTCAAATTAATTTATTCCCACAAGAGTGAGATATTTGCAAAAAAAAAATTATATCTTTTAAAAGTTTTTAATGATGCAACTTATACTTTATCCGGTATTTATTATCCTACTACGCATTTATTTTTAATAGAGTGTGTTAATATTGCTAGTATTTTTGGAGAAAATGAAAAAGATGATCAATTAGGTCCGACTATTATGGCAATGCGAACGAAATGGCTGCATTATTATATTGAAATTCCTCTTATTTATTTGGTTGCTTGTGTTTTCGATTCACGTACCAAATTAAATGATTTATGTGATGATTTGAATACGTATTATGACTGTTTACATTTGATTGAAATTGTAGTTATTAGAGTTATACAAACAGTAGTTAAAAACGCAATAGTATAAATGTATAATGAATTTTCTAATAGATATAATGTAGGTGATAGTGGATCTTTCCAATCTAGTGACGTACAAAGCGGGAACCTAGGTAGAATTAATATAGGGTACAAAATGCTGATGAATAGGCAAAAAAGACAAAAGGGAGCAACATGAAATATTTCGAAAATAGAGACCTATTTAACCATTTTTTTTTTAGTTTAGTGAATCCGAAGGCGGCACAAATTTCAAAATTTTAGAGTGGTAGAAGAGGCATTCAACCAAATTTCCAATTCTCGCTCTCATCGCAAGACAGGTTTTAGCAATCCCTTGTTCAACAGTTGCGGTTGAATAAGCATTTAGTGCTGGAGGCAACATTTTGGACGACCGATGTTCAAGATTAGCTCCAGAATCGGTGGAGGCTCGAGCTTGTGTGGATGATTGGACAAAGGCTCAACATCGACAGCAAGAGATGGATCACAGCAATGAAGCCAAATTTTTCGATGATAGAGATACCACCGCCACGTGTACCGGTACTGGAACCGGCGAAACGGGTAGCGACGATTGATGATAAAGTAAGTATGGGATTATCAAAGGTAAAAGAACTACATGGATTTTGATTCTTCTATTCTCAAGAAGATATGTAGGCGCTTAATAATAATTCATTAAATTCAAGCCCCTTCCGTTTCTCTTTTTTTCCCCCAAATTTGATTATAATTTTCAATTTGATTATAATTTATATTTGATAATTTATTATTTCATAATTTCATATTTTTTATTTATTTCATAATTTATTATTTAAAAATTAAATTTGAAAATTGGAATCGGAACTGAAACAGGAACCAGCCGATTCCATTTCTGTTTTGAACCGGAACCGGACCTTGAATTGGCCCGGAACCGCCCCTTAAGGTTCCGATTCTGATTCATCAGTGGCCACGAACCGGAACCGCCAATTCATGAACCGGAACCGGCCGGTTCCGAACCGTGGCCACCACTATATATTTGTATTTTCTTATTTTAAAATAAAATACGTTCCTTTAAAAACTTAGGACTATTTATGTCATTTTTCCCTTAATAGTTTGGTTTTGTTCGTATTTGATGTAGGAATATTTTTTATATGATCCAGGATCATATGAGCTCGGTGAATTCAGATGTTTGAATCAACGGCTGAGATTCATAGAGAAGTGCTCCTCGCGTTCATCCTAAGTATCCGCCCGTACGCTCGGACAAATGATGCTGTCTGCATCTTCGCACCGCAGAAGACAAAACCAAAAGCTCCACCGAAAGGCCGTGGACGTGGATAAGAAGAGTTAGTCAAATGCAATAGTGACGACGCTTCTCGCTCTGCTCGACGCACGCTTCTCCAGTCCCATCTCCTCCGCTGAAGTTGCGGCGGAGCGACGACCAATGGGGGTGAGATTCGCCGCGCCGGTCGTCGGGATGGCGATGGCCGAGTGCGCGCAGGTCGGCCTCATGATCGTGGGCAAAGCCGCCATGTCCAATGGCATGAGCAACCTCATCTTCGTCTTCTACTCCAACGCCTTCGCTTCTCTCCTCTTGCTTCCTGCCTCCCTCCTCTTCCACAGGTCTTCTGTCTCTCTCTTTTTCTCGTCGCATGCCTGTCTATCTGGTAATCATGAAGTACCGGTGTTTTTATTGGTTGATCGTTATGAGGTTTTTCCCCACTGTTTCCAGATCGGAACGTCCTCCGTTGACTCTGTCCCTCATTTTTCAGTTCTTCGTGCTCGGCCTCCTTGGGTAAGTTCGAAGAGAACAGCTTCAATTGGCTTCGAATAGAGAAATCTTTTTGTGCCTTTGTTTGTCTTTCAGTCAATTCCTACTGTTTAAATGAATTTTTGTTGATACTGGTTCTGCCCTTTCTGCTCTGTTTTCTTATTCACAGTTGCTTTGCACAGATACTTGGGTACGCTGGGATCTATTACAGCTCGCCTACGCTTGGCTCGGCCTTGCTCAACCTCATCCCGGCTTTCACCTTCATACTTGCCATCATTTTCAGGTCACTACAGTAGTTACGATTGGCTTAGTACTTCTTTATTGTTCTGTTCTTCGCCTGTTTTTGGTAATGTGCTTCTGAATTTAGGGGTGCCACTTAATAGGTAAATTGAAGAAAATTACGCTGGGAAAGTTATCTTAAATATGTAGTTCCTAAGTAGATTGTCTCCTTTTCCAGTTCCATAGGTAAGCTCTTGTCTACATAGCTTGCACTGAAAACATCGAATCACGAACTAAAGGGTCGCCATTCTGCGAAGTTGTTTGGCTTGTTACTCTTGGTTTATTTGTGCTGATTAATAGCTTCCACACTTGGTATCCGGTCTAAGGATTCTACCACCTCTCCTGGCTTGATAAATTATACGTTCCATACTGAGTAAGAATTATGTTGGTGCTTCAGATTGGAGAGACTAGACTGGAGCAGTTCAAGTAGCTTGGCCAAGTGTGCTGGAGCCATAGTATGCATTGCTGGTGCATTTATCGTGACTTTATACAAGGGGCCAGCTATTGTGACGACAGCCTCTCTTTCGAACTTGCAAACTGAAGGTTTTAATTTGCATCATAAACTTCTGACACCAGAGTCAAATTGGGTTCTAGGAGGTTTGCTTCTTGTAGCTGATTGTGTGATGGCTTCATCGTGGCTGATTGTACAGGTAAGGTCCAGAGGAAACCACTTGACGTCACACTTAATCAAATAATATCGAGTCTTAATAGGTAGCCTTTTGCTCTTAATGCTTCCAGGCATCAGTGTTGAAAAAGTATCCAGCAGAGTTGATTATAGTCTTCTTCTACTGCTTCTTTGTGGCCATCCAGTCTGCCGCCATATCTTTCTTTGTGGAAAGAAAGTCAAGTGCTTGGAGCTTAAAGGACAACATGCGGTTGATGGCGGTTCTTTACTCAGTAGGGTTGTCTGCCGAAATATTTTTTTCTGTGCTAAATTTGGAGCTTGATTGACCTATACTATAGAAGCCTATTGCTATCATATTAAATGCTAATTTTAGTAGCTTGTTCTGTCTATGTTTCATGTAGTGGAGCAATTTTGCTCCAGGTAACCTTTTCTTGTTTTTATTTCATGTAGTGGAGCAAACTTCGCAAGGATATTGGTGCTGGGGCTCTGTTTGTAGCAGAATCACTTGCAATTGTTTATTGCCATGACTGTCACTTTCTACCTATGTTTATTGTTTTTCAAAATAAGTTTGTAACTTTGGCGTTATGATGTAGGCCGTATTTGGCTCTGCTTTCCAAGTTGGCGTAAGTACATGGTGCCTGCACAGAACAGGACCTGTCTTTGTATCGATGTTCAAACCCCTGGGGATTTTTATTGCAGCTGTTGCGGGTGTTCTATTTTTGGGAGATAACTTTTATCTTGGAAGGTATTTCCAATCTATGTACTTGCTTTAATCAATCTTTGTGATGCCTTTGTGTTCAAGGCCGCTGTTCTTGCAACTAATAGCTCTCCCTTTCTTCTAGATTTAATTTGTGTTTGACAGCTTCATGAGTTACATGTTTCATCTTCGCAGTTTGGTAGGATCAGTGGCAATTGTTGTCGGATTTTATTCTGTGATGTGGGCTAAAGCCAAAGAAGAGAAAACGGGTCTTGCTACCTCAGTGGGTAATTTGGAACCAAACAACAAAAAGGTCCCTCTTTTGGAAACTATTCTTGAAGAGTAAATATCCATCAAAGTTTGGTTTCTGGCCATGTAAGTTGTGATGAAAGAAGAAATTCTTTTGGATGGAAAATGATACTTGATCCATACATAAAGATATAAGTTGTCTGCATCAGAAGGGTATTCGCAGCTTCTCTATCCTGTACTGCTTTCAAGGACATTTGTGTGAAACACAGAAACTGAAATCAGGGAAAAAAATGCTTTGTTTGTTAAGCTTGAGGCATGATTCTGGCTTGGACAATGGCTGGAGAAATTCGACACCAGGAGGCCAAATTTATAGAGAAACAGTTACGACTCTGTAGTCCCAAGGACCATGTAACTTGCCTCTTAGTTTCAAAATATTGAGCCCTACACAATAGTCGGTTGTTGGTAGAAAGCAAGTCAGCCTTTATCCGCACTTTAATGATTTCTCTATTTCAATTTACTTTCGCTCAAACAGCATGCAATTGATTTAGTGGTTGAGTAATGGGTATATGTATGGATTAGGCATCCCATACATGTTCAATTTCCTATACCAAGGATCCTGTGTTTGAGATGGGCGTTAGCATGTATTTTACTTAGCCTGCAACGTTAGTAGGGATACTTTTCCCAATTTAGCTACCTGAGATAGACTTCCTTGTCATAACTAACAGCCAAAATAGAAAGCAAATTCTACATCCCACAAAGCAAGGATACTAAACATCTTCAGCAAGTCAAGTTTGTTTAATGCGCTTGAGTAGTGTTTATTTTATTAGAATGGAGACAGCTGCAACTTTGATGACATGAAGGAGGCTCTTCCCAACTCAAAGCTTTTATTTTTCTTTTTCAATTATCTGCAATCTAGATTACACTGTTGCCTGCTGTGGTAAGATATGGCGTTCAAGATAATCTATGCACTTCATGCTTGGTTACCATCACTTTTGCTGGAGTGCCTACAGTGGTGATAAACTGAAATGGTTGAGTCTTCAAAATTGTTATAAACCCTTGCTGCGAATATGAAAAGATAGCATCATGGTTGATCTCCGTGGCTTACAATTTTTGTCATGGTCAGTGTATGTGTTAGGTAAATAGCCGAAATTCGTTAGGCTGGGATCATAGGCTAATGTTGGTTCGGTCAGCGTAGAAGTCTTAAGTAGATTGTATAGGCAGAGGAAAAGTTTTGTGGCTTAGATTGTTTTCTCCTAGATTTACCTTCTGATTTTGATTACTTCTGTTTGAGTTGAATGTTTTGCAGAATCTTTATCCCGGCTGACATTTCTTATTGAAAAAGGAAGTAGCTTTAGTAATTAATTCTTGAAAGATAAGGTATTAGGGGTGTTTTCCCCTATATCAATATAATGTCTAGCCTTTTCTTTTGCCCTTTTATTTTCAGTATACTGATATCAATTGTGCCGCTTCCGAGCCAGAGGAGGCAATTTTGGTATCTCTTCTGTCCTTGATTCAAAAGAGTAGGTATAAGGCATGTACATATAATCTGGCCAATTTTATTGTATGCACAACATTGGTTAAGTCTTAGCAGGATTTTTTAAGCAAGAGATTTCTATCCAAACACTCATCCAAAGAACAAGATCCATGCGACTGTGGTCAATATCGACTTTTAAGCTGTCTTCTTTTAGCATGCCAATCAGTTAGGCTTTGTGTAATCGTGCATGCCTGTGTAATCATACATATAACTGTGATAATGCACGCATTCCCTGTTTCCTTTTTCTGTGATGAAAAAATAGTGAATCTGTTGATGTTTCAAAAGAATTTTGTGTTATTGAAGGATATGTATTTTTCTGTCTAAAAGCTTATCGTATAGTGACAGTTTATCATGAATGTTATCGCATTTACTGACCATCTAAATAAAAAGCTATAGTTTGTCTCATTATCACATCCGTTTTTCTTTTCCGAAATGTCCATAGACTGGCTTGCTGAGTCATATTAATATAGATTGTGTGGAGCTGTCCTTAAAACATGGGAGACACGATCATGCTGAGTCTTATACAGCCTTATTAGTATTTCCTACGGTGTGCTTATCTTACCGACTATTCCTGCTGAGTCCCAGACATTTCTATGTACGTCGAACGAACTGGCTCTTCTTAATGCCTTTGAGGGGTTGATTACTTTGCATTTGTCTCTTGTTCCTTAAAATGAAGATACTTGCGGCATGGGGTGTGGTCTTTAGCTGTATTCAGCCTCGTTGCCCTATTCCGCCGCACGAGAGGAAGACTTTGTTTTCTCTGCAAAAATTGCACGTCTGCTTCTTGGCCAAATCAAGCAGGTACTTTAGGGTTTCCAAAGGGTCGGAATGAGAGTCAGTCAAGAAGTGGAATCTGGTTTACCTATGATGCCCATCTTACAGGAGAACCTCGTAGTCTAGTTGATTTTTCTTATTCATATAATTGAGGTGACTACTGACATCTCTGGTCTCTCCCCTATTAAGGTGAGGCAACGACTCATCCACGGAAAGGAGAAGGAAGGAGCAAAACAAAGAACGCCGGAAAATTAGAAAAAGAAACAAGAAGTTCATCTTTCAAACGACATCTAATTATATGCTTCGGCTGGGGACCAAACCCATAATCATGTCTGCTCTTCGAGTGTGTACGAGATTTCCTCGATTCAACTCATTTGTGACCGATATTTCGACTTCAGATTCTTTGGATCTCTTTATGGGGGACACACAGAAATCACTGTGGTTAGGACATCAGTCGACCCTGCTAAGTCCAAAAAGAATCATGATTTTTTTTTTGGTCAAACACAAAGAATCGTGATTAAATTACCTAATGATTCAGGCTTAAATGACCAGCAGGAAATGTCATGGTGAGGAAGGAGCTCATCTTAATCTGATAATACTCAGGTTAGATGCTCGATTACTATATATATAACGAGCCAAAATACTGGGTTTGAGAAAGATAAGGAAATAATGACACAAATGATCCCTTAATTATAGCCCAATGTGTAATGTGGTCTTCGTACTTTTAATTTCTTCAATGTGGTCCTCGGACTTTCAGTACATGTTCAACTTAGTCATTATACTAAAATGTTCAATATTGTCCTTCCATGAATTTAAGTTCAGGGACGAAATTGAATATTTTTATATAATTTATGGGCTAAATTGAACATGTACCAAAAGTCGAAGAACCACGTTGAACAAATTAAAAGTTTAGAAATTATATTGCATATTGAGCCAAAGTTTAAGGATTATTTACGTAGTCTTCCCAAACATAAAACAGATCTCGTGATTCTTCAACCCCCAAGTCAAATTTTAAAAAAAAAAAACAGCAAGTTCGCCGGGCCCAAAGACATGGGATGGGACCTTTTTGAATGTGAACCGCCAACACCCGAGAAAAATATTGGGTGGGCTGGGGCCAACACGTCACCGCGTGCGCCGGCCAATCAAGAGAAGACACGTGTCTCCGTCTCAGCCGAGTGAGGCCCACCTGCTTTTTTGCACAAAAAATTCTTTTTGCTATTTTTCATTTAAAAAAATCCTTTTATATAGATTTGCCATATTAATTACCTAGACTGAGACCTACTTTTTCTCTTTCCCCTTTTTCTGCTTCGGAAGAAAGAAGATGTCATTTCTCGCTCCTTCTCAAGAAAGAAACGCGACTCACTTCTCTCCCTCTCTCGCTTTTGAAATTTTGAGTCTTCGGCTTCCTCTATGCTCCAGTACTCGTTTGGTCTTTTGCTTCGGCGCTCGCTCTCCCTCCGCTCCTGCACACACTCTCTCTCCCTCTGCTTCGGCACACGCTCACTCTCGCTCAGTGCTCCTTACTCCTCCGATGCTCGTTTGGTCTCTGCTCGGGCGCTCACTCCTTCGCTTGCTCATCGCTCGTTGGGTCTCGAGGGGGATGACATCGCTTCCGCGAAGCGGATTCTCATCGAAATTGACGGCAGAGCGCGAAAGGAAGTGTTGCTCCTCTGGAGTCGGTGGATGAAGTGAACGAATTAGGAGAGATTGCGTTGTTCGCGGCAGCAAAGAGAGGGAACGAGAGCATCGTGAAGGAACTGCTCAAGCATTCGACTAAAGAAGAGGTGCTCCTTACTCCTCTGACGCTCGTTTAGTCTCTGCTCCGGCGCTCTCTGACTCTCAGCTCCGCCCTTCGCTCGCTCCGTCGCTCGAGGGCTCTCTGCTTCGGCACTCGCTGACACTATGCTTCGGCGCTCGCTTCTGCGCTCTGCTCCGACCCTCGCTTGCTCCGTCGCTCGAGCACTGTAAGCACATTTTTTTGCCTTTTGTGTTTAAGTATTTCAGTGGCAGTAATTCGATTGGTGAACCCAATGTGGCCTAATTCATTAACTTAGCAATGAGCTATCACTTATAGTGTGGTTACGCTAATTTCTGTAGGTTCGTGTTGCTTGATTGATTAATAGAAAGCAGTATGTTGCAAAAATAGAGCAGTAGCTTAATGTTTCAAAGAATGCATTATATCACTTACAAGTCTTCTATAGTGAATGTTGAAGTTTTGGCTCTACGTAATAGTGTAATCCAACTCTATTGTAGTTGTTAGCAGAGGTTTGGGAGCAAAGAAGGTACACCACACAAGCCTTTGTTATCAGAAAAGCTGTACAACAAATAAGCTACGAAACTCAAACCTCTGCTAACAACTATAATAGACTTGGATTACACTATTACGTTGAGCCAAAACTTCAGCATTCACTACAAAAGACTTGTAAGTGATATAATGCTTTCTTCGAAACATTAAGCTACTGCTCTATTTTTGCAACATACTGCTTTCTATTAATCAATCAAGCAACACGAACCTACAGAAATTAGCGTAACCACACTATAAGTGATAGCTCATTGCTAAGTTAATGAATCAGGCCACATTGGGTTCACCAATTGAATTACTGCCACTGAAATACTTAAACACAAAAGGCAAAAAAATGTGCTTACAGTGCTCGAGCGACGGAGCAAGCGAGGGTCGGAGCAGAGCGCAGAAGCGAGCGCCGAAGCATAGTGTGAGCGAGTGCCGAAGCAGAGAGCCCTCGAGCGACGGAGCGAGCGAAGGGCGGAGCTGAGAGTCAGCGAGTGCCGAAGCAGAGACTAAACGAGCGTTGGAGGAGTAAGGAGCACCTCTTCTTTAATCGAATGCTTGAGCAGTTCCTTCACGATGCTCTCGTTCCCTCTCTTTGCTGCCGCGAACAACGCAGTCTCTCCTGATTTGTTCACTTCATCCATCGACTCCAGAGGAGCAACACTTCCTTTCGCGCTCTGCCGTCAATTTCGAGGAGAATTCGCTTCGTAGAAGCGACGTCATCCCACGTGAGACCCAACGAGCGACTAGCAAGCGACGGAGTGAGCCCCCGAGCAGAGACCAAACGAGCGTCGGAGGAGTAAGGAGCACCGAGTGAGAGCGAGCGTGTGTCGGAGCAGAGGGAGAGCGAGCACCGGAGCAAAAGACCAAACGAGTACCGGAGCAAAGAGGAAGCCGAAGACTCAAAATTTTAAAAGCGAGAGAGGGAGACAAGAGAGTCACGTTTCTTTCTTGAGAAGGAGCGAGAAGTGACATCTTCTATCTTCCGGAGCAGAAAAAGGGGAAAGACAAAAAGTAGATCTCAGTCTAGGTAATTAATGTGGCAAATCTATACAAGAGGATTTTTTTAAATGAAAAAAAGCAAAAAGAATGTTTTGTGTAGAAAAGTAGGTGGGCTTCACTCGGCGGACGCAAAGACACGTGTCTTCTCATGATTGGCCGGGGCGAACGGTGACATGTTGGCCCCGGCCCACCCAATATTTTCTCCCAACACCCCTCCCTATAGAGATATATAAAATTAAATTATGGTCCCTGAATCCATTAATTATATGGTTTAGTAAAATTAAGACGTGTGCTCGCGTCTTTACCAAAACCAAATAAAGTGCAAAAGGGCAACAAAAAAAAACACTAAAGCAATTTCAAAACCATGTGGCCACGTCATTTATTTCATGCAAGAATACGACGTTGATGCAAACGAGTAGCATTTTCTCCCTCTCGGTATCCTCACAGCTCCTCGAAGGGTTGCCTTCTCTCTCTCTCTCTCTCTCATTTATACATGTGGTCGTTCTCAGATACAGGCCAAGGACATGGACACGGACGTGGAGTTCCACTCTCTCCGTGGGAGCAAGACATGTATATATGGATGGAAGCCTGAATTATGTATTGATCTTCTTGGTTAGAAGTTAGAACCATCCAATCGAAGAGAGGATGAAGGTTTTGGCTTATTAGGTAGAGAGAGAGAGAGAGAGAAGTGATGAGGGATGAGATGGAGGTGACGAGGGATTGCAAAGCGATGGAAGTGGCGCAGTTCGTGGTGATGGCGATCATGGAGGGATGCACCATTGGATTGACCATCTTAGCCAAGACGGCCATGTCGAACGGCATGAGCCCATTTGTCTTCGTCCTCTACACTAACGCTCTCGCTTCCCTCATCCTCCTCCCTTATTCTTGCTTCTTCCACAGAGACAGGTTGTGTGTGTTTGTGTTTTGTGTTTGAATCTTTTCCCATGAAAGCACCTAGTATGTTTTGGCTTGCAGAATAGAGGAGGCAATCATCATCCCGACTCTACTCTTGCGTCTCTTCTTCTTGGGTTTAACTGGGTTCGCTCTCTCTCCCGATCCTCATCTCTCGCCTCCTCTATTTGCTAGATGTACGAAGAAATCTTACCTCCTCTGTTTGCTAGATGTACAAAGAAATCTTACCAAAACCTTTTCAGCATGTTAGAAAGTCAAACCCAAAAGCTTAAGCTAATAGGTGGAGGGAGACCACATGAATATAAAGAGCATATAAGACTCATTATTAGGCAATGTGAGATAGTAACTTCAACACCTCCTCTCACGTGCAAGCCGGATTACGACCGGCACGTGGAATTTGACTAACGGGTGGTGGACGCACATTCACGGAAGGGACAACACTGGCTCTGATACCGTGTTAGATTTTGTAAGACCACTGCCAACTGTTCTAAAAGCTTAAGCTTTTGGGTTGGACTTTCTAACATAGTACCAGAGCATATAAGACCCGTTATTAGGCGATGTGTGATAATAACTTCAACACAGCAAGTGATGTGAAAAGTTTTAGTTAGAGTATTGAAACAAGTGAGACTTATGTGTTGTATGACTTCCCTTTTAAGCAACAACTAATCAGCAATTGCGGATCATTAGCTCTTGAAAGATAGACTCAATACATGAACCTTGAAGTTTGACAAGTGGGAACCAGTTCAAAATGGAGCTGTTCAAGGGGACACCACACGAATGAGAAGAAACGGGTTATTTGTATGTGGCTGGTTTCTGTCAGATCAATACATAATTCTCTCCTCTTTGGGTCCCGCCAAGGCATTGTGAATGAAGTGTAACCTGTTAATGATATGTTCTTGCAGGTTAACCATAACTCAGTACCTCGCCTTCATCGACCTAGATTTCAGTTCTCCGATTCTTGTGTGCGCAATGGGACACTTGGTTCCAACATTTTCCTTCCTCTTGGCAATACTACTCAGGTCTTCACCCTTTCTAAACCGTTAAGTTCTTTCTCTGTCCGATATTTTTAACATCGTGATCTTATGTCACAAAGTCCTGAGCAAGTAAGGATTGCTGGTAGTTCATAATGGTGCACCTCTGGAAATGAAATAGTGAATGAACTATTATAGTTTACCAATATTAGGACGATAAAGCTAGACTGGAGAAGCACGAGCATCCGAGCGAAAGTAATTGGTACCTTAATTTCTGTTGCGGGGGCAATATTTGTCGATCTCTACAAGGGACCTGTCGTCAGTAAACCTTCGGTTTCGTCCTCCAATCGACTTCAATATCAACATCTATTCGTCTACTCCTCGACACCTGAGCTGTTGGTGGCATTTTGCTTGCTGGTGCGTCTTTATCTGTCTCTATATGGAACATCATTCAGGTACTGCTTCATCTCTTAATAGAACTCCAACAGTCTATTGAGCCACAAAAAAGAAGAAGAAAAGAAAACAGTCTTTTGTATTTCTTTTGCATGTTTTATGATAGTGTTGCTTATTTGTCAGGTTGGAACATTGACACAGTACCCACAAGTGATGAAGGTGGTGTCTTTCTCAGTTTAGTGGGAACTCTTCAATGTGCAGTAGTCTCTTTTGCTGTAGAGAGAAACCTAAGCGCATGGAAGCTAAAACTGGATTTGAAGCTTCTCTTGATAATTTCATCCATGAGTTCACTCACTCAGTATCATTTAGCAAAGCACAAATTTACAGCAGTCAAGAAAAACGTTTATGTTATGATGCCCTCTGACTAAAACTTATGCATGCCACAGGCGATTTTCGGAGGAGTAATTCGGCCCCGAGTTCAAATATGGTGCACTCAAGCAAAGGGCCCTTTCTATGTGCCCATGTTTAAGCCATTCGGGATCCTTTACGCATGCTTCTTCGCTGTTTCCTTCTTTGCAAATAGCCTTCATTATGGAAGGTAAAAATCTTATCTTGTTGTCACCCCAAATGATTTTCAAAGGCGATAGATGCAACTGGGTGAGGCTTGAAACGATCTGAAAATTTGTCCAGGAGAGGAATTTGAATATCTTTTTCATAACAAACTGGGAACTTGAAAGCAGAGCATTTAGCACATTTTTGCCTGCAGAGCTATTCTCTGTTTCTATTCCATCAATAACACATGGCAATGGGAAGCTCATATGATCAAAGAATGTCCTAAATGGTGAATATGTGCTTCCATTTCACAGCCGCAGAGATTAGGCACATGCTGCTTGAATCTTTTCTTTTATTTGATTTTCACCTATTCGGAGAACTAGAGTATATATTCTTGCGAGGGCTTGCCTTGCACTCTCACCAATTATCCAGCTCGACATTGCCAAAAAATTGAGAAATTAACTGGCTGTGCCTTGGTTGAAATATATTACTTTGTAATTTAAAGTATCCATTCGGCCTTTGCCTCTGTGAATGATCCAATCTTAAGTATGTTGTTGGCTAATTGCAGCGTCATAGGAGCGTTCATAGTAGGAATAGGATATTATTCATTGATTTGGGGACAAATCAGAGAGGGCAAAGCACGCGGTGATCATGACAACAGAAATGGGGATTCTCGTGACAACAAAATGCCTCTTTTGCAAGATGAGACTCAAGTATAGAACATTCTGCCCGGTAGGAGCGAAGGAAACGAAACAATGCTCCTGGAAAGCCTAAAAAAAAGTGAGTTCTTCAGTTTTTGCTTACTGGACGTGCCTTAACCGGTTGCTGAATCTGTACAGAATACATACTGCGATGGTGAGAGAAGGACCGTCCTCCAGCATCAGTTCTACCAGTTATCTCTTGCTTGATTTGCTCGAGGGACTTGACAGAGGAAACTCATGCCAATCTGGTTCCTCTTGCCAAAAGTTGGTGATAGATACATTTTTGCAGCGGTCCTGGTTACTGTTGGAATGTACAACTTGATTTTTCTTTCCCCTCTGCTACTTTGTGTTTGGCCGAAAGGGCAGGAGGAGATAGTGTCATCAGACCGGCCTTTCCCGAAAGGTCCCTGGTTTTCCTTCTGTTGACATTACATGCATTTCATGGCAAGTAAAAAATGGAACTAGCAAAGTATATGTTGTACCTGCTGGGGATGTTTATGCACAAGACAGGCTAGAGCATTGCACTTGCACCGATTCAGTTCTCTTGATTGTCCGGTTCTTTGATTCTCTCTCTTCCCCTCAATGAAACTTGTTAAAGAGTAAAAGGGTAGAATGGTCTTTGTGGGTTTTGAGTGTTACCCTAGTATGTATATATATCGTTCTTTTCATCAAATAAAGTTAATGAGTTCCGTTGACATGGTATCATAGCCAAATTGAGATCTAAACCTTAAAATTAATTTCCATCACCAACGACCATCAAACACCACCAAATCTAGAGTCCCTCAGGCATCTTCAGAAGCAGGCGAACCAAGATCCAGAGCCACCCAGGCCAGGCGACCCCAGACCCGACACCTTCTGACATCGCCAAGGCCCGGCGACCCTATTTTCGGCGTTGCCTAACCCGGCGACCCTATTTCCGGCATTGCCTGACGTCACCCAAGCCCGACGACTCCCTTCCAAGCGCCGCCTGAAGTAGTCCAGGCTCGGCGGCCCATTTCCGGCGTCTCCTGACGTTGCTGGTCGTTGGTTGAGGTGCGACCCCTCCTTGGTGGTCGCACGACCCTGTGATCGCCTGACATTGTTGATTGAGGTGCACACAAAGGCACGACTACTGATGTAAGTGTTCTGTAAATGCTGCTGTACAGAGGATTGTGAAATGAATGGGTGTTCTGGAGTTTGGCGTAGTTGCTAATATGATTGAGGTGTTCTAGAGTTTGGGTGTTATGGAGTTTGGCTGCTGATCGTGGTTGCAGAGTACTATTGTGTATGTTGGTTTAGCTGATTGGGTGTAATGTTGTGTGTATCGATTGAGGAGGGCAGAGTACTGTTGTGTGTGGCTATTAGTGTGTTGATTGGGTCGGATTTGTGTAGATCGTTTTGAGGTGTATGGTTTGATTCAACTGGCATTGACTTTCTAATTTATGTGAGGTTGAAGGGGCTGATTTAGTTGGTAATCAATTGGGTTGTGATAGTTTATGGAGTTTTGGTCTCCAGTTATGACGGATAAGAAAGGAGTGATGACTGAAGTCGTGTCTACATCCTTTAGCCGTTTGAAAGAGGAATAGTTAGCTGGTGTCACCAATTTGCAGCAATGCAGGAGAATTGTGGTGATGGTATTGACTAGGAGAGAGCAACATCATCATCTAACAGGTGAAAAATCTGCTACTGATACAAAATGGGATACCGTGGATGCTAGAATTCTTGGGCAAATGTGAAATTCTATGGAATCTTATGTGGCTGCCTTGGTTACACATGTTACTACGGTTAAAGATTTGTGGGATTACTTGAATGTCCTTTATTCTGGACAAAATAACCTCTCAAGGATCTATGAAATTTCTTAGGATTTCTTTAGAGCTGACAGAAAGGGTCGGCCTCTTAATCAATTTTTTGCTGATTTTAAAAAAATGTATGAGGAGCTTAATTAACTTTTGCCAATTACCTCAACAATTGATTGTTATGAGATTTTTTGGAGTACTAGGGCCAGAGTTTGATGGAGTTAGTTCATAAATTCTTGGAGGAAATATTATGGCTTCACTAACGGAGACCATTTCTCGGGTCTTAAGGGTTTCACGTGAATCATCTAAGGATAGATCCCCCACAAGTGATAGCTCAGCCTTAACAGTTCAAGGGAACCGAGGTGGTGGTTGAAGTCGTAGTGGTAGTAGTGGTCGCGGCTTCAATAGTGGTGATAGTGACCGTGGGTTTGGTAGAGGCCAACCACAATCATACAGTAGTACCTTTGGCGACACAGGGAGTAATACCGAATTTGCACGGACATGTCATTATTGTGGTGTACTTGGATATATTCAACGTTTTTGTTATAAGCTTCATGGAAGGCCTCCTTATTCGGTTGCAGCTAATGTAGCCAATGCAGTAGA
Source organism: Lenwebbia sp. NSW1173648 (assembly GCA_029784005.1). Taxonomy (NCBI): domain Eukaryota; kingdom Viridiplantae; phylum Streptophyta; class Magnoliopsida; order Myrtales; family Myrtaceae; genus Lenwebbia; species Lenwebbia sp. NSW1173648. Next base: position 2,942,417 of record JARCGZ010000011.1, read on the forward strand.
GTCGAGTGTTGCTTCTCAGTCCTCTGAAGGAGGAACACTAATCAGAATGTCGGAAGAGGAACTTGCTAGGTATAATCAGTTTCAGATTTCTCAGCGAGTTTCCTCCTCCACAACTACCTTTGCTCAGACAAATAATGCAACAGCGTGTCTTTCATCTTCCTCTTGCTCCTGGGTCATTGATTCAGGTGCTACCGATCGTATGACTAGATCTTCAGGTATCTTTTCTGCCTTTCATGAGACTATGTCCAATGTTACATTAGCTGATGGCTCTCTATCCACAGCAAAAGGGATAGGCACAATTTCCCTGACATCCTCCATATTTTTATCTTCTGTCATATACCTCCCAAATTTTTCGTTTAACCTTATGTCTGTCGGTCATCTTACCAAGGAATATAACTGTTCTGTAACCTTCTATCCTGACTCCTGTGTTTTTCAGGATTTGAAGACGAAGAAGACGATTAGTAGAGGACATATGTCAAGGGGGCTATATGTGTTTGATGATACTATTAGTGTTTTTTGCTCAGCAGTTTCTGCACATCAAGTTCATTGTCGCTTGGGACATCCCTCTTTGGGAAGTTTGAAGAAATTAGATTCCCGTTTTCATTCTTTATCTAGTATTGAGTGTAAGTCGTGTCGGTTTAGGAAATTGCATTGTATTAGTTATAGTCCAAGAGTCAATAAACAAGCTTCTTGGCCATTTGCGTTAGTTCATTCTGATGTTTGGGATCCATGTCCTACTACTTCAAAGTTGGGTTTCAAGTACTTCGTTACTTTTGTGGATGACTATTCAAGAGCCACTTGGCTATATCTAATGAAAAGTCGTTTTGAGTTATTCTCTATTTTTTGTGCATTTGTTAACGAAATACATACTCAATTTTCAGCTTCTGTTTGTATTCTTCGAAGTGAGATAATGCCAAAGAATACTTTTCTAAGACTTTCTCTGAATTCATGTCCCAACGGGGCATTCTTCATCAATCTTCTTGTTTGGATACACCACAATAAAATGGTGTCGCTGAAAGAAGGAATCGCCATTTTTAGAAATTACTCGTTCTTTGATGTTTGAAATGAAGGTAGATAAATCATTTTGGGCTGACGCTGTTATGACTGCGTGTTATCTTATCAATTGCATGCCGTCCTCTATTCTTAAGGGTGCAATTCCTCACTCTCTTCTTTTTCCCTTTGACCCCTTATTTCATTTGCCACCTCGTATATTTGGTTGTGTTTGTTATATTCGTGACCATCGTCCAGGACTTTCCAAACTTGATCCTCGATCTCTTAAATGCATTTTTGTGGGGTATTCTCGTACACAAAAGGGTTATAGTTGCTACTGTCCTTCTTTGCATAAGTATTTCACTACTACAGATGTTTCCTTTTTTGAGTCTACTATTTATTTTGATAATCCAATGGAGCCTCCTACAGTGGATGATGATTCCTTGACATATGATATTATGGAATCAACACCCACTTCGGACTCTCTAGCTATTCCTCTACCAGTTCAGTATGTTTACAGTAGACGTCCTCGTCAGCATGTGGAGCCCCCTGCAGACGTACCTTAGCCTATCTCATCTCCTTCATCTTCTGAGCCTGAGGTAAGTCGGTCACATATAGATCTTGATATTCCTATTGCACATCGCAAAGGAGTTCGTAGTTGTATCAAACACCCTATTGCACAATTTGTCTCATACTCTGGCTTATCTGCGTCTTGTCGAGCTAGTATAATAACCATTGATACACATCATATTCCAAAAAATGTTGCTGAAGCATTATCTAGTCCAAGCAAGAAGACAGCTATGGAAGATGAACTATTGGTACTGGACCAAAATCCAACTTGGGATCTTGTTCCTTTACTTGCAAGGAAGACGGCCATTGGATGTAAGTGGGTATTTACTGTCAAGGTTAACCCTGATCGTTCTCTTGCTCGTCTTAAGGCCATACTAGTTGCTAAAGGGTATGCACAAGTTTATGGAGTCAATTATGGTGATACCTTTTCTCCGGTGGCTAAGATGACCTCCATTCGTCTTTTACTTTCTTTGGCTACTTCTGCTTGTTGGCCTCTATTTCAGCTTGTTGTTAAGAATGCCTTTCTTCATGGAGATTTACAGGAAGAGGTGTATATAGAGCAACCACCAGGGTTTGTTGCTCAGGTGGAGTCTGGCCATGTTTGTCGCTTAAAAAATTATTTATATGGTTTGAAACAGTCTCCTAGAGCATGGTTCGGGAAGTTTATTGATGCGAAACTTCAGTTTGAGCTATGTAGATGTACTGGAGACCATTCTATGTTTTGCCGGGTTTCTGGAGCTGGTCGGATATTCCTTGTAGTTTATGTGGATGATATTGTCATAACTGGAGATGATTCTACAGGGATTAAAGAGTTGAAATTGTATTTATAACAACAGTTTCATATAAAGGATTTGGGATCACTTAGATATTTCTTGGATATTGAAGTAACACGGGCGAAGAAAGGTATTCATATTTCACAACGAAAGTATGTTCTGGATTTGCTTACAGAGACATGTATGCTAGGAGCTAAACCATTAGATACACCAATGGAAGTGGGCTTGAAATTGATGGGAGATGATGGTGAACTGTTAGATGATCCGGAAAGGTATCGAAGGCTTGTTGGAAAATTAAATTATCTAACTATTACTTGACATGATATTTCCTTTCCGGTGAGTGTTGTGAGTCAATTTATGTCTTCCCCCTATACCTCACATTGGGATACCGTAATTAGAATTTTGAGATACTTGAAGAAAACTCCAGATCGGGGTCTCATTTATAGGAATCATGGTCACAGAAGGGTGGAAGCCTTCTCGAATGCTGATTGGGCAGGATCTCCTATAAATAGGAGATCTACATCAGGTTATTGTACCTTTGTGGGAGGAAGCCTAGTATCTTGGAACAATAAGAAGCAAAGTGTTGTGGCTAGATCAAGTGCAGAATTAGAATACAGAGTGTCGCGACCCGATCTCGAAAAATCGATCAGGCTAATAGATTACTAAGCCTCTAAGACGGGCTTAGCTCGGGCCCTCCCAGGCCCATACCAAATCGCAGCGGGTTTATTGAATTCGATCTTAGTGTGATCGGGTGGCATGTGTATGTGTACATGCAAAGGAGTCGCCACCGGTCCTTGAGGAAAGCAGACCGGAAACCTTATCGAGCGATCGGGAGATTCCGTTCGATTCTACGCAACCAGAGATTAAGGGTCCGGGGACTTGGTTACGCCGGTATTCCCACCGACGCCCTTTCGGTACGGGAATTGGGTGTTTTTCTAAAGTGCTCGTGCAAATATGAGTTTGTCTTATCAAGCACAATCAAGGCATATAATGTTCGCAATCAAGGAGTCAATGACAGGGATAAAATGCATCATATAACCCTAGTGAAGCCCTAAGGGCTTAGAGAAATATTCACTTAAGGTTTGATTTCAAAACGGGACAATTTGCTCAAAAGGGCAAAACCGTCACTTTCAGGGGTTTTAAAAGGCCAAACCATGAAAATAAGGCTAATCTAGCCATTTCCCATTTTTTTGTGATTTTCTGAAATTTTTCTAAAATTTTCCAATTTTTGGATTTTTTTTATATTATATTTATTCTTTGAAATTTTATAATCTGAAAATGTGATCCGGACCGGGTCAGTAGACTCGGCCCACCCGACTAGAATCCGACTCGGGCCTTAAGGGCCCAAGTTGGTCTAAAAACAGGACACCTATTGGGCTTGACCCAAAATCTATTCTTTTTGCTCATTTCCTCTTTTTCCATCGGGCCCAATTTCCCTTCAATTCTCTTCTTCATTGGCCCAACCAGCCAAAACCAAACCAGATCCCCAAAGCAGCCCAACTTCTAAACCTAGATCAACACGACGTATGCACTCCAACTGACAACTCCTCACTGCACACGTTTTTTTTTATATTACTTTTTTTTACTTTTCTATTTTTTTGGGTTATTACCCTCTTGTTTTGCGTCTTCTTCTTCCTGACGACTTCTCACAGAACTTCACTGAGACTTCCACCACACCGATCAACGATGACTATCCTCGGCCACTAGCTCCGATCTACGTCGGCCGCCGCTACCGCCGGTCTCCCACACCGGCCTACCTTCGATACGTCGATGCCATTTACCACAAAACAACAGTCAACGACAAATGAAAACGAACCAGGTTCGAACACTCACTGATCGAGCAGCGCGCCTCGACTGGTCCCGCTCGCCTCGCTGCCACCGCCGGCATATGCTCGTCGCGCCGCCGCAGTTAGACCTGCTCGCCCGCCGTTGGGTCTTCTTGCACGCGGCCGCTGGTTCGGGTCGCATCGATGTCGCCTCGCCGGACTGTGCTCGTTGCGCCGCGGCCGGTCCGGCTCGCCTCGTAGCTGTGCTCGTGCCTCGCCGCGGGTCCGACTCGCCTAGCCGCAGCCTTGTCGGACTCCTCTGGTTCGGGGCGAGAAATGCCCTCTCTCTCTCCCTTTGTTGGTGCTCTGGTCACCTCACCAAGCCTACCCTCTATCTCTATCTTTTTGGAACCGAAGGACTCGTTCCCGAGAGCTCCTGCCCAACGAGCTTCTGCAACCTCCCCGGTGCCTCTCTGTGGCTAAACCACTCTTTCTTTGCGCCCTTGGAACTCCTCTCCTCCCTCTTCACCGAGAACCCACAGAGAGATCTCCCTGTGTGCGCTATCCCCTTGAACTCTGCAGCCCCCTCCTTTGTTCTGTTTCTGCTCCCTCCTCGTTGTCTGGCTTGTTCCCCCTCCGTCTAAGAACTCCTCCTCTGGCTCTCTCTGTTTTTTTGCCTCAGTCAAACGAGCTGTTTTTTTTTCACCGAGCTCTCCCTCTCTCTCTCTCTCTCTCTCGAGCACTTGGTCTTGCACGAACAGATTTTTTTTCTCTTCTTCTGGGTCACTCCCTTTTCCTCACCACCGAACTCTCACTATGCTCTCCTTTTTTTTTTTCTTTTTTTTTTCTCACCACGCTGCCAAGCTCTCTGGAGCTTGTGCCCCTGAACCTCCGAACTGCCCTCTTCCCTCCTTCTTATCCTCGGACAGTCTGGACGTGCCTGGGAGTTCACCACCTTGGAACTTTCCCCTTCAAAGCCTCAGAACCCATAGCTTCCTCTCTTTCTCTCGACTTTCGGCCCCCCATTTTCAGAGTCTTTTGGGGTCCTTTTCTTAGCTTTTGAAGCCAACAGAGAGTAGCTTGGTAACGTGACCAGCATCCGGGGACGTGGAGTTGAGCTGGTTTTGGGCGTTTTGGGATCTTGGGTATTGCTGCCGAGCGAAGGAAGAGGGGCGCCTTCCTGCTTCTGTCTCTGTGCTGCTACGTTTTTCTGCTACTGCCGGTTCATGGGATGGGTCCGGTTCAATTGGGTAAAACCGGTCTGACCGGTCCGGTTCAATTGAACCGACGGGTGGAAATCGAACAGTTTCGGCCCGGTTTAAGCTGGTCTCGCAAAAACGAAGGCGGTCCTTCAAACTAGATCACATTTAGCACCTCACCGTGGAATGCCTCACCCGATCAATCCGAAATTCCGTAATAAAACGAATTTTCTTTGGATCGGTTCGGGTACGCGAAAGAGGGCTTTTGAGGACCCGAATTGAATTTTCAAAAATCTAAAAAGGCCTGGGTGGAGAGGGAATTAAAAGAGAATTTTTGATTATTTTCTCAGATTTTTTGGACCTCGTTTGGTATTTTTTTTCTATTTTTCAGCTATTTTTAAGTGAAAAGAAAATTCGAAAATTCGAAAATTATTTTTTGCTCAAAATTGGTTCCTTATGCTTTGCCAAGGGTTCCAAAGTTGATTTTTGATTTTTATGAATTTTTTTTATTGATTTTCTATTAATTTTCTAAAAAAGACTTATTAAAAATCAGGTATCAACACAGAGCTATGGCTCAAGCTACTTGTGAGTTAATTTGGATGCGTGAGCAATTAGTTGAACTCGGATTCAAAGATCCTACACCAATGGAGTTGTGGTGCGATAATCAAGTAGCTGTCCATATTGCTTCAAATCCAGTATTTCATGAGCGTACCAAGCATATTGAAGTTGATTGCCACCTCGCCTGTGAGAAGCTTCAGGCTAGAGCTATCACTACTAGTTACATTAGGACCAGTGAACAAATGGCTGATATTTTCACCAAATCTCTAGGGAGTAGCAGGGTTGAGTATATCTATAGCAAGCTAGGCATGCTTGATATCTATACTCCAGCTTGAGGGGGAGTGTTAAAAAGTAAAAGGGTAAAATGGTCTTTGTGGGCTTTGAGTGTTACCCTAGTATGTATATATATAGTTCTTTTCATCAAATACAATTAATGAGTTCCGTTGACAAAACTGATTTCGAAAAGCTTTCAGCTTTCGGAGCCATCTCTAGCTCAAAATGTCCAATCCCACATCCTGTATCGATGATGCTGAAAGGTTGGGATCAGGAGGCATGAAATGGAAGAGTTCTTGAAGGCAACACAACAGTCATGATACTCAAAATTTCCTAGACGGTGACAGCCATTGTGGTGCTTGAGAGCCGGCGGGGCCATCATGGTTTTTCAGCAGAATATTGAGGCACTTGATCTTATTTGACATGCCTCATTGCCTCTCATGCTTTTCTAAGGTTAATAATGCTGAACACTTTGAAGACCTGGGGTGTTTATTCTCTCCTTCCCATGCTAATTTACAGGGGGGAAATGAAGATGTTCCTTTAACCACCTAATTTAAGTGTGCATCAGGGAATGATGCATGTAAGCTTCTTAGACTGAAAAACTGCTGTGAACCATTAAGAATGTCATTGCATGCCATCATTGGAAACGATGTCCTCTCTCAAACTCTAAAGATTAGTTGACTGGTGGCTCGACTGGAGTAAAATGGAGATGTCATAAGCATGGGCTATTTGATCTGATTCGCTTCGCTGTTTCTGAATGTAATGGCTTATGTTCTTTATTGTTTTGGTCTGAACCGATCTCTAGTTTTATCATTGAATGATTCGTCAGGCAGATGCACGGGGTTCGGTTACCACTGCGAACTTCATCTGCTACTACTAAATCTAGATTGCAGGAGAGGGGGAAGGTATTTTGGGAGGCAGTAAAGAGAGCTTAATAGAGAACCACCAACACCAAGTAAATACAAACAAAGACGGCCGGGAAATCTCATAGCAGATGCATATAGAAGTGCGGAGTCCAACTCCACATTATTTACTTGATTTTTAGTGCAAATCCAAATCGACGATTGGCGGCGTCTATGCCTTGAGGATGAACTCATCGAGCTCTTTGAAATTCTGGATTGCGAAGTCCTTTATCACGTGGGGATCAGGAATTTCTTCGCTCGCCTTCTCAAACCCACACGACCATTTCACCAAGCTTCCCTCTCCTTTAGGAATTACCTTGATGCTGCCGTTGAAATTCTTGTAGAAGTTCAGGAGATCACCGCCTACAACGCTGTAGGTCACGAACTTGTCTGCTTCATCCACGTTATCAATCTTCTCCTTTGATACTTTAACAAGTGGAGAACCTAGAGCACGGAAAATTTGTCCACGCTTTAAAATTAAGTATAGATGATGTTCGTGACAAGGATCCACTTTCAGTGCAATTCATGCCAAAATGATCTTTCTGGTTGGATCTTGATTGCTCACAGGAAAAGAAGTTATTTGGCCAAAAAGCACTGGTAAAGAAAGAAATGCAGTCTCAAGCTGTTTTTTCTCACTCAGCCTCTTTCAGTGTCATTACACTAGCTTAGTCATATAAATTCTGTTGTTTACTTTTCAGTCATTCTTACAAAATTGCAGTCCAAAGTCACAGGAAGTAGTACAAACCAATCGCTACTAAACATCAGTTCCATATTCGTTAGAGAATTCACCTGACCATACTCATGGCATCTTTAGTTTCAAGTTTCTTAGAATTAAGGTACACTAAAGAGCCAAGTCCCCCATTTAAATGGTGATCTGTTTGTTGGATCAAGTTCAACCGCTAAAGATTTTCGTAGTAAGTGCGCTTTTGCTATCTATATAATCTAGAAAGAAAGATAAAAAAAAAAAAAAAAAAAAAAAAAAACAGCGACGAAGATACTTCACTATGATCACCGTCATTCTACCTTCACCATATGTGATGAGGCGAATGGAGCCAGCAGCCTTCCCATCTCCTTCAAGAACTTCGATATTCTTGTACTGTTCGGGGAAGATCTTAGGGAACAGGTTGGTGGAGTCTCTCATGCTCACCCAGAACTTGTCTGCAGGAGACTTAACCTCAACCTCTGCATCAAGAGTTAGAGGGCCACCCATTTCTTCACGTTCTATAGAGAGGAATTTGCGGGAACGATCAAAGTCACAGTTTTGGAGACCTACCAAGATGTCTATATATACTACTCCTCCTGCTCCGATCTATGTATGAGGGCTTTAACTTAGCCCAACTGCCATTCATCTGCCTCCCACATCAATATCATAAATTTGCAACATCCCCAGCCTGCACTGCCCGCAACCATCATACAAACGATTGTCTGTAAGAAAATGCAAGGTGAGCGTGTTCTCACAGCAACTTTCAAAGCTAGTGGGCCAAAGCAAGTTCGCCTTTTGTTTTGCCTGATCAGGACCAAGATCATTGACTGAGATAAATTGTCCATGCCTCGTAAGCTTAGCAAAACATCGCCATTCCTTCCACCGATAAGCATGGTGTCGGTGCCGCGGACGGTAGATACATTAAAGTCGTGGAAATTTTCGTGATCCTTTCCTAGTGAACCTGTTGACTCGATGGTGCCAATGCGGTGGCGGAATAAATGTCCTCCTGCAGAAACAGGTAGAGAAGTCACTGCTGAACCACCAGTATTGAAGACAACGTAAGGCAGGTAGATATACTGTAAGTTAATCCAATTTCATTCTAAGGTAAAAAAATGGTGTGTTTCCATTATCGTGGATTGTATATGGAAGGCCCTCACGCTATTTCCACCTCTTCAATAAATTTAGACAACTAAAACTAAACGTTTCATTCAAAGTAGTCCTCACTGGGACCTTATCAATGGAAAGATTGAATCAACATCAACATCAACATCAACATCACCTTTATCTCAAACTAGTTGAGGAATGGAAAGATTGAATAACGAGAAAAAAAAATTACACCTTTAATGTAGAAGAATCAATCTAATGACATTTATCAACCTTTCCCAAATCGTCGTTTCTGTTTAAAATCAGAAAAGTTCACGTGTTGGTCGCTTTTGTAGGAGAATTACCTTAGATTCAAGTATATTAATAAATTTAATGATTGAGTTCTATTTAAAAGAGCACCAATAAAGTATATTTATACCGAATGTCTCTAAAGGTTTATGTCTGATAACTCGTTGTAATATTCAATTCTTTAGTTCAAGCTTCTTCTTCTTTTTCAGTGATATTCTTTGGTTAAAGTTGCGAACTTTTTATGATTATAATTTATACTTAATATATGTAAATTAACAAAGAATACCAATAAGATTTGTACTCATTACAAAAATTCCTTTAAAGAAATTAGCTTGAGCATCATTCATTTGATCAATACAGACAGTCTTATATTGTCCTAATGATTTGCAGATTTTACATTTTCTTTTGTGATTTTGACTAATTCTCTTGAAATTATTTTCCTCAGCTCAATAAGTTAAGTAGTGTTACAGCTGTTTAGAGTATAAAAACAGCGCGAGTCTGTGAAAGACATGCAAAAAAGAAATGGTTCAGGAATTTCATCAAAACAGATAGCAGGTCCTTTACAAATTCAAATCCCAATGGAACGGTGACGAAGCGTTTCTTACTGAATGGTGGGTTGGAACTCATCAAACCAATTCTTCTTCAAAAAAATTCCGAGGCAGTACCACCACCGTTCTGCATTAACTGCTCGGTCAGGAGCATTTACATCCACGATCGATCAATCAATCCCAGTTGCTGTCGTGCCGTCTGTCGTAATTACAACATTCAGAAGATGGACCCTCAAAAGGTGACCACTTTCCATCACCCGGTGCTTAGTCGAATGGCTCATAGCGGCGATTCAATGGCGAACACAAGCCACAACGGACTACTCCACAGGATCCGCCTAAATAGTCGGTCATCGTCGAGAAATGTGCTCATTACCAAGCTTCTAAATGGTCAACACATGGTGTGTGGATGGTCGCATTCGGAATCAAAGGCAGCAATGACGACGTCGATGAAGTAGCTAACCACGTTCTAATCGTCGCATCAGATGGGCACAACCAGATTGAATCGAGAATCACCATCTCACCTAAAATTCAGCTGGGTTGTCTCGTCTACTATTAATGTTTGTGAGGCAGAATTCATTTCATGGCGTGCGATTCTGTCGGTATATACATATATAAATCTTCTCGTGCATATACTGCATTTCTAGTAAAACCAGGCTGACATGGACCCGTATTATACACTCGAACAATACGAGATAGGCTTCATCATCGGCGAATGTTGTGGTGGACAAAACCATTATCATGCAAGAAATCTACAGCAATCCTGGAACTTACCCCTCCACGTTTTCGAAACCTGGAACCGTCGTAAAACCTGCAAATTATCAGTTCAACAGGTTCCACATACAAATGAAACCGAGTCTAGCTTGCTCGCAAGTAGCTCGGGTTCGGCTCGATAATTTCGAGCTTGCCAATATTTAGCTTGACAACCTTGCTAGCCTAATCATCAAGCTTCTATTATTTTCTCGGAGATATTTAACAGTTGGACACAGAAATCCTCAAAATCACATAATATACCATTTGACCTTTTCAAGTTCTCGAGGTCGTGTTCTTTTCTAAATTGATTGTAGTCGAGTCGAGCTGGATTGATTTCGAGTATCTCGACTTTCTATTCTAGTCAATCTCGAGAACTCTTTCCTCCAACGAAAATCCAGAGTCAACTGGATTCAGCTTGGTGATCAAAATTCAAGTTTCTTTCATGAATCTCTCGAGTTTAAAAATTCAAAGCATACTTTTAAGAGTTTCATATTCTGAAGATTTTACAAGATTGAGGGCCATAACAACATTGCTTCTGACATTATCAGACTCTTCTTGGAATTTCTGGTGCTGATTGTATTGATATTTCTGTTTTGTCTTTGGAAGGCATCTTGCTGTATAAGTTACCGGCTGAGCTTCTACTTCCTCTCGTTTAGCCTGTTACGTATGAGGAAATTAAGGAAGTTTTATGGTCGCTGAATGGCGATAATGCTCCAGGTCCCAATCGGTTTTCTACCTCTTTTCTTTACCTCAGCTTGGAGTGTGGTTGGTGATGATTTTTGTGCTGCTATTTCTAATTTCTTCTCTCATCTTCCCCTTAAGAAGATCAATGCTCTGCTATTTCTCTTGAGCCTAAGAATGTCACTGCCTCTAAGATGGCTGAGTTTAGGCCCATCTCATGCTGTACTATCACCTATAAATGCCTCGCTAAGGTTTTGGATAATAGACTTAGCAAAATACTACCTTCAATCGTCAGCGTTTCTCAATCTGCTTTTGTGTGGGGGTAGATGCATTGGTGATAGTATTTTATTACCTGATGAACTAGTGAAAGCTATTGGCATGCCTGATACTATTGTGAGCTGGATTCGCCTTCTTTCTTCATATGTATCAAAGGCTCCTTGGAGGGACTCTTTGCTGGGAAAGAGGGTGCGTGTTGGTTATGGAAGCCTTATCTAGGCTTCTCAACTCTGCAGCTCAAAGTGAAAAGATGAAATATCAACCATCCAGCTCTTGAGTTTAATTAACACACCTTGTTTCGCGGATGACTCAATGATATTTTTTAAAGGCGAATGTTAGTTCTTTGAATGAGATACTCCATATCCTTCAATTCCTTGGGAGTGTATCTGGATTGCAGGTTAATCCTCACAAGACAGAGTTTGCACTTCTGGCTCTAATGAAGATCCAGTCAATGAAATCTTGCAGATTTGTGGCTTTTAAAGGCAGTTGCCTGTAAGATATCTGGTGTTCCTCTTATTTCTGGAAGATTGTCCAATAAGAACAGTAAACATCTCATCAATTGTATCGCAGCTAGATTTTCTTGTTGGCCTGCTAAAAGACTCAAATATGCTGGCTGGCTTCAATTGATTAAGGCTGTGATCCATAGCTTAGTCCATTTTTTGGTCCCAGATTGTAATTCTTCCTATGAATTTTGTGAAGGCCATTGAGCGAAAATGTCGATCTTTCTTTTAGAAGGGAAGGCGCAATGCAAGATCTGGTGCTAGGGTCGGTTGGGACCAAATATGTCTTCCTAAACATGAGGGAGGACTTGGGTTTTGAAAGCTTTGATTTGTGAAATACTACCTATATTGTAAAGAGTGTTGGGAGGTTTCTGCTAAAGTCTGGTTCTCTTTGAATCGGTTGGATTATAGTTGTGACAAGGGGGAGTATTTGGTCTGCCACTGCCATATAGCAATTGTACTTACCCCTGGAAGAAGATTTCGAAAGGCAGTTCTCGGATTAAGCCTTTTACGAGATACCCGATTGGTAATGGCCGGTCCCCCTATCTGTGGACTGATCATTGGCATCCCCACGGGATCCTTCTCGTTGTCTACCCTCACAGAGCATTATATGATGCTGCATTGCCTATTTCTGCTAGGATTGCTGACATAATATCTGACTCTTATTGGTCTTTGCCTAGTGCAAGATCTTATGCTATAGTTGCTATCCTAGCCGGCAATATGTGGTTCACTTACACTACATTCTGCTTTGATCACAGTTGTCTTCCAATGGTGCTTTGATCATTTCCTCCAACTTGGGATCTGGTTAGGAACAGGGGTCCTCTAGTGTGTTGGCATAGGATCATCAGGCATGCACCTAATGTTCCCAACTTCGCTTTGATCCCTCAGATGGCTCTCTTGAATAAGCTCTTGACAGAATCGGGGGGTTGGTTTCTCCTTCCACTTATCTAGTTTGCTTTCTCTGTAGGCAATGCAATGATTCTAGAAACCATCTGTTCTTTGGCTGTCGTTTCTCTTCCCAGCTTTGGCAGACGGTTTCGCATCATTGTTCTATCGTTAGAAACTCCTGGAGATGGGGAATCTGAAATTCTATGGCTTCAGCAGCAAGTCAAGGGTCCCGGTTCTTCCTCAATCCTCCTCAAGTTGGCTTGGAATGGTTGCATTAACTATGTATGGCAGGCTGGAAATAATGCCCTTCACTCACGAGTCACAACAACCCTTGTGTGGATCAAGTACTGAATCTTGGTTGTTTACTGTTGAACACAGCATGAAGGTCATCACGTCCTCAAGCAGAAAGTTATCTCTGCTAGACTCTTGACTGGTATGGTTGTATAAAAAACTTGCCCATAAGAAAATAAACTCTGCTTTCATAGGAATTGTTCCTATCTTGTCAATTGGTATCAGACCCGATTGGTACCGGTCCAAATATCATCTCATAAATAGAAATTCGAGATAGTAGAATTATTTCTGATGAATCAAATGCCAAGGTCCAACATTCCCATCATGTTTAAACATTCTCGTAAGGCATTCCTTCAAGTCTTTGTAATTCATGTTTCTTCCGGCCCCGAAAAGAAGTGAGGTAATGTTCCTCACACATTTTCAATTAAATTGAGTTTCGTCAAAGGAAAAACATGATGAAACAACTTTACTGTTTAGATGATTGTTAACATCTCTAACTGTTACGGTCCTAGGTGTATTTCATTTTACCCTTTTAAACTTAGCCATGGTGCATATTTAATCTGAAATTTCCAAAGTTCATATGTTATCCCCCCAGCTTATATTTTATGATAAATTAAGATAAATCGATATGAAAATTAAGCAAAAAAAAAAAAAAACAACTCTTATCTAAAGTGATTGTCGAGTAAAAAAGGCTACACAGTTTGTAAGCTATTTGCAAAGTTTGTTAATTGTATCAAGTCTTCTGCCAATGCCAAGTATTCGATGTATTTATCATATTACTTACTTGATTAAAAGTTCAAGATTACTCTCTTATTATATAAAAAATGATTTTATAATCTATAATATAAGTAGTAGTAATCATAAATATATTACCAATTGGGTTTTTCTAAATGTGAGTCTGAATACTTCATTTTATTGGTCCAACTATTACTTATTGTATAGACTTTTCTAATTGATAATGTAAATTTGAATACCCTCCGAAACAAAAAAAGGATATAATTTCGCTTTACTCTCCAATTTTTTGATAATTCAAAATCTTTTTTGGACGAAAGAAAGGATATCTCGATCGGGGCAGAGAACGGGGAAATCTCATATGACCCAATATATTTGACAAGTCGCACTATACGTCAACCCAAGAGGCATCTTCCTCTCCAGGACTTCGAAAAGGTACCAAACTTCCATATGTTTAGAACCAAGCAAGCAAGTCTCAAGAGTCCCTTTACTTTGGTTTGCGCCATCCACACGATAACGAGTCTACTCCCGTCGAGCCCTTATGGCTAGAGCAATGGGAGTGGGCCCCAGCAAAGAAAATAGTAAGGATGGACCTAGAACGCCTTGGTGAATCAGACCCAGAGCAACTCGACGTGCATACAATATGCATGGAATTAGCTCTTATGGCTCAAATCATATAATTCGGTGAGCTAAACTTTAAAAATGTAAACATTAAGAAACTTTAGGAAGGGGAAAATATTTAGGATGTGATGATGAAGCTTCCAAAGCACGCGAGGAGAGAGAGAGAGGATTAGGCAACTAAACATTTATTCTAATCATACACTTTGAAAGAAAGCATTACATCTCTCTCTTTTCTCTCTCTCTCTCTCTCTCTCTCTCTCTCTCTCTCTCTCTCTCTCTCTCTCAAGTTTCTGAGAAGGCCAACTAGTATACACCCAGTTTGACCAATTTGTCCCGTGGAAGTAAGCTCCAAATTGTATTTTCTGGTGAGCTTGAGCTGATATGTTCTTCATAATCCCTGAGACTGCGATGTTTTAATGTTCATGCCGATTTCGAACTCAGAAAACATAGATTCATTCCTGATCATCATCAAATACATCAGACAGACTACGCCCGCAATAAAAACTCTCAGTTCCTAGCAGTGATTAGCATGTGAGACTTCGAAAAATTTCGGCTGGAACATTGTCGTTCTTAAGTTTCGATTCTCATGAACCAGGTCAATATTACTTAACAAGATCCTTGAATGAGTAGAGTACTTGGTCCGTCCTCTTCTCGTGGGAGTCCTAAAAAAAATGACCCATTGATGGTCCACTTGACGAGTGAATAATGCACCCGCCCCGCGGGCGGTGTTTTTAAACCCGGACCAGTCAATGAACCGGTCCTTTCTCCATTCGCTGGTCAACTGGTTCAATCGGTTGAACCGCCGGGTTGACGGTTTGCCCAATTCACAGGTGCCTAGGTCAATTGGTTACCCCGATACGACCGAGCTTTTCGCTGGATTGAACATCGGTTGAACCGGATGAATGCCGGGTTTGATTGGTTCTTGACCATCTCGGTTGCTAACCAAAAATCGGATCGGATGATGGCCCAGTTCTCCCTGCCTAAAAGGCTTGATTTCTAAGCTTAATTACATTTTCCACCTTCTTCTCGCTATTCCTCTGATCTCAAACCATACCTGATACCACCATTGATCAAGAATCCTCAGCACAAATGTCAGCATGACGGACCAAACAACACTTTCTTATTTTCGTTCTTCTGTTTAATGTTTCTTGGTGCTCGTAAGGATAATGTCGTTGTCTAAATTAGTTGCTCCTGACTTGTCCAGATCCACAGCAATTGTAGAGCCAACATCACTGAGATTAGCTCATTGACCCTTTGTTGGTGAACCCTTTGCCTTGCAGCTAACCCCCATGTACTTCTTCAATGGGAAAATTATCAACAAAAAAAAAAAATCCTAAATTTATTACAATTATACCAATTCAGTCCCTTTTTTTTTGTCATTTCAGTCCTAAATATTTTGCAATTATGCCATTTAAGTGCATTTGGCGGGAGCTGACGTGGCACATTTTAAAGAATATTTTGATTTTTTTAAAATAATTTTTTTATTTTATTTTAAGGTTTGGGCCGGCAAAGGTCGCGAGCCCTCACACGGGGGCCTCGACCTCCGCTAGCCCTTGGCCGGTGGCCGGTAGGAGACTGCCGGCCCAAATTAGGGGTGTTAATGGTTCAGTTCAGTTTGATTTTTTCAAAAACCGAACTGAACTGAACGATTAAGGAATATGCTTGAACTTTAAAAAAAAAAAAAAAGACAAAAAAATTATTTTAAAAAAATAATCTGAAAAATTATTAAAAATTTGCCACTAGGAATGCTAGATTTCTCCTTTTTGCGATGTCACTAGGAATGCTAAATTTCTCCTCCCACTTCATGTGTTTGTAGAAGAATTATCTGAATTTCTAGATGTGGTTTAAATGACTCGCGTGGCTTAAGAGTGGAGTTGGTCGTCGATTCACTTATCAACGGGCCGATGACTCGTACTAAAGTATTAGTATACAGAACACGAAATATGACGGGGGGTCATTTTATGATTTCGAATTTATGTTTTCTAGTTATAAGTCGCTTCAATAATTTCGATAGGAACACAAGTTTTTATCATCTAACGATGACATTAACATTTAGACTTCTCATAATTTTAATTAACCTTTGGATGATAAACTGCACAAAGCACGGATATATCTACGGTAATTCTAGCTAATAATTCAATGATTAGCTCTACAATTCAAACGGATGAAAAGGGCCTCTCAACGGCCACATTTTGATCCCCTCTCGAAGGAAACAAATGAGGAAAAATCAAATCGAAAAGGAGGGAGAGATTTCATCTCTTTGCTTACTTTTAAAACAAGGACCAAACCATAAAATATTCAGGCAAGGCGATCACGCAATACCAACTCCCTTCGACTTTATCTTTTACTTCAAGTACATCCTCTGAATTCCTCTGCATTTTTAAGGTTGTCGTTGGAGGGGCTACTGTCGACTGGTATGGTGAATGCATTCTCCTCCCAAACGATGTCGACCTTCACTTGCTTCGTACGTATCCCTCTCAGTCTCAGGCGATGATTCTCACTCAACCCATTATTCGTATTCCACTTACCCATCAAAAAGCGGGACATTGGAGCTTTTTACAGAGACAACCCCCCCTGCACTGATGCTTCAGTTCTCTCTTCATCGGATGCTCTGTGACGTCGACCCAATCGCTCTTCCTCGGTTCCCCAGTTCCTCTGTTATAACGGAGCTTCCTCTCTCTCTCTCTCTCTCCCGAACGGCATTCTGTTTTGTGTAACACGAACTTTGAACCCTGGAATTAGATCGTCTTGAGAGGGAGCCGTCATGCCGTTCGGTTTGGTCTCAACCTGGAACAAGCGCCGGAGAAGCAAATCCCTGGAACAGGCGGACCCCTGTAATTCTTCTGCACGTGTCTCTTCTTTCACAGTATTTAGCAGGATCAATTTGATACCACTATATATGGCTTCTTGGTGATTTTTGAGGATTACGAAATCTAAACAGCAGAGTCAATCTTGCTGCTCACTGTTCCCGATGCAGGGACTTTTAAGCCGGTGAAGCTCTGGCACCTCGAAGATCAATCTCTACAAACCTCAAAGAGGCGCAATGGCTCATCCGTATACACTCTTAAAGAAATGGAAGAGGCGACATCATCTTTTGATGATGCCAACTTGGTAGGGAAAGGAGGGTTTGGTAGAGTTTACAAGGGGAATCTCAGGTCAGGACAGGTACAAGGCAAAGAGCGTAATTTTAGGTTTATTGTACGTGAATTAAGCTATTCAGGTTAAAGAAAGTAATGGATTACGATTATTTGTAAACAAATAACAAATGAATGCTTCCCTTCCCTGCACAGACTCTCGCTCTCAAGCCCTTTTCTAGTTAAAGAGATCTCCTTCAGGACGTACTTAATCCCCTGAATTCTTGTTGAAACACATTATGATTATCTTCTATTTAATGTGGACCTGAAGGCGGTTGCCATCAAGAAAATGGAGCTGCCACCATTTAAAGAAGCTGATGGAGAACGGGAGTTCCGGGTTGAAGTCGATATCTTGAGCCGCCTCGATCACCCCAGCCTGGTGTCCTTAATCGGCTATTGTGCCGATGGAAAGCAGAGGTTCTTGGTGTATGAATATCTGCCAAATGGGAACCTGCAAGATCACTTGAATGGTTAGTTTTCGACGCTCAGGATATATATATTGCCGGCAAAATGACTTTTGATAAGTAAGAATTCACTGTGCACTTGTGCTAGGAATTGGGGATTCAAAGATGGATTGGCCGTCAAGGCTCAGAGTAGCAATAGGAGCAGCAAAGGGGCTAGCCTATCTCCATTCAGGTACTGCTGTGGGAATCCCAATTGTCCACAGAGATTTCAAATCTACCAACATACTTCTAACGGTTGATTTCGAGGCAAAGGTAAGCCAGATAAGAATGCTTTGACCCTTAGTATGGCCAGCTTTAAAGGGCACAAAAGAACTTATTCATAGGCTATTTGATATATAGATATCCGATTTTGGACTCGCCAAGCTAATGCCTAAGGGCCAGGAAATATGTGAGACTGCCAGAATGCTTGGTACTTTCGGCTATTTCGATCCTGAGTATACATCGGTAAGCTACTGCGGCATTCATAGTTTCTAGATATATCTAGACTGAGCCAAATCAGTTCAAAAAGTTCAAAGTTCTTCTAGAGCATTTGAAGTTCAATTAAAAGTTCGAACTTTCTCCAGTTCTACGGCAGAATAGTTCTTTGGAAAGTCTTATGCACACAGGCATGTGTTTTGTTCTTTCCTCTACTTTATAAAATCATATGCACGTAGAGAAACTCAACTGTAAGTCCATAAGTACACTACAGCAGGCATACAATTATTCAATTTATAAGTAAACCTTGGGGCAAAATATCTAAAGGGTTCTGCACGCACAAATGCATAATATACTACCAAATAAGCAGAATATTCATTATTTGCTAATAAGAGTTGAATGCACATGAATTTGAAATTTAAATGCACATCATCCTTAGTAGCTTGCTACAAATGTTCACTTCTGGATATATCATCTGGATGATCAATATATGGCAATACAAGTAGCTCAGGGAGTCTGTTCAAGGATTAGAATAGGTTAGAAGTGCTGTTCTCCTTTCCAAACTTCCCACTAAATGAATTCAACACCACCACCACAACCCCCCCCCCCCCAAAAAAAAGCATTACAGTCAGGCTAATGCCAGGTGCAGCCAGCACAATGATTGAAACTACTGAGTTGGCCACAACCAGACCCCCCCCCCCCCCCCCCCCCCCCAAAAAAAAAAAGAGCATTACAGTCAGGCTAATGCCAGGTGCAGCCAGCACAATGATTGAAACTACTGAGTTGGCCACAACCAGACCTAGACATGGTCGCATACTAGGCAAAGAAACAATAGAATTGGCCACAACCAGTCCTAGACATGCTATTCACACAAGGCAAATAAGATACTCAAACTTCCAGAACAGTCGTAGAAATCCTTCTCTTTGCAAGGGAAACAACGAAAAATCTCTAGTATCGTTTTGTTTCGAGAGATTTTCCAAAAGAGGAAGATGTGAAATCAATGGTCTTCTAGAACTTAAAGAGTTTTTAAAGCTACACAATGGAAAGAAAAGAAACTGCCTGCAAACTTCATCACCTAGCGGTTTCAAAAGTTGCATGGTGCACAACTCAGTTTAGACCATCAGACTCCCTTAAAGTTCCTCTTGAAATGAAAACAAACTACTCAACCTAGACATTTTTCACTTCCATTTTTCTCCCACTCTGGTGCACTTCAATTGAAGTGAACCCAATCATCTAGGAAGAGATTGACTGTTCAGGTCTGTGCTTTGAAATTATAAAACTTGATTGTGCTGCTTGTTTTTCGTCCCATCCAAGGGGTACTCTTTTCCCATCACTTAAAACATATGCTTATGTGTTACTCTAACTTATCATCCTTAGTATCTTGCTAGAATCTGCATGTTCACTTGCGGATATATCATCTGGATGATCAATATATGGCAATACAAGTAGCTCAGGGAGTCTGTTCAAGGATTAGAATAGGTTAGAAGTGCGGTTCTCCTTTCCAAACTTCCCACTAAGTGAATTCCACACCCTCCCCACCCCCCCCCCCAAAAAAAAAAAACAAAAAACAAAAAACAAAAACAAAATAGCATTACAGTCGGGCTAATGCCAGGTGCAGCCAGCACAATGATTGAAACTACTGAGTTGGCCACAACCAGACCTAGACATGGTAGCATACTAGGCAAAGAAACAATAGAATTGGCCACAACCAGTCTTAGACATGCTATTCACACTAGGCAAATAAAATACTCAAACTTCCAGAACAGTCGTAGACATCCTTCTCTTTGCAAGGGAAACAACAAAAAATCTCTAGTATCGTTTTGTTTCGAGAGATTTTCAAAAAGAGGAAGATGTGAAATCAATGGTTTTCTAGAACTTAAAGAGTTTTTTAAAGCTACGCAATGGAAAGAAAAGAAACTGCCTGCAAACTTTTCAAAAGTTGCATGGTGCACAACTCAGTTTAGACCATCAGACGCCCTTAAAGTTCCTCTTGAAATGAAAACAAACTACTCAAACTAGACATTTTTCGCTTCCATTTTTCTCCAATTCTGGTGCACTTCAATTGAAGTGAAATCAATCATCTAGGAGGAGATTGACTGTTCAGGTCTGTACTTTGAAATTATAAAACTTGACTGTTCAGCTTGTTTTTCGTCCCATCCAAGGGGTACTCTTTTCCCATCACTTAAAACATATGCTTACGTGTTACTCTAACTTTCCCTGATGGGTTTGTGATAGTTTTTAGAGAATTTTTGGGGACTAATATGCTCGATATTTTAGAAACTGAAAGTTTCAAAAAAACAACAAATCCACTGTCACATAGAAATCAAACTAAGTTACCCAGTCGTTATTGTGCTTTATTGTTTTTTCATGGATCTAAGGTTGCAAAAACCAGGCATGTGATTTACCAAAATTGGAAGTTAGCATGAGTGTCTACCAAATCCACAACAGGGCAATTTCTTAGTCCATAATTTCGCAAATTGAATTTGGGCAAAATCACAAATAGATTTAGCATAATTCGCCTTCTTTTTGTTCCCAGTTGGCTTAAAGTGGCTTTTGGCAATAGACAGGAAAACTCACTCTGCAAAGCGATGTGTACGCATTTGGTGTGGTGCTCCTTGAACTCTTGACAGGACGAAGAGCAGTGGACTTAAATCAGGGTCCAAATGACCAGAATCTAGTACTTCAGGTAGATAAACTTCAACTCGGAACTCAATATTTCCTTGGCAATCTAGAACAGCTATAAGACACAAGAAAATCTACTTTGAGTTGCAGGTAAGGAATTTACTGAACAGCCGGAAAAAATTGCGCAAAATTATGGATCCAGACCTCACTCAAAATTCGTACACGCTGGAATCTGTAGCCATGTATGCTAACCTAGCATCACGCTGTGTTCGACCTGAGAGTAGTGAGAGACCCTCCATGGGGGAATGTGTAAAGGAGCTTCACCTAATATCATTCATTAACTCTAAAGGTTTGGGACTGGCTGTGAACAAACGCATTTGATCTAAGATATGAGATGTCTCATGAGAAGAAAAATGATATCACAATGTCTCTATGAAGGAATATGACCTTTTTGATACACGAACGCTTTCTGGGCCTTCATGTACCTAAGCTTCTTAAAAGAGTGTTTTGTAACCTCTGTGAAGAGACAGAGACAAACCATGTGCAATGCACAATGTAATCAAGAGAAAGTTTAAGGAGATATTGGGGAACATCATAATGCACTTAAGAAGCATTTTGAATTATTGCCTCTAGGCTAGGTAATAAGATTCATGTGTTTATTTCTTTCCTACTGCCAGCTTCAAGTTGAATTATTTGTGCAACGGCGAGTTTGTTTGGTATGTATACAATTATCCCTTGTTCCACAAATTTTTATTTCAAATGAGCAGAGATTTGTCCCCATTAGAGAGCCAGATAATTTGAATTGCTTTACGCAACCTCATCTTTATCATGATTGTCTAAAACTCATACCGTATCTTAAAGAACATGGTCAATCCAATATCAAAAAGATATATCATGATAATCCAAAATGCAGGCAGAAATCACATTAAAGCCGCAAGATCAAAAGTAAGCAAGTAATGAAGATTCCTTCTTCGTAAAATTACAGTAAATTTCATGCTTAGTCAAAGTTGATACAGGCAGAGATGAAACAGGAGATCTCTACAAACTTGGAAGTTATTATGAAATTGCACTAAAGAATAAGAGATCAATTAGATTCTTGTTCGAGCCAAAGGGTCAACGTAAGTGAATACTTAAACAACAGACACCAATGTGAACCTTCTACCTCAAAGGGAGTGGGAAAATGAAACAGGACATCTATAGAAACTTGGAAGACAGCATTTCGAAGAAGGCAAACCAAGATCATCATTCAAGTGGGAAACTGTACAAAGATGATTGATTCACATGTTACAGATCGGAAAAATAAGTAACTGTGATTTTCCTTGGCAACTAGGAAACTTATATGGTATGACATTACCTCAGCGTGAATCAAGAGGCCTGTTCTTGGTCAGGGCCTGACTTGTGCGGTTCCGGAGGACTGTCTAGTACTAGAAGTTTCTTGCTCATCAAGTGCTTGCGTCTCTGAAGCATCAACAGGACCAGAATGTTGTCTGTCTTAACAATTCTGTAACCTGCCTTTGTATACATGTTAAATGGGGCAAGGTCAATCATTCTGCAGTGCAAGTACACCTCTCCTGAGGAACACATTCGGGAAATAAGTTCCTCACTAGCCTTCAATAGATGCCAGCCAATACCACTCCTGTATGTTAAAAGGACCTCAGCTTAGAACCCATAGTTACGACATCCTCGGATAGCTTCATCACAATTTGTCAACTTCCACTTAACCTATCCACCATAAAACATGGTTGACACGCTAGTAAAGTTTGACCTATTTAGGAAGTTGATATTTTGCTATCGCAATTTACATGACTTTGAGATATTTAGGAAGTTGAAATCATTTTATCAATAAAGTCAAAGCTACTGACAAACTTTTGCACTCGATTATCCACTTACAACTCCTTAGACGGGGTAAATACCAGGTTACAAGAATGAAACTTAAACCTTGGTCCAAATAATGCTTCAAATAAAGAGGCCCTTGATCAACATCGATCAGCATAATTGCATTTTACAACAAAAATGCCAGTGTCAATGAACCATCTTATTCTCAGTTGAAGCAACAAATGAACAAGATGACATTCAACAAAGCTGCAACAGAGCTGGTAGAAACATGTAAGTTGGCTTCTTCATTTCCAAAAACTCAATGTTCAGTGCTCACCACCACATGACCCTACACCCAATTTATACTAAAAACAACCAACACGCAAGTAAGTGTCCATGACTAGCACCAACTGTCAAGAAACGCAACATATATAAACCCTGTTTCTCTGTTCAACAGCATTGCAAGGCAATTAGTGGGGCTCCAGAATTACCTCCTGAGCTGCTCCTTGACGGTCATGTTGCAGATATAAGGAGAGTTACGCGGAGGCGTCGGCGTCGGCGGAGAAGCGTTCGAGCCTCTCTTGTCGAAGCACACCTCCACGGTTCCGGCCAACTCTTCCTCGCCCTCTTCCCCACCCTTGTAAAACCCGACGAGCGTCGCGGCGTGCGGCATCACGCTTCGCCGCTCGATCAAGTACTGCTTCACCAAGAACCTCAGCAGCGACACGTACCCACCGGGCAGCAGCATCGACTCCGCGAACGACTCGGCAAGCAGCCTCACGGTCTCGTCCATCTCCTCGGCCCTCATGACCCGGACCCGCAACGACCCGGATCTCAGCTCCCGGTCGTACGCGAAGCTCTCGAGGAACCGGAGCTTGTCGAACTCTTCATTGGTCAAGAACCTCCCGGTCCTGTACGGGTCGTCGAGGAACGGAGTCGAGGGTGTTGTCCCGGTCGATGCGGTCGTGGGAGGGGAGGGTTGAGAGGATGAGAATGAGGTGCTGAAGGCGAAGCGGTCGAATTTTTGGAAACTGAGAGGTGGGTGTCTGAGACTGGGAGGTGTGGATGATGGGAAATGGAGAGAGTGGTGAGTTTTGTGGTGGAGATGGTGCTGGGGCTCTAAGGAGAGAGAGAAGGAAAGTGTTGCAGCCATAGGAAGAGAGAGAGAGACAGAGCTCGGATTCGAGGATCAGCTTACAACGGAGAAGCCGGAGTCATTCATTAGAGACCAAGACTACGCTGAAAAACCCTTAACTTTGGTGGACTTTTTTTTTTTTTGTCGTTGTTTTATCGGTTAATATCACGAAAAATATCAAATTAATATATTTACGATAAATTTATTTCAAATTATTTTTTTGATTACAAAAATCTCGAATGAATATACTTGTAATAAATTTACTTTAAATTAATTTTTTGACTACCAAAAATTTCAAACTGATACATTTTACACTCATTTTGTTTCCATTAAATTTCACCGGTAAATTACTAAGTTAGATGACACGTGGCAGTTGACGGATATACCAATTTGAGATTTTTATCGTCTATTTGGGGTGTACCAATTTCAGAGTTTTACCGTTCATTTATCACAAGTGTATCGATTTAAGATTTTTAATGATAAAAAAATTAATTAAGAGTAAATTTATGACAAATATACCAATGTAAGGTTTTTCGTTCCCTGTTTTATCTCATCTTTTGATAGATTTCCTTCCTCGGGGCATGGCTTCTTTGGTGTCAGCTTTGGAACAGCACTCGCCACTTTTGATGTTTGACAACGCTTTAAGAGGGTTTTGGGTGTCTAATGTTTTTTTTTTCTTTCTCTTTGTTTTTTCGCATTTCTTCACCGGGCTTGGACCATCATGTCTGCGAACAATCTCAGTACATAACTACATACGGCTCAAAACGATTCCATGTATCGAGGTCAAGGGTTGTTCGTGAACAAAGGTCTCCATCTATATCAAAACAACTATAACAGTAGAGATGAGGTACGAAATTGGCTCCTATACTCATAGTCAACCCCATAATGTTGCTAGTAACAGCAACATTGAAAAGAAGATTCAAATTCCAACTCCTAATTGTGAGATCCTGTCATTTTTGTATTGGTCTTTTCTCAGCGCAATCTCTTAAGCTCGGGTTAAGAAAATAGCTTGTCCGAAATTCTCTTCTTTTGACATGTATCGGTCTTATCATTCAACTTACGATGAAAACTTACTACCATTTTATTACAGCAAGAAGATGGAAAAAGCATGATCCCCGATGTATGATAATACATCAACTTTCAATACATAAAACTACAATAGTTGTGGCATCCAGTTTACCATCTCGATTACTCATGCTCTGTTGCCTTCCTAAGAACAAATAATTTGGTGAACTTTGAATTATCGCTCACTAATACAATCGAAGTTCATATTCATTCTGTGTTAATGTAATGGGTGCTACTTCATCAGATGCTCTTTTTTTTAATTAGACACGCACAACGCCACATCGCTACAATTTAAGACTAACGACGAGGTGTAAGGTCGATGACCTCAAATATACGACAAATGTTGCCAGATCAAGCTTAGAAACTAGAGAGAACCCTATTACAATTGAGATCGATCATCGATTTGAAACCTCCTCGATGCCTGGAAGGAGGTTGTAAGTCGATAATAGTAGATGTGGAAGGGAAAGGAAAGGACTTGTGAAGAGAAACGGGAGCAACGAGGAATCGCAGCTCGGTCATTCATGGCCCCACATTGATCGGGCTGAAATGGCATTGCAGAAGACATGACATGAGTTGGATTTGGTAGGCGGGAGAAGACAATATACGATGATGCCCGCCCGCTCTTTTATGGTCCAAGGGCAAATATCTAGGAGACAAAAACAGTCAACGAACTCAGATAGGCCCAACATTCCTCGGATTCGGACCCAAATCCACATTTCGCTTCATTCGCAGCGACCGCGATCACGCCGGGGAGGAGAAAGGACAGCAGAGCGAGCGCAGATCGTCGACATGGCCACGGACTCCGCCGCCGCCGCCTCGGACGACTTCGCCATCGGATGCTTTCTCTCCATCCAGACCACCTTCGGTGACGTGTTCGAAGCCCAGGTCGTCGCCTTCGATGCCCTCTCCAACATCCTTGTCCTCCATATCCTTCTTATTTCGACCATTTACTCGTTCGGCGTTCCCAATTGACTTCGAGTTTTGTGCTTTCCCCGAAGGGTTTTCTTGTTTATGCTTCAATTGTCATTTTTCTGGTCTGAATTCCTTGACTGCGTTCGCGTTTTCGATTGCCACAAGAGGGTTCCAGGGCTGGGTCTCGGCGAAACTTGAGGCTGCTCAAGGCGGATTACATCAAGCATTTCACCTTCCTACGCCACGGTGAAGACCCACTCGATCTCAGCAAGTGTTACATTGATCTCGGCGCCTTGCGAGCTCGAGAACAATTGGCATTGAGGTTTGGTGTCGGTGATCCGTATCATTTCTGTTGCTGTGTCCGATTTCTTTTCGTGATTTTGTTTTCCAAACGAGGTTTGGAGTTTCCATGGTTTTGGTTGGGGTTTTGTTTCTGCAGGCAAGCCGAAGCGGAGGCTGAGAGGATAGGAGTGGGTGTGACCAGCGAGGCTCAAAGCATCTTCGATGCATTGTCTAAAACGTAAAGTCTCACGCTTTATCCCCTCTACTTGCATATTGCTGACGATTTTTGCTACATGGTTACTTGGGTTATTTCATAGCATCTAAGAGAATATACTCTCCAGTTTTTAGATAGTGACTTTTGCCATGCGTGTACATGCTGCAGTATTCAATCCAATATGTGTTAACTCTTTGGGTATGGTTAAGAATAGGATGTGCTCGAGGTAGTGGAGACGATTCGGGGTTTGCTTCTTAAAATCAAGAGCTCACTTTCCATTTGCTTGCCTATGTTTTGTGATTTTAGGTGCGAAATTCTTATGGTAAGACATGAAATTGTTATTCAAGGAAGTAAAAGAATCTTGAGAATGCGTATGAGGGGGACACAGAAAGTTACTCTGATGAAGAAATTTGCTCTACTCATTAAGATGTTGAGACAATGCTTTGGGTTAATCATATCAAATGTTGCTTCTAAGATTGGTTGGTTTCGGCTGTATCATGGAAACATTGGTGGTAAATTCTCCAGACTAGCCACTGTTACCTGGCAGATCGAGGATTTTGGGTGCATAGAATTGTATCGTGTCAGAGTGAGGATTTTGGACTAATTCAGTTCTAGCTTTTCTTTGAATCTTGAGGTAAGGAACAAAGTCAATGATGCTTGGGTGAGGGTACCTGGGACTTTAATATGTTGTGACTGATGGTCTAAAAGCAAGAAGTTCTATTAACTATCAAATCACAGACAAGGGAGAGAAAAGATAGAGAATGGAGATTCTGGGGAGAAATTTGTTGCACCTGGCACATTGCTGTTGTTTGTTAAATAATTAAGTTTGTCTAAAAATAAGAAGTTCGATTAACTATCAAATCACAGACAAGGGGGAGAAAAGATAGAGAATGGAGATTCTGGGGAGAAAGTTGTTGCGCCTGGCACATTGCTGTTGTTTGTTAAATTATTAAGTTTGGTTTATGTGTGTTTAGCTAATCACACCTTTATCTGATAGTTGTGGATGTTGAGCTCATAAGAGGGTTCTTCATAAGCATTTGGAGTAAGATTCTATTGAAGCTCTTGCATATAATTAAAGTTAAGCCCGCTTTCGCTTGGTTAGTCTGATAAAATTGACTAGTACATGCTGCTGACTTTATTTCTATAGCTCATTACACAAAGAATTGTAAAGGTCAGTGTAGTCAAAAGCACACAAAGCGCACACATAGGCACAAAAGCAAGGCGAGGCCATGGCTTTTCGCCTCTTTGATGTCTAGGCGAGGCGTGTTCAACAAAGCTCACACCTTTCTTACATTATCCTCAGGCGTATGGGGCACAAGGCACTCGCCTGATGCAAACTGTGGGTTATGGAAACCCTAAGGAGTCTTTCTTTGGAATGATTTTCTTATCCTTCTATTTCAAAAAGATGGATGGAAGATAGGAAAAAAAGTAAATTTCTAGAATCATAATTCTTAAATCTAGAAGAAGTTGGTGTTTCACTTTGTTTTCTCCTAAGTTGTATGACATTATGTTTGGTTTACTTTTCACTCCTTCCTTATGGCTAAGTGCACACTTATCTTGCACATTATTTATTTACTCTTTTGACCTAGATTAAACTTGAATATGTAACTTTGATTCTCGTTCAAGATGATTAATGCTAAAAAGATTTGCTAAATCGCGCCTTGCTTTGCTCGGGTGTGCTCTTTTTTTTCTTTTTTTTTTCCACCTCTCGCCTTAGGCGTTTCAGGGTCCTAGCGCCTTAATGTTTGCCTTTGACTACGCTGGTAAAGGTCAATGTTTCACTCACGAAGAGGCAGACCTCTTATCCATTTATATGGACTTCAAGGCTCGTTAGCCTATGCTTGTTTTAGAGATAGGAAAAGGAAACAAAAGCAAAAATAAGTTTAAATGCATTTCACCTATTTCTTTTATTATCCTAACAGAAATAAATGCGTGTGGATAGAAAAATGCCATCATGTTTTGTGAATCCCATAGATTTAGTATCAATTGATGGTCTTTTCTTGGTCTTGTTTTTCGTATCCAAACAAAAGTAAGTATACTCTGTCAATACTCTGCCTATTTTCCCATAAGAATTTTGATTAGGAAGCCTCGAGTTGGTTGAGACTTCTCAAAGTGTAGGCTTTGCGGAAATGGAACTTGTCAATATGCTTTACAGGAGAAGTAAATTTTTAACTTTAACTTCCTCACATACAGGCTTCCAGTGCGCTGGGATAAGAGTATCATAGTTGTGATGAATGAAGTGCGTGTCTGCAGCCCGTATCTGCCTGAATCTGTTAGTGGAGGAACTCCTGCTGCCAATGAACGGGTTAAGAAAGTGGTGAGGAATAGAATGCAACTACTTTATTCATTCGCTTTTATTACTTGACTAATAAAGCGATTAATGGATTGTCCATGATCATTCTTAGTTGGAATTGGAGAGGAAGAGATTGCAAGCGCGTCCAACACAGTGAGCATCTCTGCACACACAAATTCGTGGGTTTCTACCAACTCTAGGTGGATTTGCCATCCAATGGCAAGGAAAATCTGAGGGCTGCAACAAGGAGCAGTGTCTTCTTTCACCTATTAATGTCGGGTTTAGTTGATCTGCAGCAAATAATCTCTGGTTCATTGTGAGATGGGTGTGCAGATGGAGAAGACTCGAGACAGTTGCGTTGAGCTTTGCTGATGATTAAAGACATCTGTCTGCTGTATGCCTCTTGTATTTTGACTTCGGTATCTGCTACCATGTTGTGTGAGTCGTGATGGTAGAGATGTGCTGAAGAAATTGATGACATGATAGAAACTTACACAGGTGAGCCTCAGTTGTTCCGTTGCCTTCTTTTTTTGTGGAGAATGAGATCAACCGTGGTGCAGATACAACATTCGTAGGTTTATATTTTACCTGCTTATCTGGTAAAAAGAAAAAGGGTCTTGTGTTGTTTGTAGAAGATTTACTATGTTTTTCTGCAGTATTCTATGCCCATATCTCCGTGCCTAATGTGTTCTCGTAGACTATGAGACCATGTGGAAGCTCCAATTCTGTGATGCTGTAGAGAACTAGGTCCATCTTTTTTGGCTTTGGATGAACGACTCTGGTATTATTGTTAAGGCAAGGTGACTGGGATCCTTTACTTGGTCAGGAGGCGAACTATGGCGGAAAAACAAGAATGTAAGATGTATGATGGGCAAATACTGTGGAATATGCTGTGAATAGTTTCTGTTTGTGCTTTTAGGAGCACATAAAGTTATCCTCGCATTTCTAGCTCGAGTTAAATCATTATGCACCTCTTTTGTTAGGACCATGGAGAACCGGCAGTCCGGCGGTTCCCTCGATTGTTGAGCAATTTTGATATAGCTCTTACTGTCAGGAGTCACTGGTCCATCTTTTGCTCACAGGTTCTTTGCGTTCTGAGAGGCCCATTGAAAGGCCAACTCTCTGGATAGATGGTGTAATCTGTGATGGTTCTCATCTCTCCATGTGGGGAAGTTTCTTGCCAGGACTCAAGTCCAATGAGATGGACCGATCATGGCTATCGATCTTGAGGATTCCACAAGGACCCTGTATCTGGGTCTTACAAGATCAATGGCCGTGGTCGCACTCGGTCCATAAACTCGGGTTTCGACGCTATTTTCCCGCCATTATGAGTGATGGTTTCCTGGAATCTCTCTTTCTCGTGGAATGAAACTGGCATTTATATGCAGTTATTACGATATTCGAATATTACAAACTCGCTTGAGCACGCTAGTGATGATGGTTCCTCGTACTCAGTTCTCCTATTGACCTAAATTGAATAGGCGAGAAGACATTTTACTTGGAGAATTAATTTAGATTTATGGAGTTGTATCTGAAAATCTACTCGGGACCAATAGATAATATACCTAATCATTGGCTTGTTTTAGTAAAGAGCTGTTCTCACTGTTATATCCTTTCTTTTTATAGGATTCCTACCGCTATGTCCTTGTTTGCAGAGTGTTCTCAGACTTTTAAAAAGGCTTGATGCTGTGGCGTTCTTCAGCCTGGAAAATTATTCAATTTCATGAAAATCATGTGAAGACCGGTTCACGAACAAAGTATGCCGTACTGCCGAATGGATATGATCACAAGGGAAAAATTATCCAAAAAGTCCTTCATATATTGTACGGCGATCAATTCAATTCTAAATTTCAATTTTAGGGTCACAAAAAAAAAACAAATTCAATCCTAACCTTTTTGATTGTGTCGATTTAGTTCTAAACCTTTTGACGATTTGTTAATTTAGTTATAAAATTTTCAATTGTGCCAATTTAGTTCTAAAATTTTTGATGATACGTCAATTTAGTCGTAAATCTTTTGACGATTTGTCAAAGTAGTTCTTTCGGTAAACTACCCAAATAAGAAGTTTAGGATCAAATTGACAAATTGTCAAAAATTTTAGGATTAAATTGGCACAATTAAAAGATTTTATGACGAAATTGGTCACCGTAAAATAGATTTGGGAGTTTTTAGACAATCATCCCGACCATGAGGCATTTGGTGAATAGAGTCCATATGAGAAATTCTCACTTCGGAAATGTGGAAAACCCGAACCGGAACTGTGGTCCTCGAGACAAATTTGTGATGTCGATATCTTTCGGATAGAATGAGGCAATCCTTTTTGTACGGTTGTACCAGGTTGCAATGACTTCGTCCTTGGAAACCAAACTCGCGAGCCAATCAAATTTTAGATACCCAAAAACAAAAAATGAAAAAAAAAAAAGCCACCTTAGTGTCCTTTTCATTTTTCCTTTGCATGGTCGAATAACTTTCATGCATGCACAATAATACTTTTTCCGTAGAATTCCAAATTAAAGGTGGACCGTCTGAGATTTTTGCATGCACTGACATTTGGTGAAACAGAAACTTGATTTTCGCTGTACATTTTGTTGCAGATGTTCCTAAACTTGGCAAAGGGTTAAGCCACAAGTTCTTCTCCTTGAAATAGGAGGCCAGATACGTACTTAATCCTTGAACTACAACACAACGTGCAATGCGATCCTTGAACTTTTATTTGTTCAATATAGTTCTCGAACTTTAGCCCGATGTGCTACGTCGTTCGCGAACTTTAACTAGTCCCAGGACTATATGAAAATATTCAATGTTGTCCCTGAACTTAAATTAATGGAAGGACCACATTGAAAAAATCGAAAGTTCGAAGACCACATAACACAATGAGTTAAAGCTCATGGACCATTTGGATTATTACTCATTTTCTTTATTCACGGTGGGAAGGAAATACTTTTTTCCGACAAAATCTCTTATCACGAATAACAAATACGGCCATCATTCTACCTATAGGTTTAATTAAGAATAAACGTGAACGATGCCCATATCTATGAACCACCAATCGATACTAAACAAAAGCTACATATCATACTCTATATGTAAAGCTAAAAGACAGGCTTGTAGAGCTTGTATACTAAATAAAGTAGTGAATTACAAGAGAAATTTGACCACAAAAAAAAAAAAAAAATTACAAGCGAACATTTAATCATATGTTGTACTCGACTATAACAAGCCACATCCCTTAATATACCAATTTCGTTAAATATACAAAGCAATTAGGAGGGAAACACATACTTGACCCCAGAAAAGAATAAATCCACCCTTTTCTAGGCAACGTTGTTCTCTTGCACACAACTTTGCCCGCTGGCCTCTCTCATATCTCAGTCATAAAATTCCGTGAGGAAAAATAAAATAAAATGAAAAAAGTATGTAATTAAAAATAAGGCATGACAAATGTTGTTTAATAAAATGATGTCAAGTAAACATCTACATAGACGGAGAAAATATTGGGTATATGAGATATTCCAAGTCAGCAAAATAACACTCCGTTTATTGAACGACACGTGTCCGGTGGGGCCCGCATTTCCGATCTTTCACAAACCCCTCTCTCACTCACCTTCTTTCTTCCAAAAACACCCCCATCTTCTCTCCCCACTGTTCTCTCATCTCCGATGCTCTCAATCCGTTTCTCTATCGTTCCAAAACAAGAAAGAATTTGCAGAGGAAATCCATCTCTTGCGGTTGGGCGAGGACGACAAAGATCGATTTTTTACGAGAGTCCCGATAAAGCTCAATAGGTTCTGCGACGCTTTGGCGATTGTGGCGTTGGTTCTATGCGCATCGAGCGAAGTGGGTCTATGCAGAGAAGGCCAGATCATAAGGATGACCCTGTTTTTGCTTCCTATCTTTTCAGATTTAATGGCAGATGAAGAGAGAGGGAGAAGAGAGCAACAGAGGAGAGAGAAGATGAGGGTGTTTTTGGAAGAAAGAAGGTGAGTGAGAGAGGAGTTTGTGAAAGATCTGAAATGCCGGCCCACCGAACACGTGTCGTTCAATGAATGGAGTGTTATTTTGCTGACTTGGAATATCTCATATACCAATATTTTCTCACCTAGACCATAAACAAATTAAAAGATTTTATTGGTCTCTAAATAAAAGTAAAAATAAGCGTATCCAAAAGGCACCTAAGGGCGCGCATAACAATACTTCTGGAGTAAAATTTCTGCTCTAGAAGTGCTTTTGGAGTTTGGAGCAGAAATCCGTTTGGTTACGCAACTTCATTTTCTACTGATGGAGAATTTTTTTGCTCCAGAAGTAGTTTTGGAGCCACTTGAAGAAGTGAAAAAATTTTTACTTCTCTCCAAAAGTAGAAAAGTCAGGGTGCGCATGACAACACTTCTGATCTAGAAATCAACTTCTGAAAAAATAATTTTTTTTTACTTCTTCAAGTGACTTCAAAACTATTTCTAAAGCAAAAAAATGCTCGAGAAGTAGACAAATGAAATTGTGTAATCAAATGGATTTCTACTCCAGAAGTTGCGTTACCAAAATGTATTTCTACTCTAGAAACACTCATGGAGCAGAAATTCTATTCCATAAGTGTTGTCATGCGCGCCCTCAACTTCTGCTCAGAAGTAAAGGTAGAAAAATCAACTTCTGATCATAAGTTGATTTCTAGGGCAGAAGTGTTAACATCCGCTCCCAAACTTGCTAAATAGTTAGTCTTATTCTAAGTCTAGGATTGCATGCATACGACTCCAAGTGGAGTCCACGTGGCCAATGAGGAAGCTAGGACAAACGTTTTCAGGGACGTGGATTATACACTTGGTTTACATTGATCAGCTACTTCATCTATCTCTGTGCTATCTCTTTGAGGAGAGTCTAGATATGGTCTCTCTGAAAAATCCTGGATGCCCCTCAAATTTTGGACATGTTCCTACAAAGTCCTAAGAGCATCAAGACCCGAGGAGTGGCAACTAATCGAAAACATAACAGTAGCATGATCATGATATCTTTCGAGAGAATCCTCCTTTGGTGAGTTGCAACGTAATCGAAAGGCACAACAGTGGTGCGATCATGAAATCTTTTGGAAAGAATCCCTCCTTCGTCCTCGGTGGATGGGAAAGATGGGTACCCAAATAGCTCTCTGTCCTGTACGAATTACGAGTGAAGTGTCTTTTAGCAGGGGAATTATTGCATGCTCAACGTGGCATTCATGATCAGGCGAGAGCAGAGCAGTAGCTTTGACTCCAGCGGAGTTCTCTGGTGATTCCTGACGGACTAGATCTTGATCAGTCTCAGCTCAGCATGCTACCCTCCATCTCCTCTTCCTTGGAACAAGCGGAAAAACAGTCACCTTTCAC
Organism: Lenwebbia sp. NSW1173648; assembly: GCA_029784005.1. NCBI lineage: Eukaryota > Viridiplantae > Streptophyta > Magnoliopsida > Myrtales > Myrtaceae > Lenwebbia > Lenwebbia sp. NSW1173648. The sequence continues at coordinate 2,976,531 of JARCGZ010000011.1, forward strand.
TCTCTCTCTCTCTCTTTCTTGCCTAGGAACGTGTCTGCCCATACGCGTAGTTCATCACCAATTGTCCTCATTCCCTGGATTTGACACTCCGAGTCGAGAGTCGAGCTGGATTTGTTCGTAAAAACGGTTTTTTGACACTAAAGTTTGGCTCTGGCAATAATAAAAAGAGAGAGAAAGTGGGAATCAGTTTTCTCTTTATTTTTTTCTTTGCCGGACTCTGAGAGAAAATCGAAAGAAGAAGCATCTTTTTCCAACTCGAGGAAAAAAAAAGGGTTTAACCACCGACTTGCTAAAGTCAGTTGCAGTAAGTGACGAGGATGTGAGAGAGAGAGAGAGAGAGAGAGAGAGAGAGAGAATGCAAAAGGCATTTCCTGTGCGGTTTAAGTATTTGAACTGGAAGCCATATCTGATTTCGGTAAAATTAAAGTGTTTCTGACGCTGTTTCCATGAAGCTGGCTCAAGAAGCTGGTAATGCATCAAAGGTAAGAGAAACTAGACACAGTGGAGATGCTTTTATGCCCGACTTTATCTCTCTCTCTCTCTCTCTCTCTCTCTCTCTGTGATTGAAGAAAGAGAAAAAGCGAGCCCCTCCCTCGTATTTAATACGCCATTAGAAAGCTCGGAAGATGTGAATTAAGAGATTCCCTCCTCTTTCTTCCCTTTAGCTTTTGGCCCTGTGAGGGAGAGAGGGAAGTTCCTTTTCCCTCCTTTTGCTTTTGCCCTCCTCGCCATCTTCACAATCTCTTTAGCGTTTTTCTTGGTCCTCAATCTTTCTTTCTTTCTGTTTTGTCTTAAATTTCCATTGTTTTATATGGGAGCGTAACTTTGTACAGCCAAGAAGAGAAGTGCATAGTGTGATGTTCCCTCTCTTTCTAGAGCGGTCCTCATCTTGTTGTTCTTTTTTGGCTGGTGGTTTCACTTCGACTGAGTAAAGTGACATTCTTGCTTGAGGTTTACTCACCTGGTTGTGCGTGTGTGTGTGAAGATTGGTGATTTTTCTTTTCTTGGGGATTGAGTCATCTGGGTTTTACCATAGTTCTTTTTGTTTTCTTTGGGTCTCGGTAGATTTTGGGATTGGAGCTTCTAGTTTGGAGATTCGGGCACCTAAGAGTTTGAGGATCCGTCAACCTATTTTTCTGGGTTAGAGACAACGAGGAGGGAAAAAGAAAAACAGAGACTTTGAGAATGCCAGGAGGTGGAGCGGCGCCACCGCCGAAACAGGAGGAGCTGCAGCCCCATCCAGTGAGGGATCAGCTTCCCAGCATATCTTATTGCATCACTAGCCCTCCTCCTTGGCGTGAGTTTATCATTCATCTGAATCTGCCTTCTGTTTTGTTGTTCCCCATATTAGAGCAAGTCTGCTGTTACATTGATTTTTATTTTATTTTGATTTGAAGTTTAGTGCTTGAATGGTTGTAATTGATGGGAGCTGAACCAGGTTCAAACTTTGTGAAAATATTTAAGTGGGTTTCAGCATTCTTGTGATTTATTGTATGAATTGCTTTTTTACTGCAGCTGAAGCTATACTCCTTGGATTCCAGCATTACTTGGTGATGCTCGGCACAACAGTCCTCATTCCAACTTCTTTAGTTCCTCAAATGGGTGGAGGCAATGTAGGATTTTACCTGCAACTATTCATGAAAATCCTCTGTTTCATCCTTCTCTTTATGAAGGAATGCGATCAGTCTGACCCGAACGACAATGTTATTCTCTCCCCAGGAAGAAAAGGCCAAGATGATCCAGACAATCCTGTTTGTAGCGGGTTTGAACACCTTATTCCAGACTCTGTTCGGGACCCGTTTGCCTGCTGTTATAGGGGCGTCGTATACGTTCGTGCCTACGACCATCTCGATTATATTGGCTGGCCGATACAGTGACATATTGGATCCTCGAGAGGTTGTTCATAAGGCCCTGTTAACTTCTTTTTTTTGCACCTATTATAAGTAACTTGAGTGTTGACTGAAGCACCAGCTTTTGAAAAATACAGAGATTCGAGAAAACAATGCGAGGTATCCAGGGTGCCCTCATCGTTGCCTCAACTCTCCAAATTGTCATTGGCTTTAGTGGCCTCTGGAGAAATGTTGCAAGGTCAGCAGTAACTTTCTTTTTTGGATTGAACATAGAAAAAGTCTCCGGTCGAACATGTCACATTGCCATTTAGACCATATATTCCGGAGAAAGGTTCGGAAGACTGGTTGCATTTGCATGTGACTTACCAGCACAGAACTTCGTTGAGTGTTCAAAAATATAATAAGCTTCCAAAATTAAATGTTGTCCTTATCATTTACAGGTTTGTGCTTCTCAGGCTTAAATGAACTGGCTGCTTGCAGCAGTTACTTGTAGAAATATTAGAATGGCTGATTCTTGCCAGCATTACTTAATTAACAGGCAACCACAAGATACTATTCGTTCTATTCCTCTTATGCGAGCAATTCTCACTGTAAAATGATTGCTCTTTTGCTTTTGTGTGTTCCTTTCAGATTCTTGAGTCCACTATCTGCTGTCCCTTTAGTCGCTCTTTCTGGATTTGGGCTGTATGAGTTGGGTTTCCCTGTGGTAGGTGATTCATTTTGGTGATTCACTTGGTCGAACGTTGGAATCGCTCTTCAATTTCCTCATGCCATTAACTGTGTCTTTACCTGTTTAGCTTGCAAAATGCGTGGAGATTGGGCTGCCTCAAATTATCCTTCTAGTGATCTTTTCCCAGGTTAATTGTTGTCAACACTGATGTGCTACTACCTAGAGTGCTTTTCTGTTAGTGCTTAATTCTCCTCTGGTGATTATTTGGATGATTGTAATTGTATGTGTGATGTTGCAGTATATACCTCATCTAACACGTGGAGAGAGGCCCGTATTTGATCGCTTTGCTGTTATTTTTTCGGTGATAATTGTGTGGATATATGCTCATCTTCTCACCGTGGGCGGAGCATATAAGCACACGCCAATCAAAACTCAACAAAGTTGCCGTACTGACCGTGCTGGAATAATCGGTGCTGCACCGTGGTAAGTCCACCACTCCATTCCAGTTAGAGAGATAATTTTTTATCGGGGTTATGGCAATTTGCAACTCACATGGGATCATAACGCAGTGAGATATTGTCCACTTGGAGCTGATTCTGCAGAAGCAATGCATCTAGAAAGTCTATTGGCTTTTTGATTAGTTTGCTGCTTGGCGATGTTCATGCAGGATACGAGTTCCATATCCTTTCCAATGGGGAGCTCCCACATTTGATGCAGGAGAATCATTTGCAATGATGGCTGCTTCCTTTGTTGCTCTTGTGGAGGTTCGTACTGCATCTCAACTTTAATCAGTTAAATGCATCAAGCATTCAGTTTGTTGTCAATTGTTGTCAATTACTTATCCCTTCTTTGCTAACACAAAATAAGCAATATAACGTAAGGTTCGCTACGGTCTAGCCATCTTCTTGTGATCCTTCTGCTAGTTCGCATCATTAGGCATTTATTTATCAGTCTTCGATTGATTTTTCTATTATTGTCCAACAGTCAACTGGTACATTTATTGCTGCTTCGAGGTATGCAAGTGCTACTCCATTGCCACCTTCAATTCTTAGCCGAGGTGTTGGTTGGCAGGTACAATTCCTACATTCTTCCATTTGCATCTCATAGAAAACTCCATATTTTCTCAAGTAAGATTTTTCAGTAGGACAGCAATTCGAAACCTCCTCCCCGATTGCCGGTGTCCCTGAATATACATTTTCAGACGAACCATATTCATTGACTTGGGCAGATAAAGTATTTTCACGTCTCAATTCTATGATCGATAGATGCGACTGTAAAATTCGCTTACAGTTCTGTTCTCCTGATTGAAGGGGGTAGGCATTTTGCTCTCTGGGATTTTTGGGACAGGAATTGGACCATCTGTAACTGTGTAAGATTCCTTTTCGTCGCGACACTTGCATCATTAGCAGTTGCAGAGTACATTATCACCTGTTGGCTGCCTCATTTTCTCTGACTTCTATTACCCCAACTGATTTTTGTAGTGAGAATGCCGGCTTGTTAGCCCTGACGCGTGTCGGCAGCCGAAGGGTCGTGCAAATATCAGCGGGTTTCATGATATTTTTTTCTATCCTCGGTAAGAGACTAATGTAACGATTCCCAATTCATACAATAGGGAGTGTCCCATCTCCTGCTTATTGGTGACAAACTTACATTCATCCAGGAAAATTCGGAGCCGTCTTTGCTTCAATTCCAGCGCCAATTATTGCGGCTTTGTACTGTCTCTTCTTTGCCTATGTTGGTATGTTCTGTGAGCTATAGAAAGTTGTTTTTGTCGTGCTTTTGGAGTGTGGTTAACTTTTCTCTCTCACGAGCAGGTTCCGCCGGTCTTAGTTTGCTTCAATTCTGTAATCTGAACAGCTTCAGGACAAAGTTTGTGCTCGGGTTCTCCGTCTTTATGGGCTTGTCCATACCTCAGTACTTCAATGAGTACACGGCGGAGAATGGCTATGGGCCGGTCCATACAGGAGCAAGATGGGTATACTGGCTAACCCTCGTTTAATTGTTCATTTACTAATGGGTGCTAAGTTGATGCCCGGGTTCTGGTGCTAATGAGGGTCTTGAACTTGGCAGTTCAATGATATGATCAACGTGCCTTTCTCGTCCAAGGCGTTCGTTGCCGGATTGTCGGCTTACTTCCTGGACAACACGCTTCACCACAAGGACAGTACCACGAGGAGAGACAGGGGCATGCACTGGTGGGATCGGTTCCGCTCATTCAAGACTGACACGAGAAGCGAAGAGTTCTACTCGCTGCCCTTCAATCTCAACAAGTTCTTCCCGTCGGTTTGAGACTTCACCTGCGGAGATTCTGAATGTATGTCTTGATCCGGTCGTGCACCCGCTTTATGTCAAAGCAGGTTGCCCTCTGTGATCCCTCTCTCTCTCTCTCTCTCTCTCTCTCAGAGCACATATGAATCCAGATTGAGCAGCATGTTTTAGACTGGAGTGCTTGTCTTTCGGATTGTCGTGTGTTATATGCTATAGCATTAGTAAATTGGATTTCTTTTTCGTTGTCTATAATTCTTGTTTCGAGTCGTATTCTGCTTCGATCTTTACCGTGTGAGTAGCCTACCTGCCACAATCTTTTTGACTGTAAATTGTCTTCATGAGATTTGAGCTTCTTTTCGTTTCTCTTCCGGCAACAATTGAATCATATTCCGGGCTTGTTCCGGTTCATGGATACTTGTATCCTACTTTTCGAAAGGACTCGCGGACGGGTAGCTCACCGGAGGAAAGACGGGCGATCCTCATTGTATTGTGCCGGGATGTCATGTAAACCCGAAATTAGATGTCACCGTTGTCCTTCTATTTTTGTCCGAAATCAAAATCATCCCTCTTTCATTTTCTTCTTCTTCTTCTTTATCTTTTTTTTTTCGGTTAAAAAACGCGCCTCTCGGCTTTTTAGGAAATGTCAAAGTTAGTCATTACGAAATTCTTTTTCTCTTACTGGTTGATTTTTTATTTTTTTACATAGAATGCAGAATGAATGACACGGACTCTGGACTCTGGAATACGCGAGTCAGGTCATGATTCGCTCAATACTGTTTTGTGATGCCGGATAGCGCCGCATCAGACAAGATAGGAAAAAACAAAATTGAGAAGGAGAATGATGCCTAGAATGCCATAACTTTCGTATTACGCTTACTTGAAAGCTATAACTTTTCTTGCGCTCACTTGGGGTGCGCATGATAACACTTCTGGAAGTGAATTACTTCTGGAGCAGAAATCCGTTTGGTAAAATTTTTTACTTCTGAAAAAAATTTCTACTTCTGAAATGAATTTTCACTTCTGAAGTTGTTTTTCCCCTAATTTGGGAAGTTTAAAAAAATTGCTTCTCAACTCAAGAAACACTTCTTGGACAAAAAAAAAACCTCAAGAAGTACTTCTCGCCTCACCCTCTTTTCATTACACCCCCACCCTCTTTTCGACCACGCCTGCCTCTGCCGCTGCCCGCGACCATCCCCCCTCGCCGCCAACCGCCGCCGTCGACCACCCCCGACTGCCGCCCACCGCCAACAGCTGCCTATCGCTGCCCGCGACCACCGCCGACCATCGCCCACCGCCTATCGCTGCTCGGGACCACCGCCCACCATTGCTCACCGCCGCCCAACACAGACCTCCGCCGGCTGCCGCCCACTGACTGCCGCCAACCACCGCCAACCTCTGCCCACCGCTGGCCGCGACAGCCGCCCCCTCGCCGCCGCCGAGTAGCTCTCTCCGACCGCCGGAGTAAAAAATAAATAATATTTTTTATTTTTAAAAACTAAATAATATTTTTTATAATAAAAATTATTTTTAAATAAATTTAAAATTTTTAAAAATGAAGTTGAAAATTTTCGGCCACCGACAATAATTTTTCATAAAAGATTTTGTGTTAATAATGTTTCAAAAGTAGAAATTTTCAACCGTTACTAAACGAATTTCTCTAATAAGAAATCAACTTCTGGAGCAGAAGTAGAAAAATCAACTTCTGCTTCTGAGAAAAAGTAGAAAAATCAACTTCTGGCCAGAAGTTGATTTCTGAAGCAGAAGTGTTGCCATGCGCGCCCTTGAGTGCCACAAATTTGAAATATCGATTATGTCAATGCCATCGGCGATTTGCCTCTTCCGAAATTCGACGTGGACGCTGAAAAATCTAACGTGGCACAGTCGGACCAATTTTTTTTTTGAATTTTTTTTAATGTTTTCTAGAATGTTTTTGAATTTTTTTTTCATTTTAAAATTTTTCGTTTTCTTTTCCATTTTTTTCCCTTGGTCGGTTAGGTCATCGGTAACCCTCACTAGCCACAAAATCCTCGCCCAGGTCACCACCCCAACGGCCTGAAGGGGCAGCGGGCGAGGGCCTTCGTGGCCCCACCGGGCATGGGCGAGGCGGCCCTCACTCAGATTTGGCATCGCACCCTCACCTGCGGTCGAAGGCTTTGTAGCCTTGTCGATCGCGGGAGAGGGCGCGACCTCACCAGTGGCCGGGGAGGTTGCAACTGCCCTCATTAGTGGTCGGCGAGGCCGCGACTGCCCTCACCTTAGGCCGTCGCGGCCCCGCCAGCCAAGGGTCGTCGATGACCCTTGCTGGCCAAGGGTCGCCCATAACCATCGCCGGCCAAGAGAAAAAAAAAACAAAGAAAAAAAGCAAAAGAAAAATAAAAATTTCAAAATAAATAAAAAAATAACAAAAATATTCAAGTGTAAATGAAAAAATAAAAATTCATGTAGGACGAAATTTGCTGCAAAAATGGCACTCAAATGATCGATTTTATTCAGATGCGACACTCAAGTGAGCCAAAAAAAAGTTATGACACTCAAGTAAGCACCGTACGAAAGTTATGGCACTCCAGATGTTCTCTCAAATTGAGAGGGAGAGAAAGGGTCCACCGCGGCCACCATAGCCACAAGCTCAAGCTCTAAAGTTTTTTTTTTTTGGTCAGTAAGCTCTAAGCTTGTAGCAATCATGGTCGCGGCGGCCATGACCACCCGAGTCTCCAGTCGCGAAACTCAAGGCCGTGATTGCTCGATTTAAGCTTGTAGTCATGACCGCTCAATTGATGGTGGTAAGCGGGTATGAATCATAAGTTTTGTATTGTTTGTGCATGTTCCGTGGGTTTTCTTTAACTTTATGATTCCCCTTCTTTTTTTTTCATATTCACATCTAGAGAATCTTACTTAGTGGGATCAGAGAAAATCCCAATATGTGAGATTTTCATTCCAAATTGAACTTATGTGTCGCGACCGCATGGTAGAGAGAGCATATATGATCAAAGTAGGATGGAGTGGATCTTGGAAAAAATTTCAAAAAAGTTCTAAACCTATTGTAAGAATGTCAATTCAGTCTTAAATTTTTCAATTTGGCTAATTTAATCATAAAATTTCTGACTAAATTTTTCTCTCACTTTTTGTAATTTTTTTGAAATTTTCTTTCTTTTCCTTCTTTCTCCGCTGGCTGCCGGGCTTCGGCGATGGCTAACAACCTTGCCTGAGGCTCGTCCGAAGCTGGCGAGGTTGGCCCTATCCTGTGGTCAGTCGCCGGCCATGGCTACTGACGGAAGACAAAGGGAAAGACAAAGAAAAGAAAATTACAAAGAAATATAAAGAAATCCAAAAAATTATTTAAAAATGCAACAAAAATGTTCACGTCAACGCTGGCCATACCACGTAGGACAGTCGATGTCCACATCAATGATTTCCGGTCAAAATTAGCCGAAAGGTTTACATTGACAAATTAGTCAAATCGAAACATTTAAGACTGAATTAGAACCCGTATATGACTTTTTTGGTAATTATCCAAGTGGATCTGCATCCCTGAGTATCTATTCGTAGGAGGGGTAACTCTTAGAGGCATATATTTTGCCCAACGTAAAACCAGGAGGGAGAAAAAAAATTAGCAGAAGAATGCAAAAGTAATCTCCTCCCTTGTCACTTACGTAGAAAAACAATGCAAGCGATTCTTAAGTCAGTAAAAAATCAACAATAAAAACGGTATGTAAGGCTTTTATATATGTTGTGATTTTTAATTGTAATTTTCAAGGCGAGAGATTCAAGAAATAGTTAACAATTTTCTTGAATTCAAAATTTGTAGTTGGGTAGATAAGTTTGGGGGTGAAGTTGCAACTGTGAGTCCATTTGATCCTAATAGCAGAGATTACATAAAGGGCTATTTGGTGGCTTCAAATATTAATAAAATGATCACTTAAGTGTCAACTTTATATTAAAAATTTAATTATAAATGTCACGTATTAATTTTGGCTGGAATATCTCGCAAGAGGCACTTAAGTGGTCATTTTTCTCCGATTTGGCACTTAAATGATCCGGCGGAAACTTTTGGCACTAAAGTGAGCGTCGTACACAACTTTTAGCACTCTTGATGTTTTTCTCCCTCGATATTAAGAGAGTCATGTCATTAGTACTATGAAACTAGGAATCAATTTTTATCTACTAAATGTGAAGTTCCAAGTATCTAAGAAAGAAATCATCGATGCTTCTAATTTTTTAAGCAATGTTTCTCCTTAGATTTCAACACAAAATCATCAAACTTGGCATAACTGAGTGTTTCCGAAGACCGACATCTCGTGACTGAACATGACTACGTTCATGAACATGTCTTGCCAAGCCCTTAGCGACCAACACATGTTTCCTCCTACTCCACCATTGTCCGTACCATCCTCTCCTCTTCATCTTATTAATAAAAACCTCTTCTTCCTCCTCTCAGACATTCTGCCAATTATGGTTCGAAGGGGGGAAGAATGTTGAAGAAAAACCCACCCCACGTACTCATTTGTTTAGTGAGAAGCGCTTTGAGAAAGAAATTAGAATGTCCGCAAAGCAAGCTACACAGATGCAAGACCTGATCTTGCTGCCTCCCCGAGCCGCCATGGATGGAACAAAGCTCGAGTTCTGAGGTTTCCTCCGCTTGTGCATATAAAACTCCCCACAACGCATTGAAACAAAAAGAAAAAAGACACGAGGCGATTTCGTTTTCCAATTGCAATGGTCGCCACTTGCCTCGCTGCGTAGCCATAACAGGTCAAGATCTTCCCACTCAATAGCAGCGACTGTAGTCCCCTTCTCGAACAAGAAGTTGTCCGTTTCGCCATTTAATATTGTGGATCGCAACACCCCCCGACACCTCACATGGCTTACATAGACTGACAATTAATCAGAGATTATGTTAGTAAATTGTTTACACGTGAAGTCCTGGCAAGAAATGTTATATTTCCCTCGCCCCCAGAAGTTGTTGGGATGTTCTAGCTGGCTTCAGAAAGGAACAAGGTTTAGTGTACAAGAGTCAAAGATCCCTCAAGAAGATTAGTGTCTCTTTCCTGGGGGTGATTACGGATTGGCACGTAAATCGACCATGATAATTGTTGTTGTAAGAAGTTAGGCAAGTAGTGATTTATGCATTTGATAATTTGTCAAGGTAATATGGCAGAAAATGAAATAGTCCCGAAATTCAACACCGTCCTTGTATTTGTTAAAAAGGGTCAACATTCGTTCTTTTGTTAGGTCGCTCATTTTTCTCGGCCGATTTAAGCTGATATGGACAATTGGAACATTGAGTACTTTTTAAATGTTGACTCACTTTGCCACCATAGCTGCGAGCTTCCAGCCGAGCAGCTATGGCCATTTGAGCTTGGAGCTTACGACCGCTCTGGCCAAGTCTGACTTCGAAGCTGGTGATAGATAGAGTACCAAGACATAGGGGTTGGCCAGCGATGGCAGTTTATTGAGTATCAGATATACGTATTTCGAATTCTTTTCATGGCAGTTCAAAGACCGCCATGGCTTCTAAAGCTTCGTTTCAAGCTCATGGCCATGGAAGAGTTTGAGCGGCCATGGCAGTGAGATCCAAAGGTTGTAGATCTCAAGCCCACTGTCGTCATGGCCACTCGAGCTCTTGAGCTGCAGTCATGGCAGTAGAGGGTGGTGGTGATTGGGTATTTAAGCGTCGGCAAAATCCGTAACCGGACCGATTGAGAGGCGGCGACCCGTGACACTTTATTAAGAAGTAGATGCACGATTTTTGCACCAAAAGAAAGTACATGAACGGTTTTGAATCGCGGGCAAGAATAAAAGGACTACAAGTGCCATTTCACCTTTGTCTAATCAGCTGCTGCACGACACCGGAACAGGAGTTGGTGAATCTGGCAGTCAAATTTGCCGGCGAGATCGCAGGCAGCTTGTTTCTTGCAAATTTTGTTATATTCTTTCCTCGAACGACATAACTTGAGTGCCTTTCTATTAATTAATCATCTAATTTCAAATGGGTGTCAAAAGAATGATCTAGGTCCCTTCCCACAAGGCTCAAAGTAACTTTTTTTTTTGTTGGGTTACTGTGATCTTCATAATTTATGTAAGGGAAATGCTTCTTTGACAGTACGGCCAGGAACGGTACAATCTCAACTGTAAATCCACACACCATCATCACGTGTTTTGCATAAAGTACTCATTGATTGGGAGATGTGTGGTCAGAAAAAACTAACATTACTGTCAGACTGTAAGGCTAGCAGCTTCCTTTATGTTAAGCATCTTGAGGAATATCTCGATAATGCTATTGTAGTGGGGAGATATGTCCTTTCATAAGCTTTGCTTGACAATGGATTGGAATTGGGAGGAAAAAATTCATGAAAAGTGGTGCCCGGTGTTCATTTTTTATTGCAGTGCAAGATAGTGGAAATTAATCCCTTTATATGGCTTGCCACTAAGTTTAGTGACCCACATTATACTATACTTTGATATTTGGTATCATCAAAAAAGCTAGAGAGTATACCCTTGTAGTACATCCTTCGAAATTGAATAATTTTTGAAGTGGGGCTATTATGCTAGTGAATGAAAGCAAAAGGATTGCCCTACCATAATAATTGAAGCAAAATGTGGCCGATGGTGGAACAATCATTATACGTGGATGGGGTCGATTTTGGCCTCATGACTTGACCACTTTCCAACATGTGAATGCTATAGCTTCCTCTCCCTCTCTTGGTCCATTGATTGTCAATGTTGGAGCTCTCATCATTATCGATTCGTCATCGTTGTGATTAGTTGAATGTATTAGGTGATTAATTATTGACTACTTAGGTATAAGGACGGTATGGTGTGTGATGCGTGTGTATGATGTATACCATTGAAGCTTGAAACAATTCCAAGGTTTTCTTAAATGGAGTAGAATGCAGAAAAGGTCTAACATTATTGAATCGGTCAGTTTCCTGTGGGAACACATCTCCTGTTTTTTAGCTAAGTTCCAAAACAAGTTCGTAAGAGAGGCCAAACGGCCAAATGGCATGGCCAACGGGGATAAAGACATAGTACAAAGTATTCCAGATGTCCTTTTGTCCAATCCCTAAATGTTGTCCAGCCATGTATATTTCTTTCTTATTTTCCGATGATTTTTTGAGATATCAATCGCAGCTTACACTTGTGGGATTGGTGATTGTGTTCTATAGTCCTATTTTATGATAACTATGGAGATGAGCATTGTCGCACTCTGACTGTTGCAGGGTGATAATTGATTATTTTGTACGAGCCATCTTCATATAATTCATATGGGTAAAATCATTCTTGTATCACGAACCGGATGTTCCATGTCCCCATACATGGGCGTGTATGATGCGACGGACTGAAAGTCCCGTGTCCCAACTTCTCCCGTACTCGTCTAACCTTTGTGAGTAGAGCTTGCTGGTGTCGTCATGGTGAGTGAGCGATGCAGAGGGGAAGATGCAACTGGTTCGTTGGAGTGGCGTCGGAGCAGTTTGTGCTAAGAGTTCTAAGATAGAAAGATTACATTTCTAGAGAGCTCTGAAGGCGGGGTTGGTCTCCCGTGTACAAACTGGTCGGAAGCTGATGCCGCTCTCCTGATGAGGCCATGGCGGGCCGAAACCAGTTATGGTGCCTAAAGTGTTCAGTTCGTCTCGCTTGATGGACTGGATGCTCGAGCTTAGCTAGGCATGGTATGATCCGATGCGAGGACCCTATTCGCCGTACTGTTCTTGGGAGCAACATGAGAAGGAAGGCTGGCATGGCATTTCTCGACTCGCCAAGCGCCACGCGAACTGATTCCGCGGCTCAAATCTGCTGACTCGTAACACTCGACTATGGAAATGCTTATGCCATGTCCACCAAACGAGCATACTTTTGATCATCGGAGTTGAGTAGGTTTGGGCCTTCTTGATTGTGTATAGACACTCTCTCGAAAATTTAGTACATCGTGATATGTGCATCGTAATCTAGTTATGCTTGACGCTACCACATGCTGCCATGAACCCTACATGCACATGCTTGTCGCAATCTAATCCCGTCGATGCTACTACTCGCCTCTCTCTCTCTCACACTCAGGAAACTAATAAAAGTGCCAAAATCATGTTCGGCGCTTTATTAAGTATTAAGCCTTTTCGAACGATCACTCCGATCTCAAAACGATCGTTTAAGTTACTCCGGGGCTTGATCCGCTGAAAAACTTACAATGGCCTTGTTCCCAAATGCAGATCAAGCACATTGTTTGACAAACAATGGAGCCCCCGAATTGGGAAATTAGGTAAAAATTGCTTCTCTTCTCTTCTCCTCTCCTCTTCTCCTCTCCTCTTCTCTTCTCTAGATTAGGCATTACATAGTGTTGCGTCTGTCCTGAATTCTTTATGGGCTTGGGCCGACGTTAGGGTTTGAGAGCAGTATAAATATTACTTTTCTTAAGTTATTAGGTTAAGAGACAAAGACAAAAAAAAAAGTCTTTACCTTTTTTTAGCCACCTTTTTTAATTTTTTAATTTTCATAAATGGATTTTGCTTCTCCTCATTTGTATGTGGACAAAAACTAGCTCATAATCTAAAGTGAGTATCAAGAGAAGTACTTACTAGTTTGGTATCTTTCATGTCAAAATGATCTAACACCTTCTCAATGTAGCTTTTTTGGGAAAGATATAATTTTTTCCTTTTTCGATCTCACTGATTTTTCATGCCTGGGATTTTCTTCGACTCACCTAAATCCTTCATCTCAAATTCAGCTCTTAATCGTGCCTTCAAATACTGCAAATCATATTTATCTTTTAATGCAATCAACATGTTATCACCATATAATGACAGATAAATAAAAGAGACATTTGGAAGTTTGCGCAGATATACGCAACTATCATATTTGCTCCTACAAATAGCCAAGTTGCACCATAAACGAATCAAGTCTTTTATACCACTGTCTAAGTGATTGCTTCAAGTCATATATAGACTTTTTCAATAGACAAACATGATCTTCCTTACTTTCAAACTGAAAGCCCTCTGGTTAACACATATAGATTTTCTCTTCAAGTTCACCGTGCAAGAAAGCTATTTCACATCGAGTTGTTCCAACTCTAAATTATGTATAACAACTAATGCAAGAAAAACCCGAATAGAGCTTAGTGTTGTTCAATCTTTTGGCTATGGCTTCAAGTTCAACAACAAAATTTGATATTGAGAAGCTTGATAGGAGCATCCATTTCAATCTATGGTAGGTTCGTATGTTGGTTGTTCTTACACATCAGGGTTTGAAGAAAACTCTATTTAGGAAAGGGAAGAAACCTGAAAGCACGTTAGATGAAACTGAAAAAGTCTTTAGCTTTTTTCTAGCCACCTTTTTTAATCTTTGAATTTGCATAGTGGATTTTGCTTCTCCTCATCCGTTTGTTGACATAAACTAGCTGATATGTTGACGAAGCCATTGCCTATTGCCAAATTCAAGCATTGCCTGGATTTGGATAATGTTTGCTGCAGGTGTGTTTCACTCTGGTGGGAGGAGAAGATTTTTTTTTATCACTTATGTCTATTGAAGGAATTCAAGCCAAGATGGAGATTTGTTCAATATGTTCTGAATTCATTATGGGCTTGGGCCAACGTTAAGATTTGGGAGCAGTATAGATATTAAAGCCAAGATGGAGATTTGTTGAGTATGTCTTGAATTGTTTATGGGCTTGAGCCGACGTTAGGGTTTGGGAGCAATATAGATATTGTTTTTTTCTCAAGTTATTTGGTTAAGAAGCAAAGTCAGAAAAAGTCTTTAGCTTTTTCGAGCCACCTTTTGTAATCTTTGAATTTTCATAGTAGATTTTGCTTCTCCTCTCCTCTCTTCTACTCGTGGTTCTTCCAGCAAGAGTTTACCATGAAAATCTATCTGCTCGTTTATTTTTCTCAGTTTTAATTTCGTTCTTATTTCTGCGTTCATCATAACACATAGTGACCCGAACAATATTGAAGATTACCGCATCAAATATGACACCCGCGAATGGTCGGCTCTAATAAGCAAAACCAAGACCTCCTCGACCTAATCTTGACCCCGTCCATCCGTCGACGTTGCCGACCAGCCATTTCGCATCACCTCCTCCTGACATCCCTCCACGTGGCTCGTACGCCGGCCGGCTTCCGCACGGCCCCGCGTCGGTGCCCAAATCGTCACCGAAGATATCAGGAGCGCTACGGTTCAAATCCCACCACGCCTTTTACCGTAATAATAGTACTTTGCTCCCAAACACACGTACGACAAAAAAAAAAAAAAAAAAAAAAAAAAACCTTAATTACATCGCACTGATCTCGACGCCTTTCGTTTTCCACCCCCCCTATTTTATTGCGTTAAACCGGTACCCTCGCTCGCATTGATTTAAATATGACCCACCCACGCACGGCCCCCTTCCCCCTTCTCACGTCGCTCCGTTTCACCACATTCCAAAAGGCGAAAGGTCCTTCCTTGGTCTCTTCTTCCTTCGAAAGCTTGGAGGGATGGGGAATTGCCAGGCCATAGATGCGGCGGCGCTGGTGATACAGCACCCGGATGGGAGGCTCGAGAGGATGTATTGGCCCGTGACGGCCAGCGAGGTCATGAGGACCAACCCCGGCCATTACGTCTCTCTCATCATCCCGCTGCCCGCCCCCGGCGACAAGAAGAAGGAGAGCGACCGGCAGGACCCGCCCAAGGCGGCGGTGCGCTTCACCCGCGTGAAGCTTCTCCGCCCCACCGAGACCCTCGCCCTCGGCCACGCCTATCGCCTCATCACCTCTCAAGGTATGTTTTTTCCTGGGTTCTGTTCATTAATTGTTGTTCCATAGTTTGGTGTGAGACAGAGATTCATTTATGCCAGTTCTTTTTTTAAAATTCTTGTGATTTGTTAAACAGAGGTGATGAATGTGCTGAAAGCGAAGAAATATGGCAAGACGAAACAGAAGCAACAGCAATCAGGTGCAGCTGTAGTGGCAAAAGACGAGAGCTCTGACATGGAGGCCATCAACAAGGTTAGGAGAAAAGTTATAATTTTCAGTACACCCACAGCCGCTAGATGATTAAGATTTTCTCTTTCTAAATTTACTTTTTCCATCATGGGTGCACGAGGGTTTCAGTCCTCGGAGATCTGTGTCAGATCCTCGCTCTCCCAAGTCTGGTAGTTTAGGTAAATGCCTGGATGGGATCCCCCACCAGATTTTCCTTTTGAGTCCCCCCCAATGCAAGCAGAACTTTTTAATAGGAGTAGAATAAAGCAAAGTCTCCCTGCTATTAATCTTACTGTACAAGAACCATCTGTGTGCTTGAGCGTGATATAAATTATTGGCTGTTGGTCTCACGGGCCAGCTTAAGCTATTACGAGAGTCCTATCCCCTAAACGTCGACGAATGATGCGAAACTGTCTCCCGCAGGTTTCGAAACGCGGAATGCAAAGGCCGAGATTGGCGGAGGCGGGCGGCGTTGCGGTGGGGAGATCGAAATCCTGGCGGCCCAGCTTGCAGAGCATAGACGAATGTGGAAGCCGGTGAGTTCCCAATGGCGCTTCATCGATTCTAGTTCAGTTTCCATCCAGAGGAAGCACAGAAAAGAGCCTATAATTGCCAAAATGGAGACGAGGCCCTTCTCAAATGAGTTGAACATCTTTCGAAGCCAGGTCAAAGGAGAAACATGGGATGATGGAGGATCTCAATGTTGGGTGAAGGAAAGAGGAGAACGATCTGTCGGCACCCGGCAACCAATTTTCTCCCGGCTCCAGAGCTTCCCGTTTCTCTCAAGACAACCACGATTTTCTTGTCTCCATGAGAACTTAGTTTGTAAATTTAGGACATAAGCGAATGAACAAAAAAAATAGCGAAATCGCATGCCAAATTGTACCGAGCGAAGGAAAAGTTGGAATCTTTCCTAGCTTTTATTGAAATGAAAGAAGTTAGAACATAATGTCCAGGGAAAAAGGCCTGAAAACAAAAAGGTCATTGCCGGAGCTGGACCCCCAGAAAGACAGCACGGAAAGCGAGGACGAATGTGATGCAAGAGTTCAGGGGAAACAGTGGACGGAATGAATTGTTTGCTCAGATATTTGTGTAGATGAACTGTTCTTGAGCCAGCCATGTCGGAAGCTTTGAATTTCCATTAAGCATCTGATGATCTTTTGGATGGATGAGGACATCAGGATGGCCTGGTAGTGGAATTTATTGTAGCTCTCCTCCTCCGTGTGCCGACCATAACATTTTAGTTACCCCAAAACGTGGTTTTTAAAGACAATGGCTCATTTCACCGCTCCACATGATGTGGTTAGCTAGAATGAATTAGGCAGGACGGCAGCCCCTCCACCGCGGTCGCTATGGCCGAAAAGAAATCGCCGGATCATTATCAGGTCCCGTGATAACCATTTTCAGTTGAAAATTAAGACAATAAGTTATTAATTAACTATGATATATCAACAGTCATATCTTATACCAAACCTTCGATTTTGCTAACTCTCATAACAGGTGCACTTCCACACACACACTGTGTATTCGTGTTTGGATCTGATCTATTACTCCATTTCCACCTAATGATCTATATCTCTCTTTACTTGGAGGCGACTAACGACAACCGCTTCATAGTAGTTATCGTCTTTAAGTGACTACCATACACGGTAGTGACCCACAAACCATTGCCCCCGGTGGTGCTCTCTCTTCTCTCACGATTCGCTTTGCTTCGTCACTATAAACGATGGGGAAAATACTAAAAAAATCTCAAACATATTGCATTGGTACCAATTCAGTCCTAACCTTTCAATTTAATCAATTTAGTCCTAAATTTCTTCACATTGATACCAATTCAGTACATCCAACCAATTTAGGCCGGAAGTTGCTGACTTGGACGTCGACCGTCCTACGTGGCATAGTCAGTGCTGACATTGATAATTCTTTTTAAATAAGATTTTATATCTTTTCGATTATTTTTTTTGTTTTTTTCCTTTCTTTTTCTTCCATGGCCTGCGCCAGCCATGTCCACGTCAGCGCCAGCGATGCTATGTAGGACGGTCGGCGTCCACATCAGCGATTTTCGGCATAAATTGGCCGGATGGACTGAATTGATATCAATGTGAAAAGGTTAAGGGACTAAATTGGTCCAATTGAAAGATTTAGGACCAAATTGGTACCAATGCAATAGGTTTATGACTTTTTTGGTACTTTTTCCTGAATCGGGTTAACATAAATCTAGGCTTGTCGAAGAGTATAATGACCCGGAAATTTAAATCTAAGTTGTGCATAATCTAAACTAAAGAGCCACACTATTCAAATTACGATCGGTGCACTTTGCAATAATGTCGTCCTCAGATAAAAAATTTGTAATGTGTTACATTATGGCTCGACCATAATATATTGCAGATGATATAGAGTGACCATCACCATCAATATATGTAGATATGACGGAGAAGTTTGAACAGATCCAAGAGTTTTGGGGCTTTTGCCAAAAATAATGTTAAAAAAAAATTACCAATTTAAGCATTTTTTTTTTAAAATTACAGATTTAGGGCATGTGCGCCTCACATGCCCTCTGCGCCTCCTCGGGACGCCCCCCTCTCTCTCTTGATCTCTTTCCTTCCTCTCTCTTCTTTTTCCCCTCCCCCCATTTCCCCCTCTCGGCCGTGACACTCTCTCCTTTTTCTCCTCCCCAGATTTTCCCCTCTTTGCCGTGACTCTCTCTTCCCCCCTCAAGTCGCCCCACCCAAGCTCTTGCCGCTGCTCCACCGCAGTGCCGTGTCGCCATGCCGCCCCTCCATTCTACCGCCCGAGCCAACCGCCGACCCTCTGTCCAACCTTCGTTGTCGCCACCTAGCCGCAAATCACTCGCGGTCCTTCCACCCGTGGGCCGTGCCAACCCGAGATCCGCGGACTCGTAACCCCAGCTGCGCTGCCCTTCGCCGACCCACCGCCCGAGGACCCTATGTGCCGCAAGCCCCGTGCCGCCGCCACGCCCGCGAGTTGCCGCCGTGTTGTCACCGAGTGTTGTCGCCGCCGCATGTCGTCGCCGCATGTCGTCGCCGACCGTCGTTAGTTTGTGAGGTAACCCATAATCTCTGATTAGATTGTTAATTGCACTTCGGGCTAGTTTAATTAGTATTAATCGAGGGTTAGATTAGTTTAATGACGATTTAGTTTAGTTAACCGTGGTCGGGTTAGATTAGTGACTATGGTTAGGTTAGTCGACCGCGGTTAGTTTAAGTCAACCCTGGTTAGTTAAAGTAACCATAGTTACTTTTATTTTTTCGAAAAATTTAAAATAAAATAAAATATAAATAATAAATAATAAAAATAATTTAAAATAAAAAATAATTAAAGAAAGTAATTAAAAATAAAATAATTAAAAATAAAAAATAATTTTTTTTCTAAAAATTTAAAAATTAAAAGTAAAATAAAATAAAAATAATCAAAAAATCGAAATAATAAAAAAAATTACAAAAAGCAATTAAAAATAAAAATAATTTTTTCGAAAAAATAAAATAAAAATTATTCGAAATAATAAAAAATAATTAAAAATAAAAATAATTAAAGAAAGTAATTAAAAAATAAATAATAATTTTTTTCGAAAAAAAAATTATTCGAAATAATAAAAAACAATTAAAAAATTGAAATAATAAAAATAAAAATAATTAAAGAAAGTAATTAAAAATAAAAAAAATAAAAAAATAAAAAATAATTTTTTGGAAAAATTATAAAAAATTATTGGAAATAATAAAAAATTGATTAAAATATCGAATCATTTACAAAGGATATTTTTACCAAACGACATTTACGTCAAAGTTGCATCCAAATGCACTTTTTAATTACAGTTTACCAAATAGTATTTGCATTTCACAAAACCCCTTTAGCTCAAAGGCATTTGTATTTTGCCAAAGACATTTGCCCAAAACTGAACCTAATATGCCCTAACTCTAGTTACTTTAATTAATCGTAGTCAGTTTAATTACCTGAAGTCGAGTTGACTGAATATTGATATGCTAATTAATTGGAGTCGGGTTAATTAATTAAGATGAGTCAGCTAGTTAAAGCTGGGTCAATTAATTATAGTAGACTTTAATTAATTATGGTTAGACTAATAAATTATAATTAGTTTAATTAACTATAGTCGGGTAAATTAATTGAGATGAATTGACTGATTGTAGTTAGGTTAATTAATGCTAAGATGATTAATATATTTTAAATTTTGTTATTGTAATATGTGTACATGTTAGTATTGTTTATTTTTGTTTTTAGATTTTGTTACGAATATGTTTGAATTTGAGGGTACTAGTTTTTAATTTGTTAGTTTTCTAGGAGAAATATATTTATCAAATTTGAGATGAAAAAATAATTTGTAATTTCTTTATTTAGCATAATGTCGTCTAGATCTTTTGCGACTGTATACTGGGGAGGTTGAATAGTACGAAATGAATATGGACATGATTACGAAGGTGGACAATCTACTAGTTTGAGTTTGGAAAAATATCCACATTTGATGAGTTACATGCTACGATTGAGCGCGTATTGAATCTACTAGAGAGCTAGTATATTCGTAGTTTGATGTTTAGACAACCGGTTCTAACACCCGGGAGTATTAGATATGACACTGTGGAGGTGGATAATGATGCTGCAGTTAAGATAATCCTGAAATTTGCACTTCAGTGTGGTTCTATGGGGTTTTTACAGTTTTATGCAATAGTAGATGAACAACAAGTGACAAATGCTTCAGCTGAGAGAGGTTCGAATGTTGATGAAGATGATGTTGGTCTGGATAATCAGTACGTGGAGTATGATGATGGTGATGATGATGATGACGGTGATGAAGAAGATGACTTATGGCTCGATAGTGATGACGAAAGCGATGGTGGTGATGGTAGTTATATGGTAGATGGGGGTCATGGATGTAACAATATGGAGGCTTACTACAACACCCATTGCAATAATCCCATTTTGCCGTTGGTACATCCACCGCCCTATTCAGAGATTAACTTTGATATGATGCAAGTAGATATAAGAGCTAAGCCAGGCTGTAATATGTTGTTTGATCCATCGAAAGAATTTGATGTGGGATGTTATTTCCATCACAGGATGCCAGTTGGCTGCGAAAGAGTATTCATTGAGAAGAAATCATCAGTTTTGTAGTGATGAGATAAGGAAGAAAACATATGTGATAAAGTGTGATAATCCAAATGGACAGTATGGTCGGAGGCTCCGTGCAACTAATAAAGCGGGTAACATGTTTTGGAAAATAACTTAGTACAATGGGCTACATACATGTAGTAATCCTCAAATGTCAAGGGATCACCGGCAACTTGATCAGAAGTACCTCTGCAACCGTATAGAAGCAATGATTGCTGCCCAGCCAGATGTTAAAATCAAGCCACTAACGGCCGAGATTAAAGACAAGCTGGGCTTCTAACCTACTTATTGTAAAACTTGAGGAGCTAAACAAATGGTGATTGCTAAAATTTTTGGATATGAGTCGTATAGTAGGTTGAGAAAGTTTATAAATATGATGGAGTTAATGAATCCAGGTTCTCATTTTGTAATTGATGATGACCTGAAATGGGTTAGAGGACAACTAGATCAGACTTGCAAACGGATATTTTGGACTTTCAAGCAGATGATTGAAGGCTGCAAAAGTTGTCGTCCTGTGATATTTGTTGATGGGATTTTTTTGTACGGGAAATACCGGGGAACACTCTTTTATGCGGCCTCTCTTGATGGCAACAATCATATATTCCCGTTGGCTTTTGCTATAGTCGAGAAGGAGAATATTGATAATTGGACTTGGTTTATGGATCTGTTGTAGAAGTATGTCACTAGTGGAGAAAATATTTGTGTAATATCAGACATGCATATCGGGATTGAGAGAGCAATGGAGATAGAAGGGTGGCGTCCTCCACATGGCCACCATAGATATTGCATTCGGCACATTCTCAGCAACTACAATACAAAGTTCAAAAATGCTGAAGGGAAAAAACTTGTTCAGAGGGCAGGTAAATTTTGAAATTTTGTGAATTTGGTCGCACACTTGGTTATTTATTGTGTAACAATTAATTATTGTTGTTGTAATGTACAGCTTACGAGTATCAACAGCGGAAGTTCGAGTCCATCATGAATCGAATTAGGGAGTGGGATCCAGAAACAACTGAATGGTGTGACCAGATTCAAAGGGAGAAATGGACGAAGGCTTATGATGCTTACGGAATGAGATATGGATCGATGACAACGAATGTGGTTGAATCTGTTAATGGGATGCTGAAGGGTTTTCGTTCTCTACCAATAACAGTTATGGTGGAGAAGATATTTTATCAGTTGGTCCATTATTTTGACAACAAAAGAACGACATTCATGAGGTAGAAGGAACTGGGACGGCGATATACTTAATTTGAGGGTGAAACACTCGAGTGAAACAATCAAACTGCAAATGGGCATGATGTGGTACGGTTCGACTCTGATAGAGGATTTTTGAAGTTAAAATTGGATATAATAGAGCAGCTTGATCCGGGGGCCAGAAGCACACAGTCCACCTAAACCTGCGAATATGCTCATGTGAAAAATTTCAAGAGTTGAAAATCTCATGTTCTCACGTAATTGCAGCTTGTCAAAAATATGCTTATAATTACCAAGTGTTCGTAGATGACTTCTATACGTTGGATAGAACATTTTAATGCTATCAGTACATGTTTTATCCGTTGGGGCATCATGCTTACTGGCCTGAACCTGACGAGCTGCCATTAGTGCCAGACCCAAATCGCATTAGGAAGAAAGGAAGGCCCATTGCATCACGGATACGTAATGAGATGGACTAGAGTACGCCGAGCAGTAGCACTTCGCGTAACTATTGCAGCAACTGTGGAAAATCAGGGCACAATAGACAAACTTGTGCATACAAATCGCGCCGGGAATAAAACATTATTGTGGTTTATTATGTGAACAGTAAATATAATATATATGATTTCCATAATAGTTCCTCAATTTATATATATGAATTATTAAACTTCTGCTTTGTATTTACTTGTAATCGTAGTATGTGAACATTGAATGTAATATATCTGATTTCCATTACAGTTTCTCAATTTATATATATGAATTATGCAATTTAGATATTTGATTTTTGTAATATTACAATATCATAATTGTGTGAGATTTATTTGGTGTATTGTTTCTATTTGTAGATATGGAACATAGGAATTACATCAAGCCGGGACCTGAGGATGATTCATTACTTACACGGCAGGCCCGACATAGATCACAGGCCATATGGGATGCTGAGATAATTAAGAAATTTAACAATTGATCTATCATTTGTATGTTTTGTATTGAAATAAAATTGCCACTAACGTTTAATGTAACATTTTACAGATAGACCAGAATTAAGCTCTTGCATGTAGGCAAGGTGGATTGACGCTACAATACCTGAACTTGATAACTGGATAATACCATATTTTAGGGCTTCGAAATTTTATGGAGTTTATTCAATGGGATTTTGGCAACTTGATTGGCATTTGATTACAGCTTTGGTCGAGAGGTGGAGACCCGAGACTCACACCTTCCATATGCCGGAAGGTGAGTGCACGATCACACTACAGGATATCACGATTCTTACAGGACTTCCTATTGAAGGAGATGCAGTTACTGGCTGCACTACTACGGATTGGGGCTCTCTTTGTGAGGATCTACTTGGTGATCGCCCACCCGAGTTGCGTGGTTCAGTGGTCCGATTAGCCTGGTTGAGAGAACGTTTTGGTGTACTTCCTGGCGATGCCAATGAGGTTACCATACAACAGCATGCTATGGCATTCATTCTACGGTTGCTTGGAGGATGTATCTTTTCAGACAAATCAAGTTCTAGAGTTAATTTGATTTTTCTTCCACTACTGGAGGACCTCGAGTATCCTACTAGATATAGTTGGGGTTCAGCAGCACTTGCGTGGTTGTATATGGAGCAATGTGATGTGACCAATCCATCAGCACACAAAATCAGTGGTGCCATACATGTATTGCAGATTTAGGCGTGGGATCGCTTCAGTTGTGTCTCCCCATCCATCAGAAACCGTAACCCTTTACTAAATGCACATCTTGGTAGTCGGTATGTGATTTATTGCCTTTTAATTATTGGGTCATAAATTTTTTTCAATGCCTATAATATATTTAACTGTTCTTGGTTTTTGTTTATGCAGCTGAGGCCAAGCCCGGCAGATAACAGAGGTCCTCACACATACTTTGCCACATCTGCGCTACCAATTTGATAGAATGGCATCCACAGATGTAAGTAATGATAGCAACCAACGAGTTCAATGTAATGTTAGTTTGTAAATTAATTCTTTTTGTAATTTGTTCGTTTAATTTGATGTGTTTTAATACAATAACAGATTACCTGGGAGCCCTACACCGATCCTATTCTCCAGACTCTACCAGATTACTACTTGTAGGGACAACACATTTGGAGGGCTCGTGTCCCACTCATCTATTTCCATATCGTTGAGTGGCATTATCCAGATCGAGTACTTCGATAGTTTGGTATGCAGCAGCCAATACTTAATCCTCCTCGCGATCCAAAAGCCTTTCATGATACTGATTTAAGGCAATCTAGAAAGAATTGGGTCAATTTCCTCAGACGATGGATTGATATATGGGACGATCGTCTTAACTATATTGTCTCTGATATTCCTGCAACTGAGCCACTTCACTATCATTCAGAATATATGGAGTGGTACTGTAGACACATACGGAGATGGATTTCTTACAAAGAAGACGCAATGGGTGCAGCGGTTCATGAAACATTTTTAATTTCTTCATTAATTATTTTTTTAGTAACATAAATTATTGGTATTTGATAACTTCTGTTGACTTTGATTTCATGAACATGGTGTGGGATGGAACAAATCCTACAATTAAGTTCCGTTACATTTTGCGAGAACATGCAGGCTACAGCAAGATAATTAGGATAACATTATTCGCGTACGATGAGGAGAGGCGGATTACAATGATGCCACCACAACAACCGGCACCTACAACAGCATTCATTGGGGCGGACGAGGATAACCCACCTAAGACCGTACAGTCGACCCAAAGGACCACTCGAGCTCATCCAGCTGATGATGCCGTCCCCTACCTCGTGGCCTATCATACACAGTCACAGTTTATGATCCCCAGTAGCACGATAGATTTCACTCCAAAGTTCAGCCAGTTTGCCAGCCAATTTTTTTAGGGATCCGCTTACTGTCAGACTCCCGTTCAAAATATTTTCTATACTCGAGGAGCGTTTGATGATTCTCAGAGTTCCTATGCACCTGATATGTTATCTGATTTCTCTCCTTATTACTTAGGTCCTTCTACAGTAGGATATGTACCGTCTCAGTATGGGTTATTTTTCCATTTTGGTGATGTACCCACATCACAGCCATGCTTCCCATCATAGGATATGCCCTCGTAATCTACATTTCCTACTCATCTGGAACCTCGTCCTCAGTACAACACTAGACTTGCCAAATGTCAGAGACAACCCGGTTGTGAAATAGAAGGCCACGCAGGAGGACAACATCATCATCAGTGATACTTTTGGGTTGTGGATTGTTATCTATTATTACAATGTTTATTTGTCGGATTGTTTTAGTTCATGGATTGTTATCTACTATTGCACTTTCTTTTAATCTGGATATTTCATCTTTATGTATCTTACCAATTTATTTTATGCATTTTATTTTTTTAGCAATTTTATCTATTATTTTATCTATATCTATTAATTATTCACTTACTAAACAAATTAATTACATAAATATTAAATTATTAATTAATTATATGTCTTAATAAATTTTAAATTAATTATTAATAATTACGTTATATTTATAATGTTTTAAAATAAAAAAACGTTATATTTATAAGGTTGTATAAATATAAATGTTATAAATAAACATTATTATAAATATAAAAAGAAAAACAAAAAAACATAAAATGTGCAGCTACAAAAAGAAAAGAAAGTAAAAAATAAATTAATTAAGATTTGGGTGCGCCTCATGCGCACAGGATGTGTGCTTGTCAAAGAGGCGCACAGTGCTTTGTGCGCCCCTTTTGAGAGTCGCACAAGCTCTAAATCTGTAATTTTTTTTAAAAAGTACTTAAATTGGTAATTTTTTTAACCTACTTTTTGAAAAAAGCCCAGAGTTTTGTGCTTAATCTTAACCAGAACTTCTAGAAACTCAAACGTATACAGAGTGTATTGTTTGCTAAAGTTTATGCTTTAACCTATTGAAAGGCCTATCAGCTCCTCTTATGATTTTTCTCTTCTAAGTGTTATTTTAGGAGCTTAAGCATGACTCCTCCCCCTCCCCATCCTTCATGCCCGAACCAGATTGACAGATTATCAAACGGGCACGAATAATCTTCTTATGTTTCACATGGATTCTTGCAACTCTTACCAATCGCAATACATTTTCTTGCATTCTCGATTATCGTCTTAGAGTCGCCACTAACCTATTTACTAGGCCAGTTAGAAGTTTTAGTTAAACATTGGACAACGTTTTATTTTCTACGAATCAAATATTCTTGAATTTGGGGATTTAGATACGCTTAAAAGCCTAACATTGGTTAATCGATTGCATTTTTCCATCTTTATGAACAATCGTTAACGGGCATTCTTGATCTATTTATTGCTTACATGACGCCTAAAGTGTCCATACATTGATAACATTCAATCAAACAAGAAAACACGACACAAATAAAGATGCCAAGCAAATAGAACATAACAAAATAAAGAGAGAAAAAAACCAATCCGAGCCGTCACGAGCAACGCTATCACATCGCCCTGGTTTTTACATCCCTAGACAAGACCCCATGAATTTAATCATTAAAGTAAACATGCCTGAAAAATCACATATGAAAGTCCCCAAAATTTCTAGGGCAAGACGAATGTTAAATTTTATAATCTAAGAAGCACCAGCACTTTTCGGGGGCTTTCGTATTGTGTCGTGTCATGTTCGCCACTCCGACACTCTTCGACATGCAACCGACACGTGATCAACACTCCAAACACGTCAGCAACACGTGAGTCCAGTATTTCAACACGCCATTTCGACACGCACGTGGTTAATTTTAAGCATTTTCAATAATTTATCAAAAATCTATATACTTAAGTCAGATACCCAGCCACCCCAAAATTAATATACCTAGCCAGCCCCAAAAAACCTAATCGTGAATCTTAACATAAGAAGAAGAAGAAACCCACCGCTGATATTTTTATACATACATGATAATGCATATATAGAAATATACATTTAATATACAACGTGTCTCACTATGTCGAAATTCTCTATTTTTTTAATAACGTGTCGGCGTGTCTATTGACACCTAAATTTTGATTTTTTTTTCTTTAATAATTTTTTTTACATAAAAAATGAGAATTGGCTTAGTTCTCGCCAAAAATAATGAATCTTTATGCATAGCATAACTAATTTAGTTTAGAATGCATTGCATTGCATTTAATTGGATTGGCGGCAGGGGAATTGAGCTTGAAATTGAGTAGACAAATGGACTTAAATCAGCAGAAACTTTTCGGCGATAAGAAGGAATTGTGCCGAAAATTCAAGAAGGATTGGGGCCTATTTGGAGCTTATAATTGAGAAAATGCTTTAATTAAATGTCAAATATTCGAATAAGGCCTAGGTTAAGCCCAAAATTACGTGAATGAGCCCGTAATTTAATGAAAAAATCGGCCAAGGCAGGGGAGGGGATGTCCGAAATTTTGAGGGCTCTAGACCTATTCTCAGACTTAATTCAGCCTGTTTGCGCTCATTTAAATGTTAAAGGCTTTTAATTAATTATCCATTAATCAATTAAAGCCTAAATCGAGCTCGAAAATGTGCATCAAAGCCTATAAAGAGTGAAATTTTCGGCCAAGTCCACTTATTATCATGTGTGCCAAAAATTCTAAGGAATTTTAAGAGAAATTGGACCTTTAATTAATTAAATTCGGATTCTTAAGATAGAGGGCCAAAATAGGAAACTAACTCCAACTAGGATTATGAAAACTTGAGCCCTAAGCTTACAAGGTTTTTTTATAAATAAGAAGCTGTGCCTAGGGTTTCAGAGGTCGGCAATTATTCAGAATTTTCGGAGAAGAGAGACTTAGAGAAAAATCAATGAGTACGAGAACTTTCCCCCAAGGGTCAAAGCTCTCCTCCTCCCCCCGGTGCCATCCGCTCGTGCACCACCCCGCGTGCATCGGCGTCCACCGTAGCTCACCGTCACTCAGCTGCCACCCAATCACCGACTCCCCCACCATCCGTCCGCCGTTGCACAGCAGTCGCTCGCCCTCCAATCGCCGTTGTTCGAAGCCGGAGTCGTTTCATTGCTTGAGGCTGTTTAGGAGCTGTTCGGGGACCAATTCGCTGCTGTTTTGGTGCTGGAGTTTGCTGTTATTCCTGGCTTATTTTGCTGCTGTTTTGACACTAAATTTCCTGTTGTTTCGGTGCTCAAATACCTACTGTTTCGCTGCTGATTTTCTACTGTTCGGTACCCAAAATAGTTTTGTTTTGGGCAATTATTTGCTACTAATCAGTGCAAATTTTCTTGCTCACAATCGGGGCTGATTATTACATTACTTTGGCGCGAATTCCTTGTCGTTTGGTGCCAATTAAAGCTCAAGTTTGCTGCTGCAAAGTGCATCTCATGGAAGCTTGAATTCGTGCAAATCAAGCTCCTAGGCGTGCACAATTCCCCCACCGATCGGTCCAAGTAACTCAACTTGTTCGTCAAGTTTTGGTTCAAACTCGAATTAGGTAACATCCTTATCGCAAGATATTCTGAAAATTATCTGTATGATTTGAATGTGAAGTGAATATTTGATGAGCATGGACAATTTTCGGGTAGATTATGGTTGCCTAATTTGAAATTGCGAATTTGAAGCAAATCTTGAGGACATTGTGCATATTTTTGGATTTTGGGATATTTCTCGAAATATTTGGCATATCTTGTGGTTTAAGTTGAAACTTTCGAAAATTCTGAACATATATTTCCTAATTTGGGTAATTATCTAAAATATTTTGAAAAAATCTCATAAGATAATCTCCTAATTTTAAAGAGATGTGGATACGGCAATCTTGCCCTTTATAATTCGGCATTTATCCTCTAGGTAGCCGAAGTTTCTTTTATTTTTATATACTATAGTTTCATGTCTCATTCAATTCAAATAAATTTATAATTTACCTTGAGTATAATACATGCTCCCATGTGCCTAAGTCCCGAGGAAAAATATGCTTAAGGATGACTATCCGACTTCACCCCCGAAGTATGATCTCATTTGCACATCGAAATTGTCTATCACATCCCGATCCCTTAGGATCGGACTGACAAATTTCATGAAATTGGATTTTACTATCCGACTCATAATGTTTGGGTACGACTCTAATCCAATATTTAAATTCACAATCAGACCCTAATCTTTGGGTATGAGGTGATTTTATCGAAAAAATTCGGATTATAAGGTGTATTATGCTCAAGGTTTATTATACTTTTATTTGATTCATTTTATCTAAAAAATTCATGTCTTGATCTTGAATGAATTTTTTCGAAATTTAAACTTCAAAAATAAATTTTAACATGAATTGGATTTTGAGGAATCAATTTCTTAACTTATGTTAATCGTCGTTAATTTTGGACCAATTTCCTTTCGACACTTCATAAAAACTGAAAATTCATAAAAGATGAAGTCATTCATTTGCGTATCATATAGTTTAATTATCATGCATATTTATTATGTCCATCATACTTTTTTCGCAAGTCACATAGGGTAGTACACATCCTTGCACGTCATTATACAATGTGTCATGTCGTGTCGCATTATATCATGTTCCATCCGTCATTCATGCATTGTTTTACTATGTTATGTAGTTTAATGAAATCATGTAGCATGTCATTTAGGTTAGAATTCATGTTTTTTCTTGCATTAAAGTTTGATTTTTTTTATTTAAGAAAAATCGTCATGTATGATTATTTTTCTTGTCATATAATTTAGAATGCTTGTCATAACATCATATAGTTAGATTTTGCATTTCATTAATGTCATTGTCATATTCGTGCATTTGCATAGTATTCATTAAATCAAGAAAACCCAAAAACATAATTTCACCTTGATTTTTAAAGTGAATTAATTGAATTTGCCAATTCAAGGAATTTATCATAAAAATGGTACTGAAAGGGCGTTAATTGAAAAGTTAACCTAATTAAGTCCCCGAACCTAAATCTTTGGTTTGCAGAAAATAAAGTATACTCCCGATACTTTATTTAGGTATCCAATCTATCTACAAAAAAAGATTAGTGGTGGCTTCGAAATTGAAATTTTTTTGATATTAATCATGTGAACCTAAGTTGCGAATTGGTAGAAATTGAGAGAGCTCAGACTAGGTTGGTTAATTTAATTAATTAATTTGGTAATCCATTAAATGAGAATTTTTTATTTTAGGTCGCGACAGTGTCGCATGTCGGTGTCGGTGCTATATAGGTTATAACACCAAGCTAGGCTTATCAAAATCCACCTTTTAATTCTCTTTTCATTCTCTTTCGCCCTCACTCTATCTCGCACTCACTCACTCAGCACTCACACCTCAGTTTGGATATGAATTTTCCTATATTTGATTAAATATGAAAGTGCTTTAGGAATATAGATTGGATCGGGTATGAGTTATGTATTGATTGGGTCGGTTATGGGTCACTAAATTTGCATTATAATAAATAGATCATAAACGGTTAAATGGGTCTATTTGGGTCGGACCAAGTACGACCCGACCCGACACACCCATTTGACGGGTCTACACAAAACTAGCACAAAGAAAGGATAAACTCGTGAAATGGATAAACGCCTGTTAGTTGGTCGCAAGAAAGAACCATAACCTTTATGTTAATAAAACATTCCTTCTCTATGGTCTAAACTTGGCAGCAAATTTAATCAATCCCACTACATTATCATCTTCGAGAAGGGCTACACCATGTAAAGTATTGTTTCTAGCTCTTCCAATGTAGCAGATGCAACCATTTCAAGCCAGCTTGAAGAAATTCCTGCAGCCCGTTGTTTACCCTTTCATCTCTTTTCTTTAGCCTACAAAGTTGCAAAAGCGTGTACATTAAAAAGAACTATCTTCCGTTTTGCAAAGAAGACAACAGTATGGATCGGTTGAAGCCCATGTCGCCATCCTATCCAACATAGATAACCCATTGACCGTAAACTGAACTAGGCATGTTCCGACTCAACCAAGCCAATCGATGTCCATCCGCCTTTAGACCCACATGCTAAAGTTAGCATAAGAGAAGTATTTAGTAACGACACCTTCTGAAGAGATCATCCCATGTAATTATAATTACATACATGTACAGTTTCTCTTCTTATGATTTCCATGTGTTTCACACAATTTAAGTTTACCAAATTATCCGCTTTGGCCCGTCTCTGTTGGAGTTGGCGAATACTTCGGGGACCCTTGTTTCTCATATCGGGTACGCCCACGTGAGCTTAGGGAAACTGAAGTGTTATCCAACGACATGTGACCCCTGCGCGCGGAATGCGGGGCAGCGCCCCCGACACGGGTGCCCCGCTGCCCGGTCAGCGGGTGTACGCCCATATGGTATGGAATTAAGGGATTTCATATAGGTTTAGGTTTTGGGCCCGTTTGGGGCATATATATATTTTCTCGTTTTTTTATCATTGTAACGAGTTGAGTGGCTGTAAACCGAAACTATAGTGAAATCTCTTTGCAGGACGTAGCCCTATTCTGGGGTGAACCTGGGTAATCTCGTGTATCGTCCAATTTTCTCTTTGATTTCTGTGTGATCATTCTGAATCAGTGTGTGATAAATCCCTTCAGTCTCATACCGAGTTTCACGATTTTGCCCTTTGACGTACAGGTGGGCACTTTCCCAAAAGGTTACCCATCCCGATAGTGCTCCCACCCAAGCAAACTTAGCTTTGAACTTTAGCATTGCCGTTACATCAATTCCATGTATATCAATTCCGTCTAATATTAATTCCGACGCACTCACTATCATCACACTCAGAGATTCGTAGAATTTCCTCACTACATCCAAGCCTCGTTCGGGCAGTTTGAGCGCGAGTGTGGAATTGTAAAACGATCTGGATTGCTCTCCAATTGTCTGAAGTTAAGATCGCCTCGGCACATACCGATTTCTCATCGACATCTCTTCGGCAGGTCCACAGAATTGATTTTCTCCAGCAAGTTGCTGTGACATATTAGTGAAATGTGGGACGCCGGGCCATGACTTTCATTTCTGACAAATTATGGTCTGCACAGTAGGAAGTACTTCTATACATACATGGATATGATGACGAAAGATATCCTGAATTGAGTAACATCATGAATACAAATTCTTGAGTGAAAAGGATGGACTACAATACTTTGTATATGATGATGAGAGTTATCCTGAAGGAATACCAACTGGTTTTATTTTCTTTCCTTTTTCAAAATTAAGTGAAATCACGGATACAAAATTCTTGAGAGAAAAAGATGAACTGCATATACTTGTCTTTCATGGGGCATTAGTACACGTACTGAAATTTAATTCCTATATAATCTATACTGACGGCCAAATCAATCATTTTGAAAAGCGAAATATGAGGTTTATCGAGATTAGTTTTGCCAAATTAGTTTATAAAGTGATGCGTCCAACTGTTATTAACCGTTGCATATAGCTCACTTAGTTAAACACTTGCTCGCAATCCGACGCGTCACTTGATAAACTAGTCTTGTAAATTGACCCGGACATGCCATAGAGAGCGCGAAACTCCTATAATAATGTCGATTGCAACGTTGGTTGCCCCTCCCGCCTCTCTTTCAATAAATAAAAACTAAACGAAACGAAACACAAACCTTTTAAAAAATTTGGCACCTCACTCCAAATCAAACAAGTTTAAAAATGAACATTGAATCCTCAAATAAGAGAGGACAACGAGCAACCCCTATAGACAATAACCCACCTACTCAGCACGCCGTCATCGGTGGTTCGCAGTTTAATAATATGCTCCCGCAATTTTTCTTCTTCTTCTTCTTCTTTGGTAAGCATCTTCATGTGTATGTATGGAGACCATTCAACGGCATATGTACGAGGAATGGATCTCGACCGAGTTTGTGCTCTTCTTTGTTGTCGGACACTGTGAGGGAATCACGATGAAATTGGTTATTGGATCAATGGGGGCGGTTCTTGTTTTATTCAATGGACCTTTCCTCCTTCCTAAAAGCACGTGCCACTCCATTAAACTAAAGAAAAAAACAAAGAAGAATACATCTGTTTACAATGAATCACGTGTCTTGCTAATTGTACTTACGATGGGGAGAAATTTGCCATGCTATACAGAAAAGAAGGGAGAGACACATAGCTTAACACTAAGATTTCTTTAATTATGCGATTAGACTTTTGTCGTAAAGATTGTCCATGTCCATGTCTTTTCATATTATCCACATTGTCATGCAATCGGGTACGAATCTTTCGGCTCAACAGGCGCTTCTTAAGGCAACTTTTTGCCCAACTTATAGAAACCCTAATGCATGACTCAGTGAAGATCGTGCCGCGCCTTTTTTAAGTTCATTGCTTTTACCAAACTTCACTGCATACACATGGAGGCAAATGCTTTTTAGACTATTCTCGAGGACTTTTTGGATAGTCTCTCTCGCTCGCCAAAGATAGTGGAGTTTGACAAACGTGGTTAATATCACCTAAATGAGTAAATATCCTTTGGATCAAACACCTATTCGGATCATATTTGGAATGTCGGATTGGAGTACTTTCCTTTTGTAGCTCTCTTTTTTTAAGAATTCAGGAGGCCACAAATGCAGAAGCCCAGCTATATTGAGGCCCGTGGAACATCTAACGAGCGTCGTGAATCGGACCCGAAACAATCTGCATGTAGCCTATGGTATTTGAACAGGTGACCTCCAATTCATATGCTAGGAATCCCCTCACGCATAACGTCAGCCCTAAGGGATTCTTGTCTGTGACTTTTTTGATAGGCCCAACGCTTTACAATCGGAGAATGACTCGACGATCCTATCAACTTCGGCTTGAGTCACATTCTTTTCTCATATCATCACGATGACATCTCACCCCAAAAATACTGTGAAAATTAAACAAGAACTCTATATAGAAATTGTTTTAATATCAACCCTAAGTTAAACTGGGCTCCGATATCTACTTAGACATTCACCAGCGTACCACTAATTTAATCATATATATAGGGTTTTTTTAATGGGTGGCTCCATGGCACTAGTTAACCATGTTTATTTAAGGATGTTTCGATTCTCAAAGTACCGATTACACATAACATGAAAAAGAAAAGACAATGCATTGGAAATCACAGGGTTCCTTAAATGAAAATTTAACCGGCCTAAGTGCACTCGTTAACGAATTCCATGTGTGTCGACAAAAGGGCTCATACATCAACCTATATGGGCAAGTTCTTGCATACTTAATATGTACAAACACATGTTGCGTGTGTGGAGAGATTGATAGAGATGCGAGTGATCAAAAGAGTCATGAATGGTGTGATGAAGAGGAAGGATATGGCTTGATGGGTGCGTTGATGATTAAATGGACGACTCTTTTTCTCCACTCCACATGTGAATTAATGGAGGTCCATCCACCTATCGCACAAAGCTAAAAGAACAACAAAATAAAGAGCAACACGACATGGACACAGACGCTCCCTCGATAGTAGCTACTCCCCCCACACAAACCCGTTTCTTTCTTTTTTCCTCTCTTCTTTTTCCTTGCCTTTCCTCTATATATGACACTAAATTGGCATCCAAAGAGATGAGGCCTCCTCTGAGTTGTAAAGCCAATAAATAGGGCTTCCTCCTTCAGCCAAAGAGACTTTTGCTTTGCTTTGCTTTGTTTTGTTTTGGTTTGGTTTGTTTTGTTTTGTTTGTGTTGTTCCACCGCTTTCTTACAAGCATTAGCATAGGTTTAAACATATGCGAAACCATAGAAAAGATCCGAGTTCGGTCGTGTAGCAATGATTGGAGAAGGAAGGTAATACAGAGGCCTGTTCATTCATTTCGATTTTCTTTTCTTATCATATTAAGACATGATATCGAGATCGGAGTCGGCACAGTTGGATGAGTTGTTCTTTTCGAGATGCTAGATCATATTTTGGGTCTCACAATTAGGTTAAAAGTAGAAGGACATGCGGTTTTTTGGATTGATTAAAGCTCACAGGCTTCATGAGTAGCATGAGGAGGCTGGATAAGATGAAATGTAGAATCTTTCCCTCTCTAGCTGTACTAGAGAACTAGACGAGGAATCTTTGTTGAATGTGGATGCATTAGCCCAAAGCTAAATGCTGAAAAGACTTAAAACCATTCAAGGGTTGGATGCAAGATATGATAAAGAAAGATAATTTTATTTTAAAACGACGCAGCTAATTTTGCCAAGATCGATTAATGTGAACGGTGGCCTCAGGCAGGTCTACGTCCAAGAGCAGAAATCTTGCCAATCAAAGAGACAAAATATTGATCTCCCCTGGTTCATGTGGGCGTCGGCGTGATGCTCATTAGATTTTCTTTTTTTCTTCAGTTGCCTTTTCCTTTTTGAAGCTTTTTCCTTTCTTTTTGTGATGAAATTTGACATGGGATGGGGGAAGTTGGGGGGGACCGGTTGCTGTCTTTTGCATTCGGCATGTAATCAAGAGATTCATATCTCTGAGAAAATTCAGAATCATTCGCTCCTTTGAAGTAAAAGAGAGACACTTTAGCACAAGGGCCTATGAATGATATGCTTTTTGCAGCTATCAAAACCCCACGAGCATATGGCTTGGCGTGGCAAGTTTAAAAAAAAATAAAAATTCAGGGTCCAAAAGATGAAATTTTTCAATGGGTCCTTTCTAATGTGTTTTGGCCACCTAAAGTCGAAAATTTCCCACGAGTGAAAAAAGGCGAGGCAATGAGCCTAGACGCTGCTCCCCCCACACCCACTAAAGAAACCCTAGTTTCATTATCTTGGGACGTGGAAAGAAACTTTGGCTTTTAGGTTTTATACTTTGGATTCCTAACTTTTAAAGACCATTTTATTTAGATATTCCCTAAGAAAGTGCTTGAGAAGTGGTGCCGTATACAACTTACATTGGTTTTTACTTAGCTCGATGAATAAAATGAAATGGAGTATAAACAGTAAAAGACCAGATAACCCTTTTTGATGTTAAGAGCATGGGGTACGTGACACTTCAAAAGCATCCCCAAAGAAAAAAAATTATGAAATCCGTCCACATCCATGGCAATTTTGCACGATCTAATAAATAAAGCAGCCGTCGCCCTTTTGATCACTTCTGTCACACCTGTTGTCTTTCTCTGTGGAATGAGATATCTCATGATCCTTTTTTTAAGGTGACATTCATGATAGTTCCTCGGCCATGCTCTTCTTTAGTGCAATTACTTGTGAATCATATCCACCAGTTACCAATGGTGTCCGAAGTCTTTCAATCCCAACTACCCTCGTCCTGATATTTTCCCCCCGACTCTTTTCAACAGATTAGATTCGACTCTCAAAGCTTATTGCGGACAAAGATTGCATGTGTCCCACGGTCCCAGCCAGGTCACCACTTTTTGCAACCAATGAGAAGGGTCCACGTCGTCACGGATCTTAATTTTGTTGGTAATATAGCCACCCCCAAACGCATATACTAGTGCACTACCCACAAACTAGTCACTAATCACGTGTTTTCTTATACATAAGACAAGACAATTGTATTCGATGCTAATCTTTTGTAGGTGATGGGGTCGTGTCGGATCTTCTCTATCAATCCCATAATTTTTCCAATTACCATCATCGCGGGCACTTTGACTTTACGACAATGGATCACAGCTTACCTAAATATAGAATGGAAGTTAGATGGCTTATGTCCAGATTAAAGGATGGATATTTCTCTTCTTTAGGACCGACATGCTGATTTAATATTGTTGTTGATGGACTGTGGGGGAGTGTTGTCCTCATCACATATTCCAACATGGACACTGTTTTTTTCTTGTTAAATTCCCTATTTTTTTTTTTTTACCTCCCCTCCTTTTCTTTTTCTCTCAAGACATGAGTTCATCAAACGCAACTTTTATTAATGGGTTATAAAATTCCTCGAAGTAGTTGATTTACCAAACCAAAGTCCCAATTTTGCTCAGTGTGACCCCTTTTCAGTGGGGAAGAGGGGTGACATTGATTGGTGATATAAGTCCAAATTCCAAAGGCTCCTCTTAAGTCCCACCATGATGGACTAATGAGCAATGGCCACATCGCGTTCCTCCGTCAACTTCCACAGCCGCTTCACTAGATCAACTGGTTCCAAGATATTAAAAAATCCTGATGAGGTCGATTGTGGGAACCAATATTGTCGAATGAAAATGAAAAGCATGATGCAAGGAAAAAAAAAAAAGAATTTCCGGTTATTATCAACCCCATTTTTGTATGGCCATGAACGCGGAATGAGAAGCCTATGCAAGTATCTCCCATGTGGTCCTCACCCTTTTAGTCTCCTCCATCAATGGCATATACGATGATGAAGAGAAAGGGTGCTGGAGCGAAATTGTCCCTATGTATTCCTTACTGCGCGCGGTGGTCCAACCGGCCAAGTTGGGCGTACATGCGAAATAATGTGCGGGTGACCGATGTTGTTCACCTAGGGCTTCATGAAGATGTACATATTGCGGAAATGGCGATGATCGTAATTGCCCCAATAAATGGTCACCTTTCTTCACCAGCCAATGAAATAGAAAGGGCCATTCGGGGGGTCCTTTGTTACTTTGTGCGTGAAAGAAGAGAACAGCATAAGCTGTGCCGGGGATACAGGGGAAAGTGACAACGCTATGTTCTTACCGTGCCAAGTGCACAAAAAAACGAAACAAAGGAGACATAGAAAGCCCTTGGCCTTTTTCTTATAATGAACTTCATCCATCATTGTGTCCGAGCTTTCTCGCTCGCGCCGTACCACTCCACTCAGCGCGAATCTGCATCCGAAGATGAGTATAGGGAGGAAATTTCCTACCATGTATGGATGCTACGTAATGAAAATGGCTATTTTAGTACTCTCTCTCTCTCAATCAATTTGAGAGGGGTAGTTGGGGATTGGATGGAAAAAATATGGGAGCGCATACGGATGAAAAGGAATCATGGGGGAGGGGTGTGTCACGGGAGGCGATTCGGCCACTTAAATGAGGAAGAGGAGTGCGTAGGGTTTGGTGGATTGTATTGGTTCCCTGAGCCTCCGACTTTTATTGCGAGCGGGACCAACCGAGGAGTCCCTTCCCGCTCTATTCACCGAGCCATCATCGCCCCACGCAAAAATCCAAACGTCCCTCTCTTGCAAAAGCTATTTTTGCAAGTACTACTGACGATTGAAATGGAAACAAACGGCAACGCTACAAAGTCTTTCGCAGTCAATCACGTGCCATGCACAGAGGGAGAGAGAGAGAGAGAGAGAGAGAGATGTAACATTTTGTGGGTCAAGAAAAAGATGGAAGACATACAGTCTGTTTTATTACAAGGGTCGATTGAAACCAATACAAAAAAACACGCATGAAAAAGGTCCCAAAACCTTTTTATGTTCGCGAAGTGCCCCCCCCGACCCGTCTCAACGCGGTGGGGGCCTCAAACGAAAAAGAAAAAAGAAAAAAATGAAAAGAATGGAAGTATTTTGTCCGCACGTGCGTCCTTCGCACGTATGGACCAGCACTCGAAGAAGGGATTTCATTTTCAGTATAAGGTCAGGGCCGAACCCTAGGCCATTAAAAAGGGGTAAGGTGTGATTCCCGCCCAAAAAGAAAGAAAAGGCACACCATACAAAACACTCTCTCAGTCTCAAAACTCTCTAGTAAACATCAAAGGAGGAGGAGGAGGAGGAGCCGCATCTTATTCAGCTTTTCAGGAGTCGATGTGGGAGGCTTGACTTTGAAATTTTAACTTCACCACCACCACCATATTTAATATTATGCCCTTAATCTTGCCAACTCGAAGACCGTAGATGTCATGTCTCTTCCCCACCTTCCCCTTTTCTCCACACACAAAAAAAAAAAAAATTATTTCTATACAGTTGTGAAGGTCCCACGATCTCCTTACCCTTTCATTCCACAATCAATGCCGCCTTTGAATTCAAACCCCCACTTCCATCACTCCACCACCATTTCAACACCACCACCATCTCTCTCTCTTTCTCTCTCCTCCTTTGCTTTTCATGACCAAACATCATTAAACAACTCCCCCCCCTTCCCTTGGGAATCAGCAAAGCCATCCCCCATTAACGTTTGTGGCAATGCCCTCCTTGAGAAACAGAGAAACAAAAAAGAATCAAGAAAATCTCCAAAAGCACCAACCCCATCTCTCGTACGTACGTACGTACATACGTTATTTACTATGGTCCTCTACATCACTCGCTTCATCAAACAAGTCAATCTGATCAACCCAACTAAAAAACATAGAGGCTTCTACTTTCTAGACAGCTCGGGGACCCACCAAGTGTCCGGTCTCTCTCTCTCTCTCTCTCTCTCTCTCTCTCTCTCTCTCTCCGGCCTTTTCTCTTCCTTTGGTTATTATTCAATTTCCCCAGGCTCGGAGTTTCCTTTATCAACATCTACCCATAAGATGTTACTTAATTTCCTCCTTTTGTTATTATACGATGGCGATAACGAGGACGAGGATGATGAGTCACTAAACCTAGTTCTTGCCTGAGCCGTCACTCTGAACTGGGGCAGCACTTTTGGGGCCTTCCTCTTGCTACCGCTTTGCACCAGTTTTTGCATTAATCGGTAACAGCTGATGATCTTCTCCTGCACAAAAAAAAATTAAATTAAATTAAATTAACTTAAATTGGATATGGACTCGTGTTTACATTCTTGTGCCCCAACCATAGTCACGTTCAGACGCTTACTTTGCTTAGCCCATCGCACCACGATTCTGCATTCTCCGGATTACAGAGAGACAGACTCGGGATATCACTCGCAGCATGTAGCACGGCCGCCGCGGCGATGCAGGACGGTCGATACTCGAGGAAGCTAGTTTCTGTTACATTAGCAATAGGCGCTGATTTCACTTAGGAAACCAATAATTCAATCCAATGTATTTGTTCATTGTGGAGGCATGGACATCCGTACTATATACTTTATTTGAACTGGAATTACCTTGGATGTTAGATAAGATTACGTGGGTCGCCTGCGAGACGAGAGACCCGACACCGGTGCCAGTTGGATCGACCTTCCACGCGAAGAAACTGATGAAGGTGAAGGGCGTTATGGATCGGAGCCTCCAATCCAGGACGCTTAGAACAAGAAGTTCCATCCTGCGGATTGTCCTCGGTTCAAAAATGTACCTGGCACCTTCAACCTGGTCAAAGAAGGAATTATTTCCATGAGGATAAAATAAACAAGCGAATGGGTAAACAAATGAATTAAAATATAAAGGGTCCCAACAGTTTTGTTGAGGAAAATAATTAGGTAGGTCTTTGAGACATGACAAGTTGACAAGGACCTGAAGATCCAGAAGAGAAGGAACCAGAGGTTCCTCCATCTTAGCTGCTAACGACAAGCAGGCCACCGAGAGGAGCTGCATCGGCCACCCATTTGGTTGCTGCTGAGACGAAGAATTCCAGAGAAAAACCAGAAAGGGCCAACAATAATTCATTAGAAAAATCCAGGCTCAGTGACAATAATTGCACAAAGGAAGTTCGTAAAAACTAATGATGAGAGGCTCGTGGGTACATACAAGTCAGCACAAAGCTAAACGCAATGTCATGATAATCAACTGCTGAATGCACACGTATGCACGCACTAAATGCGCTCGCTACTTTATACTAACCAAAAAAAAAAAATGTCAAGTTATAAGACTAACTTTTTACAAATAAAGTACCATGCAAATGAGCATTGAAATTGTGCACATTAGTTAGCATTATGATTTTATATATCAATTATTGCTATGGGTTGAGGGGGAAAAGGAGAGAGCAGGGGTACTTATGTCATTTCGGTGCTTTCTGAAAGGTCAAGTATAATTACTCCAGGGAGTCAAATAATTGTTACACGATTTCCGAAGGAAAGAGAGCAAAAAAAAAAAAAAAGAATCAATAATTATGACGCGCCAATCTCGACGACGCAATATTCACGTGAACTGCGAGTTCCGAGTTTCCGGCGGCAGCAAACGTTGACGGAAGCTTACCGGCAAGCTGCGCGAGCAAAGGAAGCGGTCGAGGTAATTGACGGACAGATACGCCGTCAACGGCTGGAATCCGTAGAAGGCATGCACCTGCAAACGCGGATTCCGTTATTAAACACAAAACATGACGTCGTCCAAGAACCCGATTAACAGACTCTCGAGTGAGCCGAGACTTTTGTCTCGTAGCGGGTCGTGGAGGATTCTACAGTGCGCCGGAGCTAGTACGCGCCGTCGCCGATCGGATCGCTCAGATCCATTTGCTCAGATCCGATTGGCGGTCGTAGGCCCAAAAAGGCGAAGATAACACGGCCGTGGCATTATCGTAATACCGGGCGGGCTTCGCGTCCGATTGTGAAGTGAACACGGGTGATGACAATCGGTGTCGTTATCGAAGTCGTACCTTGAGAATCCATGCAACGGATTCCTCCCTCGCGGAGGCGTCGAGCGACTGCGGTCTGAACCGGGCCACGTAGTCGGACCCAGGCACGAAGCGCTCCTCGTCCTCGATGAACCCCGCCACCGACTCCTCGGCGCGCGCCTGGGAGTCCAAGTCCCACGACGAGCACTCGGGCGAGCTGTCGGACAGGACCCCGGCGGAGTCCTCCTCGCAGAGCAGATCGGAGAAGCAGTCGGAGCACGAGACTGACATGATCGGCGGCCGGGCGAGCGATTTCTCATTCTCTCGCCATGTCGGGAGGGACGGCGGAGCACGTCGGTGGGGGGCGAGGACGGCCGCGTGCGACGGGGGCGGGGGGGAGAGGATCCGAAAGCGAGTCCGGGGAGCTCAAGTGGAGTGAGAGCCTTTGGGTGTTGGGGAGGTCCTCGAAGTTGAATCTATCTGTTTGTCTGGGTATAAATATAAGGCTGTTGATGCATTTTGGGATATTTATTTGTTTTTATTTTCCGTGTTTCACGTATATAATTTTCAGGGGGTAATTAGTAATTATTAATTATGTGTGGCTGTGCTGTGGCGTCTGTAAAAGGAAAAAAAAATATGCGAAAGGGTTTGATGGTTTTCCCGGGAAAAATGATTTGCCATACCGGGACAGTTTTTTTTTTTTTTTTTTTCTCTCTCTCCGATGATCTGATTTGTTTTCGGTTAAGTAGAGATTTTTCAATGTTCTATTGTTTCGAGGGATTCGAGGAGTGAGTCTGGTACCGTAACATGCAGTGCTCGTGCACGGGGGCTCGCAGCTTGTGACAGCCGAATCAAGAGGTGACACGTGGCTGCCAGCCGGGTGTTTTTCTTGAAGTTCAAATGCGATAAATTCATTAAACGCGACATGAGATAAAACGGATTCTATAACCCCGTAAAAATGTGTACGAATGAATTTTAATGTATAGTGTTGACACGTATAGTATGTCGATATTTTTTTAATTAAGCGTGTCTATGCTTGAAAAGTTAACTCGTTTATAACATGAACCCGATTAAACTGGACACGAGCACGCATAGCTACGTGCCGCGTAAATAGATATTGTCAAAAATTATCAATCCTACTCATGCTCACCAA
This sequence comes from Lenwebbia sp. NSW1173648, assembly GCA_029784005.1. NCBI lineage: Eukaryota > Viridiplantae > Streptophyta > Magnoliopsida > Myrtales > Myrtaceae > Lenwebbia > Lenwebbia sp. NSW1173648. The sequence goes on from JARCGZ010000011.1 coordinate 3,018,955, forward strand.
ACAGAGAAAGAATATAGCGACATGAGAGAGAGAGAGAGAGAGAGAGAGAGAGAGAGAGAGAGAGAGAGAGAGAGAGAGAGCGATCTCCTTGATGAGAAGGCCTAGATAAAGAAGCAGCTTTTGACAGGCTTCTAGAATTGTGAAGGGGCATGAATAAATTGAGTTGCACACCCAGCAAGAGGAAAACGTTTCTTGATAATATTTGTGAAACTGCATTTAACTCACACTACTCGCCTTTCACATAAGCGTGCTTAAGTAAGAGTGCTATCGCGTTAGGTGACCTCTCGGGAAAGTATCCAGCTCTATGCTAAATGACAAAATCATGAGACTCGATATAAAATGGAGAATAGCTCGAGTGAATTAATTCGGAGGGTCACAGTGCTTCATCATCACAAGCTTTTCTATCCATAGGATTCGTCTATTTAGTAGCACAAGTGAGGTGTGAAAAAGTGAATTAAGTCGGCGTGTCACAGCGCTTCTACATCACATGCTTCTCTGTTCATAAGACTCGCTTATTTAATAGCACAAGTGAGCTGTGAAAAAAAGACGGGCAAAATCAAAAAGATCTTATTATGTTCGGAAAAATTATCAAAAAAAGTCATAAATTTATTGCAATTACGTCAATTCAATCATATACCTTTTTTTTCTCAATTCAGTCACAAACCTCTTTTTCGCAATTCAGTCCTAAACTTTTTACATTTGTGCCAATTCAGTTCATCCGGTGAATTTCAACCCGAAATTGCTGACATGCACGTCGGCCATCCTACATGGCACGGTCGGTGCTAACGTGGATAAATTTTAATAATATTTTATAAAATTATAATCTTTTTTATTTTTTTTCTTTTTGCTTTATGTACTTTTTCTTTTTTTTTTCCCTGGACTTAGGGCCGACGAGGGCGACGCTGCCGCAGCCCTTTGCTCGTCGTGGCGAGAGCCAGGGAAAAAGAAAATGTAAAGAAATTAAAATTTGTTCACGTTAGCACTGCCCGTGCCACGTAAGACGGCCTGCGTCCACGTCAGCGATTTACAGCCAAAATTAACCGGACGAACTCAATTGGCAAAACGTTAAAATATTCAGGACTGAATTGAGAAAAAAAAAATTATGACTGAACTGCCACAATTGCAACAGGTCTAGGAAATTTTTTGGTAATTTTCCTTGTTTTTTTCTTACACTACTACTTGATAAGAAGCATGAATATAGAGCATTGAAACCTGTGTTATTATATTACTTATGATGTACTAAAAAACAATTTGAAGCACAATAAATATTTTCCTTTATCAAGTTCCCAATGGGGCACTATTTAACAAATTGCATATTCAATATCGATAGAATCACCCAAAAAGGGAAAAGAATGATGAAATTAGTTTCTACCGCGGCTATTCCCACGTCAACGCAACGCAGGCCCGTGGTCCAGTCCGGCAGCAGCGATGCAGTGGTTTCCTTCTTGGCCTTTTGCAGTGTGCAGTGTCCAGCGGCATCGTCCGGGTGCGAAAGCAAATCTTTGGAAGTTCCCGCTTCAGCAGAACGGTGTCGACCACTGCTCGAGCTCGGCATGGTCCCCGGGGGCCTAGGGCCTAGCCTCGTCGACTAGCCAGAGAGCGTAATTAAGGACCCTCTCGCACTTAGGTCCAGGCGATCCGTCACATAACCTGTCCATCCGATGCAAAACCGACGATTTTGAGTCCAGTTTTGTCGTGCTTTGCGTCATAATTGTGCTGGCCAGTTCGATGATTATTAAACGCGTCGTCTATGATCTAATTCGCCCGATTTGAAATCAAGTCATCTGACATGTTCTAATGGCGACCATGTGCATAATGACTTGAGCATGACCTACTTAGCTTAAAATAGGTAAGTATGTCTGCTCACTTCTAGAAATGAATTCATTATAAGAGACTGTTGATACTAAGCATTCTGTTAATGATAATTTTTTTAGATTTTAATTACAACAAACGTTAAAATTTTCGTAGGTAAACTAAAAGGGGGACGCGGGTTAACATATTTGACTGATTCTTTTCTACAATTATTTGGTCGTTGTGCAACTAATCAATTCGAGCGCCTCATCGTGGATGTAAATTACAAAAGCTAACATTTATCTAAGTAAATTACAAAAACCCACATTCACTCAAAAACTTCGATTCTCCGATGTGGGAGAATCTCAAGTTGAATCTCTATAACAATCTCTCCCTCACGTGTGAGCTCAGCCCCTTAATTCAGGTATTCTTCCGCATCAACTTATCTCAAGTTGAATCTCCATCAAACCCTTAATTCAGGTATTCTTCCGCATCAACTTATCTCAAGTTGAATCTCCATCAAAGCGCAAAGTTTCATAACTATGAAGTCTACTCCGTCAAAGCCCAAAGTTTCATAACTATGAAGTCTACCTTTGAGCCCGCTCAGTAACCGCATTGGATACCAACCATTGGCTCTGATATGGGAATGCGCAGCAGAAGTCTGATACATTTGCCCGGGGAGATCACCAAGAGGGAGCCTAAGTCCGAGCCCGTTAACATATCTAAAAGCTTAAGCTAATGAGTTATGGGCCAACATGAATATATTAACTGCTCTACAAGTAAACATCTTTTTGGAATCGGTCTATTAGGGAAAAAGTAAACATCTTTGTGCATGTGGAGGGTCGAACCATGCTCTTAAACATGAATAAACAACTATATAACCATTTAACCACCATCTATTTTTGTAGTGAAATTGTGCACCGTTTATATTTTAGTATAAGAATTTGATTTTTTTGGACAAAACAGAAATTGAAATTGGCAGGTTTGATTCCGGGTTCCAATTTTTTGAAACAAGGAGTCATAGGGTTGGTTCCTAGATCTAGACCAAGAATCAATCACCTAAATGTCAACACAATACGAGATATTGATTGGTCAGAACGATAAACACCCAAAACACATTTAGGTACGGTAACTTGTATAAACACGGTTGACGCATTTTCTAGGCAATGAATACATGTTACATCTAGAAAGTATTATCGAGTTAGGGTTTTTTTTTCATGTCCTAGGACTTTTGTAACCCTAAATTTGTTCTTGTTTTTTTTTTTTTTTTTAACATTTGCACTATTTTAATGATTTATTTAATGAAAAAAACAGTACTTGGATGTCGAGTACTTAACATGTTACAATGAGTATAATCGTGTCGGGTTAAAAAGATGACACTTTTTAACTTCAGCGTGTCAATTCGTGTCTAAGCGGTTTAAGCAAGTAAACACACTAAGGCCGATATGTTTAAGACACGAATTCATTTATGGCAAATTGAAACTTGCTTAGCTACGCGTCATCTCGTGTCGCATAAACGACTCGTGTTGAAAATTGCCGTCGTACTCTCACCCATTACACTCATATAAATCAGTTGCTTAAGGCCAGATTCATACACGAAGAATCTCATGTACATTCAAATGATGTGTTTGAGCACACTCGAAGACTAAAACTTTCAAATAATGATAAACGGTGAAAGTACTTGCAAACTTGTAATTATCGAGCAACAACGATAAACGTTGAATTTTGGTCTTAATACCTATTGGCGGGCGGGACAAGTCCAATACAACAGTGGAAGTGAGAAATTGCTTGATTTTGTGGGGGGTGATTTTAGGGATTCTTGAGAAACAAATCGCGATTCCTCAACCACCGTCGGATTAAAAAGGGGATGAATCTTGTCTTTTGATCATAAAATCTTCAGATTTCGTGCGCGTTACGAGTATTTACACGAGAGTGGCGGAAAAAATTATAAGGGAGCAAGGTTCGAGGATGCGTTTCTCGTGGACCATGTAACTAGACTTGTCAAAACGGACCATAAACTCGTTTTTTAATCCATATATGATGATCTGAGTTGTTATCAGGATTAGTTATATTAGATAAACGGGTTTACAACTTATTTAGACCCAACATACCTCTATGACTATCTTTTCATTCTCTCTCGTGCTCATTCCATCTGCACTCTCAGCTCAATTTGAGTATGAGTTTTTCTGAATATGAGTCAGGTTCGATATGTGTTGGGTATGAGTCAGGACTGATATTAGTAGTCACTAGATTTTCGTCGCAATAAATGAGTCATAAACGGGTTATATGGGTTTATTTTTGACGTACCATTTACGATCCGACCCATCTATTTGACGGGTCTACATATAACTTATCTCAAGGTCTAGTCAAAAGAAAGAAAGGAAAAAAAAAATGGGGTTGGGCAACATCACAATCCGGATGATGAAGGGGTTGTATTAAATACAGTAGCTGGTCAGCTTTCTCCCTGCTCGAGAACATGCGCCCCATCCCAGATTGAATCCTTGACATCCAGCAATATAATTTCCGGCGACTCTGCTTGCAATGCTGGTCTCCATCTCCACCGGCCAATATAAAGTTGGCTTAAAAACTGTTGACGAACATACCCGTCCGATAACATATAACTTGGATATTTTCTGTAACAAAGTGAGGATGCTACTCGTGAATTTTCGAATCCGAGGATACAAATCGACGCGTGAACCTGAAAATGAGTACTTTATTTTTATAAATTTCCCCAGATTAAATGGACAAATTATGTATTTTGAGATATTCTATCTTTAACAATAATGAAAAGCTATCTACATTTCTGTCCAGGATAAGAAGTAAAGTTTCTTATTAACATATGGATATTAGAATACGAACCCGGACGTAATTTCTTATCAAGACCTACGTCCTATAGGGAGTGTTGGGCTTTGATTTATGAGTTATCCTTGAAGTTCATCTAATTAAAGTTATTTTTCTACGTGCATGCGTTCGCTATCGATTGATGTGCGAACGACATGTATTCCCCATCGGAAGGAAACTAAACGAAACCCGTAAGCATCACAACCCAAAGCCGAAGCTCATTAGGAGTCGGAAAAATCACATATCGTTGGTCACAACAAATCAATCCCTTTTTGGACTCAATAATTCAACAGCTATTGTCTTGGCAAATATGCATACGCATCCCAAGTTAAACTATACTATGGTCGGACAAAAAGGGGAACTAAGACATCGATAAGACAACATCCTTGGGAAGGTTATCGCATGTCACTGGGCATGCACGAGCAAGAAAGCAGCAGAAACAGAAGTGAATAGGAACGCCCACGGTGGTTCGGGTTCCTGAAAAGATGGATCCCAGCCGGGTCTGTTCCGCGAGTGTGCGTGATCTCATGAGAGCAAAAGCTCGTTCTCGACAAAGTGGCGTCCGTCGGTTTCAAACTTCAATGATAGCATCTATAAAGGATGTATAGAGCCTAGCATTACTTTCGGACCTTGTAGTATAGAGTTCGCACTAGCTTCAATTCAAGCATCATCATCTCCCACACCCTGAAAAAATTATCACAAAAGTCTTAAATCTATTGCCCTTACGTCAATTCAGTTTTAAATATTTTAATTTAATCAATTTAATCCTAAACCTTTTGACAATTTACCAATATAGTCCATCCGGCCAGTTTTGACCGAAAATCGCTAACGTGGACGTCGGGCGTCTTACGTGACACCACCGGTGCAATAGGTATGGGGCATTTTGGATAATTTTCTCTCCCAACATTATTTGAGAAAATTGTCAAAAAGTCCTAAACCTTTTGTACTTTTGTTAATTCAGTCCTACGCCTTTAAGTTTGCCGATTAGGTCCTAAACCTTTTCACTTTTTGTTAGTTCAGTCTTATTGGCCGGAAATTGCTGACGTGGATGTCGGCCGTCCTACGTGGCACCATTAGCGCCGACATGGATAATATTTAGAGATTGTCCACGCTAGCATCAGTACGCCATATAGGACGACCAGCGCTAACTGGACTGCCAAATCAGCGCTTTCCGGTCAATTGGATTACATTAGCAAATCGTCAAAAGGTTTAGGACTGAATTGGTACAATTGAAAGATTTAAGACTAAATTAGCACAAGTGCAATAAGCGTTCGACTTTTTGGGTAATTTTCTCCCCCCACACTAATCTATTGATACTTGATGTGTGTGCGTCGCGATCAAGAGCTTGTGCATGCGGGGTTTAGTAGTTCGTTTCATTAGTCGGATCAAGCACCGGACCCTGCTAATCAAGGCCCCCCAACTATTTGGAATTCAATTGTCAATTGGACGAAATGAAACGTTCCATCCTTCATAATAGCTCGAGTTGGGGGTGCACTGTGCCTGAAGGGTGACCTCAAGACAACGTGTAATAGGATTGAAACGACCATTTGACTATTGATATAAAAATATCAAGTGATGAAAGAAACAATCTGCCTATCCCCGGGATCAGAAACGGGGGGATTCCTTTGTCCGATAAATTGTCGCTTGTAGAATGATCATCGATATTACATTAAATCATGATCTAGCATATGTAATTTAGTCTTTAATCTTTCTAAATTCTGTTTGTTTAATCCTAAATCTTTGCTCGAAGTTCCATTCAAGTCCTTTCGGTTCATTTTTGCCGAAAATAGCCGACCTAGCGGTGTGCCACGTAGGCGGCCGGCGATGCCTAGACCGTCACTTAGGCGATACCGGCAAAGATTGGGCTGGAATAACTAGAATAGGCTTTTCGCATAAAGGTTTAAGACAAAATTGGCAAAACCCAATATGCGTCCACTTTTTGTTGTTTTTGGGTTATTTTTTTTTAACCTTTATCTCATTGTCTTTGCCTCTAATTAATTTTATGAATCTTATATTGGTATTGGACCATAGGATTCTGGTATCAGTTCCTATCTCAACTTCTGCACAAACTCTGAAAATTTAACCCCAATCGGACCCCATTCACAAGCTTTACATATATGGTCGGCGAGCCAAATGATTGAGACATCTTCCCTCTTCTATGTAATTGACATTTCAAGTCTCCCCCATTGAACCCTAGTTTTGAATATTAGGTGGCGAGGGTTGGCTTTTGATGCATGTAATGATTGGTGGCGCTTCAATTTCAATGCGTTTCTTCATCAAAAAATGACTAATGAGCGTTTCTCTTTTTTCGTCAGCCTCAATCGTGTTCTTCTCTAGCTGGTTTTATAGTGTGGTGGTGGCTTTGATTAGTGACTGATTAGTTTAATTTGACTGTTGGTGATAGCATCTGTTGATAAACCATAGTGGCCAAGTTTTGACCGAAGTTGCAATAGCAAAGGTAGCAATTTCCAAGGAGAAGCTAAGCTAAGCTAAGCTAGTTATGGATGGATGCCCGGGCATTGAGAAGGAAGGACGCTTTCAGAGGCGAAAGGCCGTGGGGAGATACCGTCTGTGATCAATGAATCTCCGATCGGGAAACAGTATCCAAGCTCTGTGGCTAGTCGGCCACAGAGAGGCGAGTTTGGTTCTTTCTTCTTCTTCGAGAGAGCGCGTGGTTGCTTGAGGTAGATCTATGCCTTCTTGATTTTAAAAAGGGTTAAAGTTGGAATTTTAATAAATTTTTTAGGGCAACAAAGGTAATGAAGGAAATTTCATTAACTTGTGGAAGTTGCGTGCCGAGAAAGAAGCCGAAAAGCCCAAGGCACCCTAGGACCTGCCTTGGGCTCTCAATCTTCTAGGAAATCCCGCATGGAGATCTTGTATGTTGTGCAACAAGTTGATACATTCTAATTTATTTATAATTTGTTGATTTAATTCAATATTATATGTCCAAAGCTTTAAGGTTTATCTTTCAATTAGGTCCAGGAAGCTTTAATAAAATGACACGTGTCCCTTCTCTTTTCGTCTCTCTAACTTTAGAGCCAGAGAGGAGTTAGAGATTAGGCAGGTAAAAAAAATTAAATTGAGGCCGAGGTATGTAATGTAGAGACAGGGCCATTATTTTGCCTCGTAGTTTGTCTCCTGTTAGCATCAAACTAAGAGCCCATACGCATGATTTTCTATTCATGGGATTGTTTTATTGTCATGAAATTGGGATCTCGTTAACTTGAGCGAAAATATTTTTCGAGAATAATTTTTTTTTACTTTCACCTGTATGGTTCGCTAAAAATGATTTAATCAATGGAAAACACTTTAAGGTTAACGAAAAATTCATGCATAAAATTAAGAAAGTGAATTCCTAAACAATTATTTTTTTAATATAATTTATTTTTATTAGAAAAGTTAGATTATTTTTAAGTTTAGAAGTCCACATGAAATGATTTTTTTCTAAAATTTGCCACGTAATATTAAAAATTTAGTGATAAATGTCACGTACTCAGTTTGGCCGAAATTTTTTCGATTTGGCACTTAAGTGATAGTTTTATCTCCGATTTAGCTCTTAAGTGAGCTGTCGAAAAATTTTGGCTCTAAAATGGGCGCCGTATGCAAATTTTGGCACTTCTGATGTCCTTTTATCAATAAAAATCTACAATAATTGTCACATACTTCTCAATCTTGTGATGGATTCACGTGGCCCTTCCAAAGTGCGTGGGGGATGCATAGCATAGTCCATCTTTTGAGGACCATAGTTTGCAAATCGCACAAAAAGAAAAGACAAGTTATGTGGGTTTCTATGTAGGGTGTAGGTCACTATTAAAACTATTAGCATGGCACCATACCAGCTGGTTTTTTTTTTGGATCTTTCTTTTCTTCTTCTTTGAGGAGCTCATAATAGATGGTGCTTGGAGCGGCAAATCCGCCTTCAAACGCTATAAACGTGTTCATGTCGATGGCGAAATCGATACGAGAGTGGGAGCGGATCATCACACTTTGAAGTCTACAACAATTTCACTAGATCTGTTAGCGAAGCACGTTTCGGGTGAATTTCACCCTTAACACGGTAAAAAAAAAACCTAAATACGTAAGCCCGAATGTATGCTTTTGATTCAATCTTTGGCTAAACCTAAGGGGAAAAATATGCAGGCTAGGAATAAAAGCTTATTGTATAAGATGGTGACTTCACGTTAAATGCGCGTCTCCACTTGGGTCTCTTGTCATGGGCCGGACCTTCAACCACTCACTTATGTCGTGCACATCAAACGCACAATGAGCAAATAATGGTAATTTAGTACACCTCTCTAAGGGTTCCCATCTCAAAGATGGATAGAATAACCGGAGTAAAGTGAAAAGAAACGTGTAGGCCCGTTTGATAATGTTTTCGATTCTCTGTTTTTCTGTTCTTTTGTTTCCCGGAACAGAAAAAGAACAGAAATCCGTTTGTGTACGTCAGTTGATTTTTTTTGTTCTCGAGAACAAATCAGCTGCCAGGGAATAGATTTGGAACAGAAACAAGAAATAAAAAAAAAGTAGCTCCTTTATTTCCAAAAAAAGAAAAAGAAAAATGATGTCATTCTAGAAAAACAAGCTCAGTGTAACTTAATGCTCGTTTTTACGACTATCGCCGCTCGCCGCCGCCGCTCTCCGATCCCCGCCGCCGTCAGTATATTTTTTTAGTGTCATACCAAATGTATTTTTATTCTTTCTCTAATTCGGGAATAAAAATAAAAATAAAAAATTTCTGAAAAGAAAGTTTCCGAAAACACAAATGTTACCATACGCACCCGTACAAATTATGTTGCTCCACCCAATTGGAAAGTTTTCGGGTCGGATCCTTCAGCAAGCCAATTGTTACGTTTTTTTTATTTTTTTATTTTTTTATAAATTTTTTTAAAGTGGCGCCTCTTTTAGTTACCTATTCTCTAAAAGAAAATGACACGAATATAGGCATAGCTCCACTCCATATGCATTTTATTTTTCCCTCCAATACATCAGGAAGAGAGGAAAAAAAAAAGATAACCTTTTAAAATATCCAACCCCTTTTCTAATTTCGGAAATGATTTTTTTTTTTAAAATTTGGCTGCTATACAATCACAAAATAATTCATTAAACTAAAAATAATTCATATCTGCCCAAAAATAACAAAAGAAATTTTAAAAAAAAAATCATTTGCAAAAGAGCAAAACAGAGATACAAAGTGGCGTCGCCCGGACTCGAACCGGAGACCTTCAGTGTGTTAGACTGACGTGATAACCAACTACACCACGACACCATCTTGAAATGAAGCCTTGATTTTAGTTTATTATAACTATAGTGTCGAAATAGATGTTTTTAAGGATGACCTTTTCCCCCGTACCCTGCAAAGTAAACCCCGGAAGTGGCGACGATGCTGAACGTAGCTCTGAATCCGAATCTCCCTCCATTTTCATGCTGCAACTGCACCTCCTCCTCCTCCTCCTCTTTAGTTTTAGTCCCTTCAACGTTCAGGACTCACGTCTCTTATCGATGCTCGAACCCGTCGCCGTCCAAGCCGCTCTTCACCGGCACTTACCATCGTTCCCTCGTCTCTTCTTCGCTGCGATTCCGACACACTCACTTCGACTTTCATGTCGTTTCGGGGCGGAGACACAGTAGGTTTGAGGTTGGCGCCTTACAGAGGCGTAGGAAAGGTCGCAAATTGGAAGCGGACGATCTCGGGAGGAATGGTAAAATAATGGGATATGATGATGATGATGATTATGATGAGGATGAGGAAGAGGAGGAGGATGAGGATGAGGAGGAAGAGATGTATTCGCCGTTTGATAAGATGACCAAGTGGCACGAGAACAAGCCGATTGGGTTTGGGGTTGGGAAAGTGTACGACACTTCTGTTGAGGACAAGCTGCTCGAGGAAATGCACCAGAGTCGGGTGGCTCAGGCTGCTAATATCAATGAGCTCAAGAACAATCCCGTCACGCCCACCCCTCCCAGGAAAGATGAGCCACACCTTAAAGGTTAGGCCTTGATCGGTAAATTTTTTTTTTTTTTTGTTGGGTGTTGGACACCTAAAATTTTATGTGCTTTTTTTTTCCCCTTAAGTTGCTCTCTGTCACTATCTTGCTCTTACGCTCACTTTGACTTTAGACTTTTGTCATAGAACATGGATAGATAGCCTTGAATGCTCTAATTGCTGCTGGAATAGAGAATAGCATATCTGCCTTGTCCTTTTCATGTGACAAGTTGATAGTAGTTACTTGTCATCTGATGAGACTCTTTAGCCCAGAAATGCAATGGGACTCAGCTCAGTGGTGCGTTTACCTATGTGTGTAGTAATGTCAGGGAAAATCCAAGTCTTAGATAGTAAAGAAAGCAGGGCCTTTTCTAGAAATCAGGAGTTCTTTTCACCGTGCTCTCGGGAATTATGGTGTTTGTAGCCCCATGAGCTGAGCTGCACAACTTGAAGAGTAGAACTTGACTATCTTGGTAATGGTCCTGTTGCATCTTTGTCGATTTGGTTGCTATTATAGGACACTCGGTGGACTTTGTCAATGTAGGACAGGTGTCTCTCTCTTGCTCGCTCTTAAGATTGTGGAATTGGTCACTTCTCCTTCATGTGATTGGCCCATAGGACTATGTATCCATCCTGCATGCATCAGAATTTCTACCTTTGTTGGTTCTGTTGCAGAATATAATTTAGTTAGTGGTTTTACATTCCATTGATAGTTGAAACACCTTTTTGTAGCTTGAGGTAGTCTCTAGTATAGTGTTGCATCTCATTTGAATCTCATTTCCAACGTTGTTGAGTAATTCAGCGACAGAGGCACTTCCAAGCGGAATTCCTGTTCGTGTGGTCAACCTCCCTAAGAAGAAGAATATCCATAGAGATCTAAGATTGGCTTTTAAAGAAGTTGATGGAATCACCGGTATTCATCCAGCCGTCTCTGGAAACAAGAAAACAAGAGATCCTATCTGCACGGGCTTCGCCATTGTATATTTTAAGTCTGAGGAGCATGCAATGAGGTACTAATTTTACTGGGAAGGGACTAAACAAGAGGGTCATTTCAACCACATAAATCTGTAGAGTAATGTCCTGCTTTGTATCAGTTGTGGAGCTATAATTCATCGAAATACCCTTTCCTATTTATCGTTGAACTATACTAGGATTAATGGTGGTTTTTTTAGTCAAAGAATTCCAAGAAAACCATATAGGCTGAATTCAGTTTTCCTCGTTCAAGTTTGTTTTTGGGTGCTATTGGCAACAATTTATGGGGCAGACTGGTTTCTAGCAGTCCGTCCTTAGTTTTCCTTTTGCATGCTGAATATCTCCTTTTCTTGTCAGTTTTGTCCAAACATTTGCTCAGCGGAGCTTAACATTTGGTAAGGTTCAGAGGCAGATCAAATGCGAGATGATGTCTTCACATCTCCCTGTCCATGCAAATGCAGAATTGGCCAGTGACACCCTTGTGACTTCTCAAATCAGCATGCCTGATAGGGAAGGGGAGCCAGATTTGCATGCTGACGTCTATGAGCCTACTTCGGGTTCCTTGGAGGATCTCACTTCTGAAAAGGAGAATGAGTGGAATGATGAGATCGAACTAGATGAATATGAAACTAGAGAGGATATGGAGACTTTTGATATGTCAGATTTTGAGACTTTCGACTCCTTAGCATCAGGGACAAAGATTGTCACTGCTTCATCTTCTACCGAGCAGCGAGGGAAAGCAACACTCGCCAAAGTCGCCGCAAAACAAAAGAAACCACGGTCAAATCCCAAAAAGCCTTCTGGCAAAGGGAAAGCGGAGAAGGTTTTGAAACAAGAAGTTCCGGGATCTGCTAAACGGTAATTTCCTGCGAGTTGCAGTACAGTGAAGATGAGTTTAAGATTTTGTTATTGTGTTTGCCGGGTAATATAAATGGTTCTACCAACTTGATGATGCAGGTTAAAGATCAAGGAGAAGGCTGTGCTAACCGGTGTTTTGTCTAAATACGGAGGAAAAGCTGCTTTAACCTCAAACGACATTTCATTAGGTTAAATTGTTTTATAGATGCCAGAGGAGGAAAATCATTTCATGCTTGCATAAAGAAGATTGATAAATGGCCAGTTATGTTCTTTTTTTGGCCTTCACTTTTTCTGTTTACCCTTTGTTGCTGCTATTCCCTCTCCCGGGAAATTCTAGTCCCACCATATAATCCAAGTGCGGTAAGAGAACTAGCAAAGCAAAAAACAGCGAAATCACGTGATATGTGAGAGATATAAAACAAACCTAGCCTTCCGTCTGATTAAGTAAATCTAGTTCTAGGACAAAAAAACCCGAGAATTGAATTTTTGTTTGCAGAAAGGTTTGATACCATGATGACGAAGGAGGAGGAGAGATCAAGAGCAATGCGAGAAGAATAAGGAAAAGAAAAAGGAGGAGAACATGGATTGGATTGGATTGAATTGAATTGGGCCATATATGAATTGAGTCTGGATTGAGTCGAATATGAGTGGCTTAAATCGTATAAGCTGATATACATATATGGGTCAATTTGAGTCGAACTCATTTTTGACTAACTCAAATTCGATCCGGTTCACTCATTTGGCAGTTCTAATGTTCATGACACAAAATTGAAGTCGAACATAAAAATCGTATAATTGCGATTATGGCTACAAGCTTAAATGACCTTTGAAAAAATTTCACGTTGATAATAAGTTTTGTTCTCTTTATCGTTGGTAAACAGTTACGCGTCTTCAATAAACTTTCATTTCTTTTTAAAAAGGGGAAAAAGAATAAAGTCTGCTAAATACGGGCAAACTGCAATATAATCCCCCGGACCAGGACCACCACACTGGGACATCGGCTTGGGCTTTGGCAGTGTCGGCCCAACCTATCGAAACCGGAGAGCAAACTTGCCACGCGATGTCTCTATTCTAGTGAAGCTCTGTTCAAGGTCTGGCCTTGCTTTGCGCTTGATCCGAATCGGTGGAACTGGGAAATCACTACCCCTCCATTGATTTGATTCCTCAAGTTCCTGATTAACTGCGCCAATTTCATCAAATCCCAGAACCTGAACCCCCGATATCTTCTGCGCCCTCCCATGAATTGCTTGTCTCGCGTGCCTTCCTACACTGCCACGATATGTAGAAGAGCCACCCGTTTGATCGGCGGACGTCCTTTCGTCAAGTGTGCTAATGCGGCTGCTCGGAGCAGAGCGTTCCGAAATGCCTCTCTCGGAAGTTTGAACTCGGAGTTCGTGCTCTGTAGATATGGTGTTCGATGCTATTCCACTAAGAGAGGCAAGAGAGGCGGGTCCAAGGCGGCGAGCTCGGTCTCGAAGAAGGTCGTTGATCCGGAGAAAGATTCCTTCTTTGTGGTCAGGAAAGGGGACATCGTCGGCGTTTACAGGAGCTTCCTTGAATGCCAGGCTCAGCTTGGTTCATCGGTAATAACCATTTTGCCGCTTGAGTCGCGCTAAAGTTCATTGCATTCCTTTTCATTAGTTCTATTTTCTTTGGTTGAGACTCTTGGGTTCATGTGCTCTGTGTTTGTTTTTCCGTTTAGTTTGTTCAGCTGTTTTTCTTGATTTGGGTATGACACCGAATGCCATAAGCTGTGTCAGAGAAGTGAATGATCGAAGGGTTATAGTCAGACGATGTGATCGTGATGCTCTTCCCCTTAGTTTCTTCTGTTCTTGTCTTTTATGCACTCAAGCTGAGGTGGTTCATGGTTTCTATCGTGGTATCATTGTGTTGTTTTGTTCGGTACATTTGTGGTATCAAACTGGTCGCTTCTGGTTAGGCATACAACCTGTTGAGTTGTGCTAATCTCATGAAAATGCGATGAAAATTTCATTGTGAAGTGCTTATGACTTATTGCACGGTCTCGTTAGTTCAAATGATGTGGCTGACAGATGCCAGCATAAAATGTAGCTGTTGAGTTTATGTCTCAAAACTATCCGTTAAACAATGCTTAAGAAATTTTGACATGTGCAAGTTTTGAAGTCACATTTTTTGTTGTCATGACAGGTATGTGATCCTCCTGTCAGTGTTTTCAAAGGTTATAATATGTCTACAGACTCCGAGAACTATCTCGCCTCTCGTGGGCTTAAAGATGCTATCTACACTATCAATGCTGCTGATTTGAAGGATGATCTTTTTGGAATGCTTACACCTTGTCCTCTTCTGGTGAGATAGTCTAGCTTAGTGAAGTTGCTAATAGAGTATGCTTGCCTGTAGTTTTTAATGAATCTTAGTTTATGGCTTTTTGTACCGCTTAGGGATATAGCTATCTCTGTTACCCAGCCAAAAGAAAACTATAAGCGTAAATGTCATGCAATTCTCTATGCATTCTGAGGTACTTAAGGAACTTTGCATTTTCTGTCCTTATACCTCCTAAAAGAGCCCTCATGTTATTATTGAAGAACGATGAGCTGTATCACTTTAAAGAGAATACTTGAGAGTAAAATTAATCTTGCCCTCGCTTAACTCTCTCATTGTGTTTAGCCCTGAGACCATGGAAGGCTACGTTTGGTAGTCAGGATAAAAGTCGGGATAGGATAAAATTTATCCTATCTTGTGTTTGGTTCCTGCCCAGGATAGGATAAAGTGGGATATAAAGGGGATATAGCCCGGATAAAATTATCCCATTGGGGGAAGTGGGATAAAGGTGAATAGGATTTCTTCTATTCATGATATAAAAATTATTTTTCTGAATAACAAACTTCTTAAAAAATAAAAATTAAATTAAATTAAATTAAAATTTTATTTGAGTTCTAATGCTAAAAATAAACTCAAAATAACAAAAAATAAATTATTTTCGTTCTTATTTATTCTAATTTTTATTTATATATTTAATTTATTTCAACTTTATAATATATAGTTTATGTATGTATATATATACCTAGTATTTATATCGTTACATATTTTAAGTATAATAATATAGTTTATCATATTGAGAAACGATGTAAGGGAATAAAAATAATGAAACAAAGAGATATAAAATTAAAAAATAAGTAAAAAAATGAAGCAGAAGGATCCAGATTTTAGGTGAACATATTCAAACTTGAAAATGATCTTTTTAATTCTCGAAGAATGAGGGGCAATGAAATCTCTGAAAAAAAATAGCATCCCCATCTCGTTTTCCTTTGTATCTCTAGTTCATGTTAAAGTTTCATAACTCCTTTGTAGCTTTTTAGTTCACGATAAAACTCTACAAAAATGGCGAGAGAGTCGAAGCTTATTCTCATTCTTAGCTTTCTGGTTCACGTAAAAAATTTATGAAAGCAGAAAGAGTCAAAATTCCTTCTCCTCCGTAGCTTTGTGGTTCATTGTTAAAGTTTAACAAAATTTGCGAAAGGCAAAAATTTTCATAGTCGCACGTGAATTATTATATTTTCTCTCTTAGTAGGTTTGGCAGTGAATTATGAGAGATTTTTATCTGCGTTTGTGCATTTTCAAATTCATTTACATTGATATGTCGTAAGCGACAAACAATGAACAGAATATGATATGAACATATCCGGCTTTATACTGCGATTCACCAAACAATGGATGAGATATGGCCCTGGATTTCATATCATATCCTATCCAATCCAATCCTGGTTAGAAATTCGGACGACCAAACGCAGCCTTAGAAGTTGAAGGGGTAATGACACTATGGATTTGTTTGTTTCGCGAAAAATGAATGATTTGTAGCTTTTTAGTTCACAATGAAACTCTAAAAAAACGGCGAGAGAGTCGAAACTTATTCTCATTCTTAGCTTTCTGGTTCACGTAAAAAAATCTATGAAAGCAGAAAGAGAGTCAAAATTCCTTCTCCTCCATAGCTTTGTGGTTCATTGTTAAAGTTTAACAAAATTTGTGAGAGGCAAAACTTTTCATAGTCGCACGTGAATGATTATATTTTCTCTCTCTTAGTAGGTTTGGCAGTGAATTATGAGAGATTTTTATCTACGTTTGTGCATTTTCAAATTCATTTACATTGATATGTCGTAAGCGACAAACAATGAACAGAATATGATATGAACATATTCGGCTTTATACTGCGATTCACCAGACAATGGATGAGATATGGCAAAATCCCTGGATTTCATATCGTATCCTATCCAATCTTATCCTGGTTAGAAATTCGGATGACCAAACGCAGCTTTAGAAGTTGAAAAGGTAATGACACTATGGATTTGTTTGTTTTGCGAAAAATGAATGATTTGGAGAACAATTTTTTTTTAAATGATCTCTTGCATGGCTGCAATTATTAGTCAATTAAAATAGTTTTTTTTACAACAATTTATGTGTAAAATTTTTTGTGGATGATGATAGTATTTTTCATTCATTCATTTTTGTAAGCGATATAAGCGATCATAGTTAGGAAAATATTTTCCAAATCATTTTCATTTTTTTTGGTTCAACGTTGTCCCTGAACTTTTCAAAATGGTTCAATGTGGTCATGCCGTTAAGATCATTGACAGAATCTGTTGATGAGGATGTAATATTCTCTTTAATTTTTGACCTATCATTATTTTCGTTCAAGTTCGTTCTTGTATGGTTCAATTTAGTCCCGAAATTGTTCTTTTATTCTCTCTCTCAATTGCACCAGATTTATTCCCAACACAAAATGTTCATTAACAAGCTGAGAGCATTTAAATCCAAACATAATATGTTAATTAAAATGGATTACACAACACAAGGTTTAAAACATGAATTTTTATAGGTAAAAATGTTTACTTGTGGTTACACATTGATAGAATGTCTAAGCGTAAATAAACATGTCATGTTAACACAAGGATCGCATTTCAAATTGCTTAACTAAATGAGTACAAGCACGTCATAAACAGATAAAAGGGTCAATTTGTACCTGACATGTGTATAATCATTATAATGAAGCTTATGCGAACACATTAACACGTGTAGTGTGTATGTCTTGTCAATGGGTTGTGTTGAAAATTACTAGTTTTAGATAAGGGTCATTGAGGTTTATCTCGTAGAAGATTTGATGACGTTCACCATACTCAAGCTAAGGTTGATAGAGAGAAAAAATCAAAATATAACAGTTTAAGGAAGAAATTGGAAGAAAAAACGACAAGTAATTTTAATGGCCACGTCAGCAAATTTCATTCAATTTTTATCGGGACTCCCATATTGAACAAAAACTAAAAGTTTAGAGACGACATTGAAAAAGAAAAGGTCTAGAGGTGACATTAAACAATGACGAAAAGTTGGAGGACTATCGGTGTCATTATCTCGATATTGAATGGAGGCTAGAGTCAAATTGAAAAGTGCTAGTAGTAGGCATGTCTAGGCAGAATGGTGCAGCTATCAATTAAGCACGAGGTAGATGAGTTAGGGTCAAAGTTACCCGTACAGGTCACAAGGCATGCTTCCAGGATCCATTTATTGTTCTCTCCCAATGAAATTTTTGTTGATTGATGATATCATAAGTAGTGTCTTTCTCTTGATTATTCATTTCGTTGAGATTTTTATCATCTGGGGTGGGTTGAGATCTATTACTGATCGAATTGCTTTTGGTCAGGAGCCTGCTGCATACAGAGGTGAAGATACTGAGACTTATGGACCCAAAGAGACATCCCATGATGCATTGGTAGGTAGATGTATTCAGTACATTGATGTGCTTTCACACTTTTGCATAAATCTTTGGGTTTAGTCGAATTATGAAAATTTCGTATATGGCACTCAGGGTTAGGGGCCATAATCTGAAGATGGGTTGCTTTTAGGGAGAGAACCTAGTTCTCTCCACTGTTGACTCACTATAATTATTTGAAGATTAGGAGTCTCTGATTCGTAGGAAAACACTGTCCTTCCCTGCTTTTCTTTCTGGCTTATTGAAATGGTCTTTGCAATCTAGCTAGGTAAGTTCACTCTGTAACTGTCTCATTCTTTCAGGAGGAAGAAGTTCCTGTGACCGTTTCGACCGATCCATCTGTAGATCATGTCAGCTCCAATCTCAATGACGATGGGGTGCCAATATCTTTAGAATGTGTGAGTACTTGTTTTAATGCAATGTGTATAATTTGTGCTATGAGGGACATACCTGATATTGTTCCTGGGCTGAGTCCATCACATTCACGAAGCTAGTTTCTTTTCATTTTAGTTTGGTCTATCAAATTGGCGATCAAATCTAATCAAATTTTAAAATGTGTTAGTACTTGTACTGATGCAATGTAAAGGTAAAATGATTCATAGTAATGTTTTTCGCTAAAATGAAAGTAAAAGTGACGACATTTGCAAGACATGATGATAGTTTCTGTATGCAGAACTCTTGTATTCTTGAATTCGATGGTTCATCAAAAGGTAATCCTGGGAAAGCTGGGGCCGGAGCTGTATTGCGAGCGGATGATGGAAGCATGGTATACATTTAGCTTGTTTACATAATTTGCTCGTTTGCTAATGCCTCTCTGACTTTGTATCTTCATACAGATATGTATATTACGCGAAGGTGTGGGTACAGCCACGAATAACGTTGCTGAATATCGAGCTATTATCTTAGGACTGAGGTATGCCCTGGAGAAGGGGTGTAGAAGCATTCGTGTTCGAGGTGACTCCAAACTCGTCTGCATGCAGGTTGCTATCCTTCAAAGTCCAAATGTCACGCAATGTTTTATTTATTTAACATCTAAGTCATTAATGTTCTGGATGGACTCCGAACCCTTTAAGACAAGTTGGGATCTCAATTGGTTTCTCAAATTATGCCTGTGCCATTTCCAATAGGTTGTCCTTCTAAATCTCTGAGTCATTGTTGTGGCATGTTGACTCCTGTATCTGGAATATAGTAAAATGACACTAAGGAGTAAATGCCCCAAAATTCTAGAATTTGACAGTTTCTCTGGTAGCGCATAAAAATTCATGTCACATAATGCATGATTCAGAGTGAAATTAAATCACCATAGTCACAGTCTCTGTTATTATTATTCTTTTTTTATTTGGCTCTTAAATAATGTACCCGATGTTGATGCTCCGGGTATCCTTTTCTTTATGTTATGTACTTAATGAGGAAGCGTAATTGAGCTTTCAAGCACTCTCTTAGTGTAACCGACCATTAGGGTTTTGGGATTTGTTGCTTTTCTGTTGGCATGTGCGTTTGTTTTATTCCCCTTGTCATTCAGCGTATTGGTCGGCAAATCCTGGATGACAGGTTCAAGGTTTATGGAAAGTCAGACACAAGAAAATGTCTGAGTTGTTTCAAGAGGTCAAAAGATTGAAGCAGAACTTTCTGTCGTTCGAGATCAGCCATGTTCTCAGGGTAACTAATTTTGCCTTTGCATCTCGTAGTTAAGTTCATTCCCCATCTTCTTCGACGCCATTTGCTTAGGACTTTTATATGGCACACAAGCTATGTATCTTTTGTATCACCCAATTTAAATTTATTATCATCAATTTGGGTGGTTAATCAATTCCTAAGCTATGAGTATCATATCAATGGTGATGGAAGTGGCTTATGTAAAACAATAGTTATGTACCCTTTAATCAAAGATGAACTTTTGCCTTATGGATTTACATACCAACCTTTCAGAGAATCGATTTGCTATGTACTTTTGCGAAAGGCGATTTACTTGCCACCTTTGATGAAGCCAGATGTCTATGATTTCTTAAGTGTCTGTCAGCCATTTCTTTCAAGCCTGTTTGGTGTGGTTTTACTTTCGAACTTTTGTTCTTTTCTGCTATAATTGTGGGCTTTTGATTGGAAAATTTCCTCTCTCTCTCATTGCACCTTATTTGCGGCTGCTGAAACTATGACTTGCATTTAAATTTTATTTACCTCACAGCCAAGATGCCAGAAATCCTTGCTAGAGAAGTCCAAAACATCCTTTATTCTATGTCCAGGTTTTAGCTTTTTTGGGGGGTTGTTTGTTGTTGCAATAAGAAAGAGGTTGCTGTTTATCGTGCTTTATAAAAAAAAAGGCAGCGGTTTCTTGTTGTTTGGGACCTTGCCACCTGCCTTGATAGTAATTTTGAGAAGAAAATCGTGTGACCTTCAGGAGGTGAAAGCCCTCCAAAAGGCCTTTTTGTGTTGCCCATAATTACTTTTTGAGATGCATATCATGCAATGGTTACTTACGAATTGAGTATCGTCAACTGCTGCTTTTTGCGTCGCAAAATGCTATCATCTTCTTGATCTTTTCTACTTTACAAGGGCCTAAATTCTGAGGCTGATGCTCAAGCAAACAAGGCAATCGTTCTTGCTGGTGAGATTGACTGGCTAACTCTCCTCTCAAATTTATAATGATATCTTCTAATCCGGCATGCCTCTTTTGCTGGTTCAGATGGTCAAGTTGAAGAGGAATGTGTAGAGTTGGTTCAGATGGCTTAAGACTCCAGACCATGTTGGGTATGTATCTGGATAGAATTGGACTTTGCCATTGTGACACGACTAGTTTTCTTACTATGTTTCCTTTCAGGTCTGTGACTCTGCAGGCGACACTTATAGGAGGATTTTGCCTTTCGTTAAGGTGTGTAGATGCTTTTCCATCATGCGCTTGCCACGGCATCGACAATCTGGGCAAGCACCAAATGAATCAGAACTAGCTTTACGGGTTGAAGAAGAAGAAGAAGAAGAAGAAGAAGAAGAAGAAGACAAAAGAGGAGGAGGAGGAGGAGGAGAAGATGATGGAGGTAAGGATGGCATTTGATTGGGTCTTACCACATTAATTGACAAAAAGAAAAACATTGGTTGATAGTTCCCTCAAATGGTAATGCTTGCTGATACAGGAACTGAACAGACGAAGTTCTCCCTCTTTTCATTCTCAAAGTAAATTAAAAGTTGATGACCTTGGCCTTGGGTGTCCTTATTTGTTGGAAAAATTTCAAATAAGAATCTAAAGTGTCCTTATTTCTCAAATAAGAGTCTGAAGTGGATCTTGTTTTAAATAAGGACTTGAAATGCCCTCATTGTTTCAAAGAAGGACCTAATCAATGGTAAATTTTTTTAAATTTTTCCCATTTCTTTTTTTTCTCTCCTTCTCGCCGGGCTAGGTGAGGCCGACCTTGCTTGGGCAGCGCGAGGGTCGCCTCGCCCAGCCGAGGGGTGCCCTCACCGGCCTCGCCTAGGAGAGCTGAGGGAAGCGCGAGGGTCGCCTCGCCCAGCCGAGGGGTGCCCCCGCCGGCCTCGCCTAGGCGAGCTGAGGGCTGCGCTCGCCGGTGATCCGAAGAGTAGTAACATCGGATCAAGCTGTCGACTTTTTTTTTGTTTGGTCGAAATCAAGCTGTCAGACTTGGAACCCCAATTTCTTATACAGATTCATGGTGGGAGCCCTCAGGGGATCCACATGAAGCGAGACTCTCTGTAGTTTCCTCTCTCTGCGCTTTTGAATCGCCGCTCGCAGCAACGACCCTCCATGCCCTTGCCTTTGACAGCTCTCTTTCACTGATGAGTGACATTCGCATTTCCATAAGATTGAGACCCACGTAAAAAGAGAACGAAAGGGAAAAGAATGTGCCTGACTCTCTTAGTACTTCCGTCAAACAGGTGACAGGCAATGCTGGGTGACCAGTAAAATGGTAGACGCAGAAAGGTCTTTTGAAAAGAACGTGCGAGCTTGGTGATGGAGGCGCACAGTGATGAAGGCCGGCAAGGGCTTCATCGGTGGCTGGCCATCGCCTGAGACTAGCCATCGGCAAGAAGGAAGGAAAAATAAAGAAAAAATAAAGGAAAAATAAAGAAAAAATGACAAAAATGCATTTGGTCAAATCATTTTTTGAAACAATGAGGGCACTTCATGCTATTATTTAAAGCACGATCTACTTTCAAGTCCTTATTTGAAAAAATGATGGGTACTTCGAGCCTTTATTTGGAAATTTTCCTTTTTCTTGGGTTGTCCACTCCAATTATGTCTCTTGGAATACTGATGTAAAATGAGCATGTAACATGACCACTCAATTTGGACTGTGATGGAGAAGCTCCCTCCCTGACTACTTCCGTTTGCTTGATTCGGAGATGAATTACTACGTGATTGTGCAAGTTTCACCATTAAAACGGGAGAATTACCAAAAAAAATTCTAAACTTATTGCAATTGAGCCAATTCAATGTTAAATCTATTGCAAACATCAATACATATTAGGAGTGGGCCACTAATCAATTATCGACTCTGAGACCATTTGTTGGAGAGCGCTGCAGAAGTTCGATACCTTCATCCGAGGAGATTGCCAAGAGAGAGCTCAAGTTCGAGCCCGTCAACATATCCAGTTTGATTTACCTTTACTCAAAAGCTTAAGCCAATGAGTTATGGGTTAACTAGAATATATTAACTATTCAATACTACATCAATTCTTTAATGTGAGATTTCTCTAATACAATTCACACGTGCATTTCAACACCGACTCGAGTATACATGTTCAGAATTTTACTAAATGGAGACAACTCAAAACCTATTTAAGCAGCATCGTAACTAACGTCAGCGACAAGACAAGACAACAAATGCCACGGATTTCTTTATTTATTTTGGTCAACTAAAACGCCACGGATTCGTCGAGCGACATCTACGTTCGCATGTCACGCGGTATATTCCATAGAAAAAGATCCTAGAGGGAAGTGGAAAATTGTTCAAATGCGAAATGGCATTGTCGTTTCGTCGAGGAATGGACTGGTCATGGGCTCGACCTTTGGAATCGTCGATGGTGGCCCAGAAGACTCACCGAGTATTGATGGAAGCCTGCTACGAGAGTAGAACGGCCTGAAAAGAAAAGAACAGAACTTGGAAGCCAAGCAAGGCACCCCCCCACGCGGTTGAAATGAATCCATGGCTTCTTCGTCCACCGATTTCGAAATGCAACCGCTACTTCGAGGAAGGACCATGATCTGAGTGAAGGGTCGGGAACTCTGGAGCTCTGAAACCATGGCGGTGATTCTATCGAGAGTTGCTCGGAACTTCGCCGTTGCCGGTGGTGCGGCCACATCTTCGCTTTCTTCGGCCGCCTCTTCTCCTTCTCCGTGGCGCCGCTTCTCTTCGCCGTCTTCGCGCCCCGCCGTCGCGGTCGCTCGGTCTGATGTCGCCGCCGACGTGGACGAGGAGGGGGACGAGGGCCTGGGTCTCGCTGCGGCTTCGGTGGTCAAGGCGGCGGATCCGACCGTGCTCCAGCCTCGCGTGGTGGTTTACGACGGTGTCTGCCATCTCTGCCACCGAGGTCCAAACATTCATAACCTTGTGGAAATTCCTTTTTTCCTCTTGGGTCGCAATTCAAAATGCGCGCGTTCTCTTTTTCCCCGCTTTCTCAACATCCTGCTTCTTTTTCCTTCGTGGATAGTGTATGCGTTCGATTACTCGTGCACCTCATCATTAACTTGCTCTTCAGGGGACTGATTGTCATCTAATCACGAGTAATAGCATGTCGCCTTGTGCTTTTGCTCTTGTTACCATGTTAATCGTGGGTAATGAGGTTTTTTGTTCACAATGCTGACGAGTGTGGGCGATTTTGTTGATCATCAGCTAAAACTTTTGTCCCTGAGAGATGCTATTCAAGTGAGAGATTATTGACACGTTTGATCCGTTCAAGGAATGGTTTTTTTGGATTCTGTAGCAGTAGAACTACTCCTTGTGTACCCTCATATGTTACTTTGCATTCACCATATTTATTTGTCCGTCGGTGTCACAAGCTTTTATTTTGCCTATTCTTTTGATGGTTCTAACTGCTTTTGGTTTGTCCTTCGCCGATTCTTGGTGCTTGGCTTGGAGGCCTCGTTCATTGATTTTGATAAGTTTCCTTTGTTTGTCTTGATTTGGGACTTTTAGGGGTGAAGTGGGTTATCAAAGCGGACAAACATAGGAAGATTAAATTCTGTTGCCTCCAATCTAAGGCTGCGGAACCATACATGAGACTCTGTGGTCTTGAACAAGAGGATGTCCTTCGTCGCTTTCTGTTCATTGAAGGGCCTGGAGAATACCACACAGCATCTACTGGTTAGAGCCCTCTTCCTTTTGGGGTACACAATGTGGATTGACCTCTCCTGGTTGAGAGAGGTCTCTTTGAATTCCTTTTGTTCTTTTTTGGATGATGAGAGTTCTTTGTGAGTGTTGAAAATTCCGAGTCGCAATAATGGTCACTGAGCAATGTAGTTGCTCGAAGTTTCTCGTGGGCAAGAGTTGCATGTGCTAGGACTGCTTTTTGTGAGATGTGAGAAGGGCTAGCTCCGAGCAGAGGAAGAGAGCAAAACCGTGCATGGTCACTCATTGCGTCATATTTCACGTGCTAGCTCCGAGCAGAGGAAGAGAGCAAAACCGTGCATGGTCACTCATAGCGTCATATTTCACGTGCTAGCTTTCTTCTTAGATCTTATTTACTTCAACTATTACAGCCACTATGCTAGGATGAACATTCTAACTTCACTGGCTGAATAATGCTTGTGTTTTCGGATCGTCTTTATGGACACTTTCTCTCAAGGCCTTGAAAGCCAGAGAAGCAACAGCTGCATTTATTTTGAGTTTTTTGTTGGTCCCTTTGTCTATATACCAGTCTTGTTGGAGGTTCTTTTGTGGTTGTATCCTCGGTCATTCTCCTAGCTCCATCCTAGCCTTAGTGTGCATAAGCATTGATATATTTTTCCCCCCTTTTAGACTTCAGTCTATCACTTTCCACCTTGCATTCTTGTTCGGTAACATCTCCATTTTGGTGTGCAAGTCTGCATCTGTAGCTTCAACAGATTCAGTCACTTTTAGATATGTGTTACCCCTCTATCAAGATACTGCAATTTTCGCCTCGCTTGCTCCCTTTGCATGCACAATGAACACTGGCGAGATATTGCTATGCAGAGTAATTAGAAATGCCGTTGCTCCTGTCTGTCTCTATCTGATCTTCGAAGTTCTATTATCAAACTTAGATTTTGGCCTAGTAGCGCATATGTTCAACCACGGACGGGGAAGTTCAGGGTTCCATCTATAGAAGCTGCTTGAGACGGGGGGATTCTATGACTTCCAAAAATTATTTAGGTTTATTAATTTTCAGTACCTAATTGACAATAGCTTGTGTTTTTGGTCCTGTTCAGGACATATCTCATGCTGTCACGCAACATAAAGGATGTGAGGACCATAAAAAGTCTTTCGAAATAGTTGGGCTCGGGCTTTAACTCTACCAATCTGAAGCGATAGTCGCATTCCTAGAAAATTAGTTGTCCATGCTAGAACACGGGCAAGAATTTGGTCTCTGAATTTCACATTTCTCTATGGCCATTAATCGTACAGCCGATATTTGCAGCTCCCCAAATGCATGCTGAATGACTAGAAGCTTATGGGTAATTCCTCTGATCCAACTGTTATCATATGCAGCTGCTTTAAAAGTGATGTCCTACTTGCCGCTGCCATACTCTGCTCTCAGTGCACTACTGATAGTACCGACACCACTTAGGGATGCAGTTTATGACTATGTTGCCAAAAGGCGATACGACTGGTTTGGGAAGGAAGAAGATTGCTTGGTTCTACGAGAGCAGGATATGCTCGAGCGCTTTATAGACAGGGATGAAATGTTGGATCGAAGCCGATCAGTTTTGTGAATACTTTTTCTTGCCTGGCATTTAGGTCTTATGCAAGTTCACACTTGTAAATGGTTTCCCTCATCTAGTTCTCTCTCTCTCTCGATTGAGAGTTTGGATGAAAGAACATAACATTGCAACTCACGAAGTTGGACTTTACTTTTTTTCTTGTTGGAGTCATGAACAGTACAAGTAGCATCGGTTAATTTTAATATCATATCATATATGTTCATCCATCATCTCCTTCCCGTAGTAGTTAATTTTTTAGCCAAACTTTTAGAGCGACCTCAAAAGGTGGTTACACCCTTTTCCCCTCTTTGTGAAGGTTACCTGATCAGTGGATCTTTCGTACAAGCTGAGATATTAAAACGTGAAGCCTCTTGCTGCTTAGAGGATTACGGGCCGTTTCTTTCTTACATCTTTCGATCGTGGATATGAACCTTAGACTATCTACTGTCCCACAATTTATAGAAAGTTACTCAAACGATGGAGATGAAATTGAAGAGCTGACAAGGAAGCTGCCGTAGTTAAGAATGGAGGAGGAATCAAGTAAATCTCAGATTTTGCTCTATGTTCTCTTACAACTCAATCTCAAGAACAGCTGAGACACAAACTAGCTTCACCACTGCTTGGCCAACCTAAACTTCGAGGCTCACTCAATTTCTGTAACATCTCTCACCACAAAAAAATTGCTCTCAGAATAAACAGCGGCTACTAGCGAAACATGAAAAAGGCGTTACTAATACTATTGTTTTGTAAGTATGAGTCCGGCAACTCCTTTTCAACTGCTGTCCTCACCATTCCATTCTTTCCAGTCCTTGTCAACATGACCTTGAGCCCATTTGACTGCTGCGCGAGCAGCTTGTGGTCCTCCAGGAAGCCCTCGTTCGTTTATGGTATCAGCCATGTCGATGAAAGGGATGACCAACAAAGTCCCAGGTCCCCCATATTCCGAATGTAAGAATGTACCGAAGATCTACAGAAAAAGATCACATCTCGCATAAGTTGTTGGCAATCGATGCACCAATGAAGAAATCTATCAACAATGGCATGACACATGAGAGATTTTTACTGTGCATACAATCATTGAAAGTTTGATTTACATAGACTGTTCTGGACACATGCCCGATAATTTTTATCTCGAAAAGTTTATTATGATTCAAATATAGCTTTCTAAAAACAAGCGGGCTATGTAAGAAATGAAAATTCACAAGGAAATCTCAGCATGTGTCCAGATAGTTTGTATCTCAAAAAGTTCCTTCTGATTCAAATATAGCTTTCAAAAAACAAGCAAGGCTATGTAAGAAATGAAAATCCACAAGAAAATCTCAACATGATACATGAAGGGTAAACCAGTATAACAGGGAGTTTAGATATATACAAATTAATGAATGCCGGAATTGGACCATATCAACTTTTGTAGATCATAGTCCACTTAGAATTTCCTATGTGCATCCATCTGTCAGGAAATGAGATGCTTTGAATTAATAAAAAAACAGAAAGACATCTTGTTCTTCTCCTTTAGAATGTCCAACCAAATGATTTAAACGGCAATTCATTCCCATAGACTAAGCCATTAAAAGCTTTTATCTGCCAGAGACACTATGAAGAAAGAAACTAAATATAGAGTAGCAAAGAGAGAGGAAGCTCTACTTTTCACTAGAGTAAGTCATTCAAAGAAAATCTTGTCAACAGTGCCGGTACGGCACGAAGATCTCTTTTTCTTTTTCCTTTTTTCTTTGGGGTTAACACACAGAAGATGATAGCATTTCCTCAATATGGACAATCCTTAAGAAGCAACGATAATCCAAGAGGGAGCGAATCGGATTCTACACTGCAACCTAAAGATAGTTTGTCAAAGTAGAATTTGAGACCATACGAACTGAACATGGAATCGCGAGTGGGAATGAGCTGTGCTATCAAAGCTTGTGATTCTAGTTACAAGTTCATGTAAGTTGCCCGTGAGGGTTGACCCCCGCAATACCGATCCACCTAATTTGAGGGATCAATGTCAAATAAAGTGGTTGCCTCCGTGCATCAGAGGAAAGATGCAAAGGAAGGGCTCAAGTTCATGTAGAAACTTATGCACTAGACAACAAGCCATTCAAGTAACAATTGACCTCAGCAAATATATTATCTGACCCCAACAGAGTACATTAGTTACCAAATAGAAAGTAACTTACATCAGTATAAACATTGACAAATTCAGACATAACAACATTCACCAGCACAATTTAACTGACCCAGACCAGAAGGAAACATTCTTCTTCCTCAGAACCCGTTAAGATAAATTGGCAGAGCAAGAACAATAAATAAAGTGCATAACACAGCAGGACAATCCTTGTTCAATATCAATATCCAGCTGAAAAGTCCCATGAACTCAAAAAGAGAAAAATCAAGAGAGAAATCATACGACTCTAGTCCAAGAGATTAGGAGCTTCAGAAGATAACAAGCAGGAGTTAGCTGACCTCGGTGCAGATCCCCACGACTTCGTCAATGGAATCGCCGAACAAATCCTTTTTCGAGAGCTTCGTCAGCAGGTGGCTCCTGAATTTCTCCGTCTCCTGAGAAATCCTCGTCACAACACAACCCGGCCTTGAGCACTCTAAACATAAAAGTACAAAATTTTAAAGGAAGAAGAAGTAAGAAAGGGCCAAAGCAGAGTCGAACTCACGGCATCGGCGAACTCGGGAATGGGGTCGGGGAATTTGTACTCGGCGGCTCTGCAGATACGGTTTCCGTGACGAGGCTTAGATGGGAGGTGATTGAGGGAAGGCGAGCTTCGGGTTCTGCAAACGCTCGTCGAGCGTGCGTATGATGAAGTCGAAGAGAGCACTTTAGAAGAAGAAGAAGAAAGAGGAGAAAGAGAAGAGTGACGGGTAGAGGAGGAGAATGGGAATTGCGATAATGGCGGAGGAGGGACGGTCCAAAGCATCATCTTCTTCGTTTCTTCTCTCTTCCGTGTCCTATCCGTCTGAGAAACGAAGACCGCAGGGTTTTAGCTAAACCCGCGAGAAATCGGCTGTGTCACTTACTAGATCGGGTTAACTCCAATTTGTCCCTATGGGATTGGTAGTTGTCCCGGTCCGACAAGATGGGTTCATGATGGACATTATCCCAAGTAAAATTAAGGCAGCAACTTAGGACCTGTTTGATAACGTTTCTGTTCCAAAAAAGTGATTCTAATTAGAATCAATTTTTTTTATTCTATTCCCTGGATGAGTTTTAGAGAATCAAAACGTGTTGGTAATAGCACAAAATTTCTGTTCTCGGAACAGAAACGCGTTTGGTAACTGTACAAAATTTCTGTTCTGGGAAATAATTTCTCTTCCCAATTTTTCTTTTAAATCAAATAATTACATAATCACATTTGATGACTTTCCTCAGACCCCACAGTTGCGATCCTCTTGCACCATGACATCTTTTTGGCCAAAATAGAGATGTTTCAGATGTGGATGGTCATTGATGCGGCATGGTACTCCGACAACAAATCAGGCAGGGTTTAGGAAAAATCAGAAGGCAAAATCACCAAAAATAGGATTTTTCGGTTGAATGGACCCATTTCCTACTTTTTGATATTTTTTGAGAATTTTCGAAACGATTTTCCCATAGGGGCAAAATCGTCATTTGAGAGAAATCGGAAGGCAAAATCGTCAAAATTAGGATTGGTAAGTTGAAATGACCAATCTCCTAATTTTTTGGATTTTTTTTGGAATTCTTGGAATTTTTCTGATTTTTTTTTCATTTTTATGGATTTTCCAATTTTTGGATTTTTTAAATCATTTTCTGATTTTTTTTTATTAATTTCCGAAATTTTTATTTTAAAAAAATTATTCGGACCGAGTCGGGTTGACCAGGCCCACGCCTCGCAAGCGCCTGACAAAAGTGAGAGAAGACTACTGTTGCCTTTTGATTCTCAAAAGTATTCTTTTTTTTTTTAGAAACAACTTTTTTTGTTTCTCAAAATTGGTCCACAAGTGTTCTCAAGAGAAGAATCAGAATCATTTGAGTTACCAAATATGTTTCTGATTCTTTTTTGTTTCGGGGAACAAAATCAGAGGAACAGAAACGTTACCAAACAAGCCCTTAGTTTTCATTTGTTTTGAGAAAAATAAATAAAATGATAAATATTTTTTAAAAATAATCTCTTAAAATAGTTAGCCAATAAAAAAAAAGGCTCATTATCGAGAAAAAATTATGTCCAAACATGTTCTCGAAGGACGAATTTTCTTCTTGTTCATTCATTTCTTAAGCAATATAAGCAATCATTTTTTAGAAGTTTTATTTTAAATTATTCATTTTTCGGGAAAAAATACGGAGCTTTAGTCTCAAATAAGGGTCCAACCTCACCGGCAAGTCATATCTTCACTGGCTGGCTTGCATGTACGACTCGGGTGCTTATGTATCGACGACAACATCATGAAGCTAAAAATGACGTACATGATCAAAACACACACAAAAAAACAAAAAGGCTTCATCAATGATATTACAAATGACCTAGTTCTTTCTCTCTCTCTCTCCACCCTCTTCAAACCCTAGCTATCAGTAACATTTTCTAAGGAAAAGAGAGGACCTTTCTCTCTCTCCCTCTCTCTCTCTCTCCCTTTTCTTAAATTATTTTGATCTTCTATATTATTTTTGCTTTCCTTCTGTTTGGGAGATTTTCTCTTTCGATTTAGTCTAGATCTTGAAGCTTTTCTCTATCATTTTTAGAAAATTGATATCCCGATCTAGTTTAGATTTGGGATTTTCTGCGTGTATGTTTTCAGGGTTTCGCTCTCCATGGGTTTTGTTGGTGAACAAGTCTAGCTTCGAAGGAGATCAGAAGAACTTCGTGAATGTTTCGCTCTTACAGATGTCAAATTTATGCTCGTTCAACCTTTTTGCTTTGCTCTGTGATGGTGTTGGGGACGCCAAACCTAGGTGCGCACCGCCGAAAGGCAAAGCCGTAGTAACAGATGGAGTTCTCGGTGTGTGCTCGTTACTGAAGACAGATTCGGTGATCGGATGCCAATTATGGTATGAAGAAGTCATAGATGTGCTCTTTGAGCATGTAACCCATAACCTTATTCTGATGACTTCACTTGTTATCTGGAGTTTGTTTTGTTTAGAAGTTATTTGGTTTGCAGTTGAATTGTAATATTTCTATCTTGTATCCCGAGGAAGCGAATGAAATGAAATGTTAAAAAAAAAAAAAAAAAGACAACTGGCCTTGGAGGACAGTCAAAGAACCCTTTTAATTTGGATACTTCAGACTCTTATTTGACACAATAATCCATTTTTGAGAAAACGACCTTACTTCAAATCCTTATTTGGAACTAACTCTTAGCTACTTTATGCCCTCATTCGAAGCTAAATTAACTATTTTATGTCATTATTTAAGATAAAATTCACTATGAGCCATCTTTCGGAAAACGAGTCAACTTAAACTTAAAGGCACTTATTTGAAATATTTCTTTGACATTATACAAAACTCCTCTCGACTTTAAGGTGACAGAAGTTTGCCCCTGAACTTTCAACTATTGCACAATACCGCTGAAGTTTCATTTTATTACGGTGGTTAAATCTGCTAATTAACTGAATAAAAGTATGTTTTCATCTCATTTTAGAAGCCTTTTTACTCTTAATTGCTGTAAAAAAAATTACAAATAGGAGACACCGAAATTAACTGAAATACTAGTAGTAGAAAACATGAATATCACTAATGGTATTAAACAATAAAAATTCGTGAAAATTTGATATATGTAGCTACTTTAATAGAACTGAATAAGATATTTCAAGAAAATAATAAATAAAAATTAAATAAAAAGGAAAAAGAGCCTCACCAATAAAATGGTTAACAAAAAGAAATTGATTATTTACTATGTATAAAAAAAAAGGAAAATTTCAAATAAGAGTCCCAAGTGCTCTCATTTTCTCAAATAAGGGCCTAAAGTAAAATTTATTTCAAATAAACGCATGAAGTGCCCTCATTGTGTCAAAGAATGCCCTGAAGTGCACATTGCTTCAAATAATGGCATGAAGTGACTATATTAATCTCAAAAAAGGGCTTGAGTCACTTTAATTATGGGCATTTTAGTCATTTACTATTTTATTTTATTTTTTATTTTTCTATTTTTTTAACAGATTTTGAAAAAAAAAAACAAAAAGTAAAAACAAAAATAAGAAATACATGCGGGAGGACTGACCGGTGGTGACTATGGCCATCGAGGTCGCCGACAACCTCGCCGACTAGAGGCGAGAGAGGGCCGCAACCCTCTCCCAGATCTGGACCCTCTCCCAAAGTTGGCCCTCGCCTGAGCCGAGAGAGGGCCGCGACCCTCTCCCAGATCTAGACGAAGGTCGGCGGCTCTCGCCGAGGCCCGGCAGAGGGCCTTGGCCATCGACCGGGACCGGGGTGGGTCGGAGGGCGCCGTCTACCTTGGTCTCGGCCAATGGCCGCGACCCTCGGCCAATGGCTGCGACCCTCGGCCGGGCCTGGGCGAGGGCTGCCGACCCTCGCCCAGATCCGAGAGAGGGTCGCAGCCCTCTCCCGACTCAGGCGAGAGCCTGCCTTTGGTCGGCGGGGTCGTCGACCCTCGGCGAGGCGTCGGCGACCTCGAGGGCCATCGCTGCCACCCCACTAGCTATGGGGCGATGACCACAGGCGAGACCTCCTGCCTGATTTTCTTTTTTTTTTTGGCTTTTTGTTTTTGTTTTTTTAATTTAATTTAACAAAAAATTAGATTAAATTTACATTTTGACAAAAATACCCTTGATTGGCCGGCCAGCCGACCGGTGAGGTCAAACCCTTATTTGAAACAACCATAGCCACTTTAAGCCCTTCTTTGCGACAATGATGACACTTCATGCCCTTATTTGAAATAAAATCCACTTCATGCCTTTATTTGAAAAAATGAGAGCACATGAGGCCCTTTTTTGAAATTTCCCCAAAAAAAAACTTCCTTTATATAAAGAGTCAATTAATTTACTCCTCCACTCCTTGACAAAGTAACATCCAGGTTATCAAGTTGAAGAGAACTCTAGCAGCACGATGAACATTCTGACAGAGCAGCATTTTATTTACGACTTGAGATCAACAAAATCAGGGAAAATTCGGATTGACATGAAGTCCAGTAAAGCCTTTTGCTGTGCAACTGAGCATAGTTTTCATGTCAATCCTTCTATTTACATCTCGCCCTCTCCATCCTTTTAGCCTCAGCGTCCTACATATGTACAGCCGAAGAACAACCATCTGCCTTATAAGTTTCTTTCATGAGGCTCCAGCCAAGGGAAACCCAGGAAATCAAAAACCTCCCTTTCTGTATACAGTTTTATGCTTGTGCTTCCCTTTGAACCCTGCAACAGAGAAAGGCATGCCGTGCATAAGGAACCATCGAAGAAATCGTGAAGCGCCATATGAGGGCACAAAGACTAAGACATTACCCGTTTTCCGCCCGAACCATGAGTTGCAGGAAAGAGCCCAGTGTCGTCGAGTCTAAATCCTTTAGATTCCGCCAGCAACCTCAACCTGCACCAGAAATATGAATCAAATAGCAGGCTTCTTTATACTGGCTGGAATGAAGAGTGTGCAGTTTATCCAAAGAAAATGGCATATTTCTCTATTAATCACATCATCCTATCGGCTTCAATGCCTTGGGATGCTTTGGCTGTCAGAGATATAACTTCTAGTGCTTGTTCTAGCTGGCAAGTTTAATTGCCTGGTAATCATAAACAGAGGTTTATGGTGTACTGGTTCAACCGGGTGCAAGTCCAGCTTCTGGTACAGTTTTTTATCGGTTCAACCGGGTAGCAGACACCAATCCAGTTGATCGATGATACAGTTATAGAAACATTGGTTAACCATGGATCACTAATCTTGAATTACTTGACTGCTCGAACACGTTGGGATCACTTTAAAGAAAATTTATAAGAGTTTGAAATTAATCCAGGAGCACAGTAGATGTTCCTCTTCGGATGTAAGTCTAACTAGTTTGTGCTTGCTGTCATGTGGGCCATAGTAGAAACCTCTATCGTCTCAACAGCTCTTCAATAAGCTACAGGAACATCTTTACAAGACTCAAAAGCTCGGCTCAATTGATGTTCCTTTCTCAGCTTTCACATGTAATAGATTTCAAAAACTCAGAGATCAAGTGTTGCATCTTCCTGAATTGCTGACCATACCTCCTGTTTAAGACGTCATTCCCAGTCCAAGCTATCAGTCCAAATGCATATATATCCCGGGGAAATACCTAAATAAGGGAACAAAAGGATATTCAAGCTCAGATTGAACCTAAAGCCATGGCGAAGTGAAGAATTTCAGACGACAGAAGATTATAAACGAAAAGGCAGGCAGGGTTTGACCCAGATAAAATGTCGGACAATCCTTTCATCCCTCGCAAAGTGGCACTTTGGAACAACTGAGTCGCACATGTG
This sequence comes from Lenwebbia sp. NSW1173648, assembly GCA_029784005.1. Taxonomy (NCBI): domain Eukaryota; kingdom Viridiplantae; phylum Streptophyta; class Magnoliopsida; order Myrtales; family Myrtaceae; genus Lenwebbia; species Lenwebbia sp. NSW1173648. The sequence goes on from JARCGZ010000011.1 coordinate 3,053,432, forward strand.
GCAGTACATTAAACATGGCCGAGCAGTAACTTGAGTGCCTCATATGTTCTTGATCTCCTATTCTAGATAATTATCTCAGACTTCACGAGATACATGAAAATCAGGGTCAACATTAGTCAAGTACCTTAAAATCTATTCGATGACGCAGCTCTCTTCCTGGGTAGGTGCAAAGACCAAAATATGTATCAACACCTGAGTCAGTACCCTGCCGAGATTACTAAATAAGAATATCAGGAGCATGTTGTTATAAGAAGAAAAGAAATAGCACCATAAGAAAGTATGAAAGCAGATAGTGCAGAAGACATGTCATCAAGTATGAAACATAGACGATATACTAGGACAACGAAATAAATCACAGATGTGGAAGCATCACTTATGTCTGTAAAGTTCGGCCAAGAGAGTTCATTCCCTCCACTTAATTTTTCCTTTTCATCAAAATTTTCTCCCTAACAATCACAATATCTAAGCAGTAATGGCTTTGTCTCTCGTCTTCATAATCCTAATACAGGAATTCAACGAAAGGTGAAAAATGGTTCAGACTGTATTTGGCTAGGGTACTAACTATATGCAAAATGCTTTTTAACTTTTATATGCTAAAGACTGTTTTTATTTTGAATACACCTTAAATCGCTGAAACAAGATACCAACTAACTTAACTTCATATAATTAGCATTGATTATATACCTCAGAATTCAGCATTCTATTATTAGCTCACCAACTACCGTGTGGACACTTTCGAACAAACTTACCTCCTCACTGTGAGTACTAAAAACCAAATCCTCTCTTAGAAACCCCAAATCCTTCAAATGCTTCATGTACTTCTTTAGAAAACCTCTGTGACTGGAGACACAGAAAATCCGATCAGCTTTCAGAAACAAAGCCAGAATTATACCTATCACAGAGCATGACAGCAAGCACAATTACAACGTCAACAGTAATACAATCAAAAGAGAGAACTTGACAGTTCAATTTGAAGCAATCACTGTGATCAGTTGACAGACTAAATACAAGTTATCTGTATCATGAGCCAACTAATAAGATGATGGTTCTGTGAACTTGCAACGACAATCTAATACAAACATATGTCGATTGACTTGTAAGATTAGTATATTTGGGTTCTTGAGAAACAGAGTGAGGTTCTGCTCTTTTTAAAGCACTCGAGTACACAATTTCCTCGACTGCTCTTTCTACACCATCACAGAAAGGCAGGGGAAAGCTTTGAGGTTTCAGTGACTATTCATTACCGTTAGTTCAACAAGATCCAAAGTAAATCAAGAGAATGTTTTCTGCAACCACTCGATCTGTAATAAGTTCAACCAGATACGAAATAGTTCTCGGTTCCTTGAGATGTGGAAACATGCAAATTCCATAGCAAACCCAAATGACCTAGGATTTGATACCTCTTTCCATCTGGATGAGTAATTACCACATCCAAGTCGCCACAACAAGCTTTCCCACGTCTATAGGATCCTCCGCACACAACAACCACCTTAAAAGTATTATACACAGTTAAATACGAATATCAATTTCTGCCTATAGCTTTTGTCAAGTACAAATGTCTGGTAAGACATCATCCAGTAGAAACAGCAGTGCAACTAGATTTGGCACAAAACAAAATATGTACAAGTTACCACCAATCGAGTACACATGCTGCATGGAAGATAAAATATTAATATAACTAGAAAATGCCCATGCGATGCATAGGTAAGCAAAAAGCAATCTCATTATTAGAAGTGTAAATATGTTAGTCCCAAAAGCAGGCAACTGTAAGAGGGTTGAATTGGTTGAAATAAATTTTATCACTATTTATAGGCTAACAATAGGGAATCCAAGGCTATGCAAGCGGCCAAAAATCCCCATTGGTTGTGGCATTGCCCACATCTCACACAGCTGGTACTTATCCCAGACACACAGGTGTTTGCTCCTGGAACTAGTCTAAGAGAATGCTCCCAACGTGATGATTCAAACTCGGGCCTTAAGCAACGAAGGTTAACACACTCATCGCTTGAGCAACCCTTTGAAGTTCAAAATATATTTGAACACTTAGATTGTAACGAGAGTGTCCAATGTTAGTCTTCTGTAACAGACTAACTTTATGTGGTTGGTTTAAACTTTGATTTATTCAATTCTTACTGTCAAAAGAAATTATTGATTAATTGATTGAAAAGTAACATTAGATTCACTATTGACATATGACTGACTATACATCATATGTACCTTAAGATTTTATTTTAATGGTAGATTGTGTTAGTTATATTTACCAATGAAAAGAACCTATTAAATATGAAGTATCGCACTAACAAACAGGCAAGGGTCATTATATGCACATGTCTAACATTTTCATAATGTGGTTGGCCTGAGTAACCTATTAGGTACTGTGGAAGTCAGGTGGTATTGAATTAGACTTATGCTATGTTTGGGAAATGGAACAAAACGGGGGAATGAAAGTCTGGACAAAAAATGAGGAAAATTTCAAATTTTTTAAGGGAAGGAGAGGATGAAAATTTTAAATTTTTATGTATTCTCTTCCAAATTTCCCTCACCCCCTCCTCCCAAGCATAGCATATAGGATTCATGCATATTTGTTAACGAAACATGTTAAATATGTATCCTAGTCACGTGCTTGGTTGAAAGGTGTCAGTGTCCCAAATCAAATCAAATTGGCAACATGGCAAGTATCTATGAGTACGTATAAGTACATGCATAGCTCACAGAAGTGTTCAAATGCTGAAAGGTGTAAAAAATTACATGGACTTGTTTATGTGAATGACGTAATAATTTCTTTTAATACGTAAGTATGCACATACCGAGACGTATATATATATATCTAAAGGCACAAGTACACAGATTTGAGAAAAGAAAAACAAAAGATCCTAAATCCTTACCAACAGGGAAAATTTTGGAACAAAAAGGAGGAAAAGGCAAACAAACTACTCCATTTACCGCATCACCCATTACATTCCGCTTAAATGAGCACATATTCTCATGCTAGTCTCTCGATTGTGAATTGATAGTAAGAAATCAAATCTTAATGTACTTAAACTACTTCGGTAGGATGCTTCCAACATCAATCAATCTGCCACATAGTCAAACTGTTTACCAGTTCATTTGCTTTATTAAATCCAATCATATGAAGAACACAGGTATAACACGGCGAGAGAAGAATATATTAATTGTGGCCTACAAAGAAGTTTTAAACTCTCTTTTACAAAGTAGTCCACAAATGAAGATGAAAAGATCTGTGCCAAGCTAAAAAGAACCCAGAGTTTAGCAGTTTAAAAAATTATTTTGACACTGGCCATGGATAGGATATCAACATCACCAAGAGATCCAATTTCCCACCGGACCAAAACCTTCTCAGCAGTATTATATTTCTGCAGGTGAAAGTGATTCTTCCTCGCTAAATATGAAAAGAAGTCCTGCTTAAGCAGTAGCACATTAAGGTTGGATTCGGAGGCTATTTCAGAATAATTTATATGCGTCCAATTAAAAACTTTAATTCCTCAAATACAAAAATCGAGCAGTAAAATTTATTGTGCTCACCCCAGGCAAGACATCTTCACCTGCTTTCTGAAGAAGTTGCTCCATCTCTTGAACCTAGGAAATTGGGGAAAAATGAGTAGCATATAAAGTAAAACCAGAAGTTCCAACTGTAATATCTACATTTTTTTCTCCTTTCCTAGTCCCTGTAGGGGCTCATAGAACTCCAACTTTTCGGTTAGGTCATATATGCCCACCTATCATCCTAAATCATTCTTTCAACAGGAGGTGCTGGGATTGGCAAAGTTTTTAGGAAGAATACCTCATCACGTGGAATCCTCTGCTTTATATCATCAAAGTATTTCAGACCTAGCCTCTGAGCATGTGTTAATGACTCCTCTTTCTTCAGCTCATCAAGTGTACGGTATCCTTTTTCATACAACTTCAGTGCAGTTGTTGGACCAATCCCCCAAACTTCACCAAACAAACTGATTGTCCGCACCTAGAATCAGATGAAACAGAAGAAATTAACTACATATGTACTTCATTTGCTCTCTCAAGTGGACACCCGAACAGAATAATCTCAAAAGGAATAGACTCAGCATTGGCGAACGTGTATGTGCATGATAGATGTGAAAGAGCAAGGAATAGGTAAGTATGGAAACAAGAAGATAAGAAAAACTTAAAAGCAAAATTCATGTATTTTCAGAAACACCAACACAGTACTTCAGCTTCATGTGCCAATCATATTTTTATGAAACCAAGGGATACTATCTCAATACAGAAATTTAGTCAAACAGTTTTGGGTTGCTGCAAATGTTGCAATACAGTCTCTGCATTGATGCACCCTGTGACTGGAAACAAAGAACAGAAACTGCTCAAATATGCAAGCACCAGGATTTATTGAGTGGTACTATATCACTGGAAGTGTAGTTAAATGTGAATGTCAACCTTTGGATAAACTCTTCGTGTACCTTTTCATCTGTTTCAAAGTGCTCCACCTTAGACAACTTGCCAGTAGTCACTATCTCCTGAATCTGCAAGTTAGAACTATCAGTGCCTGCTCTCTTTTAAAGATACTATTCTAGAAACAAGCAAAATACTCGAAATAACAACCCCTCACCAATAGCAAGGTAAGCAGAGTTTTGACTTCAGCTACATCGATGGTTTACAAAATTCAACAACCAGAAAATCACTCCATTTTCAAAAAAGAAGAAGCAAATGTCATCTTAGCACTCATTGACCAAATAAGACTACCAATCCATTGGATTTTCCCAATTGAACAACCACAATGAATTACGCCAATAAACCCAAAAAAGAGTTCGAAATAATCTCTCTAGCTAAAAATGGCAACTCACATGTTCTTGCAACGCCTTCCCTATTGAAGGAAGGTTTTTCACCTGGTCCCCGCTTTCAATCTTGAAGGGCAACTTCTCAATTACAGGTATAGCTTTGTAATAGCTAAATGATCTCCGATCATCACCAAGTGCTGTGGGTAAACCAACAGAGTTATTAGGTTCTTCAAGACCGTTACTGATGAAAAGACCTGAGGAAGTACATGAATGTCACCTCTATATATATTGATGAGCTTCCCGAAAATCTCAGTTACATTCCTGTTTAGATCAGGTGGACTGTATATCAAAGAAGACTGCCGCAACCCACCCTTAATTGCCACAAAAGAATTATTCAGCTCTAAAAAGGATTAGAGCAAATTTCTTCATGATTATGATTATGATTTAACTCATTTTCTCTCATTGTTTGAACCGACTTAAGATAGATGAAAACGAGGAGGGAGAAGTGTTGCATAAGCACATTACGATCATTGGCTTCTAGAACTTACATCCTTGGATGTTATGTCAGAGAGGCCTGGGCTGGTATTACCAGAGCTCAAAGAGTGGCTCGAGTCATCAGACAGGCTGGGGCTACTTATCGCCTCAGACAGGTAATTCTCTTTAGCATTTTCCTGAGGACGAGACCTAATACTTCCACCTTGTGATGATTCATCACCTTTACTTACGCTTCCATCAGCTGGTTTAGGAACTGAAGGCGTCTCTGGTGTCTTCTCCTTTTCTAAGTCTAACTTCAGATCGTAAATATCCTCAGAGACCTTTTCACCTGATCTCAAACTCTCCTCTAGCCACTGGTAAAGAAGAATTCTCTGCAGAAGGGAAGGGCAATAAGTCCATCTAAAAAGTACAAACTTCTGATATGTGCATCTTGTGAAGTGATTCATGTAACTGTCATTTTCTATAGTTTGGAAGCTAGCAACATGGGAAGCTTAGTTTGTGAAGGAGCTTGAAGCAGCATTTTAGCTTATTTCTATTTGACAGCATAATTTGAAGTGTTTCAATATGAGATACAACTTCCAACCATTTGTTCAATTGCAATCCTCGTTGTGTTCAGATGGAACAGCTACATCTCTTCATTTCTGAAGAGAGCATTTGTACCATAAAAGAGAGATCTAATGGATTTGCAATTCCATTGGGACAGACAGCCAAAACAGTACGTCATATCTTTATTTTCTTTGACTAAGATAATTATCATACCATGCCCCTGTACTTTCCTAGACATTTGCGTTTATATGGATAATTACTGGATATAGAAGATGGCATTCATTTAAGTCCTTGGTCAGGATGAGTGAGTACTACAGGTGTAGCGACCCTTCCACTCAAGGTATTCGGAGCACACAATATGCTACTTACGACGTCCTGACATCAGCACAATCTCATTCAGGATCTTTTTTGTCAAAATGCTTCGAGCAAAAAATCATTTTGCAGAACACTAATTGCTGCAAATTATGTAGAATTTAACATCCTATCGCCCCTGATTAGGAACAACCATCCAAATCCTGGTTCCGAAAATGTAGCATATGACTTCTTGGGCATAGCACGTCAAGTACATTGACCAAGACGAAGAAAAATGCAACCTTGTGCTTCCAAGCACTTCTAAAGGAAGCAAGCAAGCACAACCCATTGAAATGCTACTCCTGAATGTTGTGCTAAAACAAGATGAGCAATGTTTTGGGACTTTGGCACAAAGCGCCGATAGCAAATTCTAATGGAATGCTCGAACATGTCCCATTGACATCAGTGACATCACTCTCTATAATTTCGCAAACCCCCCTTTTTAACTTGTTTTCTCATTCTAGATTCTACAGAATTCGACAGAAGGCGGACCCGCCTGAATAGCTTTCAAAGTCTCTGTTCAGTTGCAAACCAAACCAAAACCAGAAAGTGAAGCGGGTTCGGGTCAAAAACGAAATAGATTGAACGAACCCCCTTGAAACGCTCCAACTGTTGCTCGCCGAGTTGTCGCAGAAGCTTGTCGGCGTCGGTGGCGAGAACGTGAGTGACCCCTTTGGACGGCTTCTCCACTAGATTCGCCCCCATTTGAGTGAGCTTCTGCTTCCAAATCTGTAGCCACACACCCAAAGGGGAGAGAGAGAGAGAGAGAGAGAGAGGGATTGATTGACTCAGGATCACATAAACAGGTGAAGATTTTATGGCCGTGGAAGAAGAAGAAACCTGAGACCTGCAAACGGCGAGGCTGAACTCCGGACTCGACCAAGAAAACGACCATCCCTGAGAATATGCCGTTGGGATCGGAGGGAGGAGTTTCTTCTTTCTTCTTTCGCTTTGGCGCCATTTTTCCCATGTGGTGTTCGGCCTGTTCGGACTCTTCTGATTCTTTGCTCGGCCCGCACTCGCACTCGCACTCGCCGTCTCCTTCTGGAACAAGCTCCCGGGGCAAGGCGAAATTTGCTTCCACGTGTAAATTTGCAGGAAAATTTCTGGAAAATTTTGACCAACCCCCGGGCAAAGTCGCCAACACGAATAAATACATAATCATCTCTTCTTCTTCTTTTTTCAGTAACATAATCACTTGATCAACATATATTTTATAAGAAAAATGACATAATTTTATGTATGATTACGAAAATTCATTTTTTACACAAATATAAAAGGTGGACCATCGGCCTTGGTTTCGGGTTCCAAAGTTCTGAAAATATGAGTCACGTGATTGGTTCTCGATTTCAAAGTTTTAAAACCAAAAATATCACGTTTAATCCAAGTTAATTTTCATGCAACAAAATATCCTAAAGCGGTACACTTGTGTTTTATTTAATCTAAATTAATTTTCGTGTCATAAATATTTCAAATTGATACATCTATGATAATCTATCCTCTATTAACTTCTGTCCAACATCGAATCGCACAGTGGCAAATAAATTGGATGATCGAGGTATGACGTGGATCCAATATGGAAATTCATGATAAATTACTATCCAAAACAACATCGTTATGGGAAGCCAAACATGAAAGGAAAAAAAATGGAATTGAGATTGAAAGATTTGCTAAAATCAGTTAATTTTACTCTAAAAGCTCCCTCATGTTTCCAAAATTTGCTAAAATCCCTAATTTGTCTTAATTTTGCACTAAAATGTTAGTAAATTTACCGCAATCGTACAGTTGATTTGGCATTTTTTAGATACAAAATTTAGTTTGGGATAAAAGGGGTACATGTGCTTTTTGTGAACACGAAAATTAGTTGAGGATAATTGCGGCACGAATGCATCAATTTGATATTTTTGGTGATATTAAGCCGAACTTACGTGATCGTTCGTTTTAATAGTAAAATTTCTGTCGTGCAATTAAATTCCAATCTCTGATAACATTTTTTGCGTTAGCTTTATTTCAACGGAATCCCGTATGACCCAAAATGGGATGGTCGCCTTCACACAAAAAATAAATTGAAAATCCATTGACCAAAGCTTCAGCAATCTCTAGTAATGATACAGTCCATAGAATAGAATACTTTCCCCTGAATCGAAAGAGACGATGGAAAGTTCCAAGTGATACCGGGTCGATCCTTCGAACAGAGTTTTTGACCTCTTTCCTTTCCCACTGTCCCCACTCGGCCAAAAACCCTACGCGAGTCAAACCGTTGAAGTCGACCTCTCTCTCTACTGGATTTGATATTTCGTGGAAGGAAGATGGATCTGTCGTCGTCTTCCTCCTCCTCAAGCGCAGCAGCCTCAGAAACGCCGTCGTCTTCCACTGGCTCTCGTACACGCTTTCGTACCCAAGAAAAGTCAGACGACACTCCCCGGGAAAAGGTCAAAGTCGAACGCAACAACGACCCCCTTGAAGAAAACCTCCATTCTTAAGCCTGCTTTGGCCCGCCGGCTTCCGACCCATCTCTTCCCAATTCCCTCTTTACCATTTCCCATAAGAAGCGCCCCAAACTCTCTCCTCCTCTTTCAAGTTTCCAACCGCTCCCCCAACCACAACCAAGCTTAGCAATTATACCCAATTGAGATGAGGTTTCTTCGCCTCTTGGCGACGGTGGTTTGCTTGGCCCTCGCGCCGCCGCCGTCGGCTTTTGTCTCGGCCTTTTTCCTCCCCAACATATCCTCCATCCCGCCCTCGCTGCTCCCCAACGTCTCCGCTGCCCCCTGGAACGCCTTTCGGAACTTCTCCGGCTGCCACGCCGGCGAGAGGCGCGACGGCCTCGCCAAACTCAAGAACTACTTCCGCTACTTCGGCTACATCCCGGACTCCCCCTCCAACTTCACCGACGACTTCGACGACGACCTCGAGTCCGCCATCAAGACCTACCAGCGCAACTTCAACCTCGACCCCACTGGCCAGCTCGACGACGCCACGCTCAAGCAGATCGTCCGCCCGCGCTGCGGCAACCCCGACATCGTCAACGGGTCGACGGCCATGAACTCCGGCAAGGAGGCGCTGGTCAACGCGTCCCACTTCCACGCCGTCGGCCACTACACCTTCTTCCCGGGGACTCCGCGCTGGCCGGACGGCCAGATCGACCTGACCTACGCGTTCCTGCCGGACAACCAGCTCTCCGTCGAGGCGAAGGCCGTGTTCTCGCGCGCCTTCGAGCGTTGGTCGGCGGTGACACCCCTGACGTTCACGGCCACGGACTCGTTCGCCGCCGCCGACATCAAGATCGGGTTCTTCAGCGGGGACCATGGCGACGGGGAGCCGTTCGACGGGGTGCTGGGGACGCTGGCGCACGCGTTCTCGCCGCCGAACGGGAGGTTCCACCTGGACGGGGAGGAGGACTGGGTGGTCACCGGGGACGTGACGGCGTCGTCGGTGTCGACGGCGGTCGACCTGGAGTCGGTGGCGGTGCACGAGATCGGCCACCTCCTCGGGCTCGGGCACTCGTCGGTGACGGATTCGATCATGTACCCGACCATCACGTCGCGGACGAAGAAGGTGGAGCTCGCGACGGACGACATTCAGGGGATTCAGGTGCTCTACGGCAGCAACCCCAACTACAACGGGTCGTCGTCGACGACGTCCCCTTCGCAGGAGAGAGAAACCAGCGACGGCGGTGAGTCCCGCGCTTCGGGGTCGCGATGGGCGGCAAGGGCCATCGTAGCGGTTGGATTGGGAACGTTGCTCTTTTGACCGTAGGATGCAGTTGCCCGAGATTGTTTTTTTATCATTTAATGCTTCTGCCGATTATTGAATCTGGACCGTAGATGCAGAATTGATGAACGGCTGCGATGTGTTTAGGAGCAACCCCGTCTTGTCCGACGAGGATGCTGGGCCCATCTGTTGATTTTTTTGTTGTTGTCGAAGGCCCATCTGTGAGTGAGTCTCCCCATCTGTTGATTGATTTCGTATATATTATACAATACTCATAAACTATTCTTTTGTCATCATGCTTTTATGGTTCTCGAAATAAATTTTTTTTATTTTATAAGAAACTAGCTGACGAACACAAGTTTATGCGACCAATTTCTCTTTTCTATTTTATTTTTCCTTTAGAGTAAAGATCAAATGCATCAAATAGAACTAATTCTCACGCTCACCGTTATGATTGTTTTCACCTAATAAAAAAAATTCAACCATGTTTTTTTTTTTTGGTCGAAAGAAAAATCCCATTCATTAAGTAGCATAATACTCGAGAGTTACATTAAATGATTTCAAGCCTTGAAAATTCCAAATTACTGCAAAACAAAGCAAATAAGAGAAAGCATCTAACAAAACACAATCTGAACCTAAAAACACACTCTCATCCCTTAATATTAGATTTGTCATTGTAAACAATCGGCGCCGATCACCAGATCCAGTGACGAGCACACGCCGAGATCTCTCACGACATCTGCAATGGCTTGCGGTGCTCGTCTAGGTTCGATGCCCCCATCACCATCGCCGAGTAGTAACACCAACATCAATATGTTGAAAGAGCATAGATCAAATACCTGTAAGAACTCCCAGATCTATATCTCGATCTAGATTTCGAATCTAAATCTAAATCAGGAGAGAATAGCGGCCTAATCTCGGAGAGATTGTGGAGCCACATCACGAACATCTTCCTCGATGGTTGCCGACTGGAAGAATGGCCGAATTGATCTTTACGTTTACCCAATATCAGCTACAAAAGTTTATTCACACACAAAAACTCTCAAAACAGAGTGGGAGAGAAAAGTCGAAAAAATAAAAACTTGAAGATGGGAAGACAGAGATGAAGAGGGGTGGAAAGGGAGGTTGAGAAGTAGAGAGGAAGGAGAGAGGGGAGAGGCTCTCTCCCTCAAGAAGTCCACTGGCGGGCGCGCTGAACCTAGAGGAAAATATGGGGAGAATGTTGGGGGGAGAGGGCGAGGAATCTCTAGCAAAATGTTGATTTTGCGTTGATTGACTTCATTCATATTTCTAGCAAAATGTTCACTTCTTGAAAAATCCTCGCCATTGATTTACTTCATTCATATTTCCATCCAAAATCTAGCGACCGACAATATGCTAGAATAAAACTTTGTTTCATCGTGTTTTGATTTATCCATATTCTTGAAAGGAATTACCATTTATAGAATAACTGTTAAGGTGGGTAGGGACTATTCAATGGGTTAATTGTCCTTAGGATTGCCCATAGTTGAAAATACAATAAGTCAAATGAGGACAAGTCCAGTTGGGGAATAATTAGACAATGCATCCCATTCGACATTAATGCTGTTCGTTTGGAACGTGATCGATGACCAGTCCCACAAAACGAAATTGCATTATTTATAGGCAAATCAATGCGACACGGATTATGGTCCCCCATGAAATATACATCACATTTTGGTTGTAGTAATTTTTCTTACATCACGGGTTCATCACATGTTGACTGTCTATAACAGCATTTGCTTACGGTAATAGCTATCACAACAAAATCCCTATGATAGTCAAATCTGTAACAATTATTTCATGAACCGCCTTGGTACTAACTATTTCGGCCAAACTGTACTAACTATTCTCAATATTATGCTCACCAAGTGCTTTGTGTAAAGCACGCAAATGACATTGCTAAAGCAATTACATCGCGTGAAAGAGAAAATATTTTTGGATGAAATGACAAAATATATATTCCTAGAAAATATTTTCCAAAATTATTATATTTTTCGTAAAATAAACGGAGTCTTAGTGACTTGGAGCCTCCATTGATTAGAGATTTGACTTCTTTAATGGCTGCTCGATTCAAAGAAATATCGGTACATCTATAGCTGAGGTTTGGCGTAGGGATTACTCCGGTTTCACTTCAACTTGTGTTTAATGGTGTGTCAGTGATGATAAGCTCATTCAATCGAGCAATAAATTGATAATATTTTTGGATGAAATGACATGAAAGAAAGAGAAAGTGTCCAAATAACCGCTGGAGAAAAGAATTGAAAGCCAAAAAACAAAAAATGCAGACGGAACGGGTTGGCTTGGGGGCACTGTTGGTACCGGCCCACAGTAAAATAGTCGTCGGGCTACTTACCAACGGCCACTGAAGCGGGCCTAGGCCCAAGCACGGCAACACCACCATTGCAGCGGTCGTACCCTTCTTCGACGAATGCTACGAAACACAGCTCGTCCTGCCTGAGTCCGGCCTTAATCGAGGTGAGGCCGTCGCCGGCGTCCGCGCCGATGAGCACATGACTGAGCAGACCGCTAACTGCCGCATTTCTCTGTAGCAGCCTCGCGTCCTAAAACCCAAAAAAACATAAATAGCAGCCTCGCGTTCTACAACCCAGAAAATATAAAAGGATATGAACTAGAGTCCAAAAGAGAATTCTAAACTGAATAAATGTACTCCCGTGGACGATCCTCTACGCTCAATTCTGCCCGACTCAAGATCATATGTTTCCTACATTTAAAAAATTTTTTGAGCACCATCCACCATCCACCACAGATGGATTTTTTTTTAACGAAAAAAAAGAAATCCACCCGTGATGGATGGCGCTCAAAATCTTCTTCAAATGTACGAAACACATCTTTCCGTAGATTTGGAGTCGGGCAAAATTGCGCTCGTCCACGTGAATGCAATTTATTTAGTTTAGAAATCTTTTTTTGCACTCTCGTTCATATCGTCTTTAGGAAAGACTCACAGGCGGATCCATAAATTGGAAGCAGTCAAACTCTGATACAGGTATAGGTTTCTCGTCAGTTCTGAGGATGAGTGCTTCAAACTCTTCCCTCTCTAAAGCGCAGACATATATATATATTGATGTCAATTACGTTCATCATCTACCGCTTCATGTTTTCAATGCTTTCATCTTTTCAACATGACTCCCTAACAACCGACCACGGAACTGCAACCAATGCATGACCATAGGGCACCGGCTGTGCAGTTTGCTCATGTCCACGGGCGGTGCATGAAACGCTCTCGAAAAACCCTAGAGAAAGTAGAAGAATAGAGAATGAAGGGCTCTTTCTAGAAAGAGTGTATAAAAGTGGAGAAAATTGAGGTGGTAACGTGCGGATAATGATTTTGTTGAGGGGAAGAGAAAATTAAGTTTATGGGCGGATTTTTTTTGTTCAAAAAAAATGTACGAAACATATCTTTTTCGTAAATCTGGAGTCGGGCAAAATTGGGCGTAAATGATCGTCCACGTGAATTTATTTAGTTTAGAAATCTTTTTTTGCACTCTCGTTTTCAGGGATGGATTCACAGGCGGATCCATAAGTTGGAAGCAGCCAAACTCTAATACATGTATGGTTCTGATACAAGAACCATGGGTTCTTGATCAGTTCTGACGATGGCTACTTCTTAGTTTTCCCTCTAAAGCGCAAACCCTGATAAGATTATGTTGATCATCTATCATATGTTTTCGACGACCGACCACATAAACGTAACCAACGCATGACCATAGGGAACCGAGTATACAGTTCCCTCATGTCCATGGGGCGCATGAAACGCTCTCGAAAAATCCTAAAAAAGGTCGAAGAATAGGGAATGAAGGGCTCTTTCCAAAAAGAGTGTATAAACGAGGAGAAAATTGTGGTGCTAACACAGAGATAATGATTTTGTTGAGGGGAGTAGAAAATTAAATGCATGGGCGGATTTTTATTTTCGTTAAAAAAAATGAACGATTTCCGAAGATCTAGAATCGAGCAAAATTGAGCGTAAAGGATCGTCCATGTGAATTTATTTAGTTTAGATTTTTTTTTTTTGCACTCTCGTTTTCAGGGATAGATTTACGGGCGGATCCACAAATTGGAAGCAGTCAAGCTCTAATAGTAAAGCGCAAGCATATATAAAGAACAAGAACACGTCAATTATGTTGATCATCTACCGTTTCATGTTTTCGATGCTTTCATCTTTTCGACATGACTCCCCAACGGCCGACCACGGAAGTGCAACCAACGCATGACCATAGGGCACCGGGTTGCAGTTCCCTCATATCCATGGACGGCACATGAAACACTCTCAAAAAACCGTAGAAGAATAGAGAATGAAGAGCTATTTCTAGAAAGAGCGTATAAAAGAGGAGAAAATTGAGATGGTAACGTGGAGATGATGATTTTGCTGAGGGGAAGAGAAAATTAAGTTGATTTTTTTTTGTTCAAAAAAATGTACGAAACATATCTTTTCCATAGATCTGGAGTCGGGCAAAATTGAGCGTGAACGATCGTCCACGTGAATTTACTTAATTTAGAAATCTTTTTTTGCACTCTCGTTTTTAGGGATGGATTCACGGGCGGATCCATTAGTTGGAAGCAGTCAAACTATATTACAGCTATGGTCAAACTCTGATACAAGTATAGGTTCTGATCAGTTCTGATGATGGCTGCTTCTAAGTTTTCCCTCTAAAGGGCAAACTCTGATAAGATCACATCAATTATATTGATCATCTACTGTTTCATGTTTAGACTCCCCAACGGCCGATCACGAAAGCGCAACCAATGCATGACCATAAGGCATCGGGTGTGCACTTCCCTCATGTCCATGGGCAACGCATGAAACGCTCTCGAAAGGATCATATAGAAAAGTTTATTTTCGTCTGATAAGATCACATCGATTTGTCGTACCTAATCACGACTTTGTATTGTGTGAAATCTCTTCAACTCCCGCTTAATTTTAAGATGTTTTAGGTTTTCTTTAGAAGATAATAAGAAATTTATTTTCGTCTCTAAAGGATCATATAGATAAGTAGAAAGGACCTCAAGAAGTACCAAGAAAAAGGAATGCGTGAATGCTATAAGTCCACATATTATGGAACTATATATACAAATATGCTTTTTCTCTTATTTCCTTGAAAAGAGGGTTGATAGCATTTCAGTGGGAATGGTATAAGCCCTTTTGTTAATCGGCTTGAATCATTGCACATGAGTTTTAGTTATTAAGCTGTCAAAATAGGTCACAAACCCATATTCTAATCCATATTTATTTAAATTGATCATAAATCGATCACCTTAAACTTAAAGTATGGGTTTTAAAGTTAAAAGCCCATAACATATGGCTTCTGGTGGATCTATTATAAATCCACTTTCAACCCATTTAATAAATAGATTATTGGGCTTAGCCCACTTTGGCCTTTCTTCGCCCGTCTCTTCTCTCTTCCTCTTTGATTTCGTGACTCGCGCGACCTTCTTTGTTCGTTCGCTCCGCTTCCGCCATCGTTAAGTTTTCTTCAACCTCTGACTCGCAACTTCACACTACTGTGACAAATTGCACCTATACGGAAACCCAAACTATCAACACCACCTTCCGAGCTCCCTCACTAACTTGACGATTCGGTCCATGGAGCAGCCCATTCCTCAAATGCAACACTTTAAGAAGAAACGTTGCCAAAAATGGATTCCGGGTCGGGTCAGGTTTTGGTTGGATACAGGTCGGATTTAGTATGAGTCACTAAATTTACATTGGATATAAACTGGGTCAATATGGGGCAGCCCGACCCGATAGTGTGCTGTTTTCCTGGACCTCCGTTGTTCTCTCTTTCCACGGCACTTCTTTCCTAAGACTCACGTTCCTGACACAGACGAATCTCTGCGCTCTGTGTCTGTTCCTTCGTCTTTATTCTGTGTCTTTCCTTCTCGTCTTGCATCTTTCTCTTCAGCATCTTAAGATTCCCAAACCGTTGGCATTCTACTTTCTCTCTCTCTCTCTCTCTGTTTTCTTGATTCAGACGAAGAAGGTGCTCTGTTTTGTGTGCTGTTGCTAGGTCATTCGGACTGTTTATGAACATTTCTCCTGCCTGAGTCCTAAAGTCCTGAATATCAGTCGTCCTGTTCTTTCACTAGAGATCAGGTTCAAAGCTGAACTCTTAACCATCATCTAATCCCTAGCATCAAACTTCGGTTCACACGCAGCGGGTGCATCCATCCGAAAAGTTCGGACAACTCATGTGCTGTGGAATCCATTATATGTAACATGGGATCCGCGGTTTAGATGGGTTTGGTACACATACCCTATGACCCACTTTAGTCAATTTTCACCTCTTTTTTTTCCTCGTCCTTTTGCGGACACAAGGAATTAATTCTCCCTGATTCGGCAGCATACCTGTCCGGAGCTTTGCGAATGCTTATGCTTCGCGCGGAAGACTAAGGAAAATGCAAATGCTTATGGCTCGTTCGAACGACCTTCCAAGTATTACTGGTCACGATTTTGGTTTTCTTATTTATTCGTTTCGATAAATCTAAAGAGTTTCCGCCCACCTATTTACTACGGGCTAGTTAGAAGCTAAGTAGAAGCTAAGTAAGACGCAATTTGTAACTTTCCAATACAAAATGGTGCAAATGTTAAGAAGTAAAAGGCAACAATTTCAAAGTTCTATTGCTTTCGAATCTAGTTATCCATTTCATAAATGAAATTAGTGGACAGCAAAGGAAACTACAAATAACAATGCCGACAAACGATAGAGAACATGAAAAGACCTTAGAATCACTGGATCTCAGACTTGATGACAATGACCCTCAACCCACTTGTCTGCCTCCTTTCACATGAGACGTCAAACGCTCCACAAATGCATTGATGCACCGGTCGGAGCTCCCACCTTCGCCGATCGCTTCCTTAGCCAATTCCCTCCATTTCCTTACATTCCTTTTCATCTCATCGCTTCTCTCTCCTCTCATCACCTCGTTCAGACACTTCGTAACCTCCTCTCTCCTCACAACTCCCCCCTCATCCTCTTTGGCCCTCACTCCCACTCCCCAAATCTCCTCCACATACTTGGCGTTGGTCGATTGGTCGGCCCACCGGGGGATCCCGATCATCGGGACCCCTACGCTCAGCCCCTCGATGGTCGAGTTCCACCCGCAGTGCGTCACGAAGCACCCCGTGGCTCGGTGGGCCAGGACTTCCAATTGGTTGCACCACGTGGCGATCATGACCTTTTCTTGAACGGATTCTCCCAACCCTTGCGGTAACTTATCGAGCTCGGAAGGCCTCACCACCCATAGGAAAGGGAAGCCGCTTTCCTTTAGTCCCCATGCGATCTCCTCCATCTGCTCCGCGGTCAATGAAACCATGCTTCCGAAGGAGACGTATACAATCGATTTAGGCGGCTTCGTCTCGAGCCAATTGGTGCACTCCAACCTTAACGGCTTCCATAAGCTCGCCCCGTACGCGTTGTCTTCGTCTTGGCGACTGTCCAAGTATGTAGACGGAACCATTGGACCGATCAACTTTGCTGGCCAAACGTCTGATATGCTCTTTGCTTCCTAGAAACATATGCATAACAAAGAACTTAATTAGAAAGATGAAGATATTTATCCGGGACACAAAGTTGATCGCACCCAAGATTCTTAGTGGAGTGGATTTTTGAATTTAGTGGATTAGATGATAGTTCATCTTAAAAGAGGGTTCAACCCTTGAAGGTCGCTCTAGTGACCTTACAACTTGATCGACCACCATGAGGAAGACGAAGCTCAAATCAATGTGCAAGAGAATCAAGAGGACAGTAGCAATCTTTATTATGTGAATTTCCCTTACCTCGTATTCTAATGTCTCAAAGCTGTTTCCAAATATCCAATCAGCCTTGTCTGTGTTAGTAAACTGTCTCAGCTTCATGGCTAAGTAAGCAGGGTGGCTTCCCGGCGACCGAAGAAAACTTGGGATGTCCTGCGAGTTCAGCGGAGGCAAGCCGGGAACCGAAAGTGCCCCGTCGTGTAACTCGAGCGGCAGTTCGAGCAATCCACTGTGCAACTGGTAGAATATGTTCGAAATCGCGACCGAGTTGGTGAAGAATGCCGCACCGAATATACCGTGTTGCTTAGCCACATCGAGAGCCCACGGGAAGAAGGAGTCGTAGACCACGCAAGCCACGGGGGTGTCGGTGCTCGAGTACTTCTGGATAAGTTGAGACAATGTTCTCGAGCCGTGTTCTTCGAACGACTTGAGGAAGGCGGCTTCGTTCCCGGCTTGAGTAAACCCCTCCTCATCGAACCTGTCGGATATGGGTTCGACCCCGACATTCGGAGCATGGATGGACTTGACTGTGTAGCGAGTTGTGGCCATTGTGGCCTTGAGTCCTTTGGAAGCCAAACGCTTTGCAAATTGAAGGAGAGGGTTGATGTGGCCTTGGCTGGGGTACGGAAGAACCACAACATGGGCTCTATGTTGCTCATCCTCCTCCATTTTCATTGGAAATTTAACTGTGTTTCTCAATCGACAGGGTCTTAATTTATAGGGCAAACGATGGTACGATGTATTCCACGTTGGGCAAAAGTTTTTTTGCCTCCCTAGGTGGGAGAGGAATTTACAACGATGCAAGTTACTTCTTTGAAACTGACCGGGGAAAAATGGATTTGCATATGTTGTTCAGGTCGAGGTCGATCGATAAGTGTGGAAATAGCTAGAACTGAATGCGGAAAGTATGAAAAAGCGTCTCGCAATTTATATTTTCAACAATGTTTTTCATATCATGACATGATTTCAAGACTCTATATCATCGTAAGTAAAATGATACACTCATTCATCATTGCTATCTGCTCATTACAAACTTTTTTTTTTTTTCATATTTTCTTTTTCGCAATAGTTGTGGTTAAATATATAGAGGATAACGCACGGGAACTAAAAAATTAAAATAACAAAGAAAACAAACATGACGTCCATTGGAGTAAGTAATTTAATCTTTCGATCGGTGATTATATATTCAGCACGAATTCATTCTTTTATTTAGATTAAATCTGACGTAATTCAACTTGCCTATACAGATAAATTTTAGCACCACACGTGATTTTATTTTGCTTCCCTATACAATACAGAGGAAAAGTACCAAAGAAGTCATAAACCTATTGCATTGGTACTAATTCAATTCTAAACCTTTCAATTGAACCAATTTAATCCTAAACCTTTTTTGCATTGGTACTAATTCAATTCTAAACCTTTTTTGCATTGGTACCAATTAAGTCCATCCGGCCAATTTTGGGCAGAATTCACTGACGTGGACGCCGGCGATGCCACATAGGACGGCCGAAGCTGACGTGGATATTTTTTAATGATATATATTTTTTTTTTGTGAAAAGTTACTTTTTTTTTTTTTCCTGAAACCTACGCTTTGGCTGGCGAGGGTCATTGCCAACCCTCGCCGGCCTCTGGCGAGGGCTGGTTGGCCCTCGCCAGATCTGGGCTAGGGCCGCCTCACCGAGGGCCATCGTGGCCTCACCGGTCGGCCCCCGAGGTCGCGACCGTCGCTAGAACCGCCATAAAGGTTTAGGACTAAATTGGTCAAATTGAAAGGTTTAAGATTGAAATGGTAACAATGCAATAGGTTTAAGAATTTTTTGGTACTTTTTCCTACGGTATAGATAGACGGAAAAACAAATAAGCGAGATTTTAAACACATTAGAGGATATTAAATTCTAATGGAGAGAGTCAGGCTGTAAATTTCCTCAAAGCTCTCACATTGTCATGAACTTAACAAGGACAAGACGCCAACATGAACTTCAAATTTGCAATGCTAGACGACCTATGCTTCTGATTATGTGCGTACTTTCAAGTTACAAAACGAGCTCACGGAAGCAATTAAAAAGTGGGTGGGCATAAATAAATCTAAATACGCTAATCTTCATAATCATTGCATTTCTGTGATGTTACTCTACATTGTAATATAACAGGGAACATAGGTCCCATGCTGCTGAAGATGGCCCCTGTGACTTGAGTGATAGCACGGTAAATTAATCGAAGAAAAGAAGAGAGTCTTGCTTGGATTTGTTGATAGAAAGTTACCATGTATCAGCCTGTACTTGGAAAAAGAACGGGCAAATGCGACATCTTTTCAGGTTCGTTTGTTTTGCGAAAAATGACCGATTTGGGAAACATTCTCCTGAAAATGATCGCTTGTATCATTCACAGAGTGTCCACGAAGATGTGTAGACATGAAGTGTCGTCGATAATGGAAACATTTTTCAGTGACTATAATTTCAAGCGATACAAGACATCATTTTTAGGAAAGTGTTTTTCGAGTCACTCATTTTTCACAAAACGAACGTAGCTCCCACGAGTTCAGACACCGCAATGCAGAGCGCCGCACTGAATATCTCACGTTGCTTAGCCACATTGTGTGTACACACACACCGCAAAGAAGCACTCAGGGAGAAGATGTGATTGGCATAATTTGTGGCTTGGAAAGCACGCACCTTGCAATGAAGAAAAGGAAAATCAAGGATCAAATCGATCTCCCCAGACGGCAACTCAAGCATCTTTCCACTCTGACGTTGTATGTCTTGGGCCATCCATCTGGCCATGGCGTGAATCACGTGAAACTGGCAATTGCTTATTCAGCCTAAACCACTACTAAATCTGAAAAGACTTCACGTGATCATTGTCATTTCTCAAATCGGACCATTTCTGGACCCATGATATTGCATCATCCCTAGAATTTTTTTCATGAAATTACTCTTTGTGGACCCTCTCGTGTCGGCATAAAGGGCCCGTCTTCAACCTGCACAAAATCTTGATCCTAGGTAGCCTTCTCATTCTCTTCCTTTGACAGATAGGTAGGGCTACGTGAAGGAGTGAACATAGCACGTTTCTGTGGTCATTAGGGTGGCCGGCGCCGTCGTTTGCCAATGCGGCCGCCGGATGCCAGCCCGCCACCGATCGATCGCTTCCGGTCTTGGTCGCTCGTCGTTTACTGACAAGAAGTATTCTCCAAGAAGAACAAATTCCTTTTTCATCCCAATGATGGGAAATAATATTATTCTAGAGGATGATGTTGCTTGAAATGGCAATCCATTTGGGGATTCCTTACTTGTGGAACCAAGTGAGGCCCTATAAGTAATCAAGTCTAAAAAGTTTTGGCCAAAAGAAAATTAAGAATTAACGTTGTAAAATGCGATATAAAATTAGATCATAGCGTGCCTACTATAATCATTCCCAGTTGCTTCAGTTCTATATTCATACGAACATCTTGAACAATATTGATGTTTCACATGGAGGGGTATCAACATTGAGCACAAATTAATGGTCATATTCATAGTTTTAGCGAGGGTGTTGCTCGTCACCCGGGCAAGATACACCACCCTCTGCTTAACTGCTAACTTCACGACCCCATTCATAACACCACCCCCCTAGCTCTCTCACTGACTTCACAAGCTGATCTATGGGGTCGTCCATTCTTAAGAAGAAACAATTTAATGAGAAAGATTGTTAAGAATGGGGCCCAAGTTGGGTGGGATGTGGATTGTTAAAATTAGTTTAAATGTGTCAATTTGAGTCGGACCATTTTCGATCCACCCAAACCTGATCAGGATTGTTGACACATAAATTTTGACTTTTCATTTAATAATTTATTGCATAAAAAATTAGGGACTAGCCTCAGTCCCTAGCAAAAATATTTATTCATGTAATTTAAGTTCACAGAGGATAGTTTAATTTTAGCATTCATGCATTGCATTCGCATTTTAAAACGGATCGACCGGCGGCCGATGAACTTAATTGAACGGTTTAGAATTTGATTAAACGTTTCTGCATACATAATTTTTGGAAGCGGGGACGTTCATATCAAGTTCTTGACTATTTCTGCACCAGAATAGAGCCCCAACACCGACGGAAAACACATTCAAGATTCTCATGCAGTTTCCGTTCATGCTTCAATAGGCACCAGTGCAGTGATGACTGCATCTCGATTGGCGACCAGACCTCGAATATCAACATCACCCACATAGGTTGTGGACCTGGTCACGGCCTAAGTATTGGAAGCATGGGAAGGAGT
The DNA here is from genome assembly GCA_029784005.1 of Lenwebbia sp. NSW1173648. Taxonomy (NCBI): domain Eukaryota; kingdom Viridiplantae; phylum Streptophyta; class Magnoliopsida; order Myrtales; family Myrtaceae; genus Lenwebbia; species Lenwebbia sp. NSW1173648. Next base: position 3,075,348 of record JARCGZ010000011.1, read on the forward strand.
GGAAATAAAGTAAGTGTGCAGAACATCAACGTGAGGAAAATTAACTTTCATGGGTCAACTATTGGAGCTAGAATTAAAACTTGGCAGACGTGGAAACTCCAATAAGGAAGTTGATGTTTGAAACCATTAGTCTATTGATCAAAATTTGAGGCAATTGGCACAGGCCCATGATATTTGTGCATGATCGTTTACTTGGGGGAACGAATATATAAACAGGAAAATCAAGAGAATGAAGAGATTTGTTGGGCGATTTTATTTGCACAATCACGTGAAAAAGGAAAGAAAAGATGTGGAACCTTCAAGAGGAAGTCAGTGAGCTGGCCTATATAAGAAAGAGAAGAGAAAAGTGGTCTTAGTCTTGGGGCTCTCATCCTTCTAGGCCATATCATATCCATCAACCACAAAAAAGACAGAGAAAAAGTCAAAAAGGAGGACTCATCATCAGCACACAGTGCCGCTTTTGAAGTCCCACGATAGCTCGCCCCAAAAAGACCACTCGTTGCCCCGACGCCTAGTAGCCTCCGCACCACTCGTTGCAGCTGTTCATCAACGTCGGCAGACACCCATCAATCTCGGCTGCAGGCGCACGACGAGACGGCGAGACGACCTTTCAATAATGGATTCATTCTGTGATAAATTTACTCCAAATTATTTTTTTGACCACGAAAAACCCCAAACTGATACACTTGTGACAAATTTACCACAAACTATTTTTTTGATAGCCCAAAACCCAAAACTGGTACATCTGTGACAAATTTACCTTAAAATAATTTTTTTTACCACAAAAAACCCAAACTATTACACCTGTAACAAATTTACCATTGGTTAAATTGGATTAATACCACGAAAAACCTCAAATTGATACACCTATGACAAACAAACAGAGGGTAAAAACCCCAAACTAATTACCTGTGAACTGTTATGTGTCATCCAACTCAGTAAATTGACGTTGAGGATAAATTTGTCATAAGTGTGCCAGTTTAGGGTAAATTTGTCACAAGTTTATCATTTTGGGGTTTTTGTGGTCAAAAAAATAATTTGAGGTAAATTTGTCACAGGTGTACCAGTTTGGGGTTTTAGTATTAGCTCTTCAATAATTTGAAGAACATCTTTGCCACTGTGATCTCATTGATATTGAAGCTGCTGTTCAGCGACTCCACTGATTGAGTGAGTCCATCACCAAGATTTTCCTCGGGTGCTTTTTGATCGGCAACAAAGCCGTCCACGAACTTCGTGAGCGAGTCCCTCGTCCAAGCCGAACCAATCCGTGCGAGAACCCCCATAGCCCACCGGTCCGTAGGTCAAGCTTGGAGTGCAATTTTTGTTCAAAATTCGAACGGGAAATCTTCCAAAAAGAAAAAAGGTACATTTCGTATCTTGAATTTTAATATATTCACTTGCCTATTTTGTGATTTATTTGCATATCTTTCATTGCATCAAAGTGGATATTTTTTCAAAATACAGGTTAAATAGGAAAATTTCCTAACCCGCAACTTGTCACATGATCGAGAAAGTCCATCTTTAAGATTATTGATGGAATACTCGATTAGGCAAAAATTTGGGTTCAATCGATTACGAATTAAAGATTGAATTCAAATATTCGCTATTTTTTTTTTAAATTGATTGATATATCCACTTTTTGATTGAATTGATTGGCATATTCACTTTCCTAATTTTATTTGGATTGCTTGATTGTTATTTTCTTTTAGAATATATCCATTGCATGATGTAATCTCGAAATATTCTAAAAAAAGATTGCATTCATTCATCTTCCATATTTGAAAATTGCATATCACGAAAAATAGCATCATGTAGATAATTGCATATATAATCATTTTTGTAAAATATTCAGGTTAGATTGCATTTGAGGATAGAATTTTCATATTTAAATAGAATTTTATGTTTAAAATAATCTATCTTTAATATATTATGGTTTAGGTCAATTTAAACTCTAAAATATGCAAGATAAACATTGTTTTGGCATAGTTTTATTTTAGGAAATAAATTCATCGGAATTAAAAAAAAATCAATCATCCTTACCATGTCATTCTTGCAATACCATCACCTTTGCCATGTCATACTAGGTTGCATGTTAGCTTGCATTTCATATAGAATCGCATGTTTAGGTTTTAGTTAAATTGCATGTAATTTAGTTAATTTAATTAAACCGTAATCTCATTTGTATATTAGTTTGATTAATTTGCACGTCATCTAGCTTCGTTTTGCATCATGACATTGCATAATGGACTTCATGCATCATATGCATCCATATAAAAATCGAAAACAAAAAAATTTGTGTGGCGCGTGCTTCCTTGATTATATTGACTTCTGGATGTTCAATTAATTGATTGTGCAACCGCATGATCACCTTTGTTAGTGACTTAAGTTAAAATCAATTAATGTTGCCTGACAATTTTTTTTCATGAAATAAAATGGTACCGAAATGGTGTTAGAGTAATCTAGCGTAATCAAGTCCAGGACTCTTAATCTTTGGTTCGAAGAAGTAATTTAGTTCTTCCTACTTAGGTTTCTAATCTACCTACCAAAAAATGATTAGTGATGGCTCCAAATTTAAAATACATTGCATGTTAATTATTGGGAAAATTTCAAATAATGACTTGAAGTGGACCTTGTTTCAAATAAGGACCTGAAGTACCCTCATTGTGTTAAATAAGAGCTTGAAGTGACTATATTAGTCTAAAAAAAGGGCACGAGTCACTTTAGTTATGGGCATTTTGGTCATTTACTATTTTATTTTATTTTTTCCTTTTTCTATTTTTTAAGATATTTTGAAAAAAAAAACAAAAGTGAAAAAAAAGGAATCACAGGCGAGAGGATTGACCTCCCGCCTGTGGCCGCTGGCGCTTCTGCGACCCCGCCGACTAGAGGCTAGGGCCGCGGCCATCAGTGGGGACCGGGGTGGGTCGGAGGGCGCCGTCTCACCTAGGTCCCGACCGATGGCCGCGGCCCTCGGCAGGACGTGGGTGAGGGCCATCGCCGCCGCCCCACCAGTTGTGGGGTGGCGGCCATAGGGGGGAGGTCTACCTCTCGCCTGATTTGTACTTTTACTTTTTTGCTTTTTCTTTTTGTTTAAAAAAATCAATTTAACAAAAAATTAGATTAAATTTACATTTTGACCAAAATACCCTTGATCGGCCGAAAAATTTGGCCAGCCGGTCGGTCGGCCGGCGGGTGAGGTCAGGCCCTTATTTGAAACAACCATAGCCACTTCAGGCCCTTCTTTGAGATAATGATGGCACTTCAGGCCCTTCTTTGAGAAAATAAGGGCACTTGGGGTCCTTTTTTGGAATTTTTCCTTAATTATTTGAACCATAAGTTGCGATTTGGTATGGGCTTAGGAGATTCCGAGTTAAGTTAGTTAAATAATTAACCTGATAATCCATTAACCTGGAATTTTCAATTTTAGGTCACGACTAGGATCACCCGTTTGACGCGCCCACATGTGCTAAAATATTGGCTAATTGTCCTCCAACAATGCCGTCTCACCACTTCTGAGTCATTACTTGATTCTTGGGAGAAGGATGTGGGGCCAAGTTATAAATATTGATAGAAGCATTATATAGATATATTCCCTCTATTTGTTGCAATAACTTTAGTATTCTTCGGGCGTCAGGAATTAGTGAGGAACATAATAGAAAATATGTCTAAAGCATGACGATGTGCATAGAATTGGGCCAAAGAGCTTTGCTGGCACATGAAACCCAATATCTTATTCGTTGCCACCAATGCAGCTATTTGGAATTGATCGTTTCCCCTAAGTTTAATATGCTGAAATAATTCATCCAATATGTTAATTAAACTCATTAACCTCTGCCTCGATTTCTACGACGTGATACATCCCAACGTTAGGGAATGTTTATCAGGCACGTTTGATTACCATGCCCAAATTAAAATAAATTGTGCATTGTTATGAGGAAGAATATTCCCACAGAGTCAACTCTTCTTCGAATTTGCCAAAGCAAAGAAGAGGAAAAACACAAAAAACATAGAGATCACAGATAAAAATAGGTACAATCTTCGATTTTTACGTCTCCCAGGAGACAAAAACCTTCCAGCCTCCAACCCCACGAAAATGCCCGTCGCCTGTCGTCGTTTTCACATGTCCGAGGCCTATATATTTGGGGCCTGAAGAGCTACAATGGCCACGGTGAACTCACTGATTCTGCCCCGGGAAGATTTATAGCCGTGAGCCTAGCGAACATGGCTTTCCTCCTCAAAACAGGGTTGATGGCTCTTTGCTTCTTCGTCTCGGTGATGGCGGCCGCTGCGCAGTACGGAGATTCATCGCCGGACACCAATAGCAACAAAATGCCACCAGGCATGGTCATGGCACCTATGCCGACAGCAAGCAATGGCTTGTTCATGCTTCCGTCCGCGGCGGTCGGACTTCTCGCTTTGATCGTCTCCTTCTTCGTCGTCGGAGAGAGGGTGTAACGTGTCCTAATCTGTGTTCCACATAGTTTGTCATTGGATGTGCTCGAGTGTTTTACTTTTCCTTACAGTATAATTTGATTATCTTGGCTTCGCGAGTGCTTCATCTACACTTACACAGAATGTCGTATAAATATATATATTTCTTCATTACATGTCTGTTGTGTCTAATAAACATATTTCTTCGTTACATGTACGCTGTGTCGCTAATCCTTGCTTACATTTGTGAAGCTCTATTTTCCATGGCTCCATGTTTTTTCTACAAGATCTAGATGCTTATACCTCAAACAATCCCAAAAGCGCAAACCTATCATTAACCAAGAAGAAATGTTTGTTAAAACATCCTAGGTCGCTTGTCTACAAGATTTATATCATGTGATCTTTCTTTACTTATCGATTTAAGTTTTTGGGTTGGACATTCGAACATCGATTATCCTCATCAACACGTGTTTTCGAGATCAGATTCAACTCAACTCAACATCCAGCTCAGTTTCGGAAGAATCCATCAAAACAGACGAACCAACACCCCTCAAGCAACCGTGTGCCTTGAGAAGTATCCACCAGTAGATTTCTCAAGGAATAGCCGATCTCGTATCGACAAAACCAGCGAGAAGATGGAGAAAATCGCTAAGGCACAGGTTGGCGACCGTGTGCCTTTGCGAAAGTTCGTCTTCCCGACTCTGGAGACGATTTCCTCTCTCTAAAAGCAAAGATAGAGAATACTGCGATTTTCTTCTATAAACAATCTGGTATCCAAACCTCTTTGTGTTCAACTGACATAAATGCACCTAAATCGCCCCATACACATGCATCCTCTCTTCAGCTCCACCCACTAGACAACGAGTGTGTTTCCAAGGTTACTCCGATCGCTGTCAAATGAGTTTGTCGCGTTCATATAAGATGTTAGAGAAAATAGTTTATATCCAGAAGTTCATGTGCTTTTTTCATAAGAGGACCTGGAAGGTGAAACGAGTGGTAGCATGGACAGCGATGAATATTCATGGTCATCCAAGAGAATCACATCCTAAATTAATTGCGCTTTTGTCAATTCAGTCCTAAAAGTTTTAATTTTCCCAATTGATTCATAAACATTTTCACATTTTGCGTAGTGAATCTATTCAGCCAATTTTGACCGAAAATCACTGACGTGGACGACGGTCGTCCTACGTAGCATGTCCGATGCTGACGTAGATTTTGCGTTGGCAAGGGTCGACCCTCGCTAGCATAGAAAAAAAAAAGCAAATAAAAAAGGAAAATACAAATAAGACATTCAAAAATTTAAAAAAAAAAAAATTCGAAAAAAGTTTAAAATATTATTAAAAATTATTTACGTCAGCGCAGAACGTGCTACATAGTACGATCGGTGTTCAGCGTCATGTCAGCAATTTCATGCCAAAATTGACAGGATGGATTCAATTGGCAAAATGCGAAATAGTTTAGGACTCAATTGGTAATGAAAGGTTTAAAACTAAATTGGTAAAAATACAATTGGTTTAGGATTTTTTAGACAATTTTTCCGTATTTGGCTGGTGGCAAGTTCTAAGAAGTCGTAATGAAGACTTATCCTAACAATTTCCCACTTTGTACTTTACCCTTTGTCTCTTTCCTGCTTTATTTCTTTTTACTGTAAGCATTGTTCCTACTTTATAAAGCATCCACTTAATTTAAGCTAATCGCCATTGACCTAATCATAGTATGACCTAAAAGAAAAGAATCCAACGTCACAAGCAAGTTTCTAGGCACGCCTCCTGGAGTTCTAGACGCGCTTTACCAAAATAAGGTTGCTCTAGATTTATGTGGGAATGATTTCCTCTTCTCTTTGTTTATGTGCACAGTACCATCTTTCTTACACGATATTCCTAGATTTATAATTTTCTTTTCCTTTTCTTGCTGTGGAGTTTGGCCCTATATTCTTTTGGAAAATTACCAATCTAAAGTAGAGTGACTCGTCAATTTTTCATATTAAACTACCAACTAATTTTGGGTTACCAACTCTCATTTGAGTTACTTACCGGCGCTCGGTTATTATTTTTTAGTCACCAACTTTTCTATTGAGTTACAGATTTTACACTTACTAACTCTTTCGAGAAATTACAAACTTAAATTAGCACGATCCACCAATTTTTCTTCCATTAAATGAACACCCAATATTTAATTACAAGCTCTCAATTAAGTTACTTACCGATATTTATTCTTGTTTTTATTTGACAAAATTCCCTACTTTCCTATTCATTTACAGACTCTTATCTGCATTTCATACCAATGCCTTTAGTTTGTCAACTTTTTTGGAATTGCCGTTCTTAATTAGAGTGACTTATCAACTTTTCTCTAATTAAATTTGTTTGCTAGTTTTGGATTATCAACTCCTCATTTGAGTTACTTACCAAGTGTATGTTATTTTGATTACCATCTTTTCTTCTCTTTTGCAAATAAAAATCGATAAATATTTATTGAAAAAAACCAACTAAGCATTAGTAAACAACTCTAAAAAGACTTAATAAACCAAAATTAGGTAGCAATATAATTGGAAAAAACCAGCTAGACACAATATAAATTGCTAAATTCATATAAGACTTGATACATTTAGGGCTTTTGCTAGAAGGCAAAGCCAAAGTTGGTAAATGATAAATACAAGTTGACAAATTCCACGAAAAATAAAATAAGACAATGGTAAGTAATTGAAATGAGATTTGAAAACACAAATCTAGTGGAAGGTTTAATAAGGAAAAAAATTGAAAAGCCACTTAAATAAATATTGGTAAATAAGGCGTCGTAAAAAACACAAATAAAAGTTTGTAAAAAATAAGAATGATTGATAATTTGCAAACTCTAAAAAAGAGTTGGTAATCCATAGAAAGGGATTGAGCAACCAGACTATAAGAGATAGCCTTTCTCAGTAATCTCTTTATAATTCAATCTCTTTATGTAATCTTCAGCAACAGCCTTTCTCAGTCTAGATGGAACCCAGAAAACGTTTATTTAATTCAATAACTCATAAAACACAAGTTTTCTTCAATAGGGATTGAGCAACCAGACTACAGAAAATAATTCGATCCTTAGATTCAGAACATCTGCCGCGTCGAATCATCCGTCAACTCATCGGTGTCAACATCGATGCCTTATTTTTAACTTAATAGTTTCGATTCCGGAGGATTCGTCCCCAAACTTATTATTAATTGTTTTGCTGAGTCAGAAATACTTTTAATACTCACCAGAAGGTTCTATTGATTGCTGCGGTTGGGAAGTCACGTTGACTAAATCTTAGCTCGTGAATTTGAAAGTGCTGCACCAAGGAAGACTTCCTGTGATGTAAGGGCGATTTCTCGGAAACAACACTTTTTTATTATTATCATATGACCAACTTTTATTTTCCTGTGTCAATCGTTCATTCATTAACACGAGGATGGACAACCGCTACAAACTAAAAAATAAAAGAGGAATATGTTGATGAACACGTGTACGATTCTGAGGAACGTCCTCGTAAGAAAATACTATACTGGCGGCTTGTTTTTCTATATAAATATGCTTAATCCCACGTGAAAAACATTTGCTCAATCCAAACTGTACGGTCAACTAGAAAGGAATCAAATTGCAATTTACCCTTTCGCGATAATTCTGGTCAGGTGTCGGCGTACGACCAGGTTAGGGTTTTTCTTTAGTAGTACTAAATCTTGCTTTTGTTGGACGATGATATGTTTGAGTCTGGACGGCATTTACATTCCCATGCAGGTAACCCAGAACTCAAAAATTGCATAAATAAATAGATAAATGAAAAAAATATATATGCATACACTTTGCAGGTTCACCTAACGCACAAGATTACGAATGAAAAAATTTTCTGGGGGCATTTATATATTCAATTGGATTTGGTGAGAAGGCTGGTAGGTTTCGTATTTGTTCAGAATTTGGACTTAGCTACGGAAATTTCCCCCTAAAGTTAATGAAATATTAGGTCTAAGATTGCTTTATTTGAATGTGGATGAAATCTAAATTCCAAACCTATCTCCTCTGGGACCCATTAAGCCGACTTGAACTTCAGGGAAACTAGCCGGTTATTGATTAAAGATTGGTCCTAGGATTCCACTTTAGTAATTGCACTTGGACAATCTGTTTTCATCGAAACAGATATAAGCCATATAGGAGTAGAAGTCTTACTCGTGTTTATGTAATTTGTTAAAAAGTTGGACCGTGGCAACACATATCGTGCGATTAATATTCACGACGTCGATCAATCGTGTCATTTCGTAACGTCATCACAATAGTTCAATCTAATTGTAAAGTTTGGTTCGTAAACTAGTTGAACACGTGTCGGTTTTCATTCGCACTGAGTTTGGATTCTCTCTTAATAAAAGTTTATATGTTGTGTTCGAGTCGTGTTTTCGTAGCAGGTCGGGAATCGCCGCCCAGAGATGATTTTCAACTTTTTTTTCGGTCTAATCACTTTCGCTTGTCCCGAAGAAAAATCACTTTAGACAATTTTATCTTTTTGAGTCATCCACCGGTGAAAGGTTTCGTGTAATAAAAGTACTTCATAAGCCATCGAAACTCCAGGGTTTGGTGTAATTTTGTTTATCCCAACCTGAGAAAATTTATCAATCTTCTTCGTGTTTATCAAGTAATATTGTGGACTTAGTCCATATTGGGATCAAGCCTGTGGAAATTGAAAAAGAAACATACCTAGCCACGCAGTTGGGTACGATGAAGGAGACAACTTAAAGCTCTCGATGTTAGATGTACAAGGAACAGATTGCGCATGGTCTACACAAGATTACTTTCGAAAACCTAAATTGATACTGCCAACCAGATCTATCATCTAAGTTAATAACAAAGTGCTATCAAGAATCAACCCATTACAGTAATTTCTAGCATCCTTCTCAAACCCAATGTGGATTCAAAGCAGTGAGATTTTTTATTTTTTTTTTGGGATCGAAAAAGAAGTGAGATTTGAGTTTGCATTGAAGAAAGCATTTGGAAGGACGTCGAGCCTTGGAAATGGCGCAACAACTAATACAATGTTTGACTCTGCAACAGTAACCGATTTGAAGTAGTTCTTGGGGATTTTGATTAGGTCTATTTTGTCAATAGTGCTTAATTGTCTAAAGAGTCCTAAACATATTGTACGGTGGACAATTCTATCATAAGCGTTTGTGTTAATTTAGTCCTAAACATTTTGATGATTTACCAATTCAGTCTTAAAATCTTATAACTGTATCAATGCTGTCCTAAACCTTTTCAAATTTTGCCAATTTAGTCATAAACATGTTATTTAGATAATTGGCTGAAATGACTACATTGACAAATTGTAAAAAAAATTAGGACTACATTAGTACAATTGAAAGGTTTAGGACTAAGTTGGCAAAACTGAAAGGTTGAGATCCGAATTGGCCACCGTACAATAAGTTTATGACTTTTTGGACGTGCTTACTATGAGTGGGCTAATCGAGTCATTCTTAGAGGTTCTAGAAAGAGAACCTTATAATCTTATGAGACAAGATTCTTGGGAGAAAACAAGAAGAAAATCTCACAAGATACGATGATCGCACTTGTTCTAGAGTTCACGTTGAAACATGGCCGCAACCTTTTACTCCTCTTTCATCTTCATAAACATACATATAAAACAATAAGAAGATGGTTGCTTCGCGAGTTTAAACAAACGTAAACAAAAGTCTTCGATCCTGTAGTACGATGTCTAGTCAAAGAAAAAAACATGGTTAGGAAGCCAAACAAGCAATTTGAAGTCAATCGCAAGAGATTATTGCTAAGATGCGATTCGTCCAGGGAAGTTATATTGTCAATAGGGTTTGTGATTAATGTTAAAAATGGATTATTCGTGACTATGATTATGTAGTCCTCCAAGAAAAACGACCAACTCAGGATAAGAAAGACAGTATTGTCATTGAAGATCTAAATAAGCATACGACCACCAGACATTATAATCCGAATAAATCTTCGATCAGCAACCGCTCTTCTATAAGCAGAAAATTAAACAAGAACAGGAAACTTGGGTGTTCGTGTTCTTGAACTTCCTGGGTAGTGATTTTTCTGAAGGTTCGGTTTGTCTTTAATAATGAAATATGCAAGAACATGATGCATATTCAACCGCATAAAATTTATCATCAAAGGAGCAGAGAAAAATCTGCTACGAGAAGAATTTCCATTCACCCTTTGTTTTTTTTTTTTGCATTTTCCTAATGATTCTAAGCTTACACAATCCACTATTCACCTGCCATTTGTAAACCCCTACTTCTAGAGGACCCTATAGTTAACCTGGTATGTTCGATTGGAGACTAAGACCTAGCTGAAGATCCAAGGATTTACAGCTGATCTGCTTCGAACCTGCCGACGCCGCTGTATCCACGGGCAGGTGGTAACTTCCTCCGGATCTCTCGCGGGTCAGAGTGAACATACTCGAGTCCGGTTGGAAAGAACTGTTAGGAGGGTAACACTTCAGCACCTGATGATGATCATCAGAATCGAACCCACTAAAGCGAGCATCTTGGTCAAGAGCTGGGCTGAAGCTGATCTGAGATTCGTCATAGACAGTGAACTGATGGTCGGAGCTGTTATTACAGGGGTCGTAGAAGAACCAAGGGCCAGTGCTGCTTGTGCTGGTTGAGCCTTGGAAATTGAAGAGATGGAGGTTGTTTTGGAGAGGTTGGAGGTATTGGTGGAGGGTGGCCTTCCTGGCCTGAATCTGAAGCCTCTTCTTCTTCAACCTCTCCTTCTTGTGGGCGTTCTGGTGACCCCCCAGCGCCTGCGAGTTTGCGAATTCCTTGAAACAATATTGGCACTCGAACTTCTTGTTGTGGCTATCATCATCTGCGTGATGATGATGATCGCTTGTTGTTCTGGCTGAGCTCTTTTCCTTGACTGTGTTTGATGAGTTGACACTTTCATTTCCTTCGGGGGACTCCAGTTTCGAGCATCTCGGGTCGTTCTTGGGTGGATTCAGCTCGAACCCAAACAGTTTCAGCTTCTTCTCGGTGCAAGATCCGCTCGAACCGCCATTTTCGCTGACCCATGTGTGAGACAGGAGATTGGAGGAACTGGAGACTTCCCTGGCTATCTGATCTCTTGACATTGGAGGAAGCCGAATTGGATAATTTTATGTACGTTGCTTGATGATTTTTCTGATGCAGGATTGAGTCTATTTCTCGTCCTTTTATAGTAAGTTTGTGTGGTTTTCCAAACGAGTGCATTGCATCTCAAACAAGACTCCTTTTTATTTTTTATTTTTTTAATATTCATTGAACAGTGTAAACGACCCAAGTGTGAAAATATAAAGAAAGAAAGAGGCAAGAAAAGATTAGTCAGATTAGAGTAGCCCATATATTTCATGCAAACATTTTATAATGATACGAACTAACTTTGTTTCATTTGTCTTTGAAATATTCCATATTGTAGTAGATACACCACATACTTTCTCCGTCAAAGAGGATTCAGTGTGAGTTGTGTTAAGGATGAAATCCATGGTCTACGATTATTTTTTTAACCTAAGAATCCAACGTAACGTTGCCATTCTGGTACCACTTGTCCATGTTCTTTTAATATTCAAAGAGGGGCAAATTATAATAACAATTGTTCCATAATTATTGTAGGAAGTACACATTAGCAAAAAGTCAAAGAAGGATGGGGAGATATATGTAATCACCTGGAAAGAAGGGAGGATCTAACTTTGCAACAAATCATCCACTGTACTTCAAAAATGCTTATATTTAATCATTTTGCTTCATCTAAGTTCTAGACCCACATATGACTCGGTGCATTTCATGCACTTGTCCTCTACCAAAAGTTACCATAAAATAATGCCAAAACGAAAGAACAGTCTAAACGCAAATCATGCACTTTGGGTGTCTTGTCCAATCTGCTACAGCACTCGAAAAGATTTTTTTTTTTTTAATTTAAATTATGATTACTCAGCGCAAAAGTGAAGGTTCTCAGCAATTATCTCAACCCACAATGGATTAAAGAATTGGCCTCAAGTCTGTCCACCCTTGACCATGTTTCAGGGGAAGAACATTAGAATAATCAGAGTAGTTGCTAAACTAAGGAATATGAGAAGTGGGGCGATGAGGTAAGCATATATACTAATTAAGGTCTTCATGAGATCTGGGCATATCTTCTGACAGCAGGAAAACCCTAATTATCTTAATCAGCCCGTTGGATAAAAGAGCATATGTTTGCCAGGTGAATCAAGCCATCAGCTAAGTGTTTATTATTGTATTGAGTGTGGGAAGCATTTGTGTTGGACAGTTGTTATGGTTGGACCCACCCTCTTGTAGCTTTGGGGACATGCAAGAAAACTAATAAAAATTACAGTGTGTCAAATAGTCCATTGTCTCCACCAAATTAGATCTATTCCACCAATCATCCCTCTTTTCTCTCTCTCTCTCTCTCTCTCTCTCTCTCTAATGCTAATCAATTCCCACTCAAATTTTTGATTTTTCCACGACCCTTTTGCAATATGTTCAAATAGCTTTCTTTGCTTTGGGAGGAGAATTCCAAGTAGGCTTGCTGTCCTCAAGCAATTTCCCTATCCTAACACATGGAATCGAATGAGCACATAAAGGGGTTGATTAGATTAATGGTGGCTTAGGATTGTGGGTGGGTTGGGGTGATTTGATTGATTTCAGCCCATTTCACATCATTCTACTCAAGTGGTTTCATATATTCAAAGGCTTGATTTGTGGGAGATCGTAGAGTGGCCCCTCCTCAATCATCCTCGTGTAGGAAATAACAAAAAAAGTCGGTTAGTCTACGTAAATGTGGTAATATTGACATTATTGGGTCTCCATTTAGACTTGTCTAGAGCTTTGACATCTTGATTCATGTCTAATGACATAGAATCCGTTCGATTATTGGTAACTATTTCTTTGACTTGAGTTTGCGACCAAGTGATATTCTACAAATGTAATCTAGAAGAGAATCGCGGTGCATGTTAGATGAACAATTTATCACATTTTAAAAGCTCCTATTGCTCCGAAGGCATTGATGTCGTGAAAAATGTTAGATAAGTCCTTGATCGAGAGCGCCTTAGCCAATCATTCCGAAAGCTAGAACCACGAGAGAATGTTGTGGCATACTTAATCATTACAACACCCAATTCTTGAAAAGTCCCCAAACGTACAAGCGCCTTTCGTTTCCTGCCCCTTTTGACAAAACGCAACAGGTGCTTTAAGAGACCACATAGAATGCCAAAATTGACTTCAGGAGAGGAAGGAATTACAAGGGACGTCAGATAAAGAAGGGGGATGGAGCATGTGGAAGGTGGATCATCTTCTCTGATAGGCCAGTCAAGACTCCTTGATCTTGACAGGATAATCCATTAGTTCGCTTCACTTATCTTCTTGTCTTTTCTTTGAGTTGAAGATTCCAATTGCTGTCCCAAATAACTACATAACTCAAGAATTTACACCATATGATGTCAGAGAATACGATGGAGAAAACAGAAATAATACAATATCTATGTTTAATTACTCCGGGGTTTGTATGGATTTCACGTGCGATTGATTCAATATAGTGAAATAGTTTTTAGAAATATATCTTCTTGCAAAATGATTTCCCTCTATTTTACCAACTTCTTTGACCTTTTACACGGTTGAAGCAGTATAATTTTGTCGCTCGCTGTGTGGACTTGCATTAAGCGTTCTGGAAGATGATTAGTTTCGTGCATCAGTTGGTAAAAAGAAGCTTCGAGCTGCTTTAAATACAAGTTTCTTTGCTAATTCTTAATTTGGAAAATTGCTGTCAGCATTAGCAAGCAGGAGAAGTATCTCAGCTACCATTCTTTTGTGGGGTTTTTCTTAAACGGACAAATCGCAAGCAAAACTTGAAGCTTTCGAAAACCCTAAGACAAATTCTCCTAAGAACGAGAATGAGCAGGTAACACGTGGGATCTAACGATATGGGGCGGACGGATTCACGAAATGAATTTGAGATAAAACTTGACTCTATATCGTGTTAGGAAGTTCAATCCAAAAAAATTAGTCTAAGTTTATAGATGAAGCGAGCCCATATATATATGGAATATAATAAATCCAATTATCAAGCGAGGTGAGATATTTTTCTGGATCCGTGTTGTTTATATGACCTTTGGGGCACCAAGTAAGCCGGTACGTCATTAGAAGATTATTAAACAATCCATCCAAAGAAAAGCAGATAAAGTGTCAATGAGTTATAAATAGATTATTCCGCACGCGACCTCACCATCTTTGGACAGAGTCTAGAACCTCTGGCCACGGTTCCCTTGGCTTTCTTGTACATTCTATGTGAAGTCCCGTGCGTGCGCGAGCTTAAAAACGTAATTTGTCCGCAAAATATTTTTTAAGTTGCCGTGAATTGATAACAAAGTGCGTTCAGTTCCCAAAGTGCATTTCCATCGCCAAAATAAGTCGACCTTACTCAACGGTGATAGATGGGCGGGTTGGATTGGATTTGGGTGGATCATAAATGGGTTCAACTCAATTTTATCCATTTAACTCATATTGACCCATTTATTTTCTATACAATTTAGATGATCCAGACCCAACCTAACCCAACCCATGCCTAACTCATACTCTTAATCCATACCCGCCCACATAACTCACATTTTTTAACTATACCAATCAATCATTTACTAAAATTTAAAGAGTGACATTAATATATAAGAAAAAAAAACAGAGATGTAATTCGAGGTCGGCTTCGCCCCTTCCTCCGTGCTGGCACCACCCTGAACTGCGGCAGCACTCCAGCCTCCACTCTCTTCATTTGCAAGAATGACATTTCCTTCTCTAGACAAACCCTCAACCCTCCTGGAACACCAAGTTTGTTGTTTTAGCAGAACAAAACAGTGAGAGACCTGAAGATTTGTAAAATTGTCCAAAAAATTCTAAATCTATTGCACTTTTTCCAATTTAGTTACAAACCTTTTAATTTTGCCAATTGAGCCGTAAACCTTTTCACGTTTTACCAATTGAGTTCATCCGGTCAATTTTGGCTAGAAATCGCTGACATGGATGTCAATCATCCTACGTGGCACTGCCAGCACTAACATGGACAACTTTTAATTTCTGATAAATATTTTCATTTTTTTTCTTTTCTTTGTTTTTTTTTTCTCTAGCCAGTGACCCTAGCCCAGATCCAAGCAAGGGCATCAGGCCCTTGCCCAGATCCAAGTGAGGGCTAACAACCTCGCATCTTGGGCCAGCAAGGGCCGCGACGCTCTTGCCAAGATCCGGTGAGTCAAGGGTGTCGGTCCTCGCTTGGATCTAGGCAAGGGCGGAGACCTTCGCCAGCCATGATGTAAAAAAGAAAGAACGACAATGAAACATAAAAGAAAAGTTAATAACAAATAAAAAACTATTAAAGTGTTATTAAAAATTATCCACGTCAGCGCCGATCATGCCACCTAGGACGGCCGGCGTTAACGTCATCGATTTTCGGCCAAAATTGATGGAATGAACTTAATAGAAAAAATGGGAAAAAGCTTAAGACTCAATTGGCAAATCGCTTGAGACCGGCCACTAGCGAAAATGAAGGAAAAAAAGAAAAGAAAAGAGAATGTAAAACAAGAAAATACCTCTGGTACGGCCTTTTTTTTTGAAATAATGAGGGCACTCTGGGCTATGATACTATAATGTTCACTTCAAACTCTTATTTGAGTAAATGATGGCATTTCAGGCCCTTATTTAAATTTTTCCAATAAAAAAATTATTGAAAGGAGTGCATGGAGAAAAATTAAATCTAATTTTACCAAACGATAAAAAATATTTTTTGATTTTTTTTTTCATATTTCAGCCAAACACCGAAAAATAGTCATTTTCCTGGAATATTTTTTGAAAACGTCACATTTTTCGTGAAACAAACGAAACCTGAATTGACAAAAGTAGAATAGATTTAAGACTTTTTGAATAATTCTTCCGGATAGATTCGAGTAGTAACTAAGGGTGCACATGGTAACACTTCTGGAAGTGGATTTCTGCTCCAGAAGTGCTTCTGGAGCAGAAATCCGTTTGGTAATGTAACTTCTGAAGCAGAAATCCATTTGGTAAAAAAATTTACTTCTGAGAAAAATTTCTACTTCTGAAGTTAATTTTCACTTCTGAAGTTTTTCCCTCAATTTGAGAAGTTAAAAAAAAATTGCTTCTCAACTCAAGAAGTACTTCTCGTCTCACCATCTTTTCATTACGCCCTCACCTTCTTTTCGACCACGCCCGCCTTCGCCGCCCACCGCAGACCTCCGCCGGCCGCCGCTGGCCACCGCCCACCGCCCACCGCCCATCTCCGCCAGCCGCGACCACCGCCCCTCGCCGCCAACCGTCGACCACAGCTGGCCGTCGCCAACCACCGACCACCGCCGCCCACTACAGTCTACCACCGGCAGCGAATGCCTCCCCCCGCTGCCGCCCACCGCCGGCTACCTCCAACCGCCGACCACCGCCGCCAACCGTCGACCACCGTGCCGCCCGCCACCATAGTCTACCGCCGACCTCCGCGGGCTGCCGCCTCCAAGTCACGGTCTCCGGCCGCCGGAAGAAAATATAATTAATAATTTTTTATTTTTAAAAAGTAAATAATATTTTTTAATAATAAAAATTATTTTTAAAAGAAATTTATTTTTTTAAAAAATGAAGTAAAAAAATTTTGGCCGCCAACAATAATTTTTCATAAAATATTTTGTGTTAATAATGTTTTAGAAGTAGAAATTTTCAATCGTTACCAAACGAATTTCTCTGATAAAAAATCAACTTCTGGAGCATGGCAACACTTCTGCTACAGAAATCAACGCCAGAAGTTGATTTCTGACGCAGAAGTGTTGCTGCGTTGATTTCTGAAACAGAAGTGTTGCCATGCACGCCCTAAGCGATGGAGACTTCCTTCAATGCCTCGTCTCATCGAACTATTCATATTCTACACAGGTTCCTTCCTCATTCTTATTTGACGAATTCTCATTCAGCAGAAGAAATCGATTCCTTGGAGCGCCTAATTCTTGCAACCACCAAACGGCTCCATCAGACTAATTGATGATAGAAGGAAGACAAGCCTTTCTTTTCTCTCAAGCGCAAATCCTTCTCTCTTGAGGCTACTGAAGACAGCCTCTATTACACGAACTGAAGATCTTGAGCCCTAAGTGGACGATTTGAGGGAAGATCCCCAGTCCTTGCAAGCAAAGTACAATCTCTCTAGACCGAGCGGGTCTCCGCGAGCCGAGCGTTGAACATCAACGAAGGGTACGGATTCGGAAGCATCTCCGGAGAAAAGCGGAGGGTACTAGTCGGAGAAGCGAAGTGAAATCCCTCTATAGAAGAAGGCTTTTTACTGTGGAAGAAGATAGGGGTTTTTGTTTCTTCAGCTAATTATTTTTTTAGGTTGAAAATGGTTTTGTTTTAAATCCATTAAGATCCACATTCAGTTAGACTTTTTTCCAGTAGAACCCATCTTGATTCATATATTAAGTTTGAATTGACCCATTTATGATCCACTTCCATACAAATGGGTTAAAATATGAGTTCCATGATCGTGACCCATTTTGACAGTTCCACTTAACGGCCAAGGGGCCAATGGCAGCGTTTCAGGTGAAGATATCAGTGTTAGATTGAAATTTTGGACAGCCTACGCTGTAACTCGATTGTACAATCCTAACAGCAAGTCTACGATAAAACTCCAGATGTGAAGCTGTGGTGTCATTCGTGTAGCATGCAACCAGAGTGGGAAATTGACGTTCGTGATCTTTACGATCTTCACTTATTCTCGTCAAACCTCTCATTGAGTTTGAGTAGCTAGAGTAAGTACTTTACGAGTTGAGCTCTGGCCAGCGGATCTTCGAGGTCTACCTTTTATTGTTACATACTTACTCGACTTTAGCCCGGTCACAAGTGGTGTTCGATTCTGTGGTTTAATGTCCTCAGAGTTAAGGTATGAGTTAAGCCCGGTGGTTCAGGTTTTGAAATCGAAACCTTCTTCAGAGTCGAGGTCCAGCATGGTGCTATTGTTGGCTACATCATGTGTCACAACATTAGCGGAAAGGTCAATGCAAATAAAACCAATGGGCAAATGGCGCTCGTTTCATGGACGATTTATAGATTTTTGTTCAAGCAACACCCGGATCTCTACTCATCCATTGACGTTTTTAGATAGCATGAGCCAACAAGTATAGATAACGCCACAGCATAGATAGAAAAAGTTGATGTAGCCAGCACCGAAAGGGGAAGTCTAGCACTCAAAACCAACACCAATATAAGAAAGAGAGCAGAGATAGAAAAGTAGCTTAATCCAGCCAAATAGCCAAATGATAACGAAGAGAACCTCTTAAAAAGCACGAAATTTGAAGGGTGGTCATGTCCATATCTCAAATTTCCCCTACTATCTAATTAATCGAGACAAAAGTGTGAGAGCTCATGGCCACATTGTTGCAAGACAATTTGAACATATGTGAAGTCAGCAAAACTGCATTTCAAAACTACTCCAGTTCCAATGTAGTCGTAGGTGTAATCTTAAAATCTCACTTTTGGAAGAATTGATGTCACATTTGCCGCTTGGAACGAGGAGGCGCGAGAGCCAGAAGAATCTTCTTCCTGGGTCCCTGAAATAAGAGTTTCTTGAATCAATCTTCAAGTTTATATTAGGTCCTGTCATGACTATACCAATAGTACTGCTCGACCAAGCAGTCGCCTCGAGGAATGCGTATCACACAGAAAATCATCACATAAACTCGTGATCAAACTTCATATTTGTAGCAACGTGGCATCTAATTAAACATGAAACTTCAATCAAAGACCTCAAAATACAAATTTCGGGTAGCCCTGGTATAATCAATGTGCAGACAAGATGTTGCCATTTTTTGTTTTCTGAATGTTTAAATTGGCGAATGATGAGTTGCACATGAAAGGGCCTAATTCCCTAAAAAAACCCAACTTTAGATCCAATTCCAATTCTGCCCCCAAAAAATCACATCACTTTCTCATATCTGCCCCGATTAACCCTCCATCCAAAAACCGCCACCGGTTCCTTCAAACTTATCAACATTACGACCATTTGAGGCCACCCTCACGTGGAACAACAGCAGCTTCCTGATATTGATAATTTTGAAGAAACCGGTGGCGGTTTTTGGATGAAGGGTTAATGGGGGCAGATTTAGGACTAAAGTGAGTTTGTGATAATTTTTTAATACAAAAAATGGTTCGGGACAAAATTAGGATTGAACCTAAAATATGGGTTTTTTAGGAAATTAAGCCCACATGAAAGTGATTATTATCGCGTTCCACAAAATGGATCAAGCTCACTCTTTCACTAGAGGTCAAATAAAACTGAAGGTCATACCATAGGAATTCCAAGCTCTTTAAGATCATGTTCACCCATCTGCTTCAACGCTGCCATGTCAACCTGCCAAATAAATTGATATAAAAGGAAAAAAATCATTAATTAAAACTACATGGTCCTACTTCAGAAAAGCAAACAACAGAGCCTAGAATCGCAGCCACAGCTAAAACATATTAGGTGGATGATTAAAGGGCACCTCAATGATGCATCTTATAGATCCTCTCTAGAGTGAGCAAATGCAGTGAAAGCAGGAAATGAAAAGAACAACTTTGGATGACAGAATCGACGAAACTAATAAGCAACTATTCTAAGTTCTAACTTCGATTATTGTCACTCAATAATCTCATCCATTTGCATCAATTTTCACTTCCTTGTTCTTAGCTTCTACCCCATTCCCACTCCCCAGCAAACCTTACATTCCTTTAAGTTTAGTTTGTAATACAAAGCATGGTCATGCAAGAAGCTCGACAACCTGATGGTAAATAATTTTTTTCACTTACTTCTTCAGCCTTGAACAGAATGGCATATTTTGCCAAACCCAATGATTGCAACAAGCCATCAACAGTTTGATGTTCATCACCCTAGAAAATAAGAAGCCAAAACAATGTCAGGGTCATAAGAGACCAGCAATTCTGTTGATTTGCAGTAAAAAAAGGGGCAATATTCTAAGCCTCAGTGAAAAACATCGTGCATTGAAGATCATCATTAGGAATGGACATGATCTCTTACATGATTAGAGTGAGAAAACTAGGAAAGTTGGAATAATAGATATGGTTAAGAACTATGGCTGTAAGTTGCTCCAAGAAGCAATAATCTCAAAGGTAATCTATATAACCAATTTATACAGAGTAGGGATCAACCAAGGCACAACGTCATAAAAACAGCGAGAGGCAAGGTGATTAAAGGTTTCATAACTCAGTCTTGATATCAATATTTTAACGTACGCCAGATTCATGTAGCAAAAGCAAAAAGGTAATCCCCAGCAGAAAAATCCGTTAATGCATATTACCGCTACTGACAGCCAATCCAATCGTGTTTGGAAGCAGTTGACAAGCTCTAAAATCATGTGGATAATACAAAGCGTGCATCTCTTTGATGCACTTGCAGAGGATTGTAAAAAAAGAGCAAAAAAGAAGGAATCTTCAGTCTCTTCTGGTGATCACCAACTTGAATGTCAAGAGGTTAAAATGAAACATCAGTTCAGAAAATTTGCATGCAAAACGGTGAAAAGAGAGAAGACACCACAATACTTCATAAAAACTTCAAAAGATTACGAAATACAACAATTAGCTCAAAGAAAGAGATTGACAATTTGACATAAAAAGGAAAAACCCTTTCGTTTTCTCTCACTACATAACCCAAACACTCAGGATGATGTTTGTCCAGTGACAATTCAATCCTACTGCGCTTGCTCCCTGATCATATATACTCTTCTTGTGATTGCACAATCCAACTCAACTACAAGCACCTGGCCTATTACATTTAGCTATCAATGGTCAACAATACTACATCAGACAGAGAAAAACAATGATTGGTCTCAATTTAGAAGACATTGAGCTCATGTAAGTTCCTGCCAATCAACTTCACTTTACACGATAACCAGGTCAAGGTTACTCAAAAATGGGATGTTCCTCGTCTAAATAGTGGTGCAGCCTGGGTAGGCTTCTGTCTATATTGGAATAACATATAGGTGTTCAGTGCATTGGGAATGATAATAGTAATATTAGCTTAATGCATACCTCATAAACCAAATAAAAATAGGGAAATTCTTAGTTAAAGGCTTAAAGCGCTTTTCTAGAAGCAAAATACCACTATATACATGAATGTATGAAAGATTTCCTATCAAAATGTCGGGAACATTTATTTCCATGTGCCAAATAATTGATGTAGCATAAAATGGAACACGTCACAAACGTTAGGAAAATAGAGTCCTTTTGTACTCAGGAGTTAGGGGACCAAAGACAGGAGGAAGCTTAAGTGGGTAGCAGACCAATCAAGCACTAAACAAGTAGATTCCTGCATGTCTTGCTTTTCCAGGAATAAAGGCATGCGAGGAGGACTCAACCAAAAAAGAATGCCTTCAGCTTCCAAAAGATGCAATGCTCTCATTGGTTGTCCAATCTTACACTTTTTAGCTTATCAAAGCATGGTAGCAGATCCAAATATTGAAAATTTTAAGGTAAGATCATCAAGACACACTTCATAGCTCCAAATGTGTGTACTAAGATCCAAGATTAATTGAACTATCCATCTAAATATGATACTTATATAGAGAAGTAGAAAGAAAATATGGCATTTATTCATCGATGGTACAGTATAGGAGACAGAACAAGGCTTGTTTTCTGATAAGACAGACATTATGATACCACAAAAAACAAGAGCCAGAAAACAATTATCCATGTAAAAGCTGGCGCAATACAAGTAATCTCTCTATATAAGCTTCTGGAGAGTAAAAGCACAACTACAGTGAAACAGAAAAGGTAAGAAGCTGCATACCAAGTATGAGGTTTTCTGCACGACATTGCTCGGAGGACGAGACTGACCCAGAACTGTTGCTGCAGGCCTTACGCTTGTAGAAGGACGTGTTGAGTTTGTTACATAAGGCACACTACTACTCATAGGCCTAGAAGGAAGCACATCTTTTCGCATATAAGCAATTGACCTGACTTCATCCGATGTCCTCATTGGCAACCTTCTATGAACATCCTCTGGGCTCCTTCGGGGGGAGAGGCCCCTAGAACTGGCAACATACCTTTCCGGGGATCTTCGTCTCAAACTCTCCAAACCAAAAGAAGGATAAGAACTTCTAAGAGGCTCAGTCCGAGGCAAATGATTTGTACTTCTTGATGGAGGAATTCGACCCAAGAAACTATTATCCTTCCTTTCATGCATCCGCTGCCTTGAATCAAGTGCAGCTGCTGGGGTGTGAGCTGTTTTAGACAGCTTCTCACGGAGGTCCACGGCATCATGTTCGTCATCACTCAGAGTTCTTTGAGATGAATTCTTTTGCATGAGTTTCAAACGAAGGTCACCTTTACCAATTCGCATGTCTAGGTAATCCATCAGCAGATGACTATAGTTAGATATCAATTAGAGAAGATAAATAGAAGTTTTACTATCTCAAGAAAGTTAGAGAAGGCTAATTACCATCTACTCCATTACTACCTCTACTTGACATGGAAATATCTCCTCGATATCTGCAAAATGCCAACATATCAGCATACTGCTCTACTAGACACTAACTAACCAAATGAAACAGTGAAAGATGATGTTCTTGGGAATTGGAAAGGTTGCAGAATCAACAGCAGTAGCAGATATGTTGATGACCAACACCAAAAGATATGTAGCTAAATAAAAAGCTGAACAAAACAAGCCAGAGCAAGCTGGGATATATACTCCCATGAGAATAAACGCACCTTTTACTACCAAGGTTGTCTCCATGCAACAGGGTACTACCAGCATTACTGCCTAATCTATCTCTTATCGAGCGCTTACTCCCGACGGCTGGCACCGAATCAGCATATGAAGCATCTGAAACAACTCCTGCCCTCTTCACCACCTGGAAATCGACCTAATGTCAATCAAACTCTTGACCTATACATTCCAACCGGAGTAGCATCTCTCATTCAGCTCAGTTGGCTAAGAGGATGGTCGGTCGTCAAAATTTTAAAGGGAGAGACGAACATCAACTTTGATGTTGCTTTCCTTCTCTACTATATTAGAGATTCTACACTTTCAACTAAAAAACCGCCCAAAATCAGTCAACCTTGCTGGCCAACAATATTTTTTCTCTCAGCAAGACGACACAGAGCACAAGCAAACCGACCAAATAATCCACGGGACTTCGCTTTTCCATATAATAGACCAAATTAACAACATTCGTAGATCTCAAATGAGCTAATCCCAAAGAATAATTCCAAACTTCGACGATGAGAGAAACCATAAGCAAACCCTCACTTCCCAAATTTTAAGAGATATCGCGAAACGATGAAGCTAACCTGGCCACTTCGCCCGAGAGTGATGGTAACTCTGCCTCTCGAACCCTCGGTCATTTCCGCATCCAAGGAAAAAAAGAAACCCTAGGCGATCCCAATCAGCTAAACATCACACGGTCTGCGCGTATAGACGAAGTTTCACAGTTATAGAACTCAACGGCGGAATCCACGACGGAGCAGCCGGTGTGACAGCAGCGGTGGAGGAGCGACGGCGGCCGGAGGCGGGGCCCGGCGTTTCTGTCAGGCGATAGACGCCATGGAAGAGACGACGACGCCGACGCCGGAGGAGTTAAAGAAACCGCCGATGACGAGCTCCGGAGTAAAAGTGCGTCGAGAATATGTCGAGAGCGTGGGCGGTTAGGGAAATCGCTGAAGAAGCAGCTCGAATGGAATCGTATCAGAGAGCTATACAACGCATTTCTGGTGCCACTGCTGGAGCTGACGGACGGGGGAGGAAACCCTTTCTGCTTTTTTTCTCTATCTTTTTTTTTTCACCCTTCCCTTTTTCTCTCTTTTCGATTTATTCTTCTAATTTCTTATGAGCCAAGTTATTTGCATATACAAACTTCTTTTGGTCAAAATATATCCAAAATATTTTTTTTTTTGGTCAAAGAAAAATCCAAAATATTAAACACGGACCTTTTTTGGTGTATCGACTGAAGTAGGATAAATTTCACATTTAAGCTTGTAATTATCATCGCGCGGTTATATCTCGATTTTCAAAGTGGGTAAGGGTATTTTCGTCATTTCTCTTTTTTGATCTTTTGATTTTATTTTTTTCTTTATTTTTTTCCTCTTTTTCCTCTTTTTTTTTTTCCTTCATTTTTGCCCTAGCTTTGCACTGGTGATCGGGCCGGGCATCGACAAGGGTCAGGCGAAGCCGCCCTCTAGGCTGGCGAGGGCAGCCCTCACCTTGCCCAGGTGAGGCCCTCGCCAGTGGCCGGCCCAGTCACCGACAAGAGTTAGGGAAAAAAAAGAAGAAAAAAAAAATCAAAAAAGAGAAATGATGAAAATGTCATTAGTCAAGCCCTTCTTTGAAATAATGAGGGCATTTTATGCCCTTATTTGAAACAAGATCCATTTCAAGCTCTTATTTGGAATTTTCCCAATGAATTATAGCCGTTGAAGTTAATAATTTTTTGCAAATAAAGCGAACTGTTGGCCGAGAAGAGGTCCTAATCGCATCTCTCTCAAGCCATTGTCAACGGGCTGAGTTACAGATAGAGTTCGTAAAGGTCAAATCATGAATGATTCCATCATATATGATGGAGTTGAGAAATCTTCTGGATACCTAGAAAATTAAAATTGAATAGAGAGGAAGAACGAATCCGAACGCATAAGATGGACCGATGACATATAAGATTGATTGAATTGTCAAAATGAAAATTAAAAAAAAAATATGATAAAAGTATGTTCGAACCTTATAATTAAAAGTTAACCCTCATTCGAAGATCCAGCTTTCACGAAGAAAAAAGAAGAAGATGGACAGCTGGTTTTCTTGAGATTCCGGCCGATCGGACTATTGGATTCCGCTGAAATTTTGTGTGGGAGGTCGCCCTACCCCCTTCTTCGTCTTCACCGTTCAGATCTTCAACACGAGCTTTCCTGGGCTGCGTATGGTAACCATTCTGTTCCGGAAAATTGATTCCGATTAAAATGACATTTTCTGATTCTGTTCTTAGATGAGTTTTAGAGAATCAGAATGAGTTTGATAACTGCTTAAAATTTCTGTTTCGAAAAACTGTTTCTCTTCCTAATTTTTTTCATTTAAGTCAAATAATTATGTAGTTACTTTGTAAAATTTCATCCTAAATAGAAGACTAAATTCAAATGCACACTAAAATAATTTAATTTTTTTTTTTAGAATGTCATAAATGAAACACAAATTTTAATACATGGCGTTTGAAGTTCGATTGAAGCACGGGATAGTTCCCATATTAAAAACTCATTTTTTTCTTTAAATGTTGCTTTGTCCAAAATACATACAAACATAGCAGTTGAATAATCAAATTATCCACTGATAAAAAAAAATCAAATTATCCTCCTTGATACGAAGTACAAGTCCTTCACTATCATTTTGCAGCTTCTGTCCTAAATTCAAGTGGGTGTTTGGCTCCAGCTCCACATGCAGATAGTCATATTTTGTGATGCACGGCTACGAGCATATATGTTATCATCCGCATGTTGGATGCCCTCAACTTCCGCCACATTTTTTTTTTTGCAGAAGATTGAAATCTATGAAATCTAGAAAATTTAGGCCCAAATTTATGAAAATGACGTCAAACTAGCCTAATCTAAGCTTCTTCTATTTTTAGGGATTTTCTAAAAAAAATTTCCAATTTTTTTCTAATTTTTTTTTATTTTTTTTATTTTTTTATTTTTATTAGATTGAGAGCAAAGTGATGAGAGAACTGAAAGGGAAAAGTGAGAGATGTAAGACTTCATTCTGTTTTGTGATTCTCAAAAGTGATTCTTTTTTTCAGAATCAACTTTTTTTTTGTTCTAGATTTTGCTTTAAAACTGATTCTGATTCTCTAAAACTGATTCTGGGAACAGAATCAGAATCAGAATTATTTGCGTTACCAAACATGATTCTCATTCTTTACTGTTTCAGGGAACAGAATCAAAAAATGAGAATGGTTACCATACAAACCCCTAGTGGCTGTATGGCAGATCTGGCCCGAGCTGATTCCATGGCCGAAACCCCTACTCCTCTCAAGGAGCTCCCCTCGCAGAAGCCTCCTATGGCTAAGGGGAAAGAGGAACAAGTTGAGGTGCCCCCCAAGCAACTCCCTGAGCTCTAGAACGATTCCTCCGGAGTTGCATCTCGCTCGGTTGTGAAAAATGACCCATCTAGAAATCGAGCTTCTGCTAGCTCCATGGCGGCTAGTCCGTATCTATCTGTGACTCATGAGCAGCTCGACCCGCGCCCTAGTAGGCGAAGTCGGAGCGGGGTTCGTGCATCCTCCAAGCCAACCCTTTGTGTCGAGGAGAACAAAAGCCCGTGAAGTGAAAGAGGAGCTGTTGACTCCATCGCTACTGGTGTAGGGAACGGCTCTGTTGGTCCTTCTGCTATCCAGGCTCAAGAACAGCAAGTCTTCGGGCCGAATAGGCGGAGTCGCAGCAGGGGCAGAGCTTCCTCCAAAGCGCCCTGGCGGGATTCCATGAATGTCCAGCAACCTCCTCAGCATAATTGGGCTGCTGTTGCAAGGTCAGTCGAGAATGGGTATAATCTCTCCTATATCCCGCCCTCTAGTGTTAATGGTAGACCGGTTGTGAAAATTTCTGATGCGATTCTTGAGGATACCAACCTGAAGTGGAAGGAATGTGTAGTTGGCTACTATGTTGGAAAGAAATTACCCTTCAAGCTGATCGAGAATGCTGTCAAGAATGTGTGGGGGGCACATATGGCTGATGTTATGGCAAATGATGATGGTTTTTTCTTCTTTTATATCCCTAATGAAGCCTTTCGTCGAAAAATCTTGGATGGGGGTCCGATTACTATCCTTAGGGTGCCAATTATACTCCAACAATGGCACATGGCACCCGGCGTTGGAGCTCAAGCAAGGCCAACATGAGTCTTTGCCCGTCTGGGTTAGACTGAGATCGATTCCATATGCATTGTGGTCTGCATCGGGCATTAGTGCGGTGGCTAGTGCGATTGGGAAACCTTTGTATGTGGATATGCAAACGAAAAAGATGGGAATGATCTCCTATGCCCGAGTGTGTACCGAGATCAAGGCTTCTCACCCACTTTGTGATTCTGTTGATGCCATCTTTAATGATAAGACCCGATCGATTAAGGTGGAGTATGAATGGAAGCCAGTTTTCTGTATGTATTGTGGTACCTTTGGCCACAAATGTTCTCCCACAAATGTTGATCACACTAATGAACAGGTGCCATCAAACTCTGTGGCTGCTGATGTTGTCGTGCATACTCAGCTGGGTGGTTCCTAGAAGAATGTTACTAAGGGGCGGGGCAAATCCTCGAAGCATGCTATACCTACGGCTGTGCCCCCTGCTGATCTGATCTTGGCTGAACAAAATCCCACTAATAGCCCTGTTTTTGATGCAGTTCAAGCCTCGGTAGTTGATCAGCCCCCTGCCGAACCTGGATTAACATCTCGGGTCACTTCTGTGGAATCTTCTGATTCGGAAGACTCTCAAGGAGATATGGCCAGCAACGTGGGTAGGGATCTGGAGGAGGATCCTCCCTCCCTTGCCCCTCCTAATACTCGAGGGAGATTGGCCATGCACCTACGAATTCAACCCGATATTGGCAAGCAAGCTGCTACTACTCCTACTTCGCTGAATATTATGTTGCAGACAGACACAAGCTCGAAAAGCAGCCCCTCTACTACTAAGATAGCCAACCCGAAGTCGAAAAAGAAACGGGGTGGCAAGAAAAGGAAGTAATTTCCCCTTCTCCTTGTATATATGTTTTTTGGTGTTTGAAATATAAGGGGCCATGTGGCCCCCTTGAAACAAGCTGAAATTCGAGCTCTTGTTAGATCTAATAACCTCTATTGTATTGGTATTCTTGAAACAAAGGTGAAACCGTCTCTTTTTAGTAACATATCTTCTGGTTTGCTATCGGGTTGGGTATGGACATCTAATTATGATTTCTCTCCTCGTGGGAGAATTTGGATCGGTTGGGATCCTCGGTCGGTTGAGTTCGTAATTCACTCTATGTCCTTTCAGGTTATCCACGGTCATGTGGGGTTGTTGACTATGAATAAGTCTTGTTATGTCTTAGTGGTGTATGGGGAACATACCTTTGTGTATCGGCGGGCTCTTTGGTCCGATTTTGTTCAGTCTGGTGCTCTGTTTGTTGCTTATCCATGGCTGGTTGCAGGGGACTTTAATGCCATTCATGACCAATCAGATAAGCTCGGTAGTTCAAATGCCTGGATCCCCACTTTTGATGAGTTTGGCACTTGCCTTACCCAAGTGGGTCTGGATGACTTAAGATATATTGGCCATAGATTCACTTGGTTGACTTTTTTGGGTGTTCTTCGGAAGCAGAGGAAGATTGACAGAGTTCTTATCAATGCTCAGTGGAGCATTGATTTTTCTTTCTCTAAGGCCACTTTTTTGGCTCCTAGGGTTTCAAATCACACCCCTTTGCTAATCAGAATTATGCCTCCTCCGCAGTCCAGAAAGCCTTTCAAGTTCTTTAACTATTAGATGTCTCATCCCTCTTTCTCGGCTATTGTTGCTCAGGTATGGGATATTCAGGTGGATGGTACGCCGATGTTCATATTGTGCCGCAAACTCAAGATGCTTAAGGGTAGTCTCAAGCAACTGAACAGGGATTCGTTCTCTGATATTTGAACCCGCACTTCTCAGGCCAGGTTAGCTTTAACTTCTACTCAAGATGCTCTTGCACTGGACCCCCTTAACCAGGTGCTAGCTGACCAAGAGAAGGAGCAACTTAGTATTTTTGCTGATCTTAGACTACAAAAGGAGTCTTTCTACAAGCAGAAATCTCTGGTTAAATGGCTTCAGGAGGGAAATCTCAATACCAAGTATTTCCATCATTTTGTCAATAAACAACATCTTGGTAATCGTATTATCTCGATGGTTGACAATGGAGGTGCTATTCGTACTGACCCGGCGATGGTTCACCAACATATTGTCTCCCATTTTCAAAACTTGCTTGTTGTAAATCCACCGCCCAATCGATCGGCTGTACATGAGATTCGGTCTGTCCTTGAAGGTGTTCTTGATGCTCATCAGAATCAGTTCTTATCTCGGCAGATGACTAATATTGAGATCCGAAATACTATGTTTTTCCTTGCCAAAGGCAAGGCTCCGGGCCCGGATGACTTCAATGTTGATTTCTTCAAAGCAACTTGGGAGATTGTGGGTCCGTCATTCACGGCTGCTATCAAGGATTGCTTCGCATCTGGTTGTTTACTTAGGGAAACTAATGCTACTATCCTCACATTGGTGCCGAAGATCCCAAATGCCTCGGCCATGCATGATTTTCGGCCCATTGCTTTTTGCAATACTGTGTATAAGTGCATCACCAAGATTTTGGATAGCAGGATTGCTTGTGTGCTGCCTTCCATCATAAGCCCTTCCCATAATGCCTTTGTTAAGGGGCGTAGGATCAATGATAATATCCTACTTGCTCAAGAGCTCTTCTCTAGATTCATCATGAGCCTTATTCGCCGAAATGTGCTATCAAAGTTGACTTTCAGAAGGCATATGACACGGTTGATTGGGAGTTTCTTGAGTTGGCTTTGCGAGCCTTTGGGTTCCCCGATATATTCATTAAGTTTATTATGGCTTGTGTTTCCTCTCCGAAGTTCTCGGTGGCTATTAATGGTGAACTCCACAGGTTCTTCTCTAATGGACGTGGTATTCGTCAGGGTGACCCCATGTCTCCCTACCTATTCACTCTGGTTATGAAGATTTTCACCGGTATCCTCAACGCCCAAATATGGCTACCAGGTTTTAAGTTCTTTTGGAGGTGTAAAGCGACTCGACTTTCTCACTTGTTCTTTGCCGATGATGTCCTCCTCTTTATTGAGGCAAACATGGGGTTTACCGCCCTACTGATGGAGGGTCTTCACAAATTCTCCTCTTGGTTTGGTTTGATGCCGAATCCCAACAAGAGTGAGGTTTATCTCTCGGGTGGCTCTCTTGCACTTCTGGACCAGCTGCTGCAGTCTCTCGGCTTCCAACAAGGTACGCTACCTTCCGGTATCTTGGTGTACCTGTTATTGCTTCCAGACTTAGCAAGGCAGATTACTGCTCCTTGGTGAACTCTATTACTGCTAGAGCACAATCATGGTCGCATTGATTTCTATCTTTTGCGGGCCGTCTACAACTTATAAAATCGTTCCTCCACGCCATACAAGTTTTCTGGGCCAGTGTCTTCACTCTTCCCATGTCGGTGCTTTCGCGGATTGAGTTGATACTTAGACAGTTTTTATGGAAAGGATCGGGGTTGGGTGTGGGCGGTGCCAAAGTCCCTTGGAGCGACGTTTGTCTTCCTAAAGAAGAAGGCGGGTTGGGCATTCGCAGGCTCCTCGACTGCAATCGTGCTGCCATGCTAAAACATATATGGGTTTTGTTCACGGATAAGGAGTCCCTTTGGTGCAAGTGGATTCATTCGACATTCTTAAAGAACAAATTTTTTTTGGGTTGCTACTAAACCAACTTTCTATTCTTGGGCCTAGAAGAAAATCCTAGACCTTCGCTCGGATTTTTAGCTCCAGTTTTGCTGGCGGATTGGGAATGGGAGCACCGCCTCATTCTGGTTTGATTATTGGCATGATAGAGGACCTCTCTATAAGATCTTCACGAATAGGGATATCTACCGGACTGGAATCCCTAGAAAGGCCTTGGTGTTGGACTTCTTGTCTTCGATTTAGCAATCGTCTCATGTTCTTGACACCATTACATCATGGCCTAAGGGTGCCCTTGTGGTTGTGGCCGAGAGATGTGATCGATTCATTTGGTTGGGTCATCATTCGGGTGCCTTCACTACATCTTCGGCTTGGGACCTTATCCGGCGGAAGGGAATGTTGTTCCTTGGCACTCCTTTATTTGGGATTGTTGTATTGCCCCGAGACATAGTTTTCTTCTTTGGTTAACCACCCTCAATAGGCTTCCCACTCAGGTATTATTGCCGAACTATCACAGAATTTTGGATGGTGTGTGTGCCTTTTGTCGATGTAGACCGAATTCGGTAGACCATCTCTTCTTTGGTTGCAACGCCACTAGCACTTTCGCGCTGTCTTGGGCCGGAAAGTGCAATCTAGCTTGGTGTAATTGTGCTTGGCAGGACAATCTTCGATGGGCTATTCAACATACTACTGGCCACCACTTTTACCAGCGGATCGCAAGATTCTCGTTTGGTGCTCTTTGCCATATTATTTGGACTGAACGCAACTATATCCTATTTAGAGAGCGCTCCTTCTTCAGACCGGCACTTATGAAGCATCTTGACAAGGTTGTCAGGGATAAGGCCCTCACTTTTGACTAGGTGGAAGATAGCCCTCGGAATTGGCGGATGCAAGTCAATTGGGGCATTTCGTCGTCTATTTTTTATTAGTCGGGACTGTTGCCCTGCATCTTTTGCTGTTTTTCTTTTCGATTGTTCTTTTGGCCGGAGGTTGCCTTGTGTTTAGTCGCGCTCGTGCTGTTGCCTTGTCATTTGTTTAGCCATAACACCTTTGCACCCATTGTGACACCCCCAACTGTCGCCACGAGTACGAGGTTTTTGTGTTCTGCTCCCCTCTATGTATTTTGCGCCGTGATAAGTTAATATACTACTTACTTTATCCACAAAAAAAAACCTTATAATTAAAGGAACTTAATTTCTGTTTTCTTTCCTTGGCGATATAGAGAAAAATATGATTATATTTAATTTTCTATCCAGAAGTCCCCATTAGGCTGAATTTTGAGGGCGATCACGGCCCATGGACTCGATCAGGCCCGCTCCGAGCAACATGGACTCGAAAAAAGCCCAATTCGAGAATTTTGCACATAAATGATTCCTGTCGATGAGCCTGGGCAAGAAATTAGGCCTGATTGGTTAGAGCTCGGCCGAGCCCATCAATTGATCACTCTAGTCAACATTAACCTCTTTTAGGTTGGTTAGGAACTTATCAAGATCTAATTATGACATAGGAGAACGGCTCAAACCTAAACCTACGCCACTAGTTTGAGCATAAATTGATATTTTAGATTCGGGAATTTGGTTTTATTATTTTACCCGAGCGTCTGAGGACCGACGCGACTTTCTCTATGAAAGGTCTCTCAATGTGATATTGAAATTCTAAGCGAATGCACTACACGTGCTCATCTTACCCTTGTTTAAATTAGAAATACAAAACGTGTATTGCGTCGAAGTCGGGAAGTGTTGTCTAAACACGTGAACCCTAAATGGTCATGCAAATACCGTAAACAAGCATATGCGTTTGCTATACTATGTATGCAGGAACTCTTTTTGATACTATTAAAGAACCACCAACCCGAGCTCATGCTTGGGCATCGGTTGGGAAATTCTAGATGTCCCTTATTACAATGCAATTAAACTCGAATGATATATAAAGGCTCGCGCCATATTGATTCCTCAGATAGCTTTAAGCACACCCAAAAATTTAAACATTTCAAAATAGTCCTCGTCGAGACCTCATTAATGGTAAGATAGATGAAAGAGGTCTATTGTAGATCAATCAATCTAACAATTTGTATAGACCTTTCCTATACTGTTATTTTCTCTTTTGTTGTCTTCAAATCAAAGAAGTTTACATGATTGTTTGTCTTTATAGAAATCGTCTAAGATTTGAGTATTTTAATAAATCTATTCAAATAACTTTGAGCACACCCTAAAATGCAATTGATCCAAGATAGCCTTCACTAAAACTGCATTAATGGTAAGATTGATAAAAGAGGAGACATGTAGCTTTAATGTAGATAATAAATTTAATGATTTTTATCAACCTTTCCTAAACTATAGTTTCTTCTTTTTCGTGTTCAAGTCTAGGGTGAGCGATTCCGTGTTCTTTTTAGGTTCTAGATGAACCTACCCTTCAGAATTGGTTTTCCATTTTTTGAAATCTGAAACCCACTATGCATACCTTAGAACCTACCCTGTCACAGTTTCAGGGTCAGGGTCGATTCCAAAGTCTACCCAGGTTCCACATGTATTCTTAATTGAACGATTGCAGTGAATTATCACCTTCAATTATCACCATTTGTTTCTACAGTCCATTGATCATAACTTATATTTAGACACACAAAAAATATAAAACGTTAGCAAAGTAAAAGTCACAGTCATGAATATTGTTGGAAATGGAAACTCGGACTAATAGTTCTAGATTACATTCTCATCATTGGACGTCATGGGAATATCGCACAATTGCGTGAAGATATAGTACAAGAAAATACAAAGACTTGTTCCAGGTTCCACCTTCAAATCGCGGTAGAACCTGGAACCTATATGTCGAAACTGCTTCCCCAATTTTGGAACCTAGAACATACTCCGCATACTCTAAAAGATGGAACCTACCCTGTTTTCCCTGGTTCTGTTCTTTGATTCCTGATTCTACCCTAGAACCATGCTCACCCCTATTCAAGTCAGAGAAGTTTACATGCTTGTTTTTTATTATGAG
Source organism: Lenwebbia sp. NSW1173648 (assembly GCA_029784005.1). NCBI lineage: Eukaryota > Viridiplantae > Streptophyta > Magnoliopsida > Myrtales > Myrtaceae > Lenwebbia > Lenwebbia sp. NSW1173648. Next base: position 3,109,225 of record JARCGZ010000011.1, read on the forward strand.
AATAATCTAAGATTCCAGTAGTTTAAAAAACAAAAATGCTTACATAATCGTCCACTACCGAATGATAGTGTATGGTGCTACGCCAGCTAGGGGTGAGCATGGGTCCAGGGTAGAACCGGAAACCGGAGAACCGAACCTGTGGTTCCGGTCCGGTTCCCGATTTTGGTAAACCAGGATCCGATTCTCGATTTTGCATTTATAGGAACTGTCGGTTCCGATTCCGATTCCCAGTTCTACCCTGGACTCGAACCCGAACAGGAATCGGACCCAGAACCAGAACATATAAACCCTAAACTAGGCTTTCTAATTTCTAACTTTCCGTTTCTCTTTCTTCTTCTCAAGTCTCTCAACGACAAATGCATTGGCCCAATTCCTCGCTATCGAGTCTTCCCTCACTAACGATCTCCCACACGGCCATCCCTCCCCAGCCCTTCGACGACAACCCTTCCTTCGCTATCAACCGCCTCGTCCTCGGCACCCACACCTCCGACGGTGTCCCCAAATTCCTCTTGCTTACCGAGTCGCCGACGCCCTCCTCCCCGCCAAATCTGATCGTTCCAGCGACATCTGACCAAGGTGGGTTTATCAGGTAAGATTTTGAGAAACTAGAGCTTTTGACTTCCTTTCATCTTCTCGTCTCCTCCCTCACTCCGATCTCAGGTTCCGTTTTTCCACTTCCTTTGTCGATCTCATGTTCTGTTCAATTCGTGAGTTTTATATGCACTGTCGATCTCCGATCTCAGGTTCCATCTTTCAATTCTTGAGTTTTTTAAGTTATACTGTTTAGGGAATGCGATCTCGCTTCGTCTCTCGAATCCTTTCAAGGTGCTCATCGTTTTCTATGGATCCGAGTCCTATTTTGAATTAGTAGGTGTTTGAAGGTTAATTCTTTGTTATTTGCTACGAAATACTATGATTCAGTCATGGTCAACCATGTGATTATTCGTGCAGTCAAGTAAGTAAATCCCATCACGAAGCTTTGCATCATCAGAGCTTCTAGGGAGGAGCACCAGAAAGTTTGGGCTGCAATCACCTTGGTCACAAGCGTTGGAAATTGCCCGGTGCTGTTTAATTTACTTGACTTGAGCGGTGAGTCAAACAATTGTTGAGCAGGACCTTGAATAGCACAAAATTCATCCTTTACTTGTTGACTCGAATCATGAAATTTATGCTGCATTCTGCTACTAGTGATTGTAAATAGGTAAGATTAGTGCGATCGGCTTTTGTTATAGTTGAGCTTAGACAAATATAGGAGGCACAAAAATTTTCTCTCTATTATCTTTGTAAAGCACCTGGATTTGTAAACTGTATTTTTTTACATGAGTCGCATTAACTGAAGCTTGAACTTTGAAAGCATAATGAGAATCTCTATAGAGATGATATTTCGTTTGGTTTCAGTTAAGTGGAATAAACTAATGTTGTTTCGTTTGGTTAACAGTTAAGTGGAATAAACTAATGTGTTTATGGGTTAGAAGGATGCAGGTCGAGTTTGTCTCGAAGGAATCTGTGCTTATGTGTTTATGGGTGAACTTCTGCAATTTATGTCTTGAAGGAATTTGTGCAGTTTATGTGAAATTACTTGAAACTATTTGGCAGGTTCTCGGGTACCCTAGAACCGGACCTTGGAACATGTGACAGGGTAGGTTTAAAGGTATCCAGAATAGGTTCTAGGTTCCGAAAAATAATGAACATGTACTAGCGGGTAGGTTCCAGGTTCCAGGTGGAACCTACCATGAACCTGGAACCCCTCACCCCTAACGCCAGCCACAATCCTTTTTTAGGAAACCAGCACAGTTCTTTAACCGGTTACAATTTTTGACTCAATGTTTCCTTTTTGTTTTTTTGACACCTGTGTTTCCTTATTGCAAACTCATATTTAGAGATGAAATCAAAAGAGGGCCCACATAATCAGTTTTTGTGAATATTAATTGAAACCTGCTAAGTGTGTAATGGCCAAAGAAATATATGAAGAACTCATTTGCAACTATTTATTTATATTTCTATTTGTAATCATTTATATTCCGATATTTAATTTATTTTACCTTTCTTCATATTCAAGAAATTGATTATGTGTGACCTTTTCTGGTTTTGTCTCTAAATTTGAACTTGCAATAAGGAAAGATAGAAATCAAAACGAAAAAGAAAAAGAAAAAGAAAAAGAAAAAAAGAAATATATAGCCAAAAATTGAAACCAGTCAAAGAAGTCGGTCGGTTTCTTGAAAAAGGATTTGTGGCTGGCGAAGCACCGTTACAATGTGATTATGCAGTGGACAATTATGCTAGCCGCTTTCTTTAATAAACTTACTAAGTATTTAGAAGGGAAATGCTTTCCTGACAGTACTGTCAGGCACGGTACAATCTCAACTGTAGATTCACACACCATCACCGCGTACTTTTCATAAAGCACTCATTGATTAAGAGATCGTATGATCAGAAATAACTGACAGTACTGTCAGACTGTCAAGCTAGCAGCTTCCTATTTAAAATATTTTTGAAAAGTTCAATCTTTAATAACTCCAAGTAATATACATTTCTTTTATTTCAAATTAAGGAAAGCCTTTGGTTAAACTTGTGAACTCTCTATGATTACAACTTATGTTTAAGATAAGTTAATTAATACCAACAAGTTTCAAGCTCATTATAATTTATTTTATAGAAATCATCTTGAGCGCGTTAGTAAGTGGAAGTGAGGAAATGCAATTTATGTAAAGCAAACAGGAAATGCAATTTATGACATAAAGTGGTTGAAAAAAATATTATTGTATCGATTAATATGAACAGTCTTGTATTTTCATAATATTATGCTGCATTTACATTTTCAAAAATAGAAAATTTGATCTTATACAATTCTGATTTTTATTCATTTTTGTTTTGTTGAGATTATTATCGTCAACTCAATAAGTCGGGGCGTGTTGTAGCCACTAAAAGGATTCTTTCTTGTTTGGAAAAATGACACAAATGGTCCCTAAACTTTGGCCCAATGTGCAATGTGGTCCCTGAACTTTTAATTTGACCAATATGGTCCTTGAACTTTAGCCCATTGTGCAATGTGGTCCCTGAACTTTCAATTTGTTCAATGTGCTCCCCGAACATTTGGAACATGTTCAACTTAGTCCCTGAACTATAGGAAAATGTCCAATTTCGTCCCTGAACTTGAGCTAATGAAAGGACGACATTGAACATCTTCCTATATTTCATGGACTAAGTTGAACATGTTTCAAAAGTTCATGGACCATATTGGTCAAATTAAAAATTCAAGGACCACATTGCACATTATGTTAAAGTTTATGGACCATATTTGTCAAATTAAAAGTTCATGGATCACATTAAGTCAAAGTTCAAGGACCATTTGTGTCATTATTGCTTTTTGTTTGGATGAGTATAAGAGAACCGAAGCGAGATGGAGAAAATCAAGCAAAAAGTATAAAATAATCAGCTTATATCACAACGAATTCTCCAAACCTTTGAAATCATCACCTTTTAGAGGGATTAAAAGTTCATTACATCAGCCTTTCAGGAGAAAAAGAGTGTTCCTTCCAATCTTTTCAGCTGTTTTCACTTGCCAAACAATAATAAACACTAAGCTCCTCTAATTTGAATCTCTTATCCTCTCTCCGAATCACTCCTTAACCAAAATAATTGTGCCTATTCCTGATATCAGCCCTGAATTTCTACGTTCAAACTATGTGGTTTATACGCTTCGTTCTTGCGAGATCTACAAACCAGCTAGAATATCAACAGCCAAATAGACTGCATCTTGTCATTAACATCGGCTTTTCGATGTAAGATCAAGCATCATCAAGTTGATCGGAAATGATCAGAATGGAGACGTTGGAAGGAAAATTGATTTTGTGGAGCCTAATCTGTGATTTGGCAATTCAATAGCACAAAACATTAGTTCTTGCAGCAGTTCAACACAACTTATTCATACATGCACAAACAGATAGGTCCAAAGTTTTCATAATCCAGGAAAACAAGTTCACAGAGAAAAAGGGGACAAAACCACAGAGACATACAACCGAAGGAAAGGAATGTAGAGAAAGCTTGTGTGATGTAGATCACGATGTCTTTTAGACACTAAATACAAATCTCGAACTCAAACCTCAAGCATACTTACTTAATATAGCGAGATCTTGGAAAGATCCATGTAAATAAAAGCTTCGAATCTTTGTTCCAAGATTCGGACCGTGATGCTTCGATTCCCAGGTAGAGAGGAGTGAAGATAGGAGTAACATCGACAGATCGAAGTCTGCCGTGAAGAAGGCATAACCCTAGTTTTATTCAGAAGGCGCACACAAACGATATGAAGAAAAAACTCCGAAGGCTAGGGATAATAACTAGGGTTTCTCTTCTCCTTCAGCGAACCCATCTTCACTTCCTTTCCATGATCTCTCCGATCTACGCTTCTTTCTTCCTCTTTCTTCTTCTCGATCTTCTTCTTCCTCCTCCGAGAGCTGAGATGATGGAGAGTTGATCTGGTGCGGTTGGTAAGTGGTGAAAGACGGTGTGCTGGGGATAAAAGTGAGGGGTGGTTAATGATGGGAGGAGGAGGGTAGAGGACATGATGATTGCTTCAGGTTGTTCTGTTGCGTCGAATGAAGAGATAAGAATCCCAGAAACACTGCGTGAAATTTCACAATCTTGATGATTGCTGCCTCCTTAACCTGGTGATGTTAATGATAAACCTAGCATATGAGAGAGAGAGAGAGAGAGAGAGAGAGAGAGGACATATGCTCAAGAGTCAAGACTAGGTTTATATCTTTTACCCTTCCAGAAGACAACCAACTTTAAAAAGTGAACATCATTAATATTGAAAAGCGAAAGAAAATGAGTATCGTTGCACACACCTTCTTTCGGGAATATTAGCAATTAGAATTTCCTTTTGCACAAACCCCCCTCGATCTCGTTAGATCTTCTTAGACTCAGTTTGTACTTGTGTTTGGTGCATATGTGAGCAGCCGCGAAGCCTCGAAATTTCATCTAGAGGAACTTGGAGGGATCGAAAAGAAGAGTATTCCGCGAGATGATGGCACGCATCAACTTAAAATCTATTCGGAAACGGAATTGCAATGTGCAAATTTTATTAGCGCTGCAAGGAAATTCTAATCTTGTTCGCCAACGATACTCGACTCCTCTTATTCGCATAAACGATACTCGACTCCTCTTATTCACATAACATTTAGAACTCAACTTCATTCCGTACATAAACTTAAGAACTTCTGACACACCTAACTGATAATCATATCCCGATATCACTTGAAAGTAATATGGCAAAAAGGATTGTGTAACATGGGATGGGTCGAAGTAAAATTGGTGCGGGGAACGAACGCGCCCCTTCAAAGTTATTTCAAGCAATTCAGAGTAAATCCGGGACCCCGTTTATCTCCCCAAAGCGGAGCTTTACTCGATGTCGGTGGACAAAACGATTTGCATCTATCTACAGAATTGTCAACGAGAAAATGCTGTTTGTCATACCCTGAGTGGTTCATCATGCAATAGAGGATCATTAGTCAGAGCACAGGAATTCCACGGTCAATTCTTGATTACGCTTAAGTAATTTAAGTTTTAAATTTCTGACGAATACTTGAATTTCTGTGACTCCATGATGATGTAAACATGATGTAAACCTGACGTCGTTGGACAAGTCCGTAACTTTGACTTTTTATCCATGCTCAAGTTGCAGGGGAAAGATAATCCATAGCCGTGGGGTTGCTCTTTAGCTTTGGAAGTGACGAGAAGATTATTCTCCGACATTGCAATGATTCAAATTCCGTCTTCCGAGGCATAACCAAATTTTCACTCACCTTTTGGACAACCAAAGGATATGAAAGCTGTCTTTTTTCTAAAGGCAAAATTGCGCAATGGGGCGGATGTGATTGAATTTGAATATGACGTAACTGAGCGTAGTCCAAATTCACTCATTTAATTGATATTCATCCAACTTTTATACTACAATTTGAATGATCTCCATTCAGCCAAATTCGTTTCCAGCCCATATCCATTCATATAACTCACATCTTTAGCGTACGTGATAAACATAGGAAATGAAAAATAATAATAATAATAGAAAACATATAAATAGATCTCCTGATTTTTTTTTGTCCGAACGAAGATCTTCATTTCATATGAAAAAAGGAGTAAATAACTTCAAGACAAAGATGCAAATCCCACAAAACAACTAAAACAAGTAAATCTGAAAAGTTAATCAACTTGCTACTTTTTGCAAAGATTAACACATTCCCCAAAGACGGATCTGTTGTAGTATCAAAACTCACACGGCGAACGATTACCGAATCTCGCATCGTCATCAGTGATGAGCACACGCCGAGAAATTTCTCTCCAGTAATTAAGGTTTTGCCAAAAGGCGATTCGCGCCTAGGTTCAGCGTCCCCAACACCATCACCATATAGGGACCACAACAACATTAATAGGTTGAAGGAACACAGAGAACGTCTTGCAAATCCCAAATCTATCTCTAGATCGGGATAGAAGAGCACCCAAATTTAGATCTACAAGGGCTACAAAATAGATAAGAGTTGGTTACAAAAATCACTTTCAGATAAGCCGACTACTGATGAAAGTAGCAAAGGAACCTCAAAGACTTGTGAAGCGCTCGACTATTTGGAGCAAACGCCCGGAGCCGAAGCGAGCGAGCAGATTCGGATGGAGCAAAGTCTCCCGAGGCACTCACGCTTCGATCTTCAGAGCTCACTTCCATAGAGAATGTCGATCACGTCGTCCACGAATTTAGAGAGCTAAAAGAGTACAAAAATGAAAGTTACGTATTAAATTAACAAATTTTTGAAAAAATTTAAATCAGTCGGATAGAATTAAACAAAAAAACTATGAATCACTGTAGATCCAATCGACTACGGACATATTGTCACACAAGTGGCCGTGAATGGTGGACGATCGCCTACATTGACGGTGGTGAACTATGACACCACCTTTGTGTCCATCGCCTTCCTTAGACGACCTGGTCCACGAGATAGTTGTAATCCCTAAACGGCGGTGGCCATCGCGTGGTGGTCTCCGGCACCGCCACTATCGTTGGACTCGTATTTAAGGGCGCGCATGGCAACACTTCCGCTTTAGAAATCAGCTTTTGGCCATAAGTTGATTTTTCTCATTCTCCTCAGAAGCAAAAATTGATTTTTCTACTTCTGCTCCAGAAGTTATTTCTGACCAGAGAATTTCGTTTGGTAACGGTTGAAAATTTCTACTTTTGGAACATTATTAACACAAAATCTTCTACAAACGAATTATTGTCGGCGGCCAAAAATTTTTTTACTTCATTTTTAATTTTGTAAAATTTCTTTAAAGAATAATTTTTTTATTAAAAATATTATTTACTTTTAAAAAAAAAAATATTTTTACTCCGACGGTCGGACATGGAGACTCGTCAGCGGAGGTCGGTGGCTGGCGGTGGTCAGCAGAGGTCGAAGGTGGTGGTTGGCGGTTGGCAGCGAAGGCGGCTGGTGGTCGGTGGGGGGGGGGGGGGGGGGGGGGGCGGTGGGTGGAGCTCGGGGGGGCAGCCGTGGGCGGCGGGTGGCGGTGATGGTCGGCGGTGATCGGTAGAGGTCGGTGGTTGGCGACGGTGGGCGGCGACGGCAAAGGCGTGATTGGGCAAGAGAGGCGTAATGAAAAGAGGGTGAGACGAGAAGTACTTTTTGAGTTGAGAAGTAATTTTTTTTTAACTTCTCAAATTGGGAAAAAAATAACTTCAGAAATGAAAATTCACTTCAGAAGTAGAAATTTCTTTTAGAAGTAAATTTTTTTATCAAACGAATTTCTACTTCAGAAATTGCATTATTAAACGGATTTCTGCTTCAGAAATTGTATTATCAAACGGATTTATGCTTCAGAAATTGCATTATCAAACGGATTTCTGCTCCAAAAGCACTTCTGGAGCAGAAATTCACTTCCAGAAGTGTTACCATGCGCACCCTAATTAGTTGGATTATGGTTTCCTTCCGTATAATTCCAAACCAAAATTTTGCAACCTTTTGGTAATATTTTTCTATTTGCTAATATTTATTTTACGTTTCTCAGCTAATTGACTTAAAATATGATAAATGGATTAGACACAAACAATCAAGAGGGGGTGAATTTGTTGTCTAAGGAAAGTTGAAACATTTTCGCTATTAAGTGTTGGACAATGTGTAGATCATGGGCTGGTACCGTGGGAATGATCGTGCATATACAGAAATAGATATCTTCAATGAACAACATATGAAAGAGTAAAGAGAAAATGCGAAACATAGTTATGTCTACATTATTAGATATCCTCTTACTAACACCATCTGCATATGGAAAAGGTATATAGACGGAGGCAAGTAACTTCTGTACACTCAACTGCACATGTTATAATACTTAGAATGTTTGTCATTCTCAAAACACCATTGGAATTTTGCCTTACAAAAAATATTGGTTTGTTATGCAACTCATTAGGCCCACGTTATTTGGTTTGGTTTTCTGACCCACTTTCACCTACTTTATCAACAAGAGAATTATCCACACCTAATGTAATGGGCAGAAAAATACGAGTTAAAAATGGATCGTGGACCCATTTTGTCGCCGCCACTTATTATTCATCACGAGAAGGAATCCTTTTTGAAGAAGGACACCTTTTCGACCAAAAAAAAAAAAGAGACACATCAAAATGTTGACAAGTCAATGCTTGAGATTGAGATGTGCTACTTAGGGGTGTGTAATTGGACCGGGTTTACCCGACACCGGACCGGACCACCCGAAACACATGTCCGGGAATTGATTCCTCTTCAAACCGGTCCGGGAACTGGTTCTAATTTTTGGGAACCAGTCCGGTTCTCGATTTCAAGCTAAGACCCACCCGGGAATCGAACCGATTTTTTAACCTATTTTTAGCTATTGTTATAAAAAAAAAACCCTAGTCTCGCTTGCTTCACCTCTTCTGTTTTTGATGGATTGTAATTTCTATTTGCTCATATTATGAATTGTTAGTTTTGGCGGATAGATTTTTAATATTCATCTTCTACTTTGAATCGTTTTAATCGCTACTCATATTATTTTGCAAGAAAAGATGAAATCAGAAAAAGAAACAAAAGAAAAACAGGTTTTCAGGTAGACTTTAGAACCGGACTGAAAAAACAAGTAGGTTCCAGGTTTCAAAAACTGAAAATCGATTATAACATGGTAGGTTTCAGATTTTAGGTCTAGAACCTACTCACCCAGATCATGCTCATCCCTAGTGCTTCTCCTTTTTTCCGGCTGTGTTGTCCTATCAACTTTTCTCTCTTTTCTTCTTCCTTCTTGACATAGGGCCCATCGAAATTGCTTGTGCTCCTGTGGCCGCTAATATTGCCATCAGTCACTACCGCCCTCCATCACCAATGCTCTTTAATACGTTGCCACCACTGTTACCATCCCACAACCTGCATGTGAGCTAATCGACAGAGGACACGACCATCTACATGGCCGCAGATCTATGGTTGATCGAGAGAGAGAGAGAGAGAGAGAGAGGGGGGCGTGACAACGACCAAAGAAGGTGTGGTGAGGCCGTGGGAGCGTACAGTTGCGGTGGGAGGTCCTCACGGTGGCCGGTGGTAGCTCCCACCGACATGAGATTTTTGGTTGGCGTGGGTGTGATTTCGTCCCAAATGGGAGGGTATTCTGATAGATTCATGGTATTTTTGGGTGCTATGGATGAACTTTGCAACCTCAATTTGGTTTCCGATGTATCCCAACCATCGTGGCAATGCGGATGCACAAAAACATATGAATGGGAGGGATAAACTATGGACATGCATGAAGGGTAGAGCGGGTAAAATGGGTCCAGACCCATTCGTGACTCAGATTTAATAGGCCCAATTCGATATGGGTAATTCTTTTTTTTTTTTTAAACATACAAAACCGGGTTGAGAAAAAAATTAAAGCTTACAAAATAGAGATTCGAGAAGCTGACAGTACAACAGTATAACGATACAATTTCAACGGCAAGTGTTATGAATGGCAAAAAATATTTTGTTATAATGACGGGGGCCACCTCTGATCTTATATTATCACACTATCATGCTAACAGGACCTAAAGAATAAGTTATGAATAAGTCACTTTTTTTTTATTTTGACCCTTTATAACCAAAGCCCAAATAACTTTTGCTTCCAAAGTCCGGACTTCCGTCATCCTCATACATTATCGAGAGCCTCCATGCTCGCTGCTCCATCAAATCCAACTTCATTCGTTGCTCTTTCTCCCTTCTCTATGGTGATCGGCATCGCAGTTGCTCGTCTCGGGAGGCCCTCTGAAGAACCGAACTCATATGTCTCCGGTGTTGCTGTCTTCACGCTCCTGGGCCGAGTAACTCAAATGTCGTTTTCGAGCGTTTTACTTTCTGTTATAGTCTATGTGCTCCTCGATCGTACTCTTAATAGTGGAAATTTGTGCCTTGAGGGAAACTCGAGTCCTGGTTTAATTAGGTAAATACTGTGAGTATATATCTAAACAAGCTGTGGACTATGAGCACCGTGTGTCATGTCATGCATGCGTATAATCTCTTTTCAATATATCTTGGTGATCATGAGGAGATTACCTAGTATATATAGTTCATTAAAGTTGCTTCATTTTAGATGGAGCTGTTGTTATTGTTTGATAATAGGATTTAACACTTGTTTGTTGTAGGCATCTCTCTTGTACGACTCTGGTTTTAGAAATCTTCCTTAATTAGCTCAAAAATTAGATGTAAGATACCGTCACCTGCAGAATTCATCAGCTGCGGGTGATGATGTGGTGCTCCGGTCCGGGGAACTTGTTATTACTCCTCCTGGTCAAAGCTGAGGAAATTTTGAATGGGTCCCCGTCTCTCTCTTTGCTACCTTGCTCTTTTACTTCCAATGGGGATTGTACATTACTTGAACTTTGCTGGGACTGTAAAAATTTGTTGGAAGTGTTATGCATTTGTCACCATTTAAAAGAGAATCCGTAATTCATATTGGGTAGGGATGTGAATCACCACCACCAACTGTTTGATTTAATGTTTGATAGAGATATAATATGTTATCTTTTTTCTCATTATTTACAACTTGTTCTAATTCATGTTTTTTTCTAACTAATTAGTTGACATGTCAAGATCTAACAAGGATCAAGAATAATATTCAACTACCGAACAATCCGAGAGACGTAGAATTATATCCTTAGTTCATTTGGATGAGGAAATAATTTTGTTTGCTCTAGACAATCGAAATATGCGCTTCGATTGTTTGGTTTTATAGTAAAAATCATAGATTAGGATGGCAAGAGAAAAGGTTTAAGTGTAAGTGGTGCTAACTAACTTACATGGCTAGCCATGGAACAAAAGATTAGGGCTAAGCATAATGGACTGGCCAAATTGGGAATCACCCGGACCAGAGCGAACTGGCCAGTTTGGTTCGGTTCTCGATTCCATAAAATTGAAACCAGTTAAGGTCGGTCCGGTTCCCGATTCCGGGGGAACTAGACCGGACCGAATAATACCTTTTTTAAAAAAAATCCTAATGTAAACCTACACCTAAACTTAAGATGCTTAGGATGCTTAATATGACTTTCAGGTTTAACGATAACGCGTTGTAATTAACAAGAGATGATCCAGTGAATATGTCGTTAACGAGAAAACTTTTGACGAGGTGAATATGTCAACGAAAAAAATTTAACGACAAATCAAAAAAAAAAAAAAAAGCAACCGGTCCAATAATTGAATCGCGCAGGAATTGGATCGGACCGGGAACCGATCACCCTACAAAAGATTTGTTGCCTCATTTAGGAACTTGCACCAATCGAGAGGCCAATGTTGAAAATTCCATGGAACGGTGTGATCAAGCTCTGTTTAGAGGAAGGTAGCAAGATCAATAATCAAACACCTTTACACCCGTTCTTTTGTAGAGCATGAGGCTACTAGAGAGCTTTGTTACCTCAACCCAATGTAAAGCACATATCAAGGAATACAACAAGATGTGGTGTGGTAAAAGTTTATGAGAAAGAGATTTGAAATCTAATTTAGTGCTCAATACATTGATGAGGATTGAGAATTATATACAAAAGTGTTATGTTTAACTTATGTGCCACCTCTATATAGCGGGGAAAAGTACAAAAAAAAAATCATAAACCTATTGCATTAGTACCATTTCAGTCATAAACCTTTCAATTGGACCAATTTAGTCATAAACATATTTGTATTAGTACCAATTCAATCCATCCGGTCAATTTTAGCAGGAAATCGATGACGTGAACGCCGACCATCTCACCTGGCGCGGCTGGTGCTGACGTGGACATTTTTTAATTTTTTTAAAAAAAATTAACTATTTCTTTAATGATTCATTTGTTGTTGCAATGCATGCACATTTTTCTAGCTCTTTATAAGTATTTCAATCTACAGGTTTTTTTTTTACGTGTTTTACTTTATATACTAACATTTTTTTATCGTGTTAATGTATTTTCATAATTTGATGTAAAATAATTGTCCAAATAAAATACATACATGAATAGCTTAAAGCAGGTTAAATAGGTGGGCACGGGTTTTCATAATATGGATTAAGCATGGATATGTTTTAGTAATATAAGCTGGGTATGAGTCACTAAATTTGTATTCCATATAAACGGGTCAATCTAGACTGTTGCCATTTTTTACCTGACTTGATCCACCCATTTGACATATCTATTTGGGAGGTGCATCCCCCATCCCAAAGAGCTGGGTCAAGAGTTGTTCTCTGCTGTTTATCATCACTTTAGGAGCAACACATCAGAGAGCATACTCTGTAGAAGATTCGGTGCATGCATACTTCCATGCCTCACCCCTTTTTTCTACTGAGGAAAACATCGCTTGTACCTAACACGGCTTTATTTTTTTATTTTTCTTTTGATGAACTTATCTGCATGGCTTAAATAGATTATAAACCATGTGATTCATATGAAATTGCCTGTCTACGTGTGTCTTGGAGATTAGCTACTAAATATCTTATGCTTGAAGAAAATTGACGTGAATATTTAATTTGTACGAGGATGAATTGTTTAGGGCTTCATCATACCTACTAGATTCATCGTACATCGACTAAATTAACCACCTTATAGAGAATATATATCTACATATGTATGTATGTGTTATTAGCCTTGCTTGACTCTCTTTGTTTGACTCTGCTCTAGCAACATTTCAACGACCACTATGTAATTAAAATTCTGTATAAAGAAATATATTATAGATGAAATTGGTAATGAACTATAATTTCATATTATGCTCGAGTTGGTGGATATATTTCTTGTTACGTAACAACAACGGAAGTACAGGCAAAATTCAAAGATTCGAAAGAGACATTAATAAAGAAAAGTAATCCTGATGTGGTGGATTAGACTCGAACAAGTCCCCCGGGGATCAAGCAAGAAAATCTCCGATAACAAGTTTCTCTAGATGCCTCTATGAAAGATTTCTTCGAATTAGATTTGTGGTAAAAAGCGAAATAGGTCAAATCCCGTGTTTTATTTTCCTTGTCAAAATCTTTCCCGGAAATCTTCGCTGTCTAGGTCAGACAGAAGATGCGAGGAAAGATGTTGACGATGGTGTTCGTTCTGAACATGCAAGGAAAAGATGCCGAAGTAAATAAGAATCTTTAATTTTTAATTGCACCAGAAAGTGACGACCAATAATGCCATAAGAATCTTTAATCCCTAATCTCTACTTCTTACAGAATGTTATTTATGATTAATAATGATGACTAAAGATATGATGGCTGAATCCTTACAAACTATTTATAAGAGACATAGTAGTACACATCCTCATAGAGGGAAACCTCAAAGCGTATAGAGTGAGGTCGGAATCGATGGAGGCGACTCAAGTGGTGAGCGTGCTGGTCGCAGCGTTGGCGTGTGGCTACGGCCTCGTATTTGGGCTTCTGAAGAGGGTGAACGAATGGGTGTACGTGAGCAGTTTGGGGCGGCGGAGAGCTTCCCTGCTGCCTCCCGGCGACATGGGGTGGCCCTTGATCTGCAAAATGTGGACCTTCTTCAGGGCTTTCAAGTCCGGCCATCCCGATTCCTTCATGGCTAGCTTCATCTCCAGGTCTTTCCTGATGAGCCCTTCCCGTTTAACAAGCATAGTCTTTCTTCAAGCTATGTTCAACTCCTACCTATTACGTGCAATGTTATGGGTAAGGGTCAGTAGCACAGGCTAAAAGAAGTATATAAGTGAATAAATATAAAACAGGGAAAATCTATCCAAAAAAACAAAAAAACTCCAAATTATGTCCACTATGACACATTTATCCTGAACTTTTTTTTTTGTGACATCAAAAATAAAAAACTATGCTCACTGTGACACAGTTACCCTAAATTTTTTCTTGTGACATAAAAAACCCAAAATTTGTATCTATGTGATATAGTTACTCTCCGTCAAGAATGCTTCAAATGATTTTTCAACCAAAATTCATTTTTATTTCACTTAAGCCACGTGGGTGCCATGTCATCACTGTTTGCTTTCCGACGTACATATAGTCAGGTTTTTAACGGTGCTCATTAACGGAACCTTAATAAAAAAAATAAATGATGTCATACAAATACAAGTTTTGGATTTTTTGTGTAATGGAAAAAAGTTTAGGGTAAATGTGTCACAGAGGATATAATTTAGGGTTTTTTTTGCTTTTGCCCAGTAAAAAAAAATATAGCTATTTGTAGGAAGAAAAGCCAAATGTTTGTTCTTTTCAGCTTATTTTCTTTGACTCTTTAAGTTGAAGGGTTATCGATCGGTAAGTGGAGCAGGGCGGGTCTCCCTCGGGGGGAAAAACTCATCAATGATACTAACAGTGTCTATTTCAGCTTAATGTACTTCCTAGTAATAGAATGACACTGATGTAAACCTGTATTTTGTTGTACAGATATGGTGGGGCGGGGATGTACAGGAACCTAATGTTTGGAAAGCCAAGCATTATTGTTTCCACGCCTGAGACTTGCAGCCGAATACTGACAGATGAAGTGAACTTCAAACAAAGTTACCCTGAAACCACCCAAGAACTAACAGGGAAGAACTCATTCCAGAGCATGTCGGGCGCTGCACATAAGCATTTCCGCCGCCTGACGGTAGCTAAAATCAATGGCAGCGAGTCACTGTCCATGTACATCAAGCACACCGAAGAGGTCATGATCAGCTCGCTGGAGGAATGGGCAAAATGGGACCTCCAATCGAGTTCTATGAGGAAATGAGGAAGGCCATTTTCAAGGCCATTCTTCCCGTCTTCCTCGGTTCAGTGACCGATGATTCCTTCATCTCAAGGACCACAAATCGGTTTGGTGAAATCAGCAAGGGGAAAAATTCCTTGGCCATAAATCTTCCCGGTTTCCAATTTCATCGAGCAATCAAGGTAAGAGTAAGAACCTGGATAGCAGCATTCAATCTCGCTTAAGTAATCACTTACCGTGGATCAGTAATGTCTCTAAGTATCATTTGGAAATAGTACCGGTTCCTCATGTATGAGCCACTAGGATGACATTGTAATGACCTACTGTTCATTAATATGTGGAAGGCTAAAAGAGAACTGGAGAAGATCCTTAGCGAAGTCGTGGATACGAGGAAGACGATGAAGAAAAACGATGCATACACAGCAAGCAAAAGTATGCTAGATTTGCTGATGGAGGCAGAAGATCAGGATGGTCAAGCAATAAGCAAAGACTTGATCATTGACATTCTGTACATGTACCTTGTAGCCGGTTTCGACACATTCGCAGGGGCTACAACGTGGATACTCCTATACTTTTACGAGAATCCAGATATCTTGCAGAAAGCGAAGGTACGGTCTGCTTGATTAAAATCGAATCACCGAAGTTTTCTCATGGTAAAGCAGGAAGATAAAACCTTTTCAGGAAAGTAGTTTTGAGTTGAAGTCTATTTTCAGGAGGAGCAAATTCAGATCCTCAAAAGAAGAGAACCAACCCAGAAAGGATTAACTTACCAGGAGATCAAACAGATGGAGTATCTCGCTAAGGTATGTCTCCAATTTTTCCCTTTGACCTAT
This sequence comes from Lenwebbia sp. NSW1173648, assembly GCA_029784005.1. Classification (NCBI taxonomy): domain Eukaryota; kingdom Viridiplantae; phylum Streptophyta; class Magnoliopsida; order Myrtales; family Myrtaceae; genus Lenwebbia; species Lenwebbia sp. NSW1173648. The sequence goes on from JARCGZ010000011.1 coordinate 3,125,230, forward strand.
GATATACGAAATGTAGCGAAGAAAAGAAACATTCAGACCAAATAGATCATTTAAAAGATATTTCTGTATTCAGTGAAATGATCATTGTATATGCAAGTGGCTATGATGCAATTTCTCGATGCGCTTTGTGGGTGTAGGTGACCGATGAGATGTTCCGGAGGGTTAGTTTTGGTTTTTCATTGTTTCGAGAGGCGAAACATTGAAAAACGCCATCAATGGTCAGCCCCACAATTTCCTTCACTTTCCTCCTGTTTACTGATCATATCTCATTCGGAAGAGATTGTTCATGCCAGGATATATCATACCAAAGGGGTGGAAAGTCCTAATTTGCCTCAGAGCTGTTCATATGGATCCGGCAAATTACGCGGAGCCAGAAGAGTTCAATCCTTCTAGATGGGATGTAAGAGAACCATCTTGTGTCGTGTCTGCTATATCTGTGCTCAGAAATCTTTTCACGCTCACTCGAGATGTTGTCGACTCTGCATCTTCAAACACGTATGTGCATTTTGATATTTCCTTTGCTCTCTTTTTGCAAGCAGAATTATAGAAAGAAGGGAGGTTCTTTCATTCCGTTTGGAGAAGGAAGCAGGTTTTGGCCAGGAAGGGACTTGGCCAAGCTTCAGATGTCCATCTTTCTACACTATTTTCTACTTAACTATGAGTAAGTGCTTTCTCCGTCTTTTTACTTTTCAACTGAAGTGCTTTCTTGCTATGTTTTCGAATACCAGGTCATGAGAAATAATTTCACTTTCCATCAAATGAATATCATATGATAACTGCAAAGAAAAAAGAAGCTTGAACCGATTAAAGTTCTGATGGAATGAGATTAGCAGATGCTTATGGAATCACTCATTCTAATATCAGATAAATGCTTTGATCGTGCAGGGTCGAGCGGACTAATCCTAAGTGCCCTGTCAACTACTTCCCTTCACCGAAACCTTCAGATAATTTCATGGTGAAGCTCAAAAGACTCGGTTAGATTCAATCTCGATTAGATTCAACTGATGTATGAAACCATGGCTTCCGGGTCCTTCAATAAACATGGTTTTACTGGCAGCGAATCGTCATCTTCCTTTGTGATTCATATGGACAGCGCATATGCTGCGTCCTCGCAGGTGCAGCTAAGAGTTTATGTTTCCTAAATCAATGTAGGGGTGTGAATTGCTTCAGATGCATCTGGTTGTATCTTGCAATGCTTAAAACAAGCCAGAACTGCTCAAGCATGTTTCATCTTTTGGTCATTCGATATCGACGTCACAAATTTACGCAAATCAGCTGTACTTTGGAGTCCTTCGGCCCTTTCTTTCGGCGTGCCTTTCATGATCCTTTAAATCAAGGCAGCACCTGTTGAATCGATACTTTGCAACATACCCGTTGGTATAAATGCTAATGCCGTGACGCAACAGAAATTGGAATTGAAAAGAGGAACAATTTATTCTCTCGAATACGATTATCAAAAATCAATAGCAAAAGTCTGCTTCAGTCTGATCTTAAACACCATTTTATACGGTGTTAACCCTAATCAAATAAAAACACAAAATTACGAAAATGCCACTGGAATTACAAAGAATTGCCGAAAACCCATCAAAACGACAACGGAACGCGAAAAGACGACGTCGGTCACGGCATAGTGATGAGTTTTGATCAATGGCCCATTTCCATGCAACCGACCAAATTTCAGCTCATTTCGAGTTCGCCAACTCTAGGTGCATCATCCTCCCCTGCTAGGAAAAGATTCGCCCTCGAATCCGCTTCATCTTCATTGATATCAATCTCCTCATGTTCTTCCTCATCTCCACAGTAAGGTGACAAATCTGCTACATTAAAAGTCCCGGATACATTGTACTCACCCGGCAGCTCAAGCTTATAAGCATTGTCATTAATCCGCTCAAGAACTCTGAATGGTCCATCAGCTCTAGGTTGCAACTTGCCAAACCTGCTAGCTGGAAAACGCTCTTTCCTGAAGTGAATCCACATTAAATCACCCCTTTTGAAGACGACTCTTTTCCTGCGCATATCCACTCGCTGCTTATACTTCATGTTTTGCTTGTTGATCTGGTTATGAACCTGTGAATGCAGCTCTTTGATCTGCTTGGCATGCTCATCCGCGTCTTAACTAAACTGCTTAAGAACTGGCAATGGCATGAGATCTAGAGGAGTAATTGGATTACTCCCATAGACTATTTCGAAAGGACTCTTGCCTATCGTTCAATTCTACGACCTGCTGTAAGCAAATTCTGCCTGAGATAACATCAAGTCCCATTGCCGCGGGCTATCTCCAACCAAACTTCGCAGTAAATTCCCCAAGCTTCGGTCGACAACTTCGGTTTGTCCATTAGTCTGGGGATGGTGAGAGGAATTAAATTGCAATCTGGTTCCCATGCGCCTCCAAAGAGTGCGCCAAAAGTGACTCACAAACTTCAGATCACGATCTGAGGTTATGGATTTGGGAACTCTATGTAACTTAACAATCTCCTGCAAAAACAAACGAGCAACCGGTGAAGCATTAAAGGTCTTGTTATATGGAATAAAGTGCGCCATCTTCGAAAATCTGTTGATAACCACCATTATGGAATCTTTATTTCGCTGTGTTCTTGGCAATCCCAATACGAAATCAAGGCTGACATTCTCCCATGGTGCAACTGGGATAGGTAGAGGCATATATAAACTAGCATTGGTACCTTTGATTTTTGCCACATGACAAACACTGCACCTCTCTACAAATCAAGTCACATCACGCTCCATTCGAGGCCAATAAAAGTGTTCACACAGCAAGGCCATCGTCTTATCCACCAAAAAATGCCCAGCTAGACCTCATGCATGACTCTCAATAATAATGGATTTCCTCAAAGAACATTGAGGAATACACAGTTTGTTTCCTTTGAAAAGAAAGCCATCCACAATCAAAAACTGCTGAAAGGGCCCTGTTTTGCACTTCCTCCAAATATCTCCAAAATAGGGATCATCAACATACAAATCCTTAAAAGAATCAAAACCCAAAACTCTCACCTGCATCGTAGTCAGTAGAGAATGTTTTCTGCTCAATGCATTTGCCACCTTAATGGCAAAACTGAAAGCTTGAATAAACTCCACCCACTTTGCATGTCTAGCATTCAGTTTATGCTGCCCATTAATGTACTTCAAGGCCTCATGATCTGAATACAGAATAAATTCCTTTTAAATAGGGTAGTGCCTCCAATGCTCCAAGCTCCTCACTATGGCGTAACATTCCTTGTCATAAGTCGAATACCTTCTCTTTGCTTCATTCAACTTCTCACAGAAGAACGCCACAGGTTTATTTTTCTGGCTCAAGACGCCCCCAATACCAACGTCTGAGGCATCACAATGCACCTAAAAAACCTCACTAAAATCTAGAAGCACTAAAACTGGGGCTTCAGTCACCTTTTTCTTCAACAACTAAAACGCAGCGTCTGCCTCTTTGGTCCACACAAATCTGCCTCCTTTCAGACAATCCGTAAGAGGCACAATAATGGTGCTGAAATTCCGGACAAACCTCCAATAAAAGGAAGCTAGCCCATGAAAGCTGCGTACCTCATGAATATTCTTCGGAGTCTCCCAACTCGTAATGGCCTCGATCTTAACTGGATCCATCTGAATGCCTTCCTTCGACACAATATAACCCAAAAAGGTCACGTGATCAATTAAAAAGTGACACTTCTTGGTGTTGGCATACAATTTCTACTCCCTCAAGGTCTCAAATACTCTTCTCAAATGCTGCAAGTGTTGCTCAATTGAAGCACTATAAACCAAAATATCATCGAAATAAACGACAACAAATTGGCCAATAAAAAGATGAAAAACCTAATTCATCAGCCTCATAAAAGTGCTCGGCGAGTTAGACAACCTGAAGGGCATCACCATCCACTTATATAGACCATCTCTGGTCTTAAACGCCGTCTTCCACTCATCTCCAGGTCGCACCCTAATCTGGTGATAACCACTCCTCAAGTCTATCTTCGAAAAGATAGTCACCCCATGTAACTAATCAATCAAATCATCAAATCGTGGGATAGGAAATCGATACTTGATTGTAATTTTGTTGACAGCTCTGCTATCTATGCACATTCTCCACGACCCATCTTTCTTAGGAACCAACAAAGCCGACACTACACAAGGACTCATGCTCTCTCGGACTGTGCCTTTCTCTAATAGCTCCTGCACTTGTCTCTACGGCTCCTCATGTTCCTTAGGACTCATTCTATAAGCTGCCTTATTGGGAATAGCAGCTCCTGGAATGAAATCAATATGATGCTGAATGTCCCTCGTTGGTGGCAACCCGGGTGGCATCTCTTCTCGTACGACATCAGCAAACTCCTTGAACAAGGGCAGAACTTGTGTAGGAATTTTGAAACTGTCAGAATTCTGCTCCATCACCACAATGGCAAAAAGCTCAGGCGCGCTCACTGCCTCTTCCTGGAACTCTAACCTGAACAACAGACTATTCTTCACCTCCTTTCTCAAATCTGAAGGACCTAGGGTAATGGTCTGGCCATCCCTCTTGAAGGTGCAAGTATTTCTAAAGCCATCATGCTATGTCTTTCTGTCAAACTACCACGGCTTCCCCAACAGCACATGACAAGCTTCCATTGGGACCACATCACACCACACCTCATCAACATTCTTTTTCCCAATCGAAAATTGCACAAGACACCTCTTGTTCACCTTCACCTCGTTCCCTTTCTTAAGCCACGACAACTTGTATGGTTGAGGATGATCTTCTGTTTTCAGCCCCAACTTCTCTACCATGGTAGTAGACACCACATTCTCGCATGTCCCTCCATCTATTATCATGCTGCATTCTTTTCCTCCACTAGCGCACTTAGTATGAAAAATATTATGCTTAAGCCACGATTCATCTTCCGTCACAACAACATTTAAAATTCTTCTAACGACTAGGGACTCACCAGAATCAGCATAGGTAATCTCTTTCTGATCCGGATCAGCATCCTCTTGTTCTCCATCAGATTCATCATAGACTGGATCTTCATCAAAGGCTGGATTATCAGCAAGCGTCACAATCTGTCGATTCGGACAATCAGCAGCGAAATGCTCGATTCCCTAACACTTGTAACACCGCTTGGTTGCAACTCCTCCCCTGCTAGTTCCAACACTACTCTGTCCCTCCTTGGATACAGGTTTAGAGCTTGCACTCCTAACTACTGCTGGAGTCAAGTTGGCTGAAGAACTCCCTGTTTTTCCTCGAAATTCTTTGCCTGTCCACCGACTTTGAAATCTGGAACTGCTGCCCTTCCTTTTACACTGCGCTTCCACCTTCAAGGCCAATCTGCACACATCCTCATAGGTCCAATACTGATGTAATTGGACAACATCAGAAATTTCAGTCTGCAGCCCTGTCAAATATCGAGCAATTGTTTGCTCGTCTTCCTCAGCCACATCACAATGCATCCGCAAGCAATCACACTCATCAGTATACTGCTCGATTGTTAAATCTCGCTGCTTAACATTGTGATATTCAATAAACGTCTCCTGCCTGTAATGAGTAGGCAGAAATTTTCTTTGCAGCAATTTCTTCATCTTATCCCAGCGATCCACCTTCGATTTCCCCTCTCCAGTACGCTGCTTCTTCACATGCTCCCACCATATCGAAGCATGTTTCCCTAGCCTTATAGCCACTAATTTAACTTTCTGCTCTTCAGTCAGATCCTTAATATCAAAGATCCTCTCGACTGTATGCAACCAGTCAATAAACTCATCAGGATGAGTCTTACCTTCAAACTCAAGAATCTCGATCTTCATCTCGATATGACGAAAAGAGGACTGATTTCCAGGTCGCACTCCCCAATTACGTCCCTGGTTCAGAACCCCGAAAGGATTGACGTCCTCCTCTTCATCATCGGATGGATCCTTAGATTCCACTCCTTCTTCGGATTGAACACCCAACCCCTCCTGCGCAAGTTGTCGTTCCAAACCTCGGATTCGCCTTCCCTGCTCTTCAATTTCTATGTCTCGCAGGTTTCTTTGACGCGATTATTCATCTACTTCAAGAACGAATCCACGTCCCCGGCCACCACGACCCCGCCGTCCACGTCCACCGCGATTCTATTCAACCATTGGTTCAAGGCAACTTGGGCTCTGATACCAAATAATGCCGTAACGCAACAGAAATTGGCTAACAGAAAATTGAAATTGAAAAGATGAACAATTTGTTCTCTCGAATACGATTATCAAAAATCAATAGCAAAAGTCTGCTTCAATCTGATCTTAAACACCCTTTTATACGGTGTTAATCCTAATCAAATAAAAACACAAAATTACGAAAACGCCACTGGAATTACAAAGAATTGCCTAAAAACCCATCAAAACGACAACGAAACGCGAAAAGACGACGTCAGTCATGGCATGGCGGTAAGTTTTGATTACCAGGTCATTTCCATGCAGCCGGCCAAATTTTAGCCCATTCCGAGTTCGCCAACTCTAAATGCATCAAATGCAACTCTTTTGGCCAACTTTTTAACCTTCTTAGGTAACTTGTCCTAGCCGTCGGCGGACAATCTGACTTCCCAAATATTGTTGAATCTAATGACATCGTCTTAAGTCGAGCTAAGACGAGATTCCACGAGCAAACACAGATGTACAAGAGGGAAAATTGAGGAGAGATGGAAGTGAAAAAGCAATGTCTCACCATGCTGAGGTTGCAGGGAAAAAATAATGCATAGCCTTGGGGTGCTCCTTAGCTTTAGGAGTCACGAAGAAGATTATCATGTCAAATGACAGTGCAATACTGAATTTCACTTGCCTTTGGGACATTCAAAGGATACAGAAGCCGTCTTTTTCCCAAGAGTAAAATTGTGTAAATGAACGGATGGATCGGGATTAAATTTGGACGGATCATAAATAGGTATGATCCAAATCGACTTATTTAACTCAGGTCACCCTCATTTTTATAAATACAACATGGATGAATATACGGTCAAATTCGCTTTCAGCCCGAAGCCATATACATGACTCACATCTTTGGCAGCAAGTTGAAAAGAACAGAAAACTAAATAAACATATCTAAAAAACTTAGCGAACCAAAAGAAATTAGAAAAAGGTTGATAAATTAAACTTACAGATTTTTTTAAGAAAAATACTATGAATTAATGTTGTTACAGCTATGAAACGATGTAGATAATCGATTGCTAGGGCGCCGGCGATGCCGTGATGGCCCCTAGGACCTCTTGCGATGTCGGTGGCTGCGAGTGGCGTACCACCAACTACGTTGATGGTGGTGAAGCATCATTTCTCTCTATCTTCTCTCTCTTTGAGGATGTGACATCGCCTTGCGGCCATTGACTTCCTCGGACAACCACGAGATAATCATAGTCCCCAAGCAGCGGTGACCATCACATTGTGGTCGGGAGAATTACCAAAAAAGTCTTAAACCTATTGCAATTGTGTCAATTCAATCCTAAACCTTTTTTTAAAAAAAAATTCAGTCCTAAACCTTTTTCATTTTTGCCAATTTAGCTCATCCGTCTAATTTTGGCCGGAAACAGCTGACGTGGTAATTTTTAATTATATTCTTCCTCCTACCGGTCGCTGAGGTCCGGCGGCCGCCAACTAGGGAGAGCGAGGTCAAGCCTCACCAGTAACGCCACGTCAGCAATTTCCGGCCTAATTTAGCCCGATGAACTGAATTGACACAAATACAAAAGGTTTAAGGCTGAATTGGCATAGTTACAATAGATTTAAGACTTTTTTGGTAATTTTTCCCATTATGATTTCCGTCACCGCGACTATCATTGTACCCGTGTGTATGTAGGGGGATTAGATTTATATGGAATTGCCTGTCTACATGTGTCCAGGAGATTAATTATTGAATGTCTTAGCACGAATAAAGTGGTACTTACCATGTGTTTCGTCAGTGTGACACATATGATTTTACGTCAAATGTATTGCCCTCTGCGCTTCGCAATAAGCAACAATCTTCTTTTGCTATTATCCAACATCACCGAGCAAACCTATGAACCAAATAGCTTCCTTGCTTGTCTCGATTGACACCACATACTCTATTGCAGTTGCCGACAAAAGCGACCATCGATAGTAACTTGCAGTGCCAAACATTTGCTTTGTCAATGACCTCCCCATCCAGGTCACCGGCAAAATTAGAATCCATGTTACTTGTTATTCCTTTCAAAGCATGTATCTTTCAAAAAAGTCAAACCGATACTAACAATATGCGCTACGGCCGAATGCAAACCATAGAACACATAATACTCCCGACATTACTAGTCACGCAAACAAGTCCTAGAGTAACACATCAAATGCAAGAGCAAGGATTGACTCAGCTGCTAATCATGATTAATTTATAAACACTACGTCAGATCAGCTTACCCCGAGACCTAAAAGCAAACAATGGTTAATCTAATCAAAACTTAGCTAAACAGACTCTTACAAGTGCTCCGCCACGAGGCCGCCCCAAGTTGAAGATGAAGGAAGCTTCTTCTCAAAGCAATAATGAGGGGTGAATCCACTTCTATCTTAGCTCATACCTGCCGATTAACTCTTATCTACGTGGCTGCGACGTGATCTCCCACGTAGTCGGTGTCCAATGAGAAAGTAGGTTTCTCTAGAAATTGACAAGGTGACAAGGAGAATGTTTTTTTTTTTGTCTGCTAAGTCTTGTAATGACATTTTTTAAATGTTTGCTTTCTGTGTATGTGATTTCGTAAGGCCGTGGGCCCTTCAAGAATTTACCAAATAAAAAAACCTAAAGTCAGTAAAGTTAGCTAGATTAGTGTTGATTATGGGGAACGTGTGTAATCTTAGATCTCCCAAAATCCGATGGAGCTAAACAAGAGAGCCTTCTTGATTTGCTTTACATCAAGTTTTATAAGATAAAACATTTAATTCTTTTGAATTTGGGAGACGAGAACTTCAGGGATTCCTCATGGTTCGGTATAGCTTGACTCATGATATTAGGAAAAAGTACCAAAAAAGTCATAAATTTATTGCATTGATATCGATTTAATCCTAAACTTTTTAATTAAACTAATTTAGTCCTAAACTTTTTGTATTTGTTTCAATTCAGTCCACTCGGCCAATTTTGATCTAAACAGCTGAAGTGAACGCCGGCTATCCTATGCGACATAGTCGGGGCTGATGTTGACATTTTTGTACAATTTTTTTTAAAAAATGCTTTTTTATTATTTTTATTCTTTTTTTTTTCTCTTTCATTTTGGCTAGCCATTGGGCGAGGGCTGATTCGGTCGCGGTCGACAGAGCCATGAAGGCCCTGTGCAAGGGCCGCGACCCTCGCCGGCCAATATCAAAAAGAAAAGAAAAGTACAAATAAAATTATTAAAATAATCATTATAAAAAATGTCTATGTCAGGATCGACCGTGCCAAGTAGGATGGTCGGCATCCGCGATATCCAGCCAAAATTGGCCAGATTAACTGAATTGGTACAAATTCAAAAGATTTAGGACTTTTTTGATACTTTTCCTTATCGCTCACTTTGACAAGAGTTTTCAATTTCAAAAGGCGTTAGAGTTAGATTTAAATCACATATCAAACAACTAAGAAGCTCTTCCCAGCATGTGAGCACTAAAACACCTAACAAAGCTCTTTTCAGATCATTAGTCTTCTCTCTTTGCCTTTTTATTCGCATATCCTTTGCATCTGCAAATCATTAGTCTTCTCTTTTCAAAGCAAATTAGGCGAAGGGCCATGCTCTTTCAGTGGTGGGAACCAGAGATGCTTTTTGAACAGCCCTACGGCGGTACATTTTGGAAAATTGGAGAGCCCTTTTTGCCTTTGACTTTCTAGATTCTACTCCTCAGTCTTGAGTCTTTCCCTGTGGTCAACTAAGTAGCACCGACACCGAACACGTGACACGACACAACACGACACTCCGATACGTCATTTCTTAAAAAATAAAAAAAATTCGACACTTTAGGACATACTATATATTAAATGTATATTTTTATGTATACATAGTAAGTTTTTTCTTCTTCCGTTAGAGATTCACGATTAATTTTTTTTTTTGTTGACTGGTATATTAATTTTGTGGTAGCTAAATATTTGACTTAAGTATATATATGTTTGATAAATCTATTTTTTGGCTCCCGATTTATTGAAAATGCTTAAAACTGACTCCGTGCTTGTCGAAATGGCACGTTAGGATGCTGGACTTGTGTGTCTGGAATGCTGATCATGCGTGGATTGCATGTCGAAGAGTGTCGGAGACTGTCAGAAGAGTGTCGAAGTGTCAGAAAATGACGGACACGATACGGAGGTCTTCGAAGAGCGTCGATGCTTCTTAGGTGGTCAACGAGAGCGAGTCCTGGTTCTTCTGTCGGCTTTCGGGCGTTTCATCGGCGGCATGATGGTCCGCACGACAAAGCCGTGCGAACCCGACACCATGGGATCAGAAACTTCCAATGTCGACCGTTGGATCTCGCACGAAGTCGGAGGATAAAAAGGGACGAAAGAACAAGAGGAGGAGGAGGAGGAACAAATTGTTGGAAAAGGACAAAAAAGAACAGAAAAATCTCTCATTCTTGGTTATGTACAAATCGCCAAGAAGCGTAAGGAAGCCAAAACATACCGACGGAATCGCAAGAAAAAGATCTATGAGTAGCAGGAAATGTCCAACCTAACCCTCACCTACTCTAGCCTAAGCAAACATATTGAAGTCGTGAGAGAGAGAGAGAGAGACTAGCCCACACGATAGAAAAGAAAAATAAAGAAAATATTGGAAAAATCAAAGGAGGGGAACCCACATTCTCCATACTTTGATCTTACAATCCAATCCGCCGCTGGAGACCAGATATCTAGTCCCGCTCCCGGAGTGGGACCCACTGTCCTCCCCGTCGCCGCCGTCCACTTCGACGCTCGCAGCCAAACACTTCACCGGCTTCGCGTGTCCCTCGCACACCGCCAGGCAGGAATAACTCCCATCTTCTCCCTTCCTCCGCCACACCCTCACCGTGTGGTCCGCCGACCCGCTGCACACCACATCCCCCGCCACCGCGAGGCACAGTATTGCCTTCGTGTGCCCTCGCAACGCCCCCACCACCACCATATAGTGCTCGCCCTCCCCGCCGCCTTTGGTTCCTTTGCTCCTCCACTCTTCGTCTTGGACCTTCTCCCAAACGAGAATCGACCTATCATCCGGAAATACCCATTTATGAAATTTGAGTCTTATTGTAAATTAAATTTTTTCTTTTAACGCGCGATGGAGTAGCTCTAATGGAATCAATAGTGAATTGAAGTGCTCACCTGTCGCAGGCGCCGGAGTAGAGGATGCAGCCGTCCTCGCTCAGCGCCAGAGCATTGACCGCGGATCTGTGCCGTTCTAGAGTCGCAACCAATGCGTGCTTCCTCTGGTGACTCTCTTTCCTCCACACCTTGATCTTCCTGTCGGCGGAGCACGTGTAGACGAGGCCGTCGCGGGACACGACGACAGCGTTGATGGCGTCGTCATGCGCCTTCTCGACCGACTCCACGCACCGGAAGTCGGATACCCGCCACACCTTGAAAGAGCGGTCCCACGAGGCCGAGTACAGCGCCGAGCCGTCATGGGTCAGCGCAAGCGACGACACGGCGTCCACGTGGTGGACCCACGTGCACTTCTTGTGCCGCCGCACTTCCACGTAGTTCTTCGCCGAGAAGAGCCTCGCGAAGCGGTCAGTCAACGTGGGCAGCGAGGTCGCCAGCCTGAAACACCCGTCGGCGTCGATCCTCCACACCCGCATCTTGTGGTCCTGGTGGGCGGTGAAGAGCTTGTCCCCGCGCGCCACCACGCTCTTGACCGCGGTTGTGCTGACGGCGGCCGCCGCCACGTGTCCTGCGTCGGATCCGGGTGGGCTTCGGTTCCACGCCCTCACCTCCCCATCAGAGGAGCCGCTGTAGAGGAACTTGCCGGCAAGGGCGAGGGAGGAGACGTAGGAGGAGTGGCCGGAGAGGGTGGCGACGCAACAGTGGTGGGCAGGAGTCGGAGATTGGTCTAGGGGGTGAGATTGTTGAGGGATTAGGGAAGGGACGGAGGGAAGGCTGGACTGGGAAGAGAGGGAGCTTGATGATTCGGAGTGAAGGTGATGGGAGAGGGTAGACTGATGCTCGGAGGAGTTGGTGGCGTGGGAGTTGCAAGGCAAGGGACATGGAAGAAGTCCCATGTTGTTCTTTCTCAATCTAGAGAGAGAGAGAGAGGAAAAGGGGTTAAATTACAAGATGGAAATATCGATGGGGTGGCTGGCTATATATAATGTGCTATGTCACCAATACAAATAATGTACTTAGAATTAAAAAATGGTAAAAGTAACAAAAAATTCTAAAACTATTGCATTTGTACCAATTCAATTCTAAACCTTTCAATTGGACCAGTTTAGTTCTAAACCTTTTGTATTTGTACTAATTTAGTCCATCCGATCAATTTTAATTGGAAATCGCTGAGATAGACATCGGTCGTCCTACATGGCATGGTCGGCGTTAACATGGATAATATTTTAGATTTTTTTTAAAAAAATTATTGCTTTTTTTTTTCCTTTTACTTCATTTTTTTCCCTTCCCTTTCTTTTTTCAATTATGGACCTGCGAGGAATAGCGGCCCTCGCTTGGTCTGGGCGAGGGCGGCATGGCCCTCCCCTGGATCTAGGCGAGGGCCAAGGGCATCGAGCGAGGATCGCTAGCCCTTGCCTGTGACCGATGAGAGAGTCAGGGAAAAAAACAATGAAAAGAAAACAAAAAAATATTTAAAAATTTAGAAAAATATTAAATAAAATTATTGTCCACATAAGACGGTCAACGTCCATGTCAACAATTTTCGGCCAAAATTGACGGAATTGATTGAATTGGCAAATCGTAAAAAGGTTTAGGACTTAATTAGTACCAATGCAATAGATTTAGGACTTCTTTGATACTTTTTTTTCTAAATATATATAGAGAAAGAGAAGACTGGTTAGAGCATAGCACACCTAAACTGATCTTCGCATGGAAACTAGGGGAAATTCAACCGACGTCCTAAATTTTGTCCATGAAATGCACGATTTTTTTTTTTTTGGTCGAACATGAAATGCACGATTAAGTCGTAAACCTTTCACATGAATTAATTCAATTTTAATTCTCTTTTTTTCAAAAAAAATGTAATCAAGTTCTTCTTCTTTTTTGTGTCACTTAAAAATTGGATCTATAAATTACATTTCTCTTTTTAACACGGTTGCTCTTTTCAATAAAAATTCAAGACTTAATTAAACCAATTGAGATGTCTAGGTCTCAACTGTACTGCTTTTATAAAGGTTTAGGACTTGATTGAATTGATTGACAGATTAGAACTTACATATGCCGCACTTAAAATTCAAAGTTTCTTTTTGGAGCTTTTAAATCTGAAGTGTAGCAAAAGACGCGTGTTATATACTCGTTCATACTAAAGCTCGGATCGCACATGACTCCGACCGCCACTTGGACGAGCATTTCAAAATTGAGGCGGTCGATCGATTATGGACAGAAGTTGTCTGCCGCACTGCAGTGTCCTGGAGCACATTCGACGGAGGGGGCGGGACCAGCTTTAACGCTGCCACGCCGGAAGATAAGGATAAAACCAGAAGCTTCTTCTGTGAAAAGGGAAGAGTGGGTTGACGCAAGTTGGGGGAAGGGGGATGGGCCTTTCCACTTTTGGTGCACTTTGCACTCGATTTTGGTAGAGCCGTTGAATCCCAAATCGAGTTAGAGAAGATTTTATTCATGTGGCTCACGTCTGACTATTGGATCTTCCTCCCCCTTTTTGAGAGCACATTATCAAGGGAAAAAGAAAGGATTAATAACACGAAAAATCTTAAACTGGTACACACATGATAAATTTACAATAATTTTTTTTTATCACAGAAAACCCTGAACTATGCACTTGTGATGAATTTACCACAAACTATTTTGTTGACTATCAAAAACCCTATACTAGTACACCCGTGACAAATTTAGCACAAATTATTTTTGGACCACCAAAAACCTCAGACCGGTACGCTTGCGACAAATTTACCATCTGTTAGTTTCCGTTAAATTGGATTAACATCACGAAAAATTTCAAACTGGTATACATGTGACAAAGAGAGGATAAGAACCCCAAACTGGTACACCCATCAATTGCCAAGTGTTATCCAACTCAGCAATTTAACAGTAAAATTTAACGAAAAATAATGGAGGGTAAATTTGTCACATATATATCAGTTTGGGATTTTTTGTGGTAAAAAAATTCGTTTAGGGTAACTTTCTCACAAGTGTACCAGTTTAGAGTTTTTTGTGGTCAAAAAAATAGTTTGGGGTAAATTCGTCACATGTGTACCAGTTTGAGATTTTTTGGGTAAAAAAAAATAATTTTGGTAAATTTGTCACTGGTATACCAGTTTATGGTTCTTGGTGGTAATAACCAAAAAGATGATATTGGGAGCAGCTCAATGGTTTCAAGGGCACGCTAAGTAGTTGATAAGCACTCTGAAAGTATTTCATTAGTTGAAAGGCCTGTTGTTGGGGTAATTAACATTATGTGACTGTCTTTAATCTATTATGAGAATAACAGCCTGTTTAAGGCCACAAAAAATAAATGAAAAATTATTGCGGGGTCCACTTCTTCTAGAGCTTGTGGCCCATAACATGTTGTTACTCTCGCGGTCGCCAAAGACTGTTGTGCTAGTAAAATCCTTATTTTATAGGTAAGCTTAGCTTGCATGGATTTGGACGTATAATGGATTGAGTGCTTGGTCCGAACGCGGCAAATCCTATGTCGGAACCACTATATCTCCTACTTAGCATAGTCTCGAAGGCCATGTCCGCCACCTTATAGTTTCACGATGCAGCAGTTCTCGGGTCTCTGAAGAAGATTGCTGCGACACAATCAAACCCGAACGAACAAAATGACGATGACTTTGCGACAAAAAGAGAAGATGCCGGAAGGGGGCAGGCAGCTTCATGTGGTCTTCCACTCTATGGCCATCTCCGGCTCCAATACGTACGAATGGAGCACAAGCCAGAAGCATCGGCAGTGAAGCACAAGAGAAAAAGCAAATCCCAACGAGCAGAGTGTGGGCTCGTGCGTGGCCAATTTCGCAGTTTGTCCCTTAAGACAGCCCCCCCAATCATCATGATCTTTAGCGACCGCCAGCCCGCAAGTGGAGGCTCTGAAAAGAAGATGTAAGCAGAACACTACAATCTTAGCGCGTGAAGTTGGAAAACAAATGTAAACTTGGGTAGGTGTTGGATCGTTTTCTCAAGTGATGGTGGACAAAGGCCCGATTCGAGAAGCCCGTAAGGCGACAATCCCTTGGACACCGAAGCTCCCCTCTTGACCTAGCGTGCCCAGCCGGGAGCTTCGGTGTCGAAGAATGTCGTCATGGTGTCGAAGAATGTTGTCGAAGAATGTCGTCATTGTGGAGCTTCGGTGTCGAAGAATGTCGTCATATTGTGGGCACGCTAGGTCAAGCGGGGAGCTTCGGTGTTGAAGGGATTTACTAGATTTAAAGGGGGTTGAAAGGGCGGGTGTGAGTTTTCGTAGTGGATGGTTACGACCAACACGTCAATGGTAACGAAAGCCGCGTGCGGAGAAATTTTTCTTTTGTTGGTAGTGTTTCTAAGAAGAATCCCTATGGTATAATCGCAATACAATTCCGTAAACGAGTTGGAACCGGCGGCGCGAGTACTTCTTCCCGAATATTTCATAGGAATGGAACAGAAGATTCGATGGGAAAATTATTCAATTAATGAACCTAAGCGTGTCTCGAACCAATGAGGCTAACTAGGAATCTGTTGATCGAAAATGGATTGACTCTGTCCGTGGATTTCGCCATGCATCGAATCAAGAACATTATTAGAGTAACTAATTATTAAACCGCACCTTCATCTAACAGTTTAAGCTTTTAGAATAGTTGGAAGTGGTCCAACAAAATCTCACATGGTATCAATGCTGAAGGTCCTGAGTTCAAATCTTTCCAGGCCCCACTTGCCTCCTCAATTAAATATTAAACCACACCTTAGTACTAGGCAATAAGACTTAAAGTCCCAATGGCTATATATGATCCATGTGGGCATCATGTCCCAATGGGACATATCGTCACTATATATGATCCATGTGGGCCAAAGAACAACCAGAGACAATCGTCCTCTTTTGCTGGTAATCTTCCATCCCGGGACGAAAAGGCAGAAGCAGTTCTGGTGCGAATGGATCCGACGTGCGAGCGCGGACGCTACACCCTCCCTCCTAAACCTCCTGGTCCATGGCCCAACGCCAGCGAGCCCCCCGAAGGCAAGATGGCTCGGTTGAAGAAGAAGGTCAGAGAAGGCGTCCAGAGGGCCAAAGCGAGAACTCAAGAAACTATCAAAGATGGTCTTCGGCGGTTTAAGAACAAGGTCCACAACCCCGAATAGATTCGTTGACCACGCTTTTGCTTTCTTCCTCTTCTTCTTCATGATAATTGTATGTAATCCTTTTAGCTTTGGAGAGAGACGAGGATCCCAATGGATTCCATCGATTCTTCGTTTCTCTTTTCCTTACCCCGATTGAATCTGTGCATAGATATAGAGATGGGGACTTATTGCTGTCTAACTCGACGTCCTTTTGGGTTGACTTGGAACGACCTTCCAACGATCGGTTCTCTTGCGCTATAATTGGTGATTACTTGTTCAGCTTGTTGATGAGTTTTACATGCCTGAATCCAATGCTTTCCTATGCTCGAGAACATGTGCTTGCCGGCATAGCCAACCCGGTTAGCTCGAAAAGCGAGTTAGGTCACTTTTGGATTCGAGTACTGACGATTGTTGTGGACGACGGTGGGGGTAGAGAAGTTTCGCGGCTTGGTGCCGGGGAATCCGAACGAGGAATCTCAAGAAGAGGACGAGGATCGCAATCCTACATGACATCTATTCTATTCTGCTCGGATCCTTAAGCTTTGAGCGAATAGGGTTTGCGTTCTAAATTTCCCGTTTTTTAAGATTCCATAGATTTTCTGGTGTATGAGATATCGAGCTTGTCCTTCAACGTAAAGGCGTTGAAAAATGATTAAGGTTAAGACTGGGATGGATCTGAGAATCCGATTAGATTTAGCGGGGCTTATAAACATCGGGAAGATAACATAATTACATTTATCGGTGTGCCATCTCCCGCAATTTCTTCAAATGGAAAGTAATTTGATTAATATTGTCTTCTCAAAAGAGGGTTTGTCCAATAAGAATTCTTTAACAACATCATCTCCTAGATTAGTCATCTCCTAGATTAGAACAGAAAGAATTATTATTATTATTATTATTATTTTTTGACATTTGACCAAATCAATCAAATTGCCGATTCCCTCTCCAATTAAATCCCTTCATCGTAGCACCTACCCATCCCATGAAACGGCCGTCTGTTTCTCTCCGTCAATATCATCGTCGTGGCGCAAACATAATTTTAAAGAAAAGAATATCTGTCAATTCAAACGGACGGAGCCAGACGAAGAAGACTTTACAGGCTACTGAGGCTAGTTGCACTCTGACCTCCTCTCCCCCAACCACCACCACAGACAACCCCCCCCCCCCCGCGACCCGACCCGAGCCGAGATGGACGCCCGCTCTGGCCACGCCCCGTCCAAGATTCCGGAAGCGGCGTTGAAGTCCGGCGGCCGGAAAATGCCGCTCCTGGGCTTGGGCACCGCCGCGTCGCCGCCGGTGGCGCCGGAGGCGACGAAGCTGGCCGTTCTGGAGGCGATCGAGCTGGGCTACAGGCACTTCGACACCGCGGCTCTGTACGGGACGGAGGAGCCGCTTGGCGAAGCCATGAGCGAAGCCCTCTCGAGGGGGTTGATCAAATCGAGAGAGGAGCTCTTCGTCACCTCCAAGCTCTGGTGCAGTGATGCTCACTCGGGGCTTGTCCTCCCTGCTCTCCAGAAAAGCCTCAAGTAATTACACAACCGAAATCTTCACCCCAGTCCCATATTATCTTTTTTGTTCGATTCAAGACCTACCTACAAGGTTTTAATATGTAAAGATTCTCTGCATCAGTTCTCATGTTTATGGGGGAAAATGGTATATGATCTGCTCGTTTGACTTTCTGATTACGTTAATTTGCACGCGAATTATATTAAGGGAAAATTTCAAATAAGCGCCCGAACTCCTCTTATTTTCTCAAATAAGGCCCTCAAATGAACTTTATTTCAAATAAAGGTATGAAGTGGCCATAGAGTTTCAAAAAAAGGCCTAGTCTAAAGGCATTTTCGATTTTGATTTTTTGTTTATTTTTTCCTTTTTCTACTTTTAAAAAATTATAAATAAAAAAAAAGAAAGGCGAGGCCGGCGACCCCGCCGACCAAAGGCGAAGGCCAGGCCCTCGCCAAAATCTGGAGAGGGTCGGGCCCTCTCTCGGATCTGGGCGAGGGCCGGCGACCCCCGCCCTGACCAGGGGAGGGCCGGCGACCCTCACCCTAACCAGGGGAGGGCCGGCGACCCCCGCCCGGTCCTAGGCAAGGGCCGGCGACCCTCTCCCAATTTTGGCGAGGGCCAGAGGCACTCGACTCTGGTTGGCGGGGTCGCCGATCCTTGCCGAGACGCCGGTGACGACGCCGGCTTTCATCGACCCCCCACCAGTAGTGAGCCGGTGACCACCCTCTCGCCTGTGTGGCCGTTTTTTATTTTTTATTTTTTATTTTTTTTGTTAATTTTTAAAAAACAGAAAAAAGAAAAGCCTAGTAAAAAAGAAAAAAATCAAATAAGGAAAAAGACGAAAATGCCCTTGAAATCAGGCCATTTTTTTACATTTCATGGTCACTTCGGGCCCTTATTTGAAATAACGTTCACTTCAGACCCTTGTTTGAGAAAATAAAGGCACTTCAAGCCCTTATTTGAAAAAATAAGAGGACTTCGAGCGCTTTTTTGAAATTTTTCCTTATATTAATCCATCCTAATATTTCTAAAGATCTCTTCTTTAACTAGTTATCTGTTAGATTGTTGTGGTGCCTTCTCTTATCCCACGCGCAGGAAAGATGGGAGTGTATGGGTCAATTTATAAGCGCGAAAGACAATGGACCAAGTGCGTTTGACACTAATTTCTAATTATAAAATAACGTGTTGAAACAACGTGACCGTTCACAATATAGTTACGGTTATTTGATTATTAGTTAATTTTGATTTTTTTATTTATTTTGCCTAACATTTATTAAGTGCTCTTACAACCTTGCAATTTTTAAAAAATGACAGTTTTTTGGACGTGAAGAGTTGTCTCCGAATTTATAGTTTTTCGGACATGAAGAGTTGTATTCTTTTCCGACATGAAAAGTTGTGTTGTTTTCAGAATAGCATGAAAAATTGTGTTCTTTTCGCTATTATATATTCAACGATTCTGTATTTACTTACTTCAACTTTCATTTTCGTATCTTTTGAGAAAAAAAATATACAGCCATTGTTTCCAATTGTTTCCTTTTAAGAATTCTTGGAGAAATATCAGACTTGTTATCTAATATTCTCATTCTGAGACTTTGTTGTATGGATTTTTGCCGGTAACCATTAGCAACGCTGTGGGGCAAATAATTTCTTAAAGAGAATATTACACGCCTCAAAGTCTGACTCTATTTTTCTTCCCATTCAATCATTATATTTTCCCAACATTACCCTTATCGGAGACATCCTCCCAGATTTGAACTATACAGAGAATAGTTAGTGTTTGAAACTGGTGGCACTAATTGTTGTGCAGGATTAACTGCTAAATGCGTTGTAGATGACAGAATGAGTCTGTACAATGAGGTACTGGTAAGATTGCGGAAGTAAAATTTGCTCTTGCACGTTACCTGATGATCTCTGCTTGTGTACATTCTGGTCAGAAATCTCAAGTTGGACTACATAGATCTTTACCTCATCCACTGGCCCGTGAGCTCGAAACCCGGAACGTACGAGTTCCCGATCAAGAAGGAAGAATTTCTACTCATGGACTTCAAGGCCGTTTGGGCTGACATGGAGGAGTGCCAAAAGAAAGGACTAACTAAAAGCATCGGAGTCAGCAATTTCTCCTGTAAAAAGATCTCTGAAATTCTGGCTACTGCGCAAGTACCTCCAGCTGTTAATCAGGTGAATTTCTTTGATTCTTCTGATGTATGTCCTAGCTGTTGGTATGCTGTCGTTTTTGACGCTGATGCATTGTCTCTGGCAAGGTGGAGTTCAATCCGCTGTGGCAGCAAAAGAAACTTATAGAGTTCTGCAGAGACCACGAGATCCTATTGACTGCTTATGCCGCTTTAGGCGCTAAAGGAACCATCTGGGGAAGCAATAGGGTCATAGAATGCGAACAGCTCAAGGAGATCGCCGAGGCTAAGGGAAAAACTGTTGCGCAGGTCAGGCGCTCCTCAGCCCCTATTTTAGTGATTTTATCTTCCAGTTTTAGATAGATGAAGATGTCTGATATTTCGGGTGGTGATAAACAGATTTGCCTGAGATGGGCATATGAGCAAGGAGTGTCTGTACTGGCCAAAAGCTTCAACAAGGAGAGAATGAAGGAGAACCTCGAGATTTTCGACGGGGAGTTGACGGAGGAAGAGAAGAAGAAGATAAGCGAGATCCCCCAAAGCAGAGGATGTCTTGGAGAAGATTACATCTCGGTGCACGGGCCTTTCAAGACGATTGAGGAGCTGTGGGATGGTGAGATGTGAGCAATGGAGGCTGCTCAGAACACTTTCTGACAAGTTCCGAGTATTGTGAATGTACCTACCTTTCTTCATATGGAAGAAAAGCTGGACATCACCTGAATTCTTAGGATAGAACCTCACTGTTCGTGAATGGATCTGATCAGGTTTTTGCAGCTTGGTTCCTAGCTGAAGAAGTGTGCTTATTTTGAACTTCAACTGCTTTGAATCTGAACATTGGAAATCTACAAACAGTTGGCATCATCGAAACGTGTTTCAACAGATACCTGGAATCTTTGAGGACAATGTTACAGATTGCATTCAAACAGGTTTTCAACTCGCAAAGCTTTTGTGACATGTTCTTTTGCACTTTACCCAAAGGTTTTCAGCAATATGTGGTTTATAGCCTCATGGGAAGGCTTTCAATTATCCAGACGGCTGAATGAAACAACCAAAAGGATTCATTTGAGGGCACAGAATGCAATGTAGAAGATGAACTCGAACAAACAAATACCGTGCAATTTTTTAGCCTCTACGAAACCTAAGACAAACATCATCTCGGTCTCAATTTCGTTGCGACACTTATAGAAGGTCAATTGCAGAAGCTAATGACAGTTCAGATGACCAATGGACCTAAGGAGAAATTGTACTCCATAAGTAAATGCATTTGACTAGTACATGCTTTCCAATTTCAGCCGCAATCCATGGCTCCCTTACAGAAGCTGCAAATCGCATATACAGAGCTAATGAATCGAGCCTTTTGAAATAACTAAGAAGGAACTCGCCCAGTGAAAGCTCTGTCCAAGTTTACCAGCTTTCGGTCCTATCCCAACTTGGAGCATCCATGGTGTAGACCATTTCATTATACACTGAACCAACGAGGAGGTGACCGTGTTACGGCACCTACTCGGCATACAAGTTCGTATTCTCTTAACGAAAATCTTCAGCATGTAAGCATCCCAAAGTTGACAGCAGTAATGAAGTTATGTCGACAAGTCGTATGTTGTAATGGTGAGCTCTACCCTCTAAGCATATAATAGTTGCTGCTGAACTATAACCTCTTCAAAAGTTTTACTCATTTCTGCACAATTATATTCATTTTCATCAATTCTCAAGTGTGTTTTCGCAGGGCCAGTACTATTAAATTCGAGATACCCACCTAGTTTCCTACACGAAATTGATGAAGCTATTGCCCACATTCTATAAACGGATAAATTTCGTGTAATTGCAGGCCAACCAGATCCTTATCTATGTCTGAAAATCTTACACATAATGGAGAGAGAAACCAATTGTATCAATTGGAAACCAGTTTATATTAGGAATTAAGCCAGCATACCTTGAAATTGGAAGTTCACTTGCGCCTGAAAATACTCCCCCTGAAACTGACCAAGGCCTCCTAGAATGTCAGCTCTAGGCACACGGATATCTCACTAACAAAGCGGGGGCTTCACACTCTTATGGCTCCTTACCCTAATATGGAATTACAGACATTTGTCTTGTCGGTCCCAATGCTCATCACCAAAAACTTTTTAGACAGACTTTATGCAGTTCTTGAGCGAAGAACTAGGTTGTCTGCAGTATTTCGTACCAGCAGTGTTACATCTGATCCTATCACAGTGTTCTTGGTAATCCTGCATAGTCTGTCGATTAATATAGCTCAACAAAGTAAATGCATCTGTGGAGTTGGCTTCGAGATCTGGCAGGAGCTTATAGATACATCAATAATATCAACAATAACATAAAATAATCTTTCTAAGAGTTTTGTATGAAGCTCAGATGCTGTATCTGCATTATTGGTAGAGTAGAACAAATGAAGACAAAACGTGAGCAAGTTTCTCTGAATTCTTTCTCCCGATAAGCGCGTCTTTGAGTTTTTAAATCAAGGAATCTCACCAAAATTAACTTTTAACTTCCTTTCTCCTCCTCTCCAATCCACACACTGTAGCACCTCAGTTTTATAGTATAAAGTTCTTATCATATGCCTAGCATCATATAATATAAGCTTTGACACACAGTGTAATACTTGGACTTTGACCGGGCCTTATGGGCTGAGGAAGTGGGACCCGAATAAAAAAAAGAGAAAGGAATAAGAAGGTTGAAAAGTAAAAACAAAAAAACAAAAAAAATAAAGAAACGTGAAAAGTGGCCTCAGACTTTTAAAGAAGGAAAAGAAAAAGGGGAAGAGAGGGAAAAGGAGAGGGGTGGTTCTCTCCACGTTGCCTCGCCAAGCCGTTTCGATACCGAGTCGCCTCACCAAGTTGTTCCGACACCGATTAGCAACGTTCGGTAAGTACTCGCACCCCTCGTTCTTTCAATCGAAGTGATTTTCGGTTTCGCGCTTGAGTTTCGCTTTGCGAACGACTTGAATAATTGCTTTGATTATGCGATTTGTTGGCGCATAAGAGTTGTTTTGTTAGCATTTAAGTTTAGTTTAGTCCAGTCGATTTGTCATTGAGATAGAGTTTTACTTGATTTTGACGTTATTCCTCACTTATTTGTTGGGATCGCGAGTTCGACGATTAGAGTATTGTTTATTATTTGGTCATAGGCGATCCCAGTTGAGTGGTACTATCTCTTTTTCGAGTTTGTAAAACTCATTATCGAAAGTGATATAGATTACGTAGGTATGAGTTACGAAATGACATTGTTATTGCATAAAAAGCCATATTGAGCATTTACTACTTATCGGTTATTTACGAATGTTTTAGAACACGTATTATGCAATGTATTGTGAGGAAATATATCGCTTTGCGAAATAGCTTATGGATGGATTTCTAGATGGTATGAGAAATGCTTTGAGACCGGTATTTCTAGCGGATGAAATGTGTTGTGAAAATGTTATGGTTTTCCGTTTATGAAATGTATTATGGTCTATGAGATTGATTCTAGATTAGTTTTCTGGTATTGAAGGATGATGGTTTGATGCTCATGATTGTGATTTGGACTGATCAAGGACTAAGTGCCACACGACGACGCGTGTCTCGTGTGAGCCACCTCTAGAGCCTTGTACTGTTATATGTGTTGGTCAAGAGCTAAATGTTACACGACAACGCGAGTCTCGTGGGAGTCACCTCTAGGGTCTTGTACCGTTGATATGTGCTGGTCAAGAGCTAAGTGCTACACGGCGACGTAAGAGCCACCTCTAGAGCCTTGTATGTTGATATGTGTTAGTCAAGGGCTAAGTGCTACACGGCGATACGAGTCTCGTGAGAGCCACCTCTAGAGCCTTGAGTTTGGTCTTGACCATGGAATGGATCTTTGAAATGTGATTTGATGAGATTGAGTATTGAACAGGACCATTGGTACTTGCTTTGATATTATTGATGAAATGAGTATTTCTACTATGAATATGGTTATGTTGAAGTAAGATATAACTCATATTATTCTTGTAAGTTTGTTGTATTCTAGTTTTGGTATAAATGAGCTATGTCTTATGTCTTAGCTTTGTACTGTGGAGGTTCAATCCGCTGAGAAGAGATGCGCACTACTCACTGGACTGTGGTAGCTCATTCCATTCATTTTTCATGTTTTTCAAGTTCCTCGGTTAGGTTCCGTTAGTACGAGAGCGCTATCGTGGGGACCTTTGGGAGTTGTATTTTGCGTGTATCGAGGCTGCGTCCTTCGGGAGGAAGGATGGCTGTGTCATTCCCCTTTTCTGCTTGGAAATCGAGGTGTGACACACAGACCAAGACTTTTTCTTTCGTGTGAGTGGTTGCTCCATTGCACTCAGGGTCTCAAAAAGATTACCAAGACAAAAGTTCCCTACATCATCTGCTATCTTCTGCACAATCCAAGATGCAAAACACATCTGACCTTACTCCAGCTAGCATTCCGGTAGCGGCATTGAAGTCCAGCGGCCGGAAAATCCCACTCTTGGGATTCGGCACGGCAGCGTTTCCGAATGTGGATCATGAAGTTGCGAAGGCGGCAGTTCTTGGAGCAATTAAGCTGGGTTACAGACATTTTGACACTGCAACTCTCTACTACACAGAGGTGCCAATTGGAGAAGCCATCGCTGAAGCAGTCTCACAGGGGCTGATCAAATCAAGAGAAGATCTCTTCATCACTACCAAGCTCTGGTGCAGCGATGCTCATCCCGGGCTTGTCCTACCAGCCCTCAAGAATAGCCTCAAGTAAATTTCTCTCTTTTCTCAGATAATCTTGTAAACCTGGTCGTTTCTTGTCATATGAACACTCGACTTGTTGGAACTATAACTGTGATATGGCAGATAATCTTATGACAACTTGTCCTTACCTTATCAAAAGTTTTCTGATAGCCTCTAGTTTGTGAATATTCTCATCAGAAATATCAAGTTGGATTACATAGATCTCTATCTCATCCACTGGCCTGTGAGTACAAAACCCGGAACCTACGAGTTCCCAATGAAGAAAGAACATTTCATGCCCATGGACTTCAAGGCTGTTTGGGCAGACATGGAGGAGTGCCAGAGAAAAGGACTCACAAGAAGCATTGGGGTCAGCAATTTCTCTTGTGAAAAGCTCTCTTTCATCCTGGCCAATGCACAGATACCCCCTGAAGTCAACCAGGTGAGCTTCTTCACAAGTTGAAGAAGTCCTATGAAAGAACTGACCCCATTCATTTGATGCCTGTCACGTCTAAATTTTGATGATGAAAAAAGTGAAGATGCTATGCTTTCGGAGTGAAAATCTTGAATGTTAGTATGCAATATAGATAGATCAATCCCATGTCTAAACAGTTGAGTACAACCATTGATTCAGGGTATCATGCTTTCTCCAACAGACTTTTGAATTAGGATTTGTCCGAGTTTATCGGATTGATTTTGACCGCACATGTTAAAATCTTGAAGGTAGAGTTCAATCCATTGTGGCAGCAAAAGAAGCTTCGGGAGTTCTGCGAGGCCAATGGGGTTCTGCTGGCTGCTTACTCTGTTTTAGGAGCGTTAGTAAGCAATGGAGGAAGCAATAAGGTGATGGAGTGTGGGCAGCTGAAGGAGATCGCTAGGGCGAAAGGGAAAACTGTTGCCCAGGTCAGATGCTTCTTGTTCTTCGAGTCTTTTAGCACCAATCGTAAAGATGTAATCTCAAACCTAGACTCATGTAGGAGCAAGAAGAGTATTGGGAGATAACTGATGCATGTTTGGTGGTGACAACAGATTTGTCTCAGATGGGCATATGAACAAGGAGTTTTAGTACTCGCCAAGAGCTTCAACAAGGAGAGGATGAAAGAGAACCTCGAGATTTTCGACTGGGAATTGACGGAGGAAGAATCAAGGAAGATTGACAAGATCCCGCAGAGCAGAGGATACGTTGGAGAAGATTACATCTCTGAGCACGGGCCGTACCGGACATTTGCAGAGCTCTGGGATGGTGAATTGTGAGCAGCAGAGGGAACTGATGGACACTTCTTACAACTAGGTCTTGTACGTGCCACACTCTTTTGTTAGCAAGTAGGAACGAATTAGTGGATCTGATTCCAGAGAGCAGGAAACTCATTTAGTAGAAGAGTCAGTAATAAAGTTTTATCGGTGCTCGCATGAAGAGGCACCAAATTGCCAGAACATTTTCAATTCAACTAGACAAAGTAGCTTTGAAATTTCTACCAAAACAGGTCTTCATCCTGCAAGGCTTTTAAAAATTGCTTTTACATTAAACAGGACCCCGGAGGACACACACTGCTATTCAATGCTCCAAGAAGAATTTTACTCGGAGCCACACAGTTTACTCGCTAAGTTGGATTGCAAAAGGCATACACGATTTCAGGAACTTGAAATTGAATGAAATTATATCCTGCAACTTCTGAAACTCTCTTCTATGAGATTATACCATACCTTCTGACAGTACGAGTGATTTCATACAAGCACAACGTGCATCAGATTTCGCAGAAGATGAAACGTAGATGGTCAACAAGCCAGCCCTGCAAGTTGTCTATTTAAGCAAGATATTTCATGCACTGCCCATTCAATTTCATGACTAGATATGTACAAAACGTGGATGTCACATAAATCATCATATACACACTTTTATCATTGCTTCTAAACAGATCTCGTATGACCAGACATATTGTGGAGCTCAAACAAGCCCCTACGAAGAGGAAACAAGTATTTGAGAAGGGATTACTCGTGCAGGAATGGATCAGCACGACTTAGCATCTTCTGGGCCTTTCATAACTTGGAGGCAGCGAAGGGCAGTTCTCATTCATGTTGGCATATGGTTCTATGGTGTTATACTCTGGCAATTCCATCCAATATTCACCAAGAATCTGACAAAACGGAAGTTGACCGCCCTTGTTACTGCACCAACTTGGCAGACGAGTTTGGTTATTCTCAAAAATCTTCAGCATGTAAGCATCACGAATCTGAGATCAAAGAAAAGTTGGGTCATATTCCGTAACGAATTTTCCATGAACTTTGGGATACAAAACTATAAGAGTAGATGATGAAATAGGGTATTCATGACTTACCGTGAACTCAGTGACTTGAATAGAACTCGAAATGGGACCAAATACTCCGGCTTCCTTGTACATCGCGAGTATAAAGGCCACGCATGTGGTTGATTTCCCATCACTATACATCCAATCATCTTGTTCAGGAGTAGTAAGTAGTTCATCAAATGATATCCCTCGCTTCTCAGTCTCTTCTAGTAATCCATATAAGTCCAATTCCTGCGACAAAGCAACAAATGCATGATCTTTGTGAAATGCTAGCAATACCCTGTTGGAGAATACAGCCAGTAAATGGTGAGAATTCTGTCCTTAAAGTATTAGGAATCACAAGATAATCTTTCAACCTCAACATAACACCCACACACCCCCCCCCCCCCTCTTTTCTTTTTCTTTCTTCGTTCTTCCTCTTTTCTCCTTCCCACCCCCATTCCCCGTGCCAAATAACAGCCAAACAGCAATAATGAGCCACTTTGTCCCCACAAGACAAGTACACAACGCCAATTATGAGGTTCAATTCCTCCACCACTCCAGCTCACAAGAATGAGATGCCACAAAGACAGCAGCCACTTGGACTTGGTGACAAACAAGATATCAAAAGGAATTTCTGTCCATCCATATTAGAAAGACTAGCCAAAGGCCGAAGACACATGCTCCATGTAAGCAAATTATGTACTTAAGAAAGCCCCCAATACCAGGATACCAGTCACACCACCACTCTTTTGCTTCCTCTCTTTTTCCCTGATTTGAACATCTATGATCTCCCATGATATAATGAACAGACCAGAATATCCATAAAGTTAGTATCAACTCCTCATTTAGGGAAAATTTGCCATTAAATCCACAAAACTCAAATCGTTTCTGATGGTAGGACAAAGGATAAAATAACCAAATATTAGAAAGTAAAAAAAGAAAATCAGAACTGGAAGTATGACCAGACAGCAGCTATACCTCAGTACCAAGGCGTTTATTCAAAGCTTCATTCCACATATTTGCAGCATATGCTGGCTGCAATCTCGTCCACATTGACATGACAGAAACAACCTATCAAAAAGCTCCAAAATATCAGGAAAAATATTGATAATTCGTGAAATTATCCTGAACCAAAAAATGCCACTGCAAAAGAATATGGCTCTCCATTCGTGAGGAATAAAAAAAGAAACAAAACAAAGCCAAATTATTACACAGGTTGGAAAATTCAAAGCAACTCCAGAAAATAAAAACTCTCTTGATAATATTTCGAAAGAAAAGAAACGTGCATAAATCAATTTAAAAATGCTACTTGAAGCACATGCTAAGCATTATTCCCCTCTTACAACAATTGCATTGAGCAGGTCTAGGAGATTCATCAATCTCCAACTTCCCACTTTCAATCCCAAAGAAATAGCAACAACAAATTGCCAACTACTATCAGATCCACCGCAGAATAATTACTCTGGATAACAAGGTTGCAACGGATGCAGAAGATCAGTCAATTAATAAAATCACTTCCCACAACTGCACATATCCACACAGTTCGAAATGAATAAGGAAAATGCATACCAAGTGAGCATCGAGAGGAGGAGGATAGTTGTCTCCTATGGTATCGATCCAACTGAATATCATGTTGTGATAACCATAAGGCTTCCCTGACATGCTTCGAGCATATTCCCATGCTGCCGTGGAGTTGAACTTTGCACGCACGTCTGGATGTAAAGGAAGCAAGGCAATCTGGGGATTGGAATTGTCTTTTAGAGCCAATTCCCACCACTCTTGCCATGGAATAACCACAATAATTTCTTCCCCCTGCAAATGAATGAGCAACATGCAATCAATATGGTGGAAGGATATATCAAAAAGTAATCACACCAACCATACCTGTGTTCATTATTAACAATTTCGTTGTTCTAAGCCCAAGAAAAATCGCATGAAAAACAATTGTTTTCTTCTAGACAATCAAACTTAATAGACAACAAAAAGATTCTTGGCAAAATTCTAGGATGTTAGAAGGGGAAAACATAAGTCTCTCTTCAACCGAGGCAATAAGGGGGATACATTCCCCAGCAGGAGCAAGAGGCAAGACAAAAACCGGCTCTGAAGTTTATATTGTTGGAATAATTCACAGAAGACCACACAACATGTGATGGTCAGATTTCATGTTTCTACTCTTTGGTGTCAAGTTCAAGTGCGTACAATTCATTTTCCATAACCTCAATCCCTATGTTATATCAATCGAACTTCGTTTACTGATTTGTGAACATCAGAAACTGGTATAGAGAAATCCATAAATAAAAAAGAAAAGCACACCTTCTCATTCTCATGTCCTGATTCACCAACCCACAAATTACCATGTTCATCCTTCAAGCAAACTGCAGTGTGACCAGCAAAAGCACCAGTTACCCATTTCTCCAATGTTTCAAAACCACCCCACCTACCACGGATCTTGGACACTGCTAAAAAATCGCCAGTATGAACATCGTCCGGATTGATAGTTGTGTACCAGGGCTTAGGACGTTTTTCAAATGTAGCGCCCATATGGTTCTTCAGGAAAGCTAAATTAGCATTCTGACCCCAAACAGTGTTAGAAAACAGGGGCAATACATCAATTAGAGAAAGCAATGTTCCCAGCATTCCTGATGGCATAAGAAATACAGAAATTCCGTGCTGCTTTACCTGCTCAACATCCAACTCAAAAGTTATTTTGATGCAACGATGAGATTTCTAATTCACAACTAAATCAAACACATGAGGCATACATATTCCAACTCTGCTTGTTCTTCCCATGAGTCAAACTTAAACGTGTGCTCTCTAGCAGAAAAGTAATAGTCCCATGTGATCCTGTATGGTGTTGCGAAAACATACAGATCCATGCATGTCCAGCTATGTGGTTCAGATGTCTGCAAGGAGAGAGCAAGAAAATATCGAATTATTCAATCTGCAGTGAAGGAAGCGACTAGCAAGCGAAGAAACCCCAAAATTCGAGTGATAATCTAATTGTCTTAAAGAGGCATGGTATGCAATTTAGTTAGAACTATTTTAAGCCATTTGAGACTGGAATACAAGCTCCCGCCATTCAAGCAATTAACTTAAACTTTCTCTACCACGCGCGAGGGCACGAACTTGGGAAACTTTGTATGTAAAACCTAATCAATTGTTTAATGCCAGTACCTATATCCAACCCAAATACCGACTCCATACAACCAGTGCAGGAAAATGACACTTTTTTCATGTTTCCACAATCGTCTCTACCTTGACTAACGAACTACTAACAAGTCAGATTTATTAGGGTGTGGTTCACTCCCCATCGACAAGAAAGCAAGGTAGTCCCGGTGGGGTCTTACGGGGGCAGCGCCCCTTGGACGCCATAGGATTTTTATAATTTGAACTCATATTTTATTAATAGTTTGGGCTTAGGCCTATAAATAATTGTTGCTATATATACACTATTTTTAGCTTTTAATAGAGTGATGTAACAGAGAGGTGCGAGGTGGTAATTATAGTGGAAATCCTTTGTTGGATGTGGCCCCATTTCATTTTCTCGCTTTTATTCTCTATTTCGGACTTGTTTTGCGCCGATTCCTAACAAGATTTGATACCACAAGATACTAGAATGTTAAATCCAGTCAAAACACGTCATCACAACCGATAAGAATGAAGAAAGATGTAATGTCAAGTCCATCTCCTACGATCCAGACTCTATTCACCATTCACCAGCACCTATACCTCCATTTGCGCTAAGAAAACCTACAGAGCACCACTTCACCATGCTAAGTTCAATATATTACGAATTTTGTTCGCAAGTAGAACATAGACTAAAGAATAATTTTACGAGACACACCAGCGTCTCTGTACACGACCGGGATCACAGAGGCATAGAAGAAGAACCTTCAAGTACAGAACGCCGCCGCCCAAGCCAGGCCCATCGCGATCACCCTCGGTGAACTCGAGACGGGCTTTGTTGCCATCGAAGCAAGCCCCGTTCCACCGGACGGAACCGTTGCCCGGGGAGACGGACCCGACGAAGGAGGGCAACAAGTCCACCGCACTGTGGAAGTTGTTGAGCACCGGCCACGATATCTGGCGGGGCAGCACGGGGAGGACGTCCTTGACCTTGAACGGGACCTTGAAGGCGAGGGCCGAATCGCCGAGGAACCCTAGAATCAGGAGCCACGGGAAGAGGGATGGGCATGGGGATTGAGCGGAGCGAGGCATGGATTGCGATTGCGATTGCGATTGCGAATCGGGGAGCTTGACGATTACGAGGAAGGGACTCGAATCGCTTTTCGTCAGAAGCGGAGGGGAAATGGGTAGTCCGCCATGGAGGGTTTGCGCGAGCGAGGATGATCTTGATTTTCTGGGGATGGAGTTGGGGGCGGACTTACGGAGAGCTAACTTGGGAGTTGACGTAGAATATTCGCTCCCTTGTGGACTGGACTGGAGGGGAGGGTGACGATGACGTGGCGCTTGGTGGGGCCCGCCTTTGGAATTTCCCCTTTGAACTTGCGATAAATTTAAGGTTTATTTATTGAAGGAGGTCTTATCGGAATATTCCATAAACACTTGTCAGATATTTGATAGTGAAAGGAAAAATTCCGCAATCATGATTTTTTCCTTTTTTTGGGTCGGACCCAATAATGATTGCGCATAATAAAAGTAAAGCAGTACATCGCAAAATTGCAAACATTTTCTCAGTCACTCTTCAATAAAATATCATGTTAATATCACGAAAACCTCAAATTGCTATACTCAATTATTTTTCTTATCACCAAAGATCTCAAATTGGTATAATAAATTTATCTCAAACTATTTTTCTGACCACAATAAACTCAAACTTGTATACATGTGACAAATTTACCCCAAATTATTTTCCTGACTACCAAAAATCTCAAAATGATGCATTTGAAACAAATTTTTTCCAAATTAATTTTTTGACCACCAAAAATCCTAAATTGATACACCTGTGATAAATTTTACCTTCTCTTAATTTCCTAAAATTGAGTTACACCACGAAAAACTCCAAATTGATACAACTATAACAAATAGAGGATAAAAACCCCAAACGGGTACATCCATCAATTGTCGCGTGACATCTAACTCCGCAATTTGACGGTAAAATTTAACGAAAACTAACGGATGGTAAATTTGACACAAGTATACCAATTTGAATTTTTTAGTGGCCAAACAATTAGTTTGGGATAAATTTATCACAAATGTACCAGTTTGAGATTTTTGGTGGTCAAAAAATATTTTTGAGTAAATTTGTCACATGTATACCAGTTTGAAATTTTTTCGTAAAACAAACGGAGCATAAATATCCTTTTAATGCGGTGGGTTGTTGTCAAATTACATTCTCCCCTTTTTAAAATTGTACTATTTACATCATGAACTTTGTCGATAACGTAGATAGGTGATTTTGTCTAGACCTTGATTTATGGAAACTTTAAATGAACTCCGCCTCTAATTGCTCTAACACGACAATCACTGCCTTGAGTCTTGCGCCCCTCTTACTATTTTTTATTCATAGTATCTTGATGGTTTTCTTCTTTAACATGAGGGTAAATCGTTTGAGAATCGAGTGCAGGTTTTTTTTTTTTGGTCAAAGAGTGCAGGGTTGAGGGTGGCAATTTCTAAGATAATACGATCAGAACATGACACGAAGTTAACGAGGCTTATCGTGCTTCGATCAATTCCATGTCAATTCGCAAGACATGATTAATAATCGTGTCGTGTTCGTGTTCAACCCGCCAGACACAAAATTAACCACATAACCAATTTAACTTGGTGGGTTTGTGTTGACAAGACTTGTATGCGACCAGTTTAGAGTCTTTAGGCATGATTAACTAAAAACTATTATTTGCATGCTATTCACTATTTTGAAATATTAAATTGATGATGTCTCATTGGTTATGAATGTGAATTTTAATTGGATCCGATGGCATTTTGTTGACGGATTATTCTGATTTGTAAATAATTTCACGACAAGTCGAAGATATTTCGTGTCAAATTCGTGCAGGGATTTGATTTCGTGCGACAGCGAGTTATGCAATTGTATTGACCCGTCAACCCGTCTATTTAATGGAGACACACGTATCTTATCGTGTCAACCGTACGTGGAACGCAGGAAAATAGGTTTTCAAAATTGTACTAAATGGTAAGTTTTAAGGTTACATCGCATTTCAATGCATGAGGACTCGAAATTAATCTTACAAATTATTTATGCCAGTTGCCAAAATCCCAGAACGTGGGATGTGTGTCAGCAGGTCTCCGTCACTCCTGGGAGTACGATTTTAAAGCCCACAAGCGAAAGTTGCGACGCTAAAAGTAGTTTTGGTAAGCACCATTGTGGCATCATGGTGTCGACATCGCCGATCCAAGAAAGCTCGACTTCGTTAAAGAGTCGCATGTCCCGATAGGGTCCGAGTTACTTCACTCTAGCAAGCCCCTAGCACCGTTCACGGCGAGTCTGCCACTAGCATGACCGATCTTCACAAGAGCTTTTACCAATTAACATGTCCTCAGTTTACAATCCCTGAGTTGCCATTCTACAACCAATGTACATCTAGCAATGTATTCCTAGCTTTGAAGAAGCTAAGCTATCCAGTATTCCAATCCGGTTAGGTTAGCATTCAGGGTCGTTTCAATGAACACTATTCAATGTACCAAGGGTGACCGCCATGGCAGAGTTGTATCTTGCGCTCGATGGATATCTTACACTCGATGGACAGCCTTGTTCTCACAGCAGCAAATATTTTGGGCGAGTCCCTCAATTACTGAATGTCAATCAGGTGTGTTACAGGGAAATGGAGGACCAAGGGCCAGTCGTACAGCAAGTCAGAAGTCACCATTGCGCAAGATGAACTCCACTGTTGCTACTTAAACTAACCCTCGTTATGCAGAAGTCTTACCTCTTGAAGTTTTCATTCTCCCCATCCAATTCAGGTTGGATAGGTGCAGCTAAACATCAAGCAGTGGATCAGCTCAAGTACCTGGAAAGTGGGGCAAACACAAGTTGCACAATCAGT
Organism: Lenwebbia sp. NSW1173648; assembly: GCA_029784005.1. Lineage (NCBI taxonomy): Eukaryota > Viridiplantae > Streptophyta > Magnoliopsida > Myrtales > Myrtaceae > Lenwebbia > Lenwebbia sp. NSW1173648. The sequence continues at coordinate 3,159,244 of JARCGZ010000011.1, forward strand.
TTAACCTTTCAAATTAGCCTAAAACTTCCTTTACTAAACTTACCAAAGCCAAATGCTCCATCATTCGACAGAACCATCTCCAAATGACTAAATATGATCTTTGACAAATTCGTTACTTCTCAATTCCGTGGTTCATATTCCAAAGAGGAAACAATTTGAATAGCACGGAAGAAGAAGTGCATTGTCTTCCACCGCCATCGGCTGCCTGAATGGATTCAATTGGATCTACAAGCAGCAGAAGCATCAATCACAACTTGCTTAAGTTTGTGCTGTCAGAAATAAGCTTTTCAAAACAAGCAAAGAGGAGAAATGGGACACACTGGAAGAGAAAAAGATATGCCAGCGACAGTGTTCATGCAATGAGCTGCAAGATGACAAGCCTCTTCACAGTAATCAGAAAAAACTGCAGGGACATTCATTTCGTGTATCAGCTCCTGCAAATATCAAAAGAATAATTAAAAAAAAATTATGAGAGGAAGGAGACAAATTTATCATGCAGTTATAGAAGACCCACAATTGTAGGTAACCAGCACGAATAAGCAGCAATGCCAGCATTAGCAGCAACAATCAAATGAGGAAAAGACTCCTGTCAACATAACAGAACTTATCAAAAAGTTACATTGAAATTCCAAACAGAGAAAGAAATTTTACATGAGAGAGAGAGAGAGAGAGAGAGACTTCTGATATATTTCTGTAGATATCATGATAACAGCCTCTCCGAAGCTGCAAGATAACTGTGGAGTCAAAGGCAGTGTTTAAACTCTCGCTCTCATGAGAACTTGTGGATTTGCAGTCACAGTCGGTTTCACTACACTGAGCATAACCACCAACTTTAATTGTCTCACCATCCCTATTCATTGCCCAAAAAAAAACAAGGGAAGAAAGAAGACATGGAAGAGGGTTACAATTTGTCCAGTTATATATAAGATCATGCAAAAGTCCACCAGAAAGATAAAAAAGTATGTGGTAAATAAGTGAATGCATATCAAGCCCAAAAAAATGAATGAGTCACCTATGCTCTGGAACTGCAGGTCCAACAAGCACAATATGAATCCGCATGCCAGGAAAAAGTGCCTGCAACTCACCAAAGACCGGAAGTTGTAGAAGCTCCTTCTCAGGCCCTATAGGACACTAGTAGTTAAGTGTGAAGCTTTACAATTTCACAACACACACACACACACACACACACATATATGAATGTATGCATGTATATTCTTGTACAAGGCTTAACTTTGTCTCCATAATTAGAGGCATCAAGGCAACTTGATGCATCAGCAGTTTATTGTGATTTTTTATCCATTTCAAAATATTGTAGAAAGCTAGTGACTCATGTTCGACAAGTGCCTCAAAAGTAGAGACGAAGTTTTCAGACGTCCCTGACAGGATTACATCCAAGCTTCAGAGTGGTCTTAATTTAGCGTTGGTGACCAGAGTCGCAATAAGGCTAGAGGAGAAATCTTCTCTACATTTATGTTAGCCTAAGTCAACAGGAGAACAATACAAATAAGCAGTGGCAATGAAGAGAAGTTCTCCACACAAAAAAGCCTTCCCGAAAAGGAAAATGTTCAGGGCTAGAAATTACCAACATAGTGGACACGCAGTTCCTTGCTAGTGCCAATAGGGAAAATCCTTGCACTAGTAATCTGAATCGCATGGTATATCAACATTGGCTGAGAGAGAGAGATAGAGGAGTAAGTAGCTTAAAACACGTATAACATGCATAAATATGCATGCCTCAACTTTAGTAGGCAACGAGGTATCAGGTGGAAGAGAACATAGTCGCATTTCTGTGTGCAATAAAAGATCTTGACATTTAGACCAATCTGATTTTCACATAACACCCTGGTGGTGCAGTAATTGTCCATTAATAAGAAGGGCACTGAACCGCCCCTTAGTTTCACACAGAAGTCTACCTTTAATGGCATTGATTAAACTCGTTTAATGTACTGGACGCGCTAATCATTTTAATAATGTAGAATACTAATTTAACACTTTCAAAGCCCAAGCTCCAAACATCCGCAACCTCAACTAAATCTCTTTCTGCTCCATACAATAAGTTTTCCATGGACTCCGTGTTGAGAAGATAAAAATCAGATGTCTGTTCATCAAAATGCCCAACTTCTAGAAAAAAGACCATCCAAATGGCTAAGGTCAAGCTTGTTTGAACATACTAAGAGATGTAACAAGGGGTATACAATAAGCAGAATGCGTAATAATTCACAACAGAGTGTAAGAATTAACATAAGTACCCATTGAAGGAGTAAAGCAACAGGTGAGTGAAACGGTATATGCCTCCACCTGTAATAGTCCTCCCAACTACTTAGATGGTCTGATATTGGAGACACTGGGCCTGCACAATTTTTTAGTCAAGTATTTTTTAAGGCTCTACTTAGTAAAGCTGGAAGCCATTGGTTATACCTCTACATGGGCATAACATTCTCGGAAGATCCCAACTATTGTGAAACCTGCCACCAAATAAAGTTTGTAAGACGATATTAAAGATAGCATCATTCACCTGACGGGATAGGTAAAAATTAGGCCATGTAAATGAAGAACATGCCAAGTCTTGATTTACATAACTGTCCCAGCAAATACTTTTAAAGTGCTAAGCATAAGAGATCCTTCTTATGCTACTTTATCAACACATAGAGAAAATTCACAGGTGACACGTCATGTAGCTCAGTCAGCTAAAGCTTAGTGCTAATAAGGTGGATCCATAAGGAATCACAAATAGATTCTCTTACAATGGGCTGACAAAACAATAACTGAAGGGTGACCTATATTTTCCACAAGATGCAATAAATGCTGGTCCTAATAAGGTGGAGTCAGGAAAAATTTTCTACAGTTCCTTAGCAAAGCCATGTATGAAAGTGTTGGTGCTAAAAATCAAATACCAGCTAAACTAAACTCCATTAAACACAAAGTGAGGTATGAAACAATCCGCTAAGAGTTTTATAACGGAGCCATCACATATCTTTCAGCAACAGAAGCATTTTTCTCGTTCTGCTGGTCAAGGTGTACAAGCACTAGAAAATTGCCTGTTTGAGAAACATTTGGCCCATACAACATCTATTGGTTGATATCCCAAGCAAACAGAGCATACTATAATTTCAAGAAATTAGGAGCATACAAGAGATACCCCCCGTAGCCATACACCAGAACAAGTTTACACTAAATAAACTCATAACCAGAAGCATGAACCAGAACACAACAAAGTAAGATCCCAGAATGAAGAGAAGAACTCAAAAAGAATGCCAACAATGAATATATCGATTAAAGGAGTACCACAAACCTCAAGTTGTCAAAAGAATTGCTCAATGGGTGGCACTTGCATTCATACATCCACATTCCAACCTGATGAATGCCCCTTTTGTTCAAGAACGAACACCTGCTGACTCGTTTTTGACAAATCTAAAACGAATATCATCAATTTACTTTCCCACAACAAGCCAGAAGAGGCAAGAAATATTCTGAAGGAAAACGAGATTCTGAAGGAAAACGAGAGTCACCTCAACTGTGGCTTCTTGACAGTACGTGAAAGGAAAAGCATTCAATGCATCAGCATGCTTCATTTGTTGCTCTAACCTTGCACATTCTTCTTTATGAGCACTCCAATGAGAAATCTAAGGAAACGCCAGGAAAAAAGAAGAAAAAAAAAGCCCTCAATTGTCACAAGCCCAACATATTAGTTATAGTTTGGATAGATGTCAGATCAAGATATTTCAATTGAACAAAGTCTGATCATGACATCAGCATGCTTTGCCTCTAGATACTCTTTAAATGGAGAGAGCATTTTATGTGGCAAAATGGCAGTACTACCACTTGTCCTGCCAACGCTGTACCACCGAGCCACAAGCAAACACAATAACCACCCAAATTTTCAATTTGTAAAATTGGAGGACATGATTGGCTCAATGATACCACGCAAGCATTACATATTATATTACTGTCGTGGAAGATAAATTCTCCGTTCAAGGGCTCGGCCCTGTGCATTCAACCACATGGTCCAACCACCACCCAACCGATTGCTATTCCTTCTGTCAGCCTTGATTTTTTTTTTTTTTTTCCAATCGAAAATCATGGCATAATTTCTAGTTTCAGTAAATGAACTTTCAAAAGGCATAATGCAAACTTTTATTACATGATATCATGAGAGCCAATAATGCAACGTAGGAGTCGTGCCTGCCGGGGCAAGGAGAGGCTGTAAGAGGTATCTGAGCTTTTGGTGCTTGAGAGGATCATAATTTCATAATTTGCATTTTCCTCCAAGTCCACCAACTACGATCCACTTAAAACATGTAAGTTACGATCGGTCTAGCAAGCAACACTGGACCTGCTGAGCAAATGCTCTGCCGGAAAAATCAAACACCGAAACAGGGATGCAACTGCACTTGCATTGTCCATCGTCTCAGACCCACTCACCTTTAGAATAATCACACATCACCAGATGCAAACGGTTCATCAGGCACCATTTGCCCGTTGTTGATAATTCAGATTGCACGGCATTAAACTACGCCAGCACTACAGAGCATAAAACTCTTGCTGTTCACTCGGCGTGAGTTCGCAAATCAACCGCCCCCCCCCCCCCCCCCCCCCCAACAAAAGACGTGCACGTTGAATCGGTGATACCAGTGCCAACAATGAAGTCCTGACCAACTAATCAACCCTCGCGCACACAATGAACCGAACCAAGAGAAATATTCCACAAGGCTAAGAACAAAAACGATGAACTCGCTGGGCTCCTATGTAATTTTCGCATGGTGGAGTAAGAATTGACGACGAGCACAAGTGATGAATCGAAAAATAAGAAGAAGTGAATGGATCGTCACCTGGTGAGAGACGGAGCAGTAACCGACGGCTCCGCAGCGAGCACACCGCCTTTTGACGGGGCCGATGCACCCCGTCCCCCTCCCCTTCCCTGCGCACTCCATGGCGGTTTAGACTGTTGGAGCTTCTGCGATACTGCCTGGCCTTGTCCTTGGAGCGGAGAAATGGGAACTTGTGAAGCACCAGGATATCGAAGGGAAAACTTTGTTTGGACAAAAGATTTAACTTTTGATTAATAGCACGAAAAATTTCAAATTGATACACATAAATTTATCTCTAAATTATTTTTTTATCACAAAAAACTATAAACTAATACACATATGAAAAATTTACCCCAAACTATTTTTTTTATCACAAAAAGTCTCAAACTGGTATATCTGTAACAAATTTATCCAAAAATAGTACGTTTGTGATAAATTTACTCTTCGTTAATTTTTCCTTAAATTTCACCATCAAATTGTTGAGTTGGATAACACGTGACAATTGACGGGCGTATCAGTTTGGGATTTTCACCCTGTTTGTCACAGATGTATCGATTTGAGGTTTTTCGTGGTATTAATCCGATTTAACGGAAATTAACGAAAGGTAAATCCGTCGCATATGTGCCAATTTAGGGTTTTTAGTAGTCAAAACATTTAATTTGTGGTAAATTTGTCACTAATGTACCAGTTTGAGATTTTTTGTGGTCAAAATAATAATTTGGCGTAAAATTGTCACATGTGTACCAGTTTAGAGTTTTTTTAGTCCAAAAAATAAATTGAGGTGAATTTATTATAGGTGTACCAGTTTAGAGTTTTCTGTGATAAAAAAAATAGTTTATGGTAAATTTGTCATAGATATACCAGTTTTGAGTTTTTCGTGATATTAACCCTTTAACTTTTTACTTTAATTCTAAACAAAAATTTAGAATCAAAGCGTTACAAGAATTGATATATTCACATGACGAAAGAAATATGGGAAAATTATCAAAAAAAATCTTAAACCTATTGCAATTATGTCAATTTAGTCCTAAAATTTTTATTTTGCTAATTGAGTCCTAAACCTTTTACAATTGTGCCAATTCAATCCATTTTGCCTGCCGGCGCTGACGTGTATTTTTGTTAATAATTTTTTATTTTTTTAGTATTTTTCCTTATTTTTTTCTCATTCTTTTTAATTTCTTTCCTACTGCTATTGTGGCCAGCGAGAGTCGCCGAAGCTCGCCGGCCACAAACAGAAGAAGAAGGAAGAACAAAAATAAAATTAAAGAAAAATAAAATTAATTAATTAAAAATTGGCCACTTCAACATTAGCCAGCCAAATGAATTGACTTGATACAAATGCAAAAAGTTCATGACTAAATTGGCAAAAAAAAAAAGTTTAAGATTGAATTGGTACAATTTCAATAGGTTTAAGACTATTTTGATAATTATGTCAAGAAATATTGACATGACATATTATAATAATTTTTTAGGACGCATTGTACTGATGTGAGCCGAATAGGTTTGATGTCCTGTAAAAAGAAAAAATTAAAGAAGGTGAATATAAGAAAAAAACATAGAACTTGGATGAGAGACTATATGATTCTACCCGAAGTAACCAGCCGAAGCTGACGTGGTGTCTACCTTCACTACCGCCACCCCCCTAAATTGAGATAAAATATTTTTCTTCCTTTCATCTTAAGGAATACCCTCGAATTTTACTTCTCAAAGCTCAGACGAAATAGTTTAAGGACTTGCCCCATTTTCGCCGACTAGGAGCTGTTGAACTTCATTAGGGCTTTGATAAGGGGCAGTGGTCCTCGCTCGACCACAAGCGACGCTCACAGGACCTCATACGGTGGTAGCATGATCGCAGGCGCCGCCACATGACGGTTGGCCGACCATCATGTGGCAATTGCTAAGTCCATCTAACCCTCATGCGATGGTGGCAAACAATCTCGCCACCATGGCGCAAGTGCCTGCTTCTAATTTCTTGAAATTATAGTCGAGCCTCGTCGATGAAGATAAAGCGATGGCGATGTCCCATCTTAGCCACAACAAGAGCGAGGGTTGTCGACCCTCATCGAGGCCTTTTCGAGGAGTAGTGACCCTCGCCTGACCATAAGGCCCTTTATACAATGGTAGCATATGCTCACTCACCATTTGTACATGAGCGAGGGCCGACCACCTTGTAGTCGAAATTTATCAAAAAATAATATATCACTCAAATTAAACGGAGCTCACAGAACTCTTGATTTCATTAATGTGACTAGCTTTAATACTTAATTGTACTGTTCAAAAGTTTAAGGATTTGATAACACTTTCGTGATCATTTTTAGCACTCTAAACGCACTTATCCTGCTTATCTTGCACTCACTTTGGCATCAGTTCTAAAGTTAATGAGACGGGCCCTCTTGTCCAACAAAGGGTATATTTGGTTCGGCCTTGAGGAAACTTTGGGGTGTTCGACAAATTTTTTTTTTAACCTATTTGGCCAAATGATGGGCTTGACAAAGCTGAAAGCCCAAGGCATGTCTCAATTTGCCTTGAGCTTTCAGCATTTTTGGAAGGTCATTTCTTAGGGCTAATAAAAAAAAAATTCTTCCAAAACTACCCTCACCAATTTTTTTCTTTTTTGGATTTTACCCTCGTAAGAATTGTTCATCTTCTCCACATAGATCAGCGGTGAAGCCATCAAGAGTTACGCAAAGCCGGCTGATGGTGGTCGACGGTCATGCAACCGCAGCTTGGGGAGGTTAGGGTCGTGTGACCTCAAGCCGAGGTCACACAACGTGACCATCAAGTGACCTCAAACAATGGTCGCCTGCGCCAGATCTGGCTCGTCGGCAAAAGATTTAAGTTTTTCTTCCTTTTTTCTAAATAAAAATAGAAAAAGTCATTTGTAAGAAGAATTTTTTCAAACACTATTTAGCCCGAAGCTGCTTTATAATAAACTTTTTTGAATTACATTTTGACATTTTGACATATACGAATTGCATTTCAGAAAACCCCTTTAGCTTAGGCTCGTTCGTTTCGGCGAAAAATGAGTGATTTGGAATTTCTTTTACTAAAAACAATCACTTGTATTGCTTATAAAGAATGAATAAACGAAAAATATATTCATTATCCACGAAAATATTTAGATATAAATTGTTGTCGATTATGAAAATATTTTTTATTGACTAATTATTTCAAGCGATACAAGCTATCGTTTTTAGAAAAATATTTTTAAATCATATTTTTTCGCGAAATAAACGGAGGGGCAAGTTCTTTGTATTTATTCAAAGGCTTTTCCCAAAAGCCAATGAAACGCAGCCAAAATCCATAAAATCACAAGAGAGCATTTAGACCGGTGATCAAGATTCAGCAACTTTTGGAGGAAGAGCCGCACCTTATCGTGAGAATCATGTGCAGCTTCTTCCTTTTGATTCTCACTCTTCGATCGATATCACAAAAAAGAAAACTATCATAAAAATGGAGATGTTAAATATAATTACCAAGCTTTGATTTTTTATTTTTTTTGGTCGAAACCGAGCTTTGATTTTGATAATTATGGTGTGTTTGTTTCACAGAAAATCAAAGATTTGAAAAATATTTTTCAAAAAATAAGTGCTTGTATCACTCATAAAATGAATGAATGCAAAATATTTTCATCACCATGAAAATAGTTAGGCATAAAGTATTATTAATAATGAAAATATTTTCCGTTGACTAATTTTTCTAAAAGATACAAGCGTTTATTTTTTGGAAAATATTTTCTAAATTTTTTATTTTTCGTGAAACAAACACACCCTTAAACACATTACGTTTTTTTTTCTTTTTTGGCAATTAGTACACTTTAAGCAAATCAGGTTTGTGTTTTAATGAAATCTTGACACGACAAACACGTTGTAGGATTTAAACAATGACTTTATACTAAAGGCCCTGTCCGCTGGCCTGAATGCTTCGATGTACATTTTAGACTATGTCCGACCTTCGGCCCCGGGGCAAGCGGAGCTTGGCTTAAAAGAAGAAGAGCAAATATTGCTTTGTTGCCTTACTAAAGCTACCATCAGTGCCTAAAACGCACAGAATTTGTACCCCATTTGAAAAGTTTAGGGGCTTTTCTAATCGGGCTAAAAAGAATTCCCCAGAAGCCTTCTGATATTCCTGTTAAAACGAAAATGAAAAAAAAAAAAAAAAATCCTCACAAAAGATCTAAACCAAAAAAAGGTCAACGTTTGTCTAATCAATTCAGCCTACATAAATTGAGTACTAGCTTGACTTTCGATATGATTCTGTTGACCGGTTGTTTTTTTTTCTAATTCGATTCAATTTTGGCCATTTCAACAGGGCACAGGTCGTGGGTAGTCTAGTTTGATATATCATACGATACTTGAGGTACTGTCTAGGATCCTTATTTTTCAACGTAGCATCTTTTTTTCTGCTTCACTTTCCACGAGTTCTGCCCGAGGAATTGGCTGCCACGAGGTGTCCAAAACTCCAAATTCCGGTGCATTAAGCCCACACACATCAGAAAAGTCAGATCCACGCGGGGAGCACAAGTCCAACGAGCTCGCCTATCACCAGAATTGATTGAAGCAAAGAAAATAAAAGTTAAACGGTGGTCTGCCTGTCAAAAATCAAAACCGGATATACTCATGATCACTCCATTAACGTGAAAGAACCAGCGAAGAGCAAAGGAAAGAAACAATATTGGTGGTTCTGTTTTATCTAAAATGAGGAGACCGAGAGTCCTAGTGGAGAAATCCAGTCTTCACGAAGCATTCCATTGAGCTATCACCTTCGAGCCTCGCAGACCACCCGATACGAATCCTGTCCTCGATTTGCCCGTGATCGGCGAACCATCGCAAGCCGCTCGTTCCCGAACGCAACCGACTCCGGTCCGAAGAGTCGAAACTGCGGTAGAGAGGAGCTACACATGCGGTAGAGAGGGGTACCTCCTCCAACGGAGTTGAAGAAGAAGAATAATGGCACCCCTCCTCCATTTGACTTGATGTCAAAAGACTTGACCACTCAACTGACAAAAAAGGAAGAGGAGGCAAACTGATGAGTATATATCGTGAGATGTCGGCTGGGAATTGGGTGGATGTCACACCCAAAAGTCGATGTCAGAATCTTTCGCCTGCGAAGCTCAAATCCATTAAAATAATCCTAAGATTTGAGATCTCCTCGACACAGCAAGATTTGGTCTCATTTTCAATCCTCAAAAGCTTGAGAGAGAGAGAGAGAGAGAGAGACGACCAGACAACGCATTCCCCCTCCTTTCTGCCACAGAACAAAAGCAAGGCAACTTCCACAGTGATTGTAGAGAGAGAGAGAGAGCACAGAACAGGGTTACAGGAGCCATTTCGTTTTTGCCTCTCTGGGTCAAGTGAAAAAGCAAAAAAGCTGGCAACTTGTATCTTTTATTAACTCCATAACCAGCTGAATTTCATCCTCAAACGCGAGAGCTGGTGATGGACAGAGACGACGTCGTCTCGTGGCGGAGGAGGACGCGCGACGTCGACGCCTTCGATTCGCTTCAGCCCTCTGATTCCATAGAGGCTCACGTCCTGGCCGTCGATGACAGCCTCGTCGATCGGAAAGTCATCGAGCGATTGCTCAGAATCTCTTCCTTCAAAGGTAATCGCGTGTCTTAAACTTCTTGCTCGAGTGAGCCCCGAAACGTGCTCTTTTCTTTTCTTCTCATGAAGAAAAAGAGTTTGGGTTTCGAGAGATGAACGTTTGGTGTCACAATTCGTAGTGACTACTGTGGAAAGTGGAAGCAGAGCTCTGCAGTTTCTGGGTCTGGACGATGACAAAAGCTCCGGTCGTTTCAGTGTGAGTGGCAATCGGAAAGTTCTCATTTTCTTTTCCAAGGCATTTCAGTGTGATTTCCTATGTACTGCTTTCTTCTTTGCAAAGTTTGGCTGAAAATGGAAGTGAGGCCATTACTCTGTTTATGAATGAGCCTGAACAAAACTGTAGTCGCATCTGGTTATCAGGGGTTGAACTTGAAGGTGGATTTGATCATCACGGACTATTGCATGCCGGGAATGAGTGGATATGATTTGCTCAAAAGAATTAAGGTCGTTATTTTACTTATCAAAAGCTTCTTTCTTTCACCAAAAAAGGAAAGAAAGGTTGGATTTTTCATGAAAATAATTCCACCCAATGTCTGTCCAACGGCAGGAATCGTCTGCTTTGAGAGAGATACCCGTTGTGATCATGTCATCCGAAAAGGTCTTGGCACGTATGGACAGGTATTCTTCAGCATTTTCCCTTAATTTCTTTCACCTAATTTGGCAGATTTTTCTTCTTTTTGTGTGCGCGTGTGATTTGAAGTGGAAACTGATGAATAGGTGTTTGGAGGAAGGAGCAGAGGAGTTCATCGTGAAGCCTGTGAAGCTATCGGACGTGAAGCGATTGAAAGCGTACATGAGGAGAGATTTTGGAGAGAGAAACGAAGGCGAAACCGAAAACAGAGTGAACGTGAATCCCAAGAGAAAGCTGCGAGAGGAGGAGGAGGACCACGACGACGATTACGATGATTCGGATCTCTCGGCGTCGTCGCCATCGCCGCCAGCTTGTTCTGTCTCATCGTCGCCACCGTCAACTTCTTCGTCTTCCCCGTCGTCGCCCTCCAGGGCTGCTTCTGCTCCGGCTCCATCGTCGGCATCGTCCGCGGATAAAAGACGGCTGAGGATGAACGGCTGTGATTAGAGACCACGGGATGAGTGATGCAATTTTGCCGTCGATTTCTTTCCTGTGTATTTACAGAACAGAGTGTCTTTGTCTTCTTAGTTGTAACGCAAGCGTGGAAGTAAATAGATGGAAAGGAAGAGTCAAAATGGTGTTGAAGGGGAATTAATTTCGTGAATATACTTCATTATTTTTCCGTGTCTTGTTTTTGGAGAAATTATATATCGCCCTCTAGTCACGTGCAGTCACGTGGTCAGATGGATATGTCTAGTTCTAGCAAATTTTGTCAATGCTAGTTTGTGAGGTTAGCAAACGAATATACTCTACTATAGGGATTTGATTCAACAAATTGGAAGACCCGAATAAATTGAAGAAAAAGTTGGGGTACTAATAGCGATACGCTCCATGTACGATTACTATATTAAGATATACCTGTTGTCGCGACAAGGACACAAACGTATATATTACCCTGTCATGCTCAACTAATGCTAATTGCACGTAAAAGGAAAAATTAACAAGCACGAGAGCATCGAGAATTACACAGATTTATAAGATTGACTTGCGCATTTGTGGGTTCGAGAGGGATGATGGGATAAATGGAAACTATGAGGATGACCTTTACTCTAACTAAAAGATTCTAGATACATGTAACATATTTGTGGATTGGCAATCATCATGAAAGTAAGATATACCAAGATTTGATTGTATAGGCAACCAACTCTACGGAACTGTGATTGATTCACTTCAACTGGCTAATTGATTTTCTCAATAATTGTGCAACGGCTAGTTTTTCACAACATAGATTCATCGACGAAATTGTTGCAAAAACCACATTAATCGACCGTAGATACTATACCAAAACCAAGGTTTGTCGCTCAAGGGCAAGTTGTGCAGCATTTCCCCTTTGTCTGAACGGGCCAGTAATCGAGCCTCACGGCCCAAGATCATGCCACTATGGCCCAGACATTTGTCCCTTTCCTAACTTGCCGGCCTTCCTCTATTCTCTCCGACAGCTCAACTCAAAACATGATTAAAAGAATTTCACATACTTGATATTTGGAAAAGAGAAAGCGACTCGTGCAATGAATTTTCATACCCATTTGTTAAATCTGTGTACTCACCCGGTTCTTTATCCAGATCAATGATAATGAATCCGGCGGATAAAAAGAATACAGAGATCCTATAATCAAAGTTAATGCTTCGTCCGAAATCTTACGGAATCATCGCAAAATTCCAAATAGATAATATCCGTAAGGTGTCCGGGCTCTTATGTTGGTTTTTCGCGATGTAATTTGTTCGTTCCATGGTCGCCGTCGCGTGCCATCATCAATATCATATGCCGAAAGACAAGTTCCGTTGAATTGTTAAATGGGAGGAGTTAGATAAGGACGGAAGGTCCGGACAATGCGCGAAATTGTACGAAATGTTCGACCCGACATTACTTAATTGGGTGAGTAGACTTCTCAAGCAATCTGGTGGAATGGGTGTTACGCGGTAGGACTGAGAGAATGAACGCTTCAATTACATCCAAGAAAGCTCATGATTCACACTTGAAGAAGTCAACGAGAGGTGATTTTATATGATGCAAAACATCAGGCACCTTGAAAACTGTAAAGTTTTTCGAGTTAACTTGAGGTGCTTTTGAGACGCTCGTTAATAAGATCCTTTGTGTATAAGCATACGTTGAAATGCTAAAATTCAAGTGATTGAATCGTTAATAAATTCATACGTTAAGAAATCTACGTAACTTCCACGTGAAATAATTGGTCATTTGCCATGTGCTGTTTACGACGTCGGAATTCCAACGACGGCAAGCTCGAGACCCGACTTATGGTGTTTTGAAATCGTCAAAATTATCAGAACAAAATCTGAAAACTCCCTCATGCTAATCTCCTATTGATAGTCGACGAGAAATTTATTTAGAATAGCCTCTTCCACGGTGTATGGCTAGAGAACTCTGGTCTGGTTCCTTTCCATGCCTTCATGTCGATGAGGAGTATGAATCACACCCCAACAGTCTTAAATCTATCGTACTTTTGCCAATTTAGTCATAAACATTTTGATTTTGCCAATTGAGTTCTAAACATTTTCAGGTTTTGTCAAATGAGTCCTAAACCTTTTCATATTTTGCCAATTAACTCAATCCAGCCAATTTTACCAATTCGAACCTAAGACTTTTAATTTCACTATAATTAGCACCTCACAACTCTATGTTACCTCCGTGTCTTCCTATCGATGGGGAGTATGAACCACACCCCAACACGTTGTAGGTGACGAAGGATTCTCATCCATGAGAAAAAAGTTCAACTTGAGAAAACTTTTTTCCGAGAAACTGCAAGTGATGGATGATCTAGTCCTAGTATCTCGCCATGTATTAAGACCTATTCGACATCCTCTATACTCATCGTCTCCGGATCGAGTACACAAGCTAACGTCATCTACCCTTTTGGTCTCGCCATTCGGTGTCTCATCCATCCAAAACATTCATCCGTATGGCTAAGGATAGGTATGGAATTTACAACAAGTGATCAAGGATTCAATCTTGTTGAGACATCAACAGCGACACAGACCATCGTAAAGGAGCCTTGTCGGACAGATTCCGCATGATCCTATTTTCGTAGTTCTACAGGTTACTCTTTTCGGAGGTCTCCTATGTTAATCATCAATTACTTGCAAACGACAACCATAAAAACTCATCGCAACAATAAAAGCGTAAGTCACAACTCAATCTTTGTCAATTTAGGTTCAGTCTTTGTCTCACTTCATCGCATTTCGGACAATGAGAGGTCAGTCCAACTTCTGCAACAACTCAATCTAAATCAGGTTCTGAAAGATATCTTCTCCGACAGGATAGAGGATGAACGACGAAATCTGAAAAACTAGATGCGAATGCAACTTACCAATTAGGGGGTTTTGGATTGGTTGCAGCAAGTGTTGAGGATCTAATCCAACGACTTTAATTGGATGACAAGATCTGACCCTTTCCTTCCTTGTCTGTTTCTGGGAAAAAGTCAAAATAATATTGAGTTTGAGAACACGTAACAGGTGATCCTAGGGAAGAAACGTACCTAACTGGTGCATTTTTTACCCTTGAGTTGTATTTCTTCAACAAAGTTCAATAGATATAAAAAATATGGTTCAATCAACAACAGCAAAGCAAACATTAAAGGTGTAGTCCACTGATTAGGGTTGTGCTTAATGCTAAAATACGGTCAGGTCATACTGAACGTCGCGTAACAAGGCCTACTGGAATTTACCTTGGCGTAGGTATGGATCTGTATCTGTATGAGTCGGTGGCTCGATCTAGATCGGATATCCTGAAAACAATATGCATACACAATCTCTCAATGGCTTCAATAGCAGCAATGAGCACAAATCCATTTTAGGCAATCCCTTTGGTATTTTCGGGATCTAAAGCATCGCCGGACGACTGATCCACAACCGCCGAATTGTTATGGCTAAGTCCATTTCATTGTTACTTTGGGGCGGCTCTGGTTTTTGCTTACAACCTCTCTCATGTGACTTTTGATTCTCACTTTTCAACATATGAGATTTCAAGTATCTTAACAACACCTAGATTTGAAATGAAATGTTCCCCTCTACTCCTTTTCTTTGTCAAGATTTGTTTCTTTTTCCCTTTTCCGGCCAGACCTTGCGGTTGTTCGCGTTCACCTACTGCAATCCCAATCCCAGTTTCAACGCAAAACCCCGTCAACCAACCAACCGCCCCCTGCGAATGATTAGGTGAATCCCCTAAAGGCTTCCTTTTTAGGACTTTACTTCCCTTTTGTTTCTCCAGCTCGCGCTCGTGGGTAATCCTCGACCTCCTCAAGATTTAACGTGTTAAATTATGTTAATCGTTGAAGTTTTAATCAGGAAATTGTCGTTGGTACTCTCCCATCACATCAATGTGTACAGAGCATGCTTCGATTACGATTAGTTTTTGGCAGAGTACCGTTTCAACGCTGCTCCGACTTGGTCTTCACCCCAGGATATATAACTCGAGCCCTGGTTTTGTCCTTTTATTACATATTGCTCGTGAAAGGACTGAAGCACCCCTGGTCGGGACGCCTCGACCCAGTTGCGGACGGGGGGCCATTTCGGTCATTGCGTGAGGCGAAACCCCGGGGGAAAATAAACCTGTACCAACTGCCTCCTTAGAAACTGTCAGCGACTAGAGACCAAAAGCGAAAGAAAGAGACAGCAACTGACCTTCCTCCTCCTCCTCCTCCTCCTTCATCTTGCAAAACTGAGGACAAGCGATCGGGTTTTTGTTTCTCTTTCTCTGCAACAACGGTCTCTCATGGCTTCGGTGAAGAACCGATGCTTCTTCCTTCTCATCTCGGCTCTCTTCCTTGTGATTGTTCCCTACACTCGCCTCGTCGACGCCCAGCAAAACATCGAGGTTTTCTATCCGAGCTCACCACCCACCCCTGCCCCGACCCCTCCGACCAACCCTCCCGCCTCCCCGCCGACGCCGCCGCCTCCGGTACTACTGCAGCCCCCGCCGCAGCCGCCGCCCCCTTCGCCTCCTAAATCAGACAAGCAGACCATCGCCACGGCGGTCGTGGCCACCGCCGCGAGCACGCTGGTGATCTCCGGGTTGCTCTTCTTTCTGCTCAAGAGGCGCGCGGTCTCGCGGCGCAGGAAGGAGGAGAGCGGCTCCAACGGCGGTCTCCCGACGATCTCGCGCGGCGGCTTTACGCGGTTCGATGGTAATGTCAAGGGACTGATAGTGGATGAGGATGGACTGGATGTTCTTTATTGGAGGAAGCTTCAGGGGAGGAGCGGCAAGAACAACTTCGAAAAGGAGGCTTTGCGGAGCCCGAAAGGAGGAGGAGGAGAAGCGGGGGAGGAAGGCGGGGCACCTAGTAGAGATCGCCGGAGAAACTCCGAGCCCATCCAGGAAATCCATTTGCTCCGAGAGAAGTCCACGACTTCCTACGACCCATTTAAACCTGAAGCAAACGACCCGGTTCAGAATGTCATGCCTGCTTTTCCGTCTCCTCCGCCTGCCGGGCTCATCCTAGAGGCTGTGGAGATATCCACCGCGTCAATTCGACCGCCAAATGTTCCTGCTCTGCCGGCCCCGCCTCTGCTGCCGGTGCCACCACCACCTATTCCACCATTAGCACCAGCCAAAAGGTCAACGGAGGTACTCACCTCATCAGCAATCGGAACCAATACAAGGGCCGCACCACCGCCCCCTCCACCAATCCCAGCCGCAAAAGCGCCACCGCCTCCGCCACCTCCGAAGGCGGGTGGTCTGGCTTCATCGCTAAAACCTCCCCCGCCGTTGCCGAAAGCAATGCCAGGCGCCAATAAACCAGGGGACTCGTCATCTGGGAGCGCTCAAACCGGAACAGATCAGGTGAAGCTGAAGCCACTGCACTGGGATAAGGTGAACATTGCTGACACGGAACATTCGATGGTGTGGAACAAAATCGAGGGTGGTTCTTTCAAGTAAGCGCATTCTAAGAAACTTGCGGATTCTAGTAGCTTTAGGACATCCATAATTTTTGTTTCTAACCCCTTGCTCATTTTCCATTACTTGCCTCAGGTTTGATGATGATATGATGACAGCTCTATTCGGATCCGTTGCCGCGAACCGCAAATCTCCTCGAGGGAACACGAGTCCAGCGATTCCCGGTGCCGTCAGTCCAGGCCCATCAGGACAGATCTTCATACTCGATCCTCGAAGGTCACAGAACATCACGATTGTGCTCAAGTCTCTGACTGTTTCGCGCAAAGAAATTCTCTGTGCGCTCGCCGAAGGCCAAGGCCTAAATGCCGATACTCTCGAAAAGCTAGACAGGATCGCCCCCACGAAAGAAGAGGAAGCCCAGATCCTTGGATTCGGCGGTGACCCTACAAGACTCGCCGATGCAGAATCTTTCCTCTACCACCTCCTCAAAGCTGTCCCCTCCGCTTTCACTCGTTTCGGTGCCATGCTGTTCAGGTTGAACTACGAATCAGAGATCCTACAGCTAAGAGAATCTGTACAGAGAATCGAATCGGGGTGCAAGGAGCTTCGATCACGAGGACTCTTCATGAAACTTTTGGAAGCGATCCTTAAGGCCGGCAATCACATGAATGCCGGAACTTCCCGAGGAAATGCGCAAGCCTTCAACCTTACCACTTTGCGAAAACTCTCCGATGTCAAAAGCACTGACGGAAAGACTACCTTGCTTCACTTTGTCGTGGAAGAAGTGGTCCGAGCAGAGGGGAAACGCTGCGTCACCAACCGGAACCGTAGCTTGAGCCGCATCAGCAGCCAGAGCAGCAGTGCGAGCGCAAATTCTGAGAATCGGATGTCGAGAGAGGAAAGAGAGAAGGAGTACATGATGTTGGGATTGCCGATCGTAGGAGGTCTCAGCGCTGAGTTCTCTAACGTGAAGAAAGCCGCGGCAATTGACCATGAAACCTTCGCTGCCTCATGCGCGGCTCTCACGTCCCGTACAGAGGAAATCCGGCAACTCGTGTCTCAAGGTACTGGGGACGGAGGAGGGTTCGTGAGAGTAATGCAAGGATTTCTCGAAGCCGCCCAAGACGAATTGAGTGCCTTGAGGAAAGATCAGGCAGCTGTGACGGAGATGGTGAAGAGGACAACTGAGTACTACCAAGCAGGGGCCTCAAAGGACAAAGGAGCAAACCCACTTCAGCTGTTTGTTATTGTTAAGGATTTCCTGAACATGGTTGATCAGGCGTGCGTCGAAATTGCTCGAAACCAGCAGAAGAGGAGAACGGCAGCGGCGACCACGGGGTCATCGCCGCCAACATCTCCAGCAACAAGACCCCCTGTGAGGTTCCCAAAGTTGCCACCACATTTCCTGTCGGAGAAGTCCCGGAGCACGTCCAGCGGATCTGATACAGATTTCTGATTCGGCTCGTATTTGAAAGGGAACAAGCTAGTGTGTTTAGGCATCGTAGAAACTGTACCATACGAGGACGCATCAAGCATTCTTTCATTCCCATCATATTCTTTCGCAATTATTGGTAAATATGATCCTGTATATCAGTTTTTTTCGTCACTTGCTGTGGCAATGTTGTCTTTATTCTTCGGCAATTATTGGTAAAAATGATCCTGTATATCAGTTTTTTTCATCACTTGCTGTGGCAATGTTGTCTTTCTCGTCACTCGAGTAGATAGCGCGCGTGCCGGATACAATTGTTGAGCTTGATCATTGTTCTTTAGTCCAAGATGATTGAAGGCAAAAGATTGTCTTTTGTGCACGTTCCACGAGTGATACTACTACTGTGTTTTGGTAGAAAAGAACCTTCAATTCCTGAGATCTGTTCAGGCTTCACAGATTCTGAAATGTGACAGACCCAGAAACTATTTCAGAAGAGTCGTCATTCTAACCATTCAGTACTCATAGTGGAGGATTCTCCATAGAAGATCCAGTTCAAAGAAAGATGTTGATTCGACTGTTGCAGGACATGAGAGCAAAAGAAAGAAAAATTGCATCCATGGCTACGTTCATGCAAAAGAAAAGCATGCCAAACACCTAAGAACATGCAGTCATTCCTTCGAGATATCCACTGGAGGAAACAAAATTTCCAGAAACCGAATAGCCCATGAAAATACCTCAATTTTGCAGAAAATCAAACATGAGCACTACAACATGTCTTCCGATTGTCGAATCAAGTGACATACAAATAGAAGATGGGATTCAGAACACACTAATTCAAGAGTTACCAGGTTGATGCACTAGATCACGGGGATCCTAAGACGCCAAACCACAATGCACTTTCCAGAGAGTGATAACACGATAATGTTTTCGACAGGAACAAGATGGAAGCCGACTATGTATCTTGTTCAGAGCATGATATGTCAAAAGAGATCCATTCGAAAGAATAAGGAGGGCCGAGGAAGAAAGCGAGAGTTGTGCTTCCAACCCTAGAGATACAAATGGAAGTATAACTGCATGCGACATTTTCTGCAAATACTACGAGTCTCCAACATAAAGTATAGAAACTGCAAACTAGCCCTATGTAATTGAAGCCACAGGGGGCTATAGAGACTAGTAACGCCTTCTGCAGATTCTCAGATGAATTCTATAAATCAAAGTTTCTGAGACAATCGCTATGTATATGTGTAATGATAGAGAGCGAAAAAATGCGACATCTCAGGAGACATCTGACCTACCTTACCATAAACTCAACACTGCTTGTATCTTGCCACAACAGAACCCAGACTCTATTATATGGGTGTCTCTCTAGTCATTAATTCAAAGCTCCTCCTGTCTCATAAATGACTGGAGGCGATCCGCTAACTTTACACACCATTGAGTCTCTGGATATTTCTCTCAGAATGCCTCTGAAGCACTCCAAACCAGACCCACCTCTTCGGTGCCCTTGCTCAAACCATCCTTTTCGAATAATCATTGAACTTCAGCTTTGTTAACCACCTGTACAATTGATTAAATAATTTTAAGGGCTATTGCCACAATAAAAATTTCCATGAACGAAGCAAAGGTAAACGATCAACGGTGAAAATTAAGTGAAGCTATATGAAATTGTCGTGCTTTCGCATTCTTGTCTCTCTTCCAGATATAACACTGCCGAAAGGCTAATGAAGAACCGCAGTAACTAGAGCACTTTGATTCCTGCTTCTGAATTAGCCGGTTTGCGCTGGAAGAGTTGACAGTTGATAGCATCATGTCAAACACTCTAAAGCTCATTTGGAAATGAAGATGTACCAAAATTAATGATGAGAAGAATGACCTCCTTTTACCCCTCCCTCAGCATTCTCCAGTGACCACTAGACACAGACGTGTCCAATAATAACTCATGACATAAACATATTATGCTCAGGCAGAAAAGCTGCTCCATTCAGTCTAGACAATTGAGAAACATTGTTCCTTCGCAATCATATGCTCTCCTCCAAGGCACGCAACTAACTCTACTTATAATTTAAGCACTTCACGATCTTGAACGGCTTGAATGGATTACTACAAAAGAACTGTACCTTTTTCAGGCCGTTTGTCAATTTACTATGCCCTGGCTGACCTGATATGGGTGTGCCTCTCTGGGTGAGACTGGGTCTTGGGTTTTTGTGCCCTGCCTTCTTTTCTTCCTGAAAAAAAAACAATCTTCTTATAGTAATGTGATCTCTCAAGAGGATGTTATGCTAAAATTTTCACAAATTCCATGATGTAAAAAATGCCCAAACCCAAATAGATATGTTGTTGATACCTTTAACTTTGCGGGAAATTGTAGCTTCCCTTTATCTACAGCCGTGGATCTTTCCTTCAGCTTCTTCATAAACTGAAATAAGATGACGAGAAAAATTTAAGCCTTACCAAAAAAAAAAAGCTTTTTTTTTTTTCCTTACCAAAAAAAAAAAAAAAAATTTAAGCCTGTAAAGGATACAAAAAAAACATTTTCAGACTAAAAGGATGAACATGATCCACACCAGTGGAACCTCTGTAACCTTTCCCGCCCTCTCAACACTTCTAGAACCATAGGAAGAGGATGCAGGCTGAGAAGCTTTTTGTTCCCCACTCCCTGCTTTAAGTGGCCTGAAGAGTGATATATGAGATCGATGTTAATGATGCACTGGTAAGCTAAAACCTTGCTCCTTGTGCACACAACACATTACGAAATAATTGGGTTATCTAAATTTTAGTTTTATGATAAGTCACTGCAATTGA
Organism: Lenwebbia sp. NSW1173648; assembly: GCA_029784005.1. Taxonomy (NCBI): domain Eukaryota; kingdom Viridiplantae; phylum Streptophyta; class Magnoliopsida; order Myrtales; family Myrtaceae; genus Lenwebbia; species Lenwebbia sp. NSW1173648. The sequence continues at coordinate 3,180,371 of JARCGZ010000011.1, forward strand.
TTGAGCAAATAATATGCTGGTACAATACTTTAAACAGCATTAGAGAGTAAAGTTGCAAACTGAAAAAGTTAGCATCTGTCAGAAAATATTGTGCATTGATTCAGACAAAAGGTAGGATGCAATTGGGGCAATATTGCATGGAGAATGTTATTATTAAATCATTACCCTCCATTTTCCTTCTGTTTAATTAGGGGAATGGAAGCCTTTGGTTCTTCCTCCCTGGATAGCACCTGCCAAAGTTAGAACCGATGTGCTTTGTACGTTACAAACAACAGGATTTTGAACAATGATAATCATCAGTTCCAAGTTCCAACAAAGGAGTCGTGTGTTTGAGATGAGAGAGATCAACGTCATCATAAAACTTACCTGCTCAGGTTCTTCACCAGACAATTTCTGGCCCACATAATTGTTCTGGAACATCTTGAATGCTCGCTTGACAATGTCCTTATCCCCCATCCTCTCCATGATGAAAGATTTCCTCGTGGCAGGAGAAGCTGGATGAGAATTTGTGGAACCCAAAGCAATCGACATGTGCAAGGCTTTAGGAACTGCATTTTTCTTCTCTCCCTTTGTAAGGTTCTTGCTCTTGGGCAGAGATGGACTAATCCCTGGCTTGCTCAAAGATCTCAATGAGGTTGTTATTGGGGTAATGGAAGCCGATGGCCTCGACTGTCGAGGGGTGGTCACTTTTGGGGATCTCAACATTGGTGACTGTGGCTTCTTCTTACGTACCGCAGCGTTCTGCTCCTTACTTGCGCCGCTAATCTGGACCAGACAAAGAAAGGGGAACCAGCAGTATGATCAAAGCAAGTATAATCAAGATCCTTCAACGATGGCCAAGAGATTTTGTGTATTGTACCTTTTGAGGGAGCTTTGGCTTGTTCAACTTTGCACTCTTCACTTCATACTTTGGAGAGGCTTCTGTCTCGATTTCGCAATGTGGCTGAACTTCCTTAACATCATCTTGAGATCCAATAGGAGGCACCACGTCTTGCGCATCCTTCACTAAATTGTGTTCTTCTGGCCTCTCCACGTTGTCGCGCACTTCTACCACTTCCTTCACCGAGTTAATGTCCTCTGGTTTACCCAAGTCGGTGATTTCGAGAGTTCTCTCTGGTTCTACTTGCACTCCCACAACCAACGAGCTTTGACATTCAATAGTAATCAAGTCATCCTCGTTCGGATCTTCACTGTACAAACCATTTGTCTCGGCTAACAAGCTCATCTCTTGCTTAATTGCTCTGGAGTGACTTTGATCCTCGTGTGTATTGATCTCAAAAGTCGCCTCATCAGCATCCCTATTCAGATCTCCGTTTCTTTCACCCGTTCGCAACGAATCATCCATCATTTTCTTCTCCTCATCCAGTAACTCAGCCTTTTGGGCAGCGATCTTCTTGTAATGGGCTTCAAAGTAAGCCCTTTTCATGGCCACTGATCCTGGCGCCGCGCACTTCTCTACTTCTTCCATGTATTTATTAGGCGAAAAGGTCGACCATTTCTCCCAAGAGAGCGAATCACCCTCAAACCTACCAAATGAAACCGACACTTCAAGAGCAGCATTTGAAGCAGCTGTTGTCTCTCCCATCTGCTTTCATGAAGATCAAGAACCACACACTTTTCTCAGACACCTAATCCCAGTATTATTGACAACCCCCAACCAAAATAACTATAGAACATAAAAACCACGAGCAGTCAACTATGAAGTACCAGCACAGGCATTAAAATGGAATCAATTTCATCAGACAGTAAACGGGAGTCACTTTCACAGATCCAAAAGAGGAAGAAGCCATACCTTAGCAAAAGTTCAAATTTTACCACACAGCTATTTCACCAGCCACACAAGCTGTGCGAAAACCATCGCCACCTGTAGCCCAGCTGGGAAGTCCATCAATCTATCTACTCAGAGACAGTGAGAGACCAAGTAATGAGCCATTCAGGATGAGGACAAAAGGGAAAGGATTAAAATCTGCAACCGATTCAGAAGAGAAAGAGATGAGGATAGCATAAGCATGTGCTCCTCTTCTTTTCTATTGCTTCTTGTCATTTTCAGTCCTGAGATGGGGTTTGTCTGTTTCCCGTTCTTCTGGAAACTCCCCAAATGATAAGCTCCCTCATCTATCTACACAGAAGTAAAAACCCATGATGAAGGTAAGAGAGACAGAGAAAGAAACCGTTGAAAAGGTAGCAGAAGGCCCCCAACCCAACTAGGTTTCAATAAGAAAGTTTCCACCTTTTCCACTATAATCTCTCAATCACTGCTTTTGGAACTGAGAAAGGAGCTCAATGACGAGCCAAGAGGAGAAAAGTTGCGGCATTGGAAAGCCCCCGCCAATGGGATGTAAACAATGAGATTAGTTGGCTCAATGGGGGGATCAAAGTGGACTGACTGATAAAAGGACTGACTTTAATCATTTTCTGAGGCTCATAACTGCAGTAAGATCAAAGCATCCCCATGAAGTTCAAGGAGACTAGAGGGTGATGAGAATCAGCAATCGATGCATATCGCAAGGCGAAGGCCCACCCAGAAGAGTATCTTGAGAGAGTGTCTGCGGGAGGGAGAGACAGAGAGCGAGGGAGGCACATGTGACGGAAGTCTTCCATTGAATGATCTCCTCCTACTTCTCCTACTTACGGCCTTTGTGGACCCTCTCGGATTGAATTTGGCTGAACCAGAACAATAATACTAGTAATTGTCAGGAAATGATGTCCAAAAGGCCGAAAGCGACGTCGTTGGAGGCATCAGAACGTGACCATGGGAGTAGAGTAGCCGTCCAAACTCCCCTCGTGATTATGTGGCGTGAACCCAGATTTGCAGCCAATCTCTAAATGCAATTTCTCTGTGCGTCGGGATCAAATTTCCGACCATTGAGGTCTCCTCGCAAATGACCATGGACTGAAATAAGGTTTTTCCTACAGTACGATGAGACTTCGATCGACCATTTTATTGTGACCCATCTAACCGGCGACATTAAATTTTTTTATAATCCGACGTTGAAGGATCCAATAATTAACATGCGGTCTTTTCTATCCGGCGGTTTTCCAAGGCACCAGAAAAAAGGCCTTGAAATCGCTGTTCGACATGGACATCGTATAATCCATATCATAAATGTTAGCAAGTGAGCTCGGCCTTTAGGTGACTGGGGTCTGGCCACTAGAGACCTAAATCCGATTTCCCAAGACCTAGGTCCAGCTGCAAGGGGTTGGATTTCTCGTCGTGGGAACTTAAGGTCTAGTTTAGGACTTAGCAACTTAAGTTTGGTCGTGAAAGTCTCTGAGTCCAGTCGCTGATAGAAGTGGCACATGTTTGGTTACGAATGGATGGATCAAGTTTACTCTTCTAAACCCATTTAACCCCATATGCTCTTTTCTCGAATTAATCAATCAATCTAGAAAGCAGAACAGCTAAATCAAATCCCTAACAAAGCATCATCTACCACTAGGGAGGTCCATGACCATTTCACCATTCCTTCGGGGCGAAGAGATATATCGATGTTAGGTACTTCTTTGGGTAATACTAATTGCTATTCGATGTTGGGGTCCAGGGATCCTCGATCCTCAGTTGAAATTTTTGGCTCATACCCTACTTGGCTTTGCTTTTGCACACGCCCTTCAACTTGCTTGTCTGGATAACATATACTCGCCTGCCATACCTGTGGACCTGTGTGCTGTCTCTCGCTACGAAATGTTCGGTTTAGGCGCGAGGGACTAACCACCAAGTGTAGACGATGATTGCATACATTGCTAAGATTGTTTGCAAGCGGGCTCCTTCACTAGAACTGATAATTGGTTGGTCCGAGGCCAGCCCGAGCATTCAAGTTAACCATTTGATTCGGCAGTCATAGCTACTTGCTGGTAACACCTGCTTCTGGAATAGAAATCCATTTGGTTGGCAATTGTATATTTCTACTTCTGAAACAAATTTTTACTTCAGAAGCTGTTTTTGGAAAAATTTTAAGAAGTAAAAAAAAATTACTTCTCATCATCAGAAGTCATTTTTTTCTTTTTAACTCTCCCTTTTCATATTTTCTGTCTCTCTCTTCGCTCGTTTGTCTCAACCCGACCCGATCCAAATAATTCTTTTAATAATAAAAAAATCAGAAAAAAAAATCAGAAAATAATTAAAAAATCCTTAAAATGGAAAATTCATAAATAAAAAAATGGAAAATCATATTTTTGATGCTTTTACCCTCTCTTTCTTAAAAAATGACGATTTTGCCCCTTATGGGCAATTCGTCTGGGAAAATTTCGAAAATTTCCAAAAAATCACAGAAAATGAGAAATAATCAAATTTGACTGGCCAAACCCGTCTTTTGCGATTTTCACTTCTGATCTTTCTCAAAACTACGATTTTTCCCTCATATGGGCAAATTGTTCCAAAAATCCAAAAAATTCCAGAAAATCTCAAAAATTGATAAATAGGCACATTTAACTGGCTAACCCTATTTTTGATGATTTTGATTCCAAATTTTTTCAAAATGACAATTTTTTCCCTTTTGACAAATTGTCTCCAAATGTCCACAACTCCTTCCAAACCTTCAAACACCTCTTCTCTAAGCCTTTTGGGCTTCATTAAGGATGCCATGTTTTGATATGATTTTTTTTATCTGCATGTTCCTGGTTCCTCGATTTGCGCACCTATCTTTATTGATTGTGATTGATAGGTTAGATATTCCTATCTGCATGAACTCTTAGATTTTGTCTCTTTTCTCGCTTGTCTGGTTTAGTCCAACAATGGGTGCGGCTACTCCAAAACACCCTTCTCTGATCCGATGGAGCCTATGATCTCGTCCCCTCCATTTTTGAAAAAAAGAATTCAAAAAAATCAAAGCTGAGTTGAAAAGATAAAGATGATGACACCTCAGTTTTGCCTTTTGTCTTTCTGCGTAGAGATGCCTTCATGCCAAAAAAAAGCTCATCATTATTATAGATTTATGTCCCAAGTTTTTATTAATATCTAGGTGATCTCAAGGCACATACAACTACCGTAGATTTGTGTTTCTAGAGATGGTTTAGACACGAAAAAGGTTCATATATTATGCCCATTGCGATATAAACCACGCCAGAGGCACAGAAGCGAAAGCACCGGAATTGCCCGTGCTTTTAGCGTTGATATATGAGCTCGACCATCGTATTCATTAATACAATTTTTTCATAATTTTTTCCGCATTTACATAAATGCAAATACTGACGAATTATACGTAAATCCGTCAGTAGTCACATTTAAATTTTCTTGAATAACACGCATTTTAGGTTATGATCAATAATTTTTCATAAAATATTTTGTGTTAATAATGTTCTAGGAGTATAAATTTTCAACCGTTACCAAACGAATTTCTGTTCGAAAAGTAGAAATTTTGTCATGTTATCAAATGCCTTTTTTCTGATCAGAAATCAACTTCTAAAGCAGAAGAAGAAAATCAACTTCTTCTTCTGAAGCAGAACTAGAAAAATCAACTTATGGCCAGAAGTTGATTTTTGAAGCAAAAGTGTTACCTTGCGCGCCCTAACCAATCATCACATCGGTTAGGAGTGTTACTCCTTCCAATGACAACACATGCCAAACAAATCCGTACTCGTACTGTTGTTATACTTTTGGGCCGATAAGTGGGTGAATAGGCAACCCGATTTTTTAGCCCATTTTAAGGGCAGGAGTCGGTTTGCTTCTCATGGTCTGAGGTCATTCTTGTAATTGTGTCTCCATGTAAGAGAAAAGTTGTTTAGCGCCTCTCTCAAGTTTCCCCTGGATGGGTGGTGGGCCCATTATGTTTTACTTGACGAGTGGTTGGGCCCATTTAATTTGCAAAAAGAAAAATTATGATTTTTTTTCCTCCTCTTTTTTTTTTTTTTGGTTGGTTTCTCACGTTATCCACAATAATATGAGGTAAATCCAACAATCTTGTAATAAAGCCACTTGTTCTAGACACGAATTAGAACACTTAGAGTTTGTCAAAGCATCATCTAGAATATTCATTAAATTAGCCTGGTGTAGACTTATCATTTTGGTTCGGTCGATGAACACGTAGACTGGCATACGGTTTGTCTTAGGACGGAATGAAGGAAAGCTATTAGTATTGTGGAGAGGCATATCTCCTATGTTCCAGACTGTCATTTTTTCCTTTTTTATATATATATTTATATCTATCTATTTATTTTTTGGGTTCATCGACCGCCGACCCCAATTAATTTGAGATAAAGGTGATGTTGATGTTGAATCAAAAACCAGTGCAAACTCGATAACCTAACACGTCGCAACTCTCCATTCGGTCCAATGTAGCGGTTTCCGATCCATCTCGAACGCTCACACGATCTGGACGCGTGCTTCTTCTTGTTGTTGTTGCCCTAGAAACTAGCCAGAGAGGAGTATCGTTCTCACCTGGAGCTTTCTCTGCGAGTTCTTGTTTGACTTTTCACTGCTACACGATGACCAAATGACAAAAATACGAAGAAAGATTCTTCGCTTGTATTATTATATTTTCGGGAAAAAGGCATTTTTTTTATGTCTCCAACGTGCCATTTAAGTTTTGCTTCGGGTTCGTCGGAGATCTCATCAAAGCTTTGGTTGGAGTCAAAACCAGGTTCAGTCGAGAACAAGGCTCCGCCTCCCCCGCCGCCGCCGCCGCTTGCTGAATACGAAGTAAAATTAACCCAACAAAAAAGCCAAATCTGCCATTTTTTTATCAGCAAAACAAGGTCAACGAATCAGAAATCTCCATATTCAACACAGCGGAATCGTCATCATCTACTCCAGTCGAACCCAATCATCGCTGCGGATCATTCCATTTCGGTATTCAAATCACTCGGCGCCGGCGAAAGAGTCGTCGATCGATCATCGTGCGGACATGTGGAGAACGAACCCCAGTTGTGAAAAGCACGTAACGAAGGGCGAAAAGTCAAAGGCGATCGATTTATGGACTTCGATCCCAGATTAGCCGCTAAGGCACGTCGGGTCCCCAGCCGACCCGCCAAAAAGTATCTTTTAATTTTTTTTGTCGGCTTTCCTCTCTTAGGTGTCGCAAACCCGAGGGATTTAGTTAATCAAGCGGCGGAATTGTCCAAACGACCATTCGATCTGGCGGCGCTGGAAACATCTCGACGTGCCACGTGGATTGGAAGAAACTTCGAACTAGCTACAGAGCCGTAGCTAAGTGGAATCGATTAGATTCCTAGGACAAAAAGGCTCCTCCTAAGCTCTCCTCTAGAAGAGAAGAGAACCCAATCGCTTGCGTGGCAAATTTGTACAAGAAAAGCAGAGGAGGATACTATGGACATCGCAACAGCTACGAATTTCACAAGACATTTTGAAATATATTTTGAATATTTTCATCAAGTCGATGTTAATGTGGGGGGCCGAGGTGTGGATTTAGGAATCTTCGAGGGCCCCAAGGGAAACCCGTGAGGTGAGGTGAGGTGAGGTGGTGCGAGCTGGCTGGACAAATCATTTTTAATATATTTCTCTGGATTTTTTTGAAAAAAAAAAATTAATGAGGAGAGCGATGGAAATTGGTTTTTCCAACTTGCGAAATTTATTCTCTTTTTTTGTTTTTTCTCTTTCCTTTTTAGGGTTTCATTCATTGATCATTGTGAAAAAGAGAGTGGTGATCTGTCCAAAACAAGAGAGCAGCTTTGATTAATTGCTGCTGCCAAGCTCAAAAGCCAACCACAAGAGATGGGGAGTGTCGGTAGTGATTGGACTTCACCTAACTCAGATATCAAAAAGCGAACCACAGAAAAAGAAAAAAGAAAAATTAAGCAACACAAAGCTAGAACGCAGAAAGAAAGAAAGAAAGAAAAACATGATGTTATTCTTCATCCTCCTCTAAAATTTGTGAATCGAAATGGAATTTGGACAGCAACAATAACAGAAGAAGAAAGTACTGTAAGAATCATCAATTTGTCCAACCTCAACCCCCCCAAAAAAAATATTGAAGATAATGATCAGTGATCACAACAAATGGAAATCCCCCCCCCCCCCCACCCACCGGAAAAAAAAAAAAGATTTTGTTCTTCATCCTTTCCTACTGTCGCCAAACCAATCTGTACAACACCTATCAAAGAATCATCAATCTGGACAATGTATGAGACAAAGCAAGAAAGATATAAGATCGAAGAATCATCATCGAGTCTCGCAATCCTCCGATTCTTCACAACTAATAGCTCGTGTACCCGATCAATGTCGAACCCGAACCCGAACCCGAACCGAGACGGGATTTGCCGCCCCTCTTGCTGTACAAATCGTACGGCTCCCACAGGTAGTCCAGCGGGCACGGCCTCCTCTCGTCCAGCCTCACCCACGGCTTGCCCTTCCCGCTCCAGTGGAGCAGGCTCACCGGACCCGGGTGGAGCGACCTGCAGCTCCCCCTCACATTGTCGCCCCCGAGGCCGTGCTGGTTCCACCGGTGGTCGATCGCCTCCACGTTCCCCCCGAACACCAGCAGGAACGGCGGCAGCGACCCCAGCTCGTATATCCTCCGCCGCCTCTGCACCTCCATCCACCCCTCGATCCGCTTCCGGTAGCCCCCTTCCCGCCACCTCGCCAGGTCCATCACCATCACCCCCGTGTTGAAGTAGCACGGCTCGCGCGACCCGAAGGCCCGGGACAGGACCGGATCGGACCAGAAGCCGTCGGTAAAGTACTTGGTGAAGTTGGCGTGGCAGTACTCGGGGGCCCCGATGACGCGGGAGCCGTGGAGTGGGGTCTCCCAGAGGCGGCGGATGTCGTCGACCACGACGAGGTCCGAGTCCAGGTAGATGACCCGGTCGACGCAGGGGTCGAGGATGTCGCCGAGGTAGTTGCGGGCGTAGTTGAGGGGGTTCTCGAGGGCCTGGCGGACGGAAGAGGAGATCAGGTTGATGACGGTGTCCTCCCGGAAGATGTAGACCTTGAAGTTGAGGGAAGGGAAAGTGGAGCGGACGAGCCGAGTCAGGACCCGGGGGCTGGCCGGGTCGAACTCCGCGGCGACGAAGTGGAAGAAGACGTTCTCGGGGCAGGAGGCGTGGCGGAGGACGGAGTGGACGGCGGCGATGGAGCCGCGGAGGTACTCGGAGTCGAGGGTCATGGCGATGTGGACGAGGGAGGGGTCGCAGGAGGAGGAGGCGGGGGAGACGGCGGGGCAGCCCTGGCCGTTACGGTACTCGGGGGCCTCGGCGAACCGGGGAACGTCGGCGGCCGCCGGGAAAGAGCGGATGGCGGAGCATAAGGGAGACAGGGTCAGGAGGAGGAGGAGGAGGAGAGGAGTGCCCATGGAAGGGCGCGGTTGTAGGGGGGAGGGATCAAGAAATCGCCGGTGAGGAGGGTCTTCTTGGGGTAGGAGACAACGATGGTTGTGGCTTTTAAAGAATGGGGTTCGATTCAAGAGAGAGAGAGAGAAAAAACGGAGTCAATGCGAGGGCAGGCAAAGGTCGAGGGGGAGTGACAATGCGAGAAAGAGTCAAAGAGGCCAAAACACGGTTTTTACTTCGCCATGAATGGTCCTTTCGAGGACGATAATCAATAGCCAAGACGGGAAAAAAAAAAAAAACTACTCGATTCTTTGAATTTGGAGCGGAGAGGTCTCGGGTTCGATCCTGCCGGGCTCACTAAATCTTTGGGATCGGGGGTTGAGGCGATCGCATTCTCCGCACCGGGGTAGCTCGAGCTTGGTCGAGGTAAAATGCGAATCGGATCGAGAAGGTACGATCGAGGTAAAAAGACATTTATGGCAATTTGACAAAGCATGGTATATAATCAAAGATTGGCATCGGTTGGCATGTTAATATTCGCCGATTTATTTCCCAAAAAGGATTAATTTCGCAGTTGGGTGATTTGTGTGTATTTCTCGGTGGGGAAAGAACAATGACTTGGAAAGAGGTGGCAAGCAAAGAATTATAAGATCCTTTTCTTATTTTACTTTTAGTATGGGGAATATTCACCTAAGCTTGCTTCTAATTTATCCGGTTGGCGGGCGGTGGGTGTGATTGATGCGCCTAATCGGATGTATTAGGCAACTTTTATTTTACTTAGCCTCTACTTAGAGCCATGATTAAACCATGATGATCGGCATTTTCTCGTCCCTCTCGAAATCCCAATAATAAAGGGTAGAGAAAAAATTGCGATTTTCTTTTTTTTAATGTTTTTTAAACTTTTTGAACTAAAATGAGAAGGCCCTAATGTTATGTATTCGCTATTATAATGTCCTCGAAGGAAGAATTAGAAGCGAAGATATAATGTACTTAGCGTGCGCTGCACTTCCCCATTTTGCCTTTCCGCATTTGACCTCGAGATCGGACTTTGGTGTTGAATTCAATTTCTCGTTCTAATTTATGACGACATGTTTTTTCTTTCATAGCAAATTATGACGACAAAAAGAAGTTGAATGTCATAGTGGCATGCTGCCCATAATTGTAGGCGTCTAATTTTATTACAATCTCCGTCAAATTTGGTCCCGTGCAATTTAAGCAACATTAACATGCGGTTCAATTGGATATTCCCTTTTCTTTTCTTTTTTTTTGGGAAATCTAATTGGCGCTTCCTTATATACGTACCGAGTAAATGTCCAGTTTACCCCCCTCCCCCCAAAAGAAAAATTTTTGTTTCCTTTTCGTCGAACTTGGAAAATAATTTTCCTCGTTTGTTGCTAACCTTGGGTTGAATTTTTGGAATATTATTTGGACAAGGAAAGAATGTTCGGACAGTTCAACATGTCTTGGCTTGGCTGTATAGTAGTAATCCCAGGCTGGCATGTTCGGATCTATCGCAATTCCTTCGATTTTCCCTTTCTTAGAAAAATCAAATCTCTTATTACGGAAAATGGAAATAAAAGATTTCACTTAGTTCTCTTACGTGATGTGGGGTCATATGATGGAACACCATTAGTAGATATTCATTAATTAACATAGATTAGCACATTAATTAGATCAATATTAAGTTTCTTTTTGGTCAAATCAATAAATTAAATTTTTTCTTTTGGGGTCGAAAACAATAAATTAAGTTGATTCATCCCCGTAATGGCACTTTTTGAAAAACGAAGATGCGGTGCACTATTTGTAATTTCGGTGTATTAATAATATTGTTATTGGGAATTGGAGTTTTTTCTTGGTTTTCCCGAGATTAATTTAATTTAAGGGTCCGTCTTAGTTATAGCTCGTACGGGCAAAGAGGCCACTATTCGTTGGCTCGTCCATTTCGCATATGACTAGGCATCTCGACACGTGAACGATGACGAAAGGGGAGTTGGAACATTGCAATGCCGTGATCTCCTTTCTCGGAAAATCAATCGAAATCGATAATTGTAGAAAAGAACGGAGAAATGGAGGCGAGTCTAGCCCGATACAGTATCAGGCTCCGGATGAAACTGAAGCTTGAAACTCGACTCGAACTTGATCGGGGACTTTTTTTTATTTGCTTGAGCTCGACTTGGCTCTATTTTAAGTAGATAACACCGAACGTGTTGAGTAATCTTTTCTCGCTCGGTCGAACTCGATTGCGCTAGAAATACTCGCACTTGCCCTTTTCGTTGGTGCTTAAATTTATAGTAGAGGGTAAACGTATAATTAGAATAGTGAAAAGTAATATCATAACCACATTTTACATTATTCCTCATCAAAATAGAAAAACGCGTAAAAAATGAAATGGTCGATTAGGTTCGGACACCGATCGAGTCCATATTCTCTGGGGTCGAACTCGGCTCGACAAGCTACTCGAGCTACTCAAACTCGAAAAGAACCGAGCCAATTTCGAGTAGGTGACGAGTAGCTCGACTCGTTCCTTATCGAAACCAAACTGTTGGATTGATGGGGAAGTGTATGGGCAGCAACGATCAAGCGAGAAACATGCACAATATAGAAAAGTCTTTTGATTAAAAATAAAATATGTCTAGTAATTGATTCTATTATTTCTTATCAAACATGGAATAGTAAATTTTATTAGGAAGCTTTGAAGAAGCAATTGGTAATGCATTGCTTTCCACTACGTGTACATCACTTAACTAATCAGTCAGATCTTACCATATTACGTGAATTCTTATTTTCAAACAATCAGCACAGTTGCTACTAAAGCAGAAGAGAGAATTACGAAATTTGTGTATATTTCGACATACATAATGAAGATTACATCAGTCTATTTATGTACTCTATGATATCACCATATAAGATAATATATATCAATCAAGATACACACAATCAAAAAGAAAAATACATGCAATCTTGAGAGACGCGTAAAATTAACAGAATCATTAAATATTCTAACGATATTCCGAATTATCTCCAACGAACACGAAACACCTCATGTGTTGACTCAAAAAAATCAAATCCATCCTAACTAAAGTCTCCGCACAATGCATTGTTTAAAAATTCTCCACACCATCTTTTACTTAACACTGTATAATTGGAAGTTGCAAAGACATAACGACAATCCGTATCTACGAAACTAAATATTTTTTTTTATTTTCACTGATTTTTAGCGAGTCTATCGCCCGTGGAAAAATTAAATTTACGTATTGATCATGAGATAATTGACACGTGCGAAAAAAATTAGATTACAAAATTAACTTCAGACACAACGATGTAAGAATATTGTAGTTATTTCTACGTTGGACAACGTCTCGGAGGAAGCGAGATTCGTTGCCTCCAGCAGTGAAATGCCAGTTGTACGTACAGAGGAGTCCAGCTGTGATTGATGAGGACGGCCGAGATGGGACCAGCCAAGGAAGGCACAGCGCTGACACCTGATTGGTTACCCCGTTCCCCACTACCCAAAAAAACTCCATGCGACCACGTGGCACGTGCCTCCTCTTTTGGGAATACTTTCGCCTCATCACTTCTTCACCAGACCCCACCTTAGATTTCTCGTTGCTTAATTGGTCATTGAGTTGAGTCCCACTCTGGCAACCGAAAAAGAAAAAGAGAGAGAAAAAATTCACTCTAAACATTTAACGCGACTTCGTCTCTCGAAAAATAAATAATTTAAAAAATATTTTTTTAAAATAATCTCTTATATCGTTTCCAAAAATAAATAAATGTAATTTCTTCATCGCTTACGAAAATAATTAGGCATAGATTATTATCGATGATAAAAATATTTGCCGTTGACTAATTTTTCTAAATGATATAAGTATTCATTTTTTGCGACATGTTTTCGCTCATTTTTCACCAAACGAACGCACCCTTAAAATTTAGTCTAGATCTGGCAGCTTTTCTCTCTCATTTTTTTGAGATTTCTATCCCGTTCTAGTTTAGATTTGGGGTTTTCTACATGTATGCTTTCGGGTTTCGTTGGTGAACAAGGCTAGTTTCGAAGGAGATCAGAGGAGCTTCGTGAAGGTTTCGCTCTCACAGATGTCAAATCTATGCTCGTTCAACCCTTTTACTCGGCTCGGTGATGGCGTTGGGGACGCCAAACCTAGGCGTGCACTGCCGAAAGGCAAAGCCGTAACAACAGACGGAGTTCACAGTATGTATTCATTACCGAAGACAGGTTCGGTGATCGGCCGCCGATTATGGTAGTCATAGATGTGCTATTTGAGCATGTAACTCATTACCTTGTTTAGATGATTTCTCTTGTTATGTGGAGCTTGTTTTGTTTTGAAGTTGTCTGGGATGTATTTTGGTTTGTAGTTGAACTGCTACATTTTTCTTTTATATCTCGAGGAAGTGAATGAAATGAAAAGTTATTTCCGAAAAAAAAAAAAAAGCGCGCACCCTTAAAATCGCATTTTTCGTATTTGATTGTGATGACGGGTTTTAATGATGTGCGTTAATTAAACAAGGGCGGTGAAGTAATTACGCGGCAAAGATATATTTATTGGTTGGCTTTAGGACAGGTGCCTCGAACAATTTTGGCACCACACTGTCAATTAAATAGAAGATACCTCCTTCAGTGAAACTAATACTAAAATTGCTGTCCGGGAAGCAAGTGGGCAACCTTTTTAATTTCCTTATCGTGATAGTTTTGTTTGGGCTCAGTCATGTACTGAACACACAAGCAGTTCCAACTTCCAATGATAGCGTGGTTCACATGTGTACAGTCAACTTGAGCTGCGGGGAAACTTTATAACTCAGGGGGTTCTGCAAATCTTTTTAGATAAATTCTCGAACGATGAGTTTACTATGACGTGAGATTTTATGAAATCACTATTAATAATTTTAATAATTTAAGCTATCAAAAGGGGGGAGAGATTGATGAGGATGTAAGCCATAGAATCAGAGCAGGTTAGATGAAATGGCGCAGTGCATCGGGGTTTTTGTGTGATCGCAAAATCCCTCTTAGGCTAAAAGGAAAATTTTATAGAATAGTAGTAAGGCCTGCAATACTATACGGAGCTGAATGTTGGCCAGCACAGAAGCAACATAAGCATAAAATGAGAGTAGCGAAAATGAGGATATTGAGGTGGATGTGTGGTCATACAATAATGGATAAAATAAGAAATGAAAATATTCGATGAAAAGTTGGAGTAGTACCGATGGCAGAAAAGATGAGAGAACATAGATTGAGATGGTTTGGGCATATTCTCCGAAGATCTATGGATGCTTCGGTAAGAACTGAAGTTTGTTACCGAGAGCATGACATGAAGAAAGGAAGGGGTCGGCCGAAATTTACTTGGGGGAAAGTAGTAAAACAAGATTTAATGAAGTGAGAATTGGATTGGCGTACGGTTTGTCTTAGGACGGAGTAGAGGAAAGCTATTAGCATTGTGGAGAGGCAGATCCTCTATATTCCAGACTGTCCTTTTTAGTCCATTATCCCTTTATATATATAGTTATTTTTGGGATTCATTGACTGCCGAATCCAATTAATTTGGAATAAAGGTGATGTTGATATTAAAGCTATCAAATAAAAGCGTGATTTGATATTTTAATTATTCCGTCAATACCGTCGTTTTTTTTTTTCTGAATTGTTGACGGACTCGCAATCGAGGTTTTTGTTCATGTCCAACTTAAACTTGCGGCATTGTTTAGTATGAAGTGGCCAGTGAGTGACTTCAGCATCCTCGTGTGGGTTGAAAAGAGCAGGTGAACACCAGCTCTTTTAGCACAAGAAAACAAGAATGACATGTCGATGTTTTTGTCAGCTACTGCTGATGATGACAGCGATCGAGATGATGCAAAAAAATAGGGGAGGAGGGTGAGAAGTTGGTTTAATTTTAGGTGGTGCTTAGGATTCTCTGACAACACGAGAGGCCCCAAGTTTTTTGATGGAAGAATGAGGGCCACAGAAGTCACTGAACTGAGGTACACTGAGAGCCTGTGAGACCTGCACTCTGGCCGGTGCTGTTCACCGGCCACGCGAAAGTATTACATGACCAAAGTGAGTGATGAAGCCATTCCACAGAGAACATGTAATGGTGCGCATGACAACACTTCTGCTTCATAAATTAACTTTCGATCAAAAATTAATTTTTTTACTTTTACTCAGAAGCAAAGGTTGATTTTTCTACTTCTGCTCTAGAAGTTGATTTTTGATCAGAGAAATTTGTTTGGTAATGATTGAAAATTTCTACTTCTGAAACATTATTGATACAAATTTTTCCATGAAAAATTATTGTCGGCGGCCGAAAAATTTATACTTCTTTTTTAAAATTTTTTAAAAGATAATTTTTATTATTAAAAAATGTTATTTATTTTTTAAAAATAAAAAAATTGTTATTTAATTTTTACTCTGGTGGCCAGAGACAGCGACTCAGCGGCGGTCGCGGTGGCGGTCGACGGTGGCGGGCTAGGTGGTGGTTGACAGTAGGCCGCAGGGAGTGGCGATGGTCGGTGGTTGGCGACGGGGGGCGGCGGCGATGGTCAGCGGTTGGGGGAAGGGGTCGTGGGCGGCGGCCAGCGGTGGGCGGCGGCCAGCGGAGGTCTGTGGTAGGTGGCGACAGTCGATGGTCGGCGGTGGTCACGGGCGGCAGCCGACAGAGGTCGGCGATGGGTGGCGGCAGCGACGGTTGGCAATGGGGGGCGGTAGATGACAGTGGTCGGGGGTGGTGGTCAGCGGTGGGTGGCGACAGAGGTCGGCGATAGGTGAAGGCAGGCGTGGTGGAAAAGAGGGTGAGGTCGTAATGAAAGGATGGTGAGGCGAGAAGTACTTCTTGAGTTGAGATGCAATTTTTTTTTTCAATTTCTCAAATTTAGGGGAAAAACAACTTCAGAAGTGAAAATTCATTTCAGAAATAGAAATTTCTTTCAGAAGTAAATTTTTTTATCAAAGGAATTTCTACTTCAGAAATTCACTTCCAGAAGTGTTACCATGCGCACCCTAAGGGACCAAAATCAAAGTGTTTCCTCTCCATATGATGTCTTAGACTTTCGGTTGAAAGCTCTCCTCACTTTAACATGGTTAACATGATATTAGAATCAAAGTTGATACATCCCGTGTCGCGTTTCATATCTCGCATTTGATTCGTCATCCATGTGAAGTCATCTTAGCCTGTCAAGAGGATTTTGTATTAGGGTGTTGCTAGCATAATAGTTTTTGGGTGACTGTGAGAGTAACAGTATGTTGCGAGTCAAAATTTTTTAAAAGAGTGGGCCCCACAGTGATCTCTAATTATTATTATTATTTTTTCAGAATAAGCTGCTAATTTTTACAGTGAATTAAAGATGGACACGTTATCATTACTCTTTGTATTACTTGTGAACTAGATTCATCTTTCCTATATGGAGACTCCTCCATTTGGTAACTTTTACATTGGAGGTTCTTCAAATGCTCGAGATCAGACTCACACATGACATTAGCAACCAAATGGAAGATCCCAGTTAAGTCACACCACCAAGAATACCTTGAATTAGCCAAGATGCCCGCCGTTTGTGAAAAATTACATACTCACTAACCAAAACCCTAATCCCAATTTTCTCTTTGTTCTCTCTCCATCTTGGTGCACCTACACAATCATAGTTCATGAGGATGGGAGGTTTTAGGTTACGTATAGGTTCCATCTAGAACTCGAAATCTACTCATCAGAATAGGTTTCTCATTTTTTAGAACCTGAATCTTACCATGCATACCCTAGAACATGGGACCTACCTTGTCACAACTCACAGGTTTCAGGGACTACCCAGGTTCTGTTGGAAAATAACATCGAGAACGGGATGAAATAGAATCAGACTTTGAGGCGTGATAACACTCTCTTTAAGGATTTATGTGCTCTACAACGTTGCTAATGATTTCCGACAAATATCCTCCAGGATACAACAAAGTCTTTGTGAGAATAGCAGATAGCAATTCTGATATTTTTCCAGGATCTCTCAAGGGAAATAATTGAAAACAATGGCCGTGTATCTTTTGAGAAAACAAAAAATGGAAGTTCTGAAATTGAAGTGTTTAATGAAAAGAGTCATAGTATGAATATATAAGTGAAGAGAAGACAACTCTTCATCCGAAAATAACTATATTCGAACACAACTCTTCATTCCCAAAGGAGATTAATTCGGATACAACTCTTCATGTCCGAACCGGTAGTTACGTCCGAATAGACACACACTCCAAAGGATGTAAGAAATTAATGCTAAATTCGAAATTAAATAATAATAAAAAATAATTGTAACTCCTTTGCGAACAGTCGCACTATTTGGATAAACAAAACGGTTATTTTATTATTAAATTCGAAATAGAAAATAACTGTAATTCTTTTGTGAACAGTCACACTGTTTCGTTAGGATACAACAGTTATCAATAATATTTTTAATAATAATTTCGAATTTCAATAAACAAAGAATAGTAATCGTTGATTAGTGTCAAATCTAGTCCACGTGTGCACTCACATCCTTTCGATATGGGACAAGGCACCTCTTAGTTTGTTTCACAAACAAGCTACTAACAGGTTCCACCTGTATTTTTAACCATTGTAGTGAATGATCACATTTAATTATGAAACATTAATAAAGTAAAATCTCAGTCATAAACATCGCCGAAAATGAAAACTCAGGCTGGTGATTTCAGATTACACACTCATCATCGAACGCCGGGAAATAATGTAGGATCGCGGGTAAACATATTTCAAGAAAAACACAAAAACTTGTTACAGGTTCCTGGTTCCACTCACCTGAAACCTACCTGTCGGAACAAGTTCCTCAATTTTTGAAACTTAAAACATACCCTGCAAACCCTAGAACGATGTTCACCCCTAATAATTCAAAGAATGAGATCATCTATTTTTTTTATTTTTCCCCCGTTCTTTCATTTGGTGACCAAAGAAGGTCATCTTTTCAAGCCATTAGCATTGCTGACCTGCGATAAGTCGCTTCTCAGCAATCTGCTTCAACTAATAAACAAACGCTTGCTCGTGATTCTACGTATATTCCTAGAAACTTTGACGAAGTCATTCGCGATTCCAATAAATGAAAAAGGTTATAGAGAAAATTCACATGCCAAACAAGGTGGACTTCCTTCTAGCGCCGGGCTCTATTATCGAAATAGGGGATGAAAAGGAAACTCCAAAACAGAACATAATCATCTGTTTTACCTCAGCGGTGTTATAGTAGAGAAAAACTTGCATCATGGACTACGATTTGCATAAGCAACGGGAAAAAGTCTTGGTATCTGATAATTGAATTCGATTGATGCCCGCGTTTGGCCAGAAAATAATGGCACGTCATGCAACAATTCCATGTCCCCTCCCATGAGGCGAAGGGGGGGTTTCGAGTTAGGAGCATATGCCATCCTGAACTGCGGTATATCCACGAAGCAGAATGAAGTTATTGTCTTCGAGAAGGAACCCTAAAACATATCCCGAAGAGAGTATAACGACCGCGGCCAAGAAAGGGACCGACGTCGAGAATCTTCCTCCCCTCCTGCGCAGTTCCTTTCTTGGCTCTTCATTCGAGCTCCCATGCTTTTCAGACTCGAAGGTCGAAAGGTATACGCAACTCCTGCTCCAATGGATGGAAACAACCCTTTGCATGTGAGTGAACTCGTCGCCCATCTTGACCTTTCCCCCACCTTATGACAACGACATTGCCGCGGCTCGAGCATTCACATGCAAAGGCAGGAAAGATCGGTATCGGACCGCAAACTTTCTGTCGTTGTCTTCTCTCTAATGTCTAATTAGGCCTAGGTTAACTAAGGCTCTGAATTTGCCCAATGCGCAATCTTCTCATTTTTAGACGGAAGAAAATGACACGTCTGTTGCTTAACGTGTACTAGTAACGTTTAGAACCTCTCCTCACCCCAACCCTCTTGGTTTTACTTAGTGTTCCACAAAAACTGCACAGAGGGAAGAAAAACGGCCAAAGCCCAAAGAAAAAAAAACACCTGAAGTTTGTCTTGTTGGGACAAACATAAACATGCCACGACTGTGTAAACGAACCAAAAATTTTGTCACGAGCTTTCAGCCGAGGGAAGAAATACCCGCCCTTTAAATCTTTCCATCGAAGCGAGATGGTATCGCATATGACATTTTACGAGCTTTTTTGCCACGTTTTAAAACAACGGACTAATAGAGAACGAGTTACAACGATCTCCCGAAACCTACGTGAAGCAGATTAGTCCCAATTAAGAGAAATCGGAAAATGGCAAGAAAAGAAACAGTGTTTTCGGCTTTTGCCAACGTGTCTTTCTCTACATGTCATGTCGGCCCCGTTAGCCACGTTATGTGCCGCATCAAATGCTTGGACCGGGGGCATATTCCTCCTTCGCATAAAAATCGTGGATTTTTCTTCTTCTTTTTTATCATTTGAAAAGTCAGAATATTTGTTATCCCAGGAACATGTAAGTGGGTTTTTTTGTTTGTTTGTGTGGAGTTGGCCTAATGAAAACTAAGGAAAGCAGTATGGAAACTGTGCTAGTAATGGACATGAGGAATTCGATCCTCTCTACCTGCGAGAGGTCGCTCAGGTCGGGCCAATCCAAGGGCTCGGGCGTTGGACTTGGGAAGGACAATCCGGCCCATGGGCCCTTCAAAGAGGACTCCAAGTAAGCCCACTTCTCCTATTTAGCTCGATTTGGCGCCTTAACTGTCCTCCTAAATGGGTTATCCTTCCTTTCAAAACCATTTTTTGATTAATCCATTAACGTTAGGTGGGAGAAAACGAACGAACAGATGATTTTCATGCATCAAAGCATATTCGAGCGACTACGACGATGAGGACAAGGGTTCATGCTGTTTTGTGACGCAGCGCAAAGCGTAATAGGAAACGATAACACGCAAAGCGTACTAGGAAGTCTCAAAATTCAATATCAATATTCTGTCCTTCTCAAACATGAATAAACACCTTTTATATGAGGTGTTGTTAATCCTAACCATACTAGGACTCCAAACAGCAAAATCAAAAATTACAAAATTGCCACTAGTAGTAAAATAATAATGCCCAAAAAAATAAAAGAAAATTGACAAATCCAACTAAACGACCCCGAATTGTCAAAATTCATCATTAATCACAGCCAAAGGCGGTGAGTATTGATCAGGAGGCCGTTTCATTTCAACCGACTGAATTTGAGTTCCAAAGTCGTCAATTTTCGAGTCCGCCGGTCCTAGGTGCATCATCCTCCCTTCGACTTCCGTTGGGATTTCTGCCTGTCCAATTGGTCCAAAAATGCACTGCTAATACTCTCCACATCATTTTGGCAATAGGGGTACTTCTGCCGGGGATGATCTGAAAATCGATATCGAATCTCATGAGATTATCTCGATGTGGACATACCCTCATTGAATAATTTGCTTAGTTATTTGAGCGAATGTTAAAACGACTCCCCAGAAAGATAAAAGTGTGACTTATATTATCTCTTGTGATCTAGATCCAAGTAAGAGTGCTTGTAGAAAACTGCTTCTATGTAAGGTTGTAGAGATTAGGATCATATCATTTTGGGGTTTCTGAAAATTGGATCGAGATTCACAAGATCCTACGAATTAAAAAAAAAACAAAAAAAATTTGAAGCCCTAAATTGTGGAATTGAGACTTTGTTTTTATGCATTTACATGGACAATGATCTTTAAGAAGCAAATATTGCTCCATAGCGAAATGAGTTCCATAAAAGTAATGAGAACAAGCAGCGAGACTCGCATCAAGGATGACAAACCACAAGAGCACAAATTAACCGTCTAGATTTGATCCATTACACGATTGTTAGACTACTTTATTCACATATTGTCATTTATCATGTCAAACGTCACACCATTTGTATGTGTCATTTGTAATAACTTTGTTTATGTGCATTTCCTTTCTTATATTGGGATGATTCTACAAGAGTTCCTCAAAAAATTCATTGGAATGAGCATATGAAAGAGGTCGGATTTCTCACATTCATCGAAGTAGAGAGTTCATTTTGTAAGGCTTTATATGATCGCATACATCGCCGAGCTACCTATGGAGTCTCCGGGGCCACCCGGAGAAAATTTCCTCTTCTTGCAACATTAGGCTTTGAGCCGAGTTATTGACGATACCGTTGGTACTTCATGCGGGTAAAAGTTTTGTTGTACATCGAGTCTCATATCGGCTTCAGGACCGTGACTCGATTTGCTCGAGCGACCCACTTCCAAATGCTTACCGCATGTTGACACCTAAATTTTAATTTTTCTTTTTAAAGTTATTCATAAAAAAAATCAGAAATTAAATTTTAGTTCCGACCAAAAATATTTCGTCATTCATATTTAATTCTTTTATCATTCGCACATTACATTTTTTGCATTTACATTGGACTGAAATACACCATTCAATTTTCGGCAATATGTAAAGGGGGTGTGCTGAATTTTTCGAGAGTATCGGACTAGTGGTGGCCACGGTTCGAAACCGGCGGTTCCTGTTTGTGGCCACGGGTTCGGAACCGGCGGTTCCTGTTTGTGGCCACGGTTCGAAACCGGCGGTTCCTGTTTGTGGCCACGGATGAACCGGAACCGGAACCGGAACCGGAACCTTAAGGGGTGGTTTCGGTTCCGATTTTGAACCGGCGATTCCAGGCCGGTTCAAGGCCCGGTTCTGGTTCAAAACAGAAATGGAACCGGCCGGTTCTAGTTTCGGTTCCGGTTCCGATTTTCAAATTTAATTTTTAAATAATGAATTATGAAATAAAAAAATTATGAAATTATGAAATAATAAATTATCAAATACAAATTGTAATCAAATTGTAAATTGTAATCAAATTTGGGGGGGGAAGGGAGGAGGAAGGGGCTTGAATTTAATGAATTATCATTAAGCGCCTACATATCTTCTTGGGGATAGAAGAATCAAAGCCCATGTAGTTCTTTTACCTTTGATAATCCCATACTTTCCTCATCGTCAATCGTCGCTACCTGTTTCGCCGGTTCCGGTACCGGTACTTGTGGCGGTGGTATCTCCATCATCGAAGAATTCGACTTCATTGCTGCGATCCATCTCTTGTTGTCGATGTTGAGCCTTTGTCTTTTTTGCATATTCATAAGCATTTTGTACCCTCTACTAATTCTACCTAGGTCTCCGCTTTGTACGTCACTAGGTTGGAAAGATCTACTATCACATACATTATATCTATTAGAAAATTCATTATACATTTCTACTATTGTGTTTTTAACTACTGTTTGTGTAGCTCTAATATCTACAATTTCAATCAAATGTAAACAATCATAATACGTGTTCAAATCATCACCTAAACCATCTAATTTGGTACGTGGAACGAAAACACAAGCAACCAAATAAATAAGAGGAATTTCGGTATAATAATGCAGCCATTTCGTTCGCATTGCCATAATAGTCGAACCTAATTGATCATCTTTTTCATTTTCTTCAAAAATACCAGCAATAGTAACACACTCTATTAAAAATAAATGCGTAGTAGGATAATAAATATCGGATAAAGTATAAGTTGCATCATTAAAAACTTTTAAAAGATCTAATTTTTTTTTGCAAATATCCCACTCTTGCGGGAATAAATTAATTTGAGAAATATTATTCTAAATAAACATACATAATAAATCTTTATATGCAAAAGATTGATTAAGCAACTCGTACATAGAATTCCAACGAGTTGGAACATCTCTTGGAATTTTTTTTGGTCTTCTTCTATTTGCTTTACAAAATTTGCCCCATTCTTTCATAATTTGGGGATGTCTCCATAAAAATTGAATTGCTATCTTTATTGAGTTAAGAAAAACATCAAGAGTTTGTAAATCATCTTATACACATAAAATTTAAACATGGCAATCACATATAATATGAAAAAATTATCCACCAAAAGCGGGTTTATAAATTTTTTCTAACTCGGGAATGGAAGCGGTATTTGCCGCGGCATTATCAAAATCAACTGAAAAAATTTTATTAACCAAAAAATATTCTTATAAAATTTGTTTAATTATTCTATAAATATTAATTCTCGTATGCCTATCATCAAAAACTCGAAATGCAATAACTCTTTTTTAAATGTTTCAATCATCGTCTATCCAATGACATGTAATACCCATATAAGAATGAGTTTGCCAAGGATCACTCCAAATGTCGCTACCTATATGCACATGTCCATTGAAATTCATAAAAAAGTTTTTCAAATCTTCTTTTTCTCTTTTATAAATATCAAAAAGTTGGCGTTTAAGCGTATTTTTCGAAACAGGTTTTGCTTGTGGAGTACATGCAGTTTGTATAAAATGATTAAAACCAACTTTTTCACCAAAATTAAACGATAAACGTTCAACGGCAGCAAATCTAGCTAATTCTTTTTTATAAACTTTTTCATTGTGGCGAAATAAAGGAGGAGCATTAGAATTGGTGTACCCGAAAATTTCTTGTTGGCTGGTGTCGATCCCCGCTTGCGTTGGATGTTTTGACCTCAGATCCCGTTTAAATGTTCTATAGCCACCTTCAGCTGTAAATTTGTATGTCGCCCCATAATATTTACATTGTACTTAATACTTGTTTCAGCCTAAATGTTCTTTCGTGAAGTGTTCCTATATGTCGGATGTACCATCTCGTTCTAGCTCCTTTGTTGTTGACATTTCTTCGATACTGGTAAGAGGAGGATGCAAACTTTCTCGCGTTGGGACGTGCTCGATGTTGGGAATAATGTTGATATCATTAACATCGTCTCCTCAATATGCAAAATCACGATGATCATGAGGATGAGGATAATCGGATTTTCCTATCGGGCTCTTTTCTCTGCCACTACCTATGCTTTCACTTGCTATTTTTTGAGTGAAAGTTTGCGCCAAATCTTTTATTAAAGTTTGTTAATAATTGAGAAAGTCCATATAAATACATAAATCGTTAATAGATGAAAGTACTTTTCTTTCATTGTGAGGAATATGGTGTTCTACTTCACTCTCCAACCCAGTTCAATACCATTTAAGGACCAAAGGCAAATTAAAAAGGTTATCTTCCTATTTTTCACTAAATTATTACTTGCATGATGACTCTTTTTTTTTTGGGGGGGGGGGGGGGGGGGGGGTCAAAACACGATGACTTCTTCTAGAGATTCAGATAGTCCTCCAGAAAGTAGTCAACTTTGTGATTCTAGTAAACATCAATATCGAACAGCTAAAAGAGAGGAGAGAGCGGCATATTTATTAAACTTGTCATTCAAGCTTACTAGTAAGTGATGCTGAAAAAGTCCATCGCATGCAACCACTTCTGGCGAAAGCTTTTGATATTATCAACACTTGTCTTATTTTAGTGAAAGAGTGATTTCCAATAATCAATAATGGCAGAGGTAAAAAATTGTATTTCCAAAATTTGGTTTTATAGTGATAGAAAAGACTCTTTTGACTACTTGAATATGTCCCATTGGTAAGTAAAATTTTAAAACTAGTCTTGGTATCGTTATCAGTATTGATCTTTCTTATACTGGGCATAATTAAGGTTTTTGTCCTGTGGCGTTTTCTTGTGGTCGCGTACATCAGTGAAGTAATGGAAGACTATCAAGGACAAAATGAAGGCGCTCTCCGAGAGGCTACTCGCCATGATCCTGAAGTACCTCGGCATATCCAAGCACGACATCACTGGCCGCGACTCAAGAGCAATCCATGCTCTGCGCTGCAGCTGAACTCGTACCCGCAGTGTCCCGATCCAGGCCAAGCCATGGGGCTCGCGCCGCACACCGACACCTTCTTCTTGACAATAGTTCACCAAAACGACAGTGCACATGGGCTCCAATTCCACAAGGAAGGCCGAGGTTGGGTTCCCGTGTGTCCCATGAACGGTTCACTTGTGGTGAACGTGGGTGACATGCTCCACATCCTGTCTAATGCCATGTTCCCCAGTGTTGTTCACCGGGTTGTCACGAACGAGAAAAGGCACCGGCTATCCGTGGGTTACTTTTACGGACCCCCGATGGATTTTTGTGTCAGCCCGGTTCACGGACTCACACGGGCCTCAGGCCAGGAGGTCGCCGCTCTGTTCCGGTCCGTCACGGTGACCCCTACGTAGGGAATATCGGGGGTCCCGCTGCCCAAACAGTGGGCGGGGGCTTGGGGGCAGCGCCCTCGTAACAACATCGGGTTTTGGGCTTGTGTTTTAAGTTGGCCTGTTTGTTGTGGGATCAAAAAGATTTGGATAGACTAGGATTTTGGGCCTATTATAAGTCATATATATTGTACTCGTATAAGATATTATTGTAACGAGTGGTTGTGGTTGAAAAACATAAATATTCTAGTGGAATCCCTTTGCAGGACGTAACCTCATTCTGGGGTGAATTTGGGTAAATTCGTGTGTCATTCTTTTTTATTTATTGTGATTGTTCTGATTCGATTTAAGAAATAACCCAACAGAAGGCACTCGCAAATTGGATCAAACAAGCCAAAGCCACGCTAAGAAAAGAAAACATTTCTTCTACTATCACTCACGGCATTGCCACGGGTTTGGTATTCCATGTTATGTCCACATCTGATCGAACATGTTTGCAATCGCTTTCTTTGGATGAACAAAGGATGAGCTGCACCTCGATCGAAAAAAAGGAAATAGAGGACGCTCACAAGGTAGTGCCTTTTAAGAGTTCACCATTGAACGAATTTGATGTGGACGGACAAAAAGTTTAGGGTTGCTTTGAGTCGACGGACCCAATTTAGTGTTAAACAGACTTGGTGTCAATGAACTGAGAGTGCGAGCATTGGAGAATCGAGGCATCCTCAAAGAACTCAGAATTCAACTTGGGGTTTTTGATTTTTAGGATTTTACTTGTTTTGTTTTTACTATTTTTGAAAAAACTGCGCATGTTTCGACTACCAAAAAAAAACTACCGGCGAAGATTTGGCCAGACAACCAGTTCAGATCTTTAGTGCTTCAGCTCTTATTCAAAATAATATTCACTCTAAAGTAAAAAAAAAAAAGCCCTATTTCAAATCATTATTTGAAATAACAAAAAAAATCATTATTTGAAAATTTCCCCGTTTTTAAGAATAACAACAATAAGTGACTGCTTTAAAAAATTGGGGGAAAATTTTAAATAAAAACTTGAAGTGCCATCATTTTCTCAAATAAGGACATGAAGTGGACATTGTTTTAAATAAGAGCTTGAAGTGCTCTCATTTTCTCAAATAAGGGCTTAAAGTGGATATTGTTTTAAATAAGCGCCTAAAGTGACTAGATGAGTCTCAAAAAGGAGGTTGACCTCAAGGGCATTTTCGTCCTTTATTTTTCTGATTTTTTTCTTTCTTAATTTTTTTCTAAAAAAAGGTCAATGTTAAAAAAAAAGAAAAAAGAAATACAGATGGGAGGGCAGCCAATGGTGGTGCGGTAGCCACAGACTCGAGCTGCCTGTGATTCTTTTATTTTATTTTTATAACTATTAGTTTTCTTAATTTTCAATTTAATCTAATTAAATTAAGTGATAATTGTGTTTTGACGAAAATATCTCGTTATTTGAAAGGGGCATGGTCACTTCAGACCTGTTTGAAACTGCCGTGCCAATGAGAATACTTGGTGCCTTGATTTGAAATTTGGGATCAAAAACATATGGCATCCTTTTCAGAGGGGTCAGGGTTAAAATAACATTTCATTCATATCCGCAATAAAATAGAAAAATGTCGCAGTCCAACTGCTACTACTTCACAGCAAAATAAGATCCAAATAACAAGATAAATCAAAAGAACAAGGATATGAGTCACATGCTCAAAAAACAAATCTATGACTTCTTCAAAACAAAATCGACAATCGGCGGCCGATGTCTTCAGTAATGAGCACATACCGAGATCTTTATCTGTTGCTACGGCTTTGCCTTTCGACGATGTGCGCTTAGGTTCGGCGTCCCCAACATCATCGCCGTGTAGAATAGAAAGGTTGAACAAGCACAAATCTGAAAATAAGAGCGAAACCTTCACGAACCTTATCCGATTTCCTTTGAAACTAAACTTGTACACTAATGAAATCCGAGGGAGGCGAAACTTCAAAAAAATACACCAAAAAAAATCCCCGAAACAGGAGATAGAAGCTTCCAGATCTAGACTAGATTGGAAGAAAAAAGCACCACAAATGGAAGGAAAGCAAGAAGAAGAAACAGAAAATTAAATCAGAAAAGGGGAGGGGAGGGAGAGATCTAGCTCAAACGCTTCCCACCGTTAAGATAACAGAAGGAATTTGGAGATGAGAGGGAGAGGAGAGGAGGGGAGGTGGCGGCTAGGGTAAGGGGCGGGGTGCAGGATGTGATGATAAATCTCCTTTTATTAAAAGAAAGAAATCCAACCTTTTACTCATCGTTCCCTTCCAGACTCCTCACCTTAGTCCTCCACCTCTTCACGCACG
Source organism: Lenwebbia sp. NSW1173648 (assembly GCA_029784005.1). NCBI lineage: Eukaryota > Viridiplantae > Streptophyta > Magnoliopsida > Myrtales > Myrtaceae > Lenwebbia > Lenwebbia sp. NSW1173648. The sequence continues at coordinate 3,207,965 of JARCGZ010000011.1, forward strand.
ATGCACGCTCTCTCTAAAAAAAGTAAGAAACCCTAGCCCTCTCAACTTCGCCTCATCTCGCTCTCACCTTAGTCATCTCGCCTTACCGTAAGCCGAACCATCGAGTCTCTGGCTTACTGGTCGGTGAGTTCGCAAGTTTCTAGCTCTTTATTCTAGTTCGAGCTATCTACTTGAGCTATTTAGTTTTGTTCAATCAATGAGAATATTGCTGTACTTCTCATTGTTGCTCCTTGCTTTGATCGATCGATTTGTTGCTCCTTGATTTAAGGTTAGCCCTCATTGCAGTGGTCATATTGCTCATATTTCAAAAATCACCGAATCATAGTTTTTATGAAGTAGACCGGTTCCATGAACCCACTCAGGAACTGGACCACCTTTCCTAGATGGGTCCATGGAACTATTGGGTGGTTTTCGGTTCCTATTTTGTGCAACCAGTCTTTAGCGAGTGGTTCTCGATTCCAAGGTGGGAACCGCCCACCCTGAAACCGATCGCCCCTACTTAAATAGAAGTCTTGAAGCCGATCGGGTCCAGTTCGATTTCACTCAGAGTATCCCGGAGCATGAGCAGGCAGTGATCACCGTTGGTTCTCTATGGGACTTTTCCCGACCGACCAAGCTCAAGCTACCGACGAAGGTCTTATCAGGCGACGAGAAGGCATATCATGCTATGGCCCTTTACATCAAGAGGCACGTGATCCCCGAGGCGACCCGATCGAAGATTCCCACAGTGTCAGTCACAGCTACTCACCGGGCCGAGAAGGAGGAACTCAAGCGAAAGTTAGAGCAAGCCGAGGGAACTATCTTAAAGTTGACCACTACAAATAAAATACTGAAGGATAAACTTGCTTCCCTGAAGTCATAGATCGAGATGGTCTTGTCATCGAGTCATTTGTTTGTGGGTTTGCATTTCATTGTCTTCTTTTCGATGTCGTGTCATGTTTCTTTACGATTTTAGGTCTCTTGTTAGGAATTGTTTTCGGATTTTTGAATTGCAGTACCTTTATTAAATTTTCAGTTTGTTGTGAAACTTTTTCGATCCCCTTCGGGTGAATTCTTCACCTAAGCCAATAAACAAAAATTGTTTGGAAGACTTTGAAATTTTACGTGAAAAATTTTGGGCCCAATCCATAATGTTTTTCATTTAATACGGAATTTATGGGCCAATGCAAAGCAGTCTGAAATTTCGGCAATTTTCTGACCCGGTCTCATTTCACTAATTACTATTAGTAGACTGGATTTTTCTGAAAAATCAAAACACAAAAGTTGGATAATGGGATTTGAACTAATGGCCTGAAAATTTTTGGACCTTAACTCACATTTTTAATGGGTCTTTCGTTCATTAAATAAAAACTAGATAAAACTATTTTCTGAGTGAAATTTTCGAAAATAAGCATTAAAATGTATCAATCCGTACGGAATATACCCAATCTCAAAACACAAAAGTTGTTCTTCGTTGTCTCTACTATCATCTCGTAAATGTTGGTGCCATTTGGACCACTGTATGAATTAATACGAATTTTCTCGTAAAAGTTGACGAAATCGGAATCAAAATGAATCGGTCATTTGGTTATTTGCTTCATTTTTTGAGTCTAGAGGACGTCATGGACTGACCCACCATCCGTGTTTGGTATATTCATTGTGTTATCTACCTTTTCTTTTAGGTTGAGTTATTATGGATACTCCCTGTGCACCAATCATCACCCGCTCCAAGTCTAGACAAATGGTCAAGCAAGCCGAACTGTTGGCCCAGATGGAGCAAAGAATGAAACAACAAATGGAGGAGCAAATGAAAGTGGTCAATGACCAGATGGCCCAAATGAGATTAATGATGGCTGAATTCGTAACCAATCAAAGACAACCGCCGACTGCCCTAGCAGCACCCATGTATCAAGCCCAGACAAGTTTTGATCCCCATATAACCGCTCAGGATGATGGGAACCATGGTGACATGCCTACCCTTGAGGATGCCTTTTTGCTTGGAGTTACGAGCGTCGTCCCACCTCCCGTGAATGTTGTCCCACCAGGAGGTCGTGGCACAGCCCAACCTTTTGGGTATTCTGGCTTGCCCACGGCCCAGATCATCACACCACCCCAGATGACTATCTCGCAGCCCAATGCTATTGCTGGGATAATGAATGATGAAAGTGCAAAGATCATAGCCTAGATGGAGCAAAGGTTACGAGAAGTCGAGGGGACACACAATATCATTCTCGTTGACCTGTCTATTTTCTCAAAGGTCCAGGTGCCCGACAAATTCAAGATGCCCAATTTTGAAAAGTATGATGGCACATCCAATCCGGTTCAGCACGTTCAGATGTACCAGTCTAAAGGATGTAGCCATGAGATGGTACGTAGATTATGAGATCTATTGCATGGAGGATTGGGAAAAGGCGGCCAATGCATCCGTCAAGCACTTCAGTTTCAACTTGGACATTGTCGTCTCTAGAGAAGACCTGGAACAGCCGAAGATGAAAAAGGGCGAGACGATCAAGCAGTATGCCGCCAGGTGGAGGAACGTTGCATCTCAGCTAAAGCCGGTTCCACCTGAGCGGGAGCTTATGAGATTGTTTGTTTCCACCCTTCCTCAGGCAATGTGGTCACGTATCCTGGGGACCGCGGCGAGATCATTAAGTCACCTCATTACAATGGGAGAAGAGGTAGAAATCGGCTTGAAGAAAGGATGGTATGGAGATACCTGTACGAGTGCTAAACGGTTCGTGGCAAAGAAAGAAAAACAACCCGCCCCGCGGGTTAATATGACATATACCCAGAAACCTTCAGCTCATGCACCAGTCGTGCAAGTTCAAAACCAGCAAGCAAGCAAACTTTCGCTCGCAAGGACAAAAGGGGAACCAACGTAATAACTGGCAATATACCCCTCTCCTCGGGACCTTGTCGCAGGTTCTGGCCGTCTTACGCAAGAAAGGGCTTCTGACTTCGGAACCCTTACGGTCAAGTAATATGAACTCACCTAGGTACGATCCATCAAAGAAATGCGAATATCATCGTGGTGAAGTTGGGTATGACAGAGACGATTGTTTTATGCTTAAGAACCGGATTCAGGACTTGCTCGACTCTAGGGCATTTTCATTTCAGGATAATTGTCAGCCTAATGTTCAGAATAACCCTTTGCCAAACCACTCAGGCAAGGTTAATGTTGTCTTCGGTTCCAAAGAAGAGCAGGTAGACAGTTTTAAGGTGCAGGTGGTCGACATTTTTGATGCTCTAGTCAGAGCAGGCTATTATCAGATTGGGGAAATAGTATCATTTGACCAACTTAAGGAAAGGATCTCGAGTCTGATGAAGGATGGGATGATTGTATGTACAAGCCAGGATGGGTTGGTGGCAACCATGTCTCAGATTATTATTAACTGGGATTAGGAATTTGCAGCATTAACTATGCCTTAGGCTGAATTCGAGTCAAAGGTAGATTTGAGTGAGACCGATGCGGCAAATTTGATTAAAGTTGATCAGGAGTTAGCCAACATGCCCGCCCTGGAGGATGCTTCAGATAATGAACTCGGGATCGTTGTACCTGAAGCCGTTGAATCGCCTTGCCCCAACCATTCCCGTACAAAGATGACAAGGCAGTACCATGGTCTTATGATTTGGCCTTGATAATGCGGTCTGGGAGTGTTTACGATGGTGATCAGCCGACTAGACAGGTTGACGAAAAAGAGGCTAAGGAATTCTTGGCGGTCATCAAAGCCAGTGAGTACAGCATCGTTAATCAACTAAGAAAGTTGCCAGCCCAGGTTTCCTTGCTGGAACTTCTTCAGTCTTCTGAGAAGCATCGAGCTTCTTTGATGAAGGTGTTGGGTCAGATTCATGTACCTGAAAACATCGATCAGGTTAAGCTAGAGAACTTCGTCAGAACTATCCTACTAAAGGAACAGGCGGCGTTTGCTGATGATGAGATTCCAGGTGAGGGACGAGGCCATAACAAAGCCTTGCACATAACGGTGAAGCACAAGCAGACTCATGTAGCTCGGGTACTTATTGACAATGGGTTGGCTTTGAATTTGCGTCTGTTAGCTACCCTGAATTACCTCAGGATTGATTTAGCCAGGATGCAGGCGGCCAAGACTTTAGTCAAAGCATTTGAAGGTGTGGAGAAAAATGTCATGGGGCAAATTAACTTAGAGATTCAAATTGGACCCTTTGTGTTTGATGTTTTATTCCAGGTATTAGATATTCCCTCGGCTTTCAATCTATTGCTTGGTCGTCTGTGGATTCATAATGCGGGTGCCGTACCGTCAAGTTTGCATTAGAAGGTCAAGTTCATGGTCGAACAAAAGCTGGTTATTATCCACGGTGAGGAGGATCACCGAATTTTCAACGAGACGGCCATCCCCAACATTGAGCCGGCTCATAATGAAGAGGACTCGTACCATGCTTTCGAGCTAGTACACACCACACATGCATCACCAGACAATCCTTCGCCGGTGCCTGAGATATCAAACACTTCCCTTATGGTGGCTAAGGTAATGGTTGGAAATGGATTTGAGTCTGGTACTGGTTTAGGCCGCCATAGTTAGGGAAATTTCTCACCAATTGGGGTCAACGGACAATCCCATATAGCTGGTCTGGGATACCGTGGGCGCGATTGACCTGGACGTGGAAGACGATACGTGATAAGTCGCGGTAAGCCAGAGCGAAGCCCTCTACCACCGCCCCTCTACGCGACTTTCCGATCAGCTGGAGTAGTTAGAGGTTACGATGAGCTGAGCCAATTCCAAGATGATCTAGGGATTATTTTCCCCGAGTCACCGATCGACCAGAGCAAGGAACATGATACAGCTGAGCCAATGATACCGGATAAGGATGAAGCCGATGATGGAGTCCCTGACCTTGCCGGATGGTTCGATGAGTTGACTATTGTAGCTATATTTGAAGATCCAATGCAAGTTGATGGAGCCCTTGAAGAGGAACCTTACATGGTGCCCAGACCTCCAAGACTATCCGTCAATGCCATATTCGACGATCTACTGAAGGGTTTAGATTCAGAGTAACATCTCATATTTTGACATCCCCTGCGTGGGAACTTTTATTGCTTTCCTAGGACTTCATTCTCATGTCGCACTTTAGGATTTTCCTTTCATTTCCATGTCGCACTTTATGATTTCCCTTCCAATAAGATGTAATTCATTGATTTGATATCAATAAAATTACAAATGTTTTTCATTAAATTTTTGAATATTGTCGAAGTATCCCAAACTAACCCGATAACGATAACCAATGATCGAACCAAAATTGTCATCCATGGTAAGCACCGAGGGTTGGGCTTCTTCAGGAATTCTTGTCGCGTGGTCTTCAAAAACAAAAAAAAATTCGAAAAACACATGATTTTCAAAAAAATTGCAAGGCCCATACATGTTTACATCCTGTTTGTTTCTCTGATTCCGCTGCTTCATGTTTTAGGGGCAAACATGAGGAGGGAAATCCAGTGAATCTTGACATATGTAATGCCGACGATTCGGGTGATTCAGATAAGTCAGATATCGATATAGGGTCCGAAAATTTTCTGCTCAAACAGACTTAAGGAGAAACACACGTGAGTTTTGAGGAAAAAGAATGAGAGTTCGTGGTTGGAGTGGAGTTCTCGGTTGAAGTGCTTAACAAAGGGTGGTGCTGCATCTGCTATTCGGTGGTCTTGTCTTGTCTGTTCTGTCTTATCCGAATTCAATGCAGCTTGGGAGCGATCTTTACCTGCTTTGTGATGCTGCTTCTACTGTCGATCAGCCCTATTTTGGTCACTGTTTGGTGCCAAATTCCTGCTGTTGTTCGACCCCAATTCGATCACTGTTCGGATACGGTGTGGGTACTGTTTGGTACTCGCCCTTGCTGTTGGTTGGAGCCGTCGATTACTGTTCTGTTCACTGAATCACCTGCTGCTAGGGGATTAAAACTCTTATGTTCAGTGTCTAAAACGTAGCTATTTGGCTCGTTTTTTATTGAATATTAAGCGCGGGTTTTTGGTTCGTTGTTTGGGCTTGATTACTATACTTTTCGGCGCGAGGTCCTTGTCGTCTTTTGCCAACTGAAGTTCGAAATTAGTTGCTACGAAATGATTGTGCCGTACCCTCCTAGGCGCGCACACGAGTCCCTCACCGTCCGGTTCGATTAAAATCGCTTGGTGATGAAGTTTGCTTCGAAAATTCTAATCAGGTAACTTCTTAGTCTTTTAATATTCTGAAGATTATTTACTGAAATTAATTGTTAAATGAATGAAGTGATCTTTTGATTGCCTAGTTAAGCAAATTTCGAAATCTAGACCTATCTTGAAAATATTTCGTCATTCATATTTAATTCTTTTATCGTTCGCACATTACATTCTTTGCATTTACATTGGACTTGAATACATCATTCAATTTTCGGTAATATGTAGAGGGGGTGTGCTGAATTTTTTGAGAATATCGGACCCATTTTTGAATGACAATCAGCCCGTTTTGAGTCATATAAATTTTAATTAATTAATTAATTAATTAAAGCCCGATCCAAGCTCAAATTCGCGCGAGTAAGTTCGTAGAAGCATGAGAATTCGGCAAGCCCATCACCATACCCATTATGGCCGAACTCTTTAAAGTATTTTACGACTATTGGGATTAGTAAAGACGTTGTCTTATAAATACTAACTTATACCTAGGTTACAATGCTCCGAAAGTTTTCTTCTCAAACAGAATTAAGGAGAAACACACGTGAGTTTTGAGGAAAAAGAATGAAAGTTCGCGGTTGGAGTGGTGTTCTCAGTTGAAGTGCTTAACAAAGGGTGGTGCTGCATCTGCTATTCGGTGGTCTTGTCTTGTCTGTTCTGTTTTACCCGAATTCACGGCAGCTTGGAGGTGATCTTTAGCTGCTTTGTGATGCTGCTTCTACTGTCGACCAGCCCTATTTTGGTCCCTGTTTGGTGCCAAATTCCTGCTACTGTTCAACCCTAAATCGATCACTGTTCGGACACGGTGTGGGTACTGTTTGGTACTCGCCCTTGCTGTTGGTTGGAGCTGTTTTGCTCCTGTACGGGATGCCATCGATTACAGTTCTGTTCACCGAATCACCTGCTGCTCGGGGATTAAAACTCTTCTATTCAGAGTGAAAAACGTAGCTATTTGGCTCGTTTTTTATTGAATATTAAGTGCGGATTTTTGATTCATCGTTTGGGCTGATTAATATACTTTTCGGCGCGAGGTCGTTTGTCGTCTTTTGCCAACTGAAGTTCGAAATTAGTTGCTACAAAATGATTGTGCCGAACCCTCCTAGGCGCGCACACGAGTCCGTCTCCATCCGGTTCGATTAAAATCGCTTGGTGATGAAGTTTGCTTCGAAAATTCTAATCAGGTAACTTCCTAGTCTTTTAATATTCTGAAGATTATTTACTGAAATTAATTGTTAAATGGATGAAGTGATATTTTGATTGTCTAGTCAAGCAAATTTCGAAATCTAGACCTATCTTGAAAATATTTCGTCATTCATATTTAATTCTTTTATCGTTCGCACATTACATTCTTTGCATTTACATTGGACGGGAATACATCATTCAATTTTCGGCAATATGTAGAAGGGGTGTACTGAATTTTTTGAGAATATCGGACCCATTTTTGAATGACAATCAGCCCGTTTTGACTCATATAAATTTTAAGCCCTTTAATTAATTGATTGATTAATTAATCAATTAATTAAAGCCCGATCCGAGCTCAAATTCGCGCGAGTAAGCTCGCAGAAGCATGAGAATTCGGTAAGCCCATCACCATACTCATTATGGCCGAACTCTTTAGAGTATTTTACGATTATTGGGCTCTTCTGAACAGATTTTTAATCCTACGGCCCTAATCCTACGCTCGGTGTCTAATCCTACGGTCCATAATAAGTCCTACGTCTATTAGGATTAGTAAAGACCTTGTCTTATAAATCCTAACTTATACATAGGTTACAAGGGTCCGAAAATTTTCTGCTCAAACAGACTTAGGAAGAAACACACGTGAGTTTTGAGGAAAAAGAATGAGAGTTCGCGGTTGGAGTGGTGTTCTCAGTTGAAGTGGTTAACAAAGGGTAGTGCCGCATCTGCTATTCGGTGGTCTTTTCTTGTCTGTTCTGTTTTATCCGAATTCACGGCAGCTTGGGGGTGATCTTTACCTGCTTTGTGATGCTGCTTCTACTGTCGACCAGCCCTATTTTGGCCTCTGTTTGGTGCCAAATTCCTGCTGCTGTTCGACCCCAATTCGATCACTGTTCGGACACGGTGTGGGAACTGTTTGGTACTCGCCCTTGCTGTTGGTAAGAGCTGTTTTGCTCCTGTACGGGATGCCATCGATTACAGTTCTATTCACCGAATCACCTGCTGCTCGGGGATGAAAACTCTTCTGTTCAGAGTAAAAAACGTAGCTATTTGACTCGTTTTTTATTGAATATTAAGTGCGGATTTTTGGTTCGTTGTTTGGGCTGATTAATATACTTTTCGGAGCGAGGTCCTTATCGTCTTTTGCCAACTGAAGTTCGAAATTAGTTGCTACGAAATGATTGTGCCGAACCCTCCTTGGCTCGCGCACGAGTCCGTCTCCGTCCGGTTCGATTAAAATCGTTTGGTGATGAAGTTTGCTTCGAAAATTCTAATCAGGTAAGTTCCTAGTCTTTTAATATTCTGAAAATTATTTACTGAAATTAATTGTTAAATGGATGAAGTGATCTTTTGATTGCCTAGTCAAGCAAATTTCGAAATCTAGACCTATCTTGAAAATATTTCGTCATTCATATTTAATTCTTTTATCGTTCGCACATTACATTCTTTGCATTTACATTGGACTGGAATACATCATTTAATTTTCAGCAATATGGGGAAGGGGTGTGCTGAATTTTTTGTGAGTATCGGACCCATTTTTGAATGACAATCAGCCCGTTTTGACTCATATAAATTTTAAGCCCTTTAATTAATTAATTGATTAATTAATCAATTAATTAAAGCTCGATCCGAGCTCAAATTCGCGCGAGTAAGCTCGCAGAAGCATGAGAATTCGGCAAGCCCATCACCATACCCATTATGGCCGAACTCTTTAGAGTATTTTACGATTATTGGGCTCTTCTAAACAGATTTTTAATCCTACGGCCCTAATCCTACGCTCGGTGTCTAATCCTACGGTCCATAATAAGTCCTACGCCTATTAGGATTAGTAAAGACCTTGTCTTATAAATACTAACTTATACCTAAGTTACAAGGGTCCGAAAATTTTCTGCTCAAACAGACTTAGGGAGAAACACACGTGAGTTTTGAGGAAAAATGATGAGAGTTCGCGGTTGGAGTGGAGTTCTAAGTTGAAGTGCTTAACAAAGGATGGTATTGCATCTTCTATTCGGTGGTCATGTCATGTCTGTTCTGTTTTATCCGAATCACTACAGCTTGGGGGCGATCTTTAGCTGCTTTGTGATGCTGCTTCTATTGTCGACCAGCCCTATTTTGGTCCCTGTTTGGTGCCAAATTCCTGCTGCTGTTCAACCCCAATTCGATCACTTTTCGGACACGGTGTGGGTACTGTTTGGTACCCGCCCTTGCTGTTGGTTGGAGCCGTTTTGCTCCTGTTCGGGACGCCATCGATTACTCTTCTGTTCACCGAATCACCTGTTGCTTGGGGATTAAAACTCTTCTGTTCAGTGTCTAAAACGTAGCTATTTGGCGCTTTTTTTATTGAATATTAAGTACGGATTTTTGGTTCGTTGTTTGGGCTTGATTACTACACTTTTCGGCGCGAGGTCCTTGTCGTCTTTTGCCAACTGAAGTTCGAAATTAGTTGCTACGAAATGAATGTGCCGAACCCTTCTAGGCGCGCACACGAGTCCCTCACCGTCCGATTCGATTAAAATCGCTTGGTGATGAAGTTTGCTTCGAAAATTCTAATCAGGTAACTTCCTAGTCATTTAATATTCTGAAGCTTATTTACTTGAATTAATTGTTAAATGGATGAAGTGATCTTTTGATTACCTAGTCAAGCAAATTTCGAAATCTAGACCTATCTTGAAAATATTTCGTCATTCATATTTAATTCTTTTATCGTTCGCACGTTACATTCTTTGCATTTACATTGGACTTGAATACATCATTCAATTTTCGGTAAGATGTAGATGGGGTGTACGGAATTTTTTGAGAATATCGGACCCATTTTTGAATGACAATCAGCCCGTTTTGACTAATATAAATTTTAATGCCTTTAATTAATTAAATGATTAATTAATTAATTAAATCCCGATCCGATCTCAAATTCGCGAGAGTAAGCTCGCAGAAGCATGAGAATTCGACAAGTCGATCACCATACACATTATGGCCGAACCCTTTAGAGTATTTTACGATTATTGGGCTCTTCTGAACAGATTTTTAATCCTACGGCCCTAATCCTACGCTCGGTGTCTAATCCTACGGTCCACAACAAGTTCTACGCCTATTAGGATTAGTAAAGACCTCGTCTTATAAATACTGACTTATACTTAGGTTACAAGGGTCCGAAAGTTTTCTGCTCAAACAAAATTAAGGAGAAACAGACGTGAGTTTTGAGGAAAAAGAATGAGAGTTCGCGGTTGGAGTAGTGTTCTCAGTTGAAGTGCTTAACAAACGGTGGTACTGCATCTGCTATTCGGTGGTCTTGTCTTGTCTATTCTGTTTCATCCGAATTCACTGCAGCTTGGGGGCGATCTTTAGCTGCTTTGTGATGGTGCTTCTACTGTCGACCAACCCTATTTTGGTCCCTGTTTGGTGCCAAATTTCTGCTACTGTTCGACCCCAAATCGATCACTGTTCGGACACGGTGTGGGTACTGTTTGGTACTCGCCCTTGCTGTTGGTTGGAGCTATTTTGCTCCTGTACGGGACGCCATCGATTACTGTTCTGTTCACCGAATCACCTGCTGCTTGGGGATTAAAACTCTTCTGTTCAGTGTCTGAAACGTAGCTATTTGACTCGTTTTTATTGAATATGAAGTGGGGGTTTTTGGTTCGTTGTTTGGGCTTGATTACTATACTTTTTGGTCTGAGGTCCTTGTCGTCTTTAGTTGCTACGAAATGATTTTGCCAAACCCTCCTAGGCGCGCACACGAGTCCCTCACCGTTCGGTTCGATTAAAATCTCTTGGTGATGAAGTTTGCTTCAAAAATTCTAATTAGGTAACTTCCCAGTCTTTTAATATTCCGAAGATTATTTACTTGAATTAATTGTTAAATGGATGAAGTGATCTTTTGATTGCCTAGTTAAGCAAATTCCCAAATCTAGACCTATCTTGAAAATATTTCGTCATTCATATTTAATTCTTTTATCGTTCGCTCATTACATTCTTTGCATTTACATTGGACTGGAATACATCATTCAATTTTCGGCAATATGTAGAGTGGGTGTGCTGAATTTTTTGAGAGTATCGGACCCATTTTTGAATGACAATCAGCCCGTTTTGAGTCATATAAATTTTAATGCCTTTAATTAATTAATTGATTAATTAGTTAATTAAAGCCCGATCCGAGATCAAATTCGCATGAGTAAGCTCGTAGAAGCATGAGAATTCGGCAAGCCCATCACCATACCCATTATGGCCGAACTCTTTAGAGTATTTTACGATTATTGGGCTCTTCTGAACAGATTTTTAATCCTACGGCCCTAATCCTACGCTCGGTGTCTAATCCTACGGTCCACAACAAGTTCTACGCCTATTAGGATTAGTAAAGACCTCGTCTTATAAATACTGACTTATACTTAGGTTACAAGGGTCCGAAAGTTTTCTGCTCAAACAAAATTAAGGAGAAACAGACGTGAGTTTTGAGGAAAAAGAATGAGAGTTCGCGGTTGGAGTGGAGTTCTCAGTTGAAGTGCTTAACAAAGGGTCCTGTTGCATTTGCTATTCGGTGGTCTTGTCTTGTCCGTTCTGTTTTATCCGAATTCACTGTAGCTTGGGGGCGATCTTTAGCTGCTTTGTGATGCTACTTCTACTGTTGACCAACCCTATTTTGGTCCCTGTTGGTGCCAAATTCCTGCTACTGTTCGGACACGGTGTGGGAACTGTTTGGTACTCACCCTTCCTGTTGGTTGGAGCCGTTTTGCTCCTGTTCGGGACGCCATCGATTACCGTTCTGTTCACCGAATCACTTGCTGCTCGGGGATAAAAAAAACTCTTATGTTCAGTGTCTAAAATGTAGTTATTTGGCTCGTTTTTTATTGAATATTAAGTGCGGGCTTTTGGTTCGTTGTTTGGGCTTGATTACTATACTTTTCGGCGCGAGGTCCTTGTCATCTTTTGCCAACTGAAGTTCGAAATTAGTTGCTACGAAATGATTGTGCCGAACCCTCCTAGGCGCGCACACGAGTCCCTCACCGTCCGGTTCGATTAAAATCGATTGGTGATGAAGTTTGCTTCAAAAATTCTAATCAGGTAACTTCCTAGTCTTTTAATATTCTGAAGATTATTTACTTGAATTAATTGTTAAATGGATGAAGTGATCTTTTGATTGCCTAGTTAAGCAAATTCCCAAATCTAAACCTATCTTGAAAATATTTCGTCATTCATATTTAATTCTTTTATCGTTCGCACATTTCATTCTTTGCATTTACATTGGACTTGAATAGATCATTCAATTTTCGGCAATATGTAGAGGGGGTGTGCTGAATTTTTTGATTGTATGGGACCCATTTTTGAATGACAATCAGCCCGTTTTGACTCATAAATTTTAAGGCCTTTAATTAAGTAATTGATTAATTATTTAAATAAAGCCCGATCCGAGCTCAAATTCGCGCGAGTAAGCTCGCAGAATCACGAGAATTCGGCAAGCCCATCACCATACACATTATGGCCGAACTATTTAGAGTATTTTATGATTATTGGGCTCTTCTGAACAGATTTTTAATCCTACGGCCCTAATCCTACGCTCGGTGTCTAATCCTACGGTCCACAACAAGTCCTACGCCTATTAGGCTTAGTAAAGACCTCGTCTTATAAATACTGACTTATACCTAGGTTATAAGGGTCCGAAAATTTTCTGCTCAAACAGACTTAAGGCGAAACACACGTGAGTTTTGAGGAAAAAGGATGAGAGTTCGCGGTTCGAGTGGAGTTCTCAGTTGAAGTGCTTAACAAAGGGTGGTGCTGCATCTGCTATTCGGTGGTCATGTCACGGCTGTTCTGTTTTATCCGAATTCACTGCAGCTTGGGGGCAATCTGTAGCTTCTTTGTGATGCTGCTTCTACTGTCGACCAGCCCTATTTTAGTCCCTGTTTGGTGCCAAATTGCTGCTGCTGTTCGACCCCAGTTCGATCGCTATTCGGACACGGTGTGGGTACTGTTTGGTACTCGCCCTTGCTGTTGATTGGAGCCGTTTTGCTCCTGTTCGGGACCCCATCGATTACTCTTCTGTTCACCGAATCACCTGCTGCTCGGGGATTAAAACTCTTATGTTCAGTATCTAAAACGTAGCTATTTGGCTCGTTTTTTATTGAATATTAAGTGCGGGTTTTTGGTTCGTTGTTTGGGCTTGATTACTATACTTTTCGGCTGGAGGTCCTGTCGTCTTTTGCCAATTGAAGTTCGAAATTAGTTGCTACAAAATGATTGTGCCGAACCCTCCTAGGCGCGCACACAAGTCCCTCACCGTCCGGTTCGATTAAAATCACTTGGTGATCAAGTTTGCTTTGAAAATTCTAATCATGTAACTTCATAGTTTTTTAATATTTTGAAGATTATTTACTTGAATTAATTGTTAAATGGATGAAGTGATCTTTTGATTGCCTAGTTAAGCAAATTCCGAAAACTAGATCTATCTTGAAAATATTTCGCCATTCATATTTAATTCTTTTACCGTTCGCACATTACATTCTTTGCATTTACATTGGACTGGAATACATCATTCAATTTTCGGCAATATGTAGAGGGAGTGTGCTGAATTTTTTGAGAGTATCGACCCATTTTTGAATGACAATCAGCTCGTTTTGACTCATATAAATTTTAATGCCTTTAATTAATTGATTGATTAATTAATTAATTAAAGCCCGATCCGTGCTCAAATTCTTGCTAGTAAGCTCGCAGAAGCATGAGAATTCGGCAAGCCCATCACCATACCCATTATGGCCGAACTCTTTAGAGTATTTTACGATTATTGGGCTATTCTGAACAGATTTTTAATCCTACGGCCCTAATCCTACGCTCGGTGTCTAATCCTATGGTCCACAACAAGTCCTACGCCTATTAGGATTAATAAAGACCTTATCTTATAAATACTCACTTCGAAAATTTTCTGCTCAAACAGACTTAGGGAGAAACACACGTGAGTTTTGTGGAAAAAGGATGAGAGTTCGCGGTTGGAGTGGAGTTCTCAATTGAAGTGCTTAAGAATGGGTGGTGTTGCATCTGCTATTCGGTGGTCTTGTCTTGTCTATTCTGTTTTATCCGAATTCATTGCAGCTTGGGGGCGATCTTTAGCTGCTTTGTGATGCTGATTCTGCTATCGACCAGCCCTATTTTTGTCCCTATTTGGTGCCAAATTCCTGCTGCTGTTCGACCCCAATTCGATCACTGTTCGAACACGGTGTGGGTACTATTTGGTACTCGCCCTTGCTGTTGGTTGGAGACGTTTATCTCCTGTTCGGGACGCCATCGATTACTGTTCTGTTCAGCGAATCACCTGCTGCTCGGGGATTAAAACTCTTCTGTTCAGTGTCTAAAATGTAGCTATTTGGCTCGTTTTTTATTGAATATTAAGTGCGGATTTTTGGTTCGTTGTTTGGGCTTGATTACTATACTTTTCGGCGCGAGGTCCTTGTCTTCTTTTGCCAACTGAAGTTCGAAATTAGTTGCTGCGAAATGATTGGGCCGAACCCTCCTAGGCGCGCACACGAGTCCCTCACCGTCCGGTTCGATTAAAATCGTTTGGTGATCAAGTTTTCTTCGAAAATTCTAATCAGATAACTTCCTAGTCTTTTAATATTCTGAAGATTATTTACTTGAATTAATTGTTAAATGGATGAAGTGATCTTTTGATTGCCTAATTAACCAAATTCCGAAATCTAGACCTATCTTGAAAATATTTCGTCATTCATATTTAGTTCTTTTATCGTTCGCACATTACATTCTTTGCATTTACATTGGACTGGAATACATCATTCAATTGTCGGCAATATGTAGAGGGGGTGTGCTGAATTTTTTGAGAGTATCGGACCCATTTTTGAATGACAATCATCCCGTTTTGACTCATATAAATTTTAATGCATTTAATTAATTAATTAAAGCCCGATCCAAGCTCAAATTCGCGCGAGTAAGCTCGCAAAAGCATGAGAATTCGGCAAACCCATCACCATACCCATTATGGCCGAACTATTTAGAGTATTTTACGATTATTGGGCTCTTCTGATCAGATTTTTATTCCTACGGCTCTAATCCTACGTTCGGTGTCTAATCCTACGGTCCACAACAAGTCATACGCCTATTAGGATTAGTAAAGACCTTGTCTTATAAATACTGACTTTTACCTAGGTTACAAGGATCCGAAAATTTTCTGCTCAAACAGACTTAGGGAGAAACACACGTGAGTTTTGAGGAAAAAGGATGAGAGTTCGCGGTTGGAGTGGAGTTCTCAGTTGAAGTGCTTAACAAAAGGTAGTGCTGCATCTGCTATTCGGTGGTCTTGTCTTGTCTGTTCTATTTTATCCGAATTGACTACAGCTTGGGGGCGATCTTTAGCTGCTTTGTGATGCTGCTTCTACTGTCGACCAGCCCTATTTTGGTCCCTGTTTGGTGCCAAATTCCTGCTGTTGTTTGACCCCAATTCGATCACTATTCGGACACGATGTGGGTATTGTTTGATACTCGCCCTTGCTGTTGGTTGGAACCGTTTTGCTCCTGTTCGGGACCCCATCGATTACTCTTTTGTTCACTGAATCACCTGTTGCTCGAGGATTAAAAATCTTCTGTTCAGTGTCTAAAACGTCGCTATTTGGCTCGTTTTTTTATTGAATATTAAGTGCGGATTTTTGGTTCGTTGTTTGGGCTTGATTACTATACTTTTCGGCTCGAGGTCCTTGTCTTCTTGTGCCAACCGAAGTTCGAAATTAGTTGCTACGAAATGATTGTGCCGAACCCTCCTAGGCGCTCACACGAGTCCCTCACTGTCCGGTTCGATTAAAATCACTTGGTGATCAAGTTTGCTTCGAAAATTCTAATCAGGTAACTTCCTATTCTTTTAATATTCTAAAGATTATTTACTTGAATTAATTGTTAAATGGATGAAGTGATCTTTTGATTGCCTAGTTAAGCAAATTCCGAAATCTAGACCTATCTTGAGAATATTGCACGTATTTTTTCTGGATTTTCAAATATTGATGGATGACGATTGCCTAATCTAAATCTTTAAAATTTGAAATAAATCTTTTTGCAAATATTATGCCTATTTTCAGATCACTTTGAGCATATCTATAACGATTTAGTTGCTTAATTTGTATTGCTGAAATTTGGAGCATGATTGCATATCTCAAGCATATTTTCAAATTTACGGCATTATTTTGGATATTTGGTTTGTCTTGCAGCTTAAACTTGATATAATCTGAATTCCTAACCATTATCGTAAAAGATTTCCATTTTTTGAAATATTCAGATTGTCTCGAAATCCAAACTTGAAATCGTTCTGGAAATCTTGGGCATATCGGTTAAGGTCTTTGTTTTAATTGGGAATTCTGAACACATCTTTAAAATTCGGGGGATTATCTAAAAATTCTTCCAAATCTCAAGAGATAACTTTCCTGAATTAAGAAGATGTAGATCCTTTGCGGATATGGCCTTTTTCCCTTTAAAATACGGCAATCCCCCTAGTTGGCCGAAAATCACTTGTCATTTTTTTACAATAGTCCATATTCAAATGTTTTTATAATCTGCCTTGAGTACAGTACATGCTCCCTTGTGCCTTTATCCCTCGAAAAATGTGCATTATGGATGGCCATCCGACTTCAACCTCGAAGTACGATGTCATTGGAACAAATGAAATTATCCGTCTCATCCCATAACTTTGGGACCGCACCGACAAATTTCATAAAATTTAAATTCACCATCGGACCCCACCCCCGGGGTACGACGTGAATAAATTCCCTTCCGACCCTAAACTTTCGGTACGAAGCGAATTCATCGAAAAAATTTCAGATATTAAGGTGTACTATGCTCAGGGTTCATTATGTTATTATTTGATTTACTTTTTTCATAAATAACATAAAAAAAATCATTACATCTTGGTCTTAAGAGCATTTTTCCGAAAATTACAAAGTGACACTTAATTAAAATTAAAATTTGAGGAATCAATCTTAATTAAGTGTCGGACAAACCTTTGTTCAAAAGAGCTGAGAATTCGCTTAAGATCAAGCCATTCATGTGCATTTCATTTAGCCTAGATATTTGCATTGTCTCACGTCATTCATGCGTTTTTTTAGCATAGTCCATTGTGATTTTCGTATATCATATAGTTTAATTGTCATGCATTTTCATGTCATTAGCATAGTTCATTTCGCAAATTCATGTAATGTAGTGTTCATTTTTGTATGTCATTATATTATGTCACATTATGTCATGTTCATGCTTTTTTCCATGTCATTTAGGTTAGGATTCATTTTTTTATGTGCATCAAAACCCATTTTCTCAATATCATCGTTACTCATGTCATATAGTTCAATTTGCATGTCATTATATTATGTCACATTATGTCATGTTCATGCTTTTTTCCATGTCATTTAGGTTAGGATTCACGTTATTTATGTGCATCAAAACCCATTTTCTCAATATCATCACTACTCGTGTCATATAGTTCAATTTGCATGTCATTATATTATGTCACATTATGTCATGTTCATGCTTTTTTCCATGTCATTTAGGTTAGGTTTCACGTTTTTTATGTGCATCAAAATCCATTTTCTCAATATCATCATTACTCATGTCATATAGTTCAATTTGCATGTCATATGGGTTAAAAAATCATGTCGCGTGTCATTTAGGTTAGAATTCATATTTTTTTCTTGCATTAAAATTTGATTTCTTTTCTAAAGTCATCATGCATGATTATTTCTCTATCATATAGTTTCACATGATAGTTGCATTCATGCATTTGCATAACATCCATTAAATCAAGAGAACCCAAAAAACATAATTACACCTTGACTTCCAAAGTTCAATCAATTGAATTTGCCAATCCGAGAAAATTTTCATAGCAATGGTACCGAAAGGGTGTTAATTGAAAAATTAACATAATCAAGTCTCAGAACTTAAATCTCTGGTTAGCAGAAAATAAAGTATTCTCCCGATACTTTATTTAGGTTTCTAATTTACCTACTAAGAAAAGATTAGTGGCGGTTCCAAAATTTAAATCATTTGAATACAAACCTAAGTTGCGAATTGGTAGAGCTTGGGAGAGCTCAGACTAGGTAAGTTAATTTATTTAATTAATCTAGTAATCAATTAACTTGGAATTTCCTAATTTTAGGTCGCGACACCGCATCAAGCGATCACTCACGTCTCGAACAACTCCCGCAGATTAACCGTCTAGATTGATCCATGACACGATTGTTGACTACTTTATTCACATATTGTCATTTATCATGTCAAACGTCACACCATTCGTATGTGTCATTTGTAATAACTTTGTTTATGTGCATTTCTTTCTTATATTGGGATGATTCTACAAGAGTTCCTCAAAAAATTCATTGGAATGAGCATATGAAAGAGGACGGGTCGGATTTCTCACATTCATCGAAGTAGAGAGTTCATTTTGTAAGGCTTATATGATCACATACATCGCCGTGTATGCACAACGAGAGCTACCTATGGAGTCTCCAAGGCCACCTGGAGAAATTTTCCTCTTCTTGCAACATTAGGCTTTGAGCCGAGTTATTGACAATACCGTCGGTACTTCATGCGGGTAAAAGTTTTGTCATACATCGAGTCTCATATTGGCTTCAAGACCGTGACTCGATCCGCTCAAGCGACCCACTTTCAAATGCTTACCCCCTCAAGCGGTCACTCACGTCCGAACAACTCCCGTAGGCTATCAGGTCCAAGCAGATCGTGCCGGGTCGTTATACACAAACCCGTTTCACCACAATGAAAACCCTCTAGCCCAATTCGGATACGAAATCGAATGCTTTCCGTCATCCGCCAGTTCGTGGATTACGTGTGAATAATGGTGGCCACAGGCCGGTTTGGGCCCAGAACCGGCCCGTTGACCAGGCCCGCCGGTTCCAAATCGGAACCAGCCCGGCCCATACGGGCCAGTTACCGGTTACAATTTTTGTGAACCGGCCCGGAACCGTCGTTTTCGGATCGGTTTCGAACCACCAGGAAAATCGGCGGTTTGGCCAGTTCCGAACCGCCCAGGAACTGGCTTATAGCCATTGCCGGGCCGGCAACGGTCAAATTTTGACCGTTGCCTTGCAACAGCCATTTCATCTTTTATTATTATTAAATAAATCTATCCTAAATTCTATAAATATCCCTTTTTATCGTTCATTTTTTCTCACAAATTCTCTCAAATCTGTGATTCTGTCAATTTTCTGAATTCGCTTTCCTCTCCATTCTCTCAAAAAGTGGTATGTGGAAGCAGAGGTAGTGGCAGAGGAAAGAGCCCGATGGGGGAATCCGATCATCCTCATGATCCTCGTGATTTTGCATATTGGGGAGACGATATTGATGATATCAACATTATTCCCAACGTCGAGCACGTCCCAACGCAAGAAATTCTGCATCCTCCTCTTACCAGTGTCGAAGAAATGTCAACAACAAAGGAGCTGGAACGTGAGGGTACATTCGACATATGAGAACACTTTATGAACGAACATTTAGGCGAAAATAAGTATCAGGTAAAATGTAAATATTGTGGGGCAACATACAAATTTACAGCTGGAGGCGGCTATGGAACATTTAAACGGCATCTGAGGTCGAAACATCCAACGCAAGCAGGGATCGACACCAGCCAACAACAAATTTCCGGGTACGCCAATTCTAACACTCCTCCTTTATTTCGTTACAATGAAAAAGTTTATAATGAAGAATTAGCTAGATTTGCTGCCGTTGAATGTTTATCGTTTAATTTTGGTGAAAAAGTTGGTTTTAATCATTTTATACAAACTGCATGTACTCCACAAGGAAAACCTATTTCAATAAATACGCTTAAACGCCAACTTTTTGATATTTATAAAAGAGAAAAAGAAGATTTGAATTTTTTTTTTTATGAATTTCAATGGACGTGTGCATATAGGTAGCGACATTTGGAGTGATCCTTGACAAACTCATTCTTATATGAGTATTACATGTCATTGGATAGGCGATGATTGGAACATTCAAAAAAGAGTTATTGCATTTTGAGTTTTTGATGATAGGCATACGACAATTAATATTTATAGAACAATTAAGCAAGTTTTAGAAGAATATTTTTTTGTTAATAAATTTGTTTCAATTGGTTTTGATAATGCCGCGGCAAATACCGCTTCCATTCCCGAGTTAGAAAAGATTTGTAAATCCGCTTTTTGTGGATAATTTTTTCACGTTAGATGTGCTTGCCATGTTTTACATTTATGTGTACAAGATGGTTTACAAACTATTGATATTTTTCTCAACCCAATAAAGACAGCAATTCAATTTTTATGGAGACATTCTCAAATTATGAAAGAATGGGGCAAATTTTGTAAAGCAAATAGAAAAAGACCAAAAAGATTTCCAAGAGATATTCCAACTC
This sequence comes from Lenwebbia sp. NSW1173648, assembly GCA_029784005.1. NCBI lineage: Eukaryota > Viridiplantae > Streptophyta > Magnoliopsida > Myrtales > Myrtaceae > Lenwebbia > Lenwebbia sp. NSW1173648. Next base: position 3,228,676 of record JARCGZ010000011.1, read on the forward strand.
AACTCGTTGGAATTCTACGTATGAGTTGCTTAATCAATCTTGTGCATATAAAGATTTATTATGTACGTTTATTTCGAATAATATTTCTCAAATTAATTTATTCTCACAAGAGTGGGATATTTGCACAAAAAAAAATTAGATCTTTTAAAAGTTTTTAATGATGTAACTTATACTTTATCCGGTATTTATTATCCTACTACGCATTTATTTTTAATAGAGTGTGTTAATATTGCTGGTATTTTTGAAGAAAATAAAAAAGATGATCAATTAGGTCCGACTATTATGGCAATGCGAACGAAATGACTGCATTATTATAGTGAAATTCCTCTTATTTATTTGGTTACTTGTGTTTTCGATCCACGTACCAAATTAGATGGTTTATGTGATGATTTGAATACATATTATGACTGTTTACATTTGATTGAAATTATCGATATTAGAACTATACAAACAGTAGTTAAAAATGCAATAGTAGAAATGTATAATGAATTTTCTAATAGATATAATGTAGGTGATAGTGGATCTTCCCAACCTAGTGACGTATAAAGCGGGAACCTAGGTAGAATTAGTAGAGAGTACAAAATGCTGATGAATAGGCAAAAACGATAAAAGGGAGCAACAAGAAATATTTTCGAAGTAAAGACCTATTTAACTACTTTTTTTTAGTTTAGTGAATCCGAAGGCGGCGCAGATTTCAAAATTCTAGAGTGGTGGAAGAGGCATTCAACCCAATTCTCAATTCTCGCTCTCATCGCAAGACAGGTTTTAGCAACCCTTTGTTCAATAGTTGCGGTTGAACAAGCATTTAGCGTTGGAGGCAATATTTTGGAAGACCAACGTTCGAGATTAGCTCTGGAATCGGTGGAGGCTCAGGCTTGTGTCGATGATTGGACAAAGGCTCAACATCGACAACAAGATATGGATCGCAGCAATGAAGCTGAATTCTTCGATGATGGAGATACCACCGCCACCGGTACCGGTACCGGAATCGGCGAAACGGGTAGCAACGATTGACGATGAGGTAAGTATGGGATTATCAAAGGTAAAAGAACTACATGGGCTTTGATTCTTCTATCCTCAAGAAGATATGTAAACGTTTAATGATAATTCATTAAATTCAAGCCCATTCCTCCTCATTTTTTTCTCCCCCAAATTTGATTACAATTTACAATTTGATTACAAGTTATATTTGATAATTTATTATTTCATAATTTCATAAAAAAATTATTTCATAATTCATTATTTAAAAATTAAATTTGAAAATCAGAACCGGAACCGATCGGTTCCATTTCTATTTTGAACCGAAACAGGGCCTTGAACCTGCCCAGAACTGCCGGTTCAAAATCGAAACCGGAACCGGCCCTTAAGATTCCGGTTCCGGTTCATCAGTGGCCACGAATCGGAACCAGCCGGTTCCGGTTCATGAGTGGCCACGAACCGAAATCGGCCGGTTCCAAATCGTGGCCACCACTACGTGTGAATGATCCATGGAGAAAAAGGGAGACAAGGTGACGTTCCCAAAGAGTCTCTTTTTCTCCTTTTCTTCTCTCTTTTTTTGCTCCCTTCTCCTTCTTGTCCACTCGGGTCTTTGGAGCTACGAAAATTAGGTGGGCAGGAAAGCAAGGAGGACCAACGAGGATAGGGAGAGAGAACCTTAGCCGCCACACAAGTTCGGGAGAACTGAGGCGATCGATCGATGTCGCACTGCGTCACGACAAACAAACGCCTCGCTCCCCACACGTGCCGATCCAATGGCCTCCTCCGGACAAAAAAGGCCCATTTAGCGCACGTGAACCACGCCCACCCGAAGGAAAGGAAAGGAAACCGTCGATTCGTCTTGTTATTGACACTGCCCATTAGGGCACGTGATTATTCTTTTTCACTTAGCTCTGCCGACTCGCACTTTTAAATAACGCCTTTGTCGGCGGGGCGGGGCGCCCTTAATGTTAAACGGTCGCAGCCGCCTTCAATTTTTAATGGGGATGTCTGTGATTGGCGGGCTATAAACAAAATCGGAACATCCAAAAGATCTTTGCCTAATTCCAAATCCACGTTAAGGGCATCCACGATCAAAACCTCGAGTGTTAATGTGGAAGATGCGACCAAGGAACAGAAAAGAGGACATCGATCTGTCCCTGCACTTATGATCCGCGAATTCTTATCTTGTGTGTAACGGAACCATAGACGACGGGAACAACATTGCTGCAGCGGATATGCAACGAGCACATCGCTTTCCTGATATATAATTGTTATAACCGTAATCGATTCCGATTTGTCTCATCACCATCGAGAATAAGATTATAGAAATAACCACCCAATTTATCGTTGTCTTGTCGTTCCTTATCTTCTTCTTAATTCGTAATCCATGATACAGCCTCGGGACGGTGACACGTTTCGTCGGCTTTTCGGCAAAGCTCCCACGCATGTGAAGCGAATCAAAGCAAAGTCTCTGGAGATGGGGGAATCCACTCTGTCTCATCACTCCCACTTCCAAAGGTCAAAGAGGAGAAACCCAAAAAGAAAAGAACAAAGGAAAGAACAGAAGGAAAAGGCCAGAAGCCCACCAAACCTTCAAACTATAAAGAAAGGCCGAAAAAAGAGAGAGGGAAAAGCAAAAGGAATCCGCACACGCAGCCAGCCACATAGAAAGGCGGAAGTAAAAGAGGAGACGGATCTGAAGGGATTTATCGCACACCGAATCAAAATGATCACACAGAAATAAAAAAAAAAATTGGACGACGCACGAGATTACTCAGGTTCACTCCAGAATAGGGCTACGTCGCGCAAAGAGTCTTCACTATATTTTCGGTTTACAGCCACTCAACTCGTTACAATGATCAGAAAAACGAGCAAAATATATATGTCCCAAACGGGCCCAAAACCTAAACCTATACGAAATCTCTTAATCCCACACCATATGGACCAGCTTAAATAAAAGCCTAAACCCGTTGAGCTTTCGGTGGCGCTGCCCCCGAACCCCCGTTCGCTAATCGGGCAGCGAAACCCCCGTTAGGAGGCGCTGCCCCCAAACCCCCGTCCGCTGACTGGGCAGCAGGGCACCCGTGTTGGGGGCGCTGCTCTCGAACCCCCGCATTCCGCTCGTACGGGTCAGATGTCGTTGGATAACACTTCAGTTTCCCTAAGCTCACGTGGGTATACCCAATATGAGAAACAATGGTTCCCGAAGTATTCGCCAACTCCAACAGGATCGTGGTTGTGGGTAGGTGGCGGTGGCGGGGCCCGGCTTCCAACTCCTCTTATCCCCTTTCTCCACGATGGCACCACTACCACCACTACCCTCGCCGCCGCCGTCACACGGATACCGTTCACTATGGACGAAGGACGATGGGGTCAACACAGACACGAACCAAATCTCTTTCCAAAAAGGAGGGGCCAATCGCATATGCCAAGCCGACGGTGGAGGCGCCCCCCTCCTCCTTTGCTGCTCCACCACCCCTTTACTTTTTCCATTTTTATTTTTATTTTTATTTTATATAAATTTCAGTTCATTTCCAACCCCACATTCCAATAACTTAATAAAAGATTGATTATTTGCCCTCCACTTCCGGTTGCCTTTCCATTGGCGGGCGGACAGTCTTCTCTCTTTTTCCCTCGAGCTTTAACCACGGCCATTAACTTAATTAATCACGCACACGTCAGAGGTCTAGAATGATTGTTGTGTTGAGACCATTGAATAATGGAAAGGAATTATTGATATATATATATATATATACCCGATAAAAATTAACCATATAATCATTTTCACATTAGATTGTTATAATCCTTTTCTTACATATTTGCACATAATTAGGAAGGCTATATATGATTGGCATTAAATAATTTTTATTTTATTTTTTTGGCCCGGGCCGGGATGAGATGATATTCTCTTTTCCAGTACTTTCCTCTTCCATCGGAACTAACATTATTTTCGCAACTATTTACTGGGATTTATAGCTAAATTTTGGATAATGTGTGAGCAAAATATTCTCAAAGAAGTGAAATTCCGAGGACACCTGGCCTCGTTTAAATCGCTCAATATTCGAACGGCCGCCATGCGCCGTCCGTCCGTCCATCAATCCATCCCCCACGGTTTATTTACTCCCCGTCACTCTCTTAATCCTCCACCCATCGCCATGCAATTTCCCCCCACATTTTCTCTCTCTAGAAACGCTCTGCTTCTCTCTCCTCCTCTTGCGTGGTCTGAGGAACTTTGAGCCCACCCCCCATCCATATCTCAGGCTCGGCGAGTGGAGTGGAAAGGAGGGACAATCCAGGATATGTCGCCGACTTGCTCGCAGGGCGGGAACAACGGGCATAACTCGCGGACTTGCGCCGACGGAGGGGGCGGCAGCGGCGCGGCGGCGCCGGAGGGGACCGGGGGCATCATGCTATTTGGGGTGCGTCTGACGGCGGAGGTCTCGGCTTTTAGGAAGAGCGCGAGCATGACCAACCTCTCTCAGTACGAGCACACTCCGGAGACCTCCAACGTCGTCGACGCCGGCTACGCCTCCGACGACGTCGTTCACCCCTCCGGTCGCAGCCGTGAGAGGAAGAGAGGTAATTGAGTTGCTATAATCCATAAAACTCGATCAACTGTATCCGTGCCCGCGGATTCTATACGATTTTTTATTCAGGTGAACTTGGGGTCTTGGCCATTTTTTGGGTGATTTAATTTAATTACGGGGGCTTAACTTATAGGAGTTCCATGGACGGAGGAAGAGCACAGGCTGTTCTTGCTGGGGCTCCAGAAGGTGGGGAAGGGGGATTGGAGAGGGATCTCGAGAAACTTCGTGAAGACGCGGACGCCGACCCAGGTGGCCAGCCACGCCCAGAAGTACTTCCTCCGGCGGAGCAACCAGAACCACCGCCGCCGCCGGCGGTCCAGCCTCTTCGACATCACCACCGACTCGGTAAACAAAGCATTAATTAAATTGTTCGATAATCATCTTTTTTTCCTGAAAATCTGCACTATTTTGAAGTAACAAGAGCATTAATTGGTGTCCCTGCTCCTAATATGGTATTGCGAGCCGTTGATGAACAACCCAAATCCACAAATCCTTGCACAACTTTTTTGATTTGTTGTCTTTATCCGCGTTGAACATGCCTAATAAGAGGCTGTGAGAGCCTACCCTTGATTTTTTTCTTTCTGGATTTTCCTTTCCATAAAAGGTAAAGCAGTGCCATAAATGGAATAATCAATCTTTCCTCTAGGGTTTAGAAAGAATCATACCAAAAAAAAAATCAACAGTATGGTATCAACTTGAGATTGTTTTTCCCCTAAAATTTCTGTTGCAGTACTTTGGGGTTTCCAGTTCTACAATGGAGGAGGGTCATCAAGCGCACCAAGTACCAAGCTTCCCTCTTTCCTTGCCTCAGACAGTTTCACCAGGAACCGGCGAGAATCTGCTGGAAAATCTGCGGCTGGGAAAAGAGGGCCACCCGTCGAAGCCCATCCGCCCGGTTCCGATTCTCCCGATCCCTCCGTCTTCGAAAATGGCCGCTCTCGACCTCAACAAGGCGACCACGGCTCCGGAGCCGGCGGAACCTTGGCCTCTGTCTCTCAAGCTCGCAACTGCGATACCCTCCAACGACCAGCAGGCGGTGTCGGCGCCGGCGGCAACCCCTCACTCGTCGCCGACCAACAGCATCATCACCGTCGCCTGAGGAATCAAATGTCTTGTTGGGTTATTATCATTCAAGATGGTATCCATAAATTAGGCGGCAACGTCGCTAAATGGTGGGTGGGGGATCTTCTAGTGTAGATGAAAGTAGAGAATTTAGAGTTAGAGGGTTAAGTAGGAGTAATTTGTCTGGTTTGTACAGAATTTATGTTGTTAAAGCTTAGGGAAACATCTAAGTGGGAATGAAGATGCGGTGTCGTTTTCGTGGTGGCGGTCCAGTTGGTCCGGGTTGCTTTTTTGTGGGTAAATGGGGAAAGGACCCGCTACTCTCCCGTTATTGGTCCGGCTTGCTTTGGGAACCTCTCCTCAACTTAGGAAAAGAAAATATCTCTCCCGTCCGTGAATATTCTTGTCTATACGTCTCTGCTTCTTTTCCTTTTTATTACAATATTTTTGGGTGTACCATATGTTTCATGATGGCATTAGAAATCTATCTTCATGGTTTTTACCCTCGTCCTTTTGTCCATAGGAAAGAGACCTCTCAAAGAATTGAAAAGAAAAGGAGAACGATAGAAAAAAGAAGTGGCGCTGGATCACGTGAATATGAACATAAAATTTGTCGAGAAGCAAACAAAAAGACAGGATATAGTCATTGCAAATCTTTTGAATTTTGTGCCCAAAGTTCAATAAAGTTCTAACACTCGTCACAAGTGTGTTATATTACATTTACAACCCACTATCGTTTACTTATTTTGAAAAAAAAAATAAATGGAATTTTATAAACATGTAAAATAACCTTAACATTTCCCGCAAAAACATATAACCATTAGTCCTCATTGTTTATCAATTCGTATATAATTGGTTTTAAAAGCCAATAAGTGTAACTCGCCCCTAAAAAAAAATCTGTTTTTCCGTATTTATCATGGGTATATAATTTCTTTGATTAATCTCTTGAAAATATTTAATACAAGAGTCCTCGGTATCTAATAGAAAAGTGAATTTCCATTGTTCTCTGATTTTGGGCTCTTTTTTTTTTTTCGTTTGGTCCTATTCTATTCTATTTTACAAGTATGTGTGCGCAGATTGCGAAATCCTGCTCCCTCTTCACGCGTCCCCATCCCACTCCACCCAAAGGTGGAGATTCGAACCACCCACCTCCCTTCTCCCAATTGAGTTTTAGACTTGAAAGCAAAAAAGTGTGCCTAATCAAGAAAGTCAAGGTCAAACATTTCGGCTAAAAAATTGAAGTACCACGGAGGCAATATTAAAAGAATTAATTGCATTTTTTTCAGAAAAAAATGTGTAAAACTTTGGTGCACTTATTCAAAGATTCCAAGGTTTAGGACTTCTAGTATACATTCTTCTTTTTTATTTATTTATTAAGGATTTGTTAAACAGTGCCTCAGAAATACTTGTCAACTAATTAAGTACATTTTACTGTTTTTTTATTTATCAATTGGTCTCGTGTTATGCGTAGGTAGTTAGTATTTTGAAAATTGAACCGTTCCTTATTTAGTGTGCTTATCAAGTGTTTTAAAAGCACTCGTTTGTATGACTAATTTACAAAGTCTAACAAAATAATGCCGTAGTTTGCCCCCATTAACCTTAAGGTATAGGCATGAACCTTAAGGCCCCCTTAGACCCCCGCCCGCTTATCAGTGAACGGGATCCGTGTATTTTTCTATCGATGGGAAGTATGAACCACGCTCCAACAAGCTCTCACTCTCCCTTCTCAGACATTTTCTTTGCCTCGGGCTCTCTCACTCACTTACTCGCCGCCGCCGCCGCCGCCACCAATCGGTCTTGTCGTCTCCGCCTCTCATCTCTATTTGATTCTTGCAATCTCTTAGTCCGCTCATGACGAAACTCGTCCACCACGCCAGATCCGGGGGTGCAACTACACACTAAACCCAGCTAGCTCGACGGAAAGCGCCACCAAATTGGAAGTCCCTGACCAGAATCGACTTTGAGAATTTTAAGTGCTCTTCTGTTTTGTGGCTGATCCCTTGGCCTATAGACAGGCCCATCACCATTTCCTCGGACCAAATAATGGGCCTAGTTACCAAATCGGGCCAAGCCCGGTGGTCCACCGAGCCCCGACCGAACTGAGAATCATTCCGAGCTATCTGATTTGTGAAAATATTTCTCAAATAACATTTATCAAGCCGTGCGGGTCTCTGTCTAGGGCGTGTACATACGTGTGTGCATTTCTATGCACGGTCGCGAGCTTTTTCATTTGTGTAAATCGTTACATATATTTTAGTATAAGTTTTATTCGTTGAATTTTATTCTATTCCATATGAACTTCCGTTTTTTGAACAACATAAAAGATGGAATCTTAATGTAAAAATATGGGGGCCAATACGAATTAGAAAATTCATAATTGTCATTGTTATATGACATGGGGAAATTTAATATGTTATCGTGATGTCGAGAGAAAAATAACTTCATACGGAGAGCTTTCGAAAAGGATTTTGAATAATTGTTAATATGCAACATCAGATCTCATTAAAATTAATGTTTTTCATTGGACAGTACTTATGATATCAAACGGGCCAAGCACGCATCTTAATTGGAAGCAAAACGAGCAGGAGCATAAAAGTATCCCTCGCGAGGACATTGATATATATTTTTCAATTTTTATTTTTACATGTCAGCAAATCATAGTAAATTAGCTTGTCGATCATAGTAAAAAGGGACAGGTAACGAGAAATCAGTGTGTGTGGGGCTCCTTCGGTCAAACATTTGCAAGGCTAAAGGTTTGACTAATGTTGAATTATCCGATCGCCACCACTCAAAATTCATCTTTAACCTAAACCCAACCGTTTGACCAAAAAAAAAAAAAAACCCTAAACCAAACCGAGAAACGACGCCGCATGCCTCCTCCTCCTCCTTCATCACCTCTCGTCTTCTTCCCATCAATTTGGGTTTTTGGCCAGGAAAAGGAAACTCCAACTTTCAAAGCGAACTCATAACCAAAACGCCCAAAACCAGTACGATCATGATAAATTTAGTCTAAATTATTTTTTTGAACATAAAAAATCCCAAATTGATACAGATAAATCACCAAAAATCTCAAACTGATATACATGTGACAAATTTACCTCAAATTAATTTTTTAACCATCAAAAACTCCAAACTGATACACTTGTTAAAGTACAAACTGATACACATGTGACAAATATACCATCAATTTATTTTCGTTAAATTGAGTTAATACTACGAAAAACCCAAAACTAATACACATGTGGCAAACAGAGGGTAAAAAATCGAAATTGGTACACCGGTCACCTGCCACGTGTCATCTTTAATGAAAAATTAATGGGCGGTAAATTGATCATAAGTATATCAGTTTGGAGTTTTTGTGGTCAAAAAATTGATTTGCATAAATTTGTCATTCATATACAAGTTTGGATTAATTTGAAGTAAGTTTATCACAGATATACCGACTTAAGGTTTTTTGTGGTACAAAAATTAATTGGCGCAAATTTATTTTGGGGGGTTTTTCATTGTATTAAACAAAAAAAAGAAAAAAAATCGACAAAAACAAAAAAACCCGATCGAAGTAAAACGACACGAAAAATAAAACACGATCGAAGCAAAACGATGACGACAAGAGAAAAATCAACAGGGTGTGGGGTTTTGGGGGCCGCTCATTCTCTACCACCGCTCCTCCTACCCTCCCCTTTATCCCCACTTCTCCTCCGATCCCAGCCTAAACCCTACTAACCCCCTTACCACCTCCATGGCGGCCTCCGCCTCCGCCGCTGCCGCGATTCTCTCCTTCCACTGGCTGCTACTGTTCTCCGCCGCCGTCGAGGACGACGTGCTCTGCCTCGAGGGGCGTGAAGAGCTCGCTCGCCGACCCGCAGGGCTCCCTCAGCTCGTGGACCTTCACCAACACCTCCGCCTCACACATCTGCAACCTCCAGGGCGTCTCCTGCTGGAACCTGAACGAGAACCGCGTCATCAGCCTCCAGCTCACCGGGTTCGAGCTCTCCGGCGGCTTGCCCGAGTCGCTCAAGAACTGTCACAGCCTCCAAACGCTGGATCTCTCGCAAAACAAGCTCGACGGCCCGATCCCGACGCAAATCTGCCAGTGGTTGCCTTACCTCGTCAGGCTCGATCTCTCCTCGAACTCGCTCTCCGGCTCCATCCCGAGCCAGATCGTCGACTGTAGGTTCTTGAACATCTTGATTTTGAGCGATAACAAGCTGTCCGGCTCCATTCCTGACGAGTTGGGTCGCTTGGACCGGTTGAAGCAGTTCTCTGTCAAGGACAATGATCTCTCTGGATCTATACCGTCGGAGCTGTCGAAGTTCAGTTCCGACGATTTCTCCGGCGACGATGGTCTGTGTGGTAAGCCTCTTGGGTCGTGTGGAGGGTTGAGTAAGAAGAGCCTCCGTCTCTCAAGCTCGCCACGGCGATACCCTCGGACGACCAGCAGGCGGTGTCGGCACCGGCGAGTGCGGTGTCGGGTCATTACTGTTCAAGAGCGTACCCATAAATTACCAAATGATTGGCCTGCAACGTTGCTAAATGGTGGGGAAACACCAAAGTGGGAATGAAGATGCGGTGTCGTTTTCGTGGTGGTGGGCCACATTGGTGTACAGTTGGTCCCGGTTGCTTTTTTTCTTTTTATTAGATTGTTTTCATGATGGCATTAGAAATCTTTTCTTCCTTCTTATTATCTTATTTTTTTTTAGGTTTTCAATTGACTCTGCAAGGGTACGCAAAGCCCTTGTCCGTTTGTCCACGAGGAAAGAGACCTCTCAAAGAATTTAGAAAGAAAAGGAGAGAGATCAGGAAAAAGAAAAAGAAAAAGGGTGAAGTTGTGTCACGTGAATATAAATATAAAACTCTGACAAAAAAAAACATAAATATAAAACTCTTGGAGAAGCAAATAAAAAGAAGGATATATTCAGTGGAAATCTTTTAAATTTTGTGCCCAAAATTCAATGAAGTTCTAACACTAGTGGTAAGTGCGTTATTACATTTACAATCCGCTATTGTTTACTTATTTTGGAAAAAAAAAAACGAATGGGATTTAATTAACCGCACAGTGCTAATAACAAGGGGAACTGGTTAGCACGCCGGTTATTAGCACTGTGCGAAGCACGGGCTAACCAACTAAGACCGAAGCCTTCCAAACTCACTCTTGTTTTGGGTCGTACGCTGAACGCACAAGCCTATTTCGGGGGCAGCCTCCTATTGGAGACGTGATGTGTACCTTCACCACTGCCTGACCCTCAATTCCCACAGTAGCATTTTCTTCCCCCCTGGGCGGGAATACCACTTAGATTTACATCTTAATGGAAGATGTAGCTTTTTAAGTACATACTCAGGTCTGTAACCATGTAATCTAACCTTAAGATTCTCGAAAAACATATAACCATTGGTTCGCATTGTTTATCAACTTTTATATGTTTGGAAATAAAAATCAATAAGTGTAACTCGCCCCTAAAAATTATGTTTTTCCATATTTGTCACTGGTAAATAGTTTCTTCTATTAATCTCTGCAAAATTTTTAATATAAAAGTCCTCGGTGTCCAATAGAAAAGAGAATTCATAGTGTTCTCTAATTTTAGACTCTCTTTTTTTTTCGTCAAACTAATTTTAGACTTGAAAGTACAAAAGTGCGCCTAACCAAGAAAGTCAAGGTCAAACATTTCAGCTCCAACGAAAATGGGGCCACTAAGGGCGTGGATGATAACCATTACATTCTCTATTTCTATTCCAAACCTGTTCCTGAAATAGATTTGGAACCGAAATCCGTTTGACAATATAATTTCATTTTTCTATTTTTGGAACAAAAATGAGAAGTCAAAATTTTCAAATTTTCTATTTTTTGAACAGAAATGAGAAATAGGAATTCTTATCATCACTTATTTCTTCTCTCTCACATCCCTGTTGTTGGTCACCGGTCACCCGTCTGCCTTCCGCCACCCGTCGGGCCATTGTCCATCGGTCCGCTGTTCGCTGGTTCGTCGATCGTTGGCCGCCGATCGCCAGCGACCCTATAAATTTTATGCTGTTATCAAACGAGTTTTTGTTATAAAAATAGAAATTTTGTGTCGTTATCAAACGCATTTATCTGCTCAGAATTTAGTCCAAAAACTAGAAATAGATTCTAGCCAGAAATTGATTTCAGAAGCAGAATGGTTATCAGTCGCGCCCCAAACAGAAACGGATTCCTTTCTTCGCTGAATTTAGTTATTTTCTTTCTGAAAAATGATTGGTAGTTCGCCACATAAGAAAATTTGAAGTACCACCTAGGCAACACTGAAAGAGTTAAATTGCGTTTTTTAGAAAAATGATTAAAACTTTGGTGTGCCGATTCAAAGATTTAAAACCTTATTGCATCTTTTTGTGTATAAGATTTAGGACTTCTAGTATACTTTATCTGTTTATTAAGGACTTGTTAAACGGTACATCCGAAACACTTGTTAACTAACTAAGTACAATTTACTATTTTTAATGTATCAATTGTTTTCACGTTATGTGTGATCAATACTTTGAAAATTGAACTGATGCTTATTTAGTATGCTTATCAAGTGTTCTAAAGGCACTCGTTTACACGACTAATTTACTAAGTCTAACAAAATAGTGTCATAGTCTGCCCCCCTCCCTAAGAAGATTATTCTTTTATCATCATAAGGTATAGGCACGAACCTTAAGGGCTGGCGTAGTTGGCCGTGCGTTGCGACATTTTCAATTTCAAAATTGGAGCTTTCTCATTAAAAATTTCACATTGTGCTCGAAGGAAATGTTAAAAAAGTCACGGTGTCCCAAAAACTCGGATCACCCAATCGACCCAAATTAGTTTTTTTGGGATAAAATGGGACCAAATCAGGCTACCTGGCCTAACAGTTTCTTTCTCTTCGGGCCGATCTGGTCCGAACAAATTAGAACGGGGTGACCCTAATTTGCAAGCTTCCGCCTCCCTTCTTAGACATTTTCTTTCTCTCACTCGCTCACCGCCAACACCAATCAGTCTCGTCGTCTCCGCCTCTCATCTCTATTTGACTCTTGCAATCTCGGGATAAGTCTAAAAAAAAATCATTAACTTATTGTATTAATGCCAATTCAGTTCTAATTTTTTTAATTATGCCGATTTAGTCCTAAATCTTTTACATTTGCGTCAATTGAGTCCATCCAGCCAATTTTGATCGAAAATCGTGGATACCGGTTGTCCTATGCGACACGACTGGCACTGACATGGATATATCTTTAATATAAATTTATAATTTTTTTTTTTGTTTTTTTTCTTTCTCTGTACTTTACTTTTTTTTATTCCTCGCTGGCCGGCCCCAAGCGAGGGTCCCTGACTAACCCCTTGCCAGCATTGGGCGTCACCGCCCTCTCCTGAACCCCGAGAGGGTTGCGACGCCTCGGCGAGGGGTCGGCCAGCGACCCTCGTCGGTCCTCAATAGGAAAAAAAGGATTTAAAAAAAGAAAAAAAAGAAAAAAAATCATAAAATAAAAAATACTAAAAAATCCGTTCGTGACATGTAGGACTACCAGCGTCCACGTAAGCGATTTTCGGCCAAAATTGACCGAATGAACTTAGTTGGCGTAAATACAAAAGGTTTGAGACTAAATTGGCACAATTAAAGTGGTTAGGATTGAATTGACATGAATACAATAGATTTAAGACTTTTTTGACACTTACTTCGCTCGCGACGAAACTCTTCCGCCAAGCCGGATCCAGGGGTCCAACTACACAGTAGATCCGGCTAGCTCGAGGGAAAGCGCCACCGAATTGAAAGTCCGTGACCAGAAGCGACTTTGAGAATTTTAAGTGTTCTTATGTTTTGTATCGCCAGGCCCATCGCCATTTTCCTTGGGCCAAAGACTGGGCCTATTACCAAATCGGGCTAAGCCCGGTGGTCCAATAAGCCCCGACCGAACTAAGAATCATTCGGTCCGAGCTGACTATTCGGTCTCGGAGAAATCTGCCGGACCAAACCTTTCAATTTAAACATCTCTAATTATTGGGCACCTTCGACCAAAAAATTATTGGGACCACATAATTAAAAGGTCCCTTCATCAGTTCCCCTGGAAATTAATAGCTAACACTAAATTGAATGGAATTATTGCTTGACACGTGGCTGTTAATATAAGCACGTAACAGATTTTTTTATTTATTAAATAGAATGTTAAAAGAGTCACTTTTATTGCTATTGTTCTTTCACATTTTCGCAATTTTCCTTTTCGACTCTATATGTAACTTTCTTATATAATGTTCCCTATCGTGTGAGCACTCTGATTTGTTTAAGAGAATAAAGAATAAAAGTTATTAATTTTTATACTATAATGTATATAAGTTGGGAAAATATTTCTCAAATAATGTCGTTGGCATTTATCGAGTCGTCCGGGCTCTTCTAGTGTGTGCATACATTTTGTGCACAATCGTGGATGTATTAATTTTTGTCCATTAGTATAAATTACTGGTCGAATTGTATATCATTTCATATGAATCTTCGTATTTTGGGCAAAATGAAGATTGCATTCTTTAGTTTGGATTTTTACATTGTATTAATTTTTGTCCATTTGTATAAATTACCAGTCGAATTGTATATTATTTCATACGAATCTTCGTATTTTGGGCAAAATGAAGATTGAATTCTTTAGTTCGGATTTTAGATTAATGTAAAATATTATCTGAAACGTAAAGTATAGGCACCGATAACAATTAGGAGATTTCCAATTGTCATATTATATAATGTAGGGAAACTTATCAAAAGAAACAATTAATGCAAAGACTTGAAAAAGAGAAGGATTTTTAATAATTTGCTAATCTGCAACATTAAGTGAGGGGCAAGTCACATTTGTCCACCCAATCTATAGCGACGGGTAAGTGAGGCTCTCCTTCGGTCAAACATTTGCAACGCTACAACTTTGACTAATTTTTCAATTAATTCTGTCTCGCCACCACTCGAAATTCCTCTTTAACCTAAACCAAACGGAAAAACGACACCGCATCGCCTCCTCCTGCTCCTCCTCCTTCCCATCGACTTGGGTTTTTGGCCAAAAAAAAAAAAAGTTTAAAGAAGTCAAGTAAAACGACACGAAAAACAAAACACGATCGAAGCAAAACGACGACTGGAGGGGTTAGTCAAAAGTCGCATCTCCTCCTCCTTCTACTCTCTCTATCTGTGTGTGACTCGGTCAATGGCCGCTCATTCTCCACCACTGCTCCTCCCACCCTCCCCTTGATCCCCACTTCTCCTCCGATCCCAGGCTAAACCCTACCCCTCCGTCCCGACTCCATGTCGGTCTCCGCCTCCGCCGCGGCCGTGGTGATCCTCTCCCTCCACTGGCTGCTACTGTTCGCCACCGCCGTCGAGGACGACGTGCTCTGCCTCGAGGGCGTGAAGAGCTCGCTCTCCGACCCGCAGGGCTCCCTCAGCTCGTGGACCTTCACCAACACCTCCGCCTCCCACATGTGCAACAACCTCGAGGGCGTCTCCTGCTGGAACCTCAACGAGAACCGCATCATCAGCCTCCAGCTCACCGGGTTCGGGCTCTCCGGCGGCTTGCCCGAGTCGCTCAAGAACTGTCACAGCCTCCAGACGCTGGATCTCTCCCAAAACAAGCTCAACGGCCCGATCCCGACGCAAATCTGCCAGTGGTTGCCTTACCTCGTCAGGCTCGATCTCTCCTCGAACTCGCTCTCCGGCTCGATCCCCAGCCAGATCGTCGACTGTAAGTTCTTAAACAACTTGATTTTGAGCGATAACAAGCTGTCCGGCCCCATTCCTTACGGGGTGGGTCGCTTGGACCGGTTGAAGCAGTTCTCTGTCAAGGACAATGATCTCTCTGGATCTATACCGTCGGACCTGTCGACGTTCAGCTCCGAAGATTTCTCTGGCAACGATGGGCTGTGTGGTAAGCCTCTTGGGTCGTGTGGGGGGTTGAGTAAAAAGAGCCTTGCTATAATTATTGCTGCGGGTGTCGTTGGAGCTGCAGGATCTCTGTTGCTGGGGTTTGGGCTCTGGTGGTGGTACTTTGGTGGAGCTAGTCGGAAGAAGAGAGGATATGGCGCTGCTGCTGGTAAGGATGATAGTAGTTGGATTGAGTGGTTGAGAGCATATAAGCTTGTTCAGGTGTCTTTGTTTCAGAAGCCCCTCGTGAAGGTCAAATTAGCTGATCTTCTTGCTGCTACTAATAGTTTCGATGCTCAGAACATCGTGATTTCCACGAGAACAGGGGTTTCTTATAAGGCTGTGTTGCCTGATGGTTCGGCTCTCGCTGTGAAGAGGCTCAGCACCTGTTCGCTTGGCGAGAAGCAGTTCAAATCAGAGATGAACAGATTGGGGCAGCTTAGGCATCCCAATTTGGTGCCTCTTTTGGGTTATTGTGTTATTGAGGAAGAAAAGCTTTTGGTGTATAAGCACATGCCTGGTGGGACTTTGTTCTCCCATTTGCACGTGAATGGTCATGGCACGACCGGTCAGTATAGCGCATTGGATTGGCCTACCAGGCTTAGAATAGGTGTGGGTGCAGCGAGAGGGCTCGCTTGGCTTCACCATGGGTGCCAGCCCCCATATTTGCTCCAGAACATTAGCTCTCATGTGATTCTCCTTGATGATGATTTGGATGCTAGAATAACTGACTTTGGGTTGGCAAGACTAGTCAATCCTCGGGATTCGAACGACAGCTCATTTCGCAATGGAGATTTGGGTGAGTTTGGTTATGTGGCTCCCGAGTACTCGAGCACTATGGTTGCATCTCTAAAGGGCGATGTCTATGGTTTTGGAGTGGTACTCTTGGAATTGGTGACTGGGCAGAAGCCATTGGAAATCTGCAATGTGGAGGAAGTATTCAAGGGAAATCTGGTGGATTGGGTCAATCAGTTAACTAGCAGTGGTCGAAGCAAGGATGCAATCGATCGATCTATCAGTGGGAGAGGACACGATGACGAAATTTTGCAGTTTCTGAAAGTTGCTTGTTCTTGCATGGTTTCTAGGCCTAAGGATAGGCCTTCCATGTACCAAATATACGAGTCGCTGAGGATCATTGGCGAGAGACATGGTTTTTCAGAAGCAGATGACGAATTCCCATTGATCTTCAAACAAGATTCTGACAATAAAGAGTAGCCTGAGAATCTCCGCATTTGGGAATCTTTGCATCTTATGCTATGTTCTGAATGATGTATTTTGCTGGTTTCTACTCCATGGGGCTATCCAGTTCTTCTGGCAATTGTTGGATAATTTCTGTATCATACAAGAACCATCATCCGATGTAGCATTCTACATAGTTTGGGGAAGTAATGTTGTCAATCTGAAAAGGTACTTCCTGTTCTTTGGGTGCCCTCTTGTTCATTCACTAGGTACTTACCGGTATACTTACGAAATGATGCCCTCTTTAGTGTTTACTAAGCTTATATTTGTTTGGCCATATCGCAATTCACGTTTCTTCTCTAGCACGGAGTTCTTTTGTTCCATTAACTTCCTTTCGTGGACATGGAATTTTAATCTACTTCAGATCAGTGGAGCAGGTTTTAGTAGTTAAGGCAGCTGGTAGGCTTTTCCTTCTCTTCATGAATATACATTGCAATGTACTTCTGAGTTTAAGGTCTTGGAGATTCTTAATCCAATCTGATGTCATGTAGGATTATCATGGGAATCATTAACCAATATCTTTTGTGTCTCCTGCCCAAAGAATCAAACAAGCGTTATTACTTTCTAAATTGCAACCTTACCTAGAAATACTTCCTCTTAGGAACTTGTCAATGCAAGCTAGAGGAAAAGGTTCTTTGTTGCATTCATTAGTGTGGGAAGAAAATTTTCCGGAAGCAACCTTTATCAAGACTGATACCCGTCTTAGCTGTGAAGGCATGGCAACGAATGTTGGCTACGGGAATTTTTCTGTTTGACCAAGCAGGCTTGCCATATCCCATTGATGTCACTGTTGCAGCACAAAACTTAACAGTAGGGCACGTATCTCCTTGTTTAAACCTGTTTTTGTTGTTGATAAAGTCATGCCTAAGAAGTGTGTAAACTGACTGAAGTTTTTGCTGTGCGAACGAGCAAAATCCACTAATTTGTGGACCCTTATAAAGATAAAACCAGGGAAACTGAGGATAGTTAAGTGCATAGTTAGCCAAAGGAATGGAAATTGACTGCCTTGCCGAAGAAGAAGAGTGGAAGATCGACTGTTCAAAGAAAAATCCATCAGCTTCTGAATGATAGTAGAAGTTTTTTTTTTTTTTTTTAAACACAATGATAGTAGAAGTTAATGGTCGGGTCATTACGTGAAGTCATTTGCGAATGTTTTTGTTTCGTCCTTTTCTTTTTTGCTAGGACGAAAGCTTGCTTTTTGGCGTTTGTTAATCAATTGTTCTCCGAGTCCCAGTTATGTCTGAAATGATTGTCCTTGAGGTCTCAATAATTTTTGCGTAGGTGTCTGAAATGTGCTTTAGAAACTAGTAGTCTCGACATACATGGCAGCGACAACCATCTTTGTAGGAATCAACATCTTCATTTATCTGGCATTGGGGCAGTTTTCTTCAAATTCCCCGTGGTGTTTTCTAATAGCTGTAGGAATTTATAAAATCTCGTGATTTAAGGAGGCTTCTTTAAGTAGCATTAGCAATAAGTGCTTCTCTGGACTTATTTTCAAGATTCGAAGTGCAATCACGGTAAATTATTCAATTTCTAGTCAAAGTTACGTTTAATTTTGTTAGTATGCCGTCTCCAAAACATCAACTTTTTCGGTGGTATATGTGATTAATGCTTCTCTAATCGAATGTTTGTTAATTACGTACGGTTAATGAAGATTTTAACCGCACTCATTGGAGAAAGTGTTGTGTTCAAACTAGAACCACTTGTCTGACTATCCGTTATAACGCTCATTGTAGAAGGGGTGAACATGGTCCGGATTCATCCGGTTTTCTTAAGAATTGGGAATCGGAACGGCGGTCCTGGTTCTCATTTGTTGGAACCGGGGACTGGACCACCAGTCTAGTCAGATTTTCGAGCGGTCCAATAAAATTGATAAAATAAAAATAAAAAGTAAAACAATCATAATTCTCTCTGCCGATGAGACAGAATTTCAAATAACATAGATAGCAAAACACAGTTAAATTGCTAATCCCCTTGCATGACAACAGAAACTGTTTGTCTCATTTTCCAAACACCTTTTTTCTTTTTTCCTTTTAGTTCAATCAAATCTACCCGTCAAAAAAAGAAAAAAAAAATGATGACAGATTTTTGTTTGGTGGTTAGTATTTCAGAATTAAGTTGTGTATTTAAAAAATATAAAAATTATAACTTTGTCGGTCCGGATGAGCAAGCTATTGGTCCGGTTCCCCATTCTAGGGGGAACTGGATTGCCTAGACAACGATTCCATCTTGAAGAATCGGGGATTGGACCAGTGACCTCCAGAACCGGACCAAACCCGTCGGTCTGGCCTGGTTCGGGCGGTCCATCTTACTCACCCCTACATTGTAGGTAACTATAGTCTCCCACTCCTCCCCTCGGTGCCGATAAATTCGCGGTCATCATAGGTCACTGTTATCTCACGCCTCCACATTTCTGACCAAGCCACCACTGTGCTCCGGGAATTTTGTTCCAAAAAGTCATAAATCTATCGTACTTTTATTAATTCAGTTTTATACCTTTTAATTTTGTTAATTGAGTCATAAACTTTTTCACACTTTACCAATTGAGTCCATTTGATCAATTTTAACCAGAAATCGCTAACGTGGACTTTGGCCGTCTTACATGACACGACCGGTGCAAACGTTGACGATTTTTAATAATTTGTTAATATTTTTTCGATTATTATTATTATTTGTTTTCCTTATTTACTTTTTTTTACCCTCTGCCGGAGGTCGCTGGCCTCAGGCAAGGGTCACTCACGCCAAGGGTCGGTGAGGGCGTCCCTCTCCCGAGTCTCGGCGGTGGCCGGTGGATGGAAAAAGGGAAATAGAAAAAAGAAAAGGAAGAAAAAGAAAAAAAGAAAATAGTAAAGTAGGAAAATTGAAAAAAAGATTATAAAGATTCATAAAAAAATTCGAAAAATATTAAAATATTATTAAAAATTCTCCACGTTAGCGCCTGCTGCGACAATTAGGATGGCTAACATCAACATCAGCGATTTCTTGCCAAAATTGACCGGATAAACTTAATTGGCAAAACTTGAAAACGTTTACGACTCGATTGACAAAATTAAAAACTTTAGGACTGAATTGGTATATTTTTGACTTTTTGGACAATTTCATCTGTCCCTCCCCACCACCATCACTCGCCACCGTTGCCATTTCCACGACTGTCTCCTTCCACGACATTCCCCTATTGCAGTGTATGTGATGGTGGAGAGCTGTAAAATTTTTGCGGGATCATCGTTGACTATTTCAAAATTTTAAGTTAACAAAGAAGACGAGATGTGATATTTGAATATTCTAACTCTCCTCTTCACGTGTAGACCGCACTTTGGCTTAAGAGTAAAGCGTAGCAATATATAATAGGGTAACAAATAAATGGTTTGGAAGATTTGAACTTAGGATATTTTATTATGATACCGTGTACAATTTTGTGGGACTCGTGCCAATTATTCTAAAAGTTTGAGCTGATAAATGCAGCCATGGGGATGGAGAGGAGAGGTCGACTGGAGCTGGCAGACAAGAAAGTCGACCACGACACTGATTGGTACATCTTTCTATCCAATATGTGGCGTTGAAGGCGATTACAAGCCCTCTTTCAAAGTGTCACACCCGAAAATTAACAAAAGTAAGGAATGATACGGCATTCCTTTCACACGAAGGACGCGGCCTCAAAATAATCAAATAACTTGTTATCAAAATATATATCTCCAACTATATATACATGACAATCTAGCAGGTTGTTTACAACATCAGGATTTCTATGGTTCATAAAAAAGAAAATGTACAACAGCCAACCCAACAAACTATCAACAACTATAAGTATAACTCTCTTAAACTATAACCAAAATCCTACTACCAAAAGTCCCCGCAATAATGCTCTCGCCTACTTACCACTAATCGAGAAACTTGAAAAACACGTGAGGCAAGAGGGATAAACAACCATAGCCCAATGCATAATACATCTCTTCTAAGCGGATCAAGCAACCACTATGCATGTATACAAAGCAATACTAGAAACTCATAGTCCAAACTCAAGAAGAATATACATATCCAGTCAAATATGTGTTGTTTCATTTCTACAAAATTTTGAACAAGTTAGATATACTCATTTAATTCAGCATCACAACTCAAACATCAATGGTCAAGTCCATTGATCAATCCCTATAAAAAATCGGGTCAATGGTCTATGCTTTGACTGATCTATTGCTCAACATATTGGTCACAATATAACACCTGGTGACAAAACGATCAAGATTCCCCCTCTATAATGTCGGTGGCTCGGCTTAGAAGGATATATCCCAAAATCGGTATGCATACCTAGAAGCCCCTAACTGAATTCACAGTCGTATTGAGAATCAAACAATTATTCTCCAATACCAGAATCAATCGCATAAATCATAATACATTTTATAAACCGAAACATGTAACCTTTTTGCAACGGATCTCATTTGCTAGAAATACCTTTCTCATTTCATTTCTCATCATTCAGAAATCCTTTCATAAACCAGTTTGCAAAGCATTATATATATATATAATACCTTGCATAACACGTTTTCTAAAACGTTCGTAAATACTAAGGAGTAGTAAATGCTCGATCCAGCTTTTTATGCAACAACAATGCCATTTAATCCATACCATTTTCGATAATGAGTTTTTCCAACTTCAAGAAGAGATAGTACCACTCACCTATGAATGCCCACAACCAACGACATGCAGTTAAATGAGCTGACGATCTCGTAATTCTAACAATTAAACGAGCATCGACATCAAAACCAAGTAAAATACAACAACAACTAGGAATCGGCTAAACTGCGCTTAAACGCTAATAAAACAACTCCTACGCGTTAACAGATCGCACACTCAAAGCAATTATTCGAGCCGTTCGCAAAGCGAAACTCGCACGCGACACCCTAAAATTCTCGCTCCGACCAAACCGTTGTTTTAAAACGACTCTCGTCAAAACCCACATCTACAACGCCTTAATCTACCATTTTTATGAAATCGCACAAGTCAAGAACTCAAAAAATCGAATTTCGTGGCTCGAATTCCACTAAACATCGAATTTTAGCAAGACTAAAAGTTATTCACAAACAGTCATAAAAACATCACGAAGTATAAAAGATCAAGTATAAGAAGAACAAACATAACAAAAGATAGAACAGGCACAAACTCCATATGATTTACATCTGACCACGAGGTGGTGCCACTCTTACCCAACGACTACATCTCCGGATATTTTACTCCTTTGCGTTTTTTTTCTCTTCCTGGCCAGACAAAGAGAAGATGGTGTCCAGATAATAAAGCGGATAACATAAGCTGTTGTCCTTCCCTTCTCCGCATCAGCACATGCTCTTCTCGGGCCACACCCGACGTCAATGCCCAAATCAACAAAGATCGGCGCGTTTCGAAATCCGGACACACCGCCAAGATCTGTGGACCACCTTCCCCCACCCAATCCGTTCATTGTGAATTTTGACTTGCTACCGAAATGCCACGCTCGATAATGCTCGAGTTGAATCGATGTTCGTCCGTAAGAGAATATCCAGTTACAATAGAGTTCTCTCAAGGTCTCTTCTTGTAATCTCATACGGGTCGCCACACAACTAAACAACGTTCGATGCTCGTCTGTGAGCTAGAATTGATTAACGGAAGCACCATCACGAGCAGCTTCCTATAGCAGGTGCAGAACTGGCTAAAATGGGCCTTTAGGAAAACTGGAGAAAACAATCTTGACGCTCACCAGATCAAAGAGATTCGGAGCCCTGACTTCGTCTATAGGTCGGAACTCACAGGACAAGGAATTTCATTACTTTAGAACTTGGCAACTTTTAAAACTCGGAGCACCATACGATGCTTAATAATCGAAGCTTCTGGGCAAGCAGATTCCCTTGCAGTAAATTCACAGATAACGTTTGTCGAGCGAAAAGAATCCTAATGGACTTTACTTCGTGCACGAAGGAAGAAATGCTCCAAAAAAGTTCATTAACATTGTTACTAACGAAGAACCAAAAACAATTTCCACTTTACGGCTCATCCACCCAGCCAAACAAACTTTCAAGAACCTTGCGCCCATGATGTTCTCTATTCGAGTGAACTCATTACAGCTCTTCGGTCTGAAAATGGAAAACTTTCAACTGCTTCAAAAAATTTTCTACTCGGATTTGCAGAACGAGATAGACCATATTATTGCCGCCCCATCTTTCGACAATATACAGGATAAACAAGAATGCTGATGCCTTCCATCTGGTTCTTCAAGTTCCTTGATCTCAACAAAGACAAGCTGTAAGGCGGCAACACAAGCTCCAAACAGAAGAATGACATTGCTCATCACTCTGAAGTCTGATCTTAAAGATGAAATTCTTTTTTCATACGACACATCAACAGCAAGATGGCGTCAAACCTGAATTACAAGCAGCAAGTACATTTCTTGAATCACAAGAAATAATCAGGAGTCTTGCGCGTTGTGTCCGGTTCAATTTGTCGTGGTGCTGGGTCAAACTGAAGGAAATTCTGATCCATATTCTCTCCAATCTCAAGAATTGCAGCCATATTTCCACACCGATAACAATAATTGGGAGCACTAAATACAGTGACCACATTTTTTTCCTAGCAAGATGTGAATGAGCATAAAGAACGTGTTAGACATGAAATGGCAATATATGCTACTGGAAGAAAGAGGGACTCCCTGTTCTAGTAGACAGACCTGACACCAATTGTATCCTTCCATGACAAGCTGATGGGCTCTCGATATCAGAGTGAGACCATTGGTGTGATTAAAATTAGCAGCAATGTCCTGACCAAAGGTATAACCAGCACCACGTGGAGATATTCCCCAGCCACAGCGGTCATCTGGATCAGACCACAAGAGGTCACACATTGGTCCTTCATGAGGAACCTGCACGATGTACAATGAAATCAGGGCAGGCAGTTCATCCAATGGGAACTTAAAATGCAATGATCAGACCCAGATATGCTAATTTTGGGGAAAATGGTTGACGTGTCAACAAAATGGCATCAGAAAGGAAAGAAATGGAAGGAAAAAGTTCATTCGACATGTATACAATATGACAAAATGACCTAGAATGAGATGACTAAGCAAATGTTTTGGTTCATCACATATTGTATAACTAGAAATTACTTATGCACCTTCTGAATATAGAAGAACTGAATTGTTTAGGTTATGTCGCATAATGTCAAGTGGCATGTCACCACACAGACTGACAGACATTTCCGAAATCATGATAATCACTAGTAAGAGCACTCATTTTATCCGGATAAGAAACCGATATTCTAACCAGGGCACATCTCAATTTATTGCAATTTTTGCCACTTTGCAAATGGTAGGCTAACATATTAGTTGTAGACATTGCTTGATCCCCTCTCTTGAGTAGTACATTAACTTTCAGAAACACCGAATTCATACTTTCAACTATATATCCACATCTTCTTTTGGATAGCATGTCACACAAATAAATGTACGTATAAATGTTAAGCAAAGATCCATACCTCTTGTATACGGTCCAAGGCTCGAATATTGTCGAGTGTATCCAAAGATGGTGATAGACCTCCATGCAAACAAAAGATCTAGAACATGAAATTGCTATAGTGAGTTTATAACATGTAGGTAGGTCGTGCAATGAAGTGGAACATGTCACTACAAACCTGACTCTCAATAAGAGCAGTAAGTGGAAGATAATCGAACAAATCGGTGAAATATTTCCAGACATTGGCATTTCCATACTTTCTCAAACATTCGTCATAGAATCCGTACCTGAAATTTATGAAATACTTATGTCAAGAGTAAAGTAGACCTTAAAAGCTAAACCATACTATGTATGTTCATGAATATCACGAGTGCCTCTACTATGTGCATGCCAATCCATTTTGCTTAATTTTTTCCGTATAGAGAGAGAGAGAGAGAGAGAGTTTCCTCTCAGAAAAGATTATTTCTATATTAGCATTTCAGCATTTTCATTTCTGAAACAAAGTTTTCATTGAACCCATTTGTAAATAGTCCGAGCTCCAAAGCGCTATCACCCATCTAAAGCTAAATCACTCGAAGACTTGGAACATATTGCTTCTACTTCCAGTTGAATAGTCATTCGTTACTCTGGTGGACAACAAACAGTATAACAATAGAGATAGAATAAGAGAGTTTTAGAGTTCAGCTAGTACTCTGTTATTTGTATGAGGATCAGATTATTTTATCACAAAGAATGCTAGCACATACCTTAGATAGTAATGGATAAACGAAAAAGGGGAAGATACAACAGCAGAGGGTGACCGAAATTTCTGGAGCAAAGAGTCTCACAAATGAAACTAGACACAATGTAAATTAGCACTTAAGAGGATATTAAGAATCAATGAAAACCAGTGACCTTGTTATATATACCACGAGAAACATCTTGCTACCATCTAGCACACCCATGTAATGGGTAGTATATAAAGGACAAGCATTATTGTGCAAAATTTACATTGCTTTCGCATGACGTATGGTCTTTGAGAACTAAGAAAGTGCCTTACACTTGTGTTATTTGCCGACTTTCATGATTTCCCCTAAGGATAGTGATTCTATCTCTATAGCGAACTTTCAAAGCCACTAAAAGCGAAACAGTCTCCACTGAGTAGTACCCCCGATCTGCATTTATCAAACCACGAATACAGTTAGGTACTTTCTGTACAATCATCTACCACCATAAGTGGCATCAATTACTGGTGTCACGAAGGGAAATGCTATTAAATATGGATAAAGCTGGATACCGAGGATACCATCCAATATAGGATACTCTCAGAGTCGTAGTAATGACAATACGATCAAACCATGAAAAATGCTAACATCTGAACGAGGCCTATGAAAAGTTACTATGCCAATAATATTCCTCAACAGCAAGTGAAGGCACTTCTTTGGTTAACCTTATCACTTCACTAGAAGCATCTACCCATGCAGCATACATTGCAAAGACAATTCTCCTTCTCACTGCATTAAAGTAAATTTAAGCTGCAACCTTGATCAACTATGGATTCCACACAGGTGAATCATGGCTATAATTAGTAACTACAATGGTTGTAAGGTACTGAATTGAGATCTCTGGTCACTAATTTCCAATACGCACATGACCAAAAGACAAGTTCATAACGCAGCCAGAACACCTATAACACCCAACCTCAATCCGCTGCTTCCAAAAATTGCCAGTAAAATAAATTCACCAACAAAGGGAAAGCATTGCGCATGTGGAATAAACCCATAAGGTATGAATATAAAGAGAAAAAAGACTTAAACCGACCCGAATTATGCTTACGCAAGTTCAGAAACAATCAGACAATTTTTTAAGGCAAAGAACCACAAGTTACAATTTCTGATCCACGATGATCGATCTTTCAAATCCTTCACAGTGCTTTCATGCTCATCGAATATTACTAGCAGTACATACACTGTCGTGGCAATGCAGGGTACTTCAAAGTACTGGAGTATAATTAGGGATGAATACCATGAAGGTGTCCATGCTACCAATTCCTGTACTCCCACCTAAAGTAAACTTTCCTACCTGCGCATCATTACTCTAACATACCGACAGACATTCCTCATTCTGGTGGTTTAACAATAGATTTAAAGATCACAGAATAGAAACCAATGAGCACTGAGCAGGATCAAGGTTGTCAAACTTCATATGCAAACAACACCCTGCCTGCACAAACATACTACAGCGGGCCCCCAACTGGCGCTATGTAAATGAATCCAGAAATTTTGAAAAAGAAAAGAAAACCCAATAACATTTTTGTTTCTTTCCGTCTCTAAAATGTAACACCACCATTGTCGTTGATCAGGACCACCATACAAGCAAAAGAAAAATCGAAGCAGACAATCCACCATGGCAGAGAGCAATCTTCAGATCACACGTCATCACACACAACATAGCTTAACATTCATAAACTTATAATTCCCCATCCTGCAAACCACATAACTCAAAACAAACCTATGGAAATAAACATTAGCTCAACACCAGAAAAGCAAGGCGGAAACAAAGAGCTCACCAACATAATCTCCCATGAACAGATAATTGGTATCAGGCGCGTTGCCGCCTATCCTAAAAAGTTCGATAAGATCATAGAACTGGCCGTGAATGTCGCCGCAAACCGTGACCGGGCACTTCACCGGCTGCACGTTCCACTCCTCCACGAGTATCGCCCTCGCCTGATCGCAGAGCGTCTTCACCTCCGCCTCCGTCAGCGGCTTGCACTCCATCAGCTGCTCGATCTGACGGTCCAGATCCGCGTGCGACGGCATCGTTCAGGAGCCCCCTCGTCCTCGGCCTCCCGCAGATGGCAAATGGCAGGGGACAACGCGCGATCGCGCGCCGATCGGTCACGATCGACGGGTTCCCTCACTCAGCTCCTATCGAAGGGAACGGCTCGCCAAGTGCTGGGATTTGGATTCCAAAGACGAGAAGAGAATCTCCGAGAGATCGAGTAGGTTGCGATCTTTCAATCATCACTCAACTCGCGAATTTATCTTCACTCTTCTCCTTCTTCCTCCTCCTCCACAGTTTGGATATCGCAGATGTTTCGAGCGATGAAATTGCATGAGAGAGAGAGAGAGCGAGAGAGGGGGAGTGAAATGAAATTCAAATGCAAATGCAAATGAATGAATAGGACAACGCCATTGGAAAAAATTATTTTTTGTCTCCGGTGGCTCCGCCGAGTTAAATAAGAAGACGTGGCGACACGTGTCGAGACAGTGAAGACGGTTCAAACAGTCCTCGCGTGGTGGTGGGCGCACCAAATCCCTCCTCTCTGACCTCGTCGCCCGGGCAGATGGGTTTGTCCGTTGTCCCTATCGATTAAGGTTTAGCCAATCAATGCATCGACGGTGTCGTTCTATTCGGTCGAGGACTATCAATGTCACCATCGAATCATTAAGTAGACTTCCTCGGCGGCAAATTAAGATGTCGTTGCTAAGTTCTTGCATTAATCTGAAACTTGTTCCTCATTTTTTAGATGGATAGAATTTTCAATAGTCTAAATTTTACCCCTAATTTTTCAGATTTCTTAAATTGGCAATCTTTTGTGTCCTTTGAAAAAGGAACTAGACTTAGATCACTATAAATACAAACGCAGTCATAGACATAAAATGGTAAATAGTAGCAAAATTAACCACATACAAGTCTAAATGGGATTATACAATTATCAGTATAGAAATCATCGGCTTACATATACTTGTATGAAACTATCGTAATATTTGTGAAGGCAAAAAGGTGAAAATAAATAAATAAATAAATAAATAATTCATTTTTTTTTGGTTGATTTAGAAACATGATCGCCTACTTTCCTTCAAAATCGCAAACTTTAAGTTAAGTCTCAATCCTAGCTCGAATTCTTTTTTTATCCCATAAAAAGTTACTCACTCTTATCACGTACCCAAATATGACATCTGTTAACTTTTTGCCTGATAATGCCACCTCCCAACCCTCCGTCCATCACCACCTCGCCGCATTCCACCGCCACCACCACCATCCTCCGAACCCCATTTGGCTAGAACTCACATTTAAGGGGTGCAGCCTCAAATTTGAAGCCACGACCTCCACCCTCGATTAAGGCGTCCAACCTCAAATGTGAGGTCAAGCAACTTAGATCTAAGGTTGCGCAACTCAAATTTGAGGTCGTGCAATCTAGATTTGAGCTCGAGCACCATCATTAATGGAGGTTGAACGGTTGGTCATGACCTCCATTGGAGGTTCGCCAGAGAGAGAGACCGACGATGGAGATTACAGAGGAACCCACACACCACCGGTAACCCAGACCATGCTAGAAGCTTCATCTCCCTCCGAGACTTGTTGCCTTAATCCAGAGTACAAGATTCCAAGAATGTCTCACCCAGTAGAACCAGTAGCCACATAAGCGAAGAAGGAAGGACATGAAAATTGTAAGGATCAAATGACACATGGATGGAGAGAGATGTACACGTGGAATCGACACGTCAGATATTTAACGGCAAAAGTGAAAGGAAAATTGACGAAGGATAAATTGGGTACGGAGTGAAAATTTGTGATTTTTTATGAGAAAAAAATCGGGTGACAATTGGGACTCTACCTAACATTTATGATTTTGAAGGGAATTATGTCGAGAAATGATTAAAATGAAAAGATTTTCTAAAAACAAGGCAGTAGTGTGATTATGAAAACATGTAAAAAAATACCAAATGATTGATTTCACTTTGTTAATTGAATGCGGTGAGAGTTTAGGGATTACATTAAGTATTTAGGAATAGTTCAAGAGCTACTACATTAAACGAATCACAAGTTCAATGATAAAATTGCATATTACGACAAAATTTAAGAATTATTAATGTAAATTTTTCTTAGGAATAGTATCCCAGATTTCGAGCCCTTTTGCCTTATCAAACATGCCACCCAGTTTGAATAGTGATCATCAGCAGAAACCCAGCACTAAGGAATCGATTGGCTCCAACCTGACAAATCACCACTCTTTTTAGACGGACGGCATCGCTGGGGAAGCTTGGTGATTTTCGAAATACTTATCGCTCCGTTTGTTTCGCGAAAATTATAACATTTTTGGATTTTTTTTTTCGAGAAGTCATTTAAAAAAAATGATAATATTTTTTGATGTTTGATTAAAACCTGAAACTGAACTGAAAAATATTTTCCGTCGTTTGGCAAGAAAATTCTAATTCGATTTTCTACGACGTCGTTTGGCCGGAAATTGCTGATGTGGACACCGACTGGCTTATGTGGTACGACCGGCGTTAACGTGAACAATTTTTATAATTTTTTTTTAAAATTCAAACTTTTTAACTTTAGTTTATTTTTTATTCTATTTTATTTCTTTTTATTTTTCCCTTTTCCTCCAACGCGACCAGCCAGCGGCGGCCACAGGCGAGCTCGAGTTTGCCAGTCGCGTCTGTGTCCGAGAAAAAGAATGTGAAGGCGTGCAGAGAGGAAAGATGAATTTTGGAAAGTGTTCTTTCAATTGGTGGAAAATGTTTTTCTTGACTAATTTGTTTTTTGTGAACCAAACGCCGAAAAATTTAATTTTTTTTTCTTCTAAAAGTTGTTTTTGAGTGAAACAAACAGAGCCCGAATATCCTTCGCTCCTGTAGAGAGAGAGAGAGAGAGAGAGAGAGAGAGAGAGAGAGAGAGTGATTGATTGATCAAAGCGCTCTAACTCAAAAAGAAGAGACTTCATGGCTTAAATACGATTTTATATGGAAGGATGCCGTTACATTCTTACATATTACCGAGCGAGCATTGGGTCAAAATAAAGGGGCATATGTTGACATTAGGCTCAAAATATGGGCCCAAACTTAAAGAAGTTAATAGCCCAACTCAGGCTATGACAAATACACTTATAAGACCGTCTCAATACAATGCTTAAATAAGCTCATTATGTCATAACAATACAATTGGCTCACAAAGCTCATTGATGGAATGTCTAACAAGATCATCGATCATGAGTTCCCAATGCACAGAGTTTAAGGGAAGTTCATGACACGTGGGGACGATCAATTGATTTGAAATATATCAGAAAGTCGAAGACTACTAAGTCAAGAAAGATTTATCGACCAAGGAATAGTTGTAGTTAAAGGATCGGGAGCGGTTGCAAATCATTCCTAAAACGTCGCGCAATTCCAGAGGCAATAAGATTCTTGCCGAAGGAGATCAGGATGCATAACGAAACGGCACATTAAGAACGCATCTCTCATTTTTCGAAGCAAGCGGAAGTTTGGGTTATTTTACCCTCTTCCTCTTTTTAAGTTTTGAATGTCCAATTCTATGATTTTGGGCTTTCTTTGATGTCATCTGGTCATATTCTAAGAGGGAATGGGGGTCAAAGTCTACGAAAAGGGGTCAAATATACATAGTGGGGTCAAAATTACGACGCTCCATCACTGATCTTGGATGTGACCACCATTTGCATGGTCACCCAAGTTTTGAGAATAGAGCTGTTTACCATCATAGGAAAGCCAAATCTCGAAGACGAAAGACACCCACCACCCAAAAACTTGCCCAATTCATCTAAAAACGTGGCCCCGATCTTTCAAAAGGGATCTAGTCCATGCCTGTCTTTCGTTGTTTGCGACAAAAGCACGAGGCTGTGTTCCATCTTTGTCCCCCTCCCCTTCTCTTTTGTCCTTTTCGGAAGCTTGTCCCAATTCGAACCTCACTTGCTTCGGACTCCAACTTTGCTTCTCAGCTCAACCCCAACCCCAACCCCAACAAGCAAAGAGAAAAAGAAAAGCAGAGGAGGTTGGGTAGAGAGCCCCACCCACCCTCCCTCCTTTTGTGCCCACTTTCAAAGGTGTGATCTTGTTGCTCTCCCGCATTCCCTTTTTCCTTTGTTTCAAACGTTTGGCCAAACATTTGCATAAATCGACTAATTGGCTAATTATGCAGTTCATGAGAGGGTAAGGGTCCGTTTGCTCGAAGTTAAAGCTGGTCCGGAAAATTATTTTCCGACTTATCGGTGCTTGAAAGACAGGAAACTAATCAATCTGCAGAATCGTTTTCCGTGGATTGAAAACAACAAGTTTAGATCGAGGAAAAACGACTTGTCCTTCTAATAAAAAGGAAATCATTTTTCCTAAATCACAAAACATATGAAAACTAATCGTTTTCTTTAAATATGATTTTCATGAAAAGCATTGTCGTAAATTTTCGGTAACACAAACACAACCTAAATTGCTACGTTTAGTGAAGGTCCAAGGAGTAACAACATGTGTATAGTTTGCATTTCTAAATTAAAAAGAGACCCGAGATGCAAAGGCTTTCTACGGACCACGAGTACCCCTTCAACGTTCTATGGTGGGTTCGCTTTAGTTTTGTGTACTTCCTTCTTTTTCGATAAAAGAATTCTGTGTACTTACTGCTGCCAAGCTCTTTTTGACCAGCAGAATCAGTATACAAGAATAAACAATCTTACGGACAACAACAACAAGCAGCCTTTGGAGATTGTTGAATGCTAAACATTCGTGACAACTGACAAGACAGCCGCTAAAACATAAGCAAGCGTCTCATTAAACACATCAGATAAGGAAAACGTTGGATTTTCAAAGCAACAGTTTTACTAAAATCAGAACATTTCTTCATTTGATTGCTCAAAACTCAAAAGGGTGCTTTTCGACGAAACCCTATTTCGATAAACAGGACATATCGCGTGTACATAGGACATGTAATTAGGCGAGAAAATACGGTCGAAGTAGGGTTTCGTATGATGAGTTGCCCTGGATGGTTTGATTATCTTTGGATTCTGGAGAGCAAATTTTTGTGCGACACAAGCTTCCGATATTCTTCAACTCCCCCCTAGTGCTTGTTGCCACAAAGAATACAATGCTTCCCGGAAGAGAATATGCTGCGGGCAACCAATCAAGCAACAAAACATTTGATGCTGGAGTGTTCTCAAATGTTTCAAATTAACAACTTTAATTACAATCACATGTCTAGACAAACTTAAGCAAACCCGGGGCACACGTTACTGTCGTCTTCTCTCTTTCGATAACCTACGCTTGACCTGGAGGTTGTTTTGAGTTCCCAGCTCTCCTGAAACAAGGAAAGAACACATGGAAATTAAAGCCACATCTTATTTTGTTTGATTACCCTTTATATTATTAGACAACGATCTTTAATAGCAGGTTTGAAGATGCGGCATGTGTGTTCTAAAGGCGATGGGAAAGTGCAGACCAAAAGAAGCCATTAAAGCTTCAAAAGGTTGCATGTACTCTGAACACATCTGTATTTACGTAAAGCTTTAGATAAGCATTGGAATTGAATAAAGCGAGAGAACATCTTCCCTTTTGATGGTAGGCACATATTAGATTTAGCTCCTTTGGTAGAGCATTAAGTAAGTGGCCTATTCAACAGTTTTTTTCTTCTTCTTTCTATGCAATGAGAGGGAAGGGTACTTGTTTTGCGGGCACTCAGACAGAAATGCACCCAATAGAGCGAACCGTAAGATCATACGAGAATCGTGAAAGATTAACCGAATCTACAGGTTCTCGATATAGTGATTCTTAGCGGTCTAAAACTTTCGCAAAAGCAACTGTTCCATAGGGAAGAAAACTTTAGCAAAAGGGAAAATCACTATGCATGGAGTAAGAAGCACTGACACAAACTGTCGGGACTATAACTATGTATTAAAAACATGAGAGAAACACGTTAGCTCTTTTTTAAGACGAAAAAGCCCAAGTAAACATGGGTAAGTGGCTCAAAATGACTAAACATGTTATGAACGTAAACATAGATTCACAAACACTTGCTTCAAGTTTTCATGCAATCCAATGGATACCTGTAAACATAATGATATCTCTTACAATTTCAGTAAAACAGAGAAGAAAAACTTTCATGTACCGTACCTGTTATGAATAGGATCAGGTCCATTAGGAACTCTCCTCTTGCTCATGTAGTTGAAATCCGACTGCGGACGGAAAGCAAGCTTCTTCTCTCCATCCATCACCTCAGAGTCCGTCGCCTTTCCCTTCGCCTGGTCCTTCAAGGCCGGGTTTGGTGCTGCTCCTCTACCACCGGCTGCTTCCGCCGCTGCAAACGCCAAGAGCCAAACAAGACTCAGAGCTGCTAGTGCTCTGAGTAGGAACTTTGCGTATAGAGGACAACTCTTACCCATCTTATATGTTCCCTATATAGTCCTCTATACCCAGGCTTTCACTCTCTTTTTTCCACTCTTTTCCTACGAAGAAAGATGCTTAGGTTTCTAGGACGACGAAGACGAATGGCGAAATATATCAGAACTCAACACCATCATTGCACAATGATTGCCATGCACATATGTGTATTTATGAGAGAGAGAGAGAGAGAGAGAAGCGGGCTAAGGCAAGAATTCTATTTTGTGGGGGAGGGAAGTCTTCCCTTATTTACTTCGTGGGCTACGGATGGTTGGTTTTCTTTATAGGTTGAAGCGATTCTATTGCACTTTCTCGAAGAGAGAGAGAGAGAGAGAGGCTCGGCTGGTTTCTTTGGTGACATGAAAAGGGAGCTTAGTTTGCTTTATACTGATAAGTTTTAATACAACACTGCTTTTAAGCTTTCATTTGAGTTTTTTCATGCACATGCGCCCACAATGCGCGAAGACCATCCTACGTTACGAATGAAAGCAAGACCTCTAGAACAAAACCTGGCTCCTCTCGTGGCTCCTGCCGTTATCGTGACAACCTATTTTTAAAAGACTGACTTACGGTTACTTACAACAGAGCATTGAGATGTACATGTAAGTTGTGTTACAGAATTTTCATATTAGCATTTTAATATAGTATAAAGCAGTTAATTATATCGTAATTGGTCGTGTCAAACCATATATGTTGTTGGGCTATGACTCAGGATCTCTCTTAATAGATCTTCTCAGGTCAAGGTATCGGGACTTTGTTGCGACTTGTGAGCCCAAACAAGTGGTATCGGAACCTTGATTAGAGGTCCTCCAATGTGGACCGATATCTAACTAAAATATCTCAAAAAAGAAATCTCATGATCAACCCAAGTTTCTGGTGAAAATGACCATCTTGATGGCTTTGGCAACAGGAGACTATGGGTGACGGCAGGTATTGAGGTAGAGCAATTCGATTCCATGTGTGGTGATGATGTTTATTCGGAAGCCATCAAGTAACAATGGTGGAGATTCACGCGCGAGATTGCTTGAGGACACATATGAATTGTGCGTTGAAGAAGTATGGCGTCGGAAATTTAGTATTGTGTAAAGTAATTATTATATTTTAATATATCCTAAATTCAT
Source organism: Lenwebbia sp. NSW1173648 (assembly GCA_029784005.1). Taxonomy (NCBI): domain Eukaryota; kingdom Viridiplantae; phylum Streptophyta; class Magnoliopsida; order Myrtales; family Myrtaceae; genus Lenwebbia; species Lenwebbia sp. NSW1173648. The sequence continues at coordinate 3,263,162 of JARCGZ010000011.1, forward strand.
TGATTTAAACTTTTGAATGAAAATGAGATTAGATATGTTGACGGGTTGGATTTAGGCTCTTTCTTAGAGATCTCCTCCGAAAAGGTATAAGACTTATGCTACGAGTCCTAACATAGGGATTGCACTATTTGGTTTCTCTACCAATCCTAAATACCGTTCTTCATCAAATATTGACCCGATATTGGTTTCACAGTTTCACTTCACTACTTAGATCAAATTGGGTCAGTACAAACCCAATATGACCCGACCCATCCATATAGATTTATTAAGACGTTATTTAGCTGTGATGGATTTTATTAATGGGATTGATGTGCTTACTGAGGACACATCAACACAAACAAAAGGATTAAGGAAGTGTCAATGAAGTTATGAGGTTAATTCCTTTTTTTTTTGGGGGAATTTTCGAAAAGATTCAAGATATCTAATTCCAAGCAATATAGCAAGAAAACTTGTCCAATGAGACAAACTTATTAAAGTATGGCGATGATTAATAACAATATTCACTCACATAATATTTTAATTGGCAAGGATGTACAGAATTAAGTATTCAAGTAGGTCAAGCCAATAATCAAAGCAACAAGACCTTGACCAATTTCATTGAGTGGAACATACATGTCATTTTCAGGAGGAAAATAACCAAAAAAGTCTTAAATTTATTGCAATTATGCCCCAATTCAGTCATAAACTTTTTTTTTGCCGATTCAGTCCTAAACCTTTTGCAATTGTGTCACTTCAGTCCATCCGGCAAATTTTGGTTGGCTGGCGACATAATATTTTTTTGATTTCTTTTCTTTATTTTTTATTTTTTTTCTTCCCATTTCCTCTTCTTCCTCCAATCGGTCACCGAGGACGGCCGGCGAGGCTGGCCTCACCAGCCCAGATCTGGCGAGGCTTGACCTCGCTATCACTGGGTGAGGCTCGACGATCGTCCCTCTGGCCAGTTGCTGAGGTCCAACAATCGGCTGGAGGAAGAAGAGGGAAGGGGAAGGAAAAAAAAAAGAAAAAAGAAAAAAGATTTTTTTTAAAAAATATTAAAATATTACGTCGCCGGTCAGCCAGCCAAAATTCGCCAGATGAAATGAATTGGCACAATTTCAAAAGGTTTAGGATTGAATTAACAAAAAAAAAAATTTAGGACCGAATTGACACAATTGCAATAGGTTTAGGACTTTTTTGGTGATTTTCCCCATTTTCGTGACATAGATTTCTCCTTTATATGACCCAATGTATAAATCAACTCAGATATATCAACAAGATTATGGCACGAAACACGAGCAGCATAAATTTTAATGCGCTCGGCTTCCTCTCAAGTTGTGTTTTCATATCGTGGCAGAAATCAACACTCACAATTTTAATTAACCTCCTATGCTCCACTTTATGCCTTAATCACTTGGACCGCCCTTAGTTGGACTGCAAAAACTAATACTCTCGCGAAGAGAGAGAGAGAGAGAGAGAGAGAGAGAGGATATATACAACCTCCTATGTGATCTTTAGGAATATGATCACCCAGCACACACAGATATAGATGTACATGAATATGAATTGGAAGCTGGTTCCACCTTTATATGGCTGAGGGCTTTTTTGGTTAGGGAATATTTGTCGCTCCTTACTCCCCATGGTTAAAGCATATGGCACAATTTATTGTCATATCCATTCTCTACATGCATGTTGGGAGTTATAATCTATATCCTGGCAAGAATCCAATGCTTGTCACTAGGAACGGCTTCTCCTAGAAGGTTGATAAAATCAGGTATAGCATCGTAAAGCTTTCTTCTATTATTTTTTTCCTTTGGATCAGCAGCCATCGAATTTGCCACTTGTCATGTTGCAAGTGTTGTAAATTCAGTCGGATCGCAGTGGAATTCTAACTGTCAGATTCGCGCAATATGATGCCGTATTTTCTCTTTCGAGAAAAACGTAAATAATACAGCAAAATAATAATAAGACAAGAAGAGCGATACACCAGAAGTTTTTACATGGAAAAGCCGATGCGGGAAAAATCACGGGACACTAGTTCAGGAACTGCTCCACTATAATCAAAGGATTACAATCGACACTCTAACGGTGTCTCTTTCATAATAAATTATCACAATTGTCACAAAACACACCCTCACTTGATGAACTCTCAAGATCTCGTGTATTTACACATTGTTGAGAACTCTTGTGATCTCTCTGGAGTAATTTTCTGGTACACACAAAAAATCATTCACTTAATCACTCTGTTTATAGTGGTATATATCTCCATCCAAATTAGAATCTCATCTAACTGATTTCGCAATCGCCTCTTGATTGGAAATCTCCTTGATTGATTAGAATTCCTATAATTTGGATAATCACAAGAATTGATTCTATCACAGTATTCTTCCTTTTTAGCGTCCTACCATAATAGGACTCCTTCCTATTCAGTATTCTTGATGAGCAATCATCGGGATCTTTCAAATCAAATCCCAAACATGTTGGGCTGCTCCCAACAGCAAGGATTATATAAATGCTGAGAACCTGAGATTTGACATGCATCGAAGGGCTACTTTGGAGTCCAAGACTCCAAGGGACACCGACTTGCCTTGGATCCTCTATTATGAGTTACTTTTTGTTATCATGTAAATCTTGAGCATTATATCTATAGAATTGTGATTTATTTTTAATATATTCTAACCCTTCTTCTCACCCGTAGGTTGGAGGTTGACTTAAAGCTAAAGCGTTGTAATTGTGAGAGACAAATTAGGGGTCTGAAAAAATTTTGGATTCAAGAACTCCGGAAAGATTACCAAAAATGTAATATATCTATTGCAAACGGTCATAAATCTTTTTGTTGTTGTTGTTGTCAATTGAGCCCTAAACCTTTTACATTTGTGCCAATTTAGTCCATCGGTCAATTTTGGCAGGAAATCGCTAACGTGGCACAAATGCAAAAGGTTTAGAACTCAATTGGCCAAAAAAAAAGTTTTAGGACTGAATTGGCACAATTGTAATAGGTTTTGGATTTTTTTGGTAATTTTTGCCTAATGTGTATCAACGTCTGACAAATATCTAGAGGAAAGAAATCTGAAGAAATTACCAAAAAATTCCTAGATCTATTGCATTTGTACCAATTCAGTCCCAAGCCTTTTAATTTGGCAAATTTAGTCCTAAACCTTTCAATTGAATCAATTTAGTTCTAAAACTGTTAACGATTTGCCAATTTAGTCTTGAACCTTTTAACGATTTGCCAATCTATCCCAATTTTGCCGGAAAACGCTAACCTGACAGTCTGGTCAGCGCCGACCATCATACATGATATAGCCGTCAGTGACGTAGATAAGTTTTTATAAATTTATTATTATTCTTATTATTTTATTTTTTATTTTCATTTTGTTTCAACTCTTGGCCAGTGAGGTCACCGACCACAGACTCGTCTGGGCGAAGGAGTCGCGACCCTCGCCGACCACGGGCAAGGGCCCTCCCGCCCTTGCAGGCCATAAGCGAGGGCGTCGGCCCTCGTCGACCATAATCGAGGACCTCCATGCCCTCGCCCAGATCCAGGTGAGGGCTGTGACACCCTCACCGGCTAAGAGTTGAAAGAAAAAGTGGAAAAGAAAAAAGGAAGAAGAAAAATGATAAAAGTTACAGAAAAATTTCAGAAAAATTAAAAATTTAAAAAAATTGCAAAATTTATCCATGTTAGTACCGACCGTGCACGTAGAATAGTCGTCAATGACTAGACTGCCACGTTGGTGTTTTCATATCCATCAAAAGTTTTAAGACTAAATTGGCCAAATTGAAAGGTTTAAGATTGAATTGACGTAGATATTATAAGTTTAGGACTTTTTGGATAATTTCTTCTAGAAATCTTGTACATTAACCCGATACTAAGGCTCTGTTTGTATAACAAAAAATGAATAATTTGAAAAATATTTTCCTAAGAATGATCGCTTATATATCTTAAAAAATGAATAAACGAAAAATATTTTCTTCGTCCATGAAAATATTTGGACATGATAATAATTTTTTTTTCATTGATTAATTATTTCAAGCGATACAAACGATCATTTTTAAAAAAATATCTTTCAAATCATCATTGTTTGCGAAACAAGCGGAGCCTAACATGCATGTTTCCCGCTTGATGAATTGGTGGCTCTTCGGGAACCGGATTGTTAAATGTGTTGTGGTTCTTGTCCAGCGTACTGTGAGCTCCTATTGTTGATTAGTCCATTAAATAGATTGCTAGATGATTCATTAGGGTGCGCATTGTAACACTTCTGGAAGTGAATTTCTGCTCAAGAAGTGTTTTTGAAGCATGAATCCGCTTGGTAAAGTAACTTCTGAAGCACAAATCCGTTTGGTAAAAAAAATTTCTTCTGGAAGAAATTTCTACTTATGATGTGAATTCACTTCTGAAGTTGTTTTTCCTCCAATTTGAGAAGTTAAAAAAAATTGCTTCTCAACTCAAGAAGGACTTCTTGGACCCAAAAAAGAAAAAGAAAAAATCTCAAGAAGTACTTCTTGCATCACCCTCTTTTTATTAAGCCCTCACCCTTTTTTTCGACCACGCCCGCCTCCGCCGACCTCCACCGCTGACCATCGCCAACCAACGCCCACGACCACCGCCACCTGCCACCCCCTATCTCCAACCGTCAACCATCGCCGCTGCCGATCACCACTGACCTCCACCGGTCGCCGCCCACACCCACCGCCGACCTTCGCCTGCTGCCGACCACCGCCGCCCGCGACCGCGGCCAACCACCGACCACCACCGACCTCTGCCCATCGCCACCCATTGACCACAACCGTCGCCGACCACCGCCGCCACCGACCACCGTTGACCGTCACCGACCACCGCCAACCGCCGCCGCCGACCACCGCCGGCCGCTGCTAACCGCCGCCCCCCGCTGCCAACCGTCGACCACCGCACCGCCTATCGCAGCAATCTATCGCCGACCTTCGCCGACCGCCACCAACCGCCGCCCCCCGCTTCCAACCGTCGACCACCGCATCGCCTGCCGCAGCAATCTATTGCCGACCTCCGCCGGCCGCCACCAACCGTCGACCACCGCGCCGCCTGTAGCCGCAATCTACCGACAACCTCCGTCGAGTTGCCGTCTCCGGCTGCCGGAATAAAAAATAAATAGTAATTTTTTATTTTTAAAAATTAAATAATATTTTTTAATAATAAAAATTATTTTAAAAAAAAATTAAAATGTTTAAAAATGAAGTAGAAATTTTTCGGCCGATGACAATAATTTTTCATAGAAGATTTTGTGTTAATAATGTTTCAGAAGTAGAAATTTTCAACTATTACCAAACGAATTTCTCTAATCCTAAATCAATTTCTGGAGTAGAAGTAGAAAAATCAACTTCTGGCCAGAAGTTGATTTCTGAAGCAGAAGTGTTATCATGCGCGCCCTTAACTGTGAGAATGTTGGCAAAGATTGAATCTCCTATTATCCTATATGCTACTTGAAGCGATAAAGAAAAACCAATATATTGAGGTTGCTGAGAAAATCACCAAAAAAGTCTTAAATTTATTGTAATTGTGCCAATTCGGCGATAATTTTTTTTTATACCAATTCAATCTTAAACCTTTTTCATTTATGCCTATTTAGTTTATCTGGCCCATTTTGGTCAAAAATTGCTGACGTGGTGGTGACGTGGCAATTTTTGATCGTATTTTAATATTGTCTAAATTTCTTATTTTTTTCTTTTCTTTTTCTTTTTTCCCTTCCCTATATACTTCTTCCTCCAGCCGGTTGCCAGCGGCGACCAGCCAGAGGCGAGGGCCGGTGACTCACCAACCACTAGCAAGGGCGATCAGCTGGAGGAAGAAGAAGATAGGGAAGAAAAAAAGAAAAATAAAATAAAAGAACATAAATAAATTGAAATAAAATATTAAAATATTATTTAAAAATTGCCACGTCAGTGTTGGCAAAGCGTCAGCGATTTTCTGCCAAAAGTGGCCGGATGGACTGAATTGACACAAATGCAAAAGGTTTAGGATTGAATTGGAAAAAAAAATTATGACTGAATTGACGCAATTGCAATAGGCTCTGTAGCACGGACACGCTCAAGAAGCGATCGTGTCGGTGCTGGACGCGTGTCGCTTGTTTGACATGCGTTCGACATGCTCGGACACGTCCGAACATGTGGTCAACGCGTGTCGGACAGCCCACGCAGTCAACGATCCGGACTCTCCGGCAATACATGAGTCCGGGGGAATCTGGTGGACGTTAGAGGAGGAGAGGAATTAGAGGAGCACATGGTAGCAGAGGACATCGGCGAGGGAGGTGGGGGACAGGCAGCGCGTGACGTCGGAGGAGGCGAGGTAGGCTTTGGGGACGGCGACGGCGACGGCGACAGCGGAGTGTTGGGCCATCTGAGACGATGGTGGTGGAGAGGAGGGCGATGAAGGAGGAGAGCTCCGGGAAGGTGGAGTGGAGGGCAGTGATGTTGAGGGAGGCCGTGGGGTTACATGTAGGGTAAGAAGGAGCACTCAAAGGAGGCATGACTGTTGTTGAATTTACCCTCCGTTAGTTTCGATTAAATTTTACCATCAAATTGCTGAGTTGGATGACATGAAATAGTTGATAAGTATACTACTTTGGGCTCTCTATTTGTCACATGTGTAAAAGTTTGGAGTTTTCTGTTGTATTAACCCAATTTAACGGAAAGTAACGAAGGGCAATTTTGCTACAAGTGTATCGATTTGAGATTTTTGGTGGTCAAAAAATTAGTTGGGGATAAATTTATCGCAGGTATACCAATTTGAGATTTTTTGTAGTAAAAAATTTATTTTGAGATAAATTTATCAGACACACACACACATATATATATATATATATCAATTTGAGATTTTTCGTGACATTAACTCATATATCAATAAAAAAATTATACAAAGCTCCCTCTCAATGATATTTTCGTGACATTAACTAAACCTTTCACAATTTTGCCAATTCAGTCATGAACCTTTTAAGTTTGTCAATTCAGTCCTAAATCTTTTCACCTTTTGTCGATTCAGTCCTATTGACTGAAAATCATTGATGTGGATGCTGGCCGTACTATGTGGCACCTCCGGCGTTGACGTAGACAATTTTAAATAATTTTTATAAACAAATTTGAATTTTTTTCCTTTTTTTTCTGGCTTTAGAGGCCGGCAAGACCCGCCAAACCTTGGGCGAGGGTTGTGAAGCCCTCGTGGCCAAGGGCGAGGGGTTGCGGCCTTCGCCCTCGTTGTGGCTAGATCTGGCGAGGCGAGGGCTGCCAGTGGCCAGATCTGGCTACAACGAGGGCGGGCAAGGGCCGCGACCACTCATCTAGGATCGGGGGTCGCCAGCGACCCATGCATGCCTCTAAAACTAGAAAGCCAAAAAAAAAAAAAAAAATTTAAAAAGGGAAAAACTTGATTTTTTATTATAAAAATATTAATAATTATTCACATCAGTGCCACGTAAGACGACCGACGTCCACGTCAGCGATTTCCGGGTAATAGGATCGAATTGGAAAAAAATGAAAAGCTTTAGGACTGAATCACTAAACTTAAAAGGTTCAGGACTGAATTAGCAAAAGTGTAAAAGGTTTAGGACTTTTTTTTTGATAATTTTCCCGTTTAGGGCTCAATTGGCACGGTTAAAAGATTTAGTACTAAGTTGGTAAAAGTGCAATAGATTTAAGACTTTTTGGACAATTTTCGCGAAAGATCTCTTTGCATGCGCGCACACCATTCGTGGGTGAAATCGTCTTTTTATTGGATTCGTACGCGACAACTCCGATAAGTGTCCCGGAATCTCGACTTGTTTGATCGTGCGTCACACAACATGGGTCGATTCCATGCGATTAAAATGGTCTAGATTTGGGTACTTGCACTTAAATTATTGAAAAAAATAATGCTTGATCACGCATGTCTCCGAATAAAACATGGTTTCAATGCCATTACTGTGGTCGATACTAAAGCACGGTTTGTCGTTCAGTACAAGTTTCTTACTGATGTTTCTCAGCATGATGCATGTTGTTGGATTTTATGGGGTGTATGGGAGTACCATAGTTCGCCCATGTATGCTATCCCAGCCCCTCATCCTCTCAGATAACTGCCAAAGGCAGTTACTCCTTTTAAACGTAAAAAAGGTCGCGTCTGTTCTTACGTTCAAGAATGAACGAGAGAAAAAGAGAGAACAGTACGAGGAAAAGGAAAAGGACGACGAATTCCGATTCTACTTCCGAACGTCAAACAAACGAACGATCTCTCGAGGGACTGCAATGTGGACATTTAATCTGTGGAAAACGAGGTATGTCCGTTCTGTGATATACTTCTCCGATCAGTGACTCAAGTAAGTATCTAGGCCTGTTAATTCCGTGTAATTCCGCTGCGTATGTATTGGGATTGGTTCCCTTCATTGGTATCAGAGCGTATGTTCTTGTTTCCTGATTGATTGTGAAGTTTTGTTCCCGAATTAACTCGAAAACACTTTTTTCGACCGGACTGTTCATCGACGTTTGTTTTTGTTCTATTCATAAAAAATGAATTTCGAACACATCAGAGGAACGGGCTCGGCGAGACGAAGATTTAGAGTGGTCAGCCGTCGCGAACCGACGCCGGAAAACGCCGCACGCGCGCCACGCGCCGTGACGGGGCCGGGTCCCTCGGGGCAGAGGCGAAACGTCGCCTTTTCGTGAAATTTGGCTTAGTGAAAATGGGTTTCAAGTATACCAACAGACTCGTCTTGATCATACGAGCAATTTGAGTGGTCGACGGCCGTCAGATACCGCCGGAGAACACCGCACGCGCCGGAGAGAACCGCTGCGCGTGGGCCGCACGCGGGCGCGTGCGGCCCACGTGCGGCATCTCGCCAGCAGCGTGGCTGACGTCACGCTGACGTCAGCGGGTCGGGTACTGACCCGGCCCACGACCCGACCCGGTACCGTCCGTTGACTGTTCAATCGTTGACCGTTGACCATTCGCGTTGACCGTTAACAGGAAGAATTACGTTTTTGCCCCCGAAATTTTTGAAAATTGCAATTTGGTCCTCAAACTTTCGGGAAATTTCATTTTGGTCACTGATATTTCTGAAAATTGCAATTTGGTCCCTGATTTTTCAGAAAATTACAATTTTGTCCCTAATTTTTTTTGGAAAATTGCAATTGGGTCCCCAAAATTGTTGAAAATTTCGATTTGGTCCTCGATTTAAAAAAAAAATTGCTTTTTGGCCTTCGTTGACCAAACGCGCCCGGAGCTTTGACCGGCGCGTGGAGGCGCGTCCGAGCTCCGTTTTGGGCATGCGAGATACCGTTGTGTTCGTCTCGAAATTATCTTCAATTTGATATATTATTTGGATATGTTTAATGTATTTAAAATTTTTAAAATACGTATGAAACCCATGATACACGTATTTTGGGGCGTTTTTCGAGTATTTTTTTTCTTCTATATTTTTGTAAATATAGAGGATGACTTACGTGTACATAATCGCATGCAAATTGTGTAGAGCATGATTGCTAATAGCATGTATAAAGTTTAGAGTACTTGCTTTTATATCTTGTATTATGAAATTAGAGTATGATTTGATACGTGAATTATTTGTGTATTAGTTCAAATCATGCCATGCCATGCTATGATTACAAGATATAGGGATCATTAAATGATTTATGATCTTTATTTGAGTGTGGAGTTCTAGAAAGTTTTAGTAACTTTAGTGAACTCAATTTTACATAAATGATTATATTGATGGTAATTTCAAACGAGGATTCTTAGACGATGATTGGGAACGTAGTGAACTTTCGAATCTGAGACCTTATGTGAAATTATTCATTAATGTAATTAGTTAGTGTAAAATAGATGCATAAATGTTCAGCATTAATAGTTCGTAAATACATGTCTATAGAACTTCGTGTTCAGCTACAATAGCCATAGCTTCTTAGAATATCGAAACTGAGCTTGACAAAGGAGAGAATTTGAACGGCGGAAATTATGAAAACTGGAATATGAAAATCCAGTATGTGCTATAAGAGCAAAAAGCACTAGAAGCTCTTAACCTAGTTATAGAAGAATCTGAAGATGGAAATACTGCACATCATAGAAAGTATAAAGAGGCATTTGCTGCATGGAAAAAGATGAACTCTATTGCTCGCATTATGTTGCTGAGTAGCATGGAAAATCGTTTTATGCATGAATTCAGGCATTTTTGAAAATGCCAAAGTCAAGTGGGAAGCATTAAAAACTAAGTTTGGTTAGACATTGGTCACCAAGTTGAGATAGATCACTATAAGGTTTGACACTTATATGATGCCACATGGGCAGAATATAAAACAACATTTTGAGAAGTATGTCAAACATGATAAGTGAATTGTAAGATGCAGGCCACATTTTGACTAAGGAACAGTAAATGCAAGCACTAATCCATTCTTTGCCTCATAGCTACGTGCATATAAAAAATCCACTTAATCCACAATGAAAAGTAAAGACTTTTGAGGATGCTTTGCACAGTCTTGAACTAGAGGTGGATCGCCTTCTGGCGGCTAAACCAATAACTGATATTTGTTATGTTGGTTCTAGTTCACATGGAGCTTCGGACTCCAAGCGTAAGCGTCGAGGTGGGTTCAAGAAGTGGAAGGGCAAGAGAATGAATTCTTCAAGAAAGAAACTGAAGTTTAACCGACATGGAAAAGGAAAGTGTCCTTTCAAGAATGACATTTCGTAAGTGAAGTATTTTATTTGTGGCAAAAAGGGTCACTTTGCTCACAACTGTGGTGAGTCAAAGAAGTTAGAAACCCTGTGTACACTTTAGAGTGTTACTTATGTCTCCAATTCAGTTTTTGTAACTGAACCTCATCCTTTTGTGGACTGTAGACTTAGGGGCCACAGACCATGTAGTAAAGGACATAGATGCCTTCGTGGAATTTTGACAAAATTTCACATGGAGCATAGTAGATATTTGTAAGAAACAATTCCTGAGTGGAAGTCAAAGGAATTGGCACTTGCCAATTGAATATGCGTGGTGGTCACACCCTGTTCCTACATAATGTGTTATATGCTCCAAAAACTCGACGGAATTAAGTTTCCGTGTTAGTTTTGGTTAAACTTGATTTCAGTTTGAATTTTCATAACGATAGTGATAACTTGTCGTTGGGAACAAGTAAACATGGTTCTGGATGGTTTCATTATGTTGATTGTTGAGTACAATAATGTGAATGTTAGTTATTCCTTATTTACATCTTCTGTAATGATGTGAATATATGGCATGCTAAGCTAGGTCATATTGGCCAATAGCGAATGTTTAGATAAAGCCAAAGAGGGCTTATGTGGCAATATTTTAAAAAAATCAAAAATAATAATAATAAAAAAGAATCAATTTACCTATTTACGAGCATTGCCAAGCGGGAAAAAACAACGAGGAAACCATTTGGAAAAGGAATAAGAGCTGAGTTTCTTTTGCAGTTGATCCATTCGGACATATGTGGTTCAATGAATATGAGAGTAAGGCATGGGGCTGTTTATCACATTTATTGATGATTACACTCGATTCGGACGTGTTATTTTTTTTGTTTTCTCATAAATCTGAGGCATGAGTTGCTTTGAAATTTTTTTGAGGTTTTAGAAAATCAATTTAAAAAAAAAATTAAGATCCGATCGAGGTCGAGAAAATCTATCTGATTAGTTCAGATGTTTATGTGATGAAAATGGAATAGAGAAAACAGTTGACTATTCCATTGATTCCTCTATAGAATGGAGTTGTAGAGAGAAGAAATATGTCTCAATGAAAATGATTAAGTCTATGATGGCATGGGCTAATTTGTCTATCACCTTTTGGGGTGAAGATTTGTTGAATGCTGTCTAGATATTTAATCGTATGCCTTCTAAATCAGTTACCTTCACTCCATATGAGTTGTGGACAGGTCGAAAATAAGATTTGAGTTTTCTCAGATCTTGAGGATGTGCTACTTATACACACGAGTCTTCCCACAAGTATGGGAAAATGGGCCCTAGAGGCAAAAACGAGTATCTTCATGAGATACTGAGAGCACTCGAAAGGGTATGTGTTTATAGGTGAGCAAGAAAGCAGACAGTGTAACTGAATTCGAATCACGAGATGTCACATTCTTAGTGAATGAATTTTAGAAAAAGGGCGGGATAGGTGAAGACTATTCTCTATTTAAAATCTTGGATAGTGATAATGATTTTATTGAGGCATATCATCCAAGTGGGAGCAATGTGAGAAGTGGGGAATTTATTTCGAATCAGTCTCAATTGCAACCACTTGATGTGAATATGTAGTCGTTATCTAATCCGAGTGGGAGCGTAATGGAGATTGACGTACTAAATGTATAATATCAAATTTGGCGAACAAGTCGCAAAATCGTTCTCCGTCGACTTGTCGACGTTTAGACATTGAAGGTAAAGCTTTCATGGTCGCTCCATAAGAAGAGAATGAGCCAAGGAATGTAAATGAGGCTCCGACTTGCCCCGATAAGAAAAATTGGATACAAGCAATGGAAAAAGAGATGTAGTCAATGAGATCAAACCGAGTTTGAGAACTGGTTGATCTTCTAAACGGATGCAAAGCCATTGGGAACAAGTGGGTTCTCAAAATAAAGGGTAAAGCTGATGGCTCGATTGAGAGATATAAGGCTCGCCTTGTGGTGAAAGGGTATATTCAACATGAAGGATTGATTATGAAGAGGTTTTCTCCTGTGGTGAGATTTACCTTAATTCGCCTTGTTCTAGCAATAGTGATTAGCATGGATCTTGAATTACATCAAATGGATGTAAAGACTGCAATTCTCAATGGAGAATTAAAAGAAGAAAATTATATGAAACAAATCGTTGGGTTTGCTACAGAAAGCCAAGAACAAAAGGTATGTCAACTTTTAAGATCGATATATGGTCTTAAGCAGTCTTTGAGACAATGGTATATACGTTTTTCATAGTGTCATAGTGGCATATATTTTTTTTTTGTAATGATTGATGAAGATCATTGTATATATATCAAAAGATCCAAAGATCAATTTGTGATCTTATCATTATATATTGATGATATACTAATTGTCGAAAGATATATGGAGTTTATTGATACAGTCAATAATTGGTTATGTTCCAATTTTGAGATAAAAGATATGGGTAAATCTGCATATATTCTTGGAGTTAAGATTTCAAGATATTGTTCAAAGAGATTATGATCTCTTTCACAAGAGACTTATATTGATAAAGTTCTTGAATGATTTCGTATGCAAGACTGTAAACCCAAAGATACTCCTATTGCGAGAAGTAAAGGATTGAGCCGTAGATTGTGTCTTGAGACTCCACAAGAAAAGGAATGAATGGAAGGTGTTCCATATGCTAGTGCTGTTGGAAACTTAATGTATGCTATGGTGTGTACAAGACCTGATATTTGTTATGTAGTTGGAATGGTGAGTAGATACCAATCCAATCCAGGTCAAGCACTTTGGACTGCCGTCAATAAAATCCTGAGGTATCTGAATGGTACTGCTAATTATTCGTTGAGTAATCAAGGTAGAGATCTGCGCCTTGAAGGCTATACTGATGTTGACTGAGGAGGAGGTTTAGATAAGAGAAATTCTACCTCTAGATTTGCATTCTTACTTAACAATGGCGCCATATCATGGAGTAGTAAGAAGCAAACGTGTATAGCCTTATCCACAATCAAAGACGAATTTGTGGCATTATTAGCAGTAGTTTGAGAGGGTGTTTGTCTTAAGAGATGTTTGGATCAATAAGGTGTTGCTAAGAATGCTATAGGTTCAATTATTGGTTAATTGTGATAGCCAAGCAGCAAGAGCTTACATTAAGGATCCACTGCAAGACGAAACATATAGACACGAAGTATGATTTTGTGAAAGACATAGTTGTACGAAAAGATGTGAACGTACAGTACATATTTACGCATAGAATGATAGCAGATCTTATGACGAAGTCAATTCCTAGAGATGTTTTTTTCCTTGGTCATGTGTTGACAAATGGATTAATTCCATATATTGAAATCTCTAGGATTGCGTAGAAGTTGAAGTACTGGATACTTATTTTTCTCAAAGTTCACAGTTAATGGTATGTTCCATTATTATTAATGCTTGAGTTTGTTCGATATTTATGCATATTAATGTTTAGTGCATTATGTTGAGAAGGTATGTCGGACAGATAAGATATTAGCCCACTCACACGGGTAATCACATTTATTTACTATGTGATAAATAGAGATGAGACAATTTTAAGCTCATTATCTAGGTGATAATTGAGAGCTCGAGCTTAAAGTATAGATGTCGCCTTAACAAAGTGTTAAGATGAGGACTTATTATTTATTATGTCCGAAAGTGAAACGGCCCACATATTTCGCTTTATCTGTCTTAATGCCAGATGTGAGTTCTGATGGATTCTTTCAAAAGAGTAGATTTGTGAACTCAAGTTAGACATTGGGTATGTCTTAACTATCATCTGTACGATATTAAGTAACAAGACATACGCTCCATGGGAAAGGAGAGAATATCGTAATACGTATTTCATACTACGTATGCATGAGACGACCAATAAGAGTTGGCGGAAGTTTTGATCTCAACTTTCAAGCCGTGTGAGACTCTTGAGGGTAAAAGTTCCTCAAATTTGTCCCCTCACGACTCTTATTTATTCTCAAGATTTCTATTTAGTGTTCGCTATCTTAGAGTGTTGCCAATGGTCATGAGATTGATTCGATCTAATGGGACATTTCTAGAAAAGCGAGCTGAACTGAAATTGAGAGGTTTAAGAGAAGAGGAAGATCAATTTGTTTTGATGTCACATTCTATCTTTGTATTCACAGGTCGACCAATTATGATTATTTGAGTTTAATCATGATTGTGAATACAATGCATATGAAATGCTTAAAGAGATCGAGAGAGATATGATGTAAATGTGACTGATTGATCTAGGGTACTGCATACTGGATCTACTCTGAGTTAATATGCCCATTTTGAGCTGCTATATACTCCTAACAGATGTATGGCAACGAGCTCTCGTAGTATGCTGGTCGCACGGATTATTTGTTGATATGAACTTTGCAGAAAAGAGAGAAAGTTATGTTTAACCCTTTGTGGGCAAGTGGGAGTTGTTGACCCTTCGTGGGCAAATGAGAGTTATGGATAGCCCTTCATGGGCGAGTGAGAGATGTTGGATTTTATGGGGTGTATGGGAGTACCATGGTCCGCCCATGTATGCTATCCCAGCCCCTCATCCTCTCAGATAACTGCCAAAGGCAGTTACTCCTTTTAAACGTAAAAAAGGTCGCGTCTGTTCTTACGTTCAAGAATGAACGAGAGAAAAAGAGAGAACAGTACGAGGAAAAGGAAAAGGACGACGAATTCCGATTCTACTTCCGAACGTCAAACAAACGAACGATCTCTCGAGGGACTGCAATGTGGACATTTAATCTGTGGAAAACGAGGTATGTCCGTTCTGTGATATACTTCTCCGATCAGTGACTCAAGTAAGTATCTGGGCCTGTTAATTCCGTGTAATTCCGCTGCGTATGTATTGGGATTGGTTCCCTTCACATGTCTTGTCCAGCATCCTCTGATAAGCTTCTGTGTTTCGGTCAATAGATGAATAGATAGTGCATTAGACGTTTCAGAAACCTCGAGGATTTGAAGTTCTCCTGTATCTTGCAGTTGAATGTTACTAAGTGGGATTAACTTCACATTAAAGCCGTTGGTCAGTTGAGTCGTTAACGTTGGTTAATTTTTTTAAAATCCTTGTAGAACCGTATGCAATTTTTATTTTTGCGCAGCTTCGTTCGTGCTGATCGATTCGGTGACCGCGATCACTCTTCTTAGCCTGGACAAGCCGGGTTCGTGATTTCCATTCAGACCTTGGTATCCTAAGAATGTTCACCTGGTCTTTCGTCTTGTTTGGTTCCATGACAAAAGGTTGTGAATGGTCTCTTGTTGATTCCTGGACAGGAAATGTAAACGACGAGAGAATTAAATGTACCGAGACTGGAAACAATCGTTGCCGGCTATATAAAAGGTAATTGAAATGTAAAGATAGACTAGAAGTAAAAAAGAACAACCGGGTGTTTTTTGATTGATTGGCGGTCCCTTCTACAAACTGCAATTCGTGTATTTATACTTATGTGTGACTGTTAACAAGGGTTACAAAGAAATCAACAGCATTCCTATCTGCGAACGGTGGCTCCTACAATGCAACAATTCCTATCTGCAAATGGTTACTACGGTTGCATCTTCTCCACTCATCATGATTGCCATTATCAGTTGTTCTCGGACTCTTCGGCTCCATTAGTTGACAATTGCATCAGATTCACTTCTTTACGGTGTATCATCCTGACGGTTGCTTGAAAATCGTCAGCTCCATTATTTCATTTTCCACTCCGTCGGCAGTTACATCAATCGTGGCCCTTTTGTCAATTAAGTGGATCTTCATTTATCGAAATATTGCTCCAAGACTTATGGTGGGTTTGCTTCAGCTTTTCCAAAGCCCCCTGGGGAAAATATTGGGCATTTGACAACCATTTCTAAGGGGCTTTGGGATGAAAGCTAGCATTGGGAAAGTTGAAAGCTCAATGTTGGTAGGGACCGGCATTGAGCTTTCGGCATTTGGCCAAATGCTGGGCTAGGGTTTTTTCTTCCAAAATTACCCTCACTTATTCTTTTAAATTCCGATTTTGCTCGTCATCTTTTTTGTTATATTTTTTTATTAAAAAATTAACAAAAATAAATGAAAATCGAACCCTAGGACTACGGCCACCATTGGCCGTCGGTAGAGGTTGCTAGGGGTGGGGCGACCCTCGGTGGCCGTCGCTTGGGCCATGCGAGCCCAGGCGAGGCGACGGCCGCCAGGCGTCGCACGCCCCCAGATTGCCCTCGCTGGGGTGGCGCGGGGCAGCCAGGGTCGCGCGACCCACGACGACCCTCGTCTGGGCTCGTGCAGCCCAGGCGATGGTTGCCGGTGGTCGCGCGATCCCAGGCGACTCTCGCCGGGGTTCACCAGACCTCAACCCACGGCCGGTGGAGGCCGTAACTCTAGGGTTTGGATTTTCTTTTTCTTTTTTAATTATTTTTTATTTAAAAAATAAATATGGTAGAAAGTCCCTTTGCAAATTTGTTTTGCCAAACACTAGTTAACCCAAAGCTGTTTTCCAAAGCGTTTTTTACCAAACGCTATTTGTATTTCCCCAAAACCCCTTAGGCTAAAGGAATTTGCATTCCCCTAAAGCGTATTTCCAAAGTTGAACCAAACCCACCTTAACCATGGCATTGGCAATCTCTATCGGTTAAAACTATACTTCTCTGTCGACCAATGGCTCTCAACACTGTGATTTCTTGCCGCTGTCTCTTCTTACTCGGCCTCTGCTAGCTGAGTCACCGATTGGGGACTTGGACAGTTTTTTTCCCTGTCAACAGATTCGCGTTCCGATCTCATTTCTTACCGGCGGCGGTGGCGATCCACGATAAGTTTGTGTTTTCGATAGTTTACTAGGATTAGGAAAAAGGAATTGAAATTTCAATCGAAACTATCCAATTCCACACTTTTTGAGGAATCCCGGTCCACACGAGGCCCATGCTGGAGTTGTTAAAGAAACTGTTAAAAACTGTTGAGCCGAGACCTTGGATAAAGATCCTTCGGAAACCCGCATATTTCACCCTTCTTCCAGGATTTTCATGGTGCGCATATTTGCGTGGCTTTTATGATTCCTCTTAAAAACTCCTGGTTGAGGACAAAGTGGCTAGAGGTATTTTGACCCTCGGAATTCCTCTCATATCCATACTGATGCATCGAATCCCGAAAAGAAAAATGTGGATGAATACCGTCAAAAAAATGTCTTGAATTTGAGCTAGTAATAGTCTAATACAAACCCGATTCAAGTAGGTTTCTTAGTTTGAGTGGTTCCTAATAGAGTGCCCTTTGGATACAAATATTATCATGCTGAAGTAAAACAAGAGGAGTGCTAAGTTTTCTGAGTAAGTTCTCCATGAAAGATTGTGAGGTAGCACTTGTGGGTTTTTGCTTTGAGCGTAATTAGGGTTGGGAAACACTCGAGCGATTGTAAACAATGTATTCTCCACATTCATAGGATATATCTCGTGGCCGGTCTTCTTGTGGTGTAGGTACATACACTCTAATTTAGGTTTTAAGGTGAAGTGCACTTCCACAAGAACTATATAGATGTACCGTTAGCAACATGGTACACATATGCAACCCCACAATGAATGCACTTCACCTTAAAATATTAAGTGTCGGTACCTATCCCAACCGGTTCTGTAGGTGCTGGTGAGACCTAGTCCGGTTTCCGATTCCACATTTTTAGGAACCTACACCAATGCGGGACTGTGTATGTGTGCCGTGTTGCTAATGGTACTTCTATAATTTATGTGTTATGTTACGTGTTTTGAACTTCTTATTGTTTGTTTTATTTTACGCATACATTTTTTTATGGATTGTTGCTATTGACAAACGAGGAGCTTTCATTTTTGTTGTTTCATTCACTTTCATTTTGCTTAACTAAAAATGACAAAAATAATAACAAAAAATTGGCCGCTTCCAGGTTCTAGGGTATACAAGGTAGGTTTCAGATTTCAAAAATATGAGAAACCTGTTCCGACGGGTACGTTTCAGGTAGAACTTAGACGGACTTGGAACCACCTACCCTTAGTTAAAGATATCTTTTTAGATGTTGTTGATACATCATATATATATTTTTTGCAACTCATTCAAATGTTTTTCATATTATGTGTATCTTGTACGTGTCAGATTTATGTCTAAATTCGTGATCACGTATATTAAACTGGAAATTCTTTGATTTGATTTGAGAACCCATAAATAAGCAATTCAATCGTTCGGTGGCCCTTCTCATTTTCTAACTTTATGTAAATATGATGCTTAAGAAAATTGAAGTTCTTCCTGCTTGTGGACCCCAAATGGAATCTTATGGAGAATTGAGTGGCGAACATACGGAGGAATGATTGATGATAGGTGGAGGAATCACGCGAACCCCGCACAAAAGCGAACCAATGAATGAATTGTCTCTATTCTTTTCCCCAAAGGCAAGGCAAGGCAAGGCAAGGCAATAGTATTATATACACACACACACACGTACGTACGTATTGAATAATGGGATGTATCCGACGTGGGTTGCCTCCCCACATCACCATAACCTCGAACGACACAAGTTTTCCCTTGACTTTGCGTTTACATCTTCGACTCACTCTTGATTCATCAAAGAAGCCTCCCCCCTCCCCCAGAACGAAATGGAGAACGTTGCTGCATCTACTCAGCCAGATCTGAGGCTGAAGTGGGACGTGTTCCTGAGCTTCCGAGGCGCGGACACGCGCAGTGACTTCATCGGCCCTCTCTACGACGCGCTCAGGAGCAAAGGCGTCCGGGCCTTCCGTGACAACGAGGGCATGAACCGGGGCGACCAGATCTCGCCGACCCTGCTGGCGGCGATCGAGGACTCCGCCATGGCGATCGTGGTGATATCGCCGGACTACGCGCGCTCGCGCTGGTGCTTGGCAGAGCTGGCGAAGATATGCGAGTGCAAGAAGCTGATACTCCCGGTGTTTTACAGGGTCGAGCCTTCGGACGTGCGGTATCAGAGAGGGCCGTTCGAGGGCTCGTTCCGGCGTCACGTGGAGAGGTACGGAGAAGAGACGGTTTCAGCTTGGAGAGCTGCCATGACACAAGCTGGTGGAGTGTCCGGTTGGATCTTCAGCGGCCAAGACGATCAGAGGTAAAAGATCTCGAGCCTTTCTTTCCTTCCCCAACGTAAGTGAGTTGAGAACACCCAATATCATCCATGACGTTAACGAGGAATTGAGATTAATCTCTAAATTTTGTGCGTAATTAAAACATCAAAATTATCCCAATTAAATAATTGACACATGAATCAAAATATCCTCTTTTCTCTACCGTTTTGGTAAAGTTTAATCAAATAGTTGAGGTGATTGAATCTACATGCCTAATTTCTCTTTAAATCTTAAAAGCGAAATAATCCATATGCCGACGAACGGACTGTGGTTCCTGAACAATAATAATTCCGCGGGCTCTTGTGGTTACCATTCAACATAGGGAAAATTGCCCAATCGATCTTAAACTTGTTGTAATCGTCATCTCTCATCTCTTCACTCAGGAAACTTAAATTCATAGATGAAATTAAGGGTTTTTTTTTTTGGTCAAAAATTTAAGGGTTAATACCACTAAATATATCAAAATTTTCCCATTGTGATATTAATACCTGAAATTTTTGTGTGTCACCAAGTACCCTAAATTATGTCCAATGTGACACTAATACCTCAACCTTTTTTTTAACGTCCCGAAAAATCCTAAATTATGCCAATCGTTATACCAAGAAGCCAAACTTTTGTCACATTACTACAAGTTTGGGGCATTGGTTTGGGTATCAGTGTTACAACGGGCAAAGTTTAGGATTTCTTGTGGTAGACGGAGGGTATTTTTGTCATACTAGTACAATTTTTGGGTTTTGGTGATACAAAAAAGTTTGAGGTATTGATGCATAGTAGGTATACTTTAGGATTTTTGGTAGCACAGTCCCTAAAATTAAAGAACAAAGCTCTAACATACCATATTACCTAAGGAATAGAGATTCTCTTCGATTATGAAGACAAATAAAAGTGGTAACTCAATAAAAAAAAGTTGGTAAAAAATGCATAAAACAAAATAGACGTTGGTAAGCAATTCAAATAGAAATTGATGACTTATAAAATTGGTTGGTAACTTAACCGGTGAAAAAATGGTTAGTCGGGTTGGAAATTTCATATAATTCTCAGCAAAATAACTAAAAGTTTGTAAAAGATAAGAGAAGTTACTTTCTTTAGAGATAAAAGTCAGTAATTAAACGTTGGTAACTAATATAAATAAGAGACGATAAGGTAAGACTATTTGGTAATGTAATCGGATCCAAGTAGGTAATCATTCTAATTAAGATAGGCAATTTATAAATAGAGTTGGAAAATGTAACAGGTTGGCAAGTAAGGCAAATAAAATTTTGTATCTCAATAAAAAAAAAGTCTGTAATTTTCACAAAACAACCAAATGATTATTGGTAAGAAACGTAAATGAGAATTGGTAAATCAAAACTAGTTGGTAACCTAATGGTAAGCACTCACACAGATAAATATTGATAAACTCATATAAAAGTTGATAGATTTAAGCTGGTAAGAAAAACAAATAAAAGCCGGTAGTCGCTAACGACTCTATTAATTGACCAGTAAATTCTTTTATACCAAAATTTTTTTTTAGTGAAAAATTGTCCAAAAAGTCCTAAACCTATTGTACTTTTGTACTTTTGTCAATGCAGTCATAAACCTTTTGATTTTGCCAATTGAGTCCTAAACCTTTTCATATTTTGCCAATTGAGTTCATCCCCCCAATTTCGTCCGGAAACGCTGACCATCTTACGTGGCACGACCGGCTCTGACGTGGGCAATTTTAAATGATATTTTAATAGTTTTCTTTTCTTTTTTCCTTTCTTATTGTGGCCAACAAGACTCGCTGGGCCCTCGTCGGCCGTGCCACGTAGGATGGTTAACGTTCACTTCAGCGATTTCTGGCCAAAATTGGCCGGATGGACCCAATTGGCAAAACGTGAAAAGGTTTAGGACTCAATTGGCAAAATTAAAAAGTTTAGGATTGAAAATTGACAAAAGTGCAATAGGTTTAGGACTTTTTAGACAATTTTCCCCTTTTTCGAAGCGGACTAACTCTATTAGAAATGTAGCAGAGAAAAAATATCAGTTCTTTTTCGTGTTACCGGACGGTAGTAAGGTTCTTATTTTTACGAATTTTCCAGTGAAATAGATGTACAACTTCAGCTTTATGTTCATTCGCCTCTCGATCTCACAACTATGTATATGCGCATTGCTTACTTGATATGTAATTCCTTCCCGCCACTCATCCACTCCATCCTCACTCGTAATGTATTCTTGACTTCAATCTCTGACTGCAGAGAAATGTCGCTGTTGATTCAACTTCTCGTCCACACAATTATGGATGAACTGAGCAACGTTCCACTCAATGTGGCTCCACTCCTCGTCGGACTGGACTCTCGCATGGAGCAACTCCTCGCTGCGTTGAGCGTCAAATCCGGCGGAGTCAAGTTTCTTGGGTTGCACGGGTTCGGCGGTGTTGGCAAGACCACCCTCGCGAAAGCGCTCTACAACAAGCTTGTGGTGCACTTCGAGAAACGCAGCTTCGTCGCGGACATCAGAGAAGCCTTCGCTCGAAATGGTGGCTTGATCTCTCTCCAGGACAAGATCCTACGCGAACTACGCCATCTCTCGCCTGACATGCCTCCTTCGAATGACTTGGGTTCTCTCAAGAACTCGATCAAGCAAGCCCTTAGCGAAACGCCAGTCCTCCTCATCTTGGATGACGTCGATGATGCCGGTCAGCTCGATGCGTTGATCAGCGGAAAAGAATGGTTCCACGAGGGGAGCCGAATCATCATCACGACCAGAAATAGAGAAGCTTTGGTCGCAAGGAACTACGCGATCGAGCTTTACGAGGTGCGAGAGTTGTACTTCGAAGACGCGTTGCGCCTGTTCAGCTACCACGCGTTGAAGAGAGAGAAGCCCACGGATGAGTTCATGGAACTGTCCAAGCAAATCGTCTCCCTGGCCGGGAATTTGCCGTTGGCTTCGGAGGTGTTCGGCTCTTTTCTGGTAGACAAGAGGAGGAAAACCGAGTGGGAAGGCGCGGTGCAGAAGCTGAAACAGATTCGCCCTTATAATCTCCAGGACACGTTGAAGATCAGCTACGAAGGACTAGACGAGGAGACCAAGTGCATGTTCCTCGACGCAGCTTGCTTATTCGCTAAGTCGGATATGACGAGAGCGGAAGCAATAGAAATATGGGAAGGTTGCGGCTTCAAGGCCGAGATTGCACTCAGGGTTCTCATCTCGAGATCGCTTATCAAGGTCATGAAGGACGACGATATGCTGTGGATGCACGATCAGCTTAGGGACATGGGGAGAGAGATCGTGTTGCTCGAGAACGCTCGTGATCCTGGCACACGCAGTCGACTGTGGGATCGCAAGGAAATCATGGCCGTCTTCAAGGATGGATCGGTATGGAAATTTCATGTCATCGCACCTTTTGCTTTCTCCTGTCCTTAACACCATCACACACACGTCCCATGTCCTTGTTCTTCATTTGGTAGCTAATTCAAGACCCATGCTCTTGCCATCACAGGGGACAAGGAATATAGAGGGGATCGTCCTGGACTACCGGCATAAGCCGTTTGCGACGGACCCTAGCAGCGAGAGACTGTCGCGAGACAATTTCATGAGAGCGCCCAATCTCGCTTCTGCCATTCAATGTTTACGAGAGAAGTTTAGGATATTTTTCAATTTTGGAGCAGAGAGAGAGAACGACGAGGCGCTTCGTGCTGAGTACTTTAAGCAGATAATTAACCTGAGACTCCTTCAAATCAATCATGCCAAATTGGAAGGGAAATTCAAGTTCCTGCCTCAGTCACTGAAATGGCTGCAATGGAAAGAATGTCCCTTGACCGTTCTTCCTCCTGATTTTTGTCCACGAGGATTGGCAGTCCTCGATCTCGCAAAAAGCAAGATTGAACGCTTGTGGAAAGCCAACAGTAACAAGGTGCGTCGCGGTCTTGGTCACTCGAATGATACAATCACTATAGTTATGTTATGTCAGTATACTGTTTCATATTCAACTATTATCATGCAAATTTTTCGGAGGATATGTTCATTTCCAAACACTAGGTACCATTCATATGCATCTTTATCATTTGCTACTGCCTATATGGTTCTGCTACCAGTCATATGCTTCAGATACTCTACTTATGATGGGATATAATTTCATATCCACCAGGTTGGGGAGAACTTATTGGTTGTAAATCTTCGTGGCTGCGATCATCTTGCTAGTATTCCAGATTTATCAGCAAGTCGAAGCTTGAAAAAGCTTGTTCTCGAGCGGTGCACGAGATTGACCCAAGTTCCTGAGTCAATCGGTAGTCTGAATGCTTTGGTGCACCTAAACCTTGAAGGGTGTTCAAAGCTCGTTGGACTCCCGAAGGACGTATCCGGGCTCAAGAATCTGGAAGAACTCATTCTCTCCGGTTGTGAAAATTTGAAAGAACTACCGGAGGATATAGATCGCATGAAATCTTTGAAGTTACTTCTCCTTGATGGAACTCCTATAAAAAGGTTGCCCGAAAAGATATTCCACCTCACGGAACTTGAAAAGCTTCATCTAAATCGGTGCACTTCTTTGAAAAAGCTACCCGATCACATTGGAAAGATGGCTTCTCTCAGAGAACTCACTCTTAATGATACTGGAATAGAGGAGCTACCTGATTCGATGAGGTCATTGCGGAAACTTGAGTTGTTGAGCCTTATGAGGTGCGTCTCGCTGGCTGAACTTCCTGGATTTGTTGGCGACTTAGAATCGTTGAAAGAATTGCTCATTGATGGAAGTGAAATCAGAGAACTGCCTGCTTCCATCGGTTCTTTGCTGTACCTAAAGACCCTTTCGATTGGAGATTGTCGGTTTTCAAGCCATTGTCCTGACTCAATTAAAGGATTGCATTCCCTCACAGAGCTTAGTCTAGGTGGACCGTCAATCACGAGTCTACCAGCTCAGCTCGGAGCTCTGAAGATGCTTCAAAGGTTGGAAATCCGGAACTGTGAATCACTTGAAAGCTTACCAGAATCGATTGGAAACTTGTGGAATCTCACTACCATGATCCTTTACAATGTGAACATCACGGAGCTTCCACAGTCGATAGGAAAATTGGAAAACCTCGTCCTCCTGAGGCTTAACAAATGTAAACGTCTCTGCAAGCTTCCGCCATCCATGGGCCATTTGAGATCATTGTACCACCTAATTATGGAGGACACTGCAGTAACAGAATTACCAGGAACCTTCGGGATGCTGTCAAAGTTAGTAACATTGAGAATGGGCAAGAAACCGCGTGACACAGTTATTCCTGAGGGCAACACAGAGACAGAGAACCAAGATTTGATTACAGAGGAAATTCCTGGGTCGATGCTTCCATCTTCATTATCGAATCTCTCTTGGCTAGAAGAACTGAAGGCCCGTGCTTGGTACATGCGTGGAAAAGTTCCTGATGATTTTGAGAAGTTGGTATCGCTAGAAACTCTAAATTTAGGATACAATAACTTTACGAGCCTTCCCGCGAGCCTGAAGGGACTTTCCGTCCTTAAGAATCTTCTGCTACCGCACTGCAAGGAGCTCAAGTCTCTTCCGCCTCTTCCATCGAGTTTGGTATTTGTTAATATCGCAGGCTGCGTGGCGATGGAGACAGTCTCTGATCTGTCTGAATTGGAGAACTTGCAGGAGCTGAACATGGCGAATTGTGAGAAAGTGGTGGATGTTCCAGGACTTCAGTGCTTGAAATCCTTGAGAAGGCTATACCTGACTGGATGCCGCGCGTGTTCCTCGGTAGTTAAGATGAGAATTTCTAAGGTTATCTCTCTCTGTCTCTCTCTCAAAAGATCATCTACACTGTTCAAGTCCAAAAACTCTGGAAAAGGAAAATTTTATCAATCAAAACCTCAATTGCACGTAAAAAAGTGATGAATCATGCCATGTAGGTATAGCAGTCATGCAGTCACTACTACTGGACATGTTTATATAGCAGTCACGATGGTTTGATGTTTTGCAGGTTTCTTTGAGGAATTTACGTGTTCTCAGTATGCCAGGGAGTGAAATTCCAGATTGGCTAAACGAAGAGGAAGTGAGCTACACGGTGCGCAAAAACCGCATGCTCAAGGCTGTTCTCATAGGCGTAGTCGTTTCCATCACCAGTGACTTCCCAGAATCTTTGAGAGACCATATTCCCACACTTGTGGATATCGAGGCAAAGATACTCAAAATGAACAGGCCTATCTTCAGCACTACATTGCCACTGATGGGAGTACCAAAATTAGATGAAGATCAGGTTCATCTGTGCCGGTTCTTGGACTTTCACCCGTTAGTTTCCAAGTTGAAAGAAGGGTACAAAGTTCAGGTGGCAAAGCGGAACCCACCATTGATTCCCGGAATGCAGCTGAAGAAATGCGGGGTACGTCTGATTTTCGAGAGAGACGATGACTTTGATGGAGATGAGCAGCAACTAGATGATGGCTACCAGTCTTTATCTGAAAAGCTTGCCCGGTTTTTCAACTGTCTGTAGTAGCCAGTTCACTATTGTTTGAAGTAAGCCTCTGGAAAATGGAAGCAGAAAATGGTGCCAAAGATTGAAGAGAAGGGAACGAGCTTGCTCCTATCAATTGAAATTTTCATTCCTGGAAATGGTGCCAAAGATTGAAGAGCATCCTTATCTCCTGTTCTTTTATTCTGAAGGCTTTTCTTTTTACCCAGAGAGCTCCATCTTTATAACCTAGACATTCATGTACATGCATATCCACTTTTCTTCTATTGCAAACTTTGAGCAGGTCGTTCTCAGGTAGCTACGTTACAAATTGATGTGGACAAACTCTTTCTTTCCCAATCATACTATTGAAGTGTCACCTTAATAAAACCTCAAAAAAAGCACAGGGAGAAAGGAAAAATCAAAACTTGGGCATAGTTTCTCCACCCCACATGTGATAAAAACAGAGAAAAAAGAGCTAAATATTGACCGAGGTTTCATGGTTAAACCTGATTTGGTGAAAGAGCTAAACTTCCCTGGTCGAGCATTTGTGTCGCATGTTCCTTTTGATCTCGTGCTTAAAAAGAGAAATTGTCCTGCTGTGTGTTCCACCGTAGAGTCCACCTATTCAAATGGCGTCTTCTGGGTCACTGCTCAAAACGGAGGTGGCCAACCCCATCACCATGGCAACACGAGCCGCAATTTCGTCAGCACGCATGAACAACCCAACAAGCATCAGTCCCCTGCACTCCCCCCTCGCACCCCCTTCAGCTCTCCCCTTCCCTTTCCACGCTTTCCCTCAGCGCCCGGCCCGAGAACCCGGGATCCGCATTCGCCGTCCCAAGTCCTCTCTCCGTGACTCCACCGGCGAGCCGACTGAGGACTTGGACGACGGCTTCTTCGAAGGTGACAGCTCGATGATTGAGGACGAGAGCGACGACGAAGAGGACGCAGAGAGCAGCGTCGATTTGCTCATCAGGTTCTTGCAAAGCATGTTCAAGAAGGCGGCCAGGCGAGCCAAGAAGGCTTCTCGATCCGTTTTGCCCGACGCGATACCGCCGCAGCTGGTGAACTCTCTTTCTTAATCTGCGTTGTCTTTCAGTGTTCATACAGGGTTGGGAAGAGGCGATACTGAGAGGTGTTCATGTCCTGTTTGATCTAATTCCTCTTAAAAAGAAAATTTTGCGGCCTGTGTGGTCTAGGCTCGTAGTTTACTTTTAGCTTGACCAGTATTGTAGAATGCCCTCGTACGCATTCACTTTACTAATCATGTCGTGATAGTAATGGTGAACAGAAAATCTTGAATATATTCATCCCATATCATGAGTCTAACCAAAGTCGCAGCGTAAGCACGTATTATGAGCTCGTCACAACATTGCCTCGCCCTTAAATAATAGGTATGTGCTCTGGATTGTAACGTGCAAGATGTGAACCCTCAAATGTTAGTTTATACTTTGCTGGAACTGTAAATATCAAATTTTTCATCCTAATCAACTTGACTTTTATCAAGAGATTTAGTCACCTGAGAGATCAACTCATTGGCCTTTTGCCGTGAAACATAATGGAAACTGCACGATTCGGTTGGTGTTAAGAGATATTTTTATGATTTGGTTGAATGAGGAAATTCAGGTAAGTACAGTAGCTTCAATGGTGAAATAAGCAAATCCGCAGGTTAGCCGAAAAGAATCAGATAAGAGACATAATTTTTCCTTTGTTCTACTGTTTGGAAGAGGGCCTGTCGTTGGAGCAAGTTATCAATGATCTGCTTCAAATTGTTTCCCGCCATATATATTATCTTCAGTATCGTTTATTTGATGGAGCTGCTGGCTGTCGTCCTTTTAGAAACTGAAATGGTGTACTCACGTCACTATTACTCTTTGAAAAGCATATACCTTGTGCTTACCCGTTGTTGATTGACACTGCCTTTAGTTCTCTAATGCTTCTCTGGATGGGAACTGCAGGTTAACTTTGCGGTTGATGGGATTCTTCTACTAGCTTCACTTTCCATTTTGAAGGCACTTCTTGAGGTACTTCAGTGACTTTTTATCAGCAAATGTCGATAACTTAGTGGCTTCAAGAGGTTTACCTCGTGTCTCGGGTGACCGTATCTCGCTTATAATGTTTAGGCTGATGACTGTCTATATTATGTATGTTATACAGTCCAAATATCTTCCGTTTGTGCCCTTATATGAGCATTAATCTCCAATGGCATTTCTAGAGCGATAGGCTCTTTGTTCGTAGTAAGTTAGATAATAAGGAAAAATATGGAGGGCATTTTCAGAGGAAGAGTTGATCATTGAGTGGCTGCAACTTCATCTCATTGTGCCACTGCGTAGCAAATGAAATTGGCTATAACTAGATCAACTTTTACAAGGAACAGCTTTCTTTGACCCTCAACTGGCGATGTTAGTATCGGTGCTGGTTTCAGGTGGCCTGCACTCTTGGTGGCTCTGTATTTGTGGTGATCCTCCTCCTGCGGGTGATCTGGGCAGCTGTCTCGTATTTCCAATCTAATGGGGGTGGCTTGAACCAAGGTGGGAATACCTTCGGTGCGGCACGACCTATATGACAGACGGCTTCATTTTGGGCTGATGCATCTCTCTTGGACGACTTCAGAATTCTCCTTCCTTCAACCTTGCTTATGTCTATAAGTTGAATCACTATGTCTGTACTCTGAAAATTTAGGTTCTCGGGTAATTGTCCGTCGGCTGTGAATACGAGTATTGCTGACGCTTATAATACTTGATAGTGGTTATTAGTGATTGTACTAATTTCTGTCATCGATTATATTGGAAAGACATCCAGTTTTCTTTTCATATTGTTGTAGGTAAAACCATCTGCTCTACCTTTTAACATAAATGAAATTATCTTGCTCTTGCTCTTTCTTCTTTTTATCTGTTTGGTTTGTCCTTCTTCTTTTTTTTTTGTAGTCTGAACATCCGAGCAGATGTTCCAGTGGTGTTGGCCGATTGTCCAGTAAGTAGGTACTGAGCAGTACCGTATAAGTCCTCATGAAAATGGTGCTACTCTTCAACAAGGTCATTGTAGCAATTGCAGATGAATAGATGCCAAACAACGAATGTTCAAGAAGTATAGTTATAGCAAATGGTAGTGTTCCTTCTCATTGACAGGGATGAGTGGATCTAGGGTACAACCTGTCGACAGCCTTACAGTGGTGATTAGACAAATTGCAGATGGTGCTACTCTTCAACTGGTCACCATGGCAATTAAATATGAACAGATTGCTGAGCAACTGGTAATTTCCCTTCTCATCGACAGGGATGAGAGGGTCTCGGGTATAATGTTTGCATTTTAGATCTATGTTACACTACGAATAAGGTTTTATACAGCATATTTGAGCATCAATCACACAGTGTCCTGCCTCTTAAATCCGTGTTTGCCCACTGCAGTTTTGGCACATTTCAACTCGACCTCCATGTTCAACAGGTATGTCTATTTGACCATTGTGTTTATATTGTCTCCTGATTTCATGCATAGAATACTTGAGACTCCACATAACCTAGATTTTACATTGCTTCCACTGTGAAATCCACTTCATCTCCACATCCTATAGTGGGACTACAGTAACATGCACAAAAATGACGTGATCAGGCAAATTGTTCAGTTCGAGCTTTTTTGGTGTTTTCCTTGGTTAAAATCCGTCCTAAAGAAAAACAAAGACGAAAAGGCCTAACAGTCTTGAGGCTCATTTCCTTGATTTGGATCAATCAACTTTTCCCTGATTTTCAGTTTACGACGACAATAATCAAGCCTTTCCCTCTTGTATTGTACTGTTATCATAACTATAATGTTTTAATGAATTCCTGAGTAGCTATATGAATTCAATGATGCGTTTGTTTCACGAAAAACTCCATGCTAAAGAAAAATGCTTTCCGGGA
Source organism: Lenwebbia sp. NSW1173648 (assembly GCA_029784005.1). Classification (NCBI taxonomy): domain Eukaryota; kingdom Viridiplantae; phylum Streptophyta; class Magnoliopsida; order Myrtales; family Myrtaceae; genus Lenwebbia; species Lenwebbia sp. NSW1173648. Next base: position 3,293,163 of record JARCGZ010000011.1, read on the forward strand.
AATCATTTTCCAGGAAAATGGTTTGTTTTCCTTTGTTTGGTGAGATGTGACAAAAAATGTCTTCTGGTGTTTGGATCTCATTTGGAAAATAATTTTAATCTCATGACTTTATCTCAGGAAAAACAAATTCGAATTTTGAAAATATTTTTTTATTTTTATTTTTATTTTTTTGTTTTTTAATTTCTACCTCACTGGTGGCCGGGCCACGGCGAGGCTCAGCCTCAAGCTCACCGACCCGTGCTTGTGGGCAGTCGCCGAGGCCAGGCGACCGACAGAGGGAAAAGAAAAAAAAGAAAAAGGAAAAGGAAAAGAAAATATAATAAAATATCAAAAATAAAAAAAAATATTTAAAAAATTCAAAAGGAGCAATTCCGGATAGTGTTTCAACCTCTTCAGATTGGGGAATTCACTTTCCTAATTTTATGCATGAATATTTTCATTGTCGGGAAAGTGTTTTCAGTGTCTTGTCATTTTCAACGAACCAAACGGGTGAAAATTCGGAAAACGAATGCCCAGAAAACACTTCCACTCAAACAAACACACCCCAAGTGGTTAATGCAAGAATGCATGTCATAGATTGCTCGAATGGTTTGATAATGTGAGGCTGAGGCATAAACTCCGACGAGTGGAGCTACTATCCGCATCTTATTTGCTGCTTTTCTCGCTTTTTGGGAATTGCAAGTAAAATGTCCGTGGCTCTGTGCATGCATGAGCACATGTACATTTTTTGGAACTCAAGAGTTTTAAGGAGATGAAAATATTATTTTTAGTAGCATTCTTGATCTGTTCTCTCCCATGATTCAATTGTAAGTCCTTCCTTTTTCTCATTACATGTTGTAACAAAGGAGAAAAAGAAGAAGGAAAAATGGGTTCATCATGTGATGGACTGAGAAATAGAACTTATCTATTAAATGTTCTGACTTTTGAGAACTAGTGCATCATATAAGCAATTGCACATATATGTTCATGAGCGATCTGATTTCAAAGGCGGAATATTCATTCTCTATAATGCTTTACTTGCTGAAAGAAGAAAGATGGAAAACAAATGCTCAAAGCTTACAGGGATCAAGGGGCTTTCCGCACAATCCTCTGTTTCCAGAGAAAGAGCTCTCAGGGAAGTCAGTCAGAGGTTTACCAGCAGGAATTTGCCCCACCAAAAGATTATCCGACAAGTTCAACTCCCTTAATTTACTCAACTTCAAAAATCCTTCCGGTATGCTGCCGGTGAACTGGTTCCTTTGCAGCTTCAGTACCTCTAGTGAGCTTAGATATGCTAAAGCATCCGGCAGATTAAATCCCAAGTTGTTGTTACTCAAATCCAAGCTTTGTAAGGATGTACACATTCCTATAGTTGTCGGTAGTCTCCCCAGGAAAACGTTGCATGATAAATTTAGAAACTGGACTCCACATTGTGCTCCAGTTCCTATCTGTTCAATTCCTTCAGTGAATCTATTATCAGAAAGATCAATATATGTCAGTGGACCTAGTGGAAACCTGTGTTCCATTTTGAACACCTGACCTATGTTGCCTGTTAACCTGTTTGAGTGGAGATCAAGGACACCCAAAGCATTCAACTGCGTAATTGATTCTGGAACATCTGAAACTAGTGAATTTCTGGAGAGATTCAACAAGTAGAGCTGAGTTAGTGTTCCAAGCCAAGATGACAAATTTCCTGTCAGGTGATTGACTGATAAATCCAGCTCCTGTATCGGACTAGGCATTATCTTCAAGGACTCTGGAATTTCTCCTTGAATTCCACATCCCGCCATATAAATTCGGGAAAGAGATGGCAATCGCAATAAACACTGAGGGATGGAGGAGAAATTAAATTCGTTAAATGAAAGATTGATTATTTGAAGGTTAAAGAGGGAAGACAACTCCTGAGGCAATGGTCCTCGGATCATGTTGTTTGAAATGCTTAGAACCAAAAGCTGGGATAACTGACCCATTGACTCGGGTATTATGCCAGATAATTGGTTGTCATCAAGATATAACTCTGTTAGTGCAGAGAGAGCTCCCAGACTTGAAGGAATTTCTCCCTTCAATCCGTTATGTGTGAGAGAAACTCTCTGGAGAGAGATCAGATAGGCAAAATTGGGCGAGATTTCGCCAGTTAGCTGGTTATTTTGGAGTCTTAGGAATCTGAGGGAAGGCATTTGATCTAACCTTGAGGGGCTCGGGATTTCTCCCTCGAGATTGTTTGTGTCCAAGTACAAGACTGAAATGGCAGTTAAGTTAGTAATGGAAAGTGGAATTCTCCCTCCTAAGAAATTGTTTGAAAGATCGAGCTCTTTCATATTGTGCAACTGACCAATTTTTTCTGGGATGGCACCAACAAAAGAATTGTTATGGAGATCTAGATGAACCAGCCCTGTCAGGTTTGTAAAAGAATCAGGTACTGTACCAGATAATTGATTTGAGTACAGAATCATAGAATTTAGATTACTGAGATTTCCTAGGCTTGGAGGGAGTGACCCAGATAGCTTATTCTCATACAACAAAAGTTCTTCGAGCTGCCAGAGCTTACCAATGCTTTCTGGTAACATACCGCTTATTTGGTTGCCGTACAGGTAGAGCTTTCGCAACTTTGGGAGGCGGAAGCCGATGGAAGGCGGGATCGTTCCAGCGAGATTCATGAGTCCACCGAGATCGATGACTTCGAGAGAGCTCAAGAGTGTTATGGAAGGAGACAACCAGCCTTTCATCTCAGATTGGTACACAAAGTCGCTTGCGGAAATAAATCCTGGGAGACGGATTTCTGCGACTCTGCCTGTTGCATTATTGCAGGAGATGCCTTCCCACTCGCAGCATTTCAGGCCAACCCATTTCTCTAGTCTTCCAGAAGTATCGAAGTGAATGCCCGCTTTAAAGCCGGTCAGTCCTTTCAGGTCTTTGGGAGTACATATTCCATGCACATTTGCTGCTCCAAGTGAAGCAGCACCCACAGTGAGCACTATTAGCAAACTTAGGAGCTGATCCTGCATTTTGAGTCCTAATTGAGGGTATCTCTTCATGGTCGAAGTCTGTGATCAAGGAAGGAGACAAATGGATTTAGCTTTCGTTATGGAACTTGGTAAAATCTAGGCAAAGAAAGCAACAGACGGTCTAAAGTTCGGAGATTCTGCTTTTCTTGTTTCCAACTTTTATTGTTTGTATTCCTTTTGCTTTACAGTTTGTGGTGCTGAGAACAGTATTTGTGTCTGAATGATGGTGTGCTGTCAGAGATTTTCTTATTTGATTATTCTGGGGGATGCCTGAGATCTCTTCCTCCAATATTTCGAAATCATTAAACTAGTCATGCCTGCTCTTTTGATTATGTCCCAAAGATCAAGAACATCTTCCCCAAGAACCTGCATAAACCAATGCAGGGACCAAAGTCCTTATTTTGATACCCCTTGGAAAGGAGAAGTGCTTGTGCAGATCTAGGAATGAAGTTTTACATCAGGCAGGATCTATCAATTTGAAGGTATTGAGTAACCGATTTCACGGTGGACAGGATCTACGCAACTATTTCACTATGAAAGGTCTACAATATCGTGCAAGCAACAGGCGAAACTTAGGTAGTGTCGTGAGACTCCCCGACAAAAACCTAGTGTGTTTTAAGGGCGAACAAGTTTGAAAACTTCCAGATTCCCTGGAAAACTTTTGATGGTACGTATGTTTAGCATCATCTTTGCTACCCAACTATGAAAACTTTTGGTGGACTTATAGCTGGCCATACAAAGATGCTTGAGAGGAATAATAATGCGGTTTTTTCATAATCATGTGCTTTTTGCTGTCAAAAACCAAGTTTTGCATGTTGCAGGAGAAGAAATCATGTTTGTCTACTGCTGATGGGGAACATTGGGCTGGCAGGCAAGTTGTTCTGTGATTCCTCTTCTTTTTCTTTTTCTTTTTTCTTTTTTTCTCCTTTATGTTGTGTAGAACTTCAAGTATAATACACGTGCGCTTTTAATTTTGTCCGAGACGGGCAAGTTTGCAGTTTGGAATATGGAGAGATCTTACTACCAATAGCATCAGCAATTTCTCTTTTTGAAAAGGGAAAAACGATTTAATGTATGGAAACTTCCTATGCCGACGGTGACGATAAGGGATGGGTTACTAGATCGTGTGCAATCAATACCATTAATCTTTGAGGTTAAATGCTACAGAAAATCCTAAACTGGTATAGTCGTGTCACATTTACCCCAAACTAAATTTCGTGTCATAAAAACTCCTAAACCGGTATGCCCGTGTTACATCTACTCTAAACTAATTTTCGTGTCTAAAAAAAATCCTAAAATGATAAAATTTCGAACGTAAACTCTCTACTATGTTAAAAGCTAATGATTTAAGCTTGAGATGTGCGAAGTGCAGCAAACGGGTGAAATGATAAGAAACAAGTTAAAAGGGCTAACTTTGAGTTGTGACACAAAAAATTCAAAAAATATTTTGAGGTAAATGTGGCATTAATGTAACAATATGAGATATCTTGGGACACAAAAATTAGTTTGGGGTGAATGTGGCATGTGTGTACCAGTTTGAGATGTGTTGTAACACGAAAAATAATTTGGGATAAATGTGACACGAATATGTAAATTTATGATTTTTAGCGGTCTTTACGTAAATCATTATTTGGAACGCTCGTCGAATCCACCTAGGATCCACATGATTAACCGCTTTAATTGATCCTGTCCACGTGGATTTGTGTCCCAGCAAGACTGGCCCACTCGAAACACGTTACAAGCAAATGAAGACATAGAAGAGTAAGCAAATGAAAAAGAGATTTTTTTTTTTGTCGAAATGTTTTCCGTACTTTCACCCGTTTAATTGTCGAAAACGATTTAGTCAACGAAAAATACTTTTCGATCAATGAAAATTCATGCGTAAAATTAGGAAAGTGAATTCCTCAATCTGAAGAGGTGTAAACACTTTTCGAAATTGCTCCTCTCAAATTTTTATTATTTTATTATTTTTTAAACTTTTTAATTTTTCCTTTCTTTCTTCAGCCACCGGCCACATGAGATCCAGCCTCACCCTAGGCCGGCGAAGCTCGCCAGATCCCGGTGAGGCTTGCTATCTCGTGTGGCCGGTTGTCAGCTGTCGCCGAGGCTCGGCGATCGACGGTGGAAGAAGAAAAAGACAAAAATAAAAAATAAAAATAATACTAATAAATAAATAAATAAATATACACATATATATGAAAATAAGTAATACCATATAAAAAAATAATATAAATAAAATAAAAGATTATTTACAAAGTTTGAATTTTTAATTTTTAGCTTATATAAAGTCATAAGATTGAAATCATTTTTCAAATGAGAACCAAACACCAGAAAATGTTGTCGATCATATGTCACCAAACAAAGAAAAACAAACGATTTTCCTAAAAAATGATTTTTGGAAAATCACTTTCTTTTTTATGGAGTTTTCTCCCAACCAAATGCACAGGAAACCTGTTTGTTCCCCATTTTCAACACCCAGTAGTTTGTTTCCACGCCTACTATAGCTACTAGCTACATACACGGCATTGTCAAGTGACCTGACCAAATTCACCTTCTAATTGGCCATTCTTGAATTGAAGGTGGACCTCGTTCCGGAATCATTTTCTTCATTTTTTTTTTTAACTTCTTCCCTAACTAGAACAATGCCGGATATGTCGAGATCAATTTACAAAAATTGATCTACAAAGTCGTTTGAAAAAAGTATCAAAAAAGTCCTAAACTTATTGCATTGGTACCAATTCAGTTCTATACCTTTTAATTGAACCAATTTAGTCCTAAACGTTTTTGCATTTGTACCAATTCAGTCCATTCGGCCAATTTAGGCCAAAAAATGCTGACGTGGACGCTGGCCGTCCTGCGTGGCACCGCTAGCACTAACATGTAAATTTTTTGTAATTTTGAATTTTTTTATTATTTTTTTCCTTACTTTTTTTCCCAAACTATTTTTTTGACCATAAAAAATCTCAAACTGGTACACCTGTGATAAATTTATCCCAAAATATTTTTTCGACTACCAAAAACCCCAAACTGATACATCTGTGATAAATTTACCCCAAACTAGTACACATGTAACAAATTTACCATCTATTAGTTTCCGTTAAATTGAATTAATACCACGAAAACCCCCAAATTGATACACCTGTGACAAATAGAGGGTAAAAACCCCAAACGTGTACACCCGACAATTGCCACGTGTCATCCAACTCGGCAATTTGACGATAAAATTCAACGAAAACTAACAGAGGGTAAATTTGTCACATGTGTACCAGTTTTGGGTAAATTTGTTAAGGGTATACCAGTTTGGAGTTTTTGGTGGTCAAAAAAATAGTTTGGGATAAAATTGTCACAGGTGTACTAGTTTGGGATTTTGCGTGGTATTAACTAGGGGTGATCGGTTCCAGGATGGGTGGTTCCCAACCTAGAGCCAAGAACCGCCCGCTAGGGACCGATTCCTCAAAATGCGAACCGTGAACCGCTTGCTCGTTCCATGGATCCACCCGAGAACCGAACCACTGGTCCTATCCGATTTCTTGTTGGATCCATGGAATCGGTCTTACCGAGCACCATCATCAATTAAAAAATATTTGCTATAATATCACGTACTATGTTCAGTGAATGGTACTTCCATATCTGTTTCATGTAAGATGAAACTGTTTGACAATTGTTAGTTCCATTAGCATTAGTTCCATATCTGTCTCTACATGGTTGCCGGTGAGCTGGGCTAGGCCTGAGAGTCATGAAAATTTAAGAGAGATAATTTCAATTAAAATATATATATATCTATATTATATAAATAGGTCCGGTCCGGTTTGATGGTTCCAAACTGAAATCGAGAACAGAATCGGTACTCGCCAGTTCTAGAAAATTGGAACCGGGAACCGGACCGGTACATGCCGGTTACCATCCAAAATCATTCGGTTGGGTACAGTCCGGTCCAATTTGGTTGGATCCCATTTTTTTGCTCACCCCTAGTATTAACCCTACTTCTTTTTTCTTCCTTTCCCTCCCCCCCCCCCTTTTCTTTTACTGCCGGTGGCCGCTTTTTTCCTTTCCCCTTGTTCTTACTGTCGGTGGCCGGCGAGGGTTGGCCTCGCCGGGCCAAGGGGGAGCGTCGGCGAGGCCCCCCTCGCCAGATCTAGCGAGGCCGACCCTCGTCTAGGCAAGGGTGGCATCGTCGGGCCTCACCCGGGGGAGGGTTGGCCTCGTCGAACCTCGCCTGGGCAAGGGCGAGGCTCGCGAAAGGGGAGGAAGATGGAGCAGTGAAGACGGACAGTCTGGAGATAACTTGATGGGGTGCTTGTACAAAGGACCGTGGGATAAGAAGTACTGGAGCTGCTCTAGGGTTCGTTCCCATTCGGATCGTCTTTTCTTTTCTTTTCTTTTCTTTTTTGGTTCTCTTGATCAAACATTGTCAGTGTTTCTATATGAATTTCAATAAGCATGCCTAATTTATAGTCGCTCCGCACCTTTGGATTGCGACGCAGTTGAGATTGCTAGCAATCGCCCAAGGTGAGCCTCGCCAGATTTGGCAAGGGGGACCTCAGCGAGGCTGACCCCTGCTTGTGGCCGGTGAATGGGGAAAGGAAAAAAGAGGAAGAAAAAAAAGAAAAAATTGCAATTAAAAAATTCAAAAAATATTTAAAAAATAAATTTTAAAAAAATATTATTTAAAAATAGTCAAGTCAGTACCGGTTGTCTTACGTGGCACCGCCAACGTCCACGTCAACGATTTCCAATCAAAATTGATCGGATGGACTGAATTAGTACAAATACACTAGGTTTATGACTTTTTTTTTGTACTTTTCCCAAGTCGTTTAGTAGACTAGTTTATTGGTCAATATGATAAACTTCGTTTAAATACCAACCTGCAATTTTCCAAATCATTTTGTATAATTATTTTCGAAAAGCATCCTCGCACCATTCTCCTTGTGTAAGCTGCGATTCGGTCAACCAATCTCCATCTTCGTAAAACTATCGGCTAATAAGAGAAAGAACTAAAGATTCAATAGTGGTCGCTGGTTTCGTAAGTTCTTGCAGTCTCTCTTTGGGAGATCTCCAATTTAAAAATCTTCGAAAGCGGCACTGTTGACACCAAATAATAAAAAGTTACCGAATGGACTTTAGTATCACTGTGTCCCGAAAGTCGATAAATCGGGAATGGTAAGCTACTCTGAGAAGTTCGGTAAGTTGTCTGCAACATACCGAAATGTCTAGAAGTCTAAACCCGATATTCGGGAAGTAAGAGAACAGGGCCATTAATTTTTAGAATTCGGTAAGATTCTGGACATACCGAAATTATAGAGGGTCAGCAGTAAGAGGAGTATGAAGACAAAAGGAACCGCAGGATGGCCAAACTAGCCATGTCAGCAAGAAGTTACGAGCAAGAAATCCGGATAGTGGATGCGAACAGTTCACGACAGTTGCTGGAAAAGATTCATATTCAAAGCCATATTGACAATTGAAGATCAAGTTTTGGCGGATAAAACGTGGGCAAATTGGAAGTTATTGAAGGCGCCAAGATTCAGAGTTTGAAAGCAAGAAAATAACCGACAAACGGTTATGGAAAGCTAAAGAATAACAAATAATCGAAAGAGAGGAGAAAGAAGACAGATCAACACACATCCAAAAGAACTCAAGTTTTCTGCACTTTAACTTCCCTGTACTCTCCTTTCCAGCATTTACAGTTTCTGCAACTCCAGTTTATTATCAAGCTTTCTACTGCTTTCCTAGGAGTATTGTAACGTAGCCTGAACCCTTGTTGATCTCAAATCCACATTCGATCCATTGAATTCCTACTCATTTCACTTCCATGTGTGTTACTCCGTGTTCTCACTAAAATTTCCTTTCGAGAGTTGAGCCGCAGAACCCCTTTTAATAAAAACCGAAGACTGAATTTCGGTGTAAGATATTCCTTGTTGCAAAAACGAGCGAACATCTTTTTGGCACGCCCAGTGGGACCATTGTGGTAAGATTAAGAGAAATGGTGAGAACCAGAGGTCAATCAGATGGAGTACCAGTTGGCAACATCAACAATCCGGATGATGGAGCACGATCAGAGCATTCGGCAGCGAATGAGGACGTACCCCATCACAATGCTGATGTTCCTCGGCAATTGAACGAAGAACAAATCCATGCGTTGGCACCTGATAACACTTTGATAGCCACGATGAGAAGAATGTTTGAGGAACAGCAGAATGAGCTCACTAACCATATGGTGCAGCATGTCTCAGATGTGATAAAGCCTATGATGATTAACGCCATAAACGAGGTAATATCGCGTCCTAGTTCATCCTCTCAAGTTCCTCCCTTTTATGTAAATCCTCCCGGTACGATACCATTTCCACCAGCATCGGGACATCCCAATGTTGGGTATAATGGTAGTGGAGGATCGAATCTGCAGCCTCTAGTAAGGATTATACCAAGGCCAGAAAATCCTACAACAGCAAATCTGGTAAATAGTGTGAGTGGTTACAATTTCCCTCAAACTGGCCTTACTGATGCTAATGTGATCAATCCCATGATCCCGAATCATCCACCAGTATTGAACATGCCTCCACTAGTGAATGTCCCTAACTTCGATCCCATGAGACCACATGTAGCTCAACCATATCCACAAGTGATAGAAAATCCTCTCTACAGGCCACCACCACCCGTTAACTTCAATATGGATCAACAAGGAATGAACAGACCTCAGCAGGTTGATCCTAGGGGGCAAGATCCTTGGTTGGGCCAGCAGAATTTAAGGCCATGGAATCCAGACAGAGTTGCAGAATTGGTAATGCAACAATTGGGAGCAGAGAGAGGCACACCAAGACTTGTATACAGGAAGCCACATCCCGATTGGGTGGATAACATTCCATATCCAAGGGGATTTAAAATGCCAGATTTCGCTGTATTTACAGGTGAGGAAGATCAGTCAACTGTGGAGCATGTAGGTCGTTTTTAGCACAATGTGGAGAGGCTGGAACAAATGAATATTTAAGGCTAAGGCTATTCTCATTGTCATTATCAAAGACAGCATTTACTTGGTATACGAATTTGCCAGCAAATTCTATTCAGACGTGGGTTGAGATAGAGAGACAGTTCCATTCTCAGTTTTACCGAACGGTACCAGAGGTAACAGTAGCCGACTTGGCCAGGATGTACCAGTATGGCACTGAGACAGTAGATCAATTCATTGCTCGTTTCAAGAAGTCCAAGAATCGGTGTTTGACTTCTCTCACTGAAAAGGAATTTACAGATTTGGCTTTTAATGGGCTGAAGTTTAATCTCAAGGAGAGATTTAAGGGGCAGGCTTTTGATGATCTCTTTCAATTAAATGCTCGGGTTTCTAAGTATGAGCACCTGCTGAAGGATAAAGATAAGAAGCCGACGAAGGATAATCGGCAGACAATAGCATCGGTTGAAAGTACCGAATACAGTGACTTTACCGAAGAAGAGAATGAGATAGCGGTAGCAACTATGGTACTTGAAAAATCATATGTGTGCCCAGCTTTGAAACCAGCAAAGGTGAGAGATGTGTCCAAGTTTAAAGCCAAGGAAACGAGTAATTATTCGTTTGATATCTACAAGTTGGATGAGATATTTGACTTGTTGTTGAAAGATGGAATGATCAAATTGGCTGAGGGACAGGTAATCCCATCCAAGGAAGAGACTACTGACAAAAGGTATTGCAAGTGGCATCATTCCAAGACTCATGATACGGTGAATTGTATTGTTTTTAGAAAGACAATCCAGGAAGCGATTCGTCAAGGCAAGATTAAATTCGCTAAAGACAAAGGCAAAGCTCCAATGGAAGTAGACACGGATCCTTTCCCGAAGATGATCAGTATGGTTAATGTACATGAGTCTACGAGGCATGATAATAGACAATTGTGCACCCGTTGCCATCGAGAACTAAGTCATCAGCATCGGGAAGTTCCCGAGTTCCAGTGCATGAGAGGAACAAGGGGAAGATACAGATCGGGATCATTTGTCCGTCGGGAAGGCAGACCACAAATAAAGTTTGAGATTGTGGTAACTAAAAACGTTTCGGCACAATCAAGAAGTCAAGAAGCTGAATCAAGGCGGTCAACACAAGTGTCTGAGAGACGGGAATTTTGCCCCGATTCACCAAGACAAGTTCCTCCAATTCAAGAAGTTGAAACACAATCTCACAAGGAAAAGGAAATCCCACGAAAGCCTGAGAAGAAGAAGAGTTTATGGCAGCGATATAAAGAAGGAGATCCCAAAGTAGGATTGCTTGGGGAGCCTAGTGGGAAATTTGATTATGTGGTGTACTATGGAGACACGAAGGATTCCTTATCCCCGTCATTGCCTGTGGAACCATCTGGTTGGGGAGATGAATTTGATGATCCACCATCATCAATTCCCCAGGAAGTTCCGAAGACAAAAACAATTAAAATCCCACACGATCCTCCCGAAGGAAAATGGTCTTTGGCTAAACCGCCGGGGCAAGCATCTTACCGAACTGCAAAAAGACGTTTTCAGCGAATGAAAAGCAGACAGAGGGATTTCGAGAATCGTCGGGACAAATGAATGCCATCACAGATTCCTCCAACCAGATCTTTTAATACGAGAGGAAATTGGGTTTGGAGAAGAAACCCTGATGATAAAGAGTTTGTCAAACCAGAGAAAAATTCTGTATATGATTCGGGGAGTAGTTCTCACCACGAGGTGAAAAAAGGAAAAGAGGTTCAGCAAGTCTCCCAAACAATTAACTTTGGGCAATTCCAGGTAGCTCTTAATCCGAGGCATCAAGTCAAAATAGAACAAAAGAATATGAATCTCAAGATGTCGCAAGAAGATGATAAGAGTTGCCGAGCTGGTCATTCCAAAATGCCGAAAGAGAATTGTTCGCCAATGAGGATCAACATGGTCCATGCTAAGCTTCCAGCTGAATGTGGAGCTTGCTTAGTGGTAGAAGAAGAACTCGAGCATATCTCAGAGAAAGAAATAGCAATGGCAGAATTCGAATTCTCTGATAAAGAAATGATAAGGTTTGATAAAGTACCCTCAGACAAGGCTAGACATTTAAGGTCCTTGGTTATTTCAGGTAGAATCAATGGTCAAGCTGTCGGTAAGATCTTTGTAGATGCGGGAGCTACCTTAAATCTCATATCTTACAGGTACTTCAGGAAGTTGGGAAAAGATGATGATGAAATAATTCCATCGAACGTTCAGCTGTCTGATTTCCTAGGAGAAGTTACCGAAGTCAAAGGGGCGGTTGTACTGGACCTAACCATAGGATCCAAAACAGCAAGGACGACTTTCTTCGTGATAGAGTCTGATGGTTCGTACAACTTGTTGCTTGGAAGAGATTGGATACACTCTAATCAATGTGTACCTTCTACTCTTCATCAGGTTCTGGCATTTTGGAATGGTAAGGGAGTAGAGTACATTGAGGCTGATTCGGGACTTACTTCAATAGGGTTGACTGGTATTCATCAAGATCATCAAGAATACTCACATGGAGGACATGTCATCGGAGTACCGAAAGCAGATTCACGATCCTATGCTTATTGCCGCTTTGGGAATATGAAAACTGAGTGGATTTCCAAGTCTAGCTTGGCATTAGAGGAGTTACATACTCTTTATGGAAAGCGAGCCCTTATTGCAAGAAGTTTGTGAAAAGTACTTCACATACTTAGCGGAGATGACCCAGCAAAATGCTGAAGTTTCAGATTGTATTGACGAATGGGAAGAGTCACCAATCAAAGAGGACAGCAGGTCAACAGAAGCTCAAGACCCATTGTTAGAAGTTGATATAGGAGAACCTGGGTGTTTTCGTCCAATATATGTGAGTGCTTTTCTGCAAGGGGGCATGAAAAAAGATTTAATCCACTTGATAAAAGAATACAAAGATTGCTTCGCATGGGATTACCATGAAATGCCTGGTTTGTCAAGAGATATTGTAGAACATCGTCTTCCTATTAAGAAAGGATTTCGTCCACACAAACAGTTAGCAAGAAGGTTTGCTCCAGATGTGGTTGACAAAGTCAAGGAAGAGATTGAAAGGCTGCTGAAAACAAAATTCATTGAGACAGCCAGGTATGTAGAGTGGATTTCGAATATTGTTCCTGTGAAGAAGAAAAATGGAAAATTGAGAGTCTGTATTGATTTTCGGGATCTTAATAATGCCACCCCAAAAGATGAGTATCAGATGCCGATGGCAGACATGTTAGTAGATTCGGCGTCGGGAAATGAGATGTTATCTCTAATGGATGGTCATTCAGGTTACAACCAGATATTTATTGCTAAAGAAGATGTCCCGAAAACAACGTTTAGATGTCCTGGTGTTATCGGGACTTTTCAGTGGGCAGTGATACCTTTTGGGCTGAAAAATACAGGAGCTACTTACCAGCGAGCAATGAATTTCATCTTTCATGACATGATTGGTAAATTCTTGGAAGTTTATATTGATGATGTTGTGATCAAATCAAGTCAGGGAGAACATTTGGACTATCTTGAGCAAGCTTTTGTTAGGATGAGAAAATACAAATTGAAGATGAATCCGGCTAAATGTGCCTTTGGAGTGCGAGCAGGGAATTTCTTGGGATTCCTAGTTAATCAAAGGGGAATTGAGATTGACAAGAATAAGGCAAAGGCTATTATAGAGCTTCCTCATCCTACATCAAAGAAGCAGTTACAGATGGTACTCGGGAAAATTAATTTTCTCAGAAGATTCATTGCAAATTTATCTGGGAAGATAGAACCAATGATCCAGCTCTTGCGTCTTAAAAATCAGGAGGAGTTTATATGGGGAGATAAACAGTAGAAAGCGTTTGATGCTGTCAAAGTCTATCTGACAAATCCTCATGTATTGATGCCGCCGAAAGCAGGCAGGCCATTAAGGTTGTACTTGTCTACTACTGATTCAACTATCGGGAGTATGCTGGCACAAGAGAATGAAAATGGAAAAGAACAAGCGGTATATTATTTAAGTAGAACATTGACTGATGTTGAAAAAAGATATACCGCGATAGAAAAATTATGTTTATCTTTGTACTTCTCTTGTATGAAGTTAAGACATTATTTGTTGCCAGCTACAGTACATGTACTCGGTAAGACTGATGTGATAAAATATATGTTGTCACGGCCTGTTATAAAAGGACGTATAGCCAAGTTGGCATTTATCTTGTCTGAATTTGATTTGGCATACGTACCAATAAAAGCAGTCAAAGGTCAAGCTGTTGCTGACTTTCTTACCGAATACCCATGTTTGCAAATGGAAGAAAATAAACAGAACTTCAGTCAAGTTATACCATGGACTATGTATTTTGATGGATCATGTGCTAAGAGTATGGCTGGAGCTGGTTTGATGATAATCTCTCCCATCGGAGAGCTTACAAGGTGTGTTTGTAAGTTAGATTTTGAATGCTCAAATAATCAAGCCGAATATGAAGCACTAATCATCGGCTTAGGAATACTGATAGAATTGGAAGCACAGTTCATCAAAATATTTGGTGATTCACAGCTAGTGGTGAAGCAACTGAAAGGAGAATATCAGTGCTTAAATGAAAATTTGATTGGCTATTATTATCTAGCCAAGAAGCTGTTGGAACAATTTAGAGAATATGACATAGTCCATGTCAAAAGAGAAATCAATTACGAAGCCAACGAATTAGCACAGATGGCTTCTGGTTATAAAATATCAAAAGAATTGGCTAATATTGCAGCCATCATCACATTATCGGTACCTTCTATTGAACAAAGAGAAATACCGATAGCGATCAATGAGGTGATCCGAGAAAAGGATTGGAGGCAGCTCATTATGGAATACTTGAAAAATCCTGATTCAAGAGATCAAAAGCTGAGGAGACAAGCCCAGAAGTACGTAATATTGGGAGAAGAGTTATACCGAAAATCTTCAGATGGGCTACTATTAAGATGTCTTGATAAGGACAATGCGAAACTGGTTATGGCAGAAGCTCATGAAGGCATATGTGGAGCACATCAAGCTGGAATTAAGATGAGATGGCTTCTAAAAAGGTACGGATATTTCTGGCCAACAATGATGCAGAATTGCATTGAATATGCCAAAGCATGCATTTCATGTCAAAAACATGGACCTTTGCAACATGCACCTGCTGTAGAGCTTCATTCCATTGTAAAGCCATGGTCATTTCGAGGATGGGCAATGGATATAATAGGTAAGATTTATCCACCCTCTTCTCATAAGCATAGTTTCATTTTGCTGGCTACGGATTACTTTACGAAATGGGTGGAAGCGATTCCATGCAAGAGCATTAGTCAGAAGACGGTGATCAAATTTATTGAAGAAAACATAATTCACCGATTTGGCTTACCGGAATCAATCACTGCGGATCAAGGGACAGTGTTTACTGGAAATGAAGTTATGGAGTTTGTGCAATCAAGAGGAATTAAGATGCTGCATTCTACACCATATTATCCTCAAGCAAATGGACAAGCTGAAGCTACTAATAAAGTTGTGATTGGATTGATTAAAAAGCATTTGGAAGAAAATCCAAGAGAATGGGACAACTTGCTATCGGTAGTGTTGTGGGCATACCGAACATCACGAAGATCAAGTACAGGCGTCAGTCCATATATGCTGACCTATGGACAAGAGGCAGTTCTACCGATGGAGATAACCGTTCAATCATTACGAGTCCAATTGCAAAGTGAAATGTTGCCAGAAGATTACAGAGATTGGATGTATATAAATTTGGATGAAGTAGATGAAGTCATGGCAGTTGCTTTGGATCAGTTGATTGCACAAAAGAAAAGAGTAGCCAGAGTTTTTAACAAGAAGGTTAGGATCAAGCAATTTGCTGTTGGGGACTTAGTATGGAAAGCAATCTTGCCATTTAATCTCAAAGATAGAGAATTCGGTAAGTGGTCATCAAACTGGGAAGGCCCATATCTAGTTACCGAAATGTTCAGTGGAAATGCGTACAGATTGATGGATATCAATGGAAAAGAACTATCTCGTTCTATAAATGGGAAATTCTTGAAGAAATATTATCCATCAATCTGGGAAACACAAGGAGATTAATTCATTCATCAAAAGCGAAAGTACATTCTGATCTTGGTTACAAAGGTCTTCAGATCTTTAACCAGTTTGAGGTTCTGAGCTACAAGTTTGGAATGTAATTCAAGATCATGGCGGAGTTCGAATTGCTGCTCTTTGAGATGTTCTGTGCGACGAGAATGGAAGCGGACAGCTTCAAGTTTCTCCCAAGTTTCCTGTAACAATCGTCTATACTTGTCTGAAGAAACTTCGACCATGGACTTGACACGGGAGATTCGTCTTTAATTATCCTGCGTTCGGCACGGTTATGACTGGAAAAGAAATTGAAAAGTCGACGTGTCGTCTCAGCATCTTCTTTGGCATGGAGGCAAGAATCTTGAACTTGAGCATATGCTTCCTTGGAATCGCACAATCGGGAGAATTCTTCCACGATTTGGAGCTTAAGAGTCTCAGCTTCCACAATGATAGGCTCAAGGCTCCAAACCTCCTTCACATTGCGCTCAAACTCATCGAAGCTGGCAGGGAATAAAGAGCACAGTTCCCATACTAAGTCCAAGAGATCAGACTCAGCAGTTAAAAATACCTTGGACCTGAAAGTGTCCGTCAGTTCGGTAACTTCTAACCTATGCTTATAATTTAGTAATAAAGCATGATGTCCCTGGGATAGTAGTTCATGTAGTCGTTTCCATAAAGATCGATCATCTGTATGCAATTGGATAAAAAGTTGTTCATGGTTAAAAGAAATGAAGAACAGTTTTCAAAGCTGGAATCAGGATGCATTTAGCAAAATTTTTACCTTCATGTTGGCCGTTACGATGTCTATATGATCGAGGCCAAAGAGGCAACTAAGATGAAGAACCATGTGAAGACATCATGAGCAAGATTGCAAATGTTCAGGATGAATTGTGCAATTTGGGCAGTTATAAATAGAAAGGACATAGAGCAGATCATGGGTAGTGGCATGCCAGAGCTTTTCTCGGATAATTGGAAGAACATAGCCCATAAGTGGAGGAAGACGGTTACCAGAATTGCCGCCAAAAATATTCTCTTGCAAGAGAAAGTATGCAAAAGTCATTGAGGATTATCGGGAAGCCTTATCATCGGAATCTTTGTTAATCATTGAGGATTATCGGGAAGCCTTATCATCGAGATCTTTGTTAATCATTGAGGATTATCGGGAAGCCTTATCATCGGGATCTTTGTTAGTCATCGAGGATTATCGGGATCTTTGTTAGTTATTGAGGATTATCGGGATCTCTGTTAATCGTTGAAGATTATAGAAGAGCAGATGTTAGAATTCGGCAAATGAAGCAAAAGAACATTTGAGACAGAAAGAACATGATTTTTCATTTCCATTTCCTCAACAGAGTCTTGGCTTCATTTAAAAAAGAACGGAGCTCAAATTCTAAGTTAAGATTTTGTTCCATGAGCTCCGCCCTCTGCTTCTCACAAGTTTTGACCGACCCACAGGTGGAATCATATTCTTTCCTCAACTCCCGACACTTCTCCATCTTTCTTCTAACTGATGGGCAAAGATGACGCATCTTCGCTTCTTGCTCCATCATTTGGACCTCTACCATCTTCAATTCTTTCTCAAGCTCTGCTCTTCTTTCTGCTAAGCGGTGAAGTTTGCTCTCTTCGACTTTATAACTGTCATAGAACAAGCGGGTATCTGCACATTTGTGGGTTAGTTCATCTCGAATGGCTTAACCTCGCTGTTCTCCGAAGAGAAGATGTGGAAGATGATAGGTGTTGATCCTGATGGTGTCCACAGCATCCACAAAACCTACGGCGAAGATATCACTTTTGTCCTGGAAGTCTTGGGAAAGTGTAAAGGAAGGATTACCAGAGCATACTTCTTGAAAGAGAGTTCTTGCTCGTCTCTCTCTATCAGAGTCGGTAATCAACTTCCCATAGCCAGACTCTAATAAGCTAAGAAGTTCAGTCCATTTAGCCTTGGCCACTTCCTTAGAAACTTCAGAAAATGATGCCGGGTCTATAGATTCTGGCGGACAATCAGCAGTGGAGGAGCCAGGAAGATCTGTGAGCAGTATGCTTTCCACTTCAGCTTTCTCTTCAGTAGATAAGAGAGTTATCTCAGCTGTGGCAGAAGGAGCTTGAGAAGAAGATGAGCTTGCCATAAACATTCCTTGAAGAGGCAGAGTGATAGACGAAGGCTGAACAAGCGGCAGAGGTACATTGGTTGATGGGCCTTCAAGAAATTCCCCATCAGGAATCAGGATTCTTTTTGATGCAGATGAAGGCTCATCAGTACCTGTAAACACAACTATGGGTGTTAAAACAATAGTATGAGGAGCATTCACCATTCAGTAAAGTGAAGACAATACTTACCGATAGAAGTTGGAGATTTTTCAGTCTGAGGAGAAGATGGATCATCAGCTAATTCCTTTTCCTTAAGTTTCAAAGCCTGAATTTGCATTGATGCGATAGGATGTTCTGTCGAGGGAGCAGGAAGAACCGGTGCAGGGTCAAGGATTGCTATATCATCATCAGGAGCATTGGCAGAGGAGGAAGAAAGCGAAGCCGCTTTTGATCGGTATATCTTGAGAGTCTTCCCTGAGTTATATTTAAAAGAAGAAAAGCACAGATCAATATTGGAAGGTATGCTCATGATTAGCAAAAGCTTTAATATTAAAGCTACCTTTCGGTGTATGTGGCTTTATCATGGCACGTAGCGTGGGACTGACAGATGGGCTCCTTGGTGATGATGATAAAGATCGAGTGGTAGTTCTTTCTGTTGCTGGCTTCTTAGACGCCTTTTCTGGAGTAGGCAGTTCTAAGATTTTTCGCTTTCTTCCTGCTGTGAGCGAAAACAGTTAGACACAACTAAATACCGAATGAAGACGTACATTGAAAGAAGGAGAGCAAACTAACCTTTAACAGGCTTTGCCGGTTCCAAGGGAAGAATGTCTTCATCTCCGGTTGATTGAGGAAGTGCAAGAGTGGCCGTCTCCTTTATTTTCAAAAGGATCATGTCCAGCGGCTCTGAGAATACAGACTTCCGATAATTCTTCCACCAGAAGTCGAAGTCTTCTGAAGAGCGATCAGCATCTGGAATGAACTCGGTAACACGGAATAATCGGTAAATGTCCCGAATCAGCTTGTTCAATTCAATGAAGTTTTGACTGTCGCCTTGCTTACAGAATGCTTTATTGATGGAAGAAAAGGAAAAAGTGTAGAGAGCCGGGACAGGAATCCCTTGAATCAACCCAAATTGTCTAGCACAATATTGGGGGGAGTAGATTTCGAAGCCAGCGACGAATCTACCCTTTATTGAAAACCTAACAGGAAGGTCAATAGAGGTTAGAACGACTTGCCAGAAATCACTCTTATTCTTCTGAAAGGAAGGAAGATATGATTTGAATTCAGGAATGAGAAAAGGAGAAAAAGAGAATTGTTTCCCTTTGATTGAAAAAATTTGGGAAACAAAGAACCGAAAATAAGATAATTGCCCCTCTGGAAAAGGAATCAACTCTCGGCTTAAGGCTCGACAGACAGGATGATTCGGGATAGAAACCGAAGGGGGTTGCGAGACATGGTCTTTGGAAAACCAGAAAGGAAAATAAAAAGCCGACCAGGCTTGGAGAATCCAGAGTGGACCACCATAGACTCCACCTATTTCATCCGAAATGATGGAAGAAGCCGAATGGGCTAAGCCTCGGTACAATAAGGACAAAATGGTTTTTCCTAAAGAAAGGAGAGTTCCCGAAGCTAAGGCAGAAGCTATAGCTACGAAGTCCTTTGAAACTCTCACAATAGGGTGGCAAAAAAGGAATTTACAGAGCCAGTACAAGAGAAAAGCGGTGTGTTCCTCGTCGGTAACTTCACATTCTTTCCTAAAAAACTTACCGATAAAAGCCCCATAAGCTAGCTCGGAATCAGACAACTTACCGAGTCCTGGGTAAGAATCCGAAGACAGAGTAGATGGGTCTGTACCTAAAGGACTAAGACCGGTCAGGCAATGGATGTCGAGCAAAGTTACCGACATCGGGGAAAAAGGGAAGAAGAAGCAGTTGGTAGAAGTTGACCAAAAACAGGATAGGGCACTGATTAGCCCATAATTCAGACGATAGTCAAAACAACAAAGGCGCAAAGCATTATGAATCGAAAGTCCGTCCCAAAGAGAGCCCTTGGAAGGACGAAGTCGAAGATACCATTGGTAAAAATTTGGCTCAAAATCAGAAAAAGCCCTAAGACGAGAAGGACGGGAGTGCCAGTTGTAAGCTAAAACGGGAGAATGGTGGATTGAAAGTACCTCAATTTGATGACGAGGGAAGAAATCAGAGAGAATTGCAGGAATCGAAAACTGATTGTAAACAGCTGGGCCAAGGATGTAAGAATCCTCGAAATCATTCTGCACCGAGAAAAAATGCCGGTCATCGTTGAAATCGTGAGAGTCTCTGAAATTATAATAGCGCTCTAGGGCATTTGAGGCAAGGAAGGAGGAAGCTTGAGCCTTGGGAGCCATGGTGTCTGATCAAGAACAGGAAAAGGGCACGAAGGAGCGAAGAAGCGAAAGAGCAAGAGAATAACGAAAGAGATGACTTGTTGGAGAAGCAATTTTGAAGGCGAGAAATCAGATTGTGTGGGGACATCTGATATATATATTGAGTTGATACGAGGAGAAGCTGAAAAGGCAAGCGCGCGAAACGAGACGGCAAAATGGCGCTGGAAGCAAAAAGTAAGTGTCTTGTCATCTTTGGCATTTAAAAGAATTAAAATTCTTTTAATTCTTTTAAAGGGGGCATCTGTTGACACCAAATAATAAAGAGTTACCGAATGGACTTTAGTATCACTGTGTCCCGAAAGTCGGTAAATCGGGAATGGTAAGCTACTCTGAGAAGTTCGGTAAGTTGTCTGCAACATACCGAAATGTCTAGAAGTCTAAACCCGATATTCGGGAAGTAAGAGAACATGGCCATTAATTTTCAGAATTCGGTAAGATTCTGGACATACCGAAATTATAGAGGGTCAGCAGTAAGAGGAGCATGAAGACAAAAGGAACCGCAGGATGGCCAAACTAGCCATGTCAGCAAGAAGTTACGAGCAAGAAATCCGGATAGTGGATGCGAACAGTTCATGATAGTTGCTGGAAAAGATTCAAATTCAAAGCCATATTGACAGTTGAAGATCAAGTTTTGGCGGATAAAACGTGGGCAAATTGAAAGTTATTGAAGGCGCCAAGATTCAGAGTTTGAAAGCAAGAAAATAACCGACAAACGGTTATGGAAAGCTAAAGAATAACAAATAATCGAAAGAGAGGAGAAAGAAGACAGATCAACACACATCCAAAAGAACTCAAGTTTTCTGCACTTTAACTTCCCTGTACTCTCCTTTCCAGCATTTACAGTTTCTGCAACTCCAGTTTATTATCAAGCTTTCTACTGCTTTCCTAGGAGTATTGTAACGTAGCCTGAACCCTTGTTGATCTCAAATCCACATTCGATCCATTGAATTCCTACCCATTTCACTTCCATGTGTGTTACTCCGTGTTCTCACTAAAATTTCCTTTCGAGAGTTGAGCCGCAGAACCCCTTTTAATAAAAATCGAAGACTGAATTTCGGTGAAAGATATTCCTTGTTGCAAAAACGAGCGAACAGGCACTATTATAGATGTGTAATGTGCACATTCATAGTTTTGGAGAGATAATAATATCATTTATCGTCCTGCTTTCCAAACTTACTCTCCTATTGGAACGAATTAAAGAGTTCCGATTTTGTAAGTTCGGCCAACGAGGCTCACCCGGTCATGAGCTCCTTGGTACGTACGGCTTGGAGCCAAGGCATTCAGAGGTTACCTTAGGTCATATCCTCATAATCCTCAGGCACGCGGCGACCCACCAACTCTTCGTCCTCATAGCGAACAGCTCTTCAAAACTGACTACCATTGCAGCTTCTGACTTACAAAACTGCTAGCAACCCGACGCTCCTCACCTACCACCCGACATTCGGGTGTCCACCGGAACTGAACTCTGTTGTTGATACTCTTTGGCTAAGTTCGTACAGAAAGACATGTGAACAAAATGACTAACCTGCAGCCAACGCGAAGTAGAAATCAGAATATTGATCCGAGCCCAACGAAAGTCGTTGTGTCCTTAAGACGAATTTGCCCCCTCAATCTGTACCCGAGGACGTCGGACAATTGTCTCCCAGGATAGAACGGATCGCGTTCCTTTGAAGCGGTACGTCTTCAAAGGACTCCTTCGAACGCAAATTTGTAGAACAATCGCACAAAATGAAGATGAGTAATGTCTTGTGAAAGAATGTCAGTAGTTTTTGAAAGTGACGAACGCTCTTTGTATTTATAGACAATGAAGTGAAGAGTCACGAAGCAGAACATGTCTATTGATGAAGGGATGCGAACCAAAAAACTGTTCTTGTTCTGTTCGAACAGACACGTTCGTTCGCTTTTTCCGAACGAACAAAAGAAAACTGTTCTTATTCTGTTCGAACAGACACGTTCGTTTTATTCCGAATGAACATGCATGTTCGTCCCGAACGAACATGTTTGTTCGTCGGTCTAACATGTCTATTCGCTCAACACCGAACAATTATATCTGTTCGGATGAAAAGGAATGTCCAAAATTTCTGGACATGTCTATTCAAATCGTGTCCCTTCATTTCTCATTCACTTCCCATGGGATTATTCATCAAATCCCAACAATCCCCCACATGAATGAGATGTTCAGATATCACGACTCTTCGTGTATGCATGAAATGCAATGTGCGATTATTCCATGAGAGAACGTTGCATCAGGATAAGTAGTCTGAGACTTTGAACTTTCCCTAGTGAAACTTATCGGGATTACTCGGTCAATCAGTAGACTTGATGTCTTTGAACTGTCGATCTTTGGTGTAAGCCTAGACAATAGAAATCACACAACTGTCTCTCGAACAAAGTTGGTTCTCACTGTTGTGTTCGTTTTGGCCATGAACACCGCCTGGTCTCATGAGTGTTTTAGAGAATTCGGCCTTTTCAATTCTCATAGAAGCGGCCCTCACTTCACACTCACATAGGTGATTTCTGAATATATAGTATTTCACATACTCAATTCAGAATCATTAAAAGATTTCGCTTAACCTTCACATATTCGTACTGTCTTTATCTAGGAATGAGTAATAAATTACAGTACTCTCCACAGTCTTCATAACTTAGTTGTCCCTTGGAACCTAGATCTTGGGATCTCCAGTCAACTAGGTAGGGTATCCGCTATGACGACTTATTTATAGGCCTTAAACCCATTCCTTTCGATGTTTTCACAACCATCTCTCTAGGTAAGCCTTTTGTTAATGGATCCGCAACATTATCTTTTGACTTCACATAGTCAATCGTGATAATTCCACTAGAAAGAAGTTGTCTTACGGTGTCATGTCTTCGACGTATGTGTCGAGACTTACCGTTATACATGACATTTCTCGCCCTTCCTATTGCCGCTTGACTGTCACAATGAATGCATACAGCCGGCACTGGTTTAGGCCAATTAGGAATATCTTCCAAGAAATTTCGAAGCCACTCTGCTTCTTCACCGGCTTTATCCAAAGCTATAAATTCTGATTCCATAGTGGATCTAGCAATACAAGTTTGTTTGGATGATTTCCATGATACTGCTGCCCCACCAAGTGTGAATACATATCCACTTGTCGATTTTGTATCTTTAGTGCCGGTTATCCAATTTGCATCACAGTATCCTTCAAGTACTGCTGGATATTCTGTGTAATGCAAAGCATAATCTTGAGTATGCTTTAAGTAGCCCAATACATGTTTCATAGCTTTCCAATGATTTTCATTTGGACTAACTGTAAATCGACTTAGCTTGCTAACCGCACAAGCTATGTCCGGCCTAGTACAGTTCATGACATACATTAAACTGCCTAATATACTGGCATACTCATTTTGAGCCTTACTTTCACCAGTATTTTTCGAAAGATGTAAATTAACATTTATCGGTGTACTTACTGGTGATATGCCTAGATTCTTGCTTTTTTCAAGAATCTGCTCAATGTAATGAGATTGAGATAGAGATAGTCCTTCAGACGTTTTACGGATTTTAATTCCTAAAATGACATCTGCGATTCCCATATCTTTCATATCAAATTTACTTGCGAGTAAGCATTTGATCTTCTTGATAATCTCACTATCACTGCCCATTATGAGCATGTCGTCTACATATAGACATACAATGGCAAAGCTATTATGAGTGTTTTTAACGTAAACACATTTATCGCACTCATTAATCTTGAAACCATTCGACAACATAACTTTGTCAAATTTAGCATGCCATTGTTTTGGTGCTTGTTTCAAGCCATATAGTGACTTGATAAGCCGACATACTTTATTCTCTTGTCCTGGAACAATGAACCCTTCAGGTTGCTCTAAATATATTTCTTCTTCTAGATCCCCATTTAGAAAAGCTGTTTTGACATCCATTTGATGAATTTCAAGTCTATACAAGGCTGCTATAGCAATTAACATCCGTATAGATGTAATTCTCGTGACAGGTGAATACGTATCAAAATAATCCAGACCTTCACGTTGTCTATAGCCTTTTACGACAAGCCTAGCCTTATACTTATCAATAGAACCATCTGCTTTCATTTTCCTCTTAAATATCCACTTACATTGTAATGGCTTATTACCAGGAGGAAGGTTAGCCAATTCCCAAGTATGGTTTGACAAGATGGATTCAACTTCACTATTGATAGCTTCTTTCCAGAGCGGGGCTTCTGGGGATGTCACGGCTTCCTTATATGTCCGAGGTTCGTTCTCTAACAAATATGTCAGAAACTCAGGTCCAAAAGACGTAGAAGTCCTTTGCCTTTTACTACGTCTAGGTTCATCCTCCATTGGATCACTTCTAGATGTAGTATCTCGAGGCCTCTTATTATTATCAATTGGTTCATATACTATGTTATACGGAAATATATTTTCAAAGAACGAAGCGTCCCTTGATTCAATTATCGTATTAACATGTATATCTGGGATCTCTGATTTGTGAACAAGAAATCGATATGCATTGCTATTCTGAGCATATCCAATAAAAACACAGTCAACAGTTTTCGGTCCTATCTTAACCTTTTTAGGTTTAGGAACTGCAACCTTAGCCAAACACCCCCACACTTTGAGATAATTCAGGTTAGGCATTCTGCCTTTCCATTTCTCATAGGGAGTTTGTTGTGTCTTTTTGTGGGGTACTCTATTTAAAATAAAATTTGCTGTCAAGACAGCTTCCCCCCACAAATTCTGCGGTAAACCAGAACTGTTCAACAATGCATTCATTGTTTCCTTTAGGGATCGATTTTTCCTTTCCGCCACACCATTCGATTGCGGTGTATAAGGAGCGGTAAATTGGTGAACAATACCGAACTCGGTACAAATTTCCTCAAAAGGAAATTCATATTCACCTCCTCTATCACTTCTTATTACTTTTATTTTCTTATTTAACTGATTTTCAACTTCAGACTTATAAGTTCTAAAAGCATTCACAGCTTCATCTTTACTGCTAAGTAAATAAATATAACAGTACCTCGAACAGTCATCTATAAATGTGATAAAATACTTCTTACCACCTCTGGAAGGTACTGTTTTCATATCACAAATGTCTGTATGTATTAACTCTAAAGGTTCTGAGACTCTATTAACTACTGAGTTAAAATGAGGCTTAGAAAACTTAGATTCAACACACACTTGGCACTTTTCACTTGGACAGTCAAACTTTGGTAATAGTCCCATACTAATTAATTTCTTTATTGACTTATAATTAACATGTCCTAGTCTAGCATGCCAAATATTAGGAGACTCAAGCACATAAGAAGATGCAACTTTATTCATATCATCCTTGGTTACAACAGTCATTACATTCAGCTTGAATAAACCATCACTCAGATAACCCTTTCCTACATACATCTCATTTTTGGAGAGTACAAACTTATCAGATACAAAAACCAACTTGAAGCCATTCTTGCTAAGGAGAGATCCGGACACCAAATTCTTGCGAACGTCTGGCACATGAAGAACATTGTTCAGTGTCACGATTTTCCCAGATGTCATCTTTAGAGCAATCTTCCCAACGCCTTCAACTTTAGAGGTCGATGAATTACCCATATAGAGTTTTTCATCACCCCTCACAGTTGTGTAGGACGAGAACATCGATCTGTTTGCACAGATGTGACGAGTTGCTCCAGTATCAATCCACCACTCCTTGGGGTTTCCCACCATGTTGCACTCGGATATCATAGCAGACAGATTGATATCATCAACACCATTGGAAATCTCTTCCACCATATTTGCCTGAGTTTTCTGTCTTTTCTTCGCTCTGCAGTCTTTGGCTCGATGTCCAGACTTTCCACAGTTAAAGCATTTGCCGACGAACTTCTTCAGGCCTTGGGTGAATCCCTCTCCAGACTTATTAGGCATTTTCCTCTTCTTGTTGGGTTTTGATCCTTCTTCAACAACATTGGCCCTTGAAACCTCTAGGTTCTTGCCAACTTTCTTCTCAGAGAGCCTATTGTCTTCCTCAATCCTCAACCGAACAATCAAGTCTTCAAGTGACAACTCCTTTCTCTTGTGTTTGAGATAATTTTTGAAATCTCTCCAAGACGGTGGCAGTTTTTCAATGAATGCAGCCACTTGAAATGACTCACTTAGAGTCATTCCTTCAGCATGAATATCATGCATAATCACTTGAAGCTCTTGAATTTGACTTAAGACGGTCTTTGAATCAACCATCTTGAAGTCCAGAAATTTACCAACAATGAATTTCTTCAGTCCGGCATCTTCAGTTTTATATTTCTTGTCCAGACTCTCCCATAACTCCTTAGCCGTTTTCAGCGGACTATAGACGTTATAAAGAGTATTGTCCAGACCATTGAGGACATAGTTGCGACACAGGAAGTCAGAATGCTTCCATGCATCCACAGCAGCAACCTTTTCCTTATTAGTCTCTCCATCGTCCAATTTAGGACCATCCTCATTGAGGAATCTAGCCAAGTTCAAGGTCGTGAGATAGAACAACATCTTTTGTTGCCATCTCTTAAAATCCGTACCATTGAACTTTTCTGGCTTTTCTCCATGATTCGGAATAGGGGTGATCGGAGTCGAAGTCGAAGCCATTTCTATGGAAAATAAAATTTAATAATGAAAACGACGAAGATTAACACAAAAGCCCAACCGAACACTTTCTTCAAATCGTAAACAGTATACGAAATGAACAACTACACAGAATACTCACAATATTCACGAGAAAAAAAAAAAATTTATCTCGGAAAAACAACTCTTATAAACGATACGATATAAGTTCGAAAAAGATCGTTGAACGAACGAAGGGCAGAATGTTCACAACAACATAAAATACGAACTAAGCGCAAAAACAA
Source organism: Lenwebbia sp. NSW1173648 (assembly GCA_029784005.1). Taxonomy (NCBI): domain Eukaryota; kingdom Viridiplantae; phylum Streptophyta; class Magnoliopsida; order Myrtales; family Myrtaceae; genus Lenwebbia; species Lenwebbia sp. NSW1173648. Next base: position 3,320,532 of record JARCGZ010000011.1, read on the forward strand.
GAAGTATAACGAAATTCGTCTTAAGATTGTTGTTGATACTCTTTGGCTAAGTTCGTACAGAAAGACATGTGAACAAAATGACTAACCTGCAGCCAACGCGAAGTAGAAATCAGAATATTGATCCGAGCCCAACGAAAGTCGTTGTGTCCTTAAGACGAATTTGCCCCCTCAATCTGTACCCGAGGACGTCGGACAATTGTCTCCCAGGATAGAACGGATCGCGTTCCTTTGAAGCGGTACGTCTTCAAAGGACTCCTTCGAACGCAAATTTGTAGAACAATCGCACAAAATGAAGATGAGTAATGTCTTGTGAAAGAATGTCAGTAGTTTTTGAAAGTGACGAACGCTCTTTGTATTTATAGACAATGAAGTGAAGAGTCACGAAGCAGAACATGTCTATTGATGAAGGGATGCGAACCAAAAAACTGTTCTTGTTCTGTTCGAACAGACACGTTCGTTCGCTTTTTCCGAACGAACAAAAGAAAACTGTTCTTATTCTGTTCGAACAGACACGTTCGTTTTATTCCGAATGAACATGCATGTTCGTCCCGAACGAACATGTTTGTTCGTCGGTCTAACATGTCTATTCGCTCAACACCGAACAATTATATCTGTTCGGATGAAAAGGAATGTCCAAAATTTCTGGACATGTCTATTCAAATCGTGTCCCTTCATTTCTCATTCACTTCCCATGGGATTATTCATCAAATCCCAACAAACTCGACTTTATCATATAACACTCGAGCGAGTCCACCGGAATCGCCCGCTCTTTCCATGGCCTCTCTACTTTGTCCGTTGTTATTTCTATGCGACACTAAAACCCTTGCGCGAAGCAAAGGAACCTCGAAAGCAAAACGGCCCTCAGCTAGCTATTCAAGCACCCTCTTATAGGAAGAGAGAAAATTCCTGATCAAACGATTTCCATTGGAGTCCCCTGGATGCCTCAAACACCTGCCGAGAATACTTTGAATACACACTTCCGTCTCTATTCAATCTTTACCCATCCATCATGAACACAGAAATTCCACGTTCTAAGCCTCAAAAACCGTTCGAATACTACAATGGAGATAATCACAAATATCAAATCTTTATTCATCTATCTTTGGATGAGTTTTGTAGGTGATGAATACTCACGATGGTGTTTAACGGGGAAAATTGTCCAAAAAGTCTTAAACCTATTGCACTTTTGCTAATTCAGTTTTAAAACCTTTTAATTTTTTCAATTCAGTCATAAACTTATTGCACTTTAACCAATTCAGTTCAAAACCTTTTAAATTTTCCAATTCAGGCCTAAATGTATTGTATGTTTGCCAATTCAATCTAAAACGTTTTAATTTTGACAACTCAGTTCAAAACCTTTTCACGTTTTGCCGTCCATCCGGTCAATTTTGGCCTGAAATTTTGGCCTCAGCAAGGGGCGGCGCTGAGGCCGGCGACCCCTTGCCCGCGGTCACCCAAGGGCTGCCGTCGGCCTTTTGAACCAAAAAGGGCAACAACAAAAAAAAGAAAGAAAGAAAGAAAGAGAAACAAAAAAAAAAAATAATTCAAATTGTCTTTTAAATACTAGTAAAAATTATTCACGTTAGCTTCGGCCGTGTCACGTAGGATCGCTGGCGATAGATATCCGGCCAAAATATTGGCCGGATGGACTCAATTGACAAAACGTGAAAAATGTTTAGGACTGAATTGATAAAAATGTAATAAGTTGAGGACTTTTTGGATAATTTTTCAGTATTTAATGTATGCGTACATAAGTGAATATTATTTTTGTCGAATTTTTGCTGATTATACTTAAACCAAGTGCGTGGGAAACACTCTCAGTGGCACGATAGTCCGAAAATTGTTATGTCAAAGCTCCATCTTCATAGAAGCTTCTACACTAGGGTTTTAACTTGGTAGATAATCTCGAGGCTATGACAATAAATGCCGCATTTGTTTTGCAGCCTCGGTGTCTCGACAACAGCCATTGAAGCCACCAACCTCTCTCTCTCTCTTCTGTCCCAAGATGGGCGTTACTAGCCATGGTAGTCTTCTCTCTCTCTCTCTTCGGGTCTTACACCAACATGGAACGAAAAACGCTATCAGACACGAAACACGTTCGTCCACACGTGCGAGCTCTGTCTCGCCCGGGAAAACTGTAGGAACCAAAAGGGATGAGAAAATTTTGGAAGGATTGATGTGGAGAGAACTCAAGTATGCAAATATGAGAGCAGTATTCAAATTGCCTTTGCCCAGGCTTTACACAAAGGAAACACAAGCTTAACTATAAGGTTTTTCTACAAACTCACAACTCTCTCTAACTCTCTCACTCTTACACTAAGGCTTCCATGGCTTACTCTAAATACGAAGGAGACTTCACCGCCTAGTGAAGTCGGCAAAATCATCCAGCTAATGCAAGTTGTCTTTCCTTAACTATTAAGAGTCAAAGATTGGGGCATCCTTATCTTTGACCGGTCATTAGCTTGGACAACAAGCTGTAATTCTTTGTCCTCGTGTTGAAGTTGGTTTGGAGGCACCATAAATACAATTTATACGCTCAACCGCCAATATCAAGCAAGTGTACGAATCCAAGACTCCAAATACAACTTTTCTTTTAAAAACGCGGTCGTTGAAGAAGGTGGGAGATGAAATGAAAGGAGTAAAATCGCCACGTGAGCCTCGGTATAGCATTCATCGTCACCCCCTCCTCGTTTCCCACTTGCCTCCCAAAGATATCTCCAAAGATCGAGACTTTCCCTCTCTCTCTCTCCTCCTTTTATTTATAGCCACCCGATATGCTGAGCTAACTCTGTAATATCTCTCCTTCGTTACGAAACCAAACTCTCTCTCTCTCTCTCTGCGCGTGCGAGCATTGCCGGTGAAATGGCGAAGGACGGGGACGTGAAGCTGATCGGGGCGTGGCCGAGCCCGTTCGTGATGAGGCCGAGGATCGCGCTGAACCTGAAGGGGGTGGAGTACGAGTTCCTGGAGGAGAAGTTCGGCGCCAAGAGCGACCTCCTCGTCCGGTCCAACCCGGTACACAAGAAGATCCCCGTCCTCCTCCACGCCGACCGCCCGGTCTGCGAGTCCCTCGTCATCGTCCAGTACATCGAAGACACCTGGCCCTCCTCCGGCCCTTCCATCCTCCCCTCCGATCCCTATGATCGCGCCACCGCCCGCTTCTGGGCCGCCTACATCGACGAGAAGGTACCCACTCCCGCCTTCTATATCTCAGCCTCTTTTGTATTCTTGATTTGTTACTGGTCTGATGATGAATGACGATGGGCATGATATTCATTTTCGATCTGGATCTAGCTAGCATGACAATATGACAGCATAAATGTAGAATTCTAAGTATAAGATCACAGGTGGGTCCCATCATGATTGCTATATTTTTTTTTTACTATTCATAGCACTACGGTTGAGATTGCACCGTTATATCGTTGCACTATCGGTTTCTTAAATTCCTTTTCGATATCTCAGCCCCTTTTAAATCTGAATTGAAAGCCACTATTAAGTAGACCATTTCGTATTAATTTTATGGGGTAAAAGCCACAAGAAACCTCAAATTATGTCCACTGCGACACATCTACCTTAAACTTTTTTTCCTATGACACCAAAAGTCTCAAACTTGCATTTTGTGCAACACATTTACACATCAAGATTTCATCAATGATGATCGTTAAAAATCTGCTTACATGGATGCCTGAAAGTAAATAGTGCAGACATAGGGCCCACGTGACTTAAGTAAAATAAAAACATTGTTGTTTTGGTTGAAAAATCATGTGAAGGAAGCTTGACGGAGTGTAAATGTGTCACGTAAGTGCAAGTTTGAGGTTTTTTATGTCGCAAGAAAAAATTTAGGATAAATGTGTCACAGTGGGCATACTTTGGAGTTTTCAATATCACAGAAAAATTCAAGATAGTTTGGAATTTTCTGTGGCTTTTTTCCCTAATTTTAAGTCATTTAAACACACACACATATATGTAGCAAAGTGTAAGCAGACATCTAATAAATTGGATCGATTTCAGTGCCTAGTATAGTAATTTTGTACGTGAATGTTACTATACCATGCTTTGATATAAACACGCCATTTTGCCAATATCACACGCAGTGGTTCCCGTCCATGAGCGGCATGGCGAGAGCGCAAGGGGAGGAGGCGAAGAAGGCCGCGCTCGACCAAGTCGTGGAAGGCCTGTCGCTGCTGGAGGACGCGTTCGGCAAGATCAGCAAGGGCAAGCCCTTCTTCGGCGGGGACGCCGTGGGCTTCCTAGACATCGCGCTCGGGTGTTACCTCGGGTGGCTGAGGGTGACGGAGAAGACGAACGGCATGAAGCTGCTCGACGAGGCCAAGGTCCCAGGGCTGGCCAAATGGGCAGAGAGGTTCTGTGCCGACGATGCTGTGAAGGGGGTGATGCCGGAGACGGAGAAGCTCGCGGAGTTCGCCAAGTTGATCATGGCCAAGTTCAAAGCTGCTCCTCCTCCCCAGTGAATCAGAGAAAGCAGTTTCTTGTTCGCTCGTCTTAGAGGTAAGATCGTGCGGTGTCGCATGACTAATGACTGAGTACTGAAATAAATGTTGTGGACCTTCTTGGGTTGCTTTCGGGTTCAGCTCCGATATGTTACTCTTCTGTAATTGGTTGGGGTGTGCCCATTTAGAGCAGAGTACAAGAATGTACCGCCGAGGTCTCGGTTAAACCTAGTTTAACAAGATCAATGTGGCCTTTTCGAGTTAATTTCTTGCCCAGATTACGCTATTGACCGGTTCCACGTCTTATCCGGATGGAAACGACCAATTAGTAAGGTTAGGGAAAATTACCAAAAAAGTCATAAATTTATTGCAATTATGTCAATTCAGTCTTAAATTTTTTTTTTTTGTTGATTCGGTCCTAAACATTTTGCAATTGTGCCAATTCAGTTCTCCGACGAATTTTGATAGGCTGGCCGGCGACCTAATATTTTAATAATTTTTTTGAATTTTTTTGAATTTTTATTTTTTCCGTTTTTCATTTCCCTGTCCATGTTCTACCTCCGCCGTCGCGGTCGTTGGTTTGCAAATTCTAGCCAGGTCCATACCATCTCTCTCTCCCCGCATACCAGTATTTCTCTCATTAAAGCTCTTTCCAGCCCACAACCATGTGAAAATAGGGCAAAGTTCGCCCTAAAAAGTCTGAAATTAGAAGTTGTCGAACGAAATTTCAGAGGAGAGGAACTCGTTGCTCTGAAGAGCTCAGTGAAAGCATCGTCGTCGCCACCGGCGGTTGCCCTCTTTGCCGACGGGTCGCGTCTCCTCTCCTTCTTTGACGAGTGGATTGAGTTGCTTCCCTCCGCATCCCATTTCCTTCCTTTGCCCGGCCATGGCGAGGCAGGCGAGAGCCTCGTCCTCTGGCCGGTCGCCGAGGTCTAGCCACCGGCGGGAGGTATAACAAGGAAGGGGAAGAAAAAAAAAAGTAAAGGGAAAAAGGAAAAAATAAAAAATTCAAAAAAATATTATATTATTAGATCGCTAGCTGGCCGGCGTTCACATCAGCGTCGATTGGCCAAAATTCGCCAAATAGACTGAATTGACAAAATTACAAAATGCTTAGAACTGAATTGGCATAATTACAATAGATTTATGACTTTTTTGGTAACTTCCCCGTAAGGTCTATGAATGCTCCAAACTTCGAGTTCGAAACATCATGAGATCGGACAATGAAACCGGCTCACGCAGAATTTAAGTCGCAAATAGTAACAAGGGTGATTTGATTGAGCTAAGGTAGTATCATCGTAGTATACTTGATCACCATGAACATCTTGAATTCACTAAAACAGAATTCCCATGTAAAATGTCAATTCGAGAGATCGATTCGAGAGAGAGATGGGAAGCTATGGTGATAATAGGGGTGAGCAAATCGGACTGATCGGATCGGAAATCGCCTGAACCCGACTCCCAATTCCAGAGGGTGGTGTTCAGTTCGCGGCCCTTAAAAATGGAACCTGTGACCGGGCGGTCCGGTTCCCAATTCTAGGGATACAGGACCGAACCGATCAATTTTAATTATTTTTTTTTAAATTTTAAACGTAACCTAGATCTTATCTAATGTTTCCCATGACCTCTCCCTCTCTCACGTCTCAGCCTCGCCCTCTTTAGTCTTTCGCGATAAAATTTTGAAACCCTACCTATACCCATCGTCACCTCTCTGCTCGAAGGATTCGTCTCTTCCGCCCGTCATGGTCTCCCTTCAGGCTCGATTCAGCAACTTCGATCGCCGGCCTCCCTCTTCGTGGACGAGCCCATTGTCGTACACGCTTTCGCTCGTATCAATCTGTTCGTGTCCTCGTTCGCTTGCGGCCTTCTCTGAAACTTTCTCCCGTGACTTCTCTCGAGGTTTGATCTATTCTTCCTTCTCGTGTCTCTTGGTATGTTTCAGCTTTGATTTCATAGAAGGGATTTCGATGTTTCTGTCGCTTGTTAAAGAGGGGGTTCTTATTTTCTTAGTGTTTGTTCTATTTTTCTCCCTCTTTTGAACTAATTGCTGGTGGATTCGCCTCTTTCTTGGTTGATTTGTGCCTTTTGAGATGATCTATTCTTCAAGACAGCAAATTGCTTTTAAAGTCCAAGGACGAGCATCATTAATGCAAGTTTTTTCTTATGCCTATGTGGATGCTGAGAACTTTCTTTATCCCTGTAGATAAGCGGTGTTGGATCTGCACTTTGCATGTGATCTCTACTACATTGCTTATGTTAATTTGCAAAGGATGCACCAAAGAGAATGCTGGGTTGATAATGAGTTTTGCTGTGTCACTCATTACCGGTCCCATTGGACCGCTAGGGAACTGGACCGGCGGTGCTGTCCCAGTCTCAGAAATTGGAAACCGGGACCACCGGTCCGGTTTCCGATTCTTGAGGTGAACCGGACCGGATCGAGAACCGCTCACCCTTAGGTGACAACACCATAATCAATGGACTTGACAAGGAGGGAGGCGATGGTGGTGATCGGAGCAGAAGCAACTGGAGCGAGCTAAGCACAGAAGAAGAATACATTTTGATTAGCATGACAAGGAGAACATACTCAACTGTATTAAAGTTCCATCTCAACCGTTAACGTGACGTGCATTTATCTAATCAAATCTACTCGCTGTTTTTTTTTTTTTGGGTCGAACTACTACTCGCTGATTGACAGGTAAAGTACTTTCTATTATTCGAGTATGTATTTGAATTTTTAGAACCGACTCGATCAAGTGCATTGCGTGGATTGCCATGTTATGTGAAAAAATATTCAATAGTGTAAAAGCGCCATGAGAGCAGCTGATGTGGAGCGCATTTGTCTAATCAGATCCACCCTCGGACTAACAAGTGGCAAACGTTTTACAATTAAGGGTTAATACCATGAAAATCTTCAATCCGGTACACCTGTGACAAACAAAGCAAAAAAAAAAAAACCCCAAATAAATATACCTGCAAACTGCCACGTGTCGTCTAACTCAACAATTTGACGATAAAATTTAACGAAAATTAATGTATGGTAAATTTGTCACAAGTGTATCAGTTTTGGATAAATTTATTACAGGTATACCAATTTATGGTTTTTGGCGGTCAAAAAAATGGTTGATGGTAAATTTGTCACAGATGTATCAGTTCAAGGTTTTACGTGGTTAAAAAAAATAATTTAAGATAAATTTGTCACAAGTATATCAATTTGAGGTTTTTTCGTGGTATTAACCCAACAATTAAATAAAACCATCAGAAAAGTTGACTGCTAGTCATAAATGCATATAATGGCCTTTCACAAAAAAGAAAAAAAAATAATATTGAAGCGGTAGTTGGCGGTCTTCACGAAAGTGGAGGGTTTCGAAGCGGCGATCAAGCGAAGACGAAGGTCTTCGATTCTAAGCGAAAACAGAAGTTGCCTTTGAAAATGCAGATAGGTTCTCTAATGGAGTTAATCTCGAAGGACAAATTCTCTCCAAAAAAAAAAAAGCAAACGAAGATAATATATGAATGGGCATTCACTTTTTTTTTTGCTTGTAAAAAGTTAAGGAGCTGCTAGTCTAATCGTTTGACGGTACTGTTAGTTATTTTTTTACCATAGAATGTCTCAATCAATTAGTGTTTTATGTAAAACACGCGGTAATGGTGTATGAATCTACAGTTAAAATTGTACTGTTTCTGACACCGCTGTCAGAAAAGCATTTTCCAAAAAATTACTATCTGCCTTTATGATTAGAAGTCAACTTTTCATATGGTTATATTTGATTGTAAGACGTTTGCCCTAAAGTTACAAACAGTTTTAATAGCATCATCGACTCTCTGCTTTTAGATTGACCATCTTGGAAGCATAGCATTGAGATTGTCTCTATGTAAATTGACGTCTTCATTTTATTTTTATTCTTTTAACAGTCTAACTGGTCGACACGTAAGCAGTGGAGCGTTTTAAGTTTCAGCTGTAGTCACGTCACTCGATTATCCCAACTATTACCAAAATAACCCTCCGCGCACTCCCTCTTCTCTTGTAACTCTCCTCCAATTCCTCGTCAGCCCAACAAGATGTCCACGGTGGAGACGACAGCATCGCATCGAACCGGTCGTGGAAAATCGCGTTCTCGTTCCCACTAGGCTTGAATCTTGCCCACTAAGGAACAAATTCCAAAACCCTAGTTTTATCAATCCCAACAAGAAACGTCCCAACGCAATCCACCTTTTTTTTCTCTTCTGTCTGCGTCATCCTCCAAATTCTTAAATTACTCCACAAAAAGTCCCCCAGATAACCGACTCCTCGGTCCGACCTCGCCATGTCTTCCTCGACCGCCCTCTCCTGATCATCTCAATCAAGAAAAGGGTTCACAAGAAAGCAAAGAAAGAGAAGAGAAGGAAAGTTGGCCGCCCCAAGTCTCCGATGGATCTCTTCACGAAGACCGGGGCCGTCAAGCTCCGGAGCCACCTCGACAAGTACCTTGTCGCCGACGACGACCGCCAGAGCGCCCGCCAGAGCCGCAACGGCGCCTCCCCCCGCGCGCGCTGGTCCGTCGAGCCCGTCGAGGGTCGGGGCCACCTCGTCCGCCTCAGGAGCTGCCACGGACGCTACCTCGCCGCCTCCGACGAGCCCTTCCTCCTCGGCATGACCGGGAAGAGGGTCCTCCAGGCCTCGCCCGAGGAGGGGTCCTACTCCAGCTGGAACTTCGAGTGGGAGCCCGTCCAGGACGGGTTCCAGGTGAGGCTGAGGAGCTGGTGCGGCAAGTACCTGCGCGCCAACGGCGGCCCGCCGCCGTGGAGGAACTCCGTCACCCACGACGACCCCGTCGCCGGAGGGACGACGAATTGGGTGCTCTGGGACGTGGAGGCCGTTGCTCGGAGCACGGATGGGGCGGCGCTCGAGGACTACTCCTCGTCGTTTTCGAGCTTCTCATCGTCCGTCCTTGATGGGGATGATCGTGATGATGTGGCGGTGCGTTCGGAGGTTCGGTTGCCGAAGGCGGCGCTGGCGGCGGTGGCGGTGGCGGTTGCTCCAAGGAACAATGGAGTAAAGCAGGTATGCATTTTTCTCCTTCCTGTGCAGTCACTTGTTTTTTTCTGGTCAATGTGCAGTTACTTGTTTACGAAGTTTTAATTCCACCACATTCCGATCATGCGCAATCTTTTTTTTTTCTTCCGGAATTTAATTACCAAAAATGACACGTGTATATAGCACGTACATTTATCGGATTTATTTCTCCACGTAATTTATCAAAGAAGCTTTACGGAAAATTTTAAATATCGTGGTCAAGCTAACTTAACTTTAATAATTATTTTTACTTAGTTACGTAACAATATGAAAGGATTAATAATAGTGCATAAGTTCCTTACTTAGATTATCTAGTCGAGCTTAATCAGAACAAAACTTGTGCTATCATAAAGTGAGAGGCTGATTGACTTCTTGAATAAGTTGAGCCAACATTGGAAACCCAAGAGAAGAGACTGAAAAATGGTGTGAACATAAGACAAACCTCCTTGTTCAGTGAAAGCGACCGTACATTAGTTTCACGCGGTCGACAGCTTAATCATGTCCATGTGTGCGCCACTAGGTCAATTCCTTTGTGTACCTCCTTGGAAAGTAACCAAATAAGACACATGAGTATCAAAAGAGAAGTTGGTGTGTTGATTAGCAATAGGCACAAAGAAGCTTCCCCTCAAATTTTTCGTATTAATAGGGTAATTAACCACGGAGAATTAGAGTTTGTACTGACCTTATATTATAAATGATACTATTCACGATGCCCATCAGAGTTCAAATTACATATGATACCCTATAAATTTTGGGTGAATTTGACGTGACCCACGTCGAAATAAACAGACTAATTGATATGTTGCTAGATGATCGCTAGCCGAGTGATCGAGTCCATCTAGATCGTCGATCTTTTCCCCCGAGACATGCACCGACCAGCCCACTAAGACAAGTTCCTGATCTCAAGAATTGAGTCTACATTTTTGTCATCTTTTTGCGCCCACTTAGCATTTTTTTTTCGTATCATCCATAGGTATACAAACCCGTTCCGGTAGCGGTAGCCCCACCTACACATTAGAAGTTAAGAGTATCTCTCCACACGAGGTAACAATTGTTGATGGCATCGGCTTGTAAGAAGTTACGATCATGATATGGCTTCAACACTTGATCTTAAAGAAGATAATGCGATCCATTTATTATTGTTACCTAACATAAAGAATGATAGTACGTGCTTTGAACATAATGAATTTAATATATTCGCATACTCAATAAGGGCCTTAGAATGAGAAAAAAAAAAAGAGGAAAAAGAAAGCAAAGGCACGATGGCTTATATATATGCCTACACAACACATCCACTCCTTTGCTTTTAGGCCATAATGAACTTAGGTGGAGCGGGGTTGTTATCCGTCAATTCGAAAGCACCGAGTGGGAATTGTTGCCTCGTGGCTTAGACAATTCAGACCAAAATTAGTGGGGTGGATCCTATGTAGATATATCGGTTCTCGGATATACACTAACCAAGAGCTTGCAATAATCAATATACCTTAGGCACTTAAGTACTGAAGATTGACCCAGTCGATATTTGAGAGATTAGAACTCTCTTTTCCAGATGTTTTGACTAATTAAACCCATGGATACGAGCAACTAGTTTCGTCCATGCGTGCATCCGGATGGCGGGCGTGGCCCCTAAGGTTAATATGAGTTGATGGTGTTGTAGTTCGAACACAGAACGACTTTGCCGGTTGAACCCCTCCGTCTAATAACTTAGATTTCCAAGTTAGATTTTCTAAGGCCTTTTGCTCACCATGTTATGAACACTTCGAAAGAAGATGATGTGAACCGTTAGAGTTGTTGAAATGTAGGAACGAATGTATTTGGTAACTGGAGGCGGATCTCGACCTCTATAATGGAGGTTCTTCTATCATTTAACAATGACATGGATTAAGAAGATTAATTGCCAGAAAACTTAGTACTGAATGAGCCAATCATAGTGAAGACCGAAGAACGAGGGCAAGAACCTGGGACAACCGCTTTACTGCCCCCAATGTTAGAATTGCCGTGAATCATGGATTCACGCCACTTCCCAAAAGATAGACCCGCCGATTCACTCGAAAAAAGTATGGGATAAGAGGGGGAGGTGGGAACCTTCCTGGTGGGGCCCGAATATACCCCGATCCCTCTTTGTGGGGCCCCGGCCCGCGCAGTCACCGCCCACGTTCATCGTCTTTGACTTTTCGGCTGTTCGCTGACTTGGCATCTTCTTCCCCCATTTCTTATTCCTTAAACTCGCAGCGCATTGTCTTTTCCCGTCACGACATATATAACTGTCTGTCTTATTATCTTCCCGTGTGAACTCGTTCTCAATCACCTGCCCCCTCTCTCTTTGTCCCGATAGATCTCCGGCGCCGGCTACTGCCTCCTATCGGGCATGGAGTTCTTCCGCAACGCCAAGGCGGTGCGCCTCCGGAGCCGCCACGACAAGTACCTCGTCGCGGAGGAGGACGAGGAGAGCGTCGCGCAGGCCCGCGACGGGTCCTCCCCCAACGCCCGGTGGTCCGTCGAGTTCGTCCTCAACTCCGACTCCGTCTTCCGCCTCAAGAGCCGCTACGGCAAGTACCTCACCGCCTCCAACCAGCCCTTCCTCCTCGGCATGACGGGGCGCAAGGTCCTCCAGTCCCGCCCCCGCCGCCTGGACTCCTCCCTCGAGTGGGAGCCCGTGAGGGAGGGCACCCACGTCAAGCTCCGCACCCGCTACGGCAACTTCCTCCGCGCCAACGGCGGCCTCCCCCCCTGGCGCAACTCCGTCACCCACGACGTCCCCCAGCGCAGCGCCACCCAGGAGTGGGTCCTCTGGGACGTCGACGTCGTCGAGATCGAGGTCCAGTCCCCCACCGCGATGCGCCCCGTCGAGCCCCTCGACCACCTCGACTCCTCCCTCGGCTCGGAGACAGCGTCGCCGTCGTCCTCATCGGCGAATTCCGGGCGGTTCTCTAGGCAGGAGGTGCGTGTTTCCACTTTATCTCTCTTTTCTCTGTTCATATATTATCTATGAATGGGTCTTTGCGGATTTATATTGTGCAAGTGCTTGAGGAGAGATGGAGTAGCCAATTTGTTAATAGATTGATGTCTGCCAAGATTCGATTTTGTCACTGAGTAATCCTTTGAAGACAAGCTGTTCGACCTGATACATGGTGCTTGTGAAGAACAGTTGCAGTGCACCTTATAAGACTTCTCCATTGGGCTGAGTTCGCCGTTGATCTGTCGTTACTCGAGCGAGTTGATGTTCAGTGCAGGAATTGACTTAATTTGTACTTGGATTTGCTTGTGCAGTCGAACGATTCTTATGTTGGGTCGCCCCCAAAATCGGAAGGGAGGACCATATACTACCATATTGCTGATGAAAACGGGAATGTGGAAGGGGAAGATATGGAAGGCTATTCTTTGAACTTCAAGGGGAACAATGTGGAGGAATTGACTCGGAAGTTGGAGGAGGAGACGGCGATGCAGGGCATTATCGTGTGCTCTCGAAGCCCGTTGAATGGGAAGCTGTTCCCGCTTCGCTTGCAACTTCCTCCTAATAGTTCGACTATGCATGTCGTGGTTGTGCCATCCTCCTCGACAGGTGAGATCATCGTTTAAACTTCTTGTTTTCTTTGGCTGAGTATTATCTTTATACTGTGGAGGATACGCGTAGGCCAGTTCTAATTCGACTCTATTTGAGTAGTACATAATGCATCGGATGATTGGTGATTGGTCAATATTCTTCCATGTCATGATCCTGATTCCTGAGTCTAGTTCACATTAAACTGGTGATACTATAGCAGCATAAGACTATGATAGTTTGCTAGTGTTCGGTAAAGAAGGAAGACATTGTCATTTGGCCAACCATGAAAAGAAGTGATCTCTCTTCGTCTCAGTACTGGAAAATGTCACACTGAAGATTCCTCAAGAAAGATAATAGATGAATGAATTGTTGAAGGGCCTGAAAGGATTCAATAGTGATGTAACAATGTGTCCAATTGCGCAAAAAAAAAAACTTATAGATGCATCCGATTTCGAGGATATTGTGGTAATCTTACTGTAGTGCGTTCATACTACCCCAGAGAGGAGCAGTCTCTTGGTTCTTATAATGGCTGGCTGGTGTTTAGAGGGTTAATGGGATGGTTCTCCTGCTGTATCCATCAAAACCTTTGTATGAGCAGAAAAGCCAAGATGTTTTTATGGGGAAAAGCTAGGATTTGTTTTAGAGAAGCATCGAGCATTGTGTGGCACTTTGGGCTTTATCTTGCATAGATCGCCTAGGATCGAGTTTCCAAGCAAACTGTTGTAGACAGGGCGAAGAATTACAGCTCAATTCAGAATCCGAAAAAACTTCTCCAACATTCCATCTACGATGTCACATAGTTCTAAAATCAGTGTGCAAATTTTTTTGAAAGTTACTTGGAACTAGGAAGGAAAACTAGGTTGAAGTTCTAGCCCTTATACCATCTTGGGAATAGCCTGGCGAGTGCAATGTGACTAAAGGGTAGGAGAGAACTCTTTTTATTATAGATTGCAGTGGCCACAGTAATCCGAAGGGTGTACTTTGCCTTATAGACCTGTTAAGGTGGTTGTTGATCGGATGCATTGTGCACAAGAAATGGATCAACAACTTCCTAATGTTACTAGCTCTATTATCTCTCCAATTTTTTCACGCTTTTTTTGTTCGTATTCTTCTCTGAAACTCTCTCTCAACCTTTTGCTCTTCTTTTCTTCCAGTGGCTGGAGACTTCAGTAAGTGAGGGACTGTGAAGGAGTCGTGGAGCAAGAGTATTGGGCATACAAAAGCGTTCTACAGATTTACATTTCCGTTTGCTTTGATTGAGTTCTGCTTTTACACTTCCAGGGACCTCTACATGTTAATAGTTCATAGACGAAGTATTGACCCATTTTATTGCCTGAAAGCCAGAGAAGGAAAATAGTCCAATGGGCGAAGTATCGTAGCAGCACTCTCCAGTCTCCATCACTGGCCATGATGTGTGCAATTTCTATCAGCCTTGGAAGTTTAGAAATGGCACTTGGAAACTTCTGTTCAGGTTTATACCAAATTCTTTCAATTGTTGTTTGATTATATTTATGCGCAGTCCTATGTTGATGTAAGATGTTTGGTCTGGATTGCTCGGTCGTGAGTACCCTGGTATCTCCGTTGTATTGTCCGACCATTTGTACAATTGCATAAGAGGTCGTTCTGTAAGTTGTTGGCACGCTGACCATTAGCGTTGCGCTTCTGCAAATTTTCCGGCTCATATTGTTCACCGAAGGGAAATTTAGTCCCCTAACTATGTTATTTGATTGTTATTCAGCTGCATTGAAAGAGCAATTCAAGAAACTCATGGAAGATGATTATCATTCAAGCATGATCTTTGGCTGTGAATATGCTTGTGTGTCATCTGTGTCTTAGCAACCGAGTCCAAAGAAATATTAAAGATAGAGTGGTTTTCCATATAAAAGTTAAAGTGACGACGCAAACTCCGTGACTATAGCACAAGAGAGAAACGCGATCTTATTTAGCAGCATAAGGCGTGGTTCGATCATACTTGTCGACTGAGGCGGCGGTCTTATTCACAGCGTAAGGTGTGGTTCGATCATACTTGTCGACTGAGGCGGCGGTCATATCTCGTAGTGGTACGCGTAGTGGTACGAATTGCTACGAAGGTATGGTTGTGACTTCTTGCTGTGTTGCTCGATCTTGTTCCTGAGCTCGTCCTTCTTGGCGCCAACCACTTTGTCCACCACCTTCCCATTCTTCATCAGCAAGAACGTCGGCATCGCCTGCACCCCGAATTGCCTCGACACATTCTGCATTTCCATAACAACACCCATGTTATCCGGAGTAACACAGAGTCGAACCACGACACCTCATGGGCATGCAAGTCCCGACTTTATTGCAATCATCATGCAGGGCGTTTTAAGGAATGACAATCGTACCATTAACTCATCGACGTCGATCTTGATGAAGTCAACGTCGGCGAACGTTGCCGCGAGCTCGTCGATTGTCGGCTCCATCCACCGGCAAGGTCCGCACCATGTGGCCGTGAAGTCGATCACCATCTATCGCCATACCAATGTTTCAAAGCAGGGGCATATGAAGCAACGGAAATGATAAAAACAAGAGGCAACAGTGAAAAGTTATCAATGTAGCGGCATTTACCAGCTTGTTATTCCCTTTGGACGCATCAAAATGCTCCTCCCATCGAGATTTGGAGTGAAACGCCATGACCCGGCTTGTCTTCGCAGGAGCCCACTCGTAGTAATTTCCAGAAGACATGTTCTGTCTCATCATCATCTGTTCTTTCCCTTTTTTCTCCCCCACAACAACGATTGCTAATTGGTGATGCAAAAGCTAGCAAGTGCTTGGGAACGTGAGGTGCTTGTTTGGGTTGAACTTGGTGGAATTGGTGGGTTTTTATAACACCAATTAAAGGCAGCAATCGAAACTGTTTGCCGTAGTTTATGTTTCGGGAATAGATTCTGATTCTGATCACGACAGTGATACAGCAACATGTTGTTTCTCCAATCGAACTGATTGCCTGGACAAAGGAATATATGTGTTCATTAAAAAGAAGGGAGGAGAGTAACACCCAGTTCTAATCAAAGAGAAAAGGAATTTGACGACATCCAAAGAATCCGATGTTTAGAGAAGGCAAAACGATAGTGTCATACTATACAGTTTGATGGTGCATGAGAGATTACAAATTTTCTCATGTTTCGTGTTCCTACTTCTTTTTCTCTCGACCCTGCACAAATTCTGATTAGTATCTTTCACGTTGGGTGTTATACAGTTCACACAAATTTGAATTCTCAATCAAGCACGTGCCTAATGAATTAGATTAGTCTTTGAGAGCTGAGAAGTCGGTGTTTCTAAAATTTAGACTCCAAACAAATTCGTCGGCAAAATTACCAAAAAAAGTCTTAAATCCTACAATTGTCCCAATTCAGTCTTAAATATTTTTTTTTGACCAATTCAGTCATAAACCTTTTGCATTCGTGCCAATTTAGTCCTTGCGGCTATTTTTGGCCGGAAATCGCTAATGCGGCCCGGCCGACGCTAACGTAGCCAATTTTTAAAAATATTTTCAAATTATATATTTTTTGTTTATTTTTTATTTTTTCTTCTTGTTTTTCAGTTCTTTCTCTTTCTTTCTTTTTCTTCTTCTTCCTCCAGCCGGGCGCCGAGTCCAGGGACCGGCCACTAGTGGAGGCGAGCTTGGTCGACCCTCGCCTCTGGCCGGTCATGGGCTTGGTGGCCGGTTGGAGGAAGAAGACGAAGAAGGAGGAAAAAGAAAATAATAAAATAAATCTACGAATATTTAAATATTATGAAAAATTGGCAATGTCAGCGATTTTCAGCCAAAATTTATAGGAATGACTGAATTGGCCCAAATGCAAAAGGTTTAGGACTGAATTAATACAATTGCAATAAGTTTAGAATTTTGTGTAATTTTCTCGAAATTTGTTTTACGGTTCGAGATATCGGTGAAAGCTTCATCGAAAGTGCCATCATTTCATAATACCTACCTCCACCATAAAATTTAGATAAATGCAAGTCAAGAAGCAGAAATTGGAGGGACTTGGTTAAGAAAGTTATGCAAATTCCAAACTCAATTAGACAAATGAAAAGTCCTTAAACTTAGATGGAAAAATATGCAAGTTTTTTTGGCCGAAAAAATGTGCAAGTTTTTTTTTGGTCGGTAAAAAGTGGCATTTTTTACCTAACGATTAAAATGCCCTCCAATTAGTAATTTTCCAGAACAAATTGAGGACTTTTGATATGCAAATGACTCATTCCCTCAACAAATATCATATGAAGTGGTATTTTCCTTCATCCTTAACCAGAGAAAACATCTCGAGCCATGTCCTATGATTTGTAGGTTGTTATTATAGATAACGCCCACGTTTATCTTAATTTAAATTTATCTATGGCGGCGCGGGAATTTTTTTTATATTCATGAATGGAGAAAAATATGGCTTATCTCATGAAACTATTTTACGTCAATTGAAAATATAGCTAATCATGGGGGATTTTAATTTCGATAATCTATTCATCTAGGCATAGAAAAAGGGAAAAAACCGTGGGCCGCTCATATTCATAACAGTGGTGGGGGAAAGGGAATATTTTGATGTACCATGTTAAATCGCAAATTAAAGCCTATGCTTCCTAAGTGAAAAAGGGGGAGGATGAGATTCTTTTGCACTAATGGTAACGCACTCTGTTTTTTTTTTGTCTGCTTTTGGGTGCTCAGTTTAGGTGGGGGTGGTGCAAACGAAGTGTATAGAACAGAGCAAGACGAAGGTGAAGTGGTACCAAGAGTCGCCTTTTATAGGTAGATTACAATGGATGGTAGTTGACATTCCAAAAGCGAAATACAAAAGGGGTGCGCCGTAAATCCGCCATTACAGAGAATCGATTGCCAACAGACTACTCTAGACGAAAGCGGGCTTGTCTGTGGTTCTCGAACACATGGAGAAAAGGAAATGATTCTGATTCTGAATCCACCCTCGGCGCTTTGGGAAGCATTCCCTCTTCCAAGCACGAGATTAATGGCCTAACAACACCAAGGCCGCAATCAAAAGCACCGTCGCTCGATGCTGTTCCTGCACTGTCCATGGCAGGAGCCGCTCTAAACTCTGCATAACAACTAGAGATTCGGGCCTTGTTTGGGAAGTAGGGAGAGGTGAGGGAGGTGGGTGAGGAAAACGGATAAGAGTTTCTAGTTTTTATGAGAGGAAAACAGAGAGATTCAAAATTCTGTCCCTCGTAAGTTTTCCACCCTCCCGAACAAAGCATTAAGGTACCCTGAAATTTACCGCATAGTTTCATGCGTCTATTCTAATTGGAACTACATTTCACATGGTGCATCCCCAAATAAAACATTTAAAGTACTATTGAATTTTAGAGAATTCTGAAAAACTGCATGTGGAAGTATCGAGATTTCGGATTTGAAATAACTCAAAGCACCTGATGTGCGAGATTTCGATCGACGAAAATGCAAAGAGTAGAAGTCAATCCTGGCATGCCCTAAATTTCTACAGAATTTCACATTATAGAAGGATGTTTCATGTTTTCCGAAAAAGTGAAGTTCAGTCATCTAAATTCCTGGAATGAGAATGGCGTCCAGTATGGTGACATTAATCTAAGTCTCAGCTTTAAGTGCAAACTGCAAGCTCGAAAGCATCGGGGTAACTTCACTTGACCATAGGCAAAACTAGTAATCCAGCACCCTCTTCACTGCTAAATGTCTGCTCATGAAGCCACCCCAACATCCGCAGGGGCATGGTCACCATGAACCGCTGGACCACGGTCGTTGAATGTATGCACACCACCCCTGCCACCTCTCCCTCTATTGTTGTAGTAGTTTCTAGGGTAATAGTTACCGGGCTGCTCATAATAGTGGCCGCGGCCAGTCTGGTAGGGCCCACCACCCCTCCCTCCACTTCTCCCTCCTCGACTGTTGGGATAACCCCGGCGACCACCATTACCTCCACCACGACCCCCTCTCTGGTTCTGGTAGTTTCTCCGGGGAATGTACTGATGATCCTTCTGCTCTCTTTCCCTTTGATTAGGCTCTTCCACCTGTGGATATACATTTTCTTCTTGAGCTGAGGCAAACTCTGAAGGATTATCAGCCACTACTTCATCCTGCGGAAAAGGAAGGATCATATTTGAGCTCATCAATCTACTGATAAAAGAGAAAATAAAGTTATGCTGAGACAATCTGCAGGCACCTTATGAACATCATCAACTGGATTAGATTCATTATCTTCATGTCCCTGGAATTCAGTCCCTGCTTCCTCCTATAGAAGAAGAGAACCAAGCAGAAAATAATCAACAACAATAAGCATGGTCTCTCATGCAAAATATTCAGTTTTATTTTCTCGTTAAGCTATATAGCAGTTCGCTCAATGCTACTTGCTTGTTTGACATACAAAAGATCGGACAAGAACTGCAATAAAGGGCAAGTACATGTTTCTGGAAGTTTGGATGTCCTCGATAAAAGAAGGGACCCATAGTAAAAGAAAATATGAGAGACACATTTGCTAGGTTATGGAATTTGATAAATAGAGACTTAGGATAGACAATAGAGCAGTATCCAAAAATTTAGTCAACAAACAAGTTTATTGTTTCTCTCCAGGCTGTAAAGTGCACATGTCAATGCTAACTTATAAGACGAAAAGTCGACTGTTAATGGAATGACAAAATACGACAAGTTTTTTCATAAAAGAGAACCTTTTGCTAATTACCATACTACTACAGTTCCAAGGTCTACTAAATCTTAGTTAAGGATAAGACTACATAACATAATCTCAAGCAACCTCCTTCTTTTCACCCTAAGAAGATGTCTGCGCAAGCCCTAACTACATATACTTTGCAATAATGTTGATTGGCTATTCTGTTTCGTTATTCTTTAAGGTCAACTAAAAGTATGAGTTCTAATTCTTAGAAGAACAGAAAACAGCTACCCACGCCTATCTGAATCATCAAATGTGATTAAAGTAATCACATAAACCCGCGCAACTGCACTGCAAGCTCATATTGTTAATTCAAAAAGAACGTAATAACGCTACCATTTATTTAGATTGCTTGAACATCAGAGTTAAAGTATCTAATTTGAAAAAAGAATCTCTTCTTTCTTCTAATTGTTACAATTATTTTTTCCATTCTCCCTTTATATAAACTGTTACTATTACTTATAGTATACAGATAAAAGGAGACAACCAAAAACCTGGGGACATATGCTGGACTGATGTCGGAACAACACATCAATGTAAATAAATGTACATCCTTTTTCTTGCTAGAAACATCAGTGTATTATGAAAACAAAGACAATCTGCTCACAATAAAAGTTCAAAACAGAAGCTTAATTTGATGAAATGGAAGACAGCAAAACTATTCCTAAGAGAACTAATCTTATGGAGAAGATTTCATTACCAATTTGGAGCAACCGGGAAAGGCTCTTAAATCATATACAGACAGCTTGTACATGAGGGAGTAAGTTCATACATCTTATGAGATATTACTTGCAGCAGACTGTTACAGGGTAAGCTCACCCTGACTAAAAAGTAGTAAATAAAGTATTAACATAGAATTCCAGAACCATTGACAAAATGAAAGCAAATTCAATAGGATGAACTTTAAAAAAATGTTTTGTAACCTTATCCACAGTGACACAAAATTTGATGGAAATTTGTGATTGACACAATTAATCAAGGAAAAAGTAAAATTAGCCAATTTCTTCTACTTTTCAAACAAGATGAAACCAATAGCATTGTCACCAGACTGTACACCTACATGCATTGTGGCAAGCACACTGCGCATGCATCCACACACATTCACATACACAACGCCCTGTCACACAAAAGAAGCCCCGTCTAAGGTCATCACTTGCTTAAAAGTTGGATTATAAGCCCTGATTACTCATATTCCAAAAGGAGATAACATCTTCCCAACACTTCTAATTTCTCTCAAGGTCGTAGCGTCACTTGTGGAACCTCCATATCCACAGGCTTATTTTATCAGCTAAATGGCAATTGGCATATATAATATGCCCAGTCGTTCATCCCATGAATTTTCAAAACCCTACCGTGCAAAAAGAGGATATCCATTTAAGTGGATATTTAAACATATATATATGCGTGTGTCTTTCTTTATTGCATAAAGGAGTATCACATTTACATGGTCCTTCTGCAATAAAATTAGGCGGTTGCTTATATAGTTCCTATATACAATTCTGCCGTTTACTTTGCCGAAATCATTTTACTGGAAAATGGAGCAAGAGAAATCCCCATAAGGTAGAAAGAGTAAGTACGTCTTCAAATTGAAATGCTCGCTACCTTAAACTCAATTACACATGTAAGCATGCCATTATGTGAACGACCAGTGTCCAATCGTCAGATCCATAAGTGTTAAGGGTTAGGTCGGAGGGTCTCTACACAACACCTACTTCGTGAGTATCTAGATGTTGTTTTAACTTAAAAATGCCTCAATTTGCCAAGAAATTGAATATATTCTACCATGCGCAATTTCCTCCGGTAAAGTAACTATTAACCTTTCTCGCTCTGGGACTAAGCTTTTGTTGATAACATTCACACGCAAAACACTCTTCTTCCTCCAAACCTTTTGGCCTACAGACAGCAGCCCCTATCAAACCTTTAAAATATGAAAAGTTCAAAAGCCTCAATTTTGAAACATGTACTTGAACCTTTTTCAAAAGTCTCTCAAGGTAATAACTTGATTACATGCAAATTAATTGACCGTCAACATGCAAGGGGCCATGGCAACCACTGGATTCAACTACACTAGGGGTAGGGTAGAATAGCTAATGCATTTTCATGAATATGTTCCTTTAGTTTTTTAGCAGAGATCAAGCATGAGGGTAATACATCAGTATTGAAAAATTGGGATGGACGATTGCTACATTAAATTCCAGACCATAGCAGGCATCCAAGAGCAAATACATCAAGAAAATGTCAAAAGAAATTGCAACAATAAGAAAGCTTAAAGAACATAAGGAAATTACAAAGAAAACAACATTCAAGGAACTGGAATTGAATAGAAACTCAACTCTAACTGAAACTTCAAAATTTATACCATTTAAAAAACAAAATAAAAAGCATACCCACATAATCATGCCGACCATCATTGAAGACAGCGGCTATGTCAACTATATTACCAGAGAGGGAAAGGGACCTAGGATGGTGCTATACCAGGATGAGTACTGAGTGCTGACGCATTAATCGGCAAAAACAGTCAAATGAAGAAGGAAAATTAGGGACAGATGATGGTGAGGAGGAGGAGGAAGCCTGATAGGCCATGGGAACCACAACTGACTAGTATGTGGTATGAAGTATGCAAAACTCATTACAACAGAATCCACTCTTTTCAGGATCTATCCAAGTCCATTTCCCCCTGTTTCATTACCTTAAGATGAAGCATTTAACTGCCCATTGCAATCTAAAAATGTCATTAGCCTGTAATTTAGTTCCCAATATAGACTTTTGGAAAGATAATTAATTGGTCAATTTACACCATTTTGCCTCCCAACCTATAGAGATAGGCGTCTTATATTGTAGTAGCAGCAAAAGCTCAAGTATTCTCCAAACCCATAATTATCTGGAACTAGCACCAGGATTTATTAGATGATGCCAGGATAATGGAAATACAAGATATGGATTGCAATAGATCACAATTGCAGAGACTCACATGCCACACTAAAATAAAACTATAGGTGAGAATCAAAAAGGAAGGGATGGATTCACAAGTCTTGCAAAGGCTGGAGAACAGACTCTAAGATGAAGCAGTACAGTAACTTATCATATCGTAATAGATCTTTTACTCACTGACCCAAAGACAAGTAACAAAATGCATACAACAGAAATCTAAACTTCTTACCATTATCAAGTAGAGAAAAGATGATAATCCAAAATAAGACTTAAAGAGACTAAACCTCCTCCCAAAGTATAGTATATAACACACCAAGAAATATGCAAGGAACTATCCACGCACCTATGAAAAAGAATAAGGATGCTTAACAACATCACAGCCAATGTACGTACTAGGGAAGCATAAATCAGATTATAGATAATACATCATGCATCTCAAACAGAGAAAATTACAGTAAAGAAACCAAAACGCAAATAGAATACAATAAGGAGGCCAAGGGTTTAGCAATCTTTAAAACATCAGAAAACATCACAGCCACAGTGTGTACATCGGATGCATAAATCAGCTAAGAAGTAAAAAATCATTCATCCCATTTTGTTTTACCTCCTATGAACACATAACATATAACATGGCTTGATTTTAACATCACGTGATCTAGGATGCATTTACCTTCTGCTCGTACTGAGGCTCTTCACTTTCTACCTGGACAGGCGCTGTGACTGGGACCTGAAAAGGCGCATAATTCCCAGAAGCAGCAGCGGCAGCCATATCCACCGGAGCTTTCATCTCTGGTGTCGTCGTGAAGTAGTCAGACGCCATTATCTTATTCAACCGCTCCCTCAATGACGCATCTGCAATTCAAGCTTCGCTGATAAGATACCCAAGAACAAGAACGCAACAAAATCATGATCGAAGATGCAATTAGGCAAAAAAAGATGTACAAGTAACAGAAGAGTCGGGCTCGATCGGCTCGTCGGAATTGGCGATCCATTGTTGGGCGTGGTGCACGCACTTCTGCAGAGCGTTCTTGTGGGACAAGCTGGAGTCGGCAGGCCTCGAGATCAAGAGGCTGCTCAAAGTCGCAATCAAGTCCAAGTCCGGCTCTTTTAACAGATCGGTGGCCTCGTCCGTCACATAGTCGTAGGTCAAGCAGCAACCGCGCTCGTGCGTCCTCGTCAGCATCGTGGAAGTGTAATCGCTCTGAGAGCTGACGGCGAACATCGAGCCGAAGTAGAGCAGGTTCAGCACATCCTTCACGACGGCGTCGTCGCCGTCCCCCGGCTCCTGCTGCTGCTTCTCGGAGGCGGCGGGGGCGTCATCGTCGCGGGGGAGGTGCTGGGCGGCGAGGGAGAGCTCCTCCTGGAGGGCGGAGGAGAGCTGGGGGCGGAGCTTCTCGAGCTCGTCGATGGAGGCGAGAACGGAGGGCTTGGAGCGGAGGACGTCCTCCTGCTCCTTCTTGATGGGGTTTCCCTGGGCGATGGACTCCTCCATCTGGACGATGCGGTTGTGCTTCTTGCGGAGGGCGCGGAGGCGCTTGTTGATGAGGCTGAGGACGGGGCCGTCGGTCGCTTCGGAGGGAGGAGCGGGCGACGCCATCGTTCGGTGGTTCGGTGAGAGGAGGAGGTTAGGGCTTAAGGGTTAGGGTGGTGGTGGTGGTGGTGGTGGGGGTGGGCGGCCACCGAGAGCGGCGGATGATTTGGGCGTCTGGAGGAGGAGTAGCTATGGAGAGTGGGTAAGGGGTTTATATGCAGGAGGAGTATTAAGGGTACAATAAGACTTCCTGACTGACTCCTGCCACTCCAGCTTTCGAGAATTATCTATTTATATTTACTTTATTCGATTTTCATCTAGTAGCAAATTAGGTAATTCCATAAAATAAAATAAAAAATTGGAAATGAATTTCACCATAGTTTGGATAAAGTGGTCAAGAGATTTTTTTTTTTTTTTCACTTTTTTGATAATTTTTGCTATATAGTATGGTTGTAACATCTATTATTCATAACGTAAATAATCTAACCGTTAAGCAGCTTTATAATTTGATATGATTACATTTCATGTACGGTAAAAATATTATTTTTCTATCTGTCCCATCTTTAATTCTCATCTTTTTGACTTTTGATCTGTCTCTTTACAAAGTGCGGAAATTAAACTCCGCACCTATGATACTAGCATATTCACTCCTCTAATCTCTTTATCAACAATGCCGCATGCCTACTGGCCAGGTAAGAATATGCATAGTGGGTATCTCCATGTTTGTCTTCTGATTCATTCTGGTGAGCTTGAAAACTGAAAAACAAAAGAGCCCACTTCTAATATTCATAAATAACTTGAAAAGTCAATGTTAGCAAAATGTATCGCCAAAACAAAACCAAGGACAAATCAAGATCCTTCTTTTAAGAGACGGAAATGATTTTATAATATAACAATACTAGGCAGAGGGCGATTCTGCATTGCGAGTACGACTACGGATGCGTCAAAACGAATGGTTTGAAAAATATTTTCCTAAAAATGATCATTTGTATTGTACACAAAAGTGAAAGAATAAAAAAAATATTTTCAGCATCCACGAAAATATTTAGATGTAATCGTTGTGGATAATGAAATATTATTTGTTGAATAATTATTTCGAGTGGTACAAGTGCTCATTTAAAAAAAAATTAAAATCAAATATTCGCGTAAAATAAATGGAGCCTACATGGTCCTTCAGAATTATAAAAGGAAGAAAACGAAAGAAGGAGGGAGGAATTCCACAAAAATAAAATCAATAACAAGAACATATAAAACCGCTAATTATACAACTCTTGAAAACATAATAGACTCTTTGGGCCTGTTTGGTTTAGCATTTGGCCAATGGACTTTGGAAAAATGCAAATGCCTTTAAGCTAAAGGGGTTTGGTGAAATGCAAGTAATGTTTGGTAAATTGTAATTGAAAAGTGCATTTGGATGCAACTTTGGAGAAAAATGCTGTTTGGTAAACTTTTAATATTTGGTGTCTCGATTTAAATTTTTTTAACTTTAATTTGTTTAAAATTAGGAAAAAAAAAATCGTCTGCGGCCACCGGCAGAGGAAGGAGGAGAAAAAATAAAAAAATAAAAAATTATAGTTGCATTTCCGAAATGCAACTTCCCAAAGTATCTCCAAAGGTACTTTGGATTAAAGGCCTTTGGAGAGAGCATTTGAGATGCAATTGCATCTCACCAAAGTAAGTCAAAAAAGTAGCCAAACAACATTTGCATTTGTCCAAGAGACTTTAAAGCCCCAAACTTATTTGAAATGCTGAACCAAACAAGGCCTTTCTACCACTCCTCTGACAAAAGGGCAAAAGCCATCAAAAATACTAAACTCTGCCCATTATGACACATTTACCTTAAAAAAAAATTATGACACAAAGTATTTTAAACTTGTACTTGTGTGACACATTTACCATATGTCGCCGTTAAAAATCTGCCTACGTGAACACCGAAAAGCAAACGGTGTTGACATGGGCCCCCACGTGGCTTAAGTAAAACAAAAACGATGTTTTGTCTTAAAAATCATCTGAGGCAAAACCTTAGTGGAGCGTAAATATGTCACATAGATACAAGTTTGGGTATGTCACATAAATACAAGTTTGGGATTTTTTTATGTCGCAAGAAATGATTTAGGGTAAATGTGTCACAGTGGACATGGTTTGTGATTTTTTACATCATAAAAAAAAATTCGAGGTAAATGTGGGCATAGTACAAGACTTTTTGTGGCTTTTTCCCCTAACAAAAGTAATTCACCTAAACAAGAGCGAAAAAGAAAAAAAGAAAATAGTAAAGTTTTCTTGCATATGAACAATATCAAGAAAGATTGCTTTGCTCCGAGACCCGACCGGGTTCGTGTAGCATATAGATCGGGAAAATTGTCAACAAAGCCCTAAATTTTTTGCACTTTTGTCAATTCAGTCCTGAAATTTTTAAGTTTGCCAATTTCGTCCTAAACCTTTTCACCTTTTGTCAATTTAGTCCTATTGGCCGGAAATAGCTAACCTGGACTCCAGCCGTTCTACATGGCACCGCCGACGCTGACGTGGATAATTTTAATATTTTTCGATTTATTTTTATTATCTTTTCCGTGTTTTTTTTTTCCTTTTCCTTTTTGTCTCTTTTCTTTTCTTTTTTCCCTCCCTCGCCCGGCCTCAACCTCTGCCGGCCTCAAGCGACGGCCACCCTAGCCCGCCCAAAAGAGACAAAAGGTATGGAAAGAAAGCAAAGTTTTCTAAAACGAAAAATTTCAAATAAGGGCATGGAATGAATATTATTTCAAATACAAGAACCGGCGGCTTGTTTATTCTTGCTGTATGTAAAACCTGATCAGTCTATGGATGTATATCCGTATGGAATGTGGTCGGAACTAAAATCAAATGCATATGCATTACAAACCTGGTCGAGTCTCGACGCAAAGCACTCCATGATAGAATCAAAAGTATATGCTACATGAACCTAGTTGAGTCTCGGCGCAAAGCAATCTTCAGGGTGATTTTTCATAGGGAAAATTTCAAATAAGGGCTTGAAGATTTCAAGTCATTTTCTTAAATAAGAGCCCAAAGTGAATCTCATTTCAAATAAGGACCTAAAGTGCCTCATTGTTTGAAGGCATCTTCTTCATTTATTTATTTTTGCTTTTTTTAGCCATAGGCGAGGCCAGCTCTCACCAGGTTTGGGCGAGGGTCGCTAGGCTCTCGTCCGTCGGAACAAAGAAACAAACAGAAATGGCAAAAAAGAAAAAAGAAAAAAAGAAAAAAACTATCAAAACAGTAAATGACGAGAATACCTTTAGTCAGGCCCTTCGTTGAAACAATGATGGCACTTCAAGCTCTTATTTGAAATAAGATCAACTTCAGACTCTTATTTGAGAAAATAAATGCACCTCAAGCCCTTATTTGAAATTTTTGCTATGAAAAATCACCATGAAGATTATTTTGCGCCGAGACTTGACCAGTTGCATGTAGCATTTGCTTTTGATTCTATCATGGAGTGCTTTGCGCCGAGACTCTACCGGGTTCGTGTAGCACATGTATTTGATTCTAATTTAGACCACATTTCGGTTCGTGTAGCCCGTTCATTTTATTCGAATTCCGACCACATTTCATACGGATACACCCACAATAGTATCCGTAAATCAGGTTTTACAGACAGCAAAAATAAACAAGCGGCGGGTCCTTGTATTACTCACTACTTCCAGGGAGTTCTGTTCTTCAAGGTGGTCTTAAAGAAGCGAGACTTCGTTGCTCTTCGCGTTCGTCTTCAATTCACGATACCGTTCACCATAGGGGCCAGATGGCCTTTGCTGGTACAAGTAATCTGCATACACTCCTGTCCTGCATAACTGAATCTTTGGGTGGTGACTGGTGGTATAATTTATATTTAGCTATTCATTTCGGTCGTCAAAATAAGTATCAAGGTCTTGTGGGGGACAGAACAATGATTTCGGAGCACAGAAGGGCATGCAGCTAGGCTGCGTATGGTAACGCTCTAGAAAAAGTGTTTCTATTCCCAAAGTGTTTCCGAAACACTTTGGGAACAGAAACGTGTATGGTAAAAAAGTGTTCCCAAAGTGTTTCGGGAACACTTTTGACAAATAGAAACACTTTTGAAGAAGAAATAAGAAACAAAAAAAAACTTGTTTCTGTGTTCCCGGAACACTTTTTAAAAACACATTTGGAACATTTTTTAGAAACAATTGAGAACATTTTTATTCTTAAATACACTCTCTTCTCTTTTATTCTTGCATGAGCAGCTCCTCCATCCTCTCCTTCTGTGTTCCTCGACCAGCCGACGTCGCCGCTCTTCTGTGTTCCTCGACCAATCGACGCCGTCGCTCCTCTGGTGAGTTTCCACTGGTTCCTCTTCTTCTTCTTCTTCCTCCTCTTATTGACAACCGACCGACACCCGACACGACGGGCAAGCTCACGTGAGCTCGCTCAAATCTGAGCGAGGCTCGGCCTCGCCCAGCGAGCACGAGCCAAACCCCGCCCAGATCTGGGCAGAGCGAGTTTGAGCGAGCTCGAGCGAGCCTCGCCATCATTGAGGAACAAAAACTTTATGTAGTTACCAAACGCGTTTTTGTTCTTTTTTTGTTCCGGGAACAAATTTTTTTTGCAATTGCCGAACACATTTCTGTTCCCAGAAATCGTTGCCGAGAATAGAAACAAAAAAAAGTGTTTCTGTTCCAAAAATTGTTCCGGGAACAGAAACATTACCATACGCAGCAGCCTAACTCGAATTCTCTTAATGTAACAGTACAAACGTAAAACATCTACTGATAAAAAAGACAAATAGTTCACCGGAATAATCTCATTTCCTTAACCTTGAATCTAAGCTTATGTCCAAGCTAAAATCCTTCGCCATTATGAAGCTCGAATCACAAATCGACTGCTCATACAAACTAGAACTTGAACCAATATCATTATCCAACGTCATAAGCTGGTTGGGTACAGACCGATTTCTTACATGCCACACATATGTGAATCACTTGCAGTATCTCAAGCCATATATTTAGATAAATATACCGAAAAATGAAAGATAGAAGAGGAAACTTAGAAGTTGGTCTGACGAACTTGAGCTTCCCTCTAATTCAGTCTAATTCAAGCTGCATAAAGTTAACCAACTGAAGACTTCCGAACACTGTACGAGCCAGTGAATCATTGGTCAGAATGCATAGTGATACATAATTTCATTGAAATCCACAATCTGGCCGGCGCCAAGTGCACTACTCCACTTGAAAGTCAATATTTCATGAAGCATGAGATAGGTCGAGTTTATACAACGTCCTCCTTGCAAGCAACTTGGTAGCATCAGAATCAATTGCAAGTAAAGAGTTTGTTAAATCTACCAAATACATAGCTAAATGGACTATGTCCTGTTCACAGGTTCGAGAGCTTCCACAGTAACAACACTGTTTCCCCTTATAACCTGCAGCATCAGTGGAGAGATTATCAGTGTTAGCAAAATAGCGAGGATCTGAAATAAAATTCTCATTCAATTAGCATGGACCTACCACCATCCCTATGTCAGTCTTCTCATTCCCATTCACTTCAACAGTATTATCTACCACTAGATTCATGAACTGATCAAACCCACGCAGTGTTCCAACAACCATCCTATTTGCGTTAAGCTTAACTGCAGAGAAGAGAACAGTTAGTTCTACTATCTTATTGATATCTGGATGAATCAAATCAAGCCATGAAAAACGATCCCTAATCTCCCATCAATCAATTTTCATGTACGTAAACCTCCATAAGTACCAAACATTTCAATAAAGGAAAATACAAATGCATTGATCTTTGAACAAGTAATCACCAAAAAAAAAAAAACTGTTCAGCTAATCTCAAAATGCATACCAGAACTCTAAGCACAATTTTCATCTTCAAACGACAATAGTTCAACATTCCAACACATGCTACAGATGAAACATATGCACGAACCAATGAACCCCACACACCGAAATACTTGCATGAAGAAGATAGAACATAATTAGGTAATCGAGGAAAATAAAGCTTGGAGTTCACATCTGAAGAACGAAACGATACAGATCAAGGCCACAGTTTCTTATCACAATGAAGACCAACATTACGGGGTCAGGACGCATTACATGCCAAGCAGCTCCATCAGGGTCAAGGATATCAAGCTAATGTGCACTATACAAAGGGGTGTGAACAGCTCATTTGCCCTAATAGAATCTCCTAAGCAAGTCAACAGGCTCCATATATATTATCTAGAATGTAAAATTCGAAAGAACAAATATCACGCAACATTCGGATTCACCAACTCTTAATCAGTGAACTATCATGAGATGCAAGGCAAATGAATCCATACAACACCACATTTGATAATTTCATTCATAACGTGAAACAACGCCGCGTCAATAGCCACAAAAGGAATTAGAGGTAAAAGGCAAGTAACGCCGTCACAATCACATGGGGCATATCACTACGAATTCCACGATGTTCGAGCTGAGCTCTAGTTCTGATTTCGGCTATGAAGATAAAAATTGAGCTCGCGACACGCAATGTAACTCCACGAAACCACTTCAGAAAGACAACGACGAATACTAGAATCAAACGCCACAGAAAGTGACAAAAGGGAAAAAAAAATTGCACCGACTTACTTTGGAGATTCTTGTCCATGTACCTGAGCAAAGATAGCAAAAAGAAAGCTATGTCAGAGAGGGAATTAAGGGAAGGACGTAAAGCAAAACATAGGAACTAGAGAGAGAGAGAGAGCTTCTCACTTCTTGAGATCCGGTGGCTGGCCCGATCTGCTCATGGTGACGACTTTCGCAGAGATGAGCGGGACAGAGTGGTTTTTAGAGTGGTGAAGTTACAGTGCCAACGATGCTCCCAAAACCCTAGAGCGTCGAAGATTGACGAAGGCGATGACTTTACGCTTTCTTGTCTGCGAAGCGACGTCGTTTCTGGGATAAACGGCCCATGACAAGTGAAGCCCAGACTTGAATCTGGCCCAATTCTTGCGAATTGTTCTCTCTCGGTTTTGCTTCTAGATATCTTATAAATAATTTTACTATGATCAACGAAAATAAAAAAAACAAAAAAAAACGAATTACCCAAACTCATATGGCCACGGAAAGTCAACTCAACATTGTGGTAATTGCTATCATCAAGCAATTTGGTGAGAAATCATTTGTTTTGACTTATAAAACTTACAAAATAACTTTTTCTCTTCTGTGAAAATATATTTTCTTATGTCAATTTATGTGTTTACATAATTCTTGAAGTTTCAGTTGCTAAAGATTAAAAAAAAAAAAATTCAAAATGTGTGGGCTGTAAAATTTTGAAAAAGCAAAAGTCACTCCGGACACGATTAATGAAAAATCAATTGCATTTTAAATGATTTTCACTCGAGTAAGTTCTGAAATCCCTAGCTCTATTTTGCATCGAAATTCGAAAAAAAAGAAAAAAAAAGAGGAGTCAAACGCTACTAGTGTCGTGAAACAAAGAAGTACAAATGATGAAACGAAATTTTCCAACTCATTTCATTTGGTCGTTGTGCTATATTGATCAAATGTTTATATTTAATTAAGACAGAGCTTCGTGTATATTTGCGCGGTTCAATCATATATAGAAACACCAACATAAATGGTGCGTTTGGCACAACTTTGCTAAGGGAACTTTACAATACAATAGGCCTTTCGCGAAATGCAAAGTAATTTAAAAGTCCATTTGACAAATCCAACGCATTTATAAAGGCCTTTCTCTCAAGGTCGATCCCGACCGGCATTTTCAAAATGCTCAAGGCAAGAGAATAAACTTTTTTGGGCCAATATTGCCTTCATTGATTTATCGTATTCCTCTTTTACCCCTGAATGTTGCACTATAGCCGCTCGTTGTTCTCATCGCTCCACCGAAGGTCGCCCGAGAGTTTGGAGGGTCGCATTGGTCATGGCGGTTACATTCATGTTTGGGGAGGTTGCACGACATGAGCATCCCGTCGCCTAGGGTTGCGTGACTTCAGCATTGCCTCGCTTGGGGTCACACAACCTCGAGCGAGGGTGGTACTTCCTGCTTCTTCAATGACGCCTAGAGTCGTTGGATCTCAGGCGAGCCAAATTTGAACCACAGATGAAGCAAGCAAAGCCTCAGTAAACGAAGGAGCAACTATTGCCCTCGCCTAAGGTTACACAGTCCTAGGCAACGCTAAAGTAACAACTCGTAAAAGCAACGCTAGATCTGCCAAAATGGATCGTAGCCCATTTCTTAACTCATATTAGATGAGTTTGTGTTTTATAAGGATTACTTATATTCGGTAAATGGGTGATAAATTGATTTAGAATGACAAAATCCAAAATATATATGTGTTAAATGGGTTCACAATTAACTTAGACCAACTCATGTCTATGATTATCTCTTCACCCTTTCTCGTCCATACTCGATTATGCCCATTCATTTCGTGCTCTCACCTCAGTTTGGATATGAGTTTTTTTTTTTTAAATTATGTTAAATATGTGAGTATTTTAGCAAAATGGATCGGATATGTATTAGGTATGGGTCACTATGTTTATATTGCATGAAAACTGAATCATAACAGGTTAAATGAATCAGTTTGGATCGAACCATTTTGATTTGACCTACACATTTGATAGATTTAGGCAACGCGGAGGTTGCACAACCTCAACGAGGCCACCACGGGAGCTGAGGTGTTGGTGTCTTTTGCCTAAGTGGCCGAGGGATTGCAATTTCTAACTTTTTCTGTACTTTTAGCTAAAGTCCGTTCATTCTGAGAAAAACGTTCTCCCAAAGGCACCTGAACTCCCCCTCGTCGGGGCTCAAAATACCTTGTCGCTCCTTCACCTTATCATTTTTCCCCTTCGATGCACTCCCAACAGAAGTCTCCATATCCCCCGTTGACTGACCGGGACCTTCTCTCGATATCTCCTCCCTCTCTGTTGGTCGCATTTGCGCACACAATGCAGAGCATCAGCCCAGTGCTTTCTCCGTCTCCCCAAACCAATAAAAATTGCTCGAGTTCGATAAGCACCAACCACTCCCACTCGTGAAGGTCTCTCTGTTAATCACGAGGGGCATTACATTATTTGATCGAATCTCTGGTTACCCTGTATTCCTATCTGGGTTCACTTCACTTCGCTGCTCGTTTGGTAAAAGGGTTTGTTTGTCACCACTCCATGGAGGTCGAGAGTGTCCTTTCTTGAATTTCCACTCTTTTCCTCGCCTTCTTGATCCGGTCAATGGCCGCCTCTGTGTCAGCATTATCATTCTCCGTCGACAAGACTCGCCTCGCCGGACTCTCACCTGCCCATGGGAGTGTCGACCCCTGTGATTCCCGTAAAAGGTTCTCCTTCTCCTTCGGGTCAAAGCCGAACTTGTCCTTAGCGTTTGTAGGTCCCCGCCCTTTGAGCCCTCTCTTTGCCTATCCTCGTAATTCCCCGTCGCCGGCGAGGAACGCCCTTTTGGGAGATGGGTTTGCTTCTGTGGCGGAAGACGAAGGCGATTTGACGATTCCCGAGGAGAGGCCGGTCAAGTTTCTGCTGTGGGTCGTGTTCTGGGCTTCTCTGTCTCTGGCTTGGTTCGCAGCTTCTAAGGACGCGCGTGCCGCGGTTGATTCAATCAAAGCCTCCGGCTTTGGCTTGAAGGTCGCGAGCAAACTGCGAAGCTCGGGATGGCCAGACGAAGCTGTGGTCTTCGCTCTCGCCACGCTTCCGGTGATTGAGCTCCGAGGGGCTATTCCTGTCGGTTACTGGATGCAACTCAAGCCTTCACTCCTTACTGTCTTATCTATTCTCGGGTCAGTCTAATTTCATCCAATTATGTGCTGTGCTTTTCCTCATTCACATGAATGGAATGTTTAATCTTGTTATTGTTATTTGGATTAATAGTGCTGTGTGCCATATTCAATGCCAAATGTAACCCCTCTTACTTTATGTAGTCTCGCCCCAACTGCTTGATGAAATGCCGTGGTTAAGATGGATTTTTAACTATTGAGAATTTTGTTTGATGGCTGGGGCTAGCTTAATCATTGGACTATGTCAAGTTCTTTTGAGGTCACTAGGGATGATATTTGCGCCTCATTGTCGGCTACTGATGCTTATTCTTTTACCTTCGAATCTGTTTTGCAACATTTGGTAGGAGGTAGGTGCATTTCAGCTTTGGAAATGAATCACCAGCTATAATCTGACATTATTTCTCTTTGGTCATACTTATTGTAGGAATATGGTGCCCGTACCATTCATCATACTCTACTTGAAGAAGTTCGCTACTTTTCTTGCTGGAAGGAACCGATCGGCGTCCCGGTTACTTGAGATGCTATTTGAGAGGGCGAAGGAGAAGGCTGGCCCTGTGGAAGAGTTTCAGTGGCTTGGCCTCATGTTGTTTGTGGCTGTGCCTTTTCCTGGAACAGGGGCTTGGACTGGAGCTATCATAGCTTCGGTTCTGGATATGCCCTTTTGGCCTGCAATGACTGCCAATTTTTGCGGTGTTGTCCTCGCAGGGCTTCTGGTGAATTTGCTTGTGAACCTTGGTCTCATATATGCCATTGTGACTGGTATAATCCTCTTTTTTATTTCCACATTCATGTGGAGCATCCTTCGAAGTCTTAGGAAATCTTTGAGCTCATCAAACTGATGAATAGAAACTACTCAAGATTTGATGTTAAGTTAATGGCATTGAATTCTGTACTCTCTTTTCTGATTAAATCGTAAGTGGCTGTCTCCCCTTCACTAGCTTTGGTGCAATGTACTGTCACTTTCCTGCTTTAGAAATACTCGTCAGGAATGATTAGATGATTTGCAACTGACTGGAGATCTGTAAATGAATCCATTCTCTACTAGTTTAGAATGGAGTTATCTTTCAGTGAATTTACTCATCACTGCCCTTTCTGTTGGATTGCATCTAAAAGCATTTTGAATAAGTCCTAACATCATTGCCTATGCCACCACACTTAGTTTCCATGTCAGTGTGCAAGCAAAGCAAATCTCAATGTCGTAACGGGTGAGTTCGTTTTGTATTGTAAGAATTGCATCAAAAGTCCTAAGTTTTTATTATAGGATGCAGTTAAGTCTAAATGTTCTAACGGGGGTGCAGTTAATCGTGAACTTTTGAAAATTGTAATCAAGTCCTACACCTGTTGGGAAAAAGGACACTTTTGCTGGCAAAAGTTATGTACGGAGATCACTTTGGTGTCAAAAGTTTCAATCTGATCACTTTAGTGCCAATTTTTTTGAAAAATGATCACTTAAGTGCCAACTTCGATATGCTTCGCCGGAAATCCGACGTGGCACTTTTTTTTATTAATATATGATGCTGACGTGGCTCGCCGAAGGTCCACCGTGGCATTTTTTTAAAATTTAAAATTTTTATTTAAAATAATTTGAAAAATAAGCTATTTTTTTTTATAAAAAAAGCTAAACTTTTTAAAAAGGGGGGGGACCTGCAAATCCCCCCCTTTTTTTTGTTGCATTTTTTGCTAATTTATTTTTTATCTTATATCAATTTATTTTAAATAAAGTTTTTATTTTAAAAATTTCCTGTTAATTTTTCTATTTTTAAAATCTATTTTTTTTTATAAAAAATTTCTAAATTTTGAAGCCCATGTGAACTTCATTTTTTTTTAAATACCACTGAAAATTCAAAAATTAATTAAAAATGCCACATATTAAGAATGACCGGAATTTTTCGCCGGAGGCACCAAAGTGATCCTTTTGTCTCCGACTTGAGATCCAATTGAAACTTTTGACACCAAAGTGATCTCCGTACACAACTTTTGGCACCAAAAGTGTCTTTTTCCCTACACATGTTAGTTGATGCAGTTTAATTCCTAAATCTTTATTGAAAAGTACAGTCAAATCCCAAAACTATTTCGAGAAAAGCAATTGAGGGCTGCAACATCGGTAATTTTTGGATGCCACTGTTGATCCTTCTTTAGAGGACTTAATTGCACCAATCAAAAGGTCTAGAACTCAATTGGATTCTTGAAACTGTATTCCTCATTTTGCCAGGAGAACATATAGATTATTCCACTTTTGGCAGACAAGTAGGTACTATTCTAGTTAACTTTTGGATAGGCGGAATTAGGTTTACACACTCAAGTTGCATCTAGTTTCTTGTAATAAGAATATAGGTGCCCCCCACATATGGTTTCTCTATGTTGGCCAGAAGTTTGTAGTGACGACTATTGAGCAATAAATACCTAATTTGTGCAGAAAAAATGTCAACTTTAAAACATGATTTTTCCTTCCTGTTCTGACTTCTGGGCTGGCAACATTAATTCATGCCATTCCGATCATTAATGCGTTCTATATAGTATATACCGGAACTCTCATACAGAAGAGGAGAGATTCGTGAAAGGAGAGAAAACTCTATGAGCAGGTTGACTGAAGCTTTCTGGTGGGGGGATTTACATCTAATACCTGTAATAGCTAAATTCTATCTGCAGTATGCTGCTTGATGGATTGTGTATCTGTCTGTCTATATAGGCTTAAACGTGTAGCAGGTAGAGCAATTGTTCTTGCGAGTTCGATATGGTCGCCGCATGCTTACTTTCCTTGAGTAGCAGGGG
Source organism: Lenwebbia sp. NSW1173648 (assembly GCA_029784005.1). Lineage (NCBI taxonomy): Eukaryota > Viridiplantae > Streptophyta > Magnoliopsida > Myrtales > Myrtaceae > Lenwebbia > Lenwebbia sp. NSW1173648. The sequence continues at coordinate 3,357,233 of JARCGZ010000011.1, forward strand.
TGTAATGTATATCTGAGTTTGTAGCTGCCTTGAGAAAGCAAAAGCTTGTGACGCTCTGGTCATATTGGAATCTGATTTCCGGGTTATATGTGTAGGACCATTCTCGCGGTGAAGCTGATTGGCATCTTCCTATGGCGATTTCGAAATTTAAGGACTGTTTTTGTGACTCTGCCTGGGAGGACCAAAGAATTTTGCAACAAAAACGAGTGATGGGTACGGTCTCCCAGCTGACATACAAGATGAATCGGATATGCAATATAAAAGAACCCTCGAAATTGTAAATTGGGAAGAAATGAAAGAACCGATAAAGCTAGCAGGCATTACACTTCTGTAAATGAAACATGAGCAAGTGCACGGAAAATCCTAAAATTTGTCAAAAAAGTGCAATTGAGTTTTAAACTTTCAAAAAGTGCAATCAAGTCTTAAAACTAGTGCAATCGAGTGTTAAAATTTTCAAAAAGTGCGATCAACGGAATGATTTGATTGGACCAATTTAACAAGTTTTAAGATATTGTACCTTTTGAAAGTTTTACGACTCAATTCCATTTCATGACAAGTTCTAAGACTTAATTACACTTTTTAAAAGTTTTAAGTCTCAATTGCATTTTCGAGATAAATTTTAGAATTTTTAATAAACTTATCCTAATGAAAAACTAGCAGTGCGAGTTTTTTTTTTGGTAACCCTACTCTTTGAGTATGTTTATTAGAGTTTAGAACTTTCATTTTACTTAAGTACAGATATATCAAAAGTGGGCTTAGTATAGTAATCTTCATCTAGCTTTTAGTGTTTGTGAGATTTGGTCCTAAAACTCTATTTTCTGCAATTAAGTCATTTCTAGGTATATGCAATCAAGTCTTATAACATTCTTGAATTGTACGATCAAGCCCTTCTGCCAATCCATATTGTTAACGCCATTGAATTATTCGCAACGGCATCCCTAGTGCGACATTTAGATATAATGGGACACGCGATCCTGATCTCACACAATTAAGCCCCACATCAAAGCGAATGGCAAGCAAATAATGAAAGAAAACTAACGCTCTGTTTGTCTCATGAAAAATAAATGATTTGAAAGACATTTCCTAAAAATGATTGCGTGTATCGTTTGAAGTAATTATCAATGATATATTTTTTATTATTATCGACAACAATTTATGTCGAAACATGAACGATGATGATATTTTTTGTCAATTCATTTTTGTAAGTAATACAAACGATTATTTTTTGAAAATTATTTTTCAAATTATTCATTTTTAGCAAAACAAACGCACCCTAAGGAAGATCAAAGAAGATCATAGGAACTCTTCTAAACATTCCTACAAAGGATCCTTATGGATTTTATCATATTTGATAAATCTTATGAAATTATGAAATAAACTACGTTTGGTAGTCAGGATAAAATTCAAGATATAATAAAATTTATCATAACATGTGTTTATTGCCTACTCAAAATAGGATAAAGTCGCATCTAAGAGGCATATAGCCTGTATAAATTTATCTCATAGGGGAGGTAAGATAAAGGTGGATAGAATTTCTAATATCCATAATATAAAAGTTATTTTTTCTCGAATAACAAACTTCTTAAATTTATGAAATTAAAATCATATTTGAATTCTAATGTAAAAAGTTCAAAATAACAAAAAAATAACAAAAAAAATCGCTATTATTTATTCCTATTCGAAATTCTTTCTATCTTATATTATAAATTCAATATATATATATATATATATATATATATATATAGAAGAAAAAATAATAAAATTAACAAAAAAGAGAGAAGAAAAAAAAAATTAGCCAAAAAGAGAGTGATGAAAGGTAAATCTTTGTCTGTGCAACTTTTACGTTTTTTTTTTTTACTTTTATGTTCATTGACATTGATATGTCGTTTATACCAAGTAATGGATATGATAGGATGTGAAAATATCCAATTTTATTATTGCGATTCATCAAATTATGAATAGAATATAGCAAAATTCCTAGATTTTATCATATCTTATCGAGTCATATCTCATTAGAAATTCAGACGAGCAAACATTTGAGAGATAAAGCTTAGAAGTGATGGAAACCGGGTGCTAAAACTACAAGACAAGCACACAAGAGAGCGAGCCGGTTCTGGCGGTGGAAGCCACTTTTTGAGTGTTGGTGGACGGTGATCCTTGGTGCTCATGATCACTCATCTCTCACACCATGAACAACATAAGAATCCCTAAAGTGATAGTATTGAAAGTCCCAACGATCTTGAACGGGCCCAGATCCTCTCGTGCGCATTTTTGGCCACATTGAGTCAAGTAAACAACTATTCCAAGGTCTTCCCTTGCGAAGCACCCCCGTCTTGAAATAGTTAGAGAACTACCACCACAAAACATCGTTCTGCTTGAATTGTAGGGAGCCCGAAACCCTACCATATCAATAGACCTGTCAAAACGAGTTATAAAACAATTTCTTAATCCATATATGATGGACTGAGATGTTATATGAATTAGCTATATTCAATAAATTGATCATAAATGGTCTAATCACACGCATAAAGAGAGAATGTTTGAGGACTTTAATGGCCTGTTTAGCAACGATTTCGATTCTCTAATTCTGTTCTTTGGAACAAAAAAGGATGAGAAACTTGTTCGGTAACGTAAACGATTCTGATTCTGTTTCCGGGAACACTTTTGGAGTAGAAACAAGAATACAAAAAAAGTTGATTCTTTGTTCCAAAATCACTTTTGAGAAACAAGACACTTTGTTTTGTCTGTCGCCGCCCGCCACTGTTCGTCTCCAACCACCGCTGATCGCCACTGATCTCCGGAGAAAAAGGAAAAGAAAATCGAAAAGAAAAATAAAAAATTATTTTTATTACTAAAAAAAATTATTTTTATAATAGTAAAATGATTTAATTTAAAATTAATTATTTCAAAGTATATATTTTAGAAAAAAAACAACAAATAGTTTTTTTTTAAAAAAATTTACTAGATTTGTATTGCATTCTTAACAAATTATAAGAAACAAATATGACATGATTTGGTTAAATATAGAAGTGTTTAAATGCAAATTCGTGGCAAAAATTCAAGTGTAAATTGCCTATTGAGCGTATGTTCTTTCTTAAGGATCTTGCATATGTCTTTGTGCTCCACGAAATAAATAGACTAATTATGGATTATGCATGATCTGTATTCAATTTATTAGTTATGCCATATAGGTTAATTTTGTAGCAACACGACGTAATTATTTGACTTAATGAAAAAAAATTGGGAAGAGAAATTGTAATTCTGTGTAGTTACCAAGAGCATTTTTGTTTCAGGAATAGAAATTTTGTACAATTATCAAACGCGTTCTGATTCTCCAAAACTCGTCCAGGAACAGAATCATCAAAAATCAATTCTGATCAGAATTGAATTTTTGAATTAGAATCCTTGCCAAACACACCCTAAGATGGTTTGAATTTGATGCGAATAATTCATATCCTGGCAATTTGGTTACCAGCGAAAGAGCATCATATTCTGGTACAAACAAAAATAAAATGAAGGTTATGCTTCATCGCCATAGTAACCCTCTTCTCTTGGACTGTCGATTTACAGGTCCACATCACATGAACTATTAGGAAAGCAAAAGCTGCACGCTCGTGCATGTGCAAAAAGAATAACAAAAAGAAAGAAAGAAAGGATATAAGTGAATTTCGATCTTTGGAAATAGTATGCGCACCATAAAATCTAATTGAAATGATTAGAGAAGTGAGAAAAGAAGTGAATGTCAATCTATTACTTGTTCCTGTCAATCATAATGATTTAGAGCTTACTTATCATATTTTGAATTATTGCCCTCGGCATCCAACATCTATCTATGTAGTCATGGCCACGGGCCGGGTTGAGCTCGGAACCGGCCCGTTGACCGGGGCTGCGGTTCCAACCCGGAACCGGCCCGTGGCATAAGGGCCCGGTTCCGAACCGTGAAAAAATGGGGATTAAAAAAAAAGATTAATTTTATAATTCATTATTTGATAATTTGATTACAATTTTATTACAAATTCATTGCAATTTAATTTTTAAACTCAAAAATCGTAATCGTAACCGTAACCGAAACCGAAACCGGAGGTTCCATTTTCGGTTTTGAACCGAAACAGGGCCCGAAACCGGCGGTTCAAAATCGGAACCGGAACCGCCACTTAAGGGCTCGGTTCTGGTTCCCCCTAAATTGGAACCGAAACCGACGGTTCATGAACTGTGGCCATGACTATATCTATGAATGGTTAGACTACTTATCTGCACTATTTATGCAATCTCTGTTGGAATATAATCCAAAGAGTTTCTTACTTTTAATGGGAAAAAAGCCCTAATACTCCAAGTTTTGCTCTTAGTTCCGTTTGTTTCGTGGAAAATAAATGATTTGGAAAATATTTTCTTACAAAATAATCGCTTCTATTGCTTGAAATAATTAGCCAATCAAACATGTTTATCAAGCCTCAACAAATACGCTAGGGACACAACGTATTCCTAACTTAAATGTAACAAGTGGCGCCTAAACTTATGCAAATATATTTCATGGAACATTTAGGGTCTATTTGGCAACGATTCTGATTCTCTTATTCTGTTCTCCTGACCAAAAAAGATGAGAAACATGTTTAGTAACGTAAATGATTCTGATTCTGTTTTCGAAAACAGTTTTGGAGCAAAAACAAGAATAAAAAAAAGTTGATTCTAGAAAAAAGAATTAGAATCACAAAAAAAATAAAGTCCTTTTAAAAAGATTAAGTCCACGTGGACTTCTGAACTTTAAAAAAAATTAAAATTAGATTTGAAAATTTACAAACAACTTAATTTTTTAAATACATTTTTAAAAATAAATTTTAAAAATAAGCTTTAAAATTTAACACGAAAATTTAAAAAAAAATTTAAAAAGGGGGGAAATTTAAAATTTTAAAAAATTCAATAAAAAATGCAAAAAATAAAAAATGGGGGGAAATTAAAAAAGCTAAAAAAATAAAAAAAAATTAAAAAGTTAATTTTTTTTAAAAAAATATTTAAAAAAGATGAAAAATTTTCAAAAAAGAATTCTCGTCACCTGATAGTTCCTGGGAACAGAAATTTTGCGATGTTACCAAACGCGTTTTGATTCTCATAATTATTTTTTTGGATCAGAATCGTTTACAAACAGGCTCTTAGATGTACAATATGATAGCCGCTTACTTTAAATGAAAAATTCGACATTTTTCAAGCATATTCATTAAGGCTTGGCAAGCGCTCTTAGAGCAATCTTTATGATTATTCTTATTTTCCAAAGGTGTCAAACGAAACCTAGATTTATTATGCAAACATATTTGCACAGAGATTATTTCACATGATTCTGAAAATCATTTTTCCCCGAAGAAACCTGTCCAGATCATTTAAACCATTAAGTATATTGCAAAGATGGTTTTGCATGAGGGACCTTTACACGATCTTGGCAAAAGTCGTCACGATCACCATGCATCGAACCCCTCTTGAATTGTAGACAGTGGTGGACATTGGCGAATCTTTACTGCTCTGAATGTGAACAAATTCAAAACTTTTAAAAACGAAAGGAGTCAACTTTCATGTCGAGTGGGTGACAACTTATCAGAATGATAAGAGGGTGAGTGAGACGCTTTATACGACTGATTTGATAAGTCCTTATCATGTTCAACAATTTCGTATTATTATTTTTTTCATTTGACATCATGGGAATATGCCCCTTTTCGGATTGGCATCCTACAAGTTAGGTCATGTGGAAAAAAAAAAAGAATCTAGAAGTTCTATGGTTGGTGGCTCATGATGAATAGAAACAGTATTGATAACTCTGGACTTCTGTAGCTATAATTCGTGAGTGGACATGAGGCTGCTGATCACGAACAAGTATTTCTTGCGTCTGTTGTATATGTATTGGCAACTAATCGATCATGTCGTCGCTGATTTCTTGCGTTTGAATTTAGAAGCTTTTGATTTCTTACAGATTAAATATCTTCTTGCCAATTGCCACATCTATATTTAGAGGGGTAAGCGGTTTCAATGTCGGTTCAGGTTCCTCTGGAACATGAAACCCGCCCATTGAAACTTATGCTCCAATTTTTGAAACCTGAAACTTACCATGCATATTCTGGAACCTGGAACCTACCATTTCACAGTATCTAGGGTCGGTTTTAGGGTTTACTTAGGTTCCACATATATTTTTAATTGACCGATTGCAGTGAATCGTCACCTCTAATGATTATTATTTACTGCTACAATTCACTGACCACATCTCATATTTAGACACACAGAGTACATGAAATATTAACAAAGTAAAAATCTCAGTCGTAGATATTGCCGGAAATGGAAGCTCAGACTAGTGGTTCCATATTACACACTTATCATCGAACGTTATGGAATACCGCAGGATCGTGCGAAAACATAGAACAAGAAGAACACAAAAATTTATTTCAGGTTCCAGGTGGACCTAGAACATGGAACCGGTTCCCCAATTTTCGGAACCTAGAGCAGTCCATGCATACCCTGAAACTTGGAACTTGAACGGCTCCCACCGGTCTGGTTTTCTGATTCTCGATTTTACCCTGAAACCATGCTCACTCCTAATATTTACAAATCTCTTAAAACAAAGCAACGATTGTGTTCTTCCAGCATCAAGAGCTGATGCTCACCGATGAATAAGAAAATATCAGGATATTAAAAAAAAAAAAAATCGATACACGGTAATGAGAGAATAATAAGAGAAATATCAATAAACTCAAAGTCATTCGTAGTGGTTTGGACAATTTAAATTCATGCTGATTCGGACATCATAATTCTAATACGTGCGAGTCAATCTAACAGATCTATTGATATTTCACGGGATAGTTTTTGATTCAGCTGACTTTTTCAATTTCGATACTCTATACTTGATGTTTCAAATTTTTTGCTGCACACAAGCAATCATGGTTAAGTTTGCTCTACGGATAATACCACAAAAAAAAAAAAAAAAAACTTGCATGTGCATTAATTTCTACTCCACTCGTGTATTAGAAGATAAACCCTAGATATGAAAACATGAACAGATTTTTAATGCTAACAATTTTTTGGAAGCTAAAGTAGAGAAATTAATTCCTTTCAAACCCGTGATTTTCCAAATCTCGTGTGTTCAAAAATTCAAAAGAGTCCTTCTTCCTTCTCTTCACTTAACTAAATCTGAGATAATCACGCCACTAGCCTCTCTGCACAGCCTGGTTAGATCCAAATCCTAACTTGAACATCTTCCCACAACAACCGCATCTAGCTATATATCCCAAAAAAAGATTAGTCTATAAAAATTAATCTACAGATAATCAAACTAAATTAGGCAATGTCCCTTAATTCCTAGCCACAAACGAACGAGGAGTGAGCTATTCAACAGAGAGAGAGAGAGAGAAGTTGTAGCTATCTGAGTTTGAGTCCGAGTCTGTGTCGGAGTTTTAATAGGACGTGCTTAACTAACAATCCTAAGTAACATCATGATCATCGTGCGTTTCTTTATAAGAGAGACCCCAGATCTCTTTTGCTCCTTGTGTCTTCACTAGCTTCGTGTTGGAGAGAAGATCATATGCTAGGGTTCTTGATCACGTCAAGAGTGCGATCGAAAGAGAGGACTTGATTTCGCTTACTTACAATCGAGCAAGGTTTTTGCAAGACCCTTCTTTGCCGTTTGATCCGTAAATGACAATAGGGTGCCGGCAATTCCCGACGAGTCGCGAGGTTTTCGAGAAGCAAGTGGTTGTTGTCACGGATATTCGTTCTTCTCCCTCGCCGGAATTCGCGACTGCCTTGGATGCGATAGTCCTCTCGGGGAACAAGTTCCGTAAAAGGTTGGCGTCCTAAACTGGCTTAACTTATCTTCTGTAACTTGAACTGTGTATATGTGTTAGCTTATCAATGAAATCCTTTCTTTACCCAAGAAAGAAAAATTCGTTAACTCATAAATATGACTGTCATGTGCGGCTGCATCTATATAGAGTTAGATGATCAACGATGTGAAAAGAGTTCATGCCTTAAGACCTTTGAGAAAAATTAATGTACTCCAGTTATATGAATGTAATTGTCTTGTAATGATAATCACAGAACATGCTATAAACATATGATATTATCTTTTGTTAGCTTATATTGTTACAAGGTGGTAATGGCACATAACAATATTCTTCACATTGCGAATGGCTAAAGTGAAGAATATTGTCATGTGCCAACAAATTTAAATGCAAACTGAGATTCAGCTTGGACTATCAACCACAACCATGATAAATAAACCAAGGAGAGAATAAGGAGAAACAGTTTCCATTTTCACTTGGAAAGACAAGCCACTAGAGAGAGAGAGAGAGAGAGAGAGAGAGAGAGAGAGAGAGGGTCCATGGAAGAGACGAAATAAAGTTGTGGTAGAGACTTTCTCTAGGACTCCATATCCCACCACTTTAGTACACAATCATTAGCTCACTTGAAAAGATAGGTTTAATGTTTTTCGCACGCCAAAAAGACGAGAAAAACTATTGTTTCCAACGTGACGATCGGCGAAACATGCATCACAACCTCATGTCGGAAAGGGCAAACATCGGACGTACTGTTTCACACTGTCGTTTGTTCTGTCCAGATCGCAGCATAGAATGAATCTGCTCACTATAGTAATGGAAAAACGACAGGTAGGAAATTAGCCGAAAAGCGACACAGTTAATCAGGTTTCTTGCATTTGTTTGTTGAAGGCTCCTTCTATATATTGGGGCCGCTTAAGGTTTACACACGCCTCAAGTTTTCCCTTTATTGCAAACTCTCTTCTTCCTCCAATGTAAGTCCTTTCTTTATTTGGCACCAACCATGTGTCCTTGATTTGAAGTTCATCACTCGCGTCAAGCAGTTGGGAGTAGTCGTGCATGCAGAGATCCACACAAAAATGCATGCACGTATCAGTTTGCTTTTTAAATCCTACTGCAGATAGAAAGTTGCTTAATATGTTTGTTAAGTGATACGACTCGTTTTCATGGATGAACTCGATTCGAGCATGCACTTTGTCGGAACTGCCATTCTCCCGAGCGACGAATAGGACACGATTGTGTGCCTAATCAATCATTTCGTAAGGATTATTTGCACGGTACTCTGTGTACTTGTTTGGTTCTAGATGTACTAAGATTACTTCAGAAATTTGGGAATGCCTAGCGATGCGAATATATAGGATGCAAGCGAGTCATATTCGACATTCATTAAGAGCGTGTCGCGACATCTACTAATCCAATCTACTAATCCCGTTCCAATCGACTTCCCATTCCCATAGCTGAGGTTGCCAGCCGTGTGTTTGTTTAGCTATTTTTCCTTGTGTTGCTAGTGTTCATTGAGTGTTGAGTAAGAGATATTTCTTTAAATGTCTTTTCTTTTACTATTTAGTTCACTAGCTATATCTCACTCATCTGAGACTAGCTAAAACTTATTTCAGAGAGAAGAATCTCCAACCTCTACCATGGAGCTGCACAATTACGACATGGAGGCTCAGCAAAAGGTGTGTACACTTCTATCTAACCCGACTTAGAAAACGAATTACCGATTGCATGAACACTTTTCAGATCGGTGTATGTCCATGCGTATGCACGCGGTGTGCACGTCCTTTCGGATAATGTTTCTTGCTATTCACTCACTCTCAAGTCGTAGCATATAAATACTGGACTAGGTGCGATTGGACGCGAACGGACGTGCGAATGCGCTCCTAATTCTCAAATTTGCTCTACACTTCCATTCTTATTTTCCTTTCCCATACTGAGCTGCAGGCCAGAGAAGACAATGCCGGCAACGGAGAAGTAAGATTTCATGCGAAGGAAAGTTACGACAACAAGGAGGAGAACACAAGTTCAATCAAGCATGAGGGCATTCTTATCAAGAAGGCGAGCATCGGCGGATGGAAGTGGGCAAGCCTCTTGCTAGGTGACTATGAGACAACCATTATGTTTTTACTTATGGGAAGCAATGTTACTGAATCAATGTGACAATTAGTGGTACTAATAGATTCTTGTCTCATGCTGTTTTCTGTTCATCTCAATTTGATGCAGCGAATCAAGGGCTAGCAACACTAGCATTCTTCGGGGTGGGAGTGAACTTGGTGCTGTTTCTGACCAGAGTTCTCGAGCAGGGGAACGCGACTGCGGCCAATAACGTGAGCAAGTGGACCGGGACCGTTTACTTGTGTTCCTTGATCGGGGCCTTCCTCAGCGACTCCTACTGGGGACGTTACTTGACCTGCACCATCTTTCAGCTCATTTTCGTGCTGGTAACCGATCTTTTTCGTTCACCATGTCGAGCCTTTAAATTGAGTTTGTATGCCAAAGTTGGACTTCAGTTGCCTCCACATTACAAGCCTTGCATACTATTTTAAAGACTCATTTTGTTGGACCAAACCAATCACATATTGCGAAACAATTGCATGATTTAGTACAGAGAGACTACTTAGTCTTGGAGAGCACTTATAGTATACTCAAATTTAATTGAAACTTTCTAGCGCTTCCACCAGTTATAGATGCAATGGAAGTCTCCTAATCATAAGCTGACTAATTGTGTTTTCATGCAGGGGTTGGTGCTATTATCTGTAACATCTGGTGTCTTCTTGATCACACCAGACGGTTGCGGTGATGGGAAACTACCTTGCATGCCCGCCTCGCCGATCGGGGTTGCCATCTTCTACCTATCCATCTACTTGATAGCTTTCGGCTACGGCGGCCACCAACCCACCATAGCCACTTTAGGAGCAGACCAGTTCGATGAGGCAAACCCCAAGGAGAAGAACTCCAAAGCAGCATTCTTCTGCTATTTCTACTTCGCGCTCAACGTCGGGTCCCTCTTCTCAAACACCATCCTGGTGTATTACGAGGACTCAGGGAAGTGGACGTTGGGGTTCTTGGTGTCCACCGGCTCTGCCATAGTGGCGTTGCTGCTGTTTTTAGCGGGGACGAAAAAGTATCGGTACGTGAAGCCGTGCGGCAACCCTCTGCCTCGCATCGCTCAGGTATTCGTGGCCACCGCGAGAAAATGGGACGTTGTTCCAGCTAAAGAAGGGGACCTCTATGAGTTGGAAGGATCGGAATCTGCAATCAAAGGGACTAGGAAAATTCGGCATAGCAATGAGTTCATGTAAGTACGTTATTTTCATTTGCTGTTTGGATACTTGTTCTGCTTCAAATAAGAGATGATGTCTTATCTGCTTGGAATTTGCAATAATAATGTCTGAGTTTGTGACAATGATATGCTGATAATTCTTTCAGATGTTTGGACAAGGCAGCCACGATCGTCGAGAGCGATCTATCGAGTCCAAAGAATCTGTGGAGGCTATGCACGGTCAGCCAAGTCGAAGAGGCCAAATGCGTCCTGAAAATGATTCCGGTTTGGCTGTGCACGATAATCTACTCGGTCGTCTTCACACAGATGGCCTCCCTCTTCGTGGAGCAAGGCAACGTGATGAACTCCATGATAGGGCGGTTCCACCTCCCGGCAGCCAGCATGTCGGCCTTCGACATCTGCAGCGTCCTCATCTGCACCGGCCTATACCGCCAGATCCTCGTGCCGCTGGCTGGGAGATTGAGCGGGAACCTCAAAGGCCTGACCGAGCTCCAGAGGATGGGGATCGGGCTCGTCATCGGCATGTTGGCCATGCTAGCAGCCGGCACGACCGAGATTGCACGGCTCAGGCACGTCGTACCGGGTGAGAAGTCGAGCTCCCTGAGCATCTTCTGGCAAGTGCCACAGTACATGCTTGTCGGCGCGTCCGAGGTGTTCATGTACGTGGGCCAGCTCGAGTTCTTCAGCGAGCAGGCCCCGGACGGGATAAAAAGCTTCGGGAGCTCGCTCTGCATGGCCTCGATCTCTCTGGGGAACTATGTGAGCAGCATGCTGGTGAACATGGTGACGCGGATCACTGCCCGGAGCGACAAGCCCGGGTGGATACCGGAGGACCTTAACACTGGGCACATGGACCGGTTCTACTTCCTCATCGCGGCGCTGACGGCCTTTGATTTCGTGATCTACTTATTCTGTGCTAACTGGTACAAGAGCATCAACCTGGAGACTGAAGAAGACAACAAGGGAGTTGACAAGGGGCATCAGGAAGAGGAACTGCTCGCCAGAGCTTAAGATCGTCTCTTGGGTTGCCATGAAATAAAAACCTCTACTGTCTTAGGATCAGTGAAATCAACTTTTTGTGTTTTCCCGCGATTGGAACGACATAAAAAAAGCAAAATGAGAGGCCTGATTTATTATTCTACTTTTTTTTTTTTTGCACGTACTGTGATTTTCCTATTGAATAATCAAGTTTAAACTGGCTTCTGATTGAACAAACATCAGGGATTATAAGTTCTTTTTGGGCTTGACATGGGTTACAAGTTGTTTAATCATCTCTGATTGTTTCTAATCCAATTATAGCTGCTAGATATTTCTCTAAGTGGAGCTGAATCTAAAGCTTAAAGGGTCTTGAGTGACAGATTGAATTCACATCTGGGACATCGTTTTTTATTATACCCTGCCAAGATCCAAGAGAAGGAATGCAAGAGCCAAAGGAGTACAAAGTCTTTGGCCACTCTGCACTTCTGCAGTATTTAGCCACCTTTCAGTGCACAAAAGAAGTACATTATCATGAGAGTTATGCCACTTCATAGGACTGCGAATGCATCCAACAGGAGAGAAGAGAGCCCCAATCTGTATATACTTTGACAACCGATGACTCCCCCTTCCTTGACCACAATATCAGTCCAGATGCTGTAACATGCAAAAAGGGGACATCTTAAGGGGTCTCCATCAACAGCTTAAGACTGTTTATTCGCGTGATCAAATGAATACCCATTCCTGAAAAATGATCTCTCGATGGATTACAGTCCATCGTCTATAGAATCAGTACTCCATAAAGTTCAACAGTAGAATCTTATACTCAATACTTACCTAATTCCAAATCATTTCGCGGGTTCCAACTACTGTATGCTACTCCATTCCTTTTAGCACAAACAAAAAACACCACACACCACAAATGAATGCCCCGCATTGCGTTTCCAAATTCAATTGAGGTTCCAAATTCCATTGAGGGCCAACACCACAGAGAAACTTGCTAATAAGATCCAACAAGATAGCTACAGAATCCAAAGGAGCTAAATAATAACAAACTAACATACTCATCACAACAAAATTCTCAAATATCTGGCGTTGAGCCACACTTCCTGAAAATCCAAAGAGTAGAGACAACACAAGCAATAACTATCTTCAAAGCCCGGACTTGTGCAACTCTTCAGCTCCATGAGCAAAGTGGCACCTTTCTCCAAAGTTGCAAGAGCCTTTAGCAAAGTTCTCACAGAGCTTCGTCTTGAAGTTGCTTCGGGGAGCAGAATGCGCAGCTGGGTTTTTCATGGCAGGTCTAGAGGCTGAGGCAACATTAGCAATAAGCTCATGAACCATGGCACTAGCTTGTTTTATCTGATCAAATGTACCCTCAAGCTCAATGTTCCTCAAATTAGGATCCGAGTCATGCTCTCTTATAGAGAGTTTTGCTCCTGTTACTCGGCAAATTTGCTTCGAGTTCACACCATTTCTCCCAATGATTGGTCCAGCAAGTGATGCATCAATACTTATCTTGGCCGTGGCGGAAGCCCCAAAGCTTGCTGCTGCTGCAAGACCCGGAGGAGGAGGTTCATTGCGGCCACCATACCTACCGGGTGCTGGAACCATGCCACGAGGATCATCATAGGAGGGACCAGTTGGCTTGCCGAGTTCCCACTCGCCATGAGCAAAATGGCATTTATCACCAAACTTGCAGCCTTCGGCAGTGTTGAATTTGTTGCACAACCGAGTCTTCACAGCTGTAGGAGATGGGGCTTCTGGATAAGGTGGTGCTGCGTTCCTGGAGGCAGGGGGATGAGTAGGGTTGCCACCGAGATTAAGCATCTGAGACACAGCCTTGAAGCCTCCAGGTACATAGTGCAAGAAGTGGCATCCCTCTCCAAATGGGCACCCGGAAGTACTGAAAGAAAAAAATTCAATCATATTGGAGTTCTATTGATGCACGGGCCAATAAAAAAACAATATCCTTATTTAAAAATGGAGAGAACGGACAAGGAATTATTCCCATATTTATTATGCCCACAATGCATGTCTAGAATGCATCCTCTAACCCCACGAGTCGAGAAAAATCGCTAAAGGAGAAAACACTCTGCAGTAATAAATTATTTGGCTAAGCCCTGACAACTAGGCTTCTTCCTTCCTTTGCAAGGACAGGCAAGTAAAATGATGCTGGACAAAAAGAAAATTCTAATCGAAAATTGGAATACCACACGACTTGCACAGAGGCATGTTACATGGAAGGAAAAACAAATGCTTGGCGCAAAATAAAATGAACTGACACAATGATTTGAAGATGACTGATGTTATCAATGCATCACTCAATTTCACTACCACTAGACAATAATTCATCAGTGACATTAAACGCAGTATGAGAATAAAGATACAATAAGGTTCATATGGAATATCCTTCATAGAAGAAGTTTCTACTTCCATAATGAAACTGAAGCAGGTTGCTCAAGGCCAGATTGAAAATAAAGGTCCAGACTAGACAATGGAGTAAGAAACACTGCAAAAAATCACAAATGTTGAGGAATACACAGAGCCAGGACATGACAGCCAAGTATCTAGAGAACTTTAGAGCTCTGAAAAGTTATATATAAGCACTAGCAGACATTTTATTGTGTAGGTAACCAGGACATGACCTCCAGAGAAGGTTGGTTGTTGCTCTAAAATCTCAAAACAAAACCATTCAATCATTTCAAAAAATACAATTATTCAATTAGGCTAGAATCAAATACTATTTAGTAGATGAATAGTCTTAATACAGAAGTCAAACTATATGCAGCCCATCATGATTAACACTAAGTATGTGTAATTGTGCTCCACTACAACATAAATCATCCTGACCAATCATGATGCTACAACTTTCCTAGTTATATGTAGTTATGGAACCCATTAAAACCTGCCCGCAAGAGAAGACAAAAAGGTTTCAATGGGTTAGTGTGACTAAATATGCTCCTAATATACCTCCATGAAATAATTCCACAAAAACAGGATGAAATCAAATGAAGATCTTGTTAGATGAGACAAGAAGTAACTCCGGTTTCTATATAGACCAAATTTTATAAGCCAATCACCACGACAAAGAGGTTTTGACAACTAAACTAGGTAAATCGTCATATCGACCTGTAATCTTTTATAAATTAATGAGGTGCAGCAGCTAACTAACTTGCAAAAAACGAAAAAATACATTCTGCCAAAAAATTGTAACTTCCCAAACATTTCAGAGAGAGAGAGAGAGAGAGAGAGAGAGAGAGAGAGAGAGAGAGAGTCATGCACAGAAAATCAAGTTCAGACACACTTTAAACAGTTTGAAACTTTCCCTCAGTTCTGCCAATATGCCTGAATCAGCATATTTCAACGTCAGTGATTTAGTCAGTACATAGACTGTAGAAAGCATTGCCAATGTCCCTGGTGAAACAATTTCATTACTCAAACTTTTTTTTGATCGCATCATCTCGTAACCACAAGTTAGCCTCCAGTCCAAAGAATTTCTTAAAGAACATCAAAGCATCAAAATGGAAGATATAAAGATCTAAAAAAAGGGAAATGCAAGCAACAAATTAGACAACAGTAAGTTCTATAGCCAAGGATTTCTGCTCAATCTGTTACCTCCATTAGGAGTTAAGAAAAACATATAAAACTTTGAGTATGAGAGTGCAGAAAAATCCAAGCGCAGATCCAAACATGGTCCAGTAGAAAACAGAAGTACAGTTTTTCAAAACATCATGAGAGCAAAAAAAGAATAGGGATTGGAAACTCATGACAAACTATGTAAAGGATTTCTAAAGCCAGCATTATCATATTGTTGACCTAAATTGTGCCTTATGCATCTTAAAGATTAGTAAAAGAGAGGGGCTCCCACGCATCCACAGTATCTGTTCAGCAATTAAAATTTTGTCACAGAAGTAGATAGCAATTATGAGGTGGACCATGTTGGATCCTTTGCATCAGCTTTGAGTTTACTTTTCCTGCCAGTAGTAGTTAATCCCAATTTCCAACCAATCCTTTGTGAATCAATGGTTTCTGTTCAATAATCTTTGTTAAGATTAGAACAAGAGAGCGAGGCCACCTGTAGCACAACTTTGAATTCCAATTCATTAGTCTATATCACATTGCTTTTACTTTATAAAATAAATAAACAACCCTCAGTTTTGTTAACTCTAACAACAGATGCAATTGTATTTAGACTATTTCTTTTAGATAGGTTAGGATTTGAACCTGAAAAACTTTGTGCATGGCTTCGATTTGCTTCCTATACCAGTTGAAAAGGTCTCCGCTTCTGTTGCAGAACATTAGTTAATTTCTTTCAGTTGACAATTTCAGCGGGTGAATGACCTTGGAATTTAATGACATTAAGTCACATTACCATTTGGTATCACAACCAAAGTAAATGCTCTCCAATCAAGTACAATTATCCACTCACTACTCCGTCGAATGTAATGTAGGGAAAAAAAGCTTTGACACTCCAACAAAGGGTACACAATTTAGCGAAAAGCATTCTCCATCACAATAGTTATTATGACAGCTTAGCAAGTTCAGGTCGCTGAAAATTGGAAATTTAAGGAAAACTGAATACCTAAAAGAAAAGTATATCACCACCTTAATTTTTCATTACTTGTATGAAAAACGTCACTGTGCTACATGTTCTTTTAGCAAATTAACTGGGCAATAGTGATGGTTATGACAACACGAAGTTCTTGAAATGGGAGGCTTCAATCTCTTTTAACATATTGAATGTGGCATCCAGACAAAGAAGAAAGTGATAAAGGAATCTTTTACCAAAGAAACTTATCGTGAATCACAAACTATTAACACGAAAAGCTCCTTAGCCAAAACACATCTAGCGTAACAAGAAACCAACCCGAATTGAGGTTTATAGACTACAATGTTCAAACACCAAGCAACACTATTTCTCAGGTAAACAACACGCCCATTTGCTCATAAACATTTCGTACCGGAAAAAGCGCGACAACAAACTCAAACCCTATAATCATACCAACGAGGACATTCAGGAACATACACAAACTGCAGGGAAAACTGGAGATCCATCCAAGTAAAACAAGGAGAGACGCTTTAAAACCGGCATAACTCAAAAAAACGCCAGAGGGCTTTTAAATTTAATTTCTTTTCCGCAGGGCAAACTACCATAATTGCTAGTCGGCCACTGGACTACTGCACTGCGCAATCAGTACCACAGGAAACAACCGAAGCTGCACTAGAAGCATGAGAAACCAAAACCGTAGCTTTTTTCTCCGACACGCTACACCAAAGCCGAGAAATTACAGAGGTACAAGCGGTGGACACGCATATTCGCGTTAATTGAAAGAGCAAGAGTGATAGGAACGAACCTTCCCTGGATCTCTTGTAACCACCGCCATTGCCGTTCGAGGAAGCGTCGGGCCTCCCTCTCTTACGGCCGCCTCCAAAGTCCATGGCTCTCGCCCGCACCGCGCGGATAACCCGAGTGGAGAAGGAGAAGGAGAAGGAGAAGACGTATAGGGCTGAGAGAGAGAGAGAGAGAGAGAGAGAGAGAGAGGGAGGGCGAGCGAGTTAGGGTTTCGCAGAGGGAAAGGAGAGCATAAGCGGGTGAGATGGGTGGTGGATTGGACTTGGGGGGGTTGGAAATTAAGAAAAATTTACATTCCGAGTGAATTAAATTGAAATTTAAAAAAGGAGAAAAGGAAATTTTGGAGGCGTGACGTGATATTTACAAGAGGTTGGGCTGGTGCGAGCGCGTTCACGGGGAATAGATGACGTCGGCAATCCCCTAGATATCACGTGACGCCTTTCTATCCCAAGCCCAGATCCAATTCCCCGGGCATGCTACCGACCGGGTCGACGGGCTCTCGGTGATGGATATGGACCGTTGAAAGGCCCACGTTTCAACGGCTACTCTCTTCTTTTGGGCCTTGCAACAAGTTCCTTTTTTACTTTGGCACCCGGATCCACAATCCATCGCGGCCGTTGATCATGCGAGTCTCGCACCGAGCCTCACGTGATCAACGGTCATGATGCGTTTGAATGCATGGAACCCGAATCCATCCAATTAGACTTCACTCTCTCCCAAGGCAATCCCGTGTGTATTCAAAGCTCAACCTTCAACCAATTGCTTTGCTATGATGCCCGATCCTCTTTCTCGACCTCCGCATATATCCATCTCCGTTCAGAGTTTATTTTCAATTTTTGATGTTTACTTTTTCTCAAACCTCATGGCCACGTGGCATTTAGGCTCCGTTCTTTTCTTGAAAAATGAATTATTTGAAAAATATTTTCCTAAAAATCATCGTATGCGTCGCTTACGAAAAGCAGAAGGAATGAACGAAATATTTTCATCGCCCAGGAAAATATTCTAGACATACTTTGTTATCGATAATGAAAATATATCTATCGACGAATTATTTAATTATTCCAAGTGATTTAAGCGATCATATTTAGATTAATACTTACTCCTCAATGCTTTCACCAACTAAGACCTTGACAATTGCCCTCTTTATGCTCACCCCCCCCCCCCTCTCTCTGGGATCTAGGAGAACCACGGTGCCCTCACTTTGAAGCCACCACCATGGCTAACTCGATCTCGAGTTGTCGATGACCACACCGTGGTTTTCATGATCGCCCGAGCTCTTGGGGTCTACTAAAACCACGGTGTCCTCACTTGGTAATCGCTGCCATGGCAACCTCGGTCTTAGGTTGTCCGTGACTAATCGAGGTTTAAAGATCATCCGAGCGCATGAGAGAGAGAGTTGTAGATGTTTTACTTTAAAAAAATAAAATAAAAGGAATGACGGCAATTGTGATTTCAATTTATATAATTTGATCCTTCAGTTCCTTTTTATGTTCGATTTGGTTCTAGAACAATCCATTAAATTTATGGAAAAGAAAAATGTTGACTTGACAAGCAAAATCAATTTGCGTCTTGTGCAAGGCCGACCTATCTGCGTCAATCGACGACGGTTGTGACGAGGTTAGGGTCGAACCCTCATTGCGAAGCGGCACGAGGGACGGTCGCCACGGGATGTTTTGAGTGAAAAGACTTAACTGGATCAAAAAAAGATACGCTTGGGCATCTGTTTGGTGTACTGGTCCGAGAGCAAAGAGGGGTGAGCCTCAGTCGGAGCTGTCGCTTCACCAAGCTTTCTTCGTTGAAGTTGCAACCCCTCCTCACAGTGACCTAGTTACCGTTAATAGGTTCGTGCCAAGAAATCCCACATTGCTTTCCCTCTCTTACTCACTGCAGTCCCCGTTTCGTCGTCTCCCTCTCTCTCCCCCCCTGCGTTTATGTTCTTAAGCGAGACTCATACCTCTGCATCGCGTGGTGAACCCAATTCCTTGATTTCGGCGGAAAAGGACGCTTTTTTTTTCGTTTTTATAGCTGAGAGTGAAGAAAGAGGGTGTACTTCTGAGAATTTCGCTTTTGGTGCTGTTTTCATTTTGCTGTGGAGAGTGTGTGCCAGTGCTTGTGCTTGAAATTGTGGAGACCCACAGAGATTAGTCAATCATATGTTCTTGACCCTCCTTGAATTTTGTAACTTAGCCATCTTCTAGAATTGAAAAAAGATGTTCTGCTTTTAAAATTTGAACTGCTCCAATCCCGGCAAATCGTGGCCGGTAGGTTTTTCCTTTTGGGTCGGAAGGTAGCTGAGTATAAAGATAGAGAGAGAGAGAGAGAGAGGGAGAGAAATGACAGTTGTGCGCACTGGGGAAAGCAAGGAGAGTTTTTTAGGACAAGAATTCAAAATGTCTCGATAAGCCTGAGTTGTGTCACCCTCTGCTTGGCCTGGTGCTGCAGCGGTTGTCTTGTTGGATGATGTAGCTGTCTGCTATAATCGAACGATGCTAGTACATGGAAGCAGTTGCCGACATGAACAGTGCTAGAATGAAAATGAGAGAAGTTACCCAGTGAGTTCGGGTGGATGAGTGTTTCGACGAATATAATTGATGAAAACTCACGCAGACTTGATGGAAATTACTTTCCACACTAGATCACACAACTCGTCATTTGATTTGCGACTCCAACTCGTTCTGAATTGCTTTTACGTAATTCTAGGTTTTCAATTTGTTGCACTGGAGTTAATCCGTTCGTAATGGCATTGACAATGGCATCTGGCCTGCACCTTGCAACAGCAAGACCCTATGTATCCTCTTCTCGCCGAGCTTTTAGACTAGGTGCCACAATTCTTGGTTACGGCAATAAGGTGGCATCGTGGGCTGAGCTTGCTGGCACTTGTCATCTATCATGTATGCTACCTCTACGAGGAATTTCTTCGTCATCTGGGGTGAAATCAGATAAGCCTGTGACAATGGCCATGTCTGAAGCTAGTCAAAGCAAGCCTTCGTCAGGTTTGTCAATTGACTTGAGAGGTCAGAATTTTCTTCATGTATTCTTCTATTAGGTCAGCTTGCATCTTTTTTAATCAAAATTTCCTTTCATCTCCTCATTGTAATTTGCTTCTCGTGGCAATTTGTTATTTCTATCTGTTGCAAACATTATTAACTAATCAGTTCATGTGTAAGCTTCTTACATCTGGAAAAGGTGTTGGTATTTAAGGCTAGTTAGTTTAGTACAGGGAATAATACACTAATATTTCAATCTTTCCTCCTTTTGGCCCTTTGTGTTTTCTATATGTTTCGCTACTTTCAGTAGTCACTGGGCTAAGCAGACGAGCTTGCAACATGGATGGATGTCATTCTTGGATGGAATGCCAATCTTATGAGTACTTTTGAACAAAACCTCTGTTTCTCTCTCGAACAGCCAGACAACGATATATATTGTATATTTCTGGCAACAAAAAGTATGGAAAAATTATGGATTTCTTTTTAAAAGATGTTGCGGTAGTTTAAACTTTGTCTTTATACCGATTGGTAGCTTATCTACTCTACTTGTATATGTTTGTTTAATGAGCCAGATATTTTCTGTTATAATAATAGCATATGTCTTCCTTTTATCTGTGACAACAAAGTTTTGTGGTTTTGCTCTTTGTTTATCTGTAGGTAAGAGGGCATTTATAGCGGGTGTAGCTGACGACAATGGTTATGGTTGGGCAATAGCAAAATCTCTTGCTGCTGCTGGTGCTGAAATTCTTGTTGGCACGTGGGTGCCAGTGAGTACTAGTGCTGATAATGCACTTTTATGCTTTTATTACAGTTTGGTCCTTTAGGATGTCTGAGGAATCGTTAAAATGCCAATTCATTGGTGTTTAATTTCTTGGTTAGGTTTTAAACATCTTTGAAACCAGCCTGCGGCGTGGAAAATTTGACGAATCACGCGTGTAAGTTGCTATTGACTAGTTCATGTTGCAACAAAAAACTGGCAATTTTGTTGAATCTGTCACACTGATTCCTCAATGTTTCAGGTTGCCAGATGGTTCTGTCATGGAGATCTCGAAAGTATATCCTTTGGATGCTGTATATGATAATCCTGATGACGTACCTGAAGATGTAATAAGAGAGTATGCTGTATTTTTGAAACGTTGGATGCTAACTTCAGGACCTAAATGAAGATGATACGATTTTACTTTTGCAGGTTAAAACAAACAAACGTTACGCGGGATCCAGCAAATGGACTGTTCAGGTTTGAGAATGTCCTATGCCAATTTTTATCTCGTCATCAACAACGTTGAGATTGAGAATAACGTCTACAAAAGGGACTAATTATATATCAAATGAAGATGGTTAATCTCCAGGGATCATGGATCTTAACCTAAGTGCACAAGGAGAAGTCCATTCTACGACTTCATTTCTTTTGAGAGACAAATTACTTACGTCACTGCCATCTTGCCACATGCAATGAGCAAATTTATTTTGTTTCATATGATTAGCCATGTAGTTTTTATTATGGTTTGGGCACTCTGTGCTGCATTTTTCTTTATCGGTTGCAGAAAGTCATGTTTTTAAGCAACCATATAAACATATGTAGGAAGTAGCAGAATCTGTTAAGCAGGACTTTGGCAGCATAGACATTCTTGTTCACTCACTTGCAAACGGGCCAGAGGTAAACATGTGATTTATGTTCATTCGTTGGTGATTACTTTCTGTTTAGTGAAGCTGTTTACTATTTACTTGTCTTTTTCCAAAGGTAACCAAGCCTTTATTGGAAACGTCGAGGTGGGGTTATATTGCTGCAATATCTGCTTCAAGTTACTCTTATGTTTCATTACTTAAGCATTTTATACCGATAATGAACCCAGGCAAGTCTTTTTCTCCAAAAACTGCTCTTTGAACGGACTCAGATTGTTAACCATAGTCAATATGTCATGTCATCTCACTGATTCTGGAATGTGATTCCCTTCTGAAAACTTGATGGTACTTCTGTAGGTGGTTCTTCAATATCACTTACCTACATTGCTTCTGAGAGGATCATTCCAGGGTACATTTTCAACTCCGAATTTATCATTATTACTTCTCCTTTCCACAAATAATCAATATACAGGTTTCACATGCCGTTTACAGGTATGGTGGAGGAATGAGTTCTGCAAAAGCTGCTCTAGAAAGTGATACACGAGTAAGTATGCTGTTATGCTGTTATGCTGTTATGCTGTATTGCCATCATTCATCCTGAGCTCGTACGCACACATCTTTTTTCCATGATTGTGGGTCATGACTTGTTCAGGTGCTTGCTTTTGAAGCAGGAAGAAAGAACAAAATTAGAGTGAATACTATATCCGCCGGTATGTTGCCATTTTCGCCCTTGCAATTTTGGAAGCATTATTTCAGAGCATCCAACTTATTTCCATAGGCCTCAAGTTTTTTCTACAATTGCTCCTTTGTGGATATATGTGATGAGATAAAAAGAATTAGGTTACGTCTTGCTTGTTGATTTCCAGTAATTATTGCAAAATTCCTACCTATTTGGTCGACACAATTCTTTTGGTCTTTTTTAGCTGCTGTCTTCCTGAAAACTAAAGTGGCAGATGTCACTACATAATGCTCAATATCTGGTGTAGACCTACCACCTATTCAAATCATGAACAAACCAAATATTATCTGAGATTACTAACGCATAACTTTCAGGTCCTTTAAGAAGCCGTGCGGCAAAAGCAATTGGATTTATTGATCCGATGATAGAGTATTCCTTGGCCAATGCTCCTTTGCAGAAAGAACTGTCTGCAGGTGCTGTTCGTTGAACTTATTGGTACTTTTCTCTTTTTAGCATTTTTTGACAATTCTATACTGAGGAGAAATCAATGTAAAACAGAGGAGGTGGGGAACACTGCTGCATTCTTGGCGTCGCCGTTGGCTTCTGCCATAACAGGAGCCGTTTTATATGTCGACAACGGCCTAAATGCCATGGGAGTTGGAGTTGACAGTCCACTATTCGAGGGCCTCGACATACCAAAGGAAAAGCACTGAAGATTACGTAGTTGGTGCAGCAGAAGAGCGCTGCACCGGAAGATTTGCCATCTCTGCTCAGTTTTGCTCTCTTTACCGGCGGCATCACCAAAGGAAGGCTCCAGATTTTGTCCTAGAGTGTTATTCTTCTTTTCTAAAGGAAATGGCATCTCGCGTTCCATGAATTGGAAAAGAAAAGAACAACCATAAGCAAGTGCCATTAATCTATCCATATTTGCTTGCTAGCGTTTATAAAATAGTAATTACTCCGAAATCCTTCCATAAGCAGTACCTTCACTCCAGCATTGACAAAGATAGCTGAAAGCAAAAGTATCAAAGATCAGCCATTAGAAACTCCATCCGTTCCCCGCCATAAAGCAGCCCTAGAAAAATGAGAACACACTAAAGCAGAGAGGCTTCATGCAGTCACTGAGTAAACGTGATCCTCCTAAATGGCTGGTCACCGCATGAAGAGACCCCTGGACCAGTCGTGACTAAATAACAAAGCCTAGGAGACAGAAGCAGCGGATTCTGGGTTCTGTGATTGAATGTTGGCAATTGGCTAAAAGTGCTCAATTGAGGGGTAAGGGTACTTATTTTACAGCATCACCTCAACAGGGAGAGTCGCTTTAAGTTGAGCCAATAAAGCAGAACGGCCTTGGCAAGTCGGCATCTGAAAAATAGGGAATCGCTCGAGTGGCTTGTTCTTGACATTTAATACAAGAATTCTCATACCCGATTCTTCTGATTGATAAAGGACCAGCCACAACATAGTGCGTCCTCACATGATCTAAAAACCTAAAATATACACCCCATAGAAAGACCAGAGTCAAAAACAAAACTTCCAGAAAGAATTAGAGGTACGCACTTCCAAATAGGGACTAAGTTAGTAACGCATAGACCATCTACCTATGTACACCAAAAACTGCAGAAACTAGAGAAGCAGACACTGCAGTAGTCTTGACATGAGCCATGATCTCAAAAAAGCAGCCTCATTGAACTTTCCGTTTACATTTTCGGATGGCATTAGCTCTTGTTGAAGAGTCGTCATGAATTACAGGAGAGTCTTCTATCACCGTTTCTTCCTGTATGACCAAACCACGATTTCTAGTCAGTTTCCTAATGGGTGTTGTGGGTAATGCTGATTGAGAATTACATGACACAGGATCTGCTTGAGAAGCAGCCAAGCAGATCTGCTGCTCTCTATGTGGCATCAACTCCTCTCCATGTGGTAGCGTGCCAATCATCATCTACGGCCAACAAGGAACAACTATGGTCATATTCCCATAAACAGAAGAAATATATTTTTCAGTGGAAATGGAACAACATAGAAAAGTAGAAGAGATCTTGATGGATGAAAACGAATAAACAAAAGAGACTTAGCATTCTTCTGAAGGTGCAGATGCCTACCTTCCAATCCCTGTAATCAAATCTGAATACAAAATGGCTGTAAGCCACTTCACCAGACAGAACAAGACTAGAAACAGGAGCATTTTTTGGTGCTGCAATGCAAATAATTAACAGTGTCAAGCAAAGGTGCAGCCATTGCTGATAACGAAGATTGAAAGAGAAGTTCATGAGGAAGAAATAAATCTTACAAACAAAGTGATTGCCCTTTTCATCCACAATAACCTCCGCTCGCCCATCTTTGACTAGGAAAGACAAAGCAAACAGATTCTCAACAGTCTGTGCAAAAGACTGTCTGTTCAAAATCAAGCTATCAAGTCCAACACGCTTCTTCCTTCTTAAGATCTCAAACATTGTTGACATGTTCTTGTCGGTATCTGTCTTCCCTTCAACCCCACCATCATCAATCTGTCACAAATGAACCACTGGCTTTTGTCATCTCAGACATCTCAGTTCCAAAGATACTGCTCAACCCATTTTGAGCTTAAACTTATGTGGAAGTCTAAACTTTACGTGCTTACTAAAGGTCAATGTGGATCAGCAATAATATTGCAAGAGAATAAACTCACCAATAAATGTCAAAGCAGAGTTTAAGCACGACGAAAAAGAAGAGGTTCCTCCAGAGAAAAAGTTCCTCTAAGAGAATTCATAACCCCACCAGAATGAGCAACAATTAGACAACTGAAAAAATAATATCCAGGTGATGCAATACTACCATTGATGATTACCTTACCAAAAATGAAAAAACCTGTTTCTCAAGCAATGACTTCATTTATTCTGTCATCATTTGTTTACTAGCTTGCTTGCTCATGGTACCATAGACATGCTCAAGACGCATAATCTTTGACCATAAAAGTCGTATCCAAAAAGAAAACATATCTTCCTTATTTGCTCACAGTATTAAATGGTTTAAAAGTTGTAACAAGTTACGTCCTCGGCAACTCAATTAAATACTTCGGCATGCCTTCTTTTTAAATTAAAGTAAAGTAAGTCCAAAGGTGAAAATACCTCCTCAGGGCGAGCACTTTCAGTGGGTCTTGTATGCCTTCTATGAACAGTAACCTTCCTTTGCTTAAGCTGAGTATTCATTGGTCCAAGCCTAAAAAGAAGGAAAGAAGTAAAAATTCAGGAGAGAAACATGACACTAAAAAATCTGACTGATGACTTTCGAGACATTCAGGTGAAGAATCTGAGGATAACTCACATGGTGGAACAGCCATGGAAGTTTCTAAAGATGGGCGAAACACGTACGCCTAAATCCTTCCAGATAAAGGGGACCCGATCATTTTCACTGATTCCCAAGCCTCCCATCGGCTGACCGAAATCCTTGAGTAAGCAATTCACAAAATCAGATGGAGTTATGCCCTCACTGGAGTATGATTTCACTGAGCTAACCAGAGTGTTTGCAATATCTAAAAGTGCCTCAGCATCTGCCACTTGCTCCCTCGGCTTCTGTACTGAAAAGTACACGGAGAAAGAAAAAATACCACAGTTTCAATACTAAAATCAAGTCCACAAACACCAGCAAATTGTTGTATAAAAAAGCAGAAGGGCTCTCCAATCACTAAATTCTACAAATTCGATAAAGGATCCTATGGTGTCCTGTCAAATCCAAACGATAGCTCCATTATAGAAATTCAATCCCGTGTTCAGTCACTCATTCGATGGCGCATACATGACATAAGCATGAGAACGAAGCAACTAATGTATACGGTAGCAACAATGCTCAGAATCATATTCCTTCGGAAGTTAATGCTTACAAGCAAAAATAATTAACGACAAAACCATATCTTAGCGGCTACAGGACAATTGACAGGCTTACCCAGTTCGTACAAGTTCTCCACTTCAGTGATGATGGTAGCGAATTTATCCGAGTCCGCCCTCAGCAAGTCATCTCTTTCGTCTATAACGACAGAAAAAACAAATTTGATAGCATCATTCTAAGTGTCAAGGAAAGAGGAGGGGAACGAGAAAACTGACAAGTACAACAACGGAAGAACAAACTCCAACAAAAATCAAGAAGCAGTAGCCACCGTTGATGAGGTTTTTGACGGCGAGGTAGTGGGAGCGCAGGACTCTGCGAGCAGAGTCGTCTTGCTGGGTCGCCTGCGCCGGCTCCTTCTCCCCGCGGTTCCTGCTCAACCGCTCCCTCTCCACGGCCCTGAGCTGCTCCGGGGCGGCGACGGCCTCGCCGCCCACTCCGTTCCTCTTCGAGCCAATCCCGGCGCCGTCGGAGGTTACCGCCTCCCTCTTCATGGGGGAGAAATCGATCGCGAGTGAAAACCCTAGCAATTGGGGAGAAAGCAAAACCCCAATGTGGAGACTTCGCTGATTCGCAAGCGCGGCAGGGAGAGAGGAGAGAGAAGTTTGAATCGAGTTTGGTTCTCTCTCTTCTATCGCCTTACATAGCTTCTTTTTCTTTTTTCTTTTCTCTTTTTTAATTTCTTTCTTTTTGTTTGCCTTCGATGCATCTATATTTCCTTTTTGGAGTTTTATTATTGGTAATTTACAGCTGTAATTTTGTGATAAATTCTCGATGGGACAATTTGGAAAGCTGAGCAGTAAATTTTGTCATTTGGGTTTTCACTTCGAGAAAATATTAGACAATCTCCCTCCTCCACGTCACCATGTCCCATTCCATTCATCAATCGACACGTGGCACGGACCGCCCCCCAGCCCGAGGTCTCCGTTCCTCCTCCTCTCTCCACTGTTCATCTTCCCCCACCCAAATCCTCCAATTTCATCCCATGCGTCCACCTCTGCGTCGGGCGGATAAAATTCGTCAGATGAACGCAATTGTAAAGATTTTAGGACTGAATCGATAAAAAAAAAAAAAAAGAATTGAATTGGCACAATTATAATAATACTATGACTTTTTTGTTAATTTTTCCTAAAGAGGCTCAAATAAACAATTTAAAAGAAGCGCAACAAAAGGATACGATTAATCGCCTCATACCTGATATTTTTTTTCTTAACAATGGTGCCCAAAAATGATTTCTCTTTTCCATTTGATGATATCTACTAATGTTTATTTTGTATTCCTCTAATTGTACTGAAGTTTAGGTGTCCCTTTGCCAAGTAAGTTAATCCAATTGCAATAAAAATAATGTAATCAATCGACGACAACTTAAACTCTAATTCCGTAATAAGAAAATTAGTTCAATTCTCCTCCTTTTTCACTCTTGTTGTTCGTTCGGGTTTGTAACTAATGAAAAC
The DNA here is from genome assembly GCA_029784005.1 of Lenwebbia sp. NSW1173648. Classification (NCBI taxonomy): domain Eukaryota; kingdom Viridiplantae; phylum Streptophyta; class Magnoliopsida; order Myrtales; family Myrtaceae; genus Lenwebbia; species Lenwebbia sp. NSW1173648. Next base: position 3,385,259 of record JARCGZ010000011.1, read on the forward strand.
AAGAATGAAGAATGAAAAAGAAGGAGAAATTAAATTAAAATAAAATAAGTAAAGGGTTGGATGAGGAATCCAATTTTGGATTCGATGTGGATAAAAGAACTTCAATGTGATTTTTTTTTTTTTGATAAGAAAATTGGTTAAAGCCGAAAAAAAATTAGCTTCAAGAGATTGTGAAAAGAACATAGTGTCCAATCACTCATCATTTTCAAGATTAGCAACCTAGTCTGCATGACGGTTTTTTGTTTTGTTTTTGAAAGCTATGTTGCATTTTGAGTTCAAATTGAGAGTTTAACGGTCTTTTGATATCTTTAAACAAAGCACGACCAACGTTATTAAACGTAAGCTCTGGACTGAAGATGAGTGGCCAATTCAAAATGAATCTCGATGACGATTTTGCGAAGTTGAGTCCTAACCGCAATATCAAAAGTTTTGCTTGGTGATGAGGACCATATTCCGACAAAGGTAACAAAACCACCGAGTTAGACATCCTCTCGTTTCAGAATAATCCCCCTGCACTTGCAAGTCTTAGGTAAGATGATCCTCTCATGGTTATTGGGTTGGTGAAGAAAGAGCCCCAACTAGTACAAAAAAAAAAACCTGCAAGAGAGAGGCTCTATCAGTATTCAGTTTTAATTTACCTTGGTAGAGAATCCAATTGACCAAATTCGGAGAAGTATGTGAAATTTTTTCAAATACATGAAACTTTGGTAGAGCGAGCCGAATAATTTCTTACTTTTAGATATTAGTAGAAATTTTTAATGTAAACGATTAAATCCTTTTTGGCTACGAGAAATTAATACTATCAATAAAATAAATCACAATATTCCCTGTGCTAGAATTGCATGCTGTGAGAAAAAGTTTCTTGCATGCCTAAAAGACCGTTTGAGATTGTCCTTTTCCTAAGTGGAGAAGCACTTTACACGTTGGGGAAATGTCTTTTTTTTTAGAAAAAGAAGGATAAGGAACAGCCTTTAAGATATGAATGTTAATAAAAAGCGGACCAAGACACAGCCTTTACGATATTACACTTTTCTAATATATATATATATATATATTATTGTTATTGAGGGCGGTGGCCCTCGTCGGCACTGTACGATGGTGTTGCAGCCCTCACGGAGTTGGATGAGGGCTGTGACGCCTTCGCCTGGGGCTGGGCGAGGGCGCGACACCCAAATCTGACAAGGGCGTGCAGCCCTCGCCTAGTTGTTGGCAGAGGTCAGCCCGCGACCCTCAATCAAAAAAGAAATAATGAAAAGAAAAAGAAAAAAATAAATAAAAGTTATTAAAAATGTCCACATTCGCGGGGGCCGTACCACGTAGGATGGCCGACATTCACGTCAAAGATTTTCGATCAAAATTGGTCGAATGCACTCAATTGACACAAATGCAAAAATTTAGGACTAAATTGACACAATTAAAATTTAGGACAATTAGTACAAAAGACAACATGTTTACGACTTTTTGACACTTTTTCCCATTTCATGCCAAGCCCCTTTCAAAAAGCATTGCTTGCCCGTTGGACCTTTTCTATAAGTTCTTTGGGCCCAAGGGCCATTGTTCTGCCAAAATTCAGTAGCCCAACGACTATTAGCAAGACCACTTACATTAGCAAAATCATTAGTTCAACTAAGGTTGTAAGTGGTTTTGTCGCTAAGAAATAACACAAATAGAATAAATGCGTTACTTCCATGACAAGTGTTGATACATACTATACCTTGAACAGAAAGCTTTAGAATGCCAATTCATGCCAAAAACTTTAATTCGAAGTTAAATAGTAATATAAAAGGAAAAAAGAAAAACAAAAAAGAATGCGAGTACCTTGGACCATTTGTAGCATAATCATGATTTTAAGCAAAACAAGGCAAATTTGTGGTATTCGGTCCCTCAAATCTCTCTCATCTTTTGTAATAACTGCAAGATAAAGACACGAAACAAAATAGTCAAGAGATCATATATGTCTAACCCGGTGGCACGAGAATTCACTTAAGGCAATCAAGAGTCACGGCACTGATGAACGAATGAAATCCGGAAGTTGCTCACAAAATGGAGGAGGCAAAATCGCATCAATCGAAATGATAAGACCCACAGAGAGAGAGAGAGAGTATCTCACAAGTAAATAATGTAATTGATACAGAACTCATTATACAATTTCTTGCTCATCCGCTCGGAGGTTCCTAACAGGAAACCAATGGAGCGAGACCGCGGGTGGAGCAGCGGAAGTACAATAATCAAACAAGAAGAATGTCTGCCATTTATTGGTGTTATTTTAACAGGAAGCAACAACAACTCTGAATGCTCCTAAACTTAAAAAAGGAAAGAAAAAAAACCCTTTATCACAAAATTCGTTTTGGTTCCACAATTAAATTACTTTTTTGGGGCCAAGACTAGTCTGTATACATAGCCTAAACCCGATCGATAACTTCTCTCTGGAGCCCACTTGATCCCTGGCATGAATGTAAGCAAAACTCGAAAACCAACTCAACTAGTGTGCAGTAATTAAGACATTTTCATTTGGATTTGCCGATGTACATGTACCAAAAACTCGACATAGGACAAGCTGCCAGAGTTCTTGTCCTCAACCAGAGATGAGAAGAACAGCATTCCTGGAAGGAAAAAAGACACAATCTTGTCAGATCAATCCTGCGTATGAGGTCAAAAGCCAACAATTCCCTAAACCCCAGCACATTCATTACTAATCTGAGATTACTTGCAGAACCATAAGCTTTTGTAATGGCCAGTGTATATTTTAGAGTGGATTTACACTACTTAGAAGAGATAAATTAAGCCACTCCTAGACACTTGATCCTTTTTTTTTCCTATAAAAAAGGAGAAATCTGACATCATAGAGAAGGTTTAGGAAGACATTTGATTTGACAGAGCCATTCGAATAAAGACGGCCTCAGTCATGAAAACTTGATTGGTTTGACCAGCAAAGCCACTCCAATTTCTTAAGTCAGACAACCAAAAGTAACTTAGCACAAGCAATCTAAACCCCAAATGAAATTACATGGCTGCTGATGCACTGACCTGAAGGATCTCCTTTCTTGCATAATCTCAAGCTGTGTTTAAAAAATGAGAAAAAGAAAAAATCAGAAAAGTGAATCCTTAGCAATATAATTGATGTAACTATATTAAAGAAACAGATAAAGTTCTGAATGATGTAAGAAACCAAGGAGACGATAATATTCACCGGAGATAGGAACATCTTTGCCGTCGTATCTCATTCACCACCTCATTCAGTTTCTTAGATAGCGGATTCTCGTACTGCTGGAGAACAAACTGAAATGCAAAATCGTTGCTTAGAAATGAAATAATTTCAAACTATAGATGTAATACCAGGAACTCATGTGGAGCATATACCAATAAGTCATAAGTAGGCCAGAAAATTGGAGCATCCATTAGGAAACACGTCGTTATAGAAGGAAATGATATAGTCTATCCAATCCAAAGGCAATCAACAAAATGCTGAGGCCTAACAGGTGGACCTACTCAATAATTTAACAGGATCACTGGTATCCAACCAAATTCTAGCCTTGTTGCCTATTATCACATGCATTCGTGCATAACAAGCAGTTGAATAGTTGATAGTCCAGATCCCAATCGTGCAACTTTTTTCATCACTCAAACAAAATCAGAAGTAGATTTCGATAAAAACAATTTTACAACAAGAATTGGCATGAAACCAAATTACCTGAGTAGGAATTTCTTCTACTGAGGATGTGCCAAACAATTTACTCAAAATATCTGGATCGACTGAGTTCCCTACATATATTAGAGCATCGTCACCATTTTCAAGAAGATAGATTCCCTCATCGGTGACATGCTCACTTGAAAGAGGAATTACAGCTGGAACAATGGATCCATCATCCTCCTGTTATTATGCAAGAGAGTTATCAGTGATTCAATACGGAATTAGTGAAAAACGGAACAAGCAGCATTTAACCATTACCCTTGAATTTAGGTCATGGATGGGAATCATTCTGGGATAGACCAGAGGAATTGCCAGAGGAGTAGATACAGATGAAACATAGTTCACCCAGAAAGATCTGTCGTCTATCTTCCCATCATTTCTCAACCCTGTACCTTTTATTAGGGCTGAAACACAAAGGAGTATGTCAATTACGTAAAATATACCTACATATAACAAGTTTAACCATTAACACAAGATATAGGGACGTGTCACGTGCCATCATAGGGCCATTGACAAATATATTTACAAAGAATATTAAGGAGTGCCCTCAAGGCACTTGTTAAGCTACATTTGGTATTGAGTTGAAAATGTTAAAAGAAATTGCATGTTCCATTGTCTTGAAATGTGTCAAATTTTTGCACTTTACTCATATTTGAGGTCTTCAAAATCTGACATTACTATATTTTTTAATGCTTAATTAGTGCTACCCTGGAATTGCCAACGTTGTCAAAACTCAATGCCAAGTTGAGCCATAGGAAGTGTGTGAACATGACTATAAGTCCCAGAATTGGCAACTCTGGGCCACTACCAAGGCCTTTTACTCCTGTAATAACCTGATTGCTGTAGGACGGGGACTGTCCCAATCCATTAGGAGTCAGACAGTCAAAGAGACCCGATCAACCAATGTCATCAGGAAGAAAGGGCACTTGTCAACAAAGCCATACAACAAAACTTAATAACGCGTGAGTTTTTATAACGTGACGAAATATCATATGTCGGACATCTTTGAACTTAATAAAAAACTGTCTGCCCAGCTTCATACAGCTGGAAATTCAAAAGTTTTTCCACCCCTTTGAAAGAATGTGTAAACTATAATACATAAAAGCATCAAAACAAGCATGGTTTCCCTTCCTTTATATGCTGGCGCTTAACAAAAACAAAATAATCTGGCCCACATACAGGGGATGAAGAAGAGGTAACATTTTTTTTCACTATAAGCCATCAAGACTTTAGATTAGCACTCCCAGCACAACCCTTTCATACCAATTCCCAAATGTAAGCAGGGGAAAGAAGTTTACCAAGAGTATATAGAGGTAGAAGCTTGAGAGCCTCCGGAAGAATTAGCTGTCCGGATGATGACACTGTGGCACAAAATTTACGGTACGAAAGCAGAATGTTGATGCATAAGTTTGTTGCTTGTTCGCGGACCTGTGAGAGTGGACTTGAAGGAATTTCACTAGCCGCTGCAGAGAGATCGGACAAACAGATAAAGAGGCCAAAAATCATAATCCTCTAAAGTTGAGGCAAACACCAACAATATACAGTTATGTCTATCAACTATTCTTCCAATTAAAAGAGCAACGGGCTGGTAACTGCTGGTTATTTCGATGATCACTAGCAAGTTTACCCCACCAAGTACAATCAATGTTTTGCACATAGTAAATACTAACATTATTAAGATGGAAGACGCAGTCAAATTTCCTGAACAAGGGCGACCCCAACATTGAGCAAAATTAAGGCCAAACACAAGCCACTAAATTCAATACAAGAACATATGGGAGTCAACAAATAATTAATACAATGGAAGAACATGGATTATTACATACAACACATGAATGGCATAGGGGGAGAAGTTACAGAATACCTTGCTTCAACAAACATGTGAATTGAGCATCCAAGTCAGCAGCTCGGAACAGATTAGTTAGCATGCTAGTGCATGGAAGAGACAAAGTTGTAATGCGAATTCTTCGTTGGCCGTATACAGTGGTGTAAAGAAGTGCACACTAAGTAAGAGATATAAGAAAAGGAAAGTTAAAACTAAGCTATTCCAGATAAACCCCTGCGAGCTACAAGAATGAGAGAATTGAGGGAACCTACCTGAAATGCACATTCTGAGCCATCCTGTAACTTATCATCATGCTTCAAAGTTACCATTACTGTTTTGTCGCAGTCAATCTGCACAAGAACGGGGATTAGCATATAAAACAGCCATGTAAGAGGATCTAGAAAAAGCTCAAGAAAGTGATATAAAACAACAATGCAAAGAAGTATTGTTGAAGAGTTGTAGGTAAAGTGAGAATTTGGCCATCTTATGAAGTGAGTCATCAAGGAAAGACCTAGGATGCATCAGCAAGCAAAATATTCTCTAAGAATAATACGGAACATTATTTTAACTTTCTCCTCGTAGTATAAGAACTCCAATCTGATACCTAATTCCTGGAATCTGCAATAGTATGTGCATAACTGAATATGCGTAGAAGTACCAAGAGATGGTTCAAATCTTCATTAACAATTTATTTTACTTTTGATAACCCAATGGTTCGAGCCTTTATACATTTAATACACCAGGATATCGTTCATGGCGCTAAATCCGTTGATAAAAGCATTGTAGAATCTGTCTTACATGAGTTTTGTTTTTCATTTTGAATGTTCTATTTACATAAATTGGCACTCCTAAAGAAAATTTTCCAAGTGCCAAAAAATAGTAATGCATCAATGACTCAACTTAAATAAGATACAATGCCTTTCAAGCTTACCATAGGTAATAACAGCAAAAAAACTGATGCTAAGGGCTTCCATCATTCAGGAAGAAAATGAGATGGAAAGCACGTATTAATATATTACAAAAGATACTTCGCAGAAAGACACATACCCCGGGTAGATCAATGTCAGTAGGTATGCGTTTGCAAAAATTCCCATGATATTCTTGAACTTGAATACCCTACAAGATATCAACTAATAGTAATATAAAGAAGTACAGAAGCAATGATAAATGCATAAAAAAAAAAAAAATTATCTTTAGTCGCCATTAGAAGTACCTGACTGCATCTCACTCGCATTACAGCCTCAAAACCTTGAGGTCTTGTAATATTCCATCTCAGATCATTGTAAAGCTTTGCAGGATCTGATAGAGCTGAGAAGGGATGATAATAATAAACCTGGAATAGATTCAAACAAAAAAAAAGGGCAATATGTGAACGAAATTAAAATGGAAGATTGCAATAGCACGTCTATTGCACTCGCAGTGACTTATTACAAATGTGTCATATCAAGTTCCAACAAGTGTATGGCAAAGCCCACCCAACCAAGCAAGCTACAAGGAAACTGATAACTGCATATCTACCCACTTTGCTTATATCACTGCGTCGCATGCACCCTCCTACCTACTCTAAATGGCATAAGCTCCCACAACAAGAAACTTCCTTCTGAGTACAAAGGACGCATCAACGGATTGGCAAATGAAGACACGACTTCATGAGATATATGGCCCCAGGGATCAGGTTATCTAGTTAGACAAACTGATTTATAAATATAATGGCCCCAAGGAGTTTTTCCGAATTCTCAGCCAAACAAAGACAGTCCTTTAACTAGCATAGAAGGGTGTGAATAATTTCCATAAAGCAAAAAACTATAATTTTACTGAAATATAGAAGTCATCCACAACAAGAAATAGAATGAGAGAGTATACCTGCCCTCCAGTAGTTCTTGGTACCACAGATATCGACGCAATATCTATGTAACTCTGGGTAGTGAGAAACACATCAACGCAAACCTACAGAATTTCAAAATAAAAATGTTAATCCATGTGAAAATGCCAACAGATATCTTACATGAACAGATGACAAAAGCAAGAAACAGAAGCACGTCTCGATATTCCTTCTCCTGAATGTATCACAAATTAAAAGACTTGATGCAAAAGGTTACCTGGTACTCTGCAAATTCAATTGCCATTGTCTTCAAAGTTTTGTCAGCTGGTTGGAGTAACTTATGAGCCTCCTACATTTTCCATGAAAACAACTAAATGTGAGAGGACAACTACAGCCAAGGAAAAATACTGAGAATGTCAGTTTAACTAAATACATGGCAACAAGATTCCTGTAATATCTTCATATTTTTCTTAAGCGTTGATTTTTCTGGAACGTCACAACAATGAAAGCATAAAAGGATCAGCCAAAGGAGTACATGCACGAAACATACTGAGAATGTCAGTTCACTAAATACATGGCAACAAGATTCCTGTAATATCTCCATATTTTTCATAAGCGTTCATTTTTCTGGAACGTCATCAATGAAAGCATAAAAAAATATGCCAAAGGAGTACATGCACGAATATGTTCCGTATAACAAGCAATTCACAACTCCAGCTCCTTGACCACAACCCACGTTATACAGGTGACAAGATGATAAAAAGAATAAATGGAACCTGGTGAAAAAACAATAATTACATTTTGGCCAAAAGCAGGACTTAAATTACTTAAAGGGCAGTAGTATGGATGCAAAAAAGACCGTATGCAATAAACGAACATAATTCAGCAGCCAGATTGGCCGTTGGGCCATAATCTAAAGAACTATATTTCTTTCAATAGACTAGCAACACTATTTCTCTCAATAGACTAGCAGCACATGCTGGCGGCTACAAGCAGAGTAGAATCTGACAAATGTTTACATTAGTGAATATTGGAAAGGGGGGGCGGGGGGAGGGGGTGAAGAGGGAATAGAGGAGTCCTCCTGGAGTCCATCTAGATTGCATTTCAGCTAGCTCCTACCTTTTCTCCAGATGTGATATTAGTTCTTCCTTCAGCCTCTCTGGCAGAGAGAGCACCAATTCCGACTGATGGCAAGACTGTATCATTTTCGGACAAAATCAAGAAATTATCAGTGTTCATACATCTATTTACATGGTAAGCAGATTGAAAACTCATCCACCAAAGAATAAAACAGGACATAACCTCAGAAAGTTACAAAATAGCAGGAGATGCCACAGACGTGTTTCAGGAAAACAAAAGGTCTGCTACAGAAACCAATACAGCTTAGAAGTTCCAGCAACCAGTTCATACAAAACAGGCACTTCAAACATTACAAGAGAGCCAACCACAGGCCTCGGTATAGAAAGTTTGGGTCCTCGGAATCCAGATCTACTGCAAGTTCTATCAGAATATCTATGAGAAGCATCCAGATTTACATTGCCTCATTGAAATGAGCAACTGTGCCAAAATACATGAGATATTCTCTTCATAGAATAACGCCGGGACCAAGGTGTACACTTGTCAGACTTGGAATCCTTTTAGTGTTCTCTCCTTTGCCTTCACTTTTTCTTTTACTTTTGACTTTCAGTTGATTATCTAAAAATACATTACCATGTATTCAATGATTACAACAAGAACACGAGCGATTCCGACATAATGCACCTAAAATAAACTTTTCCAAGGTGTGTTGGCTGACAAACTATAACACGACACAACATCAAATCGACATTTAACCTATTTATCTAAAGCTAACATAGGATCTTCAGTCATATCTTCCAACACAAGATATCTGAGATGTGATGGTGCATTTACTTTTTCACATTATCGATGCTACATGTATAGTATCTCTTACGTAAATTGTAATATCTTCCATTTAAGCCCTCCCAACACCTTGCATCCATATTTGGACAAGCATCAAACTGCAGCATTGGATAGTACAAAGTAGGGAAAACTTAATCAAAGAGGCAATTCTTCATATTTCCCTACTCACTCAAATATTCTTCATATTCCCTATTGACTATGCACGGTATGAATGATTGATCACAAATTAACACATTACAAATTAAGATAACCAAGACAAATTAATGCATCACAAATTAAGATAAATTCAATGAAACCTAGAACATGCCTGATTGAAAAACCAGAAGTTTCCCGCCAGTACTTTTCATTGCCAGAAAAGCAGCCTGAAGGTTTAAAAAGAGAAAAGAAAAAGGAAATTGTTAAATAAAAAATTTCATATGGGTAACGTGTCATGCAATTAAGGCATTAAGAGCATAGCAGTATTTTCTCCAGTATGATGGTCAACGCCTGGAAATTAAAGAGATGAAAGATAAACTAAAAGAAGCATTTCCAAAACATAATTAGTAAATAATAAAATAACTACAATGCAATGGTGCAGAGTTTCAAGCTATTTCATTATCCCTGCTTTATTAGTCCTCCATTTCTTTCTTTCAGTGCTTTATGCTTTGTATAATTCCTGTCCACGCAAATGCTAATGTACTGCCTTTTATGAAAGAAACTTTCTTTGTCTTAACTTAAAAAGATGCTCAAAGGAAGAACTTCCATTGAGCATTTCCTGATGAGTGACATAGTCCTGTTAACTTTCGGAAGCATAAAGAAAGTTTGTGTCACAGGCATAAGATCTGATATTCAAGGCTATTAAGGTTACTTAGTTCCTAAAACCAAGCAATCAGTAAAACAGAATTTGCTGATTTCAAACAGTTAAGTACACCTCTCTCAAACTTTTATCTTGCTTAAAGCCAGATACTTGTTTTCATATGCCGTCCCATTTTCGTTGGCAGATTTTATTTTCCCGTGACTTGCTTTAAAACACCAAAATTAGTCTTTTTATAAGTTTAATGCATCTCTAAACGACTTCTTCACTTACGTAGCTCATTCTCTCTTCTATTTCAGCCTATTTCTTCTCTAGATAGTCCACCTGTTTTCAAATTTTATACTATGATTTACAGCAAGTAGTTTTTACTTTTGAGGGCATCACTCAACAAATCCTGATGTACGTAGCTCATTGTCTTATCTTTCAGTCTATTAACACACAACGCGACATTTGAACAAATTAAAGAACCAAGAAAAAAACATCACAATGATGTTTCTCAAGGATAAGTCCATCAGTTCTCATTATATTGCATTTGCCAGCATTAGGAAGAGCCCTAGAAAGAAAAGGACATACCTTTACTGCAGCACCAAAGGCTGATTCGGCAATTTTATTATTTTGGAACATAGATGGAATGCTTTCCAGCAATAGCTCCAAGTGTTGACGGCACTGCAATCGCGGAGTAGAAAAATAAATTAAGTATAAGATAAACTTGACCAGCATTAAGAAAGCGAAAAAATAGATCATCTGTTCTAGAGGAACAGAAAAAAATTGAAGGGTAAATTTTTCATTTTATGCTTCTTAAATTGCATTATGAAGCTCACCTCAGAAAGCTGGACGATAACATCACTTTGCAGCGGAGTGTAAACATCTTGTATATCGGGAACGATTAGCATCAATGGCTGAAAACGTTCATTGCTTGTCAGAACCAACATTCACAATCCTCTTAATTGAGTTTTCAGCAGAGAATAGGTCAATGCTCTCCAAATTGAACAAAATATACTTTTAGAAAAATGAACAAAGAAGATATAAAAGCTGTCTCACAACCAGTCAAGAAAAGGGATCGACTAACAAGCAAAGAAAGATGTGGGATTACAGCCATTGCAATTTCAGAATCCATCAAATACTTTCAAATATTCCATTCATTTGAATCACTTGAGTCTTGCGACAATTGCTCACTGTCCTACCTTGGGAAGAAAAAAAACTTCCTAAATAAAAAAGGATAAGACACCCAATTCCTCATAATCATCGTCCCACACTTTCTTAACCCTAGATTTTTATATATATCATTTAACACCTCAGGCATTCTAATTGCTATGTTCCCTTCTGGCTAATATCCTCGCCAGCACCACTACCATCCATGCATCAAAGAAATGACAGACTGATAACACTACTACTCTGAAATAGAGAATCAACTACGAGTTCATAAAGTTCAACATAGCCTCTTGAGCTAGTCAATGCCCAATGACCAAAAAACATAAGACTCTCCAGACAGAAATGGGCATCTGCCAAAGAAAAACATTGCTCGAAATTGCATAACTGAACTGCCTTTTTCGTTGAAATCCAACCACAAGAGTAGACTATACACCAACCAAATTGCTGGGAAGCCATCTTTCCTACGACAACTCCCCCCCCCCCAAAAAAAAAAAAACAAAGCAAAACAAAACAAAGTAACTTTACATGGGTACGACCTTAATTAAATTGGCTACATGACATCAGAAAAACAGCATCCAGTGCTTTTTTTCCTTTTGCTAGACAAAATTGTGAAAAAATCTATCCCATTGTTTCTGCTGGACTCTTCATTATTTTATTTGACAGAATTCATTCTTAAGATATATTCATGCCCAAATTTGTATTATTTTACTTTGATAAGCCACGTGAGAAAACAGCGAAGTGATGGAACTTCTAATGAGATACCACTGAATGAAATAATAATCACTGGACTATACTCTGTTAATGAAAAGAGAAAAAAGCCACAAAATGAACTATTTAACAGGCTTAACGATGGGATGCATTATCCAGTGTCCATGGAACAGAACCCGTAAGGGAAAAGCAATAGCACATCTGATTGCCTCTGAAGTTCTGATAGACCTTCCAGTCCTTCTAAATACTCATTAACATGTACTGAGTAATGAATGGCTCACTTGAAAAGTATCACGCAAGCCAAATATGCCGTAATAACTTGTTTCTTAATTAACTGTAATGCCTGAAACTATCAACCCTAAAGAAAAATAAAACAAAATGCACTTTTACAAACCACACAAAATTGCAGACAAGCCATAATACAAGAAGCTTCACAACTAAACACCATTTGATAATCATATGAAAATAGCGTTTCATCAGGAAACCAATCTTAAATAGAGCACAGTACAAGAAAAAAAAGAATTGACAGCACACACCTGTTGCAGTGCACGTTTTAAATTGTAAAATTGTATCGTGGAGTCAAATGTCGCAATTCCAACCATTGTCCGAGGACCTTCCTGCCAAATGACAGTATGAAGATATTGATCAGAAAAAACATCACTTACCAACAACCCTTTGATAACACAAAGCAGTTTGACTTATTTTCTTTTCTTTCTATTCCATCAGTTTTTGACTAACTTTTTGTAGCCATAAGGACAGGGATTAACAGGAAGTCAGAATAATAGCTACCATTGTTCTAATGCATCTGCAATGAAGTAGATGGATAAGTGATGTAATATTAGGTCAGATGCTACAGAGATATCAATGTAACAAATCGAGTATCTCCATCCCGTGGGCAATTGCACCAAATTCATATGAAACATCAAATGCTACTCCAATTTTCAGTGGCAGGTCATTACATGAAACTAGCAATGACATTATAAAGGATGATGCAAGCAAACTAAGCCTAGCAAAAAGATTATCAACCAAAGAAGAATAATGAAATTAATCTCGATGATTCTTCGATTTTGAAACTGAAATTGATTTCCCTCATGTTGATGCAGGTCTTCTCAAAAGCATGCAATCAACCAAGTTCATACTAAACTTGCATTCATGAAGAACACCTACATGCACAGCTAAAGCTGGACCTTCTACAAGCTGTTTTCCCCCAGAAAAAAGCATCCTATATTTGGTTCTTTTGACCAAAAAAACAAAAAGTGAAACAGCCAAACAGAACTTCAGTATGTTCCAGTTCAGTTGGCTCTTGGGCTAATTGGGAATGAGACTAGAACTTCAATATGTTCCAGTTCAGTTGGCTCTTGGGCTAATTGGGAATGAGACTTATTTTCTTTTATTACACTTGATTTTACCCTTCGAAAGAGAAGGTATTTCCGATAAGGTAGCGAGGGGAGAGAACATCTAACAAAATCATTATACTCAATAAGGATACTACTACAAAAGTTTGGTAGCATAAAACCCAACATTTGTAACAATCTGTGAATACAGTTCCCATGGATTTTTATGTATCATCAAAGGCCCTAAAGTTCCTTTGATTCCAAACGCAACCATAGGTGAGGATTGAAGCAAAAGCATTTCCTTTTATAGCTGCTGGTATAGATTCTCAGCCCAGGCCCAAAACTCTACCAGTGGATTTGAGACTGCTTCTGGGAGCCAAATTTAATGGAATAATGCACATAAGCTCGAATTTATATTTCAAATTGATGTAATTCTAGATATAAACAGGAAAATGTCATTGATTAGGTGAAAGGAATTCACAAGCTAAACAAAAGCGATCCCTAGCACAACTCTTTCTCAAGACCAAAGCCAAATAAAAATCCAATAAAAGGAGATTTTGCGAATCAGTTTCGTGTATCTTCCACAGGAAAAAGACAGTCAAGTGTCAACTTTTACATGAGGTGTGAAGTATGCACATTGTTCCACAACTACAAGAAGTCGAAACTAAACCCCACTGATATGAGCACCATCTATCCAAGCAAAGTAGCTAGATCAAATTACATAGTAAACAAAAGGCTTTTGTGAATGTACAATCAAAAAGCACTTACAGGAAGATCAGAAATAACTTGATTGATTGCACTGCAAGCTGCAGCAGTTCCACCAGTTTGCAAAGCATTCATGGATACATCAATAAGGAAGAAATATACCGCGGGCATCGGTTCACGGATCTGGAATTAGATAGATTGAAGAAAACTCAACTTAAAAGAGAATAGGAACACCACAAACATAATATTTTGACTGCTAACACCAGCTCGCTGCTGAAAAGTTTACTTCGCATATTAAGAAAGAACACTTGACGATGAAAGCATGCATTTCATTATACGAGTCTTGACATGTACGATTTCAGCTATCCAGTCATAGACAATAAACTTGGCTCACGATCATATTGACTCCTTTTCCCAAGGATAATGAGTAGATGAGGCTTATCCTCATTCAGGACAGTAATATCATAGTGCAGGATTTTGCTTCTGCCTGGAGAGATGGACAACAAATATCTCATATGCACAAATATCTTCGTAGGTAGGGCATATTCTTTACTTTATGATAGAACACAGGCTGCAGAAGCTTATTATTGACGCACGTTCCCAATATTCTGTGCTTATTCTTGAAGCACGTCCTCAGCAACTAAATATTGACTGCAATTGGTAATTTACTTCTCTAAAATTACATTTGTAAGGTGATAACTGATTTAAACAGGACATATAAACCCATGAAACTGGTGCACAGTCAAATCATGGAAATATGCATAGACTTCTAATACAACTGTTTAGATTAAGAAATCAGAGAGCCAACTGAAACACTGTCAAGTTGTTACCGAGTATTCAGTTAAAATGAAGGGGTCTGCAGTATACTGTAGACAAGCGAATCTCATAGTTTCACTCACCATATATTCCTTCGAGGCGACGAATTCAACTGTTCCTCTACACAATTCAGGTCTTTCATCTGCATCTCTGCGCCTGCCATCAGGACCCAGATTGCAGATGTAATCACGTGGAGTCTCGTCAGTAAAGCCTACAAACAAGTATGAAGAATGCTGTCAGGTCGCCCACAGAGAGAAAAGTAAAAAAGAAGTTAATGATTTCCCGTTATTGAGAAATTATGCCCCACTTATAATGCAGGGGCAACTAGACCTCTAAAAATTCTAATATTGGTATTCTCTCACTCAAAAATCTATATTTGATTACCCTCCCTACCCCTCCCCCTCTTTTTGATTTATGAGACATCTGGACTATTAATTACAACAAGCTGACACAAGCACATCATTCTCAATTATATAGTCTAATAGTACGTCCAAATCCTTATAGACTACTTTAACAGCAACTAATAAGCGGGTCCACCGCAGATATCAAGAGACCAAAACACTGAGAAATGAACTTGAGCAAATATCATGAGCAGAACTAAGACTACAAAGACCACAAATAAAGATCACCAGTGTAGAAGACAACCGAAGATTTTAAAAAGGGACAGCCACTATTCCCAGAATCCGCTTGAAAGTCATCATCCAATAGTTGTCACATTCAAGCACTAAATCGTTCAAAAAACTGGAAAATGAAAACAAGAACAGTGAGGATTACCCACCACATAAGTTACAGATGAACCGCTTCCCCTGATCTATGAACTTCATAAGAGGATTTATGTAGCCCTTGCAGCGGGAACATCGGATGGGGCCGCTTTCTCCAAAATCAACAACCTATACCATCAATGAAAAAATAAAATCAATTGCACCTCTTCATTAAAATAAAGGATACGTGATTCCGAATAAAACATGGGATCAGAATCGCACTAACAAGAGGGAAGTAGCCAAGCATTGATACGGGAACAAAGAAGAATGGACAACCACAAGAAAAGAAGAGGGAGACAAGTTGCTTCTGCTTTTGTAGTAAGAAATCAAAATGTGTGAGGATGATCAAATGCAAAAATGAAACCTCATCCGGGGGAAAAATTACTTTCTTTGGAAAATTTGAAATAGGAATAAGATTGAAATGACAAATGGATTGTAAAAGAGAAGGGCAACAAATATAATCGGCAATTCCCACTCGTTAATACATATAAACCAATAAGCAATGCTAGAACTTGGAGAACCAAAGGGATTTGCCATCTTAGCTTACTATACTGTCCATTTTGCTGATTTGAAATGTCAAAAGAAGACCTAATCAGGTGAAAGCATGCAGAAAACCTAATCATGTCATTTACCTTTGTCAAAGTAGACAAAATCCTGAAAGTATAAGATGCTGTATCAGCCAAAACTACAGAAACTAGTAACAAAGGACATCATCCAACATCAGTATCGATACCATAAGATGCAATCGCTAACATAACATCATAAACACTGCACTGAGAATACGAAGAAAATCCCTGTCGAGGTGGATGTATGACAACAATTCTTTATCCTTATCTCACAGCAATTATTCAAAAAGTTCTGTCCCGCGTCACAAAAATTATTTCGACATACATTGGACAAGGCAAGGGAAGTTTCTGATTTACTGACTAATTTGAAAAGGATTGAACGAGGTTCAGAAGGAAAGGCCTAACCATTTGAAATGTCTGAAACAACGTTCAAATACACCAATATCAATGCATCCACAAAACCAAATCAACACAGAAAAGCTCAAAAATTTAAGTAAAAGACAATTTGCCTGAATGGGTTCTTCAGATGGATGAGGAAGTGCCAAAGGTTGAACCAACAAAGCCAGCTGCATGCCTGATGTCGTCAAAAGATCGGCAGTGCATGGAATCTGTCCAATCACACATCAGAAAGTACTTTATTTACATACAACAATATACATAACGAGAACTTGTTTTCTAGTCTACCAAAGCAGAATCCCCAGGAAAAGAAACTATTTTATGCACCTAACAACTCCATAGATGCCCTGACAGCCAAACACCACATCATATCTCTACCTGATTAATGGTGCACCTCATGAAACGTGGACTGCAATTTCCAGTGTCCCTGACAATATAGTCACTTGTGGCAGGCTTCATAAACAAAAAGAGAATCAGAAGACAGCATGCTAAGATAATAAAAATGCAGTACACTCAAAGAGCTAAACGAAAGACATACTGGAGGCTGGTTTGCCTGATTGCCCTGCCGAGTTTCATGAAGTGTCACTGTTGAACTTGGGATAGGCCTTGGAATTTGATTGGGATCAATCTTTGATGGCCCTCCAAGAGAAGGTCCAGTGGAGGCCATGGCAGGGGATATGGCAGTCATAGATTGATTTGAGAGCGGAGGTGGCATCCCGAACACTCGAGGTGGTTGTGGATGACCTGGAACTGGTGGAGGTGGAGGCATCTAGTAAAATTGTAAAGCACTAAATTATCAATTGTTCCAAAATGTATATAAACGCAGAAAACATTTCTTGATCAACAGATAAAATCAATAGTGAGATTGCCACCAGCGAGAAGGGATTGACAGGCATAATGGGTCATTGGTGTCGTGAACGGAAAATCCTTTTCTAGGAGGCATAGTTCATCGAAAACGGGCAGTCTAACCTATCGCTGTACCCTTTTTATGATAAGCAAAGAGAAACTCACTTGAGGCACCCAGGGGTGCCAACCCATGTACAAAAAGAGCTCGTATCCAAAAAGAGATAAAAAAAAAAATAGGGAGGCTCCAAGATGAGGATAACCTATCTCTTTCAATAATTCCCTCTCTTGGACTTTTTCTCAAGCAACATTTAGCCTAATCATGACTGAGATGTCGTGTTGTTTGACAATGATCTACATAATATTGTCTTTATTAAGTGAACTCGATAAAGATCAGGCACTTGTTAGCAACGTCAGGACTGATTTTCTTTTACCAAACCCTATTATTGATTTACTACAAAAGTTTATTATATGATGCCCAAACTCTCTCATTTAAGCTAAGTCCTGTTCAAATTTCAAGGTCGACTTTATCACAAAAATTGAAAGAAATGGTTTCTCTGGTTCACTGAAGAAAGGATACCCAAGCCCCAAAGGTCTTAAATTCATATGGAAGGACTTAGGGTGTGTTTGGTTCAGCATTTTGAAAGCCCCTTGGGGAAAATTTGGGGTGTTTGGCAACCATTCCCAAGGGCCTTGAGACCAAAAGCTAGCATTGGGAAGGTTGAAAACTCAAGGTAAGTCCCCACCAGCCTTGAGCTTTTAGCATATTCGAAATGCCGAAAGCCTCAATTAATGAAAATAGTCAGCTATCTATTTTGCCCTCAAAACCTTACTAAAAATCCAATTTTACTTATTTTAAAAAGTTAAACCCTAGATCTACACTTCTTCGCCCCTCGTTGTTACTGTTCTTTGCGCGAGGGCAGTCGTCCGGCGAGGACCAACGATGCCAGATCTGGCCAGCGAGGGGCCGGCGAAAAGCGAGGGCCGCCTGGGCGGTCGCGCGACCTCAGCCGCCAACGAAGGGGTTTGATTTATTTGCCTGGGTCGCACGACCTTGGCCTCTAGCCGCCACCGGCCTGAGCGCTTCACCGAAGCCTACCAAGGGTTTGATTCATTTTTTAATATAAAAGGAAAAATTGCAACCACAGCACTTTGCAAAAAAAAAATTGCCCAAACAATACTTAACTCAAAATTGCTTTACAATGAATTTTCTACCAAATGCAATTTGCATTTTCCCAAAGCCCCTTAGGCTAAGGGCCTTTGCATTTCCCCAAAGCTCATTTCCAAAGCCGAACCAAACGCATAAACTCAACTCTTCAAAGTGACTTATCACCAAAATAAAGAACTAAATATATGCTTCTCGTGTTCATGGACGAGTGGAACACCCCATCCTTTTTTTTCAGCAATACAAAAGATAGCTTACCCAATTAATTAACAGTGCCTTACCTTAGTTGTTAATCATGTGCGTGTGAGTGTTCTCATTTCTTTTCATTTTTCATTTTTTTTTTTTGGTTGGGGGGAGGGGGTGATTCGTTCCCCAATTTATGGTTTTAGCATTAAAAGTATTTAAATATTTTTTCACAAATTTAAATGAATTTTAACAACAAGAAGAACAAAACCAAGCCTTATCCAAATATGCATTCCACAAATCTAAATGACTTTCAAGATAGATATTTGTACTTATATACTTGGTGTTTAGCGCTAAAATCATTCACAATTAGTAATAATTGATTATGAAACAGCTCCCAATAGCCAAATGTCAAGCCAAAGTCAAAGGCTAAAGTGAAATCCAAATATCACACGTACCCATTTACAAGCTACTTAAAATTTGATTAAAAAGTGATGTTAGAATCCACTCGCACCATGTGCTAAAATAAATACCACGAATGTGCAGAGAGCTTTCATACTTTTAACAGAAATATTGGTCTGAAAGCATGTATTCTTATTCAGTCGAACGAAAAATTTGCAAAACTACAAAATTTAGGAGGTCTAAAAGCACATCTTCTAACTTCTATGGAACAAAGAACTTTCAGAGTGACTTTGAATATTTCGGATTGAAAGGGGCAAAATGAGGGAGGGAACTACCGTCATCCATTTACAAAAAGAAAAAAAAGAAAGAATGCAAAAGGCCACATCACTTTGCCAACCATGGCTACATGATGCTAAAATAACAGTAACTCGGTAAGTACAAAAGGGAAAGATACTTCATAAAATTGGAATCAATGGCCCAATCTAAACATGTATAAAGATGATCTAAATGAGCATAGATAAGGTGGCGTCTTCAGAATGCCAAGATTGGCAATTATCCAGACATGAGGGTTATGCTACTGCTTTTTGAAATGTGACATCAAAGTTCTTACCTGCTCAGAACGCATCAACCAAGGCTGTGCTGCAAAAGGAGAAGGTGGTGGAGGAGGCATGGCCTGAGGTGCTCTTGAGAAGGTTGAACTTGATTGCATTGGAGGAGCCAGTGGAGAACTTACTGAGGGACTAGCCATGAGGGAGCGCATGCTTGGTCCTCGAGGAACTTGATCTGTCGGTGGAGGGGCAACAGGCAGCTGCTGAGGTGCAGAGCCACCTGGAGGGGCAAATCGAGGACCTCCAGCCAAACCTCCATGTGCAAAAGTTGGTGGCCCATTGTTCACTGGAGCAGAAGGTGGACCTGTTGGTGGAACCATTGGACCGGTTGCAAAAGGAGCAGAAGCAAATGCTGGACGTGCTGCTGGTGGTGCAGCTGGTGTTGTGACTGGACCACCAGGGAATGCTCCTGAAATGGGAGCCCCCAGAGAAACACCTGTTTGCGCACCGACTGAAGATGGCAAAGAACCAGCAGGCGGTCTATATCCAAAGGGGGGAGCATGACTGGCAGGTGGAGCAGTGGGTCTTCCTAGGGCGACATTAGGGGGAAATGTGGCTTGTGCAGCAGTTGATGGAGGCATTGTAGGTCTTGCAAGAGCGCCAGGTGGTGGTGGGCCAGGACGTGACATTGGTTGCGACCCGCCAGGGTATGCAGGTGAAGGTGATGGAGATGGAAAGGGTGGTGGCTGGCCAAAAGGCGACGGCCTAGGGGCAGAACCAGGTAGGGTCGATGGCGGTCTATTCAGGCTCATATTCTGCATGCTCTCGGCTATTGCATTGGGGTCATAATTGGGAGGCTGTTGCTGCGGTTGTGGCCGTGCTTGATTGGCGTTACCAGGTCTAGGCACCCCTGGAGGCACGAATGCTGACATTTCCCTTGTAACGAAATCCTCTACTCACCGAAGAAACAAAATCTTTCTGCAAAAAAAAAAAAAAAGAGCACCCAGAAACTCAATTCTTCAAACACTACCTGATCCAACATCCAAACATCACCAACAGACAACTGAAGATCACACAGATTAAACTCGCGGGCTAAAAAAAGGGAATCGAGATATTCACAAGAAATCACTCAATTGAAAATATGTCCAGAGCAAGGTTTTGGATCGGGTGAAAAAAATCCAACTCGGATAACTCCAGATCTGGGACGCTCCACGGGATCGAATTGCTCGGAGAAGGATCCCCACTAGGGTTTAAGTAATGGACTTCAAGGAAAAATAGGGTTTTTTTAGGGGAGATACATCAGATGACGAATAAAACGTTCGATTCCAGAAGCGCGCATGTACCGCTTCTATTCTTTGTCAATGAGCTCCCTCATCAGACGAAGCGCGAAGGATCGAGAGAGAAAAGGCGCGGATGCGAGAACGTAGGAGAGAGATTGCTGAGAGTACCTGGTGATCGCGCCAAAATCGGCGGTGGAGGTGGCGTTAAGCGTCAGAGCGCCGGCAATTGAGGTCGGAGATGGTGGTGGAGGAGGAGGAGGAGGAGCAGCAGCAGCAGCGAGAGACCAAGGCCAATATACTCAACGACGATATTGTAACAGGGCCAAAATTGCACGTGCAAATGCAGTAAATGGGCCGGACCAAAAAAAAAATGCAGTAAATATTATTTTTTGGGAGAAAATTTCAAATAATAACATAAAGTAATCTGATTTTCTCAAGGGTATAAATTAAACCTTATTTCAAAAAAAGTTCGAAGTATCTTTTTATTTAAAAAAAGGGCTCATCGAAAAATATTTTCGTCTTTTACCGTTTTAATTTTTCTTTCTTTCTTTCCTTTTTTCTTTTTTTTTTCCTTTTTTTTTCCCTTTTCCTTTTCCTTTCCCCTTCCCCTTCCCCTTCCCCTTCCCCAGCCAACGCCGACCTCAGGCGAGAGCCGCCCACGCAACCACCGGGCGAGAGTTGCCCTTGCCAAAGGGGTGGCCGATGAGGTGGAAGGCGTCGGGGCGGACGTTGGCGAAGACCTGGTGGGACAGCTCGGCGTCACGGACGAAGAGGATGAAGCGGCCGACGACATAGTTGGCGGAGAGGCTTAGCGGGGACGAAGCGGCGAGGCGGGATTGGCGGTCCCAGAAGGCGGTTGGATTGGTGACTAGCCGGGCGGCGTTGCCTAGGAAGGGGAGGATGAGGGGCAAGCCGGGAGGGAGTGCTTCTGTTGGGATTTTGATGTATAATTTCATGGGAAGTGAATGAGAAATGAAGGATTGAGAGTCCCACATAGGAAAAAGAGTAGATGGTAGATGAGTTTAAATATTAAAACTGCACAAATGGGTTTGGGCCCCAAGGGGCACCGCACTTTTGTGGACGAGGGAGGACCTACGCAAAGGTGGATCGGTCCGTGCGAGCGCGCCGCCGGCCGGCTCGGTTCGATTCGGGCCTGCGGGTTTATTTAATTTTACTCCATCAATTTTATTTTTTTTATTATTCTATTCTTTTTAAATTGAAGGGACACGATTTGAATAGACATGTCCAGAAATTTTTGGACATTCTTTTTCATCCGAACAGATATTTTTGTTCGGTGTTGAGCGAATAGACATGTTAGACCGACGAGCAAACATGTTCATTCGGGACGAACATACATGTTCGTTCGGAATAAAGCGAACGAACATGTTTGTTCGAACAGAACAAGAACAGTTTTTTTGGTTCGCATCCCTTCATCAATAGACATATTCTGCTTCGCGACTCTTCACATCATTGTCTATAAATACAAAGAGCGACCGTCACATTTGAACAACGGATATTTTTTTCACTCATATATTTTTTCACCAGTCGTTACTCATCTTCATTTGTGCGATTGTTCTGCAAATTTGCGATCAAAGGAGTCCTTTGAAGACGTACCGCTTCAAAGGAACGCGATTCGTTCTATCATGGGAGACAATTGTCCGACGTCCTCGGGTACAGATTGAGGGGGCAAATTCATCTTAAGGACACAACGACATTCGTTGGGCTCGGATTGATATTCTGATTTCTATTTCGCGTTGGCTGCAGGTTAGTCATTTATTCACATGTATCTCTGTACGAACTTAGCCGGACAACAATCTTAAGACGAATTTTTATACTTCTTGTTTTGGTGCTTAGTTTGTATAATTTTTGTTGTTATGAACAATCTGTCCTTCATTCGTTCAGTGGTGTATTA
The DNA here is from genome assembly GCA_029784005.1 of Lenwebbia sp. NSW1173648. Taxonomy (NCBI): domain Eukaryota; kingdom Viridiplantae; phylum Streptophyta; class Magnoliopsida; order Myrtales; family Myrtaceae; genus Lenwebbia; species Lenwebbia sp. NSW1173648. Next base: position 3,408,081 of record JARCGZ010000011.1, read on the forward strand.
ATTTTCTGTTATGGTGTTCGAATGATCATTTTCGAACTTCATTCGTAACGTTTATAAGAGTTATTTTTCGAGATAAACGTATTTTTTTTTCTTTTCGTGAATATCATGAGTATTCTGTTTCTTATGCTTACCCGAATATGTATTTAGCATTGTGAGTATTCTGTGTGGTTGTAGATTTCGTATATTATTTACGATTTGAAGAAAGTGTTCGGTTGGGCTTTTGTGTTAATTTTTTGTCGTTTTCATTATTAAATTTTATTTTCCATAGAAATGGCTTCGACTTCGAGTCCGGTCACCCCTATTCTGAATTATGGAGAAAAGCCAGAAAAGTTCAATGGTACAGATTTTAAGAGATGGCAACAAAAGATGTTGTTTTATCTCACGACCTTGAACCTGGCTAGATTCCTCAATGAGGATGGTCCTAAATTGGACGTTGGAGAGATAAATAAAGAAAAGGTTGCTACTGTGGATGCATGGAAGCATTCTGACTTCCTATGTCGCAACTATGTCCTCAATGGTCTGGACAATACTCTCTATAACGTCTATAGTCCGCTAAAAACGGCTAAGGAGTTATGGGATAGTCTGGACAAGAAATATAAAACTGAAGATGCCGGACTGAAGAAATTCATTGTCGGTAAATTTCTAGATTTCAAGATGGTTGATTCAAAGACAGTCTTAAGTCAGGTTCAAGAGCTTCAAGTGATTATGCATGATATTCATGCTAAAGGAATGACTCTAAGTGATTCATTTCAAATGGCTGCCTTCATTGAAAAGCTGCCACCGTCCTGGAGAGATTTCAAAAATTATCTCAAACACAAGAGAAAGGAGTTGTCACTTGAAGACTTGATTGTTCGGTTGAGGATTGAGGAAGACAATAGGCTCTCTGAGAAGAAAGTTGGCAAGAACCTAGAGGTTTCAAGGGCCAATGTTGTTGCAGAAGGATCAAAACCCAACAAGAAGAGGGAAATGCCTAATAAGTCTGGAGAGGGATTCACCCAAGGCTTGAAGAAGTTCGTTGGCAAATGCTTTAACTATAGAAAGTCTGGACATCGAGCCAAAGACTGCAGAGCAAAGAAAAGACAGAAAACTCAGGCAAATGTGGTGGAAGAGATTTCCAATGGTGTTGATGATATCAATCTGACTGCTATGATATCCGAGTGCAATATGGTGGGAAACCCCAAGGAGTGGTGGATTGATACTGGAGCAACTCGTCATATCTGTGCAAACAGATCGATGTTCTCGTCCTACACAACTGTGGGGGGTGATGAAAAACTCTATATGGGTAATTCATCGACCTCTAAAGTTGAAGGCGTTGGAAAGATCGCTATAAAGATGACGTCTGGGAAAATCGTGACAATGAACAATGTTCTTCATGTGCCAGACGTTCGCAAGAATTTGGTGTCCGGATCTCTCCTTAGCAAGAATGGCTTCAAGTTGGTTTTTGTATCTGATAAGTTTGTACTCTCCAAAAATGAGATGTATGTAGGAAAGGGTTATCTGAGTGATGGTTTGTTCAAGCTGAATGTAATGATTGTTGTAACCAACGATGATATGAATAAAGTTGCATCTACTTATGTGCTTGAGTCTCCTAATATTTGGCATGCTAGACTAGGACATGTTAATTATAAGTCAATTAAGAAATTAATTAGTATGGAATTATTACCAAAGTTTGACTGTCCAAGTGAAAAGTGCCAAGTGTGTGTTGAATCTAAGTTTTCTAAGCCTCATTTTAATTTAGTAGTTAATAGAGTCTCAGAACCTTTAGATTTAATACATACAGATATTTGTGATATGAAAACAGTACCTTCCAGAGGTGGTAAGAAGTATTTTATCACGTTTATAGATCACTGTTCGAGGTACTGTTATATTTATTTACTTAGCAGTAAAGATGGAGCTGTGAATGCTTTTAGAACTTATAAGTCTGAAGTTGAAAATTAGTTAAATAAGACAATAAAAGCAATAAGAAGTGATAGAGGAGGTGAATATGAATTTCCTTTTGAGGAAATTTGTACCGAGTTCGGTATCGTTCACCAAATTACCGCTCCTTATACACCGCAATCGAATGGTGTGGCGAAAAGGAAAAATCGATCCCTAAAGGAAATAATGAATGCATTGTTGAACAGTTCTGGTTTACCACAGAATTTGTGGGGGGAAGCTGTCTTGACAGTAAATTTTATTTTAAATAGAGTACCCCACAAAAAGATACAACAAACTCCCTATGAGAAATGGAAAGGCAGAATGCCTAACCTGAATTATTTCAAAGTGTGGGGGTGTTTGGCTAAGGTTGCAGTTCCTAAACCTAAAAAGGTTAAGATAGGACCGAAAACTGTTGATTGTGTTTTTATTGGATATGCTCAGAATAGCAATGCATATCGATTTTTTGTTCACAAATCAAAGATCCCAGATATACATGTTAATACGATCATTGAATCAAGGGACGCTTCGTTCTTTGAAAATATATTTCTGTATAACATAGTATATGAACCAATTGATAATAATAAGAGGCCTCGAGATACTCCATCTAGAAGTGATCCAATAGAGGATGAACCTAGATGTAGTAAAAAGCAAAGGACTTCTACGTCTTTTGGACCTGAGTTTCTGACATATTTGTTAGAGAATGAACCTCGGACGTATAAGGAAGCTGTGACATCCCCAGAAGCCTCGCTCTGGAAAGAAGCTATCAATAGTGAAGTTGAATCCATTTTGTCAAATCATACTTGAGAATTGGCTGACCTTCCTCCTAGTAATAAGCCATTACAATGTAAGTAGATATTTAAGAAGAAAATGAAAGTAGATGGTACTATTGATAAGTATAAGGCTAGGCTTGTCGTAAAAGGCTACAGACAACATGAAGGTCTGGATTATTTTGATACTTATTCACCTGTCACGAGAATTACATCTATACGAATGTTAATTGCTATAGCAGCCTTGTATAGACTTGAAATTCATCAAATGGATGTCAAAACAGCTTTTCTAAATGGGGATCTAGAAGAAGAAATATATTTAGAGCAACCTGAAGGGTTCATTTTTCCAAGACAAGAGAATAAAGTATGCCGTCTTATCAAGTCACTATATGGCTTGAAACAAGCACCAAAATAATGGCATGCTAAATTGGACAAAGTTATGTTGTCGAATGGTTTCAAGATTAATGAGTGCGATAAATGTGTTTACGTTAAGAACACTCATAATAGCTTTGCCATTTTATGTCTATATATAGACGACATGCTTATAATGGGCAGTGATAGTAAGATTATCAAGAAGATCAAACGCTTGCTCGCAAGTAAATTTGATATGAAAGATATGGGGATCGCAGATGTCATTTTAGGAATTAAAATTCGTAAAACATATGAAGGACTATCTCTATCTCAATCCCATTACATTAAGAAGATTCTTGAAAAAAGCAAGAATCTAGGCATATCACCAGTAAGTACACCGATAAATGTTAATTTACATCTTTCAAAGAATATTGGTGAAAGTAAGGCTCAAAATGAGTATGCAAGTATACTAGGTAGTTTAATGTATATCATGAACTGTACTAGGCCGAACATAGCTTGTGCGGTTAGCAAGCTAAGTCGATTTACAATTAGTCCAAATGAAAATAATTGGAAAGCTATAAAATAAGTATTGGGCTACTTAAAGCATACTCAAGATTATGCTTTGCATTACACAGAATATCTAGCGGTACTTGAAGGATACTGTGATGCAAATTGGATAACCGGCACTAAAGACACAAAATCGACAAGTGGATATGTATTCACACTTGGTGGGGTAGCAGTGTCATGGAAATCATCCAAACAAACTTGTATTGCTAGATCCACTATGGAATCAGAATTTATAGCTTTGGATAAAGCCGGTGAAGAAGCAGAGTGGCTTCGAAATTTCTTGGAAGATATTCCTAATTGGCCTAAACCAGTGCCGGCTGATGTATTCACTGTGACAGTCAAGTGGCACTAGGAAGGGCAAGGAATGTCATGTATAACGGTAAGTCTCGACACATACGTCGAAGACATGACACTGTAAGACAACTTCTTTCTAGTGGAATTATCACGATTGACTATGTGAAGTCAAAAGATAATGTTGCGGATCCATCAACAAAAGGCCTAACTAGAGAAATGGTTGTGAAAATATCGAAAGGAATGGGTTTAAGGCCTATAAATAAGTTGTCATAGCAGATACCCTACCTAGTTGACTGGAGATCCCAAGATCTAGGTTCTAAGGGATAACTAAGTTATGAAGACTGGGTAGAGTACTGTAATTTATTACTCATTCCTAGATGAAGCCAGTACTAATATGTAAAGGTTAAGCGAAATCTTTTAATGATTATGAATTGAGTATGTGATATACTATATATTCAGAAATCACCTATGTGAGTGTGAAGTGAGGGCCGCTTCTATGAGAATTGAAAAGGCCAAATTCTCTAAAACACTCATGAGACCAGGCGGTGTTCATGGCCAAAACGAACACAACAATGAGAACCAACTTTGTTCGAGAGAGAGTTGTGTGATTTCTATTGTCTAGGCTTACAACAAAGATCGACAGTTCAAAGACATCAAGTTTACTGATTGACCGAGTAATTCCGATAGGTTTCACTAGGGAAAGTTCAAAGTCTCAGACTACTTATCCTGATGCAACGTTCTCTCATGGAATAATCGCACATTGCATTTTATGTATACACGAAGAGTCGTGATATCTAAACATCTCATTCATGTGGGGGATTGTTGGGATTTTGATGTATAATCCCATGGGAAGTGAATGAGAAATGAAGGATGGAGAGTCCCACATAGGAAAAAGAGTAGATGGTGGATGGGTTTAAATATTGGAACTTCACAAATGGGTTTGGGCCCCAAGGGGCACCGTACTTTTGTGGACGGGGGAGGACCTACGCAAAGGTGGATCGGTCCACACCCGCGCCGCCGCCTCCGCCGGCCAGCCGGCTCGGTTTGGGCCGGGCCCGGGTCCGTGCGTTTATTTAATTTTACTCCATCAATTTTATTTTTTTTTATTATTCTATTCTTTTTAAATTGAAGGGACATGATTTGAATAGACATGTCCAGAAATTTTTGGACATTCTTTTTCATCCGAACAGATATATTTGTTCGGTGTTGAGCGAATAGACATGTTAGACCGACGAACAAACATGTTCGTTCGGAATAAAGCGAACGAACATGTTTGTTCGAACAGAACAAGAACAGTTTTTTTGGTTCGCATCCCTTCATCAATAGACATATTCTGCTTCGCGACTCTTCACATCATTGTCTATAAATACAAAGAGCGACCATCACATTTGAACAACGGATATTTTTTTCACTCGGATATTTTTTCACTAGTCATTACTCATCTTCATTTGTGCGATTGTTTTATAAATTTGCGATCGAAGGAGTCCTTTGAAGACGTACCGCTTCAAAGGAACGCGATCCGTTCTATCCTGGGAGACAATTGTCCGACGTCCTCGGGTACAGATTGAGGGGGCAAATTCGTCTTAAGGACACAACGACATTCGTTGGGCTTGGATTAATATTCTGATTTCTACTTCGCGTTGGCTGCAGGTTAGTCATTTATTCACATGTATCTCTGTACGAACTTAGCCGGACAACAGCTTCTTGAGGAGGTAAGAGACCTGCTCGAGGAGGGCGAGGAGGGCGAGGAGAGAGAAGATATGGAGCGCGAGGGAGGAGAGAGAAGTGAACAAGGAGGAGGTCATATTCTCTCTCTCAACCGTGTTTTTCATGGAAACCTCTTCTCATCTCTCGTAGACTCACACACACACACACACACACACACACACTCTCTCTCTCTCTCTCTCTCTCTCTCTCTCTCAAGCATTAGCTTACTTTCATTGACTGCCCTTCTCTCTCTAAATCCCATCTCCATATAAACATTCTTGAACCTCTCTTGTTCTTCATAATCTTCTCACTTTATAGCAAGAACAGCAACCCCCCACCTTCGTTCATCTCCAAAAGGGTAATAACATATATTCATTCAAAGGTCTGCAGAGTTTCTGGTTCTACCTAATTCCTCGAACAGCTCCTGCTTTTGAAAGTTCCCCACTTTGAAATCAACTCGAACGAAGGTGGCCACGCCGGCCTCGCCGGCCTAGGCGAGGGCAACCCCCGTTCGACGGCGGTATGGGCGGCCCTCTACCTGTGGCCGGCCATGGCGGGGGAGGAGAAATAAAAAGGAAAAAGAAAAGAAAAGAAAAGAAAATGAAAACATAAAAAGAAAAAAAGGAAAACAATTTAAAATGGTAAAAGACGAAAATTTCCTTCAGCCAAGCCTTTCTTTGATACAAAAAGGGCACTTCAGGCCCTTCTTTGAAATAAAATCCATTTCACGCCTTTATTTGAGAAAATCAGAGCATTTCAGGCCCTTATGTGAAATTTTCTCTTTTTTGGGGTTAAAGCACAAGATTTGGTAAATTTAGCCATCGCTCCACAATTTATGCCAAGAAGTAAATGAAAGGGAAAATTTCAAATAAGGGCCCAAAATGCTATTATTTTTTCAAATAAGGGCTTGAAGTGAACTTTGTTTCAAATAAGGGCATATAGTGGCCATGAAATCTCAAAAAGGGCATGGCCTAAAAGGCATTTTTGTCATTTCCCCTTTTTCGATTTTTTCCTTTTTCTATTTTTCCAAAAAAATTTAAAAAAAAGAGTTGAACAAAAAAGAACACACAGGCCGGAGGGCTCCGCTGCGGCCCCACCACCAATGGGGAGTCGATGAAGGCCGGCGGGGTCACTAGCGCCTCGTCAAGGGGTGGCCACCCCCGCCCAGATCCGGGAGAGGGACTCCCTTCTACCTGTGTGTGTGTTTTTTTAACATTTAAACAAATAGAAAAAGGAAAAAAACAAAGAAAAAAGAAAAAAAATCAAAATAGTAAAATGACGAAAATGTTTTTGAGATCAGGCCCTTTTCGAGACTTCATGGCCACTTGAGGCTGTTTTATTTTATTTGATAAATAATGTTCACTTCAGAACCTTATTTAAAAAAATGATGGCACTTTAAGCTCTTATTTGAAACAAGATTCATTGCAGACCATTAATTGAGAAAACGAAGGCACTTTAAGCCCTTATGTGAAATTTTTCCTAAATAAAAGGACTAGACTCGACGCAATCTCGAACTAGGAAATGATCGGAGGGAATAGATAATTTCTTTGTCGCAACACGTAACAAAAATTCATCCCAAAACCGTGCTTGCACTTTTCATTGCGCGCAGCTTTTCTTATCTAACTTCAAATAGGTTTATTGCTCTGGATTAGAATAAGATAAACCCGGAATTGGCCACATGAGGCCCCAGCAATTTATCCGATAGATAAAATAAGTCATGCAGTCCCCGATCCACTGAGCGAGACGATGGTTTCTTTGCCGCGACTAGCTAAGGTTAATGGATTTTGTACAATTTAATTCCCCTTATCAACTCATAATTAATATAAATTTAAAGTTTCATTCGTCGCTCCGGGTGTTCCATGCCTCATTTCGTGGAGAGCCTCAGAAAGGCTATATTTCATTATATCACATTCACATCATAATTTCATTCATTTATATCGCTTTGACACCATTCACATAAGAGACGTCATTTTTAATAAATATATCTCTTGACTTCTATTTATTGAAAGTTAGAAAGTACTAATATAATAACCCTCAACTAGAAACTCAAATAAAAAGGGCGATGATCTTGAATTTTTTTATTATTAGGTAATCTAGTATTCTTATGCTATGACCAAAAAAATCTAGTATTCATATGCATGAAAATAATAAATTCATTCATTATGGTCAAACCATAATGTGATTTTGCGTTTTTTTTAATCTTATAAAAGGTTCGCTTTCTTCTCATAAAACGATAAGAAAAAAGAGAAACCGAATCGACTGGAGTATTCCAAATTACATCAAAAAAATGAGAGTAAAAGAAACATACATACATACATATACATATACATATACATATACATACATACATACACATACATACATATACATATACATACATACATATACATACATATATATATATATATATGTATGTATATATATATACTTGTGAATACATTTACAATTCTATGATTTTCAATTGGATTAATATAGGTCGCCGACGGAAATTAAATAATCCAGGCGAAATTCAAAGAGTAAGAAATGCTTTTGTCTATTGTTTGTATAGAAAAGAAAAAAAAAAGGGTATGTAATCCTAATAAATGCACGATATCAGCATAAATAAAAAGGGATATAGCCAAACATTGCCTTATCGAAACCTACTAAATGACCACCATTTGAATTTAGATTGCGTTTTCCGACAAAAAAAAAAAGATTGGGTTTGTCTCACGAAAAATGAAATATTTGAAAAGTATTTTCCTAATAATGATCGCTTGTGTCGCCTACAAAAAAATAAACAAAAAATATTTTCATCATCAGTGAAAATGTTTATCGATAATAAAAACATCTTTGTTGACTAATTGCTTCAAATTATATAAGTGATTGCAAAAATATTTTTCAAATCATTTCGTTTTCTCGAGGCTTCGTTTGTTTCAAGGAAAATGAAAGATTTCGTAAATATTTTCTTAAAAATGATTATTTATATCGCTTGAAATAATTAGTTATCGACAACAATTTATGTCTTTACACTTTTGTGGACGATTAGAATGAATTTCAATTATTTTTTTTTATAAGTGATACAAACGATCATTTTTAAGAAAATATTTTTCATATCACAATATTTCGTGAGACAAATACACCCTTAAAGAAACTCTAGAACAATAGAGAGGCAATCTCAAGCCAAATGATGCTTTACACAAGCCAACAAAACAAAAGGGTTTGTGAAACAAGAATACGAAAAGGATAGTTACTCGGAAAATATTGAGTGATTGGCAAACACCACGTCAACGACGGACGTAAGGCGTGCTTATTTACCGATATCCATTCACATCTCGACATGTAAATAGTGATTTGGAAATTAAAAAAAGATAAATTTTCTTTCTTTTCGTCCTCCATCTACACCTTCAACTCCACCTCAACTTGGCTATCTCCACCGCCCAAGCCGCCGCTACCACTACCCTTAAGCCATCGCCCCACAGTGGCCAACATGCTCAGCGGCAAAGCTATTGAGCTCATTGTCGGCAGCCATGGACGAGCCAACGGCTTTGCCTTCTATAACACGAGCTCAACACCAGATTTGGAGATGCAGAGCGTTCAACAACTCTCTCCACACTCATCTCATGCCATGCTCAACACCGGCTTTGCCATCTACAGCCACAGTCAACGACAAAGCTATTGAAGTTCGTCGCCGGCAACCATGGACGAGCCAACAGCTTGGCCATCTACAGCAATGGCATGGAGAGCTGTTGAGCTCGTCGTTGTTGAGCGATAGTCGATCGTCGCATCCAGACCGACCTTTGTGTCCACCCTCTCCATCGTCCGAGGGGCTAAGCCCTTGCCGCGAGCACTCGTCCACTGATCTGGAGATGCAGAGCAATGGCTATTGGGGTAAACTTGAAAATTTGATGAAGATAGAGAAGAAGAAACAGATCCTTGATGCTTTGATGCGTGATGACGATCACTGTCCTCAAGGTATTATTTGCCCCCACTATTGTTGCTGCCGGGTTTGGAACAAATATACCTCCAGGATATACACCAAAGCCGCAGAGAAAACGAGTTCAGCAATTACTCAATCTCTCTCTTAAAAATTTCACCTTGAATGCGTTGTGTGTGTGTGTGTGTGAAAAGAGAAAAAGAAGAAGAGAGTTATATATCTGTGAAGTTGTGAACAGTTGTGATAAAAAAAAAATCAATAACGTACGATTTGGTGTTCATGCAAAGATACCAAATCAATACAACTCTTGGGAATAGGTACCTTATCCCCAACCATCACCACTCTTCAATTTAAAATAACTTCTTTTTAAAACTGCCAACCTCTCTTCGAAACGAAGAGTTACCTCTTTTCATTCAAGAATCACACCTTTATGATAACAAACTATTTCAACAGTCCCCCACTTAGTTTGTTATCTGCACTAATTTACATAAATACATACATACAAGAAGGTATCTGTTAAGATTTGAACCTTCAATTAGTGTAAATAATTTCGTTAACGAAATCAGTGGTAGATAAAACTTTGAACCATGATTCCATTTGTTAATCAAACTATCACACATATGGATTTACACACATTCTATTAGAAATTTTCTATGCCTCAGCACTTTTATGGCCTTGTGCTTCCTCCTGCATTCATGAACATTTACAAAGTTCATCCAACTTTTGTTGAAGCAGCACCACTTCTTATGTTCATATAGGTGAAGTCCTCAATTTATCACATTAGCATTGCCTTGCTAAAAGCCTTGAACTTCATTAAGAGTGTTCTCTTACACTCATCCCCCTAACTTTTCATGAGTACCAACCTTGTGCCCTAGTACTCGTTCACCGTCAAGTTACAATAGCTTGTTGTTACCCATTTAACTTTAATAATTTCATTAGAAATTATAAAGCTGGGTTTCCACTATGATTGACTATTATCAATTGGTCTAAGACCCATTCCTTTGGCAGTACTGTTTATTAAACCTCTCAAGCGTCCTTTGGTGAATGGATTGGCCAAGTTATTATTTGTTCGAACATATATTACTGAAATAATTCCATCAGTAATTAATTGTCGAATATACTCATGTCGCAAACTAATATGTCTAGATTTTCCATTGTATATTTTATTGTATGCCCTAGACATAGTTGCCTCACTATCACAATGTAAAGATATGGCTGCCATTGGTTGTGGCCACAATTCTATATCCAATAGCAAATTACAGCCATTCAGCTTCTTTACCATCCGCCAATAGTGATATAAATTCAGATTCCATCATTGAATGATCTATACAAGTTTGCTTCTTTGATGCCCAAGAGATCGCACCATTCGCAAGCTTAAAAACCCATCCAGATGTTGACTTGTTATTAATTGTGCTAATTATCCAACTAGCATTTGAATATCCTTCCAATATTGCCGGTTGTCTTTCATAAAATAGACCATAATGTATTTTTTTTCTTTAAATAACCAAGAATTCTACTTATGGCCTTCCAATGTACATCATTGGGATTACTGGTAAATCTAGACAATTTACACACAATGAAAGCTATATCCGGTCTAGTGCAATGCATAGCATACATCAAACTTCTAATCACACTAGCATATTCTAATTGTGCTAAAGGTTGTCTAGTATTTTCCATCAATTTCATTGATACATCATATGGTACATATGTCTCTTTGATTCCGAAATGCTGATATTTTTGAATGATTTTCTTCGCATAGTGGCCTTGACTTAAAGTATAACCTCCACTATGTTTGATTACTTTGATACCTAAAATTGTATCCACTTCTCCCAAATCTTTCATTTTAAACTGAGAAGATAGATACCTTTTAGTTTCATTTATACCATGCATATTTATACCAACAATCAGTATATCGTCTATATATAAGCATATTATAACTGCATACTCTTTGGTAAATTTTGAGTATATGCACTTATCAGCATTGTTATGCTTAAATCCATATGATAAAATCACTGAATCAAATTCTTCATGTCATTGTTTCGGTGGTTGCTTCAAATCATATAATGATTTGTTTAACTTACAAACCTCATTCTCATTTCCAGGTAGAATAAAACCTTCAGGTTGTTCCATAGACACCTCATCTTCTAATTTACTATTTAGAAAAGCTGTTTTAACATCCATTTGATGCACATGCAATTTATAAATTGATGACAAAGCCAATAGAACTCTAATAGGTGTTATTCGAGCAACCGGTGCGTATGCATCAAAGTAGTCAATTCCCTTTTTCTACTTATAACCCTTTGCTACCAACCTTGCCTTGAAGGTTTGTAATGTACCGTCAGGGTTATACTTTCTTCTAAATACCCATTTGCATCCGATTGGATTTGATCCAGAAGGCAAGTCTACTAACGTCCATGTATTGTGAGCAATAATTGAATCCATTTCATCATTAATTCCTTCTTTCCAAAATGATGCATCTCTAGATGCCATTGCTTCACCGAACGTCCTTGGATCTTCATCCAAGTAAAATAACATGGGTAATTTATTCACAACATTTTCCCTATCTCCTTCTACTAGGAGAGTTACAAAATCAAAACCGAAATCTTTTACTTTCTTCACTCTTTGACTTCTCCTTGGCTCGCTTGGAGATTCAAATGGTTTTCTTTTAATTGATGAAGGATTGCTTTCATCAATTGTTATTTGTGAATATGATGAAGTATCACTTGAATCTTTAAGAACTTGTGTTCAAGAAATTCAACATCTCTTGATTCCACAATTACATTAGATTCAACATCCAATAAGCAATAAGCTTTAGAATTTTCAGCATATCCAAGAAACACACATTTTAATGCTCTTGGTCCTAATTTGGTTCGCTTACGATCGGGAACTCTATAGTACGCAAGACATCCCCATACTTTAAAGTGTTGGATATTCAGCACCCTTCCTTTCCATAATTCATATAGAGATATCTTAAATTTCTTTGAAGGAATTTTGTTGTGAATAGGACATACAGTAAGAAGTGCTTCTCCCCACAAATTTATTGGCAATTTTGCTTGTAAGATCATGGAATCAACCATATCCACCAAAATTCGATTCTTTCTTTCTACCAATCCATTTTGTTGTGGTGTATAAGGTGCACTTGCTTGATGCACAATACCGTTTTCTTCACAAAATGTAGAAAAGTCTAATGAGAAATATTCTCCTCCACGATCACTTCTCAAAACCTTGATTTTTGCGTCCCTTTGATTTTCAACAACAGCCTTATATATCTTGAACATATCAAAAGCTTGATCTTTTGATTTCATTAGGTGAACATGAGTATATCTAGAGTAATCGTCGATAAATATAATGAAATAACGATTTCCACCTCTAGTTACTACACCATTTAATTCGCAGATATCAGAATGCACAAGTTCAAGTACTTTAGTAGATCTTTCCACCTTTGAGAACGATATCTTAGTCATCTTTGCTTGTAAACATATTTCACAATCCTTCTTATCCAAATTATCACAAGATATCATACCACTTTTATTCATAAATTTCAAAGTACTATATCCAACATGTGATAGTCTATTATGCCACAAAGAAGATGACTCAAGCATATAAACAGAAATGAAATTCTCATTAATACTTAATTTGAACATTCTGTTACAAGAGTACCCTTTCCCAACAAATGTCCCGTACTTAGATAGGATAAGCTTATCAGCCTCTAACACAACCTTAATTCCATTCTTGCACAACAAATTTGCTAATACAAGATTCTTACGAATATCAGGAACATGGAGCACATTGATCAAAGTCAATTTCTTTCCAGAAGTGAATTGCAATTCAACAGTGCATGTCCCTAGAACAATTGTAGTATTGTGATTTCCCATCAACACTTGTTGTTCCTTCTCCACAGGAGTATAAGATTTGAATTGGCTTTTTTCATTACAGACATGCACAATTGCACCATAATCAAACCACCAACCACTTTGAATCATTCACAGTTGCCATGTTTAATTCAATCACCATCCCAATAAGCAATTCAGAAACCATAGCTACTAATCCGTTGACATTTTGATCCACAATATTTGCTCTTGCGTCAACCTTTTGCTTTTTTCGGTTGCGGCACTCCTTCTTGTAGTGGCCCTTTTTACCATAGTAAAAGCAAGACTTGTCCTTCTTGAATGTGTTGCTATTGCCAGGTTTGTTGTTGTTGGTGGTGTTAGTGAACTTCCTCTTGTTTCCCTTCATATTTTCTTTGTCTCTATTCATGTTGCCATTCTCAACAAAATGTACCTTGTTTGCAACTTCTTTCACGTAATTAGCCTCATATTCCCGAGAACCTTCCTCAATTCGAATGTGTTTTATCAAATTGTCAACAGTCAGATTCTCGGTTGTATGGAGAAGTTTCTTTCGATAGTCATTCCAAGTTGAAGGCAATTTTGAAATAATTGCAGCAACTTGAAAAGGTTCAGAGACTTCAATCATAAGGTCCTTGAGTTTGGCAACATATATTTGAAGTTCCTCCACTTGCTTAGAGACAGAATTTCCATTAATCATGGTAAATTCAAAATATTTCAAAGTAGTAAATCTATCGGTACCTTATTTGTCAGTATTGTATTTGGTCTCTAAGGCATTCCAAATGTCTCTGGAATTTGTGTAAGATCGAAAAGTTTCGTAGAGTTAATCTGACAAAGCATTGAGAATCCTTCCTCAGCACCTCCTTTCATCATCCTCACGTCTCTTCCTTGTAGCCTTGATTTCATCATAATCATCATCCTTTGGATCATGGATAGTGGGCAAATTGGGATCTAAGATGTAGAAGATACATAATTCAGATAAAAGAATGATCATATTGTCCTTCCAACGGATGAAATTAGTTCCATCATAAGGATCGGTTCGCAATCTGTCGAGATTGCGAGCATTTGATGTAGCCGGTGTCTCCATCTTCATGAAATTAATACCTTAAGATTGTTGGGAAAACTTGAAAATCTGATGAAGATAGAGAAGTAGAAACAGATCCTTGATGCTTTGATGCGTGATGACGATCACTGTCCTTAAGGTATTATTTGCACCCACCATTGTTGCTGCCGGGTTTAGAACAAATATACCTCCAGGATATACACCAAAGCCGCAGAGAAAACGAGTTCAGCAATTACTCAATCTCTCTCTTAAAAATTTCACCTTGAATGCGTTGTGTGTGTGTGAAAAGAGAAAGAGAAGAAGAGAGTTATATATCTGTGAAGTTGTGAACAGTTGTGATAAAAAAAAAAAATCAATAACGTACGATTTGGTGTCCATTCAAAGATACCAAATCAATACAACTCTTGGGAATAGGTACCTTATCCCCAACCATCACCATTCTTCACATTTAAAATAACTTCTTTTTAAAACTGCCAGTAACCTCTCTTTCGAAATGAAGAGTTATCTCTTTTCATTCAAGAATCACACCTTTATGATAACAAACTATTTCAACAGTGGTCGAACATGGACGACCTCTCGTCCATAGATCTGAGCATCGACCTCCGCATCAATCCCCTCAGTAATCGTGAACATCCTGTCATCAGCCACGGCCATGGCCGCAAGCAACAACGGTTTCAAATTTGGAAGTTCACCGACCTTTTGCGTCTCGCCCTCTATCGTTGTGTGTGAACGAGCCGCGCAGCCAAGACACCGGGCAGAGGAGACGACCAAGCTGGAGAGATGCGGCGGTGGCAACTTCGGCGGTGATAATGGCAAAAGGAGGCGCGGAGGTGGGGGCTTATGGCTGCAGATGGAAGAAGAGAAAGGGAGAAATCTAGTTGGGGTTGGGAGATTTTTTATATAGTTCTCTATTTTCACATCATCACATATGTATCGATTTTTCATTGGTTAAGAGTAAATAAACGCACGCCACCTCAGCCATTGACGTGGCGCTTGCAAATTCACTTAGGATCTATTTGGCAATGATTATGATCCGAAAAAGTAATTCTGATTAGAATTATATTTTATGATTCTGTTTTCTAGTTGATTTTTAGAGAATCGGAATGCGTTTGGCAACTGCACAAAATTTCTGTTTCCGGAATAAAAACGCGTTTGGTATCTATACAAAATTTATATTCTCACGAATAACGAGGTGGTGAGAATTCTTTTTTTTTTAATTTTTCATCTTTTTTTTTAAATTTAAATGTTTTTTTAAATTTTTTTAATTTCCCCCATTTTAATTTTTTAAAATTTTGTGATTTTTTAAAAAAATTTTAACCCCCTCCCCCTTTTTAAAAATTTTTAACTATTTTTTGTTAAATTTCATAGCTTATTTTTAAATTTAATTTTAAAAAAATGTACTTAAAAAAATTAATTGTTAGCAAATTTTCAAATCTACTACTAATTTTTTTTAAAAGTTCAAAAGTCCACGTGGAAACTCACGTCGACTAAGTCTTTATAAAATAACTGAGACTTTGTTCTTTTTGTGATTCTCAAAAGTGGTTTTTTTTTTCAGAATCAACTTTTTTTTTATTCTTGTTTTTGCTCCAAAACTGTTCCCGGGAACAAAATTACAATTAGAATCATTTACGTTACCAAACATGTTTCTCATCCTTTTTTGTTCTAGGGAACAGAATCAGAAAATCAGAATGGTTACCAAACATGCCCTTAATATTTTCTCTAATTGTAGAGAAGAGACTCCATGAGAGCTGCTATAACAACAGGTGTTAACCGCATTAGTCAGGGCAAGAAGGATAACTATTCTATTCATGGGAACAATTTCTAACCAGAAATAAATTCATGGATGAGTTTCTGAGTAGAGAAACGTGTTTGATAACGAGAGAACATTTCTATTCTTAGAACATAAATTCTTTTGATAATAACATAAAATATCTACATTGTGACGAGAGACGGAGCTACAGTTACGGCGGCCCGCGAACGCGGTTGGCGATCAATGACTGACGAACGGTGACTGGCGGTCGGCAGCCCGAGATCGACGACAAGAAACGTTTTTATTAATGTTTCTATTCTAAAAAAGTAGAAAATTTGTACTTCTCATTTTTGTTCCAAACCTATTTCTGGGCTAAAAAATTATCCCGAAAATAGAAAAATGAAATACTGTTACCAAACGGATTTCTATTCCAAACCTATTCCCGAAAACAGAAAAATAGAAAAATAGGGAAACATGATGATTATCATACCCGCCCTTAGTAAATGAATCTTTCTATGGATACTTCACATTCGTATGTAAAATATCGTAACTAAATTATTCATCTCCTATCTTTTGTTTCTTTTGTTCATTTTATAGTTTGTCTCCTCTCGTTTAAAATCGACATATTAATACTTCACATATGTACGAAAGGTTAGATTGGTTGGTTGAAATGCCCAAGCAAAAGTCTAGTCTCAAGGAGTTAATGGATGAGAATGTACATGATATGAGTGTAAGATATAGTGCAAATAGGACTCGAACCCTTTCAGATTTTATTATCTTTTTTTATATATTATATTTATTAAGTCTCCCCTGCATGACCTTCAAGAGCGCAAGAAAGTTATGTACGCAAAACAAAATTCATACAGGGAACTTCATTAGTTCATTTTAGGGGTGATCGTTTTTCGATCCGGTTCGGTCCCACCTTGGAATCAAGAACTGGAGTGAGAGGACCGATTCCTAATTTGATGGACCCGGTTCGGTCCAGTTCCCTGGCTATCCAATCATTGGACCGGTCGCATTTTTTCTGATTTATTGTTATTTTTTTTTGTTAACGACATATTCTCTGGACCACTTCTCGTGAATCACATCGATTTGTCGCTAAACCTGAAAGTCATACTAAGCATCCTAAGCATCTTAGTTTAGGTTTAGGCTTAGGTTTAGGTTTACATTTAGAAATTTTTTTAAAATATTATTCGGTCTGATCCGGTTCCCTCCGAGAAGCGAGAACCGAACCGACCAAAATCGGTTCAAATTTTATGAAACTCGAAACTGGACCGGAGCCCCTGAGAACCGGACCAAATCGACCAGTTCGATCCAGTCCTATTTGATCGGTCCATTATGCTCAGCCCTACTTCATTCTATTGGCTTGGCTTTTCCAAATAAAGGCGATAAATATACTTCAAATTTGGGGAAAATATCCAAAAAAATCCTAAACTTATTGTATGACTACCAATTTAGTTCTAAATTTTTTAATTGTGTAAATTCAGTCTTAAATCTTTTGACATTTGTGTCAATTCAGTCCTAAGCCTTTTGAGGATTTGTTAATTTAATCATTAACCTTTTAACAAATTACATTGGTAATTCAATAGGTTTAGGACTACATCGATAATTTGTTAAAAAAATTATGACTAAATTGATAAATCTTCAAAAGGTTTAGGACTAAATTGACACAATTAAAAGGTTTAAGACTAAATTGGCAAAATTAAAAAGTGTATGGCTGAATTGGCCGCCATACAATAGGTTTAGGATTTTTTGGACATTTTTCTTCCAAATTGGTGAATTTCAGTGGATCATTCATTGTGTCAGTCTCTTTTTATTCGGCACACCCATATTACAAACGATGCTTCAAATTTCTATTTAATTTAGACTCCTTGAATATATGAAATTATAGACATGAGGATTAATTTCTCATAGGGGTGAGCGGTTCCAAGTTCCGAGTAGGTTCTAGGTTTCCACCTGAAACCTACCCGCTAGAACAGGTTTCTCATTTTTTGGAACCTAGAACCTACCATCCATACCGTGGAACCTGAAACCTACCCTGTCACAGGTTCCAAGTTCCGGTTCCAGGGTACCCGGGAACTTGCCAATATAACTCTTATTGCATCAAACCAGAAGACATTCATATAGACAATATTAGTGAAACGATGAACTTAACGACAAAATGGAGCTACCATACTACCCCGAGAACAATAAGATGTAAAGTTAAATATTCCATTCTTCATTCTGATACTCGTCTGGC
Organism: Lenwebbia sp. NSW1173648; assembly: GCA_029784005.1. Taxonomy (NCBI): domain Eukaryota; kingdom Viridiplantae; phylum Streptophyta; class Magnoliopsida; order Myrtales; family Myrtaceae; genus Lenwebbia; species Lenwebbia sp. NSW1173648. The sequence continues at coordinate 3,426,494 of JARCGZ010000011.1, forward strand.
ATAAACTGCCTAACAATATACACAATGGAAGAATAGAACTATCATAACCATCTAAAAATGTCGGCTTATCTCGCCAAAACCATGAGCATGTCCCGATATTTAGGCGCAATTGCAGACATAAGACAATTCTACCAGGCATCCATTATCTTACAATTAAGAAGCAAACACAAATCATAATGTGCTGAAACAAACACAATTTGCCAATTGAAAATCCACATGCAACGAGCCTCCCTTCCGATCGCATGAGACCCGAAATCTAACCACCTGAAACCAAACGAAACAACAAATTAATATTAGTTTTAAATTAAAATTACTGTTAACTAAACTGAAACAATTATTAGAAAGCCTCACCCCATATAGTAATTCCACTTCAACCCGTAAACTCTATTTACCGATGATAATCTCCTCATTAAGACAATCCATATTTGAAAAGAAGAATAGATTAAATAGAACGTTCATTCAAAATATATACAAAGGAATTACAATATATAAACATATAAACATCACTTACCTAACTCAAACTTTTCTGCATTCTCAATGCACTCTTCAATGTTAATCGGCATATGAACGGCTCTTAACCAATCTTGAGTCCAAAGCAAAGCTTCCACAACTTCGAAAGCCATCAAGCACACGACCCGATGTACTAAAAGTCGACTCTGAAGCAACGGTAGTTACGAGAATAGACAAAACATCCCGAGCCATCAAAGATAGGATTTTATATTCTGAGCCAGTAGTCTTCCACCACATCAAAAGGTCAAGATCAAGAGCCTCCTCATCTATATCTTCAAGATACCGATAAAGCTTAGATTTGTTGTCATCGTACACTTTTTTTTTCGAGAGCATAAAGGTTTTCCGCCAAGCTTGGATGTCATACTTGCTGCTAGCTTCATTACCAATGGAATTGAAACCACTACTACTAGCACTCAGACTTTGGCCACCACACTTTTGATTACTTGAAGTAAGAGATTGCTCATAAAATTCATACAACTGCTCCAATGTGTTCTTCACCTTATCATACATCTCATTGATTCTCAATTCATCATCATAAATTTGTCGATAACAAAAACTCACATAATTCAACTTCTTTGTAGGATCCAACGCAACAGCAATCAACACCAACATATTCATCTTATCTAAACTCCCATAATATTTGTCAAATTTTTCTTTCATTTTCGTACCCATAGGTCCAAGCTTAGGATCCAAAGAATCCGTTGCGTCTTTCAAATATTTGTACAAAGCAGCTATCCCCTCGAAATAACCATTTGAAGTAACATATGAACTCCTCAACATCAGTTTGGTGGCTTTATAGAACTGTTCTAGAAAATTGGAAAGAATAATGGCATTTTCCAATCATAATCTTTAGGAAGATCATGGTTAAGTTCACCTACGAAAGACAAATCCTCTTCTTCCATCCTTGCAAAGGCTTTTCTAAACTTGATGGCGGTGTCTAACATGAGGTAAGTGGAGTTCCATCTAGTGGCGACGTCAAGACAAACCGAACCCTTGTAAGTGATCCTTTCACTCTCAATGCAAGATTGAAATGTTTTGGCTCTCATGGGAGAGCTCCTCATATACTTAATCACGTTTCGGACACGTTCAATAGAAGCACATACCTTAGTCAAGTCATCTTTCACAATCAAGTTTAATATATGAGCAGTGCACCTCATGTGGAAGACCTTACCACCTAAGATCAATAACACTTCTTGTGAAAGTTTATCCTTTAAATAACCAATTGCAACATCATTCGAATTAGTATTATCTACGGTGATTATGGGCACCTTTTTTTCTATTCTCCACTCGTAGATGCATTTCTTCACCATTTTCCCAATCTCCCTACCCTTGTGATTATGCATCACCACAAAATTGATGATTCTTTTATGCAACTTCCAATTTTCATCGATAAAATGTGCAGTGAGACACAAATAATTCATGTTTTGAATGGAAGTCCATGTATCGGTCGTGAGTGCGATCCTAGAATTACACTTACCAAAGTAAGTCTTCAAACAAGTTCTTTCACTAAGATATAACTTCATGCAATCTCTAACCACTGTAAATTGTGATATATGTTTGAAAAGAAGTTGTAACTTACTGACATACTCACGAAATCCAACATGCTCAACCAACGAAAAAGGTTATTCATCAACTATGATGAACTGAGCAAGCTTTTGCCTACAACGATCTTGATCAAACGTCCAAGTCGATAAGACACTATCAGTACTAAGATCTCCCCCTGCCTTGCCATCTACGTTTACATTACTTGGTGCAAAGAATTTCTGCCTATTATCTACATTGCGAGGAAACTTCTTGCATGTTACCAAATGCTTTCTCATCAAAGAAGTACCGTTAGAAACCCCTATACTATAACTGAACCCCACAATGAATGCACCTTACTTTATTTGCTTTTCCAGTCTTCTCATCTATGATTTTTGCAAAATGATCCTAGCAATCGGACGTATATTTCTTATCACAATGAGGAAGACGAGCACCAAGTACCTAGTTTGTCGCACTCGCACCCGTGATCGGGGATGGCTCTCTTCACCTTCATTGCCCGACAATCCCAATTCAGTGTCCCAAGTCATCTCCTCAAGTCCCTCCACCTCAATTGACATGTTATCTTGATACATCAACTTCACATATATAAAAACAAAATATAATTAGATTACATCATAAGGGATTGACATGACAGCGACGGAATGTAGACATGACCTAATTGAATCCCGTACGTCGCAACTCTAAAGCCATGAGTTCTCTAATCCAAAGTCCATCAGAATGAGGGGGAGAAAAAGAAGGCGCTATACAGATTGCAGCAGAGGGAGTCAGTTCTGGTAGGAGTCTTAACACATCTACAGATTGCATGTTGTTCGGTTACTACAATCACAATCAAGAATGCAAATCCACCTAGATTCAAATCTTGCCATTGAGACACTTTGGTTTCTTTTTTCTCAACCTATAATAGCTGAAACTCTCGTCATATATACAATTTAATGCGGATGCAATTTTTTGTCACAATTTTTCGAGATATGGATTGACAGAAAAGTAAAAGTTTTGATCAAACGTAAGCAAACATCATTGCAAACTGAATTTTTATCACTGACTTTTTGAATCATCTAATTTCTCGTGTAAATATGAACTTGACCCAAACGACTTAGACCTAAACCAAATAAGATAGAAATCGAATCAAGCAGAACCGTGAGCCGAATCAAGCAGAACAGTGAATCAAGCAAAACCGTGAACAGAAAAATGGAAGAGCAAGCTAAGAGTGACGAAAAGATTGCATTTTTTAGGGAGTTTCCAAATGACGACCAATCCAGAAGCCATGATCAACTCAAGCAAAAACACAATGCATACAAACAAAAAAGCAGAGATAATTATATAAAAGAAATCAGGGCTAGAGATTAACTGACAAACCCACCTTGGTCAAATCTCGCTATAACGATTAGATTTGGCGGGGAGGAGGGATTCGGCAAGCAAGAGGAATTTGGGGACACCGTCGGAGGTGTGCGTGCTGAGGACGAAGTGGTTGACAGCGAGGGAAGGGTGGTCGTCGTCGAAGGGCTGGGGAGGGATGGCCACTCGAGGGTGTGGGAGATCGTCACAAAGTAACTCGGGCGTGCTGCGTTTGTTATTGAGAGACTTGAGAGGAAGAAAGAGAAATAGAAAGTTCGAAACTAGAAGCCTAAACTAGGGTTTATATGTTCCGGTTCGATTCCATAGAGACCGGGAACCGAAATCGGAACCGGCAGTTCCTATAAATGCAAAACCAAGAACCGGACCGGGAATCACAAGTTCAGTTTTTCGATTCCCGGTTCTATCCTGGATCCATGCTCACCCCTAATTTCTCATCATTCAATGCACATATTGCATTACATAGATATTAGAGACTAAATAATTCTCACAGAAGAGACGTTCTATCCAACTTTCAGGCATTAAAATATGTTTTATTAGTGGATGAGTATCATAACAGATGCCCAACATATCATAAACCCCCTTCTTAGAAATCCTCACTTTTACAATTCTAGAAAACATATGAAATTCGAGGGGAAATACTTTTATGCATCGCATGCCTCTTCCATTTGATCACACCATGCTTTGGGTCCGTTTGTTAAACGAAAAATTAATTAAATATTTATGAAAAATATTTTTCACAAAGTTATTTTTCAGAAAAATGACAATCTTTTCCTGTGTTTGGTTATAATCTGAAAATGAATACGAAAATATTTTTCGCTGTTGGATTTGAAAAATCTGATTTGATTTTTTGGAGAAAATCAAAAGAAAAAGAATGTGAAGGATTGCATAAAGGAAAACCGAGGGAAAATAACTTTCTCTTTCCCCATTTTAGATTTTTTCTTTTGAAGAAAAATATTTTTTTTATTAATTAATATTTTATGAACCAAATGCCGAAAATTTTGGTTTTCCTTTTCTTTTCCGTGAACGGAGCGTTTATTCCCATCTATTATTCCTGTGAGCCCGAGCCCCAAAGGAAGAATGCGAATACACTGCTGTGGGCATATGCACCGACGCGCGATAAACTAGCAGTGACAGCAGGCGTCTTCGCCGCCGGCGTTTCTCTCATTGCGGTCGGCATTCACCTCTCTTTCGCCAACCTCTCGTGCCACAACTCGCAGCGATTTCGTCAAGTCTCACCTGATGAAGTTCGTCGACGATTGACCGTCCTAATCGCTCCAAGTAACGATTCCTCACTCCCCTTTTTTTTTTTTGGGGGGGTCTGCTTGGTGATGTCTACTGATCGATGGATTTCCACTTATGAATTTGGGAAGCTTCGATGTCGCCTTGGTCGCGAACTCTTCTTTCTAGGGTTTGTTTCTGTTGTAATCTCTGTGTTGGATCCGCTTCCCTAGTTATTTATTTTTCGACTTGTTCGGTTCGATTGATAGAAATTTTGTTGCATCACCGGGGTTCAATATTTGATAATCGTGCTGGTGCTGGTGGTTAATGGCGTTCTTGACTTGTTGGGAAATTCGGGTAATGATTTACGAGATACCTAGTTATGACGCATTTTAAGGTTTAAGAAAAATGCCACATTTGTTGTGTTGAATGGTTTAACTAGAACTTGCTCGCTTCCGCTGGTGAGTTACACATAACATGAAGATGTACAAGATTACTTGATCTATATGAAGCTTTTCCAGTACAGCTCATGCCCACGTTCTTCTAGAAATTGAACTGTCTCTAGGCATTTCATCTAATAGAATCACAAATTATGGCTTATCATTGTTCATCCGGTTGGAATCTATGGCGGAAACGTGTAAGATTCAGACAAGTGATCAATAAAACCTCCCGTTGAACATGTAATTTTCTGCCGTAATTATTGTTGCCATTTAGCTTTTGCTCGTCCTCCTCATGAGAATCTCCTCCGGAGTATTTATTTTGGCAACCCTGTTGTATATCTGTTGTCGGAGCCTGGTCACAGGTGCAACTCAGATGATGAGCAGGAGGAATCATACTCGGCAGTGCTAGTTGTGATCTTAGTTTCAGTTGAATCAATCGGCATAATAGTTACAGTGCTCTCCTTCTAGCTTGCAGGTCAAGTGTTTTATGGATTGCTGCTGTTCGATCATCACTCGTATCACACTTGGGCTCAGCTTTGCTTGCTTGAATGAGGTTAAGTTCAGCTCAAGCAAGGTACTGAACAGGCCTATTCAAGCAAGTAAAAGATAAGACGAATCCGTGAAATGCACGTTTTAATTTATAGTCGAATTCTTTCTTTGTAAGCCCATTTGATGAAAATATGATGGTAAGCTGTCCTCTAGGATGACTTTTTAGGTTGGTGTTGACGGTTAGATAGTTGTGACTCACGAGTATGAACTTATGAGAAGGGACTGTTTAATAATTTGGTTGCTATGTTCCTTGTTAAATAATTTGGAATGAAATTTTCAGAAGGAACTGTGTAGTTCTTTTATGGTAGTTGTGTCGAAGGTTAGATAGTTGTGCTCACGAGTATGAACTTATGAGAAGGGACTGTTTAATAATTTGGTAGTTATGTTCGTTCTTAAATAATTTGGAATGAAATTTTGAGAAGGAACTGTGTGGTTCTTTTATGGTTGTTTTCCTTTTCAAAATATTTTTTTCCAGATGAGTGATCTCCAGTTCTTTCTCACGGATTCGAATTTTGCTCAGATGATGAAGACCACAATTTAGGATCTTTGATGTATATTAAACTTATATTTTGTTCAGGCATTTTGTTCTGGTATTCTTAACTTATGAATTTCCCGGACACTTTCAGGTTCCAATACTTAGTTACAAACTTTTGGTGAATATGCTACTAGTTACTGACACGATGGTTCATTACTTGTTTAAATTCTAGAAAAGATCATTGCTTTATTTTGGTGAGGGAGAATTTTATTTTGTGCATCATTGACTGCAGCTGATTCAATACACAAGGACAGCAAGCGACTATTACTGCAGAGTCCATGGATTCTCCCACACAAAACACGTCATTGCAGCGTCTTCAAAATGTTGAAAAGAGAATCGTCAAGGTTTTGGAGCTAGCCGGGGGAGTGATGGATGAACTAGCTAATCCGGCTGGTCCCCGAAAGGAATCTATAAACAACCATTGCCGCGAGTTCATGCAGTCGATCAAGGACATCCAGGTGACTCTGCGAGACGAAATCAAAAGTGCGTGTGAATACCGTCCATTCGAGAACTGTGACTATAACTCTCGAATAGCGAATGAGATTTGTCTGGAGAAGCTGAAATACATCCTATCTCAGCTGGATGGAATGAAAGAAACGACCGATGAATATAATAGCGAAGCCTAACATGTAAAAGTTTAGGTATTCGTTGGAAGATTGGCATGGGGAGTTATTGCTCAACATTGGATTTATCATATCAGGAGCTCTTAAATTTTAAGATAGTATGTGTTTTTAGTCAATAGTGAAGCTTTAATTTGGCCATTTTTGTTGATTTATGTGACTTTGCCTTTCTTGTATACAGTCAAGTAATGCTTTGGGGCAATTTTGAGGTACATAGCGGTGGGGCTTTTATATGATTTGATTGTTCATTTAAAGAATTAAATATGAGTACGAAGTTTTTCAGGAACCGTCGTTACATATGGAGATCTCTTTTTGATATAACAGCGGAGATTCCATATCCTCAACTATCCGCATTTAATTTAAAAATGCTCTAGAATACAGTGTGTATTTTTCATATTATCTTTAAGAATATTCTAGAGTACTTAAGAAATTTAAATCCTTAAGCTGTGTTTGGTCGTCAGAATTTTTAGGCAGGATAGGATAAAAAATTTAAGGATTTTATCACATCCTATTTACTATTTGGTGAACTGCGCAATGCGCAGCTGAGCACCACTCTGTTTTGTTGAAACATTAGAATGCTTTAGAAACTATTCAGTGATGAGTTCTAATGAGCAAGTTATTGTTGAGCAGAGGGTTGTGCCATCTAAATTCAGGAATGACGTCAATCGAGCAGACCCAGTAGAACCAGGGGTCTTTATTTATAGTCAAATCCTTTGATGACCTTGAACAATGGAATTATTCAGCCTCTTTTCACAAGTTGAAGATGTACTCATGCAGGTTGTCCAAGAGAGCTAGAAAGTCGATGATTAACTTCGAGTTCTTCATAACATGTTGAGATCCTTTTCAAATGTTGAAAATGTTCAAGCTATTAAAGACAGAGGGATATGATCTCATATCATGCCAAACTATTGATTAAAAAACGAGGCCGTAAAGATACCCGTCTTTGTTATCGGAAACCCAGCCTGGTGCCGCCGGAGAGGTGGCGACACTTGGCGGTTGCCATCGCCAAAGAAGTGGTCCCCTGCCGGAGAGACAGCCCGGCGTGGCGGAGGAGGCCCGACGCGGTAGAGAGGCGGTCCAGCGTAGAGGAGAGGGGGCGGTTGTGGAAAAACCTCGATTCTCCTCGTGTATACTCTCTTGAGAAATATTATCCAGGTCTATCTTACCTCATTCTCCAGGATATTTTTATCCATACTATATACTCTATATCTTTTTATCCTATCTTTAACATTTACCGAACATAATATAGGATAAAACATATCCTATTTTGATGACCAAACGCAGCCGAAGCTTCAAGGCTTGTTCGATCATCTTGGATGGTTGCTCCATTCATTGTCATGAAAATCTTTGGACCACTTCATGATCATAGTCAAATATCCAAGGTTATCTTTTTCTTAGTATGTATTTTCATTGTGACGCACGGTCTATATAAGTAGAGACAAAAAATTCCAAGGTGTTTAGGAAGGTGGAAGTACAAAATGAAAGCCACACAATCCAATTCATCTGTTCGGTTATTGAATTATCACTAACCATTTCACTAATGAAAAGCACCAATCGCAAGAAGAAATTGTTATATATAGACTGGGTGAAATAAATCCAACATTCATCTTTTAAGAAGTTAATAAGATAAAAGAGTGTTAAGAAATTCCACCCATCAATTCACAAATATAGTCTAAATTAAGTATTATCTATTTTAACCCGTTCCATATCAAGTATCATGATTTTTTTTTATTGACGTAAATGTAGGCACTTTCCTAAAAGTTCACTCATACTCTCGCGTGAGCATGTTTGGCACGCAAGACGTTTTTGTGAGCTAATTTCAATTTTACATGTATATTATCAGGAATGCTTTTCCGGATCGATGCACAATTTGATTCATCTTTTCCTTTCGTCATCCTAGAAATTTGCTAAGAGCTTGATGAATATTTTCCGTCCACGTCGGACTGATTCGTTATAATATCTACGTACATTTATATAATACAGATAATCCACAGATTATATATCAAATTCGATCAGATTTAACTCGATTCAATTTCATCTGTTCATTTATCTTCGAGGTAGCCCACTTCGATGGTCGACACATCACGAATCACCCATCCTCCACAGTTCATGTTCAGCCCCCATCTCTCTCTCTCTCTCTCTCTCACTCGTGCCAATTCAATTAGCTGGAAGTGGAAACTGCAAATTAACGAGCATTCGTCCATGGAAGCCCCGTTCAATCCGGCGATAATCACGCCTTGGGGCTGTCCAATCGCGCTGCACAGCTTCCGAGCTCTAAAGATGGAGATGACTTTCTCCTCATTCCACAGAGAGAAAAGCTCATGCGTCGTTGTACACAGCGACTGGACTGGATTTGCGTCTGCTCAAACCAATTGAGAGTCATCGCCGTCTTCTGGTTGGCCCGATGAGAATCATCTGCAGGTCTGATTCGCATGCTCCGAAGCCTCAATTGATTAAGCGCTCGAATGTTTGGCTAAGTGTGACGTTTTCTGGGTAGCAATTAGATTTGGAAGTTGCTCATGTGTTTAACGTTGTAGATCTGCGGATATTAGGACATTGCACAATTTAGCTGCTTCCTATGTGTTTTAATCACTGTTTCGTGGTTTATTTTGCCGCTGAACCTGCTTTGGATGTGATAAATAGTTTTCATGCGTAGAGGGGATACGAGGAGGTGATCATAGTTGAGCGTTTGCTCCTTCAGGAGTTCATTCTGGGGGCTCTGGATAGTTGGTAAAGTTGTAACTCGTAGACTGTTTCGCACTGTTTTATATATAATCGGCTAAGTTTGTGAGAAGTTCTGCATAATCAATTGGAAATGCACAAGGATTGCGTCCAAAGGGAAGATTGGTAATAACTGTTGATGCCACTGATGTGACTAAAATTCTGGTTGGCTACATGGAATTAGCTTTTGTCGAGGGAAAAGAGAGAGTTTGCATGATTAAGTTAGTAAATGGGCTTTCCGTCTACTTTTAGATGGCCACGTTTAGAGTTCTGTCGGGGGAATATGACACAATGGTATGAACTTCCATCTTGGAGCCTCACTGCGTGCTTATGTTGCTTCCTGTTCTCTCTAACTCAGAAGGCTGACTTATTTGTTTTATGTCGCCATGCTGAATGTTAATTAGCCTACACAATGCGTGGAAATACAGCAATAGTTTGCTGTATCTGAATTTATTTATTGCAGCTTCTATAATCTTGCTCAATGAAAGTAAATGAGACGTAGTCAAGCGTATGAAAACTCTACCAAGTTGGAAGGTCTAGGACAAAAAGCGACACTTGAGCAAACATTGGCCTCAGGGCCTCAGTTCTTCAAACTTTAAAGTAAACAAGTCATATCTTAACGGGGGTTTCACACGCCCTCTGGCACATTACTTTATGCTTTGGGGGATACAAGTAGGAATTTAGATGAGGATTGGAGGTAATTCAGTTCTAGCCTTTTCGTTCGCTTGTAAGTTATTTGTTAATCCGGTTTTTACGTACTCCCTACCCATGCCTCCATTTAGCTATCTTGAACATGGCCCAATTAAGTTCTAGCATGGTTTTGTTGGGTTGCATTACAGTCTTCTATTTGGTTTCCGAGTCCATGATGGATCAAGGGTAGGAAACAATACTTAACTTGTTCAGCATTCAGCAAGGAGTGTTTCAGATGTTTGCATAAATGTCCTATTGAAGAGAATTTGCAAAAGTTTAGACTGGCGAGAAAAAATGCCAAGAAGCTGTGCGAGAGGCTAGAGGCAAGGCTTTCTCCGATATGTACAAAAAACTTGGGAGCAAAGAGGGAGAAAAATATATCTATAGGCTTGCAAAGATAAGAGATAGGAAAAGTAAAGACTTGACCCAGGTTAGATGCATCAAGAATGAAAATAAAAAACTTTTAGTAAGAGATACAGAAGTTAAGGAAAGGTGGATGAGCTATTTTAACAAGCTTTTTAATGGGGGGAGCGATAGCAGTGAGGTGGATTTGGAGGACGCTTCTGATGATTTAAATAGAATATTTGTGCGTAGAATTAGAGCGCATGAAGTTAAGGAAACATTAAAGAAGATGAAGACTAGTAAAGCCTTGGGACCCAAGGGTGTCCCTATTGAGGTGTGGAGATGCTTAGGAGATTTGGCAATAAGTTGGTTGACTAACCTTTTTAATAAAGTTCTCCAAACTAATAAGATGTCTGATGAATAGAGGAAGAGTATGATTGTGCCTATCTACAAGAACAAGGGGGATATTTAGAATTGTTGCAACTATAGAGGCATTAAGCTTATGAGCCACACCATGAAGTTGTGGGAGAGAGTTATTGAGCATCGTCTGAGAATAGAGACCAAGGTTTTTGTAAATCAATTTGGTTTTATACTAGAGAGATCTACCATGGAGGCTATCTTCTTGATACGATAGTTGATGGAGAGATATTGAGAAAAGAAGAAAGACATACATATGGTGTTTATTGATCTTGAGAATGTGTATGATAGAGTTCCAAGAAAGGTCCTGTGGTGGGTTCTTGAAAAAAAAAAGTACCTTCAAAGTATATAGAGGCAATCAAGGATATGTATGATGGTGTTACTACATGTGTGAAGGCTTGTAATGGCACATCAAGTTATTTTCCAATCACAGTAGGTTTACACCAAGGTTCTGTTTTGAGTCCTTATCTTTTTGCCCTAGTTATGGATGAGCTAACAAAAGATATCCAAGATGAGGTGCCGTGGTGTATACTATTTGCAGATGATATTGTGCTTATTGATGAGACCAGGGCTGGGGTTGACGCTAAATTAGAATTATGGAGAAGTACGTTGGAGTCTAAAGGATTTACGTTAAGTCGAAGTAAAACTGAATACATGAAGTGTGAGTTCGCCACGGCAAGATGATGAGATCAAGAATCCGTGAATATGCTCGGACAGGAGGTACCCAAAAAAGATGCTTTTAGATATCTGTGATCAATATTGCAAAAGGGGGGAGAGATTGATGAGGATGTAAGCCATAAAATCAGAGCAGGTTGGATGAAATGGCACAGTGCATCAGGGTTTTTGTGTGATCGCAAAATCCCTCTTAGGCTAAAAGGAAAATTTTATAGAACAGCAGTCAGGCCTGCAATGCTATACGGAGCTAAGTGTTGGTCAGCACAGAAGCAACATGAGCATAAAATGGGAGTAACGAAAATGAGGATGTTGAGGTGGATGTGTGGTCATACAAAGATGGATAAGATAAGAAATGAAGATATTGGACGAAAAGTTGGAGTAGTACCGATGGCAGAAAAGATGAGAGAACATAGATTGAGATGGTTTGGGCATATTCTCCGAAGATCCCTAGATGCTTCGGTAAGAACAGAAGTTTGTTACCGAGAGCATGACATGAAGAAAGGAAGGGGTCGGCCAAAACTTACTTGGGGGAAAGTAGTAAAACAAGATTTAATGAAGTGGGAATTGGATTGGCGTACAGTTTGTCTTAGGATGGAGTGGAGGAAAGTTATTAGCATTGTGGAGAGACAGATCTCCTATGTTCCAGAATGTCCTTTTTAGTCTTTTTTCCTTTATATATATATATATATATATATTTTTTTTTTTATTTTAGGTTCATTGACCGCACTCCAACTAGTTTGGGATAAAGGTGATGTTGATGTGTGTGTGTGTGGGGGGGGGGGGGGAATGGTTTCTCTCTAACTATGTTTTATTCACATAAATAAGACGAGTTTTCACGTTTGACATGTTTAGTGATATCTTGTTTTGCATTTGTTATTTGTTACTGTGCCATCTACCTGTTATCTCTCATCACCTATTTATTGCCAGATTGTTTTGATGCTCCTTCAGCATTGTCCCTGTTTTAAGGAACTGGCTTTGTCTTGCTACTTCTGATGTTATCATGTAGGAACATTGGGTTATGAACTGCATAGTTTACAACCTATACGCCGAACCTGGGAAAGAGTGGAATATTTTATGCTTTTAATTTAATGATTGGACCCCTTTTGTGTGGCTTTTTGAGTGATTATTGTTCTGGCCAAAGTTACATGGTGGCTGGTCCAATTTCCATGGTTAATCTGGCAAATGATGGTCAAGATATTGGTGCAACGTATTACAGCTGCAATGTAGGTATGAGCATTTAAAATTTCAGTGAATTGGGTGTAAGTTACCAACTACAGGATGTTCAACCCGTATTGTCATCTAGAACTCTGCTGCTCTCTAATGTTGAAACCATGACTAGCACTTGCATGAACATTACTCCTTCCTGATTTAGGTGGAAATGGTTTCGTGAGCGCAATGGATATGCTCATTTTTATGCGATGGGTCCGTTGGACTGCTTGGGTCATTGATTTTGTTGAACATCACGAAATGGCCCTTGACTCTGTTTGATTGGGTGGACAGGGAACGTCAATGGGTCTGTTAAATTTGTTTATGCTTTGTTAATGATCTCAGATGCAGATCCGTAGCCAATTTGTTTTAAGGTTTTCTTGGTTCTATGCATAAGCTCGTTTCTGGAGTCATTTGGAGTTGATCTAGTCCAACCTTATGGACCAACTCGCCAGGCGACAAGACTGCATTGCTTTGTATTCTTAATTTCCGAATGCCCAATGCAGGACAGAATCTAACGGCGCTCCTGATTCGTTTGTGTTTTGCTCTGTATACGCCATCTCAGTGGGCTGGAGAAACCCCAAATAGACGAATCACATCGATTTTATGGTTGAGCTTTCTTTGCAGGTGGTTCGTCGCATGTGATTCCATTTAAGTCAGGTTATCGTCCCCCAAAAAAAAAAAAAAAAAATCAGGTTAACAAAGTAGAGCTTTTGTGTAATATCTTTTCTTTTCCTGGGTTACAATTGCATTCAGGACTTTCTAATTGCAGAAGGAATCACCTCAAAGTGGAAGATGTTACGGTGCTCGGACACTGGGATCTTGGCTGTTGGTTTGTTGGACCTTTCTGATCTGGCTTGTTCTTGGAGTTTCAAGTGATTGGATAGCTAACTTTTACATGTCGAATGATCGATCACCTTGGGTGTGTATCTCACGGCTTGTAATTCTTTCATTTGTAGTTCCAGATGGAGCAATACTGGCATTTTACCGAGAGAGAGAGAGAGAGAGAGGGAGAGAGAGAGTTCATACAAATCACAAACTAGTCTAGATATCAGTTACATTCGAGTACACTGAATAAGTCAGCCAAATAAACTGCGATTTGCAAGACTCACAAGTTAAAGGCTAGGGAAATAATCGAATATCAGGCTAATGCGAATATACATGATGGTTAAATGAATTAAGAGGAAATTATACAGCAAGCGCCTACAGCAATCAAAGGTCATGGCCCTCGTCCTGCGGATCAGTCGAAATCCTACCATCTCTCGCTATCTTATCACCGCCCGAGCCTTCACCACCAATCACGTTATACTGTCTCATCCTCCACCCTCGTTCCTGTTTTGCCCTTGGTTATGGTGTTCTCCACCATCTGCTTTTGAAGGCAAAGCAAGGATAAATGTAAAAGGAAGTAGCCAAAAGGGCGAATACTTGAAGAAAAAGCAAATCAACCCAGCTGAAAATGCCTAAAGAAAGGAGTCCCGAAAGGGAAATGGAGTTCTGTAATCAATTGAGACTTCGCCATATGCAAGTCAAAAAGAGAAGGTAGCATTGTATTAAATGGCCACCCTTATCGCCTCGGTCCTATATCACATAATACTACTGAGATTGTCTAGTAGTAAAAAGAGGAGAAGAGAAGGAAGAATATTTTTAATACGAGGAATAATAGCTACAATTACTTCAAAGAGCCCCTTCGGGCGCATTGACAAAAATTTATTCAACTGACTAATGTTCCACATGATTTTTACAAAGCCAGAGAGCCCGTACACCACAAGTTGTATAAACATAGAGTACAACAAAGGCGAGTTACAACGGTTGTCAGAGGGGGGGGCTTAACCTAAGTTGCTTATGTTATGAAAGATGGCGGTTAAGTAATTAGGTATTACCACTTTCACCATCAGAGGCATCTTCAAGCCTTGAGATTGCATCAACCAGGGCTTGCTCATGCTCCTGCATTTCACAGAGACATGGGTGGATGAGAAAGAACGGCAATATAAAACTGCACATAACAAAAGATAAGCAAGCAATCACCTTCAGCACTTTCTTCGCTTTCTCAATCTCTGTGGGATCAGGATGGGTTGCGCCAAAAACTTTCTCGACCTGTTACATTAATATCCTAAAAATCAAGAACAGAAGATAGCTATTTCAAAGTTCAAATCCATTAAAGCCATTCGTATACCTCCTTAATTAGTGTATCCGTATGAAGTAATTCAATATCCCCCAATGCCTTTTTTCCCACACCGTTCTGCGATAAAGGAACATCTTTTTTGGTTTGACCCTTTGTGGTTCCTCTACCTCTTCCGACTCCCGCAACGCCGCCACCACGGGTCATGGGTTTTTTGGTTCCGCGCCCTGGACCAGGACGGCCTCCTCTACGAGATACGCCAGGATCCTCTCCTTCCCATCGGATATCTTCAGGAGATATCTACATGAGAGAAGAGAAAATATGATACTCAGAAACGCCAATTCCATGAGCGATAGGAAGAGATAACAAGTAAAACAGTAGGATCAGTTAAAGAGACATTAACAACCACATGGTGTGCAGGAGGGTGTCGTGTATACTTGAGTGCGCACGACAGATCTTATAAATGTTAGCCCAAAAACCAATTAAAGGTAAATCACCAATGGCGATATCCTTAACAGCGAACAACTGTACTATTATCAAAGAAACGAAGCAAAGAAAATTTAGTCAACATTTGACATCAGAAAAGGAATGGGTATCTAAAAGTGTGCAACCGGCCAAAAACTGAGACTGCATGATACCCGAACAATCGACTAACACATAATGTCCAGTGAATAAACGATTATCTTCAAATGGCATGTTAATCCTCCTGGCAAATTCTACCAAAGCATATTTACCTCTTTGAGGTTGACCCACTCCCATGTTTCATCTGCTGTATTTATATCATAAACGAGAGCATGGCGGCCCTAGTGAAAAAGATTTAGCTTAATGATCAGTGAAATCTCATAACACTAAAAACATCCAACAACTAAGAAACAACACCTATCCAACAGTTAGGAAACAATACCTCAGTTGCATTGTAGTCGGTTATAACAGCCTCATAGAAATTGTTGTCATCAGGCCACCTAGTCCATACTCTCTTCCCTATGAGTGGATCATAAGATGTTGCCTCAGCATGTTCGTTCACTGGAAAGGCCCCCGATGAGCCCCGATTTGCACCTGGCCTTGCGCTAATACCTGCAGAAGGGTACTGCATGGACTTCATCAACAATCCAGCAGATATAATGCTTTGTTAATTAAAAGAAGAGGAAACATATACTTATCTATTCAAATTCTTGAGAAGAGAGCCATTAAGTTCCCAACTTACTGATTTCTGCTTCTTATTCCTGGCTCCAGGGGGAGGTCCTCGTTTTATCGATCCAGAAGGTTGTTGCATTGATGGATGCAGTGCAGGAGATGGTGCCCCCATAGATAAAGAAGCTACAGATTGTGATGTTTTCTGTTTCTTACGAGATGCTGAGACACTGGGACTTGGTAAGAGATCATGAACAGGCTGAGGTGTACTGAGCATGCCTGGTTGAAGCCCTCTTGCTTTTCTCCACTCCCTAATGGCTAAAGAAGTTGTTAGAAATGAAGGATAAAAAAAAAAAATCATCTACATGAAAATAGCTCATCCATTATGCAACTAGCGTAACAAGTCATCCAAAAGATGAGACCTTATCCTACGAATCATGTCGTCAGCATTGGCCCTTGATAGAAGTTCCCTATGTTCCTCATCTGATACCCTCAGCTCTTTCCTCAGTTCAGTAATTAGACTTTCCTTTTCCTATCAAAGACAAGGGGAAAAAAGCCACTGTGCCTGGTTAAAAATCTCAAGCAAGACAGAAAAATTAACATATGAACAACGAGAGATACCCAGGTAATGGCATCAGACTGAGCTTTGAATGCCCGAAGTACTGAACAGTAGGCTTCTTGCTCAATGTCGTGGATCTGGGTTTCCATGTCACCATGAACGCTAGGCAATAGAGGAGGACCAACAAAACTAGACCGGGGGTTGCCAGCAGCTCTGGCCCCCCTCTGAAACCTATTATGAGTAGGAGGGAGATCATCATCTGTCCCTGCATATACAAAGAAGGATTACAAATTACACCCCACAAAGGGTCATGAAGAAATTTCTAAAGGAATGGGAAAACTAGATGGAGTGCATTTGCAGTATCTATGGAAGAGTTAAACCAATAAGCTGCTGATTGCAACATTAAGATAGGGCAAAGCATCTCTTCATCCGATATAAGCTACTGATTAGGACATTGAGGTTGGAAACGGCATCTCTTCTTCTAATAATTCAAGTGTATCAGCAATCTCAGTAGCTTAATGGAAAAGCAACCTACACACTTTTCCAAAGTTGAGACACCAAAAAAGCTGCAACCATATGTTGATCGATACCAAAATTGGCCGTTTTGGTGAAATGACAACTGATGATAATGAAGGAAAGATAATGAAGATGTGATAGAATATACCAGCATCAAAGCACTAGCTAGATGCTCTTTTTCTTGGGTTTCTTTTTTAGGGTCTGGTGGGATCAGAAGCACAAGGTTCAGAAGTTTGTCAGCAACATCTAAACCCTCACTAGATGAATCAAAAGGAAAAGGAAGAGAAAACAAAACTGAAATAATCTCAAATCCACGGATTGAAGACTGATCACCTCATACATGGAAAACCCCAAATAATATACTCCTGCAGTCTTCAAGAAACGTCAAATAAGGCCATTTCTTGGGGCATATTGGAAAAAACACCAAAGTTCCACCAATTTTTTTTTAAATCAAAAAGGTAAATTTAAGAGAAAAAAGTTGTTTGTTGAGAGCAGAAGCACAATTGACACTTCAAACTCAAAAGTCCCCACAGTGCAAGATAAAAATACCAAAATAATGATGTAACGCCAAAGAGGATCATTTATAGCATTCAAATATACATCCATAATCAGAAAACTTTAGAATGTCAACCACTTTTTCAAGGTAAGATTTAAATACAGCGATTTCGTTAAGGAGTGCTCCAAGGGCACTAATTAAACATACAAATGAAGAATTTTTATCATATCCAAAGTTCTATCTTCCTCGTCTTATGCACGATCAATGCACTGTAAACATAAATATTTCTTAGTTAAGTATGTTTAACAGATGTCCCAAGGCATTCATTAACAAGACCCTCAAGAAAAAGCAACATTCAAAGAAGTAGAAGCTGGGGGAGGGGCTTCAAGCCATCGGCTCACAAACAAAAGGCAAAAGAGAGATTCCAAGAAAAGATGAATTGCAGAGTTACACATACCCCGCAGATTCTGCAATTAAACATTTCAGCCGAGGAAAGTGTATGAGAATATATAATGCTGAAAGAAGGTAACTAACCTTAGTACACTACAAGTGAAATCTAAATCAGACTACTTAGAAGCACGTAAACAAGCTCGAATCCTTCTACTACGCAACTGCGTCCATCTAACAACCAGACCCATTAATCACAGCAACGAGTTGACGGCTAAGTTATTAAATCCTAAAAGTAGTTCCTAGACTATAAGCTTTTTATTTTATCATAATACCACAAGATCAGCCGGAAAAAAATCAGAGTTAGCTCAATCTCAACCAAGTAATCCTTTAAAAACCTCAAATTGAAGAATATACTTCTTTCGATTGGCTGTTTTTTAACGTACCCCTTGAATAAGAAGCTCCAAGTTCCTAACAACGGCCACTGCTTCTAATTGAGTACAAGGGACCATCTCAATTCAAAATATTAAAGCAAAATCAATAGAACAACCTATATATAAAGCGGTTATAAGATCGAAAAGAACCCTGAGAAGAACAAAAACAGTCAAAGCGTCGATCTTTATCAAACATACCGCTGCTATCGGACAATTCATAATCCATCGCCGTCTGTTCGAATCAAATATTCACTCCAAACACAAAAGGCCACCGAATTCGCTTCTTCTACCCAATCGAAAGGCTGCAACCGCACCAACCACAAGCTGCTGGACTTTCGCGGTGCTCGGAAAGAAGGCAAATTCACGGAGAATCCACCGACGCGAATCACCCAACCGCTCCATTGGGCTCCATGACGTAGCGTTTGACGCGGAAACAGCGAAAACCGAGGGCAGGAAAGAGGGGGACGAGGAGCGATTCGGTGTTCACGAGACCGTCGCCGGAATCTCCCGACTAATTGCGCGACTCCGGGTGAATGGAGGGCAAGCGAAGAGACCAAAAACGCGATCCGAGATTGAAGATTTCACACCAGACGAGTCGATCGAGGGGAGAGAGAGAGAGAGAGCACGCGTCTGTGTGTGTTCTTCAGCGGAGAGTTGAAGCTCGAGTCGAGAAGGAAACCGGACTTCAAATAACTTTTCTGGCGCCCTAATTTTTCAGTTAATGATTGGTTTTGATTCCGGACTTCTCAGAGAGTGCCAGCTTCAGCGAAGGGAGAGAGCCCGACAGTGCAAATAATTGCTTCGCGATGATAGAATTTGTAAATAAAATATCGCTGAAATATCGCTGAAATCCCAATTCTTTTAATTCTGATTTGATTTGGAAAATAACTTAGTTATTTTCTGTTGGGGGTGTGATTCTGATTCATACTTCATATCCACGGTAAGGCATGAGGTCTCGCTCCTCGATGAGTGAGCGGGGTCCGAGAGGCTACCCCGGCAGGGGTTGCAGGGGCAACGCCCCCAAGACGCTAGATGGTTTTTATAGTTCGAGTTCAATTTTTTTTTTTATATTGATAATTTGATTTTGGGTCCATGAATAACTATTCATATGTATTGTTTTTTTATCTTATAACTGATAGATATAAGGAAAAATGCGAGGTGCTAATTATAGTGGGAATCATCTATTAGATGTAACCCTAATTTAATGGCGAACTGGGATAATTGAGCGCCAAATCCTAACATTTTCGACACTATATCTTTATTTGGTTTATCATAATTACTCAAAAAATTAGTTAGAAGAAATAATAAATTGCTTGAAATAGCCCTTGGTCTTTTTCGTTGTTATTTATTTTACTATCGAGTTCTAAAATTTCTAAAATTTACAATTTACATTCGCTTATGGAAAATAATAATTCAACGATATTATGACAAAAAATAATTTCATAAACATATTGCACGAGTATAATCCGTTAGTGCGGCCATATCTAGTTTTAGGCAATGTTGGATCTTTATAAAGTTTTTTTTTTTCGTGATTTGGAATATATTATTATTGCAAACGATAGTTATATAATAACAAATTAGTTATATGCACATATTATATTATCATATAGACTAAATTATCTGAAATTACGCTCTTATTTGTAAATTAAGATTTATTATGGTTGAAATTGACGAATATATAGTCAGTTTAGTTTATATTTTAACTATACATTGACTTTTTGATAAGCTATTTTCTTCTTTTGCCTTTTCTCACTAATTTCGGGAACTTGCAATATTACACAAACTAGAAATGGCTCAAAGAGAACCGATTTCAACTTGAATCAGTTTTGTTCAGTTTAGTTCAATGGTTTGATTTTTTTTTCTTTTTCTGATATATACTCTTATTTGCAAAATTTACAACAGTTGATAAAAGGAGGGTTTAGTGCAAGTGGGTTTTGATTCTTTTTACCCACTTCCCATTTTCCATGTTTATTATTTCCTATGCACCTTTATAGCGAAAAAATTATCAAAAAAGTCTTAAATCTATTGCAATTATGTTAATTCAGTCATGAACTTTTTTTTTTGTCAATTTAATCCTAAAAATTTAGTCCGTCCAGCCAATTTTGACTGGCTGGCGACATATTATTTTAATATATATATATTTATAATTTTTAAATTTGTTATTTTATTTTTATTTTATATTTCCTTATTTATTTCCTTTTTCTTTCTTCTTTTTTTCTTCGCTCTTCTTCCTCTAGTCGGCTGGCGAGGTTAGCCTCATCGAAAAAAGAAAATAGAAAAAATAAAAAAAATCCAGAAAAAATATTAAAATACTATGTCGTCGCACGACTGGTGTCCACATTGGCCCTGGTCTGCCAAAATTTGCTGGATGGACTGAAGTGACATAATTGCAAAAGGTTTAGGACTAAATCGACAAAAAAAAAAAATTAAGATTGAATGGGCACAATTGTAATAGGTTTTGAACTTTTTGGTTTCTGCCCTCTTTGCTAGTAATACTATTTTATGTATCTATTTAAGGTTAATTTATTTAATTTATCACTTTGATTTCTCATCTTTAAGGTACTCTTATAATATTTGTTTATATATTTATCTAAATTATTCTTCCTTTAAAGTTACTTTTCTTTTTTTGTTAAAAGATGTGTAAGCACATCGTTCCAATTATTAGATGTGGAGAGTATTATTCTTATTATATAAAAAAAATAGCCTAAAAATAAGAATAGATGACTTTTATCCAAAGAAGGCGCGAAGTTAGTGCAATAGCTCATTTCCTAATAATAAAAAAAATACAAATCAAGTTTAAGGCGCATTTGTTTCGTGAAAATTAATGATTTTCCTCGACGACGGTTGATATTGTAACATAAGTCATTATCGATAATAATAATATTCTAATTAACTAATTATTTTAATTTTATCTGTAATTTTTTTTATTTTGGCAAAACAAAGAAAGTCAATCCACGTTTCTTATTTTGCCGATACGATCGATCCACGTTGCAACGCTAGAAAGAAAACTACCGCAAAATCCAACGTAGGTGGGACGCCAAGACCCAAACCGCTCTCCAACAATTAATCGTCGGTCAATAACAAAGAAAGAAAGAAAAAAAAAAAAAAGGAGAAATGCTTTCACACTTCCATCTTCTCTCTCTCAAGTCGCCCCTCTCGCTCTCTTCCCCTCTTCGCCCCCTCTCGCTCTCTTCTCTCGCCTCCAAATCCCGCCGCCTCCGCTCCCCGTTCGGTCCTCCTCCCAGGTGGTTCTCCGTCGCATGCGACGCTAGGCCGGGCGGCGTTTCCATGGAGCCCCCCTCGCCGGAAGCCGAGGCGGCGTCCCCCGCCGCCGCCGCCGCCGCCACCGTCGAGTCCGTGACGCGCGATTTGCGGGATCAGAGCTTGGAGGATAAGGATAAGAAGAGGGTATTGAAGCTCGAGGATCTGACTTGGGACCACTCCTTCGTCAGGGAGTTGCCTGGGGATACGAGGACCGACGCGTTTCCGCGAGAGGTTTGGGTCTTCGCGTCCTGCTTTCAGTGTTTGATTTTGGTTACGCACTTGGAAGTCTGTTGTTTACAGATTGACCGATAGTAAGGGAATTTGAACTGGGCTTCCATGAAAACGGTGAGGCGTAGCGAGCTAGGTAGTATTCTTCGGTTAGTCATATTCTCAACGTCTGAATGCTTCTTTGAATAGTTGACTAGCATTTATTCGGAGTTTGTGTCTTGGAGGCAGATATAGAACACGAAGCAGGGAAATGTAAGGAGAATATAAGGTGATGATAGAGTGTGGGAAGTGTTTGCTTTTGTAAGCATTATCCCTTGCCACGATAGTAATGAGTAATTTTGAGGCTGAAACGCTACTTCAGATTCTTTTTTTGTGCGCGGGCTTGATTTTGTGAATTCATTAGATCTCGGAAGCACATGGTATGATCTACCGCTAGGTTGAATACACCATGTCAGATGGGAATTTTTGTTATGTCAAAACTTGAGATTTTGATGGAGTAGTAGATCGAAGTGTGTCGAATTAAGTTGCTGTAAGTCAGGGCTTAGCTACCGGATGCATGGGGGTTTAAAAATATTTATTCATTTTCTCACTGCATGATTAGCAGTGAATAAATATGGTCGGCTTAGTCTTGTGAGTGTATAATCACACTAGGAGCAGGAGAGAGCAGAGAAATTTGGCAGCAGCCTTGCCGTAGGAGGGTAGGTTCAAGAAATGGCTGGAGGTATATTGCTGCAAAAAAATTACATAACTTCTCTTCAACTTACACCATGCACTCTAGCTTTTACATTGATTGCCCAGCTAAATAAACATTATTTTTTCGTGTATTAGGATAATTGTTTGGCTTATCACCATTCTTGAGTAAATGCAGTTCAGTTCAGCTGGCAGCTGATCAGTCTAGCATTCTTTCTGATAGATAATGGAACAGAACGTAGGAATCTAATTGTCTAAGATTGGCTTTAGGCCATTTGTTGCTTCATGACGTCCACCTAAAACAAGCATGCAGTATTAAAAAGCTGCCCCAAACAAGCAGTAAATCTTTGTTTTCCGTTGCAAAGGCAGTTTTTTTTGCGAATGTGAACTAGTTTTGGTACTAAGAGCCTGTTCGATAATTTCAATACGTGTTAAAATTTAATATCTTCAGGAATTAATAAAATTTAGCACATTTGATAACCATAAATAGTTTTTTGACTTAAAAGATGCAATTAAATTAGAAAACCACTTAATTCGCTAACGAAGGAGGGGAGGGGTTACTTAATTCATTCAATAGAAAAGGCATCGGAATAGGAAATAAAATCTCGCCTATTACATTGCTAACGGTTTAATAGTGTTCACAATTCCATATTTATCTAGAAAATAATATCATTCAATACTCAATATTCTGCTATTGTCAAACAAGATTTTCATTTCCAGCACTTAAAGTGGCCACAAATTAAAACCCAACTCTTAGACATTCAACACTTAACTTCCATTTTTACCAGAGAGAAGAGGGGGGGGGGGGGGGGGGGAGAGAGAGAGAGAGAGAGAGAGAGAGAGAGAGAGAGTGTCTCTATTTGCTAATTTACCCAAAATCGCTCTATTGCTATTGCTGGCCCTTCAGCATTGTCTTTTTTTCATTGTAAATGCAGGTATTGCATGCTTGCTATACAAAAGTATCTCCTTCGGCTGAAGTAGAAAATCCTCAACTTGTTGCATGGTCAGACTTAGTTGCTGAAGCACTTGATTTGGATCCTGAGGAGTGAGTTTTTGCCCCTCTCGCACTTTTTTGTTGGTCACATCTGAACTTGTGTGATAGATAAAACAAGATCAAGAAATCTCTGTGCCTGTGAAGAAAATTTTCTCTAGAATTAAGAACAGTAGTTTAACAATTCTGATAATGTCTCTGATCGGTGCTGTCTCTTCATCACCCAACGTGTTTCAAGCAGCATACTTTTGTTTTTCAATAGGGTCAATTTGCTGTTACTCCGTTGAGAGCTAGATTTCAGCTTTGTCTTCATTTTTATTCCTCTTTTCATTCTTGGAAGTTGGAAGTGCTTCTTGCTTCAGATTGAGTCTCTCTTTTCATTGGGCTAATTGAGTTATTTGTGGTTTCAGATTTCAAAGACCAGACTTTCCACTTCTATTCTCTGGTGCAGCCCTTTTGGTGGGAGCGTAAGTGCTGTTGGGAATTATAGATCACTTATCCCGACTTCAGTTACGTCATTTGTTAGTGATATTCTGCTCATTCAGCCTATCTAATCTTTTCTTTTGCTGCAGTTTACCTTATGCTCAGTGTTATGGAGGCCATCAATTTGGCATGTGGGCAGGTCAGTTGGGTGATGGTAGGGCAATAACTCTCGGGGAGATTGTTAATTCAAGATCACAAAGGTGGGAGCTGCAGCTGAAAGGTGCTGGCAAGACCCCTTACAGTCGGTTTGCTGATGGACTCGCAGTTTTGCGTAGCAGCATGAGAGAGTTCCTTTGCAGTGAAGCAATGCACAGTCTGGGAATTCCCACCACCCGTGCACTCTGTCTTGTGACAACTGGGAAATTAGTTACTCGAGACATGTTTTATGAGTACGTTCATCTTGAACTTCCATCATGTACATGTTTTTCCATGTATGCCATTCGATAGTGAAAACAGGAAGCAGTGTTCATTGCTATGGCGATGCCTCAGTAAATCTGAATGAATTTGGATGCTGTGGACTGAGGGTGACAAATGACCTGACAGTTAAATCATTTGATCGAGTACCTCTGTGCACTTGTTCATGTTTGTCTTGGAATTGCACGTGAGAAATGTTTGAAAATTTTGTTCATCGTCAATTCGGCTATTGTAATCATCCAATCTAATGCCTGATCTTATTCCCTCCGAGATAGAGTTGGAGTGTAAAATGGGTAAAGTGTTTTATATAGAATTCTGTATGCATATGGAGTAATGCAGTTTAGATGAATTTGTTGGTTTTTCTGGAATTCAGTGAGACAGGATTTTAACTTTCTCGATTCTCACACCAGTGGAAATCCCAAGGACGAACCTGGTGCAATTGTTTGCAGAGTTGCTCAATCCTTTTTGCGCTTTGGTTCTTATCAAATACATGCTTCGAGAGGAAAAGAGGACCTTGGCATTGTTCGCGCTTTGGCTGACTATGCTATAAGACATCACTTCCCACATATAGAAAACATGAGTAGAAGTGAAAGCTTGTCTTTCAGCACAGGCAATGATGATCAGACAGTTGTGGATCTGACCTCAAACAAATATGCAGGTAGTTTATTTTGGAGAACTCATTTCACTTGCTATATCATAACTGTTGTTCATATTGTGCTATGCATGATGAATAACTTATGTTTCTTTTCTTTCTTTAATTGATGAAGGTTTCCTGAGTACTTAACTGATTTATGGAGTACAAATGATGTACTTGCTGTATGAGCTAGCAAGTCCTTTGGTCATTTTTTATTTTTATTGTAGTTTTTGCCTATCTATCCTCTGCAATTCCCAATCAATATGGATCAATTTAAAAAGAATGAATTTAAGAGCTTACTCGAGGGGATCAATCTTGTTAATATCGCATCTTTCTCAACATAGAAGATGGGCATGAATTATGTAGTTTCTGAATTTCTATTTGCTGCCTTGATCCTTGATCATCTCATTATGTGGAGCAAAATGCGTCTCTTGCTACTGATGCAATGAGGGTGTTGGTTTGCTAAATATGATAAGTGCTTGGCCCTTGAACAGCAGCTTTTAATTTGCATAGGACTCTGACTCTTCTTAAAACTTAGTTGATGTCAGAGGAAATACAACGAATTTTTTGTCTCACAGGATTCACGAGATTGGGTTTCCATTTTATATTTGTAGAGCCTTAATGCTTCTTTACACGCCTTACTGATTTCTAGACAAAAGGTTAGCAGAATATCTGGCTAATATCTCTTTTGATCTGAATTGCCGATGATGTCAGCTTGGGCAGTGGACATCGCTGAACGTACTGCTTCCTTGATCGCGAGATGGCAGGGTGTTGGTTTCACTCATGGTGTACTGAACACAGACAACATGAGCATTTTGGGGCTCACCATTGATTATGGTCCCTTTGGATTTCTGGATGCATTTGATCCAAGTTTCACACCCAATACCACAGATCTTCCAGGGCGAAGATACTGTTTCGCAAATCAGCCTGATATTGGTTTATGGAATATCGCGCAGTTTGTCTCAACTCTTTCATCTGCTGAGCTGATTAATGACAAGGAGGCAAACTATGCCATGGAAAGGTATTACCTCGTTTTCACTTTTGTTTCTCTGAAGGATATAATACTATCAACTTGCTGTTCATTCTAGACTATTGTTGTACTGCAGATATGGGACCAAATTTATGGATGAATATCAAGGCATAATGACCAGAAAACTTGGCCTCCCCAAGTACAATAAACAGTTAATTAGCAAACTTCTTAATAATATGGCCGTTGATAAAGTTGATTACACAAATTTCTTTCGGGCACTTGCAAATATCAAAGCCGATCTTAGCATTCCAGAGGATGAGTTACTGGTTCCACTGAAGGCTGTTCTACTCGATATTGGGAAGGAGCGGAAGGAGGCATGGATCAGCTGGGTGAAAATCTACATACAGGAGGTAGAATGACATAATGACTTTTCCCTCTTAGTTCCCACATAGCGAAGATGACTTGTCCAGGGTGCTGTCATCTGCTCATGTTGGACGTTGCATAAATGTGCCATTTCATCTGAACTAGTGTTGATCTTGCTTTTGACTGAGGTATATTGGCAGACTCATTATGTGCGATTAGTGGACGTCCAATAGAATGAATTGCTACCTTACGAGGAAGCATAACTTTCTAAACTACTTGGAATAGGCGTAAGTGAACTTCAAGAATCAAGACCTATACATGCAATGTAGGCATCTGCATCTCTCTTGATCTGTTATTGAACCGCAAGTTCTGCCTGTATACTTACGGCAATGGTCCTTCCAAGTTAGATAGATGTAGAAAATCTCTTATTTAACATCGTCATCATTGATAAAGCATATCATTGACAGGGGACTACTGGATACTATATTCTGAGAAATAGGCATTCCAGCATCATAATTTTCTTCCGTAGGCACCTCGTTTTTTCCTCCTTGATATCTGCATTTCATATAGCTTTTCTTATCTTGTTACACTAATATATGTACCAAACTCTTTGTTTTGGTAAATTAACATTCATGTGTCCGCTACCAGCTGGTCAATAGTGAGGTGTCCGATGAAGAGAGAAAGACTGCTATGAATTCAGTGAACCCCAAGTATGTCCTCCGGAACTATCTTTGCCAGAGTGCAATCGACGCAGCCGAACTGGGTGATTTCGGAGAGGTCCGGAGGCTGCTCAAGCTTATGCAGAGACCCTATGACGAGCAGCCAGGCATGGAGAAATATGCTCGCCTTCCCCCAGCTTGGGCATATCGGCCTGGCGTTTGCATGCTCTCTTGTTCTTCATGAGTCCATGCTGACTTGTCACGAGATATTCAAGTACCAGATGCGGAGTATTTCCTGTTCCTGTTGTATATAAGTACAGTCGAGTCAGATTTGTTTTTGCAGCCGGAGAAAAGTATGTGCCATAGCCATTCCCTGGTTTTTCGTTTGTTGACGATCGGGATTGGTTTATATAGTTGGAGATATCTCCTTGTTATTCATTTCTTTACTGTTGTATCAGTCTTTGCTGCAACTAGTAACAGTCTGTCTACAAAATTGCTGGAAGAAAAAGAAAATGTACCCAAGTTTGGGCTCTCGATCTTTTTCGCGGCCTGAAAATTGAAAAAGAGCTGTTGTGAAAAATTTACTGTGTGGTACTTTGCATAATAACTTATCTCTACTCTGTTTAAATGAGAAATTTTACGGTTTCCCAATTTTTGATTACGAAATTCTGCACGTCCCTCGGCTACAGATGGATTGAAGCAAAATGCCGCCGCCCTATGGCTCGACAAACATATGCTTGGAGAGTAGCAAAAAGGTTCTAGCAATTTGTCGAAAAAAACTCTTGTGAAAATACTTTCTAAACTTTCCGATGTTGGAATTGAAAAGTTTAAAATGGTATTAAGCTGAGGACGGTTGTATGCAAAATTATCCGAAAGCTAGAAGGGTCCGGTCCATGTTAATAATTTCTCTCTATTACTTTCGAATTCGAAAGACTTGTTACTGTTGGGTCCAAGATAAAAAATTTCATGTCAGTTTCAACCCCCTCCGGACCCGGTTACTCTCGGATTAGATTTGCTGGAGGGGTCAATCTGTGTTCATACTTGTTAACTGATCGACCAATGAGGTGTGTTCATTTGCGCTTGCATTTGCCTAACGAGGAGATCAATAAGTTTTTGTAGATGATCCTTGTCGTGTTGAGCTCTCATTTTCGCTTCACCGTTCGGCTCTGTCGGTCTGTGGGAAACTTGCGCTGCTGGGTGATGTGATACCCAACAAGTAAACCTCTCTCTCTCTCTCTCTCTCTCTCTCTCTCTCTCTCATTCGAACGCTCTTTCTTGTGGAACTGCTGATTCGCAAGTTAAAGTTTCTTACTTACAGCAGACTTATGTGATTATCCAATTCCACTGAGCACAAGTCTGCGTATGTGATCGCAAAAAATTAGTATCTGCCTCGTGTAGGGGGTAACACAAAAATGTGTGGATTTGAGAGAGCGAAGTCTATATGTTGATGGGATACAAAATGTGTTCGATGAAATGCCTCAGTGAGCCTATTTATCTTGTCATTCCCTGTTCGAGCGAGGAAATGAGATTCTTAGCCAAAAGAGAAAACATGGAAAACAGAGATAAAAGGATTGAGATTGTACCATGCGAGCTGAAGTGACATGTGTGAATAATGACGAGTAGAGTTAGGATGTTTAGGACAGTGGGCACAGTTTAAAGGGCGGTGGAATTAACTCAAAGTAATCTCTTTTACTGCACTTTGACTCGAGAGCTCCACGCTCATCTCAGACATCAAGCTGGATCTTTCTAAGTTGATTTACTCTTGCCGAAAGCTTGACGAAAACCTCAAAATACTCATAGCTCAACTGGATCTAAGTTGACAGTTGCGTGTGAAAGCTTAACGTTGTGCCTTGAGTAGGGTGAATTTCGAAATTCCAAATACAATGATAGTGACAGTTGGGAATATGATGAAATATAATCCCCTTATGGCGATAAATAACTATATTTCGAATTCGAATTCAAATTCAAATTTATGCCATGGTTGGGGTTATATGTTTATTTCCCCCCTCATCGAGTAAAAATTAGCCAATTCTTGTAGGTAGTTTAACTCTCCTTTTTGTCACAATTTCAGCTTAGAAATGAAAGATGATGTGGTCAATATTTATATGCTTAGCGGGTTTTGAGGGCTTAATATACCGGTGTCATAAAACTTTATATAATAAAAAGCATGACATATGCATGACAACTGCAGTTTTGCAAATATTCCGTCAAGGCAATTGACATACTTGTTGGACATTTCCTGCAATTGTTAGACAAAGAGAGGTGAGTTTCCATTATTCATTTGTTTTGGTTTTGGAATGAGTGCGCTTCCATTCTTTGTTCTAGTTTGTGGACATTTGATAGTTCGGACTATTTGGTTCGGCATGGTAATTGAACTGATGCCATTTGTTGATTGCACGCAAGGATCTAAGTTCTCATATTTCATTTTCCTTTCTAGGGATGAAATCAGCAAGAATGATTGATGTCTGTAGAATGGGCATTGTCAACTACTTGGATGCACTCAAGCTCCAAGAAAGACTAATTGCTGCTAGAAAGAGTCATAAAATTCCGGACACATTATTATCTTTGCAACATCCTCCCACTTATACCCTTGGAAAAAGAAGGACAGATCATAATTTGCTAGTCCCTGAGTCAGACCTTGGAAAGATGGGAGCTGAACTTTACTACACTCAAAGAGGCGGAGACATTACATTTCATGGGCCGCATCAAGCCATCTTGTACCCCATCATTTCTCTTCGTGATATTGGTCTTGGTGCTCGAAAGTATGTGGAAAAACTTGAGTTGACTATGATTGAATTAGCATCTGTATATGGTGTGAGGGCTTGCCCAGGAAAATCAGGTGAGACTGGGGTTTGGGTTGGTGATAGAAAGATTGGTGCCATTGGGGTTCGCATATCAAATGGAATCGCCTCTCATGGGCTGGCATTCAACATTAACCCTGATTTGAACTACTTTAAGCATATTGTCCCTTGTGGAATTGAGGATAAAGAAGTCACGGCGTTGAAGAGGGAGACTGACATGGTGCTTCCCACGGAAGAAGTGATTGAAGATCAGTTAATTTCTTGTTTTGTGACACAATTTGGCTATAGTAGCATTATTTGGAAAGACAAAGAGTCTTTATTATGTGGTGATGATGGGGATACTAGATGAAGGGTCATAAAAGCACTATCAAAAGCTTTAAGGCCTTTGATTCATGTAAACTAACAACCTTATACCAACAAGACAAAATGTCCATTGATTTATTTCCAAGAAAAACGAGTCTATGATTCTTTTGATTCGTCACGAAATAGGTGCTGTTGTCTGGTGGATATATTTATATTGCCGGTACCTTTGTTGTACTGATTTGTTGTGCCTGAGGTTTTTTGCTTTGTCTAATTAGAATGGAAACTGATTAGCTCTCTAACAAGAATTTCAGCAGCAATTTTCTGTATCGACACTGCATTCTCTGCATCATTGTTCTTATGAGAATAACTCAGCTATTAGCAAATTGCGTTTTTTCCATATAAGAAGTGGCTAGCATACGATCCTAGACAAAGGGCTGACAAACCTTGGCATTTCATCCTTACACAGCTATTATGTGATCAGAGTAGAAAGATGCTTGCAGTTACAACTTTTTCTTACATCTTGGGTTAGCTAAAATACGTATAGAGTCCTAATTTGTGCCAATATCCCTCAAAAGTTTCCGGCCGTAAGAAACTTTTATCTGTTCCTTTCATGTAGATTGAATATTTCCCGGCAGCCACGGAATAAATCACAGTGCCTGTTAAATCCTGCTCCAGGAGGTTGACTAATTAATAGAGTCATTCTTTACGTCCTTCTTTTACAAATGAACACGAGGAACTTCTGAATGCTATCAAACTTAAGTGAGCACATTAGGGATGTGAATACTTGGAAACATCAGTACAAATGTGGTGATTGTACAATATTATTCCCTCAACAAAGTAACTATGGTGGTGGGGCTGCTAGAATATTTTCTCTTTGGATGTTGGACAGCTGAAACCCATGTCTGAACGCAAGGTAATGAGCAGGTTTAAAGCGCATAAACGAGTTAGAAAGAAACACGGTAATGGCTGACAAGCCAGCTAAGGGTAAAGGATAAAGAAGATTGATCATTCAGGGGAAGCTTGCATGAAGAGGGGATACCCACAGAGAAGAAGCAAACGAAGTGTGAGGCAAATTGACTAGACTTGGACAAAAGTGTGAAAATAGTCAAAGTAGAGGGGCTAGATTTCTGGCTTTCAAGTTGAGAAGCAGGCTCAACCAGCTAGATTTAGCTGCCATCTTGACTTAGAGAACTAAATACAGAGAGGATAGAAAATAAAGCTACTGGCTTGGCCTCATCATGTGATCAGTCACATGAGAAAAGTTGCTCAACCATTTGAATTGGCCAGAGATGTCAGAGAAGTATTGTAATCAAAGGATGGGAATTATACTGGTCAAATGAGAAGTCACATGATTGTCTGATTATTATAACCCTTGATATTAGGCTTGTAAAGCCGAATGCTCAATTTCCTTTAGTCACAGATATTGATATGCATTTGATTCCTGGTTTCATGTGGTTTCTTGAGTCCATTTGCTTATATTCTGTTTCTCTTCATCCTCATTCTAACGAAAAATTCGAAAAGGAGAAAGGATTATCTATATAATATGACACTTCTTCTCAAGCTTCAAGACATACTACCATAACTTCTGCGACAATTAGCTTTCATCTTCTAAACCTCCAGTCGTTTCTCTGACCACACTGCCATGAGAAGTAGTCACAGATCTTTCGTTGCCGTGTTTTCGTCAATTCTTGCGCTTTGCGCAATGTGTTCTCTGGTAATAATGCTTCACCAGGAGGCTGAAGGTTGCCCGACATTACACACAAAAGTGCCGAGGAGGATGCTGCTGCCGTCCACGATAATGCACATGAGTTTAAGCAAGACGGGTAAAGGGGGAAGAGATCCTCAGAAGTCGGTGAAGGCTAATCTGAGGACAGCGCCGCCCAGCAAATCGAACCCGAGCCAGAACAACAAACCTCAGCACAGAAAGAAGAAGAATGGAAGTCACAAATAAACTCTCAGCATTTTTCTGTAGTAGTAAGGAAAATTGTAACGATAGACCGCGCTGCCATTTCTTACTTTCTTTCTTGTCCGAAGTCAGTGATTCGTATGATTCTTCTGGAACTTGAAAATTTAGCAGGTAACAAGGACTGCATAGAGTTTATCCTAGGTAGTCAATTGCTTCAGATTATTCTCCCAATGCATGTTCTCTCTAATACAAAATGCAAATTAGTGCACATGCTTCCTTCCTAGTCTCTCCATCTGCACGTGACTTCATGTGAGTGAGAATGCAGATCAGTGAGTATAATTCTCTTTTTGCCACTAGCAGACATTCTCAACCAACCTTTTTTTGATTGAAGACAAAGCACTTGGTAAGCTTTAGAGAGGTTGAATGAATGGAGTTCTAGGCACAGTTGTCCTTGGATGATGATAAATGGATGAAGTTGCAAACTGCAATCGTCATAGGCAAGACCGCTTCAGAAAGTGTCTCCAATCGTTTGGTAAGCCGAAGGAGCTATCGGATGCATTTGCCAGACACATTCCGCAATTAAGATGCTCCACAGTCCCTGGATCAACGCAATGATATTTGGATCCGAGAGTCTATTTCTCGCCACACATCGTAAGTTCTCATGGTCCCAACTTCCACAGGATAGCTAGGCGTTTGTTTTGCACCAGGCTGAGAATTCCTCATTCCGGGACCGCTACCCCTTTCTCATAGTCATTCCATTCAGCCCCACATGAAAATCCTCTTGAAACGATTACTGTCTAAAGAGGGAAAGAAGAAGGAACCAAGTCAAATTTTCATCACACTTCGCTAGTTGGCATCTCCCTCCGTTTATGAAACTGCCATACAGAAGCAGATGACATATCTCTGTCTTGACTGCTCCTCCTCCTTTCCTTCCAATTACTTCCATCCAAAGCACAGAAACACATGTAGGTCGCATAGTTTTATGTGACATCATGGATTAATTCATTGAGGTATTGTCCGCTTTGGCCCGTTCTATATCGAGGCTCACTGTTTTGTCCATTGGTGTACATATGATCATCTTCCTAGGAAGTCATCCACCCTGGGAGTGCTCTAGCCTAAGTCCAAAGTTAAGCATTGCCGTTACGTCAAAAAGTATCGTTCGATTCATCCCTGCCGCCTTTCCATCCTAGAAGCTTGTCAGAAGCCGCTCCTTGTTCAGACCCTCTCGCCCCGTCGACCACTCTCCGCTCTCGTTGGACCGGATCGTTACCCTTTCCAGCACATTAAACTATTGAATTTCCGTTTGCCATGTTAAACTTCTGCTGGAAAATGAGAAACTGAATGGATGGTTCTCTGTTTGTCTTGAGTGGCCTGAATTTTTCCAAATGACCCATACGACGCGTCTTCTTCGAAGGCTTTTCCAAGTTGCGTGAATTCTCATCTCAGGACTTGTTCCCGGGAAAAATATCTGCAATTCATACCAAATAGACCGTCCATCAAGTCAGTGGTCAAACTTCAAGCGTGGGTACTTTTCTTTTCCATCTTATCATTCTCAGTTTCAAGTTTGGTACCTTGCTTTGTTTCAATGTCATGGAAACTAGCAAAGAGCCCGGGCCTTATTGTTCAACACATTGATGTCAAAAGATTCTTGGGGTGACCTGGCAGTCGCTTACCCCTGTAATCATCCGGTTGGGGTGGGATAAGATGTTGCCGTGGTGAATGGAATTGATCATGTTAAAATATATTTTGAGCTTGAGCCTAAAAAAGAATAAAAAATTTCCTAATTTAAGTTGATTTCCTAATTGGAGTAGGTTTCTTACAACAACAAAAAAAGATTCCTATTTTGAAATATAGAAGAAGTGTCTTGATTGTGAAGAGTATCCAAGATTGGACTCCTTGTGAATTACACCCGGAGAGCTTTTAGTGTTGAAGCCAATAAATCTTGTAGTGAAAATTTTTAATTCTTTTGTGAGATTGGGAAATTGTTTAGTGGATAATTGTGGATCTAAATACTGTGTGAGTTATTGGGTGTAATTGAAGGCTGAAAAACACTATTTTTGTGTGTGTGTGTGGTCAAAATAGCATTTCATTCACTTCTTCAATGAAATACAAGAGAGAAACATCTCAGTTTAAATAGCACAACTTCCGACCAAAAAAATAAAAATAAAAAAAATAGCACAACTTCAAACCAAGACAAATCCCAGACAACTTCAAAAACAAAACAAGCTTCAGATAACAAAAGAGATCATTAGAACCAGGTTACAAGTCATATGCTCAAAAAGCACACCCATGACTTCTTCAAACCAAAATCGGCGGTCGATCACAGAGTCAGTCTTCTGTAACGAGCCCAAACCGAGAACTCCATCTGATGCTACAGCTTTGCCTTTCGGCTGTGTGCGCCTATGTTTAGCGTCCCAAACACCATCACCGAATAGCGTAAAAAGGTTGAACGAGCATAGATCTAACACCCATGAGAGCGAAATCTTCACAAAGCTCTTATCCTCTTCAAAATTGAACTTGTTCACTAGCGAAACCCGAGGAAAGTGAAATTCCGAAAACGCACAAGCAAAAACCCAAAATCTAGACTAGATCGGGATAGAAATCTTTCAAAATGGAAGAGCAAAGCTTTCAGATCTAAATTAAATTGGAAGAGAAAAGCTATCAAATGAGAGGAAAATAAGAAAAGGAAATAGAGAAAAAATCAAAGAAGGAATGAGAGATGGAAAGGAAGAACGGGAGGGAGCTCTCCCTCAACTGCTGTGCTGGGCGGCGTTGTTTTTTTTTTTTGGGAGAGAAACCCTAAGGGGCTTGGGAGGGGGGGGGGGGGGGGGGGAGGGGGACGAGGGGGAGAGAGAGGGACCGTATTGAGAGCGTTTGAATGACTTGAATGTGGTTGTATTCTTCGTTGTATCGTTTGATTTATAATAAAATTCGTCCTTATTTGCCCCGTAGATGGAGGTCACCCGATCAAAGCACGTAAAACGTAAATTTGATGTCTCATTTATTTTCTTATTTTGCCTATTTTATTATTCGATCGCTTGAGGTCGGGTGTATTAAGAAACCCAGCCAGGCACCCAACATCGCACAAAAATCTATAATTCTACATGATGAAGGAACCACAAAATATTGTATGAAATTAGTACATTGATCAACTACAGTGCACATACTGATCAAGGATGTGTGCATGGTACCAGAATTGCAACCTTAATCAGTACCTTTACCCATAAATTCCGTACATTAATCCTAGTGAGACAACCAAAGAATTTTCAGCCAATAGCTCAAGCCGGTCTTTGCTCTGTTGACTAAAAGCAGATGAAAAGTCTTCAATGGAGTCTGCTTAAGTATCCGGCCGAAAATGCAGGACAGTAGGTGGTGGCATCAATTAATGATCTCATCACATCCCTTGGCTGATTCACAAAGACTTCGTTGACCTCAATCCCCATAGCCACAGCCTTCTTCCTCTCTTCTGGCTAAGTTCAAGCCCATTCTTGAATTGAATATTTTCATGCTTGATAACTAAATGAATCGTCCATCAATGTCCCCTGTTTCGACTCATCACCTGCTCTGTTTCTTGCTTTTTCTTATTCCAAATCCTTCTCTAGCTCAAACTAAGAAAGAGGTTGGATCTTCTCTGACCGCCACAAATGGCAACTCTTCATGGCTTTCTCCTTCTGGAGACTTCGCATTCGGCTTTCGCTCATTATCCAACGACGGTACCAAGAATGACCAGTTGTTCTGGCTTTCCGTCTGGTACAACAAGATACCTTCTAAAACAATCGTCTGGTTCGCCAAGCAAGACCGTCCGGCGCCCGAGAATTCGAAGCTTGAACTCACTTCTGGTTTAGGTCTCGTCCTCACCAGTCCACAGGGTGAAGAGCTGTGGAAATCTGACAACATCGTCGGCACCGTCTCGCACGCTTTGATCAACGATACAGGCAATTTCGTGATCCTGGACTCGAGTTCAGAGGTGCTATGGGAGAGCTTCGCCAATCCTCGCGACACCTTGCTTCCGTCGCAAGTGCTAGGAAAGGACAAATTTCTCTCCTCCCGTCAATTGGAAGAGAGCTTTTCCAGAGGAAGATTCCAACTACGGATGCTCGACAGTGGAGACCTCGTGCTCAACACGATCAACCTGCCTTCTGACTACGCCAACGAGGCTTATTACAGTGCCAAGACCGACGGCAGCTCCAACGCGTCGACCGCGGGGAAAGAACTCGTGTTCAGCGACTCGGGTTCTCTGTTCGTCTTGAGAGAAAACGGCGAGAAGCTCTACCTCTCGCAGGGGCAAATACCCTCCACGTCCGATTTTTATCACAGAGTCACCCTGAACTTTGATGGGGTCCTTACTCAGTATGTGCACCCCAAGAATTCAGGTTCCAGTGGAAACTGGAGCATGCTGTGGTCGCAACCTGAAGACATATGTAGCGATGTTTATGTCCGTGACGGAATTGGCGTCTGTGGGTACAACAGCATTTGCACTCTGGGTGCGAATAAGAGGCCAAACTGTAACTGCCCAGCCAAATTCACGTTGCTCGATCCCGGTGACAAGTACGGCAG
This sequence comes from Lenwebbia sp. NSW1173648, assembly GCA_029784005.1. Lineage (NCBI taxonomy): Eukaryota > Viridiplantae > Streptophyta > Magnoliopsida > Myrtales > Myrtaceae > Lenwebbia > Lenwebbia sp. NSW1173648. Next base: position 3,463,220 of record JARCGZ010000011.1, read on the forward strand.
TTGCAGGCCTAATTTCACGCAGAGCTGTGCGGAAGATCGGGAAAGGTTGAAGCTTGGTCCGATGGAGGACCTGTACGAGTTCGAAGAATTCGTGAACACGGATTGGCCAACCTCCGATTACGCACTGTTGCAGCCTTTCAGCGAAGACGAATGCCGGAACTCGTGCTTGCACGACTGCATGTGCGCGGTGGCGGTTTTCAGGGACGGCAAGAGTTGCTGGAAGAAGAAGCTCCCGCTCTCCAATGGGAGAATTGTCCCTACACTCAACGGGAAGGCCATGATCAAAGTCCCGAAGGTCGACTTTCCTCCGACTGATCCCCGTTTCCTGCTCCCGGACCCAAAGGCGAAAGATAAAGATCCAAAAACTTTGGTTTTGGTAGGATCAGTGCTTTTGGGAACTTCTGCTTTCGTGAACATTGTACTAATCGGCGCTTGCATAGGGTTTTTCCTAATCTACCGCAAGCAACTCAAGAAATTATCGACGAAAGGGAATGTGGTGGAGACGAATTTGCGCTATTTCACTTACCAGGAGCTCTTCCGAGCCACGGATGGGTTCAAGGAAGAGGTAGGGAGGGGAGCTTTTGGGATTGTTTATAAAGGGGTGATTTCAAATGATGTAGCGGTGGCTGTGAAGAAGCTGACTAGCATGATGCAGGACAAGGAGAAGGAGTTCAGAACCGAAGTGAATGTGATCGGTCAGACCCATCACAAGAATCTGGTCAGGCTACTCGGCTTCTGCGATGAAGGGCAAGAAAGACTGCTGGTTTACGAGTTCTTGAGCAACGGCACGCTGTCGAGCCTTCTCTTTGCAGGAGATCCGAAACTGAAAACCCCTTGGAACCAGAGATGCCAGATCGCTCATGGAGTCGCCAGGGGACTACTGTACTTGCACGATGAGTGCACGACGCAGATAATCCACTGCGACATAAAGCCGCAGAACATCCTCCTCGATGACTATTGTATCGCGAAGATCTCCGATTTTGGGATGGCCAAGCTCCTGATGATGAACCAGAGCTACACCCAGACGAACATCCGAGGGACGAGAGGGTACGTCGCTCCCGAGTGGTTCAGGAACTCGCCCATCTCCGTGAAAGTGGACGTGTACAGTTTCGGAGTCCTGCTTCTCGAGATAATCTCCTGTAGGAGTTGCTTGGGAACCGAAGCAAGTGGAGAGCAAGGAGTAACAGAAGCCTTGACCGATTGGGCTTATGATTGCTTCATGGAGGGAAGGTTGGACGCGCTAGTCGAAGGCGACGTACAGGCTCTGCAAGACAGAGAGAAGCTGAAGAATATGGTCATGGTCGCGTTCTGGTGTATTCAAGAGGACCCCTCTTTGAGGCCGGCGATGAGGAAGGTGACACAGATGCTGGAAGGGGCAGTGGGAGTGCCTGTTCCTCCATGTCCATTCCCATTCAATAGCTGCAACTCTTCAATCGTTCCATGAAATCATGATGGTATCAGTTCTTATACATGAGAGCAGATCTCTGTGCGTCCTTCTGGATAGTGATCTTATTGTGCTGTAATGAGCATGTTACTTACTATTTCATTGCTTCAAGTTTAGCATGCCAATCATAAGAATCTTGACCAGCCTATAAAAGCTCCTGGATATGTTCTATACAAGCTTTTCTTCTATCCGACTGCGGTGAATAGACAGATCTAGACCAGCGAAGGCAAATGAATTACCCAATGCAATTGGTTTTAGATTTGAATAGATAGCGAACAGTTCGAGCAAGTCTATCTCTCGAAACACACTGGAGGAAAAATAAGTCGTGACGTATGTCCAGTATGGAGAACCGCTAAAATTTCCAATTCCTCCATTCGGCACCGATCAGTCATAACCTTTTTGCCAGAGCCAAAGGCACCAAGACCTTCATATGCTAGAACAGAAGCTACCAAAAGCTTTGCGCTTTCCAGTTTCCTTTTCTTTCCAAGTTTCACTGTAATCTGGACGGGTTGTTGAATGACGTCTAGGATGGGAATCGTATGTACATATGCATAGCCAATGCATATGAGCAGACGACGGGTTTATGCGGTTCCTGGAACTCGAAGATGTGTCAAAGGCGAGCTGCTGTTTGGGCAAACTATTTTCTTGTCCAAAGTCTCTGATTCTTATGATTCTTCTGTGGTTGAAACTCGAAAACTTAGCAGGTAACATTTGAGAAGTCTATTCACAGACTGACTGAAGTTTATCCTAGGCAGTCAGTGAAGAAATTGTTTGAGGATTACTCTCCCAATACCAAATATAAGTTAATGAAATGCCCCCGAGGGCTTTGTCAGTGCACATTCTTCCTTCTAATCTCTCCTTCTGCATGTGCCTTCATGTGATTAAGAACTCAGATCAGTGAGTATAATTCTCTTTTGACCCTCGCATGAAGGGATTTATCGCATACCGAATCAGAACGATCACACAGAAATCAAAGAATAATGGGCGACGCAAGAGATTACCCAGGTTCACCCCAGAATAGGGCTACGTCCTGCAAAGAGATTTCACTATAGTTTCGGTTTACAGCCGCTTAACTTGTTACAATGATAAAAACGAGAAAATATATATATGCCTCAAATGGGCCCAAAACCTAAACCTATATGAAACCTCTTAATTCCATACCATACGAGCCAGCTTAAATAAAAGCCCAAACCCGTAGAGGTTTCGGGGGCGCTGCCCCCGAATCCCCGCCCGCTCACCGGCGAGCGGGACAGCCGTCCGCTGACCGGGCAGCGGAACCCCCATCGGGAGGCGCTGCCCTCGAACCCCCGCCCGCTGACCGGGCAGCGGGGCACCCGTGTCGGGGGGCGATGCCCCGAACCCCCGCATTCCGCGCGCAGGGGTCACATGTCGTTGTATAACACTTCAGTTTCCCTAAACTCACGTGGGCGTACCCGATGTGAGAAACAAGGGTCCCCGAAGTATTCGCCAACTCCAACACCGCATACATTCTCAACTAACCCTTTTGAGTTTTGAGATTTTAGGTAAAGCACTTGCGGCTTTAGAGAGGTTGAATGAATGGAGTTCTAGGCACGGTTGTCCATAGACGATGGTAAATGAATACAGTTGCAAATTGCCATTGTCATAGGCAAGACCGTCTCGCAAAGTGTCTACTATCATGTGAACATTGAAAGGCGCTATGCCGATGAATGCATTTGCCTCACACAATCCGCGATTAAGATGCTCCGTAGTTCCAGGACCCTAGTTATAAAAGAAAGTTAGCCAGTGGAACTTGTTGGGGACACTGTTTTACTTTTTCATCTCGCTCCTCCGAACTTGGATCTTGAATCGGCCGCCATGAATAGGCGCTTCCTACCCATCGAAGTGAATATGTCCTTAACGTCTTAATTCCCCTTCATCCACTTCTGCGTTCCAATCCATGGATGTGAGCGGAGCATCTCCCTCCATTTATGGAACTGCCAAACAGAAACAGATGGCATATCTCTGGGTTGGCTGCTTTGCCTTCTTCTTTCCTTCCAATTACTTCCATCCAATCACGCAAAACACGGGCGGGCCGTGTAGTTTCCGGCAATTGATCGATTTTTCCATCACATTAGACTATCGAATTTCTGTTAGCCATGTTAGACTTCTGCTAAAGAACGACAAGCGGAATGGATATTTTTCTGCTCGTCTCGAGTGGCCCGAATCTTTCCAAATAACCCGTACGACGCGTCTTCTTCAAAGACTTTTCCAAGTTGCATGAATTCTCATAGTAGGACTTGTTCCTAGGAAAATTCTCTGCAATTCATAATTTCAGTAGAAATCCATCCCTATGCCATGCAAAGCACGACAGCACGACAATGCAAGCTAGCAACTGCAGATCAACGACATTGAGCGTTTAATGTGTTAAATCAAGAGACACTCTACATCATCAAATTGAAATTTGTGACATCAACCCTTGGATCGTCAGTTGATCTCTCACGGCATTGCGGAATTGTCCTTATTATACCGTTGATTAAACAAGAATCGTCTAATCAACAGCTGTTTTGCCACTCGCCCAAGAAAAGAAAAGGAAAAGGGAAAATGACACAAATGGTTATTGAACTTTGGTCTAATGTGCAATTTGATCCCTGGACTTTTAATTTGTTCAATGTGGTCCTTGAACTTATGATACATGTTCAATTTAGTCCATAGACTATATAAACATGTCCAATGTTGCCCATGATCTTAAATTAATGGAAGGATTATATTGAATATTTTCAGATAGTTCAAGGACTACATTGAACATGTAACAAAAGTCCAAGGACGATATTGAGCAAATTAAAAGTTCAGGGATCATATTGAATATTAAGCTAAAGTTCTTGACCACACTAAACATTAGGACAAAGTTCAGGGACTACGTTGTAGAGGTGTCAATATAGGTTTTTGACCCACATTTTAACCCATTTTTATTCATTTGAGTCAAATATGGATTCAACAAATTTAAAAATGGGTTAAATATGGGTTTAAGACTATAAAGCCTATTCAAATATGGATTTTAACTCAATCCATTTTCGATCCATATTCGACCCGTGACCTATAGCTTCGCAAGGCCACTTTTATTCACTTATAAATCGTCGCCCACCGCTCGCCCTCGCCTCCCGCCTGCCTGCTCCTCATGCAGGCCGCGGCGGCGGCAGCAGGCCGCGGGAGGTGGTAGTCGGCGAAACAATTTTTATATTTTTTAATTTTATGAAACAAATATTTCATTAGTTGGTTAAATATATAAGTGTTTAAATAATACGGGTTGGGTATGAGTCATAAAATTTGTACGGTATGAAAATGGGTCAAAAAGGGTTAAATGGATCAATAGGGATCGGACCATATTCGATCCGATCCGATCCGATCCAAACTCGACTCGATCCACCCATTTGAGCAGACGACGGGTTTATGCGGTTCCTAGAACTCGAAGATGTGTCAAAGGCGAGCTGCTGTTTGGGCAAACTATTTTCTTGTCCAAAGTCTCTGATTCTTATGATTCTTCTGTGGTTGAAACTCGAAAACTTAGCAGGTAACATTTGAGAAGTCTATTCACAGACTGACTGAAGTTTATCCTAGGCAGTCAGTGAAGAAATTGTTTGAGGATTACTCTCCCAATACCAAATATAAGTTAATGAAATGCCCCCGAGGGCTTTGTCAGTGCACATTCTTCCTTCTAATCTCTCCTTCTGCATGTGCCTTCATGTGATTAAGAACTCAGATCAGTGAGTATAATTCTCTTTTGACCCTCGCATACATTCTCAACTAACCCTTTTGAGATTGTACGTAAAGCACTTGCGGCTTTAGAGAGGTTGAATGAATGGAATTCTAGGCACGGTTGTCCATAGACGATGGTAAATGAATACAGTTGCAAATTGCCATTGTCATAAGCAAGACCGTTTCGGAAAGTGTCTGCTATCATGTGAACATTGAAAGGCGCTATGCCGATGAATGCATTTGCCTCACACAATCCGCGATTAAGATGCTCCGTAGTTCCAGGACCCTAGTTATAAAAGAAAGTTAGCCAGTGGAACTTGTTGGGGACACTGTTTTTCATCTCGCTCCTCCCAACTTAGATCTTGAATCGGCCGCCATGAATAAGCGCTTCCTACCCATCGAAGTGAATATGTCCTTAACGTCTTAATTCCCCTTCATCCACTTCTGCGTTCCAATCCATGGATGTGAGCGGAGCATCTCCCTCCATTTATGGAACTGCCAAACAGAAGCAGATGGCATATCTCTGTGTTGGCTGCTTTGCCTTCTTCTTTCCTTCCAATTACTTCCATCCAATCACGCAAAACACGGGCGGGCCGTGTAGTTTCCGGCAATTGATCGATTTTTCCATCACATTAGACTATCGAATTTCTGTTAGCCATGTTAGACTTCTGCTAAAGAACGACAAGCGGAATGGATATTTCTCTGCTCGTCTCGAGTGGCCCGAATCTTTCCAAATAACCCGTACGACGCGTCTTCTTCAAAGACTTTTCCAAGTTGCATGAATTCTCATAGTAGGACTTGTTCCTAGGAAAATTCTCTGCAATTCATAATTTCAGTAGAAATCCATCCCTATGCCATGCAAAGCACGACAGCACGACAATGCAAGCTAGCAACTGCAGATCAACGACATTGAGCGTTTAATGTGTTAAATCAAGAGACACTCTACATCATCAAATTGAAATTTGTGACATCAACCCTTGGATCGTCAGTTGATCTCTCACGGCATTGCGGAATTGTCCTTATTATACCGTTGATTAAACAAGAATCGTCTAATCAACAGCTGTTTTGCCACTCGCCCAAGAAAAGAAAAGGAAAAGGGAAAATGACACAAATGGTAATTGAACTTTGGTCTAATGTGCAATTTGATCCATGGACTTTTAATTTGTTCAATGTGGTCCTTGAACTTATGATACATGTTCAATTTAGTCCATAGACTATATAAACATGTCCAATGTTGCCCATGATCTTAAATTAATGGAAGGATTATATTGAATATTTTCAGATAGTTCAAGGACTACATTGAACATGTAACAAAAGTCCAAGGACGATATTGAGCAAATTAAAAGTTCAGGGATCATATTGAATATTAAGCTAAAGTTCTTGACCACACTAAACATTAGGACAAAGTTCAGGGACTACGTTGTAGAGGTGTCAATATAGGTTTTTGACCCACATTTTAACCCATTTTTATTCATTTGAGTCAAATATGGATTCAACAAATTTAAAAATGGGTTAAATATGGGTTTAAGACTATAAAGCCTATTCAAATATGGATTTTAACTCAATCCATTTTCGATCCATATTCGACCCGTGACCTATAGCTTCGCAAGGCCACTTTTATTTACTTATAAATCGTCGCCCACCGCTCGCCCTCGCCTCCCGCCTGCCTGCTCCTCATGCAGGCCGCGGCGGCGGCAGCAAGCCGCGGGAGGTGGTAGTCGGCGAAATTTTTTTTATATTTTTTAATTTTATGAAACAAATATTTCATTAGTTGGTTAAATATATAAGTGTTTAAATAATACGGGTTGGGTATGATTCATAAAATTTGTACGGTATGAAAATGGGTCAAAAAGGGTTAAATGGATCAATAGGGATCGGACCATATTCGATCCGATCCGATCCGATCCAAACTCGACTCGATCCACCCATTTGAGCAGACGACGGGTTTATGCGGTTCCTAGAACTCGAAGATGTGTCAAAGGCGAGCTGCTGTTTGGGCAAACTATTTTCTTGTCCAAAGTCTCTGATTCTTATGATTCTTCTGTGGTTGAAACTCGAAAACTTAGCAGGTAACATTTGAGAAGTCTATTCACAGACTGACTGAAGTTTATCCTAGGCAGTCAGTGAAGAAATTGTTTGAGGATTACTCTCCCAATACCAAATATAAGTTAATGAAATGCCCCCGAGGGCTTTGTCAGTGCACATTCTTCCTTCTAATCTCTCCTTCTGCATGTGCCTTCATGTGATTAAGAACTCAGATCAGTGAGTATAATTCTCTTTTGACCCTCGCATACATTCTCAACTAACCCTTTTGAGATTGTACGTAAAGCACTTGCGGCTTTAGAGAGGTTGAATGAATGGAATTCTAGGCACGGTTGTCCATAGACGATGGTAAATGAATACAGTTGCAAATTGCCATTGTCATAAGCAAGACCGTTTCGGAAAGTGTCTGCTATCATGTGAACATTGAAAGGCGCTATGCCGATGAATGCATTTGCCTCACACAATCCGCGATTAAGATGCTCCGTAGTTCCAGGACCCTAGTTATAAAAGAAAGTTAGCCAGTGGAACTTGTTGGGGACACTGTTTTTCATCTCGCTCCTCCCAACTTAGATCTTGAATCGGCCGCCATGAATAAGCGCTTCCTACCCATCGAAGTGAATATGTCCTTAACGTCTTAATTCCCCTTCATCCACTTCTGCGTTCCAATCCATGGATGTGAGCGGAGCATCTCCCTCCATTTATGGAACTGCCAAACAGAAGCAGATGGCATATCTCTGTGTTGGCTGCTTTGCCTTCTTCTTTCCTTCCAATTACTTCCATCCAATCACGCAAAACACGGGCGGGCCGTGTAGTTTCCGGCAATTGATCGATTTTTCCATCACATTAGACTATCGAATTTCTGTTAGCCATGTTAGACTTCTGCTAAAGAACGACAAGCGGAATGGATATTTCTCTGCTCGTCTCGAGTGGCCCGAATCTTTCCAAATAACCCGTACGACGCGTCTTCTTCAAAGACTTTTCCAAGTTGCATGAATTCTCATAGTAGGACTTGTTCCTAGGAAAATTCTCTGCAATTCATAATTTCAGTAGAAATCCATCCCTATCAAACACTACAGCCATGCAAAGCACGACAGCACGACAATGCAAGCTAGCAACTGCAGATCAACGACATTGAGCGTTTAATGTGTTAAATCAAGAGACACTCTACATCATCAAATTGAAATTTGTGACATCAACCCTTGGATCGTCAATTGATCTCTCACGGCATTGCGGAATTGTCCTTATTATACCGTTGATTAAACAAGAATCGTCTAATCAACAGCTGTTTTGCCACTCGCCCAAGAAAAGAAAAGGAAAAGGGAAAATGACACAAATGGTTATTGAACTTTGGTCTAATGTGCAATTTGATCCCTGGATTTTTAATTTGTTCAATGTGATACTTAAACTTATGATACATGTTCAATTTAGTCCATAGACTATATAAACATGTCCAATGTTGCCCATGATCTTAAATTAATGGAAGGATTATATTGAATATTTTCAGATAGTTCAAGGACTACATTGAACATGTAACAAAAGTCCAAGGACGATATTGAGCAAATTAAAAGTTCAGGGATCATATTGAATATTAAGCTAAAGTTCTTGACCACACTAAACATTAGGACAAAGTTCAGGGACTACGTTGTAGAGGTGTCAATATAGGTTTTTGACCCACATTTTAACCCACTTTTATTCATTTGAGTCAAATATGGATTCAACAAATTTAAAAAATGGGTTAAATATGGGTTTAAGACTATAAAGCCTATTCAAATATGGATTTTAACTCAATCCATTTTCGATCCATATTCGACCCGTGACCTATAGCTTCGCAAGGCCACTTTTATTCACTTGTAAACCGTCGCCCACCGCTCGCCCTCGCCTCCCGCCTGCCTGCTCCTCATGCAGGCCGCGGCGGCGGCGGCAGGCCGCGGGAGGTGGTAGTCGGCGAAACAATTTTTATATTTTTTAATTTTATGAAACAAATATTTGATTAGTTGGTTAAATATATAAGTGTTTAAATAATACGGGTTGGGTATGAGTCATAAAATTTGTACCGTATGAAAATGGGTCAAAAAGGGTTAAATGGATCAATATGGATCGGACCATATTCGATCCGATCCGATCCGATCCAAACTCGACTCGATCCACCCATTTGACACCTCTATCACGTTGTACAGTTGGTCAAATTCAGAGACTATATGTGTTATCGTGCCAAAAGGAAAAGAGAGCTTCTTCACCACGAAAGAGACCAACTCTGGGTATGAAAAGGAATTCAAAGTCCATGCCCTTTTGACTAACCAACGTATTGAGGACCCTACTCCACGATCACAAAGGGAATCAAAAGGAACTTCCTGTCCCAAAATAGTACAAGGTTGTCCAAAACACCTTTTGACTAAGACAATGAAAGGCTTTCGAGTCAACCCTCGACTACTTTAAACTCAACCACCACCTATGTCTCCTCACAGGCCATGAGCAACTTCATTCTTGAGTAAGAAAGACATTTTCATTCACAGCTTACAGTTGCAATGAGAAAAATGTCCCCTGTTTCGATGCTCTGTTTCTTGCTCTTTCAACTCCTAATTCCTTCTCTAGCTCAGACGGACGGCGACATAGGCGTCGGATCTTCTCTGACCGCGAAAAAGGACAACTCTTCGTGGCTTTCACCTTCGGGGGACTTTGCATTCGGCTTTCGTCCACTACCTGCCAACCGCAACGACGGTGGCGAGGTCTTCTTGCTCTCCATTTGGTATAACAAGATACCTTCAAGAACGATCGTCTGGTTCGCAAATGGAGAACGTCCTGCACCTGAATATTCGAAGCTAGAGCTCACTTCCGACCTTGGCCTGGTTCTCACTGATCCACGAGGAGAAAGATTGTGGATGTCGGAGAACATTGTCGGTACTGTCTCGCACGCTACTATCAACGACACGGGCAATTTTTTGATTCTCGGTTCGAACGTGGAGACATTATGGGCAAGCTTCGACGATCCCGACGACACATTGCTTCCTTCGCAAACGCTGGGAAAAAATAAGTCCCTTTCCTCTCGTCGATCAGAGGGAAACTTTTCCAGAGGAAAATTCCAGCTTCGGATGCTGGACAGCGGAGACCTCATACTCAACACCATAAACCTGCCTTCCAGTTATGCAAACGAACCTTATTACAGCACTGGAACTGCCCGAGATTCTAACATGTCGAGCCCGGGGAAAGAAGTCGTGTTCGAAGACTCGGGTTCTCCGTTTGTGCTGAGGGAAAATGGCGATAAAGTTTACCTCTGGCAGGTGAAAGTACCTTCAGCATCAGAGTTTTACCACAGAATTACGCTGAGCTTTGATGGGGTTCTGACTCAATACGCGCACCCCAAGAATTCTGATTCTAATGGAAGCTGGATCTCTCTGTGGTCTGAACCTCAAAATATATGCACTGCCGGTCTTGTTTCACGCGGCTCTGGTGTTTGTGGCTACAACAGTATTTGTTCCCTGGGCGACAATAACAGGCCAAAATGTGGCTGCCCTGACAAATATATTTTGCTTGACCCCAATGATGAGTACGGCAGTTGCAGACCTAACTTCACACTGAGTTGTGAGGAAGATGAGAAGAAGCTGAAGCAAGGTTCCATGGAGGATCTTTACACTTTCGTAGAGGTAGAGTATACGGGTTGGCCGATGTCTGATTATGCCCTGCTGGAGCCTTTCTCCGAAGATGAATGCAGAAACTCATGCTTGCACGACTGCATGTGCGCGGTTGCAAGTTTCAGGGGTGGCAAGAGTTGCTGGAAGAAGAAGCTTCCACTCTCCAACGGAAGAGTTGATCCAAATGTGGACGGAAAGGTCCTAATGAAAGTCCCGAAGCGTGACTTAAGTCTTACAAACGCTTCCCAATTTCCAATCCCAAAGGGAAAGATAAAAGACCACGATCATAAAATTTTCATTTTGGTTGGATCAACGCTATTTGGAACTTCTGTTTTCCTCAATTTTCTACTCATTGGTGCTATCATTTGGGGTTTTTTCTTCGTCTACCACAAGAAGCTCAAGAAAATATCCACCAAAGAGAATGTCGTGGAATCGAATTTGCGTTATTTCACTTACCAGGAGCTCTTCCAAGCCACGGATGGGTTCAAGGAAGAGATAGGCCGGGGATCTTTCGGGATTGTTTATAAAGGGGTGATGTCTAACAATGCAGCAATTGCCGTGAAGAAGCTAGCTAGTGTGATGCACAAGGAGGAGGAGTTCAGAACAGAAGTCAATGTGATAGGCCAGACCCATCACAAGAATCTGGTTAGATTACTTGGTTTCTGTGATGAAGGGCAAGAAAGGTTGCTCGTTTATGAGTTCTTGAGCAATGGCCCACTATCAAGCCTTCTCTTTTCAGGCGAATCCAAACCCAGTTGGATCCAGAGATGCCACATCGCTTCAGGAATTGCCAGGGGATTACTGTACTTGCATGAAGAGTGCACTACACAAATCATCCACTGCGACATAAAGCCACAGAACATACTTCTCGACGACTACCACAACGCGAGAATCTCCGATTTTGGACTTGCCAAGCTCCTGAAGATGAACCAGAGCCATACTCAGACGAATATTAGAGGAACAAGAGGGTACGTCGCTCCTGAATGGTTCAGGAACTTGCCCATCACCGTGAAAGTTGTTGGAACCAAAAAACAAAGAAGGGTGACTCTCGGATATACGAAACGAGGCACAAAATGGATGGAGAAAGTATTCTTATTGGAATCAACTTCGGATGGGATACAATATGAAGCTCACTAGGAGTTCTATGGCTTCTCACTTATGGATACATGAACAACCCTCATGTATTTATAGCTTACACAATCCCTTGTGAACACAACATTCAATAAATCAAAAGAAGGTCAAAAAACTACAACACAAATGCAACCATGCCTAACACAAAGTCTAAAGATTACAACATGTGGTAACATGCCTAACAAACATACCTAACAACATGCCTAACAAACATGCCTAACAAACATGCCTAACAAAAAAGACATAAAAATTATGTAGCTTGGAAATCAAGTTTATTAGCATTTCTTCAGCCTCCCTTAAAATTGATTTCCATAATCAGCAATACCAAGCATCTTCTTTAATTTTTCGAATGAATCCGCCTTCAATGGTTTTGTCAAGATATCTGCAATCTGGTCTTCGGACCTACAGAAATCAAGTTCAATCTCGCCATCTTTGACTCGCTCACGAATATAGTGATACTTGATATCGATGTGCTTGCTCCTGCCATGAAATACAGGATTCTTGGCTAATGCAATAGCCGACTTATTGTCACACATCATTTTGGTAGGACCTGCTTGTTCATGCATCAATTCACTCATCATCCTATGAAGCCATATCGCTTGACACGCTGCTGCAGCTAACGCCATATATTCTGCCTCAGCTGTCGAGAGTGCAACAACTTGTTGCTTTTTCGAGGACCAAGAAATTATTCCCGATCCGAGAAAGAAAGCATATCCAGAAGTACTCTTTCGAGTCTCAGTATCGCCAGCCCAATCACTGTCTGTGTAACCCACTAGACTAAAATTGTCAGTACAAGAATATAAAATTCCATGGTCACGAGTTCCACTGACATACCGTAAAATTCTTTTTGCTGCCTGCAAATGTGATTGGTATGGTTTTTCCATGAACCTGCTAATAATTCCCACTCCATATGTAATATCTGGTCTAGTAGAGGCCAAATATCTCAAACTACCAACGATACTTTTGAAATAAGTGGGATTTACCAGTTCACCGGTTCCTTCTTTCTTCAACTCCAACCGTTCTACTACGGGAGTCCGAATTGGTTTGAGCGATTCCATTTTGAATCGCTTCAAAATACCATTAGCATATTTCTGCTGTGAAATAAATATGCCATCATATGTCTGCTTCACTTCAAGGCCAAGAAAATAGGACATCAATCCCAAATCAGTCATCTCGAACTGGCGTGTCATAGCCTCCCTGAATTCAGCAAACATTTTTTCACAACTCCCTGGCTTTTGCTTGTAGCCTTTTACAACCAGTCTGGCTTTGCAACGGTCCACCTGACCATCGGGTTTGTACTTCGTCTTGTACACCCACTTGACACCAATGGGTTTCTTACCGGGTGGTAAAGAAGTTATTTCCCATGTGTTATTCTTCTCAATGGAGTGAATTTCTTCATCCATTGCTTGAATCCATTTCTCATCTACAGCTGCTTCATCATAGGTTACAGGGTCACATTCAGTAAATAAACAAAAGTTTACCAGTGTTTCATCAGTGATTCCGTTACTCTCACTGTCACCGTATCTTGTGACCATATAATCCTTGAATTTTGCTGGCGTCTCCCTCAGTCGTTGTGAACGACGTAGTTGTGGTTCTGAAGCTGCTGTTGGTGAGGATGTACCACCAGTTGAAGATGATGAAGAAGATGGACCACCATTTGAAGATGATGAAGGTGTTTCTGTCTCACCCACCAGTGGTTCATCTTCGATGGTAATGCTTTTTTGGTCACCCTTCTGGTTCCAGTCCCAAGCTTCATCTTCAAAAAACTGGACATCCCTACTGATGATTACCTTGTCAGTGACTGGGTTATATAGCTTATAACCTTTAGTTGTATCACTGTAGCCAATGAAGATGCACTTCTCGCTTTTGTCATCCAGCTTCTTCCTCCGTTCATCAGGTATATGGGGATATGCCACGCACCCAAATACTCGTAGGAACGAAACATCTGGCTTGTTGCCGCTCCAAGCCTCTTCTGGAGTTCTTCCAAGAACACTCCTTGTTGGACACCTGTTTAGTACAAATACAGCACATGCAACAGCTTCTGCCCAAAATTTCTTGGGCAAATTTTTTGCTTTCAACATACTTCTTGCCATTTCAAAGATTGTCCTGTTCTTTCTTTCTGCTATACCATTTTGTTGAGGGGTATAGCTGGCAGTCAACTGACGTTTTACTCCATGAATTTTACAATATTTGTCAAATTCATTTGAGGTAAATTCTCCCCCTCTATCCGATCTCAACATCTTTAGATTAAAGCCACTATGTTTTTCAACATAGACTTTAAATTCTTTGAACTTGCCAAAAGCTTCAGATTTTTCTCTCAAGAAATATACCCAAGTTTTTCTGGTAAAATCATCCACAAAAATTAGCATGTACCTTTTTTGTCCGAATGATTCAACCTCAACAGGACCACATATGTCTGTATGTACCAGCTCCAAAGGCTGCTTTGCTCTTTTGGCTTTCCCAACTGGAAATGATTCTCGATGTTGTTTTCCAACGAGACATCCTTTGCATGAGTGATCTGGACTGTCAATTAAAGGCATACCGGTCACCATCTTTTTCTGGACCAGTAATTTTAGTCCACGAAAATTTAAATGCCCAAATCGAAGATGCCACAGCCAGTTGTTGTCTTTCATCATTGCTTGAAAACTCAAGAGATTCTTCGTCTGCAGAGTCATGGGGAACATCCGGTTCTTCGTCATCTGTACCGTCGTGATCAATTTGTTGTTGACACCTCTAATGGTGCAAACTCCATTTTCAATGTGAACTTTGTGGCCTTTTTCGGAAAGTTGCCCAACACTTAGCAAATTCCAAAAAAGTCCTGGCACAAAGTAAACATCTGCAATAGCTACATTAGTACCATCTTTTGACTTGATATTAATGTTACCTTTGCCCATCACGGGAATTTTTGATTTATTCCCGAAGTTGACTTCACCACGACTCGTTTCATCCAAATGCGAGAATAATTCTTTTCGGCCGGTCATGTGATTGCTGCACCCAGTATCTAGGTACCATGTGTTGGTATCTACGATACTTGAGTCATCCTTCGTACATGCTAGTACCATGTACTCTTCAGCATCGGTGGCATGTGCGTGCTCCGCCTGCTCGTATGTCGCCTTTGCATGGCATTCGGATTTGTAATGTCCGAATTTGTTACATTTAAAACACTTGACTTTTGATTTGTCACGTGTTTTAAATTTTTCGGTGAAATTTGGATTTCCACCTCTACCTCGGCCTCCTCCGTGACTTCGATCACCTTGATAGCCTCCTTGATTTGATGGAGCGACCCGACTTTGCAATGCTTGCTCGGGAACTGAACCAATAGACTTTTGATTCATTCTTTGCTCATGTGAGCACAATGAACCCATCAACCGCTCCAATGTTAATGTTGACACATCTTGCCCTTCCTCGATCGCGGCGACGACGTAGTCAAATTTTTCGGTCAAAGACCTCAAGATTTTTTCTACGACACGTACATCATGGAGTTCTTCACCATTAACCCTCAATTGGTTAACGATGGTTTGAGCACGATCAAAATATGCTGAGATTGGTTCAGAGTCATTCATGCGTAAAGACTCAAAATTACCTCGAAGTGTTTGTAGCCGCACCCGCCGGACACGATCGTCGCCTTTGTAGGATTTTTGTAGAATATCCCACGCTGCTTTTGCGGTCTCCGAACACGATACTTTTTCAAATATCGTTTCCTCCACGGCTTGAAAAATCGCATATAATGCTTTCTGATCTTTCTTCCGGGACTCCACCAGAGATTCTTTCTCCTCCTTTCTTAAAGCCTCGAATGCTACGGCATCGGCCACTTCGTTGTAGCCATTTTCAACCAGATTCCACAAATCTTGCGATTTGAAAAGAACCTTCATCTGGACGGACCAGTTGTTGAAATTCTTTCCGTTCAGCTTTGGAAGCTGCATTTGAACGGAACTAGTGGATGCCATTTCTAGCTCTGATACCAAATGTTGGAACCAAAAAACAAAGAAGGGTGACTCTCGGATATACGAAACGAGGCACAAAATGGATGGAGAAAGTATTCTTATTGGAATCAACTTCGGATGGGATACAATATGAAGCTCACTAGGAGTTCTATGGCTTCTCACTTATGGATACATGAACAACCCTCATGTATTTATAGCTTACACAATCCCTTGTGAACACAACATTCAATAAATCAAAAGAAGGTCAAAAAACTACAACACAAATGCAACCATGCCTAACACAAAGTCTAAAGATTACAACATGTGGTAACATGCCTAACAAACATACCTAACAACATGCCTAACAAACATGCCTAACAAACATGCCTAACAAAAAAGACATAAAAATTATGTAGCTTGGAAATCAAGTTTATTAGCATTTCTTCAAAAGTGGACATCTATAGCTACGGGGTGTTGCTTCTGGAGATAATATGCTGCAGGAGTTGTTTGGGGAGCGAGGCGAGAAGAGAAAGAGAGGGAGAGATCTTGACCGATTGGGCTTATGACTGCTTCATGAACGGAAGGCTGGATGCACTGGTTGAAGGTGACACGGAGGGTCTGAGTAACAGGACGCAGCTGAAGAATTTGGTCATGATCGCACTTTGGTGCATTCAAGAGGACCCTTCCTTGAGGCCAACAATGAAGAAAGTGACACAGATGCTGGAAGGAGCAGTGAAAGTGCAGGTCCCTCCATGTCCATTCCCCTTGAACAGCAGCACCTCCTCTTTCCTTCACCCAAATTGAACTGGGCTTAAAGTGATAAGTGATATGTCCTATGAATAGCAATCTTCTCACGCTGGTCGTGAACATGTTATCTTCGTTATATCCATTTTTGCAGCTTGCTGGGTAGCTTACGTAGGAGGAGAACCTGCTGCACTAATTTTATATGTAATCCTCAATAATAATAGAGAAGGACTATTTCGATATCGAATGTATTACTGAAGGATGCAACTTAGAGGAACTTGTCTTGTCTGACAATTATTAACCGTAGAACTTGCATCACCAGTACTGAACAAATCTGTTCACGATGACTTGGAAGGTCGAGTGATTTAATTAAAGCAGTCTTGAGTGGAATATGATTCCCAGTTCCCACTTTGTCATGACGAGGCAGGGGACTCAAGCACTGTACCACATACCCAACCTATGATAGTGCAAAACGACTTGTGCGGTTTAAAAGAATGGGACGCTTAAGGCGTTGTTACAATGAGAACTTCCCAGCTCGCACTTATCTGCATAGATTTTGTACCTGTATGATCAGCATTCACCTTGACACCAGCTTGCACAAGGTAGAGGAACCAGAAATCAATATATACAGAGTTTGGAACCACTGCAGACTAGTGCCGCCATCTCCATTCCCCTATGCATAATGTGATGATGCAAAGTATCAAGAACCTTGGGTTTTAGACTTCATCCTGCACACAAGCTCAAATGAGAGAGAATTGGCGGACGGTCCATGAAAAAAGATCAAGACTTGGTCACTTTGGCAAACTATTAAACATTCGGCTTGTGAGACCTCCATTAAATGAAAGAATGTAAGTGTTCGCTCGTTTTTGCAACAAGGAATATCTTTCACCGAAATTCAGTCTTCGGTTTTTATTAAGAGGGTTCTGTGGCTCAACTCTCGAAAGGAAATTTTAGTGAGAACAAGAAGTAACACGGATAGAAATGAAATGGGTAGGAAATCAGTAGATCGAATATGGATTTGAGATCAACAAAGGTTCAGATTACGTTACAATACTCCTACGAAAGCAGTAGAAAGCTTGAAAGTAAACCGGGATTGCAGAAACTCTAAATGCTGGAAAGGAGAATACAGGGAAGTTAAAGTGTAGAAAAAACTTGAGTTCTTTTGAATGTGTGTTGATCTGTCTCCTTCTTTTCTCTTTCGAGTATTTGTTATTCTTTATCTTTCCATAACCATCCGTCGGTTATTTTCCTGCTTTCAAACTTTGAATCTTGGCGCCTTTAATAACTTCCCATTTGCCCACGTTTTATCCGCCAAAACTTGATCTTCAACTGTCGCTTCAAATTTGAACCTTCTCCAATAACTGCCGTGAACTGTTCACACCCATTATCCGGATTTCTTGCTCATAACTCCTCGTTGACATGGCTAGTTCGGCCATCCTGTGATTTCTTTTAACTTCGTACTCCTCTTACTGCCGACTATTTACAGCTTCGGTATGTCCAGAATCTTACCGAATTTTGAAAATCCACGACCCTATTCTTTTACTTCCCGAATATCGGGTTTTAGACTTCTGGACATTTCGGTAAGTTTCCGATGACTTACCGAACTTCTCAGAGTAGCTTACTGTTCCCGATTTACCGATTTTCGGGAAATGGTGATACTAAAGCCACTTCGGTAACTCATTATTATTTGGTGTCAACAGTAAGAAAGATAAGGCTTCCCTTGGACAACAAGCAATATTAGTTTCAGCCTGTCCACTGACAACAAACATGAAAGACATTGATACTGAGTGAGGTCTCTGTACTTTAGACACAATGATTGAAGCTGAAGAATGAGGCCTCTACTGGCAAGGTGGATCGTTTTTTTCCAAAAACTTTTCACAAGATTCAAATATCCGGAAGCGGAAAATCATACGTGAGTAAAATATGTGATTGAGGACAGTGAGTGGAGATGGCCTTCTTCAAGCTGCAATTATACTTTGAACCAGACTCTGTCAATTGACAGGGTGGTGTTTTTGGCTTCTGGTGATGGTAATTTTGATAAAGATGAAGCTTGGAAACTTGTTTTGTAAGGAAAGGAAGACATTAAGGTGTGTGTTGGCATGAACTAATGGGTTTTAAACCAAACTAGACACCAATCCGCGATCGCGCAAGGTAGAGTTAAAATACTTCAAGAAAAGAGCAAAAGTGAAATGCTATATATTTTCAAGTTTACATTTTCTCTTGTAATCAATCTCTTTCGGCAAACGAAGAGCTCTCTCTTCAAACCTCATCAATCCAAGTAGAGAAATTACAAACTTTTAACTGACAATTTAAATTCTGGAAGCATCTCCCATGTTTGATCACCCTCCTTTAGCCCTATGGGACTTTAGTATATCAGAAGCCCACTTGTCTTGTTCATCTTATGCTACTTAAAGAAATGAAAGGCTGCTGTTTCGACAAAAAACAGAACGATTTAAGTAAAGTCTATCCAGCAAAAATGTCCCATCCAGAAAAGATATCTGGACGACCAAAGGCAGCCAAATGGTTTTAGCTCAAGAGTGAGGTCGATGCGGCTTGCTTGAATGTCTCTGTTACCATATTCTGGAGGAGAGAAATGTTTAGCTTGATATTGTTTGTGGGCTTTGTAATGTCTTGGTTGTTCTGGGGACTGTAATGGGCCGACATATTGTTGTAAACTGGGAGGATGGTTTTGGGCCTGTCAGAGATCCGGCCCTCCCTATTCTTGTTAGCAACAAAATTATTAATTTACCAAAAAAGATAATCAACACAAGTTTTTCGCCAAGTTTTCGAAACCCAAAATTAATTAATTAATTAATTAATTTTTTATTAATTAATTAATTTTTTCATTTGGAAATTTTAAGACGGCACCCAATTCAATTTACAACTTCTCTTTTCCTTTCTTTTTTTTCTTATCCCAAAAGGAAATGGGTCTAAAAGCGGTGGCTGCCCAATCAGCCTTCGATTGTTCGAGGAAACCATCCGGGCCGTCCGTTTGTTCCCTCCCTCTTCCCTCCCTCGCGATGAAGACAGAGTCGGTCGGACCGCACGCGTCCCTGCGCTCCGTATTTTATAAGGCATCGTCCCGACAACTCTCAAAATGGTTCGTTCAAAATAATCTGTCGCAGATCCTTCACTCCTGAGATCGCACGCGGACATTGAATTCCTTGAATCGTCTCTCTAGGATTCGGACGTTCGCGAACTGCTTGCGGATTTTTTCTTGCTTTCTTTGAAACGGAGTGAAAGATTTGCGGGTTGCTTGCTTTGCGATCTCGCTTTTGGTGTTCCGGAAAAATACGATCTTTGTGGGATAAGTTCGTCGTTAGGTGTCGGTAAATAGGGAGTTGTTGAATCGGAGGATGAACGATCAGCCTCACTTAATGAATCAGGCGCCGATGATGATGAATCAGAGCCCGATGATGAACCCACCTCCTCCGCAGGTAATCATGAATCAGCCCCAACTGATGAGCGCGTCTCAGTCCATGAACCAGCCCCCTCAATTGCTGAGCCAGCCCCAGTTGATTGGCCAGTCTCAGATGTTGAGTCAATCTCAGGTGCCCAGTATGAACAGGAGTTACAAGATGTGGCCTCAGAAGCAGAAGCAGCAGCAGCTTTCGGTTGATCCTAATGTGCAGTTTCTCGGCTCGATGAACCCGGGTTTTGGGGCTTTGAAGCAGCCGATGATGCCATTACCCGGTAGAAGCAATTGGAAGGGCAAGAAGCCCAATGATAAGCGGAATGACCCGAGGAAGGTCCCAAAGGCGATACCTAATGCTGGGATGAGTGGTGGCGCCGGTGGCAAGGGCTACCAGCCTCCTGCTCTCAGCGATTTGCAGTTCCAGAATCGCCTAAAGTCAAAAAAATATTACCCCAAGAAGAAGTTCAATAATCGGTTTGCGCCGTATGCGCCCAGGAACACGACTTCATTTATCATAAGAGCGAAGAAGTCGGGCGGCATTGCCTCGATGGTGTCCCCGTGTCCGGTAACGCCGGCGGTGTTGCCGACGCCAATATTTTCGCCCTCTAGAGAGGTGTTGGTTGATATGGCAAAGGAGGAGTGGGGTGTGGACGGGTATGGGTCCATGAAGGGTCTCATTAGGCTACGGAATGAGGTAGAGATCAGGGACAATGACGAGGAGGAGGATGAGAATGAGGAGGAAAATAATGGGTCTAGCGAGAGTGACGTAGAAGAGGAGAAGGATAGCGTGATGAGCAGACTGGATCATGAAATGAATCGGTTTGAGATGGTTTACCCCAATTACGGTTCTGATTATAACAATTTACTGGTGAATAGGGTGGATGATCAAGATACCCACATTGCGCAACTCGAGGAAGAAAATCTAGCTTTGAGAGAAAGGCTCTTCTTGATGGAGAGGGAAATGGAGGACTTGAGGAGGAGGTTGAGCTTCCTGGAGAGGCAGAACCATGTGGACGAGGATGCAAATGAGGAGGTAGTGGAGAATGAGTCTGAAAATGAGAGTGAGGAAGAATGCAATGTTCATGTTCTGGGTGGTGTGAGCAAAGGAGAGGACATGGATTGCGTGGATGGTGATGTAGGTGGAAGGGATGTTAAGTTCGATAGCGATGCCAAAGAAGAGAAATATGATTCAACACTAGGAAATAAAGCTATTCCGGAGGTTGCTATGGAAGAATTTACTTCAAACGAAGCAATTCTAAAAGAAGATGAGTCAAGATATGAGGAACAACATGATGGGGTTATCCCGGGAAGAGTAAAATCCGAGGGGGATGAGGGGACCAAAGTTGCAGAGGATGAGGTCTCGGATGAAGTGAATGCTAAACGGGATGAGTGTGAACATAGGGACGATGCAAATGTGCCTTTGGAGAAGAGCATTGGCAATGATCATTTATTTTGCTAGCTTTCATCTATCTTAAGCCTCCTCTACTGTTTGATATTGGTCAGGAGCATGTTAGCTTATGCCATAATTCGTTGATTGTCAAGCTTCTTTCTCAGTGCTCCATAAATAATTCTGATTCTGGGGCATTTATCGGTGTTGCTTGTTAGCTGAGAGTGAAACAATGGTGAATGGGCTTCCAAACTTAGCCATTACTCTGCTCGCTTCAGTTAATAACCCTTGTTGGTTTACTTCACTCTCTTCTTGATACTAGAGTATTGTGCTCTTGTGGATTCTTACTTTATGTCGGGAAAGCATTTGAGATTGCGTGTGAGTAGGTTTATGTTTTACTCTTCTGATGTCATGAAAACCACATTTCCTTGGACTGCATTACTTATAGATATGTTATGCATTTACATCTCTGAAACCAGACTGTGTAAGTTAATGTAATATAGGAGGGAGGACCACTCATTCAAGTCCTTTGTGGTCTGGATGTTTGTATCTGTTGCTATATGATTGCATCAATCGGATTAGAAGCTAACTGTGCTACTGTGTAGTTCTCTTTTGAGGAGAAGCCTTGTTGGATTTGTTTATCTTCTTCTCCTGAAACATTCAGTAGTTTTCAGTATTTTCTTAGCAAGATCTGCTCCCTTTTATGTATGGTGATGTTTATCTTTTCCCTGTTAAAAGGTGTGATTTTCTTGATTATACTGACATTCAGAGATGGATTGTTGCCCAAGTGTGCTGAATATGTACAAATTTACCATCTTTTATTTCTGATGAGATCACTGGTATCTATACTCTAAAGGTTTCTTGGTGAAGGTTTTTTTGAGCCTAATATCGGGGACCTGTGATATGATGATGTTCAGCACCTCTGGCTGATCCTTGCACATATAGGCAAGTATCTTATTGAAGGTGGGCAGGAAAGACTCTCTCTCTCTCTCTCTCCATAAGTTGAGTTGATCGAGTCATTTTGAGATCAATCCACTGCATTTGTTTAAGGAGAGAATTTTACTCGTGGAGATTAGCAAGACTTGGGGAAAGCTAGTAGTAGTCTTGTCGTACTCTTGGGTGTTCTTGTGGCAGTTGGCTTTTTCTGAAAAGGGTTGAATGCGTGAGAATTTTTGTTAAGACACAGACTCTGTTCCTCTCTTTTGCTGTTGGTGCATCCAACACCGGAGCTTTCATTTCACGTCTTTGTGTATAGATCCCTACCAAATGATGTTGTTGTCAATTGTTTAAAAGTTAGCTTTAGTTTGTCTTAAGGATGGGTCCATCCGGTTGTAGCAATCGGACCTATCTTGAGTTGGATAGGCAGAATAACCAACAATTGAGTCAATGAGATAACATTATCACCTTCTCCTTACATTGATATACTTTTGCACTTAACACGTATTACTATGGATCAGTTTCTGTTGCTTATAGAGATCTACATGGTGTTCTTACGCAAAGGCGAGAACGGGATGAATGGCATATTTGCGTGTGAAAGTGATATGTTGTCACTCATTCTTATTCTGGGAAGGGATGCGACAAGATGTCTCACGAAGTCTTAATTTTACCAGTTTAAAAAGATTCAAAGCATGGCATAGTATGTTTGCAGAGTTTGATTGCCCGTAATCTTTGTCAACCATTCTCTCATCAGAGCAATATTTTTTCCTTGATTATTCTTAGTTTGTCGGCTCTTTCCTAAAGGTTTGGCAGGAAGGACGTGCCATTTTGTTTCTCAGTTGCGAATGCGTGATTTTTAAATGGTGCCTTGTGTAGAGAAATGGACGACTGCCCATTCATGGAGGGGATGGACCAGCCAAGCAAAGCATGAAATGGAAGAAAAATCAAATAGAATTAAATTAACTGTTTACATATAGCCGGCGTGATTGTAAATCTGGTAGACATGACATACATTGGTTTGTGTCATGCAATGTCTGGGAAGCACAGTAGCAGATTTACTTTGTTCCATCCACACGTAGGTGCACAAAAACTATGTTGTTGTAACCCCGGCTGATCCTGATTTTGTCGTCTACATATCTGCGAGAGAAAATAGAGGTATGCGTGCGTGATAGGATCAAATTCTGGGGTTGTTAACTGTTGAGTCGTTTAGAAGACATAGGAGGCGCAAATCTTACAGAAGCTCCAGCTTAGACTTGGTCTCCATTTCCACAGGATATCCAAATGGGCCTCCGATGATGGCGGCGTCGTCCATCGTGACATCATACGCATTGGTGCCGGATTTCCTGTGAAGGTACGAGATCTGGTGAAGCTATGCCTTGAAATTTGCCAAAACTGCAGTGCAGTTCCAAGAACTGTGCACATGAATTTGTGAAATGTGAAGGACTTCCTTACCCCCGCTCCTCGGAGTAACAAGGAGTTGCGTCACCGTGAACACTTGAACAATTGAAGTAAGCAAAACTTAATTTGCATTGCAATAAAAAGATCCACGTCATCCACCCGTCCGCTCAGGTGTTTCGTATTTTGAGTCGTATCATGTCTATAACCCGCTCTTACTTGGCTTGGAAAGTCTTTCACCATTTTCGCTAGTCCAAGGATGTTTCAGGTGAGTTTCAGCTGAGCTTGTTGGAGAATCACTTAGGCGAATAAGTTCTTGATTTGACTCCATTCATTTCTCGAAAAATGAATGATTTAGAATTCATTTTCTAAAAAACGATTGCTTATATCTCTTACAAAAATGAATGAACAAAATACATTGTTGTATATTTTTATTGTTCACGAAAATATTAGACGTAAATTGTTATCGATAATGAAAATATTTTTCATTGATTATTATTTCAAGTGATACAAGCGATCATTATTTAGAATAATAAGTAGTGGTCCTCTTACTCCAATTGGGATTGATTGTGGCATTATATATCATCTGGGAATCCAAAGAGCACCTGCTCGCACGCATATGTGAAAGTGCATGCGCATGGGCAAGTGTACAAGAGTGTTGAATACTTATATTCCCATTTGTTCTGTGATCCCTATATGCACACATAACGGATGGTGCTTCGTGCTGTCCGACAGGAACATCTATATTTGATCTTGCCTTTAGTATAATGTTCTCTACTACGATCCGGAAAACTAAGTGCCACAGCGTATATCCTACCCCAGAGCAAAAGAGAAAGGAAAGCAAGATACTTACACAAGTGTGCCATTCATGGAGAATCTCAGGCCAGGCAAGATGTTCACCACAAATTTGATTTGTCCACTCTTTTTGACAATCTACAAGGAGCAGGACGAGCTTCAGGAGTGATGGACTCGTGCGACAACGTGATGAACAGGACATTTTACTTATACCTACCTGTGTACCCATAAGGCCATTAGCTGCATTCTCTATCCAACTGTCCGTCTCCATCTGCACCGCACAAGACACGGTTTAGGCTATTATGTAAGAAGTAATGAGATGCACTGAGAGACATGTGACCGTTGTTTAAATCACACTGTTGTATTTTGTATAGGGAAAATTGTGTCGGGATGTTTTTGACATTGTCGGATTTTGTATGGCAAGATAATTGTGTTAGAATGGTTGTGGCATCTTGTTTACATAGAAAATTCAAGGACCAACTGGAAACACAAAGCTGCAATACTTGCACCACGCTCATTCCATCGGGTTAGCCAAAAGACTGAAGTGCCAATCCATTCAGCTCGATGAAAGTCAGTAAAAGTAAACATGATGATGGAGTCGTAGGGCATTGATTCTACTTTCTGCTCCCTTTGGGTCTTTAGGATTCTAAGAATTGTCATCTCCAACACTCGAATACAGATGGGCAAAGTTCTAAATTGACGTTGCCATGGAAATGCGCACAGACTTTCAACAGCACTTGGTTCGATTCTCTGAGTCCTTTCAATGGCATTAGTACATAGCATGGAGCTAGGAAAACTAGCTCCTCAGGCTATTGCACCAGTAAATTAGGATTCTTCAAAAGTTTTTCCTAGATTCGCTTCGTTAGTTCCTTTGGGTCTAATGTCATGGTACTTTATGACCATATATTGAGAATATGAGCAAAATAAAAGCAGTAATTCCCATGAAGATACCTGTGAACTCCAGATCATATTCCATTCACCTTCTACAAGTTCAAGCTCGCTGTCACCTTTGTTCTTGCTCGAAGATGTGATCTCATCAATTGCCTACAACAATGATTCAGCATTAGTTCAGTTAACATTCGGGCACCTCCTCAATCCAACTCTATAGTGATTGGATTCTCTTGGTAATTGAACATTTGAGTTTACCTTTTCAATTCCTTTTCCAGTGGAAATAGCTGATAGTAACAACTGCCTAGGTTCAGTCAGCTTTTGCAGCACAAAGGTGGTTCCCTGCACTACAACCAGATAAAGGCGTACCATTAGCCAAACATTTTTATGGCGGCTTCTGCCAATCAAATCCTAAGTTCTCATTTTGGCTAATAAGAAGGCAGTCTGACTAAGGAAATTTGGACCTTAATATGTCATTCACCTTATTTCCTCTCGAGATGCGGAGGTTTCCAGATTCAGACAAATATGTAGTGTCTAACCATCCTTTTGCTTCATCTCCAAGAAGCCTAAATGGCACTGGATATGGAACCTTGAATGGTAGAAATTTAAAGGAAAAAGCCGCTCTATCAAACCGAAAAAGGATCCTTTTTCCATCACTGATCGATGCAGCTGCCTGCAGGTAAACACTCAATTGATAAGCAAGGCCAGTCAACTAATATGAGAGGAAAGAAGATGACACTTTCCATGTAGTACCACATTGCTTGGTAAAGGAGGGGAAGGATAAAAGAAACATATAGCTATAAGCTGTAAAGTATATGATGCTGCACTTACACAAGTCATCCAAAGATATGTCCATACCACATATCACCCACATTGACAGACATAATGTCGGACGGCTTTTCATACGGCAGTCATCAATAAAGTCTAAGCTCATAGTCCTTAAAAGGAAGAAGGTCATACCTCTACTTTTAACTCGCCAATGGCTTCAGAGAATACTACGATATTGGATACACGTGGATCATTTGACCTGAGATATATCTCTTGAAATACGCTAAACACGTCAACGCCGACAAATGTTCTCTGCAGATGATTTGGTGTGCTGTTAGTCTCTTCACATCATCCAAAATCTCGAACATATAAAAATTGGACATTTTATGAAATTGGCAGGCAGACAAGTTCCATAAAGATTCTCATCTTCTGCATCTCACGTGGTTTTCCAATTCAAGTAAAGAGGTAATCTGCACGTATACAGATTATCAACACATCTAGATATATGTGAAGAAACAAATGAAGACCTGCATCTAAATGAGGACAAATCAGTTGAAATTATTTTGGAAGTCGAAATGAGCAACATGAAAAAAAGATATCATTTCTTCATAACTGTTCAACTTATCCAAGCAAATCACAGGGCTTCTAATACACCATGCTCCCGTGGTGCCTCTATTGCAAGTGGAAACCAAGCTCAAACAATACCTGAATCGGGGACGCTGTTCCAGGTCGAGTTGTGAACATCAATTGCCATCGACCTTCGATTAGATCAGAGCTTGTCTGCATATAATTACCGCCGTATTAACATAAAAAACACGCATAATCATCTTAAAAACCGGTAAAGCAACATAATTATCTGCCTAACTAGGACAATGCACATTATTACTTTTGAAAATTACATTCGACGTCCGAGCAGAAGTTTCTTCACCAGTGGACTGGTTTCAGTTAGTTGCGGATAACAATGAGCACAAACAGAGTAAAGAAGTGAAGGAAATGAGTGAAAATGAGCATGTACCGGATCTGGCACTCCTCCCAAAGTCTCCAGAACTTCAACTGCTCGCTGAACATCCTGCGAAAATCGATTTTGAATCAAGCCAATAGCGACGCGAACACGAGCCTAACGCGACTTCGTCAAGGAAAGAGGCATGAATCGCCGAACTCGCGGATTACCTGGAGCTGCTGCGGATTAGCAGAGCGACCACGGCCTTGGATGCCGATGAGAGCTTCGATGAGCTGCGTCTCCGGATCAGTGAACGGAGAGGCCTCCTGCTGTTTGCCGACGAGAGAGGAGCGGCAAACGACGGAGCTGTCGCGGCTTCGGTTCCGGCGGTACTTGACGGACTTCGGAGAGCGGCAGCTGAGAGTTTGCGGAGCGAGAAATGCAGGAGACGGCGTCACTGTGTTGAACTGAAGCCTGTGAATGTGGGACGCCATGGGAGAAGATCGTTGGAGGAAATTTGCGAGGCTCGCATGCGTGTTGGCGGATACGCTCCACGGAGAGAGAACTCTCGCGCAAGAGTAGCGCCACGTGGCGATCAGTCGACGTGACACGTGGATGTTGAGATTTTGCGTTGATATTGGTAATCGACCAGAAGCAGTGATTGATTTAGAAGTGAAATCGGGCCCACTAGCTGATGCAAAGAGTTCAGATTGGTTCCGGAGGAGGAACAATATCTAAAGCCAATTTTTGGGATTTACATTAAAATCTCCAAGATTTTGCACTCAAATACAACATGCCCATTGTGAGTCTACACGAAAATGACATATCTATTCTTATGCATGCATGGTGCGACTGTCTAATGTTTTTTGAGTTCATCTATATAATTCATGAGATCTATTTTGAGTTAGAAGAATCACATCAAAGCATCAACGACACATAGATCATAGGTTCAATGGATAGAAAAAAAAAAAAAAAAAGAGCTCATAAACTCAAAACATATTGATGTGTTCTGATCAATCAAACTCACCTGCGTAAAAACGAATAAACGACATTGGACTGCTTTATGCTTATCATAATCTAAGCGAGCCATATAGATGCACGAAAAATTAGTGAATTCACTCATAAATCCAATCATAGAGATGCATATTTGATAGAATCTCTCCACAGTAAGTCCACAAATGAATAATAGTGGACCCATTGTCATGTAAGCAGGGATGGTGGTGTGTTGGGTTTAACAGAGCACCCGACCATACCTAAGTTTCATAAAAAGGAAATCTTATTGGTTTCCTTTTCCAAGAAACCTTCTCATCTATTGAACTTATAGTGCCATTTAAAATTGCGGTTGTTAGGCAATCACGACCATCCATTTAAATCGCAGGAAGGTGAAGACAAAATTGTAAAGAATGTTGATTTCTGTTGTTAATTTCGGCTTTTACAAAGAGTATGATGTGGCTATTTAAAGCCTATAATCAACGGTTAGGAACGGTTGTTGAATTTAAAAGATAACTTCCAAATCTTTTCTTCAAAACAAATAATGCAGAACTGATAACTTCCTAAGAAGTCCCAACAACACATATCAACAAAAAGTTACAAATCCAAAGCTATCGTTACTTGGCAGGGATATTGTCGTTATTCTTAGGCTAAGTTCGTATAGAAAGACATGTGAACAAATGAGTAACCTGCAGCCAACGCGAAGTAAAAATCAGAATATTGATCCGAGCTCAACGAAAGTCGTTGTGTCCTTAAGACGAATTTGCCCCCTCAATCTGTACCCGAGGACGTCGGACAATTGTCTCCCAGGATAGAACGGATAGCGTTCCTTTGAAGCGGTACGTCTTCAAAGGACTCTTTCAAACGCAAATTTGCAGAACAATCGCAGAAATGAAGATGAGCAATGATTTGTGAAAAAATGTCAGTAGTTTTGAAAGTAACGGTCGCTCTTTGTATTTATAGACAATGAAGTGAAGAGTCGCGAAGCAGAACATGTCCATTGATGAAGGGATGCGAACCAAAAACTGTTCTTGTTCTGTTCAAACAGACACGTTCATTCGCTTTATTCCGAACGAACATATATGTTCGTTGGTCTAACAAGTCTATTCGTTCAACACCGAACAATCATATCTGTTCGGATGAAAAAGAATGTCCAATATGTCTATTCAAATCGTGTCCCTTCAATTTAAAAAGAATAGAATAAAAAATAAAATTGATGGAATTAAATAAACGCGCGGACCTGGGCCCGGCCCGGCCCGAACCGGCCGGCCGGCCGCGGCGGCGGCGCGCGTGGACCGATCCACATTTGCGTAGGTCCTCCCCTGTCCACAAAAGTGCGGTGCCCCTTGGGGCCCAAACCCATTTGTGAAGTTCCAATATTTAAACCCATCCACCATCTACTCTTTTTCCTATGTGGGACTCTCCCTCTTTCATTTCTCATTCACTTCCCATGGGATTATTCATCAAATCCCAACAATCCCCCACATGAATGAGATGTTCAGATATCACGACTCTTCGTGTATGCATGAAATGCAATGTGCGATTATTCCATGAAAGAACGTTGCATCAAGATAAGTAGTCTGAGACTTTGAACTTTCCCTAGTGAAACCTATCGGGATTACTCAGTCAATCAGTAGACTTGATGTCTTTGAACTGTCGATCTTTGGTGTAAGCCTAGACAATAGAAATCACACAACTGTCTCTCGAACAAAGTTGGTTCTCACTGTTGTGTTCGTTTTGGCCATGAACACCGCCTGGTCTCATGAGTGTTTTAGAGAATTCGGCCTTTTCAATTCTCATAGAAGCGGCCCTCACTTCACACTCACATAGGTGATTTCTGAATATTTAGTATATCACATACTCAATTCAGAATCATTAAAAGATTTCGCTTAACCTTCACATACTCGTACTGTCTTCATCTAGGAATGAGTAATAAATTACAGTACTCTCCACAGTCTTCATAACTTAGTTGTCCCTTGGAACCTAGATCTTGGGATCTCCAGTCAACTAGGTAGGGTATCCGCTATGATGACTTATTTATAGGCCTTAAACCCATTCCTTTCGATGTTTTCACAACCATCTCTCTAGGTAAGCCTTTTGTTAATGGATCCGCAACATTATCTTTTGACTTCACATAGTCAATCGTGATAATTCCACTAGAAAGAAGTTGTCTTACGGTGTCATGTCTTCGACGTATGTGTCGAGACTTACCGTTATACATGACATTCCTCGCCTTTCCTATTGCCGCTTGGCTATCACAATGAATGCATATAGCCGGCACTGGTTTAGGCCAATTAGGAATATCTTCCAAGAAATTTCGAAGCCACTCTGCTTCTTCACCGGCTTTATCCAAAGCTATAAATTCTGATTCCATAGTAGATCTAGCAATACAAGTTTGTTTGGATGATTTCCATGACACTGCTGCCTCACCAAGTGTGAATACATATCCACTTGTCGATTTTGTGTCTTTAGTGCCGGTTATCCAATTTGCATCACAGTATCCTTCAAGTACCGCTGGATATTCTGTGTAATGCAAAGCATAATCTTGAATATGCTTTAAGTAGCCCAATACATGTTTCATAGCTTTCCAATGATTTTCATTTGGACTAACTGTAAATCGACTTAGCTTGCTAACCGCACAAGCTATGTCCGGCCTAGTACAGTTCATGACATACATTAAACTGCCTAGTATACTAGCATACTCATTTTGAGCCTTACTTTCACCAGTATTCTTTGAAAGATGTAAATTAACATTTATCGGTGTACTTACAGGTGATATGCCTAGATTCTTGCTTTTTTCAAGAATCTGCTCAATGTAATGGGATTGAGATAGAGATAGTCCTTCAGACGTTTTACGGATTTTAATTCCTAAAATGATATCTGCGATCCCCATATCTTTCATATCAAATTTACTTGCGAGCAAGCATTTGATCTTCTTGATAATCTCACTATCACTGCCCATTATAAGCATGTCGTCTACATATAGACATAAAATGGCAAAGCTATTATGAGTGTTCTTAACGTAAACACATTTATCGCACTCATTAATCTTGAAACCATTCGACAACATAACTTTGTCAAATTTAGCATGCCATTATTTTGGTGCTTGTTTCAAGCCATATAGTGACTTGATAAGCCGACATACTTTATTCTCTTGTCCTGGAACAATGAACCCTTCAGGTTGCTCTAAATATATTACTTCTTCTAGATCCCCATTTAGAAAAGCTGTTTTGACATCCATTTGATGAATTTCAAGTCTATACAAGGCTGCTATAGCAATTAACATCCGTATAGATGTAATTCTTGTAACAGGTGAATAAGTATCAAAATAATCCAGACCTTCACGTTGTCTATAGCCTTTTACGACAAGCCTAGCCTTATACTTATCAATAGAACCATCTGCTTTCATTTTCCTCTTAAATATCCACTTACATTGTAATGGCTTATTACCAGGAGGAAGGTCAGCCAATTCCCAAGTATGGTTTGACAAGATGGATTCAACTTCACTATTGATAGCTTCTTTCCAGAGCGGGGCTTCTGGGGATGTCACGGCTTCCTTATATGTCCGAGGTTCGTTCTCTAACAAATATGTCAGAAACTCAGGTCCAAAAGACGTAGAAGTCCTTTGCCTTTTACTACGTCTAGGTTCATCCCCCATTGGATCACTTCTAGATATAGTACCTCGAGGCCTCTTATTATTATCAATTGGTTCATATACTATGTTATACGGAAATATATTTTCAAAGAACGAAGCGTCCCTTGATTCAATTATCGTATTAACATGTATATCTGGGATCTCTGATTTGTGAACAAGAAATCGATATGCATTGCTATTCTGAGCATATCCAATAAAAACACAGTCAACAGTTTTCGGTCCTATCTTAACCTTTTTAGGTTTAGGGACTGCAACCTTAGCCAAACACCCCCACACTTTGAGATAATTCAGGTTACGCATTCTGCCTTTCCATTTCTCATAGGGAGTTTGTTGTGTCTTTTTGTGGGGTACTCTATTTAAAATAAAATTTGCTGTCAAGACAGCTTCCCCCCACAAATTCTGCGGTAAACCAGAACTGTTCAACAATGCATTCATTGTTTCCTTTAGGGATCGATTTTTCCTTTCCGCCACACCATTCGATTGCGGTGTATAAGGAGCGGTAAATTGGTGAACAATACCGAACTCGGTACAAATTTCCTCAAAAGGAAATTCATATTCACCTCCTCTATCACTTCTTATTACTTTTATTTTCTTATTTAACTGATTTTCAACTTCAGACTTATAAGTTCTAAAAGCATTCACATCTTCATCTTTACTGCTAAGTAAATAAATATAACAGTACCTCGAACAGTCATCTATAAACGTGATAAAATACTTCTTACCACCTCTAGAAGGTACTGTTTTCATATCACAAATGTCTGTATGTATTAAATCTAAAGGTTCTGAGACTCTATTAACTACTGAGTTAAAATGAGGCTTAGAAAACTTAGATTCAACATACACTTGGCACTTTTCACTTGGACAGTCAAACTTTGGTAATAGTCCCATACTAATTAATTTCTTTATTGACTTATAATTAACATGTCCTAGTCTAGCATGCCAAATATTAGGAGACTCAAGCACATAAGTAGAGGCAACTTTATTCATATCATCCTTGGTTACAACAGTCATTACATTCAGTTTGAACAAACCATCACTCAGATAACCCTTTCCTACATACATCTCATTTTTGGAGAGTACAAACTTATCAGATACAAAAACCAACTTGAAGCCATTCTTGCTAAGGAGAGATCCGGACACCAAATTCTTGCGAACGTCTGGCACATGAAGAACATTGTTCAGTGTCACGATTTTCCCAGATGTCATCTTTAGAGCAATCTTCCCAACGCCTTCAACTTTAGAGGTCGATGAATTACCCATATAGAGTTTTTCATCACCCCCCACAGTTGTGTAGGACGAGAACATCGATCTGTTTGCACAGATGTGACGAGTTGCTCCAGTATCAATCCACCACTCCTTGGGGTTTCCCACCATGTTGCACTCGGATATCATAGCAGAAAGATTGATATCATCAACACCATTGGAAATCTCTTCCACCATATTTACCTGAGTTTTCTGTCTTTTCTTCGCTCTGCAGTCTTTGGCTCGATGTCCAGATTTTCCACAATTAAAGCATTTGCCGACGAACTTCTTCAGGCCTTGGGTGAATCCCTCTCCAGACTTATTAGTCATTTTCCTCTTCTTGTTGGGTTTTGATCCTTCTTCAACAACGTTGGCCCTTGAAACCTCTAGGTTCTTGCCAACTTTCTTCTCAGAGAGCCTATTGTTTTCCTCAATCCTCAACCGAACAATCAAGTCTTCAAGTGACAACTCCTTTCTCTTGTGTTTGAGATAATTTTTGAAATCTCTCCAGGACGGTGGCAGTTTTTCAATGAAGGCAGCCACTTGAAATGACTCACTTAGAGTCATTCCTTCAGCATGAATATCATGCATAATCACTTGAAGCTCTTGAATCTGACTTAAGACGGTCTTTGAATCAACCATCTTGACGTCCAGAAATTTACCAACAATGAATTTCTTCAATCCGGCATCTTCAGTTTTATATTTCTTGTCCAGACTCTCCCATAACTCCTTAGCCGTTTTCAGCGGACTATAGACGTTATAGAGAGTATTGTCCAGACCATTGAGGACATAGTTGCGACACAGGAAGTCAGAATGCTTCCATACATCCACAGCAGCAACCTTTTCCTTATTAGTCTCTCCATCGTCCAATTTAGGACCATCCTCGTTGAGGAATCTAGCCAAGTTCAAGGTCGTGAGATAGAATAACATCTTTTGTTGCCATCTCTTAAAATCCGTACCATTGAACTTTTCTGGCTTTTCTCCATGATTCGGAATAGGGGTGATCGGAGTCGAAGTCGAAGCCATTTCTATGGAAAATAAAATTTAATAATGAAAACGACGAAGATTAACACAAAAGCCCAACCGAACACTTTCTTCAAATCGTAAACAGTATACGAAATGAACAACTACACAGAATACTTACAATATCCCCGAAAAAAAAAAAAACGTTTATCTCGAAAAAACAACTCTTATAAACGATACGATAGAAGTTCGAAAAAGATCATTGAACGAACGAAGGACAGATTGTTCACAACAACATAAAATACGAACTAAGCGCAAAAACAAGAAGTATAACGAAATTCGTCTTAAGATTATTGCCGTTATTCTTAGGCTAAGTTCGTATAGAAAGACATGTGAACAAATGACTAACCTGCAGCCAACGCGAAGTAGAAATCAGAGTATTGAAAAATGCCTGCTTGTTCTCCATGCTTATCATCACAATGTTCCAGAGTATATCTTAACCATACAAGAAATTGAAAACATAAAAAATAATAAAATATGTCACGCCCTATTTTTATCTCTTTTTCTTTAAATTTATTTCCCTAATATATATGATTATAAGATAAGAATGATGATAAATAATGAGTGCAATGGACTTTATCTGAAGCTAATGAGCTTGGCTAAAAAATAAAAGACAAAAAAAAAAAACATATCACGTTATCCGTCATTAAGTAATCTTTTTCTTTCTTTTTTTACTTTTTTTTTTTCCAATTTCCTATGCATTAAAAAATTACTTTTTGACGATATCATCTATCGTTTTTATCAGTAATAAAGCTAGACAATGACTAAGATATAACCTAATTCTTGTTATCATTTTTTTTGTCAACATAATTAAGTTGCAAGAGAATGATTCACTTAATGGAAAATTGATTTGCACATATATATTGTTGGGTCCAAACTTAATGGGCGAGAGGGGTGAGTCTTCCCATGCTTCACAATATCGGACACATCGCTTGAGAGAGAGGACTAACCATAACCTAGCAAAAATGAGGTCATGGAGGCCGCAATGGCATAGGCGAAGGCGAAGGCGAAGGCGTACTTGTTCCAGCACGGCTTCGCTGGAGAATCAAAGTGCTCGATCGGCTTCGTTTGGGCGTTGGCGTTGACTTTAGAATCACTACATGTGTCTTTTAATTCCTGCGAAGTAAGTCAATTGGTACCTTATGTAAGTCAATCAGTTGCGTAAAGCTGCAAGAGAAACGGTTCAAAGAATCCAAGTATAATTGCCAAGAGAAATCCCTATGTCCAACCAAAAAGAGAACTCGTGGAATCAAAACTAGGAAAAAAAAAGAAGCATAAGAAAATTGAACATTTTGGAAACTTTAGTTGAAAGAATTAGGAATATGAATAGTGACAAGTAAGCATACCCTCCAACGCAATTATCCAACTAAGTAGTGCCATCAAAATGATGAACAAGAAATCCTAACAGCTGAGAAATATCATGCTCCTAAAGTCACATAGTAAAAATATGGGCAGAGCCAATAGAAATTATGGTCAAATTTATTCGTACGCTCGTGCCATTCTTTTACTTTCTTTTTCCATTCAACCTCTTTCATATGCCAACCAGCAACCTGTAGTATAAGTGTGAAAAATGCAGTTCTGGACTAAGAGAATCAAACAAACAAAAACAAAATTAGCCTTTACCCAATATTATACGAAATTTCACAACACACAAGCTTCAAAAGAAGGGCATACTTTACGAAATTTCATAGGTTAAGATATTCAATCACTAAAGTTACGGCCCTCAACAGTTTCTCTTTGGTCCGTCGTTGCTTGTACAATTAATCATAGGGTTAATAACACAAAAAATCTCAAAGTGGTACACTTGCGATAAATTTACGCCAAACTAATTTTTTGACTACCAAAAATCCCAAACTGATGTACCTGTGAAAACTTTATCCCATATTAGTTTTCGTTAAATTTTACTGTCAAATTGCTGATTTGGACTATACGTGACAGTTGATGGGTGTGCCAGTTTAGTATTTTTACCCTATGTCTGTCACATGTGTACCAATTTCGAGTTTTTCGTGGTAATAACCCATTTTAGCGAAAACTAACGGAGAGTAAATTTATCACAGTCGTACCAATTTAGGGTTTTTGATGGTTAAAAAATTAATTTGAAGTAAATGTGTCACAAATGTATCAATTTCAGGTTTTTCATAGTACTAGCTCGGAATTATATCAGTTGGTGCTTCGTATTTGATTGAGTGGATGTAATGCGCGACTGCACAGATAGAGAATTGGTAAGCTATCGGACGCCTCACTCCAGCTAATGATGGTGCTCCACTAGCCACTAATTTTTCAACGAGGAAACCGGCTACTTGATAAGCGAGTTTAGATTTTTCTTAAAAATAGTTGTGGTGTCTAGTATTAGAGTTGGCGAATACTTCGGGACCCTTGTTTCTCATACCGGATACGCTCACGTGAGCTTAGGGAAACTGAAGTACGAACCGACGACGTGTAATCCCTGCGCACGGAATGTGAGAGTTCAGGGGCAGGGCCCATGTGACGGGGGTCCCACTGACCGGTCCGCAGGCGGGTTTAGGCTTGTATTTAAGTTGGCCCATTTGTTATGGGATTAAAAAGTTTTCGGATATGCTTGGATTTTGGGCCCATTTTAAGTCTTATTTATTGTACTCACATGAGAGATCATTGTAACGAGTGGTTGAAAAATCTAAAATTATAGTGGAATCCCTTTGCAGGACGTAGCCCTATTTCTGGGATGAATCTGGGTAAACTCGCGTGTCGTTCTTTTCTATTTATTGTGATTGTTCTGATTCGGTTTAAGATATAACCCATCATCTAGTTCAACTAGCAATATTTATATGAATAAAGTGAGCTAACGACACCGTTATTTGGCTAGCAGTGACGGTAATTTCTCAGCCACACATGTTTACATGCTTCCCGCAAACTTGAATAATCAATTTGCCCGAAGACATCTGCTAATATTCTGGGTTGATGACCATACGAGCTATTTGGCTGAAAATATAAAAGGTGTTTCATTTGGTGGGGAAATAACTTGTTTTAATTGAACAGCCCTTGCTCTTTCCACTGTCCATTGCACCGGAACTCAATGATACTTGTTTTATTCGAAATGAAGAGTGAGGATGTGAAAACGGACCAGATGTGATGATCGCCATCGATCTCGTCCCAATTCTACTGGCTCACCCGAGAATGGTCATTGCCGCCGATCCCAAATCCATCCGAAGAACATGCCTCTTCACCCCATCGGTTCTTCTTCTTCTATTTCGCCGAACCGAATCAAGGCATCTTCGCCGTCCTCTTATTCTCCTCCTTCGTATAGACGCCACAAGAACTCCCAGTTACTTTCATCGTCGCCAAATGGCACATGACGATAGTCATCTATGTCTTCTTCTCTTCCTTCTTCGTCACGTTGGAGGTCATCCATGGCTTCATCTTTTCTTGGGTCTAGGTCATCCATGGCTTCTCTCTTCTTGGGGCCATGAGAGATGGAGCGAGAGATAAAGAGGCTTTTACGTGAGGGAATGAAAAAGGCACAACACCTTTTGAATAGTCAAGTAAATAGCCAGCCAAATCAAAATGTCAACGAGGCTTTTACGTGCTTAGATAGCGGTACTTTCAATACGGGTCTAACATGCTACTAGCATTTCCTTACTTACAAGAACTACATTCATGGGGAGCGTTGTTAAGAGAGTGGCGATCCGACCCACTTTGTAACCACGAGTAAATCAATAAGTCTGATGGAAATCTCTCTTTAATAAATTAGCCAAGAGTTGTTCTAGAAAATGTGTATGGAACATGCACGGTCCACCCACGGTGCATGCACGACACAAGAAAATTTCAGCGAGGCAAATGAAAAGAGAGAGTGGCTGAAGTTGACGCAGCGCTAAGCGTAGTAGGAAACGATAGCACGCAAAGCGTTACGAGAAATCTCAAAATTTAATATCAAATATTCTGTTTTTCTCAAACACGAATAAACACCTTTTATATGAGGTGTTAACCCTAACCCTACTAGGACTTTAAACAGCAAACCCAAAATTACAAAATCGCCACTAGTAGTAAAATAAAGGCTAAAAATAAAATAAATAAATAAAGAAAAATTGAAAAGTCCAACTAAACGACTCCGAATCGCCAAAATTCATCTTTAGTCACGGCCAAAGGCGTGAGAATTAATCAGGAGGCCGTTTCGCTTCAACCGACCGAAATTGAGTTCCAAAGTCGACAATTTTTCGAGTCCGTCGGGATTTCTGCCTGTCCAATCGGTCCAAAAACGCACTACTAATACTCTCCACATCAGAACTACATACCAAGAGAGACCAGTTTGAAAGAAATTCATAAAATCGCCCAAGTTTATATTCAAGTCGGATCCGCAATTTCTAAACAAAATTATCTCTAATTTCTAAATGCAAAAGAATGCAGTGAAGAATGAGAATACAACACTTTGCAATATTAGTATTATTGTTTAGGGGTTTAACGTTTTGTAGCGAAAAACAAGTTCTTGTAATTCCAAGAACCGAAAGAATGTATTCAGAACACTTTTACTTCAGAGTAGATGAAACAAAAAAGTCTCAACCATATATTAAAGACATCTTATTCTGAAGAGAATCGAATTCGCCGAGAAATTTCTGCATGCTTTTTCTTTGAAAGCTCATCAAAGAAGATCTTTTTTGTCCTCTTCCACAAGCAAACATCACCCAATTCATACCATGTATGATTACTCTAAAAACCTTAACAAAGGCATGCATCCCTTTTTACCATGTACCCGCTATGTTATAATCATTTCCCTCGCTGCCCCTTGTCACCACCTTCCCCGCGTCGTCGTCGACCCAATTGTTCCTTTCCTTCTCCATTTCCCTCGCCATGGACCTCCACTTGGTGTATTTACCGAAAACTGCCCCCATCTCCCCCATCATCTGGCCCTGCATCTCCGCCGTCATCATGTAGAAGAACACCCACGAGACGCTCACAATCACCGTGAACAAGAAGAAGGCCCCGCCGATGGTGATCGTCGTGTATAGCAATAAAAACGTCATCTATAACACTCTACTCACCAGCTGGCTCACGGCGACGCCAATTGCTCACCCCTGTGCACGCAGCCGCAGCAGGGAAAATCTTCGAGATGTGTACATTCACGTGATCGGCCCAATCTCGATGGAGAAGAAGGCCACGTGGGACAACACCGAGGCGATGCACATGGCCACCGCCCACATGAGCTTCGTATTGCTATAGTGGATGATGGTGAGATAGATTTCGAGGGAGATGAGCAAGAAGGTCATCCCGTCGACGGACGAACGGGGTCGGGTAGAGGAGGAGATCCCGCCACAAGAAAGAAAAGAACTTGTCGCATATATATTTTCATGAAAAACCCACCTTTGGTGTCTTGAGATTTGCCTTGCGGGTAAAACTAAACCCACCCATCAGTATCATAAGGCTATTTCATTTATGGCCTACGCTATTTCCACAACAGGTTTGTCTGCATCCACTCCATGGCGTTTTGATCGGAACGCGCCACTCCACCTTTTTTTTTTTTTTTCTCCATGAGTTAAAGGAAATCGTATTGAGTTTTTCTTTTTCAAGGAATTCCTCATCTATTGAAATTATAGTGCCCCACTTGAATTTCTTAAAATTCTAACAAAATCAATGCGCCAAGCCATCAAATTAAATCAACTTGAATAATTTGGCCAGTATAATTCCTAACAAAATCAATGCGATAAGCCATCAAATTAAATCGACTCGACTAATTAGGCCAAAGAAAGTAAAAAAAAGTAAAAAGAAGAAGAAAATTGCCTTCTCAACATCACAATGAACCAAAATGTCATCTAATGAACAAATAAACAATGTGAAGTACTGCCGAGGTGAAATTGATGTTAAACTTGCTGCAGAGAAAAGAGAAATTTGTGGATCGAACACCCAACAACAATGTTCCAGGATTTTACATAATTCGCGTAATTAACTTTTTTTTTATAAGATTGCCTGAAGGTACAACTAAACACAGAAAGTGATAAAAGAAGTAAAAACTTACAAAGATCTCGATGAGGAACCGAATGAGGTGAAAATCTCGTATATAAATATTGCTTGTACATATAAAGCCAATCTAAGAAAAATTATGTGAGAAACTCGGCATAATGAATATTGCAGGAGGAAATTGCTTCTGAGAAGGATCCAGAACGTAATGTGATTCGAAGCTTCCATTGTCCATATTGAACACACCCAGATCCAGAGGTCCATCTTCTTTGTAGTGGCTGTGTCCATCATGGAAGTAATCATCTGTTTAATAGATGCAGTTTGGCTTCAATCCGGGAATTTCCGAAGATAAAAGTGATGTAGAATGATTATCTCCAAGAAATAAGGTCTCCCCATTCAGGTTCTTAACCTCAATCCACTCCGAATGCACGCTTGAATTCCTTTGAAGCTTGAAAACCGTAATTTCTCTCGTAAGATAAAGATCCTCGTGCTCCAGTTGCTTCACCAAAAATCTTCTTACCATGAGTATGTCTCCGCCGGGTGATTCGACGACGTATGCAAAATCTGACTGCCTCCTCGGCATACAACGTGGCACAATGACTTCTACTTCGTTTTCCCCGACATATGAGTCGATACTAAGGTCGACAGATATGAGCTTTCCATGTCTATTGATCGCATGCAATAATCCACGGGAAAATATAATATCAGTAAATACCGTGAGATTCATGTCCACATAAGTTCAACATTCATCACCCAATTTAATAAATGCTCATCTATTGAGGTGATCGTAAATCGCTCCCACCATACAATTCTCCGGGCACAGATCTGGATCATCAGACAAAATAACTTTAAACACCCACAAATAAAAGCAATGAGGATTGTCTTTTGTGATGTCTCCCTTCGGAGGATTGAATATCGGAGGAAGACGAATTCGTCTTTGCGAGAATGGATTCGTGAGGGTTATAACCATCTTTCTTCCCACTGTCGCCAACCATCCATGGCTAGAGCCAACACATCTTCTATTGTAGCGCAAAATTACTTGCACATCATAAGTCATGTCATCTATCACACTGTATAAATTACGCCTATCTCGGCTATTATCGATCGCTGGAATCACTAATAAGGGAGCTTGTTTGCGCGATAACTCCTTAAACTCCGTATGATCCCTGACAAACGAAAACCACGACATACATACCCGGCTAACGCGCAAGTATTCATCAATCGATCCCAACTTCTTCAAAATAGTGTCCATAATGTCTCCCGGAAGAGATGCCCAATCTGCTTGTTGAACACTCATGTTTTCGTGAACACTCGATCGCAGGCAAGAGCTTTTGTAGACTCTTCACTAACCAAAAGAATTGCTTACCCAAAGAGGAGTCTAGTATTTTAATGAGATCTGGACACACCACTAAAAGATGTAGTTTCCTTTTCCGAGCCAGCGATAAAATCCGATCAAATAAGAGATAAGCTTTCGATGTGATTTATTTACTGTGCTAACTAACAGTTGGAGGACGTATATTTAAAATTTGAATCTATATCTAAATTTCTAAAGCCCATATCCATAGTAAAAAGGTACCTTTTGCATATTCGTTAACGTAAAAAATCGGAAAAATTATCCAAAAATTATCCAAAAATTTTACACTTTTGCCAATTAAGCCTTTTAAGTTTACCGATTGAATCCTAAACCTTTTCATGTTCTGCCGATTCAGTCCATCTGGCTTATTTGGGCAGAAATTTCTTACATGGATCGCCGGTGCTGACGTGGACAATTTTCAATAACAGTTTTAATTATTTTTTTCTTTGTTTTTAAATTAGATGAAAAACTAAAAAAGAAAAGCTAAAATTTTATTAAACAAGCAAAACTACAAAAAAAAAAAAAAAATGCCAGCACTAATGGAGGCTGCCGCCGGGCTACCCACTGCCGCCCATTCATGACCTTCGCCGGCCCTCCGCTAGGCCTGGGCGAGGGCTCCCAGATCTGGGCAACGCCGACGCTCGCGACCCCAGGCGAGGCCTTGCCCTGGCCTGGCGAGGGCCGACCACCCTTGCCTAGGGCCAGCGACCTCTGGCGACCCCTCTAGCAATGGTCGGCAGCGGCGTCAGCCACCACTGGCACTGCCACTAGGAAAAAAGAATATGAAAAAAATAAAAATAAAAAAGGAAAAATTAATAAAAATATTCGACAAAAATATTAAAATATCATTAAACATTGTCCACGCCAGTGCCGGCGGTGCCATGTAGGACGCCTAGTGTTCATGTCTACGATTTCTGGCCAATAGGACTGAATTGGCAAATGTTGAAAGGTTTAGGATTGAATCAGCAAACTTAAAAGGTTTAAGACTGAATTGACACAAATGCAAGAGGTTTAAGACTTTTTTGATAATTTTACCTCAAAAATCACCGTGTCATTATCGTGATCTTAAAAACACAAGCTCGTTTAGGGTTGGCACTGGGCAGTAGCCCTAGCCCTCTTGAATAGTTGGTGCTTGGTTCAATAACATAAAATGTAGTTTATGAAATTTCACCTAAAACCTCATATCTCTTCTTTAAAAATCACCTAATTATCGGCTTCTCACGTAAAAAAAAAAATGCCAAAAAATCCTAAACCTATAAGGCGGTCAATTCAGTACTAAACTGTTCAATTTTATTAATTTTGTCCTAAATCTTTTGACAATTTACCGATATATTTCTTCCGGAAAATTTTGGTCAAAATTCATTGATGGGGACATCGGCTGTCCTATGTGGTACGGCCGACGCTGACAAGAAAGATTTTTGTTATAATTCTAACAAAACCAATGGATAAGCCATCAAATTAAATCAAGCAAGAAAAGTAATAAAGAGAACCATTGCCTTCTCAACATAACAATGAACCAAAATGTCATCTAATGAACAAATAAATAATGTTAAAATAATGTCAAAGAAATACTGTCCCACTGAAATTGCTGTTGGACTTGCTGCAGAGAAAAGAAAAATTTGTGGATCAAACACCCAACAATAATGTTCCTGGGTTTTACATAATTCACGTAATTAACTTTTTTATAAGATCGCTTGAAGGCACAGCTAAACACAGTAAGTGATAAAAGAAGTAAAAACTTAAAAAGATCTCTCGATGAGGAG
The DNA here is from genome assembly GCA_029784005.1 of Lenwebbia sp. NSW1173648. Classification (NCBI taxonomy): domain Eukaryota; kingdom Viridiplantae; phylum Streptophyta; class Magnoliopsida; order Myrtales; family Myrtaceae; genus Lenwebbia; species Lenwebbia sp. NSW1173648. The sequence goes on from JARCGZ010000011.1 coordinate 3,506,324, forward strand.
TTGAATGAGGTGAAAATCTCGTATATACATATTGCTTATACATACAAAGCCAATCTAAGGAAAATTATCTGAGAAACTCGGCATAATGAATATTGTAGGAGGAAATTGCTTCTGAGAAGGATCCAGAACGTAATGTGATTCGAAGCTTCCATTGTCCATATTGAACACCCCAAGATCCAGAGGTCCATCTACTTTGTAGTGATCGTGTCCATCGTGGAAGTAATCATCCGTATAATAGATGCAATTTGGCTTCAACCCAGGAATTTCAGAAGACGAAAGTGATGTCGAATGACTATCTCCAAGAAATAAGGACTCGCCGTTCAGGTTCTTAACCTCAATCCACTCCGAGTGCACTCCTGAATTCCTCTGAAGCTTGAAAACTCTAATTTCTCTCGTAAGATAGAGATCCTCGTGCTCTGGTTGCTTCACTAGAAATCTTCGAACCATAAGTATGTCTCCGCCGTGCGATTCGACGACATATGCACAATCTGACTGCCTTGGCATACAACGTGGCACAATGACTTCTACCTCATTTTCCCCGACATATGAGTCGATACTAAGGTCCACAGATATGAGCTTTCCATGCCTATCGATCGCATGCATTAGCCCGTTGAAAAATATAATATCACTAAACTTTGTCAGATTCGTGTCCACATATGTCCAACATTCATCACTCAATTTAATAAATGCTAATCTATCGAAGCCATCGTAAATCGCTCCCACCACACAATTCTCCGGACACAGATCTGGATCCTCAGATAAAATAACTTTATAAACCCACAAATAAAAGCAATGAGGATTGTCTTCCGTGATGTCTCCCTTGGGAGGATTGAATATCGGAGGAAGACGAATTCGTCTTTGCGAGAATGGATTCGTGAGGGTTATAACCATCTTTCTTCCCATGGTCGCCAACCATCCATGGCTAGAGCCAACACATCTTCTATTGTAGCGCAAAATTAGTTGCACGTCATAAGTCTTGCCATCTGTCACACTGTACAAATTACGCCTATCTCGACGATTATCTATCGCTGGAATCACCAATAAGGGAGCTTGTTTGCGTGATAAATCCTTGAACTCCGTATTATCCGTGACAAAAGAAAACCACGACATACATACCCGGCTAACGCGCAAGTATTCGTCAATCGATCCTAACTTCTTCAAAATAGTATCCATAATGTCTCTCGGAAGCCATGCCCAATCTGCTTGTTGAACGCTCATGTTTCCGTAAACTGTCAATCGCAGGCAAAGGGCTTCTGTAGACTCTTCACTAACCAAAAGAAAAGCTTGCCAAAAGAGAAGTCTAATATTTTGATAAGATCTTATCGTATGTAGTTTCCTTTTTCGAGTAATTATCTAAATAGAGTGATAAAATCCGAACAAATAAGAGAAAAGCTTTCGATATGATTTATTGACTGTGCTAACTAACTGTTGGATGATGTATATTTATAATTTGAATCTATACCTAAATTTCTAAAACCATAGCCAAGGTAAAAAGTTACCCTTTGCATCTTCATTATCTTCACAAATCACCGTGTCATTCTCGGGATCTTAAAAACAAAACCTCGTTTGACAGTGAAGGACTGAGAAGGGTTGGCACTAGGCAGTAGTTCTAGTCCTCTTGACTAATTGGTGCTTGTTCAATAACATAAAATACAGTTCATAAATTTTCGCGTAAAATCTTCATATCTTCTGTAAAAGTTACATAATATCGGCTTCCAAATTGAAAAGAAAAATTATTCAAAAAGTCATAAATCTATTTTATGGCGATCAATTCTCCTAAACTTTTTAATTTTGCCTAGGGGAGCATGGTTACAAGGTATGCATGGTAGGTTGCACATTCTAAAAATTGAGGAACCTATACCGACAAGTAGGTTCCAAGGTAGGTGGAACCTCGAACCTGTAACCTGAAATAAATTTTTGTGTTTTTTCTTGGTATATGCCTTCGCGCGATCCCATGGTCTACCATAGCGTCCGCTGACAAGTGTGTAATTTCGAACCACTAGTCTGAGCTTCTAATTTCGAGGATATTTATGACTGAGACTTTTACTTTATTAGTGTTTCATATTTATTCGTGTTTCTAAATACGAGTTGTGGTTAGTAAATTGTAGCAGCAAATGGTGATCATTAAAGAAAATGATTCACTGCAATCATTCAATTAAGAATATAGGTGGAATCTGGGTAGACCCTAGAGCCAACTCTCTTTAATGGGTTTTAGGGTATGTAGGATAGGTTCTAAGTTCCTGAAAATAAGAAACCTGTTTCGACGGGTAGGTTCCAGGTTTAGACCTAAACCTTTTGATGATTTGCCAATATATTCCTTTTGACCAATTTTGGTCGAAAATCATTGATTTGGACACTGGCCATCCTACGTGACACAACCGATGCAGACATGAACGATTTTTGTTATTTTTAAGAAAAACTCTTAATTTTTCTTCTTTTTTCCTTTTTGTTTTCATCTTTTTCTTTTGTTTTCTCCTTCATTAGAGTTCTAAAAGAGAAGAAAGAAAGAAAAAGAAAAATGGAAAAATAAGAATCATTTAAAAAAAATTGTATAAATCGTCCACGTTAGTGTCGAATCGTGTCACGTAAGATGGTTGGTGTCGCGACCTAAAAATCGGGTTTTCCAATCTTAGGTTAATGGATTACCAAATTAATTAATTAGATTAATTAACTTAGCTCGAACTCTCCCAAGTTCTACCAATTCGTGACTTATGGTTCAAATGATTATCTTGCAAAAGATTTTTAATTTTTCGGAGCCGCCACTAATCATTTTTTGGTAGGTCGATTAGAAACCTAAGTAATTCTACGAACTTTTTCAATTAATGCCCTTTCGGTACCAATTTCATGAAAAATTTGGCAATTTTGATGAATTCTCACTTGAAGTTCAAAGGTGCATTTTTTAGGATTTTTTTTTAGGATTTTTTTATTTTTTAAATGATTTTCGAAATTAAAAATTAATGAAAAATGAGGGTGAATTGGTTCAAGATTGACTTATAATTTTCAGATTTAACTTGCATTAATTCCCAAAATTTTAAGAAAATCTTTTACCCTATGTCTAAAGTTAAGATGGATTCAAAAAGATTTTATTCATTAAATGGAAATCCATTAGAAAATCCTATCTTTCTAAAAATGATGAGATGTGATTTTTAAGAAACCGTATCTTGCTAGATTTTGCTTTTTAATTTTTTGAGATTTTGTGAATTGAAATTAAAAGATGAATCGCCAAAGATTTTCTTGAATTTTCGATCTTTATGATTTTTTGTGATTTTCGGTTTTTATGGATGAAATTTAAAATTCAAGTTGCAAAGATTCAAAGATAATTACCGCTATTTCTTTCGAATTAAGTTTCGATCTAAAGCCTGATAGATCGATCCTAAAATTCGAAATACTCGCTATGGAAATAATTCTATCTAAAGCTTGATAGATCGACTTATTTCAATGTATGCGGTTGCAGATTAGGAAATTTCCTAATCGATTACATTTTGAGATATTTTTGGATATCTTGAGTATATTCAGCAAATTTTCAGATTATCAGGAGATTTACACAAGATCCCCAAAATATTCAGATTGAATTGCAATCTTTCGAATTCGGGCACAAAATATATTTGCAAGATATATTCAGAATTTTTATTGCCAAATTTAACATGCAATTGTTCCAATTAAGGCAACCGAATATTCCACACATGCAAGGCGATTCTCGAGATATGCAAATTCAAACAAGAGAAATGCACGGAATTAGCGAGTGAATGTTCGAGATTCAAATCTTTTAGTGCAATTTTCAAATATGCCAAGATATTTAAAATATAGCCAGATATGCCAAGATATGCGCAAATTAATCAAATTACGCAAGTCGATGTTTAAAATATCCAAGATAGAAAATTACCTTGATCCTCAATATTATACTTTCCTGATTGAATTTTGGACAAATCTTGCACACCAAGGCTTGCAACTTTCGGACCGAGCACGGGAAAATTCCACAGCTCAGCTTAGCATGGCAGAGGCTTCCACGGGAACAGCAACAGCTCCGTTGTCGGGGGCTTGGACCGGGACAAAAAATTGTGCTAGACAGTGAAAGTGGAAAGACACGAACAGCAGCCCGAATTGTCTTTGACCAGCGTTGAACAGGACCCCCAAAAAGACTGCAAAACAGAGCACAAGTGGCACGTCTTCAAGCTGGGATAGATCCAAGGGTCATCGGGCTATGCTCCTGGCGGTGGCAGGCAACGGAACGAGGAGCAAGAACTGTCGGGACTTGAAGTAAATCAGCGACGAGTTGAATGGAACTCCGCCGAAGACGGGACTAAACCGTAGGAAACCTTGAACTCTCTCTTTCAACCTCACGGGTGTTCTTTTTTTTCAATGAATCTCCTGGTATCCCGTGGTGTGAAGTTAGTATATATAGAAGCATGGGAGGGATCGTGAAGATCGTATCATGCGACGATATCTGATCTTCTTTTCCTTTTTTTTTCTTTTTTTTTCTTTTTGTGATCGTGCAAATAAAATAGTCCAACAAATCTCTCAATCTTCTTGATTTTCCTGTTTTGCTTACCAAGTAAACGATCATGCACGAATATCATGGGGCTGCGTTGATTCCCTCAAATCTTGCTCAACGGACTAAAGGCTTCAAAAATTCCACTTCCTTATTGGAGAACCCACGTCTGATTTAGGCCACCCTAGATGAATTATAGGCTTATTCCAACTAACCAAATTCTAAACCGTTCAATTAAGTCAATCAATCGTCGACCCGATAAATATGCAAAATGTATGGGCCATGTCCGCACGACTAGTTCAAGCCCGTTTCTATTGCTGGTTCAATTAAATGCAAAATGCAATGCATAATTGTCAAAAAATTAAATATGAATGTTGAATTTATTTTTGGTAGGAATTAAAATTTAACTCCTTATTTTTATGCAAAATAAATGATTAAAGAAAAATCAAAATTTAGGTGTCAACAGCTGCCCCTCTTTGAGTGGAGGCTCGCCGAGATTTCGCTCAAAGACAAAATTGAACCCTAAATTTTGATAAATGCAAATGATGAATGGTTTATTTGGGAGTTTTAATCCCATTTTCTGTGCAAGTGAAATGATGCATGATATGCAGAACTATAAATAACATGTGTTAAGACTTCTCTATTCCAAGGGAATGGATTAAAGAAACCTGCACATGGATCGCATATGAAATACCGATCTTACCAGATACTTCATAATGCTAAAAATTCCCTTAATCTTCAAGCCTCTTCTTGTGGATGCAAGGATCTTAAGGTACTGGGGGCCTATCTGTTATCAGAGGTTCCCCTCTGATGCAAGACAGCGCAAGATATATTGATAATGAAGGAATGTGCTTGAGTTATGGTTCAAGCTGCATCATTTTGTCTTTTGGGACCACCATCGTTTTAATGGGCCACCATGAGTCGGTAAAATGCCTCTCGGGACCACCATCGTTTTAGCGAGTCACCGTGAGCTGAAAAATATCTCTCAAAATTTAGGTGTCAACAGTTGGCGCTGACTAGACCATCGCATCAACGATTTTCTATTAGAATTGGGCAGAAGGAGTATATTGACAAATTGTCAAAAGCTTTAAAACCAAATTGATAAATGGTCTAGACGTTTTAAACTAAAAGTGGCCAAACAATTGACCATCACGTCAACTATTCAAAAAATTGGCCGGAAGGACTACATTGAAATTTCACTCAAAAGTTTAAAACTAAATTGGTATTATTGAAAAGTTAAAGACTAAATTGACATTCGTACAGTAGGTTTAAGATTGATTGGATAATTCTGTTATTATTTGTCATCGAGTCGCCTTCCACGTAAAATTTTAAAATAAGACAAATATTTGACTTTGAGAGGTTGAGCTTACACGTCTCCCATGCTAATCGTTAATGAAATTAGTGGAAAAAGAAAATTTGACGGTCAAGATTCAAAACTATGTTGCAGCAAAATAGTCACCTAATACATTATATGTAGTTCGACTTTGCCTCTTCAAAAAGAAAATTTGGTCCAAAAAACTAAAGATGAAAAAAGGGATTTTTTTTTATTTTTTTGTTGTTGTTGCAAAGGAATAACAAATTGAGATTCTATAAACAAATTGAAGACATGAGAAAAGTGTAGAATGATATTTCTCATTACTTCAGGGAAAAAAAAAACAATAATTCAACATTTAAATAGAATATGAGGTCGTAACATAGAATAACCAATAATCAAATATTATATATATATATATATATATGTGTGTGTGTGTGTGTGTGTGTGTGTGTGTGTGTGTGTGTGTGTGTGTGTGTGTGTGTGTGTGTGTCGGCATATAACACTGTTACATTACAGATGAACACATTCTGATGAATGTGAGGACAAGATGAGGTTCACGCTCAGAAAGAGATCAAAACAGGGGGGAATAAGCTATCGGGGCAATGGTTTTATGAAACTTATTTATCTGCGGCAATAATGTCAATGCAATCTCAAGTTAAGAACAAGTTCGAGATATTTTTATGAATAGTTATGAATCAAATAGTCATTGTTTTCATTTAGGAGTGATCGATTCCAGGGTGGGTCGGTTCCCAATTTATAGAACCAGGAACCAGCCCACCCAGTCTAGAGTCCAGTCCGGTTCCAAGGTCGATCACGGAACCGGTAATTCCTTTTTCTTGTTTTGTTTCTTCTATTCTCTACATCTTGAACTCCAGAAGTTTGGTGTTGCCTATTGCTCGCATTGGATGATGTTGTTTCCACCATCTACTAGTGCAATTGTACCTGCACTATGTTCCTATGAGTTGAAATGGTTTCACCACCCGTTTTGTCCTTTTCTGCATCAGTTATTATTTGACCCTTTCATATGTATATTATCGGTTAAAGAGCTACAAGCGGGAGTTCCCAATATTAACAAAATAAAGAAAAGAAAGAGCATTATTTTTAATTTTTCGTTAAACAAATGTTTACCTAATCGGGAGTGTGGCGCTAATTGATGATCGACTAGTCTTCCAATGAATATTGGAGTCATTACTCTATTACATGGCACGGTATCAACAAAAATAAATAGAGTGATAAAATCCGAACAAATAAGAGATAAGCTTTCGATGTGATTTATTTACGGTGCTAACTAACCGTAGGAGGATGTGTATTTAAAATTTACCTAAATTTCTAAAACCCGTATCCAAGGTAAAAAAGGTGACTTTCGCATGTTCATTACCTTCAAAAATGACCGTGTAATCCATTCTCGTGATCTTAAAAACACAAGCTCGTCCGACAGTGAAGGACTGAGAAGGGTTGGCACTTGGCAGTAGCCCTAGCCCTCTTTGACTAATTGGTGCTTGGTTCAACAACATAAAATGTAGTCTATGAAATTTCACATAAAATCTTCATCTCTTCTTTAAAAATCACATAATATGAAAAAAAATTATCCAAAAAATTGTAAATCTATTGTATGGCGGATATCTAAATATTTTAATTTACCAATTAAGTTCCAAACTTTTTGACCATTTGTCGATGTATTTTTTGCGGCCAATTTTGATCCGTAATCATTGACGTGGATGCCAGCCCGTCTTGCGTGGCACGACCCACAGACATAAATGGTTTTTGTTAAAAAAATTATTTTTTCTATAATTTTTTCTTTTTTTTTCATTGGATTTTTGAAAGAGAAGAAAGAAAACCAAAGAAAGAGGAAGAAATAAGATTTTTTTAGATTTTTTTTTAAAAATAACAAAAAATTGTCCACATCAACGTTGGCCATGCTGCGTAGGAGGGCCGACCATGACTGGACCATCGCATCAATGATTTTTGGCTAAAATCGGACGGAATGATTAGATTGGCAAATCGTTAAAAGGTTATGACTAAATTAGTAATTTGTCGAAAGGTTTAAGACTACAATTGACTGAAAAATTTGACCACCACATGAGAGATTTTCGGCGAAAATTGGCCGGAAGGACTTCTTTGAAATTTTGCTCAAAGGTTTAGGACTAAATTGGTAATATCAAAAAATTAAGGACAAAATTAGCATCCGCACAATAAATTTATGACTGATTGAATAATTCTCCATATTATTTGTCAACGAGTCACCCTCCACATAAACTTTTAAAAGAAGACAGATATTTGACTTTCAGAGGTTGAACTTACCCGTCTCTCGTGCTAATCATTTATGAAATTAGTGGAAAAAGAAAAGTTGACGATCAAGATTCAAAACGATGTTGAATCACCTTATATGTCATATCTGATTCGGCTCTTGCCTTTTCGAAAAGAAAACTTGGGCAAATAACGATCATATCAGATCCAAATCTAATGTTATAATTAATTATAAATGAAAAGAAATTAAGGAGAAAAAAGTTTGGTGTTGCCTTCTGCTCGCATTTCATGATGTTGCTTCTACCATCTACATAAACAATTGTACCTACATTATGTTCCGATGAGTTCAAGTGGTTCCACCTTCCATTTTGTTCTTCTTCTTTTTTATCAGTTTTTGTTTATCCCTTCCATATGGATCTTCTCGGTTAAAGAGCTACAACTGGGAATTTCAAATATTAAAAGAAAAAAAAGATCAATATTTTTGGTTTTTCGGTAAATAAACTCTTACATGATCGGGGGTGCAGCACTAATTGATGATTGACTAGTCTTCCAATGGATTTTGCAGTCATTACTCTATTATATGTGGTCCTAAGCATGACCTTAAAAGGCTTCCTCAAACTAAGAGGTTAAAATGGATATTCTCGGAGGGCTGAGAAGAAAAAGTTAAGCCCCCAATTAGGAAGATTAGGAGTGGAGGCCCCACCACATTAAAAAAGGAGCGCAACCAAAGGGCCATCGAAGAGAAATCCCCGGATGCCGCTGGTAAACCCAATTGGGAGATAGGGGGAAACCCCTAGATCCCCTTGAGCCAAGCCTAGGGTTAATTCCCAAGGCTAATTGATGATCGACTAGTCTTCCACTGGATTTTGCAGTCATTACTCTATTATATGACATTGTATCAACATATGTTAAATAATAAAAAGTTATATATATATATATATATATATATGGAAATCGAATTTGCAGTCATTATGCTATGTTAGAAAGAAATGCAACAAACATCTTTAATCTTTACGAGAAAAAAAATTATAAAAAAGTACATATTGGACTGATCTGATCTGAGCGGTCCAGGCAGTCTGATTCCCCACATTTTGGAATCGAGAATCGTCTAGAACCAGCCGATTTGGTTCGGTTCGGTCCAATTCCCGGGTTGAAACCAGACCAATGGTCACACCTTTTTTCACCTGCACATTACGTAGTTCTTTCACACATTGGAGAAGCACAAAGATAGTATCAAAGGAAAGGGGAAAAGCCAAAAAAAAAAAACCCCCTCAAATTATGGCCACTATGACACACTTATTCTGAACTTTTTTGTGATACAAAAATCACAAAATATGCTTATTGTGTCACGTTTACCCTAAACTATACTATTCCACTCACATTCATTCTGAACTTTTTTGTGACACAAAAATCACAAACTATGCTTATTGTGTCACATTTACCCTAAACTATACTATTCCACTCACATTTATTTTGGACTTTTTTGTGACACAAAAATCACAAACTATGCTTATTGTATCCGTATAACTTATTTACCCTCCGTCAAAGTTCTTGTTAATGTAAGTGGAATAGTATAAGGTTTTCTTTTCAAGAAATTCCTCATCTATTGAAATTATAGTGTCCCCTTTGAGTTTTTAAAATTGTAGCTCCATCCTAATGATGACGAACAAAATAAATGAAAAAAATCATGTCACAAGTATAATTCTAACAAAACCAATGCGATAAGCCCTCAAATTAAATCAACTTGAATAATTTGGCCAAGAAAAGTAAATAAAAAGAAACATTGCCTTCTTAACATCACAATGAACCAAAATGTCATCTAATGAGCAAATAAACAATGTGAAATACTGCCGCGTGTGAAATTGCTGTTGGACTTGCTGCGGGGAAAAGGAAAATTATGTGGATCACTTACCCAAAAATAATGTTCCTGGGTTTTACATAATTCGCGTAATTAACTTTTTTATAAGATTGCTTGAAGGCACAGCTAAACACGGTCAGTGATAAAAGAAGTAATAACTTACAAAGATCTCGATGAGGAGCCGAATGAGGTAAAAATCTCATATATAAATACGCTTACACATAAAGCTTTCCACATAAAATGGTGGTATGAAGTACGGATATGAACCTCCTATATTTCCGTGTCAATTGTGAGTCACTGCGCAGGAAGTTGTCATAGTTTAGGTTATAAGGTGAGATATCCTATTGAACTTGTTACAAGAAGAGCAAAAAGTACAGGGATTGAGTACTTACTGCTTAATCTAATCTCATTGGTGTTTTGTCATTCAAATTTTTAACCAAAAAATTGGATTGGTTCAGATGAACTGCAGCAAAGGCTCTGGATGTGATAAAAAGTCTACTTGGCGTTAATTTGCCAAGACTAAATTAAATCGCTAATGGCCTTTCAACACCGACTTCCGAAAGTCCATTGCGATACAAGCAAACCCGTCTGAGTTGCTACATTATGGCCTCACGCTCAATCGATTTCATAGTTTACCCAAAATTTATCCAACAATGAGGCATTTAGACCTTTGGTTATGTAGCATAAGCAAGTTCGGACTTAAATGATCGTGAACTCCATATGTTTCTTGGCATTCGATTGATTCTGTTTACCATGGTAAAATATGTTTACGGAGTGCTTTTCCGACTATTCCAGTCCCTTCGTCGTGATTTGAACCCATTGAGGCCTCATCCCACCCACCAGTAGGATCTCGAAACATCTCTTGCCCAAATGCTTGACCAATCCCAGAAGCAACTTCTCCAACTACCATATTCATACCTCCTTGATTAGCTTCATTTCTAACCGGAGTTGCATCCTTGATTACGTTGATGAACAGCGAGCATTGGAGCTCTATCATTTGGCCCGAGGTATATTGGTAGATTATTTCTTGCTTGAGTACTGCTTAAGTAGACCAAGCCATTGCTGGTGTACGTTTGTCTTCCACTCGGAAAATTAGTCCCCTGTAGAGCATAAGCAACGTTTGGTTGGTGTTGGGTGGCACCCATTGGAGGGTTTGAATTGTGTATGGGACCTCGGGTTGTGTTCGTCATCGTTCTGGTTGGAGTGATACAGATTGCTTGATTAATACCGGAGCCACTACCACTGGTTGGGTCAAGTCCATGACCATTTGCTTGAGACCCGGTTGAGGACTTGCTTGACTGGTAAAGACAAGCAACATTTGGCCTGTACTGCGAGGTGACCATTGGGACGGGCCGTGAGGCTGTGTTGTTGAAGGGACCTTGAGTAGTTGTTGTTGTTGCCATGTTTTGACTAGCAAGAGCTTGTTGAATTGTCCCTGAGACATTAACTTGCTTGAAGCCTTGAAAACTTTCGCATGACTTGCCAGATTGAGTAACAGAAGTGGTGTTGATGGCTGGCTTCTGTCTGCTATTAGGAAGACTAAGAGCTCTGCTTGAAGCTTCAAAAGCTTGTTTCTCCTGAATGATGTTATGGACTTCCGGTCCTGCCTGAGATTTGGAGCAATGAAGGTGCACATCGTAATCACGTCGTTGACAGCGGTAGAGCCGCTGGTCAGAACCTGGTCGTCCACAGACAAGGGCTTCGTTGCGCACATGCTGTGGATATCTCCAAGGCAGAAATTGCAATTGTAGGAGAAACCTGAACCAGGAGTCCCGCATGCCTTGCAATGAAATGAGGGCGAATTCCGCAGCCCGAGCAGATTTCTTGGCCTGTTTTCAAGAGTTTGGTGAGTTGTTGTAGGGCGTGATCATGGCTGAAATGCATGAGCACTTTCTCTTGACCTTCTCCTTCATTATTTAGCCTTCCCATACCTCTCCAATGTTTAGTTGTCTGGGAGTGGGTTTATGTATACAGTCTGCAACTTTTCGATTAGAACAAGGAAGGATTTTTCAGATACTTCTTCCTGGGGATCGAAAGTCCATGATCTCATTTTGACGATGACATTGAAACAGATGTTTTGGCTCATTCCTGAGCAGCAGGTGAGACAAATCTATCAGTCTCATAAAACGCATTGTGGATTGTTTCTTGATGGAAACATATCGAACCCGTTCGCAGTTCTTGTTTCCTGCGGAGGAAATTGGCATGAAGATGACATTTTTCGGGAGGACTAGATAATCGCAGCCGTCCAATTGAACCGTAAGGACTGATCATATTGTTGTAGGCTTAGTTCATGTTGTTACTATGCAATGCCGTGTTGCCAACACGGTGTTAGTGATCGCACGAATTTCTCCGCAGCAAGTCCAACACTATTGCGGTATTTTGAGTTGAAACATAAGATCTCTTTTTTAAGAAACTCGGAGAAAAATGCAAAATAGGTGGATTGGCACATTAACAGATGAGACCCACGTTTGACCTTCAAATCTTAAATTTGACACTTTCCGTCCGATCACAACTCCAGGTGGGGATGCAGACAAACCAGCTGTGGCAATATCGTGGGCCTAATTAATTTGGTGTTAAGGATTGTTTAGACTCTATTGCTTGCTTGATTTGAGAACACTATGAATAATAAAGTTCAGAAGTAAACAACGTTGAATCTTTTAGATTTAGAAGAACATAACAACTACCATTTACAAATACTACAAAAAATAGGTAAAATGACAAGTTCCGCCGGAAAAGTCAATGCATGTGAACAAGGACAAAATAACACATAGAATGAGTGGTAAATAAATAATTAGTTTGTGCCCCTTACAAACTAATTATTTGCACAACCAAAAAAAAACAACTGGTCAACCCTCTTTTTACACGGACGATTCCATTATAAACAGCAATTAGAAACCACCATGTGAGCCCAAACAAGAATTTTGAGAGAACAATTGTCATCGTTGATCGCACTTTTTTTTTTTTTGAAAAATTGTTCAAAAAGTCCTAAATTTATTGCATTTTTAACAATTCAATTCTAAACATTTTAATTTTTCTAATTGAGTCATAAGCTTTTTCATGTTTTGCTAATTGAGTCCATCCGGCCAATTTTGACCAGAAATCATTGACGTGGACATCGGCCATTCTTCATGGCATGGTCGGCGCTGATATGGACAAGTTTTAGTAATATTTTAATAATTTTTTGTATTTTCATTTTTTTTGTATTTTCTTTTTCTTAAAGTGGCCGACTTGGCTATCGTGGCTGCAGGCGAGGCCAGCCTCACCCAGATCTGGGAAAGGTTGCCTCGTCCGCGGCCGCGATGGCCTCACCTAGTGGTCGGCAAGCCCCCGGTGACCCTCGCTGGACACTTTAAGAAAAAAATAAAGGAATGAAAAAAGAAAAAAAATTAATAAAAAGATTCGAAAAACTATTAAAGCATTATTAAAATTATCCACGTCAGCGCAGACCGTGCTACGTAGGACGGTCGCGCGTCCACGTCATCCATTTTTGGATAAAATTGGCCAGAGAGACTCAATTGGCAAAACATGAAAAGGTTTAGAACTAAATTGACAAAAATGCAATACGTTTAGGACTTTTTGGCAACTTTCCCCTCTTTTTTTTGCTCTTTTTTGGTAGCTATTGATGCATTTTTTTACACTTGCTCTATAAAATAAAAATGACCCCAAGTACAAGTATCGCTATTTGTATTAAATACCGCAACCCGAGCTTATGTTTTTATTTTCCGAGACTTCTCATGTTTTCCTTTAATACTATCGTTGCGCTTCTCTAACATATGAAAGCTTTAGCTAAATAGAAATATCCAATGTGAAGGTGAAAATAAGGGTGAGCATCAGTATGGAAACCGGACCGGACCGAATCGGACCGGCTGGTTCTAGGCGGTTCCCGCTAGAACTTGTCTGGTTCTCGGTTCCAGGTGTGAAACCAAGATTGTCCAGACCACTCGGATCGAACCAGGCCAATATGCTGTTATTTATGATTCTTCTTCTCGTAAAGATTAAAGATGCTTGTGTTCCATTTCTTCATGACAAAAAGTAATGACTACAATTTTTTTTTACGTATACATGCTCTTCTTTGTTATTTATCTTATGTTAATATCGTGCCATGTAATAGAGTAGTGACTACAAATTCATTGGAAGACTAGTCGATCATCAATTAGCGCCGCACTCCCGATTAGTTAAACATTTGTTTAACGAAAAATAAAAAATAATACTCATTTTTTTCTGTTAATATTGGGAACTCCCACTTGTAGCTCTTTAACCGATAATATACATATGGAAGGGACAATTAATAACTGATGCAGAAAAGGACAAAACGGATGGTGAAACCATTTCAACTCATAGGAACATAGTGTAGGTACAATTGTTCTTGGTGACGGTGGAAACAACGTCATCCAATGCGAGCAATAGGCAACACCAAACTTTTGGAGTTCAAGATGTAGAGAATAGAAGTAACAAAACAAGAAAAAGGAATTACCGGTTTCGTGATCGACCTTGGAACCGGACCGGACTCTAGACCTGGTGGGCCGGTTCCCAGTTCTATAAATTGGGAACCGACCCACCCTGGAATCGATCACTCTTGGATGAAAACAATGACTATTTAATTCATGGCTATCCATAAAAATATCTCAAACTTTCTTCACTTGAGATTGCATTGACATTATTGCTGCAGATAAATAAGTTTCATAAAACCATTGAGCGTGAACCTTATCTTGTCCTCACATTCATCAGAATGTGTTCATATGTAATGTAACAGTGTTATAAGTTGACATTTATATATTTGATTATTGGGTATTCTATGTTACGATTGGATATTCTGTTTAAATGTTGAGTTTTTTTTTTTTCCTGAAGTAATGAGAAATATCATTCTACTCTTTTCTCATGTCTTCAATTTGTTTATAGAAGCTCAATTTGTTATTCCTTTGCAACACAAAAAAAACAAAAAAAATCCCTTTTTTCATCTTTAGTTTTTTGGACCAAATTTTCTTTTTGAAGAGGCAAAGTCGAACTAGATATAATGTATTAGGTGACTATTTTGCTGCAACATAGTTTTGAATCTTGACCGTCAAATTTTCTCTTTCCACTAATTTCATAAACGATTAGCATGGGAGACGTGTAAGCTCAACCTGTCAAAGTCAAATATTTGTCTTCTTTTGAAATTTTATGTGGAAGGCGACTCGATGACAAATAATAAGAGAGTTATCCAATCAGTCGTAAACTTTTTGTACGAATGTCAATTTAGTCTTTAACTTTTTAATATTACCAATTTAGTCTTAAACTTTTGAGCGAAATTTCATTATAGTCCTTCCGGCCAATTTTGGCCTAAATAGTTGACTTGATGGTCAATTGTTTGGCCACTTTTAGTTTTAAACGTCTCGATCATTTGTCAATTCGGTTCTAAACCTTTTGACCATTTGTCAATATAGTCCTTCTGGCCAATTCTAGCCTAAAATCGCTGATGCAATGGTCTAGTCAGCGCCAGCTGTCCTATGTGGCACGGCCGACACTAATGTGGACGATCTATGCAATTTTTTTAAATGATTCTTATTTTTCCCTTTTTCTTTTGTTTTCTTTCTTCTCTTTCAGAACTCTAATGAAAGAGAAAAGAAAATAAAAGAAAGAAAAATTACGATTTTTTCTTTAAAATAACAAAAATCGTTCATGTCGGCGTCGGTCGTGCCACATAGGACGGCCAGCGTCCAAATCAATAAGTTTCAACCAAAATTGACCGAAATGAATACATTGGCAAATCATCAAAAGGTTTAGGTCTAAACTTGAAATCTACCCGTCGGAACATGTTTCTCATTTTCAGGAACTTGGAACCTACCTGACATACCCGAAAACCCATTAAAGATGGTCGACTCCAGGATCTACCCGGGTTCCACCTGCATTCTTAACTGAACAATTGCAGTGAATCATCATTTTTAATTATCACCATTTGCTGCTACAATTCACTGACCACAATTCGTATTTAGAAACACAAATAAATATGAAACATTAACAAAGTAAAAGTCCAAGTCATAAATATCGTCAAAAATATAAGCTCAGTCTAGTGGATCGAGATTACATACTCGGCAGCGGACGCCATGGAAGACAATAGGATCGCGCGAAGGCATATACCAAGAAAAAACACGAAAACTTGTTTTAGGTTACAGGTTCGAGGTTCCACCTACCTGGAACCTACTCGTCGGTACATGTTTCTCAATTTTTAGAATTTGGAACCTACTCTGCATATCTTGAAAAGCAAAATTAAAAAGTTTAGGAGAATTGGTCACCATGAAATAAGTTTAGGACTTTTTGAATAATTTATCTTTTTAATATAGAAGCCGATATTATGTGACTTTTACAGAAGATATGTAGATTTTACGCGAAATATATGAACTGTATTTTATGTTATTGAACAAGCACCAATTAGTCAAGAGGGCTAGAGCTACTGCCTAGTGCCAACCCTTCTCAGTCCTTCACTGTCAAACGAGGTTGTGTTTTTAAGATCCCAAGAATGACACGGTGATTTTTGACGGTAATGAATATGCAAAGGCCAGGGTACCTTTTACCTTGGCTATGGTTTTAGAAATTTAGGTATAGATTCAAATTGTAAATATACATCATCCAACAGTTAATTAGCACAGTAAATAAATCACATCGAAAGCTTACCTCTTATTTGTTCGGATTTTATCACTCTATTTACATAATTACTCGAAAAAGGAAACTACATACGTTAAGATCTTATCAAAATATTAGACTTCTCTTTAGGCAAGCAATTCTTTTGGCTTGTGAAGAGTCTACAGAAGCCCTTTGCCTGCGATTGACTGTTCACGAAAACATGAGTGTTCAACAAGCAGATTGGGCATGGCTTCCGAGTGACATTATGGATACTATTTTGAAGAAGTTGGGATCGATTGACGAATACTTGTGTGTTAGCCGGGTATGTATGTCATGGTTTTCTTTTGTCACGGATCATACGGAGTTTAAGGGTTTATCGCGCAAACAAGCTCCCTTATTAGTGATTCCAACGATAGATAATCGTCGAGATAGGCGTAATTTGTACAGTGTGACAAATGACAAAACTTATGATGTGCAACTAATTTTGCGCTACAATAGAAGATGTGTTGGCTCTAGCCATGGATGGTTGGCGACCGTGGGAAGAAAGATGGTTATAACCCTCACGAATCCGTTCTCGCAACAACAAATTCATCTTCCTCCGATATTCAATCCTCCCAAGGGAGACATCACGGAAGACAATCCTTGTTGCTTTTATTCATGGGTTTATAAAGTTATTTTATCTGATGAACCAGATCTATTTCCGGAGAATTGTGTGGTGGGAGCGATTTACGATGGCTTTGATAGATTAGCATTTATTAAATTGAGTGATGAATGTTGGACATATGTGGACACGAATCTGACAAAGTTTAGTGATATTATATTTTTCAATGGGCTAATGCATGCGATCGATAGGCATGGCAAGCTCATATCTGTGGACCTTAGTATCGACTCTTATGTCGGGGAAAATGACATAGAAGTCATTATGCCTCGTTGTATGACGAGGCAATCGGATATGGCGTATGTCGTGGAATTGCACGGCGGAGACATACTCATGGTAAGAAGATTTTTGGTGAAGCAACCGAGCACGAGGATCTTTATCTTACGAGAGAAATTAGGGTTTTCAAGCTTCAAAGAAATTCAAGAATGCGATCGGAGTGGATTGAGGTTAAGAACCTGAACGGAGAGACCTTATTTCTTGGAGATAATCATTCTACGTCACTTTTGTCTTCGAAAATTCCCGGGTTGAAGCCAAATTGCATTTATTATACGGATGATTACTTCCACGATGGACACGATCACTACAAAGAAGATGGATCTCTGGATCTTGGGGTGTTCAATATGGACAATGGAAGCTTCGAATCACATTACGTTCTGGATCCTTCTCAGAAGCAATTTCCTCCTACAATATTCATTATGCCGAGTTTCTCAGATAATTTTCCTTAGATTGGCTTTATATGTATAAGCAAATATTTATATATGAGATTTTCACCTCATTCAACTCCTCATCGAGAGATCTTTGTAAGTTTTTACTTCTTTTATTACTTACTGTGTTTAGCTGTCCCTTCAAGCGATCTTATAAAAAAGTTAATTACGTGAATTATGTAAACCCAGGAACATTATTGTTGGGTGTTTGATCCACAAATTTTTGTTTTCTCTGCAGCAGGTCCAACAGCAATTTCAGTGGGGCAGTATTTCTTTGACATTATTTAAACATTATTTATTTGTTCATTAGATGACATTTGGTTCATTGTTATGTTGAGAAGGCAATGGTTCTCTTTATTACTTTTCTTGGCCAAATTATTCAGGTCGATTTAATTTGATGGCTTATCCATTGGTTTTGTTAGAATTATAACAAAAATCTTTCATGGCAGCGTCGGCCGTACCACATAGGACGGCCGGCGTCCACATCAATGAATTTTGACCAAAATTTTTCGGAAGAAATATATCGGTAAATCGTCAAAAGATTTAGGAAAAAAAAAACAGTTTAGTACTGAATTGACCGCTATATAGGTTTAGGATTTTTTGGCAATTTTTTTTTTTTTTTACGTTAGAAGCCTATAAATTAGGTGATTTTTAAAGAAGAGATATGAGGTTTTAGGTGAAATTTCATAAACTACATGTTATGTTATTGAACCAAGCACCAACTATTCAAGAGGGCAAGGGCTACTGCCCAGTGCCAACCCTTCGTCAAACGAGCTTGTGTTTTTAAGATCACGATAATGACACGGTGATTTTTGAGAGAAAATTATCAAAATAGTCTTAAACCTCTTGCATTTGTGCCAATTCAGTCCTAAACCTTCTAAGTTTGCTGATTTAATCCTAAACCTTTTCAACATTTACCAATTCAGTCCTATTGACCAGAAATCGTAGACATGAACACTAGGTGTCCTACATGGCACCGCCGGCACTGACGTGGAGAATGTTTAATGATATTTTAATATTTTTGTCGAATATTTTTATTAACTTTTCCTTTTTTATTGTTATTTTTTCCTATTCTTTTATCCTAGTGGCAATGCCAGTGGTGGCTGACGCCGCCGCCGACCATCACTAGAGGGTCCGCCAAAGGTCGCCGGCCCTCGCCAGGCCAGTGCGAGGCCTCGCCTAGGGCCGCGAGCACCGTCGTTGCCCAGATCTGGGAGCCCTCGCCCAGGCCTAGCGGAGGGCCGGCGAAGGTCATCGATGGGCGGCAGTGGGCAGCGCGACGGCAGCCTCCATAGGCTTTGCCAATTTTTTTTTTCAATTTTGCTTGTTTAATAAAATTTTAGCTTTTCTTTTTTAGTTTTTCATCTAATTTAAAAACAAAGAAAAGAAAAAAAGAAAAAATAATTAAAACTGTTATTAAAAATTGTCCACGCACCGGAGAGCTATGTAAGAAATTTTCAGCCAAAATTAGCCAGATGGATTGAATCGGCAGAACATGAAAAGGTTTAGGATTCAATCGGCAAACTTAAAAGGCTTAATTGGCAAAAGTGTAAATTTTTTAGAACTTTTTGGATAATTTTTCCGATTTTTTACGTTAACGAATATGCAAAAGGTACCTTTTTACTATGGATATGGGCTTTGGAAATTTGGATATAGATTCAAATTTTAAATATACATCCTCCAACTGTTAGTTAGCACAGTAAATAAATCACATCGAAAGCTTATCTCTTATTTGATTGGATTTTATCGCTGGCTCGGAAAAGGAAACTACATCTTGTAGTGGTGTGTCCAGATCCTATTAAAATATTAGACTCCTCTTTGGGTAAGCAATTCTTTTGGTTAGTGAAGAGTCTACAAAGCTCTTGCCTGCGATCGAGTGTTCACGAAAACATGAGTGTACAACAAGCAGATTGGGCATCTCTTCCGGGAGACATTATGGACACTATTTTGAAGAAGTTGGGATCGATGGATGAATACTTGCGAGTTAGCCGGGTATGTATGTCGTGGTTTTCGTTTGTCAGGGATCATACGGAGTTTAAGGAGTTATCGCGCAAACAAGCTCCCTTATTAGTGATTCCAGCGATAGATAATAGCCGAGATAGGCGTAATTTATACAATGTGATAGATGGCAAGACTTATGATGTGCAAGTAATTTTGCGCTACAATAGAAGATGTGTTGGCTCTAGCCATGGATGGTTGGCGACCGTGGGAAGAAAGATGGTTATAACCCTCACGAATCCATTCTCGCAAAGACGAATTCGTCTTCCTCCGATATTCAATCCTCCCAAGGGAGACATTACAAAAGACAATCCTCATTGCTTTTATTTGTGGGTTTTTAAAGTTATTTTGTCTGATGATCCAGAACTATGCCCAGAGAATTGTGTGGTGGGAGCGATTTATAATGGGTTTGCTAGATTAGCATTTATTAAATTGGGCAATGAATGTTGGACTTATGTGGACATGAATCTCACATTATTTACCGATATTGTATTTTCTCACGGATTATTGCATGCGATCGATAGACATGGAAAGCTCATATCTATCGACCTTAGTATCGACTCATATGTCGGGGAAAATGAGGTAGAAGTCATTGTGCCACGTTGTATGCCGAGGCAGTCAGATTTTGCGTATGTCGTCGAATCGCGCGGCGGAGACATACTTATGGTTCGAAGATTTCTAGTGAAGCAACCGGAGCACGAGGATCTCTATCTTACGAGAGAAATTAGGGTTTTCAGGCTTCAGAGGAATTCAGGAGTGCACTCGGAGTGGATTGAGGTTAAGAACCTGAACGGCGAGTCCTTATTTCTTGGAGATAGTCATTCGACATCACTTTCTTCTTCGGAAATTCCCGGGTTGAGGCCAAACTGCATCTATTATACGGATGATTACTTCCACGATGGACACTATCACTACAAAGAAGATGGACCTCTGGATATGGGAGTGTTCAATATGGACAATGGAAGCTTCGAATCACATTACGTTCTGGATCCTTCTCAGAAGCAATTTCCTCCAGCAATATTCATTATGCCGAGTTTCTCAGATAATTTTCCTTAGATTGGCTTTATATGTATAAGCAAATATTTATATATGAGATGTTCACCTGATCGAGATATCTTTGTAAGTTTTTACTTCGTTTATCACTTACTGTGTTTAGCCGCACCTTCAAGCAATCTTATAAAAGACTTAATTATGCAAATTATGTAAAACCCAGGAGCATGATTGTTGGGTGTCTGATCCACAATTTTTTCTCTTCTCTGCAGCAAGTCAAACAGCAATTTCACAGGGGCAGTACTTCACATTGTTTATTTGTTCATTAGATGACATTTTGGTTCATTGTGATGTTGAGAAGGCAATGTTTCTTTTTGTTTTTCTACTTTTCTTGGCTAAAATTATTGAGACAGATTTAATTTGATGGCTTATCGCATTGATTGTGTTAGAATTATACTTGTGACATGATTGTTACTTTTTATTTTGTTTGTCGTCACTGGTCATTATGGATAGAGCTAGAATTTTAAGAAACTCAAGTGGGGCACTATAATTTCAATCGATGAGGAATTAGATGAAAAAAAAAATGAATTTATAATTTTAAGAAACTGTTGGAGAAAAAAGCAAAATGGGTGGCATATTAATAGATGAGACCATGTTTGAGCTTCAAATTTTAAGTGAGGGCACTTTTGTTAGTTACCCAAGCCAGAAAAAAAGGAAGAGAAAATTTGACACTAAAGGCAATTCCGTCCGATCACACCTCCGGGTGTGGTGGAGACAAACCGGCTGTTCCAATAACGTGGGCGGCCTTGATGAAATTAATTTGGTGTTAAGGATCGTGTAGATTTTATTGCCTGCTTGATTTGAATAAATAACTTTGAATCCTTTAATTTAGAACAAAATAACAACTAACATTTACAAATACTAGAATAAAAAACGATCAAATCAAAAGTTCCACCAGAAAATTTCGTCCGACCACAACTCCGGGTGTGGTGCAAACAAACCTGCTGTAAGACATGGGTGTAATGAGCAATTCAAGTTGATTGAAACAGTTAATTCTTCAAACGAAGCTCGTCAGTTTGTGTCTGGGGGACTGTTTTCCCCGTCTTGTGGCTTCTGGGTGCATGTCAAAAGTTAGTTTTGGCTAATGGGTTGTGGCTTAACATATAGATGAGATAGCTAAAAACTAAAAAAAAGATCAAACAATTAAGGACTTAATTACTGAAAAGTTCTGGCCAAATACTTGTTTAAAAGAAGTTCAGTTCTAGGACAATTGGAAACGTGCGACTATCTTAGGAATATAGGATGGAAATTAGACCTACCTATGGTATGTGAAATGATGGTATGAAGTACGGATATGAACCTCCTATATTTCCATGTCAATTGTGAGTCACTGTGCAGGAAGTTGTCATAGTTTAGGTTATAAGGTGAGATATCCTATTGAACTTGTTACAAGAAGAGAAAAAAGTTCTGGCCAAATACTTGATTTGAACTGCAGCAAAGGCTCTGCATGTGCTAAAAGTCTACTTGGCCTTAATTTGCCGAGACTAAAATTAAATCGCCAATGGCCTTCCAACACCGATTCTGAAAGTCCATTGCCGTCTTGCGATACAAGCAAACCCGTGTGAGTTGCTCCGTTATAGCCTCACACTCGATTGATGTCATAGTTTACCACAAATTTCTCCAATGAGGCTGCTATAACAATTAGGCAGATAGACCTTTTGTTATGTACCATAAGCCCTCAACAGTCTTGTATTTCACGCCGAAATGAAAGAAAACCATTCGCGTAGGTGTGCTATGTCTGATATGGCGGTGAAAGCAATTAACAAGACAATACACGCTAGCTGAGGAGGAACAGCACATTCGGAGTTTTAACTGTTCCAAGCCTGGTTGTAACACCACCAATGCAGCAGCTCTTGAGAGCTATGACACTCACGCTCATTTCGATAGATCATAACAATATTACACTGAAGACAAATAGTGAGAACCACGCTAGGTTCGACATAAATGATCGTGAACTCCATTTGTTTCTTGGCATTCGACCGATTCTGTTTAAAATAAGTTTACGCAGTGCTTTTCCCGATTATTTCAGTTCCTCCATCCTGATTTGGACCCATTGAGCCCTCATCCCACCCACCAGTAGGTTCTCAAAACATCTCTTGTCCAAATGCTGGACCAATCCCAGAAGCAACTTCTCCAGCTACCATATTCATACCTCCTTGATTAGCTTCATTTCTAACTGGAGCTGCATAAGTTAGCCCTTGATTACGTTGAAGAACAGTGAGCATTGGAGCTCTACCATTTGGCCCGAGGTATATCGGTAGACTATTTCTTACTTGAGTACTGCTTAAGTAGACAAAGCCATTGCTGCTGTACGTTTGTCTTCCACTAGGAAAAGTAGTCCCCTGTAGAGCATAGGCAATGTTTGATCGGTGTTGGGTGGCACCCATTGGAGGGTTTGAATTGTTCATGGGACCTCGGGTTGCGTTCGTCATCGTTCTGTTTGGCGTGATACAAATTGCTTGATCAATACCTGAGCCACTACCACTGGCTGTGTCAAGTCCATGACCATATGCTTGAGAACCGATTGAGGACTTGCTTGACAGGTGAACACAAGCAACATTTGGCCTGTACTTTGAGGTGAACATTGGGAAGGGCGGTGAGGCTGTGTTGTTGAAGGGAGCTTGAGTATTGTTGTTGCCATGTGTTGAATAGCAAGAGCTTGTTGAATTGTCCCTGAGACAATAACTTACTTGAAGCCTTGAAAACTTTCGCATGACTTGCCAGATTGAGTAACAGAAGTGGTGTTGATGGCTGGCTTCTGTGTGCTATTAGGAAGACTAAGAGCTCTGCTTGAAGCTTCAAAAGCTGGTTTCTCCTGAATGATGTTATGGACTTCCGGTCCTGCCTGAGATTTGGAGCAATGAAATGAGGGCGACAGGACAAGAATCAATTCATGATTCGAGTCTGAAGGGTGATAAATTTTTCTCGGCAATTCGGAGCAATCTCTGTGGAGAGAGAAGTTGCACGTTGCGCAGGCAAAATAGTCCTGGCCGGGGAGGATGCGAATTCCGCAGCCGGAGCAGATTTCTCCGCTTGTTTTCAAGAGTTCAGTGAGTTGTGGGGCGTGATCATGGCTGAAATGCATGAGCACTTTCTCTTGACCTTCTGCTTCATTATTTAGCCTTCCCATACCTCTCCAATGTTTAGTTGTCTGGGAGTAAGTTTATATGTTTTGTGGGTTTGTCAGTGTGAAAGTGGGAGAAGTTTAACTTTATACTTGATGAGTGGAGAGATGTTTTAGGCTTAAGAGACATCAAAGAATGACCTCATTTTTTCACCTCCCGGAATTCACAGATACAGTCTGCAACTTCTCGATTAGAACAAGGAAGGATTTTCAGATAAAGTCCATGATCTCATTTAGATGATAGAGATGTTTTGGCTCATTCCTGAGCAGCAGGCGAGACGAATCTATCCCGGTCTCATAAAACGCATTGTCGGATTGTTTCCTGATGGAAACATATCGAACCCGTTTGCAGTTCTTGTTTCCTTCGGAGGAAATCGGCACAAAGGTGACATTTCTGGGGAGGACTAGATAATTGCGGCCGTCCAACTGAACCGCAAGGACTGATCATATTGTTGTAGGCTTAATTATGTTGTCACTATGCAATGCCGTTTTGCCAACATCCTGTTAGTGATCGGACGAATTTCTCCCCAGCAAGCCCAAGAGCAATTTCACTCTTGCGGTATTTTGAGCTGAAACGTTCTCTCTCTTTTTTTCTGTTAAATCAGTTTGGAAAAATGTTATCTATTGGTTCTGGTATTTTGGTTCATTGCCATGTTTTGAAGAACGTGTTTTTTTTTTTTTTTGTGCCTTTTCTTGGCCAAATTATTCAAGTTGATTTGATTTGATTTGATTTGATGGCTTATCCCATTAATCTTGTTCGACATTTTTTTTTTGTACATAACAAGTGAGTTGTCGGTGCGTAAATTTACAATTTCTAGTTTCTCGACAATATTAAGTTTAAATAGATGAAGAATTTCTGGAAAAAAAAAACATACGATTTCTTTTGGGTCGCGTTTTTTCCACTCCTAATTTGGCTAAAACACCCCCAAATAATATGTTGCGACTATTTTACCCATTATAGGTCCCACCGTTCAGCATTCTAAGCACTCTTTTTTTCATTTTCTTATTTTGCGGGTCCCACTTTCTTTCATCTTCATCATTCTCTCCTTCTCTCTCCTTTTACTTTATTTTCTTAGATGTTTAAGATGGTTTTTGCGCCATATTTTATGGTGGCTACCGGATAAAGTGATTAAATTCGGAGCGTTGGTAATGCGGTAATTTTCCTTGTGATGTGGTCGGGTCAATGAAGTATGTAGGTGTTTTTTTTTTTCTTTCATCTCTTTTTTTTTTATGTCTGGGAATAGTCAGTATTAATTCATTCTTTGTTTACTGTTGAATCTGATTAAACTTAATGCTTTTTGGGATCTTTAGTGAAGCCTTTTGGCATTGCTGAGTTTCTCTCCTTATGGGGATTCTATTTTGCTTTCACCAAGTGAAGAAAAAAGGTTTGCCATCCGTTCAACTTCTAACCATTAATTAGACCAAGAAAACATCGTTGGACTGAGTTCTACGCTTTTACGGAGGTGATTATGGTGGCATTTTCCCTAAATGAATTGCTAGAATATCTACACAGTTTTGTTTTCGTGCATTTTTCTTTCATTATACCAACGGCCAACTTTGTTGTCTTCTATGCAGAGTCATTCCAGGTAGTTCAGACTAGCACCATGCAGACTTGACATGGAACTGCTCAAGAGACGCTCTTTTAACCTTAAATCCCATAAAGATGGGTCAAATCATCAAAAGTGAGGAGATTATCTCGTCTTAACTTTGTTAGACATCACATTGGTTGCAACCCTCTTTCTCGTAGATCTATTTTGTATAACAGACTTCTTTCACACCCACGTATGGGATTCCTGCACCTGCAATGTGACCGTCGTCTTGAAGGCGAATCTCAGGTGCGACAAGAATCCTTCGCTTGGAGGCCGCCCCACAACCCTGAATCTCTTGGAATCTCGCACTCTACATCCTCGTCAACTCCATGCCACATTTTACCAAAAAGCGCGAAACTGGGAGTCGCAAGTCTCAAGAGAAAAAGATAATTACGGGCGAGAAAGAGAGAAAGATGAATACCAAAGAAAGTGGGACCCACAATAGAACAAACCAAAAAAAGCACCGGAGGAACTATTAAGATGCTAAAAGGTGGGACCCACAACGGGTGAAATGATCATAACACTTTATTGATGAGTGTTTTAGCCAAATTAGGAGT
Source organism: Lenwebbia sp. NSW1173648 (assembly GCA_029784005.1). Lineage (NCBI taxonomy): Eukaryota > Viridiplantae > Streptophyta > Magnoliopsida > Myrtales > Myrtaceae > Lenwebbia > Lenwebbia sp. NSW1173648. The sequence goes on from JARCGZ010000011.1 coordinate 3,532,513, forward strand.
GAAAAAAGCGCGACCCTTTCTTTTTTAAGAAACTCGAAGAGAAACATGCAAAAAAGGTGGATTGGCACATTAACACATGAGACCTATGCTTGACCTTCAAATCTTAAATTTGACATTTCCGTCCGATCACAATTCCGGGTGTGGATGTTTACAAACCAGCTGTAGCAATATCATGGGCCTAATTAATTTGGTGTTAAGGATTGTTTAGATTCTATTGCTTGCTTGATTTGAGAACGTTATGAATAATAAAGTTCATAAGTAAACAACTTCGAATCTTTTAGATTTAGAAGAACATAACAAAAGTCAATGCACATGAGCAAAGAGAAAATAACACATAGAGAGAGTGATAAATAAAACGAGAAAATAGTTCCATTCATAATGGGTGGAGAGATAACATAAACACGAACTCATAAGCTCCATCTACTATCAACCAACATATCTATACCTAGTTCTGGATAAACGAGAGATAACGATGAACATGAACTCATAAGCTATATATACTATCAACCAACGTATCTATACTTAGTTCTGTATTTTATGCCTACGGTTGTAGTGATTTCGGGCATCCTCACGAGTGAAGAAGCACCGATTGCAATCGTGCTTGAAGCATCGATACTTGCAGTCTTGAGAGTGGCATGCTTAGTGTTGGATCATCTTGTGATGATCCCTATATTGAGCCTTGCATATGTTGCACCATCCGTCTATATCGTAGAATCCACCATGGACGGAAACGTCACCCTGATCAACAACAAGAGCATCCTCAATGCCCTCATCAACAGCAACACCATCCTCAATGCCCTGATCAACAACAACAGCATACAGCAACACCATCCTCAATGCCCTGATCAACAACAACAGCATCCTCAATGCGCTGATCAACAGCAACACCATCCTCAATGCCCTGATCAACAGCAACAGCATCCTCAATAACATTGGCCATTTGGAGGTCCTAGTTTTTTTTTTTTTTTTTTTTGGTGAAATAGTAGTTGAAAAGAAGTCTAGTAGGTGAGAAACAGCTCTGTAGGAAATACAACAAGCAAGTCCCGAATTTATAGCACTTGGTGTACCTCTTATGCATGCAAAAGGGTTGGACTAACTAACTAGAAGCACCTCCAAATGTGTGTGATTTGACTGCCATATGCCTACTCCAGCAATAAGCATGAAGAACAGACACACATTTTGCATTGTATTCGAGATTCTTATGATTGTCAAAAATTAAAAATAGAAATTACCCAATTTCCTCTCACTGAGGGACATCGACATCTTATTCTCATGGGACTAGAGAAAAGTCTGTTATCTACGTACGATCTGTGAAGTAAAAAGGAAAATATTGTTGAAGTTGGTAAGGGGCGACCCACCGCAAGATGCACGATATACATGCATTGTGCGTTGTAAAATGTCTGAAAAATAAAAAAGCAAAAGCAAAACTAATTTGTAAGGGACACAATCATAAAAAACAACTGGTCAAACCTCTTTTTACATGGACGATTCCATTATAAACAACAATTAGAAACCACCATGTGAGCCCAAATAAGAATTTTGAGAGAACAATTGTCGTCGTTGATCGCACTTTTACCAATTCAATCATAAACCTTTTTAATTTTGCCAATTGAGTTATAAACCTTTTCATGTCTTACCAATTGAGTCTATCCGATCAATTTTAGCCGAAAATTGTTGACATGGACGTCAGCCGTCCTACAAGGCACGATAGCCGCTGATGTGGACAAGTATTAATAATATTTTAACCTTTATCTATTTTAATATTTTTCTTTTCTTTGTTTTTTTCTTATAAGTGGCCGGCGAGGTTATCATGGATGCGGGCAAGGCCAGCCTCCAGTAGATCTAGGCAAGGTTGCCTCGTCTGCAGCCGCGATAGCCTCGCCCAATGGCCAGCAAGCGCCTAGTGACCCTTGCCGGCCATTTTAAGAAAAATAATAAATAAAAAGATTCGACATATTAACTTATCATTAAAATTGTCCAGGCCAGCGTACACCATGCTACGTAGGACGGCCGCACTTCCACATCATCCATTTTTGGATAAAATTGGTCAGAGAGACCCAATTGGCAACATATAAAAAGGTTTATGACTGAATTGATAAAAATGCAATACGTTCTGGACTTTTCAGCCAATTTTCCCCACTTTTTTTCTCTTTTTTGGTAGCTATTGATGCATTTTTTTTTACAGTTGCTCCTTAAATTAAAAATTACCCCAATTACAAGTATCGCTATTGGTATTACATACCTCAATCCGAGCTTATGTTTTTCTTTTCCGAGACTTCTCATATTTTCCTTTAAAACTATCTTTGCGCTTCTCTAACGTATGAAAGCTTTAGCTAAATAGAAATATCTAATGTGAAGGTGAAAATAAGGGCGAGTATCGGTCTGGAAACCGGACCAGACAGAACCGAACCAACTGGTTCTTGGCGGTTCCCGCGAGAACCTGTTTGCTTCTCCGTTTCAGGTGTGGAACCAAGACTGCTTGGATCAAATTGAACCGGTATGCTTTTATTTATATATTTTTTTCTCGTAAAGATTAAAGATACTTGTGTTGCATTTCTTTATGACATAGAGTAATGACTACAAATTTGTTTTCCATGTACCTGCACTTCTTTGTTATTTAACATATGTTGATGCCGTGCCATGTAATAGAGTAATGACTACAAAATCCACTGGAAGACTAGTTGATCATCAATTGGCACCGCACTCCCGATCAGGTAAACATTTATTTAACGAAAAATCGAAAATAATACTCTTCTTTTCCTGTTAATATTGGGAACTCCCACTTGTAGCTCTTTAACCGATAAGATACATATGGAAGGGACAATTAATAACTAATACAGAAAAGGACAAAACGGATGGTGAAACGATTTCAACTCATCTGAACATAGTGCAAGTACAATTGCTCTAATGGATGGTGGAAACAACGTCATCAAATGCGAGCAATAGGCAACGCCAAATTTTTGGAGTTCAACACGTAGAGAATAGAAGAAACAAAACAAGAAAAATGAATTACCGATTCCGCGATCAACCCTAGAACCGGACCGGACTCTGGGTGGGCCGGTTCCCGATTCTACAAATTGAAAATCGACCCACCTTGAAATCGATCACTCCTAAATGAAAATAATGGCTATTTGATTCATAATTGTCCATAAAAATATCTCGAACTTGGTTCTTAACTTGAGATTGCATTGACATTATTTGCTGTAGGTAAATGAGTTTCATAAAAATAAGTTAAGTTCTAAAAAAAATAAAAGCTTGTATTTCCCCGATAGCTTATTTTCCCCTTTTATTTGATCTCTTTTTGAGTGTGAACCTCATCTTGTCCTCACATTCATCCGAATGTGTTCATCTATAATGGGGAGAAGAACAATATCAATGCCAAAAGTTGTGTACGGTGCTCACTTTGGTACAAAACTAATTAATACAAATTTTATTTAAAATAAATTGAAAATTTAGCTTGAAAATTTAACAAAAAAGATAAAATATCAAAAAAAAAAAAAAGGATGCAGAACCAGGCAATAGGGCTTGCATAGCCCTCGCCGCCTGGTTATCCTTCCCAAGTTATTTTTTTAAATATAATTTTTAGCTTTTTTTGTTAAATTTTTAAGCTTATTTTTCAATTTATTTTAAATATATATATTATTCAATTTTTAGCCTTTTTTGAATTTTTACCTTTTTATTTAAACTAATTAAGATTGTATTTTTATTTTTAATATATATATTTTTTCAATTTTTGGCTTTTTTGTTAAATTTTTAATCTTATTTTTCAATTTATTTTAAAGAAAAAAATTATTTTTTATGTTTTAATATATTTTTTAAATTTTTATCTTTTTTATTTTTTACACTAATTAATTTTTATTTTTATTTTTAATATTTTTTCAATTTTAAATTTTTTTTAGTTGCTGACTGGACCTCATGCGAGCCACGTCAGCTTCAAATATTAAAAAAAAAAATGCCACGTCGGATTTCTGGTAATGCATATCGGAGTTGGCACTCAAACAATTGTTTTTCAAAAAAATTGGCACTTAAGTAATTCGGATGAAACTTTTGACACCAAAGTGAGTGCCGTACATAACTTTTGGCACTTATATTGTTCTTCTCCCTCTGTAATGTAATAGTGTTATTTGTTGACATTTATACATTTGATTATTAGGTATTTCATGTTACGATTTTGTATTCTATTTAAATGTTGAATTATTGTTTTTTCCTGAATTAATGAGAAATATCATTCTACACTTTTGTCATGTTTTCAATTTGTTTATAGAATCTCAATTTGTTATTCCTTTGCAACACAAAAAATCCCTTTTTTCACATACCATAAGGTAGGTCTAATTTCCATCCTATATTTCCTAAGATAGTAGCAGGTTTCCAATAGTCCTAGAACTGAACTTCTTTTAAACAAGTATTTGGCCAGAACTTTTCAGCAATTAAGTCCTTAATTGTTCGATCTTTTTTAAGTTTTTTGCCATCTCGTGCATATGCTTCAGCTACTTTCCCGACGTGACTATTAAGCCACAACCCATTAGTCAAAACTAACTTTTGACATGCACCTAAGCCAGAAGCCACAAGCTGGGGAAAACAGTCCCCCAGACACATGTTAGGATTCGGCGGACAATCAAATAAAAGTAAAACGTAAAGAGAGAAGAAAAAGAAATCGAGACACGAGATTTTATCCTGGTTCACCCTTAAACTAGGGCCACGTCCAGCAGAGGATCCCACTATAATTAGCACCTCGCACCTCTCATTACATCACTCAATTACAACCGAAAAAGAGTATATATACCGGTAGCTATTCATGAGCCCAAGCCCAAACTACAAACGAAAATTTACGGGCTTAAATCGTAAAAGCCCTTTAGTGTCCATGGGGCGCTGCCCCCTTGAGACCCCTGCTAGGGCAGCCCCCGAACCCCGACCCGCTCAGCATGGAGCAGGACCCACGTGCTTTCCTGTCGTAGAGGAGTATGAATCACACCCCAACAACGCAAACTGACGAGCTTTGTTTGAAGAATTAGCTGTTTTGATCAACTTTGAATTGCTCATTACACCCATGCTTTACACCTATTGTATCAACATCTTAACCGGGAAAAAAAAAAAAAGAATGGCAAATGAAATTCTACCCAGCAATGAGTCGAGGCCAGAAATTTCTTGGTAACTTCTAGTCCGGCGAAAGGTTCTTGCTGCATAGGGACCATGCGAAAGGCAAACAAGAACGATGATAAAATAATACCATCTTCATTTTCACTTGCTTGAGTTTCTCAATGACAGGACAAATAATAAGACTCTCATCGTGACATCTCAACGTACCAAATAAAATAGGTGATATTTTGCACCTCTGCCAAAATAGATGTTGTCTTCCTATCGGTTTCCACTAAAAGTACAGAGTAACTGTACATTGGTTTGATCTCTGTCCTCAGGAAATGGGCCCAACGAGGTGCTGTTAAGAGTAAAAATTGACCTGCAACTCTATCACATCGATAGAGAGAGAGAGAGAGAGAGAGGATCTTGACAAGTTACCATGATAGTTGATAACAATGTCTTACAATCAGTTAAGAGAACTAAGCCAAAACATCGAATTTTCAATGTCACCACCACAATGTGAAACGCGGACTTCAATCCCAATTATGCAACCCTTGATCTTACCGACAAGTTACATGTCGTATGTTACTTTCTGGTTTCACACTTCTAGGGAAAATCCAAAGCAGCATTTGATTAACCAATCTTTGATGTGTACTAATATCTATCTCCTAACCCTCCATGAATTCTTCAAGGTTAAACAAGAGCTTATCTTGGAGGTCTTGAAGCCAACGCGCCTTCAATGTATGAGATATAAAGGCATCATTTAAGATTTGAAGGTCAAACATGGGTCTCATCTGTTAATGTGCCAATCCACCTATTTTGCATTTTTGTCCGAGTTTCTTAAAAAAGAAATCTTATGTTTCAACTCAAAATACCGCAGGAGTGAATTTGCTCTTAGACTTGCTGTGGAGAAATTCGTCCGATCACTAACACCGTGTTGGCAACACGGGATTGCATATGAACTAAGCCTACAACAATATGATCAGTCCTTACGGTTCAATTGGACGGCTGCTATTATCTAGTCCTCCCGAAAAATGTCATCTTCATGCCAATTTCCTCCTAAGGAAACAAGAACTGCGAACGGGTTCGATATGTTTCCATCAGGAAACAATCCACAATGCTTTTTATGAGACTGTGATAGATTTGTCTCACCTGCTGCTCAGGAATGAGCCAAAACATCTGTTTCAATGTCATCGTCAAAATGAGATCATGGACTTTCGATCCCCAGGAAGAAGTATCTGAAAAATCCTTCCTTGTTCTAATCGAAAAGTTGCAGACTGTATACATAAACCCACTCCCAGACAACTAAACATTGGAGAGGTATGGGAAGGCTAAATAATGAAGCAGAAGGTCAAGAGAAAGTGCTCATGCATTTCAACCATGATCACGCCCTACAACTCACCAAACTCTTGAAAACAGGCCAAGAAATCTGCTCAGGCTGCGGAATTCGCATCCTCCCTGGCCAGGACTATTTTGCCTGCGCAACGTGCAACTTCACTCTGCACAGAGATTGCGCCGAATTGCCGAGAAAAATTTATCACCCTTCAGACTCGAATCATGAATTGATTCTTGTCCTGTCGCCCTCATTTCATTGCAAGGCATGCGGGACTCCTGGTTCCGGTTTCTCCTACAATTGCAATATCTGCCTTGGCGATATCCACAGTCTGTGCGCAATGAAGTCTTTGTCTGCTACCCATGATTCACACCCTCACCGGCTATCACTGGAATTTAAGCCTCCTTACAAGGGAGAAGAAGGCTTCCAATGCGACATCTGTGGACGACCAGGTTCTGACCAGTGGCTCTACCGCTGTCAACGATGTGACTACGATGTGCACCTTCATTGCTCCAAATCTCAGGCAGCCCCGGAAGTCCATAACATCATTCAGGAGAAACCAGCTTTTGAAGTTTCAAGCAGAGCTCTTAGTCTTCCTAATAGCCCACAGAAGCCAGCCATCAACACCACTACTGTTACTCAATCTGGCAAGTCACAAGGCTTCAAGCAAGCTAATGTCTCAGGGACAATTCAACAAGCTCTTGCTAGTCAAAACATGGCAACAACAGCAACTACTCAAGGTCCCTTCAACAACACAGCCTCACGGCCCGTCCCAATGGTCACCTCGCAGTACAGGCCAAATGTTGCTTGTGTTTACCATTCAAGCAAGTCCTCAACCGGGTCTCAAGCAAATGGTCAGGGACTTGACGCAACCAGCGGTAGTGGCTCAGGTATGAATCAAGCAATTTGTATCACTCCTAACAGAACGATGACGAACACAACCCAAGGTCCCATACACAATTCAAACCCTCCAATGGGTGCCACCCAACACCGACCAAACGTTGCTTATGCTCTACAGGGGACTAATTTTCCATGTGGAAGACAAACGTACACCAGCAATGGCTTTGTCTACTTAAGCAGTACTCAAGCAAGAAATAATCTACCAATATACCTCGGGCCAAATGGTAGAGCTCCAATGCTCGCTGTTCGTCCACATAATCAAGGGTTAACTTATGCAGCTCCGGTTAGAAATGAAGCTAATCAAGGAGGTACGAATATGGCAGTTGGAGAAGTTGCTTCTGGGATTGGTCAAGCATTTGGGCAAGAGATGTTTCGAGATCCTACTGGTGGGTGGCATGAGGCCCCAATGGGTTCAAATCACGATGGAGGGACTGGAATAGTCGGAAAAGCACTGCGCAAACTTATTTTACCATGGTAAACAGAATCAATAGGATGCCAAGAAACATATGGAGTTCACGATCATTTAAGTCGAACCTAGCATGGTTCTCACTATTTGTCTTCAGTGTAATATAGTTTGAACTATCAAAATGGGCGCGAGTGTCATAGCTTTCAAGAGCTGCTGCATTGGTGGTTAGTACCACCAGGCTTGGAACAGTTAAAACTCTAAATGTGTTCTTCCTCCTCAGCTAGCGTGTATTGTCATGTTAATTGCTTTCACCACCACATCAGACATAGCACATCTACGCGAATGGTTTTCTTTCATTTCGGCATGAAATACAAGACTATTGAGGACACCAGGCCTAATTGTTATAGCAGCCTCAATGGAGAAATTTCAGGTAAACTATGACATCGATTGAGCGTGAGGCTATAATGTAGCAACTCACGCAGGTTTGCTTGTATTGCAATGGATTTCCGACGTCGGTGTTGAATGGCCATTAGCGATATAATTTAGTCTTGTCAAATTAAGGCCAAGTAGACTTTTATCACATGCAGAGCCTTTGCTGCAGTTCAAATCTAACGCATATGAATCAATTCAATTTCTTTAGTTAAAATTTGAACGATAAAACACCAATGAGATTAGATTAAGCTGTAAGTACTCAATCCCTGTACTTTTTGCTATTCTTGTAACAAGTTCAATAGGATATCTCACCTTATAACCTAAACTATGACAACTTCCTGCACAGTGACTCACAATTGACACGGAAATATAGGAGGTTCATATCCGTTCTTCATACCACCATTTCACATACCATAAGGTAGGTCTAATTTCCATCCTATATTTCCTAAGATAGTAGCAGGTTTCCAATAGTCCTAGAACTGAACTGCTTTTAAACAAGTATTTGGCCAGAACTTTTCAGCGATTAAGTCCTTAATTGTTCGATCTTTTTTAAGTTTTTTGCTATCTCGTGTATATGCTTCAGCTACTTTCCCTACGTGACTGTTAAGCCACAACCCATTAGTCAAAACTAACTTTTGACATGCACCTAAGCAGGAAGCCACAAGCTGGGGAAAACAGTCCCCCAGACACAAACTGACGAGCTTTGTTTGAAGAATTAGCTGTTTCAATCAACTTGAATTACTCGTTACACCAATTGTGTCAACATCTTAACCAAAAAAAAAAAAAGGAACGGCAGATGAAATTCTACCAAGCCATGAATCGAGGCGAGAAATTTCTTGGTAACTTCTAGTCCGGCAAAAGGTTCTTGCTGCATAGGGACCATGCGAAAGGCAAACAAGAACGATGATAAAATAATACCATCTTCATTTTCACTTGCTTGAGTTTCTCAATGACAGGACAAATAATAAGACTCTCATCGTGACATCTCAACGTACCAAATTAAATAGGTGATATTTTGCACCCCTGCCAAAATAGATGTTGTCTTCCTACCGGTTTCCGCTAAAAGCACTGAGTAACTGTACATTGGTTTGATCTCTGTCCTCAGGAAATAAGCCCAACGAGGTGCTGTTAAGAATAAAAATTGACCTGCAACTCAATCACATCGATAGAGAGAGAGAGAGAGAGAGAGAGAGAGAGAGAGAGAGGATCTTGACAAGTTACCATGATAGTTGATAACAATGTCTTACAATCAGTTAAGAGAACTAAGCCAAAACATCGATTTTTCAATGTCACCACCACAATATGAAACGCGGACTTCAATCCCAATTATGCAACCCTTGATCTTACCGACAAGTTACATGTCGTATGTTACTTTCTGGTTTCACACTTCTAGGGAAAATCCAAAGCAGCATATGATTAACGAATCTTTGATGTGTACTAATATCTCCTAACCCTCCATGAATTCTTCAAGGTTAAACAAGAGCTTATCTTGGAGGTCTTGAAGCCAACGCGCCTTCAATGTATGAGATATAAAGGCATCATTTAAGATTAATTTGAAGGTCAAACATGGGTCTCATCTGTTAATGTGCCAATCCACCTATTTTGCATTTTTCTCCGAGTTTCTTAAAAAAGAAATCTTATGTTTCAACTCAAAATACCGCAAGAGTGAATTTGCTCTTGGACTTGCTGCGGAGAAATTCGTCCGATCACTAACACCGTGTTGGCAACACGGGATTGCATAGTAACAACATGAACTAAGCCTACAACAATATGATCAGTCCTTACGGTTCAATTGGACGGCTGCTATTATCTAGTCCTCCCGAAAAATGTCATCTTCATGCCGATTTCCTCCGAAGGAAACAAGAACTGCGAACGGGTTCGATATGTTTCCATCAGGAAACAATCCACAATGCGTTTTATGAGACTGATAGATTTGTCTCACCTGCTGCTCAGGAATGAGCCAAATCATCTGTTTCAATGTCATCGTCAAAATGAGATCATGGACTTTCGATCCCCAGGAAGATGTATCTGAAAAATCCTTCCTTGTTCTAATCGAAAAGTTGCAGACTGTATACATAAACCCACTCCCAGACAACTAAACATTGGAGAGGTATGGGAAGGCTAAATAATGAAGCAGAAGGTCAAGAGAAAGTGCTCATGCATTTCAGCCATGATCACGCCCTACAACTCACCAAACTCTTGAAAACAGGCCAAGAAATCTGCTCAGGCTGCGGAATTCGCATCCTCCCCGGCCAGGACTATTTTGCCTGCGCGACGTGCAACTTCACTCTGCAGAGAGAATGCGCTGAATTGCCGAGAAAAATTTATCACCCTTCAGACTCGAATCATGAATTGATTCTTGTCCTGTCGCCCTCATTTCATTGCAAGGCATGCGGGACTCCTGATTCCGGTTTCTCCTACAATTGCAATATCTGCCTTGGCGATATCCACAGTCTGTGCGCAATGAAGTCTTTGTCTGCTACCCATGATTCACACCCTCACCGGCTATCACTGGAATTTAAGCCTCCTTACGAGGGAGAAGAAGGCTTCCAATGCGACATCTGTGGACGACCAGGTTCTGACCAGTGGCTCTACCGCTGTCAACGATGTGATTACGATGTGCACCTTCATTGCTCCAAATCTCAGGCAGCCCCGGAAGTCCATAACATCGTTCAGGAGAAACCAGCTTTTGAAGCTTCAAGCAGAGCTCTTAGTCTTCCTAATAGCCCACAGAAGCCAGCCATCAACACCACTACTGTTACTCAATCTGGCAAGTCTCAAGGCTTCAAGCAAGCTAATGTCTCAGGGACAATTCAACAAGCTCTTGCTAGTCAAAACATGGCAACAACAGCAACTACTCAAGGTCCCTTCAACAACACAGCCTCACGGCCCGTCCCAATGGTCACCTCGCAGTACAGGCCAAATGTTGCTTGTGTTTACCAGTCAAGCAAGTCCTCAACCGGGTCTCAAGCAAATGGTCAGGGACTTGACGCAACCAGCGGTGGTGGCTCAGGTATGAATCAAGCAATTTGTATCACTCCTAACAGAACGATGACGAACACAACCCAAGGTCCCATACACAATTCAAACCCTCCAATGGGTGCCACCCAACACCGACCAAACGTTGCTTATGCTCTACAGGGGACTTATTTTCCAAGTGGAAGACAAACGTACACCAGCAATGGCTTTGTCTACTTAAGCAGTACTCAAGCAAGAAATAATCTACCAATATACCTCGGGCCAAATGGTAGAGCTCCAATGCTCGCTGTTCGTCCACATAATCAAGGGTTAACTTATGCAGCTCCGGTTAGAAATGAAGCTAATCAAGGAGGTACGAATATGGCAGTTGGAGAAGTTGCTTCTGGGATTGGTCAAGCATTTGGGCAAGAGATGTTTCGAGATCCTACTGGTGGGTGGCATGAGGCCCCAATGGGTTCAAATCACGATGGAGGGACTGGAATAGTCGAAAAAGCACTGCGCAAACTTATTTTACCATGGTAAACAGAATCAATAGGATGCCAAGAAACATATGGAGTTCACGATCATTGAAGTCGAACCTAGCATGGTTCTCACTATTTGTCTTCAGTGTAATATAGTTTGAACTATCAAAATGGGCTTGAGTGTCATAGCTTTCAAGAGCTGCTGCATTGGTGGTTAGTACCACCCGGCTAGGAACAGTCAAAACTCTGAATGTGTTCTTCCTCCTCAGCTAGCGTGTATTGTCATGTTAATTGCTTTCACCACCATATCAGACATAGCACATCTACGCGAATGGTTTTCTTTCATTTCGGCATGAAATACAAGACTATTGAGGACACCAGGCCTAATTGTTATAGCAGCCTCAATGGAGAAATTTCAGGTAAACTATGACATCGATTGAGCGTGAGGCTATAATGTAGCAACTCACGCAGGTTTGCTTGTATTGCAATGGATTTCCGACGTCGGTGTTGAATGGCCATTAGCGATATAATTTAGTCTTGTCAAATTAAGGCCAAGTAGACTTTTATCACATGCAGAGCCTTTGCTGCAGTTCAAATCTAACGCATATGAATCAATTCAATTTCTTTAGTTAAAATTTGAACGATAAAACACCAATGAGATTAGATTAAGCAGTAAGTACTCAATCCCTGTACTTTTTGCTATTCTTGTAACAAGTTCAATAGGATATCTCACCTTATAACCTAAACTATGACAACTTCCTGCACAGTGACTCACAATTGACACGGAAATATAGGAGGTTCATATCCGTTCTTCATACCACCATTTCACATACCATAAGGTAGGTCTAATTTCCATCCTATATTTCCTAAGATAGTAGCAGGTTTCCAATAGTCCTAGAACTGAACTTCTTTTAAACAAGTATTTGGCCAGAACTTTTCAGCGATTAAGTCCTTAATTTTCGATCTTTTTTAAGTTTTTTGCTATCTCGTGTATATGCTTCAGCTACTTTCCCTACGTGACTGTTAAGCCACAACCCATTAGTCAAAACTAACTTTTGACATGCACCTAAGCAGGAAGCCACAAGCTGGGGAAAACAGTCCCCCAGACACAAACTGACGAGCTTTGTTTGAAGAATTAGCTGTTTCAATCAACTTGAATTACTCGTTACACCAATTGTGTCAACATCTTAACCACAAAAAAAAAAAGGAACGGCAGATGAAATTCTACCAAGCCATGAATCGAGGCGAGAAATTTCTTGGTAACTTCTAGTCCGGCAAAAGGTTCTTGCTGCATAGGGACCATGCGAAAGGCAAACAAGAACGATGATAAAATAATACCATCTTCATTTTCACTTGCTTGAGTTTCTCAATGACAGGACAAATAATAAGACTCTCATCGTGACATCTCAACGTACCAAATTAAATAGGTGATATTTTGCACCCCTGCCAAAATAGATGTTGTCTTCCTACCGGTTTCCACTAAAAGCACTGAGTAACTGTACATTGGTTTGATCTCTGTCCACAGGAAATAAGCCCAACGAGGTGCTGTTAAGAATAAAAATTGGCCTGCAACTCTATCACATCGATAGAGAGAGAGAGAGAGAGGATCTTGACAAGTTACCATGATAGTTGATAACAATGTCTTACAATCAGTTAAGAGAACTAAGCCAAAACATCGCTTTTTCAATGTCACCACCACAATGTGAAACGCGGACTTCAATCCCAATTATGCAACCCTTGATCTTACCGACAAGTTGCATGTCGTATATTACTTTCTGGTTTCACACTTCTAGGGAAAATCCAAAGCAGCATTTGATTAACCAATCTTTGATGTGTACTAATATCTATCTCCTAACCCTCCATGAATTCTTCAAGGTTAAACAAGAGCTTATCTTGGAGGTCTTGAAGCCAACGCGCCTTCAATGTATGAGATATAAAGGCATCATTTATCTCGCACCACAATTAGTCTGTTCCTCACACACAAACATATAAACACACTCAAACACACACAGGAGGGAGATGGGCAGGCTAAATAAAGAAGCAGAAGACCAAAAGCATGACGCGCATCATCATCCAGTAGTACTCACCAAAATCCACAACACCAGTGAAACACCGTGCTCCGGCTGCAGCATCAACATACTCCCTGGGGAGGACTGCTTCGCCTGCATGCCGTGCCACTTTTTTCTCCACAAAAGATGCTTCGAATTACCCCCATCCACTACACACGATCCACACCCTCATTTACTAACTCTGGAATTTAAACCCCCGTATGAAGGAGAAGGCGGCTTCAGCTGTGACCACTGTGCACAACCAGGTACCAACCAGTGGCTCTACTGCTGCCGGCAATGCCATTTTGACGTGCACATACGTTGCGCCAAACTTCAAACTGGACCAAACTTGGAAGCTTCTTACAGATCCCGTGGTCTTGGAAACGTCAAACCACCACCTCTGGTAAACGCCACGACTTCTGACACTCAATCAGCAAATCCGCCATCCGGGGGTCGGGGGAACTTCCACAACATTCATCCAGGTAACACGTCGGTGGCCAATCAACCAGTTCTATTCAGCCCAAATGCAATGACCATGACCGCTAATCAAGTCCCTTTAAACACCACAACCCAACCAAGCATGACATCTCAGTACGCACTAAACGCTGCTTATATCCATCAGTCAGGCAATTTCTCAAACGGGTTCCAAGCAAGCGGTTATCCCTTTAGCCCAACCGCTGCCTCGAGCATCATTCAACCAATCCCAATGAGTCCGAATGGAACAACAGTGTTCCCCACTCGGGGTCCCATAAACAACGGCACAAACCCTCCAATGGGTGTCCCCCAAAGCCGGCCAAGCACGCCATATAGCCACAACGGCGTCGTGTATCTGAACGGCGCTCAAGGGATCAACAACCAACCTATGTACCTGAGGCCGAATGGTGGCGGAGCTCCAATGGCCGCAGCGGTTCCACAAAACCAAGGGTTCGGTTATGGGAATCCCGGGAACTATGGAGCGAATCACGGCATGATGGGTGGTGTGAAGGATATGGCAATTGGAGGAATCTTTTCTGGGATAGGGCAATCGGCTGGGTCGGAGGCGTTCCAAGGGCTGACCGGCATGTTGGGTGGTGGTGATGGTGGTGGTGGTGGTGGTGGTGATGGATCGATGGGTCTTGACGGGTCAGAGTTCATGGATTCCTATGTCGGCGATTACTTCTAGTTGAAATGCTCATCTTGCAATAAAAGTTTCCATTTTTTTGCTACTATCATCATGTGTTCTCACGTAGATTACAGCAGTGTAATTTCGAGTGAATCCAGTACTGTTCTTCCAAACTTAATCCAACATTCGAGCGGGAATTAGGAAGAATGGTTTCGACAATAGCAAAGTGTCGATGCATAGGGCTTTCCATGGATCATTCAACAAAAACAAGAAATGAACAAGAAGAGACCCACTTAACTAATGCAAATTGCAAGAATTGTGCCAAAGAAAGGTTGAAGGTGAGAAAAGTTTTGTTAACTACGAACTTTGCAACGTTTGATCTCATGCTATATCTAATGAATAGATACAAAATTCATAGAGATTAAATTGGTAAGATATAATTAGTATTATGGGGATAGAGAATACAAACTTGAGTAGTCCTAATTAAGATCGAGTTCAATAATTTGTCTCTTTCATATAGAGAGAGCCAATAGCAGACCTCACTAAATTTGCCAAGTCCTGAAATACATAGTGATAACCCGACATCGAGGTGCCAAGCTTTCCCGTCGAACCAACCTGCTAGATCCTAATATAAAAATAATTTGGTGTTTTACATAAATAGTAATTGATCACAGATGAAGAAATGACGGTAGACATAAAACCAACCAAGTCTACCTACACGAGAGAATAAAAAAAAATGGATCTATAGTTCAGGTTAAACTACATTTTCTTCCCATACTAATTCCATGGGTAAAATAGGAATAAAATAAACAGCAATAAATTCCTAATATTCTGTCTTATGCAATTATATATATAACCTGGTAAGATGTTATCTCCATAGAGATAGAGACCAGAGAGAATCGATTGATAAATGTAAAATCCAATTTAAACAACAATCTAAAAATGGGGAAACGTACCCAAAAAAAAAAAAAAGATCATAAACCTATTGCATTGATACCAATTCAGTCATAAACTTTTTAATTTGGCCAATTCACTTCTAAACCTGTTGTATTTGTGTTAATTGAGTCCATCCGGTCAATATTTGCCGAAAACCGCTGATGTAGATGCCAGTCGTCCTACGTGGTGCGATAAGCGCTAACGTAGACATTTTAAATAATTTTTCAGAGAAATTAAATTTTAAATTATCTCTATTTTTTTTTTTTCATTTCATTTGGGCCAACGAGGGTCATCGACCACTGGGCAAGGGCTAGCCAACCCTTGTCGGCCGCAGGCAACGGCTAGCAAGCCCTCGCCCGATATGGCCTCGCCTAGAGCCGGCTGGGCCATGAAGGCCCTAGGCAAGGGCCTTCGCAGCCTCGCCCAAGGCCTTCTTCGTCACCCTGCTTGCCAGAATGAAATGAAAAATAAAATAAAACAATTAATTAAAAAATATCTACGTCAACGATTTTCGATCGATATTGGCCGGACGGACTAAATTGGTAAAAATGCGAAAAGGTTTAAAACTGAATTAGCATCAAAATATATTCATGGCTCTTTTGATACTTTCCCCCTAAAATTGCGGCATGGCAAATCCACAGAGTACGAGCCCAATGAGCCATGTGACAAGCTTATGCGCGCTTATACACCCTCGAATTTAGTTTCAATCATTGATAATGGATAGGACTTTATACTTCGTTTGTTTTGCGGAAAATTTAACGTTTTTGAAAAATATTTTTCGAAAATTCATTTTCCAAGAAAATGACAATATTTTTCGATATTTGGCTAAAACCTGAAAATAAATTGAGAAATATTTTCAGTCATTCGGTAAAGAAAATCTTATTTGATTTTTCGTATGTCGTCGTTTGATTGAAAATTGCTAAATCCTAAACATTGTCTTCAGTCTCATATACTTTGCTCTTAGAAGGGCTTCATGAAGGCCTTGTGATTACAAATGAGGATAATATATTTTTTCCTAAGTGTGGAGTGTCAACGAATCAGCTAACTTATCCTAAGTTTTAATTTTCGAATTCTGATCTTTCGCCCAAACCTATGCTTTTATTATAAAAAATTTGCAGCTAAAAAACATGATCACGTAAAGCTTCATCTATTGGCATTTCGACTGTTCTACTTCTAGTAAAAGTTATCGTTGACCTTGGCTCCCAAAGCACAATGATCAGCATAATGCTGTACACGTGGCGTATGCATGGAGATTAGCTATACATTTGGTTCTAAATGCCATTGCAAACCTACTGCTCAAGTCCGCTGAAACTTAAATGGTAAATGTGCTCTGTAACCTGAAAAAATGCACGAGTGTGGTGATTCAAATCAGATATGCATAAACGAATATAACGCGCTTACCATTTGGGTATTCTCTTTTACTAGCCAATCAGATGACTCACTCGAAACATCGAGAGCTTCTCCCTGGACCCTCTCGCAATCCGTCATATTATTTTCGTAAAACTTTACCTCGGGAATGTCCCTTCGGCTCTTTCGCGAAACAGGTGATGATCACGATGAGATTGTTAATGAATTTCTAGAGTGTTTAGACAAGCGAAAACTCAATGCCAGCTTAACATCGGTTTGAGTAGATAGAGTAGAGCCATGCGGTCCACCTAATCTTAATCATGCACTCAAGTGGAAGCAAATATGATTTAGCTTTTGTAATGACCCCGAATGCTTCCGAAACTTACATGTATTGCATGCAATATCCTCTTATATAATAATACGCCTAGTGATGACCACACTAAACCACCATTTGCTTTAATTTAATCACATTCCTGGGATTGCTTTCCGCAACTTCTGAGCTGCTACTTGATCGAGTTAGGTTTAATGCAAATGTCGCTCTGAGTTCATGCGAGCTAAACACTAGCGCTAATGCAGCCGCCATACATCAGCAGCACTATACCATGCTTCAAGATAATATCACCACAAAAACGATCGTTCGTGGTAATTAAATAAGCATTTCTTATCTATATCACTCAGTACCTAGTCAGTAGTCCCCCTGGTTGTTATAAATAGATCATAGTTGAGTGGCCCTTTTGTCTAGCACGTGTAGTTCAATGGATTTGAAGCTGTAATTCATTCATGAAGATGTCTAGATGTACAAGCTTTAGGAGTTGCTCTTTGCGATGGGTGGTTCTCTTGATCTGGTTTGGGGGTATGAAATCTCAGCTCACGACAGATTTCTACTCCACCAGTTGTCCCGGTCTGCTCAACATTGTGAGGAAAGAAGTTCAGAATGCTATCAAGGCTGAGATGAGAATGGCCGCTTCCTTGCTCCGGCTTCACTTCCATGATTGCTTTGTCAATGTACGTCGTGTGATTGATATCATCGTCGGAACTCGATCGTTATCATACCATGCATTTAACAACTAGGTTTCTTACTTGATACTTAGATAAATTCTTGTTTCAGCTTTGTGTTATTGTCCTTCTAAGTGGGTAGTTTCTTGTCATTGGTAGATATTACGAAGGTTCAGACATTGATTCTCTTGCTCGTAGCTTCTTTTGTGGACTCCGCTAGGTTTTTACCAAGCGGAAATCATTGGGAGAATTTGAGAATAGACTCTTGTTGGTCATGTAGATAGTTTCGTTTAACTCATTTCCCGAAGCAATTTTCAAACTGCAAATGTGAGTAAAATGCCTTCCCATGGTTGATTTTCTGTGAAACTAATCTGAGCTATCATCATGTGCACTTGAAATTGAAGTCTAGCTTTTACTCTCACCCAAGACCAAGCCGAACTAATATTGGATTCACTAGGTTCTAGGAACCCAATGCATCTAATGTGCCACGGTCATTAAATCATGTGAATTCCACGCGGACTCAAACGATAGATTCGCTGCACCTGGCAATGGACTTCATGGTTTCACAAAATAAGTTAGTGAACAGAAAGGTACTTCTTGACCATTCCTAGAACGAGAAATTCAATCTCCTATTCCTCCTTTTGGAAAAACAGTAAGTTACCTGCATCTTATTTTCGTCAAAATTCTAGGACTTCCGAGGATTCGGAAGGCTATGAGAGTCTTCCCATTCATTCGTCTGTCTTTTCCCCATCTTACATTGACTTATCAGCCCGTCATGCTTTCATCACCATCCATGGCTTGTATGTTTTCCTGTAATACTTCACTCTGCTCACACACCAGGGATGCGATGGATCGGTTCTCCTGGATGGAAGTGACGGCGAGAAGTTTGCTTTCCCCAACCTTAACTCCGCTCGGGGATTCGAAGTCGTGGACGCCATCAAAACTGCTGTGGAGAGTTCGTGCAGTGGAGTTGTATCATGCGCCGACATCTTAGCCATGGCCGCCAGAGATTCTGTGCTCTTGGTAAGTGCCAACCTGAATGAATTCGAGAAATCTAAAGAGTTATGTTTGGATTCCACCGAAAAATACAAGAATCAACCGTACCTTGTACACTATCAAATAATTTGGTCCACTGTGTTCGCCGTAAAAGAGGAACTGCATCTGATGATTCGATGTGCAGAGCGGGGGGCCGACATGGAAAGTTCTACTGGGAAGAAGGGACGGATTAGTGGCGAATCAGACTGGTGCAAACACTGGCCTTCCTGCTCCTTTCGATAGTTTAGGCACTATCATCTCCAAGTTTTCCGCGGTTGGCCTTAATGTCGCAGATGTGGTGGCTCTATCAGGTACTCTTTTCTTTTCCTCTCTTTTTTTGGATCAGTGCTTTAGCAGGTACTTTGAGGACACTCCTCAGTCTTTAATTTCTACACAAACTGCTTATTCGGTTCCCTCGTTCAATTAAGGCCCAAGTTAGTGTCATACCATGTTCGATGTTTGAACATCTATGTAAAACGTAAGTCATTCTAGTCACTGATCAAGCTTGAATTAGGCAACACAACTCTAACCGTGTTGCCAACTCTCCGTATGGTCCTATCGAATCACACAAACGTTGCTGTAAATTGTTCTCATTTCCAAACCCACCTGAAGTTTCCCGAGAGAGTGTGTGCCATTCTTAATAGTGTTTAGGATGATCATTTCGTGCACTGCTGAGCAAAAATTCTTATGTGCAGGTGGTCATACAATTGGATTAGCAAGGTGCGCCACCTTCAGCAACAGATTGTTCAACTTTTCGGTGACTACAGGCTCAGACCCCACACTTGAAACCACTGTGACATCGGACCTGCAAAGCCTATGCCCTGTAAATGGTGATGGAAACAAGACGACTGCCCTAGACCGCAACTCCACCGATCTATTCGACAACCATTACTTCACGAATCTGCTTGCAAACAAGGGCCTTCTCAGTTCGGATCAGGTTCTCTATTCTGGTGACAACAGCACAGCCAGTCCCACTACGAAAAGTCTAGTACAATCCTATGTCAGCAACTTCAGCCTTTTCTTCACCGATTTTGCCAACTCAATGATCAAGATGGGAAACATCAGTCCACTCACTGGTTCTAAAGGGGAGATTCGGAAGAACTGTAGAGTGGTTAACTCTTCATGAGCTGCCTGCCGCTGATAAGGAACGTAAATGTAGTAACAACTGCGAGCAGGGTGCTAGAGGTTGGTCATGTCACCGTAGTATTCTAAATTATAATGTCCATGAGCTCAGCCAGGATCTGTAACACTTAATAAAGTGCACCGCATGAATGTAGTATGGTTTACAGGTTCCTCAAACAATAATCAATCTACTTGTTCATGTCATTGCCTTCTTTGATAGATGTGCAGATATATAAAATATGGGTGCAATGGAGAGAGCAAGTAGCTTTAGAGAGAAACGTTTTAGTATCTTGAGAAGTCCTGATTCGTTCTTTACAGCAAGCAGAGGCAGAATCAGTAGATGCCGCATCAGGAGCACTTACTCAAAGTATGACAGTTCAAAGCTCATCATCAGTTCTAGGAGACAAGACAGATTCCCATCTTTTGCATCAAAAGAACATAGAATTAGACTCCTTTCGATTTGTAGAAGTAATCAGGTACACAGACCATCTTTAAGCACGGAAATTGGCAACCGAGACATGGAGCTTATTATTTCTCAAAACTGAAGATGCAATGCGGCGAAAAACATTTACATATCTCCCCCAAGATAGATGCCAGTAGAGTCGTAGAATCTCATATGCTATTTTATGTAATCCTCTTATAGAAGTAACACAAATCAAGTTTAATAATAATAAACCTGAGGTGATACAGATTGGCCAACAGTTACCTACGTCTTATTGATTCTCCTCATCATGTACTCGAAACATGGACAAGACGAGAAGAGCAAGGACGCCTAACAGTGACAGGAAGCAAGCTCTAACCGATATCTTGCTTTACGAGGTTCGGGATGGCTTCTCCAGGCTAGAAACTGGATGATGCAGAAATATAGGGGAGTGCTTTTCTGACTTCACGACAGACCAATGACCCTGCCAGTCGCAGTATCAAGATCAATGTCGTAAAAGCAAGGCCTTGTGGGAAGACCCGGCATTGTGCTCATGGTGCCAACCAGAGGATATATGAATCCTGCTCCAATGCTGGCCCTGACATCTCTTATTGGCAAGACAAACCCAGATGGGGCCCCCTTCTCTGAAGCATTGTGAGAGAACGAATATTGTGTTTTTGCCATGCAGATTGGGAGATCCAAAAAACCTTGCCGACTGTACATTTCAATTTGTTTCTCAGCCTGTGAGACCAACGTTCTAAGTAATCAGCAAGAGTCAAAGCTTTTGCAAATCAAATTATTAGCATTGGTACTTGTAAAAGATGTATTGTCTGTATTTTGAACAAAAGGAAACTAGCAACAAGTAACTTTCAACTTCTTCTATGGAAAATCTTTTGAACAAGAAATGCCACAGAAAGTAGAATGCATGACAAAACTTTCTACCTAGGAGATTAAACCTAAAACAAATCATCACATGAAAAGAACTTGTTATTGCAGAGACGTCATGAAAAAATTACCTGGTCTGAGTATTCAACACCACTGGCACCATATGACCTTGCAATTGCCTCGATCTTATCCTTGATGCCTATGTCCAACGGATATAAAAATCTCAGTGGTTGTGTTACATTCTCGCAGGCTTTTTGAACTGCCATTCCAAGGTCCACCTGTAAATCACATCATCTAATGAAGAATTAGTGGCACCGGAAGCAATCTGTACCAAACTAAACAACGGCAGACCAACCACAGTGAACGAGGAATGCCCAGGAGAAGAGAGGGACCATAATCAAGAACAATTCTCCAAAAAGCACTTGGCACTTTCAGATGTTCAATAAGACAGGAAAAACAGGTAGTTCTAAATGAATTCAGTTTTACAGTTGAGAAATAAAAGGCATATGCCTTAAACAGAAGAACATAATTAAATTATTCAACAAAGTTGATAGTGGTATGATTTAAACTTGAAACTAAAGGTTTGAAAAAACAGAATTCGTCAAAGATAAGGAGCAATCAAATCCTGAATAGCAGTAACAGATTCCCTAGTTAAGCATCTGAGTTGGATCAGAACTGCTTTAAGTGTGCTGATATCGTGTGATTTACTTGGTCTTGTCTCAGAAATAAGACATCAATGGTGAATTCCACTTCTAACGAAATTTTAATGGGAATACACGCTCTGCTAGCTATCACCACTTAAGTTTTTCTAAATTATACAACATATTTAAGGTACGGTGTTATGTTTAGAGGAGGAGATTTACCGCTCCTTTTCCACCATGAGCATGATGAGTACAGATAACAGCATCATAGGCTCCAGCAGAGAGTGCTGCCTTTTTCACTGCATTCAACTCTGCTTCAGTATCTGTTGAAAACATGTTCACCGCCACAACCACATTCACACCATAAGCCTTCGTATTGGAGATATGCCTAGCTAAATTCACACAACCAGCTTCAACAAGAGCAACATTTTCCGATAAGTAGGCACGGTCAAGAGGCTTTCCAGCAACAACTTCAGGCCCGCCCCCATGCATCTTCAGGGCCCTTATCGTTGCCACAATGACAGCACATTGAGGGGTTAATCCACTATATCTACACTTTATATTCATGAACTTCTCTGTACCAATATCAGCACCAAAACCGGCTTCTGTCACCACAAAACCACCTGGACCCACCAATTTTAACGCAATTTTATCCGCAACAATAGAAGAATTCCCATGGGCAATATTAGCAAAAGGACCGGCGTGAACAAGTACAGGAGTCCCTTCCAACGTCTGCATCAAAGTAGGGTTAATAGCATCTTTCATTAGCACAGTTAGAGCACCTCCAACGCCCAGATCATCAGCAGTTATAGGTTCACCAGCCTTGCTGTTTCCAATCACCATCTTCCCTAGCCTCTCTCTCATATCAGCAAGAGATGTCGTAAGGGCTAAAACAGCCATTATCTCACTAGCAACTGAAATATCAAACCCTGTTTCTCTCACCATTCCTTTCTCTTCCGGCCCCTGGCCAATGCTAATTTTCCTTAAGAACCGATCATTTACATCCATCACCCTCCTCCATGTGATAGAATCTGGATCAATATCAAGCCTAGCGAACTTCTTAACTTCTTGGGGGGATAGATCCTCTGGCTTGTCCTTGGAGATGCCAAGCTTCTTCAGACGCCTCAACATGACATCATTAAAGTTCCGTTTACCTTCTTTATTGGGTGGGCATAACCGGTTAGAAAGTGCCTTATCTGACTGTGTGGACTCATGGAATATCCGAGTATCAATAGCAGCAGCTAAAAGATTGTTTGCAGCAGTTATAGCATGGATATCTCCGGTAAGGTGAAGATTGAACTCATCCATTGGAATGACTTGACTATAGCCACCCCCAGCAGCGCCACCCTTAATTCCAAAAGTGGGTCCTTGCGATGGTTGACGCAGGCATGTGACCACCTAAAATCATAACTAGATGTTGAGATCTCTTGTAATCACTTAGTTTCATGCTTCAATAGACTGCCAAAATCAAGGGTCACAAGGAGGGAACTGGAATAAGTATCTTGAGGGGCCATGCATCCTTTATTAGAGTTTTCTTTCTTCTTCTTCTTCTTCTTCTTTTTTTTTTTGGCACTCTAGAAATGTATGACAGAGAATTCTTTAGTGAAAATAAATTCATTCTTTCAATTATTGAAAATGTATTCACGTAGAAAGATGCCTTACCTTTTTTGGCAGTGATAGAGAGATGACTTGTTGATACAAGAATAAACAGCAACAGCATGTAACTAACTTAACGACCTTCTGAGTATGACAATAGCTCTTGACGCTTTAAGATAATAAGCACATCAAAGTTCCTTCCTAAAGGGTCTCTCCCAAGAGCAGCAGAATGCAAACTTTTGATAGTGTTTAATATTACCAAACTAGCAACAAATCCAACATTTGAAATAGATCTTTGCACGTACACCAAGCGTGTTTACAAAAAGGTGCTCATTTTAAAATGTATTGACTGCATATTGATGCCACTAATTGATTTCACCACTGACATGATTCTTGGTTAAACAAGGTGGAAGTAGAACAGCTTGTGCCCAAGGCCACAAGCAATGCCGCAAAAATTTTTAGTTGTTAACAAAATTAAAAGAACATGGCAAACGAACGATTTGTTGTATTTAGATGAGGACGGAAATTATTGAAGTTACAAGGAAAGAGCAACTCTTACTTCAAGATGTCTTAATAGGAGAGTAACAGTTTAGGTAAATCATACTTCTAAGATCTCTCCACCTTTCTCTTGCTTGCTGATGCAGAATCACATCTAACGAGACAGACTTCAGAGGGATTTTAGTCATTCAGAACATGCAAACAAAGCAACTTCCATAGATTATAGTATCCCTTATATCAGTTTGGATCAATTTGCTGAAATAGATTTTCGAACCTAGCTTTTCTGAAATACTACAAGAAAGTGAACTTTATTAGAGCAAACAAGTTTATGTTTTTCCTGTGACACATTCAGATTATTTAATTACTCCTAGGGTCATAGCAATTGGATTTATAGTGCATAAACATGATATTGTGCTCAAGCAAGTCAGGACCATGATTCCACTCACACCATGTGCATTCAGACCATGTCCTGCAAATAGCCATGGCACAGTTGAAAAGATGTCGGTGAATTTAGAAATCCGCTAGATTTTCTGTTGAGGTGCTGACATTTTCAATCATAAAGTTCCTCGTGTATAAGCTTAGTAGAAACCAACTGGAGAGGGAATAAAGACAAATCCCACAAAAGGGACAGAAGAGAAGGTCCACGTTCACCATAATAGCCTAGCCTCGTGCCAAAACCAAACTGAAAGCTTTCAAGTTTGACACTTATTGGCTTAGATCATCAGACAACACTTAATGAACATTGTTGGAATCCAACAAATGGGTAATAAAGAACTGTGGCGACAAATCAAATCTCATTATCATGTTTGGCATCACCATGCTAGAGTTAGAATGAGATCCCTCTTCTCAATATTAAAAAATAAACATATCCGATTATAATAGAAGAAAGCGATACGTCTAGGAAATAGAAACAATCACGTTCATGAAAACGCGGAACCCAGCAAAAGCCTTCGCAAACAGTTTCATAAACCCGCATTTAACCACGTCCTATGGGATTCCGTGATTAATACCAGACTTCAAATCGGTTCCGAATGAATCACCAGAGAACCAACAATGGGCGATCAAAAGAAGAGGAAAGGCTTTACCTTCTTATCAAGAAAGGCACCCAAAGCTTGGCAGAGCCCAACAGTAGTAGTGGACTTGCCTTCCCCAAGAGGAGTAGGAGTAATGCC
Source organism: Lenwebbia sp. NSW1173648 (assembly GCA_029784005.1). NCBI lineage: Eukaryota > Viridiplantae > Streptophyta > Magnoliopsida > Myrtales > Myrtaceae > Lenwebbia > Lenwebbia sp. NSW1173648. The sequence goes on from JARCGZ010000011.1 coordinate 3,557,899, forward strand.
TCCAACCACCACGTAGTACCCATCTCCAAGTCCCTCGAGCTCGTCCAGCACTGACAACAGAACCTACACAATCCACATACCCCAACTCAATCAGATCCTCTTCATTCATCATGTAAAACCATTCAAGTCGACACTTACCTTGGCCTTGTACTTGCCGTAGAGATCGTAGTGATTCGGGCCGAGACTCAGCTCGCTGGCGATCTCGGACACGTGGAAGGGCTCGACGGAATTGGCGATGTCGATGTCGGCCGGCACGGGGGACACCACCTGCAACTTCCTCAGCGTCTTCGGCGGGCTCATCTTCTTGCTTCTTGGATTGGACAAATCTTAGGAGCCTTGAGATTCAGATTGTGGGCATCTTTGCCTTTATCGTTGTTGCATCGACTCGAGTCAAATGACGCGAATAGACAACGCCCAAATGTCGGTGGCGATTGGCTGGGGAGCCGAGCAGAAAGGAACTTCGGAGCGCGTGCCAGCGAGGCTTATCCAAAGCAATGAGGTCGTATCTGGTGAGAAAACAATTATTTTTTTTTTCCTTTTTTTGACCGATTCGAAAATGACAAAAAAAGCTATGAATTAATTCGAAGACGAGAAAGAGAAAAAGGTAAAATTAATAAATAAAAAAAGGAAAATGGAGATGCGGGGTATCGATCCCCGTACCTCTCGCATGCTAAGCGAGCGCTCTACCATCTGAGCTACATCCCCAATGTTTTGCTTTTCGTTGAACATACATAATTAAATTAATAAAATTATTTGGTACAGTCCACAAAGATGTAATTGTCTGGCCAGACAATCAAAATAGATATATTAAATATTCAACAAATAAACACAAATGTAAAATAAGCAATATTGTCAACCATGTGGCATGCGTGAAATAAAACAAGCGCTTTGCCAGCATAAAATCTTTGGGTGTCTGCGAGGATACCGGAATGTTGTTGGCCACAAATTCCTAAAGCAGTGAACCCCACAACAATATCTAATTATTATTTTTTGCGGCCCGAATAGGTTATTAATCTCACAGTGGATTAATGACGGTTACATAATCATTTCTCACATAACAATTAAGAGAGAGGAATTCTCGGTCGATTTATAGTGATTAAACTCTAAATCGGTGCTACACCATTTATCGAACCCTTTCGGAGAGTAGACCAGATCCCCTAGCCGAAAGATTGACTACTTTACATCAGTTGCAGGATCATGAATCCCAACACTCGGTACACTCTCCATATTGCAATGAAGCCCTCAATGCACTCTCAAGTGCAACTCGCTACTGCAATGATTTTCGCTCCATAATTTTAAGGTGTTTGCGATGAGCTAGAGTGAGTAGGATTACAAAGTAGAGTTAGTCGGCCAACTCTGCCAAAGCAAGAGAGTACCTTATCTACAAAAAATCAAGCTTAATTAGCCGTTTGAATGGCTAACATTTCGACTGCCATCCGGCGCCGCCCGTATATGAGTACCTCCGGTCGGTCGAACACCGACCAGAATGAATAGGGTATTCGCACAAGTGTCCGAATGCCCAACCCTATAGCTTTAAGAAAATGACACAAGAATCTATATGTGTTCAAACACTTGAAACAGCATGAGCATATTTTAACATAACTAAAGGTGATTAGGAATTTCAAAACTAATTCAGGGTTAATAGGTGCCCCTTCCCGACCTTTCGCGAGAAAATGAATGAAAAATATAGATTTTGTTGTTTCTATCAATATCACCTGGAAGAGGGTGAATAGGTGATTCTGAACAAATTTGACTTTAAATTGTGGAATTAAAAGAAACTAGTCAAATTTGTCTCCGAAACAAAATCTGAATATTATGTCGTAAGTGATTCTTGCAATGTTCTATCAAACACAATAGAAAGAGTTTAGAGATAGAGAAAATTACACACAATAATTATAGTGATTCGGCTTAGATCAAACCTATGTCCACTCTCTCATGCTGACAGCCGATTGGCTGGATTCCACTAGATGATCAATGAAAGAGTTATACGTGTTTGCACTCTCACACTCTTACAAAACCTTTCAAAGATTATAGTATGTAGCTTTCTAGAGCACTCTAGCACTTTGGAATTGATGATTCTGATCGCACACCAGAGCGGCACCATGGATCTCCATTTATACTTCTTCAAAGGATCTCTCTTTAATTGCTGATTGGACGTCATCAATCTTGATTAAACGAGACTATATCTTGGGAGATTTGATGACCGTTAGTGTTAAATCTGAACCCCTCAGATTTAATCGCTCATACAACTCAATCTTTGGTTTCCATAAATTGAGTTCTTCAAATATAGAAGTTGTCTTGTCCTTTTTGGAATGTAATTTCCAATCAAAAATATTGTACTAATACGTTATAGAATAATCAATCAATCAAAGATTACAAACTTTCATTAATACCTTGGTCAAATCGAAAACTGCCAACATGGGTCTTCAAAAACTGGAATTAATATATCTCAGAATCTGAACAGTCTTCAAAAACAGAAGCAGTCTCTTGAGTCTGAAAAGATTAAAACACCGAATTGCACCCTTGGGCTTTCTATTTGATTGTATCAAAAGGCCCGAGAGTTATTAGTATTTATGAAATTTGTTGCTATCTAACGGGAAGCTATTGGATCAAATGACAAAGACATTGTTGAGAAAAGATGACTTTTCCCATCGAATTCATGTAACAGTAGAAAGGTTTCCCATTACTTAGCCAAAAAAATATATGGCCATGAAATAGGGATTAAGTGGAAGCAACCATATTAATGACGAGGAACGCATTTTGCTATGCTACTAATATGTTGACTTGCTCTGCTATTTTGACCAAGCCTCGCTGAGGAAGAGTTACGGGGTGTAAAACAAAATAAAATAGGACGGGGCAAACTATATTTCATTTTTCGGCCCTTAACGAGAAAATAATAACTTTCTTTCATATCTTTCAAGATCCACCCTACAATATGGGGTCAAAAAGCCAAAATAAATTATTTTAGCTCTTATAAAAAGAAAACCGATTCTTGAATCCCTTTTCACGCTCATGTAACGTCGAGGTACTGCAGAAGAAAAACTGCAAAATCCGATCCAATTTATCGTAATCGATTAGTTAACATGTTTCTGAAACAAATATGTGATGATCTCATCTTGAGTCTGAACACCAATTTGGATCAATATAAGCTTCTTCATTCAAGTGTTACACTTGAGATAAAACACTTAGAGTATTTACCAGATTCTATAAAAATACATGACAGTTTTGTCGGAATCAAAATATTCAGAAGAAAGTTTTTTCAATACATTTTAGGATTCTCTGGACGAGACTTTCAAGGTGTTTTTAAAATGAAGAAAGAGAAACTATTATATTTGATTTTTATTTTATTTTTTTTTGTTTCAGTTGTAAGTTATTCAATATGTCTCGTTCGAACTTTCTTCAAAATAAAAAGTAACATTATAATACTAGTAAAAAAACCGTTCGAATATCCAAAGCGACTTGGAATGTTAACATCCGTGGCATTCAGATTTCTATCTTTGTGCAATTTGAAACGCACAAGCATATGTATAATATAATGTATCATCAAGCTAATCATGGGATTTTAGCAGAATCATCGTATACTATTGTCAGTGGTCCTCTCGATTACATACAACAAAGATGACGACCAATATGCATCGACAAAGCAATCCACCAACATAATTTTATTTCCAAAGTAAGTATCTGAACAAACAAATCAATGAATTTTCGCAAAACTACGACCTATTGCCTTATTATCCCCTCCACACACCCCAATATTTCAGGACGAACAGTCATAGCCACCGGGAAGATCATCGAAAATCGGCGTTCTCTGGCCAATAGAGGACGACAAGCGCGGCGAGGGCTCGCCGGCGGCGGCTTGCGGCACGTCGGAGAACGCGTCCAGAATCCGGCGGATGCTGGCGGAGCGAGCGGGCTTGAAGCTGAGGGACCCGAGCTTCTTGTCCTTGGAGAACACCTCCGACGAGTTGGAGAGGATCAGATACACCAGCGCCTGGACCACCAAGAAAACAGCCACCTTCGCCAACATGTCCGGCACGTACGCTGCGATCTCCATCATGGTTATTCGAAAGGGGCGGAACTAGCGAGAAAGGAAAAGCAGATGAGTTTCACGTCGGAGTTCTTGGATGTGCTTTGCTTTTTATACGCAAGTGGGAGGACGAAAGGTTGGCTTCTGAAGCCGCCTCTCGGACGTGGTCTTTGCGGGGTTTCGGTCTTTTTTGGGGTAACACCAAGTGGAGTTGGTGGTCCATGCCCCCAAGCCTCCAAGCTTTATCAAATCTTTAAAGGAATTAATTAGGTATTGTTGACTTTTACCAGCTTGAACATAACAGTACAGCAATAATTGAGTGTTAATTAAGGCAAAAAAAGGAACTGAAAAGCCATCATCTTGCTTGCCGTCGTGGACATGAACGGTGATTATTGCCTTGAAGCAATCAAATTGTCAAAAGTGGCTAATCGGTTGAAGCTAGGAGATCGTTTTGTTCACGAAAGAAAGGTTTTTCTTCACGAGAAAAACGATGGTCGCAGGCAAAGATGTGTGGAGAAGAGAAGCCCTGCTGACGAACATTGCGCCTATTTTTTTATATATGGCTGATGTGGGATTGATGAGGCGTGTCAATTCGTGGACTAGACCGGTCAATTGATGCGGCCATGGGACGTGTTAATAAAGTCTTAGGGGATTAATCAATCACGGATAAGCTATGCAGGTTCGTATGCATGTGAGTATGATGCGAACGAACGGTCAACCCTAAAGTTGAGGGATCAAACTGTAGATTCAAGCGGGTGATTTTTGTAATCTTTCGACTTTTTTTCCTTTTCTTTTTTTTCTTTTTTTTCTCATTTTTTCCTATTTCCCTCCGTCGGTCGCCAAGGCCTTAGCAATGATCTCTACTGGCCAGAGCGAGGGCGTCACGACCCTCGCCAGATGTAGGCGAGGGCCTGTGAGCTAGGGGTGCCCACGGGCCGATCTGGGCTCAAAACCGGCCCGGGTCAAACCCGTAACAGGCCCGCCGATTCCAAACCGGAACCGGCCCGTGCCATAGAGGCCGGTTACGGGCCCTCATTTTCTTGAACCGGTTTTTTTATATAAAAAAAAAGGTGGGGAAAGTTCGGCTCTTTCCCCAACAGTTGCCTTGCAACGGCCAAATCCCCCCTTTTTTATTAATTTATTAAATCTATCCTAACTATTATAAATATCCCTTTTAATCTTTCATTTTTTCTCACAAATTCTCTCAATTCTCTCAAATTCTTCCAATCCGCTCAATTCACTCAATTCTGTCAATTTTCACAATCCGCTTTCCACTCAATTCTCTCAAAAAATGGCAAGTGGAAGCAGAACTAGTGACAGAGGAAAGAGCCCAATGGGAGAATCCGATTATCCTCATGATCATCGTGATTTTGCATATTGGGGAGACGATGTTGATGATATCAACATTATTCCCAACGTCGAGCACGTCCCAACGCAAGAAAGTCTGCATTCTCCTACCGGTATCGAAGAAATGTCAACAACAAAGGAGCCGGAACGTGAGGGTACATCCGACATACGGGAACACTTCACGAAGGAACATTTAAACGCAAATAAGTATTAGGTAAAATGTAAATATTGTGGGGCAACATACAAATTTACAAATGGAGGCGGCTATGGAACATTTAAACGGCATTTGAGATCGAAACATCCAACGCAAGCGAAGATCGACACCAGCCAACAACAAATTTTCGGGTACGCCAATCCTAACACTCCTCCTTTATTTCGTTACAATGAAAAAGTTTATAAAGAAGAATTAGCTAGATTTGTTGAAAAATTTGCTAGATTTCATTTTAATCATTTTATACAAACTGCATGTACAAACTGCATGTACTCCACAAGCAAAATCTGTTTCAAGAAATACGCTTAAACGTCAACTTTTTGATATTTATAAAAGAGGAAAAGAAGATATGAAATTTTTTTTATGAATTTCAATGGACGTGTGCATATAGGTAGTGACATTTGGAGTGATCCTTGGCAAACTCATTCTTATATGGGTATTACATGTCATTGGATAGATGATGATTGGAACATTCAAAAAGAGTTATTGTATTTCGAGTTTTGATAATAGGCATACGGCAAATAATATTTATAGAATAATTATGCAAGTTTTAGAAGAATATTTTTTTGTTAATAAAATTTTTTCAATTGATTTTGATAATGCCGCGGCAAATACCGCTTCCATTCACGAGTTAGAAAAGATTTGTAAACCCGCTTTTGGTGGATAATTTTTTCACATTAGATGTGCTTGCCATGTTTTAAATTTATGTGTACAAGATGGTTTACAAACTCTTGATATTTTTCTCAGCCCAATAAAGACAGCAATTCAATTTTTATGGAGATATCCCAAATTATGAAAGAATTAGCAAATAGAAGAAGATCAAAAAAAATTTCAAGAAATGTTCCAACTCGTTGGAATTCTACGTACGAGTTGCTTAATCAATTTTTTGCATATAAAGATTTATTACGTACGTTTATTTCGAATAATGTTTCTCAAATTAATTTATTCCCATAAGATTGGGATATTTGCAAAAAAAAATTATATTTTTAAAAGTTTTTAATGATGCAACTTATACTTTATCCCGTGTTTATTATCCTACTACGTATTTATTTTTAATAGAATGTGTTTATATTGCTGGTGTTTTTGAAGAAAATGAAAAAGATGATCAATTAGGTCCGACTATTATAGTAATGCGAACGAAATGAGTGCATTATTATACCGAAATTCCTCTTATTTATTTGCTTGTGTTTTCGATCCACGTACCCAATTAGATGATTTATGTGATTATTTAAATATTTATTATGACTGTTTACATTTGACTCAAACTGTAGATGTTAGAGCTAAACAAACAGTAGTTACAAACGTAATAGTAGAATTGTATAATGAATTTTGTAGTAGATATAATCTAGGTGATAGTAGATCTTCCCAACCTAGTGGCGTACAAAGCGGGGACCTAGGTAGAATTAGTAGAGGGTACAAAATGCTGATGAATAGGTAAAAAAGACAAAAAGGAGCAACAGGAAATATTTTCGAAATATAGACCTATTTAACCACTTTTTTTTAGTTTGGTAAATCTGAAGGCGGCACGGATTTCAAAATTCTAGAGTGGTGGAAGAGGCATTCAACCCAATTCCCAATTCTCGCTCTCATCGCAAGACAGGCTTTAGTAACCCCTTATTCAACAGTTGCGGTTGAACAAGCATTTAGCGCTGGAGGCAACATTTTGGACGACCGACATTCAAGATTAGCTCCAGATTCGATAACAAGAGATGAATCGCAGCAATGAAGCCGAATTCTTCGATGATGGAGATATCACCGCCACGGGTACCAGTACCGAAACGGATAGCCACGATTGATGATGAGGTAAGTATGGGGTTATCAAAGGTAAAAGAATTACATGGGTTTTGATTCTTCTATCCCCAAGAAGATATGTAGGCGCTTAATGATAATTCATTAAGTTCAAGCCCCTTTCCCCTCCCTTTTCCCCCCCAAATTTGATTACAATTTGTATTTGATAATTTATTATTTCATAATTTCATAATTTATTATTATTTTTATTTCATAATTCATTATTTAAAAATTAAATTTGAAAACCGTAACCGTAACCGGAATCGGCTGTTCCATTTTCGATTTTGAATCGGAACCGGGCCTTGAATCGGTCCGAAACCGCCAGTTCAAAACTGGAACCGGAACCGCCCCTTACGGTTCCGGTTCACCCATGGACACGAACCGGAACCGGCCAGTTCCGAACCGTGGCCATGACTACTGTGAGCCTTTGTCGTTACCTAGCGAGGGCCATAATTCCCTTGCCTATGGACGACAACCTCCGTCAGCATTGTCGAGGCCCTATCATAAGAAATATTTCAAAAAAATTTACAAAAATCATTTACGTTAGCACTGGTCGTGCCACATAAGACGGCCGGGGTTCACGTTAGCAATTGCTCATCAAAATTGACTAGAATGACTACATTGACTTCCTTGCTTGTGGCCAACAACCTCCGACGGCATTGCCGAGTCCTCATCATAAGAAATATTTCAAAATAAAATTAAAATTTTGCAAAAATCATTTATGTCAGTGCTAGTCGTGCCATGTCAATCGACCGTCGTCCAAGTCAGCAATTGCCCGTCAAAATTGACTAGAAAAACTATATTGACAAATCGTAAAAAAAATCAATATTGAATTGACCAAATAGAAAAGTTTAAGACTGAATTGATCACCATACAATAGATTTAGGACTTTTTTATAATTATTTTGTCACACGCTCGATATGAGTTTGATGTGGCTAGAGGTGTCAATATGGGAGTTTTTTTTTTTAGTCGAAACGAAAATCTTCATTTCATATGAAAGAGAGGTACATAACTTTAACATAAAGATGCAAATCCCACAAAACAGCTAAAACAAGTAAATCTGAAAAGTGAATCAACTTGGTACACCTTGCAGAGACTTGCCCATTCCACAAAAATGGATCTGTTAAGCGGTGACCGATCACCAAATCTCGAATCAATATCAGTGACGAGCACACGCCAAGAAATCTCTATCCACTAATTACAGTTTTGCCAAAAGGTGATACATGCCTAGGTTCAGCGTCCCCAGCATCATTACCATGTAGAGAACACAGCAACCCTAAAAGGTTGAAAGAACACAGAAAACACAATGTAAATCACAGATCTATTTCTAAACCGGATAGAAGAGCACCCAAATCTAGATCTAATTCTAGATCGGGAGAGAAAAACTACAAAGTAGATACCAGTTGAACACAAAATCACTTTCAAAATGCCTACTACTGAAGACAACCGTAAAGGAGTTTCGAAGACTTATATAGCGCTTAACAATTTGGAGTAAGCACCGGAGCGAGTAAGCAGATCCGGAAAAGGTAGATTATTCCGAGCCTCTCGCGCTTTGATTTTCAAAGCTCAAAGATGCCAATAGCATCGTCTACTAAAACAACGAAATAGACTATGAGATAGAGAAATAGAGAAAACAACCAGAGAAAAGAACCAAAGATGTAGAATGGAGGGAAAGAGAGAGAAAGGTCCCTCTCCCTCCCTCCGGGAATCTGCTATTGGCGGCGGTGGCTCGGATGAAGAAGTCATAGGGAGAGAGAAAGGGAAAAAATGGGTCATATATGGATTAGTCAAATTCTACAAAATGGTTGACCAAAAAAAAAATTCTACAAAATGGGTTATTAATGGGTTGGCCTAATTACATGTGGGTTGTAAATGGGTTTGCCTTTAAACCCGTTTACAACCCATTTAGCTAGACAAGCCTAGCCCAATTTTGATTTTTTTTAATAAGTAAAAGAAGGAAAGAAAAATTAAAAATACAATTGAAAAATATATAAACTGTTAATATCGCCGACCGTCGTCACTGACCGCCGTCGTTGACCACTGCCGTCCGCCCCTAACCACCGACCACCGACCACCACCGTTCGCTGCCGCCAAAGGTAAAGGAAAAGAAATTATAAAAATTAAATTAAAATAAAAAAAGTACTTTTCAAAAAATATTAAAAATTAAATTTTAAATAATATTAAATAATTAAATAATTAATTATTTTTTTAAAATACAAAAAATTAAAGAAAAATTTAAAAAAAATCATTGAATTTGTATTGCATGAAAGTGTTTTAGCAATATTATTTTTCTTAACAAAATATAAGAAATAAATATTTCATTATTTGGTTAAATATAGAAATGTTTAAATAATACGGGGTTGGATCTGACAGAGCCGTAATGACAGAGCCTTAGAAAAATCCGGACCCCACGGGAACATATCATATCTCGGGCTAGTACGTTGATGAGAATGAGTACAGAAGAGAGAAAAATACCTTCAGATGTTTGCATCTTCTACCACTCCTATTTCCTTTAGGAAAAAACAAGAAAATAGTAGTCAAAGTATGGATCATTAGCTTGTTTGCAAACAAGTATCATTGCAGGAAATAAATGATCATTGCATGTACAAAAAGTCCAGGATCATATTGAACAAATTAAAAATTCAACGACGACATTAAAGATTCCTTTAAAGTTCAGGGATCATATTCAACAAATTTAAAGTTAATGAACCATATTACATATTGGGCCAAATTCAGAACCGTTTGTGTCTTTATACCTAATTAACTATAAAAGAGTCGTGATATTTCCTTAAGTAATTTCACCAATATAGTTGAAAATTCTATGATAATAGAGAACGTTAATATAACTTAAAAATTCCCCTCCAACGGCACATAAGGGGGCAAAAAGGTCGTCGTTTTGTTTTCATTTTTTTTTATAAGCAGGTCGTTTTGAACGTTGCGTGCGGGAAATTCCGTCTCCTCCTCCATCCAGAAACTGCCACAACCACGACACAGAGCCCTCTCTCTCTCTCTCTCTCTCTCTCTCTGAGTTCAAAAGTAGCAGAGCCAACGATCTCTCCACCATTTCCAGACCGGACATGTGTGGCGATGTAACTCGAGGAGCTTCAATCAGAGAGTTCCTTCGCTGATCCTTTTTGACTCCACTTCCGCAAAATTAATTTCAATTCCATCCCCATCTCGCTACACGCAATTCATCCCAGCTCTCGCGGGCGTCGCTCCACGTCGCTCCCCACCTCCTTCGTCGTCTCGTTTTTCGATTTCGTCCCCCTCCCCCCCCAACCCCCTCTTTTTGTGGCCTTCCCGTAACGGCGCGGCGATCGCTGCGAGCTCGAGATGATCGAGGTCTTGTCCAGCCATTTTGAGCTCTCGGAGTCCGAGTCTCTTCAGGCGCTCGTCGCTTTCGTTCGATTCGGCCCACGATTGCGACGGGAAACGTGCTGGAGTTCTCGTCGAGGTGTGTGCACTTGCTTTTCCTCTCTGTGCGGGATCTGCTATTATTTGCTTGCTCTCGCTCCATGTTGTTTCGAATCGTCGGCATCGCCGTACGTCGTAAAAATTCCCGTTTCTCACTTTTGATTCCTGTCGAAAACCTAGAATGCCGGGGAATTCCCGAATCGGTCAGTCACGATTTCCATTCTATAGGATGGGGGAGGTTCGAAGGATAGTCGATAGTACGTCGAGTTTGATGGAGATTCATTTTTCTGGTACATTGTTCGTTGCCGCCACGATTAACAGTGCTTGACAAGTCTAGCTCCTAACTGGATGAGTCTGGTGTTCCAAACCAGATAGTACTGCTATCCTATTATTGGCAACTGACTATGCTCCTTTCTGGCATTAGGAAATGTGATTAATTTACTCTGATAGTTGGTCCACTGCTGTTGCATCTCTTCTTCTCTTGACTTGCCCGCTGTTACTGCTTGTGTAGGGTGGGCTTAAGCCCTGGTATGTCGGTGTCAGGGAAGCAATTGCGTATTCAGTTCCTTGAAGTAGAAATTGCTCATTACCAAGTAGCTGTTCATGTGGGCGAGAGTAGTACTATGTTTTGTTGATGGCCCGCGTTGTGGTCTTCATTTGAAGAAAACTTCGTGCTTAGTTTTTACGCCCAAGAGCAGTTGCGATGGCTTTGGCAATATATGCTTCTCCATTTGATATGCCTTCCACAGAGCATCCTATCTTGGGTGTAATATATTACAGGTGCAGTATTCATACAGGAGTATCATAAGGAGGAAGTGAGTTCATGTCTGGAGGATGCCTTTCCCAGTTAAACTTAAAAACATATGAAGAATTTCTTTCTGTTGGTGCCTTTGGTTTGGAAAAGTAATCTGCTGTTCTTACATCGAGTATACATGGAGAATTTTCCTGGATATCTTGTACTGCATCTTACTGTCATGCATAAAGCAGCGATCAATTAATAGAAAATCTTTCAGTATAAGCTTCTGCCAAACATTTATTGTCTGATGGTGGCAATGTTTGACAGGGCTAATTCATCTGTGACTTAAGCTAGGAGAGCAAATTGGAAACATAAGGAGCAAGATTGAGAGAGTGGGAAAGGGGGCGGGGTACTATTTTTGAAGCGTGGCCGCGGCTACTAGAGGAAGGATGAGTAATATACCTGGCTCTCAAACTTCATTTACTGATCATGATACTGCATCATCAGAGTTGCTGTTGAGAAGGGCCAGTTATGGAAAAATTGCCACAGGCTTGGGAGGAAGTGCATGGACACCCTTAAATGAGGATATGCACGATCTGCTTGAATGTCCTGTTTGTATAAATTTAATGTACCCTCCCATTTACCAGGTAAATCTCCTTTTGCCAAACTACTATACACTCAAAGGCTCCTTTACTATGAGACATTTCGATGTCTTATGATGAAATAGCAAAAAACTTGCAACTACTCTAAGATTTGTGGGTAAAGGAACCATCTAATTTCTCCATCATACAGAAGTCAGATTTGAGAATTCAGTGCAATCTTAATTCACATTTCTTAAGGACAAAAAAGAAGCCTCAGTTCAACAGAACTTATGTTCAACAGTCTTGCTACAGTCTCACTCTGTTGTTGCACAAATTTGACTGGTCGGGTCCACAAGGTGCTGGTGTAGACAAAGTTGTTAAATCTTGATTTGAATATTATAATCACTTGGTTTTATGATCTTAATCTCAAACAATAAAATTGTGTCAAAAATCTACATTCAAGATTGTAAAAATATTAGTGATTTTAACCCATGCTATTTTTGTCGGTTAAGAAAGAAAAAGAAATGCGCAATAGCGGTCCTTAAATTGCCCACTATAAAGACTTTGTAAATGGAGGCCCATAAAACATATGGGCTTGTAAGCCTGCCCGTAAGAGCTACTGCTGTCAAGTTAGGATCAAACTTCTCTATAAATTTCTTGGTTATGTACTTGCCAGGGTATACCATAACCCTCTCTCTAAATGCTCACTTGCTTCTCCTTTCCCGCTTAAAACATATACACCAGCTTAAGTGTCGGATCCCTGTGGGGCGAAGCTTGGTGACTTATTTGTATGTGGCATCGCGTGTGTAGATTCCAAGCATCCAGGGTCTATACCAGCACCTTGAGGATCTGTTGAATTTGCACATCAACAGCTATGATGTTGAATGGTTTATCATCATTTGCACATCCCCTAAACTTAGCAGTATCATTGGACTTCCTTTGTGGGGTTTGAGGATGAGGGTGGGATCGTCACGGTACTTATGCTACTGCTTAAATTCAAATTCAAATTGGACTTCTTTTGAGGGGTTTTGAGGGATGAGGATGGGACTGTCAGGGTTTCATTTACTGCTTCAATTCAAATTCGAATAGGTTGGGTGCTCGTAGCTATTAAACAATCTACTTGGCTTTAATTCTGTCAGTGTCCGAATGGCCACACTATATGTTCAAGCTGCAAGACCAAACTCGAGAACCTATGTCCAACTTGTCGCCATGAGCTTGGAGATATACGATGCTTGGTGCTAGAAAAAGTAGCAGAATCCCTAGAACTCCCTTGCAGATTTCAGCTTCTGGGGTGTAGGGGCATATTTCCGTACTACAGCAAGCTTAAGCATGAAAAGAACTGCAAACATCGTCCCTATGCTTGCCCTTATGCTGGAGCCAATTGTTCTGTTACTGGTGACATCCCATTTCTTGTCATGCATCTTAAGGATGATCACAATGTTGACATGCATGATGGATGTACCTTTAACCACAGATATGTCAAATCCAATCCACGAGAAGTTGAGAATGCTACATGGATGTTGACTGTAAGTGCTCTAACTTCTCCCTCTCTACCTGTCGTTTTTGTTATGATGATTCCAAGATGTGGCTGAGGATGTTTGAAATCGTGTATCAGCACATTTAATGTGCGATTAGGTAGTGCATAAATTTTTTAGAAGGGGGAAAAGATATCTTGAGTGTATCAATTCAGTGTATCTATAAGTTCCTACTATTTAGTTGTTTGCCTGATATCTGAGTATGAAAAAGATAAGTAGTGATTAGTGCTGTACATGTATCTGATTATTTGTCTGGAGTACTACTAATAATTGGGCAGACTGTTTATCTTAAATTCTGTTGGCAGATAGCAAAATCACTCTGCAAAGGCTGATAATTTCCTAGACATATAAATTTTTTAAAGATGCCTCAGCTTATAGTTGGTCCTTCGAAGTATAAGAGTTCACGCCATGTAAAGTGGCAGCCTATCTAATTCCAAATACCACTAGTTGCTTCACCTTTTAGAGCAAAATGAGAGTTAAAATAGAAAGAAGGTATGAACTAGGTCAAAAGGGAGGTTTTTTAATTTTCAACTTTGGGCAACGGCATTCCCTAATGCCAAGAACAACAAGGAATCGCATAAATCTTCTATTGGTGCAGATCTTCAACTGTTTTGGCCGACAATTTTGCTTGCACTTCGAGGCTTTTCAGCTCGAGATGGCTCCTGTTTATATGGGCTTCCTACGTTTTATGGGCAACGAGGATGAAGCGAAGCAGTTCAGCTACAGCCTCGAAGTCGGGGGGAATCATAGAAGGTTAATATGGCAAGGCATTCCGAGGAGCATTCGAGATAGCCATAGGAAAGTCCGAGATAGTCAGGATGGTCTAATAATCCCAAGAACGTTGGCAATGTCCTTTTCTGGTGGTAACGGACAGGAACTGAAGCTCAAGGTCGCCGGCCGCATATGGAAGAATGGTGATATAGAAGCCGGCTATTACTCGTGACTTGAAGCTTTCTTTAGTAGGTAAGAGAGGCTCACGAGTTTTCCGCAAGCAGGTACAATTGCGAGAAACCACGGGAGAACGGCTTAGCTTATTCGTGTCTTGGGTGTCTTATTGTATGATGTCTGTAACATAATTATTTCGGGCTAAGCAACTAGCATTTGAAGACCAGTATTCAGACAAATGACGCCAAAAAAAATTAGTTTTTTGGAATCGAATCAATTTCGGGACTTAGCATTTTCTCAGTATAGAACATAGAACAAAAAATCGCTTGAAGCGCCTAAAACATTATGCCCGCTTCCGACCTCGTGTACTTTGAAGGTTACGTGCGTTAAAACAGAACAAGAGAAATTAAGTTAGACTGAACAAAAACTCCGCTTGCAGGCATTTTAGAGAGGATAAGTATACTACAAGTCTTGAAACATTATTTAAAAAGTACAATCGATATCTAAAACGTTTGAAAAGTATAATTAAGTCTTTAAATTTATCAAATTCGCAAGTCTTTTTGTTAGTTTTGTCCGACTTAATTGATAAGAATTAGCTGGCATTGCTTTTTCAATTGTTGTACGAAGAAAGAGGAGCTAATGTGTTGTCATTTCATTTTAAAAAAATATTTTGGAAAATTAATAGGAGAATTGAAAGGCATCTGACAAAGGATTGCACCACCTAATTTAGTAGTTTCAACATTCTCATATTTCTTTGTACCAAATAAAAGTTGGGTTAAGGCTTCGTTTGTTTCACAGAAAATATTACGTTTCTAAAAAATATTTTTCAAGAAGTTATTTTTCGGGAAAATGACGATATTTTTCGCTGTTTAGCTGAAGCTTGAAAAGAACTGAAAAATATTTTTAGCTGTTTGGTAAGGAAAATCAATTTTCACTGTACACGCATTTTAATAATTTTTTTGTTTTTTACTTTTTTTAAAAAGTGATTTTTAGTTATTTTGTTTTATCTTTTTTTTTATTTTTTATTTTTAGTTATTTTGTTTTTTCTTTCTTCTTCAGCTGGCAATCAGTTGGCGAGGCTTGAGCTCGCCGGATTCTTACGGTCAAGCCTCGTTGGATCTAGCAAGCTCAAGGCTTGCCTCGCAAAATTCAATGAGGCTCGAGCTCATGCCTCACCGGCCTTGGGCGAGCTCGTGCCTCGCTTAGCTGATCGTGGGCCGTCGCCGTAGCCAGCGACGGACAGAGGAAGAAAAGATTTAAAAAATTAAAAACTAAAAAATTAACAAAGTAAAAGAAACTCGAAAATAAAAAGAAATAAAAGAAAAGAAAAATAATGAAATTTGAAGTTATTTTTTTCATGTGTGAAAAATGTTTTCCTTTCTTAGCTTATTTTTTGCGAATCAAATGTCAAAAAATTTGAAAAATATTATTTTAAAAAGACAGAGCCTAAATTCATTTGTCCACGGAGGGTGAGTATTGACTAGACCGAACTCGATTCAGAAATCGAGCGAGTCCATTCGGATCAAACCACCGATCCAAACCCGAGTAGTCCGGCTTGATCTCTACTTCGGACCTCTCATTGCCTCCGCATCTTCCTTTCCTTAAACCCTTCGCCCTGCATCTTCCTCTGCTCAGAGCAAAACCCCTCTCTGCCACAGACACGAACACATCGACGACAGAGACGCAAATGCTAACGCTAATTCGGCGGACGCGGAACTCGTCTGTCTCAAAGCTCAGATTCCTCGTCTCCCCACCTCTATCTTCTTCCCAATCACTCCGTTCCCCGATCCTTCAAGGCCCCAACGACGCAGCAACAACTCCAGCCTTCCTCTCCACCGCCTTCTTCGCGTCCCTGTCCACAGCAACAGAAGCGCAAAAGCAATCGTCTCCGTCTCTGCCCCTGACCCGGGAGGGAAACTACGATGAAGCCACTCCGGGCCACGCGGTCTGCCCAGGCTGCGGCGTCCACATGCAGGACTCGAACTCTAGGCACCCCGGCTACTTCACGAAACCCTCGCCCAAGACCAAGCATTACCGCCTGTTCGATGCCCACCTCACACCCGTCTCTCAGGAGCCCGAGTTCTCCGATTCCCTGAAAAGGGGCTTCCTCGTCGAGGACGAAAGCCCCAGCGGCGGTGGCCCTGATTCGGACGATAAGCCAGTGGTCTGTGCGCGGTGCCACTCCCTGAGGCACTACGGGAAAGTGAAAGATCCGACTGTCGAGAATCTGTTGCCGGATTTTGACTTTGATCATACAGTCGGGAGGAAGCTGGCTTCGGCAATGGGGACGCGGTCGGTCGTGTTGATGGTGGTGGATGCGGCCGATTTCGACGGGTCCTTCCCGAAGAAGGTGGCGAAGCTGGTTTCGACGACTATTGAGGAGAATTTGACTGCTTGGAAGGAGAAGAAATCGGGGAATGTGCCTAGAATAGTTTTGGTGGTGACGAAGATCGATTTGTTGCCCAGTAGCATATCGCCCACCGGCTTCGAGCATTGGGTGAGGCAGAGAGCTAGGGAAAATGGGGTGATCAAAATCACGAGTTTGCATTTGGTGAGCGCAGTGAGGAATTGGGGGTTAAAGAATCTCGCGGATGATGTCATTGCTTTGGCTGGGCCTAGAGGGAATGTCTGGGCGATCGGCGCGCAAAATGCAGGGAAGAGTACTTTGATTAATGCAATCAGGAAGCACGTTGAAGGGGGGAAAGTTACCCACTTGACAGAGGCACCAGTGCCGGGTACCACGCTGGGAATTATTAGGGTCGAGGGAATTCTGCCGGGTAAGGCGAAGTTGTTTGATACACCAGGGCTTTTGAATCCGCATCAGATCACGACGAGGTTGACCAGGGAAGAGCAGAAGCTCGCTTATGTCAGTAAGGAGCTCAGGCCAAGGACTTACAGAATTAAGGTAAGCTTGCTTAGAGATGTTGGATTATGTAGCTACTGCTAGATTTCATTCTCTCTGCAATGACAAGGAACATGCGTCCATGTGAATGCGAAAATATTTGTGAAGCAATCAACTGAGTGTTCAGTGAAGTGTTAATCCTTGTTCTGGATAATGTTAGGTTGGGAATTCTTTTGAGTTTCTTTAAAGGGCTAGTTATTTATTTTATGTAAGGTCGATGTGCTATCTGAACACTGAACAATGCAAGACCTTGACAAGCATTTGCTACGTTGGAGAAAACAGTGTAGTTTGATGAATGATGTATGTCTACCCTTTTTCCCCCATAAGCATTATGTCTTCATCGCTCGACATTATTTTTAGTTAACTGAATGAAGGTGTTAGTGGGATAATGCTTACCCTAAATTGTTACTGATTGAATGAAGGTGCTTAGGATTTCTGCATCATTAAATCAACCGAAGCAAGCAGAAACTATTCGCTCGCTCAGGGTCTTGACATGACACTTAATCAAGTTTGCGTTATGCGTGTAAGGTTCATATGCTTCTCTTTTCTCATGACAGGCAGGACATTCAATTCATATTGCTGGGCTCATGAGGCTGGACATTGAAGAATCATCTGTAGATTCAGTTTATGTTACTGTATGGGCGTCTCCCTATCTCCCACTGCACATGGGGAAAACAGAACATGCACGTACAATGGTAGAAGACCATTTTGGTCGTCAATTGCAGGTAGATCTTTCACTTTGAAGCCACTCTCTTCGACAATTTTTTTGCGGAAAAGAGTGCTTCACTTTATCTTTGAGTCTTGCTGGAAGTATTGCTGGACCAATTACAAATTGAAAAATAGTCGATGGTTTCTGAAGCAAGTTGAGCTCTAATAGCCAATTTAAACATGGCTGGAATTGATTTGTTTGGACTTTCATCTTCTTCTTCATCTTTGTTTCCTTGTTTGAAACAATAATCACATGAATGAGCGCATTTTCAATTTGGCCAAACTTCGCGTTCTTTGCATCTGGCTAGAATGCCTCGAAGTCTTCATTTCTGCCCATACATCTTCCGTAACTTGTTATTATATAGCAGAGGCGATGCTGATTTTTGTCTTTGATTGCACTATTTTTCTTGGAAATATAATGAACTCAAGTTTTCCTCTTCCTACCTTGCATTCTAGCGTCAAGCTCATGTGAGAACAGCAGCTCCAGTATTTTGGACGTGGATCCTCTACACACCACGGCGCTCCCACGGTTGTCCCAATATATCTCAACCATTGATGCATATCAATATGTACATACATCAACGATCGAGAATTGGTTGAGACACTAATGGGAGCGCTGTGCGCGGCAGAGGATCTGCCTCCCCAGTATTTTATTGCAAGCTAGATTTTAGGTACAATTTTTCTGACCATCTTATGAATGCCTTTGCCAGCCACCAATTGGTGAAAAACGAGTGGAAGAGCTCGGACAATGGGTGAGAAGGGAATTTCGTGTAAGTGGTAACAGCTGGGATGCAAGTTCTGTGGATGTTGCAGCTGCTGGTCTTGGGTGGTTTGCCATTGGATTAAGAGGAGAGGCACTCCTAGGGGTTTGGACGTACGACGGAGTCGATATCATCCTCCGCAACTCACTAATTCCCCATAGATCCCAGATATTTGAGGTTGCAGGATTTACAGTTTCCAAAATCGTCTCAAAAGCGGACCAGGCTATGAATAAGTCGAAGCGCCAGAGTGAAAAGAAAGTGAAACCAAGTGATCCTGAAAAAGCTGTACCTGTTACGTTATCATCATTGACCTCCGACACAAGCTCAAATGCTCACGGTAGCTTAGTGTAACTGAGAAATTTTTTGAAAGGTTTTGGAAGGCAGTTGGGAATACTTTATGGACTTGGGTCGTCAAGCAGGGACATATGCTCGAGCAGCCTAGCAAGACTCGGGTCATCGGAGTTCAGTTGTATCTTCTCACTAGAAGTGGTATTTGTGGTGGAATAGAAGCGAAATTTGCAGAGAATTTGACGGCAACAGGATAGCAGAATACTCTGTTCCAACAGATGTATTGTGCCTCCTAACTTGTTTGGCTGAAGCAACCCGCCGATGGAATCCATTCATGAAGTCAATGGCCAACTGCCAGTAAGATCAAATGCGTCGACCGAAGTTGTGATCTTAGTCTTGGGATAAGAAGTCGGCGCCATCTGATCTAGCAACAAAGGTGCGCTTCTGATACATGTGTTTAGTTTCAAGGACTGGTGTGGCAGAACTCAGTAATTACATATAGAAGCACAATCTTCTTGTTTCTTCAATCTGGTGGACTGACCGTGAGGTTCTGTTTATCAGGAAATCTTTTCTTTTCTTCTGCGTACGCTTGGTTTGATTTGCCCGCCGATCGAAACGGATTAGCAAAAAACAAGTTTGGTACTTTTCTTAGGTTGGATCATGTAGAACAGGATTGCTTGGAAAGTTCCAAACACATGAAATAATGAAAAGGCTTCGTTGAACATTTTATGGACAGAGCTGCATTACACTTTAAGATGACCTCAGAAAATAAAAAAATAAAAAACCTATAATCCAGAGTATCAAAAGCCAGATATTTACCGTCACTGTGGCCATATAATTTTTATGGTGCTTCTACCTCGATCGCTACCATAACAATCGATCTCTCACAAAAATCATAATCATGGTTTGCGTAAATCAGTATGGGAAGCTAGTCAAGTCAAATTGTTGATACCCATGTTACAGCAAAAGAGAAAACTACTGGTTGGAGATGGCAGAAGAGGAAAGTGCAAATGATGCAACTTCTCCAATCTAACAAACTCACCAAGCCAATCGTTCAGGAAGCCATCCTCAAAATGATCACTTCTTCATCGACAAGCAACGAGGCTCTTCAATGCAGCAACCAGGTCGGCAAGTCAGAAAAACGAATGGTCCAGATTGCTTGTGAATTTTTCCAGCAGTAAAAGATTTAACTGTATAGTTAGATCACTCGACCGTACAAGTTCCCTATCGCCGATTAGGCGAAGGTGTCACATCATTTGGATTAATCAATGACTACATACCTTGCTCGCGCGCTTAGCAGCTTTGAATACCTAATTAGCAAAACTAAATTAAATTAAGGTAGCACTCGACGGCGTAATAAATTTAGAAAATTAATTGTGAGGTAGATAAGGGGAAAATTATCAAAACAGTCCTAAACTTATTGCAATTGTGCTAATTCAGTCCTAAACCCTTTTTTTTTGCCAATTGAGTCCTAAACCTTTTGCAATTGTGCTAATTCAGTCCATTTTGTCAGCCGGCGCTGATGTGGCATCATCGGCGCTGACGTGGACATTTTTAAATAATATTTTAATAGTATTTTAATTTTTGTTTTCTTTTTCATGTTCTTCCTTCTTGCTACTGTTCGTGGCCGACGAGCTAGCCGGCAAGGGTCGCCGGAGCTCACCGGCCGCCGGTGAGGGCTTCGCGGCCCCTGACCTGCGTCGCCGGGCCTTGCCTAGGCCATGGCGGCCGCCGGTGAGCCCCCCTCGCCTAGGGGCAGCCTCGCCCACTACTGCGTCGGTCGGGGGAACCGCAAGTAGTGGAAAGACTACGATCTGTGATGTTCAACAACGAATCAGTGAAAGAGCACTTCCTTCCTCAGATCCAAAGGTCGCTGTCGCTCAAACCCAAAACCAAAGGTCATTGTCATCCATCTTAGATTACTCGATCTAGCACAAACCAAATAAAGGCAAGAGTTTCACCCAGGTTCGCTCAACGGACTAGGGTCGAAGCCTCAGCTTGGGGTTGCCGAAAGGATATGGAAGAGCTGTGATCGTCGCCGCAGCCGCAGGCAAGGCTGCTCTCGCCCAGATCTGGGCGAGGGGGCCTCACCCGCGGCCTCCATGACCTCGCCTAGCCTGGGCGAGGCCTGGTGACGCAAGTCGGGGGTAGCGCTCTCACCGGCGGCCGGCCAGCTCCGGCGACTCTCGTCGGCCACGAACAATAGCAAGAAGGAAGAACATGAAAAAGAAAATAAAGATTAAAAAAATTAATTTAAAAATATTTAAAAATGTCCACGTCAGCATCGGTCGGCAAAATGAACTGAATTGGCACAATTGCAAAAGATTTAGGACTCAACTGGCAAAAAAAAAAAAAGGTTTAGGACTGAATTGGCACAATTACAATAGGTTTAGGGCTGTTTTGATAATTATCCCGACAAATAAGTAAAACCTCAATAGCAAGAAGACATGTTAATCAAATCTATTTCGTTGGTGAAAGTACCACTACCTCCTTTCTAGCATGCGCAATTGAGATTAATACGTTTGAACATCCAATTTACACCGATGTGTCGGAAGAGTTGTGATTTTCTTTTGGGCAAGTGTCAAGGAATGTGAAATGTCGGACAACAAACGTTTGAAGGAGCGAAGTACTAAATTTAATTAGGGATAAATGTTTTTTTTTCACATCTTTATTTTTTCATCCTTGCTTGATGTTGTATTTATTGATGAACGAGATGTCTTGAAAACTCCCTCAATTGTCCTACACCAAAGGCTTGTTTGATAAGACCGAAAAATAAATGCTAAAAATGTAAGTAGTAAATGTAAACTCTAATTAATCTTAAGTGCTAAAAATAGATACAAAAAGTTGTTTTGGTGATAATCGCAGTAGAAGAATGATTATTACCGACCGGTTTTAGCAATATATTTGCAATTTTCTACTTGTAATTAATTATATTTTTTGAATGAATTAAGGAACCCCTCCCTCCTCCCTTATTAGCACAATAAGTTGATATCCAATCTGGGCGAGCGAGGCCGTCACGGCCGCCCAACCCCAGTGAGGCTTGCGACGCCCTCGACGCGTGCCGTCGAGGGCGTCCCGGCCCTCCCCTATGGCCGGCAACCCTTGCCGGCCCTAAGGGTTTAGGGAAAAAAAGCTAAAGAAAAAAACCATTAAATACAAAAATTTACTAAAATATTATTAGGAAAAGTTCACGTCAGTGTCGGCTAGTCAAATGGACTGAATTAGCACAAATGCAAAAGGTTTAGGACTGAATTGAAAAAAAAAAAGGTTTATGATTGAATTGACAGAGTTGCAATAGGTTGAAGGCTTTTTTTTGGGTAATTCTCTCCTATGCAATTGACTTAAATGGTTCAATTAAGTCAAAAACTAATCAATTAGTAAGTAAGGAAGGGGTTATCTAATCCATCCGACAGAATAATAATTGCAAGCAATTACAATCTTACCAAACATACTAACAAAACCTACCAATGATTATCTTTTTCTATATTCGGTAAGAAAGTAACAATATTCAACTATCAAATTTTTATGTCATCAAATGACTTTTTAATTCTATTTTCAACACTTACGATTACGATTATCGACACACAAACTTCAGTATCCAAATTTCCATCCCCTTTTGACACCAAAAATAAAAATAAAAATTCCAGCGCTTAATTTTCAATTTTACTAAACAGGACCTAATGCCAAATGCTAAGGTTGTGAAACAAGTTTAATCTCACTACGACCCCATTTGTTTCACTGAAAAAAAAATGATTTAAATTTTTTTTTCCTAAAAACAATCGCTTGAAATAATTAGCCAACGAAAAATATTTTCGTCATCGATATCAACTTAGGTATGGACATCTTTGGAGACGATGAAAACGTTATTTGTTCGTTCATTTTTGTAAGCGATACAATTGATTATTTTTAAGAGAAGGTTTTCCAAATCATTCGTTTTTTGCGGAAACAGTGCCTAAGTGCTGAATTTTCAATTTTCAGTACTTAATTGGGTTATCAAAGAGGCCATTTTGGCTAAGTTACATTCAAGATCATATATTTATTATCAAATCTTTAAAATATATTTGAGAGATATCTTTGGCTAAGTAATAGGATTTGTTTCTTTTTAGTTTTAAGTTCAATGGAT
Organism: Lenwebbia sp. NSW1173648; assembly: GCA_029784005.1. Lineage (NCBI taxonomy): Eukaryota > Viridiplantae > Streptophyta > Magnoliopsida > Myrtales > Myrtaceae > Lenwebbia > Lenwebbia sp. NSW1173648. The sequence goes on from JARCGZ010000011.1 coordinate 3,581,205, forward strand.
TTTTCATTCAAAGAAGTACAAATGATTGAATGAAATTAGTTAGATTGTTCAGGTCTGGTAATCCTAATTTTATACAAATCTACAATGTTCTAAATTTCCTTATACCATTTGATTAAGAATCTATAGTGATTTTTATGAATAGTTCAAAATGGAATGATATAATTTTCAAATTTGCTCGAAGGCGATGTCTTCTTATCCATTACGTTAACAACAAACATCCCATATGAATCTTAGAATTAATTTGACGCAACCATCATTCACTGTCTAATTCAGTAATTTCGCGAGTTTTTGTCCTTGCGGCAGACCGTGATTCATCGTTTCTTCCAAATCACACGGTGGTCTCTACCCAAGGTCCCGTGCTCTCGCGAACACACAACCAAATCCTTCCAACGTTCCAAAAAGATTTCTCGCAGCTGGGCCCCACCCACCACTTCCCTCCGGAAAAAATCCCCGAAATTTTTTCAGATTCCCGCTCATCTTTCAAACTCTGCTTCCCCAAAATCGAGAACGACAAGAGAGAGAGCTCCTTCCGTCTCCCTTCCTGCATCGCTTCGCTTCCCCTCGCCACCCAATCTCCGCCTCTGTCTCTCTCTCAAGTCCCTCGCGGCCACCCGAGAAGCATGCCTTGCAAGCGAAAAGCTAGGGCCGGAGCAGCTTCCGCCTCCGCCAAGAGGGGGAAGGCAGAGAACCCGAAGGAGGCGCCCCCGGAGGTGGAGGAGCAGCAGCAGCAGCTCAACAGTCAGGTCAACGAGAGATCCACTGATGCCGACGAAGCGCCCGTTAAGGATGGCGTCCCTTCGACTAGCTCTCGTGCCGACGACGACGGCAACGATGAGGCGTCGGAGTGCCAGTTCGTTGGGGCACCGATTCCCAACGAGGAAGCTCGCCAGAAGTGGCCAAACCGGTACCTTGGTTTGGGCAAGGTAGTCTTTCGTGTTTTTTCTTTTCTATGTAGTCGTTTTCTCTCGAATCCGATTCATCTCAGTGACTTGCCATTGGGTTTTGGTGCTGGTTTGTTCCTGCTTGTTGAAAAGTGTTGCTTTAGGGGTCGTAGATCTACTATTAGAGAAGGGCATTTAGAGAAGATGAGATTTTTGCATTCTGTATTGCTTAGATTCTGCACCTTCAAAATGTGACGTCCTTATCTTTTGGTAACTCTTGCATTTGTTTTTTAAGACTTTAAAACTAAGGCTCCAATTGACGTAATGCTTTGTCAGAATGCTCTCATCCATAGTAATCTAAACTGTTAATACTTGAATCATTAGACATTCAAGGCATCTATCACTTGTGGAAGGTATCGAAGCTTATTTCTGATGAAGTTTTTTACTCCCAAGTAGCTCATTAAGGTGCTTACTCATCAGTTCCTTGGTGCAAGTATTGATCCTTTAATCTAGAGGATCATTAGCTAAACTAAACTTGCTATTTAAGCGATGGCATTTGTTCATGGCTTGAGAGTCAGTCAAAACAGAGGAATCTTTGCACTTGTTTTATAGATAATCAGTCTCAAACCATTGATTTTCCAATGTCAAGTTCACGTTCCAGCTCTCTAGTGTGTGGATAAATAATGAAAATATCATATAAAGGCAATAAGCCCTTATTACCATTCTACGTTACCGTACATGAGATTATCGACATGCAATTTCTTTTGTTGCTTTGAATATTCCTTCCTTGCTCTGCTGATATTAATCTTTTGTCATATTATTCGTATTGATACATTGCCATGGTGCCTTTTCTATCTTGCAGAAGAAAAAGGTGGTCAACGGCAGTAAAGAGTACGATTAGATTTGAATACCTGCTTATTTTTTCTGAGATAGGTTGATCTTCTTTTCCTTGTCAACAATTTTATTTCCTAGATGTTTTAATACAACATTTCATTTAGTAGAGGGGATAACGACATTATCCAAGCGAAGTGCCATTTCAGAAAGGCGAAGGTTGATGGGGCCTTGTATGATATTGGCGACGATGCCTTTGTGAAGGTGAGTTATTAAATATTTCTTTCCAAAATTGCAACTATACATATTTTGCAATTATAAAACATCAGGCCAGTGGAATAAAAAGTTTATCTATAGAAGCGAATTTTGATCTACCAATGATTTCATTATAGCTTCAATGACTACTCTTTCTTGCTAGTTTAAAATTGCCCTAATGATATATGATTTGAAGGATTCTACTTATGGTTGTATTGTATAACTTGAAATATGCTCGAACATTTTATGCATCAATCCTATTCTTGACATCGATGTAGCTAATGTGGTTTTGTTTGGAGTCTTTCGAATATCATCTGAATCAAGGGAGTAATAAGGCAAACTTCATGACAATCAGGGCGTGCTAGTCTTATGCAAAGATGAGATAGATCTCTAGTATGACATAGACTACCACCAGCAAACCCGTGGCATAAAGCTTGGCATTACACACTCTAAATGTACATTGTCTAGATTATTATTCATTTTTTATGTTATTTGTACCGCCAAAGATGAGATATGGCAATTTTGTTTGGTGCATACCTTTAAATGCATGTTTCTTGTACTTTTCTTTTTCGGGATAAGCAAAAGGTTGGGAAGGGGTGACCAACGCGTGTTGCTCATACTTAATCTCTATTAATAGGTTGGTTGGAAATAGTTGACACACTTAGTTAAGTTGTATTGATGAAGCATATGCAACATCAAACTCACAAGTTTGTTCATAGGAAACTTAAGCTTTTCACTAAATTTTGTTTTGATGCAATTAAAGTGTTTGAAAGGTACTTGCTTAAATTGTCTCATAAACTTTACTAGCCGTATGGTAACATATGGAAAAAACTATGAATACTACCGAATTCATTTACATTCAAAAGCCATACGCACGTCGCATATTCTTGGTCCACATGGCTACGATGATTTCTTGTTTATATTTGTACTTTGGCTAATCAATGTGTTAGGCTCCACAATTCTTTGGCTTGGAACATGATGTACTTTCTAGCTAAAGGATCTATCTAGGTTTTGACTGTCTTTCTTCCTCATCACTTTCAGTAGGATTTTGTTAAGGAGGCTAAAAATCTGAGGATTGTCTCACATAGTTGGAGAGTTAGGCAGTTGCAAAGTCAAAGTTTTCTCGCTCTTGTTGAGCCAAAGGTTAACAATGAAGTGCATTAAACTTCCAATTATTTATTGGACCGAGTTCTACACAATCTTTCTCCTTCAGATGCTAAGCTCAGCCGTGATTTTAGTACAAACTTCTTGAACCTTCTAATATTTTTCAAGATTGTATTTTTTTCTATGAACTTCAGATTGCGATTGTAAATTTTTTTTTCAGTTAATTTCATATGTATTCCTTATCTTTTGGTCTATTTGAGGGAGCTTTGATACCAAGGTACTTCAACTATGTGAAAATATCTTACGATTGATAATTTACTAGACAAGGTCTTAGTAACCAATTGTAAATCGACATTTGTGAATTGCGAGACCACCATATGAACTTCATTGATGACTTTTTTGGCCACTTAACTCAGGCTGAGGAAGGGGAAGACAATTATATTTGTAAGATCGTGGAATTATTCGAGGCAGTTGATGGCTCAAATTATTTTTGTGCGCAATGGTATTACAGAGCTCGAGATACAGTAAGTATGTTTATAATCTTTTTTATGCTCTTATCGGCTTTACGATTATCTTATTTTAACTTATTTATTTGTAATAGGTCATCAAGCAATCGTTTGATCTCATTGATGACAAGCGCGTTTTCTTCTCAGAAATACGCGATGATAACCCCTTAGAATGCCTCGTTGAGAAGCTGAACATTGCTCGAGTGTTACTCGAGGTATGTTTAACATTAGTTTCTTCGGATTAAATCTTTCTTAGTGACATCGCAAGAGTATTTTGATTTTGATTTGTAGATCAATTTGGAAGCAAAAAAGGCAGCAATTCCGCATTGCGACTATTATTGTGACACTTTGTATCTATTGCCATACTCAACATTCAAACAATTGCCTACAGGTAGTCCTTGGATACCCGTATTCCCATATCAGTTTTCTCTTCATTAATAAGATAAAAACATGATAGGAAATCCGTAATTATCATTGCATCTGTTTTTGTTTTTGGACAGGTTTCTGACATCTGATTTTATAATGTAGATCATAAGGTGGATGGTTGTGAGACTTCATCAACCATTTCAAGTGATGATGTTGAAATTGCTGGCTCAACATGCGAGGGGAATTCCAAGGATATTACCCAAAATAGTAAGAAGGGGGAGGCGACACTACTAGATATGTATTCTGGTTGTGGTGCGATGTCCACCGGGTTATGTCTTGGAGCAAATCTTTCTGGTTTGAATCTTGTCACGGTATGCATTTTGTAAACTTTTTGTCATAGAAAAAGGTTAGTATGCACAACTTATGCTTTCTTGATTTCATTTGTTCATAGAGGTGGGCTGTTGACATGAACGAACATGCATGCAATAGTTTGAAACTAAACCACCCGGACACAGAGGTACAACCTTTCTCTTTTGTTGATGAGTGTATCAATTTTGCCAATATGCATATGTTCTGATAGCATTGTATTGTTGGCTGTTATCGTGTAATTAGGTGAGGAATGAGTCTGCAGAAGATTTCCTCTTGCTGTTGAAGGAGTGGCAGAAATTGTGCATGCAATTTCACCTCATTGAAAGCGATGGTCAGCAGCTGCCACATGCTGATTTATTTAGTGTGGATGACGGAATAAGCGATGAGGAGGAAAACAACAAGGATGACGATGGGGGTAGTGATGGTGAGGTCTTTGAAGTACAAAAAGTTCTAGCAATTTGCTATGGAGATCCTAAAGAGAAGGGAGACAGAGCATTGTACTTCAAGGTACTTAAAATATTGAATTTAACTTGACAAACTTGGACATTTATTGATACATAGCTTCATCCATTTTGTTTTCTTTTTAGTCCTTGATTTATGCTTAATTACGAAGAATGCAAACCTTTTCATTCTAGTCGATTCTTAGTCTATGACAATGGCTAGGTTGTTGATGAATTTTGGATGCTTAATAATTCGTTATATACATCTTACAAAACCCATGTACATTTATATATGGATGTATATGTTATAATTCGATCATGATGCTTCGTGTACTTTAGCATGTGACCCTTGATTTCACATAACCTAGGATCCTAGCAGTGTGATTCTTTTCTAGTGCTTTTAAAAAATTGAGTCTTGTCATTTTGTTGCAGGTTTCATGGAAAGGGTATGGTCCCGATGAGGACACTTGGGAGCCGATTGACGGCTTATGGTAGGCACCATGATAAAAATGAACTTGATATGAAAATCTCAAGTTCCGCATCTCTAACATACTATCTTTGTGTCAGCAACTGTTGTGAGAAACTAAAGGAATTCATCCTTGAAGGTCACAAATCAAAGATTCTGCCTTTGCCAGTGAGTTTTTCAATTCCAATGTTTTTTTCTTTTTGCGTCTTATCGTGTATCCTCTTTATGAACCTTCTCCACGACGACCTCTGGATACACTTTACACGAGAAGCCTTCCTTTGAGCTGGGAGACTCATCTCTTTGTTTCATCATTTATTATTCATAGTAGATATTTCCTAGTGAAAACTGTTCCGTTCAGATTAGTGTGGTCATTGTACTTGATTGCAAAGAAACAATCACCTTAAGAGTTCCTCTCCTTGGCTAATTTTTTCAGGGGGATGCAGATGTGATCTGTGGTGGACCGCCCTGTCAAGGAATAAGCGGTTTCAACCGTTTTAGAGATCAGGACAATCCTTTGGCTGATGTGAAAAACAAGCAGCTTCTTGTGTTTATGGAAGTTGTAGAGTTTTTGAAACCAAGGTTTGTTTTGATGGAGAATGTGGTGGATCTAGTTAAATTTTCTAATGGTTTCTTGGGGAGGTATGCACTTGGTCGTTTAGTGCAACTGAACTATCAAACAAGATTAGGTATGATGGCCGCAGGAGCATACGGGCTTCCTCAATTTAGAATGCGTTGTTTTCTGTGGGGTGCTCGTCCCAGTGAGGTAAACTTGTATATGCACCTATGTTTTAGATAAAGTAGTCTTAAACTTGTGTCTATCTTTATAATAAGAATTTCACTCACTGATTTTTATTTGATGCATTAGAAGTTGCCCCAATACCCATTGCCAACGCACGATGTTGTTAGAAGAGGTGTCATTCCTGTAGAATTTGAGGTATGGGTTTCTGTGTTATAATATGTAATTTACTGAAGGCGTAGTCTAAAATTTCCTTGAAATAAAATCAGATGCACACTGTTGCCTACGATGAGGGCCATTCACACGAATTGCAAAAGAAATTGCTACTGGAGGATGCAATCTCTGATCTTCCACCTGTATGTATCTTTATCATCCTGGTGTTGTTTTTAAAGCTTTGATTGATTGTAATTCTGATGGATTTCAATTGATTTAGGTTGGGACTTATAATGGAAGAGATGAAATGCCATATGAGAAAGCTCCACAGACAGATTTTCAACGTTTTATTAGATCAAGTGAAAAAGGTGAATAGCATTGTTTTGTTTCCTTGTATATAAAACATTAAATGCAAAATACCTAAATAACTACTAAAAAAAAATGTGGTACAGGATTTTATTTCAAGTTTTTTACATGTATACTCTTTAGATGGATGTAAATAGATTGTAGTGTAGTTCACGAGTAGATAGACATTCTTGGGTGCTATCATTAAACCATCTTTGCTTTAAAAGTAACTTTAACCAATGGTTTTGTGACATGCATGAGATAGAAGCTCTTAAAAATGAGCATTTTCAAAATTGTGTTGATACAAGATTGATACTCATGTTGCTTTTGTTGAGGTTGATGTCTTGTATTTTATTATCCAAGAGATTATGGCGCCCTCGAGCCGTCAGAAACATTTTATGTTCAGTCATAGCAGTATTTATATGGGAAACTTAAATACTTTAGGCTATGTGGGCAATTTTGTAATTTGTGCCATGTAGGGTTTCGCTATATATATTTAGGGCGAAACAGGTCTCTAAAGAAAAGAGAGGGGGAGAAGAGCGGCTGTGCATTTTTCTACGTTATTAGTGAAACAGATCTCATCTCCCCATGGACGTAGGTAGGCGGAACATCTCCTCTGCTGAACCACGTAAATTCTTGTGTTGTGCGAATTTCCATTACTTTCTTGCATCGTTGATAAGATCGAATTTAGATATTCGACAGCTTGATGGGCACTCCCTCTGTTATTGCCTTATACTGGTTCATATTGCCTCAGAGGCTAGGGTGGCATGCTAGTAGGAGTCGATTTAATTGGGTCTAATTTAAGGGGAAGTGAGCTTAGCAGGATGTTTCCTGTTCACTAAGATTTATTGACTAAGCTTTTGCGTGTTTTGGGCTTGCTTAACTAAACAAAGTGCGCGATTCTGGTTTTTCATTCTCTTTGTTTTCTAATCCTGGAATTTTTACAGAAATGATGGGGATCACAGACAACTCAGTGGACTCGGGTCGACTTCTCTTTGATCATCGACCCCTTGAATTGAATACGGACGACTATGAACGTGTTTGCTGTATACCAAAGATAAAGGTTTTCTTTGTTTTCTTGTATTCATGAAAGTCAACATTCTTCTAACTTATTTATCCAAAGCTCTGCTTTTTGCTGGAAATTTCGTGAATTTTGTGAAGGGGGCGAATTTTAGGGATTTGCCTGGTGTTCGTGTGCGTCCGGACAAGAAAATTGAATGGGACCCTGACGTTCCCAGGGTTTATTTGGACTCGGGAAAACCATTGGTAATATTATACATTCATTCATACTTCCCCCAGTTTCTTTTTTTGACAGAATTTTGTTCATCCTTCCTAATGACATTTAGCCTTTTTCCTTTGCAAGTCTTATAACAGAACTGCTGTCCTTCTGCAGGTCCCTGATTATGCAATGACGTTTGTGCGTGGTATTTCCTCAAAGTAAGTGTTAAGGTGCTTCGTTACATTTAGTTTTTGTAATTTCAGCATTCCAACCTCTTCGAATTATGTAGGCCTTTCGCACGTGTGTGGTGGGATGAAACTGTGCCTACTGTAGTGACTAGAGCAGAACCCCACAACCAGGTAGGCTACTTCCCTTAATTAGTGGCAGAGTTCGATTTGGAGATGATTATATGTCCATCTTTTACGGTTTCTACACTTGTGGTTGTCGACTAATGTGGAGTTTTCGATAGTTAAATTCTGTGTGACCTCAGTAACGACGACTTGTTTCACTCTATTTTGTCACAATAAATATTGTGTAATTGCTAGCTAAATTAGCTTTCATATTGTTAACTATGATGAGATTTTTATTTTATGAATATTGTTCCGAACATATGAAGTCATTTCCCTGTAAAGTCAGTATTAGGTGAGAATTGGATATTTCTTGATGCATTTCCAATGTTGTGTCAGAAGTTACCGTCCATTTCATCTTTAAGCTGAAAAGACTAGCAAAAAGGAAATCAGTTGTTCACGTTATTATACAATAACGAATAAGCAATGGCCAACAAATTACTTGGTCAACTATGCAGGCAATATTGCATCCCGAACAAGACAGAGTTTTTACCATTCGTGAAAATGCAAGACTTCAGGGTTTTCCTGATTATTACAAGCTTACTGGCCCCATCAAGGAGAGGTAACTATTTGATAAATGGTTTCCACTCTATGATTTGTGAACATCACAGAAATCCACAATTTACAAAGACCATTAGTTAAAACGAAATGTGCCCCAATTGCACAAGCGTCCTTCAAGTATGATTACATGATGTTGTGAGCTGCATAGCATGAATGCCGATAGAGTATATATTCTTCCTTGGGTAAGTTAAATATATACCGCAAGGTACCGTATAGTGTATATATTCTTCCTTGGGGTAAGTTGAATAAAGGCTGCAAGGTATCAATTATCTGCATATGCTAGGATGAAGCTGTTATATTATAGGCACGTCTTTTTAGCTTTTTACGGTTTTAAATTGTGCTGAGGTGAGGGCGTGTAGTTCCTATAAACACCAAGGCATTAGATCATTTATCATCAAGTTTTCAGAGAACTTGGGTCGATGTGACCAAGCATAACAATGGTAGATTAGTCGCTAGAGTTTGGGGACAACGTACACTCGATACAGGCATTTTCCTTCTGCTCACAACAAAATCTAGAGAGGTGCATAGACAATCCAGTTGAAATTAGAAAATGCTTGCTATTTGTTTGTTGAAACTAAATAGTAGAATAATAGTGGCCTGGACAAGGTTATAATATATGTATGTGTACCTATCATAGTTTTTAAAGGTCTTTTGGAAAATTTATCTCTTGAAGCATGTTGCATGCTTTGATAGTCAGAAGTGATAAATTATTCTCAAGAATTACTTTGTCAAGTCATGTTTTTCATTTTTCAACAATCTAATTTCCCCAAGCATCTAATTGGGTTTCTCAAAATGAGCCCCGCTGAATTCTTGTTAGCACAAGAAGTTTTGATCAGATTATATCACACTTAATCTAGGTGGTCTAGAAATGCAAGCAGGCATTCCGCTGGGAAAAATTCTTATTGTACTTCACAATTATATGTACAGCTAAGTATTTTTTGTGTTTTTGCTCTTACTTTCATTCTCCATTATTTTACCAGATACGTTCAAGTTGGAAATGCAGTTGCAGTTCCTGTAGCTAGAGCTTTGGGATGTGCATTGGCTAAAGCTTTCCAAAAAAGTGCCAATGAAGATCCATTGTTTCGGTTGCCTGATAAGTTCGTCAATAAATGTGAGCAACATTCTTCTGCATCGTCTGAAAATGATGAATAGTTGTACTGTCGAAGAAGTGAATTGCAGGTTATTGAGATTAAATCACAATGATTTGGAGTGGAAGCTATAGTTGAAGCGATTGATTTGTTCGCCACCACAATTTGGAGTGGCGCTCGTTGTGACATCATCCATGACACATTAGAGGCTTTAGGGAAAAAGAAGTCTCTCGGCCTCAGGCTTTTCTGGACTCAGAGAGAGAAACAAAGCTTCACATGAGTTTTGTCCCTTTTGTGATTAATTTGCTCTGTAATATTATTTGGTCGGTCGGAAGGTGTCTAAGTTATCTTTTTTGGTTGCTTATGTGAGAACCCTCCTTTGCTGTATTTTATCCCGAAGTAATTAATTAAATGAATGACTGAGTTCTTGCACCCACCTTCTCTTCAATGTATTATTTTTCGTCATTTTAGTAATAGTTTAGGTACTTAATTTAACTCGTTAAATTTAGAAATGACGTTTTATATTGGACAAAAGTTGAAAAATTCGATCAAATTAATTGAAAGTTTACATGATGTTGTACATTGGGCAAGTTCAGAGACTTATGGTTCATTGCACTTAGTCCCTTATCCAAAGGTTTACTATATCAAGATTAATGCTTACTTTGAGATCTCTACCAGTGAAGTGTCCACAAATTTGACATCCATCATCATAGACTGAAGAAGATTAACTCAGATTCATTACCGATACAAATAACTCTTGCTGATACACTTCAAAATTTTAATTTCTTATGTTTCTTGGTAAAAATAAACTAGTAAAATGACAGGATGAATTTCTGCACAGGTATCAATTCAACTGAACCATTTGGTAAAAACTGATATTCATGCCTATGCCTAAATTCATCCTCCCACCTGATCAAACATGTCTAGCATTTGTTGCAAAGAGCTTTGCTTGGAACACGTATTATTTGGTTATACTGTCAATGCTTAGGGTATCTCCAAGCATGCAATGCTTTACCTTTCAAAGCAAGCTGACATGCTTTCTTTGAATCTATATGGAAAAGAACACAAGAAAAAAAAAAGTTGCTGCAGTTGGTTTGAGTTCTTTACTTCAGATAGTTGAATCAAATGCTTCGCGAATTAGTAGTTAGCTGAGGACCATGGCTGCAGGAATTGGTCATAAACCCTCAAGCACTTGGTATCACTAGCCACTGCATCCTTCAAGGATCGCAAATGGCCTGTTCCTTGTGGAAACTTGTTTAAAGAGACTTCTTCCAACCTTCATGACAAAGACCCGTAAGTCGGCTGGCTGATTGAGAAGTTAGTTGTGCGGAAAGACGACTTCCGATTTTGGAATCTGAATACGTTTGAGCAAGGGCAATGCACTGCAAAATGGCATATGTGCCCGCTCTAATAATAAGTCTAAATGAGGTACAAAGCGATGGCAACTTGAAGAAGAGGGGGAAGTTGCATCCTTTTGGGAAGACTAACCTTTCAGAGACAGAAAGGGAAGATGGAAAAGAGTAGCAAGGAACGAACTTGATGGGATAAAAGTGTACTAAGCACCCCTCTAATGTTTGACTTCATGAACGTCAAAGGACGAAAATAACAATTGAAAGTGGATACTGCTAGTTACCTATCGTGTATCACACAAAAGAAGAAATCTTTTTGTCCCGATTGGCGACCGAATATGAAGGTCGAACACATTCGGTCATTTACAGGCAGGGCCGTCATTGAAATGACCCTTTTTTTTAAGGTAGGAACTCAGATTGCAATAAACCAGGACGAGATGAGGGCATTGGCGGATTGCATTTATGCAAATCGTCTATTCTTATTCCACCTTGATGATATAAGCAGGCAAAGGCTAAGGCTGTGAGCCTAAACACATTCATGAAACCTATCTCTTATTCAGTCTCATTGAACAGACTAAGGCCATTTAGCTTGATCCCTGCACAGAGTATTCATTGGCCTGAGTTCTAGATTGCTAACTCTAAATTTTCACTGCAGTCCAATCATGTCCTCGTGTCCACATCTTAATGAAATCAGGAAATCCAGCCTCCAACCACACACCATTCAAAGTCTCTGCCCAAGAAGTTGAAACCAACCTTCCTCGAAGAAACAGATCCCTTCGTCAAAATTGGTTGGCCAACCCCTAATGTTTCGATTTCGCGTCTCTATCTCCGAACAATTTCGTTTAGTAAATGAGAAGTTTTTTCTGACAAAAAAAAAACTGCAAACAGACGAAAATCTAACCATACCTCAACGGCCATCCCGAAACAATCCCGACGTCAGACGGACAAGAGCAAGAACGAAGATCAAAAGTTCAACCAGTGTTGGGTTGCGGACTCGATCGGGCGGCGGAAAGCGGGGGCAGTCGCAGCACGGCTTCCTCCGTCTCAATCGGATCTGACCTTAGTATCTACCAAACCAAAGTCGAACAAACAACCCCGTCAATTGCAAATGAATACGAACGAACGACAGCACGAAAAACGAGTACGAGAGAGAGAGAGAGAGAGAGAGATACGGGGTCTTGGAGGACGGGCTTCGTGTCGTCGGTAGCTCGTCGGAAGGGAGGCTTGGGGTGAGGGAACTGTTCCTTCTTGACTGGGCTTTGGAATTGGGTCGGACGGTCAGCATCGGCGTTGGATTCCATCGAAATTGACGACGAAGCTTTCATCGTTCTGTTGTCGAATCGTTGACGAGCAAAGCGACGGTGGGTTTTTGGAATTCCAGAGACGCGTGTCGGGAGAGTGAAAACCAGTGCTCCCGATTCGGTAACTTCCAGCTTTTGTAACTTCTTGTTGTAAATCAATTGAAAAATCAAACATCTAAATATGACATGACAATTTCATCAGATTTTTTTTTTTTATCGAAATAGTTAAATGCTAGTGGACAAATTTTAGGATGGTAACGTGTATTAAGAAAGCACATCAATTCGCTCTAATGTTATAAATTCCAATGGAGCCAACATTGTTACCTGGCCAACATTGTTCCCCATTGGAATTCCAGTTGGTGGAAAACCTCTCTTAATAGAACTCCCTTCATTTCATGGCAGTGACCCTCTGAGAAAAAATAGTAAGAAGTCAGCAGCAAGGGAGTCAAAGAAAGGCAAGAAGTCTGATTCTTGATTCTTAGTTTCGCATAAGAAAATAAAGTTGGGCCTTTCTTAAGCCGAAATAGCTCTTAAAGCTTGAATTGTCAATGGGGTGCCCAGCCCTTGACAATTCCACGCAAGGATGCTCATTTGTAACCCGGTGGCTTATTAGGGTAAGCCACCAATGCCCGTGTGTTTGCTTCTTCCGTTGAACTCACAGGTGTCTCCATTAAGTTAGATTCGTCCAGTAACATAGTCTGCGTGTTCTGAGAGGAAGAGACTAAAGTTCCAAAACCAAATGGTGGTGGACCCAAATGGTATAGGTGGTGGTTTAGCCATCTTATGGAAGGAGGAGGCTAGGGTGTAGATTTTATCAGCCACAAACAGCTTCGTAGATCTGCGATATGAAGATCATACTCAGGGGAAACCTTTCAGATTGACCTGTTTTTACGCTCCAGCAACTTATCAGGAGAGAGCTAGAGTCTGGGACTAAATTAGACATTTAAAGGCAGCAAACAACCTCCCATGGGTGTGGATAGGGGATTTCAACGAGACTCTCTACTGTTGGGAAAAAGTGGGTAGAAGGGGGACCGATAATTATCGAATGCAGAATTTCAAAGAGCTTCTTAAAGACTATGGTATGATGGATATGGAGAGTAAGGGATGCGCGTATACCTGGTCTAATAACAGAGAATGGGAGAATTTAGTGAAAAAAAGACTAGACAGAGCCATTTGCAATCAAGCCTGAAGAGTAACATTCCCAGCAGCAGAGGCCTTTGCGCTGCCTGCAATAGGGTCGGATTATAGCCCTATTTTGATGTCTTTAGCCAATGAAAAAGTAAAAAGAAAGAGATCCTTCAGATTTGAATCGTTTTGGCTGGAAAGTAAAGATTGCAGTCGTATTATTAAAGAAAGTTGGGAAGGACTTGAGGGGGAAGGTGCAGATTTGGTAGCGAAATTAATGGCTATTGCTGTAGCATTGGAAAAATGGAGTAAAAAGAATTTCCCAAACAGCCACAACCAAATTAAAAAGCTCCAAACATATCTCCAGAGGCTTACTAACAACTAGAACCCAACCATAAACAGAAACACACAAAGAGATATACTAGACCAAATCCAAAATCTGTGGCAGAGGGAAGAAGTGTACTACAGATTAAGATCAAGAGTGAATTGGCTGTGATGGGGGGATAAAAACACTAAATTTTTTCATGCGACAACTATCTAAAGAAGGCAACAGAACAGAATATCTATGTTGAAAGTGATTGGGCAAGAAGTCTGGATTAAAAACCTCTCGGTTCTAAAGGAAATGACCTCAGAGTTCTTTATTGATCTATATACCTTAGCCGGCCCTCGGAACTTTGATCCGGTGCTAGAACAATACCCCTCAATGGTACCAGAGGAAATGAATGACGAGCTATCAGCTGAAGTTACTCTTGAAGAGGTCCAAAAAGCAGTTTTTGAGATGGGGTCTGAAAAAGCCCCAAGTCCAGATGGTTTAAATGGCCTCTTCTACCAGAAAAATTGGGAGTACATAAAGATGAGAGTGTTTGGGGAGGTCAAGAAGTTTTTTGAAGATGGAATTATGAACCCTGAGCTTAACGCTACACACATTACTCTTATTCCAAAGGTGAAAAATCCTGAGAGACTCGACCAATTCAGACCTATAAGTCTGTGCAACTTCGCTTAGATAGATTGTCACGCCCCGACTCTCGACGCACGGACAACCCTGCCAAACGCCTCAGGTAAAAAAGGTTAACGTCCCAGGCACGCTAACGACCTACCTAAATATACCACGCATGCGGAAACGATCTACTCCCCAAACAATCATAAAACAACAGGGATAGAAAAGCAGGAAGTCACATCAATCAACATCAGCAATCTCAACAAAAGATTTCATTCAATAATAGATATTCATTAACCTTAAGGAAGCTACAGAAACAACAAGCCTATCATCAAGGCTGCTTTCTAAGACCAACAAAAGGGTACTGGGTCAGGACATGGTTAACTTCATATCTACTCCAAAAGAGGGGGAGGTCCCGACACCCTCGTCATCCACAACAACAGATCTCCAAGGCTACGAACCTGAAAAAGGGTTAACCACAACGAGGTGAGAAATAAATCTCAGTGAGCTAACGCCTAAGCCCGGCTAGGGCGTTGACTCACTCAGGTGACCTATACACACAAAAAATCGCAATAGTATAACGCCAATCACATGCAAGCTTACCACGCCTTGGATCACACATAAGAAAAACTTGACTTGACACGACAGTCAACCAACCAAGGCAACAACTAGAATACCATAACAGCTTGCAAGCACAATGCAACACGCGTGTTCCGGTTAGTAATGGCCACTCGGCCCCGCACAATAGACAGTTAGTGCGCAGCACACTAGACAGTTGGTGCTCTTCCGACATGACCGGGCTTCGTCCCTTACTTCCGGCGACGGCAACCGATAGACCGTGTGGTTCCGATCGACACGACACGGAACTACCAGGAATCTCTGTAGGGGCTTCGGTCCATCACAAGCTGCGACCGGCATCCGACCAGCCTGGCGACACAGACTGTCGTGCATCCGATAAGTCGTGTGATTCCGATCGACACGGCACGAACATATCAAGTATTCCATCATATGACCACACAAGCACCCAGGGAACCGGCCACTTTATATCTTTGCATTTAGTCCAATGCACCCACACACAAAATCGTGCTCAAAACCTGGCCTAAGACCATTTTCATGTTCAAATATGCAATTTAACTCCACACGTGGTCATGTGATACACGAATTATCCACCGGAATTTGCATCTAAATACGGGCGATCAATCCTCATACGGTCAATCATAAATCATTCAGAGCATTCAACAGTCAGGCATTGATCACCACATCAAACAGTCGACAATAAATTAACATATCGCACTCAAACATTAACACTGACCACATGCGACTCAACCGCTTACCAACCAACCAGTCAATCAATTCATCGCCCTCTCGGCTCTAACCAAGCGCTCGCTCGCGATCAAACAATTACAGTTGTTGACACCTAAATTTTGATTTTCCTTTTTATTATTTACTTTGCATAAAAAATCAGGAATTACTTTAGTTCCTACAAAAAATAATTAAATCATTTTTTATTTATTTATTTTTTCACATTCATGCATTACATTCGACCTGCGGTGGAAAATGGAGCTGAAATTGACGAACGGACGGGCTCAAACCCATTAAGAATTCGGCCACGACATGGACTTGAGTATACCGAATTTTTCATTATGATTTTGGACTCAAATCGGCCCATTTTAGCTCTTATAATCATGAAAGGCCCTCAGTTAATCACCCATTTGATTAATTATGGTCCAATTAGGCCCGAAATCGCAAAATAAGCCCACAAGAGCCTAAGAATTTCGGTCAATTCATATGGACCACCATTTGGACGAAAATTCTTAGTATTTTAATTGATTAAGACTCTTTAAAGATCAAAATTCCAAATTCATTAAAAGAGTCTTATCTTAACTAGAGATTAGAGTTTTAAGAAACTGAAACTCTATCCTTGTTTGGCTGAAAATAACAGAGAGTTCTAGTGGATTCGGACTCGCGAAATCTAACGGCTCACAAGTGGTCCTACTCTAACTAGGATCGACAATCCAACGGTCCCTAAAGACTCATATTGCTACTAGGATTAGTCTGCAAGAGTCTATATAAGGAACGCATCACATCAAGTTAAAGGGGGCGATTATTTTAGAAAAGAGCTGAAATTTGAGAGAGAGAACGGAAGGCCAGATAATTGTGGTACGCGGCTACGAGACAAAGGAGAAGAGAGATTCTCTCTCTGGAGCAAAATTCCCAAGAAGCCATGATGTCAACGTTTTGAGTGGGGGTGACCACGTTCTGCAGGATCAGAGAACCTTTCTCTCTCTGAATTTTATCCATACTCCAAAGCAAAAGGAAAGAAAGTTCCAAAAGGAAGACGTCGACATCGAGGAGCACTTCATATCTCCTGTACGCACGAAGTGGTTCCGCAGCCACATAGACGAATCCCCACCACCTCCGTGCGGCTACCGTCCACCAGCCGCCGCTTCCTCCCTCCTCCATCTAGCAGCTCCTCCGACCATCGTAGAGGCCCACCGGCGTCACCTACTCATCCACCGGTGCCCCTGCTCAGCCGTTCGTCGCCGTACAACTCAGATCCGACGCCACCGTCACTGTTCGCCCGAAATCCAGCTGTTGTTCACCACTGTTCAGCCCTGGTTTGAGGTCAATCAGTCCCTGTTTCGACATTATTTTAAGGTCTAATCTTGTTACCACTTGTGTTAGATCATTCGGGAGTGGTTTGGTAGCGAACCAAGCTCAAAAGGTACAACTTTGAGCGAATTCATCAAGCGCGCGCACTGCTGGAATTTGCTTGATAAAGGTATGAATTTCTAAGCTTTTGATTGCTAAATCGTGCTTGTTTGCTTGGTAACTCGCATTGTTGTTCTTTGACTTCTTTGAACACATTGATTTGCAATCGAAGCTATAAAAAATTCAACCTTTTTCCATTGAAGCATGCTAAAACCGGAAAATAAGCTTGTTGTGATATAAAATTCAGACTTTTTTAAGATCAACACGCCCACGAAGTTGGATGAATTCCACGCATGCCTTTGAGAATCAATCAATTAGATTGGAAAATATCTTTTTTTTTTCTCAAATTATGTTCACTGATTCTGAGATCGGATTGAATTGGTTGAAACAAGGGTGAATTTTTGCTAATCAGAATGAAGTTTTCAGCGCTCTATCTCTCTCTTGGCCGAATTGCACTAGCGGATGGCCCTTGATTCTATCCTTTGCACGTTGCTCTGTCAATTTGTTTCATGGATGTATGATATTAGCTCTATGTTATGGATAATGGTCACGGTGGGTAATTTTTGATGATTGGTTACAAAAGAAAAAAAATCATTCTTTGGGAGGTGGGAATTTTCATTTTACATGCTCTCCTGGCCGAATCTGATGTGCTCATGGATGAGCTTTTGCTTTGATTTTCGTCCATAAATGGTTGGAATATCTCTATTCTTGTGATTATTTGGCATATCTTGATGTTAGGGATAAAGGTTGGAGTGGATTGGATAATATCCAATTTTGATTGTTTGAATTAGATAATATCTGATTTATTGCGGATAATTTTTATTTTGGATAATTATCTCCACTTGCGATGTTGGTTGAATAATCTTATCTTTTGTGGATATCTGATGCCATGGATGATAATTGGTTGGTTTGGATAATTATCCAATTATTTTGAGAATTATCTGAATTAATTTTTCCAATCTTAAAGATAATTTTCTCAAATCAAAACTGGATCAAATTTTTGATGAGGAAAGGTGGATCCCCAATCTCAAATTTTCGGCCATCCCTCTTGGAATTTTCGATAATTCAAGATTAATTAGACTTTGTTTTTATTTATTTATTTTAGTCATGTTTGTTTGATTGTTTGCTTATTATAAAGTTTGCACATTTATAAACAAACATGCCCATAATGTATGCTTTCCTGTGTCTTGTGCCTTCGGTAAAATAAATCACTTGCCTTAGCCACGATCTTGTGGAATGGGATAGTGATTTGTATGGAATTTCGCGTTCTGCCCTTTGTCAAAAGGGACGATGTCATTCCATACCTACAATTCGCTTACTGACTCCAATCTAAGAGTACGTTGCGAATAAAATTCCATTCCGACCCTAAACTTTGGGTACGAGCGAATTTTTCGGAAAATTCAGAAATTAAAGGTACATTATGGGCATTTTTGTTTATTTTTGTTCATCCTTTTGTTTGCTTATTTTTGCTTACTAATTTTCAGAAAAAATAAAAAAATCATTTGCATGTCATATAGTTTTAGATCATACTTTGCCATGTCATATAGTATAGTTTGCATTCACATTTTCTCAAAGAAAAAATAAAAACAGTCAGTTCACTTCATCAATCTAAAGGGATTTTTCATGAAATCTGGTACCGAAAGGGCATTAATTTTTTCTAAATTAATGTAATCAAGTCTCCGGACCCATTTTCTCTGGTTCGTGGAAATAAATTAATTCTTCCGTTAATTTATTTAGGTTCTAATCTACCTACCAAACAAAGATTAGTGGCGGCTCCAATTGAATTAATTTTTCATGAAATCATACCTAAGTTGCGATTCGGTAGGATTTGGGAGGGTCCGAATTAGGTTAGTTAATTAACCTGATAATCCGTTAGCCTAATTTTAGGTCGCGACAACAGTCAATCAAACAATCCAGTCTAATCACCAATTAGCCACAGAGAACTTAGCTAATCAGTCTAATTTATTTAATTGTGATCATTTAACCTAAACCCGGTCTCTAACTAAACAGACCACAATTAATTTATGTGAACGCCTAATTAGACTAATTAAACTAAACCCGAACGCAATTAGCGACATAACCGAGAGTCAGGGGCTAACTCACAACTAAACGGTCCGGCGACGACGATGGCGACAACGGCGGCGGACGGCGGCGACGACGCGAGCACACAACGACAACACGGCGGGTCTCGGGCGGTACTGTTCACTGCTGAGGGGAGGCTGGTCGGCGGCGGCTCTGGTGGAGGGGCTGAGGGTTGCGGGTCAGCGGCGTGGGGCGGCTAAGGGTGGCCGGTGGCAGAGCTCCGGCGAATGGCTGGACGACGGGTGGTAGTTGGGCGAGCTTGGGTAGAGAAGGGGAAGAGGTCGCGGGTCACAGGGGGCTCGCTCGGCCGGCGCGACGAGGGACGGTGGTGAGCTGCGACGGAGGTGCAGGGGCGACGACAGCTGGCGGAGCAGCGGCGACGACGAAGGGAGGTGGCTAAGGACGCGGGCTGGCGGTGGCTCGGGCTCGGGGGTCGCTCGCGGCCTGGTAGAGGCAGGTTGCTCGCAGGGCTAGCGCGGCTCGGAGGGACGGCAGCGAGCTGTGACGGAGGTGCATGGGAGACGGCGGCTAAGCTCAGGCGACGGTCGGGAGGTACGGCTGCAGGCGGCGGCAGCAAGCAGCTGAGGCGATGGAGCTCGGCAGCTTAAGGAGGAAGAAGAAGGAGAAGATGGTGTCGGGGGGAGGGGGTGTCCACGGCTGAACAGGAGGAAAGGGGAGGAGAGAGGAGAGAGAGAAGGAAAAAGGAAGAGAGAGAAAGAAGGGAAAAAAACGAAAAAGTTGATGAGAGGGGGAGTGGGTGGCGAGGCAGACGAGGGAGAGAGAGAGAGAGAGAGAGAGAGTGAGGTGACAAGGAGGGACCCATTAGGATTTGAATTTTTTGACTTTTAGCACATAAAGCTAGGGTTGAAGAGAGGTTTTGAGAAGGGTTCAGGCGCGAAGAGGGGGCTAAGAATGCGAAGGGTCTCCGACCGGCGCTTCAGGGTTAATAAACCTTTTGAACTACAAAAAATAAATCGCGTCCAATAATTGTCCCTTAGACAATAAAAATTTAAATTTTATTTATTTTATAGATCTTAAAATTTCGGGACGTCACATAGATCATTTCTAAGGTCTTGGTGAATAGGCTGAAAAGGTGGCTGCTTGAGATTATAGCCGAAGAACAAAGTGTGTTTGTTGGAGGTAGACAAATTCAAGATAACATTTTAATTGTCTAGGAAATTGTAGAACATCGTCTTCCTATTAAGAAAGGATTTCGTCCACACAAACAGTTAGCAAGAAGGTTTGTTCCAGATGTGGTTGACAAAGTCAAGGAAGAGATTGAAAGGCTGCTGAAAGAAAAATTCATTGAGACAGCCAGGTATGTAGAGTGGATTTCGAATATTGTTCCTGTGAAGAAGAAAAATGGAAAATTGAGAGTCTGTATTGATTTTCGGGACCTTAATAATGCTACTCCAAAAGATGAATATCAGATGCCGATGGCAGACATGTTAATAGATTCGGCGTCGGGAAATGAGATGTTATCTCTAATGGATGGTCATTCGGGTTACAACCAGATATTTATTGCTAAAGAAGATGTCCCGAAAACAGCGTTTAGATGTCCTGGTGCTATCGGGACTTTTCAGTGGGCAGTGATGCCTTTTGGGCTGAAAAATGCAGGAGCTACTTACCAGCGAGCAATGAATTTCATCTTTCATGACATGATTGGAAAATTCTTGGAAGTTTATATTGATGATGTTGTGATCAAATCAAGTCAGAGAGAGCATTTGAACTATCTTGAGCAAGCTTTTGTTAGGATGAGAAAATACAAATTGAAGATGAATCCAGCTAAATGTGCCTTTGGAGTGCGAGCAGGGAATTTCTTAGGATTCCTAGTTAATCAAAGGGGAATTGAGATTGACAAGAATAAGGCAATGGCTATTATAGAGCTTCCTCATCCTACATCAAAGAAGCAGTTGCAGATGGTTCTCGGGAAAATTAATTTTCTCAGAAGATTCATTGCAAATTTATCTGGGAAGATAGAACCAATGACCCAGCTCTTGCGTCTTAAAAATCAGGAGGAGTTTATATGGGGAGATAAACAGCAGAAAGCGTTTGATGCGGTCAAAGTTTATCTGACAAATCCTCCTGTATTGATGCCGCCGAAAGCAGGCAGGCCATTAAGGTTGTACTTGTCTACTACCGATTCAACTATCGGGAGTATGCTGGCACAAGAGAATGAAAATGGAAAAGAACAAGCGGTATATTATTTAAGTAGAACATTGACTGATGTTGAAAAAAGATATACCGCGATAGAAAAATTATGTTTATCTTTGTACTTCTCTTGTATGAAGTTAAGACATTATTTGTTGCCAGCTACAGTACATGTACTCGGTAAGACTGATGTGATAAAATATATGTTGTCACGGCCTGTTATAAAAGGGCGTATAGCCAAGTGGGCATTTATCTTGTCTGAATTTGATTTGGCATACGTACCAATAAAAGCAGTCAAAGGTCAAGCTGTTGCTGACTTTCTTACCGAATACCCATGTTTGAAAATGGAAGAAAATAAACAGAATTTCAGTCAGGTTATACCATGGACTATGTATTTTGATGGATCATGTGCTAAGAGTATGGCTGGAGCTGGTTTGATGATAATCTCTCCCATCGGAGAGCTTACAAGGTGTGTTTGTAAGTTAGATTTTGAATGCTCAAATAATCAAGCTGAGTATGAAGCACTAATCATCGGCTTAGGAATACTGATTGAATTGGAAGCACAATTCATTAAAATATTTGGTGATTCACAGCTAGTGGTAAAGCAACTGAAAGGGGAATATCAATGCTTAAATGAAAATTTGATTGGCTATTATTATTTAGCCAAGAAGCTGTTGGAACAATTTAGAGAATATGACATAGTCCATGTCA
Organism: Lenwebbia sp. NSW1173648; assembly: GCA_029784005.1. Taxonomy (NCBI): domain Eukaryota; kingdom Viridiplantae; phylum Streptophyta; class Magnoliopsida; order Myrtales; family Myrtaceae; genus Lenwebbia; species Lenwebbia sp. NSW1173648. The sequence goes on from JARCGZ010000011.1 coordinate 3,603,240, forward strand.
AAAGAGAAACCAATTACGAAGCCAACGAATTAGCACAGATGGCTTCTGGTTATAAAATATCAAAAGAATTGGCTAATGTTGCAGCCATTATCACATTATCGGTACATTCTATTGAACACAGAGAAATACCGATAGCGATCAGTGAGGTGATCCGAGAAAAGGATTGGAGGTAGCCCATTATGGAATACTTGAAAAATCCTGATTCAAGAGATCAAAAGCTGAGGAGACAAGCCCAGAAGTACGTAATTTTGGGAGACGAGTTATACCGAAAATCTGCAGATGGACTACTATTAAGATGTCTTGATAAGGACAATGCGAAACTGGTTATGGCAGAAGCTCATGAAGGCATATGTGGAGCACATCAAGCTGGAATTAAGATGAGATGGCTTCTAAAAAGGTACGGATATTTCTGGCCAACAATGATGCAGAATTGCATTGAATATGCCAAAGCATGCATTTCATGTCAAAAACATGGACCTTTGCAACATGCACCTGCTGTAGAGCTTCATTCCATTGTAAAACCATGGCCATTTCGAGGATGGACAATGGATATAATAGGTAAGATTTATCCACCCTCTTCTCATAAGCATAGTTTCATTTTGCTGGCTACGGATTACTTTACGAAATGGGTGGAAGCGATTCCATACAAGAGCATTAGTCAGAAGACGGTGATCAAATTTATTGAAGAAAACATAATTCACCGATTTAGCTTACCGGAATCAATCACTGCGGATCAAGGGACAGTGTTTACCGGAAGTGAAGTTATGGAATTTGTGCAATCAAGAGGAATTAAGATGTTGCATTCTACACCATATTATCCTCAAGCAAATGGACAAGCCGAAGCTACTAATAAGGCTGTGATTGGATTGATTAAGAAGCATTTGGAAGAAAATCCAAGAGAATGGGACAGCTTGCTATCGGTAGTGTTGTGGGCATACCGAACATCACGAAGATCAAGTACAGGTGTCAGTCCATATATGCTAACTTATGGACAAGAGGCAGTTCTACCGATGGAGATAACCGTTCAATCATTACGAGTCCAATTGCAAAGTGAAATGTTGCCAGAAGATTACAGAGATTGGATGCATATAAATTTGGATGAATTAGATGAAGTCAGGGCAGCTGCTTTGGATCAGTTGATTGCACAAAAGAAAAGAGTAGCCAGAGCATTTAACAAGAAGGTTAGGATCAAGCAATTTGCTGTCGGGGATTTAGTATGGAAAGCAATTTTGCCATTTAATCTCAAAGATGGAGAGTTCGGTAAGTGGTCATCAAACTGGGAAGGCCCATATTTAGTTACCGAAATGTTTAGTGGAAATGCGTACAGATTGATGGATGTCAATGGAAAAGAACTATCTCGTTCTATAAATGGGAAATTCTTGAAGAAATATTATCCATCAATCTGGGAAACACAAGGAGATTAATTTATTCATCAAAAGCGAAAGTACATTCTGATCTTGGTTACAAAGGTTTTCAGATCTTTCACTAGTTTGAGATTCTGAGCTACAAGTTTGGAATGTAATTCAAGATCATGGTGGAGTTCGAATTGCTGCTCTTTGAGATGTTCTGTGCGACGAGAATGGAAGCGGACAGCTTCAAGTTTCTCCCAAGTTTCCTGTAACAATCGTCTATACTTGTCTGAAGAAACTTCGACCATGGACTTGACCCGGGAGATTTCATCTTTAATTATCCTGCGTTCGGCACGGTTATGACTGGAAAAGAAATTGAAAAGCCGACGTGTTGTCTCAGCATCTTCTTTGGCGTGGAGGCAAGAGTCTTGAACTTGAGCATATGCTTCCTTGGAATCGCACAATCGGGAGAATTCTTCCACAATTTGGAGCTTAAGAGTCTCAGCTTCCACAATTATAGGTTCAAGGCTCCAAACCTCCTTCACATTGCGCTCAAACTCATCAAAGCTGGCAGGGAATAAAGAGCACAGTTTCCATACTAAGTCCAAGAGATCAGACTCAGCAGTTAAAAATACCTTGGACCTGAAAATGTCCGTTAGCTCGGTAACTTCTAACCTATGCTTATAATTCAGTAATAAAGCATGATGTCCCTGGGATAGTAGTTCATGTAGCCGTTTCCACAAGGATCGATCATCTGTAAGCAATTGAATAAAAGTTGTTCATGGTTAAAAGCAATGAAGAACAGTTGTCAAAGCTGGGATCAGGATGCATTTAGCAAAATTTTTTTTTTTTTTACCTTCATGTTGGCTGTTACAATGTCTATATGATCGAGGCCAAAGAGGCAACTGAGATGAAGAACCATGTGAAGACATCATGAGCAAGATTGCAAATGTTCAGGATGAATTGTGCAATTTGGGCAGTTATAAATAGAGAGGACATAGAGCAAATCATGGGTAGTGGCATGCCAGAGCTTTTCTCGGATAATTGGAAGAACATGGCCCATAAGTGGAGGAAGACGGTTACCAGAATTACCGCCAAAAATATTCTCTTACAAGAGAAAGTATGCAAAAGTCATTGAGGATTATCGGGAGGCCTTATCATCGGGATCTTTGTTAATCATTGAGGATTATCGGGAAACCTTATTATCGGGATCTTTGTTAGTCATCGAGGATTATCGGGATCTTTGTTAGTTATTGAGGATTATCGGGATCTCTGTTAATCGTTGAAGATTGTAGAAGAGCAGATGTTAGAATTCGGCAAATGAAGCAAAAGAACATTTGAGTCAGAAAGAACAAGATTTTTCATTTATACTTCCTCAGCAGAGACTTGGCCTCATTTACAAAAGAACGGAGCTCAAATTCTAAATTAAGATTTTGTTCCATGAGCTCCGCCCTCTGCTTTTCACAAGTTTTGACCGAGCCACATGTGGAATCATATTCTTTCCTCAATTCCCGACACTTCTCCATCTTTCTTCTAACTGATGGGCAAAGATGACGCATCTTCGCTTCTTGCTCCATCATTTGGACCTCTACCGTCTTCAATTCCTTCTCAAGTTCTGCTCTTCTTTCTGCCAAGCGGTGAAGTTTGCTCTCTTCGGCTTTATAACTGTCGTAGAACAAGCGGGTATCTGCACATTTGTGGGTTAGTTCATCTTGAATGGCTTGACCTCGCTGTTCTCCGAAGAAAAGATGTGGAAGATGATAGGTGTTGATCCTGATGGTGTCCACAGCATCCACAAAACCAACGGCAAAGATATCACTTTTGTCCTGGAAGTCTTCGGAAAGTGCAAAGGAAGGATTACCAGAGCATACTTCTTGGAAGAGAGTTCTTGCTCGTCTCTCTCTGTCAGAGTCGGTAATTAACTTCCCATAGCCAGACTCCAATAAGCTAAGAAGTTCAGTCCATTTAGCCTTGGCCACTTCCTTAGAAACTTCAGAAAATGATGCCGGGTCTATAGATTCTGGTGGACAATCAGCAGTGGAGGAGCCAGGAAGATCTGTGAGCAGTATACTTTCCACTTCAGCTTTCTCTTCAGAAGATAAGAGAGTTATCTCAGCTGCGGCAGAAGGAACTTGTGAAGAAGAAGAGCTTGCCATAGACATTCCTTGAAGAGGCAGAGTAATTGACGAAGGCTGAACGAGCGGTAGAGGTACATTGGTTGATGGGCCTTCAAGAAATTCCCCATCAGGAATCAAGATTCTTTTTGATGCAGATGAAGGTTCATCAGTACCTGTAAATGCAGCTATGAGTGTTAAAACAAAAGTATAAGGAGCATTCACCATTCGGTAAAGTAAAGACAATACTTACCGATAGAAGTTGAAGATTTCCTAGTCTGAGGAGAAGACGGGTCATCAGCTCGTTCCTTTTCCTTAAGTTTTGGAGTCTGGGTTTGCCTTGATGCAATAAGAAGTTCCGTCGAAGAAGCCGGAGGCACCAGGACAGGGTCAAGGATTGCTATATCATCATCAGGAGCAAGAGCAGAAGGGGAAGAAATCAAAGCCGCTTTTGATCGGTATATCTTGAGAGTTTTCCCTGAATTGTGTTTAAAAGAAGAAAAGCACAGATCAATATTGGAGGGTATGCTCATGATTAGCAAAAGCTTTAATATTAAAAGTTACCTTTCGGTGTATGCGGCTTTATCATGGCACGTAGCGTGGGACTGACAGATGGGCTCCTTGGTGATGATGATAAAGATCGAGTGGTAGTTCTTTCTGTTGCTGGCTTCTTAGACGCCTTTTCTGGAGCAAGCAGTTCTACGATTTTTCGCTTTCTTCCTGCTATGAGCGAAAACAGTTAGACACAACTAAATACCGAATGAAGAAGTATATTGAAAGAATGGAAGCAAACTAACCTTTAACAGGCTTTGCCGATTCCAAGGGAAGAATGTCTTCATCTCCGGTTGATTGAGGAAGTGCAAGAGCGGCCGTCTCCTTTATTTTCAAAAGGATCATGTCCAGCGGCTCTGAGAATACAGACTTCCGATAATTCTTCCACCAGAAGTCGAAGTCTTCTGAAGAGCGATCAGCATCTGGAATGAACTCGGTAACACGGAACAATCGGTAAATGTCCCGAATCAGCTTGTTCAGTTCAATGAAGTTCTGACTGTCGCCTTGCTTACAGAATACTTTAATGATGGAAGAAAAGGAAAAAGTGTAGAGAGCCGGGACAGGAATCCCTTGAATCAACCCAAATTGTCTAGCACAATATTGGGGAGAGTAGATTTCGAAGCCAGCGACGAATCTACCCTTTATTGAAAACCTAACAGGAAGGTCAATAGAGGTTAGAACGACTTGCCAAAAATCATTCTTATTCTTCTGAAAAGAAGGAAGATATGATTTGAATTCGAGAATGAGAAAAGGAGAAAAAGAGAATTGTTTCCCTTTGATGGAAAAAATTTGGGAAACAAAGAACCGAAAATAAGATAATTGCCCCTCTGGAAAAGGAATCAGCTCTCGGCTTAAGGCTCGACAGACAGGATGATTCGGGATAGAAACCGAAGGGGGTTGCGAGAAATGGTCTTTGGAAAACCAAAAAGGAAAATAAAAAGCCGACCAGGCTTGGAGAATCCAGAGTGGACCACCATAGACTCCACCTATTTCATCCGAAATGATGGAAGAAGCCGAATGGGCTAAGCCTCGGTACAATAAGGACAAAATGATTTTTCCCAAAGAAAGGAGAGTTCCCGAAGCTAAGGCATAAGCTATAGCTACGAAGTCCTTTGAAACTCTCACAATAGGGTGGCAAAAGAGGAATTTACAGAGCCAGTACAAGAGAAAAGCGGTGTGTTCCTCGTCGGTAACTTTACCTTCTTTCTTAAAAAACTTACCGATAAAAGCCCCATAAGCTAGCTCGGAATCAGACAACTTACCGAGTCCTGGGTAAGAATCCGAAGACAGAGTAGATGGGTCTGTACCTAAAGGGCTAAGACCGGTCAAGCAATGGATGTCGAGCAAGGTTACCGACATCGGGGAAAAAGGGAAGAAGAAGCAGTTGGTAGAAGTTGACCAAAAACAGGATATGGCACTGATTAGCCCATGATTCAGACGATAATCAAAACAACAAAGGCGCAAAGCATTATGAATCGAAAGTCCATCCCAAAGAGAGCCCTTGGAAGGACGAAGTCGAAGGTACCATTGGTAAAAATTTGGCTCAAAATCAGAAAAAGCCCTAAGACGAGAAGGACGGGAGTGCCAGTTGTAAGCTAGAACGGAAGAATGGTGGATTGGAAGTACCTCAGTTTGATGACGAGGGAAGAAATCAGAGAGAATGGCAGGAATCGAAAACTGATTGTAAACAGCTGGGCCAAGGATGTAAGAATCCTCGAAATCATTCTGCACCAAGAAAAAATGCCGGTCATCGTTGAAATCTTGAGAGTCTCTGAAACTATAATAACGCTCTAGGGCATTTGAGGCAAGAAAGGAGGAAGCTTGAGCCTTGGGAGCCATGGTGTCTGATCGAGTACAGGAAAAAGGGACGAAGGAACGAAGAAGCGAAAAAGCGAGAGAATAACGAAAGAGATGACTTGTTGGAGAAGCAAGTTTGAAGGCGAGAAATCAGATTGTGTGGGGACATCTGATTTATATATTGAGTTGATACGAGGAGAAGCTGAAAAGGCAAGCGCGCGAAACGAGACGGCAAAATGGCGCTGGAAACAAAAAGTAAGTGTCTTGTCATCTTTGGCATTTAAAAGAATTAAAATTCTTTTAATTTTTTTAAAGGGGGCATCTGTTGACACCAAATAATAAAGAGTTACCGAATGGACTTTAGTATCACTGTGTCCCGAAAATCGGTAAATCGGGAATAGTAAGCTACTCTGAGAAGTTCGGTAAGTTGGCTGCAACATACCGAAATGTCAAGAAGACTAAACCCGATATTCGGGAAGTAAGAAAACAGGGCCACTGATTTTCAAAATTCGGTAAGATTCTGGACATGCCGAAATTATAGAGGATCAGCAGTAAGAGGAGTATGAAGACAAGGAACTGCATGATGGCCAAACTAGCCATGTCAGCAAGAAGTTACGAACAAGAAATCCGGATAGTGGATGCAAACAGTTCACGGCAGTTGCTGGAAAAGATTCAAATTCAAAGCCATATTGACAGTTGAAGATCAAGTTTTGGCGGATAAAACGTGGGCAAATGGGAAGTTATTGAAGGCGCCAAGATTCAGAGTTTGAAAGCAAGAAAATAACCGACAAACGGTTATGGAAAGCCAAAGAATAACAAATAATCGAAAGAGAGAAGAAGGGAGACAGATCAACATACATCCAAAAGAATTCAAGTTTTCTGCACTTTAACTTTCCTGTATTCTCCTTTCCAGCATTTAGAGTTTCTGCAACTCTAGTTTAGTTTCAAGCTTTCTACTGCTTTAGTAGGAGTATTGTAACGTAGCCTGAACCTTTGTTGATCTCAAATCCACATTCGATCCACTGATTTCATACCCATTTCACTTCCATTTGTGTTACTCCGTGTTCTCATTAAAATTTCCTTTCGAGAGTTGAGCCACAGAACCCTCTTAATAAAAACCGAAGACTGAATTTCGGTGAAAGATATTCCTTGTTGCAAAAACGAGCGAACAACAACTAATTTGAGTCCTTGATAAATTGACGGTAAGTTGGTGATTCAATAGTATTTAACGGGCCAAATAAATTTTCTGATTATCGAATACGTATCATTGCATAGCCAGAGTTGCTCTCGATTTCGAACTTGACAAATCATGAAAAATTCCCTTCATAACTCTACTCTCCATTCGTATTGGAGCCGGTGTTACACGGGTTGTGGACCCGGTTCATTCCATACCGGTTCAGTGTCCCGCAGACGAGTCGGCCGGCCTGTCCGAATTTAAAAAATGTCCAACGTTTGACTAGCGACCTTCCTCCACCAAAGACAAGACCGGCATAGCATCCCTCTACACCTTCTCCCCTCTGCCGCAATCTCCCTCTCTCCTACTCGAAAACCCTTGGCAAAGCCAACCACATTCTCCTCAGTTTTCCCCGATCCTCTTCCAAATCTCAAGTACGATGAATTCGACTCTCTCTTCCTCATCCACATTCAATTTCACTAAACCTCCTTCCTTCGCGCTCCTCAGTCGACCTCCTCCTTCAATCGTCCGCTTCCCCGCTCCCAAGCCTCAGGAAGATCCCTCTCTCCGTCGAAATACAATCAGGGCTTGTTCCGTTGCTGACTCCGGCAATCCCCCGAAGAACCCAATTCTCCAAAAGCTCCAAAACTGCGCTGGAGCCGCCGTCCTCGTCGGAGCCGCGGCTTCCTTCTTCTTCAGCAGCGAGAAATCTGCGGCAAGAGCTGAGCCTCCTCCGGCAACTGTTGAAACGGAGCAATCTCCGAGTGTCGAAGAGACCCAGGGACAAGCTCAGGAAGCCCGAGAATCCCAGACCTCGCCGTTGACGGAGCTTCTCGAATCGGACCCCGAGTCGGTCGACGCAATGAGGAAGCTTTTGCAGCAGAAGCTCGAGAACGGAGAGGACCAAGAGGCTCTCAAGATATTGCGGCGTTTGGTTGCCGCTCAGCCTGAGGTCACTGAATGGAAGTTCTTGCTGGCAAGGTTGTTGGGCGAGATTGGAGACACCGAAAATGCCCGCAACGTGTTCGAGGAAATTCTCGCAGCAAACCCGCTTTCGTTTGAGGCCCTATTCGAGAACGCTCTGTTGATGGACCGGTGCGGAGAGGGAGAGGCTGTCATTAAGCGGCTGGAGGAGGCGCTGAGGATCGCGGAGGAGGAGAACAAGGCAAAGGAGGCGAGGGACGTGAGGCTGATAATGGCGCAGATACAGTTCCTGCAGAAGAATGTGGAAGGGGCTTTGAAGAGTTATCAGGACTTGGCTAAGGAGGATCCTACTGACTTCAGGCCCTATTTTTGTCAGGGGATGATATATAGCTTGCTTGATAAGAATGCAGAGGCGAGGGAGCAATTTGCCAAGTACCGCGAACTCTCGCCGAAAAAGTTTGACGTGGAGGGTTATCTGAGGACACCACTATCCCGGATGAAGCTGTTCGGGACAGATGAGGCTAATTGAGTTTCGGCGTCTGGTACTCTTAGCTCGTTCATCTTTTTTGAAATAAGGTAGGTTGGGGAGATGGTTCATTCTCGACACCTAATTTGGAGCAGGATTTGGATAATCCTCTGGATTCTTGGCATATGGTCAGTTGTAATTTTTGTTATCTTGTAATTGTTTCACTAGCAATTTGTAATGGAGAGGTAACTCTAGAGAACTTATGAGGCGTTATAGAGGACGAACAGCGTGATCAGAGTTGATCACTTAATAATTTTGGCTCTATTTACACATTTTTGCCTTGCAAGTTACTGCTTTTGGTAACTTAATGTTGCTTTTCCACGGCGGTTGTTCATCTGTTGCATTGTCCTTGTGTAAAAGAAATTGAATAAAGTTCTTGAGCAGGAGTGGTGTTAAGACTACTTGGAAGTTGGCCTTAATCAACTAGCATCCGCTGTTTAGTACGATCATATTGTAATATGGTCTCTGGATTGGAGGTGAACAACAATGGTGATTAGGTGGAGAACACACCGGGTTCGGTCCCTCAAAGTGATGGAAACCCTTGAGGCAGGCTCTCTTTGTCAGCTAAGTCGGGACCTTGTTTCGCCTCTCTGAGAGATCTCTCTGGACTTCAATTCAACTTCCTAGTTTCTCTGTAGAAGTTTATTTTCTTCAGCTCGAATCTTTTGCTTTGTCAATCGATGTCTGTGTACTTCCGTCACGATTGGGGAGAATTCTTTCGACTGGATTATACTTAAAAAAACAGAAGAGAGAGATTCTCTCGACTGTAATCCGGTACGGCAATTTCAGGTGTAGGATTGAGCAGCTTATTTGAAGTATGAAGAAGTTTGATGATGATACAACATGATCTAGGATTTTAAGCCACCTGTCTTTGTTGCGATTCCTGTGTCTATAGGAAGAAGGTGATATTTATCAGTCTTTGTGACAGTCTTGCCCATTTTTTTTTTCCCCCTGAAACAGGATTTGTTGTGAACCGAAGCTGATCAATCTGAATGACAATTGATGATGCTAAGGAAAGAGTTCAAGGTGATATCTTGGAGATCCAACACAAGGTTTTAAACCTTGGAACAGAAAAGAAATATTTTCGAAATTATTTTCTTAAATATAATCACTATCGCTTATAAAAATGAATGAATGAAAAAGAATTTTATCGTTCATAATAATATCAATACTATTTTTTTTATTGATTAATTATTTCAAGCGAAATAAACAATCGTTTTTAAGAAGAGATTTTTCAAATCATTTATTTTTTATGAAATAAATGAAGTTTTGCTAAGAAAAATGTAGGGTAGAAAGTGGAGCGGTCTAAATTACATGAGAATGATGATTTGTCCTAAGCAGTTCTGTTCGAAGGTGAAGTCTCGTCCACGTTTCAGGACGCAATGTTGTGTCCAGAAACCTCCCACGTGGCAGCCATTTAGTGGCTCCTACGATCTGCACCCATGGCAAAATCCAGTGAGGATAAGGTATATGTACAGCTGAAGCTCTCCACACGCTGGTCCAAGCTTTCCTCAAATCTCGCATGGCCATCTTGAGCTCACCAGAGAAGGCCTTGTTGGCCACCATCAGCTGCTGCAGAGAGCTCCACCACGTCCCCTTCCCTAGATCATGCAAGACCCTTCCCTTCCCGTCGCTCCCGCTCTCGAACCTCGGAGTCTCTTGCTCGAATTGCCCTTCCCCTGTTCTCGAGGAACAGTCTGGCGCCTTGCCTTCGACGCAATTCGACTTGCAAGTAAGGGATTCTCTGCAAGGTCCGACCACGGACTCCGAGAGTTTCAACAGATTCTTACGTGGGTTATTGGAAGCTCCTGAAACTGAGAAGCTTGCTTACGAGTACTACGAGAAGGCGAAAGAGAGTCCAAACTTTGAGCCGGAGAAGTCGACGATGGGTAGCCTCACCAGGTACCTGATAAGAGAAAAGAAGTGGGATTTAATTGGGGGTCTTTCTTATGATTTCAAGGTTTACAATGTGTTCCCTGATAGAGTTACCTGTGCTAGACTGGTACGTAGTTGCATTGAAGCTAGGAAATTCGGAGTTGTTGACCGTATACTTGAAGTGTTAGGACCGAATAGAGAGGCCGGTCTTTTGGCATTCGATGCGGCACTGCAAGGTTATAACAAGCTCCATATGTATAGCAGCACGATTGTCGTGCACGAACAGATGAAATCCGTAGGGGTTGCTCTGGATCCTGGATGTTATTACAGGGTAATGGAAGCTCACATGAAAATTGGGGATGTCGCAACGGTTGTCGAGTTGTTTCGTGAGTTTGAAAGTAGCCGATTCAGAGCAACTTCCTTTTCAACTCGGATTTTCGGCGTTGTTTGTGAGTCGTTATGCAAATCCAGAAGAGCCTTTGAGGCCCTCGAGTACTTTAAGAAAATGAAAGACAGCGGGATTGCTCTCGACACCAAAATTTATACATCGTTGATATCTTCTTTTGCGAGCATCGGGGAAATAAAAGAAGCGGAAAAGCATTTCGAGGAAGCCAGTAAAGAGAAGATATTGTTGAGGGATCCGGACATGTTCCTAAAGCTTGTTTTGATGTACATAAAAGAAGGATTACTGGAGAAAACTTTTCAGGTCATCGAGGCAATGAAGGGCATGAATCTGAAAGTGTCTGATTGCATATCGTGCGCAATAGTCAACGGCTTTTCGAAGAAGAGCGGGTCCAGGGCCGCGGTTAGGGTGTACGAAAATCTCATCTCTCAGGGATGCGAGCCCGGGCAAGTGACGTATGCTTCGGTCATAAGTGCGTATTGCCGTGTCGGGCTCTACTCCAGAGCTGAGGCGCTTTTCTCGGAGATGGAAAGCAAGGGGTACGACAAATGTGTCGTCGCATACTCTAGCATGGTGGCAATGTATGGCAAGAGAGGAAAAACAAGAGAAGCAATGAAGTTGGTTGCGAAAATGAAAGCCAGAGGATGCAAGCCGAATGTGTGGGTGTACAACACCTTAATGGAAATCCATGGGAGGGCGAAGAACTTGAGGCAGGTGGACAAAATATGGAAGGAAATGAAGCGAAAGAATGTGGCACCTGACAAGGTTAGTTACACGAGCCTCATCGCCGCGTACAATAGGGCACGGGAGTTCGAGACCTGCATAAAATTTTATGAGGAGTTTCGGGCGAATGGGGGCTCGATCGATCGGGCAATGGGTGGGATCATGGTGGGGGTTTTCTCAAAGAGCAGCCGGATTGAGGAGTTGATTAGGCTTCTTCAAGACATGAAATCAGAGGGAACAGAGTTGGATGAGCGGCTTTACGGGTCGGCTTTGAATGCACTGAGAGACGCCGGCCTGCTAGTTCAAGCTAGGTGGTTCCAGGAAAGCTTCAGCATCGCCCGAGAAAGAGGAGTTCCTAATAAACTGATACGATAGATAGGACCAATAGCAATTCAGGTTCGGTGTCACCTTCATTCAACTTGTACAGTTTCATGCATCTCCCACAGCTGATGCTCGATTCTGTGTAGTTCGATTGTAAATTAGCAATACAAGCGGTTGTTAGGAGAGGAAAACCGAAAAGGAGGGATATCAAAATGGTTGATCCCAGTAAACACATAGAGAGTCCAGGACTCAACTAAGTACATATGCTTCGATTGCCGACAATGTACTTAGTTGCTAGGTCCACAATGGCGAAGTTGTCGTGTTAAGTCGGACTCATGATCATGCTGATATACCCCGTGTTCATATAATATGAACTTGAGCAGCCAAGATCAGAAACAAGTTAGGGCTCTTAAATAGATTTCACACTAAAAAACAGAAGGAACCATGATAAAGACAAGACGACATTCCGATGCAACACCGGATTATTTCATAATACTGATGACATAAGATAAGATGTAGTGCGAAAGCGTGTGAAACTCAGGGTGAGGGCGGAGGGCAAGGTCTGGTGCAGAAGCAACGGCGGCGAAAGCCCCGGCAACGCCCACTTTCGAAGCCCTCTGACTTGCAAATGACAGCGCAGTTTCTTTTGGAGAAGCACATCCCCTTGAACTTGCGGCTTAGGGACTCGCACTTTCTCCTACCCCCCGTGCCCGCTGCCATCAGCTCCATCTCTTCTCTGTACATACCAAAATGGAGGTGGACAAAAAAAAGGGTCAGTCTACAACTGGTTTGATTGATCAAGATTCTCTCATAGAAAACGAGTTGATAAATCATGCTCAGAATTATCCAGCAGCATTCCAATCCATTTCGCTGAGCCCTTCATATTATATGCTCACTACCATTTGATCGTTTTACAGATCTACTGGCTCTGAAAATAGGATGAGGTTCCACGATCCTCATATTCTGTGTGATATCTAGTGAAGTATACACATTGTATGGACCAACATGAAGCCACTACATTAACACCCTAGTGATTTGACCCATGAAACACATGCATGCATAAGGGTGTTGTAGGATGAGAAAGGACCAGCAGTTGCCACGAGCAGCAGCAGCGTCAGAATAAAAGCAGCTGGAATCAAGCGCTTCTCGAGATCAAGATCGAGAGAGAGAGAGAGATCGAGAGAGAGAGAGAGAGAGAGAGAGAGAGAGATGGAGGATCAGGCAAGGCGAGACAGGGAGATTTATAAGTGAGTTTTGGTGGTGAGCACAAGTTCATCACACCAGAGACAAATCGGGGGTTCGGAGTCACAGAAAGGTCGAGAAAAAGGCCAAAAAAGGAGGGAGAAATTGTTACAAGAGTTAAAAATGGAGAGCCTTGCATGGATCCGATCTGATCGACGATTCAAATTTAGTAGGCTGACTACTCTCATCGAAGAAGGAAAGAAGGGTAAGATCCTCGAGTCATCACTCGTCGATGCAGCACAGACTGCACTTTAGACAGGACTGCTTCATCCTTTTGACGTATATTTGATGTATCCCTGAGCTTCGTCCTCCCCAGATAGAGACTGATTCCTCCCACTTTTCTATAAATAAACTACGTGTTACAAACACTTCCGTTTACGATATGTTCTCTAAGTTATATTCACATATGGAAGCTACTCGATGAGATGGCTCTGCATGAACCCCAGCATCGCTCTCCTTCCAAAGAAGACAAGCTACTGCATTTCATAGCCAACCTGACGAGGATCGACAACAATTATAGCAGAACATAGGGGGATAGATGGGCAGCCGTTGGTTAGGCTTCTTCAGGATATACGGGTCGGCTTGGAATTCACTGAGAGAACGCCGGCCTGCTAGTTCAAGCTAGGTGGTTCCAGGAAAGCTTTGGCATGGCCAGAGCAAGAGGAGTTCCTAGTCAGGACTATTTTAGAGATCGATTGATGCGATAGATACAACTGATCACATTCCGTTTGGTGTCCTCTTCATGTATCTCCCACTGGTGGATGCTCTATTCTGGGTAGTTCAACTGTAAATTAGCAGTACTCAGTTGAATTCTTTGTGGGAATATACTCGAGATGCTTTCCGACGAAAGCGGTTGTCGTGAGAGGAAAATCGAGAATGGCAGATCTTGTTGTTGTTTATCTGTACAAGTGAGAAACTGTTTTGTGAGATCGAGTGAATTTTCCTCATATAGGCACATTTTTCTTTTTCTGTAGCAAAAGAGAATACTTGCAGTCTCCATTAGCTTTCTGGGGGGATAATCTGCAGAAGCTAACTCCTTTCATTATGAGTTCAATTACACTTGCTAGACTAAAAGATTATACTTTTTCAAATTGAACTGTGAATTTTGTCATTCTTTCCTGAAGTGATTCAGGTTGAGCTACTCGAAATTCTCATCAAATTAAGGGCATCTTCTTTTGGAAATCCTAGCTGTTCTTAGCCACAATATCAGGGAAATCTCTAATTGCTCGTACTGAAACAAGTGCAGCTTCGGTTACAGTATAACGAGCCATCAATCGCCCGAATTTGGAAAACAAGAATTCGGGTGTGGGGAGAAACTGGAGATGTCTGCAAATACTAATTAATCCAGGAAGAATATGAGATCGAGAGGAAAAGTAACCAGGGTCGATATATTTACTAACTGCTGTTTCCAGTTTCCATGGTGGATCGGACTGAAAATCTTGGAATGACTATACTACTCATCCTCGGCCTCGTGGAGATTAAAGAATTTGCGTAAGTTAACAAAATAGTTTATCCAAGTGAAGAACATACAGAGTCCAGGACTCAAACAAATACGTAGTTGCTAGGGCCATGATGGCAAAGTTGTCGGGTCAAGTCGAAGTCACGATCACGTCGACGTATCCGGCGATCCTATAATAGCTCTTAAAACAGATTCCACACTCTCAAACAGAAGCAACCACGAGAAAAAGAGTAAACAGCCAAAGGAAGATTACATCCGCGACCACACAACGACATTCCGATGCAGTACCGGATTATTCCAAAAGATCGGTGAGGTACGACACGATGCAATTCAAAAGCGCTTTCAGAGCGCGCACTCTCTAGCAATGTTTAGTGCAGAAGCAACGGCGACGAAAGCCCCGGCAATTCCCGCCCTGGAAGCCCTCCGTCTGGCAAACAGTGGCGCAGTTGCTGTCCCTCACGCATGCCCCTTTGAACCGGTTGCTTTGCGACTCGCAAGTTCTCGCCTCCACCGCCATCGGCTCCTTCTCTGTTCACATACCGAAGAACAGAACGGAGGTGTTAAATTCTCTCATGGAAAATGAGTTGATAAATGATGCTCACAATCATCAAAACTCACTACCATTTAATAGTCTTGTGTTATTCTAGTGAAGTGTAAACACATTGTAAGGACCAAAATTAGGAGACGTATTATTGATTTGAACAATGAAAAGCACGCATGCATGCATGAGTGTGTTGTAGGATGAGGAAGGACCAGTTGCCACGAGCAGCAGCATCACAATGAAAGCAGCTGGAATCAATCGCTTCGAGAAATCCATGTTGAGAGAGATGGACGGAGGATTGGGCACGGCAGGAAAGGCGATTTATAGGTGAGTGAAAGTGGTAATTTTCAATTATTTCGAAACGTCGGGTCTTGCATGGATGCCGACAGATCCGACGGTCCAGATTCAGTTTAATTCACGGCCACTTAATAACTAAAAAGAAGAAAATGGGTAAACTTCTGGAGCCACACATCGCTCGTCAGGACAGCACAAACCTCTCTTTAGACAGGATTGCTTTCGTCTTTTTGACAAAATATCTTTGATGTCTCAGAGCTTCGTTGTCCCCACATACCAACCATTGCGCTGCACTCTTTCCAAAGTATCACCTCAGATCTTCTTTAGCATATCCTCATCCCAAACTCTTTTAAAAAAAGATCCGGCTCCTCCTCAGGTCCCCACCGTCTTTCACACAGTCCCATTATGTTTACAACGTGGTCCTATTGATTTGCTCCCGGCTTTTCTACCGAATAAAGTTCGGGAAGATTATCCAAAAAGTCTTAAATCTATTATAATTATGATAATTGAGTCATAAATCTTTTTTTGGCAATATAACAACTTTGTTTGGGTGATGGGTAGTAATTAATGAACCGAAACCTTTCAAAGGAAAAGTTCCGAAGGCCTATGGCTTTGGAAAAACATCGGTTCTCTTAATTGATGTATTGTTAGTAATTAGTCTCGAACAATCACGAAGGCTGGGAATTTCAATCAAACTAATCATTGCACTAGAGAAACGATAACTATTATTGATGCCATAACGGCATTGTTGGTCACGAGATTTTGTCGAATGTGCAATATCATTTGAAACTTAGGTTTAACATGTAATGTTGACCCTAAAAATTATTGAGAAAAACACTTAATTGATTTTGAAGTTAACAAAACAATCCATATTCTCTAATATCTGAGTTAATGCAATGAAATGCTTGTTTTACAGATTGTCCTTTTTACATTCAGAAGTTGAGGAATGGTATATAGGAATTAAACGTAACTCAGACGTTGACTCAGAAGCTCAGACGCTGTCCCATGAGCATTAATCGTAACTCAGACGTTGACTCAGAACCTCAAATGCTATCACATGAGCTGAGGTTCTGAAGAAGTATTTCAGAAGCAATAGCTAGATTATTGATTCAAGTGTGTGTGTGTGTATTATATCATATTATCGGCCAGCAAATCAGGTTGGATTTGTTTTTGAAGATTATCTATCAAGGATATCTATCGCGGACTTGAATTAAGGAAGAAGATAATTATTTACCAAACGAAGAGTTCTATCTTTGAAAACCCGGATCATGATTGTATGGGCGATGGTGATTCTAATTTCCAACCTCAACAACTATGAAATCTTTTGTATACAATTTCGTCTAAACGGAAGCTTGGAGAGTGATATCAGAAGATCTTGCAACGGCTACTTTGAGGGTGTAGGAGTATAAAAGGAAACTTCCAAGTTGAAGAGAAAAAGGAGGGTCAAAATTAAAAATTCCAAAGTTCAAGAAAGCTTCAACGTCCTTTATCATTCTTGATGCAAACACTGTAATACTTAGAAATTCCTATTCAGAGTGAGTGTTAGACGGAAAGTTCATTGGTTCTAGGAAAGCTTCAGCATCGGCCGAGAAAGAGGAGTTCCTAATAAACTGATACAATAGATAGGGCCAATCGCAATTCAGGTTTGGTGTCCCCTTCATTCAACTTGTACAGTTTCTGTGTAGTTCAATTGTGAATTAGCAATACTCAGTTGAATTCTTTCTGGGAATATACTGGAGATGCTTACCAACACAAGCGACAGTTGGGAGAGGAAAACCGAAAAGTGCGGATCTTCTTTTTGTTTATCAAAATGGTTGATCCTAGTAAAGAACATACAGAGTCCAGGACTTAACTAAGTACACATGCTTCGATTGCCGACAATGTACTTGTTGGAGTTGGCAAATACTTCGGGAACCCTTGTTTCTCATACCGGGCACGCCCACGTGAGCTTAGGGAAACTGAAGTATGAACCAACGATATATTACCCATGCGCACAGAATGCGGGGGTTCGGGGGTCCCACTGACCGGTCAACGGGAGGGGGTTCCGCTCGATCCAAGTCTGTGATAGATATCCGTTTTGGGGGCAGCGCCCCCGAAACAACATCGGGTTTAGGCTTGTGTTTAAGTTGGCCCGTTTGTTGTGGGATCAAAGGATTTCGGATAGGCTTGGGTTTCTGGCCCATTTTTAAGTCCTATATATTCTACTCGTATGAGATATCATTGTAACGAGTGGTTGCGGTGAAAACCTAAATTATAGTAAAATCCCTTTGCATGACGTAGCCTTATTTTCTGGGGTGAACCTGGGTAAACTTGCGTGTCATTCTTTTCTATTCTTTATGAATGTTCTGATTCGGTTTAGGATAAAATCCCATCACTGATCACATTTGATTTGGTGTCCTCTTCAGGTATCTCCCACTGGTGGATGCTCTATTCCGGGTAGTTCAACTGTAAATTAGCAGTACTCAGTTGAATTCTTTGTGGGAATATACTCGAGATGCTTACCGACAAAAGCGGTTGTTGTGAGAGGAAAACCGAAAATGGCGGATCTTCTTTTTGCTTATCAATACAAATGAGAAAGTGTTTTGTGGGATCGAGTGAATTTTCCTCATATAGGCACATTTTTCTTTTTCTGTACCAAAAGAGAATACTTGCACATTCTCCATTAGCTTTCTGGGGTGATAATCTGCAGAAGCTAACTCCATTCATTATGAGTTCAATTACACTTACTAGACTAAAAGATTATAGTTTTTCACATTGAACTGTGAATTTTGTCATTCTGTTCTGAGGTGATTCAGGTTTCGCTAATTGGAATTCTCATCAAACTAAGGGCGTCTTCTTTTGGAAATCCTAGCTATTCTTAGGGAAATCTCTAATTGCTTGTATTGAAGCAAGTATGGCTTCGGTTACGGTATAACGAGCCATCAATCGCCCGACTTTGGAAAACAAGAATTCTGATGTGGGGAGAAACTGGATCGGACTGCAAATCATGGAATGACTGTACAGCCCATCCTCGGCGTCATGGAGATTAAAGGGTATGCGTAAGTTAAACAAATAGTTGATCCTAGTGAAGAACATGCAGAGTCCAGGACTCAAACAAGTACGTAGTTGCTAGGGCCATGATGGCAAAGTTGTCGTGTCGAGTTGAAGTCATGATCATGCGGATGTATCCGGCGATCGTATAATGGCTCTTAAAACAGATTTCACACTCTCAAACAGAAGCAACCATGAAAAAAAAGAGTAAACAGCCAAAGGAAGATCCCATCCAATGACATTCCGATGCAATACGGAGATTATTTCAATAGATTGGTGAGATACGACAAGATGCAATTCAAAAGCGCGTTCAGAGCGCGCACTCTCTAGCAATGTTTGGTGCAGAAGCAACGGCGACGAAAGCCCCGGCAATGCCCCCCCTGGAAGCCCTCCGTCTGGCAAACAGCGGCGCAGTTGCTGTCCCTCACGCATGCCCCTTTGAACCGGTGGCTTTGCGACTCGCAAGTTCTCGCCTCCACCGCCATCGGCTCCATCTCTGGTCATACCGAAAAAGGAGGTGAAAGAAAAAGGGTCCGAGTTAATCAAAATTCTCTCATGGAAAATCGTCTATAAACAATTCTAATCATGCTCAGAATCATCTATTATAAGTCCACTAGGCCAACATTGTAAAACGTATTATTGATTTGAACAATGAAAATTGAAAAGCATGCATGGATGAGTGTGTTGTAGGATGAGGGAGGACCAGTTGCCACGAGCAGCAGCATCACAACAAAAGCAGCTGGAATCAATCGCTTCAAGAAATCCATTTTGAGAGAGACGGATGGAGGATTGGGCACAGCATGAAAGGCCAAGCATGAAACGTGATTTATAGGTGAGGCGGTGGCATGATTGTCCAAAAAGTTATAAATTTATTGTACGGCAATCAAATCAATCCTAAACCTTTCAATTTTATCAGTTTAGTCCTAATCCTTTCAATTATGTCAATTTAGTCCAAAATCTTTTAAAATTTTGCTTATTTAGATCTAAACCTATTATTTGGATAATTAACTGAAAGGACTATATTAATAAATTATTAAACGGTTTAGAACTAAATTGACACAATCAAAAGGTTTATAACTAAATTGGCAAGTCGTCAAAAGATTTAGGACTAAATTGACATAATTAAAACGCTTAGTATTGATTTGGCCGCCGTATAATAAGTTTAGAACTTTTTGGACAGTTTTCCTTCACGTGGTGATAATAGATCACTTCGTGAGCTCAAAATGAAGGGTCTTCCAGGAATCCCGACAGATTCAACGGTCGAGATTTAGTTTAATTCATGGCCATTTAATAACCAAAAAGAAGAAAATGGGTAAGCTTCTCGGGCCACATCGCTCGTCAGGACAGCACAAACCGCACTTTAGACAGGATTGCTTTCGTCTTTTTGACATAATGTCTTTGATGTCTCCGAGCTTCGTTGTCCCCGCGTACCAACCAACCACTGTCATACATCGCGTTCACACGACGCACCTCTCTTTTCTTTTTTTCCCTTCTTTTCTTTCCAAAGGGTCACCTCGGATCTTCTTTAGCATATCCTCGTCCCGACTCTTCTCAAAAAGATCCAGCTCCTCCTCAGCGTCTTCACACAATGCCATCACGTTTCTAACGACATCCAATTGATTTTCCCCGCTTTTTTATCATCTAAAGTTAATAACTTTAGCATTAATGTTCTACATATATAATTTGTTTCATCCAAGGTCGGTCTCCCTATATTGGTGTCTATTTCGGTAACAATCCGGTCCGACGAGGGCGGGGAATGGTAGCCGAGGCTAGAGAGTCTGAACAAGGAGTGGCTCATGATAAGCTTCTAGGATGAAAAAAGGGACAGGAATGAACCGAACTGTGTACCAAACATGAGCAAACGATTTTGAAATATACATGTGAAAACTGAAATTAACTCACGAAGACGCCTTTTGATGTAACGATAATACTTAGCTTTAGATATCCAAAGTTAAGCATGCTCAAGTAGGAGCACTCACAGGATGGGTGACCTCTAGGGAAGGTGTCCACCTGTACGCCAAATGACAAAACCCTGAGGTTCGATATGGGACGGGCCAAAGCGGACAATATTTCAGAAACTTCTACTAGCGTTGATAAATGGCATTGAACTTTGAACAAAAATGCAGGAGGTTAATTGAGCCAATTATTCGACCCAAAAAAAAAAAAAATTGAGCCAATTACAAGTTCGAAAATAATAATACCCATCAAACGAAAATTTAAAGACCTAGTTGAACCAATTGATAGTTCAAGACTAGATTCCGCGTCTGAAAATTTGAGGACTAATAATATCATCATCACATCATTAACTTAATGCTCGAATTATTAATTAACTTAAGAAATGGGAATTATTGTAGCTTTCTAAGAATCTCCTCTTAAAGAACATAACTTAAAGATAGTTTATAAAAAAAAAACTATATTCGTTTTCTTTTCGTTTTTGGGTTGGGAAATTTAAGAAGTGCACGATTCAAAACAAATGGAGGATGTTATACCCAAAAAATCTTCCGTCCTGCAAACTGAGAAAACAATCTCAAAAGTTTGTTGGAACGATCATGAAAAACACGTTTGAAGAACAATGATACGGTTGCTAGCATAATTCTCGCAACATGCAATGCAGGACCTTTGATTTTCCACTACGCAAACACTAGCAATCCTTACAAGATCGCCGTTTCACTTGATAAAGGGCGACTGTGTGATCCTTGTCAATACATCGAACCTCGATCAGATTGCCATGCTCAAGATAACACCAAAACAACAGCCTCAGTAATTGAGTCATCAATGCCCCTCACTATAGCAGATAGTTATAAGTCACCAGACACATTTACATTCTGGCAGACCAATGAACTTACAGCTACTCTGTAGAAGACACAAGAAATAATGGAAGGTTCAGCGCCTTCCCGATGCCACTGATTCAGCAGAGAAGAGGTACTTCACTCTCGAAAGCACTGAATCATGAGCAGGGTCATAAGGATGATCCTTTGAAGGGATCTCCAGAATTGCTGGAACTGGCTTGTTGTAGCTATCAACCAGAAACCTTATCATGTTTGCAACCTGAAGGCCAGAGATATCGTCAACAACTAGAAGCATGTCACATATATTGTTATTATGCAGAGGAATAATATCCCATTTGTAATGATCAGAAAATCCTATGCAGCAATAGTCGATGGATACAGGACCAACATTGTTTCTGCGACTGTCCAAATTATTTGGATTGGACCCAAAAGAATCTTTTAAGTTAATAATTATTGATACCCATGAGACACTCTTATTTTGTTAATGCTGAAGGCTGGATGATTAGATCAATACAAGGGCATATGATCTTGTATGAGCGACCAATGCTTACTACTCATGTACATGTATAGACATTAGGGTTGCTGATCAATAATTTAACAGAAAAACACCCCTTCTGTTCACTACGTGGAGAAACAACCAACCAAAAGCAGTACCCTCCAGGTGTGAGAAACAATAAATGATTGAAGCACTTGATCCTTTATTTATCAGGAAAAGCAACCCATTTAATTCAACATTTCAAGTACGAAAAAGAACTCACATATTGACTGATCAAAACAATAGCGATATCCTCCCTTGATGTGAACTCCTTGAAGGTATCTTCAATAGCTTTCACAGTTGTTTCTAAGAAGAACCACAAAAAAACATCATTAAAGAGGCAAGCACCAGCTATCTTAGAATTCTGCGCCCCATGTTACGTGACGTAATAGTGCAATCAGAGAATGAAAAATTACAAAACACTAACATCACAAGAAGAAATGAGAAGCCCATCTGCATCTAAAATTAGCAAGAGACCATACCAGTTTTTAAAATCAAAGAAATTGTCATGGAACAAGCAAGCTATCCAGAAGAATTTCAGACCGTATTTAAATTAGCTAAATATTAGCAGGAAAATAAGCGGTCCGCGAAAATAAGGGGGTTATGCCACAATACTATGGAAGTTGCAGCGGAAGAACTTGTGAAGGACTAAGATACCAATAAATGAATATCATTATAAATTTAACTGTACAGCAGATAATGACAATGCAAGGAGGACAGAATCATACTCGAGTCAACGATGAGATAGTTTGCCTTCCTCCTTAAGTCAACATTACCGACACCAGCCAGTAAAAACCCAGTGACAGTGTCCTACACAATAAATTTCCATCATTCAAGAATTTTCAGATCAAAACAATCTCCAGTGAACTAGCCAGCATTACGTTGCATTGATTTGTTGTAACTGAAGTGCATACATGAACAGTGCCGAGATAAGGATCTACAACGGCAAATAAAGTCTCATTTCTGATAGCCAAAGTTGCCAAGAAAACTTCTCGTTCTATTGTTTGAATAATACATCTCAAAGCAGTTTTGATATTGTGACTCACATAGCAGACCGTGGATAATTTGAGAGTAATTCTCCAGCACTTCAGAAAATGCCATTATTACATAAACTTATACGTGGCTATTTCATGTCCCACTCAACTAAAGAATGACCCATGCAAACAAACATTTGCAAGCCGTTTGAATCTCATCAGGTAAATTCTAGATTCCTGCAAAAGGACATGCCGCCCCAAGAAAGAAAACTGACTGCTCAAGATACTAGAAAAGCCAAGCCAGGCATCTCCCAAAGGTTGAACCACCCATTTGAGTGCTTCTAATGCTATATCTTTAATGACATCCCACCCCACCAAAAGTAAGCATGATGTTTTAGCCAAAGGTGCCTATTTCCCTTCAAGGCAGTTGTTCAAAGAGTACAACCATAACAAAAAAGGGTTAATACCATGAAAAACCCTAAACTGATATATCTGTGACAAATTTAACCCAAACTATTTTTTTGACTACGAAAAACCCTAAACCGGTACACCTGTAACAAATTTACCCCAAACTGGTACACTTGTGACAAATTTATCCTCCGTTAGTTTTCGTTAAATTTTATCGTCAAATTGCTAAGTTGGATGACACATGGCAGTTGACGGGTGTATCAATTTGGGATTTTTACTCTCTGTTTGTCACAAGTGTATTATTTTGGGATTTTTTGTGGTATTAATCCAATTTAACCGAAACTAACGGGGGGTAAAATTTGTTAGGATTCGGCGTACAATCAAATCGAAGTAAAACATAAAGCAAGAAAGAAAAATCGAGACACGAGATTTTATCCTGGTTCACCCTTAAATTAGGGCTACGTCCAGCAGAGGATTCCACTGTAATTAGCACATCGCACCTTTCGTTACATCACTCAATTACAAGCGAAAAAGAGTATATATAGCAGTAACTGTTCATAAGCCCAAGCCCAAACTACTAATGAAAAATTATGGGTTTAAATCGTAAAAGCCCTCATGCTTTGCTGTCGTTGGGGAGTATGAACCACATCCCAACAAAATTGTCACAAGTGTACCAGCTTGAGTTTTTTTGTGGTAAAAAAACACTTTGGGGTAAAATTGTCACAGATGTACCAGTTTGAGGTTTTTGATGGTTAAAAAAATAATTTTGGGGAAATTTGTCATAGATGTACCAGTTTGGGGGTTTTCGTGGCATTAACCCAACAACAAAAGGGGCCCCTCCTGCTTCAAAATTGCCTCAAAAGATTTATACAGAGCCAATAAGAGAATGATCCATTACTTAGAGGAACTTCTCACGGTCCACATCATCATCAATTCATTCCAGAATTGTTATCTGTAAATAGTGATTGTAGTATATTCGCATATGTATCTGAAATCATGACCCACAATCTCACTGCCTATGTTCCTTCAGATGATGAAGTTTGTTGGTCACATCTCTAGTCAAAAGAAGTCCTCACACTTAGGAATCCTACATGAGGAATGATATTTAACCAGGAACACTTAGATCGTATCTATGCATCCATACCTCATCAGCAATCATGGCGATGAGCGCTGAACTTCTAGTGGCGATAGGGGTCCTTCCAGCCATTTGAAGTCGAATTAAGTACATGCAACCACTCGGCAGAAACTGGGAGAAATTATCCAACGAATGGTCAAATTAAAACCCAGGCAATTCTCTCTTCTGACAAACAAGAAATTCAACTTTAGCATTCTCGAATTTTGCCGCGAAAGACACTTGTACATACATTTGTTTAAGTAAAATGGTGGAAGCAAAAAAAGAGTCTTAATACAGAGATCTCACCCTTTATTTCCAGATAATTCCTAATCTATCTTCAACCAAGGAGAATTACAGCCACTACCAGAATTCGGGAAACTGAACCCTAAAATAAGAAGATTTCCATCAAAATACCTACTTTCTTACCCTCCCGTCCCTGGAATTTTCGGCGAAACGAACACATTTGCGCTGGAAAAGAGAGAGATCTAAATCAACATCAGCCTATTCCTAATCACACAGAATTTAATCACTAACAGTATTTCCTGGGAATTTCTCGCTTCGCGATCAATCGACGAATCACGAACCAGATCTCAGATATTGAATACGAATCGTCAAAAGCAAGTTGATCGCTTCGAACCTGCAAGCAAATTATTGAAGCTCTGAGCTCTTCCTCGCCGTGAATACGTATTTGGACTGATCTTGGGGAATTTGGAACCGGATATGAATATCTTCAAAAAAGTTTTTTTTTTGTTTTTTGTTTTTTGTCAGAATCTTCATAAAAGTTATGTTGTAACATTTTTAACATACTCCGGTGGTTAAATAGAATTTAATATCGTAATAAATAATATAAACTTTAATTATTAATATGATGCATTACTTTACTAATATTATTCACAAAATGATATTTTTTTTTTCGATTTTATTGCATTTCCAATTAAATGGTTAGATTCATTCACTACATGGTTTAAAAGAGATTAAAGTTGAGAAATGACAAATCAATAAGCTAAATTTATTGATCGAATATGTGCCAGAGGATAAATGTATAATGTGCATGTTTCAAGTGGCAATCACATGCATGAGAGGTAAACGGGATAATTACACACACGTGGTTTTTAAACTTTGGTCATATATGCAACATCGTTCCTAAACTTTTAATTTATTCAATTTGACTCGTGAGCTTTTGGTAAATATTTAATTTAGTCCTTAGATTATATAAAACTTCTAAAAACATGAATTAATAGAAGTATAACATTCGATATTTGCATATAATATACAAACTAAATTGAGCGTTTACCAATAGTACAGGAACCGCATTAAAAAAAATTAAAAGTTCATGGATTACATTGCACATTTGGTTAAAATTCAGGGACCACATTGAACAAATTAAAAGTTTAGAGAATACAACATTGCATATTGAGTCGAAGTTCATGGACATATTTATGTCATTTTCTCGAGGTAAATTAACGCGTGATAAGTAGATGCACTAGCAATCTAATTCGTTTTTTTTATTATTTAGATTGGGCATGTGGACAAGAGCCAAGTAATTGCAGATGCTGTGTAATGCATAGTTGCCGTAGGTGTTTTCGGCAAAATGACGGCCAATTCAATGTTAAGCTTTTTAATTTGGACAATTAAATTCTAATTTGTTTTACGATTTCCTAATGTAGCCCACCCGACCAATTTAAGCTGAAAACCACTTATGTGAACAATTTCTGCAATCCTCTTTTTGTTTTATTTTTGAATTTTATGAATTCATTTTTTCTCCTTTTTCTTTCTCTTGTTTTCTTCGTTTCTCCTATTCTACTATTCATCTTCTCTCTTCGCTTCTACTATTCACCTTCTCTCTTCGCTGATCGTTAGGCCTTGGCATGATCACCGAAGGTTGCCGGCCATAAGTGAGGGTCGCCCTTGCCAACCACCCCTCTCCTAGATCTAGCGAGGGTATCATGACCCTAGCCTTTGGCCGACGACCGGCGGAGGAAAAAGATGAATAGTGAAATAAGAAAAAAAAAGAATAAAAGAAAGAAAGAAAAAAGAAATTTGTTTTTGCAAAAATCATCCACTGCGCGGGTCATGCCATGCAAGCTTGCAAGCGCTGACTGGACACCATGCATCACATTAAAAATCCATCAAAAGATTTAGGAGTGCAAGTGGTCCCACTTAGGTGAGATTGGCAAGAGTTTCTGAAGTTAACCAATAGACTGGAAATAGAGTATTGCCGGCTGCATTTCAAAAACAACGCAGAAAACAAAAAGAAATTATAGTTTTATGACCGGTGATGAATGAGACTGCTTTAATTAAGCAAATATTGTAAAGCGCATGCCATGATGTGGGCGGGCTTAGCTTCTACATGAATATCCTGCTTTTGTATTACCTTGGTAGGACGGGGTTAATAGATAGCGTGAACCCAACTCACCACAAATTTTGCTCCTGAGGGCCCTTTGATGAGACATTGGAACTCAAAATTATCAGAAAGAGATTTCAAACTTCCAAAACGAGATCCGATAAAACCGCATGTGCATTACATACAATTGAGATTCTATTGCATCTGCGACGAAATGCTGTCGCCATGCATTCAACTTGGAAAATTACACATTCAAAATGAAATCTACGGTCAATTGAAACAGACAATGGTTTGGGGGAGGGAATAGACAGTGGACCAAATATGACCATATAGACATGAATGAGACTGCTTTTGTATTACCTTGGTAGGATGGGGGTAATAGATAGTATGAACCCAACTCACCACAAATTTTGCTCCTGAGGGCCCTTTGATGAGACATTGGAACTCAAAATTATCAGAAAGAGATTTCAAACTTCCAAAAGGAGATCCGATAAAACCCCATGTGCATACATACAATTGAGATTCTATTGCATCGGCGACGAAATGCTGTCGCCATGCATTCAACTTGGAAAATTACACATTCAAAATGAAATCTACGGTCACTTGAAACAGACAATGGTTTGGGGGAGGGAATAGACAGTGGACCAATGACCATATAGACATGTATCGGAAGTTCCTAGATAATTACCAGCAGATCAAACCATCCCAAAAGGTACATTGTAACAGCACGATTATATCATTCCCAAGTGAGAGAAATCATAGAATTTGCAAGCCCAGACTCCTGGAAGGTTAACTTGCTGTCATAGTCCAGACTTTTCGAAGCCCCAGGAATTGCTTGCGCCAAGCGAAATGGCCTACTTTCAGCCTCTTCCAGTTGAGAACAGCAGAATGACCACAGAAGCTGCAGAAAGAATATGTTAATGACCATTTTGTCCTACAAAGTGTGTGTGCACTGCAAAATTTCAAGCAGAAAGAGTCTATGTCAACTATCCAAGGCTTACAAGCATAAATAGAAAGGGCTTCAAGGGATTACGCAAGAAAATCTAGCATTTTTTTCTAAGATAATAGAAGCTCTTATCAAAACCTGCATTGGATCAGTTCGGAGAAAATTCCGCTGGACCCTACGTCCATCGGGAAGACGGACTCCAACCCGGCAAAGGAGGCTCCTATCACCCTTAGGTTCTTCAGGAAGAGGTGGGTAGGCAGGTATCTTCCTCGCGAATGTCTCTTCTTCCTTGCTGGTATCATTTTTACCATCTTCACTAGTTGTCTTAATTGGCTCTTCTATGTTTTCCAAGGAAGCTGCCAATGCCGCCTGTAGTTCCTCGTCTTCTTCCTTGGGCATTTCATCTGCATCAACCCAGGCATCTGAAATTACATATATAATGGCAGACAAAGGGCAAGCACGCACAACACTCCAGCAGACAAAGACATACATACAGAGCCACTGATTTCTTTGGTTCTTATACCATCTTAAGATGCAGCACCATATATCGAACTCAATACGTTATACAGAAATATGACATACCCTTAAGTTTCTGTGGAGGAGTCGCAGACTTTTCTCTAGGACGTTTATGTGATGAACTTACGTGATGATCCTTGGGGCCACCTTCCAGGAAGAGTAACAAATTCTGCAGTAAAATTTACTTTCTGCAATGAATACTGCAAATTTTATAATAAACAGTCTAAGTGCTTGTAAACTCATGTTATGTGCTGCTACGGCATTAAAATTCATTGTTTATCCAAGTGCAAGTGCATTGGGTAACACCTGCTGTGATAGGTACCTCGAGCAAGCTCTCAGGCTGAATCATTCCAGTCCAAGACCGCATCTTTTGGCCAGTGATGGGGTCAAGAACGAGCACCACAGGAATCGAGTCCAATCTGTAATAGGTGCAGACCTTCTGGCCCTCACTTGTGTCGTCATATACCTAATATAAATTAGAGTCAGCAGAACAATTTATCATTTAATATTCTTCCTCTGTTGGTCATTATATATGAACACACATTGAAGAGAGTACTCTTGACGACTAATCAAAACTGAAATCTAAGATAAGACATCTCCACTGTCCACTAACATCAAAGGCACTCCTTGAGATTGTAAGTGAAAGGGAGCACATTTGAATATAGCCTTAGATTATCACATTGCTTAATTGACAAAAAAAAAATGGGAGAAAAATGAAGTGACGGGGAATGAAAATTTAAAAAAAAAGTACTTGCTTCGCTTGAAGGTGGGGAGGGGATTTAAAATGGGACATAATACACTTGGAAAGTAAAAAGGGGACCTCATTTCACTGTCAAAGCACTGCTAAGCGCTACGTCATTCTTTGCATGTTCAAACTATTTTTATGTCCTTCATTCATGAATTAGCATCGTGAAGTGGTCAACAAGTAGAGTGACTGGACATCGACATATATTTTCACAGATCCGCCTACTTATAAAATGTGTGTGCATTCTGAAAGATAAATCCATATTCTACACTCTTACTTTCTTCGGACTAAGATTTTTCCCAATAATTTCCCATTCCAGCAAACAATGTGAAGACGCACATTCCGGACAATAATATCTGGCTCACTCATCTATCTACTGTCTACACACATACACATAAGCAGACAAACCTGGATTCAAAAAGGCATAATGCCTTCAGGAACTCTCTAGTTCATGCAATTGTTTGAAGACCAGCTAACCAGGTCCTCCTACAACAATATGATAGCTCCATTGAGGAATTAGGACACACAAAGAAACTCTTTGAAATAAGCAGGCCTTGCTACCAACAGAAGGCCTCAGATAGTGTTATAGAAGCCAGCAACTCTATAGCATAACAAAGCACGAGCACAGAACTAGGAACAGCATTAAAAAAAAATGATCTGAAGAAAGAGCACGTGCTATTATATAATCTAACATAATTTGAAGCACTTGGGCCACTATAAGAGAGAATAATAAAGACCCAGCCCGATGCAC
Source organism: Lenwebbia sp. NSW1173648 (assembly GCA_029784005.1). Classification (NCBI taxonomy): domain Eukaryota; kingdom Viridiplantae; phylum Streptophyta; class Magnoliopsida; order Myrtales; family Myrtaceae; genus Lenwebbia; species Lenwebbia sp. NSW1173648. Next base: position 3,632,686 of record JARCGZ010000011.1, read on the forward strand.
ACCTGCCAGAAGATAAAATTAGTGCTGATAGTTTGGGAGACAGCTTCATTTGCCCATGTATCCCGATTCAGCTTCAAAAGAAAATAAACAAAAGCAGATAAGAATCACCATTCTCATAGACTCTGGGGAGATAAAGCAATAAAGCAGAGAGAGAGAGAGAGAGAGAGAGAAGGCGCTACCATATGCGAGCTGAACTCCTTGGTAGACTGCAAGTTTACTAGAAGCCACTTGTTTTGTAGTGAAGCTGCTGCTTTAGCCTGTTTAAATTCATATATATTAAAATCAATTAAATAAGAAACATCAAATGCTAACAAAAACAAAAGTACCAGCCAATAAAGTCCTGCAACTACACATCTCGCTACACACACTACTTCATATCATTGATGAATGGGAAAATTACACTCAATATCCTCTATAATTTACGCTTTTCATTCCCTGTTTTTAGAAATTACAGTTCCTATTGGCAAGTTTACATCTCCCTAACACTTTCACATCTCTCTCTCTCTCTCTTACACCCCCCAAAGAGCGCGCGTATAATATTTCAGTACAAATAATTCTAGCAAAATTCAAGAAAAGGGGAGAGTAGATAATTCCCTTTTCCATATAATGAGGCACTAACAAAGTTATCTCGACAACGTGTACTTCTAAAAACAAAAGATGTGTGGTGTAACCATAAAAACCTATGATGCAAACCATGATGTCTGCTAATAGAAAAGAATGAGAACCTTATATTAGTTTGATCTCCAATCTACACTTACGATAGGAATGAACTTCAACTTCAGGATGAGCTATTCATTCTCAAAAACAAACTACTCGGCTCGATACTCTCCTAGTTATGTAATATAATGCAAAAACAGAAAAATACAAGGGAGCTAATTCCGCTTAGCACGTGTGCTCTCCTTATCAGTTGAAGATTATCAAAGTAGTCTCCAAGACGGTGCTAATCATCGTGGGACCAATTTTGAAAACTTCAGATTGGAGAAAACAAAAACGAAAATAATCAAACTCACCTAATCATCAAAAATCAAATAAAAGATCAGGATGGATTAAATTTCCAGGGGATAAAACATCGAACATATGCATGCAATGATGCGAGAATGTCCTCTTGATGCACTTCATGATGATGAAAAAAGTAATGTTGATTTATTATGCAGCCTCAAAGCTATTCCCTTAAAAAATCACCTTGAAGATTAATAGTGGAGCTCACATGAGCCGTCAATTGTTGATTCAAATACCAGTCACCACCTATGCAATAGTGATCAGTCAAGCTCACTTGAGCGCAGGCAACTTTGCCGCCAATCAATTGTGGCGGCACTGAGCTCATACGGTGGTACTCTCGTTCCAGATCCCGTCAGTTCTCAATTCAAATACCAGCCACCACCAATGCCATAGTGATCAGTCAAGCTCACCCGAGCGCAAGCGACTTCACTGCCAATCAATTGTGGCTGCAAGTCCACTGAGCTCATGCAGTGGCTCTCTCGTTCCAACTCTCTCTCCCTCTGTAAAAATAGGAACTAGAGTCCTCTATTTTTTTTTCAAAGCTGATCCTTTGGTCAAATAAATCTGGTGAAAAAAATATTTATTTCAACCTCACATTTCTCACATTCGCGGATCAGTTCATTTGTTTTCCGGCTCAACCTGCCAACCCCTAGAGATACTTATTTTTAGTACCCAAAGCACGAAGTCACTCAACCCATCCCGAACAGAGAAAACTTGTTCGAACACACCGGTTCGGGTATGGTTTTGGGCGCTCTAGATATTTTTCTTAACACCCATTTTCACAAGTTAACATAATACTACTAAATAGACTTGAGCCTCATGATCGGGAACTCAGATTCCTGTGCCAGGAAGAGCACTCTTAGTATAAGAACATGTTATAACAATTAAAACTTGTACTAATGGAAATTTCGGCACCTCAGTTCATAAAAGTTTGCATACTTAGTTGTTCCGAAATAGCCACTGTCCAATCAACTGCACCACTTTGGCAAGTTGCAAAACATTATAACTCCAAAAGTCACAATAACTATGATATCCGTAATTTCCATTCAACCTCATCAAAATACCAAACTGTATAAGGCAATATACCAGAGAGCTTTGACATATGCACACAAGGATTTTTTTTTTCCGAAGACCATTCAACATGACAAGAAACGAGTACACACCAGATAGAGTAGGAATTAATTGAACACATTGTAAGAGTGAATTCAGGCCAACTACCTTCTCAAAGGATCCGCGATACATCAAATGGAAAGGAGGACGATATAGAGAGGCGAGATTATCACGAGCATTTTCTGCAGTAGATGTTGAACCTTGATCTGGTTCCCACACCCCAGGGCGTTTCAGTTCCTCATCAAAGTTCCTGAACGCAATTAGTGAACTTGACTCATGTGACCCCATCCCCAATGCTCTGTATGGCCATTAAATTTACCAATAAGTAATAACACATTATATCATTCTTGCAGAACAGCCAATGGCCTCAATAGAGCAACAAAGAAAACAACATTAAGGAGAGTATACATACGGGTATAATACTGCATCATCATAGAGGACCTCTCTCCTAACAGGTAAAGGAGGACGCACGTCATCTCCATCATGCTGTCCAATGTTTTCATTACCATTGTCATTCCTTGATACCCTGAGGAACCACATAGAAGTAAGAAGAAGAAGAAGAAGAAGAAGAAGAAGAACTAAAGAGGCGAAAACACGATAATTTACAGAAAACGCGGCAAAATACCCGGCATTTTCATCTACCCAAACAGCATTTCCACCATCTACTGGGGAAGGATTGGACTGTCCCCCAATAACACCACCTTCATTACCTACATAAAATAGTTGAATGGCTTCCTCAAGCTTCCAACTTGTTGCCTGATGAAATGTAACTCATCAGAATCGAACAATCTAGTTTTTTCACAGATAGAGCATTGTACACACACCAAAACAAATAAAAGAGCAATTCACTGCAGATACATATATCAGCAAACAATTGGAAGCCAAATGACCATAAGGATAAGCACAGACCTTTCCGTATTCAACCCTTAAATTTTATGGAATAGACATGAAAAAGCAAGGATATGACCACTGAAACAAAGGGGGGGAAAGGCAGACAAAATTAAATGAAAGTCTCAGGGCCACTGGTTGGCTACTTAACATCAAAATTTGTATGCAATTCCACCCGAAAGCTTCAGATAACTTAAGATGCTCATATTTAACATTGGTTATCGACAAGATCTAGCATTTAGAAGACAAGAGACTCCTTCTAATGCAACCAGCCTGCGTGTGCACGAGAACCAACAGAAAAACAAAGATTCGACCATCGTGATAGCTTCAATCAAGGGAACTGTACGGCCACATTAAGGGTCTGACTTCTTCCCTAGCTTCATCAATACACAAGGCATTGAAACTGCAAACCCAGAATGAAGGTTGACTTTTTCCTCACGAACACATAAATCGATGGACAAACAAAACGCTATCATAACAAGCACCCAACAACACCAAACACCCCGGTAAACCAACTACAGATCAAGCGTTCATATCCCTTATAATCTCTATACCCAGTGACAAGTAATCAATCATCCTACCGACTGTCCCAACTGAAAACCAAGACAAGAAACCAAACGAAACTTCCCCCACATCTTTCCATGTGCATCAAGCGAGGTCAGAGGCCATGCCCACACCAGTAGCTCAGCTATTTTACATTGTAAGGTCTCTGCGAATCAATGCATGTGAGAAGCGAGTGTACACAAGAGGGGCAGACAGTGGGAACCTGCAAGAACTGGCGAGCAGTATCGGCGGTTTGACCGACGGCGATCTCCAAGAAGGAAGAGATCATGCTCTGCTTATCGGTCGGTGACAGCACGCTCTCCATCTTCCCCCCTCTGGTTCGCCGTCACCGAGGGACGAAACCCTAGATTGCCCTTCGATCACGGCACGACAAGAAGGCGATTCTTCTGAGACGAGCTCTAATTAGAGAGGGAAGACAAGCTGAATCTGAGCTTCCATGCCTAGCGAACGGCGCAGAGAGGAAGGGAGCGAAGGGACTCTCGGCAGTCGTCCTACCAGAGTCGTGCAGGCTCTTCGGATTTCCCGTTACCCTTTTCGACTAGCGTAACGGTGGATTGACCTTTTTGTCCTTATGACTGAGATCGGCTCCTTAATGGTAATTCCCCGCCTGGCGCGAGTGGCAAACTTTGCAATTTGATTTGGTAAACGAGGGTGTTATGGGCACACAGTGATAGGACGGAAATTAAACGACGAGAATTTTGTGGGGGAAAACAAAATTAGAATTTGAAGTTTTCGTTCAAAAATATCACAAATACGCATTGGAAATTAAAATATCTCTCAACATAATCTTTAGGGATATAATTATCAGGATACAAATCATATTAAAACAGGGCAATGAGCTGTGCAGTCCTGACAAGATTGATTAGGCACGGTCCATCAGGTAGCGGGTTGTGCCTCGCTTTGAATTTGGGCAGTTATAGGCTTATAGCCACATAACTCTGATCGAGTTTAGAGACAATTAGGTACGATCATTCTGACAACTTTACATTTTAATTAGTAAAAAAAATAAATTACATTTTTATGATGCAAACCTGTGTTTTTGGGCAATTATTAAGTAAAAAACAAAGTAGATAGCACATACAAATTGTACTGGAACTGCGAACTAAAATTCACAAATGAGAGAAGAAAGTTGCTATTGCATTTTTATATTTCGGATACCTCTTTATATCTAAATTAACTAGAGCAAATGCTGATTTAGAAATAAAAAAACTATACCGTTCATGCTTTTTGTGGTGATCTTTATAATATTCTGAGTCTATCATATAAAATATTTATTTTCCTGAATTTAAAAAATATGTAGAGAATTCCTAAGTACTGTTATTAATCTTGTTTAGTAGAAGAACAGTACACGACGAGTCAAAGAAATAAATTCACGCCGGCTTGGGATTTGGTGTGGACGTCGGAATCAGGCTTGGAAGCTCATTTTGGCTCTCCGAAACCTCAGGTACGGTCTCAGGCTTGGAACAATCTCTCTCTCTCTCTCTCTCTCTCTCTCAAATAGCAGAAGAAGCAAACAGGCAGCAACGAAGCTCAACATTCATCCGCAACTCGAATTTAATCAGACGGGAAATCGAATCTCTTTGATGTCGATGATGGCTTTTAAGCTGATTCTGCCGTCGCCTCTCTTCTTCGCAGTCGTCGGAAGTTGTGCTGTTGGTGGAGGGGAGGGCTTAGGGTTTTATCGGGTAAAAGTGAAGTGGAAGAAATGGGGAGTAGGGTTCCGGTGGAGCACTACGATCTCAGAGCGGCGACTTCCTTCGTTGGAGCCTCTTCGCTCCACGATCTCAATACCGTGGACGACATTGGCGGCGTCAGTCGGGACGCCGTGACTGAGGATAGCTTGGACAACGACGATGATTCCGCTGCCGTTGTGAGCTAATCATCTGTATTGTTGATGCTTGTATTCTGACTGATTTTGGAGACGAGTGTGAGAATTTTCCTTTTTTTGGTAAATGAATTCATTGTGCATGCAGGAATGTATACATGATTCGTACCGGGCTTCTTTGCCAATTCATGGTGTTGGAGCTGAAGAAGACCGCTCAAGCCTCGAGGACGTTGGTCCGTCGAGGAGTTCCTACGACGGCTTGACCATCGATGGTGATTTGTTTGTCTATCTGTGTTGCGATCAGTTTTGTGTTGCAGTTAGGGAGGATTTAGACGTTGCTTTCTATTATCATCGGAGTCTGGCGGAGTATATTTTTTGGCCTGAGCTTATCGTTGGTTGAATGTTGAACTAGATGTTTCACCCATTGAATCCTCGAGGGCGAGATTTCTGCAAATTACTGTGGATCATTTCATTACTGATCATGTGGTTCAAGTATCTGAACCTGAGCCTGACTACTCTGCTCAATCTGGGCAAGGCCAGCTGAACAAAAGAAAGTCAAGAGAAGTCCAATTTGAGGGTGACCCGAGATTTGCATTGCCTCTGATGTATGTGGCGAATATGTACGAGACTTTAGTTGGCGACGTGAATGTAAGGCTTACTTCATTGAATGGTATCCGTGAGAAGACTATTGGAGTAGCTCTTGAAGCGGCTGGTGGTTTATACAGGAGGCTGGCTAAAAAATTTCCTAAAAAAGGTATCATCTTTTTCATCCAATGATAATGGTTTTGATTTCATCTGCAGACGATTATTTAACGGCTGTTCCTTGGAAAGATTTGGCTGAAGTCTGTATTTGTGACTAATTGTGAAGTGAGACAGTCTTTCTCGTTTTGTTTTCCAATGGTAGGATGGCATGCGATTCACTTACTAGTCATTACTAGGGGTGTAACCAACCTGAGTCAGGCTACACGGTGCCCAGCTTGAGCCCACCTTGGTTTGTATGCCCAGTGGTGGAATCTTTACTTGAGCTCAATTGAGTATTGTATGTCCAAGCCTAACTTGACAAGGAAGTTGAAATGCTTGAGCTTGTCTCTGTCCTACACATTTTTACGAATTAAATTCAACTTTTGTAAGATTGACCATGGAAAATTACAATTAAATTTGCACTAAATAGAATATGTATAAATAATTCTTTCAAGATGCGAGATAACCTATAAGGATGCGCCCATGGCCCTAAGAATCTTGATTCCACATAAAATTTTGGTTTTAAAAGTGGAAAAGCTTTCTAATGAGATAAAGGACCTAGCCCTAATCATTATAAGGCACCAATGGACAATAAACGGACAAGAAAGTGAAGGTCTATGTGTTTCGTTTCAATGAATAGAAGGCTCGGTGGCTCTCTTATTGTAATTAGCGCACGAACTAATCCCTTCTTTTATCTTCAACAATCTGTCAAAACAGGGTAGAGGCTGGTCTCTCTTATTGTAATTAGCACATGAACTAATCGCTTATTTTATCTTCAACAATTGTCAAAACAGGGTAGAGGCTGTTCTCTCTTATTGTAGTTAGCACATGAACTAATCCCTTCTTTCATCTTCAACAATCCGTTAAAACAGGGTAGAGGCTGGTCATATATGAGAAGAGAGAGAGAGAGAGAGAGAGAGAGAGAGAGAGAGAGAGAGAGAGAGAGAGAGAGTCAAATAATAAAGGGGTAAGCTGGTCATGCCAGTTCAGGGAGGTCCTGATTAGTCATTGGAACATGACATGTGAAAAATATATTAGAAAAATTAATTACAGTTGCGTGCTGATTGAGTCGAGTATCCAGACACGATAAGCCACTTGAGTTCCTCGAACTCCTTTTGAGCTAAAAAGACGGAGTCAACTTCAGTATACATGAGTCGAGCTTAGAATAGCTCACAGATGACTTGACTTTCCCTAGTTATTTTAGTGTTGTGAAGGAAGATGTATAATCGCTGATAATCACCTATGTTTGTGTGTTGGCACCTCACCTATGTACAAAAGCCATCTTGTTTGTACAGTCAAATCTTAGTTGTTATTGCTTTCATGATGGACAGGTCCTTGCACATTTAGGAGAAGAGAGTTGGCTACTTCTGTTGAAACACGAACAAGATTTCCTGAATTAGTGATACAGGAAGAGAAGCGGGTTCGCTTTGTAGTAGTTAATGGTCTGGACATTGTCGAGAAACCAGATAGTATGTCAATTGCCGATGCTGAATGGTAAGCTGCATCCTTATTGACCTTACTAGTATAATATAAGAGTTTTTCATTCCATTATAGTCTTCTATTTCTATGTAGATGTTTCAATGCACTGAGCTAGCTCTGCTTTGTTTATAGCCTTCTTCTTGTCCTTTTCCGCATTATTCCAAGTTTTCTGCCTCTCTTATGTAAAGGAACTAGCCGATAAACCTGGGAATCAAAACTTAATATTTCTGCCGAAAATAATTTATCATCGGTATACAACTGATTATATACAAAGGTCTCACTACCATTTGAATAATAGAAACTTCACATAGTGTTGTATCACATATGCATACTTCTCTGATACTTTTTATGATCAAATATATAAGTTAAGAATTAAAAATTGATTAGTTATGATGTTTATGGTCGAATGATAGCAAGTTTTTGTTAAAATGTTCATCTGAATTTTAGGCTTCGTTTGTTTCGTGGAAAATGATCGATTGGAAAATATTTTCCTAAAAATGATCGCTTATACCGCTTACAAAAATGAATAAATAAAAGATATTTTCATCGTCCACGAAATTATTTAGACATAAATTGTTATTAATTGACTAATTATTTCAAGCGATACAAGCGATCATTTTTAGGAAAATATTTTCCAGATCGTTCGTTGTCCGCGAAACAGACGGAGCACTAGTGCTGTAAATCTTTTCTGAAAACATGAAACTTATGAACTTGAAGTGTTGGACCTTCAGTCTTAGCCTTTTTGAGGCGTGCCTTTGCATTAAGAAGAAGTGCATCGGTTACTATTCTTGTATTGTAACTGGAGATGACCCAATCTAGTTTGAGTCACGGCCTTACTAAAACATGCTCTTACGATTCATGATAGTGACATTTGAGCAATAAATCAACATATTGACATTGTTCAAAAGGATATTCATGTGTTATTAGAACGAACATAATTGTGCCAAATAAAAGCTTTATCAAATTTTCATATACTTATATTGCGGAAATAGAAACTCTTCTCTATGCTTATACTGACTATTATATGTAGGCAGATGGCATTTTTAACATTGATTTTTGCTTATTCATTCTACCATGTAGACTCTTCCTTATGCAAAGCATAATAGTTTAATAGCATGATAACTTCTTGAGCCACTTTCATGCGCTACCAGTCATGAATTTCCAAATATATTTGCAGCTTTTCCTTTGATACCCAGAAATCTTGCTATTTTTGTAATGAACTCACCTTCTTCTTTTATTGTTCCAGCACTTCCTTTACAGTCTATTGATGTATTTCCCAGTTACTTGGATTGCGCTACTTATGTTCTTCCCCCTTATCCGCCTTTTTTTTCAGGTTTAAACGACTGACTGGTCGAAATGAAGTCGCTATCTCTCCTCGTGACTATAAGTTCTATTCACCAAGACACAAGTATAGGCGCATTGTGTCCAATTCTGTTTCTACTATTTCTGCTCTGCCTGTAAGCCTTATGACTCACGAAAAGCTCTTTCAGAGAACATGCATTGTACAGTTTGATTTGCTCTGCATTCCAGGCGATGATAAAGACCTAACAACATGCCCAGCCTAAAAAATTCTAAGATTAATGACCAGTCTTATTTGATAGCATTACATTGAAATCATGTTTCCTTTTGTCTTTCCTACATTTCTTCTTGTCATTGCTGTGCATCTGGGCTTGTATATTTGTGTAGCTGCAGTTGCTCATATGTTATGTGAATGTTGTTTTTTTTTTTTTTTCACTAAATTTTGTTGTTTGATTGGTTTGAAGATTGAGCTACTTTAATTGCTGATCTTCTATTTCAGCCATATCATGGGAGAGATTCTTCGGCCATGTCCCCTGCCGAAGAAGGGTATCGCTCCATTGGTGAAGTAAGGGTTTCTCTCTTTCTCTGCATGTCTGATTGACATTGATTTCAAACACTGCGATTCACTACGTAGCATGCTTATCTTCTTCCCTGCCCTATCTTTGCTTGGCAACATCTAGTTTAATGTTGGACAATTCAGAATACTGAAGTTTTTTTTTCTCTCAAGGTGCTTGTGTCAAAGCATTGTCTCTGGAAGTTATGACCCATTGATCCCGTCTAAGTGCTGAGACTAGAGAGGTTCTAGGTTAGACATATCTGCTGTCAGTAGATGTGTGTGTGTGTGTTGTTGGGATTGTTTCCCTAAAGCCAATCTTGATAATTTTATTTCGAAGAAATAATTCTGATTTAAAAGCTAGAATGCGAGTGGTATTCTTATCATGGAGATGCTTGTTACAAATGTTCTCGGAACTTATGCAGTTAAATTGTGTGCAAATGTCTGAATTTGCTGCAGTTATTTTGTCTATTGCTGCCATACTAGTAAATTTGCCCTCTGGCAGCTGAGTGTGATGTAGAAGCTCATGCTTTCCTGATTTTAAATTGTTTTCTGTTTTTGGGAAGTTGGTTGATTAAATCCTACTCTGCAGCCACAGAGTCAGCAGTCGACTTCGAAGCATGATATGCAGCCAATGTCACATCAGTCCCAGTTTCACCCTATTCACCAGAGCCATCATCAACCAATTCACCAGAGTCAACATGCATCTCATTTTCCTTCCACCCATCATTGTGGCTCGTCTTCTAATTTGCCTGATTTAGCCCATTCTCATCATTCGTCACCTATATCACAACATATGGCTTGCTTACAACCCCTCAATGGAGGCCATGTAGGAGGGCGCTTGCACATAATGGTGAGAATCGGGATTTTAATTTTGTATGGTTTTTATAAGGATCCCAAAGTTTTTTCCTTCAGTTTGCTCATCCGCTAAGAGTCTAAGACTAAGGGATTGCAGAGAACTATATCAGTGCACACAATTCATCCCCCAAAAAAAAAACCAAGACATAGTATGCACCATTGCTTCTCGTAGAGATAGATTATAAGTTTGCAATTTACAATTATTACTACTCTGTTCCTTCATTTAGATTTTTTTGGGGGCAAATCTCGTTTACAGACTGATTCTTGTATGGTAATACTTATGTCTTTTTTCTCCTTTCTTTCGGCTTTCCCTCGAAAGAATTTGGTGGGCTACTCTTTAGTTGGTTGACGTATGTTCATGATTTCAACTGTTTGTTTAATATGTTTTACAAGCAGGCACCTGCCCCTGCAAAATTCTGTGATGAATGTGGGGCCCCGTATTTGAGAGAAACCTCAAAATTTTGCTCGGAGTGTGGTGCTAAGAGATTGGGAACATAACACCAACATCATGTCCTCCCTGGCCCCGTAATATTGGTGATTTCTTTGAGCTCTTTCCTGTTCTTGTTGACATTTTTCTGTTAGACGTACATATTAAATCCATTGAACTCTTTGGCCAAAAGAATTTGACTCGTCACACGCATGTGGAATTGTGTTTAGGATATTAGACCAGTTCTGAGCACGAATTATATGTTTATTCTCTTTTCACATTGACATTTTACTTGTTACCTAGGCGTTGGAGAAACTTTGTTGTCTCTCATGTATCCACAAACAAATATGCAGCAGGAGAATTGGACGGGTGATCGGGCTTTGGCCATGGTTGAAGGCTTCGGCCATGGTTGAAGGCTGTATATGCAGCTGATATTTACACTATTTGCAATGTTTAGGAGAGTGCAGAAAATGGCTTTTGTTGTAGATTGGTGTTGTGGTGGTTTTTTTAATTATCAAACAGGGAAAAGGCATAGATCCCGCGAAGTTCGTCCATCTCTTGGGTTCTAAGATTGTTACGAGCTTCTTTGTAAAAAATAGATTGTAGAACAATTAGCGATTGTTGTCCCTTCTCCGAGAAGGAAGAGTAGCTTGTAAATTCGAGTTATAAATTGGAAATCTAGGTGATTGAGTAGGTTTAGGAATGCAGATGGTCTTGAGTTCGATGGCAGTATCAATTATGATGCTCAACCAAACTGCCCGTGCTAATGCGAAACCTGAGAAAATCGGACACGCACAGCAAACCTTACTCACAAATGCCTCCTGTTGGCTCGCTTTACGGTCACACCACAAGATGACTGGTGAACAAGATGACCGGTGTAAGGATAAGAATCAGGAGTAGTGAAAACATTCAAGTCATACCTTAACATTGTGTTTGGAAAAATGTGGAAATTTGTTTGCGCAACATGCTTTCAGCGCATGTAGCAGCTGCACGGCCCTTTGAATTGGAGAAAAAAGGGGAGAAAATTGCTTCTTATGCCGCTAACATAAAACTTGGGCAGACGTGCATGTGCATCTGGAAAAGTCTGTGAGCTGAGGAGGAAATATTCAGTAGTTGTCAAGCGCCACATCAATTGTTGATGTGGTGCGCATTAACCAATAATACGTTGCCACGTGTCACTAAGTTGGAATAAAGAAAAAAAATAGTTTTTTCTCTCTTCTTCCTCTTTCATGCCATTTCTGTTCTGGCCGTCTGTCTTCCAGTGGCCATTAGCACTGCTACAAACTTCGTCTTGGCCGGCTCGTCCATGGCCGCCGGCACCGAGCAAGTCGTCATTGCTTGCGGCAAATTGCAAAACGAGCCTTCGTCTTAGTCTGCTCCATCAACCATGTTTCTCTCCAGGTCTAGGTTTAACAGTCTTCCTGGCCACTCTTCAGATCTGGCGTCCATGGCCACTAGTGCCAAACGTGCTGTCGTCACTCGTGGCCTTGGTAGCGATTGCAAGCAGCCACGAAGGAGGGGGTCCGCGAGCGACGATGGCTCGCTCAGTGCCGGCGGCCATGGATGGCCAGATTTGAAGAGCCGGCCATGACGAAGCTTGGAGGCGGTGCCCATGGAAGACAGATGGCCATGGAGGACCGAGCTGTCGTCGCTCGCGGCCATGGCGTTTGAGTCGGCGGTGCTGCCCTCTCACGTCGACTGGAAGCAGCAGAAGCAGAAGGGGCCGGAGGCCGTTGCGAGGCCCAACTGTTACGCTGCTGACGGCCTGGCCACTAGCGACGACAGGTCGCTGGTGTCGGTGGTTGTGGAAGCCAGATTTGATGAGTGGCCAAGAGGACGGTTGAACCCAGATCTGGAGGGAAACGTGGGTGAAGGAGCCAACGAGCCGATCAAGAAGAAGGCTTGTTTGACCCCTGGCGGCGAGCGACGACGGCTCGCTCGGTGCCGACGACCATGGAAGAGCCGGCCAGGACGAAGCTTGTGGCGGTGTGTCAATGGCCATGGGAGACGGACGGAACAGAAACGGTATGAAAGAAGAAGAAGAGAGAAAATTATTTTTTACTTTATTCCAACTCACTAACACATGGCAACGTATTATTATCAGTAATTAATGTGGTGCTTGACAACCACTGAATATTTTCTCGTGAGCTGGTGTTTGTAGAGACTCTGGGGAAACAAGGCATTTTCATTCTAATGACTTGAAGCAAACGATTTGCAGGAAAAAAAAAAAAAACAAAAGGATGCTTAGCATGAAAAGAACTCCCTCAATGTTTTGTTTGAGTACGACTTATTTTTAACTTTTTAACTATAGCTTTTTCATGTGTTTGGTTTAAAATTTGATTTGAACCATATAAGACATGCGATCGCTCGATTCGAACGAGCAACTATGCACAGGTCTTCCTCCCTCTCTCTCATCTCAAAGTCACGATCCTTAGGCGAAAACGACCATCATTCCGCAATGGTTGTGCAGCTGTGAGATGGTACATGCATGTGTCCGGCGTCATAACCACTAATTACCAATCTACCCAATTGAATCACAGCTTATCCCATGAGATGATTCAGGGTCAACAACAGTCAAAAGTCTGCATGAAAAGCTCCATTCCATTTTGATCGACATTGTGAAAGCCGCGATAACCAATCATCAAACCCGAATAGCCCTTTGCCTCGGACATTCCTTGGTCAAATCTCAAATCTCAAACCAATCACTCCTCGGGCTCTATTGGGTTTACGACACGTGGCAATCTTAACAACCCCCCCCCCCCCCCCCCACCCCCCCCCCCCCCAACCCAAACGGTCGTCTGCTTTGACCGTTTGACATTTCGTAGAGCTGCCGCCAAAGGGACCACGAGTTGGATGGGACTCTAAACACCGCCTGGAAAATCCGACACCAAGTAAAACAAGGTCAACGGTCGTTAATTATCACTTTTCCTCTATTGGTTGCTGGCCATCTTTAAACAAGCAATCACCACCATAATCCACAATTAATTAACACAAGCACTAACTTCAACATTCTTTTCACGACCAACTTTATAGACTTTAATTTACTAATACTTCCTTTCGAGGGGTGGCGTGCAAATTGCTTGTCTCATCTAAATTCTAAATTAACATAATTTTATTCAACTTTTTTTTGTTTTTATTTGGCCCCGGCAAAAGTTGATAGACTCGTGCCTTACTTTGACACGCTTCTAGTCGGCCTCCCTCACCCCCATTCATGCTTGCTTTATCTATTTAATCATTTGTCTGTTTTCAAAGGGGGGGGAAAAGGCAATGTACATTAGACAGGACAGTGGCTGCCACGGCGATAATGGAACTCTCTATCTTAATTGGGTTTTTAGGCACTGGAATATTTTCTTATTTTGTTACCTAACTTTGATAGGTCTTCATACATTTATTTTCTCTTGATAGGTCCTCACAAAATTTTGGTTAGGTGTCGCGATTTCATTGGGAGAATTCGAAGCGTTCCTTTCTTGGGAGAAATGTACGGCTAGCGTAAATTTCGCTTTTGCGCATTAATTACTAATTAGTGTGATGCAATTGGGGTTTAGCTTAATCAGTGGTCCCCCGGTTTTCAGCAATCCGTGGACCTTATGGCTTGTTGAGCAAATTATAAATGGAGGAAAAGGAAAGGGTAGCTTCTTCTGTAAAGCATATGTGTCTTTGTTGCCTTGGTGGCTGATTCACTGGTGTTTTTATTTTATTTTTTGAGTTTTGCTAAAGTAGGTCGATAGAAGTTTCATGTCTTGCATCAAGAAAGCGACCTTAGGGCTTGCATAGCCACGGCGATTGCTTCGTTGATAAGGATATGATTTTCTTGTTTATAACCTGAATTCGAATAGCCGTGCTTCATGCTTTAAACATTAGTTTCGGGGTTATCATCAGGAGCACGAAAATGGAGAAAATTACCACAAAAGTCCTAAATCTATTTCACTTTTGTCAATTCGGTCCTAAACCGTTTAATTGTGCCTATTGAGTCAAAACATTTTCATATTTTGTCAATTGAGTCAATCTGACCAATTTGGCTGGAAATCGTGCTGACGTGGACGCCGACCGTCTTCGTGGCAATCCCGTTGCCGACGTGGACATTTTAAATTATATTTTAATTTTTTTTCTAATTTTTCCTTTTCTTTTTCCTTTCCTTTTCTTTTTATAATTGTTTAGGGGCTGGCAAAGGGCTGCCGGCCACTAGACAAGGGCTTCGCGGCTCACTTGCAGCCAGCTAGGGCTAAACTCACCCAGTGGCCAATAGGGGTCGCTGGGCCTAACTAATAATAATAAAAAACAAAAGAATACAAAAGAAAAAAGAAAAAAGAAAACTTAATAAAAATTCCAAAACTACTAAAATATTATTTAAAAATGTCCACGTCAGCGATAGTCGTGTCATGTAGGACGGCTAGCGTCCATGTTAGTAATTTCTGATCAAATTAATTGGATGAACTCAATTGGCAAAATGTGATAATGTTTAGAACTCAATCGGCACAATTAAAAGATTTAGGACTGAATTGGCAAAAGTGCAATAAATTTAAGACTTTTTGGGTGATTTTCCTCACGAAAATGTGTACTCCTGTAACTACATGGAACATTTGAAACGAGGGAACGGTCAAGTCGTTAAATTTGTTAGAGAGCCCGAAGAGTCTAAGAGGCCCACGCCTCTCTTGTTAAAAAATTAGACAAAAGAAAAAGTAAAAAAAACATTGCAGGGCTTGCATGCGTACGTCTTAGGGCTACTAGGAGAAATTATCAAGACGGATTATGATTGGCGTGAACCAAGGTGGTGGCAAGATCATCAGCTCAAAAGATATGCCACAGAAGAATTAAATATATAGGGTTGGAAAATGTATTATAATATGAGAAAGCAAGAAGATATGTTTGAGCATCTATTTTATAAACTTCTAACTCAATTGGTTGTCGAAGGGAACAAATTATTCAGAAATCATATGAAGAGCTCGAACTTTGGTGTCAATTTTGGATAGGAGAAATTGTCCAATTAGTCAGAAACCTAATGTACGGATGTCAATTCAGTCCACAACTTTTCAATTTTGTCCATTTAGTCTTAAACCTTGTCAAAAATTTTAATGTTGTCCTTCCGATCAATTTGGGCCGGAATTCGCTTGAAATCATCGACATGGCGTTGTGCCATGTAGGATGGCTATCGATGATTTGATCGCCACATCGGCGACTTCAAATTGACCGGAAAGATTAAATCGATAAACTTAAAAATTTTATGACTGAATTGACATGTTTTATAACTAATTGGTTGATTTTCCCATTTTAGATAAGACTAATAATCCCTCTCCATTTTCTTTCTACTCGTGTTATTTGCATTGCTTTTTTCTCTTTCCTAAGACATGGTTCGAAAGTTTTGCAAACATTAGAAAAGATAACTTATAATTCCCTGACTATCGCATTTGAATCAAACTAGAAATCAGTGTCCTATATTCTTTTTGGGAATGGTTTTGGTGCAGTAGGGCTACAACGTTACTGCTTTTGTTAGGATATGTGACTGTCATTCACATTAGTTTTGATCATCTAAAAGTAACCAATCTATACACCAACCTAACATTAATCTCAATCCTTTTGTTCTCTCTCGTCTTCCGTCTCCTTGATCTCTTCAAAACCATGCAAACCCTAATCTGCTCATATCTCTCTCCCTCCCTCCCCCCCTCTTCGTTTGCCATGGTCGGGATTGACAAGGGGTCGAGCTCCACACCGTGGCAGAGATGGACCCAGATCCGTCGCATTGAGCTTGCCAGATTTGGCATCGAGCCGTCATTGACACCGAGAGAGAGAGAGAGAGAGAGAGAGAGAGAGAGAGAGAGAGAGAGAGAGAGAGAGAGAGAGACGAACACCGCTGGTGGTGGCTGCCGGCCATGAGGCGGTGACTTGTCTGGGG
The DNA here is from genome assembly GCA_029784005.1 of Lenwebbia sp. NSW1173648. NCBI lineage: Eukaryota > Viridiplantae > Streptophyta > Magnoliopsida > Myrtales > Myrtaceae > Lenwebbia > Lenwebbia sp. NSW1173648. The sequence continues at coordinate 3,649,319 of JARCGZ010000011.1, forward strand.
GTGATAGGGGGCTACGACACGGCGACCATGGGTGATGTTGATGGGAGGGGTTGAGCTTGGGTTGGATCCGGATTTTGTTTAGGTGGATTTTGTGGTATTAGAAGGAAAAAGGACAGTATAATGTGTGAAAGCGATAAACTATCCATTCCAAAGGAACGAAGCATTGCATTTTTTCCATGAAGAAGAATGCTTAACTTATTATATATGCTAAGTGATTGCCAGGATCATATTCGATGCTAAATAAGTGCAGGATCTTATCTTTTTACGCATTGGATTGCCATTGAGGATAATAGTTTAGTCTCTCTCTCTCTCTCTCTCTCTCTCTCTCTCTCTCTCTCTCTCTCTCTATATATATATATATATATATATATATATATATATATAGAGAGAGAGAGAGAGAGAGAGAGAGAGATTTGAGTGCTAGAGTTTTTCTTTTGTTTTGGTAACTGTTAGCTACATGTAAATAAATTACGTCAATAACCCACAAATCAGAAATTATAGTTTGGACGAAATTATTACACATGATCCAAAGTGCATCCATCTTTTTGTCACAAATTATTAAAGATATTCCTATATTTAAATTCATCCTCTTTTAACTAAAAATTTTCATGACATAAGAAAGAAAATTATTATATCACTTCCACATAGTTATTGAATGATGACTAGATCGTGGTCACATCATTTCCATCCCATTTTTGAACTCATTTCACCATAGTCTAATTCACTCTGTCACAACTCCAACGATGTAATGCTCATAACAATTAAATAGTCTAAATATTTAATTAGAATTGACTGTTGCTCTCTCAGTTCTGAGAATGGTTTTGGTGCAGTAGGGCTACAACGTTACTGCTTTTGTTAGGATATGTGACTGTCATTCACATTAGTTTTGATCATCTAAAAGTAACCAATCTATACACCAATTTAAAGAACCTAACATTAATCTCAATCCTTTTGTTCTCTCTCGTCTTCCGTCTCCTTGATCTTTTCAAAACCATGCAAACCCTAATCTGCTCATATCTCTCTCCCTCCCTCCCCCCCTCTTCGTTTGTCATGGTCGGGATTGACAAGGGGTCGAGCTCCACACCGTGGCAGAGATGGACCCAGATCCGTCGCATTGAGCTTGCCAGATCTAGCATCGAGCCGTCATTGACACAGAGAGAGAGAGAGAGAGAGAGAGAGAGAGAGAGGTGGAGAAGAAGGTAGAGATGAACACCGCTGGTGGTGGCTGCCGGCCATGAGGCGGTGACTTGTCTGGGGGTGATAGGGGGGCTACGACACGGCGACCATGGGTGATGTTGATGGGAGGGGTTGAGCTTGGGTTGGATCCGGATTTTGTTTAGGTGGATTTTGTGGTATTAGAAGGAAAAAGGACAGTATAATGTGTGAAAGCGATAAACTATCCATTCCAAAGGAACAAAGCATTGCATATTTCCATGAAGAAGAATGCTTAACTTATTATATATGCTAAGTGATTTCCAGGATCATATTCGATGCTAAGTAAATGCAGGATCTTATCTTTTTAGGCATTGGATTGCCAGAGAGAGAGAGAGAGAGAGAGAGAGATTTGAGTGCTAGAGTCTTTCTTTTGTTTTGGTAACTGTTATCTACATGTAAATAAATTACGTCAATAACCCACAAATCAGAAATTATAGTTTGGACGAAATTATTACACATGATCCAAAGTGCATCCATCTTTTTGTCACAAATTATTAAAGATATTCCTACATTTAAATTCATCCTCTTTTAACTAAAAATTTTCATGACATAAGAAAGAAAATTATTATATCACTTCCACATAGTTATTGAATGATGACTAGATCGTCGTCACATCATTTCCATCCCGTTTTTTTACTCATTTCACCATAGTCTAATTCACTCTGTCACAACTCCAACGATGTAATGCTCATAACAATTAAATAGTCTAAATATTTAATTAGAATTGACTGTTGCTCTCTCAGTTCTGAAATTAACAACTCGTCCTTATACCTAATGCAGCGGAACTTCGCAGAACTCTGCCTTCGTATAACTACAATTTTTAGTATGAAGGAGCTAAAGGCAAGCCTAGTAAAGGGTAATTCCTCAAAATTATCAGTCAATTTTTTATAACTTAATCACCGACGAACGAATAGTACCCCATGTATTATTATGTGATAGAGACGTCCTCCATGAAGGGTCTTCTATACACACAAACCGAAAGGTGACTCCCTCTTGGAGCCAATGGCATTGAAAGTAGGAGGAAAAAAGATGGAGTGGAAAGTTGATGTGAACCAATCCATACCCGAAAGCACCTTAATTTAAAAGAAAAAATACCCACAAAAAGAAGTCCCTCCTTTTCTTCTTCTTTAATCTTTTTGTTATTAATAAATTTGTTGGGAAAAAAGGTCCAGATGATTACAATAAAAGGAGGCCAAGTAGCTCTAGCTTTCAACTAAAAGCAACGTAATATATAAAATTCTGAATAGGAGGCTAAGGAGAAGTGCTCCAGGAACTTTCCTGAGGCTAAAGTCGTCTCTCTTCGTAGATAATCTTGCCCAAGCTAAAAAGCTCTGGGTTCTGATTTCTCGGGAAAAAAGTGTCAGAAAAGTCATAAACCAATTTTATTTGTGTCAATTTAATCGTAAATCTTTTAACGATATCAATTTAGTCCTAAACCTTTTTTGATCTAGGGCCGATTCAGTCTTTTCGACTAATTTTGGCAGGATATTGCTGACATGGACGCCGGACGGCCGATCGGCACTGACGTGGACATTTTTTAATAACTTTTTATTCTTTTGATTTTTTTATAATTTTATTTCTTTTTTTTCCTTTCTTTTTCTTGTCTTTATTTCCCCTTTTCTCCTGTGGCCGGCAAGTAGGGGTGTGCAACAAGACCGGTTCTACTCGAGAACCAGATCAGAACACCCAAAAAACAGATCCGAAATCGGTTCTTGTTGGAACAGGTCCGGGAACAAGTTCCAGATTTTCGGAACCAGCTAGAACAGGTCTGATTTTCGGTTCTGAGTGAATACCTACCCGGGAATCGGACCGGACCGGACCGATTTCAGAACCGATTTCATAACTTAAAAAGTCAAACCCTGATATGTTTTTCCCCTTAAATCTAACCTCATCAGACGCGACTCGGCAACAAGGCAGCACTCATTCACTTTTCCTCTTTGGCGATTGTTGTTTTTTGTAGATAGTGATTTTAGGGAAAATTTCAAAAAAGCGCCCGAAGTCCTCTCATTTTCTCAAATAAGGGTCCCAAGTGAAGCTTGATTCAAATAAGGGCCTGAAGTGCCCTCATTTTCTCAAATAAGGGCCTGAAGTGAACATTGTTTCAAATAAGGGTCTGAAGTGACCATAAAATTTCAAAAAAGGGCCTGATTTCAAGGGCATTTTCGTCATTTTCCTTATTTAATTTTTTTTATTTTTCTGTTTCCTTAAAAATTAACAAAAAAAAAAAAAAGACATTGCAGAGGCGGGAGGGCTGCCCCTCCCGCTTGTGGCCGCCGGCCCACCGCAGGTGGGGGCTCGGCGGGGGCGGCGAAGGCGGCGGAGTCAGCGGCGCCTCGGCGAGGGCCGGCGACCCCGCCGACCAGAGGAGAGGGCCTGCTGGCCCTCGCCAAAACAGGGAGAGGGTCGGGCCCTCTCCCGGATCTGGGCGGGGGTCGCCAGCTCCCGCCCCGCCCTAACCAGGGGAGGGCAGCGACCCCCGCCCGGACCTGGGCGGGGGTCGCCGGCCCTCGCCTCTGGTCGGCGGGGTCGCCAGCCCTCGCCGAGGCGCCGGCGACCCCCGCCGGCCATCACCGCCCCCGCAGACCCCCCACCTACAGTGGGCCGGCGGCCATAGTCGGGAGGGGGCAGCCCTCCCGCCTGTGGGCTGTTTTTTTATTTTTTATTTTTATTTTTTAAATTTTTTTAAAAAACAAAAAAGGAAAAAATAGGGAATAAATAAATAAATAAATCAAAATGAGAAATGACGAAAATGCCCTTTAGCTCAGGCCCTTTTTTGAAACTCTATAACCACTTCAGGCCCTTATTTGAAACATATTATGTCACTTAAGGCCCTTATTTGAATCAAGGTTCACTTGGGGCCCTTATTTGAGAAAATGAGAAGACTTCGGGCCATTTTTTGGAATTTTCCCGTGATTTTATTAAACATCTTTTATTTTGAAGAGATTCATTGGTACTCATATTATTTTGCTGGAAAAAATGAAACCAGAAAAAAGAATAAAAGAAAAATAGGTTCTCAGGTAAACCCTGAAACCTCCTCGGAAAAATAAGGTAAGTTCTAAAGCAGGTTCCAGTGCAAACAAAGTAGGTTCCAGATTTCAAAAATTGGGAACCAATTTTAACAAAGTAGGTTCCAAGTTCTAGGTTTATAATCTACCCATCACCCCTACCGGCGAGGGAGGCCACCCTCACTCCGGCGAAGCGAGCCCTCGTTAGCCAGCAGCGGAAGGGGGAAAAAGACAGAAATAAACATATAACAAACAAATCGAAAATTATTAAAATACTATTAAAAAATGTCCACTTCAGCGCCGTCCATATCATGTAGGCTGTCAGACGTCCACGTTAGCAATATCTAGCAAAAATTAGTCAAAAGAACTGAATTAGCTCTAGGTCAAAATGTTTAGAACTAAATTGGCACCATTAAAAGGTTGATGACTGAATTGGCACTAATGCAATATGTTTAAGACTTTTCTGATACTTTTCCCTAATTTCTCTAGTTGCTTGATCTTGTTCCACATTAGACTTTTGAGGGATTGATTAGGCATCATCTCCTGAATTCTATGAGGTAAACCATGATTAGATTATGCGTGCCACCAATAAGTATAAGTGCCATTTCTAGCACAAGTGACGTTAAAATTTAGATGCATGTATTGTGTGGTTCAGGACAACTTGTGGAATGGTTCTTCCACATGCTGTTTAGAAAGTAAAATTATGGGTGAAACGATCAGGACACTTTAGGAAGGATTTAGGCAGGGACAGATCCAGAAATCCTATTTAGGCGGGGGCAAACTTCACGGTTGATGATATATTTTTACAAATCCTATTGGCAAACTTAAAGGGGTTGATTATAGATTTTTATTCGTCTAAGTAAATACTATGGTCCGACCAAAAAAAAAAGTAAATACTATGGGGCCTTTTGTATTTAAAAAGATGGGTTATATGTGCAACAACAAACAAAATTTGTTTGTGAACTAATTGTTTTTCGATAGCTACAGTTGAATTTAATGATTCCTAGCAAAAATTAAGGAAATGGAATGAGCAATAATAGCTTGTCTTGTGGGCTTTTTAGAACTCTTGTGGGGGCAAAAATGTAATATTCAAAGGCTTATGATACATCAGTAGGTCATCAAAAAGTGAATGGGGGCAATTGCCCTCGCACCACATAGCATGGATCCGTCCCCGGATTTAGGCCTTGTTTGGTTCCATGTGGGATGGAATTATTTACAAGAATTATCATCCTTAGTAAGGAGTTTAAATTTAGAATTACATTACTCGTAGAATTAGATTCCTTAGAAATTTTTCAAATATCACCACAAAACAATGAAAAAACCAACTCCACCATCTCTTGTTACATCTTGCCACCACCATGCAACGCCGGCGCCGTCATTGCCGCCTCCACTAGTGTCGTCACCGCCACCGTCATTTCCGCCTCAGCCACTGCTGTCTCTCCTCTTTGCACAACAAGCTATTTTAGAGCTTTTAGCCATCTAAAACAGTGCAAGGAGTAAGATTTCATTGCATGTGATTGCTTCCAGTGAGAATGTATCCATGGATTGAAACTATGTATCATTCTTGGATTTTGTTAACACATGTAATTAAGGAAGGTTGTCATTTCAATATGGGTAGTCAATGTATTGAAAAAAAAAATACTTCTTTAATAGCTATGGTTAAGAACTTAAGAGTGCTTGGGGACACTCGTTACAAGACTCGTACTTTTTTAAGATATTCGTTACGTGGAATTTTGCAGGGCTGTGATCGATAGAAACTCAATGGTTTCAATTAAAAGTTTAGTGGGATAAATGTACTAACAGTCCTAAAACTTGTCATGAATATACAATTTAATCCTAAATCTTTGAAAAAGTGCAATCAAGTCCTAAAACTTGTCATATTTGTGCAATCGAATCTTTTTGTTAACTCCGTCCAATTATATCAACGAAAAAGGCTAACGTGGCTTTTTCTCTCTCTCTCTTTTAAGTGGCATTTTAAATCATTTTATGCCTAAAACAACGTTGTTTTGGTCCAAATTCTAACTTTTTAACTAAAACATCAATTAAATTAGATTAAAAAAGCTAATCTTTCTTTTAAATAAAGAACACAAACAAGGAAAAAAAAAAGGCCAAGGCCGTAGGCCCTTGCCGCCGCCGCTACCCCACCGTGGTCGGAAAGGGCCAGCGTGGCCCTTTTTAAAGAAAAAATAACTTTTGTTTTAAATCCAATTTAATTAATATTTTGGTTCTTTTTTTTGGTAAAAATAAAATTTATACCAAAACAATGTCGTTTTAGTATTATGTTTCATGTTTTAGAAAGGTTGCTGCCAAGTGGTAGAATTTTTTTTATATATAAAAACCATGTTAGTATTTTTCATTACCGTAATTAGACAGAGTTAACGGAAAGACTCAATTGCACTAATTTGATAAATTTTAGGACTTGATTGCACTTTTTGAAAGTATTAGGACTCAATCGCACTTTTGTGATAAGTTTTAGGACTTTCGGTGCATTTATCCGAAGTTCAATCAAGGATTGATCGATGAACAATTATATTGTTAAGTTTTATTTCGAATCAAAAGTAAATGGATTCTAAAATGGCTTGAAATCTCAAGTTGCAAAATTCGAATTACTAAATAATGCGCAAACAATAGATTGGGAACAGCTAGAAGATTGCATGAAATTTCATTGAATTAGACCAAGTGACTTGCATTCTTGGAGGCTATGCTTACTAAATGACTAGAACTGAATGTGAACTGCCAATGAAAACTGAAATGTGTAGAGAAAGTAAAAACGAGATAAGAGCAGCAAGAGAGTCATAACTTTCGTATGACGCTCACTTGAGGGTCATAACTTTCGCACGCTCACTTGAGTGTCACAAATTTAAAATATCGATCATGTAAGTGCCATTGGCGATTTGCTTCACCAGAAATTTGACGTGGACGCCGGAAAATCTGATGTGGCATATATGGGACAAATTTTTTGAATTTTTTATTTTTTTATGGAAACTTTTTTATTTATTTTATTTATTTAGAATTTTTTATTTTTCTTTTGCTCTTTTCTTTGTTTTTTTCCCCTTGGCTAGTGACCCTCGCTGGCCAAGGGAAAAAAGAAGAAGAAAAAAGCAAAAGAAAAATTAAAAATTCACGTGGGACTAAAAAATTAAATAAAAAATTAAATAAGACAATTTGCCGGAAATGTCACTCAAATGGTCGATTTTACTGAGATACGACACTTAAGTGAGAGAAAAAGAAGAAGTTATGACACTCAAGTAAGTGCCGTACCAAAGTTAGGACACTCCTGCTGTTACATTGCATTTAATCATAGTAGTTTCCTAGTTTAGAGTTGTAGAACCATGTAGTTAATTTATCTAGTTAAAATAAGATTTAATAATTTATATTTCCTAGTTTAAATTAGATAATCACATATTAGGTAGTTTTATATTTTATCCTTAAAAGAAAATCACAAAAATATCTCATGCATATCTCGTATATAAAATTAGTTTCCAATTTTCCATGTCATCGTTACCATGTCATCACATCCCCATGTTGTCAATTCGACATCATCATAATTCACATGTCAATTAGAACAATTCTCAATTCTTATATTACATATAGATTGCATGTCATAACTTTCGTATGGAGCTCACTTGAGAGCCATAACTTTTTTTTCGCTCATTGAAGTGCCACAAATTTGGAATATCGATTATGTAAGTACCATTGACGATTTGCCTTGCCGAAAATCCGATGTATATGCCAAAAAATCTAATGTGGCACCGCCGGGACAATTTTTTAAATATATTTTTTTTCATTTTAAAATATTAAATTCTTTGGTTTTTCTTTTTATATTTCATTTTTTCTGTGTGGACGAGGGTCACCAGTGACCCTCTCCAGCCATGAAACCCTCTCCCGCTGGTTGAGGGCCACCTCGCCAGCACCCTGCGGGTGAGGACTTTTGCGGCCCCGCCAGCCACGGGCGAGGCGGCCCTCCCCTAGATCTAGCGAGGGCCGTCACGCCCTCACCCGCTGTCGAAGGCTTCGCGGCCTTGCCGACTGCGGGAGAGGGCTGGCTGCCTCCTCTATGGCTGGCGAGGCGAGGCGGCCATCACCCTGGGTAAGGGATTTCATGGCCGGTGAGGATCTTCGGTTACCCTCGCTGGCCAAGGAAAAAAAAGAGAAAAATTCAAAATTCAAAATAAATAATAAAAAATAAAAATATCCACATGTGACTAAAAAATTAAATAAAAAATTCACGTAGGATGATTTGCCGAAAATGACACTCAAATAATTGATTTTACTCCATCGTGGCATTTAAGTGAGCGAAAAAAAAAAAAGTTACGGCACTCCGTTGTTATTCTCCCCACAAAAATTACATTGCATTTCAAATAGATCGCAGTCATATTAGTTTCCTAGTTTAGAGTTGTAGAACCATGTAGTTAATTAGGAAATTAACTAGTTTAAATTAAGATATAATATTTTATTTTTCCTAGTTTAAATTAGATAATCACATATTTGGGTAGTTTTCTATTTTATCCTTAACAGAAAATCACAAAAATATCTCATGCATATCTCGTATATAAAATTAGTTTCGTAATTCCATGTGATCATCACCATGTCATCGCATTGCTATGTCGTGAATCCCACTTCATCGTAATTTGCATGTCATATTAGAATAATTCTCAATTCTTTTACTTGTCATCAAAATTATATTACATATAGATTGCATCTAGATAATCCAAGTCATATGTTATTAGTAAGATTAGCGTCATATACACATAACCTAGAATTATATTGAATCTCGTGGTTTGCATACAGATCAATTTTCATTAAAAAGAAAAACCCAAAAAGAAGTAATTGTTATTGCATTTAGAAATCATGTCTAGGTCAAGCATTGCATTATTGTGTGCATCCTAGTTAACATTTTGCTGAACACAAGATGTTTTGGACACAATGGAAGGTTTTTGCCCTATTTCTAGCAATTTATTTATGGCTTTGAGTTATTGAATGCCATATTATTGATTGCGCACCCACGTAATCACCCATACATTAGTGGATTGGGATCAAAATCGTCCAAGACTGTCTACTAAATATTTTTGAAAATAAAGTGTACACGGTATTGAAAGGGCCTTAGATTAATCTAACCTAACCGAGTCCCCATACGAAATCTCTATTGGCAAAAGTAAAGTGTTCTCCTCCACTTTACTTGTGTTTTTAATCGACCATGATAGATTAGTGGCAACTTCGAATTGAATTGAATCATATCAAATTGCAAGTTTAATTAAAATCATAAACTCAAATTTGTGATTGGTATGGGCTTGAAAGAGTCCGCGCTAAGTATTGGGCTTAGTAATCCATTAGCTTTCCTTATGGTGATTCACCTTTAGGAACGTCGCAACACTCATAGGCCACATTTTAAGTCAGTATGGATTATGGTGCTCATATATATAGGAGAAAGACAAGCCCAACCCTATATACACCATTTTTACGTCAACCAGAACCTTAACACCCGTAAACTGACTTAACCCATCTAAACCAGATCCCTTTCCCACGCTCAAGCAGCCACCTTTACCGTCCCAGATGAAGTCAGCACCATCTTTGACGGAGTCTCCGCCACCATCATCTCGCTCAGTCCGCTTCCGCCAACCACCCCCGCCCCCTTCTTTCCGCGACTCCGTCCACATTTGATGGAACTACGCAATTTACAGGACCATTATCCAATATCAGTTTACGAATCAATTTTGTCAGAAATTGCTGCATCTTTCTATGTCTGATCCCTTTTCTATGTATTTTGATAAAGAGCACATGAGCCTATTTTTACTGATGACTGTTTAAGGTAATAAGATAAATATAATCTCAATCATAATCAATCAAGGATATGCACAATCAAATGAGATATATGCATAGCAAACTGGAGTTTGAAACCAAGTGAAGCAATGCCACAAAAGTTTGTTTCTCCATGAAATAGGTGAGTCGGAGAGTCGATACGGAGAAAATAACTCCAAAAGTGGAGTAGCATGCCGAAATACCTAGGAACCAATCCAAAATGGCCAAAAACCGGTTGGAAAAAACGCTCTAGAATTGGTCGGACCAGTCAGACTATACTAGTCAACGCCGGTCAATGGTAGGTGTGCTTGCGCGTGGGGAGTGTGAAGTTGATTTCTAGTGGTTGTTCAAGGCGACACTTCAGGTTACAGCTCGTCTGAGGGTGGCTAGTCTGGTGGTAGTATCGGAGAATTAGAGAAACTAGGGCTCTTATACCAAGTTGAATAATACAGAAAATCGATTTGAGGAATTTTCGTATATTTCTATATATCTTGATAAAAAGTACACGAGTCTATTTATTGATTTTAGTGATGACTATTTAAGGTAATTAGATAAATATAATATCAATTGTAATCACTCAAGGATATGCACAATAAAAGAATATATATGCATAGTTATGAGAAATATGAAGAATAAGTATATATATTTTATATAGAGAGTGTATGTTATCGGGATATGATATGTTTTATCCTATCCTGTATTTGGTAGTTGTCCAGGATAGGATAAATGGAGATATAGCCCGGATAAAAAAATCCTAGGAGAGGGGTGGGATAGACCTGGATAGGATTTCTTAATAGAGCAAACACGAAGAGAATCAGGTTTTTACCATTACCACCGTCTCTCCTCCGTGCTGGGCCGCCTCTCCGGCGGCGCCAGGCTGGGGCCTCCGGCCGCAAAGCCAGGTATCTCCATGATCTCATTTTTTTTAATCGATAGTTTGGCATGATATAAGTCATGTCCCTCGTTCTTTAATCCCTTGAACATTTCTAACATTCAAAAATGGTCTCGACATGTTATGAAGAACTCGAGATTGATTATCGACTTTCAAGGTAGGTCTCTTAGATGACATGCATGAGTGCATCTTCAACTTCTGAAAAGAGATTGAATAATTTCATTGTTCAGCACTTGTTTACTCACTTGACAAGACAATGAGCACGCTAGTGGGTCATTCTCAAAGGATTTGACTCTAAATCACCGTGGTTATACGGGGTCTGCTCATTCGATGTCGTGCCCAAATTGATGACACAAATATCTCCATGATCTCATTTTTTTAATCGATAGTTTGGCATGATATGAGTCATGTCCCTCGTTCTTTAATCCCTTGAACATTTCTAACATTCAAAAATGGTCTCGACATGTTATGAAGAACTCGAGATTGATCATCGACTTTCAAGGTAGGTCTCTTAGATGACATGCATGAATGCATCTTCAACTTCTGAAAAGAGGTTGAATAATTTCATTGTTCAGCACTTGTTTACTCACTTGACAAGACAATGAGCACGCTAGTGGGTCATTCTCAAAGGATTTGACTCTAAATCACCGTGGTTATACGGGGTCTGCTCATTCGATGTCGTGCCCGAATTCAGATGACACAAACCTCTACTCAACAATAACTCACTTATCAGAACTCATCACTGAATAATTTCTAAAGCATTCCGATGTTTCCGCAAAACAGAGCCAATCTCAGCTGCATCTTGCCTCTGCTTATCCGACTTTATATTCGCAGTTCACCAAACAGTGGATATGACATGACAAAATCCTTGAATTTCTTATTCTATCCTATCCGATTCTATCTTGACTAGAAATTCGGACGACCAAATGCAGTCTTAGGTTTTCCCAATTATTTAGTTTTTTGTTTATAGGTTAAGCCTACCCATAGTCGATGGAAAGGCACATTAAAAACCTCTCCCAATTTTTTCTCTACTAACTAGCTTCAGTTTCCTTGCACCGCCGTCCCACAACATTAACGAGCCTCAGCCAAACTCTTCCCGGGCCCAAGCCCCATTTCTCAAAAACAATAATAATTGTCCCCACGAAACCTTAGTGGAAAAACTCAGTCTGCATTTATTATTGTCCCCTCTCCTACAAACGCACAAACTTCGTACGTCACCACCAACGGATATATATCCTCCTTTAAATTCCAACCCTCCACTCGCGCACCCAAAACAAAGAAGATCGAAACTTCTCTCTTCCTTCCAATCGGTCCACCACTCCAGATCCCCGCAGTAGAAGAGAAGACATGGCCGAAGAATGCGCCGAGAGCTCCGTCGCCATCGCCGCCGCGACCTTGCAGCCGGGCAGCTGGTGGCAAGATCCCCATGGAAGCTCTATATCTCCGCCTCCTCCTCCTGCATGGATTCACGGTAGCAACCACAACCCATGGGGCCATCACAACCAAAACCCTAGCTCCAACGACTCTCCCTGCGACGAAGTTGTTTCGATCTCGTCCTCGGCATATACTAACACATCAATCCACTCAGGACTGACTGTCGAGTCCTCTGGCCGGCTTCTTGAGTCGACTTCCTCGCCGAACGAGTTGATCGGGGAGCATCTTTCTGACCATCATCTCTGGAACCATGTTTTACTGTAAGTCCATGCGCATAATTTTGTACCGATACAGCTATTTATTATGCAAACGTCCCTATGACCACGCTTTTACTGATGAACATGGTAGTAGGAGGGGGACCGAGCAGTCTAACGTTCCGTTTAGAGGCAGCGAACCTCATGTTCGAATCATAACGACTGTTATTTAAGAGTAAATTCGGGTTCGGGTTCGGGTTCATCACCTTATAACAAAGAGCTATACCTGATGTACGATGACCAGATGGTTTGTGTACATCAAGTTGCATGGTTTGGATACCCGTATTAAAAATAGTACGTACGAGTCTAGTAGGACAATTAGGTTGATGTGCGTCTAATCGATATCGGTGAAAAAGAAGAACTTTTAAGAAAATAATTGGACAAAAGGGTGATTGTGGTGGTAGGTGTGGATTTGGGGCATCAAGAGAGTATTATTTATTAGTTAGGGCAAGAGAGACTTGCTACAATTGAAGGAAATAAAACTAGAAATCTTTGGGTGGTCACTGCACCTAATCTAATATCTCTAAAGATAGTTGAGATTGTCACAAATTAGGTTATATACAAATCATATATATGTAAAATTCTGCAACAATAGAGATTAAGATTGCAAACGACCCTCAATGAGACGATTTCTGCACACAACATAATGCTAAAAATAAATATAAGCGATCAACTTTCTCCCCTAAATATAAGCTGTCAACATATAATTGTATCTTCATGCTGGTTTTTGTATTTTATTTTATGAAGCGTCTTCCTTTGCGAAACCCATGCAGAAGTGTCTCTCCTTCATTTCACTTTCTTGGACCATTTTCTTTACATTCCTAAGAATATACACACATATTTACCTCCATATATATATCTATCTGCCTGCGTAGAAGTGTCGGAAGCGGCGGAGATTTACACAGCCACCACTACGACGTGCCCGAGAAACTCTTCGATTCTCTCTCCTCCAAGACCATGTCAAACCTGAATAGCTTCGAACCACCAAGTGCAACCTCCTCGTGCAACGATTACTTGAAGAAATCAGGCAGCACTTGCAACATTTGGGACTTCCCAAACACCAGCCTCAACGGGTCGACCTTCATGCAAGGCCAGAGGTTTAGCTCCAATCATAAGCTGTCCACCTCGGTCGGCGACTGGTCAATCGCGCCTCCCGACCCGGAAGTCAACCTCCCCTTCGGCTCGAGCCCCATGTCATTGGGCTCCTCCTCCACGTGTCACGGTCTGTGCGGGTCGACAATCTTACGCCCTCAATATGGCGGCGAGCTCGAAGCATCAGTTGGAACAGCACTGTTCCGAAGATCACCGAGTGTTTACAGTAGTGACAATGTTCTTGGAGACAGGTTTGGGCCGACGAACGCATCGATCATGGCAGATAACGGTAGATACTACGGCGGAGCAGCTGGTTCCTTGTGCAGAGGCTTCGACAACGACAATACGCCATCGTCTTTCAGCAGCAGAATAGGGAGGCGCTTCAAGACGTTGAATTTATCCGACTGTAAGATCAAGCCTGTGTCGTCTCCCCCAGTAAGTATGCAAGCGGGAGAGATTAAGTCAATTAGGTTTTATTGATAAACGCTTAGTTCACCATGAACTGAGCGATCTAAACCGTTATATGTGCCGGTTTCACGTGAAATTCAACTGATCTAACACAACCATCGTATTATCAAAGTCATTTACGATAAATAGGAACCAACACATGTTTGGTGGAGTTACCTTGAACAAGAGCCTTTACTTTCTTTTTTATTTTGGTCTGATTTTGTCATTCGTATGAACGAGAGTTTATTGCTATAATCATCTTTTACAACATGTAGGTAAGGGCCAACATGAGAGGACAGGGAAATACAAGTGAGGGCAAAAAGAAAAGATCAGAAGACAGTTCGGAGACGGTCGCCAAGAAACCAAAGCACGAGAGCTCCGCAGTTTCATCTTCCAAGGTACTAATAACATATTATTTCCTCTTTTTTTTTTCTATTTTTCTCAGAACTTAGTACTTGTAATAAAATTGGTTATTACTGTTATTGTTGTTGTTTGTGGAAAAGATGCAGGTAACGAAAGTCAAGCTTGGGGACAGGATTACAGCCCTTCAGCAAATTGTGTCGCCATTCGGAAAGGTCTGGCTTTATTTTATCTATCGAAAGATTAAAAGAAGAGCACTAACACTATGCTTTTGTTCTTTTTGTATTCGCCGATTTAATTCAGCATTTAAAATTCGGCTCCTTTCTAACAACTAGTTTCAATTCATATTCAGACCGACACTGCATCGGTCCTAATGGAAGCGATCGGGTACATAAAGTTTCTCCAAGAGCAAGTGCGGGTAATATGTTCTCCAAAGTCATGATCATGACGTGTACTTCAACAATAAGTAGAAAAGCAAGAAAAGAGGGCTACACATATATACGTCAGCATGCCAATTATTGACGGAATAATTTAAAAATTATAATAGTAAGCTAATAAAAATTCTAGTACAACTTATCATGTTCCTTGATATGTTAGTATTTGATCTAGAGCAAGTTTCGGCCACTTTTTGCTCGTTATATCGAATCACAAGTCGAGAGTGATTATTAGTGTTGTTAATAATGTTCAATCCCTTCCCTTTGCAGCTAGTAGTGACCAACCCCTATTTGAAGACGAATCCCCACAAGGTGAATAAATTCCATATGCTTCTCTAGTAACTCTGTTTTGTGAAACATCATGTGATATGGAGTTATATGCTTAACCCTAAACATTTGCAGGATCCATGGGGAGCGTTGGATAGGAAAGAGAAGGGAGATTTTAGGGTTGATCTCAAAACCAGAGGGCTTTGCTTAGTCCCGGTCTCGTGCACGCCTCAAGTCTACCATGACAACACGGGGTCAGACTACTGGACGCCGCCATATCGAGGGGTTCTATATAGGTGAAAGAGTCTCGTGCGCATATAGGATAACAGCTTTGATTAGTCCATTCCTTATAGGATATATGCAATTAATAAGCTCACTGTGTACTTTATTATAAAATTGGACATCAAAGTGATGGAAACTTTGAAACTCAAGCTTTGAGTAGTTAATTGTGGCGCGATTGTAGCAGGTATTGGCTTGTCTTCACCCTCTGACCTAACTCTCTTGTAAAAATAAAAAGTTGGAGGCAATAGACCAACTTCCAAGTGTTTATACCATCATATCATACGAATATATTTCATCTCTAGTGACCATGAGCTTGTATCTTGAGTTTGCAAATATAGCCAACATATATGGCCATTATATAGTAGTAATTGTTTACACGATTTACTTTGAATTCCATAACCTACTAATATGATCTCGGGTTTTAACTCGTAAGCTAAATGAAATGATCGTACTGAAGTTATGTACACGCCAAATATGGTATGGATACGACGTTGAGAACAGCTCGGGATGAAAATAAGTCGAACTTCTCGTGTACGGTTCAGAAACTAAGGTATGTGCAAAGGAGCAGCTTTAAGTAAGTAGGAGATTTCCTAGGTGTCAAGTAGTTGATTGAACTACTTGGGAAGATTACTACTAGTAATTTCATAAAATCCTATAGGAAGCATCAACCTTTCGTTTTTTTTTTTCCTTACATATCGTGTTTAACTATAATGGGTCATAAAAGGTTTTTTTTACTTGTTTTTTCTAACCACTCTAGCAGGTGTATAAAAGATGCAGGCATCATGTTAAAAGGTCAAATAATTTGAACAAGACACGGTAATGAAGCAGCGATAGGAGGAGAAAAGCTAATCGTTGCTCGTCCTACGAAGGATAGAAAGAATGATCCCCCAGTTGCTCGATAAAAGATGGAACGGAGCAACTCCGATGGTATTCAAGGTGGCCACTCAGATTGTCCCGTTTCAGTGCTTTTTATAAGGAGTTCTGCTGTAAAATGACCGGTTTCTAGAAGTGCAGATGACGCAGCAAAGGAGACGATGCAACGAGACAAAAGGGTCAAAAGAAGACTTGAGCTTCAAAGTGAATTGAAGTTGCAGAGTCTAGTGGATGGGGCTCAGAGAAGCCACAGAGAGAGTCTCTCTCTCTCTCTCTCTCTAATTATAAGAAAGAAGGAGACTCTTTGAATTCTACACGAGAAATGATGAGGAGCTAGTGGGTGAAAAAAACTTCACGTCACTATGCATCTTTTAAGTGCTTAAGATCAACCCTGACCCCAAGAACGAAAGAGATTACAGCCGTAGCCTCTCTCTCTCTCTCTCTCTCTCTCTCTCTCTCTCTCTCTCTCTCTCTCTACTTCTTTGGCGGTGGAGTATGGTCATGACCGGTCATTAGCACTCACTGGGTATGTTTGGTCTGTGGACCTGCTGCACCAGAAAACATGTCTCCGGGGGCCCTGACCAAGGAACCCTAATCAGATTGCAAGCAAAAACAATGTGGAGACCCCCTGTGAGATCTGGTGTTGATGACTTGATCCAGAAGATCAACTTTACACAATTATTTCCCAACCCGATAGATTCTGGATTGAATGTCCGGTCACTTTAAAAGAGCCAAGATTGAATTTAATCTTATGTAGACACTCCCCTCATGGGCATAAGTATACTGCGAGTGCCATAACTTTTATACGGCGTTCACTTGAGTGCCGTAACTTTTTTTTTCGTTCACTTAAGTGCCATATCGGAGCAAAATCGTTCACTTGAGTGCCATTTCTTGCAAATCGTCTTACGTGAACTTTTTATTATTATTTTATTTATTTTTCAAACACACGTGAATTTTTTTTTATATTTTTAAATATTTTTCTGGATTTTTTTTATTTTTTTTATTTTGATATTTTTATTTTTATTTTTATTAAGTAATATTTTCTGGAAAAAAAAAGTCTTGAATTTCCCCCTTGGCTAGCGAGGTCACCGGCGACCCTTGTTGCCCACGGCCTGCTCGCCCAGGGGCGAGGGCAAGCAGCTGCGAGCTAGGGCGCGAAGGTAGGCATGGCCACGGTTCGAAACCGCCGGTTCCGATTCGTGGCCATGGGGGAACCGGAATCGGAACCGAAATTGGCGAGGGCGATTTCGGTTCCGATTTTGAACCGGCGGTTCCGGGCTGATTTCGGGTTCAGTTCCGGTTCAAAACCTAAAATGGAACTGCCGGTTACGGTTTTTGAATTTAAAAATTAAATTGTAATGAATTTGTAATAAAATTGTAATAAAATTATCAAATAATGAATTATGAAATAAAAGAAAATTATGAATTATGAAATTATGAATTTGTAATAAAATTTCCCTTTTTTAATTTTTTTTTTTTGCCCGGATTTTCAGGTTCGGAACCGGCCAGGAATCGCCGGTTCCGGGCCGGTTCAATCGTGGGAGGAACCGTAACCGGGCCCGTATGGCATGGGCCGGTTACGGGTTTGACCTAGGCCAGTTCTAGGCCCAAACCAGCCCGTGGCCATGCCTACACGAAGGCCCTAGCCAGATCTGGGCGAGGGCCCCCGCGGCACCCTCGACCATAGGCGAGGCTGCCCTCACCCAGACCTGGCGAGGGCCATCACGCCCTCTGCGACGGTAGACGAAGCCCCCTCGACCGCAGCGGCCCTCGCCAGGTCTGGACGAGGGCCTCTTCACCCATGGCCAGCGAGGGCAGCGCCGCAGCCGCAGGGGTCGCGACGGTCGTCGCAGCCCCCCCGGCCAAGGGCGAGGCGGCCCTCGCCCATGGGCTAGCCGACCAAGAGGGGGAAAACAAACAAAAAAATAATAATTTTTTTCAAAATAACTAAATAAAATAAAATAAAAATCCACGTGTACATTAAAAAATTCAAAAAAATTGCTTCGGATATGCCACATAAGATTTTTCGGCGTCCACGTAGGATTTCCGGCAGGGCAAATCGATGATGGCACTTAAGTGGTTGTTTTTTCAAATTTGTGGTACTCAAGTGAACGCCGCACACAAGTTATGGCACTCGCGATGTATTTATCCCATCTCAAGTGGAACTAAGATATTGAGACCTGTGTTATCTGAATGATACACCATGTATTTTGTAATGACCTTGCTTGTGCAACTTGAACTATGTTTGGTTCTTAAGTAATATAAGAAGAAGAAAAAAATCGAACTCGTTGTAGCTCGATCTAGATCTAATACTGATATAGTGGAGAGAAGATTGTTCATAATCATAACCAGCCTAATACACCCATTATGTGATGGTTGACATAAGACTAAGAGTGGGTAGTTACAATACCAGCAAAAGCAATGGTGGAGAACAACTTGTTCTTTTCCTTCTATTGCCAATGTCTACAGTGAAAATCAGTTTATTTTCCTCCTAAACAGTAAAATGATTTGGGAATGGCAAGATTCATATTTAGTAATACTTTGTTAGTACTACATAGTTGAGCAAATGATTTTTTCTTTTTCTTTTTCTTTTTGCCCTTTGGCTTGAAGAGGGTTGCTTTATTTTCCGTCAAAACCACGTAATTTTTGTCCTATGTGGAATTTTTTTTTTGGTCAACCGTTAGCTTAGATAGTATTGTTTGCAGGGAAAAGTACCAAAAATTATAAACCTATCGCGTTGGTGCTAATTCAGTCCTAAATCTTTCAATTGGATCAATTTAGTCTTAAAAATTTTCACGTTCTTGTCAATTAAGTCCATCCGGCCAATTTAAGTCAGAAATTGCTCACATTGACGTCGATTTTTAATAATTTTGATAATTTTTATTTTTTCCCTTATTTTGTTTTCTCTTTCCTTTTTCCATGGTCGGCGAGGGTCGACCTTACTCGATCTGACAAGGCGAGACCTCGTCGGCGCTCACCCTCGCCGGCCACTGGCAAAGAGAGAATGAAAGGAAAAAAAGAAAAGAAAACATTTTAAAAAATTATAAAAAAAAAAACTGTCCACATCGGAGCCGGCCATGCCTCGTAGGACCGCCGGCATCTACGTCAACGATTTCCAGCTTAAATTGGCTGAATAGACTCAACTGGCAAAATGTGAAAATGTTTAAGACAAAATTGGCTTAATTGAAAGGTTTAGAACTAAATTGGCACCAATGCAAAAGGTTTATGGCTTTTTTTTTGTTATTACCGCGAAAACCCCAAACTGGTACACTTGTGATAAATTTACCTCAAACTATTTTTTTAACCACGAAAAACTCAAAACTGGTACACATTTGACAAATTTACCCCAAACTATTTTTTTGATCACCAAAAATCTCAAATTGGTACATTTGTGACAAATTTACCATGAACTAATTTTTTTACCACAAAAAATCCCAAATTATTACACCTGTGACAAATTTACCTATCGTTAAATTGGATTAATACCACGAAAAACTCCAAATTGATACACCTATGACAAATAGAGGGTAAAAACCCCAAACTAGTATACTCGTGAACTGCCACGTGCCATCCGATTCAGTAATTCGACGTTAAATTTAACGAAAACTAAAGTATGGTAAATTTGTCATAAATGTGCCAGTTTGGGGTAAATTTGTCACAAATGTGACAGTTTGGGGTAAATTTGTCACAAATGTGCCAGTTTGGGATTTTTTGTGGTAAAAAAAATAATTTAGGATAAATTTGTCACAGGTGTACCAGTTTGGAGTTTTTCGTGATATTAATCTTCTTTTTTTTTGGGGTACTTTTCCCATTTTTTGAGACATGGGATGTCATGTCAGACAGTGAGGCCGATGGAGAATATACAAATAATCAAGTTTGAGGGTCATCCCGGTACATTATAAAGTTTAGTTTTGATAAATGGTACAAAGCTTATGATTTCTTTTCTTTTCTCTTTTTGAAATCGGGCCTCGAAAATAAAGTAAACAGTAAAACTGAAAACATATGCATGCAGTAATGGTCGCTTTTTTATCCATTTCTTCACTTTTTTCGTTGCCTAAACAGGAAGAAATGTTTTGTTCTCCATTCATTTCTCTCAAACCAAGTGAAAATTAAGGGTGAGAATAGGAAACAATCCAAGTCCAATCCGGGGTCTAATTGGGCCATAAATGGAGAAGGCCCAAAGCCCCATTCCGATTCAGCAATTAGTTTTGAATCTAGTTGGCCTTTCATTATATCTCTTATTCAAACGTTTTGCTTGGAAAATAAAATAAAATAAAATAAAAAACAATTTGAAAAGTAAGTCTCTAAAAACGTTAGTTTAGTTTGCATCATTTATAAAAACAAATGAATGATAAATATTTTCATCTTATATGAAAATGTTAATACATAAATTATATTAATAACATTAAAAATTTATTAATTAATTATTTCAAGCGATACAAATTATTCATTTTTCTCTTGAAACAAACATACCACTTTCCCTTGATCACCTTCAATATATTTTCTCTCTTTCTTCAACATAATTTTTTCGTTAAATATTGATTTAAATATTTAACATAATTCTTTGGGCAAAATAAAAACACATAATTTTTTTCTCATTAAATATTTATTTGGGCTAGTTATGAACTTTTTACTATGAATTCGATTTTTTTGGCACAAACAATTTAACTTCGATCACTACGGAATTTCTAAATGCTTTCAAAATTAATAAATGTTATACGATAACGTGCATGATAAATTTATTTAGTAAATACACGAGAGCTTTCAAATATATATATATATATATATATATATAGGCCTGAATATTGGATATCATTTTTCTTGTTACAAACATTTTAGAACTCAGTTCTTAGTTTGGTTTCTAAATTCTTGCTGTTTTTCAAGCAAATTCAGAGAAGCCTATAAAATTTCGTATTTTTACTTTTTCGAAAAAATTGTTTTTTTATCCGTCCTTTTCATTTGGGAGCGCACTTTTTCGTTCCGACCTTTCTATTAAATGCCGGAGTCTCCGCACAAATGGCGTCTCTCCTCCGCACTCCTCCCCTCCTCTCCACCCGCGACGACATTGATCTCCTCCTAGTCTAGGGTTTTCGCAGCACCGTCTTCCTCGGCCGTCGAAAGGTCGCCATGCGACGGAGATGAAGCGCGCATTCGACGAGCTCACGGAGGAGGACTGGGGAGACCTGTCCAGCTCCTTCAAGCCCTCTCGCGTCCTCAGGAGACCCCCGATGCCCCCGCCTCCCATCGAGTCCTTCGCCTTCCGCGGAAAATCGGGCGAGCCCCGCTTCCCGAGCTCTTCCGGTCGAGGAGTCGACGATCGCGTCGAGATCAGTAGCTCCGATAACTTGGAGGACGACGATGTCGAGCTGGTGGACTCCGTCGCGCCGCCGGTGGCGAGTCGTGGCCGCCGGTTTGTCGTCGACGACGACGATGAAGAGGAGGCGGGAATGGGGAGTAAGGTGGAGAGCGATGGGGATTTGGTCGATGTTTATGATATAAGCTCCGCAGAGGACGAGAAGGAAGAGGAGGTTGAGGTGGAGGCACTGGGAGAAGAAGAGGATGCGGTGGAGGATGATGATGTAGTGGGGAAGGCTCTGCAGAAATGCGCCAAAATTTCTTCGGATTTGAAGAAGGCGCTTTATGGCTCTTCTGTCGCTTCATGCGAGCACTACTCCGAAGTGGAAGCTTCCTCTAATCGGATTGTCACTCAGGTTCTCTTTGCATTTTCCTTTCATCTCATTTATTATGTTTTAGACCTTTGGTTGCTCGGCATTTTCTCTCCTTACTAGTGTTTGCCAAGGTTGGAGTTTTACGATGTGATGGAAGCTTGGGGAACGAGGATACTGTCAGTGTTGATTAAGTTGGTTTCTGATTTCTTTCTCTTTTTCTTTTCTTTTTTTTTGGTTTTTGGTGCGGCTAATGAGGTTATTTTTAGCTGTGGACTGAAGGAATTGTTTGAGTGACTTAAAGAACCTTGGCTAATGACTAGGTGAAATGTAGGATTTTTCTGGGCTGTGTTGAACCATCTTTCTCTTCTTCCCTTTTCCCATCTAGACATGCTTGTTACGTTGGAAAGCTGTTATTTTAATATATATTATCAGCTGCTATTGCGCTGGGCAAGTAATGGAATGGTTTATTAAGCTCTGTAGTAGCCTGGATTGGGTTGTCAATGAGTAGAAAGAGCCGAAACTGGATTCAATTATTCCGCGAAATTAATTGTTCACAATCTGCTGTGATTGAAACTGTAACTCGAGCCAATTTTTTAGGTTTTTGTGCTGAGTTATCTTATGATGCCGCACTACACCATCGGTGGCAGATGGGTGTTTGTATGAGGGTAGCTTTCACACTTCAACTAAGATTGTGCTTCTTCTTAGAATTACCTAACCAGCAAACTTGGTGATATAACAACATGGAGAACTTTTCGTAGTTTAGGAGCAACTAATTTCACTTCTTCCAGATGTTGTGTACAGAGAGTTAATTTCTCTCATGAGTAGTAGGTGACCAAGCATGAAACTTGAATGATAATATGTGTCCAAAAGTTGTTTACAGTACGTAGCCCTTTTCCTTTAGCATTGCATGATGTATAGAGAGATGAATGGGATACTTTGGTTCGGTTGATTGATGTCATGTGGAGGAATTATAAAGGTTGATATGGTTATGGTTGGGTTTCCTTAAACGTTGTCTTTCCATTTTTTCATTGTGGTTTCAATTAAGTAACGGTTCTCCGTTGGGAACCTGAGAATATGGACATTTTTAGCAGGTCTGTTCATCAAGTTTCCCTTTGACATTGACTCTGCAGGATGATGTTGATGCAGCATGTGGTGCTGATGATACAGATTTTCAGCCTGTTCTGAAGCCTTATCAGCTTGTTGGTGTCAACTTTCTTCTTTTGTTGCACCGGAAGGGTGTTGGAGGAGGTATTGTGAATCTTCTCAAAGTTCTTTTTTGATGCCACAGGCAGTTCATTTAGGACCTAAACTGAATGAATACTTTTTTTTTATATCTATCATTGAGAACTTAGTTCATGTTTTTAATATGCATTATATTCCTACTGTATTCTTTAGACTAGATACGGCCACAAGAAAAGCTTTCTGTATAAAGGTTTACCACAAATTTTCTTCTTTGATGTATAATGATATTTTTAAGAAGGAATAGATTACAAAAACTCAAATTGTGTAGAAAAGATGATGTTTGGATATCTAAGCGAGAAGGACGACACTGATGATGCATCAACAGACAATTAAAACCTGTTTGGTTTCTGGAAATTTGTGGAATTTTCTGTATTCATTTTTAAAAAAAATTGTGGTTTTCTAATGAAACACAGAACCTTGTACAATCTATGAGTAGCTTCCTGTTGTTTTCATTGTCTTCATTCAGATGAAATGAAGTGGATTTGAAGAAAAAAAGAAACTCTTCTATTTTTTAATGGATATAGACATGATTTTACTTTTCTTTCATGAAGAGGATTTTCATTTTCTCTTAGCAAACATGTTTTCGACAAAATGGATAACCAAGAACTGTTTTCATTTTCATAAGAAGATTGAAAATGTTTTTTTTTTACCCAAAAGGTCCCTATTGTTGCTGTATCCAGGAGGGGGAAACACTTTCGAGGTGGTATACTCATGCAATGAAGATATTAAGATGCTTCATTAGGATAAAAAATCCAAGGTGAAAAGAGGGAAGGGAGGCCTAAGAATGTACCTTTCAGGTCCTATAGAGGACTTGAATATAGAACTTACTGTTTAAATGTTGTTTGATAGGACTAAATAGTTTGTATGATTTAAAGAGCGGAGACTTACCTAGATCAAGATGTGCTATCGGTTGTGGTTAGCAAATTATTTGTGCCATTTGACCAGGAAGAGTGTTTGAGGGATAAAGCATGCTTAGTTGGGTTGCCCATTTGGATTGGCTACGTTGGAAGCATTTAATTGGAATATACGATAATAATAGGAGAATTTAGTAGTTCTTTTATTGGGTCTCTTATTTCAACACCACATGGCTTATAACTAATTCAATTAAGTAATAGCACTAGGGAACCAAGTCATTCTTATAATGCAAAAGCTTATGTTCTTTCAAACATGTTAGCACCACTAGATTTATGTTGACATCTTTAACTGCACGTGTATGTGGTGTGGTTGACGGATCCCCATTTCTGGTGATTGAGAGTGTAAGAGTATGAAAATCAGAATGATGTCCCCGGATTGTAAAAGTGTGGGGGTACGGCAATCCACGTCGCAGTTATCTAGCCAGTTCCATAAAGTGCAAGAATGCCCAAGGGTCTTAGGAGTTGTGAAATCCACACTTGGAAATGGAGATTAGGAATAACTCCAAGCGACATGATTGTAATGTACAACATAAACATCGTATCCAAGGACATCCCATATATAATTTTTGTGAGAAAGTAAAGTCATTCAGCAGCAAAAAGGAATGAAATCATTGATAAAAAGTTTTGTAGCGTAAATGTTGTCCTGCCCTTCATTAAGGCAAAGGCACCTTATGTAGCCAAGAGTATATCTGCTGAAATGACCCATTTATGAAGGGTTTGGCTTTGTCTACCGACTTGTTTGGGTGATTCTGGATGTATGGATATCCAAGATCACATTAGAAGGATCAAAACAAAAGCAATAAAAAAGAACGGCAATTTAGAATAATGTTCTTTTGGATTTCGAGGCCAAGGAAAAGAGGACAACTTTCTTAACGGAAACCTCATTCGTGACGGCAATTTAGAATAATGTTCTTTTGGATTTCAAGGCCAAGGAAAAGAGAACAACTTTCATAAAGGAAACCTCATTCGTTATGAGAACAGTTTCTAATCTGAAAAGAGCCCTTAAAGACTAATAATAGACATAAAGATCCTTAAATCAAAGGAACACTTCCTAGGAAAGTAAAACTAATACTCTTAGGACTCTTAAAACTCAAGTGAGACCCAAAAGGACTCTAAAACAGAACTTAAGAACCTACTACATTGACTTGAACTGCACGAGAACAATAAGGGTGCGTATGGTAACCATTTTGTTCCGGAAAACTGATTCTGATTAAAATTCTGATTCTGTTCCTGATGAGTTTTAGAGAATCAGAACACGTTTGATAACTGCCCAAAATTTCTGTTCCTGGAATAGAAACGCGTTTGATAACTGCACAAAATTTCTGTTTCGAAAAACCGTTTCTCTTCCTAATTTTTTTCATTTAAGTCAAATAATTATGTAGTTACTTTGTAAAATTTCATCCTAAATTGAAGACTAATTTCCAATGTACACTAAAATAATTTAAAATACATTTTTTTTTTTAGCATGTCATAAATGAAACACAAATTTTAATACATGACGTTTGAAGTTCGATTGAAGCATGGGATAGTTCCCATATTAAGAACTCGTTTGTTTCTTTAAATGTTGCTTTGTCCAAAATACATACAAACATAGCAGCTGAATAACCAAATTATCCACCGACAAAAAAAAAAACCAAATTATCCTTCTTGATACGAAGTACAAGTCCTGCACTATCATTTTGCAGCTTCTGTCCTAAATCCAAGTGGGTGTTTGGCTCCAGCTCCACATGTAGATGGTCACATTTTGTGACGCACGGCTACGAGTATATATGTTATCATCCACATGTTGGATACCCTCATCTTCCGCAACATTTTTTTGCAGAAGAGTGAAATCTAGGAAATTTAGGCCCAAATTTATGAAAATGAGGTCAAACTAGCCTAATTTAAGCTTCTTCTATTTTTAGGGATTTTCTAAATTTTTTATGATTTTTTAAAAAATTTCCAATTTTTTTCAAATTTTTTATTTTTTATTTTTATTGTTATTAGGTTGAGAGAAAAGTGACGAGAGAACTGAAAGGAAAATGTGAGAGATGTGAGACTTCATTCTTTTTTGTGATTCTCAAAAGTGATTCTTTTTTCCAGAACCAACTTTTTTTTGGTTCTGGATTTTGCTCTAAAATTGATTCTGATTCTTTAAAACTGATTCTGGGAACAGAATCAGAATCAGAAATATTTGCGTTACCAAACATGATTCTCATTCTTTACTGTTCCGGGGAACAGAATCAGAGAATGAGAATGATTACCATACAGGCCCTAATATTCGTTAGACATGGTCTCAAGTCAAATAAAGACGCAAAAGGATTCTAAAACGCAATTGAAAAATTTACTACAATAACTCGAACAACATGATAACCGTCTTATTTTGTCCATTTTTTAATGCTCCTGCGTCACTTTTTGTGCACCAGTTTTGTTTGTCTTAGGAGAGAGTGGGTTTAACGATTGGCAATGCAGACAGTGTCATGCTATTCTCTTTCTCTATTTCATGTTGTCAATCACTTTTTTGAGAGTTTATTGTGTATGTCAGCTTAGTACTTCTTCCCCTTTCTCTGCAGAGGGGCAGGGGGTGCTAAAATAGATACATCCTAGCTAATGGTGCATCTTTGTACTCCGTGCAGCCATCCTAGCAGATGAGATGGGTCTGGGGAAGACCATTCAGGTAATCACTTTTTTCTCCTTTTTTCTTAAAAATATATGCTTATGCTTTTGCACTATTTTTGAAGATTGTGCTACATTTTTCTTTTCACGGACTATTATATACCTCTTTTTTGGCTGCTTTACAGGCCATAACATACTTAACATTGCTGAAACACTTGAATAATGACCCGGGGCCGCACTTGATCGTATGCCCAGCTTCTCTTTTGGAGAATTGGGAAAGGGAACTCAAAAGGTGGTGTCCTTCATTTTCAGTACTCCAATATCATGGTGCTAACCGGTCAATCTACTCAAAAGAGTTGACCTCACTGTCGAAAGCAGGATTACCTCCTCCGTTCAATGTGCTTCTTTTGTGTTACTCTCTTTTTGAACGTCACAGGTTTGATATCTCTGTCTTAGGTTTTCTACTACCAACTTGACAGATGTCCATTACTGATTGTTGATAATGATCACAGCGTTCAGCAGAAAGATGATCGCAAAATTTTTAGACGTTGGCGGTGGAGCTGCGTCTTGATGGATGAAGCCCATGCATTGAAGGATAAAAACAGCTACAGATGGAAAAACTTAATGTCTGTTGCACGAAATGCGAATCAGCGTCTAATGTTGACTGGGACACCCCTACAAAACGATTTACATGTATGCTTAATGATATTTCTTTCTTAATTCAATTTCCTGAATTTTTATAGATGCCTGAAAAGTTAATAGCTTCTTTATGTTAAATAAAGTATTGTTTTACGTTTCTGTGTTCCTCTGGTTGTTGATTTCTCTGTGGAAGAACTTGTGATACAATTTGAAGCTCGTAAATTTTCATTAGTTGAACTGGCAGACAACTTAATCAACAAAAAGGATGATAAGAGCCATGAAAGAATGGGCTACACTTCACAACATTCTTTGAGGATTATCATAGTGAGTGAAAATATTTAAGTGTACTCTTTGTAATCTTTTTCAGCAGTCCAACCTCCATGCGACAGTTAAATAATGCTCTTTGTACTCATTTTTTTTCCCTCATAGATATTTTATCTCTTATTGGAAGAATTGCAGACCAGAATGAATTTTCTTATAGCAACCATATTGAGATTTATTGCATGGGTAGGAGAGATTGAGGGAAAGTCATTGGGGAAAAGCACAAATGAAAAGCCATGTGCCCATGGCAGTTATGAGGCAAACCAGGCCAAAACGACCCCTAGAACCAACTTATAGCTTTGCGATGATGTTTGTTAAATGAAAAAAGATGTAATTGCTCTGCGTTAGAGGTAATGTAGTTTCATTAGATGTAGGTAATGTACTTTGTCCTCACTCCCTTGGGTTTCTTTGTAGGAATTGTGGTCACTGTTGGAATTTATGATGCCTGATCTTTTTGCAACTGAAGATGTGGACTTGAAGAAACTTTTAAATGCTGAGGACCGAGCCTTAGTCAGTCGTATGAAGTCCATTCTAGGCCCATTTATCTTGAGACGTTTAAAGTCGGATGTTATGCGGCAACTTGTTCCTAAGATACAAAAGGTATGGATTTTGTTTCACACCCCTAGCAGATAATAGTTTTAGATAGGTTCTACCTCTCTCTCTCTGAGTCAGGGCCAGTTTCACGTTTGTTCTTTTTTTTTATTTACCAGGTTAATGCTTCATTCTAAAGGGTCTCAGTGTTAATTCTTGCATAGGTTGAGTTTGTGACAATGGATCAGCGACAGGAAGAGGCTTATAAGGAAGCTATTGAGGAGTATCGTGCCGCTTCAGGAGCTCGTTTGGCAAAAATTTCAGGAGATTGCCTGAGCAATATCAACAAAATTCTTCCAAAGCGTCAAATTTCTAACTACTTTGTCCAGTTTCGGAAGGTGCTGCATCATATTTGTGATGTTTCTTATACACAGATGTTGTAAGGATTTCATGACTGAAATGTGTTTTGTCTTGTCTAAAATTTGATCCAGATTGCAAATCATCCATTGCTAGTAAGGCGGCTTTATGATGATGGTGATATTGTTCGTTTCGCTAAGAAGTTATATCAAAAGGGTGCCTTTGGGTTTGAATGTGGTTTGGAAAGAGTAATAGATGAAATGAAGAAGTATAGTGATTTCTCTATTCATCAGGTACTTCTTAGCGGCATAAACTACATATCTATAATGAAGTCATATGATTGAGATATAGTATACTCTCTTGTACAATTGCTCTTATTGATTGCTTATCTACAGTCTGCATGACTAGTTGACAATTTTATTGCAAGTGACTGTTGATAATCTTTTTTTCACGCCTATTATCTGGCATCAGGAAGAAGATAAAGATGATGGTAGCCTATTAGAAAGTGATCCCTCTGATTATCCATACTGTTTTTTGGCCAGCTGATTATCCATAATGTAACTGCTTTTTTTAATGATATGCAGTTGTTTATTGGCTATACTTTCAAGTGTTGCAGTTAGACTAGTGCTCTTTCTTTTAATACTTATTGATGGACATCCCAGCATATTAAGCATCTTCTTTCTGCTTGTCTCATTGCCTACAACATGAAATTTTGAACGGGAGCAGTCAATTATTTATTTGCATCGGCACATTTATACCTATTTGATCAGAAAGAAAGTTTAATTTACCGCA
Source organism: Lenwebbia sp. NSW1173648 (assembly GCA_029784005.1). Taxonomy (NCBI): domain Eukaryota; kingdom Viridiplantae; phylum Streptophyta; class Magnoliopsida; order Myrtales; family Myrtaceae; genus Lenwebbia; species Lenwebbia sp. NSW1173648. The sequence goes on from JARCGZ010000011.1 coordinate 3,678,733, forward strand.
AACTTCTTACTGATGATTTATTTTGTGCAGCTTTTACTTTGTTATGGTATCGATGGGATTCTATCAGAGGAACATGCCATGCTTTCTGCTAAGTGCCGTGTATGTTTTCATCTTATATCATATCAAGTTTAATTTGACCCAATCCTGCTTATAATCAGATGGATTAGCTACATTACAGGCACTGGCTGAACTTCTTCCTGCACTCCATAGAGATGGTCATCGCGTCCTGATATTTAGCCAGTGGACCGCGGTGCTTGATATCTTAGAATGGATATTGGAAATTATCGGTGTTACGTATAGACGTCTTGACGGAAGGTGCTCCTGTCTGATTTCCTTCTCTCTCTTGTTGTTTTTCTGCATACATTGGTTGCCTGCTATCTTTCTTGTTTGCTTGCTCCTACTAACTGAATGGTGGGAACTTAATAAGCAAATTGGGTAATACTACACTGTGAGCAGAAGTGATTTTATCTCCTTGATCTTCTTTGTGGTAGCCTCAGTAAATGCATGATCTTGGGAGGGAATTTATGTTCCCAAGTAGTATGTTCTATTGGCCATGTCCAGCACTATCTCTCCGGGTTGGGCTAGTATGTCTTCTCATCGAAAGCAGGAATTAATTTCTCAAGCTCTCTGTTGATTGAAGTTGTTCTCAAAATGGTTATTTCTCAAGCTTGTCTTGAGTATTGTTCCCCCCTTTTGGATCCCCCTTGTACACAAGAGCAGTTGGATTAATGCCTATATCTTCTAAAATCCATTAGTACTTCCTGGATTGTCAATTTGTTTTAGCTCATTGCTTCATTATAAAGCGTGGTTTAATGTTCATGCATGCTCTGTAAAAGCATTTTGTTAATTTGCATGTTAAACTGCCAGTACCCAGGTGACGGACAGACAAAGCATAGTCGACACTTTCAACAATGATACTTCCATATTCGCTTGCTTGCTTTCGACAAGAGCTGGAGGACAGGGTTTGAATTTGACCGGAGCTGACACAGTTGTCATCCATGACATGGATTTCAACCCACAAATTGACCGTCAGGCAGAGGATCGCTGTCACCGAATTGGCCAAACAAAGCCAGTAACTATATATAGGTGCGGTGCCAGTGCCCCCACTTCTGAGAAGAAAATTTTGTTGTCTCCCACTCATCGCTTTACTTGTTTTTGTGATTGCACACACGAGATTTTGTTATATTGGGATATTGAACCGAATTCTGTTCAGGTTAGTGACCAAGGGTACAGTCGATGAGAATGTTTATGAGATTGCAAAAAGGAAGCTGGTTCTGGATGCTGCTGTTCTGGAGTCTGGTCTTGAGGTAAATACTGAGAAGGATACGTCTGAGAAGACAATGGGGGAGATACTGTCTGCACTTTTGCTTCCCTAGAGGTTAGACAACAAATAGGTCGACAGAAGTTCACGTTATTAGAATCTTCTGGTTATTTTCCTTTCATATTTCTGGGTTTTGGTTGGGGCATGTGCCATTTTACTTTTCTGATGATCTCCCAATAACACCGGTACTACGACAGTAAGTTTGTATATTTTAGGATTAACTTTAGAGCTCAGAGAGAAAAGGAATGTTGAGGAGGGAGATTTGTAATATTAAATGTTGGGAAGCATCTGTATTGGGGGCCTAAATTGGGCTCTGATAGAATTGAATGTTGGCAGGAACTATCTTTATCGAGTGATCATCTGTCTGTTAAAGAGCTTTCGATGTGGACCTCTCTCGGACTTCAGTATGTCCATAGAAGCGAATATCGACTGGCATTATTCTTATCAAATGATCATTTGTCTGTCAGCTATTTCGACCGCATCTCTCTCAGAAATCAGTTTTCTTGCTTGGAATCATACTATATATTGTCAAAGACGGGGCTAATCAGCTCATTTCTCTTTGATCAGCTTAAGCCTTTGATGTAGCAAATCAAGCTCCTAGGCCTATTTCCGTTCGCAGATTCTGTCAGACGACGGGACAATCTTTCTGGTTAATGAAGGACATAAACTGATTCGACATTGCGATGGTGGTGACAGATTGGAACCACGAGAAGTTTAACCTAATGTTTCCATCATCAAATAGACCTTCGCCTGACCAAGGTCTAATAAAAGGTGGAAGAGCTTCTGAGGTTTACATGTATCCATCAACTTCGGTACCGTAGTTCTCATCTTCTCAACCTTATGTCTGAATTTTATAGTTTTTGGTCTTAACCTTATGTAAAATTGATAAGTAAACTACTCTTAACCTTAGTGGAATGATAAGATCCAAGAAGCTCCAGCGGTTCGGGTACTCTCCAGTCTCCCCCACAAGACAAGAAGCAGAATTTCATAGTCTCTGTTTTTCTTTCTAATCCCTTACTCGTGTGGCTTGAGATCCCTTTCACAATCTTAAAGGCGAAGTTGTACCAGCCATGAAGCCTCCTCGTCGGATTGATAAAATATCCTCCCAATCTCATGTCGAAAATATTTCCTTTAGATCTTAACAATTCACTATAAAAAAAATGCTGTCTAAACTCATTTGTAGAAGCAAAAGAAAATGCATTTTGGGATTGATACAGTCATAAATTAAGAGGTGAAAGACTTGTAGTTACACGTACACTTGAAATGAATTGTTTTAAGTTACCCATCTTCAATTTATTGTACATATGAGAACAAAAACCTGCCGATGCCTGAAATCCTTTTTGTTGTTGTTGAGAAATTATGACTTGTACATGTAGTATAAACTGCACTTTCATGAACTTCAAGAGCAATCCAAACTGATATGTTATAACTTTTAAATAGCCAAGTCAAGGACCATTTGAGCACATTCAATAGGCTTGCTGACACCAGGAGATGTAAGAAGAAATTATCATCATGAATGTTCTACGTTTATTTATCAGATGTAATACAACAATCTTGTTTGTCCATGCAATTCTTAGAGTCTCTCAACGGGCCTAACGCAACCTCATATTCCGCAAAGTTGCTTACGATGTTACTTAACTATTGTTACCTTTATCCTTTTCTTTTTAGTAATAGGTTAATATCATAGAAAACTCAAAACTGGTACACTTGTGATAAATTTATCCAAAACTATTTTTTTAACCACAAAAAATCATAAACTGGTACACTTGTGACAAATTTACCCCAAACTGGTATATCTGTGATAAATTTACCCTCCGTTACTTTTCGTTAAATCTAACCGTTAAAGTGCTAAGTTGTATGATATGTGGCAATTGACGGGTGTACCAGCTTGGGGTTTTTACCCTTTGTTCGTCACAGGTGTATCAGTTTGAAATTTTTCATGATATTAACCCAATTTAACATAGGGTAAATTTGTCACAGGTGTACCAGTTTAGGGTTTTTGGTGGTCAAAAAAATAGTTTGGGGTAAATTTGTCACAACTGTACCAGTTTTGGGTTTTTCGTTATCAAAAAAATAATTTGGGGTAAATTTGTCACGGGTGTACCAATTTGAGGTTTTTCATAGTATTAACCTTAGTAATCACGTCTCCTGTGTAATTTTTTTTTATCAGTTTTGTAGAAACAAACTTCATGAGATATGGACCTTACCCAAAAAAAAAAAAAAAAATTCATGAGATATGGAACTTCATTTGCTGCATCATTAAGAGCCACGTAAACGGGAACTCAGGTTTTTCTGTAACCTGCGTAACAATTTACTCATCGCAATATTTGAGGACGCACGCCTGTTTTTTTTTTTTTTTTCGACTATCGAATTGTTACAACATTAAAAAGGAACTTAACTAGTTTAGGAACTGGCTTGGAACCGGCCAATTCAAGAGTTGGGAGCGCGTAGTAAAAATCCGATACATTTACTGAGGGAGATCACCAAGAGGAAGTTCAAGTTCAAGCTCATCAACATATCCAGTCGGACTCACCTTCACTCAAAACCTTAAACCAATGGATTATAGCCCAATTAGACGTATAACTTTTCTAACACAACTCAGACTTGCATCCCAATAATCTCCCATTCACGTGTGAGTTCAGTGTTAGTATGATTTTCCTTAATTTAGGTATCATTCTGTACCAACATGTCTCAAATTAAATCTCTAATGCCCACTTTCATCATTATCATTAGGACCCCGTTGGTCATACCTCTCTTGAGACATTCACCAAACATTAATATACATTGGCAGTGAGCCACCAATCAATCAACAATTTTGGTATCATTTATTGGGAGCACGCAGCAGCAGCTTAATACCTTCACTCAGAGAGATAGCCAAGACGGAGTCCAAATTTAATCCCATCAACATATTTAGCTGAACCCACCTTCATATAAGAATTTAAGCCAATGAATTATGAGCCAATTATGATATATTAACTACTCTTCACCATACTAATTGTCCGATGTCAGATTTTTTTAACACGACTCGCCCATGAATCTTAACGTCAAAAACCAATGAGTTCATTTCCCCTCCTCTCTCTCTCTCTCTCTCTCTCTCTCTCTCTCTCTCTCTCTCTCTCTCTCTCAAGCAGAGGTGATGTCGGTGTCGATTGTCTTGATGACTCTCGCCTCGCGACGGTGGCAACAGTGTTTGGCAGCAAAGGCCCGGTTGCAAGAGGGTTTTTGTCATTGGTGGAGGAGGTAAAAGACACAAGAATACAATAGCGTGGATGGATTCTATGTCAGCCACAAAACACATAACTATGGATGTGTCATTCAATTCAAAAGGGAACCAATTCAAGATGTGAACTCCTCACGTAGATATAAAGAATCCTGATCACATTAAGTAACATCATAAGCTTGTATTCTATTGCCCAACATCATCCCTCCATATGAGCTCGCGAATAATATATAAGCTGAAACTTAATTTTGCTATTGGAGCCATGTTATGCTCCTACTTGATATCGATCCCATTTATCAATAGAACTCAAACGTGTGGGAGTCTTCTCGTAACTTGACATGACTATTTGAGTCAAAAGGAGGGAGCATATAAGACTATTGACGCCTTGCGTTTGTAGTGAAGTGGAGATCCGATCTAAAAAGCATAACGCGACTGCTTTCCATGATGTTACATAAGACATAGCCGGCACCAAGCAATTGGCTTATTCCTCCAACACAAAACAATAAAGGGTTCTTCAGTTCTTGCTGGAAATAATGAAAGAAAAGAAGAAGAAATCAACCGGCCTTAGGGCTGAGATGTTACTGCAGTAAGGCTGAGTCTTTGGCTTTGTGCGAAACACATGCATATATAGAACACACACACAAAAAATATGGATATATTGCTGAATACGATGAAAATACATAGATAGATACACAGATGAGGTGGGAAGAAACCTACAAAAAAAGCAAAATTTATCAGTTACCGGGAGGGGGTTTATCTAGACTTAGTAGAAAGTGGATGGCGGTCGAAAAAGGGGTTGGTTGGTGTGTCATATTGGTAATGATGACGATGATAATAAAAGGAAAAATGGCAAGAATAGTTCCATTTTTTCAAGATATTTTTGTTGCATCAGCTCCCTCTCAAGTCTCCATCTTTGTAGGGGGAATCTTTTTCTTTTTGGTCTGCGTGTTTGTGTGTCATAGCACCACTCTCCAGTCTCTCTCTCTCCTACAGAAGTGATCGCCCGTGATCTCTCTCTCTCTCTCTCTCTCTATCAACTCGTATGGATTTGGTACGGCAACTGCTGCGAAGTTACCACCCCATGAAAAAAACCCTACGATAAAAAGATGGTTTCTTGTCATTTTTGCTCTCATATGTCAACAAAGAATCTCTCTCTCTCTCTCTCTCTACATACTGATGTACAATGGTGGGAATGGTCCAACTGCTACCGAAATCAGCAGTTTGAGGGAACCCTACAACAGAAAGGAAGGTCCCTCGATGCGTTTTCTCTCTCTTTTTGACAGACAAATCTTTCTCGCCTCTTTATTTTACCCTCAGAGAGAGAGAGAGAGAGAGAGAGGTACCTCTTCTCAGTACTTTTTGTCACTGCTTGCCCTCTACTTGAACAACAGCACCATATTAAGTTATTTCATAATAGAATTGGCAAGGTAGATGGAATTGATTAGGAGAAAGGAACATACATACATACCTATTGTTCTAAAGAAAGCTTTTGTTGAACCGATTGGTGGGGAAATGAGCTTTGAGGAATTATTAACACTTTGTGTTTTCACCCTTCCCTGGAAAGAAAAAGAATATTTTGTGTTATACAAATGAACAAGGGGTGACCCACATAACGTGTCCACTCGAAGGTCTCCATCACTCACATGCACTCGAGCAGGCGAATCACATCGCCTGTGGTTGGTGTTGTTTGGGACTTTGTCCTACCTTTTTGGAGCCTTGCATGCCGTGAAAAAGTCCACCCAATTCGCGTAAAAATCGCAAAACGCCATGCAACGACACAATAGGCGAGCAAGTGCACAAGGTCGACTGAAGTAATGGTTTTACTTTTAACACTTGATGATGATACGTAGTACTTCATGTCTGTATCTTCTTCAACCGATCATTTACTTGGTGCAACAACCCTTCTCACATGGCGTTATTTTCTTTGTCATGCGTATTGGTGTGCTTGGGCTTGTTCCTGTTAGGATGCAAGTCAAAATTGTGTTAGAAAGTCCTACATCGGATAATTGATGCGGTGTGGAGCAATTAATATATCTTAATTGGCCCATTCCGCATTAGCTTAAACTTTTGAATGAATGTGGGTCTAACTAGATATGTTGACAAAGTCGAACTTGGACTCTCTCTTGACGAATTTCTCGGGTGAAGGTATCCTCTTTCTGCTGCGCTCTCCCAATAATGGTATTAGAGCCGAGTGTAGGTTGGCCGTCTCCCCAATCTGGTCAATGGGCATTGTGGTGTAGCAACGCGGGCTTGATGGCAGACTTCATGGTTCTGTCTGAAGAAAGAGACTAGAGATGAAATTGGGTATTGATGAAGATTCAAGTTGAGATATCTTAGTCCAGAAAGATACCTGAATTAAGGGGAGCAAATCTAACACTGAGTTCATATATGAGGGGAAACTGATGTGTTAGAAAGTTCACATCGAAGAGTTAATGTAGTGTGGAGCAGTCAATAAATCCTAGTTAGCCCATAATTCATTAGCTTAAGCTTTTGAGTGAGTGTGAGTCTAACTGGATATGTTGACGGGCTCGGATTTAGACTTTATCTTGGCGATCTCCCCACATGAAGGTATTGGGCTTTTGCTGCGCGCTATCAACAGTGGTATCAAAGCTTGTAGATTAGTGGGCTCCCCAATCTGTTTCGGTGTTTGGTAAATATATTAAGGAAGGAATCTGGTGACCAACGCCGTTTTCATGTAATGGGTCTTGTGGTGTGGCAACACGGGCTTGATAGCAGATTTCATGGTTCGATATGGAGAAAGAGACCATGGATGAAGGTGGGCGTTGATGGAAATTCAGGTTTAGATATCTTAGTACAGAAGGATACTTAATTATGGGGAGCAAATCTAACAATGAGCTCACACGTGATGGGGGAATTGATGTGTTAGAAAGTCCCACATGAGAGAATTGATCCAGTGTGGAAAGGTCAATATATCATAGTTGGCCCATAACTCATTGGCTTAAGCTTTTGAGTGATTATGAGTCTAACTAGTTATGTTGATGGGCTCGAACTTGGGCCCTCCTAACGATCTCCCTGCATGAAGGTATCGAACTTCTATTACGCGTTCCCAACAATGGTATCAGAGCTGATTGTAGATTGGTGGGAACCCCAATCTGTTTTGGTGTTTTGTGAATATATCAAGGAAGGAATTTAGTGACCAACACAGTTTTCGGGCAATGAACGTTTTGGTGTAGCAACGCGGGCTTGACGAAAGACTTCATGGTTATGAAGGTGGGCATTGATGGAGATTCATGTTGAGATATCTTGGTGCAAAAGGATACCTAAATTAAGAGGACAGATCCGACACTGAACTCACACGTGAGGGGGAATCGATATGTTAGAAAATCCGACATCGAAGAATTAATGTGGTGTTGAGCAATCAATACATCCTAGTTAGCTTATAACTCATTGGTTTAAGTTTTTTAGTGGAGCTGTGTCCAACAAGATATATTGATGGGCTCGGACTTAAGCTCTCTCTTGATGACTTCTCCGGATGAAGGTACCGGGCTTCTGTTGTGCGCTCCCTCTTTGTACTTATGTGAGATCCCTACCTAAATTCAAAAGTCTACCATCTACCGAGCAATTTGAGACATCGAGTTTGGTTGGTTCGACGTGGCCGTGCTATATATCAAGAAATTCAGGTCACTTGGTCCGGGGTGACATGGCCATTCCTTCTTATCAAGTATTAACCACATGGCAAGTTTGCGAGCCAGTTTAGAGGCTTGCTTGCATTGATCGTGTAGGGATGTTCGCACTGATCGTTCGAACTCAATAGGACTTATCAGAACCCAAATTTTCGAAACCCTCGAATACTAGTAAAACTTCTCTTTCCTTTTTGTGTTTTTCCAGTTGGTCAAGCAAATTCGATCCTGTACAAAGCGTGACCTTAGAGAGAGTGAGTTCCCCGAAAGATGATCCCCATTTCTCAAAATTCAACTAGAAGCACACAACAAGCTCTGTCCATCGGACTTCTCCTCCGTCTTCGAGCTTCGGGAATACGATCCTCTCCATGCAGCGCCTTGCGCGAACGGTGTGTCACCAACAAAGCCCGCATTTTGGGGCGCGCTTGTTGGTATATGGTTTATATTCCCCATCAACAGAAAGGTACGGGGGTCCAGGGGCCACCCTGCCAGGGGTTGCAGAGGGCAATGCCCCCAGGACGTCAGAGAGCTTTTATAATTTGACTTTGGGCCCATGAATAACTACTGTTATATAATTTCTTTCTCTTGTGATTGAGATTGTAATTGAGAGTTGTAATAGAGAGGTGAAAACTGAGAAGTGCTAATTATAATAGAAACATCTGCTAGATGTAGCCCTAGTTTAAGGGTGAATCAAGATAAACCTTGTGTCTCGATTTCTCTCTCACTTTTACTCTCTATTTCGTTGTGTTTGTACACTTAATCCTAACAGCACTTGCCGAAATAATTTTTCTATCGAGCTTCACTAACTCGGAACTGCACTGGTCCTAGAACTGCAGCCCCAATAGTTTGTTAGTAATTCCACAGCGGAAAACAGTAAAAGATTACGGGCACACAAACACAAACACCACATAGCAGTAAAAGATGATTCTGGTTATGTACCTATTGGATTAGGGTCTTGATAAGGCTTAATTTGTCCTTCCCAAATCGCAAACATCACTTAGCAATAGTACTTGCTTTTCAAGTTGATGTATCCCGATCTCGGACCTAAATTAGTTTTGTTAGTCTATTGAAGGGAATGCAGCAATCGTTCGCGAGGGGGAGTACCTACCAATTTGTCAAGAATATGAGGTTGTATCCCAAGGAATGAGCGGAACTTGCTTTGGGATTTAAAGTTTCTCAATTTTGATTTCTCATGATATGTGACTATCTATAAAATAAATCGATTTGGAACTTAGAACACGGACTTTTATCTGGTACACTGGTGGCATCTACAATAATAGGATGATTTTTTTATTTTATTTTTGTGCATGGTGACAACAATAGGATGATTCAGACGCTGACATGTATACAGGTTTTAATTTTGGTAAGTGAATTCATTGATGTTAGTTTCTATCTTATGTCTGTTTGTGCATAGAAATATTTCACACGGTGACACGGGAGATATACCCTGTACAGATCCATAAAGTATCTTAATTCTAATCGACGGTATGGGATTTATCGGCCGTACAAAAATTCAAAAAGTCGATGCTTCTGTTGAATGGGAAGACGACACGTGGCGAGTCAATCAAAGTGCGGACGACCCGGCAACGGAGTGGGGCCCTCAATCCGAGCTCATCAGTTTCAGCTGCAACAGTGTGCTTCTTCTAGTCCCAAAGGTTTTTTCCATGGCGAAATTGTTGGGGCATACATGGAAGTTTTTTTTTTTTTTAATGATCTTTATCTATCAAAAAAGCAAAAGAACAATGATGAAGAAGAAGAAGAAAAAGAACCCATGACTGGGTCGTTGCTCTCTATGGTGATGGCTGCTCCATGGATGAAAACTGGGAAATGTTATCTCTGACTGAATCGACGTTCTCAATTTGGTTTCTTCCCCTTCTTTGACGCCGCCGGCGATGTCACCTCCACGGTTGACCTCAGCCCTAGCCAACATACCAATCCCGCCAAATCTTTCTTTCTCTCTCTCTCTCTCTCTCTCTCTCTCTCTCTGAGCAACCGATGAAGCAGTGAAGCGCGGCGGCGAGCCAATATCTTTCTCTCGAATTCGGATGCATGCAATCTATGGTGAGTTAGCTCTTGATTTGACCATGGGAAGAACCGTTTACATAAGTTCATTAACTTTTTCTCCCAAAAGGGTGGCATTTTCAGCTAACAGCGGTACATCAAATCACTTGCCCATCTTTTCCATCCACCTGACTTTGTATGTCTATTTGAGCATTATTTGGCTTATGTCCCGATTGTCAAGATTTCATTTATTCACCTACGCATACTTCTCATCTCTATGGATTTTAGTTACATTATGTCAGCTAATCACAGTTCTTGAAAACTTCAGCCACATACTTCTCTTGGAATTATAAAGAAGGTTTTGACTTCGTTACTCTTGAATGGAACGCAATGAAAAGCTCGAGGAGATACTTCCTCCATTAGGATAGACACAAGGAGAATGAGAGTGGGAGAAAATGTCGTACCAACCACGTCGCGCGTGTCCTTTATATCACATAAGTTCATGCTCCGATATCATTTTTAACTAATAAAATCGGACGTTACGGGCGGTGACTTCCCTCGGTGAGTCTTTACTTACTTACCAAGTCATGTTTCTATTCCCTACTCCATACTCGACTACTCACTGAGATCGAGTTTGTTTCGACTCTGCGTTTCTAGATTTTTTCACATGCGATTTGAACTTCTTAACTAGTTTTAAGCACGAATTTAGTGCTTATAATTCCTCATTGTCATCAGGGTTATGAAAAGCAATTCCAATTATGGTTCTTCCCCATACATTCTCGGGCACGAGTCAAATTAAAAACAACCATGTGCTTCTGTAGTATAGAGTATATAGTATAGTAAGTCGTGCATGCACTAGGTTATTTTGAAAAGAAAAAAAAAATCATTGGGGGGGGGGGGGGGGGGGGGCGGGGGCGTGTCAGAGAAGTGTATAGAATCTCGTGAGAGAGAGAGAGAGAGAGAATAAGTTTTTCCTAATTTGATGAAATATCACTTGCTGGGGGAGGATTTCGAACAGCTCACCAAGAGAGAGAAGGCTTGTCCTTTATGTTGTCCGAGCCGGCGAGAGGCAAGTATTCTAAGCCGCTGACCTAATGGGACCCTGCTAAACGTATCATATTATACTACGCTCGATCAATAATATCAGCGATAGGGTCGTAATAATTCGAGGGTTTGTGCTGTTCGAAACGATTCGGATCCGAAGTCCGACTACCTCTTAGTATATGATTGAACTCTATGACGCAGGAATAGGATCGAATGGGAAACAACTTTGCTTGTTTTCGGAACACGATATTAACCTAATCGATTGACAAGCGAGAACGTAATTACTTAGCGACGAAACAATGGCATGGCGACACGTTCTCCTCCCTCGTCGTTCTTCTAACTAATTCCTTAATCCGTAGGTTATGAATATCGCCATTAATGTTTGGTGAAGTTTGCACATGATTGATGTACGTAACTTGCGTCCCGCCAATCGTAGATTCAATCGGACGAAGTTTCCTCCGGCCGACTATAGAGTCGTGACTCAAGAGTACCTCAAGATGTTTTCGCTTTTCCATGGGACCCACGACTCTTTCGTAGAGAAGGAGGTCCATGCGCTTTCTCTCTCTCTCTAAACCCTTCACTTTCGTGTCACTCCACCGTGGGACACCGGGAATCCATTGGAAAAAAAACCCTAAGAAAGAAGTCCTTTCTCGAGAGATAAAAGGTGACCCACCCTCGGACCAAGTCGCCCTCTACTTTTTCTTTAATTTAAACATTCTCTCCTTGTCCTTGTCCCCCTTGGCAGCGATCTAAAAATTATCCCAACTTAATGTTTTTATAATCCGATAAAAGAATGAGGGGAAATTGTTGCGTCCCTGAGGGAATATTAAGTAGGTAGTGTCTTGTTGTCTAAGAATTTAGGTAAATTATGTCGCCACATTATTTAATGTCGGTTTTGATGGAGGAGGAGGCTGAATCGCGTACGTGACTACTTATGTACGACCTAACTAGTTGGTCTCGCAGGCGTCAATTTTTATGGAGAAAATGTGCTGCAATGGCATGAGTCCTGAGCAAGATTAGGCGAAACTTTTCTACTTTGTTTTCCTTATGTTAAATCGGTTATTTGATGTTGTCACTGGCGGCGGTAGTTGCGAGCTGCCGGAGGCATGCCGGTGAGGACTAGCAGCCGCTGCATTGGCGCAAGGGGCTCTACCGTCGTTGGGGTTGTCGGAGAGAGAGAGAGAGAGAGATGGAAAAAGGAAAAGGGAAATAGATTATATAATGTTTCAGCCAATGAATATTTAACATGGTAATGAGTCACTCGTCCAGATGGACAAATTAAATATATAAATAAAAAACACTATATTTATATATTAATTGCTGTCGATAATGAAAACATTGCTCGTTGACTGATTATTTTAATTAGATAAGCGATAATTTTCAGGAAGATGTTTTTCAAATCATTCATTTCTCGCGAAATAAACGGAGCTTAAGTTTACCCCTAATTGGAGGATCTCTATCCTTTGATGTTAACTTAGATTTCGATAGTATTTACTTCTTTTTAATTTCATATTTTAGAGATATTTTTCTAGAATGATTCTTGCTTTCGTTGATTTAGTAAATTTCCGGGATGTTCTTCAATGAATTGAGATTGCCATGCCCATTACGCTACGTACTTATTCCGTTGTCATGTTAAACTCTCTTTCTCTGTGGCGGTTGCAGATTGCTAGTTAGCGGGCCAACAATTAATTTTTTCCCTGATAAATCTGACATTTGCTTAATTAAATCCCTTGTATTTTATTCCAGTTATAAACATTGCTCACCAACCATGGATAAGTCCAAAGAATATGCACATATCTAATTCCGATTCAGTCATTCTCCGAACATTAATGAAGCATCAATAGCAAATCTCTCGTTCAATCCGATGTAAACTATCGACCAAACGATGCGGATTTTATCAAAAAATGAGAAAGACCAATCGAAGTGTACACTATCTCAAGAAACAAGATGAACACTCTTTGTTTTTTTAAAAAAAAATTAGCAGTGATGTGGTGATATTTTTGAAAAACGACACAAATGATCCATGAACTTTGGCTCAGCGTGCAATGTGGTCCCTGAACTTGTAACTTATTCAATGTGGTCCCTGGACGTACGTATTTAGTTTAGTCCATGGATCATATGGAAAATGTTCAACGGTGTTCCTGAACTTGAATTAATGGAAGAACAATATTGAATATTTTCATATAATTCAGGGACTACATTGAACATGTATTAAAAATCCATGGATCATATTGAACAGATTAAAAATGTAGGGATCACATTGCACATTGAGTTAAAGTTCAAAGACCGCATTTCTCGGATATGGAGTTATCCCCGCTTAGGTCGTGTTGTGATTGATAGCTCGAATGAGATAACAGATATAAATTAATAAATAAGTAACCTGAATAAAGAATAAGGAATGGGAAGAGTGATTGATCCCTGAATTAGAGAAGTGGTTGGTACCATTTTAGGATTGAATATATAGTATGAGTTTTAAGATTGTAAATCACTATAAAACTCAGAGGCTATGTCTGGTACAAATTTTCTATGGGAGATCTGTAAAATGAAGTTCATAAAATTTTTGTAGGGATGTCTATACAGTAGTCCCGAACCTTTTTAACGATTTGCCAACGTAATCCGTCCGACCAATTCTAGCCAAAAATTGCCGACGCGAAAACCGGTCATCCTTTGCAATTTTCTAAATTTTTTCTGAATTTTTTTCTTCTTTTTTTTCCTTTGGTTTTCTCTCTTTTTTCTTTTCTTTTTTTCTTATTTCCCTCCTTAGGTCCGTGGTCACAGGCGAGAGCATCGCGGCCGACGCCGGACCTAGGTGAGGGCCATGACACCCTCGCCTGGCACATATCTAGTGAGGGCATCGCGGCCCTTGCTATCCACAGCCACGAGCCCTCACCCAGTGGCCAGTAAAAGAAAATAAAGAAAGAAAAGAGAAGAAAAAATGGACAAAAAAGAACAAAAATTATGAGAAACTATTTAAAAAATTTGTAAGAGTTATTTACGTCGGCGCTTCACGCTTCGGCCGTGTTACATATCACAACCGGCGTCCACTTCAACGATTTTTGGCCAAAACTGGGCGAAAGGACTTCGTTGAAAAATTATCAAAAGGTTTAGAACTGTATTGACATCCGTACAATATGTTTAGCACCTTTTTTTGGTAATTATCCTAATTTTCTATAGAAGTAGCTCCGGCTGTGACAAGGGGTACTGCAAAATTACAGCAACTTATAATAGCTTTTTGGAATCTCGTTCGCCTACCTCGAATCAAGATGTCACGGTTTTAAACATTTTTCAGTGAACATACAGGTTACAAGACTTCACGTCACAACACCAATGCAGAAGAGCACAATTAGAGTTTGGCAACAGTTACATCAAGCGCGCTTCAAATAAATAAATCATTTTATGCACTTACCACTAAGCATGTTAAATTTTTCTCGGGCAATGCTAGCACAACGGCGTCGTTATCACTCTTGATTACTTATAGGTCTGGTTTGGTTCCATCCACAAGGAATTCTCAAATGGACCTCTTTTCAAGGGAAGTCGTTTTCTAGCATGAGATTTCTTTTCCATTTTCTGGGTGACAAAATAAAGCGTGGCCTTTTTGAAGAATACTTCTCATCGATAAAGGGTGGTGATCAACCGGTGACAGTGAGTCTGTGACCGAGACCGGTGGTGGTCAGCGTCAACTTTGGCAAGCGAAGGGAGGCAGCGGTGGCATGGGCTTCGCTCTCATACTCCCTCGCATGACCGAGACCTGTGGCGACATCATTTTGGTCACGTCATCGCCATGTAGGAGATAGAAAATATTAAAAAAGTCACGTCAGTATTTTTCATCAGCCAAGTTGATCCTATGTTGTGAGCAAAGAAGTGGGATCAAATTTCAAGAGAAACCGATCCTTTGGTCGTATAATGTCAAACTTTATGGACCGCTGATGCAATTTTTTTCACACCAAAGTTCGAGATTAATTAAGTTAATATGAGTCGCCATAGTGGATTAGGTGTCAACCATTCTTTTGGGGCTTGACCTATGCGCACGCCGTACTCTCACGACCTATTATGCAACCTATCACATGCCTAATAGCTAAAAAGGATGTAGACTTCAGTCTGACATTTCGTGTAGTGCCGTCATTATATTGGGCTGTTCAGGTCATCATGTTTCAATTTGATTTTAAAGTGGTTTTTCGATTGAAATTAAAAACCGGTGGAAGCACATCAAGTCATGTTAATGCCAACCATTTTTATTGGGATATTCTTCTCGCGTTCGAATCTCATCTTGTCAAGTGAAGAATCGCCACCCCATAATATAGATCCTCTTAGTTTTAAGAGAATTTATTGCCTCAAAAAAATCCTAAATCAATTACAATTTTACCAATTCAGTCATAAACCATTCAATTTTGCCAATTGAGTCCATCAGATCAATTTTTCCAATTGAGTCTATCCAATCAATTTTGGCCGTAAATTGCTTACGTGGGCAATTTTTAATGATATTTTAATATTTTCTTGATTTTTTATTTTTTTTATTTTTTTTTCTTTCCTTTAATTCCCTTTCTCCTTCCTTTTGCCAATGGCCGACCACCGGCCATGTCCAGGCGGGCTGGCGCAAGGCCAGGCCCGGCGAGGGTTAGCCTCGCCAAGGCCAGATCTGGCGAGGGGAGCCCTCGCCGAGCCTCGCCTGTGGCAGGCGACGACAACCCTGGCCTAGGCAAGCCTAGCTCGCTTGTCATGGCCAATGGCCAACCATTGCCTACGGCTGGTGGCCGGCCACAGGCAAAAGGAAGTAGAAAGGGAAAAAAATAAAAATAAAATAAAAAATCGAAGAATTATTAAATTTTTATTTAAAACTATCCACGGCAGCGCCGGCGTACCTTATAAGACGGCCGGCTTCAAAGTCAGCAATTTCCTATCAAAGTTGGCCGGATGGACTTAATTGGCAAAGTGTGAAAATGTTTAGGACTCAATTGACAAAATCTAAAGGTTTATGACTGAATTGACAAAAGTACAATAGGTTTATGACTTTTTTGACAATTTTCAAGATTGTGACGTGTCACAGTGCCATCGTGGTATATATTATGATCTTAAAAGGATGGATCAAGCTAATAAATAAGGAATTTATATTACGGCCATAAACATACTTTTAGCCACAATTTGCATTTCGTGGCTAGTAAATCGTGTCTTAAAAGGATTTTCGTGTAGGGTGCATTTATTTAATGAAAAATGGATGATTTTAAAAATATTTTCTTTAAGACTAATCATTTGTATTGCTTACAAAAAAGGAACAAACAAAAAAGTATTTTTTATCATTCATGAAAAAAAAAATTGGTCAGATATGCATTGTTAGTGACAATGAAAATATTTTTTATTGATTAATAGCGATTATTTACAAAAACAAAAACAAACAAACAAACAAAGAGTTCACTTGTCATGTTAGTTTTTCGGTCGACACAACAATCCATGATGACATGTACCAAAAAGTTTTCATTTTTCTCATCAATACTCTTCCACCATTAATAAATAACAGATTTATTAAAGTGAACTCGATGAGACTTGTCTCCCGAATAATGAATATTTTAAAAAATAATTACCTAAAATTGATCACTTGTATTACTTGAAATAATTAGTCAATGAAAAATATATTTATTTAATATCACAATTTATGTCTAAATATTTTGTGGACGATTAAAATGTTTTCTGTTATTTATTTATCTAAGCAATACAAGAGACTTTTTATAAAAAAAAAATATTTTTCTAATCATTCATGAAGTGTAGATGCTGCTGCATATCAATTACAATTACAATTACAATATCTTACAACTGAAATGACTCGGAAAATGGGCCGAAAAAGGTAAATGAAGAAAAAAGGGGAAAAAGAAGTACAACGGATTATCTTCATAAATACACGCAAATTGCCCCATTCACATACATGGAATAAAGCTAAAGTCATGCAGTGGAGGGAGTGACCTGCAAGGTTACATTCAATAAGGCTCAAACCATTTTTTTCAAAAGTTTATACTGTTCTGAAATATGTCAATAACAAAAAAATGAATAATTTAAAAAATATTTTTAAATAAATGAGCGCTTATATTACTTGAAATAATTAATTAATGAAAATTAGTTTTATTGCTGACAGGAATTTATGTCTAAACATTTTCATGGACAATGAAATTTTTTTTCGTTCGTTCATTTTTATAAGCGATACAAGAGATGTTAATAATAGTCACTTAACAGATACGACCGCTACAAGATGGCCTCGAGGGGTGCCATTGGTGGCACTGCTAGTTGTGTCGCCTTGGCTGAACGCATTTAGCCAACTACGATCTTTTTATTCTGCATAGTCTTTTGTTGATCTAGGTTCATCATGTACATTCCCTACATATAGGTTACTTCGTATCTATCTTATTAAAGGTAAAGTATCGTTTGTCTCACTTTTAACTACATATGTCAAAATGGATCATAAACCCATTTTTTTACTCCATATTTGATGGGCTTGTTTGTTATTTGAGTTAGCAATATTCAATAAATGGGTCATAAACAGGTGTATAATTGTAAAGCCCACAATAAAATGTGTTGGAGCGCGCAGCAAAAGCCCGATACCTTCACCCGGAGAGATCGCCAAAAGGGAGCCCAAGTCCGAGCTCGTCAACATATCCAATTGGAATCACCTTCACTCAAAAGCTTAAACCAATCAGTTATGGGCCAAATAGGATATATTAATTGCTTAACACCACATCGATTTTTCGTTGTGGGACTTCTCTAGCACAACTCATACGTGTATCTCAAGAATCTCCCACTCACGTGTAAGCTCAGTGTTAGGTATGCTCCCTCTTAATTTAGGTATCCTTCTGCATCATGATATCTCTCAACTTGAATCTCCAAGGTATTGCAATGCACTTGCAACTATGCACCGCAAACAACCAACATCAACCGCTAACTTGGG
Source organism: Lenwebbia sp. NSW1173648 (assembly GCA_029784005.1). Classification (NCBI taxonomy): domain Eukaryota; kingdom Viridiplantae; phylum Streptophyta; class Magnoliopsida; order Myrtales; family Myrtaceae; genus Lenwebbia; species Lenwebbia sp. NSW1173648. The sequence continues at coordinate 3,696,888 of JARCGZ010000011.1, forward strand.
ATTGCATCATCCACGGTCTCAATCTTGTGTCACTAGACCAACTCTCCATGATCTCTTCTCGCCAGACCAACCATGATGGCAATTTTCACCAGAAACAACCGACAATCATGAGATTTCTTTCTTGAGATATTCACCAAACACCGAAACAGATTGGAGGCTCACCAATCAACCATCGACTCTGATACCAAATGTTGAAAGTGCCCAGCAGAAGCCCGATACCTTCACCCAGGAAGATTGCCAAAAAAGAGCCCAAGTCTAAGCCCATTTAGACCCACATTCACTCAAAAATTTAAGCCAATGAGTTATGGGCCCACCGAGATATATTAATTACTCAACACTACATCAATTCTTCGATGTGTTACTTATCTAACACAACTCACACGTGTATCTCAACAATATTGGTATTAAATGGGTTCACAACTTACCTACACCCCACTCACATCTATGACTGTCTCTTCACTCTCTCTCTCCCCCTCACTCGATCTTGTGCTATCTCCTCAATTTGGATATAAGCTTTCGAAGATTAGGTAAAATATGGAGATGTTTTAGCAATATTGGTCAGGTTGGGTATGGATCATTAGATTTGTATTGCATGAAAATGGATCAAAATGAGTTAAATGGATTAATTTGGGTCGGACCATTTTCGACCCGACCCATCTCACTCATTTGATGGGTTTACTTTTAATCTTTGACCCAACCCGACTCGATTCACTCACTTGAACCGTAGTCCATCTTCATTCAGGCAACACAAATACAGATTAATTTCGTTCGCTTTCCTGTTGCTCATCTCTTGGGAACCTGCTGATTGAGGGATCAATGAGGGCAGATGGAATATGCCCACATGACACGCCAATGCAATAGCACAGGATCTCATATCACAGCCACGTCAGTTATGAGATAATTGATGGGATTTTATCCTAAACCGAATCAGAACAATCACAAATAATAGAAAAGAATGACACACGAGTTTACCCAGGTTCGCCCCAGAAATAGGGCTACATCCTCCAAATGGATTTCACTATATTTTAGGTTTTCACCACAATCACTCGTTACAATGATCTCTCATACAAGTACAATATATAGGACTTAAAAATGGGCCCAAAACCCAAGCATATCTGAAAACCCTTTGATCCCATAACAAACGGGCCAGCAGGACCCCCGAACCCCCGCATTCCGTGCACAGGGGTCACATGTCGTCGGTTCATACTTTAGTTTCCCTAAGCTCAAGTGAGCGTGCCCGGTATGAGAAACAAGGGTCCCCGAAGTATTTGCCAACTCCAACAATAATGCAAGAAACTGAAGCTTTTAAGATGGGGAAATACTTGAAAATTATATCTAGAAAAAATAACTAAATATAACAGTAAGGTCAGCCATTGCAAGTTGCAACTTCTTAAGATTACGCATATGGGATTTATTTAATTATATTTACCCAAGATTAAGTTGATTTACGTCGTTGGTATCAATTCCAGCTCGTACTCGTATATCCCTATGTTGTTGTGTTTTTTTATTTAGGGTAAGGACAAGACATGTGTTTCACGACTTTGACATTTGTTGGGGCTGTAAGTGGTAAATACGAAACCGATCTTTGTCTCGGACTTGAGAAGCTCGAATTACTTTGTTCTTTCGATTATAGGATAGCAAGAAAGGGTTTGCCACTAGCCGGAAATTACCATGGTCCGAGTAGCAATTAATTAGTATTCTTCTCTTAATTCGTTTTGGCCATAGTATTCTCTTAATTTTAATTAAGTTGTTGATTCCCGAACGATTGTTCTTGAATTGATAAAGATTACGGAAACCCATTATTCTCTTTAACTCGTTTTGGCCATATTGTCCTCATCATGCTCAAACAATCTTCTCATTTGTTTTAATCACTCAACCATCTTCATAGAATTATAATCACTACACTCAATTTCTACACAAGAGAATAGCGAGATAAAGTATGTATGTATGTATGTATATATATATATATTCTTTTCTTTTTTCCCCCAACTCAACTTCTCCCCTTGAATTGTATTTATAGACATTTGTCTTCAAATGGACCTACACAAACTCAAACCCTAAATATAGTTGTCAGTTCTACCTTCAATCACAAGAAAATTTCCATCTGGAGAGCTTTAGAGAAAAAATTTCGCCAAGATATTCTTTGTTTCCACACCAGTCTGTCATTCTTTGTATTTTTTGGTAAAAAGAAAAACTGGTTGATCTTTTCTGGTTCTCTTTTTCAGGATTCGACTACTTAAAAAACAGTTGTGAAATACTTATTCATAGACGCTCCCCATCACACATTTGGGCCATTCACTTCGTTCGTAGCATGTTCTCCTTTTAAAATCAGATCAGGTCTATCCAAACTTTCTAACTATCAGGTCATACGGTTTGTTCATCATACACAATTAGGTTCCTTCAAGTTTATTGACATACTCATGTCTTGTAGTCTGTTCACTTTTTGTTGGTCGATCCGAACTCGTGTATGTATACAGGCGCAGCGCGCGCGCGCATCGCATCCAATAATCTGTTCACCCTCTGCAAAGTCCTTGCAAGCTCTGGAACTTATTTGACGTCAGTTCCACACAAACTCGAATGCACATGATCCTGTAATCAACACCGTTTGCATATGATCCTATTTATACTTAAACCGTTGTACCTCTGATACACTCAAATGCACGTATCAGTAACCTTTGAGAGTATAAGTTGGCAGTAACTAATGACAATACGCACATGAGACGCACGGTCAAGCCAAATAGCCCTAGGGAGCGCATAATCTATCAATTTGAAACGAAGAATTTTAACGGGGTTAGGCATGATACAATATTGAAATGAATCGTGGGGGTCAAAAAGGAGAAGAGAAAAATATTGGGAGCCTGGGGGTGACGAAAGGAAGTTTTGGGAGGACTCAAAGCAAAGATACAAAATGAGAGAGAGGGGTCGGTGGACCCAAACCCTTGGCCGAATAACGACAGCCATGACCGCGTGAGAGCTGCATGAATGGCGACCTCAACCTCCTCAATTAATCCTCTCTCTCTCTCTCTCTTTTTCTCTCTCTCTCTCTCTCTCTCTCTATTCTCATTTCCCCCCCTTCTTCTTCTTGTTTTTACGGTTTTTCTCGAGAGAAAATGTTTTTAGGAGACTCTCTCGAGAAAGAGAGAGAGAGAGACAGAAGAGGAGAGAGAAAGGGCTTCTGCTTGCTAGACATGGAAGAGTCTTTCGGTCTCTCTGTGTCTGTGTGTGTGGTCTTGAACATTCAATGATTGAACAATAGTGAGAGTTTTTATTAAGAGCCCCTTGATGATAACAGATTGATAGATAGACAGATAGATAGATCCCTTCTGTTCACCACAACAAAACAACTGAGCTTTAGAGGGAGAAAGAGAGACAGAGTACCTAGAGAGAGAGAGAGGGAGAACGAAGGAGAAGAAGCAAAAATAGGGTCGTCTCGTCTCGTTTCAACCCCAGTAGATCCACTGCCACAGTTGTTTCCCTCTCTTCATCTTCTCCGGATTGTAGCTGTCACCTCCTTTTGATATTTACCCTCTTGGATCTTTCTGTGCCTCTGTGTGTGTGTGTGCGTGTGCGTGTGGGGGCTGTCTGAAACTCTCTCTCAAGTCACCCAGAAGCTTCACTCTCTCTCAAGGTAAATTCAACCCTTCACATCACAACCACCCCACCCAAAAGAAAAGAAAAAAAAAAAAACGGGGGTAACGAGAGGGTTTAATTAGATTTGTGTTATCTGTGTGTTGCATGACTTGGTCAGATGTTCAAGAACCACAGAAACAGCTCAAGTACATGCCTACTGGTTTCTCTGTTGAATCGGATTGCTTTTTGATAATTCAGCTGGGCTAGGGTTGAAGAAGAAGAAGAAGGAGAGCAGGGCGGAGGAAAGAATCGACCCGGAAAAGATTGCCCGCCGAACAGAGAGAGCGGGAGAGAGATAGAGAGAGAAAACTGGTGTTAGATAGAGAAGTATGGCATCAACATCGTCGTCGACACCCTTCTTCGGCCTCGGAGATGAGAGCCAAAACCAGATGATGCTTCAGCAGCAGTCCTCCACAACCACCTCTTCGACCGGCCCGACGCCGGCGCCACCCAAGAAGAAGAGGAACCAGCCCGGAACTCCAAGCAAGTCCCCCACCTTTATCCTCTTTCAATTCTGATCTCTATGCTTCCTTGCAAAAAAAAAAATATGGGGGAATTGCTTTTCCCTTTTTCTTTCTTTTTGGGTTTCTGCTCGTTAGCAGCAGTTACTCTCTCTCTCTCTCTCACTTGACTTCTCTTCACACCTTTTCAATGGAGAGAAGAGAAAAAATTCAGTACACATCCGTTGCGGTTCTCATTTTCACATAATATATGTACCCTTTTGTTTGTATGTTCTTCTTGAGCTAAAAGATTTAATTCTTGGTTCAATTTTGGTTCTTTCTTTTCCTAATTGTCTCTTTTCTTTTTTTTTTGGTTCCTTGCAGATCCAGACGCAGAAGTGATAGCACTATCTCCCAAGACCCTAATGGCAACAAACAGGTTCATTTGTGAGGTATGCAACAAAGGGTTCCAAAGGGAGCAAAACCTACAGCTCCACAGAAGAGGACACAACCTGCCTTGGAAGCTGAAGCAGAAGACCACAAAGGACGTGAAGCGCAAGGTCTACCTGTGCCCCGAGCCCACCTGCGTCCACCACGACCCGTCCCGGGCCCTCGGCGACCTCACCGGCATCAAGAAGCACTTCTCCCGCAAGCACGGCGAGAAGAAGTGGAAGTGCGAGAAGTGCTCCAAGCGCTACGCCGTCCAGTCCGATTGGAAGGCCCACTCCAAGATCTGCGGCACTCGGGAATACCGATGCGATTGCGGCACTCTCTTCTCTAGGTACAATGCTTATTACCCTAATTTCACTCCACACCACTACACTACACTCTTATCTATCTATCTTACTCTTTGTGTTCACTATCCAATGAAGCCTACACTATGGTTAGAGTTCTATCGTAAGCTTTTCGACCATAACTTCAATCATTCGGTCATCCTTGAATCTAACGAGCTGACCCTGAGCTTGAGAAAAAGAACCGGGACAAGAGGGGATTTTGATGCTTTTTGAAACCTCAAAACACAAAAGGAGGAAAAGGGTTCATTCGATTTTGAATCATGGGTAGTCCGAGGTTACTTATCTTTTAATTCCTTCTTTTTCAAGATTTCAAATTTGGGTCATCTCACTCATCTTCGGTTGTCATTAGGCGTTTGGGTAAATCCATAGCCAGCACAAACAAAAAAAGCTACCTCTTTCTGAAATCTTCATCATCTTGTGCTTGGCTTGTCCATGCGTACGTGGAGGTTAACGGCCCAAGGACAGCCTCCACGTGAACATCTGTGAGACGGAGCGGTCTGTAAAACAACAAGGATCTTTTTATTTCTTTTCCCTTCTTTTCTGCATTTCTTCGGTTTCAAAGGGAGAGCAGGAAAATTTTGAAGCTTTGTTTCTTTCGTTTTGCATTTTTTGCAGAACTTGTTCGTTCCTCGAGAACAACGCCCTTTCTCACTCATCCATCTATCTAACTTGTTTTGTTTTTTGGGCCTCCCTTGTTCACGTGTAGTTTAACGACGCGAGAGAGTGGATTTTGTCGTCGTTTCTCACGAGTCGCATAATGTTGTCTCCAGTTTTTTGTTCTCTTCTAGCTTGGCTCCATTCTTCAACTCTCTCTCTCTCTCTCTCTCTCTCTCTCTCTCAGGTCCTCTCCTTTTCATGAAAACGTCTTGACATTTTTGCCAAAGATGCAGATCTCGATCTCTCGACCAGCCCATTATCTTTCCTAGTATTTTGAGATAGGTGCCTCGTTCAGCGACCTTGCAAGCGTAGACTGTCGTGGGTCGATCAGAGGTGCTCCAAAAGTTCTCGGTTTTTATCTTCGTCTTCTTCTTCTTCTTTTACTGAACATGGTTGGGTTCGCTCTCTTGCAATTTACTCGAATGGATGAGTTTCCGGGACAATGTTTTAGGTGGCTTTAAGGGTCTTTCACCAAATTGGCAAATGATTCTATCCCCTCATTGAATGAAGAGCCAGTTCTGGACGTGGCAAACTTAGGGTTTTCGTATTTGATTGTTCAAGAATCATTATCGAGGTCGGGGGTTTCGACAGTAGGATTCCGGGTCACCTGCGCTTTAAATTCTTTTCCAAATTTGGGTAGCACATTTAATAGGGCTTCATTCATTTCAGGCATTTCTTTTCGGGACGGAATTTGTTTCTCCCTCATCATTTCATCACCTATTCCCATAATTGCCCTACTGTCGAGTCATATTGGAGGTGTCCCTCCCCTTTGGTATTTTACCTTCTTTTGCCTATCCTGAAAAGTTGTCCTTCATCTAGAAAATTAGTATGGCTTTTTATGTATGAGACTAATGTAATTGATTCACGATCATCCTGCTTTAACCTTTAGCTTCACGTATAGCTAGTGGTAATGGCTTCGGAGATTATGGAATTAGCTAGTGAAATCAATCGTGATCACTATAACTAGGACCATAAAAGGGTCCGTGGCGCATCGTATCAATCACTCATTCACTATTTGTGGTCCCAAGTGAGTCCGTACGTGACTCGACGACTAAGTATTGACGTCGATAGCAATTAGAGGACCGATCCATTTTCAAGAACCACTCTTTGTTCAGATCTTCCAGGAGCGAGTAGAAAGCTTGGTCATGGATATTATAACAAAAATGAAGACGATGTCAACTTTGTTTATTTTCTCCTATAGGCCCTAACCCTCATTTTCCGCAAGTCATTTTCAATATGCATTTGCCTCATCCTTTCACGTTATAACTGTTAAATTCGATACTCCTCATAGCTTCATCGAAGCAATTCAAAGTTTTTTTTTTTTTTTTTCTGGGCAGGCGCGACAGTTTCATCACTCACAGAGCCTTTTGTGACGCGCTAGCTCAAGAAAGCGCGAGGCACCCATCGAGCTTGAGCACTTTGGGGAGCAACCTCTATGGCAACAACATCAGTTTGGGCCTCTCTCACCAGGTTGGCTCCCAATTGCCCATCCTCCAAACCCATAACCACCCGACAAGCAACATGCTCCGGCTCGGTGGCGCCTCCAACTCCTCTACCTTCTCGCAGCATCCCCCACCAATGCCGCCTCCTCCTCCCACCGCGTTTTTCAAGCACGAAGCCCCCGACTCCCTGCACGAGCTCCCAAGCCACAATCCCCTCTCCGGGTTGATGCAGCTGCCAAACCTCCAAGGTAACGCTAGTGCCTCCCAGTCGAACCTCTTCAACCTCAGCTTCTTCGGCAACAATGCCGCTGCTGCCAGCTTGAGCACCAGCGACAATGTCGCCACTGCCGCAGCCGCCGCCAACAACTTTCCATCTCCAGGCTTCTTGGGCCAGTTCAATGGCGGGAACAATGGTGGCAACCAAGCGGCTGGTCTCTTCTCAGATGAGCGGGTTGGGTCAGGCTTTTCTTCTTTATTCAACGCCTCGGCGCAGAATGAGAACATGGTGGCTCACATGTCCGCAACTGCGCTGCTACAAAAGGCAGCTCAAATGGGGTCCATAACGAGCGGCAACAGCTCCTCTTTGTTGGGCGGGTTGGGGAGTTCATCAGGCGGCAGCAGCAGTGCTGTCAACCGGCAAATGGGGTCCGTCAACTTCGGTGGGGGCAGCGGCAATTTTCCTGACAGCGGGGGGAAGCTGCCACCACAGATGGAAAGCGAGAACCATCTCCGCGGCTTGATCAATTCCTTCGCCAGTGGAGGCTCTTCGATATTCGGAGGCGGCGGTGGTCACGAGCATGAGAACAGCTTCGGCGGGTTCAATGAAAGCAATATCTCGTTGGATCATCATCATCATCATCAGGACCAAAGTAGTGCGAGCTTCTGCAATGTGAACGACGCCAAGTTGCACCAGAATCTCACGACGAGCATCGGAGGGTCCGATAAGCTGACTTTGGATTTCCTGGGCGTGGGAGCGATGATGAGGAAGAGATCGGACGGTGGTTTCGCGCACAGAGAGCAGCAGCAGCAGCAGCAGCAACAACAACATGGGACGATCAACATGAGTTCTCTAGACAGCGACAGGAAGTCAGAGCAGGGAAGTCAACCATTTGGGAGTTCGAAAATGCACTGAAGGAATGGAGGGTTGACCGACAACTTGAGAAGGGGAAAAAGAGGTCAGTCCAGTCCATGAGTTGGTAGGTTTTATAAAGGATAAATACGTGCGGCGAGAAAAAAAAAATTGTAAGAAGAAACAACGCATGTCAAAGTAGGGTTTGTCTTTATTAGGGTTTTTTTCCGTATCTTCAGGAAGAATGTGCCACCCTTCTCCTCTCACCTCCATATTTTATTTTATTTTTCTCTTCGAACAATTCAGTTTGTAATGTTGGCTACAATTGAATGTGTACTTGCTTAGCTAGAGCAACAAGCTTGCACCCACGTCCTCTCTGTCTCTCTCTCTCTCATCCATGAAGAATTATAAAAAAAAATTGCCATATCCAAGCAGAAACAATTTATTGCCGGTACGTCGCTGCGGTGGAAACACTGGTGAAGTTGGGTGTTTATGTTTCCCTACGTAGTACGCATGTCCTTGTTATATGGTCGGGTTCCCCGTTAATTTTTGACGAATTAGGGTATAGGGTCGTTCTGCGATGATTACAGCCATTCTCTAGCCAACTTCATGCTGCAGCCATTCTTTTGCTGTGTATATCCCTTTTACCCTTTCTCCTGAAATTATGTATGAAGTCCACGTGATTTGCGGAGTTTGAACGGTTGAGTTTGTGAACCAGCTTTTGTCAACTATGCCTATGTTATCTTTAGTTTATTTGGTTTTCCTCTGCATTAGTATGATAGGTATACATTACGGATCCTTTTCGCGACAGATTGAGCTCCTAAAAAAAGCGGTTTGTTCTCTTGAAGAATCCGTTATGTTTATTCTCTTCATAGCTTAACATTTTCTAAACAAGGAACAGTTATCGATTGCCATTGGCCCGGAGCAAAGATAACTATTAGTCTCAGGTATCTGCATAAGGCCACGACAGTAGAGACCGTACGTACGTTAGTTTCGGAACGTTTGTTTATAGTTTCCCAGGAAATTTCATCGGCCTCCCCCACCATGTTTCGTGTCTTGACGGCTTGCTCGGTGAGCTTCCAAGAAGATGACAATTCTTCCATAATTGGCCAATTTGCCACGAGAAAGAGACTGCGACCTCTACGGAAAGGAAGCAGCAGAATGTCAAGAACAAGGACAGTTCACGAGGGACGAAAACCCCTTTTTCTTCTCCCTTTCTTTTGCTTTCTTCCCACAGAATGAAGTACGTCATTTTTTCCAGTAGCAGTAGCTACCAGTCTCTCATGTGTCGTCTTGTTTTTTTTTCTTGTTGTTATAGTTGTTCATGTAGAGACGAAGGAGAAAAGGCAACGCATGATGGCTTCTTCTTGAATATTTTGCACAAGAATTTCGGTTTGTTCACCTAATACCTAACCCTAATTTTATAGAAACATTTGTTCTCGTGTTCTATTTGACTCCCACATCATGCTGAAATTCTGGATCCCCCCCTCCTGTTGACATTCCGTAGACGCTTTTTACCCGTTTCCTTCCAATCTTAATTCTTCAAACCCTTGCCTTGGGTCTCTCTCTCTTGATGTAACATTTTTTTGGACTTATGTGTTGAATATTCTCCTTTGATGAGCTCCTAGTGTAGGCAGTTCCTAGGCCTGAGCAAACCCTGATTAGGAACTTTAGTCTCGTTGATGGTCCGTATAGAATAAAACCGGTTCTTAGATGGTATTTAGCTAAGAACTTGTGGGAGTGGCTGCTATACATGCGTTATTGGAGACAGACATGTGATGACTGTCTGGTTTTTTGTTTTTCTGTTTTTGGTTTTGTCGCAGAGTGTTTATAGGCCAATCACTTGGAGGAATCTGCAGTCCGTGACTTGTTCGCAGATCTAACTGTTCTTGCTCCTGGAAATTTGAAATCCCCGAAGCTGAAACCTTATCGAGTATTGTCATGTAGGGTTCCTGACATTCGGTCCCCCAAAAGATAACGAGTTAAAGAATATAAATAAATAAATAAAATTGGGTCCCAAAAGGTACGAAAATCGGTCTTTTCGACAGCAGCTGTAACTGACGTTCATCAAGCATTTAAAAAAGTAGTGAAAATTGCAGGCCGATTTCTAAGTACAGCCGGTTCGATTCCTAGTTCCACTTGTTCCAAACCGAGACTAACGGTGTAGGTTTCAGGTTCTTATCTCGAAACCGACCCAACCAGAAACTAATCACCACTATAAATAATATAGTCTTCTAGTATGCAAATACTTATTAGCTGGTTAACAAAATTTTTGCGGCAAATAACATGACATATTCAGATTCAAGATTGGATATAGATTGGATATGGCATAAACTTTAAGATGCTCAGTTGTAGTCTGTCATATGAGATATAGTATAACATGTTTATAGATGTCGTATATAGTGTAATCGGGGAAAAGTAGATTACTAGCTATCTATACTGTTAATTGCAAATGTTATATCCACGGACAACTGCGTTAATCAGTAGTTTACTTTTTATCTCTCCTAAACTTCAGGTTTAAGTGGTCAAGTAATCGCCTAAACATTTTACTTTCCAAAATTGGATGTAAACCCGTTTCATCTTACGACCACTTAGATTCCTTTCCTCAACTGATTTGCATCTTTAAATTTTTATCTCGACACGCACACAGGATTAAACACGTTTTCTTTTTCCTTTTTACCTCTCACTTATAGGCAACGTGTGTGCTTTTTCGCTGGTAAAATTAAGAGGGGCAGGCAGGCAACCAAAAATGAGGAAAAAAGGTAGACAAAAACACATGTTAAAAGAAAGGGAAAAAGCCACAAAAAATCTCAAGCTATGTCCATTGTAATACATTTATCCAGAACTTTTCTGTGACATTAAATACTCCAAACTATGCCCACTGTGATACATTTATCCTAAACTTTTTCTTGTGACCTACAGAAACACCAAATTGGTACCTATATGACAATATTTACCCTCCGTCAAAGTTCCGTCAGATGATTTTTCGGCCAAAACAACGTCGTTTTTTATTTCACTTAAGTCACGTGGGTGTCGTGTCAACACCGTTTGCTTTCCAGTGTCCATGTAGGGAAATTTTTAACGGTGCTCAGTAAGGGACCCTTGATGGAAGATAAATATGTCACACACGTACAAATTTGGGATTTTTGGCATCATAGAAAAAAAATTAGGGCAAATGTACCACAGTGGACATAGTTTATGATTTTTTGTGGCTTTTTCAATAAAAGAAATCTGGCACGTTGCTGGGCTCAGGTTACATCCTTGAATTTTTATACTTTTCCCATTCCTACAAATGCTTAACTTCCAGATTCATGTGATCATAGAATTTCAAAAGCCCCAAAGGAAAATGAAATTGCGTGCCCATCATCTAAGGGTGCGAATGATAACTATTCTGTTCCCGGTAGCTATTTATAATCATAAATCGATTTCTTTATTTTTATTCCCTGAACGAGTTTCTGAGCAGATAAATGCATTTGACAACGACACAAAATTTCTGTTCTCGGAACAGAAATTCGTTTGATAACAGCATAAAATTTCTTCGGTTGCCGCTGACGGGGACGAGAGAGAGAGGGAGTGAGCAATGAGAAAAAAAAATTATTTCTATTTTTATTCCAAAATTAGAAAAATAGAAAATTTCTACTTCTCATTTCTATTCCAAATCTATTTCTGGGCTAAATTTTTTTCCCAAAAATAGAAAAATGGCAAACAGATTTTTGTTTCAAACCTGTTCTCGGGAACAAAAAAATAGAAAAACAAAATGGGTATCATTCGTGCCCTAAGCAGCTGGAAGAACGAAAGTACAAGCTGACCCAATAGCAAAGCCCAAGAGTCCAGCAATATGACAAGTCCTCGAAGCCCAAAAGGCAATTTTCTCCCTTCTCTTTTGGTTTCCAAACATCGCATCAGGTTCGAAGCTTTAAGCTGGTTGAATCTAATGCGCTACTAAAGACCAACAAAGATTAACTTGTTGCGAGAAGGACCTAAAGAACATTGTAGGCTTTTACGATAAGTGGCAGATCAATGAACGGGTGGCGCATCCAATCGTATGGATGATGTGAGAAATAGATAAATGTTTGTATTGTAGTAAAAGGTTTCAAGTGGCGAGCATCAAACGGCGTGTGTTCTTTAGGGAGTAGACGATGTTTTCAATCGGACATGTAGGAGGATTCACATATGGACCCTGTCCTTGGATGATAAGGCTGCGTTTGGTTCGGCTCTGGAGAAATTGTAAAGTCATTCTTCCAAAGATCTTTAGCTCAAGATGTGTTTTCAAGAAGCGATATCGTTTGGCGCAAGTTGTATTTTGACAAAGTAGCTTTTAACAAAAAGTGGGAGAAAACGGATATTTGTTTACGTTCATCGTCTTCTATGAAGAAAAAACAAAGCCCAAACGACCAAGGCCCTCTGTTCATATAGTCTTCTCCATTGTCTCCTCTGTTCAGTCTTCTCTTTTCATCCTCCTCGAGGAAGGCCCTTTGTTCGTCGCCGCCAGCCCAGGCGACGCAATGTCGAGGGTCATGCGACCTCGCCTGGGTCGCGCAACCTCAAGGGACATTAGATCTGCAGATAAAAGGCTCGGGCAACCCTCACTCCGTCAAGCCTCGACCTTGGTAACTCTTGAGACAACGACCTTTGCCCTCGGCGGCTCGAGAAGACGACCATCGGCCTTGGCGGCCCTCGACGACCCTCTACTCTCTCGAGTCACAACCCTCCAAGTCTCACCTAACAGATCCGAGATTGTCGACCAGGCTCGCCGACCCTCGGCGACAGTTAACCGACCTCGCGCGACGCTCAGCGGAGCTTCATTGGCGACCCAGATCAGCAACGTTTGAGACCATGAATAGTCCCTTGCGAGGGAAATAATGGAATATCAAAATACTAGTGAGAGCGATTTGGTCAAAAAGAAATTCGTTTAACCCTCAAATGGTCAAACCTGCTTTCCGAAAATGTTGAAAGCCTAGCCAACGATGGCATTTTTCCAAAATTTTCCAAAATAATTTCACCAGACCTCCTAACTTTTTCTCAGGGACTTTGGGCTTAGTCCTTTGGGAAAACTAAACCAAACACTCGCTAATTGGGGTGAACATGGTCGGTTCCAAAGTCCAACCAAGAACCAACAAATTCCATTTTTTTATTGTTTTTTTTTTCATTTTTAGTCAAGCAAAAATGAAAGTTAAAGCAATAACAAAAATGTCCACACGCCAATAGCAAAAATCCATAAATGCTAAACGCGTAAAATAGCATAACCAATAAAAAGTTCAAAACAAGTAACATAAAACGTGAACCGTCGAACTTCATTTCTCATTCATCCATAAAATATTGCTCTAAATTCTAATAACAAAATAAATAACAAAAGAATTACCCATGGGCAGTTCTCCAGTATCCAGTCCGGTTCTTACGTTCTTTGATATAGGTCCCAAAAAATTTGGGACCGAGAACCAGACCAATTTTTCCCATTGAAACTTGAAACCAGACCACCCGAAACCGGACCAGTTCCCATGGTCGGTTCGGTTCGGTTCGATTTTCAGTTCTATTCAGGACCCATTCTCACCCCCTACTCCCTAAGTATTAGGAGTAAGACGTATGTAATTTTCGTGTGAATACGTATATCTCAACCTGAATTATTATAGCCATGTCCAGTCTCGATATACTACAGTTGTATCAAGGCCGATCCAAAGAGGTCGACCTTAGATTGGGCGCAACCGAGGCCTCGAAGCCCCTAAGGCTGTTTTGGGCTTCAGCAACCTCGGATCGAGGTTGATTATGAGCCCACCACTGAGCGCAAAGCCTGAGCTAGTACAAGACACATTAAGAAAGTCATTCAAATACTCGTACTAAATGATTTGCGGTTTTTTTGTTGGGTGTTAAAACAAGTGTACACGAGCATTAAATGATCAATGCCCAATAAAAAGATGACCAAGTTTTAAATCTATTGCATCTGTACTGATTCAGTCCTAAACTTTTTAATTGAGTCAATTTAGTCCTCAACATTTTCATATTAGTATCAATTCCGTCCATCCGGCCAATTTAGAACGAAAATCTTTGTCGTGGATGTAAATGGTCCTACGTGGTACGGTCAACACTTACTTGGATATTGTTCAACAATTTTTTCCCTATCTTTCATTCCGGCCATAGGCCATGGCCGACAATGCCCCCTCGCCAGAGCTGGCAAGGTCGAACCCTAGCCCAGGCCAAGGATAGCCTCGCCCTTGCCGAGCCTCTTTGACGCGAGGCCGCCTTGGCCTGGGCGAGGATCAGCCTCACCGAATCTAGCAAGGGGGCCCTTGCTGCGCTCGCCCTCGCCCAAGCGAGGCTAACCCTTGCTGCCACAAGCAAAAAGAAAAGGGAAAGGAGACAAGAAAAAAAAAATGAAAATTATATTAAAAAATTACCACATCAGTGTCAATCGTGCCACATAGAATGGCTGGCGTTCGCATCGGTAATTTTCGGCCTAAATTGGCCGAACTTAAAATATTTATGACTGAATCGATATCAATGCAATAAGTTTAGCATTTTTTTTTGCTATTTTCCCGTGTTTCTCTTTATAAAAAAATTCGAGGATGTTTTCTTTTTCTTTTCTTTTTTAGGTCAGAAGGGATGTTCAAGCAATAGCAATGTCGGATTACTGTCCCCTTGTGCATAACAGGCGTCTCGAGTTAAACATGAAGCTGCCACAACAAATGCTTAGATCACATTCATAATCTAACACAGAAGTACATATACAATGCTAGGTTCGCTGCCTATTCGTCCACCATCAAGACATGTACTACGTAACGCTTCATATATATATATATGTAAGCCGAAGTGGTACCACCAACTACCATGAATCATAGGAAGGGGATGATCTGATCAAAACCAACCAAAAAAGAATACAAAACGTTGCACCACACCATTTTTACAGCAACTTAACTCGAGCCGCAAAGAGCAATGGACAGATCCAACTTTACGCTGCTTTTATCCGAGTACGAACCCGAGCAGTCCCTGGACCGCGAACACGACGAGAAGGCCTCGCTGATCTCGCTGGCCGAAGAAGAACCGTTGCTTCTGTGAATGGAGTGACATCGCAGCGAGAGCGAGAGCGACAGTCCGCAACCTTCGGATTCTTCGTATTCTTCCAAAGGAAAGCTTCTCCAGTCTGTGAGCTTGAACCCTTTTCGGTGCATCTGCGTCCGATCTTGAAGCTTCGCACTCTGCATGAGGCAAGGAAAATTTTTCTCAGTTAGTCACACTTTCGACGTGCAGTTATTCGGACCAAGCAAAACTGCATTTGCACATTTCAATCTTCAACGTGAATTTTCAATGTCGTCAATGTCGAACTTCTGGTGCCACTTTACAAAGAGATGACTATACAGAGGAGAAACCGCCGTTGGTGTTCAATGGCCTATTGAGCCACAATGCAAACGCAGCACATCTTATTGTGTGAAAATTGATGGTTAGGGATCTGTCCCCCAATTATCCTACTCCGAATCCTCAAGTACTAGTGAGGACAATCAAACGGAACTCGTTTGGACAATTACGACGAGGAATGGACTACGTAAGCGAAACGGCAAGCCCTAGAGAGCTTCTATGATGAATTCTGCCTGTAACTGGTGCAGAGACCGGCATAGCAATGACGCAGATCTGGTCCCTGATGGGAAAAGATCCCTATCTAACTCAGTCTATCACACTTGCCTTCAAGACGGAAACTATTGTAGATCATCTCATAAAACTTTAACAGAGCCACAGAAAACAAGTAAGGCACCAGCAACGAACATGCATATGGCGCATACAAATGTACTCAATCGTGATGGAAGATGTGTCTAGTTCTTCTTGCTAGGACAATTCAAGCGCAACTAAGAATACGCCGCCAGAAGTTCCAAAAATTTCGGGGCAGCGTACCAGCAGCATGGTGGGGAAAATGTTAATGAAACAAGAAAAATGGACATTATACAATCTGCCTGTATACAAAAAGTAATCACTTCAACAAATGTTTTCACTCGAAAGTTCATTGGGTGCCAGGCCGCATGGCAAGGTACGATAAATTCAAGAGAATAATGGCAGTGGGAATGCTACAAAAGATAATATATATATATATATATATATATATATATATCCATAGAACATGTGAACATCAATTTATGAATCAATTTTTTTAATGGGTCATCAGACTTTGGATCCTACAGCAGTACTCAGATTCACATACTTAGTATTCTCAAATCAGAGCCAAAGGGAAAATAGAAAACAACAGAAAGAGCCTCTCACAGGCTACACTGGCATGATTTTTTCCAGTAGCCATGCAGCAGGGAAGAGAGAATGACACTGTTGGACCATCCTACGTGCGACGCAGGTTGACTCGTTGCCCCATGAAAACACCAGACGAGAAGAAAAGAAACGAAAGAGAAAGATGGAGACAAAAGTCAAGATAGCTTTCAAGTTCGAAACCCCAAAACCTAACACCGCACTCCAACCAACCCCTCCCAAACCCCAAAAGCAAAGAAAAAAAACTGGTAAAAGTGAACCATATTCACACACAAATACAGAAAGAGAGAGAGAGAGAGAGAGAGTACCAAGGGGAATTTAGATTCTTCTTTCGCGGCGCATTCGAGAGGATTGTTGAAGCTGTGGAGATCTCGGGGCATGCATGGAGGGTGGTGCCATCTGAAACCATCAACGCCCTGTGCCTCCAAGCCGTATGGCGCTTGTTCTGCAACTGCTGAAGTCGTCGTCGCCACCTTCTCCGTCCTCGATCTGTGCACCACCGGCAAAAGAAGAAAGGAAAAGCAAAAGAAACAATAAGAATTTTCCATCAGTCAAAACTTTAAAGAAAGGGAGGGGAAGCTGCCGATTGTCTTCCCATGGAAAAGACTGGACGCATTTACGAAAACCAGCTAGCTACGAGATCTACCCTCTCTAGCGTTTACTTTATTCTTTTTGACACTGCAAAAACAAACCTGTAATAATGAAAGGCTTACCGTTTACAAGGAAGAGTGCTGCATGCGAATCGAGAACGATGAACAGGTTTGGCGAATGCATGATGATCGTTCACTTCGTCCACGCACCCACCGTCGCGATCGGGATCGCGGTCTTCACTGGCTCGCCTCTTCTGTTGGACACAGCCCCTCTCTGCATAAATTTGAAGACACGCCCAAATAAAAGTTGCAGAGATTTAGCTGATGTTCATCTTGAATCAACACGTTCGTTCATTTATGAACCCACATTGATTACTACATCACGGTGTGGTGTGTGGTTTTCAACAAAGTCGTGACATGTGAGAGTGAGAACTCCTGTTTCGGTTCTATTTTCTGTGGAAAATCACAGGGGCAGCAGCAACAACAGTCAACATACAGCAGCGTTATGTGGAAAGTAGGGTTTCTTTAATAAATGAAGCGAATGTCTAGCCATAACATTTCCTAAAAGAATGCCAAGACGCAAGCCCATGAAGCTTGCTGCTGAAATATGGGTGGCGTACCAATCGGGGAAAGTAAGGTAAGAAAGCCGGCCATTAATGCACGTACCACATTAAAAAACAAAAAAAAAATGATGGGTATAATTTGAAACTCCATTGGAAACGAAGCAAGGACAGATATTTGAGGAGCGGTAGTTGACGAAATTAAATAAAGAAATGCAGTTTAGTTACTGTAGTTCTAAATGGGAGGGGGGTTAGGACTATCTACCTGGTCTGCCTAGGTCGCTCCTCATGCTTCTGTACATCTGCTCCAAAAACCATATTTTTGCTTATGATTAGTCAAGAGCCAAATAAAGGTTTTTTTACTTAATACGACTGGATGAGAGAAAGCAACTCATTGCACCTGGAGATGGCTCTTGACGTGAGAGATGGTGAGCCCTCTCACATCCATCAGCTGCAGCACCAGCTTCGGCGTCGCCTCTGCAACACCACCAGCCATGTCAAAACAAAAGTCAAACGAAACAGACGATGATCGAACCCTAACGCCCAAGAAAAACGAGACATCTTGTGCAAGAAACTGCAACAAAACATCATCACGCGAGAGAGAGAGAGAGAGAGGGAGGGAGGGAGGGATGGAGAGAGGCGTACTGTCTTGACCGCCGAGACGTTGGATGGCATGGACGAAGCACTGGTGGAGCTCCGGAGTCCATCTCAGCCGCGGGACCTTCGACCTTATGTACTGCCTCACCGTCCCGCTCCTCCCGCAAGACCCCATTTTTACTCCTCCTCCTCCTCCTCCGTCTTCTTCTGTAACACCAATCTGTATCTGGGTTTTTTGAGAGAGTCCTGGGCTTGGAGGTTAAGGAGGGCGTTCGAAATTCCTAACGCAACGTCGCTGTGAGGGAAGGGTTCTATAATCCGAATCCCGTTACAACTGTCTGGGCTTGAAGCAACAGTTATATTATATAGCCCAGGACAGGGCTCACAAAAGCAAAGAAAGTAAAAACGAAGGAAGGAAGCTTTTCCTCAATACGAAGCTGCAGAGAGAGAGAGAGAGATCACGAGAAAAGGAAAAGACGGGGAAAAGGGGGCCTGCAAATTCCTTTGAGGGGCTGATAAAAACTCTGCTAATTCTGCTTCTGTTTCCCTTCTGTTCCTCCTCCTTCTCTCTCTATCTCTCTCTCTCTCTCTTTATGCGCAGAGGAGACAGAAACAGAAGAGATAGAGAGAGAGAAAGAGAAAATCCTCGTGATCACGAGCTTTTGCGATCTCCTTTCCTTCCCATAAATCATTACTTCTCCCTCTCTCTCTCTCTCTCTCTCTCTCTCTCCCCTACAAAACTACAACTGCTTACTTTGACCTTTGCTCTCTCTCTCTCTCCTCGTAAGTAAATTCCAATACGCCAACGTCGTCATCATCACCCAAGCCTGCCAAGTTTTCATATTCTTTTGTTGTATTATGTGTTCTCTCTTCTCTGTTTTCCTTTCTCCTGTTTTTGCTGCTTTGATTTTCCTTTTCTTCAAATTTTTTTTTGTCTCTCCCCCTTCCCTGGCGTTAGACATTTTTTCAGAGGACGAATATGCCCCTATATCTCTACTTCTCTTCCATATCGCCTTTGTTACGTCCTTCGTCAGAAAATTTTGGAAGCCTGAGAATTTGCTTTTTCCCAAGTTTCT
This sequence comes from Lenwebbia sp. NSW1173648, assembly GCA_029784005.1. Classification (NCBI taxonomy): domain Eukaryota; kingdom Viridiplantae; phylum Streptophyta; class Magnoliopsida; order Myrtales; family Myrtaceae; genus Lenwebbia; species Lenwebbia sp. NSW1173648. The sequence continues at coordinate 3,715,981 of JARCGZ010000011.1, forward strand.
CCTTTTTATTTTTCTTTTTCTTTTTCTTTTGTTGCCTATCATAAAGTGCCCCTGGGGCCTGGACCATCATCATGTACAGTGGCATTCACCACCTCTTTGAACTTGTTCTTTTTGCTAGGGAATAATTGTTGACAAATTTAGTTGCTACTTATGTAGATCAATCTAATGCATTCCATAGAGTTTTTGCTTATCTTACGGCCAAAGAACTCGAACTATTCAAGTCTTAAAATCAGAACGAACGATGATATAGATTTAACGACTATCTATCTTTCAAAATGAAAATATAATTTGTTAAGGGAATGAAATTGAAGACCATGAAATTTTGTACATCGTAAGACACTTGATAGGTGGGATTAAAAAAGTTCAGTCTACTCAAATTGGAGAGAACTCTGGAGCTCGGTTGTAAAATGATTTTAAGTAGGAATTTTATTATTATTATTATTGTTTTTTTAAGGAAATGTTGAAGGATGTCATAGGAGAAAAAGGATGCCTTAAGCTCCACTCTTTCCTCATTCAGGGAATTATTTAACTAGAGTTAACAATATTATGGCATCCAAGATAAAATGGGGATCAAAATTCGAGGTGAAAATTTAAGAATATATGTTTATCTAAAACTAAAAGAGTGAGAAATAGCTTATTATTTGTGAAAAATGGAGATATTTGGTAATATTTTGACGTCATTTCAACAAATAAATAGGAACACCGTGTCCGTTCTGAATACCAATAAGTAAAGAAAGAAATCATTATATATATAAAAAAAAGAAATTTTGAAACAGCTAAAATTTATTTCAAGAGCTGTAAAATGTCATATTAATCTTAACAAAGTAAATCTTAACTTCAATAACTTCCCGACGCATGTATTCATAATTATACCGATTCCCGCCAACTTCAACCATCAATGTCACATAACAATTTTTATAACCTAATATATATTGATTTATGCATATTAAAATTAGTAAAAATCATTTTACTGATCGAATTTTCGCAGTCACGGCATGTTTGGATATTGAGAAAATCAATAGGTTGACATTCTATAAGAATGGTAATGTTTATAAACCATCAAAGCATTTTCGTCAATGCAGACTATGCGTTGCCCTTCTTAAACCTTTTAAAAAAATTAATACCCATCTACTAATTCACATTCTTATATATCACAGCTCTAGAAACAAATTTTCTGGAAACTTCCCTAAGTTAACGAATTAATGATAAGGTCGCGGTTTGTCGAAGTTATCGAATAATTCATGCAAACCAGTTATCATCTTAATATCCTAAATAATATCAAAAATTTAAGAAATTTCAAGATGTCATCAATGCAAATAAACAAGGAAGAGGCATATAACTCCTGATTTGGTGGAGTTACAAGATCCACGAGTGCAATCCAGAAAATTCATTAGAGCCTGACATTATGGAGCTGGTGGCAAAGGCCATCAAGTGTATTTTTAACCTAAAAATACTCATTCAACTTTCGAAAAGTGCAATTAAATCCTCAAACTTATCAAATTGATGCAATGAAGCCCCTCCGCCAACTTCATCTAATTTGACTAATAGAAAATAGCGATGTGGTCTATTGTCTCTATTTTATGTGACGTAAAAATAAACTAAAGTATGAAGCATGAGACTAAACCAACCCTGTTTTGGTCCAAATACTAAATTTAGTTAAATTAAATTGAAAATTAAAAATGGCTACGTTTTTTTCTAGAAAAGAACACATACTAAAAATGAAAAAAAAAAAAGATTAACAAAATGAATGAAAACATAAAAAGAAAAAAAATCAATTTGACAAGTTTTAGAAATTGACTGCACGTTTTAGAAGTTTTAGGATTCTATTGCACTTTCGATACAAATTCTAACCCTTTTGACGCACTTATCTCGAAAGAAATCAATTAGTTGACACCACACAAAATGGGTTTTTAGTTAGCTTTCAAGGCTCGAGTTAGGTTTGAGCATCTCTACTGGGCATCAAAAAGATTTCTCTTATTACCATCGAAAGGAAAGCAAATATCCTTTCCTTTGCCACTTTTTGAAAGTGCCTTTGAATTTCGAATTTCCCTAATTCAACTCAGAAGATGGTTATTCCTTCAATTTCATCCTCAACGCAATAACAGTATCTCTACGATTAATACAATGTATTGACTAAGAGAACACCTAAACATATTTGGTAGAACAATGCCGGTCTCAAGATTGCAAAATCATAGAAGACAAAGTGCATTTAGTTGAAATATGTTGTAGTACAGGGACTTTAATGAAATAACCCCTTTTTTTCTTCTTTTTTGCGCATAGAGAGTTGGACTCGCACGCCTTTTTTAAAGGTCAAATACTCCCATGGTCCAAAATCCTTGCCTTCTTTCTGGGATTCCAGTCCTAATCTTTCTTGTCAACATGACAAAGTCAACTGTACATTCAAATCTTGTTTTTTTTCCTTAAAAAAGAAGCCCAAAAAAAGACAAAAATCTCATTCCCTCAAATCCCCGCCGTTCATTTCCAAGCAATCGAATAATTATTACCTTTTCAGCAGGGAAAATCAACGGTTAGATACCAACGATGTGGTCGGGACAAGACAGGGTGACGAGAAGTTGGTGCTGCCGTAACTGGAATTTCTTTGAGAATTTTTGGATTTGCGAATTCCAATCAAATCAAATCAATCACGTTTTTTCTCAAAATTTTTTATTACTTTTTTGTGTCTTTTCTTGCCCCCGGAAGACGATAGACTAGACGGTGCCGACTGTTTGAAAAATTCGCTGCAAGAAATTGCCATCTTCTGCAATTTTTTCCTCAGCCACTAGGGTTTTCGATTTTGTTGATCCTTTGACTTTTTGCTGACATGACTTGGGTCACGACTAAATCCTAGCGGATATAAAAAAGGATCGTCCGTCTGATGATGTCTTCTGAAATGGGGTCGTTTCTCTTCTTGGCTTTATTATTGTAAAGTTATATTAGGTTTAGGTTGACTTATTAATAAGGTAAATCTTGGCTGCATGAATTTCAAAACTACAATGATCAGAAGTCCGTGACACATGCTCGCCATTGTCAACGCAAAAAATGCGCAGCATGATGTTTTCGCAAGACTAAGTTCTGCTTGCGAAACTATAAATCGTTCCCTTTGCAGAGCAGGCTTTCGATGACTTGACGAGGGCTTTAGTCAAAGAGATTAGGGTTGTTACTCGTTTTACATGTTGATCTGACGTCGCGCATATGAACGACTTTTCTCACGGCAGGGAAACACGATAGTTACCAAAAATCTCGCAAAGATGCAAAGGGTATTTAAAAGATTAAGAATAAGTACATAAAAATAACAACATTCTTCATTGGTGGTGCTTATATTGTATATTTCTTAGGGCTGAGTGGTTTCGGGGTCGGCACAGCTTTACAGATTCCACCTGAAACTTGAAACCTACCGTGTTGGAATCGGTTGCATAGTTTTTTAAACCTGGACCTACCCTGTCAATCAGTTTCAGGATCTCTCCGAGAACTGACCAATTTCAATTTTCTTGTTTCATCTTTTTCTTTGTTTCATTTTTAGTTAAGCAAAACGAAGGTGAACACAACAAAAGAATCACCATTTGTCAACAACAACAACAATAAAAAGTTTAAACTGCGTAATATAAAACATAAATTATAGAACTTCAGTCCTGAATCATCTATGAAAAATTACTCCAAATTCTAACCACATGAAATCAAAAGAAACAACAAGCTAATCAATTAATAATAGTTTAAATTAAAATTATAAATAACTAAATTAAAATCATTCTCAAAAAAACCTCACCACATGTATTCATTTCACTTCAACTCGCACACTCTATTTACCGATGATAATCTCTTCATTAAGACAATCTATATCTAAAAAAAGAGATTAAATAAAATATTCACTCATTAAATATGCAAATGAATTACGATATATATATCACTTTACAATATAAAATCTTCAGTTCATCGGTTCCCGGTTCAGTTCTTACCGAGGATCCGAGAACCGAACCGCATAGTACCGGTTCCGCATTTTTCGGAACCGGTGACTGCGGGAACCTAATTGGACCGATTTTTATGATTGATTTGGTCCAGTTCTGCGGTTATACCTTAGACTCATGCTCCCCTTTAATATCTCTTAAGTTGTGCAAGTACTAGCTAGCTATAAATCTCCCTTTGATGTCTCTTCCTTTACTAGGTGGATTGCTTTACGGACTTTGTGCTATATACAGTCTGTGTAAAATTTAGTTTATCCAAGCTATTCTGGATATACGAAATACGGATTCTCTATTTTGGACATCCATAAAAAAAAACAGGAGGCTATCGTTTTGAAGCGTGATAATTTCCATCTTCTTTTAGTCGAGACCTTACCTGCCCGAATGGAATTCATTTTAAGAAAAGAGATGACAAACGATGCATGAAGTATAAGTAGGGCTCTCGATGCTACGATCGACGATCAATAGCTTACAAATGCATACGTGATCAGTCTCTCGAGCAGCATTTCGGGTCCTTATCGGAAACTAAGCAATAAATGATTGAATGTAATGCATCTACGAGATGAGATGGGCATGACTTATGTGGAAGGATTTCCAAGTATGGGGAAATTGGAAGACAAGATCCGACTTTTTAGTGTTCTCTGTTCTCAAAGACCGTCCGAGTTCTCTGTTCACCCTGGTCCTTTGCATGTGGTGCATCACATGACCAACTGACTGGCTCAAGTAAATGCCATGCGTACGTAGTAGGTACGTGAAGGATCATTTGAGATGCACTTTTCTCTTAATCAAGGAATAAACTAGAAAGTTTATGGGATGAGTATCGAGTATATTTTTGAATTCTGCGGGATTCCATATCGAACCGGTCAGGGTGATGGCTATAAAGGTCGGTTAGTTCGGCCGCGGAAATTGCTTGAATGGCATGGTTGGCTTCTGTAGGAAGAAAATGGAAAATCATGGACTAGTTCGTTTATTTGTTTATGGTTTTTTTTTTTTGGTAGTTGGATTAATCAAAGTTCTGAGTGATTTAAGGGTAAAAGCAACGATAATAAATGGTGCTGTCGTGCAGAAACAGGGATGTCCCGTCCAGCCAGAGGTTGGGGGTATATGATGGACCAGGGGTGGTAGGGTGGCTGCCCTCTCTTCACCTGAAAAAAAAAATTGATGGTAAAAATTTAATAACAGGATTTGCATTAGATTATGAACGTAGCTTCATTGAATATGCGTTGACATCAGATGGGATCCCGACATGGGATAACAGATTTGCATTCCCTGAATTTGTTTCAGTATAAAAAATTTAGGCTTCGTTCGTTTCGTGAAAAATAACTTTCAAAAAAATGTCTTCTGGATTTTCCGGCATTCGATTCATGAAAAATGAAAGAGTCGAGAAGAATATTTTCCACCCATGAAAAAAACACTTTCAAAAGTGAGCAAAATGATTTCATCTTTTTTTAGAAAAAGTAAATATTTTGCCTCATCTTTCCTCTCTCCACCCATTCACATTCATTTTCTTTTTAATTATTTTTATTTTTCTTTTCTTTTCTTTCTTCCTCTGGCCACCCGCAGATCGCCGACCGTCGCCGTTGCCGGTGACCGTCTGAAGAAGAAGAGAAAAGCAAAAGAAAAGAAAAGAGAAAACATAAAAATAAAAATGTAAACTTTCGAATTAAAAAATAAAAGATAAAGAGTAACAAAAATGTAAAATAAAAAAAATAAAAAATTATTAAAAGGAGTGCACGAAGGAAAATTCAAATTTTCATATCGAACTGCGGAAAATATTTTTTAGTTTATTTTCAGGTTTCAGCCGAACATTGAAAAATATTGTCATTTTCTTCCTAAGAAACATTTTCCAACGCCATCATATTTTTTTGCGAAACGAACGGCGCCTTATTGTTTGTCGAGCAATGAACTAATTGCTTGTTGGGTACTTTAATTCGACACTGCTTTTACACCGAAAGGTATTATACATCCCTTAGAATCAACAATATATCTATGATCTAGTCTCAAATCGAAACGGCATTCAACAATGAGATGGATGGGCTCTCTCGCTTCAAACGAGGAGTCAGCCGTTGGACCTCGTGTGCGGGAAATATTAAAGATGATATCTAGAGTTAAGTCGCAGCGTTGGCCGTCCTTTCTAACTCCTTCTCAATTCATAAAACAAAAGGGCAATGATGGGGGTGGGGGGGGGGGGACAACCTGAGAAATTAAAATCAGATATTGGACACGGCTCGTCTGGACTGGAGTCCTCGTTGACCAGGGTAAAAACCCTAAAAAAGAAGACAAGAAACACACAGGGAAGTCGAATTACACGATCAAGAATTTCAAAATCACAGACCGGAAACGACTGATGAGAAAGCCATGAATATTATAGGTACAATCCAAGGGGGGACGTGGCAGGGTGTGGCAGGGGATCAGGTCCTGGCCTGGCCTGGCCTGGCCTGGGGCACATTTGGGAGGAGAGAAAGCAATGATGAAGGAGAAGAAGAAGGGGTGGCAGAGAATGGAATGATGGGAAAATTCCTGAGGTCCTGACTTTCAACCCAACCCCTCCTCAATGGGGAAGAATATCCATCATTATTGCTCGTCCTCCAATTCCACCTTTTTCTTTTCTTTTCTCTTCTTCTTCTTCTTTGCTTTTATATATATATATATATATCTCTCTCTGCCTCACATTTATGATTATGCCTTTTGCATTCGCCCTCACGTCAAAAGAAAACAAGAGGGTAATGAGAGTTTGCGGCTTCGAGGACGCCGGTTTTCTTGGCCTGTGCAGTCCTCTTCCCTCGGCTTGCGTGCCCTCCATTTGGATTCATATGTGTTTGCGTGGGGTGGGGGGGAAAGCGGAAGAAAATGCATGATTTTTCTAAAAAGAAGAAGAAAATTAATAAATGTGATTGCTAAAGTGTCACTATGTTTTTGGCTTAGCATATATTTTTATGTTCGATGAGACGAATTTTGTCAAATCGCCATCCAAATTACTCGACTACACGACACTCGACACGAGCTAATGAATACCGCTCTTGGAATCATAGTCCAAGCGATGAGGAAAGCTTAATCCCCAAGTACATGCTCGAACATAGGAATATTTACACATTATGGTGTGGTATATTGGATTTGCGCCGCGTGCCTAATCCTTACACGTGAGTTTAGTAAGTTCTGGGGTAAGTACATCACGAGTGCCATAACTTTTGTACGGCGCTCACTTGAGTGCCATAACTATTTTTTCGCACACTTGAGTGCCATAACTTTGAAAAATCGACCACTTAAGTGCCATCGATTATATGGACCCCGGAAAAGCTGACGTGGCACGGGCGAAATGGTTCTTTTGAATATTTTAATGTACACATGGATTTTTTCATAATTGTTTTTATTTGTTTTGCAATTTTTCTTTTTATTTTGGTTTTTTCTTGGTTTTTGCTCCCTTGGCCGGCGGGGTCGCGAGGGCCATCGCGGGCGAGGGCGCGAAGGCCCTCACCAGATCTGAGAGTACGCCATGGCTTTCATCGAGCCATGCGTTTGTGGCAATCGCTTGACAACGGATCCTATGTGTTTTTTATATTCATGCGGTCTCTTTCCATTTAATAGTTTAAACTTTTGGATTGGAATTTTTATCGTATCAGAGCCAGTGTTGTCCCTTTCGCGAATGTGCGTTTACCCCCATTAGTCAAATTTCACGTGCCGTTTGTAATCCGGCTTGCACATCGCTTGACAACGGGTCCTATATGCTATTTATATTCACGTGGTCTCTCTTCACCTAATGACTTAAGCTTTTGGGTTTGACTTTCTATCAAATCAGTCTCCCTCCACTTAAGTTTTTGAATTGGACTTTCTATCAAATCTGATAAACGAGGAACAATGAAGAACACTCGAGATTTATGTAGTAAATTATCAATTGATAATAGAAAAATCACAGAGTTACAGTTGTTCAAGTGTTTCCCAACCCTAAATTACATTCAAGCCAACAAGTATTATCCCAAGACAAGAGAGCTCACTCAAAAAAAAAAAAAACAAAACTCATTGATAGAAAATACGACTCTCCTTGTTTGTCAGATATATAAACGTTTTTTTTTAATTGAAAAAATGTTTATTTCTATGCAAGAATTATAAGAATTAGATTCAACATAGAATTTTAAAATAAAAGTCAATCGAAGTACAAGCAATCGTGATTTTTAGTGAACAAAACATATGTTCTGTATACCTGTGAGGAGAAGGAGAGAATTTTCAGAATTGGGGATTTGGGAAATCCACATTGATCAGATGAATGTGTGCTGACTTGATGATGGCGAAAGAGAAAGGCATGCAATTTTTGCAATACCATATATATTCTTGCGGGAGGGAATTTTGCTTTGCTTTGACCAGTCTCGTCACTGTGTACGGGGCGGGGCTACTCTGTTCCTCGTCATCTTGCGTACAGAATTAAATATACTCTGCAGAGGAATAATAATTGTACTGCATATGATGTTGAATATTTTTGCAATAAAGGCAAAAAAAAGAGATTTATTTACTAGAAATCTTAATTTATTTAACGAAAAATGCTCACGTGGTATTTTTAAATCAATTTTTTTTTATCCTACGTGGGATTTTTAATTATTCTATTTTTCAAAATCTTATTTAAATTAATTAAAAACTGAAAAAAAGCCAAAAAAATTATTTGAAAAAACAAACAGAATTGGAAAAAAAAAAAAAAAGGGCAGAGCCTCGCCGTGAGGCCCTGCCGCCGCCGTTGCCAATCGCCGGAGGGGCCGGCGAGGCTCGCTAGGCGAGGCTCGCTAGGCGAGGGCCAAGAGCCTCGCCCAGATCTGGTTTGAAGAAACCCAGACCCGGGCGATGCCGAGACCGGCGAGGTCGGTGGGGCTCATGCCGGGAGGGATGGCGAAGTAGGAAGAGGGCGAGACCGGAGGAGGCGGGATCGACTTGAACCTGGGCGATGCCGTTCAACAGATCAGTGAACGAAGATTTGATCTTTCTGCACAAGTTCTTCAGTTGTTTTCCTAACGAGTCCAAGAACTGGACACGATTGTAGCTTGAACCAGGTCATTAGCAATGAAAAGTACAGGAGCGTGCTTCACAGAGCAGTGGTGAACTCAGAACTGCAACACGGAGAGAATCTCCATCCCGACGTTTTATTACCAATCCTCAGAAGACCCAGATCTGGGTTTCTTCAATCCAGATCTGGGCGAGGCTTCGCCTGCGCCTAGCGAGCCTCGCCAGCCGGCGAGGTCTCGCCCAGGGCTGGTGACCTCCGCCGGCCCCTCCGGAGATTGGGCAGCGGCGGAGGCAGGGCCTCACCGGCGAGGTCCTGCTTTTTTTTTTTTTCCCAGTTTTGTTTTGTTTTGTTTTTTCAGTTTTTAATTTAATTAAATAATATTTAAAAAAATAGAATAATTAAAAATGCCACATAGGATAAGAAAACTAATTTAAAAATATCATGTCAGCATTTTTCGTTAGATAAATTGACGGCGTTAAAAGAAGGACTCGAACCAATTTGACAAGTTTTATGACTTGATTACACTTTTTATAAGTTTTAGGACTTAATTGCATTTTCGTGACAAGTTTTAGGACTTCTAGTGAACATATAAAAAAACAGAATAATGGAATGTTTGGTAACAATTCTGATTTTTTGATTCTATTTTTCGGAACAGCAAAAGAAGAGAAACCTATTTGGTAACGTAAATGATTTTGTTTTCACAAATTATTATGTTCTCGGAAATAGATTTCGAGCAGAAATAAGAAAAAAAAAGTTGATTTTTTGTTCCATAATCATGTTTGATAAACAAGACCAATAAAGACCCAAAAAAAGAACTAAGCCTGATGAAGAATGCTTGACCAGCCAGCTCTCGTCGCTTGTTCGCCGCTCTTGTCGCTCGATCAGCTAGCTCCACCACTGCCAATCGCGGCCGCTGTATGTTACAAACCACAGCGGCTGACCTTCGCCGTCCGCAGTAGACCGCCAATCCCTGTCTTCGGCAGGAGGAGAAAAACGAAAATAAAATTGAAAATAAAAAATACTTTTTAAAATATTAAAAAAATCAAAATCAAAATTTAAAAAATATATAATTTTTTTTAAATTTTTTTTTAAAAAAAAATCAGTAGATTTGTATTACATGAAAGCGTTTTAGCAATAACAGTTTCCTTAACAAATTACAAGAAACAAATATTCCATGAAATAAATAGACTAATTATGGATTGTGGATGATTTGCATTCATTTTATTATTGATGCTATGTATGTTGACTTTATACTGACAAGACACAATTATTCGACTTAAATGAAAAAAATGGGTATTTTCATTGAAAGTTTTAAAACTTGTCATGAAAGTGCAATTGAGTTATAAAACTTGCAAAAAATGCAATCGAGTCCTAAAACTTATAAAATTGGTGAAATCGAGTCCTTCCATTAATTTTGTCCAACTTGGCTAACGAAAAATGCGGACGTGAATTTTTTTAAAATATTTTTTCGCTCTTACATGGTGATGACGTGGTTAAAACGACGTCATTTGGTCCAAATCAGATTTTTTTTAATATAATTTAAATTTAATTTAATTTTAAAAATAAGCTAAAATTGAAAAATAAAAAAGAAGAAGAAGAAACATAGAAGCAAAACCAGCCCTCACCACCGCCGGAAAGGGCCGGCGATGGTGGGGAAGTGGTCTGCGGGGGTCGACTGGCCCTCACCATTGGTTGGCGAGGGTCGTCGGCCCCAGGCCGGTGCCCGGCGACTCCCATGGACCACTTCCCCACCATCGTCGGCCCTTTCCGGGGGTGGTGGGGCGGTGACGAAGCCCTCGCCGCTGGTTCTGGCTTTGCATATGTGTTTTTTTAAATAATTTTTTTTAAATTTTATTAAAAAAAGCCACGTCAGCATTTGTCGATAGCAAATTGGACGAAGTTAATGGAAGGACTCGATTACACTTTTTGCAAGTATTAGGACTCAATTGAACTTTCGTGACAAGTTTTAGGACTTCTAATGAACATATCCTATGAAAAAAATTGGGAAGAGAAATTGATCTCGAGAATAGAAATTCGTCGAGGGAACAGAATAAAAAAATCAATTATGAACAAGATTGATTTTTTGGATCAGAGTCAATGCCAAATGCACCCTAAATATAAAAAGAAAGAAGTAATTGAATTTGTCCTTTCATCTCCATTTGGAATTGATTTTGTTTGTTTGTTTGTCATATCTCTAACTCTCCGACTTTTGTTATGTCTTTTTACAGAGCAAAAGGGTCAAACCTTGTACCTATGATACTAGCGTCCCCACCCCCAATCCTTTTACCAGCAGGGCCGCTTGCCTATTGGCTTTTGGAATTGAATTGAACTGGGTTTTTTTCGACAACTTTTGAAGTTTTAAAATTTTTAATCTAGAGAATATTAAAACTTGACGAAGAACTAGAAGTGTGAACAACGATACATAATTATGATATAAATATGACATCATATTTCATAATTTTTTAATATAAAAATGTAAATAATGTGAAGAGAAGTTTGAAAAGCTGAACACCCGGGTAATAAAAATACTGTCGCAGTAGAGCTGAAAGAACTATTGTAAGTTATTGAACCCCGTCTCCATGTTAAAGGTTGTTCTGTTTTTTCTCTAACCAAAGCGTCTTATTATGTAGTTACCAAACATTACTCAAATGCATACTTAATTAAAATAAACGTCGATAATGTGCATAACAGTAATCCACCAATAAGAAGAACGGTCGTAAGAAGTTTCATCTCACTGAATCAGTTAGAAAATATATGAGCATGATTACCAATTAGGGTTGGAACGGTTGAACTCAAACTCCATCTACTATCCTTCTCGAGTTTCTTTCGACAGTACACGATCCTTGCATTAGAAATCTTCTCCTCGACATTCTTAACAAAGATCCAGAACCCATATACTTGAAGATCATCAAGAAATTCTTTCAGACATGCAACTAGGGTTTCTTAAACAACGTGTTGATCAACCTCAGATGTCCAAAGCACCAACTCTCCTCCCTGATGTACGCTTGCTCTGAAGTCAAAGCCGCCCCTTAAGTTGGGTTCATCGATTAAGATGGCCGTAACTTTTCACATTTTCTTCCCAACAACTTTTTGAATAAACATAAAATAAGAAAACTTATCTAAAACGTTTTAAATTTATCGTGACTGCCAATTCAGTGCCGAATCTTTTAATCAAGTCAATTTATCCTAAAAATCTTTTGACGATTTACCCATTTAATCCTAAACCTCTCAACTGTGTTCTAAATCTTTCAATTGTGTCATTTTTGTCTTAAACCTTTTGACAATTGTCAATGTAATCATTTCGGCTTATTATCCAAATAACAGTTTAAGAACTAAAATGGCAAAATTTCAAAAGGTTTGAAACTAAATTGACACGATCGAAAAGTTTCGGACTAAATTGACAAATTGACAAAATATTAAAGATTGAATTGCCAATATTGAAAGGTTTAAGACTAAATTGGCCGCTAAGGGTGTGCACAAGAATCGGGAACCAGCCGGATCGAACCAGACCGGACTGAACTGATCGATTTTGGGTGGTTCCAACCGAGTACCGTTTCGGTTCCTGGTTCCAATATGCTAGAACCGGTGAGTATCGATTTTCGGTTCCCGATTTCAGGTGGCAACCACCCATCCGGACCAATAGGACAGGACGAGTTTATATACATATATTTGTTTTTTCTTTTAATTCAATTATGTGTAGCCAAGCCATTATGAAGATGACCTCGTTGTCTTCCATAAACAAGGTAGGACAAAAACATTATCCTTGTATTGTAGTCAAACGCTCGTGTGATAGATGGATTCAGCCGCATCACTCTTCACTCATGCACTGACTCTACAATATCTTCAAATAAATAAAAGCTGAAACATGGATATTAGTGGAGACCTGGCACAATTTGATGAATTTTAACGTGAAGCAAACGCACACCCGCGTTAGTCTTTTTTTCAATTGATGCCGTGTTTGGTAGGACCAGTTCTATGAACTCACCTTGGAACCGGACCGGACCCGTGGTTCGGTTCTCGGGTGGGTCCGTAGAACAAGCGAGCGGTTCACGAAAATCGTGAACGATCGCCCTTATTGGCCACCGTATAATAGGTTTAGGACTTTTCAAACAATTATCCCACGCAAAATATATTTATTCACAACAAAAATAGTATGTAGATGGACAATATTTTTCTAATCTACAGTGAATTATTCCGGGGATAGTAAATAGAACATTTTTTCTTTCAGTGTGAACCCTCGAATGGGGTAGCTTGGCGTGTAACGTGAGAGACGGGAACGTGTCCCTTTGGCCTTCACAAAAAGTTTGCATTATTGCGCACATCAAGCTTCAAAAATAATCATTTCTCTAGAAAACCAGACAAGCCCCTAGCTTTTCAATTTTCATGCACGACTTAGCTGCTCTTCCGAAGATGTTCTGGTCCCAATCCATGCCAATGTCTTTTGTCAAAAGACTTCGCTCCACTCTCGAGTCCTTTTCATCGCACATTCTTGACACAGACCGTAAATCAAGGCACTCTTTTGGTGGCCCTTAGAGGTAGAAACCCTTGGCAATGGATATTCAAAAGCTAATCCTCGTGAAATTAGGGTTAGCGGGGGGAGAGAAAAGCAAAACAAAAACTGATCTTGGGTGGATGAATACCGTCCCCAGCTAGGTATGGACGAGTTAAGTTGCTTGTAATCATGAATTTGTGATTCCTAAATCCGACTCTTTTGAATCTGGCGTGCCGGTTTCTATAAGCACTCGACTTATTCCGTGATCGTTTCGTGGGATTTCACTGATTACTCCACTAATACCTCGGTCGTTCTCTCATCTCAACTTCAGTTATCAAGAAAAAAAAAGCATCCAAAAAGGGAACTTTAAGTATCCTTGATTTGAACAACTTCAATTAGTTTGGAAAATTTGACAAGATTATTTGGGTGTGTTAACTTAATTGGGACGGCGTATTCTAGTGCTTGTTTATGTAAAAGGGAAAAAACCCTCCTAGAATCGACAGACCAGTGTTTGCAATGAGGAAATTTGTCCAAAAAATCATAAATCTATTATACGGAGGCCAATTTCATCCTAAACATTTGATGATGTGCCAATTTAATCATAAACCTTTTGATAATTTGCTAATTTAGTCCTAAACCTTTTCACAATTTATCAATATAGTCATTTCGGCCAAATATCCAAATAATAGGTTTAGGACTAAATCGACATAAAAAAGGGTTTAGAACTAAATTGCCAAATCGTCAAAACTTTTAGGACTAAAATGACAAAATTGAATGGTTTACCAGGGAAATTGGCTGCCGTACAGTAGTTGTAAGATTTTTCGGACAATTATCTGGTTAGCAATGCTATCTCAAACCTAAGCTAAAACTCAAAATCGGTTCAGTTTCCATTAAGATTAGGTCAAGTCGCGCAATTTGATTAGACCAATCTGTTTCCATCATTACTTTGGACTGGTTTTCAATGCATGTATACTAAGGTGATCAAACAATACTGATCTCCCCATATCTCGATGTAGTAATAATATAATTGGATACTCACTGTCGGACAATAGTGTAGTAAGGAGATGCGATGGATCACGTGTGAGGATACGATCTTTAAATAGGCAATGCATATGGTCCCCTCTCCTACTATACTTCACATTTTGAAATCTTATGATTTATCCATTAAAGACCGTCCAAATGAAGAGAAGGTATCAAGCCTCCTCATTCGGATCAGTCAATTCAAGAACAGTAACCATACTTAGAGTAGTGTGTCGAGAAATCTAATTTCGATAGAAACTTAGGTGTTTCTAACCTATATGAATCGTTAATTTTATTATGTGTGGTATCAGTGCCTCTGTATATGGATTTAGAGTTATATTCTTTCTTGATTTTGTAAAATTTCTAACACATAAGAAAATCTTGTTTCATATATTGCTTTTTCTGCTTCCATGTAAGAAGGAGAGAAGGGGTGGTTAATAGAATGGGTCTAAAACCCATATATTAACCCATATTTAGTAGTGCGGGTCATAAATATGCTGCGTTTAGTTTTAAAAATAAACTTAAGTGGGTCGTAAATGGGTTACTTAACAACTTAATGGGTCTTAAATGAATTTTGAATGGGTCACAAATAGGGAAAAATTACCAAAAAAGTCATAAACATATTGCAATTGTGTCAATTCAGTCCTAAACCTTTTGCATTTGTGCCAATTCAGTTTATTTGGCCACCTGGTGCTGTCGTGGATAATTTTTAATAATATTTTAACATTTATTTACTTATTTTATTCTTTTCTTTCCCCCTGTGGCCTGCGAGGGTCGCCGGAGCTCACCGACCACTGGCGAGGGCCGTGAAGCCCTCGACTGGCCTCGCCCAGGTTGGACGAGACCAAGCAGGCCGCAGGCGGGTGAGGCCCTGGCGAGGATGCCCTCGCCAGATCTGAGCAAGGCAACCTCGCCGGCCCGTGGTTGCACCTAGTATGGGTACATGAGGCGCGGTCGCGGGTGACAGCAGCTATGGCCTCGCCCAAATTTGGGCGAGGCCGCCTCGTTCGTGGCCGCCATGGCCTCGTCCAGCCTGGGTGACGCCTTTCGAGGGTCGACAAGCTCCAACAACCCTTGCCGACCATAGGGGAAAAGAAAAGAAAAAGACAGAAAGAAAAGAAAAAAGGAAAAAGCAAATAAAAAAATGAAAATCAAATAACAATGATTAAAATATTATTAGAAAAGATGTACGTCAACGTTGGCAGTGTTACGTCAGCGTCCACTAGACAAATGGACTGAATTGGCACAAATGCAAAAGGTTTAGGACTGAATTGGCAAAAAAAAAGGTTTATGACTTTTTTGGTAATTTTTCCTATAATTGGGTTACCTAACCATCTTAAGTAAATTTTCTGAGTTTATATAATTTTTATTTTATTTCATTTTCTCTTTTCATTTTTTCTTCTAGGAAATCTGGCGAGGGCCGCGATTTTTTTTATTTATAAAATTGATTGTTTTAATAATTTTTATTTTATCATTTTATTTTATTTTATTATTTTCTTTCTTTACTTTTTCCTTATTCCTCTGCCACGACTGGCCGGCGACTGCCACAGGCAAGCTCGAGCCTCGCTGGCCTCAAGCGACCCTCAAGCTCGCCGGTGTTTGGCCAGTCGGTAGACGGCGGAGGAAGAAGGAAATTCGACCAAGGAAAACAAGAAAAAAAATAAAAAATTCTAAGACTTTTTTTTTTAAAAAATTGGATTAATTACATAAGTGTTTTAGCAATATGAGTCGGGTCGAGTATGGGTCGGGCCATTTTCGGCACGACTCGCCCACCCATTTGACAGGTTTAGTGGTTAAGCATTCTCGTAACCTACATACCTCCTCTAAACAACTTCAATTACGTGCATATGCTATCGTCTTCCTTCCTAATGACTTATTCGTGACGATTTGAGAGGATGACGAACGATGCCACGTAATTAAGTGGACATACCTCACAAGTCATCGTTATGTTTGAATTACTTGGAGCATTTTACTAACTTGTTCCACATAGATTTCATCTTTATGCCGAGAAGACCACGTAAATTCCTACTTGCATCAATAATTGAGGAGGAGGGCCCCTTCTTCGTTTGACTTCTCTTTGATCCAAGGCGTTGAATTAGGTGGAGATGATTGAGTCGCTCCTTTTGCTTTTGTTGGTTGTTGAGCTTTCTTTTTGCTTATACACCATGCAAAAAGCGGAAGACCTTTCCATATTATTTAAGCCATAGTTTATCAATTAACGTGTTTCCCACTGCATTAGAGGAGAATCCCGTAAGAAATTGCCATGAATTACAAATTTTTTTTAGGTGATTTGATGAGTTTAAAGAACATTTCGTCCTTGTTTTCGAATAATTAATTCTTGTCCCTCCGGGAGGAAAATGTGTTCTGGTGAAATTGATTCATTTTTTAGGAATTTGTTTTGCACTTTCTGCCTCCGTAGACGATACGGACCGATAATTTCTTATTTTAGTATAACGTTAATTTAACATTTGTTGCGACATCCCTAAAAGAAAGATTGTGTCGAAAGATCGCATCTCAAGAACGAATAAGTTATAGACACTTCTCTACAGCACGGGTCATATGAAGAATTCGTGGTAGTATGCATCCTTCCTCTCTTAACTATAATCACTAGTTTTCAGGCACATGCATAGTTATTTTTTTCGTACTAAAGTTGATATTTTTAACTGAACGGACAAATGAAAACACTAGTTTATTTTTGGACTTTGCTAGCATAGCAGTTTTTTTGTGACTATGAGAATAACAGCATGTTATGGGCCACGAATTTTTGAAGGAGTTGACCCCACTGCAATTATTAATTATTAATTATTAATTTTTTATTGATCAGAACGTGCTGTTTAATCTTACAGTAAATTTGTTTTTGAGAAAGCAAATTTCATTACTTTGCTCGTGTCATAGGACTATACGATTTGTTTTTGAGAAAGCAAATTTCGAATGGACAGCATTTTGTTTTTTCAATAACTAAAAACAGACATTTGTTCAAAAAGTTAAGGAAAAGAAAATATGACAATGATGAAGTTGGCTGTTGCGCTGCAAAGATAATTAGGGAATTTCATAAAGACTGGTATTTAATTGAAAGTGAGTAGTTTAACTTATTTCTTTTATCTTTTATCCCTTTGTTTGGCCAATTTTACATTGATCTCATCGAAGTATACCGCCTTACAATATCACTCGTAGATAAGGGCTAAATAGGAAAACTGAAAGTGAGGTAAAAGTCAATTCGGACTTAATATGGGAAAATTACCAAAAAATTCCTAAACCTATTGCAATTGTGTCAATTCAGCTCTAAACTTTTTTTGTTGTTGCCGATTCAGTCCTAAATCTTTTGCAATTGTGCCAATTTAGTCCATCTGATCAATTTTGGCCGGCCGGCGCAAGCTGTCTGGCAACATAATATTTTAATACATAGAACATAAATGGTCATGCTTTTCATACTCATTTATTTAAGCTGAAGTGCGTAAAATAATAATAGAGTTATCAGAAAGTTTCAATTAGTTGTTAATTTACGGAGCGATCATAATAGATATGTGAACTTTTATCATAGTATCTGCCGATGAAATAAAAAGCTCTCTACACGAGCATTCTTCGAATAGAAATATTAATTTATTTATAGAACAAGTCCACTTCGCAATAAGAACTGTGGATAATATTTACAATCCCGCTTACTTAATTATTTTTCAGGCACCCTTTTTTTTACGGAATGAAGATCCTAAATTTTTATAGATTGTTGAAATAAGCCAACCATTTCACGTATTGATATTAAATGTCATTCAATTACCGGGAACAATGTCAAAAAAGTCATAAATCTATTGTATTGGTTTCAATTTAATCATAACCTTTTGCATTTGTGCCAATTGAGTTGATCCGGTCAATTTTGGCCTGAAAATCATTGACATTGATGCCGGCCGTCCTACGTGGCATGCCCGGCGCTCACGTGGACTTTTTAAAACAATTTTTTTGATTTTTTCTTTTTCTTTACTTTTTTTTATTTAGGGCCGGCGACCCTCGCCAGCACTAGGCGAGGGCCGCATGCCATTGCCGGATCTGGGTGTCCGGCCTTGCCTAGATCCTGCGAGGGCCGCGATGCCCTCGCTTGGGGCCAGTAGGGGGTCGCCAGCCCTCAATAAAAAGAGAGTAAAGAAAGCAACAAGAACAAAAAACCAAAAAATTATTAAAAAATCTCCACGTCACCGTTGGCCGTGCCACGTAGGACGACCAGTGTCCATCTCAATGATTTGCGGCCAAAATTGATTGGATGGACTTAATTGACACAAATACAATAGGTTTAAGATCGAATTGGCACCAATGCAATAGGTTTAAGACTTTTTTGATACTTTTTCCTCCAAATACCCATCTATTAGAGTCACCCCCATCATTTAAGAAAACTATTTTGGCGAGACTTTTCAAAATACCTAACATCTCTAAAATGCATGTTAAGTAGGGACACAACATCTGAGCTAACAGCTACCGTCGCATTACTAAAGACATTGACTATGCATGCCATTCACACAGACGGACACACACGCATCGCATCAGTACTTGATTTTCCAGGATTTTTGGCCACTACATAGTGAATCTTGACCTTCACTTTCCAACCTGTATGCCATTCTCAAAGTCCTTATCACACATAGAAAAAAGAAATACTATATATATGACCCGAAAATAGCGTACAATATAGCTTAATATTCCACGTTAAGACACCCCGTCTTTAATGAAACGAGTAAGAAATTCATGAGGAAGCCCCCCCTTCTTTTCTTTTGGGTACAACTTAAAACGACGGACGACCCTTGGGTGCGACTCAGTCTTCGACTCATTAAAGAAATCCAGGAAAGAAAAAAGTTGGCCGTGGAGAGAGAGAGAGAGAGAATTTGTGAAAATGACGCCAGTTAAAGGTGAAGAAAAAGTCTGCAAATAATGCAACGAAGACGAGTCAAACATCGCACCCTAAAGCATGATTTGACCATGATTACGAACTTGAAGAAAGAGGGGGTTTCCTCCAGCCCTCTTATGGCGAAGCTAGGGGTGGATGGATTAATCAAGGTGATTAGTCAAAGATTAGAATGATTCGGTGCGGGATCATATGCGCTAAAGGATAAGATAATAGCAAATGGGTGGAAGAGAGAGACCGAGTTTAGTGGAGGGAAGTCTCTCGTTCTCTTCTGCATGGAAAATCATGCACCAAAGACAAAAAGTTAGAGAGAGACAGATGGCATTTTATCATCGTATTTTATGGTGCATGGACTATGGAGCATGAAATGTGGACTTTTTATGTCAATCTAGGGTTTCTTAAAATAATAGGAAGATGAACATTCTCTAAAGCATGGTCCACCACTTTAGTCCAGGGAATATTTATGTTTATATGTATATATATAAATGATGATTGATGGGGGTGGGTCCCGCCTCTTTTTGACTTTTCTTTCTTTGATTGGAATTAGGTTGATTTGAACATTTGAAAAAAAAGGTGGGTCGTGTTCTGTTCCTCGTCCGAAATGCTGGATTCCTCTTTGCGTGCGTGCTTTGCCCGCACGTAATCAAGCCCATAAGAGGTGGAATCTTTTTGGCTAAGTATATATGTGATTACATGAGTTGATGGTGTGTGGAATGATGCCACGTTCTGCGCCTGACACGTGCGCAATAAATTCCGGCTACCAAATACGCACATATGGGGACATGACATGATCTTCTAGAAAAATAGGGGGGGGGGGGGGGGGGGGGCGCAAAATCAAATGTTAGGTAACTTTGAGTCTCCCGCATTTTTGGGTTTTCCCAAAGTTTTGGTTAAACCCTAAAGGCTACATAATCAATTGTTGTGTTGTACAAGAGTTAAACGCTTACGTTCGAGCAGGTGAAACGTCGCGTTAGTCATGGTGTCGTGATAGGAAAAAAATCGAATCATTAACGGGGGGAACTGTAAGTGTTCATGGATGGCTTCGTTAGGTGGGATACCTCCTGATGAATTCGTTTGATCGATAGTGAATTTCAAATTTTACCATTGCCTATCCGGTTAAAATATTTATATATCGAAACATACATTCATTTAAACAAATGAGGGTATTCGCCAAATTCTTCTGATCTTTTTTAAGTTGATCTGTTTTAGGTTAAAATGCAGTCCACGAGACAACACCCCTCGATTAAGGATGAAAAACTTTTGGGTAGAAGCTAGAGCACGCTGATCAGCAGATCTATTGGTTGACCTGTGTTTACAAATGGTGTTGGAGCAGCCATGGAACATCATGTCTTGAAGACACATAGTGAACACATTCCATGTTTATGAAATATCAAGAGTTCTAAAGTCCCACTAGATTTCTTCGTGCAAAAAATAAATATATGGACCATCAATGTGCATAGGTAATTAGGAATGTGCATGTTGGCGAGTACGTCAGAGTCCTAACATGGAGGCGGACCGAGACACTGAGATACATAACGGGAAGGCTAAAGTCCCGTTTGGTCGTGCGTAGAATGACTCTGGATTCACGACGCGCTTGAGCATGCGGGCGAAGAGTGAAAGAGAGCTTTGAAGTTTGTTCGATACCTGAATGGAAATCGGGTCGAAATGTGGATCATTGAGTACATTTCGGTAATTGATTGGCTCATGTGGATTTGGGCCTCGTTCCGATCCAGCCTTAGAATGAGCCCAATTTGGGCATACGGGTACTCGGTTGGTTAGTGAAGAGGCACCTTTTTCTAAGGCCCAATTGTTTCTCCTATCCAATTTGTCGGTCACTCAATAATAGGCAATGTGGAGCCACTGGCCCATGGGCTCGAATGACATGAAGCACCGAACTTGTTCCACAATGTTCAATCTCCTCATGGATTTTTCAGATATAAATTTAGTTTTAGAGGATTTGAATATTCTCGAAGTCAACCTTTTAAAAGCTGTTCGTATAACTATGGTTGCTACGTTGTGAAGCATTGCAATCCGTAAGGCCATGCGAAACAACTTTCTGAAAGCTGTCGCGAGCTATAGCAGGTTCGAAGGTGACTAGCTGCCAGAAGTTCGCAAAAAGTTCTTATAGAAGCGGCAATGGCAATCCGTTTCGCAGCTGATGAATTCGACCGTTATATACAAAATGGAGAGGAACAAAAAAATGGAATGAGGACATCTCATATAGTAGAGAAGTCGATGTGTACTAATAGGGGACCAATCGCTAAAGCATAATATTGGGGCAAGAAGGGTCGATCGGGCTTAAAGCTGTCTTGATCACAAACTGGCATAGGAAATGGCCAAAACTTGGTTTAGCCGGAACCTCTTAACATCCCTCCTAAACCACGAACTTCACCACCAATCCACCGCCACTCCCTCCACCATCACTGACCCGGAACCACCAGTCCTCCACAAGGTACTGCTACTACCATCTCCAGTTTACTCCTCTACGGGCAGTCTTGCCAGCTCTACTTCTAATCACCTCATTTCCACCTCCAACTCCAACTCTTCTTCATGGCCACCTCGGGGCTCCGATTGCACCACAAAAGCCTCCACATGACCATCTCCATCTGTCAACCACCATTCTGTTCTGCCACCACATTCACCTCCTAATTCAGCAACCACCATGCTCTACCGTCACTTATTTCCACCTTCACCTCCACAAAAACCTAATATTGCTAACTCCAGTGCTCCACTACCACCACCATGGCCGCCACCAACTTTAAGGTCTGAGTGGAGCCACCACAGCTTTTCCAAGTACTATATTCACCATCACAACTACCACCGCCAGCAGCTTACTTCAACATTTCACACAGCCAGCAATATCCCTGCTTCTCATCTCAGTGAAGATGTAACTATGCGTATGTGAAAAAAGATTGCATTCCCCAGCTAACATAAGCCCAAACAAATTAAAACCAGCGAATTCCATTCTGTTCTATCGAATAAGAGTGTCAAAGAACAAGCCGGTAGCTCAGCGCTTGAAGGAATCTTAAGATGGAAATACTTGTAATGGCATCATCCAGCTAACTGAAACATATAAACTAAAATGAAGAGATTGACATTTAATATGCAATGAATCTTCTCAGACCATATTATGCAATGAATTTCCTCATCAAATATTTGTTTACTTTAAGTATGACAATCCTACTGCCTAGCCCATCAAATTCTTGGAACCAATCATGCTGCTTAGACCATCAAACTCTCGAAATCTTTGAAAAAACTGTTGCGATAGTGCAACATTTTTGCTTGACGATATGCCAACATCTTACCTTACTCGATAGTATAACCGTTAGCGATCGGGACATCATACTATGGGAACTAGCACGACCTGGTATGACTGACTTGGTCAAACCAAGTCCTCTTTGGTTAAAGACAGGAGAAAACAAGCCTCACTGAAAGCTAAGCCGTGGAAGGAGGGAATTTATTCTCACTTCCTTTAACTAAGCACCATAAAACTAATCTAATATGAAATACCATTGTCACCTAATCGGAGAGACATTATTTTCATGGGGGTCCAGAAAGACAAAATGTTGACCCAAAGAGAGGACTCCAACCAGTTTACAATATCCATCACAATTGATATTCCGTTTATTCCACGACTTGAGACAAAAGTAGCAAAAGTAAGAGAGGATGAAGGTACCAATATTCCTTGCAATTATGCTCATGCATATAAGTCTCAACGAACAATGAGCAGATAAACGAAGCAACTTTTTCACCAAAAGCACCCATGCTCGAGCTCCCTGCAAAGTGACAACTGGGATCAGAAACAGAATCAAGAGCTTTGCAGTTAATGCAATTCACATCCTTTCAGTTTAAGAATCAATGCTACGGAAGAGATGCTCTAACAATTGTCGAGAGAGACACCGTGTAAAAGCATCCACAATGAAGAGTACTATTTGGAACTCTAAGGCGCACTGCAAGATCCAAACAAGGAACGTTCAAGTCTTTAGAAACTGCTATTTTACATTACTTGTTTCGACTTTCTAACACTTCATACAAATGACTGAATACCTGATTATTTATAGGGTGAACGAGATGGATGAAATATGTAACCACAAAAAAAAAGAAAAAAGCACGGGCACGCATGAATTTGTAAACCCTATTATCCATACACCGTGGTTGACATCTTTGTTGTTAGATAAAATGCATTCATTGCTGTCTCTACATTCCAAACACCCTCTCATACTTGATATCTTTTCCTCTAGCATTTTCCTTCTCCTACGTTAGTGATAACTTACCAAAGCATTCCTTTAGATGCATAGATATTCACTAGAACAGTAAGAATATTTTCTAGGTGTGTGCATCAAATAGCTTCGGGAGCACAATGAAGTAATCAGTAGAGATCTCTACTAGGCTACACCAAAAATCCCACCCACCCCCTCCCCTCAGATTGCAATAATCTTTAATAGGACCTTTTTGTCTTGCTACCTCATTACACCCAAATAAAACAAAATTTATAAAAACATTTGAGATCTAGGTCTCCAATGTGTTATGGAGATGCTCCAATTTTCATGAATATTATTACAAAATAAAATTTTGGGAAGAACAAGCGGGCGGCCCTTCCAAAATGTTCTTGATCAAATCGAACAGTAAACCACCATTGCAAATTTCAATCAATTTTGTAAGTCTGCAATGACGGTCTACTGGATTCTCACCTAAATAAGGGAGAGAGAGAGAGAGAGAGAGAGAGAGAGAGAGAGAGTACTATGAAGTACTTAATGTCTTTACAACTCTGCAATTAAATGATGCATCTAATTAGACCGCTTAAGACATCAGTATACATAAAGAAAGCTCTATTATAATAGCAATTTAGAACAAATAACAGTTTTTCTCACATGAGATTGCCAAATGCGATTGTCAAGATGGAATATCCAATTTGTTAAGAAGATCAAAGCAAACTGACTTACAATATTTAGCCCATCTTGTTGACATCTAAAGTATATTAGTGTATTCTCCAAATATCCTGATTCTTTTCTAGTGAAATCACATAATCCTACAACTAGTATGCATTGGTTAAACAACAAGAGACGTCAGGACTAAATTCCGCATGAAAAACAAATATTCACTGCATAAAGCTAAATGAACAACTTCAACCTACTACTCATACTACATCAGGTGAAGAGTGCTGTGAAGTCAAGGAATCAGAGTATTGTATGATAAGCAAATGAATTGCAATAAATCACAAGGCAAGGCGAATCTTGGGCTATAATAGTATAAGCAAAGAGGTTTATCAAAGCCATACAAAGCAAAGAAAATCTTCCTTCACAAACTACAATATAGCTGAAAGTTGCTTCCAAAGAGCAGTCTATCCGTGGGATCATGTTTTCCTTGGAGGGGTAGAAAATGCTAACGCAAACATGCTCGATCCTTATCCACAACATTTTTGAACATGCAAGCTAAGTATGACAGATATTTGTGAAAGTGCCTTTGACCAGTTCTGAGCTCAGTATAAGGACAATAGAAGTAATCCGAAAGACAGGATAAGTAACCGTTATAATCCCATGTCGGTAGAGATCTATCTACAGAAGAATCAATTTTCGATTGCATTAAAAAAGAAGAAGCCATAGTGATGGATGAAGAATTTACAATAGAAAGAGAAATAGAACCTATTGCATATCCAAAAGGATGACCCATCAAATAAGAAATGGAAATAGAAAAACTTAAAGAGAATGGTGATGAAGAAACCAACTAGAATGGGAGACAAAAACAATCAATCTACAAAAGCTTCCATTCAGAAAAAGTCGTAAAGGGCATAAGGTTCAACTTCAGTAAGTGCAGTCTGAACTAACTCTACTGGAAATTTACTTCCATTTTTCTCCAGTCGGGTGCATTCATGTAGCAATGAATAATTCTTGTTGCTATACCTATCTGCATGCAAATACCAGAGTTTTGGCAAATCCAGAACTGGAGATCACTTACAATATCGTAAGCTATGAAGAAAGCTAGGCCTAGCCAAGCCATTACTAAATGAAACATCATATGACTTGGTGGTAAGACTGTAAGATATCTTTCCCAGGCTGTTTGTATAGCAACAAGCACAAACTTCGTTGCAGCATTAATCCACTAAGGGCAATCTGTTGTGTTTGTGTATGATGTCATTTTGAAGATGAACTCCTGATATTGTTAATATGCAGTTTATGAATGATCGCCAATAAGAAGCATGAGATGGGTCCGGATGAATGGGGAAATAGCAAAGGAAGAAAAACAATCGGCGTCAGCAAATACACGTACCCCGGGCCACCCAATCAAGAGGGGTGGAAAAGAATACCTTAAAGTTTCCAAAGTGTCATTCCAAAACACAAACCAAAGAAGAAGCTCAGCAAAAGAGAATCGTCCCTTTTACAAATGTTGGCTGAGATTGAACACACTCGTGGAAGCTCGTGAGGTTTGGACGGCAAACACTGACGAGAGGTGACCCCCTAAACAAGATATAACCTTAAATAGACAATGGATGGACACTTTAATTCGCACAGTTCATCAATTCAACCTTCAATCTCATGTTGCACAATAAGCCGTCCCCCGTTCTCCAACAAGTTCAAATTTTGACCACCAGCAATGGATGTACACTAGCCCATCATTACAAATAGCCACTAATCTACAATCCAATAAGCACGTCCACCCCGAAATCTCTTAATTTTGACAAACCAACCCTAGAAAAGAACTCCTCACCCTCTAAATCCCAACAAGCACAATCAGACACAAGATTGTTGCTCCTTACCACCCACAATCAATAAACCATCAATAAAAAATCGACGCCGGAAACAAACAATTTACAGACGGAAATCCATATGCAACAACCGAAAAACGAAACCCAAATTTCCTGGCGCCGAAAAGAAGTAACAACGACCAGAAATCTCCCCAAAAGAAAGGGAAAAAACTGACCTTTGAGAAGAAGAAAGAAAGGAGGAGGAGCTAAGCATTGGCGGGTTTGGGGATGAGAGGAATGGCGGGCTGCTTGAAGCCCTGCTTGAGCTTGGCCTCCCCCTCGCGGATCTTCTGCATCTTGAGCATCCTCTCCATGACGAGCTCGTACTCGCATTTCTCGTACGAGTGTCGCTCCCCCTCGCACTTCCACGGCAGGTAGTACTCGGCCTGCCGGCACTTGTTGAGCGGGATCAGCAGGTGCGCGCACTGGTCTCTATACGCCAAGGGGACCCTCGCCTCCACCATCTCCTCCTGCGTCGCTATCATCTTCTTCGACGATCCTTCCACCTCCATCTCTCTCTCTCTCTCTCTCTTCGGCTTCTGCTGTGCGTGGCACTGAAAAATGCACCAATGTGACCCCTCGGTTCTTTTGCCGGTCGGGTCTGATCCGGTTCGATGAGAAAGGATGCGAGTTGTGACCCATTAATGGGCGAATTTGCACACGTGTGTATATATACACATAATTCACACACACACACTTATAAATATATAATGTTATACTATTCTTAACGTTGATATCGACGTGAATTTCCACAGGAATAATAATCTGCAGAAAATTATAACACCATAAACCTTTAAATCAATCAAATTTTTAGTTGGAATTTGCACGGTGTTTTATTTAAAGTGGGTCTGGACCACGTCATATAGGAACATCCTTTAATTAAAAGGAAATACGAAATTTTTAAAAAAAAATTATACGACTTGTAAATTATAATATAAGCACATCCACTATTTCGAGCGCGTAATATAATAAGAAAGCATCAAGTGAAAATTGTAAATCCCCACATTTCATAAGTTTCCTCAATTCATTGGGACATTGATTTGATGTCGAAAAGGCGAGCAAGCTATTTGCATTAGGTAATTTAGCGAGAGTAGAGTGGTTCTCTCTTCTTCGAAATTTAAATTAACATGCCCTTAATCTTATTGACGAGTAATTGTCCACTGTAAATACAAATAAATTATCTCATTAGAGTTGTCCATAATTATGCATCTAATCATATCAGAGTCATCGTTAAGTATGCACTATGCATTTAGTCATATCTGCTTACAAGCTTATTGGAAATTGTGCAATATGTTAAGAATATATTTCTGCCTCAATGGACATTGTTTAGTTATGGTCCAGAAGTAAATCCTCTTGAGTTCTTATGATACAAGATGAGGAAGCACATTCCTATTAGAAGTAGAAAATCTTGCCAAGACCAAATCCTTCTGTATGAAATTCAAGGGGACAAATCTGATCAAAACCCTCAAGAGGCCTTTTTCTGTTTATACCTCTTAGCACAGACAACGTAGACGAGCAAGTTCAAGAAGCTGAGCCCGGCTAGAAGCCAGAAGAAGTAGTCGAGGTGGCCCTCGTTCAAGTTATCGGGTATCCATCCAACCTGCCCGCCTTTGGTCGTGACGTACGTCACGATCGTCAAGATCAAGGAGCTCAGGTAATTCCCCAGAGAAGTAGTCAAAAGCGACAGCGCGCTGCATAAGCTCCGCATCGCGTCTGGAGATTGGTTGTAGAAGAACTCGAGCTGCCCGATGAAAGTGAATATCTCCGCAGCACCCACCAAGAAGTACTGTGGTGCTTGCCAAAGGATGCTCAAGGGAACGGCGACATCTTCATCAACCAAGCCGAGCTCTCTAGCAATTTGGAGACGCTTAATTTCCACTATAGCAGCAGCCGACATGCTGAGAACTGATATAAAGAGGCCAATTCCCATCCGCTGCAACTCGG
The DNA here is from genome assembly GCA_029784005.1 of Lenwebbia sp. NSW1173648. Classification (NCBI taxonomy): domain Eukaryota; kingdom Viridiplantae; phylum Streptophyta; class Magnoliopsida; order Myrtales; family Myrtaceae; genus Lenwebbia; species Lenwebbia sp. NSW1173648. Next base: position 3,744,007 of record JARCGZ010000011.1, read on the forward strand.
AAAAGCCTCTTCCCTTGCCCGTGAATTTCCTCGCTATTGGAACGATGACCCGATCATAGACAGGCACCCAGAAAATCACGCTTATGATATCGAAAGTTGCTAAAGATGCTGCAGGAATAGTGAAAGAGCCGACAGTAGTGTCCATCATCTCCCCTTGCTCCACAAACATGGTAGACATCTGGGCGTATACAGCAGAAAATACAATTCCTGTGGCCCAGATTGGGAACATACGGATCAAAATCTTCAGCTCCTCCACTTGAGTGACTGTACATAGCCTCCAGCCATTTGAAAAGTCCCCGCTTATGGTCTCGGCATCAGTGACTACCGCAGCTTTATCGAGGCATCTGATATTATAATAGAGATCGTTAGCCCTTTGTCCACCTTTCAGCTAGATAATTTATCATCTTCTCTGGCATGATAAGCAGAAAATATATGGGAAACTACGAAACTTGGTTTTGCACGTAGGTTTGAAATGAGTATGTGTGTAGATTTGAAATAGTATACTGAAAACATGAATAAACGTCCAAAATTTGGACACAAAAGTGCGAAGGTATGATTGGGTATTGTTCTTCAGCATTGTGATTCGAAATCTTCGAGAACTATTTCATAACTTCTTCAAAGTAGTTGCACAGCAAGATGTTGACATTGCACACATATAATTAAGATGAAGTGTTTCCATACAAATGTTTACATTTCCATGTCCGTAATCACATCTTCTCTTGTGTACAAGGCATCCACTAAAGGGTCAAATATACGTATATATCTTATATATATAAGAGCAGGAACACTAACTTACCAAATACTAGTTGGAAAGTTCGCATAATAAGAAAGAAGAAATGACAACTTACTTCAACTCATCGCTGTGTTCTATTTTGCGGCTTCCTTCTATAGCAGATTTCTTTTCTTGTGTTTCGTACAGGAGACTACTGTCCTCAGGGACCTCCACTTTCCACTTATGGAAGGATGCGACCAAAACCTGACACATCCGTGTGATAGGGCTCCCCCCGGGTTTCTGGAATCGATAGAGAGGCGTGCCTGAGAAGAAACTGGCAATAGCAACTCCCATAAATAGTGCAGGAATACCGAATCCTAAGCCCCAACCGATATTTTCTTGAATCCACACTATGAGAGTGCTTGATACAAGAGCGCCTATGTTAATGGAAAAATAAAACCAGTTGAAGAAAGACCCTTTCTTCACTCGCTCTCTAGGATCAGTGTCATCAAACTGATCGGCGCCAAAAGAGGAAACACATGGTTTAATCCCGCCAGTACCTAGGGCAATCAGATAGAGCCCTAAAAAAAATACTGCGTATTGGGCTGCTGTTGTTGAAGGGCAAACAGAGTCCACACATTCTGCAGGCTTCAATGCAGGAACTGTCGCAGAGAGAGTCAATGTACACATACCCTATACAAAATGACAAACCAGAGTCATCAATATAACTGTTTTACTGTTTTTTTTTTTTTTGGTGAACTCATAACTGTTTTACATTAGCAAAAAGCTATGAAGAAAAGTTTATGCACGATAGGTGAACATGGGTTGAAAAACGGCAGATTAATTCAGCCTCACTTATTTGCTATAATCACCTGCAGCATTGGCACATTTTATCTTGAACAATTATTGTCGCAATTAATTATATACAAAAATGTATGTAACAGAAAAGTAGCAGCTACAGATTGTCACAGAGCTCATAAATATCTGAATCATAAGAGGAAACCAGTTTAATTCTTAGAGGTTGGAAAGCTCCATTGAGTTTTCTGATCGATTTCTGACCTCACGGCAATAAGAAAAAATAGTAAGTGTAATCCACTCCATAATTAATTCCATCCACACAACTATACTCACATGATTTTAAGCCCACGTACAATTCAGCATCACCCTTTCAAACACAAATTAACGCCCTAAGGTAATGAACTTTTCATTAACCCCAATGGAATCAGGAACTTTTGGAAGATGACATCTAGTAAAATATCATACACTCACCATGACAACCTAAGAAAAACCTAAAGATCTCAAATGGGAAGCTGATATGATGGAACCGTAGTGGAGAAACAGCTTTTCTTTTTCAGTGTGTGCATCTTTTTCAGTGTGCAGGTGCGCGCGCATCAGAGAGAGAGAGAGAGAGAGAGAGAGCTCAATGAACTTCGAGCAGTTCCATGCATTAGCAAAGATGTCCATAAGTTCCGTCATCTCGTCAACATGAAACATTAAACGAAAGCAATGGGAAGTCACATAGCCAAAAAGTGGTAAGTCACAGAGCAATGCTTAGACCCGACTTGACACTTTCCTAATAAAGGATAAACATCAACTTCAAAGTACTTCCAGCCAAAATGAGGAAAAGTGTAGTAGCTAATGCATTAATCAAAATAATGTATTGTCCAATAAGTTGATCAAGAAAACATGAGAGGAAACTCAGCAGAGCCGTTACTAGAATGATTTGGAAAATAAAGGAAATCAATGCGGCAAAATGCAGTAAAATCAGCAATTCAAGTATAAGCACTCAAGCAAGAGCTTAAGCAAACTAGCGCTCCTTATGTTAGAATTCATTAGGCATGTTATGTTGTCTGAATAGCAAGCTCTGTCTTTCTTCCAAAGCTTTTGGATATTGCCTATAATAACATGATGATGTTCCAACTTATAATTATAGCAAGCGCTCAGTCTGGATACCTGCATAAATCAGCCTCAACATCAGATTGCTTATTCATCTTGACTCACCTCCTTTGTCAAAACCAAGAGAGAAAAAGAAAGCACCAAAGACAATGTAAAACCGAAGACCACTAAAAGCGTCTCCACGCTAAATGGATCCTCTCACATCACTATGCTTCATTTAGCATCGTATCTTACATACACGGGTATTTCCTCAGACATTCTAAGCATATCCATTCACACATCTTCCACTCCTTTAAACCTACATCTCATCCTAGAGGTGTATCTTCTCACTGAAAAACCAAAGACCACTCTAAGCAAAGATGAGTAATATTTATGACCTAGGTAATTAAATAGCCAATGATAGAGAGTGGATAGCCAAATAATCCAGTGATCACAACTAGAAATAATCTCATTTAACGGCCAACCATTTACAAGGAACAGCATACTGGGGATTCGTGAAAGGAGGTTTTGGTTTTAAAACGTGCTCACAATGAAGTATATCGTGGAAAATGCAGCTATCGTCCAATATCTCCCCCAAAAAGCATCGGCTAAAATAGCTCCAATTAGAGGTGTGAGATAGCAAGTTCCTTGCCAAGTGGTAACATTTGTTGCGGCCGAAACATTTCCCTCGTGCAGTTTGTTGGTGAGGTAAGTAACAAGATTAGTGGCGATTCCATAGTAGGCCAAACGTTCACAACACTCAGTGCCTGCAATTCATTCAACAAAAGAATGGGGATTCCACAGAAATTGAAAGAATCCCTGAAGTGGCTGAACAAGAAAAAAACCATTACCTAAAATGAAGGGGCACGCTCTCCAATTTCCGGTGTTGCTTTTCAAGACAGGCCTTCCTTTGATGTCTACAGAACCATCTCCAGTGTACAGTCCATAACTCTCATCCTGGGCATTACAAAAGATATCCAGAGATGAGAGGAGAGAAAAAAGAATGAAGAAGTGTTCAATTTTCAAGTTGCTGATTTTTCTTTTAATATCGGTAATCAGTGCTTTGGTTCATGCCATACAATTGTCTTTGGCTTCAAAGTTGGTACTGTTCAGAGAAATCATATTAAGAGGGTCCTAAAAAATCATACCTAGGAGCCCATTCCAAGGGCAGTGCACCGGCACATTTAAATAAGTCGTTGTTTTGTTTAAATATAAAAACAAATTTAAGCTTACATTAATTGTATTTCGAGACCCAACCATGTTCTTCTTTTTTATGCACTTGTAACCAGTACCACAAAACTCGAAATCAAAAGGATGGTCTTTTTAATTCAATGTCGAAAGTCCTTGAGGCAGCATATTTATATTTCTTCCCTCAGGTGCTGCTCGATTATATGAAATGACAGGTAAGGGAGATTGCGGTAGCAGGCTTCTTCCCCACATAGATGCATATACGTATTAATCTCTGCTAGCAAAATACAAAGGTAATTCTATCTCACTCCATAGAATCCAAGATTAAGCTTCACAATGTTAGACACATCAACTGATGCTCCTCCCTCAACTTCTTTATCACATTGCCATGAAGTCCCTCGTGTTTCAATAAGGACTACACTAAGTATGTACTCTAGTTTGTGACTTGTGTTTGTGCTTACCTTGATACATAGGTTCCTAGACAAAGCCTCTGTTGTCAAGAAGCTGAAAATGGATATTCAAGAAACCATGGTGCATGAAAGTTGATATGGTGTCTCGTGTGGGTGAGGTTCAGCCCATTTCAAAATTGACACCTATTTAGGGCACCAGCTTGCCACTAGCCATTAGTTGCTGAGGCTGCAATCAATTCCAGCTAGCAATCTCTACTGGTAAAGAGAAAACTTTAGGGCGATTTCAAAATCCCGCCGACACCCATATGTGTCCTGGGGACAACTAGGGACAAATGCCACAGTTCGATTCAGATGATACTAGTGCACTTATTACAAAACCTTTTATGTGGGGGGTGGGGGTTGAGTCCCCTGAAGCTAAGCAGAATGGTCATTATCTTTGGAACCTTTGAAATGGCAACGGCAGCTGGAGTACAAAGTTGGTGACTAAATGCCGAATGAGTATATGTGACTGGCATCATTTTGCAATCCTTATGATCAGGTATGCTCTTTTGGTCGCATGATATCTTGACTAAGCCATCAAGCCACAACACCTCTACGAAGCAAATTCGAAATTAAAATGCCAGTCAAGAAATTACTGGTTCAACCACCAGCCAGCCACTGAAGCATAATGAAAAATTAGTGCATATATATATCGTCCTTTCGGAACGATCGAGTAAGAAGTTAACCTAGAGCATAATCTCCAAGTTGCCATGTCAGAGACAACACAGAAAGAACAACTAAGCCATAAGACATCAGAGAACAAGAAAGACCACAGTCCGGTAACTCTTACAACTAGCCAGTCCATTCAGTAGACAAACAAGAAAAAGTTCTCAAAAACACAGGTTAATCCCAACTTGTCATCAGTAGACTCTCAAGTTTCAACCTTTAGAGCCATTTCAGAATCAAAACTTACACCAAGAAAGCATCAAAGCTATGGCTCTTCTTGTGCGCACAGAAAAAAAGAAAATTTCAAATCCAGAGGTTTGACTAAATAGAACATAAGATCCGAAGAAAGAAGTGGGAGCAGTTGGAAGAGAAACCTGCAAGAGACCATCTTCTGAGAGCCGTCTCTCCTCCTCCACGGAACCCATTTCCCTCTGTCTCCAACAGATTCCGAATCTTCAGTTACAAATTGGAGGAAGATTCAAGGGAAGGAGATGCTGGGAACGAACAAGAAATAAAGATAAATGGGGGAAGAAAAAGAGAATCTGATGTGCCTATTTTCTCCTATTGGCTATCCGACGCGACCCAAAGTAGTGGTGGGCACGATTCCGCAACCGCCGGTTCCGGTTAATGAAAACCGGGAATCGGAACCGGCGGTTCGTATATATATATTTTTTATGTCCTTTTTTTCACGGTTCGCCGGTTCGGAACAGCGGTTTTGGACCGATTCATGATTTGGGAGAACCGGAACCGAGCCCGTATGCCACGGGCCGGTTCTAGTTCGGAACCGCCGGCCTGGTCAATGGGCCGGTTCCGGTTTTGACCCGGGCCAGTTTCGGGCCCAAACTGGCCCGTGGCCACCACTAACCCAAAGGTGCCGTGTCAGTCGGCCGTCCGTTTGACGAATTGTCCGAGATTCCAAGGTCGTTGGCAGCGACAGAACTCCACGAAAGGGGACGACACTGGTTACGATCTTTCCAACGTGCCTCGAAGCCTTATTCGTGCTACGCAATACGCATACACCTGATCTTTTCCTCATTTTATCTCGACCACACGAATTTGGTTATCTTTGCCTATGTGATTTTCTTTGTAGAAGATACCATAAAAAACCCAAAGCCTAAACTGGTACATCTCTTTCAACCAAAAATAAAAAATAAAAAAAAAATGGTACATCTCTGACAAATTTACCTTCCGTCAGTTTCCGTTAAATTTTATCGTTAAATTGCTGAGTTAGATGATACGTGACAGTTGACGGGTGCACGAGTTTGAGGTTTTTAGCCTCCGTTTGTATCAGGTGTACTGATTTGGGGTTTTTCATGGTATTAACTCAATTTAACAGAAATTAACGAAGGGTAAATTTGTCACAGGCGCACCAGTTTGAGGTTTTTTATGGTCGAAAAATTAGTTTAAGGTACATTTTATCACAAGTGTACCAGATTGACGTTTTTTATGGTCAAAAAATTAGTTTGTGGTATATTTGTCACATGTGCATCAGTTTGGGATTTTTAGTGGCATTAACCCTTAAAAGAAATACGAAAAATTTCAAGTAATGGTCTGAAGTACCATCATTTTCTCAAATAAGGGCCTAAAGTGGATCTTATTTTAAAAAAAATGCATTTTTGTCCAAAGAAATTTTAACCTAAAATTAAAAAAGTTAAAAGTTTTTACAAAGACAAAAGCTTGCGTCCGTCACCCCATGGCCGGTGGGGTGCTGGCGATGGCCGGTGGGTTGCCGGTGCTTCGGCGAGAGCCGTCGACCCTCGCCCAGAATTGGGAGAGGGTCACAGCCGTCACCTTTGGTTGACGAGGGTTGACGACTCCACCGGCCATCGCCGATGCCCCATCGGCCATGGGGCGGTTCCCACAGGCTGAGGGCCTAGTTTTTTTTTTAATATATTTTTAAAGTTTTAGCTTTTTTCCTTTTTTGAGTGCGTCTTTCTTGTGATTTTTTTTTTGAATTTTTTTAACCTAATTTAATTAAGATATTGTGTAAAAATTAACATTCAGGTCAAAACAATGCCATTTTAGTGCTTTAGTTAACCTTACCGCCATGTAAGAGAGATAATTCGCTAGTCAAATCGGACGGAATTAGGCGAAAGCTTGCAAGCCCTCGTCAGCCATTGGCTAGGGTCATCTCGCCTAGTTTCTCGCTGGCCGTGGGCGAGGCGACCCTTGCCCAGATCTGGGGCGGGTCGACTTTGCTTGTGGTCGACAAGGGTCACCCAAGCGAGTGCCGCCCTCGCCTGGTCCTCTTCGGGCATCGTCGGTGGCTGGCTATCGCCTGAGACCGGCCACCGTGAGAAGGAAAGAAAAAAACAGAAAAAGGAAAGAAGAAAGAAAAAAAAAATAAAGTAAGTGATGAAAATGTGTCGAGCCCTTTTTTTAGACTGACATGGTCACTTTAAACCCTTATTTGAAATAAAGTTCACTTCAGGCCTTTATTTTAAAAGATGATGGCACTTCAAGTCTTATTTAAAATAATGTCTACTTCAGGCTCTTATTTACAATAAGTCCACTTTATGCCTTTATTTGAGAAAATGACGGCACTTCATGTCATTATTTGGAATTCTTCCAAATAGGGGTGAGCAAGTTGGATCGACCGAACCTAGATCGACTAGGACCGGTGGTTCGGTTCCCGATTCCAGAGGGTAGCAGTCTAGTTCTCGATCCTTAAAATTGGAATCGGTAACCGGGCGGTCCGGTTCCCGGTTCCAAGGGTATAGGACCAAAACGAACCGGTCTATTTTAATTTTTTTTGTTAAATTTTTGGATTTTGTTTTGTCCTTACCTTGTTCTTTCTTTTTATTCAATTGTTGTTCCTATGATTTCTCTATTCGCATTGCGATTTCATCATTCACAAATCACTATTTCGCGAGGCCAAATGAAATGAGATTGTATGGAAATTAGGCTTGTTGCTTCATTTGGTGTTCTTTTTCCTCGATTATTAGACATTTTACCGGTTCCATTGGACCGCCCGAGAATCAGACCGGACCGGTCGGTCCGGTACCCGGTTTCGAAAATTGAGAACCGGGACCACCGGTCCGGTTCCCAGTGCTTGAGGGGAACTAGACCGGACCGAAAACCGCTCACCCCTATTGCCAAATAAACATATGGGCTTTTGTTTATACATGTATCCTTGAGAATGTGCACATATTAGAGGCTGAGTTCAGGAGAAAAGGAGTTCCACGTTACGCGGAATCTGGTGATATATTCCAAATAACATATATTTAGTAAGTGTGTTAGAGATACTTTCAACAAATGCGTAAATAGCTTATCCCATAAAAATTCTTCAACTTGAGACACTGACCAAAAATAGAAAAAAAGGTACACTTGAGACAAATATGTCATCCGACCATTAACGGTGTTAAAATCAGGAACATTCCGTCAAAATTCCATTTTTGTCCTTGAAGTTATCTTTTTCAATTTGTCCTTTGTGAGAATAAAATATTTTAAAATTATCCCGAGTTTCATAAATCTTTTCAATATAGATTTCGTGATTGCATTAAAACTGTTTTAATTGGAGGATACCAATCTAGATTAAATGAAAGAAAAAGCACCTTGATCTCAGGAGGTACTGGAAGAGGTAAAATTACTTAACGAATATATTCAGCGTACTTAAAAGGTTGGTAAACTCGATACATTTGTTCTAATGACTTCCAAAACTTTATCAATATAAAACATCCATTTGCAATAATTTTAGAAGGATTTATTCATTAGGAGAATAACTTAACATGACTCTGACACCAAAACGAACAGGACCTTTTCCTGTTATACATGAAAACGCATTTGATTGTTTAACATATTATCTGTTTTCTTTAGCGCACGAGTATACATTATTATTCTATTTAATGAACCTACTATCGTGCTCTCGGACATTACCATTTTGATGACGGGGTGCGATTAACATAACGCTAAAGTTGAGGAAGGTATTTGTATCATACGGATAATAATTTTAGGGTTTTTGATAAAGAACATTGCATCAGTTTGACCACCACAGGAATATGAAGGTTTACCTATGTCTGGAGCTTTGTACAAGATATGTCCATGAACGAAGTTATGTCGCGATGTGTATATGTGTTGGGGAGAAACGGGCAGCGCTTCGCCTCAAACTAAGCCAATCCAGGATCAAACTCTCCTATGAAACTATAACGACTTAATCCAGTAACAACCAACAATATATCCAGCAATATAAACTCACAATAAGTAAATATGATACCGAAATGATAAAGAGATAATACACTAAGATTTACGTGGAAAATCCAAAATGGGAAAAATCACGGACGACCCAAAAACTTCCATTAATCACCAAGAATAGTAGGTACACAAAGGGGTTACTCTCTAGTCACATACTAGAAGCTCAACATCAAGAATACAAGAGCATTTTCTCACCACAAAGGTGGAACAATACAAAATGGGGCAAGAAAACCCTAATCGCGATTGGAGAATTTGGAGTCGAATCTTAACGAATGAAACCGATTAACTCGTAGATGTCGACCTCACGAACAACATATCGAAATTTGAGCCAATTTCGTCAACATTTGGCCTTCGAATCGGGACCGCAAAGTTGAGCCCATTTTTCTTCTCTTCTTTTCTCTAGGTGGCTCACCTCACCGAACTGACTCTCTCTCCTCCGCTGTTTTTTTTTTTTTTTTTTCGCTCTCGACCGGGCTCACTCATAGCACGCATGAAGACAGCCCCTCTCTTTTCTTTCTTTTTGCTTTTGTCTTTTGTTTTTCACTTTTTGACTTTTCTCTTTTGTTTTCCTTTTTGTTTTATTTGCTAAGTTAGCTGGGCCCACATAAGAGGCGGACCCAGCCAACAAATTTCCCCCTCCGCCTCATGTGGGAAGTTCCATCGTGCCCGCGTTGCTTCTACAAGAATCAAGTTTCACCATGGACAAGGTTTTGGTCATCATGTCGGATCCATTGTCATTGGCGTGAACTTTCTCAAGTAGAAATAGCTTCTCTTCTAACTTCTCTCGGACCCAATGATACTTCACGTAAATATGCTATGATCTTGAATGCAACACCGGATTTTTGCTAAGATAGATAGCACACATGCTATCACAATATAAAACAAACTTTTCTTGCTTCAAGCCCAACTCTTGTAGGAATTTTTGCATCCACAAGAGTTCCTTGCTTCCTTCGGTGATAGCGATATACTCCGCTTCAGTCGTAGACAAAGCAATGCATTTTTGCAATCTCGATTGCCACGAAACTGCTCCGCCTACAAAAGTCATCATGTAACCCGATGTGGACTTTCGGGAATCACTATCACCGGCATAATTGGAATCCGAATAGCCACTCAACTCAGGCTTTCCATTTCCACAACACAAGCAAAATCTGGAAGTGCTTCTAAGATACTTCAAAATCCATTTCACAGCACACCAATGCTCTTTACCTGGATTTGAGAGAAACCTACTCACAACACCAACTACATGAGCAATATCTAGTCTTGTACAAACCATGGCATACATCAAGCTACCCACGACGGATTCATAAGGAATTTTCATCATCTCTTCCTTCTCTTCCTCACTCGTAGGATACTCATTACTACTCAACTTGAAGTGACCAGCAAGTGGAGTACTTATCAGTTTACATGTACTCATATTGAATCTTTCCAGCACCTTTCCAATGTACTTTTCCTGAGATAGGCAAAGTTTCTTGTTCTTCCTATCACGAGTAATCCTCATGCCAAGGATTTGCTTAGCCGACCCTAGATCCTTCATCGCAAAGGCTTTACTCAACTCATTTTTCAAGCTCTTGAGTTTGTTAGCATCATGCCCAACTATCAACATGTCATCCACATAGAGTAGGAGGATAATAAAATCATCATGCGAGAATCTTTTCATAAAGACACAAGAATCATAGTTGGTCTTACCATATCCATGAGCTTCCATGAATGAATCAAACTTCATATAGGCTTTTCCTCAACCTACACACAAGATGCTCCTTGCCTTCAACTTTAAAACCCTCCGGTTGCTCCATGTATATTTCTTCTTCTAAGTCTCCATGAAGAAAAACTGTCTTTACACCAAGCTGTTCGATTTCTAAATCCAAACTCGCGGCCAACCCAAGAACAACTCGAATAGAAGGCATTTTACAACTGGTGAAAAGATTTCTTTAAAGTCAATTCCTTTCTTCCGACGAAAGCCCTTCACAACAAGCCTAGCCTAGTATCGTGATTGCAAACTGTTTTCTTCCGTCTTTAACTTGTACACCCACTTATTTGTGAGTGTTCCCTTACCCTTAGGCAACTTCATCAATTCAAATGTGTGGTTCTCATGCAAAGATTTGAGCTCATCTTGCATGGCTTCATGCCACTCATTCTTTTGATCGCATGCCATAGCCTCTTTATAAGTTTCTGGCTCTCCTACATCGGTGAGTAACACATACTCATGCAGTTGATATCTTTGTGAGGGTCTACATTCTCTTTCCGATCTTCTAACTTGAGGTAGGACCGGTTGTTCTTGCTCACTGGCTCAACTGGTTGTTCTTGCTCAACTATTTCACCTGTTTCAGCTGAAGAATCAACATTATGTGAGGATTCACATTCTTCATGATTTCCATGCACTTCTCCCCCATGATTTCCACCAAACATGGTAGGAGGATTTGGACTGAAACTAACAACGTGTTGAGCTACATTCGTTGGCTTCCCTGGCTTGTCGATGTCTTCAATGGTTTGATGCTCAAAGAACACCACATCTTGGCTTCTAATGACTTTCTTTGTAGCTGGATCCCATAATCTGTAGCCAAACTCTTCATGTCCATAACCCAAGAAGATACACTGTTTAGACTTGTCATCAAGCTTGGACCTTTCATCTCTTGGAACATGCTCAAATGCACGATAACCGAACACATTCAGATAACTGTAGGAAACATCTTTCCCACTCCATACTCTTTGCGGAACATCCCCCTTAAGAGGAACTGATGGGGAAAGGTTTATCAAGTCCACTGCTGTTCTCATCGCTTCACCCCATAATGACTTAGGCAACTTCACGTGAGAGAGCATACACCAAATCCAATCATTAATTGTTCGGTTCATTCTCTCCGCTACTCCATTCTGTTGTGGTGTTTTTGGAACAGTCTTCTCAAGCTTGATGCCATAATCCCTGCAATAATATTCAAATGGGCCTCTATATTCTCCACCGTCGTCGGCTCGAACACATTTAAGCTTCTTCCAGGTTTCTCTTTCCACGTTGACATGAATTTGTTTGAAAGCCGCAAGCACCTAGTCTTTAGATTTCAAAGCAATAGCCCACACGTTTCTAGAGCAATCATTAATAAATGTCACAAAGTATAATGCACCACCAAGTGTTCTAGCATCCATGCAACAAACATCAGCATGAACTAAATCAAGTACATTTGACTTTGTGTGTGGAGATGAACTATGAAATGAGAATCTATGTTGCTTACCCCGTTAGGCAATGAGTGCATTTCGTCTGATTTCTCTCCTTCAATGGTAGAAGATTCTTCCTAGCAAGAGTTTCAAGCCCCTTCTCGCTAAGATGACCAAGCCTCATGTGCCATAGATCAACTGAGGAGTCCTCCATTGCATTTACCTCTTCTCTCATCAACTTTGCGTGCATGGTGTAGAGAGTGCATGTCTTCTTGCCTTTTGCCACTACCATAGAGCCTTTAGTCAATTTCCATTTGCTATCATAGAAGGAATTGCAATAACCATCGTCATCTAAGGCACCCGTGGAGATCAAGTGAAGTCGAATATCCAAAACATGTCTCACATTTCTCAGAAGCATATTACATCTCACATCGGTCTCCAAATAAACATCCCATGTCGATAACCTTAGAAACACCACTGTTTCCCATCCTAACACAACCGAAGTCACCGCTACGATAAGATGTAAGTAGTCACGCCGTGAGGTGACATGACAAGAAGCTGCGGAATCAACAACCCAGCTAGAATCTTGGCATGTAAGGTTTATACAACCATCGTCACAAATGAACACAATATCACCATCGGATGCAACTGCCGCTGTAACCCGTTTCTCTTCTTTCTTTCTATCTCCATTTCTATCATGGGATTTTTCTCTTTGGTTGCCAATACTCTTTAGCATAATGTCCCATCTTGCCACAATTGTAACACTTCACACTCCTCCTCGGCCTTGACTTCGACCTTCCTCTTGATTTGCCCCTGTCATTACTTTGAAACTTTCTTGATTGACTTTTACCGTGTTTTCTATGACAAGTGCTTCCTATCTAGAAGCATAATTCAAGCTTTTTCTCCTTATTTCTTCATTGAATAAGCTCTCTTTAACCATGCTCATAGAAAGCACACCGTAAGGAGTCGAATTGTTTAACGCCACAACCAAGGTGTCCCAACTATCGGGAAGAGTACCAAGCAACAAACATGATTGCAATTCATCACCTAGGTCAATCTCAAGATTTGTCAATTGATTTACAACATCTTGAAATTCACTCAAGTGCTCCGACATGCTACTCCCCTCATTGTATCTCAAATTCACAAGTCGTTTAACTAGAAGAGCTTTATTTTGTAGGGTTCTCTTCTCATAGAGATCTTGTAGTTTCTTCCACAAAGTATTCGCTTTTGTTTCTTGAGCAACATGATGAAATACACTATCATCAATCCATTGTCGAATAAACCCAACTATCTTCCGATTCACTTGCTCCCACTCTTTGTCTTCCTTATCTCCTTGAACCTCATCACCATCGACAGGATCAAACAAATCTTTGCAATATAACATGTCTTCCATCCGAGGCTTCCAAATGGAGTAATTCGAGGCATTTAACTTAGACATGGTGCCACTCGATTCCTCCATTTAACACTAGGATCTCAACACTAGCTCCGATACCACTTTGTTGGGGGAGAAACGGGCAGCACTTCGCCTCAAATTAAACCAATCCAGGATCAAACTCTCCCTCGAAACTATAACGACTTAATCCAGCAACAACCAACAATATATCCAGCAATATAAACTCACAACAAGTAAATAAGATATTGGAATGATAAAGAGACAATACATCAAGATTTACGTGGAAAACCCAAAACGGGAAAAATCACGGACGACCCAAAAACTTTCACTAATCACCAAGAATAGTAGGTACATAAATGGGTTACTCTCTAGTCACATACTAGAGGCTCAACATCAAGAATACAAGAGTATTTCCTCACCACAAAGGTGAAACAATACAAAAGAGGGCAAGAAAATCCTAATCGCGATTGGAGAATTCGGAGACGAATCTCAATGAATGAAACCGATCAACTCGTAGACCTCGGCCTCACGAACAACATATCGAAATTTGAGCCAATTCCGTCAATGTTTGGCCTTCGAATCAGGATCGCAAAGTTGCGCCCATTTTTCTCCTCTTCTTTTCTCTCGGTGGCTCACCTCACCGAACTGACTCTCTCTCCTCCCTTGTTTTTTTTTTCTCGTTTTTTTTTTCTTTCTTTTTGCTTTTGTCTTTTGTTTTTCACTTTTCCACCTTTTGACTTTTCTCTTTTGTTTTCCTTTTTGTTTTATTTGCTAAGTTAGCTGGGCCCACATAAGAGGCGGACCCAGCCAACAAAGCTGAGTATGGTAACTCTCCAAAAATAGGTATGGTAAAGAGGTGTTCCCAAAGTGTTTCGGGAAGACTTTTGACAAATAGAAATACTTTTGGAGCAGAAACAAGAAACAAAAAAAAATTTGCTTCTGTGTTCCCGAAACACTTTTTAGAAATACATTTGGAACATTTTTTAGAAACAATTGGGAACACTTTGTTCCCAAATTAGCGCCGGTTGCCACGGCCGGTCGCCGTCGCTGTTCGCTGCAGCCGGTTGCCGTAGCCCGCCGCCTCCAGAGCCGCCGCCGGAGAAAAATGAAATAAAATAAAAAATACTTTTTAATAATAAAATATATTTTTTAAATACAAATATTTTAAAAAATTAAAAAAATGAAAAAAATCAGAAAAATTTAAAAAAAAAAGGAAAAAAATTTCATATTGCATGAAAGTATTTTAGTAATATCATTTTTTATTTTATTTACTATTTTTTTTAGAAGTTACTGCAGGTAGAGGAATTTTGTTGAGGATATGACATTTATGCAGTTACCAAACGCGTTTATGTTCTTTTTTTGTTCAGGAAATATTTTTTTTTTTGCAGTTACCAAACGCGTTTCTGTTCCCAGAAATCATTGCAGGGAACAGAAAAAGAAAAAAAGTGTTTCTGTTCCAAAAGTTATTCCAGGAACAGAAACGTTACCATACGCAGCCCAGTATGCCCGTGGTCAAGAGCTATGACACCAAGACTTGAGCCTACAACTCGCAACCTGTCTAGGCATAACATCAACTTAACAGTGCCTTACCCGTTAGCCGACCCCAAGTCAAATGCACGTAATTTACGACACTCCATGTTCTAGTAAATGGTGATGTCATTTATAATACTTCAATCGAGAACTTTATGTTAGTGAATGGATAACACCGTACACGTGGTGTTGCGGGACATTGTAGGGCGTGGAAAATTGGACCTTCTCATCGGTGCCGACGGATGGTGGCACGAGGGAACATTGACGGACCGAGAATTTGAGGTCAGGGAAGCGTGACAAAATTTAAATTACAGTACCACTGGTATATTTTCTTAGTTTTCTGTTAATGATGTAAGAAGGCTTTTGGATCTAGATTCAAAATGAGAGAATTTACACACGCTTCTTACCTTTGTGTCCCCTATGCACAAACATTTATTACTAAGTACAGATATTGTAGAACAGAATGTGCACACACATTAACTACATATGTATAAGAAGTAAGATAGAATCTGTATTATACATAAACAATGTATGCATAAGAATAAGAAATTTGCTAAACTGACCATCAAAGCAAATTGCTGAGTAAAGCTTGCGCGTAAATGTGCCACGTGGCTTAACCTTAGCGAGCTTTAGGGGCATTGGTTAAGGAACCGATTAAGAAAATTTTACAGATTTCAATGCACTAATTGCCCTCGTGTTATGCACAATAATTGCCTTAAAAATTAAGCATGCCAAATAACGTATACTTAACAAGTGCTTCAAAAAACTCATTAACAACATCCTTTTACCTTTTTTATTTGACTAATAGTCTGGAACAGAACATGCCTGAGGTAGCCTTTTGTAAAAAATATTCCTAATGGAGTGTTTCAAAGTTATGAAGATTAACTTCTTTGTACTGTTGTTTCAATTTAGAATGAAGAGATTTGGCAAACTGCAAGCCTCTTTTTTATAATTTTGGAGAAATATATAGACATAGTTTCACTATATTTGTTGAGGTGGCCAGAAGCTGAGCCCGGCCAGAAGCCAGAAGTAGTAGTTGAGGTGGCCCTTGCTCAAGTTATCGGATATCCACCCGACCTGCCTGCCGCTGGTCGTGAGGTACGTCACGATCATCATGATCAAGGAGCTCAGGTATTCCCCAGAGAAGTAGTCGAAAGCGACAGTGTACTGCAAAAGCTCCGCAAGGCATCCGGAGCTTGGTCATAGAAGAACTCGAGCTTCCCGATTAAAGTGAATATCTCCGCAGCACCCAGCAAGAATTACTGTGGCGCTTGCCAAAGGATGCTCATCGGCACAGCGCCGTCTTCATCAACCAAGCCGAGTTCTCTAGCAACTTGGAGCCGCTTCATCTCCATTAAAGCAGCAGCCGACATGCAACTCGGAAAAGCCTCTTTCCTTTCCTGTGAATTTCCTCGCTACTGGAACAATGACCCGATCGTAAACAGGCACCCAGAAAATCACGATTATGACGTCGAAAGTGGATAGAGATGCTGCAGGAATAGTGAAAGAGTTGATGGTAGTGTCCATCATCTCCTTGTTCCACGAACATGGTAGACATCTGCGCGTATACAGCAGAGAACATGATTCTGGTGGCCCAGATTTGGGAACATACGGATCAAAACCTTCAGCTTCTCCACTTGAGTGACTGTACAAAGCCTCCACGCATTGGACAAGCCCCCGCTTTTGGTCTCGGCATCAGTGACTACAGCAGCTTTATCAAGGCATTTACATTATAGTGGAGATCGTCAGCCCTTTGGCCACCTTTGCGGTGGATAATTAATGATCTCCTCTGGCATGATAAGCAAAAAAATGTATGGGAAACTACGAAACTTGGTCTTGCACAAGTTTTGAAAATGAGTATGCGTGTAAATTTGGAGAAGTACATATTGTATAAACAAGCAGCAACAGTGATTTACCAAACACTGGTTCAAAAATTCAAACAATAAGAAAAAAGAAGAAAAGACAACTTACTTCAACTCATCGCTGTGTTCTATTTTGCGGCTTCCTTCTATAGCAGGGTTCTTCTCGTGTTTCATACAGGAGACTACTGTCCTCACGGACCTCCACGTTCCACTTATGGAAGGATGCGACCAAAACCTGACACATCCTTGTGATACGGCTCCCCCCTGGTTTCTGGAATCAAAAGAGGCATCCTGAGAAGAAATAAGCAATAGCAATGCCCATGAATTGTCCAGGAAAACCGAATCCTAAGCCCCAACCCATCTTGTCTTGAATCCACACTACGGGAGTACGTGATACAAGAGCGCCGATGTAAATGGAACAATAAAACCAGTTGAAGAAAGACCCCTTCACTCGCTCTCTAGGATCGGTGTCATCAAACTGATCGGCGCCAAAAGATGAAACACATGGTTTGAACCCCCCAGTACCTTGGCAGATCAAGAGTCCTAACAAACATACTGATTGGGCTGCGGTTGCTGAAGGGAAAACAGAGTCCCACACATTCTGAAGGCTTCAATTCAGGTACTGTCGCGGAGAGAGTCAGCGTAGACACCGCCCTATAAAGAACGACAAACCAGTGTCATCAATCATAATTGTTCTACTTTTTTGCTGAACCCATAACTGTTTTACATTAGGTGAAGGCAACGAATAAAAGTTAAAGGACAAAAGGTGTACATGGGGTGAAAGACGGCAGATTATCGCATCGCTCATTTGCTATAATCACCTGCAGCAAGAAAGTATTGTCGCAACTGGTTATGTAAAAAGATGTATGTAACAGAGAAGTAGCAGCTACCCATCATCACAGAGCTTTCTGAATCATAAGAAGAAACAAGTTTGCTTCCTAGTGGTTGAAAGCTCCATTGAGTTTTCTGCTAGATTTCTGTCCTCATGGCATCCAGATGGAAGAATTATAATAGGCAAAATGATACTAATAGTCCATAACCTTTGACTCAATATACAATGTTATCCGTACACTTTTAATTTGTTCTATGTGGTCCATGAACTATTACTAAATGTTCAATGTAATTATTCTATTTGATCAAATAACAAATCAGATGTTATTTGATGACATGGAATATAATATGTTGAGTTGGACATTCAAAATGAAGAGTTAGCATGTCCATATCTTTATTCATCTACTTTTATTCTCTAGTTAGAAAAGGAAAAAATAAATTAGGGCTTCAAATAAACCTCTTCCTTGACATCATCAAACTTTCGACACGAACTCCTTGGAGCCTCATGGGCGAAAATGGTCTGGTGGGTTAAGGTGGATGCCATCGATAATGCAGATCTTGGGGTCATGGAGGGCACGCCACCTAAATATGCCCGAGTAGGTGAAAACTTGGAATCTGACCAAATTGGAGGTGAGGTTGCTTGAGTCTGAGAATTGTGCCTTCGGATCAGAGGATTCTTGAAGGAGAGAAAGGGATAGATTGTGACGAGCTTGCTTGTGCCACCGAGCTCATCTTTGTTGTAAAGGAGCCGGTCTTGTCGGTGTGGAGATCACATTGAGGTCCCGATCAGAAGCAAAACCAATTGGTAAGTTATTGAAGGAGTGATGTGTATTTTCATTTCGGTTTTTACTTGGATGAGAGCAGTATTCCACGACTGGAATTGCTGAATATTTGGATGATTAGGATCTCCAATTATACTGGTGATGATGTGTATGAAATTACTGGTGTTTAAGAATGAAAACATGCTTTTTAATCCCATGAGCATCACCCGTTCAAACACGAATAGGTGATGAACATTCCATTAACCCCATTTGAATCAGGAACTTAGAAGATGACATCTTAGCATATCATCATACACTGACCATGACAACCTACGGAAAACCTAAAGATTTCAATTCGGAAGCTAGTATTGTGACATCCTAAATTTTCCATTCCATCTAATATGTTAGCAATATAGTGTTATAGAGAAAAAAGACTCATATTTCTCCATATGGCATTAATAATCGCACGATTTTCTTCCTCTCTCATAACCATACTTTATTAGCCACTTGTAGCCTTTCTACTTGAACACCTCTTTTCATTTTCTCACTAAGTATTTTAACCCACATGCTCTTATTTGTGCCATTGAATCTACCCCTAAGATGACATCATTCATGAGAACTCTTGATAAGCTTAAATTATTACAAATCAAGTAATGATTCTCATTCATGCATCTACTCAGGTGATCTTATGCCCTCACATCAATATCTTTATTTAGGTACTCAAATTAAGCCACTTGTCGCCCATATAAATAACTAGGGGTGCAAAACCAAACCGAACCGAACCGCTAATCGAAAATTTCATGCATTTCGGTTCAATCCGGGTAATTGAAAACTAACCATTTTTTTGGGTTTGGGTATAACCATTATTTTTTATTAGTGACTTGGGAAAAATTGGCCATTCTTTTTTATTTTTTTATTTTCCTTTTATTTTCTTCTTCTTTTTTTCTTTTTTGGTGAAAATGGTAGGCCCGGCTGCTGTCCCCTGATCGAGGGCCTTGGGGGGCGCGAGCCCTCGCGGGCCACAGCGAAGCGAGGGCATGGCGGCCCTCAGGGGCGGCCCTTTGAACCAAAAAAGAAAAAATAAGAAAGAAAAAGGAAAAAAAAATCTAAAAAAGGAAAACCGAACAGAACCAGATTTTCGGTTCAGCTTCTCACCCTAACGGTTCGGTTCGAATTTTCTGAAAAATCGAATCGACCATTGACATCCCTATAAATAAACCCACATGCTATTAGTTTGTGACATTGAACTTAGCCTAACAAATGATATCATGTATCACATCACTTTTTTTAACTTTAACCCATTAATGCTCTTGATAAGCTTGAATTCTCATGCATTTTACTTAGCTAATGATGCTCTCTCTCTTTCCAATCAACTATCTCATTTCAGCTACTCACATTAAGCCACTTGTAGCTTTTGGATTGGAACGATTATCTCTCTTTTGCACCTAGTGTTTTTAACCCAGGGTCATCATTACTTTAACCTCGGTTGTTTGATCTTATCTCTAGGTAACTCTTGAGTAACCTTCAAAATACAACCCCCTTGATCATGTAATTCCATTCCAAAACACTTCAAGTCTACAACTTTTCTCCCAATTTTTATATTCCAATCTTTCGAATAAGCAAGGGTTTCACTCTTGTGTTGGTTGAAGCCTCTAATTCCACCTTTTCGAGAGGGTACAAGGTGATTTGGAGGGCTTTATTCTCTTTTGTTGAATTAGCTTTGTTAAAAGATTGGGAATTGTTAATCTTTGTTCAAGGTAAGTGAAACTCTAGGGTCAAGTTAGATTGATCTACTTAGCACTTTTGACTTGGTTGTTTGATGATTTTTAAATTTGGTTTGAACTTTGATGCCTAGTGTGTGAACGTTTTGTTGATAGTGTGTTGAATCGTTGTGTTCTTGAGACTTGAATAGATGAGTCTCTACATACCAAGGTCGTGATTGATCGATTTCCATAAGACTCACAGACATGTTAGGTGAAAATGCGGAAACGGTGAAACTAAAACTGAAAGTGATATTTTTGTAATTAGAATAAATTATCGATTTACTAGCTAAGTGTTGCCGATAAATCACGTGGTCGATGTTCACGTTGCGGATTCTCTAAGTATGTTATCATTGCTTGCATGAGAAATGAAAGGAGGTAAGCATGTCATTATCGTTAACCGCGTATGTGATCATTAAAAGGACAAGGTAATTATATTTCGAGAACGATTTGCATGAAAAGATGTTGTGCACCGGATGTCAATTCTTAAAAAGACGTTGCATGAAGAGATGTTCCGAGATACAATAACATTGCCCCTTCAATGATCACATTCGCGGTTAACGATGATGACATGCTTACCTCCTTTCATTTCTCCTGCAAGCAATGATAACATACTCAGAGAATCGGCAACATGAACATCGACAACCCAAATAATTGGCAACGTGAACATCGACAATTCAAATAATCGACCACATGATTAATCGGCAACACTTAGCTAGTAAATTGGTAACTTACTCGAATTACAAAAAAATCACTTCCAATTTTAGTTTCGCCATTTCCACATTTTCATATGTCATGTCACTGAGTCTTATGGCAATAGATTAATCACGACCTTGGTATGTAGAGACCCATCTATTCAACTCACAAGAACACAACGATTCAACACACTATCAACAAAACTTTCACATACTGGATCATCAAAGTTCAAATCAAGATTAACAACCATCAAACAACCAAGTCAAAAATACTAAGTAAATCGATCTAACTTAGCCCTGGCATTTCACTTAGCTTGAACAAAGACTTGGACAACTCAAAGCCTTAACCATCTTCAAGGCAAAATAAACAAGAAAAAAGATTAACTCCCAATCTTTTAACAAAACTAGTTTACTAAAAGTGAATAAAGCCCATCAAATCACCTTGTACCCTCTTGTAAAGGCGCAGCAGAAGTCCAATACCTTCACACGGAGAGATTGCCAAGAGGGAGTCTAAGTTCGAGCCCATCAATATATTCAATTGGACCCATCTTCACTCAAAAGCTTAAGTCACTGAGTTATGGGCCAACTTGAATATATTAAATGCTCCATACCATACTAATTCTCCAATGTGGGACTTCTTTAAGACAACTCATACACGCATCTCAACAATCTCCCCCTCACATGTGAGCTAAATGTTAGGTCTGCTCCCCCTTAATTCAAGTACCCTTTTGCACCAACATATATTAACTTGAATTTCCATCAACGCCCATTCATCTTTGGTCTCTTTCTCTAGACCGAACCATGAAATCTGCTATCAGGCGCCCATTGCTAAACCACAACACCCACCACCCAGAACTACATTGGTCACCGGATTCCTTCCTTGACATATTCACCAAACACCGAAACAGATTGGGGGCCCACCCATTGACCACCGGCTATCATACCATTTGTTGGGAGCGAGCAGCAAAAATTCGATTTCTTCACGCAGGGAGATCACCAAGAGGGAGTCCAAGTCGAGCCCGTTAACATATCCGATTGGACCCACCTTCACTCAAAAGCTTAAGCCAATGAGTTATGGGCCAACTTGAATATATTAAATGCTTCACAGCACACGAATTCTCCGATGTAGGACTTCTCTAACACAACTCCCATGTGCATCTTAATGGTGGAACCCTTGCTTACTCAATAGACTAAAAGATGAAAGTTGGGAGAAAAGTTGAAGACTTGAACTGTTTTGGAATGGCATTACATGACCAAGGGGATGTATTTTGAAGGCTACTCAAGAGTTACCAAGAGATAAGATCAAATAACCTAAGTTAAAATAATGATGACCTTAAATTAAAAACACTAGGTACAAAAGAGAGATAAGTATTCCAATCCAAAAGCTACAAGTGGCTTAATGTGAGTAACTAAAATGATATATCTGATTGGAAAGAGAGAGCATCATTGGCCAAGTTAAATGCATGAACGAGGACTCAAGCATATCATGAGCATTAATGGGCTAAAGTTAAAAAATGTGATGTAATATATGATATCATTTGATAGGCTAAATTCAATGTCACAAACTAAAAACATGTGGGTTATTTATATGGGTGACAAGTGGCTTAATTTGAGTAGCTAACTAAAGATAAGATCATCCAAGTAGATGCATGAATGAGAATCATTATTTGATTTGTAATAATTCAAGCTTATCAAGAGACGTCATGAATGATGTCATCTTATGGGTAGATTCAATGGCACAAATTAGAGCATGCGGGTTAAAATACTTGGTGGAAAATGAAGAGAGATGTTCAAGTAGAAAGGCTACAAGTGGCTAATAAAGTATGGTTATGAGAGAGGGAGAGATTAATGTGATTATTAATGCAATATGGAGAAATATGAGTCTTATTTCTATGTAACACAATATTGCTAACAAATTAGATAGAATAAAAAATTTAGATGTCACAAATATGCTGGAACCATAGTGGAAAAACAGCTTTTCTTTTTGAATGCGCGCGCGCAAGAGAGAGAGAGAGAGAGAGCTCACTGACCTTTGAGCAGTTCTATGCATTAACAAATGAACAAAAAAGATGTCCATAAGTTCATAATTTTCCAAGTGATTGTCAGCACGTCAACCTAAAACATGGAACGAAAGAAATGGGAAGTCACATAGCCAAAAAGTGGCATGTCACAGAGCAATGCTTAGACCCTACTCAAGATTTCCTAGTGAAGGTTTTAACATCAACTTCAAAGTACTTCCAGCCAAAAATGAGGAAAAGAGTAGTGGCTAATATATTAATCTGGAAAATGAATTTCCAAATAAGTTGATCAAACAAGTTCACTAATGGAAGCAAGAGAGGAAACGCAGCAGAGAAGTTACTAGAATGATTCAGATAAAGAAAAAATGCTGCAAGCTGCAGCGAAATTCAGCAATTCAAGTATAAGCACTCAACCAAGAGCTTAAGCAAACTAGTGCTCCTTAAGCTAGAATTCATTAGTCATGTTATGGGGTCTGAATTGGTGAGCTGTGTCTTTCTTCCAAAGCTTATGAATATTGCCTACGATAGTATGTAGTTATTCCCAGTTACAAATCATAGCAATCACTCAGTCTGGATTCTGGGATAAATCAGCCTGAACATCAGACTGTTTTATTTATCCTGACTCAACTTCTTTGTCAAAAACAAGAATAAAAAAGACAACGGGCATAAAAGCATCTTCACCGCTAAATGTATCAGCTACATGGATCCTCTCACGTTACTATGCTTTATTTAGAATCAAATCTTCAATAAGATCCAAATACTCAGGATATTTCCTAAGACTTTCTGTCCATATTGATTCACGCATCTTCCACCCTTTAAATTTACATCAATCATCATAGAGTCATATCTTCTCTCTACAAAAATGAAGACCACACTAAGCATAAATGAGTTCCATTTCTGAACCGGGTAAATATTCGCAGTTACTAAAGGGATGCAATCATGTAAAAACTAAAAATAGTCTCATCTAATGGCCAGCAGTTTACAAGGAACAGCATACTGGGGATGCATAAAAGAAGGTTTTGGTTTAAATAGTTCTCACAATGAAGTATATCGTGGAAAATGCAGCTATTGTCCAATATCTTCCCCAATAAGCATCGGCTGAAATAGCTCCAATTAAAGGTGTGAGATAGCAAGTTCCTTGTCAAGTGGTAACATTTCTCACAGCCGATACATGTCCCTCGTGTATTCTGTGGGTGAGGTAAGTAACAAGATTCGTGGCGATTCCATAGTTGGCCAAACGTTCACAACACTCGGTGCCAGTAATTCATTCAACAAATGAACGGGAAAAGAATCCCTCAAATGGATAAACAAGAGGAAAACCATTACCTAGGATGAAGGGGCACACTCTCCAATTTCCGGTGTTGCTTTTCAAGACAGGCTTTCCTTTGATGTCTACAGAACCATCTCCAGTGCACAGTCCGTAACTCTTCATCCTGGGTATTACAAAAGATATCCAAAGATGAGAGGAGAAAAAATGAGAGAAAACGTGTTCGATTTTGAAGTTGCTGACATTTCTTTTGATGTCTGTAATCGGTTCTCTGGTTCATGCCATACAATTTTCTTTGGCTTCAGCGTTGGTATTGTTCAGAGAAACCACGTTAAGATGGTCCTAAAGTATCATACCTAGGGGCTCATTCCAAGTGCAGTGCACCAGCACATTCAAATAAGTCGGCATTTTGTTTATAAAAGAAGATAATTAAGCTTACAACAATTGCATTTCAACATTCAACCATATTTCTCTTTTTTCATGCACTTGTAAATGACACCACAAAAACTCAAAATCAAAAGGATGGCCTTTTTGTTTCAATGTCGAAAGTCCTTGTGGCAGCACGGTCTTTGTAGTTCTTCCCTCAGGTGCTGCTCGGTTATACAAAGCAATGGATATGGGAGATTGCGATAGCAGGCTTGTTCCCCAAACAGATGCAAACTTCCTATTAATCTCTGCTAGCTAAAAAAAAGTAAGGTTATTCTATCTCACTCTACACAATCCAAGATTAATCTTCAGAGCGTACAGCACATTAACTGATGCTCCTCCCTCTAGTTCTTTATCACATTGCCATGACGTCCTCCTGTTTAAATCAGGATTAAACTCAAGTCTGTGACTGAGCAAAATCCTTTAGTCCGTGACTTGTGTTTGTGATTACAGATATTATTGTCGGGATCTTTGTGATGGCAACGGCAGCTAGAGTAGAAAGTAGGTGACTTAATGGCAAATCAGTATATGGGACTGGCATCATTTTTGCAAGCCTTATGATCAGGTATACTCTTTTGGTTACGCGATAACTTGACTAAGCGATCAAACCATAACACCTCCACGAAACAAATTTGAATCCAAAATGCCAGTCGAGAAATTACTAGTTCAACCAGCAGCCAGTAACTGAAGCATAATTAAAGATGAGCGCACATTCTTTTATCGTCCTTTCGCAACGGATTCAGTGAGAAGTTCACCTAGAGCATAATCTTCAAGTTGACTAATAGACATAAAAGAGAGAAGCAACTAAAGATAAGATATTAAAGAACAAGAAAGACCGAAGTCCAGTAACTCTCGAGAATGAGCTAGTCTAATCAGTAGACACAGATAAAAGTTCTCAAACACAGGCTTACCCCAAATTGTCATCAGTAGGCTCTCAAGTTTCAACCTTCAGAGCAATTTCAGAATCAAAAACTTCCACCAAGAAAGCATCAAAGCCACAACTCCTTTCGTACAAAAAAAAAAAAAAGGAAACAAATCCACAGATTTGACAGAATACGACATACGATCCAAATAAAGACGTGGGGCAGTTCGAAGAAAAACCTGCAAGAGACCATCTTCTAGTGGCCGTCTCTCGTCCTCCACAGAACCCATGTCTCCGAATCTTCAGTTACGAATTGGGGAAGACGAAGTTGAGCGATTCAGGGGAAGGACATGCTGGGACTGAGCAACAAATGGGGAAGGAAAGAATCTGATGCGCCTCTCTGCCATCCGACGCAACCCATACTGCCGTTTCAGGGGGTCTCACTCCACTCTTGGTTATACATAGGACGAATTGTCCGAGTTTCCAAGGTCCTTGCCTTGGTTGCTTTGGATACTCGGTAGTGTCACCCGTTAAAAAAAGAAGAATAGGATACTCCACATTCTTGAAAAAGAATATTGCATCATCATTTTCACCACTGAACATATGTCTACAACTTCCTACATGATATCTCCACAAATGAGGTTATGTGGAGAGGTAGATATGCCGCCTATCACGAGCTATGACCTCAAGACTCGATCTCTCGACTTGCAACCTGTCTTAGTATGGTATCAACTTCAGAGCGCCTTACCGATTAGCCGACTCCCAATCGGATCCATGTAATTTACGGCACTCCGTGTTCTGAAAGTAGTAAATGGGGGGACGTCATATATAATACTACTACATTCAAGGACTTAAAGTTAGTGAATGGATAACACCGGACATGGCGTCGCGGGATATTGTGAGGAGAGGACAAATGGAACCCCCATCGCCGCCGATGTACGGCAGCGCGGGGGAGAGCATTGACGGACCGATAATCTGAGGTTAGGGGAGCGGGAAACCATAGGGAAATCTTTTACTTACAATTTGAGAAAACTTTTGGATTATGAAGACTTATGTCAATGCCACCCACAAAGCATAGTCTCCTCCTGTTTCTGCCTTTCCTCTCTTGTATCTAATTCGTCAAGACTTATTCCTCCTGAAGTTGAGAAGAAGATTAGTGTTTGGGAGACTATAAAACTTACCCCGACCCCTAAATCAATCATAAGATCAATTTGATACCTTTGCGGTGGGAAAATTGTCCAAAAAGTCTTAAACCTATTGCAATTTTGTCAATTTAGTCATAAACCTTTCAATTTTGCTAATTGAGCCCTAAATCTTTTCAAGTTTTGCCAATTGAGTCTATCTAATCAATTTTGATTAGAAATCGCTGAAATGGACTCTGTTTTCGTCTATGTGATGCGACAGATACTGACGTAGATAATTTTTAATGATATTTTATTATATTTCTCAAATTATTTTATCATAGAAAAAAAAAGCAAGGAAAATAAAAAATAGTCCCTTGCTTGGACGTGGTACGGTTAGCGCTGATGGACAAGAACACTTGCTTGGACATGTTCGGTAGTCATGTGGGCTAGGACCTCGGGCCAACGTTTGGCGACCGGTTGGAGGAAGAAGGCAGGGTAGAAAAAAAGAAGGAAGAGAAAGAAAGGAAAAAAATGCAAATAATTTTTTTTAAAAATAAAAATATTATTATAATTATCCACGTCAGTACCGGTCGCGCTCGCCGGCAGCACCACGTAGGAAGGCTGGTGTTCATGTTAGCGATTTCCAGCCAAAATTGGCCGGATGGAATGAATTGGCACAAATGCAGAAAATTTAGGATTCAATTGGCAAAAAAAGAAGTATAGCACTAAATTGGAACGGTTACAATAAGTTTATGACTTTTTTGGTAATTCTCCCAAGGAATTGTGTAGTGCGAGTCATTTGGTGTAATTGGAGACTGTAAAATACTAAGAGTGATTGAGTGACTTGAGTACGGTTGTAATCTCCGCTATATCATTTGATCTATAGTAGAATTATGAATGCATGCATGTCACACCAATCGAACTACCTAATTCCAGCGTCAGATTCATTTTCTTCGTTCCGTTTATTATTGCGTTTTTTTATCATAATGTTTCCACAACGCATAGCGGGTCTAAAAAGGCCATTGAAGCTTTTCTTAAGAGAGGTATAGATGATTGCTTTTTGTTGATGGGGGCAGGGCAGGGCAGGGCAAGGGAAGGTAGTGATAGGGCAGGGCAGGGCATTAGACTTGTCAAAAAGATTCTGGGTGAGCGGCCAATAGGTCCGATGTCACGACCAACATATAATGCTTTCACATGAAGATTGGTAAGAACCGGGGGAATTAAAGAGTGTCCAAAGCAAATTCCAAGTGGCCAATGGTTTTTACGAGGGACGCAATAATGCACATGCACTCTCTCGGTTCCAGAAAGTAGAAAAGTAAAACCCCACGACCGTCTCCTCCGCTGCCCAATTCTAGGAAACCGGAGGTCGATTCCATCTTCTAAAGAGTCAAATAAGGGGAATCTCAATTGTATTCGCCGCGTCCGTCGGTGGCAGTCGGTCCAAGTGGCGGCGCTGGGCAGGTTTCTTTTCTCGAATTCCCTCCCACCACTTCACCGAAAACAGCCTGCTACCATTGACTCAGCCCCCCGAGTTTCCATTTGGCCCGGTCTTCCTTCAACTCGATGACCAATGACTCGCGACCGTAATCCTTTTGATTTTGGCTTCGGTCTTTGAAAGTTTTTCCAAATGAAAACCCACTTTTGGTCCTTGAAGTCGCGCATTTTGTCTCATTTTTGTCCAACCTTTTTTTTTTTTGAAGCCCACTTTTGAGAAAATTATCAAAAAAGTCATAAACCCAATTGAGTCTATCCGGCCAATTTTGGCTGAAAATTGCTAAAAGTGGACGCCGGCCGTCTTACGTGGCAGGACCAGCGCTAACGTAGACAATTTTTTTAATTTTTTTAAATATTTTCTTGATTATTTTTATTTTTTAACGATTTTTTATTGTCCTTTTTTATTTTTATTTTCCCTTTCTTCTTCCTTTTGCTGGTGGTCGGCCACCAGCCACCGACCATGGCCAGGTGAGCTGGCCTTGCCAATCGTCGCCTTTGCTTGAGCAACGCCTAATGAGGCTGCGGTGGCCAGCCTCACTTGGGGATCACCCTCACTCGGTCGGGGCATCGCCTGTGGCAGGTGGCCATCCATTGGCAAAAGGAAGAAGAAGGGAAAAAAAAAAAATCACAAAAATATTAAAATACTAATAAAAATTTCAAACGTCAGTGCCAATCGTGCCACATAGAATGATCGGCGTCTACGTCAGCGAATTCCGACCAAAATTTGATCGAATGGACTCAATTGGAAAAATTGAAAGGTTTATAACTGAATTGGCAAAAGTGCAATAAGTTTTGGACTTTTTCGACAATTCTCCCCCCACTTTTGGTCATTGATCTTGCACATTTTTACCCATCAAGTCCTTCGGAAAACTTAATTTTCGCCTCACTTATTTGACATGATAAGTCAGAGTTTTGATCTCGGAAGCGCCCGCATTTTTCCGATCAACCTCTTGAACTTTCAATTTATCCAGTGAAGTCTTTGGACTTGCGTAATTTTTTCTAACCAAGTGCCTCCGACTTCAAATTCGATTGATGAGACTTCGCATGTCCATAGGAGCCGACGAGAGTTTTACGTGGAGCTAGCTGTTGTGCGCCGGACTAAGTGTATCTCCGTACATCCGTTACGCCCTATGCCATTGACACGTGGAGAAGAAAATGGATCGATACTCGTGACTTTTTACGACTTTTACGAACCTTGATCACTTAATGGAAAAAGGGATCGACTTGTTTATCCGTGTTACTAACTGGATAGCTTAGCTGTACATGTTAAGTTCACCTTGATTCGACTAAAAGCAAACTACCCATGCCGGGGTTAGGGGGATATAAAACGAATTACTTTCTTATCAATATGATCCTAACAATTGCGACAAACAAAAAGTCGAACTTAAAATGTATTGTGAGGAATAAGAGTCCAATCGTTTGGTCAACTTGGCTAACCCGGGTTCCCATAAGAACACGAGATAAATCGACGAGCGGCGACTCCCCGCCCCATTCTTCGGGGAAGATGTCGTTTCAGTTTGATGCATGGCTAATTCAAACTTTTCCTCATATTTAACAAATTTTGACTTCTTATTTTTCGTAGTCCAAGATGTTGAAGGGTCGGACTTCTAGCGCTATCTAGAGTATTGACAATTCTGGGGGAGCTTGTATCTGGTGAAGGATCCAATTTGACGGACGTGTTGACCATGCCTGATCTACTTAATTAATTACTTAAATTTAATTTGTGTTTGTCCGGTTTAATTATTGATTATCTACCGGTCAATTGCGCCTTCCGCGGCGATCTGTGATTTTTTTTTTTGGTACTATCCACAAGGTGGAAAGACCAGACATGAGCGGTAGGTGACAATTTTTGAATTTTTAATGAAGTTGTTTTTTTTTAATAAGCAACGATTGTAACAATTAATGTCTTTGACGCATTTGTAGAATACTAAGGGCGTGCACGACAACACCTCTAGAGTAGAATTTTTATTTTAGAAGTGCTTCTGGAGAAAAAATCCGTTTGGTAACGCAACTTCTAGAGCAGAAATCCGTTTGGTTGCGCAACTTTATTTTTCCACTTCTGAAGTTTGTAATAGAAGTAGTTTTAGAGCCACTTGAAGAAGTAAAAAAAAGTACTTATCTCGAGAAGCAGAAAAATCAATTTTTGCTCAGAAACAGAAGTAGAAGAATCAACTTATAGCTAAAAGTTGATTTCTAAAGTAGAAGTGTTGCCATGCGCACCGCCAAGACGATTTTGCCGAGACTTCAAGCATTAGGGAAAATGACTTGCGCATTGGAACAGATTTATTGGCTGCTTTCCAACAAATCGGGATTAGGTTTAGATGTTTATTTTCAACAGTTCTGGTTAAGCTTGGACTTTCAGATTCTTTGTCAACATATTTAATTGCTGCTACATTTCTCTAAATTGCACATGGTCATGAATGTTGTTAATTGAGGACGTGGGGGCCACGATTCAATCATGATTTGCCAAGTTTCATATTTTGCGAGGTAGTCGACTATAGAGGCTATATTAAAAAACTTTAGACATTGAGCAGTGATATCGTGTCACTAAAGAGACTCGACCTTAACTCGTTTATAATATACTTTTTCCCAATGTAAATTAAGTACGTGAACTAAAAAAAAAAAACCCCGACCCAACCCGAAACACTATAGACACAATCCAAAACTTCAGATTGGGTCAGGTCGGTACAAGTCATGTTTCATGTTTCTTTTTTGAATTCAAATTATAGTACTTGGTAGCAATAATGGTTATTATCGCAATTGAAAATATCCGGCAAATTTGCTTGATGGAAAGGGAATAAAGATGTATGTATGGATTAGGAATATAATACAGATTCTTTTTTCTTTTGTCGACAATATAATACAGATTCGATCGTCTAAAAAGTGAGAATAAAGTAGTGTTAACCTAATAATGCGTGTTTAAGAAGAGGTCCAAAAGATGAAATATAACAAAAGATGCCCGAGTGCGAGTGGTGACCTAATCATCAGTTTATCACACTTAATTAATGGCTCATTAATCAAGAAAATAAGCCATTTGATGGAGACTAATCTCTAGGTTTCCTTGATACACGCAAACAAGTTTGAAGGCTTCCATTTAAATGTTTACACTATTAATCAATCATGCAGTTCTTTTTAATCACAATTCGACGCAATCCATTACTCATATATGAAAGGTCGAAATCTTGTTATGTATGTCTCCTTGTCGAACAAAAACCTACTTGTGTCTCATGTCAAATTGTTTCTTCTTAGTGAGAAATGTCTATCTAACTGGGAAAAAAAAAACTAAAAAATTCTTAAATCTATTGGAATTGTGCCGATTCAGTGCTAAACTTTTCATTTACCAATTTAGTCGTAAAATTTTTGGTAATTTTTCAATTCAGTCTATCTAGCCAATTTTGACTAGAAATCGCTAACGTGAATTTTTATGAATTTTTTTTAATTGATTTCTCTTTTTTTCCTCTTTATTTTCTTCTTTTTCATTGCGGTCGGCGAGACAGCCTCGCAAGAGGCCGCAAGGTCCTAACCTAACCCTCGCTAGCCACAATGAAAAAAATAAAATAAAAAGAAAAAAAAGATAGAATTAATGATAAATAAAAATCATAAAATTGTAAATAATAATAATAATTGTCCATGTTAGTGCCGGAGGCGCCACGTAGGACTGCCGGTATTCACGTTAGCAATTTTCGGCCCAAATTGGTCGGATTGACTCAATTGCGAAAAACGCAAAAGGTTTAACACTAAATTGACAAAAAAAGAAAAGTTTAGAACTGAATTGACATAATTATAATAAATTTAAATTTTTTTTGGTAATTTCCCTCTGTCTAACTAAGTTAAGAAAAGAATATAACCATATCTTCTTCTAGTAGTACCCATGAAGGATATGATATGGTTGGATTCCTTTTCCTAGTGTGAACTGTAGTCCAATAAAGTCAATACGTGCCTCGCATTCTGATGATTTCTTAAAATTAGCAATAAATTCCTGTCCAAGTCATCCCAGTCTTTCCTTGATGACCCGGGGCAGCTTTCTCAACCTTTTTGACCTACGACCTTGCCCGCCTTGCCGTGATTGGCTTGATTTTGTCTAAAATTCTTTTCTTGCTCTTTACAGGTGAAGTTTCAAAACTCCAACCTGACCACAAAAGTGCACAAAAAATTCTTATAGCCCACGGTTATTGATTTTAGGGTTAACATAACGATAAATTTCGAACTGATACAACTGTGGCAAATTTATTTCAAATTAATTTTTCGACTATGAAAAATCTCAAACTGATACATTTGTAACAAGTTTACTCTGAATTAATTTTTTTTACCACCCAAAACCTAAAACGGTACACCCGTGACAAATTTACCCTATATTAGTTTCCGTTAAATTGAGTTAATACCATGAAAAATATGAAACCGGTACAATTGAACGGCAAACATGTTTACCCGTCTAGTGCCATGTATCATCTAACTCAACAATTTAACTAATAAATTAACGGAGGTTAAATTTGTCATAAATGTACTAGTTTGGGATAACCTTGTCTGAGATATACCAGTTTGGAGGTTTTCGTGGTGTTAACCCTTGATCTTATGCTATAGTTGACAAATTACATAATCAGATTAAGTGACTTACCATTGTAGATACTGTCACGTTGTGTTAGAGATTTGAGACGACTTAGGTTAATGCCCCCCCGAAGTTTCCCGTTCCTTGTTTCTTTCTGCTCCATCTAGAAGAACGTATTAAGAAAGGAACTCTCGAAGAACATGTCCCTTGCTTGATTTCCTTTGAGAGGATCATCAAACGAGGGAATACCCTATAAAGCGTGTTTGTCCCCTATATAAAAAGCCAACCTCGTCCCCAAGCAAAACCTCCATTCACAACACCATTCAAGCTTTCTCTCTGTCCTAACATATTTTCCCTCTCTAAGTTCCTCGGCCTTTCGTCTTTCGAAGCCACCATGGTGCTCTCGAAAACCGCCTCCCAGTCCGACGTCTCCATCCACTCCACCTTCGCGTCCCGCTATGTCCGGAGCTCGCTCCCGAGGTCAGTACTCAGGCTGAGAGCTTGTTCTGGTCGAGCTCTGATGGGTTCGTGCGTGAACTTTGTGAAAAAGGGCTGATGACACTGTGTGCGCGCAGGTTTAAGATGCCGGAGAACTCGATCCCCAAGGAGGCGGCGTACCAGATAATAAACGACGAGCTGATGCTGGACGGGAACCCGAGGCTGAACCTGGCGTCCTTCGTGACCACGTGGATGGAGCCGGAGTGCGACAAGCTCATCATGGACTCCATCAACAAGAACTACGTCGACATGGACGAGTACCCGGTCACCACCGAGTTGCAGGCAAGTTGGTTGTTCCTTATTTTGATTTATCGTTCTTTCTTTATCTTGGACATTCATTAACATAGACTATAAAGATCAAATGACTCGGTGATCTCGTAGAAGACGATGACAGAAACCTAAATCACATATGTCAAAGTCTAGTCTACCCTTTTTTTCCGGATCTGATGTTGCAGTCTACTCGATTGTTTACTTGGCATTGGACGAACTTCCTCATTAGTTTATTTGCTGAATTGATCGAGTAATGTTGGATCAATGGCGAACATACGTTCGATTACGTCGTTGAGTGTGTCATTGGTTTCAGTAGCTTTCCAATCCCAGGGCCAAATCCATGGCAAACCCAAGTTTTGAGAAATTAGGAGTTGTGTTGCGATCTGCTGGTAGTTTTTAAATGGGAACGTGCCGACGTATGCTAAATATTGAAAGACTGAAGCATAGACCTAGGAGAAATATATTCATTATATGTTTGAAAAAGCGTTTGGGCTTGGTCATAAAGTCTATTCACCGTCGTTTGCGCTCCCTCTCTACTCAGTCAAAGTCAAACATGTTTGGTCAATGTGGTCGGGCACACAGATCTACTGTGTCCGAAACAAGAGCGCTAATTGACTTTACTACCACGAAACGTATGAGTTCTTCGTATGAGCCACAGTACATACGATGTATTCTGATAATTGCTTATCTTTCATGAATATACGATTGGGTCGAATACGAAATTTGATAACCCAGTATCAGTTCTTGAGGAATATAACCCAGTACATGATCAGGTGGATCTCCCTACGGAGAGGCTTCTGATACATCTAATGCAATGTCAAAAATCTTCTTTGATTTTCTGTCTCTTTGGTCCATATTGTGGTGCTTGGGAATGACTAGGTTTCTTGAATTTACTCTCTACAACAGAACCGATGTGTGAACATGATAGCACATCTTTTCAATGCACCGCTGGGAGACTCGGAGACAGCTGTGGGAGTGGGGACGGTTGGGTCGTCGGAGGCCATCATGCTTGCCGGGCTCGCCTTCAAGCGGAAGTGGCAGAACATGCGTAAGGCCCAGGGTAAGCCCTGCGACAAGCCTAACATCGTCACCGGCGCCAACGTCCAGGTGAGCCCCCTAATTTACCGAAAGGGTGCTCGAGACCAAAGTTTGAAACCTTAGTGAATCCTAATGTGTCTCGTCCGTCCAGGTGTGCTGGGAGAAATTTGCTAGGTACTTTGAGGTGGAGCTCAAGGAGGTGAAGCTGAGGGAAGGCTACTATGTGATGGACCCGGTTAAGGCGGTGGAGCTCGTGGATGAGAACACCATCTGCGTCGCTGCCATCCTTGGCTCCACCCTCAACGGCGAGTTCGAGGACGTCAAGCTCTTGAACGACCTGTTGCTCGAAAAGAACAAGCAAACCGGGTATGACGTGTTCCAATGTGTTTTTTTGGGGCAAATTCTCT
This sequence comes from Lenwebbia sp. NSW1173648, assembly GCA_029784005.1. Taxonomy (NCBI): domain Eukaryota; kingdom Viridiplantae; phylum Streptophyta; class Magnoliopsida; order Myrtales; family Myrtaceae; genus Lenwebbia; species Lenwebbia sp. NSW1173648. The sequence continues at coordinate 3,779,014 of JARCGZ010000011.1, forward strand.
AGCACAGACGATCAACATATTGGTCCTTGCAGAAACAAAAAAAAAAAAAGGAGACTAATGAGGTTATTTGTTGTGTGCTTGCTGTTTGGCGCAGATGGGATACCCCGATTCACGTCGACGCGGCCAGCGGTGGGTTCATTGCTCCGTTCCTGTACCCGGAGCTCGAGTGGGACTTCCGGCTTCCGCTGGTCAAGAGCATCAACGTCAGCGGGCACAAGTACGGGCTGGTCTATGCCGGAATCGGGTGGGTCATCTGGAGGAGCAAGGAGGACTTGCCTGAAGAGCTCATCTTTCACATAAACTATCTTGGTGCTGATCAACCCACCTTCACCCTCAACTTCTCCAAAGGTGAATCCATATCATATCGTCAATTTTCATCCGAAAGTTTCTTATTATTTTGGCAATGAATGGAATAGCATTCTTAAAAAGCTTTTGTAAAACTGCAGGCTCAAGTCAAGTAATTGCTCAATATTATCAGCTCATCCGGTTGGGCCAAGAGGTAAGATGCTAAGCAGATTTTCAAAAATACTGGAGTCAAAGTTTCCAGACATCTTGCTTTATTGGTTCATTTTAACTCACTTGCATCGTCAAATTTCGTCACTAATCACAGGGATACCAAAATGTGATGGAGAACTGCCACGAGAACGCAATGGTGCTGAAGGAGGGGCTCGAGAAGACAGGCTACTTCGACATCGTCTCGAAGGACGAGGGGGTCCCCCTCGTGGCCTTCTCGCTCAAGGACAACAGCCGCCACGACGAATTCGAGGTGTCCGAGATGCTGCGCCGCTTCGGATGGATCGTCCCCGCCTACACCATGCCTGCGGACGCCCAGCACATCACCGTGCTCCGCGTAGTGGTGAGGGAGGACTTCTCTCGCACGCTGGCGGAGCGCCTCGTGATGGACATCACCAAGGTGATCCACGACCTCGACGCGCTCCCCGCGAAGATCAAGGCCAAGATGAGCATCGCCTGCGCCAAGGAGAACGGGAAGGACAACGGCGTGAAGAAGACGGCGATCGAGACGCAGAGGGAAATCACGGATGCCTGGAAGAAGTTTGTCTTGGAAAGGAAGACTAACAAGAACAAAATATGTTAAAGGGCAACCACCACTTAACATCTCACAATACTTCATAATCTTCATATAGTTTTGTTCTTCAATTTCCTCACTTTTTCGTTTTGAATTTTTGTTCTGCTTCTTTCTTCTTCTTTGTCGTTTCAACAAGTTGATTAATGCCATTCAAGAGTCATGTATGCGACTATTTTTTGAGGTGTATAATACAATGATATGTCCTCCCACTTAGTTTTTGCCCATCTACTAAAATTCTGTTTCTCAGCATAATTAAAGCATACGAGAGGATGAAAAGCATGCTGAGACCAGAGCATCTAGGGGTGCGCATGATAACACTTCTCTATTAGAAATCAACTTCTGCTTTGAGCAGAAGTTGATTTTTCTATTTCTGCTCTAGAAGTTGAATTCTGATAGAGAAAAGTGTTTGATAACAGGACAAAATTTCTGCTTCTGGAACTGAAATTCGTTCGGTAACGGTTGACAATTTCTACTTCTCGAACTTTACACTTAGGTTTTTTTTTTGGTCGAACTTTAGGCCTTAATTTTTGTTGTTGTTGAACTTTACGCCTTAGTTTGTTTTTTTGGTCAAACTTTAGGCCTTAGTTGAGTTTTTTTGTCGAACTAAAGGCAAAAACATTGTTCTTTTTTAAGCAAAATATCGTTTTTTTTTGTCGAACTTTAGGCCTTAGTTTTTTTTTTGTCGAACTTTACGCCTTAGTTTTTTTTTTTTTGTCTAACTTTAGGCCATAGTTGAGTTTTTTTGTCGAAGTAAAGGCAAAAACATTGTTCTTTTCTAAGCAAAACATCATATTTTTTTTGTCGAACTTTAGGCCTTATTATTTTTTTCGAACTTTAGGCCTTAGTTTTTTTTTTTTGGTTGAACTTTACGCCTTAGTTATTTTTTGTCGAACTTTAGGCCTTAGTTGAGTTAAAACATTGTTTTTTTCTTAGCAAAACATCCTCTCTCTTTTTTTGTCCAACTTTAGGCCTTAGTTTTTTTTTATTTTCAAACTTTAGGCCTTATTTTTTTTTTTTCGAACTTTAAGCCTTAGTTTGTATCTGATCACAAGCGCTTCAGGAGGATGAAAGTCTCGGCCTTCCGATTATAAGAAGGGTCCGCGAATATGGTCGATTCTTTGGCCTTCTTTGGGAAGTGTTCGAACAAGTGTTGAACAATTTCCCTCCCAGCTGGCTCTGAAGTGCATCATGGTCACATCGGCCATCGCTTCAGATGCCTCCGGACGCGGCGGACGAACTAATGGACCCATACTCTCGAAGTTGAAATGCCCATTTTGCTTCACAAGGGCCTCCATCTCCGCTGAAGTCGGATGGCAAAGGGGGGTGTTTTTTTTTTCGGTCAAAAAAGGGGGCAAGTTGAATGAGTGGATTTTCTCTTCACAGAGCATTCCCTTCAGGATTAAAACACCAAATCAAGGATGTAATTGACCATTTGATAGTTTCTGGTACATTTGATTGCATATTTCTCTCTTCAAACTGTTAACGTCACCACGCAATTTGAACTTTTTATGATCCTTGAGGCTCTCGCCTTTTTGGACCAGGATACTCGTCGAATATGTGCATACTCAAATCAGACATGCATGCAAACAGGGCAAGCGTGACCAGAATTAATTCCCCCCAAAAAATTACAGCTTTGTGTAGCGAAATGACCATCTTTGTGAACTTCATCTAGACAACCCCAAATAATGTTGTGGATGCATGAGAGCTTGCCGCAAAATCTGCATTCCCTCCAGTCAGATTCCTCCTGGTAAAAAAGATCGCAGCACAGGGAGTTCTCATAGACAGACCTGAGGAAATAGAGATCAATGAACATAAAGTCCCAAAGAAACAACCGAAATGTAAAAAGTAGTGGTTTAAATCAAACCAGAGAAAGACAATATGATGGCTTCTATTGATCTAGCAAACTGGCCATGAGAACAACAAATGGATATGATTAGTCCATGAAAAGAGACTCCCAAAGGCAATCTAGAAAGAGAAAAGATGGCTGTTGTAGTCATCGGGATTTCTGCAATCCCACTCTCACAAGTAAACATTCAAGCAAGCTACGAGGAGAAACAGCTGCTCTCACAAATCTGGCGATGAAATTAATGATTCATGGAGAATAATGCTCATCGAATTCAGAGGGGAAAATGCATCCAGGAACGAGAATTATAAAACAGAGAGATAAATGTTAAAAACAGAAATACATCAAATTCACAATACAAATTTCACCGTCCAAGCTCAAAACAGCCGTACTCAATCGGCAAATACAACATCACATTAGAAGAGCCAACGTACGAAATCCTCGAATACTAATAACAAGAGCCCACTCCTAAACTTGCATTATCTTATGAAAGTTACTGAATGATGCTGTTTCATATCTGTAAACGCCTCAGATAGGTCAGTTTTGTCATATTCTTGCATGATGCAAAAACCACTTTATCTCGAGTATGCTCATTAGTAATCATACCTATTGTTGTTTGCCATATATCCACTACTGCATTTTCTTCTTAATAGAACTGATTTTGACACATAGAGCTAGTGGTTCTGCTCATTTAGATGAATGGACCCCTATTTTGTATTCAAGTCATAATATAATCATGTACTTTCAATTTTGGTATATTGGAGACTCTAATTCACTTGTCTAATTGATACATCCAATCCAAGTCACATATGATCACAAGAGCCCACTCCTAAACCTTTCATTTATGTCTAATTTCAAGGAAATTTTTGTCATGGCTTAACTTCAAAATAACAAATCCACACAGAAGTATCCAAGATCCCTTCCTCAGCCCTGTGTCAGCGCTGACCAAGTTATAGCAGTACTTGCATATTGCTTATATCTTCTTCAAACTAAATACAGTTTTACCAGAAGAGAAAATTGAAGCAACCCGAGGTAATAGAACAAAACATACATATTTTGAGCAAGACGAATATCACAGTGGACTTGCGCACCACACATCATGTGAGCAACAAATGATGCAACCTCCATATCCAACTCTCTCTAAACATTCAATTTAGAGAGAGTTATTCTTCAATTTACATCTCTCAAGAAGCAACAACAACAATTTCAAAAGAAAGAGTACTTAGCCAAAAAAAAAAAATTCGAAAGAATTATTATCCACGACAATCTATGAGAGTCAAAAGTAGATATTTCACAGCTCTCAGTACATTCAAAGTGTCCGAACCCTTCTCGCAACTTGTGCACTACAATATCTACATCACAGAACCTCTGATTTCATCCACCATCCAACATAGCAAGCCTTCTCAACATCTCTAAGACCATATAGTGAACTACTACTACTACTACTATCATCACCAGCAAAGGCTAGCCAACATGCTAGGAACAACGCCGAAACATGGCAAGATGCACAAACTCTTGAATGCTACATCACTACCTCAGCCTAACGTTTCAAGATTTTCTTCCAACAGAAGCAAGAAGATGGATTAACATCCGTCACACGAATTCAAACTGCTTCAAAAGACGCATCATTTCTCAATGTTCTCAAGCCTCGCAAACACGACGTCACACGCGGAGAAGACCAATCCATCCCCACTACAGCATAGCCTACCACGAGTCAATTCTCCACACAGAGAGAACAAATCGCTCCCAAGGAAACAATCAAAGCCCGCGTAGTTCAAAAAAGGCAGCTCAGACGAAGAGAACGACCCAAATAGAGCCCTAAAAGAGCGCCTTCTTCACCACCCCCAATCGAATTCGAGAAAATGGACAGAAATTCAACGAAGAGGAAGGAAGCTCCTCACAGATCAAAATCAATGGAACACGGATCTGAATGGATGCAGAGAGGAGATAAACACGAGGGGCCGAGCTCAAAAATGGCGGATTCGGAGGGCGAATTGAAATCAGCGGGTCGTTGAGGTCGTCGGACGTGCAAATCGGGAGGCAACGGCGGAGGCGGAGGCGTGGTTGGGAGTGACAGAGAGCATTCTGGAGCGTCGACGGAGAGACCTTTGGGCGTTTCTAACAGAAGAAAAGAGAGAACAGATCAGGTCGGCTAGAGAAAAGAGTGGGGTCGTCACGATAGATGAGGTAAGAAGCAATTATGAAGCTGAGAAGTTACATTTTTTTGCTTCTCAAATTTGGCAAAAACTAGCTTCAGAAGTGATTTTTCGCTTCAGAAGTAACAAATTCTATCAGAAGTAACAAATTTTACCAAACTATTTTCTACTTCAAAAGTGATTTTACCAAACTGATTTTTGCTCCAGAATAGCTTCTGGAGCAGAAATCAACTTCTGAAAGTGTTATCATGCACACCCTCGAAGACTATGGATAAGGGTGATTCTGACCAATTAATCATCTCTCGACACATGTCACTATTATGCCGACGGATAAGTATAACGCAAATCAACGGGTACCTATTACCTAGTATCCGATTTGACAAGACACTGATTTATCGAACAAGTTAATCTTAACAAGTCGTCACTTTATTATTATTTCAATGGACTTACATCCGTGCTACCATTATCCAAAAGGTATTGGACATGCATTGGTCCATGACACAGTATGAATGTCATGCCCTTTTCATCCCCTTTAATCATAGATTGCCACTTGTCAATACCGTCCGACGACTCTTCAAAAGAGATATATAAATAGAAATTTGAGACTCGGGTTTTTTTTACCGGGGCACATTTTTTTCTCGCTAAGAATTCTCTTCTCGCAACTTTAAGCTCAACCAACTTTTCTCTCCCAAAAACTTCCAATGCTAAACTTAAGCATCGGAAGGCCAATTCAGGTTCAAATCCTGGACGCCTTGAGCCGATCAGTGTTACGCAAATTGATCTCCCAGCAAAGTTTCAGGCTATGCTCGTGATGTCCGGTTCTTGCATCAACAACTAGAACGACAGCTCTAAGGTTCGCACGACGTAGGAAAAACTCGAAGCGTGATCTCATCCACTCGGACACCAATGTCCAATCGGCATAGAAGCAGGGCAGGGCCAGAAGATAGATAATTGGAAAGAATCGAACACCACCAACCACCAAGGAAGTAGGATTCTAAGTGGATCACCAAGGAAGAATCCAATTGGTTTTCATGCGAGGAATTGGAGAACTTAACCACATTAGCTTATCCATATCGTCAAATAAAATTATTTCTGGTTGGATAAAGATAGTGGTAAGGCACGATTGTCATGGTGTCCGGTCCATAAATTTAAGGGAAAAAAAAATACACAAGTGAGCCTCCAGGCCCCACCAAGCCTCTCACCAACCTCACCCCACTAGCGTGCCAATTGCCATTGCCCCTCCAAATTTCCAGGTCCATATAAATCTTCCTTGCCAGTTCCTGAAAGCCCACCTTCATAAAAATCCATCTGAAAGAGATTTGAGACGAGTAAATGGCTTCCAAAGCCAGTGGGTGCTCTTGTCTAGTCACCTTGGTCCTCTTCTTGGTGTCCTCAATGGCTTCTCTTCAAGAAGCCATTGCCGCCGGAGAGTGCGGGAAAACGCCCATTAGCACCGCGGCGGTGAGCCTCAGCCCGTGCCTGAGCGCGGCCGGGAATGCGAAGGCCAAGGTCCCGCCGGCTTGCTGCACTAAAGTCGGCGCGCTCATTGCAACCGCACCCAAATGCCTCTGCGCCGTTCTCCTGTCTCCTCTGGCCAAGCAGGCGGGGATCAACCTCGGAATCGCTATCACCATCCCCAAGAGGTGCAACATCAAGAAAAGACCCGTTGGAAAGAAGTGTGGAAGTAAGTTGATTATTTCGATTAATATGTCTATATGTCGAAATTAAAGGCTATTACAAGTTGTAGATTTGAGATACACAGAAGTTGATTGCTCATTTTAAAATTTACAGTCTCGCCCCCCTCACTGGAAATTCTCAGTCCACAATTGGTCATTTAGCATATGAAGTTACATAGTCTATCATTAAAAAAGACAATATGTAGGTCGACATATAGTGACTTGTTCATTAGGGGTGAGCATAGTTCCAAGGTAGAACCGAGAATAAAAAAACCGCACCTATGGGAATCGATCCGGTTTCAGATTCTAAGGTATGCAGTGTAGGTTTTAGGTTCCAAAAATTGAGGAACTGGTTTGAACGTGTAGGTTCTAAGTTCCAGGTACTTGAAATCTGGAACCTGGAACCTAGAATCTGGAACAAGCCTCTATGTTTTTCTTGTTCTATGATTTCACGAGATCCTGCGATATTCTATGACATCCGATGATGAGTGTCTAATCTAGAACCACTAATCCGAGCTTCAATTTGTGTATATCCATGACTGAGACTTTTCTTTGTTAGTGTTTCATATTCTAGGTGTGTCTAAATATAAGTTGTGGTCAGTGAATTATAGCAGCAAATTATGATCATTAAAGGTGATGATTTATTACAATCATTTAATCAAAAATTATGGTAGAACCTGAGTAGACCTTGGAACTTGTAACAGGGTAGGTTCCAGGTTTTAAGGTAGGTTTAAGGTTCCAAAAATTAAAAAACCGATTCCGACGGGTAGGTTCTAGGTTTCAGATAGAATCTGAACCGACTGGTATCGTTCACCCTATTTTTCATACACATTTTCCATACTCTAGACTATTTTAGGCTGTTCTAACTTCTTATAATTGCAATCTTCGTGCAGAGTACACTGTTCCATAAGAAGATGCAATCCTGGCTCGAAGACCATGTGCAGCCTGCTCAGCTTTTTTTGGCAAAAAGCTTAGAAATGATATGTGGAGGGCTTGCATTATTATTGTCATTGATCATGTCTCAGTAGTACAATATATCATCTTCCCCTTGTATTGGAGACTTTGAACTTCGCTCTACCCCACTTGCAGTTGTCATCGTTTTGTAAGTTAATTCAATTAATTGGTCTAACTATACTTAGCGTTACTCCTTTAAGGCATAAAATTTATATGAGAATAATAAATTATATACTAAATATAGTGTTTATCGTTTCAAGAAAACTTGATTAGGCATGACACTATCAGGTTTTCTCACGAACATGATATATACTGAATTATAGTTTCCCTGCTGCGGTATTCTTGTCCCGATTGATGTTGCGACATTAAGATGCCAATCTGTAAGTTCACAATCTTTGTTTCCTAAGACTGTAAATCGAAGTGTATTCTAGAAAACCAACTATGCAAATTAAAAATTTCGAACTTTGAAGATGCGGATTATTGAAGGCGTGTGAATATTGGATAAGATCTTCGCAAATTAACAAAGCAAATCAAGTTTGTTCATTCATATGAAACCACTTTCAACACGATTGGCTAATCAAAGGGGTTGTTAGTACAATCGGACTAGCTCACTAGCTTGAGAAGTTTTCTTTTGAAGTTCGTCTAGTTCACTCCGATCATAGATCGTAATGGTTGGGACACCAAAATTATGGTGAATTCAATGGTTGTTACATGATAAGGGATGGAATTTGGGAGGGAGCAAAAGAAGTCAAATTCAACCGTGTCTATTAAATGGAACTGCGGCTCAATGCAATGAAGAGAAAATTACTCAATTTGTTCTGAACCTATTATACGAATGTCAATTCAGCTCTAAGCTTTTCAATTTTGTTAATTCGATCCTAAAACTTTGCGCAATATTCTAATATAATTCTTTCGATCAAATTTTTATTCGATAATCACTGACGTTGCTGATGCAGATGCACAGAGACCTAGGGTTCCCAGTCCAATATGATTAGGCTTGCTAGAGACTAGGACAAGTGAGGTGGTGTTGACCCGTGACCACCAATGCTTTCATGTTCATCATGCCTATCGAGTCTCTCTCAAGTTTCTGCATAGGCCTTTTCAAGACAACAAAAATAATGGTCGGCCTCATTATGTTCATTCATCCCTAACTCCAAAGCACTCTTTTCCTTTTATGGCTGAAAGATGCCGCAGTGCGAATCTATGCAGAGAGCTCTTAACGTTTGTCTCCACCGCCTCAATTTCATGAATTGAACAATTTATGCGACGGTCACACCATGTCATTGTACTAGCATCGTTTTTATGCTATGGACCTTATGATGCGAAGAGCCGATTTGAAGAGGACTACTTGTGTAGTAAGTGACGAAAAAAAAAAAAAACAGAATTTCCTCCTTTCGTACATCTATTTCTTATGATCCGAAACAAGCAGTTTTCATGAGTCATCTAAGGTTTTATACATGTGGAAAGTAATATTATGGTTCATTTGTTTGGAGGAAAATATTACATTTGTTAAACATAAATTTATTAAATTTATTATATATGTTGTCCTTCCATTAATTCAAGTTTAGGGACAGTATTTAACATTTTCATACAATTCAGAGGCTAAATTGAACATGCACAAAAAATCTAATGACCACATTTAACAAATTAAAAGTTCAGAAGCAACATTGCACATTGTGCTAAAAGTTAAGTCAGGGACCACATTGCACGTAAGGCCAAAGTTCATGGATCATTTATGTCATTATCTCTTTGACATATTTACATTTCCAGAAAAAATTGCTTTTTAGACAAATGTTTTAACTTTTCTTCATCTACTTTAATTATAAGCATTCTTTATTTATCTGTTTTTTCTCCTTAATTTTTATAATAAATTCAAAATCCTTCAACACGCTAGTAAAATTCTAGCATAACAAGATGGGTCTATAAAAATAAAAATTCAATATGGGTTATACTTGACATTTAATGATTATTTTATTTCATTAGTCAGTACAAATTTAGTAAGTCACTATATCTAGCATTACTCTATTATTTTTGCTCTCTGTCCCTCTTGGTCATTCTTCATCAGTAGGGGGCACAAGCGTCCGTAAAGAGAAAATTACCAAAAAAGTCGTAAACTTATTACATTTGTGCCTATTCAGTTATAAACATTTTAATTGTACCAATTGAGTCCTAAACCTTTTCATGTTTTGCCAATTGAGTCAATCCGACTATTTTGATTGGAAATAGCTGACGTGGACATCGGCAGTACTATGTGGCACGATCAATGCTTATGCGGATAATTTTTAATAATATTTAAAATTTTACAAATTTTTTTAAATATATATATTTTTTATTTTTTTGTTATCTGTTTCTTTTTATTTTTTTCTTTTTCTTGTCTTTTCTTTTGTTGAGCTGAGGGTCGGCGAGGGCGGCGCGGCCCTCGCCAAGGCCCACGTAGGCCAAAGTGAGGGCCCGTGATGCCCTCGTCCAGGGTCGGCGAGGGCTTTACTATGGAGAAAATCTCCTAATATATATTTTGAAGATGACAAAACTATGCTTAGTTTATATTTAACTCAAGTATTTGTCTCTCATGTGTTATTCATGTAACGAAGAATGCTGAATTCTAATCAGAGTAACAGTAAGTACAGTACTCTGAAGGAGTTGATCTCTTCAAACTCTATGTGACAACTAAACTTATTCAGATTCACTCTCCATTGCTTATATCGTCACAACAAAGCCGGCTTGGAATTCCTATATAATTTTTTTTATTGATCATCATTTTCATAGATTGTTTTGCATCAGATTCATAATCACAGAACATCTAGATTTGATTGGCAACCATCATCAAGGTAAACTACTTTCTTAAATGAAATTCAACTTATGAAAATCAAGATTTGGTTGTATGGGCGATCAATTCGACAGAGATTCAGATCTCTTCCCTCAACGGCTATTCTACCTTCTTTTAGCAATTGTGTCCAACATATTGATTGGAGAATGATCCTCTTAAAGCTGTCTAACAGTTAGTTTGGAAGTGGAGTAGTATAAAAGGGAGACTAAGGAGCTGAAGAGAGTGGGAGATCAAGGATCGAAAATTCCAAAGTTAAAAGAGAGCTTCAATCATACATACTTGTCTATTTTGAGCTTCATTTGTAATCCTTGAGAGCCATTGATATAGAGATCTCGTGGAACACAGAGTCCTATCAAACTTGAGTATTGTCACTCATTCTTGTAACATTTTATTGATTGTTTATAGGAATCTAGCTAGTAGGCTGTCAACGTGGGAGAGTGGACATAGGCTTGCACAAAGCGAACCACTATAAACTTTGTGTGCAATTTTCTCTATCCCTTAACTCTTGCACTTTATTAGAATATTGCACATTGCTGAATATCATCAAATCACTGATATAATTTAGACTCTGTTCTCATTCGATTTTGTTAATACTCAACTTGATTGTTTTATTTTCGCATTAATTTATCAAGTTCAGTTAAAATCACCTATTCACCGTCCTCTAAATGATATTCTAGCCTACAACATCCGCGACCCTTGCCGACCCTAAGTTAAACAAGAAGTAAAGAAAAGTAAAAAAACCAAAAATCAAAAAACGTTAAAATATTATTATACTTGCCTACATTAGCAATTTCAATCAAAATTGGTCAAATGGGCTCAATTAGCATAATTAAAAGATTTATGGATGAATTAGCATAAATGCAATCGATTTAGGACTTTTTTGGCGATTCTTTCGTATGCGCAGACGTGGAGGAAGGATTGGAGGAATTAATCCAAGGCGGGTCCAGGTACTGGTTGTTCATTGGTTGTTTATCCACTAATTTTGAATGGCTTGACATTAATAGTCACTAAGAACAGTAATAAACACCAAAGTCAATCCAGCTGTCCACGGGCCTAGAGCTATCATTCGCTGTAACAGGAAATCAAGCGTAACATTTCCCAAAGTAAAACACTCATCAGTCTCTTCCATCGTGCTCATCCAGTCTAAAATGCGATTGACCATTCAAAATGACAAGCCAAAAAGATGGTCCTACACAAACACCCTCCCTTATTTTCTTGATACACCCTTACATTATCTGGAAATCTATACAAGATTAATGTTCTTCTCCTATTTATTTTGATAGACGTAAGTTTTTTTTTTGGCATTGCACCGTAATCATTCACATCTGCAAGACAAAATTGGAGTCCTAAGACTCTAATGTGGACTCAACTATTTTACTTGAAACTGTGGTTGAGTCCACTGGAGCGAGTCAAACGTGACCCTTTCTCAATCTTTATAATACCTCGTTGATAATGAAACTTAGCCTGACTAACGTGATGCTCTTGCACACGAAAATTATTATTATTATGGATGAGTTGACAAAAAGACTTTGCGCCATCTGAAATCCAACTGCTCCTTTCCTTCTCTGTTTAATTATTATTATTACTATTATCATCATGATTATTATTTTTTAACTTTATAATAATCTTCGACCAAAAAAAAAACTTTATAATAATCTAATATAGTACCACTATATTTTTGGCAAGCTTGTGCTTCCTAGGGTATACTATGGTGCCCTATGTGCATGTGTGTGTATATATATATAATTGAGCACAATTTCAATCAACATACTTAACGACTAAAGCTACTCTCGATGTGGACTCGATATTATGCACCTCCAATTTCATCTTCCAAAATTGAATGCCAAAGCTAAAGAGTAAATGCCACTGCCCAACTTTTTGGACACCAAAGCTTTTGTGGGTGTGGGGTTATTCCTCCCCCTATCAATCGATTTTCGACTCTTCTTTTGAGCTTCATTTGTTGGACGTATTAATTTTATTTGTCTTTTGGCCACCATGTGCTTGGATTGATGGAGCAAAATCGATTTTTTTATTGCTCAACGAAATAAGCTGAAGTCAATAGATGAAGAAAGACCATGTGTATGTAATGGATCTTGCAAACAGGCGATGCGAGATAACATAATGCCCCATCTCATGTGTAATTCAGATGAACAGCAACATGCAGGATTTGTCGATTGAGGCGGCATGTGCGAGAGAAATTTGGACAGTACTTGGCTCTGATACTAAGTCACGATGTCCTACCCCAAAAGCTAAGTTTACGGGCGGAGGGATAGCACATATATATGAATAGCATAATAATCTCTATAGACAAATGATATGGAGTACTTTAATCATCTCTAATCACCACACTTAATTAATCCGTGAAATTCTAAATGGATCTCAAATGAAGTTTACTTTATATTGAACATATATCTAAAAACCATTTTTTATTCCTTGATCTCCTTCCTCGAGCGAAGTGCATTCAATGAGAAAGTAAAAGTGGCCGATGAATTTGGTATTTAAGGCCAACTCAAAATGTAACCTTTTACCTAACATCTTTGAATTTTGGAGGGTCCGATTTCAGGTACTTGATTAACGCCCTCAAAATTGGAATTCAAAGCCCTACGTGCTTTAGTTGGCAACTCCCTTTCCTCATAAGTAGGTTCAATTTCTATTGGTTGAGTCCGAAGTTACTTTATTTGGGTTTATTGAGTTTTCAAGCCACCGATTGCGCATAATACCAGAGCAATCAGTGTATTGAAAACTTTAAAGTTTCCTTAATCGGTTGTGTAGAAAGTGACCTTGGAGCACTTATTCACAAATCCAAATAGAAATTTAGTGTATTGGGATTGTTGAAATCAAAATCCAATTACTTTACCATAAAATTGATTAAAGTTTCGTAACCAGAATGGAATTTTCTTCAAGAAGTTATCATCCGAGAGAGTTGTGTAATGGGAACACAACTATAACTAGAAACTATGGTATAGTTAACTTTGGACCAAAAGACTAAATGACCATTAAAGGTTTCTAAATATGAATTGATAAGAGTTTTGGGGAAGATCTCATGGTGATTATTGTGGACTCATCCCCATAATATATTATTGTCCTAATCCAACTTTTATAGAAGAACCTCAAAAAAAGTTAAAAAGTGACAACTTTTTATGGACTCATCCCCATAATATATTATTCTCCTAATCCTAATCACGCGTACGTGGGCTGGGAATTCACTTATGCAAGCTGCATTATATTTGATCCTATTGTCATTTGTTTCCTCCTCCAAAAGGGTGTCATGGACCTTTTTACTCCTTTGAGATAACACGGGATATCCGAAGATTTCGACTAGACCGAACATCTCCGTGCGGTAGAGGTGAGTACAGGGCGTATTCTGGCCCACATTTCATACTACCTGCACAAAATGATTGATTATCACGAGGAAGATGAAGTTCTTATCAGCAATTTTAGATACAGCCTAATTGGCCCTGCTTTATTCTAGTTTCGGTCGATCAACCTGGATTGTGTTTCGGATTGGGAAGATCTATCAGACCATTTCTTGCGACGATTTGAAGCTAGCTTGGAAGTTACTGTCAGTAGGGGTGACTTGATTCTTATGACCAAAGATGAAGATGAGGATTTTAGGCCCTTTGCGCGTAGATGGAAAATGCAGGCTACATAAGTTCAACCTCCTCTATCCGAGAGGGGACAAGTGGAATACCTTTTAAAAACCCTTCCATGGGAATACTTTGATTGAATGTGCGCGTATGGATACCAATCGTTCGAACATCTAATGAGTGTTGGTACGAGCATCGAAAGCATTATCCGAAGGAACAAGGCTAGAAGCAAGGAGAGTCGCAAAAAGACCTCTAGTGGAGACAAAATTGCTAGTCCTCCAAGGAGAACTTTGAGAAGGAACTGCCCTCGATTGAGTAGCTTTTCGCCTCCGAAGAAACCCGAAGATTCACCCTATGTTGAGCCCTATTGTAACGTCCAGGCATCCCAGGGTGCCATCCCTTAAGCTAATCGCTATCTGATTTAATGTGATATTACGTATATAGCAGAGGGCGCATGCAGAAGCTTAGTAATCTACAACAATCAGCGGCCATATAGGCACAAGTGCATGAAAGCAACCGGCAGGCACGCCTGAAGGGTATGGTCTTACTCATAGGGTTCGCTAACCTGTACCTTCCATACAATCACCAGAACATTCGTATGCAACAGGAACATCTGATTTAATATATAGATACCATCTAATTACATTATCTTTCCATTACACAAAGCCACATAACACACTAGTGTTGACACCTAAATTTTGATTATCATTTATTATTAATTTGTTGCATAAAAATTGGGGGCTAACCTTTGTCCCTACCAAAAAAATTAAAATCATTTTCATATGGTCTGCACTTTTAGTATAGTTTTACTTTTTGCAATCATGCATTTGCATTTGAACCGACAAAGGATTTAAGATTTCTGAAGAGGATCGGACCTACTTGCAAAGTTGCAAGGTTGCGGTGGCTACTCGTGCATTTGGTAGAGCTCAAGAACAAGAGGGGACCTTGAGTTGCTAAGAGTGGATACATCGGAAAATGGCGTGTGATAGTTGTCGGGAATCTCCCATTCATGGGTCAAAGATTGAATGGTAAAATCCCAAAGATGTTGGGCCACCGTCTCTTTCCCAATGCAAGGTACTAAAAAACATCCACGTTTTCACAGTATGCACCCGCAAAGATCTTGTCAACAGCATGGGCCATATACACAAGGCCAAGCCCTTGGTCAGTTGATATAGATACTTGAAAAAAAAATCAGATGATTTGGTTGAGCAAAGGCAGGGGTATCGGCTGATTTTTGTTGAGCAAAGGCAGGGATATGAGATGATTTTTGTTGAGCAAAGGCAGGGATATGAGCTGAGTTTGTTGAGCAAAGGTAGGGATATCAACTGAGTTTATTGAGCAAAGGCTTACTCGCCTATAAGAGGGACTTTCGTTCGCGGAGGGAGGGGGGGACTGGAGAGTTCACGAGCAGAAGTTGAGAAAAGAATCAATCCAATTCGTGTCTTATTTTCTAAGGTTATTAGATGGTCTTCGTTTCCTTCACTCCTGCACAATTGGCTCTCCACAAACGTCCATGAAGTTGTTGTCATGACACCTCAACCACGAGTGATATTGCATGGAGAAGCCCAGCCAATTTGAGTCCCTCACTGACGAACGGCATCGGTCTCTTAAGCTGCACCGAAGTAGTTCTTGTAGCTCAATCCAGTGAGCCCTGTCGGTAAATCTGGACAAAATTTGGCCCCTGCTGATCACCCTATCGTCATAGCCGCTTGACAATTCTTTCAAGTGCAAGTTCTCTTGCGGGACTCTCACCGAATTCTTCCTTTAGTGGTGAGACTAGCCTCACGCCCAAGGAGTCCCTGCCGTAAGCGAGTCCCCATCGAATCAGTCGAAGATTCAAGTTTCATTCGCAAGCCATCCTGATCCATTGAAGTTTCAAACGGGAAGCAATAAATCTGAAATTATTTTCAGATTAGGTGAGAATCCAATTCACTCGGATTTTATTTACTATTTTGAATTGATGTGAATATTGGGTGATATTTCGGTTAGGCAAATTTTATCTTCAAATATTGCAATATGTGATGATGGCCTTTTTGAATATTTCGATATCTTTAGCATATTTCTTAGTCTAGAAAACTATTTCGAATTATGAGGTGATTCCCTACCGACAACGTGCAAATTCGGACTAATCTCAACCTTGATATTTGTCTCGATGGCACGGGGATCGAGATATCTAATCTTAACTACTAGATTTGATTCCTCGATCCAATCCGTCATATAATTCGAATCGAAAAATATTTTCGTAAAAGATCATGCATTATCTTTGATTGATTTGATTTGTCACCCGCCTAAAAGTTTAGCAGATAAGGTTTTATCTAATCTTGAATTAGGAAGATCTCGTCAATTTCGGGTAATAAATCAAACAAATTCGAAGATCAATTCGTGAATCGGATAAACGATTTTCTAAAGATTATGGGATTTAATGGAAGTTAATTCCAATTCTTTTACGATAATCTTTAACAGACTCATGTCAAAATTTCGGCAATTTTCTTTAATTTTGAAAATTCGTTCAAAAATACAGAAAAAAAAATCTCATTCATATAGTTCGCATATCGTTTAGAACATTTCATTTATTCATGTAGATGAACATTTTATTTTATATGTAAGTCATATAGGCTTAGTTGCATAACAGCCATGTCATCCACACCGCATTGATTAGCAATGTCGTTCAGTTTTGCCATGTCATTAAAATCTATCATATCATATAGATTGTCATGCCACTTTGTCATGTCACATTATTCATTAGCCCTGACACGTCATTGATGCCATGTCGCATTCGTACGTCATTTAGAATTATGTCATGGTTCATTCATTTTAGTCTAATAGGTTTAGTTTAGCCTACTGTCACATGCCAGTTAGATCAAATTCATGTCATTTTTGCATAACATGTAGATTAGAATTTATGTTGTTTTGCACGTCACTAAGATTCGAAAAAAAAAAATTAAAAAAAATTGTTGCACATTCATGTCATATTAGGATGATCGTCACTCATCATGTCATTAGAATAATTGTGTTCTTAGGACATAATTACATTCATGCATTGTATTAAATAAATAAAAAATCTACAAATAGTTGCACCTTTGGAGCCTTAAATTAGAATTTACCAACTCAAATAGTTTTCATTGAAATGAAAGGTACCAAAAGGGCGTTAATAGAAATATTAGTGTAATCAAGTCCCCGAGCTTAAAATTTCTAGTTCGTAGAAATAAAGTATTTCTCCCAATAGTTTATTTAGGTTCCTAATCAACCTACCTAGAATGATTAGTGGCGGCTCCAAAATTAAAAATAAAGTTATGATTTGGTAGGATTTAGGAGAGTCTGAATTAGGTTAGTTAATTTAATTAACCTAATAATCCATTAACCTGAAATTTCTAATTTTAGGTCGTAACAACTTGGTGACTCCGCTGGGGAATTAAAAGCATAAGTGGACTTAGGCCTAAAAAGCTCATGAAAAAATTTCCTGGTTTGGCAACTTTGATTGGGCTCTAATTTTTTAGGTGCTAGATGTTTTTGCAGACAGGAGTTATAAGGGGAGGAGTGTTGTGGCTAACCCCTTATTTTTGCAGGCTTTGGAGTTTGGAATTTAATTTCTGTATATTATCGAAGTTGTGTTTTGATATAAACTGTTGTGCATGTTGTAATTAATTTGCATTGCACACACTAACGAATAACCCGCTGCGGGACTTGGGCATGCACAACTTAGGATGGTACTAAGAAGGGATGATCTAGCTAAACCCACATAGCTATGAAAGTCCGTGCAACACTAGTTACAACCATGTAACTTGTGTCGCACTTCTTATGTCCCAAAATTTCTTTCAAAGTCGAGATTTGCTACCCATCTGTGAACTACGCAGATAGATTCGTAACCCTTCGAATCGCGGGTCGCTACTCGACTAGCCGGGATCACGTGGGATTGTTGAGCTACAACCCCTTAGCTTCAATCTACACACCTACGTGATTTCATTTTGTAAGCCTATAGGTGTCAACTCTCACCTTTTCATGTGCATATCTATGTGGTTGACATCATTTTCAGTGTAAAGTAAGTATTTTTTCTTGCTTTATTTCGTAATTTACTTCTTTTAAGTTTCGTTCGGGTCGGTCCATGAATTAGGTTAATTGTCAGTCTTGGTCTATAGACTATGGGAACGGCTGGCGTTCAGATCATAACCGCCCCTAAAGAAGATACAATGAGAACAGTTGGCATTCAGATCATAACCGCCCCTAAAGAAGAGCTGAGTCGGTGGTACGACAGACTTGATGCAACGGGTCGTTGTTTCGTCCGACCCAAGATCGGCTGATTGCTCCCCGTGCTAGAAGTACGAGTTGGAACTGGTTTTATCCGAGCATTGGTGCATTTCTGGCGCCCCGAGACTACCACATTCGTCATGGGTAAGCATGAGCTCACTTCGACTTTGGAAGAATATGGCATGATTTTAGGGAAACCTCTAGATTCGGATTTGATTAATGCACCAATTGAATTTGATCATGTTGCAAGCCTAGTAGATTTCTTAAACAAGGAAAAAGACACCGTTGGAAAAATCTTGAAAGCAAACCATGGTGGCTGTCCTTTTTCATTCCTCAAACAGTGTTTTGAAACTTCTAAATCTTCATATGATATGGGCAAAATTTTTGTGCTAACATTTGTTGGATTTATAATATTCCCTTATCGGAAGAATGCTATTCATCCACTGGTGATCTCTGTAGTACGACATTTTTGCTCTAGAAAAAATATTATTTTTGCGGCGCTAGCCGAAACCTTTTTGTCTCTCACTAGATTCAAACAAGAAAAAGGTAAAGTTTTACATGCATCCTCTGAATTATTGCAAATCTGGTTTCTCTCCCATATAAAAGGATCTGATAGGCTATTCATATTAGCAGAGATTGGTATTTTGGATAACCCAATCTTAAATTTTAAGGAGAATCAAGAAAAGGCCTCAGATTATCATTATTCTGAATGGCTAGTTTTTATGAAAAATTCGAGTTCTAGAGGTTTCATATGGCATGCCAATCGGTTCCAAGTCAGGGAAGCTCGACTCACCTGCCGAGGGATCGGACCCATTCCTCTAATGGGCTTCACCGGAGCCATTGAGTACTATCCATCCAGAGTAACCCAACAGTATGGCGTCTTACAACAGCTACTGCCGGCATTACTAAAAGACCCGGTCTTGACGAATTTTTTCGATCGTAGCATTGACCACGAGGAGGCCATTGCATTCTTCCGTTCGGTATGGAAGGATTGCCGGCCGACTGAGTTGAACCAACCGGTTAAGTAGCTAAAGGGTAGAGAAAGGACCTACCATGCTTCGAAGGAGTACATTGATCAGCACGTGATTCCAGATGCTATACGGCCGAAGATTCCCTAGGTTCCGGTAAAGATCACTCAACGTGCTGAGATCAAGCGCCTTAAGAAGAAAGTCCGAAGAGCTGAGGAATGAGCTTCAACGATATCCAAGAAGTATAAGCGGTTTTGAGATGAAGTCGGCATCCACTTGTATATAGATCAAGCCGAATGAAGGTTTGAATCTATATTTTGATTATTAGTACATCTGTTTAGGAGTCTTGTTCCCTAGTTTCGTTTCGTAGTACTTTGAATTCGGATACCCCCAGTATTGTCGGATTTTGCAAGGGTTTTAAATTGATTGTCTCCTGTTCTCATTGATCTTCGAGCATTGTGCAATTTTTTTTTTGGGAAAAATTAAAACATGAAAGTTGTTCATCCATGTCTCGGCCTTATGCTCGTAAATTGCCTGATTTAGTCCTTTATGTATGCTTTATTTCGTTTTGGGGTCTAGAGGACGTCATGGACCGGCCCACTACTCTTGCTTGTTGTACTCATCCTGCTTATTACCCTTTTTAGGTAATTTACTACGGATCCTCCACACCCCTATAACACTCAATCAGTGACAAAAAAAAAGGATGGCCAACCAAGCTGAGATTGCGGCCCTAATTGATGAAAAGCTAAAAGAGCACATGAATGTGGTGAATGAGCAGATCACCGCTACGATGTCCAAGGTAATGGCTGATTTCATGGCCAAGCAACAGCAAATCAATGTTCGCTCTCACTCAGAGATTCCACCTCCGACCCATCAAGGCCTCCGCCCTGATAAGGCTCCTACAGTGGATATTGACCTAACCTTTCACTTGGATGATGTTATTTTGACTGATACTAGTGTATCTCCTGTGGCGAAGGTTCCTCCTCCACCCCCGAATGACGAAAATTCCAAGCTTCTGGCAAGGCTCGAATAGAGGATACGTGATGTCGAAGGAACCCAGAGCATTCCTTCGATTGACCTGTCAGTATACACCAGAGTACAAGTGCCAGAGAAGTTCAAGATGTCGACCTTCGAAAAGTACGATGGCACATCCAACCCTATGCAACACATCGAGATGTATCAAGGTCTCATGAATAAATATGTCTCGAATGGACCTCTAATGGTCCAAACCTTCCAGGCAAGTTTGAAGGATGTTGCGATGAGATGGTACACTAACCATCAGATCAACCGGAACGATTCCTAGGAGGAGGTGACCAATGCTTTCGTTAAGCATTTCAAATTTAACCTGGACATTATCATCACCCGGGAGGATCTAGAGCGGGCTGAACAGAAAAGGGGTGAGACCCTCAAGGATTATGCCACCCGTTGGAGGAACATGGCATCCCAAATCATGCCTGAGCCACCCGAGCGTGATCTAATGAAGTTATTTGTGTCCACACTTCTATAGCTGGTCCGTTCGAGAATACTGGTGACGGCCGTCCAGACCTTTAGCCAGTTGGTTGCCATGGGCGAGGAAATTGAGTCTGGACTCAAGAAAGGGTGGTATGATGATTCGAGCTCGTTTGGAAAAAGATTTTTCTGTAAGAAAAACAAGGAGTCGGCCCCTGAAATAAACATGACATATGCTCAAAAGCTACAAGCTCAGGCTCCGAGGATGCAGTTTGCCCCCCAACAGACACCTGTCTATGGACAGCCAAATTTAACCTTGACATTATCATCACCTGGGAGGATCTAGAGCGGGCTGAACAGAAAAGGGGTGAGACCCTTAAGGAATATGCCACCCGTTGGAGGAACATGGCATCCCAAATCATGCCTGAGCCACCTGAGCATGATCTAATGAAGTTATTTATGTCTACACTTCTGTAGCTAGTCCGTTTGAGAATACTGGTGACGGCCGTCCAGTCCTTTGGCCAGTTGGTTGCCATGGGCGAGGAAATTGAGTCTGGACTCAAGAAAGGGTGGTATGGTGATTCGAGCTCGTCTGGAAAAAGATTTTTCAATAAGAAAGACAAGGAGTCGGCCCCTAAAATAAACATGACCTATGTTCAAAAGCCGCAAGCTCAGGCTCCGAGGATGCAGTTTGCCCCCCAACAGACACCTGTGTATGGACAGCCAAACCAGCAGAACTCACGACCGTAGCGCAAACCACGTCAATTTACACCTCTCCTAGGCACTTTATCTCAAATGTTGGCAGTGCTTAGAAAGACGAACTTGCTGAGTTCCGAGCCGCAAAGGTCCAATCCCACTAGCTTCACTAAGTACGACCCGTCAAAGAAATGTGATTTTCATAGAGATGAGGTGGGCCACTCGGTGGATGATTGCCGAGTCCTTAAGCATCGAATACAGGATTTGCTTGAGACCGGGGCATTTGCACTCAAGTCGATCGGTAAACCTAATGTGCAGAACAACCCATTGCCCAATCACGCGAGCCTTGTGAACGCAGTTTTCGTCCTAGAGGCTAGACAAGCTAGGAGCTTCAAGGTTCGTATTACGGACATTTTCGATGCACTGATACGAGCAGGTTACTTTCAGGTTGGGGAAGCTGTATTGTTATCCGAAGTAAGAGCAAAGGTTGATGCATTAGTCAAGGATGGAACGATTGGTCGTGTTGACGAGACAGGTATGGTAGCAACTGTGTCCCAGGTTGTGATAGATTGGGATCAAGAGCTGGCCAAGTTGACCAACAACCAAATCAAGTCTAACCCTGAACTAGTTGACACGCCTCCTCTTGAGGATGCTTTAGATGACGATTTGGGGATTTTTATCCCAGAGGCACAAGAAAGCTTTGTGGTCATGCCACCTCTTCCGTTCGAATATGAGAGTGATAAATCTGTCCCTTGGTTCTATGATGTGGATCTAGTGACGAGGTCTGGTGGTGTTTACTCGGATAACCAACCTGCAAAGCATGTTCCCGATAAGGAAGCGAAGGAGTTTCTGGCCGTGATCGAGGCCAATGAATACAGTGTTGTGGACCAATTGCGAAAGATGCTCGCTCAGGTATCTTTACTTGAACTTCTACAGACGTCTGAGAAGCACCGGGCACCTTTGATGAAGGTCTTAAGTGATGTCCATATATCGAAGAACATCGATGAAGACAAGCTTGAAGGGTTTGTCGGATCTATTTTGCTTAACGACCAGGTAGCATTTTCTGAAGACGAGATACTGGAGGAAAGACGAGGGCATAATAAGGCGCTCCATATATCCGTCAAGTACAAGCAAACTCATCTGGCTCGTGTGCTTGTGGACAATGGTTCCGCTCTGAATATATGCCCACTATCTACTTTGAAGCGTTTGGGTGTCGATCTGGCTAAGATACAAGTGGCCAAGATCTCCGTCCAAGCATTTGATGGGATGAAGAAAGAGGTTATGGGGCAAATAAACCTGGAGCTTCATATTAGACCTTCCTTGTTTGATGTCCTCTTCCAGGTGTTAGACATTCCATCTTCTTTCAACTTCTTACTGGGTCGACCATGGATCCACAATGCCGGTGCGGTACCCTCCAGTCTTCATCAAAAGATTAAATTGGTTGTTGAGGCAAAGCTGGTAATTATATACGGGGAGGAAGATCATCAAATCTACAATGAAATGTCCATCCCATATATTGAGCTTGATCATGTGGAGGAAGATAGCTATCATGCTTTCGGTCTGGTATTCGCAATTCATGCTTCCCAAGATGTACCTCTACCAGTTCTCGAAATCTCTAGCACGGCACTCATGGTTGCAAAGGTTATGGTTGGGAATGGCTTTGCACGGGACTTGGTAAGAATGGTCAAGGCATTTGCACTCCGATCCAAGTGATTGGTCAATCCCACACAGCTGGTTTGGGATATCCCAAGATGGGACCCCATGCACGAGGAAGTTATAGTCGAGGACGAGGTCGTGGACAAGCTGGACGAGGAGGTCGTGGTCGAGGGGGAACTTGCCATAGTCCTTTACCATCCCCACTTTATCAGACTTTTCACTCGGGTGGAGTGATTGGTGGATATGACCATTTGGAGCCCAATTTAGTCGATGAGGATCTTGATCTCATATTTCCAAGCATGGAGAGCCAGAACGAGCATGAACCAATGATGGTTGATTCTGTGAATGTGGGAGATCATGTTTCTTCTCTCACTGCTTGCTTTGAGGGACTTTATGGGAGTGCTATATTTGAAGAGCCAATGGAGATTGACACACCCGATGGTGCAGCTGATGCGGATGACCCAAAAGAGGATGAGCCCTCCCTTGTCAAGAGGCCTCCAAGGCCGTCCGTTATTACCATGTTCGACGATCCACTAGAGGGGTTGTACTCAGATTAGCATTTCTATGTTTTCACTTTCCCCTACGTGGGAAAACTTATTGCTTCTAGGGTTTGTTCATTTCAATTCTTGTTGCATTTTAGGATTTCCCTTTTCAATAAGATGTAATTTTTTGATTCATTATCAATAAAATTACAGAAGTTTTTCATTATTTTAAAGAATTTTGTTGAAGTATACCAAACTGACCCGATGACGATAGCCAATGATTGAGCAAAATATCATCCATGGTAAGCACTGAGGGTTGGGCTTCTCAAGATTTCTTGTCCCAAAATCTTCAAAAACAAAAAAAAACAAAAAAAAAGAATTTTTCAAAAAATAGAGCAAGAGGATGCATGTGTTAAACCCTATTTTTTTTTTTCTAATTCCTTTACTTTATGTTTCAGGGGCAAGCTTAAGGATGGGGAACTAGTGGATCCAAATGTATGCAATATACATGACTTGGATGATATTCTTGACTCAAATGATTCTGACTCCGATGCCGAAGAAATACGATGGAACTTGGAGTATCATAAAGAATCTAAACCTCCGACTATTGAAGAAACAATATCAATCAATCTTGGTGATACGAAGAGTCCCAAAGAGGTGAAGATTGGGGCAAGTCTTTCCAAAGATATGGCTGAACGTCTGACTAAACTTCTGAAAGAGTATCAAGACATATTTGCCTGGTCCTATGCTGACATGCCTGGTTTAGATCAATCGATAGTCGAACATTGCTTATTGACTGATCCCTCGATAAAACCTAAGAAGCAGAAACTTCGGAAGGCTGAACCAGAATTATCAAAGAAGATTGAGGAAGAGGTTATGAAGCTCCTGAAGGTGGGGTTCATTGAAGTTTCCCAGTATTCTGACTGGGTGGCCAACATTGTCCCGGTGATGAAAAACGATGGCCGAGTTCGGGTTTGTGTAGATTATCGTGACTTGAACAAAGCTAGCCCAAAGGATGGTTTTTCACTCCCTCATATTGATGTACTCGTGGACAGTACCGCCAGGTTTGAGCTTTTCTCTTTCATGGATGAGTTCTCTAGTTATAACCAAATCTTGATGAATGAGGAGGATAAGATAAAAACAGCATTCACCACCCCGTGGGGGTTGTTCCATTATAAAGTGATGCCCTTGGGTCTCAAAAATACCAGGGCAACATATCAACGGGCAATGGTAACTCTATTCCATGACATGATCCATGAGGAGATCGAGGTTTATGTTGATGATATGATCGTAAAGACTCGGCGCGGAGAAGATCATGTGGAAACTTTGACGAAGCTGTTTGATAGGCTTCGGAAGTTCAAATTACGCCTCAATCCTACCAAATGTGTGTTCGGGGTGACCTCAGGCAAGTTGTTCGGATTCATTGTCAATAGCAAAGGCATCGAAATCGACCCATCCAAAGTGAAGGCTATTTGCGAGGTTAAGCCTCCCAAGTCCATGAAAGAAGTCCGAAGTCTCATGGGTAGGCTAAATTACATAGCTCGGTTCATTTCTCAGCTATCCGAGGTGGCAAAGCCATTCCTTAGACTCCTAAAAAAGAACGCTCTGATCAAGTGGGACGAAGAGTGCGAGCAGGCGTTTGAGAAACTAAAGCATCACTTGATGAACCCACCGGTGCTTGTTCCACCAACACCAGGGGAGCCTTTGATCCTTTATCTCACTATTCATAGTGAATCTCTGGGTGCGATATTAGCTCAGAAAAGCCCGGATGATGGAAAGGAGCGTGCTATATACTACTTGAGCAAGAAGTTTACCGCCTCCGAACTAAATTACTCAGAAGCTGAGAAAACTTGCACGGCACTAGTATGGGTGTTATACAAGCTTCGACAATACACTTTGCACTATCAGATACTCCTTGTAACGGAGTGTGATCCCATCAAATACTTGTTGAACCAACTCGCCTTGGTCAGAAAGCTTGCAAAATGGAAAATCCTAATTTTGAAATTTGATGTTCAATTCATGCCACAAAAATCCGTCAAAGGTCGAGTGATCGCTGATATTCTAGTAGAGAATCTTGAGCCAAATGAAGATATTGGCCCTCCAGAGGACCGAATCAAGCCGATTGATGAGTATGTATGGACCATGTATTTTGATGGAGCAGTGAATCTGTCAGGGTTAGGCATTGGGGCAGTCTTAATATCCCTAGGCGAACAACACTATCATGTGGCTGCAAAACTGATATTTCCTTGCACGAACAATATCGCTGAGTACGAAGCATGCATTCTCGGGTTGCAGGTTGCAATCGAGATGGGGGCAACTCGACTTAAGGTGTTCGGAGATTCAGCCTTGATCATTCTTCAGACCGTAGGTAGATGGCAAACTAGAGATACCAAGCTGCAGCCTTATCATGCCTATTTGGAGGAACTAGTTGAGGAATTCGAAGACATTTCATTTGAATATCTATCTAGAACTCAAAATCAGTTCACAGATGCTTTGGCCACGCTGTCAGCAATGCTACAAGTCACGAGTGGGTTAGAAGTTGAACCTTTGCAGATAGACGTTTTACATAAGCCGGCTTATTGTATGGCTATGACAGAAGAGCCTGACGGCAAGCCATGGTATCATGACATCAAAATATACCTTCAAACACAGGAATTTCCTGAGAAGAGTACTGTGTCTGACTAGAAGTACATCAAGAAAATGGCATCAAAGTTCTTCTTGAGTGGAGAGATTTATACAAGCGGTCATATGATTTGGTCTTGTTAAGGTGTGTCAACTCAGCTGAAGTTGTCCGCCTGTGCTAGAAGTGCATGAAGGGATATGCGGTCCGCACATGAACGGTCATATGTTAGCAAGGAAGATAATGAGGTTGGGCTACTACTGGCTCACGTTAGAGAATGAATGCATCCAGCATGTCCGGAGTTGTCACAAGTGCCAAATTCATGGTGATAAGATCAACGTTCCCAAAAAAAGATCAACGTTCCCCCAAAAGAGTTACATCAGATGTCTGAACCATGGCCATTTTCTATGTGGGGCATTGATGTGATTGGCCCGATCAATCCTAAGGGGTCAAATGGACATCGGTTTATCTTGGTCGCTATCGATTATTTTTCGAAATGGATTGAAGCTATGTCCTATACAGCGGTTACGGCACGAAACGTGGTGAAATTCATCCATCGTGACATCATTGCTCAATATGGTGTGCCTGAGGCCATAATCACTGACAATGGGTCAAATCTGAATAATAAGCTGATGGATGGGTTGTTCAAGGAGTTCAAGATCAAACACCTGAATTCCTCCTCATATCGCCCACAGATGAATGGAGTGGTCGAAGTAGCCAATAAGAATATCAAGAAGATCTTAGCTAAAACAGCTGAGAACTATCGTGATTGGCATGAGAGATTACCCTTTGTATTTATGGCCTATCGAACTTCTATCCGAACATCTACTGGGGCAACTCCATATTCCCTTGTATATGGCATGAAAGCAGTTCTACCAGTTGAGGTAGAGATTCCATCGTTACGTGTTCTTTCGCAGATTCAATTGACGGAGGTTGATTGGATCTAGCAGAGATTGGACCAGTTGAACGTGATTGATGAGAAGTGACTTAGAGCGCTATGTCACGGCCAGTGTTACCAGCAAAGGGTCGCTAAGTCTTTCAACAAAAAGGTTAGACCTCGGCATTTTCAGGTGAATGACCTCGTCTTACGAAAGTTGTTGCCAATAGTCCCTCTTCCGGAAGGGAAGTTCGCTTCGAATTATAGCGGCCCATACGTTGTGAAGAAGGTACTTCCAGGAGGTGCTCTGGTCCTAGCCGAGATGGATGGTTGTATTTTCTTTAGCCCTGTTAACTCCGATTTTGTAAAGAAATATTACACTCGATTTGTACTCATTCTGATTTTTTCTGATTAATATCAATCTGAATTTCATGTGCATTGATTTTCTTGTCTTATCCCTATTGCCAATCTTTGTTGGGAAAGTTTAATCTGGTAGTCTGTTTCATTCTTTTGAAGTGGTTATATTGAATGAGAAACCTCAGAACGATAAAAGGCAAATCCATTTCCATACACGTCCTGAATATTTAATCCCTAATGCAAGTTGAGTGAAAATTTTCGTGCTGACAAGGTAAAGGGTTATCTCGAGAAAAGTATGACGACCAAAGTGATGAGTGGAATTCATTTACTCTATCTAAACACCACAAGTTATCCTTTGCTAACCCTTTGAATGTAGATTCATTTCTTATCCCTGTCAAGAACAACCCCACACTGGGGCAATTTCTCGAAAAATCAGAAATGGTTATAATTTTCTTGCTTTCACTTACATCAATCTTCGAGTATATTTACTGCATAAGAATTTTGTGTTAGCTCGAGTGCCTTAGACATGACGAAGAGCATTTCTTTCTATATCCCTACACACCATACCCTTTGCTTACCCAATTTGAACGGTGGATTCATTTCAACCCAAATTAGTGATTATTCCCATGGTGAATCAGAGGGATCGTCTCAAAGCGTTAGTTTAAATGAAGATTGAAGTGACTTTGGGGCAAATGGAGGCTCAGAAGGAAATCCATCAAAGAAAGTATGTAAAAGGATTCCATCAAGCGGGGTCCTCTCTCCCTCTATAAAAAAAAAAGAAACAAAAAACAAAAAGATCTCTCTTGAAGAAAAATTTGAAGAGGGAAGAGGAAGAGAGAGGCCTCAGCAGAAATGATGTGCAAAGATGTTTCCTCAAAAGAAGTCACTCAGAAGTTCCTCAAAGAAAGAAAATTTGTGGAGCATTTGTCAACAAACACTAGCAATTCTCATAATGTCATTGAAAATGATCAGAGCAAGAATCTGTGGTGGAAGGAACATGAAGATTGGATGGTCACCAATTCCCATTCTCTGATGTACCCCATTTGTTATAAATAGACCATTCATTTCAAGCCTACCCAAGCCCACGTTACAACCCTTACCGAAGTCTCTTCAGATTTAGAGCACTCGAGTTGACATAGGGTTTCAAATGGTTATAAATGTCGCTCGAAGAAGTGCGAGCAAGACTTTTCTATCTCATGTTTCAAGGTTCCTGACTTGTAAACCCGAAGTAGCTGGTGATGTTAATTCTTTCAAAGCCAAATGACTCACATGAGTCCCCTTTGTTAAATCTTTGACCAAGCCTGTGTTTCAGTCCTTATAAAGACCTCTCAGATTGGTCAGGTCATACTGATTTCAAGAATATCCGGACCCTTGTCAGGCATGATGAAAAGAGTTCGAGTGATTCTCATACCTGCATCAATGGACGGGTTTAAAAAAGCTTTTTCAAGAGAGTAAGTGAAAGTCGTTTCTGACTGAAGGTTCGTCATTCAAAATGATCAATTTGTCAAAAGGATGAAACTGTTTTCCTTATTGTCAAATTCCCTATTGAAGATTGGTAATGCAGGCAAATTCGTGAATTCTGAGCTCTTTACCCATGCATATGTGTCATCTTAACTCCGTCTCAGGTGATATTGCTTTTCACTACGTCTACCGAGTGGAATAGGTAGCACGCATCTTTATGTTCACCAAATGGAATAGGTGGTATTTCTTTTCAGTACGTGTTTACCGAGTGGAATGGGTAACATGCATCCATTCATTCACCAAATGAAACAGGTAACATTATTTTTCATTGCGTGTCTACGTAGTACAATTGGAAGCACGTATCTTTCAAATGTTCATCCCTTGAATTTATGCCTTGTGTTTGCTCAGGCATCACAAACCCTTTTCATGTTCGTCGAGTGGATTAGGCGGCATGATTTTTCATTTTGTGTTCACCGAGTGGATTAGGTGTCACAACCCCTTTTTCGTGTTCGCCAAGTGGATTAGGCGACATGATTTTTCATTTCGTGTTCATCGAGTGGATTAGATGTCACGACCCCCTTTCGTGCTTGCCGAGTGGATTAGGCGGCACGATTTTCATTTTGTGATCACCAAATGGAATAGGTGGCACAACCAATCCCATGTTCACCGAGTGGATTAGGTGGCATGATCTTTTTTGTGATTGCCGAGTGGTATAGGCAACACATCCCCAATTTATCATTTGTTCCTAAATCATATCATGTGTTGTTTCGCATCTGTAGGAAACTACAGATAACCGACAAGCAACCCAGTACTTTGAGAACCTCACTTCGAGTGGAATAAAAGTTCGGCGATCAAAGGAATTCACAGCATTACAAGGCATTTCCAAACTTGGGCGCTTTTGTATGCGATCCGTATGTAAGGCTCTTTTACCGCTCCGTATGAAGTGAGAAGCCTTGACATATGTTCCTTATTGTCTATATTTTTGCATATCATGCATGGAAAGTGGGATTAAAACTCCCGCCAAAAAATCATTCATCATTTGCATGGCCAAAATTTAGGTTTTAGTCTTTGAGCGAAACCTCTGCGAGCCTCCACTCCAAGAGGGGCAGCTGTTGACACCTAAATTTTGATTATCATTTATTATTAATTTGTTGCATAAAAATTAGGGACTAACCTTTGTCCCTACCAAAAAAAATTAAAATCATTTTCATATGGTCTGCACTTTTAGTATTGTTTTACTTTTTGCATTCATGCATTTGCATTTGAACCGACAAAGGGTTTAAGATTTCTGAAGAGGACCGGACCTACTTGCAAAGTTGCAAGGTTGCCGTGGCTACTCGTGCATTTGGTAGAGCTCAAGAACAAGAGGGGCCCTTGAGTTGCTGAGAGTGGATACATCGGAAAATGGCGTGTGATATTTGTCGGGAATCTCCCATTCATGGACCAAAGATTGAATGGTAAAACCCCAAAGATGTTGGGCCACCATCTCTTTCCCAATGCAAGGTACTAAAAAACATCCACGTTTTCACAGTATGCACCCGCAAAGATCTTGTCAACAGCATGGGCCATATACGCAAGGCCAAGCCCTTGGTCAGTTGATATAGATACTTGAAAAAAAATCAGCTGATTTGGTTGAGCAAAGGCAGGGGTATCAGTTGATTTTTGTTGAGCAAAGGCAGGGATATAAGATGATTTTTGTTGAGCAAAGGCAAGGATATGAGATGATTTTTGTTGAGCAAAGACAGGGATATGAGCTGAGTTTGTTGAGCAAAGGTAGGGATATCAACTGAGTTTGTTGAGCAAAGGCTTACTCGCCTATAAGAGGGACTTTCATTCGCGGAGGGAGGGGGGACTGGAGAGTTCACGAGCAGAAGTTGAGAAAAGAATCAATCCAATTCGTGTCTTATTTTCTGAGGTTATTAGATGGTCTTTGTTTCCTTCACTCCTGCACAATTGGCTCTCCACAAACGTCAATGAAGTTGCTGTCATGACACCTCAGCCACAAGTGATATTGCAATGAGAAGCCCAGCCAATCCGAGTCCCTCACTGACGAACTGCATCAGTCTCTTAACCTGCACCAAAGTAGTTCTTGTAGCTCAATCCAGTGAGCCCCGTCGGCAAATCTGGACAAAATTTGGCCCCTGCTGATCACCCTACCGTCACAGCCGCTTGACAATTCTTTCAAGTGCGAGTTCTCTTGCGGGACTCTCACCGAATTCGTCCTTTAGTGGTGAGACTAGCCTCACGCCCAAGGAGTCCCTGCCGTAAGCGAGTCCCCATCGAATCAGTCGAAGATTCAAGTTTCATCCGCAAGCCATCCCGATCCATTGAAGTTTCAAACGGGAAGCAATAAATCTGAAATTATTTTCAGATTAGGTGAGAATCCAATTCACTCGGATTTTATTTACTATTTTGAATTGATGTGTATATGGGGTGATAATTCGGTTAGGCAAATTTTATCTTCAAATATTGCAATATGTGATGATGGCCTATTTGAATATTTAGATATCTTTAGCATATTTCTTAGTCTAGAAAACCGTTTCGAATTATGGGGCGATTTCCTACCGACAACGTGCAAATTCGGACTAATCTCAACCCTGATATTTGCCTCGATGGCACGGGGATCGAGATATCTAATCTTAACCACTAGATTTGATTCCTCGATCCAATCTATCATATGATTCGAATCGAAAAATATTTTCGTAAAAGATCATGCATTATCTTTGATTGATTTGATTCGTCACCCGCCTAAAAGATTTAGCAGATAAGGTTTTATCTAATCTTGAATTAGGAAGATCTTGTCAGTTTCGGGTAATAAATCAAACAAATTCGAAGATCAATTCGTGAATCGGGTAAAAGATTTTCTAAAGATTATGGGATTTAATGGAAGTTAATTCCAATTCTTTTAGGATAATCTTTAACCGACTCATGTCAAAATTTCGGCAATTTTCTTTAATTTTGAAATTTTGTTCAAAAATACAAAATAAAATAAAAAATCTCATTCATATAGTTCGCATATAGTTTAGAACATTTCATTTATTCATGTAGATGAACATTTTATTTTATATGTAAGTCATATAGGCTTAGTTGCATAACAGCCATGTCATCTATGCCGCATTGATTAGCAATGTCGTACAGTTTTGCCATGTCATTAACTGTCATATCATATAGATTGTCATGCCACTTTATCATGTCACATTATTCATTAGCCCTGACACGTCATTGATGCCATGTCGCATTCGTACGTCATTTAGAATTATGTCATGGTTCATTCATTTTAGTCTAATAGGTTTAGTTTAGCCTACTGTCACATGCCAGTTAGATCAAATTCATGTCATTTTTACATAACATGTAGATTAGAATTTATGTT
The DNA here is from genome assembly GCA_029784005.1 of Lenwebbia sp. NSW1173648. Classification (NCBI taxonomy): domain Eukaryota; kingdom Viridiplantae; phylum Streptophyta; class Magnoliopsida; order Myrtales; family Myrtaceae; genus Lenwebbia; species Lenwebbia sp. NSW1173648. The sequence goes on from JARCGZ010000011.1 coordinate 3,811,325, forward strand.
GTTTTGCACATCACTAAGATCCGAAAAAAAAAATTAAAAAATTTGTTGCACATTCATGTCATATTAGGATGATCGTCAATCATCATGTCATTAGAATAATTGTGTTCTTAGGAAACAATTACATTCACGCATTGCATTAAATAAATAAAAAATCTACAAATAGTTGCACCTTTGCAGCTTTAAATCAGAATCCTCGAGGGTTACCAACTCAAATAGTTTTCATTGAAATGAAAGGTACTAAAAGGGTGTTAATAGAAATATTAGCGTATAAGTCCTCGAGCTTAAAATCTCTGGTTCGCAGAAATAAAGTTTTTCTCCCAATACTTTATTTAGGTTCCTAATCAACCTACCTAGAATGATTAGTGGCGGCTCCAAAATTAAAAACAAAGTTACGATTTGGTAGGATTTGGGAGAGTCCGAGTTAGGTTAGTTAATTTAATTAACATAATAATCCATTAACCTGAAATTTCTAATTTTAGGTCGTAACAACTAGGAGGATTCGAGAAGTAACATCTACTCTGGGTATTAACTGCCGTCGTCATCAGCGTGCTCCCACGGCACCATCCATATCCACTACTTTTCAAATGGGTAACTTATTTGAAAAAGGGTTCAACAACAAGAGTGAGCCGAAGCTCAGCTAGTAGGACGTTCTAAGCCAATCGACTAAGCCACCTATTCGTCACTTAATCGAGCAAAACCCACCTATACAAGCCAAGCAAGACTCCACACGCAAACCATACATGCGACACCAATGACAAGCAAGTATGGGACTCTTAACAACTCCACACGTAACATAATTCAACCTCACACGCGCATGAGCAAGTAGACTATCACATGTAGACCATTTAGTTTCCACTTACCATGGGACACAGGCCATGGGTTCATGAGGGACACAGGCCTCAATTTCGTCAACGAGGGACACATGCCTCGAATCTGGATTTTACCCCAGTTTATTGTCCATGAGACATCGGCCGTGGGAATCATGAGGGACGCGGGCCTCAATTCTCTCCTACTCCGGGGCTTCCGAGGGATACAGGCCTCAGGCATTTCATTTCAACGGGACACAGGCCGTGGACTTCCCGATTTCCACAAAGGCTCCCACGGGGTATCGTCCGGACACAGGCTGACATCACTCGTCCACGTCGGGACACAGGCCGACGGGACCCTCATTTCTCTCATCTCATTTACTCAATTCATATGCAGACCCACCATCAGTTAACCACAGCATCCACATACACGATCACACCTTGATACTCATCAGGCAAAACATTTAACCACGCAGATGCTTTGATACTTACGTGTAATGCAACCGACCACATGACTCCACCATCCCGAACCACAAGACCTCGCTTTCTTAGCCATTTCCAACAGGCACGACTCAAACACATCACACACACCACTCGGCCATGAGGCCGAACACTCTTATACACCACACGGCCACAAGGTCGAACTCTTATACAAGTAGCAATGACCATTCATGCCATAACAATGACACACAATGCATAGATCCGACGTGCAACTACGTTTCCCACATACCGCAGCCAAATTCTCAACAAGGCACACCTAAGACTCGCCCCTCACTTCAACATCCACAAGAGCTAACAATACCGGGGTGACAAATCAGCAAACCAATAAGTAATCTAGTGGAAAGGGTTAGAGGTTCCACTTGCCTTCGGTCCTAAGTGGAGCGAATCCGACGTCGAATCACCGCCAACGAAGCCGCGGGTTTCCTTCTCTCTTCCTTGGCCGTTCGGCCAAGTACTCATACACGGTCCAACTCCCAATCACCTCAAATCGACGACAAATAGGACGATCAGCTCACATATTCTAACTACCCATAACTCAAGGACGCTAGATTAACCAATGGATAGCACATGCAAAGCCATTTTCCTTTTCATGGAAGCCAATCTTCTCTTTAACATACCCAAAATAAAGATCGACCATCCGCACCCAAATCAACCGACAAATCACTAAATCGGAAGTCAAGATAACTACCTCACTCGCCTTAGGTCCGAGTTCGAGGACGGATGAAGGTCGAATCGCACCGGATGGAGCTCGACCTTCCTTCTTGTCGCGCGGCTAAGAGTGACGGGGACGGGTGGCGCAGGGGCGAGACGACGAGGAGCTGAGCTGGGGAAGAGGGTGAGGTCGAGGAGTGGACGTCGCTGTCATCTTCGCTGGGACGAGCTCAATCGAGCGGAGGGTGGCGCGGCGTCGCGGGCGGAGGAAACGAGGAGAGGGGGGTGTCGTGCGCAAGAAGGGGGGAGGAAATGAGGAGAGAGAGAAAATGGGACCCTTTTATAAAGAGGGATGGGGTGAGGCGGTGAAAGAGGGGCAATTCGATCAATGGGGTTCCATTCGCGTTCCATTTTCGGGACTAACTCAACCGGACCAAACCATACATCAACGTCCAAATTCGGTGATAGCTAACCTGGCCAAGTCTCACAGAGGACTATCTTTGTATGCCAGATATAACTTCTTATCCACCAGACTTTGCAAATAATTCATGTTATAAATGCTGACCCTTTTCTGATAACAACATCCACCTTTCCCCTAGCCATGCTTAACATTCGCTTCAGTTCATCAACATGGCTCGAATGATATGTTGGAATTGGTAATTCCATATATCCAAAATGACCTTCACATTTGTCTGAGTCGGACGTGCCACGTGATCCACACTTCCCTTTATCATTAAAGTCCAATATCAATCACTCCACTCGTTAATTTAATCTCGACAGAAAATCAGGCCATCACACCTATTGTGGATATAATTCAAATGACCTTGGTGATGATGATCTGTTTGGAATGGTCGGAACAACGATTCCCTTTGTGATTGACCTTAACAAAGTGGATAGCTGGAGCGAGGATGAGAATGGTCCCAGTAAGCCATTGGTAATCGCACTCCCTGACAATGAATTGGGCGACGCCCTAAAAGATTAAGATGACGAAATTAAGCCGGTAGTGATAAAGATTCCTCCAGTTGAGGAGTATAATCCGAAAGCAGCACATTGGGATTATGGCACGGGAGAAATTGACGTTGTCATGAGATCCGAAAGATGTTACGCGCCTAGAGAAGGTGAGCCTGAAAAGAGAGCAGCAACTAAGGAGAATGCTGAACAGCTCCAATCCATCATTAGAACGAGCGAATATGAAATCATAGAACAACCGCGGAAGATGTCCGCACAGATTTCACTATTGGATCTCTTTATAAACTCCGAGAAACACAAGAACGCATTAATGAAGGTGTTGAATGAAAAACACGTACCGGAGACCATCAACGAGGTTCAATTGGAGGACTTTGTGGGTGCCATACTTTTGAAAGATCAGATATCATTCTCAGATGAAGACTTCCCCGTGGAGGGACGTGCCCACAACAAGGCCCTCTTCATAACTGTAATGTGCCATGGAAAGGAAGTATCCTGTGTTCTGATAAACAACGGCTCCGCCTTCAACTTGTGTCCCCTAACAACTCTGAGAAGCTTGGGGATAAGTGAAGATCTTATCAAGACTTCCAAAGCCACTATCCGTTCATTCGATGGGATGGCGAAACACGTCGTGGGGGAAATTGAACTCGACATTATTATCACCCCAGCCAACTTCTCTATCGTATTCCAAGTTCTAGATATTCCAAGTGCATTTGCCTTGCTGCTCTGGACACCCTGGATCCATGTGGCGGGAGCGGTGCCTTCTAGCTTGCACCAAAAGGTCAGATTCGTGATTAACAACAAAATGATCACCGTCCACGGCGGATCAGAGCACCGATCATATTTGAAGGGCTTAGTTCCATATGTTGAGCTACAAAAGAAAGAAGAGTTGAGCTACCACTCTTTTGAGTTGGCATCTATCATGCACATTCCCGCGGGAACCAAGATTGCGGCTCCCGAACTTTCTAGATCCTCTATTATGGCCGGAAGAATTCTTTTATTGCATGGCTTTGTTCCCGGGACTGGACTTGGGAATAGAACTGAATTGAAATAATTACAATAGGTTTAAAAAAATTTGGTAATTTTTCTCTTTCTAACTATGTTAAGAGTTACCTAAACGAATATAACCTATGAAAGATATTCCTTTTCCTAGTGTGAACTGAAGTCCAGGAAAGTCAATACGTGCCTCGCATTCTGATGATTTCTTAAAATTAGGAATAAATTCCTCTCCAAGTCATCCCATTCTTTCCGTGATGACCCGAGGCAGCTTTCTCAACCTTTTTGACCTACGGACTTGCCCGCCTTGCCGTGATTGGCTTTATTCTGTCTAAAATTCTTTTCTTGCTCTTTACAGGTGAAGTTTCAAAAGTCCAACCTGACCACAAAAAGTGCACAAAAATTCTTATAGGCCACGGTTATTGATTTTTGGGTTAATATCACGAAAAATTTCGAACTGATACAACCGTGGCAAATTTGTTCCAAATTAATTTTTTGACCATAAAAAATCTCAAACTGGAACATTTGTAACAAATTTACCCCGAACTATTTTTTTTACCACCCAAAACCCCAAAACGGTACACCCGTGACAAATTTACCCTCTATTAATTTCCGTTGAATTGGGTAAATACCACGAAAAATCCGAAACCGGTACAACTGTGACAAACGGAGGGTAAAAACGCCAAACAAGTTTACCCGTCAAGTGCAACGTATCATCTAACTCAACAATTTGACTAGTAAACTAACGGAGGTTAAATTTATCATAAGTATACTAGTTTGGGGTAATCTTGTCCGAGATATACCAGTTTGTAGGTTTTCGTGGTGTTAACCCTTGATCTTATGCTATAGTTGACAAATTTCATAATCAGATTAAGTGACTTACCATTGTAGATACAGTCACGTTGTATTAGAGATTTGAGACGACTTAGGTAATGCCCCCCAGTTTCCCATTCCGTGTTTCTTTCTAGTTTCTACTCCATCCAGAAGAATATGTTAAGAAAGGAACTCTCGAAGAACATGTCCCTTTCTTAATTTCCTTTGAGAGGATCATCAAACGAGGGAATACCCTATAAAGCGTGTTTGTCCCCTATATAAAAAGCCAACCTCCATCACAACACCGTTCAAACTTTCTCTCTGTCCTAACATATTTTCCCTCTCTAAGTTCCTCGGCCTTTCGTCTTTCGAAGCCACCATGGTGCTCTCAAAAACCGCCTCCCAGTCCGACGTCTCCATCCACTCCACTTTCGCGACCCGCTATGTCCGGAGCTCGCTCCCGAGGTCAGTATAGAGGCTGAGAGCTTGTTCTGGTCGAGCTCTGATGGGTTCGTGCGTGACTTTGTGAAAAGGGGCTGATGACAATGTGTGCACGCAGGTTTAAGATGCCAGAGAAATCGATACCCAAGGAGGCGGCGTATCAGATAATAAATGACGAGCTGATGCTGGACGGGAACCCGAGGCTGAACCTGGCCTCGTTCGTGACCACGTGGATGGAGCCGGAGTGCGACAAGCTCATCATGGACTCCATCAACAAGAACTACGTCGACATGGACGAGTACCCCGTCACCACCGAGTTGCAGGCAAGTTGGTTGTTCCTTATTTTGATTTATCGCTCTTTCTCTATCTCGGACATTCGTGAACATAGACTATAAAGATCAAATGACTCAGCAATCTCTTAGAAGACGATGGCTAAAACCTAAATCACTTTTGTCAAAGTCTAAAACAATCGTCACTTGTTTGAAATTTATCGAGCTGCGTTATACAAATCTAGGTGTCTACCCTTTTTTTTCCAGATCTGATGTGGGAGTCTGCTCGATTGTTTACTTGGCATTGGACCAACTTCCTCATTAATTTATTTGCTGATTTGATCGAGTAATGTTGGATACATGGCAAACCCAAGATTTGAGAAATCAGGAGTAGTGTTGCGATCTGCTCGTAATTTTTACATGGGAACGTGTCGACGTATACGAAGTATTGAAAGACTGAAGCATAGACCTAGGAGAAATATATTCATTATATGTTTGAAAAAGCGTTTGGGCTTGGTCATAAAGTCTATTCCACCGTCGTTTGCGCCCCCTCTCTACTCAGTCAAAGTCAAACATGTTTGGTCAATGTGGTCGGGCACACAGATCTACTGTGCCCGAAACAAGAGCGCTAATTGACTTTACTACCACGGAACGTATGAGTTCTTCGTATGAGCCACAGTACATACGATGAATTCTGATAATTGCTTATCTTGCATGAATATACGATTGCATCGTAATACGAAATATGATTACCCAGTATCAGTTCTTGAGGAATATAACCCAGTATATGATCAGGTGGATCTCCCTAATGAGAGGTTTCTGATACATCTAATGCAATGTCAAAAATCTTCTTTGATTTTCTGTCACTTTGGTTCATATTGTGGTGCTTGGGAATCACTAGTTTTCTTGAATTTACTATCTACGACAGAACCGATGCGTGAACATGATAGCACATCTTTTCAATGCACCACTGGGAGACTCGGAGGCAGCTGTGGGAGTGGGGACGGTCGGGTCGTCGGAGGCCATCATGCTCGCCGGGCTCGCCTTCAAGCGGAAGTGGCAGAACATGCGTAAGGCCAAGGGCAAGCCCTGCGACAAGCCTAACATCGTCACCGGCGCCAACGTCCAGGTGAGCCCCCCTAGTTTACCAAAATTAGTTCGCGACGGAATTCTTATTGGGTGCTCGAGACCAAAGTTTGAAACCTTAGCGAATCCTAATGTGTCTTGTCCGTCCAGGTGTGCTGGGAGAAATTTGCTAGGTACTTTGAGGTGGAGCTCAAGGAGGTGAAGCTGAGGGAAGGCTACTATGTGATGGACCCGGTGAAGGCGGTGGAGCTCGTGGATGAGAACACCATCTGCGTCGCTGCCATCCTTGGCTCCACCCTCAACGGCGAGTTTGAGGACGTCAAGCTCTTGAACGACCTGTTGCTCGAAAAGAACAAGCAAACCGGGTGTGACGCGTTCCAATGTGTTTCTTTGGGGCAAATTCTCTAGAACAGAAGATCAACATATTGGTCCTTGCAGGAAAAAAAAAAAAGGGAGGCTAATGAGGTCATTTGTTGTGTGCTTGCTGTTTGGCGCAGATGGGATACCCCGATCCACGTCGACGCAGCCAGCGGTGGGTTCATTGCGCCGTTCCTGTACCCGGAGCTCGAGTGGGACTTCCGGCTTCCGCTGGTCAAGAGCATCAACGTCAGTGGGCACAAGTACGGGCTGGTCTACGCCGGAATCGGGTGGGTCATCTGGAGGAGCAAGGAGGACTTGCCTGAAGAGCTCATCTTTCACATAAACTATCTTGGTGCTGATCAACCCACCTTCACCCTCAACTTCTCCAAAGGTGAATCCATATCACATCCTCAATTTTCATCAGGAAAAGGAGTTTGTTATTATTTTGGCAATGAATGGAATAGCATTCTTAAAAATCTTTTGCACTGGCAACAAACTGCAGGCTCAAGTCAAGTAATTGCTCAATATTACCAGCTCATCCGGTTGGGCCAAGAGGTAAGAAGCTAAGCAGATTTTCAAAAATGCCGGAGTCAAAAGTTTCCAGATTGGTTCATTTGACTCATTTGCATCGTCAAATTTTGTCACTAATCACAGGGATACCAAAATGTGATGGAGAACTGCCACGAGAATGCAATGGTGCTGAAGGAGGGCCTCGAGAAGACGGGCTACTTCGACATCGTCTCAAAGGACGACGGGGTCCCCCTCGTGGCCTTCTCACTCAAGGACAACAGCCGCCACGACGAGTTTGAGGTGTCCGAGATGCTGCGCCGCTTCGGATGGATCGTCCCCGCCTACACCATGCCCCCGGACGCCCAGCACATCACCGTGCTCCGCGTGGTGGTGAGGGAGGACTTCTCGCGCACATTGGCCGAGCGCCTCGTGATGGACATCACCAAGGTGATCCACGACCTCGACGCGCTCCCTGCGAAGATCAAGGCCAAGATGAGCATCGTCTGCTCCCAGGACAACGGGAAGGACAACGGCGCGAAGAAGACAGCGATCGAGACGCAGAGGGAAATCACGGATGCCTGGAAGAAGTTTGTCCTGGAAAGGAAGACTAACAAGAACAAGATATGTTAAAGGGCACCCACCACTTAACATCTCACAATACTTCATAATCTTCATATAGTTTTGTTCTTCAATTTCCTCACTTTTTCGTTTTGAATTTTTATTCTGCTTCTTTCTTCTTCTTTGTCGTTTCAATAAGTTGATTAATGCCATTCTAGAGTCATGTATGCGACTATTTTTTTAGGTGTATAATACAGTGATATGTCCTCTTACTTAGTTTTTGCCCATCTACTAAAATTCTGTTTCTCAGCATAATTAAAGCATACGAGAGGATGAAACGCATGCCGAGACCAGAGCATCTAGAAGACTAGGGATAAGGGTGATTTTGACCAACTAATCATCTCTCGACACATGCCACTATTATGCCGACGGATAAGTACAACGCAAACCAACGGGTACCTACTACCTAGTATCCGATTTGACAAGACACTGATTTATCGAATAAGTTAATCTTAAAAAGTCGTCACTTTATTGTTATTTCATTGGACTTACATCAGTGCTACCATTATCCAAAAGGTATTGGACATGCATTGGTCCATGACACAATACGAATGTCATGCCCTTTTTATCCCATTTAATCATAGATTGCCACTTGTCAATACCATCCGACGACTCTTCAAAAGAGATATATAAATAGAAACCGAGACTTGGGTATTTTTACGGGGGCACATTTTTTCTCGCTAAGAATTCTCTTCTCGCAACTTTAAGCTCAACCAACTTTTCTCTCCCAAAAACTTCCAATGCTAAACTTAAGCATCGGAAGGCCAATTCAGGTACAAATCCTGGACGTCTTGAGCCGATCAGTGTTACGCAAATTGATTTCCCAGCGAAGTTTCAGGCTATGCTCGTCATATCCGGTTCTTGCATCAACAACTAGAACGACAGCTCTAAGGTTCGCACGACGTAGGAAAAACTCGAAGCGTGATCTCACCCACTCGGACACCAATGTCCAATCGGCATAGAAGCAGGGCAGGGCCTGAAGATAGATAATTGGAAAGAATCGAAAACCACCAACCACCAAGGAAGTAGGATTCTAAGTGGATCACCAAGGAAGAATCCAATTGGTTTTCATGCGAGGAATTGGAGAACTTAACCACGTTAGCTTATCCAAATTGTCATGGTGTCCGGTCCATAATTTAAGGGAAAAAAAAAATACACAAGTGAGCCTCCAGGCCCCACCAAGCCTCTCACCAACCTCACCCCACTAGCGTGCCAATTGCCATTGCCCCTCGAAATTTCCAAGTCCATATAAATCTTCCTTGCCAGTTCCTGAAGGCCCACCTTCATAAAAATCCATCTGAAAGAGATTTGAGACGAGAAAATGGCTTCCAAAGCCAGTGGGTGCTCATGTCTAGTCACCTTGGTCCTCTTCTTGGTGTCCTCAATGGCTTCTCTTCAAGAAGCCATTGCCGCAGGAGAGTGCGGGAAAACGCCCATTAGCACCGCGGCGATGAGCCTCAGCCCATGCCTGAGCGCGGCCAGGAATGCAAAGGTCAAGGTCCCGCCGGCTTGCTGCACTAAAGTCAACGCACTCATCGCGACCGCACCCAAATGCCTCTGTGCCGTTCTCCTGTCTCCTCTGGCCAAGCAGGCGGGGATCAACCTCGGAATCGCTATCACCATCCCCAAGAGGTGCAACATCAAGAAAAGACCCGTTGGAAAGAAGTGTGGAAGTAAGTTGATTATTTCGATCAATTTGTCTTTATGTCGAAATTAAAGGCTATTACAAGTTGTAGATTTGAGATACACCGAAGTTGATCGCTCATTTTAAAATTTACAGTCTCGCCCCCCTCATAGGAAATTCTCAGTCTACAATTGGTCATTTAGCATATGAAGTTACATAGTCTATCATTAAAAAGACAATATGTAGGTCGACATATAGTGACTTGTTCATTAGGGGTGAGCATAGTTTCAAGATAGAATCGAGAATCGAAAAACCGTACCTGTGGAAATCAATCCGGTTTCAGATTCTAAGGTATGTATGGTAGGTTTTAGGTTCTAAAAATTAGGGAATTTGGTTCAGACGGGTAGGTTCCAAGTTCCAAGTACTTGAAAACTGGAACCTAGAACCTAGAACCTGGAACAAGCCGCTATGTTTTTCTTGTTCTATGATTTCACAAGATCCTGCGATATTCCATGGCGTCCGATAATGAGTGTCTAATCTAGAACCATTAATCTAAGCTTCAATTTTCGTGTATATCCATGACTGAGACTTTTCTTTGTTAGTGTTTCATATTCTAGGTGTGTCTAAATATGAGTTGTGGTCAGTGGATTATAGCAGCAAATTATGATCATTAAATGTGATGATTTATTATAATCATTCAATCAAAAATTCAGGTAGAACATGAGTAGACCCTGGAACTTGTAACAGGGTAGGTTCCAGATTTCAAGGTAGGTTTAAGGTTCCAAAAATTAAAGAACCGGTTTCAATGGGTAGGTTCTAGGTTTCAGATGGAATCTGAACCAACTGCTATGGTTCACCCTATTTTTCATACACATTTTCCATACTCTAGACTATTTTAGGCTGTTCTTACTTCTTATAATGGCAATCTTCGTGCAGAGTACACTGTTCCATAAGAATGATGCAATCCTGGCTCGAAGGCCATGCGCAGCCTGCTCAGCTTTTTTTGGCAAAAAGCTTAGAAATGAATGTGGAGGACTTGCATTATTATTGTCATTGATCATGTCTCAGTAGTACAGTATATCATCTTCCCCTTGTATTGGAGACTTTGAACTTCGCTCTACCCCACTTGCAGTTGTCATCGTTTTGTAAATTAATTCAATTAATTGGTCTAACTATACTTAGCGTTACTCCTTTAAGGCATAAAATTTATATGAGAATAATAAATTATATACTAAATATGGCGTTTATTGTTTCAAGAAAACTTGATTAGGCATGACACTATCAGGTTTTCTCACGAACACGATATATACTGAATTATAGTTTCCCTGCTGCGGTATTCTTGTCCCGATTGATGTTGCGACATTAAGATGCCAATCTGTAAGTTCTCAATCTTTGTTTCCTAAGACTGTAAATCGAAGTGTATTCTAGAAAACCGACAATGCAAATTTAAAATGTCGAACTTTGAAGACGCGGATTATTGAAGGCGTGTGAATATTGGATAAGATCTTCGCAAATTAACAAAGCAAATTAAGTTTGTTCATTCATATGAAACCACTTTCAACACGATTGGCTAATCAAAAGGGTTGTTAGTACAATCGGACTAGCTCACTAGCTTGTGAAGTTTTCTTTTGAAGTTCGTCTAGTTCACTCCAATCATAGATCGTAATGGTTGGGACACCAAAATTATGGTGAATTCAATGGTTGCTACATGATAAGGGATGGAATTTGGGAGGGAGCAAAAGAAGTCAAATTCAATCGTGTCTATTAAATGGAACTGCGGCTCAATGCAATGAGGACAAAATTACTCAATTTGTTCTGAACCTATTATAAGGATGTCAATTTAATTCTAAGCTTTTCAATTTTGTTAATGTGATCCTAAAATTTTCCGCGATATTCTAATATAATTATTTCGATCAAATTTTTATCGATAATCACCGGCGTTGAGGCTAGCTGACAAAGGATGATGCAGATGCACAGGGACCTAGGGATCCCGGTCCAATATGATCAGGCTTCCTAGAGAATAGGACAAGTGAGGTGGTGTTGACCCGTGACCACCAATGCTTTCATGTTCATCATGCCTATCGAGTCTCTCTCAAGTTTCTGCATAGGCCTTTTCAAGACAGCAAAATAATGGTCGGCCTCATTATGTTCATTCATCCCAACTCCAAAGCACTCTTTTGCTTTTATGGCTGAAAGATGTCCAAGTGCGAATCTATGCAGCGAGCTCTTAACGTTTGTCTCCACTGCCTCAATTTCATGAATTGCCCCTTCACAGGGAAAAAACAATTTATGCGACGGTCACACCATGTCATTGTACAAGAGCCGATTTGAAGCGGACTACTTCTGTAGTAAGTGAGGAAAAAAAAACAGAATTTCCTCCTTCCCTACATCTATTTCTTATGATCCGAAACAAGCAGTTTTCTTGAGTCATCTAAGGATTTATACATGTGGAAAGTAATATTATGGTTCATTTGTATGGAGGAAAATATGACATTTGTTAAACATAAATTTATTAAATTTATTATATATGTTGTCCTTTCATTAATTCAAGTTTGGAGACAGTATTTAACATTTTCATACAATCCAGAGACTAAATTGAATATGTACCAAAAATTTAATGGCCACATTTAACAAATTAAAAGTTCAGAAATAATATTGCGCATTGTACTAAAGTCAGGGACTACATTGCACATAAGGCAAAAGTTCATAGATCTTTTGTGTCATTACTTCTTTTACATATTTGCATTTCCAGAAAAACCACTTTTTAGATAAATGCTTTAACATTTCTTCATCTACTTTAATTCTAAGGATTCTAATTTATCTGTTTTTTCTCCTTAATTTTTCTAACAAATTCAAAATCCTTCAACACTCGAGTAAAATTCTAGCATAACAAGATGGGTCTGTAAAAGTTGACATGTTAAGTGACTATCGTGGTCCATAAACTTTTTTTTTTTTCAATATGGATCGTACTTTTTTTTTAATATGGGTTGTACTTGACATTTAATGATTATTTTATTTCATGACTCAATACAAATTTAGTAAGTCTTTATATCTAGCATTACTCTTCTCTGTCCCTCTTGCTCATTCTCCATTAGTAGGGGGATAATAGGGATGAGTCGTTTCAGGTTCCGTACAAGTTCCACTTAGAACCTGGAACCTACCCGTCAAAATAGATTCCTCATTTTTTGGAACCTGAAAACTACCATGCATACCTTAGAACCTAGACCCTACCTTGTCACAGATTCTAGAGTCTTCCAAAGTTCCACCTGTATTTTAAATTTAACTAATGCAGTGAATCATCACCTTTAATGACCATCACTTAATATTACAATCCACTGACTACAACTCATATTTCGACACACGAATAAATATGAAATATTAATAAGTAAAAATCTCAGTCATAAATATTGTCGAAAATGGAAGCTCAGACTAGTTGTTCCAGATTACATATTTATCATCGGACACCATGGAATACCATAGGATCGCGCGAAAACATATACCAAGAAAAACACAAAAACTTGTTTCAAGTTCCAGGTTCTAGGTTCCACCTACTTAAAACCTACTCGTCGGAACAGGTTCTCCAATTTTGGAACTTAAAACCTATCCTGCATACCTTGGAACCATGCTCACCCCTAGCCTGTAGAAAAAAATTATCGAAAAAATCATAAATTTATTGCATTTGTGTCAATTAAGTCATAAACATTTTAAGTGTACCAATTGAGCCCTAAACCTTTTTATGTTTTGCCAATTAAGTAATCCGGCCAATTTTGATCGAAAATCGCTAACGTAGATGTCGGTCGTCCTACGTAGCACGATCAATTCTTACGCAGACAATTTTTAATAATATTTTACAATTTTGTGAATTTTAAATATACTTTTTTGTTATCTTTTTGTTTTTCTTTTCTTTTCTTTTCTTTTGTTGAACTTAGGGTTGGCGAGGGCCCGCGATGCCGTTGCCCAGGGTCTGAGAGGGCTCTGCTATTGAGAAAACCTCCTAATGTATATTCTAAAGATGACAAAACTATTATTTATTTATATTTAATTTGAAGTATTTGTCTCTCATGTGGTACTCATGTAATGAAGAATGTTGAATTCTAATCAGAGTAACAGTATGGACAATACTCTGAATGATTTGATAACTTCAGACTCTATGCGACAGCTAAACTTATTCAGATTCATGAATATCTTCTTAGATTCACACTCCACTGCTTATATCGTCACAGCTCATAAACTGGCTTGGAATTCATATATAGAAAGTTTTGATTGATCATCAGTTTCATAGATTGTTTTGCAGCGGATTCATAATATAAAAAAAAAAACTCTAGATTTGATCCGCAATCATCATCAAGGCAAGCTACTTTCTTAAACGAAGAATTCAACTCATGAAAATCAAAATTTGGTTATATGGGCGATCAATTCGACGGAGATTCCGATCTCTTTCCTCAACGGCTACTCTACCTTCTTTTAGCAATTATGTCCAACAGGTTGATTGGAGAATGATCCTCTGAAGGCTGTCCAAACAGTTGGTTTGAAACAGTAATTCCTAAACTTTTTCAATTTGTTTAATCAAGTCTTTGAACTTTTTTTTTTTCCTCAATTGAGCCCCTAAACTCTATACTTTTATGTACGCATTAGACCTTTCGTTAAATATGAAAAATGATAGATGCCGATGTGTACTGACATATCAGCGCCACGTTGGCACTAGCTAGACAAACTGGTGATGACATGCTGGTGGCGTCGACCACTTGGTTCAGCAGAATTGTGCCGTGCCACCCAGCTTCGCCTTGTCGGAGGTCACGCAAGCCTAGGACAACCACTTCACCGGGGCTACGCTACTATGACAGCGCATGACTTGGGTTTCAAGAAGCCACCACAGGCTTAGTCAGGGTCGCGACCCTTGCCGCCGCCACAACTGCCGAGGGGCCATGAGATAAGCCCAACCTGGAGATCATCTTGTTCCCCAACAGGACAAACATATGAAGCCATAAAGGTGCGCCACATTTTCCTCTGTACATTCGTTTTCTTCCTAGTGTTTTATGTATCCTTCAAGACTTAGATATTAAAGGGTTCCTGAAAGTCCAACTCAGGGATTTCTTCCATGTCGTGTATAGATTGCAAGTCAGAGGGTCCTCAACAAATTTGCGTTCCTTAGCAACATAAAAATAGGATAACACCAATGCTTTCAACCCAGGTTTCTTTAGTTTCTTCCCAACACAATTTTCCAAGTCACTTTCTACAAACTACCATGCACAGAAAAGTCTCATGAAATTTTGAATTAGGGTCTTCCCAATTGCCAGGCCACCCTTGCCCGACCAATGCGAATCAAATTCGGAAACTCGCCTGAAGTTCCAACATACCTTGCGAATTTTCTTTCTCTTTTCTTCTGGTAAAAAACATGAATGTGCAGTCGTGATGACTGATATGACCCCACCATGGGAGAGAATGCGCAGAGACAGAGAAAGAAGAGAAAGCATTCACATCCCAAAACCCTAAAAGGAGAAACGGTTGGTGACCATATCAGAAGGAATGCCAAAAAGGAAAAGCTGAAATTTTGAATTGTGTCTCCACATTACATTGCACCCACACACACCAGTCTTTGCTTTACATGCAGCAAGCAATCATATCATAACCTCGCAATTATTTAGTCCCCCACCACATTACTCACCCACCCGGGCCACCCCCCTCCCAAAATGAGAAAAAAAAATAAAAATAAAAAATTGAACGTACCAAAAAGTGGCCCCCACATATTTTTCCCATATCCCAAGAAACACCCACTTTCGATTTCGAGCTCTTTTTCTCCTTCCCTTGCCGTTGACTGACTGACCGATCCATCCAAAATCATGTCATCCCACTGTTTTTTTCCATCGGTTCTTTTTCTTGCACTCCTTGCGCATAAATGGATCCTGTAGAATAGAATACCCACATGACCCGGAATTCACTAGTGCATTATTCAAATGGTGATTGAGTCGGACATGGGTACTAGCGACCACCCTCGCTCTCTCTCTTACACTAGTGACACTAATTGCAATAGCCCACACTGTTCTTCCCTAGGTTGGGATCTCCATAACCTTGGAGTTCTCAACGCAGACATGTCTTTAGGTACCCTCCCTCCTTTTTCTTTCCTTGTCCCTTCTTTTTCTTCGTGTTCGGTTTTTGGTTGCTTTCACTGTTCGTTCTTGTCTGTCGTGATGCGTCCGTCCTTGTTGTGGGTTTATATGTGGTGAATTGAGCTCTTCAAAGTTACTCCAACTATGATGATCTTTCGTTCCTCTCATCCTGTGGAAGTCATGTCGAGTGCAGTCATGGGCAGCACCCCGCCCTACTTCTCGGACTTGGACTCGGATCACGACCTCTCCACGGGCTACCTTGAGGACGCGTTGCTCGAGTTCGGCGACCGGTCGAAGCGGCGCCGCCTCTCGTTCTGCGGCGAGGACCGGACCGCCAAAGAATTCGACGACCGTGCACTGGTGAGGAACTTTAGTGTCCCTCGAGTTGAGAGTAGGAAAATCGATTGGTTCCAGTTCATCACATTGGTTGATTCTTTCTGGGCAGGGCTACTGGAACTCGACTTGCGGATGGGGCGTCGACGAGAATTACAATGGCGCGAGTGAAATAACTAGTTTCACCAGATTCTCAGGTGCGAGATCGTTTTCACTGCTTGGATCACGATGATTCTGTGGTGGTTGTTTGTTGCTGATGATGTTTTTGAATTATGATACTGTAGATGAAATGGGGAGTTCAAGGAGCAGGACGAGCGAGGACACTAACTTTTTTTCTGAAGTTAAGACGAAAGAGGACGTCGTGTCGTCGCTGGATTCCTCCTCGCCGTTCAAAGAGCCGTCGTCACGCACCAAGTCCGGCTCCGACAAGGAAGTCCAATTCACTCTCGATGCCATGCCTTCATCTGGTACGCAAGAGTCTCTCTTTCTCTCTCGCGACATGCTCAAATCTAAAGCAGACTGGTTTTACCTAGTCTATAGAATTATTACATCATTATACAAGTCATACATATATTGGCATGGTCCCACGTGAGGTGATAAAATCTTGCTCGGTGGGTATTTGCATTTCGAGATTATCTTTCTTTCTTTTTCTATAAGTAAGGAGAAAAATCACTCCATTTTCGGGCCTTTGAGAAAATCCTGGCACTGATTTTGTTCTTCTTTTGTTCTGAGAATGAAAAAGAAATGGGTGCTGGCGGTGAGAAGATGAGGAGGCAGGAGAGGGTGGTGCTGAGGAGGGTGGTGTACCCGTTCGCGGTGGTGAAGCCCTGCGGCGCCGACGGGGACGTGACGCTGAACGACATCAACGAGAGGCTGCTCATGCCGCCGACCCGGCCGGTCAGGCATCCGGTCGGGGACTTCGCTTGTCGCCCCTGCGTGTCCCCTCATGGTCCTGGCCTCTCCGGCAAAGCTGTCGTCGCTCTCACCCGACTCCACACTCAAGGACGAGGCACCATCACCATCATTCGCACCAAAGGTT
This sequence comes from Lenwebbia sp. NSW1173648, assembly GCA_029784005.1. NCBI lineage: Eukaryota > Viridiplantae > Streptophyta > Magnoliopsida > Myrtales > Myrtaceae > Lenwebbia > Lenwebbia sp. NSW1173648. The sequence continues at coordinate 3,828,445 of JARCGZ010000011.1, forward strand.
AAATTAATAAACCAAAAAGAAAGCAATATTAGTCGTCGCTACCCAAAAACAAAAGTTGCGGCAAATATTTCCGTCATATAGTCAATTCGGCTTTCAAACAAAAATTTGCAAAGATACGATTACAAAACTGATTTATAAAGTGACGTGCCATTTTCTTGTCGAGTGCTTGATACGGCCTTTTCCTAGTTAATTACGTCACTTTGTAAATCGATTTTGCGAATTAGTCTTTATATATCTTGTATCGATTTCTCTCGGGCCAATTGGCAATCGGGCGGGAGAGCGAGATAGACGGGAGTATGTAAAATGTTTGGTCTGGCTTGAGTTGTGCTTGTACGGCTTGATGTATATACGACGTAATGGTTATGTAATTTTTGCTTGCGACTGTACAGTTTATTTCATGTGTGGGTTTAAAGTATAGTTAAGCTCAGCATTAGCTGAAATGCCAGAAAGGTTATGTTTATCTTACTTGTCTCCCGCACTTTTTATTTATTTATTGCTTTATTAGTTATTTTTTCTTTTGATGGATCTTTCGCATTCGATATGGACCTCATGGGTAAAAGACAGGGAATAGAAGAATCTGAGAACTCGGAAGGTTGCGTGAAGAAGAAAAAAGATTGGAAAGAGTTAAGGAGCAAAGGACGAAAAAGCAAAAATTAGAAAATGGGGGCAAAAATAGAAAGAAAAGAAAAAAAGAAAAAGAGAGGGCAATGCTTTTTTGTGAATTGTAGTTCGTGCAAAAGACATATTTGGAGGAAAAGAAGTGACCCGCAATCTCTGCAAACATCAAAAAGATTAATAGAATGCTCCTATGCTCTTTAGTCATTTGATGTTTTTTACTTTACAAAATCTGGGTTACATCTCGAAATTTAAAAAAAAAAAATCATAGTATCGGAACTTGATGCTTTTTGGGTTATTTTAATTTCGAATCATTTAGATTTTTTACATTCGGGCGGATCCATTGAGAATCTAGTTGGAGTATCTATGGCAAAGGTCGGCTTGTTATCACTTGTCATAGTAATTGTGAGATTTTGTGGAGGGTCATTGCTAATTGTTTTAAGAGTTCAAATTGAGGAGACAAATATCTGCACTCAGAATCTCATGTTCTGATACTCGTGAGATTTTGCGGTATCGTTGACAACTGTTCTGAGAAATTGAGCTGTTAAATGAAGGTGTGGTATGATATTTATATATTTTAACAAAACTTAGTAGTACTAGACACGGCATGCATGAATATGCATTAGGTCAAATTATTGAGCTCTAATGTAGCATGTATGTGTATCCTACGATTTTTTCTCTTTCTTTTTTTGTGGATAAAATAGTTAGGCCGCCAGCGACCGCTAATGTAGCCGCAATTAATCAATATGTGCCTTGACCTTGAGGCACCTTGATGCGACAACTACATGGTTGTTACAGAGACAGACCGATCCTTTCCTCTTAATTGTCTGCAAGGACTGAATTAGTTTAGTAGTTGACTCGGCATAGCAGATTTTCAGTTTAGAAGCTGCACTGCACAAACCATGCTTAACTTCGTACTTGCGATACTTGTTAATTATACTAAATAAAGAACGACAACTTTTTTCCGATAGTAAACACGTAACACGCTACAATCAATATTTCGGAACTGCAGTTGTCCGTAATTAAGTGCATAATAAGTACCCTTAAGGCACTCGCAATAGAATCGTGAAAACACGACTTCTTTAAAGTCGCAAAAGCATAAAGATGATGTATGTGCACAATGGATGGTACCGACTCTATTTAGATAATGCTAAGTGCATAATCGTACTCTCCAAAATCTAAATATTTTCAAATTAGTTAGATTGGGAAATTAATTTGTTTGCCGCGGTATTAGATTGCACTTTTAGTAAGCATTTTAGAGAATTTTTGTACTTTCTAGGAAAGTTTATAAATTGATTGTATCTATTTAAAGTTTTGGACCATATTAACGGTTAAGATTCAGCCAGATGAATAAAATACTTAGAATTTACTAAAATATTGTTATGTTCTTTAAAATCTACACCATAAATTTTTTCTATCTTTTCTCTACCTGCTGTAGCGCCGATCCTATAGGCCCATCCCCTCTTAGTCTTGACCATCAGTCACCACCACCACACCATGGCAATAACGCGAGATTTAATATGTAACCATTCTAATAGTTTCCTCTACGCATAGGTTATATTTTGATTTAACTCGTTAAATGAATGTGTGGTTTAATATTTAACTATTCTAACATCTATCTCCGTCTATCTCCGGGTGCACATGCGTTTTGTGAAAAAAAAAAAAAACATAAAAATGAAGAACAAAGGCTCACCATTTTTGACTTTCTTAAAGTTTAGGAAGCTCGTCAACCTCAGGCAACCTTGATTCTGAGATAACTGGAGGCCATTCACGATGTTGTCTTCATATACATCCCACACCGTGACTAGTCGCCAACTTCCCACACCCAAAAAAAAAAAAAAAAAAAACAATAATGACTTCATTATGTATAATGAATCTAGGGACATTGAAAGCATGCGATAATGAATATATAATCAATGGCCTACCGGCCACGGGATTGCAATTGGAGTTAGGTTAGCAAAATTCCTGGGCATGATGTTGCCATGCGATGTCGTCTTCTTCGTAGGTCAACGCCACTTTCAACGCCCTTGCAGATCTCAAGACAGTATCCAACATGTAGGACCTCGAGGAGTCGAGGACGACCCGTGGATCTTTCTCTAATTATTGCATTTTTCTATGTTGTGACTTTTATTTAGTTCAATTTTTTTTTAATTATTTTTATAAACACTACAGGTAAACTCATTCGATGTCGTTTTCGACATTCAAATTCATTTGCGACATCCTTTTTACTATTTTAAAAACTTACCGTTAAGAGAGAGTTTTTCTTAATTTGCATCTTGTGAATGTTTTATGAATTTGCTCGGACTTGCTGCGCAGAATGATTTTCTTAGCTTTCTTTTGGTGGGTTTAAAGAGATTTGGGACTAATACTTCCATGCCCTTTCGTATTGCAATAACTTCTTTTTTAGCAGGACTCTTATCACCCGGCTATTTGTAAAGAAGCTGGTACAACAACCCATTGCCACGATACTTATTTGAATTCAAATTCCCTAGTACTGGAATCGTATCACAATCTGAAAATATGTGATCGCCCTTATTACTGGGTCAATCTGAGGATGGGTTACTTTTCTTTTTCTTTTTTTATTTTTTATTTTAAAGAGGACCTCTGACTATGATTTATTTGCTTCTCAATTAATTAACTGTATACACGATCTCAAATTAGACATAACTAATGTCCATTTGTCTATTAACATCCTTTGTCATTGGCTAAAAATTTACAATTATATATCTTCCCTATAAGATTGCAAAATGGTGACTTTTTCTTTGAAGCGAAAAAAGAATTAAAAGTAAGACAGGCGTGTTATAGCTGGAAGCCACGGCATCATATAATGCCATGTGCACCAACTTTAGTGGAAAAATGGCAACGATTGATGTGGATTAGTCGTTTGTCCTTTATAACATATACTTTTATATTAATTAATCAGTGCAGGTGAAGAAACTTTTGACCTTTGTGTCTTTGATTTTTATTTTATTTTTTCTATTGTTCAAGTCATTTGATCTTTCTTTTCATTTCATTTTCCTCTATCGTCCTTCTAAAAGGGACAAGTCACTGAGTCCAAATTGATGAATATGCCAAAGTCTGAATCGCTGATATATCTTACTTTAGGTCAAATAATTTTAATTTATATGATAAAATATTGACCCGATAGATTGCTTGCGAGAATAATGGACCTTCGTCGATATATCAAAATATATACCGGAGAATCTCCTTTAGCCACAAAAAAAAAAAAAAAGAAAGAGAAAAAGAAAGAAAGAACTTGGAATCTCCGTTCATTCTCGTAGCTTTGGGTTTAAGCAATATCAAGAATTATAGAGAGAGTTAATCTATGCTTAGCTAACGCTAAAGAATGGAGCATAAAGAAAAGTAAAATAGAGAGAGAGAGAGAGAGAGAGAGTTTATGGGAAAACGTGAGAATATTATCTTGGCCTTTTGCTTTTCCATCGCCAGCGATAATGACAAAAAGATTTTTCTCCAACACAATCTAACTTTTGTCCTTGGGTTTTTTTTTATGACGTTGGAATATCACACCTCATGACGTTAGCCTTCGGCAAGTTATAGCAGGATGCAATTTCCCTCCGTGGCTTAGCCCTCTTCCTTTCTAACATGAGGTTGATGTAATTGTTTCCAGTTAAGAATCAGATGTTACACGTTCGAATTTCATCAATTGCATGTTGATTATTTTAGGTTAAGATCATTCGTATTGGGCAAATGCCTAGATTTAATTGATTATGAAACTTGCATGATGTTTATGACAAAAAAAAAAAAAGAAAGAAAGAAGAAACTTGCATGATGTTTCATGGGCCTCCATATAGTTAGGTCTTTACGTCCATAAAAATAGAAGTTGCATAATTTTTTTTTGAATTTGACCGGATGCTATCAAATTCAAAATTTGTTTATTGGAAGCCTTGAAACTTAATTGAGTCTTAAACTACTCAAAAGAAAGTATCAAAGTTCTCAATGCAACAGTTTAAATACGAAAGATGGAATCTTGTATGGAATAGCCGTATTTTTTTAGTTGCATTTACCGGACTATCATCCTCTACCAATGATAATTTCGCATCTGCAAATAGGAGAATAAGACATAAAAATTACAACATGGGACTCATGGAAAATAAATTCCAAGCACTCTTCAGGACGTAGATTACGAAAAATATTTTTCTTATTTTTCGTCATTGGGATTGCTTAGAAAAATGAGTCAACGGAAAGTCTTTTCATAGTCATCAGAAAACCTATACTTAAATGCATGAAAATGATTTCATCTTTTGAAAATTAGGGATCATCTTTCATAATATGATTAGACAACAGTGTTTGGACCAGAAATCTCGATGCTTGGGCATGAGAACCTTAACGCCCGTGCCCTGGTCCTTGGTGGCCGAGCTCGGGACTTTGGTGCCTGTGGCGTGCCCAGGTCTACAAAGGTCGGGCCCTAGACTCGGATGCCCCTGCCTGGAACCCCGATGCCTGTGTCCGTACTTGAGTCCTCAGGCTCGGTGGCCAAGCCCACATTACAAAGTCTTAGCTCCCATTTCTTGAGGCCGCGCCTAAGACCCTAGTTCCTGCATTCGGGAACCTCGGGAACCTAGCTCTTATGCTCAAGTCACTAGCGCCTTGGGCCCGAGTCCAAGGAGGCCAGGCCCAAGACACTGGTGCCTATGCCTGGGAACCCGACTCTCGAACCCAAGTCGCCGTTGCTCAAGGCTGAGTCCATAGAGATTGAACTTGGGACCTCAATGCCTGTACTAGAGTCCTTGGTGACCATGCCTAGAACCTTGACGCCCGTGGTCGGTTCCTGGCAGCCATTCCAAGGTCCCTAGCGACCATGCTTGGGTACTCGACTCCCATGCCCAAGTTAGTGGCTCTTGGGTATGGGTCCTTGGCGGCAGGTCCGGGTCCACAAAGGTTAGGCCCAAGATCCCAAGGTGGCCGTGCTAGGGTACTCAGCTCAAGTGCCCAAGTCATTGGCACCTAGCCCTGAGTCCATCTAGGCTGGGCCCAGGTCCCCGAAGCCTGTGCTCGGGTTCTTGGTAGCTTGGCCCGAGAAATCCCAGGACCTCGGCTGCGAGGTTACATGAATAGTTCATGTCTTTCTAGGAAAATAAAATCCATTTTTTTTAAATGACGGAAAATAACTTTTAGTTCATAGTCAGATTCCAACCAAACATCGGAAAGTGTTGCCATTAATCAAGATAAAGACTTTTCAGAAAACTTTTTCTTTAAACGCCAAATATCCTGCGAAACTAACGGAGTCTAAGAAGATAAAATTGATGGCCACGGACGAATTCCGCTTCCTAGAAGGACGGATTTTATCTCCACGACACTTCGATTCTGATATCTGGATGGCAAATCTCTGCCTATTGTAAAACAAGGCTTCATCCCTACTGAATTGGAAATATGAGAGCACTTACACAGAATGGTGCTCGAGTAGAGTACATGCCGTACGAACTTGAAGTTATTACAAGACAAAAAAAGTTGATATTTCTATTTTTTGAGTTATTCCTTGTACATAGCATAGTTTACTCGAGAAAGTGTGAATACGTTTTCAATAGTAAAAAAATAAAAAAGACTTAAAACCATTACCACAGTTTTGGGCTTAAGGCTGCTTTCAAGCCCAAGCGCAATGGGGATTGCTATATGAGGCTATGAGCCACGAGGAATGTCCATGGGCTTTCGCGATTAAATAATTAGAACGAATTGAAAGGAGTGAGGATGAACGTTTGATTACCCGATTGATCAAATAAGATTTGAATTATCATGTTTGGTAACACCTTGGAATTTGGACTGTGCAAATTTTGCAACTTGAAATATTATTGGAATTCAGCATAGCAATGGAGAGATTAATAGAAACCCATTTCAAAAGTTGCCGAAGAAAGAAAACGATATTTCTTGAAGGGAAAATTCCAAATAAGGATCCGAAATGCCTTCATGTTTTCAAATAAGGGCCTGAAGTACCCTCATTGTTTCAAATAAGAGCATGGCGTGGATATTATTTCAAACAAGAACCTGAAATGGTTATATCAATCTCAAAAAGGGCCTATCACCAATTGCTTAGGGGCATTTTCATCATTCTTTTAAAAAAAATTTAATTTTTTTTCTCTAGTTATTTCTCTTTATGTTTTCTAAAAATTAAAAGAAAAACTAAAAAAAATAAAAACACAGGCGGGAGGGGCTTTCTCCAGCCTGTGGACATCGCCCTGCCGGCGGTGAGGCGGTGGCGGTAGCCGTCGGGGTCGCCGGCACCTTGGCGAGGGCTGACAACCTCGCCATAGTCGGGATGGTGGCCCTCTCTTGGACTTGGGCGAGGGCCGGTGACCCGTGCCTAGATCTGGGAGAGGGTCACGGTCCTCTCCCTACTGTCCGGCCCTCGTCGAGGCCTTGACGACCCCGACGGCAATAGCCGCTGCCCCACTAGCAGTGGGGAGGCGTCCACAGGCGGGAGGCGCTGCCTGTGTTTCCTCTATTTTTTTTTTTTTTTGTATTTTAATTTTAATTTTTTATTTTTTTTTACTTTAATTTAAATAAAAATTGAAGTTAAATTATATTTTGACGAAAATGCCCTTGATCGGCCGTAATACTTCGTCATCCGACTAGTGAGGTCAAGCTCTTATTTGAAACATGCGTAACCACTTCAGGCCCTTGTTTGAAACAAAGAGGGCACTTTATGCCCTTATTTGAAACAAAGATCACTTCAGGCTCTTATTTAAGAAAATGAGGGCACTTCGAGCCTTTAATTGAAATTTTCCATTTCTTGAATTAGATGTTTTCTTGTAGTTAATATTCCTCAATTTATAGAAATTGATATTTTTTAATCATTAACATTCCCACTTCTCTCTACATTAATGGATACATGGCGATGGAGCCTTTTTCATTCTTTCCACTTGTTTCGCGAAAAATGGATGATTTGGAGAATATGTTCCTAAAAATGACCGCTTGCATCATTTGAATAATTAACCAATGGAAATATTATTTTATTACCGACAACACTTTATGTATATATATTTTTATGGATGATGAAAATATTTTTCATTCATTCATTTGTGTAAGCGATACATGCAATCATTTTTAGAAAAGCGAAACATAATATCTATTTTCATTCCTCTTTTTTCCAAGTTACCAAACACCATACAAAAGAGAATGGGGTCTCATTCCCATTCCACTCTTATCATTCCCAGTAAACCAATATGGCTTAAACCTTTTGCATTGGTGCCAATTCAATCCTAAACCTTTTGCATTTATGTTAATTAAGTCAATCCGGCCAATTTTGGCACGAAATTCGCTGACGTGGACGTCGGTTGTCATACGTGGCATGGCTGACGTTGACGTAGATATTTTTTGATATTTTTAAATGTTTTAAATAAATTTTTAATTAATATTTTGGTTTTTCTTTTCTTTTTCTTTTCTCAATCATTAAAAAAATTATTTAAATTATTTAAAAATATTAAAAAAATATCCACGTCAGTCCCAGCCGTGCAACATCGGATAACCGACGTCCACGTCAGCGAATTTCTAGCCAAAATTGGCCGGATTGACTCAATTAACAGAAATGCAAAAGGTTTAGGATTGAATTGGCACCAATGCAATAGGTTTAGAATTTTTTTTTTTGTGGACACTTTTCTCGACATAGATCTACCTACCCCCAACCCATGACCAGTGTTCCTTGACTTTCTGCAGTTGGAGAATGAGAATTGGCTTGTTGGATTCTGCAACAAAGACACGTAAAAGGAAGTACGCACGGTCCTACGGTCACGGTCACCGGGTGGCAATTTTTTTTTGGTCGAATGACCGGGTGGCATTGAACTAGTCTCTTTTCTTCTTTGAAAATGAAACTATTGGCGATTAGTGAACGGGCCCGATGGTGCTCGCGAGTCAAGCCTCGTGCTTCATCGTTTAGAAACGATTACTCCCTCTGATGTACACGATGCGCGTTGGTTGATAGCCAGACGATACGAGCCCTAAACGTAATTGTTAACCGCGGGATCGCGGCGTTCGAAGATAGATGTAACCTGGATTAAGAACAACCAAGGGCACCAACTCGTTCGATATGGCTCGTCCGCTACGATTCTACTTCAGTTCGGAGAAGCACGGAAAGTCGTTCCTTGTGCTCGACGAGGCTTGTAATAGAACTGCGGGTTGAACTGGGATTTGCTCTAGCCTCTAACGAATCAAAACTCGGCTTACCCATAAAAGAAACAAGAAAAATTAACAATGAATAGCAGTGAGAAACGCATCTAAAACGCGTTGACCGTCATCGAGCCCAGCTTCCAACGGTGGTGTGTAAGGAATCTTGCATTTTTAAGAATTAATTAAATGTCGGGTTTAATCAAAGATTGGTTGAACCGTAGAGCTTGTTAATCCCTTGCCTTGGTTCATTGCTTCCGGACGCTGAATTCAATAGCTTCTGGCGTGAGATTACAAGTCAACTCGTCCTCCGTACAACCACATGGATGAGCAACAGGACTCGATCAATCGGTCAAGATGTGGCGACCAATTCAAAATCAATGCGTGATTTTCTTGACTCGAGTATTAGGTTATTGGCTCCAAAAGTACGAGGAAGTACATGATGCATTGGGAACAAATATAATTAATGGTGCCAGCAACCTCGATATTTAGATGGTAAATGTCCCGAAAAATTAATTACTATTTTGCGGTGCTCCGCGGTTTTCAACAAGCGGATGATTAAATTTCGAGATTCACACGTGTGTAAAACGAATGTTAAGATAGTCTTGACGCGGTGATTGTTTTACGAAATTTTGCTCTTACCTCGCATGCGTACGTTTCTCTCGGATTTGATAATGATAACTGTCCAATGCATGTCTACATCACCCATAAATTAGTTTAGATGATGATAATAGCTTTTCGGCTTCTATCCAATTCATCTGTGTGTTCCATTTCTACATGGTCAACAGTTTCTATTCTATTGTCTTACGCGTCGATGCATTGATCAAACCAGCATCTTTTGCATCGACCGCGTCCATCAGGCTCGTCTCGAAAACGGATGTTCTTTAATATACAAATCGCAATCATGCTTGTGTTGTTTAAGAACAACCAAGGGCACCAACTCGTTCTTTAATATTGTTCTTTAAACGTGGAGAAGATTCTTTCTCATCACATGACCTTGAATCTTGATGGGGTTCCTCTTTTTAGGGTTTAAACAAGCAAAGAGTCAATAGTTTAAAACGGAAACCCCACAATTACATTGGCTTCCGAAGCGGCGGGGACCATTGGAGAAGCAGGTATTGTCTGCGCGTTCGTGGTACACAGCTCGATTTTCATTATATGGCGTGGGACTCACCCTCTTTGAAGAACAAGAACGCTGCACCATCAAGGCCCGGGGAAACTTTTCGGTTGAGAGGACGATTATATTAAAGATGAAGCTAAGCTTTACTGTAGCGAGTCCAATGTCTACGTTACAAAGTCTGCAAGTGTGCTAATGAGACAAGCGAAAAGAATCTGAAAAAAAAAAAGGAATGAAAAATGAAAAAAACAGAGTGTACAATTTGAGCTAGACAAAGCTTAAGGAAAGTCCGCCGCTTGGGGTTTGGATGAGCCAGAGCCAGCGTTCCCATCATCAGCCAAAACCAGGGGTTTTGATCAGACGGAGTCGCCAACGAGAAATTCCTGAAGAACGAGAGCTTTCTGTCTCGGCCACGCAGAGCCAGGAGCAGAAGCAGAAGCAGAAGCAGAGGCCTTTCTTTCACTTCCCAGAAACACAGTCAAAACTAAAAAGTAGGGTCTGAAAAGAAGAGAAATTCAAATTGCGCCGGTCATTTCCATATGGAGATTGGGATCCCGAACTTGACAGAATGAATGGAATGGTGGCTCCCGCAGAAATCGGGCACCGATTTCAGGAGGGACAAACAGCGGAGGGTTTACGACGACTCGTGCCCCGCTTCTTGAAACAGAGCAACGGGGAGAACAGAACTTTGAGGACGTTCTTGAGGACCCGGCCTCGTCGAGGGACCAAACGAGGGGCACAAGAAGAAGGGTCGAACACGAAGCCAGGGGGGATGACGCGTGGCCTCCGTCCTTGATGGTGGACGGTGCTGAGGGCGGCCATTGTCGGCACTCCGCTCCAATTCAAGAGAGCTGGCGACAGTTGGAGCAGAGAGAGAGAGAGAGAGAGAATGTGGGAGGAAGGTGGTGAGTGGGAGCACCGACGTGGGGGGGAGTACAAATAAGGAGGGAGTGTTGACACCGCGTAAACGTGTATGGAAGGACCGAAGGACCGCGTGCCTAGAGAGAGAGAGAGAGAGAGAGAGAGAGAGAGAGAGAGAGAGAGTTTTTAATGAAAGAGTTGGTGATGGATGGTGTTAGCTTCAGTTTCAGTGCGACGGGGATCGAGTCTCGAGCCTTGGTTTAAAGGTTCGACAAGTCGTGAGATGAGTTCGATTTCAGGGGTTGAACCGGTCTCCCCCTCCCCCCCTGCAGCGTGGCTTTCGGCTTCGGGACATTCATCAATATTCGCGACGCGTCGGGGCTGGAGTTGCTACAAAAAAGTTGCCTTGACGGGTTCTCCTTGTGTTGCATCTTGACCTTGGATTTCTTCTCTCTCTCTGTCTCTCCAATTTCTTTTGGGGTGTTTTCACAAAACTTGTGCAGTCAAGTCCTCCCGCTACCTAAGATTAGCAATTTCATGCCATGGGGGACACTTTCGCAATTAGGCCTGCTTGGCAGCGATTCTGTTCTTTCGAACAAAAAAGAATGAGAAACCTGTTTAATTACGTAAATGATTCTGATTCTAAAATTTTTTGATTCTGTTCCCCGGAACACATTTGGAATAGAAACAAGAATAAAAAAAAAAGTTGATTCTTTGTTTCAGAATCACTTTTAAGAAACAAGACCAACAAAGTGAGAAGGCTCTCACTTTGTTTCCACCGCCGCCGTTCGTCGTCGACCACCTTGATCACCGCCGGTCGCCAGAGAAAAAGGAAAAGAAAATAGAAAATAGAAAATAAAATAAAAATACTTAAAAAAAGTAATAAAAACCATAATTTTTTTATAATAATAAAATAATTTAATTTAAAATTAATTGCTTAAAAATATATATTATAAAAAGCAACAAATAATTTTTTTTAAATAATTTTTTCTAAAAAAAATTGAAAAATCTTCTCTAGATTTGTATTGCATTTTTAACAAATTATAAGAAACAAATATGCCATGATTTGGTTAAATATAGATGTGTTTAAGTATACGAGTCGAGTCAGGTATGTGTTTGGTTAAATATAGAAGTGTTTAAGTGCAAATTCGTGGCAAAAATTCAAGTGCAAATTGCCTATTGAGTTTATGTTCTTTCTTAAAGATCTTGCATATGTCTTTATGCTCCACAAAATAAATAGACTAAGTACGGATTATGCACGATTTGCATTCATTTTATTAGTCATGCTTTATAGATCAATTTTGTGGTGACAATACGTAATTATTTGACTTAAATGAAAAAAATTGGGAATGGAAATTGTTCTTGAGAACAGAAATTCCATACAGTTACCAAACACATAAGACTCGAAGAGCTCTGCCAAAAGAAAGAACTTTTTAGAAGTTACCTCGGAGAAAATATACAACTTGATAAGGCCTGTGCTAAGCCAGGTTGGAAAATCAAGTGTTCCAAAGAATGCAATGACCCAACCTGTTCCAGTCACAAGAAAAGGAGGCACTTCAAGAAGTTTTTCTTAAAAAAGAAGCGAGGCAGAGGCAAGTGGAAGTTCCTTCGTAACTCTTCTTCTCATTCTTCTAAGAAGAGATCCAAGTCCGACAGATGTTACATTTGTAATAAGAAGGGACACTTTGCTAAAGCCTGCCCTCAAGCAAAGCGTCAAGGGAGTCATATGATCCAGAAGATAGCGCACAGCACATGTGTTCTACTTGATGATGATGACCTTGAATCAATCTTCTCCATTGATGATGAACCTTCAGCTGAAACCCTCTGTGCTATATGGACATATTCTTCAGATTCCGAACCATCCTCAGAAAATGATATTTTCGCCTTCTTCCCCAATTCCTTCCATATCTGAGATCCAATCTTCCATCCCTATATTCCTATTCAAATCCCCATTCCCAAATACCATAAACCTATCCAAGTGATTGCTCTTATTGACACTGGAGTCAGTGCATCTCTCATGGATACAAAGGTTTTACCAGAAGAATTCTGGACACCTTACACAAGGTATTTTAACTCTGCTTCTGGTGGCACTTTTGCAACTAGGTTTCACAGTAAATCAATCACCTTCCAGATTTTCCTACAGTGCTTGATCACTACAAAAATCCTTGGGTGTAATTCCCCTGACAAGGACCTCATCATTGGTTGGGACATTCTTATCCAACTTCCACAACCCAGAATTGTACCTACTGGCCTACAATTCAAAAATCAATTCCGAGAGTTTGTGGACATCCAAAGGCTCTTCATCATTCGACCTGAAATTCTTGATCCCATTACCCTTAATCTTTTGTCTTGTTGTTTCGAATCTCACTCACAATTTTTCCAAATCTGTTTCCATCCTTTGTGGAAAAATTCAGATTTCTTTGGGAGACTTCCTTTCAAGAAAAATGAAGATATCAATCTTACCAAAGCCAGTCATTCCAATATGAATCCAGAACATATTTCTCTTGCTAAGCAAAAATGTGCTGAACTGGTCTCTCAAGGTCTCATTGAATCCTTTGATTCTCAATGGGCTTGTGAAGCCTTCTATGTCAACAAACGGGCAGAACTGAATCGTGGTAAACTTCGGTTGGTAATTAATTATCAGCCTTGGAACTAGTTTCTCCAGGATGACAAATTTCCTTTGCCCCACAAAAATTCCATTTTCCTCGGTCTTGCTCAGGCTAAGATTTACTCAAAGTTTGATCTTAAAGCGGGATTTTGGCAATTAGGTATTCATCCTAAAGATAGACCCAAAACAGGGTTTTGTATTCCAAACCACCATTTTCAATGGACAGTAGTCCCTTTCGGACTTAAAACTGCTCCTTCCCTTTTTTAGAAAGTCATGTGCAAAATCTTTCAGCCAATCTTAACAAACTCCCAGATCTACATTGATGACATCCTTCTTTACAGTGCTGATGAAGAATTCCACTGTAAACTTCTAAACCAGTGTACTGAAATTGTCCAGAAGCATGGCATCATGCTCTCCCAGAAAAAGATGATCATTGTCCAAAAGGAAATAAAGTTCCTTAGTATGCATCTGAAAGAAGGAACTTATTGTTCAGGCCCCCATATTACAGAAGAATTGCAAAAATTCCATTCTGAGGACCTTACAGTCAAATAGGTGCAAACGTTTCTTGGCATTCTTAATTATCTTAGAGATTTTGTTCCAAAAATTTCCAAAGCACTCCATCCACTGCAACATATGCTAAATAAGAACACACCACCATGGGACCAAAGCAGACCAAAGCAATTGCTTACTTAAAAGAAATGCTCCAGCATCTCCATTCGTTGCAAATCCCATCCTCCGGGAAAAAGATATTGCAGACTGATGCAAGTGATAAATATTGGGCAGCCGTTCTCCTTGATAAAATTGAAGATAAGCGCCACAATTGTGCTTACAAAAGTGGACAGTTTACTTCAGCAGAAATCCATTACCATTTCACTTTCAAGGAGATCCTAGCAGTCAAATATGGAATTAAGAAATTTGAGTTTCATCTCATCGGACATCACTTCCTTGTGGAGATGGATATGTCTTCCTTCCCCCAGATGTTGAAATTCAAGCAGAAGCAGATTCCTCATCCTTAACTACTAAGGTGGGCAGAATAATTTTCAAAATACTCTTTTGACACTAAGCACCTTGCAGGAACCAAGAACATCCTTGTAGATTCCCTGACCAGGCCCAAACAACCAGTTGCTACAATCAACATGTACGTACGTAGGCAACCTCTCCTTGGTACTTATCGCACGGTTGAAATGAAAGGAGGATGGAACAGCCTCAAATATCCTCCTAATATCCCAAATGTGATCCGGGATAATCAACTCACCCCTAGTCTCCAAAAACTTCTTGATCAATATCAATTAAGATTTTTTAGAGATTATGGTGGTCTGATGTTAAAACCAAATGGTTTTCATCCTACATACCCATTCATTCATCCCTTGCGGTGGTCTCTTGATGAAGAATTCCCAGAGAAATTGAAATGGATCTTCTGGTATATATTCAACCTATATATCGTAGCCATTGAATTTCCTACTGAGAAAATCTTTAAGGTGATAACCAGAGCACTCGGACAAGATTATTCCAACCAGAAAGGCTTAATAGATATGCTATTAATGTTTCAACCCCTCAGTGCTTGGAGAGCGGTATTCACATTCCAGAATCATATAGTAAGACCAGAGCATGAAAGAAATACTGTCATGCTCTTTCATAGACCATGGACATTTGTCTGCTCTACTGGAGATGTGAGATCAGAACTATGCTTAAGTGGAATAACCACATACAAGCCTCAATTCAACCTGGAAGTTGCTCATGTTTATCAAACTTTTTCAAGATGCATTGCATTCATACCTCAAGAGTACATAGGGCTTCAAAGAATCCTCTGCTAGGAAAATTGCATTGTTCCTCGAAAAGTATGGCCTTTTGATGTAAATGTACCTGTATCTTGGGATTATACTAATTTATGGAGCAGCATGAGAGAAACAATCCAAGAAGCCTTGGACTATTTCCACCAACAGAATCAGTCATCAGGCACATCGATGGACATGGAATCTCAGGATCCATGGGGTGGACTTTTCTCTCAAGATCCCTATGCTCTTGATGTCCCCTCTAGCTCTCAGGATAATATTCCAAGTGAAGATGTCCCTTCCAGCTCACGAGATGTTTTCTCCAGTACCCAGAACGATGATTTTGATAAATTCCTATCATGGAATAATGAAGAATCCCTCTGGAGAGCCTACAAAAGATACAAAGATGGACCAAACAGCTCAAAAGATAACACTGAAGAAGGGTTCCACAAGTTTTGGTAAAATCCTTTGTCTTGTAATATCACGTGTGTGCTTCCTTCAAATAATTGGCCCATGGAAGTCAAAGGTTGTTCTGAAATGTACTGTTCATCGACCGGCACTGTCACTATTCACTATAGCAATAGATAGGTTACTATTCAGGAATAGTGTCAATCTGCGAATCCAATGTGTTTATTTTATTCAGTTGTGTTGCCTATATAAGGCCCCTTGTATCATGTAATGGGCCAGATCCAGCCTTCGTCTGAATATTATTGTGAAGTTTTCTCATCATGAACCCCTAAAATTCTCCATTCTTCTCATCCAAACATGGTTCCTCGACTTCTAGAATCCTCTTCTTAATTCGGTAGTATGGTGTGGTTCAATATGCTTTGCCTTTTAGTTTTTCAGACTCAATCTTGAAGCTCAACTCTCAAGGTGCCAGAAATTTCTTATCCACAAGTTCCACTCACAATGGCGAGTGGATAGCACACTAAACCACACCATACTACTGAATTAACAAGAGGATTCTAGGAGTCGAGGAACCATGCTTTAATGAGAAGAATGGAGAATTTTAGGAATTTATGATGAGAAAACTTCAAAATAATATTCAGACGAAGGCTGGATCTGGCCCATTACATGATATAAGGGGCCTTGTATAGGCAACACAACTGAATAAAAGCAAATACATTGGATTCGTAGATCCGACACTATTCATGTTACTATCTATGAATAGTAATCTATCTACTGCTACAGTGAATAGTGAACAGTGCCGACCGATGAACAGTACATTTCAAAACAACTTTTGACTTCCATGGGCCAATTATTTGAAGGAAACACACACGTGATATTACAAGACAAAGGATTTTATAGAAACTTGTGGAACCCTTCTTCAGTGTTATCTTCTGAGCTGTCTGGTCCATCTTTGCATCTTTTGTAGGCTCTCCAGAAGGATTCTTCATTATTCTATGGTAGGAATTTATAAAAATCATCATTCTGGGTACTCGAGGAAACATCTCGTGAGCTAGAGGGGACATCTTCATGTGGAATATTATCCTAGGAGCTAGAGGGGACATAAAGATTATAGGGATCTTGAGAGAGGGGTCCACCTCGATCCATGTCCATCGATCCTAGGAATCCATGTCCATCGATGTGCCTGATGGCTGATTTTGTTAGTGGAAATAGTCCAAGGCTTCTTGGATGGTTTCTCTCATGTTGCTCCATGAATTAGAATAATCCCAAGATATAGGTACATTTACATCAAAAGGCCATACTTCTCTAGAAACAGTGCGATTTTCCTGGCAGAGGATTCTTTGAAGCTCTCTGTACTCTTGAGGTATTGATGCAATACATCTTGGAAAAGTTCGATATACACGAGTAACTTCCAGGTTGAATTGAGGCTTGTATGTGGTTGTTCCACTTAAGCATGGTTTTGATCTCACATCTCCAGTAGAGCTGACAAATGTCCATGGTCTATGAAAGAGCATGATAGTATTTCTTTCAGGCTTTGGTCTTTCTATATGATTTTGGAATGTGAATACCACTCTCCAAGCACTGGGGGTTGAAACCATATCAGCATATCTATTAAGCCTTTCTGGTTGGAATAATGAAGCGGAACAACCACATACAAGCTTAAGTGGACCAGACAGCTCAGACAGCTTAGAAGATAATACTGAAGAAGGGTTCCACAAGTTTCTGTAAAATCCTTTGTCATGTAGTATCACATGTGTTTCCTTCAAATAATTGACCCATGGAGGTCAAAAGTTGTTTTGAAATGTGCTATTCACCGACCGGCACCGTTCACTATTCATGATAGTAGTAGACAGGTTACTATTCATGAATAGTAACATGAATATTGTTAGATTTGCGAATCCAATATGTTTGTTTTATCTAGTTGTGTTGCCTATATAAGGCCCCTTGTATCATGTAATGGGGGCAGATCCAACCGTCGTTTGAATATTATTGTGAAGTTTTCTCATCATAAATCCCTAAAATTCTCCCTTCTTCTCATCAAAGCATGGTTCCTCGACTCTTAAAATCCTTTTGTTAATTCGGTAGTATGGTGTGGTTCAGTATGCTCTCCACTCGCTAGTGTGTGAAACTTGTGGATCATAAATTTCTAGCACCTTGAGGGTTGAGCTTCAAGATTGAGTCTGGAAAACTAAAAGGCAGCCCCTTAAAGTAGGCCTAGAGGGCCTGGCATTGGGGATAGCATACCTATTTTCAGATTCAGGCTTGTCTCCGCTTCCTTCTTAGTATTTTGAAATAAAAATTTTGTACAGTTATCAAATGCGTTCTGATTCTCTAAAATTCGTTTAAGGAACAGAATCAGAAAAAATCAATTCTGTTCAGAATCGATTTTTTGGATCAGAATCGTTACCAAACGCACTCTAGTAAAACGATTTTTTGGATCAGAATCGTTGCCAAACGCACTCTAGTAAAATTAAGTCCCTTCTTCTCCTCCTTCTTCTGCTCCTTCTCCTCCTTCTTCTTCTCTTTCTCCTTCTCCTTCTCCTTCTCTTTCTCCTTCTCCTTCTCCTCCTCCTCCTCCTCTTCTCTCTCTCTCTCTCTCTCTCTCTCTCTCTCCATACATTACACAAATCAATTGAGAGAATGTGAAGGACCCAATTGAGCGAACGCTTAGGGCGCGCATGGCAATACTTCTACTTCAGAAATCATCTTCTTACCAGAAGTTTTGCTCTAGAAGTTGATTTCTAATCAGAAAAATTCATTTGGAAACGGTTGAAAATTTATACTTCTGAAACATTATTAACACAAAATCTTCTATAAAAAATTATTGTCAGCGGCCGAAAAATTTCTACTTCATTTTTAAACTTTTTAAATTTCTTTAAAAAATAATTTTTATTATTCAAAAATATTATTTACTTTTAAAAATAAAAATTATTATTTATTTTTTACTTTAGCGGTGGGCGACACGGTGGTCAACGGTTGGCCGCGGGGGTCGGTAGTGGGCACGGCCGGTGGAGATCGGCAGTGGGCGGTGGTCGGCGGTGGTCGCGGGCAGCGATGGGCGGAGGTTGGCAGCGAGAGGCGGTAGGCGGGTGGCGGCAGTAGCGGGCAGCAGTCGACGGAGGTCTGTGGTGGGCGGCGATGGGCAGCAGCCGGCGATGGTTGATGGTGTAGGTGGTTGGTGGCGGCGGGCGGCGACGGAGGTCGGCAGAGACGGACATGGTCGAAAAGAGGATGAGGAGAGAAGGACTTCTTGAGTTTTTTTTTTTTTTTTGGCCCAATAAGTACTTCTTGAGTTGAGAAGCAATTTTTTTTTTAACTTCTCAAATTAGGGAATCAACTTCAAAAGTGAAAGTTCACTACAGAAGTAAATTTTTTTACCAAATGGATTTCTGCTTCAGAAGTTACGTTACCAAACGGATTTCTGCTCCAGAAGCACTTCTAGAGCAGAAATCCACTTCTGCTTCAGAAGTAGAAAAATCTACTTCTGTTTTAGAAGTTGATTTTTGATCAGAAAAAGGCGTTTAATAACAAGACAAAGTTTCTGCTTTTCGAACAGAAATTCGTTTGGTAACGGTTGAAAATTTCTACTTCTAGAACATTATTAATACAAAATATTCTACGAAAAATTATTGATCCTAACATAAAATGCATGTTATTCAAGAAAAGTCAGTATTTGCATTTATGTAAATGCGGACCAAATTATGGGAAAATTGTATTAATGAATACGATAGCCGAACTCATATATTAACGCTAAAAGCACGGGTAGTTCCAGTGCTTCCTCTCATGTGCCTCTTAGCGTGGTTTATATTGCAATGGACATAATATATGAACCTTTTTCGTGCCTAAACCATCTCTAGAAGCACAAATCTACGATAGTTGTATGTGCCTTGAGATCACCTAGATATTAATGAGAACTTGGCACATAAAACTAAAATAATGATGAGCTTGTTTTGGCATAAAGGCATCTCTAGGCAGACAGACAAAAGGCAAAAACTGAGGTGTTATCATCTTTATCTTTTCAACTCAGCTTTGGTTTTCCTGATTTTTTTTTAAATGGAGGGCACGAGATCACAGGTTTCATCGGATCAGAGAATGGTGTTTTGGGAGCAGCCGTACCCATTATTGGACTAAACCAGACAAAAGAAGAGAGAGACAAAATCTAAGAATTTATGCAGATAGGAATATCTAACCTATCAACCACAATCAATAAAGATAAGTGCGCAAATCAAGGAACTAAGAACATGAGGATAAAACTTATCAAATCAAAACATGGCATCCCTAATGAAGCCCAAAAGGCTTAGAGAAGGGGTATTTGGAGGTTTGGAAGGAGTTGAGGACATTTGGAGATAATTTGTCCAAATGAACAAAATTGTCGTTTTGAAAAGATTCGGAATCAAAATCATCAGAAATAGGGTTGGCCAGTTGAATGTGCCCATTTCCCAATTTCTGAGATTTTCTAGAATTTTTCTGGATTTTTGGAACGATTTGCCCATAGGAGGGCAAAATCGTCGTTTTGAGAAAGATCAGAAGTGAAAATCACAAAAGAATGGTTTGGCCAGCCAAATTTGACTATTTCCCATTCTCTGTGATTTTTTGAAATTTTTCGAAACGATTTTCTCATAAGGGGCAAACCGTCATTTTTGAAGAAAGAGAGAATAAAATCATCAAAAATAGGATTGGCCAGTTAAATGGGCCCATTTCCTAATTTTTGAGATTTTTGAGATTTTTTGGAATTTCTTTAGGATTTTTTCCAAATTTTTTAGAATTTTCTTTTATGAATTTTCCATTTTTTGGAATTTTTAATCATTTTCTGAATTTTTTTATTATTATTAAAAGAATTATCCGAACCGAGTCGGGTTGAGACAGACGAGCGAAGAGAGAGACAAAAAATGAAAAGCAATGGCTAAAAAGAAAAAAAAAATGACTTCTGATGATGAGAAGTAACTTTTTTTTACTTCTCAAAAGATCCTCAAAAACAGTTTCTGAAGTAAAATGTTGTTTCAGAAGTAGAAATATATAATTGCAAACCAAACGGATTTCTACTCCAGAAGCACTTCTGAAGCAGAATTTCTGCTTCGGAAGTGTTACCATGCGCGCCCTTAATGTTAGAGGCCAAAAGTTGAACCCAATCTCCCTCATAAACTCAACAAAATGGACGATTCATCTTTTTTTTTTAAGGTAAGTTAATAGATGATTGTCGGTAAAATTGGAGTGACATAATCATCATGAAAAGCCGACACTTCGGATTTGTTGCTTCACATTGTGTTATTTGTCTGTCTATCAAAACTGCACGAAGTGCGTGCAAATCGGGCAGAATAGTTTACAAATGTACGCAAGAATGAAAGGAATGAGTGATTTAATCTATATACATAATGCAGTACGATAAGCATATATATATATTGCAGAATATTTTACAAATGTACGCAAGAATGAAAGGAATGAGTGATTTAATCTATATACATAATGCAGTACGATAAGCAAATATATATGCGCGCGCGCTTGAATCCTTGACTCTACTACACTATCCCAGTGCTTCGCTACAAAAGTAACATCTTACTTGCTCTGAGAATAGTCCTCAGCAGTCGGCACTGCTGCAGCTGGGAACTCATCGTTGATGTTCCTGAAATTGGACCATCAAATGCACCAACCCGACATATCAACATGAGCGATCGTCGCTGTTTCCTCAACTTGATACCGGGATCCATAATGACAAAAGCCAGACATTGTAGAGCCTGCCGCCAGAAAACAACATCGGCATCAGTCATTGCTGCTAGGTTTTACACTTAGACTAGGCATATTCTCCTTGTGCTAAACTCTCTATTTACAAATCTACAGTGAAGTTCACTCAAGATGAAACACCTGTTTCTTTCTACATTCTTCGCTTGCCGTCACTCAACCTATAGTGGTTGACTCGTTGTTACGCGCAAAATGCTCGAGCTGGTATCAAATGAGGTTAAAGAACTACCTGGTGCTTCTGGTGTGGAAGAATTTGGACTCTCCTGTGAAGGCAACAGAGCAGCTGGAGATTCCACAGCTACTGAAGGGAGATCTGGAGTTCGCAATAATCCTACCAACAGGAAGCCAATTGACTCGTTCCAAATTTCCACAACTTCTCCCGCTATGTAGGTGATCATTGAAGATTTTTCCAGAAGAAAAGTTCTTAGATCAGGTGTTGATGTCTTCTCAAACTCTTGGGTGAGCAAAAGTTTGGCCAAAACTACGATGCACTCCTGAAAATCAATAACAAAATCAGATCAACCACTCTTGAGATTTAAGTAAGGCTTCCAAGACGACAACAGCATCGACCCTTTTCTCTCTCCCCCTCTCTCCCACCTTCATACAATTGTACAGGAGAGACAATGTTGCTATCTGACCAATGTACCGCCTATGTGAAGTACTGATTTTACTGTTATCCAGTTATGTATGAGTTAAAGAACTACCAATTTACACCTCCATATGGACACACAAGCAAGAAACAGATAGACACAGTAGGACTTTCCATTTTCCTGCACTTTTGGACTGACCTACAGTTGGAATATAAGTCTGTGTAGACCATAAAGAGATGAAACTCTCAAGATACTAATTCTCTTGCATCAACAAATCGCACTCAGAGCAACTCTACCTTCCAGAGTATATTCTTCACTTCGGGAATCGTTCTCACCAGTGGAAGTAATACTTTGACTTCAATCATGTAACAGAGTACCACGGTATCTGAAGTCAAATCACAGAAATAAGTTTTCCCAGACAGCAACTCATAGAGGCCCATGATACATCCTTGAGGAAAAGTCGTATGTAGACCATGGGGGCTATTAGGACACCTGACTTCAGACTGCCATAAGAGGAGCATAAGAAGCAGTACTTGCCATTCTATAAACCATTAGAAAAAGTTGCAGGTAGCAAAAGAGGTCCTTTTAAGTGGTCTAATCAGTCTAATACGTAATGTACGGTCTCGAAAAGACCTTGCTTGTTGACATGTGTTTACCTTAACTAGACCATTTGCAATAAGATACAAAGACCTTGGCACCCATCCCTTCTCTGAAAGTACCACTCCCTGGGGCTTGACTGTTTCGTTCACAGAATTCTCTAGAGCCTGGCGAAACTCATATGGGAGACTACCAAGACAAGGATGCCGACTTATCATGTCTCTTGCCCTGGGAACCTTTATGTGAGGAGGAGACCTTAACAGTTTCTTGTAATCACTCTGCCGGCAGAGAAATGAGTTCTTTTCAGAACACACAGAATGACAACAGGATCAAGCTAACAGGTGTCAAACAAACGAATACTGAAGAACCCAGTCTTCCATCGCACTGATCGTTAGATGAATATGTTTCCATTGTGTATGATGACTATAATAACTTGATAGATGTCTACAGGCAAATTCAGATCCTCAGATACTCACTTTGCCCCTTTCTAAAAAATAACTGAAATGGTGTGTTTACTAGCAACAATTAGTTGCTAAAAGTCATCTTATATTAAATACTCCTCACCAGCCTCTCAAGTTAAAGAATAATTAATTGATAATTCCACTCAACTTCTGTGAACTACATTAGTTTTCTCCTGTTAAGAGCCACTTCTATGATGGCCAGCACTCTGCACCCCAAAAAATGTTTTCTTGGATTTCTGGTCTGTACCGAGAGAGAAGAAAGAGAAGAGGAGGGTTCTGCAGAAGCTACTACCTGGACAAGCTCATGAAGATGAAGTGACAATTTATCTTCCAACACACCAGCTTTGCCAAGATTCTGAATGAAATCTTCTAAATCATTCAGCAGTGAACATGTAACTTGACTTGTTCTCATGCTTCGTAAAACCTGAGAACTTCCCACAATAAGCATTGATCTGCTATCACTTCTTATGAGAGAGGAAGAGCTAATATGGTAGCAAAGGAAAATCTACATATAGCACCATACGCAAAATCTAGAGAATAAAGTTTATGTTTCAGAACCTCAGGAAATGCAAGAAGAATGTCTTCTAAAAGCTTTCTGGCTTCCTTTTCTTCTGCTTCACTTTCACTAATGACATCAGCTATAATGTTACTTTCCCCTAGAGAGAGAGAGAGAGAGATAAGTCGGCAGTGAAAATGAAGGTGTCTCATACAAGAACAACCACTGTAAAAGGAGAGAGATTTGAGTTGACTTTAGGGGGAAAAAGGGCCAGTAACTATGGGTCTCTTGTATCGGGTATCAATAGCAGAACCAGTCCGCAGTGTAATGAGGTAATGAATTAATTGTGCCCGTACTTCAACTACTTAGAAGAGTGAATTAACCTTTTCTCTCAATGTTAAGCCGTCAGTCGACATGCATCCAATGTATATCAAGCAGATCTCTTAACAATTCCCATTGCTTGTAAGTTGAATCTACATGTGAAATCTACAATGTAGACATACTGCATCAAACAGCCGAAGGACAAATAAGAGAAACAAACAATATGAAAATTTGAGTGTGTTAAGATTCGAACCCTCCACTTGAAGCTCTGATACCATCTTGAACAACTGTTTTTCTCAAAAGCTTGATGTCCCCACGATGAATATAAAGCATATATCTTAACTGGTGATATGTCTTTTAAAAATTAAAAAGAAGAATAACATTCATCCACAACATTCAAAGTTATAAAGAGAATCAAAATAACCAGAAATTCAGGGCCATGGTTTTGGAAGTTGCTTGTGTGCAGCACTCAATTTCAGTAAACTCTAAAGAAAGCAGCTCAGCAAAAGCACAACCAATGCCTATAATGAACTCTAATTCTGCAGATGCTGTCCCTTGTTACGGTGACACAACATAAACTCTCATTTCTAGGTCATTTCAACTGATCCCTGCCCAATCTGAAAAAATTCAGCAAGGCCATTTTTGGACACGGGCCCAACCAAATAACATCGGCAGAATTAAAGAACCTATTCGTTCTATAGGACAATTACAAAGCATGGAATCTGAAATAATTGTACAAAAGAAGTCGGTTCATTTCCATCAAAGAAGGGAATTATCAATAAGCCAATGCACAATCCAAGTATGAATTACACTTGCATTGTAGGGAACTTTCAGTGGACAATCAGAGAAGTGAAAGTCTTGGCAGTGCTGTCACATGAAGTGAAATTGATTTCCATCGAGAAACCAAATTTCCACCCAGCATACCTAGGACATGTCTTTATTTCCAGTCAATCACACTACTGCTGGATAACAGAAAAATACGATTCTACTTTCACAGGATCGACAACCCAATGCAATTGCCAAACAAAACGATCTATGACCACATGAAGTACAGCAGATAAATAGTTGAAGCATGATAATAAAGATAATCAAGTATATACCCATATATTCACGAATTTTTCTCCTTGCAATCTCATGGGCTCGAAGAAATGCACTGCAGGTATAACATGCGAATTTTAGCTTCTTTAGGGTCAAATAGTTGACCAGCTTTTGTGGGAAAATGCCTATGCCAAAGCACTTATAATCATTCCGAAAATCAATATGAAGTTTCAAGCCTTTCCAGTCACACAAAGGCTCTCTTGAAACTGAATCGATTGCATCATCAACTGAGCCCATCAAAAGATATGCCGTAGTTTGAGTTACCCTTCCATCATCAAGCATCCTCTTGTAAGCAGCCTGAGCAGCTGGGAAAATAACCTAAGTCAACTTTTACGGAATTCCCACAGACAGCCTTTCCAGTTTGGCAGAGTTAAATCGAGAAACACTACATATCAGGACCCACTGTATAAATGGGCTTAAAATTTTGAAGCAGCAGATCAGGAAAGAAAAATTTACTTTACCAGCGGCAATACAGGTCGTATAAAATGAACATCTAATGAAGCTTTATGAATCTGGATGTCTTTCCTACTTTACTGTTAGAATAAGGTAGAGATAAAAATATATCAAATATTAACCACCAGAGGATAAGTATATGTGACTCACCCCTTAAGAGGTGTGAACAGTAAAAATATGATAATTTTATTGATAAAACTCAATCTATATATACATAATAAACCCAAAGACCATTCTACCCTTTTTCATCTCTAACACTCCCCCTCAAGCTGGAGCATAAATATCAATCATGCCCAGCTTGTTACAAATATATTCTATTCTCCCATTACCCAGAGGTTTAGTAAAAATATCTGCAAGTTGTTCACTAGTCCTAATATAATTGGGAAAAATCATTCCACTCTGGAGCTTCTCTCGAATAAAATGACAGTCAACCTCGATGTGTTTAGTTCTCTCATGAAACACAGGATTGGAAGCTATATGTATTGCTGCCTTGTTATCACACCATAAAAACATAGGGGCCGAAGCTTTAAAGCTTAATTCAGTCAGGAGTTGCTGAATCCACATCAATTCACATGTCACTTGTGCCATGGCTCTATATTCTGACTCAACACTGGAACGAGCAACAACACTCTGTTTCTTACTCTTCCAAGACACTAGATTTCCTCCAACCAAGGTACAGTAGCCAGTAGTTGATCTTCTATCATCTGGAGATCCTGCCCAATCCGCATCAGAGAATCCTTCAACTCTACTATGACCATGATTTTGATAAACAATTCCTTTACCTGGAGCCTTCTTCAAGTATCTCAAAATCCGAATAACTGCATCCCAGTGAGATGTACGAGGGGAAGATAGAAACTGACTTACCACACTAACTGGAAAGGTAATATCTGGTCGAGTAACTGTGAGATAATTCAGCTTACCTACCAATTTTCTATATCTCTCGGGATTATCAAGAATTTCTCCTCCATCAGCTACCAGTTTAATTCCTTGTTCCATAGGTGAATCAAGAGGTTTTGACTCCAACATACCTGTCTCAGTGAGTAAATCCAGGACATACTTCCGCTGTGACAGGACAATACCTTTCTTTGATTGTGCCACCTCAATTCCTAGGAAATACTTCAACTTGCCTAAGTCCTTGGTCTGAAATTGTTGCTGAAGATAGAGTTTTAATTCAGCTATACCAGCCGAGTCATCTCCAGTGATGATAATATCATCAACATACACAATCAAGAACAACCTGCCTCTCTCTGATTGTTTATAAAAGAAAGAATGATCATTTTCACTTCTAGATAGTCCAAATAAGAGTAAAACCTCAGAGAATCTTCCAAACCATGCTCGTGGAGATTGCTTCAAACCATACAAGGACTTCTTTAACTTACAAACCAATCCACCAGACTCCCCCTGAGCAACAAACCCGGGAGGTTGCTCTATATACACCTCCTCATCAAGAGTACCATGCAAGAAAGCATTCTTTACATCAAGCTGAAACAAGGACCAGTTATATGTAGCAGCAAGAGAGATCAAAATGCGAACAGATGTAAGCTTAGCAACAGGAGAAAAAGTATCCAAATAGTCAACCCCATACACCTGAGCATACCCTTTCGCAACAAGTCTTGCTTTCAGGCGAGCAAGAGAACCATCAGGATTGACTTTCACAGTATACACCCATCGACAACCAATAGCAGTTTTACCTGACGGAAGAGGTACCAAGTCCCAAGTTTCATTAACCTGTAATGCCTTTAATTCCTCTTCCATAGCTGTCCTCCAGCCAGGGCTTTGTAAAGCCTCAGCTACAGACTTGGGAACAGGATATTGATCAACAGTGGATAAAAAGGAGCGAAAAGAAGATGACACAGAATTGTACGAGACAAAGTTTGCAATAGAATGTTGAGTACAAGCACGTATACCTTTGCGGTGAGCAATAGGAAGGTCAAGATCAGATATTACCTGAGTATCAACTAAAGGTAGATCTGGAGCTGAAGATGACGCAGTAGTGACGGGAGGAAGGGGGGGATCAGTAGCTGCTCGAGAACGCCGAGTGTACACCTGGAGAGGAGGAGGTTCCTGTGCAGACACTGGCGAGACAAGTGGATCGGGTGACTGAATAATAGTCACATGTAAGTCTTCATCCATCTCAGAAACAGTAATTGGATCTTCATGATAAGGAGTAGACTCAAAGAATGAAACATCAGCAGCTATAAAGTATTTCCTCAAGGTTGGGGAATACTAACAATATCCTTTTTGAGTACGAGAATAGCCCAAAAACATACATTTAATGGCTCTGGGATCAAGTTTTGATACTCCAGGTCGATGATCACGAACAAAGCAGACACAACCAAAAGTATGGGGTGGTAAAGCAAACAAAGGCTGATTGGGAAATAAAGTGGAGAAAGGAATACCACCTCGTAAGACAGAAGAAGGCATACGATTAATAAGGTAGCATGCAGTAAGAACAGCATCAGACCAAAAGGTTTTAGGAACCTTCATCTCAAATAACATGGACCTGGTGACTTCCAATAAATGTCTGTTCTTCCTTTCAGCTACACCATTTTGTTGAGGTGTATCGGGACAAGAAGATTCATGAATCATACCACGTTGAGTCATAAAGTCAGAGAAAGGTGCAGAAAAGTACTTTTTAGCGTTATCAGAACGCAAGACTTTGACATGCACACCAAACTGAGTATAAATTTCAGAAATAAAGGCTCGAAATATAGAAAACAATTCTGAACGACTTTTCATTAAATATAACCAAGTAACTCTGGAATAATCATCAACAAAAGTAACAAAGTATCTAAAACCCAAATTGGGAACCAAATGACAAGGACCCCAAATATCTGAATGTACTAATGAAAAAGGAGATGCCGCTCTTTTATTGACTCGAGGAAGGTAACTGACACGATGCAATTTACCAAGTTGGCATGATTCACACTCTAAACTAGAAAGAGACCGAAAGCTAGAATCCAACTTCTGAAGACTGTGTAGCGAAGGATGTCCAAGACGACAATGAATCTGATGTAGAGAAGCAATACTGGGGCAAGCAATGGAAGGAGCATCTTCAAGCACATACAGCCCCCCCATCTCTCGTCCTCTACCAATCGTCTTCTTCGTAACCAGATCCTGAAAAATACAAGAATCGGGGTAAAAAGTCACTGAACACTGAAAGTGTTTGGTTAATTTACTAACCGACATGAGATTGAAAGGAAAGTTTGGAATGTAAAGTACTGAGGATAATGATAAAGAAGGGGTTGGATGAACTATACCAACTCTCTTAACTTGAGAAGATGAACCATTGGCTAAAGTAACAGTAGACGATGATGAAGTGAGAGAAGAAAATATACCTGAAAGACCTGACATATGATCGGATGCCCCCGAATCAATGACCCAAGGGCGAGAAGTAGCTGAAATGCATGCAGTGGCATTACCTGTCTGGACTAGAGTAGCAGTGGAAGAAGAAGTAGGCTGTGAAATCTGAGATTGGTTGTATCGTGAAAATTCCTCATCAGACATAACCACTACATTGCCTTGAGAAGACTGTGATAAGGACAAAGAGTCAATGCCAGATGCAGCATTGGCAAACTGCTGCTGTTGTCCCGGTCTACCATGTAACTTGTAGCAAAATTTCTGAATGTGGCCAGGTTTTCCACAATAATGACAAGCCCGAATAGCCCCTGAGCTCTCAGTAGAGGTTTGTGGCTGTCCAAAAAGCTGTCTTTGTCCTTGGCCTCTTCCTATTCCTGTGCTTCGACCACTACGGCCACCACGACCACTATATCCTCCACGATTGCCTTCATCACCCCTACCTCCACCAGTTCTATATTGAGAAACAAGAGCTGAACTATCAACAACAGATGCAGTGCTCTGAGAAGAACCACGGGATACCCGAAGAACTCTAGCGTATGTATCCCTAAGCGATGCAATAGTCTCTCCTCCAAGAATCTGAGACCTAACAGCATCGTAGGCCGGACCAAGACCTCCTAGAAAATTCATCACAGCCAATTGTTCTCTTTGAAGTCGCATTTGTTCAGCATTAGAAGAAATAGGAAGAAGAGCATTCAACTCTTCATACATTCTATTAAAATCAGCAAAGTATTGATCAATGGAACGCCACTTGCTCTCAGATCGGTGAAACTCCTGTGACAGTTCATATATCCTAGAAATATTGTTCTGGCCAGAATACAATACATCTATATACTCCCACAATTCCTTGACTGTATCAATATGAGTTACCAAGTCTACAATATTACTCTCCATAGAGTTCAAAAGCTGACCCATAATACGTGCATCAATGACATCCCAATTTGCATCATTAGTAGGTTTAGTTCCAGTCAAGTGTATATGTTGATTTCTTCCCGTCAAAACAAACTTAACAATCTTCTTCCATTGTTGAAAGTTGGTAATACCCTCAAGCTTCTTATCAGTAATTCGAGAAGACGAAGAGGAAATTACCTCAGTCGTCGCGGTACCACTTTTCTCAGGATCAGGATTAACCATTGTAATTGATGACCACTTTAAATCAGTTCTAGCAACTCAATAACCCAACGTCAGAAAAATCACGCCTCCAATACTCAACACGCCATTCAGTGAGTCACCAGCCGAGAGCACGACATAACATCAGCAAGATATGTGAACCGCAAAAGCTAATTATCAAATCTACATCCAACAGAGAACCCAATCTACTCAAGAATCAGCAATAGCAGCCCCTGCACATCACTCCTCTAGAGTCTCCAACACTGGCAGCAAGAACACTTCCAAAGAACACCTCCAACTCTCCAAGTATCAACTCACATAGCAAATCAAGCACGTTTACATCACACCCCAACACCAAGAAATTCAAGAAGGAGATACCACAGCTGTCGCTAGGCCTAGGGACGTCGGATCTGGGGAACCAGAGCTGTCGCCAGGCCTGGGGATGCTGGATCTGGGGTCACCGGCCACGGGCGACGCTGGACGACTCCGGCCTTAAGGTTGCCGGCCCTGGGCGACGCTGGGCTGACGTCGCCAGGCCTTGGGGACGCCGGATCTGGGGTCGCCGGCCCTGGGCAACGTTGGGCGACGCCGGCCTTAAGGTCGCCGGCCCTGGGCGACGCTGGGTTGAGGTCGCCGGGCCTGGGTGATGCTGAGTTAGGGTTGCCGGCGAGTGGTGGTGGCTGGTGGTGGTGGCTGTGGCTGTGGGTGGTTTAGGTTTACGGTGGTTTAGGCTCTGATACCATGTGAACAGTAAAAATATGATAATTTTATTGATAAAACTCAATCTATATATACATAATAAACCCAAAGACCATTCTACCCTTTTTCATCTCTAACAAGAGGCATACCCGAGTTGCTTGTAAATTTATCTGGGCCAGGTTACTGCCGCAGGTAGAAACACTGTGAGGGTGCACACCTTCCAATTCCATGTTATTTAAGGACATCAAGTAACTTTTGACAGCGAACCAATCAAAAGGCCCCAAATCATCATTTTGAAGATTTTCACGAGCCTCTAGAGCTACGTCCATCATTTTGTACTTTGTGTAGTCCAATGTGAGTTTCTGTGACAATTTCAGGCATGAGAAACTTGAGAACTAATGAGGCTTCAACTGTACACAGAACCCTTTAGACCACATGACATGCCAGAAACATCAGTCACTCAGCAAGAATATTGCATGTCTTGGAGACCAGTTGGAGATATGGGCTGACATACTACCAACATTTTATTCTTTTTAGGAAACAAGAACTCTTCCTCCCTTCAATTGACATTTTCAGATGCTCATGCATTGAAACTTTACCTCAGACAAACAGATTTAAATCCACTGAGAAACTATCTACGTTTTTTAAAGGGCTAATTTCCAAAAAAAAACCCCAAACTTTAGGTTTAGTCCCAATTCTGCCCCAAACTTTCTGTCTAAAAAAAAATCCCAACTTTCACTCTAGTCCCAAATCTGACCTCACATCCAATAATGGCCACTAGTTTCTTCAAAATTATCAACATCAGAAGGCTGTTATTGTTCTATACGAAAGTGAAGGTGTTGATGAAGACGCAGGTCCTGATAATGAACCTCTAATTGGCTTGATGTCCATAATTTTGAAGAAACTAGTGGTGATTTTTGAACGCGTGGACAGATTTGGGATTAGAGCCAAAGTTGTTTTTTTTTAGACAAAAAAGTTTGGGGCAGAATTGGGACTCGACCTAAAGTTGGGGGTCTTTTAGGGAATTAGGCCGTTTTTTAAATGTTAACTTCTCTAATTTTTTTGGGATAAGTGCACTGAAAGTCCTAAAACTTATCAAGAATTTGCGATTGAGTCCTAAAACATTTAAAAAGTGCAATTAAGTTCTAAAAGTTGTCACGAAAGTGCAATCGAGTCCTAAAACTTTCAAAAGGTGCAATCAAGTCCCAAAACTTGTCAAGAAAGTGCAATCAAGTCTTAAAACTTTCAAAAAGTGCAATTAACGGAAGGACTTGATTTCACTAATTTGACGAGTTTTAGAACTTGATTGCACCTTTTTAAAGTTTTAAGACTCAATTGCACTTTCTGACAAGTTTCGAGACTTAATTGCACTTTTTGAAAGTTTCAGGACTCAATTGCACTTTTATGACAAATTTTAGGACTTCCAACGCACTTATCCCTTATTTTTTTATTCCTCAGAATTTGTTTAGCAGTTGAAAGTCTAATTATGAGCAACTATGAAATGCTAAACGTTAAAAGACACTGCTAACTAGTTAGGAGGACTTGAGCCATGAACTGTGCTTTGACTTATTCCAGAGTACTACTATATAGCAGTTAATCTATAATCACAGGCTCAGCAGTATATAATATTCCACATTACTAGTTGATGGGGTTTTCCAGAGCCTTACATACATCCTACCCTCCTACTCCTAGTAACTTAACAATTAAGTCAGAATTTCTGACATGGTATCCAAGCTAAATTTCAATTTATTCATGCCCCATCTAATATTTCATCACACGTGCGGTTCTTTTCGAAATATATCATCAGGACCAAGGTTACTACAAGACATAAAATGATCTGTTTGTGAGGAGACGCATATTAAAAGTCAAAGTAAATCTTCCTTATGCTGTCTCTCAAGGCACCAACCATTAAAAAAAGTGCTAAAAGACTCCATTATCAATGACTCCCCATTCTAAGATATATCATTCCCTGGCAATGGAGAAAGCATCATCTGCCAGATGATGGTTCAGAATTCAAAATATGGCCCTTATCAGAAGAAGTTATTTTGTAACACGGAAGAAATGACATTACTGGGATAATACTACGTCAATAGGACACATCTCACCGTTTCTCAGAAAATGCTTCTCCTCGGCAGTTACATTCTTTACTGGTAATGTATCTTTCAATTCCATAATAGGTTATGCCTTGGTTAATAAAGAAAATTGTGTTACTTTCTAGGGGAACTTATTACAATCTTGCAAGGTTAGCAACAAATTTGACATAACCCTTTGCAAGATTCAAAGTTAATGGATTGACTCCAACCTTTTCTTTCAAGCCATTGATTCTGAACTAATTCACTAGGTGCCACTAGACCAAGTGTAGTATTTGACAGATGACCCCACTCATCTAACCACAATTATCCTTATATCATCAAATTGATAGACAAATTGCTTTATGTGTCAGAAGCAACCACGTCGTAAAACATCAAGTATGCAATCACATCCATTAACCTACATGTTTCATCTGCAATTTAAAGGCCACAACCTGGTTTGAAAGCATAAAATATTCACTTAGGCAGTTATATCTCAATGCATTGAATTAAATTGGTCATCATGTGCTATACCAAAAGACAACAGTCTTGCAAACCACAAGGATGGGGAAAGTGGCGTTTGTCGCAGTTAGGATGGATGAACATAGGGTAATAGGTCAATTTCTTTGTTGGGAGCACTTTAATGGTAGTTGCGCACGGACATAGATGCGGATGTCACCACATCAAACAACTGAAGGACAAACAGGAGTAATGGAGATAATAACAACTAGTGCCAAGAATTGGACCTTTGAACTGAAGCTTTATACTCCTCTATTTCTCCCAAAAGCTTAAGTTGTCAGGAAACATGGCACAATATACACATATCTTAACAAGTTTGATCAAAGCCTGACATGAAATTTTTCAACATTATCTGCTCGAGTTGAGGACATAGCAAGGAAATACATTACTATTCTGGTTCCTACTTAGTTTAGTTTACTAATTGATATTCTATGTTAACTATGTTTCTTTGCAGTTCTTCAAAGCTGAATTTGGAACTACATAATTGGCCATTGCAATAAAACAAAAATCCAAAAAAAAGAAAAGTTCTTGATTGTAAAACGGTAGAAGTCAGTGGAGTCTCACCTCCATCTGTGATAGCTCATCCATGCCAAAGAGACTAAGCAAGAATTGCGCAGTAGACCCATTGACAACAAGTGTCAGAAAAACAGTGCCAGCAGTGAGAAAAAGGAACTGTTGAAAGAATGTGCATTAACTTTCAGGTTTAGTGGAAGTAAACCACTCTTATCATAAGGAGAATAATTGCTTAAAACAGACTGAAATGCATGTTTATTGGTAATAAAATACCAGGTTTCCTGTTTCTGAACTTATGTATGGTGTGGCACTGCTGGCATCCTGGAAGACAAATGAAAATAATGCAGATTAGAATGCGAAAGAAGATTCCTCCAGGATTTCTCCAGCATCCGTATAGGCTAAAAAGCATGCATTCAATTCAGACAAATCTTTCATCTTTCTCACAATAATATCTCTCACCGTGTACTTACTTAATCATTAAGCCACAGACTATCTTATAATTACATATCTATGTGCGGATAGTTTTTGAGGTGCAATTGCACTGTCCCAAATTTCACATGAATTACGATAATAAATATTCGAGATCTTTTTTCCGTTTGTGCTAATCTAACGTAATAAACCTTGACTTTGTGACTTATCTGTAAGTTCACATAGACAAAGGGGAAAAGGAATCTACTCCTCACAGTCAGCTGTACTACATTCATCAAAGCACCTTAACCTAGTGAGAGATAAGATCGCCAGTAGCCAAATTAACATAGCTATTAGGCAACATGAAGTTCATCCATTTTTCCACTAAAGGACTTTCACATACCGGTTGACTAAAGAAACATAAAGCTTCTAGATTTTTTATGCACTAGTACATCACAGTATAATATTCTGGAGAATGGAGAATCGTGTAATGAAGCACACATTAGTCTACTGATGACACCAAAGGGGGTAATACAATATTACTTTGATTGATAGGGCCATCGATAATGCAACTGCTCCTCTCAGACCGAACCAAAAGACCATGACAGCTTCTTTCCAGCTCAAACCATATCCAAAATACTGTAGAAGAGGATATAGAGTAACCACCACTATGGCTCGTGCGACTTGAGTAAAGAAATAAAGAAGAAAGAGATAGCCCCAGGAGCTCCCTGAAAGAAGCAGTTTAAATGACTCTGTGGATCAGTGAAGAAGATGGACAAATAGGTGCAACAATGCTGAAATTAAAGTAAAATGTCAGCAGTCCAAACTCCAAAGACCAAGTCAGACATATTCACTTGGCCACAGCCAAAGCTAAGATCAAAAAGCTATGTTATCTTCTCCGTATTGAACAGAGTAACAACCATTACTGGTTCCCAACAAAGACACGCCTAACGACTTTAGCTTCTAAAGCAAAACTGAACGTTGTTGTTGGTATCTCCTCTATCTTGACTACAAAATATATAAACAGTCCTAAAGCTAGAAAAATGTAAATCAAGAGAGATAAGCCTTCAGTTGAATGCCACCACAATAAGCTAGACTTGTCAAGAACTGTCACACTTAAATCAGTTATTCGGGTCAACAAAGAGGAGCTACATGTTTTTCTCGGTAGTTTCACGAATGTTTATAGCATCTTCAAATTCATCGAAGTTCAAGCCAAAAATTTTACTTAGTCTTCTGCTTCATCTGCAAAGTTTGCCATTCGGACCCGCCCATCTACCAGAGATGATATAGGTGTCCAATCTCCTCTTTAAGGCCTCTCCTTTCAATTCTTGGCATGTCAGCCACAACAAAGCAAGAAAAGAATTCTAATAAAACATAGCAAGAGCTAACAAAGTGCTTTGACTGACTATAGCAAAGAGAAATGCCGCACATACACCTCAAAATATGGGGGAAAGAAAATAAAAACAGATTGGGACTTGGAAGAGCAAACTGGCGAGATCAAGCCATAGAATCAATCTAGAATCATCCAACACTAGTCTGTGCAAACCCAATCTTAGCAAAGAACTTACCTGATCAAGAAAATGGACCTAAGTGCGTCTGAAAGCAGAATACCGGATTAACTAGACTTAAACTATCTCGATGTGACATTACTCTATCCAAACTAATTCTATGTCCCTTGTGCGAAAAACTATCTTACAGCAGGCATTTGATCAAGGAAAATGGTCAGTGTTTGCTTCATAAGCATAGGAAATAAGTCTTATGATTTGACGGATGATTTACAACAGCAATGATGATAATATGAATGGAAAATCAACAGTACCAGTTTTGGCGATATTGTCAGAGCAGAGAAAACCCTTTGCCATGATCACCCCACTGCAAGAAGATTTCTTTCAAAGGATGCATAAAATGTTTGAAGCATTTGATTTTCTCAGTAGAAAATAACATGGGACAGAGAATAACACGGCACAGTCATTCCCCTCGCTTGGCTATCTTGTTTACTTTCACCAAATCCACTTACCATCCCTTTTGAAAGTCCTACTAACCCAAAAAAACGCCAACTTCCTCTTGTGACCATCAAAACTTAAAGATATGCAAAGGAAACAAATAAATAGAATCGTGGAAGAATTGAGCCAAAGAGATGAGAAATAGATCTCAGTCACTGTTTAATCAGCTTTTCCATTAGGCAGCATGTTTTAGAACTTTTCAGTCACAGTAAGAGCATTTTGCAGGACTGATGATAAAACTAATCTCACATCATCCCCAGACAATGGAAGAGGGGCGCGTTACTGTTAATAATGCTATCCACTTTCCCTCCTTTCGTCTTCCTAGTCCCTCTGTTCCCAAAATTGGTTTTAAACTAATCATTGGGAAAAGCAAACACTGGTCTAATTTTTTCTGTGGAAGCGAGTCTAAGAAAGATACACTCTGATTATCGGTTTGCATCCAATTAATACTCGTACCACATATATAGCACTCCCAGACTTCCATTAAAACATTAGTAAAGGGCAAAAGGAAAACATCGTTCCAAAATTGCTTCACAGGTATAGAAACTGTAGCAACAAATTAACAAATAGAAAGCCAATGCAGTTACCTCAATATAAAAATCAACGTATTGGCAATGTAGGCTGTCCCCTCCCTGAGAGAGAGAGAGAGAGAGAATTATACAATCTCAGGAAAAATGCTGATGCTTGAATATGAGGTAAAAAAACATTTGACAGACGATGCTACACAAATGAAGATTCATCAAACATGTATAAGGGGAGCAATTCTGTGCATCAGCATTGTCAAAAAGTTTCAGGCTTCCAGTTCGGAAAAACAGAAAAGGACATATTTGAAGCACATGGTAATATATCAAATTCACTAGATACAAAAGCAAAAAGATACCTCCTCAAATCAACCCTTTTTGGCTATCCACAAATACCAACTGACTAGATATGACTACTAGGCTGTGCCCTGATGTCAACTTGCGAGTCAATAAGCCATAAAGAAGAGTGGTGGGTTGATATAGGACACAAAATTGATAAGTAAAAATCACTTCTCATAAACTAGACTTCTTTAAAAAGTTGATACGAAGTATTAGCCATCCTGTGGATGGGAATTTTCAATATACTACTGCACTTCATACAAGGAAAAAGTTATTACTTGCGGAGAAAATGGTTGGATGTAACCCCTGTGGAGGAACTTTCCTCGCCAGATAAAAATAGTGGCCACTAGTGGCAAATATTTAAATTAGAGAACAAATACTATGTTGCAGCTTGAGAGTTTTACTTTTAGTATAAACAGGAAAAAGAAAAGCGATACAAAAGAAAAAAGAGAATAACAGAAGTACCATATATTGTGACAAATCAACTTCTGGGGTTCCTCAGGAAAATAAAATATTGGGAGTACACTTCCAAGAAAATAAGGTGCAGGCAGAAAAATTAACAAAAAACCAAAAGAATTTGAACTTACCTTTGTTATTACCTCATTTATTGAAACAATAAAAAGTTACTTCTTTAAGTCTTAAAAGCAGCAGAAATTGGCTTCTGTACTATGGTTGAATGAGAAGGCTACTTTAGTGAATGTTCATCTACTAGTTGTTATTTCCCAGAGCAATTAAAGTTTAATTGTTGATCATTGTTTGTGTGGTTGAGTTTAGAGTCAGTTTGGCCTGTTGGGGCGACCTTAATTTTGGCTTTACAATTTAACGATTTGCTTTTATTTTTGCTTTTAGCCTTCGAGATTTGACTTTTATTTGATGATACTAAATACCTGAATCTTTAAACAAACACTATGGAAATGTAAGGTTCTTTAACCATGTGGAATCTTTTCATGATTTTCAGAAGCAAAGCAATTCTTTTTCGTTTTGGAAGGAAAGTCAACAAGTACTGTGCTTAAAAAAAGATGAAACAAATGGCTCTTGAAATTCCAGAACAAGCTCAATCTGGTAGTCTGAGATGTACTCAAAAGGAAACACAAACCACAATTGTGGAGATTAAAGTGCCGTTAGCATTGACAGAAATCGAGTACAGTATCTCCTCTGAATACCAAGACTTCTGTAGATCTTTAAGAACTCCAGATACTGAAAAGAACGGAAATGAAAAAAAAAATGAAAAAAAGAACTCACCAAAAGTCCTGCAAGCTCTGTCGACAATTACCTTTGAAAGTAGTCCTAGCAAGGGCAGCAAAAACCCTGCTTATCATTTGCATAATCAGGATTGTCATTCGAAGGACAGTACATCAGAAAGAAATTAACTATACTTACATTCCTAAAGTGACCACCGTTAAGATGCCGGAACTGTCAGCAACTTCCTGAGCCTATAAAACAAACAACGCATCCGTGTTCAAGGTCGAGTAATTGTCGAACTTGTACATGTGCTTTATGATTGGAGAAAACTGAATTCCCATGTTTAAACAATTATAAGCTTATAAATAACCTATAACCACTTCGCATGCTAAGAGCAACTAATTATATATATATATATATATATGTGTGTGTGTGTGTGTGTGTGTGTGTGTGTGTGTGTGTCGCATGCTAAGAGCAACTAATTTTATATGTGTGTGTGTGTGTGTGTGTGTGTGTGTGTGTGTGTGTTTTAATGCGAATAGCTTTTACTAACAGAGAAATTAACAGTCTTAAAAAGAATTGACACCTATGAGCTTCACATTACTGGTCAATGATGCCTTTCAACCACACCACTGTTACACTTAGTGTTGCCATGGATTGAGAAAATGAAGACAATGGGGGAACTAACAACCGACGTGGCATGAAAAGGCAAGAATAATATTGGTCTCAGAACTAGGCGATTTCTAGAGATATGAAGATAAAGAGCTAGAAAATTTTACTGATATAAGTAATGATTTCCACTTATGAAGAGTCATGCTCCTTTACTTACCTTTCAGCATGAAATGGATGAAAGTTCTCAATTCAATGGGGAAAAGAGACTAGAAAGAGTACAGCAAAAGTCAGTAAAACAAAATTCGAGCTTTTCCAACTCATTTGCAGTCATTGCCTTTAAATTGATGGAAAGCTACATGTTCCATCTATTCCAAACCCCACCTTTCCCCTTCTTTTTAAAAAAAATAAAAAAAATAGAAGAAAGAGCTGGAAGGAGTAGCAGCTTGAGGGCCTGCTTAAGACAACATGTTTGAAGGGCAGCTGTTTTTATTCCATTGTCGGTGAAAACAGAACATTGATTGGATGGCATAGCAATAGCAGGTTTGATAGGCTCTCTTTTATACAATTTTCTGAAAAACAACGTGGAGGACTTTGCCCTTCGCAATCGAAATGAGAAGAAAAGTGAAATATGTAAGGAACTTATCAACATAGTAAGATGACCAACAAATCGTAAAAATCAAACCGTAGCAATAAACTGGAGTTCTTACTAAAGTTCAGTGAGATATGAATTGAAGAACTTTTCAGAACTAAATCCACCCTTAACTTTAATATGGGTGGTTGGTCAATGTTTTCAACCAAACTACTGCATAAAGTGTAAGGTAACAACACAAAAGAGGAAAATATTAGTAAGGTAACGAACTAATTTCACAATCTAAGTAGCACAATAGTTATGGCATGTTTGAGTTGGAATGACCTTACCATAAAGTAAGAAATGTAGCTCACAGAAAGCGTCAAAGCCAGATTTATCTCAGGATCATTGTGCATAAACCCCAGCAAATATACTGACACAATGCCAAAAGCTATACCCAAGCCTAGACTGAATTGAAAACAATGGTCGTG
This sequence comes from Lenwebbia sp. NSW1173648, assembly GCA_029784005.1. Lineage (NCBI taxonomy): Eukaryota > Viridiplantae > Streptophyta > Magnoliopsida > Myrtales > Myrtaceae > Lenwebbia > Lenwebbia sp. NSW1173648. The sequence continues at coordinate 3,868,084 of JARCGZ010000011.1, forward strand.
AGTAAATTATGCTTTAACAACAAGTTACTATCTAGTGATAAGTAAGACACATATGCCCCAACCGTTGCTTCAGTCAAGAACTTGAGTATATCTGCCCATTTCAAGTGCCAGCCAAGCACCATTTTGTAGAACAACTGATATACCACAACTGATGCCCTGAATAAGTAGTCCACGGAATGTACAGTATGTTAGTGCAGGCATTTCTGATTTATAATATATATATATATATATATATGGTTTGCCGAAATCGTGAGGATCTATGTTAATGCCACAGCTACAAATGTTGACATTCTTACTCCAAACTAAGGTTGCTTTATAACATGTGGAGGATGGTCAGTCTTGGCTATCATATTCCTTACATGATCATTTCATATTCCTCACGTAAGGTCATGTCAATTGGAGAATGCATCATTTTCTTTCCATGGAGCTTCCAGAAAGCTCTTTACCAAGTGACAGTTAAATCAGAAAATAGGATTTCTTGGTGAGAGAAAGTTGACTAGAATCATACTGAAACTTTAAACCACAAGACCCATATCGATTACATCACTGCAACTCCCTCCAGAGAATACTATCACATGTCCTCAAACTCATTCTTTCAATGGCAAGATCGTAAAAAATAAACTTACAAAGTATCCAGTATGACCTTGGACAGAATCAAGTGACCAAAACTACGAGGTCGATCCTCTTATTGTATTTGCACACTAAAGGAGTACTTAGGGTAATTATCACTAGGTTAAAAGATCATGCCAACATAGAAAAAAAGATATCTGAAGATGAAAGGCAAGGCTCACCCATCATTCATCATTGATTCTCCCTCAATGATTGTACTCAATTGTTTGCTCGTTCCAAGCTCTTTCAATGAGGCGACAACAGCCACAGGATCAGTTGCACTCAAAACTGCCCCCAGCAGTAAAGATGTTTGCCAACTCCATTCATATGGAAAAGTAAGCTGCTGAAAGTAAAATTGAGCATAGTCATAGAATCAAGAGCTTAACAAAGATTATCAAGTTTCAACTATACCTTCAGAGCGCATCCAATGCAAAATGTCGAAATAATGACACCTGGGCCTGCAAGGAGAAGCATCTGTACCATACATTTCTGCATAGATGGTTTAGCGTTAGGAGTAGAAGTGCACGTCGTTTAAACAATCAATTAACAACTTCCAGATCTACATGGCTTTTTTTCTCTCTTTTCTAATGAAAGAAAGAACAATAACACCGGATGGAAGAGTTTGTGTCCACTAGTTTTTCTTTAGATCGATAGAGATGCTTAGATCTACATTTACAATGCAGAGTATCAGCAAAACATTTGTCTGCAAAAGACTTTTTCAGAGAAATCTGTGTATAGCCAGCAATTCGGCAGCAATTCAAGTCTGTAAGAATTACCAGCAAGTAATTCCAGGAAAACTAATCACGCCACTTTGTTGCACAAAATTCAAGACTTAAAACTATATGGTAATTTGTTCCAAATTTCGCATTGATACTCATTGTTTACATTGATGGTAAAACCTATGTTCTCTGCTAATTTACATTGCATACTTATAATTTCAGACCACTCGAGCGTAAAAAAAACACAGGACAAATTCGAATATGATAGGGTTGCCCCTCCCTAGTCCTATTAAAGTTGGCCCTTCTTGTATGGATTCCAAATGAGTCTGTGTCTACCTCTAGATCATCAGGAAATACTCCTTGCTATTACTTTTTCCAGTAGCTTTAAACAATGTACAAAATAACATCAAGGTCCAGTTAAGTCAAGTAAAACACACAAGCAAAGAAAGAAGCCCCCGTCTGGAAAAATCAGTGTCAGGGCAACCCTTTTCAGAAACAACAACAGGCCAATCTCATCAAACCCATATCTGTCGACCAAAGTTACAGAGGAGATGCAAATATGGAGAGGAAAAGAACCTTGATTTGGTGGCTGTCCATAGAAAACGAGCCCTCGAAAAGAAGAGGAGGAAGAAAGACTGCCAACAAGAGATCAGGATCAATATCAGCCCCTGCAGAATTTTGCAACTAACAAGTTAATTTGAGACCTGATCAAAAACTATTTAATTCACATATGTCCCAAAAAGTTGTGTCCTTTGGATTGATGATGCTTGACGACGGGGGAGAACTCACAAAGGCGGATTGCATTCCCCAGTGCCCCTAACGGTAGACTTGTACCAAACTCTGCATATCACCAGATCAATACAAATTATACAAAAAGGGAAACAAACAATGAAAAAAGGATGATATACATGATGCTCTATCCATTTTAGCAAAAAGCTTTTAAGAGAATCCAATCAACGGTAAAAGGCCACGATAGCTGAACAATGCAAGCAAGAAAAACCAGCAGAGCAACCGACATGCAAGGAAAATATTCGACAACTTCCTGCGACGAGTCAAAATGAATCAGAAAGCTTTCTGCGACCAGTGTTCTGGAGGACGTTCAATCATAGTCCTAACAGATGAACGAATGAACTGGCAAAGCCAATACCCAAACCCAGAAAGGACGTGGCTAGAGGAGAAAGAGTAAGAGACCCAAAGAGCCAACGGCGAGGCCGAGGAGGAGCAAGGCTACGGTGTAAGGGACGCGAGTGCCTCGGAGAAGGTGCCTGCAAGCGACGCCGACGACGCAGCTCAGGCCGGCGAATAACACTCCGTCCGTTGGTGTTGGTTTCACCATTGTTCCGAAGTAGAAGCGCTCACACTCGCATGCCACCGCAGGACTCGACCATTGATGTATGAGTGAACATGTGGCCAGAATCTGCTCTCTGGTCGTTGCAACAGGAACGAGTGATCTCGGGAACGAGACACCGTGCGGAACCGGAACGAGCCGAAACGGGTCGACCCGGTATCAAGAACCGGGAAAAAAGCGAGCAGTGATTCTCGATTCCCACTCCGACGATCTGCTCTGAATCTGTCTGAAAAATTCTTGGCACAACGAGACCTTGAATTTTGACCCTAATATATAATGTAATCCTGGACTTTACTTTAATATTCAATATGGTTCATGAATTTTATTTTGTTCAATGTTCGCTCTGCTTTCGATACTCTATGAAAATATTCAATATAGTCATTCCATTAATTTAATATTAAGGGCAACATTGAATATTTTCGTATAGTTCAAGGACTAAATTGAGCATGTACCAAAAGTTCAGAGACTATACTGAATAAATTAAAAGTTCATGGATTACATTAAAGAATTGATTTGGCTTTTTATGGAAGTCAAGAACAAATTGCAAGTTTATGGACTCTATATAGCTCTAAATTAAGTTCTTCTTTTTATTATTATATGATATAAGTTAAAATATGCTTAAATGTTCATAATACCTATAAAGACGAAAAATTTAAGAATCTAATAAAAAAGAAATGCATATTTTTCTATTGATTTAGGAAATGGACGGGTAATAATGTAACTATGGAAATGTGTGAATAATACTGAATGGTTGATTTGAATTTGTTGTGAAAGTTGAGGGACTAAATTGAATAAATTAAAAGTTTACGGACTAGACTGAACATTTAAGAATAATTCAAGAATCTTATTAAACAAATTAAATGTCATTTCCCCCATAAACTTTTACAATGAAAATGCATTAATTGAATCTTCAGCTTTGATTCGTTTTTTCTGAACAGGAGAATTACCCAATTAGTCCTAAATATATTATGCAAATATCAATTCAGTTCTAAACTTTCTAAACTTTCTAATTTTGGTAATTTAGCCCTAAATCTTTAGGTGAAATTTCAATGCAATCCATACGGCCAATTATCTTCGAAAATAGCTGACATGGCGGTTCAGTCATCGTCGGTCATCCTACGTGGCACATCACTACGCTAGCGATTTTCTCGGAGAAATTGATTGGACATACTATATTGAACTTTCACTCAAAGGGTTAGGATTAAATTGGCAAAATTAGAAAGTTTAGGGCTGAATTGGTATTCCTACAATATATTAGGGATTGATTGGACAATTTTCTTTTTTTGAACCTCGCAAGCGCTAAAAAAAGAAAACAAAATATGATCTCCATTACTGACTTGTGAGAAACTGCCTTTGAACTTTCTACTTGTCAATTTATGTGGATAAATGGATTCTATTCCATAAGCTAAAAGAAAACAATGTTACAACCAACATTGCTTGCATATAGCTAATAGTTTTTTTTTTTTTTTTGGGTCTAATCATGTAGCTAATAGTTCACATCAGCCTCAAGTTGTCCTTAACCGCGATTTTAGACGGAACATGCGCTAGCAAAAGGGCACATTATTATAGCCGGTGCTTGTTCCAGCCCCACGACGATTTGCTTAGTTTGCAAACTAAATTCAACTAAATAAGGATTCGTGCAAATTCTTCCGCGTGGTTTAGGTAATACAAATTGATTGTAGGAAAAGAGAATAAATATAATTGCAATTTCCGGACAAGATGTGTTTGTTATGAATGCTATATAAGAATTTGCATGGTTATGATAACTAGTTAAGCTACAAGCTCTCATTTCATTGTGGTGTTATACAAGAAATGTGAAATCTTAGACACCGTCTGTTTAGCGGAAAATGTGATGTTTTAAAAAAATATTTTCCAAGTAATCATTTTTCAGGAAAATGACAATATTTTTCGTTGTTGGCTGAAACCTAAAAATGAACTGGATAATATTTTCCGCCGTTGAGTATGGAAAATTGGATTTGATTTTCCTCCATGCACTCATTTTAATAATATCTTTTTTTTTAGTTTTTTATCTTATTTTTATCTTTTCAAAAAAAAAATAGTTATATTTTATTTTTCTCGTTTCTTTTTCTTTTTTTCTTTTCTTTCCTTTTCTTTTTCCTCTTTCCTCCACCGCGACCACCCGGCTACAGCCGCTGGCGAGCTCGAGGGTCACTAGGCCGCATCTGTGGCCGATCGCCGGGCTGCTAACCATCACCAAGGCCCGGCGACTGGCGGAGAAAGGAAAAAAAAAAAGAAAGAGAAAGAAAAGAAGAAAGACAAAAAATAGAAAAGAAAAGAAAAAAATTACATAAATAAAGATGAAAAATTATTAAAAAATTCAAAGCATGTAGATAGAGAGAATAGAGAAAAGAAAAATTAGTCTCCACAGAAAATGATTTCCTCTTTTGTTTTTTTCATTGATGGAAAATATTTTCCTTGGCTCATTTATTTTCTGTGAACCGAATGTCGGAAAATTTGAAAAAAAATTTCCTGAAAATTATTTTCCGCGAGCCTAGCTTATGATTAAAGAAGAGAGAAGATTTGATCATATATGGCTTTATTCTTTTAGAAAAACATTATAAAGGACGAGATGCAGAGTCAAATCAAGAAAAAGTTATAGGTGCTCATAGTATTGCACCAACATAGCCTCATATTCTAGAATGCCTAAAATAAAAATTGAAAAAAAAAATCCAGCCTCATATTTCTGCATCAATTTCCAGACTAATATCGTATGGTCCTATGACATCAGCAAACAAAAGACCCTTCTTCTGAGGAAGTTGAGCGATCCTGTTCGAATCCTCTCGGGTGAGAGACCAGCCGAAGATGTCGAGGTTTTCCCTCATCCTCTGCTTGTTGTAGCTCTTTGTCACGATGCTCCCTCCTTGCTCATACAGCCATCTCAGAGAAACCTGCAACATTTACGCATGACCATTATTTGGTTTATTAATGTTTCCTGATGTCTGCTGAATTTGGACGGATTTGGTTAGAAAATTAGTGAAAGTAGAAGCACTTGATCAGACAAATTAAAAGCACTCGACGATTTTTCGGTTTATTAATGTTTTGCGAAGGTATCATCGACCTTTTAAGGAAAAAAATTTAGCCAACGCGGTCAAATATGAAGTGTGATGTAGATAAAAAATTTCCCATGTCTACTTCACCCGATGCAGCTGGATTTTGGTTAGAAATTTTGTGAAAATAGAAGTAGACTGTGAAAGTACACAGGCCAAAAATAGGAATTTTCCTGATTTTTTATTTACCTGAGCAGGTGTTTTGCCTCTAGCTTTGGCAATCTCTCCCAGGAGATCACATTCCACGACTCTGTTGTGTCCCCACTTGGTGTTGTAGGCACCCAAGGGAGAGTAAGCGCCTATGTGGATGCCCTTTTGAGTGCAGTACTCCCTCAACTGCTTCTGCTGCCAAATGGTGTTCATTTCCACCTACATACGCCCTCATCACCAAAAACTTAGCCAAACCTTTGACTTATGCAGCAGGACGGTGTAAAACGATTTACAGAACTGACCTAACTCAACGATATATTTCGTAACTCGCTAGAGTCCTGAAAATTTTCAGGACTCTATTAGCCGAACCGACTGATAATGATTATATCTGTCGGTGCGACAAATCAGCGATTGATTATGTGGGTCACACCTGATTAACTACGGGAGGGATTTTGGCAGTTGATAGCAGCTCCTCCAGCTTCTTGCAAGAGAAGTTGCTGACTCCAATGCCCTTGGCGAGACCCAAGTTTTTGCACTCTTCCATGGCTTCCCAAGCCGACTTGATGTCCAGGGGAAGTATGTACTCCCCCTTCTCCACCGGCATTTTCTTCACCTCTTTGCTTAGCCTCACCGGCCAGTGGATCAGGTACATATCCACATACTCTAGTTGGAGGTTGTTGAAGTTGTTATTGTCCCACATCCATTGTGAATGGGTCATATATACTTTTTATATTCATGTGGTCTCCCTCCACTTATCAGCTTAAGCTTTTGGGTTGGATTTTCTAACACAGGTTACTGCACCTCCACCTATCAACTTAAGCTTTTGGGTCAAGTCAATTCTATAAGTAAGGAAAATTGAACAGTCATGGCTTTTGCACAATCACTTCCGCTCACAGCACAAAGGAGAGGACTACTGGCGTCCTGCGATACCGACCTTAGACTCATCTTCATGGCGGGGCACGATCATGACCTTCTCCGCGAAGCTGCTCCACAGCTTGGTGGTGATGAAGAGCTCATCCCTGGAATTCACCAGGCCAAGACGCAGGGCCTCGGCGATCGCCTCTCCGAACGGCTTCTCGGAGCCGTATGCGAAGGCGGTGTCAAAGTGGCGGTACCCAGCTCTGATGGCCTCTAGTATGGCGGCCTTGGCGGTCCCTGGAGTGGGCGGGGGGTTGGTCGACGTCCCCATGCCGACCACTGGCATGGACCGGTCGCAGGAGCCTACGCTTATCTCAGGAACTTGAGTCACTTCCATTTTTTATGCGTGTACTTGGAGCAATGTCCGTGTTCCCTCGTCGCTCATATAGGATTAGAATGTGTTGTCCCATTCGAGATTTGTTGACTAAGCTCATCTGACTCACGTAGCGGATGCTTCCACTAATTATCGGAAAGACTGACGATTCTAATTTGACGAATTGTCAGCAAAAAAACTTTTTCACCGATTGTTTTGTCAATTTGAATAAATTGTACCACTAATTGAAATGTCTCATCTATCTTTATTTTCTTTGAAGATTAGGCCGGCCACGGATCTTATTCAGCTCATGGGACCGAAGTGGACGTTGGCGTGAGCTCAGCACTGCTTCCAAAATCCCAGATATTAGTCTTCTCTTGCCATTTAGGATAATGACCTAAATGGTCCGTAAATTTTGGCGCAATAATCAATGTGGTCCCTAACATTTTAATTTGTTCAATACCGTCTATGAACTTTGCCCTAAGATGCAATGCGGTTCCTAAATTTTTAATTTGTTCAATGTGATCCCTGAATTTTTTGTACATGTTCAATTTGATCCATGAATTGTATGAAAATGTTCAATATTGTCCATTTGGTCCATGAATTGTATGAACAACATTGAACATCTCCATACAATTCACAGACTAAATTAAACATGTACAAGAAGTCTATAAACTATATTTAACAACTTAAAAGTTCAGGAACAATATTGCACATTGGGTAAAAGTTCAGAGACCATATTAAATAAATTAAAAGTTCAGAACCTACGTTACACATTGCATCAAAATTCAGGAATCATTTATGTCAAATTTTTCTTACAATTTCAAACATCCCAATAAGTGGCTTGAATTGTCAACGGAGTCATGGGTGTACAATTTGGACTGTCTAGACGGAATTCGATTAAGACATGTCAGCTCAGGTTGACTACTCCCGTAAGATAGATGGAAATCGGCTGCGCACTCACAGGTTTGGCAGTTTTTTTGTTTTTTTGTTTTTGTCAAAAAGAAAAATTTTCATTTCACATGAAAGAGAGATACATTACTTCAAAATAAAAATGCACATCCTACAAAGCAAGTAAATCAAAATAGTGAATCAATTTGGTATAGCCTATAAAAATTCGCTTATTCCTCAAAGGCGAATCTTTCATAGCATTGAAGTACAACCGGCGGCCGATCACTAAATCTCGCATCTCATCAGTGATGAGCACATATTGAGAAATTCCTCTCCAGTGGTTACGGCTTTATCAAAAGATGTTGCGCACATAGGTTCGGCTTCCCCAACACCAATAAATTGAAAAGGTACACAAAACGCCTTATAAATCCCACATTTATATCTAGATCGGGAGAAAAGAACACAAAAATCTAGTTTTAACTCTAGATTGGGAGAGAATAGCTGCAAAAAGATATCAGTTGATCACAAAATCACTTTCAGACATGCCGATTGCTTAAGACAAGAGAACCGTCGGTTCCGGTTCATGAACCGGTGGTTCCGGTTCGTGGCTATGGGGGAACCGGAACTGGAATCGGCTGGGGTGGTTCCGGTTTCGATTTTGAACCGGCAGTTCCGGGCCCGGTTCGGATTCAAAACCGAAAATGAAACCGCCGATTTTGGTTCTGGTTTCGATTACAATTTTTGAATTTAAAAATTAAATTATAATGAATTTGTAATAAAATTGTAATCAAATTATCAAATAATGAATTATGAAATAAAAGAAAATAATGAATTATCAAATACAAATTGTAATCAAATTTGGGGAAAAAAAAGAGAGGGGGAGGGGGCTTGAACTTAATGAATTATCATTAAGCACCTACATATCTTCTTGGGAATAGAAGAATCAAAGCCTATGTAATTCTCTTATCTTTGATAGCCCCATACTTACCTCATCTTTAATCATCGCTACCCGTTCCGGTACCGGTGGCGGTGGTATCTTCGTCATCAAAGAATTCGACTTCATTATTGCGATCTATCTCTTATTATCTATATCGAGCCTTTGTCCAATCATCAACACAAGCTTACCGAATCGGGAACTAATCTTGAATGTCATTCGTCCAAAATATTGTCTCCAGCGCTAAATGCTTGTTCTACCGCAACTGTCGAATAAGGGGTTGCTAAAATTTATTTTGCAATTAGAGCAAGAATTGGGTATTGGGTGGAATGCCTCTTTCACCAATCCGATATTGTGAAATCTGTGTTGTCTTCAGATTCACCAAACTCAAAAGAAACGGTGAGATAGCTCTCTATTTCAGAATTACTTCCTATTGCTTCCTTTTGCTTTTTTTTACCTATGCAACAGAAGTTGGTACCTTCTACTAATTTTACCTTTATTCCCACTTTGTTTGCCACTAGATTGAGAAGATCCACTATCACCTAGATTATATGTACTACAAAATTCATGATATAATTCTATTATTGCGTTTTTAACCGTTGTTTGTATATTTCTAATATTTACCTCATCAATTAAATGTAAACATTCATAATACGTATTCAAATAATCACATAAATCATCTAATTTACAACGTGGATAAAAAATAAAAGTAACTAAATAAATAATATGAATTTCCATATAATAATGTAGCCATTTTGTTCGCATTGTTCTAATAGTGTCACTTAATAAATCATTATTTTCATTTTCTTCAAAAACTCCAACAATATTAATACATTCTATTAAAAATAAATGCGTAGTAGGATAATAAATACCGGACAAAGTATAAGTTGCATCATTAAAAAATTTTAAAATATCTATTTTTTTTTGTTGCAAATATCACATTCTTGTGGGTATAAATTAATTCGAGTTATATTATCTGAAATAAATGCATATAATAAATCTTTATATGTAAAAGATTCATTAAGCAACTCGCAAGTAGAATTTCAATGATTTGGAACATCTCTTGAAATTCTTTTTGGTTTTTTTTTCCATTTGCTCTACAAAATTTTGACCATTCTTTCATTTTTTGGGAATGTTTCCATAAAAATTGAATTGCTATTTTTATTGGGTCGAGAAAAATATCAAGAGTTTTTAAATCATTTTGTACACATAAATTTAAAACACGACAAGCACTTCTAACGTGAAAAAATTGTCCACAAAAAACGGGTTTACAAATCTTTTATAGTTCAACAATTGAAGTGGTATTTGCGGCGGCATTATCAAAACCAATTGAAATTTTTTTATTAAGCAAATAATATTCTTCTAAAATTTTCCTAATTAATCTATAAATATTATTTGCCGTATACCTATCATCAAAAACTCTAAATGCAATAACTCTTTTTTGAATATTCCAACTATCATCTATCCAATGACATGTTATACCAATATAAGAATTAACTTGCCAATGATCACTCCAAATATCGCTACCTATATGCACACGTCCATTAAAATTCATAAACAAGTTTTGTAAATCTTTTTTTCCTTTTTTTTTTTATAAAAATCTTTAATAACGCGTTTAAGTGTATTTATAGGAACCCGTTTTGCTTGTAGAGCACATGCATTTTTTATAAATTGATTAAAATCAAATCTTTCGCCAAAACTAAATGATAAATATTCAACGGAAATAAATTTACTTAATTCTTCTTTATAATTTTTTTCATTATAACGAAATAAAGGAGAAGTGTTAGGATTGACGTACCCGGAAATTTGTTGTTGCTTGGTGTCAATTTCTGCTTCGGTTGGATGTTTCGCCTTGAGATGCTGTGTAAATGTTCCATATTCGGCTCTACCCATATATTTATATGTTGTCGGACAATGTTTACAAACTACATTATACCTTTTTGGAGCTATACCAATTCTTTCAATCTTCGTGAAGTGGTCCCATACGTCGGATGCACACTCTCGCTCCTTTGTTGTTGACATTTCTTCGATACCGGTAGGAGGATGAAGATTCTCTTGCGTTTGGACTTGCTCTATATTAGGAATAATATTGATTTCATCATCTACATCAACTTCGAAATCGAGTCTCCAAGAATAATCGGATTCCCCCTCTATGCTCTTGCCTTTGCCACTAGTTCTACTTCCACTTGCCATTTTTTTTTTGTGGATATAGAAAAAATATATGGTATAATGCAAAAAAATATAGGGTATGAACAAAAATTTGAAATAGGGAATTATTAAAGGAGATAAGAAATAAAGAAAATAAGGAATTAGAGAACGTAATTGAAGAAAAGAAAATAATAAATTGGATGTTGTGAACTTGTGAATAATTGAGAGTTAGAGAGAATTTGAGAGAATTGAGATGAAGAGAGAATTTGTGTGAAAAAAATGAGAGATGGGAAAAGGTATTTATAATATATCATATGTTAGAAATTAGTAAAAAAATAATAAAGGTTTGGGCTTTGGCTCTAAAAGAGCCGTTTTTTTTTTCGGGTTCGAAACCAGCCCGAAACCATCGATTCCGGGCCGGTTCATTCAATGTACCAACCGTAATCGGTCCAAGCCTGGGTAGATCGTCAAGAGAGAGCCCAAGTCCGAGCCTGTCAATATATCCAGTTAGACCCACATTCACTTAAAAGGTTAAGCCAATGAGTTATGAGCCAACTAGAATATTTATTAACTGCTCAACATCACATCAATTCTCCGACGTGGGATTTCTCTAACACAACTCACACGTGCATCTCAACAATCCCCACATTCCTCATCTTCGAGCCAGAAAGCTTCAGATTTAAATTGCTTCTTCCTTTTCACAGGCTCAGGAAATAGAGATAATACTAAAGGATTGTGGTCTGACCTTATGGCTAGTAAAGAATACGCTTCAGCACTTGGAAAACGAACTCGCCAATCCATAGTGCGCAATACCCTGTCTAATTTCTCCTTTATGTGATTATCCCCTTCCCTATTATTTGTCCAAGTAAAAGCATATCCCTTAGTCCATCAATGAACGAGTGGAAAAAAAATACGAAAGGAAAGAGCTCTGTACTCGAGGCTCCGCAGGAGAAGAAATGAAAGAGCTTGTCACCTGGTCTCTAATAAGGCTTGGGACTAGCAGCTGGGTCAGACTTTTGTCGAAATTAAATGGCCTTCCTTTTTTCTTCTTCTTTATTATACATGCATTTAGAAAGTCTCTAAAAGCATTAAGTCGGTAGCCTCCCTACTTTCTCCCAATGGTGAAGGATTTCATTGAAGTCTCCGATGCAAGCCCATGGAAGATCATTCAAGAGGCTAATTTTTTACATCTCTTCCCAAAGAACTAGCCTTCTTTGGAACTCATTTGGTGCATGTATAAAGGTCCATCTCATTTTCTGTTTGTTTTCCTCTGATACACACACCAAATCTATTTAAAAAAAAATTTAGAGTAAGATTCCACTGTAACAGAAACATTCTCATCCCAAAAAACAGCCATGCCCCCACAATACCCCTCGGATTCACCAGAAAACTATCATGAAATTGTAGCTGTCTCCTTAATCGATGAAGTACTAGTTCTTGATTTTAGGTCTCCATTAAGAACACAATATAGGTCTTTTCTCGAGCCACAAGGACTCTGATTGCTTGAATCGTCGAGGATTGCCCAAACCCTGACAATTCCAACATATAAGCCTCATTTGCAACCCAACGCCTAATTCTGTCTTCTTCAAACAGTCTCTATCCGTTAAGCATTACATTTTCTCTCTGACAAGAAAACTATAACCGGGTCACAAGAGCGACAAATTTCTTTAAATTTTCCACCGTTAGTTTCCAAGAGTACCTCAACAATTTCAGGTTACTATACCCAAGGCACCTCAGTACACCATTCAGACTTCCTATTTAATACTCCTGTCAATTACATTCCCGGCCACCAAGTCTTGATGTCCTCAAAAACCACTAATCGATCCAATTGACCCCACAACGTCAACTACAATAAAACTTGCTGAGCTATAGCCACAGAGAGAGAAAAAATAGGATCCCATAGGATCCCAGCCTTTCTCTCTATCAAGCATTCTGTCGAACATTTGGTCAGCGTCTGGGAAGAACTTTCGATTAGCAAAGGATTGGAAGTTCAAGCGAGGCGGTGGTGAACCAGAAGAAGCAGCACCGGCTGAGAAGGCTCGGTGTCAAGACGCATCAACTGGTGATAACAATTGAAAACAGAAGTGAAGAAAAAAATCGTGACCACGACAAGACAGTGGCACGATTAACTGTTATGGCGATGTGCTACAACCGAAGTGGGAGCACAGAATCGTAGGGGGTGGGGGGGAGGCGATGGAGGATTGGAGGCACAATAGACAAGGAGGAAGTGCTCTCATATCTAATGTTGGTAGTTTGTCTGTTAAACAAATGAAGAGATGTCTTGTCTGAAGGTTATTTTATTTGTTCAATTGACGAAAGGACACGAGTGCATATCTGTTCAATTGGCAGTTATTTTCCGCCTAATAACTAGCTCTTACAACCTTTGAATGGTTGTGTTTCTTCAAACATTGTCTCTATAAATTACTAAACATGTTTGTTCAATTCACAAGGACAACTTCCATTTTTGATTCTTTTTAAAGAAAAACAGCCACCTTTTTCGATTGTTTTCCTTGAGGGCTTTTAGAGAAATATTAGAATTGCTAACCAATATTTTCTCTTGAGACTTGTTGAATCTTTCAGCAGTAGCTATTAGCAACGTCGTGAGGCAAATAATTCTTTAAAGAAAGTGAATTCACACCTCAAAGTCTAATTCCATTTGTTCCCATTCATTTCTACCAAATGTCTCAACAATCTTAAGGAATTATTTTTGCAATACTGGAGTCAGAGTCGATGTTGGAGGCATATGGGGATATATTGTTCAGGGTGTGGAATCTGCGAAGGAGGTTCAAAAAATGAGATTAAAAATGGGTTTTTTTTTTTTTTTTTTTTTGCAGCAGGATTAGTACAGGCACGTAGTCGCGAGAGGCCGGCTAATGTTACGATGGATTCTCCAATATTTACCGACCTTGTGTTTTTCTCTGTCATGTCGACAAAAGGTGATGGCGCTACTGCAATGCAACAACGAGAGGCCCCCACAAGAATGCTGCACGAAAGTGAGAGAATGTTCGGATGCAAGTGCTTGCCTTGGAACGGAATCGCCGGTCGTCCCTATCCTCAGCCCAAGCCCTTCTCTCTGCCCGCCCCGATTCCCCAATGGCTGCCAGGTCATGGATTTGCCAGTGGATGGATACATTTTTGGGAAATTGAAGTCTGTAAAGTCAACAGGTTTCAATTTATCTGGGGTTGGAATTTGTCAAGGGAGGAGAGAAAAGGTGTCAGTTTCTATAGGCCCGTGGCACTACCCAAAGAGTCTCAAGCATTTGGTATCTGATGTACCTGCACATTTTCAAATAGAAAGTGGCCTTCCACAAATTCGCAGTGAAGCCACCATCTATGGGCGCTTCACCTTCAATCTTCGGAATCGACGACTGGAGGATCAGTGAAACTCAAGGCATTTGAGAGGGAGAGCCGGGCTTTTAGGGGGCGATACACTCAGTTCCGCAACACTCGCGACATCCATCGGAAGAGTCTTGGAGGTTAACAAATTGAACTTGACGAGGCAACAAGCACCTTCCCTTGGTACATGAACGACAGAAAATCCCACCATAGAACGGACAATGATGCCGTCCTCTAGTAAGTCTGCGTGAAATTCTATTTATCTTTTGCAGTACAGGTTACCAGTTTTATAACTGATTTCGTGGTCGATACGCTATGGTACTTAATTATACAAATGAGGTAGTCCATGGCAACTTCTAAAGGGAAAGTATCGTATTCTTCGCTGTCTAAGATCAACAAAGGAGACCCCGACCTCGCTTTGGGGTCTACCGACCGGCTCGGGCACGACCCTGAGATCGTGCAGAGGCAGATCTGGGCTAGGGAGTTGCCCGGTTTCTATGCGGGTCCAGGGATGTGCGTCTTGTCCCCGCCACCGAGTTCCATCCCCATACCGTGCTTCTTGGGCAAGAACGACGTGGCAACGTGCCGTTTAAGGCAGCTCTTGGGGCTCGACTTGTGGTGAATTTAAACGGAAATTCACGCAGTTCTAGAGACTTACGGCAATGCCTGTGAATTCCGCGAATCGGATGGATGCGTTTCACTGGAGATTTTCTTGTTTGAGAATCAAAAGGGCTCTCCTTTATCTTTTCAAGAGGAAGGGGGTTTTGATGCAAGCAAAAGGAAGTTGTTGAAGATGGAAGTTTGGTAGTCTTTTATCTCGAGGAAATTTGTGTGCATGTGGATCTAATGCGGATTATTTATTTTATCCTCTGGTCTATAAATCTAAGTATTGGTCTGCAGAATTGTCAATGTAGGCATTGGTTTGCCACTTTAGAAAGAAATACTAGCTAACTTATGATTCTATGTTGGTGAGAGTAGCAGATTTTTATAGATAGGTTTGATACTAAGTATTTGTTGCTTCTGAGTAATACATCAGTTTGCTGGAATAAAGTTTATGATGACGATTTATTATGTTGCTATTTGATTGCCCAATGAGCCAGTTTCATATGGATGTGCAAATGGAATTCAATTTTGTTCGTTAAAAAATCAAGCATTTAAGGCTAGATTAGTGGCCAATGTATATAGATAAACAGAAGGAATATATTATTTTATATATATGCTTCTGTAGCACATATAACATCTATTCGAATTCTTCTTTAGCATCAATTTATGATCTTTGTATTCATCAAATGGATGTCAAAATTGCTTTCTTAAATGAAGATTTAAATGAGGAAATTTACATGGACCAACTAGAGGGTTTTCTTCGTCCTGGACAAGAAAGGAAATTGTGTAGATTGATTAACTCTCTTTATGGGCTTAAGCAAGCACCTAAGATGAAAAATTTGATTCAGTCATATTATCCAACGGTTTTAAACACAATAGTGTCGATAAGTGTATTTATTCTAAATTTACTAAAGATTATGGTGTTTTAGTTTGCTTATACGTTGATGACATGCTTATTTTTGGAACCAATATGACTGGAATCATTAAGACTAAGAAGTATCTAACTTTCATACTTGAAATGAAAAATTTGGGTGAAGTAGATACTATCTTGGAAATTAAAGTTATAAAACATAGTAGGGGTTGCTCTTTGAGCCAAAGTGATTACATTGAAAAGATGGTAAATAATTTAAACATCTTGATTTCAAAAAAATGAGTACTCCATTTGATACCAGCATTAAATTAAAATATAATACTGGTAGAGTAATCGCACAACTTGAATAAGCTAAGGCTGTAGGGTCTATAATGTATGCGATGCATTGTACTAGACCTGATATTGCATTTTTAGTATGTAAGTTGAGTAGATATATTAGTAATCCAAGTATAGAACACTGGAATGTTGTCACCAAAATTCTTGGTTATCTTAAGAAAACTAAAAATTTGGGATTGTTCTATAACAATTATCTGGCTATATCATAAGGAAACATCGATGCTAGTTGGATTACAAGTGTGGGTGATAATCTGGATGGATCTTCACGTTAGGTGGATGTGTTGTATTTTAGGCGAGCAAGAAACAAACATGTTTAACTCACTTAACAATAGAATCTGAATTAGCAACTGGGAAAGTGGTTGAATGGATAAGAAATTTGTTGTTGGATATCAAATATGGCCTAGTCGTATGCCTCCTATTTCTATTCACTATGACAGTCAAGCTACTTTGGCAAGGGCTTATAATAGCACTTATAATAGCAAGTATAAGACATGAGTATGTGAGACAATTGATTCGAGATGGTATCATAACAATTGTCTACGTGATGTCAAGCAAGAATTTGGTTGATCCCTTTACAAAGGCTCTACCGAGAGACGTAGTAAAGGTGACCTCAAAAGAAATGGGGCTGAAACCCTTTGACTAAAATCACCAGTAATAGTAACTCGACCTAATACTAGCATATTACTAGTTATAAGGTTTAATGGGTAAAAACAAGTTACTGAAAGTGATTGCTTGATACTGACACTAGACCGGACATGAGAAGTCAGTATCGTCTATTACGTTAATGGAGGCTTAGTTATATTCTTAATAAAGTATAATACGATTTAGTAATGTGTTTATTAGTAACAGAAACACCTTATAAATTCTTCACCTATATGGGCTTAGAAGTGGTGTCATTTCTTACGAAAGTTAGGGTTACTTTCTAGAGAGCTCATGAAATAAGAACAAGCACAATGCCATAATAGTGCTGAGTAATTATGAACTTCTCGTTGAAACAAGAGGTTAATTTATGTTCGGTATGTCTGATTCTATTATTTAAAGTAACAAGTTTAAAGCTATAGCTACTTGTAACTTTGATAGTGTTTTGATATACTTACATTAAATAAAGGTTTAACTCGAAAGAGACCTTTATATGTGTATATTAATCTCATGGAAATTTTGGTTGTATGTTTTTGAGAAATTTTATTTTGTAATTTTGTTTTACAAACAAAGTGGGGGATTGTTGGTAGTTTGTTTGTAAAACAAACAAAGAGGTATCTTGTCCCACTTGATTGTTCAAATGACGAAAGGACACAAGTGTGTATCTGTTCAAGTGGCGGTTATTTTCTCCCTAACGGTTATTAGGTACTCTTATAACTTTTGAAAGATTGTGTCTCTTCAAACATTTTCTCTATAAATTACTAAACGTTTCTGTTAAATTCACAAGGACAACTTTTATTTTCATTTTTTTTCAAAGAAAAACATCCACCTTTTCTAATTGTTTCCCTTTGAGAATTCTCAAAGAAACATTAGAATTGCTATTTAATATTCTCGCTTGAGACTTTGTTGTATCTTGGAGGATTTTTTGCCGGTAACCATTACTAACATCGTGGAGCAAATAATTCCTTAAAAAAAGTGAATTCACGCTTCAAAGTCTGATTCAATTTGTTCTCATTCGTTTACACCAAATTTTCCAACAGCTAATAGTTCACATCTGCCTCAAGTTGTCCTTCACCGCGATTTTAGACGGAACATGCACTAGCAAAAGGGCATATTATTATTGCCGGTGCTTGTTTCGCCCCCATGATGATTTACTTAATTTGCAAACTAAATTCAACTAAATAAGGATTCATGTGAATTCTTCCGTGTGGATTAGGTAAAACAAATTGATTGTAGGAAAAGAGAATAACTATAATTGCAATTTCAAACAAGAGTTATTTGTTAGGAATGATTTATAAAAAAAAAAAAATTTGCGTGGTTACGATAACTAGTTAAGCTACAAGCTATCATTTCATAAATGTGGTGTTATACACGAAATTTGAATTATTATCGTTCAAAGCTTATGATTAAAGAAGAGAGAAGTGATCACATATAGCTTTTATTCCTTATACAGAAAAACATTATAAAGGACGAGATGCAGAGTGAAATCAATCTGCCAAAAAAAAAAAAAAAAAAAAACTAGCCTCAAATTTCTGCATCAAGTTCCAGACTAATATCATATGGTCCTATGACATCAGCAAACAAAACGCCCTTCTTCTGAGGAAGTTGAGCGATCCTGTTCGAATCCTCTTGGGTGAGAGACCAGCCGAAGATGTCGAGGTTTTCCCTCATCCTCTGCTTGTTGTAGCTCTTTGTCACGATGCTCACTCCTTGCTCATACAACCATCTCAGAGAAACCTGCAATGTTTACGCATGACGATTATTCTGTTCATTAATGTTTTGCCGGGGTATCATGGACATGTCTGGAAAAAATTTAGCCAACGCAGTCAAATATGAAGTGTGATGTAGATAAACTTTTTCCCATGTCTACATCACCTGATGCAGCTGGATTTGGTCAGATTTGGTGCCGGAGAGATTTGGTTAGAAATTTTGTGAAAATAGAAGTAAACTGTGAAAGTACATAGGCAAAAAAAAAAAGGAATTTTCCTGATTTTTTATTTACCTGAGCAGGTGTTTTGCCTCTAGCTTTGGCAATCTCTCCCAGGACATCACATTCCATAACTCTGTTGTCTCCCCACTTGGTGTTGTTAGCACCCAAGGGAGAGTAAGCGGTTATGTGGACGCCCTTTGCACTGCAGTACTCCCTCAATTCCTTCTGCTGCCAAATGGGGTTCATTTCCACCTACATGTCATACACCCACATCTCCAAAAACTTAGCCTTTGATTCATACAGGATAATGGTGTAAAATGATTTGCAGAACTGACCTAACCTAACGATCTATTTCATAACTCACTAAAGTCTTGAAGAAAATGTTCAGGACTATGTTAGCCGAAGCTACTGATAATGATTATCTCCATCTGGACCGATTTACGAGCGATTGATTAGGTGGGTTCCCAACCTGATTAACTGCGGGAGGGATCTTGGCCGTTGCTAGCAGCTCCTCCAGCTTCTTGCAGGAGAAGTTGCTGACTCCAATGCCCTTGGTGAGACCCAGGTTCTTGCACTCTTCCATGGCTTCCCAAACTGACTTCATGTCCAGGGGAAGTATGTACTCCCTCTTCTCAGCCGGCAATTTCTTCGCCTCTTTGCTCAGCCTCACCGGCCAGTGGATCAGGAACATATCAACATACTCTAGTTGGAGGTTACTGCAATGGCGAAACAGCTGACCCAAGTCAATTTTATAAGCAAGGAAAATTGGACAGTCATGGCTTTTGCACAACCACTTTTGCTCTGTTTCTGCAGTTGCCTATATTTAGACCATCACAGCACAAAGGAGAGGACTACTGGCGTCATGCGATAACCGACCTTAGACTCATCTTCATGGCGGGCGCGATCATGTCCTTCTCCGCGAAGCTGCTCCACAGCTTGGTGGTGATGAAGAGCTCGTCCCTGGACTTCACCAGGCCGAGACGCAGGGCCTCGGCGATCGCCTCCCCGAGCGGCTTCTCGGAGCCGTAGGCAAAGGCGGTGTCGAAGTGGCGGTACCCGGCTCCGATGGCCTCGAGTATGGCAGCCTTGGTGGTCTCTGGATCGGGCGCGGGGTACGCCGCCGTCCCCATGCCGATCACAGGCATGGTCCGGTCGCAGGAGCCTACGCTTATCTCAGGAACTTGAGTCACTCCCATTTTCTGCGCGTGTACTTGGAGCACAAAGTCTGTGTTCCCTCGTCACTTAATATAGGATTAGAATGTGTCGTCAGAGTCGAAATTTGTTGACTAAGCAAAGCTGATTAGGTGAATTGTCAACAAAAGACATTTCCACTGACGGTTTTGGATCCGACATCAATTTCAATAGTCAATGAAGTCAGGGGTGTACAATTTGGACCGTCTACGGCGGAATCGTAGTTCAATTAAGACATAGCACCTCAAGATTGACTTCTCTCCGACCCACCAAAAAAGAAAGAGAAAAAGATTGACTCCTCTGGTAAGATAGATGGAAATCTGATGCGCAAGCACATTTTTGGCATCTTGACCAACTAAAATGACCCTCGTGGAGCAGCGGAGTGAAGGCAACGCTGTACCCTTGGGATTTTTATTATTCTATACTTAATTCGGGTCGTCAAATTTGATGAGATCCGCATGGGACCTGCCATCTTCTATAGTTCAGATACAATCTTGTGTATATAACTACGCTCATATAAAAATTTCTCGTACCCACGCGCCGTGAACCATGGATAAAAAGAAAGAAGAGGTGCATGGAAGGAGCAACACTCAATAATGTCGTGAAACTCCTATACATACCTAGGGTATACATGGCTCTCTTATCACATGTGTCGCGTGTTGAGGTTGATGTCTTGTATTCTGTTATCCAAGAGATTATGAGGCGGTTCCGAAAGGCCCCCTGACGACTGGACAGCACGGGGTCCCGCTCCCCGGTGAGTGGGCGGGGGTCCGAGGGGGCCGCCCCGGCGGGGATCGCGGGGGCAGCGCCCCCGAGCCGCCAGAAGCATTTTATGTTCAGTCATAGTAGGATTTATATGGAAAAGTTAAATACTTTAGGCTATGTGGGCAATTATGTAATTTGTGCCATGTAGGGTTTCGCTATATATATTTAGGGTGAAACAGGTCTCTTAAAGAAGAGAGAGAAGGTGAGAAGAGCGGCTGTACACTTTTCTACGTTATTAGTGAAACAGATCTCATCTCCCCGTGGACGTAGGTAGGCGGAACATCTCCCCTGCTGAACCACGTAAATTCTTGTGTTGTGCGAATTTCTATTACTTTCTTGCATCGTTGATAGGATCGAATTCAGATATTCGACACCGCGAACCACTTATATGTTCTAAACTTCAATTCAGTCCTAAACCTTTCAATTGTGTCAATTTAGTCCTAAACCTTTTGTATTTGTGCCAATTGAGTCCATTCAGCCAAGTTTGGCCGAAAATCCATTATGTGGATGTCGTCCGTCCTACGTGGCGTGACCGGCACTAACGTGAATATTTTTCTAATATTTCTTTATTAAAAATTGAATTTTTAACTATTTTTCTTTTTTTTTTCTATCTTTTTTTTTTTCACGAGGGCCTGCAAGCCCTTGCTAGTCGCAAGTGACGCAGCGAAGGCCTTCGGTCAAGGCCTTTGTGGTGCCTCCAGCTCTGGGGGAGGGTCGTCGGTGGCCTCGCCGGCCAAAATAAAAGAAAATAAAGAAAATAAAAAATATTAAAAAAATGTCTGCATCAGCGCCGATCATGCCACATAGGACAGACGGAATCCACGTCAACGATTTCTAGCCAAAATAAAAAAAATTAAAAAAATGAAATTAAAAAAATGTCCACATCAACGTCGGTCACGCTACGTAAGACAGATAACATCTACGTCAACGATTTTCGGCCAAAATTAGCCGGATGGACTCAATTGGCACCAATGCAAAAGGTTTAGGGCTAAATTGGCATAATTGAAAGGTTTAGGACTAAATTAGCACCAATGCAAAAGGTTTATGACTTTTTTTGTACTTTTCTCCATACCTTGGGTATACATAACCCTTAAAAATGTCGTGTGAAAGCCAGTGTTATTTTGTGTAAGCCGAATGATGCGAAAGTTTCTCAATATCGCGCCTTCTTGAGGATCGAACAAATACATCTTCAAGAAAGGCTGCTTTCGGTTGGTTTCATAAGGGGGCTGCTCACTACAAGCTATAGCTCTCAGCGCTTTCTTAGATTGAACAGCCATTAGAGTTGTCGCTATCAATCCCCACTTCTCCCATCTTTCTTATCCCTCTCGCATCGGTTCTGCATCAGATGATGAGCCCATGCTCCAACTCGATCTTGAACGTGGCTTTGCTTTTTTCCTTCTTTATCCACCCATACTAGGGGCGGAACGATTCAGTTTGCAGAACAGTATGCCAAGCGGATCCTATCATGCATATGTCAAGGAGTAGAATCTACCCCTCCATTCAATTTAAGCATAAAGTGACTGATCTTTGCCCAAGCCTACCTAGAAGATAACTTGGTCTATAAAGTATCTACCATCTTTGGCACTATAGCTGGTCAGTTCAGGATGGTCCTATGGGAGAGCCAACCTATGGCCAAGCTCGTCCAACTCAATAACTTTTCAAATTCCCATCCTGCCTAACATGGGAAGAAAAGGCATTTTGTTATCTGAAAAAAAAAAAATATTGAATCCGTGGAAGCAACTTATTTTTAAGGGTTAATACCACGAAAAACCCCAAACTGGTACACTTGTGACAAATTTACCCAAAACTATTTTTTTAACCACGAAAAATCCCAAACTGGTATATCTGTAACAAATTTACCCCAAACTATTTTTTTGACCACCAAAAATCCTAAATTGGTACATCTGTGATAAATTTACCATAAACTAAGTTTTTTGACCACAAAAACCTCTAAACTGGTACACATGTGACAAATTTACCATCTGTTAAATTGAGTTAATATCTCGAAAATCCTAAATTGATACACATGTGACAAATAGAGCATAAGAACCTCAAAATAGTACACTCGTGAACTACCATGTGCCATTCAACTCAACAATTTGACGGTTAGATTTAACGAAAATTAACGGAGGGTAAATTTGTCACAAGTGTACCGGTTTGGGGTTTTTTGTGATCAAAAAAATAGTTTGGGGTAAATTTGTCACAGGTGTACCAGTTTGGGGTTTTCCGTGGTATTAACCCTATTTTTAAACTAAGACTCCTGTTTGTTTGGCAAAAAAAAAATAATTTGAAAATCATTTTTCTAAATACGATCACTTATATCGCCTATATATATAAATGAACAAAAAATATTTTCATCGTTCACAAAAATGTCCAAACATAAATTGTTGTCGATAATAAAAACATTATCCATTGACTAATTATTTCAAATGAGACAAGCGATTAATTTTTGAAAAATATTTTCTAAGTCTTTTACTTTTCGCGAAACAAACGGAGCTTAATTCATTTTTTGAAAATCTATCCATTTTATATATTTTTTCCTATGTAAGAGTTTCGGTGTGAATACTAACTTATTTGACATGCAAATGTAATTATAGGGTATTTAAAAGAAAATTACGTAACTGGTTCACATTTTAAAAATAGTTTTGCAATTACTAAACAGCCAATTTATCCTTCATTACTTCAAAAGTTGATAAAGCTTGATTATGATATGTTAGTAAAATTTCGTATTCGCACTTTTTATCTTGGAAATGCGCCTACATTGACTCACTTATGTTTTGGTGCGATAACTATACTTTCTTTTTTGTCGAAAGATAACTATACTTCACAAGTGAACTAATTCTATGTTTTCAGGAGACAACTGTGTTTTTCTTCTCTTTTTTTTTTTTGGTCGAAAGGAGACAACTGTGTTTCACAAGTGAACTAATTGTATATTTTCAATATTTTTTTATTTGAGTCAGGGCAAAGCCTGAGGCTCTTCGCTGGTTTACTTTCCAAAAGGGAATTCTCTAATAGAGATGGGCCCATCAAATGAGTGGGTCGAGACGAAATTGATCGACCCAAATTGATTCATTTAACTCGTATTAACTCATTTTTATGCAATATAATTTAGCAATTCATAGCCCAATCGAGTAAGACCCAACCCATACCCGACTCGTTCCATATTATTAAAATAGTTATGTATTTAACTCAACCTATGAAAATTGATACCCACAATATTTAGCACACTTTAAGCTCTTCATGAATATATTACTTGGAAAAAACTTGAAGAAGTAGATTAACAAAAAAAAAAACAAAAAACAAAAAAGATGTTGCTAATGCTAAATAAAGTAAAAAAAAAAAATTCAAAAAAACTAAAAACTGAACTACTTATTAAAGAATAGAAAAGTATGCATGTCTCGTGACGATATAAATTCGGGAAAATTCCAAATAAGGGAATGAAGTGCCCTCATTTTCTCAAATAATGGCATGAAGTGAACCTTGTTTCAAATAAGGGCTTGGAGTGCCCTCATTTTCTCAAATAAAAGCATGAAGTGGACCTTATTTCAAAGAAGAGCATGAAGTGCTCTCATTATTTCAAAGAAGGGTCTGACCAAGGGCATTTTTATTTATTTATTTATTATTTTTTCCTTCTTTTTTGCCCTGGTTTCTCGCCCGTGGCCAGCCACCAGCGAGGGCAGCCCTTGTCGGCCTAGAGTGTGGCCTCGATCGCCTATGCGAGGCAACCCTCGCCTGGGTAAGGCCGACGAGGGCAACTATCGACTCACCCAAGTGAGGCCCTCATCGGCCTCGCTCGCCCAACCCGGCCACCGGAGAAAAGCTAGGGCAAAAAGAAAGGGAAAAAAAGAGGAAAAAAAGGAAGAAAAAATGAAAAACAAAAAGAAACGACGAAAATTCCCTCGGTCAGGCCCTTATTTGAAATAAGATCCACTTCAGCCCTTATTTGAGAAAATGAGGGCACTTTAGGTCATTATTTGGAATTTTCCTTATATATTTTGAATGCATGCTTTATTGTACGTTCTTGGGCTTTACTAAGGGAAATACCCTCCGTGCATGGAGGATTAGAAAAAAAAAAATTTGGTACTTCAAAATGTGGCAGAGGCAAAATTTTACTAAATAAGAAAAACCGAGTCAAGCAAAATGATCACATACTAAAAGATTCCGAAAAAAAGGGTAAAAAGGAAACAGTGGATGTGAAGTTATGACCAAATAAATTTTGGAAAAATTACTAAAAAAGTCCTAAATCTATTGCAATTGTGCCAATTCAGTCCTAAACCTTTTGCATTCGTGCCAATTCAGTCATTCCAGTCGGCGCTGAAGAGGACGCCGGCGCTAACGTGACCAATTTTTAATAATTTTTTTAATTTTTTCTTTTCTTTTCCTCCTCCCTCTATGGCCGGCGAGGGCGAGGTTCAACCGTTGCTCAGGCATGGCGCGGTCGAGACCCACCGTCACTGGCCAAGACTAGACCTCGCCATGGCTGGGCGAGCTTGGCCTCGCAAGATTTGGTCGAGGCCACACCTCGCAGTAAGCTCGACCATTGCTCAGCCATGGCAAGGTCGACCTCACCTAGATCTGGCTAGGCCGAGCCTCGCGGTTGTAGGGGGAGGCTAGACGTCACCATCACTGGGCTAGGTCGAGCTCGCGCAGCGACGGTGGCCAGGCTCGGCCTCGACTAGGCCGACCTTGCCCTCGCCGGCTTTGGCCGGTCGCCATGGGCGACTGGCTTGAGTAAGGAGGAAAAGAAAAGAAAAAGAAAGAGACTAAAAAATAATAATAAAAATTGAAAAAATAATAATAAAATATTTAAATAAATTTGCCAGGTCAGTGCCAATTTCCTCGTTAGCACCGGCCGACGTCCACGTCAGTGTCAGCTTGCCAAAGTTGGCCAGAAGGACTGAATTGACTCAAATGCAAATGGTTTATGACTGAATTGGCAAAATTACAATAACTTTAAGACTATTTTCCCAATAAATTTGAATAGAAATAGTTAAAGAAATTTGAAAAGGCATCAGAAGATTGAAGAGGGGCGGGTGTGTGGGCTTGTAGAGCCTCAACAGCAACAGCTAGAAAAGCAGTATGCAGCCCAATTAAAATGAGTAAAAAATATGGGCATGAGTTAAAACCCATTAAGACCATCACAATATGTCAGCTCAATTCGATTTCACCACTTTTAGTGGTCGAGGGTTTAGTTTCTTCTTCTATTGTCTCTTTGTTGGGTTTTGATTGCGCATACGAATGGCTGTCGAGATATGCGTGAAGGAGGACAATACCAAACCAACCACAATCCCCATGTGATGAAACAGCTACCCTTGGACCCACATGTTGATGTTTCTTTTCCCCAAGATGGTCCTGACATCGGGCGTCCTTTCATCGATGGCCGGTCACGGCAAAATGCTTTTCATTCTCCCATGCACTTGTCGAAGCTAAGGGGGCGCATGGTAACACTTATGAAAATAAATTTCTGCTTCAGAAGTGCTTTTGGTGCAGAAATTTGTTTCGTAACGCAACTTCTGAAGCAGAAATTTGTTTGGTTACACAACATTACATTTTTACTTTTGAAATTGTTTTTGAGCCAATTCTATAAGTTAAAAAAAGTTACTTCTCTTTCAAAAGTGAAAATTTCTCAAAATCAATATGTCTCTCACTTCGACCTCTTTTTATTTCCAGCGCCTCTCTCTCCCAACTACGTCTCCAACATCGCCGTCGCCGCTGCCGCCCCCCGCTAGCCATCGACCGCCGCCGCGACCACCGCCGGCGGCAGCCTCCCACCATCGGCCACCGCTATCCATAGCCGCAACCACTATCGGCCACCGTTGCCCTCCACCGCTGACCACTGTAGCCGCCGGGTCGTCGTCTCCAGCCGCCGGAGTAAAAAATAAATAATATTTTTTAAATTTTTAAAAATGAAATAATATTTTTTAATAATAAAAATTATTTTTTAAAGAAATTTGAAAAAATAAAAAATGAAGTCGAAATTTTTAGCCGCTGATAATAATTTTTCATAAAATATTTTGTGTTAATAATGTTCTAGAAATAGAAATTTTCAACTGTTACCAAACGAATTTGTATTCCAGAAGCAGAAATTTTATCCTGTTATCAAATGTTTTTCTTTGATCAGAAATGAACTTCTGAAGCAGAAGTAGAAAAATCAACTTCTGCTTCTAAGCAGAAGTAGAAAAATTAAATTCTGGCGAGAAGTTGATTTTTGAAGCAGAAGTGTTGCCATGCACGCCCTAATCTTCCAATGGCCACTCACATCAAAACTCTATATTTTGTTTCTTGAACTTTGCTAGTATAATAGTCTTTGGGTGATTATAAGAATAACAATCTGTTGTGAACCACAAATTCTTAAAAGAGGGGACCCCATAACAATTTGAAATTAATTTTTAATTGTATTTTTGTGGCAAAAAAGAGAATGTTAGCAAAACATGTTGACACTAGATTTTTGGTCGGCCTTTTTTTAGAAAATTAATAAACAAAATCCATAAAAATTCATAAAATTGGAAAATCAACTTTGGAAGCCTTGATTAAGCCTAAGGAACCATTTTTGAACAAAAAATAATTTTTGTTATATTTTAATATTTTTCGAATATTAGAAAAACACCCAAACAATCAAGAAAAAATAGCATTTGAGGCAGCAAAAATATACAAAAATAGCTTATATTTTTATTTTAATTCCCCTTTCGTTTTGACCAAATAAAATTTGAAAAATTTAATTCGGGATTATAGTTTTCTTCATTGAGCATAATCTCGAATTGAGCCAAAAATTTACATTTTAGCCCTTTAATTTCCCATTGTAACATTTTTGGAGTCATGACATTCCACTCTATTACCGAAAATTATAATTCGGTCCAATTGTTTCTTGAATCGCGAAATTTAGGCGAATTGGACCAAATTGAACTTTAATTTTTCAATTTAGTCCATGGGTTTTGATCAAAGTGAAATTAAAATTTTTTTAGGGATAATATTGAAAATCTAAGTCCACTACCCTATAGTTTTGACCCTTTTGAATCAATTGGTAGGGGTGGTTTGGTCCAATTTGGCCGTTTAGGATTTGAAATTTTGAAAATTCATTTTCGTGTTAAATCCAAAATTTAGAGTTTTTGCACAAATCTGAGCGAATTTTTCACAAAAATCATGTTTTTAGATGGAATCCATATCATAAAACCCAATTTTGAGGTTTAATTTGAAAAACTATGAATTTTTGCAGGCCAATTTGGCTATTTTTGTGAGTCGGGTCAGTCGGGTCGAACAGGATCCGACCCGACCCGACCCGACTGGATCTTCTCCTCCCCCAAATCTGCAACTTCGCGCGCAGCAGGACACCCAAAGTGACCGAACCATTTTCACGCTATTCTCATGCACACCGGAGCTCCGATCAAGCAATCGGAGTTGGCATGTGTTTTAGGCGTCGGGCACGTGAGCTTAGGTCGGTTAGAATCCTCCCGCGCGAAAATTTTTTGGAGCTCAGGTATAAAAATACGACGCATTTTAAGGCTCAAGAAGGTTCCATTTCGGTTGCAACAAACTCCAGGAGAGCTTAGAGAGAGAAAAGAGGCGAGAGAGAGCTTTGCCAGGGCTTGTGCATCGCCAAAGGAGAGAGTTTGACCGAAGCTTTCCTAGCTTCGGCACTGAGATCTAGGGAGAATCAAGCTTCGAGAGGTGATCGGCAAGCATCGTGAGGTCAGTGCGAGCATCTGGAACCCTCCCACTTGCCATTTCATCGCCGGACAAGGTGAGTGCCATTTTTGGAGCTTCGGAGGTCCGTCAATGGCGGATCTCCAATCGCTCAATCATTTTCCTTGAACCTAGTTCTAAACATCTCAAAATGCATCCCTACGCTCGTTTATGTTCATATTTTGCGTCAGTTTTGCATTGAAACATCAAACCGAATCTCCTCCATGGCCGAACCCATCCAAGCTTCCCTAGACCAATCTAGGCCAAACCGAGTCAATCGGACTCGCAGGTAAGTTCTATGGACTTCAATAAAGCTTGCTTGATGATCGGAATGGCTTGATTTGTTGTGTATTGTGAGTTTGAGTTCCACCATGGCCGTTCTGTTCGAGCTTCTTACATGTTGATTCCACCGTTGGATTAGGCTAGATTTTTTATATGTTGTAATAGCGGTTGAGATGAGTCCGTGGACACCAAGATCGGCCAAATCGGTTGAGATTTCACCGTTGGATCTCACCGGAGAGTTCTCGGCCGTTGAAGGTTATCTTCAACCTTGCGGCCATTGACCGGCCAATGGCCAACGACCGGCTAATGGCCGACGTGGCGCTACGTAGGTCGATTTTTCTTAAAAAAACCTTTTTCCGAAAAGTCAAAAGATATCCAGATCGAACGGCCATGGCTCTGCCACGTGTCACGATTTGAATTTTTGGGAATTAAAAATGATTTTTCTGATATTAAAAATAGATTTTTCGAAAATAAAAAATTAATTTTCGATTGGACGATCTTAGTTTAGTCTCACCGTTCGATCTGAGCCGTCCATTTAAGTAAACAGATCCGAGGGCCGTGGGCTAACCATGTGGCACAATAAGGAGCGTTAGATTAGAAATTAGATAAAATAATTAGGAAAAATATAAAAAATGCCGTCGAAATTAGAAACAAATAAGAAAAAAAAAATCTAAAACGCCGTCGTTTAGTCTGGCCCAAGACTCTTAGGGTCTGGGTCAGGTATTCCGGTCTTGTGGGTCGGGTCAACCCGGCCATAAAAATTTAAAAAAAATTCAGAAAAATAAATAAAAAATCGAAAAATCATAGAAAAATCCAAAAAAAAAATTGAAAAAATTCATAAAAAATCAGAAAAATTCAGGAAAACATGGAAAAATTCCCAAAAATCACAAAAAATGGAAAATGACCACATTCAACTAGTTTGACCCATTTTGTTTGGGCCGATTTTGGTCCCCGAACCTTAAAAAATGACCGTTTTGCCCCCTGGACATTTTATCCCGAACTTTCCCGAACTACCCCTGAACTCCAATGGTGCATTCTCTAAGCCCTTAGGGCTTCACTAGGTATGCCGTGTGACGAATTGCGTGATGTTTTTTTATGTGATTTGTCCGCATGACCTGGTTCCTTGACTTACGCACTTTCATTGTTATCGGTGATTGATAGGATAGTCATTCTCATCTGCATGAACCTTTTTGGATGTTAGAACTTACCTCACCTCGAGACGTCTGCATAAAATCCATAGTTAGGAAAATCGCTCAACTTAGGTACCGAAAGAGCATCGACCGAAATGTCGGCATAACTAAGTCCCTGGATCCTCTACTCTGATTTTTGCAGAACCGAACGATCTCTCCCAGCTGCTCGGTGGGTTTCCAATCTACCCTCCAAAAAATATTGGTGGCTACTCCGATGGCATGCACACTTATCACATGTCACCCGACCACACTAAGGTCGATCCCGTTTAAAAAATACAAAATCCCACCGTTGTGATTTGGTATGGGCTCGGGAGGGCCTGCGCCTCGATCTCACCATCCTATCGAGCGGACGAGAACGTGGCAATCCATTATCCCGCTCGTCTTCGAGGCGGGTCGCGACGGACTGACAACTCCACTAGGGACTTGGTGTTTAAACCTTTAAGAGGACTTGAGCCGATTAAAAAGTTGAGTGTTTTTCTGACATGTTTTCTGTAGATGCTCTTGAAGGTGAGGTAAGTACCCTAACAAAGCGTATTAAATGTTTTTGTAGATGGGAGTGATAAGGGGTGGAGTTCGTGCTGACATGTTTTATGCAGATTATGGAGTTTGTGATTGATTGTTTATTTTATGCACTTTGAAGCGGTGTTTGAAATCAACTTCTGTGCATGTTTTTGCATATCTGGCCATCACGACACTTAGCGCACACAAGCGCCCAAACCCAGTGTCGCGACCTAAAATTAGGGAATTCCAGGTTAATGGATTACTAGATTAATTAAATGAATTAACTAACCTAGTCTGAGCTCTCCCAAGCTCTACCAATTCGCAACTTAGGTTTATGTTCAAATGATTTAAATTTTGGAGCCGCCACTAATCTTTTCTTGGTAGGTAGATTAGATATCTAAATAAAGTATCGGGAGAATACCTTCTTTTCTGCGAACCAGAGATTTGAGTTCGGGGACTTGATTATGTTAATTTTTCAATTAACACCCTTTTGGTACCATTCTTGTGAAAATTCTCTTAACTGTCCCAATGAATTGATTTCTTTGAAAACCAAGGTGCAATTTATTTTTTGGATTTTTCTTGATTAAATGCATGCAATGCAAATGCAACTATGTGAATGCAACCATGACATGAAACTATATGACAAGGAAATAATCACGCATGATGACTCTAGAAAAGAAATCAAATTTTAATGTAAGAAAAATATGAATTCTAACCTAAATGACATGCGACATGATTTTTAACCTATATGACATGAATAATGATGATATTGAGAAAATAGTTTTTGATGCACATAAATATGAATTATAAATTATAAGGTATGAAATATGGACTATACTAATGATATGAAAATGCATGGATGATGAGACACAATGATTGACATGCGAAAATTTGCATGAGTACTCTAGCCTAAATGACATGCGAAATACAATGAATTATGCTAGCCTAAATGTCATGACATGAAGCAATGCATGAATGTCAAATCAAACATTGTATGATGAAACATAATATAATGACGTGCAAAGATGGATGCTACATTAAATGACATGCAAAATGACATGGTAAAACAATGCATGATAACTAAACTATATGATATGTGAAAACCACAATGGACTATGCTAAAAAACGCATGAATAGCATGAGACAATGCAAATATCCACGCTAAATGAAATGCACATGAATGGCTTGATCTTAAGTGAATTTTCAATTCTTTTGAGCAAAGGTTGGTCAATTTTAATTTGAATTAAGTGTCATCTTGTAATTTTCGAAAAAAATGCTCTTAAGACCAAGATGTAATGATTTTTTTTGTATTTTTTTATGTTATTTACAAAAAAAGGAATCAAATAAGATTATAATAAACCTTGAGCATAGTACACCTTAATATCCGAAATTTTTTCCCATGAATTAGCTTCGTACCCAAAGTTTAGGGTCGGAAGGGAATTTATTCACGTCGTACCCTAGGGGAGGGGTCAGATGGTGAGTTTAAACATTATGAAATTGGTCGGTCCGGTCCCAAGGTTATGGGATGAGACGGACAATTTCGTTGTGTGGATGACGTCGTACTTCGAGGGTGAAGTCGGATGGCCATGCACAAATTCCGAGGGACAAAGGCACGAGGGAGCATGTACTACACTCAAGGTAAATTATAAAAATATTTGACTTTAGACTATAGTATAAAATGCATGAAATGTTTGGCCAACTAAGGGTAGGTGCCGAATTTTAAAGGGTATAAGACCCTATCCACAAAGGTGTCGCGACCTAAAATTAGGAAATTTCAGGTTAATGGATTACTAGATTAATTAAATGAATTAACTAACCTAGTCCGAGCTCTCCCAAGCTCTACCAATTCGCAACTTAGGTTTATATTCAAATGATTTAAATTTTGGAGCCGCCACTAATCTTTTCTTGGTAGGTAGATTAGATACCTAAATAAAGTATCGGGAGAATACTTTATTTTCTGCTAACCAGAGATTTAAGTTCGGGGACTTGATTATGTTAATTTTTCAATTAACACCCTTTCGGTACCATTCTTGTGAAATTTCTTGAACTGGCAAATTCAATGGATTCAATTTATAGAGCAAGGTGCAATTATGTTTTTTTTTTTTGGGGGTTTTCTTGATTAAATGCATGCTATGTAAATGCAACTATACGACATGAATAATGATGATATTGAGAAAATGAGTTTTGATGCATATAAAAACGTGAATTCTAACCACATGACATGCAATATGAAATCTAACCTATATGACATGCGACATGATTTAATTAAACTACATGACGAGCAAGAGTATTCTACCATGACATGCGAAATTTTAGGGTTTTATTTTAGCTTAAATGACATGCAAATTAAACTAGCAAAGCCAAAACTGTGTTCTAAATGATATGAAAATGCATGGATGACATCTATGGTATGCATGAATGACATGGAAATATGTATGAACTATACTATATGAAATGCACATGAATGACATTTTTTGGTATTTTTTATGTTATTTATGAAAAAAAAAAGGAATCAAATACTAATATAATGAACCTTGAGCATAGTACACCTTAATATCCGAAATTTTCGATGAATTCGCTTCGTACCCAAAGTTTAGGGTCAGAAGGGAATTTATTCACGTCGTACCCCGGGGGTGGGGTCGGATGGTGAATTTAAATATTATGAAATTGGTCGGTCCGGTCCCAAAGTTATGGGATGAGACGGACAATTTCATTGTGCGGATGACGTCATACTTCGAGGGTGAAGTCAGATGGTCATGCACAAATTCCGAGGGACAAAGGCACAAGGGAGCATGTACTATACTCAAGGTAGATTATAAAAATATTTGACTTTAGACTATAGTATAAAATGCATGAAATGTTCGGCCAACTAAGGGGATGTACCGAATTTTAAAGGGCATAAGACCCTATCCACAAAGGATGTTCAATCTTTTAAACTTTGAGAAATTATCTCTGAGGATTTTTCAAAATATTTTCAGATAATTCTCGAGATTAAGAAAGATCTTATCCAATTCAATTACAAACTTATTCCTTATCAAGATAACATCCGATATCCGCAAGATAAGGCCATCCAACCGACTCGATAATCACGAGATAATTATCCAGAGCAAAATTATCCACAAGATATCAAGATAGGAAAAAAATTCAATTAGGATATGCAATTACACTTGCAAATATTTAAATCTGGAGACTTACCTTATCTGCAAGCATTCTTTCCGAATTTGAACTGAATTGAATCGATTCGCGGATCAGTAGCGCACGGCTGGACTGGTGATGTAGCTTCATGGCATAGACGTTGGCAACTTCGCGGTTGAGTTGGATCGATGAGCTTGATCAACGGGTGCAGCTCGGTGAGGTGAGAAGTTCATTGAGCTAATTTCACGGACACTTGGCAAACTTGGTGTCGTGTGAGAAAGTTGAAGGCAAGAGCTCTCTCTAGTGCCTAATTTTGAGAATTGCTCCCCAAATTCGAACTCGGACTTTGGGGATCACGACGGCTCAACTGGTGGAACTTCGGGCAAGCTCGATGAGGACTCGGACTCACGAATGGTTCTCGAGCGGGGGTGACCAGAGAGCTCACGATGGGTGTTCAGCGAACTTTTACTCAGGACGTATATTCTCCTCCAACTGGGCGCATGGAACTTGTCAAGGTTTTCTTTTTTCTTTCCTGCATGAGAAAAGTCTTGCTCCACCCAAGCATGAGTTGAGAACTAAAGGAATTATGTGTCCCTCATGCATGGCTCCTCCTTAGAGAAAAGACAAACAAAGTAAAATTTCATAATTGAACCAAGAACTCCCCTAATATCGATGGATGACTGAGTCGATTTGCGCTTGAACTCTTGGTCAACTCTGGATGTCTCAACTAGATGGGGGCTAACGATGGGAACGACACGGTGGCGCTCGATTTGGTGGTTGACAAACTCGTGGTGATCTCGGCTTCGGGACTTTCGAATAATTTCCAGCGAAAGATAACACCAAAGGATGGGCAACAACGGCTGGAAAACCTCCTCTTCTCCACAGAGTCTGCGGTTATCACACCTACAAGCCTTTCCTGTAAAAAAATACTCTTTTGTTTGCATGAAACACAATCACAAAGCCCACAATATTATGTCAGATCAGGACAAAAACTAAAAGAAGACAATCCACAATCTATAATCAATTAACCGAAATCCTGATAACCCCTTTCTTGATCGTGGACTTCAGGGAGAGGAAGGCGCCGTTTAGACTTTCATCAGTCAATTGTGATTGCCGATTTTTGTTTCTTCTGTGAAGTTTTCCTTCCTTGTTCTTTACTGAAAGCCTTCACTTGAGTCCCTTGACCACAGATTGACTCCTCCAACTTCATGTTGGTTGGTCTGCTTAATCACCAACGCGCATATCTTGACTTTGTTCGGCGTTGGTCTTGATGGACAATTCAGCGAACTCGGGTGCGCGGCTGGACAGCAGTGGGGACATCGGGTGATCGACAATCGACAAGTAACAAGAGTGACGGCTCGGTTGGTTCACAGGATCGACAGGCGCCCGAACTGCGAACAAGGGTAGTCGGTCTTGTGAATATTGGCAACGTCAATGAAAGTGACTACACTTTGACCAGCTTTGGGACGCCCACAAGAACCCAGATCCACGTGTGAGAAATCACCGAGGTCGCCTCGATTCTGAATCGCCGTTTCAAAGAATTGCCTCTTGGATGAAAAACCCGTGGAAGAGAGAACAAAGTTCTTCCCCCTTTGCCGTGTATTCTGATGTCAATTGGCCTTCTATGCAACTCTGTAGCCGTCGTCCCTCCACTCAGCAATGCATGGAGTTGACTCAGAAGAAGAAGCGCCTCCTACCTCCCTCTCTCTCTCTGTTAGCCGTATATGTGAAGTGTGTGTGGCCTTCTCAATGTGAACCCTAATGCACCTATTTATAATAGTGAGCTAGGGTTTCGCCTTATTTTCTTTATTCGCAAAATAGTCCCTCAACTTCAGACAGTCGCAATTTGATCCGAAGACAAAATATTCTATCCATAAAACCTTTTTCTTAATTAATGGGCATTTTTAATTAAAAGGCTTTTTTTTTCAAATTAAATATTAAATGGGCTGATTTAACCTCAGATTAGGCCTCAAAACCTTGGCACAAACTCCCCTCGATTGGAGAAAATTTTATAATCAATTTAAGTTCAGTCGCCTGATAGATTAAGCTCAAATCCTCCGCCGCCGGCCCAATTTAGTATGCAAAATGCAATGCAATGCAGAGAAAATAAAATATGCAATGCATGAGGAAATATTTTTGGCGAGAATTAATTCTCATTTTATAAATGATTTAAGGAAAATCAAAATTTAGGTGTCAACAGCTGCCCCTCTTTGAGTGGAGGCTCGCAGAGGTTTCGCTCAAAGACAAAATTGAACCCTAAATTTTGACAATGCAAATAATGAATGATAATTTTTGGTGGGGTTTTAATCCCATTTTCTATGCAGATAAAGATGATGTATGAAATGCAAGACTGTAATTAACACATGCCAAAACTTCTTTCTTCCATGGAATAGAATAGGAAGACCTACACGTGGATCGCATATGAAATACCTGTTTTATTAGACATTTCGTAATGCTGATGATTCCCTTAATTTCCAAGCTCCTTCGTGGGGATACAAGAATCTTAAGGTACTGGGGCCCATCTGTTACCAGAACTCTCATTCTGATGTGAGACGGCGCAAGATCTGTAATGGATTTTCCGATATCACGAGAGCGTATACATTGCGAATCGAAAGAAGGACCAAGATCACAAGAGCGTATCATTATGATTTGGTAGAGAACCAAGATCATGAGAGCGTATACATCACGATTTGGTAAAAGGGACCAGATCACAAGAGCGTATCATTGTGATTTGGCAAGGGGATCAAGATCGCAAGAGCGTATCATTGCAATTTGATAAAAGTACCAAAACCATAAGAGCGCATCATTATGATTAGGTAAAAGGGACCAAGATCACAAGAACGTATCATTGTGATTTGGCAAGGGGATCAAGATCGCAAGAGCGCATCATTGCGATTTGACAAAAGTAAAGATCATGAGAGCGTATACATCATGAATCGATACTATCAAGGCTAAATAGCACAAATATGAGGGATGTATTACCGAATTGAATCGATGAATACAAAAAGGATGTGTCGCTTGAATCTCATCAATGCGAACACGAGAGGTCAAAATGGCAACTAAAGTCAATAAAGCTGTCAATTTGAAAAGGGTTCAGAAAACTTACCCGGATTTTCCAAACGAATGATCAAGGCACAGCTAGGCTGACTACGTCATACCTGCTTATTCACTTGAAGTATAATCATGCATATAGACAAAACCAATGCTAATGCGATATGTATTTCATAAAAATCACGCTTCACTGAAGAAGGTGGATACCTGAATGAGCGTACGTGCCGCAATGGATTCGAGTACCTTGACAATCATCAAAATTCATTCTTTTGAAAGGTTCAGGTTGAAGATATACTTACCTGAGGATTTGGGAGATTACCTGGCGGGCGCTTGCCAGCAGGGCTTGTTCATTCAATAATCCTTGGATGAATTTCGAGACCTCGGAAGGTAATTCGAATCATCAGGAATGCACTACCTATCAGACAATGTCAGAGGTAACATAGCGAAGACATATCCATCAAAGAGTTTATGCAAAACTATATGCTAAGCTTGCATTAACAATTCACTTTAGTTCCTGTCAAGCATGATTAAAAACAAAATGTGCATTTTGCTCGCATGCTATAATGACTCATAATGCGGTTCATGCATAACTATTCGAGTTTGCATTACCAATTATGTTCTGGGAGGTTATCACATTATGAACACCTCGAATGTAACCTGAATGGGGGACTTCAGTCCGAAAGGGCTTTCTCTTACTTTCGAGGAAAGCCATTTATCCTAACTGTAGGATTCAAGAGAAATCGCTCAATCTTACCATCATCGCATTCAATAAGGGTTTGAGTAATCTCGTAATTGGTACGACCGAGCCGATCTGGAGGTCTTGATTAGGACCGTAATGTAGGCTGGGTTAAAGGTTCATCAAAGGAGACTCTCTGTCGAGTCAAGGCTATTGAAAGAAGTCTTTATCATCTGTTCTGGGTTTACAAGTCAAGAACCCTGCAAAAATGAGAGAGAAATAATCTTGCTCGAACTTCTTCGAGCGATGCTTAAAATCATTTAACTCTACGTTAACTCAAGTGCTTTAATTAGAAGAGGCTTTGAAGGGTTGTAACGTAGGTTAGGTTTGGGGACTGAGAAACGAAAAGGTTCATTTTGGCTCAGAAAATATATGAGAAGGGTTTGATGTTGGTGATCATAGCTGTCTTGTCACCGATCTCGACTTTTCTGGAATTATCTTCAAAGGATACCATCATTTCTCGAGAATGGTATAGACGGTATGGACTCTGCCGAGAATTGCACTTTGCAAATTGACTTCTCTAGGGAGTGTTCTTTACAACCAAATCCCATTGGGAGTTCTCAAGAAAAACAACATGTAAACCTGTACATGGAATTTACATACAAAGAGGTACACCTGAAAATCAGAAGTACTTTACAAATGAATTGGGATTTGAATGGGCATTGGCCTTGCTTTTGATATGCACTTTGCTTTTTAAATGCCCGGGATTTTTCTGTGAGATTAGCCCTTGCTTTTCTTACTTCCAACTCCCATTTTCTCTTCTTTTTTGACATCGTGATTTTTTTTTTTCGTTTTTCTAAAGAGATTTTCCCCTTCTTCTTTTTTTTTTTCGGGAGTGGGCCCTTTTCTTTTCTTTTTTCTTTTTTTTAGGCCAAACTTGATTTTTTTTTAAAATCCCATGATTTTGAATCCCCTTTTCTTCAAGGAATTACAACAACACGAGCACTTACAAATAAAAATTATGCCAGACATTACATGAAAAATCTAGCATACAAGATGAGTTCACTCGGGAATTCTCTGTTGACCCGGCCTTCTTCAGTTCTGCCTCTTGGGGAAAATGCCATCGTCGCCTTGGAATGAGCAATGATCACCAACAAGGGTTTAGGAAATGAATTTGTTGGCTCAAGTGGGCTATGCAAAGGATAAAGCGTATAGGATAGAGAAATGAATGCTCTTCGTCATCCTAAGACACTTGAATTAAAGTTTGAGTATAATGCAAAGCAAAACTCGAAAGATTGATGTTAGTCTGAGCAAGAGAATTTCTAACCATTTACCTCATGTTCTGCCGGAATTGCCTCTTCTGGACCCCGATGTAGGGTGGTTCTTGATAGGGGTAAAGAAATGAAACCGCCGCTCAAGGGGTTTGCAGAGGATAACCTGTAGTGTTTGGGATTGAGAAATGAATGCCTCCGTCACTTCGGCTATCGTACCTTTTGCGAGAAAATCCTTTACCTTGAGAATCCAGAATCTAGCTACCTCTCAACTCATTGGGGATTAAAAATGCAGGACGTGTGTGGAAATGGCTTGCCTTTCGTCATCCTGTTATGCCCCATTTTGTACATTCGATGCATCATATGCAATTCATGCTCCCTATTCAGAGTTGGTAAATTAAACATGAAGAATAGTCATGAATAAATCATGCAATGTGTGAGCCATTTCAAGCATCAATCATATTTCATGAAAATCTTATGCTTCTGCTTAAGGATCAGACCGTGCAAGTATGAAAAAGAATTCTTGGGAACGAGAGAAATTGAGTTGCCCCAGAACGCGTGAATGGATCAAACAAGTTGGGGAGCTTAGTCCTCGTGTCGAGGAATGAATTACCCCTGACTTTTCCCCTGCACAAGGAGACACATGAACGAATAATAAGTCGAGTAAAGACCCGAGATGCTCTGGTTGTTCATTGGTGTTGACCATCATGTCGGTCGTGTGCTCCTGCAAGAAGGAAAGTATGAGTGTTATCTTGAAAATATCATGAGACAGAGAAAACACAACTCCATTTACCCAAGTGAGGGTTCACTATCGATTTGCCCTATTTTTCATCAGAATGGATCATGTCAGATGATTGTAGCTTTGCAAAAATCTGCAATTCCCCCCAGATATGACCGATGTTTAGAATTTGATTCCGGGCTTTGGCAAATGATGCGTTTCACCACTTGACCCTGCAAGGAGGAAAAATAGAGGCTCATTATTTCAAAAAATGATCAGGCTATGCAAGATATACTCTCTCTTGAGGTCAGGCCGTCTTGGACTTGTCTCGCTTTCTGTTTGTCAGAGTAGGCTACGTCGGGTAGCATAATCCGAGATTGCCTCTAGGTGTGCCCTGAGTTGGAAGTTTGATTTCCAACTTTGATAGGCATATCATTCCTGTGCTTGATCTTGCACGAGAAAAGGGTGCGTGAATGGAGTCCTAAAAAGCAGGTGAAGACCCATGATATCCCGATCATTCATTTGCTTCAGCGATAGCAAATTAGGGTCATGCTTCCTATCTTGGCACCTGCAAGAAGGAAAACAAAATGTCATTTTCAAGACCGATCAAACTTAAGTAGAGATGTTCCCATTTGAAATCGGACGGCCTCAGATTTGCCCCGTTTTCCTTCAGCTGAAGCATAGATTTGCTTTGACTGACTGATAGCTTGATGTATGGGCCGGTATGGGATCGACCAGGGTCTCTAGCTCGATTATGAATTACAAGGCTCACTACTCATGCATGGACTATCTCAGGATCAACCAGGCCAGCCTCTTAGTTTTCGGCCATATACGGATGGCTAACGGTCAATGATCCATGATCACCAGGAATGGCATGATTGGTGGTTGTGAGTAAGAGCGTCGCTAGGGGCACGGTAGAGACGGTAAGTCGCGAATGAACATGGTTATGGCCATATCGCCAGTGAACTCCGATCTAGGTTTCACCATAACTCAATTGAGTTAGTTGATTTGCTAATGTCATCGACAGCTGACATGCCCCCTAGTTTTGTTACCTGCAAGGCAAAAAGAAGGTCATCTTTCAGAAATGATCGAGCTTGGCAAAAGATACCCACTTTGAGATCGGGAGGCCCTAATTTTGTCTCGTCTTTCATCGACTGATACCGCACGATTAAGAATCGATCGAGGGTAAAGGAATCAAGCTCGATTGGCCGGTGGACTGGTGTATGAGTTGGCTAGTACATTTCATCAAGCTGAGTCACGGCCGTGTTGGACATCTTTCTATTATGGGACGAACCCTTGACGGTCGTAGATGCCCCTGTTCAAGCTAGGTGTACTCCTGTCTCGAATTATCTAGGGGATGGAAGCTTCGTGGATGATCCTCTACTGACCCAGGCCATTCTCAAAAGTATTAGACCTACTTGATATTTTCGCTAGCTGAGGTAGTGCGACTGATGAATCGACCATGGGATTGGTCGAGGATTGTCCCAAGGATCAATATGGGGCTGATCAAAGGACAACAAAAAGTAGTGCCGACCGATACAAGGATCGATGACGGCTGATGTTGAGACTTGATGCAAGGATCATCAGAGATCGTTGCACATCTGATCGGTTTAGCCGAGCACTGATGAATGACCGGCTACAGAGCTCGATCACCTGGCATGGGAAATGATCATTGGCGAAGCATGGGTCCAGCCGAGGCTTTCGGCTTGATTCGTGAGCCACGAGGCTCAAAACCCATAAGGGGAGTTGTCTGAAGATCGATCGGGCTAATGCATAGTTAGAGTCTATAATCCGCCCCCTTGCCTTTGAATTGATTCTGAAACATATAGCAAATGGATCAGTAAGACAAATAGGGTTAACTGCATGCCAATCATTTTTGAAGATTTTCTTTGAAAAACCTTTTGTTTTCGAAAACCTTGGCACGAGAATTCTTGAGAAGCCCAACCCTCAGTGCTTACCATGGATGACAAATTTTCAGTCATTGGATATCGTCATCGGGTTGGTTTGGGATGCCTCAACAAGATTCCAAAAATGATGAAAAAACTTCTGTAATTTTATTGATTACGAATCAAAAAATTACATCTTATTGAAAGGGAAATCCTAGTAATTGAAAATGCAGCCTAGACACTTAGAAAGCAAGAAATGTCCCATGGAAGGGATGTGCATGAAATTAAAGGTTCAATCATTCGTGCTTGTGCTCGTCTCCATTGAAGGTTCTCAAGTATTCTGCGATCAGAAGATAGTCAAATGGAGTGGAAAACGCTTTTGTCAATCCGGTGTCAAATCTTGAGGTGATGGCACAAGGGTATCCGGAGCTCCTGCTTCACATGTGAAGCCATGTACAGGCCATCATGGACGTTCACAAGCGTGGTGCGCTTGGCATAGACGTCATGGTTGATACTCGGCCTCTCAAAGGCACTTAGTTTGGCATTCTCGAAGGAACTGGGGGATGCGACTCGAATGTGAGGCAACACCACTTCAGGTGTAATGGGCACAATAGCATGATTCCTCTGGAGGGACTCAATTTGCAATGATAGCCATTTCATTCGTTCTTTCATGCTAGCAAAATGTTTCAGTGTCTAATTGACTGGCTAGCTTTGTGGGGTGATCTTTGACGCATCATGGTTACCTGAAAAAAGAAACAGGAATGCAATGAGTATGAGATTGACAGAAGGTCGGTCCATGACGGGTTCCTAGACTCTTTCCATCTTAGTGCAACTCATGGACAAAAGTGATAGTGCACATGTGGCATCAAAATTTCATTTCAGAAAATTTCAGTCTCGTCCACCTTTGGAAAAAAAATTCACGAAAATTCATGCCATTCTTAAAATGATGCCAAAATTTACGGACATA
Source organism: Lenwebbia sp. NSW1173648 (assembly GCA_029784005.1). NCBI lineage: Eukaryota > Viridiplantae > Streptophyta > Magnoliopsida > Myrtales > Myrtaceae > Lenwebbia > Lenwebbia sp. NSW1173648. Next base: position 3,910,210 of record JARCGZ010000011.1, read on the forward strand.
TGACTGAGAAGATCATGAACAACTTTCATGTCTTGAGGTTGGGAAAAAATCACATGGATCGATACAGTTTAATTCATCTTTCCAGAAAATTCTGATCAGAAAATGGATTCATCCGATTTTCACTTGGGAGCCAAATGGTCCATCAAAACTTCGAATTAAGATCCCAAAATTTGTAAGCCTCTAGTTCAAAACCCATTTAACCACTTTTATGCTTTGACTTCTTGCAAAAGAGTCCATTAACTTGTGGTAAATGTCAAAATAAAATTGAGGCCAGAAAAATTCTGAAATCTAGACTGATTTGTTCTCACCTTAAATTCTGAAATAATTGGAAAACTACTTGGATTGATCCGAAATTTTTTTCTCTGATAGATTAGGATCTTCCAAACGTTTATTGTGAAAAGGTGATATTCCAATTATGGGCCGAAAAGGGTAAAAAAAAACGTTGAACCAGTGAAGGTCGACCAGTCAGAATGCTTTGCAGTTTTCATGTATTCAGAAAAACGTGAGTTTGGCCCAACTTCGTCCCAAGAAAATGAAGTCCGTTGGTTCTGATTTTTTTACATGTTGAAAACCATTATGTTATCTACGACTTTTGTTAAGGGTGTTTGCCCAAAATTCGATCGTAGAATTTTACAAAAATCATGCAACACAACAAGGTAAATCAGAACAGGGGGAGAAATTCATTAGATTGCATTTCCTTGAAAGATTCAACCAACCTAAATGTCAATGGACCAACCCAAAATAACGACGTGACATGAGTAAATTGGAAGACAAGGTTAAGAAGCTTACCCATGGACGACCACAATCACAAACACATGCGCATGAATGCAAATTCATTAATTAATGATCTTTTCAAAGTGAAATTCCAAAAACGGACCGTACCAATGGGGCTTGGTCGGGTCTGGTTTCCAGAATTCCGGCTATGGTCGAGATTCTGCCCGTGCCATTAGGGTATGGCCAGGGGAGAGATCTCCAACACGAAGGAAAGTTCGGGATCGGGGACGGGATCGACCGTACCTCGGGGGTGAGGTCGGGTGGATTCCCGCGCGATACCATCCTATTTACTAGCAACCCAGGTTCCGTCGCGGTGAAAATGCGATGCAATAAACATGCAGACACATGGCATATTATTCAGATCAGAAATAAAATCAAACTATATTACCCTGCAAAACAAAGGTTAATAGTTTAAATTTACCCTGCAAAAACATATAACACCTAAATAATTAGGAGTCAATCAAATAATACCAACCAAAAATTATCACAAGAAATCGGCCTAAGTCCACTTAGAACAAATGAAAATTTCGAAAATGGCAATAGTGCACAACAAAACCCAATTATTCGAAAATCCAAGTGTTCAATCCCCAGCGGAGTCGCCAAGCTGTCGCGACCTAAAATTAGGAAATTTCAGGTTAATGGATTACTAGATTAATTAAATGAATTAACTAACCTAGTCCGAGCTCTCCCAAGCTCTACCAATTCGCAACTTAGGTTTATATTCAAATGATTTAAATTTCGGAGTCGCCAAGCTGTCGCAACCTAAAATTAGGAAATTTCGGGTTAATGGATTACTAGATTAATTAAATGAATTAACTAACCTAGTCCGAGCTCTCCCAAGCTCTACCAATTCGCAACTTAGGTTTATGTTCAAATGATTTAAATTTTGGAGTCGCCACTAATCTTTTCTTGGTAGGTAGATTAGATACCTAAATAAAGTATCGGGAGAATACTTTATTTTCTGCTAACCAGAGATTTAAGTTCGGGGACTTGATTATGTTAATTTTTCAATTAACACCCTTTCGGTACCATTCTTGTGAAGATTTCTTGAACTGGCAAATTCAATGGATTCGACTTATAAAGCAAGGTGCAATTTATTTTTTGGGGTTTTCTTGATTTAATGGATGCTATGCAAATGCATGAATGCAACTATGATGTGAAACTATATGACAAGGAAATAATCATGCATGATGACTCTAGAAAAGAAATCAAATTTAAATGTACGAAAAATATGAATTCTAACCTAAATGACATGCGACATGATCTTTAACCTATATGACATGGCAAAATGCATAAATGAAATGGAATAATGCATGAGCATAATAAAATGTGACATGATGTAATGTCATGCAAAGATGGATATCACGTGGACTATGAAGTGCACTATACTAATGACATAAAAATGCATGAATGAGAATGAATAATCGTACAGTATGAAATGCACATGAATTTTTTGGTCCTTAAATGAATTTTGGTTTTTTTCATGATTTGATGTAGCTTGGTTCGACAATTAACATAAGCTAAAACATTGATTTCTCAAGATTCCAACTTGTATTAGAAGTCATTTGCAATTGCCCAAAATTTTGATTAAGACCAAAGTGTGATGATTTTTATGAGCTTTTTATTATGAAAAATGAATCAAATATTTTTATAATCTACCTTGAGTATAGTACATGCTCCCTTGTGCCTTTGTCCCTCGAAATTTGTGCATGACCATCTGACTTCACCCTCGAAGTACGACGTCATCCGCACAATGAAATTGTCCGTCTCATCCCATAACTTTGGGACCGGACCGACCAATTTCATAATATTTAAATTCACCATCCGACCCCACCCCCGGGGTACGACGTGAATAAATTCCCTTCCGACCCTAAACTTTGGGTACGAAGCGAATTCATCGAAAAATTTTGGATTATAAGGTGTACGATACTCAAGGTTTATTATAATTTTATTTGATTCATTTTTCATAATAAAAAGCTCATAAAAATCATCACACTTTGGATGACAGGATCGACAGGCGCCCGAACTGCGAACAAGGGTAGTCGGTCTTGTGAATATTGGCAACGTCAATGAAAGTGACTACACTTTGACCAGCTTTGGGACGCCCACAAGAACCCAGATCCACGTGTGAGAAAACACCAAGGTCGCCTCGATTCTGAATCGCCGTTTCAAAGAATTGCCTCTTGGATGAAAAACCCGTGGAAGAGAGAACAAAGTTCTTCCCCCTTTGCCGTGTATTCTGATGTCAATTGGCCTTCTATGCAACTCTGTAGCCGTCGTCCCTCCACTCAGCAATGCATGGAGTTGACTCAGAAGAAGAAGCGCCTCCTACCTCCCTCTCTCTCTGTTAGCCGTATATGTGAAGTGTGTGTGGCCTTCTCAATGTGAACCCTAATGCACCTATTTATAATAGTGAGCTAAGGTTTCGCCTTATTTTCTTTATTCGCAAAATAGTCCCTCAACTTCAGATAGTCGCAATTTGATCCGGAGACAAAATATTCTGTCCATAAAGCCTTTTTCTTAATTAATGGGCATTTTTAATTAAAAGGCTTTTTTTTTTCAAATTAAATATTAAATGGGCTGATTTAACCTCAGATTAGGCCTCAAAACCTTGGCACAAACTCCCCTCGATTGGAGAAAATTTTATTATCAATTTAAGTTCAGTCGCCTGATAGATTAAGCTCAAATCCTCCGCCGCCGGCCCAATTTAGTATGCAAAATGCAATGCAATGCAAAGAAAATAAAATATGCAATGCATGAGGAAATATTTTTGGCGAGAATTAATTCTCATTTTATAAATGATTTAAGGAAAATCAAAATTTAGGTGTCAACAAAAGGATATTCACATCTTTCGAAATTAGGTAATTATCTTTTGTGATATTTGAAGTGTTTTAGATAATTATCTAACTCTTAAAGATAGATCCAGGATATTAAAAAAAAAGGTTCAAATCAGTCCAAAAGATAATCTGAGTGTTCCAAAAATATATCCACAATCTTTCGGGGATAATCATTCAAATCAAGACAAAATCAAAGAAGATATTATCTTAAGTTCGACAATCATGACATAGCAACAAGGATTCAAAGATTATCTTGCCTTATCTACTTGATCTCAATTTTTCCGAATTTTGATTATTATCTCAAAAAATATACCAAGATAAGTTCCAACTCAATCATGCTTATCCACGGATATTACCAAAGTTCAATTGAAGCCAATTCAACTAAGCAATCCCTTCACCAATTTCGAAAAATACAAGGCCTTACAGATTGAATGTTGTCTTGCCCACACTCATGATATCCGATTATCCCTTAGAACATGCACGCTAACCCACAAGTTCGCTACAGTAAAACAAACTTCCATGATAATTCAAATATTGGCTCAAAGTAGGCAAAAATCAGTATTCTCATGTCTTTGAAAACTGCAAGAACACTTCAATTAACTGTTTTCTTGTGAAAAATTTGAGCGAAACCAATCTTTGACAAGAGCAAACAATCACTCAATATTAACAATCATCCAATGACATGTTCAAGACGTGCAAAGTATTCAGTGAAAGATGCAAATCAATTAATTGAGCAAGTGGACGTTCAATAATGCGAATATTTACCTTGAACCGAATATCAACTTCGTCAATTGATTTCGCACAAAACTTGAATGTCAAACTCGAGCTCTCGAGCTGCTTGGCTCCAAACTTGTACGATTGAGATGAGAAACGCAGCTACTGGTTCTGGTAACTTTTGGGACAGCAGATCCGTATAAGGACAGAGGGCAGCTTCAGGGAAAGATCTCCAAGCGGTGGTCCTTGTCTCTTTGAGACTTGATGATCATCAAAGCTCAAAAATCAGCGTTGCACGAAAGAAAACAGAATTAAAGTCCAGACAAACCCGTGTTGGACAAAACAGGGAGCTTCAATTTCATTGATGAATTTGTGCGGGAACGAGAAATTGCAGCGATCCAAGTGAGTGAGCAGCTCCGACTTCTAGCACCGCACGAGAGAGATGTTCATGCTCAGAAAATTGTGGAGTTGTCACTGAGAATTGTATGAAGATCTCGGCTTTAAGAAGGACTTAAGAACTCTCTCTCGCTTGCTTTTCTCGTTTTTTTTTTTTTCACGTGTGTTGCTCTAATGTTCCTGAATGCACAATTGCCGACCCCGTTCAAGTGTTATGAAGGATATCTTTTATAGTGGTGAGAATCAAAGCTATCAAAGAAGGAAAACCGATCTTCTTTCCTCAGAATAATTTATCCTTTACGTTGACTGAATTTCTTTCAGATAGGGTGAAGCTCATCTTTTCCTCTGCTTTCTGGTTTTGAAATACATCCCCCATGTGCAACATGATTTTTCCCTTTTGATATTGAATTCCGAAAATTTTATCCAAATTTTACTTTAAAACCATCCGTGTGCTAATTTCCAAGCACCATGGGCTCGGCCGAATTACCTCATGCTCTGTGGGCTTATTCGCGCAAATTTGAGCTCGAAATCGGCCTTAATTAATTAATTAATCAAAAGCATTTTCCCAAATTGATCATTTAAATGGACCGAACAAAATTCAAAATAAATCCAAACCCCCCCTAAGAAATTCGACACTCCCCCCATGCTAGCCTTTGCCGAGTTTTCAATGTAGGCTCGGACCTGTTGCTCGTTAATTTAAGCTCGATTCCTTGCCGTCGGTCCGAACCAATATTGATGCAATGTATAATGCATGAAGATAAATATGTTGTGCATGAAAACGTAATTATTTTTGGCAAGAATCAGAATTAATTCTCATTTTATGAATAATAAATGATTTAAGGAAAATCAAAATTTAGGTGTCAACACCCAGGCCGCGAAACACCCTTTTAGGTAACCATAGATAGGGTATTGATATGCGAGGCTTTGGCATCGGTTTGCGCCAGGGGTGACCATATTCGATCCCGCTCGCTATTCAGATCGGTGATTCTACCCACTTGTTGTGGATCACGCTTGTGGACGAATCTATCAGCCAGGATAGTGGGAACCTTTTACCCTAGGTCCACACCTATCCCTTTTCATTTCTAGAGTTAAACCTCACATGTCTCTTGCTCGTGTCTATGGACGGTTGGTATACCTAAAACCAAAAGAAAAAAAAATCATCGTCATTTGAGTCTGGTTGGTAAGGTTTTCTCACTTTCATCTTGTAATTCGTTTTTAGCATACATTTTAGATTATGCATTTCATGCATTGCATCCTTTTGTTGTATTATGCATCATTAATGTAAATCATTCATTTGATTTGAACGAAAGCCTTTGTCAAAATTAGGATAGATATGGTGTCCCCAAGAGTCCCTGAGCCGTTCGCACACGAGAGGAAGGCCATTTGGCACCATGCCGCCAATGGTTTTGATGGGTTCCACACATCCCATTTCGTGCATGGAAGGGAGATCACTAGATGCAATCTCATTCGAAATGAGAATTGCTATTATACGAGGTGCGCTCGAGATCTGGAGCTCAAGCACGAATTTGAGAGGATTCATGAGCTGCTCATGAAGGTAAATAAGCGACGGCGTGCGAGAAAAACCACTCCAAAGCATTCTCCCCGCAAGAAGACTAAGCGACCCACCACCAAGATGGAGATGGAGCACCCCACGATGGAGGCTTCACCTGAGATTATTCTGATTTCATCCGAGGAGGAGGACGATTCTCTTGGCCCACTGATCCGAGCATCCCCACCTTTACCTGGAGTGGTGGAGATATCATCTAATGAGGACCCAGACCTGATGTAGCTGTTTGAGAGGATTTTGGGCTATTCCACTTCACTAACTCCGGGGCATCTCTAGATCATTAGAATTACATCCCATTGATTGTTTGTCACTTTTTAGATTTCATGTACGGGATTCCCTTCCTTGAAATCCTTAGCCACCTTATCCCCCTAGATTTGACTGTACTAGGTATCTTTTGAGTTGTATTCGCTACATTTGACTCTTTTTACTATGCTTATATCAATGGGATGTGATAGTGGCTTTCGTTCTAATCACTTGATGATCCTAGTCAATTGCATAGTTCTTTTGAATGAAATTTGGTCTAGAACTCCTATTTGACTCTTTTTGGTCAAGTGAGAGGTTCTAACCCTTATTTCACCAAAAAGAAGTACAAAATTGAATTAGTTCATATGAATTACATTTGCATCATCATAACATTCATTATGCATAGGTAACCCATGATGATTGATTTAGGGCATTTTCATATATTATAGACTCAATGGGAAAATCAGACATCAAAGTCATCCCAGTCCCTCGCAAGGAGCTTTCGGAGTGGTGGAACCGCCTGAATGATGTCAACCAGACCTATGTTAAGGAGAGATTGGGGCATCTTATGGATCTCCTCAAAGTGGATTACCAACCCGCGCTCATACAAGCATTGGCACGATCTTGGGATGCAACCACATTGACATTCAATTTCAAAGGCTTGGAGGTTACGCCTACCTTGGAGGAATACACCGCCATCATCGGAGTGGAGTTTAAGGATCAAGTAGTGCAACCTCCTTTGGGACTTGATCCATCCCGTACCCTATTGAAATTCCTATGCCTCAAAAGTTCTAAAGTTGAGGAGGTCTTCAAAGTCAATTCTGGTAGGTTCCCGTTTACCTTCCTCTATGACAATTATTCCTATCTACCCATTGAGACTGGACATAGAGTCGGTAGGATGTTCATCCTTGCTTTCTTTGGAGTAGTCCTTTTCCCCACCTCTAGAGTCACATTCGATCCCCTCGTAGCCTTCGTAACTCAACAAGCTTGCTATAAGTGGAACTACTCCCATATGATCTTGGCTAAGACTTTTCTCTCCCTCAATCTCTTCAAATCCACCCAAAAGGGTATTTTCCAAGCACCCAATGGTCTTCTTCACCTCTGGCTCACCTCACACATTAAGGACTTCAAACTTCGTATAGTTTGTTATGAGATTAACCAACATGCACACCCACATAGATCTTTCCTCAAATGTCAAGCCCTTATCCCAGATTCTTTTAAGGATTGGTCCAAGCTTCTTAGAGATCTAGAACCCCAGCAACTCCGATGGTGGTTGAACTGGCCGAGATTATTGGAGGAATGGATTAATTGCCATGAGGGCGACCCAATTCCTCTACTTGGTTTCACTGGGGGTATTGCATATTATCCTATTAGGGTGGTTAGACATTTTGGTATGTTGCAAGAGGTGCCACCTACAGTTAGACCTAGATTGTTCTCTTTTGATTTGCCACATGGAGCCCTCACGAAAGAGAGTAAGGCACATTTCCGGAGTAAGATCAATGCCATCCTTCAAGCCTTGAAGAATTCTCCTCCACAAGATGTGGAGTGGCCAGACTATCTAGATGGCGAGATGGAGATTCACCATGCTTCCCAAGAGTATATCAGAATTTTCAACGAGACCAAGAGCACCCTCATTGAGCCATATGTACTAGAGTATGTCATGTCATGCAGACCTGAAGTGGAGCCATATGTACCTGAGTACATCGTCCCCCATGAGCCTAGGGTAGAGCCTTATGTGCCGGAGGATATGGGACCGCTATCTCCCGATGAAGATGAAGACCCCTCTGTTTTGGAATGGGATGACATGGAGGACGCTGAGGATGCCTTAGTTATTAAGTGTCCTCGATTGACTTAGATGAGTTTCCCCATTGAGTTTTATATACAATTGTTGTATTTTGATCATTTGAACACTTTCAGGATTTGAAAATTGTAATACATGCATTTCAGTCACTTATATGCATATCTGGTACATTTTGTGCAAGTCATCAATAGCAATCATCATCGGTTACCCCTTTCGTCAATAACATGATTAATTGGGGAGAATGAAGGGAAAAACCGTTATGTGAGGCTAAGGCTCACATATGGGCCTTTTTCTCCATTAACCTCAAATTAAACATGGTATTGAAAAAAGTTTACCGAGCTTTAGTCCGCCACTATCTTTTTTGATCCTCACTTACTCCGAGAATACAGGTGGTAATTTTCAGTCACGAAGACTCGTAGTAAAGCAAGATTATCTAGGATGGAGCGAGAGGAGCCGACTCCCCGTGTTGTGAATTTGGAAACTCAAATGAATGCGGTTGCTACTATGGTTGCTGAAATGAAGGCGATGTTGGTCGCCAACCAAGAGAAGCATCTGATGGCACCAGACTCTAATCAGACTACATAACCGAGTTCATCCACAGATTCGAAAGCCAACCAGACATCTAATCCTAATATGAATAAAGAAGGGCCTCTTAAAACTCCACCCATAGTAATTGACTTGGAGAAGTAGAAAAAGGAGAAATCTGCGGTTAAGACTGAGGAAGGTGCGATAAGGTTGACTAAAATAGAAGAATGTTTGAGCAGCCAGGGGTACGAACTAGCCCGCTTCGACAAGATATCCCCTTTCGCAAAGATAGAAATTTCGCCCGATTATAAAGAACCGGAGTTCGTCAGAAAATATAATGGGACGGGTTATCCCCGAGCTCACTTGAAATATTATTTGCGCAAGATGGCGCACTATTTGGATTACATCCCATTGCTCATGAACACCTTCCAAGAGAGTTTGGCATGCGATGCTCTGCCTTGGTTCATTGAGTTGGACTTAGAAGATTATGATGGTTGGGAGGATCTAGCTGAAGATTTCCTACACCAGTATAAGTTTAACACTGCAACAGCTCCTACTAGAGAGGAATTGTTGAGGACCGCAAAGGGTAAAAATGAAGCGATTCGCACCTACGCTCAAAGGTAGCGAGCTATAGCGACACAAGTAAAGCCGACAATTCTAGAGGATCAACTAGTGGATTTATTCTTGAAGGCGCTACCATACGAATATTTTGAGAAACTGAACACTTTAGGCTGTCAAACTTTTGCACACCTTATGAAGGTCGCAAAATGGCACGAGTGGGCCATGTTGGAAAAGCGGATACCGGAACTGTCTTCTAGACGACATTACCCTGTCAGAAAGGAACGGAAAAATTCTGGTGACATTGCCTTTGTACCTAGCCCGCCGATACCTAAGAAGTTCCCAAACTCCGCCACGACTCAAGGAAGCACATCGTGGTCGGCTTCCAAAGTATCTGAGCCTAAAAAGAAATCTCCACCAACTTTTACGCCCTTACCTCGTCCATTGTCTAAACTGTTACCGATGCTGCTAGAAGGGCGTTCAGTAGCCAAGGAGCTTCCAAGACCCAATTCGCCTAGGTTTATGGGATTTGATGAGAACCAATCATGCGCCTACCATATGGGCGAAAAAGGGCACAATTTGGATAACTGTCTCATGCTCAAACGCAAAGTTCAAGCTTTGATAGATGAAGGAGTCCTCGAGTTTGACAAGACAGAGCCGAACGTCCAACAAAATCCCCTACCTGAACATAAGGAAGTGAATGCTGTTTTAGGCGAAAGTGACACTGACAAACTAGAATTCATGGTAAACTTGGCTAAACTGCATGAGATTTTAGCAATGGCTACTGCATACCCCACCGAAAGGGGAGCTTCAAGAGAAGAAAAGATGCCCTGCTTTGCTAAACTGGCTAGCTTGGGAGTTATTGGTGACGTCGACGGCTCTGTGATAAACGGTACCTATTCAACAATTGACTTGTCATCCGATGAGTTCATCCTAGACTCTAATAGAGCAGACTCATTGACGATTCCGTTCAGACGTATAATAAATGATGAGAAACTTGTGAAGGAATTAGAGGAAGAATTCGATGAGGACAAGGTCCGTTTGTAAAAAGTGCGCCAAGGCGATAGAAAGTTTATGCAAGAGGCCCTAAAGAGGGGCGAAATTATCGACACATTGGACCAAGATAGCGGAGGGTATAACTTCCGTGTTCTTTATTCAGCACCGCCACGCTTCTTTATTAATCCAAAAGATGTCATCCCGGACGGTTGGGGTGGCATGGATGATCCTACTAACGAAGGGTTGATTTGTTCAATTGATGAAGTCATCCCTGATCATGATAATCGTGTGGAGGAAGAAGAGAATCAAGAAGCTCATGCCCGACTCAATACTATGGAAATAAATATGGACTACCTAGTCACAATGATATCCGAGTTCTCCCGAATAGTAGCCAACATTAACATTCCGCGAACTGAAGAAAACTATCAGATGATAGAGTCGAAGAGAATAGTGGAATGGCAAAACCGTCGATTGGTTAATCTGGAGGAGCAGTCTAAAGATTTGGCCAACATGGTATCAGAATTAAAGGAGCTTATTATCCCTATCGCTCGGGGAAGAAATACGGCACCCCATCAGATTAATCCAATGGTGACGTTCCCGCGAAAGTTTGATGGTACCTAGTGTCCTTTAGTTCACATCTCGTATTATCTCCACAAGATGATCGGCTATCATGAAGATGATTAGGTCATCATTAATAACTTCAAACATAGTCTAATTGGCCCAGCTTTATACTGGTTTCGGTCGGTTGACCTGGATTGGATCTTGGACTAGGAAGATTTTTCAAAACAGTTCATGCGACGGTTCGAGGCCAATATGAAGTTCACCGTCAATAAGGATGATTTGGCCCTTATTACTAAGGAAGAAAACGAAGATTTAAGGGTGTTTGCACACAGGTGGAAAAATACAGGCTATCCAAATTTTGCCCCCGCTCTCCGAAAGGGAGTTAGTGGAGTATTTCCTAAGAGCTTTTCCTCAAGAATACTGTTGACACCTATATTTTGATTTTTCTTTTTCACTTATATTGTATAAAAATGAGAATTAATTCTCACCAAAAATAATCTATCATGCATTGGATATTTATTTTTTGTCAAGTCATCATGCATTCAGGCCGATGGAGGAGCAATTGAGCTAAATTTGACAATCAACTGGGCTAGACTCAATCTAGGATTTTCAGCAATTATGGTGAGAAGGTTCCGAAATTTCAAGCCGTTGGGGCCTATCTCAAGGTCAAATCAACCCACTCGTATTAACCAGGAAGGTTTTCTAATGAGGGCTGATTAAGTTTCATAAAAAAGAAAAAAAAAAGCAGTCAAGCTCATCTAGGCCTAGCAGAATTCGGCAATGCCTATGGGATAAGGCCAGCCGAATTTTTGATCAATCTTTGGACTAAATTTGTGCAAAAATCGACCCTGGAGGATGTAATCTGAAGACATATTTTGTTTTGGGGTATTATTTTGTGATAATAAGAAAAGATCAAGCCCTTATCATGCAAGGTTTTTGCCTATATAAACTAGCTTATGTTTAGGGTTTTTTTTTGGGGGGAGGGGTGGGCCACACATTCTTTAATACATGGCAGAAAGACAACAGGAAAGGAGAAGAGGAGTTGAGGTCGAATTCCTCCCGGACGTTGACTACCGTCGGCGTTGCTAGCTTCGGTGGTTCCTAGCGAGATCCCAGTTTTGCGGCTGTCCGTGACGTTGGTCCTGGTCGCTTCACCGTAAAGTCTCCCCATCGCCCCAACGATTCTTTAATCAGCAAGATAAAGGAGGGAGATCGTGGGGCAACAAATTATTATACACTGACACACAGATGAGAGATTGAGAAGGAACAAAAAGTTTTTCCCTGCAGGTCACGCGTTTTCAAAGGAAAATTTGGAAAAGAAAAGGCCTTTGACCAATGACTCTCTCCTCGGGCTCAACGAAATGCTCACGAAGGCGTACACAAAGAAGCCAAGAAAAATCTCACGAAGCTCCTAGCAGATCACAAGACGAAACTTCAGATGCTCGACGAGACACCATCGTCGAGCACCACCGAGCCAGCGAATCCTCACCCCGGCAATAATGAAGCTCGTTGCGTTAGCACTGGCAACGCGCTGCCCTTTGGATACACAAGATCTCAAACCAGCTGTCTAGTGAAGGCAACGAATCCTCATGAGTTCCAGCAAAATCTAGTGGAGTTCATGCATGTTTAGTCCACTAGTGGTCAATTAACGTGTTTGATAAACTGCAGGTTCTGGTTAAAGTCTTATTCTTTGATCGATGTCTTCTTTTAAGAAGTCCAAAGACGTCCCAGAAGAGTTCGTAAAGAAAGTTTCGCAGAGGAAGACTTCGGGCACACCAACACCATCCTGCCTTATCTCACCATGATCTCCATGGGGTTGTTTTTATTTTATTTATTTGCTTTTGCAGATTCTTGAATGCCCTTTAATTGAATTGCAGGCACTAGAGAGAGCTCTTGTCTTCAACTTTCTCACACGACACCAAGTTTGCCAAGTGTTGGCAAAATTAGGTCAATGAACTTCTCACCCCACTGAGCTACACCCGTTGATCAACCTCATCGGTCCAACTCGACCGCGAACAAACCACCTTCAATTCCCTTGCCGTGCGTGAGATCCCCAAACCGGTCCAATCGGTTCGAAAGTTTCAAGCGTTGGTGCGCAAATTTCGTGCAAAATTCAAAAAGGAAAAGTAATCCTCGGAAGACAGGTATATTTTCTATCTTGAAATCTGATCAATTTGAGGATATTTTGCATATTTTTCGAACAAATCTTGAGCATATCCCATGAGGAGTTTCGTTGTCTAAATCCGAATTGTCTGAGATTGTGATTGAATCTTGTGATACCATGCTTATCTTGGAAACTTGGCATATCTTCGCTGATTTGATTTTGAAATCATAATCTTATCTTAAAGATGTTGTGCGGATATTAAATTTGGATCACGTCTTGAGGATATAGTTTGGATGTTGGATAAGTCTTATGATCTGAAATAAGTTGAAATCTTAATCTTATTCCGAAAGAATTGCACATATCTTTGAAACGTTTGGATATCTCAAATTTGGATCAGATTCTTTTGAAAATCTTGAGGAAATCGAATAAGTCTTTATTTCAATTGGAAAATCTTAAGAGATAGTCTTCCAAATTTTAACAAAATGTGAATCCTTTGCGGATAGGGTCTTATACCCTTTAAAATTCGGCACCTACCCTAGCTTGGTCGAAAATTTCATGCATTTTATACTATAGTCTAAATCAAATATTTTTATAATCTACCTTGAGTATGGTACATGCTCCCTTGTGCCTTTGTCCCTCGGAATTTATGCATGACCATCCGACTTCACCCTCGAAGTACGACGTCATCCACACAATGAAATTGTCCGTCTCATCCCATAACTTTGGGACCGGACCGACCAATTTCATAATATTTAAATTCACCATCCAACCCCACCCCGGGGTATGACGTGAATAAATTCCCTTCCGACCCTACACTTTGGGTACGAAGTGAATTCATCGAAAACATTTCTGATATTAAGGTGTACTATACTCAAGGTTTCATTATATTAGTATTTGATTCACCTTTTTCATAAATATCATAAAAATACATGAAAAATCATTACATCTTGGTCTTAAGAGCAATTTTTCGAAAATTACAAGATGACACTTAATTCAAATTAAAATCTGAGGAATCAATCTTAATTAAGTGTCGGACCAACCTTTGTTCAAAAGAGCTTAAATTCACTTAAGATCAAGCCATTCATGTGCATTTCATTTAATGTAGATATTTGCATTGTCTCGTTTCATTCACGCATTTTCATGTCATTAGCATAGTCCATTTCGCAAATTCATGTAATGTAGTGTTCATTTTGCATGTCGTTATATTACGTCACATTATGTCATGTTCATGCATTTTGCCATGTCATTTAGGTTAGGATTCACATTTTTTTTATGTGCATCAAAACCCATTTTCTCAATATCATCATTACTCATGTCATATAGGTTAAAAATCATGTCGCATGTCATTTAGGTTAGAATTCATATTTTTCTTACATTAAAATTTGATTTCTTTTCTAGAGTCATCATGCATGATTATTTCTGTGTCATATAGTTTCATGTCATGATTGCATTCACATAGTTGCATTTGCATTGCATGCATTTAATCAAGAAAAATCCAAAAAATAAATTGCACCTTGGTTTTCAAAGAAATCAATTCATTTGGACAATTAAGAGAATTTTTCACAAGAATGGTACCGCAATGGTGTTAATTGAAAAATTAACATAATCAAGTCCCCGAACTCAAATCTCTGGTTCGCAGAAAATAAGGTATTCTCCCGATACTTTATTTAGGTATCTAATCTACCTACCAAGAAAAGATTAGTGGCGGCTCCAAAATTTAAATCATTTGAATATAAACCTAAGTTGCGAATTGGTAGAGCTTGGGAGAGCTCGGACTAGGTTAGTTAATTTATTTAATTAATCTAGTAATCCATTAATCTGAAATTTCCTAATTTTAAGTCGCGACAGCTTGGCGACTCCGCTGGGGAATGACCACTTGAATTTTCGAATAATTGGGTTTTGCTGTGCACTATTGCAATTTTCGGAATTTTCATTTGTTCTAAATGGACTTAGGCTGATTTCTTGTGATAATTTTTGGTTGGTATTATTTGATTGACTCCTAATTATTTAGGTGTTATATGTTTTTGCAGGATAAATTTAAACTATTAACCTTTGTTTTGCAGGGTAATATAGTTTGATTTTATTTCTGATCTGAATAATATGTCATGTGTCCCCATATTTTTTGCATTGCATTTTCACCACGACCGAACCTGGGTCGCTAGTAAATAGGATGGTATCACGCGGGAATCCACCCGACCTCACCCCCGAGGTACGGTCGATCCCGTCCCCGATCCCGAGCTTTCCTTCGTGTTGGAGATCTCTCCCCTGGTCATACCGTAATGGCACGGGTAGAATCTTGACCATAGCCAGAATTCTGGAAACCAGACCCGACCAAGCCCCATTGGTACGGTCCGTTTTTGGAATTTCACTTTGAAAAGATCATTAATCAATGAATTTGCATTCATGCGCATGTGTTTGTGATTGTGGTCTTCCATGGGTAAGTTTCTTAACCTTGTCTTCCAATTTACTCATTCACGTCATTTTGGATCGGTCCATTGACATTTAGGTTGGTCGAATTTTTCAAGGAAATGCAATCTAATGAATTTCTCCCCTTGTTCTGATTTACCTTGCTGTGTTGTGGAATTTTTGTAAAATTCTACGACCGAGTTTTGGGAAAACACCCTTAACAAAAGTCGTAGATAACATAATGATTTTCAACATATAAAAAATCAGAACCAACAGACTTCATTTTCTTGGGACGAAGTTGGGCCAAACTCATGTTTTTCTGAATACATGAAAACTGCAAAGCATTCTGACTGATCGACCTTCACTGGTTCAACGATTTTTTCGAACCTTTTTGGCCCATAATTGGAATATCACCTTTTCACAAGAAACGTTTGGAAGATCCTAATCTATCAAAGGAAATTTTTTTGAATCAATCCAAGATGTTTTCCAATTATTTCAAAATTTAAGATGAGAACAAATGAGTCTGGATTTCAGAATTTTTCGGGCCTCAATAATATTTTGAAATTTACCACAAGTTAATGGACTCTTTTGCAAGAATTCAAAGCATAAAAGTGGTTAAATGGGTTTTGAACTAGAGGCCTACAAATTTTGGGATCTTAATTCGAAGTTTTGATGGCCCACTTAGCTCTCAAGTGAAAACCGGATGAATTCGTTTTCTGATCAGAAGTTTCTGGAAGGATGAATTAAAATGTATCGATCCATGCGTTTTTTTACCAAGCTCAAAACATGAAAGTTGTTCATGATCCTCTCGGTCATATGTCTGTAAATTTCGACATCATTTTAAGACTATCATGAATTTTCGTGAATTTTTTGCCAAAGGTGGACGAGACTGAAATTTTCTGAAATGAAATTTTGATGCCACATGTACACTATCACATTTGTCCACGAGTTGCACTCAGATGGAAAGAGTCTAGGCACTCGTCATGGACTGACCTTTTGTCAATCTCACACTCATTGCATTCCTGTTTCTTTTTTCAGGTAACCATGATGCGTCAAAGATCACCCCACAAAGCTAGCCAGTCAATTAGACACTGAAACATTTTGCTAGCATGAAAGAACGAATGAAATGGCTATCATTGCAAATTGAGTCCCTCCAGAGGAATCATGCTATTGTGCCCATTACACCTGAAGTAGTGTTGCCTCACATTCGAGTCGCATCCCCCAATTCCTTCGAGAATGCCAAACTAAGTGCCTTTGAGGTCGAGTATCAACCATGACGTCTATACCACGCGCACCACGCTTGTGAACGTCCATGATGGCCTAGACATGGCTTCACATGTGAAGCAGGAGCTCCGGATACCCTTGTGCCATCACCTCAAGATTTGACACCGGATTGACAAAAGCATTTTCCACTCCATTTGACTATCTTTTGATCGCAGAATACTTGAGAACCTTCAATGGAGACGAGCACAAGCCTGAATGATTGAACCTTTAATTTCATGCACATCCCTTCCATGGGACATTTCCTGCTTTCTAAGTGTCTAGGCTGCATTTTCAATTACTAGGATTTCCCTTTCAATAAGATGTAATTTTTTGATTCGTAATCAATAAAATTACAGAAGTTTTTTCATCATTTTTGGAATCTTGTCGAAGTATACCAAACCAACCTAACGACGATAACCAATGATTGAAAATTTATCATCCATGGTAAGCACTGAGGGTTGGGCTTCTCAAGAATTCTCGTCCAAAGGTTTTCGAAAACAAAAGGTTTTTCAAAGAAAATCTTCTGAAATAGCTGGCACGCGATTTAACTTTGGTTGTCCTACTGATCCATCTACTATATGTTTCAGAATTGATTCAGGGACAAGGGGTAGATTCTTAACTCTAGCTGTGCGTTAGCCCAATCGATCCTCAGACAACTCCCCGTATGGGGTTTTGAGCCTCGTGGCTCACAAATCGAGCCGGAAGTCCTTGGCCGATCCCAATTTATCAACCAGTTGAGGCAAATCCATGTTTCGCCAACAATCATTTCCCATGCCAAGCGATTGAGCTATTGGTCAACTGGAGTCTGATTGACGTTGGCCCGGCCAAGTCGAAATGCGAGAAGAGCACGATATAGTCATCCTCAGCTACAGAGGGTATCATGAGTGAATCGAGAAAGGATTGCCTTGTCACTTCAATCCTAGTCATGAACAACAACAACAGCAAGCTAAGGCTATCTCTGAACGGACATTGGTGCCCATAATAGCTCCGTAGCCGGTCATTCATCAGTGCTCGACTAAACCGATCAGATGTGCAACGATCTCTGATGATCCTTGCATCAAGTCTCAACATTACCCGTCATCGATCCTTGTATCGGTCGGCACTACTTTTTGCTGTCCTTTGATCAGCCCCATATTGATCCTTGGGACAATCCTCGACCAATCCCATGGTCGATTCATCAGTCACACTACCTCAGCTAGCAAAAATATCAAGTAGGTCTAATACTTTTGAGAATGGCCTGGGTCAGTAGAGGATCATCCATGAAGCTTCCATCCCCTAGATAATTCAAGACAGGAGTACACCTAGCTTGAACAAGGGCATCTACTACCGTCAAGGGTCCATCCCATAACAGAAAAATGTCCAACACGGCCGTGACTCAGCTTGATGAAATGTACCAGCCAACTCATACACCAGTCCACCGACCAATCGAGCTTGATTCCTTTGCCCTCGATCGATCCTTAATCGTGTGGTATCAGTCGACGAAAGACGGGACAAAATTAGGGCCTCCCGATCTCAAAGTGGGTATCTTTTGCCAAGCTCGATCATTTCTAAAAGATGACCTTCTTTTTCCTTCTTGTAGGTGCCAAGCTAGAGGACATGTCTTTGATTGCTTCCACCGAAGCAAATCGACAATCGGAGCTCCCCAATTTTCACTCACTTCATCTTTTTAAGACCTTATTCATGCACATTTTTTCCTATGCAGGATCAAGTGTGGGAAACAGTCATTTGCCAAAGCTCGAAGTTGAATTCCTAGCATGTCTGGGGCAATCCCAGATCTTGGCAAAGCTATGATCATCCATTATGATCCATTTTAACAGAAAATTGGGCAAACCGATAGCGAACCCCAACTTTGGAAAGGGAGTATGTCTTCTTTAGCTCATTTGGTTTTGTGGGTAACTTTCCACTTTCTTTCTCATAGGGCCATGTGACCGACCATGGCGATCATCACCTTTGAACAGGGGCAACCAAAGCATCCCGAGTCTTCACTCGATTGTTTCTGAGGTCGTATCGTGCACGTTTCTCCTTGTACGGGGGCAAAATCTGAGAAAAGCCACTCGCCACTCGAGGAGTAAACCCTCTGATCCACTCACATATTCTAGGGCAACTCAGATTCCCCCATCCCTAGGACTCTTTTTCATACTTGCATAGTCTGTTTCTTGCAAGATGGATGAGGTTTTCATAAAATATGACACAATGTTTGAAATTGCTACATTTTGCATGCTTGAAAAATACTTACCTATTGCATGGTTTATGCATGATTATTCTTCATGTTTAATTTACCAATTCTAAATAGGAAGCATAAACTACATATGATGCATCGAATGTACAGAATGGGGCATGACAAGATGATGAAAGGCAAGCCATTTCCACACACGTCCTGCATTCTAATCCCCAGTGAGTTGAGCGGTAGCTAGATTCTGCATTCTCAAGGTGAAGGGTTTCTCACAAAAGGTACGATAGCTGAAGCGACGGAGGCATTCATTTCTCCATCCCAAACAGTACAGGTGTCCATTGATTAACCCCTTGAGCGGCGATTTCATTTCTTTACCCTTGTCAAGAACCACCCTACACCGGGGTCCAAACGAGGTAATTCCGGCAGAACATGAGGTAAATGGTTAGAAATTCTCTTGCTTGGACTAACATCAATCTTCGAGTTTTCCTTTGCATTAAACTCAAACTTTAATTCAACTGTCTTAGGATGACGAAGAGCATTCATTTCTCTATCCTATACGCTTTATCCTTTGCATAGCCCACTTGAGCCAACAAATTCATTTCCTAAACCCTTGTTGGTGATCATTGCTCATTCCAAGGCGAAGATGGCATTTTCCCCAAGAAGCAGAACTGAAGAAGACCGGGTCAATAGAGAATTCCTGAGTGAACTCATCTTGTATGCTAGATTTTTCATGTAATGTCTGGCATAATTTTCGTTTGTAAGTGCTCGTGTTGTTATAACTCCTTGAAGAAAAGGGGGTTCAAAATCATGGGATTAAAAAAAAAAAGGGTTTGGGAGTAAGAAAAGCAAAGGCTGATCCTACAGAAAATCGCGAGCAAAAAAAAAGCAAAATACCTATCAAAAGCAAGGCCAATGCCCATTCAATCCTTGTTCATTTGTAAAGTACTTTTGAACTTTAAATGCATATATTTGCATGCTCTTTCTTGTAAATCCCCAAAGGGTTCGAGATGTAAAGGAAAATTTCCAGAGAAGCCGGATTGCGAAATGCAATTTCCAGCGAGAGTTCATATCATTCTCAAGAAATGATGGTATCCTTTGAAGACCATTCCAGAAAGGTCGAGATCGGTGACAAGACAGCTATGATCACTAACATCAAACCCTTCTCATATATTTTTTGAGCCAAAACGAACTTTTTCATTTCTCAGTCCCCAAACCTAACCTACGTTACAACCATTCACAGTCTCTTCTGATTAGAGCACTTGAGTTAACGTATAGTTAAATGATTTTAAGCATCGCTCGAAGAAGTTCAAGCAAGATTATTTCTCTCTCATTTTTTCAGGGTTCTTGACTTATAAATCCAGAACAGATGATAAAGACTTCTTTCAACAGCCTTGACTCGATAGAGAGTCTCCTTTGATGAACCTTTGACCCAGCCTACATTACGGTCCTGATCAAGACCTCCAGATCGGCTCGGTCGTACCAATTACGAGATTACTCAAACTCTTATCGAATACGATGATGGTAAGATTGAGTGATTTTTCTTGAATCATGCAGTCAGGATAAACAGTTTTTCTCGAGAGTGAGAGAAAGCCCTTTCAGACTGAACTTCCCCATTCAGATTACATTCGAGGCATTCACAATGTGATAACCTCCCTGAACAGAATTGGTAATGCAAACTTGACGGAATAGTT
Source organism: Lenwebbia sp. NSW1173648 (assembly GCA_029784005.1). Lineage (NCBI taxonomy): Eukaryota > Viridiplantae > Streptophyta > Magnoliopsida > Myrtales > Myrtaceae > Lenwebbia > Lenwebbia sp. NSW1173648. The sequence continues at coordinate 3,930,819 of JARCGZ010000011.1, forward strand.
ATGCAAGAATCTCACTATCAGTCATACACATTTTTGCTCCCAATCATTAGTAATACAAATTCAGCTGAGTAGTTTTGCATGAACCCATTGACGAATTCTAGCATGCTTGCACATGTTACCTCTAACACTATCTGATAGGTAATACATTCTTGATGTTCGAGTTGCCTTCCAAGGTCTCGAAATTCATCCAAGGATGTTGAATGAACAAGCCCTGCTGACGAGTGCCCGCTAGGTAATCTCCCAAATCCTCAAGTAAGTATATCTTCAACCTGAATCTTTCAAGAGAATGAATACTGATGATTGTCAAGGTATTCAAATCCATTGCGGCATATTCGATCATTCAGGTATCCACCTTCTTTAGTGAAGCGTGATTTTTGTGAAATGCATGTCGCATTAGCATTGGTTTTGTCTATATGCATGATTATACTTCAAGTGAATAAGCAGGTATGATGTAGTCAGCCTAGCTGTGCCTTGATCATTCGTTTGGAAAATCCAAGTAAGTTTTCTAAACCCTTTTCAAATTGACAGCTTTATTGACTTTAGTTGCCATTTTGACCTCTCATGTTCGCATTGATGAGATTCAAGCGACACATCCTTTTTGTATTCATCGATTCAATTTGGTAATACATCCCTCATATTTGTGCTATTTAGCCTTGATAGTATCAATTCATGATGTATACGCTCTTATGATCTTTACCTTTGTCAAATCGCAATGTATACGCTCTTGCAATCTTGATCCTTTACCAAATCATAATGACACGCTCTTATGATTCTGGTCTCATTTTGTCAAATCGCAATGATACGCTCTTGCGATCTTGATCTTTACCATGCCAAATCGTGATGTATACGCTCTCACGATCTTGGTTCTTTACCTAATCATAATTATACGCTCTTATGGTTTTGGTACTTTTGTCAAATCGCAATGATGCGATCTTGATCCCCTTGCCAAATCATGATGATGCGCTCTCATGATCTTGGTCCCTTTTACCTAATCATAATGATGTACTCTTATGATTTTGGTACTTTTATCAAATTGCAATGATACGCACTTGTGATCTTGGTCCCTTTTACCAAATCATGATGTATACGCTCTCATGATCTTGGTTCTCTACCAAATCATAATGATACGCTCTTGTGATCTTGGTCCTTCTTCCGATTCACAATGTATATGCTCTTGTGATCTCGGAAGAACACTTTCAACATATCTTGCTCTATCTTGCATCAGAAAGAAATTTCTGATAACAGATAAGGCACCAGTACCTTAAGATCCTTGTATCCCCAAGAAGGAGCTTGGAAATTAAGGGTATCGGCAGCATTACGAAGTGTCTGGTAAAACAGGTATTTCATATGCGATCCATGTGTAGGTCTTCCTATTCCATTCCATGGAAAAAAGAAGCCTTGACATATGTTTACTTACAGTTCTACATATCATGCATCATTTCCTGCATTGCATAGAAAATGGGATTAAAACTCCCATAAAAAAATTCATCATTCATTTGCATTGTCAAAATTTAGGTTCAATTGGGTCTTTGAGCGAAACCTCTGCGAGCCTCCACTCAAAAAGGGGCAGCTGTTGACACCTAAATTTTGACTTTTCTTTTTCACTTATATTACATAAAAATGAGAATTAATTCTCACCAAAAATAATCTATCATGCATTGCATATTTATTTTTTGTCAAGTCATCATGCATTCAGGCCGATGGAGGAGCAATTGATCTAAATTTGACAATCAACTGGGCTAGACTCAATCTAGGATTTTCAGCAATCATGGTGAGAAGGTTTCGAAATTTCAAGCCGTTGGGGCCTATCTCAAGGTCAAATCAGCCCACTCGTATTAACTAGGAAGGTTTTCTAATGAGGGCTGATTAAGTTTCATAAAAAAGAAAAAAAAAAGCATTCAAGCTCATCTAGGCCTAGCAGAATTCGGCAATGCCTATGGGATAAGGCCAGCCGAATTTCTGATCAATCTTTGGACTAAATTTGTGCAAAAATCAACCCTGGAGGATGTAATCTGAAGTCATATTTTGTTTTGGGGTATTATTTTGTGATAATAAGAAAAGATCAAGCCCTTATCATGCAAGGTTTTTGCCTATATAAACTAGCTTATGTTTGGGGTTTTTTTTGGGGGGGGGGGGGGGGAGGGGTGGGCCACACATTCTTTAATACATGGCAGAAAGACAACAGGAAAGGAGACGAGGAGTTGAGGTCGAATTCCTCCCGGACGTTGACTACCGTCGGCGTTGCTAGCTTCGGTGGTTCCTAGCGAGATCCCAGTTTTGCGGCTGTCCGTGACGTTGGTCCTGGTCGCTGCACCGTAAAGTCTCCCCATCGCCCCAACGATTCTTTAATCAGCAAGATAAAGGAGGGAGATGGTGGGGCGACAAAAAATTATACACTGACACACAGATGAGAGGTTGAGAAGGGACAAAAAGTTTTTCCCTGCAAGTCACGCGTTTTCAAAGGAAAGTTTGGAAAAGAAAAGGCCTTTGACCAATGACTCTCTCCTCGGGCTCAACGAGATGCTCACGAAGGCGTACACAAAGAAGCCAAGAAAAATCTCATGCAGCTCCTAGCAGATCACAGGACGAAACTTCAGATGCTCGACGAGACACCATCGTCGAGCACCACCGAGCCAGCGAATCCTCACCCCGGCAATAATGAAGCTCGTTACTTCAGCACTGGCAACGTGCTGCCCTTCGGATAGACAAGATCTCAAACCAGCTGTCTAGTGAAGGCAACGAATCCTCATGAGTTCCAGCAAAATCTAGTGGAGTTCATGCATGTTTAGTCCACTAGTGGTCAATTAACGTGTTTGATAAAGTGCAGGTTCTGGTCAAAGTCTTATTCTTTGATCGATGTCTTCTTTTAAGAAGTCCAAAGACGTCCCAGAATAGTTCGTAAAGAAAGTTTCGCAGAGGAAGACTTCGGGCACACCAACACCATCCTGCCTTATCTCACCATGATCTCCCTAGGGTTGTTTTTATTTTATTTATTTGCTTTTGCAGATTCTTGAATGCCCTTTAATTGAATTGCAGGCACTAGAGAGAGCTCTTGTCTTCAACTTTCTCACACGACACCAAGTTTGCCAAGTGTTGGCAAAATTAGGTCAATGAACTTCTCACCCCACTGAGCTACACCCGTTGATCAACCTCATCGGTCCAACTCAACCGCGAACAGACCACCTTCAAGTCCCTTGCCGTGCGTGAGAGTCTCCAAACCGGTCCAATTGGTTCGAAAGTTTCAAGCGTTGGTGCGCAAATTTCGTGCAAAATTCAAAAAGGAAAAGTAATCCTCGGAAGACAGGTATATTTTCTATCTTGAAATCTGATCAATTTGAGGATATTTTGCATATTTTTTGAACAAATCTTGAGCATATCCCATGAGGAGTTTCGTTGTCTAAATCTGAATTGTCTGAGATTGTGATTGAATCTTGTGATACCATGCTTATCTTGGAAACTTGGCATATCTTCGGTGATTTGATTTTGAAATCATAAACTTATCTTAAAGATGTTGTCCGGATATTAAATTTGGATCACATGTTGAGGATATAGTTTGGATGTTGGATAAGTCTTATGATCTGAAATAAATTGAAATCTTAATCTTATTCCGAAAGAATTGCACATATCTTTGAAACGTTTGGATATCTCAAATTTGGATCAGATTCTTTTGAAAATCTTGAGGAAATAGAATAAGTCTTTATTTCAATTGGAAAATCTTAAGAGATAATCTTCCAAATTTTAACAAAATATGAACCCTTTGCGGATAGAGTCTTATACCCTTCAAAATTCGGCACCTACCCTAGCTTGGCCGAAAATTTCATGCATTTTATATTATAGTCTAAATCAAATATTTTTATAATCTACCTTGAGTATGGTACACGCTCCCTTGTGCCTTTGTCCCTCGGAATTTGTGCATGACCATCCGACTTCACCCTCGAAGTACGACAACATTCGCACAATGAAATTGTCCGTCTCATCCCATAACTTTGGGACCAGACCGACCAATGTCATAATATTTAAATTCACCATCCGACCCCACCCCCTGGGTACAACGTGAATAAATTCCCTTCCGATCCTAAACTTTGGGTACGAAGTGAATTCATCGGAAAAATTTCGGATATTAAGGTGTACTATGCTCAAGGTTTCATTATATTAGTATTTGATTCACCTTTTTCATAAATAACATAAAAAATACAAGAAAAATCATTACATCTTGGTCTTAAGAGTAATTTTTCGAAAATTACAAGATGACACTTAATTCAAATTAAAATTTGAGGAATCAATCTTAATTAAGTGTCGGACCAACCTTTGTTCAAAAGAGCTTAAATTCACTTAAGATCAAGCCATTCATGTGCATTTCATTTAATGTAGATATTTGCATTGTCTCATGTCATTCACGCATTTTCATGTCATTAGCATAGTCCATTTCGCAAATTCATGTAATGTAGTGTTCATTTTGCATCTCGTTATATTACGTCACATTATGTCATGTTCATGCATTTTGCCATGTCATTTAGGTTAGGATTCACATATTTTTTTATGTGCATCAAAACCCATTTTCTCAATATCATCATTACTCATGTCATATAGGTTAAAAATCATGTCGCATGTCATTTAGGTTAGAATTCATATTTTTCTTACATTAAAATTTGATTTCTTTTCTAGAGTCATCATGCATGATTATTTCTTTGTTATATAGTTTCATGTCATGATTGCATTCACATAGTTGCATTTGCATTGCATGCATTTAATCAAGAAAAATCCAAAAAATAAATTGCACCTTGGTTTTCAAAGAAATCAATTCATTTGGACAATTAAGAGAATTTTTCACAAGAATGGTACCGAAAGGGTGTTAATTGAAAAATTAACATAATCAAGTCCCCGAACTCAAATCTCTGGTTCGCAGAAAATAAGGTATTCTCCCGATACTTTATTTAGGTATCTAATCTACCTACCAAGAAAAGATTAGTGGCGGCTCCAAAATTTAAATCATTTGAATATAAACCTAAGTTGCGAATTGGTAGAGCTTGGGAGAGCTCGGACTAGGTTAGTTAATTTATTTAATTAATCTAGTAATCCATTAACCTGAAATTTCCTTATTTTAGGTCGCGACAAATACTTCGACCGTGTGTACGCATATGGGTTCCAATTTTTCGAGCACTTAGTGGACATTGGCATAATACATGAAGGCATCATCCGAAGGAATAAGGCTAGAAATAGAGAGAATCGCAACTAGGCTGACACCTCTCCGGGAAGGGTTTTGAGAAGAAGTTGCCCATGAGTGAATGGCTTTTCACCTATGGGGGAGCCTGATGATATATCGCACGTAAGACCATATGGCGGTTACAATTCTAAAGATTAGACGATGATGACCTAATTGGGATGGTGGAAACAAAGACTCCCGTCATGATTAAGCTCGATGCAGTGGATAGTTGGGACAGAGCTGAAAGCAATCCTATCAAGCATCTGGTGATAGCATTGTCTGATATGGAATTGGATGACATTCCAACAAATCAAAAAGAGGAGATTAAGCCTGTCGTAATAAAGATCCCACCAGTAGAGGAATACGATTCTAAGGCGGTACTGTGGGACTTCGGTACGGGCGAGATAGATGCCGTCATGAGATCTGGGAGATGCTATGCGCCTAGAGAGGGCGAGCCTGAGAAAAGAACGGTGACAAAAGCAAGTGCTGAGCAGTTACAACCCGTCGTAAGAACCAGTGAGTATGAGATCATAGAGAAGTTGCGGAAGATGCCTGCGCAAATCTCTCTACTGGACCTTTTTATAAACTCAGAGAAGCACAAAAATGCGTTAATGAAAGTAATGAACGACATATAGGTGCCCGAGACAATTAACGAAGTACAGTTGGAGGACTTTGTAGGGGCGATACTATTGAAAGACCAGATCTCATTTTCGGACGAAGCTTTCCCTTGGAAGGACATGCGCATAACAAGGCCCTTTATATTGCAGTGAGGTGCCACGGAAAGACGGTGTCTCGTGCATTGGTGGACAATGGCTCCGCATTTAATTTGCGTCGCCTAGCCACTCTGAGGAGCTTAGGGATAAGTGAAGATCTCATAAGAACTTCGAAGGCCATCATCCGCGCATTTGACGAAAGGGCGAAACATGTGGTGGGTGAGATCGAATTGGACGTCATGATCGGGCCGGCTAAGTTCTCCATTGCTTTTCAAGTACTGGATATTCCTAGTGCGTTCTCCTTTCTGCTGGGGAGACCGTGGATACATGTGGCGGGCGCCGTACCCTCTAGCCTACATCAAAATGTCAAGTTTATGACTGATAATAGGCTAATCACCGTGCATGGTGTAGCAGAGCATCGGGCATATCTAAAGGGTCTAGTCCCTTATATCGAACCGTAAGCATGGGAAGAGTCGAGCTATAATTCTCTCGAGTTGATATCCATCATGCACGTCCCGGCTGGGACCAAGGTTAAGACCCCTGAATTTTCTGCGCTATCTATCATCGCTGGAAGGAATCTTCTATCACATGGCTTCGTTCCTGGAGGCGGATTGGGAAAACATGCCCAAGGATATGTAGTCCTATTCACTTGATTTCTAGTGACCATAGGGTCGGTCTAGGGTACAAAGGTGAGCTCAATGGTTTTTCGTCTAAGGATCGTTATGGAGGCCGAGGTAAAGGCCATGGACGCTATGGAGGCCAATACGGTCACTTTATCAGGACAAGTGCCTGGAAAGGCAAAGGCAACATGTTCGATAATCCCCTGACTCAGATGTTCTCTAAAAGTACCAAGTGGCTCAAAGAAGAAGATGTTAGCATTGTCGCGGAACCGAATTTGTTCAACCCTTTCTCTGATGATTGAGTTAACGTCATTATCGAGTGGCTCACAGACGACGTTGATTTGCCTGAGTGAAGAGGCTTCTTCTTCCCTTTCCTTTTATTGCATTTAGATTTCGCGGCATTTCTTTCCTGTAGTTTGAATTCTTTTATTGCATTTATCATTGGAAAACACCCTTGGATCTCTGACCGTTGGTCCAAGTAGTATATGATGTAATGCGGTCCATTTACATCCAATAAAAACCCTCTCAAGTTTTATTAAGGACGTGTGGAATAACAGATCAGTCTGATGATGATATTTGACTTCAAATCCTTGAAGCTTGGGGCCTAATTTGCCACATGAGTCCTAATTTCTCAAATTGTTTTTTAAGGGAGCAAAGACGCCTGATGAAATGAGGACTATCACCATTCTTTATTTTTCTTGCTCAAAACATCTCTCAAAAATGCTTTTCATAAAATTCATGCATTTATATCATTTGCAATGGAGTACTAACCATGTTTGTAACATTTCAGACATACCATTCCTCACATGCATAACAGGTTATTATGTGACTCGGATTATCCCGATGATTATTCCTATGAGGTGGAAGAAGAAGAAGATGGGGATTTGAGTGATATTAAGCGGGATTGGAGCCGACATGAGGAATATAAGCCCCTAACCGAAGAAAGCACAGTTACGGTTAATCTGGAAAATTTCGAGAATGCGAAAGAGGTAAAAATCGGGGAAAGGTTATCTTGATCAGAAGCATCAAGGTTGATTGAGCTCCTTAAAGAATATCAAGATATCTTCGCTTGGTCCTACGCGGATATGCCAGGGCTGGATCCAAGCATCGTTGAACATTCACTGTCAGTTGATCCGAGCATCCTACCAAAGAAATAGAAACTTCGACGGACAAAGCCATAGTTATTTAAGAAAATCGAAGAAGTGATGAAATTGCTCAAGGTGGGGTTCATTGAAATTATCCCCTATCCTGAATGGGTGGCTAACATCGTCCCAATAATAAAGAAAGATGGGAGAGTTAGAGTATGCGTGGATTATCGGGATTTAAATAAGGCAAGTCCAAAGGATGATTTCCCTCTACCACACATTGATGTTTTGGTTGACAGTACGACCGGCTTTGAGCTGTTCTCATTCATGGATGCATTCTCCGGATACAATCAGATTCTCTTGAAAAAGGAGGATAAAGCCAAAACTTTGTTTATAACGCCTTGGGGCACCTTTTGCTATAAGGTCATGCCTTTAGGCTTGAAAAATATCGGAGCAACATATCAAAGGGCTATGGTGGCCCTATTCCACGACATGATGCACAAGGAGATTGAGGTCTATGTGGATGATATGATTGCAAAATCTAGATCCGGAGAAAACCATGTTCAGGTGCTAAGAAAGCTATTTGAACGGCTCCGGAAATATAAGCTAAAGTTGAACCCCGCCAACTGTATATTTGGGGCACGATCTGGAAAACTCCTCGGATTTATGGTGAGCAATCGAGGTATTGAGATTGATCCTTCTAAAGTCAAGGCAATACTAGATATTGGAAACCCCACAACTGTCAAAGAAGTGAGAAGCTTATTGGGAAGATTGAATTATATCGCTAGATTCATCTGTCAACTTTCAAACCTAGCAAAGCCGTTTTTCAAATTGTTGAGGAAAGGTGCTAAGATGAATTGGGATTTTGAATGCTATCAGGCATTGGAGAAGATTAAAGAATATCTCATTCGGCCGCCGGTCTTGGTACCTCCATTACCTGGTTTCCCTCTGACTTTATATCTCACTGTCCATCAAGAATCATTGGGAGCTTTATTGGCCCAAATAAGCCCGGAGGATGGCAAAGAACGTGCGATTTATTATTTGAGTAAGAATTTCACTACATCGGAGATAAATTATCCCAAGGTCGAAAAGACCTGCATAGCATTGGTGTGGGTACTTCATAGATTAAGGTAGTATACCCTCCATCACCATATTCAGCTCGTCACAGAAAATGACCCAATCAAATATCTTTTGGAGAAGCCGCCCTTGATCGGAAAATTGGCTAAGTGGCAAGTCCTCCTATCAGAGTTTGACATTAGAAGTTTAACTCAAAAGTCTATTAAAGGAAGAGCCATAGCAGATATGTTGGCGGAAAATGCCCAATGACATGAGGTCCCAAACAATGAAGAAGCGGAAGATCGCATTCTAAACCTGTCTGAAGAGAAATGGATAATGTATTTCGACGGCGCTGTTAACCTGACCGGATCTGGGACTAGGGCAATCTTGAAATCCCCAGATGGTCAGCATTATCTAGTTGCTGCAAAGTTGGTATTCCCATGCGCCAACAACATTTCTGAATATGAAGCTTACATTCTGGGATTACAACTAGCCCTCTCTATGAAGGTTAAGAAATTGCAAGTTTATGGGGATTCCATACTGATCATCTTGCAAACACAAGGTGAATAGAAAACAAAGGATTCCAAACTTATCCCTTATCATAAATTCTTGGAAGAAATGGTTAAGGAATTCGAAAAGATCATCTTTGAATATCTGCCGAGAGCTCAAAATCACTTTGCTGATGCTTTGGCTGCCCTATCATCCATGCTGCAAGTGGTGAATAGCATGGACATCGAACCTCTAAGGATTGACATTATTGAACAACCCGCCTATTGCATGGTAATTGAAGAGGGGTTCGATGATAACCCTGGTACCATGACATTAAGAACTATCTATTAAAGGGTGAGTATCCTCAAGGGAGCTAGATTGGAGATAGGAAATACATAGCCAAGATGGCCACAAAGTTCTTCCACAGTGGCCAGACTTTATACATGAAATCATTTGATTCGGTATTGCTGAGGTGCGCAGTCACCAAAGAAGCTGATCTGCTTATGAAAGAAATTCATAAAGGAGAATGCAGACCACATATGAACGGTCATCTCCTTGCTAAGAAGATCAACAGACTCGGTTATTACTGGATGACCATGGAGTCAGACTACAATCAACATGTGAGGTCCTGCCACCAATGTCAGGTATATAGGGACAGAATTAACACACCTCCGAATGAATTATATCAGATGTCCAAAGCTTGGCCGTTCTCCATGTGGGGTATTGACATGATTGGGCCAATCAATCCACAAGCTTCAAATAGGTATCGTTTTATTCTCATGGGTAGAGCCAACCCAGCCCGAAAAATTTTAAAAAAAAATCAGAAAAATAAATAAAAAATCAAAAAATCATAGAAAAATTCATAAAAAAATTCTAAAAAATTCAGAAAAATTCCCAAAAATCACAAAAAATGGGAAATGACCATATTCAACTAGTTGGACTCATTTTTTTTTTTTTTGGTCGATTTTGGTCGCCGAACCTTCAAAAATGATAGTTTTGCCTCTTTGGACATTTTATCCCAAACTACCCCTGAACTCCAATGGTGCATTCTCTAAGCCCTTAAGGCTTCACTAGGTATGCCATGTGACGAATTGTGTGATGTTTTTGATGTGATTTATCAGCATGACCTGGTTCCTAAACTTGCTCACTTTCATTATTTTCTGTGATTGATAGGATAGTCATTCCCATTTGCATGAATCCTTTTGGATGTTAGAACTTACCTCACCCCAAGACGTCTGCATGAAATCCATAGTTATAAAAATCGCTCAACTTAGGTACCGAAAGGGCGTCAACTGAAACGTCGGCGTAACTAAGTCCCCGAACACTCTTCTTTGGTTTTCGTGGAACCGAACGGTCTCTCCCAACCGCTTGGTGGGGTTTCCAATCTACCCTCCAAAAATGATTGGTGGCGACTCCAATAGCATGCACACTTATCACATGTCACCCGACCACATTAAGGTTGATCCCGTTTAAAAAATAAAAAATCCCGCCGTTGCGATTTGGTGTGGGCTTAGGAGGGTCCGAGCCTCGATCTCACCGTCCTATTAAACGGACGAGAACGTGGCAATCCATTAGCCCACTCCTCTTCGAGGAGGGTCGCGAAAAACAGTCACCCAAAAACTGAAAAAAAAAAATAATTGTCAAAAAAGTCCTAAACCTTTCACTCTTTTGCCAATTCAATCTTAAGCATTTCACACTTTTTTGAATTCAGTGCTAAACCTTTTAAGTTTGCCGATTTAGTCCTAAACCTTTTCACCTTTTGCCGATTCAATCCTATTGGACAAAAATCGCTAATGTGAATGCCGGCTGTGCAACCGCCGGCGTTGACATGGATAATTTTAATAATTTTTTAATTTTTTAATTTTTTAATTTTATTTTTCCTTTTTTGTCGTCCTGGGTTTAGAGGCCGGCGGGAGTAGCCGGCCCTTGGGCGAGAGCCGGCCACCATCGTCCTGGGTTTATGTAATCAATTCTCTTTGTTTTACCCATTACCAATGCAGGAGAAAATCCATGCACAGTTTAGGAAAGCGAGGAAGAATATTTTCCCAAGGAAAAGAACCTCATCACTACAAACAACATATATGGGTTGGATTAGTGTGGCCGGCCAGTCATTGGCTTGGTCATCTAGAAAATAGTTAACTCCTTTTTTTACTCTACTTATAATGGACCACATGAATAAGGACTTTCATACATAACGTACTCCCATTTTTTAGCTCGCAAGTCCCAAAAACGGGTGAAACAATGGCTTGCGACGATCCTCAGCTTCCACTTGGTTCGAACGGGAGACCGATCCCGCCGTTAGGGTTTGGAACAGCTGAATACCCTTTGGGCAACACAGAGAACCTCAAAGAGATCGTCCTCCGCGCGATCGAGCTCGGCTACAGGCACTTCGACACGGCGGCCGTGTATCAGTCCGAGAAGCCCCTCGGAGAAGCCATCGCCGAGGCCCTCGAGCTCGGCCTCGTGAAGTCCCGAGACGACTTGTTCGTCACTTCCAAGCTCTGGTGCAATGATGCGCATAGAGAGCGCGTCGTCCCCGCGCTACGGAATTCGCTCAGGAATCTTCAATTGGAGTGTCTGGATCTCTATCTCGTGCACTGGCCAATGAGCTTGAGACCAGAGGCTGAGCTGCTACCAAAGGAGGAGGATTTGCTCCCGTTTGAGATGGAGTCTGTGTGGGAAGGCATGGAAGAGTGTGTGAAGCTGGGCCTCGCCAAATGCATTGGCGTCAGCAATTTCTCTTGCAAAAAACTGGACAAGTTGCTCGCCACGGCAAAAATTCCCCCGTTCGTCAATCAAGTAAGTTCGTCCCTAGCATAATTATTATTGTTACTAGGGTGCATCTATTCTCACATATTTTCCTGATTTAAGCACACCCTTAATTACCCTCTAAAAGCCTATTAAGTCGAGCATGGATCACTATTCATTGTGACCTTTTCAGCGCAAGGAAAATACTTGCATAACCATCACACTGCCCAATGATAATGTGACGGTACTATGCAAGGCCCAAAAAGATTTTCACAATTTTTTTTTTTACTTCTATGTGCCAGCAACAAAAGGATTTGTGGCCAGCATAGCACTGTCTAATGTCATTGAGCAATGGACGGTTATGCTAGCCAGCCGTAGCCGGTCTCTTACTGCAAAATCATAAAATGATTGACCGTCACTTCCCTACCTAAATTCAGTTTAAAATTGTTCTTTTTTTTGTCTTTTCTGCACCTAGAACAAAAGAAAATTCTATTTACTCTACTGAAAGAGGAAAGTCCATGGAAAGAAGAATACTTAGAGAGATTAAATTCCATATTTAACTTGTTTTCCATTTGGAACAGAATAAAGAATAATACGTAATATATATGTAATGTAAGACATAAAGTAGCGACGTCAACAGAATTTGAATTGAGTTATTAATAATCGTGTGCGGGGACACGGAGAGAGGGAGAGAGAGAGGTACTGGATTTGATTGTGAAATTTGAGTGAATACCTGTCCAAGTACCTAGCGCTACATGGAATGAAACTACTAAGAAAAACTCAAAACTTCGAACCAAGTGTTCTGTATTTACTGAATGTATAGTTCTAACATGTCTACCAAGAAAGAGTCTTCAATCTTCACCGTCATCAATGGCTGGCCGTGGTCCTTCGAACGGCTGACCACTACGAGAACGTCGTAAATATTCGGAATCCAAGAAGAGAATGTACTAAGGTAACTTCTCATGGTTGGAAGGTGGAAATAAACGCTCTGTGGCAACAAAAGAAGCTGAGGGAGTTTTGCATGGAGAAGGGCGTACACATAAGCGCCTATTCACCTTTGGGAGGACGGGGAACCATGTGGGGATCCAACCGAGTGATGGATTGTGAGGTGCTCCACCAAATCGCCACCTCCAAAGGGAAAACCATTGCCCAGGTACAACTCTCTGCATTCTCACTCCATATCTTATTGCCAAAACATCTCCCATCTATTTCATTCATGCGATCAATAATTATTGTTCGCGCCGCGTAATTTGGCATATTAATCACACCAGATGTTTTCATGGTCTAGAATTTAGCCGTGTTGCCCAAGCTTTAGAGTGGTTTTAAAGGGGGTTTTCATGTGGACTGGAACTGTTGAACTTTAATGTAGATCGTCGGATGTTAAACATGATTTTAAACCACAGTTGAGTTTAGAGGGGGTGTGCAGCATGCTGAAATCTCATGCCATGTAATATGGCATATGATATAAGCTTATCTAGATTGGGTGGAATATGTGAAGGTTTGCTTGAGATGGGTGTACGAGCAAGGAGTGAGCGTCATCATGAAGAGCTTCAACGAAGAGAGAATGAAGCAGAACCTCCACATATTTGACTGGAGTCTCAGCCCTGAGGAGCTGCAAAAGATTAGTCGAATCCCACAAATCCGAGGGTGTGTCCCGTTGGGATTCATCTCCGATAAGGGGCCTTACAAGTCCCTTGAAGAGTTCTGGGACGGCGAAATTTGACAATACATGACTGATCACGACAACATCGTTCAATGTCCGGCAGGACCGCCATGCTCGTCTTGTTGCTGTCCATGAATGTTCAACAGAAGGGGGCTTGGCAGTCATTGTGTCGTGTGGTTTTCAAAGACGCGCTTGAACTTGAGGAAAGATCATTCGTTTGCCAAACGAGCAAAGAGCTTGAAGAATCGTTCCATATGCTCGTCTTATGCAGCAGTGTCAAAGATTTTGATACATCTGAATAACACAACTCCACTCTACTTTCAACATCAACCATTTAGGTGATGTTCATTTTGGTAACCAACCAATCGAAAGCCTGATTAGAGGAAATCACAAGGGACAAAGGATAATATAACCTAGTAAGTGACGCACTGAGGGTGTATGTAATAGAAATTCCACGTTCATACATAATAATTATTGATCCACACAAACAGAAGAAAACTTTGTTTCCCTGAATTACCTTCATTCTCGTATCTAGGAAAGAAAAATTAGTCTGAACTTTTTAATAGAGTGAAAGACAGAATTTCTATAACAATTATTAAGTGATGGGACAATTGTGCGATTCTCCAGAGACACTGTTGTATCTAGCAATATCACCTAAAGGGGGGTGAATAGGTGTTTTTAATCGAATTTGACTAAAAATAGCGGAATTAAAAGAATCAAGTCAAATATCACATAAGTTCAAAATCTAAAGATATACAATTGATGAACATGAACACTAGTATGCAATATTCTATCAAATACAGTAAGAAGAGTTTAGGGATAGAGAAAATTGTACACGAAGATTATAGTGGTTCGGCTTAGATCAAGCCTACGTCCACTCTCCCACGCTGATAGCCGATAGGCTCGATTCCACTATATGAATCAATGAGGGTTTATAAGTGGTAGCACTCTCACACTCTTACAAAGCCTCTCAAAGATTGTAGCATAAAGTTCATACAGACAAGTGTCGCGGGCCGGTTGCGGAGGTCCGACTCGTGCGGCGACTTGCGCTTCCTTTGTATCGGTGGAGCGCCCAAGCTAAGCCTTCTTTGATATTTCACCCGGATCTTCGTAGAGAGAGAAAGTTCTAGAGAGAGAGGCTCTGAGAGGAATGCTCAAATGAGAAGGATGACTCCACTTTATATAGTAGAGGCCCTCAGATTACAACCATAGATCTCCATCACATCCGATGGTTCAGATTACATCTCTCATCTTCTTAATTACCGACATTAAATAGAAAACTTCTAGAACCAAGGACAATTACAGTATCGCCCGCCCTTGGGAATATTCTAGAAACTAGTAGTAGAAAACCCTAGACAAACCCTAGGGAACCCAGACAAAGCAAGTCTTAGGGTAGCTCTCAGCCAGATGCACGACCGGTTGGGGCACGAAAACCTCGGCCCGTGTCACAAGTATGTAGTAACTGAAGTACTCTAGCACTTTGGAATTGATGATTATGATCGCACACTAACAATAGCACCATTGATCTCCTTTTATACTCCTTTACATCCAAACTAGCCGTTGGACAGGTTTTCAAAGGATCGCTCTTCAATCGTTGATTTGACGCCATCAATCTTGATTGAACGAGACTGTATCTCGAGAGATTTGATGACCATTGGTGTTGAATCTGAACCCCTCAGATTTAGTTACCCATACAACTCAATTTTCGGTTTCCATAAGTGGAGTCCTTCATATATGGAAATTATCTTGTCTCTAGAAAGGTAATCTCCAATCAAAGATATTCTACTATCCGTTTGTAGAATTATCATGTCAATCAAGGATTACAAACTTCCTTAAAAAAATTCTTTAGCCATATACGTCATATGTGGGTCCTCTTAATCGAAAATATAATTTGGATTTGAATTGACGTAGGTCTTAAATAGCCCTCAGAAACTATAACAGTATCCAGAGTCTGAACAGTTAGAACACTGAATCTTTGAGCTTAATAACGTCTTTGTTGATGCTCGTATATTAGTCTTCTTCAAAGGTATAGTTGAATCTGCATAAGTGACACTTCACGTAATCTGGATAATATAACTCAACTCCTTCAGAATCAAATATGCGATAAAGTTAATTTGAGTCTAAACACCAACTAGGATCAATAGAAGCTTCTTCATTCATGTGAATGACCTGAGATAAAATATATGAAAGTATTTACTAGATTCAATAAGATTAAGGACAGTTTTGTCAATATCAAAATATTCAGAAGGAGATTTTCTCGAGAGACACAAGCTATATGACCTTTCCCTCATTATTTTTCTTTTGTAACTCGATTTGGCAAATCAGGCTATTGGCTCTCGAGGATCACACATTTCAACAAGACTATCCATCCATGCACTGAAGAAACGTTCTGAGCCACGAGTTCGCTGCAAACTGATGCAACTGGGGCCAAGTGGTACCAAGTTTGAAACACTTATCCATATGCTGCTGGAGGACGGATGAACAGAATGACATTATTCTAAAACAGGAGGGACTGGCGTTCATTTGGCATTAAGGTTCAATAATCTCAAAATAGTTCATTCGATAAGTCTTAAGTTGAATGATCTAATTGAAGCAATTAACGCTTCTTAATTTAAACTCTCCCCGTCCCAAAGCTCTTCAGCAGACTCGTAAGGACCATCCGGGGATACAAATTGAAGTCTGGGGTATCCTTTCGCTTGTGGAATTTGACTAATTTTGTTCGATTCGTCGGGGTTCAAGCTCCAGTCGAGTATGTCAAGGTTCTCTTTCACCAGCATGCTGACTCCGTGTTCATGCGCCCACCTTAGACAAACCTTCATGCAAACCAATGATATAGCCAAAATATAAGCTTAACACTGTATTAAACACATTCTGATATGTAAATAGCAAAGAGTAAACTTGCTTACAAACGTACGCGGATAATAACCAGAGAGATGTTAACAGAGATGAGTAATGCTCTAGCATTCCACTTAGTTCTAGCTTTAAGGAATTATCGTGTGTTGTATAGGAAGCTTGTACGAGGCATTGCGAGGGTAAATTTTAATTTTTTTCTCTTAACCAAACGGATAATTTCTTAGGGGTTCATATCTTACATAACGATGACTAACCGAAGCTTAGCTGCGTAGAATATTCATTTAAGAGAAATGATGACTTGAGATTAAAAGTGGCAAAATCATATGGCTCCATCCAATGATAAGTTCAAGGGGAATGAACTTAGAAGACCAAGATTAAGAGTAATGATGACATTGGGTTAAAAACATCAAGTGTAAAGAGAGGAATGGTGCTTCAATCCAAAGAAAACAAGTGGCCTAATAAAAGTAGCTAGCAATTTTTTTAGAGAGAGCTTCTTGGCCGAGTAAAATGAAAGAGTGATCAAGGCATTAGTGGCCAAGATTGAAATAGATGATATAATGCATGATATCATCATAAGCCGAGTTCAATGTCTCAACTTATGAGCGTGTGGGGGTTAAAACACTTAAGAAAAAATGAAAATATGTGTGTACAAATTAGAGAATGACCAACGACCCAACTATATGATTTTCAGCGTAGATATTTTGTTAAGTTATTAAAATATTAGAGCGTAAACAAAGAAACTAATACCCATTCTAAATATTAAAATTATTTTGAACCTACTAAAAATTATTAGTGAAGGATAGCGGATGTTAGGAAAATTTCGATTAATTTGAAAACCATCCAAAACTCCAAGCTACTTAACATTATTACCTTATATGTACTATTATCGAATATAGAAAATTCCAGATGTCACAAAGAGAGTTCCCGTGAGAAGGTGACTGAGTCTTGAATGAAACTCCTCTAGTGAATCATTCTGAAGATTTGGCCAACTACCATTGCCTCGTTAAGGACAACGGTGACTTCCTTGTTCCATGTGCAAAAAAAAAAGGGGAAAATCTCCAAAAAGTCCTAAATCTATTGCATTTTTGTCAATTCAATCTAAACCTTTTAATTTTACCAATTAAGTCCTAAATATTTTTATTTTTTTGGCAATTAAGTCCATCCAATCAATTTTGGCCGTAAATCTCCAAAATGGACGCCGACCGTCTTACGTAGTACGGCCAACACTGACTTATACAATTTATAAATGTGACTAGCGATGGTCGGTGAACCTCTCCGGCCACTGGCGAGGGCGTCACAACTCTCGCCGAACAACAGTCGAGGGTGTGGGCCCTCGCTTAGATCTGGGTGAGTGAAAGAACTAATTTGATATCAGTAGGGGTGAGAAAAAGGAACCGCTTGGACCGGACCGAACTGGCCGATTCTAGGCAGCTCATGGGGGCATAGGTCCGGTTCCCATTTCAATTTTTGTGAATCGGTGATTTTTGATTTGGTTCCCGGTTCCATGGTGAAACCGCCCACCCGATCAATTTTTTTTGTTTAATTCCTTTACTGCCCAAAAAGCCGAAGTAATGTCCCTTTCTATTGATGATACTTGGTCTGCTTTCTATGGGTTCTGTTACTTGTGTATGACTAAATCTCTTAAGCATAAAGTCTGTAACACTTGCCCCTTCACAATGTATTGCGTTAACCAACACCTTTTATCAACAAAAGAAAAAGCAAAGAAAAATGACACAAATAATTCAAGCAATCAACGGAAAGAAATGCAACAGTAATTCATATACCATACACACTTGTGAAGAAAAGTTTCACCATCGCAAGGTGAAACAGTGAGCTCCCAAATTAAACGGTGAAAAAAGAAATGAAAACACCGATTTTATTGACCCACTCGAGAACCGAATCAATCCGGTCTCATCCAGTTTCACAATCAAATGATCCGATTTCCAATTTCTAAGTGGGAATCGGATCACTCGAAATCGATCACCCTTAAATTTCACTATTTTAGTGGCCGCGAGTGAAAGAGCTACCTTCGTTTATTCTGGAAGGACAGGCTGGTGTTTCTTTTCGCAAAAATTGGTCCTGACATTGGGCGCACCTCTCGTCGGAGAAAATGCTTCTCCACGCATTTGTCAAAGCTCAGAAAATGTTAGGCATCTCTCCAACTGCCGTGTCATTGTGGTCCAACACCAGTGAAAGTGCGACACGTGTTAAGTTGGCCCCACTTTTCAGATTTACTCTCTCTGCTGTGAACCTCTGACCAGTGACCACTGAGCACTATCGTCGTTGCCCGCCACTAGCAAAATGCTTCGCTTCACTGAGCACTCCTAATTAAACTATTCTCAAAACTTATATGTAAATTGGCCACGCCGCAAAAGATTTTGAATCGAGGACGTTCTGCTTTGATATTTTCTGAGATATGGTGCGATCATTTTTAATTGTTCTAAAAATAAAAATTTAAACTGTTGGATAAAACGTGATTTTCTTTTGCCAAATATAAAGATGTAGTTTCAATTTAAATAATTTAATACTAGTAGAGGCCAACGAGATAACGGCCATTTAGCTTCCTCACTTCGGAAGAGTTCTGCCTTGACCAGGTCCACAGCCATATCTAAACAAACAGAAATCCATTTAGTTACGCAATTTCAATTTTTTTTTTATACTTCTGGAGCATTTTTTGCTCCAGAAGTAATTTTGGAACCACTTGAGGAAGTAAAAAAAAAAAGTAATTTTCTCTAGAAGTAGAAAAATCAACTTCTGCTCAGAAACAGAAATAGAAAAATCAACTTCTGGCCAGAAGTTGATTACTGGAGCAGAATTGTTACCATGCGTGCCCTGACTTAACAAGCAAAAGGTTTGATTTTTATTTTTATTTATTTTTTTTGTCTAAGGAAAATGAAACAGAGCAATGCACACAATTCGTTTAAGGATAATTTTGAATCGTTGCTTGTCAGTTAACATTCTTCTTAGTGGAGCGCAGAAGAAGCAAATTATTAACGGAGGGTAGAGAAAGTAAATCATGAAAGTGGGCCCTCGCGTCACACGTGTCGCATTCTGAACCACACTGATAGTCCGAACTACGTAATATTTTCTCAGGCTCTTCTGTTGATGGTCACTGACATCACATGCTTTGTATAATTGATTCCACGCCAATTAATATATTTATATGGTTACAACGGGATCTATATATGCGGTGAAAAGAGATTCATTCCTATATCTCTCGACTGAATCACGAGAAAGCACGGACAAACATGGCCGGTGTTATTATTCCTGAGACTCAGCTCAACACAACCGGCAAACCGATCCCGCTTCTTGGGTTCGGAACAGCCGAGTTCCCGTTTGGGTCCTCTGACAACGTGAAGGAACACCTCCTCGACGCGATCCGATTGGGTTACCGACACTTCGACTCGGCCGCGCTTTACCTGTCCAAGCAGCCCCTCGGAGAAGCCGTGGCCGAAGCTCTCGAGCTCGGCCTTGTGAACTCGCGTGAGGAGCTGTTCATCACCACGAAGCTCTGGTGCAGCGACGCGCATGGCGACCGCGTCGTCCCTGCGCTCCAGAGATCCCTCAAGTACATTCTCAGCCAACATATGAATCATACTCTGGTATCATGTTCGTTATCCTCTATTTTCACTATGTCGCTCGGTTGGTTCTTGTGTGTAGGAATCTCGGGCTCGAGCACGTGGACCTATATCTGGTGCATTTGCCGGTGAGCTCGAAGCCAGGGGAGTGTGAGATTCCGGCGAAGGAGGATCTGCTTCCGTTTGATTATGAGGGTGTGTGGAAGGCCATGGAAGAGTGCCGGAAGCTGGGGTTGGCCGAAAGCATAGGAGTGAGCAATTTCTCATGCAAAAAGCTTGAGAAGTTGCTCAGCATCGCCGAGATTCCTCCTGCTGTCAACCAAGTGAGTTAACTGTTGGTACCTTGAAATTCATGTTTCCTTAAAATTGCTCTAGAAAAGAACATGTTTCTCATAACTTGAACTGGTAGCTCAATGTGATCCACATTCCTAAATGCTCGGTTATAGTTTATCGCGTCGTCTAACAATTCGATTCTTTAGACCATCCTCACCCATCTTATCTTGTACCGAGACTCGAAAGTTTCGTAGAATAATAGCATTTGTCTACCTGGATGGTATCAAGAATGATAATCACATTAATATATTGAGTGCGGAAGCGTGGCTCTGATATTATTCATTGAAATTTGTGGGGAGTGTGAGAGGGAGGTCAAAGCTTGGAGGAAGAAGCTGAAACTGAAGCTACCATTGATGGAGCTCGACCGATCTGCAGAAATTTGAAGAGAGAAGGTGGGGCCGTGGGAGTGTTTACGGAAGATAGAAAGTGAATTAGAAATGAATTTTTAAAAAATCTGAAATGTAGGCCCAATTTGGACATTGAATGGGGTGTCTGACTGATGACTTCAAGACTACCAATATTTTGTCGCAAGGCATTATTACCAAGCAAGTTGGCAAGTTGCCAGTTGTTGGCATTATTACCAAGCAAGTTGGCAAGTTGCCAGTTGTTGGCTATGTAGCATCGACACGAGACACGATACGATACGATATGTCGACACGTGATTTTTCAAAAAATAAAGAATTTCGACACGCTGGGACACGTTATATACAATAAATTATTATTTTTATGATTTTATAAATGGATAATAAAGAAAAGAGCTTATATTGAATGTACACTAAAAATAATAATTCATCGTTTTACTAAAAAAATCATATTTGAACCAAAACAATATCGTTTTAGCCTCATCCTTCATGTTTTAATCACGTCAGTGACACGTAAGAGATAGAAATATTTGAAAAAGTCATGTTAGCATTTTCCGTTAGTTAAATTAGATCGAATTAATGATATTACTCGATTGCACCAATTTTACAAGTTTTAAGACTTGATTACACTTTTTGCAAGTTTTAAAACTCAATTATACTTTTCGTGACAATTTTTTGAACTTCCAATTTACTTATTGGAAAATAAAAAAGGGGCACTCTCTCTCCCCCTTCCCTCCCTTCGATTCCCACAAGCTACAGTATCCATGAACATTGTCGCCGCACTATCCATCCCGTTGTAAAAAACAAACAATCGATGGATAAAATAAATAAATAATGTACATTTTGGATGGGGAGTTTATGTGGCTCCATTGATGTAACCTATTGTCCAGGAGAATCAACATAAAATTTTACCATAGATCTAACGATACAACGAAAGTTATAATCACATTCGAGCCACTCAAATATTCTTATTATTCTCCAACCTTAAATTACTCTTAATGTTCACAGTGTTTAGCTCTCACATTTTCTCGCTATGTAATCTCTTAATCTTACCACAAGATTTATTAATTTCAACACACTTAGATAGTTTCTCCATGATATAATTCACGAGCACACCATACCATCACATCGAAAAGATCCTCTACTCTTTAATGGGCAAAACCAAACACTCACCTTTTAGGGAAAATTACCGAATCAATTCTAAACGTATTGGAGGATGTCAATTCAGTCTTAATTAGTACTAAACCTTCCAAACTAGTCAATTTGGCTGATTTTCACCGAAAATTATTGACGTGGTGGTTTAATCATTATTGGGAATTTTACGTGACATGCCCGACTTCTGACATGAACAAGTTGACTAAAAAAGATACCATATTCTTTTCTTCTTTTTTTCTTTTATATCCTTATTACTATCTTTCTTCTTCCTCAAGTTCTTTGATACGGTTCATTTTTTTTTTTTTCTGAGGTTAGTTTTCATTCTTTAAAAATGGTGGCTCGTCACGCGCTATATTCCTCTTCTCATACTCTTGGTATTCCTCCTCCAAAACCCTCCTTACATTAAATTTCCTCCTCCATTTTCTTCGCAATTCCAATTCTCTCTCTCTCTCTCTCTCTCTCTCTCTCTCTCTCTCTCTCTCTCTCTCTCTCTCTCTCTCTCTCTCTCTCTCTCTCTCTCTCTCTCTCTGAAATTATTGATTTTTTCTACTTATCCGTCTTCTTCTGTTTCTCGAATAAATAAAAAATTAGAGACAACTTTCAGATCTTCCTCTTCATCATTTTCGATATGTATGAAAAATCATATTCTTGTCTATCTCTTGATCTTTAGGTCGCTAAAACTCTAAGAAATCCAGTGTCTATTTCAAAAAATCACCTAGAAAGTTACGATAGAACCGGAAATATCTGGATAACCTGGGTTAGGGCCACGAGACCTCGACAGCCGTGGCGAGGGTCACGGCCCTCGCCCAGCGGCCGGCGGAGGTCGCCGATCCTTGGCCAGTGGCCAGCGACCTCCTGCCGTTTCTAAACAAAAAAAAAAAAAGACAGAAAAAAGTTATTAAAAAATTAAAAAATTAAAAAAAATTAAAAAAAATTAAAAAAATTAAAAAAATTCCACGTCAATGCCGGCTGGAAAAATGGACTAAATTGACATAATTATAAAAGGTTTAGAACTCAATTGGCAAAAAAAAGTTTATGACTGAATTAACACAATTGCAATAGGTTTAGAACTTTTTTTCGTAATTTTCCCAATTGTTGTAAGTCACGCCCCAAATTGATGGCTGCATGAAGAAGGGCAAGACAAAGGAAACCCCTTTCATGGTCGGCGGCGACCGCGTCAATTACAACGTTAACGGTGGTGGCCACTAGGTTGCCGTCCTGAAGTATCCGATCGGGACTGACATCAGCTACATTACGAGCTTGTTGGTTAGAGTCTTTTTTGGTGGCCTCAAGATGTCAAGTTAGATTTACATGTGCATAACATAACTCAAATAACTCATCAATAAAAATGAATGGTTGGAGAAACCATCCGACCAAAACACAGCCCTCTAAATTTTCCATACATAAGTATTAAGGTACATTTAGAAAACCTACATGGATGGCGATGGCAACAATATCAAATCGGAAAAATTACCAAAAAAGTCCTAAATCTATTTCAATTGTGCTAATTCAGTCCTAAACATTTTTTTTTCAATTCAATCCTAAACCTTTTGCAATTGTGCCAATTCAGTCCATCCGGCCAGCGCCGGCCGTCCCGTGACATATTATTTTAATTTTTTATTTTTTTATTTATTTTCTTTCCCTCTTCATCTTCTTCCTGGCGTTCGTCTTCTTCCTCTAGCCCTTCATCTTCTTCCTTTGGCCGGCGACAGGGGCGAGCCTCGCCATTGCCGAGCCTTGCCATGGCCGGGCAAGGTTCACCTCGCAGGGCCGCGTGAGGCCAGGCCTTGCCAGTTCAGATCTGGCGAGATCGAGCCTCGCCATGGCTGGGTGAGACAGGCCGTGACCTCGCCAGATCTGGGCTGGCGAGGCGAGCCTCGCCCAGCCACAGCGAGGTCGAGTCTCGCCCAGCCCCTGGAGAGGTGGATTTCACGTTCATTGTCAGGACATTGGTATTTTTCCAAGCCGCTCGTGGTGGACATTGTAGGACACGATTAAGTTGCAGAGTTCCAAAGCCGCTTGCTGCAGACGAAGAAGACGAAGAGGGAAGAAAAAAAAATGAAAAAATTTGAAAAAGGAAATAAATATTAAAAAATATTAAAATATTATATAGCCGGTTGGCCGGTGCCGGCCGGCGTCCATGTCATTTTCGGCAGGCCAAATTTGGCCAGGTGGACTGAATTGGCACAATTGCAAAAGGTTTAGGACTGAATTGGCAAAAAAAAAAAAAGATTTAGGACTGAATTGACACAATTGCAATAGGTTTAGGACTTTTTTGGTAATTTTCCCTATCAAATCTCCTAGGATCCTAGTGCTTCTGAAAATAATGCAACTCTTAGAGGATTAATGCGCCATTTAGTTATAGAAAAAGTGAAAAATTGGTCAGCTCTGCTCAAGAACATCATACACCGGAAATCTTATGTCATACTAATGAAAACAAAACAGAAAATATTGGAGCCACGGAGATTATAAGACTTTCATTATAGTACAGAAAACATGTGAGTTTCATCATGAATTTTTTTCAGGAACAAGTAGTGGTGATTGGTTTTCAATCTGGTTCCAGGGCGGTCCAATCATTGTATAGGTCACATTTTTTTTTAATGATTTGGCGTTAAATTTTTCTCGTTAACGACATATTCACCGCATTACCTTCCATTAATTGCATAACGTTGTCGCTAAACATGAAAGTCATAGTAAGCATCTTAGGTTTAGGTTTAGGTTTACATTTAAGTAAAAAAAATATTATTCGGTCTGGTGGTCCGGTCCACCACCCCCCCCCCCCCCCCCCCCCCCCCCCCCCCCGAACTGGACCGAAGCACCCGGGAACTGGACCAAACTGGCTGCTTCAGTGCGGTCCGAGCAGTTCTCGTCTAGTCGGTCCATTATGCTCAGCCCTAGGAACAAGTGTGAAACTTACTATATCGCAATAAACAGTTTTCTTCTGAAGTAAGATGATTCTTGATTCTTCTGACTTTAAGAGAAGGGTGTGACTCTTATTATATGATTTGAATGGCTGCGATTTGATTGTGTAGGTGGAGATGAACCCTCTGTGGCAGCAACAGAAGCTAAGGCAATTCTGCAAGGAAAAGTGAATTCACATCACTGCCTACTCTCCACTAGGCGCCAAAGGAACCCTTTGGGGGACCAATAGAGTGATGGAATGCGAGGTGCTGCAAGAGATTGCCAAAGCCAAAGGGAAGACACTTGCGCAGGTTGTCTTCAATCTCTATCCATCTTATCCTTCTCGAATTTGATGATGCTATGCATTCAAATATTGATTCAGACGATTAATTTAGACACTTGGTCCTCTTAAATAAAAAATTGTATGTAGCTAGACAACGATCAGTTATAGTTATGTAAGATATAGGCCCTAAAAATTAATCAATTTGGTCAAGAGAAAGAAATTAAACTTTACTTTAGCAATGCCTTGTACATGTTGGATATTTCAGCAGTTTTGCAATATTTTAAAATGACTTTGATAGAAGTTATAACCGCAATGAAATGCATCATTATTTTAACGGCTACATAATGGCTTTCTAACGGTCATATGACAGCTCTATAACGTATCATTTATTTTTTCATAAATTCTCCATTATTTTACAACGGCTTTATAACAGTTTCTCAACTGCTCTATTTTGTTTGAGTATAAAATTGAACTTCAAAAGCCAATCTTCAAGTGACACCGAATTGAGAAAGAGATAATCATTTTTCTTCTAAAAGTTTTTCTTTCCTTGCTGGGTTATACACATAACGTTGTTCCTATTTTTTCTAATATTCAGTGCGAAGTATAGTTGCGAATGTAGCTGCCAGAAGCCTTTCGCATGGGTTTCGTACTCCGAGGGGCGTAATTATCTTTAAGGACAATGCTTACATGCCTCTGACATTTTTTTTTCCTCATCTTTTCCAAGAGATTTCCAACAACTCTTATTTTTCATATTATTTAATATTTTACCACCAGTACAAGCTTCCTGTACAACACACAACAATTCCTTAATATTAGATCACTCCATCCCACTGTCGGAGATTCGGATGAGTTGACCATGGTCCAGCACTTAAAGCTAGAACTAAGTGAAATGCTAGAACATTACTCATCTCTGTTAACATGTCTCTGTTTATTATCTGTGTAAGTTTGTAAGCAGGTTTACTCTTTGCTATTTACATATCAGAATGCGTTTAATACACCGTTAAGCTCATATTTTGGCTTATATTATTGGTTTGCATGAA
The DNA here is from genome assembly GCA_029784005.1 of Lenwebbia sp. NSW1173648. NCBI lineage: Eukaryota > Viridiplantae > Streptophyta > Magnoliopsida > Myrtales > Myrtaceae > Lenwebbia > Lenwebbia sp. NSW1173648. The sequence continues at coordinate 3,956,901 of JARCGZ010000011.1, forward strand.
GGTTTGTCTAAGATGGGCGCATGAACAAGGAGTCAGTATGCTAGTGAAAAGCTTCAACACAGAGAGGATGAAAGAGAACCTTGACATATTCCACTGGAGCTTGAGCCCTGACGAATTGGACAAAATTAGTCAAATTCCACAAAAGAAAGGATTCCCCGGGCTTGAATTTGTATCGCCGGATGGTCCTTACAAGTCTGCCGAAGAGCTCTGGGATGGGGAGATTTGATTAAGAAGCATTAATTGCTTCAGTTAGTTCATTCAACTTTGAGACTTATTCGATGAATTATTCTAAGATTGTTGAACCTATATGCCAAATGAATGCTAGTAGTCCCTTCTGTTTTGGAACAGTGTAATTCTGTTCATCCGCTCTTTAGCAGCGCAATAGAGAGGTGTCTCAAAGTATATTAGTTGACTATGTTTAATTATATCTCGATTTTGAGTCCAATCGATTTGTTGAAAGATAACAAAACCATTCAAGATTGACCGGTTGACCAAGAATTGGACTTCTTGACACGGTGGATTTTGTTCTGCACCTAATTGAGTTGTTTTATCTGTAAACATATGGGATTCGGGGTAATTTAGGTTTGGTAAATACTCCAATGTGTAAGCGATCATCACTATATAGTTCTTTGATTATTCAGAGGATAATTCATAGCTGACTCTTCCAATAGAGTAGGTACTGACACCAAGACTGAACCACGTAAACCTATGGTGCTTTTTTATTGTTCATCCTTTACTTCTCTAGTACTTTCGCGTTGATTTAATTACAATATTAGACGTTGTTCACATTATATTACAGCGAACCAATAATTGACTAGGCATCATGCACGCTATGGCTTTTGTGCTGATCAGATTTTGGATGCAATAAGTGGAGACCTTAGTATCTCTCTCTCTCGTACTTGTTTTTCGAGCATCATTCCTTCGTACTCATCGAAATTGACGGAGATGTTTGTTCGACTTTGGTTTTGTAGATACTAAGGTCGGATCCGATTGAGACGGAGGAAGCCGTGCCGCGACTGCCCCCGCTCTCCACCCCCCGATCAAGTACACAATCCAACACCCATTGAACTACTGATCTTCGTTCTTGCTCTTGTCCGTCTGATGTTGGGATGGTTTTGGTTCGCGTCGGCAAAACTTGTGCCCTTCCTGTGATGGTCGTTGAAGTTTGGTTAGACTTTCGTCTGTTCATGTTAATTTGAGTATCGAATGGCTAGTTTCTTAATGTTGGTCACAAGTTCCCGTGATGGTTGCGCGGAGACTTTGAATGGTGTGTGGTTCGAGGCTTGATTTCCTGATGTCATTAAGATGTGGACGCAAGAATATGATTGGACCGCAGTGAAAACTTAGAGTTAGCATTCTAGAACTCAGGCCAATGAATACTTTGTCCAGGGATCAAGCTAATGGCCTTAGTCTGTTCAATGAGACTGAATAGAAATAGTTTTCATGGATGTGTTTAGGCTCATAGCCTTAGTCTTGCCTGCTTATCATCAGGGTGGTTTAAGAATAGACGATTTGCTAAATGCAATCCGCCAATGCCTTCATCTGCCCCGGTTTATTCCGATCCGAGCTCCAGCCTTCTGAGAAAGTAATTTCAATGACGGCCCTGCCTGTAAATGACCGAATGTGTTCAACCTTCATATTCCAATCGGGACTTAAGTTTCGTTCTTTTGGTATTCACTTTCAATTGTTATTTTCGCCCTTGACAAAGTCAAACAGTAGAGGGGTGCTTAGTACATTTTTCTTCTGTCAAGTTCGTTCCCTGCAACTCTTTTCAATCTTCCGTTTCTGTCAAACTCCGAAAGGTTAGTCTTCCCAAAGGGATGCAACTTCCCCCTCTCCTTCAAGTGGCCATCGCTTTGTACCTCATTTAGACTTATTATTTGGGCGGGCACATGTGCCTTTTTGCAGTGCATTGCCCTTGCTCAAACGTATTCAGATTCCCAAAATCGGAAGTCATTTTTCCGCGTAACCAACTTCTCAATCAGGCCTTTTATCTGAGAGACATTAGCCGACTTACCGTCTTTGTCATGAAGGTTGGAAGAAGTCTCCTTAAACAGGTTTCCACAAAGAACAGCCCCTTTGCGATCCTTGAAGGACACAGTGGCCAGTGATGCCAAGTGATCGAGGTTTTATGACCAATTCCTGCAGCCACAGTCCTATGCTAACTGTTAATTCGCGACGCATTTGATTTGACTATCTGAAGTAAAGAGCTCAAACCAGCACCAAGCTCGACGGCAGATGCTTGCAACTTTTTTTCTCGTATTCTTTCCAAAGAAAGCATGTCAGCTTGCTTTAAAAGGTAAAGCCTTGCATGCTTTGAGATACCCTAAGCATTGACATTACAACCAAATAACACTTGTACCAAATGCTAGACATGCTTGATCAAGTGGGAAGATGAATCTAGGCATAGGCATAGGAATTTTAAATTTTGTAATTGTATCAGCAAGAGTTATGGGTATACTTATGTTAATGAATCTGAGTTAATCTTCTTCAATCTCTCATAATCGATGTCAAATTTATAGCGTCTTCACTGATGAAGGAACTCAAAGTATGCATTAATCTTGATATAGTAGTCTCCCTTTGGGTAAGGGACTAAGTGCAATGAACCATAAGTCTCTGAACTTGCCTAATGTACAACATCATGTTAATTTTCAACTAATTTGACTGGATTATTGAGCTTTTGTAGAATATAAAACGTCATTTCTAAATTTTAATGGGTTCAATTAAGTACCCAAACAATTTCCTTTCGTCCAAATGTTATTCTACCATTGCATCGTTGAAAACGAAGAAAAATAATACATTGGAGAGAAGGTGGGAGCAAGAACCTTAATTCTTGCTGAAATGACTTAGTCATTCGTTTAATTACTTCAAAACAAAATTCAGTAGAGACTCTGCGGAGGGTCCTCACATAAGCAACCAAAAAAGATAACGACACCCTCCAGTCAAATAAGATTACAAAGCAAATTAATCAAGGAATGGTTTCTAAAAGCTAATTCAATGCCACTCCAAATTGTGGTGGCAAAGAATCAATCGCTAGCTTCACAGTCTCCTTGGAATAACCTCGTTAGCTGAGAGTAAAGCTTCCACTCCAAATCATTGTGATTTAATCTCAATAACCCACAATTCCCTTCTACGATAGTACAACTATTCATCATTTTCAGACGACGCAGACGAATGTTGCTCAGATTTGTTGACGAACTTATCAGGCAACCGAAACAATGGATCGTCATTGGCACTTGTTTGGAAAGCTTGAGCCAATGCGCATCCCAAAGCTCTAGCTACAGGAACTGCAACTGCATTTCCAACTTGAATGTATCTGGTAAAATATTGGAGAATCAATGTAAGAGCAGAAGCACAAAAATACTCGAGTATACATATAATTGTGAAGTGCATCAATAAGAATTTTTCCTGGTGGAATGTCTGCTTGCATTTCTAGACCACCTAGATTAAGTGTGATATAATCTAATCAAAACTTCTTGTGCTAACAAGAATTCAGCAGGGCTTATTTTGAGAAACCCAGTTAGATGCTTGGGGAAATTAGAATATTGAAAAATGAAAATCATAACTTGAAAAAGTAATTCTTAAGAATAATATATCACTTCTTACTATCCCTGCCTGTACCATGCTTCAAGAGATAAATTTTCCGAAAGACCTTTAAAAAAAATTATAGGTACATATACATATACTATAACGTTGTCCAGGCCACTGTTATTCTACTATTCAGTGTCAACAGACAAACAGCAAGCATTTTCTAATTTCAACTGAATTGGCTACGCATCTCTCTAGATTTTGTTGTGAGCAGAAGGAAAATGCCCGTACTGAGTCTACATTGTAGTGAACACTAGCGACTAATCTACTGCTATTATGCCTGGTTACATCGACACAAGTTCTCTCAAAACTTGATGATAAATGATCTAATGCCTCGGTGTTTGTAGGAACTACACACCCTCACTTCAGGACAATTTAAAAGCGTAAAAAGCTAAAAAGACGTGCCTATAAAATATAATAGCTTCATCCTAAAAATTGCGCATTTAGTTTTAACGAATGGTCTTTATACACTGTGGATTTCTGTGAAGTTCACAAATCAAAGAGTGGAATCATTTATCAAAAAGTTACCGCTCCTTGATGGGGCCACTGAGCTTGTAATAATCAGGAAAACCCTGAAGTCTTGCATTTTCACGAACCGTAAGAACTCTGTCTTGCTCGGGATGCAATATTGCCTGCATAGTTGATAAATAACTTGTTGGCCACTGCTTATTCGCGATTGTATAATTACATGAATAACTGATTTCGTGTTTGCTAGTCTTTCAGTTAAAAGATGTAATGGACGGTAACTTTTTTGACACGTCACTGAAAATGCAGAAAGAAATATCCAAGTCTCACCTAACCCTAACTTTACAATGAAAGGACTTCATATGTTCGGAACAATATTCATAAAAAAAATCTCATCATAGTTAACAAAATTAAAGCTAATTTAGCAACTACACAATATTTAGTGTCGACAAAATAGAGTGACACAAGTCGTCATCACTGAGGTTAACAGAATTTAACTATCAGAAACTCCATATTAGTTGACAACCACAAGAGTAGAAACCCTAAAAGATGGACATTTTCCTTGAATACTCTCCATTTTGGAAGGACCCAAGATGATCTTGACTCCATCTTTCTTGAAAGCATAAGTATTTTTGTACCCATCATGCTTTGTTTTTCTATCAAATTGCCAAGGACTCCCAAGAAGCAAATGGCAAGCATCCATGGGAACGACGTCACACCACACTTCATCGGTATATTTTTTCCCAATGGAAAATTGGACGAGACATGGTTTATCGACTCGTACCTCATTTCCTTTGGGAAGCCAAGAAAGCTTGTATGGTTGTGGGTGTTTCTCCGTCTTGAGGTGCAATTTGTCCACCATCGTCGTTGCCACGACATTTTCACAGCTTTCTCCATTGATGATAACATCACACACCTTTCCATGAGGTGCATCGAGTGTGAAAAATGTTGTTACGAAGCCACGCACCGTCTCCGTCAGGAATAGCATTCAAGATCCGACAAATGATTAGAGACTCTCCTTGGTCTCCATAGATAACTTCATCTCCCTCCTCCGATTCTTCATTGGAACTATGGGAGTCTTCATGATTGTCTTCTTCAATTTCTTCTTCTACTAGAGAGACAATCTTACGATTTGGACAATCAGAGGCAATATGTCCAAACCCTTGGCATTTTAAACATTTGACAGAATTGGAGCGATTGGAACTCGATGCTCCACTATTCTTCGACACGGATTTTGAAACGATAGCTTTCGCTTTAGGAAGAGAAGAACTCTCCCCTTGGGAATAGCTTTCTTTGTTTCGATATCGCGAACTAGCACGAACCCCTTTAAGTTGCCATTCAACCTTAAGAGCAAGTTGACAAACATCATTATAAGTCCAATAAGGCTGAAGTTGGACAACATTATCGATTTCTTATCGAAGTCCTCCAAGGTACCGAGCAACAGTTTGCTCCTCGGACTCGGAAACGTCACAAAGCATCATAAGGTGATCAAATTCTGCGGTATATTCCTCCACGAACAGCTCCTTTTGCTTCAAATTGTGGAATTGGAGGAAAGTATTCTGCCGATAGTTCATCGATAGGAACTTCTTCTTCAATTCTTTTCGCATCTTCTCCCACGTGACGATTCGACTTTTTCCGTCACGAGATCTTTGCTTCTTCAAATGCTCCCACCAAATAGACGCGTGCTTTTTAAGCTTAATGGCGACGAGCTTCACCATTCGATCATTCAGTATGTTTTTGTAGTCGAAAACTCTTTCAACCGTGTGTAGCAAATCCATGAATTCTTCGGGTTGAAGTTTCCCTTCGAATTCGGGAATATCAACCTTCACATACGAATCTCGTTGAACTCCATGAGGACTTCAATGCTGACGTCGAGGAAATCCCTCCTCACTCGAAGCATCACTTCGAGCACCAGCGAAGGGGTTGACATCTTCTTCGTTAGAGGAAATACCATCTGAATCGTGACGCAGATCATCACATCCTGGAGGTTCGTAGCGTTGCAAAAGCTCCTGCAGTTGCTGCACTTATCTCCCTAAATCGTCCACCTCCACGTCTCGTAGGTTTCTTTGTCGAGCTGTAGGAGACTCAACGTTTGGTCCACGACGATGACGACCAGCCATGGAACCAAAGCTCTGATACCAACTTCACGCCGGGAGAAAGCATAGAGAAGTAGGAAGTAACACAAGTGAGAAACTAAGGGATAGGACACTCGCCACCCGTAGGAATCCACCTAACGGATAAGAGTAGAAATAAGAATTCCTTCTTGTTAACAAGCCAAAGGCTCAAATTAATTCATCAATCAAAACCAGTCTACATTCTCATTCATCGTAGCATCCTTATATAGACGAGCATGGAACAACCCTCCAAGCTTGAGAAACGAGACTCAAAATTCGAATGAAAGACAAAAGACACATGGAAAATAGAAAACATAATAAATTCCTAGGAACTAGAACTTTAACTCTTTAGGGAAGACAAATCATAATTAATAAAGACTCTGGAAATCTAAATGTCATTCAACTACACTTGAAAATATAAGAAGTTATTAATGGCCTTCGACGTCTTCAAGGAATGCTCAGGCATCAGCCGTCCATTTTAGTAAACAGATCTGAGGGCTGTGGGCTAACCATGTGGCCCAATGAAGAGCGTTACATTAGAAATTAGATAAAAAAAAATTCAAAAAAATCTAAAAAAAAAATCTAAAACGTCGTCGTTTGGTCTGGCCCGGGACTCTTAAGGTGCGCATGGTAACACTTCTAGAAGTGGATTTCTATTCCAGAAGTGCTTCTGGAGCAGAAATCTATTTGGTAATTTAACTTCTGAAACAGAAATCCATTTGGTAAAAGTTTTTATTTTTGAAAGAAATTTCTAATTCTGAAGTGAATTTTCACTTTTGAAATTATTTTTAGCCCAATTTGAGAACTTAAAAAAATTGCTTCTCAACTCAAGAAGTTCTTCTCGTCTCACCCTCTTTTCATTACGCCCTCACCCTCTTTTCGACCACGCCCGCCGCCGACCACAGCAAACCTCCGCCCATCGCCGCCCGCGACCACTGCCAACCGCCGACCATCGCCTAACGCAGACTTCAGCCGAACGCCACCCGCCGATTGCCCCCGCCACCAACCACCGTCCAGCACCGGCTGCCGCCAATCGCCGACCGCCGCCGCCGAGTCGTCGTCTCCGGCCACCGGAGTAAAAAATAAATAATAATTTTTATTTTTAAAAAGTAAATAATATTTTTCTGTCGCCGACAACAATTTTTCATAGAAGATTTTGCGTTTATAATGTTTCAGAAGTAGAAATTTTCAACCGATACCAAACTAATTTCACTTATCAGAATTCAACTTCTTCTTCTAAGCAGAAGATGATTTCTGAAGCAGAAGTGTTGTCATGCATGCCTTTTTGGTCTGGGTCGGGTATCTGGGTCTTGTGGGTCAAGCCAACCCGGCCCGAAAAATAAAATAAAAATCAGAAAAAAAAAATCTAAAAATCATAGAAAAATCCAAAAACAAAATTGAAAAAATTCATAAAAAGTTCTAAAAATTTTAGAAAAATTCAGAAAAATTCCCAAAAATCACAAAAAATGGAAAATGACCACAATCAACTGGTTTGACCCATTTTTTTAATCGATTTTGGACCCCGAACCTTCAAAAATGACCGTTTTGCCCCTTTGGACATTTTATCCCAAACTTTCCCAAACTACCCCTGAATTCCAATGGTGCATTCTCTAAACCCTTAGGGCTTCACTAGGTATGCCATGTGATGAATTGCGTGATGTTTTTTATGTGATTTATCCGCATGACCTGGTTCCTTGACTTGAGCACTTTCATTATTGTCTGTAATTGATAGGATAGTCATTCCCATCTGCATGAACCCTTTTGGATGTTAGAACTTACCTCACCCGAGACGTCTGCATGAAATCCATAGTTAGGAAAATCGCTCAACTTAGGTACCGAAAAGGCGTCGACTGAACGTCGGCGTAACTAAGTCCCCGGACCCTCTTTTCTGGTTTTCGCCGAACCGAACAGTCTCTCCCAGCCGCTCGGTGGGGTTTCCAATCTACCCTCCAAAAAAGATTGGTGGCGACTCCGATGGCATGCACACTTATCACATGTCACCCGACCACACTAAGGTCGATCCCATTTAAAAAATACAAAATCCCGCCGTTACAATTTGGTATGGGCATGGGAGAGCCCGAGCCTCGATCTCACCATCCTATCGAGCAGACGAGAATGTGGCAATCCATTAGCCCGCTCCTCTTCGAGGCAGGTCACGAAAAAAAGTCACCCAAAAACTGAAAAAAAAAAAAAATTGTCAAAAAAGTCATAAACCTTTCACACTTTTGCCAATTCAATCTTAAGCATTTCACACTTTTTTTTTAATTCAGTGCTAAACCTTTTAAGTTTGCTGATTCAGTGCTAAACCTTTTAAGTTTGCCGATTCAGTTCTAAACCTTTTCACCTTTTGCCAATTCAGTGCTACTGGACGAAAATCGCTAATGTGGACGCCGGCCGTGCAACCGCCGGCACTGACGTGAATAATTTTAATAATTTTTTAATATTTTTTAATTTTAATTATTTTTTTTCCTTTTTTTGTCTTCCTGGGTTTAGAGGCCAGCGGGCGTAGCCGGCCCTTGGGCGAGAGCCGGCGACCATCTTCCTGGGTTTATATAATCAATTCTCTTTGTTTTACACATTACCAATGCAGGAGAAAATCCATGCACAGTTTAGGAAAGCGAGGAAGAATATTTTCCCAAGGGAAGGAACCTCATCACTACAAACAACATATATGGGTTGGATTAGTGTGGCCGGCCAGTCATTGGCTTGGTCATCTAGAAAATAGTTAACTCCTTTTTTTACTCTACTTATAGTGGACCACATGAATAAGGACTTTCATACATAACGTACTCCCATTTTTTAGCTCGCAAGTCCCAAAAACGGGTGAAACAATGGCTTGCGACGTTCCTCAGCTTCCACTTGGTTCGAACGGGAGACCGATCCCGCTGTTAGGGTTTGGAACAGCTGAATACCCTTTGGGCAACACGGAGAACCTCAAAGAGATCGTCCTCTGCGCGATCGAGCTCGGCTACAGGCACTTCGACACGGCGGCCGTGTATCAGTCCGAGAAGCCCCTCGGAGAAGCCATCGCCGAGGCCCTCGAGCTCGGCCTCGTGAAGTCCCGAGACGACTTGTTCGTCACTTCCAAGCTCTGGTGCAATGATGCCCATAGAGAGCGCGTCGTCCCCGCGCTACGGAATTTGCTCAGGAATCTTCAACTGGAGTGTCTGGATCTCAATCTCGTTCACTGGCCAATGAGCTTGAGACCAGAGGCTGAGCTGCTACCAAAGGAGGAGGATTTGCTCCCGTTTGAGATGGAGTCTGTGTGGGAAGGCATGGAAGAGTGTGTGAAGCTGGGCCTCGCCAAATGCATTGGCGTCAGCAATTTCTCTTGCAAAAAACTGGACAAGTTGCTCGCCACGGCAAAAATCCCCCCGTCGTCAATCAAGTAAGTTCGTCCCTAGCATAATTATTATTGTTACTAGGGTGCATCTATTCTCACATATTTTCCTGATTTAAGCACACCCTTAATTACCCTCTAAAAGCCTATTAAGTCGAGCATGGATCACTATTCATTGTGACCTTTTCAGCGCAAGGAAAATACTTGCATAACCATCACACTGCTCAATGATAATGTGACGGTACTATGCAAGGCCCAAACAGATTTCACAATTTTTTTTTTTTACTTTTATGTGCCAGCAACAAAAGGATTTGTGACCAGCATAGCACTGTCCAATGTCATTGAGGAGTGGACGGTTATGCTAGCCGGTCCCTTACTGCAAAATCATAAACTGATTGACCGTCACTTCCCTACCTAAATTCAGTTTAAAATTGTTCTTTTTTGCCTTTTTCTGCACCTAGAACAAAAGAAAATTCTATTTACTCTACCGAAGGAGGAAAGTCCATGGAAAGAAGAATATTTAGAGAGATTAAATTCCATATTTAACTTGTTTTCCATTTGGAACAGAATAAAGAATAATACGTAATATATATGTAATGTAAGACATAAAGTGGCGACATCAACAGAATTTGAATTAAGCTATTAATAATCGTGTGCGGGGACACGGGGAGAGGGAGAGAGAGAGGTACTGGATTTGATTGTGAAATTTGAGTGAATACCTGTCCAAGTACCTAGCGCTACATGGAATGAAACTACTAAGAAAAACTCAAAGCTGATGGGTTTTATCCTAAACCGAATCAAAACAATCACAATAAATAGAAAAGAATAACACACGAATTTACTCAGGTTCACCCCAGAATGGGGTTACGTCCTGCAAAGGGATTCCACTAGAATATTTAGGTTTTTCAACCACAATCACTCGTTACAATGATCTCTAATACGAGTACAATATATAGGACTTAAAATAGGCTCAAAACCCAAGTCTATCCGAAAACCCTTTGATCCCACAACAAACGGGCCAATTTAAACACAAGCCTAAACTCGATGTTGTTTCGGGGGCGCTGCCCCCACCCTCTCACCGGTGAGCGGAACCCTCGTTTCGGGGGCGCTGCCCCCGAACCCCTGCATTCCGTGCGCAGGGGTCACACGTCGTCGGTTCATATTTCAGTTTCTCTAAGCTCACGTGGGCGTGCCCGATATGAGAAACAAAGGTCCCCGAAGTATTCGCCAACTCCAACATTCTCCCACTTGATGAATACTTCGCGCAAATGAGAGCCCTCCCAACATCACTCCTCTTCAATCCATTCGCAGCAGAGCACCATTCAAACTTAGCACCCGTAACGGCTTTAGTAAGGAAGTTCGAACTATTTTCACCGTGTCGACTTTTTCATGCCAAACCACTTTCCTCTCCACCTTCTCTCAGATAAAGTGATATTGTATGTCGATGTGCTTTGTACGTGAGTGAAACGCCGGATTCTTAGCTAAATAAATAGCCCCTTGATTGTTACATCTCACCTCTACGGCACCGTGCTCAAAACCGAGCTCCAAGCACAACCGCCGTAACCATACGGCTTCTTTCCTGGCATGAGTAAGAGCCATGTACTCAGCCTCTGTAAAAGAGAGCGCTACCACGCTTTGCCTCCTCCTCATCCAACTTAGCGCAGCCCTAAATAATGTGAAAACATACCCGCTAGTCGACCGTCTACTATCAATATCTCCACCCCAATCTGCATCTACATGGCCTACGATATCGAGGATGTTTCCATTCCCTATACCTTCAAAACATAAAGAAAAATTCCCTGTACCTTCAAAACATAAAGAAAAATTTCAAGTTCCACGAAGATTGCTGAAAACTCTTTTGATAGCATTCCAATGTTCTCTACCCGGGTTAGACATGTATCAGCTCAAGACTCCCACTGCTTGGGCTATATCCGGACACGTGCACACCATAGCATACATCAAGCTACCCACTGCACTTGCATATGGAACCCGGGCCATCTCCTCAGCCTCCTCATCCGTTTTAGGGTACTGTTCCGCAGATAGCTTGGTCCCTAAAGGTATAGGGGTACCAACAGGCTTGCAGTCCGTCATGTTGAATTTCTTCAACATTTCTTTGATGTATTTCTCCTGTCCTAGCAATAGCTTCCGTTTTCCACGGTCCCTCGTAATCTGCATGCCCAAAATAAAATTTGCAGGCCCCAAATCTATTATACTGAACTTCCTAGCCAATAAATTTTTCACGGATTTTACCATCTACACGCTATTCCCGATTAACAGCATATCGTCTACGTATAGCGTGAGAATGACAAACTGATCGCCCGTCCTTTTCACGTAAACGCAGTGGTCAGAATTTGAATGCACAAAATCAAGTTGGAGCATGTACGTGTCAAACTTATGGTACCACATCCTCAGTGACTATTTTAGCCCATATAAAGACTTTTGGAACCACTTGAGGAAGTAAAAAAAAATATACTTTTCTCCAGAAGTAGAAAAATCAACTTCTGGTCAGAAGTTGATTACTATAGCATAATTGTTGCCATGCGTGCTCTAAATTAACAAGCAAAAGGTTTGATTTTTATTTTTATTTTTTTGTCTAAGGAAAATGAAACAAAGCAATGCACACAATTCGTCTAAGGATAATTTTGAATATTTGCTTGTTAGTTAACATTCTTCTCGGTGGAGCACAGAAGAAGCAAATTATTAACGGAGCGTAGAGAAAGTTAATCATGAAAGTGGGCCCTCGCATCACACGTGTCGCATTCTGAACGACACTGATGGTCCGAACAACCTAATATTTTCTCGGGCTTTTTTCAAAAATAGGTCCCAAAAAAAAATACCAAATTAGGGTAAATTTTATTTTATTTACGAAATTGGGGCCCGTTCGGCAATTAGAGTGCCGCATGGCCCAATACGGCAGTCCCGTGTGGCAGTCACACTGTCGCATTGGGCCCGTTCGGCAGTAGCACGGGCCCATAACTGCCTTTTTTTTAATTTCGTATTTTTTTTACGTGTTTTTAATTATTTTATATTTATAACATTTATATTTATATAACTTTGTAAATATAGTTTTTTTTTCTTTTAAAGCTTATTTTTATAACATAATTATCAATAATTAATTGAAAAATTTATTAAGATATATAATTAATAAATAATTTAATATTTATGTAATTTATTTATTTAGTATGTAAATAATTAATAAAAAAATATTCATAAAATAAAATTGGTAAGATATATGAAGATGACATATCCAAATTAAAAGATCATGGATAACAATCCATGAGCTAAAAAAATCCAGCAAATCAAAATTGTAATAATAGATAACAATCCTCAACCCCAATTACATTCACTGATGATGTCGTCCTCCTACGTGGCCTCCTGTTCCGCAATCAGGTCGTCTCCATTGTTCGACAGGTCTAGTACTGTACCGAGAAGGAGGACGTGGCTCTGGATGAGTAGGATGTGTAGATGACGCAGGCATATCCTGTGATGGGAAGCGTGGCTGTGATGTGGATGCATCATCAAAGTGAGAAAATATCCCATGCTCAGACGATACATCTCCTACTGTAGAATGGCATGGGAAAAGAGGAGAGAAAACGGATCTATAAGAACTCGGAGAATAAGCTGAAGTCTGGGACTGTCGATTGTCACGGAAGGCAAAATCGGATCCCTCATGAAATGGACCGGTAAACTGGCTAAACCCAGCATTCAAATCTGTCTGGCTGAACCCTGGAGTGAACCCCAGAGTGAAATCTGTCATATGATAAGCCAAGGGGTAGGGGACAGCATCATTAACTGGATGAGCTCGAGTGGTACTTCGGGTCGACTAAACAGTCTCAGGTGGGTCATCCTCGTGCGGCCTAATGGGTGCTGCTGTAGGTGCTGGTTGGGGTGGTGGCATCATTGTCATCCGCCTCTCCTCATCGTAGGCGTATAGCATTGCCCTAGCTATCCTCGCTATAGCCGCATGTTCTCCCGAGATGGAGCGGAACTTAATTGTATGATTTGTTCCACGCCATCACCTTGTTCATGAAATCAAAGTCAACAGAAGTTATCAAATGCCAATAACTTATGTTACTAAAAAAATATTTTATGAAGTAATTTAAAAGTGTTTGCACGAACCACTACACCCATTGCACCTCCCTTGGAAGAAATTCACCTCCGAGTGTGTCTACGGTACCACTCCATATATTCTGAATGATAGTGAAGTGGCTCCGTTGCAAGAACACCCTTAACTATATAGTCAAGATGATCGTCCCATATATCAATCCACCATCTGTGCAAATCGACCCAATTCGTTGTAATTGACCTTAATTCAATATCATGAAAGGCTGTATGATTATGGGGAGGAGTAGGTATTACCTACTGCATACCAAACTGACGAAGTACTCGATCTGGATAATGCCACTCAACGATGTGGAAATAAATGAGTGGGACACGAGCCCTCTAAATGTGTTGTCCCTACAGGCAGTAATCTGATAAAGTCTGGAGAATGTCATCGGTATAGGGCTCCCAAGTAATCTGTCATCGTATTAAAACATATCAAATTAAACGAAGAATTAATTTAAAAGCTAACATTACATTGAACTCGTTCGTTGCTATCATTACTTACATCTGCGGATGCCATTCTATCAAATTGGTAGCGCATATGTGGCAAAGTATGTGTGGGGGTTTCTGTTATCTGTCGGGTTTGACTCCAGCTGCATAAATAAAAAATAAGAACAATTACATATATTATACGCACTGAAAAAAATTTATGACTCACGAACTGAAAAAGCAATAGATCACATACCGACTACCAAGAGGTGTATCGGGTAAAGGATCACGGTTTCTGATGGATGGGGAGACACAACTGAAGCGATCCCACCCCCAAATCTACAATACATGTAGGGCACCACTGATTTGGTGCGTTGATGGATCGGTCGTATTGCATAGCTCCCAATACAACCACGCAAGTGCTACTGAACCCCAATTGTACTGGGTAGGCTACTCGAGGTGCTCTAGTAGTGGAAGACAAATTAAACGAACCCTGGCACCTGATTTGTCTGAAAAGATAGATCCTCCAAGAGGTGCTCTAGTAGTGGAAGAAAAATTAAACTAACCCTCGCACCTGATTTGTTTGAAAAGATAGATCCTCCAAGCAACCGGAGAATGAATGCCTTAGCATGCTGCAGTATGGTAACCTCATCGGCATTGTCAGGAATTACACTAAAGCGTTCTCTTAGCCAGCCTAACCTTACCACCGAACCACGCAACTCGGGTGGGCGCTGACTAGGTAGATTCTCACAAAGAGTGCCCCAATTCATATTAGTGGGGCCAGTAACTGCATGTCCATCAATGGGAAGCCCTGTTAGAACCGCGATATCCTACAGTGTGATCGTGCATTCACCTTTCAACATATGGAAGGTGTGAGTCTCGAGCCTCTACCGCTCGACCAAAGCTGTAATCAAATACCCACCAAGTTGCCAAAATCCCATTGAATAAACTCCATAAAATCCTGAAGCTTGAAGATACGATACTATGCGACCATCAAGTTCAGGTATGTGTAGCGTCGATCCAGCTCGCTAACATCTACGAACTTGATTCTCATCTATCTGTAAAATGTGTCATAAACCGTTAGTAGCAATTTTATTATGATACAGCTATTACAAATGACAAATCAACTGCTAAATTTCTTAATTACCCCAGCGTCCCACATGACCTATGACCTATGTCAGGCTTGCCGTGTAAGTAGTAAATCATCCTCAGGTCCCGGCTGAATGTAATTCCTCTATGCCATGTCTACAAATGGAACAAAGAAACTTAATAAATATCGCACAATTGTGATTTTATAACATTACAAAAAAATTCATATATCTAATTTACATAATTCACAGAACTAAATTGAGTATGGAAATAAAATGTATTACATTCAACGTTCACACACTATCTAAATTTTATTCCCGGGCCGATCTGTATGCACAAGTTTGCCTATTGTGCCCTAATTTTTCACAGTTGGTGCAATGGTTACACACTCTGCTACTACTTGGCGTACTCCAGTCCATCTCATTACGTATCTGTAATGCACGGGGCCTTCCTTTCTTCCTAATACGGTTCAGGTCGAGCACTAATGGCACCTCATCAGGTTCAGGTTAGTAAGCAGGATGCCCCAATGGATGAAACATGTACTGATAGCACTGAAGTGTTCTATCCAACGTATAGAATTCATTTACGAACGCATGGTAATCAATTGCATGTTTTTGACATGCTGCAATTACGTGGGAACATGTGATTTTCATCTCTTGAAATTTTTCACATGTGTACATTTGCAGGTCTAGGCGTACTGTGTGTTTTTGGCCCCATGTTCCTTTGGATTTATTATATCCAGTTTTAACTTTAAAAACCCCTCTATCAGAGTCGAACTGTGTTACATCATGCCCATTTGCAATTTGACTGTTTCGCTCGAGCTCGTCACCCGCTAATTGAGTATATACCCATCAGTGGTCCTTCTACCCCCTGTATGTCGTTCTTCTTGTGTCAAAATAGTTGATCAACTGATACAATATCTTATTCACCATAGCTGTTATTGGCAGAGCACGAAAACCCTTCAGCATCCCATTAACCGATTCAACTAAATTCGTTGTCGTCGATCCATCTCCTTCCTTCATCATAAGCCTTCGTCCATTTCTCCGTTGGAATCTGGTCACACCATTTAGCTGTTTGTGGATCCCACTCCCTAATTTGGCTCATCATGTGTAAGAACTTCCGTTGTTGATTCTCGTAAGCTGTACATTACAACAATAATAAGTACTTGTCACACAAATTTATAAACACGTCTTTTCCTCAAATTACGTAAATTTGAAAATTTACCTGCCATCTGAACAAGTCTCCATTGCTTTCTGAATCCCGATATGCCTATTTGATATTACACAAATATTTTCTCTACTAATGACATATCTCAGCAATAAATCCATAAACCAAGTCCAATTGTCAACATTCTCCCGATCGACCACAGCAAATGCCAACGAAAATATATGATTGTTGCCATCAAATGAGACCGCACAAAGGAGCGTTCCTCAGTATTTCCCGTACAAAAAAGTTCCATCAAGAAATATCACGGGACGACAACTTTTGAAGCCTTCAATCGTCTGCTTGAAAGTCCAGAACATCTGATTAAAAACCTTGCAACTCTGATCTAGGTTCACGTAATCATCGAACACAAAATGAGAACATGGATTCATTAACTCCGTTACATTCATATACTTTCTCAACTGACCATACGACTCATCCTATCCTCCAAAAGTTTTGGCAATCGCCATTTGTTTAGCTGCCCAGGTTTTACGATAAGTAGGTTTGAAGCCCAGCTTGTCTTTAATCTCGATCATTAGTGGCTTGATTTTGATATCTGGTTATGCGGCAATCATTGCTTTTAGCTGGCTACAGAGGTACTTCTGATCAAGTTACCGATGATCCCTTGACATTTGAGGAATACTACATGTATGTGGCCCACTGTACTTAATTATTTTCCAAAACACATCACCCACTTTAGTAGTTGCACGGAGCCTCCAACCACACGATCCATTTGGATTACCACACTTTATCACATATTTTGTCTTCTTTGTCTCATCACTGCGAAAGTGATGATTTCTTCCCAGAGAATACTCTTTCGCAGCCAATTGCATCGCATCCCATGATGGAAATAACATCCCAACATGAAATTCTTTTGATGCATCAAACAACATACGGCACGGCTTGGCTCTTGTATCTACTTGCATCATATCAAAGTCAATCTCTAAATATGGCGGTGGATGTACCAACAGCAAAATGGGATTACTACAATGGGTGTTGTAGTAATCCTCCGTATCGTCACCTCCGTCATCTTCTTCATCACTGTCATATCTATCAACCCAAAAATCATCTTCTTCATCACTATCATCACCATCATCATCATCATTATCATTGTATTCCACGTACTGATTATCCACACCAACGTCTTCTTCACCAACATTGGAACCTCCCCCAACTGAATCATTTATCACTTGATGTTCATCTACAGTTGCATAAAACTGTAAAAACCCCATAGAACCACACCGACGTGCAAACTACTGGATTATCTTAACTGCAGCATCATTATGCACCTCCACAATGTCATATATAATACAACCGGGTGTTAGAATCGGTTGTCTATACATCAGACTATGAATACACTGATTTTCTGTTATATTCAACTCGCGCTCAATCGTAGCACGTACTCATCAAATGTGGATATGTTTTCAAACTCAAACATAGCAGATTGTCCACCTTCGTAATCATGTCCAAATTCATTTCGTACTATTCTACCTCCCTAGTGCACAGTCGCAAAAGATGTAGACGACATTCTGCTAAATAATGAAATTACAAATTATTTTGCATCTAAAATTTAATAAATATTTTCCCATAGACATTAAAAAATTAACATTATAACTAGCAATATAACAAATGAAATAAATGCCATAAAAATAATAATAATACAACAAATAAAAATAGGGCAAAAAAATATTTACGAATTTAGGTATTCCTTAAAAATATTTACGGATTTAGGGCATGTGTGGCTGTTTCACAGCCAGTTTTCTGTTTCGAAGGCTCGAAAAATCGACATCAACAGAAATGGGTTGGACTAGTTGAATGTGGTCGTTCTCCATTTTCTGTGATATTTGAAATTTTTTTAAATTTTTCTGAGGCGATTTACCCACAAGTGGTAGAATCGTCATTTAGAAAGGAAGGAAGGACCAAAATCATCAAGACTAGGATCTAGTCAATTAATTGACCAAATCCTAATTTCTGAGATTTTTCTGAATTTTTTTTATTATTTTTTTGGAATTTTTCCAATTTTTTAAAGGATTTTTTTATGATTTTTATGATTTTTATTTTTATTTTTTAGTGATTTTCTTCTCTTTTTTTGAATTTTTTATTTATTTTTTATATTTTTCGGGCCAGGTCAGCCCAGGCGCCCAGCCCGGGTCAAACCCCCTCGAGGTTGACCAAAAAAATGGCGTCGTTCCCATTTTTTATATTTTCTATTATTTTTTATTTTGTTTGTTTTCTAATTTTCTTTTTCCTCTTTTTTTACTTTTTTTATTCATTTTTCGAATCGGATCGGTTTGACCCAGCCTACAAACTCGAAGACCCGGCCCAAACCCACTCGGATTTGAACAGGGACTAAAACGACACAGTTTTGGGCATTTGTTATTATTATTAATTTTTGTTTTCAAATTTTTCTGATTTTTCTATTTTCTGGAAAAAAAAAATTATTACAGACAAATCCTACCGTCCAGGTTTGCCCACGTGGCTAGCCCATGTCCGTTGGATTAGGCGACTAAAACCAACGGCTCAGATCTAACCGAAGACAAATCTACACCGTCCGATCTAATTACCACATCCTACGGTCCAGATCTAACTAGGAGACCTAATCTAAACAGCGAACCAGCTCAAAAAATGACAAATAAAACATATCATAACATGCTTGAACCGACCCTAGAAAGGATATTGGTGTTACCTTGATCCGTAGGGCGAGATCCGGGTTGGTTTGAGGTAGAAACTCTGTTGGACAGCACCTCCACAGTGGGCTAGATGAGCTGGAACGCGAGCTATGGGGCAGTGATCTTCAAAGGCTTGGACGGCGGCGCACAGTGGAACGACGCGTGGCTGCTCGCGGCGGATGACGGCAAGGCACAGGTCTGGGCCGTGTGCTCTCTCTCCCCCTCACTCTTTTCCTCTCTCTCTTTTTTCTCACTAGCGCCTTTAGGTGAAACCTTCTCTGTGGTCTCTCTCCCCCACTCTTTTCCTCTTCTCTGTGCATTCGCTCCCCCCATCAGCTTGATAAAGGCGCCTTTTATCGCCTGAAGGCTTCACGTGAAGGCTTCAAGCGATAAAGGCGCCTGGCACCGTATCAAGCTTCATGTGAAGCCTGAAGCGCGGGCCCCATTCTGGTAAATAAAAAAAAAATTGCCCTAATTTGGGAAATATTTTTTTTAGACCCATTTTCGAAAAAAAAAAAACCCTATTTTCTCAGTCTCTTCTGTTCTGATGGTCACTAACATCACATGAATTGTATAATTGATTCCACGCCAATTAATATATATATATGGTTACAACGGGATCTATATATGCGGTGAAAAGAGATTCATTCCTATATCTCTCGACTGAATCACGAGAAAGCACGGACAAACATGGCCGGTGTTATTATTCCTGAGACTCAGCTCAACACAAGCGGCAAAGTGATCCCGCTTCTTGGGTTCGGAACAGCCGAGTTCCCGTTTGGCTCCTCTGACAATGTGAAGGAACACTTTCTCCATGCAATCAAGTTGGGTTACCGACACTTCGACTCAGCCTCGATCTACCTGTCCGAGCAGCCCCTCGGAGAAGCTGTGGCCGATGCCCTCGAGCTCGGCCTCATAAGCTCGCGTGAGGAGCTGTTCATCACCACGAAGCTCTGGTGCAGCGACACGCACGGCGACCGCATCGTCCCTGCGCTCCAGAGATCCCTCAAGTACATTCTCAGCCAACATATGAATCATACTCTGGTATCACGTTCGTGGTTTCGTTATCCTCTGTTTTCACTATGTCGCTCGGTTGGTTCTTGTGTGTAGGAATCTCGGGCTCGAGCACGTGGACCTGTATCTGGTGCATTTGCCGGTGAGCTCGAAGCCTGGGGAGTGTGAGATTCCGGCGAAGGAGGATCTACTTCCGTTTGATTATGAGGGTGTGTGGAAGGCCATGGAAGAGTGCCGGAAGCTGGGGTTGGCCGAAAGCATAGGAGTGAGCAATTTCTCATGCAAAAAGCTTGAGAAGTTGCTCAGCATCGCCGAGATTCCATGGCTCAAGTCATTCTTTTTTTTTAAAATTTTCGTTTACTTTTGAGTCTAATTTAAATAACATTTTAATTTTAAAAAAATCATATTTGAACCAAAACAATATCGTTTTAACCCCATCCTTCATGTTTTAACCACGTCAGTGACACGTGAGAGATAGAAAATATTTGAAAAAGTCATGTTAGCATTTTCCGTTAGTTAAATTAGATCGAATTAATGGAACTACACGATTGCACCAATTTGACAAGTTTTAAGACTTGATTACACATTTTGCAAATTTTAAAACTCAATTATACTTTTGGTGACAATTTTTTGAACTTCCAATTTACTTATTGGAAAATAAAAAAGGGACACTCTCTCTCCCCCTTCCCCTTTCCCTTCCCTCCCTTCGATTCCCACAAGCTACATTATCCATGAACACTATCGCCGCACTATCCATCCCGTTGCAAAAAACAAACAATCGATGGATAAAATAAATAAATAAATAAATAAATAATGTACATTTTGGACAGGGGAGTTTATGTGGCTCCATTGATGTAACCTATTGTACAGGAGAATCAACATAAAATTTTACTATAGATCTAACGATACAACGAAAGTTATAATCACATTCGAGCCACTCAAATACTCTTATTGTTCTCCAACCTTAAATTACCCTTAATGTTCTCGGTGTTTAGCTCTCACATTTTCTCGCTATGTAATCTCTTAATCTTACCACAAGATTTATTAATTTCAACACACTTAGACAGTTTCTCCATGATATAATTCACGAGCACACCATACCATCACATCGAAAAGATCCTCTACTCTCTAATGGGCAAAACCAAACACTCACCTTTCAGGGAAAATTACCGAATCAATTCTAAACATATTGTATGATGTCAATTCAGTCTTAATTAGTACTAAACCTTCCAAACTAGTCAATTCGGCTGATTTTCACCAAAAATTATTGACGTGGTGGTTTAATCATTATTGGGAATCGTACGTGACATGCCCGACTTCTGACATGAACAAGTTGACTAAAAAAGATGCCATATTCTTTTCTTCTTTTTTTCTTTTATATCCTTATTACTATCTTTCTTCTTCCTCAAGTTCTTTGATACGGTTCATTTTTTTTTTCTAAGGTTAGTTTGACCCATCTTCATTCTTTAAAAATGGTGGCTCGTCACGTGCTATATTCCTCTTCTCATACTCTTGGTATTCCTGGCCCTCGCCCAGCGGCCGGCGGAGGTCGCCGATCCTTGGCCAGTGGCCGGCGGCCTCTTGCCGTTTCTAACCCAAAAAAAAAAAGACAGAAAAAAGTTATTAAAGAATTTCCACATCAGCGCCGGCTGGAAAAATGGACTAAATTGACATAATTACAAAAGATCAAGCCTCGCCATGGCTGGACGAGACAGGCCGAGACCTCGCCAGATCTGGGCTGGCGAGGCGAGCCTCGCCCGGCCACTGCGAGGTCGAGTCTCGCCTGGCCCCTGGCGAGGTGGATTTCACGTTCATTGTCAAGACATTGGTATTTTTCCAAGCCGCTCATGGTGGACATTGTAGAACAAGATTTTGTTGCAGGGTTCCAAAGCCGCTTGCTGCAAAGGAAGATGATGAAGAGGGAAGAAAACAAAATGAAATATTTTGAAAAATAAAATAAAATTTAATAAAATATTAAAATATTATGTCGCCGGTTGGCAGGCGCCGGCCGGCGTCCACGTCATTGCCAAATAATTTCTCAATCAGTCTTAAATCTATTATACATATGTCAATTTAGTCCTAAACTTTAAAATTTTGCTAATTGAATTGTACAGTCCTTTCGATCAATTTTAGCCAGAAATCGCTAACGTGACGATCCAGTAATTACCGGCCATCTTCCATGGCATACCACCACATCAACGATTTTCGACAAAAATTGGCTAGAAGGACTACATCGGAATTTTACACAAAGATTTAGGACTGAATTGACATATGTATGATATGTTTATGACTGATTGGATAATTTCCTCCTGTTAATCGACAAGTCAGTCGGCTCTTCACCACCTGGGGCTGTAGTATGTTCCAAGGGCTGGGCTGTTCGCCCATTAAAGTGGTACGTGAGCTAGGCTCAGAACGTCGTGAGACAGATTGGTCCATATCCGATGTGGGTGTTAAAGCATTGAGAGGACATTTCCCTAGTACGAGAGGACTGGGAAGGACGTACCACTGGTGTACCAGTTATCGTGCCCACGGTAAACGCTGGGTAGCCAACTGCGGAGCGAATAACTGCTGAAAGCATCTAAGTAGTAAGCTCACCCCAAGATGAATGCTCTCCTATTCTGACTTCCCATATCTAAGCAATTACGTGAGGGTAATAATCTTGAGTGAGAAACATGTTAATGTGTGAGCAATTACGATTGGCTCTCCTCTTATAATAAGTATTGACACTCGACCCAAATCACGTAAATCTCTCATTTTTTATTGATCCAGTTGATTTCACGGGTAATTTTGTTCTCTCATATTTGACTTGAATTTTTTAAGATTCGTTATTTTTTCACCTTATTTCACATCAATTTTTAATCTTGAGTAAGATGAGTCTGAATTCCTCAGACTTTAAAAAGTGCGTGATTTTTTTTTTTTTTTCTGATTTGATTGTGTAGGTGGAGATGAACCCTTTGTGGCAGCAACAGAAGCTTAGGGAATTCTGCAAGGAAAAGGGAATTCACATCACTGCCTACTCTCCACTAGGCGCCAAAGGAACCCTTTGGGGGACCAATAGAGTGATGGAATGCGAGGTGCTGCAAGAGATTGCCAAAGCCAAAGGGAAGACACTTGCCCAGGTTCTCTTCAATCTCTATCCATCTTATCCTTCTCGAATTTGATGATGCTATGCATACAAATATTGATTCAGATGATCTTTACCAAAATATATATATTGATTCAGATGATGAATTTAGACACTCGACCCTCTTACATCAAAATTCTATGTAGCTAGACTACGATCCGTTATAGTTATGTAAGATATAGACCCTAGAGAATTATTCATTTTGGTTAGGGGAAAGATATAGACCCTTACAACACATAAATGTTTCTTAACATTGGATCACTCCATTGCACTATAAGAGATTCAGCGGATTAGTTGACCAAGTCCAACAATTGAGCTAGAACTAAGTAAAATGTTACAACCTTACTTATTTCTACTAATATCTCACAGGTTATTATCCATGCACATATGTAAGCAATTTTACTCTTTACTCCTTATATGATGGGAAAATGATACAAATAGTCCCTAAACTTTGATCCAATGTGAATGTCATCCTTAGACTTTTAATTCGTTTACTTTGTTTTTGAACTATTCCTAAATGTTCAATCTAGTCCTAAATTATCCGGTAATATATTTTTACTAGTCTCTAAATGTTTAATATGAACCTTGAATGGTTAAGCTCATATTTTGGCTATATTACTGGTTTGCATGAAGGTTTGTTTAAGGTGGGCATATGAACAAGGAGTCAGTGTGCCAGTGAGGAGCTTCAACATAGAGAGGATGAAAGAGAACCTTGACATATTCGACTGGAGCTTGGGCCTTGAAGAGTTGAACAAAATTAGTCAGATTCCGCAAAAGAAAGGATTCGTCGGACTTGAAGTAGTATCCCCAGATGGTCCTTACAAGTCTCCCGAAGAGCTCTGGGACGAGGAGATTTAATCAAGAACACATTAATTGCTTCTCTTAGTTCATTCAACTCGACATTTTGTTGAACGAATTATCCTAAGATAGTTCAACTTTAATCCTAAAGGAACGCTAGTTCCCATCTATTTTGCAGTGTTAATCCGTAATTGTGCATTAAGAGATCATTCCCTGCCACGTTACCTTCGATGTTACTGATTGTTATCCCAAAATATCATGTAAGTTTCTTCGATGCTAATAATTTTTTTGTCAACGGCCCATTTTTTTTTTTGTCAATGGCCCATTTGAAACGGCCAATTGCTGAGACTTTGAGACTGCAGCTGACTGAGCTCAACCCCTTAAAGTTCATGTTGAATGGCAATGGCCCATTAAAAATGAGTCTTTTGCGAAAAAGCCTACTGCAATATGAATGTCCAATCCAATTTCAAAACGCATGCTCAACTTGTTTTGAGCAAATCAGGCGCTATTTTCGAAAATTAAAATTCCAAAAACAGGATTTTACATCAAGTGGGATGCAATTTCAAGAGCTTTGCATGAAAATGCATGATGGATTGTTTTCAAAAGGAGAAGCAAATCATGGATAGGACGAAAGCAATTTTGATAATAACATGTCAATGCCTAATGGCATTTTGAAATTGGGTTTGCACTCAACGAGTAGATCTAATTCATTGTTAGAATACTTGTAACAACGGGCTTTGGAAAATGGGTACACTTTAGCAGTTTAAGGGCGCGAATGATAACCATTCTGTTTCTGGAATCAATTTCTAACTAGAAATAGATTAGTTTCTGGACGAGTTTTTGGGCAGATAAACGCATTTCATAACACCATCAAATTTCTATTCTCGAAACTGAAATTCGTTTGATAATAACATAAAATTCTAGGGTTGTCGGCGATTGGTGGACGGTGGACAATCGATCGACAAACGGCGACCAGCGGCCGGCGGACCGCAGATCGAGGGATGGCGATTGGCATCGGCAGATCGGTGGATGGCGGACCTACGACCGGCGGACAGGCGACTGGCGGACCAGCGACAGACGGACGACGGACAGCGAATGGCGAACCGGCGGACGGGTGGAGCAGCGATCAACGACGGGAACGCCAAAGAGAGAGAGGGGAAGTGAGCGATGAAAAAAAAAATTATTTCTCATTTCTGTTCTAGAAACAACACTTTTGGAATAAAATTTCTGCTCCATAAGTGCTTCTGGAGTAGAAATTCGTTTGGTAACGCAACTTCTAGAGCAAAAATTCATTCGGTTACGCTGAGAGTTAATCATATATATTGACGATCTAAGTGGTTATAAAAAAAAGCTAGTCCCAACCAAGCAATAAATTTTCATTATTTTTAGGGAATCGTGTCACAACTAATCATGAAGCATCAAGTGTTATACAAATAATATTTTCATTTCAAGAGGAAAAAAGAACTTCTATTGTTGTGATATACATGTGAATTGTGCTAAAAAAAATCTCATATCGAAAAATTGATGAGATATGAAGCAGTTAATATATGTTAGTTGGGTTATAACTCATTAGTTTAAGTTTTTGAGAGAATGTGAGTCCAACTAAATATGTTCACGGGGCTCGGACTTAAGCTTGCCATTGAAAATCTGCCCAGTGAATGTATTGGGTTCAATGAAAATATGGGGCTTCTGTCGCGCGATACCAACATCTACAACCAGAGACAGGCTAAACGACATTTTCCTCGTTTTGTACTCGATTTGAATTTGACAAATCAGGCTTTTGGTTTTGGCACTCAGGGATCACACATTTCACAAACTTATCCATTCATGACGAAACAAGATCAGATCTAGCCGAAACGATACAGAGAGACATGGCCAATATCACTGTTCCTAACACTCAACTCAATACAAACGGGAAAGGGGTCCCGCTTCTTGGCTTCGGAACAGCCGAGTACCCATTTGGGTCCTCTGACGACGTGAAGGAACACCTCCTCGACGCGATCCGATTGGGTTACCGACACTTCGACTCGGCCGCGCTTTACCTGTCCGAGCAGCCCCTCGGAGAAGCCGTAGCCGAAGCTCTCGAGCTCGGCCTTGTGAACTCTCGTGAGGAGCTGTTCATCACCACAAAGCTCTGGTGCAGCGACGCACATGGCGACCGCGTCGTCCCCGCGCTCCAGACATCCCTCAAGTACAATTTCAGTTAACCTATGGATCATATAGTACCGTGTTTCTACGTTTCATTATCCTCATTTTCGTTGCGTCGATCGGTTCTTGTGGGTAGAAATCTCGGGCTGGAGTACGTGGACTTGTATCTGGTGCATTGGCCGGTGTGCGTGAAGGCAGGTGAGTATGAGCTTTCGGTGAAGAAGGAGGATCTGCTTCCGTTTAGTTATGAGAGTGTGTGGAAGGCCATGGAAGAGTGTCACAAGCTGGGCTTGGCCGAAAGCATAGGAGTGAGCAATTTCTCATGCAAAAAGCTTGAGAAGTTGCTCAGCATCGCCGAGATTCCTCCTGCTGTCAACCAAGTGAGTTTATTGTTGGTCCCTTGGAATCATGTTTTCTTAAAATTGCTCTAGGGAAAAACATGTTTGTCATTACAAAGAAAAGCTACCCAAAACACGAACCTCTCTCCTCTCTTTCTCCCTCTTCGTCCTTCCCCCTTCCCCCTTCCCCTCTATTCTCACGAGCTAGAGTGCCCATGAACGCCGCCGCTGCACTGTCCACCCCACCGTGCTCCAGCCGCCACCCTCACTGAGCCTGCAGCCGAT
This sequence comes from Lenwebbia sp. NSW1173648, assembly GCA_029784005.1. Lineage (NCBI taxonomy): Eukaryota > Viridiplantae > Streptophyta > Magnoliopsida > Myrtales > Myrtaceae > Lenwebbia > Lenwebbia sp. NSW1173648. The sequence goes on from JARCGZ010000011.1 coordinate 3,983,609, forward strand.
GTCGTCAAGACAGCAAGCCCCCATGTCTTCCCTCCCCCTCTACAACTCGCGGGCAGGTCGCGACCTCTGCTATGGAGACCGCTCAAGGCCGAGGACCGCTAAACCGAGGTCGTCACGGCGGCTTTTTATGCCTTTCACAACCCGACCCGACCCGGCCCGAACAATAGAGACAGAGAGGAGGTTAGGTTTTGGGAATTTTTTTTCTTTTTCTTTTTCCCTCTCTCCTCTTCGTGATTTCTTCATGTTAGATTTGCATGAGTGTTACATAACTCAGGTAACCCACCAATAAAAAGGATCGGAGGAAATTTCCTCAGCCCTCTTAAATGTGGATGGCATAGACAACGAAATCTAATCTGAGGATCCTACCCACCCTCAATAGAATCCAACTCTTGAAGGATAAACGCATCATCGGATTGACTAGTTTTGTTAGAATATATGTCTCGAAACAAAACTTCACCCATAATTAAAACTACTCTGAAAGTAGATTTTGGTGCTAGGAGGAATTTACTCGTGAATTTGGCTTCAATTGTTGATGTGTGTGTGTGCTGTTAACCGGGGAAAATTACTCAATCAGTGTTAAATCTATTATACATATGTCAATTTAGTCCTAAACTTTTTAATTTTGCCAATTGAATCGTACAGTCCTTCCGATCAATTTTAGCCAGAAATCGCTGACGTGACGATCCAGTAATTACCAGCCATCTTTCATGGCATACCACCACGTCAACGATTTTCGACGAAAATTGGCTGGAAGGACTACATCGGAATTTCACACAAAGATTTAGGACTGAATTGACATATGTATGATATGTTTATGACTGATTGGACAATTTCCTCCTGTTAATCGACAAGTCAGTCGGCTCTTCACCACCTGGGACTGTAGTATGTTCCGAGGGTTCGGCTGTTCGCTCATTAAAGCGGTACGTGAGCTAGGCTCAGAACGACGTGAGACAGATTGGTCCATATCCGGTGTGGGTGTTAGAGCATTGAGAGGACGTTTCCCTAGTACGAGAGGACCGAGTGCGTCCGGTGTACTAGTTATCGTGCCCACGGTAAACGCTGGGTAGCCAAGTGCGGAGCGAATAACTGCTGAAAGCATCTAAGTAGTAAGCCCACCCCAAGACGAATGCTCTCCTATTTTGACTTCCCATATTTGAGCAATTTCGTGAGGGTAATAATCTCGAGTGAGAAACATTTTAATGTGTGAGCAATTACGATTGGCTCTCCTCTTATAATAAGTATTGACACTCGACCCAAATCACGTAAATCTCTCATTTTTTATTGATCCAGTTGATTTCACGGGTAATTTTGTTCTCTCATATTTGACTTGAATTTTTTAAGATTCGTTAGTTTTTCACATTATTTCGCATCAATTTTTAATCTTGAGTAAGATGAGTCTGAATTCCTCAGACTTTAAAAAGTGTGTGATTTTTATTTTATTTTTTCTGATTTGATTGTGCAGGTGGAGATGAACCCTTTGTGGCAGCAACAGTTGCTTAGGGAATTCTGCAAGGAAAAGGGAATTCACATCACTGCCTACTCTCCACTAGGCGCCAAAGGAACCCTTTGGGGGACCAATAGAGTGATGGAATGCGAGGTGCTGCAAGAGATTGCCAAAGCCAAAGGGAAGACACTTGCCCAGGTTCTCTTCAATCTCTATCCATCTTATCCTTCTCGAATTTGATGATGCTATGCATTCAAATATTGATTCAGACGATTAATTTAGACACTTGGTCCTCTTAAATAAAAAATCTTATGTAGCTAGACAACGATCAGTTATAGTTATGTAAGATATAGGCCCTAAAAATTAATCAATTTGGTCAAGAGAAAGAAATTAAACTTTACTTGAGCAATGCCTCGTACATGTTGGATATTTCAGCAGTTTTGCAATATTTTAAAATGACTTTGATAGAAGTTATAACCGCAATGAAATGCACCATTATTTTAACGACTACATAATGGCTTTCTAACGGTCATATCATAGCTTTGTAACGTATGATTTATTTCTTCATAAATTCTCCATTATTTTACAACGGCTTTATGACAATTTCTCAACTACTCTATTTTGTCTGAATATAAATTGAACTTCAAAAGGCAATCTTCAAGTGACACCGAATTGAGAAACAGAGATTCTTTTTTCTTCTAAAAGTTTTTCTTTCCTTGCTGGGTTATACACATAACGTTGTTCCTGTTCTTTCTAATATTCAGTGCGGAGTATACTTGGAAATGTAGCTGCCAAAAGCCTTTGGCACCGGTTTCGTACTCCGAGGGGCGTAATTATTTTTAAGGACAGTGCTTACACGCCTCTGACATTTTTTTTTTCTCATCTTTTCCAACAGATTTCCAACAACTCTTATTTTTCATATTATTTAATATTTTACCACCAGTACAAGCTTCCTATACAACACACAAAAATTCGTTAATATTAGATCACTCCATCGCACTGTCGGAGATTCGGATGAGTTGACCATGGTCCAACACTTAAAGCTAGAACTAAGTGAAATGCTAGAACATTACTCATCTCTGTTAACATCTCTCTGTTTATTATCTGTGTAAGTTTGTAAGCAGATTTACTCTTTGCTATTTACATATCAGAATGCGTTTAATACACCGTTAAGCTCATATTTTGGCTTATATTATTGGCTTGCATGAAGGTTTGTCTAAGATGGGCGCATGAACAAGGAGTCAGTGTGCTAGTGAAAAGCTTCAACACAGAGAGGATGAAAGAGAACCTTGACATATTCCACTGGAGCTTGAGCCCTGACGAATTGGACAAAATTAGTCAAATTCCACAAAAGAAAGGATTCCCCGGGCTTGGATTTGTATCCCCGGATGGTCCTTACAAGTCTGCCGAAGAGCTCTGGGATGGGGGGATTTGATTAAGAAGCATTAATTGCTTCAGTTAGTTCATTCAACTTTGAGACTTCTTCGATGAATTATTCTAAGATTGTTTACCTATATGCCAAATGAATACTAGTCCCTTCTGTTTTGGAACAGTGTAATTCTGTTCATCCGCTCTTTAACAGCGCAATAGAGAGGTGTCTCAAAGTATATTATTTGACTATGTTTAATTATGTCTCGATTTTGAGTTCAATTGATTTGTTGAAAGATAACAAAACCATTCAAGATTGACCGGTTGACCAAGAATTGGACTTCTTGACATGGTGGATTTTGTTCTACACCTAATTGAGTTGTTTTATCTGTAAACATATGGGATTCGGGGTAATTTAGGTTTGGTAAATACTCCAATGTGTAAGCGATCGTCACTATATAGTTCTTTGATTATTCAGAGGTAATTCGTAGCTGACTCTTCCAATAGAGTAGGTACTGACACCAAGACTGAACCACGTAAACCTGTGGTGCTTTTTTATTGTTCATCCTTTACTTCTCTAGTAATTTCGCGTTGATTTAATTACAATATTAGACGTTGTTCGCATTATATTACAGCGAACCAATAATTGACTAGGCATCATGCACTCTATGGCTTTTGTGCTGATCATATTTTGGATGCAATAAGTGGAGACCTTAGTATCTCTCTCTCTCGTACTTGTTTTTCGAGCATCACTCCTTCGTACTCACCGCAATTGACGGAGATGTTTGTTCGACTTTGGTTTTGTAGATACTAAGGTCGGATCCGATTGAGATAGAGGAAGCCGTGCTGCGACTGCCCCCGCTCTCCGCCGCCCGATCAAGTACGCAATCCAACACCCATTGAACTACTGATCTTCAGTCTTGCTCTTGCCCGTCTGATGTCGGGATGGTTTCGGATCGCGTCGGCAAAACTTGTGCCCTTCCTGTGATGGTCGTTGAAGTTTGGTTAGACTTTCGTCTGTTCATGTTAGTTCGAGTATCGACTGGCTAGTTTCTTCGAGGAATGTTGGTCACACCTTCCGGTGATGGTTGCGCAGAGACTTTGAATGGTGTGTGGTTCGAGGCTTGATTTCCTGATTTCATTAAGATGTGGACGCAAGAAGATGATTGGACCGCAGTGAAAATTTAGAGTCAGCATTCTAGAACTCAGGCCAATGAATACTTTGTGCAGGGATCTAGCTAATGGCCTTAGTCTGTTCAATGAGACTGAATAGAGATAGGTTTCATGGATGTGTTTAGGCTCACAGCATTAGTCTTGCCTGCTTATCATCAGGGTGGTTTAAGAATAGACGATTCACTAAATGCAATCCGCCAATGCCTTCATCTGCCCCGATTTATTCCGATCCGAGCTCCAGCCTTCGAAGAATGTAATTTCAATGACGGCCCTGCCTGTAAATGACCGAATGCGTTTGACCTTCATATTCGAATCGGGACTTAAAGTTTCGTTCTTTTGTGTGATATATGATAGGTAACTAGTGGTATCCATTTTCAATTGTTATTTTCGCCCTTGACAAAGTCAAACATTAGAGGGGTGCTTAGTACATTTTTCTTCTATCAAGTTCGTTCCCTGCAACTCTTTTCAATCTTCCGTTTCTGTCAAACTCTGAAAGGTTAGTCTTCCCAAAGGGATGCAACTTCCCCCTCTCCTTCAAGTGGCCATCGCTTTGTACCTCATTTAGACTTATTATTAGGGCGGGCACAAGTGCCTTTTTGCAGTGCATTGTCCTTGCTCAAACGTATTCAGATTCCCAAAATCAGAAGTCATTTTTCCGCATAACCAACTTCTCAATCAGCCCTTTTATCTGAGAGACATTAGCCGACTTACCGTCTTTGTCATGAAGGTTGGAAGAAGTCTCTTTAAACACGTTTCCACAAAGAACAGCCCCTTTGCGATCCCTGAAGGACACAGTGGCTAGAAATGCCACGTGATCGAGGTTTTATGACCATTTCCTGCAGCCATGGTCCTATGGTAACCGTTAATTCGCAACGCATTTGATTCGACTATCTGAAGTAAAGAGCTCAAACCAGCACCAAGCCCGACAGCAGATGCTTGCAACTTTTTTTTTCTTGTGTTCTTTCCAAAGAAAGCATGTCAGCTTGCTTTAAAAGGTAAAGCCTTGCATGCTTTGAGATACCCTAAGCATTGACATTACAACCAAATAACACTTGTACCAAATGCTAGACATGCTTGATCAAGTGGGAAGATGAATTTAGGCATAGGCATAGGAATTTTAAATTTTATAATTGTATCAGCAAGAGTTATGGATATACATATGTTAATGAATTTGAGTTAATCTTCTTCAATCTCTCATAATCGATGTCAAAGTATGCATTAATCTTGATATAGTAGTCTCCCTTTGGGTAAGGGACTAAGTGCAATGAACCATAAGTCTCTGAACTTGCCTAATGTACAACATCATGTTAATTTTCAACTAATTTGACTGGATTATTGAGCTTTTGTAGAATATAAAATGTCATTTCTAAATTTTAATGGGTTCAATTAAGTACCCAAACAATTTCCTTTCGTCCAAATGTTATTCTACCATGGAGTCGTTGAAAACGAAGAAAAATAATACATTGGAGAGAAGGTGGGAGCAAGAACCTTAATTCTTGCTGAAATGACTTAGTCATTCCTTTAATTACTTCAAAACAAAATTCAGTAGAGACTCTGCGGAGGGTCCTCACATAAGCAACCAAAAAAGATAACGACATCCTCCAGTCAAATAAGATTACAAAGCAAATTAATCAAGGAATGGTTTCTAAAAGCTAATTCAATGCCACTCCAAATTGTGGTGGCAAAGAATCAATCGCTAGCTGAGAGTAAAGCTTCCACTCCAAATCATTGTGATTTAATCTCAATAACCCACAATTCCCTTCTACGATAGTACAACTATTCATCATTTTCAGACGACGCAGACGAATGTTGCTCAGATTTGTTGACGAACTTATCAGGCAACCGAAACAATGGATCGTCATTGGCACTTGTTTGGAAAGCTTGAGCCAATGCGCATCCCAAAGCTCTAGCTACAGGAACTGCAACTGCATTTCCAACTTGAATGTATCTGGTAAAATATTGGAGAATCAATGTAAGAGCAGAAGCACAAAAATACTCGAGTATACATATAATTGTGAAGTGCATCAATAAGAATTTTTCCTAGTGGAATGTCTGCTTGCATTTCTAGACCACCTAGATTAAGTGTGATATAATCTAATCAAAACTTCTTGTGCTAACAAGAATTCAGCAGGGCTTATTTTGAGAAACCCAGTTAGATGCTTGGGGAAATTAGAATATTGAAAAATGAAAATCATAACTTGAAAAAGTAATTCTTAAGAATAATATATCATTTCTTACTATCCCTGCCTGTACCATGCTTCAAGAGATAAATTTTCCGAAAGACCTTTAAAAAAAATTATATGTACATATACATATACTATAACGTTGTCCAGGCCACTGTTATTCTACTATTCAGTGTCAACAGACAAACAGCAAGCATTTTCTAATTTCAACTGAATTGGCTACGCATCTCTTTAGATTTTGTTGTGAGCAGAAGGAAAATGCCCGTACTGAGTCTACATTGTAGTGAACACTAGCGACTAATCTACTGCTATTATGCCTGGTTACATCGACACAAGTTCTCTCAAAACTTGATGATAAATGATCTAATGCCTCGGTGTTTGTAGGAACTACACACCCTCACTTCAGGACAATTTAAAAGCGTAAAAAGCTAAAAAGACGTGCCTATAAAATATAATAGCTTCATCCTAAAAAGTGCGCATTTAGTTTTAACTAATGGTCTTTATACACTGTGGATTTCTGTGAAGTTCACAAATCAAAGAGTGGAATCATTTATCAAAAAGTTACCTCTCCTTGATGGGGCCACTGAGCTTGTAATAATCAGGAAAACCCTGAAGTCTTGCATTTTCACGAACCGTAAGAACTCTGTCTTGCTCGGGATGCAATATTGCCTGCATAGTTGATAAATAACTTGTTGGCCACTGCTTCTTCGCGATTGTATAATTACATGAATAACTGCTTTCGTGTTTGCTAGTCTTTCAGCCAAAAGTTGTAATGGACGGTAACTTTTTTGACACGACACTGAAAATGCAGAAAGAAATATCCAAGTCTCACCTAACCCTAACTTTACAATGAAAGGACTTCATAAGTTCGGAACAATATTCATAAAAAAAATCTCATCATAGTTAACAAAATTAAAGCTAATTTAGCAACTACACAATATTTAGTATCGACAAAATAGAGTGACACAAGTCGTCATCACTGAGGTTAGACAGAATTTAACTATCAGAAACTCCATATTAGTTGACAACCACAAGAGTAGAAACCCTAAAAGATGGACATTTTCCTTGAATACTCTCCATTTTGGAAGGACCCAAGATGATCTTGACTCCATCTTTCTTGAAAGCATAAGTATTTTTGTACCCATCATGCTTTGTTTTTCTATCAAATTGCCAAGGCCTCCCAAGAAGCAAATGGCAAGCATCCATGGGAACGACGTCACACCACACTTCATCGGTATATTTTTTCCCAATGGAAAATTGGACGAGACATCGTTTATCGACTCGTACCTCATTTCCTTTGGGAAGCCAAGAAAGCTTGTATGGTTGTGGGTGTTTCTCCATCTTGAGGTGCAATTTGTCCACCATCGTCGTTGCCACGACATTTTCACAGCTTCCTCCATTGATGATAACATCACACACCTTTCCATGAGGTGCATTGAGTGTGAAAAATGTTGTTACGAAGCCACGCACCGTCTCCGTCAGGAATAGCATTCAAGATCCGACGAATGATTAGAGACTCTCCTTGGTCTCCATAGGTAACTTCATCTCCCTCCTCCGATTCTTCATTGGAACTATGGGAGTCTTCATGATTGTCTTCTTCAATTTCTTCTTCTACTAGAGAGACAATCTTACGATTTGGACAATCGGAGGCAATATGTCCAAACCCTTGGCATTTTAAACATTTGACAGAATTGGAGCGATTGGAACTCGATGCTCCACTATTCTTCGACACGGATTTTGAAACGATAGCTTTCGCTTTAGGAAGAGAAGAACTCTCCCCTTTGGAATAGCTTTCTTTGTTTCGATATCGCGAACTAGCACGAACCCCTTTAAGTTGCCATTCAACCTTAAGAGCAAGTTGACAAACATCATTATAAGTCCAATAAGGCTGAAGTTGGACAACATTATCGATTTCTTATCGAAGTCCTCCAAGGTACTGAGCAACAGTTTGCTCCTCGGACTCGGAAACATCACAAAGCATCATAAGGTGATCAAATTCCACGGTATATTCCTCCACGGACAGCTCCTTTTGCTTCAAATTGTGGAATTGGAGGAAAGTATTCTGCCGATAGTTCATCGATAGGAACTTCTTCTTCAATTCTTTTCGCATCTTCTCCCACGTAACGATTCGACTTTTTCCGTCACGAGATCTTTGCTTCTTCAAATGCTCCCACCAAATAGACGCGTGCTTTTTAAGCTTAATGGCGACGAGCTTCACCATTCGATCATTCGGTATGTTTTTGTAGTCGAAAACTCTTTCGACCGTGTGTAGCCAATCCATGAATTCTTCGGGTTGAAGTTTCCCTTCGAATTCGGGAATATCAACCTTCACATACGAATCTCGTTGAACTCCATGAGGACTTCGATGTTGACGTCGAGGAAATCCCTCCTCACTCGAAGCATCACTTCGATCACCAGCGAAGGGGTTGACATCTTCTTCGTTAGAAGAAATACCATCTGAATCGTGACGCGGATCATCACGTCTTGGAGGTTCGTAGCGTTGCAAAAGCTCCTGCAATTGCTGCACTTATCTCGTTAAATCGTCCACCTCCACGTCTCGTAGGTTTCTTTGTCGAGCTGTAGGAGACTCAACGTTTGGTCCACGACGATGACGACCAGCCATGGAACCAAAGCTCTGATACCAACTTGACGCCGGGAGAAAGCGTAGAGAAGTAGGAGGTAACACAAGTGAGAAACTAAGGGATAGGGCACTCGCCACCCGTAGGAATCCACCTAAGGGATAAGAGTAGAAATAAGAATTCCTTCTTGTTAACAAGCCAAAGGCTCAAATTAATTCATCAATCAAAACCAGTCTGCATTCTCATTCCTCGTAGCATCCTTATATAGACGAGCATGGAACAACCCTCCAAGCTTGAGAAACGAGACTCAAAATTCGAATGAAAGACAAAAGACACATGGAAAATAGAAAACGTAATAAATTCCTAGGAACTATAGCTTTAACTCTTTAGGGAAGACAAATCATAATTAATAAAGACTCTGGAAATCTAAACGTCATTCAACTACACTTGAAAATATAAGAAGTTATTAATGGCCTACGACGTCTTCAAGGAATGCTCAAGCATCAGCCGTCCATTTTAGTAAATAGATCCGAGGGCCGTGGGCTAACCACGTGGCCCAATGAAGAGCGTTAGATTAGAAATTAGATTAAAAAAAATCTAAAACGTCGTCGTTTGGTCTGGCCCGGGACTCTTAAGGTGCGCATGGTTACACTTCTGGAAGTGGATTTCTATTCCAGAAGTGCTTCTGGAGTAGAAATCTGTTTGGTAATTTAACTTCTGAAGCAGAAATCCGTTTGGTAAAATTTTTTACTTCTGAAAGAAATTTCTAATTCTGAAGTGAATTTTCACTTTTGAAATTATTTTTAGCCCAATTTGAGAACTTAAAAAAAATTGCTTCTCAACTCAAAAAGTTCTTCTTGCCTCACCCTCTTTTCATTACGCCCTCGCCCTCTTTTCGATCACGCCCACCGCCGACCACAGCAGACCTCCGCCCATCGCCGCCCGCGACCACCGCCAACCGCCGACCATCGCCTAACGCAGACCTCAGCCGAACGTCGCCCGCCGATTGCCCCCGCCGCCAATCACCGCCGGCGGTGACCACCGTCCAACGCCGGCCGCCGACCGCCGCCGCCGCCGCCGAGTCGTCTTCTCCGGCCACCGAAGTAAAAAATAAATAATAATTTTTTATTTTTAAAAAGTAAATAATATTTTTCGGTCGCCGACAACAATTTTTCATAGAAGATTTTGCGTTTATAATGTTTCAGAAGTATAAATTTTCAACCGTTACCAAACTAATTTCACTTATCAGAATTCAACTTCTGCTTCTAAGCAGAAGTTGATTTCTAAAGCAGAAGTGTTGCCATGCGTGCCTTTTTGGTCTGGGTCAGGTATCCAGGTCTTGTGGGTCAAACCAACCCGGCCAGAAAAATAAAAAAATCAGAAAAATAAATAAAAAAATCCAAAAATCATAGAAAAATCCAAAAAAAATTGAAAAAATTCATAAAAAGTTCTAAAAATTTTAGAAAAATTCAGAAAAATTCCCAAAAATCACAAAAAATGGAAAATGACCACATTCAACTGGTTTAACCCATTTTTTTGATCGATTTTGGTCCCCGAACCTTCAAAAATGACCGTTTTGCCCCTCTGGACATTTTATCCCAAACTACCCCTGAACTCCAATGGTGCATTCTCTAAGCCCTTAGGGCTTCACTAGGTATGCCATGTGATGAATTGCGTGATGTTTTTGATGTGATTTATCCGCATGACCTGGTTCCTTGATTTGCGCACTTTCATTATTGTATGTGATTGATAGGATAGTCATCCTCATCTGCATGAACCCTTTTGGATGTTAGAACTTACCTCACCCCGAGACGTCTGCATGAAATCCATAGTTAGGAAAATCGCTCAACTTAGGTACCGAAAAGGCGTCGACTGAAACGTCAGCGTAACTAAGTCCCCGCACCCTCTTCTCTGGTTTTCGCCGAACCGAACGGTCTCTCCCAGCCGCTCGGTGGGGTTTCCAATCTATCCTCCAAAAATGATTGGTGGCGACTCCGATGGCATGCACACTTATCACATGTCACCCGACCACACTAAGGTCGATCCCATTTAAAAAATACAAAATCCCGCCGTTGCAATTTGGTATGGGCATGGGAGAGCCTGAGCCTCGATCTCACCGTCCTATCGAGCAGACGAGAACGTGGCAATCCATTAGCCCGCTCCTCTTCGAGGCGGGTCACGAAAAACAATCACCCAAAAATTGAAAAAAAAAAATGTCAAAAAAGTCCTAAACCTTTCACTCTTTTGCCAATTCAATCTTAAGCATTTCACACTTTTTTGAATTCAGTGCTAAACCTTTTAAGTTTGCCAATTCAATTCTAAACCTTTTCACCCTTTGCCAATTCAGTCCTACTGGACGAAAATCGCTCATGTGGACGCCGGCCGTGCAACCGCCGGTGCTGACGTGGATAATTTTAATAATTTTTTAATATTTTTTAATTTTAATTATTTTTTTCCTTTTTTTGTCTTCCTTGGTTTAGAGGCCAGCGGGCGTAGCCGGCCCTTGGGCGAGAGCCGGCCACCATCGTCCTGGGTTTATATAATCAATTCTCTTTGTTTTACACATTACCAATGCAGGAGAAAATCCATGCACAGTTTAGGAAAGCGAGGAAGAATATTTTCCCAAGGAAAAGAACCTCATCACTACAAACAACATATATGGGTTGGATTAGTGTGGCCGGCCAGTCATTGGCTTGGTCATCTAGAAAATAGTTAACTCCTTTTTTTACTCTACTTATAGTGGACCACATGAATAAGGACTTTCATACATAACGTACTCCCATTTTTTAGCTCGCAAGTCCCAAAAACGGGTGAAACAATGGCTTGCGACGTTCCTCAGCTTCCACTTGGTTCGAACGGGAGACCGATCCCGCCGTTAGGGTTTGGAACAGCTGAATACCCTTTGGGCAACACAGAGAACCTCAAAGAGATCGTCCTCCGCGCGATCGAGCTCGGCTACAGGCACTTCGACACGGCGGCCGTGTATCAGTCCGAGAAGCCCCTCGGAGAAGCCATCGCCGAGGCCCTCGAGCTCGGCCTCGTGAAGTCCCGAGACGACTTGTTCGTCACTTCCAAGCTCTGGTGCAATGATGCACATAGAGAGCGCGTCGTCCCCGCGCTACGGAATTCGCTCAGGAATCTTCAACTGGAGTGTCTGGATCTCTATCTCGTGCACTGGCCAATGAGCTTGAGACCAGAGGCTGAGCTGCTACCAAAGGAGGAGGATTTGCTCCCGTTTGAGATGGAGTCTGTGTGGGAAGGCATGGAAGAGTGTGTGAAGCTGGGCCTCGCCAAATGCATTGGCGTCAGCAATTTCTCTTGCAAAAAACTGGACAAGTTGCTCGCCACGGCAAAAATCCCCCCGTCGTCAATCAAGTAAGTTCGTCCCTAGCATAATTATTATTGTTACTAGGGTGCATCTATTCTCACATATTTTCCTGATTTAAGCACACCCTTAATTACCCTCTAAAAGCCTATTAAGTCGAGCATGGATCACTATTCATTGTGACCTTTTCAGCGCAAGGAAAATACTTGCATAACCATCACACTGCTCAATGATAATGTGACGGTACTATGCAAGGCCCAAACAGATTTTCACAATTTTTTTTTTTTTGCTTTTATGTGCCAGCAACAAAAGGATTTGTGGCCAGCATAGCACTGTCCAATGTCATTGAGGAGTGGACGGTTATGCTAGCCGGTCCCTTACTGCAAAATCATAAAATGATTGACCGTCACTTCCCTACCTAAATTCAGTTTAAAATTGTTCTTTTTTGTCTTTTTCTGCACCTAGAACAAAAGAAAATTCTATTTACTCTACCGAAAAAGGAAAGTCCATGGAAAGAGGAATACTTAGAGAGATTAAATTCCATATTTAACTTGTTTTCCATTTGGAACAGAATAAAGAATAATACGTAATATATATGTAATGTAAGACATAAAGTGGCGACATCAACAGAATTTGAATTAAGCTATTAATAATCGTGTGCGGGGACACGGGGAGAGGGAGAGAGAGGGGTACTGGATTTGATTGTGAAATTTGAGTGAATACCTGTCCAAGTACCTAGCGCTACATGGAATGAAACTACTAAGAAAAACTCAAAGCTGATGGGTTTTATCCTAAATCGAATCAAAACAATTACAATAAATAGAAAAGAATGACACACGAATTTACTCAGGTGCACCCCAGAATGGGGTTACGTCCTGCAAATGGATTCCACTAGAATATTTAGGTTTTTCAACCACAACCACTCGTTATAATGATCTCTAATACGAGTGCAATAAATAGGACTTAAAATAGGCCCAAAACCCAAGCCTATCGAAAACCCTTTGATCCCACAACAAACGAGCCAACTTAAACACAAGCCTAAACCCGATGTTGTTTCGGGGGCGCTGCCCCCACCCGCTCACCGGTGAGCGGAACCCCCGCCCGCTGACCGGGCAGCGGGACCCCCGTTTCGGGGGCTCTGCCCCCAAACCCCTGCATTCCGTGCGCAGGGGTCACACGTCGTCTGTTCATATTTCAGTTTCTCTAAGCTCACGTGGGCGTGCCCGATATGAGAAACAAGGGTCCTCGAAGTATTCGCCAACTCCAACATTCTCCCACTTGGTGAATACTTCGCGCACATGAGAGCCCTCCCAACATCACTCCTCTTCAATCCAATCGCAGCAAAGCACCATTCAAACTTAGCACCCGTAACGGCTTTAATAAGGAAGTTTGAACTATTTTTCACCGTATCGACCTTTTCATGCCGAACCACTTTCCTCTCCACCTTCTCTCGGATAAAGTGATATTGTATGTCGATGTGCTTTGTACGTGAGTGAAACGTCGGATTCTTAGCTAAATAAATAGCCCCTTGATTGTCGCATCTAACCTCTACGGCGCCTTGCTCAAAACTGAGCTCCAAGCACAACCGCCGTAACCATACGGCCTCTTTCCCGGCATGAGTAAGAGCCATGTACTCAGCCTCCGTAGAAGAGAGCGCTACCAGGCTTTGCCTCCTACTCATCCAACTCAGCGCAGCCCTAAATAATGTGAAAACATACCCGCTAGTCGACCGTCTACTATCAATATCTCCACCCCAATCTGCATCTACATAACCTACGATATCTAGGATGTTTCCATTCCATGTACCTTCAAAACATAAAGAAAAATTCCAAGTTCCACGAAGATAGCTGAAAACTCTTTTGATAGCATTCCAATGTTGTCTACCCGGGTTAGACATATATCAGCTCAAGACTCCCACTGCTTGGGCTATATCCGGACGCGTGCACACCATAGCATACATCAAGCTACCCACTGCACTTGCATATGGAACCCGGGCCATCTCCTCAGCTTCCTCATCCGCTTTAGGGTACCGTTCCGCAGATAGCTTGGTCCCTAAAGGTATAGGGGTACCAACAGGCTTGCAGTTCGTCATGTTGAATTTCTTCAACATTTCTTTGATGTATTTCTCCTGTCCTAGCAATAGCTTCCGTTTTTCCACGGTCCCTCGTAATCTGCATGCCCAAAATAAAATTTGCAAGCCCCAAGTCTTTTATATCGAACTTCCTAGCCAAAAAAATTTTCACGGATTTCACCATCTTCATGCTATTCCCGATCAACAGCATATCGTCCACGTATAGCGTGAGAATGACAAATTGATCGCCCGCCCTTTTCACATAAACGCAGTGGTCAGAATTTGAACGCACAAAATCAAGCTGGAGCATATACGTGTCAAACTTATGGTACCACATCCTCGGTGACTATTTCAGCCCATATAGAGACTTTTGGAGCCACTTGAGGAAGTAAAAAAAATATATACTTTTCTCCAGAAGTAGAAAAATCAACTTCTGCTCAGAAACAGAAATAGAAAGATCAACTTCTGGTCAGAAGTTGATTACTATAGCAGAATTGTTGCCATGCGTGCCCTAAATTAACAAGCAAAAGGTTTTATTTATTTATTTTTTTGTCTAAGGAAAATGAAACAAAGCAATGCACACAATTCGTCTAAGGATAATTTTGAATCTTTGCTTGTTAGTTAACATTCTTCTCAGTGGAGCACAGAAGAAGCAAATTATTAACGGAGCGTAGAGAAAGTTAATCATGAAAGTGGGCCCTCGCATCACACATGTCGCATTCTGAACGACAATGATAGTCCGAACAATCTAATATTTTCTCGGGCTTTTTTCAAAAATAGGACCAAAAAAAAAAAAATACCAAATTAGGGTAAATTTTATTTTATTTACGAAATTGGGGCCCGTTCGGCAATTAGAGTGCCGCACGGCCCAATACGGCAGTCCCGTGTGGCAGTCACACCGCTGCATTGGGCCCGTTCAGCAGTAGTACGGGCCCATAAATGCCTTTTTTTTAATTTCGTATTTTTTTACGTGTTTTTATTTATTTTATATTTATAACATTTATCTTGATATAACTTTGTAAATATAATTTTTTTCTTTTGAAGCTTATTTTTATAACATAATTATCAATAATTAATTGAAAAATTTATTAAGATATATAATTAATAAATAATTTAGTATTTATGTAATTTATTTATTTAGTATGTAAATAATTAATAAAAAATATTCGTAAAATAAAATTGGTAAGATATATGAAGATGACATATCCATATTAAAAGATCATGGATAACAATCCATGAGCTAAAAAAATCCAGCAAATCAAAATTGTAATAATAGATAACAATCCTCAACCCCAATTACATTCACTGATGATGTCGTCCTCCTACGTGGCCTTCTGTTCCGCAATCAGGTCATCTCCATTGTTCGGCAGGTCTAGTACTGTACCGAGAAGGAGGACGTGGCTCCGGATGATTAGGATGTGTAGATGACGCAGGCATATTCTGTGATGAGAAGCGTGGTTGTGATGTGGATGCATCATCAAAGTGAGAAAATATCCCACGCTCAGACGATACATATCCTATTGTAGAATGGCATGGGAAAAGAGGAGAGAAAACGGATCCATAAGAACTCGGAGAATAAGCTGAAGTCTGGGACTGTCGATTGTCACGGAAGGCAAATCGGATCCCTCATGAAATGGGCCGGTAAACTGGCTAAACCCTGCATTCAAATCTGTCTGGCTGAACCCTGGAGTGAACCCTGAAGTGAAATCTGTCATATGATAAGCCAAGGGGTAGGGGACGACATCATTAACTAGATAAGCTCGAGTGGTACTTCGGGTCGACTGAATAGTCTCAAGTGGGTCATCCTCGTGCGGCCCAATGGGTGCTGCTGTAGGTGCTGGTTGGGGTGGTGGCATCATTGTCATCCGCCTCTCCTCATCGTAGGCTTATAGCATTGCCCTAGCTATCCTCGCTATAGCCGCATGTTCTCTCGAGATGGAGCAAAACTTAATTGTATGATTTGTTCCACGCCATCACCTTGTTCATGAAATCAAAGTCAACAGAAGTTATCAAATGCCAATAACTTATGTTACTAAAAAAATAATTTATGAAGTAATTTAAAAGCGTTTGCACGAACCATTGCACCCATTGCACCTCCCTTGGAAGAAATCCACCTCCGAGTGTGTCTACGATACCACTCCATATATTCTGAATGATAGTGAAGTGGCTCCGTTGCAAGAACACCCTTAACTATATAGTCAAGATGATCGTCCCATATATCAATCCACCATCTGTGCAAATCGACCCAATTCGTTGTAACTGACCTTAATTCAATATCATGAAAGACTGTATGATTACGGGGAGGAGTAGGTATTACCTACTGCATACCAAACTGACGAAGTACTCGATCTGGATAATGCCACTCAACGATGTGGAAATAGATGAGTGGGACACGAGCCCTCTAAATGTGTTGTCCCTGCAGGCAATAATCTAATAGAGTCTGGAGAATGTCATCGGTATAGGGCTCCCAAGTAATCTGTTATCTTATTAAAACATATCAAATTAAACGAAGAATTAATTTAAAAGTTAACAATACATTGAACTCGTTCGTTGCTATCATTACTTACATCTGCGGATGCCATTCTATCTAATTGGTAGCGCAGATGTGGCAAAGTATGTGTGGCGACCTCTGTTATCTATCGGGCTTGACTCCAGCTGCATAAACAAAAAATAAGAACAATTACATATATTATACGCACTGAAAAAAATTTATGACTCACGAACTGAAAAGCAATAGATCACATACCGACTACCAAGAGGTGTATCGGGTAAAGGATCACAGTTTCTGATAGATGGGGAGACACAACTGAAGCGATCCCACCCCCAAATCTACAATACATGTAGGGCACCATTGATTTGGTGCGTTGATGGATCGGTCGCATTGCATAGCTCCCAATACAACCACGCAAGTGCTACTGAACCCCAACTGTACTGCGTAGGCTGCTCGAGGTGCTCTAGTAGTGGAAGAAAAATTAAACGAACCCCGGCACCTGATTTGTCTGAAAAGATAGATCCTCCAAGAGGTGCTCTGGTAGTGGAAGAAAAATTAAACTAACCCTCGCACCTGATTTGTCTGAAAAGATAGATCCTCCAAGCAACCGGAGAATGAATGCCTTAGCATGCTGCAGTATGGTAACCTCATCGGCATTTTCAGGAATTACACTAAAGCGTTCTTTCAGCCAGCCTAATCTTACCATCGAACCACGCAACTCGGGTGGACGCTGACCAGGTATATTCTCACAAAGAGTGCCCCAATTCATATTAGTGTAGCCAGTAACTGCATGTCCATCAATGGGAAGCCCTGTTAGAACCGCGATATCCTATAGTGTGATCATGCATTCACCTTTCGACATATGGAAGGTGTGAGTCTCGGGCCTCTACCGCTCGACCAAAGCTGTAATCAAATACCAACCAAGTTGCCAAAATCCCATTGAATAAACTCCATAAAATCCCGAAGCTCGAAGATACGATACTATGCGACCATCAAGTTCAGGTATGTGTAGCGTCGATCCAGCTCGCTAACATCTAAGAACTTGATTCTCATCTATCTGTAAAATGTGTCATAAACTGTTAGTAGCAATTTTATTACGATACAGCTGTTACAAATGACAAATCAACTGCTACATTTCTTAATTACCCCAGCGTCCCACATGGCCTGTGATCTATGTCGGGCCTGCCGTGTAAGTAGTAAATCATCCTCAGGTCCCGGCTAAATGTAATTCCTCTGTACCATGTCTACAAATGGAACAGAGGAACTTAATAAATATCGCACAATTGTGATTTTATAACATTACAAAAAAAATTCATATATCTAATTTACATAATTCACAGAACTAAATTGAGTATGGAAATCAAATGTATTACATTCAACGTTCACACACTATCTAAATTTTATTCCCGGGCCGATCTGTCTGCACAAATTTGCCTGTTATGCCCTAATTTTCCATAGTTGGTGCAATGGTTACGCACTCCGCTACTACTCGGCGTACTCCAGTCCATCTCATTACGTATCCGTGATGCACGGGGCCTTCCTTTTTTCCCAATACGGTTCAGGTCTGGCACTAATGGCACCTCATCAGGTTCAGGTCAGTAAGCAGGATGCCCCAATGGATGAAACATGTACTGATAGCACTGAAGTGTTCTATCCAACGTATAGAATTCATCTACGAACGCATGGTAATCAATTGCATGTTTTTGACATGCTGTAATTACGTGGGAACATGGGATTTTCATCTCTTGAAATTTTCCACATGTGTACGTTTGCAAGTCTAGGCGTACTGTATGTTTTTGGCCCCCTGTTCCTTTGGATTTATTATATCCAGTTTTAACTTTAAAAACCCCTCTATCAGATTCGAACTGTGTTACATCATGCCCATTTGCATTTTGACTGTTTCGCTCGAGCTCGCCACCCGCAAATTGAGTATATACCCATCCGTGGTCCTTCTGCCCCCTGTATTTCGTTCTTCTTGTGTCAAAATAGTTGATCAACTGATACAATATCTTATTCACCATAGCTGTTATTAGCAGAGCACAAAAACCTTTCAGCATCCCATTAACCGATTCAACTAAATTCGTTGTCGTCGATCCATCTCCTTCCTTCATCATAAGCCTTCGCCCATTTCTCCGTTGGAATCTGGTGACACCATTTAGCTATTTGTGAATCCCACTCCCTAATTCGGCTCATCATGTGTAAGAACTTCCGTTGTTGATTCTCGTAAGCTGTACATTACAACAATAATAAGTACTTGTCACACAAATTTATGAACACATCTTTTCCTCAAATTACGTAAATTTGAAAATTTACTTGCCATCTGAACAAGTCTTCTTCCTTCGGCATTTTTGAAGTGTTTATTGTAGTTGCTGACAATATGCTGAATGCAATATCTATGGTGGCCATGTGGAGGACGCCACCCTTCTGTCTCCATTGCTTTCTGAATCGTGATATGCCTGTCTGATATTACACAAATATTTTCTCTACTAATGACATATCTCAGCAACAAATCCATAAACCAAGTCCAATTGTCAACATTCTCCCGATCGACCACAGCAAATGCCAACGAAAATATATGATTGTTGCCATCAAATGAGACCGCACAAAGGAGCGTTCCTCGGTATTTCCCGTACAAAAAAGTTCCATCAAGAAATATCACGGGATGACAACTTTTGAAGCCTTCAATCGTCTGCTTGAAAGTCTAGAACATCCGGTTGAAAACCTTGCAACTCTGATCTAGGTTCACGTAATCATCGAACACAAAATGAGAACCTGAATTCATTAACTCCGTTACATTCATATACTGTCTCAACTGACCATACGACTCATCCCATCCTCCAAAATTTTTGGCAATCGTCATTTGTTTAGCTGCCCAAGTTTTACGATAAGTAGGTTCGAAGCCCAGCTTGTCTTTAATCTCGACCATTAGTGGCTTGATTTTGATATCTAGTTAGGCAGTAATCATTGCTTTTAGCTGGCTGCAGAGGTACTTCTGATCAAGTTACCGATGATCCCTTGACATTTGAGGAATACTACATGTATGTGGCCCAATGTACTTAATTATTTTCGAAAACACATCACCCGCTTTAGTAGTTGCACGGAGCCTCCAACCACACGGTCCATTTGGATTACCACACTTTATCACATATTTTTTCTTCTTTGTCTCATCACTGCGAAAGTTATGATTTCTTCTCAGAAAATACTCTTTCGCAGCCAACTACATCGCATCCCGTGATGGAAATAACATCACAACATGAAATTATTTTGATGCATCAAACAGCATACAGCCCGGCTTGGCTCTTGTATCTACTTGCATCATATCAAAGTCAATCTCTAAATAGGGCAGTGGATGTACCAACGGCAAAATGAGATTACTGCAATGGGTGTTGTAGTAATCCTCCGTATCATCACCTCCGTCATCTTCTTCATCACTGTCATCACTATCAACCCAAAAATCATCTTCTTCATCACTATCATCATCATCATCATCATCATCATTATCATCGTATTCCACGTACTGATTATCCACACCAACGTCTTCTTCACCAACATTGGAACCTCCCCCAAGTGAATCATTTATCACTTGATGTTCATCTGCAGTTGCATAAAACTGTAAAAACCCCATAGAACCACACTGACGTGCAAAATACTGGATTATCTTAACTGCAGCATCATTATGCACCTCCACAATGTCATATATAATACAACCTAGTGTTAGAATCGGTTGTCTATACATCAGACTATGAATACACTGATTTTCTGTTATATTCAACTCGCGCTCAATCGTAGCACATACTCATCAAATGTGGATATGTTTTCAAACTCAAACATAGTAGATTGTCCACCTTCGTAATCATGTCCAAATTCATTTCGTATTATTCTACCTCTCTAGTGCACAGTCACAAAAGATGTAGACGACATTCTGCTAAATGAAAAAATTACAAATTATTTTGCATCTAAAATTTAATAAATATTTTCCCATACACATTAACAAATTAACATTATAACTAGCAATATAAAAAATGAAATAAATGCCATAAAAAAAATAATAATAATACAACAAATACAAATAGGATAAAAAAATATTTACGAATTTAGGTATTCTTTAAAAATATTACGAATTTAGGGCATGTGTGGCTGTTTCATAGCTAGTTTTCTATTTCGAAGGCTCGGAAAATCGAAATCGACAGAAATGGGTTGGACTAGTTGAATGTGGTCGTTCTCCATTTTTTGTGATTTTTGAAATTTTTTTCAAATTTTTCTGAGGCGATTTACCCACAATGGGTGAAATCACCATTTAGAAAGGAAGGAAGGACCAAAATCATCAAGAATAGGATCTAGTCAATTAATTAATCAAATCCTAATTTCTGAGATTTTTCTGAATTTTTTTTAGAATTTTTTCTGGAATTTTTCCAATTTTTTTAGAATTTTTTTATGATTTTTATTTTTATTTTTATTTTTTAGTGATTTTATTTTTTTTATTTTTTGAATTTTTTTATTTTTTATATTTTTCTGGCCGGGTCAGCCCGAGCGCCCAGCCCGGGTCAAACCCCCTCAAGGTTGACCCAAAAAATGGCGTTGTTCCCATTTTTTTATATTTTCTATTATTTTTTTATTTTGTTTGTTTTCTAATTTTCTTTTTCCTCTTTTTTTACTCATTTTCCGAACCGGATCGGTTTGACCCAGCCCACAAACCGGAAGACCCAGGCCCAAACCCACTCGAATTTGAACCGGGACTAAAACGACACAGTTTTGGGCATTTTTTTATTATTAATTTTTGTTTTCAAATTTTTCTGATTTTTCTATTTTTTGGAAAAAAGAATTTATTACAGACAAATCCTACCGTCCAGGTTTGCCCATGTGGCTAGCCCATGTCCGTTGGATTAGGCGACTAAAACCAACGGCTCAAATCTAACCCAAGACAAATCTACACCGTCCGATCTAATTTCCACATCCTACGGTCCAGATCTAACCAGGAGACCTAATCTAAACAGCGAAACAGCTCAAAAAATGACAAATAAAACGTATCATAACATGCTTGAACCGACCCTAGAAAGGATATTGGTGTCACCTTGATCCGTATGGCGAGATCCGAGCTGGTTTGAGGTAGAAACTCCGCCGGACAGCACTTCCACAGTGGGCTAGATGAGCTGGAACGCGAGCTATGGGGCAGTGATCTTCAAAGGCTTGGACGGCGGCGCACAGTGGAACGGCGCGTAGCTGCTCGCGGCGGAAGACAGCAAGGCACGGGTCTCGGCCGTGTGCTCTCTCTCCCCCTCACTCTTTTCCTCTCTCTCTCTCTCTCTCTCTCTCTCTCTCTTTTCTCACTGGCGCCTTCAGGTGAAACCTTCTCTGTGGTCTCTCTCCCCCACTTTTTTCCTCTTCTCTGTGCATTCGCTCCCCCCATCAGCCTGATAAAGGCGCCTTTTATCGCCTGAAGGCTTCACGTGAAGGCTTCAGGCGATAAAGGCGCCTGGCACCGTATCAAGCTTCACGTGAAGCCTGAGGTGCGGGCCCCATTCTGGTAAATAAAAAAAAATTGCCCTAATTTGGTAAATATTTTTTTTTAGACCCATTTTCGAAAAAAAAAAAAAAACCCTATTTTCTCAGTCTCTTCTGTTCTGATGGTCGCTGACATCACATGAATTGTATAATTGATTCCACGCCAATTAATATATATATACATATGGTTACAACGGGATCTATATATGCGGTGAAAAGAGATTCATTCCTATATCTCTCGACTGAATCACGAGAAAGCACGGACAAACATGGCCGGTGTTATTGTTCCTGAGACTCAGCTCAACACAAGCGGCAAAGTGATCCCGCTTCTTGGGTTCGGAACAGCCGAGTTCCCGTTTGGCTCCTCTGACAACGTGAAGGAACACCTTCTCCATGCAATCAAGTTGTGTTACCGACACTTCGACTCAGCCTCGATCTACCGGTCCGAGCAGCCCCTCGGAGAAGCTATGGCCGATGCCCTCGAGCTCGGCCTCATAAGCTCGCGTGAGGAGCTATTCATCACCACGAAGCTCTGGTGCAGCGAAGCGCACGGCAACCGCATCGTCCCTGCGCTCCAGAGATCCCTCAAGTACATTCTCAGCCAACATATGAATCATACTCTGGTATCACGTTCGTGGTTTCGTTATCCTCTGTTTTCACTATGTCGCTCGGTTGGTTCTTGTGTGTAGGAATCTCGGGCTCGAGCACGTGGACCTGTATCTGGTGCATTTGCCGGTGAGCTCGAAGCCATGGGAGTGTGAGATTCCGGCGAAGGAGGATCTGCTTCCGTTTGATTATGAGGGTGTGTGGAAGGCCATTGAAGAGTGCCGGAAGCTGGGGTTGGTCGAAAGCATAGGAGTGAGCAATTTCTCATGCAAAAAGCTTGAGAAGTTGCTCAGCATCGCCGAGATTCCATGGCTCAAGTCATTCTTTTTTTTTAAATTTTCGTTTACTTTTGAGTCTAATTTAAATAACATTTTAATTTAAAAAAATCATATTTGAACCAAAACAATATCGTTTTAGCCCCATCATTCATGTTTTAACCACGTCAGTGACACGTGAGAGATAGAAAATATTTGAAAAAGTCATGTTAGCATTTTCCGTTAGTTAAATTAGATCGAATTAATGGAATTACACGATTGCGCCAATTTTACAAGTTTTAAAACTTGATTACACATTTTGCAAGTTTTAAAACTCAATTATACTTTTTGTGACAATTTTTTGAACTTCCAATTTACTTATTGGAAAATAAAAAAGGGACACTCTCTTTCCCCCTTCCCTCCCTTCGATTCCCACAAGCTACATTATCCATGAACACTATCGCCGCACTATCCATTCCGTTGCAAAAAACAAACAATCGATGGATAAAATAAATAAATAAATAATGTACATTTTGGACAGGGGAGTTTATGTGGCTCCATTGATGTAACCTATTGTACAGGAGAATCAACATAAAATTTTACTATAGATTTAACGATATAACGAAAGTTATAATCACATTCGAGCCACTCAAATACTCTTATTGTTCTCCAACCTTAAATTACCCTTAATGTTCGCGGTGTTTGGCTCTCACATTTTCTCGCTATGTAATCTCTTAATCTTACCACAAGATTTATTAATTTCAACACACTTAGACAGTTTCTCCATGATATAATTCACGAGCACACCATACCATCACATCGAAAAGATCCTCTACTCTCTAATGGGCAAAACCAAACACTCACCTTTCAGGGAAAATTACCGAATCAATTCTAAACATATTGTAGGATGTCAATCAGTCTTAATTAGTACTAAACCTTCCAAACTAGTCAATTTGGCTGATTTTCACCAAAAATTATTGACGTGGTGGTTTAATCATTATTGGGAATCTTACGTGACATGCCCGACTTCTGACATAAACAAGTTGACTAAAAAAGATGCCATATTCTTTTCTTCTTTTTTTCTTTTATATCCTTATTACTATCTTTCTTCTTCCTCAAGTTCTTTGATACGGTTCATTTTTTTTTTCTGAGGTTAGTTTGACCCATCTTCATTCTTTAAAAATGGTGGCTCGTCACGCGATATATTCCTCTTCTCATACTCTTGGTATTCCTGGCCCTCGCCCAGCGGCCGGCGGAGGTCGCCGATCCTTGGCCAGTGGCCGGCGGCCTCCTGCAGTTTCTAACCCAAAAAAAAAAAAAAAGACAGAAAAAAGTTATTAAAAAAATTACACGTCAGCGCCGGCTGGAAAAATGGACTAAATTGATATAATTACAAAAGATCGAGCCTCGCCATGGCTGGGCGATATACGCCAAGACCTCACCAGATCTGGGCTGGCGAGGCTCGCCTCGCCCGGCCACTGCGAGGTGGAGTCTCGTCTAGCCCCTGGCGAGGTGGATTTCACGTTCATTGTCAAGACATTGGTATTTTTCCAAGCCGCTCGTGGTGGACATTGTAGAACAAGATTAAGTTGCAGAGTTCCAAAGCCGCTTGCTGCAGAGGAAGAAGATGAAGAGGGAAGAAAAAAAAAATTATTTTGAAAAATAAAATAAAAATTAAAAAAATATTAAAATATTATGTCGCCGGTTGGCCGGCGCCGGCCGGCGTCCACGTCATTGCCAAATAATTTCTCAATCAGTCTTAAATCTATTATACATATGTCAATTTAGTCCTAAACTTTTAAATTTTGCCAATTGAATCGTACAGTCCTTCCGATCAATTTTAGCCAGAAATCGCTGACGTGACGATCCAGAAATTACCAACCATCTTCCATGGCATACCACCACGTCAACGATTTTCGATGAAAATTGGCTAGAAGGACTACATCGGAATTTCACACAAAGATTTAGGATTGAATTGACATATGTATGATATGTTTATGACTGATTGGACAATTTCCTCCTGTTAATCGACAAGTCGGTCGGCTCTTCGCCACCTAGGATTGTAGTATGTTCCGAGGGTTGGAATGTTCGCCCATTAAAGTGGTACGTGAGCTAGGCTCAGAACGTCGTGAGACAGATTGGTCCATATCCGATGTGGGTGTTAGAGCATTGAGAGGACATTTCCCTAGTACGAGAGGACTGGGAAGGACGTACCACTGGTGTACCAGTTATCGTGCCCACGGTAAACGCTGGGTAGCCAACTGCGGAGCGAATAACTGCTGAAAGCATCTAAGTAGTAAGCTCACCCCAAGATGAATGCTCTCCTATTCTGACTTCCCATATCTAAGCAATTACGTGAGGGTAATAATCTTGAGTGAGAAACATGTTAATGTGTGAGCAATTACGATTGGCTCTCCTCTTATAATAAGTATTGACACTCGACCCAAATCACGTAAATCTCTCATTTTTTATTGATCCAGTTGATTTCACGGGTAATTTTGTTCCCTCATATTTGACTTGAATTTTTTAAGATTCGTTATTTTTTCACCTTATTTCACATCAATTTTTAATCTTGAGTAAGATGAGTCTGAATTCCTCAGACTTTAAAAAGTGCGTGATTTTTTTTTTTTTTTCTGATTTGATTGTGTAGGTGGAGATGAACCCTTTGTGGCAGCAACAGAAGCTTAGGGAATTCTGCAAGGAAAAGGGAATTCACATCACTGCCTACTCTCCACTAGGCGCCAAAGGAACCCTTTGGGGGACCAATAGAGTGATGGAATGCGAGGTGCTGCAAGAGATTGCCAAAGCCAAAGGGAAGACACTTGCCCAGGTTCTCTTCAATCTCTATCCATCTTATCCTTCTCGAATTTGATGATGCTATGCATACAAATATTGATTCAGATGATCTTTACCAATATATATATATATATATATATATATATATATATATATATATATATATATATATATATATATATATATATATTGATTCAGATGATGAATTTAGACACTTGACCCTCTTAAATCAAAATTCTATGTAGCTAGACTACGATCCGTTATAGTTATGTAAGATATAGACCCTAGAGAATTATTCATTTTGGTTAGGGGAAAGATATAGACCCTTACAACACATAAATGTTTCTTAACATTGGATCACTCCATTGCACTATAAGAGATTCAGCGGATTAGTTGACCAAGTCCAACAATTGAGCTAGAACTAAGTAAAATGTTACAACCTTACTTATTTCTACTAATATCTCACAGGTTATTATCCATGCACATATGTAAGCAATTTTACTCTTCACTCCTTATATGATGGGAAAATGATACAAATAGTCCCTAAACTTTGATCTGATGCGTAATGTCATCCTTAGACTTTTAATTCATTTACTTTGTTTTTGAACTATTCCTAAATGTTCAATCTAGTCCTAAATTATCCGGTAATATATTTTTACTAGTCTCTAAATGTTTAATATGAACCTTGAATGGTTAAGCTCATATTTTGGCTATATTACTGGTTTGCATGAAGGTTTGTTTAAGGTGGGCATATGAACAAGGAGTCAGTGTGCCAGTGAGGAGCTTCAACATAGAGAGGATGAAAGAGAACCTTGACATATTCGACTGGAGCTTGGGCCTTGAAGAGTTGAACAAAATTAGTCAGATTCCGCAAAAGAAAGCATTCGTCGGACTTGAAGTAGTATCCCCAGATGGTCCTTACAAGTCTCCCGAAGAGCTCTGGGACGAGGAGATTTAATCAAGAACACATTAATTGCTGCTCTTAGTTCATTCAACTCGACATTTTGTTGAACGAATTATCCTAAGATAGTTCAACTTTAATCCTAAAGGAACGCTAGTTCCCATCTATTTTGCAGTGTTCATCGGTAATTGTGCATTAAGAGATCATTCCCTGCCACGTTAACTTCGATGTTACTGATTGTTATCCCAAAATATCATGTAAGTTTCTTCGATGTTAATACTTTTTTTTGTCAATGGCCCATTTGAAACGGCCAATTGCTGAGACTTTGAGACTGCAGCTGACTGAGCTCAACCCCTTAAAGTTCATGTTGAATGGCAATGGCCCATTAAAAATGAGTCTTTTGCGAAAAAGCCTACTGCAATATGAATGTCCAATCCAATTTCAAAACGCATGCTCAACTTGTTTTGAGCAAATCAGGCGCTATTTTCGCAAAATTAAAATTCCAAAAACAGGATTTTACATCAAGTGGGATGCAATTTCAAGAGCTTTGCATGAAAATGCATAATGGATTGTTTTCAAAAGGAGAAGCAAATCATGGATAGGACGAAAGCAATTTTGATAATAACATGTCAATGCCTAATGGCATTTTGAAATTGGGTTTGCACTCAACGAGTAGATCTAATTCATTGTTAGAATACTTGCAAAAACGGGCTTTGGAAAATGGGTACACTTTAGCAGTTTAAGGGCGCGAATGATAACCATTCTGTTTCTGGAATCAATTTCTAACTAGAAATAGATTAGTTTCTGGACGAGTTTTTGGGCAGATAAACGCATTTGATAACAACATCAAATTTCGATTCTCGAAATTGAAATTCGTTTGATAATAACAAAAAATTCTAGGGTTGTCGGCGATCGGTGGACGGCGGACAATCGATCGACAAACGGCAACCAGCGGCCGGCGGACAGCAGATCAGGGGATGGCGATTGGCACCGGCGGATTGGCGAATGGCGGACCTACGACCGGCGGACAGGCGACTGGCGGACTAGCGATAGACGAACGATGGACAGCGGATGGCGAACCGGCGGACGGGTGGAGCAATGATCGATGAAGGGAACGCCAGAGAGAGAGAGGGGAAGTGAGCGATGAGAAAAATTCTTATTTCTCATTTCTGTTCTAGAAACAACACTTTTGGAATAAAATTTCTGCTCCAAAAGTGCTTCTGGAGTAGAAATTCGTTTGGTAACGCAACTTCTGGAGCAGAAATTCATTCGGTTACGCTGCGAGTTAATCATATATATTGACAATCTAAGTGGTTATAAAAAAAGCTAGTCCCAACTAAGCAATAAATTTTCATTATTTTTAGGGAATCGTGTCACAACTAATCACGAAGCATCAAGTGTTATACAAATAATATTTTCATTTCAAGAGGAAAAAAGAACTTCTATTGTTGTGATATACATGTGAATTGTGCTAAAAAAAATCTCATATCGAAAAATTGATGAGATATGAAGCAGTTAATATATGTTAGTTGGGTTATAACAGTTTAAGCTTTTGAGAAAATGTGAGTCCAACTAAATATGTTCACGGGGCTCGGACTTAAGCTTGCCATTGAAAATCTGCCCAGTGAATGTATTGGGTTCAATGAAAATATGGGGCTTCTGTCGCGCGATACCAACATCTACAACCAGAGACAGGCTAAACGACATTTTCCTCGTTTTGTACTCGATTTGAATTTGACAAATCAGGCTTTTGGTTTTGGCACTCAGGGATCACACATTTCACAAACTTATCCATTCATGACGAAACAAGATCAGATCTAGCCGAAACGATACAGAGAGACATGGCCAATATCACTGTTCCTAACACTCAACTCAATACAAACGGGAAAGCGGTCCCGCTTCTTGGCTTCGGAACAGCCGAGTACCCATTTGGGTCCTCTGACGACGTGAAGGAACACCTCCTCGACGCGATCCGATTGGGTTACCGACACTTCGACTCGGCCGCGCTTTACCTGTCCGAGCAGCCCCTCGGAGAAGCCGTAGCCGAAGCTCTCGAGCTCGGCCTTGTGAACTCTCGTGAGGAGCTGTTCATCACCACAAAGCTCTGGTGCAGCGACGCGCATGGCGACCGCATCGTCCCCGCGCTCCAGACATCCCTCAAGTACAATTTCAGTTAACCTATGGATCATATAGTACCGCGTTTCTACGTTTCATTATCCTCATTTTCGTTGCGTCGATCGGTTCTTGTGGGTAGAAATCTCGGGCTGGAGTACGTGGACTTGTATCTGGTGCATTGGCCGGTGTGCGTGAAGGCAGGTGAGTATGAGCTTTCGGTGAAGAAGGAGGATCTGCTTCCGTTTAGTTATGAGAGTGTGTGGAAGGCCATGGAAGAGTGTCACAAGCTGGGCTTGGCCGAAAGCATAGGAGTGAGCAATTTCTCATGCAAAAAGCTTGAGAAGTTGCTCAGCATCGCCGAGATTCCTCCTGCTGTCAACCAAGTGAGTTTATTGTTGGTCCCTTGGAATCATGTTTTCTTAAAATTGCTCTAGGGAAAAACATGTTTGTCATTACAAAGAAAAGCTACCCAAAACACGAACCTCTCTCCTCTCTTTCTCCCTCTTCGTCCTTCCCCCTTCCCCTCTATTCTCACGAGCAAGAGTGCCCATGAACGCCGCCGCTGCACTGTCCACCCCACCGTGCTCCAGCCGCCACCCTCACTGAGCCTGCAGCCGATGTCGTCAAGACAGCAAGCCCCCATGTCTTCCCTCCCCCTCTACAACTCGCGGGCAGGTCGCGACCTCTGCTATGGAGACCGCTCAAGGCCGAGGACCGCTAAACCAAGGTCGTCACGGCGGCTTTTTATGCCTTTCACAACCCGACCCGACCCGGCCCGAACAATAGAGACAGAGAGGAGGTTAGGTTTTGGGATTTTTTTTTTTTTTCTTTTTCCCTCTCTCCTCTTCGTGATTTCTTCATGTTAGATTTGCATGAGTGTTACATAACTCAGGTAACCCACCAATAAAAAGGATCGGAGGAAATTTCCTCAGCCCTCTTAAATGTGGATGGCATAGACAACGAAATCTAATCTGAGGATCCTACCCACCCCTCAATAGAATCCAACTCTTGAAGGATAAACGCATCATCGGATTGACTAGTTTTGTTAGAATATATGTCTCGAAACAAAACTTCACCCATAATTAAAACTACTCTGAAAGTAGATTTTGGTGCTAGGAGGAATTTACTCGTGA
This sequence comes from Lenwebbia sp. NSW1173648, assembly GCA_029784005.1. Lineage (NCBI taxonomy): Eukaryota > Viridiplantae > Streptophyta > Magnoliopsida > Myrtales > Myrtaceae > Lenwebbia > Lenwebbia sp. NSW1173648. Next base: position 4,013,550 of record JARCGZ010000011.1, read on the forward strand.
ATTTGGCTTCAATTGTTGATGTGTGTGTGTGCTGTTAACCGGGGAAAATTACTCAATCAGTGATAAATTTATTATACATATGTCAATTTAGTCCTAAACTTTTTAATTTTGCCAATTGAATCGTACAGTCCTTCCGATCAATTTTAGTCAGAAATCGCTGACGTGACGATCCAGTAATTACCAGCCATCTTTCATGGCATACCACCACGTCAACGATTTTCGACGAAAATTAGCTGAAAAAACTACATCGGAATTTTACACAAAGATTTAGGACTGAATTGACATATGTATGATATGTTTATGACTAATTGGACAATTTCCTCCAGTTAATCGACAAGTCAGTCGGCTCTTCACCACCTGGGACTGTAGTATGTTCCGAGGGTTCGGCTGTTCGCTCATTAAAGCGGTACGTGAGCTAGGCTCAAAACGACGTGAGACAGATTGGTCCATATCCGGTGTGGGTGTTAGAGCATTGAGAGGACGTTTCCCTAGTACGAGAGGACCGAGAAGGACGCACCTCTGGTGTACTAGTTATCGTGCCCACGGTAAACGCTGGGTAGCCAAGTGCGGAGCGAATAACTGCTGAAAGCATCTAAGTAGTAAGCCCACCCCAAGATGAATGCTCTCCTATTCTGACTTCCCATATTTGAGCAATTTCGTGAGGGTAATAATCTCGAGTGAGAAACATTTTAATGTGTGAGCAATTACGATTGGCTCTCCTCTTATAATAAGTATTGACACTCGACCCAAATCACGTAAATCTCTCATTTTTTATTGATCCAGTTGATTTCACGGGTAATTTTGTTCTCTCATATTTGACTTGAATTTTTTAAGATTCGTTAGTTTTTCACATTATTTCGCATCAATTTTTAATCTTGAGTAAGATGAGTCTGAATTCCTCAGACTTTAAAAAGTGTGTGATTTTTATTTTATTTTTTTCTGATTTGATTGTGCAGGTGGAGATGAACCCTTTGTGGCAGCAACAGTTGCTTAGGGAATTCTGCAAGGAAAAGGGAATTCACATCACTGCCTACTCTCCACTAGGCGCCAAAGGAACCCTTTGGGGGACCAATAGAGTGATGGAATGCGAGGTGCTGCAAGAGATTGCCAAAGCCAAAGGGAAGACACTTGCCCAGGTTCTCTTCAATCTCTATCCATCTTATCCTTCTCGAATTTGATGATGCTATGCATTCAAATATTGATTCAGACGATTAATTTAGACACTTGGTCCTCTTAAATAAAAAATCTTATGTAGCTAGACAACGATCAGTTATAGTTATGTAAGATATAGGCCCTAAAAATTAATCAATTTGGTCAAGAGAAAGAAATTAAACTTTACTTGAGCAATGCCTCGTACATGTTGGATATTTCAGCAGTTTTGCAATATTTTAAAATGACTTTGATAGAAGTTATAACCGCAATGAAATGCACCATTATTTTAACGACTACATAATGGCTTTCTAACGGTCATATCATAGCTTTGTAACGTATGATTTATTTCTTCATAAATTCTCCATTATTTTACAACGGCTTTATGACAATTTCTCAACTACTCTATTTTGTCTGAATATAAATTGAACTTCAAAAGGCAATCTTCAAGTGACACCGAATTGAGAAACAGAGATTCTTTTTTCTTCTAAAAGTTTTTCTTTCCTTGCTGGGTTATACACATAACGTTGTTCCTGTTCTTTCTAATATTCAGTGCGGAGTATACTTGGAAATGTAGCTGCCAAAAGCCTTTGGCACCGGTTTCGTACTCCGAGGGGCGTAATTATTTTTAAGGACAGTGCTTACACGCCTCTGACATTTTTTTTTTCTCATCTTTTCCAACAGATTTCCAACAACTCTTATTTTTCATATTATTTAATATTTTACCACCAGTACAAGCTTCCTATACAACACACAAAAATTCGTTAATATTAGATCACTCCATCGCACTGTCGGAGATTCGGATGAGTTGACCATGGTCCAACACTTAAAGCTAGAACTAAGTGAAATGCTAGAACATTACTCATCTCTGTTAACATCTCTCTGTTTATTATCTGTGTAAGTTTGTAAGCAGATTTACTCTTTGCTATTTACATATCAGAATGCGTTTAATACACCGTTAAGCTCATATTTTGGCTTATATTATTGGCTTGCATGAAGGTTTGTCTAAGATGGGCGCATGAACAAGGAGTCAGTGTGCTAGTGAAAAGCTTCAACACAGAGAGGATGAAAGAGAACCTTGACATATTCCACTGGAGCTTGAGCCCTGACGAATTGGACAAAATTAGTCAAATTCCACAAAAGAAAGGATTCCCCGGGCTTGGATTTGTATCCCCGGATGGTCCTTACAAGTCTGCCGAAGAGCTCTGGGATGGGGGGATTTGATTAAGAAGCATTAATTGCTTCAGTTAGTTCATTCAACTTTGAGACTTCTTCGATGAATTATTCTAAGATTGTTTACCTATATGCCAAATGAATACTAGTCCCTTCTGTTTTGGAACAGTGTAATTCTGTTCATCCGCTCTTTAACAGCGCAATAGAGAGGTGTCTCAAAGTATATTATTTGACTATGTTTAATTATGTCTCGATTTTGAGTCCAATCGATTTGTTGAAAGATAACAAAACCATTCAAGATTGACCAGTTGACCAACAATTGGACTTCTTGACACGGTGGATTTTTTTCTGCACCTAATTGAGTTGTTTTATCTGTAAACATATGGAATTAGGGGTAATTTAGGTTTGGTAAATACTCCAATGTGTAAGCGATCGTCACTATATAGTTCTTTGATTATTCAGAGGATAATTCGTAGCTGACTCTTCCAAAAGAGCAGGTACTGACACCAAGACTGAACCACGTAAACCTATGGTGCTTTTTTATTGTTCATCCTTTACTTCTCTAGTAATTTCGCGTTGATTTAATTACAATATTAGACGTTGTTCGCATTATATTACGGCGAACCAATAATTGACTAGGCATCATGCACTCTATGGCTTTTGTGCTGATCATATTTTGGATGCAATAAGTGGAGACCTTAGTATCTCTCTCTCTCGTACTTGTTTTTTGAGCATCACTCCTTCGTACTCACCGCAATTGACGGAGATGTCTGTTCGACTTTGGTTTTGTAGATACTAAGGTCGGATCCGATTGAGACGGAGGAAGCCATGCTGCGACTTCCCCCGCTCTCCGCCGCCCGATCAAGTACGCAATCCAACACCCATTGAACTACTGATCGTCGTTCTTGCTCTTGTCCGTCTCATGTGGGGATGGTTTCGGTTCGCGTCGGCAAAACTTGTGCCCTTCCTGTGATGGTCGTTGAAGTTTGGTTAGACTTTCGTCTGTTCATGTTAATTCGAGTATCGAATGGCTAGTTTCTTAATGTTGGTCACACCTTCCGGTGATGGTTGCGCAGAGACTTTGAATGGTGTGTGGTTCGAGGCTTGATTTCCTGATTTCATTAAGATGTGGACACAAGAAGATGATTGGACCGCAGTGAAAATTTAGAGTCAGCATTCTAGAACTCAGGCCAATGAATACTTTGTGCAGGGATCTAGCTAATGGCCTTAGTCTGTTCAATGAGACTGAATAGAGATAGGTTTCATGGATGTGTTTAGGATCACAGCCTTAGTCTTGCCTGCTTATCATCAGGGTGGTTTAAGAATAGACGATTCGCTAAATGCAATCCACCAATGCCTTCATCTGCCCCGATTTATTCCGATCCGAGCTCCAGCCTTCTAAGAATGTAATTTCAATGACGGCCCTGCCTGTAAATGACCGAATATGTTCGACCTTCATATTCGAATCGGGACTTAAAGTTTCGTTCTTTTGTGTGATATATGATAGGTAACTAGTGGTATCCATTTTCAATTGTTATTTTCGCCCTTGACAAAGTCAAACATTAGAGGGGTGCTTAGTACATTTTTCTTCTATCAAGTTCGTTCCCTGCAACTCTTTTCAATCTTCCGTTTCTGTCAAACTCTGAAAGGTTAGTCTTCCCAAAGGGATGCAACTTCCCCCTCTCCTTCAAGTGGCCATCGCTTTGTACCTCATTTAGACTTATTATTAGGGCGGGCACAAGTGCCTTTTTGCAGTGCATTATCCTTGCTCAAACGTATTCAGATTCCCAAAATCAGAAGTCATTTTTCCGCATAACCAACTTCTCAATCAGCCCTTTTATCTGAGAGACATTAGCCGACTTACCGTCTTTGTCATGAAGGTTGGAAGAAGTCGCTTTAAACAAGTTTCCACAAAGAACAGCCCCTTTGCGATCCTTGAAGGACACAGTGGCTAGTGATGCCAAGTGATTGAGGTTTTATGACCATTTCCTGCAGCCACGGTGCTATGGTAACCGTTAATTCGCGACGCATTTGATTCGACTATCTGAAGTAAAGAGCTCAAACCAGCACCAAGCCCGACAGCAGATGCTTGCAAATTTTTTTTTCTTGTGTTCTTTCCAAAGAAAGCATGTCAGCTTGCTTTAAAAGGTAAAGCCTTGCATGCTTTGAGATACCCTGAGCATTGATATTACAACCAAATAACACTTGTACCAAATGCTAGACATGCTTGATCAAGTGGGAAGATGAATTTAGGCATAGGCATAGGAATTTTAAATTTTATAATTGTATCCGCAAGAGTTATGGGTATACTTATGTTAATGAATTTGAGTTAATCTTCTTCAATCTCTCATAATCGATGTCAAAGTATGCATTAATCTTGATATAGTAGTCTCCCTTTGGGTAAGGGACTAAGTGTAATGAGCCATAAGTCTCTGAACTTGCCTAATGTACAACATCATCTTAATATTCAACTAATTTGACTGGATTATTGAGCTTTTGTAGAATATAAAATGTCATTTCTAAATTTTAATGGGTTCAATTAAGTACCCAAACAATTTCCTTTCGTCCAAATGTTATTCTACCATGGAGTCGTTGAAAACGAAGAAAAATAATACATTGGAGAGAAGGTGGGAGCAAGAACCTTAATTCTTGCTGAAATGACTTAGTCATTCCTTTAATTACTTCAAAACAAGATTCAGTAGACTCTGCGGAGGGTCCTCACATAAGCAACCAAAAAGATAACGACACCCTCCAGTCAAATAGGATTACAAAGCAAATTAATCAAGGAATGGTTTCTAAAAGCTAATTCAATGCCACTCCAAATTGTGGTGGCAAAGAATCAATCGCTAGCTTCAGTCTCCTTGGAATAACCTTGTTAGCTGAGAGTAAAGCTTCCACTCCAAATCATTGTGATTTAATCTAAACAACCTACAATTCCCTTCTACGATAGTACAACTATTCATCATTTTCAGACGACGCAGACGAATGTTGCTCAGATTTGTTGACGAACTTATCAGGCAACCGAAACAATGGATCTTCATTGGCACTTTTTTGGAAAGCTTGAGCCAATGCGCATCCCAAAGCTCTAGCTACAGGAACTGCAACTGCATTTCCAACTTGAATGTATCTGGTAAAATATTGGAGAATCAATGTAAGAACAGAAGCACAAAAATACTAGAGTATACATATAATTGGGAAGTGCATCAATAAGAATTTTTCCTAGTGGAATGTCTGCTTGCATTTCTAGACCACCTAGATTAAGTGTGATATACTCTAATCAAACTTCTTGTGCTAACAAGAATTCAGCAGGGCCCATTTTGAGAAACCCAGTTAGATGCTTGGGGAAATTAGAATATTGAAAAATCAAAATCGTAACTTGACAAAGTAATTCTTTAGAATAATTTATCACTTCTTACTATCCCTGCCTGTACCATGCTTCAAGAGATAAATTTTCCGAAGACCTTTACAAAAAATTATAGGTACATATACATATACTATAACGTTGTCCAGGCCACTGTTATTCTACTATTCAGTGTCAATAGACAAATAGCAAGCATTTTCTAATTTCAATTGAATTGGCTACGCATCTCTCTCGATTTTGTTGTGAGCAGAAGGAAAATGCCCGTATTTAGTCTACATTGTAGTGAACACTAGCGACTAATCTACTGCCGTTATGCCTAGTTACATCGACACAAGTTCTCTCAAACCTTGATGATAAATGCTCTAATGCCTCGGTGTTTATAGGAACTACACACCCTCACTTCAGGACAATTTAAAAGCGTAAAAAGTTAAAAAGACGTGCCTATAAAATATAATAGCTTCATCCTAAAAATTGTGACATATGCAGATTATTGGTACCATGCAGTATTTATTCAACTTACCCCAAGGAAGAATATATGCACTCTACACTCTTTATGGTACCTTGCAATTGGCGCGCATTTAGTTTTAACTAATGGTCTTTATACATTGTGGATTTCTGTGAAGTTCACAAATCAAAGAGTGGAATCATTTATCAAAAAGTTACCGCTCCTTGATGGGGCCACTGAGCTTGTAATAATCAGGAAAACCCTGAAGTCTTGCATTTTCACGAACCGTAAGAACTCTGCCTTGCTCGGGATGCAATATTGCCTGCATAGTTGATAAATAATTTGTTGGCCACTGCTTATTCGCGATTGTATAACTACATGAATAACTGATTTCGTGTTTGCTAGTCTTTCAGCTAAAAGATGTAATGGACGGTAACTTTTTTGACACGACACTGAAAATGCAGAAAGAAATATCCAAGTCTCACCTAACCCTAACTTTACAATGAAAGGACTTCATATGTTCGGAACAATATTCATAAAAAAAATCTCATCATAGTTAACAAAATTAAAGCTAATTTAGCAACTACACAATATTTAGTGTCGACAAAATAAAGTGACACAAGTCGTCATCAGCGAGGTTAGACAGAATTTAACTATCAGAAACTCCATATTAGTTGACAACCACAAGAGTAGAAACCCTACAAGATGGACATAATCATCTCCGAATTGAACTCTGCCCCTAATGAAGGGAAGTAGCATACCTGGTTGTGGGGTTCTGCTCTAGTCACTACAGTAGGCACAGTTTCATCCCACCACACACGTGCGAAAGGCCTACATAATTCAAAGAGGTTGGAATGCTGAAATTACAAAGACTAAATGTATCGAAGCACCTTAACACTTACTTTGAGGAAGAACCATTCACAAACGTCATTGCATAATCAGGGACCTGCAGAAGGACAGCAGTTCTGTTATAAGACTTGTAACGGGAAAAAACTATATGTCGTTAGGAAGGATGAACAAAAATTCTGTCACGAAGAAACTGGGGGAAGAAAAATGGATGTATATTTTTACCAATGGTTTCCCCGAGTCCAAATAAACCCTGGCAACATCAGGGTCCCATTCAACTTTGTTGTCCGAACGCACACGAACACCAGGCAAATCCCTAAAATTCGCTCCCTTCACAAAATTTGCAGCAAACAGAAGTGCCTTCAGTAAAATAGATTAGAAGAATGTTGACTTTCATTAACACAAGAAAACAAAGAAAACCTTTATCTTTGGTATACGGCAAACACGTTCATAGTCGTCCGAATTCAATTCAAGCGGTCGATGATCAAAGAGAAATCGACCTGAATCCACTGAGTTGTCTGTGATCCCCATCATTTCTGTAAAAATTTCAGGATTAGAAAAGAAAGAGATGGAAAAACTAGAATTGTACACTTAGTTTAGTTAAGCAGCACAAAACACGCAAAAGCTTCAATCCATAAATCCCAGTGACAGGAAAGATCCGACTAAGCTCACTTTCCCTTAAACTAGACCCATCTAAATCGACTGCTACTAGCCTGCCACCCTAGCCTCTAAGACAATGTGAAAAAGTATTAAGGCAATAAAAGAGGGAGAACCCATCAAGCAACATGAGTATCAATCTTGGATCAACACAACTTGAAAATGCTCATCTTTAGAGCTTCTATAATTTAAGCTAGTCTCATACATGTCACGAAACCGCCGGTTAAAGTTACTTCTAAAGCAAAGATGGTTTAACGATGGCACCTAAGAATGTCTATCTACTCATGAACTAAACTGCAATCTATTTACATTCATCTAAAGAGTATACATGTAGAAAACTTGAAATCAATATAGTACCACATTAATCTGATTAGTTATTTAGGAATTTTGCATTTAATGTTTTATAGACGGGAAACAAAACAATGCTATTCACCTTTTTCACTTGATCTAATGAAACGTTGAAAATCTGTCTGTGGAGCTTTCTCATATGGCATTTCATCTCTTCCATCATAAGTCCCGACCTAAATCAATTGAAATCCATCAGAATTACAATCCATCAAAGCTTTAAAAGCAGCACCGTGATGATAAAGATACATACAGGTGGAAGATCAGAGATTGCATCCTCCAGTAGCAATTTCTTTTGCAATTCGTATGTATGGCCCTCATCATAGGCAACAGTGTGCATCTGATTTTATTTCAAGGGAATTTTAGACTATGCCTTCAGTAAATTACACATTATAACACAGAAACCCATACCTCAAATTCTATAGGAATGACACCTCTAACAACAACATCGTGTGTTGGCAATGGGTACTGGGGCAGCTTCTAAAGCATCAAATAAAAAACAGTGAGTGAAATTCTTTTGAATCCTACTATAAAGACAGACGCAAGTTTAAGACTACTTTATCTAGAACAGAGGTGCATATACAAGTTTACCTCACTGGGACGGGCACCCCACAGAAAACAACGCATTCTAAATTGAGGAAGCCCGTATGCTCCTGCGGCCATCATACCTAATCTTGTTTGATAGTTCAGTTGCACTAGACGACCAAGTGCATATCTTCCCAAGAAACCATTAGAAAATTTCACTAGATCCACCACATTCTCCATCAAAACAAACCTTGGTTTCAAAAACTCTACAACTTCCATAAACACAAGAAGTTGTTTGTTTTTCACATCAGCCAAAGGATTGTCCTTATTTCTAAAACGGTTGAAACCGCTTATTCCTTGACAGGGCGGTCCACCACAAATCACATCTACGTCCCCCTGCAAAAATCAGCCAAGGAAAGGAACTCTTAAGGTGATTGTTTCTTTGCAATCAAGTACAATGAGCACACTAATCTGAACGGAATAGTTTTCACTAGGAAATATCTACTATGAAATAATAAAAGATGGGTCTCCTAGATCAAAGGAAGGCTTCTCGTGTAAGATGTGTGCCGAGGTCATCATGGAGTGGGTTGATACAAAGGATACAAGACAAGTTGCAAACAGAAAAAGACATTGGAAATGAAAAACTTACCGGCAAAGGCAAAAATTTTGATCTGTGACCTTCAACGATGAATTCCTTTAGTTTCCCACAACAGTTGCTGACACAAAGACACTATGTTAGAGATGCAGTACTTATGATTTTCATATCAAGTTCATTTTTATCATTGGGCCTACCATAAGCCGTCAATTGGCTCCCAAGTGTTCTCATCAGGACCATAACCTTTCCATGAAACCTGCAACCAAAAAACAACTCAAATTTTTTTAAAGCACTAGAAAAGAATCGCACTGCTAGGATCCTAGGTTAAGTAAAATTAAGATCACATGCGTACACGAAGAAGCATCATATCGAATTATAACATATAAATATAAATGTACATTGGTTTTTTGTAAGACGTATATAAAGAATTATTAAACATCCAAATTCATCAACCTATCATTGTCGTAGACCAAGAATCGACTAGAATGCAAACGTTCGCATTCTACGTGCTAAGTTTGTCAAGTTAAATTGAATATTTGAAGTACCTTGAAGTACAATGCTTTGTCTCCCTTCTCTTTGGGATCTCCATAGCAAATTGCTAAAACTTTCTCTACTTCAAACACCTCACCATCACTACCCCCATCATCATCCGTACTATTTTCCTCCTCATTTCCATCGTCCACGCTAAATAAATCAGCATATGGTAGCTGCTGACCATCGCTTTCAATGAGATGAAATTGCATGCACAATTTCTGCCACTCCTTCAACAACAAGAGAAAATCTTCTGCAGACTCATTCCTCACCTGATTATACCATAACGGTCAACACTAAAATGCTATCAGAATATATGTAGATTGGCAAAATTAAAACACTCATCAACTGAAAAGAAAGGTTGTACCTCTGTCTTCGGGTGGTTTTGCTTCAAACTAATGCATGCATGCTCATTCATGTCAACAGCCCACCTCTATGAACAAATGAAATCAAGAATGCATAAGTTGAGCATACTAACCTTTTCTACGACAAAAAGTTCACAAAATGCATACCGTGACAAGATTCAAACCAGAAAGGTTTGCTCCAAGACATAATCCGGTGGACATCGCACCACAACCAGAATACATATCTAGTAGTGTCGCCTCCCCCTTGATATTCTTTTGCGTAATATCCTTGGAATTCCCCTCGCATGTTGAACCAGCCATTTCAACGTCATCACTTGAAATGGTTGATGAAGTCTCACAACCATCCACCTTATGATCTACATCATAAAATCCGATGTCAGATAACTATCAAAAAATGAATAATAAACCAGGTGCAATGGTAAAAAAGGATTTTGTCATGTTTTTATCTTATTAATGAGGAGAAAACTGATATGGAAATACGAATATCCAAGAAGGCACACCTATAGGCAAGTGTTTGAATGTTGAGTATGGCAGTAGATACAAAGTGTCACAATAATAGTCACAAGGTGGAATTGCCGCCCTTTTTGCATCCAAATTAATCTACAAATCAGAATCAAATTAATCTTGTGTTGTCACTAGGAAAGATTCAATCCGAATAAACTAATGTTGAACATACATCAAGTGGTAATCGAGCAATGTTTAGCTTCTCAACGAGGCATTCTAAAGGGTTATCATCGCATATTTCTGAGAAGAAAACACGCTTGTCATCAATGAGATTAGACAATTGCTTGATGACCTGTTACAAATAAAGAACTTAAATAAGATAATCATAAAGCTGATAAGAGCACAACAAAGATTATAAACATACTTACTGTATCTCGAGCTCTGTAATACCATTGCGCACAAAAATAATTTGAGCCATCGACTGCTTCAAATAATTCCACGATCTTGCAAATATAATTGTCCTCCCCTTCCCCAGCCTGAGTTAAGTGGGCAAAAAAGTCATCAATGAAGTTCTTATTGTGGTCTCGCAATTCACAAATGTTGATTTACAATTAGTTACTAAGCAATTGTCTAGTAAATTATCAATTGTAAGAAATTTTCACAGAGTTGAAGTACCTTGGTATCAAAGCTCCCTCAAATAGACCAAAAGATAAGGAATACACATGAAATTAGCTGACAAATAAATTTACAATCGCAATTTGAAGTTCATACAGAAAAATAAATCTTGAAAAATAGAAAAAAGGTTCAAGAAGTTTGTACAAAAATCACAGCAGAGCGATTTTAGAATTAGCATCTGAAGGAGGAGTTGTGTAGAACTCGGTCCAATTAAATAATTGAATGTTTAATGCACTTCAATGGTGGCATTTGGCTGAACAAGAGCTAGAAACTCTGACTTTGCAACTGCCTAACCCTCCAACTATGTGAGACAATCCTCAGATATTTAGCTTCCTTAACAAAATCCTAGTGAAAGTGATGAGGAAGAAAGAGTCAAAACCTAGATAGATCCTTTAGCTAGAAAGTACATCATGTTCCAAGCCAAAGGATTGTGGAGCCTTACACATTGATTAGCCAAAGTATACACATACACAAGAAATCATCATAGCCATATGGACCAAGAATATGAGACGAGCATGGCTTTTGAATGTAAATAAATTCAGTAGTATGCACAGTTTTTTTCCATATGTTACCGTACGTCTAGTACAATTTATGAGACAGTTTAAACAAGTACCTTTCACACGCTTTAATTGCATCAAAACAAAATCATAGTGAAAAGCTTAAGTTACCTATGAAAAAACTTGGGAGTTTGATGTTGCATATACTTCATCAATATAACTTAACTAAGTGTGTCAATTATTTCCAACCAACCTATTAATAGAGATTAAGTATGAGCAACACGCGTTGGTCACCCCTTCCCACCCTTTTACTTATCCCGAAAAAGAAAAGTACGAGCAACATGCATTGAAAGGTACACACCAAACAGATTTGCTATAGCTCATCTGTGGCGGTACAAATAACATAAACAATGAATAATCATCAAGACAATTAAATTTAGAGTGTGTAATGCCAAGCTTTATGCCACTGGTTTGCTGGTGGTAATCTATGTCATACTAGAGATCTATCTCATCTTTGCATAAAACTAGCACGCCTGATTGTCACAAAGTCTTCCATATTACTCCCTTGATTCAGAGGATATTAGAAAGACTCTTCAAACAAAAACCACAATAGTTACATCCATATCAAGTATAGGATGATGCATAAAATGTTCTAGCGTATTTCAAGTTATACAATACGACCATAAGTAGAACCCTTTAAATCATCACATTAGCAGAATTTCAAACTAGCAAGAAAGAGTGGTCATTGAAGCTATAATGAAATCATTGCTAGATCAAAATTCACTTCTATAGGTAAACCTCTTATTACACTGGCTTGATTTCTCATAATTGCAAAATATGTATAGTTGCAATTTTAGAAAGAAGTATTTAATAACTCACCTTTACATAGGCATCGTCACCAATATCATACAAAGCCCCATCGACCTGTGCCTTCATGAAGTGGCACTTAGCTTGGATAATATCATTTTCCCCTCTATTAGATGAAATGTAGTATTAGAACGTGTAGGAAATAATATTGTTGGCAAGGAAAAGAAGATCAACCTATCTCAGACAGAAAAAAAAGCAGGTATTCAAATCTAATCTTACTCTTTATTGCCGTTGACCACCTTTTTCTTCTGCAAGATAGAAAAGGCACCATGGCAATGTATCAATATGAATAATATAATGAAAGATTAATATTAGCAGAGCAAAAAAGAAATATTCAAAGCAACAAATGAAATTGCATGTCGATAATCTCATTTAGAATGGTAGTAAGGGCTCATTGTCTTTAAGTAGATGACCTTGTATGATGTTTCCATTATTTATCCACACACTAGAGAGCTGGAATGTGAACTTGACATTGCAAAAGTCATTGATTTGAGACTAATTATTTATAAAACAAGTGCAAAGGTTCCTCTGTTTTGACTGACTCTCCCGCCATGAACAAATGCCGTTGCTTAATTAGCTAGTTTAGTTTAGCTAACTGTCCTCCAGATTAAAGGATCAATACTTGCACCAAGGAACTGATGTGTAAGCACCTTTTTATTTTGTGGAAATGTGTAAGCACCTTAATGAGCTACTTGGGAGTACAAAACTTCATCAGAAGTAAGCTTCAATACCTTCCACAAATGATAGATGCCTCGAATGTCTAATGATTCGAGTCTTAACAGTTTAGATTACAATGGATGAGAGCATTCTGACAAACCATTAAGTCAATTGGAGCCTAGTTTTAAATTCTTAAAAAAACAAATGCAAGAGTGACCAAAAGATAAGGACGTCACATTTTGAAGATGCGGAATCTAAGCAATACAAAATGCAAAAGTCATGTCTTCTCTAAACATCCTTCTCTAGTAGTAGAACTACGACCTCTAAAGCAACAGTTTTCAACAAGCAGAAACAAACCAGCACCAAAACCCAATGGCAAGTCACTGAGCTGAATCAGATTCGAGAGAAAGCGACTAGATAGAAAAGGAAAAAAATGAAAGACTACCTGGCCCAAACCAAGGTAACGTTTTGGCCATTTCTGGCGAGCTTCCTCGTTGGGGATCGGAGCCCCAACGAACTGGCACTCCGACTCCTCATCGTGGCCGTCGTCGGCACGAGCGCTCGTCGAAGGGACGCTATCCTTGGCAGGCACTTCGTCGGAATCATTGAATCTCTCGTTGACCTGACTGTTGAGCTGCTGCTGCTGCTGCTCCTCCACCTCCGCAGGCGCCTCCTTCGGGTTCTCTGCCTTCCCCCTCTTGGCGGAGGCGGAAGCTGCTACGGCCCCAGATTTCCGCTTGCTCGGCATCGTTCTCGAGTGGCTGCGACGGACTTGAGAGAGAGAGAGCTCCGACTCCTCATCGCTGCCGTCGTCGGCACGAGCATTCGTCGAAGGGACGCCATCCTTGGCGGGCGCTTCGTGGGAATCATTGAATCTCTTGTTGACATGACCGTTGAGCTGCTGCTGCTGCTCCTCCACCTCCGCGGGCGCCTCCTTCGGGTTCTCTGCCTTCCCCCTCTTGGCGGAGGCGGAAGCTGCTGGGGCCCCAGATTTCCGCTTGCTCGGCATCGTTCTCGAGTGGCTGCGACGGACTTGAGAGAGAGAGAGAGAGAGAGAGAGGCGGCGATTGGGAGGTGACTCGTGAGGGAAGCGAAGCGATGCAGGAGGGGAGAAGGAAAGGGATTTTGGGGAGGTCTGAGGAGCAGCGTTTGAAAGATGAGCGGGAATCTAAAAAAATTTCCGGAGGAGGGAAATGGTGGGTGGGGCCCAGCTGTGAAAAATCTTTTTGAAACGTTGGAAGGATTCGGTTGCGTGTTCACGAGAGCAGGGGACTTGGGTAAAGACCACCATGTGATTCGGAGGAACAATGAATCATGGTAGGCCCCAAGACAAATTCACTAAATTAAATTAGGATTAATATATCGAAAAATCCTAAACTGGTACACTGCGATAAATTTATCACTAATTAATTTTTTGATCATCAAAAATTCCAAACTGATAAACTTCTGATAATTAGATTTGATTAAACATGTCTTCTTATTATAGGTTTTACTTTTCTGCCTGGATATTAATTTTCTGAATTTATTAATGCTGTTGTACTTTTCTAGTGTTTCCTTAATATTATACACCTGCGTCCAAAACATTATTAGAGATTTAATTTTGCTATTTTAAGGAATTCGAAGCTGCAAAATATAAGTATGCCATTGCAAAGAGCAAGCTCGGTATCTAGTTACGAATTAATAGAAATGATGCAACACCTTCCGCCTAATGGGTGATACAAAACTTGTATGGTCGAGTGGTCTAACCATATGGTTAAATCTTTTACCATCGAAAAAATTTACAATCAATATGGACCATTTGTTTTATGACTTGCTGATTGGGTAGCCTATTGCTTTAGTAAAAGCTTATTATTATCATATTCCGTTTATTTCGCGAAAAATGAACGATTTGGAAAACACTTTTAAAAAAAAAATCACTTGTATGACTTGAAGTAATTAGTCATTGAAACAAAATTTCACTATCGACAATAATTTATGTCTAAACATTTTAATGGATGGCAGTATTTTTCAAGTTATTCATTTTTCATGAAGCAAACGAAGCTTTAGTAAACTAACAAGTCATGAGTAGTATAAAAATACTCATCTATAGCAAACATCTCATATTAGTGAAATATTTCCTCTTCGTAAGTCTGCTTCCACATTGAAGAGCCTCGTTGCTTGTGATGAGTAAGGGGGTGCATGGTAACCATTCTATTTTAGAAATAGATTTCTGATTAGAAATAGATTTTTTTATTGCTATTTCTGGATGAGTTTTTAAGCAAAAAAATGCGTTTGATAAAAACATAAATTTCTGATCTTGGAACAGAAATTCGTTTGACAACAGTTGAAAATTTTTACTTCTAAAATATTATTAACACAAAATCTTCTACGAAAAACATGGTCGGCAGTGGTGGTGGCCGGCGGTGGTCGGCGGCGGCGACGGGGCCGGCGGTGGGTGGCAGGGCTAGCGATCGGCGACGGTGGTCGGCAGCGGAGGCGACCGACGGTTGCGGTGGCAATGAAGGGTTATTATTTATGATTTCTATTTCTCCGAGAAGTAGAAAATTTTTGTTTCTGATTTCCCTTCCAAATCTATTTCTGGAATAACTTTTTGTTCCAGAAATAGAAAAATAAAATTACGTTACCAAACGAGTTTCTATTCCAAACCTATTTCAGAAATAGGTTTGAAACAAAAACATAGAAGTAGAATGGTTGTCATGCACCCCCTAAGTGATCATTTTGAGGGTGGCTTCCTGAACGATTTGGCTTGGTGAAATTGTTGGAATGGAGAAGTCGCATCATTTTAACCTTTCACATACACTACGCTGCAATTTCATCTTCCGTCATCTCCAACTAGTACTTTTCTCTTTTGCTATGACATGGGTATCAATAATTTCGCTTGGCTAACTCTCACATCGGATTTTCGCACAACGATACGACGATCATGACTGCAAGCGAATCATGGTTGTGATTTTTGTGGGAGATTGATTGTTATGGTAGCGATCAAGAGTAGTGTCGCAAAAATTATATGGCCGTGGTGACAATAGAGATCACCCACTTATCTGACGATTAATACCACCAGAAATTCAAACTGGTACGCTCGTACCACATTTACCCCAAATTAACATTCGTGTCAGAAAAAATCCAAAACCGATAAGAGTAGAAAAGATAAAAGAACAATTCTTAGAAAAGATGCCAAACCAACAAGATATTGGCCAAGTGGCAAGAGAGTTTGATCGTCTCCTTGTGATCTTCGATTCAAGCCTGGTTGGGAGCACAAAATCGGTATGGGAACCCTCAAGATCGCTTGAGAAGGTACATTAGTCTAAATGCGCAAGATTTGGCATGAATATCAATCGACCCGCTATAAAAAAAAACACAAGTACTACTAAATAAGGAAATCCACGTATTTAGAATTCGTGCATCTATTCTATTTAGAATTTGTATCCAAACTTTGATGCCTCCCTCTGCATGGAAATTTAAATGATTTTTTGGTGTACTCTCGTCCGAAAAATATTAAAATGCACACAAGCCAAACATTACTCTTTCTAAACATGTTTGAATGCGAAGCTTTAAATTAAGCTCCATTCCACCAAAAAAAAAAAAAAACACTTAAGCTCCACAGAGAAGGGGGCAAGTGTCACGGGCCGGTACTTTCCTTGGCTGCGGAACAGCCCGTGGGGCGCCTGGCAAGTCGTTCACGCCAGGCCAGCCCTTTTTCTTTAGGTGTCCCATAGAGCACTCAGGTGAATGTCTTTCCTGTATCGGATCATACCATGCCCAGCTTAACTAGGGCATCCTTTGTATCGAGCGAGAATAGATTACTTTAGGCATAATAACAAGTTTCGGCCTGCCATGGCCTCATCAGGAGAACGACATCAGTTCCCGACCAGTTTGTGCACGGGAGGCCAACCCCGCCTTTAGAGCTCCTAAGGGATGTATTCTATCTAATCCTAGAACTCCTAGCACAAACTGCCCTAACATCACTCCCACAGACCCAGTTGCTTCTTACCCTCTGCATCGCTCATTTACAATGTTGACATCAACAAGCACCACTTCAAGGTTATAAGAGTGTGGGAGGACCTGGGCACACAAGTTGTTCGATCTCCGCATCGTATGAGGAACCTGGAACAACCGAGCCGTGTCATTCTCCCCCACTCATTTCCGCAACGCCCTCGTTACGGCTTGTTCTGTCGCTTCCTTGCGCCTTTTCCTACCATCAACGCCGCCTATTTGGAACTTACATAGATGGAGGCGCTCGCTCAGCCAACAGAACTATTTTTCTCTATCGGTAGCTTCTTTTTTGTTTGAAAGGCCGTTCGGGTTTTCTTTGGTCACTTGTGCGTTTTAGTGTGGCACTTTGGCCAACTGCGTTTATCTCGCAACACTGTTTTATAGTCACCGTCGCTTTCAAAGTGTAGCACTTTGGTCAACCGCACTAACTTGGGGGCACCCTTCTTTTTTCCCTAATAAGCACTTTTTGGTATTAGCTAACCAAAGGAGGTTTTTCCTTGTTTAAAACATGGTAGAGGATCCATCTTGAGATTCGCCGAATTGATCCTGGAACGTTTCCCATTTCAGTGAGGAACCAGTTTCTTTCTATGCCCTCATTGGCATCCCAAAAGCAAGTCGAGAGCCGCACTTTGTCAGAGCCTTTTCTTTTTTTGTTTTAGCTCCGGCGATTCACTCTCCGCACCCGTAGGATCAGGTAGACCACAGATTTTCTCCGACTTACACACCTACTGAAGGGATTCTGCTCTGATACCATTTGTCACAGGCCGGCACTTTCCTTGGTCGCGGAACAGCCCGTGGAGCGCCTGGCGAGTCGTTCACGCAAAGCCAGCCCTTTTTCTTTAGTCATCCCATAGAACACTCAGGCGAATGTATTTCCCGTATCGGATTATACCACGCCCTCACACCACTCCTACAGACCCAGTTGCTTCTTACCCTCCACATCGCTCATTTACTATGTTGACACCAACAAGCAATACTTTAAGGTTATACGAGTGTGGGAGGACCCGGGGACACAAGTTGTTCGATCCCCCGTATCGTACGAAGGACGCGGAACAACTAGGCCTTGTCATTCTCACTCACTCATTTCCGCAACACCCTCGTTGCGGTTTGTTCTGTCGCTTCCTTGCTCCTTTTCCTACCATCAACGTCGATTACTTGGGACTTGCATAGATGGAGGCGCGCACTCGCCCAATAGAACTATTTTTCTCTATCGATAGCTTCTTTTTTGTTTTAAAGGACATTCGGGTTTTCTTTGGTCTTTCGTGCGTTTCAGTGTGGCACTTTGGCCAACTGCGTTTATCTCGCAGCACCGTTTTATAGTCACCGTCGCTTTCAAAGTGTGGCACTTTGGCTAACCGCACTAACCTGGCGGCACATTTCTGTTTCCCTAATAAGTACTTTTTTGTATTAGCTAACCAATAGAGGTTTTTCCTTGTTTAAAACATGGTAGAGGATCCATCTTGAGATTCGCCGAATTGATCCAAGAACGTTTTCCATTTCAATGAGGAACCAGTTTCTTTCTATGCCCCCATTGGCATCCTAGAAGAAAGTCGAGAGCCGCACTTAACCTTCTCTTTTTTTTGTTTTAGCTCCGACAATTCACTCTCCGCACTCATAGGACTAGGTAGACCATAGATTTTCTCCGACTCACACACCTACTAAAGGAATCCTGCTCTGATACCACTTATCGCGAGCCGGCACTTTCCTTGATCGCGAAACAGCGCGTGGGGCGCCTGGCGAGTCATTCACGCCACGCTAGCCCTTTTTCTTTAATTATCCCATAGAACACTCAGGCGAATGTCTTTCCCATATCGGATCATATTACGCCCAGCTTAGCTCGGGCATCATTTGTATTGAGGGAGAATAGATTACTTTAGGCACAACAACTGGTTTCGGCCTGCCATGGCCTCATCAGGAGAACGGCATCAGTTCCCGACCAGTCTGTACACGAGAGGCCAACCCCACCTTCAAAGCTCCTAAATGATGTATTCTATCTAATCCTAGAACTCCTAGAACAAACCGTCATGACACCACTTCAACAGACCCAGTTGCTTCTTACCCTCTGTATCGCTCATTTACTATGTTGACACCAACAAGTACCACTTCAAGATTATACGAGTGTGGGAGGACCCGGGGACCCAAGTTGTTCAATCCCCCGCATCGTTCGAGGGACACGGAACAACCGGGTCGTGTCATTCTCCCCTACTCATTTCCGCAACGCCCTCACTGCGGTTTATTCTGTCGCTTCCTTGCGCCTTTTCCTACCATCAACGCCGCTTATCTGGGACTTACATAGATGGAGGCTCTCGCTCGCCCAACAGAACTATTTTTCTCTATCAGTAGCTTCTTTTTTGTTTGAAAGGCCGTTCGGGTTTTCTTTGTTCACTCGTGCGTTTCAGTGTGGCACTTTGGCCAACTGCATTTATCTCGTAGCACCATTTTATAGTTACCGTCGTTTTCAAAGTGTGGCACTTTGGCCAACCGCACTAACTTGGCGGCACCTTTCTTTTTCCCTAATAAGCACTTTTTTTATTAGCTAACCAATGGAGGTTTTTCCTTGTTTAAAACATGGTAGAGGATCCATCTTGAGATTCGCCGAATTGATCCAGGAACGTTTCCCATTTCAGTGAGGAACCATTTTCTTTCTGTGCCCCCATTGGCATACCAGAAGCAAGTCGAGAGCCGCACTTTGACCGAGCCTTTTCTTTTTTTGTTTTAGCTCCGGCGATTCACTCTTCTCACTCGAAGGACCGAGTGGACCACAAATTTTCTCCGACTCACACACTTACTAAAGGGATCTTGCTTTAATACCACTTGTCACGGGCCGGCACTTTCCTTGGCCAGGAAACAGCCAGTGGGGCGCCTGGCGAGTCGTTCACGTCAGGCCAGCCCTTTTTCTTTAGTTGTCCCATAGACCACTCAGGCGAATGTCTTTCTCGTATCGGATCATACCTCGCCCAGCTTAGTTCGGGTATCCTTTGTATCAAGCAAGAACAGATTACTTTGAACACAACAACTGGTTTCGACCTGTCATGGCCTCATCAGGAGAACGGCATCAGTTCCCGACCAGTTTGTACACGAGAGGCCAACCCCACATTTAGAGCTCCTAAGGGATGTATTCTATCTAATCATAGAACTCCTAGCACAAGCCGTCATGACACCACTCCCACAGACCTAGTTCCTTCTTACCCTATGCATCACTCATTTACTATGTTGACACCAACAAGCACCACTTCAAGGTTATACGAGTGTGGGATGACCCGGGGACACAAGTTGTTCGATCCCTCGCATCGTACGAGAGACAAGAAACAACCGGGCCGTGTCATTCTCCCCCACTCATTTCCGCAACGGCCTCGTTGCGGTTTGTTCTGTCGCTTCCTTGCGCCTTTTCCTACCATCAACGCTGCTTATCTGGGACTTACATAGATGGAGGCGCGCGCTCGCCCAACAAAACTATTTTTCTCTATCGATAGCTTCTTTTTTGTTTTAAAGGCCGTTCGGGTTTTCTTTGGTCACTCGTACGTTTCAGTGTGGCACTTTGGCCAACTGCGTTTATCCGTAGCACCGTTTTATAGTCCCCTTCGCTTTCAAAGTGTGGCACTTTGGCCAATCGCACTAATCTGGCGGTACCTTTCTTTTTTCTTAATAAGCACTTTTTTGTATTAGCTAACCAATAGAGGTTTTTCCTAGTTTAAAACATAGTAGATGATCCATCTTGAGATTCGTCGAATTGATCCAGGAACGTTTCCCATTTCAGTGAGGAACCAGTTTCTCTCTATGCCCCCATTGGCATTCCAGAAGCAAGTGGAGAGCCGCACTTTATCCGAGCCATTTCTTTTCTTTCTTTTTTTTAGCTCCGACGATTCACTCTCCGCACTTGTAGGACCGGGTAGACCACAGATTTTCTCCGACTCACACACCTACTGAGGGAATCCTGCTCTGATACCACTTGTCACGGGCCGACACTTTCCTTGGCCGTGGAACAGCCCGTGGGGCGCCTGGCTAGTCATTCACGCCAGGCCAGCCCTTTTTCTTTAGTTGTCCCATAGAACACTCAGGCGAATGTCTTTCCCGTATTTGATCATACCACGCCCAGTTTAGCTCGGACATTCTTTGTATCGAGCGAGAACATATTACTTTAGGCACAACAACTGGTTTCGGCTTGCCATGGCCTCATCAGGATAACGGCATTAGTTCCCGACCAGTTTGTACACGGGAGGCCAACCCCGCCTTTAGAGCTCCTAGGGGATGTATTCTATCTAATCCTAGAACTCCTAATACTAACTCTCCTAACACCACTCCCACAGATCCAGTTGCTTCTTACCCTCTTCATCGCTCATTTACTATGTTGACACCAACAAGCACCACTTCAAGGTTATACGAGTATAGGAGGACCCGGGGACACAAGTTGTATGATCCCCGCATTGTACTAGGGACATGGAACAATCGGGCCGTGTTACAAGCATGGACTGTGGCTTTTGTTCATCGTCTGAATACTGGTCTTCAAATGCTAGTCATTAGCCTGAAGTAAGAATAATATAGACATCATACATTAACGCGCCTAAGACGCGATTAAGCTAAAGCTTTACTCCCGTAGAATTAAGCAAAACCGGCAGCAGTTGTGTACCGGCTTGCAGAAAACTCGAGAGCCTCTTTTACCACCCAAAGATACCTCTCAAGCATCTGCATCACTGTTCTTCCATATGCGCCGGACGACCTCAGAGCTTCAGTTCCTGTTCATTACCACCACAAAAGGACAATGCCAAGGTTCTATCTCGAATGCTCCTCGGAATGCCTTGCCATATTAACCCTTTGCGGTTCCCACCGACTTCGAGGCTGTAGCTGAACTGCTTCACTTCGTCGTCGTTGCCCATCGAGCCCAGAAAGGCCATATAAACAGGAGCCATCTCGAGCTGAAAAGCCTCGAAACGCAAGCAAAATCATCGACCAAAAAACTCGAAGATCTGCACCCATAGAAGATTTACACAATTCCATGTTATTCTGGGCATTAAGAAATAGGACAACGCTTGGCTGATGGTCACCGTTATTCTTGAGACTAACGGTGACCTTCGAGCCACGTATTCTCAATACAGAGAGAGGGGCAACCGGTCAACTTTGGCCAATTTCGTCTTATTTTAGTTTCGTCTTCTTCTTTTGCTTAAAGTTTTAGTTTAGGTTATGTGCCAATAATTTTGCAACACTCACTTTAAATCAAAAGAAGAAAATCAGACACACCACATAGAAATATTGCTTCTATAAAAGTACTTCCCCGCCCGAAAAAATAAAATTTTCACAATAAATTAGCATAACTCATTGATTA
The DNA here is from genome assembly GCA_029784005.1 of Lenwebbia sp. NSW1173648. NCBI lineage: Eukaryota > Viridiplantae > Streptophyta > Magnoliopsida > Myrtales > Myrtaceae > Lenwebbia > Lenwebbia sp. NSW1173648. The sequence continues at coordinate 4,035,995 of JARCGZ010000011.1, forward strand.
TCTAACAAATAATGCATCACAATTCGAATGTCGGATCTCATTAAATAATATAGATCCGCCATTTATGATATGTCTAAAAAAGTGTTATATTTGAAAAATGTCTCTGAGCACAAAATTCCTATGATTTATTGGAATACTACATAAAATTTCATAGAGTTGAGCCTTACAATTAGTTATTTCTGACTATATGATCTCCCAATCAATGAGTGTTTTATGCAAAACACGCAGTGATAATATATAGGTTTACGGTTGAGATTGTACCGTCCCTGACCGTCGGTCACGGAAGCATTTCCCTTTTACGAAAGAGGGAAATGACAATTTTGTTTAACTTAATAAGTTAATATTAATATAAAATCTATTTCAAATGAGACAACTTGAAGTCCACGTAGTAAATTTAGAAAACCAATTTTGATTCCCAAGTACGAGGAACGAGGGAAAATACGACCCTCTAATTCATGCACTCGCGGTGTGTTTGTAATGGAAATCCTTCCTTTATACATGGTAATTACAGATTTGCACAAACAAAAGAAAACTTCCTAATTATAATCAGGAAAAATGTCAAATAAGGGCATGAAGTGGACCTAACTTCAAACAAGGGTTTGAAGTGGTCATGGCAGTTTCAAATAAGGGTTTGACCTCACTGGTCGGCTAAATATTCTGCCCGATCAAGGGTATTTTCATCCAAAGACAATTAAATTATTTTTTCTTTTTTTTATTTCTTTTTTTCTCATTTCTTTTGCTTTTTCTTTACTACAGCCGGCGGCTGGCGAGGGTCTTGACCAAAATGCCTTTGACCAGCGGGAAGGTCAAGTTTTATTTGAGACTATTATGATCACTTCATGCCCTTATTTGAAATAAGGTCCAATTCAAGTTCTTATTTGAGAAAATGAGGGCACTTCAGGCTATTATTTGAAATTATGTCCAACTCATGCCTTTATCTGAGAAAACGAAGGCACTTCAAGCCTGTACTTGAAAAGGAATGACAATCGATAGCGCTTGGCGTAAAACCACCTATTGGTGGCTCTTTACTCCCTCTCTCTGTCACCTAAATTCATTCAGTAATACAGATATGCCGCCTTCGAATCCGCTACATTCATATTTCAATTTAGCCTTGTCGGCCACGAAGTGTGATTCTAACTAGAGAAGCTAATATTCTTGCGGCGACTCTCTTCGCATGCATCCATTGTATATTTGATTTTACCCAATGCAAGGATTCTTCGCATGCATGTGTAGTTTATTTTGCACAGTGCAAGTTCCTCGCACACCGCATGTTTTGTTTGATAGGAATACTTAACTTACTTTGACTCGAACATGTAATTCTAGAAGCTAATATTCTAGTGGCCACTCACTTGCATGTACATTTTTTTTTTACACAATGCAAGTTCTTCGTACCGTATCTTCGATTCTGCACATGCAAATGTTCCGTGCCGATTGAAATATGGTCACCAAAGGACCAATTTATGGGATGACCTATTTAGGGGATGAAGAAGGATCGTTTCCTTAAGTTTAGGTCTCGTCTGTGTATCGCGCAAAAAACAAAGAAAGAAACAGAGAAACATGGCCAATATTGTTGTTCCTGAGACTCAACTCATTACAAACGGCAAAGCGATCCCGCTTCTCGGCTTCGGAACAGCCGAGTTCCCATTTGTCTCCTCTGAGAGCGTGAAGGGACACCTTCTCGACGCGATCCGAGTGGGTTATCGACACTTCGACTCGGCCTCGCTTTACCAGTCCGAGCAGCCCCTCGGAAAAGCCGTGGCCGAGGCCCTTGAACTCGGCCTCATAAACTCGCGGGAGGAGCTGTTCATCTCCACGAAGCTCTGGTGCAGCGACGCGCATGGCGACCGCGTCGTCCCTGCGCTCCAGAGATCCCTCAAGTACAATCTCAGTTAAACATATGAATCATGTAGTACCATGTTTATGCATCTCAATTGTCCTGATTTTCATGGCGTCAGTTGGTTCTTGTGCGTAGGAATCTCGGGCTCGAGTACTTGGACCTGTATCTGGTGCATTTTCCGGTGACCTTGAAGGCAGGTGACTGTACGCTTCCAGTGTTGAAGGAGGATCTGCTTCCGTTTGATTATGAGAGTGTATGGAAGGGAATGGAAGAGTGTCACAAGCTGGGCTTGGCCAAACGAATTGGAGTGAGCAATTTCTCATGCAAAAAGCTTGAGAAGTTACTCAGCATTGCTGAGATTCCTCCTGCTGTCAACCAAGTGAGTTCATTGTTGGCCCCATGGGAATTCATGTTTTCTTAAAATTGCTCCAGAAAAATAAAAAACCTGTTCGTCATAACAAAGAAAAGCCACCAAGAACAAGTTTTCCCAAAAAACATGTTCATTTCCCCAAAGCCGAACCAAACGCGCCCTCCATGTTCCTCCAGTCTTCCGTGCCGTTCCATAACAGATGTGCGAGCGTGACTTCACGATAGTTCAACGCCGGTACACTCCTAGATCAGCCTAAATCTAATCTCCTAGGCTCCTAGGGCGCCACTCAAAGGAATCATACTCGTGAAGGATGACCGAGTCATCTAAGCATCGACAAAGTCTAAATTGGTAACATGAGATCTGCCCAAGAACATCATACCCAGGCAATCTTATAACATACCAATGAAAAAGCAAAAAAAAAAAAAAAGAGGAGGCACTGAGATTCCATTTTATGATTTAAAGGGGGTGCGATTTGATTGTGTAGCTGGAGATGAACCCTCTATGGCAGCAACAGAAGCTAAGGGAATTCTGCATCGAAAAGGGAATTCACGTCACTGCCTACTCTCCCTTAGGCGCCAAAGGATCGTTTTGGGGGACCAATAGAGTGATGGAATGCGAGGTGCTGCAAGAGATTGCCAAAGCCAAAGGGAAGACGCTTGCCCAGGTTCTCATCAATCTCCTATGCTCTTTATCCTTCTCGAGTGCTACGATCCTGCGCATTCAAACATCAATTCGGATGATTAATTTAAACATTTGGTCCCCTTAAATCAATACTCGATGCAGCTAGGCCACGGTCGGTTGCAGTTATGTAAGATTTGAACCCTAAAGAATTAATCACTCTGCTTACAAGCTTAACTCTTTACTCCTTACATACGTGAACGTGTTCCATATAAATGGTCAAGCTCGTGTTTTGGCTACATCGTTGGCTTTGCATGAAGGTTTGTCTAAGGTGGGCGCATGAACAAGGGGTCAGCGTGCTGGTGAAGAGCTTCAACACAGAGAGGATGAAAGAGAACCTCGACATATTCGACTGGAGCTTGAGCCTTGAAGAGCTGAACAAGATTTGTCAGATCCCGCAGAAGAAAGGATTTCCAGGACTCGAGTTTGTATCCCCGGATGGTCCTTACAAGTCTGCCGAGGAGCTCTGGGACGAGGAGATTTGATCACAGAAATCGTCAGTTTCTTCAATAAGTTCATTCAGCATGCGACGTATCGAATGAGTTTGTTCTGATATTTGTTTGAACCTTAATTGGCCAAGTGAATGGCAGTCCCTTTTATTTTAAGACTAGCGTAATTATGTTCACCCATCCTTTGTCAGTGTAATAGGGAGGTGTTTCTCCGTGTGTTGTTTGACTAATAATAAACTAAGCCATCATGCACGATCGCTGGCGGATTTCTCATGTTCATTCTAATCTTCTAGACTTAATTACTTCCAAATGTTTCATGTCTTTACACATTAATCACCTCAATTTACACTTGAAAGACCTTAAATGGAGTTCCGCCAACTAATAATACCAGCTTCCTTTTCCTTTTGTTTGACTATCTTATGACTTATCTTTCTTTATGTACAACTCTACAATATATATATATTGTAGAGTTGTACATAAAGAAAGATATATATATATATATATATATATATATATATATATATATATATATATATATATATATATATAGAGAGAGAGAGAGAGAGAGAGAGAGAGAGAGAGAGAGAGAGAAAATATTGCCGTTCTATAAATACACAAAAGTAAGAAGTCGTGACCTTTTGATAGATTAAAAATTTTACCGTGTTTAAAGAAAACCAAATTCCTTATAGCATACTTAAAACACTCACTTACTAAAATTACTTCAAAAATTGACTTTAGCATAGTCAATACTCTGGAATCTTTCATCGCGGCAAAAGAATGATATTTAATATTTCACCATTTTCTACTAATATATTGGGGAAATTTCAAAAATAGGTCTGAGGTGCTCTCATTTTCTGAAATAATTGCTTGAAGTAGACCTTGTTTCAAATAAAGGCATGAAGTGCCCTTTTTGTTTTAAAAAATGGCCCGATCGAAGGGCATTTTGGTCCTTTACTTTTAATTTCTTTTCTTTTTCTTTTTCCTCTCCCCTCCCCCGGACCAACCATCGCCAGCCTCACGCGAGGGCCGGCCTCGCCGTCATCGGGCGAGCGTCGCCCTCACCTGGGTCAGCGTCAGGCGAGGGCTTTCCTCGCTAGATCCGGCGAGGCAACCCTCACCCGACGCTTGCCTCGCTAGCCTAGGCAAGGGCAAGGGCTACCCTCGGCCAATGTCGGCGATGGTAACCCTTGTCCTCCACCTAAGCTGGCAAGGCTGGTGTCGAGCTAGGGTTGCCCTCTGGCGAGGAACCCTCACCCGACGGCGGCGAGAGCGACCCTCTCCTAAGGTCGATGATGGTCAGGGGAGGGGGAGAAAAAAAAGAAAAGAAATTTTTTTTTTAAAAAGGACAAAAATGCCTTGGGCTAGACCCTTCTTTGAAATAAAGAGGGCATTTCAGGCTCTTATTTGAAACAAGATCCACTTCAAGCCATTATTTGAGAAAATAGAGGCACTTCAGGCCCTTATTTGAAATTTTCCCTAATATATTAGACGGCATTTTTTCTTGCAAGCAATAATAAGGAATATCGATCGAACCATTAAGTCAAGTTAGCTAAAAACAATCTCGCACTCCTCCATTTAAATTCTACCTTCGTCACTGCGATGAATGACTGCATGTCAAAGTAGTAGTTTGCTATGTAAGATTGAAAGAAAGAGAGAAATATGTGAAAAGTGAAATTTGATAGACAAAAAAGTTGCAGGGATAATGACACAAATGGTCTTTGAATTTGGCCCAATGTGCTATGTGGACCTCGAACTTTTAATTTGTTCAAAGTGGTCTCTAGACTTTAGCCCAATCTCCAATGTTATCCCTGAACTTTGAATTCGTTCAATGTGGCCCCTGAACCTTTAGTAAATGTTCAAACTAGTTCCTATATTATATGAACATAACCAATATTATCTTTCCATTGATTTAAGTTCGGGGACAATACTGAATATTTTCATATGGTTAAGGCACTAGTTTGAACATGTACCAAAAGTTCACAAACCACATCGAACAAATTAAAAATTTAGAGATAATATTACATACCAGGCTAAAGTTTAGGGACTACATTGAACAAACTGAAAGTTCATGGGTCACATTGCATATAGTGTCATAATTTAAAGATCATTTGTGTCGTTTTTCCAAAATTTGCATGTATTGTTGTTTTCGGGGTCATAACAAATCATTTGGAATTAGCAGAAAATGCTGCAATAAGTAGGAAGTGATATTAGAGGGGCCTATAGGCGTGCCATGGACGGCAATTTGGTCATACCTTTTTATTCCACTAAGCATCAAAATTCAAAAGTCACACCCCCTCTTTTGGTCTTTCGCATTTCTCCAAATTCATGGAATAAAAATCTGCGAAAGCTAATCATGGGATTTGACCTTTTCGAAAACAATGGGAAAGTCACATAGCCAGTGTGGATAAGAATCTCTTTGCCGTTTGATCTACTCGATTATTTTTAACGATTGACCGGTAGATAAAAATGTAAAGGCTCGACAAAGCATACTGTGATGCATAGAGACCTTAGACTATATCAAGTTTTCAAATGGATCCTCAAAAGCTAGGACCAACAGGATATTAATAGTTCATAATCGAAAAAATTAGCAAAAAAGTCCTAAACCTATTGCAATTGTATCAATTCAATCTAATTCTTTTTTTTTTTGTGGCCGATTTAGTCCTAAACTTTTTGCAATTGTTCCATTTTAGTCCATTCGACCAATTTTGGCCGACCGACACTAATGTGGACACCGGCCGGCACCGACCATCCGGCGACATAATATCTTAATATTTTTTTGAATTTTTTATTTTATTTTTCTTTCTTATTTTTTCTCTTCCTGCTTCTTCCTCCAGCCAGTCGTCGGCGGAGACGGCTGGCTAGCAAGATCGGCCTTGCCAGGTGTCGCCGAGGGCGACCTCGCCTAGCCATGGCGAGGCCGTCCTTGCCAATGGCCGATCGTCGCCTCTGGCTGGTGGTGACTGGCTGGAGGAAGAAGAGGGAAGAAAAAAAAAAAAAAAAAAAGGAAAAAGATAATAATAAAAAAAATCAAAAGAATTAGAAAAAATTAAAATATTATGTCGTCGTCGGCCAAAATGGCCAGATGGACTGAATTGACACAATTGCAAAAGATTTAGGACTAAATCGGCAAAAAAAAAAAGTTTAAAACTAAATTGGCACAACTGCAATAGGTTTAGGACTTTTTTGATAATTCTCGCATTCATAATCTCATCTTTTCATCTTGAGGGATAGATACAATGTTGGTCCTCTAAGTTTTACTGTTTGTGCGATATGGTCCTCTAAATATATTTTTATACAATCAAGTCCTCTACCTCTTTCACTTTATCCATTCTAGTCCTTCCATTGATCACCGGAAAATTACCAAAGAAAGTCCTAAACCTATTACATTTGTGCCAGTTCAATCTTAAACTTTTAAATTTGACCAATTCAGCTCTAAATCTTTTGAAAATTTACCAACGTCGTTCATCCGATCAAATTTAGCAGGAAATCGTTGATGTGGATGCTAACCATCCTACGTGGCACGACCGAAGTTAACGCGGATATTTTTGGTATTTTTTTAATCATTTCTTGTGATTTTTTTTTATATTTTGTTTTATTTTATTTTCATTCTTTCTCGGCCAATCGTTGGGCCTCAACAATGGCTGACGACTGGCCAAAGATGACAACCGGGGGAAGGGTCGGCCTCACCAGGATCTGGTGAGGGGTGAGGTCGTTCGTCATGCTGTAATGGGGATCAGCAAAAGAGCGTGATTTGATTGAACAAATTAAGCGAAACAAATAGACGACTTCATTCTTCAAAGCTAAGAGTGCAAATTGCACATATGATGACAAAAAATAGAGGTTCAAAATTGTACTTAACACCCAAATTGATTAAGACATATGTAAACTTGGGACCTTCGCAAAGTATCATAAACTCGGACGAAAGATGGACAGCGTTTACTTTTCATGCACGCTTTATTTCACTTTTTTTTTTCTCTAACTATAAGATCATAGTAAATTCTAGCAAAAGGTTATCTCAAGGCTTTTGCAAGACCAAAACGTAAGTTTTTATATTTAATAATCAATACGACATTATAGTTTGGCCAAAAGGACACCTTTTTATGGCGATTTAATTAGGCGTTATTTGTGCTTTTTCAACATATTAGTGTTGCTGCTATCTCTGTACAGCGATGGTGCTGGGGACGTCGAACCTGGGCGCGCACCGCCTTTGGACAAAACCGTTACTATAAATGAAGATTTCAGCGTGTGCTCATCACTGATGATGATCTGAGTTTCGATGATCGGCCGCCGAGTGTGCAATGATGTTATGACAAATCCGTTCTTGTGGAAGGAGGAAGTTGCTGCAGCTAGTACCAAGTTGATATGTTTTTCAGATTTGCACTTAATTGTAATGCTTTGTGATTGGCTTTATCTTGATGCCATGCACTTTTCTTTTAAAGTGAAAAGAAAATTTTCTTTCTAACCAAAATAAATAAATTAGGGTTTGATTTTATCTTCTATCACCACTAACACCTATTCCAATTTTTCTTTGGCCGAACGCGGTTGTCACATCAAAGTAAACTTTCAAAGAAAAGGAAACTACGTAAAAATCTGTAATTGTATCTGAATTATCATATGAAGGGGGGCCAGCCCGAGCCATCGAAGTGAAGAGAGTAATGATGGCAACGACTTTTGTTGCGGTCAAAATTCAATCCACCGTCATGATAAGAGGAGGCGGCCCCAATCAGTGGGGAATTCGATCATCGTCTTTGCCTCTTTTCCCGCTAGTGAGTGAGAAAAATCTGCGATTATCGTCGCTGTCGTGAACAAGGCTAAGCCGATTTTGGATCGCACGAATACCCATGGGAATTAGAGATTACAACTATCAAAGCTCAAATGATTGATTGCTTCGACAACCCACCACAAACATCTATCTTCCTTTACGATTCGAAAATCGAGGTTTGGTTGTCGCCCAAAGCAAGTCTCCCGGATTCATGTCCTTGACAAATCGCATTTTCTTTTCCATACTTAGACAAATATGAGCTTTGCCAAAGGCAAGTTATACAAGTCGAAATGCTTTAATGTATTTTTCGCACAAGTCGAAATGCTCTAGTGTATTTATCGCATTGCGAAAGCCGCAAATTTTTTTTATAGAAAGTGAAACGTTAAAGGTGGAAGTCGCAAACCACGCAAAACAATCGAAATTTACCGACTTGGCCCATGTGAAATGGGCCGACCGATCGTTACGACAATGATTGTGGAAATTTATGGGTTCAAGCACAACGCGGGGGTAAACATCTAATTCATATTACTCCCACCATTCCTCTCCTCCTTCTCTTCATCATTTAGAGAGATGCCAAAGTTGAAAAGGAAAAATTCCCATTTTCGTATTCTTAGAAATAGAAAGGACTTTTCACAACAACAAAAAGGTTAATATCACAAAAAATCATAAATTGGTATACCTATAATAAATTTACCCAAAATTATTTTTTTTGACGACAAAAAATCTCAAACTGATACCCATGTGACAAATTTACTCCAAACTATTTTTTTTACCGCAAAAAACCCAAACTGGTACATCTGTGATAAATTTACCCAAAATTATTTTTTCGACCACCAAAAACCCAAACCGGTACTATATGACAAATTTGCCCTCCGTTAATTTTCATTAAATTAAGTTAATATCACGAAAAATCCCAAACGGATATATATATGATAAAGAGGGATAAAAACCTCAAACTGGCACATACGTCAATTGCCACGTGTCATCCAAACTCAACAATTTGGCAGTAAAATCTAACGAAAAATAATGGAAGGTAAATTTATCACAAGTATACCAATTTAGGGTTTTTGGTGGTCGAAAAATTAGTTTGGGGTAAATTTATCACAGATGTACTAGTTTGGAATTTTTTGGAATTTTTCGTGGTATTAATCAAAAACAAAATGAAAAAGAAATGGAAAGGAGACACAACTCATGCCTTTTATAGCACATGTTGCTTTCTTATTTGTACCGTAGTTTTCTCTCCTTTTAATAGAAGTTTCGTGTTTTTCTTTTGGTACATGATAGTGCTTCTGCCAAATGTCTTTCTGTCTATTACTCTAGCCGGATAAACTATAAAGATCCTCAAATGCTGTCGGTATGTCCCTCAACAACGGTAGCATCGTTACTCGAGTACTTTATTCGAGTTGATCATCCGATGATATTGCAAAGAAACTAACCATGAACAATCCAGCCTAATTCCCTAAAAATCTCCAAACTTTAGATGTAGTCCCAAATCTGCCCCGATTTTTTTTATTTTTTATCTAACCTCAAATTTTAGATCCAACCCCAAATCTGCATCGAATTTTGTTTGGTCTAAAAACAATCACCAACTTTTAATATATTTTCAAATCTACCATCGTGGTCCAATCTCAATTTGACGTGGCAATTCCATGTCGCTAACAAATCCACATCAGCAAAGTAATGAAACGATAGGTACGGACCAACGTAGCATTTCCAAGTTGATATCAAATCCACCCCAATGAAAATTATTGAAATTCTCTGGAAATGAAACCGTTCTAGGATATAAAAATTAGGGACGACTAATGGAGATTTTTGGACAAAAGGCTAATAAGGGCATATTTGAGATTGGAGTACACAATTGGTGATTTTTCTCTTAGACCAAAAAAAAAAAAGTTCGGGGTTAGATTGTTTGTTTGTTTTTTTTTGGTCGAACTAGGGGTAGATTTGTGACTGGATCCAAAGTTGGAGGTTTTATTTTAGATTTTAAAAAAAAGTTCAGGGCAGATTTGGACTGAACCTAAAGTTTGGGATTTTTTTCAAACAAAAAAAGTTTTGGGCCGAATTGGAACTAGACCTAAAGTTTGGGATTTTTAGGAAATTAGGCCTGAACAATCCTATGTGATTGTTTTAAATTGTATTCACAGTCCTTTTATTTTTTTTAAAATAAGTGTTTTCATAAGTATATTGAATAACGATAACAATTTATCTATACATTTTTCGTACTTATATCAATCGAAACCTTTTTCCTAATTTTTTTATATAGATAAAATCTGCAACTTGTTGTGCTTCATGTTTTCTTAATTAAATTTAATTAAATCTCTAAATTTTAAATTTTAAATAGCAAGAATATTACTTGATACAACTCTCAATGAGGTTCTACTTTTACTACTGTAGATACCATTGCTTAAAAAATGTTATTAAATGGGACTCTAGAAATATTTATAAAGACCAAAAAATATCAAAAAGTAATAAAAAGATTGCCATACTTTTTGTTGATTTAGGAAACATATTAAAATAAAAAGATTATTTAAAATCTTGGCAATAATTTAATTATGAATTTTTTTTACTTTGCCGTAAAAATTTGATAGATTATATTGGACATTTTGAAAGTTTAGGGACTACATAAAATATTTATGAATAATTCAAGTACCGCATTGAACGAATTAAAATCTCGTGGATGACGTTGCATGTTGCGCTAAAATTTAGAGACAACTTGCGTCATATTCCCAAATCACCACTATAGTTAATGTAGTTGTGGGTTTGATAATTAACATGGCAACCTATTTCGCCAATTATTTAGAAGGGATGTGACTATAATTTGGTCAATCTATTCTTGACGATTCATCCCAAATTAAGCACAATCCGTAGACATGGAGAAATGACTCGTTTATAGGAAGTTTGGCTCAAATTGTCTTTGCTAAGCTTCTTACGTAAATAGTCCATGAAGTGAATAACTTTAATTTGTAAATCAATATACTATTCTCACTCATCTACCATTCTAACAATTTCAAAGTTATTTACCAAAGAAGGCAATGAATTCCATCGGAGGTTTCCCATAATGAAAATGGAGGTGGACCCAAAAGCCAGCTATAAAGTGAAAACTTTCCCGTCACGATTTAAGATAGGATGAACCACAGAGCTTTTTGGAGCAGGAACAGAGAAGAAAAAGGCAGCATTTGAGGAGGCATCATCACCTCCAGTTCCATTAACAACAGAGCTCTTTGATGGTGTTCCTCCTTGTGGGCCTTTTGTTCAATACATAATTACTATTATTCTCTTCTCCATTAGTTTTTCCCACCTTTTCCACTTTGATTTTCAGTGGACAAACAATCCAGCTTCAGATTTACTGGTTGAACTTCATGATCATTGATTCCCCCTCCAATTTCAACATGCGGGCTCCGCTCCACTCCCCTAAACATCATCTCCCTCACCATTAATCTCCAACAGTGCCAAACTTGGGCAAGTATCGTATCTCTTTAGTGGATCGCTTCATGATCTGATCGCAAAATTAAAGTCGATCCTCACGTGGAACCGATAATAATCAAACCTCAGAACTCTCTACCCTGTCCTACACAGTAGTTGTATGACCCTCATTCCCATATGTATAACCCTTTTTGCTTTGGTTAAATGATAGTTTTTTCCATATACAAGCATGGCTGATGTCTCCAATCAGAGACAAACTCATTCCTCCATATGAGTTGGGGAGGACCACTGTAGCATAAAGTCGAGCACAAAGTATCTAGCATCCCATTCTTAATACCCTCACTCAGTCACTCACTTACACTCGCGCCAAAGACATTCTCACGCTCACTGACAGGACACTGACTGAGAATAACTTTTTTTGAGTCTTGGATCAAGCACTGCAAGCTCCCACAAACTTTCGGTTAAGCCCTGAAGGCACGGATCCTTGGATACAAGACTCTGTATATGGAGCCCATCAAACCCTTTTGACCAAAAGTCAGATCAAGATCAATCTCCTCACTCAGATTTCACACCCTCTCTCTCTCAGTACATCTCCCCCACCCGATTTCAACCCCAGCTCTTTTTCTTATTCCTCTGCACGTTCCCTCCTTTAGCATTTGCGAAAAAAAATATAAGGAGGGAAGAAAGGGTTCTTTGCCTTCTTTTTCCCAAAGCTTCCCTCCTCTGCTTTGCACCAACAAAGTATCATCATTCTTACACACCCCCTCTCTCTTACTCTCTTGGAGAACCCACTATTGCTTTCTCCGCCACTCTCACTCTCATTCTTTCAGATGTGTTCCAGGAGAGTTGTTTCTTCAATGGAGACCAACCCAATTCATCTACTCTACCATGTATTTTTCATCGCTGTTGGACTTGTCTCCGTTGCCGCAGCCGAAGAGAGCGCTTCCTCCATGAAAACGGATGCGGAAGCCCTGATCTTGTTCAAGAGAATGATCCAGAAGGACTCGAATGGAGTGCTATCTGGGTGGCGGCTCGATCAAAATCTTTGCGCTTGGTATGGAGTCACATGTTACTCAGGGAGGGTCACTCAACTCGATCTTAGCGGCCAGAGTCTTGAAGGGACCGTGTCTTTTGACCCTTTGAGGTCTTTAGACATGTTAACTGTACTCAAATTGTCATCAAACTCGTTCGCCATCAATTCAACCTCCTTGCTTCAACTCCCCTATGGTTTGAAACATCTTGACCTTTCTATTGCAGGCCTCTTTGGCCTGGTCCCTGAGAATTTCTTCTCCAAGTGCCCCAATCTCATCGATGTCAATCTAGCTTTCAATAAATTAACAAGCTCGTTGCCCGAGAATTTCTTTACGAAGGCTGATATGCTTCAGGTTCTCGACCTGTCTTATAACAATCTAAGCGGGTCAATTTCAGGACTGAAGATCGAGAATTCTTGTGGTTCTCTGTTGCAACTTGATCTTTCCAGCAACCAGCTCAACGAGTCCATTCCAAGCTCCTTTTCAAACTGCACCAGCCTCCAGACAATGAATTTAGGAAACAACATGTTCACTGGAGAGATTCCCCGCTCATTTGGGCGACTTGCTAGCTTGCAAAAACTCGATCTCTCTCACAACCATCTTACAGGGTGGATTCCTTATGAGCTGGGAACTGCATGCAACTCGCTACTCGAGCTCACGCTTTCCTTTAACAACATCTCGGGGCCAATTCCATCATCTTTCTCATCATGCACATCGTTGCAGAGCATTGATTTGTCTAATAACAACATATCAGGCCCCTTTCCAGATTCTATCCATCGGAATCTTGGATCGCTCGAGAGTTTGCTATTGAGCAACAACATCATCTCTGGGCCATTTCCTGCTTCCCTCTCATACTGCAAAAAGCTGAGAGTCATTGATTTCAGTTCCAACCAGTTTTCAGGTATCATACCACCTGAATTATGTCCCGGAGCCGCCTCACTCGAGGAGCTAAGAGTTCCGGACAATCTCATCACCGGAAAAATCCCACCTCAATTATCTCAATGCTCACAACTCAAGAAGATTGATTTCAGCTTGAACTATCTAGCTGGCTCAATTCCAGCGGAGATCGGGATGCTTGAGAATCTGGAGCAGCTAATCGCGTGGTTCAACGGCCTGGAAGGCGAAATCCCACCAGAATTAGGAAAATGTAAGAACTTGAAGAATCTCATCCTTAACAATAATCATCTTGAGGGTGAAATCCCAACACAACTGTTCAACTGCAGCAATCTTGAATGGATATCACTCACAAGCAACGAACTGACCGGCGAAATCCCACGTGAGGTCACGCTTTTGTCAAGATTGGCCGTTCTGCAGCTGGGGAATAACAGTTTGAGCGGTCAGATCCCATGGGAGCTGGGAAATTGCAGTAGCTTGGTGTGGTTAGACTTGAACAGCAACAAATTAACAGGAGAAATACCGCCACGACTGGGGAGGCAGCTCGGAGCAAAAGCATTGGCTGGTATTCTTTTTGGAAACACTCTTGTATTCGTAAGAAATGTGGGCAATACATGCAAGGGTGTAGGAGGTCTGTTGGAATTCGCTGGAATTAGACCTGAAAGGTTGTTGCAAATACCGACATTGAGAAATTGTGACTTCACAAGAATGTACTCAGGTCCAATCCTTAGCATGTTCACAAGATACCAGACGGTGGAATACCTGGACCTTTCTTACAACCAGCTCCGAGGGAAGATCCCAGAAGAGTTTGGGGACATGGTAGCTCTGCAGGTTCTCGAGTTATCGCACAATCAGCTATCTGGAGAAATTCCTTCATCGCTTGGCAGACTTAAGGATTTAGGGGTGTTTGACGCATCACACAATCGACTGCAAGGCCAGATTCCAGATTCCTTCTCAAACTTATCTTTCCTGGTCCAGATAGATCTTTCCTACAATGATTTAACAGGGCAAATCCCACAGAGAGGACAACTAAGTACACTTCCTGCCAGCCAGTACGAACACAATCCAGGACTTTGCGGGGTTCCATTAGCTGAATGTCAGAATAACGAACCAGAAACAAACCCGGGTGGGGCCATGGGCACGAAAGGAAGAGCAAAGCCGGGGACTGCATCGTGGGCTAACAGCATTGTCCTCGGAATTCTACTTTCCATTGCTTCCATATGTATTTTGACTGTATGGGGGGTAGCAATGCGTGCAAGAAGAAAAGAGGCAGAGGAAGTGAAGATGCTGAAAAGTTTACAAGCAGCGCATGCAGCCACAACATGGAAAATTGACAAGGAGAAAGAGCCATTGAGCATCAATGTCGCAACCTTCCAGAGGCAGCTGAGGAAGCTGAAGTTCTCCCAGCTAATCGAAGCCACTAATGGCTTCTCGGCAGCAAGCCTCATCGGTTGCGGTGGGTTCGGCGAAGTGTTCAAGGCTACATTGAAAGATGGCTCAAAGGTTGCGATAAAAAAACTCATAAGATTGAGTTACCAGGGCGACAGAGAATTCATGGCAGAGATGGAGACTTTGGGGAAAATCAAACACAAAAATCTAGTGCCTCTTTTGGGTTACTGCAAGGTGGGAGAGGAGAGGCTATTAGTATACGAGTTTATGGAATACGGTAGCCTAGAAGAGATGCTTCATGGGAGAGTCAAAACTCAAGATCGGAGAATACTTACATGGGAGGAAAGGAAAAAGATAGCGCGAGGGGCTGCGAAAGGACTGTGCTTCCTACACCATAACTGCATCCCCCACATCATACACCGGGACATGAAATCAAGCAATGTATTGTTGGACCAAGATATGGAAGCAAGAGTTTCTGATTTCGGAATGGCCCGGCTTATAAGTGCTCTCGACACGCATCTAAGTGTAAGCACGCTAGCTGGCACACCAGGTTATGTCCCACCAGAGTACTACCAAAGCTTCCGATGCACGGCGAAAGGAGACGTGTATTCGTTGGGTGTCGTCCTCTTGGAACTCTTGACTGGAAAGCGCCCGACTGACAAGGAGGATTTTGGGGACACCAACTTGGTGGGGTGGGTGAAGATGAAAGTGAGAGAAGGGAAGCAGATGGAAGTCATAGACCCGGCACTGCTATCGGCAACCAAAGTCCCGGAGGAAGCTGAAGCAGAAGCGGAAGTAGTGAAGGAGATGGTGAAGTACATGGAGATAACACTGCAGTGTGTGGATGATTTCCCTTCCAAGAGGGTAACCATGTTGCAGGTGGTGGCCATGTTGAGAGAGCTTGTGCCTGGCTCCACAAACGGAAGCAGCAACAGCACCTGAAACATCATGAACTGTTAATGTCCTCTTTCTTATTGTTTATGGTAAGAAGATAGTGCCTGTATGTTTTATTCATATGTTAAGAACCAAGATGAGATCTTTCTAATGTATCAAATTCACACAATTCCAATCTGATGATGAACGTTGAGTGCCTATGCCATGACCCTCTATAGATTCAAGTCATGCACTTACCCAGATCGCGTGGTGAAAAAATAAAGTTCACGAATTCTTCTACCTAATGAAAGGGCGGTTGGACCTTTGGGTGCGGCATTTATTCAAACAGGTGAAGGCCATTGTCAAGAACACAGAATGACATGCCAAGAAAGCAGGTGTCACTCAAACCAAACAAATATATATTGGTGAATTGCATGAAGAGGTCAATGAATACTAACCCATTACCCATATGGACTCGAAGAAGATAACTGGTTGAGATTTTAACAATAGTAAGTCATGATAAGCAGGATATTGTACCTTAACAATAGACATGATAGTCCGGTTGAATTTTCATCAGGATAATGGAAATCAATCAGTAGAATGAAACGGGAGCGACAATTTTCTTGCGAACTAATTAGATTGGGGAGGGAACAAGAGTGTTGGGCATTTGTCGAAAAGGGTTGATTTTGCTTTTGCTGCTAACAAGTGCATCAAACCATAAGTTGAGCTGCATAGACGAAGAACAAGGTGGAGAAAATTTGAAGCAATTTCGGAGTACCACGGAAAGATTTTCAAGAATCCTTGTTGAAACTCATTTTACGCAACCAAAAAGAGAACTCATAAATAAAAGTAAGAAAATGCGAGTCATCAAAAATGAATCGCTCAACTTTCATAGCAATTTTAAGATGGATTTCGCAAAGGTCTCGTCTAAAAGTTCAAGCTATTAACAAACGGAACTTAACTCTATCTAAATTTTGACTCCATGTACAATTTCATGATTGAACTTGTGTTCAATCTCATCCATTGATTTCTAGCGACAAATTCAAATCAATCCTTCAATACAATTCACAGTTTTTCATAAATAAAGTTTTGCTTAGAGTTTAGAATTTCTTTTCATTTCAATCTTTTTCGCGAATGCTATTGCAATTTTACCTTTTTAATCATTATTGCCATAGTTCAATTTAAGTAAATTTTAGCTTATGATATCCATAACAGGAAAGTGAAAACTCATTAAGAGGTGTATCAGGTTGACATTCTTGCTCTTTCAAGTGTTTTAAGTAGGATATTTTGCAAGGACATTAATTTATCAATAGACACTCATACTTTTTGATGAAAAAAAAAAAAAAAGATACTCATACTTATATGGGAAAAAAATCATCAAAAATCGGGAAAATTCTAAATAAGGGCTTTAAGTGGACCTTATCTCAAATAAGGACCTAAAATGCCATTATTTTTCCAAATAAAAGTATGAAGTGACCATGTTAGTCTCAAAAAAGGGTATGATCTCACCGGTCAAGGCCATTTTTGTCTTTTACTTTTTTAAATTTATTTTCTTTTTTCAATTTTTTCTTTCGTTTTTGTTGTGGCCGGTCTCAGGCAATGGCCGGTCATCGGCAATGCCTCGGAGAGGGCCGAGCGAGGTCGCCCTTGAAAGCCGCAGGCGAGGGCCGACCGTCGCCAGATCTAGGCGAGGGTTAGCTCACCCGTGGTTAACAAGAACCTGGGTGAGGCGACCCTCGCTAGCGACCAGCGAGGGCTTGTAGGCCCTTGCGAAGAACTCGATAACTCCGTCCAATTTTACTAATGGAAATGCTGACGTGATTTTTTTGAACATTTTATCTCTCCTATGTGGCGTTAAGGTTAAGTAAAGCACTAAAACGACATCATTTTGATTCAAATCCTAATTTTACACAAAACGTCATTATAGTAGGTTGAAAAATCCGAAAAAAAAATCCAATAAAAAGACAAACTCCAAAAAGAAACAAAGGCAAAAACATTAAAAAAAATCACACAAAAAAAGAAAAAACCCAGGTCCTTTGCCTCTGGCAGTCACCCCATCGCCGGTGGATTGGCGCTAGAACTTGGAGAGGCCCAATAAACCCTCACCGAGGCGCCGGCCATCGTTGACGCCATACCGGTGATGGGCCTTTGTATTTGTTTTCTTTTTTAAAAACTTTTTTCTTTTTTTCTTTTTAATCTAATTTAACTAATATTTAGATTAAAATTGTCTTTCGATGAAATTGCCCTTGATCGGCCCGAATATTTAGCCGGCTAGCGAGGGTAGGCCTTTATTAGAAATAGCCATGGCCACTTTAGGCCTTCATTGGAAGTTGCTATGGCCATTTCAGGCTATTATTTGAAACAAGATCCACTTCAGGGCTTTATTTACAAAATGAGGGCATTTTATGCTTTTATTTGAAACTTTATCTAGAAAATCTCAAACTCTGCTCATTCTAATGCATTTATCTTGATATTTTTTTTTGTGACATCAAGAATCCCCAACTAGCTAAACTTTTTCTTGTGAAATAAAGATTCTAAACTTGCATATATGTAACAAATTTACCCTATTTGCTAGCCAAAACGACGTCGTTTTTATTTCAGTTAAGCCCCATGAGCATTATGTCAACACAATTTGCCTTTAGGTGTCCATGTAGGCAGAGTTTTAACGGTGCTCATTGACGGGATCTTAACAGAGGGTAAATATGTCACACAGGTATAAATTTGGGGTTTTTTTTTTTTTGTGTCACAGAAGAAATTTAAAATAAATGTGTTACAATGGAGATAATTTGAGATTTTTGGCGACTTTTTTCATTATTTACATCAATCTAAATCTTATTCCTTATTTTTGTTGGATGTCAAGAGTAACGAATTCGACGCCGACCATGAATGTCCTTTCACATACATAGAATTAGGAATAAAGTAATGGCATAAATGAAAACAGGCACGGAAAATTTGTTAGTAGTTAGAGATAATCACTCAAACTCGAATGGTCGATCAAGTGATAAACCGGAGAACGACTGCCCCACCCCCTATCAACTTTGGAAACACACTTTTAGCTCTTTAAGGCTTAACGATGAGTCTGGTTGCTTGGCCTGCAATTTTTTCATAGCCTCAACTTGAGTTCTCCCTCTGATCAAGTTTAGCTCAAGAGAAAACACATTTAAGGAAGCGCCAAAGCACATAATTTTGTTTTCAACTCTCTTTATTTTTACGTTATTATAATACCATTTTTATTTCCTTGAATATTTCGCAACTTTTTTAGAGAATTAGCTAGAAATTTTTCGAGGGAATAAGTAAATGGGAAGATCCTATCTACTTTTTACTTGTTCAAAACCCTGCTTATGCAAATCGGTAGAGGCGAATTTACATTTTATATTTATCCTAGAGGATAATGTAAGCCGCTAAAAACCTTAGAACGGCACCTCGGGATCAACATAGCTAGAATCTAGAAACACAGTAATGGTTTAAAGGAATTTATGCACCTGATTTGGGATCCATCGTTCTTGATGCGTAATAGCGACGATCGAAAGCTCAAGTACTTCTCATCTGTCACCCTCTGTATACCTGGCTTAATGAGATAGCCCCTCAACGACGCCAATCCGTATGCATTCCTTATGTGAAGTTGTTATGAGTTCGTTAGGACTAAAGGAGAGATTTGAGCGCTATTTATAGAGTATCCAGCCAGGCCCTTCTCATCACGGGCCGGGCTCAACTTTGCTCACACAATGCCAAGCCAATATTAGACTGATTAAGAATTCTTATATCTTACCTTAATAGACCAACCCCGTAAACGGTAAATTAATTTCGTAAAACGGTAAATTACAATTTCAATTAATATAGGTCCACATTAGGAAAACCTTGCGGATAATGCACCAACCAAGTCAAGTTTAATGGCTAAAATGTGTTCTCTATTTTTGTTTTTCTTTCTTTCTTTACTTTCCTTCTTTCATTTTCTCCTATTTCCCTCCTCCTTTCGTCGTCTTCTTCCTTCTTTCTTGTCCCCCCGAGCTCCTTTCCCTCCTCCATGCATGCGACCACCTCCTCCTCGTGCATCATCGTGCCCACCTTGATAAATAGCACTCACACCGGGATAAATTTGAGACACAGAGGTTCCACAGAAGTAAATCAGATCTAAGGTCTCATATCACTGAGGTTTTGTGGTTTTTCTCTTTTTGTTTTGTACGTTTCATTCTTGGGTTGAGCTAATCTACAAATACTGAAGTTGTTGTGCCCCTCTCCGCGACCCCACTTCTTAAATATGCGAAGCACAAAGAAGCAAGTTCGCTTCTCACAACAAGGCCGGGCAATTCTTGGATTAGATGAATTGGTCTCTCAGGGTAGTTGGCCGGGACATGTTGCATTTTCTCTTATTTCCACTTTAGTTAAAAACCAACTTAGCTCGGATTGAGCGTAGACTTTGGCGGAGGATAACTAAGGCGTATCGATAAATCACGAGCATGGAGCCTCTAAATTTTTGTTTAAGAGAGGTCGCGAGGCCGGTCATTCCATGTGAAGTCGCGATAGATTTGCAGGAGGAATCATATTCTGGATCATCATGCAAATAGTGATGAGTTCTTACTCGGTTAAGTCATTGGCTCACCGGGGTCATCCCCCACATTTTTTAAATCTCTAGGCACTTTGCGTGTGAACAGAAAAGGCAGACTATATGTTAGCGTCCTCCTCCTCGTTTGCCTCTACAATTTCTCAAGGGAGCTCCAGCCGATTCCTCACATGCCTCTCTCCTCAGCATGTCTCATGGGGACCTGATGGGATGCAATAAGAGGAAGAGGGGAGAGAGGGTTTTTAGGTTGAAGACGTTTGGAGAGAATGGGTACCCGGTCGACTTCGACGGGTCGTTTCTTGAGAACGTGAAGGCGCTTCTTGAATTAGGGCAATCAGAGAGCGGCTCGTGCGTTGGAGTGCCGTGCTGGTCGTTCGAGCTCGAGATCAACCGCCAACCGCCTCTTCATGTCTTGCTTTACGTGATTGAAGAGCCAATTGAGGCTTCACTCAGCCATCACTGCAAGCACTGCTTATACGTAGGTAATGCCCCTTAAAAAACTCTATCTTGGTTTCATATAATCCAGAAAATGCGCGTGGGCAAGAATAAATAGGCGAAAGTTTTGGAAACCTCCTAAGTTTAGTAAAATCATAGGGTATGTCCCAGTAATGAACTCTACGTGAGACCCACATAATCTATGAGTTTTGACTTATTAGATGTTCGTGCATCTGATGCACTCAATGTTACTCTTTTATGTTTACGTCTTGTATGCAGAGAAAATATTGTTTCTCTAGAGTTAAAGATTGCAATATTTGCAGCAATAAACTTTGCATGAAAAAAAATACACTAGCAAAGGATGCAAAAGCATAAATTTTTTACCTTCGTGCGTAATTTTGTCGAGTCCGTTACTTGATGAATTTGTATACTTACGTACCATATGTATGTGCTACTGATATACTTGTGGTTCAGGCTGGGGACAACATCTAATTTGCAACAAGAAGTATCACTTCTTGTTGCTCTCCAAGGACATAACACCCGCTTCTTTGATCTTCAAAGGTGACTCGATCGATGCAAATCCAACGAAAGTTAAGTGCGACTTAACTGAAGCGCACGGCCGCACCATGCATGGTGTCTTCCACTCGAACGGGTTCGGACATTTGATGTGCATTAACGGGTTGGAATCGGGTTCGGACTTGCCCGGCGTCCAGATCATGGACTTTTGGGATCGATTGTGTACTGGTTTAAAAGCAAGGTTTGCTGTTGTTTATCAATTCCTTTCAATCCTAGAAAAATCATGCGAATTGGTGTGTATATATGCGCTCGATGTAATGAGGTCTCAATATATGAAGCATATCAAGTTACTAAAATTCGAAATCTCTAGTAAAAATTCGAAACACTTGAAAATTCATTTTACAATTGAACTCTCGTTATGAACGCTCTTACGCGCATATGTCGCTTATTCGAAGCAAATCATCGATGGACGGGAATTGCTGGTCTCGAATATGTACAGATTGTCGCGGCTACTTTATCGTTTTATTTCCTTCAAGCTATTGCTCCCAATGTTACAATGTTTCCTCTGATAAATGTTTGCTAGATAAGCAAATAACCTAGTAAGATTCGAGCGATGGCATGACAACTTTTGTTCTCTCTTGTTTGGTAGGAAAGTGAGTTTGAACGACGCTTCCTACAAAAGAGGCATGGAGCTGAGGTTACTTCATGGATTAGCTTATGGCGAACCGTGGTTCGGTCGTTGGGGTTACCAATTTGGCCGAGGAAGCTTCGGGGTCACTCTTCCCATGTACAAGAAAGCCATAGAAGCCATCCAAGGCATGCCCTTAACTCTACTCATCCATCACTTGGGAAGCTCCGGCCACGACGTGCTATTGATCTTCTCAAGGTACCAATCGCTGTCGGACCGTACCTTGGTCAGCCTCGGCGACCTCTTCCATTTCATGTCGGAGCTCGCGACCCGCATCCCAAGATCGAACTTCGTCGATTCGTACTACAGCCCGGGTTTCCTTCTGGAGACCGCGTGCAGATGGTCGCCGAAGCGAGTCGAGATGGCGACCCGAGTGATCGTCGAGGCCCTAAAGAGTGCCGAGTTCAGGTGGATCTCGAGGCAGGAGGTGCGGGACGCTGCCCGTGCCTACATCGGCGACACGGGGCTGTTGGACTTTGTTCTGAAATCGCTCGGGAACCACGTCGTGGGGAAATACCTGGTTCGCCGGAGCTTGAACCCGGTGACGAAAGTCCTAGAATACTGCTTGGAGGACATGTCGAAAGCGAGCGTGGAGTCGGAAGGTTCGGTCACGAGCAGCTCGAATCTCAGGACTCGATCCAAGGTCACGAGGGTTCAGCTCATGAAGGACATGTTTAGCGTTTACAAGCACATCTTCAAAGAGCGTGAACTAGGAACCGGCACCTGCATCGGCGACAACGTATCGCTTGCGGCGAGGATCATCTTGGACTCCAGATACCTTATCAAAGAATATACTGGAGATCTGCCATCCAAATTGGAGCTTGGTTTGGGAGGCAAGTTCAAACTATTCTGCACGGTTTTGTTGAGAGATGCCGTCCGTTGCGAATGGAAGACTAAGCCGATGCCGCCCTACGAATGCGTTGTCCTGAAAGAGAATGCCACTGTGAACGAGATGAAGGTCGAGGTGGAACGGACTTTCCGGGAACTGTATTGGGGACTAAAGAGCTACGTTGCGGAGTCCGTCGTCAATCTGAACGCCAGCGGGTCAGAGATGGTCTTCGGGCTGGTCGAAGTGGGGCGCAGGCTCGTGTTCGAAGGAAGCGTCCGAGAGCAAGGAACAATCGGGCAGGACGTGTACGAATGCGGCCCGGACGGCGGCCGCGTGGTGGACTGCGCTTGCGGCGCCAAGGAAGACGATGGCGAGCGGATGATCGCTTGCGCCGTGTGCGAAGTTTGGCAACATACGTGGTGTGTTCAGATCCCGAACGGTGAAGAGGTTCCAGGAATATTTCTTTGCAAGAGATGTGAACAAGTAATCATGGTCTTACCTTCTCTACCGTAATTAACATTGTTTAAGGATTAGTGAATGCAAAACTATCGAACTAGGTTTAATCGGAGAAGAAGTTGCACACCACATGTTCCAATGCCCGGGGTTGGTCACCTAATGGCCGATTTATTTGGTACTCCACCCACAACTTTGCATGGATGCACAAAATTAAAGATTTTCCATTCATGTTTTATATATGGAATTTTAATTGAATCCTAGCACAAAATATGGTCTACTCCTAGGTTTACGATAGGCAACTAAGGGTCAAATATACTCTCATCCCAAGAGATTCCAAAGTAAACTTTCCGATAAAACATGGGAACGATACCACGAAACTCGAGGTTGATTTCGTATTTCATACAAGATAGGTCATTCATCGTTTTACTTTGAAAAGTGTAAGAATCAACAAATTTGAAGAAGTTAAATCTATGTATTATTTTTCCAGAATTCCGATTTAGCGACTTCACGGGCATCTCAATTAGCTCTTCATAACCGATTATTATATTTATCCAAAATCGGAAGCTCGGACAAAACCAAAACGGTTCGAACGAGAAATGAATGCGAAAAAGTAAACCGAACACATCGGATTCACGTGGTTCGGCAGTGTGCCCACACGGGAAGAGATTGACGAGATGGTTCCATTGTAATAAGCAAAGAGGAGATTACAATCGCTCAATCATACTTGCTCATAAATTTTTCCTAACCCTGGTTACACTCGTAGAAGCCTCGCATAAATATATCGAGAAAATCCCTCATAGTAGATTTCTCTTGAAGGCTCCCTAAAAAGTCTATCTGAGTTAGGCTTCATCTAATAAGCAAATTAGGTTAAACCCCGTGTTTCATCTTAAGTTCCATGCACATTCAGCTCAAATAAATCAAGCCGATTCCAAATCAAATCGGGTTTAACTTTGGGCTATAGTCAACAATTCCCAATGGGTAAAGTAAATTGACAATCTTAGTTTATCTGAGATCAAACTACAACAAAAAGAGGAACAGATAACATGAACAGCTACAACTAATTACTGACAAAAACAAAACCTAGGAGTCAACGAGAACTATCAGTATCACATCATGGCATATCGTCAAAATATAGAAGGGGCATTAGTAAAAAGAGTCTCCATCTTTCTGGTGTCATTTGCGAGCAATGAAACTCTTAATAGAAAAGAATGCTAGAATTATTATGTGTCCACTCCAACTTTACTAGAAAGTAATTAAATCTGGAATCTCAAGTTTATAAGCGTGTACATAGTGGGGTTGACGTTGAGGTAGAGGATCGTTCGAACTTCTTACACTTACAATGCCCCATTCCGTTCCGTTGCCGCCATTCAGGCTCTTGAGGTCGTCGCCGTCGTCGAAGACCTCCCACTTGTTTGTCACGACGGTCGTCAAGACCTTCCCCGACGACGGTACCAATACGCCACCGCCGCTGCTCTCGCTCACCACGATGGCCTTAGACTCCTCTTCAC
This sequence comes from Lenwebbia sp. NSW1173648, assembly GCA_029784005.1. Classification (NCBI taxonomy): domain Eukaryota; kingdom Viridiplantae; phylum Streptophyta; class Magnoliopsida; order Myrtales; family Myrtaceae; genus Lenwebbia; species Lenwebbia sp. NSW1173648. The sequence continues at coordinate 4,060,694 of JARCGZ010000011.1, forward strand.
CTCCCCCGTAGACCATCCTCTCCACCTCCCGGATATCCTCCTCCGGGATCCGCTCGACCTTTGGGAACTCCGACGCGTTGAGCACGCCGTAGAACTTGCAAAAGTCGAAGAACTCGGAGAGCTCGTCGCCCTGCGAGTTCGCCTGCCGGAGCACCAGGAGCGCCATGGAGGCCTCGGCCTGCGAGGACCCGTAGATCCGCGAGAGGACCCTGGCGATCAGGTTGCACACCTTGCTGTACGTGTCGAAGATCTCGATGATCACGCAGTCCATGGCCTCGAGGACGAGGGTGCCGCGCATGCCCTCGGCCTGCGGTCTGACCTGGAGGAGGAGGGTGAGGAGGGACTGCAGCCTCTGGAGCATCACGATCTCCGCCATGATGGATTCCTCGGGGCCGGCCACCTTGACCTTGCGGATCTCCTTGAGGTCGGTGTAGAGGAAGGAGGACTTGTGGTCGAGGAAGTTGAAGTAGGCGCGGACGAGGGCGTTGTGGCCCCACGTCTTGGAAGGGGAGGAGTGGCCGTCGGCGAAGTCGGAGAGGTCGAAGGGGAGGCGGCCGATGCGGTGGACGGCGGGGACCTTACAGCAGAAGACGCCGTGGAGGAGCATGAGGCACTTGAGGGCGACGGGCCAGCTGCGGGTGCGGTGGGCGCGGGAGGAGATGGCCCACACGAGGGGCTTGAGGTGGGTGGACGGGGAGGTGCGGGCCCACGCGAAGACGCGCTGGGCGTTCCGGTAGTCAACGCGGGCCTCGTCGTGGCTGGTGGCCTTGATGACGGCGGCCTCGAGGTCGGGGCTATGGAGGTGGGTGCGCCGCGAGAGGGCGGTGATCAAGAGGCTGTTCTGGTCCTTGAGAGCTCCGGTGGCTCTCTTCCACAGCTTCATCTCTCTTTCTCCCTCTCTCTCTCTCGAGATCTAGACGAGGCAAAAGCCCCCCCAACAACAACGCAATACACGCAAAGGATGAAGAGACGTGTTTATTATTTTTAGACTTTGGCTGGGTGTAATTTTCTTCTCTCGTTTGTTTATTATGTTTTTTTTAATTATTATTTTGGTGATTTCCGAGAGTCAATAATTAGAAAAGTGGGGGGGACTTTGCCAATGCCGACCGAGAATGAGAAGGAATGAAGCTGTTTCGGTTGGATTTTGGACCCTAAAAGACGTTTCAGTTTTTGGTTTATTTTTTCTCATCTGTCTGATCGATGGTGCGGTCGGGACTTCGTCAAAGGCACCACGTGTCTCCATCGATTTGTCACGTTGTGTTTTAGTCAAAACAAAACGCACTTCTCCCGCCTCGACAACGACATTTTCCACGGTCAACTTGGCAACGTAGGATGCCCCCGGCTTTCAGGTCCTATTTTTAGTAATTGTGCAGCCTCTAAAACGATCAATTCTGCTGTCCCCTGTTTCGAATTTCATACTTTTGGGTGGACTATATATATTCCACTTGGAAGTTTATCAAGAGATTCTACTAGTTCTTCTTCTTTCTTTATACAAATATTACTATAAAGTATGTCATCGCAAGTATGGACAGATTGTTGAAACAAGTAAAGCTGCCTCTTGAAAAATTGTTCCTATTTATATTTCTCTCTTTCTCTCGGGTGGACTATTGAGTAAACACTTGATTCCTTGAAGCAGTCTATATGGTTCCAAATGTCTCCAAGGCAGGAAAATTGTCAAAAAAAAGTCATAACTTTGCCAATTCAGTCCTAAACCTTTTCACCTTTTGCCGATTCAGTCCTAATTCGGCGGGGCTGCCGGCCTCTGGTTGAGAAAGAATAAAAAAACAAAGAAAAAAGATTCAAAATTTAAAACAAGTAGGAAAAGTTACTGAAATTTGTCCACGTCGGCGATTTCCGGTGAATAGGACTGAATCGACAAAATGTGAAAAGGTTTAGAACTGAATCGGCAAAAACGTGAAAGGTTTAGGAGTTTTTTTGACAATTTTCCCGATGAAGGCCATCTCAGGGAAGTGCATATTACTGAGGTGGAAGAAATTGGTTATTAGATTAGGCAACTTCAGGTTAACCAACTTATGATGCGAGTGAGACAAAAGAGAAGTATTCTGAAGAGTTTGATCGTGTGAAACTTTTTCAATACCCAACAATAACACCTTTTGGAGAGCGGAAAGCCCGCTCTTTTAAGAGGTTATGCATTCGAGTCGAGTCATGTCGTGAAGGAATTTCAAGCAACTCACATATTAGGCACATGAGCGGCCGCAGTGATGAGCTCTTGACTTTGGACTCTTGGGTTTTGAATTGATTGAGTAGATATGACTTCAACTAAACATCCTAAAAATTGGAATTTCAAGTCCTCCCTAGTCCCTCCCACTATGACTATAGTTTTTTTTTAAGACAAAAAGTCTTGATATGAAAGTTATCTTGAAACAAGAAAAATTCAATATAGAACATAGGGTGCGAAAAATCATCAATGATCAAATGGAATTCATTAAATCTCATTACTCGATACTTCAAACCTCTCGATCGAGTTTTCTCCAATAAGGGATAGGTTCAAGATTTATTTCCCAACTGGTTTAAATTTTAGAATTAGAACTTCGATGACATTATTTTTTTTACCTTCTTTAGTTTAGTTAATTTAGAATATCCAGACTGAATATGATATTTACTTCATTTACGGGAAAATTACCAAAAAAGTCATAAACCTATTGCAATTGTGTCAATTCAGTCCTAAACCTATTTTTTTTTTTACCAATTCAGTCCTAAACCTTTTGCAATTGTGCCAATTCAGTCCATCCGACTAATTTTGGCCGGCCGGCGATACAATATTTTAATAATTTTTTCGAATATTTTATTTTTTATTTTATTTTTCATTTTTCCTTTTTTTTTTCCTCTACTGTTCTTCTTCCTCCCGGGGAGACTGAAGATGACGATTTATCCTCCCATCTCTCCCTCGCGACGGTTCCTTCATCCTTGGGCATCTGGTATTGGCAAACCGGACAAGTCCCGAGCCTCGCCTCGCCTGGCCTGGCCGTCGCTGGGCGAGGCGGGCTGAGACACCCCTCTCCTCCTTCGCCTTTGTAGTCGTCGTCCTCCCATCTCTCCCTCGCGGCGGCTCCTTCATCGTCGGGCATTTGGTACCGGCACCCTCGCTGTGGCTGCGCGAGGCCGTGCCTCACTTGGGCCGGCCTGGCGAAGGTCTCGGCTGGCCTCGCCTGGCGACGGCGAGGTTGAGCCTCGCCAGATCTGGGCTGGCGAGGCACGGCCTCGCGTAGCCACAGCGAGGCTCACCCTCGCCAGCGGCCGCGGAGGCGACCTTCGCTGGAGGCCTGTCGCCTCTGGATCAACTTCTCGATCATGAGATGAAATAGTTCGAGCCAGATCGTTCATGGTCATCATCATCTTCAGTGGGAGGAAGCAGAATAGTCTCTGGGAGGAAGAGGAACAGTAGAGGAAAACAAAGAAGAAGAAAAAATTAAAAAAAATTAAAATATTATGTCGCCGGACGGCCAGCGTCCACGTCAGCGCTGACCAGCCAAAATTGGTCGGATGGACTGAATTGACACAATTGCAAAAGATTTAGGATTGAGTCGGAAAAAAAAAAGGTTTAGGACTGAATTGGCATAATTGCAATAAGTTTTGAACTTTTTTGATAATTTTCCCCTTCATTTACAATTTATGGTTTAAATTCTTAAGGTTAAAAGATATTCTATGCTCCTAATAATAAGTACCTTGAGTACTTATTCAGAAGGCTGATCATTAATCTAGTGAAAGTTGTTCCTAGTTATCCTTTTTCCCTTTGGTGGATTCTCAGCAAGATGGTCATTCAACTAAGTCTTAAAACTAGACGATTTACTTATTTAGGAGTCTTGGGATCTCTTATCTGGACTCGCACGCTCATTCGAGGGTGGAGACATCCTCAAAGGTCGAAGGGATTGATCTCGACCGTGGCAACTCAAAAGTTGTTGGCCATGACAACCTCGGATCTAAGGTCGTCCCTGTCATTGATGGCTTAGACAACTGGAGAGTGGATGATGGTCGATGGTGGCCATGAGAGAGAGAGAGAGGGAGAGGGTTTATTTAGGCTCTAAGTGCTTGTGTGTTAAAATCACAGGCAGTGCACGGGCAGATTCGTAGTTAAAATCCACCAATTGAGAGGGGCAGCAACATAGCCGCTGCTGCCCGGGCTGTACCGCAGCAAATTCAACACTCCAATTCTTCTTCGTGTGCCCACACGAAATCTCCTCGATAACGATCTATAAAACAACTCGTTCTTTCTAGAATTGGGAATCGGACCTAACCGGCTATAGAAATTTGTCTGGTTCTCGATTCCAAAAATGGTAAAACCGGTTCTGTGGGGTTCAGTTCCCAATTCCTGGGTAAGAACCGAACTTGAAACTGGAACCGGGTTATGTGTTTTGTTTTGAGGTTTTCGCTTAACGTACTTTTAGGTGAGGATGTTGAAAGTAGCTTATAACAATTTTCTAATGTGAGCGAAGAGACAACTTCCGGTTGTAGTAGCTTGTGCTTTTGAGCCTTCGCCTCTTGCATTGTTGTTGGTATCTATAGATATGTAATAAGATATAGGCAATCTTCCCAGTTTTATTATATCAAATCATCGTCTGTCATGGATGAGGCAATTCAGTCTTTGTCGAAGCAAATTTTTGGTTTACCGTCACCAGACAAACTGGTTCGTCTCATCTGGTCCCAGCTGAATTTTGTATTATTAGTTTCAGCTATTAGAATACAGTGAAAAATGTATTAGGATTACCTCATATTTATTATGTGTCTAATATGGGAAAGGTTCGGTTATAGATATGATGTCTCCATGCGGTGAAGTTAGGTTTAGCCGGCTGAACTTAAGACGAAAATTCAATTTTTTTTCCCTTTTCTGCCACAGTCGGTAACCTTACTCATACCTGGAAATGGCTTAGGGAGTGGATTTGGAATATAATTGATGGCGTTCTTTTTATTGTTTATCTTATTTGATGTATTTATCTTTTATAGATTGTTGCTAAATGGAAATTTTATTGTTACGTTCACTTTTATTTTGCTTAACTAATTTTTTTTTTTTAAAAACTCAATAAAAAAAAAAGCAATTGGCTGGTTTTCGGGAGACCTTGGAACCGACCTTGGAATCAATTGACAGGATAGATTATAGGGTCCAAGATATGCAGAATATATTTTAGGTTTCAAAAACTAAGGAACCGCTCGCCCCTTAGATCTTCATGTGCCCATGTCTCCCCATTCTTTTTGGGAACTAGCTTTCCCTCTCTTTTGTCCTTCCCTCCTTTGTTGGGCTTTATGAAAACGGGCTTGTGTGGATGTTTACGCCTTTGCACTCTTTACAGCTTACAGAAATAGGGCTAAGCGAGCCGCTATCTCGTGCTTTCCGCCCTCGCTTTCTCGTGCTTTTCACTGTGCATCTCCTCCCCCTTCTCATCCGCATTTCCCGTCTTCTCCAGAACCCAAGAAAGGCATGATAAGAAAAAGTGGAACGCTGGTAAGATTTTCAACCCAGAACACTCGCAACTGTTGCTAAAGCAAAGAAAGTGAAAAGAGAAAGCTCTGTCCAGCAGAGATGGAGGAGAGGACCCAGTTAAGAAAAAGGAAAAGTTGCGCCCCAAAACACTAAAGAGATTGGTAAACGTAAACGTAATGGGTGGCAGCATCTTTTTCCCTCCTCGCAACTGTGCGGGTGATCCCACTCCGCCACCTCTCCTTCCCCGGTCCTCCTTTTCATGCTCTCTCTCTCTCTCTCTCTCTCTCTCTCCCCTGCAATAAATTCACAGGCTGAAGCTTCTCAACTTGTCTCCATGGAACTTTCATGTGGAGACGACACTGTGAGTCTCTCCTCTCTCTCTCTCTCTGGATTTAATTTACTTTAACTGAGGTGAGTTTTGGCGAATCAGAATACAGAGGAACGGAGAGTTTCACTGACAGGAGGCACACAGGATAGGGGAGGAGGAGGTAATTGTATGGAAGTCCATCATCCTCACCATGAGGTGGAATTGGAGATTGAATTCTGGCCCCTCGAACACCCGACCGAGCCGCCGGACGAAGATCAACCCGTTAAATGCCCAATGCTCAGCACTTCTGCTATTCCGGTAAGCTTGCCTCCCGAAAGTTGTTCCTCCATGTTTGACACCATGTTCACTCATCTAGTTGCACACAGGAAGGGAAGCTAACTAAAATTTCTTTAGCTTATAATCTCATGGAAAGTAAGTTTGCCTGCCAATTGAAGCTGGTGAAAGTTGAAACTTTTTAGAACTACCGTTAGGGAATCGTTGAATTCTAAATGCCGTCACAAGATAGATTTGCGTGTATCCATTTTCATTATAATCTTACCGTGACTGTGCATGTCATGTGGCATTTATCTCCCCGTATCTTTGGTTAGAAAAATTTGTTTATTTGATTCTTTTGCGAGTGAAAATGAATGCTGCTGATGAAGGGTGCTCGAATGAAGGAGGAGCAAATTGCGCAGAGCATGAGGAAGAGAGCAGACGCACTGAACTTGGCAAAGACGGAGAAGGTCATGGTGGCTTCCGAACCATCTGTCCGACCACTTCGCAAGAGGCATCACACTCTAACCCATGGGGACATTGTAATAACCCCGCTAAGGACTAGGCCTCCACCGCCCCCGCCGCCTCCACCGCACAACTTCACCATCTTCCACATGCTTCAGCAGCAGTTTGACAGTCTCGAGAACTGAAAGATTACTGCCTTCGAAAAAGAGAAATCGTCCAAACCTTCCACCTTTGCCTCTTCTATTTATAAGCACATTTGGTGGGGTTTTTAATTGTCAAAGCTGCTATGGTATGGGATCCGTCACAGAATTCTCTTGTTACCTGTCAAATTACAAAACGGTGTACTCGGAAAGGCCATATGTGTATGTTATCGGCAGGTGAATTAAGTAGAAGTATTTCTTTCTGCTTATTGACATATATACACATATCTTATGGCACCGCATGACAAAAGCTCAAATAAGCACTTTCCTTCCTTTGGCCCTATCAACCGAATGGAGACATAAAAAGAACATTCGACTTGATTAAGTGAAGCATCTGTATATGAAAACTTTACCAAGACTTTTTGCCAGTTGCACTATTCATCAATACTACTATTGCATGTGGGTTATGTATTCATGCATGTCTATAGACAGAACTCTAACCATTGATAACTACTGTGCTGTTAGTGAAAGGCATAGCATACCTGCGAAAACCAACCTTGTCTCCGAAGCATGTATATTGTTCTGTTCCACTTTTTTTCCTTTGATTATCGTTATCCACAAGAACTATGTTGCAACAAGTCAAAATATGTAAAAGAAGAAAGGAAAGGACCTCGCACTAGCATTAGATTCGTTGAGCAGTTTCCTTCTTCAGCACTTCCGTCCTAACAGGTAGGCTCGAAGACATGGCCAAGAATGACCTTCACCAGTTCCTTCACTTCTTCTTCTTTGCACAAAGCTGCAAAATTCACTGAAACAACAGAAAGTCTATTCAATTAATATGGATTCATATTCAAACGATGAACCTTGAATATTGCAGATAATTAGGTTAAAACAAAGTTCAAATCTCTTCATTCAAATAAGTCAAAAAAGAGGTCCTAGCACTTTAAGGAGCAACACAGGGGAACCATCATCTTCCGTGGAACAGAAGCAAGTCAATACTGGAGTGTACTGGGTACTCAACATGCAGGCGCAAAAAATTATTAGAAACATCCCAAGTTCTCTATTTTCACACTTCAGCTCGGCAGTCATGCCAGTGAAAAACGATCTCAACAAGCAAAAGTCACCTCCAATACCAATATGTCCGTCTATTCTACATGCTGACAATCCAGAAACAGTATTAAAACGAAGGAGTCAGCGAAATACTTGAAAATCCAATACATGCTCCCTTGATGTGGAGATACAAGCCAACAGAATATCAGCAGAGCATATCAGAGAATTTGTAGGCAGCTCAACCATCATCAAAAACAGTTCAATGTGAATGCAAACAATACACGGTACTGTTTGTGAGAGAGAAAGAGAGCGAGTCAGTAATTTAATTAGATTAAGTGGAAGAAAAAAGAGGACTCGTGCACATTAATATAATGTGCCTATACAGCAAAAGATCTATGGTTTCGAAAACCAACAAAACAATAAGGGTTCCTAAAGCGAGAATAAAAAAAGGATAGGATAGGTGCAGAGACTCGATGGGAGTTGTTCTAACAAATGGAGTTGACCACGTCGTAATATGAAGAGCTCTGGTTATATCTATGGTTAAGGTACATTATATTAAGGCTTAGTCCAGTAACTTTTTGGTCGCGGAAAGAAGAAACAATCATGGGGAAGATGAAAAGGCAATAACTTGAACACGAAATAGTACCCCAAGCAAGAATTGGAAATTCCAAACTCTGTTTTGGGACTGTCATAAGATAGGAACAAACCTGCAAGTGAGTGCAAAAGCTTAGCTAAAAACAGGTGTTTTCTTTATCTGAGTATATTATATCAGTTAAAACATGCCAAGATAGATGCAGCAAGAGGACGAGGAGAACGATAAAGCCTTGTCATCTCCTCCTTTTCATAGAGAAGATCCATGACATCCATGCATGCTTGGAAACTCAAAAGCTTCCCTACTGCTGCTACTTCCCTGAATTGAAGTACGCATGGAAACATTAAAAGCACCTCACAGCAGAAACCATAAAGCTGGAAATTCATTTAACCATAGTCAAGGGAGGAAAAAAGACTTGCTTGAATTGGAAGTAGAGTTGTTCGAGGAACATGAAAGCATCACTTGCAGATCCAATTTCAAAGTTCAGCATCTGAAATGACAGATCCATCATTCAATCTTCGACAGAAAATAGAGAAAGAAAAGTTAATTCTGATTTCCAAGATATATACCTGCAAGAAGATCACTTCCTAGACAAAACCAGCTTCATTAATCACATCAAGATACATAAAAGAAGAGTTAGCTATTTTCAACGCTTATGGACGGTAATTAGCATACTGCTTCGGAAAAGTCTCGAGTTGTAAAATGTTGTTGGGTGATGATCCGATCCCCCCAAGACTTCAAGGTTTTTACAGACAAAGGGCAAGACAGATGTATCTGCTAGATATCAGACATGTCAAAAGATAACGAGACAGCCATCTAAGTAATGTTCTGATGATGGCAAAGTACTGGATTTTACTTTGCTTGAGATCCAGATAGAGACAAGTGAAAATAACTGCAGGTTGCTCTCTCTCAGAGGCTGTAGAAGCCAGTGTTGAGTGGCATTGCTCCCTTCAGACCTTTACAAAGGAAAGATTGCTTACTCAGTGCCAAAAGAGCTGTCGGCAATCCCGATCATCACCCACTTTAGAAAGAAATCGCAAGTATCGCATCGATATCCTTCTATCTAAGTCTCAGTCTAAAAAATAGACACCTGATCAAATTTGACGTTAAGAAAAAGGGGATTCAAAAAGGCAATTAAGAAGGCAAAACAACAGCATCTAAACCTCCGGTCAGCAATTAAGACGAAGCAAACAACAACACCAAAATAGTCACTCCTAAAACAAACTGATCAAACATAGATTGCCCCAAAAAAAATACAACGCACAACAGAAACATAACAGTATCTGGTCCAATGGCGGCAAAAATTGTCAGATTAACTTGCAGCAACCTTGCCAAGGGATTCAATCGGACGCTTGTTTGCCAAGACGAATTCAACCTGATCTCACGCAACACAACGACATAGCAACACTGAAGCTCTAAGGTTCGAAAAATCCCGCGAAGCGACGCATTACAAACGGCGAACCAGCACATTATCGTTCCAAACTGGAAATGGCGGAGCAGCGAGACGAACCTGGAGAGAGAAGCGCAGAACCGATCGGCGAAAAGCGACAGGGCGGTGTACTTGACCACCGGATCGACTCCGAGCCGCTGCGAATGGCAATCGGCGAGCCGCGTCACGAGAGCAAATCGGATCAACGGCGAGAGGGAATTCGCGTGGTCTGGACTGGAGTGATGCGATGAGGCTGCGGAGCAAAAACTCACCTGCGCGGAGAGGATGAGGAATTCCACCATTGGAAGCCGCGGGTCGTCCGAACGATGCTCGTTCCCCCGCTCCCGCATTCTCCTTCGCTGTTGAAGAAACCTTAAAATTGGTCAACTTTTTCATTTTATTTTATAGCTTAATAACAAGTGCGTAGAAACCATTGATTGCAAAAATATTTACTTTCTATTTAAAGAGGATTTATAAACCGATCATAGTATAGGAAATTATCCATTTTTAATTTATTTTATGCTCGACTTGATTGTGAAACCTACTAAATAAGCGACCTCAAATAAAATTATCTACCAAATTAACTGACCTTAAGTAAGCTTACTCAAATTCAACTAACTGAATGGGTAATGAAAGGCAATTACCTGAATATTTATCCGTTTTTGCTATCAACTAATCGAGTGCAAAAGTTGCTTTCCCAGTTTTATGAGGCCAGTGAGCAATTCTAACTTATCACCTTAACTGTGATCCTGAGTTTATGCAAAACCTTCGCCCCCAATTTTTGGAAATTGTTTTGATCGTGTCCATCGTTTTGCCTCCGTGATCCAGCCACATCTTGTTGTTAGTGTGGCGGTAAACCTCATATAGTAGAGGGTGGCGCTGAATGGAGCGGACGACCTTGCGGCCGCAGGGGAATCCGAGCTTGCAATGGAGCTTCCCATCGTCGTCGAGGCGGACGACGCGCTCAGGGCTGCTTGGAGAGGAAATACGTGGAGAATGGGGAAGCGCCAAGACAAGGATTGAGTAGAAAGAGAAAATGGAGTTACGTTGTCGTTGTGTATGCTTCAGGCTAATATAGATTGCCCATTCTTATTAGGTGATGAACTGGAGTTGCTCGCCGGTCTCATACTACTGACAGGTGTTTATAATTCGGTTCGGGTTTTACCGATACCCAAGCCAAACCGAACATTGAAGACGACATACTTCTTGTGACCTGAACCGAGGCCCAACGGGAATACACCCGAAAGAAGTTCGGGTTGGTTCGGTTGGGATCAAGTTGTCGGGTCGTCCCCCGTTTTTTTTTTTTTTTTTTTAAATCTCCCCCTCGTCTTCTCCCGTACAATACTAAAAAAATCCATTTCCAAATCGAGCTCCTCACTTACACCAATTTTGCCACTCGGTATCAAGAAAAGTCAAGCTCCTCTGATGATCAATCTCACTCAGAACTTGCGCAATGATCAATTGACCAATCTTCTCCTCCGGACAGCGAATCTAAGCAAATGCAACGGTGACAAAACAGAATTGAGCGAAATAATTTTGTTTGAGGTGCTCTTGAGACGGACCGGATTTTCATCATCCTCGTGGATTTAAGAGGTCGTGATGTAGTCCAAGATCGACTTGTACATACGGAAAATCCGTCACAAGAGCGATCAGAAATTTCAGTTCTGCGCTAGATCGGGAAAATGGTCGTAACTTTTTCAATACAGATCAAACTGACCTGATTCCCAAAGCCAAAAGTACGAAAACTCTTGGATTTACAATTTTTATTTTTTGAGTTTTCTGAGATGAACACTTGAGGAAAGTCGAATTTGGGAAGGAAATGGATGGACGTGAATTGATAGAACGAGGAAAAGATAGTAATTTCAGTGGTTGCTTTTCTAGGCCTCCAAGAAAGTTGCAAGGGGATCAATTTTTCTAAATTGATGGCTGCAACTCTTCAAGGATGCAGTATTTTAAAAAGCTCCGACTTTTCAAGGACGGAAAGGTAAGGAAAAGAAAAGAAAAGAAAAGAAAGACCGGTGAGGCAATTTCTACCCCAATATTACTAATCCATTCCATTTTCACAGGATAAACAACGAGGATTTTCATATTTGCATAGTTTCCTTCAATTTACTGATATTCCTCGTATGGGTAACGACGTGGTTAGATAGAATCGAGTTTCTTTAGTATTTCGATAAAAGGGTGAGGCGAGAGAAGAAGAGAGAACCGAAAGAAGGGTTTTAGTTAGCTTATAACCTGTATTCTCATTACCTAAGCAAAACTTTGTGTAGCTTTAATCACCGATTCGCCAAGGTAAACTTGCCTTATGTTCTGGTAGAAGCGTTGATGTTCTCTCCCGCGGCAGCTAAATCAATTCCAAACCTTAAGGCACAGTTGTTCCATTTGCAACTTGCCATATGGTTTCAACTTTTTGAACTCTCTGGTCAAACCCAACATTACCATACATGTGTTTCTAGACTTTGTGAAAGACCCCAAATCAGAAAATTAAGAAGATTGCTATCATCGCCGCAAGGCGGAGCACTACCTGCGATTGGTCGAAACGCGACCCACCAACAAAAATTTAGTGGTGAAAACGTTTCGCCATCAAGATTGCCAAACGAACAAGTCCTGTTGCCATGCTCATTTTCGTCGTGAATTGGAGTTGTATTTGGGGAATAAAGAAAAAGGAAATCCATCACCATTCAAGTCAATCTAAACTAGGATGTCACATTTAGTCCCTATCGGAACGAGTCAAAATGACCCATGCATTAAAACCAGAGTGGCTGTTGGCCTAAAGACAGCCATAATCTCCCCAAACCCACTTGCCATTAATCATCATTTTTTGTCCCTTTGCTTGGCATAAAATAAGCCATCGAAGGTGATGCAAACGCAAAGCGACGATGCTCTTCCATGGTTCCACGCAAAACCATGGCCCAACCAAAGCCTTTTGTTTAATTACGTGTGTCCTAATCTTCCAATTTGGACAAATCTTGTGGTTGGGATCCTCCAACCAATTTGTTCCCCGGGCTGCTCCTAATCATTGACTAATAATGTTTAACTTAATCATACATTAATCTTGGCCTGCATGGAGGGTTAGCATGCCAAGGCCCTTACAGGGTGAGAACATAGGAAGCATCCTCTTTGTCCATTATTTCTGACCACGATCGTTGGACCAAAACAAAACCCTAATTTTCAAATCCGATGAAAGCGATGGATGACTCGGACATCTTCCATTACGCAACGATACATGCATAATAAAGACCTATAGGTTTCACTGTACACTCCTCGCCAAACTAAAACACAGGTAAATTCAAGAAGCTTCTCGTGGGGCTATAGCTTTCAGGTTTCCCTTTTAAGTTAAAATAAAAACGTCACCATGATCACCATACTTCCTTTAGTGTATTGCTATAACTGCGGCGATGATGACCTCAAATTTGGAAGCTGGACCGGCCTTTACATAGCAATCCATCGTCCTTGGAAGAGACCTCGAATCGGGTCGCGAGCTGATCGAACCGTTCGGATAGAAATAAGCTCTGAAGACCTCTCAACGTTTGTGAAACCCCGACCTCCGTGGTGAATATCGCCTTCACCGGCCTGTGATCAGACAGCCTCGATTCGCCTCGTGTGTACAGATGTTGCTTCAATCCTTTTCCCCACCAAATTATCCTGTCACACCTGCATAAGAAAAAGAAAACAGATTAACTACATGAAAGAAAAGGAAGAAAAAATCTTTCATGCTTATTCTTTTCGAGCCCTGAACAACGGAAGTTCGAGCAAATAAATTTACCACGCCGGAGAACGCCTTTTCTCTCCCTTTTTCCCTTGAAAGCATCCGTAATACAAGTCGGAGTTCGGAATATATTTGTATGTGGGGGCGAATTTGATCGTCCCTTCGTGCCAACCTTGTAATACATGCCCGTTCATCAGCTCCATCCTCAGCTTCAGTTTTTCAAAGAAAAAAAAAGATGAATTTTAGAACGAACCAATGTGAACTGAGAATCAGGGTTTTCATCATGAGTATAGAATATGCAAAGACCAATATCATTCCTTAGGTATGGGGTACCAGTAACATGATTCGATACGTAGTTAAGGATTGTAATGAAAGATAATTTCCAATTACGGTGAACAGAATGATATTCTATCATGAGATTACTTCGAGAGCTAGCTATTTCGCATCGCTCGATCTAACAAAATCTCGAAAATCTACCTGGTCTTTGTCTAGCAATGCATTCCATTCTTTTCCGTCCAACAGTTCTCGAGTGGCCGCTTCCGGCAAGGAAATCCGGTAATTCAAGTCCCCGAGCAAAATAACCCGACTGCGTCCACATACCAAACACAATCAGCTGAGATAACACAGATATTTTGAAACTTAATATATTGTTTAGGAACCGCTAATCAGGGTATCGCGATCGTTTACTCATTGATTAGCCAATCAACTTTGTTTAAACTATAGGATAATACAGCAAGTAGACAGGCTTACAACTAAGGTCTCATCATTTTTGGGCTGTTTAACTAACTACTTAACTTGATTGGTTGGAGAACCAATAAAATAATTCCTCAACAACCACTAAAATCACGTAAAATGGTTTAAGTGACGAAACAAGGAGAATTACGCCAATTGATCTTCTTTGGCGGTCCAACGTCCATGTGGACAAATGCAAAGTTATGAACATGCAATAATGATTAATTTATCACATAATATATGTGCATAACCACGTCTTATCCTCATGGTTTCTAGAGAAGGAACATTTTAAATAGGAGCAACGAATAAATAAATAAGGAATTGGTTAGACGGTTTGAAAACAAAGCAGCAAAAGAGTGAAAAATTTAGCTTCACGTACTCGTGGTCCAGAATTTTTCTAGGTAAATTAAGCAAAGGGCCCCGAGGAAAGGTTGTCCGAGATAAAATCTCTGCCACGTTGGACGTTCGACACATTTCGTCACCTTCTCTGCCTCCGGAGGCGAGATGAGTGCAGACAAAGCAGAAGCTTGTCTCGTGCCATTGAAACCGAACTGAAACTGACCCCTGCAAATTAATAAAAAAATTAAGAAGAAATAAGATGGAAAAGAAAAAAAATATATGGAAATATTTGTTCTCATATCGTGTGGCTCGGCATAGAGTATATTAAGAAAACGCGTACCATAAGATAGTTCATTTTTCAAATGTCGGGTAAGACCTTCTCAGATAGACACACATATATATATTATTGTTACAAGGATATTTGCATTAAGAACTTTTTTTCCCATCTTAATCTTGGCGACGTTGCGAGTAACATCTCATGCATGAGAAACCAAGAAAGATGCATAAATTATTTGAAAATCCTCTACCACTTTACGGTGTATCCATTGGTGTGACGACGACTCTCAATTGCCGATATATTCAATCATAAAGTTCCCAATTACCCTTATCCATGTGAATCGATGGTTTCACCGAACGAGACGACACGGACGGAGACGTGAACGGGGATAGATAGAGGATCTCATTTCCGATCTACATGTTATGGACAATCTACCAAAAAACACATGAGTATTTATCATTACCTTGTTGCCTAGGCAGCCCAAAACGCCACAACCGACGCACGAAACGCTCGGATGACTAATGTAGGGACGAAGATCGCCGCGAACCCACACCGAGATGAATATCCCCACCATTTGCTTGCTGATAACACAACGAAACTCTGGCCCGTGCATCCTCTTCTTCTCACAGTCGGATCCATGGCGGCAATCCCGGCTTCCGTTCAAGGCCTCTCTGATGAGGGAATTCCATTTCATGCAGATATTCACGTCCTCGGACCCCAGAACATTGGACGCCTTCAACGGCACAATCTCTTGAAACCTGAATCAAACAAGGGTAAGGGAGATATTCTTCACGCGGGAAGTCGATCTCTACTGAGTTCGTCGAGAAATTATTGTTTAAGCTATTCGATCTATCGAACCAAATCGATCACTGTAAAGGAGAAAAGAAAAACACGGAGGACAATACTACTATACCCCACGAGTAGAGCATATTCTCGTGTATATTTTCTGCAATTTTTTTGTTCATCTACAGTACTATCTATAGAGCATGCTGATGCAGCATATGATTCATTCCACATCCGTTTCTTTTAAAGTAATCCATGTTAGAAAGTCCAACCTAAAAGCTTAAGCTAATAGGTGGAAGGAGACCACATTAATATAAAGAGAATTTGATTAATGGGGGTGGGCCCACATACGCGGACAACACTGAGTGGAGGGAGACATCCAGGGGTCGCAGACCGACCATAGAATCCTGTTCAATTCGATTGAGCAGTCATTTTTTATAGTCACGGGTCCTGCTTTAGCACCCTTTCACATTTGCAATTGTAGAGGGCGGTTTGTGACCTTCCAATTTTCCAGTGAAACCGGGGACCGAAAGGTCGTGAGAGATAGCAAAAAGATGCAACCATTTCTAGGCTGATTCAGCGTCTTGTGGATGCTCTATCTATGAGGTAGTTAGACACGCCCTCCTTTGGGGGGATCTCTTGGGTCTTTTAAAAGGACTTTCCTTTGGGGGGATCTCTTGGGTCTTTTACAAGGACTTTCCTTTGGGGGGATCTCTTGGGTCTTTTAAAAGGACTCAATCAAAGGGCACAAACAAATGAAGGGAGTGCAAGCTGCCAGCGGCACGTGGAATTTGATTAATGGGGGATGGGCCCACATACGCGAACAACACTGACTTTGATACAATGTTAGAAAGTCCAACTCAAAAGTTTAAGCTAATATGTGGATGGAGACCACATGAATATAAAGAGCATATGAGACTTGTTGTCAGGGGATGTGGGACAACAACAACTCCAACAATCCAATTGCAAAAACACCTGATCCATGCAAGAATCGCTTATCTCATCCAATTTTGATTTTTGATTTTTGTGTGTTACAATGGAAGGCCTACAAAGTTAGAATCACATATCTCACCCAATTTGTCATTTTGATTTTTCTTCCTGCAAATAGGTGGCGTTTCCCATTTTGTTTTGCTACTTACCCCAGAACGTAGATATCGTAGGAGTCGCCGCTCGTATCTAAGAAGTCCTCCATCGCCAAATCTTCATCCGGTGCAATCCCGCCAACGTTCCAAGTACTAACAAAAATGCTAAACTCCACGAGAGAGAAGGAACAACAAAAGAAGTTAGAATTTTATCATGGTAAACTTGACTGTCAACCCTTCTTTATAAGCTTAAGCTGCTCAAGAAGTCAATATGCAGACATAAAACTTTTGCGCCGCAGCGACCTTGAAATGCATAATCACCAGGCGACGGAAGAAGGACAAGGGAAACTGAAATTAGACAGGAGGGTGAGTTTCGAAATGCTTACTTGTACTTGAGGGTGTCCTTGTGGTGATTCAAGATGTTCTTGCCGCTCAAGGAGGGTTCTTCCAATAAGGGGAAGTCGAGGAGAGAGTCTGCGATGTTGATGGGGTAATCGGCGACGAAGTCATTGCTTCCCAATCCCTTCTTCAGGATCTTGTTAGCTACCAATCTGGTCCACATGATGATGGATGACCTGATCAAATCAGCAAGGCCCTGTACATTAGGCATGGATAACAGATATTATTACAAGCCACTGTGACTAAGGAACATACAGAGAAGATTGCATTTACTCTTGCTATTCTGGGACTTTGGCATATGAGAGAGAGAGAGAGAGAGAGAGAGATTGCAGTCTTGGAAGGAAGAGGAGTCTGGGGAGGATTGGTTGAATAAGAAAGCCAATCCAGATACTAAAGACCTCTACAGAATAGACCTCAATAGAAAACTGAAGAGAATCGAATATCGATGAATACGTAATCGATCGAAGACTAATGAAGAGAGAGAGAGAGAGGGGGGGGATATGTTAGGGTTATAAATATAAGCATTGTCCACATTTATTTTAAGTTAAATTCGAATGCAAGTCACGTCCATATTTGTAACCCACCAAGCGACTTGATTGGAATAAGTTTCATTCAATCAGATTAGAGAAAACAATGCAATTCTCTAATTATTTGCACATTGATCCTCTATTAGTTCAGTTATCACTTATATATAGTTTCAATTTTCATTGAATTACAAACATGCACGTCTCCTAAACGAGTTAGTAATTAAGTTTCTACGCAAGCGATATTCATGTCGGTAACCCATCAATCAAAGTTATGGCTGGAGTTTATTTTGCCCAATCTCAAGAATGAAGGAAAACACAATCGTAAGGAAAATAAAATTGAATTTTTTTTTACCCAAATGGGAGTCAAATAATTCTTTATTTTGTCCGTATGTTGAACAGCATGTTAGTTGATTTGAAGGATCATCTTATGTACAGCAGACTTTAATAGCGCAAGTGGACGAGTCCTAGGAAATGGACTTTTTAGTATGATAATCCGCGGTGTCGTTGGATGATGTGGCACAAGTAATAATTTTTCTAATTATTGAAATATATGTTAAGTATACTAATATCAGTACGGACTAAATTAATGTAGTAAGTAAAGTGACGGAATTTAATGGATATCAAGTATGGTAAACTTGTTTCACAGTCCAATTAGTTGCAATCCGTCGTGTCATTTAGTGTGTATTTAGCAAGCATAATAGTCTTTGGGTGACTGTGAAAATAACAGTATGTCGTGAGCCGTAAATTCTTAAAAGAGTGGACCCCACAATTATTTTTTATTTTTTATTTTTTATTTTTTGTGATCCAAAACGACTGTTAGCATAGCGGTCACCCGAAAACTGTTACATAATCAATTCCCAAACTAATTTTAATTGACCTAAAATTCATTTTCTTTTTGTTTGAGGAGTAGGGCGTTTATATTGCTCAGTAACGTTTGCCATTGATTTCTATGTACACAGCTTTGAAGAATATCAGATGTTTACCCTCGCAATAAGATGATGTTAGAAGATTAAGAAGAAAAAATAGATAAATAAAGAATCCATAAAATTCAGTAAATTGAAAATAAAAATAAAATATGCAACTGTAAAAATAATTAAACGCCTCAATAAAGGTACAAAAGATTGATATTCAAAACCTAATATACAAGAGGACAAAAACATACCTAGCAAAACTTTGCACGGAGAATAGCTAGAATAGGATGACTCGTGAAGCCCATTCATAGTATGTTCGTATGCATTTTGAAAATTCTAAATAAGGGCCTGAAATGCCTTTATTTTCTCAAATAAGATTTTGACGTGAATCTTGTTTCAAAGAAAAGCATGAAAAGCCCTCGTTTTCTCAAATAAGGGCCTAAAGTGGACCTTATTTCAAATAAGGTCCTAAAGCGACAATATCAATCTAAAAAAAGGGTCTGACCTCATCGGCTAGTCAATGGAATTTTCGTCCTTTACTTCTTTTTTTTCTTTCTTTTTTCCTTTTTCTATTTTCTTCTTTCCTTTTTTCGGCCACCGATGAGGCTCTTGAAAGCCATAGGCGAGGGCCGGCCTCCTAAGTAGCACCGACACCGACACGCGATACGCGACACAACACTACACGACACACCACGATACGCTGACACGTCATTTCTAAAAAAATAGAGAATTTCGACACCTTAAGACATGTTGTAGATTAAATGTATATATTTTTATATAAACATGATTATATAAAAATATCACGAGTTTTTTCTTCTTCTTCTTCTGTTAGGGATTCACGATTATGTGTTTTTTTGGGCTGACTGAGTATATTAATTTTGGGGTGGCTAGATATATAATTTAAGTATATATATTTATTTATAGATTTACATTTTGATCCCTAATTTATTGAAAATGCTTAAAATTGACCCCGTGAGTATCGAAATGGCGTGGGAATGCTGGACTCGCCTGTCGCCGGCATGTCTGGAGTACTGACCACATGTGGATCACATGTCGAAAAGTGTCGGACACAACACGAAAGCCTCTGGAGAGTGTCGGTACTTCCCAGCCGACCTCGCCTAGACGTCATTTTGATGCTGAATCTTAATTTTTGCACAAAAACTTAATTAAATTAGGTTAAAAATGCAAAATATTTCTGTAAAAAATAAAACTAACTCAAAAAAGAAGTTAAAACTTAAAAAAGAACTTAAAAGAAGAAAAAATTCAAGCCCTCCACCTATGGTTGCCACCCAATTGCTGGTGGGCATCGGCGATGGCCGGTTTCGCCAGGATCAAGGGAGGGTGGCAACCCTTTCTTAGATCTGGGCGAGGGTTGCCAGCCCTCGCCCTAGTCTGGGGGAGGGCCGCCGCCCTCGCCCCAGTCTGGGGGAGGGCCGCCGCCCTCTTGCAAATGGCCATGGCCCTCCCCCAGACCTAGGCGAGGACACCCTGCTGGCCCCTTCTGCCCGTATTTTTTTTTTTTGTAATGTTAATCTAATTTAACTAAAATTTAAGTTAAAATTATCTTTGGACGAAAATGCCCTTGATTGGTGGGAATATTTAGCCGGCCGGCGAGGTCAAGCCTTTATTGAGAATAAAGCCCACTTTAGGTCCTTATTTGAGAAAACGATGGCACTTCAAGACCTTATTTGGAATTTTCCCTACTCATTATTGTAAGATAAAAATGAAAACATTATTAAGG
The DNA here is from genome assembly GCA_029784005.1 of Lenwebbia sp. NSW1173648. Classification (NCBI taxonomy): domain Eukaryota; kingdom Viridiplantae; phylum Streptophyta; class Magnoliopsida; order Myrtales; family Myrtaceae; genus Lenwebbia; species Lenwebbia sp. NSW1173648. The sequence goes on from JARCGZ010000011.1 coordinate 4,080,887, forward strand.
ATGAAAGCAAATGAACTTCAAATTATCTATATTACATCTTTAAATGGGGACAATTGTAAAAAAAAAAAATGAAATCTATTGCATTTTTATCAATTCAGTCATAAACCTTTTAATTTTACCAATTGCGTCCTAAACATTTTCACGTTTTGTCAATTAAGTCCATCCGGTCAATTTTGCACGAAATGGCTAACATGGATTAATTTTTATAAATTTTAATTGTTTTCAATTTTTTATTTTTCAATTTTTTTTTTTCGTTTTCCTTCTTTAATTTTTCATTTTCTTATTTTTATTTTTTTCCCTCCGCCAGCCATCGCTGGGCCTCGTCCCTTCTCTACATTTCCGTTAAAATGTTTATAAATTGGAAACTTTCATTGTAACTTGGAAATTTTTTAGAGCTCTATAATGATCAAATTTTGTTCAAAGAATTTACCAGGACGCCAAAGGCTACAACTTAGTAAGGTCAAATCGGCATATGCTTAAATTATAGATATGGAGTGGAGTCAATTCCTCCGGCTGACCATAATGCCCCTCTGCTTCTCTCTCTCTCTCTCTCTCTGCATAAAATGTAAGTTTGACTCCAGCATAATTCAAAATTTTGGAAAAAAATGATTTGTCTAACGACAAATACATAATAGAGCTTTTTTTTTTTCAGCATTAGATATTAATTTTACTAAGTGTGACAATCTGTTTTAACCACATAAATTGAGTAATTCTAGAATAAACAGGTTGATACTCTACTTAACGAAAAATTTCAAATAAATGACTGAAGTGAGAGCATTTTCTCAAAAGAGGACCCAAAGTGAATTTTGTCTCTAATAAAGGTTTGAAATGGCCAATTTAGTCTCAAATAAGGGCCGAGCGACAAGCACATGCATCTCACATGTAGTCATGGCCACGGGCCGGAACCGGCAGGTTCCGGTTCATGAACCGGCGATTCCGGTTCATGAACCGGCGATTCCGGTTCGTGGCCAAGGGGGAATCGAAACCTGGCCCTTAAGGGGCGATTCCGGGCCGGTTCTGGGCTCTCGGGTGTCGGTTCGGTTCATGGGTGGGTCTTGCGGCACGGGGTGACGAGGCTGTGGGTTCCGGGGCTCGGGTTCTGCGGCTGGACAATGAGCGGCTCGGAACTTGGCGGCTCGAGTTGAGGGCGGCGGGCTGGTGGACGGAGCGACAGTGAGGAGTGGTGGTGGCTGGTGGCGTCGGGGAACCGAGAGGGAGAGGTGGAGGGGCTCGGGTGTGAGGGCCGGGCTGAGCTCGGGTTGCTCGCGGGGTTCGGCGAGGATAGCGGCAGCGCGGCTGCTCGACGGCGACGGGGTGGACAGCGGACGGAGGTGGTTGGCTAGGGTGGCGAGCGACGGTGGGTGAGGGTGGTGGCTGGTGGTGCTCGCACGGGTGAGGGATTGAGAAGAAGAGTGTTCAAGGGGAGCCTGGGAAGGGAAACGTGAAAGAGGAGAGAGAAGAGGGAAGGGGGAGAGAGAGAGAGAGAGAGAGAGAGAGAGAGAGAGAAAGTAAGAGAGAGAGGGTGGGTGGTGATGTGAGGGGTGAGTGATAAGAAATTGAAGGAAAGGCTCTTTCCCCTTCTTTTCTTTTTTCTTTTTGGAGCGGTTAGTTTGCCGGTTCAACTTTTGCTGGATCCGTAACCGGCACTTATGGCACGGGCTGGTTCCGGTTTGGAACTGGCGGGCCCGGTCAATGGGCCGGTTACGGGTTTGACCCGGGCTAATTCCGGGCCTAAACCGGCCCGTGGCCACCTCTACATCTCACATGCCATTTTTCAAGCCATGCTTCAGGGGTTTTTAGTCCAAGGACTTTTTTTTTTTTTCATTTTCTGTCTTTTTTTTTATTTTACTATTTATCATCTGCTTCAATGATAATTTTTTACTGGTAAGATATTAACAAGAAAGAGTAGCATTGAACAAGACACATAATGATTTTCGCATGGAAACTGGAAATTGTCCTCTACAATTCCTAACCCAAACCAAGTCACCTTCCTCATTAACAGATTTCCTTCTTCTTCTTTTCACGTTCGATTCTAGCCAAATCCACTTCATTGACTAAGTTAAAAGACCTCCATAATTATCCATTTATTAATCCCAAGTCCAAATAGACAACTTTAAGAAAATTAAACCCACCACAATGCAGCCGCCCAACCACCATCCTCCTCCTCATCCCCGCCGCATCCCCATGATTCCACAAAGGGAAATGATTTCTTGACAGTACTGTCAAGAACAATACAATCTCAACCGTAGACCCACACATCATCACCGCGTGTTTTACATAAAGCACTCATTGATTAGGAGATCGTGTGGTAAAAAATAACTCACAATACTGTTATACCGTCAAGCTAGCGGCTTCTTTCCGCAACCGTCGTCTCCCTTCGCACACTCGGTCCCAACAATACATCGAACTTACAATGCGCCGAGATTATTTCGACGGCAAATCATCAAGGACGTATTCACCGAAATCTACCCGACGACTGCAAATTGCTCGAAACAACCGCGGTTGCAACAGTTGCATGCAAAAGCAAAGTCGTCCCATGCCTTGACTTGCCTCAGTTCCGAGCAACACCACCACGAATCGAAGCAAACGGCAGGACCCCACATGGCAGCCGCAAATCGCCGTCTCAATCCCAAACAATAGATCCCAAATCGAAACCCCGCAATTCACGCACATAAGTCTAAGACCGCCCAAAATTAGACCACACACGGGCAATGTCGTCGCCACGCTACGAGGAAATCGTTGCTAGAATCGAGCTTTAGGACATGATTTGAGCTGCAACATGCTGAGAACAGCCAGCTTTGTCGTCATGGAAGCGAGCCATTATCGTCATTCACCGATAGTCACCACTGCCATTGAAGAGCTCGTCAGCGCCGCTTGGTTTTGAATCACCTGGAAACTAAGCCTGAAATCAAGCCCTAGGGCTTGGTTTTTGGTTCTATCGTCACGTCCTCCAGCTACTGTCCAAGCCCAAGTCGCCGTCGTCCATCGCGGTCAAGCTTGTTTGATTGATGAAGAATTGGCCGCGTACGAGAAAGAAGAAGATGAATCGAAGAGTCTTGGATAAAGAAAGAAGAACAAGATGAATGGAGAAAAATAGGAAAAAAAAAAAAAAGCGCCCCGGATGAAAATGCCCCCATCATGATTAAAAAAAAAATGGCATGTGAGATACATGTGCTCGCCAACTGGCGAAAATTTGGCCGGACGTATTTGATAATGAATTAGCCACTTTAAGCTTTTATTTGAGACAGTATCCACTTTGAGCCCCCTTTTAAGAAAACATCCCAACTTTAGGCCCCTATTTAAAATTTACTCTCTGTTTATAATGGCGGTAGCTTCTGAACGAGCAATGTCTTCATGTTTACTCTTAATTCGAATATTTTGATTGTTCACTTTCTTACTAACTATTAACTCAACGATAGTTAAGAAAAAAAATTATAGGGATAGTAGTAATAATCATATTTTTCATGTATAGATCAAATCTATATCGCCAAGAATCCTCCACATATTTTTGCATACGTATCTTCCAAAACTAATATGCAACACTCCAACTTGCTGGAAAATGTAGGATATTACAATCTCATTACTAATCCATATTACTTATCTTATGGTGTTTCAGAATATAGAATTTTCATGTTTTCATATATAACAAGTATTTCAAAAATACTCGGCTGACCAAATCAAAATGCGATTGGTTCAATACAATAAAGTACGTTCTCCCGGGGACCGCCGGACAAGTTGGTGTATTTTATGCCGCTTACGTACGTGGGTTACAATACGAACTCTGTCGTGTAATGGAAATGCTTAAAGAACTTGCATGACCTCGCAACAGTATCTTACCTAACCTTGGAAAGATTGAGACCGCAAATACATCACGTTTGTTTATTTCCCTCTTGTTAACTTGAAGATGCATCGGTCCAACTTTCAAGCAGGGTGATCCAGATTAGCTGCCTGCTTATTATAATGCACTCGACTTTCTTTGTTTGTTGCAATGAATCTGCAGAAAACAATAAAGATTCTGCAACTGGGGGTGAGATTTGATATCCACACCAATCTGCAACCACACAAATCAAAGTCATGACTTCATCGTCGTTTCGAGACACTGACCTCGGCATTGTCGAACTCAGGATTCTCTCTCTCATACGTCTGCTGTGCATTTGTATATCACCCACCATTGTTGAGCGTTAGAGCTGTAATTCTATAGTTTCCTTTTTTGTTTCCGTGTTGACCTCTGCCCTTCAAGAAGTTTGAGGATGAGATTAGAAGCTACAATAACAAAGCGCCCCCCAAAAAAGGATCTTTCCATGAAGCCTCGTTTGTTGTTTAATAGCGGACAAGCGACGCAAAACAGCTATGGCGATCTCAAGCCTTCACGTCGTTTCGAGCGAAAGCGATGCCGTTTTGCAATTGTCAAGAAGCCATGTTGCTTCATGATGGTGAAGTCGGGAGCCTACGTGAGCAGTGCGTATTATGGAAGTGGTTAACCTGAGACAGAGATGTCAGGCAAAGCGGTCTCATTCGAAGGAACGAAATGTTCTAATAATAATAAAAAATAACGTAAGCCGTTCGTTCGGTGGTTGTAGTGCAATTCTCCCCTCAAATTAAAGGGCCAATCATAGTCATATCTAGACCCGTCAAATGGATAGGTTGGATTGCCTTTAGGTCTGGTCGAAAATGGTCCGATCCAAATTGACCCATTTAGGGTGCGTTTGGTTCGGCTTTGAAAATGAGACTTGGGAAAATGCAAATGGCCTTTGGTTAATCATCTTTTGAAAAGCAACTTTGGGCTAAGTAGTGTTTGGTAAAAAAAAATTGCAAAGGGCTTTGACTACAATATTTCCTTTTTTTTTTTATCAAAAAGAAAAATCATACCCTTCGCCAGTTCCGGCGAAGGGCTTAGGCAACCGGCGAGCCAGATTTGGCGTCGTAGCTGAGGTTGCACGACCTTAGGCAACCCCAAGCGGCCCTCGCCGAGGTCACGTGACCCAGGTGACCGCCACCTAAGTGATCGCGCTACCTCAAGTGACCGTCACTTGGCCCCTCCCCGGCCCTTCGCCGGCAAGATCTGGCCTCGTCATCCCTCACTGACCGCCCTCGCTCAAGAAGATGAATAGTAGATCTATGGTTTCACTTTTTAAAAAGGGTAAAAAAAAAAAGGACTTTTAGTAAGGTTTTAAGGGCAAAATAGGCAACTGACTAATTTTCATTAATGGGGCGTTCAACATTGCGAAAATGCTAAAAGCTCAATGATGGTCCCTACCAGCATTAAGCTTTCAACCTTCCCAAGGGCAGATTTCACCCCAAAGCTCCTTGAGAATGGTTGCTGAACACCCAAATTTTTTTCCCAAGGCGCTATGGGACTCCAAGAGGCTTTCAAAATGCTGAACCAAACATACCCTTAACCCGTTTTGACCCATTTGTGTACAATATAAATCTAGTGACCTATACTCGACCCAACTCATACCTAAAACGACACATATTGTCACAATACTTTCATATTCAACCAAATCTAGGAAAACTCACACCCAAATTGAGGTGAGAGCACGGAATGAGCGAGCACGAGATCGACTGAAGAGAGAGTCATGGAGGTGGGTTGGGTCTAAGAAATTTGAGGAACCATTTAACAACCATATTATTTTAAGATTTACTTCTAAACACACTTATGACCCATTTACTAAGTATAACTAACCCATATAATAACACAACACATTAAATTTGGGTTAAGAAATTGGTCTACGACCATTTTTACAGGTCTAGTCATAGGTTTTCAAGTTTAATTCACTTATTTATTTATTTTAAATTGACAATTTAAAAATCTTCAAGGAAAAATACCAAAAGCCTCATAAACGTATTGATTGGTACCAATTCAGTCATAAACCTTTTAATTTGATCAATTTAGTCATAAACATTTTCCCATTGGTACCAATTGAGTCTATTCAACCAATTTTGGCCAGAAATGGTTGACGTAAACACTAGCTGTCCTACGTGGCACGGCCTACGCTGATGTGGATATTTTTAGTGGTATTTTAATTTTTTATAATTTTTTTGTACTTTTTTTATTTTCTGTGCTTTACTTTTTCTTTTTCCTTTTTTGCTGTGGCCGGCAAGGGCCGCCGGCTGACCCTAGGCGAGGGCATTGTGGCCCTCACCGGATATGGGCGAGGGTTGCAACGCCCTTTCTGGCCACTAGGGCGAGGGCCGCGAACGCATTCTCTTGATCTGGGTCAGGCGATGGCGCTATTACTTTCGCCAGCCCCGAGCGAGAGTGCCGTGACCTCTCCTATGGCCAGTGAGGTTGCCGGCCCTCAGCCAAAGAACAAAGATCATAAAATGTAGATAGATAGATAGATATATATATATATATATATATATATATATATATATTCAAGTTTATTAAAGTATTATTAAAAATGTCAACGTTTGCGCTAATCGTGCCACGTCGGATGACCGACGTCCACGTCAACAATTTTCGGCCAAAATTGACCAGATGGACTCTATGGTACCAATACAAAAGGGTTTAAGACTAAATTTGTCCAATTAAAAGGTTTAGGACTGAATTGATACCAATGCAATAGGTTTAGAACTTTTTTGGTAGTTTTCCCCAATCTCGAACAAGTCTACCTCACTCATCATCATCATTATTATTAGTGAATTACATTATTACTCCGTTTCTTAACGGTTCAAAAATTTGGGAAAAACTGTTTCTCTAACACTTATAATGCACGAAACATCAATTTTACAAAAAAAAAAATAAAAAAAATCAATATAATGATAATGTACACTTAACAGATCACAAGCCCAAGCCCAAGCCCAAGCCCAATCGTTGGATCTTGCCCATCAACAATTTCCTTGCTTTTATGGATGATTTTGCACTTTACAAAACAGGAGTGATAGTATAATGCTTGGGTACTACATATGATTTATAAAATTTTGTATGTCAAATAATATGGTTAGTAAATCGGGTATTAAATATGAACCGCTTATTTGAATGCTTTTGTAATTAGTCGCATCACTTAGTACCCTGATTGTGTGTGAACTAATTTTAATGTATCTAGCATTGGATATAGCGAAAGGTTTCAACTCTTCAGGTTCAATATCAGCTTATAGAATACGAGTCCTATCGGTCTATCAAATTTCAAGTTCGACGTTGGGTCGGGTCGGGATTAATTAGGGCCAGGTTCATTTCGAGTTGCCTAGTTTTGGGACTCAAGTCAGGATGAATTTGGGTCTTTATTAGTTTCAAAGTTCTCTTGGATTTCGGATTGTTTGCATGCAAGCCTACTTCCATTTCGATCGCTTCGAGCCGATTATTGGAAATAAATATTTATATGTACTCGAATCTACGGGTCGGTTCTTTTGAATTAATGTTCTGAGTATTGTATGTCATTTATTTTGAAGGTGGCTCTCCATGATTATCAGTTATATCCTAAGTAGCACCGACACTGACACGCGACATAAAACGACACGACACGCCGCCACGTCATTTCTAAAAAAAAATAGAGAATTCAGACACGTTGGGACACGTTGTAAATTAAATATATACTTTAATATATACATGGTAAATTATCATGTATATACAAAAATATCAGTTATGAGTTTCTTTTTCTTCTGTTAGGGATTCACGATTAGGTTTCATTTTTAAGTTGACTGGATATATGACTTAAGTATATATATTTTTGATAAATTTACATTTTGACCCATAATTTATTGAAAATGCTTAAAATTGACCCATAAGTGTCGAAATGGGGTGTCGGGATGCTGGACTCGCGTGTCGCTGACGTGTTTGGATCGCTGACCACGTGTAGGTCGCATGTTGGAGAGTTTCGGAGTGTCGAAGAATGTTGAACACGATATGACACGTAGGTCCCCAAAGAGTGTCGGTGCTTCCTAGGTCATGTCTAGTAAATTGCAACATATATATAAGTTACAATCATATGTTAGCTATAATGAAGCAAAATTACATGTAAAAGGGAAAATTACCAAAAAAATCATAAACCTATGCAATTGTGTCAATTCAGTCATAAACTTTTTTTTTGGCCAATTGAGTCATAAAATTTTTGTATTTATGCCAATTCAATCTATCCAGCCAACTTTGGCGGGCCTGCACTGACGTGAACGCGGGCGCTGACATGGACGTTTTTAATAATATGTTAATATGTTTTCGAATTATTTTTTGCTTTTCTTTCTTTTTCTTTTTTTTTCATCTCCTTCTTGCTTCAACCAGTCACCGGATCGCCGGCCCTCCCCTCTGGCCGTTGGCCGATCCCGCGACCGGCTGGAGGAATAAGGAGAAGAAAAAAAAGACGAATAAAAGAATAAAAAGTAACAAAATTTTAAAAAATATTAGCATATTATTAAAAATTGCCACGTTAGCGTCGAATGGCGTCCACGTCAGAGCCGACCAGCTAAAAGTTGGTTAGATAGGCTAAATTGACACAAATGCAAAAATTTTAGGACTCAATTGACAAAAAAAAATGTTTATGACTGAATTGACACAATTGCAATAAGGTTAAGACTTTTTTGATAATTTTCTCATAGGTATAAACATAATATTGGTATTTCTAGTCTTTAACGTCCACTGCATGATCGCTCCTAAAGTTTTGTCTGACGTCGAATGTTCAATCTTGTCCTTCTCCAAATCAAACGAAAATTAGGGTTTGAAATCGGGACAAAGCATCGCACTCACTGTGCATGTCACATTCTTCCTCAAGCTTTTCATAGGTATTGCATGTTTTCTAGTTTTCATTTTAACATGTTAATGCATGTTAATTGATGATACTGAATATTTAAAAATAGTACAAGAGTTGGGGTTTTGGGTTTTAGGGTTTAGAGTTTTGAATCGTTATACATTAAAGAAAGCATCGCAATATTTTCGTTTGCATGAAACATAACGAGAGATGGGGCTTCTGAAGCTGCCACGTGCCTGCTTCATGATTTTGGAGAGTGTAGACGAGATAGGAATCGTATTATTGATAAAGACATGTCTTTTATCAATCAAGAAAATATGTACGTGAGATTTGGAATCATTGTAAATATCTAATTAATCAATAACTCAACATAGTAATACTACTGGATTCGATAAATTAAGATCATAATGACATGAAATTCAAGAACATATGGTATGCACATCTAGCACCTCGGATATAGGATAAGACACACACCCGCTTTGTGCTAGAAAATTGATCTGAGCTAACTAACACATCGAGATAAGATTAATTAGAGTTGCAAAACAAACAAAATTATCAAAATTTTGAAGTTAGAACAAAATGATAAGAGTGGATAGATAGATCATGGATTTGGATAGGGTGGCAAGTAGGGGTCTGTCTGATCTATCACCAAAATGCCCCACCATTCGAGCGAGTTACCTTGTCCTGTGGTGCATTACTTGCAAAAGGGAACCATATACCTGGTAATAGTCGACGCCCTCTTCATTATTTTATCAGAAAATGGCGCATTGTTTTCTGTATTTTCACTAGCAATATAAAAAAGTTGCTCCCGCTTCATGCTCCGACGTGCATTGTTACTTTCTTCGTCTTCCCCCAAGAAAAGTTGCAGAGCCACAGACGACCATGGCTACTTCTCTCGCCTCTAGTCTTATTCTAGCGGTGATGCTGTGTTCGGGTCTGGCTCGCGCCGAGCTCGAGCGGTTCGAGTACTCGCCGAAGCCCAATGGCTCACTGAGCTTCTTGGTGGTGGAAGATTGGGGAAGAAGAGGACTTTACAACCAAACTCAAGTTGCTCTTCAGGTCATAATCTTAATTCTTCAACAAGTAAGTACACTACAAGTGCCAAAACTTGTGTACGGCATTCACTTTAGTGCCAAAATTGTCAAAACGATCACTTAAGTGCCAAAAAACTTTCAAAACAATCACTTAAGTGCCAAATTTTTTGAAAAACGATCACTTCAGTGCCAAAACTTTCAAAACGATCACTTAAGTGCCAATTTTTTTTTAAAATGATCACTTCGGTGCCACATCCAGCGACCCAGAATTGGCACTGAAGTGATCATTTTTAAAAAAAATTGACACTTAAGTGATCGTTTTTTTTATAAAAAAATTGGCACTTAAGTGATCGTTTTGAAAGTTTTGGCACTGAAGTGATAGTTTTTAAAAAAAAAATTGGCACTTAAGTGATCGTTTTGAAAGTTTTGGCACTGAAGTGAACGCCGTCCACAAGTTTTGGCACTTGTGGTGTATTTTAGCCCCTCTTTGGTGCTTTATCTGTCATTATTTACCTTCAGAGTCCTTTATGTGAATACATACATATATATATATATAGTCATGGTTCTTTAGGTTAAATATTGTCATCAAGGCTATGTATAGTGAAAGACATGCATAACCTTATGAAATACACGAGATGAAACTTGTAAGGCTAATCCTCATAGATCAAATTATCATTGTCGACTCTTATCCTAATTCCTAAGCTCAACCAATCAGAAGTTTTAGTTCCTTGGATTATAATATATGCTTTCTCGTGCAGAACAACGCGGACATGCGACAAGAGAAATCATTCTTTTTTGCTTTCCAATGCAGTAATGAAACGTCCAATTACTATTCTCGATGCCCCGCAGACTTGATTTCGTTTTTGTGGCTTTTGACGATTTGGGTCGTGGATATCTTACCCTCCTCGATCTCTCTTACTTATATACGAAACATTAAACCAGTATGTTTTATTTTATTTTATTTGTCAAACCTACTCTTGAGAACGCATCTTGAGAGCTTAATTATGCTCGATTTCCTGAACAGATAAAAGTAAGTGGCCATATACATGTGTACAGTTCTCGAAGTTTGAATTAGCTATGTTTGGCAGATGGGCATAATTGGGGAGATGATGGACATAGATTTCGTGGCCTCCACAGGCGATAGCTTTTACGACAACGGACTCACCGGCGTCGACGATCCTGCATTCGACAAGTCATTCTCCAAAATTTACACAGCACCTAGTTTGCAAAAGCAATGGTACAATGGTACAATGGTAATTTCCTAGCCCTTTAATGACCCGATAGGTTAGGCGAGGTAGGAGCAACTAATTCCTAGCCACACATTGACACTAAATCAATACGACATGATAAGTACAATGGTGAAGAAGAAGAAGAAGAAGAAGTATCTAACATATTAAACTACCAAGAAAGGATATATAGGCATTGTGAGTTCTCCCGAACATGACGGCGAAGGGAGTTAAGGTTGCCCTAAAGGAAGGGTTGCACTAAACTGGCAAAGAGATGAGAAGTTTTCCACAACCGAATACATAACATGTCAGAACATACCATAGCAGCCTGTTGTTGGGAATCAGCTAACCCCAAGCTCTTATCCAGGGACAAAACTCCGGCTAGAATTATGGTCAGAATTTGATTCCTAAGAACCCTGTGATGGGCCAAGTAACTCAGCCTACAATCCCTATAAACCAGGAGTCCTTGGCCAACTTAATCGAATAGTTTTCAATCCGCTAAACCTATACGTGTGTGTATTGATCACCGATTCGTATCGATACAATTTTCTGTCTTTTTTCGGTGCATGCAGTTTTGGGCAACCATGACTATAGGGGTAATTAAGGAGATTTGATCAGCAGATAAGATAAAGCAAAACATACAATCGCAAGATCTTCGTGTATATTAACCTAAAATTCCATTGTTTTGGCTTACCGGCATCGACAATGAAAGATCTCGAGCAGAGCCAGGAGGCCATAAGTATGACTGGAGAGGAGTATTGCCCAAGAGAAGTATCTCTCCAATCTCCTCAAGGAACAAATCGTCGATTCTGCCCTTATGCAGATGTATCTTGCACATGATGCGTCATAATCTCGAGAGCACGAACCGAGCTAGGTAATTGAGAAGGTCCTGATCCGATTTTGAACTCGGCGTTGCAACGGTGGGTACAAAATGTAGATTTGGCTCTGAAAGAATCGAGTGCGAAATGGAAGATTGTGGTCGGGCACCATACCATCAAAAGTGCTGGACTCCATGGGAGCACTCATGAGTTGGTAAAGCAGCTTCTTCCATCCTTGAGGTAATTCCCACTTCCCTTTGAGAAACCACCGTGATGAAATTTCTAAGTCCTTGAACAACAGCTTTTCTGGATATCTTCACGATGTTCTATTTTCAGGAGAATAATGTCGATCTGTACATCAATGGCCATGATCATTGCTTGGAGCATGTATCAACTGCCGACAGGTAACGTTTCCCCCATCATCTTAGAAAGGCCAAAGACATAAATTTTCCTCTCAGTTGGAATGAAAAAGGAAAAAAAAAAAAACATTTAGGAGATTTTGTCCACTCTTGCATTACTAGTGGAAAATAAAAGTTAGTTTTTGTGTTGTTGATTAAAGGAAGATTCGACATCTATCTTGAATATTATAAAAGCTATAAAGAGAAGGAATTCTGTTAACGAGTACTCTCGAGACACTTGTTAAGTATACTTTAGTTGATGCACTTGGATTTTCAAGACACTGATCATACGAGACCGTAAGGTCATCAATGCATTGTAAACTGTAAAATTTCTTTAATTTAGTTTCAACGAGAACTTGTTAACGAAATCTAATAGGTAATAGCGAATAATCGGGTTGTCGAATTGGGGCGACTTTAATGCAGCCCAATCCAATTTTTGACGAGCGGTGATGGGTCGAAGGCGTGGAGGGGGGTGATGAAATGGCCGACGAATCCGAAGGAGGTCAAGTTCTATTACGACGGGTAAGGCTTCATGTCCGTGAGAATCACCCTGGCCCAAGCCGACGTCGCGTTTTACGACGTTTCCGACAGGGTTTTGCACACGTGGAGAAGGACAAAGGAAATTTTCTCCATCGTGTAGAGAAAGATTATGATTTCTGCTTGATCTTTGTGTGAAGATTTGTAATAATCTTTTGGGAAAATTGTCAAAAGAGTCCTTAACCTATTGCACTTTTGTCAATTCAGCCCTCAACCTTTTAATATTATCAATTCAGTCCTAAACCTTTTGGCTGCGTCTGGTTGTCCGGATTTCTAGCCAGGATCAGATTGGATAGGATCAGATATGAAATCTATGGATTTTGCCATGTCTTATCCACTGTTTGATGAATCGCAGTAATAGAGCCGGATATGTTCATATCATATCATGTTCATTGTTTGGTATTTACGACATATCGATGTAACTGAATTTGAAAATGCACAAATGAAGACTATAAGAATCTTTCATAATTCACTGCCAAATCTAGTAAGAAAAAGAAAATATAACCATTCACCTTTGCGACTATGAAAAGTTACGGAGGAGAATAAGGTTTGACTCTCTTTCTGCTCGTAGAGTTTTATCGTGAAATAAAAAATTACAAAGCAGTCATGAAACTTCAATATGAACTAGAGACATAGAGAAGAAGGAGATGGAGATGCTATTTTTTTTTTTTAAAATTTCATTGCCCCTCATTTTTCGAGAATTAGAAAGATCATTTTCAAGTTTTAATATGTTCACTTAAAATCTGAGTTCTTTTACTTCATTTATTACTTATTTTTTAATTATAAATCTCTTTTTATCATTATTTTGATTACCTTCCATCATTTCTTTAAAAAAAATTATTAAATAACAAACTATACTATTATACTTAAAATATGTAATGATATAGAAACTAGGTATATGTATATATGTACAAACTATATATTATAAAGAAGAAATAAATTAAATTATACATAAGATTTAGAATAAATAAAAATGAAAATTAGTTTTTTTTGTTATTTTGAGTTTTCTTTTTAACATTAGAATTCAAATATATTTAATTTTAATTATTATTTTAATTTTATTAGATAAGAAGTTTGTTATTCAGAAAAATAGTTTTTATACCATGAACAAAAGAAATCATATCCACCTTTATCCCACCTCCCCCATGGGATAGTTATATCCAGGCTGTATCCCCCTTATATCCCACTGTATCCTATCCTGAGCAGGAACCAAACACAAGATATGATAAATTTTATCATATCCCGTCTTTTATCATAACTGCCAAACGTAGCCTTTGTATTTGTGTCAATTCAGTCGTAAACCTTTTTTTTTGTGCTAATTCAGTCCTAAATCTTTTGTATTTGTGCCAATTCAGTTCATCCGGTCAACTTTGGCCTGTCGACGCTAACGTGGATGCTGACCGGTGCTGACGTGGACGATAGCGCTGGTGTTAGCAAAATTTAATAATATTTCAATTTTTTTCTCTTTCCTTTTTTTTTTCCTTTCTTCTTCCTCCAGCAAGTTGCCGGCAAGGTCAACCTCCCCGGCCTCAAGCGAAGCTAGCCACCGACGGTGGCTAGCGGGGGCGAGCCTCGCCTGCACTGGGGCAAGGTGCGACCTTGCCCAGATCTGGCCTGGGCGAGGTAGCCTTGCCATGGCTAGGCGAGGCGTGACCTCGCCCAAGCCAGATTTGGGTGAGGTCGCGCCTTGCCCAGCCGTCGATGAGGTACCTCGGTGGTGACCGGTTAGAGGAAGAAGAAAGGGAAAGAGAAAAAAAAAGAAAAAAAATAATTTCGAAAAAAGTATTAAAATATTATTAAATTTTGTCCACATTAGCACTGGCCAACATCCGCATCAGTGTCGGCCAGTTAAAGTTGGCCAGATGAACTGAATTGGTGCAAATGCAAAATATTTAAGACTGAATTGAAAAAATTAAAAGATTTATCACTGAATTGGCAAAAGTCCAATAGATTTACGACTTTTTTGACAATTTTCTTTAATCGTTTGGTAAACTGTCATTTGTAAGTCCATCGGTTTCTCTATTTTTTATTGAGCTTATGTTGTTTGAATTCCACCAGCCAATCAAAAAATTATTCTGTTTCATGCAGTTACAACGATTCTTACGCAAAATTTTGGCAGAGTGACACCTCAAGTGCCGATATTTGTGTACGGCACTCACTTTGGTACCAATATTTTTTTAAGCTCACTTATAAATGCCAAATCGGAGAAAAATCGATCACTTTAGTGCCAATGGCGCGAAATTCCGACCAACTAATTACGTATTATTTATTTTTAATTTTTTAATATTATGTGGCAATTTAAAAAAAACAAATCAGGCCACGTGTCATCCAAGTGGACTTTTAAACTTAAAAATAAGTTAATTTTTTTAAAATTAAAATTAAACATAAAAATAATCTAAAAAAATAAAAGTAAGAAATAAAAACAAAATGGGTTGTTTACAGCGAGCCTTCGCCACTGCAACTTCTTTTATTTTTTTTATTTTATTTTTTTAGCTTTTTTTTTTTAGTTTTTTAACTTATTTTTAGTTTTTTAATATTATGTCGAATTTTTTATTAATTTTTAGCTTTTTTTTATTGCTGATTGGGATTTTCCAGCGAGCCACGTGGATGCCATGTAAGATTTCCGACAAAGTTCACCGGAGTTGGCACGGAAATAACCGTTTTTCAAAAAAAAAAATTGGCACTTAAGGGCCTGCATGGCAACCATTCTAATCCTAAAAATTGATTCTGATTAGAATGATTTTTTTTTATTCTGTTCCTTGGATGAGTTTTAGAGAATCAGAACGTATTTGATAGCTGCACAAAATTTTTGTTCTTGGAACAGAAACGCGTTTGGTAAGTTTATAAAATTTTTGTTCTGGAAATAATTTCTCTTCCCAATTTGTGTCATTTAAGTCAAATTATTACGTAGTTACTTTGTGAAATTTCATCCATTCAATTAATTCATATTGATTCTCTTATATAACATATTGCATATTGCATATAACATTTTTTCGTGCTATTCCGTCTAATTGCAGTGTCATAACGAGTCATTTTAAGCTTAAAAAAGGAGAGACCATGTTAGGTTAGTGTGTGATTTCAGATTAGCTCGGGCCCTCCTAGGTCTATACCAAATCGCAACGAGAAAATATCAAATTCGATCTTAGTGTGATCAGTGGCATGTGTATGTGTACATGCAAATGGAGTCGCAACCAGTCTTTGAGAAAGGTAGATCGAAAACCTTATCGAACAGTCGGGAGAAACCATTCGATTCTACGCAACCAGAGAAATCTAGGGTCCGGAAACTTGGTTACGTCGGTGTTTCTACCGACGCCTTTTCGGCACCGAAGTTGAATGTTTTCTAAATGTGTTTCATGCGAATTTTCAATTCATTTTTAAACATATGAGGTAAGCCAATGCAAAGTGTTCACACAGGTTATTTTTGTCTTTTTCCAAATTTTCTAAAACTAGACTAAGTCTAAAGTACCTAAACCTAGGCAAATCACAACCAATGAAATCAAGTGCACAATCAAGAAATCCTGGCATTGATAAATTATATCATAAAACCCTAATGAAGCCCTAAGGACTTAGAGAAATGTGGTTCGGGTTTAATTTCCAAGGTGTTTATGATTTTCCTAAAACAAAAAATAAAATCTATGAAATTTGGAGAATCTAGGCCCAAATTTATGAAAATGAGGTCAAACTAGCCTAATCTAAGCTTCTTCTATTTCTATGGATTTTCTGAATTTTTTGAATTTTTTGAATTTTTTTTATTTTTTTATTGTCTTAAGTATTTTTTTTTTTTTAAATGAGAGTTCATTCTGTTTTAGGTCGAGGGAAAATCGATGAGAGAACTGAAAGGGAAAAGTGAAAGATCTTGGACTTCATTCTGTTTTGTGATTCTCAAAAGTGATTCTTTTTTCTAGAAACAACTTTTTTTTTGTTCTTGTTTTTGCTCCAAAACTGTTCCAGAGAACAGAATCGGAATCGGAATCATTCACATTACCAAACATGATTCTCATCCTTTTTTGTTCTAGGGAACAGAATCAGAAAACCAGAATGGTTGCCATGCAGGCCCCAAGTGAGCTGAAAAAAAATATTGGCATCAAAGGAAGTGTCGAACACAAATATAGAGACACTTGAGGTATCCTTCTACCCATAATATGATTGCCCATTTTCTTATGCCGAAACCCGTCCGAGTCGCTCATTAGTAAGACCAATATTTGGCTCCCGCTACTATGGAAATTAAGAAGGGAAAATTATCATAAAAGCTATAAATTTATTACATTTGTGCCAATTCAATCCTAGACCTTTTAATTTAATCATTTTAGTCATAAACCTCTTAACAATTTGCAAATGTGGTAAATTCGGCCAATTTTGGCTAGAAATTACTGATGTGGACGTCGGGCATCCTAAGTGGCACCACCAATGTCACGTGAACAATATTTGTAATTTTTTTCAAATTTTTTTTTTAAATTATTTATTTCTTTTCTTCTTTTTTTCCTTTGTTGTGACCGGGGAGGACGAGAAACCCTCGCCGACCACTTGCGAGGGTCACGGCCTCACCCAGGTCAAGCTGTCCCCCTCGCCTTTGGCCATCTAGGGTGGCCTCGCTGATGGCCAACCATCACCTGAGACCGGCCACCGGCAAAAAGGAAAAAAAAAATAGAAAAAGGGAAAAAGGAAGAAAAAAAAAGGAAAAAAAATCAGGAAGAAAATTCGAATTTTTTTTTAGAAATTATCCACGTCAGCGCCGGTATGTCATATAGGACGGTTGGTGCTGACTAGACCACTATGTCAACGTTTTCTAGTGAAAATTGGCCGGAATGACTACATTGGCAAATCGTCAAAAGGTTTAGGACTGAATTGGCACAATTAAAAAGTTTAGGACTGAATTGCCACAAGTGCAATAGGTTTAGGAATTTTTCGGTAATTTTCCCTAGTTAAGAGCGTGTCACTTTATCATACTTTTACATGTTTGGTAACATAGGTTCACTTATCATCCATAGTGAAGTTCCCGTTGACAAACTTCGTCTTCACCTTGTCAACCGTAGCTTGACAAGAGTTAGAAAGGGGTCCTAGTCTCGGGAGACCGAGAGATTGCCCAGTCTCATGCGATCTCCCATCTGAGGTCGCAGCCTCATGTAGGAGGTCATAACCTCAATCGCGAGGGCGAGTAGAGAGAGAGAGAAGATGTTAGACGAGGCTTTTTCTAGAGATAAATTGCTCTAAAGATTAGGGACATTTTGCTTAGCTTAAGATAATTGGACCTGATCCAGTTATCCCTAACCTCAGGGAATCCATTTCATTTCCTTTATACATAGTTTAGGATGTGCTTTCATGAATATCTGGCTTCGTTGGCCTTGACGTTCCCCCCACGATGAAGCCAAAAACATCTATCGCCGTCGAGAAAACCTTCTTTGGAGAGAGATTCTTTCCCTCGGATGACTACGCAACACATCTGAAGCCATTTTATTAATATGCCAGTTACAAATTCAGACGCTAACTGGTGGACACACGACCTACGCACATCGTCAAAGCCAACAACATTTGACATTTCATTCCAAATTTTTTCCCCGTCCGATGTTGTTCCTCTCCACAAACCATCCATCGTTGTCAGCCCCCACTTTCGTCCAATCCCAAGCTATCTTCTCACCATCAAACAGCGCCCAACAAAGCTATATAAAATGCCCAGATCAAGAACCACATAAGGTATCAGCCTCAAGAAAGTCATTCCACTCCTACCTCTATTCGTTTTCCCTTCATTAATTCCTGATCCGTTCTTTGGATTGCTTTGAGCTCTGAACACGTTTCCGTGGCTAAACGAGAGGATGGTTGAAGGCGGGTGTCGGGTTCTCTTCTTGGGCGGCTTGTTGTTATGGCTAGGCATGGCTCCGCCGGCCACGTCGGAGTTGCAGCGGCTCCAGCACCGTGCCAGACCCGGCGGGGCTCTGAGCTTCTTGGTCGTCGGCGACTGGGGAAGAGAAGGGAACTACAACCAATCTGAAGTTGCTTCCCAGGTTTGCACGTACACCCTTTCTCTTCTTTTTCTTTAGGCGTTTCTTTACGTTGGAACCTCCTTAACAACTTCGGGTTGATTTCGAGAAATTTGAGGAAAGCACTCATTTTTTTCCTACCAATTAACACTAATACTGATGGCCGACAGTTTAGTTGATCCGTGAACGAGGTCCCAGTCCTACGTAAATTGCACCCGATGAAATTCATACTAATAGATGCCGTCATATTTAGTTTCCCTAATCCTTTTAATCGATGCACTTAAAAGTACAATTAAGTCCAAAACATTAACATACACTGAAAAATGCAATTTAAGGCCGTTTCGACGGCAACTTTTCAGCGCCGCTAGACAAAAATCTAATGTTATTGGTTGGAAGAACTCTATCGTGCTCTTTGAAATAAAGAGATTTTGAAACTTCCATCTTATAAATTATCGAAAGCCGAAGAGTTCGATTGCAAGTCGTGGATTAGGTTTAGGACGGCCTTCCTACTTTCAACGAAGCTAATAACATTTATGATTTAACGTGATGATGAATGGTAGCCATACACACATGTTACTTGATAAATGCCCCTTTTATTTTTCTTACTTTATGAGAATCCATTCGTTTCCTTTTCTCTCTATTTATTTCTCAGCTCGTTTTGTTTTTTCTCTTCGGTTTAGTGTGGGAATGTGTCTTGGAAAAGTCAATCGATTTCTGATGGAACCTTCACCGGCAAGGCAAGTCACATAATTGTCGACAAATTGCATCAGTTACGTAAGCGAGTGAATCTCTTAACCTCCTAATATCGATTATAAAACGAAATTCCACCCAACTAGAACCTAATTCTCTAGGACACGTTCTTGCATTCCTCGTCACACATTTTACGAGCACGATGTGGATCAATTAAGTCCTAAATTTTTCAATTGTGTCAATTTAGTCCTAAATCTTTTGATAATTGTGCCAATTTAGTCCTAAACCTTTTTACGATTTGTCAATTTAGTCCTAAACTTTTTGGCAATTTGTCAATGTCGTCATTTCAGCCCATTCTCAAAATAATAGGTTTATGACTAAATTTGCAAAACTTCAAAAGGTTTTGTGCTAAATTGACACAATTTAAAGGTTTAAAGTTGGCAAAATGTCAAAAAAAATTAAGACTAAATTAACACAATTGGAAGGTTTAAAACTGAATTGGCTGTCGAATAATAGGTTTAGGATTTTTTGGATAATTATCCCGATATTATTCTTTATGGACAGCATCGCGTGCCTTGGCTTCCAAATTGCATGTCGGTGGCAAGTTCGTGACCTAGTTGTCATGGAAAAGCCACTTTGTTTATTACCCAAAAATGAAAGCAAAAAAAGCAAAAGGGTTTTTTTTTTTTTTTTGTCGAAAACCAAAGTGGTTTCTTGTCTGGGATTTCTACAATATGTGGGTGTAATGTCACGATCACGCGTGACCATTACACTTAGGCTTACGTTATTCATGTTCTCCCTCGCATCAACCAAGCATAATTCCATCGGATATTCCGATTGTGATTTCTAATTCACGTTAGAAAACAAAAAGCCACGCTCCCATTTTACAAAATAGAACTACTTAAAAGCATATATTGAGGAGTTAGCCGTCGGATTGGGTGGATGCTCCCCCTACCACGTCTTACCCTTTTAGATTATGATAAATTCCTTTGACATTCACCAAATACCAATAATTGAGGTGTACCTCAGCAATCAGATTGTCCATGTCCATCGTGTTGATCCTAAAAGATGTTTTTCGTTCAATTGTAATACCAATCGAATCCCAATTGAGACAATTTTAGAACTTCGAATTCTCCTATTTGATTGCTGAAGCACTCGATAAAGGAACTATGGAAAAATGATCGGCTCACCGAATCTCGTCACCGATAGAAACGTTAGCTAGAGTACCTTGTGGCACGAGTAAGCTCGCGCTTCATCGTATAGTTTGAGAAATTTTCGCCTTTGTTTAGCCTTTGAATTCAAGCCGAGAGTGTAGGGAATCACAATCTAATTGATACTTTGATTTTTGGTGTGTCCCCATTGATTATGGTAGATGGGAGTGATCGGAGAGAAGCTGGGCATAGACTTTGTGATCTCCACCGGCGACAACTTCTACGAAGACGGATTGACCGGAGAAGACGACCCTGCATTTTCCAAGTCATTCACCGACATCTACACCGCCCCGAGCTTGCAAAAGCCGTGGTACAATGGTAGCTTCCGAACCATTGAAATTGATCACAACTCTATATAATCCTCAAAGAAAAGGACAAAGCAAAACTATTTGCAAAACTATTTAGGGATTGTAAACAGATTCTGATTTCCTTCATCTTAATGATCTTGTGCTTGTGGAACGCACAGTTTTGGGCAATCACGATTATAGGGGCGATGTTGAGGCCCAACTAAGTCCTGTCTTAAGGGAGAAGGACAGCAAGTGGATTTGCTTCAGATCATATATCCTAAACGCAGGTAAATTCTCTTATGGTCCTTCTTAGTATATGTCTTTATTAATCTCTTGAATGGCCAAAATCGTGTGGACAGATTTTCTCCCTACGTTTTGCTTTTCACTTAGAAGCGATTGACTTGGGGTAATTCGGACAGAAATCGTCGATTTCTTCTTCGTGGACACCACACCTTTCGTCGACGACTACTTCACCAACCCTGGAGAGCACAAGTACGACTGGAAGGGCGTGGAGCCAAGGGACAAGTACCTATCGAACCTCTTGACGGTACGCACCTCCGATTTTATATTAGACATTTTCGGAGCATACTATCCCTTAAGTGAGATTTATTTTTTCCTAATTAAGCCATACATATCCCTTTTTCTATTTAAAATGCCTGTAATAGGATGTGGATTCAGCTCTAAAGGACTCCTCAGCAAATTGGAAAATCGTGGTCGGGCACCACACCATAAAAAGCGCAGGTCATCACGGCGTCACCGTTGAGCTCGTCAAGCAGCTCCTCCCCATCCTTCAGGTCATTCCTTAAAATTCTCATTTTCGGGGTCGATTACTAAATTATTTATACGCACCCACTTCAACATTTATTCCACGTCAGCTATATCCTAGGATAATGTCTCAATTACTTGTATTCTTTTTTTCTATTGCATCAGGCCAATAATGTTGACCTCTACGTGAACGGGCATGACCATTGCTTGGAGCACATCACCAGCACAGACAGGTATTGTTGTCTAGGGTTTTGGCATTAGGTTTCTTTGATCTTCTCCTTCAATACTGATAACAATAACTCGTTTTCTTTATATAATAAAAAAAAATTTGCAGTGAAATTCAATTCATTACGAGTGGAGGCGGGTCGAAGGCGTGGAGGGGCGACATAAGGTCGTGGAAGCCGGAGGAGATGAAGTTCTATTACGACGGGCAAGGTTTCTTGTCCGTTAACATGACCAAAGACCGGGCCGATCTCGTCTTCTATGACGTCTTCGGACAAGTCTTGCACAAATGGTCCATCTCCAAACAGCTTCACGCCGCTGCTTAAAAATCATACTCGGAGCTCTAATTATAGCAAAAAAATTTCTACACAGAGGGAGAACAAAGTTATATGGTTAGTCGCCGATAAAGAGATCAAATCTCTTTGGGTATTATGTTCATGAAGCAGCCGAAACACGCGAAAATGTTTTAGAACATGCTGTAAGTCGACTTTGATGCAGAAAAATAAACGGGACATGTATATCGATACGATGCATAACGAAAAAGAAATATACCCGTTAAGAAGTTCATCTCTCCGTGATCTCCCTTGCTAAAGCTGAACTGAACATCCGCTCTCGTAATTTTACTTCTCTTGTTTCTGCAAATGTTACATGGCTTGGCTAGTAACTTGAAGAGACCAGCTGCTAGCGGCAGCAAAAAATGGGGAAAATGACTTGCACTTCCTTTCAAGTTTGGGCTGTGAAGTGATGCCATGATCAAAGTATTTGTCGGATCGATGCCTTCCAATTGGATCCGTGCTGTCCATTAGCGTGGAATCCAAGAGAGGCTCATGATGGAATCCGCAACGATGAACAGTTTGAGACATTGTTAGACTACCTTCTCAAGGGAAATTTAAGCTTATGATATGCAGAGGCATCTGAAAACAAATCCTAATTCAAAGCTCATCAAATGCAACGTCGAAGATTGACTGATGATTTCTCCAGTAAGGTAAGCTCCTAAGTAAATCCTTCTGAAGCCCGTTCGTGTAATCTCTCCACGCATCGACAGCAGCAGAAAAGCTGGCCCAACGAAATACTTCAGGTGTCCCACTCCCATCACAGCTCGAACAACCGAATGTCGTCTGTGCCAATCGTCGATCCTGTACAAATGCTGATTCCAAATCCCTTACCTTCTGGCTTTGTGATCGGGACAGTGGGATCACCTTTCCTTCCTCCAATATAGTGGCGTGTCTCTGCAACTCGGAAGCTTTCCACGAGTAATACTGAACCACCTGATCAGGAAAGGAATGACTTGGATACTTAAAGAACTTATCACATCACCACCAAAATTTAAAAGAAATGTTCCTAAAGCAAGTAAACCAGACCTTATTTAGAGATCTCTGAATGATGAAACATAGACAGATTACCAAACAGTACTCAAACCTCCATACTTCATGCACTTGGCAAGTACGTTATCGTTCAGTAATTTTGTGTAATACCTAAAAGCTATCCATCTTGCTTGAGTGAATACTAAACAGGTTAGACAAATTTTACTCCATATCTAAGAATTTGTCCCCACATTTGACAATATATCCCGAACTATAAAACAGAACAAAGTCAAAAAGTTGAGAATACCTGCAGCGCATGCAACACATTTTCAAATTCCTGGTTAAACAACCCATTATTCCTTGTTAACCGCAGCGGTTTCATCAAAACATCAGACACGTCCAAGAAGTTTGTCTTGTCCTCCGAAGGACAAATACCAAATCCCAGAGCATATATTCTTGCACAGCATATGTTGATTGCTGAATCATGGTCAGAAGATTGATCTGGTGAAAACCAGTACATATTACTGGATGCTGGCAAGGGTAAGTTGAAGCCAGGAACATCAGTCACCACAGTTGAGAAAATCTCTGAGAGACGAGAGACAAGTTTGGCATCCTCATCATGAGAACCATCACGGCTAAACCATAGTGTAAGAGTAAGTCTTTCCCCATCGATGATCTGTAAAGAAATGAAGTAGCACTAGAGATAGAGGCCGCGAAATATGTATCATAAACATAGTAGTGCGGCAAGGTGGCGGCCTAGACCAATGAAATTGCTAGTGTTGCACACCCATTGTCCCAGAATACCGTATCACCTTAATCATATCTTCAACACACAATTGTCGACTAGCGGGTGTTTTGAGGCTAGGTCCACGTGAATTCAAACCTAAGTTGTAGCAATAGCCACATCTATAGAAGTCTTCATTACTTGCAACTACAAGAAAAGCAAGATGCATTTGTTGGAGCAGCCTCAAAGAGGGGGAACAGCGTTTTTCCTCTCTAAAAGATTAAGTTATACCTTCTGTCCGCCAGGCCCCCACTTGAAAATCATGCAAATAGTGAAATGCTAACAAGAGTAAAAACATCAATGTCAGAGCATTTAAAATCAATCTTAACTTCCTCGTGACAGCATCAATTCCTAATATCCTCCGTAACCCTATAAGAGGTCGGAGCAGATATCCAGGTGTGCGCGCACGGCTGTGTGTGAATGTGTGTGAGGGCATGCACCCCTGTCGGGGGGAGAGAGAGAGAGAGAGAGAGTCATAGTCATCTGAACTTACCTCATCAACAGAATGTACATTTCGGTTGTCAGCAGTGTATATCAGAACATCCTGACCAAAAACAAGGATTCAATTCAATCAAGCTTGCCGAATAGCTCAACAAGAGACATAATTGTCAACTTTTATATCCACAGAAGGAAAAGAATACTAATGTACAATTTTACTAACATTGATTGGCAAAATCAGATTTATACCCTTTAAGCCCCATACTATCATATTTAGCTCAAGTGCTTAATAAGAGACACAGAATCACGATCGGTCATTATTATCATGCCTTCGAATTAATCTATATGTTTATCAGAAAACTTTTATAGTTGTAATTCCATACTTCTTTGTCTAAACCACCCTATATCATAACCTAGGGAAAACTCAACCAGTTTCAACTACGTCATCAATACTTTATTGTTCAAATAATTAAAATTCATGACTCCTTTCTCATCAGCAAACTCAAATATCATCATACATGACCATTGACCAAACACATAGTGGATATACCACTTGAAAGAACTACAGAGACATACTTACGCCAGCTGAAGGTTTAACAGTTGTGGGTTCACCGTCCTGGAAATGGAATAGCCCACCTCTAAAATCTCTCCCATAGCTATTCAAATAACAAACTGCCTTTGGCCACCATAATGACAAAGACTCAGCAATGTGAGCTAGAAACACAAGAACCTTACAAGATAATAAAACAGTACCGTTTGTACAAATTCATAAATCAATTTTGGAACTTCCAAGAACAAGCAAGGCGTAATACTATCAAGCAAATAAAAATTCGAAGTCAGGAGCCTCAGGATATGTATGAAGGATGAGTTTTATTATTAACAAACAGTGTGTTACCGCAAAGTCCCTCTGTTTCAGATAGGGCCTGTTATCATCACTATGCCATCCAATGCTCGCTCCTTTAGTCCAGCTGTTTCAAAAGTACAGAATCGCTATGTATCAACGAGAAGATCGAATAGTATCAGCGGAAGTATCCACCTCGAGCAAGTTACAGGAAATGCAATGGTATAAATTACGAGAAGCAAATTGCAGTCCAGAGGACATCTCACAATCTCAACTCATAAGAGTTGAAATCCCCCCACTAGCGTAGTCAAAAGCATTTCAAGCGCACACCTAGGTGCTGAAGTCAGGCCGAGCAATGGGATTCCGCTTCTTGAGTGTCAAAGTGATGCGCCTTCAATTGGGCACATGCCTTTTACGCCCAAGGTATACCGTACAAGGTCCGATAGCACTTGCTGATAAAATTCTAGGTAAGTAGAACCGCTGCTACTTTCTTACTCTGTGTTATTGCACGTAGCTTCACTACACATGCTATTTCTGCGCTTCACCCCTCAGCCGTTTTTAGGACTTAGTGCCTTAAGTGTGCCATTCGCCTTTGACTATATTGCCCCACCCTGCCCCCAATGGTGGAAAATTGAAACAAACAAACTGCACAAACACAAATAAGCGCCTGCATGCTTAAGCAGGCACAGAAAGTGCAGAGAGAGACAAACAGAGACACAGACCATTGTCAATCCGAGGATCCATAACATATCATCGATCTTATATTGGAAGATGGGATGTCTGAATGAACACCTCAGAAATTCATCTTTAGAAAATTAAGCTTGCAATGCCCATCTGTTCTGACCAGGCTCTAGCCCAGTAACTCAAAAAGAAAAAATCATACTATCTTTGTCTCTATCAAAAGTCCACAGAAGGCTTCCAGGTTGAGAGGGATCACTACATCCAAAGTTAGTTAAACCGCAAGAAAAAGTAGTTTGAGAACTTATTCTTCCTAGGAGTGAAGCAACAAATAGGATCTCTTGCACAATTAATCAAGGATTAGAGAAATATGCTCATAAGGACTAGTTTATATTCACCTTCAACTTAGCAGAAGCGTCTTTTTATGAACCAACATTATTGCTTATATAGAGTTCGAAGTTATTTGAGCTTGATCAAACTCACCAGTAGTGGCTGCATAGATACAAGTGTTAACATATCCAACACTGAGTAAGAGAAGTGCTATAAACGTTGGATACTACAAGAAAGACAACAATGACCCAATTGCGAAACACAGAGATAAGCACCTCAGTTTCTTCCACTTCAAAGAAAATAAAAGAACAAGCTAGGAGAGGCCAGAAAGAAAACAACCGGTAACAGTTCTTTAGAGAAGTGATACATGTTATATTGTTACTAGAAGTCCACAATCTCAGGAAAGGCTGGTAGATTTGCTCCTCAGACAAATTACATCAACAAAACGTCAAAAACACTTAGCTGTTTATGCTGTGTTCATGCTCCGGAAAAGGAAAATTATGATACGTTAACAGAAACACATTTGAAGCCTGACAAAAGCAGTTAAAAGTAAATAGTGAACAGATGATAAGAGGAGACCTGACAAGACCAGTAAATTCGATACAGAGCTCATACTCACATGCAAAGAATTCCTCCACCTTCTCTTTCAGTTTTTCTGACATGAAGAAATGAAGCAGACGTTTCAGGATCAAATTAAAAGCTACAATAACTATAAAAATCATAAACTTCTTCTCTGATTCTGTCAGTCACGTCAAGCAACAGAAAAAGAGAAATACTTTTGCTCATGATTCACAAGCACCCGAATAAGAATTACTCTCTCAAGCAATTTATGATCCTCTAAGACATTTAAGCTTGATTTATCAAAGCTACGCCAAACAGCTTCATCTCGCTGTCAAACAGAAGCTATCCGAGAGCACGCCAAACTATGAATATCAGAGGCAATTGGACTAAGTTACCATGGAATCAAACCGCAGCACAAAGACCAAGTTCAAAACTTTGGTTTACCGAGCAAAGAAAAGGTCCCATAATTGCTCTCAACACTCTCAAGACAAACAAAAACAAAAACAAAAAAAGAACAGAAAAGGGTCCATCTTCCACACGAGATTCTGATTCCGCCCCAACAATGGATTAACCAAAAGGATCAACTAACGAAGTGAGGAAGAGAGAGAAGGTAATTATACCGCGGATGAGCACAAGGGGAACGATCAAGTGGGCCGAGTTCGTAGCGATGAGATGAGAGAGCGTGGTGGAGAAGACGCTCGGCCTGTACCCAACCGTGCTACAGCTCTTGTGAATGAACTCCAGCTCCTGCGGAAAAAACACCCATTGAGAGTCCATTACATGACATCAACACAAAATGCAAAGGTTTGATGAGATTAGTGACCTCGCACTGCTCCAGAGAGAGGAAGTTGCTGAGCATGAGACGAGGATTCTGCTGTCGATCTGCCATCTTCTTTCGTTCCCGGACCCTCTCCTCCCCACCAAGCCGGCTTGGACGAGAAATTGCGAATTCATTCGGGGAAAAATGAAGGGAAAAGAATAAATATATAATTTTCGTGCAAAAAATAATAATTTTGAGTAAATAAATAACAATCACCAACTTAAAAACTCTAATACAGTACTTGCCATTTCTTTTAGAAATGAAAAGTTCATAAGGGTCGGTTTGGAGTGTTGGCAAGGCGACACCTTTGGCTTCTTTCTCTGTTCGGCGTCCATTGCCGGTTGACTTGCCGCTGCCAGTTCTTGCGCCGCGCCATTCTCTCACGGGTTCTCTCTCCCGCACATATAAGTTCCGCCAGCAAAATGAGAATTTCCCGTTAGCAATGTACTATCGGTGGAAGTTTGTTCACTAGCATGTGGGTTCGTGTTTCGTGAATTCTTTGTCGTGCAATGGAATGGTGGTTGCGACATGTCTACGAGGCTACAAAACTTTTGCATTAGCGCATGCGGGAGTTGAAAAGGCAAAGAAGTGTAAAAGCTCTTTAATTGAAGGGTCTTGTTATTGTCTTGCCGGTGTGCAGTTAGTTCCACATGGAGATGGCGCATGGATCGGATGGTTGTACCGTATGTTTCTCCTCATCTGAGCGTTGTCCACATGCATATAATATGTTTGCTGTAATTCCAGAATGACGCGACCTACTTAAAAAGGGTGGTGAATGCTTGTCTCTCGCTGTTTTCTCCTGCTCCAACAATGTGCGCGGCGCGACGCTCCGAATATTGCCAAGAAACTTCATGCCCAGTTGCTCAAGAGCGGCCTTCACGGGTATGGCCCTTTGCCCAACACTCTCCTGGATGCATATGGCAAATGCGGTCTCCCTGGAGATGCTTTCTCGCTGTTCGAGGAAATGCCCCACAGAGACCAAGTCTCTTGGGCCTCGATCCTCACGGCATACAACCAAGCTAACCTCCCTCGCCGAACCCTCTCCATCTTCCGCGCCATGCTTGCGGATGATGGGTTGTGGCCGGATCATTTTGTGTACGCTAGCCTAGTTAAGGCTTGCGCTAGCTTGGGCGGCATCAGGCTGGGCAGGCAAGTTCATGCCAGCTTTTTGCTATCCCCTTTTAGTGCAGACGACGTGACAAAGTCATCGCTAGTTGATATGTATGCGAAATGTGGATTACCAGATGATGCTCGTGCCGTTTTTGATTCAATCCTAGTGAAGAATGCAGTTTCTTGGACTGCTATGATTTCTGCATACTCTAGGAGTGGGCTAAAGTCAGATGCTATGGCCATCTTTCAAAGTGCACCTGCGAGAACTTTGTTTTCCTGGACAGCATTGATTTCTGGGTTGGTCCAGAGTGGGAATAATGTTGACGCGTTTCACTTATTCATTGACATGAGAAGAGAAGGGGTTGACATCCTAGACCCGTTGGTTCTTTCTAGTATTGTTGGCACTTGTGCTAATTTAGCTGCGTTGGAACTTGGAAAGCAGATTCATGGTCTTGTTGTAGTTCTGGGATATGAATCTTGCCTCTTCATCAGCAATGCACTTATTGATATGTATGCCAAGTGTAGCGATATTCTTGGTGCAAAAGATATTTTTAATGGGATGAACCGCAGAGATGTAGTATCTTGGACTTCGATAATCGTCGGTGCTGCTCAGCATGGGAAAGCTGAGGAAGCATTGGAGTTGTTTGATAAAATGGTTTCTACTGGAGTAAAGCCAAATGAAGTTACTTTTGTTGGACTGATCTATGCATGCAGCCATGTCGGACTAGTTAAGAGAGGTCGCGATCTTTTCAATTTTATGATCAAGGATTATGGTATCACTCCTTCCTTGCAACATTATACTTGCTTATTGGATCTTCTTAGTCGTTCAGGGCATCTTGATGAGGCAGAGAACCTCATCAATCAAATGCCATTTCAACCTGATGAGCCTTCATGGGCAGCTTTTCTTAGTGCTTGCAAACAACATGGCAAGACCGAAATGGCGGTTAGAATTGCTGATGGTCTTTTGAGCCTAAAGCCAGAAGATCCTTCGACTTACATACTTCTGTCCAATATCTACGCCCGTGCTGCTATGTGGGATAAAGTTGCCAAGATCAGAAAGCTGATGACGTTAATGGAAGTAAGAAAAGAGCCGGGATATAGTTGCATCGACGTAGGGAAAGAAAAACAAGTATTTTATGCAGGGGAGACAACTCATCCAATGAAAGATGAGATATGTTGCTTGCTTAAAGAATTGGATGCCGAGATGAGAAGGAAAGGTTATGTTCCAGACACTAGCTCGGTATTACATGACATGGAGCAGCAAGAGAAGGAGAAACAACTTTTCTGGCACAGCGAGAGGTTGGCTGTCGCATACGGGCTGCTGAAATCAGTTCCCGGGACTGTTATTCGGATAGTGAAAAATCTTCGTGTGTGCGCAGATTGCCATACTGTACTGAAATTCATCAGTGTTATCGCCAAGCGAGAAATCGTCGTTCGAGATGCTAATCGTTATCACCATTTCAAAGGAGGGACTTGTTCGTGCAATGATTTTTGGTAGTCAATTCAGATACGATTCAGAACATCGTCCCAAGTCCTTGAATCGATCTCTCGAAGGAGCAATTCTCATACTGGGCGGCCGTGCAGGACCTAATTTTCAGGCAAATACTTCTTGGCTGGACGTGTGATATAATAGGTACACAGAATGTCTTCTTATGTGAAAACAACCGCCCTTTAAGATAACTCTTTGGGTTTGTCTTACATTTATAAGAGCAATCTTCTCCTTTATTTTGCCTGCACTTGGTAAACGATTGTCGGTGGTTTCCCTGTGACAGATCGAATGGTAAGAGGCTAGTGAGGTTGTCTTACCTCCATTGCAACTAAATAAAGGAAAGGTTATATTTTTCACGTATGTATTTTACTCTATTCTAATCAAGTTCTTGTACTTTCAATTTTTATAATCAAGTTCTTTAGCTTACACAAAATGTCTAATCAAGTCTCTCCAGCACCATATCCAGCTGACGTAACTGCTCATTCAGTATTCACGATGCATGTTCACGTAGGCAAATAATTGGTCGACAGTCACATTTTGATGTCTTTCGACGGTCATTTCCGTCGGATATGGTGCCAAAGGGACTGATGCTTTGTGCAAATACGAGGACCCGATCAGCGAAACTGTAAATACAGGAACTTGACTGAGAAAATTATGAAAGTACAGCAACGTTTTACTAAAACAAACTGCATCTATGACATGCATCACTTCTCTAAAGAACTGTTACTGGTTGCTTTCTTTCTGGCTTCTCCTAGCTTGTTCTTATTTTCTTTGAAGTGGAAGAAACTGAAGGTGCTTATCCTTGTGTTTCGTAGTTGGGTCATTGTTGTCTTTCTTGTAGTATCAAACGTTTGTAGCACTTCTCTTACTCAGTGTTGGATATGTTAACAGTTGTATCTATGCAATCACTTTCATGCAAGCCCTATCAGCCCATGAATTCAAGACACGTATGATTTGGCTTTATCTTGATTCCTATCCACGTTGGTATGCTAAAATTCAAAGCTCCAAGTTCAATCAATCTGACTTTTCCTATTGCTTCGTGATCCCGACGTGTTCTTTATCACGGAATTGCCAAATTTCACTAAAAAAAAGGTTTCATACTTAGGAAATGGTGGTGGTGGCGTGGGAGCCGAAAATCATCTTGTTGAGTGTTGATGTTTGATTGATGGGCAAAACGTTGAGAGGCTTTTTCATGTTTTGCTTTCAGCAAACTCTTATGTTTGATCATACGGCTCTTTTCCCCCCATCTTTTTGTCTTTTCACTTTATTCTCCTTTTGACGTGCATCGATGGGTAACTAATTTTGTGTTTCAATTAGTGCATTTACAGTTGCTCCAACTTTTCGTTTGGGTATGCCTTTGTAGGTGGTCTTTCAAGGAGTATTATGGGCGAGCATGACAACACTTTTAGAGTAGAGAAATCAATTTCTACTGCAGAACTAAAAAAATTAACTTTTGATCAAAAATTGATTTCTAGAGCAGAAGCATTGCTATACGCACCCATGTCCTAATTCCACGGGAGTCCTCCCATTTTTTCCTCGTTCTTGCCTGTCTGATTTTCCTTCTCTATATTTGGGTCTAGCCCTTTAATTTTAAAGCGAATATGTATACATCAAGTCATATATTTTTTTATTTGTAGAGAGGAAGAGAGGAAGAGAGAGAGAGCAAAGAAAAGGGGGTAAAAAAGAGGGTTGTTGAGCAACTTGCATTTTCTCTTCTTTAATGTGAGGATAAGTCACATCTAGCTTCCGGACCACTAAATGGAGGTGAAGCTTTCATACAGCTGTTTAGATTTCTCCACTCTCATCTTCTTGCGTGTCTCATTTGAAATGATCTCTTAATCAGGATCTTAATGTGCTATATCTAGCACGATCAATGGAACGACAGGCTACAACATCTTATATCGGGCAATTCTCATTCTTTTTCAGCAGTATTCTCAAGTGTCGCTCATAATCGTAAGCCATTAAGTCGCGAGCGCCAATATACGCTTGAATGCGATGAATTTGCGAATTCACCCTCCCTCCTCCATTTCCTTCTTTCCTCCGTGATTACACTAAATTTGTCACCAGAAAGAAATAAATGTCCAGTTGATTTCTCTGCAATCCTTTCTTTTCATATAGACACGGGGGGAAAAAGAACAAAAAGAGGCAAAAGGAGAAAGAAGATAATGATGTCCATTATCCTTTCAAAGCTAGACTTAATCCAGCCAAAGCTTTTCTGCTACAAACGAAGGGACAAATATCTGCCAATTGCAAAGCACTCTGCGTCTCACCACCTGTTCTGTCTCTCTTAAATGGCCTTTGGATTCTCAGGTCCCGGTCCGCTGACAAAATTGTCCCAACACCATGTTTGAGCTTGACAAAGAAAAAGTATCATGAAACAGAGCCCAGCTGGGTCCCTCACTTTTGACATTTAATGGAACAAAAGCTTTTGATCATGATGATCCCCTGTTTCTCTCTCTCTCTTCGTCTGACTAGTTGAATGGAATCAAGAGTATAGAACAAGGGACACAACATGCCCACCCACCATAAACAAAGATTCTGCAGACCCACATTAATGCCAACCATATCATAACACATGCACACATACCAAACTCTGGACAAAAGGTATATTTATTTGGAGACCCCATGAGGTGTCTCAGAGAGCAGTACAAATCTTCAAATTCAGCCAAAAAAGAAAGGGAAAATATAAGTCCATATATGAGATGACAAAATGGCTGGAAACTCTATTGGTATCATGAACTATACACATACCCCACCACCCAAGAGCCCATATTAATCCAATGATGAATCTGTGTGTTCCACTCCCCCCCCCCCCCCCCTCTGTTTATGTTCCTATTCACAGGCAAAAAAAAAAAAAACTGAAAGTAGGAAAGAAAAATAGAAATGACTTGACCAGGCATGATAATCAAACTATAGGTAAAAGGTAGTGGAGTAAGCCATGAATCCCATGGTATGATGACCAGATAAAATGCTGCAAGTGGTGAAATGGAGTTCGTCTCTCACATGGAGGCGTCCGCTCGGCTTGTCCGGCTATGGTGGTGACGCTTGGGACGGTGGTGCCTGCCATCTCCAAACGTGACGGGGTCGAAAGCCCGGAGATGCTCGGCTTCTCCTGGATTGATCACGCACTCGGGTGGAGGGACTTTGTACCGAGCCTGGTCATAGCAGTATGAATAAGTCATGTGCTTCTTCCGGAAATACTCCATCTTCGTCCTCTGTCTGGGACTGACACCCTGGGGGATCGCCTTATGACTTGGGACATCATCACAGCTCGATTGGTGCTCAATCGGGTCAACTGTGCAGCCATGCAGGACGAGATCGGAGAACTTGGCAACGTAGGGTGCGTACTTGTAGTTCACTCGGTATTTTCCGCCATTTGTGGCCCAACCAGAGCCATCCCAGATTGTGGCATATAAAGACATCGGTTTAGAGGGGAATTGGCCTCCCATGGCCTCTGTTCTCTTAACCTCTCTGATGGGTACACTGTCCACATAAAATCTGCAAGAGAGAAAAAAGCGGTGTGAGCTTAATCATAATCAAAATATAGTATCAAGCGGTATAGACTGTCCTCTCATAGGATGTTTTCATCAATTCATCTCACGAATTCTACAACAGATGTTATAGTTAGCTTAAGCTCTGGCATAACTAAAACGGAATTTAGATGTACCAAACCCTTCTTCCTCGTGAAATAACATGTGAACAGAATCACAAAGATGAAACTCTTACAGAACTAGTATCTAACTTCCACTTAACTGAATAAAGTTACAATCTTTTTAGGCAAGCCAACAAAAAATTCAGCTCATAATCTCCACAGTAGTAGTTAATCCATCTTAATCAAATGTACCAATTACCGTTTCTAGACAAAGAGAAAGAAGAAGGGGCCCAAACATCCATCTAACTCCTCTCAATTACTGAAAAGAGCTTTCATTGATGTCAGTCCACCAAACATTAACAGTATCGCCATGATAAAACGAAGACATGGAAAATAAAAGCATTTTCACACTGAGTGAGGAACGAGCGAGCCAGGGTGTTGTAGTAAAAGGAGTGATGGTCAAGATAAACATGATCCACCCGACCATCCTGACGGGGCACAGCAAGAGACACCGATCTTAATGCACAATGTTCCTTAAGGAAGTGACCATCACCCTAGCCCCAGTGACAAATTTCAGCAGAATAATATTAGAGAACTTAACACATATTCAAAGACTTCTCAGGAGACCAGCAATCTCAATACGGGTAAAGATATATACACAAAAGCTACCAAATGGCTATGCAAAAGAAGCACTATGAATCGCAAGGTGAACCAGAGAACAATATGTTCTTATCCTGGTGGAATTGGAGCTTACATGATCTGAGAGTCGGTCCACAGGATGCCGTACTGATGGAAGTCATCGGCAGGATCGAACCAGAGGCCATATCTCTCTTCCCTGCCAATGCCGGTGCTTCCATTGCCATAGATATTAGTCTGGATCCTCCAATCTTTTCCCCGAATGTTACCCAAGAACTCGAAATCAATCTCATCGTGGTTCTTCTGGAATATATCTCCATTAGACATCTGTGCAATCAAAGAGCAAACAACGATCACCGGAGCTGAAATTTGCCAAACTACTTGGTAGAAGAATCTCCAGTCAAGCAGAACCATATATGTGATCAAAAGTGAAGAACTTGCAAAAGAAAAAAATTGCAGGTCATCATTCTCAAAATACTCCTGGAAATACAGATACTCAGCAGCAGCGAAATATTTTCAGGTAATTTGTCAAATGAATGGCCTTTGTAACTGAACTTAATCGCCCAAGAAGGATCGAATATTTCCATAGAAGAAACACCGAGCACCCATCCCGAATATACAACCGATGAGTACTATGATCAAACATGAAAACACCATCAAAAAATTGCAACAGAAAAAGGCTTATGGAGGAGAGATCACTCACGTAGAAAGCAACCACAACGCCGGCAGTGTAATCCGAAGGCAACTTAATGGAAGCACTGAAGAAGCCATGCAGATAAAGATCCTGAGACGTAAACCCAGACCCTGCAACAAATCAAATTACAAAAATGAAATCCAAAAAAGGGTCCTCAATCGACAGAGCCCCAGCGAAAAAAAAGACATCTCGACTCCTTAATATTCAGTGATTAAATGGGAACAGACTGAGAAAGACATTAAATACGGCACCTGTGCGTTCGTCTAGAGAGAGATGGACAGATTTGCCATCTCCGTGAAGAGCAAGATTGTTGTCTCCGAAGAGCTGGGTGTAACCTTCATCGAAGGAAACGATGGGCAAGTTCGGGGACGACCCAGAAGCCAGAACAAGAAGGACGGCACAGCAAGTCAAGAACAAGCCCCGATGGGAGTGCAACATTTTTTCTACCTCTCTTCTCCTCCTCCTCCTCCTTCTCTGTGCAAATATGTTGCTATATATGTGATTGAGAATAGAGTGATGCAGAAGACGAGAGGGACTGACAGAGAGAGAGAGAGAGGAGTGCGGGGAATCTCTCTCTAATACTGATACAGGACAGCTAGGAGCGATAGAGAGAGAGAGCAAGAAAGGCTCAAATGAAAGGAACACAAAAGGAGGTCATTTTTATGGAGATGAGAGAGAGAGAAGAGAAGAGAAGGCGTTTCTTGTGCTTTGCTCTGCTTTGGGTTGAGTTGAGCTGTTGTTATGTGGACAGGTTTCTGGAAAAAAGTATTCGCTCAATTCATTGATTTGCTGATTTATCTGTAATTGAGACAATATGACATCTGTCTTTGATAATATCATTCTTCAAAATCTGATTTTGAGTGGTTACTGTTCGTTGTTCTCTCCTTTTCTCTTGGCTACAAACATTGGATTGGAGCTTCTTTTGGTCTCTCTGCAAATCTGTGTCACAGGTGGAGCCTTGGAGGATGTGAGCTTCATTAATTTTCAGTTTTTCGTTTATTGCTTAAGATGGATTTCTATTGCCTTTTTGCTCTCTTTAATTTGGGTGGTCTGAAATCAACCTCAAGGACAGAGCATAACCATAATTAAGCCAAAAGTCTCTTAAAACACCCGATCAAAATGCAACCGAAATTAGTCGAGTGCTCGAGAGTCTCGAACACATCATTCTTGAGGAAGAGAAACATAATTAAAATCAGGTAGGTAATCCATCGCTTATAATGTCCACCACTCTTTTCAATTAATATGAAACAACTATTTATAATATATATAAGAATTTTCAAACCATTCGTTTTTCGCAATATAACTAGAATCTTAAAACCCTTTATTGTATTACGATTAGCTCTCAGGCATGGAATAACTTAGGAAGCACGGACATTCTTCGGGAGCATTCGTGTCTTGTCGGAAGCGTATCGGACATCGACAAGTGTCCAACATGTGACCGACACGTGGTCAACAAGTGTCAAACATCCGACACATGGTCTGCACTTCAGACATGCCAGCGACAAGCGAGTCCAGCATCATGACATGACATTCTAACACGCACGTGGTCAATTTTAAACATTTTCAATAAATTAGGGGTCAAAATGCAAATTTATGAATATATATATACTTAAGTCAGATACCCAGCCATCCCAAAATTAATATACCCAGCCAGCTTCAAAAAAACCTAATCATGAATCCCTAACGAAAGAAGAAACTCACCGCTAATATTTTTATATGTACATAACAATTTATCATGTATATGTAAAAATATACATTTAATATACCACGTACCCCAACGAGTCCAAATTCTCTATTTTTTTAGAAATGACGTGTCGGCGTGTCGTTCGTGTCTCGTGTCGCGTGTCGGTGCTACTTAAGGAATGACAAGCAAAAGTAAGGATGCGATTTATTGTTGCTTTTTACTAGCATAACAGTTTTTAGGCACTGTGAGAGTAACAGCATGTTATGAGCCATAAATTCTAGAAAAAAATAGACTCCACAATAAGCTTTAATTATTATTATTTTTCAATATAGGTCGTTAATCTAACAATAGATTAAGGACAGTGACATAATTATTTCTCTTTAGAGAATTAATTATATAACAACCTTTGGTAACTGATATGCTAACAGTTTGTTTTGAGCCACAAAAAATAAAGAATAAGTAATTAGAAATTATTGTTGGGTCCACTCTTTTAAGAATTTGTGGCTTACAATATTCTGTTATTCTCACGGTCATTTAAAGACTGTTATGCTAGCAAAGTCTTTATCTTTATCTTTTAGATTATGAAAAATTACGAAAAGACAATAGTTTCTAGAATGAGAACAAACTTTAATAAAAACATAAACAACATTAAGAGGGGATTTGATGCTTTGACTAACTTCTGAAGATATCTTATGCTCACAAGTGTGCAATTTCTTAATGCATTTGACGAGGTACTCGTGGTCACTCATTGCATTCAGCCAAATTCCCTATTATTTCGCACATCACGACCTCATGAACCGATTCGATCTAACTACACCATTCGAGTTAAGCAGTCGGACGGTCGTGATATTCTAATCCCCGCTTTTAGAAAAGTTAAATTCGTATAAAACTGTAAACTCCGGATATGAGCTACGCGAAGTTTAATCTATGTATTTATTATTATGCAATCTCCATGAAAAATCATCCGCACCCGTGAACCAATTGCGCACCTTTAGCTTCTTCCTTTTCCCAAGCACAGTGACTTTGGGCACTTTATAACTCTCTCGAGACTTCCAAATTAATTAATGATTAAGAATGACAAAGCTTGAAATTTAGGCTTTCAAGACTTCGGGGAGGGTTAAAGAGCCACGACTAAAATAAAGTTGCGACGAGAAGTGGTGGTGAAGGGATAACGAGCACGAAATTAATTAACCAAAAAAAAAATTAAGAAAGAGAAAAAGAGTTAGAATTCATCATGTATATGATACTAAACTACTAAGTGTCGGAATTCTTTGTGTAAGAAGATCGAAAAGATGATTCTCTCGTTGAAAAAACCGACCAAAAGAAGGAAAAGATGAGAAAACCGCATCTTATGTAACATTGACGTTTCGTGCCTTGATCAAAAGCGATGATTGTTAACTACCGGTCATGCTCTTTTTTTTTTTTTTGGGGTCCAAATTCCATAAGTTACGTAAAGTACATTACAGTAATAGGATTCTATGCCTCGGCAAATTTGGGATTTTTGTATTTGGCTTGCGTTGTACACAACCTTTTTTAGGATGGAAGAAACGGTTACATGCGATGGTGGCATCGCGTGACCGTTCGCCAATCGACCATAGGATATCGATTGTCACGAACATCTTCCTTTTCTTCCGAAGAAAAAAATAAGATGCTAAAGTTTGTTGACTATTGAAGCACACTCTAAATTTTCCCCGTAAGTTAGGGTTGTGAAAAAAGCAACATCGACGAAGACGACATGTTCTCGGTCGGTTCAGAAAAGTCAATTTCTAATTTGCAAAAGTTAATTGGGGGAGGTCGCATAGCAATATCGGGGAAATCGCGGTAAACAACTCAAATCCATGTAGGCATTATTCGTGATTCGATTGGTAAATTTAAGTTCACGGGAGAGCAGCGACCAATGATACATTAAGAATTCTAGGACAAGAAGGAACGAACTCGTCGCCAAAGGTGGAGATGGGCGGAGGACGCTCTCGTCAACGGGCGTGGGGCGGTGGAGCGGGGGACCGTCACGCATCTGATGTGGAGCGTTTCTTTGTCGGGAAAGATGTTGCCACTTGGCGGCTGCTTATAGGCCCACCGCTACCTGCCCAATTAAACCCGGGGTTTCGGACAAAGGCGACGACGTGGGCGCCTCCCACTTTCGATGTTCACGAGAGTCGCAATTAGAGGGTCGGGCTCATCTCGCTCTCGTCCGTAATTTGCCAAAAAAAAAAAAAAAAAGAGAGAAGGAGAGTCGGTCATTATTATCGAAATTCATTCGGATTATCATATCGAAATACATATTATTTTATTTTACAAATTTTAAGTTCTCTCCATGAGGTTTATATTATCATTTCATCAACTCTGTTTCTTTTTTTCCGATTAAAAAAAAACATGCATCTCTTCTCGCACCACGCGTGTGTCCAGCCTACTTTTAATGTCAAGCAAGGTATTTTTATTTTTACCTTTCATTAATATAATCGGCAACTGATTTAATGGACATCTTAGGGCGCGCGTGGTAACAATTTCTGCTTCAAAAGTGCTTCCGAAGCAGAAATCCGTTTGGCAACGCAACTTCTGAAGCAGAAATCTGTTTGGTTACGCAACTTCATTTTTCTACTTTTGAAGCAATTTTTTTGCTTCAGAAGTTGTTTTTGAGCAACTTTCAAAAGTAAAAAAAAAATTACTTCTCTCCATAAGTTAAAATCAGAAAGAGACAATTCGTCGCAGGTGATTGTCGTCCGCTGCCGCCGGTGACCGCCGTCCGCCTCCTCCGGCCGTTAAATAAAAAAATAATTTATTTAAAAAAAATACAAAAATACAAAAAATTATAATAATTGTTTACTAAATTTTGTATTGCATGAAAGTGATTTAGCAATTTCATTTTTTAACGAATTATAAGAAATAAAAGTTCCATGATTTGGTTAAATGGCATTCCACAAAGTCACAATCATGGCAAAGTGGATCGAGCAATTGACCCAAGTTGGTTAAATGGCATCCCACAAATATTTTAAAGTAGACTAAGCAATCCCACAAAGGCACAATTATACTATTATTGTTACCGTCTTTGAACTTTTCAAGTTATCTGTCTTGTTTCTCAGATTCTTGAAAGTAAGGAAATTTGATGTTGAGAAGGCAAAATGCATGTATGTTTCTATTTTTCGATATTCTTCACACCCTTCAAAGCACTATGTATGATTTGCGAATGTCATTTTTAGATGCACTCACTTGGAATTTCTCCTTAGGTTCTCAACAAGTACCAGACCAAATTGTTGGAAAGCATTTTTGCTTGTCATAAACCAACCCCTCCAATGGTATGGTTTACTGAATGTATCATGATGCGCCTCCGAACTAGAGGCGGTTTAGGCACGAATAAGGTTATATATTATGCCCATTGCAACATAAACCACGCTAGAGGCACAGGCGAGGAAGAACCGGAACTGCCCATGCTTTTAGCGTGGATATATTAGCTTAGCCATCATATTCATTAATAGAATTTTCCCCATAAAATTGGTCCATGTTTGCATAAAATAATTAAATGGCAAATTATACGTAAATCCGTCAGTATTTGCATTTCAATTTTCTCGAATAACATGCATTTTAGGTTAGGATCAATAATTTTTTGTAGAAGATTTTGTGCTAATAATATTTCAGAAGTAGAAATTTTCAATCGTTACCCAACGAATTTATGTTCCAGAAGCAGAAATTTTGTCATGTTATCAAACGTCTTTCTCTGATCAGAAATTAACTTCTGCTCAGAAGTAAAAGTAGAAAAATCAACTTGTGGTCAGAAGTTAATTTCTAAAGCAGTAGTGTTGCCATGCGCGCCCTTAAATTCCAACTCCGAAGTTCTTTCTTCTAGCCATACCATTTTCGAATTTATTTCGCAAATTAAGTTTTATCATCCATCTCCATTCTCACATATATTTTTTTCCCTTCTTTTTTCCCACGCATCCAGGTGTGCTCTTCGGCTAGTTATTCAAGGAACATCATTGATGCATATTTATTCAAAAATATTTCAAAGACCACATAAGATATAGTTGGGTCTGGGCATGGCTCGAACGCATATGCCGTACACTTAATTGGGACGAGGTTTCGGTTCAATGGGAAATCTCAAGAGTTCGTGTCATCCTGCTTGCTTCCTCCCGTACACTTATTGAGCTACACGATCTTTAGACTTGTCCATATTGTATTTTGCACGCCCGATACAAATTGACTCAAACAACGCACATCGCCCGTTTGATCGTATGGGTCCCACATGGGATCCACGACATCCGAGAGATCGCATGCATTGGGCCTATGTGCTTCTGACGCAACTAATGTTTTTTCTCAGGAGAGAGAGCCTCGAGAGTCCACGTCAGCACCCAACTAGCCGTTGCACAATCATTTGGCGAATCAACCCACCCGGGAGCGAAGCGGACGGCGTCAATCAAGGCAGGGGGGGGGGGGGGGGGGGGGGGGTCAACCCCCGTTAAGAAAGTGAGATAAAGCCGAATGGGTGGACGGGACGCACTCGCAAGCATCCCAACGTCCGTGAACGACTCCACCTCGCGGAGAGAACGCGAGCGAACAAACGAAAAGGGCAAAAAACCTTTTTTGATTTGGTGGGACAAGCTGTTCCCTACTCCATAGGAGACCCCAACGGTATTTGCCTTCCCACCCATTTGAATTTATTCTCTCCAAACTGAATTTAACAAATCGCGTCCGTCGTAATTCTCTTACCGCTGATGCAAGCTAAGCGAGATCGAACCCCCGAGCAATGGTAACACAGGTCGTATTCGCGTTGGTCAATGAGTCACTAGACCCCTATCGTTTAGGCCATGGTGAGGCGATAGGGGTGGCTCACGATTTTATCAGTCATAATATTCATGAAAACGGCGCTTAAAAGAAAAATAGAAGCACCAAGCGCTGGCACCTGATTACATGAAAACTCATGGAACACTTTTACATGCCTCGTGAATCGATTAAGTCTAGGCCTTCGACTCGTGCAAGTTGCCCCGAACAAGAAGGTGAGATTTAAACATATGATTCAAGTTCCTAAGCTAAATCATTTGTCTCAGCAATCAGCATTCACTTAGTGTATATAGCATCATCTTGGGTAGCAGTTTTATAAACCCATCTTGATTTATCTATCATAATTCGTGGAGATGTGGACGCATTGCTCATGCTTGTTGGACATATCATTTCCACTGATGGAAAGAAATGTAACATACATTTGCCAATAGAATTGAAAGAGAATTCAATGCCACACTCGGGCTCCGTTTGTTTTATAAATAATGAATAATTTGTAAAATATTTTCTTAAAAATGTTCATTTGTATTGTTTGAAATAATTAATCAATGAAAAATATTTTCATTATCGATAATAATTCATGTCTAACTATTTTCGTGCACGATGAAAATATTTTTCGATCGTCTATTTTCAATCATTTTTATAAAGATATTTTCTAAATCATTTATTTTTGCGCAATAAATATGCGAAGTTGGATAACATTACATAATGTTAAATTGGATAGATCGGAACAAGCGAAGATACATTGAAGAGGAACCTTTTATGTTAGATGTCGGATTACGCACGTGCCCGATATCTGCAGACCAACGTCACTAAATGCTAGCCAGTGTCGACCGTTGATCTCACTGTACCACCCCCAACGGCCATGATGGTACGATAATTAATTAGCAAGTGTTTCTGTCCACAGAAACGGTCCACTTTCGGCAGGTTATAAAGGTTGAAAATTCTCACGAAGCAATTAAGCCGGCGATTCGTCATTGACCAAAATGGCAGAGAGACTTCGTCGTCTTTCTTGCAATGTGTCAGGAAGTAGTTGGTTTAGGTCATCGTTGCATCATATTCAGTGACTTGGACGCGTTATGACTTTTAAGTGGGTAAATTTTTATTATACGAATTATATCGTAAATCAGATAAAATACGAGTCAAAATTTAAAAACGTGATCGGAACGTCAAATGATCTGTATCGGAAGGCGTGGGCTGGGGAAGAAGCATTTAATTCATAAAAACCACATTGTTTTTGGATCACTAAATCGAGAAACACGCCCAAGCGAGGGCAATCCTACCCTTGTCTCTGTTGGGCAAGCGACTTGGTAAAATAAAAACTACTCTTCGAGATTATTATTCAGTGATTTCTTTCAAAGGCGAAGACGATGTAACAACGCTCTAGGATTGTTCGTTTTTATTATTCATTTGCAGTTTCTTTACGGGATAAATGAGGCGGCACATCATGTATTACTATGAGGACGGGAATGCGACGAAGCAAATTTGCTCCGAGTGAAACACAAGACGAGGACGAGGCGGGTCGGGGTGAGGCGAATCCAATACGTGAGCTTTCGATTACTATTAAGTCCGAAGGTCCCTCACTACATGGGATAACGAGTAGGAAAGTTATGTAGATCTGGTTAACGAACATTCTCAAAAGAACCTATCAAGCACAGCGTGTGGATAATTAACTTTTTCGAAATATTGATGACAGATAATATAAGACAATCAGTCAAAGTTCCTTAATTAGGATCCTGATCAATTTGGGCATTGGGATTCTTGGAGATAAAGTTTAAAAATAATTTTTTGACATCCAGATTAATTTCCCGTTTGAGAAAAAAGAAAAAGAATAGTTTTTTTGCTCTGGTCAAGAGTCAGAAAGGTTAACTCCGCTCCAACTGCAACCCATGATTTCTACGAATCCGATGTGCTAGATATGGTCGACGGTCCAAGCCACAAGAGTACAAACCGGTCGTTGGGTTCGCACGTGGAGATCTGTCAGACTGGTAATTTTAGCCTCATCCTCATGGCTATTTTAGTCAACCCCTAAATATCAACCAGAGAGGAAAAAAAGAATGAAAAAGAAATATAAAAACCCTTTTCTTTTCAATTTTTCCCACTTTTTTATTTTGGGGATGTCTGCACTACACTAAAAGGCCGAGTTTGACCAACCAGCACGACCCACGTGTCGCGATTTTGTCAGGTCCGTCGGCTTGCCGTGCATGGGAGGCTAGGCTAACCACTGGTGGGCCACGTCACGGGGGAGATAATCTTTCGGCGCAGAATTTCGGCGGTCCGGCCACAGGTGGCAAAGCCCCGCACCATATTCTATTTTGGTTGCATACCAGCCATTCACGTGAATATGAATATGTATGTATGTATATGATAGATTTCGTTTATTCACGGTAAACGATCATAAGCTCTCAATTGAAACACAACGTAAGCCTATTCGTGCGCGACATTTTCGAACACCGTACATATGATTTTCTATACAAATTATCACTAGAGTCTTTGATCGTAATTTTGTTTGGAACTTGACTTCATTAGGTGAAGTCTAGGACTACTGGCGATTCTTTGGCAGTTTTGATATGTGATCGGATCGATCTTATAAAGCGAAACTATGTACAATTTGTTGCGTGCCCATTAACTTTTGAAATTGGGTAGGACAACTAGTAACTACTACTTACACGCATGTAACGAAATTTTTTCCTATAAAGGTGAGGCTTAGATTCCCTCGTGCCTTCTCAACTCTTACCCTTATTGCAGCG
Organism: Lenwebbia sp. NSW1173648; assembly: GCA_029784005.1. Classification (NCBI taxonomy): domain Eukaryota; kingdom Viridiplantae; phylum Streptophyta; class Magnoliopsida; order Myrtales; family Myrtaceae; genus Lenwebbia; species Lenwebbia sp. NSW1173648. The sequence goes on from JARCGZ010000011.1 coordinate 4,125,215, forward strand.
GTTTCCAGAGAGTGAAGCAGTGTTTCTGCACAGCGGATCATAAATTATCCCTCCAAATCCACCTTGTTCACGTTCTCTTGATGATATATCATAGCGACGTTGTGTTTTCTTTGGTAGGCAAGCCGACATCACATTCATATCACGATCACATTAAGAAAAAAGCAAAAACCCTCGTGTTCTTTTCCATCCCTCACATGCTTCGAGAGGGATGGAGTAGCTGAGATGCCAAAATGCCGGCAACCCCCATCTCTTGCCACCGCTTTCGTCGTTGGCGTGAAATCAGGTCTCCCCCGTCGATGGTGTTCTCCTTCGCAACCAAGCGAGAGATCACGACTTTGTTTTCACCATTAATTGGAGCGGGCAACTGATTACTTGACAAATTTTGAAATTGTGGGTGCACTTAAACAAGGACAGTCTAAAGATCGTGTAACTCAATAACCATCCAAATGTAATTCTTGAAGCGACAAGCATGTGGTGAATCATCTCTTTCCTTGGCCAAAAAGTGTCTATCTTGAAGGTTTTCCCTATCCATTATCTGCTCCTCTTCGGGAACCAGAATCTTATTATCTGGTTCGCCGATGGAAACACGAAGCTACCCACTTATTTGTCTCCTCGCCCATGCCAGTCCATGTGAAGGAGGGAACCACGAGTGTTTTTTTTTTGACCTAGCGAGAATGCTTGCGGAAGGAAGTTATTCATTCTGCTCGTTTCTGTGGCTTGCCCCGATTTCGACGAAAGATACTGTTCCCCGTTTCTGTGGCTTGCCCCGTCCGGACAATTTTTCTTGGTGGTTATGAACTTTTGAAAAAGGTTTTGGTCTCATTTATAGCGTACACTAAACAACTTAGGTCACATGCGTTCTAGCTTAGCTGTTAAGCACGTTTAACAATACAACTTAAGTCCCACAGTCAAAGGTATATGTCCCATAGAACCGGAAGAGAGGACTATCCCAATACCGTAGAAGCAGAAAGATCATTAGTCAAAGAAAACTTTAGACAACATAAGATTGGGTACATCAATACCCACACACAGAGGCTTACCTTAACTCTTAAACCTTAAATAGCAAATAAATAACTAATGCAATAATAATAATAATAATAAACCAAAAGCTGCAGAGAGACATGCACAAATTCACATGCACTGTATATGAATCCGAGGCTCTGCACGAGCTTATGATATATATTCACCGATTTCAACATAAATAAGATGGCTTAGAAGTTTGAACCCTAGCACGTATTATTATTCTAAGGGATACCCATCTGGCCAAAGACATGCATTCCTGTCAAAACCATGTATATCCGGTCTCCCTCCTATCTGAGAAGTAGAGAACAAAAAATGTTATCTTTTTAATGAAAATACTAAATTTCGTCAAGATGTCATATGATACTATCGGCTCTCCTACCAAAAAACAAGTACATTTGCCAAAATATATGTGTTGACATAACCTCGAAATGATTTGATAGGTAATTATCATGATAGCCCTAGTTTCGGCTAAATGGCGCTAGGAGTCCTCACATTTTCAAAAGTTACTCTAACATGCCAGTAAAGTCGATGGATAAAGGAATGTAATTATGTGAATTATTGTCGATTTGTTTTGTAATTTGTGGTTTCACATTATACAAATGATTGCGCAGATAAATATAGAAATCACGAGATTCCACCAAAACCCTAACTGTGGAGCCAAAGGAGGGAAGTCGCTATGATCCTGTGGAATGTGGTAGGGCTCACATCTATATGGTTTTATTTTATTCAACCGCTCAAGCCAAATAGTCAATTTATTAGATTATATAGCACCCCCCCCCATTGGCCCATTTCTCATCATTTATTCCCGACATCTCAAACACATGAAGACAAAATTCTAACTCATGAATTTTACCACCCCATCTCTCTCTCTCTCTAATAAGCTTGCCATTGACACTCAAAAATTTCTAAATCGACTTGAAATTCGATCGGATGTTCGAGGAGTCATTGATACGCATGCCATTCTTAGGGAAAATGAAATTTACAATTACTATTCTTCGGATTAACTTAAACACTTACCATTGGATTAATTATGTGCGAATCCGATTAATAATTGAAACGTATATATCACTCATCCAACGGCGAGCACGAGAACTTTTGTCTTACCGTGATGGACCTAACAATCGGCCTTATAACATGCGGCATTTCCATATAAGAAGCGGAAGAAGACATTGCATGGTTGTGGATATGGACAAGAGGGGGCGGTTTCGACAGCAGGAGCCTTTGGGAGACGAGAAGGTTCCTCTGTCTTTTGGTGGAAGGTGGAAGTATTAACTTTAACATCTGCAAGGGACATCGATACCTTAATTTGCTCAATCAGCAAAGCTAAAGGTGCAATTGGAGAGAAAAGATGGGGGAATTGGAGTAGGCTCCACACGCTTAATGGCCTTTTGTTGACCTGATGCTGATATTATGGCCCTCTTGGTTTGGTCCCCCCCTCCCCCTCCAATTTCAATTTCTTTGGTCCCGTGGGGCGGCCGAGAATGATTTGGGGTTGCGGTTTACTTGGGGAATCGAATCGAATCGATATCTCTAGGCTTTCATTGTTTTTTGGAGTGATTGTGACTCGGGTTCATTAGTTCGGCAAGTTTGAATCGGTCGGAATCCATTCCTAATGTGTTTGGATTCAAGCATTTTTTTAGATTTGCAGGTCGTTTGAGGAAATAAAGAGCCGCTCGTGGGCTTTCGAGTTTCGATCAAATGAGTTTCTTGAGTTCATTTTCTCGTGTGCAAGCTCTTAGAAAATGGGACACATCAAGGTCCTTTTCTAAGCATAAAAGTCGGGTGTAAAATTTCTTAATCGATCATTAATTTTATTTGTATTGATAAGAAATTGTTCGATTTTCATATAAGAAAATTTAGTGCGTTGAAAAACGAAAATTTACGTTATCTTTCTAGCTTAACAGCTACACTAAAATCTCTACAATAGAATCGAAAAAGGCAGAAAAAAGTATCATAATCGATGAAGAAGAGCGCCGTCTCCATTTGCTTGGCATGGGCTACACAGTGGGCTGGGCCACGTTTATAGTGGGCCAGAGCTGTCGAATCAGACAAGGATAGGGAATAAGCCCCTCGCTTTGTCAGTTGCTCATGTCCAAGATAGTCGCTCTCAGCAACCATCCGATAAGGGATAACGACACAAATAATTTATGAATTTTGACTCAATATGCAATATGGTCCTTAAAATTTAGCTCAACGTGCAATATCATCCATGAACTGTTGGTACATATTCAATCTAGTCCATGGACTATATGAAAATATTCAATGTTGTTTCCGAACTTGACTAACTGAAAGGACTAAGACGAATATTTTTATATAGTTCAGGGACTAAATTGAATATTTACCAAAATTTCATGGACCACATTGAACAAATTAAAATTCTATGGACGATATTGCACATTAGGTTAAAGTTCAGAAACTACATTGAACAAATTAAAAGTTCATGGACCACATTATATATAGGTTCAAAACTCAAGGACCACATCACTTAGCACTCCAATTGACTAGTAGTAGTATCCACCTCTTGTGCGGGGTCGAGGATTGAGAGCTTTGAGAGCGGCCGAACGATAAGTACCAAAATTTCTTGATGAATTTTATGGCTCACCAATTATGTTGGAATTGACATTATGTGGATAGGACATGTAGGATTGAATGAATTGCACAAAGATTGGACGTGTTTCGAGAGATGCAAAAATCCTTTCATTGTCAATCGTGCATCGACACGGTGGGCATATGAGAATAATAAGAGCAAAGTCGAAAATATACACGTACCAGAGTTGATAGAATCCATTGTTGTCACTCTCCTTCACATCAATTCGTTTCTTGGCAATTATTGATCGGATCTTCTTCATGATCGAGCACGTAGATATGAATCCGTCAGATCGGAACACGCGTTTGGGGAATGATTAGGACGCTAGACGCGAGTTCGACTCACAACACTGCCGAGTCCAAAGGATCTCGTGTTTGAATCGTCCGCCCGTGCTTCGCGAACATGCTTGACGTCCGATCGAGGAATACGTTACGACGAATCGTACCGAAAAATGAAAAATGTGATCGAGGACGATAAAAATCAAGCAAATTATGGAGAGGGATAGGTGACATTAGATACAGCTTGAAAATCACTAGAGACGAGTATAGATTAAGCTTAGGGAACATGCTTCAAGTTGGACAAGATCCTTGGGAACTACAAAATGTTAGGGAAAATCCCCCATGATGTTTTGAAGATGACAAAATAATCAAAGGCTACTAATGTGTTTATTGGTTGAGTAGAACCGGGTGAAAGAATCACAAGCCGTTATGCAGATGGTGTATTAACAGAATATCTGAAGGTTATGAGTTATCTATCAATGATGACCAAGGCATTGGGCGTAGAGGTGTCTACAAGCCGGAGGTCCCTAAGTAGAATATGAACAAGCCTAGAACGAGAAGTTCGGTAAAGCTTGGAAGGATCTTGGATAGGTGAACAAGCCTAGAACGGGAAGTTTGGTAAAGCTTGGAAAAGCTTGGAAGGACCTTGGATAGGTGAACAACGAGGTAGAACCACAATTGCCAATATGCTTGGAGGAACCAGAAGATGGAGCTCAAGATACTGCATCTGAATTATGCATCTGAAGCTCTGGATATTGCATCTAAGAAGAAAAGTTTACATTGACCTTAGTTGGATGTTCAGACTTAAGGAGTAGTCGTCGCGTACTTGCTTCTGAGATAGTTGAAGTCTAGTATTCAGATGGAAAATTGTGTTGCCTCTAAAGACTTCAGAAGGAGGTTCATGTTGCCTTTGAAGACTTCAGAAGGAGGTTCGTGTTGCCTCTGAAGACTTCAGAAGGAGGTTCGTGTTGCCTCTGAAGACTTCAGATGGAGGATCGTGTTGCCTCTGAAGACTTAATCTCGTGAAGACTTATATGCGAGCATTAACAAGGTTTTTATCAACACCAAACTCAGTGTATCTCTGTTCAGAAGCTGCGACTTATTCAGAAGCAGTGATATATGAAAAATTCAGAAACTGCGACTTATTCAGAAGCAGTGATATATGAAGAATTCAGAAACTGCGACTTATTCAGAAGCAGCGATATATTCAGATTCAAGAGACTGCTTCTGAAGTCTGGTTCTGAAGACTGTTCAGAAGCTGCGAGATATATTAATTCTAAATTCTGAAGACCCACGCCTGACATATGTTGCTGAGGTATTTATGGAAGTTTGTAATCTTTGATTGACAGGATTATTCTATAACATGATTGATAGAATATCCTTGATTGGAAATTACCTTCCACGGGACAAGAAAACTTTCATATTTGAAGAACTCCACTTATGGAAACCGAAGATTGAGTTGTATGGGCGACTGAATTTGAGGGGTTCAGATTCAGCACCAACGGTCACCAAATCTCCCTAGATACAGTCTCGTTCAATCAAGATTGATGGCATCCAATCGGCGATTGAAGAGCGATCCTTTGAAGACCTGTCCAACGGCTAGTTTGGGGGTGAAGGAGTATAAAAGGAGATCCATGGTGCTACTACGGTGTGAGATCAGAATCATCAATTTCAAAGTGCTAGAGTTATTCAAATTCATACTTGTCTCCGTGAGCTTAACGTTATAATCTTTGAGAGGCTTTGTAAGAGTGATTGAGAGAGGATAGTGTGATCTATCAAAGAGAGTATCATCACTTGTTGTAAACCTCCATTGATTCATCTAGTGGAATCCAGCCTATCGGCTGTCAGCGTGGGAGAGTGGACGTAGGCTTGATCTAAGCTGAACCACTATAATCGTCATGTGCAATATTCTCTATCTCTAAACTCTTATCATTGTGTTTGATAGAATATTACATACTGGTGTTTATATTTAGAATTTGCATACTCATGTTCAGAATCATAAACGGTACATATTCAGATTCAGATTCTATTTTGACTTGATTCTTTTAATTCCTCATTTTCTAGTCAAAATTATTTTAAATCACCTATTCATCCCCCTTAGGTGATATTGCTAGATCCAACACAAAACAACGGCTAAAAGGCATGCCAACATCTTCACGTGCAAAACAAGTTTTGTGTGGAATCGATGCATCAATTCACGGTCTTTTTTGGTAAACATCTCCACGAAGAGATAAACCCAAGTTTACTCCTCATTCCACTAATTTCAACTTGTTGTCCCATCTAGATCCGTCGAACGGATGAATTGGGTCGAAAATAATCTGATTCAAATAAACCCATTTAATCCGTTTCAATTTATTTTTATACAATTCAAATATAGTGACTCATACCCAATTCGATTCACACCCAATACATATACGACCCGAGTCATATTGCGAAAACACTTCCATAATTAATTCAATTTATGAAAAATCATACCCAAACTAAGGTAAAAGTGCAGAATGAGTGAGCGCGAGATCGAATGAGGGAGAGAGAGAGAGAATGAAGAGAGAGTCGTAGAGGTGGGTTGTGTATAAGTAAATTATGAATCCATTTATGATCTATTTAATACTCATATTATTTTTAAACTCATTTATGACTCATTCATTAAATATAACTAACCCACATAACAACTCAATTCATCGTAGATGGGTTAAGAAATAGATTTATAATGTATTTCGACAGGTTTAATCCGACCCACGCTTGAGGAAGTAAGTGAAAATAGCCATAGGCATGCTAGGATCAGCCTGTCATGAGCTCGACTTAAAGCGACCATGTACCAACATAGGATTGGCAAAGGTGATGCATAATTAAGCTCATTGAAGACCAGTGGCCGAGAATAAAAGGGAGAGAGAGAGAGGATAAAAAGGCTGCGTGATGATGATTAATGTCCCAACAATCCATCAACTACTTTGCTCACGGAAGGCTCGGAAAAGAATGCTATGCTGACAAGCACTACTAACTGCCATCATCAATTTATCCTTTGTCCACCCCCAGATAAATGAAAAAAAGAAAAAGAAAAATCTATGAATTCCGACCGACTGATTAAGTATTTTGATTTGAATTCAGTAAAGCATAACCCATTCTTACTAATCTAATACTCATACCGCCACCTTATGGGTAGAGTCTTATTCTATACACGTGCGGAACGAATTTCCGTGTATTCGAGAGAATTAATCATGTCATGAGGTTCAGATGAACATGTTATTTATATAATAAAAAAGATAAAAGTATTCAACATAGGAGTAATAATAACGAGAGGCATACGATTGATGACCAAAATAATTTACTTTGCCAAACCCATCTCCCCATATCAACATCAATGATAGCCATCTCTTGCAGCCCTGCCTTTTTCTACTATGCAAAACCCTTTTTAAATGGGTATATACTTATTCAACTTGTTGCATCCTAAATTGTAATATCCACTTTCGACCCAAAAAAAAAAAAACATTGTGAAAACCACTTTCTTCTATTCAAAAATGTCTTCCATGCGTAAAAAGTTGTGGTCTCCTCTATCCACTTATGTTATTTCCTTTAGTTGTAAATAGTGATACTAGTTGAGGTCATCCACATTAAGAAAGGTTGAGATATTGTTCATAAGGTGGATCTCTTTCTACTTGTGACATTTAAGAATAGTCATAACTCGTATGCATGAAAAAGATGAACTAAATATGTATTTTAAACTTGAAACACTTTGACCGTGTCATGTTACTGCCCAGATGGATGAGCAATTATGGCCTTCCCATTCCAATAGGAAACTCTTGTGGAAGGCCACTTTCAAGAATCTAAATGAGAAGCTCCTTTCCTATCTATTGATTGACTAAATTGGTTCGCATATGCCTCGGACATGATGTCTTACCATGCCTGGATCGTAGGACCTCTTGTCCGTGAAAACTGGCTTGTAAGACATCCTGTTCTCACCACAGTCTTTAAAAAACAGCATGCCTGATACCTTAATTTCCAAAACTCTCTCTTCCTCTGCTAGCACCGTCGCGTATGGAGGGCGTCGACGAAAAAAATTCCGTTGCAAAGAAATTGGTGAGCTGGCCACGCTCTTACGAGGAGAGAGAGGGTGCGTACGAGCGCGCAGCGAGCTCTATAAGGAGAGAGCGACGTCCAAAGCTCGAGGGTTCCATGATTTTTGAGTCAAAAACCGAGAGAGAGAGAGAGAGGGTCGGCCATGGAGAGCTCGGGCTGATCATTAGTGATTTTTGAGAGAAAAATCGAGAGCCGCGAGGGAGTTTCGAGCGACCACCACCCTTCGTCATCCTTCACCTACACCCTACCTATCCACTGAGCTGCTCCCGACCTTCATCTGCCGCCCGAGTCGCCGGGAAAGGTAGTACGAATACCCCTTCACGTCCATCCATTTTCTAGTTGTTGTGTATTTTGCCCGGGTTGGCTCCGTTCGACCCTCGGGTCCAACGGAGCCAAACCGACCTCTCCCGATCATCATTCCATGTTAATGTGACCCTATTATCACGTTTCCATGCTTTAGTTTCGCATATTTTGCCCTGGTTTGATGCTTTTCGTGTTGCACATCACACGCTCGATGAAATGCCCATCGTTGTTCAAGTACCCTACTTTGAGCTCATTTTTCAATCCCTTCCCGTGATCATTATTGATTTTTCTTGAGCTCGTTATGTTCTACGTATGTAGCTCTTCGTATTGATATATTGTGAGGCCTTTTTTTGTGATCGAGGTGTAAGTTATACCCCTTCGAAGTTGGCCTGTTGATCTGTTCATGTTTGCATTGAAATAATTTTTTAAGTGTCGAAACCTAAAAACAGCCCTGACCCCCCTAATTCGTGCTCGCTTTTAATTGCGTTATCGTGCTTTTTTTTTTTTTACCGTTCTTGGGCTCGTTATGTTCCCTGCATGTAGTAGAACACATCGATATGCATATTTTCTCTTGGTTTGATTTGTGGGAGAAGTTACGGGGTCAGGAAGTTTCTCTGTTGGTCTGATTTGAGTTGCATTTTCATGGCTAAGTGTTATGGACATTCCAACTCACCTAATTCGCACCCATTTTTCATTGCATTCCCTTGATCATTTTTGGCTGTTTTTGAGCTCGTTGTACTCCTAGCATGTAGTAGAATACGTCGATGTGTTTAATTGCTCTTGGTTCAATTTTCCAAGGAAGTTACGGGGTTGGGAATACGCCCCGTTGGCCCAATTTGTGCCATGATTGTGATTAAAACAGTGCAAACCCCTAACTTTCAGGGTGATTTTCTATCTCGTTTTGTGTGATTTATGAGTCTTTCTTATTTCATATTTCTCCAGGTATATAGCTCTTCATGTCGGTATGTGGGTTTCGCATTGATTATGATCAGAGCTTGAGAAAAACGTCCACGAAAACACCTCTGTGAACCATTTCTGGGCATTGAAATTTTTGTAAGTGTTGTGATCAGTGCAGACCCCCCAATTCGGGGTCGTGTTTCTTGATGTTATTTTAGGCTTTTAAGGTCGTTCTTTGATGGATTATGTTCTCTTTGTGTAGCACTTCACGTCGATATTTTGGGCTCGATTTGGTTGTCTCAATGGATCAAGTTACAATCCCCAAAAGTCGCCTCAGTGAGCTGCAAAGTGAGAGGCCTGGGATTTTGGCTAAGTGTTGCGCTGCAACTAGCTGTTTTCCCGATGTAATTACGACGCGCTCGGTTGGTCATTTCCCAAGCCGTCAATTTTTTAAAAAACCTAGTCATATCTAGTTTCATGTGCCATGATCGGTTTCTCTTAATTATTTTTTAGAATCAATATATATGCGCTTGAAAATGCCCCAACGAGCTGCCACGCTAGGGGTTGAAATTTTTTAATGTGTTGGCTTGCGAGTAGTCATTTTCCCAACTTCATTACGACTCACTCGATTGATCATTTCTTGAGCCATTGAGTGTTCTAGAAACCCGATCATACCTAGTTTCACGTGGTATGATTGGTTTTCCTTGATTATTTTTACTGCTAAGATAATCACCCTTGAAAACACCTCGAGAGTCAACCTTTTCAAGTCCATCCTTTTTTGAAAATGAGTGAAAACCAAGACCTCGAACGTGATTTTGCTGGAACTTCGTGCAATTCATCTTTGTTTTCTCCGGGTTCGCCCTGTCGTAAAAAAAATCGAGAAAATCCCAAAAAATAAAAAAAAATCTCTAAAAATTCAAAATTGATCTTTTATTGTGTTTTTTGACATGACGAACATCAATTTACTTTTATCCCGCATTGGAGAGAGACCGATGTCCAGTCCGGTCTTATTATTGTATACCCGATCCTGTCTTGGGTTTTGCATTCCGACCTTGTACCTAAATACCCGATGGACGCGGATTTTCTTTTTCTCGCTTTAGATTAGCTTCTTGCTTATTTTCGCTCTCTCCCTTTGAATGCTTTGAATGTTTCATTTTTTTAAGATTCCGAAACCCGAAAAAATTAGAATGCCATGAAAAATACCCATTTACAAGAACATTTGCATGAGCACTTAGCAACCGATAAGAACATGATTATGAGTTAAATTGGTAAAACCTCGCGTGCTCACAAGTTAGGTAACAATCAATTTCGGACGGTAACCGAAAGGACTCTAGCTTAAACTAGGGTAACTAAATCCCCGACCCTAGAATCTCTGGTTGTGTAGGACCGAACGATCTCTCCCAATCGCTCGGTAAGGTATTCGGTTTGCCTTCCAAGAAAGACCGGTGGTGACTCCAATTGCATGCACACATAGCACATACCACCCGACCACATCAAGGTCGAAATCGATAATTTTCCGTCGCGATTTGGTATGGGCCTGGGAGGGCCCATGCCAAAGCCCCTATCCGAAAAAGAAATCAGGGCCTCGACAATCCATTAGCCCGATCCAATCCATACGCGGGGATCTTCAATCCGGGTCATGACAGCTGGCGACTTGAAAGGATTTAAGCTGTAATGAACCGGTTGAGTGATTACCTAACTTGGTCTACATTTTGTAGCGCGTATCAAAGTCGCGAAGAAAACGAGGTTAGTCGCTAACTCGTGTTAAATGGTCTTGCAGATGGGAGTTATAAGGGGAGACGTGTTTGTTGACTATTTTCTCTTGTAGATGGGGATTGGATGTATGTTGTGTGGATGATTATATTGAAGCGCTGATTGTTAAATTCAAATTCATGTTTATCGCTTTAGCACGACACGAATGCACACACAACCATGCCTAAAACCTCAGGCGCATCCCGTAGGAAACCAATAGAAGGAATTGGAAATGGAATCTCCGTGGGGAAAAACATGGGGTAATCCACTTTTCAATTCCGCTCACTTCGAACTATGGATTGAGTGCCAATACAACGATAGTTGTGCAATGAAAATGACCATTTCTAGAACTCGAGGTGATAGTCTTGAAACCTTAGGTACCTCACCCTTTAGGTGTCAAAACCTCACAAGTTTGCATGCGCATGATCTATGTGATTGCCATATTCCCTTTTGAATGGTTTGTAAGTCTCGTTCCATCTTGCAATTTCAATTCTTTCAATCAAATGCAATTTCCTTCAAAAAGAAAATGGTGATTAACATAAATGCCTCTCATTAGGATTTAGAAAATGGGTCCACCCGAGATCAATATTGAACACTTCCCTCGAGCGATAATCGACATGTGAGAGCGTCTTCCGCCCATCCACAAGACCTACGTGGAGAAGAGGGTAGGGTACCTCACATCCGTGATATACTTAGAGGCAAGAATCCCCATGATCAAAGCATTATCGCATTTTTGGAGTCCTGAGTCGTCCTCCTTCGTGATAGGCCAATGCGAACTCACTCCAACTCTTGAAGAATACGACGCCATGATAGGTCCCGTAGGAACCTTCGGTTTAGCTACTCCCCCGATAGAAGTTGATTCGGTATCACTTCTTAGCTAATTCCTGAAAGTTAATTCCACTCTCATCAGAAACATTCTTAAGGGAAACACCAATGCCATTCCTATAACCTTTCTGGAGGAACTATTCCTCAGATTACACATCGAGTCGGGAGTCCAAATCCCTAGGGTCTTCATCCTAGCTTTTTTTGGATTCATCATCTTTCCTTACACCAACAAAAGCATGACCCCTTCAGTTATTCACATTGTCCTCCAAGCATGTAGCAGCAAGAAATTCTCCCACTTAATCCTTGGGAAAACTTTCATCTCCCTCTCAAAATTCAAGGAGTCGGGTAAGGGAACTCTTAGAGCACCTATAGGTCTCCTTCAAGTTTGGATGATATCTCACATTAGGGAATTTACTACTGACATGCAGATCACACAAATTGATCCTTCCTCTCACCATCTACTTCAATTCATCGACAAGAAACTCTTCTCTTGTTGGGCATTTTCTAGGTGGCTCAATTACCTCAAAGCTCTCGTCCCTATTCCTATTCAGTGGTATGTCAAGTGGCTGGTATGCCCCAATCCTTGCTTAGCTGATGGATTCGACAACGTCATCCCTTTATTGGGATTGACGGGAGTTATGTCATACTACCCTCTAAGGGTGATCCGTCAATTCTGTGCCATCCAACAAATTCCTCCTCCTCTCGAACCCAATCCCTTCGCATTGGACTATCACAAAGAGGTCACCGAAGGATGGAGGGCACAACTGGACAAGATGATTAGCAACACAATTCACACATGGCTAACTACCGTACGACAACCATCACCATAGTGGATGGGTCTGAGCTTGAAGGGAATATGAGAGACAACCATGCGTTCGAAGACTACATATGCCGTGCTTTGAGAACCTTACCCAAAGTGGTTGTCCCCACTTTGCCGACCAAGTTAACACTCCAAGAGGTCTTAGCTGAGAAGGCCGCCCAAGAAAGAGATAACGCAATCTGCAGAGCTGAATCCTTAGCCCAGCAGAACAAACTTCTTCGTCTTGCCGTCGTACCCATCGAGGATTAGGCATTATATTCCATTAGACCCTCTTTTGGTAGTATGAGCATTCAATTTACGTGTATTAAGGATCCTTCTCTCTCCTAGCTCTTTAGATTGATAGGGATCTATTTCTCTTATATAACCAAAGAACTTCGTTGTCGTGTCGGGTCTTATGAGCTTCTAATGGAATATACAAGGGCCATTTTGAGTAATCACCGTTTGTGCCGCTTTAATTGTATAATTTCTTATAAAGAAATTTTGCTAAGGAAATTACCTGTACGATCGTTCAAATCGAACGAGCAGGCATCTCTCACTGCTATTTCATCAAAAGAAAATATAGAATTGAAGAGGACTTTATACCATGATCGTCAGGTATCACGTGCTAACTTGCCTATTCGTCTCCTAACAGGTAGCTTCTAATCACGGAATCTAGAAGGACTCACATCAGAACTCGTCTTAGAACTAGGATGGAACAAGAAAAGTTGGGATCGCGCGTGGGTAACTTGGAGATCCAGATGACCCAAATGACCGCTATGATAGCTTAGATGAAGGCAATGTTGACTGCTGCTCATGGGAGACCCGCTGCGCCAATAAATCTGAACCAAGCAGCCCATCCAAATACACCCACCACCCCAGACGCAAGTGGGTCTTCTGGCGCCGACCCAACCACTAATGCCGATTGGGTCCCAAACACTGAAGTCCAACCAAAGGTGGCGCCGGTTGTAGTCGACTTGGAGGAGAAGCAGAAGGAGAAGCCTGTAGCGAGTTTGACGAAGGAGTCAAGAGAATAGCAAAGATTGAGGAGTGTCTGGCCAGTCAAGGGTACGAGCTGTCGAGGTTCGATAAGATCACCCCCTTTGCGAAGATCGAGGTTCCCACTGACTATAAGGAGCCCGAGTTCGCAAGAAACTACAATGGGACGGTGTCGCGACCTAAAAAAATCAGATTTCGCAAGAAACTACAATGGGACGGTGTCGCGACCTAAAAAAATCAGATTTTAGGCTAATGGATTATCAGGCTAATTAGAAACTAACCTAATACGGACTCTCCCAAGCCCTACCAAATCGCAACTTAGGGTTCATTAAGATGATTTTAGATTTGGAGTCGCCACTAATCATTTTTGGTAGGTTGATTAGGAACCTAAATAAAGTAGCAGGAGAACCACTTTATTTCTACGAACCAGAGATTTTAAGTTCGGAGACTTGATTACACTAGTTAATTAAAACTAATGCCCTTTCGGTACCTTTAATTCCATGAAAGTCCTAAGTCGGTGACTCAAACTTGATTGAATTCATCTTAAAGTTCAAATGAGGTGTTCTTTTATGTTTTCATTTATTTAAAATGAAATGCAAATGCATGAATTACACTAAATGCGAAAATGCCAAGGCAAAGCATGCAAGATATGTCTGAATTCAATTTAATTAAAACATGCAAAGTGACTCACGAATGCAATATTCAAGACAACATGCAAGCAATCCAAATAGACGTGCAAAACTATATCATACGTGAATTATATCTATCCTAGATAGCATGCAATTTTCAATTAAACAATTCAATCATACAAATTAGACTAACCTAAGATGAATGACATGCGAGATATGACGTGGCAAAATAAAATGTGACGCGGGCGTGCAACATATGAGACATGCAAAAATGCAAGATATGTTATGCGAAAATATGCATAATATATGCAAAATGATTTTTTTTTAAATATGGAAGGCAATTTATAAGTGATACACGAAAATTATGAGCATGAATAACATATGATATGCGAGCATAACATGGAATATGACATATACATGCGCCTAAACTATATAAAATGCGACGTGAGACATGCGAATTCATGCATGAAATATTTTGACAAAAATATGGTATGGGGATATGATGATACTCGAAAATTTGATGCAATACATGAGAGATAATGCAAAGATATGAAATGGAATTTTGAAAATATGGAATGCGGGATATGATATTCGAAAAAAATATGCCATGAATATGCAATATATGCATGAGATTTTTTGTATTTTCTTTGGGATTTTCAACCACATGAAGATATGCTTGATTTGATTTTCTCGACTTCATTTCCAAGTTGAACTTAATAAGATGAAGTTTCTAGGAAACTTATCTTCCTAAAGATTTAATTAGATATAATTTCTAAGAAACTATATCTTACTAAATATTTTTGGGAGTCTTCAGTTCAATTAAAATTCAAACAAATCCAAGATATCAATCAAGATAATTCAAGTAAACAAAGATGGCAAATCAAATCCTTCATTCTTGCAATTTTCGAAAAAAAAGATATGACTAAATCTAAAGTCAGCTTTTGAAAGATAGCGAACCGGATCTAAATGGCAATAGATCGGGTTGGCTTATCTTTCCCGCTTTTTCTAAACCAGAGGATCGTTCCCGAATGGCAACGGGAAGAATCGTCCAAATTTAAAAAATTCGTTGCCTATTAGGAAAATATTTTCCTAATTTAGATTTAATCCCTTTTTATATTCAAAAAAATCGTGTTCAATTAATCCAATTAATCCCCCAAATTTTCGAAAATTGTGATACATTAGGGCTTTAATATGCGAAATTTTTTTCATGATTTCTTCCAAAAATTTCAGCATTAAACCTCAAAAACAGCAAACAACCAGCATGTGATTCACGCAAAACAGCATCAAAAATAAGTAAAATACTTACCTTTACGCTCCCGCAAAATTCTGCATGGTTAAAGACATGTATAGCGCAAAAAACATCATGATTTCGGACGGAGCAGCATGTTTAACAGCACAAAACAGCATTAAAGTAGTGTAAAAACAGCAGCAAACAGTACTAAAACAGCATGCTAATCACTGCAAAACGAGTCTAAATCAACCCTAAAAGGATGTGAAAATTACCTTAGTTGGTGGGGTTCTCGGTCAAAGGGGACCAAGCTCTCTTCTTTTCTTTCTCACGTGAACTTGCAGATCTTCAATTGATGATGGTGCGTCATGTGATGCAGAGGCATTCGGTGGTAAGTGGACCCTGGGTGGACGGTGAAGACTTGGCTGTGGAAGACTCCAATCAAAGGGCTCTCCTTTTGCCCTTCCTTCTCTCTCACGTTGAAGACTCAACTTTTTTGAGCAAGAGTTGAACTTTTTTCTCTCAAGAGCCTCGCGTGTATCTCTGATTTTTTTTAGCTATTGTCCATCTGTGTTGTGGCCGTATAGGTCAGAATGAAAAAAAAAATGGCCTCCAAAGCCTTTGCTAGGGCCCTATATTTATATAGAGATTTGGCCTATCTTGATGGGCAAGAACGCAATATTCATATTTCCTTTTTGAGAAGTGCATCTTAAAAAATCTGAATATTTGACAAATATCCCCTTCCTTAAGATGCAATTTTCGACCATATGGGATATGCAAGAAAGCTTGGCCGAATTTCACACATCTTTCCTATTGTAGAATGAAATCTTCGGCCATGAGGAGTATGCCTTTGGGTTAGCCGAATTTCATAAATGTGTGAGCTTTATTATGCAATTTTTGGGCTCTTAATGATTAACTGATATTTAAAACAAAGCCTTTCTTTTTTTTCTTTTTCTTTTTTTTTTCTTTTTAAATTCAAACTGACCCGCACCCGTCCTTGAATTTTCGCATATCCCCAAAGCCTCGATAAATCTAAGCTCAATCCTTTCGCCGTCGATCAAATGCAAATGCAATGTAGAAAAATAAATATGCTATGCATGAAAACTATTATTTTTTTGTGAGAACTAAAATTAATTCTCATTTTTTATGCAAGGTAAATGATTTAAGAAAAATCAGAATTTAGGTGTCAACAGACGGGCTGTCCGAAGGTACATTTAAAGTATTATCTATACAAATGGCCAAGTATTCCGATTATATCTCGTTGCTCATAAACACCTTCCAAGAGAGTCTGGCGGGCGCGGCACTGACGTGGTATGTTGAATTAGACATTCAAAAGTATGATGACTGGGCACAGTTCGCGGATAAATTCTTGCGCCAATATAAGTTCAATACTACGACTGCCCCTACGAGGGAGGATCTGCTCAGAACGGCGAAGGGAAGGAATGAGACTGTTCGTCTGTATGGCCAAAGGTGGAGGGCCTTAGCTACACAAGTTAAGCCGCTGATCCCTGAGGAGGAACTCGTAGACATCTTTCTGAAGGCATTACCGTACGACTTCTTCGACAAGATGAACACCTCTAGGTGTCAAACCTTTGCCCATCTGATTAAGGTGGCAGAGAGACACGAATGGGCAATGAGAGAAAGGCGAGCGCCTAAGTCAACTTTCAAGTGGCAGAACGTAGTAAGAAGGGAGTGAGAGCAGAACACAGAGGTTGCGTTTGTGTCTAATCCACCCAAGCCCAAGAAGTTTGAGAATTCCACCCCGATTCAAGGAAGTACTTCCTGGATAGCACAAAAGGCCTATGAGCCGAGGAGAAGGGCACCACCTAAGCCTTTTACGCCACTTCCACTCCCATGTCGAAATTGCTCCCTAGGCTTTTGGAGGGAAGATTGCTGGCCAAGAAACCACCAAGGGCGAACCCACCCAGGTTTCCTGGTTTTGACGAAACTCAGAGCTGTGTATACCACCTGGAGGAGAGAGGTCATAACGTGAACAATTGTTGGGCCTTGCAGTTTGACGTCCAGGCTCTCATTGACAGTAACTTGCTTGGGTTTGACAAAATGGAGCCGAACGTCCAGCAAAATCCACTCCCAGAGCATGGGGAGGTGAACGCGATATTCGACCATTTCAATGAAAGCCACCTGGGTGTTACGGTTGATCTTGAAAAGCTGAAGGGTCTCCTGGCAACAGCAGCAACGTATCCCCAAGGAAGAGAGATCACAAGGGAGGAGAAATTATGTTGCCTAGCCAAGCTGGTCAGTCTTGACATAATTGGTGAAGTTAATGACTCCATGACAAACGGGACACTTTCAACCATTAACATCTCTTCGAATCACTTTGTGTTTGAGACTAAGCGAGGAGATTTATGGAGAGTCCCATGTGAACACCTGGTTGGCGATGTGAGGATTCCAACTGAGTCTGAAAAGGAATTCGAAGTGGAACGTAAGAGAGAAAAAGCGCATGAAGGCGACAGACGATTTCTGAAAGAAGCCAAGAAGCGTGGTAAAACCGTGGATACGCTGGGGCAAGACTCAGGAGGATATAGCTTCAGGGTGCTCTATTCACCCCCTCCTTAGTTCTTTGATAAATCTGAAGATATTGTGCCCGGCGGACAGGGTGGTATGGACGATCCCGTAGAGAAAGGCCCTACCGAGGCAATTAAGGAAGGAATTCAAACAGATAGCCAAAACCAAGTTAAAAACCAAGAGGAGTACAAGTTAGCTCAAGAAAAGACACGTCAAGGTGATAGGCAGTTCTTGAAGCAAGCCAGAGAACGTAGCGAAGTTGTGGACATGTCAGGGGAGGATTCTGGAGCCTACAACTTCAAGGTGTTCTATTCGACCCCTCTCTCCTTTTACGTCAAATCTGAAGATATTGTGCCCGATGGATGGGGCGGTATAGATGACCTAGAGGTGAAAGACTCAACTAGAACGAATAATGAGATAGTTCCCGCTGGTCAAATTGGCAACTTGGGGGAGGAAGAAGACCAAGGGATATCATACCCCAGGGTTGGGGAAGCATGAAGAATTTCGATGAAGCTTGCAAAAAACGTCGTCCTCGCTGAATGGATAGACAATAACATCACCCCACATGAATGAGGGAGTTACTTTCTCCTTTCCATCATCACTCTTTAAGTTTACTTGTGTTCTAGTGCATTCGCAATTTCAAGTTCAGTTGTTGCATTTTCACTTCATCTACAGAAAAGAAAAAGAAACACCATTGGATCTCGAGCCGTTGGTCCAAGTGGTATACCTTGTAATGCGGCCTTATCAGTGAGTTTTAATAAAATGTATATGCACGTTTTATTCGGGACGTGCGGGAATATCCCAAACCAGCCCAATGATGATACTTATCTTCGATTTTCAAAGATTTAAGGCCTGGGTTCCCGCACGCTTCCTAGTTTTCAAATTAGTTTTATAGGAATAAGGATGTCTAATGATATGAAGACTAGTTTCCCCCTTTCTTGATTCTTTTATTGAAAACATCTTGTAAAAGAAATTTTCAAAATTTCATGCATGAACTTTGATGTTGTTCACACACTGATTTGTGTAGAATATCTCTAGGAGTGGTACTTCAAGAAGGTTAGAGATGGTCAAATGACCCAAATTGTAGAGGTGGATGATTGGGGGAGTCCATCTAGGGCAAATCCCCCATCCCCATCAGGAGATTAATTCGGAGACAAAATTCTTCCTTCCTCCCCAGAAGAGCATATTGGGGCAAAGCCACCGAGTCCGTCGTGACAAGCAACAAGACGTGTCCTACTGGGGCAAGACACCTGAAGGAGACAATATCCTCAAGTGTCGAAAAGGCAACACCTCAAAGGGAGTATTTCATTCCCAAAGATTCAAACGAGGTCGAATGTGGGTTAACATTCATTTCCTCACGCGCAAGTGAAAAGTGAAGGAAAAACCCTAAAACAAGGGTCATCCCAAATTGGACTAGGAATCGCAAGAGAATGCGAAAGAGCACTAAAACATTTAGCTGGGGCAAAATTCACCCGACTAGGGGCAAATGGATCGTTAATGCGACCGAATGTGGAAGAGAGATCCTTCCATTCCAACAAATCAATGGGCACAAGGAAAATGTTCATCCATTAAGCTGATGTGAACAAAATGTGGAGTTATCGACACGGACTCAAGTGAAGGGTGACTTTGTATCGTTTCAAATTGACCATCGATGGTCTTATTTCTGATACGAATTTTTCCTCCAAATGTGCAGGGAAATCATCGGCACTCAGGAAAACTCAAGGGAAGAAGTTCGCCCAAATGAGTCTAATGCAAAAGGAAATACTAACGAAACACCAAGAATTTCAAGGGGCGCATACAAGGGGATTCCCACGAGCTACACATTGGCGTCCGAATTGGATTGCATAAGCAAGAGTAGAGCGGTATCGCTCTAATTTATCTTGAAATTGAGAACACATACTGACACTTCTTATATGATCTTTATAGGGGTCGTCGCACCGAAAAGGTAAGTATCCCTTCCTTTTAAAACTCGAAGATGTTCAAGAGTCTACAAATTTCCAAATCTCGAGTCTGTGAAAAAATGTCTGAACTTTCGAAATCACTTCGTTTGCATTTGGATTTGAATAGCTTTGAAGTTGTTCAAAACATTTTGAAACATAGACCATGCGTCAAAAATTCCCATAGAGGACGATTTTGATGAAAAGAAATGAATTCCAAAGAGGGAGTGTTTAAACTCTATCAAAAGGAGTACCTCAAATGATGAGAGTCAAGCCATGCTCAAACGCGTCCCTATACACACTTGAGTGGTAGGTAAGAACCTTGTCTGAGGATGTAGGGATCATTTGCAGTGATTAAATAGATTGAAATGACGAAAGGCATTCATTTCTCTATCCCAAACATCACAGGTGATCATTGTTAACCCCTTTGAGCGGCGGTTTCATTTCTTTACCCCTGTCAAGAACCACCCCACATCGAGACCAAACGAAGGTAATTCCAACAACAACAGGAGGCAAATGGTTAAAATTTTTTTTGCTCGAACTAATATCAATCTTCGAGTGTTTCTTTGCATTTAAACTCATACTGCAATTCAAGTGCCTTAGGACGACGAAAAGCATTCGCTTCTCTATCCTACACACTTTCATCCTTTGCATAGCCAATTGACCCTATATGTTTATTTCTTAAACCCCATTGGTGATCATTGCCCATTTCAAGATGAAGACAGCACCACCTCAAAGCGGAAGAACGTAGAAGAATCTGTCAACGGAGAATTCCCAAGTTAACTATTCAAGTATGCTAGAATTTCATTTGCATGTGTGTCTAGCATAATCTTTGAAAATTATTTTGTCTAAAAAAAAGAAGAAGAGAAGAAAAAAGGCGGGACTAAAAAAAATAGAAAAATAGAAAAAATATGCAAGCAGGAAAAGCTAGTCCCGAGCATTCAAAAAGCCAATCCCGGGTTGACCCGACGTGCGCCTCATGGGTGCTAGGCTCGAACCATAAGGGTTCTGGGTCGGTCTAAACGACACCATTTTAGATATAAAAAAATTGAATTTTTTGGATTTTTTTTAAAATTTTGCTCCACCAACGAAGCTCTTTTTCGGGCAAATATCTTAACCCTTGGACACAATTAGTGAAAACCAAATGTACCACACAAAACTAGGAAGGAAGAGGTTTCTAAAACAGTTGACGGCTCGGGAAAAGCTTGACCGAGTGCTTCGTGATGAAGTCACGAATACGCCCACTTAGTGGTAACCACTTGAAAAAATTACAACCTCTAGCATAATAGCTTAGTGAGGTGTTTTCGAGTATGAATATTAATACTCAAATCAAACCGAGGGAAACTAATCATACTACGTGAAACTAGCTATGATTAGGTTTCTAAAACAGCCAACGTCTTGGGAAATGATCAACCGAACGCGTCGTAATGGTGTAGGGAAAATAGCTACTCGCAAGTGCAAACTTAAAATTTCCAGGACCTCTCACTTTTGAGTTCACCGAGGCATGTTTCGGGATGATTATCTTAATAATCAAAGACAATCAAGGGAGATTTTCAAAACTATCGACAGCTCGGGAAATGGTCAATCGAGTGCGTCGTAATGGTGTCGAGAAAACAGTTACTTGCGAGCCAACACTTCGAAAAAAAAAATAGGCCCCTCACTTTGCAGCTCACTGAGGCGTTTTCAATGGCGAATATCTCAATGATCCGACACAACCAGCAAGCAAATAAAATACCAATGCGAAGAACTACATGCAAGGAATGACATTAGCTAAAAAACAAACCTAAAAACGCATTTCAATTCAAAGAAAACCAGCCCCGAAGGTTGGGGTGTGAACCTGTTGCACTGCCAACACTAGTAATTTTTTTTGTTAAGTCTGAGACCCACAGTTCACAGAGGCAACTTCTTGAGCGATTTTCATGCACACTGATCACATTCAATGGCAAAACAACACATCAACGTGAAGAGCTACATGCAAGGAACACTATCGAACAAAAATTACTATTAAAGGACCTAAGACGAAGGAGAAAATTGACCCCAAAGTAGGGGATTTGAACTGTTTTAGGCAAAAACAGAGCACAAATCAGGCTAGCGGGGCATATTCCCGGCTTCATATCTCACTCCACAAGCACAAACAAGAGAAAAAACACACATGCACACGTTCTACTTCGTACACAGAACACAAATAGCCCAAGAAAGACCAAAAATGAGCACGGAAAGATAATGAAAATCGAGCGCAAAGTAGGCAGGTTAGACTGTTTCCAACACTTGCACAGAATTTTGCATCTCATATCAGACTAATAGAGCTGCTTCCTGACCCCATAACTTCTTCCACAGATCAAACAGAGAACAAATAAGCATACCAACACATGCTCTTCTATAATCAGGGAACACAATAAGCCCAAAAAAAGTTAAAAATATTCACAGGAAGACAATGAAAATTGAGTGCAAAGTGGGTGGTTTGGACTACCCGCAGCATTTTAACAAACATGTGGTATGCGATACGAAAAACACCAAACCGGGGCAAATAGCGTGAAACCAAAGCACAGGGAAGCTCGAATACGGATACATGAACATAGATGAATGCATGGGAGTGGCCGATTTGGCTCCGTTCGACCTGAAAGTCGAACGGAACTAAACCCGGTGAAACCGAGCACAAAAAATAGAGGGTGCTCGGGCAGACCTGTTTGAGGTGGAAGGAGGCAACGGTGGCGATTGGTGAGGCTTGGTTAGTGGCCTAAGGAGCTCTGCGGACGACGGGGATGGTGCTTAAGGCCTTGGGTTCACTCAAAAACTCCCCTCTCTCTTGGTTTTTCTCCTCTCTCCTTCTTGGTCTCTCCCCCTCTCTCTCTCTATTTTCATGCCCATCTCTTGCCCGAAAAATCAAACCTCCTTACCCGACGACCCTCTCTCCCTCTTTTATTCTCCGTTTTCGAATCCCTCCTCCCGTACGAGCTCCTCTCTCTCTCTCTCTCTCTCTCTCTCTCTCTCTCTCTCTCTCTCTCCTTGTGCCCTCAAGATTCCTCTGTTGAGGAAAGGAAAGAAAAAAAATAGAAAACTGTTACGTCGCTTTCCTCCTCCCACGCCAGCTCACTATACAATCTTGTACTGGAAAAGGGACAGCTGGCTAGGGAATGAACGTTCTGGATTGTGGTGATAAGGAGAGGATTCGGCGTTTTGCTGTCTTGTGTGTGTACGTGAGGGAAGAAAACGTGCTTCTGCTATTGCCTTGGAGACCCTGTTTGGCCGGGGTTGGGTCAGACCCGGTTCGTCATTTTTCACTCAATTCGGCCTCCATTTGACCTATTTTTTCAAAATTGATGCTGAAATTGGGTTATACAACATTGATTACATCTAAAAATGATGAGATTGAGCAAAATTAATTTGAATTTGCACAAAAACCCCAATTTGTTTTTACCCGAAAATGATTTTTGAATAATCCAAAGCCTAAACAGTTGAATCGAGCCAAACCACCACCACCAATAGATTCAGAATGATGAAAACTATAGGGTAGTGGACTTTTATTTTGATGGGCTTCTCTAAAAAAAGGGTTAATTGTACTTAGAGTGAAATTAGGGACTAAATTGAAAAATAAAAGTAATTAGGTCTTTTTTTGTCAAAATTGAGCAATTTATCAAACAATTGAACTGAAATGCAATATGAGGGATTATAATTAAATGCCATGGCTTAAGAAAATTAAAAATTAAAATTAAAAGGACTCAAAATGTAATTTTTTGGCTCAATTCGGGGTTTTGTTTGTGAAGACTCGCATGATACCGAATTAAATTTTATGAATTTTAAATTACCAAAATGAAAATGGAATTAAAATAAAAATATTTGATATTTTTTCATATTTTTTGACCACGAATATTATTTTTCCTTATTTTTGGCTATTTATTAAATAAAAAAGAAATTCAAAAAATGTGAAAAAATTCGAAAAATATTTGTTGTTCAAAATTGATTCCTAAGGCTTGGCCAAAGCTTCCAAAGTTGATTTTGCAATTTTTATGAATTTTATGGTATTTTTAATTAATTTTCTTAAAAATAAAAAATAAAAAAGATCAAAAATTAGGTGTCAACCGTACTTGTTGAGAACCTAGGGAGAAATTCCAAGTGAGTGCATCTAAAAATGATATTCAGAAATCCCTCATAGTGCTTTGAAATGTGTGAAGAATATCAACAAACAGAAACATACATGGATTTTGCCTTCTCAACATCAAATTTCCATGCTTTCAAGAATTTGATAAACAAGACAGATGACTTGAGAAGTTCAAAGACGGCAACAACAATAGTATAATTGTGTTTTTACGGGATTGCTCGGTACACTTTAAAATATTTGTGGGATGACATTTAACCAACTTGGGTCAATTGCTCGATCCACTTTGCCATAATTGTGTCTTTGTGGGATGCCATTTAACCAAATTATGGAAAATTTATTTCTTATAATTTGTTTTAAAAAAATGATATTGCTAAAACACTTTCATGCAATACAAATTTAGTGAAAAATTATTATAATTATTATAATTATTTTAATTTTAATTTTATTTTTAAAATATATATTTTTTATTTAACGGCCGGAGGAGACTAGCAGAGACGGACAGCAGTCACCGGCGGCAGCGGACCACAGTCACATGCGGCGGATTATCTCTTTTGTATTTTAACTTCCGGAGAGAATTAACTTTTTTTTACTTCTGAAAGTTGCTCAAAAACAACTTCTAAAGCAAAAAATTGCTTCAGAAGTAGAAAAATGAAGTTGCATAATCAAATGGATTTCTGCTTCAGAAGTTGCGTTAACGGATTTCTGCTTTAGAAGTGCTTTTGGAGCAGAAATTCTGCTTCATAAATCACAAGGGTTAGCATGCGCGCCCTAAGTGGGTTCAGTTCAGGCACGTAAACAAGACCAAGAAACAAAAAGATGATAGGAAGTGAACTGGAGGATCTGGTTCTTTCTTGTGGGCATGAAAACATAGTACTAACTGAGAAGTACTACGCTAGTTTTTGTAGATTCCGATACAGAGCTTTTTTGTCCAAAGCCGAAAGCTTCCCACGATTGTATACCAATCCCCATAACAAAGCAAAACCAAGATCAAGCTTCTTCCTCCTCCTCCATGTTGCTATAAAGAAGTCATGCGCATCACATCAAACCAATATCAGTCGGTCAGTGAAACAAGAAAAGGAAGGGGGAGATTGCAAGCAACCGAAGCCGAAATATTCCCGGGTCTTTAGCTTATCACGTTCCGCGATGCACCCACACGCAGAACGACCTCGGCACTATGGATCGGCCTCTCGCATAATGGTGGCAGCGCACTTGTTCGGGATCCTCTCCGTCGTCCTCTTGCTTGTCTGGTTGCTCCACTATCGCGAGGGCTTGGACTATTATTCCAGTAACGCGTTCCGAGTTTTTAATGTACGAATTAATTCCTGAAAGTTTGGCTAGTTATGTTAAGTTACATTTGACAATTGTGAAGTCTTTTGTTCCTCATATTGTTTTGTTTTTCCTTGTGGCAGATTCACCCATTCCTTATGGTATTTGGGCTTATTTTCTTCAGCGGTGAAGGTACAGCTTTCTTGTGATGAATGGATTTCCTACATTACAGGGGGCTTCAATTTGCACTTATCAGTTAGTCATACTTGACAGGAGCAAAAATAGAATGCGTTTTCCAGTATTTGGTCATTGGTTTTTGCAATGCAAGCGCGTACACTTCTTAAACATTATTATTATTGGAGCAAATTTCATCTTGCAATGGCAGAAATCGAAAGATTAAAAGAACATTGTACCCCTGGTTTTTCGAGAGGCTTTTTCCGTCACAGCCACACATTTCAAAGGTTTTTCGCGACCTGTGTCGGGTTGGTATATACCTATGAAATGCGAAGCCGCTTGTCGCAATTCACCAAACTCAAGTTACCGTTTTCATTTGATTGTTTTCATGGAAGCAGCGATGATGGCGTACAAGACAGTACTCGCGACAAGGGACGTTCGGAAGTTCATTCACATGTCGCTCCATCTCATCGCGTTCGTCCTCGGAGTCGTAGGCATTTGCGCGGCTTTCAAGTTCCACAACATGCAGCAATTGGAGGACATGAACAGCCTCCACTCGTGGATCGGCATCGGCACCATCTCCTTGTTCGCACTCCAGGTGAGTGATTGAACCGCACACTCTGCCGATTCATACAGTATGCCAAACTCCCGCAGGAGACTATATATTAGGGCCTCATGGCCTAATGTGGCCGTTATTAACCCGATATGCGAACACGACTCTATTTGTACGTACAGTGGCTATTTGGTTTCTTCACCTACATGATCAGAGGCACGTCGGCGGCGACCAAACTGAGAATGATGCCGTGGCACATAACCGGAGGGAGAGCCATCCTGTTCATGGCGATATGCACGGCCTTGACCGGGTTGATGCAGAAGGCTGCTTTCTTGCAACTGAAGCATGAGAGAGAAGCGCGCTTGGTCAATTTCACCGCCGTCTCCATCCTCCTCTTCGGAATCTTCGTCGATCTCTCCATCTCTCTCGCTCATTACGTGTGATTCTTGTACCCCGATGTTCGATTCGAGATATACATATGGATCTTCTTTTTCTTGAATCATTTGCTTTTTTGTTTCCCCCTTGTTGACAGTGTGATCTGATTGTGATTAATACGGATTGATGTACTGGTGTCTCTTGTCATAATTAATTGGTTATTTTGGTTTCTATTTCAAGACCCAGCTGCTTCCCCGAGAATCATGAGAGAACCTCTCTCTTTTTCTGGGTTTGTCTTGTTGTTCGGATTAATATTATATCAAATGACGCAATGGACGCAAATGTCAAAGGAAGATTCGAATCTATCGACAAAAACAATGTTAGGCAATTATTCTCTGTACACAACCTTTGACCCTTTCATGGGCACAGTTTTTTTCCAGATTGTTTGTGGCTGTATTCTGTGCTCCCCTTATTTTATTTCAACACCAGAAAATGACAGCATATGTATGATTCCCTGTTCTTTCTTCAGAGAAAATGAATTTGTCTCCTCGTGAATTTAGTCACTTTCATTTGCTCAGAACAGCAAAGACCAATGTCAAAACCCCAGAGACTCTTGGTGGACAACACACAGCTTTGCCCTTGAACTGATATGGCCATCTTCATCCTCACCATTGCAAAGATAAAATTCCAGTCTACTCTCTGTCGCTGCGAGTAACACCATCATGAATAACAGCATTTCTTGCTCTCCATCAGCGACCCAAGTCGACGAAGTAACTCAAATGAACGCGATTTATAAGTTGAGGACCTTAAATGAGCTATCAAAAAGTTGTGAAACCAAAATCGAGAGGAGTACGAAAATATTTGAACTTCTAGAACTTTTCCCCAGATTATAGTGTTTTGAAAAACCCGTAAAAGTTTCGAAGAAGCGGGAGAGAAAGGGTATTTACTTCAGAAACTGTACATTAACCAATAGTACTTTTATGACACTTTTTAGCGTGAAAAGAAGAAAAGAATAGGACAGCTGATGGCATTTTCAGAAAACTAACTAAAAGGTCAACTTGATTTTTGCATCAAAATTTTGAACAGCCCAATCATCCCCTCAAAAAAAAGATGCACATTCAAGACTGATAAGATAACTTGTTTAGATACCTATGGAAGTAGACAAATAGTAAGAAATTCGGAAAAAAGGGGGGGTGGGAAAGAAAAGGCAAAGAAAAAATTACACAAGCTGTTTCTTTGTAGCCTCCATTCTCTCCAACAAGCCAGCAATCTCAGATTGCATCCTTATCTTCATGTTCTGGTAATCGCAGTGTGAATTCTCCAGACACTTCAACTCCTCCAATTTCTTCTTCCGCCGTTCCTCAGTCTCTTGCAGGCACAGCTTCTCCAGCTTCTGCGAATACTCTTCCTCAAGCTTCTCTATCCTCATTTGGATCATCTGTTTGTACTCTTCCGCCTCTCTCCTCGCGTCGTCTGCCTTGCTTTGGAACATCTGCGCTTCCGCTTCTTTGATCCGTATTACGCTCTCCAAGCTGTCGAACGAGTCTTTTCTCAATAGACTTCTCAAATCATCCTCGGCTGTCAATTCGCTCATCAAGGATGGTTTTAGCTCCTTGTGCGAATTGCTTGGCCTCTCACTCGGAGCCAAAGGCCTCATGTAGGTGGATTGCAGGCGAAAGGCCGGGTCTCTTCGGGCACTTTCCATTTGCGGCTTCACAAATGCACTAGGCGCGGAAAAATCTGAAATCCCATCTATGTCTAATAGATGCATCAATCAGACGTTACCATTAGAAAAAGAAGAATCAGACGACGCAAAAGTACAAGAATTTAAATTTTTCAATGCGAAATGGGACAAACACGGAAGCAGGAATCAAGAATCAGAAAGAAAACTTCCGTTGCAAAGAAATGAGTTCCTCCATTGCTATCTTAAGATGCACCACGCGATTAAGAATTCATCACACCACAAAATTTTACGAAGAGCCTTACTTTTCCCATGCTGACGTGGTGTTGGGTTTAGCATATAAGGTACTGTGAGAATCATCAGAAAAAAGGGTATTGTATGTGTGTGTGTGTGTGTGGCTTGCATCTGTTGTAGGTGTACCCAAAGAACTTAGGATAAGTTTTCTGACCGCATCCCAATATCACTAAGAGAGTGCGTGTTAGATGAATTCCAGCAATGGCCGCAATATCGACCGACTGTGCTTATGCAGAAGGATCCAAGATTTTAACTACGGCAAACAATAGAATGAGGCACTCAGTTTCTTCCAACTTGACTAATTTCAGATTCTATTAGAAGACTCTAATAGCTCCCCTTGTTCTCTCGACAAGGCCAAATCGACTAAATTCATTACTAAGGATAGCAATCACAAATCCAGCTCTTGCAATACCTAGAGAAACCTTATGATATTTTCCAGTTTCCAGAAATGTAAAAGGAAATCACCAATTTGATTTAACTGACTCTTTCACCAAATTAAATGCTTCACGGGAGGCACATAATAAGAAAACGGATATTGGATATCCAGGTTTAGTCACCCATTGCTTCGAAAGCATATATAACTACCCTGGTCTCCACTTCATCGCAAGCTGAATTTTCGAGATGCACGTCCACCATTCTTTTCAGCGCAACAGCTCTTATCGCGTACCTCTCACGAGAATATAAGTTTCTCCCAGGCCAATCTTATATTGCCAAAAGAATTTCTATTTTCCACCGATTATTCTACTAAGAAAAGGTAAGGATAATAAACACCATGGTTTTTCACCTTTGGAATTGAAATCTGCTAAACAAAACTCAGCCACCACATACAGCTCATGGCATGTAACTCTAAAATCTATTAGTAAGCCTACACAATTAAATCTCACAAATGCAGAGAACAGTACACAAGCAGGTCCTGTGATCACAGACAAACAAACTAGAAGAGCAAAAGTTCTGGGGCAAAAAGAGGAAAGAAGTGGAAAGTCGAAGCTTACATGTAAAGAACTCCATAAGTATATTGCAGGCATCAGAAGGAGAAACTGCTTTGCTTTCAAGCTCCAAAAGCAACTCGGCCGCCTTCACATGCAGCTTCTTGCCCTTACGGTCTTCGCTATTCCTGAAAATCTTCCTCACACAATCAAGCTCTTTCACCAGAGTTTCTAGACCCCAATCCTTAGCACAGCAGGAAAATACGTCCTTGACAAAACCATACATTTCCGAAGCATGATCACAGCCAATGCAGTGAAACTGCATCTCGGTAGTCCCCGAGGGTCCTTTCAAGCTCGGACCTGGCCTGATCAGATTTCTCTGAATGCCACAGGCAGCATGACACCAATGAGAACACACATCACACCCCACCCAACTGCAAGTATTACTAGCACAATCGAACTTAAGACAAATAGGACACATACAAGAACTGCAAAATCCCTTATTGCTTGAGCATATCTTGCATTCACAATCATCAACAGGCAAGAAGCTCTTACAGTTCACATTTTTACACCTCAGAAACAAGAAAATATCCACCAATTCACCAGTAGGGAGCCTATTCTTCCCAGATAAAAAGGTTCCGAGCCCTGTCCTCACGGCAACCAAGATTTCCAACTGATCTTTGTTGCACTTTGAGAGGGTCTCCTTGGTAAGGTCAGACCTTTTGTTCAGCCGTTTCTGCAGGCCAGCTAATTCTTCTGCCCTCTCTGGTGCAGCGACCAAGGTTCCCAAGTACTCCTTCGTGGATTCCAGCACTTCTTCAGACAACTCTTGCACAGTCTGAGCCATAAGGGGAATAGACTCCAACACGATTTCACGTACAATCTTCTCCGGCCTCGAGAGCTTCCGTGCTCTGTCCCCTATCATACATTCCAGATCTCTCAAATGATCTGAATTCCTCCCTCTCGAATCGCCCGATACCGTATCTTTCCTCGGCCGAGCCGGCAATTCAGATGGGAAATAAGAGTGGGTATCCGAATTAGTAGGCCTACAGAAGCTGTTCGAAGCCCCCTGCATAAAGAAATTACCTCCCCCTCCATGATTAGACAAAGCAACACTCCCATCACCGAGAGGCTTAAACCGACTATGTACCGACCCGTTCGTCCCCTCCCCTCCATACCATATCTGGTCATCTTTACCCACAGAGTAGTCGTAGTTCTCCGTCGAATTACGAGTGAGCGAGCAGCTGGGGTTGTGCGAAAAAGGGTGCGAGTACGAGTAGGACATCGACGGGGCGGTGAAATCGTTGGAGTAGTAAGTGGTGTTCGTGTTGGTGGACCTGGTGGGTTTCTGCTGAGCACGAGGAGGGTCAGCATTCTGCAAGGCGTTGGAGGCAGTGAGGGAGAGAGACACATCGGGCAAAGCCAGAGAGAGGTTGAGAGTCTCGATCTTCGTCTTCTTGTCCCTGCTTTCCCTCTCAATCTCCTCCTCGGCCTCCCTCTTGGAGATATTCCACCTGCTGCTTCCACCACCGCTCAAATTCATGAAATCCCTCTCCACGCAATTATCACAATCACCACCGTCCTTGCTCAGATTCTCAGAGCCCAACGCGATCCCCTTCCCCTTGAAGCTCGCTTTTTCCGGCGAAATATCGCCGGGATCGTCCTTCCCGAGAAAACCCAGCTTGGAATTGTCGCACATATAGCTGAAGGTCAGCTCTTGTTGCGAGCCCGAATTGCCGGTCCTCGAGCTTCTTGATTGGAACCCATCAAGCCCCACCTTCGAGCTCTTGAAAAGATCCATCCCCTCTTCTCGAGAGGCCATTTTCGCATCTGGGTTTCCCTTGTTTTGCCCAAAGACGATCTTCTGGGCGGTGAAGCTGCTGCTATGACCACCGTTAGAGAGATCTTTCTCTCCAAACATGGCCTTGGGATTGCGCAGAGCCAGAGGGGACGTACCAGAACGAGAGAGACGAAGGGGCAATTCGGAAAAATTGGAAGGAATCGGAGGTTTGTTGGCTCAGATCATTTGGGGTCCAGATTCTCTTCTCGCACTCCACAACGGCTGTATTCTCCTTTTCCCCGGTTTCAATCAGTGAGAAACCATGCTCTGCTTTTCTCTTGCTTCGTCTCGGAGATTACTGTAATGACCCTCGCAGAGGCGAAGAATTACGACGGTGGTCCCATGGCTGCTCTTTCATGGAAGAAGCTTTGTTTGTTACGGTTGCAGGCGAACGCAAAAAGACAAGTGAAAAATTAAAAGGAACGTTTTTGGCTCCATTGACGCCATTTATGGTTCCATCATTGAAGTTTCATGTGAAAACTCTGAATTTCTTAGTCAAACTCCACCGCGCGACAACGCGGTAACGGTCCGAGGTAACGGGTCCGATGGCATTCAGTTTCCTCAAAAGCACAAGCAAGATCACTCTGTTTCGACAAAGGAAGTGTACATGCCACTAACTAGTAACCAAACCGACGCGACAGAGCACATCACGACTCGATTGACTAATTATCCGATCGTGCCGATTAGGTATTTCATTTAATTTCACCTGTTTGCTAATTGCTTAATTTATAAAGATTATCAAAGAATGTACGTAATAAACTTTGGTACATCGTACACAAACATCCTAGATAAGTAACTAAAATAGGGAATCTTTTTAATTTTCGAGACATTACCCTTTCGTTCGATTTGAGCGAGTAATTTTTTAAAAAAATGAAAAATTGATTTTTTTTTCTTGCCTAACTACGTGTACAAATATTGTACCTTCTAGCTCTTACTGACGAGCATTCATGGCTAGAGAGATGATAAGCTTAACAGTTTACGTGCCCTTAAAGCATTCATGAATTTCTAAGATCATGAGTTAGTGAATGGAATGAAATTCATTGATGGCGGGTGGTTGTACAGAAGTGTCAATCAGTTCAATCCAAAAGTTCATCATTGGAATATATTCTGCTAATTTGATTATCCTTGCTGGTGGAGCAGGAAAGCTCGTGCAATGCATAAATGGTGAAGTGGGCACGTTCTGACAATGACATTGTTAGAGAACTTCCTTTTGATTATATGCTATTGGGCAATTCGATTGCCAACCAAAATTACACCCCATCAACAAAAGCGCACGGGATCCCACTCTACGGCGATGAGTGGGTGGGGGTTGCTAGGACGGTGTCCTCGAACCATTAGAAGACTTTTATAGTTTGAGCTCGTATTTTTGCATTAATAGTTTAGATTTGGGCTCATAAATAGCTACAATATATTATATCTTTCTCTTGTAATTGAGGGATATAACACAGAGATGGTAGGTGCTAATTATAATGAAATCTCATGCTGGATGTAGCCCTAGTTTAAGGGTAAATCAAGATAAACCTTTGTGTTTCAATTTTTCTTTCTCGCTTTTGCGCTCTATTTCGTTGTGATTGTGTAATATTACGAATGTTTTTTAAGGTTAAAAAAAAAGGTTCATGTCGAGTAAATGTTAAAGTGGGGCATTGCCACAAAATTGTGAACTGGTTTATGCAGGTTCTACAATTGAATTATGACATCTTTTTGTTCCTTTCCTTTCGTTTCCAAGAGAGCTGATATTATTATAAAGGTTAATACCACAAAAAATTTTAAACTAGTATATTTATGACAAATTTACTCTAAACTAATTTTTTGACCACCAAAAGCTCCAAACTGGTACACCCGTGATAGATTTATCATTCATTAGTTTTCGTTAAATTTTACCGTCAAATTGCTGAATTAGATGACACATAGCAGTTAATGACTGTACCAATTTGGGGTTCTTACGCTCCTTTTGTCACGGATGTACCACATTGGGGGTTTTCGTGGTATTAACCCAATTTAACGAAAATTAACGGAGAATAAATTTATCACAGGTTTACCAGTTCAGGGTTTTTGAGGGTTGAAAAATTAGTTTGGGATAAATTTATCACAGATGTACCGATTTAGAGTTTTTTGTGGGCTTTTTTCCACAATACGATAAAAAAAAATTACGAAGTTACGTGTTTCTTAAAAAAAATTACATATTTACGGCACAGCAGCACATGCCTCTGTCAAACGGCAGGCCTGCATATTGCATGCCTGGCATACAGGGTGATGTGCACCTATATAACAGGCGCACGGCTTTGCTTATAAAAGCAAAGCTGCTCGCCTCCTCACTCGATGCTCTCTCTCTCGGCAGTTTGAGCTCCTCACTCGGTGCATGCTCTCCCTCGGCAGTTTGAGGTAAGTTTTTGTATTGTTATTTTTTTTTTCCAATTTCGTAGATATAGATATTTATTTATTTTGTTATTATTTATACATGTTCATTTATTTACATTTGTTATATTATTATTATTTATTTTGTTATGTTATTTATTTCATTTGTTATATTGATAGTTATGATGTTAATGTGATTTAATGAGTATATTTAGTTGAAATGTTAGTTTTTTTTATGTAATTTTATGTTATTTATAGGTTGTTAGTAATATGTTTTTATTTTTTTGTTAATGTTTTGGTAATGTTTAAATTATTTATAGGTTGTTATCAATAAAATATAATTTTTTTATGTTTTTATGTTATTTATAGGTTGCTATTAATATGTTTAATTTTTTTAAATGTTAAGATGTTTAATGTATTTTAAATTTTGTTATTGTAATATGTGTACATGTTAGTATTGTTTATTTTTATTTTTAGATTTTGTTAAGAATATGTTTGAATTTGAGGGTATTATTTTTAATTTGTTAGTTTTTTAGGAAAAAAATATTTATCAATTTTGAGATAAAAAAATAATTTGTAATTTCTTTATTTAGGAAAATGTCGTCTAGATCTTTTGCGACTGTGTACTGGGGAGGTAGAATAGTACGAAATGAATATGGACATGATTACAAAGGTGGACAGTCTACTATATTTGAGTTTGGAAAAATATCCACATATGATGAGTTACATGCTACGATTGAGCGCGTATTGAATCTACCAGTGAACCAGTATATTCGTAATTTGATGTTTAGACGACCGGTTCTAACACCCGGGAGTATTAGATATGACACTGTGAATGTTGATAATAATGCTACAGTTAAGATAATCCTGGAGTTTGCACTTCAGTGTGGTTCTATAGAGTTTTTACAGTTTTATGCAATAGTAGATGAACAACAGGTGATAAATGCTTCAGTTGGGGGAGGTTCGAATATTGATGAAGATGATATTGGTCTGGATAATCAGTACGTGGAGTATGATGATGATGATGATGACAGTCATGAAGAAGATGATTTGTGGCTCGATAGTGATGATGAAAGCGATGGTGGTAACGGTAGTTATATGGTAGATGAGGGTCATAGATGTAACAATATGGAGGCTTACTACAACACCCATTGCAGTAGTCCCATTTTGCCGTTGGTATATCCACCGCCCTATTCAGTGATTGACTTTGATATGATACAAGTAGATACAAGAGCTAAGCCGGACCGTAATATGTAGTTTGATCCATCGAAAGAATTTGATGTTATGATGTTATTTCTATCATGGGATGCGATACAGTTGGCTACGAAAGAGTATTCACTGAAAAGAAATCATCAATTTCGCAGTGATAAGACAAGGAAGGATACATATGTGATAAAGTATAGTAGTCCAAATGGATAGTGTGGCTAGAGGTTCCGTACAACTAATAAAGCGGGTACCATATTTTGAAAAAAAACTAAGTATAATGGACCACATACATGTAGTAATCCTCAAATGTCAAGGAATCATCGGCAACTTGATCAAAAGTACCTCTGCAACCGTATAGAAGCAATGATTGCCGTCCAACCAGATATCAAAATCAAGCCACTAATTGCCGAGATTAAAGACAAGCTAGGCTTCGACCCTACTTATCATAAAACTTGGGGAGCTAAACAAATCGCGATTGCTAAAAATTTTGGAGGATGGGATGAGTCGTATGGTAGGTTGAGAAAGTTTATGAATGTGATGGAGTTAATGAATCCAGGTTCTCATTTTGTGATCGGTGATGACCTGAATTGGGTCAGAGGAGAACTACATCAGACTTGCAAGGTTTTCAAATGGATGTTCTAAACTTTCAAGCAGACGATTGAAGGCTTCAAAAGTTGTCGTCCTGTGGTATTTGTTGATGGGACTTTTTTGTACGAGAAATACCAAGGAACGCTCCTTTGTGCGGCCTCACTTGATGGCAACAATCATATATTCCCGTTGGCTTTTGCTGTTGTCGAGAAGGAGAATATTGATAATTAGATTTGGTTTATGGATATGTTGCAGAAGTAAGTCACCAGTAGAGAAAATATTTGTGTAATATTAGACAGGCATATCGAGATTGAGAGAGCAATGGAGACAGAAGGATGGCATCCTCCACATGGCCACCATAGATATTGCATTCGGCACATTCTCAACAACTACAATACAAAGTTCAAAAATGCTGAAGGGAAAAAACTTGTTCAGATGGCAAGTAAATTTTGAAATTTTGTAAATTTGGTAGCACACTTGGTTGTTTATTGTGTAACAATTACTTATTATTGTTGTAATGTACAGCTTACGAGAATCAACAGCGAAAGTTCGAGTCCATCATGAACCGAATTAGGGAGTGGGATCCAAAAATAGCTGAATGGTGTGACCAGATTCCAATGGAGAAATGGACGAAGGCTTATGATGCTTACAGAAGGAGATATGATAGATGACAACGAATCTAGTTGAATCTGTTAATGGGATGCTGAAGGGTTTTCGTGCTCTGCCAATAATAATTATGGTCGAGAAGATATTTTATCAGTTGGTTCATTATTTTGACACCAGAAGAACGACATACATGAGGCAGAAGGAACTAAGATGGCCATATACTCAAATTGCAGGTGAAACACTCGAGCGAAACAGTCAAACTGCAAATGGGCATGATGTGGTACGGTTCAACTCTGATAGAGGGATTTTTGAAGTTAAAACTGGATATAATAGAGCAGCTGGATCCGGGGGCTAGAAACACACAGTCTACCTAGACTTTAAACGTGCTCATGTGGAAAATTTCAAAAGTTGAAAATCCCATGTTCCCACGTAATTGCAGCATGTCAAAAATATGCTTACGATTAACATGTGTTCGTAGATGACTTCTATACGTTTGATAGAATACTTCAATGCTATCAGTAGATGTTTTATCCATTGGGGCATCCTGCTTACTGGCCGGAACCTAACGAGCTGCCATTAGTGCCAGACCCAAACCGTATTAGGAAGAAAGAAATGCCCCATGCATCACGAATACGTAATGAGATGGACTGGAGTACGCCGAGCAGTAGCACTTCGCGTAACCATTGCAGCAACTATGAAAAATCAGGGCACAATAAGCAAACTTGTGCATACAAATCGGGCCGAGAATAAAATATTATTGTGATTTGTATTAATTTATTATTGTATTGACTTGTTATCGTATTATGTGAACAGTGAATGTAATATATATGATTTCCATAACAGTTTCTCAATTTATATATATGAATTATTAACCTTCTACTTTGCATTTACTTGTTATCGTAGTATGTGAACATTGAATGTAATATATCTAATTTCCATAACAGTTTCTCAATTTATATATATATGAATTATGCAATTTAGATATCTGATTTTTGTAATATTACAATATCATAATTGTGCGAGATTTATTTAGATGTATTGTTTCTATTTGTAGACATGGAACAGAGGAATTACATCAAGCCGAGACCTGAGGATGATTCATTACTTACACGGCAGGCCCGACATAAATCACAGGCCGTATGGGACGCTGAAGTAATTAAGAAATTTAGCAGTTGATCTGTCATTTGTATGTTTTGTATCGAAATAAAATTGCCACTAACGTTTAATGTAACATTTTACAGATAGACCAGAATCAAGTTCTTACATGTAGGCGAGGTGCATCAACGCTACATATACCTGAACTTGATAACCGGATAATACCATATCTTAGAGCTTCGGGATTTTATGGAGTTTATTCAATGGGATTTTGGGCACTTGATTGGCATTTGATTACAACTTTGGTCGAGAGGTGAAGACTCGAGACTCACACCTTCCATATGCTGGAAGGTGAGTGCACGATCACACTGCAGGATATCGCGGTTCTTACAGGAGTTCCCATTGAAGGAGATGCAGTTACTAGCCCCACTACTACGGATTGGGGCGCTCTTTGTGAGGATCTACTTGGTGATCGCCCACCCCAGTTGCGTGGTTCAGTGGTCCGATTAGCCTAGTTGAGAAAACGTTTTGGTGTAATTCCTAGCGTTTCAATGAAGTTACCATACAACAGCATGCTAGGGCATTCATTCTACAGTTGCTTGGAGGATGTATCTTTTCAGACAAATCAGGTGCTAGAGTTAGTTTGATTTTTCTTCCACTACCGGAGGACCTCAAGCATCCTACTGGATACAGTTGGGGTTCAGCAACACTTGCATAGTTGTTTAGGGAGCTATGTAATGTGACCGATCCATCAGCGCACCAAATCAGTGGTGCCCTACATGTATTACAGATTTGGGCATGTGATCACTTCAGTTGTGTCTCCCCATCCATCAGAAACCGTAACCCTTTACCAAATGCACCTCTTGGTAGTCGGTATGTGATTTATTGCTTTTTCAGTTCTTGGGTCATAAATTTTTTTCAGTGCCTATAATATATTTAACTGTTCTTGTTTTTTGTTTATGCAGCTGGAGTCATGCCCGACAGATAACAGAGGTCCCCACACATACTTTGCCACATCTGCGCTACCAATTTGATAGAATGACATCCACATATGTAAGTAATGATAGCAACCAACGAGTTCAATATAATGTTAGTTTGTAAATTAATTCTTTTTGTAATTGTTCGTTTAATTTGATGTGTTTTAATACGATAATAGATTACTTGAAAACCCTACACCGATCCCTTTCTCCAGACTTTACCAGATTACTGCTTGTAGGGACAACACATTTGGAGGGCTCGTGTCCCACTCATCTGTTTCCACATCGTTGAGTGGCATTATCCAGATCGAGTACTTCGACAATTTGGTATGCAGCAGTCAATACCTATTCCTCCCCGTGATCCAAGAACATTTCGTAATACTGATTTAAGGCAATCTGAAAAGAATTGGGTCGATTTCCACAGACGATGGATTGATATATGGAACGATTGTCATAACTATATTGTCCTTGGTATTCCTACAATGGAGCCACTTCACTATCATTCAGAATATATGGAATGGTACCATAGACACACACACGGAGATGAATTTCTTACAAGGGAGGCGCAATGGGTGCAACGGTTCGTGAAACATTTTTAATTTACTTCATTAATTTTTTTTAGTAACATAAATTATTGGCATTTGACAACTTCTGTTGACTTTGATTTCATGAACAAGGTGATGGCATGGAACAAATCCTACAATTAAGTTCCGTTACATCTCGTGAGAACATGCTGGCTACAGCGAGGATAATTAGGGCAATGTTATTCGTGTACGATGAGGAGAGGAGGGTTACAATGATACCACCACCCCAACCAGTATCTACAGCGGCATCCATTGGGCCGCACGAGGATGACCCATCTGAGACCGTTCAGTCGACCTAGAGGACCACTCGAGCTCATCCAGCTGATGATGCCATCCCCTACCCGGTGGCCTATCATACACAGTCACAGTTTACGGTCCCCAATTGCACGACAGATTTCACTCCAGAGTTTAGCCAGTTTGCCAGCCAATTTTATGAGAGATCTGCTTTTACCTTCAATGAGAATCGACAGTCCTAGACTCCCGCTCAAAATATTTTCTCTACTCGAGGAGCGTTTGATGATTCTCAGAGTTCCTATGGACATGATATATCATCTGATTTCTCTCCTTTTTACCCAGGTCCTTCTACAGTAGGATATGTACCGTCTCAGCGTGGACTATTTTCCCATTTTGATGATGTACCCACATTACAGCCACGCTTCCCATCATTGGATATGCCCTCGTCATCTACACTTCCTACTTATCCAGACCTCGTCCTCGACCTCGATACAACACTAGATCTACCGAACGACGGAGACAACCCGGTTGCAGAATAGGAGGCCACGTAGGAGGACGACATCATCATCAGTGATACTTTTGGGTTGTGGATTATTATCTATTATTATACTGTTTATTTGCCGGATTTTTTTTTCAGTTCATGGATTGTTATTGCACTTTCTTTTAATCTGGATATTTGATCTTTATGTATCTTACTAATTTATTTTATGCATTTTTATTTTTATTTTTTTAACAATTTTATCTATTATTGTATCATACAGCCGCACATGCCGTAAATGTGTAAAAAAAATTAAGAAACACGTAAATTCGTAATTTTTTTAACCTTATTTTTGAGAAAAAAAACCCATTTTTTGTGACCAAAAAATTAGTTTGGGTTAAATTTGTCACAGGTGTACCGATTTAGAATTTTTTATGCTATTAACCCTCATTATAATCAACACGCGTGACTCGCAATTTTTCTTTTTAATCTCGGCTTATTAGATGCTTGAAATAACAAGCTTTTTTGCTTCCTTCTAAATGTTTACCATCTTCTGATCCAAAGAAAGAACCTTTACCGGCTCGAAAAATGAGAATTTACACAACAATTACAAATTAAAGCTGATAATGTCATAATTAATGCACGAGACTCATG
The DNA here is from genome assembly GCA_029784005.1 of Lenwebbia sp. NSW1173648. Taxonomy (NCBI): domain Eukaryota; kingdom Viridiplantae; phylum Streptophyta; class Magnoliopsida; order Myrtales; family Myrtaceae; genus Lenwebbia; species Lenwebbia sp. NSW1173648. The sequence goes on from JARCGZ010000011.1 coordinate 4,165,054, forward strand.
ATTTTAATCATTAATCTCGAATTGTTAGGAGCTTGAGAAAGCAACCTTCTTCTTCTTTTTTCCTTCGGGTTCTATAACTTGAAAATTTAGGAATCGAAATAACATCCCGGATCTCTAGGGACGACATGAGAGATTTTCCTCCAATTCAGCCCTAAACATTTTAATTGTGCCAATTTAATCCTAAACCTTTTGTATTTGTGCCAATTGAGTCCATCTGGTCAATTTTGACCGAAAATCGCTTAGGTGGACACCAATCGTCCTAATTGGCACGGTCGACGCTGATGTGGATATTTTTTAATATAATTTCTAATATTTTTATTTTTTAGTAGTTTTTTTGTTTTTTCTTCTTCTTTTCTTCTTTTATTTACTTCTCTCTCTCTTTTTCAAGATTGAGGGCCGCGGCGCCCTCGCTTGGCCCAGATCTGGTGAGGGCGTTGCGGTCCTCACTCGCCGACCCTCGCCTAAAGTCGGCAGGGGTCGGGTCGCCGGCCTCAATCTAAAAAAAAAAAGAGTAAAGAAAAGAAGAAGAAAAAACCAAAAAAAACTACTAAAAAATAAAATATTTAAAAAAATATTTAAAAAAATATCTTCACATCAGCGCTAGCCGTGTCACATAGGACGATCGACGTCCACGTGAGCGATTAATGGCCAAAATTGGCCGCATAAACTCAATTAGCACAAATACAAAAGGTTTATGATTAAATTGGTACAATTAAAATATTTAGAGCTAAATTAACACTAATGCAATAGATTTATGACTTTTTGACACTTTTTTCGTTACTTTTCCTGGGCAATTAAATGCGGGTTGACCAATACCTTCCACATATGCGTTGTGCCTCCCTAATTAGGTGGCCCAATACCCAAAAAACCCTCAAACTTTGGCATTTGTCTCAAATATATCCTCAACTTTTTTTTGTCTCCTAAAAAACCTCCAACTTTTGATTTTGTCCCAAATCTACCAAAGTTAGTAAACACTGTTAATGAATCTTATGTGGCATTTTCACCTCATTATTTAATTACATCTCAGCTGCTAACGTGGAAAAACAATCTCCAAAACGTTGTCTCTTTAGATTAGCAATTAGGGTTCCTTTTCAATCATGCTCTCTCCATATCTCTCCCTTCCATCTCGCAGAATTCCCGACGGCCCCGACGCTCGCCCGCCAGCTGCTGTCGAGACCCCAAACGATTCCCGACCGTCACCGACGCTGGTGTGGCCTCATCCTGAGACAACAGCAGCCGTTAGTGTCGGCACCCTTACGCGCTGTTAGTCCTCGATGCCAATCGAGCCTGCCACTGAGGACCACCGTGCTGAACCTACCGCCGTGACGACGAGCCACAGCCCCCGACGCTTGCTTCTGATCATCACTTCGGTAAACATTTGAAGTATAAGAAGAAGATTCATTAATATCTTGTTGTTCCCACTGAAATTGGTATGTGTATCTGGGGTATCTCAATTCTATCTCGAACTGAATGAATGCGACTGCGATGCGTCAAACCCTCCCGTCAAAACAGTTGGAAGCACATTTTGAACTCCGTTGAAGAATCATGGGTTCTGTTCAACTGGGTGCAAAATACTCTATTTTTTCTTGTTGGGGTAGTGAAAATTTAGGTGTTTCTGAGGGAGTTTGTGCTTTTTGTTTTGCATTTTAAGGCTTTGTTTGGGAAGATGGAAGAGAGATACGAGCCACTGAAGAAGTTGGGTTCTGGAAATTTTGGGGTGGCTAGGTTGGTGAGAGATAAGAAGACGAAGGAGCTTGTTGCTGTCAAATACGAAGGAATTGGTGGACTCGTCGCTTATATAAAGTGGCATTAATCTAAATTAGAACTTGCAAAAGTTATTTTCTGCCAATTTTGGCTAGTTTTGCAGGTTTGGTATTTAATTTCTCTTCTAACTCGTATATAATGAAGCCTGTGAGATGTGAATTTGACTCCTTATGGTAACTTCAGTCGGGGATCATAAATTTGTTGTAAAGATAACCATGAGTTGAAGATTATTTCATGAGTTGTTGGTGCCTTACAAAACATGTTAAATATAAGAATACATTTTCTTACGTCTGATTATCTTCTCTTTTTTTTTTTATTAATTTATTAGTTTTCGTGAATTATTTTTTATTAATTTACCTTTGCAGGTTGACTGTCGTTTTACTTGTAGTTTGCTGGTTGAAAATTGAAGTATTACTAGGTTGAATCAAAAGCAATGGTGAGTTTATTCAATTGTTAACCCTATGTTCGAATATTGTTTCTAGTTTTCAAATTATCACTGTGTTTTTAACAAAATGACAGAGACGGTGATGATAGTTCATCGAAATGGATTGATGAAGAACTAACAATATCAGATGAAGACATGGGTGTTGATACTGAACCTCTAAGTGGCGCTAACGATGATGATTTTGAAGAAACCAATGTTGAGACAAGGCAAATAGTTAATAGGTATGATCCTATGTGTGACCATGACGAGAAAATGTTTAATCTAGGTATGAGATTTGCATGTCATGAACAGTTCAAGAATGCTGTGAAGAAATACGCCATAATTAATGGATTTGACATTTCTCGGCAAAAAAGTGAAGAGAAAAGAATGATAGCAAAGTGTGTAGAAGGATGTGGTTGGAGATTATATGGTAGTTGGATTCAGAATGAGAAAACTTTTATCATTAAGAGAGTTGGAGACCCACATAATTGTAATCGAAGCCTAACCAATAAGCAAGCCACTGCTACATGGCTTGCTCATGAGTACATGCCTAAGATTAGGGACAGGCTCACTTACAAAGCTGCTGAAATGCAGGCAGATGCACAAGAAAGGTTTGCTTTGACACTAGATAGAAAAAAATATTATAGAGCCATATCAAAAGCTCTTAGTCTTATAAGGGGGCCGATAGAGGAGCAATATGATATGCTGAGATCTTATTTGGCGGAGCTCAAGAGAGTTAGCAAGGATGGAACATTTGAGATGGAAGTTGATTCGGTAACCAAAGTATTTGAGAGGTTTTATGTGGGGTTTGCAGAGTTGAAAAGCGGGTTTTTAGCGGGATGTAGACATGTCATAGGCTTGGATGGGTGCTTCCTTAAGACTGGATTGAAGGGTATGTTGTTGTGTGCTGTTGGACGAGATGGAAACAATCAAATGTTTCCAATAGCTTGGGCAGTTGTGGAAGTTGAGTCCGAGGCATCTTGGACTTGGTTTCTCACCTTATTATTTGCTGACCTAATGGTGTGCAGAGGCAATGGTTGGACTTTTATCAGTGATCAGCAAAAGGTACTTTCTCACCTTTTATCTTTATTGGTTGTTACACAACACTAGTAGAATCATTGATGTCACTTGTTTACTTTTTATTGGCTAATTTTGGTTATAGGGACTAATGAATGCAGTTTCACGGCTATCTCCACAAACAGAGCATCGAAATTGTGGAAGACACATATATGCTAATTGGAAGAAATTGCACAAGGGGGATGCTCCTAAGCATCTCTTTTGGAGGGCTGTTAGGTGTCCATCTCAAGCAGATTTTGACTTAGCAATGGCAGAGTTGAAGATGGAGTGCCCTAAAGGTTACGAAGACTTCATGAGGCAAGGCCCAGAGCACTTTTGTAAGGCTTTCATCAAGACAGGAACCAAGTGTGATGCGGTTGATAATAACTTAAGTGGGACCTTCAATGGATACATTTGCATACCAAGAGAAAAACCCATAATTGAGATGCTTGAAGAAATAAGAACGATGTTGATGGAGAGGATGGCAGAGAGAAGTAAGTTAATGGTTGATCAAACAGATCCTATTTGCCCAAGGATTAGAAAGAAGTTGGAGAAGAATAAACTAGAGTCCAGGCACTGTATTGCTAGAGCAGCAATGGGGAGTAAAGTTCAGGTTCACGTGTATGATGATAAATTTGTGGTTGACTTGGATGGGAAAACTTGTGCTTGTAGGGAATGGGATATTTCCGGAATACCATGTAAACATGACATATGTTGTATTACTTTCATGAAGTTGGATATCAATGATTATATTGATGATTGCTTCAAGAAAGATGCTTATGAAAGATGCTACCGATTTTCATTCCCAGCCATGAATGGAAACAAAATGTGGCCCAAAGTCGGTGGGGAGCTAGTCAAACCCCCACCTTACAGAAGAAAAAGGGGGAGAGAGAGAAGAAAAACAGAATCAAAGATAAAGATGAGCAAAGTAGTGATGGTAAGAAATTGAATAAAGTTGGAGTCCAAATGCGATGTACCAATTGCCTTCAGTATAGGCATAACAAAAAGACATGCAAGGATCCTACATCATCGAGGCCACCCAAAGTAAGTCTTATTTAGCATTTGTGTAATTTTTAATGAGAGTGTTTTTGGGCTATCATGACTGATAACATTAGTATTTCTTGGGTTTTTTCCTATGTAGGCAAAAAGAGGAAGACCAAAGAAGGCTACTGGTGCACAGACCAATGCACAAGCAAGTGAACAGACTAATAGAGACTCCGCTATCATCGAGAAGGAGATGGCACAAGTTAGTGCTTTTTTAGACATGTATTATTTGTATAACAGGTGTATATTGTGATTAACATTCTTATGCTCATTTTGTATCTTCAGGCACGACAAGGATATGGACTTTTCATGTCTGAAGCCACTGGAAATTCATATTTAAGGGTAATCTCTTTGTCTAATGTTTTATGTGTATGTTGAAAAGAAATGCAAGTTTACGCGTTAATTGTTTTTCCCACTTCAGATGCCTGGTAGTGATAGAGTTATTCACATTGGAGGTCCATTAATCTCCAACGGACAAACATTAGCAAGAAATGTTCAAGTTCCACCAAGCCAATCTTCAATTGATGCCTCAGAACCTCCATGCACTCAAGAATCTGGAATTGGTGGACTGTGAACTTGCAGATCAGGAAAGGGCATTTTTTGGTTAAGTTGTTGACAAAAAAGGAAATTTTTTGGTTGATTTGTTGATTGAAAAGGGCAGTTTTTTGTTGAGTTGTAGACTGAAAAGTGTTGTAGACTGAAAAGGGCATTTTTTGGTTGAGTTGTGGATTGAATAGGGTTGTAGATTGAAAAAGAAATTTTTGGTGTCTATATGTGGATTTGGCTGTGGATATGTGTCTGGGATTTGGCAATGTAGATTTGTATCTAGGATGTTTTTTTGTGTATGTATATGGGTTTGGATATGTATACGTATTTGGGAATTTGGCAATGTATAGCCATAGTCACACCGCTACTACTATTCTAACAGCTACCGATTCTCATCCGAGGATAACGAAACTACCTTTCGTGTAGAGCTAACTGCTCCGCTTATGCCTTTTGTTTAGACAACTCCTAGTGCCAAGCTAACTAACTAGGATTCGTTCACAGGATTTGTGAAAACAGAAATAAGAGCTAGCGACTCTAACGAATCTAATCTTGCTCGCGTTGAGGCTTTAGGATGTTTTGGAAACGTACTGTGTTGAGTCGTGCCCAAAACTAAACTCTATTTGTTGGTTGTTTTGAGTACCATATGAATGAATTGACCAATATAAGTGATTTTCTAAGGGTGCTCTATTTGCCGGCTGTTTGAGATTTATAGTGTTGACACCTAAATTCTGACTAACATTTCTAGTCATTTTTCTATAAAAATTAGAACTAATTTTAGTTCTTGCAAAAAATAATCATGTAATTTTTCATATTTATTCATGCATCGCATTTAGACTAACGGCGGAAGATTCGAGTTTTAAAATGATATGCGATTGGACTAGGCACGAATTTCGGCAAAGGATTTATCTTTCGAAGGTTCGGCTTAATCAGAAATATTTCCTCAGGAACTGAATTGCAAATACGTAAAACCTCAAGGACTAAAGTGCAAATATTCAAAACTTGAGGGACTACTTTGCAAATAACAAAAAGATGGAGTTAGTGGAGAAATTAGAATGGGAGATGGAGAAAGGAAGATGAAGAAGGGGAGATCGAGAAAGGAAGATGAAGAAGGGGAGATCGAGAAAGGAAGATGAAGAAGGGGAGATTGAGAAATGAAGATGGAGAATGGGAGATTGAGAAAGGAAGATGAAGAAGGGAAGATTGAGAAAGGAAGATGGAGAAGGGGAGATTGAGAGAGGAAGATGGAGAAAGAGGGATGGAGAAAAGAAGATGGAGTTAGTGGAAAAATTAGAAATGTAGATAGAATGAGGGAGTTATAAAAGGAGAAGATGAGGAGAGTTTTTAGAAGGGGTGGAGAGAGTTTTTTGAGAGCTTTGGGGAGAAGAATTTTTGAAGAAGAAGTTCTTGAGAGCTTGAAGAGAGTAAAAAAAAAATCATCAAAGTGAGGTGAGAAAATACTTGTATGCGAAAGAAGAAAGAGTTCGGTTGAGAGATTTTCCGACCGAGTCCTCCTTGCCAATCCCTTCATCAACACAAAGCCGCAAGTCCATCCCCGTCGTTCGAGCCGTGGTCCAAGGTCCCGATCCACAAAACAATTCAAGGTTTGAACTCGGTAGTCGAATCCGCCAAATTAGGTAACGATTCTAATCTTTTTTTAGAATATTCAAAAACTTTGTTACCTAATGAATTGGAATCCCGATTAAATCTTCTCGGACATATCATTCCACCATACTTAAAAATTGCATCTTCCAAAATTAGCATCATGTAGATAATTGCACGTCTAATCCATCTTGTAAATATTTCGATTAGATTGCATTTTTATTAAACTTTCACGGCATACATTGCATGTAGTTTAATTCTTACATTTTCATAAAAAAGAAAACCCAAAAAATTGCACCTTTGGACTTCAAGTGAGAATGTATCAAAATTGCCAAATTGAACTTTTTTCGTGAAGTTGGTACCGAAAGGGCATTAATTAAAAATTAATGTAATCAAGTTCCCGGACCCTTAATCTCTGGTTCGTAGAAGTAATTTAGTTCTCCCGTTAATTTACTTAGGTTTCTAATCGGCCTACCAAGAAACGATTAGTGGCGACTCCAAGATAAATCTTTGCATGAAATTGAACCTAAGTTGCGATTTGGTAGAACTTGGGAGGGTTCGAGCTAAGTTAATTAATCTAATTAATTAATTTGGCAATCCATTAACCTAAAATTGGGAAAGCCGATTCCTAGGTCGCGACAGCTTGGCGACTCCACTGGGGACATTTTTTTTTAAGGAGGACTTAGGCCAGAAAATTTTCGCGATAATTGTCCCTTTGCTTGGCAAATTGTGATTGAATTCTCATCCTTAGGTGTTAAATGGTCTTGCAGAATGGGAGTTATAAGGGGAGGAGTGTTTGGCTAACCCCTTTGTTTTGTAGATTGTGGTGTTCGGGAATTCCTTATTTAATTCGTGCACTTTTTGAAGCGGTGTTTGGATTTAACTGTTATGCATGATTAATTGCTTTAGCACTACACCACACACTACCCGTGGCCAAACCCGGGCTACTAGTTTTAAGATGGTATCGAAATTGGATCCTAGCGTTCTCCGTGTGATCACGGCTGAAAGTTAGTCCGAATTCGATCCCGACTCTCTTTTCAAAAATGAGTTTCAAAAGTTAGAACTCGTGCTCGGTAAGATTACCGAAGCGGGGGTTATAATTTTTAACTCGAGAAGCTGAAGTTGAAAGACCCGGCTAATCCTGGTTATGTCAAGGGATCACGACTAACTTTGATTATGTGCGCGAGATTGTCGCCTTGCCGCAAGTCTTTCACTTCAATTTGCGAGCCTTTAGGATAGTTAGAATAAGGATAACTCACGAATCATGTGCATGTCTATGTGATTATTTACTTTCTTATCCTACGGTAAAGTATGACCCCCAACTTCATCTTGTCTTATATCAATTTTTTTTGGGTCGGTCCATGATAATTAGGTTTGTGGCACGCGATCTATAGACAATGGGACACAATGATATTCGTTTCGTGTATATTCCGAAGGCCGAGTTGAAGCAGATGTGGTATCGTCTAAGCATCGATGCATATAGCTATGTCTTTAGCCGTATGGGTCACATATTGCCATTCCTGGACATTCGATTACAGACTGGGGTTATGCAAGCACTCGCACATTTCTGGTGCTCGGATACCGCTACCTTCATTCTAGGATGTTCCTCCACCTATGAGGCCGGACACTTTGCGAGTTGAATTCATTACGGCCAAGAATTATAGAACCGAACTCAGGCTTTTTGATCAAACTTGGCACAAATCCAAGACCCGCCCACTATCACTACCCAAGACGGAGCCTGAAGGGAAGCAAAAACTTTATCATGCGAAGGCCCGGTACATCCACCACCACTTCATACCGGCTCATATGCTTCCGAAATTTCCGTTGGTGATCGTGAAGCCCACTCGTTTAGCCGAGATTGAAGCCTACGAAAAGAAGGTTCAAAAGGCAACAAAGCAAATGAAGACTCTGGCCAAAGAAAATGCACGACTTCGAAAAGAGTTGGAGTCCCATTCATCTATAGATCGTGTTGCCTCTAAGAAGAGGAAAATGTCTTGATTGTCATGATATGAGTCGTGTTTAGCTTCATTTCAGTTGCATGTCTATTTCGTGACTTTATGGATTTTTTTTCTTGTAATAGAGGTTAATGTTCAGACTGACCTTCGGGTCTTCCGTATTTTCTTATAAATTCTATGATTCGATTTGGCTCACATGGTCTTCTTGAAAAACATTCGTAAGATCCCAGTCTATTACCTCAAAAAGTTTCGGATCATTCCAGAGCGTTTTCCTTTTAATGTCGAACTTAAGATGAATGATAAACTGTCTGGATTTTCGGAATTTTCCCGACTTCAGTTTAATATCACCGTGTACCACTAATAAATGAACGTTTTTGCAAGAAGTTAAAACATAAAAGTGGTAGAATGGGATTTGAACTAGTGATCTGCAAATTTTCGGGCATCAATTCTCATTTTTGGTGGCCCATTTATCCTCAAAGAAAAAACCAGACAAGCCAGTTTACTGAGAAATGTTTTTGGAAAGAAGCATTAAACTGTATTGATCTGTTTGGGATCTCCCTGAGCTTAAAACATGAAAGTTGTTCATCCATGTCTTGTCCTTTTGTTCGCAAAGTTTTACAGTGTTTCGATCACTTTTCGAATTAATACGAATTTTCTCGTAGAAGCCGACGAAACTGGGAAATTGCCCATTTCGTTCCTTTGGTCTTGCTTATTTCGGTTTTCGGGTCTAGGAGGGTGTCATGGACCGACTCACTTTTCTACTCATTGTGCTCATTTCCATCTCTACTTTTGTAGGTAATTTATCGCGGAGTCCCCGCACCCTTATAATACCCGTTTGAAAGCAAAAAAGATGGCCGACAGAGCCGAAATCAATGCAGCAGTCTAGGAGGCTCTCAGGGAGCATATGGATGCAATGAACGAACGGTTTGAAGGAATCATGTCCCAGGAAATGGAAAGAATGGCAACTAATTTTGCAGCCAAGCTGCTGCCGTCTAGCTCGGTTCCTCGGTCCGTGGCACCGTCTCCACCTCTTCCAGCGGCTAATCCTGATAGAGTCCCGGACCCTGTCCCTACTCATGCTTTACCACCGGAAGACGTTATTTTCGCTGGTAATGGTTCTAGCACATCACCTGCGATCCCAACACCCCAGGCCACCCCTGTGGCCGGGGGAATGAGCGATGAGGCCTTGAAGATCATAGCCCATAAAAAGCAAAGGGACGGAAACAGTTACAGTGGATCCAAATGTATGTGATGCAGACCAATCAGATGATTCGGACGACTATGAATGATGAGGAGATACGTCGGAACCTGGAAACTCGTGAGAAGTCTAAACCTCTGACTATTGAAGAAACCGCGCTAATCAATCTTGGTGACGCGGAGAATCCTAGAGAGGTGAAGATTGGGGCAAGTCTTCCCGAAGATGTGGCTAAACGTTTGACGAAATTGTTGAGAGATTATCAGGACATCTTCGCCTGGTCTTATGCTGACATGCCAGGTCTTGATCGATCGATCGTTGAACATTGCTTACCAACCGATCCTTCGATGATACCTAAGAAACAGAAGCGGCGGAAATACAAGCCAGAGCTAGCAAAGAAAATTGAGGAAGAATTTATGAAACTCCTCGACGTCGGGTTCATTGAGGTTACCCAATATGCTGACTGGGTGGCTAATATAGTCCCAGTATTAAAGAAAGAAGGCCGGGTGCGAGTTTGTGTAGACTATTGGGATTTGAACAAGGTTAGCCCGAAGGATGATTTTCCACTCCCTCACATTGACATGCTCGTAGATAGTACGGCAGGATTCGAGTTGTTCTCATTCATGGATGGTTTCTCTGGTTACAACCAGATTCTAATGAATGAGAATGACAAGATCAAGACGGCATTCACAACCCCGTGGGGCACATTCCATTACAGAGTGATGCATTTCGGTCTAAAAAAAATGACGGGGCAACATACCAACGAGCGATGGTTACCCTCTTCCATGACAAGATGCACAAAGAGATCAAGGTTTATGTTGACGACATGATCGCGAAGACCCGGCGTGGCCAAGATCATGTGGAAACCTTGACAAAGCTGTTTGATAGGCTCCGAAAATTCAAATTGCGCCTCAATCCGACAAAATGTGTCTTCGGGGCAGCATCTGGTAAACTACTTGGTTTCATTGTCAGTAATAAAGGAATTGAGATTGACCCATCAAAAGTGAAGGCCATTTGTGAAATAAAATCTCCCACTCCGGTGAAGGAAGTTCGAAGCCTGATGGGCAGGCTAAACTATATAGCTCGATTTATTTTCTAGCTATCTAAGACAGCTAAGCCTTTCTTCAAACTTCTCAAGAAAAATGCGTTAATCAAATGGGATGAAGAGTGTGAACGGGCGTTCGACGAGCTTAAACACTACTTGATCAATCCGCCCGTACTTGCCCCACCGGCGCCAGGGCAACCTCTGATCCTCTATCTTACCATCCACAGCGAGTCTCTGGGCTCCATGCTTGCTCAAAAAAGTGAAGAGGATGGAAAGGAGCGGGCAATTTATTATTCGAGTAAGAAGTTCACCACTTTTGAGATGAACTATTCTGAAGCAGAAAGAACGTGTGCAGCGCTTGTCTGGGTGCTTCACAGGCTGAGGCAATACACGTTGCATTACCAGATACTACTTGCAACGGAATGTGATTCCATCAAGCACTTGCTTAACCAGCCCGCCTTGATTGGAAAGCTTGCGAAATGGCAAATCCTTAAATCTGAGTTTGATATTCAATTCTTGCCGCAGAAGTCCGTCAAAGGACGTGTAATTGCTGACGTCCTAGCCGAAAATCATGGGGGAAGTGAAGATTTGGACCCGCTAGAGGACCGAATCATGCCCGTCGATGAGTATGTGTAGGCTATGTATTTCGACGGAGCTGTGAACTTGTCAGGATCGGGTATTGGGGCAGTTTTAATATCCCCGGGCAGACATCATTATCCTGTGGCCGCAAAATTGATATTTCCTTGCACCAACAACATAGCCGAGTATGAAGCATGCATTCTCGGTTTGCAAGCGGCAATCGAGATAACTCGACTTAAAGCATTTGGAGATTCGGCGTTAATCATCCTTCAGACAGTAAGGAAATGGTAAACCAGAGATGCCAAGCTACAGACCTATCGCGCTTATTTGGAATGACCTCGTCCTACGAAGGTTGTTGCTAATAGTCTCTCTTTCGGAAGAAAAATTTTCTCTGAATTATGGCGGCCCATACGTTGTAAAGAAGGTCCTTCCAGGAGGTGCTTTGATCCTAGTTGAGATGGATGGTCGCATTTTCTCTAGCCCTGTCAATTCTGATTCTGTAAAGAAGTACTGTACTTAATTTGTACTCATACTGTTATTTTCAGTTAGTCTGAACCTATCAATGGAAAATGCCTTAAGGCGTATGTGGAATGAAACAAAACACAAACATATGAGAACCATCCTTTCATTCCATGCACCAAGCCTTACAACGAGTCATCGAGGGGGAAAAGTAAAACCAAACTGAGCCCTAATAAGCGACACAAAGGAGCTCAACTGACTCTCTACACAGTTAATGCTCTGCACGCGCTGAGCACTCCGGGAATCGAGGTCCGCAAGCTTGAGAAAGAGGCGATCGCATTTCTCCTTGAGCCTAGTCGCGCTGGCTTCGTGATACTCAGAGGCAGACTCCAGATTCGGAATCAGGGCTCTCTCGAGGGCTATATCCATAGTCAGGCATTCAAGCCTCTCTTCTAGCCATTCACATTGGAACTTCATCACGACGTCGCTCGAGTCGTGCTCGTAGTATGTCTGGGTCAGGGCTAAACGTCCCACCAGCCTCTCCCTCTCACGAACCAACAAAGAGACTCGTTCGTTGACAAGCTCGGCAGCCTTCTCGTGCTTGTCAACCAGGTAATGGGCCAACGCCAGAAACTCAGACTGATCCTGGTAACGAGCTCTCACAAGACGAGCCAGGATAACCTCCTGATCAACGCGCCGATAAGCTTCCAGGAAGTTGATGAAAAGGGTCCGGAATGTCCTATACTCCCTCTCTAAATTGGTGTTTTCAATGGAAGCTGTGTCCATGCCAATAAACAGACTGAAGATCTCAGCTTCAGTATCTGGATGATGGGCAATATGAACGTAGCCTCGGCCAAGAAGATTATAAAGTCTCTCCCATTTGGCTAAAGCTTCGGTTGAGAGGACGTGGTTAGAGGCCATTGTTATTGAAGAAGGAAGGGAAAATATTGAAGGCAGAGGAATGATCAGATGATTTGAAACTGAGGATGCAAAGATGTTAATCTGCTCTGCGTCAAGTTCTGATTCTTATAGCAAGAGGAAAGTGAGGAAAAGAAGAAGCCATCATTTGCTCCCGCACCGAATAACGTCAATGTCTGCCATTACGTAAAAGAAGCATTCAATGCCAATTCAGCAAGCTTACGGCTTCTACGAATTAGCTGCTTGTGCTACACCGTCTGAATTGTACGACAAAAGCCTATTCGTCCTTTCCGTCGGTGCTATCCTCTGTTCATCCTTTTCGTCAGTGCCTTTTTCCTATTTCGTCCGTTGGTCCAATTTCCCTTTCCATCCATTGGTCCAAGTTCCCTATTTCGCCCGTCAGTCGTGGACCCATCGCTGGTCTCCAATCTCGAGCCCAACGAATCCGAAAATTTCGCAAAAAGATTTGGAGGTCCCACCACATTAAAGAGGAAAAGTAGAAGACAAACTGAGCGAGAAACACGGCAGATCTTTAGGAAAAACACACCTTTTCATGCAGAAGACGTGAAATCTTGAGAGAGACGTCCTCTTGGTGTTTGTCATCCGTGTTCAAAAGAAAGCTTCAGAGTATACAAGGCCACTCAAAAAAATACAGAAGAGAGTAGAGAGCCTTGAAAGAACAAAAATCAGTCAAAGATGTCTCAACCCAACATGTTTGAGAACCACCATGACTTGCTGAACATGACCAATGATGCGAATTTCATGAGCATGTTCGAGAGCCACCATCACTTTCTGGACATGACCAGCGAATGGAGCTCCACGAGCGAAGTGTTAAAGGTGAGAGATTTTGAAGATTTCGGGACCAAATCTGGCACCGAAACCATAGAACACGATCCTTCCGGCAACGGCGTTCAAGATCCTGACAACGACGACGACAACATCAATGGTCGACCTCGGAAAAAGAGGCGCTTCACTCAACGTCAAGTTCAAGAGATGGAAGCCGTCTTCGAGGAGTGCCGTTACCCAGATGACACACAAAGACAGGAACTGAGCCAAAAGCTTGGGTTGGAGCCTTTGCAAATCAAATTTTGGTTTCAAAATAAGCGAACCCTATCGAAGGTTCGATATGAACGCCGCGATAATGTGATTCTGAAGGCTGAAATTGAAAAGCTCCAAGCAGAGCACAAGAGGTATGGAGAAGCTCTCAACACTGCCACCTGCCCTAACTGCGGCGACCCCACCGCCCCCGGTGGAACGTCCCTTGATGAGCAGCATCTGAGGATTGAAAATGCTCGTTTGAAAGAGGAGATAAAAAGGATATCCGCCATTGCCTCGAAGTATGTTTGGAAGCTGTTGGTTTCTAACTACCCTCATCTCCCTCCTCACTCGTCGTCCTGTCCTCCAGATCAATTCCCGGCACAATCAAGTTCCGTTGGAGAAATGCATGGGGGGATCAACCTTACGAGGTCAGCATCAATGCCTTCCGAAAGAGGGAACATGCATCCCCACGGGTCGAGTTGCCTCGGCGATGACCTTGCTGTCATGGTCAACCAGTTCAGCGTTGATGAACCCCCAAAGCCGTAACTTGTGATCCAAAGCCGGTGATTTTAGGTCCTCAAATACCACCCATCTGTACCTGGCTAGCCGATTGCCGGAGAACCTTCAGAAGAAGCGGGTGTAGGCCCAAATTAGTAAAATTTCGTTTCATGCAATCCCCTGCGTGGGATATTTTCCTGCTTTCTAGGAGTCTGGAATTAGGGGAAGGGGCAGTGTTCCCTTTTTCTATGTTCAAATGCATGGTTTATCAGATTTGGCGCAAATCAATTTACGGACGATGCCTCAAAATGCCGTAAAGGAAAATGTTGTATAACCTCAAGAAGGGAAATTGCGAGTGAAAAGCACGAGCAAGCTTGAAAAGGGTAACCCTGTATCGTTTTCGATTTACCCTTAATCATTTCGACTCTAACGCGAGTTCATACCATTCTCGACAGGGGTTGTCAACCGCCACGAGATCAGTGAAAAGCGCGAGCAAGCTTGAAAAGGGTAACCCTGTATCGTTTTCGATTTACCCTTAATCATTTCGACTCTAAAGCGAGTTCATACCATTCTCGACAGGGGTTGTCAACCGCCACGAGATTAGTGAAAAACGCGAGCAAGCTTGAAAAGGGTAACCCTGTATCGTTTTCGATTTACCCTTAATCATTTCGATCCTAACTTGAGTTCATACCATTCTCGACAGGGGTTGTCAACCGCCACGAGATCAGTGAAAAGCGCGAGCAAGCTTGAAAAGGGTAACCCTGTATCGTTTTCGATTTACCCTTAATCATTTCGATTCTAACGCGAGTTCATGCCATTCTCGACAGGGGGTTGTCAACCGTCACGAGATTAGTGAAAAGTGGAATCATTTGATATGATGTGGAAGGACATGCCGTTTCCAGGCCAACACTTAACTAAAAGTGCTGCACCCCACGAATGCCAACTACACTGCAGTTTGGTGGCATGAGGGAGTGACAGTGGTCCGAAACAACCCGGGTTCGATCCCCGAGGTCAGTAAATGATGTAAATATTGTAAATCAATAATAAAAAGCTTTTTGCACTTTCTTTTTTGCAGAAGAAGATGAGAATGCCCGACCGAACGAGACTAAGACCTTGGGCGATTCCAAAACCTTGATGGCTACAAATTCATTCACTCATTTGCCACCAAGCGGTGGAGCCGGTAAGGGGAAATTGCAAAGCACTCATGGAGTGAGCTCAAAGTGAAGAGAGGTGTTTTCACAAAAAAAAATGAATTTGAACATGCTTAGCATGCCTTGAAAGGAGCTCACATTTGGCAAAATTTTGTACATGATGTTAAGAAAGAATTTTTGATCAGGCCATCTATTGGATGAGAAATGTCAGAACGACGAAAGGCGAGCCATTTCCACACACGTCCTGCATTTTTAATCCCCAGTGAGTTGAGAGGTAGCTAGATTCTGCATTCTCAAGGTAAAGGGTTTTCTCGCGAAAGGTACGATAGCCGAAGTGACGGAGGCATTCAGTTCTCTATCCAAACACTACAGGTTATCCATTGCAAACCCCTTGAGCGACGGTTTCATTTCTTTACCCCTGTCAAGAACCACCCTACATCGGGGTCTAGACGAGGCAATTCCGACAGAACATGAGGTAAATGGTTAGAAATTCTCTTGCTCAGACTAACATCAATCTTTTGAGTTTTGCTTTGCATTATACTCAAACTTTAATTCAAGTGTCTTAAGATGATGAAGAGCATTCATTTCTCTATCCTATACACTCTACCCTTTGCATAGCCCACTTGAGCCTACAAATTCATTTCTTAAACCCCCGTTGATGATCATTGCTCATTCCAACGTGAAGACGGTGCCATCCCCAAGGGGCAGAATTGAAGAGAATCGGGTCAACAGAGAATTCCCGAATGAACTCATCTCATGTGCTAGATTTTTCATGTAATGTCTGGCATAATTCTTGTAAACTGTCTTATTGTTGTAATTCCTTAAAAAAAAAAAGGAATTCAAATCACGGGATTGTCAAAAAAGAAGAAGACGCAAGTGTAGCCTAAAAGAAAAGGGCCCGCTCCCAAAAAAAAAAATAATCAAGACGTCAAAAAAAAAGGGGGACAAAAATTCAAGACGTCGAGACAAAAAGAAAAAACGAGAGCCGGGAGTAAGAAAAGCGAAAGCTGATCTCACAGAAAATCTCGGGCATTAAAAAGCAAAGTGCCTATCAAAAGCAAGGCAAATGTCCATTCAAACCCTTGTTCCCTTGTAAAGTACTTCCAAATTTTCAATGTACATGTTTGCATTTTTGTAAATCCCCAATGGGTCGACTCATAAAGAAAAATCCTAGAGGATCCAAATTGTAAAATGTAGTCCTCGACTGAATTTATGCCATCTTCAAGCAATGATGGAATCAGCGGAATCAAATCTGGAAGGCCAAGATTGGTGATAAGGCAACAATGATCATCAACATCAAGCCCTTCTCATATACTTTCTGAGCTAAAATGGGCCTTTTCGTTTCTCAGTCCCAAATCCCAACATACATTACAACCCTTGGAAGTCTCTTTTGATTAGGGCATTTGAGTTAACGTAGAGTTGAATGATTTTAAGCATCGCTCGAAGAAATTCGAGCAAGATTATTTCTCTCTCATTTTTGCAGGGTTCTTGACTTGTAAACTCGGAGCAGATGATGAAGATTCTCTTTCAAAAAGCCTTGACTCCATGGAGAGTCCCCTTTTGTGAACCTTTGACCTAGCCCTCATTACGGTCCTAATCAAGACCTCCAGATCGGCTCGGTCGTACCAATTGCGAGAATACCCAGACCCTTATCAAGCATAACGGTGACAGTTGTGAGTGATTCTCATACCCGCATCAATGGTCGGGTCTTCAAAAGCATTTTCATGAGAGTGAGTGAAAGTCCTTTCTGACTGAAGGTTCCTCATTCAATGTTGATTGGTTTTATCAAAAGGATCAAACAGATTTCCTTATTGATGAAATTCCCTAGTGAAGCCTTGTAATGCAAGCAAGCAAACGAGTTTTTACTGGCATATGATGTTGCATTTACTTTGATTTTATGCACACGATCATTTCAATCTCTTCTTCGAGTGAAAAGACAGGTATGACCCAGTCAGCTTGTCCTTCCCTTAGCCGTTTGCTCAAAGAATCCAGGTAAGTTTTCTAAATC
Source organism: Lenwebbia sp. NSW1173648 (assembly GCA_029784005.1). Lineage (NCBI taxonomy): Eukaryota > Viridiplantae > Streptophyta > Magnoliopsida > Myrtales > Myrtaceae > Lenwebbia > Lenwebbia sp. NSW1173648. The sequence goes on from JARCGZ010000011.1 coordinate 4,182,333, forward strand.
CTTTTCAAATTGACAACTCTGCTAACTTTAGTTGTCATTTCGATATCTTTCAATTCACGATCGACCTGCTCTCGTGTTCTTGATCTTTATCTTTACCCAATTCACGATCGACTTGCTCTCGTGTTCTTGATCTTTACCCGGTTCACGATCGACCTGCTCTTGTGATACCTTTACCCAAGTCACAATCGACATGCTCTTGTGGTCTTGGTCTTATCTTTATCCAACTCATGATCGACCTACTCTCATGAGGTTTTTACCCGGTTCATGATCGACCCGCTCTTGTGATCTGGATATTTACCAAACTCATGATTGATATCATGAGGAATTTATCGACCCATGACCGACTTGCTCTCGTGGTCTCGACATATGTTATCAAAGTCATGATCGACCTGCTCTTGCGACTTCGACAAATCCAGTTCAGGATCGACCTGCTCTTGTGATCTGGATATTTACCAAACTCATGATTGATATCATGAGGAATTTATCGACCCATGACCAACTTGCTCTCGTGGTCTCGACATATGTTATCAAAGTCATGATCGACCTGCTCTTGTGACTTCGACATCTTCCGGTTCATGATCGACCCGCTCTTGTGATCTGGATATTTACCCAAGTCACAATCGACATGCTCTTGTGGTCTTGGTCTTATCTTTATCCAACTCATGATCGACCTGCTCTCATGAGGTTTTTACCCGGTTCACGATCGACCTGCTCTCGTGATACCTTTACCCAAATCACAATCGACATGCTCTTGTGACTTCGACATCTTCCGGTTCATGATCGACCCGCTCTTGTGATCTGGATGTTTACCCAATTCACGATCGACCTGCTCTCGTGATACCTTTACCCAAGTCACAATCGACATGCTCTTGTGGTCTTGGTCTTATCTTTATCCAACTCATGATCGACCTGCTCTCATGAGGTTTTTACCCGGTTCACGATCGACCTACTCTCGCGATACCTTTACCCAAATCACAATCGACATGCTCTTGTGGTCTTGGTCTTATCTTTATCCAACTCATGATCAAACTGCTCTCATGAGGTATTTACCCGGTTCACGATCGACCTACTCTCGTTATACCTTTACCCAAATCACAATCGACATGCTCTTGTGATCTTGGCACTACATTTCCAGCTCATGGCGACCCGCTAAAACGATGGTGGTCCCAAGAGAAATTTTACCGACTCACGAAGACCCGCTAGAACGATGGTGGTCTCGAGAGACATTTCCAACTCATGGCAACCCATTAAAACGATGGTGGTCCCAAGAGGAATTTATCAACCCATGATCGACCCGCTCTTGTGGTCTCGATATATGTTTTCAAAGTCATGATCGACATGCTCTTGTGACTTCGACATCCTCCAGCTCAGGATTGACCCGTTCTTGTGATCTGGATATCTACCCAACTCATGATCGATATCATGAGGAATTTATCGACCCATGATCGACCAGCTCTCGTGGTCTCGATATATGTTGTCAAAGTCATGATCGACCTGCTCTTGTGACTTCGACATCTTCCGGTTCATGATCGACTTGCTCTTGTGATCTTGGAAGAACACTTTCAACATATCTCGCGCTGTCTTGCATCAGAAAGAAATCTCTGATAATAGATAAGGCCCCAGTACCTTAAGATCCTTACATCCCCAAGAAGGAGCTTGGAAATTAAGGGAATCATCAGCATCACGAAGTGTCTGGTAAAACAGGTATTTCATATGCAATCCATGCGCAGGTTTTCCCATTCTATTCCATGGAAGAGAGAAGCATGGGCATGTTTTTTAATTACAGTCTTGCATTTCATGCATCATCTTTATCTGCATAAAAAATGGGATTAAAACCCCACCCAAAAATAATCATTCATCAATTGCATTGTCAAAATTTAGGTTCAATCTTGTCTTTGAGTGAAACCTCTGCGAGCCTCCACTCAAAGAGGGGCAGCTGTTGACACCTAAATTCTGACTAACATTTCTAGTCATTTTTCTATAAAAATTAGAACTAATTTTAGTTCTTGCAAAAAATAATCATGTAATTTTTCATATTTATTCATGCATCGCATTTAGACTAACGGCGGAAGATTCGAGTTTTAAAATGATATGCGATTGGACTAGGCACGAATTTCGGCAAAGGATTTATCTTTCGAAGGTTCGGCTTAATCAGAAATATTTCCTCAGGAACTGAATTGCAAATACGTAAAACCTCAAGGACTAAAGTGCAAATATTCAAAACTTGAGGGACTACTTTGCAAATAACAAAAAGATGGAGTTAGTGGAGAAATTAGAATGGGAGATGGAGAAAGGAAGATGAAGAAGGGGAGATCGAGAAAGGAAGATGAAGAAGGGGAGATCGAGAAAGGAAGATGAAGAAGGGGAGATTGAGAAATGAAGATGGAGAATGGGAGATTGAGAAAGGAAGATGAAGAAGGGAAGATTGAGAAAGGAAGATGGAGAAGGGGAGATTGAGAGAGGAAGATGGAGAAAGAGGGATGGAGAAAAGAAGATGGAGTTAGTGGAAAAATTAGAAATGTAGATAGAATGAGGGAGTTATAAAAGGAGAAGATGAGGAGAGTTTTTAGAAGGGGTGGAGAGAGTTTTTTGAGAGCTTTGGGGAGAAGAATTTTTGAAGAAGAAGTTCTTGAGAGCTTGAAGAGAGTAAAAAAAAAATCATCAAAGTGAGGTGAGAAAATACTTGTATGCGAAAGAAGAAAGAGTTCGGTTGAGAGATTTTCCGACCGAGTCCTCCTTGCCAATCCCTTCATCAACACAAAGCCGCAAGTCCATCCCCGTCGTTCGAGCCGTGGTCCAAGGTCCCGATCCACAAAACAATTCAAGGTTTGAACTCGGTAGTCGAATCCGCCAAATTAGGTAACGATTCTAATCTTTTTTTAGAATATTCAAAAACTTTGTTACCTAATGAATTGGAATCCCGATTAAATCTTCTCGGACATATCATTCCACCATACTTAAAAATTGCATCTTCCAAAATTAGCATCATGTAGATAATTGCACGTCTAATCCATCTTGTAAATATTTCGATTAGATTGCATTTTTATTAAACTTTCACGGCATACATTGCATGTAGTTTAATTCTTACATTTTCATAAAAAAGAAAACCCAAAAAATTGCACCTTTGGACTTCAAGTGAGAATGTATCAAAATTGCCAAATTGAACTTTTTTCGTGAAGTTGGTACCGAAAGGGCATTAATTAAAAATTAATGTAATCAAGTTCCCGGACCCTTAATCTCTGGTTCGTAGAAGTAATTTAGTTCTCCCGTTAATTTACTTAGGTTTCTAATCGGCCTACCAAGAAACGATTAGTGGCGACTCCAAGATAAATCTTTGCATGAAATTGAACCTAAGTTGCGATTTGGTAGAACTTGGGAGGGTTCGAGCTAAGTTAATTAATCTAATTAATTAATTTGGCAATCCATTAACCTAAAATTGGGAAAGCCGATTCCTAGGTCGCGACATATAGTTTTTCTTGGTAGTTGTTAGATGTACGTTACAGTAGTCATTCTTTTGACTCGGTAGGCAATATGCTGTTTTGAGCTATTCGGCCATATTTATTCTTTAAGTGATGTTGATTGGACATGGAATGACCAAAGGGATTGACCGGAAGAATTCCTAAGAATTGGTTGTTCTTTCAGGTGCTAGAAAATGCAAAATGCGCTGTAATATAAAGTTAAATGTCAATCTTATGTAAATTCCGACCAAAAAAAAAAATCTTATGGAATTTGCAACAGTTTTTCATACCAATCAGTTACAACCTCAAACTCTCAATTGCATATTATCCATCACAACATAATAAAGGAAATAAAGGGCTTGTCACAGAATGTGGAAAGCAGAAACAGAGGAATCAAGTTTACTAGCTCCCCATAAGATGGTCACGTTACACAAACAAAAGGCACACATAAAGACCGACCAAATAATCAAAAAACATCATAATAAAATTTAAGCTTGTGGAATTGACGCTGCAGCCCGTTTCGTTGATGCAGACTTGATGAGATGGTTATAGCTTCCTTTCTCCTTAAAAAGCTGGGAAAAGTGGCGTTTGCAGTACAAGATGCCCTACAGAGCTACATAGTTTGATGGGTTATGGGGCAACCTCCATGAGAGCACTTGAAACAAGATTTGTGATAGGTTGGCTCTTCACAGTTACCTGCAATTTTGTGTTAATAAACAAAGGTTAGCCACGCCGTTTCTTAGGGAATATAAGTCGAGCCATTAGAACAATTTTTTTTTTATTAAAGCAGAGGAATAGAGAAATCATCTAGAAAGCTGTTATAATGCAACTTCAAAGCACCTATAATCATTCTATAAGAAGCAATGATACACTTATGTGAAATCAATTCCACAAGAAGCAATGATACACTTATGTGAAATCAACTAAAAGAAAGGCACATGCTAAGCAAAATTTTGACATTTGTGAATGAACACTTTCTGCTCGGGCTGTCCGACAACTCTAACAGAAGTTTCCCCTTGTAAGCAATTAACATGGGTGCTTCAGAATTAACACATTCACACTTTAAATTGATATGCTGACTTTCTACCACTGTGCAGATCAGTAAAACCAATTGACACTGTTCTCAGTGCATCTTAACTCCTAAGCAAAACTGGGATTAAAGAAACATAAACCAAAAGAACAAAAACAAAGAATTATCTTCTTTCCTCTTCCTTCGTATTTGACAGCAACAAGCTCCTTCGTCTTCTTATCTCTCACCAACCTAGCCACCCCAAAATTTCCAGAACCCAACTCCTTCAGTGACTTGTATTTCCTCCATTTTCCCAAACAAAGCCTTAAAATGCAAAACAAGAAGCACAAACTCCCTCAAAAACACCCAAATTTTCACTACTCCAGCAAGAAAAAATAGAGTGTTTCGCACCCAGTTGAACAGAACCCACGATTCTTCAACAGAGATCGGAATGTGCTTCCAACTGTCGCATCGCCGTCGCATTCATTCAGTTCGAGATAGAATTGAGATACCCCAAATACACATACCAATTTCAGTGGGATTCCCAACAAGATATTAATGACTCTTCTTCTTATACTTCAAATGTTTACCGAAGTGATGATCAGAAGCAAGTGACGGGGGCTGCAACTCGTCGTCACGAAGGCAAGTTTGGCACGGTGGTCCTCGGTGGCAGGCTCGATCGGTGTCGAGGACTAACAGCGCGTAAGGGTGCTGACGGCGACGGCTGCTGTTGTCTCGGGATGAGGCCACACCAGAGTTAGCGACGATCGGGAATCGCCTGGGGTCTCGGCAGTAGCTGGACGGTGGGCGTCGGGGCCGTCGGGAATTCTACGTGATGGAAGGGAGAGATATGGAAAGAGAGCACAATTGAAAAGGAACCCTAATTGCTAATCTAAATTGACAACGTTTTGGAGATTGTTTTTCCACTTCAGCAGCTGAAATGTAATTAAATAATGGGGTGGAAATGCCACCTAAGATTTATTAACGGTGTTTACTAACTGTGGTAGATTTGGGACAAAATCAAAAAGTTGGAGGTTTTTTAGGAGACAAAAAAAAGTTGTGGATATATTTGGGACAAATGCCAAAATTTGAGGTTTTTTTTGTATTGGGCCCTAAGTAGGTTGGCCGCAGCCATTGATTTGGTCTTCTGTCACATAAATTATTCTGTAATCACGCCATTTTCTAATGGCCATTTTGTACTCGTTTGATTTTTCTCTCTTGTCTTTGAATCGGTCAATATTCCTAATTTTTTTCTCAAGAAAACGGGTCGTGATCGCGACATCAAAAAGAGCCTTTCCACTTTGACTTCTATCATTGGGTTTTTGGCTGGGCCGACAACGGGAAGAAACGAATGGAGGGCACCGACGTCTTTTCGTTTTAATTTAGATTAGTCAAGATAAGTGTGATGCAAGGAACTTAGCATTCACATGAATAAAACTATACCATAACGTCGAATTTGATATTAGTAAAGAAGATCAAGTCATGGACAGGCGTGTCATGTCTTAATCTTGAATTATTGTTAGGTAAATAACAAAAACTATAGTATAATCATGCGGGAGCTAATTATGGGGACGGAATTATCGGGCATATTCCTTGAGACCTTATTAGTTTAAGAACGAGGATTAAATTAAGTGCATTTTACTTCCGGGTGGCGTAGCAAATAAGAGCTATAAACCTACATACTGGCAAGTTCAATGTACTTAGAATTTGGGATTTTGACCAACATTTTGAATTATTATGAGCTGTTCCATGAGATGACAAATAGGGGGATTAATTATCAAGCCAGAATCTTACCTAATTCCTCTATCGTTCGTGCCTAGGGATGGGAAGTCCTCTTTTCCAGTTTTAGACATTAGAGAAAAAATGATTGCTGCGATAATTATGTGATTTGCGATATGGGTGATCGATTTCAAGTGGGTAGATTTCAGACTCCAGCTATTTCCAATTTTTGGCACCTTGAACAGTACATGTCGTTCTAGTCCGATTCCAGGGTCTACCCAAGTACTGATCGATTTCTTTTTGTTTCATTTTTTTATTCCTTGCAGGAACACACTTTCTTGTTAGTTTACCAAAGGGCGAGATGTAAAATATCTCCTTATTTACTTGCAACTGAGACAATTAGCTTGGGGTGTTTCATGGTGAGTAGGTTCCAGACCTGCAACTTGGAATCTACCCTATCAAGGTCAATTTTCAGTTTTTGGAACTCGGAACTTACCCTGTAAATCCTGAACTTGTTTCGTCCAAAAAAAAAAAAACCCTGAACTGGCCCACCAAGGCCTATTCGATCTGGTGATTAGGTAGAACGGGACTGAATGCACAAGCCTAGTTTGCGACGACTTGCAAAGGTAAAAATAGGTCTTACTTTTTATTTTTGAAAATTATAAAAAGATTAAGTGATTTAAATGTTAAAACATTTCATGAAAAACTTTAACTTTCGGAGATTGAATATAGCCTAGTTCAAAAAGTGAATTTAAAAGTAAAACGGAAAAAAATTATAATATAAGTCACGGCAAACACACAATAATTTTCTAACTTTGACCTAAATTTGTGCAATGCGTAAATAAGGATCCCAAAATAACCCCTAATATGGTTGTTGCAGCAGTATGTTATTCTAGATAACACCCTATAGACCATCTTCGAAGAAAGTCAAAGTAAACAAAAGTCTCTATGACCAATATATATCTTCTTTCAAGATCTGAACTGGCTTTTGGCGAAAATAAAATTATTGAACCAGCCGACTTTTTAGAAGAAAAAATATATATATCAAACAAACTAAAATATAATCGACTTCTAAATCTCCTCTATTGAACCCCATAAACGAGATCACCGCCCCCTGGCATGTTACGATAGAAGCAGAATCCCGTCTATCTTTTGAAATGAAATTGAATTCTAAACCTTCTTCATTTGTCTAATAAAGTTCCGAACATTTTCTAAGAATACAAGTCATTTCGATAGATAATGCTAAAAATAGCCTATGAGAAGCTCTAGAAATGACGGTATGCTAGTCTTAAATTTGTATCGTTGGATGTAGCTATGAGACTCGATTGCAGTTTTTATTAAATGTTTCGGACTTGATTGTACTGATTGAAAATTTTACGACTTCATTGTACTGGTTGAAATTGAATTCTAAACCTTTTTGAATTTCTTTCGATTTTGTATCTGTTACAAATTCCAACCGATGCTTATTCCCCATATATCATCATTGCTTCTTTCAGCAGAGTGCTTTCACCGTTGGTATAAAGCAGCTGATTCGGTAGCATGGACTGCAAATATGTATCGATTTTAGGAGCGGACTTGTGCTTTATCGTACCTAGCGTAACTCGTGAACTTTAAATATCCATTTGACCGGTTCTTCTGGCAGCACGTGAATGTCCTGTCTTGGATTTTCAAGAATCAACTTGGACTGATTCTGCAAAAGAAGAAGGAAAAAAAAAACATGCAGAAAGGACTTTCATCACGTGTTGGAGGACTTCAATTTGGGATTGGCTGCGAAAAGTCAACTCGAACAATTACAGACTCAATCGTCGTCCTCCTCTTCTTGATCTGTAATTGTCCGCAAAAGCTCGTAGCTTCCTCTATGTGATCTTCATTTTCTGTTTCGCCATTGGATGAATCTACGTGGATTTTTGTTTTTTTTTTTGGTCGGACTCTATCTACGTGGAGTTTGGCATGTCAAAATCTTGATGGTTTTCAGGCATACTTAGGGACGTTTGAGATGATGGACAAACTCAATGTGTTTGTATCAATTTGAATGCTGAATCTGAACTCAGATGACTGACGATGAAATCAAACTTGCCCGACATAGAGATTTCTAAGAAAATTGAACTAAACAGAGGCGGACTCGTTTTTAGCTTTGATTTCATGAATGCGGCCGAATTTTCTTGTTGAGTAAATTAGAAAGTTTGCCCGAAAATATCACGAATCGATTGGAATCGGATACCATAAAAATAGTTTATAGCAAGGAATTAACTCACTTCACATCCCTACAACACAGCCACCTCCGGAAGCTTTTACTTGAATGAAACCTTGATCAATTCTAACTTCTTGAAATGGCAGGCATGTCGTATATACTCAATTTAGCGCTTCGCGCTAAACTCAACTACGATAGTACCACGTAGCCATCACAACAATTAACAAAGAAGAATCACCCAAAAAGAGAAGAAAAGAAAAGAAAACTTAGCCCAAAAACAGAATAATTATTAAAATACACTATAGAAAGAAGCAAACACACACACACAAAATCTTTTTCCAGTCCTCTAATTTAGAGTTGAGTTAATATCACAAAAAATCCCAAACTGGTACACATGTGATAAATTTACCTTAAACTAATTTTTTTACCACAAAAAAATCTCAAACTGGTACACCTATGACAAATTTACCCTCCGTTAATTTTCGTAAAATTTTACTGTCAAACTGCTGAATTGGATGATATATGACAGTTGACAGGACACTAGTCTAGGGTTTTACCCTCCGTTTGTTAGAGATGTACTGATTTGGGGCTTTTGGTGTTATAAACCCAGTTTAATATAAACTCAAAGAGGGTAAATTTGTCATAGATATACCAGTTCGGGGTTTTCGATAGGTCAAAAATTTAGTTCATGATAAATTTAGCACATGTGTGCCAGTTTATGATTTTTTATGATCAAAAAATTAATTTATGATAAATTTATCACAAGTGCATCAGTTTGAGATTTTCCGTAACAAATTTGAAGTTTTTGTACTTTTGTCCTCGTGCTCCTTTTCGAATCCTCTGACTCTCTTGGTTGAAGTACTTAAGTCCTTCCGTCACTGACCATTGCTAGCATAGTCAAATTATTTACTAACGGCATAAATGACAAATGATGTAACCACGTAGCCCGACAAAACATGAATAGAAAATTAAACAAGAGACGTAGTATTTCAACAATTGTTTCAAGATTTCCGCCAATGTTCACATGGTTGGAAACAAGTGAACCTATGAGATTGACTCTTTCCACTTATTTTTCATTTTTTTCATAAGCGATAAACTAGGAAGCGGAGTGCCAGAGAATTAGCGAGATCAGATGACATTTGAAGGACGAAGGTGAAGACCATGTACATTAAAGAAAATTAGGGATTCCTCAAGGATATTCTCTTACGATAAAGATAATTGATAGTTCTGTGGATTCTCTATATCTCTCATTGCGCATATATCTTGATTGATATGTTATTTTAGATAGTCATTTAATAAAGCCTAGCCTATAAATAGGCTAATGTATTATTCTTACAGAAATATTTAAAAAAAATACAGAAATTTCTCTATTCTTATCTCCCGCTTTATTTGTCTCAATGGATATAAATTTTATATATGGGTTTTGCTAGCATAACAGTCTTTGAGTGACTATGAGAGTAACATCGGCTATAAATTTTTTATGTGGTGGACCCCACAATAATTTCTAATTTTTTGTTTGTTTCTTTTCAGAATAAACTATTAATCTCACAGCAGATTAAGGACTGTCACTACTAGGCAAAAAGACCAGACTTAGCGTGAGGATAAGTGATATGATATTTTAAATATGAAATCACGCCTTCATTTAACAGTTTAAGTTTTTAGAACAGCTAAACTATGAAAGAGGAATCGATTGCTATATTTGCATACCAATATTCTCAAGCATGTCCCAAGCATGAAAATTGCCGGTCCCTTGTATGTGTCTTTCATTTTCCGTATAACTCCGTCTGTAAACACTTGTGCATGTCCCAAGCATGTAATAGAGTTGGTACATTCATAATGTTAAAAGAACGATTAAACATAATCAGTTTCCCTTAACATTTCTTATCGCTTTAACTTGAGGCTAGTAAAAATCCAGTTTCTATATCCCCCAGAGTGTTCCCTGAAGGTGAAGAGGAAAATTTACACACAGCGTCGGATTTGAGCTAGCTCAAGGTCGTGTGACTGTAAACAAACTGATCAAGTCACCGAGTGATGCAGTAAACAGTCTTTTCTTTTAGTGAAAAATCTATGAATTCTTAGTAGCAAAAGAGAATTGGTGTCGTGTCGAGCAGTTGATATATCCTAATTGGCCCACGACTCATTGACTCAAACTTTTGAACGAAGGTGAGTCCAACTGGATATGTTAACAGGTTCGAACATCGGACTTCTGCTACGCTCTCCCAACATTAATATTTATATAAGATGTTCACCATTGTGTATTACCTTCGTAAAATGAGGACTCCTGGCCGACATTCTTTGCACCAAGTGGTATGGAGTATTCCTTGTTGTTCTATGTAGAAAGACTTGATATTCCGTGATTGATTGATCGGATGGTTATCTGGTGCTCTAGAATACCTCAAACCATATGCTTTTGTTGTCTGGAACTAATGAGTCGCCACAAAATCCTCCTAGAACAAAATCGCTCCAGCAAAAATACCTACATTTCCTTGGAGACCCCTGTTAAAAGGGCTTCAGTTTCTGGTGTCTCACAAAGTAAAACATCACACTTCCACCAACATCAAACTCAGAAAGTACTGAATTTAGCACGGGGTCTTTGGACTTCAAAGAAGAAATCCATGTATGGCGTGTAAACTCATCGATAAAGTTAACGTAGCAACGGGAACGACAAAGAAGTTAGTTCAGGAGATCCCCAACAGTCAGCCAGGAAATAACTCAATGAAGCAAAGTACTGTTTTGCATAGCATTAGAAAAAGGCTTAAACTTTTATTTAAGGACAAAATCACAAATCAAGCAACATCTCTAGTAGGCAGAATAGTGAATTCTTGGTGAATCTCGCAGCATTAACACGCATAAGGCTAAAGAAATGATCGTCTCCTCTTCTATTACAGTTAGAACAGCAAAAAAGAGTGCTGCAAATTAAATTATAGCAACTGATAACATTGTCATAGCACGTCAGAGCAAAAGACGGCAAGAGAGAAGGCGAGACATCAAAACTTTGTACCTCGCAGCCATTTCTCATCAGATCTCACTGTACAAAGACAAACAGATGGTACGGCATAGCAACGGGTGTAGAAGAACTAAGAATTAACGCTGGATCGGATTTGTTCCTAAAGTTTCAACGTAAGGTCGGGTGACGAAGTCTCAATCCGTGGCAATTTCGTCACCTGGACAAAGTTCAGGTTCGAACCTTTGATTATGTCATCCACGGGTGGGCTAGGATCACTAGTGCAATCCCTCATGTCCAATTGCCGGAAACTTCCTGGCCAGAACAGCGGCACCACTTCATCTTCTTCGACAAACATGGGCACTCCCAAATAGCCCTTCTCAAACTTCGCTCCGCCTCTCAAAGCTGCAGGCCGACTTTCTGGAGCCACCGCATTCTGGCGGTGCACCCCTGAGTGAGCTTCAATGCCAAGGGACCTAATCGACGCACCGTGAAGCGGCAGAGACGCCAAGCTGGTATATCTGTTGGAGAACATTCCCATCCGCATGGCCCGCTTCGCCATCGTCCTCTCCCTCTTGTGAGCATTCTGGTGGCCACCGAGCGCCTGCGAGCTGTAAAACTTGCGCTTGCAGTAATTGCAAGAGAACACCCGTGGGAGTTTAACCACGGAAGCTTGGTCAGCGGCGTCAGTGTTATTACTCTCTGCAACAGCATTCACCTCGGCAGGAACATTACTGTGGCAGAAAAGGGTCAAGTCAAGTGACACACTGTCCTGATCCGAGGAAGTGGCGGAGGTAACTTTGGAGGGTTCGACAGAGATTTCCTGCACACATGCCTCGGAAGCTACCTGGGTGCTGAAGTCCGAGGACTCGTTTTCCGTTCCTGAATCAGAGTTTCGTGGCAGCATGTCTGGATGAGACAGTTGAATTGTGGTCTGTGTCTATGGTGATTATCGCCCCACTGAAGAGAGTGAGATGAGATTAGCTAGGTGTTACCTGCATAACCAGAGACCAGATTAGTTCTTCCACAAGTTAGTCAAAGAAATTCAGGAAAAAATGCCATGTTAAGCTAGGTGTCCACTATTTGTACTGTTAGATGCAGTAATTGATTTGGCAATCTAGGAAAACCACTATTGTAGTTCACATCATGTATGGGAATCACCATCTGGAACACCACAACAGAGATTTTATGTGTGGTGACCAAAGAAGGACGGTATATACATTTTCCAGCAAAGCCAGATACTACGGTTAGACCAACAAGCATTGCGAGGGAATATAATCAAACAAGTTCCAAAAAAAGATAGAAAAAATAACAAACAATTAACAGAATTGTCAAACCCAAGGAAAATGTAGGAAACACAAGTGCTGAACTATATTATTTTTGCCAAGAAATTGTGATACATGCTACAGCTACCACATTAATGTTTCTAACTCCTCAAAGAAAACAGAGATTCACATTACTGAAGTTAATCTTCGCATCACCTCAAGATCTGCACCAAGACTTGACCTCAAGAGATATAAATGAAGCTAAAGCAGAAGAAGTGTTACGCAGAAACAGGAAGTTCCTCTCTTCGCTTGCCAATATAGCAGTGTCATAGGGAGGAAGGAATCGATGTAGAAATGAAGTAGCAAAAAGTGAATTAGAAGCTCAACCACCGTCACAGAATAGCCCTCGCCACCATCTTCTTGACGTCCGCACGTACACGTATTTATGTGCATCACATCTTATAGTTTGGTGAAAAAAGTCGGGAGATATGGCTTGGCCTTGTGGTTGGTCTCATATTCAATTCCCATATTTCCCTTTCGCGATCATACCTATTCTTCAGAGAAAAAAAATTCTCCGGGTTTACCAATGCACTGATGCAAATGGATGAATAGGACTTCCTAAAACTATCGCCGCATACAAACATAAGAACGAAGCAGAAACCAGATATTTGGACCATCCAAAGGAGGCTGAACAGAATTGGGAGCTCCTTGTAGTTGGGCCTGCTCTTCCATATGATGGTTGAGGGACTACACTTTTTGGTCTGGATCTTGGGTTTTCAAAGTAACAACCAAGTTAACCAAAGAGAAGCAACTCAAAAACAGATAAATCATGAATGAAGACAACTTTTTGAATTACTAACAGTAAAGATGTTCTGCTGCAAAGAGAAATGAAACGATCTCCAAGCATGTCGCACCGGTAACCTACCAATGCAATTTAATTGCCAACTAATCTGGTATGATCATCTGAAATAAGAAGAACAGTAATTCTTTTCGAAGTTTCCCTCGGTAATTGGAGAAACTGCAAACTTCAATATAACCAATTACTTTATCATCACCAATCCATAAAAGTTCCTGGGAGTTCTTCCTCAAAAGCCACAATCTAGACATTGAATACCTCATTGGAAAGAAAATCTGGTCTATTCAGTTCTTGCCCAGGCCATTTTTTTTCAGGAAGAGATAAAAGGTCCTCAAGGATATACCTGAAAAAGAAAATTTTCTCCAAGATCACAACTTTAGTCAGGTATGTTTATCAGTACATCTCTGTAGTGAATTTTCCTAAAACGCCCCGGGGCACCTCATTGTTGCTCATCAAAATCATCTCTTTGATCAGTGATGGTAAGAGGTGAAGAACTTTGTGCATTCTGTTCTGATCCGAATGAATAATCCTACTTCAAAACTTCTCTGCAATTGTTATCAGGTTCCCACAAGTTTTTTACTAACATCTAACAGCTCAAGTCTTAAATATTTGAATTGCGACAAAAAAAAAAAAAAAAAGAACTCAGAAAGAGAAATTGGAGAAAAGCAAACATCCCCGCAGCAGAGAGCAAGGGAGATCCAGATTTGATAAGCAAAAAAGCACATGCAAGTACCCTTTTAACTGGGAAAACCAACAATTCCACCACAACAAAAAGAGAAGATGTAGGAGGACAAGAGAATTAGACTAAGCATGATAACACACCCACAGAAGAGAAAAGAGAAACTACAAAGGGCTACACCAGAGAGTAAGTAAAAGATGGTAAAAGGATGAAAAGTGTACCTGCAGTGGCAAATCATGACATTCCCAGTTTTTCTTCGAGGGTGAAAGAGCAGTTGGAGAAAGAGAGGAGGCACCTTAAAAGAGAGAGAGAGAGTGTGTGTGTCGCCAATTCAGAAAGAACAAGACATCCTTGTGGGTTTTTTTCTTAGTCTATTCCACAAATGGAGTGGGTAGGGAAGTGGATGTGAGAATAAATGGAATTCCAACTATCATCAGTGTCACTCAGTCTGTATGGGCGAGAGAGAGGGAGAGTGTAGAAGAGCAATAATTATGCAGAGATGGGGAAAGTCAGGGAATCAGAGAAAAAGCAGATGACACTCGAATAACCATTGGTTGATTCTTGGGCTCTCCAGTTCCTCAAGAGCCAAACAATGGTGGGTAGAGAGAGAGAGCGAAAGAGAGAGAGGGCACTAAGAGAGAGAGTGGAGTTCTACTCCCCATAAAACAACAAACAAGAGTACTTGGCATTGTTTGTTGTTTCAGACATGACCCACTTACAAAAGATAAGCAAATAGTGTCTCTCTCCCTCCTCGTTCTCTCCTCCCCACTTTGAAAAAAAAGTATGTGGTCAGATTCTTTTCAACGTCGGGCTTTAGCCAAACCTCTGCTGTTCAGATGGTCTCCCATGACGTCCCATCTCCTGCTCATACAAATGCAGCTACTATGTTCTGCAGATTTTGTCCATCCATCTATTTCTTTTCTTGTTTTTCCTTCTTTCCTTCTCTAGGATCACTCCTTTTCCTGTACTTGCTATTAGTTCAGTGGATAGACCCCACTGCCTTTTCTTTCTTGTCATCTTCACTTAGTGACCTGGTACTTAGTTTTTATCTCCCTAATACTTGACAGAAGATTATAGTTATGTAGCCCACAACCGGATCAAGGGATATAAGCAAGAATAAATCTGCGCCCCCTCACTTGAATAAATATGCGACTTCGAGTTCAAGAAATTGCCTTCTGTTCCAAACCGCGAAGCTTATACAGAACCTTTCGAGATCATTCCGAGTCACATCTCAAGATGCGGCCTATTCTAGTTTTGCCAATTAGACCATACTTGTGGTTCATTCGTGTTATATAAGTTCATTCTTGCTTTAGCCTGAAATAAGGTTTCTCTCGGGTTTGCATCGAGTAAAGATTTGTTCATGACCGCTTGTATGACCGTTGTCCCTTTCACAAATATTGGGGAGAGAAGTGAGAATTTCTCTAAAGGATATCACGGTAGAGATCGAGATCGGAATGTCAATCCTCATTTCGTAATCTTCTGGATATCCTTATCTTATGATGGGTTTTGATTACGACTATAACGTTTGGGCAATGTTGAATTTCAGGTGTGAGAGTGACTCTTTCGTAAGTCAGTAGAATTTATACACGAGTAGCGGAGTAGCTATGGCGACGGTGACTTAATCAAACACACTATGTAAACGTGAGTTATTTCGATTGATTTGGATTTAGTGTGGATATGGTTTTGATTTGGATCGTTTATAATATATTGATGAAGGTCAATATTTTCCTTGGAGGGAATTTCCAGCGTCCGGGTTGTGATACAAGTTATGGACATCATCCACTCTTGATTTGAGGGAAAAAGAAAAAATTGAGACCTCTTCTTGAAGTCAGGACAAATTTAGGTAAAGACATGATAGTTTGAGTGTTTTTTTTTTCCTGTCGTGTTACCTGTCTTATCATTGACAAAAAGTACAAAAAAATGTAAATTTCATGTTATACAAATGCAATTAGAGAGAAATCCCGACGAACGACATCCGTCTAAAATATAGCTCAACCGATACGAGTTCGATATATAGGAAGCGAAGAATCGATGAAAAATAGAACGCCATATCCAAGAAATTAACCGTCCTAATTGAATTCCAACTTACTCCTAGCTGCGATTAAATTAACATAGTTAAATTCAATGAATGAAAAGACTTTTAAAATAATGGAAAGTATCGAAAAGGAAAATCCAAATGCAAATGCATTCCCCTCTCCACAGGCAGCTTCGTCCCACCCACTTTCTAATTTTATATAGAAGGGAAAATCTAAAAATCTGATACTCTCTAATTAATCAAATCAAAATCAAACTGTCCCAAGCGATCAGCAGGTGCCGTTTGACACGTGTCGCCCGGCGAGGCATGTAGTGGGGGGCGGTCCCCTATCCTAATCTCAAACTTTGTACCTCTTTCTTCCTCCGAGCGAGTGGGATTATACTATGTTGTGATGCTGAAAATTAAAAATAATTATAAGTTTTTTGTTTTTTTTTTTAAGGACTGGTACATCAATTATTATAAGCTAAAGTACAAGAAAATCCAACAAGATCCGATTCTGAAAAGAGCGGCCCTTGGGCTTTCATGCCTTTTCGTTTTGTCGCTTTCTTACCTCTTTTTCGGAGACTTTTATTTTGGTTATTGTTTTGATGACTTTCTTTTGATTGATTTGATGCTGCTTGTCTTCTTTTCTATTAAAGTAAGATATTGGCAATCTAGGGATGAATTATTTGCGCACTACTTTTATCCCTTATGCTGTAAAATAACGTAAGACTTGTTGCAATTCGGTTCACCACATTTGTATATTCGGTAATTCTCTAGCGTTTCGCATACCCCGAGAACCCGTTTATTTAATGGTCTACCTATAGACCATCGCTTTTCGTAATATAATTATCATTACGCTACGACATAATCATAAATCTGTTGTTTGAATTTGCCCATGACTTTGGCCACAACAATGATTAGAGGTACTCTCACGCTAGGGAGATAGACATATTGAATTGGTTAATATATATCGCACTAAATATTAGCCCAACAATTATTGAGAATA
Organism: Lenwebbia sp. NSW1173648; assembly: GCA_029784005.1. Taxonomy (NCBI): domain Eukaryota; kingdom Viridiplantae; phylum Streptophyta; class Magnoliopsida; order Myrtales; family Myrtaceae; genus Lenwebbia; species Lenwebbia sp. NSW1173648. The sequence continues at coordinate 4,199,477 of JARCGZ010000011.1, forward strand.
TGTTTCCACTTTGAGCCGTAAAGGAAATTTGATTCAAATGAGTTTTCTAGTTGTAATTGGGTTCTTAATTCGAGTAGATTTCCTCAATTGGATCAAATTCTTTTATATATAAGAAGCTGGACTTTTTCACGAAGAGCATCGAAGAGACAGATTCTTCGCAAATTACCCCTTGAAACGATTCGAGAGAAGCTTTTGGCCGCGACAATCAATTGTACGGCATGCTCGTAAATTACACTAAAAAGCGCCAAAGTGGGACAGCTTGAATTTTGCGTAATTCTTTTGTGAAATTGAGAGATTAATGAGGAATTGTGAGGGCTACACCTTGTGAGGTAATATTTGTGGATTACGGCCGTTCATTTCACACTACGCCAAACAAGAATTGGTTTACTACTTATCAATGCAAGAATAGTGGTGACGTGCAATTGGGGGACAACGCAAAATGCGATATTATGGGTAGTGGCGATGTTGGAATCATAATACATAATGGTACCACAAGGATATTGCCTAGAGTAAGCCATGCCCAAAGATTGAAGAAGAACCTAATTTCCTTGAATTCCCTAGATTCAATTAGGTGTCAATATGATTTAAAAAGTAGAGTTTAAAGATTATTCGAGGTGCCATGATGATAATGAGGAGAGTCAAACACATGGCATTTATAAGCTTCAAGTGAAGACAGTGACAGATTTCGCTGTAGAGACTTCGGATGCTTTCATTCGAGACTTGTAATTGCGACATATGCGTTTGGGGCACATTGGCGAGAGAAACTTAAAGGTTATAAGTGGAAGTAATCTGCTCTGTGGTTATGTGGCTGAGAAACCTAATGTATACGGATGTTGTAACTTAAGCAAACAGCGAAAAGTACACTTTAGTACGAATGCTAGAGAAACCACAAAGATTGCAAAATTGATTCACTTGGATATTTGCAAGTTGTCACTGCTTCCTTTTAGGAATAGTGCAATACTTATGCTCACAATTCGTGAATGACTACTCGAGGAAGACCCGGTGTTTATGCAAAGGCAGAAGTTTCATATTATTCACAGGATTAAGCATTTGAGAGTTTTGATTGAAAAGAAGACTGGTAAGACGATAAAAAATTGGCGGATTGATAGTAGTATGGAATTATGCTCGGAGTTGTTAAACGAAGTTTGTATGAAGAAAGGAATAGTGAGGTGTTGCGTTAATGCTAGTGAACCACAACGAGTTGCAGAGTTAATGAGTAGCAAATTATTGAAGAACCTATAAAATGCTCTCTTGTGCCAATGTAGCTAGGAAATTCCTATTGGGTGGGCTTAGTATAGCGAGCCAACCCCATCAACTATGATCGGATATTTGACTCATTATGAAGCATGGCCAGGTAGTACTAGTTATTCTGCAATATAATATTTGATTGTCCATGTTATGTTCAAGCTATGATTGTAAGCTTGATGGGATGACAAGAAAGTGCATCTTCCTAAGCCACGCACAACGTGAGCGGGGCTATCAGTTGTAGTGCATGGAATTATACTCACTTGTTGTCAGCAGAGAAGTTACATTTGATGTGTCTCTAACACTTCTAGGTAGGAGTGATTGTGATGGTGCATATGGATTTGGACAGTATTCAGCTCAAGGTGGAGTTATAGCTAGAAACTCCTGAGGCAGGTGCGAGCGTGGTAATCAACATGGATGGTGCTTGCAGCCGGGTGGAGCCTTTCAAGCCAACGGTTGTTATAGCTGCCGAGCTTGATAAAGTACGTGTTTGATCTTCTGATAGATATAGATACAATAGTGATTTTGCTTTATATGTGGTTGAGGAGCTTGTGTCTAGAATTCTCGTGGAGTGGCTAAAGGTGCAAGTAGAATTAGTGTTTTGATGAGGTCTACGGTTATGATGAAGTTCAAATGAGACTTGGATTTGGAAAATGTATGTGGCGTTTGAAGAGCTCATGTGAATCTTGAGCAGTGATCGTGACTTGGCTCCAACGTCGAGCTAAGGTGCAACCTATTGAGAATATATCTCAAGTTTGAGCCTGTAGAGGAAACTCGATCCAAGTAGGTTTCTTATTTGGATCTTAGTCTGTGTAGGTATCTCTTTTATGATACAATCTTTTTCTATATAAAAACTGGGACTTCTTTGTGAAGAGCATCTAAGAGATGTTTTTTTCGGGAATTACACCTTGAAGCGATCCAACGTGAGCTTTTAGCCATGACAATCAATTGCGCGGCATGCTCGTGAATTATTTCACGAGTGTTTGAAGTCATGAAAATCTTGTGGTGAGATTTTGTATCACTCCTTTGTGAAAGTAAGAAATTATCTCATCAGAAATAGTAAGAGCTATATACTGTGTGAGGTATCGGGTGTAATTGAGAGCTGGAAAACATTCAAATGACTCAAATGTAGTTGTAATCTTCATTAATCGCTTGATTTACAATGGAACCTCGTGCTGCTCTCTCCGTGATTTAGGTCCCATTGACCAAACCACGTAAATCCGGAGTCCATTTTAATTCCTTTTTTTTTTCATTTATTTCATTGCTTGATCGCTTGTTTTTCGCAACAAAGATTATGTTAATCTTACTCAACAAACCACAAAACACCTAAGAGTGCCAAAAAAAAGTCCAGAATTATGGAATTACTGCCGTTGCGCAGGTTTTATCTTGATTCGTGGAGAGATACTTAGTACCACCCAAGAGTTGATCTAATACTAATTAATTGTGTTGGTTGTGATGATCAACTATCACATCAAAATCCACAGTATCTACTGTTCGTTACTTTACTCATTTTATTTGTCGAATTCGTGGTTTACAGAGAAGATCGTCTAATCTTCTATTAATGAGAGAACTAAAGACCAAATCTGCATGCCTTGCATGACGATAATCGGATCTTTTGTGGGCCTTGGCAGTGAAGATTGCTCCTGGCCTCTTGGGCCCATGTCTGATGTAAATGTTATTTGGGTGGATATTTGGGTCCTGATATAAGATATGCTGTTTTCTTTATTTTTTTTTGCTTAGATACCACGGTACTAAAATGTTGTTCACTTTTCAGTAACGTCTAGACTTCCCCTTTTGACGTGCGGGGTGTTTCCGGCTCGGATCGGCTCGGCAACCCGCTCCGGCTATCGTAATGCGTGTGTCGGTCGCCCCTATTTAAGTTTTACCACGAAAAAAACTTTCATTGTGAGCGCGAGAAGATCTCTCTGATCATATGCGATACTAAAATTTCGACATTCATTCGCGTATCCTGACATCGTACGATGAAAGTGTCGAACCTAAAAAACTTATGGTGAAAGCTATTGTGTGACCATGACATGGGATTCGACAAGGTTCTGGAGATTCTTTTTCACACCTGAGCGGACGAGGGAGACTCGCCTCAACTAGAATGGGAAACCCTAGAGAGAGAGAGAGAGAGAAAAAAAACTTTTAGAGCCTCAAAGGTTAGCACCTCAACGTCAAGAAAACGCACGCCATTGAAAGAGTCAAGATTCCGGAAGTGACTGTCAACCACGGCGTGGGAATGAACAGGGAAACGCCAAGCCAAGAAGGACAGTGAGAAAATGCAGAAAGGCGACAGATGAACATGCAAAATTGCAATCTTTTAAATTTTTAATGCGGTTCGCACCAGGTTGCCCCGTCGAGAACGGCGTTGCTCCGACCATGTCTCGACTCCGAGGAGCCAAGGTTTGGATTTGATCCCCATCTGAAGATATAGATGAAACGGGAAAATTACTAAAAAAACCTTAAACGTATTGCAATTATATCAATTCAATCTTAAATCTTTTTTTTTTCAATTGAGTTCGAAAATTTTTGCATTTATGCCAATTCGGTCCATTGTCAGCCGACGTTGACATGGGTAATTTTTAATAATATATTTAAATTTTTAATTATTTTGTTATTTTTTGTAATAATTTTTTCCTTTCTTTTTTTTTGTTAGGGCCGGCGAGGGCTTGCGACCCTTGCCCATTGGCCGGCAAGGGCCGCGAGTCCTCATCAATCATGGCTAGGGTCATGGCGACGCCCAGCTGCGAGCGAGGGCTTGCGGCCCTCACTCAGTGGCCAGCGGACTTCTGTCGGCCCTAACAAAAAAAAATTAAAGAAAAGGACAAGAGAAAAAGTTACTAAAAAAGAAAAAAAATATTAAAAATTTTGAAAATATAAAAATATTATTAAAAATTGTCCACGTTAGAGTCTGCCCGCCAAATGGATTGAGTTGGCACAATTGTAAAAGGTTTATGACTCAATTGAAAAAAAAAAGTTTAGAACTGAATTGACATAATTATAATAGGTTTAGGAATTTTCCCAGATGATACCCAATGATGAAAGACTGGTTTAACGTTTATGATACAAGCCATCAAGGCCTTCCGCTGCGAAAAAGGATCCGAAATTCATGATACACCAAAATTCATCATTGGTATCGGTAAGATACATTAAACTTTTTCAGATCTAAAAATTCGTACCGAAAATTTTTACTTCTATTCATAGGCATGTAAAAAGATATGCCAACCATCATTGTTACGAACTAGTATGCTTTGCAAATCTCATTCTAGTGAAGTGAGAGGTACTATGTAAGAACACGCCTATGGACAGCCCAAGGCTCGATGTCAATTCCAACATCTTGGTCGGAACAAGGCACGCACGCCTTGGGTAAAGACGACGCACCTCAATCTTGTCAAAAAGCTTTCGTGCTTTATTGGAATCTACCGGGTCGTATGATTAGAAGCAAAAGCGCACATGTTCACGGATTTCGACCCTTCAAATTTTTTGTACTTTCTTTCTTTGTTCCTCTTATCTTTATCTCTCTCGCAATGATTGTCCTTAATTTATTAAAATCCTAAATTCCGTTAATCTCTTTTTTTTTGTAAGTGATAAAGTGAGAGTAAATCGTGAAAAATAGCCGAGGCTAGCTTGAGAATTTCACGAACAAACTTGAAGTGCGTGTATATAGATACGGTGGGTTTTGAAATAGGGAGGTTTAGGGGGTTACAACTTCCACAAATATGTGTAGCATCATCGATATTTTAGGGCGTTACACGTGAGGAGGGAGCAGAGTTTCATAATCTGCACACAGCACATAGCGCACACAGTGTGGCTTGTAGAGCATAATAGAATAGAATAGAACCAGATTAAAAAAAAAAAAAAGACGTGAATCCACGGTGTATAAAAGTACATTTTCCGACATTTTTCGATTGCGTTAGGGAAGTGATAATTTCAAATACAGTAATGAAAATAGACTCTTGATCTTCTCTACGTCGAACGCAACCATTCTAGGGAATCCAACATAAAATTCTGCTAGGCAACAATATGTAACTCATCACAAGTGCAAGTGCAATGCATGTCCTAAGTTCTTGTCAAAATAAACAACATCTTTATTGCTCACTTCCAACCTGATTTGCTGTGACCACAAAAAAAAAAACCTGATTTGCAGTTGCACCAGCAAGAATTTGCTTATTAACCTCTATGAGCATAAAGTTAGCTAATAGAAGAATCTTTCACTTAGTAACTTTCCATAATCTGAGCACCATCCCAACAATTTCAGGCAGCGGAAAAAGGGTAGCAATCATCGTGGAAAAATTGTCCAAAAAATTCTAAACTTATTGCACTTTCATGAATTCAGTCGTAAATTATTCAATTTTGCCAATTGGATCCAAAACCTTTAGACACTTTGCCAATTAAGTCAATCTGGCCAATTTTCATTTGAGATCGCTGACTTGGACACAGGTGGTACCGCATAGCACGGCCAGCACTGACGTGGATAATTTTTTTTTTATAGTTTATTAAAAAATTGAATTTTTTATTACTTATATATTTTTCTTTTCTTTTCTTTTCTTTTTCTTTCTTTCTTTTATTTTTTTCCTATCAAGTCCGGCGAGGGTAGGGTCAGCCGTCCCTCGCCGGTCACGAGCGCTGGCCATGCCATGTTGGACGTTCGGTATCCGCGTCAGCGATTTTCAGCTAAAGTTGGCCGGATGGACTCAACTGATAAAGTGTCAAAAGGTTTAGGACTCAATTGACAAAGTTAAAAAATTTAAAATCGAATTAGCCAAAGTGTAATAAGTTTAGCATTTTTTGGATACTTTTCCAGTTTATCATCTGAATTTTTTGTGGTAGATGATGCCAGAAAACTTTATCACAAGATCCAATGCACTGGTTTTTTTTTTTTCCCTTCCTTTTTCCAAAAAAGAAAAGGAAGAAAAAAAAAACATCATCGTCTCTTTCTTGCTCCTACATGATAACACAGTGTTTTATAGTCATTTGGTCCACAAAACTCCAACTTGTCCAAGGGGGAGTCGTGAGCTTCGGCTCCTAACTTCTTCCTTTTCAGATTTGAACGAGGGGTTTCACATCCTTCAAAGTGCAAACATGTTGACCAGAAAGAAGCCTATGCGAAGCTAGCACGATTCGCACGATTCGTCACATTATCAAGTGAGATACGTTGCGCAACAATAGTAATTATCGGAGTCATCAAAAGTGTGCCAGGGGACCCCAATGTGTCTTCTACCATTTTTGTCCGACTACAATGAAATGACATGGTTCTAACTTGTGATCCGCGCACCTTCAACAGTTCAACGATGGAGGACATTATATTTACATGCTAAGAATTGTTTTTCTCTTAGTTTAGATTATCTTTTCTTTCGGCCGCTGCCGATCAACAAGTATAAAAGACGACAGTCAAAAGTTCGATTGTGTAATTCTTAAAGTTGGTATAGGACGATATCGTTTCACATCGTGTAATATTCCACGGGCTTTGCTAGCATAACAGTTTTTGGGTGACCGTGAAAGTAACAATATGTTGTGGGCCACAAATTCTTGAAAGAGTGGATCTCATTTTTATTTTATTTTTTTACCGTTCAGAATATACTGTTAAGGTGAATCAAAGACAGTTACATAATCATTCCTCATATTCCACAAAGCCTTCACTGTTAACATAATAGAACCATGGAGTCGAATTTTCCAATGGCAAGAACCAATCTGAGCCGCTAGAATCTCGTGATCACACAACTAATTTTGAAAATTTTATACCGGGAAGAATAATATCAAGGCTGATTGTAGATTGTGTACAAGTTTAAGGCTTCTAATCTATTTGTCAATTACGTATTGCACAATAACAAACATCATGCTCAAATAACATTAAATCGCGCATTCATTTAATAACTGATTAAAGCTTTCACAAAACTATACGTGGTATTGCAACAAAGGACTTCATTAAAAATTAAAATCTCTCCCCCACAAACGGCAACCATCTAACGATCAATTTCTTCAATTCTGTATCGTCTCTGGTCTTTGCCTACATATGCTTCAAGCTGGCAATAATAACGATGAAAGAGGAATATTACGCTGTAGTTTAAATTTCTAAATCATTGGTAGGTCCAAAATAATAAAACATAAAAACCATTTCGAGAATGTGCAGACTCCGATGATCCTTCTATGATTTTCATATCCAAGATCTTATCAACTGACGTATCTAGCAAGATCATGTCACAGGACCTCGTTAGGTGATGATACTCCATTATCGAAAGAAACTCAAGATCTTCTCGAAGAACATATTCCTCAGTTTTTTGCCATTTTTCCTTTTCTTGTTCATGTCTCATTGACAAGACAAGTTTGGCACCGAATGGAGATCTCGAAGATATGTATCTCGATTTGGTAAAATCTGCCTTCGCTTTAACCATGGGTGAAATTGAAAAGAATCTCGATTTGATAATATCTGTTAGGGTGTAGTTCATACTCCATTGTGACAGGAAAGCACGTGGGTCCCGCTCCAAACTGAGTGGGCGAGAGTCCAGAGGAGCCGCCTCTGCAAGGTCTCAAGGGGGCAACGTCCCTTGGACACTAGAGGACTTTTATGATTTAAGCCTATATTTTTTCATTAATAGTTTGAGTTTGGACTCAAGAATAGCTGTTACTATATATACTCTTTTTTCTCTTAATTGAGAAACGTAACGAGAAGTGCGAGGTGCTAATTATAGTGGAATCATAGCCTTAGTTTAAGGGTGAATCAAGATAAAATCTCGTGTCTCGATTTCTCTTTTTCGCTTTACGATTTACTTCGATTTGATTGTGCGCCGAATCCTAACAATATCTCTAGTGGATATTATTGGTTTTCTTTATTTTTCAAACTGAGGTGACGTGTTCCTGTTAGGGATGTGGTAGATCTCCAAGAAGTCAAAGATCCTATTACCTCCTGCGATAATGATGCAAATTCTGGTCCCATTTCTCTCGGTCGTGGTCAAAACTCAACCTAATAACTCCACAATTGCCCGTCCTAACAATTTCGACTAGCCAAACGCAGTACTGAGATCAGTTAAAAACCCACGTCAGGTATTTTGATCCGCAGAGCCCGTTAGTACTGTTAGGATGCATGTATGTGTTGTGTTAAAAAAATTTCATATCGAAAAATTTGTGTGGAGTTTAGTAGTTAATATATCTTAATTGCGCCCATCACTTATTGGGTCCAATTGGACATGTCGATGGATTCGGACTTGGACTCCCTCTTGACTTCTTCCCGGGTGAAGGTATCTCATCAGTCATCGTGATCTCTCTTTCATAAGATAGAGCTCTTTTCTGCTGTCCACGATCTCCACCTTGTTGAAAAGTTAATCAATTCAGGGAAGACCTTTCTGCTTGATTTGCCCATAAAGTCACGAGAAAAGTGATACTTTTGGTCTTCACCGGATCAATCAAGTGAAGCATTGTTTATTGGGTGTTGGGATGCTTTTGACCAAGAGTAAAGCTATGAAGAGGTGCCCACGTTGCCATATCGCATGTGGTCCTCTTTCAATCGAATGATATTCTATTCTCTTTACGTGCTACATTGAGTCAATCAGTCAGAATGCTTTGATTAAAAGTTCGCACGATCCAACTCCGAGAGATTACGCTTCTTGAGATGTAAACTCGTAGTCACCTACATTCAATGAAAGATGTAATTTGGTATATTCTAGCGGATCGGAAATATAGAACATACCAAGAAGTCAGAAAAAAAAAAAAATTGCAGGCAAGTTCGACAAAGCTTTCTTTGAAAGCCAGGGGAGAACGAAGGAATAGCATCCGTTGCTTTAATTGTCACCCACCATCCCCATTTGCATTCCAGGATACAGTGCATATTCACGATGGCCATCCTCAAGCGATAAGCTAATAATAGATCCATCAAATGTGCAGGTCGAGTCGAAAATCGCCCGACCCAAATAGATCCATTTAACCTGTTTTGACCGGTATCCATGGAATGCAAAGCTAGTAATCCATACCCAACTCAACTCATAACCAATACATTCCTGATCCGACTCATATTCAATCAAATCTAGAAAAATTCCATACCCAAACTGATAAGAGAGTTTGGAGCGAGCGTGCGCGAGATCGAGTGAGAGTAAGAGAGAATGAAGAGAGAGTCAAAAAGGCGAGCTCGATATAAGTAAGTTGTAAACTCATTTACGACCCATTTGACAAGTCTAGCTAACGGATCCTACCCCATTTCCTAAACTTCCTGATTGGATCTCTACGACCCTCCACCGTCGCCATCGAACCACCCCTCCCCTTGTCTCTCTCCTCCTCACACTCTCTCGGATAGGAGGTCGATCGCCAACCTATACTTGAGTTACTGTATTTGTGCCTGTAAACTATATACTTTGAAGCTCACCCTTTTTCGTGATCATATTTCGAACACATGCGGATGATTTATCCCGAAGCAAATCCACGACAGACGTTGTACCTTATCGTTTTCCTTTTCTCTTGACGATCACTCGAAGACATTTCCAGCATATAATTGAACTTTTCGTACGTAAAACTTTCGTGCCCATGCAAAACGTATAAAACTGAATACAAGTCCGGATCAAAACCCGAACCCATTCCAAACCCTAGACGGGTTCTTTTTTATTTTTGTTTTTAAATCGGGTTTCATTTGAAACCCAGCTAATTCTATATGAAATACTTCAGCTCAAATATTGAAATATGAGTAACCTAAGTGGCCTACCGTATTGAAATTTGAGAAGAATGAGTGGGACGAGTCAAGAACCTAATCTCATCGTTGCACATATCTCCAAGAATGAGTGGCAATACGTACTATAGATGACTAATTCAAGTCATCATCCAAGAAAGCATAGTAAATTCGAAGAACTAAGGATTACGGTTAGCCCTAATCTAATCGGCGAATCAGTATATCTCTCGGGTTTGGGCTTGTTATCCAGCCTACCCATATGATTAATACACACGTATGCATCCATATACACATTGGTGGCCATGATAAGCTGCGAGGCTCATGATTAGATCTTATTTTGTGACGAGAACAACCAGTAGACTATTTGTCTTATCATAGCGAGCGCATAAATTACGTCGAGCGGGCAAGATGAACATATTCGAAATGATAGAGGGACGACACGTAGCTACAGACACCTTTCAAATATCACCACATAGACAATAATTTTGTCCGAAAACAAGTTTGATTCTACTTTTAATAAATCACACGCGACGTACAAAATTATACCCTAATCGCTGCCATATCCTCGGTATCAAACTCAAAGATATATGCGGTACGGTTCATCTTATTTGAACAGTCTCACAAGCTTAGTGGATTGCTAGGAAATGATGTTAAAGAGAGGGTCGAGTGGGCATAAATGATTATGATTCCCTGTATATACTTCGGGGGAATATATTCATATTATATAATTAACAATAATAATAAGATATGCATTGGGGCCTATGCGTGTTAGGAGTTGACCCCCATGAAAAAGAAAAGGATTGTGGGTGATTGAGAAAAGATTACGCAGATTTGATTGAGATTGTGTTGAAAATTCGAGATTACTTAGGACTTTTTTAAAAAGTGTGCGTGTGTGTGTTTTTTTTTTGTGCACGACATTTGGTCACGGGATTTGAAATAGTGACCCGCTGCCGTGTGGAAGGAGAGTTTTGCAAGCTGCGACACGAGCATGACACCGGATCTCAAGACAATTTGACATTTGATCTCCCCGTTGAATCATGAGCTACGCTTTGTGTGAGATTGAAGTGACAGAATGCTCTTGAAATCGATTCAAATATCGTGAATTACGTGCATGTTGCTCTAGATTTCTAATAATCCATTCGTCATTATATTATTATATAATAATTAAAAAAAAAAACAGGATTTCTAGTCATTTGTGATCTGAGTAAGTTGGTTCTTGAGAAGTTCTCATCTATGATTTTCAACTTCAATTGTCTTTTTCCATATTATGGCCAAAATTAACGGAAAAGAAAAGAAAAAAAAAGAAAGACATCCTTAGTCCTTACTTAGTCAACTAGAAAAACAAGTATTTCATTTTCAAGTCGTAGAACATAACTACCTCGTTTTATATCTTACCTCCTAATTTTCAAGCCTCATAGAGAAACTACCTTATCTTATATGTTAACTCTCAAGAACAAAAAAAAAGAAGAAGAAGAAGGGTGTGTCCTCACTCTACTTAAAAAATAAAAAAAAAACACTGAACATATAGATCTTTCGATTTTACTAATTTCTACATATGAAGACAAACTCTTCGATTACAAAAAAGTGGAAGTATCGACGCCTTTTTTGTAAAAGTTTAATGAGTATGCACGCTTGACCGAGAGGCTTGGTTGAGGCCAAACGGGGCAGGTCTCAGATCGTCCTCCACAGACGTAGCGTGATAGCTTCGTTCGGTCCCTCCATCGGAGCTGAGTCTAATAGGCCAGCGACGATCGAAACAAGAACGGTACTACTTTCTAACCAAAGACAACACGACCCAATTAAGTAATCAATCGTTCCGACGGCATTGCGTAGATTGGGATTAGGGTTTTTCCTTAACTCCAAATCTCAATTTGAAAACCGGTTATCCCTCCTCCTTTCATTTTCACGAAGTGTTCTTCCATGTACGTGACGAAGAGAGAGAGACGTGGGCCAAGTGAGTCCAGTGAAGGGTGGGGAGGGGGGGACCTGGGAAAGAGGCAAGGCAGGAGAGCAGGGGATCGCAGCCAATCCGAGGGTAGGGGCCAGGGATGGGGAAAAGCCTCATCTGGCCATGTGAGGAGGAGTGATGGCAGGGGCATGATGATGATCATTCATTGAACATTACGAACCCAAAAGCCAGAAACCAAGTTTTGTTCTTTTGGGATAGCGATGTCTACCTTTGACATAGCCCACCCACACATGGCCGACACACCCGATCACCCTCACTTTGTGTGGCCTAGGGCCGATTTTGAACCCCCGGAACAACAACAACAACAACAACAAAAAACTACAATACAGGGCGTTCGCACCCCGACATGCCGATCGCGCTATCGTCGCTCGATTCGCATTCGTTTAGACATCGATCAATGATAGATAACAATGTCTCGATACAGAAATATAGCCGAGTGATTGTGTAATATCACGTCAACTGGTCGTATGGGGCTGTGCTATCATCCTTGAAACTAGACAAAAAAAGGTAAACACAATCCCGAGACAAAACCCCTTTTTTGTTCATGTCCGTGTGGGCCGTCTATAATGACTTCAGTAGGATCAACCTGATTCCGATGCAAAACCATCGCACAATTATGCTCGTTCATAAATATGAAAGATTTCGCACGAGAGGTGCACGAACACGTGTGTTTTCAGATGATTCGAGACTTCTTTCTTATGGAGCGAAATCAAATTTAGCAATCGACATGGACATGAAAATAAAAGAAAAGGCCATTCCAAACGTATTGCTTAATATATAATCTAACAATCTAATTACACACGTATTGGAAGATCACCACACTTCTTTTTTATTTTTGTTTTTTTCCCCGTCTGTCCGGACGGAGTCTCGTGTTCTTGCACGGTGCTTAAACGAAGAAAAAAGGGCAGATGGTCCCCACGCAATCTTCTCCTTATTCCCATCAAAAGATATCAACGCCCCTTTTCAAAGCAAGCCCCCCAACATCTTCCACTATTTACACATCTCGCTTCACCAGCATCTTTGCCCCCACATGGAGATCCAACCTACCCAATGTACGTGGGTGATTCGTTAATTGTAAACGCAAAATCTTTATAGCTTCTCTCTAATTGCCTAACGAACCTTCCTCCTCTAATTCCTACTCGACAGTTTTAGAACTCAGATGCACTTTCATTTCCTTACCTCCGAGCAACTCGGGGTTTAAGGAGAAAGACAGAAAGAATTGTTTCGGACTGGCGCGTATCTGACATCGTGAAAATATGATCCGCACAAGTGATGGCATTTGAATGATATCGAGCCGTGTACCGTGACTATTAAAGTCGCTAACTTTGGGGACTTGGCCTGCATGACGGAAGATGTGCCATTTACAAGTGATATTAGATTATTGCACTAGGAAATGGTTAATTAAGGTCCGTGGCGAAAAAGTAATTAAGTGATTAATAGGAGCCATCTCTTGAACTTAGTCGGACTAAATTGCCTGTTGTCCGACTTATAAATGCACAATAGAAAAAAGAGCTAATTTCATTAGCGATCAAATGGAATTTAGGGAATTTCGAGATCAAGATCATTGAACTTTAATTCGAATCACTCGCTATATTAAATTTTTATAACCGAGCATTTCCATAGGAATTCGGCCTGCAAGAGCAACCCGATGAATCTACTTTAAGACGAAATGTTGTGCAATGGGGAAAAATCCGTTGAATTTCGGAGAATTCGTGTCAAAAGCGGATTGCAAAATCTAGGGTACGGACGAGGAAGTCGTGCCCCGCCCTCATTTAATGAAGACTCCCCGACGCGCTAGTATCCGGTCTTTTTCAAAACCTTGATTAAGAATTGTCTGGTCAAAGCAACCTTTCCAAGGGCTTCCAAAATTCGGGTCTAATCTTGTATTATGTCGTCAATAATTCTCGGACGAGAAAATTACACAAAACCCTAAATTCTAGCGGAGCAAAATTAGAGGGAAAAATCAACTGGGGAGAGGGGTATTTGGGTAATTTGGTTGACTGAGAACGGGGGATTGTGTCAGTCCATGTGAGAGTGAGATCCACGAATTTGTCCCAATGTCCTTTTCGCAGAGATCTCCGATAGCGATATTAATGGCTTCTCTCTCTCTCCCTCTCCCTCTCGTAATTAGATTTCAGTTTGACAATTTTGTCTCAACAGTTTGACAATTCGCTTGCCAACGTTGAACATTTCAGCCGACCTTTGGAAGATAATTCCTTAATATTTGGAGGTTCAAAAGCCCCCAAACAATATTCACTGTACAGGCCATGTTTGGTCATTCTAAATTTCTAGTCCGGATAAAAACTGGATAGGATAAGATATGAAATCCATGAATTTTATTATATCGTATTCATTATTTGGTGAATTGACATATCAGTGTAAATGAACATAAATATTGCAGAAATGGTGATGGTAAGAATCTCTGGCCATACTCTTGTGACACGGTCCGGGTGAAGAGCAACGTTCGAAGAAGATTTTTGGCCAAGACTGATCATGGACTCTCAAGGAAGACTGAAGACTCCTCTAGGGTATTCTAGAAAGGTCCTAGGGGCGAGCGATATGGGAATTTCTCGTCTCTGTAATTATCGCGGGTAGATGGTAGTTGGGGAGATCTAATCTCCACCGTTAGATCAAGGAGGAATCTACGGCTGTCATTGTACTAGAAATTGTATATAAGGGGACCTCCTCCCCCTCATTTGTAACATCTGATCTCACGAGTAATAGATTTCCAGAGCTTCTCTCTCTAGTTTCTCTCTCTAGAGTCTTGTGAGTTGAGTGTGGGAAAGGCTGACTTGGGAAGAAATTCCTAAGGCCGCACGAGTTGATCAAGCGTCAGAGTCTTGAATCGATCGGCCCGTGACAAGTGGTATTAGAGCCAACATCAATTCCAGCTAGCCAGATTCATCCGCGGGTGTGATGGAGAATCCTTCCGGGTTGACTGCTGCCCATGGTGAGAAGTCCGTGGACGAGCGAAGCGGAAGGGACGCCGAGAAAGCCAGCAAGTCGAAGAAGAGATGTGCTCGTTCGAGTTCGAGGGAGGCAATAGGGAACTTGGAGACTCAGGTGGCAAAGATGGAGATCTCGCTCGCAGAAGTCCAAGGCATGGTTGGGGATTTGTCCGAGAACATTGATGGAGACGAGTCGGGCAAGGGAGTGCTCAAGGCGGAAGTCCAAGAGCTGAAGTCCGGCATGGGAGAGCTCCGAGGTGAAGTATTGGGGCACCCTGACGTGCACCGCCGAAGAACTTCGACAGCAGAACCACGACTTGTGGAACTTGGTGGAGGCGATGCGTGGGGAATTGGATGCGCTCAAGGCGAAGGTCGCCGAGGTTGAAGCTACACGCGTGAACGGGGTGACCACGGTGCAACCTGCTCCGCGTGTGGATGCCCCGAAGCCTAAGGAGTTCAAGGGCTCAAGGGTGGCCAAGGACTTGGACAACTTCATGTGGTACATCAACTAGTACTTCCAAGCGACGGGGATCACTGACGATGTGTTGAAGGTAAGTACTGCAGCTATGTATTTCGCTGAAAACGCACCAGTTTGGTGGCGTCGTAGGTGTGACGATCGAAGTGGGGAACCGATCACGACATGGGAGATGTTCGTCGTTGAGTTTCGACGATAATTCTATCTGGCGTTTGCGGAAGAGGAAGCTCGAGATGAACTTCGTCGTTTGGAGCAACGAGATGGAGTTCGGGAGTATGTGAAGAAGTTCTCGGAGCTGTTGCTGCAGATTCCTTCGATAAACGACCGTGAGGCTTACTTCCAATTCCTTGGAGAACTCAAGCCGTGGGTAAAGAACGAGATCAAGCGGTGCAACGCGGAGGATCTTGCATCGGCAATGTCCGTGGCGGAAACCATGGTAGAATACAAGACAGCTTCGGGAAGCAAGTCGGACTTGCACCCGAGAGACAAGGGCGTAGGTGGGGGAGATCGTGGCAAATCCCATCATCCTAGCTGGAGTAAACTACCCGCGGCCCCTCCGAAGACGAAGGGTGAATCGAGTGGTGGGGATCACCGGAAGAGGCGATTCCAGATCAAGTGCTTCCCATGCGATGGTCCACATTATGCTCGAGACAGCACGTCGAAGGGGCAAATCGCGGCCATGGTCAAAGAGAAGGAGGAAGCAAAGAACAAGGAGGAGGAGCGGAAAGAGGAGACGCGGCTAGGGGCGTTGCGAATCCTCAACACCATTAAGTCCAAGAAGATCGACAAGTCTAAAGGACTGATGTTCGTGGAGGTGAAGATCACCAACACCACGATGAAGGCGTTGGTGGACACGGGAGCGTCCGATCTCTTCATCGCAAAAGAAGCTGCCAAGAAGCTTAATCTCCAAATCGAGAAAGAGGCTGGTTGGCTAAAGACGGTCACCGTGAAGAACAAATACACGATCCCTTTGATCACGGATCTATTCGGCCAACTTGGTGGGGCACGCTGGTTCACGAAGTTGGATCTCAGATCGGGTTATTACCAAGTGCGGATAGCGGATGGAGATGAGCCCAAGACTGCATATAAAGCAAGTCTTCCAAGTTCTTCAAGAAAACGACTTGTACGTCAAACGGGAGAAATGTGCGTTCGCGCAACGAGATGTGCCTTTTCTAGGCCATATTGTGGGGGATGATCGTGTGCGTATGGATTCGGCGAAGATTCAAGTGATCACTGAATGGGAGCCGCCAACGAAGGTAACTGACCCGCGTTCCTTCCTTGGCTTGACTAACTATTGTCGGCGGTTTATCAAGGGATATTAGAGCATCACTACTCCACTTACCGATATGCTCAAGAAAGATAAGCAATGGGAGTGGGCAGAACGATGTCAAAAGGCGTTCGATGGGTTGAAGAGGGCAATGACGGAGGAGGCCGGTTGGCGTTGCCAGACTACTCGAAGCCCTATGAGGTAGAAACCGATGCTTCCGATTATGCTATTGGAGGTGTTTTGATGCAGGACGGTCATCCTGTGGCTTGCGAGTCACGCAAGCTCAACGAGACCGAGCGAAGGTATACCGTTCAAGAAAAGGAGATGACGGCTGTGGTGCATTGTCTACGCACTTGGCGTCATTATCTACTGGGTCGAAGTTCGTTGTGAGGACGGACAATGTTGCAACGAGCTACTTCCAGACGCAAAAGAAGTTGATTCCGAAGCAAGCTCGATGGCAAGAATTTTTTGGCAGAGTTCGACTACGCACTAGAATACAAACCCGGGAAGGCCAATTCCGTGGCCGATGCGCTGAGTCGAAAGGCGGAGCTGGCCGCCATAAGTCGACTAGAGTGCCCGTTGATCAGCAGAATCAAAGAGGGGTTACAACACGATCCGGCGGCGAAGGCTCTCCTGGGCTATGCGAAGGAGGGTAAGACTCGAAGATTTTGGTGCGAGGACGACCTTCTTTATACTAAGGGGCGACGGCTCTACGTTCCGCTCCACGGGAATCTGAGGAAGGAAGTTCTCCACGAATGCCATGATTCGAAATGGGTAGGTCATTCGGGGATGTATCCCACCATGGCACTGATGGAGGAGCAATATTTCTGGCCACACATGCGGGATGATGTGGAGACGTATGTCCGGACGTGCTTGGTGTGCCAACAGGATAAGTTGGAGCAAAAGTCACCTGCCAGTCTTCTGGAGCCGCTACCAGTTCCAAAGCGTCCATGGGAAAGTGTATCCATGGACTTCATTGTGGGGTTACCAAAGTCAGAGGGGTGTTGGACGTTGATGGTGGTAGTGGATCGTTTTTCCAAGTATGCAACGTTCGTGCCAGCCATTGACGACTGCCCAGCCGAGGAAGCGACTAATCTATTCCTCAAGCACGTGGTCAAGCTTTGGGGCGTGCCAAGGACGATCATGAGCGATCGAGACCCTCGGTTCACGGGGAGATTTTGGACCGAGCTTTTCAAACTACTCAGGACGGACTTGAACTTTTCAACGAGCCTCCATCCATAGAAGGACGGTCAAACGAAGCGGGTAAATCATCTGTTGGAGGTATATTTGAGACACTACGTAAGCACACCGCAACGAGATTGGGTAAAGTTGATCGACGTAGCCCAATTCTCCTACAATCTACAACATAGTGAATTAACTGGGAGGAGTCTGTTCGAGTTAGTCACGGGGCAACAACCGCTCACACTGAGCGCGATTGCGACGAGCCACAAGGGGAGTAGCCCGGCTGCACACAAGGTTGCTGTGGAGTGGCATGAGCAAGCTGATCTAGCTCGCACTTGTCTTCATAAAGCGTCAAAACGGATGACGAAGTGGGCGGATCCTAAGCGAAGACATGCGGAGTATCAAGTCGGAGACTTAGTACTATGTAAGCTACCGTTGCGGTACAAAAATGTTCACAAGGTGCTACTTCGACGATACGAGGGGCCATTCCGCATTGTTCAACGGGTTGGAAAAGCGGCATACAAGTTGGAGTTCTCGGCAAAATTGAAGATTCATCCGGTGTTCCACGTGAGTATGTTAAAGCCGTTTCATTTGGATGAGGAAGACCCAGATCGAGGGAAGTCTAAAAGGGCGCCACTGGGAGCAAAAACATCCTACGATCAAGACGTGGACTGCATCATGGCGGATCGAGTCGTACGGAAGAGGTATTGCACGCCGAAGAAGGAGTACTTGATCCGATGGAGGGGTCTCCCCGAGAA
This sequence comes from Lenwebbia sp. NSW1173648, assembly GCA_029784005.1. NCBI lineage: Eukaryota > Viridiplantae > Streptophyta > Magnoliopsida > Myrtales > Myrtaceae > Lenwebbia > Lenwebbia sp. NSW1173648. The sequence continues at coordinate 4,217,974 of JARCGZ010000011.1, forward strand.
TGAAGCTACTTGGGAACTGGCCGAGTCTCTTTAGCAGTTCCAAAACCAGATCGAGGCGTATCTTGCGGATAGTGCGATGAGGGCGTCGCCAAAATAGGTGGGGGAGAATGATACGGTCCAGGCGAAGAGCAACGTTCGAAGAAGGTTTTTGGCCAAGACGGATCGTGACTCTCAAGGAAGACTAAAGACTCCTCTAGGGTATTCTAGAAAGGTCCTAGGGGTGGGCGATATGGAAATTTTTCGTCTCTGTAATTATCACAGGTAGATGGTAGTTAGGGAGATCTAATCTCCACCGTTAGATCAAGGAGGGATCTACGGCTGTCATTGTACGAGAAATTGTATTTAAGGGGACCTCCTCCCCCTCATTTTTAACATCTCATCTCACAAGTAATAGATTTCCAGAGCTTCTCTCTCTAGTTTCTCTCTCTAGAGTCTTGTGAGTTGAGTGTGGAAAAGGCTGACTTGGGAAGAAGTTCCTAAGGCCGCACGAGTTAATCAAGCGTCAGAGTCTTGAATCGATCGGCCCGTGACACTTGTCTACTCCATTTTCATTTGATTATTTTAAATTCTTTTGTTGTTTTTATTTCGTCTTTCCCCTCCATCGTTCTCTAAAACTTGTATATGTGTGACACATTTACCCTCCGTGAATGTTCCATCAATAAGCACAGTTAAAAATCTGCATGTATGGACGTCGTAAAGCAAACAGTATTGACATGGCACCCACGTGTCTTGAGTGAAATAAAAAAGGACGTTTTGGCTGAAAAATCATCCGACAGAATCTTGACGTAAGGTGAATATGTCACATAAGTATAAGTTTGAGATTTTTTATGTCACAATAAAAAGTTTAAGGTAAATGTATCGCAGTGAGCATAGTTTGAGATTTTCATGTCGCAAAAAAAAAAAATTAAAATGTGTCACAGTGAACATATCTTATGATATTTGGCAGCTTTTTCCCTATTCAGAGCCACGCAAACTTCAAAAGGCAAATACCCTAAGCGTTATGTCACTCCACAGAGTAAAATATTATGTGCAATAATGTGTAATGGCCACATGAAATTCATGTTAAACAATAGTTTTAAGGTGGGTTTTAGTAAAGATCTATTCGGAAGTACTCTGCTTAGTACATTGACTTGGGAAATCGAATGCAAAATGTGAGAATAATATCCATGAAATAGTCCACCGGCATGCGATGAATGACCGTGTGGATGGGTCCCTAACGGGTTGGTTGAACCCGTATCTGATTAGAATGGCCGACCTCGATTTTGTGAATTGGGGAAATGATTATTTGTCACCTCAGTTATGGATTTTGTTGATAAAGGCTCTCGAGGCAGTTAATAAGGGTCTGTCAACAATTCTAGTTCTCTAATTCTGTTATCCGGAACAAAAAAAAAAAAGACGAGAATCATGTTTAGTAACGTAAACGATTTTGATTTTGATTCTGTTTCCGGAAATAGTTTTGGAGCAAAAATAAAAACAAAAAAAAAGTTGGTTCTGGAAAAAAAATCACTTTTGAGAATCACAAAACAGAATGAAGTCCCACATCTCTCACTTTTCCCTTTCAATTCTCTCATCACTTTTCACTGGACCTAAAACTTAACGGGGTTTCATTTTCAAAGAAAAATAAATAAGATAATAAAAAATAAAATAAAAAAATTCTAAAAAATCATAAAAATTTCATAAAATCCCTAAAAATAGAAGAATCTTATATTAAGCTAGTTTGACATCATTTTCATAAATTTGGGCATAGATTCTATAGATTTCATAGATTTTATTTTTTTTTAGGAAAATCATAAACACCTTTGAAATTAAACCCGAACCACATTTCTCTAAGCCCTTAGGGCTTCATTAGGGTTTTATAATGCAATTGATCAATGTCATAATTCATTGATTGCGCACTTAATTTCATTGATTGTGATTTACCTGGGTTTAAGTACTTTGGACTTAGTCTAGTTTTAGAAAAAGACAAAAACAACCTGCATGAACACTTAGCATTGGCTTACCTCATATGTTTAAAAATGAATTAAAAATTTGCATGAAACACATTTAGAAGACACTCAACTTCGATGCTGAAAGGGGGTCGATGGAAACACCGACGCAACCAAGTCCTCAAACCCTGGATTTCTCTAGTTGCGTAGAATCGAACGGTTTCTCCCGACCGTTCGATAAGGTTTCCTATCTACCTTCCTCAAAGAGGTGGCGACTCCATTTGCATGTACATATACACGTGCCATCAATCACACTAAGATCGAATTTGATATTCCTTCGTTGCGATTTGGTATAGACCTACAAGAGCCCGAGCTAATATGAAATCACATATTAACCCAACATGGTCTATCCTTTTTTAAGCTTAAAATGACTCGTTATGACACGATAATTAGGCGGAATAGCACGAAAAAATGTTATATGCAATATGTTATATAAGAGAATCGATATGAATTAATCTTTATTTGACTTAAATGACAAAAATTGGGAACAAAAATTATTTTCGGGAACAAAATTTTGTGCAGTTACCAAATGTGTTTTTGTTCCAAGAACAAAAATTTTGTGCAGTTACCAAACGCATTTTGATTCTCTAAAACTCATCCAATGAGCAGAATCGGAAAAAATAATTCTAATCAGAATCACTTTTTCGGATCAGAATCGTTGCCATGCAGGCCCTAAGTAACAAATAAAAAAAAGGGATATATGCCTTAAAATTCCTAAAATTTGTCAGAAAATACAATTAAGTTCTAAAACTTTCAAAAATTTCAATCAAGTCCTAAAACTTGTCAAATTAGTGAAATCGAGTCATTCCGTTAATTGCACTTTTTGAAAAATTTTAGGACTCAATTGCACTTTTGTGACAAATTTTAAGACTTGCGATGGACTTCCCCCTATAAAATATTTACTAGTCTTTTCTATGAATAACTTGCAATGAGCACTTCAATTTTAAAAGTATTTTTTTTTATCAAATATGTTTAACTTGCCATTTTCTCGGACAACCTAATGTGGGCTAGTTGGAGATTAGCCACCATCGGCCAATCAATGCCGTGCCTAAATTATTTCACACCTTACTTTTTGCTCAATCAAAATCTTGCAATCCCGTGCACGTCGACTTTTTCAGGGTCCGAAACATTTGAAGCTATGCAAATATCGATACAGAGACTTGTGCATGATTTGTTTTGAAAGTTTTTGGAAATTGAAACAATATTTCAAAAAAATTGCACTGACTTTTCACTTTTACAGCGAACAAATACGTTCTAAACCTTTTGTACAACGGTGAAAATGAAGATGAACATAAAGAAAACAAAAAAAACAAAAGGTTATATTTCTGTAAATGATGGGCCAAGCCAAAAAACTAGAAAGTAGTAGACATCGACTAGTCACGACACAGTGGTGCGAGACTGTGAGCTAGCTAGTGAGAAGTGGTGGCCATGGACATACGTGCTTTAGACTTTAGAGTGATATAGGTCGGGGTCAAAAAAAAAAATACAGTACGAAGTTTTCTGAAAAAAAAAAATTAAAATATATTTTAAAAATTGATCGTTTGTATCGCTTGACATAATTAATTAATAAAAAATATTTCAATATCAAAGGCGATTTATGATTAAACATTTCAGTGAACGATGAATTTTTTTTTTCGTTCATTTATTTTTGTAAGCGATAGAAACGACTATTTGTTTAAATGACTTTTCGGAATTATTCATTTTTTCGCGAAATAAACGAAGCAATGTCATATTTGAATTCATACTATGTAATGTCATCGGTGATTATAATTAGGAGTGTTTTAATGATCCTAATAATGGGCGAAAATGGCATAAGATAGCGTTACCACGATGGGTATTTTCTTTTCCTTCCATGACTAGTACAGTCTTACTCATCCATGACTAGTGATTTTCGTATTTAAGCTTTTAAATTACTTACAATACATAAAAACTAGAATAATTACTGCAAATGGAAATTCCAAAGGCCAAAAATGAAACTTTTTTGTTTTTTGTTTTGTTTTTGACAATTCAAGGCCATGCAATACGACAATCGACAAAGCACAAATTAGGTCCGACAGAATATTTGGAAAAAATCTGCACCAATCTGCTCAAATTGAATAATTGGGAAGAGAGAGACAAAGTGGGAAGGGGGAACAGAGTACGATAAGACAAACAAGTATGATTGTCAAAATAAAAAATAAAAAAATAGTGTCCAAATTGCAATTAATATAACTACGAAATAGTAAGAAAATCGATTTTTACGTCGAAATATTGTTCCATATTGCCGTTAGCATGTAAATCGGAAAGAGTCGTAGCTATAAGTTCTTATATTTCAAGACATTGAAAGTCCAACCAAAAAAATTTAAGAGATCTTCTTGACTCACATGCTAATCGTAATCTGATCTAATCGAAAACGAAAATGTAATGTTAGAGTCAATCTCAATATATTTTGTAACTATTCGTGTCATAATATCCATTAGGAGCTCGTGAAATTGAACTTGAAAGTACCACATTATTATGAATAGCCTTTTGAATTTTTCAAAACAGGAACCATTAATGGAGACAGTGTCCATAAATTATGTAACTTAATCAACGAAACTTCCATGGATAAAATTGTTTGATAATAAGGCATCGAGCGTCGTTAACGTATGAAATATAATCTGCGTTAGCATCTAACTATTGAGTTCAATATATAATTACGCTTGCAACTTCTGCACTTTCCTTTCAAAAAATTATATCTTTCTCTCGCTCTCTCCCCTCCGACTACATCTCTCTCCTTGTTATCTGTGTGTGTCCTACTCCGATTGCGTCAAGCTTTGTGTTGGATGCCATGGCCATGCTAGATATGACCTCGTGGCCATGGTTGCTCGAGCTTGTTATGCCAAAACTTGTTATGAAAAAGGGCATCATAGTGATATCATTTTAATTTTCGAGTTTCTAATTTAACCCTACTTATTTTATCTTTCTAAATTTGTTTAGAGAGCGAAAAAAATAGTTTTTCTCCCCTTTTTTTAATGAGCAGACAATGGGAGGGGGAGACCAGAGCGTATCTGCAAAAAATCCACAAAATTCGATTCAGTTTGCTTTTTAAAGCAAGGCCAGCAATTAAAACAAAAACAAAAAAGAAATAAAGAAAACAGATCTCTCTCTCTCTCTCTCTCTCTCTCTTCTTCTTCTTCTTCCTCTCATCTCCCCTCCATTAAACCAATCTCCTCCCCCTTAGATCGAGAAGAACCCAAGAAAAAGAAAACTCTTTTACACTCGCCCAATTCAATGCACCATCATCTCCTCCTCCTCCTAATCCATCTCACGCTTTAGACAAAGCCGGTTGTTTCTTTATTCTTTCTTCCAACAACAACAGCACACACGCACGCACGCACGCACTCTCTGTTTCTTGAACATCGTGTCTCCTCTCCACTCTCTTCTTCTTGGCTTCGCTTGTGTTTGCTTCGCTGTGCTGTGTTGGGAGGTCGATCTTTTCACAAGGCCTTGGTTTCGAATAAACAAAACCAGAAGATCAGTGAACGTGCTCTTCTTCCTCCACCCTCCTCCTCTTACCAAACTTCACGCCTTCAAGCTAGACACGAGAGAGAGAGAGAGGGAGAGTGCTTTCTCTCTTTTCGTGGGTATTTTTTATTCCGTTCAAAGATTGGAACAGTGGCCAGTTCTCATTTTTAGATAAGAGGGGAGAGAGGGCGGGGGGCTTTGTCTTGGAGTTTGAGCGCCCTCTCCATCTTTCGAGAGCCATGCTCGTCTCTATGTGAATTGAGACAAGCTCGTCTTTTTTTGAATTCTTCTTGCTCTCCTCTCTTTAGAAAGCTCTACCATCGGGTTTCTAGAGAGAGAGAGAGAGAGAGAGGGAATGTGCGAGTATGTGTGTCTGTAGCCTCTAGAGTGCGCGCGCTAGCCTTGAGAAACAGATTTATCTAACACCCTTTTTCTTTGTTTTCCCTTTTCATTTGTTGCCCCTTTTTGCTTTCTGTTCTTTCTTTGAATGCTGCTGCAAAATAATTTTCTTTGGGTTCAAACTTTACTCTTGTTGTCAAAAAAAGAGTGCTCCCCAAAAACCATCATTACTTTAGTAATTCAGCCGCGTAAACAAGTCCTGAGCTTTTCTCGGCTATAGCATGAAGTGGGTATCTGGAAAACAAGGAGCAAAACAAGAGGAAGAACAACAAGAGGGAAAAGCACAACAGAGGAGAAGCAGAATCCGACAGAGAGTTTTACACAGGGGCACCGAAGGGATGGGGGTGAAAATGCAACAGAGCCACCATTTGGTGGCTGTGAAGTTGAATGAGCAAGTGGGGACAAAAAGAGGGTACACATTCATTCAGTCAAACAGGGCTTGGCTTCCCAAATTCTTGGTCCTTTCAGTGGTGGTGGTGGCATTCTCGAGCATGTCGATCTACAAAAGCATGGATGCTGACAATAAGGTGAGGAGGAAGGATGTGCTGGTTAGCATGTGTGATCAGAGGGCAAGGATGTTGAAAGACCAGTTCAGTGTCAGTGTTAATCATGTCCATGCCTTGGCCATTCTTGTCTCAACCTTCCATTACTACAAGAACCCATCTGCAATCGATCAGGTGCGTCCTCGTACTCTTCTAATTGAAGGATATCTAGGAAATGTGAAACAGAGGATGTTTTGTTTCTCCTATTTTTCCCCTGGTCGCCTTTCGTTTTTCTCGGATCACTTTGTGTTTCTCCATGCGAAAGGAGGAGTTTTGAAATGTCTCAGCTTTTGGCTCTCTTTTACGCTGGCTAGCGAACATTTTTTTGTTCTTCTAATTGAGGAGGACAGGGGAAATGGGAGGAATATCATGGGTCTCACAATTACTTGTTACAGTCTGTTCCTTTCTAGAGATTATCCGACATGTTTCATTTTTGAGATGCAGTTGAACTGATTTTGTTACGTGGAAAGATGGGAGCATTTCTGTCTTGTTTATCTAAAAGAGACAATGGAATTACTTATTACTGACAATATTCGACCGTAATTGGCATCTTGAAGGAGACATTTGCTGAGTACACAGCAAGAACCGCTTTTGAACGCCCATTACTGAGTGGTGTGGCGTACGCGGAAAGAGTGATTAATTCAGAGAGGGAGAAATTTGAAGAGCAACATGGATGGACAATTAAGACAATGGAGAGACAGCCTTCTCCTGTTAGAGATGAATATGCGCCGGTCATTTTTTCCCAAGAAACTGTATCCTACATTGAATCGCTTGACATGATGTCAGGAGAGGTAAAGGCAGATTATGCAGCTTTTCTTTTCCCGTCAATGCGCACTCTGCGCATGAGATGCTGCTAGTAATTCGCCATTGATTTATGGAAGTGAAACAGCATGCATTTTTCTTGTAGGAGGACAGGGAAAATATCCTAAGGGCGAGGGCAACTGGGAAAGCTGTTCTAACAAGCCCATTTAGGCTGTTGGGCTCCCACCATTTGGGGGTTGTATTGACATTCCCTGTGTACAAGTCAAAACTCTCGCCGAATCCAACTGTGGAAGAGCGCATTGAGGCAACTGCAGGGTGAGCCCCTTATGCTGCAACTTACATAGAGATGTTTATTCTTTATTGACAAAGAAAAAAGGAAATGATTTTACCTTGGGGAAAAGGAAGTTTTTAAAGCTTCATTTTCTAAACTATTAAAAGCTGAAATTTTTTCATTGTCTTGTACCTGGAGTTTGCAAATGGAACTATGCTCGAGTGCAATATCAAGCTGGCACAGATTTTTCATGAAAGCAACTAAGCAATGGCTTTGTTCTCCTTCTCAAAAACAGGTCATATTGGTCATCGTCTGGCAATCTTCAAAACGACCTTCCTCTGTGTGTATTTGGGGGAGGTTTTTCTTTTTTTTTTTTTTGGGGGGGGGGGGGGGTGTTGTGGGCAGGGGGGTTTAAAATTAGGCGATGACACAAGAAGAGGGACATTTGCATAGGATAAACATGGAGTTTAGATGCTTTATCCAGTTGCTACGTCATCTCTTATGAGCTCACTCCTTACATCATGCCTTAGTCTTTGCATGTAAAGGATATTGGGAGGAACTGGGAAGAAATGATGGAATTTTTTTCCCCTCCCCTTGTCCCACAAAAATTTCAATTCTTGCCCAGCTTTGTACACCACTCATTTCCCCCCTCCCCTCTTTTGTAAACGAAATCTTAACTTCCATGATCCCCCTGATCTTACTTGTGAAATTTACTTGTTTTGTCACTATATAGAGAACTTTGAAAATTAACCTGTTCTGATGATGCAGTAGAAATTTCTATGGACACAGAAGTTCATGGTGGCCTTGATTAGTTGCCACTAAACTCTCAGGTGTTCTTAATTGTGCAGTAATCTTAGTCCATGCTTATAAGCCACAAGTCTTCTTCTGTACCAATATCCTTTAATGATTGGATCAAGTTACAACAGGATGTCCTGGGCCTACCATGGCTCTTTACCAGCAGCTTCTCTAACGTTGCTCATCAGCTTCTTTCTATAACTAATGTAAACACAGAGTCTGTCGTATAATGTACATAAAGTGTCTGTATAGGAAGGTGGTAGGTTAGAGAGTAAGTCAAGAATAGCGAAGAAGAATAAATCAGAACTAATTATCTACAGATTAATATATGGAGTTTGTTAGTGGTAAGGAGGGAGTAGTAGCTACTGTTTATCGTGATTAATTCAAATGTACTTTCACATCTTAACACAGGAGCAAAAGTTGCTTTCCTTGTGTACATTACATCTTTTGAATTTGGTGTTCTTGATATCAAGTTTGCAAGCATGGATGTGCTGAAGTCATGACCAATTTGAATTAATGCAGATATCTTGGAGGAGCTTTTGATGTGGAATCTCTTGTGGAGAATCTACTTGGGCAGCTGGATGGAAATAAGGCAATCTTGGTCAATGTGTACGATGTAACAAACTCTTCTGAACCACTTGTCATGTATGGTCACCAATATCAAGAGGGCGACACGTCCCTTCTACATGAGAGCAAGCTTGACTTTGGTGATCCATTTAGGAAGCATCAAATGATTTGTAGGTTAGTGGGTTCATCCATGGAGACTTCTTTCTGAGTGGACAATTGCCGGAGGATCTGATGCTGCCCTTTCCTTTTCTTTTTTGCTGAGCAGATATCATCAGAAGGCACCGCCATCATGGACTGCCCTCACTACGGCATTTTTGTTCTTTGTGATAGGCTTATTAGTCGGGTATATTTTGTATGGTGCAGCAACTCACATTGTCAAAGTTGAAGATGGTTTTCATGAGATGCAGGAACTGATGGTTCGAGCAGAAGCTGCTGATGTTGCCAAATCTCAGGTAATTCCTGTTATTCTTTCTACACAATTCAATGCACATACTTGAGAGCAATTTGAATTGATGAGTTGCCAATTGCAGTTTCTTGCTACTGTTTCTCATGAGATTAGAACTCCAATGAATGGGATCCTTGGTATGTTGTCTATCCTTTTGGGAGATTTATTTTTCCCTTTTTCCCTCTTATGAATTTTTTGTCAGCATCACCATCTTGGGCGTGTTCTATCTTCAGGAATGCTTGCTCTGCTTCTTGACACAGAATTGACTTCTACTCAAAGAGACCATGCACAAACTGCTCAAATCTGTGGAAAGGCACTAATAGCATTGATAAATGAGGTACTTGACCGTGCTAAAATTGAAGCAGGCAAGTTAGAGCTAGAGACAGTCCCATTTGACATTCGATCCATTCTCGATGATGTTCTCTCCCTATTCTCTGAGGAGTCCAGACGCAAAGGTATTGAGGTAGGTCTGAATATAGCGCAAGAATGCTCATACTAATAATTTCTAAGTGCAGAAGAAATGGTTTCAAGTATTATCTGAAGTCTGAAGATTCTTTGGACTAAATATTTCTTACGATATGCTTGATTCGTTAATTATGGTAGTGGAAGTTATAATTTGATGTCCTCATTTTTTGTTATGGAACTGATGTGCTTTGTGGTGTTCTATCTGGAAATGCCTCCTCTGCTTCTCTGTGTGGGTGCCGCTTTCAACTACTCTCATCTTCAATGATCTACGGCACATGCTTTAAAACCCATTTTGGAAGTGAAGCTTGCTGTCTTTGTTGCTGACAAAGTGCCAGAAATTGTCATGGGGGATCCGGGAAGATTCAGACAGATAATTACTAACCTTGTCGGAAACTCTGTTAAAGTAAGTGCGAATTCTCTTCTCTGTATTCAAGTAAGAAAGAAAAAACCAAATCTTACTGTTTGGCTTGTGTAAAAGTTACCTACTCAAAATCTCTGTATTGGAATAAGTTTCAACTAATTGAGTAATAGTATTATTTGGGTATCTTACTAGTCTAGCCCATATATCTGAGACTCATGATGATCTAATTGCAAATGAGTCTTCATCTTAGATTATTTGCTACAAATTCGGTGATGTCCCATACTTGTAGTCCTTTTTTTTTTTTCGTGTCTAGTCCTTTTCATTTCACTTGTGATTAGTACTCACTAAATCGAACACTTGACAGTTCACTGAGAAGGGACATATATTTGTGAAAGTTCATCTAGCTGACCAACTAGAGGGCGTGCTTAATGCACACGCTAAAACTTGCCTAAATGGACGACCAGAGGAAGATATACTGATTTCTGGTGGGTTACAATTTGAAACATTGAGTGGGTGTGAAGTAGCCGATGAGAGGAACAGTTGGGATACCTTTAATCTTTTGATAGCTGAAGACCTGTTCAATTCTGTTGATTCCAAGATGACGAGTAATGAAGCTTCTGAAAATGTCACGGTAATGGTCAGTGTTGAAGATACCGGTATCGGCATTCCATTGCGGGCCCAGGATCGTGTATTTATGCCCTTCATGCAGGCAGATAGCTCAACTTCTAGAACTTATGGAGGAACTGGGATTGGCTTGAGTATAAGCAAGTGTCTGGTTGAGCTGATGGGTGGACACATAAACTTCATAAGCCGGCCTCAGATTGGGAGCACATTCTCCTTTACGGCTGTGTTTGGGAGATGCAAAAAGCTTGTGTTTGCTAATGTGAAAAGGCCAACTTTCAAAGATCTTCCTTCTGGGTTTAAAGGATTAAAAGCAGTAGTGGTTGATGGTAAGCCGGTCAGAGCTGCTGTAACTAGATACCATTTGAACAGACTTGGCATTCATGTTGAAATCGCAAGAAGTATCAATATTGCAGCAGCTATGTGCGGGAAAAACGGTTCTCTGACTGCTGGGTATGTTCAACTTCTTGCACGTAATTAGCTTTTTTATAAACGCTGGTCATTTTTTCAACACTCTCATTTTCATGCTTATAATGGAGAAGAAAACCGTGGTATGAGAGATATAACGGCAAACTTCGAAGGTGTATATGCAATCAATAGAAAGTTTATAAGGTCTTATTCTCACATTTTTCTTGAATAATGTCAATATAGAGTTCGAATATTGACAAACACACTTAATGTTACTGCGCTGACTTATTGGTAGCTTCTAGATGGATCTCATTTGAACTTGACAAAGAATCTGTTTCGTAAGTTATTCTGTACGTTTTTGAGGGAAAATTATAAGTTGCAGAGTTTTCCTTCATTTCTCTATTCTGCTTTTCCTTCAGTCTATACAAATGTAGCTTAGCTTAGACCTCATCGAAGTGCCTGAATCGTTCTTAAATGGAGGAGTTCTTTTTACTCGTTGTTGCAGTCGGTTCATAGCAGTTGTCAATAAACAGAAAGAGACGCTCCGTTGGTTGATGAGTGTGTGTCGATGTACTTAGTGGGCTCAAATTACATGTTTCTAGCAGAAGAAACTAAATTAACTGACATATCCAGCCCACAATGAGCTGAGTTTTGAGGCAAATGCAGCTTCTGATTGCTTTATTCCCCCTATGTGACAGATATCGGCATCCAGACTTAATTCTAGTTGAGAAAGATACGTGGATGTCCAGCATTGACAACTGCATAAGTTTGACGGTAACAGACTGGAAACAGAATGGCAATTTAATTCAGTTTCCTAAAATCCTCCTTGCAAGCAAAATCAGTGCCTCCGAATTAGAGAAGGCAAAAGCTTCTGGTTTCGCCGATACTGTCATTATGAAACCAGTAAGAGCAAGCATGCTTGCTGCATGTCTGCAACAGGTTCTGGGTATAGGAAGGAAGAAGCAACCGCAGAAGGATATGCACATGAGAAATGGATCTAGCGCCCTGGAGAGCCTTCTCTATGGGAAGAAGATATTGGTGGTCGATGACAACAAGGTTAACCGAAGAGTCGCGGCAGGGGCACTCAAGAAGTTTGGGGCCAACGTAGAGTGCGCAGAGAGTGGAAATGCTGCATTGGAGTTGCTTCAATTGCCACACGACTTTGATGCTTGCTTCATGGATATCCAAATGCCTGAAATGGATGGGTATGCTCTACTCACTCTGTCTGTAGTCCAAATGTGATAGGAGCACTCCTTTGAGTGTTTGTCAATACTTACGCATTATTCCCATTGCTTGCGACTTTGTCCTGAAACATGTGAAATGAAGGACTTGTTGAAGCATTAATTGGTTTCTCCTGCTGAGTGAGAAATAGCTATAGCTTTCCTTCTCTCCTTGTTTCCAAATGAGGTAAAATCATGGACATAGAGAAACGTGTTATAAACTCGTCAGTTAAGTAATTGCATAGACTACGCAATGGTAGGTTGTTTGCTGAGGACTGAGCAAAGTTCTATCAGCCTCCCTTTTTGCGCATAAGCATTGTCAGAGAACATAGTTGAACTCTTGAAAATGTGGGAAGTACTTTGAAAGAAATAGACCCAAGTACAAGTTCCTTAATAATCACGCATTTCGGTGCTTACAAGTTTCTTGAGAGTGTTATGCTACCCTTTTGACACTATGGGAAGTGATAAAATGTTGGAACGATTCCCATAATTTGTTCTTTTGCTACCAATACTGTTGCAAAACCTCTCACTTTTTTCATTTGTCACAAGTTTTTTTTATGTGAATATCCATAGTAAGAGATTTTGGGCATCATAAATACACTTCTTATTGGTTATACTCACAATTGGTGGCTTTTTGATACTTGAGGTCATGGGGTTCACATATGACATTGTCATCTGAGAGTTAAGCTTATTGGAACCTCATTTGACTAAATGGTTATCTTTGTTTGTGATGAGATTTAGAAGACATCCGCATATCTTTTCTTTATATACTGCATAGTGATGTTGGTATTTATGGATTTATACGTACTTTGATTTGTTGAAACTAGCTTTTATATGCTAGAATGTGTTTCCCTGAACAACCAAATATTGTTGCAGACAAGCTAGGGATACCAAGCTTGTTTGTTCTCTAGTTATTTGGAGGCGGCAAATTTAATCAGTGCAAGGTCATTTCACTGGAGACAATCAATCTAATCTCAAATCTTGAAACCTCTACTTGTTCCTTGGAAATGCAAAAATAAAAGAGCATCCGTTAGCTTGTAAAGATTCAATCCTCACGGTAGCTTAATCAAAATCGTCCACCGGACTATTGCCAACTTATGATCTTATTGCATTAAGCATGCACAGTTCTTAAGTCAGAATGATCTCTCTCTCTCTCTCTAAGAATCAGGAGGTGGAAGCTACCCTTAGGGAGGGAATTAATCTTTCTGAACTGAGCTTTTCGCTGATTAATTGCTTTAATATCATTTTCCCTGTTTGTTTTCTTTCTCTACTTGTGGATGGAGGCAGTATTCTCATTTCTTTTTCTTCTATATGCAGCTTTGAGGCTACACGCCAGATTAGGCTGATGGAGAGCCAGGTGAACGAGCAAATGAAAAGTGAATCCGCGGTTGAAATCATAAAAGGGGGTGAGTGGCACATGCCAATATTAGCCATGACGGCAGACGTGATTCACGCGACATATGACGAATGCCTCAAGTGCGGGATGGACGGGCATGTCTCGAAGCCGTTTGACGAAGAGAATCTTTACCAGGCGGTCTCCGAATTCTTTAGAACCAAACCTGTCTAGGACTTAAAAACTTTGAGCGTCTGGTGAGCTCATGGATGTCGCAACTCGTATGTTGCAGTGGGCAAAAGTGACCGGCGATTTTGGATTCTGCTGGTTGGTTTGTCGTGTCGAGAATGCGCCCACTCAAAAATGCCGGCACTGGTAAATTGTTCTGATCTGACTCAAATCATTATCTTAACTAGAGTAGAATGAATCGGAGTATTTGTATACTACCATAGAACATCCAGCCCTGCTTTTCTGTATAGATCCTAAGTTGGGGAGAGTAGTCCAAAAGGTGTATATTTTCATCGTCGTGAAATCTTCACGCTTTTCTCAGAAAGCTCTGAACCACTGAATACAATCTAGAAATGTTCTTTTATGTTTTCCTTGATTAAAGATGCTATACACTTGCCATTATCGCGGACTCAAAGCTCTCCGAATCTTGTTTATGCATAGTTTCGATCATTGACTTACCGGCGGGTGTTGCCTACACAGTTGCTTTTCATGATTTTTGGCTCTCTGATGCTTTATGTTTGAGCATTGAGAAGCTAATGGGGTCGGAGTTTGAGATAGGTTGGTATTTGGAGATAGGGAACTATCCTTCTCTATAAAAAGAAGAAGAAGAGGTGATTTCTGGGTTGTCACTCACGACTAGCATTGATTATAATGATTTGGACCTACTTTAAGAAAGCCGGTGAGGCCACCTGAGGCACTGGAATGTGGCTGAGTTGAAAATGAATGTAATGGCATATACCTTTGAAGATTTTGCCTTGCTCTTTTTTTGTAGTTCTTACATGTTTGTATGCGGTCGAGGAGGAGGAGATCGAGCACCTCCAGCAACTATGTGCTGATGCTTGAGATGATCAAAGGACTTGCATATACGGAGCAGACTCGTGCACTTTGCGGTCACTGCTCATCATCGCGAGTAATTACAGTGACGAGCCGATCTGTCCGACAGTGTCGTCCGGGATAAAGATAAAACTACACACCACTTACTCGAGCCGATCTGTTGAGATGTATGCATGAGGTACGGGTGAGCATACGGGAGCGCATTAAAATTTGGCTGCGACGCTGTGTCTTGGCATGAAAATTACATCAGGAAAGAACAGCTACGTCGCTATCTCTTGAACAAAATTTGGCTGGACAACCATCTATAAGTGGCGTGCTCTTTCCTTGGCTAAACAATCGACCCTCTCTTTTCGAGCAATTTTTAGATACCAACACAGAGTTCTCGGGAGAAAGTAGCAGGAGAAGAGCTATGGCAGCTTGTTCCTGTATCTTTGTCCTAGGCTTGGCTCTTATCTTTTGCTCCATTCCACGGGCAACCTTAGCTGATTCGGGGACAGCAACATATTACACTGAATATGTTCGTAAGTGTGCTATTACAACCATGCACTGACATATTTCTACCATTGATCTGAACTTTTTGTTCTTGGGTCTCTATTCCTTCGCTGTGTAGCCTCGGCATGCTACTGGGTACGACACTCCGGACGGGATGATAGCTGCGGCGAGCGATGAGTTTTGGCAAGGCGGGGCTGCTTGCGGGAGAAAGTACTCGGTGACGTGCACCGGCACCACCAACCTGGGCGATCCTCACCCATGCACCGGCAAGTCGGTGGTGGTGAAGATCGTCGACTATTGCCCGGCGGGGTGTCGCGGCACCATCGACCTCTCGCAAGAGGCTTTCGCATCCATAGCCCACCCTGATGCCGGAAACGTTTACATATCCTACCGCCGGTACGTCTGCCTCAATCCTCATGCATGATCTCGACCATTATCATCGAGGCCGGTTTTAGCGTACTCGACGATTATTCTCTTTGGTTTATGTTCAGAAGTCGTGTACATGTCTTCAAGTACTAATGGCCCTTTGGCTTTCTTTATGCAGGCTTTCATGAAGCTGATCTCTGAAATAATTTTGCATGGTTCTGTAATATTGTTGCTCCGACTGTGAAATGAGCATCACGAAACTGATGATGCCCATGTCGATAAATAAAGTTGCCAACTTTTCCAAGCGAGTATTTTCCCCATCCCAAACATATCTCATTCTTCCCAGTCTAGCATAGTAATTTTGTTTTTTCTTTTGAGACTTAAAAAAATTTCTTAGGGTTTTTGTGTTGATGGATATGGGATGCCGTGAAGACCGACTGAGTCAATCACGAGTCGGTGTGTCGAGACGATGCGAGGAAGAGAGCCACCATGGATAACATATAAGAAATAGCAAAATTTCAAAAGGTTTAGCACTAAATTGCCACAATTAAAAAATTTAAGATTAAGTTTTAGGATTAAATTGACACGATTAAAAGGTTTAGGACCGAATTAGCCGCCGTACAATACGTTTAGGACTTTTTGGATAATTTTCCCTCCTCTCCTTGGTTTGCCATGAAGCGTATTGTAATTAGTAATTATAAGTATTGGAGTTATTTACTATATCGTCCATCAGCGGTGGAATTCAAAATCGAACATCAGTCGAATGGAATGACTAATCAAGTTGCCGGACAGCATGTATCTTACTATGCTCGATGTTCCGAATAATGAGTTTATGTCAACAATCACAAGATTCGTGAATATTTTCAAAGATTTTTCTTTTTTGTGTGGCAAATTAGAGATTTTTCTAGTCTGAAAGAAACTTGTTTTAACAATTATTGCCAAATATATTGATGTTTATGCTTTAACGTTCGTTCCATTCTGTCACTTTTATTCTCAGTGTAACAATATGTATACTACATGTCGCGACCTTCCCAGAGGTGAACCACCCTGGGGTAAAGTTAATGGATTACTAAGCCCAAAGATTTAACACGGATTCTCCCAAGTCCTACCAATCGCAACTTCCGGATTGATTTTAATATGCAAATTAATTCAATTAGGAGTAGCCACTAATCAGTTATTGGTAGGTCGATTAGACACCTAAGTATGGGAGAGTACTTTACTTCCATGAACCGGAGATTCATGGATAAGGAAACTTGATTACGATAGATCAATCTAACACTCTTTCGGTACCTTTTCTCTTTATTTTTCGAAAATATTTTGCAAGCAGACTGGATTGATATTAAGCCCTAGCCACTAACATTCAATGGGCGATCATGCGGATGCACAATCAATAATTTAACACTCAATGATAAAAGCATTAAATAAATTTCTAGAGATAGAGCTAACCCAATGCAAAGCGAAGCATAATTCACTATGATTACATCCCAATATCTGCAAGATATTAACTAAGAAAATATGCATGCCCTAAATATGATTTCCACGTGCAATTTAATTCTAATTATTTTTTTAAGAAATATATTATATGCATTGCATGTAATGCAATTTTAAATTCTAAATATGTCTACATGCTACTAATTTAACATGACATGCAATCTAATTGAAATGATCCTAGACATGCAATCACTAAATGACATGGAAAATGTGACATGGCATATGACATGGAAAACACAAGGACACGGTATGATGACGTGGCAAGCATGATGTGGCAAGGATGATGCAACTAAATACATATGATATGCATATGTTATTTTTTGAGATTTTCTTCTAAATATGAAAAATATTTAAAATGTGAAATTATCCAATTCGACATAGGAAATAATTTAGATTAAGTGTTATTCTAAATTGAAAACCTTCTTAAATTACCACATATTATTTCCTAAACATGGAATTCTAATTATGAAACTAATCTATCCTAACGTGCAATGCAATGTTTTTTCGAACTTTCAAAATCGATATGTGCATGAAATTAAAAGTATGAAGTACATTATCAAACCCACCGAGCCATATTCACCAAGATTCAAGACGAAAAATCAAAATAATGAAAAACAAATGATTCTGAAACGTCTCTCGAGTCGGCTCAAACTAATGATTATAATGACTTTTATGCACAAAAATTTCCTAATTGGATAATGCCTAAAATCAAAGCAAATCATATCAGAATCGGACATCTTCATAACAGGCAATAAGATATTGAAATGAATTTTCGGAATCACGTGCCAAATATATGGCTGATTGGCAGGAGGAATAATCAATTGCTTTGAGTGGGCGTGAGATCAACTAGAGAGAGAATTAGTACCCAAGAGCGATCACGAAAGATATGATCCCTTCGTTAATCAATTGCTTTGATTTGTTTTCCCTCTTCGAGATTTTCTTCCCTTTGATCAAGCACAACGTCTCTTGACCGGATATCACGCTAATATGCTCTAATGCCAAATGTTAATGCTAAATGAAAAGTGTAAGTGTGATATTGATATTGATATTTTTGTTTAGGGGTTAGGGGTCAACTCCTGATTTTCTTATAAGCCACTAATGGGTCGCCAAAATTTAGGTGTCGACACAAAAATTGCTCTGCCAAGCTCAGGAAGCTCCGAGTCCTTTGCTCATTATTTGGGAAATAATGCATAGGTAGTAGATATAACGATCCTTGGAAATTGTAGGGAAAACTTTGGCAATCTGCTCTTGTTTCTCGGAAAATGAACGATTTGAAAAATACTTTCTTAGAAATGATTGTTTGTATCGCTCACAAAAAAATGAATAAACGGAAAATATTTTCATCTTCACGAAATGCTAAGACACAAATTGTTGCCGATAATGGAACCTTTTTTATTAACTAATTATTTCAACCGACACAAGTGATGATCTTTAGAAAAATATTTTCCAAATTGTTCATTTTCGGCGAAACAAACGGAGCCTGGGCATCTTGATGATATTGGAAACATGAGTAAGATTTACACGACATATATGGAAGAGGAATAACATCAACAAAACGAGTAAAGGTATTCAATTCGATGCAGCGAAATAGGAAATTTGGCTACATCCCAAGTAAACACAAAAGAGGTTTAGAAATGGACCTTTTTATTTAAGTGAGTAAGTCCAACTATTTTTGACAACTAAATCAACCAGTTGAATGCCAAATTCGGATACTGAACCGCCGATAGACGGTATAAATAACCCGTATTAGGGTTGTGCAAATATATCACAAAAGAGAGATTAGCGAGGAATTAGAGCAATGATGGCAGCTAATCACAATGTCTTTGTCCTAACCTTGTTTGCTCTTGTGCTCTCCTCCATTCCATTGGCAACTCTAGCTGATTCGGGCACGGTAACATTTTACCAGACATACGTTCGTAAGTTTTCTCTTGTGACAAGATGATTCATAGCCAGACAAGATCACAATGATGAAATTAGGCGTTATGGTCAAATTCTTTGGTTGCACAGCTTCTTCTTCTTCTTCTTTTGCTAAGGGCCAGCAAGGGCCGTCGGCCAACCCTCGCCGGCACTAGGCAAAGGCCGCGACGCCCTCGCCGTGGCCAGTGAAAGCCTGGAGAGGGCCGCTCGGCTTAGAAATTTAAATAAACATACCCCACTATTTAAAGTGGAAGTGAGGATATCAAATCAATCCTTAAAAATGCATATCAATTAGACAGGCACACACATCTTTGGGAAAAAGTACAAAAAAATGTCCTGAACTTATTGCATTGATGTCAATTCAGTCATAAACCTTTTAATTGAACCAATTGATTCATATTTTGCAGATGGACACTATATCACATCTCTTGTAAACTTGTATATATTAGAGACCAACAATAAGCTAAGCTTTACCCACCCATGTGTGGCTCAGTTGGTTAGGGCGCACTTGGGATTGTGTGGTTAGGCGCACTGGTCCCAGGTTCGATTCCCCAGCTGAGCGCCTGTGATTTAAGTGGGGGGCCATGGTGGTGGGTTGTTGTGCTAGTCTCCCCCGAGGAATAGTCGATGTGCGCACAAGCTGGCCCGGACACCTCGGTTACCAAAATAATAATAATAATAATAATAAGCTAAGCTTTCACGTTGAAATTTTGACCGAGTTTCAAAATTTATGTGGTACTGGAGCATTAGGGCATGCCATCACTTTATGTAAAATCTTATTTCATCGTCTTTCGTTGATCCTCCATGGCTTCCGATCAATCCTATGTGACAAATCATCGGTCAAGAACTCAGATCTTACATTGGTTGACCATGGTGGACATGAATAATCCACTCAATATGTATCCATGAATAATCCAGGCATGAGTTTAATCTCAATTATTGATTGGTCGATGGAACTATTAAGGATGAATCGGAGCCATTACTATGGCACTCCATGCGGAGACTAAATTAGGATCTATGGATGGAAAAATTCCCATGCCAAATGAAGATTCACCGAATAGGGTTGCTGTGTGTTATAAGGGTACGCATGACAACACTTAAGGAGTAGAATTTCTGCTCAAGAAGTGCTTCCGGAGCATAAATTCGTTTGGTTTCGCAACTTCTGGAGCAGAAATCTGTTTGGTTACGCAATTTCAATTTTCTACTTCTGGAGCATTTTTTTTTTGTTGCTCCAGAAGTAGTTTTGGAGCCACTTGAAGAAGTAAAAAAAAAAATTACTTCTAACCAGAAGTAGAAAAATCAACTTCAAACCAGAAATTAATTTTTAGAGCAGATGTGTTGCCATGCGCACATTAAAGCTGCGTGTTTGTTCATTCATGGATACTTGATTAAGTTTCAGACATGATTATGGGTTTGATAGCCCATGGGCCCACTTAGCCATATTGGTCCAAATTGCACCTTTTTGCAGCATATATCCCGACTCTGGCTCGATTATATCGTGTATAAAACATATATCATGGGGAGCCTTGGACAATTCTTTAGGCCCGACCTAAGTGATCGGCTAGGCTCACCCACTGATCACCTCTAGTTCGAAAGGAGTGTATAGAAAATGTTTCTATCATCTCACTTGTTGACTTTCGAAACGAATCGTCACGACCTCGAGAGTTTAAACCGAGCCAATTTACACTCTCAAAGTCGAATCATTTTCGCATTTCTAAACCGACAAAAAAAGAGGGTAATCCGACACGTCCTTCCTACCACGACTCCACATGCCGGACATGGAACTTGTCGCGCCGCCGACAATGTAAGATCAATTCTACATCGCATTGGGCAGGCGAAACATGAGAACTTATAATCGTATGTAGTTGCCATCTTATGCACATTTTTTGCCACATGGTCTTAACACAAACCCCAATTCCACGAGGGCGCTTCTTGTGGACCCAATTAGGACCTAAAAACTAAATAGCCAAGGCCGGCAAAATCTTCAGCATAGGCCGGGCTCGACCTACATTACCCAACTAAACATATTTATGTTGGGAATTAATATTAAATGGGGCCCAACAGCTGTTAAATTTTATTTGGTCTGTGAACAACTGTTAGAATTTGATTAGTACAATTATATCATGCAGGTCAGTTCAGACACCCAACCAAAAAAAAAAACAAAAAAATGTCAGAGACTTTCTTCGCGGGGTGGTTGACAAACATACCAGGCGCCATTAAACTCTTCCAACCGCGATAAATTCGCCGATTCCAGAAGGGCAAATTTGTCAACGCATGCAGTGACAGCGGAATGTGATTTAAGAGATTATTGAGAGGAATTTAGATTAGATTAACGTAAGATGATTTACGTTCGGGAGGGTGCGTTGGCATCGCCACGTGGGTTGAGAATGTCCGGGACAGACGATCTTCTTTCCTGTTTTTCGATTTTTTTTATTTATATGTCCAATGACGGGAAAGGACGAGCGGATCCTTGGAGTTTTCGGGTCTGTATCCCGGGTCATTTGTCGCCCACCCGCCGGCTTTTTGCTAAAGCATAATTTATTATCTGGAAAATTATTGGTAAAAAATGGCTGACGAAAAGAGAAGAAGCTAATTCAAGTTAAATGACGCACCACCTTTGCGTCGATTTTTTTTTTTCCCTAGTGACTTTTGGGAAATGGTCTTTTCTTGCCCGAGTTAATCTTTTACCAATACTTCATGCTACGGCACATGCAAATTCGGACATTTTCTATCTTACAACATTTATGGAGTAGAATTTATGCTTCAAAAGTGCTTCTGAAGCAGAAATCCTTTTAGTAACGTAACTTCTGGAGCAGAAATTCGTTTGGTTACGCAACTTTATTTATTTTTACTTCTAGAGCATTTTTTTTGCTCCAATTGAAGAAGTAAATAAAAAAAAAATACTTCTCTCCAGAAGTAGAAACATCAACTTATGCTCAGAAGAAAAAAAAAATAGAAAAATCAACTTCTTGAAGCAAAAAAAAAAAAAAATTTACTTCTCTCCAGAAATAAAAAAAACCAACTTATGCTCTGAAGCAGAAGCAGAAAAATCAACTCATGGCTAGAAATTGATTTCAAGAGCAGAAGTGTTGTAATGCGTGCACTTTTCAACCTTTATTTTCTAGCATACGATGCGTGGGCACATATATCGATATCATTATAAAACAAAGAGGGCCTCGGGTTTTTAAGGTGCCCTAAACCCTTTTTTATTTTATTTTATCTTCCTCATCGACAAATATTATATCCGCGAACAAACGCGCCGATTAATAATTTCATTCTTATCTCTCACAAATTTCAGTTTTCAAAATCCGAAACCTCGTTTAACAAGTAGTCAAATTCGTTTTCTAAAACTTTAAGAAATGATTCACCTCTCTCCCCGCAATTACTTTCTTTCCTTCTCGCTAGAGGTCGCATCCGAATCCTTTTTAAAAAAAAAAAAAATCTAAATTAGAGCATCAAAAGAGCTGTAATAAAACAATGCAAATCCGGTGATTGTGCTCCACATCACTCAAATTAGTCAAATCTAATGATATTCCCACGTCGTAAAGAATAAGGCCATAATCAGAATCTCAATCTCCTCCCTCCTGGATCCAACTGTAGTACTATTACTCCTCAATATGGTCCTTCCTCAGTCCTTACAACGTGTCCACCATTTTTGGTCCTCATTTCTTTCCCATTCAAATTCCCGCGGGCCCCACACGCATGTGCCAGCTGTTTCCGTTTCCCCTTCCAAGTTCCATGCACAAGAACACTTCAGGGTCAAATTTCTTTGTCTTTTCTATATTTTTCCTAACCCCCAAAAAAAAAAAAGAAAAAAAAAAAGAAGGATCGATTATTTACGGAAAATTAGCCCGATTGAAGATTTTTAAAAGAAAAGAAAGAATGTTATTAAGAAGATGAGATATATTAAGTTAATTATCGGCGCGAGAGATAAATTTGTATGCTTATTATTGGAGATGAGATAAATTTGTTACGTCGAGATTGGTCCTAATATATTATGTTGTCCAAAATGATTATTTTGATGTTAAGGTTGTACGTGTAACGAGGGAAAATATCTTGTCGTCGTCATTCAATAGTTATCCCCTCCTTCACGAAAGATATATTTTTTCTATTATAAGTTTTTCCCGCATTTTCTCTCACCTTCCATTGTTAACCCACGCTTACTTAAAAATCACTCTCTCTCTCTCTCTCTCTTCCCTGATTTTCTTCATCCTCAATCTCCGCCGCTTCTTCTCTCCCTCTCTCTCTCTCTCTCTATCAAGCAACAGTACTACACCTTTCTCTCTCTCTCTCTCTCTCTGTGCTTGCAGTTTCCATTTCCATGATCGAACGACGAAAGGCAGCGCTTTTCCCCCGCGACGAATGGCTCGCATGAACCCTAAGAAGGCCTCCGTCAAAGACCCACCTCCGTTTTCCCTCGCTTTCCCGGCGGTTTCCCGGGAGAATCCGCAGAGACCCCAGATGGGTCGTCGGGTTCCCGCCCTCCTGACCCTCCCTCTGCTTCTGTGCCTCACTGCCTCGGCTCAGACCCAGCAGAGCGACGTCCTCGCAATGCAAGCTCTCAAGAAGACCCTGACGCTCCCTTCTTCCCTCGACTGGTCCAACTCCGACCCGTGCCAGTGGGCCCAGGTCTCGTGCTCTGGTAACCGGGTGACCCGGATCCAAATAGGCAATCTAGGCCTTACCGGGACTCTCCCTCCGGGGCTCCGCAACCTCACTTCTCTGGTGCGATTCGAGGTCATGCGTAACCAGCTCACCGGCGACCTGCCGAGTTTCGCGGGGTTGGCTCAGTTACAGGTACCGAGTTTGTGGGTTTTTCTTTGCTTCGTCGGAGCTTGGTTCAAATTTTTTCAGGAAAAAATCAAATGATTTTGTACTTTTTTGCCCCTTTTTGTAACAGGTGTTGCTTCTTCATACAAACAATTTCAGCTCCATTCCTTCGGATTTCTTCTCTGGTATGTCAGCTTTGCAAGCGGTTGATCTTAGCTATAATAACTTCGCTCCTTGGGAAATTCCTGATACCCTAAGAGATTGCACCGCCCTTCAAAATTTCACTGCGAATGGAGCGAATGTGAACGGTAAAATCCCCGATTTTATAAATGAGCAAAATTTTCCCGGTATGATCGAGCTTCAATTGGCCCAGAATAACCTGGAAGGTGGGCTGCCGTCGAGCTTTGCCTCGTCTCCGATTCAGATCCTCTGGCTGAATGGGAACAGTGGGAATTCTAAGCTCAACGGGACGATCGACGTTATAGCGAATATGAGCCAGTTAGGACAGGTGTGGTTGCACGGTAACCAGTTCTCGGGTCCTATACCCGATGTTTCGAATTTGAAGAATCTGTGGGATTTCAGTGTGAGGGATAATCAGTTGACTGGTGTTGTCCCCGAGTCCCTGGCGAAGCTTCCTAGCCTTCAGGTTGTGAATCTGACAAATAATTTACTCCAGGGACCGATGCCTGCTTTTGATACTAAAGCTGTCCGGGTCGATATGGCGGGTGGAAATAGCTTTTGCTCTTCCTCACCGGGTACTCCTTGTGATCCCAAAGTCAATATATTGCTCTCCATTGCTCAACCAATGGGTTACCCTGTTAAATTCGCTCAAGATTGGCAAGGGAACAATGCTTGTGAGCCAGGGAATGCGTGGACCGGGATTACATGTCCTGGGGGCAACATCACAGTTATTAATTTCCAAAATATGGGTCTTTCTGGAACTATTTCTCCTGCATATTCTCAGCTTGCATCACTGCAACGGTTGTTACTGTCCAATAATAATCTTACAGGTACAATACCCGATGAGCTTGTGACACTGCCTAATCTCAAAGGGTTGGACGTTTCCAACAACAATTTGTCTGGTAAAGTGCCTACTTTTCAGAGAAATGTGAATATAATTACAGATGGTAATCCTAACATTGGTAAAGACATTCCTGTACCTCCTAGCACTCCTGGATCACCGACTACTCCTCCGGGACCGGGCGGCGGAGGTAGCATTTCTGACAAAAAGAAATCCAGTATTGCGAGGATTGTGGTTCCTCTAGTTGGCGGTGCTTCTGTGATTGCGCTGCTCGGTTTGCTCTATTGGTATAGAAAAAGGCCCAAGAGTTCTGGTAAAGTGCAAAGTCCAAGCAATGTAGTGGTAATTCATCCTCGACATTCTGGCGACCAAAACGGTGTGAAGATCACTGTTGCAGGATCAAGTGCTAATGGCGGTTCTAGCGAAAGCTACAGTCAAGGCAGTGGTGGGACTGGGGACATTCATGTGGTTGAAGCTGGGAATATGGTCATTTCTATTCAGGTCTTGAGGAATGTAACAAACAACTTTAGTCAAGACAATATATTGGGAAGAGGTGGTTTTGGGACTGTTTACAAGGGCGAACTACATGATGGGACAAAGATTGCTGTCAAGAGGATGGAGTCCGGCGTGATTTCAGAGAAGGGCTTGAATGAATTCACGTCTGAGATTGCCGTTCTTACCAAGGTCAGGCACAGGCATTTGGTTGCATTGCTGGGGTATTGCTTAGAAGGAAACGAGAGGCTTCTTGTTTATGAATACATGCCTCAGGGGACTCTCAGTAGACATCTTTTCAACTGGAAAGACGAAGGACTAAAGCCTCTTGAGTGGACAAGAAGACTCAGCATTGCCTTGGATGTTGCCAGAGGGGTCGAATATCTTCACGGTTTAGCTCATCAAACCTTTATACATCGTGATCTTAAACCATCAAATATACTGCTTGGGGATGATATGCGGGCAAAAGTGTCAGATTTCGGACTTGTACGTCTTGCCCCTGAGGGTAAAGGCTCCATCGAAACCCGTCTTGCTGGAACTTTTGGGTATCTTGCACCAGAATATGCCGGTAAGTCTTTTTTGAATTACATTAGACGTGAAGTTGCCTTTGAGTTGCTGTCTGTTTTTTCCCCGTGGACAATAACCTTTGTCAAATAATCCAACATGTCTTGAAATGGCTATGAACCCATAGGAAGCTACCAAAAAATGTCCAGGGTTCGAGCATGTAGACAATTTCCTTAAATTTTGGCCATGATTAGAAGACCATAACTAGGTCAGTCAAAAGTCAAATATGAGTTTCGTGTAGAATTATTAGCAATATTAGAACCAGAAGTAGGCTAAAAAACAATTAAATCATAGCGTGCTTGTATGGTACTTACTGAAGAAAGAAAAAGCTTGAGCTATTTGACATATTAAAAGGAAGATATCCCTTCCGAAGAACTTTATTTTGTCAATCATGCTAGATCAGTGTGATTGATGTGAGTACTTATTTGGTTCTTGAATTATTCGTTTCTTGACCTAGAACTCCATCAGTTTTTACAGTTAATAGCTTTTGGATTTGCAACATTGGAGGATTACTTGATCGCAGGTTAATGCTAACAGTAGGATCAGAGCAAAAATATTTTTCTTTTTCTAGGTGATCACATGTTTTGAAGTCTTTCTCTGTTTCTCAGTAGCTCGGTTTTTGGTTAGAGAGAGACTTCCTTGGCTGCTTTTTACTTCCCATGATAAGCTAAAATGAGTTGTTTGGGCGTGTCTTAAAGTGGATCAGCCGACTCCTTTCTGCCATCTCAAATGATGAGACACTTCAAGCTTTTATGGTCCTAAACTTCCAATACTTGGCGTTGCACTCTAGAATCAGTAGTTATTATCATCGAGTAATGAACGTTTGAAGCCGGCAGTTTGTGAGTTGACTGAAGTTAGTGGAATACCATCCTAATTAAATGGAGGAGCATTCTAATATGCAACTTTGGACCAACTGAATGCTCAATCATTTAAATAATGCTGATATCGCCAATTTGCTGGTCCTAAAAATCAAAGTGACAATCTCCTGACTTTCTCTTCGTTTTGCCACGGAAGAGAACAATATTACT
The DNA here is from genome assembly GCA_029784005.1 of Lenwebbia sp. NSW1173648. Classification (NCBI taxonomy): domain Eukaryota; kingdom Viridiplantae; phylum Streptophyta; class Magnoliopsida; order Myrtales; family Myrtaceae; genus Lenwebbia; species Lenwebbia sp. NSW1173648. The sequence goes on from JARCGZ010000011.1 coordinate 4,244,837, forward strand.
GTCGAATCTTACAAGTGATGATATTAGAAATTGTCTGGTAATGACAAGTAGAATAGTGATCATCCACTACATTTTCATAATGTCCTGGAAAAACTGCTTCATCATCAATACTTGATATGGCCCTACATCTGTACTATACAGTGACTGGACGGGTGACCACCAAAGTCGATGTCTTCAGCTTTGGAGTGATCCTTATGGAGATGATCACGGGAAGAAGGGCTCTTGATGAAACCCAGCCTGAGGACAGCGTCCACCTTGTGACGTGGTTCCGGAGAATGCACCTCAACAAGGACACATTCCGGAAAGCCATCGACCCAATCATCGACCTCGACGAAGAAACGCTGGCAAGCATAAGCACAATCGCCGAGCTCGCAGGCCACTGCTGCGGGCGGGAACCCTACCAGAGGCCGGACATGGGTCACGCAGTTAGCGTGCTCTCGTCGCTCGTGGAGCTCTGGAAGCCATCCGAGCCGGACTCCGAGGACATTTATGGGATCGACCTGGATATGACCTTACCCCAAGCGCTCAAGAAGTGGCAGGCCTATGAGGGAAATAGCAACATCGACGAATCTTCTTCCTCATATTTAGCGAGCGGCGGGAGCACCCAGACGAGTATTCCGATGCGGCCGTCTGGGTTCGCCAGCTCATTCACTTCGGCAGATGGGAGATGAAGGTATGGGAGTTTTCGAAAGAAACTGAAAGTAAAACGGTAAATGGAGGAGTTGGGGTCGTGTGGATGGTTCATGGGGGTTTGCTTTGTTCCCTGCTATCTGTTAATTATGAGATCTTTGCTTCTTTCTTTCTTTCTTTCTCTGTTCTGGTATGCGCCGCAGAGATGATCATCCTATGTTAGCTGGAACTTGGACGGCGAAAACTATAATTTATGTGCAGGTTTTTCGGGTGTAGAACTTGATTGTCGAACCGTTAAGCGTCGAATGAGGCAGATCCTGTGGAGCTCTGAAATATGTTGGACCGTGTGATCCACATTTTCTAGTAACGAATTCAGACATTTTGGTCATATGTTTCATGTGCTAATTGTATGTTTGGGGAGTTCTTTGCGTCTTCTTTGGATCCTTTTGAAAGTTTCGATTAGTCCCAGTCCTTTTATTGAAGCTGAGTAGGTCAACCATATTGACCAAACTTGCGATATAATTTGTCGTCTTGATTGATGGCGTCACGAGGAGTATAGAAGCAAAAAGAAACCTCTTTCTCTACGAATTGGTGAGAAAAGAATTGATAATGGCAAGATAGCAAACAAAAGGGTACAGCTAAGCAGAGCCCCACCAATTGTCTGGCTTTTGCTTTTGTTCTTGCATGATTTCCAATCGGAAAATTCTACTTTTTGTATCCCAACTTTGACCTTTTTCTACTGCATCGTCTGTAATTTTAGGCTTAGTTTGTTTGGTGAAAAAAAAATGATCGATTTGAATTTTCTTAAATATTATCGTTTAAAATAATTAATCAATGAAAAATATTTTTATTTTAAATTATTATTTATGCTTAAATATTTTCGTAAAAGATGAAAATACTTTTCGTTTATTTATTTTTATAATATATATATAAACAATCATTTACAGAAAAATGTTTTCCGAATAATTCATTTTTTGTGAAACAAAATGAAACTTAATTTGTTTAGCCGAATCTTTCTAATTTTACTCTAGTTAGGTTTTTCCGACACAAAATTTGTCTAAATTCGGTTGATGAGATAGTTTCACGTTATCGTAGGTGTTCATATTGATTACAGTTTATTGGGAGTTGTCCACGTCAGCGTCAGTTGGCTAAATGGACTGAATTGACACAATTACAAAGGTTTAGGACTGAATGGAAAAAAAAAAAAAGGTTTATGACTGAATTGGCATAATTATAATAGATTTAGGAATTTTTTGATAATTTTCCCCCATTTTATCCACGTCATGTTTCAACCTTATCTATGATGTCTAAATTTTTCCTCACATGGTGGTTTGATGATTGCGTTCAATTAAATTCGGTGGGAGAGGCTTGAGTAGAGAATTTTGGGAAATAAAAAGATTTGATTAAATTAAATTAAAAGCACAGGAATTTAATTAGAGATTTATCAGGAGACAATGAGTGTGATCAGTGATGTGGTGGACAGCTAATTCAGACCACGACTGCGACTACGTGCTTCGCATCATTTTTCTTTTTTGCCCCCCGACAAAGATTGGTTTTAGTGTATTGGGAGATAGTGGTGCTTAGTATGTTGTCCACTTCCCCGACTTTAATAAAATTGTCTGAAATTGCTATATCTATATCAGCCTTCTTCAATAATGGTCAGTCTCCGAAGGATCCGCATGAGATTTAATTCGAAAGTGACGTATTTCCACCCCTCTTTTTTTTTGTTTTTGAAAAAACATTTTGTAATCGCGTGTAAATTATATTGGCAGATCGACGACACATGATTTCCACAAGTGACAAATGATTCGATGAAGAAGGATTCTTTCCATTCGTTTTGACCTCTCTCTCATCATAATCTCTCTAACATGGTGGGTGTCGTGTTTCCCAAATTGTAAAAATGTGCATTCGGAATGATTCGCACGATCGATCGATCGTGGGCCAAAGTGATTGGAATCATTAGATCAGCATCTGCCCACAATTCATAAATTTTCCGTATTTGGCATCATATGCTTTTTCTCTGTTATTAAAGTTAGCATATGCCTTTATTTATTTATTTATTTATTTATTATTATCCTTTTTCAGATATTTTTTCCCAATTAAATTTTCAAAAAAAAAGAAAACATTTTGGTAAATTTGGTAGGGGTGGGGGGGGGGGGCGATGATTTGGAAGATTTGGTGAAGCAAGTCATCGCCCTTGTGCTCAAAGTGGTCACGGGGCTCGTCTTGTCCCGTCGCATTCTCTCATCAATTATCGCCGCCTTTCCTATGTTCTTGCTTTTTACTTTTCTTTTTTTCAATTGTTCTTTTTTGTTTAATGTTGCAAAAAAGGCATGGTGGGATTTGTTTTTATCTTCCTATCTAAGTTCAATTGCATTTTGACCAGGGCAAAAACATTGCTTAGTCAAAGTTCAAACCAAGAGTGCATGAAAGCAAGTATGCCACGTGGAAAACTACAAAAAAGTCATAAATCTATTATGCATGTGCTAATTTAATCCTAAACTTTCAATTGTACCAATCGAGTTCTAAACTTTTTGACGATTTACCAATGTAGTCCATCATGCCAATCTTTGCCAAAAATCGCTGACATGGACGTCGGTCGTTCTACGTGGCATGATCGGCGCTAACGAGGATAAATTTTGCATCTTTTAAATATTTCTAATTTTTTTTTATTTCTTCTTTCCTTTTTCTTTTTATTTCTCTTTTTTTCCATTGTGGCTAGCGACCACTAGGCGAGGGCGGCGACCCCTCACCGGTTGTGGTTATTGAGCTTGGCCACAATGAAAAAAATAAAATAAAATAAAAATATTCAGAATTTTTTTTAAAAAAAATGGTATAATTTGTCCATGTCAGCGCCTGTCGTGCCACATAAAACGGTCCAATGTCAGCAATTTTCGGCCAAATGACTACATTGTCAAATCATCAAAAAGGTTTAGGACTGCATTAGTAAGAGCGCGTTACATTTAAGACTTTTTTGGTACTTTTCCCTATGTCTTGTGAATGTTACATAGCAACAAGTGGTGTGGCCAATTGAAGCGAGCGACTTCGAATTTTAAACGTCACGTAGGATCATATGTCACACAAGCAATGTGCGGTTGTGCCAGCCTTGTAATACTTTTTTCTCGAGATGCGGATGTTGCAATTCTTGCGACTCACATACTTGGAACAGCTAATCGATATCATTGTGACTGAGCCAAAAGTGCCGTACGCGATAATCGGAAGGATTGATTGCATCTTTTGTTTTCGAGTTTAGATTTACATTGCATAAAAGAGGATAGATACACTATTTGCGGGTATTTATTTATTTTTTTGTCGAAAATTGCGGGCATTTGAAGCATGAAGTTTTTGACCAAAACAAAAGCATGAAGTTTGATTTCTTTGGAAAAGTTCGATCGAAAGCTCTTCTGGTTCAACGAACGTGGGCCTTTTATGTCTGCAAATGATAGAGCCCAAAGTGTACTATCCTTCTCAACTTAAACTTGCTTATGAAAGAAAATTAGGAATTTCAATTTTGTGTATAAGATAAACGAGTCTTTCCTACCGGCTTTCGACCGAAAATAAAAAAAAATAACATAGTGATTAAAATCTTTTGTATAGACCATGTAAAATAGTGTAATTTCGGAATGAATAATTTCACCGATCTTCTATCGATTTCGATACATGATAATCCTCCGTCACCGTGTTTTCCCAATACAACACAATCAAAACCCAATAAAATAGTCTCCTAAAGACAACGGCGGTTGGATACCTCAATTCATAAAACATTTTTACAAAAAAAAAATTTCACGAAAAAGTTGGCCAGCAAAATCTATAAAAAAAAATAAAATAAAATTGATGGAAGTTTCTCTATAAAAAACTGAAAAATAAATAAATAAGAAGCTTGTTCAAAACAATGGATTAGATGGTCAAACTATAAGGCTCCCTATCTGCTCGTGCAACTTCGGTCCAATTCCATCTACAAGCACGCACGTGCGTCGACATTGAAATCACACTAGTTATAATGAAATGACATGAGAAGACATGGGAACAAGAGGTTAGGTAGTTAATCTCGTATCTAAAAATTAATTAATTAGCGAACTTGTGGCTAATAATCATACTTTTCGCAATTTTTTTGGGGGCTCTGATCAGATTGATTGTTCGGTTGAAACCCATTTTAATTGTCATTTTTTTTTATCAGTAATTCTTTGGAATTTTCCTGAGGCATGACTTAGGTGAATTTCCAATCTCGCGTGCCATGTTTTTCACCGTCATTGCCCGACACGTACTAGGAAAAGTGTGGGGCGACCGAATAAAGATGTCGCTTTTTCGATGCTTTGAAAAATCCACGTGCTACAATAGTGTGACCCCCGACTTTACTTTACGCAAATTTTATATGGTCAAAAATGGAAAAAATTCATCATCGTATAATACCGAATGCAAGCTTTTCTACTTCATCCACGGAGCTTTAAGGACCAATTAATTGTATAATCCCGCAAAAACCCTCTAGAGCATTCGGTATTATACGATGTTAAATGGGTAGTAAATAGATTTACAACTTACTTAGACCCCCACACACCTCCATGAGTCTCTCTTCATTCTTTCTGGCCCTCACTCGATCTCGTGCTCGCTCACTCCGCACTCTCGCTTCAATTTGGGTAAGAATTCCTAAATTTGGTTAAATATGGAAGTGTTTTAGGAATATGAGCTAGGTGTTAAATTTGCATTCCATGAAAATGAATCTATTTGGATTGAGTCATTTTCGACCGACCCGACCCACCCGTTTGACGGGTCTACTATGCTTAAACTTATTTATGACTAATTTATTGAATATAACTAATTCATATAACAGCTCAGCCCATCATATATGAGTTAATAAATGGGTTTTATGACTCATTTGACCGATCTATTCATAAGATGTCCACTTTTCTCGTTTGAGAGTTGAATTCGCGTGCTCTCTCGGTGTCATTCCAGGAGAACGAACTTTCGTGAATATACGTGACGTCGATAGGCGATTCGAGGACTTTCGAAGATCTTGTAATTGGAAAAGGGAAATATCTGTGACGTTAAGACGCGGCTCGTCCAGAGATACACGCCCGATTCCATGTTAGCTCATGGCTCGAGAGCATCCCGGTCTTTATGGACGCGTCCTCTTAGATTTTGTAGGGGTCAATCAACAACACGGCTAAGGACCAACCGACCCAACTCTGTGAGTCGTGAAGCTGTGGGCTACGCGTGACGGTGCGTGTTGTTAAGTGGCCGATATTAAGGAGCTTAATCACGGCCTAAATTAGGTCAACGTCTACTCGGCTTTAAGATTAATTAGTGATAATTAGAAATTAATCTTGTGTACAGGAGGAGTACCGTCACATGCATGCGGAGTCGGAGATTGTGCGCATGGCTTGGTCAGCCCACCGACCCGTTGACCAGAGACCACCACCACCTCCACGAACGTCAAACCTTTGACCTTTGATCGCATAACATTAACGTTAGCCCTCCTCCTATTTAGGTTTGTCAGCCTCCACTCTAGACGCTGTCCAATTCATCTTTTCCCTCTTCCCCATTTCAACGTTTCAACGGTCAACCGTTCAAAACTCATGCCACAAAACATAATTATCCAAGTTTTGAATGTTGAACCGCGTGCATCAATGAAGCTTGCCTTGCTTGCCCTTTTATAAGTACCAAGAATCGTTCTTCTGTCTTCCGTCAAACATCACAAGCCATACCTAGAAACGTTGCAACCAACCATTCCCACTCCCAACCTTCAATCTCCCTAAACTCATTCTTTTCCGACTAAAGAGATAATGATCTCGAAGTGGAGGCGACGGATGGCCGCCCGGCGCGCTCGCAAGCTGGAGCTGCGGAGCGGGGACGAGGCCTACGAGGAGGTGGAGCTGACCGTCCCGAGCGAGTTCAAGTGCCCGATATCGCTCGACCTGATGAAGGACCCCGTCACCCTGTCCTCCGGGATCACGTACGACCGCGGGAGCATCGAGACGTGGATCGAGGCCGGGAAGCAGACGTGCCCCATCACCAACCGGGCCCTTGGGAGCCTCGAGCCGGTGCCGAACCACATGATAAGGAGGATGATCCAGGACTGGTGCGTCGAGAACCGGTCCCACGGGATAGAGCGGATCCCGACCCCGAGGATCCCTGTGAGCTCGATGGAAGTCGCGGAGATGCTCGATAAGATTTCCGAGGCTAGCAAAGCGAAAGACCAAAGCGTTTGCAGGAAGCTGGTGGTGAAGATGAAGGCCTTGAGCAAGGAAAGCGAACGGAACAAGAAGTGCTTCAAATCCAACGGAACGGGTTCCGTCTTGGCTGCAGCGTTTGAAGCTTTCTCGGAGACATCGAGCCCGGATGAAGATTATGACGCGGTCTTGAAGGAAATATTATCTGCCTCGACATTGATGCTGCCTCTTGGCGTAGAGGCCAAGTCGTGCCTAGGATCGCCCTCTTCTTTACGCTGCATGGTCGGGTTCTTGACAAGCAGCGACTTGTCCTCTAGATGGAACTCAGCTATGGCACTGAGAGAGATCGTCTCGTCGGACAAGCGGAAGATCCAGGCTTTGGCTGAGATCGAAGGAGTCTCGGACTCGCTGTTCAAGCTCGTCAAGGAACCCATTTGCCCCGCGGCAACAAAATCTTCATTGATTGTCATTTATCACATGGTGACTTCGTCACATCCGGCTAAGGACACAATCATATCAAGATTCGTGCAAATGGGTTTGGTCTCTTTGCTTGTGGAGACACTCGTGGATGCCGATCGGAGCACATCTGAGAAGGCGTTGGGAGTTCTCAACGGGATCTGCGACCACGAAGAAGGGAAAGAACTGGTGCGCGATAATTCATTGGCCGTGCCAGTCCTGGTGAAGAAGTTGCTGCGGGTCTCGGATTTGGCCACGGAGTTCTCGGTGTCGGTTCTGTGGAAGCTGATGGCGACCGGCGAGAGCGGCGGAGATGGTGGAGGGGTTTTGGCCGAAGCTCTTCTGGTGGGTGCTTTCCAAAAGCTGCTGGTGCTTCTTCAGGTCGGGTGTGGAGAGAGTACCAAAGAGAAGGCGACGCAGGCGGTGAAGCTGTTGAATCTGCACAGAGAGAGGTTGGAGTGTATCGATTCGCTGGACTTCAAGGATCTGAAGAGGCCTTTTTGATCATTAACTGATTGAGGTGTATCATTATTGTTAGTTGTAGATAGGAAAAAAAGCAGGAAGCGTTATAGATGATAAGACTAGTTACTACATGCTTCATAAGATTTAAATGTACAGAATTTGGACCGATTGGAGGAAAACGAAGATTCAGAATACACTATTTCGGTTTGTTTATTCATCAGGATCTTCATATGCATATACTGGTGCAAACGGACTAAGATCGGATGAAAATAAATTTAAACATGAGCGATATCTCGATGGGGCAAATCTTGCAACATTTGCCGGCCTTGTCATTGCCTTTCTGAAAGATATAAACTTCCTTGTTTAATGAAAAACAGTTGCTGGAGTCATAAGCATTCCTCGTTGACAATGAAAGTATCCCAAGCATTGTAGTTGCATTTCTTCAGTTGTGCAAAGACTTTCTCAGACTGTGTTCTTATTCAAAATCTTGCCCAAATGAACTGAATCGGTACAAATATGAAATTTTAGGAATTTTTTTGGTAATTTGTGCAAGAAAAATGATAAGTGATGCCTTTCATCGTGCAACAGATTGGCATTGTTTGGAAGTCAAAGATCCACAACTTGGTACAACTCTACCGTCTAGGTCTATAAATTGGCGTTGACATCAAATGAAGTAATTGAACACTAGAGTCACTAACGAATAATCGAAAAATGCGGTTCAATTTTGAAAAAAAGGAATTGGCTTTGCGAATTTCCAAGAGGTCGAATGGGCGGGCATGATATTTTCCTCATTAAAAATCCGTTCATCGTGATTGAATAAATTTTCCATTCGATGTCCCATTAACTCGATTTATGCACCAAGACCGGTGATCCGATTGTTTCAAAATGGAAAGATAAAAAGAAAAAGAAAAATAAAACATACATAAAAAATTAATAAAATATGAAAATAATATTAAAAATTATTCACGTCTGTGCCAGCCGCGCCATGTAAAACGGCCGATGTCATGTTTGTCATTTCCAGCTAAAATTCGCCGGATGGACTGAATCAGTACAAATGAAAAAGGTTTAGGAATTTTTTTTGGATGATTTTCTCAACAAAAATGATGAAATCATTGTGATATCTTTCGTCGTGCCATAGATTGAAGTACTACCGGAGATTAAAGTGGAAGTGATGGAGAAGAACAAGTGTGACGACCCCAAAACCCCAAGCAATTTATCATGGATATTCTGAGATAATAACGAGATGACTGGGCTGCGCATGATAGGTCTCGATTGGGCCAAGTACCTGAAAATTGGACAAGACGAGGACGATGGAAGCGCACGGACACGCAGGGGGCCACGTGTCAAGCACGCAGCCAAGGAGAGGACACATGGCGCACGTGTCATGATGTGGCATGGCGATGCCACGTGGCCGCTAGCATGCATGCCACGTGGCAGCTGTATGTGGTCGGCGGTGACACGTGTCACGTTGTGGTTCGCCCATCCATCAGCTGCTTCCTCTTATAAATAGATCCTGACATCAGTTCATTTCGTCATTCGATTGTCAGAACCTCTCTAGAACGCTCCCACACCCTACCTCTCACACACCTAGACTCTCTGCAGCTCGCGCCCCGGTCTGCCGTAGGTCGTTGGTATCGCCCGTCGTCGTTGTCGTCGTTTCGCCGTAAAAAAGGCTAAGGCGAGTGAATTTCTAACTTTTATAGTCTGCATAGATTGACGTTTGAATTATACGTCGATGGTTGGTAATAACATCGTTTTCATGAAAACCTATTGATTCTTGAAATCTCATTGAATTGGATTGACGATAGAATGATATGTCAATGATTGTTTATACGTTTGTTTTCATGGAAACCTGTTGGATTCATATTCTTGAAATCTCACATGTTATGCATGATCATTAAATGCTTGAGATTTTTGCTAGAAGAGGTGCCGAGAAAGGTAAATTGCATAGTGTATGCATTTCATGGTGTTACTATATACCCCGTGGAGCCTGTAGGAGGCGGGATGCTTTCGATGTATTCGGAAATTGCCCCTGCACTTCGTACGAACTGGAATGATACCTCGAGGTGTTATGGAGGTCGAGATGCTTTCAATGTATTCGAAAATTGCCCCTGCGCTTCATGCGAACTAGGATGATACCTCGTGGAACTGGAGGGAAATGAGAAGCTTTCGATTGGTTCGAAAATTGCTCCTGCGCATCGTGCGATCTGGAATGCTTCTTGGGGAAAGAAATGCCGCATGAAAAGTTATAAGCGAGGACGGTCTCTTGGTGAGTCAGCGGTTGCATTGCATATGAGATCATAATGAATAGAAAGAAATATATCATCTCGTTTGCATCTGAACTTTGAACTGTTGATGATATGTATTCTGATTTCAATGCTTGCATGCTATTGGGTTAGACGTTTATTCGCAGGGCGTAAGCTCACCCTCGTTGATTTGTGGTTTTCAGATAGAAATAATGCCACGGGTTAACCCTACTATTCCGACCATCTGCTATGGCGTCCCCCGAAAGTGCATTGCCTCTTGGGAGGAACACATTGACATGGACCACCCTGAGATCCGTTTTAAGAAATTGATAAGTACGTTATCTGTTGAGGTAGGCCTGGCTTCTGCCCCGGTCCTGTACCATTTCATGACTCTGTATATCGTTGGAGACAGCCACGAGCTCTTGGTTCCCCTTCCCATGAGTGCGGACGCTGGTAGTAGCGGTGCAGGAGGCGGACAAGCTTAGTTTGGATGTGGTACGGTGGGGATGAAGTTTTCGATGTACAGGGGTGAAGTTTTCCAAGACCGACGCAAAAATTTGAATGTATATAAGTTGCGTTACGGTCTGTAGTAGTGGTTGTTTTGTATCCCGCGTCCTCAGGAAAATAAACCGTACTGGAATGTAAATATATGGTATGAAATGGAAGGAAAATGTTGGAATCTGAATATTGTCTCCATTTTATGATTGCATTAACTGAATAGTGGAACCCTATAAAGCCATGACCCTTAATAGGCGTGCCTACCAGATTGATTGGAGTTTGTTGATATACACTTGTATGCTGCATGGCTGCTTAATCTGTTCTGTTTATATATATGCTTTCGGATGCGCCATCTGCATAACAAGATAAGATTAAAGAAGAGAACGTGGTCTAGAAAGCCTTCCCCAAGAAGGCTGTAGCGGAATTGGGACATCAAAACAAGTCCCTTCCTCAAAGTCAAATGCAAAGGAGATGTATGATGGCAGTGGATATGAGGTACCCTGCCGAAATAGAGCAGCCCTCCAAATGCAGTCAAAGTAGTTTTCTATGTTTTTGTTTTCCTTTTTTTGTACACAAAATAAGAAGACGATGGAATGATAATGAAAGCTTTTATTTGAGATTTCCATATAATAAGATGACATTTTGTTGGTTCTTGACTATGTGTTATTTCCAGGAAGTAATACTGGAAATTTAAAGTGAAAGTGACTGAGAAGAACAAGCCCTTTCTTCAAACTCAAATCCAAAGGAGATGGATGATGGCAGTGGAGACGAGAAAACCTGCACAAACGGAGCAGCCCTTCAAATGCCCTCCCAATCTGTTCGCCTTATTGGATACTATTAATGTACATGATTTGAAACTCTAAATCTCACGAGTTCATGCATTTTACATTATCTAATTGGAATGTATTTTTTCATTCCGGAAAATAGTATTTATGTACTTTTTTTCTTATCAAATTTGGCTAAACTTTGATCAGGCATAAATTTTCTTTCTGATGTCCCGTTAACTCAGATTTTTGCACCAGTGGAAGATCGTTGATACGACTGTTTCAAAATGGAAAGAGAAAAGAAAAATAAAAAATACATCAAAATTTAGACAAAATATGAAAATAATGTTTAAAATTGTCCATATCTGCACCAGTCGCGCCATGTAAGACAGTCGACATCCATGTTTGTGATTTCCAGCCAAAATTGACCAGATGGACCGAATCGGCATAAATGTAAAAGATTTAGGACCTTTTTTTTTTTTTTTTTTTGGTAATTTCCCCAACGAAAATGATAAAATCGTTGTGAGACCCTTTCATTGTGCAACAGATTAAAGTAATACTAGAGATTCAAAGTGTAAGTGACATAGAAAAACATGCCCCTTCCTCAAACTAAAATGCAAAGGAGATATATGATGGCAGTGGAGATGAGGGACCCTGTAGAAATAGAGCAGCCCTCCAAAGTAGTTTTCTATGTTTTTGTTTTCCTTTTTATGTGCACAAAGTAAGAAGATGATGGAATGATAATGAAAGCTTTTATATGAGATTCTCATACAATAAAATGACATTTTGTTGGTTCTTGACTACGTGTTATTTCCATGATGTGATAATGGAGATTTAAAGTGGAAGTGACGGAGAAGAACAAGCCCCTTGTTCAAACTCGAATGAGATGGATGATGGCAATGGAGACAAGGGACCTGCAGAAACCGAGCAGCCTTCCAAATGCCCTCCAAACCCGTTCGCCTTGATTGGATATAATTAATTTAGATGTTTTGAAACTCGAAATCCCACTAGTTCAGGCATTTTACATCATTAAATTGGAATATATCTTTAAAAATGGTATTTAAATATTTTTCTATCGAATTTGGCAAAACTTTGATCAGGATAAAATTTTCTTTCCGATGCCCCTATTAACTCGATTTTTGCACCAAGAGAAGACCGGTAATCCGATTATTTCATAATGGACAGAGAAAAGAAAAGAAAAATTCAAAAAAATATGAGAATATTATCAAAAGTTGACCACGTGAGCACTGGCTGCGCCACTTAAGACATTGGGATGTCCAACTTAGTGATTCCCGGTCAAAATTTACCTAATGAACTGAATCGGAACGAATGCAAAAGGTTTAGGACTTCTTTGGTAATTTTCTCAACAAAAAATGATAATCATTGTGATACCTTTCCTTGTGCAATAGATTGAGTTTGTAAGTCGGTATTTTCGATGATGATAAAAAGTATTAGATGAGATATTGAACTTTCTTCATTCATTTATATCCAATAAGTATGGGTTTGTTCAAAGCCCCTCTGAATTAGGCTCCTTAATTCGTCAATTGTTGATATTGGTACAATAACATTTTCAACGGATTCCATGTGCTGGAAATTTAAAGTATGAAAATTTCCTCTTACTCTATGAAAAGATAATAAAATTAACTAAACAAATGCACATATTTTTTATTTGCCTTTTAGCCTTTCTCTATATTTTTGTTTTCCTTTTTTTATGTGCGCAAAATAAGAAGACATAGAATGATAATGAAAGCTTTTATTTGAGATTTCCATTCAATAAGATGACATTTTGTTGGTTCTCAACTACTTGTTAATTCCAAGAAGTAATACTGAAGATTTAAAGTAGAAGTGACTGAGAAGAACAAGCCCCTTCTTCAAACTCAAATCCAAACCATATGGATGATGGCCAGGGAATTTGCAGAAATAGCCCTCCAAATGCCCTCCCAAGATGTAATTAATTCAGATGATTTGAAACACTAAATCTCACGCATTCATTCATTTTACATCATCTAATTGGAATATATTTTGAAAGTGGTGTTTATGTATTTTTTTATATATTGATTTTGGCTAAACTTTGATCACGCATAAATTTTCTTTCCGATGTCCCATTAACTCGATTTTTGCACCTACGGAAAACTGGTGATCCGGTTGTTTCAAAATTGAAAGAGAAAAGAAAAAGAAAAATAGATTTTTTTTTTGAAAATTACGAAAATATTATTAACAATTGTTTACGTCAGCGTCGGTCGCGCCACATAAGACGATCGACGTCCAGTGATTTTCAGCCAAAATTGATCGGATGGACTAAATTGGCACAAATGCAAAAAGTTTAGGATTTTTTGGTAATTTTCTCAATAAAAATGATAATCACTGTAATATCTTTCCTCAACAGATTGAGTTTGTAAGTCGGTACTTTCGATGACAATAAAAAGTACTATATGAGATCTTGAACTTTGTTCATTTATTTGTGTCCCATAAATATGCCTAATTCCCTCTGAATTAAGCTCCTTGGTTCGTCAATTGTTGAACTGCCAGCAGTATCTTGAAATGATCATTTTAGAGAGTAAGAACAAAAGGTGGGGCATCTCTCCATGGTCCAGCAACAGTGCGGTAAACATAAACTTTATATGCTTGACCATCACTGCTCTGCTCATCCTTCATTACTTCAGCATTCAACCTAGGCCTCTCCCTAGCCAATAACTCACACCCATTCAATGTCACTTTGCAGGTCGACATTCACAAAGACCTCATAGACTCATACTTCTCCAATCCCGAGAGCCTTTTCCCTAATTGGAGATTAATGGGCTGAATTAAGCTAAGAATAGGCCTAAGGCCTTTGTACTTTCGGCTAGTAGCCCCATGCCTTGGCTGAATTTTTTGATGAGTTCTGGATCCGTCTGTGCGTCTCTTTCACGTCAGTTTCCGCTGCCGATCCAATTAAATGCAAATAACAGTAACATTTTCAATGGATACCATGTACTGAAAATTAAAAGTACCAAAGTTACCTCTAACTTTGTCAAAAGATAATCAAATTAACCAATCAAATCCAGATATTTTTTACTTGCCTTTTAGTCTTTCTGTATGTCCAATTTCAAGCACTTGGTATTGCTTGGAAGTCGAAGATCCACAAGCGTATCTTGATACAACTCAACCATCTAGACCTATAAATTCGCGTTGACATAAAATGAAGTACATTAACATTAGAGTCACTAGCGAATCATCGAAAAATGAGGTCCAATTTTGAAAAAAAGAAATTGGCATTGTGAATTTCCAAGACTTGGGTCAAATGGGTGGTCATGATATTTTTCTCATTGAAAATTCGTTCATTGTGATTGAATATAATTAATTTAGATGATTTGACACTCTAAATCTCACGAGGTCATGCATTTTGCATCATCTAATTGGAACATATTTCATAATTTTTTTATTGAATTTGGCTAAACTTTGATCTGGCATAACTTTTCCATCCCATGTCTCATTATCTCAATTTTTGCACACAAAAAAGAACTTGTGGATTGAGAATTTTCTGTTATCCATTAGTTCGATGCTCAATATTTCCGAAACGATAGGCTGGTTTTTTCTTCATTAAAAAAAAAAAATTACACTTCGCTTCTTTTAGCAACCCCGACATTAATCTCTTTTGTGGCCACTAGGCGACATTGGACCTAGGCCGCATCTGAGTCGGGCAACTACAGGCTTTCGCCATTCTCCGATCGAGGACGGTACAAAACCGAAGCAGGGTTTGCAATGGGTATGTGCATTTCGTAGTTTGTTTTGCAAGAAGGTATAACTATTCTTTGATATTGCCATAATTGCTATCTATTTTACCTCTAAAACACTATAAATTGTAACCAACGACATTCTTGCGGAAAAGCACATTATAGTTATAAGCTACGATATCGTAATATGTATTATTAATGTGATAAATCCCGATAATTATATAACAATTGTGTATAAGGGTAACTATGAAATAAAACACAATTTACAGTTAATGGATAACTATGATTATTTGTTATTTACAAACATGGTTCCACCGATCATGAAAATTTATAATTAATCATTTTAGTTGATAAGCGTGTAATTTTGGAGAAAATTACCAAAAAATTCTTAAACCTATTGTAATCATGCCAATTCAGCAGTAAACTTTTTTTTACCGATTCAGTTTTAAACCTTTTATAATTGTGTCAATTCAGTTTGTCCGGCAAAATTTAGTTGGTTGGCGGTGACGGGGTTGAGAGAGAATAGGGAGAAATGGAGATATGAGAAGCGAAATTGGTTGTAGGGTTTTTTAGGGGTCCGCTGAAGAGAGAGCGCGCGGGGTTGAGAGAGAATGGGGAGAAATGGAGACATGAGAAGCGAAATTCGTTGTAGGGTTTTTGAGGGGTTTAAATGGGGTCCATCGGAGAGAGAGAGAGCGCGGGGTTGAGAGAGAACAAGGACAAATGGGATCTCTTATAAGGATAACTTTTATGGTTAATACCACGAAAAACCCCAAGCTGGTACGCCAATGACAAATTTACCCCAAACTATTTTTTTGACCACTAAAAATCCTAAACTGGTACATTTGAGACAAATTTACCCCAAACTGGTACACTTGCGACAAATTTACCCTCCGTTCGTTTTCGCTAAATTTTACCATCAAATTGCTGAGTTAGATGACACGTGACAGTTGACAGATGTATCCATTTGAGATTTTTACCCTTTGTTTGTCACTGTTGTATCGGTTTGAGGTTTTTCGTGATATTAACTCAATTTAACGGAAACTAACATATGGTAAATTTATCACAAGTGTACTAGTTTGGGATTTTTTAAGGTAAAAAAATTAGTTTGGGGGTAAATTTGTCACAGGTATACCAGTTTAGAATTTTTGGTGGTCAATAAAATATTTTAGGGTAAATTTGTTATATGTTACCAGTTTGGGATTTTTTGTGGTCAAAAAAATAGTTTGGGGTAAATTTGTCATAGGTGTACCAGTTTGGGGTTTTCCGTGGTAAAAAAAATAATTTTGGGTAAATTTGTCACAAGTGTACCAGTTTGGGGTTTTCGTGGTATTAACCCTAACTTTATGTCATGTTTTGCCACTCATTTTTTATCATTAGGTTTTGAATTTGTGATTGTTAGATCACAATATTCTTCATAAATCTCTCTCCATTTTTCCTGGACTATAACCGCGGGTAGTCGACTAAATTTTTTTGAAAGAATTTCGTTTTTGATAGAAAAGACAAAAGGAGTTTTTTTTGGCTTACAATCCGAATAATATTCATTTCTTGCTTGAATTGGTTCTCTTTGTTTTGGAATATATTTTGAAAAAGGGTATTTATGTACTTTTCTTTATCTAATTTGGCTAAACTTTGATCAGGCATAAATTTTCTTTCCGATGACCCATTAACTCGATTTTTGCACCAACGGTCATTCGATTGTTTCAAGATGGAAAGAGAAAAGAAAAATAAAAAAATTATTCGAAAAAAAAGTGAAGATATTATCAAAAATTATCCGCGTTAGCCCCGGCTGCACCATGTAAGACGGTCGACGTCCATGTCAATGATTTTCTGTCAAAATTGGCCGGATGGACTAACTTAGCATAAATGCAAAAAGTTTAGGACTTTTTAAAATGATAATTAGATATCTTTCTTCTGCAACAGATTGAGTTTGTAATTCGGTACTTTCGATATCAATAAAAAGTATTAGATGAGATCTTGAACTTTCTTCATTCATTTTCAAAGCCCCTTTGAACTGGGGTTTTTAGACATCAGTAACATTTTCAATGAATACCATGCTCGGGAAAGTAAAAGTACCAAAATTTCCTCTTACTCTATCAAAAGATAATCAAATTAACCGGTTATTCTTTCTTTATGTCCAATTTCAAGCACTTCGCGTTGTTTGGAAGTCAAAGATCCACAAGCGTATCATGATACAACTCTACCATCTAGGCCAATAAATTGGCATCGAAATCAAAGGGAAAAATTCAAAAAAGGGCCCCAAATCCACTTATTTTTTCAAATAAGGGCCTGAAATGGCCATTGATTCAATAAGGGCCCGAAATGCTCTTTTTGTCTCAAACAAGGGCCTGATGTGGCCATGCCTGTTTCAAATAAGGGTCTGACCTCGCCGGCCGGCTGGTAGGCCAAATATTCCGGCCGATGAAGGATATTTTCGTCAAAACATAATTTAACCTAATTTTTAGTTAAATTATATTAAAAGTTAAAAAAAAGTAAAATAAATAAAATAAAAAAGAGATACAGGCGGGAGGGGACTGCCCTCCTGCCTATGGCCGTTGCCCCACCGTCGGTGGGGCGGCGGCCATGACTAGCGGGGTCGCCGGCGCCTCCGCGTGGGCCGGCGACCCCGCCGACCCGAGGCGAGGGCCTGCTCGCCCTCGCCAGAGTCGAGAGAGGGCCACGACCCTCGCCCAGGTACGGGGGACGGCCGCGGCCCTCGGCGAGGGTCGCCTACCCGCCTTCGACTGAAGGGTCGGCGAGGGTCGCCGACTCGTCTTCAACTAAAGGGTTGGCGACCCTCACCGTAGTCCGGCCGAGGGCCGCGGCCGTACCCCGTACCTGGGCGAGGGTCACGGCCCTCTCCCGGCTCTGGCGAGGGCCTGTTAGCCCTCGCCTCCGGTGGGCGGGGTCGCTGGCCCATACTGAGGTGCCGGCGACCCCGCCGGCCATGGCCGCCGTCCCGTTGGTGGTGGGGCAGCGGCCACAGGCGAGAGGGCAGCCCCCTCTCGCCTGTGTCTCTCTTTTTTTTTTTACTTTTTTTTATAATTTTTTTAAAAAAAAGAAAAAAGGAAAAACAAATAAATAATAATAATAATAAAATATGAAATGATCAAAATGCCCTTACTAACTGGTAAGTCGTGCCCTTTTTTGAAACTGTTAAGGTCACTTTAGGCCCTTATTTGAAACAATATCCATTTCGGGTCCTTATTTGAGACAAAGGGAGCACTTCATGCCCTTATTTGAAATAAGGTCAACTTCAGGCCCTTATTTGAGAAAATGAAAGGACTTGGGGCCCTTTTTTGAATTTTTCCCGAAATCAAATGAAGTACTTGAACACTAGAGTCACTAGCGAATCATAAAAAAATACGGTTCAATTTAAAAAACAAATTGGCATTGCGAATTTCCAAGACTTGGTTGAACGGGCTTGATATTTTCCTTATTAAAAATCCGTTTGTGCTGGTTGAATATAATTAATTTAGATAATTTGAATCTCTAAATCTCACGAGGTCATGCATTTTAAATCATCTAATTTGAATATATCTTGAACAATGGTATATGTGTAATTAGTATTGAATTTAGCTAAACTTTGATCAGGAATAACTTTTCCATCCGATGTCCCATTAACTTGATTTTTGCACCAACAGAAGACCGGTGATGCGATTGTTTGACAATGCAAAAAAAAAAAAAAATCGAAAAAATATGACAATATTATTAATAAAGTTTCACGCAGCGCCGACCGCGCCACGTAAGAAAGTTGACGCACATGTGAGTGATTTCCATCTTTGCATAAATGTAAAAGGTTTAAGACTTTTTAAAGTAATTTTCATCATATTGGAGATTCAAAGTGGAAGTGACTGAGAAGAACAAATCTCGTCTTTCCTGGTGGTGTTCGACCACCCCGTCTATCAAAAGCTACTTGAGATTCTACGCGGACCGTGGAATTGAAAGCTGCTAGTAGTAGCCAAGTAGATAAATCTTCTTAAGGACGGGTACTCCTGATGGAATGGACGATGGAAGGAAGAGAAAGCGAGAGGAGGTAGAGCCAAACTTAAAATGTTCTTCAAACCCAAATGCAAAGGAGATGTACGATGGGCAGTGGACGTGAGGTAACCCTGCAGAAAAGCATCCTCCAAATGCAGAAAAGGTCGTTTTCTATGTAATACTGGAGATTTAAAGTATCCTATTTTCTTTTCCCTCCCTTAAATAGACAAGTCCCATCCTAAAAAATCTCCGCCTCCTCCTCTCTTTCCGGGCATCTCCATATTCTTCTTCTTTTTCACTCATTTCTTCGATGGCTACTACCGTCTGCCTTGATGATAATTAGGCACGCTTGAGAGTTGACCAGGTATGAGTTTGGGTCGGCACAGAGGAAATAGGGACCAGAAGTGACAGGAAGAACAAGAAGCCCTTTCTTGAAACTCAAATCCAAAGCAGATGGATTATAGCAATGGAGACGAGGGAACCTGCAGAAACAGAGGCGCCCTCCAAATCCGTTTGCTTCGATTGGATATAGTTAATTTAGATGATTCGAAACTCTAAATTTCACGAGTTCATGCATCTTACACCATCTAATTGGAATATATTTTGAAAAATGGTATTTATGTACTCTCTTTTTTTTATATCGAATTTGGCTAAACTTTGATCAAGCATAAATTTTCTTTTCGATGTCCCATTAACTCGATTTTTGCACCAGCGGAAGACCAGTGATCCGATTGTTTCAAAATAGAAAGAAAAAAGAAAAACATATAAAAAATTCAAAAAATATATGATATATTTTAAAATTGTCCACGGTAGTGCCGGCTGCCCCTTGTAAGACGGTTGACATTCCTAAGGGAACCGGACTAAGCCGGACCATGTTCACCCGTTACATGTCAAATTTCCAACCAAAATTGATCGTGCACAGATACCAAAGGTTTAAGGACTTTTTGCTAATTTTCTCAACAAAAATTATAACCTCGCGCAACAGATTGAGTTTGTAAGTCATTACACTAAAAAGTATTAGATATCTTGAACTTTCAAAGCCCCTTTCAACGGATATCATGTCCTGGAAATTAAAAGTAGCAAAATTACCTCTAACTCTATCAAAATATAAGGAAAAATTCCAAATAAGGGCTTGAAGTAGATCTTGTTTCAAATAAGGGCCTAAAGTGCTCCCTTTGTAGCATCCTGAAAACTAGCTCCTTAAATTAATAATTCTTGGACTGTAATGCTTGATCATTACCGTAGTGGGTTGTAATTTGAAACAAATACAACCTTTTAAATAATTATCCTTTTTGGAAATTATCATTCGATATCATCGAAGGAAAGTTTATGGACGAAAAGGTAGTCCGCCACTTAATTAGTCCTAAATGATTAAGGAATAAACGAAATGGATTAGAAAGCTGATTCATTGTGAGGTATGCTCGCAATAAATATAGCGGATTCGGTCGAAGTCCATTTCTCTTTTGTGAAAGTCACTTTGGATATATCGCGAAATGCATTCGCAATAAGTTATAAAGAGTTCCGTCGACCGAATGGTGTGCGACGTCACACCTAACTAGATGATCGAATCGACAAGAAATATACTTTGGAGAATTGAGTTACGTCGATGTCAAGAACCACAATCCCGGATTTCGATTGAACCTAATACGGTGCGACGAAATTTTTCGGACCTAAGGATGGATTAATTCCTCGAAATTGAACCTTAAAAATGGGGCCATATCGAGTTCGAAATTTAGCAAGACCCGGCCGAATGTATGATACACGATTATAGCGACTAGAGAGAAGGAATTTAATCAAGACTAAGAGGGCAATGGGCGGCAGAAGTTGAAGGGACCGTGCGCAAACCTGGAAGGGAAAGATTCCGTGCATGGGAAATGGGAAGACCAAAGAAAAAGAAAATTTTTGACACATGGCAACTTACTTCTTCCATGGAGCAATTCAGCTCATCATGAGCATTGGAAAGGAGAATTTGCACCGTTTTCCTTGCTGCCCTTCGTGCAATCCGCGGGCTAAAGAGAAAGAAAGAGGAGAGTGTGTGAGAGAGAGAGAGCTCATCTTTCTTCTTCCTTCTTACTTTCGGTGAGGTGAAAGTCTGAAGCTCCCGGCGACACTTGAAGCTCTCAGTCCAGCAGCCCCGACGCCGCCATCCGTTGCCTGCTTCGCTGGAGGTCAAACCACCCATTTCCCGACACCATCGACTACGAGGCGAGTTAATTTTGTCCCTCTCACCCTCATTTGCTACATTTTATGTGTTCATCCATGATTGGGATGTCCGAATCGGCAAGAAAGGAAATTGAACTCCTTGAACTCGAACTAATGAAATACGGGACAAACCGCCAGTCACGGTCGAAGAGTGGTGTTTGGTTATGCATGGTATGGGGTATTGGTAGCTTGAACAGACATGAAGTCTCGAATTGTAATTGGGCATTGTATAAACTGTAGTTTACCGTATGCGATGTTATAAGGCTGTTTTTGGGCTAAAAGTATATGGAATCGATTCTAGTTGCTGCTGGTCAGTACTGGCATGTGCGGTTTTGAGTTGTAGTCGGGCGGAAGACATCTTGAAATGTTGCCTATATGCTGCCTTATGATGGAACGTGTTCGTATGATGGAGTTGTGGTACCTCGTGCGAAAAATCTGAATTCCTATACATTAAGAATTGATTGCATTCACTCATCGACATTACTACGAGAAACATGTAATTGCATAACATTGCATTCTCTTGGAGAAAGAGGGCCACGGAAATACTCATGGTGGAAAATTTCCATGAGGGTCAGCGGAAATTGCCGATGAAAATATAAATTACGAGTCGGAAATTGACTCGGGAACGGAGGTGGCAAGTGGTGCAGAGGGGAGACATGCATACATTAATTTGCATCATACATATTTCCATCGTGCTTCTAATATATGTATATAAACTCTCCTATGTGAAACTTGGTTTAAGAAAATAATTTCTGTGTTGTGATGTTAATTATGTTTGAAAACCTCACATGTGAAGTTGGTCTACGAATTGTTGGATACGCCAGGAATGGACTCGAACGGTATGGTGAATCAAGCGAGCGTTAGAGTGATTGAATTTACTCGCTAAGGTAACTTACACTTGTGGTATTTGCGTTTTTTAGACTGACAGGATGGGTTCTATCCCGATTCCCCCTAGTTCCCGTTACGGCCTCCCTACAGAGCTAGTTACCGAGACGCAAGACTTTGAGATACCCAACGAGTACGGTATTACTTTTACTTGTGTGATTACGACTCTCACCGTCGACGTTGGGGTCGGCATGGCTCCCGTACAGTACCGTTTCGTGTCCATCTTCTTGGTGATAGATGGACAGCGCGAAGGCCCTATCCCCCAAGGCTGGTTCGACGGAGACGACGGCGACGGCGACGGCGACGGTGGCATGGACGATGGAGTAGTTGGCGGAGGGACGGCCGCGATGGCGGTTAGGTGGATCGGGATGACCGAGTAGCATTTTTGGAAAACCGCGATTCTAGAGTTGGAGTCTCGCGGCATTTTGACCTACGGTTGGTTAGGAGAGGGTTTGGTTTTCCATAGTTGGGGCTAGGTAACCGTGGAACCCCCAGGTTGACATCTCCATGTGTATATATCGACTAATGTAACTCGTAGGAACTCGTACTTACGGAATATACGTAATGACATCATGGCTTCTGTCTCGTGTTGTAAATTGATTGGTCTTTCACTATGAAATCGAAAACTTTTCGCTGTGTGAGAATAAATATTAGGTTAACATCGTTAATTAGGCGTGACGGCCTGGGATGTCACGGCTTTGGCGATAGCATCGGAGCGAGGGTGCTACACTCTTTGTATCAAAGAAGGGTATGATTAAAAGGTATTTTCGTCTTTTACTTTTTTGTATTTTTTTTCCTTTCCTTTTAATTTTTCTTTTCTTTTTCCTCTCCCCTCGTCGGCCTCAGGCGAGAGGGCCACCCTCGCCGCCGTCGGGCGAGGGTCACCCTCACCTGGGCTGGCGTCAGGTGACCTTTGCCCTCCGCGTGGGCTGTTGCCCTCACTGGCGTCGAGCGAGGGTAGCCGTTGCCTGGGCGGGCGAGGGTTCTTCGCTAGATCCGGTAGGACGAGCTTCGAGTGCCGATTTCTGGCCGAAAGTGAGAGCCTCCTCCTCGGCCTTCGTCGAAACTAAGCCACCGCCTTCGCCGCCGGTACGTGTTTGTGATTGTAGGCAGGGGCGTGTTTTGATCGTATCGCAGAGTTTACCTTTACTCAAGGAAAGGAGTTGGCATCGGAACTGTGAATCTGGCGGGCGACTGAGCAGTCGAGCATTCTCGGTTGGATGGAAATGCCCCCTAGAGTGGGGTGTGCTTCGATGAACTCGAGCTTGTCTGTTTGCGTGCCTCTAACAGCGCTCATCGAGCATAAAAGTTCGGATATCGTCTTGTTCCAAAAACGGGAAGGTTCTGCAACTCAGAAACCCAGAAACTCCAATTGAAATTCTACTGGTGGCAACGGCGAGGGAAGGTTCTGCAACTTGGAAACCCAAAAACTCCAATTGAAGATAAACCCAGAAACTTCAATTGAAGATAAACCCAGACATCATCCAACTCATAAACTCAGATTCGGTGAGGCCGGCGTCGGGCGAGGGCAACAGCCCAGGCGGTCGCCTGATGCCAGCCCAGCCTGAGCCCGACCATGGCCGGGGAGGGGAGAGGAGAAATAAAAAGGAAAAAGAAAAAAGAAAAAAGAAAAAGAAAAGAAAAGAAAATCAGAAAAAGGAAAAAAAAATTAAAAACTAAAAGACGAAAGTGCCTTTCGGCCAGGTCCTTTTTTGAAACAATGATGGCACTTCAGGCCCTTAATTAAAATAAAATCTACTTTATGCCCTTATTTGAGAAAATGAGAGCATTTTGGCCATTTATTTGGAATTTTCACAAAATATAATGAAATTAAGCAATCAAATCCATATATTTTTTACTTGCCTTTTAGTCATTCTTTATGTCCAATTTCGAGTACTTGGCATTGTTTGGAAGTCGAAGATCCACAAGCGTATCTTGATACAACCCTACCATCTAGACCTCTAAATTGGCGTGGACATCAAATGAAGTACTTGAACACTAAAGTCACTAATGAATCATCCAAAAATGTGGTCCAATTTTCACAAAAAGAGATTGGCATTGCGAATTTTGAAGACTTGGGTTGAACAGGCGGTCATGATATTTTCCTCATTAAAAATCCATTCGCCGTGATTGAAAATAATTAATTTAGATGATTTGAAACTCTAAACTTCACGGGGTCATACATTTTAAATCAGCTAATTAGAATATATTTTGAAAAATATGTAACTTTTATTTAATTTGGCTATACTTTGGTGAGACGTAACTTTTCAATCCGATGTCCCATTAACTCGATATATGCACCAACGGAAGGCTGGTTATCTATTTTTTTCAAAATAAAATAATTGAAAAAATATGAAAATATTATTAAAAAAATTTCACATCAATGCTGGCCGCGCCACGTAAGATGGTCGACGTCCCCACCTTGAATGAATAGGAAGTGTGGAGACCAACGTCACTAAAGTCACTTGTTATGAATAAATCATTCACTTTGCATCCAATGAATTGGGAGGTGATAACCCAATCTTAGATAAGTGATAAACTTAGGGTTCTTCTGACTTTGGTTTCGATGGTCCACATTTCGTATAGGAAGCCTCTAGTGTTAATATATTTTGGCCTTAGCATTTTCAGTTAGAAAGAACACAAAAATCAAATAAAGTGAATGTAGTTGTTTAGTCAATCCCCACCTTCCCCACCTTCAATGAATAGAAAGTGTGGAGACTAATGTGACTAAATTCACTCGTTATGAATCAGCCATTCTCTTTATATCTAATGAATTGGGAGGTGATGACCCAATCTTGGATCAGTGATAAACTTAGGCTGCGTTTGGTCGTCTGGATTTCTAGACATGATAGGATTAGATATGATAGGATATGAAATCTAGGGATTTTGCCATATCATATCCATTATTTGGTGAATCGCAGTAATAAAATCGGATATGTGCATATTATATGATATTCATTGTTTGTCATTTGCACATATCGATACAAATGAACCTGAAAATACACAAACGAAGAGTATACGAATATCTCATAATTCACTCCCAACTCTAGTAAGAAAGAGAAAATATGATCATTCACATTTGCAATTACGAATTTTTTTTCTCTCTCTCGTTACTTTGGTTAAACTTCAACATTAACCATAAAGCTACAAAGGAGAATGAGTTTTGACTCTCTTTCTGCTTTTATAAACTTTTGACGTGAACCAAAAACCTACGAATGAGAATAAGTTTTGACTCTCTCGCCGTTTTCGTAAAGTTTTTGTAAACTAAAAAACTACAAAGGAATGAGGAAACTTCAACATGAACCAGAAATACATGAGAAAATGAGATGGAGATTTCTAGGTTTTTTTTAGAAATTTCATTGTCCTACATTCATTGAGAATTAGGAAGATCATTTTCAAGTTCGAATTTGTTCATTTAAAATATGGTTCTTCTACTTCATTTTTATTTACTTATTTTTTTTCTTTTTTTATATATCTTTTTTTTCATTATTTTTACTCCGTTCCAACATTTCTTAATAAAGATTTTATTAAATAATAAACTATACTACCATACTTAAAATATGTAATGATATGGATATGAAGTGTGTATGTATGCACAAAATATATATTATAAAGTAGAAAGAAACTCAAATTTATACATACAGGTATATATATATAATTTATTTTTTATTTTTATGTTAGCATTAATATTAGAATTTTCAAATATAACTCAAAATTAATTATTATTTTAATTTTATTATTTAAGAGTTTTGTTATTCGAAAAAAATAGCTTTTATATCATGGACATAAGAAATCCTATCCACCCTTATCCCACCTCCCTCATGGAATAATTATATACATGCTATATCCCCCTTTATCCTCTTCTGGGCAGGAGCCAAACACAGGATATGATAAATCGTATCATATCCTAATTTTTATATTGACTACCAAACGCAGCCTTAAGGTTCTTGTGACTTTGGTTTCGATGATCTACATTTCCGATAAGATAGGGAGTCTCATGTCAAAGGTTTTCAGCCAAAATTAGCTAGATAGGCTTAATCGGCCCTAATATAAAAGGTTTATGACATTTTTTGGTAATTTTTCCAACAAAAATGATAGTCGTTGTTATACTTTTAAGTGAAAGTGAAAGAACAAGCCCCTTCTTCAAACTCAAATGCGAAGGAGAGGCATGCTGGCAGCGGAGATAAGGACTGCAGAAATCGAGTATCCCTCCAAATGCAGTCGAGGCAGTTTTCTCTCTATATATGTGTGTGTGTACAAGATAAGAAGATGATGGAATGATAACGAAAGCTTTTATTTGAGATTTCCAATGACGTATTTTGTTGGTTCTTAACTGCATGTTATTCCTGAGAAATAATATTAGAGAATTAAAGTGGAAGTAACGAGAAGAACAAGCCCCTTCTTCAAATTCAAAACAAATGAGATGGATGATGGCGGTGGATATGACGAACCCTGCAGAAACCGAGCAGCCCTCCAAATGCCTTCAATATTGGATATAATTAATTTGGATGATTTGAAATTCTAAATCTCGCGAGTTCAGGCATTTTACATCATCTAATTGGAGTATATTTTGAAAAATAGTATTTATGTATTTTTTTTTTCTCGAATTTGGCTAAACTTTGATCACTCATAAATTTTCTTTCCGATGTCCCATTAACTCGATTTTTGCATCAACGGAAGACCAGTGATTCAATTGTTTCAAAATGGAAATAGAAAAGTTCGAAAAATATGAAAATATTATTAAAATTGTTCAGGTCTACGTCGGCCGCGCTGTGTTAGATGGTTGACGTCAATGTCAGTGATTTCTAGGCAAAATTGATCGGATGGACTGAATTGACATAAATACAAAAGATTTAAGGCTTTTTTTTGGTAATTTTCTCAACAAAAATGATAACCACTATAGTACCTTTTCCTCGTGCAACAAATTGAGTTTGTAAGTTGGTACTTTTGATTTCGACCAAAAAAAAAGTTGGTACTTTTGATGACAATAAAAAAATATTAGATGAGATCTTGAACTTTTTTCATTCATTAGTGACCCATATACATGTCTCTGTTCAATGCCCCTCTGGATTAGGCTCCTTGGTTCATCAACTGTTGATATTGATAAGAGTAACATTTCAACGGATACCATGCCCTGGAAATTAAAAGTACCAAAACTACCTCTTAACTCTTTCAAAAGATAATCAAATTAACCAACCAAATCCAGATATTTTTACTTGCCTTTTACTCTTTCTTTATGTCCAATTTCATGCACTTGGCATAGTTTGGAAGTCGAAGATCCACAAGTATCTTGATACAACTCTGCCATCATGGCCTATAAATTGGCATTGACATCAAACGAAGTACTTGAACACTAGAGTCACTAGCGAATCATCCAAAAATCTGGTCCAATTTTCAAAAAAAGAAATTGGCATTACAAATTTCCAAGACTTGGGTCGAACGGGCAGTCATGATAATTTCCTCATTAAAAATCCGTTTGTGGGGATTGAATATAATTAATTTAGATGATTTGAAACTCTAAATCTCAAAAGGCCATGCATTTTACATCATCTAATTGGAATATATTTCGACGAATGGTATTTATGTAAATTTTATCGAATTTGGCTAAACTTTCACCAAGCATAACTTTTCCATCCGATGTCCCATTAGCTCAATTTTTGAACCAAACGAACTTATGGATTAATAATCTTCTGTTATCTATTAGTTCGAATCTCGATATTTCCAAAAGGATAGGCTGATTTTTTTTTTCATTTTAAAAAAAATTTACACTTCGCTTGTTTGAGAAACCACATCAATCTCTTTTGTGGCCACTAGGCGACATTGGACCTAGGCCGCATCCGAGTCGGCAACTACCGCCTTTCGCCATTCTCCGATTGAGTAGGGTACAAAATCGGAGCCGGGTTTGCAATTGGTATATGCATTTCGTAGTTTGTTTTGCAAGATGGTATAACTATTATTTGATATTGCCATAATTGCTATTTATTTTACCTCTAAAACACTGTAAATTGTAACCAACAACATTCTGTGCGGAAAATCACACTATAGTTATAAGCTACGATACTGTAATATCTATTAAAAATTTGATAAATCCTGATAATTATATAACAATTGTGTAGAAGGTTAATCATGAAATATGATTTGTCAGTCACTGTTACCAATTAATTGATCATTACAATCGTTAAAACACAATTTACAGTTAATGGATAACTGTGATTATTTGTTAATTACAAACATTGTTCCACCGATCATGAACATTTATAATTTAAATATTCAAGTTGAATGAGTATAATTTTAAGTTTTAATCAAATATTATTAATAGTATAAGGGTTGTTTTTTTTGTCAATTTTAATTCTCTCCACATCACCTCTCCTAAATGTGCACCCAACGCAAGAAATTATCCCTATTTCCTCTTTTCTCTTCATTTCCTTTCTTTAATTTTCCCTTCACCTCCATCCCAAAATTCAATTGCCAAATAAAGTGTTTAGGAAATGAAGTTTGCTCCAATAGGAAGCGTTGTCTTGGGCATTAGAAGTAGGATATCCTTTTGTTTTCCTTATAACAATTGTAACAAATTGAACCAAAGTTTCAAGTTTTGAAAATTCGTGAAAAAAATGTAAATATGCTTCCTTATCTCGGAACTTCTATGTGCCCAAAGATTGCAAATGCTTTTATTACAAGAGTTACAAAACTTGCTAAGCGCTAGAAATAGAAGCAAGCTCAAAACAGATCCTACACATGCCATATATGAGTAGCTCACGACTGTGAATTTGAAGTTTTCGTAAAAGCTATTTGATCCTCCAATTTTTTGGTGCTCTCTTAGCCTAACGGGCTGATGAGGTTGCTGTTAACTATCACAAAATAATATATTAGAAGATTTTTTTTTATTAATAATCCTCAGCTTTGGTCCGGTATGCAATATCATCCTTAAACTTTTAATCTATTCAATGTGGTCATTACCAATAGGCATGCGGCCCTGCCGACAAAGGAATTGGGGGTGATGACACTAGTATCGTAGGTGTGGGGTTCAACTCCCGCGCTCTGCTCAATATGATCCTTGAACTATTCCTAAAAATATTTAATTTAATGCCTAATTTAATTAATTCAATTTAGTCCTCAACTTTCCATAACAAAGTTAAACCAGTCATTCGATACTATTCACAAGTTTTCATAATTACACTATTGCCTGGATTTTATAATATATTTTTATTCCAATAAGTTTTCTAAATCGAGAGAGAAATATGCTATCTCTATTTAAATATTACGCTATTTCTATTTAAGTAGATCTTAGCTTATTGATCTCTATAATAATAAAAGAAGAACCTCATTGAGAGTTGTATTGGTTTTTTATTCCTGCTTTTTCAATTTGCTAATTTACAGATTCAACCAAATTTAATTAAGAAAACACTGTTGTGACCTTCTCAGAGGTATATCACCAAACGAAAGCTAATGGATTATGAAATAAACACTTAGCGCGGGCTCTCCCAAACTTGAGAAATATGATATGATATGATATGAGAGAGAGAGTGTGTGTGTGTGTGTGTGCAGGAGACAAAAGAGCAAATGTTACAACTACGGCGATCGGGAAAAAAGTATTGGGAAATGAGATCTCAAATTAAGTGGATGAAATGGGGGGACAAGAATATTCGTTATTTTCATGCTACAACAATATAGAGAAGACAAAGGAAAGAGATTTCAATGCTGAAAGGTGGTAGTGAACGGTGGATCCTGAGATACTAGGCAGCATAAACAGATACTAATCTCAAGAGACCCGAATCAAGCCTTGATAGCAATAGTCAATATGAAAGAGGTGAGAGATGTGTTCCACCGGGAGACTAGATTGGCTAAATGAGCAATTCTATAAACATTTCCGAGAGGAAGTTAGGCAAGATATGTTTAATGGATAAGTACATTACAAGTGTCATAACTTTAGTACGACGCTTACTTGAGTGCCATAACTTTTTTATTTCGATCATTTAGAGTGCCGTGTCGATTAAAAATAATTCACGTAAGTGTCATTGGCAACAGAGCTAGCCGATAAACCCGACGTGCCATTAATTTATTATATAATGTCCGGCATGTCACACCAGTGAAATGAATCAGCACCTGAGTGGGCAAAACGACGTCGTTTTGCCATATGTTTGCCCCAAATTAACAAATTGCAGCAAAATTGCTATGTTTTTCAAAGAAAAAAAAAAGTCATCTCCTGAAATTTGCACGAGTTATGATTTCCAGATCAGCTTCGAACTCTCGTGCTTGTTTGTTCAGCTGTTCGTCCAAGCTCTTGATGCGAGCGTAAAGTTCATCAATGGCGGTTAGAGACTCGGTCAACTCTTGAGACTGCTTTTTGAGTTTATATTCCAACCTCTGAATCTTGTCTTCTAATTTGTGCGTATTTCGAAAAGGCAAGCACTTGCATTGCATCTGTAGTTGTTCCTGCAATTTACTTTTCTCTAACTTGCAGGAAGTTTCACGATTTTTCTGCTTCAATATCTCGTAATCGAGTGCAATTTGCTCCATAGTTCATCTCCGTTTCTCCTGCAGATCTATATTTCCGTATTAAGGTTCGTGATCTTCGCTCAAGCATATCTGCATTTCTAGTTCATCTCTATGCTCTTTCGCGATTTTTTCTAATGTCTTTTGCTCTTCGTCTTCATCTGTTACACATCTCGAAAAGCCTATGCTTGGAAATTCCTTATTTTCATACAATCGCGATTTGCTGAAACGATTACCCATTTCCCTATTCTTCTGCTCCAGCATTTCATCCAAATCTTTTACGGCAAGTATCAATCTTCGTGTCGATTTTTTTGACTTTTTTTCAATTTCTGCAATTCTTGTTATGATTTCTTCCCTTACTTTTTGGTTGTTTTTGCCACGTTGGAGGAAAAATTTCCGCATTTGACTTGATTTTTTTTTTGAAAAGCCATGTCCAGCTTAAATTTCAATTAAAAAAGCCATGTAGGATGAATTGTCGGAATAGACACTTAGATGAATGAATTTTCACCGACACGGCACTCAAGTAATGGAAAAAAAAATTATGTCACTCAAGTGAGTGTCATACGAAAGCTACGGCACTTGCAGTGTCCTTATCCCCATGTTTAACATCCTAACAAAGTTCTTCAAGTCAGCTACTTTTCATCCTCATTTGAACAGAACACACATATCGCTAATTCCCGAAGTTTCAAATCTGAAGAGTCTAGCTCAATTCCTTCATATTAGTTTATGCAATTTCAGTTACAATATCATCTTAAAGGTCATGGCAAATCGCCCTTTATGAGGAGGCATCTCTTCTCCCGAAGTTACAAGCTATTTTGTCAAGTTCCATAAAGAGAGTTGTGTCACACCCCTTGGTATTCTTTACCTATCCACCTGTGCTGGTTTCGGGTACAGGTACCCTTTGTTGAAAAGCTTTTTTTGAGAACATGACATGGGTCACTTCAGCGGCATAACGCCCGATACTCGAACATTGGTTCGGGGCATTTTCTCTACACCTTCTTACACTGAAAAGGGAAACGGATACTCAATTTCAAGTGAATAAATAATAAAACCATTGTTAAGAAAAAGAAATACCAAGTTGTTCTTAAGTTAGATATGAACAAAGCTTATGACAGAGTGAAATGGGATTTCTTGAAAGCATGCATGGTGGAAATGGGTTTTAATGCAAAATGGATGTCAAAGATTATGCATTGTTCCTCATCAGTGTCTTTAAGAGTAAAGTTTATTAGGGGACCTCTAGAATAATTCCAACCATCAAGTGGACTACGCCAAGGAGATCCGCTGTCCCCTTACATTTTTATCATTGTGGCAAATGTATTATCTGCTTTGTTGAATAAAGCTGTTGAAGATTGAAGAATCAAAAGGATTAAGTTAAAAAGAAACTACTCTACTCTGTCTCATGTTTTGTTTGCAAATGATTCCATCTTCTTCATAGATGGACGAATTCAACGATGTCAAAGTGTGGGTGCACTTTCAGATCAGTATATGTGTCGGGGCATGCCATAAATGTGAACCAGTCCAGAATATCCCTCAATAGCGGATGCCCACAAAGTATGAGAAGGAACATAGCACATGAATTGAGAGTTTATGAACTATAGAATACCGGAAAGTACCTGAGGATTTCATGTAATTGGGGTCAAACTAAAAAGCAAATGTCCATGTGAATCATGACAAGAGTTAACATGAAAGTTGGAGGATGAAAAAAGAAGCTGATATCTAAAGTAAGGAACGAGATTCTTATCAAAGCAGTGGTGCAGGCCCTCCCTCAATTTGCAATATCGAATTTCAAAATACCAATTTCTATATGTCTTGAACAGAAAATTGCATATGTATCCTTCCCAGTGAAAAGTGCATAAAACTACCTTAGTAGACCAAGTTTCATTATCATATCAACCTCCCATAGATAGCTCTTATGGAATTTGATATGGTATCTGAACACTTCTTCGAACATCAAATTATTCATTTGAAGCATGTGTCAAAATGCACTCCCCCCCATAGGAGAACTTGTGTAAATTGCTCTGAGGCCCATTTATTGTGTACTCGTGGTCTTATTATTTGTATTGTTTTCGACAAAAAAGAAGAAGAAGAAAATCGGACAAAGATAATAGTGTTTAGACGACATAATTAATCATGAAGTGGTGTAATAAATGAATGAAAGATGGGGAGAAAAAAATGGATAATGACACAAATGGTCATGAACTTTAGCCCCACGTGCAATTTGATTTATGAGTTTTTAATTTATTTAAGTTGGTCCATGAACTTTAGCCCAATATGCAATATGGTCCCTGAAATTTTGATTTGTTCAATGTGATCCATGAAATTTTGGTACATGTTCAGTACAGTCCCTGAATCATATGAAGATGTTTAATGTCGTCGTTCCAATAATTCAATATCAAGGACAATATTGAATATATTCATATAGGCTAAATTGGACAGATACCAAAAGTTCAGGAACTACATTAATAAAATTAAAATTTATATTGGAATAAAATTTAAAGATTATATTAAATAAATTAAAAGTTTAGGAATTAAATTGTATATAGGGAAAAGCCGATGATCATTTATGTCATTTTTATAAAAGAAAGAACAAGAAATTTCATAAATTATGCACGAAAAGAGAGGTTCTGTAGACCGTGCTTTCTTCCGGAATTTTGCCTAATAGTAAAATTTTGCAGAGCAGAGAAGCGAGAAAAGCATCACAGACAGAGAGTGGGGGACAATGAACCGATTCCAACGCGAACGCATATCTCTCCGTCGTCTTCCCCAAAAATCCCCCTGAAAAACCCTAAATCCTCTCCGTATCAAAATTAAAGCCCTGACCTCCTCACTCCCACTCCACTCCAATCTTCACTCCTCCTACTTATCTACCCGTTTATGCTGGTGAATCGGCGGAAACCCATTTCGGATCCCATTTCGGCGTAGAACCCCATGTCTCTCCCATCCGTGGAGTGCGTATACGTCACCGAGGACCTCGTCCGCGAATGGAAGTCCGCCACCGGAAGCTCCATCCCCAAGCCTCCCGACCCTGCTCACGCGCTTCGCTTCCTCTACGAGCTCTGCTGGACCATGGTTCGGCTCTCACACGCCTGTTTTTCCGCTTCTTTTGATTGAATTATGTGCATTTGATTTGGGTTTTTCCTTTTGGGTACTTTTTTTTTTTGGGTGTTCGTGGTGCTTCTGCTGAGTTCTGATTGTTGTGCGTCAGGTTCGGGGAGAGTTGCCATTTCAGAAGTGTAAGCCGGTGTTAGACTCAGCGGAGTTCTTGGATGGACCGACTAAGGAGGAGCTGGGTTCGGGCTTCGCAGACATCATCAGTCAAATGGCTCTTGACGTAAGTTGTACCGTCTTTCGAGCTTCGTTTGGTTTGCTGGGTTGCTGTGGAGGAGTTGGGCTGGGGAAAGTGAAAATGAGGGCTTTTGACTTGATTTTAGTAGCTGAATAGGGTGGTCTCCTCAACAAAATTTGGCCAGTTGTGACTATGTCGCAATGGCTTATGGTAATAATTGACTAACAAGCATCGGCTTGATAGTATATACTATGTTTGTTCAGAATAGCTACTTTGGTATGGTAGGTGGTGGAGTTCGAAAAATTGCTTTGGTAATTTAGCAGAAGGAAGGAGACTAGCTAGTAATTGAAAGGACTCTTAATCCAGTTGTGGATGAAAGATGGGGTGCTGTTCTGTGGAAATGGAGTAAATCGTGGTGTTCACGGTGAAACTGCACTATTGAGCCTTGGATAATGTTGTCAATCAGTTTGCAAGACTTACCGTGGGAGGTAACTTGGACATAAAATATTCCAATAGAGAGTTTCTTAATTGGGAAAGTGTACGTGGTCTTATTCTCAGTTTAGACAACCTTCCAAAGAGTGGACAAGTTTTGGCAAGTTGTTGCTTTCTATGTTTTAAGAAAGAGGAGATCATTGTTTCCATCCTTCTTCAGTATCCTTGGATCAGGCGGACATGGTCAAGTTGTTATACTTCCGCAAATGAATTGGGTCATAGCAGGATCTGTGGAGCATGAAATTGGGCTTGGCAGTGTATAAGAGTCTCTTTTGGTAAGAGGAGAGTTCGTCAATACTATTCCTTTCTCCATACTTTGGCTAGTTTGGATAAGGAGGAACAAAGGAGCTTTCGAGGGAAAAGAATTTTCTTTTGATACTTTTAGGGTTTGAAACTTCATTCTTTTGGTATAGTGGAAGATATCCACAAATGTAAATCTGTTGATAGACATTTTAGAATCTCTCATAAATGGGCTCGTCTTTCATCTTCGAGCTCTTTTGTATATGGGTTTGCTCAGCCCCTTCATAACGCTTTGATGAATTTTTCAGCTTTTCACCAGTCAGAAACAGTTGTCTCCCACCTAAATCATGGATAAATCAGAATGCAACACTGAATGGAAAATTGTTTATTGATGATCAGTTTTATAATTTTTACTGAATCCAAAACTAAGCGCACTGGCAGAATTACTTCATATGTCAGTCATTCTAAACTGCAAGATCAAGAACTCCCTTTTAATGTTGTCATGCGAAAATATTCAGTGATACCTTCCAAGAGTTTTTGTCCTACATTTTGTGAATTGCGCTTCTTGTATTATAGCAACTCTTTGCAACATTAAGTTGTCTCATGCTATTGAGTTTTAATACCACTTATCTGTTCTTTTTTATCAGAGAAGTTTTATCTTCTCCTCTAGGGGTTTTGTTCTGTCTATCAAAAGCTAAATTTGGCTTTGTCATAGAAATTTAGTAACAGAAATGGCTGAGGTCATTCGTAAGGGTATGTTGGGTAAATTCTGATCGTTCTTTTTTGTTCTCAGTGGTGTTATTTGTAAAGAGGCATGAAATTGCACCAAAACTGTTGCGATTGAGTTACATGAGGTGGCAGGTGTTTATTTTTTTGAAATGTACAGGCGTTCGTTGAATGGTTGTCAATGTAGGTATCACGTGTATACAAAGCTTGATGATAGTCTCATGTTTAAATTCCTTATAGGATGTCAGCTAAGTGGAGCTTAGCATTAGGATAGTCTTGTGCAATTTCTTGGAAATTCGATCTCTTCTATATATGCATACAATATGAGTCTAAAGACTCTTTGGTCACTGGCAAGTATTCAAACTTTTGAGAGTATGTTTAATTGTGTGCATGTATCATGTAGTTAAAGAACAGGAAGTTACATAATTTCTAATGGAGAAACAGCAGCTGTTGAAGTTTGTATAATGGTAGTTATGTTGTGGATGCAATTGTCTGAGAGAGAAGAAAGTATTTGTAAACGAAGAGGATGGAATTGTGTTTTCTTCAATAGAGGAAAGTCAGTAGAGGGAGAATGCAAAAATGAACTAAAAGTTCAAATTACCAATTGGGAAGTTGGAATAATAGGACTAGAGAGTAACTTACTCCGATACCCCTTGTATTTTGACCAAGTGTGGACACCCCGTTCACCTTTCCTTCTCTTTTGTTTCCAAAGGAAACTACTCAATCACCTTGCAAGTATGTTGGATCCACCAATTTAATAAATAAGATGAGTGTTTTGCATTTTGCATTAACCCTTATTCAAGTAGTCTAAAAATGTTAACTTGAAAGGATCGAACCCATGTGAGCCTTATTCCGCTAAATTAGATCAACTATATGGATCTTCCTATATGATTTTGCGCTCCGTTTTGTGTCAAATAGTTAGTAAGCTTCAGGAGTCGTGATCTTTCGTTGTAATCTCATCCAGTTGCCTCTTTGGATATGTTCCTATCCCCTTTAACCTTTTCTCCATTGTAGAGTCCTATGTTCTCATAGGATCATCAAAAGGTTTAAGTGTCTAATGACTTCAGATGTGCTTCTCTTTTTCTGTTGATTAGGGCCACAATGACTTTATCTCAGATTCCCAGTTACATACATTTTACCGGATACTCCAGTGCTTGCACATTCAATGAAGCATTATAATCACCGTTACGCTCATTTTGTGCACATGATGTTTCTTGATTGCCTTTCGTGCTATTGAACATTGTTGGCTTTATTGCCATTGTGAAGATATGTTGGTTTGTATGGACAATGTTGTAATGTTTGAGGGTCATGTTTTATGTTGGCATAAACATGTAATCTACAGTGTAATGCACTTTCCTTTTGGGGTTGAAAACTTAGAGTTTCTGTGCATAAGGTAGGTTCCGTGGTATGACAAAGGCCCTACCTACCTTGGATGCACACCCCCTTTGACTTTATTAGCATGTTGACTCTATTGAGTCAAGACGCTCTTGACAGTCACGCCGATCATGAATGCTAATGTATGGAGCATCTATGTGGTAAAGGTTCAGTGTGGCTTGCACGTGTTCTAGGATTTTATTATTTATTTATTTTTCTCTTCCTTTGTTTAGAGAATGATGCTGTTTTGATTTTTATCTTTGATTGAGCTAGTCATTGTCCTTCAAGCTGTGATGTACTTTGTTTTGAAATTTTATATCGCAGTTTTTGTTATTCATTGTGCTTTGGTGACAAAGTTTTCACTGATGTTATATGAATCTCTTTTGCAGCTTACTCTGCCCGGGGAGTTTCGTGCTCGCTTGACAAAATTGGTAGGTTCTTGATAACTTTTATGCTGTTGATTCATGCAGAAAGATTATTCTAGTACTTCTTAATGGATATAAAAAGGCTGCTTTTCTGTTTGTCGCCCAATTTGTTGAGCAATTCTGTATTGCTCGTGGTTTAATGTGATTTATCACTTTTGGCACATCAAGTAAGATTTTTGGATCAATTGGTGGATGTTCGGTTTGTCCAACTCCAGCGACACTCTTCACAATACTCTTGAATGATAGGGAATGTAATTGGATATCTTGACATGATGGGATCTCCGTCTCTGCTCCCCTCTCCTCTCCTCTCCTCCAGTCCCCTCCCCTCCCCTCAACCCCAAAAGCGATGGATAAGTTCTTATCATTTTTGCCGAAGATTGCCCTACCATCTTGTAGGATGTAATTCTTTTTTTTCCCTAAAATGATTTCTCCGGATTGATGGAATCTTTTCACCAAGGACTGTCATTTGCTTGATGTATTAGTTGGTTAAATAATATCATGGTAATTTGTTCTTGTTTTGCACTAATTCATGCAATTGCGCAACCATCTTTTATTTTGATGAGTTCTGTGAATAATTATGAACAAACTTCAAATAATTCTACATATCAATATATGTATATTTTGAAAGGTTTAGGTGTTTCATGGTAAACAAAACTCAACTTTTGACATCCGCTAACAATTGAAAAAGTAGAAGTCATTCCAGTTTTGTTTGGGTACATTGTTACGCCTATTTCAGGGATTAGATGTCCTTGTTAAATTGTTTTGGGTACCTTACCCAATTTTTTTTAAATGTTAATAATCATTACAGATTGTTGACAGTGCCAGTGTCAATTGTATGACTCCCCACTGTTTGAATGTCCTTATTTTTTTTTGGGTACCTTACCAATTTTGTTTTGAATGTTAATAATCATTAGAGACTGTTGATAGTGCCAGTGTCAATTGTATGACACCCCACTTTTACGTAAAGTATCGATGTTTTACTAATATCCAGCAAGTTTTTATTTGCTCCTCTTTTCCACCCCATATAGAGGATCATCTCATTCAACATCAGCTCTAATGCGATGGGAATATCTCACATTGTCATAGAGTTTAGCTGTCCAGGGTAGAGGAATGTTGTTTTCGCTTGAATTCCGGAGTCGTTTCTCTACAGTTACTTGAAGTTTTTGGGTTTTGGAAAGTTGGTATTTCTTGTATCATCTGTGGCATGGACTTCTTAATTACAATGCGTCAATTTGTGGCTTGGAATATTCTTCATCACCTGTGCCTTCTCTTCTAGGCTAAATGGCTTGTAGACTGTTCGCTGGTTCCGCTTAGACTTTTCCAGGAACGCTGTGAGGTGAGATTTCTGTAATCTTGAAACCGTCCTTGGTTATTTCTATTTTAATGTTTCTGATTTCAAAAAATATAATAATAATAAAAAGAAAATATGACTTCTATCATTGCCTTTTGTTGTTAACATAATATCTGACATGCATCTATGCGATGTAGGAGGAATTTCTTTGGGAAGCTGAACTGATCAAGATAAAAGCTCAAGAATTAAAAAACAAAGAGGTGAGTTGCCTGTGAATATGTATTGGATGTCCCATATGCTTCTCGTCTAGATTATCTAGTAACAGTCACAGGTATGTAGGAATTAGCAAGATTGATGGGTATTTTCTCCTCACTTCTTTTTGGCTCAAGGGTATCAACATATAATCGTTTCCCCCCCCTATTTTCTGTGTTCCTGTCTAAGTTCGATCTACTAGGGTATGCACGTATTTGATTTATTCTATAGAAGGTTGTCAGCAGTAACATGAAATGATAATGCTGTAGGAGTGCTTGTACTGCCACACACAGAGAGAGAACTCAGTTCATATAATAACATGTGCAAAATGCAGGAGGATGCTATTTGTATTTAGGTGAGAGAATAATAGGAAACATGTTAGATTGGTGCTAATTTGCTGATAATGACAGGTCAGAGTTAATACACGTCTACTTTATCAGCAAACAAAGTTTAACCTTCTCCGTGAAGAGAGTGAGGGCTATGCCAAACTGGTACGATCCTGATCTATCTTAACATTTGGTTCTTAAATTTGTCTCAGAATTAGTTCTCTATGATAATGAATATCTTTTAGAGGCAATTTAATATATTTACATTATTGTGTGGATGCAGATATGATGTATGTGTACATATTTCATTTGTAGATACTACTTTTTCCTGCATCACTTGTGTGGATGGCTTTATCCACCTTCATGACATGATTTACTAGTATGATTTGGTAATTGTCCTCTTTTGAGAGTTAAGTTTCCCAAATACCGTGTTCTGCTTGAGAACTCTCTAATTTTAGCGATCGAGTTGTTTATGCCCTGGACGATGCTGTAATTTTTCAATACTTTTAAATTGCTTAGATTGGCCGCTAGTGATGTTCTGTTTGAGCAATAAGGTTGTATAGGACCTCTCGTAGGAGCAATTGCCTGATCGTTGTCACAATAAATTCCTATAAGTTAGCCACTAAGGGTGGAATGAGGTTCTTTGCAGACTTTGGATGCCTCTGTATCTGATAACTATTTCTCTTGATTCTTATGGCTCACAGGTGACCCAACTTTGTCAAGTTTCTGATGCTTCAAGCGATAGTGCAAAAGCAGCTACAATAGGCGTTATTAAGGTTATTATTAATTCTTGCATGTTTTTCAGTTATCAAATTGTTCTGGACTCTAACTGTCCATATTTGATAACCACCCCTGCAGTCATTAATTGGGCACTTTGATTTGGACCCAAATCGTGTTTTTGACATTGTAAGTCTCTTTTGGCAAATACTTTTAACTTTTTATTTTCTGTGGTGAGATTGTCTTCCTGCCTTACGCCTGTCCCATATGCATGTGCTGTCTTGTGTGGATTTGTCCAGATTTTTACAGTTGTTTAGGAAATTCCGGAAATTCCAGCATCCATAATTTCCTTGTTTGTCAATAATTGGACTTGTCAGGTCTTGGAGTGCTATGA
The DNA here is from genome assembly GCA_029784005.1 of Lenwebbia sp. NSW1173648. Lineage (NCBI taxonomy): Eukaryota > Viridiplantae > Streptophyta > Magnoliopsida > Myrtales > Myrtaceae > Lenwebbia > Lenwebbia sp. NSW1173648. Next base: position 4,284,857 of record JARCGZ010000011.1, read on the forward strand.
ACTTCAGTCTGATGCAACTATATTTTTGGACCTCATTCCTATTTTTCCGAAGGTAATGGGATGCTACTGGAGTTAAATACATTATTTTTCTGTCTAGTTATTTTGAGGAGGTAATAGTCGATCTGTTAACAGTTTCCAATTGGGTTTTGCAGTCACATGCTTCACAGATCCTGGGGTTTAAGTTCCAGTATTACCAGAGAATGGATGTAAAAAGTCCTGTACCATTTGGGCTCTACAAGCTTACAGCTTTGTTGGTGAGGGAAGATTTCATTGATCTCGACAGTGTGTGAGTTCTTCGACCCTTTCAATTAAACGAGGTTGCACTTTTTTCTTGTTTAACGCCATAGTGCAATATTCATCTTGTTGGGCTTCCGTCTGTCTGCTATAATGCTTTTTCAAAGCATTTTTAGGCTAAGATCATGTTTTTACCCATGCTTCTTTGAGGTGAATGAACATGTATATGTTGTTATTAGGTTAAGTTGGGTTGCTCAAGTTTTTGTCTTTCGAGTAAGGATGTCTAGTGTGTATGGTCGAATGTCTTCCATAGAAGTTATTATAAATCTGGATGCATCACTAGATGTTATAAAAAACATTTTATGCGCTGTCAAAGCCAATGCCCTTGAAAATTATATTGCCTAAAGCGCCATACCCAAATTTTCTTCTGCTAAATCACTTCTTATAGTAATGTTTGGTTTAATCTTAGTTGTTTAAAATAGTTCAAATTTAGGGAAGAAGAGTATATGTCTATATCTTTGTCATAAAATCCTTGTTGCATAGAAGAAGAATGTAATCATCTAGAGCCAGCACGCACCAGCTTGCTTATTGCTCTTTAAGTAGATATGCTGATTCCTGGTGATGATAGACATGATTGTCTTTCTCATTTGTGGTCTTATATATTGGTAAGATCCAGAGTCGGCACTTTTAGGCTGAAGTCCTGTCTACGCGACACTAGAGGGAGGGAGGGTCATGCTCGATCTTCACTAGGTGGGCCAACAAGAACGAAAGGAAATAAGGCCCAGTACAAAGGAAACCACCAACATCTTTTCATTTTTCGCAACGTCTCACGCTCATCTACTAGCTTAAGCTATAGGAACATGCAATGATCCACCAAAATTTTTTAATAAGAAGTTCAATAACGCTAGGTTCCTAGACCAAGTCATACTTGTATGTAAAGTTTTAGAAAAGATAACTATCTTTGAAGAGGAATTTAGGAAAAAAAACTTAAAAAGCATGTGTAAGTCAAGAAAGTAATTGAAGATTCAGTATAAATTTTTGCTGCGATGCCTTGTAGAATTAAGCTGAATTATGGTGTGTCCATGTACCATGTCCATTTGTTGGATTATTTGTAAATACGTGTCCCCATGTCTAGCCTTTTCTCCAAAAGGAAAGTCAGACATGCGGAATCGCACTGGGACCGGTATCACCCAAGTCCAGGTTACATAGCTTGTAATGTCATGAGCTTTTTGCTGGTGGAAGATCGCTGGTTAAAATGATGTTTGAAAATATTTACAACATGAGAGCATCTGTGTGCTTGTTTAACTAAGAGGAGATGAATAAAGTGGCAGATACTTCTCTGATTAATTTTGTACTCGTTGATGGTTTACTGCTCATAGGACAGGGTCTTGTCTGTGTGCCGTGTGCCTGTGTGCCTGTGTGCATGCACGTGTCTTTCTATATTAATGTAATGCATGTGTGCTTGTTCCTTGTGTGTGTGTAATTGTGCATTCACATGTACTTTGCGTAAGAGGAGCATTTCTCAGTATGTACCCTGTAATAGTGAGATTTTAATAGACAAATTTTGTTGGCTGTTTGGAGTTCAATGATTTATGTGTGGCAATACGTGGAAAAAGCTCTTTTTCATTTTGTGTTTGAAGTTGGTTATGGTAGTTTGAGATTGCATTGAACATTACTTAAATATTTTCTTTGTCCTTGTTTTTCCTTCTTTTTATGCTGTGTAGATTAGGAATAGGGCAAGTTGTATGGTGTGATTTATTATTATATCTTCTTTTCACCTCCAATAGCAGGTTCTAAATGTTTGAAAGCAAATTGAGATGCCTGTTTGTTTCCTTATTGTGCATGTGATGCAGGTGTGCACATTTACTTCCTAAGGACGAGGAAGCATTTGAGCAACACAACGCGTTTTCTGTCAAGCGACTTGATGAGGTATATAAAGCAATATGTCGAATTTCACATTATTTGCTCTTCTGATTGTTGTTGAATTTTATTGCTCTTCCTTTTTGGGGATATTCGATATGATCAAATCTTGAAGAGCTATGTTAGTGCTTTCTTGCAATAAGGTTTGTTTTGAGCCAAGTTTACGCACTGCTTTGCTACCTAATGGCATCTAGCTTTGGTCTGTTACTGTTTGTCTTCTCTTATGAAGCCTACTTATTTGTATCTTCTTTAGTTTAGTGGTTTGAATTGATTTTTGTGACCTTTGAATGTGTAACTCTGCTATCAGTGGAATGACTGGCTATTACGTGCAGGCTAATAAAATTGGTAGAATAAACCTTGCTGCTACTGGAAAGGATCTTATGGAGGATGAGAAACAAGTCGACGTGACAATAGATCTTTTTACTTCTTTGGACATGGAATCTGAAGCAGTAGCTGAGCATTTTACGGAACTGGAAAACAACCAAACTTTGGGCTTGCTTTGTGGTTTCCTTTCTGTGGATGACTGGTATATTAATAGCTGTTCTTTATATTTTCTGTATATATAGATAGATTCACACGTAACACCTTCCTCTAGAATGGTATCAACTCATATGGAACATCCTGGTTGTTTTGCTTTTCTGTGACTATAGGTGTGAGTATCCTTCTTCCTCAGTTTTGGGTCTCAGCTGTGAAATCTTGTGGGTGTCAGTTATTTGCGTCTTTTGTCTGATTTTGTCTGGCACTGCTGAATTGGGCAAACTTTATAATGAAGTCTTTATGCATTCAATTAGAATGTTACACAAGATTCTTTTCTTGTTCATAAACTGAAGTAACCAATCTAATGCTTTTTTGGCCTAAAACCAATCTATGCTTTTAGTGAGGCATTTACAAAGGCCACAGCATGGTGCTGTTCTAACACTTAAAGAATGAAAAGCCAGTTTTTGATAAATGCTCATAATTTGCTAATGATGGATTTTTTTCACCTAGGGCAGGTTTAATTAACTGTTTGTGAGTATAGCAGAACTTAAGATTTGAAGTTTGTCTTTGCCATGTGGCATTCTGTATCAAATAATTCCTTGGATCATAAGTTTTTTCGTTTTGTCAGGTGCCATGCCTACACTCTACTTGATCGACTGTCACCCCTTAATCCTGTGGCACATCTCCCCATTTGCAATGGCTTGTTTAGGTAAATGTATTGATAGGTTCAGTAACTCGGTTTTCTTGTGATCGAAAACTATGCAATGCTGATATTGTGTCTCTTAGAAGTGAGATCAGACGTTTTGCTACATTCTTTTTACGAGCCACCGTTTGCTGTAGTGGTATGCCCTGTTGTGGGGAGGGCAGAGCTTTCTTTCACTTGTCGAAGTTTTGATCTTGTTTCCAGGCTCATTGAGATGACGATGACTCCAGCATATAATATTGTTCGGCAAATACATACTCTAGCGTCTTCCTCTGCTGCTGGTGTGGATACCATGGGTGCTACAGAGTCGGCTCATAATTCTTTTATTGATCTCCCTAAAGAACTTTTTCAGATGCTTGCTTGTGCTGGACCTTATCTCTATCGTGATACTATATTACTGCAGAAGGTTTGACGATCTTTTCATAGTAGTGTGATTATATTCTGGAATTTGACTTTACAAAATTTTGTTGAACTTTGCTCATCTCCATGAGCAGGTATGCAGAGTTTTAAGAGGTTATTACCTTTCTGCACTTGAACTTGTGGAGGGTGGTGATAAAGTATCAAATCCCGAGTTTCTTCCCGGTCAAAATAAAGTTCCTCGCATGCACCTTAAAGAAGCTAGGCTGAGGGTAGAGGAAGCTTTAGGTACATGCCTGCTCCCCTCTTTGCAGTTAGTGCCTGCAAATCCAGCTGTTGGACAAGAGATCTGGGAAGTTATGTGTCTCCTTCCATATGAGGTTGGGGCTTCCATCACAGCGATTTGACAATCTGTTATATACCATTTTTGGACTTTAAATGGTCTTACCAAACGGATCTTATATTGTTAGGTGAGATATCGTTTATATGGTGAATGGGAAAAAGATGATGAAAGAACGCCTATGATTTTGGCAGCACGGCAGACTGCAAAGGTCCCAATTCACTTGCTTTGTTTAATATGTGAGTTAAAATTTGTGGTGTATTTGTCTTGTTTGAAGCTCAGTTTGTGCTTTCATTTGATTATAGCTGGATACTAGAAGAATCTTGAAACGACTTGCAAAAGAAAACTTGAAGCAGCTAGGTCGAATGGTTGCCAAGCTAGCTCATGCCAATCCAATGACAGTGCTCCGTACAATTGTCCACCAGGTAATTAACAGGCCTTATTTTTTATTTTTATTTTTGAGGAATTTGTTCTTTAAGAGCAGATCCCACCTAGTGGGAAAATGCTTAATTTGTAGTAGCAGTAGTTTGAGTATACTAAATATGATGATTTCAATGCTGTATCCAGATTGAGGCATACAGGGATATGATCACTCCTGTTGTTGACGCATTCAAATACCTGACACAGGTGTGCATACTCTTTCACTTCATGACTTTGGCTGACGACTTCCTTCATTTTAAGATTTTTTATACTTTACACTGGAAGACGTGTCAGTTTCTTGAACAATATTTTACATCAGAGGCTTTCTTGATATGTCCTTGTGTAAAATGGTTTCCCTTCACTAAATAAATGTTCTGTTCTCCCGTTATACTGATCATGCACTTTTGTCTCACTTATTACTAGTTACTTTGGTTTATCGTGTGTTCTTTCTATCTAATTCTATTTTTGGTTCTTTAATGAATAATTATACTTCAAAAAAACAATAATCCTGCACTTTCAGTGCATTTTTCGACTGTGGCTACACCTGCCACTTACGCTAAAACTGTCTAAAACACTTCATACGAAACTTTAGCTTAGTGATGCTGCTGCTGTATGGTGAAAATTCTGCCTTCCACGAATCACATTTGTTTCAACAAGCACGACAAGGTTCTTCCACATCTTCTGAAGAATTTGATGAGTTGACCGGCACCTATTGTGGTGGTTGTTGGAAGTTATCCTGCCTATTTTCCTGCTAAGCGAAAAAGAGGCTCCAACATAGAGTTAGTAACAGTATGCTGCTTTAAGGAGAATTTCGTTAGCATGAAATAAAGTACAACTGAGAAAGTAAAATACCGCTGGACCCCTGCATAGTAGAATCAGTTAGAGGTGAGTCTGGTAGGGATACCAATTTTGCTTTTGTAAAATAAAATTCGAAAAGCAAATAGGTATCTGGTGCAGTTGGCACAGGTTGTTAAAAATTGCTCTTAAAGCTCTGTTAATCCATATGCCTTTAAGTTGGTAAAATGTTGCTCTAGGTAACTGATCCCAAGTCAGCCGTAATGTCATGAAGGCTGTGTTATATACAGATCCTTGGTCAGTCAGAAATGCTACGAGACAGCATGTTGGAAACGACCACAGTTAAATCATTTACCAATGTCCCATCTGACCACGTACTAGTTAGGATTCTTTCATGGAAGCTTCTTGATCGTCATTCTGGATTTCTTCTGCTATGATCCTTTCTGGGAACTGCATGTTCTTCCATTATGATTCCGTTTACTTCAATCTCACTCTTCCAATTATCTATGCAGCTTGAGTACGACATTTTGGAATATGTGGTCATTGAGCGCCTGGCACAAGGAGGGCGAGAAAAGCTGAAAGATGATGGAATCAATCTATCAGACTGGCTCCAATCACTGGCTTCATTCTGGGGTCACCTGTATGTATTAGTGTTCTTCATTGCAGATTTTTCCGTTCACTCTTAATATGAATACGGAGTTTTAGGAATTAACTACCGATCCTTTCTTTAATTTGCACTGTGTGTATTGCTTGAGATAACATCTTTTACTACCAGAGGTTAGACTAATTGTTTGCTTACACATGAGGAAAATGCTTCTATATGTGTAGTTGCTGTTCCATTGTTGTTGATGTAAGTTCATTTTGGTCGAGCTAAGATAAACTTTATGATATTTGGCATTCTTGCATGTCAATGTTGTCTTTGTCAAATAACCGTACGGTCCCATTCAATTTATTTATAGATCTACTTCGGTCACAGTCGGCATTCACCACATTTTAGTTTGGAATACAGTTAAAACTCTTAGTTTGTTATGCACCCTTGATGACTGGAGAATCCTCATTTCAGTGTCTGGGTTGCAGATTGACCCCAGAAAATGAGTGTTAACTGATGGTGGAAACTTTGTGAAAGTTCAAGGTTCCGGTCCATTGATGAGGTTTAGGTCATTTCGTATGACCCATGTCACTATCTATAGGAGGCAATCAAGGTCAAGCACTGTTTGAATATCGCTCATGTCATGCATGTGCACAGATTTGACTGATTGGAAATCATGTCATTCCCTGAAGAGCAATGAGGCAGGATCTTATTAGGACTTCGTTGGAATGGTTCACATTCTCACTTCAAGTTCAGTTTGCAGATGTTAATTGGCTTGTTATAAGAGGCCTTTGATCGCGTTTGTTGGTGAATGATCATTTGACATCTTGGAGCAGCTATTAGGATTAAAAAATTTCATATGGAGTGGAGGGCATTTGTACATCTAGTAGAAGTTTGACTGCGATGGGTTTCTTTGTGCCATAAACATAAGATGATTTGCCTCAAACTTCCCTTGTCTTGAGTAGAAAGGTCATGGCTCAGATGGAGAACGGCAAAGTCTCTACTAGCCCACAGTCACATTAGTAGATTGCTGATAAATTTTCAGTTCTTGACTGCAAAAAAATTGGAAGTTGATGCACTTTATACTTGATCTGCATCAGACCCAGAGGGGGGAAATGAAAAATTAATTGCATCTGGATGTGATGATTGGACATGAGTTTACCACCCCCTTATAAGACTACTGGTGACTATATCAGAGCTCAAGAAGGGGGACTCATCTCTGCATTGTGATTATAGATATTCTCTAGTCACATGTCTTGGCCTCTCCAGGCAGCTTGTGGGTGCCAAATATAGAGGCTTGGTCTGGCTTTTGAGGTTCCTACTGGCACACACTGTCCTTGAGTTGGCAGCTTCATATTGCTCATTTTATGCTGTTGAATTGGACCGTGGGAGTTATGTTCATGGTGTTTTGGTTGAGTTTACTATGGATGGAATAAATAGATGGTGCTTGTTGCATGAATGAAGAATGGTTGAATGGTTCCTGTTCTAACAATTTAGCTGGCGTTAGCTGTCTTCGAGGCTTTGTCAGCTGTCAGTATAGCACAAGATCTGTTATGATTCAGCCCATCTGGTTTCTGGGATGTAGTTTGTTGCATTTTGATCAAATGAAGCACTATGCACCTACTTCTGAGCTCTAGAGAAGGATGCCAGATCAAAGAATTGTTCTATCTTGTTTGAGTTGAAAATCAGTAAGTTAGAGGGCCAGAGCTTATAATTTACCTTGAGCTGCAAAGTTGTCAGAAGTCAGTTATCTTGAGAATAACATTATTGATAACTAAAATGATTCATTCTTTCTCTGCCCATGGAGACATGGACATGCACATGTCCCCAACTGACATGCGTGCATGCAGACAAACTCATACACTGGCTCACACAGACACAATACTGCATCTGGAGTCACAAATAATAGTTGCTTTTATTCATATCTTGTCTCTTCTCTTTTGCTTTAGGAATTGAGTGTTGGTTTTGCATTTATTGAACGTTTTGTAATTATGTCGTTGTTTCTAGGTGTAAGAAATATCCATCAATGGAACTGAGGGGTCTTTTTCAGTACCTTGTCAACCAGCTGAAAAGGGGTCAAGGAATTGAACTTGTTCTTCTGCAGGTGATAATATCTACAGGTCATGCCAATTTTTATGCCCTACTCAGTTTTTCTTTTCTGTGACTAAATGAATCATGCCTGAAACAGGAGCTTATTCAACAAATGGCAAATGTCCAGTACACTGAAAATCTAACAGAAGAACAACTGGATGCCATGGCAGGGGGTGAAACTCTCCGGTATCAAGCTACTTCTTTTGGAGTGACTCGCAACAATAAGGTACTCTGAACTTGCTTTTCCACAATCAGAGTCTCTTCTTTCTCTGTATGGTTTTGAATGATTTTCTATTTGTAGCCACCTTCTTAATTCTTGAAATTTGTCCAAATTGTTTGTTTAAGATGCCCGGTATTATATATTGTTTTTATGCAGAAGCAGCTTTATCTAGGTCTTACTCTTAGGAGCTTGGGTACATTCATTATTTTCTAGTACTTGACTTTGGGCTTTAGACACATTTTCATTGATCCTACAATTAAGAGTTCTCATATATTCCCCATTTTGATAATATAGCTAGTGGATTTCCTTCTGCCAAGTGGCTGGTTATGGATCTGAAGAGAAAAAAAAAGATTCTTGTACAATCCGAATCATTTTCGTCATTTTCTTCTATCTTAATTGTGATGATGGTGCAGGCATTGGTCAAATCAACTAACCGGCTAAGGGATTCGTTGCTTCCGAAGGATGATCCAAAGTTGGCCATACCTCTTTTATTGCTCATTGCTCAACATCGTTCCGTGTAAGATTTTCTAATTAGTATTGTGTGCATAAGGAATTACCATTATGCATGAACTGTCAACATATTCTACTACTAACACAGATTCACTATCCGTGAAAGATAAAATTGGAATCGACTGATTGTTTGTTTGGTGTCTGTTGAAGCGATGGCTTACATTCGTGATGAAGCTAATGGTGTCATTAATGTTGTCATACTTACGTTTGATTGAAATATCAGAACCTTTTCCCATGTTAGCGTGATTGTCTGTTGTACTCTATTGTCTGTTGTCGGTGATATAACACTAATACCCTTTGCCCGCCCTAGCCAAGCCTTCTCTTATCATAAGATGTTCCTCTTCCTTCCATGGACAATGCAGAGTTGATGCTTGGCAGTGGTTCCTTCCCAATGCTTGTGTTCTTTCTTGGTTCTTTTGTCCCTCAAGGTTCTTACTTACGCTGCATCTGTTTCTCACCTTGTTGAGGAGAAAAATGTTTTGAGGCATGAGAGATTCTGATTGAATGCAATGTTGCTGCATCACTTTTTGTGTTTAGAGACTTATATTGTTATTTTCCTAGGTTTTCAGGCATGAGAGATTCTGATTGAATGCAAAGTTGCTATATCACTTTTTCTGTTTAGAGACTTATATTGTTATTTTCCTTAGGCTAGGCATAATGAACGTCCTTTTTTTTCTTTCACTTCTTCCAAGTTGTGGATCATTCACAAATAATTGCTGCGATGGTTATATCTGTATTCTTTGTGAAATGCTGATTATGTGATTGCAAGCCCAATTCTAATGCTCTATGACTACTGTCAAGTAAGACATGTCATGCCTTTTTCTGCAGGGTTGTCATAAAGGCTGAAGCACCATACATTAAGATGGTCAGTGAGCAATTTGATAGATGCCATGGAACCCTTCTTCAGTATGTGGAATTTCTCTGTAGTGCTGTGACACCAGCTACAGCATATGCTCAATTGATTCCCTCACTCAACGATCTTGTTCACCTGTATCACCTAGATCCTGAGGTCTCTCTCTCTCTCTCTCTCTCTCTCTCTCTCTCTCTCTCTTGTAGAAAAGTAAGAAACAAAGAGAGAAAATCCACCTCCTTGGTTATTATTGTTACTGAGTGGCGTGGTTATGCAATTGCTAAATTCTTGTAGTATTATAATCCTTTTTTTTTTACCTTGATTCAGGTAGCTTTCTTGATATACCGTCCAGTAATGAGGCTTTTCAAGGCTCATGGAAGTTCAGAAGTTTGCTGGCCTTTGGATGACAATGAGACTATGGACTTAGAGGCTGAGTCTGAGGAGAAGTCTTGCAACTTAGTTCTCGATCTTGGCAGACAAAAGAAACCAATCATGTATTGATGGACTCTCATGCTGTCGTCTTCTTATGTGCATGTGTCGAAACTTGAAAGCTCTTTTCTCTGCATATAACTCCCTTTTTTGTCTTTCTAGTAGATTTCTCATGTGTGGGCCTTATAGAATTTTATTTGATTTGTAGCTGCTAAAGTATCGTTTTATGCAGGTGGTCGGACCTTCTTGGGACTGTCAAGTCTATGTTGCCTGCAAAAGCTTGGAATAGCCTCTCCCCAGATCTTTATGCTACATTTTGGGGGCTCACATTGTATGATCTCTATGTTCCCAGGAGTCGTTATGATTCTGAAATTGCAAAGCAACATGCGGCACTTAAGGCTTTGGAGGAACTTTCTGATAATTCAAGCTCTGCAATTACCAAAAGGAAGAAAGAGAAAGAGAAAATTCAAGAATCTCTTGATCGTCTGACTAGCGAGCTCCACAAGCATGAAGAACATGTTGCTTCTGTTCGGAGACGACTTTCATGTGAAAAAGATAAGTGGTTAAGCTCCTGCCCTGACACTCTGAAGATAAATATGGAGTTCCTTCAACGTTGTATATTTCCACGGTGCACTTTTAGCATGTCCGATGCTGTCTACTGTGCTATGTTTGTGCATACTCTTCATTCCCTGGGGACCCCCTTCTTCAACACAGTTAACCACATTGATGTTTTGATATGTAAAACATTACAACCCATGATATGCTGCTGTACTGAATATGAAGTGGGAAGACTTGGGAGGTTCTTGTATGAGACTTTAAAGACAGCCTACTATTGGAAGGTAATTTTCGGTCTGGTTTTTGCAGTAATAGCATCATGCTCTTTCCTTGTATTGTCATTTGCAGCTTAGGCTTCGAGAGTGTATATATACGTATGACTCTTCTTCATAGTTATTCAGCTGAGACTTTTTTTTATAACATCTCTATCATAATAACAACAAAGACTAATAAGTTTTTGGTCTACGGGGGTCAACTCCTTTTTTTTTTGTCCCAGAGTGACGAATCCATATATGAACGTGAATGTGGTAACATGCCAGGCTTCGCTGTCTATTATCGTTACCCAAACAGCCAGCGTGTTACATATGGGCAGTTCATAAAGGTAATCTTTCATGGCTTTCTGCCTAAAACTCTTACCTTTATGTCATAGGAATAATATTTTTTCATGTACCTCCTGAATGCTCTCATTTGTGTGAATAGTCTTTTATGGTAATATTTGTGTTCTATGCAGCTAGATGTGGGTTTCCATATTTTTGCTATTTGTATATGCTGTATATATGCTAAATTTCCTTGAATAGGAAATTCCCATATTTAAACTATTCTTGAGTTATAAGGATCATTCAGACAATTTGTCTCAGTTATCTATCCACCCCATTCACTTCATGATCATTCAATGTAAAACCAACACGATCTCACTGGAGAAAGGATATGTTTTCACTTTTTCTTTTTCTTTTTTCTAGTTCACCATTTTTCTATTTTCGTTTTTCATACAATAACTTCTAGAACTTTCATTTATGAAACTGGGTCATAGAATTACGGCAAAAACGAAGAACTGTAGAACTAGAAAGACTGCATTGGGCCTCTTTAAGTGTATTTTCTTTCATTATCGTGTTGTTGGAAGAACTTAGGTTCTTTACTCAAAAAGTTATGCTTGTTATCAAGTGAAAGCTTGTGCATTTTGCATATAGGTGCTGTTGTCTGAAGTTTCCTTTTTCGCGTAGGTGCACTGGAAATGGAGTCAAAGAATTACGAGGTTATTGATCCAATGCCTGGAATCAACAGAGTACATGGAGATACGGAATGCCCTCATCATGCTGACAAAAATTTCTGGTGTTTTCCCAGTTACTCGAAAGAGTGGGATTAACCTTGAAAAACGGGTTAGCATCGTCTGCTTGGTTGTTTGACGATGTCTAAATTGCTTGTGCCGTTGCAGATTTTGTACTTCTAAGTCATTGCCCAATTGATACTATATCTATCTTTATGAAGAACAAATCAGGCATCGAAGGGAATTCTTATGTTTATCTCTCCAAATCTATAGGTTGCTAAGATTAAAAGTGATGAAAGAGAAGATCTCAAGGTATTGGCAACAGGTGTGGCTGCTGCAATGGCTGCTAGGAAGGTAACTTCTGATTTCGATTGTTCACTTATCTGTTGAATTTACACTGTAGTTAAGTTCTCTCTGGTTTGTAGCCTTCATGGGTTACCGATGAAGAATTTGGCATGGGCTATTTGGAAGTAAAACCTCCATCACTTGCTTCGAAGTCTGTGTCAACCAATTTGGCAGCGTCAAACGGTTCAGCACTAGCTCAGAATGAACATGTTGGGGGCAGAGGAGCACAAACTGATGTTGGGAACTCAGTCAAAGAGCAAGCTTTAAGGACAAAAAATGCAGAGAGAGGGATGGAGAAAACAGATACTGCTTCAGGCGGAAAAACTGATACTGGAAATCTAAAAGTGAAAGGTGGGTCAACTGCAAATGGTTCAGAGGCTCAGATAACTATGCTTCCAGCTGTTGCACAGTCTGGATCACATCAGAGATATGTGGAAGAATCTGCTGCAAAATTTGATGAAAGCATTACCAAAGCTGCTCCAAAGGACTTGACTGATTCTGAGGTACTCCTTATTTTTACTGTTAACTGTTAGTTTCATATTACTCTGGTTGTTTTACTATCTCATTGGCAATAGAGTTAAGTGCGTGCATGTAAAATTCCTTATTTAACCTGCTTGTCATTGTTTTCACCCTATAGCTGGCACAGAAACAAACCCTCCCCCCCCCCCCCCCCCCCCCCCCCCAAAAAAAAAAAAAAAAAACAAGAAAAGAAAAGTATTAGCAGACAATGGCACTATAGAGTTGAGAGGCTTAGTGGGACCAGATCACAAAACAAATATAAGAGCAAGTACTTTGCATCCTACCTCAGGATCCCTACTTTGGGACAAGTATAACTCTTGTGAGTAAGGCCTTCACTTAAAGAGAACGAATTCTAGTCAGTGCAATCCCCGCTTCGCTTGTTTTCTTTAAGAATTGCGGCCATCTTAGTATCGAAAATAACTTGCCATGAGCTGAGATGGATTGAACTCAAAGTCTCAATGATTGGAGCTAGCCCCAGCATTCTTGATTCTCCTGTTCCTTCTTTTCTTCGACCAGGATACAGAAATTATGGCCATTCAAATGTTTTAATCATTTTCAAAAGAATCTTTACACTGTAGTCACACATGACCACAAGCATGCCAGTTAATCAGGTTATCCCCATGTGCGCTTCTCTTTTCGTCATTGCATTTTCTTCTGCTATTATTTAGCCAAAACCTCGCGATTTTGTGACAGTTATTTTCTATTTTCGTCATTGCATTTTCTTCTGATATTATTTAGCCAAAACCTCACGATTTTGTGACAGTTATTTACTTGTGCTAAGAGTTAATTGCCGCTTAGAAACTTTCAGGCATTGTTTTGCATCTCTGTGTTGCTTTTGTTTGCTTTGAAAAATAATATCAAACAGGTTTGTTTGAGTATCTTTGCAGAAAACTTTTAGTCCAAAACAGCTTATGTTTGCCTTTTGAGGGAATACATCAACAAATGGAGGATACAAATTAGACATTAAACTCTAGTGTGATTGTAATTTTTTCACTTAGGTTTTATGAGGTTATCAAGCATGCATATGTAGGCATGATGGCATGTATCATGATTCTTTGTAACTTTTGAATAATGTTCAACAGCCCAACATACATCAACATCACCTTTATCCCAAACTAGTTGGGGTCGGCGGTCGATGACAACAGCCCAACATACAAAGTATAAAAACGTTTCCTTGAAAGATTAGGAAGTAATTTGGGATGTGCATTACTGATGACGTTATAAGTACATGGAGCCAAAATACATAACCGTGTCTTGTGTATAAATGTTAGGTAATTTTTATTTCCATTGATATTTGGAATTGTCTGTGTATTATCTTTTGTGTTTAGGCTCTTATTTTGTTCGTGCAAAGTTGCTTGAGAAAAAGTTTTCCCGTATGCCCAATTACTGATGAGAGACTTGCTCATCAGGAGTACTATTAACGTACAGAGGGAAGGAGAGAGACTGAAATTTCTGGTTAGGGAGGAAGCATGTGTACCTAGCATTGTTGTCTATGAATTGCTTTTACGCTTTTTGTTAGCATTTTCATCCATTATCCCGTAGCTCACTGCTGGTTGATAAAGTATTACACATGATGATTGACTCTTGAAATTCTTACTTCTCATGGGAAATTTACCGTTCTTCTTAGTTTTAGATAATTTAGTTGACATTTGCTCGGTGAAAAAATAGCTTCTTGAGGCTTTCAGATGATAAAGAAAAGAGAATATAGCTTCTTGAGAGTATTTTCATATGCTCAGGCAAAAATGTGCAACTATATGGAGCATCTCATTATCATCATAAGCGAGATTGTACATGGCAGTGCCCTCTTAGCTGTGATATTTCAGTGGAGACTCTTTAAAAACAGTAGCTTATTTTAAGTATGGTCCAAGTACCTTAGATTTTATTTCTTTGGTTTTCCCCTCCTACAATCTATTCCTTGAATTGATCGTCATATCCTCTATAGTTGCCATGGGGTTCCCACTCTTATCTTAGGATATTATATTTATTAGTTTTGTTGTGGAAATGACTCTCTGTCATAGTTCTATACATATTAGAATTTCCCATTGTTCAATGTGTTTGCTCCTTGTGGCTTGTTACATGAACTGGCCTTAGAAGCTGAATTGATCTTCAATGCCAATTAATTTTAAACTGATGACAGTTGAAAGCTCCGGCCAAAAGAGCCATAGCTGCCGCATCACTTGCTAAGCCGCCAAAACAAGATGGTAAGGATGAAAAATCTGGAAAAATTGCTGGCAAATCTTCTGCTTCTACAAACGATAGGAATGTTTCTGCTCATACATCTGAGGGTAGGCAAGTAGCTTCTACGAATGTGTCTACAACTCTGACAACTAATGGGAATACTAAAGGTTCTACTCCATCTACAAGATCTTCTATTGATGTGCATGGGGTTGAAGCGAAGATGGAGAGTGGAGCTGCCAAGTCATCTGATGGGAGGTCTTCCCATGTTAAAAACGATGGAAATGATAATTATGATGCGCCAAAACCTCCTTCTCGACTTGTTCATTCCCCAAGACATGAGAGTTCTTTAGCTTCTTCGAAGTCTGGCGACAAGCTGCTGAAAAGGAGTAGTCCTCCAGATGAAGCTGACAGGGTTAGCAAACGTAGAAAGGGGGACAGTGACTCCAGAGATTTGGAGGGAGATGTTCGATACTCTGATAGAGAGAGGTCTGTAGATGCTCGATTTCTGGATATTGAAAGAACGGGGAGTGATGAGCAAAGCATCTATAGGAACGCCGATAAGATTTCGGACAGAACAAAAGAGAGAGTTGTTGATAGATATGA
This sequence comes from Lenwebbia sp. NSW1173648, assembly GCA_029784005.1. NCBI lineage: Eukaryota > Viridiplantae > Streptophyta > Magnoliopsida > Myrtales > Myrtaceae > Lenwebbia > Lenwebbia sp. NSW1173648. Next base: position 4,300,256 of record JARCGZ010000011.1, read on the forward strand.
GAGAGATTACAGGGAGCGTCCTCGTGGAGATGATGTAGTGGTCGAAAGGGCAAGGGATCGGTCAATGGAACGATATGTTAGAGAACGTTCAGTTGATAAAGTGCAGGAGAGAAGTAATGACAGGAGTTTTGATAGGCTCCCTGAAAAGGATAGGGGAAAAGATGATAGAAGCAAGATGAAGTACGGTGAAACTGCTTCGGAGAAAGTTCATGTAGACGACCGGTTTCATGGGCAGAGCCTGCCACCGCCACCGCCCTTGCCACCCCACGTGGTACCTCAGTCAGTCGGTTCTGGTAGAAGGGATGAGGACAGCGATAGAAGGTTCGGAGTTACCAGGCATGCTCAAAGACTTTCTCCAAGACATGATGAGAGGGAACGCAGGCGGTCTGAAGAGAACATAACTTCACAGGACGATGCAAAACGAAAGAAAGAGGATGATGTTCGCGATAGGAAACGAGAGGAACGAGAAGGGATGTCATTGAAGGTATGCACCAACTTTATTTGTGTTAAAAGTAAATTAGTAGAATGGCAGGAAGGATAGTTTATCTATAAGTGCTCAAAGAGATCTTTGTATTCTAATCTGTGGGTATTGCATTTATCTTGGTGTTGAGTTCTATATTGGCAAGACATTCTTTAACTTCTGATAAAGGTTTTTGTTTGAAATAAAAAACAGAGGCTTGGTTTTGCTAAGTTGTATGTATTGTCTCTGGTGCAACACCGAACCGCTTCATTCCACTACAGGGTTCTTTAGTGTGGCAAAAGATGATAATAATAGTCAACTCTTTACACTCGGTTATTTTTTCCCGGGATGATAGTCAAACTGAATGTTTAGGCGCGTGATGTTGCCCTCACCTATCTGATACATGGGGGCTTATTTTGAAAGACAGTGGAACCCTTTGGCTGTAAGCCCTGCATACCTGCCTGCTGATTGTGGCTCATGAATGAAGTGAGTTCAGCTGACGTTGATAGAAACTTGATCAAGAACGTGACCTAAAAAGCTTATTTTCCCGTTGTAGGATTATTGTTGTAGGTATATGATCCATTCTCAAATTCTATTTAATTTATGAAAATCTATTATAATATTCCATTAAATACTGAATGGCTTTTCATCAAATGTTAATTATATTTTTCTCTCAGATACATGTTACTGGTTATGCTCTATTATGGAATTTTTTATCCTTCTAATTTTGGTGAAACAAGTATCATAGTTTAGATTATTGATTATCATACTTTATATTGGAACTTTTTTGCTCATATCGTTGACTTTGTGCATTAAGGTGGATGAGAGGGACAGGGATAGGGATAAAGCGAACCTTCTGAAAGAGGAAATGGATGCAAATGCTGCTTCAAAAAGGCGGAAACTGAAAAGGGAGCATCTTCCATCTGGGGAACCTGGGGAGTTTTCACCAGTGGGCCCTTCTACTGCCCTAGCTATCAGCACGTCACAATCCTATGATAGTAGGGACAGAGGAGAAAGGAAAGCTCTCATGACCCAACGTCCAGGTTACATGGAGGAACCAGGAACAAGGATAAAAGAGGCGACAAGCAAGATAGGCCGTCGTGATGTTGACCCGTATCCTTGAAAATCATTTTCTATCATATCGATCTTGTTTTCGCACACTTAGGTTTTGAATTATAGCAAGAGGCGTCCTCATGAATGATGGGCACTTGTTTGACCCTCTAATAATGTCTTGCTGCTGCTACTTTTCATCTCTTTCGATCATTTTCTGTGTCGACACATTAATGACATTGTTCATTGGTAGTTTGTTCTAGTATTTAGAAGTTGCCCCATCGTTGACATCAATGTGATATCCGCCTCCCTTACGCATTGTAGTTGTAGATCGGATCACAGTGGAACCTCCCATTCTCTTTGAGAGAAAAAAAAATTCTTCTGTTTGCAAGATTTCTTTTGCATTTCTTATGTTCCCTGGATTGATGCATTAATGGTGTCATCTTTGAAATTAAGATCCTTAACTAGTTTAGGATGTATGAACGAGAATGGGACGATGAAAAGAGGCAAAGAGCTGAACAGAAGCGAAGGCATCGCAAGTAGATGAGTAGGGATTTCAAGACATATAATATTTTTCAGGCATCAGCGAGATGTTGCTTTTAGCTCAGGAGATGGACCAGTTACCACTAGAGGCCATCTGGTTCTGTGATGGCTTTGATCCTCTTGGTATCCTGAAGCCTTTATTATTAGGAATCGGCTCTTGAGCTTCATGCGATTGGTTGAAGTTCCAATTCAATAGTGTATGCTGAGCTTTTCGTTAATCCAGTGCATGTTGCACTTGTGTCTTATTTCCTTTCTTCAAACTACAGGATGACAGTGCGCTGGATCCTTCGTGTAATAGTTTTCATGTAAAGAGCATTCTTGAAGCTGGATAGAAAAGAGGATGCTTTTTTCGCCCAGTATAATGTACATAACTGAGAACTCCAGTTACATATTGCGGCTGTATCGCTAACAGTTTTGCCTATTGGTTCAGCTAATTGTTTGGCATAGCGTGCTCAGGGACAAATGGTTTCAAGAGTTCCTTGTGGCATCATCTGGTTACCGTGCTTTTACTATATTCCTTGCAGAGTGGAAGATTGCTCACGATAATCATTCGACTTTCGACTGGATTCGTGTTTGTCGTGTAGGCCGATTACAGCTACTACGTAGTCTTTTCTCGTAGGTTTCCTTGTACATTAGTAGCTGTGACTCGAGTCATTCACTGAGACATAATGTTCAGTGCTCTTAACAGCCTTATAACAGGTCCAGAATTTAAGAATCGCATCAGGAAAACCTGTGTCGCGTTTGGTGGTGTTAGTCTCTCTCTGGCAAAAGAAATGTGGCCGGTGTAGGGAATCTGCAAGCTATAGTAAGTTTCTCGTTCTGTATTACAGGTTTTATGAGATTCGTCTTGTTGCATAGAAGTTAATATAATTCTAGTCACCTAATGATGGATGACTGCGATATATAATGCGACATCTTACGACACCCATTATCACTCCATTGTATCTTCTTTTGGGAATGATCTGATAACCCTTTGCCATGCCATGACAGAAACAAGAGGCTTGATCCCAAAAAACTAGCCTGAGAAGATCTACTCATGACCGTCGGATGTGATTATAATCCGATGGTACAAGTTGTCTTTCTTGATGATATAACGTCTTTTTTTGCTTTGATTTATGAGTATATATATGCGACCCTAGTGCATATAGATAGAAATGGTCCAATGGAAGCAAGAATTTTCGGGAACATTTAGAACATTTCGTTTCTAAGCAGAAGAGCCGTACGGTTCTGTAGAGTGGCCGTGAACTCTGCCTTACGTAAAGTTGCCAGAGTACGAATAACCTCTGGATTTGAAATCACTGCTTACATACTTGGTATTGGCCATAATTCACAAGAACATTTTTCTTGACAAGTACTGGTTGTTGAGTTTCTGATGCTCACTTATTTTAGTCGTCAATACTTTGAATTTGTTCATTTTCTCGATAACGATTCTTGAAACTGCGAGTCTTTTCATCGACTAAACTAACTAATTTCACCGAGGTTCTTTTCATGCTCATTGACTTCTTCAAGATAGAATTCTGGAGAACTCATCAAGCACATTCATCAGCTTTTTCTTTTCAAGTTACGTACAAACCTTGCATAGCCTAATTTTTAGCTGTTAATAGCTACATCTCTTTTATCAATACAAGCATTTGCCTTATTTGATTACACTGTATACTTCTTCAGTGAAAATGTTTAGGATGGAATCATTTTATTAAAATACCACAATAAAATCATTCCCGCCGAAGTCTTTTCAAAGGACGAAAAATTTGACCTTAATCTTGGCTCGTTGGGCATTGTTAAAAACTAATTGGCAACATATGTAATCATTCTGTGATGCGGCATAGATCAAGACATCGTGATGGGATAACTTGATCTCGATCCCAAACGAAATCCATCATAGTAACTAATTAATCCGATTCCAACATACGTGCTTATCTCTCCCGTGAGAGTTGGGTCCATACTTTGTTTGGCAAGTGGGCTTTGATACCAGTGTTGGGTGGTCTTGAGTCTCTCTCATCCCAAAAGTTAGCTCATAGAATGAGGCTTTCCCTTACACTTATAAACCGACCAGCCCCTTACACAACCGATGTGGGATAACCCCAACATTTACATACCCGGTCCCAACTTTGTAAAGCAGTTAGACTCTTATTCAAATTTAATCCCTTCTCCTTGGATTCTCTCTCTAAAGCTTAATATCTTCCAAGAATAATAAACCTAGAAATAGTCTCCCTGGCAAAAAAAAAAACGAAATCTAGGAAGAATCTCTCTTAGATATAAGTTTTAAGATCAAAGTTGTTAATTAGAATTTGAAGGACTAGATAATTCAAATTCGAAGGATAGGTTCTGATAGAATAAGAAGTTTAGGGATTGTGTGAAAGTTTCAAAAGGAAATGATTACATGCAGAACGTCATACGTAAGGGAAAACAAAAAATTGTGCAGATTTAGGATCACAAGGCCGCGATGTGGATGTAACAAGAATTCGAAACTCAAAATTATCCGCATAAAAAAAGATTAAGATCAAAGTTGTTAATTAGAATTTGAAGGACTAGATAATTCAAATTCGAAGGATAGGTTCTGATAGAATAAGAAGTTTAGGGATTGTGTGAAAGTTTCAAAAGGAAATGATTACATGCAGAACGTCATACGTAAGGGAAAACAAAAAATTGTGCAGATTTAGGATCACAAGGCCGCGATGTGGATGTAACAAGAATTCGAAACTCAAAATTATCCGCATAAAAAAAAGATTAAGATCCGCCAAAATATTCAACTTCGATTTTCTCATCTTTTATCCTTTCAGATGCTGCCTGCTATCACTAGCAGAAAATGGTGAGAAATTACACACATAACTTCTGATAATTCCCAGTCTTTCTTGATGATTCTAGGGTTTTTTTTTTATTTGTGATTTTTTCAGGTTGATCATCTCACGTTCGCTGACTACGAAGTATGTTTCCGGTTGTTAATATGATGCAGAGAGGACGAAAAGTTTCTTCGCCCGAAGGTAAGAAGAGGCCGGAGTGGCTGAGCGACCTCCTGCGGTGCGGCTTCTTCGGCCCGTGCAGCCGCCACTGCGAGATGCCGAGGAGCGAACAGCGGCTCTACTGCCTGGACTGCAACCTCGCCATCTGCAAGCACTGCGCCGCCGCCGACCACAGCCACCACCCTCGCCTTCACATCCTCAAGTACAAGTGCGACAACGCGGTCCGCGTCCAGGACATGCGCAGCTACTTCAATTGCTCCGAGATTAAGGTTTCTATATCGTCTTCTTATTCGGTTTCGGTCATTGGTTTGTAGATGGGTAATCCAAGTGATATTTTTGTTGGGTTTTGTGCATGCAGTCATACATAATCAACGAGGACAAAGTGGTGCTCATAAGTCCCCGATCACCGCCGGAGACGTCGGAGCAACCCAAGAACTGCCGCTCCTGCGCAGCTTGCGGCGTGTCCATCCAACGCTCGTCTGAGACTTACTGCTCCATTGCTTGCAAGGTACATCATTCATTTGCCGAACATTTCATCGAGTGACTCGGCCACTTTTGAAGGTGGCAAATAGGGTGGACTGAGTCAGTTTTGGATCGGATCATGAATAAATCGACCTAAACATACTTGTTTAAGTTATATTGATCCATGCATAGCCCATTCCCAACGCCTATTTATCCTATTTCCACTAAATCACTATATATATGTGTGTGTGTGAATAATCAAAAATAAAATTCATGTTTAAAAAATATATATGAGAAGTTTATCATATTAAAAGAACTCAAAGTTGAAGAAATCCTGTAAACTTACAAATATGCAACTACGGGTCTGTGACTCTTTCTAGACCACGGCAAGGTGGTCTCTGTCACCTTTGCCAAAGGCGTGGTGGCCGTTGGGGATGGTCATCAAAGGCATGGCGGTCATCATCAAGATTGTTTGCCTCCGGCCACCATCACGGTGGTGGCCATTAAGTATGGTCATCAAAGGCGACGGCGGCATCCCTATTAGCTTAGAAGCAACACTACTCATTTGCTGTTTTTTTTTTTTTGTTGGATTGTGTTTTCTTCTCTAGTTTTGATATTATCGGGTGGAAAATTGTTATGATCCAAACTCAGCGAAACCTATATTTATTTGGGTTTTATTTTTTAAAACCCATTTCAACCTCTTTTAGAAAATTTTAGATATGTCCTTTAACATGGTTCAAAAAATATGAGTTAAGAAATGTGACATACTAGCATGAGATTTTGCAAGACTTATCTGCTAGCGCAACGACTCAGACATAAATTATGTGCTATTGGAGACAATTCCGAAATCCAACTCGTCTGGCCTGCTCCGAATTCGGAGCAAAGAAGCTTGTGGAACTGATAAATGTTAAAGAGTGTTGAACTAAGATGGTTTCTAGAACCATTTCCACTTTAGCCCCGTCATGAACTTAAGATCTAGGGATCCCCTTGATGAAAATACTAGCGGCGACATGTTTCCTCCGTCCTAGCAACGGAGGATTACAGCGCGCGATGCAATGCATGCGGAACGCGGCTATGTCGATCGGGTTTTGGTGTAACCTCACGCGTGCGTTTGGAAAGTTTCTTTCTTATCTCGATGATAGAAGTAGGACACGAAAAAGGGGACCCGCATAGATGGGCCTTATGAGGTAGCTTGTTTATGGCTGTTTTGAGGGAACTTGTGCAGGTGTCGTCGGAGCCGGCGGAGCAGCAAGAGAAGGCTGCCGACGAGGGCTCTCGGAAAGAGAGCAGCACGATCACATTGCATGACGGGAAGGAGGGGGGGTCGTGCAGCAGCCCCGAGAATGGTCGCGATGCTCGGAGCGACGAGCCGAGGCGGTCGTTCAGGCCGAGACACCGCTTGTTGAAGAGGAAAGGGATTCCTCGCAGGGCTCCCCTGTTTTGACTGAGTGAACGAACCTCAAAAGTTTCCAAATAAATGAACCGATAGAGCGGTATGCTTGTTGTTTGCTTGGCAGCTTTTATTGTCTTTTCTTTGGTTTAGTTGGTCCACTTGGATTTCGATATCATATCGGTTTTATTTTTCCATAAGAAGTATATTTTCACGATTCTTAAAAGAGTTCTTTTTCTTTTCAAAATTTATCGGTTAGTGGGGCCCAATTGAAATGAAAAGAGTATTTCAACCTATCATTAGATGTGGCTGTGAGAACATTGTTGATGGACGGGTCCACTTTTCAAGTTTCATAACACTGGGTAATCTGCTGTAGATGTTAGAGCAGTAAAATCATTATCTTGTTGGCAAGCCACGCACGGACCCATTTTCAATATGAAATCCATTGGTAATGTAAATATGAAAATAGTATATTCTTTTGTTGGTAAGCCATAAATAGTTCGCCAGAACAAAAAAAAAAGTTCCCAAATTTTTTTTACTTAGAACATCGGAGATTAGCTGACTCGTCTTGAAATTTACAGTCACGAAACGTTGTTCCGTCTTTAGGTGCACGGAACATTAATAATTGTCCTAAAAAGTTCATGATGAGCCCCATCAGCTGATGAAGGAACTTCTTGCAAAGCATATATGCATTGGCACAGGGGGTTGCCCGATTTTGTTTTGTTACTCCTTCCCTCTCGATGCTATGGGCTTTTGAGTTTGAAGTCCTCGATCTTGTTTCAATGAGTTGGAAAATTGTGGTTTTTTTCAGTAATACAGATGCGAGATGTTTATAGATAAACTTGTCCGAACAGTGATCACAGATCTGTCAGCTCCTTGACTTTTGAATTAAGGCTGCTTTAGGTTGGTGAGTTGCTCGTATAAAGATAATCTTCCAATCCTTTCTTTCATGTGTTCCTTCACACGAAGACAATAGGAACAAATTCAGGATGCAGTTAAAAAGCAGTATATCTTTATGTTGATAGGGGCCCTCGTTGCTTTCAAATCTGCCACAACTGCTCAAAATTGGCAGCTGCAAAGGGATTTAAGGACTCTGCCACGACAGTTATTGAGACCATTAAACTGAACAAGAAGAATTGTATTCATCTAATGTATTGCCACTCGGGCTTTGGACTCAATGAACTTCTGTAGTATACGAAAAGAATGTTTTTTTAATCAATCACTTCGTATGGATATGGAAAGCAGAGAGTTCAATTGAACATAAGGCTGATTTACTGTGTCGTCAATCTGCTACTTCCGCAATGTAACTTGCTACCCACTGCAAGCTCTGCCAAGATTAGAGCACACTGTGTCATTGGTTCTAATTGAGATGCTGAAAATTTAAGAATAGATTAAACATTTTGTGTCATGGAGAATGCTCAGATGGGCGCAACCTCGCAAATTACAACGTCACATATGCATGGCGAAGAAATGCGAGAGAAAGAAGTGGGCAGAACTCGACTAACTATGAACCCACAGACATACCTCTATGCATCTCACTATATCGTCATCTTCTGTTCTGTGATGAATCTGTAAAATCAGAAGAAAATATTAAGGAGGTAGAAATGAATGTGATCAATTCCTATATTTGGATCAGTCACTCAAAGTGCAATGCCATTAAATTTTCTCTGACAAACAAGACAATTGTGAATGATATAGTAAGACATGGAGAATCCTCACCAAAGCAGATGATGTTTCATTGTATCGTGTTTGGCTAACTTGCGGCATATTTAAAAAAAGTTGGTGCCTTGAACAACAATTTAGCTATTGAAGTCTTCAAAAAACATTGGTGCTTAAACATGTCACATGCATCAATTGAAGCTGCTTTAAGACAGGTTTAATTACCTGCATGACTCGCTTGCAGGATGCATCTTCCACTGATGCCAGGATGACAAGCGCAGCTGCAACTGTGGAAGGCCAGTAGGACAGCTGCTCATGGTCTAGCAGAGCTAAAGCTGCCAGGTTTATGGCCCTCTTATTCACTCTAGCATCAGCTCTTGCAGCTCTTGAGTAGAACCTGCAATCGGTTATTCATATTTCAGTGATACTCAGCGAAATCACTTTCTTTACTCAGATTAGTCAAGTGATTGGATTTTGCAAAGTTTCAAAAGTAGGTCCAACACATGAAAACACAATGAAGAGAGAGAAAATAAGTCTGCCGGTCGAGGTTTGCGCAGACAAGATATGGACTGTACCATAAGAAGTTGTGTATGGTAGGCAATGCACATTGAAAGTTGAGAACCTCTTGTACCAACCACTCCATTGCCACCACTTCGCATCTGCTGTAGGTGTCACTCCCCACACGGAAGTTCTTTTGTCTTACGCTGAAATACCGGTACCATTTGCATCTGTTAGGGACTCAGCATAAACCAATTGGGTGTCTATCATCAATAAATGAGTTATGCAGTAGAGTGATTGTAAGTCACTACTGGCAAATCAGACATAGTGAAGGTTGAGATGATTGGTAATTTCCTTAGAGATGGGAAACCTTTGAAGCTGTTAATGATGTAAGTCCAACGAGGGCTTCGATTAGCATCCCTCTATATGAAGGAAAATGAAGGAGATAAATCTGATTACCTGTTGTAAGGTTGATTCTCCTCAATCCTGGTGGCTAATGTGAGACAGGCTATTCCAGCAATTTGAAAGTTCCTTCGCTGTTTGAAGTATCCTTTAGTAAGGAATCTGTCAAAGAGGCTCACCCCTAGAAACAATGTCTCATTGTGGAGCTCTCTTACAGTAGATTGCTGTTGACATGGAATATCAAACTTATAAGAGGTCAAAGGAAGGGCCACAGCACGAAAGAAAGATACGTAACCAGGATCCATGTAAATATATAGGCATGACGTGTTGTCCAGCTTGAAGCAATCGCTTATGTGCAGGCATGGATCTAACACTAAGGTATGTATGCAGTTATCTGTATGCCATGCGAAAGAAGTCTCTACAAGCAATATATGCAGACTATAAATGGATTTCAACAGATCGATGCAATATATCAGAGAGAAAGAGGAAGAGCCCATACATTCAAACTCTATGAAATTTCATTGGCCAATGCGATGTGTGCAAAGCAAAACATCTCAGCGTCTTATAAAACAATCGTGAATTGATATGGAATGTCTTGGCCATCCACAATTTGTATCCAGTTAAAGATGCAGGGGAAAACTTGGACCTAACTCTGCGAGTAGCTCACCTCAATAATCCAGTGAACCATTCGTGTCCTTTCCTTATTCACGGGCTCACCGTACTCCTCGACGTAGTTCCGCACGAAGACTTCTCTCCTCTCTCTGTTTCTCAACAACCGATAGCTCTCCGCATCCTCCTCGTCGCCATACCCAAGCTAAAATTCAAGTTCACAAAAATTAATCAAATTCAAATTTCAAACAATGAAAATCGTACGCACGTACAGCAACAGCTTACATTTACTTCAGAAATGAGACTAGGAGTTTTGTGGTCGTCTGAACGGGTAATTGATGTGAAAAATTGCTCCCTGTACTGGAGGAGCAAAGAGAAGGTTGGGGAAGGATTCGAATCTTCATCCGATTTCTCGGAGAACTCAAATCCAGATTCAGAGGAAACAGACAGAATGTACTCGGAGGAGTATTCGTCCGAGTTTTCCTCAAATAGCTCGGAGAATGAATCGAGATCAGAAGAGTAGTCCGAGATGTCGTCGTACACGATTTGCTCTGTGCAGGCGAGGTCAGTGTCGTAGTTGATGTAGCTTGGATTTTGATCGACAGTCGATTCCGACTTTGAAGCGAGTAAACAACCATGATCTTTCGATGTTTCAGAGATGATCTCCGACGATGCTCTGTTCTCATGGCATTCGACTTCAAGCGTCTCGTCCTCCAATTTGGTACATCGGAAACCGCTAGTTGCCTTAGAGCACAAGTCAACAAAAGACGGAAGAGAGATGACCTCATTTTCGGTATTTCTGCTCCTCGACAATTCGCTGGACAACTCACTGGACTTAGCAGGCGAATGCTGGTGAACGCAAGAGATTTCCGATCGCGCGTTCAACTCCGAGCTCTCCGCTTTGGAATCGACCTCGAAAGAAGAACCAGAGCACGACTCCGACACTGAGGCCTCCGCAACAACTTCAGCAACTCCGTTGTCGTCCTCCTCCTGTCGCTTGTGCGAGGACCTCGTCACTCTCCTAAACTCGCGATCGCCGCCTCCGACAGCATCCGATCGCCTCTTCCGAGTGCTCGAGCTCTTCTTCTTGTCCTTCGCATCGACCGTCCCGACGGAGACTTCGCCGTCCAAGTAGCTGGAATCCACGGAAGCGGAGATGGTGGAGTTGCGCGAGAAGCAAGGAAGAGGAGAGAACTGAGACCGCCTCCTCTGAGGAAGCGTCGACCGGAGCATCTTGTGTATCCGCGGCGGCGGCAACATTTTCCGGTGGTTCCTATCTGGTTCGGCTCCCACTGTCGTCCAAATTGAACTCGTCGAACTAGTTCGAGCTTCGAGACAATGCCGTTATGAGTTGGATGATGGAGGACGACCGAGAGAGAGAGAGAGAGAGAGAGAGAGAGAGAGAGAGTTTGGTTATGGTGTTATGGAATTTTGGGAAGTAATAGTGTTTGTGAGGAGGAGGAGCAGCAGAAGAAGAAGCAGAAGAAGAAGAGACGGTTATGGGAGTTCGGGAAGTGTAGTTTTACGTGGGTTTAATGGGACGTAACCAAACCCTCACGTCGTGAAGGGACGCGATGTAGTGTATCGCTCCACATCTCCTGCACTGAACTGCGGATCGCTCATAGCCGTTGAGATGATCAACTTGATCATCGTTCGGCCCACACTGGCCCGTCCGTGGGCCCCACACCAAAAAAAAAAAACAAACAAACAAAGGGATGGAGATGGTTCATGGGTTAGTTTTCCATTTTCCTTCTTGGCCAAATTAGATTTTACGGGTTACCGACTTTTTCCGAAGCGGCGAAGAAGTCTCCGACTCTATTGTCCGAAACCGAACGCCGAATACTCACAATGGCAGTGCTGCAATTTCCGCCAACATGAAGGGCAAAAGGATTTGCATGTGAGATAGTCGGCCTTGCCTTTCCGCCAACATGGAGGGCAAATCGTTTTCGAGTGCAGTTTTTCTGCGTCAGTTCGGAAGACGGTGGCGATCTTAGTTTTCGTGGATACAACAAATAGGGTTGTTTCTAATGGAGCCACGAAGGAGGCGAAAGATACGGACGGAAGATGGAAGAGATGAGCAGCGACTCTGATGTTACTTAAAGTTAGAGTCGGACCGGCCGGTTCAATTGGACGGTGGAAAAATTTTGGATCAGAGAGCCGGTATCGACTCGGTCCAAGTCTTCCACCGCGTCTTAGACTTGGGAATAAATTCAATTAGACCACATAATGTATTTAATATGTTGTAATCGATTTTTACTCGGTAAATTGACGATCAGTTATTGGAGTTTCATTTGATTGATGGATAGTCTCACAATCTTCATTATCATCTTCACGACATTTTCCCCAAAGTTTGCCCAAGCTAGCTTCTGTTTTCCTTTCTCGAGATTCCATACGAGCCACATTTCACTGTTCAGTTGTCGGTCGCTACCTGCCATTCAAAACAGAAACACAACTACGACCACGTCATCGTCTCCTCTTCGCTCCCCTCGTTGTCTCGAAGCGAGATTACGTCCAAAAACTCACCTCGGAGGACGGATCTCCGTTCCGGCCCTGTTCGCAGATTCCCTCGTACGAGTAGCGATTCATCTACGCTGCGCGGAGTTTGACCTGGAAATGGTTGCGATCGGTGCGTAATCGCGGTTCTGATTTCGTAGCTCTCTCTCTCTCTCTCTTCGTTTCGTGTAGTCTTCGTTCGTTTCCCCGTTTCTTGTTTGCTTCTGCTAATTCCATGTCCAATCAGTCTTCCTAGCTCGCTGAGCCGTTCCAATTTCGACGGCCCTTTGATTCGGTGGTCGGAAGATATCGTATCTAGGGCTGAATTTTGATGCCATGATGGGCTTGTCGTCGGTTGCGAGCAACAGCGAGGGCATGCAATTATGCATCTTCGACCTGAGAAGAGGGCAACATGAGGGGCAAGAGCTAGACAAGATCTTGTTCTTTTATCCCGCTGATTTGCCCTTCTCCACTCAGCTCTCTGTCATTGGCCTGAGCGAGGGCCTCATCACCTTCACAAGGTTGGTGACAGATCCTTTGGATTCTTTATAAAGTGGCGTTGAGTAGATGATCACCGACTTTGCTTCAGTTGCTGAGAGCTTTTTGCTTGTGAAAAGTTCGTTTATTTCTTTGAATCTGTTGGTTTAGTGGAGTGAGCTTGTTTTGTGTTTGTTCTTTTTCGGGTCAAGGATTTTCTCTCCTGAGGCTGCTTGTGAGGTCATTGAAGCAGAGAGGCACTCTCATGTGTTCTTCGAGGCGGAACCGGATATTTGGATGGTCATGGTGTGTTTTCTGTTCCATCTCTTTTGCGCTCTAGTATTTTAAAGCTTCAATGTCTTCTTTATTTTTCCCTTAATTGTACTTTCCTTCTTCTTTTGTAAGATCGTTGAGAAAAACAAGGAAGCAGAAGCGGTTTGGAGAGTCGGCGCTTTGAGAAATGTCCTAAAGGAAGTCCACTCTCTTTTCTTGATGTTCCATGGGTCTATAAGGTCATTGCTTGAGAAGGAACCAGCTGCAGGATTGATCAGATCTCAGCTGTACATATTCATCATGGATTATCTTAGTGGTGAGTTTTTGTGTAGTATTTTGACCATAGTAACATTCTTTATTTAACGTGCAAGTTTTTCTGAGCATCATATTATCTATCATTAGTTCAAAGTATTTCATCGTAAGTCACTAATTGTCAGCATTTGAAAAGCGGTCTCCATTGGATTACTGCTGCTGGGGTAATGCGAAGTTTGCTCTATCAAATGGTCGCCTGTGGATTTCTGCTACTCCACTTGTGCTGAAGCTGCTGTTTCTGGCACCTCACACATAAATTTTCTCTTTGAGGCAGATTTTCTCTCTTCGAAGAAACTCCAATTACCATCATTCCGTGATTCTTTGAAGGAGCGTGGAACTGTGCAGATGCTGACTGTAGGACGTGAGGCTGCAATAGAAGTTCAGGTAGGTTTTGTATAATTTTCTTGCTGCATGATTCTCTGGGGAATGTAGATGCAGTTTGACATGATTTTTATTGGCATGACACACCAATACTTTTTCATTGCCGACTACGATGCACTGTTGGGAATTAAAGTGCCTTGTCAATGTACTGACAAATTGGGCAGCTCCTGTAATGCTTGGTTATTTCTGCAAGTTTTGCTACGCGTACATTCGCCATGGTGGATTCTCTCAAATAGTTATACTGCTTTTTTTTTAGTCGCTTGTCAGGGTTGTAGAATCGTGCACTGGAAGCCCATCATGCCACTCATTGCTCTTGTTTCAGGACCTTCTAGTTTCCACGACACTTTCTCCAGTATGTTTTAGTTGTAAAGCTTATTCCAGTTTTCTGTTTTTCCATAATCCATTTTTGTGCAGCTTTTTTGTCTTAAACTCAACAAGATGGTTTACAGTAAAGTTCTATCTTGACCTAGCTGTCATCATTCTCCTTTTTCTCAGGATGACGCCATCAATCTATTTGCATATGCTGTACTAAGATTGACTCCTCGTGCTCTCTCTACGGGATCAAGCTCCTGGTCCTATCTACTTAAGGGAAGTACTGCATCTGCTGCCGTGACAGGGCCTGCTGTGGGAAGCGCAACTTCTCTTTCAGAACCTTTCCATGGTTCACGTGGTACCTCCGCAGGTGACGATCAGAGTCATGCCATGAGACCTCTGCAGCATGACAGATGGTCCAGAGGAAAGGACAGTTTTCTTATCACAGATATCTGGCAAGCTGAGCCTGGGAGCTTAGTTTCTGTCACCCCGTCAATTTGGCTCCAGCAGACTGAAGAGCAAATGTATCTCTGTGCTTATCAGCACAAGAGCCTTACCTTGATCCTTCTGATTCCTGTGTCCTCCGTCATTAATGGGGAACAAGGCATTTTCGCAGTGAAGCAGCTAGTTCTCGAAAACGTTAGTCGTGCACTGATGTCTGTTTCTGCTGTTGTTTTTATACTGCTATACTTTTATATGAGTTATGTGTTGCTAGGAATTTCAAGGTTAACTTGCATTTTAATATGCTAATTAGGATGGCATAGCTAATCTATCAAATTAGGGGTTATTACTGACAGTAACGTTATTTCACCTTTTCATATTCATGGCTGGGCAGTTTCTGGCGCTGTTTTATGTCCTAATTAGGATGGCATAGCTAATCTATCAAATTAGGGGTTATTACTGACAGTAACGTTATTTCACCTTTTCATATTCATGGCTGGGCAGTTTCTGGCGCTGTTTTATGTCCTAGTTATTTAGTGTCAATTGCCCATCATTCTTGTATAGGCGACACTCTATATTTACGTGTTTATATTGCCAGTATCAAATTCTAGTACTACTGAGTCCTTTTCTATTCATGCTTTGTAAAACTAAGCATCTAACATATCTGTGATTCTGATTTTCTGCTATTGAAACTTTGAAGTACGGAGCTCCATAAGTTTTCCTAGTTTGTATTGGGGTAATGTTGCACTCTAGAGGTATAATGGTTTTATACATTGACATGCTGCATTGGACTTTGTGATCTCAGTGCACTTGTGTGTGCCTTGCTATTCCATGATAGACAAAGCTGGACACTGTAAAGGAACCATGATGTCCTCATCTATTTATTTGGTTTTGTACTTTCTTCCCGAATCATGCTCTGCAAATAGCATGATCACCTTACTTAAATGCCATTTGTTTTGTATTCAATGTGATTGACTTTTGTCAACTTGTCGTGGCTGATTTGGTATCTTTTGGCAAGGATTGGATATAAGTTGCTGGAAAAGTACTTGAACTATCTGTCTTTTACTCCTTAGAGAATTCTCGGCATCAGGACTTGGTGCTCTTTCAGTATATTGAGCACTGGAGCATAATTCAATAGACATATTTTTTAGTTCTGTTACTTCCATGGGTGCTGTAGGTTGTGTTTGCAAGCGCATTCCGTCATATTTTAGTATTCTGAGTTCTAGGTAAATTTGGATAGTGGGAGGAAAATGCAGAAGATGACAAAATCATCTTGAATCTTCATGTTGGTCTCAAAGACCATTCCTTTAGGAATTAGAGAATTCATGCCTTTCTTATTGGCACTGACTCTGATATGTGAGTTGATTCGTGGAGGACTTCTTTGTATGATTATTCTCCAGTTTCTTCACTTTGAAAAAGATGCCACCAGAAAAGGCTTGATGAGAATATAAAGCATTTACATCTAGTGATTTTTCCTTAAAGCTGCTAGTCCACCTATCAAAGGCTTAGGGAAAGCTTCTTGCTTTCAACCATGTGCCATATTTGACTTCCTAGCCGCCGTCCATTTGCTGAATTAATTCTTTTTGCTGAATTGTCAGGCGTCATTGAAGATGTTGAAAGTTGAAGAAAAGCTTTCAAAAGGATGGGGTGGTGAGAATGCGTACCATGTCAGTGGATACCGTTATTTGCTTGTAGATGGTGACAGAAACTTATCCCGGGCTTCGCCGCCAGGCAAAGTTACTACGCTAACAAAGGTCAATTGCTGTGACTGTTTATTTTTATGTGTGGTCTATTTGTAGAAGATGACTTTACCCTGAGAGGCAAGCCTTTGCTAATAACAAACATAATTTCTTCCTGGGCAACTTAGATTATCATCTGGAGCTAATAACAAACATAATGTCTTCCTGGGCAACTTAGATTATCATCTGGAGCTCTACTTCCCTGTAAAGGGCATGATTCGGGTAGTTGCATCAATAGGTCATCAGTGTAGTGCATTACCCGGAGTGCTTGGTGAGCTATATATAACTATGCAAGGTCCATTTTGTATGGAGCCTCTTCCACAGTTCCCTATTTAATCCAACTTTAATCTTCCTTTGGATCCTAAGCAATTTATGTTCTAGGTGTAACTTCGGTGTCAAATACTGGAGTCTGCACCGTCAACATAGTGCAGTTCATTTAGCTAATTCTTGATATGTTCTCTTACAACCAAATTTTGCAATTTGGGACTACTTATTGTTACTAGAACTAAATATTTTTTTCTAAGTAAGCAATTTATGAACCCTGTCCCATGGTACCAGAAATAATACAACTTTGAAGTTCCTTTGGATCCTAAGATATAATACAACTTTAAAGTCCCTTTGGATCCTATGCTATTTATGTCCTCGGTGTGAATTTGGTGACGATAAGGGAGGCTGCAAAATAATCTATTGTAAGAAAGAAAATTGTCCTAGTGAGATTGCAGTTCAATTAGCTAAGTCATGAAGGATCTGTTATCTCCTTAGCTATTAGCGCATCTATGTCATTTGGCACTTGCCCATTTAGCTAGCACAAATAGGCTTTTTGTTTTGGCTTTTTTGGTTTTTGGGAGGGGAAGTAGCTACTTAACTATTATCACATCTACTATATGTGGCATGTGCCCGTTTAGCAGCAGGAATAAGCTTTTTCCCCCCTTTTTTTAATTTTTGGGAGAGGAACGACGGGGGTTATGAAGTTAAGTTCCTTCTTTTTTTCCCAGTAGCAATTTTGCAAGGTGGAATTATGGCCCCTCCTACATATATATTTTGTATGCTTCAGAATTTAATTGCAATTCATAAAGCTAGAATTGTTTGAGATGAATTTCTTTTGCAGGATTCTTTGCTTGCATTGAGTAAGCTCAGAGAAGAGGTTGACATAGAAAAAAGCAGGGCAAGATGGGATAGTGATGATCATGAGAAAGATCTCGAAATATGCACTAGGGCTAGAAACAATGCATGGGTTATCACTCGAGTTACAAGGGGAAAAGAGCTTTACATGGTTCTTGAAAATGCCAACGAGACCCTTCTTTATGCCTCTGATGCTGTTCAGAAGTTCAGCAACAGGTAGTGTCTCTTATGTTTTCTTTGAAATTGTGCTTTGCCATCGTGCCAGGGGACATATTATCCCGAGACTGTTTTCTTGAAAATTTTCAGAGTAGTTCTAAAGAGAACAATACAGCTTTACATAAGCCAAAAGGATTAACTCTTTCCCTTTTTGTCTAGTTTTTGCTAATCTCGTTCTATGTTAGATGTCTCCAACTAAATCTGGAAAACTTGGATTAAATCTCCTAATTCAACTGAATTTCTTGCCCGGGCATTTTTTCCATTGAAGTTCTCAAAAAGTAACACTTCTTGTGACATATTATTTATTGAATTCCTGATTCTAACGGAATTTTACAAGTTCCCATTTGAGTTTACTCTTTATCTTGTCACTTTTGTCATTTTTTCAGATGACTGAAGAAAGAAGTTAACTTCAAACTTCGTGTTGTTGACTATCTGTTTGTTAATAAACCAGGTACTGCAATGGAGCCTTCTCCTTGGATTAAGAATATCCAGTTTTGCACATTTGGAGCAATTTTAGCAGAATGATGCGAGAAACTATAAATATCCCTTTGCTTGTACATTTACCTGGAGAGCAGATGCGAGGCACAGGTGCCCCCTCCTCTGCACATCACTCTCACTTCACTGTAGCACAGGAAAAGCTGATTACTATAGTTTTTGCTTTCTTCCATCTTATTGTGCTATGAAATTTTGGCTGTCATGCTTTTAGGGGGTTGGGATTCTTATCCTGAACAGGTCATGTTGAATTCCTTTGGACCGTGACCCTGAGGACACATTACTGTGCTTTTTTTCAGACGAAAGGGTGGTCGCAATGTATTTGAGCAGTAGTAGGAGACACTGGTATATATTCCATTCTACACGATGTTTACTGTCTTTAGTTTTAGTAGCCTCATCACCTTTTGTGACATCTTATGTAGAAGCTTTGAGTGTTCAAGCATCATATTTCTGTGGTTGAATTACTTTAGGTGTTTCGCGTTAGGTGAAAATCGAAACTTACAATCTTGAGGAAGAACATGTAAATGTATAATTCTGAAGAAAAAAAAATTGTTTTAAATTCATGTAAATTGACTCAAAAAGGGAAAAGAAAAGGGATCAGGCGTGCTCGCTATCGCTTTCCAAGAAGTGCGGGGCATCTGGGTCTGGAAAAAGACACGTCACACCCGCATGTGGTCCGATTTTGCCAGCCAATCGTACCCACCCTCTCTCTCTTTTGGCGGTACGTCTCTTTAATTAATTTAGGTGGCCGCCGACACATGGTTCAATCATTATGGTCGGACGAAATGGACCCAATCATTAATTTTATAACCAAGAAGATTAACTTATAAGGACCAAGGCCTAAGAGATATATATATATATATTTCCGGTTTCATAATTTCCCTCGCGGCCAACGTTGCCGGAGTCCCTAGACTTTTAGCACCGGCCTATTCATATATTTTCAAAGAAAGGTGATGCGATGAGATATGATATGCTGCGATATATCGACGCGATTCGGTCCGAGTTAATCTTTTGACTAAGTCCCGTGCCTTCTAGATTCATTATTTGAAGCTTAATTAATTTTTGTATTTCCATCAGTTCATGTACTTCTTGAGAAATCCTACTTATCAAATTGTTGGTGTGGCTGTGGCATGACATTTCAAGAGGTGAATAAAGTCCGATCTTGATTTCACGGAAATGGGAATTGCAAAACGATGCTGGCTTTACTCCACTACTTAATTCACCATGCTTTAGTTGCATATCGTTGACTTTGTGAGCCCAATCAAAGAACATTTCCTTTGACAAATATATGTTCGTGTACCAATTTCGATTTAAAAGGCTCGACTAGTTTTCAACGCTTTCCCCTGTCTTTCTCCCTTGGATGTGTAAAGAAAATCCCCATGGAAAAAGAGAAAGAAAAAAATAATAACATAAACCCTATATCAAGAACCCACACACATAATCAGTCATTCGACCCAAAAAAAAAAAATATCAGTCATTCATATCAACCGGGGTAAAAAGTTCCGTATTTGGATAAATATCTGAGATTCTAATCTGTGTCTTATCTAATTCATGAAACATCAACGTTCGAGCGTAAATGATTCGATATCCGGATCAATCACCAGAGACTTCGATCAGCATCTTATCCGATTGACGACGAGGCTGGTAAATATATGTGGTGGACCTTACCTAAAAGACTAAAGGTGCCTTAATTACATACGTGACTTGATCCATAGAATTGGACCTACAAAACGGCACAGCATCATGGAAATATCTTTAAATGTGGGATGAGGGCCTGTGTGTGACACACGCCCGAAAGTGACACGTGAAACCAACGGCCACGATGCCGAGCCAAGCGAGCCGACAAAAGGAAAACGGAATCCCGAGCTTTTACACTTGAAAGGCAAGTATAACATTATAATTTATAATGTCTCCACAGTTTCGCAGGCCATGGCAAGTGGTGAAGATACCCGGGATAATTGTCCAAACTAAATTTATTGTACCGTTGACACTCAAAATAACTCGCGCTGCACGCGTGGGAGATCAATATACGTGCGGAGCACGTAAGAAGTCAACACACATGCGAAGCACATGAGGAGTCAACACCTAGGCAAAACGCATGGAGAATTGATATACGTGATATATACATGAAGAATATGTGTTTCGATAGGGAATAAAAAACCTCGTGCAAAGCACGTGACAGTGTCGATAGCCGCTAATTGGTGAAATCATCAAATTTGAACTCTAACAAGAAGCCACCTCGCCAGATTCAAGGTTTTTTAAGGGCGCCGAAGGATGCGAAAACAGTCTCCTTGAATTCTATGGTAGGAGAGTAGCTTTTGAGGCAAATGAATCCTTAAAGAACGGGTCAAGGAAGCCGTGAAATGTGGGGAACATGAGCATACCCCTCACGATCGAAAGGGAGCTGGTAACGTCCTATCGACGATTACTGGATTGTCAAATTTCAAAGTCCCAAAAAACAAAAAACGTGGACACGATTGACACACATCGAAGTCAAAGAAGGGCGCCAACATCACCAGTTATATGGGGTCGGGTAACTGTTCAAAGACTCGGTCAAAAGAATTCAAAAGATTAAGGAATGCGGCAAATATTGGCTCCCAAAGATTGCTACCGTTAAAGAGCAGCTACCACCTCAACCATTATAAATACTAGGGGTGATCGATTCACAGGATGGATGGTTCCACCCTTGAACCGAGAATCACCCGCTAGGGACCGGTTCCGCAAAATATGAACCGTGAACCACCCACTCGTTCCATGGATCCACCCGAGATCCGAACCACCGGTCCGGTTCGGTTCTAGGTTGGATCCTGGTTACGGTCCTAATGTTACCTACTCGTTCAATGGAAAAATGAAGTTGAATACTAAGAAACTCGTTCAAGTATTGACATATCATGCCTTATGTTTCCCAATTCACCTTACTTGAGAAATAGACAAAAAACAAAATGTTCAAACGAACTTATTACATCTCGCAACTACTTTTGCGAGTTCTTGAAGGGCACGAGGTGGAACAAGGCTCCCCTCTCCATTGTCATTAGCCTTGCCCTTGCATTGCAGCAAGTCTAGTTAAACAAATGAAGAACATTGACATGAAATCTGTAATGGAGAACTTTCAAAAACCTTATGCCCCCAGAATTTCACATGCTGCTCGAGGAACTTACCATTCATATTATATAAAAACCGGTTCGGTTGGACCGGTTGGATGGTTCCCACCCGAAACCGGGAATCGAACCGGTACCAGCCGGTTCTAGAAAATTGGAACCGAAAACTGAACCGTACCTGCCGGTTTGGATCCAAAATCAGGCGATTGGATACGGTCCGGACCGGTTTGGTTGGATCGTGGTTTTTTTGCTCACCCCTAATAAATACCAACAGGCAACCATAGAGAAGGCCTCCCGAACAAATCAACAAAATTATCTTATCTTTACTTTTCTCACTGTATTTATTTTTCTTAGCTGTAGTTTTCAGATTCTCGTCGTCGAGTCAAACTCCGGCGTTTATCTTTATCCCAGATGCTGTGTCATCGAGTCAAACTCTGGTGCATTATCGAAGCGTATTCAAGGCTTTGTCATCGAGTCAAACTCTGACGCTGTTTTGGGTGCGTTGGTTCATTACATTTGAAAGGAATTGTGCTTGCCCGACCATCCCATCGAGTCAAACTCTGGTTTGGTTCACATTTGTGCACTTTCTTTCATTTCCACATGTATCGATTCTATTGGATTTGTACTTGTAGATTCTCACCATCAAGTCAAACTCTAGACAAGACAATATTTGTGTAATTCTATTGGATTCTATACAAATTTCGCGCGTTGATGCTTATGAATATCTAGAACTCTCCTGTCCAAAATCATCACAGAACCCCTTTATCACATTTAAAAGCCGAAGAACGAATTTCGGTGAAAGATATTTTGTCGCGGAGCAATTCCGACGAAATGTGTACGGCGGCCGATTCAACTCTAAACCTTTCGATTGTATTAATTTAATCCTAAGTATTTTGACGATTTGTCAATTTAGCCCGACAATTTTGGGAAGAAATCTCTGATGTGGATGCCGACCTGCTTACGTGCCGATCTCGACATTGATATGATTTTTGAATTTTTATTTTATTTTTGTCCTTTTCACCGGTGGCCGGTCGCCGTTCACAGGGAAGGTTTGACGTTGCTGGGCCTTGCCTGGGCGTGTGGGCAAGGCGTGTGTCAATTTCAAAAGTGTTTCGGGATAAGAAGGCGTGTGTCGGACACACACCCTAACCTAAAGCCTTCCCCGTGAAACGACAAAAATCGAGCCAAAGTGAAGGACAGCTTTTTTAAAAAAGAAGGGAATCCCCAATCTACGGCGGCCGGATGTAGAAGAAGAAGACAAGTGCAGCCGTCGCCATCGACCACCCACCCACTCTACTTTTTCGTCTCCACCGTGGAATCTCCGCAGTAACTCTCTCTTAACGTGCAACAGGACAACCCATTCATTTTTACCAACCTCCAAAAGATTAATAACTAATTATTTTGTTGTAATTCGATGATTATTAAAGCTGTAAACGGGATATTGTAAAGGAATATTAGGTAAAGGTAAATCCTACCCAACGCTATTTGAAAATATATATGTATTTCGTGCTGAATCGATGAAAATTCGATTTAACATACCAATTCTTAGTGTGCTTATGGAATAATCACTAATTGTCTTAGCTTTCACTTGTACGTGTGTTCAAATCCGAAAAATGTCTTTTTTAAATGGCCCTAATTGAACACAAACTCGCCGTGACAGATTACTTATCTTGATGTACTTCTTATCTGAAATATATATATATATATATATATATATATATATATATATATATATATATAATGGACTTTTTTTTTATGAGTTGTGAGTAGGTCTTAGGGTGCGTTTGGGAGAGCACTTGTTCAAAACCTTTGTATATTTACAAAGACTTTAGGTTAAAGGCATTTACGAAATGCAAATAGTGTTTGCACAAAGGACTTTAGTTTCCACAAAACAAAACAAAATTGCAAACCCTTTGTCCCACTTTGGCGAAAGACACCAACAGTGTCCCTCAGCTCCGATGAAGTAGTAGCTACCGCCCTCGCTTGAAGTTGCACGACCTCAGCTGTGTCCCTCGGAAAGGCCTTTTGAAGGACTTTGGAAAATGCATTATATTTCATGAATGGAGCCGCCAAATTTCTTTGATTAAATACTTTAGCATTTGCGCAAAGGCCTTTAAAGACGAAAGGACTTAGGGAATGTGTTCCAAAACAAACCCTTAAACAACCAAACTTTCTCTTCGCTTTTCACCCTTTTATAAGCCAATGCTAAATAGTTTTTTTCTTTAATTAGTAAATAGGGTGAGAAGGAAGGACCGGGACAATCATCCTCTTTGGATATTATCATAAGAATTTCATAGTCTCTATTGATTGTTCGGTTTTGAGCCATAGTCACTCGCGTTATTCGTAGGTATGCGAGCCTGTCGTTACGTAGTGTATTTTTCGTATTATGTGTGCTTGATGAAGTTAGGGTTTATACGAATAAGATCATCAAAAGGCGTGAGTCTGACTATTTTGTCCTTTTCTTCATAAAACCACGTTCTTTCCCTATAAATACAACCCCAAAACCATCACCAGCTTTATTCCGTCCTCTCTATTCTTTTTCGGTATTGACATAGCTCTACAGTGGTCCATCAATGGCGGAAAATGGGCATGTAGACCTAGAGAAGCAGAGGCTGCTTCTGCAAGACCATGAGGAGAAGCACTTCATGTCCAGCGAGGTCGTCCGGGACATCATTATCGGCGTCTCAGATGGCCTCACCGTCCCCTTCGCCCTCGCCGCCGGCTTGTCCGGGGCTCAAGTGAACTCGGGCATCATCCTCATCGCCGGGATCGCCGAAGTCGTGGCCGGCTCTATCTCTATGGGACTTGGCGGGTAATTATAATTACTACTGAATATGTTCATTATGGTATAATCCCATGAGTTCGTGAAGACATAGTTGGAGAAAGAGTTTCTTATCCTTAAAAAGAGAACAACGCCATGCAGGTATTTAGCGGCAAAGAGTGAAGCTGATCACTATGCGAGGGAGTTCAAGAGAGAGCAAGAAGAGATCGTCAACGTCCCTGACATAGGTCCTCCTCTCTCCCCCACGCTTTCATCTTTATCGCTTTGATTTTCGAGATAAGTGTAGTGGAAGTCCCAAAACTTATCACGAAAGTGCAACCAGAATCCTAAAACTTTCAAAAGTACAATTAACGGAAGGATTTGATTTTACCAATCTGACAAGTTTTTAGGACTTGATTGCACTTTTTGAAAGTTTTATAAATCAATTGCACTTTCTGATAAGTTTTACTACTCATTTACACATTTGTGATAAGTTATAAGATTCCCAACGCACTTATCCCTTGATTTTTTCTTGAGTATATGAGAAAAGATCGACAGATTGTGCTAATCTATTGAACATTAAATCGCAGAGGCCGCTGAAATCGCAGAGATCCTCTCACGGTACGGTGTGGAGCCGCATGAATACGTGCCCGTAGTGAATGCTTTGAGGAGGAATCCCCAAGCATGGCTAGATTTCATGATGAAGTAATCTCATAGTCAGTTCATGTAAAGAAATTTTAAAGACTTCAACCTGGATATATCCTAATTAACATTTTGATTCAGGTTCGAGCTCGGGCTCGAGGAGCCGGATCCGCTGAGAGCCCTGTGGAGTGCGACCACGATAGCGCTTTCCTATGTTGTGGGCGGGATGGTGCCGCTGTCGCCATACGTGATCCTGCCGATGGCCCAGGACGCCCTGGTTGCGTCGGTTGTGGTGACCATAACTGCGTTGCTCATCTTCGGGTTCGTCAAGGGCTACTTCACAGGGAATCGACCCTTCAAGAGCGCTTTCCAGACCGCCCTCATCGGCGCAGTCGCGTCCGCCGCTGCTTTCGGCATAGCTAAACTCTTTAGGGCATGAACTCATCCTCTCTTTTCACTTCTTCCGGGGATCTGTTTGTTTTCAATTAAGTTGGTTTGTAGTTTGCATTAGAGTGTCTTGTTTCTTTTGGTTTGATGTAGGGGACAAAATTGCTTCTTCTTGATCTCTACCCACCTTGTTTGTAAGTCATGCTTTCAGATCATGTTTGAGTTGTGATAAATTGCTATTCTTGCTATGGGGTGACAATATTGTCGTCATATAGTTAAAAGCTACAAGATAAATATTATTATGGAAAAGATGATAAAGGAACTGCTTCAAATGTTTCTTGAATCGTATATGAATCATGTCCTAATGATTAGTGTAAATTTTACTATGGCATAACCAAACCTTTCGAACTAATTAATCTCCACCAATGCACTCAAATTCAAACTTCTAGTCCGTGTATATTGGGTGAGACTCTATGCCCATACATAAAGGGAAAAATTGTCCAACGATCAATTCAGTCATAAACTTTTCAATTGTGTCAATTTAGTCCGAAACTTTTGATAATTTATCAATTTAGTCCTTCCAACCAAATTTGGGATGAAATTCACTGAAGTGGACAATGAACGTTCGACGTGGTGCAATTGACGCTGGCAATAACAACTTCGTTTTTTGAATTTTTCTGAATTTCGTTTTTTTTTTCCTATTTTTCTTTTCTTTTCTCTCTTACTTTTTTTAGTATTAGGGGCTGATAGGGGTCACCAGGCCACGGCAGTGGCCGGTGGGAGGCCGCCGGCCCCTAGTAGTAAAAAAAAAAAAGAAAACAAAAAAAAAAGAATAGGAAAAAAAAAAGAAAACAAAAAATATAAATGATAAGAAATCAGAAAATTCAAAAGAGAAAATTAAAATTGACTTTAAAATAAAGTCAAGCACAAAGAAGACATAATGCTTATGGGGGAAAAAGGGTAGAGACATAGAACAGTCATCGCGCCACACTGTTTTCTCCAACGTAGCAAATGCTCGTCAAAGGTCTTGCACTATTCAGACAGTTTTACTTTTAAAGAAGCTCAAAAGGATTCCCAACCTAACATTATTCAGAAGGAGGATTACCACTCACAGGGATGCCTGTTCTTTCTCATTGCAGGGAGAATGAAGTGTAGCACCTTAATTCTGTAAGTCCTCCGCCTGAGCTCCTTACCGACATAAACAAGCTTCTGCTCTTCCCCAGTTAGCCTCGTCGTGATCCGATGCGGATTCAAAAGCCCCTGGTGTATCGAGCAACTTCGTCTTACCCGGCAAAATCCCCTCGACCACTAGTTATTCCCACCATGGCACCGGGCACCGGTGGCTATGTCAAGTGGGTAACTTTTCCCCCACTTCAACATGCTTCCCCATTGCATTAATCAAAGTTACTCTTCCGTGCATTTTGCGTGCCGATCGCCCAGACATTCCCTCTAGGCCCAGCCAAAGCAATGACATCATTCGCACGATCCTTCAACCCCCCAATTCCTCACTGCGCTCACCAAATTTCGAAGCTGGTGGGCGATATGCTATACCGGGCATCAAATCAATCTTAGTCACAGCCAAAACTATTCTAGGCACATTCCCCGGTTTCTTCTCCTTCCAAGCAGTCGAGTTCTCCTCGACTGCTGTCGAAACCAACTTCGGTTTTGATATATACACGAGCTGTACGTAGCATACTTTTTTAGGCTTCTCAGGAAGATTAAATTACCACGTTATTAACTGACAAGAAGCAATTAAAATTACCCGAAGCTTATAATTAGAGCAGATTAAAGTTACCACGGGATTGTTATCTGCAAGAGGAATTAAAGTGAATATAGTACAAAGAGGCCTTCCACCAAAACAGAGAAAAGAATTGGAAGAGGCCAGCCTCCTATGGTACATCGGACATATGGTATCATAGCACGGCGTGTCGCCGTAATTAAGTACAAAATATCACAACACATACATATGGAAAAGATCAAGCGGGACTCAATGTGGAGACTGAGCTATTAGCCGACCCCTTCATTGGTGGGCTTGTTATTGCGGCCTCCTTCAGGGATAACCTCGTCAGCTTAGAGCAAGGCTTCCACTCCAAATCATTGTGATATAATCTCACTAACCTACAACTCACTTCTACGACTGTACAACTATGCATCATTTTCAGACGATGCAGAAGATCGTTGCTCGGATCTATTGACGAATATATCAGGCAACCGAAACAACGGATCATCATTGGCACTTTTTTGGAAAGCTTGAGCCAATGCGCATCCCAAAGCTCTAGCTACAGGAACTGCAACTGCATTTCCAACTTGAATGTACCTGGTAAATATTGGAGAATCAACGTAAGAGTAGAAATGCAGAACTACTCAGGTCTACATGTAAATGAGAAGTACTTCATCAATCAGAATTTTTCCTAGTAGGATGCCTGCTTGCATTTCTAGACCACCTAGATTAAGTATGATATAATCTGATCAAACCTTCTTGTGCTAACAAGAATTCAGTGAGGCTCATTTTGAGAAACCCAATAAGATGCCTGGGGAAATTAGATTATAAAAAAATGAAAAGCATGAATGGACAAAGTAACACTTTAAGAATAATTTGTTTCTTGTCACTAACCTGCCTGCACCATGCTTCAATAGATAAATTTTCCCAAAGACCTTTTGGAAATAAAATGATGGGTTATTTTATATATATTGCGCGTGTACACTAAAACCTTGTCCCGGGCCACTGCTTTTTTACTGTTCAGGGTCAATAGATAAATAGCTAGCATTTTCTAGTTTCAACTGAATTTGCAACGCATCTCTCTAGATTTTCTTGTGGTCAGAAGGAAAATGCTCGTACCAAGTGTACGTTGTATCCAAACTCTAGCGACTAAAGTACTATTGTTATGCCTGGTAAAATCAACACAAGTTGTCTCAGAATTTGATGATAAATGATCTACTTGATGATGTTATAATCTAGTGCCTCAGTAGATATAGGAACTAAACGCCCTCGCTCCAGCACAATTTAAAAGCGTAAAAGCCAAAAAGACGTGCTGAAAATATAACAGCTTTGATCCTAAAAATTCTAACATAAAAAGATAATTAGTACCTTGCAATATACTTTCAACCCAAGTATATATACACCCCCTATTCGCATTCATGCTATGCAGCTCACAACATCATGTAATCATACTTAAAGAACTCCCGTGCAATTTGGGGCGCATTTCGGTTTAACTAATGACCTTTATACAGTGCAGATGTTTGTAAAGCTGACGAATCAAAGAAAGGCATCATTTATCAAATAGTTACCTCTCCTTAATGGGGCCAGTAAGCTTGTAATAATCAGGAAATCCCTGAAGTCTTGCATTTTCACGAACTGTAAAAACTCTGCCTTGCTCGGGATGTAATATTGCCTGCATAGTCGATCAAATAATTGGTTGGCCATTGGTTATTCATTATTTCTAATTACATGAATAACTTTGCTAGACTTTTCAGCTTAAAGATTTAATAGACGGTAACTTTTGACACGACACTGGATATGCAGCAAGAAAAATCCAAGTTTCAGCTAACACAACACATTAACTTTACAGTGAAATCACTTCATACGTTCGGAACAATATTCATAAAATAAAAATCTCACCAATGGTTAACAAAATTTAAGCTATCTTAGCAACTAGACAACATTTAGTTTCAACAAAATAGAGCGACACAAGTCGTCGTCACTGCGGTTAGACAGAATTTAACTTTTGGAAACTCCATATTAGTCGACAACCACAAGTGTAGATACCCAAGAAGATGGACATATAATCAAGGAGAGTAGCATACCTGGTTGTGGGGTTCTGCTCTAGTCACTACAGTGGGCACAGTTTCATCCCACCACACACGTGCGAAAGGCCTACAAAATTCGAAGAGGTTGGACCGCTGAAATTACAAAGACTATATATCGAAGCACCTTAACACTTACTTTGAGGATAAACCATTCATAAACGTCATTGCATAATCAGGGACCTGCAGAAGGACAACAATTCTGTTATAAAACTTGCAAAGGGAGAACTAAATGTCAATAGGAAGGATGAACAAAATTCTGTCAAAAAAAGAACTGAGGGTAGTATAAATTGATGTATAGTTTGACCAATGGTTTCCCCGAGGCCAGATAAACCCTGGGAACATCAGGGTCCCATTCAACTTTGTTGTCCGGACACACACGAACACCAGGCAAATCCCTAAAATTCGCGCCCTTCACAAAATTTATGAAACTTTCAGCAAAACAACAGAGCTTCTAATAAAATAGATTAGAAGAATGTTGACTTTTATGAACACAAGAAAGAACACCTTTTTCTTTGGTATATGGCAAACACGTTCATAGTCATCTGAATTCAATTCAAGTGGTCGATGATCAAAGAGTAATCGATCTGAATCCACTGAGACATCTATGATCCCCATCATTTCTGTAAAAATTTCAGGATTAGAGAAGAAAGAAGGAAAAACTAGAATTGAACGCTTAATTTAGTTGAGCAGCCAAAAACACACAAAAGCTTCTATCCATAAATCTTAGTGACCAAACATCCTGCTAAGCTCACTTCCCCTTAGACAGACCCATCTAGATCGACTCATACTACCATGACACCCTAGCCTCCATGGCAAAAATTAAAAAAGTATAAGGCAATAAAAGAGGGAGAGCCCATCAAGCAACATGAGTATCAATCTTGTATCAACAAAATTTTCAAAATGCTCATCTTTAAGAGCTTTCCATAATTTAAGCTAGAGTCCCATGCATGTGAGTAAACCACCGGTTAAAGTTACTTTTAGAGTAAAGATGGTTTAACGATGGCACCTAAGAATGTCTGTCTACTCATGAACTACACTACAATCTATTTACATCCATCTAAAGTGTATACATGTAGGAAAACTTGAAATCTAATATGATAACACATTAAGCAGCGTAGTTATTTCGCTATTTTGCATTTGATGTTTTATATACAGGGAAATAAATAAAAAATTGTTATTCACCTTTTTCACTTGATCTAATGAAACGTTGAAAATCTGTCTGTGGAGCTTTCTCATAGGGCATTTCATCTCTTCCATCATAAGTTCCAACCTGAATCAATTGAAATACATCAAAATTACAATTCATCAAAGCGTAAAAACATCACCAGGGTGATAAAGATACATACCGGTGGAAGATCAGAGATTGCATCCTCCAGTAGCAATTTCTTTTGCAATTCGTACGAGTGGCCCTCATCATAGGCAACAGTGTGCATCTGATTTTATTTCAAGGAAATTTCAGACCTCGCCTTTAGTAAATTACACATTATAACACAAACCCATACCTCAAATTCTAAAGGAATGAAACCTCTGACCACAACATCGTGTGTTGGCAATGGGTACTGGGGCAACTTCTAAAGCATCAAACAAAACCAATGAGTGAAATTATTTTGAATTCCTACTATAATGACAAGTACAAGTTTAAGACAACTTTATCTGAGATATAAGTGCATATACAAGTTTACCTCATTGGGACGAGCACCCCACAGAAAACAACGAATTCTAAATTGAGGAAGCCCGTATGCTCCTGCGGCCATGATACCCAATCTTGTTTGATAGTTCAGTTGCACTAAACGACCAAGTGCATATCTCCCCAAGAAACCCTTAGAAAATTTGACTAGATCCACCACATTCTCCATCAAAACAAACCTTGGTTTCAAAAACTCTACAACTTCCATAAACACAAGAAGTTGCTTGTTTTTCACATCAGCTAAAGGATTGTCCTTATCTCTGAAGCGGTTGAAACCGCTTATTCCTTGACAGGGCGGTCCACCACATATCACATCTGCATCCCCCTGAAAAAATCAGCCAAGGAAAGGAACTCTTAAGGTGAATGTTTCTTTGTAATCATGTACAATGAGCACACAAATCTGAACAGAATAGTTTTCACTAGGAAATATCTACTATGAAATTATAAATGATGAAACCAAGAAACGAGTCTCCTAAATCAAAGGAAGGCTTCTCCTGCAAAGTGTATGCAGAGGTCATCATGGAGTAGGTTGATACAAAGGATACGCGACAAGACGCAAAAAGAGAAAAACATAGGAAATGAAAAACTCACTGGCAAAGGCAAAATCTTGGATTTATGACCTTCAACTACGAATTCCTTTAGTCTTTCAAAACAGTTGCTGACACAAAGACACTATGTTAGAGATGTGGTACTTAGTATTTTCATGTCAAGTCATTTTGATCATTGTGCCTACCTTAAGCCATCAATTGGCTCCCAAGTGTCCTCATCAGGACCATATCCTTTCCACGAAACCTGCAACAAAATGACAATTCAAGATTATTTAAAGCACTAGAAAAGAATCACACTGCTAGGATATTAGGTTGTGCAAAATTAAGATCACATGCTAAAGTACACAGAAAAGCATCAAAAACTATAATATATAAATCCATGTAGAAGTGGACGTGGACTGTAAGACGTATTTAACCAATTATTAAACAACCAAATTCATCAACAACCTATCATTGTCGCAGACTCGGAATCGACTAGAACGGAAAGGTTTGCATTCTAAGTACTATGCATATATCAAGGACTAAAAAGAAAAAAATCGGATGACGCTGTGAAATAATAAGTGTCCAACTTTGTCAAGCTA
The DNA here is from genome assembly GCA_029784005.1 of Lenwebbia sp. NSW1173648. NCBI lineage: Eukaryota > Viridiplantae > Streptophyta > Magnoliopsida > Myrtales > Myrtaceae > Lenwebbia > Lenwebbia sp. NSW1173648. Next base: position 4,332,058 of record JARCGZ010000011.1, read on the forward strand.
AATTCAAAATTCTAAGTACCTTGAAGTACAATGCTCTATCTCCCTTCTCTTTAGGATCTCCATAACAAATTGCTAAAACTTTGTCTACTTCAAACACCTCACCATCACTAACCCCATCGTCATCGGTACTATTTTCCTCGACATCACTTATTCCATCCTCTATGCTAAATAAATCGGCATATGGCAGCTGTTGACCATCACTTTCAATGAGCTGAAATTGTATGCACAGTTTCTGCCACTCCTTCAACAGCAAGAGGAAATCTTCTGCAGACTCATTCCTCACCTGATTTTACAATAACAGTCAACAATACGATGCTATTAGAATATATTTCGGATTGCCAAAATTTGTACATTCATCAACCAAAAAGAATGGCTATACCTCTGTCTCCGAGTGGTTTAATCTCAAACTATTGCATGCATGTTTGTTCGTGTCAACAGCCCACCTCTATGCACAAATGAAGTCAAGAATGCATAAGTTGTGCGTACTAACCTTTTTCTAAGAAAAAAAAAATTACAAACTGCATACCGTGACAAGATTCGAACCAGAAAGATTTGCTCCAAGACATAGGCCCGTGGACATAGCACCACAACCAGAATACAAATCTAGTAATGCCAGCTCCCCCTTGACCTCACATGTTGTACGAGCCGTGTCAACATCATCATTTGAAATGGTGGATGATGTCTCACAACCATCCACCTTATAATCTGCAACATAAACAAGATGCAATGATAATTATGTATCTCCTATCTTGTTTTTATCTGATTAATGAGGAGAAAACAGGTATGGGAATACGGGTATCCAAGAAGAAAAGCATACCTGTAGGCAAGTATTTGAATGTTGAGTACGGCAATAGATACATAGTGTCACAATAATAGTCACAAAACGGAATTGCTGCTCTTTTTGCATCCAAATTGACCTACAAATCAGAATAAATGTACTCTTGTGATGTCACTAAGAAAGATTCAATCTAAAGAAACTAATGTTAAACATACCTCGAGAGGCACTCGAGCAATTTTTAACTTTTTAACTAGGCATTCCAGTGGGTTCACATCGCGTATTTCAGAAAAGAAGACGCGCTTGTCATCAATCAGGTAGGATAACTGCTTAATGACCTGTTACAAATAAAGAACTTCACATAAGATAATCACAAAGCCGATAAGAGAATAACAAAATATTATAAACATACTTACTGTATCTCGAGCTCTGTAATACCATTGTGCACAAAAATAATATGAGCCATCAACTGCCTCGAAGAATTCCACGATCTTACAAATATAGTTGTCCTCCCCATCGCCAGCCTGAGTTAAGTGGGCAAAACAGTCATCAATGAAGTTCTTATGGCAATAGCGCAATTCATAAATGTCGATTTACAATTAGTTAGTAAGCCATTATCTAGTAAATTATCAATCATAAAATATCTTCTCATAGTTGAAGTACCTTGGTATCAAAGCTCCCTCAAATGGACCAAAATATAAGGAATACATATGAATTTAGCTGACAAAAAAAATTTAAAATCGCAATCTGAAGTTCATACAGAAAAATACAATCTTTGAAAATAGAATCAAAGGTTCAAGAAGTTTGTAGGAGAAGATTGTGCAGAACTCAGTCCAATTAAATAATTGGAATTTTCATGCACTTCAATGGTAACATTCAGCTCAGCAAGAGCTAGAAAACTTTGACTTTGCAACTGCCTAACTCTCCAACTATGTGAGACAATCCTCAGATTCTAGCCTCCTTAACAAAATGCTGGTGAAAGTGATGAGGAAGACAGACAAAGTCAAAACCAAGATAGATCGTTTAGCTAGAAAGTACATCATCTTCCTAGCCAAAGGATTGTGGAGCCTTACACATTAATTAGCCAAAGTACAAACATGGACAAGAAATCATCGTAGCCATGTGGACCAAGAATATGAGACATGTGCATGGATTTTGAATGAAAATAAATTTAGTAGTATTCACAGTTTTTTCCTTATGTTACCATTCGTCTAGTACAATTTATACAATCTAAACAAGTAACTTTCATACACTTAAATTATATCAAAACAAAATTTCAGTGAAAAACTTAAGTTAAATATGAACAACCTTGTGAGGTTGATGTTCCATATACTTCATCAATACAACTTAACTAAGTGTGTCAGTTATTTCCAACCAACTAAGTGTGTCAGTTATTTCCATATACTTCATCAATACAACTTAACTAAGTGTGTCAGTTATTTCCAACCAACATATTAATAAAGATTAAGTATAAGTAATAAGTGCTAGTCACCCTTCCCACCCTTTTACTTGTCCCGATAGAAAAATACTAGCGACATGCATTGAAAGGTATACACCAAACAAAATTGCTATATCTCATCTTTGACGGCACCAAAAAAAAAAAAATTATAATCTAGACAATTTACATTTAGAGTGTGTAATGCCAAGCTTTATGCCACTGGGTTGCTGGTGGTAATCTATGTCATACTAGAGATCTATCTCATCTTTGCATAAGTCTAACAAGCCCTCATTGTCATGAAGCCTGCCATATTACTCCCTTGATTAAGAGGATACTTGAAGGACTCTTCAAACAAATCCACATTAGCTACACCAATATCAAGTATAGTATTGATGCATAAAATGTTCTAGCATATTTCAAGTTATACAATACGACCATAAGTAGAATCCTTTAAATCATTTCACATTGGCGCAATTTTAAACTAGCAAGAAAGAATAGTCATTGAATTTACAATGAACTCACTGCTAGATCAAAATTCGTTTCTATAGATAAACCTTTTATTCCGCTGGCCTATAAAATAATTCACCTTGACGTAGGCATCATCGCCAACATCATACAAAGCCCCATCAACCTGTGCCTTCCCGAAGTGGCACTTTGCGTGGATAATATTGTTATCCCCTCTACAAATAAAATGTTGTATTAGAATGTCTAGGAAATAATATTGTTGACAGGGAAACGAAGATCAACCTATCTCAAAAAAAATAAGCAGGTATTCAAATCTAATCTTACTCTTCATTGCCGTTGACCACCTTTTTCTTCTGCAAGATAGACAAGGCACCATGGCAATGTATCAATACGAATAATACAATAAAAAGTTAATATCAGCAAAGCAAAAGAGGAATAGTCAAAGCAACAAATCAAATTGCATGTCGATAATCTCATGTATGTTAACGTAGAATGGTATTAAGGGGTCATTCCCTTTAAGTAGATGACCTTGTATGATATTTCCATTATTTATCCACACAGTAGAGAGCTGGAATGTGAACTTGGCATTGCAAAAGTCATTGGTTTCAGACTAATTATTTCTAAAACGAGTGCAAAGGTTCCTCTGTTTTGACTGACTCTCCCGCCATGAACAAATGCCATCGCTTAATTAGCTAGTTTAGTTTAGCTAATTATCATCCAGATTAAAGGATCAATACTTGCACCAATGAACTGATGAGTAAGCACCTTAATGAGCTACTTGGGAGTACAAAACTTCATCAGAAGTAAGCTTCAATACATTCCACAAATAATGGATGTCTTGTATGTCTAATGTTTCAAGTCTTGACAGTTTAGATTACAATGGATGAGAGCGTTCTGACAAACCATTAAGTCAATTCGAGCCTAGTTTTAAATTCTTAAAAAACAAATGCAAGAGTGACCAAAAGATAAGGACGTCGAATTTTGAAGGTGCAGAATCTAAGCAATACAAAATGCAAAACTCGTATCTTCTCAAAACATCCTTCTCTAATAGTAGAACTACGACCCCTAAAGCAACACTTTTCAACAGGCAGAAACAAACCAGCACCAAAACCGAATGGCAAGTCACTGAGCTGAATCAGATCCTAGAGAAAACGACTAAATAGAAAAGAAAAAACACGAAAGACTACCTTTCCCAAGCCAAGGTAGCGTTTTGGCCATTTCTGGCGAGCTTGCTCGTTGGGGATCGGAACCCCAACGAACCGACACTCCGACTCCTCATCGCTGCCGTTGTCAGCACGAGCATTCGTCGAAGGGACGCCATCCTTGGCGGGCGCTTCGACGGAATCATTGAATCTCCCGTTGACATGACTATTGAGCTGCTCTTGCTGCTCCGCGGGCGCCTCCTTCGGGTTCTCTGCCTTCCCCCTCTTGGCGGAGGGGGAAGCTGCTAGGGCCCCAGATTTCCGCTTGCTCGGCATCGTTCTCGAGTGGCTGCGACGGACTTGAGAGAGAGGGAGCTCCGACTCCTCATCGCTGCCGTCGTCGGCACGAGCATTCATCGAAGGGACGCCATCGTTGGCGGGAGCTTCGTCGGAATCGTTGAATCTCTCGTTGACATGACCGTTGAGCTGCTGCTGCTGCTCCTCCACCTCCGCGGGCGCCTCCTTCGGGTTCTCTGCCCTCCCCCTCTTGGCGGAGGCGGAAGCTGCTAGGGCCCCGGATTTCCGCTTGCTCGGCATCGTTCTCGAGTGGCTGCGACGGACTTGAGAGAGAGAGAGAGAGAGAGGCGGCGATTGGGTGGTGAGGGAAGCGCAGCGACGCAGGAGGGGAGAAGGAAAGGGCTTTTGTCGTTCTCTCAAGGCGAGTTTGAAAGATAGAGCGGGAATGTGAAAAAAATTAGGGGATTTTTTTCCGGAGGAGGGAAATGGTGGGTGGGGCCCAGCTGTGAAAAATCTTTTCCGAACGTTGGAAGGATTTGGTTTGGGTGTTCGCGAGAGCACGGGACTTGGGTAGAGACCACCGTGTGATTTGGAAGAAACAATGAATCATGGTCTGCCTCGAGACAAACTACCGAAATTAGATTATAAATGCTGCTGGTTGCATCAAATTAATTCTTACTATTCAAGTTTAAAAAAATTGGATAAGAAGATATTGCCGCCTTCGAGTAAATTTGAAAACGATATCTTTCCATTTTAAACAATATATTCGAAAAAATCACTATAGATTTTTACTTAAAGGGTATATTTTATCCCATTCATTCAAAACTATTTTAAGTTAATGTGGAACAAGGTAGATTTATATAAAATTAGTATTTTCGGGCGAGAATATCTAACTAATTTCATTTAATCATTTTTAGTTCTTTGAATGAAAAACCCAATGAACTTAAAATCTTAAAGAACTAAATCATCTTACTTAGCCAAAGATATCTTTCGAAAATATTTTAGATACTTGATAAATATATATATATAAGATCTTGAATTTAACTTAGCCAAAATTAAGGATTTGTTCGATAACCCAATTAAGTGCTGAAAATTGCAAATTCAGCAATTAGTGAGATTATACTTGTTGCGTAATATTAATCAGCACTTGACGTTACGTCTCGTTTAGTAAAATAGTGCTGAAACCCTAGCCGCTCTATCCATCTCATTCTCATCTCCACCCAACTCCCTTCTTCTGTATGTATGAGGGGAGGGTGTGAGTTAGATCTCCCCCCCTCTTCATTAACTAATTTAGTTCTCTGCTCCTTTTTTCTTACTTTCCTCTAGTTTATAGAGCCTTTTTCTTTTGATCTAGTCTAGAATTAAAAACTTTTCTTTCCCGTTTTGAGAAAAAATTTAGTGTATGTTTTCGGGGTTTTGCTTCCCTTGAATTTCCTTAACATAGAAGTCTAGTTTTAAAAGAAATTGAAGGAGCTTTACGAAAGTTTCACTCTCATTGTCAGATCTCTGCTCCTTCAACCTTTTTATTCTGTATGGCGATAGTGTTGGGATGTCTAACCTAAGCACTCACCGGCGAAGGGTAAAGCCGTAGCAAAAGATGAAGATTCGGTGAGCACATTAATGAAGATGAATTTGGTGATCGGCCGTCGATTTTGGTTTGAAGAAGTCATATATTTATATTTTGAGTGTGTGACCCCTATCTTTGTTATGATGATTTATCTTGTTATCTAGAAATTGTTATGTTTTAAAGTTGCAGCAGTTGGACTGCGATGTTGCACTCATGTTTTTTTTTTTTTCCAATATGAATGAAATGTTACTCTGACAAAAAACAAAAAAACTTAAGTTTTGGAAATAGAATTAAACAATCATTCGATGATATTGAAAATTTATAGTTGAATATAGTTAATTTCTTACGGAAAATAGAAAAAGATCATTGTTGTTAGGTTTTGTCAATATGTTTGGCAAAATTCTAATTCCTTGCAATTACTGCTCCGTTGAATGAAAAAAATAACCCCTCCTTACTTACTGAATTGAGTAGTTTTTGACATAATTGAACCATTTAAGTCGATTTAAGGTATCTAACAAGATTAATCTCATTAGGTGCTTAACTTTTAACTCACGTCTCATTCGTCAATAACTACAACATCAAGCAAGGATGAAAACATAATGCTGTGAAAAAAACAACATTCATCCCTAATTAAATTTAGTACTTCACTCCTCCGAACGTTTGTCGTCCAACATTTCACGTTCTTTGACACATGCCCAATACAAGTATACCCCTGCAAAGCGCGAGCTGGGTATCTAGTTATGAATCGATATAAATGATGCAATACCTTTCGCCTGATGAGTGATGGGGAATTTGTACTGGTCTAACTATAAGGTCAAAACTTTTGACGCTGGAAATTTTTAGAGAAAATTTCAAAAAAGGGCCTCAAGTCCCTCCATTTTTTCAAATAAGGTTATGAAGTTGACATTGTTTCAAATAAGGGCCTGAAGTGTCATCATTGTGTCAAATAAAGGCCTAAAGTGGTCATTGTTTCAAATAAAGGCATGAAATGGCCATACCAGTCTCAAAAAAGGACCCGACTCACTATTGATCATGGGCATTTTCGTCATTTTCTTTTTTCTGTATTTTTCATTTTTCTATATTTTTTCATTTTTCTGTTTTTCCAAAAATTAAAATTACAAAAAAAAGTAAGAAAGAACAGGCGGGAGGGGGCTGCCCTCCCGCCTGTTTCTCCTTTTTTTTTTAAATTTTTATTTTTTACTTTTACATTTTTATTTTTAATTTAGTTTAACTAAAAATTAGGTTTAAATTATATTTTGACTAAAGTACCCTCGATCGGCAGGAATTTTTGGTCGGCCGGCCGGCCGGCGAGGTTAGGCCTTTATTTGAAACAGTTATGGCCACTTCAGGCCCTTATTTAAGACAGAGAAAGCACTTCAGGCTCTTATTTGAAACAATGACCACTTCAGGCCCTTATTTGAGAAAACGAGGAGACTTGGGGCCCTTATTTGGAATTTTCCCAAATTTTTACGAGCATTCTGGACCAATCGCTTTATGACTACTTGCTGATCGCGTTGCCTATTGCTTTAGTAAAAGCTGCTTGTTCTTAGTAAGCTAGTAAGTTATGGATAGTAGAAACACTCATCTATGTCATTGAAATATTTCCTCTTCATAGGTCTGCTTCCGCATTGAAGAGCCTCGTTGCTTGTCGATGAAAAAGTGATCACTTTGAGGGTGGCTTCACGAACGATTTGGCTTGGTGAGTTCGTTGGATTGGAGAAGTTGCATCGTTTTTAACCTTTCACAAATTTCGATGCTTCACTTTCCTCTTCTGTCATCTCCAACTCCAACTAGTAGTTTTCTCTTTTGATGTAACGCATGTACCAATAATTTGACTTGACTAACCCCCACATGGAATTTATGCAAACCGACACGACGATCATGATTGCAAGCGGACCATGGTTATGATCTTTGTGGGAGTTCGATTGTTATGGTAGCGATCAAGGTAGAAGCGTCGCAGAAATCATATGGCCACAATGACAGTAGATATCACCCGCTTATCTGATTTTTTACACTCTGAACCACAAAACTGAATAAAAGCTGCCGGTTGGTCGCGGAGGGGGGAGAAAGAAAAAGAAAGAAAAAAGAAAAAATAATTAAAAATTTCGATTTTTTTAGCATGAGATATAATCACGATATTAAAACCATTTTCCTAATGAGATCCAAATGCCGGAAAATATTTTCGATACTAGGAAAACTCTATGAAAAAGGAAAGTGATTTCCCTTTTCACGAAAACGATTTGTTTTCCTTTATTTGGTGATATGTCACCAAAACGTTTTCTGGTGTTTGTTTCTTATTTGTAAAATAAGTATAATCTCATCGCTTTCTTTGAGGCCAAAAAATATATTTTTGAATATATATTTTTTAAAATATTTTCTATATTTATTACTTTCATATATATATATATATATTAGTTTTTTTTTTCTTTTTGCCTTTTTCTTCTTCCTCCGTCAGTCACCAAGCCTCTATGACGGCCACACGAGATGGCCGGCGAGGCTCGACCTTGTGTGGCCAGTCGCCGAAGCGACGACTGGTGGCTGAATAACAAAAATGATAAAATAAAATCAAAATTTAAAATTTAAAAAAATATTGAAAATTTGAAAGGAACAATTCCGGAAAGTGCTTTCACCTTTTCAGATTAGGGATTTACTTTCCTAATTTTATGCATAAATTTTTCATTGACAGAAAGTATTTTCCGTTAACTAAATCATTTTTGGCGAACCAAACGGGTGGAACTCCGAAAAATCAATTCCTTGAAAATACTTTCACCCAAATAAACACACCTTGAGTAAGCGAATTGTTTATGCTTAGTTTGGTTGTATGACGCAGAAATCCTAAGCACCTTTAATCAATCGGCAACAATTAAGGTAAGCATTATCCTACTAACACCCTTAATCGGTAAATTTTCAAAATTTATTCACGTCGGCGCCGGTGATGTCATGTAAGACGACTGCAATTTTCAGCTAGAATTGGTTGGAATGGTTACATCGACAAACATTTAAAAAGTCTAAAATTAATTTGGCACAATTGAAATGTTTAAGGCTAAAGATCTGTTCATTTCGCAAAAAATGAGTTGTTTTCAAAAAATATTTTCCAAGAAATCATTTTTCAGGAAAATAACAATATTTTCCGGTGTTCAGCTGAAACCGGAAAACAAACTAGAAAATAGTCTTCGTCGTGTGATACGGAAAATGGGATTTGATTTTCCTCGGTCCACTCATTTTTGTTATTTTTATTTATTTTTTATGAAATTTAATTTTTTTACATTTTCTCTTTTCTATTTCTTTTTTTTTTCTTCCTACCTTTTCCCTTCTTCTTTGGCCGGTTGGAGGCGAGGCACTTGGTCTTGCTCGCGTGGCCGACGATCGGCCGAAGAAGAAGGTAAAACAAACTAAAATACAAAAAAATTAAAAATTAAAAATTCGATTTTTTGACAAAAATAAAAAAGAAAATAGAAAATTAAAAATTAACCCATTTATACACAACTATACGAAAAACCAAAAAGTGACACGAACGTCAAAATATTGTGTTTTTTTAGAAACACGGCTAGACACGGTTAGAAAATCCAATTGTAATATGCCAACACCAATTGCGAGTTCTATGTACATTGTACTCATGTATTAACTCTCTCTTCTTCTTCTTCTTCTTCTTTTCTGGAAAACAAAAGGAAAATTTTCATGAATAGAAAAACAGTTGGAAGATCACGCAATCACGGCGACCACTTCTATGGAAAGAAAAACAATTGTCTTGACTTTCCAAAATCTACAATCAACTGGATGGGAAAATGTCTCTCGTCCCGTACGACCATAAAAAAATGAAAAGAATGCGCAACAAAACCAAAGACGCGATCAAATTAACTTCCCGCATGAAAGTGAAAAATGGTAAAAACTCTCGTCAATTTTTTTTTTAAAATCTAAACTGTCTACATCGTCAACAATAAAAGGGTCCATGAGTTCGATTCACGTGACGAGCAAACCTCCAAACGGCTCGTGGCGCTGCTGTCTAGTTGCGGCATGTCTCGTGCGGGGACACATCTCCGGCTGCTGACATCTCAGCGGGACTGCGGTAACTGGGCTCACCAATGTCGAACCTTCAGGTCGCACATTTTCATTATTAGACAGTCTCGGGGTGTTTAGCGTTAACTAATGTCCTTACCATGGCAAATTTAATCCCCTGCTTATATGAAGTTGGCAAATGAAGCCTTCATTACTGTTTAATGGCAATGTCGGGTCTTGCACATTTTATCCCCCCATTCCTTAATCGACATATCCCCCGAATCAACACGAATCGAGGTCGCTCTTCGTTCTAAATTTCCATATCAAGTTATCCGTTCCCTTTTTAAAGCATACCCAGGAAAGGAAATGATATCCTTAATTCGATTTTTACAACTGATTTTATTCTTGATAACCTAATATAGCCCGTAGCCAATTCGAGCAAATTGAGATTACGCCTTACAAGGTATATATGGAACCTAGTAATCAACATTTTGAATGGGGATAAGAACAACGTAGGATTCAACGTTGGTATGTAATGTCACCAAATTCAGTTCCAAAACCCAAAAGTGTACATGTTGGGAATCTGCCCCCTGAAACGGCATTCGATCACAAGATCAAAATTTCTCAAAATAATTATAGAGTTTCCCAAAACTCAAATTCCGACCCCTCTCTCTATAAATGAACGAAAGAGAGACATCTCCTCATTCCTCTCTCTCCTTCCTGTCGCTTCGTCTCTCACGCTTTCGTATTCAATGGCGAGCGCAAACGAGAGCAGGAACCAGCTGGAGCCGGAGAAGCAGAGGCTCCTAAACCAGCACACGGAGGCCCACTTCACCGCCGGCGAGATCGTCCGCGACATCATCATCGGCGTCTCCGACGGCCTGACCGTCCCCTTCGCCCTCGCCGCCGGCCTCTCCGGCGCCAACGCCCCCTCCTCCATCGTCCTCACCGCCGGCGTCGCCGAGGTCGCCGCCGGCGCCATCTCCATGGGTCTCGGCGGGTACGTCTGCTATGACTCTCCTCCATTAACTGTTCACCATGTGTGTACGGGGGTGCTTAGGTTTGGTGGTGTTGTTCTGTAGTTTATTTTCATCATACAATCTCCAGCAAATTACAGGAGATCTTATATGCCATGAGACATCAGTTCTGAAGTGCAGATGTGAAACTCAAATGCTGTATATTATTCACGGACTGTTAAACATGATTCTTGCTTGGAAAAAAGGTGACAGCTTTGCAGTCAACCGTTTCCTGAGCATACTCATTTTCGTTTCATGTTGTTTCTGGGGCACGTGAACCACGATTGTCATCGAATTTTTTTCCGTATTCTCATTGAGCTTGTAGCACCCAGTACCAGTAGCTACTATAGAAATCAACGACTGCGATGGGTTCGGTTTGATACCGGCGAAAAAATATTCGCAACCGAGTCCGTGCGATGACAAGGGAAAATGGCTGATCTTCTGAGTTTGCAAAGTCTGCGATTTAAAGCTGATGGGATTGTGAAATGGGTGTGTGCCAGGTATCTTGCAGCTAAAAGTGAGGCAGACCACTACATGAGGGAACTCAAAAGAGAGCAAGAAGAGATCATCAGTGTTCCTGATACTGGTCCTCTCCCTTCTCATCTCCATTTCCTTTCCGACATATGATTTTCTTCTTCTTTTCTTCCTGTTAACGTTTGGATACGGCCTACTCATTTAAATATTCGGTCCCTGCTTAATCATAGCAAATATCGATCTTTCTCGATTTGAACCAATCTCGGATTCATGCAGAAGCGGCCGAGGTGGCGGAGATACTGGCGCAATACGGATTAGAGCCGCATGAATACAGGCCGGTTGTGAATGCGCTGAGGAAGAAGCCCCAAGCCTGGCTCGAGTTCATGATGAAGTAAGTGTGACAGGTCTTTCTAATCTAATCACCAACTCCTTTTAATATGTATGCTCCACTAGATTTTGATCCGACCAAATTTTACTGATTCAACTTAAGGACCCGATGATGTTTCTCTTAGTTTGGTTAAAAGTAGGAGTTGGGCAAAATCAGAAACTTTGCAGAAGATTTCATAGAATCAATTGAAGAAGTTTGGGGAGAGAGAGAGAGAGGAGATTCAGAAATCCTTTTCATCTGACAAGTGATAGTGCAACACTAGAATACGAAGCGAGAACAAAAAAGTTGAAGCAGGCTCTTTGTAACTCTTCACAGAAGATGTCGAGGGCATGTGCGTTTGGGCCAGAACACGGACAAAAAACCCTAAACTGGCCGCCCCCGACACGTGCTTCTTGATGGCGACTCCGCCACCTCTCTTATGTCTTTTCAGTCCGCCCGTTTCTCGTCCAGGTTGTCCGAGCAAAACAGATGGTGCGTGAAAACATTTTGGAAACTATGAAGTGGCACATTATATGAGACATATGAAGATAGCTCCCGCTTCTTGGAATTTTTTTTATTTTTTTCAGTTCAATTGTTGTTTTCTGTTGTGCAGTATGATTGCCAATTCCCATCATTCCAATCTTTCTGAGAATTCATCGTCGCCCATGTGCCTCCTAGGGTCTCGAAAACTCGCGACATGTCGATAAGCTCACGCCAAGCAATGGCAGTTTCTATGGTCGTGTCTATTTCGATTATGTACAGGACAATCGATCTGTAAAAGTTGCTTTCCTCTTCGTTATTATGCCAAAAAGTGCCAGTGCTGTGAATGCAGGTTTGAGCTGGGATTGGAAAAGCCAGACCCGGGAAGAGCATTACAGAGTGCGCTCACGATTGCAGTAGCTTACATATTGGGTGGATTGGTGCCTCTCGCGCCTTACATGTTCATCCCGAGGGCAGCGGACGCTATGGTCGTGTCTGTTGTCCTCACTCTCTTCGCTCTGCTCATCTTCGGCTACGCCAAGGGACATTTCACGGGTAGTAAGCCCTTCCAAAGCGCTCTGCAAACCGCGCTCATCGGCGCAATCGCCTCCGCGGCCGCTTTTGGGATGGCCAAGGCTGTTCAGGCAAAATAAGTAGGGGCGTTTTGTGTTTGCCTACATAGGTTCCCGCTTCGTCTAGTAAGATTCGAGAGTGCCTTTTTCCCTTTACTGGATCTGGAGGAACTTGGTTGTCTCTTTCTTGAACTCCTGAATATGGTAACGGATGATCATTGATCGGCTAGGCGTTTCATGGCACGAGCATATTTCTGTCGGCCTTTTCGTATCGAGTACGCATCCTCAGCTTGCATTTGTGTCGTGTAGAAATGAGAGGAAATGGAGTGAAGCCAGAAGGAAATGGAAGATGAGAAAGCAATGAGCACTCTCATGCCTATGCTACTTCCAATGTGTGTCCCCTTTTAAGACCAAAAATGACCAAAGCAGAGAAACTTGAGCTTCGAGTTAATAGAGCTCCCTCTCATATGGGGGTAAAAATCAACTGGATATTCCCTCCAGATTTTGGTAGTAAACAGAGGAAAAGTGCAATGACAAGCCATGCATCTGCATTCCCTCATACATGAGAATACAATCTTATAATACACTATTGGGGAATAAACACGAGCTTCAATTATGACAATCCATGAAGTGGACTGACAGCAAATCACGTAGAATCATGATAGGACGTGCAATTTGCGCTATTCGCATTGTGGTGATCATTCCATTTAAACTCAGAATCGTTATCAGCGCAGATGTAAAACAAACAAAGAAGTGGACAGTGTACACTGAAGTTGGATTTGTTAGGCTAATGGGCTAATAATTACATACTTTATAGCCATTTCAAACTCCTGTAACAATGTTGAGAGGAGTTGCAATGTACAAAAATACTAATAAACCACCGAAAAAGTGGCGTACATCTGTATTACGATTCTCTGCAAGTAATTTACAATGTCATTTGAAAACGTATGCTCAACATTTTTTGGTTCACCCCACAAGCTGCAAGAAAAAGATCATGTTGAGTTGCCCCCGCTTATGAACTCTGTCAATAACCAACAGGAATGTTACCATCAATAAGGGAACTTCTATGGGAAAATTTCCTGCGTCATATCCAGGATAGAAAACACGGTACTATGATTTTTTTTTAATTCGGTCAGATTATGTAATCTCCCCTCCGCATTGCAATCGTGGTTAACTGCACCAGTTTCCCTGATTGCGTGCATTGCTGTGTCTGATTGATTAAAAGTCGGCAGTTAGAAATTAACTTACGTCTTTGCTGGAAAGCTCCATCAAGTGGCAGATATTAGGAGGATGCATTTCCAAGATATGTTATAGTAAGCAGAAGAAACCAGGGTAGCCCCCTAAAAAACTGAAGCTGCAGCTACCCTTCCAAAAGCCAAATGCTCTATGTTGCCTGAAGCTTGAGGTCAGAGTTGGAAGCCAAATATTCCATTTGCTCCGCTAGAAAATCAACATTTCGAGCGTCCTCCCAATCATCTCCATCAACTTCTGACTCAGTCTCAGCTTCCTGAGGGTTCCCCATCAGTCTTATTAAAGCTTCAAAATCAGGAGAGACTGAGCTTGCTCCAGAAAATGCTGATTCTGTGTCCATGCCCAAATAATTGGGCCCTTCATTGTCTTCCCTTTTCTCACTGGCACTCTCAATGAAAGGACAAGCTAAAAGCAGTTTTTCCCATGCACCATCATCAGGAGAGTCAGGAAATACCAATGGAGTATCCAAAGAGAATTTTTCATTCATGAGTATCGACATAAGATCGTTGTTCATTAAAACATCTCTTGTCCCATCAAAAGAAGGGCCAGATTTGGGCATTTCCCCCGAACTCGATAATGGGGATAATTCAGGGTTTGTGTTTCCATCAGTTGGAGGCTGATACTTCACTATTGTTCCCTCGGAAATCAATGAACCATTTTCTGCTCCTTGTTGTTCTAGCATGTTACCCATCTCAGTCACGCGACAGTGATTTTCTTTTGGCTGTAGCAGCTGAACCAAGAACCCTGGGTTTTGCATCGCCAATACTAAGAATGACAACATCTGCTGCTGATTATTTTCCATTCCCTGAATACGGTCTCTCAGAAGGGCCAACTTATTCTCCGAAGTTTCCTGGAGCTGTCTAAGCTTACCTAACTCCAGTGAAAGGGCTTTCTTATCAATCTTCAAATTTTCAACTTCTTTCCAAAGCCCCTCAATTTTAATCTTATCAACTTCTTCAACGGAATTATCCTGCTTCTGCAATGATATTTTCTGATCCACAACCTGAACATTCTTCCTCCTGCGTATATTCTTCAACAAGTGCTTTTGACCTTTGACGAATCCATCATTTGAGAATTCCCAACGATCTGAATCAACTTTTCTGAAACCCTGGTAAAGATTTTAGTAAAAGCCATTAATATAGACAAATAAAAGTTGAAGGTAAGACCCAGAATCATTCGCATGCAGTTGCTTATGTGTATGAAGGCAGATAATAAGCTCTCTCCTCATATGTATTGCTTGTACTAGCCTTGTTTAAAATAGGACCAAACAAGTATAATTGTAACTAATCACAGCAGTTACTCATCATACATAGAGGACATCAACACCATGAGAAAGAAAATCAGTATCCAGAAGTATACTTGTCAATTCTTTAGACATTGAAGTGGCAAATATTCTGCTGTTGCTGCTGATTTTCATGTTTCTCCAGAAGACAGACTCTAATTACCAAATGTTTGGTAAAATTCACGCAACATCACTTTGTTAAATAACAACACAACTACTATAATGACTACATGAGGACAGAAAGGTGTCAGCTATCAGAAGCTTAAAAACCCAGGAGTGAAGTAGCCGCAATCTCTTTGGCCGAAAAAGAAAAGCCAGGAGTAATCTTGACATAACACGTTGGATGTTGTGTTCTTCAAGAACACAACTATAAAGTATTAAGCAGTACGATGTAACCCTCCAAGAATGGCATTGAGCGAAATGGTAGAAACCATAGTGTCAAAAACAGAAAAGACAATCTAAATTAGACAAAAAAGAAGCTTCTTGATCAACCTGATTAATTTGTTGAAATACATAATAGAAAAGGAGAACAACAAAGTACTAATCTTTCTGGGACCTTGGGATTTGGATGGCACTCATCTTCAAGCTCGAAATCGTTCTGAAGTGACTGAATCGTCAGCTAATTCTATGGCATTCACTACTTATCAGAACCAGCTAAAGTTCGATTGGACATCTTTTTCCAAGGAATTTTGCATTGAAGAAAAACAACTACTCATAAGATTAATTCCTCTCTTATGCAGAAATTAACTTCTTTGTACAAAAATGGCAAGACAACCCATAGCAGAGCAAGACTAGGGTTGGTAATATCTAATCTAAACTTTGGTCTACCATCCACTTAGCTATGGAAGAGTATAAACAAAGTTCCAAGTCATAAAACTTAAAGACCTTAGTTATAGGCATCTACTTATGCCTGCTGTACTTCTATGATTTCGTCACTTATTTCCATTGGAAGAGAGTTAAAAAGTTGTTAGAGCAACAAAATAGCAAAGATATAGCAGAAAAACAGAGGCAACGATGTTAATTTTCCAATAGAATATTCAAGTCGATGAAGCCAGAGCGACCCACATACATAGAGGCGACTAGAGAAATGTGTTCTTCACATATCTCAGCTTTTGCGTGATTGACATCAAAGAAGATGACTAGCAAAAGAGCAGTACAACAGTTGAGGGGCAGATCCAGGTGACTCCTGACTCCATGGGTAAATCCAATTCGTCTATAAATTACTTTCTCTATGAAAGGAAAGTGAAAATAGTCGTGCCTCATTGACCTTTCTAGTCCAGTTGACACAGATATTTAAGTTATCATCTCATCGGCGAAAGCACTGTCGAAGATGGGCTTTCATCCACTATCAGTATCGGTATCTGCAAGAAGCTAGTGGCTGCCCGCTCCTAACAAGATATGCTGCACAAAAGTCCAAGTTCTCTTTTTTGGGGATTAATCCCATACATCAGCTCAACCAAGATTTATCAGCAAACTTTAACCAAAAAAGAGTCTTCCAAGTTACCCAATGGAATTACAGGCAAAAATTATACTGCATCACAAATTCTCAATTGAGCAATTGTTGCTTCGCGCATAAGCAAAGCAACCACTGATCTGATTTCCCATTGCAGCAACAAAATCACTTATAAAAATTGCACTTTCTACGGTTTACACTGTGCAAATGTCAGCTTCAACGCACCAACATGAACGTAGACCCAAAATTTCAAATTCCCAAGCAGTGAACGCTGTCTATCGAATCACTTCAGCCAAAACAACCCGTCCTTGACATCAAAACCAAGAACAAACGCAACCAAAGAACACAAAACGGTTCCACGAGCAGTCAAAAGCTCCACTTCCACGTGAACGCAGACACCACAAGGAATCAACAAAATCGATGAACAAAGAAGCAAAAGGAGAAGAGGTTAGGTCACACAATGACGCACATAGATGTTGAGCTGACGCATGAAGCTGGAGAAGTTGGAATGCTTGAAGTACTGGGGGAGCAATTGGAGGGTGAATTGAGTGATGTCCCAGATGACGAAGCTGTCGCCGGCGCCTCCCCACGAAATGATGGGGCCGGTCGCCTCGTCCTCAACCATCTCGTAGCACTTGCTGAGGAATGGAGCGAGCGGAGTCGATCGGTCGCCGCTCGGCTTCACCATGTCGTGGCGTCGCCGGAGAATCGGAACCCCGGGGAGGTTGGGCAGGATTGAGGGGGGATTCAGAGAGGAAACTGTTGTTTGATACTTGTCTGTGATAGCACTCTCTCTCTCTCTCTCTCTCTCTCTCTCTCGCTCGGTCTCGGGTTGATTAATATGGAGATATTTTGGGAAAAAGTCTGCCACGTGGGAACTGTATACTCCGTTCGGAGAACAATAGGATTTAAATATATAAATTAACATTAAGACGAGGTTTTGTTTTGTTTTGTTTTTTTTAATGTACGAGAGAGAGCATTGAATTTGAGAGTGAGGAATTGATGGAAATGGATTTTGGTTTTTAGGCTTCGTTTAATGTATAGGGAAATAATAGATTTCAAAAAAATATTTTTTAAAAAAATAGTCACTTGCTTCGTGTATAAAAATGAATTAATGAAAATACTTTTATCATTTACGAAATTATTTAGTAACGAAAAAAAAATTTCAAGGATTAATTATTTCAAGCGATACAAATAATTATCTAGGAAAAATATTTTTAAATTCATTCATTTTTCATTAAACAAACATTCTTATTCTTAAGAGAAAGAGCCACAAAAATCTTCAAAATATGCCCATTATGACACATTTATCCTGAACTTTCTTTGTGACATCGAAAACCCCAAAATATACCAATTGTGACATATTTACCCAAATTTTTTCCTGTGACACAAAAAACCATGAAGGGTGCCTATGTGACACAGATACCCTTTGTCAAGGTTACGATAGATGATTTTTCAGCCTAAACAAAGTAGTTTTTATTTTACTTAAGCCATGTGAGTGCCATGTCAACACCTTTTGCTTTACGACATCCATGTACCATATTTTTAACGGTTCTCATTTATAGAACTTTGACGGAGGATACGTCACAAAGGTACAAGTTTAAGATTTTTGGTGTCACAGAAAAAATTTTAGTATAAGTGTGTCACAAACTCACAGTTAGCATAGATTGAATTTTTCCTTGCCTTTTGCCTTTATTTTTATCTACTCCTAATTTTTTGTCTTTTTTTATTCATCCAAAAAGATTCTTGGAATTGTTATATGATGCATCCTATTTTAATCCTTTTTTTTCTTTTCTTTATCACTTTGTTTCTCCGTCTTTTTTTATTAAGTTAATTTAAAAGTTAACGCATAAGTATGGGTTTAGCGTATAAATATACGCTTCTTCATAAATCTAATCCTTTTGTATTTGATAAATGCAATTTAGTTAACCTTTGTTTTATTATCACCCGAAATTTAATTTTCTTCAAATTCATATATGGAAGTAAGATAAATACTGCCCGTGGTCGCGATGCTTACTGTGAATGCGAGTTAAACAAGATTGCCCCGATTATGCCAAATTAAATTACGAATGAAAGAATGAATTCTTGCCATACCAAAAATCCCAAGCTATACCATTCTGACACATTTACCCTAAACTTTATCTTGTGACATAAAAAGCCTCAATCATGTACTTAGATGACACATTTACCATCCGTCAAGGTTCCGCTAGATAATTTATTAGCCAAAACAATGTCGTTTTTATTTCACTTAAGCCACGAGGGCGCCATGTCAACATAGTTTGCTTTTCGGGGTCCACGTGGGCAAACTTTTAACGGTCCTCATTGACAGAATTCTGATGGAGGATAAATGTGATGTGTTAGATAAGTACAAGTTTGAGATTTTTGGTGTCGCGGAAAAAAGGTTTATGATAAATGCGTCACAATGGCATAGTTTATGATTTTTGATGGCCCATTAAATTTATACCCAGTTTTACTATAATTGTTTATTTCTTCTCCTCCTTTTCGTCGCTTTTTTTTTTAAATCAAATTTCGTTACTCTAATTTTCCAGTTTTGCTAGATAATTCTTTTTCTAATCAAATATTGTCATAATCATAACTTAAAGTGCAATTATGTCTATTTAAAGGCGTCAAAATTTATATTTGGTTATAAATAAAACCGATTCACATGGACATGGATGGAAAAGTTTAGCCAATATTGATAACATCCGCGTATGATGCGGATAAAATTTGGCAAATTTAGATACCAACATTGGAAAATTTTTATCCAAGTCACACTACGACGTCGTCCGACGGACACTCAACTAGACTTTGACCGAATGGAAAGACTTGAAGAAAACATTTAGGCAAGTAGAAGAACTTAATTAGACAAATTAAAAGTACAGGAGAAGCGCTTAACTCGCTCCAGCAGACAAGACCTACAAATCAAAGGATTTGGGCAAAGCAATTTTGTTCTTGGGTCTCGGCCCATGCCCAATCATTATATCACGTGCCGGACTTCGAGTAAGGTTTTTGATGCCCGATGTCTAACCCTACTCGCCCGTTGTTAAGGCCTAGTTCGGGTTATTTAATCTTTGGGGACGTGACCGACCTTTCAGCCCAATTTCAGGGTTCGATCTGGTACTTTAGCATCAGCACGTAGCAAATTAGACAGGGAAGAGTATAGTGAGATGAATCAAGAGTTTTTTTTTTTTGGGTCGAATGGATCAAGAGTTGATTATTGCTTTTGTTATGCGCACATTTTACGACTCGCCAGCCGCGTGCAGATGCAGCGAGCCCTCGACGGCTATTGGGCTCGGGCTCGCTCACAGCTAGGTGAGGGCCTCGACCCTCGCTGCGGCTGGCAAGGACTTGCAGCCCTCGCTCAGATTTGGGTGAGGGCTGCGAGCCCTCGCCTAGTGGTCGGCGGAGGTCGCTGGGCGTCGACTGATGGTGGCCGGTGGCCTCTGTCGGCCCTTAACAATAAAAAGAAAAGAAAAAGACAAAAGAAATACTAAAAAATTCGAACAAAATGTCATGTTGGATGGCCAAGTTCATATCATCAATTTCTTGCCAAAATTGACCGAATGGACTCAATTAAAGAAAATATGAAAAGGTTTAGGACTCAATTGGCATAATTAAAACAAGTTTAGGACTAGATTGGCACAATTAAAACAGGTTTAGGACTTTTTTTTTGATAATATTCCCGAAAATCATCGGTGAAAGCAATCCGGACGTCAAGGGGGTAATATGTATGGTATGCCTTTAAAAGACAAAGTTAATGCAGAAATGTTCAGTTTCTTACAGTAACATGGACAGCCATAACTTATTCGATGGAAGACAGTCCCAAATTAATGATGTATTCAAAGAAGTAACTGATTTGATGAGCATTAAAGGTGGGGGGGAAGAAGAAGGTGTAATGTCATAGATTCACTTCTCTCTGAATTCAGCACTTCATTGCTTCGAGGCAAACCTTGTGTTTTTTTTTTTCCCCAATTGTGTAGAATTCTGGAATTGTTTGAGTGCTGTTCCACCAACAATGGCAGAAAGTGTCACCAAGACCCTTCTCCATAGCGAAGCTCTCCAGCAGGTCTCGATTTTGCCATTTCCTTGCCTCTTTAATCGTGCTCATTTATCAATTTGGCAATTTTTCTGGACAATTGTTTTCATTTTTCAAGTAATTCTTGGTAACGGATCGACCGTGTTAAAGAGTCCATTGTCACTGAGCAGCGGATGGTTATGCTAGCCCTTCCTTTTAATATTTTCAATAATAGATGATGATACAGAGTATTTGAGTAAATCATAAACTGTTATATGCGACAGTACATCTTGGACACAAGTGTGTTCCCGAGGGAGCATGAACTCCTCAAACAACTCCGAACAGCCACGTTTGAGAAGTACGGCCGCTTGTAAGTATCTCTATTCCTCGAGCAAATCATTACGCGGGTGCAATATATGTATTAAGGTGAATTTGGATTACCGAAAACGATGGATTTCATGACGTGACTCTCGTCGGATTTGACAATCCAGATCCAGTTTAGTATATGTATATGTCCGGTTCGTTGGGTAAATTCCTCAGTTATTATCACCGCGACTAGACGTGGAATCATCCAAGATGATGTCTTTCTACTCTTGTGCTAGGTTATAGCAGCTTCGCCGGCGCTTTACATTACACGATATTTAGTGTGCGAAATCGGTGAAGACTGTACTATTAGGTCGTAGAATATGTGCATGAAAAATACGTGCATATTAGTCTGCTAGATCAGCGAGACCCGCAAGATACTATCAGAATGACGAGATGTCTTCGGGGTTCATGCAGATGTGAACTGAGCGTCCCCGGCGATGAGGGAATGTTCTTATCGATGCTTCTGAAAATGATCAACGCGAAGAGGACGTTGGAGATCGGTGTTTTCACGGGGTACTCTCTCCTAACCACCGCGCTCGCATTGCCCGATGATGGCGAGGTACGTGCTATGTTCGGCGCTACTTTGGGCACACCGATTCTAATGAAGGTCGAGACTTCTTTTGTTTTCTTGATTTCACGAACCGAATTTAATTGAGTTTCTATGATTATGTTTGAATGAAATGATAGAACCACGTTATACACGATATTAGAAAGTAATACGACACTCTCGTTTGTGTTTGGACAATTTTGTTCCTTAATTTTTTTTTTGGTCGGATGTTCCTCAATTTATAAGGAAAGATTTTGGCTCTCTTCCTGAAGGTAACGGCCATAGACTTGGACCGAGAGGCGTATGAAGTTGGATTGCCATTCATTGAGAAAGCTGGAGTGGCTCACAAGATCAACTTCATCCAATCAGACGCCCTCTCAGTTCTAGATCAA
Source organism: Lenwebbia sp. NSW1173648 (assembly GCA_029784005.1). Lineage (NCBI taxonomy): Eukaryota > Viridiplantae > Streptophyta > Magnoliopsida > Myrtales > Myrtaceae > Lenwebbia > Lenwebbia sp. NSW1173648. The sequence goes on from JARCGZ010000011.1 coordinate 4,353,953, forward strand.
ATGATAAGTCAAAAGGTATTTACTTTACACAAAACCAGCACCCAAATTAATTGATTTTCACTATTTTTCCCGGGCCGGAAAACAGCAGGCACGGGAAAATCTCCGAACCGATTCGCAGGTGTGCGAGCAAGGCCGAGCAGAGGAGTTCGACTTTGTGTTCGTGGACGCCGACAAGGCGGACTATCGCGGCTACCACGAGCGCGTCATGAGGCTCCTGAGGATCGGGGGCGTGGTCGCGTACGACAACACGCTGTGGTACGGCTCCGTGGCCAAGGGCCAGGAGGAGCTGCCCGACTTCCTCAGGAGCCGAGCGATGGAGAACGTCTCCAGCTACTTCTACAATGGCCACGCCGCGATCGTGGAGTTCAACGAGTTCTTAGCCTCCGACCCGCGAGTCGACATCTCTCAAGTCCCCATCGGAGACGGAGTCACCTTGTGTAGACGCCTGCGGTAGCGGAATTTAATGCGGTGGAAGCTTCGGTTGCCCGTTCTAGATCCGAGACATGATCGAGCTACCATCGACGCCATGTACTGATCTGTTACAGAGCGGACACATTGGATCTTTGCGAAATTAAATCAGCCAAAAATAACTTTGAATGAGTAGTTCATCCAACTCGTGAAAGGACATTGAGTTTTAAAATGGTCGTCTTCGCAATGAAGCTCGACTTATCATTAACATATATTGTTTGCTTATTAGTGCCATGTTTTTCTCTATTTTTAACCGAAGAAAATACGGAAAAGAACAAAAAAAAAGTATCAAACCTATTGCAATGATATCAATTCAGTCTTAAATATTTCAATTGGATCAATTTAATCCTAAACATTCTTTATTGGTACCAATTCAGTCTATCCGGTCAATTTAGGTCGGAATTTACTAATATGGACGCCGGCTGTCGTGTTGACGTGCACATTCATTATAGTTTTTAAATATTTTTTTTTTTGCCTTTTCTTCCATGGCCGGTGAGGGTTGGTCTCGCTTGAGCGCTAACCGTGCCACGTAAAACGGCCGGATTCAACGTCAGCAATTTTCGATCTAAATTAACCGGATGAACTCAATAGGTACTAATGTGACAAGATTTAGAATTAAATTGATCCAATTGAAGGTTTAGGACTGAATTGGTAGCACTGCGATATGTTTAAGACTTTTTTAATACTTTTCACAAGAAAATAAGACCTTTAATTGATGGGCGTAGAAAGTCAATTAACAAAAGGCACATCACGAGAAAATAAACCCTAAACCCACGCTAGTGAATGGCTGGCTATCGGAGGAGACTCCGGAAGGGCGTGGAGCGGTGATGACTCGAATCTAAATCTTAAACGAAAGAAAGATGAACGCGCTTATCACATGAGCGGTCGGGTTTTCTTCATTTTATCCAAGGCTTTTGTATCGAGACTGGGAATTTCCATTACCACGCAGCTTTTACACGGCCTACAAGAAAAAGTACGGTGGGCACTTCCACAGCCAGCTGGTTCGCCCTCTCTTCTCACCTTCCAATCCTCCAATGGACGTCGCAATTGCATCCAAATTCGGACAGCGATCCACTAAATCGAAAGGCAATCATCACGACATTGGAGTCAATCGGACGATAAGATTCGGACATTTCCCATCAGCTCAGCACGCTGCTACCCGAAAACGCTTAAAGGTAAAACCCTCATCATAATCACTTTTTTTTTTTTTTTTATCTGGACAGTTTTCCACACCAACTTTAATAATTAGAGATAGAGATTTCTCTCGTATTAGCTTTTGGACAGAGCCAAATTGGAATCTTTCTGATGCGGGTGACTCAGAATCACACGCTCAAATGGCTCCACACAAGCAAAGTCCTACTTGTAATCCTAGTCAATGGGGGAATTAAGGAGCACAAAAGGGTTGTCAAAATGGTGGTGTTGGTGGTGGCCACAAGTAGTCCAACCATGTAACGAAGGAGCAGTTATTTAAGGCATGTTTAGTAACGTTTCTGTTTCTCTGTTTCTGTTCTTCGGAACAAAAAAGAATCAGAAACATATTTGGTAACTCAAATGATTCTGATTCTGATTCTGTTCACGGGAACAGTTTTGGACCAAAAATAAGAAACAAAAAAAATCGTTTCTCCAAAAAAAAGAACACTTTTGAAAAACACAAAAAATAACAAAGTCTCAGTTCTTTTGAAAAGATTAAGTCCATGTAAACTTCTGAACTTTAAAAAAAAATTAAAATTAGATTTGAAAATTTACTAACTACTAATTTTTTTAAACACATTTGTTTAAATTTAAATTTAAAAATAAGCTTTAAAATTTAACAAAAAAAACTTAAAAATTTTAAAGAAAGGGGGGAAATTAAAAATATAAAAAATTCAAAAAAATGCAAAATTTTTAAAAAAATAAAAATGGGGGAAATTTAAAAAAAATTAAAAAAATTTAAAAAAAACATTTTAAAAAGATTTAAAAAAAAAAAGATGAAATATTTTAAAAAAAGAATTCCCGCCACTTGGTTGTTTCCGAAAATAAAATTTTTGTGTAGTTTCCAAACGCGTTCTGATTCTCTAAAAATCATCCAGGGAACAGAATCAGAAAATATGATTCTAATCAGAATCACTTTAGAGGAACAGAAATGTTACCAAACAGGCCTCTCTTGTTCATCATGCTTGAGTTCGAATAGCCTTGGAGACGCGTTTCGAGATAACAAATATGTCTACAAATATTGACTCGATTTAATCAAAGCTCCGTGTCATTTATGCACATCAAATTTTAGACCATTAGAAAAAAAAAAAGCCACTCGAAAGTAAGTGAATGGTTTTTCTGGTGATTTCGTGTTGATTTAATTGCAAGATCCTAATAGCCGCAGTTATTTTACCGCAAGTGTTATCAAAGTCGATGGTAGATTGATGAGCCCCCCAATATGTTCCGGTATTTAATGAATATCTCAAATGAAGAAATCTAGTGACCAATACGGTGTTCTGGCGATGGGCGTGTGGCAACGTGGACCCGATGGCAGATTTCATGGTTCGGTCTGGAGAAAGAAATCAGGAATAAAGTTGGGCGTTGGAGATTCAAGTCGAGGTAAGTTGAGACAGAAAACCTAACACTGATTTCACACGTGAGGGGGAGATTGTTGAGACGCAGCTTACACGTGAGGAGAATATTGTTGAGATACACGCGTGAGTTGTGTTAGAAAAAAAATCTCACATCGAGAATTAATGTAGTGTGGAGGTATCGGACTTCCCTTACGCGCTCTTAATCAGATTATGTGATTATTTGCAAATTCGGTACGAGTCCACTTAGCCAATTATCGGGACTCGAAAAGGCGTATGCTATTATCTTTCGGCACTTCCGATGGCCAAACAAAGATTCCTTCGACATCTTATGATTTGATTTTCAAATGGCTTTGTTATCGGTATTGTGAGTGGAAGGAAGAATGTCAAACACACGACTACCTAAAAAGTCGTGTCGCATTAGCGACTAAATAGGTTGATAATATGTAAAGGAGACGGCCAATTCCATGCGATCCATTATTTCATTCGATGGGGAATCAATCTTTGCTCGAAAAAAACAGAAAAGACAAAAAAAGGGTTAGACACGAGGAATGTCACTAGCCTGATTTCAAGATTCATGTGGATCGTGCTGATAAATTCTACTAGATATATTACAGTGGACCATAACTATATTGATGTTGCACGAATTACTTGTCCGTTTCCAACAATTCAATTCATGTGTAGGCTCCATTGCCGCACGAAACTCGTGTTGCGGACTCGCTCCTTAGCCGGAATTGGGTTGTACGTAAATTAATTAGTAAAAGTTGCACTAAACTCGTGTTGCGGACTCGCTGCTTAGTCGGAATCGGGATGTACGCGAACTAAATTAGTAATTGTGTAATTAATAAAAATTTCAACAACAAAGGAAATAAACTCCATATGAATGCGTGCGTGCATTACTTTGTCGACGATCTTGGCTATAAATGCACTTGTACAGTAGTTATGAACTGGATCTCGAGAAGGCGCAACGCTTTCATGCTCTTTTTCGGTACAATAATAAGGGGTAAATAATTTGAATTTATCGGGTGTACAAATTTTCTCAAAATTTTCAGTTGGTATGCAACTTTTAAGAGTCATTCTATAAATATAGCCACATTTATAAAACTTCTTATCTAGATGAGAATAAAAATAAAGAGAATTCATAGTTATAAATATATAATGACGGCCAATGGTTACTATGATTTGAAAAGCCTCTTGGGGAAAATTACAAAAAAAAAAAATCATAAACCTATTGCAATTGTGCTAATTCAGTCCTAAACCTTTTTTTTTTTTTGCCGATTCAGTTCTAAACCTTTTGCAATTGTGCCAATTTTGGCCCGCCGGTGCTGACGTGGACACCGTCCGGCGACATAATATTTTAATAATATTTTTATTTTTCTTATTTTTTTTCTCTTCCTTCCTCTAGCCAAAGGCGACGGCCGGCGAGGCCGACCTCAGGCGAAGCTCGCCCCCGCCGGCCTCGCCTCGCCGGCCCAAATCTGGCGAGGTTGAGTGTTGTCGAAGGCGCATCTGTTTCTTTTCAGTCCCGTGCTCACGCTGCATCTTTTGGTCGAGTGTTTGAGTATGTGCAGCGACAAAGTGCCATCTGAGAATAGATGGCTGAGAGGGAAAGAGTTCACCCAGATTGTGTGAACGCGTCAAATCCTTTCCATAGATGTGAGGAGCTTATCACTCAGCACGATGCCATCAAGGTAGAGAAGGCCAAATGTGATCGTGTTCTCTAAACTACAAAGCAAAAAATAGAACACCATTTGGAAGATTTGGCAGAGAAAGAACAGGCGGTTGCGGATGCAAAGGCTCGATGGACTAAAGCCCGCACTGCCGGCTGTTGCCTCTGGCCAAAGGAAGAAGATGATCGGGGAAAAGAAGAAGAAAAAAAATATTAAAATGATATGTCGCCGGGCGGTCGGCCAAAATTGGCCGAATGGATTGAATTTGCACAGTTGCAAAAGCTTTAGGATTGAATTGGCAAAAAAAAGAGGTTTAGGACTAAATTGGCACAATTGTAATAGGTTTAGGACTTTTTTGGTAATTTCCGTAGCCTCTTGCGACTCTTCTTTTCAACCATAAATGACGGAATCCTCTATTGTGATATTACAAAATACAATTAATATAAAAATGCCGTAAAAAATGAAATGTTGCAATATTTTTTTTTATAGATAATATTTTTCACAAACCCCCAGTTTCTTAACTTTCTTGGAAATGATACGAAGAAAAATTTCTTTGTTGACAGGAGAAAAAAACACCCTCTAATGAATTATACGAATATTGATATAAGCTTTCATTTTTTTTTACGATGGTTAACTCTTTGTTAATGTTCCCGTTAGCATATGCACTGCACATGACATTGAAAGGGTAAAATCATATTTTCGTCTTATTTTTCAAGGAAATCTCTCTTTTACCCTTAACTGCTGTAAAAAAAGAAAAAGAAAATATAGATGATGTGAGAAATATTAACTAAATTACTAATAATAGAAAAATAACTAATACAAACTGTAATAGTAAAGATAAATATCAGTAATTCGATAAAATATCGCTAGTTTAATAGAGCCAAATAAGATGTATTTAACAAAAGAGCAAAACACAAATTAGATAAAACGGGAAAAGGTCTTAATAACAATAAAGTTCAAATGACAAAAATTGGTAACTCCTTATATGTCATTTAAAGTGTTAATCAATGTCAAATAGACCGATTAAGAAAAATACTTAAAATGATTATAAAAAGAAATGATTAACTAAAATCTAAAGTAATTTTTTTCTAAGTATTTTTTATTGGTCGATCATTTTACATTATTCAACTATTTGAAAAATTGTATTTAATACCTAATTTTTGTCATTTGAATATTTTGTTATCAAGACCTTTTTCCACATATCGCTCTCGGAGTAACTACTAGCAATAGGTCCGATGGTCAAAAGGATCATAAGGCACGTGCCCTGTTGAGACCACACCAGCATTAACGATGCTCAGGGATTATATGGGGAAAAGTACCAAAAAAGTCATAGGGTCCGTTTGGTTCAATATTTGGAACGGGTTTTGGAGCTCTAAAGTCCCTTGGCTAAATGCAAATAGTGTTTGGTTCATTTTTTGCTCAACTTTGAAAAAAATGCAATTGCATTTTCAAAGGCTCCTAAAGGCCTTTAGCTCAAAATAGCTCCGGAGGTACTTTGGAAAGTTGCATTTTCGGGATGCAACTATAATTTTTTATTTTTTTTGTATTTTTTTAAAATATTTTTATTTTCTTCTTTATTTTATTTTATTTTATTTTTTCCTTTCCTTTCCCTTTTTTCTTTTCTCCTTTTTCCTCCTTCTTCCTCCTTCCTCTGCCTTCCTCCGCCGACCGCGGACCTCGGCGACGGCGGCTGCCAGATGATGGACAATGACACTCAGGCCGGCGAGCTTAAGGCTTGGCGACGCAAGCCTCGGCCTCGAGCGAGGGAGGCTCGGCCTTAGCTCGCGAGCCTTTGGCGAGGTCTGGGAGAGGCCGAGCCTGGCCTGTGGCCGACGATAGGCTGAGAAGAAATTAACAAAGGAAGAAGGAAAAAAAAGAGAAAAAATTAAAGAAAGTAATTAAAAAAATAAAATAATTATTCATAAGACTAAAAAATAATTAAAAAAACCAAATTATTTACAAAGGCTGCTTTTTACCAAACGGCATTTACGTCAAAGTTGCTTTCCAATGTGTTTTTAAAATACACTTTATCAAACACTATTTACATTTCAGAAATCCCCTTTAGCCCAAAGGTATTTGCATTTTTCCAATGAAATTTCACCAAAATTGAACCAAACATGCCCATAAACCTATTGCATTGGTACCAATTTAGTCATAAACCTTTTAATTGGATCAATTCGGTCCTAAACCTTTTTGCATTGGTACCAATTAAGTCTATTTGGCCACTTTTGACCAAAAATCACTGACGAGAATGCCGACCGTCCAACGTGACATGGCCGAGGCTAACGTGGACATTTTTCATAATATTTTAATATTAGTTTGAATTTTTTAGTAATTTTTTTTGTTCTTTTTTATTCTCTGGACTTTTTCTTTTGGTTGTTGGTTAGCAAGGGCCGCTGGCTAACCCTCACGCCCAAGGCCAGTGAGGGTTAGCCAGCGGCCCTTGCCGGCCAATAGCAAAAAATAAAAAAGAAAAAAGAAAAAGTAAAGCCTAGAAAAGGAAGAAAAGAACCAAAAAATTATTTAAAAATTCAAAATAAGATTAAGATAATATTAAGAATTATCTACGTCATCGGTGACCGTGCCACGTAGGATGGTCGGCGTCCACATCCTCGATTTCTAGCCAAAATTGGCTGGATGTCAATTGATACAAATGCAAAAGGGTTTAAGACTGAATTGGTCTAATTAAAAGGTTTAGAAAAGAATTAGTATCAATGCAATAAATTTGGGACTTTTTTGGTACTTTCTCCGTATTATGTGAACACGGGCTTACACGAGCACTGCATTGGCGCCGGCTGTTCTTGCAGATCCCATTGATGCCGACCTTCTCGATGCCATTGCCAGTCATCTCTTCACTCTTAATATGTTGTTCCTGTGGTTATCGTTTGACATACACGAAATGTTCATCCTAATATTCATCTTGGTCATAAAGTTACGTTCTCCCTAACACTTTCCCTTACCAACGCAACATGTTCTATATTCTCAGCAACATGGGCGCCTTCGACGCAAGCATCGGGTGCGTGCATGTTGGGATAAGGTTATTCCACTGCATATCCTCACCATTCATCTATACCCTAATTTTACACAAAAAAAATTTTATGCCCTAAATTCTTTTTTTTTTTTCAACGCTCTGAATAACTTCAACTTCTCATTTACTGGGTCCTACCATGAGTTTATTTCAAAATGTCGACCAACAGAAGAGAGTTGACTTTATCAAATGATCAAATCCATTGGTCGACCTTAGAAATCTTTTTTTAGGGTTTGTCTCCCTTCCAGCCGATGTGTCGTGGAAATATCAACATCGAATTTTAGTAAATCAAATGGAAAAAAAAGGGGTTTAATTTTGTACTTATTTAATGATGCTTCCCTAGGTTTTGTCGAAACTTTTGTCCACGGGGTCGAGCAAGGGACAACAGTTAATACAGTTGTGTATGAAATCAAAGACAACTACAGTTCCTCTTAGCTGTATAAATATATATAATCCTTCTGTTAGCTGATAATTAGATTGCGGGATAGTTATAGATGTACCTTAATTCCCACGAAGTGTTTTTTCATTTCATTTTATGTTATTGTTTTATTTTTATTTTAGTCCCATCGACCATTCCAAACGAAAATGTATAAAGAAAACGAAACTATGTATTAACATCGATTCATGCATCATATCCATCGACGCACGTTGAAAAGAGTATAGAAATACTTTCATTAGTCATGTATAGTCTATCCCAAGTTTGAAAACTTTAGTTTATAAATTTCAGTGAAACATAATTAAGTAGTCTCATCAAATTAATTTCAACAAAATTACAACGTCGTTATAAGAAGCATTGTTGTACAAAATCTCTTGCAAAATAAGTTGTCGGTCGTCGACGAGGATGGATCTAGAAATTTTGTCTTAGCGGGGGGCAAATTTTTATCAATTAGTAGTTTAACAATTTATATTGCCCATACACTCAGGGCCTGTTTGGTAACGTTTCTGTTCCAAAAAAGTAATTCTGATTAGAATTAATTTTTTTGATTCTGTTCCCTGAATGAGTTTTAGAGAATCAGAACGCGTTTGGTAATTGCATATAATTTCTGTTCCCGGAGCAGAAACGCGTTTGGTAACTGCACAAAATTTATGTTTTGAAAAAAAATTTCTCTTCCCAATTTGTCATTTAAATCAAATAATTACATAATCACATTTGATGACTTTCCTCAGACCCCACAGTTGCGATCCTCTTGCACCATGACATCTTTTTGGCCAAAAAAGGGATGCTTTAGATGCAGATGATCATTGATGCAGCATGGTATTCCAACAACAAATTAGGCAAGGTTTAGGAAAATCGGAAGGCAAAATCACCAAAAACAAGATTGGCCAGTTGAATGGACCCATTACATACTTTTTGAGATTTTTTGGGAATTTTCGGAACGATTTGCCCATTAGGGGCAAAATCGTCATTTGGGAGAAATCGAAAGGCAAAATCGTCAAAAATAGGATTGGCCAGTTGAAATGACCCATCTCCTAATTTTTGTGATTTTTTTTTTTGGAATTTTTGGAATTTTTTCTGTTTTTTTTTTCAATTTTTTAAGAATTTTTTTTTAAGAATTTTCCATTTTTCGGATTTTTAAAATCATTTTCTGATTTTTTTATTTATTAATTTCTGAAATTTTTATTTTAAAAAAAAAAATATCCGGATCGAGTCCAGTTGACCCGGCTCACGCCTCGCAAGCGCTCGACAAAAGTGAGAGAAGACTATCGTTGCCTTTTTGATTCTCAAAAGTGTTCTTTTTCTTGAGAAATAATTTTTTTTGTTTCTCAGAATTCGTCCAAAAGTGTTCTCGGGAGCAGAATCGAAATCAGAATCATTTGCGTTACCAAACATGTTTATGATTCTTTTTTGTTCTGGAGAACAAAATCAGAAAAACAGAAACGTTACCAAATAGGCCCTTATGTATTGCAGTTTTTTTTTTCTGCAGTACTTCGACATGACATGACATGAGCGTGAAAGGGATTATATTGCAAAACTTAACATTATAGAGGTTATGTATGTCTATAATAACTTCGTTTTTCATGATTCTTGAATGGTCTTTTTATCAATTTTTGGGGGGCAAATTAAAACGAAAACATTTACTTTTGACATAGTTGAATGAGTATGAGAAATTTAATGAGGGCCAGAGTTGTTGTTAGGCCAAAAGTTATTTAGTAGTATTATAAAAATCTTAACATATTCCCAGCTACCCCAAAACTAAGCCCGCAAGTCCACGGTAGAAGTGAAAAACTTAGATCTAGGGGATGTTAGAATATTTTCTAGCTCGTTTGTCTTGATTTATTTTTGGCAAAAGGTGATTTAGTGAATTTTCCAGCCAAATTTCTCGTGATATGAAAAAGTTAGATAAGGAACGTAGAAGTAACTCGGACACATCAGAGCTCCACGTGGAATGAGAGAGAAATGGTTAAACCACAGAATATACTAACCTATTGTTTAACCATTTTATTTTTATTTTCAAATTGTTTATTTTTCGCAAAATAAATTTCTTTTGAGGGCATGCCCACACGAAACAAGTTTGACCATACGAAAAGTATCGGACTTCTGTTGCCGCACGTTCTTGACATCTGGTATCAGAGCGAGATTACAGCAGAAATCTGATACATTCACTCGGAAAGCTAGCCAAGAGAGAGCCCAAATTCGAAACCGTTAATATATTCAGTTGGATCCATCTTCATGGAAAAGCTTAACCCAATGAGTTATGGACTAATTACACCATACAAATTCTTCAATGTGGGATTTCTTCAATCCAACTCATCAATTCTCCGACGTGAGACTTTTTTAACACAATTCACACGCGTAGCTCAACACACGTGACGTTAATCCTCTCTCTTGAAGCGGGTTACGGTAGGTCGGGGAGTATCTAATTACGAGGGGGCATCTCAAAAGAGAAAAAAAGAAGAAGAAAAGAAAATGAGGAGAAGAAGAAGAAGAAGAAGAAGAAGAAGAAGAAGAAGAAGAGCACGAGGGCCACAACGTGGGCGTGGAGAAGCCCTAGACGCTCGATGAAGAGACAAAAACACAGGAAGGAAGCAGCGGGCGAAAACTGCAACAATCCACGGGCTACGGAACGATTCCGATTCCGATTCCGATTCCACCGTAGGATTATACACCAACCAAAAGAGCAAAATAACAAAAACAAAATAAAACAAAATAAAAAAGAAGGGGTCTTCCAAATCCAAAGAGCCAATTGCATTGTGACCCAAAAAAAAAAGAAAAAAAAAAGAGCCAATTACAAATCCCCACTCTACTGTGGTCGAGCCCACACTGGACAAAAACCAAACCTTATCCTCTCTCTCTCTCTATCTCTTCCCAAGGGGAAACGTGCTCATCTCTATCCATCTAATTAAATAATTCGTGCTCTCTCTCTCTCTCTCCACACTATTTGTCGTTATCTTCATCGTTATTATAAAATTATTTCAAGACCGCCCCCCCATTAACATTAAGCACGCTGTTGAAAAGGAAATGTCGCATTTTGGATAGCATCATCGACCGAACATATCGAAGTTAAGAATTAATTATCTTATACATATACAATTATACATACATGTAGATATATCAAGGACAATACTGCAAAAGCTTTTATTACATGGAAGAAACAATATATATATATATATATATTCAAAACTGAATCGTTTGCATCATTCAAGTCGTATGATTTTAAATGCATCGTAGCGTTTCATGTTTTTTTTTTTTTTTTGGTAACCGAGGTGTCCGGGCCAGCTTGCGCGCACCTCGACTATTCCTCGAGAGAAACTATCACATCAACCCACTTTCATGGCCCCCACTTAAATCACAAGTGCTCAGCTGGGGAATCAAACCTGGAACAAGTCCGCCTAACCATATAATCCCAAGTGCGTCAATGTTTCGAAAATTTAGCCGTTAAGTTCGGGGTTAATTTTTTTTTTATATAAGAAAATGACACAAATGGTCCATAAACTTTAGCTCAATGTGCAATGTGGTTTATGAGCTTTAACGCAATGTGCAGTGTGATCCCTGAACTTTCGATTTGTTCAATGTGGTTCCCAAACTTTTGGAATATATTCAACTTAGTCCAATGCCATCCTTGAACTTGAATTAATAAAAAGACCACATTGAACATTTTCCTATAGTTTCGGGACTAAATTGAACATGTTCCAAAAGTTCAGGGAACATATTGATCAAATTAAAAATTCAGGGACCACATTACATATTGGGCTAAAGTTTAAGAGCTATATTGGTCAAATTAAAGATTTAAAAATCACATTACAAATTGTGTCAAAGTTCACAAATCATTATCCCAATTTTCTTTTGCAGTGCCCAGATTGTTCTAATAGTATGTACCACGGAGGGTTTGAAATTAAATTTATTTCAAATCAAGCCATGTTTAATCACGGGTAATAGAATCGCTCGATGATACAATTCTTACTTTAAATACGGTGACATGATAATCCCCTACGCAAAAATATAACAGGAAAAAAAAGAGAGGAAGGAAATTCGGAAAATGAGAAGGAAGCGTCCAGCACCACGTGGCGCGAACCCACCAACGCTTGACCCCCCCACCCTGTCTCTCTCTCTCTCTGCTCCCCTCGCCCCCCGTTCTTATCCACTCCGATCTCCCACATTTAGAAAAAAAGGGCCTTTCTCAGTGGCCGGGTCCCACCCAGAGGGTGACGTGGCGGGTGGCCAATGTGACGTCCAGCTGTATCGTTTCTTTCTGCGACTTTGCATCCCCCGATATTTTTTTGTTCCTGTCGGGAGGCAGCCTTCGTCCATTGTTGTTCTTCCTCTTTAATTTTGCTCTCCTGTGGAGGTGGTGTTGCTGCGTTAATTGTTCCTGGTCGCTCTCCCGTCTCTCGCCACTCCACTAGCCCACAGCAGAAAAATTCCATCTTTTCTTGCAAGCTCCCGAAATTTCTGCATCATCGCTTTTCCCTTTTTTTTGTTTTTGTTTTCTTGATACTTCCAAGGTCTCTCTCTCTTTCTTCCATCGCCGATAGCATCTCTCTTCTTTACTCTCTCTCTCTCTCTCTCTCTTTGGATTTGTGACGGCCTTTAGCCGTTTTGATCTGAATCTATTCCCTTCGCTTTTCTCTCTCTCTCTCTCTCTCTCGCTCGCTCTTCCATCGTCCAAATTTGGTTCATTTCGTGAAAATCTTTGGCTAGATTCGCTGCTAGTTCAGCCTCTTTCCAATCTAGCGTTTGACCCGGGTATTCTTTCCGTTTCCTTTTTCGTACTCACACTTGCCCTCTTCTTCTCTGGATTTTGGATTCATTTTAGTTTAACTGGGTTGCTTCAGATTCGTTTCTTGAGTTGATGGGGTTGCTCTTGTATGTGGGTATGTTTCACGTCCAGTCTATATTTGCTTATAAGTTCTTGTTTTGATTTTTGGGGGATTACCAGTAAGGTATGATGTCTAGATCTTACTCGAACCTGCTGGAGCTCGCCTCCGGCGAGTCTCCGTCGTTCAGCCGGATGAGCCGGCGGATCCCGCGCATCATGACGGTTGCGGGCATCATCTCGGACGTCGACGACGACAACCGGTCGGAGGGGTCATGCTCCGACCCGTCCTCCTCATCGACCCAACGGGACCGGATTATCATCGTGGCCAATCAGCTGCCCATCCGAGCTCAGCGGAAATGGGATAGCAATGGTAAAGGTTGGATCTTTAATTGGGATGAGAACTCGCTGCTCCTCCAGTTGAAAGATGGTTTAGGTGATAATGACACCGAGGTTATCTATGTTGGTTGTCTTAAGGAAGATATCCACCCTAGTGAGCAGGATGAGGTCTCTCAAATACTACTTGAAACTTTTAGATGTGTCCCGACTTTTTTGCCCTCTGATTTGTTTACTAGATACTATCATGGGTTCTGCAAGCAACAGCTGTGGCCATTGTTCCATTACATGTTGCCTTTGTCGCCTGACCTCGGTGGTCGGTTCAACCGGTCCTTGTGGCAGGCTTATGTCTCAGTCAATAAGATTTTCGCGGATAGGATCATGGAAGTGATTAATCCGGAGGATGATTTCGTTTGGGTACATGATTACCATTTGATGGTGTTGCCGACTTTTTTGAGGAAAAGGTTCAATAGAGTGAAGCTTGGGTTCTTCCTTCACAGCCCGTTTCCCTCTTCAGAGATTTACAAGACATTGCCAATCAGGGAGGAGCTTCTGAGGGCTCTCCTGAATTCTGATTTGATAGGGTTCCACACTTTTGACTATGCACGCCATTTCCTGTCTTGTTGTAGTCGGATGCTTGGTCTTACCTATGAATCGAAGAGGGGTTATATAGGCCTAGACTATTATGGTCGGACTGTCAGCATTAAAATTCTTCCGGTTGGGATACACATGGGACAATTGCAGTCAGTTTTAAGCCTTCCTGAGACCGAAGCCAAGGTGGCTGAACTTATTAAGCAGTTCTGTGGTCAGGGTAGGATAATGTTGCTCGGTGTAGATGACATGGATATTTTTAAAGGAATTAGCTTGAAACTGTTGGCCATGGAGCAACTCCTAGTTCAACACCCGGAGTATCAGGGTAAAGTTGTTTTAGTGCAGATAGCTAATCCGGCTCGGGGCAAAGGGAAGGACGTGAAGGAAGTGCAAGCGGAAACCTATTCCACCGTGAAACGTATCAACGAAGCTTTTGGCAGACCGGGTTATGAGCCAGTAGTGTTGATCGACCAGCCTCTTAAGTTTTACGAGAGAATCGCCTACTATGTTGTTGCCGAGTGTTGTTTGGTAACGGCTGTCAGGGACGGGATGAATCTCATTCCTTATGAGTACATAATCAGTCGCCAAGGAAACGAGAAACTGGACGAGGTCTTGGGTTTGAAACCTTCCACTCCTAAGAAGAGCATGCTGGTCGTCTCCGAGTTCATAGGGTGTTCGCCATCCTTGAGCGGTGCAATTAGGGTGAATCCTTGGAATATAGATGCCGTGGCTGATGCGATGGACTGTGCCTTGGAAATGCCGGAAGCGGAGAAGCAGCTCCGTCATGAAAAGCATTATAAGTATGTCAGCACGCATCATGTTGGATACTGGGCCCGCAGTTTCCTTCAGGATTTGGAGAGAACGTGTCGAGATCACTCGCGCAGGAGGTGCTGGGGCATCGGGTTCGGGCTCAGTTTTAGAGTAGTTGCGCTGGATTTGAATTTCAGGAAGCTTGTCATGGAGCACATAGTGTCGGCTTACAAAAGGACCACGACGAGGGCTATACTTCTGGACTATGATGGTACTTTGATGCCCCAAGGTTCCATTGACAAGAAGCCGACTCAGAAATCGGTTGAGATCCTAAATAGTCTCTGCCGTGATAAGAACAACATGGTATTTATTGTCAGTGCTAGAACAAGGGAGACGCTAGCTGAGTGGTTCGCTCCTTGCAGAAGATTAGGAATAGCTGCTGAGCACGGTTACTTCTTGAGGTGAGCATTACTTTTCTTTTGAGTTTGTCTTCTCTTTAAGGCAAGTCAGTGTGAAAAATTTGAAAATGCCTATTTAATATACTTGCTTTGCTTTTCGAAACCGGTGAGCCTCTTTTTTAGCTCGTGCTTTTCTGTGTTTGTTAGGATGAATCGAGATGCAGATTGGGAGACGTGTGTACCGGTTGCAGACTGTAGCTGGAAACAGATCGCGGAACCAGTTATGAACCTCTACACCGAGACAACCGATGGCTCGACCATCGAAAACAAAGAAACCGCACTTGTTTGGTCCTATGAAGATGCAGATCCAGACTTTGGATCGTGCCAGGCTAAGGAACTTCTTGACCATCTTGAAAGTGTGCTTGCAAATGAACCAGTGACTGTGAAGAGCGGGCAAAACACAGTGGAGGTTAAGCCACAGGTCTGTGTTGCATTCTTGTCTAGCTGTAAATTATTTATTTGCTGCAAGCATTGGTATAAGAACTTGTTTGGGGCCTATTGTCTATGCTTTCTCCATATCAACATTGGAAGGCTTCGCAGCTATCCAAAAGAGAGCTTTTTACTCTTTTGGGGTGTTAACTTTACTAATAGAATATCAAGTCAAGGCTCTTCTTCTATTCCACAACTCTAATACGACTACTAAAGCCTAGGTCTTCTAGAGTGAAATGGCATAGTAATTTGTCTATATTTTGTGCTACTAGAAACCTAAGCCGCACTATACTACACTTGACTGAACCAGAGAAAATCAAAGTTTGAATATACCAGCCGGAGCATAAATATGACCTGCTGCCTTTATCCACTAGATGTTTGTGGATTGCATTAACAAGGTGAATCGGAGTTGGGGATATGGTGTTTACTTAGATTAACATTGGCTTTGTCATGTGCTCTATCCTATGAAAGTACTTGCGTGCTGACCAGGGCATATTAACTTCACCCGATTTCCTCTGTAGAAAAGAAAGGTTAGTACATCTTTATATGTTCAAACGAGTCTTGCTACTCTCCCACTGATGTAAAAGGAGTGTTTCCATAAGCAAATGGCAATTCTATAGGAATAATTCTCTAAGATAGCAAGTGAGCGGCTTGTTTTTGTTTTGTTTTGTCTTTTTGGTTGTGCGGTGGGGGGTTGTTTAATCCCTTCAGTTACAGGCCTTTGAAATCCCCAGTAATTTTCACTAGTAATGCTACTCTTAGAGAAGCAAAGAAAGATTCAGAGAAGCCTCGTAATGCCGATAATGCCTGAAGTGAAATTCTGAATGGTGCAGGGAGTGAGCAAGGGAATTGTCGCCAAGCGATTGTTGTCTGCCATGCAAGAGAGGGGAATGACGCCGGATTTCGTCCTGTGCATAGGGGACGACAGATCCGATGAGGACATGTTCGAGGTGATTACTAGTTCCGTGGCCAATTTGACCATCGCTCCCAACGCGGAGGTGTTTGCGTGTACTGTTTGCCGTAAGCCGAGCAAGGCCAAGTACTATCTGGACGATACAGCGGAGATCGTCAGGCTGATGCATGGTCTGGCTTCCGTTTCGGAGCTCTCGGAGCCTGCTTAAGGGTCTTCATCGAGAAGAGCTTTCATTCGTTTGCAACTGTAAAACAAAGTTTGCACCTTCTTTTTACTGCTTTTAACATCCCGGTTTCCGCCCGGATTTCGGTTTAGCATTAGATGTAAATATGGGTGGCTTTGTGCCATTTTAAAACTTGTCGAGCTTGATCCACACTTCCACTGCTTGAACTGATGACAATCTTCAGCGAATACAGTCGGTCCTCTTGCCTTGGATTTACGTGCTTGTGCTTGTGCTTGAGAAGTATTAGGAACATTTTTATTCTCGACCTTGCATTATAATTTTCCGTTCTACCCGTTGAACCTTCAATTTTTCTAACATATTTAAGCTGCATCTCTCACATATACATAGTTAATCAAATCGTCGTCACCGCGCTCTAAAGAACCTCTCCACCCGCTCCTCTCTTCCTCCTGGTAGACGGGTTCGACTCACCCATCAACGCGTATCGATCACTTTACCGCGTGACGCCGTCACGACCATGGTGCACCTCATATTCGAGGCTGGCGATGGTCTTGGGACTGGCTTGAGGTCAGACGACCTTAATTTGACCGAGCTCTGTTGCAGAGCTCAAATTTGAGACAGAGCTTTGCGACTCCTTGGCCATGGCCGCTCAAAATCGAGGTTGACGACGTGGAGTAATAATAGGTGTCCATGAAGAGTAAACAAGGGTTTTAAGTTTGCGGATGGGAAGTATATGTTTTGAAATAAGGGGAGGATATTTGATATGGAGAGTAAAGATGAAAACGGCATTTATAATTACCGTCAAGGTTCCATTTGTTTTCGCCAAAAAATATAATTTAAAAAATAAAAATGATGATTTGTATTATTTGAAATAATTAATCAATGAAAAATGTTTCTTTATCGACAATAATTTATGATTAAAAATTTTCCTGTAATCGTTCACTTATTTTTATAAGTGATATAAACGATTATTTTTTATAAAAATATTTTTCACATCATTAATTTTCTGTGATTTCATTTTTTCGCAAAAAAAAAATGATTTGAATTTTTTTAAAATGATCGTTTGTATCGGTTGAAATAATTAGTCAATGAAAGATGTTTCTTTATCGACAACAATTTATATATCTAAACATTTTTGTTGATAATTGGAATAATTTATTTATTCATTTTTGTAAGCGATACAAATAATCATTTTTAGAAAAATTCAAACAATTCATTTTTCGTAAAATAAATGAAGCCTAAGTTAATTAGAGCTAGTACGTAAGAGTTGGCATGTAAGTTGTAGCGATAAGAATCTAACATTATTTACATCTTTGCGTAGTTACTCCAAGGCAGTTGTCACGGACCGGCGTTCGAACCACGACCGTGCGGTGACTTGGGCGATGTGTATGGGTGATTTGCCCGAATCAAGCCTTGGCCCGAGGATCATTCACTCGCTCACAATGCTCACTCGAAAAGTAGAGGGAAGTGAGGGAACCAAGAGAGAGAGATTCGGGGGAGAGAATGCTCTATTGCTTGATGTTTGAGTGAATACAAGGTGTGTTATAACGTGGGGGTTCACCTCTATTTATAGTACAAAGGCAGATTTTCATTTGGCCCCTTGGAATGCCTAGTTTCGTCCTTTCCTGCTTGTCCTATTACCCTTGTCTTGGCTTGTTTGAGTTTCCATGCTTTGTCTTTTGTGGCTTGGCCTTTGTGGGACCTTTGGACTCCCCCATGGTTGAATGATTGAGTGGACAGCCCCATGGGCATTCTAGAGGGCTAGGGGAGGCGAGGGGTCTTGGTGACTCTTCGTCTACCCGCTCGCCCGTCCGACCACTCTCTCGGCCGTTCTGGCCGTTCACTGCATCATGCGAGTTAGCCGTTGATCGATGCTCTAATTCATGCTACATGAGTCTTGCATTGTACGCTGATTCATGTTGAACGATCGCTGCACCATGCATCAATTCGTGCGGGTCATGTTCTGGATCGTGCAGCGATTCATGCGATGCTCGGCCGACTTGGCTGATGCTCGGCCGTGTTGGATCATCCCTGGTCGATTCGTGTGTCTGGCCATGAATTGATTTGTTGAATGCTTCATAACATGGCCGGTCGGTCGTGTCACGGTCCATCCTCGTTCAAAGATTTTGTCGGACAGTAATACAGTAGTTGATAGGTAATAGTGGCAGAAGTCGTTTTTCACAGACTCTCGTCGACGACTATTGATACACAAGCTCTAATTGATCGGATTTGAAGTAGGAGACACTTATTTGGAAAGGTTTTACGCAAGTTTAGAGATATGATTAATTGATTTGAGGAAAAACAATGCTTATATTTGGCATGGTGGGTTTCCTAAATATAAACAAGCAGTTAAATAAGGAAAAATAACATAAATGATTTCTGAAGTGCAATGTCGTTCTTGAACTTTTAATTTGTTCAATATGGTTCCTAAATTTTTGGTACATGTTAAATTTAGTCTTTGTACTATATGACAATGTTCGATATTGTCCCTGAACTTGAATTAATGCAAGGATAATATTTAAAAATTTTATACAATACAGGGACTAGATTGAGCATTTACTAAAAGTTCAGGGATCACATTGAACAAATTAAACGTTCAGGGGCGACATTGCACAATGTGTTAAAGTTCAGGGAACACATTAAATAATTTGAAAGTTCAAGGACGACATTATACATTGAGTAAAAGTTTAAGAATCCCTTAAAATACCATAGTATTCGTATTTCAAAAGAAAATTTTCAATAGAGATATTATATTAGCCAGTTACCTTATGGGATTCGATTTCTAGCCCAATCAATGGGCCTAGGAAAAGAAACAACGTGCGAAAATTAGTAGTTTGGCCCGACTTCTCTGATGGACCCTTGGTAAAGTGTGATGATAGCTTTCTATGGATTAGCAAAGCAAGAGAGGACCTCATGTGCATGCAAAGAAAAATAGAGATAAAAAAGGGTATTGCATAAGTAATTAAAGAATCGATATTAAGTTTAAAGTTCGATCAATTCTAAAAATAAATGAAATTAAGTCGTTGCGCAACCAAGAGTATTCGAAAGCAATTTTAGATAGTTTGAGAGATTCGAGAAATCGCCTTGTTAATTATCTAGACTATTTTCAAATGATGATTTTACTCATAGTTTAGCAATGAACCACTAAAATTCATTTTGGAAACTTGTAATGGAAAAAAATTTGGTTTTGTGCAAAAACCTAAAGTGAGAGTTGGGTTGTCCTGAAATTTCTTCACTATATATGCCCTAATTTTTGTTCAAAATCATGCATAATCCATGCAAGAACCTATGACTGTTGATAGAAATATTGGAACGAAGACGAGTGCATGATATAACTTTTAAAAATAGCAATACTTTTGAGCTCGAGATAACTTTCTAAAAATTGCTTTCAATCCCTAGAAAATATAGAGGTGCTTATGTAATGAGGTCAAAAAGGATCTCGGCGTATTTACAAGCTTACGCGATTTGCGAAGATGAATCAAATACAGAAAGGCAATTTGTAGGGAAAAGGGTCAAAAAATTTCTAAACCTATTGCGTTGATGCTAATTTAGTTATAAACTTTTTAAATGTGTTATTTCGGTCCTAAACCTTTTTGCATTTGTATTAATTGAGTCAATCCGGCCAATTTTGACCTGAAATCGTCGACGTGGACTCCTGTCATCCTATGTGACACGATCAGAGCTGAGGTGAACTTTTAAAATAATTTTTTTATGTTATTTTATTTTCTTTTTATTGAGGGCCGGCGAGGGTCGCGGCACTAGGCTAGGGCCGCATGCCCTTGTCGAATCCCCAGCGAGGGCGTTGCAACCCTTGCTCAGTGCCGGCGAGGGTTGACAGCCCTTGCCTGGGGTCGGTAGGGGTCACCCAGCAACCCCTCGATTGCCCTTAATAAAAAGAAAGAAAAAACCAAAACATTATCAAAAAATAAAAAAAAATTATAAAAAAGTGTAGACGTCAGTGTCGGTCGTGCCACGTAGGACGGTCGGCGTTCACATCAGCGATTTTAGGCCAAAATTAGCCTAATGGACTCAATTAGCACAAATGCAAGATATTTAGGATTAAATTTACACAGTGGAAAGATTTAAGACTAAATTGACACTAATGCAATAGGTTTATGACTTTTTTTTTTAACAATTTTCTCGCAATTTGTATGTTCTTACACAATATATTCCTTAATCAAATCAAAACCCTCTTTTATTTTAAGGAACGTCTTTCGTCAGATATGCGCCATTTCTTTTCATTTTTTTATTATAAATATTACTAAGACTCTTTGACTCGACAAATCAACCTACGAACTGAAACTAAACAAAATCACTGCGAATTAGCTTGGGGCTACATGGTGATCAATTATCATGCTAGGCGAGAATCTTCGAGCCCTAGGCCGAGGCTCTAGTATAGCTTGCCAGCTTTGATTTACATTAATTAAAATTTAAAGCAGTTAATCTTTCATTTTTTTAATAAAGTGGTTATTGCCTTTTGGTCCCCCTCTTTTAACCTAGATTAACAATAACAAATGGTTTTGGCTATAGAACCCTATGTACATACTGCCAATTAATCTTGTCAAAAATGTTCATTTTCAAAAGTTTTTTTGTCGTTTTGTTTCGTTTTTGCTTGGTAGGAAGACACATCTAGGAGACTAAATTTTTTTGAGAATTGATTATGCAACAGTTTTTGAGTGACCGTAAGACTAACACTTATTTTAGGTCACAGAAAAATAAATAATAAATAATTAAAAATTATTGTGGTATCCACTACTTTTTAAAGAATTTGTGGCTCACAACATACTGTTATCTCACAGTCACCCAAAGACAGTTATGCCAGCAAAACTCAATTATCTTTGCATCGGAAAATCCAAAGCAAAAAAATCCTATAAGATACGAAAAGCCAATTTCCCATGCCTCCAAAAGTTTCTTTTTGTGCAAAATAGAACCTATTATATATTCATAAAACTGGCATTAAATACTTTTTTTTTTTAAACTAAGCGATTTACAAGAGACCAAAAGTGGCTACTCTTGGTCCCAAGGCGCCCAACAACTCGCATGTTCCTAGAAAAACTTAATTCTTGTTAGGCACAGTTTTTTAACAACTAGTAGGCATAATTTAGAAGGGAAAAAGTTTTACCTACTATGAGTGATACGATCCATTTGACACACGAACTCCATGTTGGATTAAGCAGATCCCATGACTCGGATTATTCAGTTTAAGACAAACTACGCAGATCTCATGACCCGAATTTGGGTTTACATGATCTCCAGATTTATAATATCACAATCCGCATTAATTTACGATGAAATAATCAATCTACAATGGTTTACAACACAAATTACCGTACCTTAAGACCATAGACAACAGTTGCTAACGATGGTTGTCATGAATAGACTTGATTATAGGCTTGACAGGATCTTAAATAAGGATTTTTAGATATTAATTTCGGAAAGAAAGTTTATATTTTTCCCCTCAAGGCGGCCCCATTGGTCAATTTTTGTCATGAAAACCTCGCCCTCCTTCTCGACCTTCTTTATTTTTATTTTTTCATAATTTGGTTTTAATATTTTTCGTGTTTTTTCTTGATTAATAATAATGCACCTTTTCTGAGGAGTTGCCTTCCATCCTCTTAATAATAGAAAAAAAAAATGTGTCATCATGCCAATCAACTTTACTAATTTTGTGTTAATGACGAAAGGACTTATATCGAGACAATCCTATTTGGATAAGAAGACAAATTGCATAAAAAACTAGAGAGCAAACATAACAATTAAAAATTAACTAATTTTTTTAAATAGAATTTGCATGGATAGTATAAGACCCTACTCGTTTATGTCGAAGATAATAGCTAGGGCGACAAATAGGTGAAGATGGCTAGAGTCACAGGTATCATAACCTTTTGGTAGGGCAACCAGGAAGCAAAATATGGATATACTATTTCAAAGAAACTATATTATATATCATGATTGCGAATAAAGCTTTTCTTTTTTTGTTTTTGCAACAAAGAAAATATACTGTAAATTAAGAGAATCCAAGAACAATCCACGAACCATTAATTTTGCGTTGGGAAACAAAGTTGGTCAAAGCTGTCTTAATCTTGTTCTGCTGGAAAAACAGGAATTACTCGTATACTGAACCTTGTAGCCCTAGAACAAAGATCAGTGGAGATGGAATGCACGTCATTGAGATGAAACTAAGCAAATAAAAAGTTTCGATGTTTATCAGTGATTATGGAAAAGCATCCTCACAGTCACAGTTATTATTATCTCATAATGAAGCTGATTAGTGTGGGCCTGAACTTAAACTAGCCAATGGTCGCTTTCGTCAAATCAAGAGAAAGATAGATTTTCTGGACAAATGACAATGACATTGATTTTCTGCCGATAAAATAAAGCAAATTGCGACAGCAACTCGTGAATAATGCAGAATGTGCTCTCCACCTCTCCTATGCTATAACAAAACAGAACATCTTCGATTTGAAAGCCATGGATGCACCCAACAAGGCTGTCTGTAATGTTTTCCAAGGAAATTACCCAAGTTTTAATACTGACAATGAATTATTTTTGCTGTCATTTTTCTTTTCGAATTAACCGCATAATATACATGAAATTTTCAACCAGAATAGTACCCCCAGAAAATTTATCCCGCTCGAAATTTTTTCACATAGATGAATAATGGTGACGCTAAATCTTACCCTAGATGGGGAAATGTCATCAACAACAAGGCCCATCAGTTTTTTTTTTTTTTTTTTCTGTCGCTGCTTTTGAAGAGAATAATGTTATTTTTCCTAGAAGAAAGAGGCCAATAGTCGCCAAATTCGAGAAGATGTGAGGCGCACCTGAAGTATAAATTAGATATTAGTAGATATCGTTGCTCAAATAGTAGAGTACTGATTAACCCTACTTTCGTCAAGAGAAAAAAGAAAAAGCCAACTCACTCTTGGACGGTCCAAACTTATTTTTATGAATCTCTTATTTTACCTACATGTAAAGCGGCAATCAATAAAGAACGAGTAATAATCAAAATAGGGCGCCATGCGTGTGCATGCTTTTTTTCTCGTCTTCTATAAAAGAGGCCTCCCAATCGACCCTCGAGCTATTCCCACTCGAACAAAAGCACACACAGTAGAGAGAGAGAGAGAGAGAGAGAGAGAGATGGCAAAGTTGGTGCCTTATTCATCACTTCCAACGAATGGGGGAAGTGGAAGTTTCAGCTATCAGAAGAACTCGTACTACCAGGTAATTAACTACGTTTCATAATAGCGCCTGATCAAACCATAACCTCTCTCTCTCTCTCTCTCTCTCTCTCTCTCGTTTGGACAAATACTATATATTGGGGTGCCATCGAAAGATATTGTTCTCCATGGATCGGGCCACTAGTTTTTGCCAATCACATGCTAGCAAAATATACGAAATTTATTGTTATAGCACACAATATATCACGAGCCATTATCCGTTTATGTTTTCCTGTTGGACTATATTTTTCTCTTTCTAATTAGTATTTTGATTGGTGGGTTACAAATATAGCCATTATCCGTTTTTACTAAGCATTTTTTGTGCGCGATGTCAATACTTGTAACTCACCATTAGATTCTGTTCAGACAAAGTTTTCAAGCACTTCATCCCTATATTATTCAACTTATATTTGCTTTGGTTCCCAAGTCACAAATCTCCGGCTTAAACACGGGTTCTCTTTGTATATTCCAAGTTTTTTACCAGGTCCTCGTCTCCAACATAAATATAAACTCATTTAAGTCTAAATTAAAACAAGGGTACATGGACCACGCACGAGCAAGAGCTAAAACCTAATCATGGGACCAATAGTTGACAAATATGTTGGGACCAGCAGGTCAATCTCGCCTGGAATCAAACATGAGTTGGGTCTCGCCAATCAACTTGATGGAAAATGAAAGCCCGCTTGTCGCGGCATCAAATCAAGCTTTTTACTCGTCAACTTCAATCCCGTCAGGGCAAATACAGTTATAATTCATCGATCAGAGATATATTTCAAAAATATATATGAAAACATATGACCTTCAGGGAAAAAAAACATAAGTATATACGAGATATTATATTATATGATGAGAACCGATTATTTAACCGTCTTTGGATGAATGTAAGGCTAAATGTCTGTTTTAGGCCACAAAAAATAAATATAATTAATTAAAAATTATTGTGGGCTTCATTTTTTTAAGAATTTGTGGCTCACAACATCCTGTTATACTAGCAAACCTGTGTTGGCGCCGGTGGTGGTGCCATCAAATGTTGAGAGAGGTAAAGTGACCCCACTTACTTTCAAAAGAAAAATGTTTATACCTATATATTTCTTGAGTACATTAATTTGACCCCGTTATTGTTGTTGTTCTGTCACCAGTTAGTATTTCAAACAACAAATTGGACCCTATAAATCACAACAACAAAAATTCACAAATAGTAAACTCGCTCAACTATTTAAATGGTTAAATCGAAATATGATAAGAAGGTTTTTAGTCCTCAAGTTTCCATGTTTTCGCGATTCTAATCTCTAACTTTCGTTTTTGAATTACTATTCTTGGACGCCCCAATTTTAAAGATACTTTGGGTAATGTAAAGATATTTCAATACCGAGATTTTAAATGTTGTCTGCTTCGTGCAAGAACCGTGACCTGAACATATTAGGACCACTTATTTTCGTGTAATTTAAGTTAAACTTGTCTAACGTGTGACCTAATTTTCCATTGATGTTGTTGGGTTGCTTTGGGGTGTTCTAATAGCCTAAAAATTATATACTTTGGGACTAAGTTGGTCAAAAGCTAAAAGTGTTTACCTATGTTTGAGGCGAACGAGGATCCCATCAATTTTTATCCTAGGATTTTTCTTTTATTTTCTTTTGTCTGGTGTTCATGCTCGATATTGGCAACAACAATTGATTGAAAAATATGGGCGATATGGTTAATTCATTTCTCATTCGTCCTGACGTCTAGGGACTGGCCGTAAACGTTGTGAAGGACAAAATTGAAGAAGCGATAATCCACAAAATGGACGTGGAGAGACTCTCATCGACGGCGAGCACAATCAACATCGCCGATTTGGGGTGCGCCGTGGGACCGAACACCTTCTTGTCCATGCAAAACATCCTCGACTGCATCGAGAGGAAGTATCGAACCCAATGCCCTAATCTCGAAAACCCCGAATTCTCCGTCTTCTTCAACGACCTCCCGGAGAACGACTTCAACACCCTCTTCCGCTCGCTCCCCGGGGAGAGGCGGTACTTCGCGGCCGGCGTCCCGGGTTCGTTCCACAGGAGGCTGTTTCCGGAGTCCTCCCTCCACTTCGTCCACTGTGCGGTCTCACTCCACTGGCTCTCTAGGGTTCCGGAGGAGCTCCTCTGCGAGGGCTCCGCTGCATGGAACAAGGGGAGGGTCCACTACACGAGCGCACCGGATGAGGTGGTGGGCGCGTACAGAGCTCGGTTCGCGGCGGACATGGATGATTTCCTTGGGGCGAGGGCGAAAGAGGTTGCGGTGGGAGGGTTGATGGTGATCATCATGGCCGGCATTCCTCACGGAATGCCTCACGCTATGCTCCCGGCCGGGGTGATGTACGATCTTCTCGGGTCAGCTCTACTTGAGATGGCACAAGAGGTAAACTTCAGACTGTCCTATCGCATCATAACGATCGAGATGTTTGTATTCTTCTGGTGTTCCTGTGAGACCTGTGTTGAGACTCGTCGCTGTGATGCATTAGATGATGGAAACTTATAAGGAAGCTAAGTTTAGATTCATCTGCAGGGAGTAATACCGGAGGAACAAGTAGACACGTTCAACTTGCCCATATACGCAGCCTCGCCTCAGGAGATGAGGGAGATCGTGGAGCGGGACGGGAGCTTCATCATCGAGGCCATGGACTTGGCCAACCCGTCGCCGTGGCTGACCGGCCCGGTCGACATGCAAGAGTGGACCGACCATGTCAGAGCCGCCATGGAGCCTCTCTTCGCCGTTCAGTTCGGAAACCAAGCGGTTGTGGACGAGATATTCGATCGGTTGGTGAGGAAGCTCGGGGAGCGCTCTCGAGAGGTGGAATCCAGCTACTGGGAAAGGATTCAATTGTATGTCATCTTGAGGCGTGTTTGAAGTATTCTTCTTTTTGTGATTATGTGGTGTGGGTAGAAAACTTATTACTTTTGGGCCAAGGGAAGCCCGTCGACTCGACATTGCACGTCGATTTTCTTCTATGTGTCGGCGACGTTGCACGGTAATCGATTCGACGGCGCCATGGCTTTTTGATCAAGAATTTTTTTTGTAAATCGAAAGAGTTCGAGAGTCTAGTTGTGTAAGGAATTGTTTGAGGGGCAAATTGCACGAAGATTATAATTTAGGAGATTGAAAGTGGGTATGATTCATCTCATGAGGAAGAAGAAAAGAGATTGATTATCCAGAGTGGTGGTGGTATTTCTCACGAAACTCTGATCAAGATAAGTCGCCTAGAGTGAAAAAAACAAAAAACAAAAAACCCTAATACCTCAAGAATGGTACGAAACTATGCGCTACAGTAATGTCATACGAAAAGGTCATATAATGAAAAACACAAGTTGTCGTCCTCGAGCGGGTAAGTTCAGTAATTTATTTTTCACTCGGAAAAATAATACCAAAACTTCTAAAAGTATACAAAGAATGCAATCCAGTCTTAAACATTTAAAGAATGCAATCAAATCTTTAAAGTGTGGGGCTTTCTTCTTTATTGCTTATATGACTTGTTCATGAGAATCAATCCAAAAGAAAAGTCAATTTTGAATTAAAATCTAGAAAAGTTTGAGTTTAAAGTAAAACCTTCACTCCAGTCGTTAGGGAAAATTACCAAAACATTTCTAAAACTTATTGCAATTGTGCCAATTTAGTCCTAAACTTTTTTTTTTATAGCAATTGAGTCATAAATTTTTTACATTTGTACCAATTCAGTTCATCCGACTAACTTTGACTGGTCGGCGCAGACGTGGCAACTTTTATAGTATGTTAATTTTTTTTTCAAATTTTTATTTTTATTTTTTCTCTTTCTTCCTCCAGCCTGTTGCGGGTTATTAAAATATTATTAAAAATTACCACATTAGCGTCGGTCGGCATCCACCTCAACTCCGACCAGCCAAAGTTGGCTGGATGGACGGAACTAACACAAATGTAAAATATTTAGGAGTCAATTGAAAAAATAAAAAAAAGATTTAGGACTGAATTGACACAATTGCAATATGTTAGGATTTTTTTGTTTACTTTCCCCTAGTGTTGAATCTCAAAATTGAATCATTCGAACTCAAAAAACATTTCAGTTATCAATCGAAGGTGCCTACACTTGGGCAAAGGTAGCTGTTGATTGACGTTAATGAAACTTTCTTGAACAATTCTAGAGATACAAAGGCTGTCAAAGGAGATTCTTTCTGATCACTAATTGGAATAATTGGAGCATGGATGCATGCATGAGGTTCATAAGATTGATTCGATCCAATTGAGGATATTCCATCTTATGTAGTCAAACTCAAGGCATAGTTTTTTCTATATATAATCTAATGACAAATTGGGTAATTTTTTTTTCAAAAGAAAAACCACTAAGCTTAGAGACCAAGAAAGTTGTTCTAAATTTAAAACGACGTGGTCCATGCAATGTACACATTTTCGTTAGATGGGACTAATTGGTCCCCTCTCTAGCTATTGTTAGAACTTAGACATCTTGTGATTAATTTTGTTGACATAATCCCAAGTAAAGGACAATTAAGGTCCATACAATGTGCACATTGCTCATTAGATGGGACTAATCGGTCCCCTCTTCAACTATTGTTAGAATTACGACATCTAGTGATTAATTTGTCACTCATAATTACCATGACATAATTTCAAGTAAAGGACAATTAAGGTCCATTACAATGTCCACATTGCTCATTGGATGGGACTAATCGGTCCCCTCCCCAACTATTGTTAGGACATAGACATCTTTTGATTAATTAGTCTCATATAGTTACCTTGACACATCCCCGAAGTAAAGGACAATTAAGGATGATATGATCTAATTACAATTAATGTCGCCATCGGGACTTTTTAGAAAAATCATATGACCCTGACATCGTACAATTGATATTTTTGTTAATGCAATCTTCATTTTCCTTGGCCATTTCCATGTCACGAACTAACAACCCTTGTTACTATTTTATCCCCGACATATTAGAAAAGTGGTGCATTATGATTTATAGCCACGCAAGGGTGGTCCAAAATAGCTCACGAGTTACGTAGGAAATAGCTTATATACTTAGAGATACTACTAGGCCATGAAAGAGACCTTTCTTTGACCCCTTTGTAGATGTTGTCCACCTCTCAAAAGATACTCTCCGTAATTTTTTTAATGATGCATTAGTTAGATTAAGTGCCATTTATTTTATATAATTCCCTCTAAAGCTAGTTGTAATTGATTTATCCTAACCCCTAAAGTGTAACTAAATTTATGCTTTTAACTTTAAAGGCAAAAGAACTGCTGAGTTTAATGTCCCAAAGATATGACACTACAAAAAACAGGGATTTAGCACTAAATTTGCCACGAAAATTTTGGCAAAATTCGTCGCTAAATTAAGTTGCGACGAAAAAAATGTCGTCGCCAAATCGGCATCGCAAAATTTAGCGACGAAAAAAATCAACTTTCGTTGCTAAATTGCGACGAAATATATCTGCTGCAATATTCGTGGCTAATTTGCGAGGGATTATTTCGTGGCAAAAGTCGTCGTTAATTTGCGACTAAATTATTTGTGGCAAAGTCGTCGCTAATTTGCGACGAAATTATTTCGCGGCCAATTTTGTCGCTAATTTACTCATTTGCCACGAAAATAGCAATGAAACACTTTCGTCGCCAAGTCAGAGCCCCAAAATTTAGCGACGAAAGTTGAAAATTCGTCGCTAATTTGCCACGAATCTTGTTGCCGATTAGCGACGAATAATTTCGCTGCCAATTTCATTGCTAATTAGCAACGAACGTTTAGCAACGGCATTTGCCACGAAACCTTTCGTGGCTAAAGTATTTTGCAACGAAAATAGCAACGAAAGTTTTTTCGTCGCCAAATGCGCGTGACAAAATTTAGCGACGAAAAATTTCACTTCCGTCGCTAAATTGCGACAAATAATTTTTCACCGCTAAATGGCAACGAATTCTAGCTACGGCATTTGCGACGAAAATAGCAACGAAAAGCATTTCGTTGCCAAAATTTTAGCGACGAAAATTCTGCGAAAAACTATTCGTGGAAAAAATCGTTGCCGATTAACGACGAATTTTTTCGTCGCAAAAGTTGTTACTGTTAACGACGATAGCAAAGATGAATTTTGAAATAATTTAACAATGAAATTAGCGACGACATATTTTTTTGGCGACGAACTTTTATTAATTTTTTAATCTTCTCTAGCGATGGATTTTGCGACGACCGGGCACGGGACGAGTTTTGCAACGAATATATATATATATATAAAACATTGATTAAACAAGTAATAAGATCTAAATATTATAATAAATACATTCAAAACTGGTTTGGTTTTTTCTTGCCAATGTCAAGTCTATCACCTGAAAGAAGAGTAATCCAGCAAATTGGACTAGCATTGAATACAACGGAAGTCAGCCGATCAGCGGGGAAAACTAAATGCAACCAACAATTCCCTCCATATTTGCAGAGCACTGTACGCAGCATATTTGCGACACAAAAACCTGCAAAACATGCACTTATATCAGCAAGGGCACTGTACGCATCATATTTGCTACTACAAAAAAAGAGAATCTTGAAAATAACGGCCACCGCACCTTGTTATTCACCTAACAGAAAAGGCAGCATAACTCACCTAATTTCAAGTGCAAGCATTGGATCAAGGGGATAGGCTATCGCGTGAAAAGGCTGTACACTTGGAATCACTGACATCTGACAGCAGTACATGGGCACAATTATAAACCAGTTGCATGTATTCTTTACAAAACTCAACATAGATATATTTACATATCATAAAAGATAAATTACCTTAATCTATCTCCTCAGTATACCTTCCACATCAGAAAAGGAGGCAGCAACATTTAACATGATCCTACAAGATTAACTTCTTAATGAAGGCAAGTTTCAACTAGTAGTAGTACATTGATAATAAACAAGTGGCAAGTCGAGAAATGATCAATGTGATGGAAGTACCATTCCATATAAATATTTCTCAGATTTGTCAATGCTTGAGGATGGTTAGGTTGTAAATTTTCCATGGCTAAAACCTTATTTTTTTGTAGTGTGAGTTCTCTAGAAAAAGTTTATGCATACAAAGTGCCATATTATCTTTATGAATTTCATTAACTAGTTTAGAACTCAATGTACGATTATCAAGAAGTCAAATAAAGATAATGTTTAATTTTCAAAACATCGATCTATCTCGTGAGAATCATGATATATGTATTTTGATATTCTAAAAACTAAAGCTCTTTTTTTTTTTTTTCTATACTCTTAATAATTTTTTTGCCGGTGCTCACTGCGCTCCTGGAGATTACTTTTTCTGCATGGTTTCATGGACACCATATTTTAGCTACAATAGTTTACTTGGATTATTCTCATTTTGGGATAGCGACACAAATAGTCCCCTAACTTCGACGTAATATGCAATTAATTTGTTCTATGTAATCCCTGAACTTTATTTCAATGTGTAATGTCGTCCTTGAAATTTTAGTTTGTTCAATGTGGTCCCTAAACTTTTAGTTTATGTTCAATCTAGCCCCTAAACTATATGACAATGTTCAATATTGTCTCGGAACTTGAATTAACCGAAGGACAACATCGAATATTTTCATATAGTCTAGAACTATATTGAACATGCACAAAAAGTTTACTGATTACATTGAATAAATTTCAAGTTCAGGAATGACATTGTACATTCGGCTAAAGCTTAGGGACCACATTGAACAAATTAAAAATTCAGAGATGACGTTATACGTTGAGCCAAAGTTCAAAAATGATTTGTGTTTTTCTCCCTTTTCATTTATATAATTTCCAACCATCGACCCTCATATAAGTACGCTCACATTCAGAGAGAGAGAGAGAGAGAGAGAGAGAGAGAGAGAGAGAGAGAGAGAGAGATGGGAATAGAAACCCTGGTGTGGATTCTCCCACAACAAATGGAGGAGATAGAAGGTACAGCTACAGCAAAAATTCCCAATACCAGGTCTCTTCATCCTTTTCTTTTTTCTTTTCACGATTCTTCACTGCTAACATTCTCCATCTGTTGCATGAATAAGCACGAGCTCTTTACACCATAATTTCCAAATAACCTCAAATTAGGGTAAGGGTAAGTGGTGGAGAAGCATCGGTCACCATCCTCCTTTACATAAGAAAAAAACTGAACTAAGATATTTCATGTCTTAATTGCGACTTATATAAGGAGGAAAAGAAACTGCTACACTGATTAATGATGTCTGTTGAGTTGATTCTCAGAGACTGGCTACTAACGTCATGAGCGAAAAGCTCGATGCCGTGATAACGGAGAAATTCGACATTGCGAATCTATCCTCTCCTTCCCATGCAATCCGACTCGCCGACCTGGGATGTGCCACTGGTCCCAACACGATCGTAGTGAGGCAAAACATCGTGCAAATCTTGCAAAGGAAGTTCAAATCTCAATGCCCTAATTCTCGAACCCTGCCCGAGTTCCACGTGTTCTTCAACGACAAGATCTCGAACGACTTCAACACCCTCTTCGCGACCCTCCCCTCCGATAAACCCTACTTCGCAGCAGGCGTCCCCGGTTCATTCCACACCAGATTATTCCCCGACGCGTCCCTTCACTTCGTGTACTCCTCCATAGCGCTGCACTGGCTCTCCGAGGTCCCGGAGAAGGTGAAGGACCGGGACTCGGCAGCGTGGAACAAAGGTAGGGTTCACTACACGAGTGCCCCGGAAGAAGTGGTTGAAGCTTATGCGGAGCAGTTTGCGAAGGATATGGAGGAGTTTTTGAGGACCAGGGCTGAGGAGGTAGTGAGCGGAGGGATGGTGGTGATTATCATGCCGGGAATTCCGCATGGTATGCCTCATCGGCGAGTTCCGAGCGGGCTTATGTATGATCTCATGGCTTCTAGTCTCATGGACATGGTGAATGAAGTAAGTACCTATATAGGGAGTTATAAAGATCGAACATTATAAAATTGGTTGGCTTTCATCGACAAGAAAGTAATCCGCCGTTGTCGAATATCTAAATTCGATCCTATCAACGATACAAGAAACTAATGAAAATTTACACAACACAAGAATTTACGTGGTTCAATAGGGGAGATGTTCCGCCTACTTACGTCCACGGGGAGATGAGATCTGTTTCACTAATAACGTAGAAAAGTGTACAGCCGCTCTTCTCACCCTTTCTCTCTTCTTTTGAGACCTGTTTCGCCCTAAATATATATAGCGAAACCCTACATGGCACAAATTACAAAATTGCCCACATAGCCTAAAATATTTAACTTTCCCATATAAATCCAGCTATGACTAAACATAAAACGCCTCTAGCGGCTTGGGGGCGCTGCCCCCGCCACCCCCGCCGGGGTGGCCCCCCGGACCCCCGCCCGCTCTCCGGGGAGCGGGACCCTCGTGCTGTCCAGTCGTCAGGGGGCATTTCGGAACCGCCTCATAATTTCTTAGATAATAGAATACAAGACATCAACCTCAATAGCCGTTGCTATTTTTACCTACTTTTTCTAGGGTCTAGTCAGTGAAGATGAAGTGGACTCCTTCAACTTGCCACTGTATGCACCCTCCCCGGAGGAGATGACTACGCTGGTGACCAAGAATGGCGATTTCACCATTGAAGCAATGGAGCTAACGAACCCATCGCCCCACATGAAAGGCCCCATCGACGTCTGTGGATGGATGGTGCACGTGAGGGCAGCGATGGAAGGCATGCTTGTGAAGCGCTTCGGCAAGGACAAAATCGACGAGTTGTTCGGTCGATTGGTTCGGAAGCTGTCCGGCGAGTGCTCTCAAGAACTTGAATCATGCTACAGAGATGGCATTCAACTCTTCACCGTTTTGAAACGCAGATGAAGTATGGATAACAATCGATGTGTAGTTGCCTGTGCGATTACGGATGTTGATTGCCCGCTCTTTGTCCGATAGCAGTTGATTCCCTACGCTTGTCCTTTATTCCCTACTCAAGATTCGCTTGTAAAAAAATGTTTGTCTTGCGGTAGAAGATTGTGCTCTATTTTCTACTTTCTAGTTTTTATCAACAAAAATCCTACTATTATTTGAGAGAATTGCTCAATCACTCCATTATGTTAATGAAGAATGAACTTATGGACTGGTCCTTGCTCTGATACCATATGAGGTTTGTGGTATCATTGCCTATTGTTTAAAAACTTAAGCGGTTAGATGAACGCATGAATTATTATTTAAATATTGTAACAATCTTGCCTATTTTGATAATCAGATTATTAGAGTACCAAAACATCTCGTGGGCCGACGGAGTGATTAGTTGTTTGGGCCTTTCTCCTAATGATACTAGAGGCACTAATTATGATCTCTAGTGTCGCTCTTAGGGTCCTCGTCGGCCACAGACTTGTGTGACTCTATAAGTATGAAGTATATGGTTAGAATGTGAAGACCGCCACATCTGATGAAACGTCAGTTGGTAATCAATCAACCCCGGATACTCGAATAGCTTAATAAAAAAAGAGAGTTGGACACTCAATTTCACAAACAACCTAAGTTAGAGGAGCATATCTAAACATTACCCTCCAAAGATAGCTAGTCGAAGATGAAGACAAGAAGGGCTTCAAATGTGCAGTATTTTAACTTTCTTTAGAGGAAAATTTTGGCAGTTAAATAACTGCTTAAGGCGCTAAATTTCGACCTTTTGGGAATTGAACTTTAACTCGGATGGAAATCCTGCCTATTTTCCGAGGGAATGCTAAGCTGAAGACACGTGATTTGCCCAGAAAGTTGGAATAGTCTACTCTGGCTGCTTTAATTAAACCATTAGGGTTTTGAACCGAAGTGGAGGATCAAGACCGACGTTAGTTGTGCATTTGAATGTTCGCTTTTGCTGATCATCGCTCCGACAAGTCACTTGAAAATTCAGACCACCACTAAGGTTCACTTGATATAAAGAGGTACTGAACCACTGAGCAAAAATAACAGCTGAGTTCAAATTGTCCAGCATCTGAGAGGCGCACACACAGAGAGAGAAGAGAGATCTGAGCAACGTCGAAACCGAAATGCCGGCAACATACCCGATGAACGGTGGGGAGGGAGCTTACAGCTACAGCAAGAACTCTTACTTCCAGGTAATGATTTTCATGCACTTTAATGGTGTTGTGGCTAAGCAAATGTGCAAGTAAATAACAGATGCAGAAACCATAAACCCGAGATTTTCATGCAATTTTTCCCGAGGGAAATGGCTGATTCTACGAGTCTTTCTCGACCTTTCAACTAGGGAATGAATTGTCGTCCTCACGAATTTGAATACCATGTTACAGAGAGCGACTACAAATGATCTGAAGGCCTTGATCGACGAGGCAATCATTGACAAGCTCGACGTAGAAGCTCATGTCTCCTCCCGTCCTGCCACAATCCGCCTGGCCGACCTTGGCTGCTGGGTCGGACCAAACACCTTCATCGCCATGCAAAACGCCATCCACGCCATCCAAATGAATCTCACATCCAGAGGCCTCCTTACCGAGATGCCCGAATTCCAGGTTTTCTTCAACGACCACGCCGCCAATGACTTCAACACCCTCTTCAAGTCCCTCCCTCCAGAAAGACCCTACTACGCTGCAGGGGTTCCGGGGTCATTTCATGGGCGGCTGTTCCCGGTGTCTTCCCTCCACTTCGTGCACTCGCAGTACGCGCTCCAGTGGCTTTCGAGAATTCCGGACGCTATGTCAAATAGAAACTCTCCGGCATGGAATAAGGGGAAAATTCACTGCACAAATGCTTCCGAGGCTGTGTGCAATGCATACGCAGGTCAGTTCAACAAGGATATGGAAGCGTTTCTGAAATCTAGAGCAGAAGAGGTCGCCATGGGAGGGATAGTGGTACTAACCATGCCTGGAAAACCAGATGATGTTCCATATTCTAAGATACCCGTGTGTTTAATGTATGATTTTATTGGACTGAGTCTCATGGACATGGCCAGAGAGGTATGGTATCACAATATCTCCAACTCTTGTTCCACCGTCTTGTTTAATCTTTTATTAGACTGAAGAAGAAAACAGTAAGTCTATAGACAATAATGTGTTCGCAATTCTTCTGAATCCAGAAATTTCCCACGTTTCCTACTATCATGGGAGATCAACATTAGACTGCATACAATTTTAGCTTCGTTCAACTGACAGAAAGCCACAAATTGGCGAGCTTTTCGCTGCAGGGAACAATAAGTGAAGAGCAAGTGGACTGCTTCAACTTGCCGCTGTATGCCGTATCTCCAGCGGAGATTGCACGGCTAGTCACAATGGACGGTAGTTTTCACATAGAGAAGATGGAGTTGCTCAACACCCAAACGAGGTATGACGGTGGAGTCAATGCACAGGAGATTGTGATACACCTAAGAGCAGGCTTGGAGGGGATCATCAGCAAACACTTCAGAAGTGAGATTGTCGATGAACTCTTTCGACGTCTCGTGGAAAAGACTCGGGAGTTCAGCCACCTACTGGACTCGAGCTACAGGGAAGGGACTCTAATGTTCGTTGTTCTCAAACGCCATTGATGCATCTTTGGAAGATGACACTAGTGCCCTATAACTGGATGTACTAAATTAAAGTGGCTAATACCTAAATTTACTCAGTTTTATCTAGATCAAGTGATCTTTCATGGTGATTTCAGTGTCAGCATTTCCATTTCAATATCAATCGCTCGTTAGAGTCGATGAGGGCCTTATCAAATGCTTCACAACTGATTCAGACCCTATCCTGCAGACCTCGAGAGAAACTAAAGAAAAGAACAATAACTATCTCAAGAATTCCGGTAAAGAAATCCAAAAAGGGGGTAAAGAACTTTCATTTGAAAGATTATGGCGACGTGCATGCTGTTTCATTGAATCGGCTAGCACCGACATTGGATGGTTTGCCTGCATAACTAGGACACTGAGATAAAAAGGAGTTCCTTATATATATTCACACATAAAAGCAAAATACAACAGTACCAAAGATAGTTACAGATTGGCATATGCCATAAGATCATGTCCATGGAACTTACATTACAACTAACGCAAACCCTTTGTTTTCACAAAGAAGACATACATCTAAGATATACTTGAACAATTTGGAGAATTTAACTCAGAATCTGCAGTCAAATGCTGATGTCTGCTAACCTCTCTATCAAAGCTCTCTCTCTTTTAATGTGAAGGAGCTTGTCATAAACACACCAAGGAAAACTTAAGAAATGATCTTCTTGATCCTCCTCCTTGAAGCGGCCCCAGAATTCTGGGTGGTAGGTGACATGATACCAAGCTGATGCCTTCGCATAGATGTTAACACCTCCAGAAGCTGATCCTGACTTCGTATCATTGAACCATGACCTGGCTTCCTTTCTCAAGGACCTCGCAGCGGAATTTATACCTTCCAGGTCTCTTCTTTTATCAAAATATTTCGACTTCGTCAGGATATTCCCACTCAGCATTTCAGCCTCAGTTTGGATGCCATAATAATGCATCAAGCTCCTCAATTTGCAGTCATACTCAAGTTTGTACTGAAAGGCTTCCATGACATAGTCCTCAAAGCCTTCTATTTCCATTTGACAATCATAGGAGCTCAGAGCAACTTCCCTCGTGAAGGAATTTATAGAATTGGTATATGGTGCAATCCCCTTGACCTCTCTGTAAAGCTTCCCAATCACGTGCTGAGACTCATAGGTGCACTTATCAGACTTTTCCATGAAGTCTGGGTATTTTCTAACACGCAGATGACCCGGAATTTTAGCAGGAACACCAGTTTTTGGGAAGTCAACTGCTATGGAAAATAACTCTGCAAGCTCAGTACATGATTCGCTGCACGCCTTCCTTGGCTCCTTATCTGCGAACACTGTGTGAGAGTTTGCAATAATCCCTAAACTATCATTGACCATGTAATCTGCGAAGTACTCCACGACCTCCTGGATGTTAAAACATTAAATTGGGACAGCATGAGTTTACTAGTTATCAACTGAGAAGGTATCTATCATCAGAAGATGCTAACAAATGAAGTTCCTCATGAAACTAATATAGAGATGTTGAATGAGAAAGACTTTGCAAGTTTGAAGACGCATGCTACGGAACGGAAGGGCACCATCTTTAACAAGTTAAACAACTATAAGGTTCACGTGCTGAGCAACAACAATTACACTATGCTAATAAAACAGACTGGATGCTCAAATATCTGCTTTGTAACGAACATTGCCAAATGAGTTGCCCCATTAATTGAATTAAACAGTGCCATCCATATGATCTAGCTTCCGAGTATCTCATTCCTTCATAAACTATGAGGGGATCTAGTGATGTCCGATACTTGTGCATCTACTGGTTTCCCTGATAGATGACTTACATAATTGCACATAGAAACTCTCCATTCAGAAGTACCAGAAGATAGCCTATTCCGCTCTACATATTGTATTTTAGGATTACAATTATATTTGAAGAACCGAAAGATGGAGAACCGAAAGAGAAGAAACATGGAATGTCAATGCCAAGGATGACAACTATCTGTGCAAATTTGAAAAGTTCAATTTGCTAAGCCATGACAAGGTATTCCTTTCCAATTCAGTTCTGAGTAAATTGAAGATGTTCTCAGTCCACGTTAATTACCAGTTATAGCAACAATGGGGTATCTATTTGATACCTAATAAGTACATTCAACTCAGGTTTTTACCAATATCTCTGTTCATATTGCTTGTCAAAAAGCATACAGTATCCGGGTAAAACAAAACCGCACTAAATTACCATTGCAACAGTTCTTTAAAAGTCATTGATCTCATCCAACAGCCTCAAATAAGATGTATTGGATATGAGCATATCACTCGAACAATATGAATGCAAACTACCATCAGTGTGGTCCTCTCAAAGACAATGTTTAACGGGCAAGCATGTGGCCAATGAGTACCTCAATGGTGACATCATGATCAAGAGTTACAGTAGGTGCTGGGGTATAATCCATGGGTTGACACAAATAAGGAGGAACCAGATCAGGATCCCAACAAACAAAGTAGATATCTCCATCCAGATCACTTCCCGAACATTCATTTGGATGTGGCCTGTAGCGAAATATCAGAAAAACGTGTAGATTATGCATAAATGCTATCTGGTACGGGGCAGGAACTTGCATGAACAAACAGGGAAATTAAATCTAGGCCTGCTCCATGATTGCTCGTAATTATGAAATCCTACCATCTAAAATCAAAAGAAAAAGTAAGAAGTCTAGCGAGTCCGGATAAATCAATCTTTTCGGTATCTATTAAGTAAATAACACGAGAGCTACAATGATTATCACGACTCAAGAAATATGTCGAGTTCTACTTATAGCCAGAGATGCCAGTTGACCGACTAGATGAAAAAATGGAGTTGAGACTTAATGCGATCATGATTTTATCTGCTTACATGTGGTTGTCTAAGATGGACGATATGGGTTTGTTAGGACAATATCTTTTGTGCAGAAGTCCACATATTGTTTGTACAAATCCCCAGTTACATGAATGTTGCCATCTATATAAATAAATAAATACATGACCAAACAAAGAAAATGCTGATACGCCTGTCAGTTCATTCACATGCTGAATACTCTGTCCTGGATAGCTTTGACAAAATCTTTCTCATAAAAGTTTCTGTACATTGTCAAGGCACCTTGGTATCTTTATAAACTAGTGCAATCTCCATCTTTTTACAAAATCATTACAGTTGCCCAATAAACCCACTATGGTATAAGGTTCTTTATTCTTCTTCGGATTTTTTCCTTTTTTTTGGGGGGGGGGGGGGGGGGTGCAAATGGTTGGCTGAGGCCGGAGGTTTGAGACAATAAAACGTGGAAGAAAAAAAAAACAGAGAGAAATGAGTCCAGACTTAACTGCCTAGAATGTTACTCGGTGGGAATGAGAAGAACTGGCATAGAAGAAAATGAGTACCAGCAGTAAAAGGAAAAAACTTACCTCTCTCCTTTCTGAGGAAAAACAATGCAATCAACCATATGGTGCAGAGACGGAACATCAACAGCGTTTAAGAAACGGACATCTCCAGGATGCAGGCAAGGGTTTTTCGCAACCACCAACTCTCCCTGAAAGATAAAGGTCTCGAGAGGTGACCCACTTCTGCTCGACTTTAGCATGGTTTTGCTTCCAATCTGCAAATTTCCAACACTAGAGAGTTGTACAAACACCTGACCATATTTCAAAGTCCTTGTTTCATCCAAACATCCCATCATCGATCTTCCATTTGGCACAAAGATCCTTGCTTTGGTACGCAAGTCAAGCAACTTCGATGCACAGAATGTTCGAAGCATCATCGATAGAAAGGGTTCCACATCTGGCTCATAACCACAGATAAGCATTTCTAGAAGAACCTTAGTACTCTCTCCTGGAGACATGAGCTCCAGTGCATGCTGCGCCACCAGAGGATCCGTTAAAATAGCATCCAGTTGACATAGCGCCTCTCTTTGCTTCCTTTCAAAAATAAGATCCTCGACTCCAAGAGTAGACAACAGAGTAATAATCTGGCGATTAAGAAAGCAAGGCTGATACCTGCTCCATGCTAAAACATCTAGTTTCGTATTTGATGATTCGTATTTGAGCATGCTGCTTCTTAATGATAATTTTTTTGATGAAGTTGGATCCACTGCCACAACACCTTTGAACCCACCATACCGAATCTGAAATGCAGATGGGGTTGAACTTATAAGGCCACATTTTCTAGCCACTTCCACAGCAAATTGGTGAGATATCTTCCCAATACCATCAGAGAAAACATATTCAACTCCACGCCTCATGGTTTTCACATCTGGTATCCTTTCAACTTCATCTTTCCTGACGTTAAGAGTTTCTGTTGATGAACCAAAGGATTGACCTAGTCTGGCAGCATATTTTGCCACATTTCGTATCTTACGAAAATCCCCCATCCACTCCCTTATATCTGCTGCGGTAAGCC
Organism: Lenwebbia sp. NSW1173648; assembly: GCA_029784005.1. Taxonomy (NCBI): domain Eukaryota; kingdom Viridiplantae; phylum Streptophyta; class Magnoliopsida; order Myrtales; family Myrtaceae; genus Lenwebbia; species Lenwebbia sp. NSW1173648. The sequence goes on from JARCGZ010000011.1 coordinate 4,394,667, forward strand.
CTTCCCTGGAAGCAAACATCCAAACAGAACTATCCCGTAATTGACTGGATGAAAAGGCAAGAAACTCAAACCTCTTATCACCAATAACAATTCCATCTCTCAATGTTGAGACTATCCTCTTATAAATTCCGCTTCGCCTTTCATCATTTGCAGAGTTGCGCGGAGACAAATTTGTTGAATAAATTTTGTCAAGTTCCTCATCAACAAAAGAAACACGGAGAAAATTATCGATATCTCCAAGATAGCTACGCAGCACCCGATTGGAAACATTCACTTCTGGACCACAGAAGTACATCTTAGAAGGAGTTACTTGAACCCTACGTACATACACCAACCCATCATCTAAAGAAAGAGTGCCAGCTGTAGGTTTATGGTCAGTACTCAGATACCTCCGATACTGCTCCTCAAGCCAAGTTACAGGGCGGTAACAGCACTGTTTTAGACGACCCAGTTTTTCCAAAGCGTGTTCTATGCAAGCAACATTCATGTCCATTCTTCTCGGATCAACCAGCCGGAAAAATTTTGAATCCAGAACTGGCCACGGTAGATACCCATGCTGAACCAAGGAACAGACCTTGAACAAGATTCCATATGGCAAGGCAACTCCAGCAGGAGGAAGCACAACAAGTACAAGATCTGAACGATAAGCACAAGGAGGGGTCCATTTCAGGCTGAACTGCCCCCTCTGTTCTTTGCAGCAAACAAGATACTTATCGAAATCAGGAAGCTGATGATGATGTTGAAGTTCCAAACACAAAGAGGAAGCTTGGCCAATACAGAAAAATGGGGTAAAATCAACTTCCCTAATCCATTGGTCATCTGGAGCTGCCATGAAATATTTGAGAGTGGAGGAATCTTTTTCATGGATCCGAGGGGCACCTAGCAACTGGTAAAATAAGACCACAGAGAGATCAAAAGGGAAAAAAATTAGTGTCCAGCTTGACGGGCATATAAAACCATTGTGCTATTAAAGGGGAAAATTGCTGCTTGACCAATAATATGAGGATTGGGGAAGTTCATAAATCAAACATCATAGAAAGAGTATCATCCTCAAAGAAGTAAAACAGCAGGTCTTTTGCATATTGTGATTCACTACAACCTGCCCTGTCTAGGCCCTCCTACCGCATATGATTCGTCAACATATCCACTACCAACAAGAACATAGCAATTCGATGTTTTGGCTTAAACCATCAAGCATTAAGTTGAAGCATCAAACCTGAATGACTAGAAACTTCAGAGTTTGACCATGTGGTTGGTGTAGCTGAATCTGCCAAATATTCTCATAGGAGAGCTCAAGCATGTAGTCCTCAAAACCATAGGTTAAGAGGAAAAACAATTTTCTCATGCCAAATCCAAATTTTACAGAGGCATTTGGGCTCTCCCACAAGGCAGTGAACGTATCCTCAGAAGTCTGACATCCAAAATGCAAAGTTACATCATCCAGGCAGTGCTGAAAGACCTTGGGATTTGGAACAATATCAGAACCCAATTCCGAAGCCTTTAAATATGAATCATCATACCAGAGATCCTTATTATTAGCGAGAATAATAATATCTTCGCTGTCACATTTAGCAGTAAATTGAACACGTGCACAGGTTCTTCGCTCTCCAACTCTTGGTTTAAGAATTTCCACTGCATATACAGTCATTTTGCCAAGATATTGCTCCAGAAAATCCTTGACTGCTTCTGCACTAATGGGTGAGGAGAACCCGTACAACTGAATAGTACTACTCCTACCCATGCTATCTCAAAGATTCTAACTGCATTTGAAAAGAAGAAGAAGAAGAAGAAGAAGGAAGTTAACTTGAAGACATAACATGGATATTGCCTCCTCACAATGCTCATAAAGATGACAGATTGAGTTCCACATAACCAAAACTGAAGAGTCAAACCACGCAATCTCAAGACTTACCTCTTTAGCTATTTGCAGATACATCTAGACACATTTTCAAGAACAAAAACTAGACATGGTCAAAAGTGCCTATTCACAACTCATCAACTAGGCAGGATGAGACCTTCATATCCTAGAGATGACCGAGCCAAGTACAACAACACAAGCATGTTGATCCGCTTCGTCCTAACGAGTTCATCGATCCATGTCCGAAACAAATGCTAAATGGATTCTTAATCCAACACCGTCTATTTCAAATGAAGTGCACAGTCAAAGCATATGGCTCCGTCTCTCCCTCACCGGAACGACTCGATTACGCCCGCGGCGGCCACGCATCTTCGACCGAATTAAGCAACGTAAGAGCATCTTAGCAAGCAGGATAGCCGGAAGAGACTTTTAAAACATCTACGACCAATTGGAGTAAGAAAACTTCGCTCGAAAAGGCGAGAAATGATGATTACCGAGATGAACAATCTGAGAGCTCAAAATCTAAGTTACTAGAGCGAGCGTCGAGATCATAGAAGTCGTGTTCTTACATGGAATCGGCATTCGCAGCCGATGGACCGGAAACGGCCGGCGTGGCCTGAAGCACTCCATCTCCGGAGGCTCCGTCGTGGCAAAAGCCACGACTGAAGGAGGAGAGAGAGAGAGAGAGATGTCAGACTCTTCAGTGCCGTAATGTGAGTTTGACTACCGTCAACGCCGGAGTTGGCATATAAAATAAGAACATTGAGCAGCGCCACCGGCAGTCGCTCAGGTCTGTCGCAGCTGCGTCATCTCACGCGCCTCCGTGTATTTATATATTTTTTTGGTCGAACGCCTCCGTGGATTTTACTTTACATGTTTTTACGATTAACAAAGGACTGATGCTAGTAATTGTTCATCGTTAATATTCAAGATCTTAAAATTAAAAGAGAGTAATGCTAGATTTATTAGAGGTATATTAACTTTACTATATCAGGTTTTTTCTATTTTTTTATGTACGATGGTCGTTATAAAATTAATAAATAAGAATAACTAATTTCTGAGAAAATAATTTAACTTGTTTGCTACAATTAAGGTTGCTTTTTGGTTGAATTTTTTAGGAAAGTTTTTGGAAAAATTCAAAACATTTTTAGTTAAAAGAGTTCTCTGAAATACAAGTTGCGTTTGTTAAATTGTAATTTAAAAATCCATTGTGAAGCAACTATCGGTAAAACAGTGTTTGAAAATTTATTTTTGTAATAATTGTTCTTACTTTTTTGTTAAAAAAAAAAATTCAAAACCTTCGCCGACGTCGACGAAGAGTCAGGCCGTCGACGTTTGGCGTTGGCGACCCCTGGCGAGGGCCGCCTGAGGTCGCGTGAACTCGTCGATCGCCCTCACACAGAAAAGATGAACAGTTATAACAAGGGAAAAATCGGAAAAAAAAAATGACGAAGATGGTTTTGGAAGAAAAAACTACTAACACTAGGACTTGTAGGCCAAGAAAGCTGAAAGCCCAAGGCATCCCAAGACCAGCCTTGGCAAAATCAACTTTTCCTCATGGTAAATTGAGAAAAATTTACCGAACATCCACAAAATTTGGCTCGAGGGGCCCAAAGTTTCTTCCCCTAAATAATGGAACATATATGTACGACTGCAAAGAAATTAAGGATGAGCCATTCACAGAGAGGACTGAACTTGTGAATTCCAAATTTTCATATTTTTTTTGTGCCATTTACATGCAAAAATGGACATGCAAGGAAAAACAAAAAATGGATCAAAACTAAATGATTTGTCCATCACGGATCATAAGGACATCCTCAGCAAGCAATATATCCCTGTGAGAGAACTTCGGACCATAAAAAGAACATAGAAACAAGAGCATACAAGAGAATTCAACTTGAGCAATCATGCAACGAACAGAGACACTTTCGGGGATGACGATGACGATGGTGAGGATGGATTGAGCGTAACAAGAAGATGCATCTCCCAAACATCGGATCACTAACCATTACAGAACCCGTAATGTGACCCAAATGAGGAGAGAGAGAGAGAGATATGATCCAAAGATGCGGGAGGAAGGAGAGATTGGGGACTCACCAGGTCGGAGAATTTGACAGAGATGCGCCAAAATGCTGAAATGTTGCAGATGGGGGAGCGTTGCATCAAAGTGCGAGAAGTGAGACCTATTTATAGCTGGAAAAAAGAGCAGTGAAAGCAGAAGAGGCTTTTTTCTGTCAACTCTAGTCAACCATCCCTCCTTCAGAAGTTTCTCTCTTTTTCCCCTGATAAAAATCCCACTTTCAGAAGTTTTTTTCCCCCCCTCTTTCTTCCTGTTAAGATCCCACCTTCAGAAGTCTCTCCCTCTCTCTTCCCGTGGGCTGTGATTCAGTCCGCCGCAGGAGTTTCCACCCCTGCTGTGTCCACTTCTGTGCACCTATAGTATGTGCTAAGGAAAAACATTTTCTGTTTACTTCGTTAACATCTCGAGATTACTTACTATAGATCTCAATCTTTATTGGGCTATTATTAGTGAAGGAAGACAAGACAATGTGAATCGAAGAGGACCTGAGTAAGTCCTTAAACTATTTCGTCTGAACTCTGAGACGTTAAAATACGGAATATTTCCGGTCAATAGGAAAGAAAAATATTCGTTTGCCGATGTGAATTGTGAATCGAAGGGTTGTCAAATCACTCTATTACTTATTTTCATTTAAATACAAAGTTCTGCACTTGTTACAGCTTCTATACCTCAATCTTATACCTCAATCTGACTCCACCGTCTGTCTGACAACCAAAAGAAAAGCTCAAAAGGTCAGGTCAACCAATTCAGCCCATCCGAGGATTGCCATTGGCGGGCTATCTCATCTGGTCAAAATTTCTGAAAGATGCAGCATTTTCATAGGTAGTGGTGGCCACGGGCCGGTTCGGGCCCGGAATCGGCCCGGGTCAAAACCGAAACCGGCCTGTTGACCGGGCCGGTGGTTCCGAACCGGACACGAGCCTGGTTCCGGTTCTCTCAAATCATGAACAGGCCCGGAACCGCCGGTTCTGAATCGGCCGACTGTGAAAAAAAAGGGCATAAAAAAAAATATCCGAACCGGCTCGAACCGGTGGTTCCGGAACCGTGGCCACCACTATTCATAGGTGTATCTGATCAGAGCAATGTAAAAAAAAAAAAAAAAACATGGCTGGAAACACATGCCCTTTAGCTTCTTCATGGTGGGGGAAGCTAAAACAAAAGGGGAGGGGAATGATTAGTGTGACCCACATGATTTGGACATACTCTTTATCTTTTTTCGACCAAAAAATAAAAAAATGGGTATGATTTGTTTGTCATTCCCTTGTAGGAGAAATCAAACTACCACCTAGCTGGTCGAGGAAGGACTTAATATGGGGTCCATGATGCACCATGGCAACAAGGAGTAACTGAAGAAGGCAACTACCTCGTCCAGTGAAAAGAAAGCGGAGGCCCTTTTCCTTTGTATTCTTCTTGTTGGTATAATAATTCAGTCGAAAATTAAGGTAACGTACTGGGACGAATATACGTAATACTATTTGTTTGTAAACAGAAAAATAATGACATCAAGAAAGCGATAACAGCTTTAGTAATGATCAAGTCAATGAGTAACAGTGGATACTATTACATACCGAATATGAAATTTGCACAATTGCTATAAAATTGTGATAGAATTACATATGAGGTGTGATGCGGCTAACTGAATCTCCTCAAGGCGGTTGGTTCTTGCTGACGATGCTGAGTAGCTTCGCGAATCATGGCTCCTAAGATACAACACCTTGAACCCGTTTGAATTAACACTATGTAAACATAACTCTGTCGAGCATTTCTCAAAACCGGCACTCTTAGAGAAAAAAATCGAAGTGAAAAGATGAGAGATGTATTTTTTCTTCGAATCTTGTTCGAATTTCTTTTTTGAAAGAAGAATAGCTCAAAATAATTTATCGAATTTGAAAGTTCACGTACTAAAAAAAATGCATGAATTAAATAAATTCATGGATTCAAGAGATACATGACTTCAAGAGAAACGTGAATTCAAGAGATTCATTGAATTCAAGAGATACATAAATAAAAAAGACAGTATCTCTTTTCACTCACTTTCGTTGATCCATCAAATCATTAAGTACACATTTGCTTCTTTTGGTGAAAACTTTGAGAAACAACATTACGCCATAATAGAGGGATGTACATAACTTATCCGCCACCCTCCAATACAAGTTCTAGGAATTTTCATCAGTTGACAAAGATCGAAAATGCTCAACCGAGGGCCTAATGTTTGACCCAACAGAGTTGAGCTCAACAATTAACCACCCATTTAAGCCTTGCGAACAATATGAACCTAGAAGGGAATGGAACCAGGAAACAACGATCTCGTACGCCAAATCATCGGTTAGAAGAAAAGGATCGTATCCAAATTGGGAAAATTACAACAAAAAAAAGTCATAAACCTATTATAATTGTGTCAATTCAGTTATAAATCTTTTTTTTTTTTTTTGCTAATTGAATCCTAAACCTTTTACATTTGTGTTAATTCAGTTCATCCGGCTAACTTTGGCTGGCCTGTACTGATGTGGCACTGCCGGGGCTGAAGTGGCAATTCTAAATAATATTTTAATATTTGTTCAATTTTTTAATTTTTGAAGAAAAAAAGGAAAAATAAAACAAAAAAATAAATGAAAAATATTATCAAAATTGACAAGTCAGCTCTGGCTGGCCAAAATTGGCCGGATGGACTGAATTAACACAAATGCAAAAGGTTTAGGACTCAATGATAACAAAAAAGGTTTAGGAAAGAACTAGCACAACTGCAATAAGTTTAAGACTTTTTTGGTAATTTTTCATGTCCAAACCAAACTCGTGATGCAATTGGAAAGTGTGTGAAGAGATGGTGTGTACATATTAAAGTATAGAAGAGGCAATTCGTGTCCCTCGGATTATCGATGCCCATCCCCAATTTGACAAAAGTAAAATTACAACGTGGAGGCTATTGAGATTTACACTAAAAGTGACTTATATGGAGACGTGTAATGTGCGTATCATTCAAGTCCTTCAGTAATTTAATTTTCAGCTAACTTAATCGAATAGGCCTAGATAGATTGGTCACGCCCTGAACCGCTCCTTGTTGAACAAGACAAATGACTCGTTCGCTTTTTTTTTTTTGGTGACATGATCCGAATGGGATCCGACCCAGGAACTCCCCTTGACAAGGTGCTTGACGAAGATGGTTCCGAATGCACCATTTTACTCCTCTGCACCTCCTTTTTCACTTGATCTCTTTTTCCATCCCAACTTTCTTCATTGCTAAATTGCTAATCCTTGAAACATAAGCACTCTATACTCAAGAAAGTGGGAAAATTACCAAAAAAGTCATAAACCTATTGCAATTGTGCAAATTCAGTCATAAACCCTTTTTTTGCCAAACTGGCTAGAGGCGACGCCGACAAGCAGGCGAAACTCGTGGCAAACCTCGATCTGGCGAGGCTGATTGAGACCTCGCCAAATCTGCTTCAAGATCCTTTCGGTTCAGATGGTGCTCGACGATTGAGGAAGATGAGAACAAAATTGAAGACGCTCGGCTATGGAGATCTCAAGAGCAAAAATGGAGGAGTTTGGGAAGGCTTGGCCAGCTACCGGAGAATCAAGTGCGGCTGGAGAAGGAGGAACCACAGCCATTGATGTTGTTGGGTTGCTTGGGGTGTTCTAATAGCCTAAAAATTATATACTTTGGGACTGAGTTGGTCAAAAGCTAAAAGTGTTTACCTATGTTTGAGGCGAACGAGGATCCTATCAATTTTTATCCTAGGATTTTTCTTTTATTTTCTTTTGTCTGGTGTTCATGCTCGATATTGGCAACAACAATTGATTGAAAAATATGGGCGATATGGTTAATTCATTTCTCATTCGTCCTGACGTCTAGGGACTGGCCGTAAACGTTGTGAAGGAAAAAATTGAAGAAGCGATAATCCACAAAATGGACGTGGAGAGACTCTCATCGACCGCGAGCACAATCAACATCGCCGATTTGGGGTGCGCCGTGGGACCGAACACCTTCTTGTCCATGCAAAACATCCTCGACTGCATCGAGAGGAAGTACCGAACCCAATGCCCTAATCGCAAAAACCCCGAATTCTCCGTCTTCTTCAACGACCTCCCGGAGATCGACTTCAACACCCTCTTCCGCTCGCTCCCCGGGGAGAGGCGGTACTTCGCGGCCGCCTTCCCGGGCTCGTTCCACAGGAGGCTGTTCCTGGAGTCCTCCCTCCACTTCGTCAACTGCGCGGTCTCGCTCCACTGGCTCTCTAGGGTTCCAGAGGAGCTCCTCCGCGAGAGCTCTGCTGCATGGAACAAGGGGAGTGTCCACTACACGAGCGCACTGGATGAGGTGGTGGGCGCATACAGAGCTCGGTTTGCGGCGGACATGGATGATTTCCTGGGGGCGAGGGCGAAAGAGGTTGCGGTGGGAGGGTTGATGGTGATCATCATGGCCGGCATTCCTCACGGAATGCCTCACGCTATGCTCCCGGCCGGGGTGATGTACGATCTTCTCGGGTCAGCCCTACTTGAGATGGCACAAGAGGTAAACTTCAGACTGTCCTATCGCATCATAACGATGGAGATGTTTGTATTCTTCTGGTGTTCCTGTGAGACCTATGTTGAGACTCGTCGCTGTGATGCATCAGATGATGGAAACTTATAAGGAAGCTAAGTTAAGATTCATCTGCAGGGAGTGATACCGGAGGAACAAGTGGACACGTTCAACTTGCCCATATACGCAGCCTCGCCTCAGGAGATGAGGGAGATCGTGGAGCGGGACGGGAGCTTCAGCATCGAGGCCATGGACTTGGCCAACCCGTCGTCGTGGCTGACCTGCCCGGTCGACATGCAAGAGTGGACCGACCACGTCAGAGCCGCCATGGAGCCGCTCTTCGCCGCCCATTTCAGAGACCAAGCAGTCGTGGACGAGATATTCGATCGGTTGGTGAGGAAGCTCGTGGAGCGCTCTCGAGAGGTGGAATCCAGCTATAGGAAAAAGATTCAATTGTATGTCATCTTGAGGCGCGTTTGAAGTATTCTTCTTTTTGTGATCACGTGGCATGGGTGTTGACAAATGATTTTTAATCACTTTTTACTTTAGAAAATCAATTAAAAATAAAAAAAATTAATTAATTCAAAAATCAATTTTGAAATCCTTGACCAGATATAAGGAATCAATTTTGAGCAAAAAATATTTTTTGAATTTTTGCGGAATTTTTTGAGTTTCTTTTTCATTTAAAAATAGCCGAAAATTAGAAAAAATACCAAATGATGTCAAAAAATCTGGAAAAATAGTCAAATTTTTTATTTTAATCCCATTTGTGTTTGGCCACTTTATATTTTCGAGGATTCGATTTGGGTCATTGGAAAACCCCTCGGATTTGGTCAAAAGATGCCGGTTTTCTCGATACTTAAAGTCAATCGAGCAAGGTTGCTACCACGGTGAGGTCCCGAATACAATTTAGATCAAGGAACCGCTTTTGTTTTTGCGAGAACCGGCCCAATTGGTGTCTACCGGTTCAATTGAACCGGACTGGGGAGAAACAGAATGCAGGAAACGCGGAAATGGAAGGCGCCTCTCCTCCTTTCGCCCGACGACCAAACCAAGAAGGAAAACACCCAAAACAGGCTCTGCCCTCTTCCCCAGCTGCTGCCATGGTCTTAGCTTTGATCTTTGGAGCACGAAAGAGGGAAATAGTAGCTATTAGAGGGCCAGAGACCAAGGGAGGGAGCTGCGTCTTTCAAGGCTGAATGGGAGAGTTCCGAGATGGGGAAGTCCCGAGGGGGCTAGACGGCTTCAAGACAGTGAAGGAGCTAGAGAGGAGGGGAGAGTTGGTCAGGAAGGGGAGTTCGGTCTAAAAAATACAGGGAGAGGGAGAGAAAGCAGGGGGAGTTGCGAGGTCTGTTTGGGGGAAGCACGAGCGGCCAAGAAGCTTCACCAACGTCCGAGGTAGCCTAGCACCGTCTCCGGAGCCTCAGCCACCGCCGGAGCCGCGCGAACAGGTCGAACTCCTTTTCCCCCGCTAGGTGCTCTGTTTTTTTTCGCCTCTTAACAGGGCACTCATTGTGGGTTTTGGCTCGGTTTGGTCGGAACCAAACCGAGCCAAACCAGGTAGATCTCGTTGGTCTTTATACTGTGTATAGTCGTGTTTGAACGTTCGCTGGCCTCGACTTCGCCTTCCAAGCTTCGACGTAACGATTGTCTTTTTTTCTTACGCGCACGCCACGTGTTCGACGACTTGTCCGTCGGCAGTCAAACCCGCACTTTCGAGACCATGTTTTATTGCGTTTTTGTGTGATTTTCTGGTCTTTTTTTGGTTGGTTATGTTCTACACTTGAAGTAGTACGCGCTGGTATGTCGTTTCGCCGTTGGTTGTGCCCGAGGACCGAGCTTTTTAGCCGCGAATAGGCCCCGGAGGGCTGGTTTTGGATACAAATTCCCCAGGAACGACCTGAACCCGTGACTTTGAGGGTGTCGTTCAACATGTTTTTGTGCGATTTGAACGCTTTTTCTGGGCTGGGACTATTCCTTGTGTGTAGTACTAAGTGTCCGTGCCCTCCTTCGCGCCCGTTTTTGCTCGGGGGTAAGGATAAAAGGCTTTGAAAAAGCCTGTTTGAACCAAGCAATCTGTGGTCCTTTTTTCTCTAAGTGGTGGTCTTCTGCGAGAGCCTCTTCGTGACGCCTTTTTAACCCGCTTGCTCGACCATTTCCCGAGCCGTCAAACATTTTGAAGACCTCGCACTACATACTTTCACTTGTGTTGAATATTTTTCTTGGTTGTACACGAGGACAGGAACACGAGCCCGAGAAAACAGCCCTGTGAGCCAAGTCTGTCACAGTCGAAATTTTTCCAAGTGTCAGCAGGGCGCTGGGGTCTGTTCGCGGCATGTTTTCGGTGCACTCGGGTAACCGTTTTCCGAACCGTCAAATGTTTTTGAAACCTCGTTCCATCCACTTTCATGTGGTATGGAAGGTTTTTCTTGATTTTACTTGTGGACCGAGATACGGGGCCATGAAAACGCTTTAGAGAGTCGTTGGAGCCCCCTGGCCTTTATTTTTTTCTTTTCTCTAATGCGCACGTACGCTCACTCGCTGAGCTGTTCAATGTTTTGAAAATCTTGTGTTACGTAGTTTCTCGGATGGAAAACTTTTTTGCTCGAAGACTTCATGGGGAATAGATATCGGGGCTTGAAACTAGGCGCACAACCTGTTTGTGTGCCTGGGTTCAAACCCAGACTTTCAAAAGTAGCTCAGACCTGCGTTTTCTAACGAGTTTTCCTTCGCGGTTGTGCGTAATCTTGCCTTTATTTTCGGTCCATGCTATTCCGTACATGTTTTATTTCGTATCGGTGTATGGGTTCACTGCTGGTCGCATCCGAGGAGCCCGGAGGAAGGGGGATAAAGGCCCTTCGTGAACTGCCCCTTTTTGGTAAAATAAAACCAAGTCTTTTGAAGCAACCAAAACCGGTTTTTTCCGTGAGTCTTTTGCCGTGTTTTTACTCGTTCCGTTCGCGTTTCTTTGGTCCGTGTCATTCCTGGTATGTCGTAGTTCGCATCCACATGCTGACTTCTCGCTGGTCGTGTCTAAAAAGTTAAGAAAACGGGCCGAAAAGACCACTTAGAGGTCAATTTTTTGTAAGACTTGGAAAGTTTTTTTTTAAAACAAAAATCGAAAATGGGATTTGTGTCGTTCCAGACCAACCCAGACCCATACGGTCTGAGTCGGGCACCTTTGGCGTGGGCAGGGCCACCTGGTCCATAATTTTTTTTTTAAATGAGTAAAATAATAATAATAATAATAATAATAATAATAATAATAATAATAATAATAATAATAATAATTCGAAAAAACAAAAAAAAATCAGAAAAAAATCCAAAAAATCATTTAAAAAAAATGGGAAATGGCTATATTAGCCTTATTTCCCTGGTTTCGACTTTTAAAACCTCTAAAAATGACGATTTTTCCTCTTTGGGCAAATCGTCCCAAACTTTAATCACTCCATTCTCTAAGCCACCAGGGTTTTACTTGGAATGACATGCATGTTTTGATGCGTTTTATCCGCACGTCTTTGACTCCTTGATTGCGCACATTATATGTCTTGATTGCGATTGGTGGCCGTCGAATCCACCAAAAATAATTCCTTCTCTAAATCACAAATAAATTGTACTTAGGGTGAGTAGAGTCGAATCCACAGAGACTGACAAATTGCTAATCCTTTGAAAACCAAGTAAACAATAAGAATGAAATTAAAAGGGGAAGGTTTATGCAGAATATAACTAAAATAAGAAAACAAAAATTAAAAAAAATCAAATTATGCAACATCTAGCAAAGGTAATCTCATTCGAGTTCAGAAGTTGATCATTGAGTCATAGGAACAATCTCAAACACTGCAATAGACTAGTTATGGTTGTTGAAACGCTTCTAACAACCTAATCTTTCCTTAATATTAGATTAACCGGACACGCACCTATGATTAATCCCTTATTAACGAATAACCCCAACACGCGCCAAGGACTCAATTCACTAATAGCATGATGATGCAGCCTCAGAATAGGCTATTCGAACGAAAGGATCGGGAGAGTAACTTCGATGGGAAATGGGCGGATTAGAATGGTCGAAACAGGGAATAGAACAAAGGATAGATAGAAACTTCGAAGGATGCTCTTTTAGGCCTCCAAGGAAGTTGATAAGACGTCGATTCTTCTAGATCAACGACTGCAACTCTTCAAGGATGCAGGTTTTGAAAACCTCCGACTCTTCAAGGACGGAGTGAAAACTCTTCTAGCTTTTCAGGGGTTGAACTCTTCAAGGTTCAGGATAATTGCACAAGGCAAGTTTTCATTCATCAAATCGCCCCTCTAATACATAAAGTAGATGGCTTTTTATAGCCAAAGAAAAGCAAATGAAAAGACTCAAGCAAATGAAGAGACTAAAGAACATTAAAGACCCTAGAAAGCATAAAACATTAAAGAACTTAGAAACTAGAAACTAGATAAATACCCAACGTCTGCTTGATCATCCCAAAGTGTCTTTTAGGCTTCCAATGCATAGGGAAAGACAAGGACTTTATTGTGGCATGGACTCGCGGATGAGACTCTTCGTCTTCGAATTGTGTCCCTTCGATATCTCCAAGATTGGTCGAGCGACTTGTCGAGCTTGGATGCGAGCTGATCTCCTTGGTCGAGTGAGCTCGTTTTCGATGTGGGCGGCATCATCGATCTGGCCTGCATCATCCTCCCCTCCTTTAAAAGAATTCATCCCCGAATTCACGTCATCATCAGAGGAATCACCAGCATAAGGTGTTAAATGCCAAACGTTGAAAACGTCATGTGTTTTCATATGAGAAGGAAGCCTTAAGCGATATGCATTGGGATTGATGCGCTCAAGAACTTCAAGGGGACCAAGCTTTCGATCACTAAGCTTGTTATAGCTTCCAACAGGATGACGCTCCAATGGCAAGTAAGCCCAAACAAAGTCTCCTGGTTCGAAGATAACTTCACGCCGCCGATTATCGATGACCTTTTTATAGGACTCGGTCTTGCTTTCTAACCTGTGGCGCACATCTTCGTGAATTGCCCTCATCTGAGAAACAATATCTTTAACATTGCTACTCGACTTTTCAGCAAAAGGAATGGGTGCAAGATCAAGAGCAGTGTTCGGCTGTTGTCCATACACGATCGTGAAAGGACTATACCCAGTCGTACGGTTTACAGCACAATTATATGCAAATTCGCCATGTGACAATCGCGTCTCCCAAGAGCGAGGATTTTTATCAATCAGTGTCGTCAATAGATTTCCCAAGGTTCGATTGACGACTTCAGTTTGCCCATCAGTTTGGGGATGAAATACAATACTATATTGCAGTTTAGTACCGGCATTCTTCCACAATTGTTGCCAAAAATGACTGAGAAACTTTGTGTCCCGATCAGAAGTAATAGTCTTCGGGATGCCATGCAGCTTATAGACTTCCTTAAAGAATAATTCAGCAATATGCGAAGCATCCATAGTTTTATGGCAAGGAATAAAATGCGCCATCTTTGAGAATCGATCTACATCAACAAAGATGGAATCCATACCTCTGAGAGTGCGAGGTAGTCCAAGAACAAAGTCCATAGAGATATCTTCCCAAGGTGCCTGAGGGATTGGTAAGAGCAAATAAAGGCCATCATTAGTAGCATGCCCTTTTCCAATTTGGCAGCGTCGACACCTCATCACATGTCGATGTACGTCTCGTTTCAAATGAGGCCAAAAGTACTTGGCTGAAACAAGTTGCACAGTCTTGTCACGCCCAAAATGTCCGTCTCGGTGAACTTCATCGATCACCCTTTGTCGAAGTGAACAATCAGGTACACATAAACGGTTCCCTTTGAAAAGAAACCCATCACACTCAGTGAATCAGCAAGTTTCTTCTCTTTTACTTCGGGTAAGATTTTGGAGAAGTAAGGATCTTCGTGATACAACTCTTGGAAAGAATCGAATCCAAGAACAGTCGATCGCATTGTGTGGAGTAAGCTCTTCTTTCTACTAAGAGCATCAGCAACCTGATTTTGAACTCCAGCTTTATGTTTAATGATGAAAGTGAACTCCTGAACGTATTCAGCCCATTTTGCACGCCTGGAGTTAAGCTTTTGCTGTCCTGAAATATACTTGAGAGCTTCATGATCAATGCTCAAAACAAACTCTCGATGAATCAGATATTGCCTCCAATGTTCGAGTGTGCGAAATAGTGCATAGAACTCCAGATCATAAGTGCTATAACGAAGTTTAGCACCATTCAATTTTTCGCTAAAGAAGGCAATGGGTCGACCTCCTTGACTCAGAACTCCTCCAATACCAGTACCTGACGCGTCGCAATGCACTTCAAAAACAAGATCAAAATTAGGCAACGCGAGTACCGGGGCCGTGCTCAATTTTTCTTTGAGCTGCTCACAACTTTTCTAAGCCGCACACGTCCATTCGAAAACTCCTTTCTTCATGCAAGAAGTAAGTGGGGCCGCAATAGTGCTGAAGTGTGCAATAAATCGTCGATAGAAAGAAGCGAGGCCATGAAAACTTCGTACCTCATGCACATTTGATGGAGTCGGCCATTCTCGAATCACCTTGATCTTGGCATCATCCACCGAAATGCCCTTTGCTGAAATATGAAATCCCAAGAAAAGGATTTGCGGTACCATGAAATAGCACTTCTCGAGGGCTGCGTACAAGCGCTCCTGTCTCAACACGCAAAGTACTTCTTGAAGATGCTGCAGGTGCTTGTCAGTAGACTTACTAAGAATATCATCGAAATAGACCACAACAAATTTTCCCAAAAAGGGTTTCAGAATCTGGGTCATAAACCTCATGAATGTCGAAGGTGCATTCGACAATCCGAATGGCATGACTAGCCACTCATATAGCCCATCTTTCGTCTTGAATGCTATCTTCCGTTCATCTCCGGGCTTGATTCTGATTTGATGATATCCACTTTTCAAATCCAACTTCGAAAAGATGATTGCACCAGAGAGTTGATCCAAGAGATCATCAAGGCGAGGAATAGGGAATCGATACTTGACAGTGATTTTGTTGATCGCCCTACTGTCAACACACATCCTCCAAGTACCATTTTTCTTAGGCACCAAGAGAGTTGGAACGGCACATGGGCTAAGGCTTTCTCGGATAAAACCCTTAGTCAAGAGTTCGACAACCTGTCGATGCAATTCTTCATGCTCTGTTGGACTCATCCGATAGTGAGCCAAATTCGGTAGGGAAGCACTAGGCATCAAATCGATTTGGTGCTGAATGTCTCTCATAGGAGGGAGTCCTGCAGGTAAGTCCGTTGGAAAAACATCCTCGAACTCTTCCAAAAGTGGTCGAACTTCAAGAGGTATGGAAGAAGCAACTTCTCCTGCTTTGTGAAGTAAAACATATACAATACGAACCCCTTTCATATCCTTCATCGAAAGCAATGTAGGAGATGAAGACTTTTCGACAACAGGAGTTTTCAAAGGCTCCTTACTAGGTGCTAATATAATCTTCTTCCCTCCAAATTCAACAGAATACGTATTTCGATAACCATCATGAGTAGTCCGCCTATCGAATTGCCATGGTCGCCCAAGAATAACATGACTAGCATCCATCGGTAGAACATCACACCATATCTTGTCGAAATAAACAGAACCAATGGATAGATTAACAAGGCAGCGTTTGGAAACGGTTACCTCGGTGCCTTTCGATAGCCACAACATCTTGTAAGGTGTGGGGTGCGCCTTTAACTCCAACTTTAGTTTGTTCACTGCCATTTCAGAAATTATATTCTCACAGCATCCAGAGTCAATTATCAATTGACATACCTTCCCCTTAATCGTGCAAGCGGAATGAAAAATGTTGGTGCGTAGCCACCCATCTCCGGTCTCACCACGAGGAGCTAGAAAGATTTTTCTCACCATCAGAAATTCGCCAGAATCAACATGCACTATTTGCTTGTCACCTGTGGACTCTTCGACATCATTCACCTCTTCTCCGAGCGGATCCTCCACATGCTCATCAGAATCATTATCCACCAAGAAGGCTTTGCCGGCTTGTCGATTCTTGTTCGTTTGGCAATTGCTAGCACGATGACCCAACTCACCACAAGAATAGCAACGTATATCGGACGTAGTTGGTTGCTTTAAAATGTTGGGCTGAGTAGAAAACTTACTAGCGGTTTGCGTCGTAGCCTCAACAACTTTGGTGGTGCCGGTGGTACTCCTAGCGGGTCGATTGGTCATGATAGAGGATTGTTGCCTTCTTGAGCGAGAATGCTCCACCTTGAGTGCCCGTTGGTGTGCATCTCCTAAGTCCCAAATGTCGAGGATTTCCAAGGCATCTTGGATGTGAAGTTGAAGACCGTTCAAGTACTTGTTCACAAGCACCTCCTCGGATCTTGAATGTTGTTGCGAATCACCAACTCATTGAATTCGTTGGTGTACTGGTCCACCGTTCGCGTACCTTGTCTCAGATTTTGGTACCGTTGGTAGAGCTCTCTCTTGTATCCCTTAGGTAGGAAATACTTTCGGATCTTGTCTTCCATCTTCCTCCACGAAGTAATTGGCGCTTTGCCAACGGATTGGCGAGTTTGCTTCTCACACCTCCACCAAGCGATGGCTTTACCTCTGAATCGCATAGCAATGATCCCGACTCGACGATCCTCCGGAACATTTCGATGCTCAAACACTTCATTAACAAGTGTCAGCCAGTCAACAATTTCATCAGGAGAATCATTACCTGAGAATTCTGATATATCTCTTTTAACTTCTTTTTCCCACTCCGGTTCACGAATGTTTTGCTCGTGACGTCTAACATTCCTCCGATTGCGAAATGATCGAACACTCTCCGAAGATGAAGAGTTACCATTGGAATCTTCGGTCCTGGAACGAGGTGGTGAATTGTTTCTTTCCGCCCTCAGACGCTCAACTTCCCGCGTCAACTCATCAATTTGTTGTTGCATATGTTGCTGCAAATTGTCAGCGAGCGTATGCACTTCATCCAGTGGGATGGTTCTGCCTCCACGACGTCTAGCTTGTCTTGGCGGCATGGTTCTCTCCTCCAAAGCTCTGATACCAAATGATGCAGCCTCAAAATAGGCTATTCGAATGAAAGGATCGGGAGAGTAACTTCGATGGGAAATGGGCGGATTAGAATGGTCGAAACATGGAATAGAACAAAGGATAGATAGAAACTTCGAAGGATGCTCTTTTAGGCCTCCAAGGAAGTTGATAAGACGTCGATTCTTCTAGATCAACGACTGCAACTCTTCAAGGATGCAGGTTTTGAAAACCTCCGACTCTTCAAGGACGGAGTGAAAACTCTTCTAGCTTTTCAGGGGTTGAACTCTTCAAGGTTCAGGATAATTGCACAAGGCAAGTTTTCATTCATCAAATCGTCCCTCTAATACATAAAGTAGATGGCTTTTTATAGCCAAAGAAAAGCAAATGAAAAGACTCAAGCAAATGAAGAGACTAAAGAACATTAAAGACCCTAGAAAGCATAAAACATTAAAGAACTTAGAAACTAGAAACTAGATAAATACCCAGCGTCTTCTTGATCATCCCAAAGTGTCTTTTAGGCTTCCAATATATAGGGAAAGACAAGGACTTTATTGTGGCATGGACTCGCGGATGAGACTCTTCGTCTTCGAATTGTGTCCCTTCGATATCTCCAAGACTGGTCGAGCGACTTGTCGAGCTTGGATGCGAGCTGATCTCCTTGGTCGAGTGAGCTCGTTTTCGATGCGGGCGGCATCATCGATCTGGCCTGCATCACATGAAAAACGAGAAAAAACCCAACCCTAGCCAATAAATCACACGCGTAACTTATTCAAGCTAGATCATATATTCTCATAATGCAACCTGAAAATCTAGTTTTAATCAAGTTATATTACTTGCCCCTATTATTAAAACACCTAAACAATTACGGGTTTGGATATTTCAATTGGTAAACTATCACCCTGTCAATTGCACAACGAGCTCTTATTATAACAACCAACAAAGCAATAGTAAAACAATAAAACAGAGAATATATAAATACTGCAGAAATTAAGAAGGAGAATTAAGTTTAGATCTCACAACTTGAATGAACTTGAACCTTCATAAACCTTTGCTAGGTTAAAGAGGAGTTAGCCACGCATGGCTACAAAATGCGCAAAAAAGAAAGAATAATATGCTTCTGAATTTTTTTTTCTCCCCTCCCCTCTTGCGTTCAGCCCCTTAAATAATGAAAGAAAGTCTAAGAAAGAAATTCTATCCAACATGGAAAGAGAGAAAAAGTAGGCAAAAACTTATCCCGAATATCCCTAATTAAGAGTCTTATTTAAGTACAAAAAATCCTCCATAATCAGATCTGGAAAATATGAAAATTAATGGCCAAATCACGTCCCCAAATTATGCACTAGCTCTGCATCCGCGCGACCTTAAGCTATGGGCACGGCTCTCTGCATAGAATCTAGAAAATATGGACCTTTTACATACAGAATCCCAACCAACAGCTCAAAAACACATCAAAAGCATCCAAAGTCTTCGCGATTGCATCATTCATCATCACCTAACCACAATGCATAAAAACAAACAAATTCCACTCTATTTATTCAAATATTTGCCCAAAACACCATCAAACATAATTAAAATATAAGTCAAATATACACATCATCAGCGATTGATAAGATAGACCCACACATGCACTAGCACTTTAGAAAAACACTTAATTCCAGTACCAAAAGGGCGTTGGTGGAAACACCGACGTAACCAAGTCCCCAGACCTTTAATCTCTGGTTGTGTGGAATCGAACGGCATCTTCCGACCACTCGATAAGGTTTCCGGTCTACCTTCCTCAAAGACCGACACTACAAAAAAACAAGGTTTTAGCCACGGACAATTAGCGATGAAATAAAATTTGTCGCTAATTTGCGACGAAAATAGCGATGAAAACAAATTCATCGCTAATTTGCGACGCAAATAGCGACGAAACATAAGTCGTTGCTAATTTGTGACGAAAATAGCGATGAAACACGATTCGTCGCTAATTTGCGACGAAACTTATTTGTTGCAAAGTTATTCGTCGCTAATTAGCGACAACAAATTATTCGTCGCAAAATTAGCTACGATAATTAGCGACGACAATCGGCATTGTCGCTAATTGACGACGAAAAATGTTCGTTGCAAATAATTCGTCGCTCATTTGCGACGAAAAATAGCAATGAAAAATAATTCGTCGTTGATTTGCGACAAAATTAGCGATGAAAAAGGATTCGTCGCTAATATGAGACGAAAATTGTTCGCCGAAAGATATTTGTCGCTAAAGTCGTCGGTAATTAGCGACAAAACATTATTCGTCGCAAAATTTGTGACGACAATCACTGTAGTCGCTAATTGGCGACGAAAAATGTTCGTCGCAAATTAATTCGTAGCTAAATTAGTCGCTAATTAGCGACAAAAATATTTCGTCGCAAAATTAGCAACGACAACTATAGTCGTCGCTAATTAGCGACGGACAAAGTTTGTCGCAAAATTATTCGTTGCAAAATTAATTTTCATAAACTAATTGTTCATCGCTAATTAGCCACAAAAAATATTCGTCGCAAAATTAGCGACGACAAATCCTTTCGTGGCTAATTGGCGAGGAAAAGTGTTCGTCACAAATCCGTTCGTTGCTAAGTGCGTCGCTAATTTCATCGCTAATTAGCGACAAAACTACTTTCGTCGCTAAAATCCCACCTACATTTTTTCGTCGCTAATTCCGTCGCTAAATTAGTCGTCCCTAAAATCCCACCGACAGTTTTTCGTCGCTAATTTCGTCGCTAAATTATTCGTTGCTATATTCGTCGCTAATTTCATCGCTAATTAGCGACAAACTATATTCGTCGCTAAATTTCGTCGCTAAAATCCCACCGACAGTTTTTCGTTGCTAATTTCGTCGCTAATGCCCTACAACACTTTTCGTCGCTAATTTCGTCGCTAAATTATTCGTCGCTAATGTCGTCGCTAATTAGCGACAAACTATATTCGTCGCTAAATTTCGTCGCTAAAATCCCACCGACAGTTTTTCGTCGCTAATTTCGTCGCTAAAATCCCACCAACAGTTTTTCGTCGCTAATTTCGTCGCTAATGCCCTACGACACTTTTTCGTGGCTTAGTAAAATTTTTCTCTTTAAAATCCCATTGCCTTCTCTCTCTCCGCACTCTTCTGTTTTGCCTGCTCTCTTCTCTATTTTGTCTTCTGTCTTCTCTATTCTTATTTGTGTCTTATGGTAATGATAGAATAAATTGTTGTTTATTTCACCATTTTCTTCTATCAATTCCCATAAGCTTCATGTATCTTAAGTAATTTTTCTTTTTTTTTAGATACGTGTCCGTTTGAAGGTCTCGCAATCCAAGTGAACGTTGCAATTCTCATCAAATTGATCGCTTTCTGCTACAAATATTTCAGTCAAATACTTGGGTAAGTCTTCTTGACATGGTAATTTTTTCATTTTTTTCAAATTCAAAGTAATTGTTTCGTCTCGGACATAATTTTAATTTTTAGAATTTTATGATTTTAATTAAGAATATGAAACAGTAGATATGATATTTTTAATATTTTATCCGAGAAATTTTTAATTTCTATACAGAGACAATGCAACGAGATAGGGCTTGGATGTATAATAAGAACTTACCTGGACGTCGAGGATTGACCGATGAGTTTCGTACTGGGTTGGAACAGTTTTTGGACTTTGCTAGTAGTAAATTTGAGTTCATGGATGGAAATAAGTTAAGGTGTCCGTGTAAAAAGTGCAGTAATGGTAAATTTCATGCGTGTGATAAAGTTAGAGAACATCTTTGTAGATTTGGGTTTATTCCGAACTACTATAATTGGACTTGCCATGGTGAACCATTTATATCTGATGAAGAATATCGAAGAAGTGACCAATTTTCAGTTAGGGAAGAATGTGGCTATTATAACCAATTGAACCCATACCAGAGGATGGTGATTGATGGAGCTGGTCAGAATTTTGTTTCAGAATCAAATCACGCAAGTACTAGTTTCGCTCATACGCTTGAACAAGTGGGTACTAGCTATGCATCACAATTGGAAGAGGTAGGAGTCACAGGTGTTGATGAGAATGTGTATAGTGAAACTTTTCAATCTAATCAGTTCTGGGAAGTGTTGAAAGCAGCAGATGAACCTTTGTGGGCAGGTTGTGACAACCACACTAAGTTATCAGTGACAACAAGACTGTTAAATATCAAGGCAGAGCATAATGTGTCTGAGAATTGCTTCAACTCTTTTGTTGAAGTAATGCGGGAAGCAATGCCTCGTGATAACATCATGCCAAGTGATTTTTACGATATGAAGAAGCTAGTGGATAACTTAGGTCTTCCAGTTGTAAGGATTGATGTATGTAGTACAGGTTGTATGTTATATTGGGGGGGTGATGAAAATGCAGAATCTTGCAAATTCTGTGGCCAACCTAGGTACAAGATTAGCAGGAGGCAGGGTCGTAATCAGAAGCGTAGACCATGCAAGCAAATGTTTTATCTGCCCTTAATCCCCAGATTGCAAAGGCTTTATGCGTCTCAAGCCACTGCTGAACATATGACTTGGCATGCAAATCATGAAACAGAAGAGGGTTTGATGTGTCATCCTTCAGATGCAGAGGCATGGAAACATCTTGATAGAACATACCCTGAGTTTGCGATGGAGCCTCGAAACATCAGGTTAGGTCTCTGTGCTGATGGATTTGCCCCATTTGGGAAATCAGGAAAAAGTTATTCATGTTGGCCAGTTATCTTAACTCCATACAATCTTCCACCCGGTATGTGCATGAAGACACCTTATATGTTTTTGACATTGATCGTGCCTGGCCCGCAAAATCCGAAAAAGTTGATAGATGTTTATATGCAACCATTGATTGCAGAGTTACGACAGCTATGGGATGAAGGTGTTCTTACGTATGACGTTTCTACTGATCAAACATTTGTAATGAAGGCTGCTCTTCTTTGGACGATAAATGACTTTCCAGCTTATGGAATGTTATCTGGATGGAGTACAGCTGGGATCTTAGGATGTCCGATATGTGTGGAGAGATCAAAGTCATTCAGATTAAAACATGGTAAGAAGGCCAGCTATTTTGACTGTCACAGACAATTTTTGCCGATAAATCATACATTCAGAAGGAATAAAAGAGAGTTCATCAAGAATAGGATTGAAAGAACACCTCCACCATTGAGGTTGACCGGTGATCAAATTTGGGAGCGAGTGCACGATTTTCCGACTGTTGTTGAAAACCCTCATGGCACAACTATTGCGTACGGAAGCACACATAAGTGGACTAAACGCAGTATATTTTGGGATCTACCATATTGGAAGACCCATCTTATTCATCATAATCTTGACGTCATGCACATAGAAAAGAATGTTTTTGACAATGTCATAAATACTGTGATGGATGTCACTGGAAAAACAAAAGACAACTTGAATGCAAGAAAAGATATGAGAGATATTTGTGATCGGCCAACACTAGATGTGGACGCAAGCAGCAGGGGACCAAAACCAAAAGCAGTTTATACATTGGAGAAGGAGCAGAGACGGGTTGTTTGTCAATGGTTGAAATCTGTGCGATTTCCTGATGGACATGCTTCGAACCTTGGGAGATGTGTTGATTTGAATGAATGCAAGTTGACAGGTTTGAAGAGCCATGATTGTCACATATTTATGGAAAGACTAATTCCAATAGCTTTCAAGGAACTTCTACCAAACTTTGTATGGGGCGCCATTACAGAGTTAAGTAATTTCCTTCATGATATTTGCTCAACAGTGTTAAAAGCATCACACATGGAGAAACTAGAGAGAGATATTCCAATCATTCTTTGCAACTTAGAAAGGATATTTCCTCCATCGTTTTTTGATTCAATGGAGCATCTCTTAGTTCATTTGCCTTATGAGGCCAAAGTTGCAGGTCCCGTTCAATTTCGATGGATGTATCCATTTGAGAGGTAAAATATTTTTTTTAATAAATTTGAAATTACTTTATTATATATTATGTTCTGATAAACTTCTTTCTATTGCAACTAGGTTCTTATATCATTTGAAGAAAAAAGTGAAGAATAAGGCATGCGTTGAAGCTTCAATTTGTAATGCATATATTGTGGAAGAAGTGACAACATTTGCATCATACTATTTTGAGCCGCACGTGCAGTGCAAGAGGCGAAGCGCAGGAAGAAATGATGAGGGCCCCATTGATCCCAATTGCAAATCATTCTCTATTTTCAATTATCTTGGTCGACCAAGCGGAGCATGTAAGTTTCGTTATTTAACAGAAGAAGAATGGCGGGCAGCCCATACATATATTTTACTGAACTGTCCAGAAGTGGAGCCATACTTCGAGTAAGTGTGCTTTTGCAAATATATTTATTGTGTGTCAAACATTTGCTAATATATATGGCATTTGTTAATAGGATTTTTCAAACTTCAATGTATGGACTACCACCAAATGAGTTTGATCGTTTGGGCGACGAAGAATTTGCAGCATGGTACAAAACATATGTAAGTTGCCTGTGGATGAAAAAGCAAGTTATTAATATTTTATACATCACTAATTAAAAAATATATTATTGACTTTGCGTGTGTGACTTTAGGTTCACAGTAATCATGATCAAGTTGAAGAGCAAGGATTACTATATCATCTGTCATGGGGTCCACAATCAAGGGTACGAACTTGGCCAGCATATTTCATAAACGGGTATAATTTTCACACTCGAGAATATGGAATGGGAAAAGCCACAATGAATAGTGGTGTGTGTGTTCGGTCATCTAATGGTGGGAGTGCAAAAGATGATTTTTATGGCTTATTGGATGAAATCATAGAGATAGAGTACCCTGGACCATTAATGCGGGTTGTGTTATTTAAGTGCATGTGGTTCGACCCCGCCAAAGGAATGAAGGTGCATACGAAGTTTAATTTGGTTGAAGTAAATCACAAGAAAAGGTATATGAAATATGAACCATTTGTCTTGGCACAACAAGCAATTCAAGTATATTATGCATCATATCCTAGTTTGAAACGTGACAAAGCTGATTGGTGGGCTGTATGTAAAACCAAAGCACGAAGAAAAATCGAGGAACACTGGAAGGATACAGCATATCAACAAGAGGAAGTTTGTAACACGGTTGAAACTGAGGAATATAACATTCCGACTTTACGAGATCCACGTGGAGCAGTGATAGATGTGGATCCAACTGAAATTCGCGAATCAAATGTAGAAGATGTTGAAGAATCTGATTTTGAGACAGAGGATGAAGATGATACTCATGAAGAAGATGAAGACGAAGATGAAGACGAAGATGAAGATGAAGATGAAGTTGAAGATGAAGATGATGACGAAGATTAGGATTTTTTAGACTTTTCACTAATTATGTGTAATTATTATTATTATTGCGACGTATCTTATTGTTGTTGTATGTTATTGTTGTTGTCCTTATTACTATTATTATTATTGTTGTTGTTGTTGTTGTTGTTGTTGTTGTTGTTGTTGTTGTTGATTATTATTATTATTATTGTCATTATTATTAATGTAATAGGTCATCGGACATTAGCGACGAAAACATTTCGTCGCAAAAATTATTCGTGGCAAAATTCGTCGCTAAATCCGTGGCAAAGTTAAATTTAATTCGCGAAATTCTTAAAGTCATGGTTCGTCGCAAAATCCGTCGCTAATTAGCGACAAAAACATATTCGTGGCAAAATGTTTCGTCGCTAAATCCGTGGCAAAGTTAAATTTGATCCGCAAAATTCTTAAAGTCATGGTTCGTCGCAAAATCCGTGGCTAATTAGCGACAAAAACATATTCGTGGCAAAATGTTTCGTCGCTAAATCCGTGGCAAAGTTAAATTTGATCCGCGAAATTCTTAGTCATGGTTCGTCGCAAAATCCGTCGCTAATTAGCGACAAAAACATATTTGTGGCAAAATGTTTCGTCGCTAAATCCGTGGCAAAGTTAAATTTGATCCGCGAAATTCTTAAAGTCATGGTTCGTCGCAAAATTCGTCGCTAATTAGCGACAAAAACATATTCGTGGCAAAAGTTTTCGTCGCTAAATCCGTGGCAAAATTAAATTTGATCCGCGAAATTCTTAAAGTCATGGTTCGTCGCAAAATCCGTGGCTAATTAGCGACAAAAACATATTCGTGGCAAAATGTTTCGTCGCTAAATCCGTGGCAAAGTTAAATTTGATCCGCGAAATTCTTAGTCATGGTTCGTCGCAAAATCCGTCGCTAATTAGCGACAAAAACATATTCGTGGCAAAATGTTTCGTCGCTAAATCCATGGCAAAGTTAAATTTGATCCGCGAAATTCTTAGTCATGGTTCGTCGCAAAATTCGTCGCTAATTAGCGACAAAAACATATTCGTGGCAAAAGTTTTCGTCGCTAAATCCGTGGCAAAATTAAATTTGATCCGCGAAATTCTTAAAGTCATGGTTCGTCGCAAAATTCGTGGCTAATTAGCGACAAAAACATATTCGTGGCAAAATGTTTCGTCGCTAAATCCGTGGCAAAGTTAAATTTGATCCGCGAAATTCTTAGTCATGGTTCGTCGCAAAATCCGTCGCTAATTAGCGACAAAAACATATTCGTGGCAAAATGTTTCGTCGCTAAATCCGTGGCAAAGTTAAATTTGATCCGCGAAATTCTTAAAGTCATGGTTCGTCGCAAAATTCGTCGCTAATTAGCGACAAAAACATATTCGTGGCAAAAGTTTTCGTCGCTAAATCCGTGGCAAAATTAAATTTGATCCGCGAAATTCTTAAAGTCATGGTTCGTCGCAAAATCCGTCGCTAATTAGCGACAAAAACATATTCGTGGCAAAATGTTTCGTCGCTAAATCCGTGGCAAAGTTAAATTTGATCCGCGAAATTCTTAGTCATGGTTCGTCGCAAAATCCGTCGCTAATTAGCGACAAAAACATATTCGTGGCAAAATGTTTCGTCGCTAAATCCGTGGCAAAGTTAAATTTGATCCGCGAAATTCTTAAAGTCATGGTTCGTCGCAAAATTCGTCGCTAATTAGCGACAAAAACATATTCGTGGCAAAAGTTTTCGTCGCTAAATCCGTGGCAAAATTAAATTTGATCCGCGAAATTCTTAAAGTCATGGTTCGTCGCAAAATCCGTCGCTAATTAGCGACAAAAACATATTCGTGGCAAAAGTGTTCGTCGCTAAATCCGTGGAAAAATTAAATTTGATCCGCGAAATTCTTAAAGTCATGGTTCGTCGCAAAATCCGTCGCTAATTAGCGACAAAAACATATTCGTGGCAAAATGTTTCGTCGCTAAATCCGTGGCAAAATTAAATTTGATCCGCGAAATTCTTAGTCATGGTTTGTCGCAAAATTCGTCGCTAATTAGCGATGAATAGCATGTTTCATTGCTAATTTCGTGGCAAAATTAAATTTGATCTGCGAAATTCTTAAAGTCATTGTTCGTCGTAAATTTCATCGCTAAAGTAAATTTTATCGTTGAATTTCTTGTAGTGATGGTTCGTGTTAAATATGTCTTGAAATTTTATGTACTCGACCCGGTTCATCACCCGACCCGACATATATTTTTGTGCGATCCAAAAACTAGAGAAAAAA
Source organism: Lenwebbia sp. NSW1173648 (assembly GCA_029784005.1). Taxonomy (NCBI): domain Eukaryota; kingdom Viridiplantae; phylum Streptophyta; class Magnoliopsida; order Myrtales; family Myrtaceae; genus Lenwebbia; species Lenwebbia sp. NSW1173648. Next base: position 4,421,696 of record JARCGZ010000011.1, read on the forward strand.
TGGAGATTTAGTTCGCGACGCGGAGGGTTGGGCCGATAGGCCCAACTCGGAAACTCGTGAATCGATCGGGATGGATAAATATACGGTATATTGAAAGTATCTAGAAATCTCTGCGGTCCAATCTGTGATCGGTGGGATCACGAGTCTCAATTATGCATGTCCATATACTATATTCATCCTCATATTATTCAATTACAATTATTGGCTTTCCAAAAATGAAAATGGAAATTAGTAAATTAATGATTGATTTTGGAGGGGGGGCTTCCTCTATCTTTCTTTGACTGTCACCAGCGCAGCATAGCACGTTACACACCCTTCCAAAAATAATAATAATATTATAATAAAAAGGAACAGAAAAATAAAAATAAAAAAGAAAATAAAAAAAGGACCAATAAACCAAACCTGATAGAGACAACGAGCGCCTGAAAACAAAGCCACTGTCATCACCACCACCACCACCCGTTCCCCTCTCTCTCTCTCCTCTCTACGCATCGGGCGACCTCCGACTACTCCGTCGACGCGCCGTCGAGTGATCGATTTGTCGCCGGCACGGATTCCTCGTACGATCGGTAGGTTTTCTCGGTCCAGATTCGTCGGATGGTGTCGGTTTTTGTTGTCAGTCGTTGCGGTGATCGTTCGGCTCCGTTCATTTCCGTGGTTTTCAGGGGTTGGATTCGTAGATGGTAGGGTTTTCTTCTCGTTGGATCCGTCGGTGGCGGCCGTTTCAGGAGATCTACGTGGCTGCTTTGGTCATTTCTGGCGATTTGATGTATACGTTTGCGGATTCGTTTTTTTTTTTCTTCTTTTTTGCAATTGGTTTTTCTGTTTTTCTCTGTCCCCAGATGATTTTCTGTTTATGCGTTTTTTTGCGTCAAATGCGAATTTGTTTTTACGCTTAGATTTACTAATTCCTCGATCTCGCTTTTTGCAGTGTTTGATTGTTTTTCAGTGCAACGAAATAGGGCTTTTTTTTTTTGGTCGGTTGGAAATAGGGTTTTGATCGGTATTTTTTTGCTGCATGAATTTTTTGATCGATTTCCTCCATGGGTTCACTGCTGTTTTCCAGAAGTAGTCGATTGTTGAGGAATGTTCTCCATGGGGCTCTGTGTTGTTTTTTTTCCTTCATCATTTTGCTCTGTGGTGTATTTTAAGTGCATCTAGGAAAGAATTTTGCTTTTATTTCGGTGGGAGACTAATGATATTTTTAATTCGGTTCTCGCTTTGAGCTTGAGAGAGCATGTTTTAACTAGAGAAGATTGCAATTGGTGAGTGTGATCAGCCTAGCACTTATGTTTAACTGAAAATTTGCAACTTCTATCTCACTGCCTTTTGATGCCTCCTATTCTATTTGCTGCTATGCACAACAGCGAAATACATTTAGTTAAGAATAGTTGGTCTGGATTTCCGAACAGTTTGGGTTGGATAGAAATATCTGGGATAGATGGAGGTTGTATTGTGACATCAATCCAAGTAACTGGGTTAGTGGAAATGGTCATTGTGAATATGAAGATGATCATATCGTGTCATTTCTTGCTTTATCTTTCCCATTTGCATCTGCTCCGACTTCCAAAACCTAGCTGTAATCCACATCTTACCTAATCAATGGTTAAGGAATTGTTGGCACAATGAAGGTGTTTTCTTTATCTATATGCAGCCTTAAGTGTGGCTGATTAACTCTCTTTTCCCGTACAGAAGTTTAAGTTCTTGAGCTACCCATGATGCAGTCTACTTTTCTAAGTAAATCATAGTTCACTATGCTTGTTGCATGATCGATATGAAATTGGAGAATTATTTTGTGTGGGAAGTATAGGATTCTCAATAAATAGTTTGTATGGAAGATGATCACAAGTTTGCAACCATTTCTTGTTGGATTAAGCAGATGTGAGGGCCATTCTGATGATGACTACTTTAATTAGGCTATCAAGATTAAAATACTTTTTAACCATGTTATTTTCATTACCATGAAAGTTGTGAATGTCTATGGTATCATCTAATAAAGGCCTCTAGGTCCCTAGTGCATCTGTTTTCTTTTATTTGGGCCAGTAGTCCCCGGTGCATGTAATAACCAGAGTTTCTGTGGATAGTGCAAGTTTTCTTGGTGCTTCACTATAGTGATATGCAGCTTCATAGTTTGTTCATGTGTCATGAGAAATCAATATTGGAGAACTTGGAAAGTCCAACTTTTGAGTCAAAGAATCCAACTTGAAACGCCATGTCCATGCAAGATGATTAATATGTGTTTTAACATTTCTTTGTCAAACATGGTTATAGGGAAAACAGAGATGAACTAGTGTTCTCTTCATGCATTAGATGCTTATCAGATCTATGTATTTTTCAGTCTACGAGACAGAGCTTAAGTGGAGCAACAATTTTATTAGAGGCGATAGCCAGTTCATTTCATTTTCTCAAGTTTATCTCTTCCTCTTTGAAACAAAATGGTAAGCTTCATGATGTACGTCATTATGTGTCCTTAACACAAGTTCATATTTTATAAGATGTTTGTCTAACCTTCCTACTTGTCAGTATAAACGCAGAGGTCACATGCATGGTGCAGTTTCACAAAGAAGGCCAGCCCCTTCCCCTTCCCCTTCCCCTTCCTCTTCCTCTTCCCCGTCCATTTCCTCTTCCCCTTCCCCTTCCCTAAACCATCAACAACTACATGCTGATGGACAACATGGACACATTGGCCCTTCCTCCGACCCTCAAGAACATATTGGGGAACAATTTGGACACATTCGAACTGAATCTCCTTCAGTACCATCTTCTTCAGTTCCACCTTCCATGCAACACTCAAATGATGAGGGAGGTGAAGAAGATAGCCGATTCTTCATATGCCCATATGGAGATTCGTAAGTACTTCATTTTTTTTAGTATATGTAATTTTTAGGGTCATCCCTTCGTTTGGGTTTTACATATTCTTTTCATGTCACTGTTTCATTGTCCATATCGTTCCAACCTGTTTGTAGATTCACGGATGCTACGTACGTTGTGCGGCAACTTAATAAAATAGTGAATAACTATTGGAGAGGGCCGTGGATTAGTTACAGCAGCGCTCCAAAACAAGTAAAGGATTTGTGGTGGAATGAGTTCAAGGTAAGTTTTGTCTTTCTATTTTCTCACTAACTAAGTTCGGTGTAAATAAAGTCAGTTTTTTTTCTATTGATTATAGCGGAAATTCAGTTGGGATGAAACGGAAGAGGATGAAGTTAGAATAAATTTTAAGAAGAAAGCCGGTGATCACATACGAAATGTGATGAATAAAGCAAAGAGAAGTCAAGTAAAGCCAGATTTTATTACTGGTGACGATTGGACAGAAATAAAGAGAATTTGGGAAAGTGAAAAGAATAAGCAAAGGAGTGAACAGAACAAGAAGAATCGAGCTTCTAGTTCTAGTGAAGGGTCTGCGACATATGCTGGGGGCTCTATCAACATTGGGGAGCATAGAAAAAGAATGGTAAGTTTGTTAAACATGTTGTAAGTTAATTTAATTCAATTACTCATTTTTGTTTAAATTTTGTAGGCAGATGAATTGGGAATGGAACCGACATATACAGCTACATTTGAACGCACGTTTCAAAAAAAAGATAAGACATGGACTGGCGACCGAGCAAAAGCTATTAAGGTATGTAAGGTTATACAACCAAGAATGCTTTTAATATTTATGGTAGTTATATATATGAAGTTATTTTATTTTCATATCTATTTTGTTAATGTAGGAAAAATATGATGAGCTTGTAATGAGTACGGCTAGTGGTGGTGATGGTGGGGCTGCGTCTGAGCCAGCAGTTGACAATATGGCATTATGGGTGGAGGCATCAGGTGGGATGAAAAGAGGAAAAATATTTGGGATGGGATCCTTGTCAAGGGTATACACAGCAAAGGCTGCTGAAACTTCATCTTCCAATGCGGCGGTTGTTTCAAGGAGGACACGACTTGAGGGGCAAATGACCCAAGAATTGACCCAACTGAGACATTTACTTGTAGAGAGGGACGAAGAAATAAAAGTGGTCAAACAACAAATGTCACAGAGGGACGAAGAAATAAGAGTGGTCAAACAACAAATGTCACAGAAGGATGAAGAAATCAAAGGGGTCAACGAGCGATATAAATCGCTAGAGTCTCAAACGCAGTTGATCTTGCGACACCTCAACCTAAATCAAGATCAGGTTCCTCCTGTACCTCCCACTAATCAAATAGGTGATGGGCACAATGATGAGCGGCACAATGATGATGACATTACTGCTGATGATGATGATGATTTTGTTAGACGTCTTATTGGTTGAGGAAGCCATATCGTGCTATCGAGTAAGTTTATATGAAAGTTTTCATTCATCAGCTCCCACGTTTTTTTTATTTAACCGTATCTGATCTTTTTTGGCTTCTCTGTGAAGCACTGTCTGACTTTACAACCTAACCATCCTCAAGCATTGACAAATCTGAGAAACATTTATATGGAATGGTAATTCTATCACATTGATCATTTCTTGACTTGCCACTTGTTTATTATCAATGTACTACTACTAGTTGGAACTTGCCCTCATTAAGAAGTTAATCTTGTAGGAACATGTTAAATGTTGCTGCCTCCTTTTTTGATGTGGAAGGTATACTGAGGAGACAGGTTAATGTAATTTATCTTTTATGATATGTAAATATATCTAGGTTGAGTTTTGTAAAGAATACATGCAACTGGTTTATAATTGTGCCCATCTACTGCTGTCAGATGTCAGTGATTCCGAGTGTACAGCCTTTTCACGCGATAGACCGAAGATTTGGTTGTCTGCTTTGCAGCTGAAGGGATTTGAGTTTGTTAAGGCGTTACACCTTGATCCTGTGACATTCGATATGGACCGCGACCTTCTCACTCCTACATATAAGAAGAAGAGGCCCCAATTGCTCAAATACTATCAGGTAGCTCTTAAAAGCTAGGACAAAGGTTTTATTAGTCTATTATTTTAATACATTTCTCAATCACTCACGTATGACATGAAGTTAGTAGAATCAGGTCATGATGTGCTAAATGCTGTTTCTCTTAGATTTGTCTGAGATGTGTTTCTCTTTAAGATTGAATGCTTGATTAGGACAGTCGTGTATATTGGAGTAAAACGTCTGTATGAGTTCTCTCATGTGCAGTTACCAGTCAGCTGTTTGAGAAACATTATGCTTTATATCATGAATTCTTCTAAGAATCTCTTTTCCAAAGAATACTAAATAAAACTTCCTTGCAGGGTGTCATTGATAACATGTACAAGAGTGCAAACAAGCCAAGTGCCTGAAGCGTGTCCTCGTCTGCATTTGTGGCTGTTTAGCATGTGCAATAGTGCAAATAAGCCGAGTGACTGAAGTGTCGGTTGTTTGCCTCCATGGATGTTTCCAGCATTCATTTTCGAGACTGTACATATGTTTATTTAAACAGCTGATGTGTTTCCAGATAGATCGTTTGCTCATCTGCTTTCTATAGAGTAGTGCATGAATCAAACAATTTAGTTATATTGTTGCAAAGCAATGAGAAACAGGGTCGGAACAGAGGTTAACACAATTTCTTGCAGAAGAAACAAGTAATGTTGCAGAGATTACAACATCATTGACAACACAACACAACACAAAGCAGACAACCAAATCTTTTGTCATGCACATTTGGCGACGAAAAACATTTCGTTGCTATTTACGTCGCAAAATTAGCGATAAAATTGCCAACGAAATTATTCGTTGCTAATTGGCGACCACATTTTCAACGACACAATTCGTGGCAAATTAGCGACGAATTTTAAAATGTCGTCGCTAAATTTTGGGGCACCGACTTGGCAACGAAAGTATTTCGTTGCTATTTTCGTGGCAAATGATTAAATTAGCGACGGAATTGGCCGCGAAATAATGTCGTCGCAAATTAGCGACGAATTTTGCCACGAAATAACCCGTCGCACATTAGCGACGAATTTTGCCACGAAATAATCCGACGCAAATAGCGACGAATTACCACGAAATAACCCGTCGCACATTAGCGACGAATTTTGCCACGAAATAACCCGTCTCAAATTAGCGACGAATTTTGCCACGAAATAACCCGTCGCACATTAGCGACGAATTTTGCCACGAAATAATCCGACGCAAATAGCGACGAATTTTGCCACGAAATAACCCGTCGCACATTAGCGACGAATTTTGCCACGAAATAACCCGTCGCAAATTAGCGACGAATTTTGCCACGAAATAACCCGTCGCACATTAGCGACGAATTTTGCCACGAAATAACCCGTCGCACATTAGCGACGAATTTTGCCACGAAATAACCCGTCGCAAATGAGCGACGAATTTTGCCACGAAATAACCCGTCGCACATTAGCGACGAATTTTGCCAGGAAATAATCCGTCGCAAATTAGCGACGAATTTTGCCGCCAATTGATCCGTCGCAATTAGCGACGAATATTGCAGCAGATATATTTCGTCGCAATTTAGCGACGAAAGTTTATTTTTTTCGTCGCTAAATTTTGCGACGCCAATTTCGCGACGACATTTTTTTCGTCGCAAATTTCGTGGCAAACTTAATTTAGCGACGAATTTTGCCAAAATTTTCGTGGCAAATTCCGTGGCTAAATCCCTGTTTTTTTGTAGTGCGATAACGACTCTTTTTTGCATGTATACATACACATGCCACCCGATCATACTAAGATCGAAATCGATATAACCCGCCGCGATTTGGTATGGGCCTGAGATGGCCTGAGCTAAGCCGCTCTAGAGGCTTAGTAATCCATTAGCCCGATTCTTCCGAGATCGGGTCGCGACAGTGGGCAGAAAACTTATTACTTTTGGGCCAAGGGAAGCTCGTAGACTCGACGCTGCACGTTGATTTTCTTCGATGTGCCGGCGACGTCGCACAGTAATCGATTCGACACCGCCATGGCTTTTGACCAAGAATTTTTTTTGTAAATCGAAAGAGTTCGAGGGCCTAGTTGTGTAAGGAAATGTTTGAGAGGCAAATTGCACGAAGATTATAATTTAGGAGATTGAAAGTGGGTTTGATTCATCTCATGAAGAAGAAGAAAAGAGATTGATTATCCAGAGTGGTGATGGTATTTTTTACGAAACTCTGATCAAGATAAGTCGCCAAGAGTGAAAAAAATACCCCAATACCTCAAGAATGGTACGAAACTATGCGTTACAATAATGTCATACGAAAAGGTCATAGAATGAAAAAACAAGGAGTTGTCCTCGAGCGGGTAAGCTCAGTAACTTATTTTTCACTCGGAAAAATAATACCATGACTTCTAAAAGTATATAGAAAATGCAGTTCAGTCTTAAATATTTAAAAATTGTAATCAAATCTTAAAAGCGTTGGGCTTTCTTTGTTATTGATTATATGACTTGTTCATGAGAATCAATCCAAAAGAAAAGTCAATTTTGACTTAAAATCTAGAAAAGGTTGAATTTAAAGTAAAAGCTTCACTCCGGCCTTTGGGAAAAGTTACCAAAAAAGCTATAAGCCTATTGTAATTGTGCCAATTTAGTCTTAATATTTTTTTTTGGCCAATAGAGTCCTAAAATTTTTGCATTTGTACCAACTCAGTCCATCCGGCCAACTTTGGCTGGTCGGCACTAACGTGGCAACTTTTATAAAATTTTAATATTTTTTAAATTTTTTTATTTTTTATTTTCTCCTTCTTCCTCCGGCTGGTCTCCGAATATTAAAATATTATTAAAAATTATCATGTCAGTACCGGCCGGCTTCCACGTCAGCGCTGACCAGCCAAAGTTGGCTAGATGAACTGAATTGGCACAAATGCAAAAGGTTTAGGACTCAATTGAAAAACAAAATAAGGTTTAGAATTGAATTGGCACATTTGCAATAGGTTTAGAACTTTTTTAGTTATTTTTCCCCGGGCGTTGAATCTCAAAATTGAATCATTCGAACTCAAAAAGCATTTCAGTTAGCAATCGAAGGTGCCCACAGTTGGGCAAAGGTAGCTGTTGATTGACGTTAATGAAATTTTCTTGCACAATTCTAGAGATACAAAGGATGTCAAAGGAGATTCTTTCTGATCACTAATTGGAATAATTTGAGCATGGTTGCATGCATGAACTTCATAAGATTGATCCGATCCAATTGAGGATATTCCATCTTATGTAGTCAAACTCAAGGCATAGTTTTATTATATAATCTAGTGACAAATTGGGTAATTTTTTTTTCAAAAGAAAAACCACTAAGCTTACAGAACAAGAAAGTTGTTATAAATTTAAAACGACGTGGTCCATGCAATGTACGCATTGTTCGTCAGATGGGACTAATTGGTCCCTCTCCAGCTATTGTTAGAACTTAGACATCTCGTGATTAATTTGTCACCCGTGATTAATTTGACAAATTCCCAAGTAAAGGACAATTAAGGTCCATACAATGTGTACATTGCTCATTAGATGGGACTAATTGGTCCCCTCTTCGACTATAGTTAGAATTCAGACAGCTTGTGATTCATTTGTCACTCATAATTACCATGACATAATTTCAAGTAAAGGACAATTAAGGTCTATACAATGTACACAATGCTCATTAGATGGGACTAATCGGTCCCCTCCTCTACTGTTGTTAGAACATAGACATCTTTTGATTAATTTGTTTTCATACAGTTGCCTGGACCTCTCCCCCCCCCCCCCCCGAGTAAAGAACAATTAAGGATGATATGATCTAATTACAAATAAAATTAATGTCGCGTCGTACAATTGATATGTTTGTTAATGCAATCTTCATTTTCCTTGGCCATTTCCATGTCACGAATTTACAACTCTTGTTATTATTTTATCCACATGAATTAGAAAAGTGGTGCATTATGATATAGCGACGCAAGGGTGGTCCAAAATAGCTCACGGGTTGCGTAGGAAATAGCTTATATACTTAGAGATACTACTAGGCCATGAAAGAGACCTTTCTTTGACCCCTTTGTAGATGTTGTCCACCTCTCAAAAGATACTCTCCGTAATTGTTTTAATGATGCATTAGTTAGATTAAGTGCCATTAATTTTATATAATTCCCTCTAAAGCTAGTTGTAATTGATTTATCCTAACCCCTAAAGTGTAACTAAATTTATGCTTTTAACTTTAAAGGCAAAATGAATGACATAAGAACTGCTGAGTTTAAGGTCCCAAAGATATGAGTTCTCTAGAAAAAGTTTATGCATACAAAGTGCCATATTATCTTTATGAATTTCATTAACTAGTTTAGAACTCAATGTACGATTATCAAGAAGTCAAATAAAGATAATGTTTAATTTTCAAAACATCGATCTATCTCGTGAGAATCATGATATATGTATTTTGATATTCTAAAAACTAAAGCTCTTTTTTTTTTTTTTTTTCTATACTCTTAATAATTTTTTTGCCGGTGCTCACAGCGCTCCTGGAGATTACTTTTTCTGCATGGTTTCATGGACACCATATTTTAGCTACAATAGTTTACTTGGATTATTCTCATTTTGGGATAGTGACACAAATAGTCCCCTAACTTCGACGTAATATGCAATTAATTTGTTCTATGTAATCCCCGAACTTTATTTCAATGTGTAATGTCGTCCTTGAAATTTTAATTTGTTCAATGTGGTCCCTAAAATTTTAGTTTATGTTCAATCTAGCCCCTAAACTATATGACAATGTTCAATATTGTCCTTGAACTTGAATTAACCGAAGGACAACATCGAACATTTTCATATAGTCTAGGACTATATTGAACATGCACAAAAAGTTTACTGATTACATTGAATAAATTTTAAGTTCATGGACGACATTACACATTCGGCTAAAGCTTAGGGACCACATTGAACAAATTAAAAATTCAAGGATGAAGTTATACATTGAGCCAAAGTTAAAAAATGATTTGTGTTTTTCTCCCTTTTCATTAATATAATTTCCAACCATCGACCCTCATATAAGTACGCTTACATTCAGAGAGAGAGAGAGAGAGAGAGAGAGAGATATGGGCAATAGAAACCCTGGTGTGGATTCTCCCACAACAAATGGAGGAGATGGAAGGTACAGCTACAGAAAAAATTCCCAATACCAGGTCTCTTCATCCTTTTCTTTTTTCTTTTCACGATTCTTCGCTGCTAACATTCTCCATCTGTTGCATGAATAAGCACGAGCTCTTTACACCATAATTCCAAAATAATCTCAAACTAGAGTAAGTGGGGGAGAAGCATCGATCACCATACTTCTTTACATCAGACAAAAAACTGGCTTAGGATATTGCGTGTCTTAATTGCGACTTATATAAGGAGGAAAAGAAACTGCTACACTGATTAATGATGTCTGTTGAGTTGATTCTCAGCGACTGGCTACTAACGTCATGAGCGAAAAGCTCGATGCCGTGATAACGGAGAAATTCGACATTGCGAATCTATCCTCTCCTTCCCATGCAATCCGACTCGCTGACCTGGGATGTGCCACCGGTCCCAACACGATCATAGCGATGCAAAACATTGTGCAAATCTTGCAAAGGAAGTTCAAATCTCAAAGCCCTAATTCTCGAACCTTGCCCGAGTTTCACGTGTTCTTCAACGACAAGATCTCGAACGACTTCAACATCCTCTTCGCGACCCTCCCCTCCGATAAACCCTACTTCGCTGCGGGCGTTCCAGGCTCTTTCCACACCAGATTGTTCCCCGCCGCGTCCCTTCACTTCGTGTACTCCTCCATTGCACTGCACTGGCTCTCCGAGGTCCCGGAGAAGGTGACGGACCGGGACTCGGCAGCGTGGAACAAAGGCAGGGTTCACTACACGAGTGCCCCGCAAGAAGTGGTTGAAGTTTATGCGGAGCAGTTTGCGAAGGATATGGAGGAGTTTTTGAAGACCAGGGCTGAGGAGGTAGTGAGCGGAGGGATGGTAGTGATTATCATGCCGGGAATTCCGCATGGTATGCCTCATCGGCGAGTTCCGAGTGGGCTTATGTATGATCTCATGGCTTCTAGTCTCATGGACATGGTGAATGAAGTAAGTACCTATATAGGTCGAACATCATACAATTGGTTGGCTTTCATCGACAAGAAAGTAATCCGCCTTTGCCTTTTTTACCTATTTTTTCTAGGGTCTAGTCAGTGAAGATGAAGTGGACTCCTTCAACTTGCCACTGTATGCACCCTCGCCGGAGGAGATGACTACGCTGGTGACCAAGAATGGCGACTTCACCATTGAAGCGATGGAGCTAACGAACCCATCGCCCAACATGAAAGGCCCCATCGACGTCCATGGATGGATGGTGCACGTGAGGGCAGCAATGGAAGGCATGCTTGTGAAGCGCTTCGACAAGGAAAAAATCGACGAGTTGTTCAATCGATTGGTTCGGAAGCTGTCCGGCGAGTGCTCTCAAGAACTTGAATCTTGCTACAGAGAAGGCATTCAGCTCTTCACCGTTTTGAAACGCAGATAAAGTATCGATAACGATCGATGCGTAGTTGCTTGTGCGCTTACGAATGTTGATTGCTCGCTCTTTGTCCGATAGCAGTTGATTCCCTACGCTTGTCCTTTATTCCCTACTCAAGATTCGCTTGTAAAAAATGCTTGCCCTACTTTCTAGTTTTTGTTCAATAAAAAATCCTACTGTATTGTGTTTATGAAAAAAGAACTAATGCCTTGTTTGGTTCCCATGCAACGAGAATATCGTTCCCTTGGAAAGGATCGTTGTGTTTGGCAATACATTTACATATCACGTTATCTGCAATAGGATTAGCAGGGGAATAGAAATTTCCAAAAACCTCATAATAAGATCATCTTGCCTGTTTCGATAATCATGATTATTAGAGTACCAAAACAACTTGTGGACCGGCGCACTGATAAGTTGTTTGGGCGTTTCACCTAAAGAAATTAGAGGTACTAATTATGATATCTTGTATCGCTCTTAGGGTTCTCACCCTTAAGCGCCATAGACTTGTGTGACTCTATAAATATGAACTCTAGGTCTGGAATGCGAAGCCGGCCACAACCGATGAAAAGGTAGTTGGTGAACAATTAACACCGTGAAAAAATAAAGAGTTAGACACTCAAATTTCACAAACAACCTAAGTTAGAGGAGCATATCTAAACATTACCCTCCAAAGATAGCTAGTCGAAGATGAAGACAAGAAGGGCTTCAAATGTGCAGTATTTTAACTTTCTTTAGAGGAAAATTTTGGCAGTTAAATAACTGCTTAAGGCGCTAAATTTCGACCTTTTGGAATTGATTTTTGACTCGGATGGAAATCCTGCCTATTTTCTGAGGGAATGCTAAGCTGAAGGGAAGTGATTTGCCCAGAAAGTTGGAATAGTCGCACGTTGAAAAGTTCAAGATACACGCTGGAGTCGAGGTTTGAATGCTGCGTTGTCGCGTGTGCAAAAAGTCTACTCTGGCTGCTTTAATTAAACCATTAGGGTTTTGAACCGAAGTGGAGGATCAAGACCGACGTCAGTTGTGCATTTGAATGTTCGCTTTTGCTGATCATCGCTCCGACAAGTCACTTGAAAATTCAGACCACCGCTAAGGTTCACTTGATATAAAGAGGTACTGAACCACTGAGCAAAAATAACAGCTGAGTTCAAATTGTCCACCATCTGAGAGGCGCACACACAGAGAGAGAAGAGAGAGATGAGCAACGTCGAAACCGAAATGCCGGCAACATACCCCATGAACGGCGGGGAGGGAGCTTACAGCTACAGCAAGAACTCTTACTTCCAGGTTATGATTTTCATGCACTTTAATGGTGTTGTCGCTAAGCAAATGTGCATGTAAATAACAGATGCAGAAACCATAAACCCGAGATTTTCATGCAATTTTTCCCGAGGGAAATGGCTGATTCTACGAGTCTTTCTCGACCTTTCAACTAGGGAATGAATTGTCGTCCTCACGAATTTGAATACCATGTTACAGAGAGCGACTACAAATGATCTGAAGGCCTTGATCGACGAGGCAATCATTGACAAGCTCGACGTAGAAGCTCATGTCTCCTCCCGTCCTGCCACAATCCGCCTGGCCGACCTTGGCTGCTCGGTCGGACCAAACACCTTCATCGCCATGCAAAACGCCATCCACGCCATCCAAATGAATCTCACATCCAGAGGCCTCCTTACCAAGATGCCCGAATTCCAGGTTTTCTTCAACGACCACGCCGCCAATGACTTCAACACCCTCTTCAAGTCCCTCCCTCCAGAAAGACCCTACTACGCTGCAGGGGTTCCGGGGTCATTTCATGGGCGGCTGTTCCCGGTGTCTTCCCTCCACTTCGTGCACTCGCAGTACGCGCTCCAGTGGCTTTCGAGAATTCCGGACGCTATGTCTAATAGAAACTCTCCGGCATGGAATAAGGGGAAAATTCACTGCACAAACGCTTCCGAGGCTGTGTGCAATGCATACGCAGGTCAGTTCAACAAGGATATGGAAGCGTTTCTGAAATCTAGAGCAGAAGAGGTCGCCACGGGAGGGATAGTGGTACTAACCATGCCTGGAAAACCAGATGATGTTCCATATTCTAAGATACCCGTGTGTTTAATGTATGATTTTATTGGACTGAGTCTCATGGACATGGCCAAAGAGGTATGGTATCACAATATCTCCAACTCTTGTTCCACCGTCTTGTTTAATCTTTTATTAGACTGAAGAAGCAAACAGTAAGTCTATAGACAATAATGTTTTCGCAATTCTTCTGAATCCAGAAATTTCCCACGTTTCCTACTATCATGGGAGATCAACATTAGACTGCATACAATTTTAACTTCGTTCAACTGACAGAAAGCCACAAATTGGCGAGCTTTTCGCTGCAGGGAACAATAAGTGAAGAGCAAGTGGATTGCTTCAACCTGCCGCTGTATGCCGCGTCTCCGGCGGAGATTGCACGGCTAGTCAAAATGGACGGTAGTTTTCACATAGAGAAGATGGAGTTGCTCAACACCCAAACGAGGTATGAAGGTGGAGTCAATGCACAGGAGATTGTGATGCACCTAAGAGCAGGCTTGGAGGGGATTATCAGCAAACACTTCGGAAGTGAGATTGTCTACGAACTCTTTCGACGTCTTGTGGAAAAGACTCGGGAGTTCAGCCACCTACTTGACTCGAGCGACAAGGAAGGGACTCTAATGTTCGTTGTTCTCAAACGCCATTGATGCATCTTTGGAAGATGACACTAGTGCCCTCTACCCAGATGTACTAAAATAAAGTGGCTAATACCTAAATTTACTCAGTTTTATCTAGATTAAGTGATCTTTCGTGGTGATTTCAGTGTCAGCATTTCCATTTCAATATCAATCGCTCGTTAGAGTCGATGAGGGCCTTATCAAATGCTTCTCAACTGATTCAGACCCTATCCTGCAGACCTCGAGAGAAACTAAAGAAAAGAACAATAACTATCTCAAGAATTCCGGTAAAGAAATCCAAAAAGTGGGTAAAGAACTTTCATGTGAAAGAATATGGCGACGTGCATGCTGTTTCATTGAATCGGCTAGCACTGACATTGGATCGTTTGCCTGCATAACTAGGACGCTGAGATAAAAAGGAGTTCCTTATATATATTCACACATAAAAGCAAACTACAACAGTACCAAAGATAGTAACAGATTGACATATGCCATAAGAGCATGTCCGTGGAACTTACATGACAACTGATGCAAATCATTTGTTTTCACAAAGAAGAAATACATCTAAGATATACTTGAACAATTCGGAGAATTTAACTCAGAATCTACGGTCAAATGCTGATTTCTGCTAACCTCTCTATAGAAGCTCTTTCTCTTTTAATGTGAAGGAGCTCTTCATAAACACACCAAGGAAAACTTAAGAAATGATCTTCTTGATCCTCCTCCTTGTAGCGGCCCCAGAATTCCGGGTGGTAGGTGACATGATACCAAGCTGATGCCTTCGCATATGTATTAACACCTCCAGAAGCTGATCCTGACTTCATATCATTGAACCATGACCTGGCTTCCTTTCTCAAGGACCTCCCAGCGGAACTTATACCTTCCAGGTCTCTTCTTTTATCAAAATATTTCGACTTCGTCAGGATATTCCCACTCAGCATTTCAGCCTCAGTTTTGATGCCATAATAATGCATCAAGCTCCTCAATTTGCAGTCATACTCAAGTTTGTACTGAAAGGCTTCCAGGACATAGTCCTCAAAGCCTTCTATTTCCATTTGACAATCGTAGGAGCTCAGAGCAACTTCCATCGTGAAGGAATTTATAGAATTGGTATATGGTGCAATCCCCTTGACCTCTCTGTAAAGCTTCCCAATCACATGCTGAGACTCATAAGTGCACTTATCAGACTTTTCCATGAAGTCTGGGTATTCTCTAACTCGCAGATGACCTGGAATTTTAGCAGGAACACCAGTTTTTGGGAAGTCAACTGCTATGGAAAATAACTCTGCAAGCTCAGCACATGATTCGCTGCACGCCTTCCTTGGCTCCTTATCTGCGAACACTGTGTGAGAGTTTGCAATAATCCCTAAACTATCATTGACCATGTAATCTGCGAAGTACTCCACGACCTCCTGGATGTTAAAACATTAAATTGGGACAGCATGAGGTTATTAGTTATCCACTGAGAAGTTTCTATCATCAGAAGACGCTAATAAATGAAGTTCCTCGTGAAACTAATATAGAGATGTCGAATGAGAAAAACTTTGCAAGTTTGAAGAGGCATGCTACGGAACGGAAGGGCACTATCTTTAACAAGTTAAACAACTATAAGGTTCACGTGCTGAGCAACAAGAATTACACTATGCTAATAAAACAGACTAGATGCTCAAATATCTGCTTTGTAATGAACATTGCCAAATGAGTTGCGCCATAATTTTAATGAAACGGTGCCATCCATATGATCTAGCTTTCAAGTATCTCATTGCTTCATAAACTATGAGGGGATCTAGTGATGACTTGTGCATCTACTGGTTTCCCTGATAGATGACTTACATGGTTGCACATAGAAACTCTCCATTCAGAAGTACCAGAACATAGCCTATTCCGTTCTACATATTGTATTATATGATTACAAATAGATTTGAAGAACCAAAAGATGGAGAACCGAAGGGGAAGAAACAATGTCGATGCCAAAGATGACAACTATCTGTACAAATTTGAAAAGTTCAATTTGCTAAGCCATGACAAGGTATTCCTTTTCAATTCAGTTCTGAGTAAATTGAAGATGTTGTCAGTCCACATAAATTATGGTCCAGTTCCAGCAATAATGGCGTATCTATGCGATAACTAACAAGAACATTCAACTCGGGTTTTTGTCAAAATCTCTGTTCATATTGCTTGTCAAAAGAATATGATATCTGGGTAAAAACAAAACCACACTAGAATACCATTGCAACCGTTCTTTAGAAGTCATTGATCTCATCTAACAGCCTCAACTAAGATTTATTGCATATAAGCATATCACTCGAACAATATGGATGCAAACTACCATCAGTGTGGTCCTCTCAAAGATAATGTTTAACAGGCAAGCATGAGGCCAATGAGTACCTCAATGGTGATATCATGATCAAGAGTTACAGTAGGTGCTGGGGTATAATCCATGGGTTGACACAAACAAGGAGGAACCAGATCAGGATCCCAACAAACAAAGTAGATATCTCCATCCAGATCACTTCCCGAACATTCATTTGGATGTGGCCTGGAGGTTAGTAGCGAAATATCAGAAAAATGTGTAGATTATGCGTAAATGCTATCTGGTACGGGGAGGGAACTTGCATGAACAAACAGGGAAATTAAATCTAGGTCTGCTCCATGATTGCTCGTAATTATGAAGTCTAGCGAGTCCGGATAAATCAATCTTTTTGGTATCTATCAAGTAAATAACATGAGAGCTACAATGATTATCACGACCTGAAGAAATATGTCAAGTTTTACTTATAGCCAGAGATGCCGGTTGACCAACCAGATGAAAAAATGGAGTTGAGAGGTAATGTGATCAATGATTTTATCTGCTTACATATGGTTGTCTAAGATGGATAACATGGGTTTGTTAGGACAATATCTTTTGTGAAGAAGTCGCCATATTGTTTGTACAAATCCCCAGTTACATGAATGTTGCCATCTATACAAATTACTAAATACATGACCAAACAAAGAAAATGCTGATACGCCTTTCAGTTCATTCACATGCTGAATACTCTGTCCTTGATAGCTTTGACAAAATCTTTCTCATAAAAGTTTCTGTACATTGTCAACAGCACCTTGGTATCTTTATAAACTAGTGCACTCTCCATGTTTTTACAAAATAATCACAATTGCCCAGTAAACCCACTATGGTAAGATTGGCTAAGGTTTTCTATTCTTCTTCTTTTTTTCTTTCTTTCTTTATTTATTTTTTTGTGGGGGGAGGGGTTGTTGGGGAAACGGTTGGCTGAGACCGGAGGTTTGAGACAATAAAAAGTGGAAAAAAAAAACAGAGAGAAATGAGTCCAGACTTAACTGCCTAGAATGTTACTCGGTGGGAATGAGAAAAACTCACATAGAAGGAAATGAGTACCAGCAGTAAAAGGAAAAAACTTACCTCTTTCCTTTCTGAGGAAAAACAATGCAATCAACCATATGGTGCAGAGACGGAACATCAACAGCCTTTAAGACACGGACATCTCCAGGATGCAGGCAAGGGTTTTTTGCAACCACCAAGTCTCCCTGAAATATAAAGGTGTCGAGGAGTGACTCACTTCTGCTCGACTTTAGCATGGTTTTGATTCCAATCTGCAAATTTCCAACACTAGACAGTTGCACAAACACCTGACCATATTTCAAAGTCCTTGTTTCATCCAAACATCCCATCATCGATCTTCCATTTGGCACAAAGATCCTTGCTTTGGTACGCAAGTCAAGCAACTTCGATGCGCAGAATGTTCGAAGCATCATCGATAGAAAGGGTTCCACATCTGGCTCATAACCACAGATAAGCATTTCTAGAAGAACCTTAGTACTCTCTCCTGGAGACATAACCTCCAGTGCATGCTGCGCCACCAGAGGATCCGTTAAAATAGCATCCAGTTGACATAGCGCCTCTCTTTGCTTCCTTTCAAAAATATGATCCTCGACTCCAAGAGTAGACAACAGAGTAATAATCTGGCGATTAAGAAAGCAAGGCTGATACCTGCTCCATGCTAAAACATCTAATTTCGTATTTGATGATTCGTATTTGAGCATGCTGCTTCTTAATGATAATTTTTTTGATGAAGTTGGATCCACTGCCACAACACCTTTGAACCCACCATACCGAATCTGAAATGCAGATGGGGTTGAACTTATAAGGCCACATTTTCTAGCCACTTCCACAGCAAATTGGCGAGATATTTTCCCAATACCATCAGAGAAAACATATTCAACTCCACGCCTTATGGTTTTCACATCTGGTATCCTTTCAACTTCATCTTTCCTGACGTTAAGAGTTTCTGTTGATGAACCAAAGGATTGACCTAGTCTGGCAGCATATTTTGCCACATTTCGTATCTTACGAAAATCCCCCATCCACTCCCTTATATCTGCTGCAGTAAGCCCTTCCCTGGAAGCAAACATCCAAACAGAACTATCCCGTAATTGACTTGATGAAAAGGCAAGAAACTCAAACCTCTTATCACCAATAACAATTCCCTCTCCCAATGTTGAGACTATCCTCTTATAAATTCCGCTTCGCCTTTCATCATTTGCAGAGTTGCGCGGAGACAAATTTGTTGAATAAATTTTGTCAAGTTCCTCATCAACAAAAGAAACACGGAGAAAATTATCGATATCTCCAAGATAGTGACGCAGCACCCGATTGGAAACATTCACTTCTGGACCACAAAAGTACATCTTAGAAGGAGTTACTTGAACCCTACGTACATACACCAACCCATCATCTAAAGAAAGAGTGCCAGCTGTAGGTTTATGGTCAGTACTCAGATACCTCCGATACTGCTCCTCAAGCCAAGTTACAGGACGGTAACAGCACTGTTTTAGACGACCCAGTTTTTCCAAAGCATGTTCTACGCAAGCAACATTCATGTCCATTCTTCTCGGATCAATCAGCCGGAAAAATTTTGAATCCAGAACCGGCCACGGTAGATACCCATGCTGAACCAAGGAACAGACCTTGAACAAGATTCCATATGGCAAGGCAACTCCAGCAGGTGGAAGCACAACAGGTACAAGATCTGAACGATAAGTACAAGGAGGGGTACATTTCAGGGTGAACTGCCCACTCTGTTCTTTGCAGCAAACAAGATACTTATCGAAATCAGGAAGCTGATGATGATGTTGAAGTTCCAAACACAAAGAGGAAGCTTGGCCAATACAGAAAGATGGGGTAAAATCAACTTCCCTAACCCATTGGTCATCAGGAGCTTCCATGAAATATTTGAGAGTGCAGGAATCGTTTTCATGGATCCGAGGGGCACCTAGGAACTGGTAAAATAAGACCACAGAGAGATCAAAAGGAAAAAAAAAAAATTAGTAGTGTCCAGCTTGACGGGCATATAAAACCATTGTGCTATTAAAGGGGAAAATGGCTGCTTGACCAATAATATGAGGATTGGGGAAGTTCATAAATCAAACATCATAGAAAGAGTATCACCCTCAAAGAAGTAAAACAGCAGGTCTTTTGCATATTGTGATTCACTACAACCTGCCCTGTCTAGGCCCTCCTACCGCATATGATTCGTCAACATTAACTACCAACAAGAACATAGCAATTCGATGTTTTGGCTTAAACCATCAAGCATTAAGTTGAAGCATCAAACCTGAATGACTAGATACTTCAGAGTTTGACCACGCGGTTGGTGTAGCTGCATCTGCCAAATATTCTCATAGGAGAGCTCAAGCATGTAGTCCACAAAACCATAGGTTAAGAGGAAAAACAATTTTCTCATGCCAAATCCAAATTTTACGGAGGCATTTGGGCTCTCCCACAAGGCAGTGAACGTATCCTCAGAAGTCTGACATCCAAAATGCAAAGTTACATCATCCAGGCAGTGCTGAAAGACCTTGGGATTTGGAACAATATCAGAACCCCATTCCGAAGCCATTAAATATGAATTACCATACCAGAGCTCCTTATTATTAGCGAGAAAAATAATATCTTCGCTGTCACATTTAGCAGTAAATTGAACATGTGCACATGTTCTTCGCTCTCCAACTCTTGGTTTCAGAATTTCCACTGCATAAACAGTCATTTTGCCAAGATATTGCTCCAGAAAATCCTTGACTGCTTCTGCACTAATGGGTGAGGAGAACCCGTACAACTGAATAGTCGTACTCCTACCCATGCTATCTCAAAGATTCTAACTGCATTTGAAAAGAAGAAGAAGAAGAATGAAGTTAACTTGAAGACATAACATGGATATTGCCTCGGCGCAATGCTCATAAAGATGACAGATTGAGTTCCATAACACAAAAACTAAAGAGTCAAACTACGCAATCTCAAGTCTTACCTCTTTAGCTATTTGCAGATACATCTAGACACATTTTCAAGAACAAAAACTAGACATGGTCAAAAGTGGCTATTCACAACTCATCAACTAGTAACCACCTCATAACTATGCAGGAACGCGACGGTGGCCAAGTTCTATATATGATTGCGTGACCAAATTAAGCGCTTGGCGGGATGAGAACTTCAGATCCTCGAGATGACCGAGCCAAGTACAACAACACAAGCATGTTGATCCGCTTCCTCCAAACGAGATCGTCGATCCATGTCCGAAACAAATGCTAAATGGATTCTTAATCCAACACCGTCTATTTCAAATGAAGTGCACAGTCAAAGCATATGGCTCCGTCTCTCCCTCACCGGAACGTCTCGATTACGCCCGCGGCGGCCACGCATCTTCGACCGAATTAAGTAACGTAAGAGCATCTTAGCAAGCAGGATAGCGGGAAGAGGCTTTTAAAACATCTACGACCAATTGGAGTAAGAAAACTTCGCTCGAAAAGGCGAGAAATGATGATTACAGAGATGAACAATCTGAGAGCTCAAAATCTAAGTTACGAGAGCGAGCGTCGCGATCATAGAAGTCGTGTTCTTACATGGAATCGGCATTCGCAGCCGATGGACCGGAAACGGCCGGCGTGGCCTGAAGCACTCCATCTCCGGAGGCTCCGTCGTGGCAAAAGCCACGACAGAAGGAGGAGAGAGAGAGAGAGAGAGAGAGATGTCAGACTCTTCAGTGCCGTAATGTGAGTTTGACTACCGTCAACGCCGGAGTTGGCATATAAAATAAGAACATTGAGCAGCGCCACCGGCGGTCGCTTAGGTCTGTCGCAGCCGCGTCATCTCACGCGCCTCCGTGTATTTATATATTTTTTTGGTCGAACGCCTCCGTGGATTTTACTTTACATGTTTTTACGATTAACAAAGGACCGATGCTAGTAATTTTTCATCGTTAATATTCAAGATCTTAAAATTAAAAGAGAGTAATGCTAGATTTATTAGAGGTATATTAACTTTACTTTATCATGTGTTTTCTATTTTTTTATGTACGATGGTCGTTATAAAATTAATAAATAAGAATAACTAATTTCTGAGAAAATAATTTAACTTGTTTGCTACAATTAAGGTTGCTTTTTGGTTGAATTTTTTAGGAAAGTTTTTGGAAAAATTCAAAACATTTTTAGTTAAAAGAGTTCTCTGAAATACAAGTTGCGTTTGTTAAATTGTAATTTAAAAATCCATTGTGAAGCAACTATCGGTAAAACAGTGTTTGAAAATTTATTTTTGTAATAATTGTTCTTACTTTTTTGTTAAAAAAAAAAATTCAAAACCTTCGCCGACGTCGACGAAGAGTCAGGCCGTCGACGTTTGGCGTTGGCGACCCCTGGCGAGGGTCGCCTGAGGTCGTGTGAACTTGCCGACCGCCCTCACGCAGAGAAGATGAACAGCTATAACAAGGGAAAAATCGATAAAAAAAAAACAAATGGCAAAGATAGTTTTGGAAGAAAAAACTACTAACTCTAGGACTTGTACACCAAGAAAGCTGAAAGCCCAAGGCATCCCGAGACCAGCCTTGGCAAAACCAACTTTTCCCCATGGTAAATTGAGAAAAATTTACCAGACATCCACAAAATTTGGCTTAAGGGGCCCAAAGTCTCTTGGAAAAGCGTTTCTCAAACGGACCCTAAATAATGGAACATATATGTACGATTGCAAAGAAATTAAGGATGAGCCATTCACAGAGAGGACTCAACTTGGGAATTCTAAAGTTTCATATTTTTTTTTTCCATTTACATGCAAAAATTGACAAGCAAGGAAAACAAAAAATGGAACAAAACTAAGTGATTTGTCCATCACGTATCATAAGGACATCCTCAGCAAGCAATATATCCCTGTGAGAGAACTTCGGACCATAAAAAGGACACAGAAACAAGAGCATACAAGAGAATTCAACTTGTGCAATCATGCAACGGACAGAGACTCTTTTGGGGATGACGACTGACCATGGCGACGGCGACGGCGATGGCGATGATGGATTGGGCATAACAAGAAGACGCATCTCCCAAACATCGGATCACTAACCATTACAGAACCCGTAATATGACCCAAATGAGGAGAGAGAGAGAGAAATGATCCAAAGATGTTGGAGCGAGCGCGTGAAAGGGAAGGAGAGATTTGGGGGACTCACCAGTCACCAGGTCGGAGAATTTGACAGAGATGCGCCAGAATGCTGAAATGTTGCCGATGGGGGAGCGTTGCATCAAAGTGCGAGAAGCGAGACCTACTTGTCGCTGGAAAAAAAGAGCAGTGAAAGCAGAAGAGAAGCTTTGTCTGTCAACTCTAGTCAACCATCCCTCCTTCAGAAGTTTCTCTCTTTTGCCCCGATAAAAATCCCACCTTCAGAAGTTTTCTTTCTTCCTGTTAAGATCCCACCTTCAGAAGTCTCTCCCTCTCTCTTGCCATGGGCTGTGATTCAGTCCATCGCAGGAGTTTCCAGCCCTGCTGTGTCCACTTCTGTGCACCTATAGTATGCCCTAAGGAAAAACATTTTCTGTTGACTTCATTAACATCTCGAGATTACTTACTATAGATCTCAATCTTTAGTGGGCTATATTAGTCAAGGAAGACAATGTGAATCGAAGGATTATCAAATCACTCTCTTGCTTGTTTTCATTTAAATACAAAGTTTTGCACTTATCACAGCTTCTATACCTCAATCTTGTTATGATTCGGCGCACAAATCACAAACGATTTAAAGTGTAATAGCAAGAAAATAAAATCGATACAAGGTTTATTATGATTCATCCTCAAACTAGGGCTACGTCCCGCAAAGGATTTTAATATAATTAGCATATCGCACTTCTCGTTACATCACTCAATTACAAACGAAAAAGAGTATATATAGCATTTTCATTAATGTATCTAATCAGAGCAATGAAAAAAAAAAAACATGGCTGGAAACACATGCGCTTTTAGCATCTTCCTGGTGGGGAAGCTAACACAAAAGGAGAGGGTTATGATTAGTGTGTGACCCACATGATTGTGACATACTCTTTATCTTTTCTCCTTGTTTTTTTAATACCACAAAAGAAAAATAATACCACTAAGAATGCGATAACAACTTTAGTAACGGGAGAGCGGCACTGTTACAGACCAAATTTGGAATTGCACAATTCCTATAAAATTGTAATAGAATTACATAGGATGTGAGATGCGGCTAAAACGAATCTCCTCAAGGTGATTGGTTCCTGCTGACGGTGCTGAGCAGCTTCGCGCACTATGACTCCCAAGATATAATACCTTGAACTCGTCTAAATTAGCACTATGTAAACAGAATTATGTCCAAGACTTTTCAAAACCGGCACACTTAGAAAAAAAAAAAGAAGAAGTGAAAAGATGACAGAGGTATTTCTCTTTTTTGAAAGAAGAATAGCTCAAAACAATTTATCAAATTTGAAAGTTTACGTACTCAAGAGATACATGAATTAGATAGATTCATGAATACAAGAGATACATGAATTCAAGAGATACATGACTTCAAAATAAATATGAATTAAAGACATTCATTGAATTCAAGAGATACATAAATAAAAACAGACAGTACCTCGATTCAATCACCTTCGTTGATCCATTAACTTATTAACTACATGTTTGCTTCTTTTTGGTGAAAACTTTGAGAAACAACATTACGCCATAATAGAGGGATCTACATAACTTATCCGCCACCCTCCAATACAAGATCTAGGAATTTTCATCAGTTGACAAAGATCGAAATGATCAACCGACGGCCTAATGTTTAACTCAACAGAGTTGAGCTCAACAATTAACCACCCATTTACGCCTTGCGAACAACATGAACCTAGAAGGGAATGGAACCAGGAAACAACATTCTCGTACGCCAAATCATCGGCTAGAAGAAAAGGACAGTATCGAAACCTGGAAAATTACCAAAAAGGTCATAAATCTATTGTAATTGTATCGATTCAGTCCTAAACCTTTTTTTTTTTCCAATTGAATCCTAAACCTTTTCAGTTCACCCAGCCAACTTTAGACGGTCGGCGCTGTTCTCATATATATATTATTATTTTCTTTTCTTTCTTTTTAGTTTTTTTCTTCTTCTTCTTCCTCGGCGACTGGCTGGAGGGAGAAGGATAAGAAAAAATAAATAAATATTTGAACAAATATTAAATTATTATTTAAAATTGCCATTTCAGCCCCGACAGCGCTACATCAGTGCCGGCCCGCCAAAGTTGGCCGGATGGACCGAATTGGCACAGTGCAAAAGGTTTAGGACTCAATTGATAAATAAAAAGGTTTATGCCTGAATTGGCCTAATTGCAATAAGTTTAGGATTTTTTTGGTAATTTTTCCTGTCCAAACCAAACTCGTGATGCAAATGGACAGTGTTTAAAGAGATAGTCTTGCGACCAAAAAAAAAAAAAAAGAGATAGTCTGTACATGTTAAAGTATAGAAGAGGCAATTCGTGTCCCTCGGATTATCGCTGCCCATCCCCAATTTGACAAAAGTAAAATTACAACGTAGAGGTTATTGAGATTTACACTAAAGTGACTTGTATGGAGACCCGACCCAGGAACTCCCCTTGACAAGGTGCTCGACGAAGATGGTTCCGAATGCACCATTTTACTCCTCTGCACCTCCTTTTTCACTCGATCTCTTTTTTCCATCCCAACTTTCTTCATTGCTAAATTGCTAATCCTTGAAACATAAGCACTCCCTACCGAAGAAAGCGGGAAAATTACCAAAAAAGTCCTAAACCTATTGCAATTGTGCCAATTCAGTCCTAATTTATTTTTTTGCCGATTCAATCCTAAAGCTTTTGCAATTATGCTAATTCAGTCCATTCAGCCAATTTTGGTCGTCTGACTACATATTATTTTAATAATTTTTTATTTTATTTATCATTATTTTCTTTTTTTTCTCTTCCCTCTTCTTCTTCCTATGGCCAGACTGGCCAGAGGCGACGCTGGCGAGCCTCGATCTAGAGAGGCCCAACCTCGCAAGCGTCGCCAGGCAAGGACGGCTGAGACCTCGCCAGATCTACTTCAAGATCCTTTTGATTCAGATGGTGCTCGACGATTGAGGAAGATGAGAACAAAATTGTAGATGCTCGACTATGGAGATCTTGAGAGCAAAAATGGAGGAGTTCAGAGAGGCTTGGCTAGCTACCAGATAATCAAGCGCGGCTAGAGAAGGAGGAACCACAGCCAAACGGAGGCGGGATTGGCGAGGTTGGCCTCGTCTGGCGACGGCAAGGCTCACCGCGAGCTTTGCCTGCTCGCGCGGTGTCGCCTCTGGCCATCGATTGGCTAGAGGAGGAGGAGGAAGAAGAAGAGGGAAGAGGAAAAAAATATAAAAAATAAAAATATTGATAAAATATTAAAATATTAAGTTGCCGGACGGTCGGCGCCGGCCGATCAAAATTGACCGGATGGACTGAATTGGCACAATTGCAAAAGGTTTATGACTGAATCGAAAAAATAAATTATGACTGAATTGGCACAATTACAATAGATTTACGACTTTTTTGGTAATTTCCCCTTAAGAAAGCAAGTAACACAAATTAACTTCACAGACAGTAACGATAATCTGCTTAGCTAACTGTGGATTTTGGAGGAAAAAATAAAGTACATTCCTATGGTAAGCCGACGGGCTACGATTCAAGGTTTCTAGTTGAACTCGAATTGTTCACTCTGTTGATTCTGTTAGCAATTAATGTAAAATTTATGCGAAAATTCATCAAGACAGGAATCGTTGATCTTCATGATTTTCACATACAATAAGAAGACATACCTTTAGACATAGCGAAGCCTTTAATCACGATCATTGTTGCCGAAAACCTGGGAGACGATGAAGACCGGTTTCTCTCCCTTAACCATTCTGTTATCCTTAACGTTGTTTTTCCGATGGAAAGAGAACAACTTTTAGCATTACGTTAAAATAATGTCTGTTCATTTATCGTAGGATGGAGAGAGGACCGAACTTCTTTTGAAAAAACGTTATCCAAAAGGTGCCTCTTCAAAAGGAGCCTTCCATCAAAGCATATCAGAATATCACCTTTTCAATTGTATCTTTTCATAACCAATATATTTAACTTTATAGCATGTAAATAATTATCAAACCAATATTAATAACATCATGTGGGCCACAATAATTCTTACATTCTCCCACTTAGCCCATATGAGCTTTCCTTTCATGGTTTAATAAAGACTATAATGTGCATTATAACATGCTAAAACTTTTCTTAAAATTGGCTATCACATAATAATCACAATAAAGTAAAGAAGACTAATGCGAGTCGCAGCAGTTGCGCGTCATTGATCGACACAGTCCCTTCTTTGTGCTACAAGTATAGCTCTCTACTCATCATGATTCATAAATAAGAAATATAGCAATAGTCCAACTATAATGTCTCTGGTAGAGACTATCCTGTCAAACATTCATATACTTCTATCATGTATACTAAGTAGAAAACATGATATATCAGAAACACACATAAATGAGCACAGAGTATCAAATACATAAACTCAATAGAGTCATAATACAATATCATTAGTGACATCCAATAATGTCTATCCTTTCAACATATTCATTAAATATTTTGGGCGGCAGTCCCTTTGTTAATGCATCTGCAATCATAAAATTGGTGCTAATATGCTCAATTGACACTTTCTGTTTTTGAACTTCTTCTTTGATAAACAAGTATTTGATTTCCATATGCTTAGCACCCTTAGAATACTTGTTGTTCTTAAAGAAGAAAACTGGTGCAGAATTATTATAGTAAATTTTCAGCGGCATGGCAATACTGTCGACAATCACAAGCCCTGAAATAGTGGTGGCCACGGGCCGGTTTGGGCCCGGAATCGACTCGGAACTGGCCCGGGTCAAACTTGAAATCGGCCCGGCCCATATGGGCCGGTTACGGGTTATAGTTTTTTTGAACCGGCTCGGAACTGCCGGTTCCGAACTGGCTTATAGCCGTTTGGGGCTTCAGGCGGCAAGCAACGGTCAAATTTTGACCGTTGCCTTGCAAAGGTCAATTCCTCTTCTTTTTTTTTATTAAATAAATCTATCCTAAGTTCCCAATTATTATAAATATCCATTTTCATCTTTCATTTTTTCTCACAAATTCTCTCAAATTCTCTCAATTCTGTGACTCTGTCAATTTTCTGAATCCATTTTCTACTCAATTCTCTCAAAAAATGACAAGTGAAAGCAGAGGTAGTGGTAGAGGAAAGAGCCCGATAGGGGAATCCGATTAGCCTCATCCTCATGATCCTCATGATTTTGTATATTTGGGAGACGATGTTGTGATATCAATATTATTCCCAACATCGAGCACGTCCCAACGCAAGAAAGTCTGCATCCTCCTACCAGTATCGAAGAAATATCAATAACAAAGAGTTGGAACGGGAGGGTACATCCGACATATGTGAACACTTCACGAAGAAACATTTAGGCGAAAACAAGTATCAGGTAAAATGTAAATATTGTGGGGCAACATACAAATTTACAGCT
The DNA here is from genome assembly GCA_029784005.1 of Lenwebbia sp. NSW1173648. Classification (NCBI taxonomy): domain Eukaryota; kingdom Viridiplantae; phylum Streptophyta; class Magnoliopsida; order Myrtales; family Myrtaceae; genus Lenwebbia; species Lenwebbia sp. NSW1173648. The sequence goes on from JARCGZ010000011.1 coordinate 4,449,631, forward strand.
GGAGGCGGCTATGGAACATTTAAACGACATCTAAGGTCGAAACATCCAAAGCAAGCGGGGATCGACACCAGCCAACAACAAATTTTCGGGTACACCAATTCTAACTCTCCTCCTTTATTTCGTTACAATGAAAATGTTTATAAAGAAGAATTAGCTAGATTTGCTGCCGTTGAACGTTTATCGTTTAATTTTGGTGAAAAAGTTGGTTTTAATCATTTTACACAAACTGCATGTACTCCACAAGCAAAACATGTTTCGAGAAATACGCTTAAACGTCAACTTTTTGATATTTATAAAAGAGAAAAAGAAGATTTGAATCTTTTTTTATGAATTTCAATGGACGTGTGCATATAGGTAGCAACATTTAGAGTGATCGTTGGCAAAATTATTCTTATATGGGTATTACATGTCATTGGATAGGCGATGATTGGAACATTCAATAAAGAGTTATTGCAGTTTGAGTTTTTTATGATAGGAATACGACAATTAATATTTACAGAATAATTAAGCAAGTTTTAGAAGAATATTTGTTGGTTAATAAAAAAAATTAGTTGGTTTTGATAATGCCACAGCAAATACCGCTTACATTCCCTAGTTAGAAAAGATTTGTAAACCCGCTTTTGGTGGACAATTTTTTCACGTTAGATGTGCTTGCCATGTTTTAAATTTATATGTACAAGATGGTTTACAAACACTTGATATTTTTCTCAACCTAATAAAGACAGCAATTTAATTTTTATGGAGACATTCCCAAATTATGAAAGAATTGGGCAAATTTTGTAAAGCAAATAGAAGAAGACCAAAAAGATTTTCAAGAGATGTTCCAACTCGTTAGAATTCTACGTATGAGTTGCGTAATCAATCTTTTGCATATAAAGATTTATTATGTACGTTTATTTCGAATAATATTTCTCAAATTAATTTATTCCCACAAGAGTGAGATATTTGCAAAAAAAAATTAGATCTTTTAAAAGTTTTTAATGATGCAACTTATACTTTATCTGATGTTTATTATCCTACTACGCATTTATTTTTAATAGAGTGTGTTAATATTGTTGGTATTTTTGAAGAAAATGAAAAAAAAAATGATCCATTAGGTCCAACTATTATGCCAATGCGAACGAAATGGCTGCATTATTATAGCGAAATTCCTCTTATTTAATTGGTTGCTTGTGTTTTCGATCCACGTATCAAATTAGATGGTTTAGGTGATGATTTGAATACGTATTATGACTGTTTACATTTGATTGAAATTATAGATATTAAAGCTATACAAACAGTAGTTAAAAACGCAATAGTATAAATGTATAATGAATTTTCTAATAGATATAATGTAGGTGATAGTGGATCTTCCCAACCCAGTGACGTACAAAGCGAGGACCTAGGTAGAATTAGTAGATGGTACAAAATGCTGATGAATAGGCAAAAAAGACAAAAGGGAGCAACAGGAAATATTTTCGAAATAGAGACCTATTTAACCACTTTTTTGAGTTTAGTGAATCCGAAGGCGGCACAGATTTCAAAATTCTAGAGTGGTGGAAAAGGTATTCAACCCAATTCCCAATTCTCGCTCTCATCGCAAGACAGGTTTTAGCAACCCCTTGTTCAACAGTTACGGTTGAATAAGCATTTAGTGCTGGAGGTAACATTTTGGACGACCGACGTTTAAGATAAGCTCCGGATTCGGTGGAGGCTTAAGCTTGTGTCGATGATTGGATAAATGCTCAACATTGACAACAAGAGATGGATCGCAGCAATGAAGCCAAATTCTTCGATGATGGAGATACCACCGCCACAGGTACCGGTATCGAAACCGGCGAAACGGGTAGAGACGATTGACGATAAGGTAAGTATGGGATTATCAAAGGTAAAAGAACTACATGGACTTTGATTCTTCTATCCCCAAGAAGATATGGAGGCGCTTAATAATAATTCATTAAGTTCAAGACCCTTCCTCCTCCCTTTTTCCCCCCCAAATTTGATTACAATTTACAATTTGATTACAATTTGTATTTGATAATTTATTATTTCATAATTTCATAGTTTTTTTTATTTCATAATTCATTATTTAAAAATTAAATTTGAAAACCAGAACCGAAATCGGCCGATTCCATTTCTATTTTGAACCGGCCCGGAACCGCCCCTTAAGGTTCCAGTTCCGGTTCATCAGTGGCCACGAACCAGAACCGGCCAGTTCTGAACCGTGGCCACCACTACCCTGAAATAAAGTTCCGCAGTCATAACCCATGAATAGTGCCCTCAAAGCATGCCACAAAATTAGCCTTCATAATGGATGCAGCAATTACTGATTGCACATCCGGCTAAGTCTGAATCTGAATATCCAATCACCTCAAGATGATTAGATCTTTTATAAATGAGTATATGATTCTTAGTTTCTTGCAAGTTTGTACACATTAAGATCCCAACAAAATATGCTTATGGAAAACCTTTCATTTGCTCTCGTTCCAATTCACTTTTCGGACATTGCATAAAGCTAAATTTGTCCCCTTGCTGAATTAGAACTATTCTTGCTGAACATTTGTCCATATTGAATCTCTCTAGAATTTTATTAATATATATTTTCTGAGATAACCCTAACAATCCTTGTGATCTATCACAGAATATTTTTTTTCCTATCACATATGTTGCCTCACCCATATCTTTCATTTCAAAATTATTAGAGAGAAATTTCTTGGTTTCATGTAACAAACCAAGATCATTAGCAGCAAGCAAAATGTCATCAACATACAAAACTAGAAAGATAAACTTGCTCCCACTGACCATCATATATATACACCGATCAACGATATTTTCCTTAAATCCAAAAAAGGCTATGGTATCATTGAACTTGAGATACCATTGTCGGGAAGTTTGTTTAAGTCCATATATTGATTTCTTTAATTTACACACCATGTGTTCCTTTCCTTTAACTGAAAAGCCTTCAGGTTGGCCCATATAAACCTCGTCCTCTAAATTCCCATTAAGAAAGGCAGTTTTCACATCTATTTTGTGCAACTCTAAATCGTAATGAGCCACCAAAGCCATAAAAATTATAAGTGAGTCTTTCTTGGTGAAAAAGTCTCCTTATAATCAATGCCTTCTTTCTGAGTAAAACCTTTAGCAACAAGTCTGGCCTTATACAGTTCAATATCACCTTTTGAGTCGCACTTGATCTTAAAGACCCATTTACACCTGACCTTTTTATATCCTTTAGGCAATTCAACAATATCCCAGACTTGATTCTGATCCATAGATTTTAACTCTTCTTTCATGGTATCAAACCACTTTGTAGAATCACTACATTCCATGGCCTGTGAAAATGAACCTAGATCATTACAAATTCCTAAGTCAATTTCTGACTCTTGTAGATAAACCACATAGTCATTAGAAATAGCTGACTTCCTGTCCCTTTGAGATCTTCTTAATGCTATTTCTGGTGGCTCAACTACGGTAGGTTCATTGTCGACATGTTCATTATGGAGTGTTTGATCATTTATTTATTGTTCTTGATTATTGTTTGGTTGAACAATAATATTAGGAACAACAACTTTAGAAGTTTTTGGTAAAGGAACATCCACCCTAACTTCTTGAATGCAAGCATCACGCATTCTTTCACTCCCACTGATGTCGTCATTCTCAATGAACCTAACGTTTCCAGATTCAACAATTCTCGTACTATGATTAGGACAGTAAAGTTTATACTCTTTGGATTTTTCTGCATAACCAATGAAATAACCACTAGTCGTTCTAAAATCCAATTTCTTTTCATGTGGATTGCAAATACGTACTTCTACTGGACAACCCCAAACATGTAGGTGTCGTAAACTAGGTTTCCTACCCGTCCATAGTTCAAAAGAAGTCTTTGGAACTGCCTTACTAGGAACCCTAATTAATAAGTACATAGAAGTCTTTAATGCATACATCCACAAAGATAAGGGTAAAGATAAATAACTCATCATACTCCTAACCATTTCCATTAGAGTATGATTACGCCTTTAGGCTACATCATTTTGTTGTGGTGTACCTGGCATTGTGTATTAAGCACAAATACCATGTCTTTCAAGGAATTTAGCAAATGGACCCGGACATTGTCATGATTCATTATATTTTTCATAATATTCACCACCTCTATTTGACCTTATTATTTTCACCTTTTTATCTAATTATCTCTCGACCTCTTTAATATACACCTCAAGTGCATTCACTGTTTGAGATTTATCATGCAATAGATAAACGTAACCATAACGTGAAAAATCATCAATGAATGTGATAAAATAACTTCCTCCGCCAAAAGATGGAACATCAAAAGAACCACATATATCAGTGTGTATAATTTCAAGAAGCTCGGTTCTTCTTGTGGCGCCTTTCGTAGTGTTTTTTGTTTGTTTACCTTTAACAAAATCAATACACACTCTAAGGTCAGCAAAATCCAAATTCGAAAGAATTTCATTCTTCACTAGTCTTTGCATCCTTTCTTTGGATATGTGACACAAATGTTTATGCCACAAGTAAGCAGAATTCTCATCCACTAAACTGCATTTGGTGCCAACATTATGATGCAATGTCACTATGGTCTCAACGAACGCATTATCAAGTTTAAACTTGTAGAGACTATCACATAAGATTCCAGTTCCAATAAGATTCTCATTCTTAAACAAACTGAAAGATCCACAATCAAACTTAAAAGAAAAACCCGCTACATCAAGTTTTGGCAAAGAAACTAAATTGCGAGAAAACGTAGGTACATAAAGGGTTCAAAACAAATCCAAATAATGCCCAGTATCTAAGACTAAATGATAAGTGTCAATGCCTTCAACTGGAGCTTTGTTTCTATTCCCCGTGTACACATAGTTCTCATTGGCTTTAAGGCTTGGATCGTAAGGAATCTCTGCATCGTATTGGAAACAGGGGTGGTAGCACCCAAATCAATCCATCAAGTATTATGAGGAACTTCAGTAAAGTTTGATTCAAAACATACTAAAGCACAAGGCTTACCTTTCTTTTCAAACCAAGCTTTACGCTTCAAACAATCTTTCTTCAAGTGTCCAATTTTATTACAAAAGTGGCACTTAATAAGATTGTGTTCCTTCTTGTGGATTTGAGAAGCCTTAGAAGAGTTATTCATGATGTGTAATCCTTTCTTCTTGCTCTTTCTACCTTTCCACTTGAAATTCTTTTCAGGCTCTTGATGACTTAAGAGATGAACAGAATGAGCCTTTTGATTCTTTATTCTTGTTTCCTCTTGAACAAGCATACTGGCCAATTCATTTACATTCCACTTATCTTTTATAGTGTTGTAATTCATCTGAAATGACCCATATTGTTCATGAGGTAAGGAATTCAATACAAACTGAACTAAAAAGTACTCATGCACGTTCATTCCCAAATTCTTTAACTTTGCTGCTAGATTTGTCATCTCAAGTACATGTTCATGCATGGTACGCGAACCATCATATTTCATGATGGTCAAAGTACTCATCAATGTACCAGCGAGTGCCTTCTCAACTGTTTGAGAACGCTCTTCCACAAACTTCATAAATTCGTTTGCATTGTCAGTTTTGGGGAGAGTGATCTTTAAATTGTTCGCTATTGTCATTCGCCTGAACATTAAACTTAGTCTGTTCGATCTTTCCCAAGCTTTATAGAAAGACATTTCATCATCGCTACTTTCGTTAGTAATAGCAACCGGTTTCTCAACTTGAAGTGCTAAATCAAGATCCAGAGCACCCAAGTGAAATTGGACTTGCTCATTCCCATCAGAGAAATTCATTCCATTGAATAATGGAACAGACGAAGCGTGCGAATGAAGAGAAACAGGTACAGATACTACAAGTATGCAAGAAAATACTCGTACATTAACGCTTTGAGAATATCACATAATCAGATTCAAATTAAACATTACATGTATGTCATAGTTCTCCTTTGGAAGATCCTATGATACACAAACATATATATATCATAATGATGCTAATAACTTTTATTTGGCAATTACAAATATATCTCATTAAAATTTATTTGCTATCTTTAGATATACAAACAAATCTAATAAGGTATATGAATTACCAACCATTACATTCATGAATTATAAGAAATTGATTAACCTTTGGGTTAATCCCTAATTTTTTATAATAAATAAACTTCAATATACCCACGACATCAATAATGATATGTAACTTATCATTTTTCTGTCATAGCATCAATTAATCATGAGTAATTGAATAAAATATTATGAAATTTCAAAATCTCAAAAAACTTAAGGTTCGGCCACTTTGGTGACTAACAAAACCATTAATTTCTCAAGCTTTATTAAATTCATGTGTCCAAGGGCAAAATGGTAAATTCAGTATTCATGTGCCCAAGGACAAAACTGTTAATTAACTTAATGGGGGCAAAACTGTAATTAGGTTTCACGGGCAAAACAATGATTTTTGTCGCAAGAAGACAAAATAGGGGCAAAAACTGTAATTTTTGCATAAGGACAAAACAGGAAAAAAAACAAAACAAAACAAAACAGGGGTAAAATTGTAATTTTAAGAAAAGGACAAAACAGTGAAAAAGACAAAACAGGGGGCGAATCTGTAAATTCCAGCGCACAGAAATTCCAGCGCACAAATGGCCTGATCTGCACAGCCAAGCACGTGACACGCACGCGCCTGCGGGACCTTTGCCTGCTTTTCTCTTTCTTCTTCGCGTGAACTTCTATTTTCGCGCGAGCAGCCCGGGTCTTCATCCGTCTGGGTCTCCTCTGAAAGTCCACCTCCGACCAAGATAATTGGTGGGCAGGCTTGATGAATTTTAGCGTTACCTTAAAACAACTTTTAGCGTTACCTTAAAATAACGTTGAGTGGAGAAAGGACCGAACTTCTTTAAAAAAAAAAACGTTATCCAAAAGGTGCCTCTTTAAAAGGAGCCTTCCATCAAAGCATATCAAAATCGCACATTTGAAATCTTTTCATAGCCAATATATTTAACTTTATAGTATGTAAATAATTATTAAGCCAATATTAATAACATCATGTGGGCCACAATAATTCTTACAGATTCATCTTGATGTTTGGTTTGCTAAAATTTGCTTGGCCTGCTCAGTGCACTGTGTGGGTTCTGAAAGCACGTAGTCCCTAAACAAGTGATTGATACTTCAAATCAACAGCAACCTTAGTTATGCATATAAAGTTGCCCGGTAAGTTAATACATGAGTCGTTACGTACATAACAGTTCGTCGAAGAAGATATACATACATTCACAAGTACATACGAGGAAGCTGACGCCGAGATTGCTGCTGCTCTTTTTGTTTTATTTTTCTTGTCCTCCCCGTTCTAACAAAAAAAAAAATGAAGTTGTTTTATCCAGTCACTGAAATCAATTATCCAAAGGGGGCAAAACAACATCCTGTATGGGCACAAGCTTTGCTTTCCCGCCGAGCTCTTCGGGCAAGACTTCGCAGCCGATTTCCTTGACGAGGTCTTCTTGTTGATCTTCGTTGCTCACAATCACGATCTGCAGTGTTTATTTCAGGATAAAGGGTCAAGATTAGGAGAAAGATGCTTGACAAGCAAGAGTCGTGAAGTGGTTATTGTTTATCATCAGGTGCATCTCAAACTCATATTCCTTCTTTTGTTTTTGGCAGATATGGAGAGATCAAGACAAGAGATCCTATGAAGGAGAGGCATCCTCAAATTTTTGTCATTGTTGAAAGATCAGTTTTGAAATCCTACATTTTCGCATAGTGGAAAATTACTCGTTGATGCAAATGCTTTGATTGACATTGTAGATGTTTCATCTTGTGATTGAGCTCTTTTTTTATTGCTTCTTTTTGTATATGTGCTTGCACTCCCTTGGTGCCCTATAGCGATACTATCTTCCTATCAAGAAAACAAGAAGGTGCTGAATATCATATTAGGCCAAAATATGAATAATATGCAAAACGAGAGAAATTGTGCATTGAATGTTCTGAATAATTATGTGCAGAGGCAAAATAAGTGCACCTTTTCCAGTGTTGCCTTCTCAAGGAAGCGAGATATCATTCTCCAAACACTGACAAAGAACCGTGGCATATTCAGAATGAAGAGCTTGGCCAGGCGCTCAGGATAGTAAGCCTGCATAATAAGAAGCTCGTGATTCAGAGGAATGACGTAGATAATTTTCATTGCCGGTGAAGTTGTATTGCCCGACGTCAATCATGTCACCCATAACTAGCTTACAAATTCATTTCGAGGATTGTACTTCAGGTGCAAGAAACGGTCATATTTCTTCTCATGTAAGTTTTCAATATACCCTCGTAAACAGCTCAAGAAAAGCTGCTAGTGGAAAATCTTGTTTGGGAAATGAGAGGGTAAAAAGTGTTCCTCCTGAATAATTGGTCTCAGTCTCATGACATTTTTCAACATTTGTAAATGCAAATCTAAGGGGACCTTTCGCACAATGTACCATCAAGTAATCCTAAAAGTTTTCAAAGGAATCACCGAAAGAGAATTATTAAGCAGAGATTTTGTTTTCCTTTTGTTTCAGTTGCTCTTTTCTTCTTTTATTTGTTTTGCTTTTAGTTTGTAGATTACTACAACTGAAGTGGAGACCAGATATTTGCACAATATAATTCCTTTGGATCCTTTCTCCAACTAAATCATCTTATAAGAACACAAAAATATTCTCCTCGCTGCTGTTCGTGTTCTCATCTATGAGCAGATAGTTCTAGTCTGAAGGACTAGCAGACAGATACATGAGATAAATAAGAAACAAAACTCTTCTTGAGATAAGTACCTGTAAAAACTGAAATCCAGTGATGAAGCCACGTACATCAACGTTCTTATAACTTATATTTTGCAGATCAAGAATGACAATCACCTTTTCATTCCCTATTTCCCGTCCTTTGAAAGAACTGAAAATGGAATGCATACACCTTAATGTAGTTGATTAACTCACAAAACAGGACCTCAATAATCACATGTACTTGTCAAAAAACATGATTCACAAATTCAGCATAGATGAAAGCGTAACTCTCTTTGTAAGCGGGAGATTAACATCAGCCTTAGGTAGATTCCTAGTTTTATTTGGGGAACAGGTTTGCCGATGTCCAGAAATTCTCCAATGTAGACAAGGAACATTTAAGAGAGTCGAGAAATGAAGGACGGAACATAAAGCATCAAATATAGAGACATCAATGTACTAGTACTGGCAAAAAATAAGCAAGGGTCTACTACCGAAAATTTTATCTATTTACTGATTTAAGTTGTTAAAAGGTGATCCACAAAATTTTACCAACCTTTAACGGACATGGGAAAGATACGACAGTGAGTAAATCCTTCTAAGTGTCAATGCTAAAAGAGAGATGGAAAAGTTAAGAAGGTGCAAGTCAGTTTCAGGTGTAATATTCAGTTCTTTCGTGACTATTTTCTCTGTGTTATACCTATGAATGTCCGATGAGCACAAGGCCATATGCACTTGTCTAATGGCACCCACATATCTCATTTTGGCTGCTACTCAACCCAGGAACACTTTTCCTTTTTTCAAATCGAATACAATCATCCTGAATATCTGTCACGCGCATTCCCTCTCCCTCCCTCCCTCTCAAATTGCAAATTCATTGACAAACAACTTTTGCGGTCAAGACTAACAATCACAATTTAGCTACCAATGAATGAAGCCCCGCAATACCAAAATTCAAAAACAAACACAGGCTAGTCGTACGTGCATGTTTTATAGAGCGCAATGAGTATGGTACGCACCTTGCAATGCCTTTGTCAAGTAGATAAATTATGAATTCTGCATCAATAGGGAAGCAGGGTTAATCAATTCTTCATTCCAACCATTGTCATGAAACGAAAAGGGAAAATGGAAAACCAGTTTGTTCGCACTTTCTAATTTGATTCCTGCTCTGATGATATCATAACTCAGATAAATAGGAACAATCTACTTATAAATGCAACTAACAAGTGTTAAAGATATGATGTAAGGTATGCAATATACTCCATGTTACGATGAAAACCATTCTTGGCCCGGTTAATTTTATTACCATCACCTTGTTGGCTATCTATAAGTAGAATAAGCAAACATGATAAGAATTAAGACACAAGATTTGACAGATAACAAACTGAATCAAGCAACACAGTTTTTGGATCTCTACATTCACCACATGACAGAGGAAGCTCAAAAATACTGATGGTACCAAATTTGCAAAAGCTAAAAAAAATGAGCAATGTCAAAGGCAGAGGTGGCATTAATAATGAATACGTACACACATGGACGAGGATGCTCGGTCACGAGAAACTGATCACATATGGTTAACTTTATCTATTGGCCGTCAATCACGTGTAGATGACTAACAAACATCCATGCAGTTAATAATTATCCATTTATGGAAGATGCTGAAACCCATAACCAAATTTAGGCATCTTGACCTCCAATATCACTCTATGGTTATGTTTATACTTAGGAGTTCACCAAAGGAAACAGCGAGTTAAGTTAATTAAGCTTTCCCTAATCTATATAGCAAATCTAGTATCTTTAACTCAAGCAGAAAATTGAAGATAAAGCATCTGATCATAAACCACATTGCACGTTCGGTCTAAGCCAAAGGGCCAAGAAAGGTATGATCTAAACCAAATTGTAAAACGTTGATCCTAGGGGTGCATCCGCGGCCCAAGATGTAGATCCCTCCATTCGTTATGAACAGGTAACTAATTAATACAGGATACGGGTAATTAATACCAGACTCCCGAGCTCCAGAATCGATAATCACCATTTTTGAGAAAGTAATAGTTTGGAGGGTGACTGATAAAAGGAAGTCAATTATTTCCTTTTGGCAGTATATTCAAAGGGACAGGATAAAAAGCGAGAAGACATGGAACCACCTCCCGCTATTGTCAAGAGCCAACAAACAAATAAAGCTGGGACACAAACATAAAGGCCAAGTCATTCTGACTCAAGTTGCGCTGTATGCTTGAAAACTTTTATCTCATGTGAGTGGGACAATCTACAAATTGACAATGCATGCAACGATTCAGCAACAGTATCATCGACATATCACCCTATGAAGAACGCCTAGTATTTGCATTTCGTTGCACGCATATCCTCATCAATGGTCTGCACAATTATATGAATGGGAAAGTCAAAAGAAAGATGGAATTTGAACAGGTGAAAAGAGCTTATTACTCTTAAATTGGAGCTGCTCTTTCGAAGGGAAATGCTTGCTGGCCATGGCGACCATCAGTGGTTGACCACTTCTCGACAAGCCCTGCAAAAAAATCTTCCTGGCTTCCAATTCCTCGCCTATTTCTGACTCTGGAACGAACCCATTCGGGACCCATGTCGACCTCCACTCCTGCCATTTCACAAACATCTTCGCTGCCTTATCGGCGTCCATCGATCTAGCCATCAAGAACCGCATGAGCGTCGGTTCGCCAATTTTCTGCATACCCAACGACAAACAAATGAAAACGCTCGAAAACTAATCAAACAAAAACCATGATGAGAATGCATTGCTTACGAAGAACACAAACGTTTCATTACCTCCGTCGAAGAACCGAGCTTCCGAACTGATTTCCTCATCTGGGTCAGCGCAAGTTCTTGGCTTTTCTCCATAATGGTGCTTTCCGTAATCAGAAGAATAGTGCAAGCTTCGGATTCTTTGTTTCAGGCAAGAAAAGAAGAGGCTTCAACTGCGGAGCATGAGGAGGTGGAGCGTGGTTAGAGTCTCGCTTGCGTTGACGAAATGGAGCACGACAATGAACATCGCGGGTGATTCATTACAAGACAGCAGGAGCTGAAAAGTGGGAGTGACATGGAAGATGCTGTTCAACGGGGTTTGCGCTTAATTTTTTAAGATTTTCAAACGATTTGGGTAGCGGATCTCGTTAAAAATGAGAGGTGAAGATGCCTTTGGCCGCTGACTAATAAGCGGCTTTGGCTTTGAGCAATTTTGTAATTCTCAGCTTTAGACGCATGCTTCCTATTTAATTGGCATCGCTAACTAACGGATGAAAAAAATCTTTCTTTTGACTTACCATTTGTGATTTCTTTTCTCTACCAGAAATTCCATGAACTATTGCAAATTGTTCAATCAGGTCTTCCAATCTTTTCTTTTTTACAATTAAGTCCTTTAACTATTGATTTTTTCCGAATTGGTCTTCCTGTTTAGAATATAATTGGAGGTACCGATGTAGCCCCACCCACATTAAATGTTAATATGACACCTTGTGGGGAATATTAAGCGGCGATCATAATATTAAAAAATGTTTTCAAAAGTTTAGGAAAATAGAAGTACGAAAATATGAAAAGAGAAAAAATAATCAGGACGAAAGGGAAGGGGTAGGAAGAGGAGGTGCCTCCCCTTACGAGCCCAGGATATGCAACCTCGAGGCCGCACAACCCTTTGCACGGCGCCATCACCAGATGATTAGTCGAAATCTCGCATGTGTCCAACCGCCGAACCGAATTTCGAAGGCGTGACTCTTGCAAACACCCAAGCTTATTATACGAATGTCAATTCACTGATGTGCTTTTCGATCTTGCCAATTTAGTCCCAAAATCTTATCTAGAAATTCAATATAGTCATTTTGGTCAATTTTTGCCGAAAATCACTGACGTGACGGTTTATTAGTCACCAGCTGTCTTACTCGACACGTGCCAGAATAACTATATTAGAATTTTGCACAAAAATCTCAATTGAAAAAATTAAAAATTTTATGACCGAATTGTCAGTGCAACGGGTTTATGACTGATTGAACAATTTCCCTCTATTTTTAGTAACTACGCACATTGATTAAAAAAAAAAAAACCGCGTGCTAAGTAATGCTCTCGGAATCTCACCACCATCAGAACTTATTTTTATTCCACAAGCGAGCTTGAAACTTTACGAAATTTGAAAATATTATGAAATTTTAGGACATTACGACAAAAATACAAATAAATTTATTTGTCAACAATTATAGGAAAAATTTCAAATAAGGACCCGAAGTGCTTTCATTTTCTCAAATAATGAGCTCAAATGAACTTTATTTCAAATAAGGGCCTGAAGTGACATTGTATGTTTCAAATAAGGTTCTAACATGGCCATAAAGTTTCAAAAAAGAGCATGACCTAAAAGGTATTTTTGTTGTTTTTCCATTTTGATTATTTTAATTTTTTCTTTATTTTTTCCTTTTTTCTATTTTTTTTAAACAACCACACAGGCGGGAGGGCTCCCTCCCACTAGTGTGGCCGCGCGCCCCACCACTGGTTGGGGGTCGGCGAGGGCTGACGACCCCTGCCTAGATCTAGGAGAGGGCCCAATCCTCTCCCTGTTCAGACCCTCGCCTCTGGCGACCCCGCCTGCCTTCATCTTCCTTCCGCCTTTGTGTGTGTAATTTTTTTCTTTAAGAAATCAGAAAAAGGAAAAGACTAATAAAAAAGAAAAAAAATGACGAAAAATGCCCTTGAAATCAGGTCATTTTTTGAGATTTCATGGTCACTTCAGGCCCTTATTTGAAATAAGATTCACTTTAAACCCTTATTTGAGAAAATGAGGACACTTAGGCCCTTGGGACCCTTATTTGAGAAAATGAGAGCATTTTGAGCCCTTATTTGAAATTTTTCCAAAATTATATACTGTGGTTTAATTTCATATTTTAGGCCTTTTGAGATAAAAAAAATAAAATAAAATATGTCAGATCATATAAAATGTGAAAATTAAAATTCAGATATCCAATCACGTGATCAAGCGAAATCGCATAGCGATTCGAAATGGACTTCACTATTTATTTTGATTATTTCTCTTTCTTATTTAAAGGTGCCCTTCATTTTATTTTGGGAAAATTTCGTTTAAGGGCCCGAAGTGGATATTGTTTCAAATAAGGGCCTGAAGTGCCCTTTTTGTTTCAAAGAAGGGCCAGAGTATGGGTATTTTAGTCATTTTCTTCTTTTTTTTTAAACTTTTTTCCTTTTCTCTTTTTTTCCTTTTTTCCTTTTTATTTCTACCCTATCTCACCGGTGGCTGGCCATCGGCGAGGGTGGCAGCGGCCACGCCCAGGCGAGCCTAGGGCGACCTTCGCCGGGGTGAGCAGAGGACTGGCAAGGGCAGCCGTCGCCTCGCCCGGGTGAGGTCGGCGAGGGCCACCCTTTGCTCACCCAGGCGAGGGTGGTCCTCGACTCGCAAGGCCAGCCCTTGGCTCGCCCAGGCGAGGCCCTCGCCAGCCTCGACGGCCTCCCTCGGGCAAGCCTAGGGCGGCCCTCATCCGGTCGAGGCTGGGGCTGCCCTCGGCTCGCCCGGGCGTGGCCGCTGCCGCCCTTGCTTGTGGCCTGCCACCGGTGAGCTAGGGCAGAAATAAAAAGGAAAAAAAAAGAGAAAAGGAAAAAAGTTCAAAAAAAAGGAAATGAGTAAAATACCCATACTCAGGCCCTTCTTTGAAATAAAAAAGGCACTTCAGGCCCTTATTTGAAATAAAGTTCACTTCGGGCCCTTATTTGAGAATTGAGGGCACTTCGGGCGTTTAAACGAAATTTTCCCTTTTATTGTTTTTCCTTTTCAGTTAAAAATTTCAGAGCCCTTGATCTTGATCAAAACCCACCGTACGGATCCTCCAATCAAATCCATCTGCGAAAAGAAAGTTTCCAAATGAGCCGACTCACTCCCGGGGAGCGACGAGTGTACACTGTACTGTACAGTCGTAGAATGCATGCCTTTCTCTCTCCTCCCATGATAGGCCCATGCTTCCCTCTCTTTGGCCTGTCACGCTGTCACCGGACGCTCTAGCAAATCCCGTCTCCACTGGGAGTAGCGACTAATTAAGATTTTTTTTTTTCAAAAGAGCAGAGACTAATTAAGATGACAATAGAAAATATTCCAAATAAGAGTATAAAGTCGAGCCATTTTCTCAAAAAAGAAAAAGGTCAATAATGGACCTTATTTGAAATAAAGGTACGAAGTGATTAAATTTATCTCAAGTAGGTGCCTAAACTCGCATGTGCTTCTGACATGTCACTTTTCAAGCTATGATCGGTGGTATTTTCATCCAGGCGTAATTTTTTTTTTCTCTTTTCCTTTTTCTTATTTTTTCTTTTCATCTTCTTCTTGGCTGTTCTCAAGCTAAGAAAAAAAAATCCAACTTGTGAGCTGGGGACAGAATGACTCGAAGCAAAAAAAAAAAAAAAAAAAAAAAAAAAAAAAAAGATAGCGGCCTCAACCTCATGAAGTGATAGTCTTGGAATCTAAAGACAAAGTCCAAAACCTTATGACCAAATCTAGCAAATTTCCTATTGGTCTTCCCAGAAAATAAAAAGGGTAACTTGTCACGAAGGTGCAATCGAGTCCTAAAACTTTTAAAAAGCGCAATCAAGTCTCAAAACTTGTCACTAAAGTGCAATCAAATTCTAAAACTTTCAAAAAGTACAATCAAGTTCTAAAACTTGTCACGAATGTACAATCGAATCCCAAAACTTTCGAAAAGTGCAAACAATGGAATGATTTTATTAGATCAATTTGGCAAGCTTTAGGACCTTATTGCATTTTATGACAATTTTAGGACTAAATTGCATTTTAACGATAAGTTTTAGGACTTTTAACACACTTATCCCAAGAGTTTAAATAAGGGATAATGATACAAATGATCCTTGATTATCCTTGAACTTTGATCCAATGTGTAATGTGATCCCTGAATTTTTAATTCGACCAATGTGGTCCATGAACTTTTGGAACATGTTCAGCTTAGTTCCTGAACTATATGAAGGTTTTTAATGTGGTTCTTCCCACAATTCAAGTTCAGGGACGACATTGGACATTTTTGTCTAGTTCAGAGACTAAGTTGAACATGTTCCAAAAGTTCGAGGACCACATTAAACAAATTGAAAGTTCATGGACCACATTGCAAGTTGAGCTAAAGTTCAGGAATCATATTGATCAAATTAAAAAGAATATGAATCACATTGCACATTGGGTGAAAATATAGAGACCATTTGCGTAATTTTTCCTTTAAACAATACAGAAACAAACACATACCTCGCAACAATTCAACACCCATGACCACCAAACATAAGTCGCAGTACAACATTAAACAAACGGTTAAAAAAATCTGTTTTGTTTTTGCTTTTGGGGGTTTGGGGATTCGGATTCCTGAAGCGGAGGAACTGGCCAAAGAGGAAGCGGGGGCCAGAAGAATTGAGAGATCAGAGTCGTCACTTTGTTCGGGTCACGTCCTACAGATTCACACCCATGCCTGTGGGCGTCGTCCATAACCAGTAGTAGAATGGGAATGACGCCATCATACCTGTCTCCTCATCTTCTTCTCGAGATGAGATGAGGAAGAAGACGAACATAAACAACAAAATAAAAAAAAGATTAATATTATGAAAAATCTAAATTAGTACACATATGATAAATTTACTTAAAATTAATTTTTTAACAACAAAAAATCTTAAATTATTTCACCCGTGACAAATTTATCCCAAAACTTAATTTTTTGACCAGCCACGAAAAATCTCAAGCTGGTACACATGTGACAATTTTACAATTCGTTAGTTTTCCGTTAAATTTTATTGTCAAATTACTAAGTTGGATGACAAGTGGCAGTTGACGGGTTAATCCACTTTAATGGATATTAACGGATGACAAATTTGTCACGATCGTACTAATTTACGATTTTTGGTGGTAAAAAATTAGCAATTTGTCATGAGTGCATCAATTTGAAATTTTTTGCTGTAAAAAAGTTAGTTTGGGTAAATTTGTTACAAGTGTATCGGCTTGAGGTTTATCGTGATCAAAAAATTAGTTTAGAGTAAATTTGTCACAAATGTACCAGTTTGAGATTTTTCGTGGTCAAAAAATTAATCTATGATAAATTTGGTACAGGTGTACCAATTTGGAGTTTTTCGTAATATTAACCCAAAAAAGAAACAAACATGCTCTTGGACAAGAATCCCCCCAATCATGCTTGAAAAAGTGACATGTGAGAGGCACGTGCAAGCTCATGCCCTTCTATGAGATCAAATTACCACTCGGAGGCATTGTTTGAGACAAGATCTCTAGGCTTTTTTGGTTTTGTTTAGTAAATTCCTTCGTTTCATCTCGACCAAAAAAAAAAAAAAATTCATTCGTTTCAGGTCCTTATTTAGACTTTTTTCTTTAAGCAAAAGAAAAAGCTCAAAGTAAAGGCACTAGCATGTTGGAATTATATACAGGGGTTACGTGGAAAGCGATTTTTCATTTACTTTCTTGTCGCGATTAAAAAAAAAAGTTGTCTAATTTCCAGAATATTAAGACAGGTTTCAAGGGATTTTAAATGTTTCGCTCCGACTAAAGAGATTCAAGTTCGCGCACACATCACGGAATTTGCACACACAAAAAAAAAAAACGAGCAATAAAGAAAAACTTAAATCCGACCGAAAAAAGAAAAAAGAAAAACTTAAAAATGAATACCGAATCGTTTCTTCCGTTCAATCAATGCGAACACCCACTTCCTTTCCATACGTAACTATTAACTACGCACTACCATTTATTTGACTTTGACGATATCACATAATCGTTCTTTTTCCAACTCCGATTGCCAAAAAAAAAATTGAAGATCGCCAACTCATACGAGCATGTATTTAATAATTTTTTTTATTTGCTAATTATTTTAAGAGATACGAACGATCGTTCTTAGAAAATATTTTCCAAATCTTTTATTTTTCGCCAAACAAACGAGGCCTAAATGGATTACATGCCTCGGACAAGGTGCCTTAAAATGCCTGAATCACAAGATACCATGTCCGCGAAAACTGGCTTGTAAAATATTTTATTCTCTTTGTTCTTTGAAAAATCGCATCATTCATTTTTTACGAAATAAATTATTTGGACTTCTTTTTTTCGGCTATCGAATAACTCTAGAGTAATTCATCTAATTGGCTTCGGTCTAGAATAAGAAAAAGAGACCGGTCGATGATTATAGGCGACTGTCACTTAACTTTAGCAATCCCACCAGACACAGGTACGGTAATTCCTCACCCGCGGGCTGACACTCCCCACTCAGGACTCAACCACGTGTCGGATCAGCTCCGTTTTTTCTTCAACACCAAGGAACTGGCTCGCTCTTCTCCCTCCGAATCCTCCTAGTCCTCCACCTCTGATTCACCTGGGCATTGGAGCCTGCCCTTCAACTCTCTCTCTCTCTCTCTCTCTCTAGGGTTTCGTCTGGCTCCTCCAGCAGCACCAGGTTCGTCCTCGTCGCGCCACTGGCACTCCTTCGTTCGCGCGACAGCTTTTGGCTTCTTCTGTTTTCCTTTGTTTTGGGTTTCCTGTTTGGATTCTAGAGGGAGTTTTTTTCGTTTTCTCCCCCGACATTGCTGGTGGCTTCCATGGAGGAAGTGTCTGAGAAGTTGAAGCAAGCGGAGTTGAAGAAGGAGGGCATTTCCGAGGCGTATGAGCAACTGCAAGCTCAGGCGTCGAAGCTCCTGTCTTTCACTGCCATGTGGAAGGATTTGGAGGAGCATTTCTACGGCATCCAGAGGTCGTTGGAATGCCGCTCCGAGCAGCTCCTCGAGAGCGAGACGTCGCTCGAAGAGCGGCGCCGCGTAGTCGAGTCCAAGGAGGGCGAGTTGCGTTCGTTGCAACGGAGGATCGAGGAGTGTGAGGGGGAGATTGGTGGGAAGACGAGGGAGCTGACTTCGGTGAAGGAACAGGTCAAGAGGTTGTGTGATGAGCGCGAGTCGGAGGAGAAGCGGTTAGTTCTAACGCGTGGCGAGCTCAGTGATTGCGTTTCCTTGATCAGAGATAAGGAGGAGGAGTTGAGTTCTCTGAGGAAGTCGATGGAGGAATGTCTTGGGAACTATAGTTCGAAAAAAGAGGAGATGGAGCTGCTGCAACAGAAAGTAAGCTTGCAAGAGAAAAAAGTTGGACAGTTGCAGATTTCGCTAGAGGAGAATGCTAGGGAACTAGATTTGGAAAAAGAGAAGTTGGAATCGACGAGGAGTTCTCACAAAAAATTGTTGAGGGAGGTCGATTTCAAAAGACAGGACTTGAGTATGGTAGAGAATATGCTCGAGGATAGCTACAAAACAGTGCGCACGAGAGAGAATCAGTTGAGCAGTCTGGAACACTCTATCGAAGAGCTTGATAGGGCGATTGCGCTCAAACAGGGAGAATTGCAGTCTCTCGTAGATGAGATAAATGACCGCTGCCTTGAACTTCAAGTTAAGGAGGAGGAACTTGGTCGAGTCAAGAAATGCGTCGAAGAGTCTACTGAAGTGCTCGAATCGAAAGAGAGTCTCCTTCATTCAACCAAAACACTGATCAAGGAGAACAAGGAAAAGCTTGAATCGAAGGAAAAGGAGTTTGATGCAATTGAAAAGTTGATCAGTGAGCGGTCGGTGGCACTTGATTCGAAAGAGAAGGTGTTCAGGTTCATCGAAACGACTATCGGAAAGCTCTCGGAAGATCTTAAATCCAAGGAAGGTCATTTGGAGGGTATCAGGAAGTGCGTAGAGCAGCTTGAAGAGGAAATGAAGTCAAAAAAGGAAGAGCTTGCTTCAGTCGAAGGAAAAGAAAGAAAGGCTGGCAGATCTCTTGAATATATATGCAGGGAATTAAGTGCAACCAAACGGTCTATAAAAGACCACGATCTTGAACTTGAATGCAAAAGGAAACAGCTAGAGTCCATCGAAATTCAAAATAGGAAATCTGCAGAGAGACTTAAACTGAAAGAACAAGAGTATGCTTCCATCCAAAGCTCAATTCTTGAATGCTCATTGACCCTCGAGTCTGAAAAGAAGCAACTGGATTTGATGCGGAAGTCTGTGGCAGAGTGCTCTCAAGAGCTTGAATTTAGAAAAGGGCAGTTGGATCAAATTGAAGAGAGGAGCAAGGAAGGCCGCAGAGATCTTGAACTCAAGGAGAAGCACCTTTGTGCGCTTGACTTGTTAACGGAAGAATGCTCAAACATGCTCGAAATGAGAAAGAAAGTTTGTGAGGGCCAACGTAACGAACTAGAATTGAGGAGGGAGCGACTTGATTTGATTGAAAAAGCACTCGAGACCTGCTCTAGGGAATTGGAGTTGAGAGAGAGTTTTAATGCTCTTTCTGGGGTATCGACACATGCATTAGTAAATGAATCTGCTTCGGCTTCAGAAGTAAATTCTCAACCCAGAATTGGTGTTGATGGAAAGAATCTGCTGATGTTCCTAGGTCAGCAATTCAAGGAGCATGACAGGGCGTTCTCTAAGGCACTGGAAATAATCCAAACATCAACTGACGCTGCAAAATTGGTCTTAGATGGCATTGAAGGATTCTATACTCAGGACTCGAGTAATGGAGATGGATTAGATATTGGTATAATCAGAAGGGTTTGTATCTTCCTCTTAGAGTCTATAATAAAATTTTCAGCAAAGGTGAAGCCTCAGGTGAGGGAAGCTGCAAGGAAACTGGCCCTTGAATGGAAGGCGAAGCTAAACGTTTTGCCATCGCCAGAGAATTATTTGGAGATCTTGGGTTTTTTGCAACTTTTATCGGCATATAAGCTGGGTTCAGCTTTCGATGCCAATGAAATTCAAAATCTTGTCAATTCTGAATCGCAGCTCAGAAAGGCGCATGGATTGCGCCAGCTCCTAGGTTCTTCAGATGCACAACCTTGTAAGTTTTTGTGCAGCTATCAACTTGCATTGATGGATCTGGTTGCCAGTTTCTTTGTCATTTTGTGCCTGGATTTTTGCAATATTGATGTTGCTTCAGCTCTTATATCTTTATGCTAACAAAAGTTTTAAACTCGAGGATCTACACTTTCTTGTAGGTTCGAGATTTCCCCAAATCAATGTAAAAATCATTAACTGGATTTTTTTTTCTAATATTTAATTTTTAAATGTCTTATTCATATGGTAAGTGAAAATTCGCTCGGGCTTAACGCTATTGCTTGTGATGGACAGAAATAAAACACAAATCAGTGTATATTTAGTGACCATTTAGATCAACTGTCTTAACTCATGTTTACTTCGTTCTAAAATATGCCCAACCGATATATGTGGTTGATCTCAAACAACTCACTCTTTTTGGTTTTTGTTTTAACTTGGCAATCTCTAGATCAGTAGGACCATTTCGTTTGAACTATACTCCAAACTTGATCAGGTTGGGCCTTCAGAACATATCATGATTCCTTAATCTTTCACACTTCTGAATTTATATGTAAATCCTTCTTTTCTTTTTCTTTTTTTGGTAAGGTAAATTCTTCTTAATTTAAAAAGAATTACTGTACTTTTCTGAATAGAACAAACCTTCAAATGGTTATTCTTTCAACATATTTACTTTTCATTTTCTTTCTCCACGCAAACCTTATACTTTTTTGCTAGTATAGACATACAAAGTTTTATCAAATCGATTCATTAAGGCTCGTAGTCAGCGATTTTTTCACCATATTTTGGATTGGAACGATGGACCATTTATTGAGGTTTCAATGTAGTGCTTAGGTTCATGTTGCTACGGCACCAGATACAGATATTACTCTTTTGAGGTTCCATCCAATAGTTGAAGCTCTATAATTGGAGCTCAAAAATATTTCTCTTAAGATATCTAAGCGGCAGTTGCAACCTTAAACCTTTCTTTTGATATTGCCTTTTGCATAGTCTTTAGATTTTTGTCTTGTGTCTTTCCTGCTCCTCATAGCTAGTTACTAGTTAGTATAAACTTTTGCTTGATTTTGATTTCACGTGAAACCACATATACTGCAATAATCTTGAATAAGGTGGTTTGGATTCTTATCAACTGATTTGCATATGACAGGCTCCTTGAGATCCACTCAACAGTGGCATATAAAGACTGAGGAGTCAGAGCATTGTATTGTGCACAATGCAGATGATTCTTCTGGTGTGATTTCTCCACCACCAACTGGCTCGGTTGGAGGAACTTTGCAGTTTCTCCAAGCTGAGCTTTTGACTGAAGATCATGCAACACTTGCAGAAATCTCGGATGTTCTGCAAAGCTCCTCTGACCCTGCAGAACTTATTCTGTATGTAATTGAGGGGTCTCATAGGCAATTCTCAAATAGTATGGATATGAATTTGGATACTGATGATCTCAGGAGTCAAATTTTTCTGTTAGAGCAGCTGATAAAAGTTTCACCTTCAACAACGAATGAAGTTAAAAAAGGAGCAATGAAGCTGGCAAGAGAATGGAAAGTGAAACTGACAGAAAAAGCCGAGAGTTCGTTAGAGGTTTCCCGTTTTCTGCATTTCTTGGCTGCATTTAAGTTGGTTTCTTCCTTCAATGAAAACGAGATTCTGAATCTAGCGGAGCGTGTTTCGCTGAATGACAATGCTCCTCTGTTACGCCAGGCCCTTGGTCTTGCCAACCGGGTGACGGGTAAATTTTCTATGACTCTTAATATTCTTCTCTTTTTTCCCCTCTTTTGGCTTTTTGAAAGAAATATTTTTGCCACATGCCTTTTATAGAATGATGGCAGCCCCAAAAACTTTGCAGATATTTATTCTTTCACTGAGTTCCCATTGAGTTTCACTTTGACACCTGTTTTTGATAACCCATCTGTTTGTTTGTTATGAACAATATTCTTGTCTTGAGTATACATGTGTGGAGCATACTAAACAGATGGATTGGTCAAAAACGGTCGACTTGGTTGGTTTGGAGTTGGCTAGCTAATAAGCATGTTTCAACCCATTCAAAATGACTTGGTTTGGTATGACCAGAGGCCAAAGCCAACACTACATGCTAGATAGCCAGGTTTATCATGTAGTTTACAATTTATGAGATGCTGGAGTTAATTCGCTGCGCGAATCTTTAGAGAATTCGCTTAGCAAGAAAAGGTTTAAAGTTGCAACTGCAAGACTCTTGCTGAGTTGCTGCATAAAAAGTATACAATATGTAGCTGTCTGCATTTTCCTTCTATCCTGCTGCTCTCTTTTATTATTTAAGACAGCGAATAATCATGGCACTTTTTTCGTTGGGTCATTAGGAGTAATACTTGTGCATGGCACCATAACATATACTTCAACTCATTCGGGGCACGTATGCTTTCTAATTGCCAAAAAGCTGTATGGTTTTACTTGTTATGTTCTGGTGCTACTATTACATTGAATGAGAGCATGACAAATTTTGAATGCCGTCGGTGGGATCCCAATTTCACTTTAATGTCTATCTGATTGCTACCAGTCCGGTCTTTTTTCTCTCTTAATGTACTATTTTTCTTGTTAACGCTGTTTTATAAAGTGCCGTTCACTTTTAAGTCATCGAGCTAATGAAAATTGGTCTTGAAAGTACGGAGAGTGCTCTTTTGATAATTGTTTCTTTGCTTTAGTTGCCCCTGAACCTTGTTTGCATTCTTACTGATTTATCTCAGTGCCAGCTAGCACACTTGCTTCTTCCTCTGGAGTCCATCCGCTACCGCCTAGAGAGAAGAAACGTATCGCTAGTGGCCCTGCAATTGATCAGCAATCCGAACAGCACCTGCATAAGTGCAGATACCTGATGAAAAATCCAGTTCGCCCCATGAATATCTGATACAACTCTCATCCTTTTTGAGTCACGAGCGAATCACCCTTGAGCACTAAGGTATTCTCTGCTAACATTAGGCCTGAGCGTTATCTACTGCTGCCAATTGCCTCTGACATCAGCAAAGACAAATCTTGCGATTATTTTCGGCAATGGCGGTGCTGATGAAGTACGGAATGTATAGATAGGTTGTTAACATGTGCATTGTCTCGTTCTTGGAAAGTAAGTTGATGCTTTGTATATAGAAAACTTATCCTAGGAAGCTCTCCACAAGGTTGATGTGATTGTGCAGGATGATCGGAACATGCAAGTAACTTATTCATTTATGACCGCGTAGCTATTTTACTTGCGTTTTTTAGCTTGAATTCGCGATCTATTTCATAGTGTATCTAGGCGAAGGTATGATTATATGCTGGATGCTTTCGAGTGGTGCTTCTAGTCATTTATTAGACCTTCTTACCCTAAAATCAATTCACGGCATCAATTATGTAGATCTATATGTGCATCTCAAATTCTCTTTACGGCCGCCTTTTTGTTCCTTTAGTAGACGAGCTCGTTACAACGCGGGGACGTCCAAATTGTTTACCTTCAACTGGCAATTTGCTACTTCTAGTACACGTGCTCGTGCCCTACTCAGGCGTACCAACATCAAGTTATTGAAAACTTGTCCTAAAGGAATTCGTTTTCCCATGACAACAAAAGGTTAAGGAGGAAACTCTTTCAGTCTTTTGTAATCAAGAGCAATTGTCGGCCTAAGTTCTTGCATTGCTCACCCTTTTTATGCGATCCGTTAAACCGGTCTAGAGTTGAATGGAAAATAGATTTTCTACAAATAGAAGATTGTTTAATTGCGAAGGAAGTCGTAAAATATCTGTCATTTAGGGCCAATGGTATTATGCTAAGACAAAAATCAATTGTGATACGACAATGAAACTGTGACGTTGAACGTTATCACGGCATGTTCTTGTGTCATATCTTTCCTATCTATTCGCATGACAAATGATGAGAAAATTATCTAAAAAGTCTTGAATCTATTGTGCTTGTGCTAATTTAGTCTTAAACTTTTCAGTTTGACCATCCTAAACTTTTGACAATTTGCCAAATGTAGTCTATTTGGCTAGTTTTGGACACAAAACACTAATGCGTATGTTGTTTGTCCTATGTGGCGCAACCGGTAATAGTATAATTATATATATATTTTTTCATTTTATCTTATTTAATTTTTTTTTTCATTCTTTCTCCACCGGTCACTAGGCCTTAGCGATGGCCGACGATCGGCCAAAGCGGGATTTGGCAGGCTCGACCTCATCGAGATTTGGTGGGGGGGCGACCTCGCTGGCATCGCCAGCTCGCCAGTTGTCACATGTGGTCGGTCACCGGCCACTGTCAAGACCTGGCAACCGGCGGAGGAAGAATGAAAAAAAAAAATGAAAAAAAAACAAAAAAATTAATAATTTCTAAAATATTAGAAAAATTATTAACGTTAGCGTCGGGTGCGCCACATTGGATGGACAACATATACATCAATAATTTCAGGCTAAAATTGATCAAATAGACTTCATTAAAAATTATTAATAAAATAAAATTTAATTAATAAAATTGAAAAATTTAATACTGAATTGACACGAGTACACTCTTTAACATTTTTGGCCCTTAATTGAGCCCACCCTCCTCTCTCTCCGTCTCTCTGCGCTCACCCTCGCTTCCCGCAGTCTCCTCTCAGACAGTACAATCCCCCACACTCCCGACTCTCTCTCTCTCTCGTATGATGCCACGTGTCACCTTCCAAATTCCTCCAAACCCATAGGAGCTGAGAAGTGAAGCTTCGTGACCGATGAGGAGGCTTCTGCGTTGAGCATTTCTCGTCTCGCTCGACCATGACGCTCTCTTCCTCCGCCTTCAATGCCTTGTTGAAGTCCTCCTCTCGCATCTCTTGGAAATCTGTACTCCTCTCGCATCTCTTTCTCCAGGACCTCGGTCGCGATTGAACTGTTTAATCCACCAGTTTGACGCCGGTTGAGTTCCCCAGCAGAATGATATACATTGACCCCCCGCTTCTCTCTCTCTCTCTCTCACAGACTGGGAAGTTGCAGCAGACTCTCGCCGGCAGCATAGAGAAGTCAGGCGTCGCTCTGCACTCGGGCAAGGTCTCCACGGTGAAGGTACGGCCGCATCTCGCCGGCGGCGGCAGGTGTTTCGAGTTCCAGTCCCACTTCGTACCGGCGTCGATCGATCACGTTGAAGAATCGCCCCTTTGCACCACCCTTTCCAAGGACGGGTACAGAGTCCGCACCGTTGAGCACTTGCTTTCCGCTTTGGAGGCCACTGGCGTCGACAATTGCCGGATCGAGGTTGTCAGCCTTGATGCTGGAGATCGCGATGTGGAGGTTGGCGCTATAATGTTTGAACTTGTTTTGATAAATAAGTTTTTCTTTTGTCACTTTCAATATTGCATTTTGTAGTGCATCTGACAAGAGAATTCTGAAGAAGTGTGAGATTATACTTCCAGTTGTTCTTTCCGTTGAATTTGTCTGCTTGGTATTACTTGGGGTTGGTATACTCTCAACGAGAAGGTTAGGAATGTGAAGATTGATTGCATAATTGATCTATGGAGCAACGTGACGAACAACCTAAACAAGTGTGTTGTCTTCAAGCATCCAACAAGAATTTCTCCCGTAATTTCTTAAGTTACTTTCATATGTCAGTCTTTATAGTTTGTATCTCCGCATTATTCACACAGAACTATATAGTCCTTTAACTTCCATGACTTTTGAGCTAAGTTTTGCTGATGCTTCGCAGATGCTCCATATTGCCCCTTTCTCCTGTCAGTTAATTTTAACAAACGTACAGCCAGGTCTTTGATCAGACCAATTCTTCTTTCAGAAAGTACTTTTTTCTCTGCTAAACTACAACAGTGAAGGCCTTGAGCATCGCGATGTAAACTCCATTGAGCTAGTACATATGCTACTCGGTTTCCTTATCGCTTAGTCCAGGATCCCTCCCATCAAGGGTGCAAAGCAATCTCAGTCCAGAAAGTATCTCTAGTTTGTCACGATGTAGTTTTAGTACGAAGTTTCACCCACCTCATTGGCGGATTGATCTGTCAAATGCATCATGTCAATTAACGGACAACATATCTATGTTTGATCCTATAGTTTCAGTTCATGGCAAAAAAGCTTCAGTGCTTGTTTTAAGGTCAATAGCTGGGGTGCAAATGTCATAGAATCAGATGAGAACACGGATATGATTTGTGATATTTGTTTTGCAGGTTCCTATTTTAGATGGATCAGCAAGTGAATGGGTGGAGGCAATAGAAGGGGTTGGTTTAAAGGTGGCTAAAGATGCTTGTGGCAACAGTCTCGTGAAAATGGCACCATATTTGGATGAACCAGTGCATGTCTGGAGGAACGATTCTTTTGTGGTTGCATTCCCATCATCACAGGTCCACATCAGTTGTGGGATCAACTTTCCACATGTACGTATTTTCTTTTATATAGGCTGAGGTATCTTCTTTTATGTAGTAGGCTGAGGCTTTGCCTATTGGAAGGCACAGAAGTTATTCCCTCTTCTTTAATAATTGCTAATCTAGCTCAAAAAGAGAGTCATTGGTAGGTTGTTTGACCGCTTACTTATTCTCATTCCTCCAGTGGTTTACCTGATTTTGTTAAAATGGTAAATGCCATGATAATTTCGTAAAGCCTTTCTTAACTATTTCCTCCTGTGAATGAAGATTTTATTAGCTATGGAATTTATTCAAGTTCTTTTACTTCTTTCAACAAGATCAAGGAGATAGCAACCTGTTACAGGAGGGGAGGGGCTACTACAGTCACAATCGTGAATTGGGAAGTGTGGGCCTTCAAATAACCTGGATATTGGGAAAGTGGTTCTCCCTGTTAGATGACACCTCTTCCTTATTTGAATTCTAATTGCCCGAAAACCTTCCAGATTCATCATTGGACAAGATGAAATTAGTAATAGTAGTATATCAGTCTAGGGTCTATTTTGGGCTGGGAACTTCTCTTATTGCTTGCTTATTTTTTCAATTGAGATATTAGCCTTAGTTTGAGAACAAAATATGAGCACCTTCAAGAGATTCCGTGTCTGAGCATTTGAACCAGAGATTTACGATAGGCCAGCTAATTACTGATCGCGAGCTATGAATAGTTAATGATGTGACCTCTGCATTGCCATGTTCCTCACCACGGTTATACCATAAGATTCTTATGGTGATTAGCAATTCTTTAACTAAATTTCTCTATGAAAAGTTCCCATTACATGGAGATGGAAACTCCAGAAATATGGGTTTACTCGTTCAATCTGCTGAACTCTAGGTCAATGTGATTCCATCGTGGCTCTCCACTTATAGCAATTCTCTTCTTGCTGTTGCTCTGTGCTCCACTTTTCGTTTTTATAGATTAGGAGAAGTTAAATCTCCATCTCCCCGATTTCAGATTCAGGTTGGCGAATGTATTTTGTGCATGGATGCACTTCTTCATGTGTATTCATACTGTCTATAACACTTATCTGAAATTGTCTGGGTCACTAGCTTGACTGAACCTTGTCATATACATTTTGAAGTTTCATAGTGGCTGTTGAATAGGACTGGTTTTGTTGTACCATTGAAACTCTCATCATGTTGTTATTTAAAGTGGTGTTTCTCAGGCCCCAGATTCTTTGCTTGAGTGATGCTTTTTAGCACCACTATTGCTACCTCCTTACTTAGTAGTCATTGGAAGCTAAATGTGTAATCTCTGCTCATTCTAGCTACATGTGCATCTATATTGCTAAACTGTAAATGTGAGGTTGAGAGATGCTAAGCAATCAGATGAAGAAGTGCATTAGTGGAGTCATCAGATGCAATGCGGTGTTGAGTCATTAAGTGATAGCTCTATCTTATGTTGGTGATGCAGGTCCCATCTATTGGCTGCCAGTGGTTCTCCTCTTCTATTGAATACAATTCCGTTTATAAAAGGGAAATTGCTCCTTCACGAACCTTTTGCATTTACGAGGAGGTCAGTTATTTTGTCACCACGGCACTTGCCCCTCATCGCAATATATATCTTACTCTCCTATGCATGGATCTTCCCTTCCCTCACTATAATAGAAAAAGCTTATACTTCAGTGTAGCTACACTGCTACGCGCGCGCGCACACAAAAACTCTTCTTTTTCACGAAACATACCTTTCCTGATTTTGTTTTTAATCATGATTTTGATAACTGGAAAATTTGACTTATAAAGTCAAGGCAGTTCGTCCGTCCATGCCCATTTACACCCTTCAGCTATCACAACACTGATCAAGGAACTGAGGGGCACTAAATCGTCTGTAGTGAGGGTCTCAGTTACGCAGTTATGAACGGAAAAATAATCTTGCATCTGTTAATATCCATCAGATAAACTATTGACATCTATTACTATTTTGCATACCTATAAATACTGCTGCTTGACGAATCATTGGATAGTAACTTCCCTTACATTTTGTGTGCGTTTATTGTACCTTTTAACAGCTAAAAAGAAAAGAACAACAGAGTAAACAAAATATAAGAGCAACCGAGCAAGGTCAAAAGGATTAGGAACGAATAGAGAAAATTTCACCTTGCATATTGATATGTTTCCTACCATGTTTGTGAAATATATTTGCTTGAACTGACGGAGACTAGAAATTTGATGTACTGAGCACAAATTTCACATCTGCCCCACTCACGACCAGGATTGTTGCAATGCTGGGTGACTCATGACTACTATCAGTAGTTTGAATTTGCTATACGATCAGTGGTTGGGAATATTATCTTGTTCGTTTCCTATACACTTACACCTTTTGTTTTGTTTGGTAAATGCACTCGTCTTATTACCTTAATTTGTGCCACCTGGGCAACAGATTATAATTTTTCCACAAAACTATTTGTCTGTTACTAACTGGCCCATATCTGCATGTCTTGAATGATACCGACCTTGTTTTTAGCAGAAGATCTCCCTTATTGTTTGCTTTTCCACCTAAAGCCAGAACTGATATTGCAATATTTTCTTAGGTAGAGAAAATGCGCAGTAGTGGATTGATAAAAGGAGGCTCACTAGAAAATGCCTTGGTTTGTAGGTGAGACCTTGGAACCTCTTTTACTCTGTTGTTTTTTCCCCCCTTAGTGAGTTAGTGAATGGCAGAAACGAGGGTCGGCAACTACTGTAGTTTTAGAACCTGAATTTTCAAAGAAGAAATGCTTAATTTTTGTTGGAAATGGTGCAAGACATTATGCTGCGTAATGTGCCAAAGTTGTCTTTTGAAACCTTTGGAAGCAACAAGCCAAAGCAGGCCACGTACTTTTATTTTTGGCTCCATTGATTGACATTTTGCATTTCGGTAATCATCTACAGTGCAGATAAAGGTTGGTTAAACCCGCCGTTGCGTTTTGATGAGGAACCGTGTCGCCATAAGGCCTTGGATCTTATTGGTGATCTTTCTCTTTTTGCACGGTGCGGTAATCAAGGACTTCCAGTGGGACATGTAGTTGCTTACAAGGTATCTGACCCATTTCACTCTCAAATTTACAATATGTAAACTTTCACGTGCAAATATTAAGGTGATTATGATGGTGCAAAATGACGGGTACCGATTGAGATACTCATAAGCACGTTCAAATATCGTAGCAAATTAGATATCTGAATTGTACCGACCGTAAAACATTATACTTCTAGAAAGTAGATGCATTGTAAAACTTGACGCAACACAATAATATTACCTTATCATTGCTGTATGTGAGACATACGGATATGCTTAAACTTAGCGGGTAGCCCTGTAGGTTCACATCGTATGCGAGATATTCAGATGGATGGCATTGACTTTGTCCAACTTTCTGAGTTATCTATCACTGTGTCATTGGTTATGGAGATGTTCCCTGGATCCTTTTGGCTGTTTGGTTTCTTAAGAAAAATGGAAGATCATTTTCCCTTGCATGGAGTGATTACTGTAGCATCTGGCGTCAATTCTGACAGAAATTGATATCTACTGAGCATGTTTATGCTTTCTGATATTCCTTATTGTCAATGCTACCTATAGCAAATGATAGTTAGTGGGTTTTGCTTAAGGGTGGAAAAGTAATTCCAGATTTCCAAACTTACACAGAGGGAAGACTCGCATTGTTAAGATAATAAGGCTAACCCCTGCTGTAGTCGGCTCAAGTGGACTCAAGTTTATTCCTTCAATGGGATGCTTAATGCCTTCTGCTGCAGCTTATTGGTTAGGCATACACCTGTTAGTACTTTGTGGAGCTTTTCAGGATCACTGCCACCAATGACGTCCTCTCTCTTTCTCCCACAACACCGAAAAAAAGACCACCTGTGGCCCTACCCAAAATAGCACGGATATAGAGAGAGGAAGCACAGAACGCAAATATAGGAATTAGAAGAGGGAGCAGGGTGGGGATAAAGGAGAGTATCCAATAGTTGATCTCTAGAAATTTTCCGTGTACGTCATTTCCGTGTACGTCATACCTTTGGATGTAATCATCTCTTCTTAGCGCCTTTGTAGCAATGATGCGTTGTTTGGCAATTTAAAGGGGGAAAATTGTCCTCCTGTGGCCCTACCCGAAAGAGCAGGGGATGAGAGACATCACAGAACACAAATTTAGAAATAGGAAAGGGGGGGGGGGGTGTATCAAATTGTCATAAATTTTCAGTTGTACATTTGGATGTAATCATTTCTTGGTAGTGCCCTTGTAGCAATGGGCTATTGTGTGGCAATTTTGACTGGGGATAATTGTCCTCATAGAGTCCCTTAATTTTGGGTGTTTTAGTTAGAGACCCCTTGGATTCATATTTGGCTATATCAGTCCCTGCAATTTTGACAAGTTGTTGATACCCCCCTCTGACAAACTTCCAATGGGATTCCACCCTGCCATTGTCCTACGTGGTAATGTCGTGGGCATTGTTGGTGCATTGACATTTTATGGAATCTACCAGATAGTCAAACATATGTAGGGAGTAACATCATCATATATAACGTACACTGGCTCAGTTAACCTAGCACCCAAAGCAAGGGAGGTGTACATGCAGTTTTCCCTTTCGATCCCCATTTAATTGCTCTGTATTTCGACTAGCATACACACCTTTCTATGCTATACTCTAGTACCTCCTTTTGAGCCAAAAGTAGAGAAAGTCGAACATGGAAACATTCCTTTTGGCTGCATTTCTTCTGTTCTAGTTAACACGGGTAATTATATTTTCGGCATGAAGTATGCTTTTACTGGCTTCATAGTTCTGTACTTAAGGATAGTTGTGATAACTGTAAACTGTAATATGCAATCTCGAGAATGTAAAATGCTAACTTTTGGATATAACTACAGAGTGGCCATGCGCTGCATGCTGGGTTTTTACGCTGCTTGTTATAGTTCGTGAGCAAGATTGGCTAACTGTGCTCAAGATGTCCCAGATTAAAGTCCCACTCACAATGCAAGGAACTTGACGATGTAATATGTTCTTATTCTCCTAGATGAAACACTGTACGAGCAGCAGTTTGAATGCTTTAGGGATCATCTCAACATCATCCTACGATTATTCTGCTCAAAGCCAAGTAAGAATCTTCTTGATAAGAACATCTAAGTGGTCTATCACTATAAGTTGCCTAGATGCTTGCACCCAGAAGTATCCCTGCCGGTAACATTAAGTATTCACCAATTTCGGGAAGATGCACCAAGTGCAAAATGTTCAGAAGCAGTTGCTGTCTGACCAGAGGATTGAGCTACTGTCAGAACCATATGTTGAATAGAGCTGCATTAATATGGATGGTCCTTGCTATTTGTAGCAAAAGTATCAGTCAGCCTTTTCTTGCGGGAAGTTGAAGTTAGCTCTCCTCACTTATGCAGCTACTGGCAACTTGGGGGAAAATCTGCCAGGAAGAAGGCTTTGCTTGTTTGTGGGTAACTTTTAAGTCTCGAAGATAGCGCATAAGCTCATTCCTCGTCTAAACACGCAATCTTGATGACAGTCTTTCTATCAGGATGGTTAGAAGGGAGATTATCTATGGCTGCTGGAGTTTAGGACAGGAACTATTGTAAACAAGTGACGGCTATTATTTATCACTAGGTTCCTCATAAAAGCATCTGTATGACCTGATATTTGTGGGCCGCCGAGATGTATCGTGAAATGGAAATACTTGAGCATATGTTTGCCTATTGTTAGCTGGAACCGAATTCCATTTGGTGATAACTGACCTATATGAGAACTTTGGTCATCATAGAAATGCTGCCTAGCTCCTGACTCTTCTGTCTATGATCATCAATCTTATCGAATACTCTTTAACTGTATTCACAAGTTCAGGTAAGTGTTGTACCTTTTACTTTTTAGGTTTTGTCCGAAAAGATGTAAATATTTCCACCTTATTCTCTAGTTCACTATCCCCACGGCACCTTATTGACAGGTAAATTGGATCCATAAAGATCAACTCTATGCATAAATATAGGGAAAATTTTCCAAATAAAGGCCCGGAGTGCATTTGTTTTCTTAAATAAGGGCTTGAAGTGGATATTGTTTCAAATAAGGGCCTGAAGTGCCCTAGCCTGATCGAAGGATATTTTCGTCTTTTACTTCTTTTTTTTGTATTTTTGTATTTTTAAAATTTTCCCCTTTCCTTTCTTTCCTTTTTCCTCTCCACTCCAACTCAAAGACAAACATGGAAGGACACCATTTCCCATGTCGCTTCAACCCCTCTCCAATGGAGAGCGTTGAAGTCCATACGACTAACACGAAGACGAAATACTCAAATCAAAATAGTTGCTACGATGCTCTCTGCATTTCTCGAATTATACACTTTTCAATTCTGATGATGTCCTCTCCTCTCTCTACGGATCCACAGACTGGGCGGCGCCTAGGCGGGCGAGAGCAACCCTTGCTAGATCCAGCGAGGAATCGGCGAGGACATTCCTCGCTAGATTGATCCATTGTAGGAGAAGGAGAAGAGAGTATCATGCAAGTTTGATGAACCCTTGACCGGTCAGAGGCGAAACTTTGGAGGTCATGGCACTCGTCTTCCACTAGTCAACAAGCAACTTTCAGTGCGACGCGCGTGTATAACATATGCCTCTGTTCAGATCTTGCCTCGTCTTTTTTGCTCGAAAATGGAAGGAGGAGGGAGAGAGGACAAAGCATTCAGAGAGAGGGAGAGTGTTACAGTCAGTCTCAGAGATGCGAGAGAGGAGATACGTTTAAGCGTGGGCGACCTTCACCCGACGCCGGCGAGGGTCACTTGACGCCGGCGAGGGTCGCCCTCGCTTGGGCTGGGCGGCCCTCGCCCGATGCCAGATGCCAGGGATGGCGGGGGAGGAGAGAGGAAAAAGAAAAAGAAAACAGAAAACAGAAAATAGAAAGAAAACAAAAAGTAAAAAGGACGAAAATGTCATTCGATCAGGCCCTTCTTTGAAACAATGAGGGCAATTGAGGCTCTTATTCGAAACAAGATCTATTTTAGGCCCTTATTTAAGAAAATAAAGGCACCGCTTTTATTTGAAATTTTTCCTAAATATAACCAGATCTGGGCCTTGCATTGAACCTAACAAGCCCTGTCTCAACCCGATCACTGAACCGAGAAAGTTACATACTGTTTAATCGGATTCTTGCCCACATATCCGGCGCATCTTTTATCAAGCTCAGGCGAAATTGAGACAGATGAGTCGAAATATCTGCCAAAATTGCCTCTCAAATGACTGGCCTCGCCTCCTAAGTCATCGGACCAATTTTCCCCTGATCAAGAGTCAAGTCATGGCCAAGTCCATCTGCGTCACTGCCATCGATACCACATCCACCAAGACGGCCGCTTCTGCAGCTTCTGTTACCTTTCATCAAACCGCGATGGCCGTCTTATCACGCTCACAGAATACGCATGCCAGCATCAAATGCACTGGATAGAAATCCTAACTCCAAAGCCCCACGCAGCTTCAAGTACATTCCACCCAACACAACGCAGTTGCTTTCATTGAGCAAACCTAACTTAGCCGAGATATATTAAAGCCATACCTCACTTGAACGACCAGGTCCTCCAAGTTGGATGGCCCAACCAGAACTAGGGCATCTTTTCTTCATTGCGGGCAAATAATGGTCCTAAGCATCATTTTGTCCAAAATTTAGTCGAAGATATCGAGCTTAAAACCAATGGCGCCGTGTGGCCAAACGACAACTTCCGCACGCAAAACACTTTCCACGTTGTCCGGGCGACGGCCACTACAGAAAAGGAAACACAGTGGTTTTATATCGAAAGAAACGAACGACACATGCCCACGACGAGACGCCTGCCTATGAATAGTGAGGTGACACTAAACATAGTATTGTGTCCAAATCAATCGCTCTCGAACCCGATGCCATAATTCTCTACGGCATACAAAAGCCTATATTTTCGGATCTTACCTCTCTCCCAAGCCACAACAACGATATAATATTCTAAGTAAGGTGGTGCACTAACCCCTAGCGTTTGGAAATTCGCCCTTGAAGGTGTAACCGGATTTTACTTTCCAATCTGTCCTAAAGCTTGTGAAAATTGATCATTTATCTTAAACCATTATGGTACTGAATTGGGTTGCTGCTTATTCTGCTAGACTGTACAATGATTGGAAAATAACCCGAGGACGACATCTTCTCGGGGATCAAGATATCACAAGTGTCGTAATTTTTGTGCGGTGTTCACTTGAGTGACATGACTTCTAACAAGTGTTTACTTGAGTGTATCTTTCAATCGACCATTTTAACGCCATAACTTTAAAAATGTTCGCTAGAACTGCCTTGCCACGTCGGATCTTTAGTAATTGTGGTGAACGTTTTTAAAAATTTATGGCGCTCTAGTGATCAATTAGAAGCTACATGATTCGTTACAAACACTTTTTGCTTTAGTACTCAAGTAATCGATTGAAAAGTTATGGCGCTTAAGTGAGCGTTGTACAAAATTTATAATATTTGTGGTGTCATTTTCCCGATTTTCTCATCTTGGTGAAAAATCCTCGTAGACCGAGCATGAATTGTCTGTCTTTGACACATTTAGTGAAGAGTCTGAAGATACGTGCAAAAACTTATGTCAAACTTGATGGGATAATTGTAGGAGTGTGCAAAAGAACCAAGAACCAGACCGATTCCAATAAATGGGAACTGGTGAGTACCGGTCTGATTCCCGGTCCCAAGTTTGGAACTACCCACCCGGATCGGACCCATACATTTATATGTCTATTTTTTTTTTAAGATCATAAAGAAACAAACTAAACAAGTAAGCCTTTGGTTGATGCAATGAGTCCAGAAAACTTTCCGATTACCTCCCCAGATTTTGTTCAAACCGCGAACCCTGAAGCCTGAATCAATGGTGATGGTCCTTGTCACCATGCCCATCCGGTGGTCCTCCAGGACTCCCAACTTCAAACTGTCAAGAAACGAGACATATGATCAATGATGTTTCTACATTGGCAAAGGACTAAGTTAAACTGGTAAATCTTGCGGTGTAGCTAGTTGCCAGTATAAAAGTCTGAGAGCTCCATTGGTACAGTTGACAGTAAAAGAACAAGGCCTCGCCTCCCTCTCATCTCACTCTCGGTCGCCTCAATGTAACATCTGATTCCATGGACTCACTCGGGAACCGGATTGGACTGGTGGTTTGGTTCTCGGGTGGGTCCAGGAACTAATGGGCGGTTCTCGGTTCCCATTTTGTGGAACTGGCTCTTAGTGGGAGGTTCCCGATTCCAGGGTGGGAACCGCCCACCATGGAACCGATCACCCCTGGATAATTGTTCAAAAAATCTTAAACCTATTGTACGGCAGGCAATTCAGTCCTAAATGTTTTAATTTGACAGATTTAGTCTTGTATCTTTTAACAATTTGCCAATATAGTCTTCTGGCCAGTTTTGACCAAAGATCGCTAACGTGAACGACGGTCGTCCTACGTGGCACGGTTGACTAGGACACTAGCGCTGACGTGGATGATCTTTCAATTTTTTTTAGATTTCTGATTATTTTCTCTTTATTTTCCTTTTCTTTCCTTTCCTATTTCTTTTTTCTTTCTTTCTTATTTCCCTTCGCCGGTCATCGGGGCCTTGGCAATGGCCGGCGAAGTTTGTTGGCCACAGGTGAGGGCCAATATGCCCTCGTCGGCCACAGTCCTCACCAAATCTGAGCGGGGTGGTCGGCGACTGGTGGAGGGAAATATGGAAAGAAAAGGGAAATAAAAGGAAAGGACAAAAGGAAATAATGAGAAAGTTTAGAAAATCTAAAATAATTACAAAAATCATTAACGTCAGCAATTTTCGACTAATTGTCAAAAGATTTAGGACTAAATTGGCCAATTGAAAATTTTCCGACTCGATTGGCCACCATACAATAGGTTTAGAACTTTTCGGACAATTTTTCCCACTTTGATACTATTAAGGAAACTTAAGTACTTTTCAAAATCATTTTACTCAATTCACTTTACTACCATCCTTGTCATGAAGGTGTTAAAAATTGACTACTATAGTATTCCGAACTTTGCAATAACGGCTTAATTTTACAAGTGTTACCCACCGTTACCGTGGCCAGGGCGGCCATCTCCTAATTCAATACAATGTTTGGTCGATAAACATACAGATGTGGCGAGGGTAGATTAGATATCATATGCCTAAGAAAAGTTTAGTAAAAACACCTCCTTGGAGAGCTGTTGTCTTAAATGGCGCGTTTGCTTCACGGAAAATAAATAATCGAGTAAACATTTTTCCTAAAAATGATTATTGGTATCTCTTACAAAAATGAATAAATGACAAATATTTACATCGTCCACAAAGATGTTTAGATATAAATTGTTGTTAATAATAAAAATATTTTTTATCGACTAATTATCTCATGTGATAAGATCGACTGTTTTCTAAAAAAAAAATGCTTACCAGATCATTTATTTTTCGCGAAACAAACGGAGCCACAATTCAACTTAGAGTTACGAAGTTGCAAGCTACTTTCAAATCTTGTAATTTTGAGTTTTTGAATCTTTTGATTAAATTCGGGGCCATCACTGCATGCTAGCTATCCACGACTATTATCTCTCAAGAGGCTACTACGCATCGTCGAGCCAACCACATGTCTCAAAACTTTCGTATCTAATCAAAATAAACATCTTCGATGTTGCACCATCGAAATTAAACAAGATATTTCAAGAAAAAAAATACCAAAAAAAAGACAAACATGGCACATATAAATGATATTGCCCCGACTCTATACGAAAGATAGAAACCCTAAAGGCCAAAAGATCAGGAATTCGTGCAAGCTTTCAACCGTCAAGATGACTTTGCTATTGCTGCTAGCCTAGGCCTTCCCATACATGCAATCATAACATGAAGGAAGATTACGAGCCGATAGATTCCTATACTTCACAATGAATATAAGAACATAAGTTGAAGAAAATCTGCTTCTGTATCCGCAAAAAGAGGAACTTGGATGACTTTTTCTATTGAGTAAATTATAATATCCATCCCTTGATTAGAAGTCAAACAAATGATGCATTATATTACCCACTTCCATGTTTTGCTACACGAAAAGACCTTATATTGCATTTAC
The DNA here is from genome assembly GCA_029784005.1 of Lenwebbia sp. NSW1173648. NCBI lineage: Eukaryota > Viridiplantae > Streptophyta > Magnoliopsida > Myrtales > Myrtaceae > Lenwebbia > Lenwebbia sp. NSW1173648. The sequence continues at coordinate 4,487,601 of JARCGZ010000011.1, forward strand.
ACCTTATCACATTTTTCTAAGTAAATTTTTGTGCTAGGGGGGGTATAGCCGTGGATGATAAGGGACTTCAATCCGATGCTCGTGTTTTCTGCTTTAGTTCAAAGCTCCGTTTGTTTCGCAGAAAACGAATAATTTAAATGTATATTTTCCTCAGAGTGACCGCTTATATTGCTTACAAAAATGAACGAACGAAAAATATTTTTATCGCTCACATAGATGTATAGACATAATTTGTTTTCGGTAATGAAAATACATTTTATTGTCTTTTTGCAAGTGATATAAGCAATCATTTTTAAGAAAATATTTTTTAAACAATTCATTTGCCATAAATAAAAAAAAATGAAACCTAGGTAAATTTAGGCTGTCCATCAATCAAGATTATGTGAATCAAATGCAATCTTACACATTAGGCGATCAAATGAGAAAAGACTTCTTTTAACATACTAGAAATTCGATGTGGCATACTCACTCCTCCCTCATAACTGTAAATCCTACATAATCTAACTAAAATTCACGATATATGTGAGAAAAAAGAGAGTGCGCTTTTACAATATCTCAAGAGATCGATGCCAACTCTTAATCACACGCATTTGCTCCCCATTTCTATACAAAGGGCCGTGGCTTGTAAACGCTTGAAAATTCCTCGAATTAACGGTTGAGATCTATTATTTTATCGAGATCTATAATGCCATTATTCAACGGTCATTCATTAATGGTAAGCATTGCCTAATGAAATCCCCACGCGAACACCCCCCAACCCCCCCAACAGCCAAAACGGTGTCGTCTTTATAGGAGCAGGAAAGGAGGAGAGTAGCACACAAGATGAGGAGGGAACTAAAGGCAAAAACAAAAGTCAGGGGAGGGCCCCGCATGAATGCTAAACAAAAGCCCCCAAGGAGCAGGTGGAGTGTCCACATCTCCGGTCCGTCGGTTTGCCCGTTTGCCCGGCAATTAAGCTCCGTTTATTTCGAGAAAAAATGAACGATTCGCAAAATATTTTCTTAAAAGTGATCGCTTGTATCTCTTATAAAATAACTAAATAAATTTTTTTTTATCGTCCACAAAAATATGTAAAAATAAATTGTTATCGACGATGAAAATATTTTCAATTGAAAAATCGTTTCAAACAACACAAGCGATTATTTTTTGGAAAACGTTTTCGAAATTATTCATTTTTTACGAAATAAATGGAGCCCATTTGTGTTCGTTTGTTTACAAATGACAGAGGATTGTGTCCCTCCTCGACCCCTCCCCAAACCAGAAACTGGTTGCTGGACACTGGTCTCTCTCTCTCTCTTCCATGTTCATTCTTGAAGAAGTAGCAACGCTTACAAAAATGCCAAGTGCCTGCAGCTTTTTGCCCCCCTTCTCCTATCCATTTCCTTGCTGTTTCGTTTCCTCTGTGCTGCAAAAGTTGTAGTCTTGACAAGAGAGGAGTAAGTAAAGTATCAACGCGTATAGTAAGCAAGCATATAGAATTGAATGGTGTTGGTTGTGACTTGTGTGGGACTGCATAGACACTTTCACCAATTACATTGCATTCCCACGAGTAAAGTCCCGAATGTGCCGGGACGAAGTTGGGAGCGTGCCCCTTAATAGCGCCAGGTGAGGTAGACCGGTCGAGATATGCATGTGCTAATCTAGTCACCTAAAAGAAGAAGAAGAAGAAGAAGAAAATGTTAATCTCCCCATTTTTGATATCTAGTCTCGCGTATCTGACACATAGAATGTCCTTGATTTTTTTTTTTTTGGGTCCAATAGAATGTCCTTGATCACATTGCATAAGTATACGAAAAGACCCTTAAACTTATTGTATTTGCACCAATTTAGCCATAAATCTTTTAATTGTGTCAATTGAGTTCTAAACATTTTCATGTTTTGCCAATTAAGTCCATTTGATCAATTTTCACAGGGGAATCGCTGACGTGGACACCAGTCATCCTACGTGGCACAGCCGGCACTAACGTGGAGAATTTTTATTAGTATTTTAATATATTGTTCGAATTTTTATTAGTTTTTTTATTTTTTTATTTTCTTCTCTTTTCCTTCTTTACAATTTTTTGTTGTTGTGGCTGGTGAGGGTCGTAGCCTTCGCCCGACCTCGCCCGATGTGGGCAAGGTAGCCTCGCCCGCAGCTGCGATGGTCTGGGTGATGGCCCAACGACCCTCGCCTGCCACAATAAAAAAAAAGGAACAAAAAAGAAAATGAAAAGAAAAAGAAAAATAAAAAATAAAAACAAATTGTTTACGTCAGTGCCGAGCTTACCACGTAGGACGACCGACATCCACGTTAGCGATTTCCGATCGAATGGACTCAATTGACAAAGTATGAAAAGATTTAGGACCTAATTGGCACAATTAAAAGGTTCGGGACTGAATTGGCAAAAGTGCAATAGGTTTAAGACTTTATTGGTAATTTTCCCGACCTAAATGTCTTGTTTTTATCACCAGTAGTATCATGTACCAAAAATCTAGTTGTAAACACCACCCGATTGTACCACTAGAGAATCAACTAGCCGGAGGTCTTTATGGCATCATTACCTCGCATGCTAGGCCTTCGGTTTTAGGACGCTATCAAGGCGGCATTTGGCAAAAGTGCAATAAGTCTAAGACTTTATTGGTAATTTTTCCGACCTAAATGTCTCGTTTTTATCACCAGTAGTATCATGTACCAAATTTCTGGTTGTAAACACCACCCGATTGTACCACTAGAGAATCAACTAGCCGGAGGTCTTTATGGCATCATTACCTCGAATGTTAGGCCTTCGGTTTTAGGACGCTATCAAGGCGGCTTTTCTAGGGACCATGCTTGTATGTGTTGCTCATTTATGGCGCACGTACCACAGCATAAGCACCATAAAATAGGTCATGGTGCATGAACAGAACTTATGGATTTCCTTAACGAATATCCCGAGACGATTACCAAGTATCTCAACCGAAAAAGTTTGCCATTTTCGGAACAATCTACGCCGCGTTATGTGTAATTAGGGTACTGAAAACGAAAATTCAACCTATCAAGTATGGCTAGCAAAGCATACTTAATTTGGAATAAAACGACCAGCACAAACACAGTTGGCACGTCGAAAACAATAACGTTTCCTTAAACGGCTGCTTTGTGAACATTTCTAGATACTCATTAACAAAATATTTTCAACAGCCGCGCAATTCTTGGACTTCACGAAAATGTTTTTTAGGTAGAGAGATTGGAGATATCCCGCTTCCGACGATAACTAATAAAAATTCCTTGTCAAGTGTGTGTAGATCCTAGATCCATAGCCTCTAGGGCGCAATGCGTTCCCGAAATTATAATTGAAGGGGGACCAACTCCCCCCGTGACGCACTGATTCCTAGCGTTTAACCATGGGGAATGGAATGGAATGGAGTAAAACTCCAAATGACTTCCTTCGCTCGTCAAGACTTCGTTTAGGACAAAAGGTGACGAGAGAATAATCCCACAAACCTGTTGCCACGTGCACGCTCCAGGACAAAGGAACCGTGATCGATAATCTAACTCTTTCTTGTCATGTTTTTTCAATCGACATTTGAGATCGAAATACGTTCGTATGTCGGGAAATCATGAATGAGGGTGGGACTAGCGTAACCAGGTATCCGATCGTTCCGAGCCTAGCAGAACTTTTTTTTTTTTTTTCCGAAACGAAAACCTTCATTTCATATTAAAGATGAGTACATGATTTCATGATAAAGATGCAAATTCCACAAAGCAACTAAAATAAGTAGATCTGAAAAGTGAATCAACTCGGCACACCTATAGAAACTTGCCCATTCAATATCAGTTACGAGCACAAGCCGATAAATCTCTCTCTAGTAACTACGATTTTGCCAAAAGGCGGTGCGCGCCTAGGTTCATCATCCCCAGCACCATTAAAAGGTTGAAATTTGTATATAGATCGGGATAGAAGAACACCCAAAACTAGATCTAGGGAGAGAAAAACTACAAAAGAGATACCAGTTGAACAAAAAATCACTTTCATAAATGCCAATTGCTGAAGACGGCAGCAAAGGAGTCTCAAAGACTTGTGGAACGCTCGACAATCTGGAATAAGCATCCAAAGTCGAAGCAAGCAAGCAGATCTGGAGAGAATAGATTTTTCCGAGGCACTCGCGCTTTGATCTTTAGAGCTCAAAGATGTCGACCATGTCGTCTACGAAACAATGAAAAAGTCTAAAAAATAGAGAAATAGATAAACAACAAGAGATGAGAAGAGAATCAGAGATGAGAAGGGAGGGGGAGAGATTGGGCGGCGGCTGCCTAACGAAACTTGAACGTTTTACAATTTAAGGTTAAAAAGTGGATGTGGCGAAATACTATAAGGCTGCATTAGTTCATCCGGATTTAAATTGGAATAAGATATGACGAGGTAGGACTAATCCTACGAATAACCTTTGGATTATGAAAAATCCCGTATGTTTTGTGCAATCTGAGATAAAAATCCCGTAACCAGGTATCCGACTTCACCTTTAGATTGTTCCTCGGATGTTTAAAGCTTGTTTGGTAAGATTTCTAATTCTCTATTTTTCTGTTCTTTTGTTTTCCGAAACAGAAAAAGAATGGAAATCTTTGTGTACGTCAGTTGATTTTTTCATTCTCGGAAATAGATTTGGCACAGAAACAAGAAGTGAAAAAAAAAATAGCTTCCTTCTTTCCGAAACAAAAAAAGAAACAATGTCATCTTAAAAAAACAAGCTCAGTGTAACTTAATACTCGTCTTTACAACCACAAGTCCACTGCGGTTACCGCCCCCACCGTTGGCCGTCGCAATCGCCGATTGCCGCCGCCGCTAGTCGTCGGTCGCCGCCGCCGATCACCACCGACGGTATATTTTCTTTAGGATCGTATCAAACGCATTTATGTTCTTTTGCTTTTCTGGAAATAGAAATTTTGTACAGTTATCAAACGTGTTCTTCTGCTCAAAAACTCATCCTAGAGAATAGAAATTGAAAAAATCAACACTGAAAAGAAAAATTGTTCATGGGATCGAAAATGCTACCATACGCATCCCTAGTTGCAAATTTGTGGAGACGTAAATGAAAGCATTAATGGTCAAGCTCTATTGATGCGATTCTCGTAGAAAGACTGCAGAGGAGATCATCAACGATTTTCTAATTCCCATTAGCATGCCCATTTTAAAAAGCCAGATCCACATTGGTCCATTTAAGTCGTTACAAATGATTATCGGCGATCATCGAATCTGTTTTCCTATGGCATAATAAGGCCACTTAATGTAATGATTCGACGGCAGCACTTCGTTTTATAGCGGTTATTCGAATTTATCACGGCGGTTGTCACCGTCAAAGTAAAAAATCCCATGTCCAATTTCAAAAAGGTGACGTTGTTCTTTGATATTCCAATTGCTAAACATATCTAAATTTCGGGCATGGGCTTTTGAGGATTGAACGCCCGAAACATAGCGATAAAAGAAATCTAACCGCAACACAAATGCCAAATTTATTCCCCAAAAAAAAAAAAAAAAACACTTACTCGGAAATGCATTCCTTTTCCGACGGCACGGTGCGCACTGCGCATCCCGCTCATCATAGAGACCAGGCCCAAGTAAAACAAAAGAGACCGGAGGGCGGAAAAAAAAAAGAAAAATTGAAAAAGATAAAAAAGGGGATTTAAAAAAAGGAAAGAAGAAGAGCAGAGAAGTAGCGGTGGTTAAAAAAAATAAATAAATAAAAAGATAATAAAATAAGATCAGTAAAGAAGGAGGGGAGGAGTACACTTAAACTGTTCCCTTTCCTTTCGCGCACTTGTCTGAGATTAACAGCAGAAAGAAGCCTCTCTCTCTCTGCTGTCTGCTCTGCTAATCTCTCGCTAACTTTCTCTCTCTTCACACTCCCAACTCCTCCCCCCCATCCCAGTCTTGTCAGTCCTCTAAACCCAGATTTAAATCCACGTTTTAGAGAGAGAAACCCAGAACTCACTCTCTCTCTAGAACGCATTCGCCTTCTTCACGGGCAAGCTCTCTTCCCCCATCTCTGTGCGCGCGGATATCTTTCTCTCTCTCTCTCTTTCTCGCCTGTGGTCGAAACCCTAGTGGATGGATCTTTGGGCGTGAGTGGGGAGGAGCATTGATCAGATCGGGCGATGGCGGAGGCGTCCGGCGACGGGGGAGTGCCCGCGGAGCTCACCACCAGCTGCAGCAACGGCAGGGCGGAGGCCACCCCGCCCCTCACCGTGTCGGCGTCCTTCAAGGAGGGCCGGAGCGGCTCCCGGAGGAGGACCTCGGTCCGGCCCAGCTTCGACGCCGACAACGAGTTCATGACCCTGCTCCACGGCTCAGATCCCGTGAAGGTCGAGCTCAATCGGCTCGAGAATGAAGTTAGAGGTGCGAATGCGGATGGATCCAGCGGCTTCCGTGTGGATTCTCGAGTTGATTTGGCGTGTTTTTGGATGTTGAGTTCCATTTGTTGCGTTTCTCACTGTGCGCGTGTGCTTTGTGTGGCTTGATGGGGTTTCAGATAAGGACAGAGAGCTAGGGGAGGCGCAAGCGGAGATCAAGGCTCTGAAGTTGTCTGAGCGACTCAGAGAGAAGGCTGTTGAGGAGGTGATTTCATCGCCTAGACTTTCATTTGTTTTCTACATTGCTATTTTGGTTGCGATGAAACTATGTCGTAAATTTTTTGTTTGTTCATGTGGGCTCCGATAGTAATTGTATTTGTTCTAATCTAGAGCAAATTACTCGGAATTATCTTAACATCATTGATGTGGCTACTGAAGTATGTGGTTAGTGCATTTGCTTCTTCACATTGTGAAATGATTCGTATCCCTAAAATATCATTAAGGAAAGATTTTTGCTTCGTTTGCCCGCCTCCTGATGGCTCTTACAGGTTTTGTCAGCATATTTTGGATTTTGGCTTCTTCTTGCTCACTGCCACTACCTTGCAGCTCAGTGGATGTCAGGGGGCACATTCATGGGGGAATGTCTTCCTTATCTGTCTCAGGGATAAAATCTTCGTGCATTTGTTATGTGGATAGTCAGAGTTAGATCATGCATTAAATAGTTTAAGACATATGACACGTTGGTAGTTTCATTTCTTGGTACTAATGCACATCTCCATAATCAAATGTGGCTGATAGTAGTTTTTCCTTCCATGTACATGTACCATGCTAATAGAGGGCTTTCCTGTTTGAAAGGCCAGTTTGGGGCAATTTTTGGCAGCTGGAGAGTTTGGTTATTGGAATATCAACATATGCAAAAAATGAGTGCTTTTGACACGAGAGCTCTAATAGACTGTGGGCATGCAAGGACCAATGGAATCTGAATGTGTACTAGCGATGGAAATTAGTTGACATCCCAATCAAGTATGAGACAAGAGATACTCATTAAGGCGGTTTATTAGGAGTATGGGTGATTTAAAGATGATACTACTTGATAATGTGACTTTGGATCGTAAAGAAATATCGGTAGACACACTTAAGCGCCCTTAGCATCTGGATCTAGATAATGCAGCCCTACATTGTTTAAGAGAACCGATATGGCATATCCCACAAAATGCAAGAAGCTGAACCGTTGTTTTTGCTATTTTGCAAGGGTAAAACATTATCAACCTATTACCGTAGATATTCTTAACACTATCTTTGCTTTTCTCTTTTCTTTTTCTTTCTTTGGTAGTAAGCAAGATAAATATTGACTTCTCTCTCTCTGTCTCTGTGCTGTAGCTCACTGAGGAACTGTCTAAGGTGGAAGAGAAGCTCAAGTTGACTGAGAAGCTTCTTGAAAATAAAGTACCTACTGAAACTTTTCTTCAGTTTTTGCCAATGTATTAAAATATATTTACATGCCCCTTTTTTGTGCCTTCTCATAAAGTTATTTTCATCTTTAAATTGAACAACAGAATCTGGAAATTAAGAAAATCAATGAAGAGAAGAAGTCGTCCATGGCAGCTCAATTTGCAGCTGAAGCCACTCTTCGAAGGGTTCACGCTGCTCAGAAGGATGACGACATGCCTCCCATTGAGGCCATTCTCGCTCCTTTGGAGGCTGAGCTTAAGCTTGCAAAGCAGGAGGTAGTGACTCCTCCATGAGTAATTAGCCTTTGCAAAGTAAAAGGCACCACATGATGGAAGCGAGTTATCTGAAAATTTCGATACTTGCCTCATTTCTATGCAGATTGCAAAGCTTCAAGATGATAACAAAGCTTTAGATCGTCTTACTAAATCCAAAGAAGCAGCTTTACTGGAAGCTGAGAGGACTGTTCAGGTTGCCTTAGCTAAGGCCTCTATGGTGGATGATCTCCAAAATAAGAATCAAGAATTGATGAAACAAATCGAAATTTGCCAGGTTAAATTGGCTGCTGGATTTTTGAGTACTTTGTCAGAACTTGGGGTTGATTCTCAGAGCTTATCCAAAATTATTTCTCAAACTCGTCCTCTCTTCTTGAACCAGGAAGAAAATAAAATTTTGGACAGACTGCACAGGCAAAAGGTTGCTGAGGTTGAAAAGCTTACACAGACTGTAAGGGAGCTGGAAGAGACTGTTCTGGCTGGTGGTGCAGCTGCAAACGCTGTGAGGGATTATCAACGCAAAGTGCAAGAGATGAATGTAATTCCTTTGGATTACCGCATGCACAGCTAGAGGATTTTGATTGAGTGAATATGTCTTATTTCAGTTCTTATTGGATAATGTGTTGTTCCAGGAAGAAAGGAGAACCCTTGACAGGGAGTTGGCCCGAGCAAAGGTCACCGCAAACAGAGTGGCCACTGTGGTAGCAAATGAGTGGAAAGATGCCAATGACAAAGTAATGCCTGTTAAGCAATGGCTTGAAGAACGAAGATTCTTGCAGGTAATTCTTATCTTATCTTAATTGTTGGCATTGAAGGGCCCTTGACACCATTTCTTACTTCTGGGGAGTTAATATGTTGTGCACATTCTGTTCTCAAAAGTTTATGTTACTGTTTATGAGTTGTACAGGGAGAAATGCAGCAACTTCGTGATAAACTTGCTATAGCTGAGAGAGCAGCGAGATCTGAAGCTCTTTTAAAGGTAATACTTGTCTTGCATTTATGGCTGTTGCAGTTGCGTGGAGTATTTAGGCAGGGTCTGAAGTCTCATCTTCCACATTTTTCAGGAGAGATATCAGTCGAGGCTCAAAGTAGTAGAGGAGAGTTTGAGGGGATCTTCAGGCAGCAGTAATCGGAGTGCATTAGAGGGGAGGAGCATCAGCAATGGGCCCTCCCGGCGCCAGTCTCTTGGTGGGGCTGATAATGTGTCTAGGCTTACTGCAAGTGGACTCTTATCTAGGAAAACAGCTTCGCAATCAAAATCTTTCTCTTCTGGTGCTACTACTGTATTGAAACATGCCAAAGGAACATCGAGGTCATTTGATGGCGGCACAAGATCTTTAGACAGGGGTAAAGTACTTTCCAATGGAACTGGTGCAAATTACTCTCCAAACCAGTCATGTGACGCATCCAAGGAGGGACAAGAAAAGGACTTCTCAAAGGGAAACTCCGATAATAAATCAAATGAATTCGCTCCTGCTGAGACTCAAGACACTGTTCCTGGGGTTTTATATGACATTTTACAAAAAGAAGTTGTAGCTTTAAGGAAAGCTGGTCACGAGAAAGATCAAAGCCTCAAAGACAAGGATGATGCAATAGAGGTTGATAACTTGTCAAGCTTTTGTCATGATATTCTACAGTTCTATTTTTCAGTTTATTATTGGTGTAATTTCCTACACTGCAGATGCTTGCTAGAAAAGTAGAAACTCTAACCAAGGCCATGGAGGTTGAAGCAAAGAAGATGAGAAGGGAAGTAGCTGCGATGGAGAAGGAGGTTGCTGCTATGCGGGTAGACAAGGAACATGAAAGTAGATCAAAAAGGTTTAGCAATCAGAAGAATCCTATCGGCAGTTCTCAACTGCTAACGGGAAGGTAACTCAATGAAACTCGCTCTAATTCTGATTTCTGTAAATGAAGTTACATTATGATTTCTAAGGAATGGTTGACATCCTATTTGTACTTGTATGAAAGATAATTAGGTGAAGTCCCCTCAGTGGTAAGGGGCAGAGTCTTGGTTTTTTGCCTTGAACCTTTTGCGTAAGGCTTCCTTTTCTTTTTTATGCTTTAAACGTTCTTGAGTTGATAGTACCTCTCCCATAGAATATTTTCACGCTCCTAGTGCCTTCTTGGTGCTCTATTGATGAATGCTTATGGAACTTTAAGAAATTCTATTATGTTTTTGAGGTGAATCAAACCAGATATTTATTGTCTGTATCTGAGTTAAGCTTAGTATTTCGTGGTGTATAAAGTTGCTTTTTCTTAGACATGGAGGACGATGCACTGACTTGGTGTCTTATCAGTAGTCATGTTTGGTTGCATGTCAAAACTCGTGTGAACTTTATCCTTCTTGTCATCTGAAGACAACACATTAGTACTTAGTTACTATCTGGTATTTATACTCAGAGAATTCATCCTGTTGGGTTTTTGGTTGTTAACATATGGAAATCATTCTTTTTTCTGTCTCCTTTTGTTGAGCTTGTGCCTTAATCCTACAACTCTTTGTACTTTTTCAACTCCTATATTTGAAGCCATGTAGTCGTGCCTGGTCAAAAAGTGTCATGTAGTTGTAAAATTGTCATGTTCAGGTTAAGATAATGACGCTGTCTGATATCACATTCTTTCTTTTGGGGGTGAAAATTGGGTCATTGGGACTCTGAGCATTGGAGTAATCCCGATTGGGTGTGGCAATCCTTTTGTCCCATGGTAGGTAATTATCGGAGCACAGAGGTTCATGCTCCTAGGAGTGACCCAAGAGAATTAAGTGTGGTGATTGATTCAGACCAATTTTTAAGCTAGGAAGATGAATGTGTTCAGCATGCGCATCCCTAGGGTTCAATATCACGTCTGTCAATCTCTAATAACCATATATTAGGTGCCTAGCAAGGGGGAAAAAAAACCTTCACCTCTTTCTGACAAAGTAAAGACACTCATCCAATTCATCATGGGGGCGCATTCATCTATAGATCTTAGTCTTAGATAAATTGGTGGTACAGTACAGGGCTTTTTTAGCTTGTTCATCGAGCTCATTTTATGATGAGGTGTTTGTCTTTCTGCTGTTTAAAAATAACCTTATCATAAAGTACTTATATTTGTCTCAGATATAGTTTATCTGATGTTTGCATTAATGGAAGCATTAGAGCAATAAATTTTGACTTTCTGGCTAGGATCGTTTTATGCTTGGGGGAGTTCACATCAGTATATGTGCACGTTGCCTTTAACTCATTGAAACATCGAAATACATGGCACATCCCCCATTTATGGTCTGCTTTTATGTACAAGGCTTTTCTAAATGCATCTCTAGCTAGGGTACAACAAACTATGGTTGGGTAAAATGTACTTCTTAAAACTCCTTCCCAACCCCCAAATAACATATACATGGTAGGCTGCTTGGTTGTAATCTGACACATTGAGCTTGTGGTTTGCCTTCTTAGAAACAAGCTGTGCAGGAACATTCAACTTATTTACATAGCTGACAATCTAATATTCATTGCATCTCATGCTGATATGCAAGTTACGTTTGATCATACTGCCAGTTGAAATTTTACTTGCACAAACCTACTGTCTCTTGAGCCTGTTTTATTCTGACCAATTAGGTGAGACCAAAATTTAGTCACGCCTTATTTGGCGATATTTTGCCAATTCCAAGGTAGTCAAAATAGGTTTGAAAGGATTGGCATTGCCCATCTTTACCGTAAATGTTTGCATGTAGGCTTTTGTACTTGTCGAGGTGTCAGATCAACTCGTTTCCTTAGTTGTGGTGCGAGCCTTACATTCGACTAATTATTTCGTTGCTTCACCCCTATTTGTATTTTCCCCCTTAGTAGATCTAGTCTGGAATCTGTTTCTTCCCTGTATAGCCATGGCATTGACAAATACCCATCGTTGTGCAGGAATGTGGCTCGGACTGGGTTAACACGCAGCACCCAATAACCAGAAGCCCATATGCAAGAGCTGTAAGGAACATGTTGCCATAAGCTATGTTTGTGAGTTCCTCGACTTTTTTTTTTTTTTTTCGTCGACCCCTTTAGAGGTTGATTATAAGATTGTAAGTTTGTAACTGTCATGCCGGTGCCATTGTCTCTATAGAATTGGTAAAGTGTAGAGAGTCATAAAGAGATCAAAACAGTGAACCATATTTGTGTGCTTCTAACTTAGAATGTTATTCATCTGCTTAGAGAATCAGACAGAAGGACAAAGGCATTGATGCTGGGCTAACCTTTTATCGGGTTTTGAGTGGCAGTGGTTGTGTTGTTTTATGGGTAGCTTTCTGGCCTTCGTTTTCCATCATCCGACATATTTTTTTTTATCCTTTTGTCTGGGGGCAGTTTGTATATGTAATCAATCAGCGGGTACTGTGAGTGTTGTTCATTGTGTTTGTTAATATTCTTGTAATCAGATGTTTAACAGTCAAGTTGTTTTTTTTTTCCTATCTACACTTCTAGCGGGTTTTACTAATTTATGATTATTTTTGGAGGTGCATTTCTGCTTTTGTCTAGCATGTTTTGGATTCTCCTTTTCCTTTGTCTTCATGGTAATACTAAAGAGAATCGACAGATGGTAATCTATTTTTGCATGCTTGGTGGCGAACATCAAAAATATGAAAATATGATCCTTTTGGTACGGTGGAATCAGAAGCAATCTACTCTTCTGGTCCAATGATACCCTTCTGTGACACAAAATGAATAGATGAAGTTGGTGGACTTAGCTGAGTACAACTGTTGATATAAACAAGAAATTACTGGGCAAATTACAATGGCCCCTCACAAGATGTCTAGCTATCATTCTGGCACGTGATGCCGATGGGAAAGCATCAGGTGCCAAAGTATTCGTAATTGAATTTTAGAAAGTAGATTTTGGGGTTTGCTGTTGACATGTTTCATGGAGTAGCTGTCTTTCTTGGTTGTCGCCAGCCTTTGTTTCAACATAATCTTTTGAAGCTTAGCGGAGTAGAATATAATGATTGATGTTGAACGTTACTACTTAGTCTGAGTGAAATATCTCCCCGATTGCCTATTCTTTGTGCTTATGTTATGCAGAACAAGCGCGTATATAAAGAAGTCATCCCATCCTGTCTAAAAAAATGACCTGTTTGATGTGGACATGTGATAATATTGCTTGCTACACGCCCTCCGGTCTCCATCTTTAGTCTGACTGAAATATCTCCCTGATTGCCTATTCTTTGTGCTTATGTTATGCAGAACAAGCGCGTATCTAAAGAAGTCATCCCGTCCAGTCCAAAAAAATGTCCTGTTTGATGTGGACATGTGATAATATTGCTCGCTACACGCCCTCCAGTCTCCGTCTCTCTCGATCTTGATAAGTAATTACATGGTTCAAATATGGACCAGATCTCAAGGAACTCCGGACGCATTCATCTCAAAATATTGCACAACCTTTATCTGTTATTGTCGTAAATTTGGCACGAACTTTGAACAATCTCCAAAGGTACACAACTTTGTTGCAAATTTAGCATCCGTTAGATTTCTTTCCATATTTGCCATTGGCTCTTCCGCTGGTAGGACACGAATTCAAGATCTATAAACTTCATAGCATAATTAACAAAAAAGTAGTGTTGTTCAATGACACGACTTGACATAATTAATATTATCGTCATCCAATATAGAGGGTAACTTAAATGGCATAGCCCCAAGACCAACAGCAGCCCCAAACCCTTGATAGCTTTGATTTCTAGTCTTCTTTTGCCCTAATCCCAAACCCTTGCTGCATTACTATGTTCCCGTCAGCCACCAGCGTATTAACAAACATATTGTCTGACATGTGGAAGTGATAATGTCGAAAATGGAAGAAATATCAGCGGATGCTAAAATTTACAACGACGGTAAAATGTTGTGCAATACTTTAAATGCGTAAGAGTTCATGTTAAATTTAGGGAGAAAATTTCAAGTAAGGGCTCGAAGTGTTATCATTTTCTCAATAAGAGTTTGAAGTGTGCATTATTTTAAATAAGGGCCTGAAGTGGCTAAAAAATCGTCTCAAATAAGGACTTTTGGCCTCAGTGAGCATGTGACTATTCCGCCCATCAGAGAAGGGGTATTTTAGTCAAAAAAATGCTATGCATATTTGTTTTCTTATTTTGATTGTGTTGGGTTATATAGATGGTTGGGCCGCCTAAGATGGGCTAACCCGGCTCATTACCCATCCAAGAGTTAACTGCTAAAGGCATTTACTCCTTTCAAACTCGATAATGTTTACATTGGTTCTCACGTTCAATAGGGAGAACATGTATTTTTCTACCGTGAAGAACAGAGAAAAAAACAGTAAGAGAAAATTGACACAATCCTCTCCCAACGTCAAACGAACGAACAATCTCTCGTGGGTTGCAACAGGTAACACTTAATCTGTGAAAACGAGATATGTCCGTTACATGATATACTTTTACGGTCAGTGATTCAAGTATGGTTTTGGGCGTATGAGTTCCGTGTAATCCGCTGTTATAGATATGGGATCGGTTCCCTTTAGATTGTTTTACTCTTCTTTTCTTTTTTCCTTTTTCCCTCTTCCCTCCCCATGCCATCACTAGACTCAGGCGAGCCTCACCTGAGTCCGGCAAAGGGAAGGGGGAAGAAGAAGAAGAAGAAGAAGAAGAAGAAGAAGAAGAAAGAAAAAAAGGAAAATAAAATAAAAAAAAAAAAATGACGAAAATGCCCTTTGGCAGGTTAGGTCAAGCCCTTCTTTTAGATTAATATGACCACTTCATACCCTTATTTGAAATAAGGTCCACTTTATGTCCTTATGTGAAAAAATGTGGTCACTTCAAACCATTATTTAGATTTTTTACTGAATAAAATGATAAAATTCATTCTGAAATAAGGCTAAGTAAATTTGTGAGGGATTTAAACTTCCACGTAACGGAAATTTGTTTCGTTTCCAATCTCTTGTGTGCAATCAATCTGTAATAAAGAGAATATAAAAAAAAAAATTTCTACTAATCATGACTAACAAACACAGATTAACAAGACTTTTTCTTTCAAGAGCATAATTTTCAAAGTATGCGTGAAAAAAATAGCGTTAGACATATTAAAATTGTTTTAAGAAAGCTATAAAATGTTGAATATGATCTCACTTACTTACTCTTTTCCACATCATTTGGCAAGCATCCTCACATTAGGGGGTTGACAATGATTACTACCTCGGACCTTGTCCAGATTGAAGTCGGCCGGTCGCCAAAATGTGCGTCTTGCTCGACTGTCGAGGGGCCGATCGAGAGAGAGTTGGGGGCAGAGTGCCACATAAGGAAAGAAAGGGGGGAGGGAAACGAAATTTGGATCCGTTGACGAATTAAGGATAAACAGGTGGTTTTTGAATAGTAACTTATGTATGAAGATGCAAATTATATCAATCAGAAGAAGACTGTGTCTTCTACGGGTAGCCCTTTCTAAGTACTTCAAATCTCTATGCTCGACATGGCATCTATTTCATCTCACCCATTTAAAATAACATGAAAATTCGGTCGGGCGGCGAGAGCTCGTGAGTCCATTCTAATCTTAGCCATTGAGCTCGATGCATCATCTAACGGTTAAGATAGGACGAACTTATGTAATATCAGATTCATCCCCCCCAAAGATCTAGTGGTGCAATCACCAGCACCAGCACAAACACACACACAGAAACCGAAACGGTAGCCAAAAATCTCCTCCTCCTCCAAAGATAGTTTGTATCAAAACCGCACAATTCCCCCCCATTCGCAGCAACGAAACGAACACAATTCCACCAATTGGGGATTCTGTTTTCTCTTCCCCCCCCCCCACCCAATTCCTTCAACGACCCCAGAAAATCAATCTTTTAACCCACACAGCCACCTGCTCCCCAAGGAAGGAAGGAAGGAAGGAAGGAAGGAACGAACGATCACCGCCCATTTCTTGCCCCGACACTGCATTCCCATTCCGATTCTTGCTTCCTCTCGCCGTGTTGAGTCCGTTTCGATCATGGGTCTCCGATCCCTCTTCCGAAGGAAGAAACCCATTTCGCCGTCGGCCACGGGAGGCTCCGCGCTGGCGACCCCGCTCGGGTCGCGGTCCTCGTCGATGGGCTCGCGTTCCCAGATCGAGGAGCTGGAGCAGGTGTTCAAGAAGTTCGACGCCAACGGAGATGGCAAGATCTCCGCGTCGGAGCTGGGCTCCATCATGAGCTCCCTCGGCCACCCGGAGACGGAGGAGGAGCTGACCAAGATGATCTGCGAGGTCGACTCCGACGGCGACGGGTTCATCGACTTCGACGAGTTCGTGGAGCTGAACACCAAGGGGGTCGACCCGGACGAGGCGATGGAGAACCTGAGGGACGCCTTCTCGGTGTACGACATCGACGGGAACGGGTCGATCACCGCGGAGGAGCTGCACAAGGTCCTGCGGAGCCTCGGGGAGGAGAGCTCGCTCGCCGAGTGCCGGAGGATGATCGGCGGCGTCGACAGCGACGGCGACGGCATGATCAGCTTCGAGGAGTTCAAGGTGATGATGATGGTGGGCTCGCGCTACGACGGCACATCGTCCGGCAACAACCTCAATTAGCAGATGGTGAAGACGGATTGATCGAGAGAGTTTCAATCCATGGACCCATCTCTCTCTCGCTCTGCATCTCTGGATCTTCTCTCCTCGTTCGTTGGAGGGTCACAGGGGTTAGTTCTCGTCGTCTATGGAAAAATTGTTGGTTCTGATTCGGGAATGTTTGATTTGATGAGCAATTGTCTATAATGTTCAAGTTCTAATGGACTCGATTCATCATCTCTAAATGAAAAAATTTGAAGGGACCACCGTTTCGTTTCCTGCCTTCTGGTTCTTGATCTTCCTCTTGACTTTGGTTTGTTGGTCAACATTGTTTTTGGAGATCACGATGATTCTTTCAAATCAAGAATTATAGATTTTCTGCGCGTGGTTCATACGCGACGCTTTCATTGGATTCCATGGGCATGACTGAGAATAGAGAGAAGAATCTCTCTCGACCATACAAATCCAAGCCTGGGATAAGCTGGTCAAGGTAATTCTAATTAAATATGATGCCATTAGATTAGTATAGTTAGTTAATGTGGCAGAGTCAAAAGGGTCTCTAATATAATATGCTACATGGGATTTTATTGCAAAGTGCCTTTGTGCACTTCTCAATTAGGAAGTGTTGCAGGTTCCAATGCACCTATTCCCCTAGTTGGGATATTCAAGATCAAGGTCTTGAAAGTCACATTTTTCTTTCCATGAAATATGTTTAACGAGAGCTTTGTGGGCAGTCGTCGATTAGACCCTAATTTCATACTTTAGATTAAGCTTTGATTGATGAGGTGCGCTCGAGTTGGGTCGATCAAGTTGGCTAGCTTTAGGAGTCTATTTGTCTGAGCTGCCGATGCACCTAGTCTGGCACAAAAGTGTCATCCGGGGCCTATACTGCCTAATATGCGCCAATTAGCAAATCAGCTTTATATGTATACAGACCCAACTTTAACCATTGTTGCGAAATTAAATGAAGTTTCGAATTCCTCAAAAATATACATAATACTTTACCATTGTTGTAAAATTAAGGGAAAATTTCAAATAAGAACTTCAATTGCCATCATTTTCTTAAATAAGAGCTCGAAGTGGATCTTGTTTCAAATAAGCGCTTAAAGTGTCATCATTTTCTCAAATAAGGACATGAAGTGGAATTTCTTTCAAATAAGAGCTTGAAGTGGCTATATCAGTCTCAAATAAGGATCTGACCTAGCCGACTGTAGGGGATTATTTACTCTCTTTTTTTTTTTTCCCTTTTTATGTGTTATCTTTTTTCCACTCTCTCCGCCGGCCATCGCCTTGTCAATGATGGCCGACGGAGGTCATTGGGTTGAGGCGAGGGCTGCCCTCGCAGAGCGAGTGAGAATCGCTCTCGCCCGCCCAGCCCAGGCGAGGGCGGCGTTCTTCGCCGGCCATCGACGAGGCCCAACGATGGCCGAGGGAGGGAAGAGGGGAAAAGAAAAAAAAGAAAAAGAAGAGTAAAAAAGCAAAAAAAGAATTCAAAAAAATATACTTAGAATTTTTTATTATCAAAATACCCCTTCTTCTTCGATGATCGAAATAGTCACATGCTCGGTCAAAAGTCTTTATTTAAGATCATTTGGCCCCGGGTCATATTTGAAATAAAATACATTTCAGGCGAGAAAACGAGGGACAAGTTTACTTCAGACCTTATTCGTAATTTTCCCCATCATTCAACTTCCTTTCCAACTAAAACTGGCGGAAAACTGAGAAGGGAAAAAGGATTTCTTGAGTTGAACTTGAGCCCTCCTCCGCGGGTCTAACTCTAATCCTCATCAAAGAAAGACCCGAATACTTTTGGTGCTCACCCACCGACAGCAGCTTAATCCTCGTTTGGAGCTCCCGGAAGAATGGCTGCTTCCAAGACTGCCATGGCCTCCCTCATACACTACCGCCCGCTAACCTGCGCAGCCTTCGCCTCCGCCTCCGCCTCCGCCTCCGCCTCCCATCCCACGCGCCTCATCCCCAACGCGCCGGACCTGATCAAATGGGTCCGGCGAGAAGGCGGGTTCGTGCACGAGGCCGTCAAGATCGCTCAGGACGAGCTCAATGGCCTGGGCTTGGCCGCCGCCGATAAGATCCCCAAAGGCTCCGACTTGATCGCTCTTCCCCATCACGTGCCGTTGAGGTTACGATCGGACGGCGGAGACGTGGCCGAGCCTGTGCTGGCCGACTTGGCCAGCAAGGTCCCAGGTACTCTGAAAATTAGGTTCTTGCTTTTTGCTGAGTCTGGTGAAGTTACCTGTCTCGATTGTGGTGTGTATTGTTAGCTTGACGTGAGGTTAGTAGATTCCAATGGTGATAATGTTGTTTATGCTTCAAGGCAATGGCGAGATGTTGCATTTTCGTGAGAGGTTACTTCTTGTTTCTTGAGTTAAAGTCTGAGGCTTAGCTTCATTATGTGAGATAAAGATGAAGATTGTTGTAGCTTCGTTTACTACAACTTGCAATTATTAGCTAAGAATGTTTCCTTCAGAATGTTTCAAGATTTTGTGTTGGTCGAGTATGAATGCTCTGGGTGGTAGCTGACGATTTGCAGATGAGGCATTTCTTTGCTTTTGCTACAATATATCTCTTAGTCTAACACTCCATCATTCACAATTTTGGCGGTCATCTTGTGCCTAACGGATGTCACGATGTGTCTGTTTTGTGTCTTGACTATTAGCAATGTGATCACTAGTAGTTGCGATCTATTAAGTGCAGTGTAACGGCTTCATTATTTAACTTTGTCGTCCTCTTCCCTTTTTTTCCTCAGGAAATGGCTTGAACTTCTGATATTTTGGTTCTCTAAACATGCTACCTCCCTCTCTTATTGGAACTAATCTCTTTAATGTAAATCTGTGGATAAAAACTTGGACAAAGTTAGGTTACATGGTGGATGGTGTATTGCTAGCCCATTGACACTTAGGGCTGTGCATTTGGTAGACATTTTGTTTGTCATCTTAGGATGTAGGCTGCGTCCATGCTACTGCATGACGGCTTATAGATTTTCTTTGCTCAACATTTTTTGGTAACTACAACTTTTGAAATTAGGCTGTACTGAGTTTTGAATGAGTAAAATGGACATTGTGGGAGCATTGGCAGAGGAATTATGGGCGATGAAGTTGGGTTTAAAGCTTCTTGGAGAAAGATCAAAGATTGGATCCTTCTGGTGGCCCTACATCAGCAATCTTCCCGAGACTTACAGTGTACCCATTTTCTTTCCGGGAGAGGACATTAAGAACTTGCAATATGCTCCTCTACTTTATCAGGTAGTCCTCCAAAATATTTTTGAAATAAATAAGCGGTGGACCTCCATCCAATGCCTATGATTCGCAGTGTTCGCTCATAATATGAAGTGCCTAAGAAACTGGGGAACTTCCACCACTGGACACGAATGAACTTAATTCTTCTGTATATGAAGCAACTCATGGGAAGGCATCCAAGCCAAATTTTTCCTTGCTACCAAAGAAACAAGTAACCTAGAGTTAAAAAGTTTTAGATTGCAGGAATGATACTCATAGGCTTCTTGGGCATGGGATGTGGTCAAGTACCACCCTAGCAATCACTACTGAATTTTCTTGGTTGTATAGCAGTTAACATTCTGAGATCTAGTTAGCATTCTATTCTTTTGTAACCTGTTAAGAGCTTGACCTCTATTTGTTCATGTGGCAGAAACTTAGCAGTTTGCCTGTGAACCCGGTAGCTGCTGCTTCTTCTTTTCTTTTCTTCCTCTGAGAAATGATTGGATGTTGTGTTATTCGGATATCATGACCTTGCATTAGAGCTCATAGCATTCGTATGTTGTTGGCGACCTTAGTGATGCCTTACGCAAGGTTCTTTCTTCGGTAACAATCATGTGATAAACCTTTTAATCCATGCCAGGTAAACAGGAGATGCCAATTTCTTCTTGATTTTGAGAAGGAAATTAAGAATGCTCTCAGCGATATCAACATGAAGGATCATCCATTTGGAGGACAAGATATTAATGCGTCTTCTCTTGGATGGGCTATGTCAGCTGTCTCATCTAGGGCCTTTAGGCTATATGGGAAGAAGTCCCTAACAGGGGCCTACAGCGACGTGCCTATGATGCTTCCTCTCATAGATATGTGCAACCATAGCTTCGAGCCAAATGCTTGTATTGTCCAGGAACAAGGTGGAGAACAACCGGAAATGCTAGTTAAGGCATGTTTGCATATTTTGCCTTTTGTTTTCAATTTTTGCTTTCTCTGTGTTTTTTTTTGTCTCTGGGAGAAAGGTTCTGTTCACGTACTGTCCCTAGTTTTGTTAGCTGTTATGTAGTTATGATAATATTCGGTGTTAGTCTCATGTCTTACAACTCTCTCCAGGTTGTTG
Organism: Lenwebbia sp. NSW1173648; assembly: GCA_029784005.1. Lineage (NCBI taxonomy): Eukaryota > Viridiplantae > Streptophyta > Magnoliopsida > Myrtales > Myrtaceae > Lenwebbia > Lenwebbia sp. NSW1173648. The sequence goes on from JARCGZ010000011.1 coordinate 4,508,474, forward strand.
CCGAGAAAGAAATCGGAGCTAATGATCCTTTACTTCTTAATTATGGTTGTTTGAGCAATGATCTTTTTCTCCTGGATTATGGCTTTGTTATACCTTCAAATCCATATGATACTATTGAACTTAAGTACGACGGAGCTCTTCTAGATGCTGCAAGTTTGGCTGCTGGGGTTTCATCACCAAATTTCTCTTCACCGGCTCCGTGGCAGCAAGAAATCTTGTCCAAGTTAAATCTAGACGGAGAAGCTCCTGATCTCAAGGTTTTCTTCTTCATCATATTGGTACTATGCTTCAGAAGAGTAGTTCAAGTGATCAAACCAGTCTCTCATTTTTTCAGAATTTATACCAACTTTTTCTTAATTTTGAGCATCAGGGAATGCCACACGAGTATAGATGCATTTCTCTTACCCTTCTATCTGTAAATCCTGTAGACATCAATATCCGTGGGTAACTGATTTAGATCCTTTATGACAATGTGCATTTTCTGCACTTATTCTTCAATTATAGGTAACTTTAGGAGGTTCGGACTTGGTAGAGGGCCGCTTGCTGGCAGCTTTGAGGGTACTCCTCGGAAATGAAAGTGAATCGGTGCAAAAGCACGACTTGAGCACCCTCAAATCTATGTCAGTCGAGGCTCCCTGTGGAATTGCGACGGAAGTGGCCGCTTTTCGTACCATCATTGCTCTGTGCGCGATCGCATTGGAACATTTTCCCACCAAAATAATGGAGGACGAATCCATGTTGAAGAAGGGCGTTCCTGATACAACGAAGCTGGCTATCACGTTCAGAATTCAAAAGAAGTCGCTCATCGTAGATGTGATGAGAGACCTCTCGAGAAGAATAAAGTTGATGCTGTCGAAAGAAACAGTCTCTGCTCAAGGCTAAGCGAAGTCGTGACATTCGAGTTGTCCTCATCCTCACCCTTTCTTTCAGAGAAAAAGGAAAATGGCTTCTTGTTTTGTCTTCTAGGAATTCTTTTCTGGGTTCGTTTGATTATGTGATGGGGTTTCGTGCTAGAATTTTGGTGCAGGTAGTACCTTGGAAGGTCAAATTTCCCGCTCAGGTCTCCCAGTTTGTATGTGTTTACTGTCATTTTGGCCTTTGCTCATCTACACCAACACTGCACTACGCACGACCAACCGTGACCATCGACCACGAGCACGCCTAGACGAGCTTCTGCTGCCAGCGAGTGACCCCCCCCCGTTGTCAGTTCTTCCCGGAGCCCCCACTACCATCTACCTATCTCTCTCTCTCTCTCTACTGTGCGGTGAGTCTAAGTCCGCGATGTTACTGAAGTTGCTGAGCCAAGGCCTGACCTAGCAGATGCCTCGGGCAATGCCGGAGGGTCGTGACCATGGTGGTTGAGTTTGGTTGAGAGTTTGCTGGGACCGATCGAGCCCTCTCCTCTATCCTCAATGAGGGCAGAGGGAGAGGGAGAGGGAGAGGGAGACGGCCTTAGTTAACACCAAATTTGGCATCGGTCGAGGCTGGGTGGTTACGCCAGGTGTTCGCAACCTCGGCTGTAGAGAGAGAGAGAGAGATTAGCTTTGCGAGCCAAGCAGTAGGAGGTGCGAGTGGCAACTGGACGGGGCGCGGGGACAGTGGCATGGTGGCGGGTCCTGTGACACTGGTGTACTTAGCAGAGCCAGAGAAAGAGAGAGAAAGAGAAGGGAGAAGAAAAAGTGCGTTTGAATATAAGTCACCCAAAGACGGGAACATTTTAGTTTAAGATTTGTAATTTAAGGTTCGATTTGTGAAAAATGAACGATTTGAAATTTGTTTTCCTAAATATGATTGCCACAATTACTTGATATAATTAATCAATTGAAAATGATATAATTAATAGTAATAATATGCATTTAAATATTTTCGTGAATAATGAAAATATTTTTTATTTATTCGAGATACAAATGCAATATTTTAGGAAAATAATTTTTAAATCGTTCATTTTTTTTTTTTCTCAAAATAAACAGAGTCTAAACAAGACAAATTGCAACCACGTGTGTGTATATATATATATAAAATTGGCGCGAGATTTCTCCTTCCACAGTACGTGAGTTGGTTGTACCCTGTCTTGGGTCAACCACCCCACGTCTATACGCGAGTCTTCTTCTGTTTCGATCTGCCGCCAAAACTCCCAGTGGCTCAATGCACAGACTCTTCCCAACAAGTCGTTGGCATCTGAAAAACCACTTCCCGAACCTCAGATTCGTCATTACCTCCGCTCCTTCCCGCAAGTACACTAAAACCCCGGATCCCATCTCCGGGCTCGACTTCACTGGGAACGATGTGCTCGAGGAGCTCAAGTCTTCGAAACCCATCAACCCAAGTCCCCAATTCGTCCTGGGGATGGAGAATAATTTCCATCAGACAGAGCCCTCTAAGTCGTCGAACCCTTCGACGACGACGGCGGCGGCTCAGATTTCCCATCCGTGGCCCGAGTGGGTGGATTTGATGGTACTTCTGCTGAAGGAAGATCACTTTGATGCGGAGGGAAACCCGTTCCAGAATGTGGAGTTGGGCCCGAAAGAATCGAATCACATTAGAACCGCATGCCTGAATTTCGCCCGCGACAGATACGACGTTATAAGGTGCTGAAAGTAGTGACTCTTGGTTTGTGCGCTTTACCTGTTTGATTTAATTTCAGAGACATTGGGTTTTGTTGATGATGGTGAGGTATAGACCTCTGCGCTTTCTTGAGGAGTAGATATTTGTGGGTAGGTGGGGCTACTAGGGAACATAGTTCGTTATAAGCTTTGTTCTGATTGTTGTGAAGGTATTGCTAGTGCTCATATGAGCTTCAAGAAAGCTCGGACTTTCTCCAGGTTCTTGTTAGATGCTGCATTTGCATACCCACCAGAATATTGTCATTTAGAGAGCCAACTCCTGGTCAATTTTTTTTTTCTCTTGCTTTGAGGTTAAGAGCCTGCTATTTGTAGGAAGCGGAACTCCAGAGTCTTCAAACCAGGCCAAGAATCACAACATTGTGAAGGAAAAAAGTTTTCTTCTTTCTTTGTTCATTTTGAAAACCTGGAGAAGAAAGAATAGTATGAAGTAGCTTTTCCATGAACTTGTGAATGGTCATGTTGTCTTGGATAATATCGCCATGTCCTGTCAACTATGAAGTTGATGCCCTATTATCAACTATCTAGAGATTTACTCCTAGACTTTTTCTCCAGAGCTTTCTTTTATCCAGAATTCTGTGAGTAAGCTAAACATATTATTGTTAAAAGCACCTTAGTTGGCATCTCAGTCCATCTTTTCCTGCATAGTGGCAACAACATGGTGCCTTATATGCTTCCTCCTTTACTTAGAAAGAGCATTCACAGGACTCGCCTTTAGGCCTCAAGCTTACCCATCCACTATCATTTTTTTCCTCTCAAAATGAAGGTATTTAACTAGAACCTGGAGCCAAAGATTTTGGATGACATATAACCTGAAAAGAGGCAAGTCATATTACGTGGGGCATGTGGTAATAATACAGATTAAGAAATTAGCTGGTAATCAATTTGACAGGATGCACTCTGATTCAGAGGTCAGCATTTGAAAGTGGCTACTGACTGTCCAATGCAATATCATCACCAGATAGGTATCCGACAACATAACTTTACTTGAGAAACTGGAGGTCTCCTCATTTACAATTGGAAAGAGTCTCTTAACTTGTATTCAGAAGGTTTTAACAATACATTTCCTGATAGGTATTTGTCAAAGAAAGATATTCAGGTCATAGCAGAGTGTGGATGCCCCAGCACAGACAGAAAAGTGGTGAACTCTGGTAAGCGCTTAAGGGCACATGTGGGCGTCGATGAGGGAAATGTATGTGATCACAGTTCTCTTCTTAAAGACTTCCAGTGATCATTAGATTGTATTGGTTCATCAGTCGTGCTCATTACAGACAGCTGCTTTGCCAGGTTTGCAGCTCCTGCAACTTGAGGGGAAACTGTGAGAGAGCGTTTGTGAAGGCGCGTGAAGAAGAAGGAGGGCGCACGGTTGATGTTATGCGAATCTTGTTAACATACGGACTTGACCCCATAAGCGGTACTGTGGAGAATAAACCATGTCTGACTAGAACAGTTGAGGAATCAGTCAGAGCACTGTTAAAGCAAATGGCAAAGTGTGGCACCGACGTACTTTGCTCTGGTTTGTCGAAGCCCACACCAGCTGGTGATCTATCCTGGCATTCAAGTTCGGAAGAGAGAGGCCACAAAGATGTTCCAATGAAACAGGGAGATTGGCATTGTCCCAAGTAATGCAATTGTTAACATCCTATTGATTATCTTGAGTTTTGCTGGGAATATTTTATTTATTGTCTGCATATTGCAGGTGCAACTTCTTAAACTTTGCCAAGAACATCAAATGCTTGCGATGTGATACTTTTTCTCAAGAAAGACTGAGTCAACTACAAGAAGACCAAGATCATCTTCCGTTAAAGAAAGGAGACTGGATATGTGACAAGTGATTGCTTCTCATGTCTTTTCTCAGTTTTTCACTGATTTGTGGTGAGGGTCAGCAGAGCTCCTCCCTTATAGAAACTGTTGCATTTTGCAGATGCAATTTCTTAAATTTTGCAAAGAATACTAGATGTTTGCTGTGCAAAGAGAAACCCCCGAAAAGGCAACTCAATCCTGGGGAGTGGGAGTGTGAATCGTGAGTTGTTCCTAATCCATTCTTTTAGTGACCACCTATATTGAGCAGTTACTGTCATGAGCTGTTCTGCCCTTATGGATCTGTGATTGGTAGGTGCAACTACATCAACTTTAGAAGGAATATGGTATGCTTGAAGTGTGATTATAGACGGCCGAAAGCATCAAATTCTAATAGCTCTTCTCAACGGGAGCATGATGTTGGAAGTCATCATCGAGGTCATGGAGCTGTTGAAGATAGATATTCTATATGGTGTCCGAGAAGAAATAGCCAAACACGAGTTGCAAATAGGTGGAGATTTGTGGATGAAGAGAACGGGGTCGCCGAGACACCGAAGTTAACAAACTCATTGAACGATGTTTCTGGAATTCTCGATTTTCCAATTGCAGGAGGCGTGAGCGATTTGTCTCGTGACACAGAAAAGAGGGAAACGTGGAAGCTGAAGATGCTGGAAAGAAGCAGAACGACCTCAGACGAAAAGGCGAATCCAGACGAGCCACACTCATCCAGAATTTATAGGAAGTCAGAATCACCAGACTTTGAGGACGATGAAGAAATGGCGGAATGGTTCGGCAGTGGAAAGATGTGAGTAGAGATGCCTGTACATGTAGTTGAGAAGAATCAACTTCATTTGTTTCTTTGCCTTTATATGTTTTCCAGGACACTGCCTTCTCTTTCCGAGTGAACAGTAAACTATTCATCTCGTTGCATTCTCGCTGTTGAGTTCCCTTGTCTGTGATTGGTTTCTGCCTTCTGGAATGAGTTCCATCGCACAAATTAGTGTCACACATGGAATATGCAAACAAATATATGCAAATTAACCACTATAAGAGCAACAATAACACAAGGTTTAGTAGAATTTAAGGTAAGGATCCAGTATTTACTACATTATTACAGGAAGCAATCTTATTCTCGTATCATCTTTTTTGGTCTATGCACCTCTCAATCATGCCCTGAAGAAATTTATCAGACTTTTCCCGTCCAACTCCTTAGAAAAGAATTTCCCCATGTATTCGTTGAACGTGAACTGCCGAAAAACAGCAGGTTTATCAGAGGACACGAGCTCCGGGAACGGTCCGAATTGATTCTCCCGATTGCTCGGATTGCAGAAAACTCCTATCGACACACGTGGCTCTCGGCTAGGGTTGGCCAACACCCGATGGTCCACGCTTTTGTACTCGTCATTGGACATGATCTGGGAAAATCGAAAGCATATCAGAGTACAAATGTTGAACTTTTAAACTTACTCAGATGCGACGGGAGCTTACCTGGAGGATGTCACCAATGTTCACAACAAGAGCCCCCGGGACGGGCTTCACATCCACCCACTCGCCGCCGTGCTTCACCTGCAACCCGCCGACCTGGTCCTGCAGGAGCAATGTGATCACTCCCGGGTCCGTGTGGGACGTCAAGCCGACGGTGAGATCGGGCTGGGGACAGTAGGGATAGTAATGCCCCACCATCACCCTCGTCTCCAAGCACGTCAATTCCTGGAGCTTGCCGGGACTCAATCCCAGCCCCTCGCTCAACAGCCCCATCAGGAGGCCTCCCAGCCGTTGGACCTGCTGATTCCACTCCAACACCTCGTGTCTGCACACCTCAGGGATCTCTTCCACGTCCGCTAATTTCGGCCCCAGCCTTATCTGGATCGTGTCCCTGCAACATTATTCCTTGAACTGATTCTTTTCGAATCCCCAATTTTTATTTTTATTTTTATTTTTAGAATTTTCGGATGCGTAATTTGCTAAATATTCGATACGATCGTAGTGGTAATTAACCTTTTACAGAACTAATTTTCATCGAATTAATGAATTAATGGCTTCGTGGCTTACCTCCAGCTAGCCGCTTTGGAGTGGAACAAGTCGATGTTGGAGAAGAAGGACACGCCGGTCTCCGTCTGCCGCCTGTAGATCCTCGCCTTCGCCTCCATCGGCTGCTCGTGGAAGGCCTTCACCGCCGCGATGGTGCGGTCCAGGACCTCCCCCGGCACGCCGTGGTTGACCACCTGGAAGAAGCCGAGCTCGCGAGCCGCGCGCGCCACTTCCCCGAGGACAGAGGGCCGGCGGCCGGAGTCGCAGCCGGAGAGGTCGATGGTGGGGATCGAATCGGGCGTGGGCACGGGGCGGGCGGGCTTGAGGCCGGAGAGGGTCTCGGGAGGGTGGACGAAGAGGGGAGGGAGGGAGGTGAGGCCGGAGTCGACGAGACCTTTGACCCCGAGCTTGGATTCTTCGAATTGCTTGAGCTGTTGGGCTCGGTCGACGGCTGGTTGACTGGTGCTGGTGACGCCCATGGTTCGACTCTTGAGTTCTGGTTCGGGTTGGAATGTGAGGTTCCGGTGAGGAAGGAAATAGAAAGCGTCAAGGAAAGATGTGGATGAGTAGCGTGATCGCTCAATCGGTCAAAGTCAAACCCCCGCCATCGCGTGACAAATGATTTTACGCAAGCAATAGGGAAATAAACTTATTTTTTTTATATGTTTACTGGAAGTCCTAAAATTTATCGCGAAAGTGCAATTGAATCCTAAAATATATCAACTTGGTGCAATCGAGTCCTTCCGTTAACTCCATCTAATTTGGTTAACGAAAAATGCTGATGTAGCTTTTAAAAAAAAAAAATATTTTCTTTCTCTTACGTGGCTAAAACGACGTCGTTTTGGTTCAAATCTGATTTAGAGTACATTCAAGAAAGCTTTATTTGAAATAAGTTTGACCTAAGTTCAAGATAAAGATGCAAATCCCACAAAACAACTAAAATAAATAAATCTGAAAAGTGAATCAACTTGGTACACTATGCAGAGACTCGCTCATTCTACAAAGATGGATCTGTTGTAGCATCGCAGCACAAACGGCGGCCGATCACCGAATCTCGGATCAACATCAGTGACGAGCATATGTCGAGAAATCTCTCTCTAGCAAACTACGGTTTTGCCAGAAGGCAGTGCGCGCCTAGATTCAGCGTCCCTAGCACCATCATCGTGTAGAGAACACAAAAACCCAAAAAAGTTGAAAGAACACAGAAAACACCTTGTAAATCCTAGACCTATATTTAGATCGGGATAGAAGAGCACCCAAATCTAGATCTATGTATCTCTTTTTCATATGAAATGAAGATTTTCGTTTCGACAAAAAAAAAATAAGTTTGACTTGGCAAGAAAAAAAAAAAAAAAAAAATACAATAGGACATAGATATTAGATGCTCTATACTTCAATGAGCAGTCGAATTTAGGGGAAGGATCCAGTATTTCCACCGGTATTACAGGGAATAAATCTTATTCCTGAATCATCTTTTTCGGGCTACGTACTCTCAATCATGCTCTGAAGTAATCTAACATACTTTCCTCCAAAGGCGCAGTATAGAGAACCTTCAAGTATTCGCCCATGGCGAACTGCCGAAAAGCAGCGGGTTTATCCGAGGATAGGAGCTCCGGCAACGGTCCGACCTGAACCTCCAAATCGCTCAAGTTGTAGAAAACTACTATCGACAAGCGTGCCTCTCGGTTAGGGTTGGCCAACACCCTGTGATCCGCGCTTTTGTACTCGCCGTTGGACATGATCTGGTGAAAATCGAAATGAACGTAAATAGATGTATATTTGATCGCATAATGTTACTTTTTAATAAACTCAGGTGCTTTGCAGACACTCCTAGGACTCAAACGGAAAGTTCACCTGGAGGATGTCACCGATGTTCACAACCAGAGCACCGGGGATGGGCGGCACGTCCACCCACTCATCGCCGTGCTTCACCTGCAAACCGGGGAGGTGGTCCTGCAGGAGCACTGCGATCAAGCCCGGGTCTGTGTGGGACACGAAGCCGACCGTCAGATCGGGCTGGGGACAGTATGGATAGTAGTTCGCCACCATCGTCCGGCGCTCCGGGCGCGTCAATTCCTGGAGCTTCCCGGGACTCAGTCCCAGGCCCTCGCTCAACAGTCCCAGAAGGATGCCTTCCAGCCGTTGGATCTGCTGATTCCATTCGATCACCTCATTTCTGCACACCTCGGGGATCTCTTCCGTGTCCAGTTTCGGCTCCAGCCTTATATGGAGCGAGTCCCTGCAACATTCTTCCTTGAGTTGGTTTGAACTAATTCTTTTTGCTTGCCCAACTTTTTTTTTCCTTTTTCAAAAAATAATTGCTTTGTATCACTTAAAACAATGAATAAATAAAAATATTTCTATCGTCCACTGTAATGTTTAGACATAAGTTGTTGTGTATGACAAAATATTTTTAATTGACTAATTATATCAAGCGATCGTATTTAGGAAAATATTTTTCAAATCGTTAATTTTTCGCTAATCAAACGGAACAATCTAAACAAACGGAGCTGGAGATTGTTGATTACCTCCAGCTAGCCGCTTTCGAATTGAACAAGTCGACGTTGGACAAGAACCTGACCCCGGTCTTGAAGTCCCTCCGGTAGATCCTAGCCTTCGCCTCCGTCCGCTGCTCGTTAAAGGCCTTCACCGTCGTGATTGTACGGTCCATGACCTCCTTCGGCACACCGTGGTTGACTACCTGGAAGAAGCCGAGCTCGCGAGCCGCGCGCACCACTTCTTTGATGACAAAGGGCCGCCGGCCGGAGTCGTAGCCTGAGAGGTCGATGGCAGGGATCGAATGGGTCGAAATGGGCATGGGCTGGGCGGGCTTGAGGTCGGAGAGGGTCTCGGGCGGGTGGACGAAGAGGTGGGGGATGGAGGAGAGGCCGGAGTCGACGAGACCTTTGACTCCGAGCTTGGATTCTTCGAATTGCTTTTTCTCTTGGGCTCGGTCGAAGGCTTGTTGAGTGGTGTCGGTGAAGCCCGTCATGGTTCGATTCCGGTTCGACCGATGTGAGCGTTGTGCAAGGAAGAGAGAGGGAAGGCCGAAGAGGAGATGTGAGAGTGAGAGGAAGAGGCACCTCCTAGATTCATTGTATAAGAAAAGAAACCTAGGGAAGACAAAATCATCGGATGCTATTGGTTTTCGTTATTTTATTTTATTTTATGGAATTTTAACCTAGGGAAGACAAAAGCACATGCAAATGCACGTGGAAACTTCAAATTCAACCTATATACTCTTTTGTTGTTTTGTGCACCGCCCATATCCATATCAAAATAAGAAATTTTAAACAGTTATATGCCGGATTAATATGTTTCTTGATGCTCGAAAAACTTGTTATTTCTAATTTCAAAAGATGCACTGGCATCTAAAATTGAAAATTTTCCTAACTATGTCCTAATTGGACGATTCAAATTATTGGTCGTGATATTTTATGACTTGAATTGGACACATTACCAAGTGACAGATAGCTCATGACAAACACTATCTAATTCCTTTATTTTAAATAGTGACAAAAGTTCTTGTTATTAAACTAGCTATTCAATCCGCGCTTTGGGGGGGGGGGGGGGGGGGGGGTGGTGTTTGTCTGTATTTCTAATAGTTAGTAACAATAATAATCATATGAATTAATAAAGTGATGGAGAAATCCACGCAAAACTAAGAAAACAAGCTTACGAGTCAATGCATCTCGATTACATGAGGTTACTTTTTGAAAGAAAACGGGGAAATCACAGAGGTTTTAAAGCGTCCTTTCAATGATTAGTCATTCAACTATATTTTGACTGTTCAATCACCGGTTGTTGTTGTTAGGAGGGCGAATCTTTGAAGAGAAGAAAAAAACAAAGAAGAAGAAGAAGACAAGCGAATTTTTACGTGGAAAAACCCGTCTAAATTAGAAAGGGAAAAAATCACGGTGCCGCACTAGGCAATCTCTCCACTATCAGTGTTAGCGTTACAAATACAAAAGATATTGCCCTAATATATAGCAGGAGTCTAGAGCATACATAATTGAGAAGTAAATTACAAGTATGCCATGTAAAAGCTCTGCGCTTAATAATTACAACTATGCCATGTAAAAGCTCCGCGCTTAATATTGCTTTTCTTTTTTCAATCAGACTCCACAAATCCATCAATCTCCCACTTGGAGGCTGATCTTCAAAACGGCAATAATCTTTCATAGTCTTCAATCCTCTTGTAACCAAAATTTTCCTAGTGCGGCGGCCCCCCTCATCACTATCCATGGAGGCCAACTAAGGTAATGCACAGCCTCAATTTCTCAATGGTGACAACCTTTGTTAACATGCCTGCTGGATTTTTTGTTCCAAGAATTTTCTTCAATGACAATTTCCCATCATCTATTAGCTCACGAATATGATGATACTTCAACTCAACGTGCTTTGTCCTTGAATGAAACACCGGATTCTTTGCAAGACAAATAGCGCCTCTGACTGTCATTGAAAAGAACATTGCTATCTTGCTCCTTGCTTATCTCCTTCAAAAAAAAATTTCAACCAAATCATCTCCTTACCAGCTTCAGATATAGCAACATACTCTGCTTCAGTGGTTGAGAGAGACACACACGTCTGAAGTCTAGACATCCAACTGATTGCAGTGCCACCTAAAGTAAAAACATAACCCGAGGTGCTCTTCCTGTTATCCAAGTCACCACCAAAATCTGCATCAATAAAGCCTTGTAAAGTTATACCGTTTTTCATAAAACATAATGACATACCCGAAGTGCCTCTCAGGTATCTTAATAACCACTTTACAGCTTCCCAATGCTTTATTCCTGGATTAGCCATATATCTGCTCACAATTCCCACTGTGTGAGCTATGTCTGGTCTGGTACACACCATTGCATACATTAAACTGCCAACAGCTAATGCATACAGTACCTTAGCCACATATTCCCGCTCCTCGTCTATCTCTGGCGATTGCTTCTTCGAGAGCTTGAAGTGACTTCCTAAAGGAGTACTTCTGGGCTTTGCATTCTGAACTTCGAATCTGTCAAACACCTTCTCGATGTACTTTTCTCGAGATAACTTTAGAATTCCTTTGGATCTATCCCGCGTGATCCGCATCCCAAGAATCTAATTCACTGTGCCCAAGTCCTTCATCTCAAACTCTTTTGACAATTGCCGCTTCAGTATGTTGATCTCCCTCATGCTAGATCTTGTAATGAGCATATCATCCACATACAATAGCAAAATAATAAAGCAGTCATCAAATTTCTTGAAGTAACAGCAATGATCCATCTCACTTCTGGTGAACCTGTTACCACACATAAAAGTGTCAAATTTCTTGTACCACTGTCTAGGAGCATGTTTCAAGCCATATAGACCTTTCTTCACTTGCAGACATAATTATCTTTCCCAGAAACTTGAAAACCTTCTGGTTGTACCATGTAGATATCCTCCTCTAAGTTACCATGGAGGAATGCAGTCTTTACATCTAACTGCTCCAAAATGTAAATTCTCAGCAGCAACAATACTTAACACTAGCCTGATAGTAGTCAATTTCATAACTGGAGAGAAAATCTCTGTGTAGTCAATACCTTCCTTTTGCTGAAAACCTTTTACTACTAACCTTGCTTTGTACCTCTTGCTGCCATCAGGTTCTTCTTTGACCCGGTACACCCACTTGTTCTGCAATGCCTTCTTCCCATCTGGTAACTGAGTTAACACCCAAGTTCTATTCTTCTCGAGTGAATCCAACTCATCATGCATTGCTAACTCCCACTTAACAGAATCTTTAACCTGCACTACTTCCAAAAAAATTTCTAGTTCGCCAATGTCAGTTAAAAGTAAATAATTCAATGATGGAGAATACCTCTGTATAGGTTTAGATGTTCTACTAGATCTTCTCAAAGTGGGCTCAGGAGTATATGATTCTTGTTCTGATTTTTCATTAGAGTCAACAGCAACAATTTCAGGATTTCTAACCATAACACTCTTAGAAACCCCTTCCAATTCAATCTCTCTAGTCTCCACCATTTGTTTCTTCACACTAGATTCTACCACAGCTTTGTCTTTGTACAACAAGTTTTCATTGAATATAACATCAGTAGTTCTTATTATTTTTCTATTTTGCTCATCCCAAAATCGATAGCCAAAATAATCAAAACCATATCCAATGAAAAAACATTTTTTTAGCTTTTGCATCAAGCTTATCTCTATTTTCAGAATCTATGTGGACATAAGAAATGCAACCAAAAACTTTTAGATGTGAGAGATTCACCTTTTTTCCACTCCATTCTTCTTCTGGTAGCTTGAAATCAAGTGGAACTGAAGGTCCTCTGTTGATCAGATATGCTGCTGTATTAATTGCATCCGCCCAAAACATCTTGGGTAATCCCGCATGCATCCTCATACTTCTTGCACGCTCATTCAAAGCTCTATTCATCCTCTCAGCAACTCCATTTTGCTGTGGTCTATTGGGAACAGTTCTTGTCATTTTGATTCCGTTCTCTGCACAAAATTGCTTGAACTCCTTGCTATCATACTCACCACCATTATCGGACCTTAGACATTTAATCTTCAGGCTAGTCTCATTCTCTACTTCAGCTTTCCATCTCTTAAAAGTAGCAAACACGTCAGATTTATTTTTCAAAAAATAAACCCATACCTTTCTGGTGGAGTCGTCAATAAACGTGACATAATAGCGCGAGCCTCCAAGGGATTGTACAGGGGCTGGCCCCCACACATATGTGTGCACCAACTCTAATTTTCCTTTCTTTGGTTCTCTCCCAATCTTCGAAAAACTGACACGTTTCTGCTTACCCATAACGCAATCTTCACATAGACCAATATCTATGGACTTCAAATCATGTAGTTTTCCCTTAGATGCTAACAACTTCATCCCCTTTTCGCTCATGTGTCCAAGCCTACAGTGCCACAATTTAGAATCCGCTTTCGACTCAACAACAGCTGCGGTTTCTCTACTGCTTTCAGTCATGTACAGTGTTCCTGACTTTGTTCCCCGTGCTATAACCAAAGCACATTTAACTATTTTCCAAGAGCTATCCCCAAAAATAGTTCTGTATCCTGTGCTGTCTAATTGACTTATAGAGATCAGATTTCTCTTAAGTCCTGGAACATATCTGACATCATGCAATTTCCATTGATATCCGTTAGTATTTTTAATATAAACATCACGCTTTCCCATAATATTCAAAGGTTCATCATCAGCAAGATAAACCTTTCCAAATTTTCCAGCAACAAAATTATGCATTAATTCTTTGCACGAAGTAGCATGAAACGATGCACCTGAGTCTAGAATCCAAGACTCAATCGGGCTGTCAATGCTCAAAATTAAAGCATCATTATCAACTGTCTCTTCAAGAGTTGCATTCACTGATTTCTCTTCTTTTTGATTTTGATCGCGATACTGAAATTTCTTCTTTGGGGCTCTACAATCTCGTCTCAGATGACCCTTCTTTTCGCAATTCCAGCAAGTTATTTCACCCCGAGGTCTCGATTTGCTTCTCCCTTTAGACTTCGATCTACCACTATTCTAGTTCCGCCATCGTTGATTGCTTCTCCCTCTACCTTCTGTATTTAAGGCAGCACCTGAATATTCACCCGACTCTCTTCTGCAAATATCCTCGCTAAGAATCAAATCTCAGATTGCTTGAAGCTCCAACTTTTTATTACCAGACGAACTGCTCACTGCAGTCACAGTTGCACTCCAACTTTCAGGTAGAGAAGATAATAAAATTAAAGCTTTTACCTCGTCGTCGAATTTGATTTCCACTGAACTCAATTGAGTTGTGATCACATTGAATTCATTGATGTGATCTGTCACAGAAGCACCTTCGTCCATCTTTAGATTGAAAAGACGACGCATCAAATATACCTTGTTCGATGCAGAGGGCTTCTCGTACATGTTGGACAAGGCCGCCATCAAATCCACTGTTGTCCTCTCATTAGCGATGTTGCAAGCAACGTTCCGTGCCAATGAGAGACGAATCACACCCAAAGCTTGTCTATCTAACAATTCCCACTTTTCTTGCTTCATCGATTTCGGTTTGTCTCCCGATAGAGGCTGATGCAAGTTCTTCTGATATAGCAGATCCTCGATCTGCATCTTCCAAAAACCAAAGTCCTTGCCATCGAACCGATCGACCTTCACCTTCCCTTCGTCCATATTCGTTGCTCCCACTAATTCTCCAAACCAGGCTCTGATACCAGTTGTTAGGAGCGCAAATTTTTGAAGAGAAGAAAAGAAGAAGAAGAAGAAGAAGAAGAAGAAGAAGAAGAAGAAGAAGAAGACAAGCAAATTTTTACGTGGAAAAACCCTTCTAAATCAGAAAGGGAAAAACCACCGTGCCGCACTAGGCAATCTCTCCATTATCAGTTTCAGCGTTTGATGAGGACATCGAGCCCTATCGAGGAGGAGGTGCTAGGGATCCATTATCCTATCCGCTTGGTCCGATCACTTGGGCGAGAGCGAAGGAATTCAAGAAAGCTGTCGGCATCATGATTCAAGATCTTTGGAGTGGAGGCAATCTTGATTCGAGACTTAAAGATTTTGAAGCTCCTTGCGCAACACGATCACTTTTGGTGCAGCGAATTACGGACGGGTTTAGGGTTGATGGACTCTGAATTGGGTCAAATTTGGTCAACCTCTTGGAAACGAGCCGCTGATCAATACTCACTATTAGTGATTGACAATTTTTTTAGTGATTCGGAGCCATTTAGATGGACTTTTAGGTAATTTTCTATTTTTAGGTGAATTTTCATTAATTAAGAATATTTTTGTAATTTTGCCTTTTTTTTTTGGGTTAGCATCCTATATAAGGGAGCTTATAGGTTTCTGATAAGACAACTTTGAATCAGAATTTTTATACAGAGAGGTTTTCTTCTTTGAGTTCTCTTGAGGACTAGATCGTATCAAGGCTCCCTTGTGGCGATCAAATTCAACTCCTGGATCTTCGTAGAACGATCAACTTTCGCAACGATTCATGTCATCTGGTATCAGAGCTGGTTCTACAAGATCAAGTTATCTTAATTTTACTGCTTTTCATTCGGCAATCTAGGGTTTATAGAATTAGGGATTCGTTGTTAATCGAATTAGGGTTCTGAATTGTCTTGCTGTGATTTCAATTTTGGGATTTAGGGTTTACGATCCTAGTTGTTTTGATTGTATTGAGTTCGTAAAAAAGAAGAAGAAGAAGTTTCGGCTAGAAAAAAGTGCTGAACAAAAAAAAATCAAGAGAACGACTCGTTTCTTTGTGTTTTATTGTTAGTTGGACCAAAAAAAAAAATGAGTAGCAGAAATTGGATTTGAATTCAAAAACCTAGCGGAAGTTGCAAAATTGCTGTATTGAGCAATACAACTGTCAAAGTGCTTTGATCTTGCTTGGTAGTTTAGTCGACTGTTGTGAGGAGCTTGAAAAATCTGATTTTTTTTAGTCTGATAAAGAGCTTGTGAGAAGTAAACGAGAGGAAAAAGGCAAGAGTATGTGAGCTTAATTGAGGGAAGAAAAAGCCGAAATTGAGTTAAACACGAGGGGAGTGACAAACACCTTGAGTGAAACACGTGAGGGAGTGTTTGGTGAGATTCTTTTATTTCTAACGTTTTCTTGCAGGTTTTTTTTTATAAAAAAAATTCAATCATGTCAGGCGGCCAAGAAAGCGTGAATCAAAGAGGGGATGGCACCAATCCAAGAGATGATGCGATTTTGGCAGGCATCCAACAGTTGAGTTTACAACTTGAAGCACTTAGCAATCGAGTTGTGAGGTGTGAGATGAGGGTCGATGGTGAACGAGAGCCACCACGAGGGAGGCCACAAAATCAGCGAGATGAGCCTAGCGGACAACCTACATGGCAGCGGCAATTTGAAGATGAATATGTGTCTGATACAAAAGATGATCGAGATGGCAGGTTTGGGAGGAGGAATAGACGTCAAGGGTTTAGAAACCGAGAAGATGATGAACTTGGTAACATCAAGATGAAGATTCCATCTTTCCAATGAAAGAATGATCCTGATGCGTATCTGGAATGGGAAAAACGAATGGAGATGGTATTTGACTGCCAACGATATTCGGAGCTCAAGAAGGTAAAAATTGCAACTTTTGAATTCATTGATTATGCTATAATATGGTGGGATCAACTTGTGACTAGCAGGAGACGTAATGGTGAGAGGCCGATAGAAACGTGGGATGAGATGAAAGCAGTGATGAGGAGGCGCTTTATACCAAGTCATTACCACCGAGACTTGTTCCACAACCTGCAGAATCTCACACAAGGCAATAGGAACGTGGAAGAGTATCATAAAGACATGGAGATTGCCATGATCCGTGCTAATGTGGTAGAGGCCGTGAGGCTACAATGTCATGATTCTTAAGTGGTTTGAGCCGAGATATAGCAAGGGTGGTAGATCTGCAACATTATGTCAAGTTGGAAGAATTAGTGGATAAATCTATCAAAGTTGAGAGGCAATTGAAGATGGACCGAAATTACAAGAGCGGTGGAAGTTCAAGTTCGAATTGGAAGCCCAATTAGAAGAGAGATGAGAAGCCTAATTGGAAGGGAAACAACTCTAAGGCTGAAACTTCAAAGGAGAAGGAGAAGGATGGTAGAGTTGGTTTGAATCCGGCTTCAGGTAAAACTAAAAACCCTAACACTAGAACTTGTGAAATTAAAGGTTTCAAGTGTTTAGGCAGGAGTCATATGGAAAATCAGTGCCATAATAGGAGGGTGATGATAATGACTAGACTTGGAGATGTTCAATCTGAAAGTGACAGGGAGGAAGAGGATGTCGACATGCCACCGTTGGAGGACTGTAGCTATGTTGAGATGCCAGTCAATGGTGAATTGATGGTGGTTAGGCGTTCTCTGAGTGTTCAAGTTAAGGAGGAGGAGCATCACCAACAACGAGATAATCTATTCCATACAAGATGCTTGGTGAATGGTAAGATTTGTAGTTTGATTGTTGATAGAGGTAGTTGCACGAATGTGGCAAGTTGTACCATGGTAGAGAAGCTTGGATTAAGGACTGAAAAACACCCTAGACCATATAGACTGCAGTGGCTGAATGATAGTGGAGAAGTGAAGGTGTCAAAGCAAGTCCGAGTTCCATTTGAGATAGGGAGATATAAAGACGAGGTGATGTGTGATGTTGTACCTATGCAAGCAGGCCATCTTTTAGTAGGCCATGGCAGTATGATCGGAGAGTACATCATGACGGGTACACCAACCAACATTCGTTGGTAATGAATCAAAAGACTTACACTTTGGTACCGATGACACCTACTAAGGTGTATGAAGATCAACTGAAACTACAACATGAGGCCGAAAGGGAGAGAAAAGAAGATTCTGAGAAGAGCGGAGTGGTAAAAGCCGAGGGAAAAAGAGAGAGGAAAGAAAAGAGGGAAAATAATTTCTTTGCAAAATCAAGTGAAGTGAGGAGAGCTTTACTTCTGGACCGACCGATGCTTGTACTATTGTACAAGGAGGCACTGTTTACTACTAACAAACTTGACCCAAGTTTGCCTAGTTCTGTCGTGTCTTTATTGCAGGAATTTGAAGATGTCTTTCCTGATGAGATTCCTAGAGGTCTACCATCGATTCGAGGCATAGAGCATCAAATTGATTTGATTCCTGGTGCACCATTACCTAACCGACCCGCATATGGAAGCAATCCCGAGGATACAAAGGAACTTCAGTGGCAAGTTAGCGAATTACTAGAGCGAGGATATGTGCGAGAGAGTCTTAGCCCATGTGCTGCTCCTGTTTTGTTGGTGCCGAAGAAGGATGGGTCTTGGCGAATGTGTGTTGATTGCCGAACAATCAATAACATTACGGTAAAGTATCGACATCCTATTCCTAAGCTAGATGACATGTTGGATGAATTGCATGGAGCTTGCATATTTACTAAAATTGATCTGAAAAGTGGTTATCATCAGATTAGAATGAAAGAAGGGGATGAATGGAAAACTGTATTCAAGACCAAATATGGGTTGTATGAGTGGTTAGTCATGCCATTTGGTTTAACGAATGCACTTAGTACTTTCATGCGACTTATGAATCATGTTTTGCGTGCTTTTATTGGTCGAATTGTGGTTGTCTATTTTGATGATATCCTGATATATAATCGAAGCCTCGATGACCACATTGAGCATGTGCGAGCTGTTTTGCAGGTTTTAAGGGACGAGCAATTATATGCTAACCTAAAGAAGTGCTCTTTTATGACTAACAAATTAGTATTTCTAGGGTTTGTTATTGGTGCTGATGGAATACATGTTGATGAAGAAAAGGTGAAAGCAATCCGTGAATGGTCAACACCTAAGGCAATAGGAGAGGTGCGCAGCTTTCATGGCTTAACCAGTTTCTATCGCAGATTTGTGAAGGATTTCAGCACCATCGCCGCACCTTTAACCGAGGTTATCAAGTGTGGGGAGAAGAGCAAGAGAGAGCATTCAATATGTTAAAGGATAAGCTAACTAATGCTCATTTGTTGTCTTTACCAAATTTCAGTGCTACTTTTGAAATAGAATGTGATGCTTCTGGTATAGGAATTGGAGCCATGTTGATACAAGGAGGACGTCCCACAGCTTATTTCAGCGAGAAGTTAAGCGGAGCAACATTGAATTATCCAACTTACGATAAGGAGAGGTATGCTTTGGTGCGAGCTTTGGAGACTTGGCAACATTATCTGTGGCCAAAAGAGTTCGTGATTCACACCGACCATGAGACTTTGAAGTACTTGAGGGGGCAGCAAAATTTGAACAAAAGACATGCCAAATGGATGGAGTTCATCGAAACTTTTCCATATGTAATCAAGTACAAGAAAGGTAAGGAAAATGTGGTAGCCGATGCACTTTCTCGAAGGTACGTAATTCTAACTACTTTAGGAGCAAAGTGTCTAGGATTTGAGCATATCAAAGAATTATATATTGATGATGATGACTTTGGAAGAGTGTTTGAAGCTTGTGAGCATGCTGCGTTTGAAAAATTCTATAGGCATGATGGATATCTCTTTCGTGAAAACAAGTTGTGTATGCCTAGATACTCTTTGCGAGAGTTGTTAGTGCGAGAGGCGCATAGTGGCGGCTTAATGGGGCATTTGGCATAAATAAAAATTATGAAGTACCGCATGAACACTTTTATTGGCCACACATGAAGCGAGATGTCACACGTGTTTGTGAGAGATGCATTGCTTATAAGCAGGCTAAGTTTACAACTAAACCACATGACTTGTATACTCCTTTGCCTATCTCGACGCATCCTTGGGTTGATATTTCTATGGATTTTGTGTTAGGATTGCTTAGGACTAAGCATGGTAGGGATTCTATTTATGTGGTTATAGATCGGTTTTCGAAAATGGCTCATTTTATACCTTGTCATAAATCTGATGATGCATCGCATATTGCTGATTTGTTCTTTGTGAGGTTGTGCGTTTGCATGGCATGCCTAGGTCCATTGTTTCTGATCGAGATACTAAATTTCTTAGCTACTTTTGGAAGACATTGTGGAAGAAGTTAGGTACACAGCTTTTATTTTCTACTACTTGTCATCCACAAACTGATGGTCAAACTGAAGTAGTTAATAGCACTTTAGGGACTCTATTGCGTGCTATCATTAAAAAGAATATTAAGTCTTGGGAAGACTATTTACCTCATGTTGAGTTTGCTTATAACAGGAGCGTGCATTCTGCCACTAAATTCACACCGTTTGAGGTTGTCTATGGTTTTAATCCGTTAACTCTGTTAGATTTAATCCCTTTGCCTATTGATGAGCGTGTGGATTTAGATGGTGCTAAGAAAGCTGAATTTGTGAAGACTTTGCCTGAAAAGACGCGGCTGAATTTTGAGCACAAGATAGAGCAATATGTAAAGCAAGCCAACAAAGGGCACAAGAAAGTAGTGTTTGAGCCCGGTGATTGGATTTGGGTTCGGGTTCATATGCGCACAGAGCGTTTTCCCGACCAACGACGTTCTAAGTTGTTACCGCGAAGGGATGGACCATTCATGGTGTTGGAGAAAGTCAACAATAATGTCTACAAGCTTGATCTTCCATGTGAATATGGTATTAGTGCTACTTTCAATGTTTCTGACCTAACTCTTTTCGATGCAGACGATGATTTGAGGGAAAATCCTTTGCACGGGGGAGGGAATGATGAGGACATCGAGCCCTATCGAGGAGGAGGTGCTAGGGATCCATTATCCTATCCGCTTGGTCTGATCACTCGGGCGAGAGCGAAGGAATTCAAGAAAGCTGTCGGCATCATGATTCAAGATCTTTGGAGTGGAGGCAATCTTGATTCGAGACTTAAAGATTTTGAAGCTCCTTGGCGCAACACGATCACTTTTGGTGTAGCGAATTACGGACGGGTTTAGCGTTGAAGGACTCCGAATTGGCTCAAATTTGGTCTTTTAGATGGACCTTTAGGTAATTTTTTATTTTTAGATGAATTTTCATTAATTAAGGATATTTTTGTAATTTTGCCTCTCTTTTTTTTTGGGTTAGTATCCTATATAAGGGAGCTTATATGTTTTTGATATGACAACTTTGATTCGGAATTTTTATACAGAGAGGTTTTTTTCTTTGAGTTCTCTTGAGGACTAGATCTTATCAAGGCTCCCTTGTGGCGATCGAATTCAACTTATCGAGCAAGATCGCGAATTTTCTTGTTCATGGCGTAATAGTGTTGATTGGTTGACACAAGTTTGTCAACATGTCGTGTTCATACCGAGGTTACCAATCACAGATTCGATTGGGGGTCGAGGTCAGCAAATTCGCAACTCCTAGATCTTCGTAGAACAATCAACTTCCGCAACGATTCATGTCAGCGTTACAAATACAAAAGATATTGCCCCAATATATAGCAGGAGTCTAGGGCATACATAATTGAGAAGTAAATTACAAGTATGCCATGTAAAAGCTCTGCGCTTAATAATTACAATTATGCCATGTAAAAGCTCTGCGCTTAATATTGCTTTTCTTTTTTCAATCAGACTCCACAAATCCATCAGTTGTCGCCTAATCTTAGCCTGTCGAATTTATGACATCTTATATGTTTTTTAAAATTTCTAAAAGATTTATTTCGAGATGATTAGTTTTTATAAAAGTTTGATAAAATTCCAATCTTATGTAATTTTTCGATTTGACAATTGTTTTGAGTGACTCTCGCATACAGGAAAGGCTTATGATCCGTACTATCCACAAAGACAAATCAGTGAAAATCAATAAGAGTTAATTCCTTTTGGCATGAACCAATCCGAGACTGGTTTTGACTTTAATGGTTGAACTCCTTAAAATCAAATCATTTGACACCGTGGATTAACTCACTTGGTGTGTTGTCCGATTTGACATATCCCATACTGAGCCTCACAGTTTAGTATATTAGCATACAGGTAGACAGTTTCTTAGAAGGTCACCCATCATGGTAGTGCTCTCGCTGAGCATGCTTAGCATTAAAATTTGAATACAAAATATTGCCATTGCTTTGGAATGCGCATCTTATGAGTTAATTCCAATTTAACATATATATTCCAGAAACGCTCTCCTCCTATTCGGTGTTTGCAATTTGGTTCATTCCTATGCCCTTCGCCACCCTAGAAGCCTGCCAGGATTTGCTCATTGTCCGAGTCCTCTGGCCCCGATGATTACTCCTCGCACGCGTCGAATTAGGTCGTTACAAATGGAGTATTAAATTTGGGCGAATAGTCTGTGGTTGGATAGGTTGAAACATGTCGAGATGTGTTTAAAAATTTTCAGAGTAAGGATATCCTATAGAGTAGTGGTGGCCACGGTTCGGAACCGGCCAGTTCCGGTTCGTGGCCACTATGAACTAGAATCGGAACCTTAAGGGCCGGTTTCGGTTCTGATTTTGAATCGGCGGTTCCGGGCAGGTTCAAGACCTGATTCCTGTTCAAAATCGAAATGGAACCGATCGGTTCCGATTTTTAAATTTAATTTTTAAATAATGAATTATGAAATGAAATTTTTTTATGAAATTATGAAATAATAAATTATTAAATACAAATTGTAATCAAATTTGGGAGAAAAAAAAAAAGAAAGAGGAAGGGGCTTGAACTTAATGAATTATCATTAAGCGCATACATATCTTTTTGGGATCGAAGAATCAAAGGCCATGTAGTTCTTTACCTTTGATAATCTCATACTTACCTCATCGTCAATCGTCACTACCCGTTTCGCCGGTTCCGGACCGGTACCCATGGCGGTGGTATCTCCATCATCGAAGAATTCGGCTTTATTGCTGCGATCCATCTCTTATTGTCGATGTTGAGCCTTTGTCCAATCATCGACACAAGCTTGAGCCTCCACCGATTCCGGAGCTAATCTCGAACGTCGGTCGTCCAAAATGTTACCTCCAGCGCTAAATGCTTGTTCAACCGCAACTGTTGAACAAGGGGTTGCTAAAACCTGTCTTGCGATGAGAGCGAGAATTGGGAATTGGGTTGAATGCCTCTTCCACCACTCTAGAATTTTGAAATCTGTGCCACCTTGGGATTCACTAAACTCAAAACAGTGGTTAAATAGGTCTCTACTTCGGAAATATTTCTTGTTGCTCCCTTTTATCTTTTTTGCTTATTCATAAGCATTTTGTACCCTCTACTAATTCTATCTAGGTTCCGCTTTGTACGTCACTAGGTTGGGAAGATCCACTATCACCTACATTATATCTATTAGAAAATTCATTATACATTTCTACTATTGCGTTTTTAACTACTGTTTGTATAGTTCTAATATCTATAACTTCAATCAAATGTAAACAGTCATAATACGTATTCAAATCATCACCTAAACCATCTAATTTGGTACGTGGATCGAAAACACAAGCAACCAAATAAATAAGAGGAATTTCGCTATAATAATGCAGCCATTTCGTTCGTATTGCCATAATAGTCGGACCTAATTGATCATCTTTTTTATTTTCTTCAAAAATACCAGCAATATTAACACACTCTATTAAAAATAAATGCGTAGTAGGATAATAAACACCAGATAAAGTATAATTTGCATCATTAAAAACTTTCAAAAGATCTAATTTTTTTTTTGCAAATATCCCACTCTTGTGGGAATAAATTAATTTGAGAAATATTATTCGAAATAAATGTACATAATAAATTTGTATATGCAAAAGATTGATTAAGCAACTCGTACGTAGAATTCCAACGAGTTAGAACATCTCTTGGAAATCTTTTTAGTCTTCTTCTATTTGCTTTACAAAATTTGCCCCATTCTTTCATAATTTGAGGATGTCTCCATAAAAATTGAATTGCTGTCTTTATTGGGTTGAGAAAAATATCAAGAGTTTGTAAATAATCTTGTACACATAAATTTAAAACATGGCAAGCACATCTAACGTGAAAAAATTATCCACCAAAAGCGGGTTTGCAAATCTTTTCTAACTCGAGAATGGAAGCGGTATTTGCCGCGGCATTATCAAAATCAACTGAAAAAATTTTATTAACCAAAAATATTCTTCTAAAACTTGCATAATTGTTCTATAAATATTAATTGCTGTATGCCTATCATCAAAAACTCGAAATGCAATAACTCTTTTTTGAATGTTCTAATTGTCGCCTATCCAATGACAGGTAATACCCATATAAGAATGAGTTTTCCAAGGATCACTCCAAATGTTGCTACCTATATGCATACGTCTTTTGAAATTCATAAAAAAGTTTTTCAAATCTTCTTTTTCTCTTTTATAAATATCAAAAAGTTGGCGTTTAAGCGTATTTCTCAAAATAGGTTTTGCTTGTGGAGTACACGCAGTTTGTATAAAATGATTAAAACCAACTTTTTCACCAAAATTAAACGATAAACGTTCAACGACAGCAAATCTAGCTAATTCTTCTTTATAAACTTTTTCATTGTGACGAAATGAAGGAGAAGCGTTAGAATTGGCGTACCTGAAAATTTATTGTTGGCTGGTGTCGATCCCTACTTGCGTTGGATGTTTCGACCTCAGATGCCGTTTAAATGTTCCATAGCCGCCTCCACTTGTAAATTTGTATGTTGCCCCACAATATTTACATTTTACCTGATACTTATTTCCGCCTAAATGTTCCTTCGTGAAGTGTTCTCATATGTCGGATGTACCCTCCCGTTCCAGCTCCTTTGTTGTTGACATTTCTTCGACACTGGTAGGAGGAGGATGCAGACTTTCTTGCGTTGGGACGTGCTCGACGTTGGGAATAATGTTGATATCATCAACATCGTCTCTCCAATATGCAAAATCACGAGGATCATGAGGATGATCGGATTCTCCCATCGGGCTCTTTCCTCTGTCACTACCTCTGCTTCCACTTGCCATATTTTGAGAGAATTGAGTGGAAAGCGAATTCAGAAAGTTGACAGAGTCATAGATTTGAGAGAATTTGTGAGAAAAAATGAAAGATGAAAAGGGATATTTATAGAATTTAGGATAGATTTATTTAATAATAATAATAATAATAAAGATTAAATGGGCCAAATGGCTGTTGCAAGGCAACTGCTATAAGCCAGTTCCGGGCCTGTTCACAAAAATTGTAACTCGGAACCGGCTCGTATGGGCCGGGCCGATTTCGGTTCGGAACCGGCGGGCCGGCCAATGGGCCAGTTCCGGGCCCAAACCAGCCCGTGGCCACCACTACTATAGAGAGTTATGCGTAATGGAATTATGAGATTAGACTGTAAGCCACGAAAATGGCACGTCCCAATATCACTATAACCAAAATCAGAAACATGCTGCATGTTAGAGGATATGGGATTCACACACTTGGTTTGGAATCCATCGAGACTTGATGTGAAATGACGACGAATCGGAACTTAAGCGCTTCCCCTCTATTCTCTCTCTGGAACACTGATCGAATGAGAAAACCATTGAAGAAACGAAACGGCTCGTTCACGTTCTTATTTGTGCATCTGAGGGATAGAGGAGGGACTTGGGCATATTTATAGAGTTTTTAGCCACGGGCCATTCATCACGGGTCGGGCCTAACTCGGCCCACACTAGCCAACCCATATTATAACTAATTAAGAATATGTATATCGTACCTTAATAGATCAATCCCGTTAAACGGTACATATTAATTTCAATTAATGTAGACCACATGAGGAAAAATTGTTACATCCTCCCACTTGGGCTATATACTATATGTACACACATTTATATCGGCCTTGTGATTATTTTTAATAGTTAATCCGATCTCATAAAGTTTCAAACACCGAATTGTGACGGTAACTGCATCAATAGACACAAAGCCTTCCATTGTCACAAATGCCTTTAACTCTACTGATATTGATTCAATATGGTAGTATGGCAAATGGATGACGCTTCACAAAAGAGTCATACTTTATGTGTTATCCCCTTTGTCAGTCACATTCTCTCTCTTTAAATGTCACGAAACCTGATGCGTTATTAGAGAATATCCTTATGGTTCCAATGAAGCTATATATGTCTTATCCTTATAGTTAACTTCACTTTATGTGTAACAAAATATATCCTTAAGGCTAATAACTGAATGCCCCTAGCCTTTACTCAAGGTTTACACAATGCCTTGAGATTTTCAGCAGATATATGTATTCAATTTGATAGCAATACATTCACTAATATTTTATTTATCGCAAAAGAGTTGATACATATCAAAATTATAATAAATACAGATGTTAACTTTATTAGAGCAAAAAACTAAACAGCTCCCACTAAACAACAACATCCCATGATGCTCCTATGCCCATGATAATGACATGTCGTTCAAATACACAAGGACGAAGGCCTTTAGTTAGAGGATCTGTAACCATATCATCTATAGAAACATGCTCTATTGCAATGACACCATTCTTAACTATCTCCTTAATAGTCAAAAACTTGACTGCCAAATGCTTAGATCCCTTGAGACCTCTGTTATTGATGATAAATAACACTGCAGAGTTATTGTCATAGTACAACTGTATGGGTCTATCCACAAAATCAAATACGGTCAACTCCCAAGTAAGATTCCGGAGCCAAATAGCCCGAGTAGCAGCCGTAAAGCAGGCTACAAACTCTGCGTGCATGGTAGAGGATGATATAGATTTTGTTTTTCTCTTTTCCATGATACTACATCTCCTGCTAACATAAAGATGTATCCAGTTGTCGACCTCATGTCATCCTGGCAGCTAGCAAAGTTAGCATCCGAATACCCTACTAGCTGCAGGTCCTAAACATATCTGTAAATCAGCATATAATCCTTTGTCCTCTTTAAGTACCTTAAAATCTTCTTGGCAGTAACCTAGTGATCGTGTCCTGGATTTGACTGGTATCTGCCTAGAACTTCTGTTGCAAAAGCAATATTAGGTCTAGTGCAAACTTGGGCATGCATGATACTTCCAAGTGCACTAGCATAAGATACATTCTTCATTTGGGCTTTCTCAACATCTAAACGAGGACACTGTGACAGACTCAGTTTATCACCCTTAGTGATAGGAGCAATTCCTGGCTTGCAATCTACATACTGAATCTTTCCAAAATACGATTAACATATGCCCTTTGAAACAAACCCAACATACGACGAGAACGATCCCTATGGATCTCAATGCCTAGGACCAAAGACGCTTCACCAAGGTCCTTCATGTCAAAGTTTTTTTTGACAACATCCACTTTGTCTCATGTTGTAATCCAAGATACTACTCACAAGCGACATATCATCTACATAAAGTATGAGAAAAATAAATTTCCTCCCACTGACCTTGTAGTATATACACTGATCCACTTTGTTCTCAACAAAACCAAATGAAGTAACAACACCATGAAACATCTAGTGCCACTGTCTGGAAGCTTGCTTGAGACCATAAACTGCCTTTTTCAATCTACACATAAGCTTATTATCTGTTGCAAAACATTCGGGTTGCCCCATATAGATTCCCTCATCAAGGTCTCTATTTAGAAAGGTAGTTTTGATATCCATCTGGTGTAACTCCAAATCAAAATGAGCTACTAAAGCCATGATCACTCTGAAAGCATCTTCAGAAGAGTCTGGTGAAAAAGTAGCTTTATAGTCTACTCCTTCTCTTTGAGTGAAACCCTTGGCTACCAGTCTGGCTTTAAAATTCTCAATCTTTCCCTTGGAGTCCATTTTAGTCTTGTACACCCATTTACAATTGATGGGCTTGTGCCCTTAAGGCAATTCAACAAGTTCTCAAATACCATTATGTTTCATAGACTGTATCTCATCTTCAACGCATCCAGCCACAGATCTGACTGAGGACAAGAAACAACATTTGCATAAGTCACTAGATCAACCACAGAACCAATATCATAGTCATGCTCTCCTAGATAGACCATATAGTCTGGTGGTATCGCTGATCATCTCTCCGTGATGGATTTCCTTAGTGGAACTACAACAACCTCATCCTACACCTGAGAGGCTTGAGGAACTTCATCAGGAGCTATCTCAACAACAGGATCCTAAACCTCAATAGGTTCAGTCTATGGCGTGAGAGGCTCCATTATCCTTTGTATAGGAAGAGAAAAAGATACAACAGTATCCATCATACTATTATTCTCAATAGTCTGTGAGCATCTACTCTTTTTGGCCACATCAAACTCTAGAAGCTTCGCTGTCTGTGATTTCATGATTCTTGTTCCTCCATTGGGATTATAAAATCGTACCCCTTTGAATGATCTGGGTAAGATACGAAATAACACCGAGTGATTCTGGAGTCCAACTTACTCAATGTTGGATTATATAACTTCACTTCTACAGGACATCCCCAAACCTTAGGATGGTTCAAGCTAGGTTTACCTTCAATCCATAACTCAAAAGGAGTCAATGGAACAGCTTTAGTAGGTACACTATTTAGAATGTACATAGTTGTTTTCAAAGCTTCACCCCATAGAAAAACAGGTAAATTAGTCATACTGATCATACTCCTCATCATTTCCACAAGGGTGCAAATTGCGCCTTTCGGCCACACCATTATGTTCAGGACCCCTAGGCATAGTAAACTGAGTTAGTATCCTAGAATCCTCCAAGTACTTGGCAAATAGCCCTTTAAGCTGTCCGGCATCACCATGCTTGCTAAAATACTCACCACCTTGGTTTGATCTGACAACCTTTTTGACCTTTCTCAATTGTTTCTCAACTTCAGTCCAAAAAATCTTGAACTTGTCAAGAGACTCAGATTTTTCCTTAATCAAGTACACATAATCGTATCGGGAATAGTCATCAATAAATGTAATGAAATAAAAATTTCTACACAAGGTTGATGTATAAGGTCCACTGATATCAGTGTGAATGACCTCTAATAGGTCAGAACTACGGACTGTAGTTTTTTTCTTTATCTTAGTCATATTACCCCTACAACAGCCCACACAAGTCTCTAGATCACTTTCAAGAACATGCATGATGTCAGCTTTTATCAACCTTTCCATCTTTCCCTAGAGATGTGGCCAAGACATTTATGTCACAATGCATAAGACTTTTCTTTAGGTAGAGGCCTTTTAGAAACAACCTTTTCAGCCGTATAAGCAAAGTATATATCATTGAGAGTTAAACACAATATGTACAATCCATTGGACATGTTACAGCACCCAACCTTATTTGAATTAAAAGCAAAGAAATAACATTATTCTTTATTTCAAATGAGTAGTCGCACATGTCTAAACAAGATACGGAAGCTAAGTTCCGTCTAAAAGAAGGTACATAAAAAGTGTTTCTTAACATCAAATTATAACCAGAATCTAGAATTAAAATGATGTATCCCACAAACTCAACGTCTACTTTCTTGTTGTTCCCTACTGTGAGCTTTGACTCATCATGATTTGGCTTTCTTTGATTTATGAATTCATGTTGTCGTGACCCGCCTCTGCTACCCCCATAGGGTATCGAGTAGCGGGCTAATGGATTGCCAAGAGGCCTCGAGGACGGGCTCTTGGCTCAGCCCCCCCAAGCCCATACCAAATCGCGACGTCGGGAATTCAAATTCGATCTTAGTGTGATCGTGTGGCATGTGCGAGTGTACATACGAAGGAGTCACCACCGGCCTTTGAGGAAGGTAGGTCAGAAACCCTATCGAGCGGTCGGGAGAAACCGCTCAATTCCGCGCAACCAGAGATTTTTTGGTCCGGGGATTTGGTTACCCTACTATTTCTACTAGAGTCCTTTCGGTTATCGTCCGATTTTTTTTGTTACCTAATGTGATCATGCAAGGTTTAGTCGCTTTTAATCCCTAAAGATGTTCTTTCCACCGCACTAAGCGTTCATGCAAAATGGTTTTGTGAAGGGTTCGTTCATGGCATTTTCTAGTTTTTGATTTTGTCTTAAGGAAACAAAAATCATCCAAAGTATTCAAAAGGCATAAAGGAGGAAACATAAAAAAAAAGCTACGCTAAAGCGGTAAATGAAAACCCGCGGTCATCGGGTATTTAATTACAAGGCCGAGAAATCAAAACTCGAGGCATGATCGGGTGTACAACAAATTAGACCGGAATGGACATCGGTCACCCTCCTTCGCGAAACAAGGTCTAATTACTCTAAATGTGCAATAAAAGATCATTTTTTAGATTTTCGAAATTTTTTGATTTTTTTTTGGAATTTTCTCTAATTTTTAAAAATAAATTGACGACAGGGCGAGCCAGGCACGGCCAACGATGAAACGGCCTAAAACGCAACGAAAATCTCACTCGAAATCGCAATTTTGACTCATTTTCCGAAAATTTTTAATTTGCCCAACCACCAAGGGGTTTTCTCAGGAAATTATCTCGGTGCACACAAACAATTAAGGGAGACCGATCATACCACGTGAAACTAGGTAGAATCAGGTTTCCAAAACAACTAACAACTCAGGAAATGATCAACCGAGCGCGTCGTAATGATGTCGAGAATGCGGTAAGTTCACAGAGCAACACTGGGACAAAAATCGACCTCTAACTTTGCAGCTCACCGAGGCGTTTTCATGTACGAATATCTCAATGCTAAAAAATAATTCAAGGAAATTGTTCATACCACGTGAAACTAGGTAGAACAAGGTTTCCAAAACGATCGACGGCTCGGGAAATGATCAACCGAGCTTGTCATAACGTTATTGTGAAAGTGCTCGGGTGCAAGTTTGTACTTAGAAAAATTTCGAGCCTCTAACTTTGCAGCTCACTGAGGTATTTTTCGGGATGATTATCTTAATGTACATACATAATTAGCAAAAACTATTGATACCACGTGAAACTAGACCAAACAAGGTTTCCAACGCAACTGACGGTTCGCAGAAAGCTCAAGTGAGTACACTGTATCAAGGTCGTGAAAACGCATACTCGCAATTCCAGACTTAGAAAAAAATCAAGCCCCTCACTTATCAGTTCACTGGGGCATGTTTCGGGGCACATAACTACATGCACAGAAAAAATTAAATCCAAAACCAAGCATCAATGTAAAGTACTACATACATGGAATAAGATTGACCAAAGAACGACCTCAAAAGCTCGAGAAATCATCAAGAAAAACGACCCCAAAGTAACTGGTTCGCACTGTTCTCAACCGCAACACTTCGAAAATTCTTGTAAGTCTGGAAATGTAAGTTCTCCGAGGCATATTCTAGATCGGTTTTCATGCACTCTGATCATAATTAATGGCGAACCCATATACTGATGCCAAGAGCTACGTATGAGGAACGATGTCGAACAAAAATGACACTTAAAACACGTAAAACAAAGGAGAAAATCAACCCCAAAGTGGGGGGTTTGCACTGTTTTTTGACAAAATAAAAGCTCAAACCAGACCAATGAGGCATATTCGCGGCCTTATATCTTGACATCCGGGCATGAACAACCACGAAACTAAATATTGAAGTGAAGCAATACACACACAGAACGCAATGGACTCGGACATGGTCATTAACGCATGCAAAACGGCAATGAAAAATAGATCCAAAGTCGGGGGTTTGAACCACCAGAGACATTTTATCAAACACATGGTATGCAGAGACAAAAACACAAAACCAGGGCTCTACGAATGAAATCGAACGACACAAACACTTGAATGAGACCATATAAGCTTAGAACAATGCATAGGAGTAGCCGGTTTGGCTCCGTTAGACCCGAAAGTAGTACGGAACCAAACTCGGCAAAAACCGAGGGAAAAACAGGGGAGGGGGGAACCGGGGGTTATGTCCCACCTTTCCGAGTGGCGCCGGCGACGGGAAGAGCTTGACGATGGTCTGGAGGCTACTGCGGACGGAGGTGGTGGAATGTCAAGACTCATGGGCCGCTCAAGAGCTCCTCTCACTCTAGATTTTTCTTCCCCCACACACTCGATCTCTCTTTTCTTTTTTACTGTGTTTGCCTCCCTCTTGCCCGAAAAAAAACTCCTCGCCCCTCTCTCCCTCTTTTATTCTTTTTTTTCGAATCTCTCTCCCCGTACCAGCCACTCTACGCCTCTCTCCCTTGTACCGGCCTTCCACAGATTCCTCATTTGAAGAATCATCCAAAAACCGTTATTCCTTCCCCCCAAAAATGCCAGCTCATTGTACTACCTTGTATTGAAAATGGAAAGCTAGCACCTAGGATGAAGGTTCTAGAATTGAGTGATGAGAGGGTGTCATTCTTGTGCCGTGCGTGTACGCGTGAGAGAAGAAGAAAAAAAACGTGTTCTGCTGTTGTATGTTGCAGACCCGGTTCTACGTTTTTGTCTTAGTTCGGCTTCAACCCGACCCATTTTCCCAAAATTGACACTGAAATTGAGTTCTACAACATGTTTTTCATGTAAGAGTGGTGTTTTTGGGATTAAACAATTTAATTTGGTACAAAAACCCCAAATCTAAAGTTTGACTCGAAAATGATTTTTCAATAATCCAAAGCCTAAATGACAAAATCGAGCCAAACCACCCCCACGAATGGATTCAGAATGATGAAAATCACAGGGTAGTGGTCTTGGGTTTTCATGATCATCCCTAGAAAAAATTTAATCGTACTTTGAATGAAAATTAGGGACTAAATTGCAAAGATCTGTGAAATAATTAAACCAAAATCCAATTGAATTCATTTGGAACAAATGTCATAACTAGCCCAAAGTGAGAAAAATCCTAGAAAAGGTTGAATTTGATATTTTTAGAAAACCAGGGACCTAAATGTAAAAATCTGGAAAAGTAGGTTCCCGATCGAATTTTTAAATTCTAAATTGACCAAAATGCAATTGAAAATAAAAAAAAGATTAATGAATATTTTTTCTGTATTTTTTCGATCATGAGTGTTATTTTTTTTTCCTTTTTGGGGTATTTTCTAATTAAAAATATTATTAAAAAATGCGAAAAAATTTGAAAATTATTTTTTATTCAAAAATGGTTCCTTAGGCTTGGATGAGGCTTTCAAAGTTGATTTTTTAATTTTATAAATTTTTATGATATTTTTAATTAATTTTATAAAAATATAATGATAAAAAATCAAGTGTCAACACTTGTATGGTAAAAGAAATATGATTAGTTACACTGCTATCTAGCCACCATGAACTGGATGAGGCTTCTAATAGGTTGGATTCATAAACAAATGCCAAAGAATCATTACCTGTAGGCTCACGCTTGGACAACCAAGTCCTAAAATTTTCACAGTCCTTCTTCACTTGACCTTTCTTCTTACAAAAGAAGCAATGATCACCATCCTTCTTGAAGGATACTTTATCAGGACCCAAACCATCAGAATGACCGGTAGTTGTATTAGTATCTGCATGAGTACATTTTCTGAACCTCTTACTCTTCTTGTTGCTGGAACTTGAGGCATACAAGGCAAGGTGTCCTCTTTCTTTCTTCAATTTCTCTTCCTCTACCACCACCATCAGGTCATTAATTGACCAGGTCTCATTTTGGGAGTTGTAATTGGTTTTTATAATCCCAAAATCAGGTGCAATGGTGTTTAAACCTTGATGCACAATGCAGGCATTCAGAATAGAAACTTGAAGAACCCCAAGTTTTGTATGCAGGTCTAACATCTTCAGGACATAATCCCTAACACCACTAGCACAATCATACTTCATATTGAAGAGTCCTTGTAGAAGTATCCCAATCTCAGCATTAGATGAAACACGGTTTCTTGCCTCCAAAGGCTACCATCATTTCCTTAGCAGTGCAGTTAGTTGGCAGACCACTCTTCAAATGTTCCTTAATGGATCACTTCATTGTTAACAAGCAAATCCTATTGCTTTTATCCCAAGCAGCAAAGTGTGCTTTCTTAGCTTCCGTACTGGTGTCAGTAATATTTGTTGGCTTAACCTCAACAAGAGCAATGTGAACATCTGCTAGCTCCATCCCAAACAAAAAATCCTCTTTCCATTTCTTAAAGTTCGAACCAGTAAAAACCTCGATCGAAATGGAGTTTCCATTTACAGAGAAGGTGACTAAAAATCAAATAATGTGTATAATTAGCATCATGTGATTATCGAATCTGAGAGTTAAATACATAGACATATAATCACCTTTGGGCATAATACATGGTATGCAGTTATATACTCCCCATATGACAACGGCCATGAGAGTATATTCCAACTTTCGTGAACTCACCACCTTTGGGTATATGAACCACTAGCGTCAGATACTTCTCAAGCATTTGTTATACATATGTCTCTCCATGAACCAATACACAAGCACCTACTTTGGGAGTATCATTACATATTAGAATAGGAGATATTCCACTACAATATGTGATCGATATTTCTCTAACCCAATCAAGTGTGCTACTTTGGCGGTCACTACCCAATTGAATCCTTGAAAATCTCTCATACTAGGGATATAAACCTTGTGCATCACATCTATTAAATACATGTGACTTTAGACTTAAAGACGAGGGCAATTTATCTCTGAAATCACATGCTATGCAAATTACATTGTGATAATTCATTGATACATATCAATGAATTAGCTCTACACATACTATATGTGGTCATATACATGTGAACTTGCAACTTTATTTTGGAAACCATATGAAAATACAAGTAAAAATACAAAAATATCCTAAAAAGCACACGTATATAGGGTTTCATACGCAATTTTCCATCCTTAAAAGCACCAAACATGTAATATGAATATACCACAATTTAGAGCAGGACCGTATGAGCATGCCGGAGTCGGCCATGCTCCAATTGGAGTTGCCACGCACCCTCACGCCCCTCCTAAAGGCTCGGTGTGTGAGTTACACGTGCGACGTGCATCGTCTGGTCAGAAGACCGGTCGATCGGTTAACGATCAACGGTCGAGCCGGGTTAACGGTCAATCGGGTCATCCTGGATTGCGGGTTGATGACGTCATGCTGACGTCAGTACGACGGTTGAATAAAGCCAACTAACGCGTTGATTCGCACCTGAGGCGCGTGCCTGCCACGCGCAGCCACCGTCTGACTCGTGTAGGCACGTGCATCGCCGTTCGGCGGCCGCCGGAGGCGTGCAACCCCTCGAAATGTTCATCTCAATGAGACATATCTGACTATGTAATAAAAACTTAATTTCATCGAACAAAAGCACACAAATAAGCCAAGACAGTAACTTTCACCGGTGGCCATCGCATGCCATCCCTGCTATTGTACATGTAGGCGTGTGCAGTGGTTGCCAACATCCGTCAGAGACATGCGACCATCGAAATTCTCATATCGACGAGACGAGTCTGAATATGTAATCAAAAACAGTTTTTATCGGATGAAAATTCCAAAAACATGCCAAAACAGAATGGTTTCTATTCTCGGATATGACAGCTCTGATATCAAATGTAAGCCACGAAAATGCCACGTCCCAATATCACCATAACCAGAATCAGAAACACGCTACATGCTAGAGGATGGGGGATACACACACTTAGTTTGGAATCCATCAAGACTTTATGCGGAATGACGATGAATCGGAACTCAAGAGGTTCCCCTCTAACACTGGCCAAATGAGAAAACCACTGAAGAAACAAAACGGTGCGTTCACGTTCTTATTTGTGCATCTGAGGGATAGAGGAGGGACTTGAGCTTATTTATAGAGTTCTTAGCCACAGGTCCTCTCATCACGGGCCGGGCCTAACTCGGCCCACACTAGCTAGCCCATATTATAACTAATTAAGAATATGTATATCATACAATCCCGTTAAACGATATATATATATTAATTTCAATTGGTGTAGACCACATTAGGAAAAATTCTTACATAGACTCCTTTTGTTTTACAACCGGTACAAAATTTTGGTCTTTATTTCCCTCTCATGTGATGTTTGATTAGTATGAGTTTTGATTGTCGGAAAGCATGTGAATCCTAGTTTCGAAAAATCCATTCGAACCTAACAATAAAAATTTTCTCAACAATGTTTCAATTGGACAATTGAAACTAAAGGTCATACACGTTTTGATTCGATCAGTGGATTAACTCATGACAAATGCTATCTAATTCCTTCATTTTAAACAATGATGGAGTCAGAATTCTAATAGATGTTAGTAATGTTGTTCATTATGACATAGAGCAAAATTGTCTACGTCGGTGATTTCTTGCCAAAATGAGCCGGAAGGGTTAGATAAGCAAATCCTTATAAAGTTTAGGACTAAATTGGCAAATCGTCAATAGTTTTGGAATTAAATTGGCACAATTGAAAAGTTTAAGATTGAATTGACAAATCGTCAAAAGGTTTAGGACTACATTGGCATA
Source organism: Lenwebbia sp. NSW1173648 (assembly GCA_029784005.1). NCBI lineage: Eukaryota > Viridiplantae > Streptophyta > Magnoliopsida > Myrtales > Myrtaceae > Lenwebbia > Lenwebbia sp. NSW1173648. The sequence continues at coordinate 4,544,518 of JARCGZ010000011.1, forward strand.
TGTATAATATGCTTAGGACTTTTTGGGTAATTTTTCCCCTATACTACATTTGTCTGTTATGCGAAATACTGATGTGTGAATGCTGGCGTGGCATAATTTTGTTGGTTATCCGAGATGATTAGTTATGTAATTTTTTTTTATGGAAATTACATTCTTATGTAATTTTTTGGTTTGACAGTTTTTCTGAGTGATTCTCGCATACAGGAAAAGACTCATCATCCATGCTATCTGCAAAGGCAAATCAGTGAAAATCTACTAGAAATTCACTTTGACATGAACCAATCTAAGACTGGTTTTGAATTTAATGGTTGAACTCCTTCAAATTAAATTGTGTGACACCCGATAATTAACTCACTTGAGGTATTATCTTCATTGGCCCATCCCGTACCGAGGCTCACTATTTAGTATTTTGGCGTACATGTACATACTTTCTCGGGAAGTCATTCATCTTGATAGTGCTCTTGCCTAAACACGCTTATCATTAGAGTTCCAATGTTGAATGTTAGTAATACTAACACCTCAAAAGGTGCTTCTTGTGTGTTAATTTCAGTTTTACACATATATATCAAGTACGCTCTCTCCCTGTTCGATTTGCAATTCGGTTCACTCATGTGTCATTTTTCATTCTAGAAGCCTGTCAAGAGCCGCTTCTCGTCTAGGCCCTCTGGCCCCGACAGTTACTCCCCGCTCTCATCGGACTGAGTCATAACAAATTAAGAATTAGATTGGGGCGAATCGTCTATATTTGGATAGGTTGAAACACGTCAAGATGTGTCCCAAATTTTGAGAGTTAAGGGTACCCTATAGAGAGTTATTCGCAATCGTGTGATAAGTTTAACTCTTTCTGTTTTACAACCGGTATGAAATTTTGGTCGTTGTTTTTCTCTCACGCGACGTCTGATTAGTAGGATTCTTGATGCTCGGAAGGCTTGTGAATTCTAGTTTCGAAAAATTCATTGGGGCCCAGAACAAAAAAAGAAAAGTCCCAACAACGCTTTAGTTGGGCGATTGAAACTAAAGGTCGTGATATGTTGTTACGATTCAACCGGTGAATTCAGACAAATTAGCTATTGATAGATAACTCATGACAAATACTATCTAATTCCTTCATTTGAAATGTTGACGAAAAGGGGCCTAAAGGTTTTACAAAAGATGATTTTGTAGGAGTACATTTGTGAAAGCAAAATATTTAAAATAAGTTTTTTTGGGTCATAACATTTGAAATAAGTTAACTTGACAAGAAAAAGATAGGAAAGGGGAGGGAAAATTACCAAAAAAGTCCTAAACCTATTGTAATTGTGCCAATTTAGTCATAAACTTTTTTTTTTGACCGATTCAGTCCCAAACCTTTTGCAATTGTGCCAATTTAGTCCATCCGGCGAATTTTGGCCGGTCGGCGCTGACCTGGACACCGGCTGGCCGGCGACCTAATATTTTAATAATTTTATGAATTTTTTTATTTTTTTTCTTCCCCTTCCCTTCAGCTTCCCCTTCCCCGTTCTACCTCTAGCCGATGACCGGCCAGAGGATGGCCGGCGAGGCTCTCGCCGGCCTCGCCATGGCCGGGCAAAGGCTGACCTCGCCAGCCCAGATTTGGAGCCTTTCCAAGGTCCGGCGAACATGTAGCCATGCGAGATGTGGATCGGCGCGGCGGCCCTCGACACGTATTCCCATGGCGGAGGAGCGGCGGTGGCTGCGGCGAGGAGGTGCGAGGGCAGGGCGAAGGCACAGGCGATGGAGGTGCGTGGGGTCTAGTTCAGCTGGTTCGGTTATTCTTCTTGTTCTTCAGTGAACTGGTGGCGAGGTTCTCGCCGGCCTCGCCATGGCCGGGCGAGGCTCGGCCTTGCCAGATCTGGGCTAGTGAGGTCAGCCTTTGCCCGGCCATGGTGAGGCTCGACCTTGCTCGGCCCGACCATGGCGAGGCTCGGCCTCGCTCAGCCCGACCATGGCGAGGCCGACGAGAGCCTCGCTGGTCGTCATTTGGCCGTTCGCCGGCCGGAGGTAGAACGGGGAAGGGGAAGCTGAAGGGAAGGGGAAGAAAAAAAATAAAAAATAAAAAAATAAAAAAAAAATAAAAAGGAAAAAAAATTCATAAAAATTATTAAAATATTAGGTTGCCGGCCGGCCGGCCGGCGTCCACGTCAGCGTCGGCTGACCAAAATTCGCCGGATGGACTGAATTGGCACAATTGCAAAAGGTTTAGGACTGAATCGGAAAAAAAAAAAGATTTAGGACTGAATTGGCACAATTGCAATAGGTTTAAGACTTTTTTTGGTAATTTTCCATAAAGGGAAAGGATCCATTATTTCCTCCTGTATCACAGGGAAGCCATCTTATTCTTATATCATCTTTTTTGGCCTATGCACCTCTCAATCATGCCCTAAAGTAATTTATCAGACTTTCGTCCAACTCCGTAGTAAAGAATCTCCTCAAGTATTCGTCCATGGTGAACTGCCAAAACGCAGCAGGTTTATCTGAGGATACAAGCTCCGGCAACGGACCAAACTGGATCTCCACTCCATATTGTTCGAGTTGCAGAAAACTGCTATCGACGCACGTGGCGCCCGACTAGGGTTGGCCAGTACCCGGTGGTCCGCGCTTTTGTACTCGTTGTTGGATATGATCAGGGAAAATTCGAACTCACGTAAATAGATTTCTATTTCGCTATATCACGTAACTTTTTAACTGACTCGGGTGCTTTGGAGACGCTCCCTAGTGCTCAAGGGAAGTTTACCTGGAGGATGTCACCGACGTTCACGACGAGAGCGCCCAGGACGGGCGCCACATCCACCCACTCGTCGCCGTGCTTCACCTGCAAACCGGGGAGGTGGTCCTGCAAGAGCACCGTGATCACTCCCGGGTCCATTGGAGACGCTCCCTAGTGCTCAAGGGAAGTTTACCTGGAGGATGTCGCCGACGTTCACGACGAGAGCGCCCGGGACGGGGGCCACATCCACCCACTCGTCGCCGTGCTTCATCTGCAAACCGGGGAGGTGGTCCTGCAAGAGCACCGTGATCACTCCCGGGTCCATGTGGGACGCCAAGCCGACCATCAGATCGGGCTGGGGACAGTAGGGATAGTAATTCCCAACCATCATCCGGCTCTCCGGGCACGTCAATTCCTGTAGCTTTCCGGGACTCAGTCCCAGCCCCTCGCTCAACAGTCCCATCAGGGTGCCTCCCAGCCGTTGGATCTGTTGATTCCATTCCATCACCTCATTTCTGCACACCTCGGGGATCTCTTCCATGTCCGCCTTCGGCTCCAGCCTTATCTGGAGCGTGTCCCTGCGACATTATTCCTTTGCATCGGTCTGAACTAATTCTTTTTGCTTGTCCTCTTAAATATAAGAAAGAATCCTCCAACTTAGGATGTGTCAATATCACACTCATCACATTAGGATTAGAGGTGTCAAATAGGAGAGTCGGGTCGGGTTTGGGTCGGGTCGAATATGGTCTGACCCATATTGACCCATTTAACTCGTTTTGACTCATATTCATCCAATGCAAATTCAATAACCCATACCCGACTCATATTTCTTAAACAATTCTATATTTAACCAAATCATACAATACAAATTTTGTGAAATTTTTTTTTATTAAAATTTATTAATTTTTTTAATTTTTTTATAAAATGTTTTAAATTTTTATTTTATTTTCTCTTTTATTTTCCTTTTTTTCCCTCCTTCCTCCCTCCCTCCTCCTTCTGCAACCTCCCTCCTCCGTCCGCCGCTACTCAGGGCTTCGGCGACGGCGGGAAGCCCGGCAACCAGCCGCGTCCCGGCGAGCACGGGCTCGCCTGATCCCTACTGGCGACTCACCAGAGCTCGGCCAATCTTGAGGCTCGCTAGATCTCGGCGAGCCGAGCTCTCCCTAGGCTCGTCGGTGGCCGTTGCCGGCCAATGGCGGCCAAGGCAGGGCGACGGCAAGGCATGAGAAAAAAGAAAAAAGAAAAAAAGAAAAAAAAATTAATATTATAATAAAATATTAATATATTAAAAATTTTAATTTTTTTGAAATATTTATAAAATCTATTTATGACTCTTAAGATAATTGTCTTACTTGACCCATTTATGACCTATTTAAAACCCATTTAGAACCCATTAAATTTCTAAGTAACCCGTTTATGACCTACTTAAGCACTTAAGGTAACCCATTTTTGACCCACCACGTTGAATATGGATTCTAGACCCATTTTGACACCTCTAATTAGGATGTGTAATGTCTTCCTTTAGTCACATACGATATATCATTTCGTGTCGTTTGCTAAATACTATAAACTTGATTTGATATGATCGTAAATGGTAACTAAGCTTATATAAAAACTAATATTCATCAATTAAAACGAAATTACTTTGAAATGGCTTGGTTGATTACCTCCAGCTAGCCGCTTTGGAGTGGAACAAGTCACCGTTGGAGAAGAACGCGACCCCGGTCTCCATCTCCCTCCGGTAGATCCTGACTTTCGCCTCCATCGGTTGCTCGTGGAAGGCCTTCACCGCCTTGATCGTGCCTTCCAGGACCTCCGTCCGCACACCATGGTTGACTATCTGGAAGAATCCGAGCTCGCGAGTTGCGCGCCCCACTTCTTCAACGATAGTGGGCCGCCGGCCGGAGTTGCAGCCGGAGAGGTCGATGGTAGGGATCGAATGGATTGAAACGGGCCTGGGCTGGGCGGCCTTGAGGTCGGAGAGGGTCTCCGGCGGGTGGATGAAGAGGCCAGGGATGGAGGAGAGGCCAGAATCGACGAGGCCTTTGACGCCGAGCTTGGATTCTTCGAATTGCTTGAGCTCTTGGGCTCGGTTGCAGGCCTGTTGAGTGGTGTCGGTGAAGCCCGTCATGGTTCGACTCCGAAGGTGCTTTTGATTTTCCTTTTTATGGAATTTGACCTGGTATTAAAATCAAATTAATAAACGAGATTGGATAGAAGTGAGGAATCATCCAGCTCAACATGTTTTTTTTTATATATATTTAAATTTTAAATTAAAGTCTTCCCATTTTTTTTTCATGGGACTGCGAGCAGCACGAGGAGCATAAAAGAAGCAATGCGTTTGGCCTTTAAAAGAGAAGTTTCGCGTTCGCTGATTTCAAATAATCTTGTTCACCCTGTATACTCTTTTGTTCTTTTGTGCACAGCCCTTATTCATATCAAAAAACGAATCTTTAAATAGTTATTTCTCCCTCATATGACGTCTGATTAATATGATTCTTGATGCTCGAAAAGCTTTTTATTTCTAATTCCAAAAGATTCATTGAAATCTAAACTGAAAATTTTCCTAACAAAGTTCTAATTGGACGATTCAAACTATTGGCCGTGATATTTTATGACTTTGAATCGGACACATTACCGAGTGATAGATAGCTCATGACAAACGCTATTTATTTCCTTTATTTTAAACAATAACAAAACTGCTTTTTTCTAAACTAGCTATTCAATCCGCACTTGGTGAGGGTTTGTCTGTATTTTTAATAAAATCAACGTAACAATAAGAAAACAAACTTACGAGTCAATGCATCTCGATTACATGAGGTTAATTTTTTAGAAAAAAAAGGGAAATCACAGAGGTGTTAAGGCGTCCTTTCATTGATTAGTCATTCAACTATATTCGGACTATTCAATTACCGGTTGTTGTCACCTAATCTTAACCTGTCGAATTTGCCAAAGCAAGATAAATAGGGGCCTAGAAAGATTTGAACTCTGGACCTCCGGTCAACCGTGAGAGATTTTGTGAGACCCATTACCAATGGTTCTAAAAGTTTGAGCTGTTAGATGAAGACGTGGTTTAATATTTAACTACTCAAACAGAGACGATTAGTTTTTATAAAATCTTTATGAAATTCCAATCTTATGTAATTTTTTGGTTTGACAGTTGTTTTGAGTGACTCTTTGTCGTGACCTAAAAAAATCGGGTTTCACAGGTTAATGGATTATCAAGTTAATTATTTAACTAACCTAACTCGGACTCTCCCAATTCCATACCAAATTGCAACTTATGGTTCAATATTTAACATGCATAGATTTTTAAATTGGAGTCGCCACTAATCATTTTTGGTAGGTCGATTAGAAACCTAAGTAAATTAGCGGGAGAACTAAATTACTTCTTTGAACCAGATATTAAGAGTTCGGGGACTTGATTACCCTAGATTACTCTAATGCCCTTTCGGTACCATTTTATTTCATGAAAAATCATTTGAGAAGGCAACATTAATTGATTTTAACCTAAGTCACTAACAAAGGTTATCATGCGGGTGCACAATCAATTAATTAAACATCCAGAAAATCAATATAATCAAGGTTGCATGCACCACACCAAATTGTTCTTTTTTTAATTTTCGGTTTTTTTTATGAATGCATGAAAGACTATACTATATGCAATGCATGAAACTACTCTAATGCAATGACATGGATTAAATGCAAAACTAAGCTAGATGACGTGCGAATTAATCAAACTATTATACAAATGAGACTATGGTTTAATTAAATTGACCACGTAATATGCAAATTAACTAAGACCTAGACATGCAATTCTATATGGAATGCAAGCTAATATGCAACCTAATATGACATGGCAAAGATGACGTGGCAAGGATGACGTGGCAAGTATGGCATGGCAAAGATGACATGGCATAGATGACGTGGCAAAGATCACATGGCAAAGATGATTTGTTTTTTTATTTTTGGATGAATTTATTTCCTAAAATAGAACTATGTCAAAACAACGTTTATCTTGCATATTTTAGAGTTTAAATTGACCTAAACCCTAATATATTAAAGATAGATTATTTACATGAAATTTTATTTAGGCATGCAATTTCTATCCAAAACTGCAATCTAACCTAAATATTTTACAAAAAAAAAAGGATTAGATATGCAATTATCTACATGATGCTATTTTTAAAAGATATGCAATTTTCAAATATGGAATATGAATGAATGCAAATTTTTTTAGAATTTTTCTTGAGATTACATCATGCGACGGATATATTCTAAAAAAAAAGAATACCAATCAAGCAATTCAAATCAAATTAGGAAAGTGAATATGCCAATCTATTCAATCAGGAAAGTGGATATGTCAATCACTTTTTTGAAATATTTCGCGAATATTTAAGGCAATCTTAATTGATAATCCTACGATTAACAATTGAACTCAAATTCTTGCCTAATCGGGTGTTCCATCAATAATCTTAGAGATGGACTTTCTCGATTGTATGGCCGGATTATGAAAGTTTCCTAATCAACTTGTATTTTGAAAAATATCCACTTTTATGCAATGTACTCAAAATATGCAAGATATGCCATATATGTCAAGATATGCAAATAATATTCTAATTCTAAAAAAAAAGAATTTTACCTTATTCGAAGATTAAGTTTCCAAATTTGAACCGACATTTAATCGGCGCGATCTTGGACAGACGGACTTGTGGATCAATCGGATCGGAACAGCTCGGAGGACTCGTGGGGCGAGGCCTGCAGGGAATTGTTTTGGTGTGGCATTCTCCTCTTGCATGAAAAGGTCTCCTGCATAGAAATTATAGAGAAAGACCAAAGAAGGCCCCTTCTAATGAACGTGGCAGAGCAATAAAAAGAAGACTTCCCTTTTTGTTTTTGCTTTTTTTCTTTTCTTTTCTCTCGTCTTTTTCCTCCTTCCTTTTGCCGTGGGTTTTCTGAATATCCTGTATCGCCTTCACAATCTCCCTCTCTCTCCACTTTCTTGCCATATATCAATTGTGATGTTCCCAGTGTGACGACTCAACCTGCAAAACCAGACAGAGAAGCAACTTCATCGTCATCCGCATGAGACTGTGCAGAGGTTGAGCAGAAGCGACGGAACAACGGCTGGGCATGAAGTAGATCGGCGGCCTCGTGACGAGAATGACAGGCTAGCTATGAACATCAAATACACTTGGAGAAACCGTGAAGAATTAGTCAAGTGTAATTTGCATTATATTCCACGTGTCATCCGAATGACAAATTCTCAAAGTCTTAATCACGGTGGACTCTCTCCCACCAGAATCTTCTTGGTTCATCCAGATAGTGGCCACTTGTCGTACTGAACCTGCAAAAGAGTAACGAGCTTCTTGGGTAAGGATGATGCCGTCGGGACAGCAAGGTCTTCACTCGTAACCTTTGGAGGTCGTCGCGTCTCGGGTCGAGGCTTCGTCACGGATCTACGGCTGATGGCGGGGCTGCTGTGAATGTTGATAACAACACCAACGAGAGTTGGCGGCTCTGGATCTGCGATGGCGCGGCAACAGTGGCAATGGTCGGAGGCTTCCGAGGAGAGCTCTCGGCCCTTTCATACTTTCACCTTCTCATGTATCTCTCTCTGTCTATTCTGAATCAAATTTTCGACCTTTCTCTCAGGCCGTATACGAATTGTGCGTGGCCTCCTGCGAGGGAACGTCGGGTTCAGGAAGCTTCAAAAAGCACGCGTGATGGCTGAACGTGAAGACTGGAGTTTGGGGGCACGAGCATAACGAAACCACAGTTGTGTCGTTTGCCCTTGTTTCTGATGAACAAACTCTCCAATCACACGATTCAAGACCCTCTACCTTCTCTGGACGTGCATGTCCTTGGATCCTGCAAGAAAAAGGAAGACCACTCCCCCAGAATGAGGCCTGACTCGCCTCTCTCTCTGCCCTCTATCCTTCTCGCCGTTTTTTTTTTTTTGGACGAAGCCCCCCTTTGAAAACACTGAAGGGTCTTTCTTATAGGCTTGAGAGTTGAGAGTATGAGCTGTTGGGAATATTTCGCATGATAATTTTCAAGATGTTGGGAATATCTCGCGTGATGATCTCCAACCACCATGCGAATGTCTTATAGGCTTGAAAGTATGAGCCGTTGAGAATATCTCGTGTGATAATCTCCAAGCGGTTGGGAATATCTCTCGTGATAATCTCCAACCCCCATGGATTCGGCCGGATTTAGTCCAACTAATTATATACTCGAGCTCGTCTCCCCCCCCAATCTAGTTTAAATGCAAATGCAATGCGAATGTCCTATACAAAACCAAAAATGATTTAATTATTTTGATAGAGACTAAAGTTAGTCCCTAAATTTTTTATACAATAAATGATTAAAATAAGAAAAAAAAGAAAAAATCAAAATTTAGGTGTCAACACTCTCGGATACTGGAAAGGCTCATGATCCGTACTATCCACAAAGACAAATAAGTGAAAATCAATTAGAATTAATTCCTTTTGGCATGAGCCAATCTGAGATTGGTTTTGACTTTAATGGTTGAACTACTTGAAATCAAATTATGTGACACCGTGGATTAACTCACTTAACATGTTGTACGCTTTGACTCATCCCATATCGAGCTTCGTAGTTTAGTACTTTGGCATACGAGTGGACACTTTCTCAGGAGATCAGCCATCATGGTAGTGCTCTCACCTGAGCATGCTTAACACTGAAATTTAAATACCAAATATTGCCATTACGTCGAAATGTGCATATTGTGAGTTAATTCCAATTTGACATCAACAAAAGATAAGAAGTTTAAAATGACAAATGAATAAACTAATTGTCGAGAAAACGAGACTGACTCGTTATTTAATAACTTCGTATAAATGAATTGGACCACGATAATAATTTTTGTCTAAATTATAATAACAACAATAATAACTATTATTATTATTTGTTTATTTATTAGGGTGGTTCGTGTGTCATTTTCGCAATTTCAGCGGGAGGCATTATCTTTTTTAGAGATTAGAGATTCCGGACGCTTGACTGATTATATTTCTTGATGACGTGTCCACACATTACATTTAGAGCTTGGTTCATTTTATAATCGAACTCGCCTCTCGGTCAAAAACTTTATCATATCAATCGGCACATGGAAGAGGTTGTTTCTCTTCTCTCTAGGGCCTTCTAGTTTAATGGGAGTGGTTCACCATTTCTTTAGTCTCTCTCTTAAATTGTCTTTGCTGAAACCCAGTGAAAAGCATGAGGATGGTGCTCTTGCAATTCACAACGTTGGGATTCCTTTTGGTACTTTCATTTAGAGCTGATGCGGTGCAAGAACTGCCTCCAAACACGCTCGCCATCCATCGAGCCATGAGTCCGCGAGTGATCATCTACGCCGGCGGCAAATCTGATAACAATCATCCCCGTTCACAACGTGGCTCGGTGCCTATGCCGACGTACGCAATCACTTGACGTGGGTGGTTTCAGTACCCTTTGCCTATATTATGTACTATCTTCTTTGATTGTTAATGTGAACAATAGTGTGTTCAACGCAAAAGATGCGCCCATCAAGGAATGTGGTCACGTATCTACATCGAGGCATGGACAACACATCATAGACATTGAGTCAATGTTCTTGTGGGTTATGGATTATGGACTAAATTGACTTATTTAGACATTCATTTAATCTTTTTGGCAATTAAACAGGTGGATCATAACTCGGGCTTTATAAGTGGAACCATATTTCTAAACCAACGTCTTCGATTTTTTCTATTTTCTGTACTAGTAATATCTCAAATTCAATTGCGATTTCGATTCGACGGATATGCCCCCGTTCGATCCTCTCGATCTTGCATCCGGTCAAGGGCAATTTCGTCAATCCACGTGTCCGGAAAACTTTCGGTGGGTCAAAGGAGTGCTCAAACTACCCACCCCCAATCGACCAAAAAAAAAACTACCCACCCCTAATTTTGTTCATTTAGTGTTAATAAATGAATACAGCAAGCGGGGCCCTCGGCCTCCACCACTCACATGCAAATTATTAATTCGACCTAGGCTTGTTCGTGATTACATTTCATGATGAATTTTTTTTTTTGTTTTGCTTTGTTAGAATATTTCTTGGGATAATTGCGATGTAAGAACGCCTCCTCCTTTATCCCCATACCTGTTTCATTCTCGTAGCAAATGTTTCGTCTTTAGTTTTGAAGAAGGCATTCGAGGAGGGAATCATGGAAGCCATCAGCTTCAACAAATACTGTCCAACTCTTATTCATTTGTTATTCGCTGACGACTCTATCTCTTTCTTAGAAGGAAAAGTGAGTGAGCACCGGCATATAACCGCTATGTTGAATCAATATTGTTTTGTTATAGGCCAACAAGTTCGGAATGTTTTGCAGCTCGGGCTGCCCTTCCCTTCCGGACTAAGACAGTACATGGCCCAACAAGTTGGGTGTCCTAGAAATTGAACAAAACATGGAAGTAGCTGGGCATAAGTCTGATTGGGGAGCATTAAAGAAAGATATGTTTGCGTGAATCCTAGCGAGGGTAAATATAAAACTGGAGGATCGAAAAGAAAATCTGATTTCAAAAGCAAGAAAGGAAGTTTTATTCAAAGCAGTTATTCAAGGCATATCGCTATATGCAATGTCGATTTTAAAATACCTTTGTCCATTTGTTGAGCTATGGAGTGGAAGATTGCGGATTTTTGGTGGAAAAACAGAGAATGAAAACCGAAATTCATTGGAGGAGCTTGGGAGGTGCTTCAAACAAGAATAGACATATGAGGTATGGGATTCAGAGACTTGATTACCTTTAATAAGGCCATGCTGGACAAACAAGTGTAGCAAGTCTTTCAAAACCCAACTGCACTTTGGAGTAAATTTCTACAAGGAATCTTACTTTCCTTATACTGATTTTTGTCAAATGGGGAAAGGAAGTAGACCGTCCTCGGGCTGGCAGAGCCTAATAGTCGAAGCTCGACGACCCCCGCTGACCATTCCCCCACCATCGCCGGCTCTTCCTAGTGCTGGTGGGGCAACGGCGAGGGCTTTGCATGCTTCTTCTGCCTCCTTTTTTTCTTTTTGAAATTTTGAAATTTTGCTTATTCTTTAGATAATTTTAATAAATATGTATTAACAAAATCAGATTTTGACCACAACGGCATCGTTTTAGCCACGTCAAAGCCACATAGGAGAGAGAAAAAATAAAAAAAATAAAATGCAACGTCGACATTTTTAATTAACCAAATTGGACGGAGTTAACAGAAGGATTTGATTGCACAAATTTGACAAGTTTTAGGACTTAATTGCATTTTCGTGACACGTTTTAAGACGTCCAGTGTACTTAAAAAAAAAAACTCGACGACCAATTGTTAGAATATGTCTCTAACTCTAAGAAGAGAAAAAATTAATTTTTCAGTAATTAATTAAGCTCTTTAATCTAGACTGATGAAAAAAAGTGTTAACAAGCTTGTATCCAATTTTGGCTAGTCTTTAGCGTTAGGCTAACATAATTTAATCCTCCTCGATGCGCTTGGCGAAAGTCCAAATAAATTCGTGGACATCAATACTTAGCGCTTAGTCATTGTTTTCCATTACCAATAAATTCATATAATTCGCGGAAGAAAAACCTTTGCTTCTTCCGAGACAATAAAAATCAAGGTTTGTGCAAAGAAAAAGTAAATTCGTGCCAATTTCGAGTCACTCATGTTCGTGTCTTGTCATATAGGGCTGTCAAAACGGGTCATTAACCCATATTATAACCCATATATATAATGGGTCGGGTTCTGAAGAGAAAAGTCTAAAATGAATGGGTCTATTATGAAACCCACTTTCAGCCCATATAACCAAAAGAGTAACATCTCTACTGCTGCCAAGGCTGATAAGAGTGCTTGAAGAGATATTTCTGTTTATCTTCATTTGGATTTCCGTCAGACTCAGTCTTGGGTATTCTACAATTATAGTTCTGTGAATTTGCGGCTGCATTTTGTCGTTGAAGTTTTGCTGTGGATAGTCTTTTAAATGCTAATTGCTACAAGATATGGTGTCGCATTGCCCTCAATGGGGGTGTAATTAAGATGAGTCAAGTCGATACAGGGTCCGACTCGGGCTCGACTTGACTTATAAACTCGATGCTCGAAGCTCGACTCGAACTCCATCAATCGAATATCAAAAACTTGGGCTCAAACTCTATTGGAAAAGAATGTGAACTCGAGATCGACGTGATTATAATAGTTATATAAGAACTTGAGGTCGAGGTTAATAAGCAAGAACAAATTTCCCCATGTTTCTATTTCTGAGGGTTAAATACGTGATTTTAACGACGGCGTCGGGCAGCCCTTAGCCCAGACCCGAGGAGGGCTGCGACACCCTTGCCGACCCTGGGTGAGGGCGTCGCGGTCCTTATCGGTCACTTGGCGAGGGCGTCGCACGGCCCCTTGCCCAGACCAGTGAGAGCCATGACAACCTCGCCCCTATCTGGCTGGCTACAAGTTCTGTTCTTACCTTAACGAAGACAGAGCTTGTAACAAGTATGCTATCCCACATACACGGCTCTCCTGGCCTTCCATAGGAACTGCCTTTTAACCACCGAACTCTCATTCAGATTTGATTCACAACATGGAAACGCTTTTATAATAGTATAATTCCGATGCACAGGTTCCATATAGTGGCAAGTGTAGAGCATGCTACCAGGATTAACCAAAACATTTCAATATGTTAGAGAATCATACAAGGTAGAAAGAAAGGATAAAGTGTTTAGGAACTCATGAAATGATAGCACACAAGTTTATTATAGGAGGGCGAAGTCCGCCCCTTACGTTACAAACTGATGCCTTATATAGGCACAAGGATAGGCAAGTACATAGTGCAAAGGCCAACAATTGGCTATAAGGACAATCACAAACATATGGCCGACGCACTTGGCTTAATGGCCAATAATACATACATATGGCCAAATTATTTGAATACAAGGACAAGCATACAATGATGCCGCGAAGCTTCAATCATAAAAAGTCGCACAGATTTGTGCGAGATTTTCAGAATCATATCCTCCGTCTGAGCTTTCAGAATTGACCCATCTTTATGTCCTTGGTCAGAAGGCTGATCAAGGACAGATTTTGGGTAGATTTCCGATGGCTTCAAACCCATGCCCACCCGAAAAGGGGGGAGGTCTCGGCAAATCCCCTCAAGTATTCGTCCATGGTGAACTGCCGAAAAGCAGCCGGTTTAACCGAGGATACGAGCTCCGGCAACGGCCCAACCTGAGTCTCCGAATTGTTCAAGTTGTAGAAAACTGCTATGGACACGTGTGGCTCACGGTTAGGGTTGGCCAACACCCTGTGGTCCACGCTTTTGTACTCGTTGTTGGACATGATCTGGGAAAATCGAGATTGCCTAATTAGATCCCTATTTCATTGTATAATGTTACTATTTAAACGACTCCAGTGCTTTAGAAACGCTCCTAGTGCTCAACGGAAGTTCACCTGGAGGATGTCGCCGATGTTCACAATCAGAGCACCCGGGACGGGCGGCACATCCATCCACTCGTCGCCATGCTTCACCTGCAAACCCGGGAGGCGGTCCTGCAGGAGCACTGAGATCACTCCCGGGTCCGTGTGGGATGCCAAGCCGACCGTCAGATCAGGCTGGGGACAGTACGGATAGTAATTGGCCACCATCGTCCTGCTCTCCGGGAACACCAATTCCTGTAGCTTTCCGGGACTCAATCCCAGGCCCTCGCTCAACAGTCCCATCAGGATGCCTCCCAGCCGTTGGATCTGCTGATTCCATTCCATCACCTCATTTCTGCACACCTCGGGGATCTCTTCCATGTCCGCTTTCGGCTCCAGACTTATCTGGAGCGAGTCCCTGTGACATTATTCCTTGCATTGGTTTGAACTCATTCTTTATCCAGTTATATAATTTCTCAATATCACACTCATCACATTAGGACGTGTCATCATCTTCCTTTAATCATATATATTAAATTGTATAGTGTCATTTGCTAAATGTTCTAAACTTCATTGGACACGACCGTTAAATGGCATACAACTAATTTTTATCAAGTTCATTAATTAAGACGAGACTAAATGAAGAGGCTGTGTTGATTACCTCCAGGTAGCCGCTTTGGAGTGGAGCATGCCGGCGTTGGAGAAGAACTTGACCCCCGTCTCGAACTCCCTCCTGTAGATCCTCGCCTTCGCCTCCATCGGCTGCTCGTTGAAGGCCTTTATCGCCGTGATTGTGTGGTTCATTACCTCCGTCGGCACACCGTGGTTGACTACCTGGAAGAAGCCGAGCTCGCGAGCCGCGCGCCCCACTTCTTCGACAACGTAGGGCCGCCGGCCGGAGTCGCAGCGGGAGAGGTCGATGGTGGGGATCGAAACGGGCCTGGGCTGGGCAGGCTTGAGGCTGGAGAGGGTATCGAGCGGGTGGACGAAGAGGGGAGGGATGGAGGTGAGGCCGGAGTCGACGAGACCTTTCACTCCGAGCTTGGATTCTTCGAATTGCTTGAGCTCTTGGGCTCGGTCGAAGGCCTGTTGAGTGGTGTCGGTGAAGCCCGTCATGGTTCGACTCCGAGTTCCGGTTCGGCCTATGGGAGTGCGGTGCAAGGAAAGAGAAAGGGAAGGACGAAGAGGCGATCATCTCCTGGATTCATTATATAAGAAAACAAACTCACGAAAGTCAACGGGTGCTTTTGATTTTCCTTTTTATGGAATTTGAACCGGTATTAAAATAAAATTAATAAACGAGATTGGATAGAAGTGAGGAATCATCCAGCTCAACATGTTATTTTTTAAAGCAAAGTCTTCCCAATTTTTTATGGGACTGCGAGCAACACGAGGAGCACATCAGAACGAATGTATTAGGTCTTTAAAGTAAGGGATTTAAGAAGCTCACAGTGTAACAGTATAATGGTGCAATCTCAATCGCAAGTGTTATGAATGGCAAAATATATATAGCAATCATGGCGAGACCCACTTCTGATTTTATGTCTAGCAGTCCACCGTGATACTGTCACACTGTCATGCTAGCGGGATCATTAAAGTAATTATTCTGGGATTTTTAGTATTTACAGCTAATTATCCGTTATACTAATCAAGTGGACCATATGTGGGAAGAATCATGAAAACTAATTTAAGTTGCAATTTAAGGGGAAGTGTTTAATCTATGCTCAAAAGAACATGCAAATGAATGTGGAGACTTCAAATTCTTTTTCTTTTCTTCTTATTAAAAAAAGGTATCGTGTTCTGTTGATTCTCTAATCCCAAATAATCTTGTTTATATTCCGTGTACTCTTTTTTTTCTTTTGGGCACAACCATATTCCAATCAAAATATTTACATTGTTACTTCTCTGTCGTATGACATATGATTGACATTGGGCGATTTCGATGGGAACAGCAGAGTGAAGAGGATGAGGAATGAGCGAATGTTGCCAAATATACCGACTGATCGTGAAGAAAAATAGATGAAGTCGTTATTTGATATAGTTACACACACATTGTTAGGATTAAGACAATGGCTTGGAATCTGGTAAATCCAAACCAATTACAACTTCAAAAGCGATTGCTTCTATCAACAACAGGGAAGCATCTTATTCTTGCATCACAAATCTTAGCCTATATGCCTCTTAATCACGCCCTGAAGTAATTTTTCAGAGATTTCCCATCCAACTCGTTGGTGTAGAATGTCTTCAGGTAATCGCCAACCTTGAACTGCCGATATACAGCGGGTTTCTCCGGTGATACGAGCTCCGGGAACAGTCCGAACGGGCTTTGGCAGTCGCTGGGATAGTAGAAAACCGCCACCGACATGCGTGGTTCTCGGCTGGCGTTGGCCAGCGCTCGGTGGTCCACACTTTTGTACTCGTCATTGGACATGATCTGGGTAAATCCAAATTTATGTTAGAACATATTTCTGTCATTTATGGAAAGGGTTAATATCACGAAAAATTTCAAATTGATACACATATGATAAATTTACACAGAACTATTTTTTTATCACAAAAAACCCCAAATCGGTACACATGTGACAAATTTACCCCAAACTATTTTTTTGACCACAGTAAATCCTAAATTGGTACACATGTGATAAATTTACCAAAAACTATTTTTTTACCACAGTAAACCTCAAATTGGTACACCTATGACAAATTTACCTCAAACTATTTTTTTGGCCACCAAAAATTTCAAACTGGTATACTTATAATTGATTTACCCCAAACTAATTTTTCGACTACCAAAAATCTCAAACTGGTACACCTATGACAAATTTATCATCCGTTAATTTCATTAAATTTGGTTAATACTACGAAAAATCCCAAACTGATACACCTGTTACAAACAGAGGGTAAAAACTCCAAATTGGTACATCTGTCACGTGTCATCTAACTCAGCAATTTGACGGTAAAATTTAACAAAAACTAACAGAGAGTAAATTTGTCACATGTGTACCAGTTTGGATTTTTTAGTGATAAAAAAGTAGTTTGGGGTAAATTTATCACAGGTGTACCAATTTGAGATTTTTCGTGATCAAAAAAATATTTTGGGGTAAATTTTTCATAGGTATACTGGTTTGGGGGGGTTTGTGGTCAAAAAATAGTTTGGGATAAATTTGTCACATATGTACCAGTTTTAAGTTTTTGGTGTTATTAACCCTTATAGAAATGAGGTGATTATTAAGGTGTGTTGAGCACAAATCTCCTTAAGACACTAAGGGCGTGCATGGAAACACTTCTGCTTCAGAAATCAACTTCTAGCTAGAAGTTGACTTTTCTACTTCTACTCAGAAGCGAAAGTTGATTTTTCTACTTTTGCTCTAGAAGTTGATTTCTGATCAGAGAAATTCGTTTGGTAACGGTTGAAAATTTCTACTTCTGAAACATTATCAATACAAAATTTTCTATGAAAAGTTATTGTCGGCGGCCGAAAAATTTCTACTTCATTTTTAAACTTTTTAAATTTCTTTAAAAAATAATTTTTATTATTAAAAATATTATTTACTTTTAAAAATAAAAAAATATTATTTATTTTTTACTCTGGCGGCGGCGGCGGGTGACGATGGTGGTCGGCGACAGTCAACGGCTGGCGGTGGCGGGAGGGCCAGTGGTCGGCGATAGGCGGCGGCCGGCGGAGGTCAGCAGTGCGCGGTGGTCAGCGGCGGCGGCGGTCTGCAGTTGGCGGTAGGTGGCGGGGGTTGCGAGCGGCGATGGGTGGCGGCTGGCGGAGATCAGCGGTGGTTGGCAATGGGGGGCGGTCGATGTGACATCCCCGTCCCACATAGCTTAGGAGGAGTCCTGGGCTAGTTTATAAAGGATTGGGTTTCCCTTAACTTGCGTGAGGCCTTTTTTCGGAGGTGTCCCGGAGACAACAAAACCGTGAGGACTGTGTGTCCAAAGCAGACAATATTGTGCAAGTGGGACCCAGGGTCGTTACAGTTGGTATCAGAGTCGACTCCCGACAGCGTGTGGGGCCGCAGTGGGCTCTCGCTGGTGTACGCGGTGCACAGCGAGGACGCTGTGCCGTTGAGGGAACGATTATATGACATCCCCGTCCCACATCGCTTAGGAGGAGTCCTGGGCTGGTTTATAAAGGATTGGGTTCCCCTTAACTTGCATGAGGCCTTTTTTCGGGGTGTCTCGGAGAAAATAAAACCGTGAGAACTGTGTGTCCAAAGAAGACAATATCGTGCAAGTGGGACCCAGGGTCCTTACAGTTGGCGGGTGGGGGCGATCGCCCGCAGTGGGCGGAGGAGGTCTAGGGTGGACGGAGGTTGGGTGATGGTTGGCGGTGGTTGCGGGCGGTGATGGGCGGCGGCCGACGGTTGGTGGCAGGGGGCGTTGGGTGGCCGTTGTCGCGGGCAGCGGTGGCAGGTGGTGGTCAGCGGTGGGTGACGGCGGAGGCGAGCGTGGTCGAAAAGAGGGTGAGGCGAGAATTACTTCTTGAGTTGAGAAGTAATTTTTTTTAACTTTTCAAATTGGGGGAAAAACAACTTTAGAAGTGAAAATTCACTTCAGAAGTAGAACTTTCTTTCATAAGTAAATTTTTTTACCAAACGGATTTCTGCTTCAGAAGCACTTCTAGAGCAGAAATTCACTTCCAGAAGTGCTTCCATGCGCACCCTAATTAAGCCATTTAATTTGCAAGAATGCAACTTTGCAATTTAACCGCGGCTATAAAACTTCCATAAGTGGAATTTTACCTGAAGAAGGTCGCCGATGTTGACAACGAGAGCACCCGGAATGGCCGTCACATCCACCCACTCGTCACCGTGCTTCACCTGCAGCCCGCCGATCTAGTCCTGGAGGAGCACCGTGACCACTCCCGGGTCGGTGTGGGACGCGATCCCGATCGTCAGATCCGGCTGGGGACAGCACGGATAGTATTGCCCCGCCATGTTTCTCTTCTCCAAGCAAGTCATGTCCTGTAGCTTGCTCGCGCTCAATCGTAACCTCTCGCTCAACAGTCCCATCAGGAGGCCTCCCAACCGTTGGATCTGTTGATTCCACTCGATCACCTCATTTCTGCACACCTCTGGGATCTCTTCCAGGTCTGCTAGTCTAGGACCCGACCTTATCAGGAGCGTGTCCCTGCAAAATCATTTCGTGCTTTGAACTAATTTCATGTTTTGAAATTTTGAAGTGTTTTGAGTTAAGAAAACATCAAAATGAAATCACCCGCAACATTTAAATTAATAAAAAGGTAAAACTATATCCAAGCACGCACTTAAAGAGGAAGAAAGAGTTTTCTAACGATATATGTACACATCAATACTTTATGTTGAGTCACTGTACTTTGTCATTCGTAAAATTCGCAAAATATTTAGAAACTTGTCCAAGGACACTGAATTATGGTTTATACCAAAGGATGAAATAAAATCATGTCAAGTTTGAGTTACTAACATTCGTGTCGACGTAGAAATTGATATTCCTATGCCTAACCAAACTAATCTCCTAAACCAGTAGAAGAGTAAGATAATAGGATGCATTGTCAGTTACCTCCAGCTAGCCGCTTTGGAGTGAAGTAAGTCGATGTTGGAGAAGAAGGCGACGCCGGTCTCTGATTCCCTCCGATAGATCCTCGCCTTCACCTCCGTTGGCTGCTCATGGAGCGCTTTCATTGCCGCGATTGTTCGGTCCAGGACCTCCGTAGGCACGCTGTGGTTGACTATTTGGAAGAAGCCGAACTCGCGAGCGGCGCTTGCAACCTCCTCGACGACTAAGGCCGCTGGTCAGAGTCAAGGCCGGAGAGGTCGACGGTTGGGGTCGATTTGGGCTTGGCCCCGATGGGTTTGAGGCTGGATAGAACGTGGGGGCGGGTGGATGAAGAGGGGAGGGAGGGAGGTGAGGCCCGAGTCGACGAGGCCTTTGCCTCCGAGCTTGGAGTCTTCGAATTGCCGAACTTCTTGGGCTCTGTCGAGGGGTTGTTGTTCATTGGCGTTGGTGACACCCATGGTTCTTTCCTGCGATGATCTTCTTCTTCTTCTGAACTTTGCTTGGGTTTGTGTTTTGGAGGTGGGAGGGAGGGGGTTTGATTATAACGGAAGAGAGAGGGGACCATGGCATTCGCACCTCGTTTTCATCTAAGGTAAAATTTAATGCCGCCAATCCATCACCGCACTTCCATGTTTTATGTTTTATTTGCACATCATGCACATCATAGTAGTTCAAGTAGCCAGTCTACTGAGCTATATTTAAGTAGATTTTGCAGACAAAAATAAGTGCAATTGTCGTTATTTCCCATTCCAGAATGATATAGGGAAACCCTTAAATCAACCCGGCTCTTAACAACCTTGACTCTGGCCGGCGACCCTTAGTCGTCAATTGCCTATTCTGGTTAAGATGTTTTATTGAATTGACGGTATTCTTTTATAGGTGTGTATAGTAGTGTTTCACTGGAAATTGACCCAATCGGTCAAATACTTTTCACCAGAGATTTATCATTGGTTTTTTTGATTGAATTTGGTTTAGTGGCAATTCGGACAAGAAGTAGATTGGGTAGAAAGAACTAATTTAAACTAAAGGTAAGTCAATACAAATACTGCAAGGCCAAATTGAAACTGTACTAATACAAGTGTTTGTGTTGACGACTGTGGATCTATTTACGACTTCTGGATAGTCTTGTCCAGCTTAAGTATGAACCGCTCACAAGTGGTTAATATTCAAATTGATTGTTACAACCAAATCTTCATAACTTTAGGCTTCATAATTGCAAGCTGACCTTATCTACAGGCGGTTACAACTGCTGGTTGCCATGGGATATAACCATCAATTGGTATCTTTACCTCGGCATCTTCACTATGTCTTCGGGCTTCTGAATTCAATAGCTATCTATGTTTGTTGAGTATCAATGGTCTTTGACCCCCCCAAAAAAAAAGTATCAATGGTCGACTAATAGCCATCGTATGTCGATAGTTGTATCATGGCTATCGATAGCTCATCGCTCATATAAACATAAAACCAAAACTCATCGATGCCACGTCAATTAAAAACGCTTCGTCATTTTTTGGTGTCAACAATTAGCAAGATTGATGGTTTACTAAAATATTTGTTCTTAAGTGGCAGAAAATTAGCTCTCAACTAGTAGCAATTAACTACATCAATGGTTGTTATAAAACGATATTTCACGAGCTAATAGTATATATGGTTAATGCCTTGAAAAACTCCAAACTGATACACATGTGACAAATTTACCCCAAACTAATTTTTTGACCACCAAAAACCCCAAACTAACTCTTTGATCACCAAAAACCCCAAACCTGTACACCTATAACAAATTTACCCAAAATTAAATTTTTGACCACAAAAAATCCAAAACTTGTACACTTGTGACAAATTTACACCAAACTGGTACACATGTGACGAATTTACCGTCCGTTAGTTTCCGTAAAATTGAGTTAATACCACGAAAAACTCTAAATTGATACATCTGTGACAAAGGGAGAGTAAAAATCCCAAACTGATAAACCCGTCAACTTTCACATATAACTATGCAATTTGACGATAAAATTTAACGGAAACTAATGGAGAGTAAATTTATCACATGTACTAGTTTGGGGTAAATTTGTCACAAGTGTGTCGGTGTATGGTTTTTTGTGGTCAAATAATTATTTGTGATAAATTTGTCACATGTGTACCAGTTTGAGATTTTTCGTGGTATTAACCCTAATATATAAGGTCAGGGGATCAATCACCTCAATTTATCTGGTTGTAATCATGATTCATTTTCTTCGCGGCTCCCACACCCAAAATGTCGTAACACACAAAATCAGTAAGTTATATGAAACGTTATGTGGGAGTAACGGTGAAAATAGCCCTGCGTCACGACTAGGAACAACAGGAGAATGGTCCTTGAGGGGATCATGGTTAGGTCAATTTGCCCCTTAGCGAGAGGAATTTGTTTGGTAAAATATCATATTTCATGATCGAGTAATTGAGTTCTAAACTTTATGAAAAATTGTTAATGTAGTCTATCCGGCTAATTTTGATCGAAAATCGCTAACGTGGCATCGGCAGTCCATGACCGTCCTACGTGGCACGGCCGATATTGACGTGAACCATTTTTGGGAATTTTTTTATATTATCTTTTTTTGTTTTCTTTCATTCTTTTTCCTCCAATCGCTGGGCCCCGACGATGGCTGGCAACTGGCCAAAGGCAACAATCAACGAGGGTCGCCCTTGCTGGCCTTTGGCGAGGGGCAACCCCGCCGGCATCTGGCTAGGGCGAGCCTCGCCTATGGTCAGTTGCTAGCCATTGCCAAGGCCCGACGATCGGCAGAGGAAGAAAAAAAAGAGAAATAAATAAAATAAAAACCAAAAAGAATAAAAATTGTAAAAATTGCCCGCTTTAGTGCCGGTCGTGCCACGTAGAATGCCTAATGTCCCCATCAGCGATTTTAGATCAAAACTGGCTGGATGAACTACATTAGCAATTTTCAAAAGGTTTAGGACTCAATTGGTCAAATTGAAAGGTTTAGAACTGAATTGGCATAAGTGCAATAGATTTATGACTTTTTTAGTAATATCACTGGACATTAATGGTACTTGATTGTTATCATCTATCTCGATTTTCTGATAAACCCTACAGGTAAATAGATGGGCAAAGATTGCTATAAAATTGTAACAAAATTAAATTGGATGTGGCGTACAGTTAACCGAATCTCCTTAAGATGATTAGTTCCCGTCAACGATACTGAGCAGCTTCACAAACTATGCCTCTCAAAATATAATACCTCAAACCCTTTTGTATTTTCACTATACGAACAAGACTCTGTCGAACACTCCTAGAAACCAGCACACTTAGAGAACGACTACGGAGAAAACTAGAGGAGTGCTTTGGGGAGTTCTTCTAGTTCTTATTTTGAAATAAAGAGACACGTCTATTTATAGACAGTGAAAAAAGCTACAGAAAGTTGAAAGAACATGAACTCAAGAGTCATATCGATTATACTCACATTTATCAAGCCATTAATCCTTAATAACTACAATATTAAAGTCAGAAATCGCAGCAAAATAGTCACGTGAAACGAAGTGACACGTGAATTGAAGAGACGTATCTCGCTTTGCTCACTTTCATTGATCTATTAACCGACCATAATTATAACACCTGCAATCTTCTTCTTCTTCTGAACTTGGCCGTGGTGTATTGTAGGCGGGGGGAGGGGCTTGATTTTAAGGGGAGAGAGAGGTGACCATGGCATTCTAAAGAATGTGTACGTGATAGAATAGAAGTTGGTGCATGATAAAAAGATGAGTTGGTTCACTCACACCTTGTCTTCATCTAAGGAAAAATTTAATGGCTCCTGTCCTGATAAGTGACCGTCGATCCGTCACCGCACTCCCATGTTTTATGTTTTATTTGCACATCATGCAAATCATAGTAGCTCAAGTAGCCAGTCTACTGAGCTATCTTTAAGTAGATTTTGCAGACCAAAGTAGAGATTTCTTTTTATATCATTTATAGGTTCCAAATTAACGGAGATCAGAAGATCCAATGAATTATAAATCCAAGTCAACTTGAATTTCAAATTAAAGCTTTTAGTTTCATTTCTCAAATTACCCATAAGAATTCTTGTTATTTTTCTCGTTGACAAAGGAACTCAATGCTTTTTTTTTTTTTTTCACATTCAGATAGGAAATCAATCAATACTTAGCAGAATAATAAGCCTCAGATTTTTTAGAATGTACTTGTGAGTTGTGTTAGAGAAATACCACATCGGAGAATTGATGTGGTGTTGAACAGTTAATATATATCATAATTGGCCCAAGCTTTTGAGTGAAGGTAACTGGATATGTTGACGGGCTCGGATTTAAACTCTCTCTTAGGGATCTCCCCAGGTGAAGGTATCGAGTTTCTGCTGCGCGCTTCCAACAAATTGTATTAGAGTCGATGGTTGATTGGTGGCCCACTCTCAATATGTATCTCAAGTTGAGATATATTGATGCAGAAAGGATACCTAAATTAAGGGGATACCGTGTGAGTTGTGTTAGAGAAGTCCCACATCGGAGAATTGATGTTGTGTTGAGCAGTTAATATATATCATAATTAGCCCATAACTCATTGGCTTAAGCTTTTGAGTGAAGGTGGGTCCAACTGGATATGTTGTCTGGCTCGGATTTGGGCTCTCTTTTGACAATATCCCCGAGTGAATGTATAAATGTTCCGATATGAAAAAAATTGTTCATCCACAAAAAGAATTAATATACTATAATTAAGTAAGACTTAAATGTTGGACGATATGAATGGGAACTGCCATGGTGAAGAGGATGAGGAATGAGCGAATGTTGCCAAACATACCGATTAATTGTGGAGAAAAATAGATGAACTCGTTATTTAACATGGTTACACACACATTGTCAGGACTAGGACATTGGCTTGGAATTTTTGGTAAATCCAAACCGAATTTACAACTCCATAAGCGATTGCTTCTTTCAACAACAGGGAAGCATCTTATTCCTGCATCATAAATCTTACCCTATATGCCACTTAAATCATGCCCTGAAGTAATTTTTTAGAGATTTCGCTTCCAACTCGTTGGTGAAGAATGTCTTCAGGAAATCGCCGACCTTGAATTGCCGATAAACCGCAGGTTTGTCCGGCGATACAAGCTCTGGGAACGGTTCGAACAAGCTCTCGTAATCGCTTGGATTGTAGAAAACAGCAACCGACATGTGTGATTCTCGGCTCGCGTTGGCCAGCACTCGGTGGTCCACACTTTTGTACTCGTCGTTGGACATGATCTGGGTAAACCCAAAGTTATGTTAGTGCAGATCTCTATCCGCTACAGAAATGAGGTGATTGTTAAGCTGTGTTGAGCACAAATTTCCTCAGGACACTAATTAAGCCAATCAATTTTGCAAAAATGCGACTTTGAAATTTAACCGGGGCTTTAAAACTTCCATGAGTGAAATCTTGCCTGGAGAAGGTCGCCGATGTTGACGATGAGAGCACCCGGAATGGTTGTCACATCCACCCACTCGCCGCCGTGCTTCACCTGCAACCCGCCGATCTGGTCCTGGAGGAGCACCGTGATCACTCCCGGGTCCGTGTGGGACGTCAACCCAATCGTCAGATCCGGCTGGGGACAGCTCGGATAGTAGTGCCCCGCCATGTTTCTCTTCTCCAAGCACGTCAAGTTCTGTAGCTTGCTCGCGCTCAATCCTAACCCCTCGCTCAACAGTCCCATCAGGAGGCCTCCCAACCGTTGGATCTGTTGATTCCACTCGATCACCTCATTCCTGCACACCTCAGGGATCTCTTCCAGGTCTGCTAGTTTAGGACCCGACCTTATCAGGAGCGTGTCCCTGCAAAAATTATTTCGTGCTTTGAACTAATCCCATGTTCTTGTTCTTCACCCGAATTATCGCACATGGAACTTTAGGGCTTGTTTGCTTGTGCTTTTTATAAAGCTTGCTTTATATAATATTATGGAGATTTAAAAAGATAAGAAAAACCATGCATGAACTCACGTGTCAATACTAATATGTTATGAAAATTCAAAGTGTTTGGAGTTAAGAAAAGATCAAAACAAATTCACTGCCATATATTCATTAATAAAAAGGTAAAACTATATCCAAACACGCACTTAAAGAGGAAGAAAGAGTTTTCCAACGATATACGCACACATTGATACTTCATGCCGAGTCACTGTATGTCACTGATTACTTCATCTAATCCCCAAAATATTTAGGAACTTGTCCCAAGGAAAATGAAAATTAAGGTTCATAGAAATGGATATAACAAAATCATGTCAATTTCTAGTCACTCACATTCGTGTCGTGTCTTCTCGACATAGAAATTGACATTCCTGTACCTAACCAAACTAATTTCATAAATCAGTAGAAAAAGAAGATACTACGATGAATTTGTGAGTTACCTCCAGCTAGCCGCTTTGGAGTGAAGCAAGTCCACGTTGGAGAAGAAGGTGACGCCGGTCTCCGATTCCCTCCTAATGATCCTCGCCTTCGCTTCAGTTGGCTGCTCATGGAACTCTTTCAATGCCCCGATCGTTCGGTCCAGGACCTCCGTAGGCACGCTGTGGTTGACTATCTGGAAGAAGCCCAACTCGCGAGCGGCGCTCGCAACCTCCTCGACGAGTAAGGGTCGCCGGTCGGAGTCAAGGCCGGATAGGTCGACGGTTGGGATCGATTTGGGCTTGGCCCCAACGGGTTTGAGGCTGGATAGGACGTCGGGCGGGTGGATGAAGAGGGGAGGGAGGGAGGTGAGGCCCGAGTCGAGGAGGCCTTTGACTCCGAGCTTGGAGTCTTCGAATTGCCGGACTTCTTAGGCTTTGTCGAGGGCTTTTTGGTCATTGGCGTTGGTGACACCCATGGTTTTTCATACGATCTTGATCTTCTTCTTCTTCTTCTTCTGAACTTTGCTTGGGTGTGTGTTTTGGAGGTGGGAGGAGGGGGGTTTGATTATAAGGGGAGAGAGAGGGGACCATGGCATTCGAAAGAATGTGTACGTGGTAGAAGTTGTTGCGAGGTAAAAAGATGAGTTGGTTCAGTCGCACCTCGTCATCATCTGGGGAAAATTTTAATGTCTCCTGATAAGTAGCTGCCAATTAGTCCCATAGTATAGTGTTTTCTTTGCACGTCATGTAGATCTCAAGTAGCCAGTCTACTGATCTATCTTAAAGTAGATTTTGCAGACAAAAATGGAGATCTCTTTGTATATCGTTTATAGGTTCCAAATCAATGGAGATCAGAAGATCCAATGAATTATAAAACCAAAGTCTGCTTGAATTTCAAATAAAAGTTTTGACTTTTATTTCTCAAATTACCCGTAAGAATTCTTCTTATTTTTCTCATTTTAGAATGATGGAGGGAAACCCTAAAATCGACATGTCTCTTAAGATTATGGACCCATTCTGGTTAAGATGTTTTATTGAATTGATGATATTCCTTTTTGATAGTTGCATATATTAATGTTTCGCCCTGCGAAATACCTTTCACCAGAGGTTTATCATCGTTTTTTTTTTATGGTTCAAGTAGATTGGGTAGCAAGAACTATTTTAAACTAAAGGTGCCTTTGTTTTATGGAAAACGAGTGATTCGAAAACATTTTTCCAAAAATGGTTACTTATATCGTTTGAAAAAATCAATTATTGAAATATTTTTTATTTTAATTTTCATTCATTTTTCTATGTGATATAAGCGATTATTTTCGGAAAAATATTTTTCGATCCACTCATTATTCGCGAAATAAATGCATCGAAAGTAATTGCAGATACTGGAAGGCCAAATTGAAACTTAAGACATACATAAGTGCTTGTGTTGATGATCGTGGACTATTTACAATAATTCAACGAGGCCTTATATAGCCTATTATAAAGTGTAGTAAAGTGTAGCCTGCTCATAACTGGTTAATACTCAAATGGATAGTTATAACCGTTTCATAACTTTAGGCTTCATGATTGCACGTCGACCTTATCCTCAGTTGCCATTGGATATAACCGTCAATTGGTATCTTTAACTCGGCGTCTTCACTCTGTTTTCGGTTTCTGAATTCAACACTTATCTATATTTGTTAAGTATCAATCGTCAACCAATAGCCATCATATGTGGGTAGTTGTATCATGGTAATCTATCAGCGTCTCTGAAATTGATAACTCGTTGATCATGTTACCATAACACCGAAACTCATTGACGCCACGTCGATTACAAAGACTTGGTCATTTTTTGGTGTCAACAGGAAGCAAGGTTGATGGGTTGCTAAAATCTTTGTTCTTAAGTGGCAGAAAATTAGCTCTCAACTAGTAGCGATTAGCTAAATCAAGGATTGTTATAAAATTATATTTCACAAGCTAATAGTATATAGGTCAGGGGATCAATCCCCTCAATTTATCTAGTTGTAATCATGATTCATCTTCGTCGTGGCTCCCAGCGAAAGTGTTCTAAGACACAAAATTAGTAAGTTACATGAGACGTTATCCGGAAGTAACGGCGAAAATGACCATATTAGGAACAACGGGAGAATGGTCCTTGAGGGATCAATGGTTAGGACGTTTTGGTCCCCTAAGCGAGAGGAATCCGTTTGGTCAAATATCACATTTCATGATCGAGTAATTGAGTCTTAAACCTTTGAAAATTTGTCAATATAACCCATTCGGCTAATTTTGGCCGATAATTGCTGACGTAGACATCGTCCGTCCTACGTGATAGAGGTGGCAAAATTGGTCAAGAACTCATATTCTAGCTCTTATTTAAGAGTGTGGGTCATAAATGGGTTGCTTAACAAACTTAAGTGGGTCATAAATAGATCACTTAATAACTTAATTGATTTTAAATAGGTCATAAATGGGTTAGATAACTATCTTAAGCAAGTCATAAAAATATTTTCTGATTTTTTTATCTTTTGATTTTATTTTATTTTCCCGATGGGTCCGACGAGGTTCACCGGCCTACCCTCGATGACATCAGGTGAGGGCCGCAAAAACCTTGCCAGATCTAGGCGAGGGTTAGGCCCTCGCCCGGACTTTGAAAAAATGGGAAAAGAAAAAATAAAATAAAAATAAAATAAAAAAAGGAAAAGGAAAACAACAAAATAACAAAACAAAATAAAACAATAATTTCTTTAATTATAAAAATTGTCCATAATGTTTTGGTAATTTATAATTTTTTCAATAATTAATAAGTTTTGCTAAATTGGATTAAATATGAAAGTGTCTTAGCAATATGCGTCGAGTCGGGTATGAGTCGTTAGATTTGTACTACATGAAAATTGGTCAAAACGGGTTAAATGGATCAATAGGGATCGGACCATATTCGACCCAATCCAAACCCGACCCGACCCGACCCACGTGGCTCGGTCGATACTGACGTGAACAATTCTTATAATTTTTGTTATGACTTTTTTTTATTTTTACATTCCTTTTCTTTTCTTTCTTTCTTTTTTCCATTCTTTTTCCGCAGGTCGTCAGGCCTTGGCAATAGCCGGTGACCGGCCAATGGCAATGACTAGTGAGGGTCGCCCTCACTAGCCTCTGGCGAGGGGCGACCTCCCCGGCCTCACCAGCTTCAGGCAAAGCTCGACCTCGCCGGGATCTAACAAGGGTGACCTTGCTTGTGGCCAGTCACCCGTCATCGTCGAGGCCTGTAGTCAGTGTAGGAAGAAAAAAAAGAATTACAAAGAAAAGTAAAATTAAAAATAGAATAAATATTTACAAATAATAATAAAGATTATATAAATTGTCCCCTCAGCGCCAGCCGTATCACGTAAGACACTCGGTGCCTATGTGAGCGATTTTCGAGAAAATTGATCGAAGGGACTACATTGGTATAATGTGATAAGGTTTAGGACTCAATTGGTTAAATTAAAAAGTTTATTGGCATAAGTGCAATAGATTTATGACTTTTTTGGTAACTTCACCCACAAAATCAGAAAGTTACATGAGACGTTATGTGGGAGTTACGATGAAAATGACCCTTCATCGCGATTACGAACAACGGGAGAATGGTCCTTGAGGGATCATGGTTAGGTTGCTTTGGCCTCCTAAGCAAGAGGAATTCGTTTAGTCAAATCAGTAATTGAGTCCTAAATCGTTTGAAAATTTGTCAATGTAGTCCATTCAACTAATTTTGGCCAAAAATCACTGACATGGACATTGACAGTCTTACGTGGCATGATCGATGCTGACGTGGACAACTTTTGTAATAATTTTTTTATTTTTATTTGATTTTTTTAACATTTTTATATTCTTTTTCGTTTCTTTTCTTTTCTTTTTTTCTTTCTTTTCTATCGATCGCCAGGCCTTAGCGATGGTCAGCGACCGGCCAAAGGCAACGACCAACCCCTCACTATCCTCTGGCGAGGGGCGACCTCCCCAGCCTCGCCAGGATTAGCGAGAGCGACCTTGCCTATCGCCAAGGCCCGACGATCAACAGAGGAATAAAAAAATAATAAATAATAATAAATACTCAAAAAAAAAATTAAAAGTTGTCCGTGCTA
Source organism: Lenwebbia sp. NSW1173648 (assembly GCA_029784005.1). Classification (NCBI taxonomy): domain Eukaryota; kingdom Viridiplantae; phylum Streptophyta; class Magnoliopsida; order Myrtales; family Myrtaceae; genus Lenwebbia; species Lenwebbia sp. NSW1173648. Next base: position 4,574,653 of record JARCGZ010000011.1, read on the forward strand.
GCACCAGCCGTGTCCCGTTGGACGCTCGGCGTCCACGTGAACGATTTCTGATCAAAATTGGTTGGATAAACTACATTGGCAAAATGTCAAAAGATTTAGGATTCAATTATTAAAAAGTTTATTAGCATAAGTGCAATAGATTATGAATTTTTTTGGTAATTTCCCCCACAGAATCAGTATGTTATACGAGAGGTTATTTGGGAGTTAGGATGAAAATGACCCTTCGTCACAACTAGATACAACGGGAGAATGGTCCTTGAGGGACCGTGCTTAGGTCGTTTTGGCCCCTAAGAGAGAGGAATTCGTTTGCTCAAATATCACATTTCATGATCGAGCAATTATTGAGTTGCAAAAAACAGAAAAATCCGCGGCGACATTATATTATAGTATAGGCTCTAATTTGATTGCTCACCATACCACTTTTCGTGTCGATTTGCTGTTCGAAAAAATAATTATTCTTGTGAGAGTTACTTTACTAAAAGGATCCGAATAGTGTAGGTTCGGTTGACTTCTTATAGAACTTCTTTTTCCGTGTTGAGTACAAAATCAAGATCTCACTCCGATTAACTTGATTAAATTACATACTGTAAAATAAGAAGTTGAAAGATTTAGTTGAAATTGTTCGTTTGAAATTTTCTTGAAAAGATAATCATAAGTTCTTCTCTTCATCGGAACAACAGTTTGGGAGCAATTTACTTACGATACTTAGTTGACATTCATAAAAAGTATCTAATGAATTATATGTTCAATACATTCTGTCCAGTAGAAAGACGAATATTCCTTGCTCATTATCAAACAATCACTTATTCATAAACCTCGTGTGGGGCTAATAGTTTTCATTTCACATCTCATGAAAAATCATTTTCGCTCCGCTTAGCCCTATCCCCTTTCTAGGGGTATTTTAGTGATAGATTCTATAGGAATTGGACGATCCTATTTGGTCAAATATCTAGCGACAAACTCCTATGTTCCTTTCGTTACAGTATTTATGAACAAGTTTCTGGATTATCGTTATGCTCATTACTAAACTTGTTGAAGAGCTGAAATATGATCATGGTATGTCGTTTTTATTAGAGGTTGAATCGATCATCAGAAGAAGAATTAGTATATCCAATAGGTTTTTAAGTAGGATGGGTGGGCAAATAATGAGTTTATAATCAGACTTGGCGAGTTTAAAGTGTGATTCCCACGATTTAAGGACAAAAATGCATCGAGATTTTTTCTATGACTTTATTTGTTGATGTATTATTTTGATACATCTTAATTGAGAAGGATTGTTCATGGGAACCGCTCAAATTGGCAATTTGTGAATCTTGAGGCTCTTATGAAAGATGGCCGACGCACAAGTCGGGGACGACGTTTCCGACGAGATGTACATATTTGGTTTTTTTTTTTTTTTGGGTCGAATTATGTACGTATTTGGTTAAGAGGTATATTTTGTCTCAATTCTCTTAGTTATCCTTATATAAAGTCTTAAAATACTTTTTTTAGCCAGAAGTCAATGCTGGCTTCCTCAATATTCTTGTAACATTTTTTAAGAATGGAAAAATTTACATAAACAATATAGACTGTCATACGAGGTGCATATACAATATCAGCGAAAACACACAATTTCTTACGAGAAAAATAGTATGAAGAAATAGATAGTAGGATATTATTGTGAATACATATAAGGAAAGATATAAGAGAATTTAATATTCAAAGAGCACTTTGCTAAGACACATGTCAAGTGCATTTTGACTTCTTTCATCTTTCAAACAAACTAAAAATATGTTGCCGTGATTTCAGAATCAATTCTATATATGTTCATTTGATAGAAAAAATCGTTTATACATTGCTATTTGAACCCCTTTAAAACTAGAAGAAGTAGCATACTTTCTTTGCGTGCAATAAAAAACAAATAATCATAATACACCTATTTAGATGAAGACGAGAAAAATTACCAAAAAAGTCATAAACCTATTATAATTGTGCCAATTCAGTCCTGAACTTTTTTTTTTTTGGCCAATTGAGTCGTAAACCTTTTGGAATTGTGTCAATTCAGTCCATTTGACCGGCCAGCGCTGACATGGACAATTTTAATACTAATTTAATATTTCTCTAATTTTTAAATTTTGTAATAATTTTTTTGTCTTTTTTTGTCTTGTCTTTTCTTTTTAAGGGCCGAAAGGAAGCCGCCGGCCATAGGCCACTGGGTGAGGGCCTGCGAGCCCACGCCGGTCCTAACAAAAAGAAAAGAAAAGAAAAGAAAAGAAAAGATATAAAAATATTTAAAAATGATTTAAAAAGTTCAAAAAATATTAGAATATTATTCCGCGTCAGCGCCGACCGGTCAAATGGACTGAATTGGCACAATTTCAAAAGGTTTAGGATTCGATTGGCAAAAAAAAAATTATGACTGAATTGGCATAATTGCAATAGATTTAAGACTTTTTTGGTAATTTTTCCAATGAAGAAGTTTCGAAGGTTTTGATTTTTACACTTAATGGATGATAAAACATCTTTCAGGTGTGTTGAATTTCACCTTTATTTTATCAATTTTTTTTTAGTCATTGAATACAAATTGCAATTCGCTTTAAGTAATATTTTCTTTTGGAGAATTTTAATCTTGCAACTAAAGGTAGAGATTAGTAACTTTTTTCTGGGAGGTGGCAGTCGACTTATAACTGATTTTTCATCCATATGAATAATTTTTTTTTGGTCAAAGTTCCTCCATAATGACATAAATAGTCCATGAACTTTGACAAGTGTGTAATTTGATTCTTGAATTTTTAATTTGCTCAGTGTCTGGACTTTTGGTACATGTTCAATGTAGTCATTGAATTGTATGTTCAATATTGTTCTTCCATTAATTCAAGTTCATAGACAATACTGAGCATTTTCATATAGTCCAGATACTAAATTGAACATGTACCAAAGGTTCAAGGACCACATTGAACGAATTAAACGTTCAAGGACTACATTGCACATTGAGTTGAAGTTCGGGGATCTCATGAAACAAATTAAGAGGTCGTGGGTCACATTGCACATCGGGCCAAAATTGAGAGAACATTGCACCTCGGGCCACATTGCATTGGTCAATTTGAGATCATAATTATTTTACTAAACTTATTTGAACAGCTTGAGTATATTCTTATTTTGGTTGTAGCCCAATTATGAATGAGCGAGAAACCAATTTTTTTTAAGGATTGGTGCATCGGAAATCCTAAAACTTGTTACAAAAATACAATATGAGTCCAAAAACTTACGAAAAGTGCAGTGAAGTCCTAAAATTTGTCAAATTGGCTCAATTAAGTCCTTTCATTAACTTCGTCCAACTTGGCTAATGAAAAATACTGACGTGGCTTCTTAATCCTCTCTCATTCACGGCGCTGACGTGATTAAAACAACGTCGTTTTCGTCTAAATTTTGTTTCATTTCAATTTTATTAAAAATAAGCCAATTAAAAAAGAAAAAAGAGAAATCAGACGATGGCCGCAAGCCATAGCCACCGCCACCCCCATTATCGCCGGGAAGGGGGATGGCCGGCCAAGGGTCAATGAGGCGTGGCCAGTGACCGGCGACCCTCGCTCAAATCTGGCCAAGGCCGACCACTGGTGGAGGGTCGGTTGGCTTAGCAACGCTCCGTATTTTGGGTGAAATTATTTTGTGAGTTTTGACCAGTTAGATTTTCCGACAACAAATTCAACCACATTAAAATTAGAGCAGCTGAAATGACGGTAAAGAATGTCTACTATAAAAAAGAAAAAAAATCACGCGTTTTTTGAAGAAAATACAAGTTGGAAAATAATTTCGCCGGAGAAATTTCCCGAGTGAACTATGTACTCTCCGATTATAAACCCACAATTCACAATCAAGAAATAGTTTTGAGTAAAAATTTGCACGAAGAAATCAATCTGGCTTGCTTCATATTCATATAGTTTCGTGATTTCTCCATGTCACTCACATCCGAAGACATTGTATTGAGTCGGAACCTTTTTCAGCTACGGGAGAACACGTACCTCCAGCTCCAGCTCCAGCTCGCTGCTTTGGATTGGAGCGAAACGAGTCAACGTTGGAGTGGAAGGCAACCCCATCCGCCACCTCCCTCCGGTGGACCCCCGCCTTTCCCCTCCATTGGCCATTCGTGGAAGGCTTTCACCGCCGCCATTGTGCGGTCCAGGACCTCCGCCAGCACGTCACGGCCGACAACCTGGAAGAAGCCGAGCCCGGCGAGCTGTGCGGGCCACTTCTTCCACGACCCGGGGAAGGGGGGGTTGGGGGGTTGCCTGGTGGAGTCGATACTGGAGAGGTCGATGGTGGGATCGGGCCAGGACAGAAAAGGTGTTGGGTGGATGGAGGGGAGGCCCGAGTCGACGAGGCCTTTTGACGTCCCGGTGAACCGTAGAGGGATGTCAAATTACATTAACACGAACATTAGTCTCTTCCTTAATCTATAAATGATAATTTTCGGTTTCAAGTGAGTGAACAATTTTCTGTTAATCATGACTGGTCTTCATGCACTCGCTATATGATTAATTCAAGATAATATTCATAGATTCAATTAGATAGAATTCTTAAAAACTTGACGGTATTTTTTCTTCTTTTCGTTCTTTACAATTTTGGGATCTCATTCCGGAAAGTAAATGTTAAATCAACCCTAATCTATTCTTCCAATAACTAAAAATAAGTACTTACTCTTATTGGATGGTGGGAAGATGGGTCTTGTCTTTGACTTTTTTTTACTTTTTCTTTGACCAGTTTTACCTTTCATCTATGTAAACTGCACGAGTGATATATGCATACGAGGGTTGAACGAAAAATTTAAAAGTGATGCTAATTAGTGTTTTGACTTAATATTAGTAGATTATTAAGTAATAATGAGGGTTTAAAATTAAACTCAAAGACAGCTCAGGGATTCTCTCGTTTAAAGCCAATTATTCCCTAAGGAAAAAACAAAATGGACAGAGAGAAAAAGAGAAGCGAATGAAAAGGTGGGTGGAAGTGGAACCATAAGACGACGCCTTTTTTCTTCACTCGCTTCCCCACAGCGTGTTTGGTCTGTTGCGACCCGACCCAACCCAACCCAAATCTCTCTCTCTCTCAACCTTCGAAACCAGAGCCAGCACCGACCGCCGCCGCCTCCTCGCCACCGTCTCGAGCGACCTACCGCCTCCATCGATCGGCAGTTCACGGCCGGCAGTAGCCAGAAACCGGCCATTTTCGAGCTCTCTCTCTAAGGATCCGTGTCGATGGCTGTAGGTACGGTTCTTCCGACTTCCCTTTCACTCTATGCTTGATTTGATGTTTGGAAGCTTATCTGGGGACAGAGGAAGAATTGTGTGGGCAGCATATCCTACTGCTAATATGTTATGGAGATTTTATCGATCTTTTTACTGTTTCTCTGTTCTATTTGTCGATTTACTCGGTTCGAAGCTATTTTATTCAAATTTTAAGCTTTCTGCATGACATCTTGGGATGGTCTCGACTCTCGTGTTGGGAAATGTGGGGATCCGCTTGTTGGTTTAGTGGATTGAAGTGGGTTGTTTTCAGGCTAGGGTTTGAGTGTGGGAACATGGGCCTCTGAAGTTCCAATTCATGGGTTGTTATATTAACCCGAGGGCGCCTGATGATTGCTGGTCTAGAGAGGGTTTTAGAATGTGTACTTTAGTCATGGGTAAAATACGTCGCCTTGTCTTTCTGGAGTTTTCATGACTAGGGAATCCTGAATCATCAGATGATTAGATGGACTTATTGGCTGTTATTTAGTTAATCATCAATTAAGGGGAAGTGGGTCAGTGTATTGCTATTAGTATGTAGGTATCTCTGGCTAATGTGTGGTTATCATTTTGTAATGATACACTCAATAGATTGATTCAAGCTAATATGGAGAATCGACAACTGGAGTCTAACTGGAGCTATTCTCTAGTTCCCTAGTTTGAGCTAGAGTTGAATAAAAAAGGATGGTGCTAGGAGTGTTGATCTTGGATCTTAAGCATGAAATTGGGATTCTGACTTGTGTCAAAGGTGGTGATGTTTATGTAAATTGCCCTGCTAAATGTTGTTTTCAGGTAGTGTGGATTGAAGTTAGTCCTGTAATATTGGTCAAATTTGGCTGTGAGCATCAGTCCTGTCTATATATCACTTTTTAAATCACCTATACCGGCTATCATTGGAAAAAAGTGGCGAGCTAGTTGATTTTGAGTCATGTATCTTCTGTCTATGGTTTGCATTTAACTATTGAAAGAATGGGGAGGCCATTCTAAGAAATCGAAACTATCTAAAGCTAATCCTGCGATTGTTTTTTAGTGGAATGTGTATGAATTCGTGCATGGAGTTTGCTTTTGGAAGAAATAAAAGCTTAGTGGCTATTTCTTGGGAGTGACCTACTGGTTGTTTGATTTAAAATTATGTCTTGGCTCTTAGCATGAGAAATGTGCAAAGCCGAATTAGCATTCCGGATTTATTGAATATATTTATTTTGTTTCACTCTCATTGAGAGCTGTGTGAACATTTTTATGGGTGAGGAACTTAATAGATTTATGCTTAATATTTGTGGAAGTGTGAGTGCACTCGATTGTGATGCTTTGATTATTGTTGGTGCCAGTACTGACTTCGATTCGATTTGTTGTGGAACGTATAAATGGATCAATTTGGATGATTGGTCATTGTTGTGCGTCAATTGAGAATAAGGGTTTTCTTTATATGCTAAAAGAACACGGTTTGTGCTTGTATGTGATTAGTGGACTTTTGAACTTCATGCCACTGGTACTCCACGTGATTATGTCATGGTGCTTTGTTGGTTCATGTGAAGCCAAAGTTCGATATTATAGGGATGTTATATACCGTCCATATGGCATATGGACATGGAAAGTGCACTATTATGAATATGCGAAGCCTGAAATGCGGGCTGAAAGTGGTAAAAAGTGCCTTTTAATTTTCTTAGTTGGCCCAGCAAATGATGACAAGATTATTCTCATTTAGTAGGGTAGGTGGAGAAAAAACAGCTTGAAGTCTCAAACACAAATAGTAGGCTTCTTGAGAATAGTCGCTTGTTTTTCTGGTTCCTTACAGATATGTAGATCTCTCCCGAAAGATATTGGTGCATCGAGGAAAGGATTTTTCTTTTTTTAAAGTCTGGCTGATAAAGTTGGCACAAATCGCATGTTAATATGATCTTATGACTAGCGGAATTCCCCATAACTAGGTAGGTCAGTTTGGCGAACATGTGTAACTTAAGAAGGTTTATGCAATGAGAATGCTAATGAGCTTGATTCAACTAAATTACTTTTAAGTGCATGTCTTCTATAAGTAAATTATTTGGGAGAATAACTTCATGCTTGGGAGCACATTTATTCACACATTGGCTTTTGATGAACTACAACCACTATTGCTTTGCTTGTAAAGTCTAGTTTTGTGGCGTAAAGCATGTGCAAAAAGCTATCCTTAAAGGTGATTTCCAATTGGTCTACCCTATTAATACAGGGGAATTTAAACTATATTTTGGTTTTGTAATAAGTGTTCTTTTATTGCATGTTCCCTTTTTTCCTATGTTTGGTACATCTATCTATATATTTAAGCTAGAATTGACTTTTGTCTCCCTTTCTATTGTTTCCAAAATTACACTTGCAGCTAAAGTGAAAACAACCACCACTCTCTCTTTTATCTAAGTTAGCACCCAATTCACGCATATTTAATAGCTACCTGCTACACATCTATTCAATTGAATAATCACTCATTTCCTTTCAAAAAATGCACATACATAGCAAGAAACTTAATACCAGTAGACTTCTAACCAAAAGAAATGGGGGAAAAAACATATACAGTCCATACGAAGTTTAAGATAATTAAAGTGAAGGCATTGGTTCGGTTCACATTTAACATGGAGTAGAATTTGTCAGCCCTAGCTACAACATCATCTCAGCTCCTCTTTCAGGCTGGTTCATACCAGTGAGTCAGATAGAATGTCAGTTGCCATTGGAAGTCTTGTACTGACAAACTACAGTGCTTCTGTGATAATTATTTTGTAGAATTTTGTTCGATTTTGTGTATGCGAAGATCATGCTGACTTGTGAGACTGATTTGTGTATATATTTGCAGTTCCAAGGAACTTTAGATTACTTGAAGAGCTTGAGAGGGGAGAAAAAGGAATTGGAGATGGAACAGTCAGTTATGGAATGGATGATGCCGATGATATATACATGCAGTCATGGACAGGCACTATCATTGGTCCTCCTAATGTAAGCTGGGGGAACATGCCTCTCTCTCTCTCTCTCTCTCTCTCTCTCTCTCTCTCTCTCTCTCTCTCTCATGCACGCACATGCGAATGCTTGAGCATTCACCTGCACACCGAAACGACAAAAATAAAAGGAAGAGTACCATTGAGCAAGTGAATCACTATCACATACTAGTATACCATCTCCGCTGCTTTTGGAGTATAGATTCTTAAACCCCTCGCTGGTATTGTGAGATTCTATTTTAGGTCAATTTCTTTCCTAAATTGTGGTTGACCATGGAATGGTGATTATCCTAGTGAGCAATCATTTCACAGATTAGTTACTAACACAATGGATACTGAAATAGGAAGTTGAACAAGTTTGAATTTAAGTTGAAGTGACATGAATTTTATGCATCTAGAATTTGTTATTGATTGAACTTGATTTTGTTTTTTTTTTTTTTTAAATATACTCGAATCAGTCAGCTGTTGGCTAGCTGGTCCAGTGAGGTGAGAAGTAGTATCAATATATTACCTGCTTTAGGTTGAGACATTGGCAAAGTACGTTTGGGTATATGTCATCTACTTGTCTGCTCACACATAACTTGTCTTCAAAAAGTAGTTAAATTCCAAGCTCAAGTAATTTTGAGGGGGCTAATATCCAGTCAAAATAGGATGCTCAGACCTGTCTGCTACTGCCTAATAAATGCATTTTTTATGCTTTGACAAAAGTAAGGAACTCAATATTAATATTGCTGTTGCATAAATTTTGTTCATAACTGAACTGGCTCATATGTATCACATCCGTACTTTAAGCGACTTTACTCATCAAAGAAATGGCCTCTATAATTGTATAGAGCAAATTCCGACCTTGCATTTTTGTACTTAACTTATTAGTTTTGGACAGTCTTTGAATGCTGAATGCGATTCAACTTCCAAACAATATTTAGCACTCCTTTTCTTTCTGAGAAAATTTAGTTCTGCTCACTGACATATGCTGCCTGGCAGACTGTTCATGAAGGGCGTATTTATCAGCTGAAGTTGTTTTGCGGCAAGGATTACCCTGATAATCCGCCTGCTGTAAGGTTCCAGACTCGGATAAACATGACTTGCGTCAATCAGGAAACAGGCATGGTATGTGAGCAACTTCGATTCAATTCTTCACATAAGAACTTGATTGTTTTGAACTCATTACTGGCTATGTACCAGGTTGAACCTAGTCTTATGCCAATGCTTGGTAATTGGAAAAGGGAATACACTATGGAAGACATATTGTTGCAATTGAAGAAGGAAATGTTATCTCCACAGAACCGCAAGCTAGCACAACCTCCTGAAGGTGAGAAAGAATTTACTGGCTGGTTTCTTATCTCTTCTTTCTACTTCCAGTGGCTGTCTATTTAATGAACATTAGTAAAGCACTTTCGTTTTGTGGGACGCATGTTGATATACCTACCTAGATGACATGAGACTTGAACTTTCAAGTTGGAATGGTTTGGAGGAAAACGAAGGAGAACCAAACGAACTCGTCATTTGAAGTTAAAGTCTCTGAACTGGTTTTGGGATTATAGTTTCTAAGCTCTTAGCATGTGCTGTGAAATTGCAGGCATTTTCCCCTTATAAGGATCTTGATAACTTTGGCTCATGCCTGGTTGTTATCCCTAAGGGTATGCCTTTTCGAATTGGCTTGTTCAAAATGGTCTTACATGCCTTTGTGGTTGAAGAATATAGTATGTTACTTGTAGTCAGTGGTGAGATATTTCCCATGATTGGGAGCTACTACCTTTGTAATATTAGGTATTTCACATGACCGCTGATTTGTTTCGAAATCACTGTCCATGTTTTTCCCCCCCAAACTTATGTATAAGGTGCAATTTCAGGAAATGAAGAGGCGAGGATGGATCAAAAGGGGCTTGTTGTGAGGTGCTGTGTCATGTGAGGGAAGTCCTTGTTGTTATGTATATAAGCACATATATACTACCTGCGGGGTAACATTGCTCGCAAATATTTATGTCGGGGGATTGTTGTAACTGAGAAATGTCTTATTAAAACAAGATCAATCATCCCTCTCATGTTTTTCGTTTAGTGTCTACTTGTAGCTGAATAAGTTTCGAATATGAGTATCCCCATGTCTCGGTAAAGTTTTGCACTCCTTGCAATTTGTATTTTGATACCGTGTTTGTGTGCGTCATTGCATATGAAAATGCTTCCGCCTTCCCCCGCATCTTTGAAGTCCGTATGCAGAGATGGCACAGAGTTTCTGGGTTTGAATTTTATTGCAGACCCTTCGGTTACAGTTTCTATCGTCCTGACCAGTTGGCCCGTCTTAAGCAAGTTGTGAATCATCCAAGAGCCTCCGACGTATTTTAAGCTCTTCGAGCATAGCTTACACGATGCTCCTAGATCGAGGTTGAGGCTACATATGGAAATCGAGGGAAGTTAGATTTGAATAAGGAAAAATTGAAGAAAAATGGAAAAGGTACTAGATTGACCAGTTTTCATGGGAGAGACAGAACCAATCACGTTATGGAGCTCTCGTTCTTCCATATAATTTCCTGTCGGGGAAGCATTCTTGGTGTTGTTGATACTAGGAAAGACCAGCCGCTCTGCAATCTGCGCGCGATACCGAGTCAATCTCAACCCAGACACTTTTTCCGACTTCTGTGTCCTCCCTCTACGTCGGCGGCCTCCGGCAGGACTAGTTTTTGACATCTTATTCTAGAGTCACGAGCACTCAACCCATGACGTGTGATTAATTGGAGCATGAACGACGCGAAACTAAAGTATAGCCCACGTTGTGCACAGAAAAAACTTGTACTTCGTGGACTTGAGATTCATACAACACCTTTCTATCGGGCAGCGATCTTGAGCTCATCGTGCCATGGAACAAAGCTCAATTATATTACTCAATCATGGGATTCAAGGGGATAGATTACGTGGTGAGTTTCTGGGAGTTCCTTATCGATCTCATTTTCCCTTCCCCTAAAGAGTCCCAGCACCAAAATAGAAAGAGAACAATGAAAGACAGTGCTTGTTGGAGAGAGAGAGAGAGAGAGAGAGAGTTTTTTTCCTCTTTAAAAATGCTAGGTAAAGTAAGATTGGTCTACAAAATTAAGATACTAAGAGTGGTCACAAATTTTTATTGAGTATTAGACGTGGCTCACTTGTTTACATATTCACTTTGAGTCTGCCACATGCTCAGTTTATCAACTTTACAAATCAGTCCTAGAATACCGTTGACACCAAAAAAAAGTCCAAGTCCTTGAGCGACGACTCGGTTGGTAGAGATTGGGTAAGAAGCGATAGAGCAAAAAATTTGCTCAGTGTGGAGAGCTTCTAGTCGGCAAACTTTGTTGGTTGACAAGAAAACTAGTTTTAGCCGACGGAGGATATGTGTGGAAATAACCAAGCCTTGAAGCAAAATGTTAGCAAATGATGATCGTGGAAGCAATTGATAATGGTAACGGTGAAGAAGTTGGAGAAGATATAGTTTTCGAGTAGTGGGGAATTGCTGCATTGTAAGAATCACGTGGAATGTATTTGATTTTCTTTGTTATTGTTTGTTAACTGTCGATAATAGACATAAGTACTTGATTTGTAGTTTTGTAGAAATGACTGCCAATCAATCAAAGAACACCGGTTGTTTACTTTTATTTTCCAGTATCTTTTACATTGCTAACAATAATTATTCACAATCTCAATACCTTTAAATTTCTCAACTGGGGCGCTTACGTCTCATGTTCAAGAATCAACAAAGATCCATTCACATCCTTTGCCGATTTACTCGTCGATCCATATTCCGAAAGGCATTTCGTCGATCCTTTTCGGATACCTAACATTGTTACGCGGCAGTGAAACAAAAAGAGACATGCTCGATATATCTAATAAAATACTATCAATTGTATAAATGGTTTGTCAGTGCATCTAGCCTTATTCCTCCTCCAAAGCTGAAGAAATAGAACAGAGTAGTAGTTCCTTCCTTCTGTCAAATCGGCTCCAGTAATACATTCTAGTTAGTGCCTTGACTTGATCCATGGTTGACATTTAGCTTCACAATAGTGGACCGACCACTCGCTCACCATCAATCCCGTGCACCCACATCATCTTCCTCACTCCCTCACGTAACCCCTAAACTTCAACAAGCTCTGCTTCACCAAGCCACTTCCATGAATCCTTGATCACACACCAGTCACAACAGCCGTCCCGGTCATGTCTCTCTCCATGCTCTCGCTCCTCCTCCCCTTCTCGTTCCTTGTTTCCCCGTCGACTTCGTCCTTCGACTCCTTCGTCTACGTCGCCTGCTCTCAGTACAAGTACTCCCCCGGCTCGCCTTACGAGACTGGCGTCGACTCTGTCCTTACCTCCCTCGTCAGCTCCTCCGCCTCCTCCTCCTACAACAACTTCACCGTACCGGTGCCCACCCCCTCTGACACCGTCTACGGCCTCTACCAGTGCCGCGGGGACCTGGCCGTGGCCGACTGCTCCACCTGCGTATCCCATGCGGTAAGCCAGCTTGGGACCACCTGTGCCGGCTCCTCCGGCGGCACGCTCCAGCTCGAGGGCTGCCTCGTGCGGTACGACAACACGACGTTCTTGGGTGCGCAGGACAAGACCCTGCTGCTCAGGAGATGCGGGCCTCTTACTGGGGATGCTAATTCTGATGAGCTGACACGGCGCGACGCCGTGCTTGGGTACGTAGGAGCCGGGGACGGGACCTACAAGCCGTACAGGACCGGTAGCTCGGGGAGCGTGCAGGCAGTTGCGCAGTGTGTGCAGGACCTGAGCGCCGGCGATTGCCAGGACTGCTTGGCGGAGGCAATTGGACGGCTGAAGAGCGACTGCGGTGCCGCAAAGTGGGGCGACGTGTACTTGGCCAAGTGCTACGTGCGGTACTCGGACGGCGATCACACCAGCGGCGGACACGGTAAGAGGCCTCGTGGCTGTTTATGGTGGTTCACTTACGGTGCATCGCTTCTTGGTTGGGCGTGCTCGTCTCCATACGTTTCAATTCGTTCAAAATTTTGATTGCTATTTTCTCGTCACAATGTGCTGAGTTTGAGCATGCTTGTGATTGAGAAGAGAGTTGGGAGATCTATCTAAGGGAGAGTTATGATTCCCTGCATGGAGATTGTTTGGCTTCGAAATTGAAGTTACTTAAGTTACGAAATCTCAGTTACTTAATTTTGATGCTTGAATAGAAATTTAGTGCAAGAACAAGAATGATCACATAACGTGTGGACGCTATTTGTTGACAGATAGATTCTTGTGCTCAATATGGTTTAAGTTTTTTTCTTTTTTGCTTGCTCTATGATGGCATCGGATAACCCAATGGGAGTTGCTATATTCTTTGATTTGCCCTTCTTATATATCTATATATTTAGCAATGATTATGCTCAAATAGTAGTTTTGAGTTGGACAAAAAGTCTTAAATGAAAGAAAGTACGAAATTCTTTTGAAAGTCCTCGAGAGGTCACATCACCTCGTTACTCTTCTGTTCACTTCACACCCTTATTCCATCTTCGTATACGTAGTATAATGCACTTCTATTGTTGCGTGTGGTGTTAGATAACAAATTCGTATTGAGCCAGTCACGCTTCGGCATAGAATCAAGAAAAGATGATGAACGTCTCCGTTGGTCAAGGCAACTAGAGTTTCCATGAGATTTTCTAGAGATGTCCTCATTCACTTCCTTTTTAATGTTATTACAAAGGTTATTACACTAAATATGGAAAGAATGTTTGCTAGTTATATATGTGAAAATGGAAATAGTTCACAAGAAATGCCTTTTAGTACAATGGCAAGTTTAGTGTTGGAACTCCGATATTAAATGCGATCAGGTGAGACCAGTATAAGGATAGATAACCTCTTGAGAAAATATCTACACATGTACCAAAACTAGATACGAGACGGGTCAAAATGGATAATAAATCACATGAGTAAAGCTTGATACGTCGTCAAGGGGGAAAATGGGAGCATTTTTTGTGTAGTACAGCACGGCATATGGAAATTACGACAAAGTGTTTACATAGATATGAAGAATGTCGATTGGGGAATGATCCCTCGAGGGAACCAACTGCTCAAGAACTCATCTAGCATAAGCAGTAAGTGGGTTTCAACTCTACGTCGCACGTCACGAACGAGTTTTAAGGTTGTTTATTTCGTGTATGTTCACCATGGTCCCCCTGGAAATGTAGGTTATTCAGAGATGGTGATGAATCCAATGCCACTAATTATGTAATGATCGCAGCATGCTCCACTCCAGAGCATTCAATTCAGAGGTGAGATAGAGAGCTAGCAAAGCCACAGTGAATGTGGAAACGGTGCACGATCGAATCTAATCATCACCCAAAGAAAAGGACCGTCACTAAATTAAAGTAGGATGCAATTGCAACACACATAACATTCCAAGATGCAAGCACAAGTTTTACTCACCATCGTTGTAGATGCATCGTGTTCTGCAGCATGTGAGTTCGGATGGCGCATTGCGAGAACGGTAGCGTTCTAAAGTCAGATCCAGCTATACTTAGTAAAACCTCATGATTTGTAAAGCACTTTTTGTTATCTACAATCGTATAATAAGCGCGAAAAAGATGGAGCGAGCGAGTTAACTCGATAGTGCATCAATTGTGTTATTGGATACAGGAACGACGGATGAAGAGGTCGAGAAGACTGTGGTTATCTTGATCGGTCTCGTCGCTGGGGTTGCAGTCGTGATTATCTTCCTCTCTTTAACAGCAACCATGTGCGAAAGAGCAAGAGGTGAAGGCTCATTCTCTTTTATTTTCTTTCTCACCTAGCTTGGGCTGTAAAATTTCAACTAATTTTCCAATTGAACTGTGGTTTTTTCTTCTTCTTTTTCTGTGAATATTGCAGGGGGCAAATAGAGGCCACAAAATCTGTGGAAGTGATAGCATCAGCTGTCTGATTTCCCGGTTTTGGTTCCTCAATTGTATAAGATCAAGCCCGTCTAAACCGTTGATTATGTGGACCTCGACGTGGATTCATATGATTAATGATTCAGACGATGGTGATGTACATCATAGAATGGATCAATCGTTTTCTATTCTAATAGATACATTAGGAATTGAATAGAACTTTACCTAGAAATAAAAGATTGCTGCTTTGTATGTAAGTTGTGTACAGAGAGATGGTCAAAAGATTGCAGCTTTTCATATTCTATACTTGTTGTTGGTTTGCAGCTTTTCATAAAGCACCGATCATGTCTACCCTTTATTTTGAGGCAGCCAAAAGTTCAATTCGAAGTGGGTTTCATTGTTTGCACTTTCACGAATTCAAATTCAGAAGAGGCTATGTTCCCGAGAAGTATACTCCATTTGAATTCATGGCGCGTGCAACTTGGGTATGATAGATATCACATGTATTAATATCAGGGTACGTGTAATTAGAAAAGAGAGGTCTAGGTTGATGTCTCTTTTGCGCCACGACGACGCCCCTTTTTGGCACGAGTATGTACAACGATGTGAAGGTTGTAGTATGCTCAAAGTGTGTTTTGACATCCGAAATTGCAGTCGTATACAGCTGAGAATTCTTTTCGAGGTATCAGAAACGGTGATCAATGAGTTCGTTTCCACAAATGAGACTTTTACATTATTTACAGATACGATTAAGGGCCTGCTTGTTTGTGCTTTTACATCGAGCTTGATGGACTTTGGAGGTATGGTTTAGGTGCTGAAATCTAATTTATTCAACACTCAATAAAAATAAGCACGTTCTATAACCATCTATCGCTTAATTAGCGAAGTAAGGATGTGGACTTAATTTATTCAATTGGGAAAAAGCGTCCAAAATGGGATATAAAATCTGGCCTTTTACATTGTTCAAAGCCTTAAAACCCATCGGTTGTATTCACAATTCTATACTTGGCAAAACAAAAACAAAAACAAAAATGTAGTTCGATAATCAATAATCAGTTATTATCGAACATTTTATTTTCATTTTTTAGCACTCATATGGATCGACACTTACAATTTAGTACTCTTGATTTTCCGTTTTACTAAACGGCTAGCTAGGTCCATTCTGATAGAATATTTAAATATTAAACATTGGGTTTCACCTAACCGTTTAAACTTTTAGAACAGTTGACAGTGGTCTTATAAAATCTAACTTGATATCAGAGCATGTGGTCATGAGTTCAAATCTTTCGGGATCCCACAAAATCTTATAGATTTTGGACTTGTTTTGGCCATCTACATGTACTCTTCTTGGTAGGGAAGCGTATACAGAAGTGGTTCCATAGCAGAGAATTACATCTTTCGTATTATCCTCCCTATGACAAATCCAACAGTAGTGAATAAACAAAAATCATAAGCTCGATTAATCAATCCAGTAATCGATATCTTTACTCTTTCTAAGGCCACATAAAGTAATAACACAACAAGATGTTGGCATCATCTTTAGTTTATCTTGTTCCCCACTTTTTAGGTGGGTCATTTCCTGTAGTTTTTATGATTAAATGCGCTGGAATCGAATCTGTATATTCCATTCCACGCCAGGATCGATCTTTCTTGATACGGGGACGACAAGTTTGATGGCTCGGAAACATTACACAAAATTAGTGATTTGAGGAATCGGTGGTAGCGAGAAAATTACCGTAAAAGTCATAAATCTATTATAATTGTGTCAATTCAATCCTAGACTTTTTTTGCTAATTCAGTCCTAAACCTTTTGCATTTGTGTCAGTTCAGTTCATCCGGCCAATTTTGACCGGAAATCGCTGACGTGGCGCGGCCAAAGTTGACATGGATAATTTTTTATAATATTTTAATATTTGTTCGAATTTTTTGTTTTTGTTTTTCCTTCTTTTTTCTTTCTTCCATTTCTTCTTCCTCTCGCTGATGGCTGGCCAAAGGCGAGGGCCGACGAGGTCCTCGTCTCTAGCTAGTCGCGAAGGTCCAGCGACCGGCTGGAGGGAGAAGAAAGGGAAGAAGAAAAAAATGAAAGAAAAAAAATGAAAGAAAAATAAATAAAAATTTAATTATTCAAAAAATATTATTAAAAATTGTTTACATCTGCGCCAGCAGCACCACGTCAGCGATTTTCAGCCAAAATTGATCAGATAAACTAAATTGGAAAAAATACAAAAGATTTAGGACTGAATTGACAAAAAAAAAAATTAAGATTGATTTGACACAATTACAATAAATTTTAAGACTTTTTTTTTTTTTTGTAATTCTTCCGCGTGGAGAATTACCGTGCACGACATATTCATCAGATTAGGAGGGATTAGTAACATGATCCCTACCTTAACTCTCTCGATAGAAATCTCTTCGATCTCCTTCCGCAGGTTGTTCTGCTATATCTTGACGTGTGGATGAAGCTGAAACTTATATTCAATGGCTTAATCATTTCAAAGCTTTACACACCTAGAGATTGACTTAAACCAGCAAAATTCTTGGTGCTTATCCTCCAAAAGCTAATTCGATGGGAACATCTGGCGTGGCGGTGAACGGAGAGACCTATCTCACTCTTAAGTGTGTCAATATTGCACTGTGTTACTGTTGGTTAGATGTCTATTTTGCCAGGAGATAAGATCCACGAAGATGAGGTGAGTTTTGTCTATTTGAACACCTAATCAGATGCTGATCCCATTGTTAATTAGCCAAGGTTGAGGACAACATTCCATGTACATCTAGTATCTCTCCTAAACATAATTTAGCATACGTCTCACAAATCGGCAATGTTTACACTCTTAAGATGCCATTGTGACCTTGGTACGTGATCTTTCGTGGATATAATGCAGAGTGGTCCAAAGGTCTAGACATCCCCGAGTATCAGATTCGATAAAAGGATTTTCCTTTGATGGGTCGGCTTCACCCCTCTTCTAAGTTGTGGCTAGTTAGAAAAAATTTCATGTTTTAGAGGCATAGGATGAATCCTAACGAAACACACCTAGGGATCGAGCTCTACAAAGCGAGCGGGTCTATGATTTACTAAAGTTTGGGACTTATTCCTTGTTTGCTTCCGTCGGCTCGAGTCCAATTATATATATTTGCAGAAACACTTTCATGAATTTTACTAACTTCATCTAATTTATTCGATTCCGATCAGACATGAGAGTGCATCAAAGAAATCAACTTATGCGATCACTGGATGGGCTTGGGCGGGACGGGCGTAAAGGTCAGGGCCTAAACTTTTGTCAAAGCCCGGTTTTTATATACAAATCTTTGGGTTGGATCGAGCTGCCACTATACCGTTGCCCAACCCCTCCGGAAATTTCATCGGGCCCTCGTGGCTCGGTCGGCGTCCATGGGGCGTCAGGACCATGATCAGATCTATACCGAGCGGGGGTGTTCTTTTATACTGGATATTATGCATCTAACAACTAATAGCATACTGCAATGAACAACACCATGGTCATATTGGCATTGTCGGCACCACTCTGGGCCAAACTGGGATGGCCCATGAATAGGTAGGCCCAGAAGAGAAAGAAGACTGGCCCATTTGTCACACCCCTACTTGGGCCTAAACTCAGCTTGATCAACGGTTGAGATTAATAGCACCGAGAGAAGCAACACAGAACCTCCACGTGTCGGTGCAGCGGGCTCCACCTGTAACCGAACCGATTTCCCTTCCTTCGCCGCGGAGAGAAAGCTGGAAATCCCCAAGAAGACTCCTTCGTCCCGAAGAAAAGCACCCGTAACAGATCACCCAACACTGCACAATCGAAAAAACCCAGTGAGCAAGAACTCGAGCTCCCGACCCACGCCGAACTCAGATCTCAAGCTTCTCCTCGATCATCACGCCCTACTGATGGCTCTTGAATGGGTGGTCCTCGGGTACGCCGCCGGCGCTGAGGCGATCATGGTGCTCCTCCTGACCCTCCCGGGCCTCGACGGCCTCCGGAAGGGGCTCGTCGCCGTCACGCGCAACCTCCTGAAGCCGTTCCTGTCGGTGGTCCCCTTCTGCCTCTTCCTCCTCATGGACATCTACTGGAAGTACGAGACCCGCCCCAAGTGCGAGTCCGACGCGTCCTGCACCCCGTCGGAGCACCTCCGCCACCAGAAGTCCATCATGAAGAGCCAGCGCAACGCCCTCCTGATCGTCGCCGCCCTCGTCTTCTACTGGCTCCTCTACTCCGTCACCCACCTCGTCGTCCGGATCGAGCAGCTCAACCAGCGGGTCGAGCGGCTCAAGGCCCGCGATTGATTAGGTACTCGCCTCTCGAGATGAATGGACTTTTCCTAAGATCGTGTTCCTAGTTTTTTCCCCTTTTTTTTCCGATTTTGCTGTCTGAATACGCTCGGTGATGTTCAAATATTTTCTGGAAAGATTTCTCCATTTGGAATCCGATTATAAAGCCTGTTTGTGTTGTATCTGTGTGGAGATCCTGTAGAATTGTGGTTAGCTTTCGGTTCGGTGTATTGGTTATTGTGGGATTTGAAGATGAAGGTGGAGTTAACCTGAGGCTTGGGTTAAGTAACATTGTCAAATTAGTTTCTGGGGAGGGGGTTGCATTGACTTGCAGATACATTATGTGAGTTTCTAGGTGGTTTGATTGAAGTGTTATTGATGCCTAGGGTTTATGGGATCCAGTTTGAGAGGATTTTGCTGTGGCGCAATCGATTTGCAGTTGCACTAAGCATTCGTTTGCTGTCTTTATGGTATGCAATAACTGCTTGCACAGCACGGAGTTCGTAAAGGGAATTTCCCTGTGCTATCTGATTGTTTCCGCGTATCCCAGCGTTAGTTTGCTTAGAGGGGATGAAATGCAGGTAGTTATGGAATGTGATGATGTGGAGTAACCTTATGTGCGGGATTCACCCGACAGGTTTAGGGTCCTCATAGAAATAGTTATGAGACTGGAGTACGAGCTGAAGGAAGTCCTTGTGGAATTAGCTATATGCTGCTAGCTATAGTTGTGCCCAATTGTCCTTCAGACAATTGAAAGGAAAAGCCTCTCTTTTGATCATCAAAACATGAATTACGTTTCCCCATTTGTCAGGCTTTGCTATGAGCTGTGGATTGAAAGTATTATGCACCAGAAAATGTGAATACACTGATTTAGTAATTTTATGATTAAACCAGTAGGAAATTCGATTTCTTCCAGTCTCAATTTGGTTCACATAAGATCAGACTCATGCTTGGAGCTTTGCCAATTCTCATTAAGACAAAAAATAGCATGGTAACATGACCTTTTATCTGACATACTCCTTTTGGCAATTCAAACTAGAAGTTGATGCAAGACTGGTTATTGAAAATGATTAAGGAATAAGGCAGTAGTGGGGTCGGCACTAAGGACTGGAGCAATTAAGTGTGTGTGAAGTGTGGGTCACCAAAATGTATTTTCATATCGCGTGGGAGGTCGATGACGGATAGAGTTTGTTTATTGGATCAACAGCTGCAACCAGATCGCTTCTACTAGGTCAGATAAGCTGCACTGAATTGCCAAAAGGAGTATGTCAGATAATTTTCAGTTATCGGATAATGATTTTCCTTAGTTCACCTAGAGACTTTACTGAGCACCGGTGGGAGAGCGTGGAGATTCTTCTTCTAGGGTTGTTAACGTCGCTGTTGGACGAAGATTTTCCAATAGCAGATTGACTTATCTGGTATTTACCCCAGCAAGAAAATCTTATCCTGGTATGTTTGTGCATGCCTGAGGTATTCTGTTCTTTCAGCCTAGTCGTTACTTTGAGAACCAGTTTAGGAGATGTATCTTTAACAATAGGTATTCTTCCATGAACAAATAGTGCAAATTGCGACCTCCCTGTTCTCGAAGATTGTGTCATCTGGATCCTCGGAGCATGTTTTTTATATCTGTAGATCTTGCTTGTGCACCGTGGTGATTGAATTTTATTTATCTTATTTATCGCGAATGTATGAGTATATATTGGCATATGCATTCCAGAGTCGTTTGAAGTCTATAAGGCTCCGGTTCAGTCCGCATCTGTATTCTGTCAGATGAGATACCAGAGAACATCCTTTTTGCCGGATGCTCGGTATTCCTTTCGTCAACAAAGTTTTTTGCCAAGAACATGTGGGAAGAAGTTCCTCTTAAGAGACCCTTTCAAGTGTCTTGATATTGCTTTAGGGGAAGTTACATCCGATTCATGTCAATTCTGCGAAGCCAATCTTTTCCATAATGCTGCTTGGCTTGATGCATACTTTCGATGCAAGTCCCATTATGTTCTTCCTGCGTGAAGGGAAACTACTGTAATATGTGCGGAGCGATCCGGTTTTGTGCCTTGTATGTCTTCTTGAACTCCTGTATTCACTCTTCAACTTGTTTTCCCGGAGATTCAGTAGTTTTTGCTTAAAAGAACCGCATGCCCAGAGAGCGCAAAGCTATAAACCACACACATCGAAGTCTTGTGTGGGTCCAACTCTTCTTCTACTTTGCAATTAGGATTATCGCAGTGGCCGATGACTACAGGCTGCTAATAACCGCAAACGCTAGCAGATATGCGCGGGGAGATGTCCCGAAAGCAAATGAAATTCTTCAAAATCATGTATTATGATATCTTGGGCAAATTTAGCTTACTGAAATATTTTTTTTTATTATATTGCTATAATAATTAGCAATTTGGTTCAGAATTTTGAATGATAGATTTAGGAATTTATGTACTTGGATTTAAGTTATGATTAGTAATGCAATCATAGTATTTATGGATAAGAGTCCTGAGAAGTAAAGCCGGCAATATGGGTCATGTACCCATTTTCTGACTCAGTTTGAGGAGGCCCCGTTCTACGTGGGTAACTCACTTTTTTCTAAAATGGGCTAAAATGGGTTGGAAAAAACTGAAGCCCAAAAAACAGGTTAAAATATGGGTCACCTTATTGACCCATATTTTAACTCATTTATCAGGAGCCATTTCAGTCTTCATCTCTGTTTCCTTCTTCTTCACCGAGTCCAAGAGTGACGAACGCAGTAATGTAGAGAGGCTCGAGCCACGAGACACAAGCGAGAGCCACAGGAGAGAGGGATCTGGACCATCGCAAGCTCAGAGACTACTTTTGCCACGATGGCCACCCGCAAGCGTCTAGCTCGCCGAGATTTGGCCCCGAGCTCGCCAGCCTCAGGTGAGCTCGGGGCTCGCCAGGATTTGGCCTCGAGTGAGCTCGAGGTCACCAGGATCTGGCGAAACGCGAGCTTGCCGACCTCGGGCGAGCTCGTGCTCGCCTAGATCGGCCGAGCTGTAGGTCACAGGGACGCGGCCGGCCCTGCAATCGACAGACGAAGGAGGAGTTTCAGATGGAGGAGGGAGGAGGAGTTGCAGACGGAGGAGGCAGGAGGAAAAAATAAAAAATAAAAAAGGAAAAATAAAATAAAGAAAAGAAAAATAAAATAAAAATATCTTTTATAAAATTTAAAAAATTACTAAATTTGCATTGCATAAAAGTGTTTCATTAATATCATATTTTTTTTTATCAAATTATAAGAAACAAGTATTATATGATTTGGTTAAATATAAAAATGTTTAAGAAATACATGTCGGACATGTGTCGGGTCGGGTATGAGTCATTACAATTGTGCTGCATAAAAATAGGTCAAAACGGATTAAATGAGTTAATATGAATCGAATCATATTCGACCCACCCGTTCGACACCCGTACTAGAATATTTTTGAGGGATGAAGATTAATGATCTTTGGAAACTAATACGCAGAGTCCCCATTCAATGGCCGAGAGAAAAGGCCTGCGTGCTGGGCAAATACACCTATCTCTGATCTCCATCTTCTCATCATAACTGCTACCTCATGATGCCATCCAAAATAAAATTTATAAGTGGCACGGAAGTAAGCAAGGGTTAAACTAGCTAAAAAAGCAAACCAAGAATTGACCAACTCGCCCGGTCCAATTTTTAAAACAATAGTGACGCTATTACTTCTTACTCGATGAACTATATACCTCGGACTACGCATGGTTTCATCTTCAGTCGTGATATTCTGTGTACGAAGTTGCACAGATCAAATTTGTCTATCAGATCGAAGTTTGGCATTTCCTAACTATCAATCTAAACAACAAATGCCGTACAGAAATTCTGAATGGAAGGCCTCACCATTATCGGGAGATCTTAATATGACTTTCCGTTGGCATGGCACGGATTTTTTATGAATCGAAAAGAACCATTAAATTAAGCAGCCAATTAGACAGGTCAACATCCAAGACACGCATACAGGGAGAACAGAGGAGAGGAGAATTTGGTAACAACCGAACTCCACTTGAAGTTTTAATAAATAACCAAGACTCGAGGTGCTATCTAACAATAGTAGGCTAGTAGAAAAGCAAGCCTCAACTACATCATGCAAGTTATTTGACCAAAAAATAGGTCAGATTAAAGGACCCCAATTACGTTCACCCATCCATATATCACAAGATTGGGTATTTACAGATTTACAGAAGAGATTACCTGAGAGTATACAGCGAACATGGTTTGTGGGCTATTTATGACGCCAAGGTGGGCACCAAGTAGACTTGCATATCTTCACGCTTCAAAGGCAGCGACTGCTTTGCTTTCAAATGCAAGCATGTATCAGAGCGGAAAACAGCCAAATGAGGAGCCCCTTGTAATTTTATTGAGCACACATATGACGACATTCCAGGTGTCGGCTGTTGATGCTTTCATTGTCCTGGATTTTGTGCAAGCTTCGGGTGGGTGGCGGCATAGATGGAAGTGTTCACGTCAGGTTTCAAGTGAGAAAAAAAGTGCTGCACGTCTGGTCTAAGTCTCTCGGATGCTTTACCAAGAAGGGCAAGTACCTCAGGTCTGGGCTTGCTGTTCGCCTGCACAGGTCCTCCCTGACCTTCATAATGGACGACATGATGGCTGGTAGAACAATTACGATAACATCGATTAGGTAACGGATGCAATTCTCATTTGAGAGTACATGTAATTAGAGGAGATTGGATACTATTGCTTGCAATTCCGGTGAAAGGAGAAGCAAAAGATTTGTTGTAGATAAGATCTGAATCAAAGTTCGAGCTAAAATCATGAGGAGTCTTCATATATACAAAATTGACGATGATATATCATACCTATGTGGGGAATTGTCAAATTCTAAACAGAGCACCTTTTGGAAAACACTTTAGAGTGATGAATTACTTCTCCAAAACCTTGTGCAGCAAAAACATCTCCAATGGTCTGCCGAATAAGTATACAAAAGGAAAAACCACTTACAGGAAATCAATGAGATCCCTTATTTCTGATGCTTCAACGGGGTTTGAGGGTTGTGAGTTCTTCCCAAAGACATCCACCAATGTGCTTAACAACAATGATAGCGTCTGGAAGTGATAAGAATAACAAACGACTTAGTTTGATAAGTTGGTGCAAAATAGCACACAACAGATAATTTTATGACGAGCAGAGACAGTTAACAATCACAGACAGTAGATTACAGAGAATCATGAAAACCTGGCCATCTGAACAGCATACATCTCTTTTGTGCACAGTGATTTAGCGGACACATCAAAGTTCTGCTGTTCATGTTCTCTCTTTTAGTGAAAAATAAAACGACTTCAAGAGAGTCATACATTGACCGATAACACTTAATAAGTACATAGCTTTTTACATTCGCTATTGCTGAAACACCATCTGCATCAAGTATTTTCAACTGAATGATGAGTTTTAAACAAAGACTGATTACACTTACTTGAAAAAATGTAGCATCCTGCTATAAGACTTCGGAAAAATATAAGGACATTTTATAACTTGCGTGTTATCAGTAAGCATAAAAAATAAAAGTGCAAGTATAAATTTAAAGAAGAATATTCCAGTTGTCAAGCATGATGCTGAAAAAGTCTCCTCTGAAGCTCAGAGTACAGAGCATAATAAAGAAGATAGGAAAACAACATCAAGGAACAACAACAATAAGTCAACTTATCCCATTGTCTTGCACTTCAAACCAATTATGGGAATCATGACACTGATAATCATCCCATTGTCTTACACCTTAACACATTTGATATGACCAAACTGGTATTGCTTTACACTAGGCAAGCGAAAAGAAAAAATATAAATGACGACATTGACAGCTGAAATGAAAAAATGATGCAATAAAAGAAAACTCACGATACGGACTATAGACATCAAGAAGGGATTTTTTTTCAAGCTCCAATCTTAATGAATCTCATCAATTCTTTGCAAAAGGCATTCTGTCTACTATAAGATCGCGTGAGAGAAGGTAGTGCTTTGTTACTCCACCCTCTCTACTCTATATAGTGCCAAAAGGGAAGGATAGATTCTGTTTTATGTTTCCTGTCTAACCACTCAAACTTTGTGATTGTGAGATGACTTCATTTTCCTTCAGAACTTTCAACCTTTGAGAAGAAAAAGTTCGAAGATCCAAGAAGTTTTCATCCTGCTCAAGTTTTAATTCTGCTTGTGTTTCTCAACTAATAAATGGTAAAGAAACATACTTGAATGAACAATGAGCTTCATTTCGCTGCATTGCATTTTCCATAGAAGCATCTAAATCCAAGTTAGAGGGATCACTTCCTTTACCTTGTTGAAAAGGGAGTGAGCATTGGCAAGTCTTGGAAGCAATGGACCCATTATACGAAATGCTATTCTCAACATTGCAACGGATGTAATTGGTCTGAGATGTTTGATGATGGCATGTGCCCCTTCCAGCCATTCTTGCGGGAGATTACTAAAGAAGGAATGAAGCAGCGCAACTATGTTACCTGGATATTCCACGAAAGGACAATCATCAGAGTAACAAAAAGATGCAAGCTCATACTCTGCTTGGACCATAATTCATGGACCTAGTGTATCTGGAACTCAAATAACAAAAAGATTCATTTGACACATTGATAAATAGAATTGACTCAGAATTCATTGAATCCACTTATCAGGGCCTCTCTTTTATTGGAACTAAACTTACTTGTTCTAGGTCTCAGGATTTTTTTCATTCAATATTGACACACATGTACAATACAAATCACACAAGCACACATACAGATCAGTATCATTATCCATATATTCGTGATGGACATGGTTTGGGTGAATTATGATATCGGAGTCCATCAAATAAAAGTCAGGTAAATAAACAGCACACATCATGAATTTTTACATGTCAGGCTGAGTATATGTAGACCGCACACAAAATGAAGAGTCATTTATTAAATTGCATCATCAAGGAAGGCAGTAAGTTAAAATTGACCCAATGTTTTCAATGAAAAATCCCATGTAGAATTATTACTAACCGGATCATTGCAACCTTTGCAAGCTTAAGATGAAAATTAGTCCAGCATAAAGAAAACTGAGAGCTCGTAAGGGCAATGATGCACACAAGGACATATTCCACTTATGGATTTATTACAGAGACTGCTCCTTGATTTGTTGCATATGATAATTGCATCTCTGATGCTATGTTTGGGAAACTGGGGATTATGGAGGTGAAAAAAATTTGAGTGTCAAATTTTTGAAATTTTTAAAATTCTTGTGAGTATGTAGAGGAGGGAAAATACTAGAAGTGGCCATTTTCTTTGCATTCTCCTCTCCCATCATGTTTTCCGAACATACTATTAGGGTAAAATCATCATATTACAGTTACTTCTAACAAAAACCATGAAGAGGATTTTTAGTTGAAGCGAAAAGGTGGAGGTGCTTGCTGAACACTATTTGAGGGTATGTATATGCAGAATGGTATCCCTAAACTACTGCTGAGGGGTAGTAACGTATGCATACCAATGGCAGTTGAGGTATTATCTTGTGCAGCCCATGTTGGATCCAACAATGCATAACCAACAGCAGAGTCTAGTTCACCCAATGACCTCTTTATATCAGTCAGCCACCAACTCTCCTTAATTACGCGCGTAGCCTCCAAATAAAGTTGCGAGTGAAATTCAGTGGGAAGCTGAGCTAATAGAAGCCCACAAGCTTGGATCAACAAGCAAGACAGTTGTTGACATGTATAAGCACTTCGCCAGACAAAGTTAGAGGTACTTAAACCAGAAACTGAAGGAGAAGATCTGCTTGCACTCAAGGAATCTGTGCTTCCACCTGAAGGTGAAGTTGGTAGGACCGAACCTTGTCCAACGCCATTTGGGACTCCATGCAGAGAATTACTAGATTGAATTAGGGTAGGTTGGATATTAACAACAATCTGAACTAGGGATGACACAATTTGAGATGCAGATACAGGAAGTGAAAGCAGCTCTATCACAGCAGTTTCAAGAACCAGCTGAGTGTGCGTGCCGGGATCTTGAATTTGATAAAATGCCTTTTGACCTTCTGAAGAGCTCATATGGCCAGGCTGGGCTGGCAAAGTTTTGTTATGCGGAGCGCGAGCAGAATTGTTTGAAGTATCTCCAACAGAAACAGATTTTGTGTTGCTATTCAATGGAGGAATGACATGGTTGACCAGCCCCAGTAGCAGAGTAGCAAAATAATCCAGAGGTGGGCACATGACAGGATTTGGAGAACTAATGTGTTGTGGGAATGACTCGGAAAATGGAATCTGGAAAAAGATGAAGTCATCATGGTTGTAAAGACAGCAGCATTTTAAAGGATAAAAATATAAAGAGGATATTCACCTTGCCAAGATCAAGTACTTTCAGAATTCGGACTATGAGCTTCCCAGGAAGATGACCATAGAAATATGCAAGTATGTCACGAACAAATGTGAATCGGAAAGGGTGGTAAGCTAGAAATTGAGAGTAAACAGCCAGGACGGCGTCAGCCTGATCCATGGCATCGTTTTCAATCAGTCTGTAAACAATAAGGGGGATCACAGGAAGCAACCGGGCTGCAATGTCATCAAAAAATGGGGGATACCTGCATCATCAAGCATCATTTTCCCAATTAACTAATCTGAACAAAAACTGCTAGAATACAGTCCAGTGAAGAGTCCAGTAAATATTTGAAATTAAGCTCATTGACCATGCATCATTGTAGGTCGGAACCATCAAGAAGTATAGCTCACACTATACTAAAAATTGCTGCAGTCAAACTTAAAGCTGCATTAAATAGATCCAATAACAGTTGGTGTATAGATGAAACCAGCTTTCAAGAACTTACTTGAGAAGGAGTTCATGATGAAAGTTCTCAATCCAAGTAAAATGAATGCAGCACAAAGCACAAAAATTTGATCATTGAGACTCTTACCCAGAAGATCATATTGTTCCTATGATTAGTCCTATACAATAATAACAGGATATGGTCCATCCATGCTACAAGAGCTTCGTTGCACGTTCATAACTGCAATTGACTTAATTGGAGATTTGGAAGCCGAAGATCGAGAAAGCACTAGAAACCCAGACTCCAGCGATAAATGGTGAGATGGATTAGGCCCTCAAAGCTTTCAGAGACCAATTTTTGGGAGGACTGTAACAATTCAATCAGCAACTCTCGAGTAGGCAAGAAACACTACCCTAAAGAAAAATGACTAACTGAGTATCTTCTCCTATACATTAGTTATTTCTGCTCTTCCATCCCTTCCCCTTTTCCATGTACAAAGAAAAAGTGAATGTTGAATCGTCTTTTACTTGTCAAGCCCACACTCACCCCCTGTGACTGCATACCTTTGAAAGTGACTACAATGGATTAGCTTGATTCAATATAAAGATGATCCATATACTTTCAAAAATTCCAAGAAAGATTGAGATTTAGTACATAACAAACATGTAAACAGTGATAAACAGTAAGGAATCCTTGAAACAGAAATTTTCGTTTTGTCTTATCCAGATTTCACCCGAGTGAATATCAAATTCACGAGGAGACAACTTAGACTGGGCTGATGCAAAAAAAGAAAAATGGTGATGCAACAGAAATAAGCATCTTGAGTAAATGAAACTAAAATAAAGTCACCATGTCCCCGCATTTTCAAGCTAATGAACATAATGCAACAGATTGGCCAAATGCTAATCCAACCCACGTAAGTCCCTATATTGGCAAAGGACAAGACAAACTGGTTTCTACAGGAATAGTGAATAAAGAGGTTTCCTTGCCAGTTTATTTACATGCTATACAGGATTCCTGCATTGAAAACTTCAACCAGACTGAGTCATTCACACCAGACATCTGTTCATTAACTAATTACTAGACTTCGACCACATAAAGAAAAGGTCTTAAATTGAAAAATCCAGGGTTGCCTATGATAAGATCTATAAATATGAGGGACAGCAACTAATCACTTAATCCTTTAGTAGAAGAATTTAAAAACTGAAACACTTAAAACCTATATTTTAGATGCTTCTTTAGAAATCTCCTCTTGAAAACAAGCCTTTTGAGAAAAGGAAAACAGGAACCAAAATACTCTCCTATATATTTCTTACTAATATTTTCTATTGAAACAAGCGCACATGCTAGTTCTTAATTAAACAGTTTACTAAGGGGAATTATAATTGTTGATCATCCAAAATTAGCCAAATTGAGGTAAGTGGAATTTCTTTTCAACTTACAATTAACATAAAATGGTTCTTATCTAAATTTGAACAACTTTTCCAATCTAGCATCAGGAGCTCGTGTAATTCCTAAATGATCAATCAAGATTCTCTCCTCCCAAAGCAGAAAGTCATGATGAAGATTATATTTGAGGAAGATTACGATTACAATAATGCAATCTCACACTTACTGAAAAATCATCGGACCAGTCTTTCAAACTGTAGCCCCTTAACAATTGTAACTGTTACAATATCCAACCCAAAAGCTTAAACTGTTAGGTGGAAGGAGACTACATATATACAAGGCATAGACAAACCTCGTGCCCAAGTGATGTGGAATTACTTGTAAACCCCCTCTTGCGTACAAATCATATGAAGAACAGCATGTGGAATCAACGAACAAGGAATAAGCCCAAAAAAGAACCATGTGAAACAAAATGTTAAATGGAGCATGAAGAATAGACGTCTGCTCCGATGCTATTTAAATAATTTAACCCAAAAGTTTGAGATATGAGGTGGAGGGAGACTACATATATGTAGGACCAAACGAAATCCACCAGACAAGCACTGTGAGATTGTTTCAATAGTTAACCATGAACAGGCCTAACATTCCGAAAGGGAATTGACTTGCTTTGACAAGGATTTCCGATATTGACATCAAGTACCTTCAAATGCATCACGAATACAGAAGTACTTACAACAGATTCATTTTACCATAAATAAGGGAATTGACTAACACTGAAAGGACATACAAAATCAATAACCAGTACCTTCAAATGCATACCGTCATTTTACAACAGATTTATGAAATACATTGCATCTCCATCTGAGATTAAAAGAGTAAAATTCCAACTCCTTAATGTGCCATCAAAGAGGACGATAATGCTAGAAAGTTTACCTATCTTTCCATGAGAGATGATTCCCAAGCGCTTTTTGCAGTTCAACGCGCTTAAAAGTTCCAGCGTAAGTCCAATGTTCCGGATATCCGCGATTCAAAGTATATTGTTTCACTCTTTGTTGAAGTTCTTGTCGGTCAAGTAGGTTGATCTGGAGAGTAATGCTTGTCAATGCCAATGAAGTAGAAATCCCTCTTTTGATAAATTAACAATTCCTTTATACGGACAACTATTCAAGTAGATGGGGAATATAGAACAACAGTAAGAGAAAAACTTAAAAGACAAAGCTACATCAAAACAGATTGAAATATAAGCATAAACGCTTGAAGTCCACTATACAACCAGACCAGTAGGTCTTCCTATTTCTCAAACATATCGGACACTATTTCTTATGACTCAAATACTATTACTTAAGACCACCAAGCCTTAATCAGCTTAGCAGCAAGTCAAACACATCATGGAATTGGCCACGACTTTTTGGCCAGTCAAGCAAGAAGGTTCAGCGTGGGCTTAATACAAAGTTGCAGTAGGCAAAACCCTAGGAAAGAATAAATTATTAACCATTTTAGGGCCTCCACTTGTTTTTCAGCTTGTGCCAAGATAAGCCACCTCAAGGACTGTCTTCAGAGCCAAGCTTTCCTCAAGCTTCCCCACTGAGTATGTATACTTGGCAAGTTGTAACTATGTATCAGAAGGTTCATTTTTTCTAAATTATCAGTCATTTGGATCCAGCTTTTCTCCATGATTCGACAGCAACAATGTATATAAAAGACAACACAGACTTCTAATCTTGACTTAACATGCAACACAGCCTACTTTTAACAATTCTTCAAATTATGAGTGGTAACATTCAAGAATTTTTTAAATTACGGTGGAACAAGATACTGAAACAATGACCACTTCTCATGAAAAAGGATTTGCTGAGGCAAAAGCTAAGGCAGCTCTCTACTAAGCTAAGGGGAGATGTGTCAACGGAGTAAGAGGACACTAGGAAAGGTAGGTAATTATGAGGTGGAGAGAAGCAGACGAAACTAAGCCAGGTCAAAGATAGGAATAGATGTTTCTAGTACAAGATGGTAAACCTTCGCCAATTTATAACAGAAAAGAAGATTGACAATCGTCAAATAGCAAGGTAATTCAAATGGCTGAATCATCATGGTGAAAGCTTATAAAGCAACAGAACATTCCTTGAAGAGTAAAAAAACTACATGAGAGACTCTTCCATAATGACAGTTGAAAGACATCATAGTAAGACTACTTCTGACCTATAATTTTAACCATTAGGTATAACGTCAGATGCAATTGATTGGAATACCATCAATATTATAACATCCACCATAGTCTTGTCATATCATTTAATTCCAAAAGTAGCACCACCATGTTCACCCTCATATTAGAGCCCCAACTACCTAATATATAAGGGAAAAATTTTCATCTTATGTTATCAGAAGACAAAATTAATAACGTGCCCCCTTGAAACTGTTGATTTAAAGACAACACTAGCAAGAAGGGAAAAGAGTCTGATTTGATTAGGGTAGCAGAGCAAACAATATAACAAATGGATATAAGCTATTGCAACAAAAAGTATAAATGATTTAAATTACCACAATGCGTAAGGCATGGGGGTCATCATCACGGTCAATTAGTGCCAGTAGCAGTATGTCCAAAGGAAGCAACTCATGGTTCCAAATGAGAAATGCAAGGTTGGCACTTGTTTTAAGTAAGAGGTCCTGAAAAGGAAGAGCTGGACATGGATCAAATTGGATGCCTGCATTGTATAAGCATATATATATATATATGGAGAGAGAGAGAGAGAGAGAGAGAGAGAGAGAGAGAGAGAGAGTTCTTATGCACTTGGAATTATTAGAAAGTTCAAATTAAAAGACCTGCATGGAATGCCCATGTTGAAGTTCCACCTTAACTTGATGAAGAAGAACATCCACCATGGTGTAGATATTAGCAGTCACTTCCTCAGGAGAGAACTCCCTCAATACACGCACCTTATATCCAGAACACACGTATATGTAGGTTTTAGAGAGACATTGCAGGAGAACTTAGTATTATTGGAATAAACTAGGCCAACAACCTATTCTGCTATTAGGGAAACATGCAACTAATTAATTAGCACCACATGGCAACATGCAAATGCTATAAGGCTTGCTGTAGTACCAGACTCGCAGTGTTAATGTTTTCAGGATGCCCATGCATCAGAATCCATGCTCCAGCACATAGATATTGACGATGCTGAGGAAAACTATGGCTAATATAGGTTGTCACATAATTAGGTTCTGCGGATGGTGAAAGAAGCTGGGTGCATTGGTTTATGACAGTTGTTTCCGCCTGGAAAAAAAAACAGAAAAAGGAAAGAAGTTAAAGCAACCTGACATTTGACAATTGGTAATGACCATAGTGCAAATGAAGAGTATAACCTTATTCTGAGAAATAATCTACAACACTGATAGCTAAAAACTAAGTATGTTCTAAAGCCACTCATGCACAATTTTCAGGACTTTCCCGAACTGATATTGCAGTGTACATGAGTAAAACAGGGGCCTCATAGTATAAGAGAACTAATTTCTCCAATAACTACCACATTAACTGAAAAGCCAAAACATGTCTCCCTCATTTAAGCCTTACCGAGAGGACATTTAAGTACATGAACAGGATGCACACGTTGGCTGTATAAGTTAATTTAGCTTGTTAAATATTCATTGCAAACGAAGTCTTTAATATTTCCATTTTTAACCCCTTTGCTAGTTAAAGAAAGCCCATATGCTAGTTTTGAGATTGTTTAAGTATCATACATCATTTGTCTACAGGGTTCAAATGAGCCTTATATTCGTGTGACCCCTCCACTAAAAGGCTTAAGCTTTCGGGTTGGACTTTCTACCATCTAGGTATCTCCCTAAGTTTATTACACGTGTGAGCCTCCTCATTGGTCGATTCCATATGTCGCTCTTAGCCCAGTTTACATGTGAGAGGGAGTATTAAAGTATCTCGAATCGCTTGTCTATCATGTAATCGCCCTCCACCTAATAACTTAAGCTTTTGAGTTAGACTTTCTAACAAGATTACCAATATGACAAATATCACGTTAACGGAGTTTCTTTTTCAAGATATCATGAATTCGAACACCACCCACCCAAAACACTTGTGAACGTATATCTTAGCTCATCCATAGAATGGAAACTACACTAAAATGTAAGATGTAATAACCAGATCCAAAGGCAACCATTTTCTCAGCTAAATACAAGCACACTAAATGATCCTTGAACAATATAATATTCAGAAAACAGTAGAATCATATGCCACGAGACTCCTCATGCCTAAGGCCAGAACTGGTGACAGACATGGGGTGTTGAAAACAAGCAAAGGGAAATGGAAGAATTTTTAGACAAAAGGAAGTACAAATCCTGTGAAATCCCTCCATATAGTGCAAGCAACAAACGATACTAGAAAGAAATGCAATCTTATTTGAAATAATTATGGCTAGCAAAAGTAGAGATAACAATGAACTGAAGTTAAAGACGAACCTGCTGCCATGCTTGAATGACAAGGCCCTTCTTATCGATTCTCCCTGCCAAGGCCTCACGAAGCACAGAAGGGAAATATCGTAGTGTCTTTTCTGACCATGTATGTTGACTAGTTGCTAGTATTTGTTCCAGCATAGTTTGAACGTATAGAAGGTGATCAGCATCGGCAACGCCACGAGTTTTAATGAGTATTGCTAGGGTAATGACCGTCACTCTATTCAAAGTTTCAGTAAATTCAGTTGGACCCTGCCAAAAGAAATATTAGCAATAAACTAGATAAAAGTCTTCAGCAATTGAGATCACAGGAGTAACAGGCAAGAAAGAATAAAAGAGCAGATAACTAGTTCTGCATTCACCTAATATTTTACTCACCTTCCCTTCCCTTTTCACCGAAAAGAAATCTCTCAGCGAGAAAATTACATTCATGCATAAGTTCTCAGTCAATCTAAATACACGATGATCCCCGCGCTTTCCTTTGAGAGCAGCAATAATTTTCGTGACATCATACATCAAAGCTTTGGTTTTCCCTTGGTATCTGAAAAGAAAGTTTATTCCAATGACTATGGAGAAAGATTAAGATTGATGAAGAATCGGAGACAAGAAGTTTCAAAACAGGACAATCATCAAAAGGAATAACCAGAGTTAAGCATACCAAAGAATACTATGGAAACATAACAACATTCTATGGACCAATCAGAAGTACCTGTAGAGAGGAAGTAAGCGGTAGTTCAAAATCTCAAATAGCAAAATCGTAACACCGGGCTTGCTCAACAAGGCCGGATTTCTCTGGGCCAAATGCTGCAGAAAATGGGACATAGTCACATCACCATCAAGTAGGCAGAACTTTGCATTAAAGATTAGGCATACTTAAAACCAAGACCAGTCGACAGAAGAGTTTACACTGATGTGAGAGCGAAATAATGAGTGGGGGGCAGTGAGCAGCAGTCTAGTATATGTTTCCACCATTGCAATGCTAGGCACAACCTGCATTCAGAAGAGAATAGATGATATTGCCAGAACAATGGTACATGCATTATCAACATTTACTGGTATATTATCATCTTGGATAGATTAGATGCCTGCTGCTTCATATTCAGGCGTTGCAGAGCATAACCATAGATTACACAGTAACGAAGGATAGAGCTGTACAAAGTGGCAATAGACGATATAATGCCAATTAAAAATTAAGCTGAAGATCAGCAATGATGGAAAAGCAAAAAAGCACGATCCACCAGAATTGTAGAAAGGAGACAGCTCCATTAATGGATACCTGGCTGGAAAATAAAGCCTCCTCCATCTGAAACGCCAATTTCAAACATAGGTTCATTGAGAACCCAGAGATTATGGTCATTGGTATTGGGCTTACTTCCCTCATTACCCTCTCATTTGTTGGCACATTAGAACCTGGTAATAATTCCGCAACTCCAGCAGAGGATAACCAGTTCATCACCGTTTCATAAGCTGGTTGAGCCATGGTGTAAGATACAACCCAAAACATCCCTATTGATCTCTCATCCATATTCATGTAGTCCATCATGCGATCTCCTGAAAAAGAAGTTCAACAAGCTGTAGAAAATCTGCTGGATATGCATGGATTGAAACTTCACAAACATGTCTGAGACAGCAGGTTTAAGCAAATGGTGAAGTCCAAATAAACTTTGCTATTAGCACCCACATTGACATCTCGATAGCCTAAAACTATGCTAACAATAAGAAACAGAGATAAATATGGCCACATGCTTGAGGGTAGCTTTCACTTCCTTTGAGGCGAAGAAATAATACAGAAGGTTGATTGATTTCTCCGTAATATGTGATTCAAACTACAACGATCTAGTTCATGAGTGTGGGTGCAAGCACATGCATCAGGTCTGTGAACTCGTATTATGCATGCACGAAAGTGGTAGGGTGGCACAGCAGATGCATTCACTAAATACACATGACAATTGTGAGAATAATTAATGCAGCCAAGAGCATAAGTTGTCAAAGTTATGTCAACTGAAGAGTTTAAAGGTGATTTCCAGTAAGCAGCTCAAGCTACTTTTTGGCTCATCATTCCTCCTTTCCTATTTAAAGGTTTGCCAAGCTTTATAGTTTGAAATCGCATGACGCAAACCAGAAGATGTACCATATTGGCACATTCATCATTTCTATTTTTGAATATGTGGTGGTTAAATTTAGGATGTTGCTTCTGAATTATCATAGATGTCCTGATTTTCGGTTTACATTAGTTTGATGCTCAGAGGCAGTCTCCGAGTAAAAGAACATTTCCTGGGTGATCAAGTAAAAGAACACTAACACAAGGTGCAGGTAATTATTGAAGATTAAGTTAGAGGATGTAAAGTGTAAATTCTGGAAAGCGAGGGTGCAGAGTCTAAAAACACCAATAGAAAAAGATGTTTCAGAAAGGAATAAGGTTTTTAATAAGACTACTCAGTTAAGGAACATTTCCTGAGTGGAGGAATATATGCATTTGCAGCTTCTATTTTAAGGTAACACAAAGTCTCCTGGCCTGCCATTCCTATTAAATTTTCCTGAGAAGTACATTCCTACTTAAATTAGACCATATGAGCCAATATTATGATAACTAGCACATCAATTTTGCTAGGCAAGATATGTCATTTTCTCTGTGTCCAAGATTCTACTTATTGAAAGCATATAGTCCATTTTTTTCTATGCTTTTTTAGAAGCCAATGAACATTTGTCAGCCAATGGAAAGAATGCCTTAAGTGAGAAGACGATGATTATGCAACAGCAGATAGAATTCACAAGCAGTAATAGGTTTGTCAATACCATCAAATGACTAAACTCTAAAAAGGCTACTTATAAGCAGTACCTTTGCCCACTTGCCTCCACCATTCATCTATTTGCTTTCCTTTCTGAAGCTGCTCATTATTCAAATATTCCCTCGTTGATGTATTCAGTGACCAAATTCGTAAAGTCTGACAACTGCTAATAAAATCAAGTAGGATACTTTGAGGATTATTAGGATCCGAGCCTCTATCTTCTCGATGAAATGACAAAATCTTCCTGATTGTCTCCACCTAGCAGGGGGCATAGCATGAGTTACGTAATGATTCTACATTTCGAACTTCAAGAGCAAGCAATGTTAAACATTTGAAGAATTTGTGAATTAATCTGCAAAGAAAACAGCCATCTAATTTGTAAGGAGTCACATGTCATATCAAGGCTAAGTTACTGCAAGCGAGAAGTGGGGGTAATCATTTTGTCCTTTTAATCCATGGTCTATTAAAACCTTGTTCATCAATCAAACCCTTCACCAGGTAGTACAAGGAAGCCAAATATCATATAAAAGGACCTGATTGCTGGAGAATCACAAGTGTTACGAGAAACAAGACGGTATGGCCGAGAAAACAAAAAACAGGAAACATACAGCAAAAACACTGAAAAACAGTGATCCAAAACCAATTGATAGTTCAAGACCAACCTTTCTAGAATCGTTATTCAATGCATTTACCACGAGCTCGACTCGAATAATTTCGGCAAGTAGCCAAGTCACATGATTTGTACGAAGAATATGTTGATCACCTTCTGTAAGTCGCGCAACTAGTTTGTCCACAAAATCAACAAAATCGATACACCCACTCTTCATTAGGAAAAAGAAGATATCTGAAAAGATGAGCCACTCTGACCAGCAATTTATCTCTGCAACAAAGTATGCTTGTTGTCAGTCCACTCTAAATTCCCAGCAATCTATAAATGACTAGATTTTAATCATTTTTCAGCAGATTTACAAGTCCAGGGATATAGAAAAATAAACATAACACTGGCAGGATGATAAGGAAATCTGAAGTTTGAGATCAATTTCCGTCAAAATAAACACAAAAGCATAACTTTGAAGAATTTAATTTTAGCAGCAAAACCAAAAGAGCATGGCCAAAACTTATCTTTCCCTCCATGATCACTCCCATAGTTGATAGAAATCGCCTCATCTTATTACGGAGAGGTCCTCATTATCAAATGAGTTACAGCAAAAATATCCTATATAGATAATATGATATCTCTTATATCCACAGGCTTCTTTCAATCTTCCCACGTCTTGGCAAGGTGACCAGCTTTCCCCTTACCATTTCTTATGGTCAAGGAATTTGTTAGTAAAATGTTAGGCAAGGCATCAGCACCTTTTCTTTTCTTTTTATAAGTAAAGAGAAATTCACAATGAGACATCAAAGGGAAGCCAACCTATGTACAAAAAGAGCTCATATCCAGAAAGAGCTCAAAACCAAGAAAGGGGTCTCATTTACAAGACAAGGAATCCACAATGTCAAGCAAAGCATCTACATCCAAGAACATATCCCCACTATACCAAAGATGTAGAACTTTAGGATTTTGACTAAGATCTTGATAGAGGACTCTTGCCACTCAAAAGTTCTCTCATTCCACTTTACGAACTACAAATCAAACAGAGCAATTAACGATACTGGCTCAACAAGCCGAGAGGGATAATAGTACCTTGCCATGTCCCAAGTTCTTGTTCAAGTGATTTCGGCTATAACCTAACAAAGCGCCATAGAGGCATAACAGGTTGCCGAAAAAGCACTCATCCAAAGACAATGAAGAAGAAGGTTTGACACAGTTTCTCCTATCTGTTTGAAAAGGAAGCATCAATTGCTTAACACAACTCCTCTCTTTTTCAGATTGTCCAAAGTAAGGATGTTCCTGCAAGAAGCTTCCCAACCAAATAAGGCAACCTATGTGGACCTTGGTTTTCTAAATAGATATCCAGGAAGTCAATCTATCACCAACCATCATCAACTCCTTTATACAATAAAAGGATCTAACTAAAAAGTTACCACTTTTGACATATTTCCTCATCAGTATATCATTAGGAAAGGGGGCGATATAAGAGTCCTAAGCCCAGTCAAAAAAGTTAGTAAACCAAAACTCGCAATCTTGCCCAAGAAAAATCAATATCTAAGAAGTCCCTCCAAAGTTCAAAAAATAACAATCCTCGCGATACAAAAATGTTTAGGAAACCAATCTTTTAGCAGCATGTTTCCACGCCAAATGTCACTCCAAGTATACGTTCTACTCCCCCGACCAACTTTAATGAAGGTGTGCCTAGCCTCTCTAATCCACCTCCACATTCCAATACCAAGCAATGATCTTCTGTATTTGGTAATCCACCCCATATTATGTTGGGAGCATGCAGTAAAAATTCGATACCTTCACCCATGGAGATCGCCAAGAAGGAACCTAAGTCCGAGACCGTCAACATATCCAGTTTGACCCACCTTCATTCAAAAGTTTAAACCAATGAGCCAATTCTCCGATTTGCAAGTTTCTAACACGACTCACACATGCATCGCAACAATCTCCCCTCCACGTGTGAGCTCAGGGTTAGGTCTGCTCCCCTTTTAATTCAGGTATCATTCTACATCGACATGTCACCATGAAGGCTGCTAGGAAACCGTGTTTGTCACAAGATTCCTTCTTTAAGATATTCACCAAACATTGATACACTTTGGAAGTAGGCCACCAATCAACCATCGGCTCTTCTACCATTTGTTAAGAACGGGCAGCAGAAGTCTAACACCTTTACCCGGGGAGATCGCTAAGAGACAGCCCAAGTCCGAGCCTGCCAACACATCCAGTTGGACCCACCTTCACTCAGAAGCTTAATGCAATGAGTTATGGGCCAACTAAGATATATCAACCATTTTACGCCACACCAATTCTTCGATGTGAGAATTTTCTAACACAACTCATGAGTGCATTTCACCAGTCTCCCCCTCAGTGTGAGCTTAGTGTTAGATCTACTGCTCCTTAATTCAGGTATCACTCTGCATCAACTTGTCTCAACTTGAATCTCCAATGCCCACCTTCATCCCTGGTCTCTTTCTCCAGAGCAAACCATGAAGGCTACCATCGGGATCGCGTTGCTACACCACCATGCCCACCTTCATATCTAGATCTTTTTCGCAAGATCAAACTATGAAGGCTGCCCGTACACTGTGTTTTTCGCACGATCAAACTATGAAGGCTGCCCACCTTCATATCTAGATCTTCTTCTTCTTCTTTTCACAAGATTACTTCCTTGAAATGTTCAAGAAACATAGGATTGGGCCACCAATCAACCATCGACCTCTATACCATTTGTTGAGAGCATGCAGCAGAAATCTGATACCTTCACGAGAGGATATCACTAAGAATGAGCCCAAGTCTAAGTGCGTCAGCGTATCCAGTTGGACCCACTTTCACTTAAAAAATTAAGCCAATGAGTTATAGGTCAGCTACAATATATTAACGAGTTAATACCACGAAAAACCCCCAACTGGTACTTTTGTGACAAATTTACCCCAAACTAATTTTTTGACCACCAAAAACCCAAAACTGGTACACTTGTGACAAATTTACCCCAAACTAGATGTACCAATTTTGAGGTTTTTTTGTGGTATTAACCCTATATAACTGCTTCACACCACACCAATTCTCCAACATACGAGTTTCCTAACACAACCACACGTTCATCTCAACATGTTATCCAAGCCATATTGTGCAGCCACAATCTTCTCTAGAGATGACCATGTACAATATTAAACGCCGTCACCATTTGCCAATTAGAGCCTCATAAAAAATCAATAAACATGTCTTTACCCACAAAAAAAAAAAATCAACAAACATGTAACTCCCAGGGACCCCTCTATCAAAATGTTTCTATTGCCTTCCACTTGACCAAATCGTTGTCCCACCCCTAACCCCAAAAAAAAAAAAATTCAATAAATAAACAAAAGAAAAAGTTGCTTAGGGCATTGGCATAAGGACTTCACTAGTAATACTATCATTTCTTGCAAAGATGGTGCCTAGCAATTACTTTATTTGGATAATATCTTTTTATGTTATTTAGGGGTATTCAGGCTTAAGATCGACCTGGGCAAGAGTGAGATTATCGCGTTGGATGAAGGACTGAATGGTGCTTTGTCGACCACAGCAGGGTGCTAGTGTTCATTCCTAATCATCTACTTAGGCCTTCCTTTGAGTGACAACTTCAAGAACAAACGAACGTGGGAGCCAACCGTCCAGAAATTTAAGAAGAGGTTGTTGTTTGGGAAAGATCCTTTCTCTTAAAAGGAACACCAAACCTTATCAAAAACACATTCTCCAAACTCCCAATTTCCTTGCTCAGTTGCTAGAAGCTATATTCTCAAAAAATAAAATTTGTTTGATATAATTGTGACTAAAGTGTAGCTATGTCTATTAGTGACTGTGTTGGGAAGTGTTGCAACTTGTATATTTGGCAATGCATGTGTTAAAGCTATCTTAAAATCTAGGATGGACAAATCCTTAAAAACTGTCCTAAGCCATTATATCTTCAGAGATGCTGCAGCTGTGAGGTATTTGCCAAACACTTCATAAAGTTGCAGTGCATCTTTTCACAACTGAAGTTACTCCGGAAAAGTTTTCCCAAATAACCTCTATTGTTGTACGTAAAGGTCCTAAACCAGTAATTAAATAGATTAAACATTGCATCAGCATGACGTGCTTCATTATGACAATTTAAAGAAGTTATTTAAGTATCAAAAACAAAAATTTCAGCAGCAAGACTGGTTTTTTGGCTTAAGAGGAGTTGATTACGCAAAAGTCAAGAGCAAGACTTCACTAGCTAGATAAAGGAATTGATGCAAACATCCAAAAAAGAGGATAAGCAGCCTCCTCCAAATGATGGCTACACAAATGCCTAACTAAGTCTCAGGTACTTAAGTGTTCAAACGGTTCCTATTTGAATCCATCAGAGTGACTTTAAGGTGGTCTTCCATTATTTTGAGAAAGTAGTATTTGGCCTGCTTGGCATAATAAATTTCATGGTTTCACCATACAAGCTCTTCTCAGGTTCTTCATCTGCTCAAGCTGTTTTTACATGGCTAATTTGACCTCCAATGATGAGTCCTAGTAATCTCATAAGCATGAATATCTTCATAATGGGCTTATCAGTTGTGCATCTCCTAGCTACTTGATTACCTTTCCTTAAGCTAGAGAAGTATATTATCTACAATAATCTTTGTCAAAAAACCAATTAAGACCTTGATGTATCCTTTTAGATAGCAAGTTAGATCCTAAACATACCACTGTCTGATTCTTAGTCGATCCCCATTCCTTCCCATCAAAGTAGCAATGAGAAAATGCAAACCCCAACAATAAACCCATGATCTGATGTTATCAGTGCAACAAAGATGGAAGTCAATATCTCCATGTTTAACCAGATAGACCTTACTTTCAAAGCATGCAATTTTGCAAATTATCACTCCAAAACTAATATGTTTCCTTCTCCAGAACTGTAAACCACAATTCTTCTTAATAGTGCAAGAACGTGATATACAATATATCTAGAATGCCTAAACCTAGTGTACATTTAATTTAGGGAAAATGAGACAAATGGTCCATGAACTTTAGCCCAACGTGCAATTTCGTTCCTGGACTTTTAATTTGTTCAATGTGGTCCTTGAACTATTCATAAATGTCCAATGTAGTACTTTTGTTTGCTCAAATGACAAATCAGACGTTATTTGATGATGTGGATCATCATATGCTGAGTTGGACTTTTAAAAATGATGAGTCAACATGTTCATCTTTTTATCCATCTACTTTTTGAAGAGAAAAAAATTCGGGCATTATATATCCACCATTAGTTGATGACGTGGATCATTATATCCTGATTAGAGATGAATATCTTACTTGAATAATTCACATGTAACTACTTTTGTTGTTCAATCTTCAAACTTAACGAATTGGAAGCCACATTAACAAATTCCATTAACAATTAACGAAAGGACAACATAGAACAATTTTATTTATCTAGGGACTAGATTGAACGTTTACAAATAGTTCAGGGGCCATATTGAACAAATTAAAAGTTCATGGGCGATATTGCACATTGAACCAAAGTTCATGGACCATTTGTGTCGTTTTCCCTTTAATTTAGGGGAAAAATCCAACAACATATATGAAGATAGAACACCTTGCCTGAATTTGTCAACTTCAATAGCTCAATAATCCTATCAATTGTTCCCTCGCATATCATTTCAGAGGTAAAAACAGCACCAGGAGTTGGTGGTTGTCCTGAAGGTCTATAGCAAGGAGCCACCAAAAGCACACGCTTCCACCAGTCAGGCGATGGAGTAGTCCTAATAGCATGTCTTATACATCGTAATGCTCTTTCCCAATCCAAACTTCCCCGTACAATTGACGTTGCAAGTTCCTGAAAAATATGATTAATGCGTAAAATCTATCATAAAATCACCTTTAAATTAGACGATGCATATCAATCTTGTAGAGAACATAATTGTAAGTCATTTACAAACATTAGGAGTAGCCAATCACCTCTCCATTTAGTGGTTCTCCAAGCACACTTGGATATGTGATCGGGGAATACCGTAAGTTTCCAACTGCTTCACCAGAAACATTAGGAGTAGTAAGGGTTAGTATCCTTTGAGTTCCAAATGTAGGACAATGAAGGTGCTGATCTAACATCTGCATGTGCATCGCCATCATATCCCTCCTCCTATGGATCTCCAAGATAAGGGTGAATAAGGCTTCATCATCCGG
This sequence comes from Lenwebbia sp. NSW1173648, assembly GCA_029784005.1. NCBI lineage: Eukaryota > Viridiplantae > Streptophyta > Magnoliopsida > Myrtales > Myrtaceae > Lenwebbia > Lenwebbia sp. NSW1173648. Next base: position 4,618,179 of record JARCGZ010000011.1, read on the forward strand.
TATGTTCTCTATGAACTGCAAGCCACTGCGTAGCAATTCATAAAAGGGCACCCGACATTTGTTCTCCTCAACCAGTAGCCAAATCACATCCAAACAACTGTGCAGCCATTCTATCAGTGCCTTGTCAGGTCTCCAGGACTTGATGACATCGGATTCATCCATTCCGTGTTGTCTTTGATCCCAATTAACAAGCCAATTAAGCATATGTGAGAATATGTCCGCATGAGTCACTGGTTTTAAATTAAAGTCAAGACCTGTCAAGATAATCTTGCAGCATAGCTGACGTAGGCTGCTCACAGCATTGTCTCTTACAGATGAGCTGGTTCTCATTGCGGCTTGTTGACCAGAGAAGGAGACATCAGATGATTTTACTGGTGACATTGTCGCACCAGATGATGGTTCAATTGTTGACTGGGCAGGAGAACCTATGACATGAACCGATGACAATGGAGATGTAGGATTGGAAGGTTGAAAGTTCGAATTGGGGATTGCGCCCGATGATGCTACCCTGTCAGACTGTGATAAGCTTGTAGGTGATACTACAGGCATAGACTGGCTCCCCTGACCCACTAACAGTTCAGCGGATGAAACTGAAGAAAGAAGAGAAGGCAGAAATGTGTCCCAGTTAACGTAACCAATGCCACACAAGCTCCGTAGAGCAAAGAGAAGAAACTCTGCCCGTGGCGCATGACCACTGCACTGTACAACCAAAGATATAAGAACAGATTCTGTCACAGCTCGCAGTTGATCTTGGTCCTGAAATGCATGGCACACATTTTAAGCTCACACCTGCTAGTTACATACAATTACATAGGTAGAGGGGAGATCAAGGAAAGAAGTGAAAGGAAGATGCATTTGAAATTGGAGTTATTAACCTACAGCAAACTGGTTTTGAAGTTGCTGAAAGTCTACAATGAACTGGTCATTCTGAGGAGGAACGTCTCTGTTTAAAGCCACAACACGCTTCTGAGCCTTATTCCTGCAGGTGATTTAGATGCAAATTAAGCAGAATTAACTCCTAAAGGAAGCAAACAACCAAGATTTCTCATTGCATCCGATGCACAGCCCAACGTAACCAGCGTTGAACTCTCATTCAAACGATAAGTACATTGAATTTTTTCCTTTCCAACTTCGGACAGCAAAATCACCTTCTCATCTTAGACCTAGAGCAAGTGGGGACAATCATCTAATACAGCTAACATCGAAAGGACCTTTTCAGTTGGACCGGAATTTGATCATCGCTCCACAATCGGACTCCTACGCCCTTAGCTCGAGCACTTTCAAACACATACAGATACAAGCGACAACACAAGCCACAGTTTTAGGTATCCCGAGTTTCGAGTCCTTACGGAGGTTCGCGGACGGAATCGTCGGCTCTGTGGCGGCTGTTCCTCTGCGAAACACGAACGAAGTCAAGACACTGTAACAACTAAGTCAAAACACACGAAGTCGAAGAAGGATTGTTTCAGCGGGAGAGCGGGGAGCGGGGAAAGTACTCCTAAGTAGAGGTTGAAGAGATCGTTGATGGCGGCACGAGCTGGATGGAACTGGTAGGCCCGCGAGGCCGAGCTCGATCGCTGTGGTGGCTGATCCATTTCCACAATCTCTCATTCACACGCAGCGGGTGACGTGACGAGGCCTCTTACGATTCTTCTTGGCGCAGCGATCGCCTTCGGGGCGAGGGGGAATTTCGTCGCTGTGTGTTCCTGCTGGCTTTCTTCTTCGTCTTCTTTTGCCTCCGGAGTTGAACGGAGAATTTTGCCCCTAAATCATGTTTTTCCGTTGGCTTTATTAGTTCCTTACAGAGCCAAAGGAGAAAAAAGAAAAAACTTAAAAACTTAAAAACTAGAGAAGGAAATGCCAAATTGTCAATCATACTATTCTTACTTTCACTAACAAAAATCCGTACATTCAATCGAACACAGCTCATTGCTATGGGAATCTTGAAATAGTAAAACTTATATCCGAAATCCAACTAAATTCTAAAATATAAATTTGTGCAATCAAATTTTAAGACCCGTAAAATTACGCAATCGAGTCTTCACGGATGAGCGAAAATACTAATGCGGCATTTTTATAATGGTGTGTTTCGTGTTAAGCATTTCTAGAACACTTAAAGTTGATACTGTGCCGGATAGGTTTTACATCGACCTAATCCATAAATAAGAAACAAATGGAAAAACGCATTGGTAGTCTCAACTTCTTAAATTTATAAAATCGAATCCTTTTTTGAATAGGCTCAATCTATGAAAAATAATTATTTAATTCGAGGTGATCGTTCTGATAATAAATGTAATGAATTAGTGAAAACTTTAATGATTTTAAAAAACTAGAGATAATAAATGCGAGAAAGAAAAAGAAGAGGGAGGAGAAGAGGCAAGGCGGCAATCGCAGCGATGAAGCACTTACACATTTATATAAAATGCATACACATTCATGATTTGCTATGTAACTTTAGAGAAAATTCGTACGTGTATAAATTACTTACTGTATTATAATCTGATTAAAAGATCTTCACAATCTAACTCATTCCATAACTTTCCAATCGGTCAATTATTAATGGTGCCATTGTAACTATCAATCATACCAGAGTTCGCGAATCACGAAAGAGCAGTTGCAAAGAAGGGAGGAAAGATAGTCACTCAACGAAGGGTAGCAATGGCCAAAATAAGAGTCACACATGATGTTGCATGTTAATAGGAGGGGACAGCATTGTGCTCCATAGATGGCAAGAATGTTCCATGAGTAATCTGCTCAGAAGTTGAGTCCAAACTCTGTCCATAAACCAGTTTGCGACTTCCGTAAACTTATCATCGGTCTCTATCGATCGCATATTATTGGGATGAACATTTATAGAGCGAAATCAATAGATAGAATCATTGGAGTGAGGTGTGACGATTTTTTATCCGATATGAGTTGAACCACACAATTTTACATGTATAAAACTTAACGTTCAAATCGAATGATCAGGCACAAACTCGGAAGATCGTATGCGCATACTCTTGCCTGTTTCATTGCATCATCAAAACCAACGAAACAAGGTTTACTTCTGGTGAAGAGAAGGTATCATTTCATCACCCATGTACTAACGGGAGCGAAAAGAGACTGTTTGGGACATGCCGCACATTGAGCAGTAGCTAGCTGCATATCGTTGCCTTGATGAATTCATATGCAAACGAGGGAACTCTTATGCTGGTGCGTTCTCAAGATACATTGACCCGAAGCTATACATCAATGTCGTCCTCCTCGTATCCAGTACACAACTCGCAAACAAACCCCCGAGGCCCCGAAGGATTGAGCCGTCCCTCCGCGTGTCGCTCGCAGTATGGCTTGTTGCAGAAGTCACACTTGGGCAGTTGGAGCCAGCAACTCATGCATAAGATGTCCGAGCAAATAGCCTCGGCTTCCTCTAGATCCTCGAGTGCGACGCATGTGCCACACTGGATGCACCTCGGAATGCAAGAGCCGCATCCTCTGCATTCGCTTAATCGCCGGTCTCTCTTCCCCGCGCACATTTCTGTGGGGCAGATAACGACCTTCCTCACCTCGTTGCACTTCGGACAGATTCCCACGTCGATAGGACAAACATTGCAGTCGCCCTCGCATCCGAAGTTTATGAAACATTTGTGCTCCAATGTTTTGGGATTCGCTTGAACGTAGGATTTGAGCACTTGAAGGTGTTGCTGCTGCAGATTGTAGATGCCATTGATCTTTATGGACTGTAAAATGTTCCCATTTGCTGATAGAGTCTTCACTGCGTTTATGACTCCCTCTGGTGTCAAGCCAGTACATCCTGGTACATGTAACTGCATATACAACAACTTTTAGCTATTAAAGTTAACTTTCTGCAAATCAAATTACTTCTATTTTGAAGAACAAATGATTATTGTCTACACTCATTTTTCTAGACGTAGCTAATCACAAGTCAGGAATCCGATAAGATTAAGCTGAACCCCACAAGAAACACCATGTTTCCAGACATTTTTCTTTACTACTATTGATTTTGGCTGCGGCGACCTTATTTTTCGGTAGTTCGACGGAGCAGTTCGCTCCATGACCACAAGTTAATGAAGCAAACAAGATTAAGGGTATGGTCAATTGTTGGGCATGATTAGAAAACGAGGACGTACCAATTCACATTAAAGAGAAAAAAAGGACAACTAGTGTGCAGCCTTAGCGATTTGCATCTTACCTTGTTGATGAGAGGATTTTTCTCTATAACCCTTTGAAGCCCACCGTCTGTGACGTTCGTGCAACTGAACAGCCCCAGTCTCCGGAGCTTCCCATTCGCCTTCGAAGTGATCTCAATAAGGATCTCGTCACGCATCCGCCGGCTCAAAGGATGGTCGACGGCCAGATCGAGCCATGGCAAAACATCGTCGCGCACCGCATCTCTCAGAGACGTGCACGCTTCGCCCACGGCAATCAGCCCAGATAAGCTAAGATAAGGCAAGACCAGAAACAGGGCCTCATGGGGTCGACCGGGTTCTGTCGGCTGGCCTATGTTTTCGTCTTCGGGAGACGCATGATCGAGATCAAATGATAGTTTCGGCATTTCTTGGTTCTACCAGTCTCCTGGCAGAGCATGGAATCCTAGGATTTGCTGGGTTTATGATTGAAAACAGAAGAAGAGAATGAGGCTTTGAGGGGGAGGGATATGGAACAAGAGCCTGTGAATGTGAGGGAGGATGTGATTGGACATTTGGAGTCAAAATGGGAACGTAGATAGATCATTTTTGTCTGGACTATGTGAATTGCGGGTCTATCTCTATGTAGCGGCTTTGATAAGAAGCGTGAGATATTTTCGTTTTCTTAGTTGCAAAGAAAACTGGAAGTAACAGGATTCACGCAGAGACCACGACTTTGCCAGTGCTGGGGCCAAATTATTTCAGGTTCGGTAATATTTGCTTTGGTCCAATGACTTGACACTTATTTTATCAGTCAATTCATCACAACATATGGACCAAGTTCTTTGGGGTATAAAAACTTAAAGCTGCGTTTAGTAGCTGGATTGGAATTGGGACAAAATAAAATATGATAGAATACGATCGTATAGAATAAACAAATAACTTATTAAAAAAAGAATAACGTAATCTGCTATGTATACAGAACGACCAGCTTGTGGTGGTAGCAATTGCTGATGGCGACCTCCAGTGCAAGGGTTCCCTGACCATGGCAAGTTGGCAACCACCATAGTAGCGGTCACCTCTCTCACGGTGGTCGTTGCACAGGTGGACTAGCAATCGACGACAACATGTGGCGGTCACCCTCGTCGCAGGGCATCACCTTTGGGTGGTCACTAGCAAGGTGACCACGGCAGTGGCCAGATTTGGCCACCGTGCTTGCGACAGAGTGTAACTCTTAGGCAACCACACTGTCTAGTAGTGGCTTGAGATTTGCGACTGCGGACCACCGAGCGATGGTCGAAAGGGCCGCCATTGTGGCGGCGTTGGTTTGCGAGGCAGTGTTTGTATCTGCTCTCTCATGTCATTTATTTTTTTGGAACTTTTAATCATATCCAAGGCCATTGATGGTTGCTGTCGAGCTCGGAGGTGGGCTGCATATAGACCGTGGTTAAACTGCTGTCGCTTGCAATCAAGCGGAATATCGAAACAGTTACCTATGAGCCTGCTTATGTTGAATCTCTCATATTAGATAGGACATTGACGAGTGACAAATCACAACTCAACTACCTTACTTTAATTCCGGAACAAGGTATATGTTAAGACACCAGATACTTGATTGAGATTCAATCCGACATGGAAAATTATCACAAGAATTGGTAGTCACTAATCCTCTGGCAAGCAGTTAGTGATGAATACCATGGAAGTTGAGGCTTGGAAGTTTCACCAACCACAATTATACATACTAATCTAGGTAGAAAAGCTTGTCATGACAAACAAGACAGAAAACGTCCAGACACAATCAATGGTCCAAGGGCTCAACTGCTGTCTTGAAGAGAAGGATGTAAACCTTATCAATTGAGAAGTACAAAAAGCCTCCAAGTGAGTGTGTGACGTAAGATCCAAAGCTAGTTCCCACAATGCAGTGCCAAGCTGGACCATGAGAACAGTCGAACTCCTGCAATGCGCAAACACAGGGTAACAAAGGGAGATGTTAGCTGGCTATCGAAGAAACAGAAAGCTCAATTTTTTGCCTGAAACATACAGGAAGTTATTCACATTTTGTAGACTGACTCCTCGAGACAGGTTCACCAAGTGGCTAAAACTATCTTAGCATTGCAGGCTGCACAATTCCAGCACTATTACACAATAGAGGCATACCAAGTGTCCACACATGCGCAGATGTCCATGCATGCACGCCCCAAGAGAGAGAGACAGAGATAGAGATTAGATCATACCAGTGGCAAAAGAAGGCAGATTCTTTTGAATTGATTCTTTAGTACACTTTCAATAAAGACCATAAAACCTTTCAGAAATCAAAGGCCAGTACATCTTTGACAGTTTTGCAAGAGCAAAATACAGTCTACTGTCATATGTTAAGCTTAATTAAACAGACTTCCCAGCACTGCTTAATGTAGTGCTGCAGACCTAAAATACGCAGCCAAGTCCGTGCAAATGGTAATGTACGAGGATTATATGGTTAGAGAATTCAAAAAAGAATCTTAAAACTCCAATGGGGTATCCACTAAAACCCACTGCAAATACAACTTACCTAGGAATAATGGTCTGACTTAGTAAATATCTTCTGCACAAACGACTAGGATGAAATCAGATGAAAATCCGGACAGGGTGAAGATAGAGTCACCAAGCGGAGCACAAATTGATTAAAATGTAGAATGCACTTGATGTGGCAAAAGACAAAATCAATAGGCACAACATCCACCTCAATCCTGACCATAAACCATCGGAAAAGATGAAATTCTATGTGTGACAACTCTCCCTTCCTAAGTTCATCAGGCATCATTCAACGAGCTCATATTTAAGTAAATAAAGAGTGTGAGACACACCACTCATGTTGATTTAATGGACAAACAACGGCTTTTATTCCCATATATGCAGTAATACTCTAATTTTAATGGTTGCCAATAACTGAGGCTTCTGCCTTAGTCAGGTTTTATGTGATGGTCCAGAGTTAATGTTACCATTGCTTTCATGACTTTTCTGCTAGACTATCTTCATTCAGCAGTTCCAATCATGAAACTAGCAGAAAGTGGGGGAATATCGAAAACCAATGCACCAGAGCAGAAGATAAAATAAGATTATTTCACAAAACACACAAACGGAGAATGGACGGAGGAATGACAGGAAATGAAGATAACAAAGTTAGAAAAATAGTTGAATCATTCTCCATATATATGCAAAAAGGAAAAGACATCAGTAAGTTAATATTTGACACCCTCGCAATTCATACAGCATGCTCTACCATTCCGCCTGTAACAAATTTTGCATTGGCAAAAGAAATAACACAGAGAGACAGAATTATAGCCAAAACACTCGTACACATACAGGGAAAGAACTATCCTTTTAGCATGCTAAACAAAAGTAATGACATATACTAGGTCTACACTGGTATTCGCTGTTCAGACAATGATGTGTCTGAAAATCACTCTGACATTGCATGGTGTCATTTGTTGCAGTATCGGTCGCAAATTAATAGCCTTGGTTCAAGAGTCTTCAATTTCTTTCCCACAGTTTCCTATAATTAACATCAGCTAAATCTTGTATCCAGCGTTGAAAAATGGCTTAAAATAATTAGTACACTGTCCACGACATGCAATGGGTTGGGGAACCAACAGGCCATTAGATGTTCACCAAACAAGTGGACTCGGGATAATAATTCCAGCCCTATCGTAACTCCATCCAGATGAAAGAAAAGTCTTATTTGCATGTCATGCTTGCAACAAGTAGGAAATAATATATTCAACCTGCTAGACAAATACCTATAACTTAGAAGGATATGTGGATTGAGAATGACGAACTCAACCTGAAGATCACAAAGATGAAAACCATGCATACCCCCTCACCCAAATGCCAGCTGATAGGTCAATATTAGACTACAATATTCATAGGCATGTCATGATACTCTAAATAATGAACGATTAGGAATAGTAATTATGTTGTGTTCGGGTGTACTGTAACTGTTGTGAGAAATAGATTAAATGCTTGTATTGTTGTTAAGGCTAAGTTGTATATCATAAGCATCAGAAGCTGTGTAATCTTTGCAGAATCTGGTGGTGTAGAAGAAACTATCCATTGTAAATGGGGCGCGCAGCACGATTACTCCACCCACTTCAATTTGCACATAAACGAAATAGCTTGTTGATCTAGAAGAAGAAGAAAGAATTAGAGTTTGAATCAAGCAGCCGAAACAGAAGAAAATCCATGGGAATGCCATTTTACCCTTAAAGATTGTCAAAAAATAAACCAGTGAATTTGATGTAAGATTGGAAAAGGAAACCTCCCTTGGAGTAGTTCCGCCTCAACTAAATAGTAGCTGAAGAAGCTTTAAAAACTTGCCCAATAATACACAATCAACAGAAATCTGCCTCAACTAAATAGTAGCTGAAGAAGCTTTAAAACTTGCCCAATAATACACAACCAACAGAAATCATCGACTCCAAGGTGCAAGTATAAGCAACACAGCTGAAGTCCTGGACCACATTTCCAGTTGAACCGAGGCAAACAAAGCCAATGGACCACCACCGACACCAAAAACATAAAACTGGGCTTATCTCGTTCAAGTTTAGCATCTGACAAAGATTTAATCCCGAGGTAACCAAAATGAAACATTTCAAAGTTCAAACGAAGACCGGTGAATATCTTAAAAAAGAGATTACCCCGAACACGACGAGCATTTCTGTAACCGCTCTAACAATCTAAACAACCCCACAACCGAAAACAAAGAGATCAAAAGCAAGAGCTTTCACCTTCTTAAGTGCGAGAGCGATTCGCTTGCTGTCAAGCTTGCCACCGCGCATGGCGTCGAGGTGATCGCGAGCGCAGCGGAAGGCCTTGTTCTGCAGAGGGATCGGCATGTCCGACGCCCGCACGCGGACGTTGAGCCGATCGTGCTGCTCCTGCTCCTCCACCGCCTTCTTCTTCTGTATGAGGCTGCTCAAGAACTTGCTCCTCCTCTCCAGCTCCTCCTCCGCTCCTCCCGCCATGTTGGTCCCTCTCATCCACTCTCTCTCATAACTCGAAACGAGCCCCGAGCCCTCTGTCCGAACGCCTCCACGCCTTCTTCAGAATGCTATTCGCATTCGCGCAGGACGCGACGCTAGCGGCCAGCGGTCAGCTCAGTGCGCTTCTGGTGTTTGATCAAATGAGAGAGACAGAGACAGAGAGAGAGAGAGAGAGAGAGAAAGGCTCCGAACGGGGAGACACACAGGTCTCGATAGTGCAAAAGGAAAGTCATTAAAAGTAGGATTGCCTTGTGCTTTTGTGTATTTCATTTTAAAACATTAATTGTACAAGTCACGAATATAGTTTTTTTTTTTTGGGGGTAAAGATCAAGTCACGAATATAGTTAGTGCATTGGATATCGCAATATATTCTTATTTGATCGCTTCACAGGTGCAACTGGCTCTTTTCAGCAGAATTACTTTTCTTATTTCGGTCGTATAGGAAGTAGAATTTCTACGCCAAAAACACTTCTGAAGCAGAAATTCGTTTCATTTCGCGATTTTATTTTTCTACTTTTAGAGCATTTTTTCACTCTAGAAATAATTTTGGAACCAATCTCAAGAAGTAAATCTCCATAAGTAAAAAAATTAACTTTTGCTCAGAAATAGAACTAGAAAAATCAACTTCTTGCCAAAAATTAATTTTTAATTTTAGATAAAACAATCGAGATTACAAATTTGATAAAGAGAGACCCAAAAGCACGTGTAAAGCGTTTGTATGGAACTTTATCGTCTTTAAATGCGCTGAATTATATCTCGTGAAATAGATGATCAGGGATCGAAAAATAAAATTATTTTTAATCAAATTTACTTTTATCGGTGCTTAAAATCCTTTTATACCTTGCTTTTTTTTAAATAAAAAAAAAACTTTTTCCTTTTGTGTTTGGAAGCCATGTTGACAAGGTCGTTGGGTTAGGTGAAGAGACCACGGAGGAGGAGGAGACAAAATCCAGTGGCAGTGCGCTTTGATTAGCTCAAAGCTGCCGACCCCAATCACCCAAACTTTGCCCGAGCCCACGCCTCCCGCTAATCAATGACCAATTGGATTTTGGGGGAATTTTTGATTAGACGTTCGAGAGATTTTACCTAAGTTAAATTTTGAGTTGGTTAATGAATGGTAGTCCTATATGAACACGTGAGGGCAAATGGGAGCCAACGACAGAAAAGCTCATGAGGCCATAATTGCAACACCTTGGAGATATTGTTGTTGGACTAGTGCATGTTTAGTGAAAGCCAAAAAAGAAGTACAATGGGAAGGACTTGCACCCGGTTTGTCTCCATTTAAGCAATTTTTTGGTTTCTTAGCGAAAATTACAAAAATATTGTATAATTTTTTTGGATTATGACAAAAAATTTATTATTATATGTGTTAACATTCAAGTGTCCAAAAAATTGATTGTTTGTTAAGTAAAATGTTTGGTACCATCGAGGGTGGTGGCCTATTGACAAAGTGAGTCACCTGTCTTCCGTAGATTACGAGTTCGAGTCACAGGTTCCGATTGTTTGCAGCCTTGCGTGGGTCGTCAAGTGACAAATGGGTCGCATGTCTCCCCTCGTAAATAGTTGTGACTTGAATGAGCAGACGGTAGCAGCTTTCAAGCACTTGCTACCTTACGTGGGGATACTCTTCACATTTGGCACGCCGTTTAGATAAAGGCGACAAACTTCAGACCTTCGAGTTTCGAGTGAGTCGAGTAGTTTTGACCCAAATCAATTATTGACATAATGAATAAAGTAGTCGGTGTTCGCACAATATCTTGTTGAAAGCGGTGAAAATGATTAGTATAGTTATATCGTTTCCCAATGCTTGAAATTCAACGAAGTCGAATGGATCTAATATTAAATGCTCGAAACATATTTTCATCGAGAGGGAGTTGTTCATGTTAATATTCACCGTGCACAAGAATGCATATTTTTGCACAAGCCACCTTAAAATCCTTCCTTAGAATCATAAAGTCCACTTCCAGAACTAAAATCAACTTCAAATAAAGGATTCATTTATTTCGCAAAAAAATTGAATAATTTTGAAAGATATGTCCCTAAAATCAATGGCTTATCTCGATTACAAAAATGAATGAACGGAAAATATTTTTATCGTCTACGAAAATATTTAGGCGAAAATTATTTTCAATAGTGAAAATATTTTTCGTTGACTATTTATAGTCAAGCGATACAAGTAATTATTTTTAGGGAAATACTTTTCAAATCACTCATTTTTTTTTTTTTTTTGCTAAACAAAAGAAGATTTTCCATATACGAAAATAACAAGATTAGATTTGAGAAAAACGACTTCTTATCTTGGCAAGACGGAAATCATTTTCCCTGAATCACCAATAAATAAATAAAAAACAAACGCACCCCAAAATGTGACACATGATCTGCTGCAAGTACCCCGGATTGCTAAGGGCGCGCATGATAACACTTCTGGAATGGCTTCTTTGCTCCAGAAGTCATTCTGGTGGAGAAATCCGTTTGGTAAATTAACTTCTAAAGCAGAAATTAGTTTGGTAAATTTTTTTACTTCTGGTAGGATTTTTCACTTTTGGTAAGATTTTTTGCCCAATTTGAGAAGTAAAAAAAAGTAACTTCTCCAAGTCAAGAAGCACTTCTTGGACCAAAAAAACAAAAAACAAACTCAAGACCACCGCCGTCGACCCTCATAGCCGACCATCCCCCGCCGGCCGCCGCCGGAGTAAAAAATAACAATATTTGACCAGAAGTTGAAAAATCAACTTCTGCTCAAAACCAGAAGTTGAAAAATCAACTTTTGCTCAAAATCAGAAATAGAACAATTAACTTCTTGCCAGAAATTGATTTTTGATAGAGAAGTGTTACCATGCGCGCCCTAAACTCGCCACCCGCCGGGATAATCAAACCAATTGCACGAGGAAAACGCCAAATCAACCAGAGAAGAAAAGAAAAAAAAAAAAGAAACGCAGAGAGTGCCGTTCCGTGCGGCGGGAAAAAATTTTCTCGAGTCGTGACAAGGAGGACGCAGATAAGAAAAAGATGTATGTTTAGAGGCTGTGTGGGTGGGTCCCAATGACTGTTCTCCTTTTGAAAGCCGGTCGGCTCCTTTTTGTACGGAGTGGGACCATCCTTTGACCGTCAACTCAACGGCGAGCCTAAGAATTGGACCGGATAGACGGACCCGGTTTGATATGCTCGAATCGGGCCTTATGGGAGTGTGACATTAGGTCCGTGGGCTGTTATCGGGTCAGGCTTAAACAAAGAGAGCGGGTTAGGTATCTCTGTTGAGAATCGATTCGGTTGCGAGAGGAACAATGGTGGAAAGTAGATGCAACTGTGGTGGTAGGGAGCAAAGGCACCGCGATGGTGAAAAAAATAGAGACGATGACAACTATGGTGGAAAGAAAACTTGATCATCGGCGGGCGGCCCGATGGGCTAGCCCAGGCCTGATCGGGTTCAAACGGCCAACTGAACCGGGCAATCAATTTCCCTCTTGGCCCCTATCTACCCAACTCGGCCTGCCCAAAATCATCCGAGCCCGATCAAATTTATAAGTGATCTTGATATTTGTTTCATAATGGGCAAGCATAGGCAAGAATTTGCGTCTACTAACGGCTCGCCCATCGATAATGTCCGGTTGAAAGGAGAGAAGTCTCGACATGGATGGCGGACGGAATTCATAGGAAAAATTTCAAATAAGTGCTTGAAGTGAACTTCATTTCAATTAAAGGCACAAAGTGTCCTTTTTGAAAGTGCATGACCAAGGGTATTTTCGTCATTTCCTTTTTAAATATTTTTTCTTTTTTTTCTTTTTTTCCAATTTCTTTTTTCTCCATTGTTTGGGTTGTCGAGGGCTCGTCGGCCGCGGCGAGGCGACCCTTGCCCAGATGAGCGACCTAGTAATGAGAACGAAAGGGACCCTTCTGCTCCTGATCGCCGTGCTACGGCCGTGAGGGCGACTCGACGGTCGAGGGTGCCCAGGTGAAGGTCGCCTCGCCTTTGGCCCTCAATGACCGCGAGGGACGGCCTAACCCAATCTGGCGAGGGCTCGCCGGCCGAAACAAAGGGAAAAAAGTATTGGGAAAAAAGAAAAGAAAAGATAATTCAAAAAAGGAAATGATGAAAATGCCATAGGTCAGACCCTTATTTGAAATAAAGATGGCACTTCAGGCCCTTATTTAGAATTTTCCCTAATTTATATGTCAATCCTTGATTTTTCAAGAATCAATTTTTTTTTTCCTATTTCATGCTGCTACAGGTTATTTTTTTGATAATTCAATTCGAATGACGAGATGTCTACTCCACGAGTTAAGTGGTACATTACCGGTATTTTGCAAACATGGTATACTAAATTACGTGAAAAGATTGCGAGTGAGAATTTAAACAAGGGATTCATATCCAACACCCGACAACGCTATCCCGCGTTACTCAGTATATTAGTTTTGTGAAGCAGTGTAAGTAAACTCGCATTCGTCTTTAGCATTAGTAGGATACACTAACAATGACGATTACATAGTACAACACATAGCTGGAAGTCATTTATTTTAAAGTTGCCGTTTCAGACGAGCTCGAAACAATCAACGCTTCATGCCATCCTCCACGATCGGAGCCACCGGCGGTGGCATCGGAGCCATTGCCATCCCGTGATTTTGCCTCTCCACGCTCTCATGCCAACCTATACATGTCCCCATATCAAATTATCCAATTAAAAAGTATACCAAAGTTCAATGACACGAATATGAATTGGAAGGAAATATGTCTTAGATATGATATTTACCGAGGGAGGGGTTGAATCCGCGATTCTTGAGCTCGCGATACTCTTGGGTGAGGGCGCACGCCTCGCAGAGGCAGTGGAGGACGAAGTCCTCGGCGGCGCTCCCCTCGATCCTGTACTGCTTCCTCATCTTTAGACGGTAGAAGAAGGAATAGCAGCATGAACACCCAGTCATACAAGCGATAAGGAAGTAGATTGCGCCATTGAGACCACAAGCTGCAAACATATGAATTGTGATGAATTTGGCTGTCGATAATCGATAATCGATCATCTATATGTGTAGTTGTGTTAGAAATTCCCAAGTACGATTAAGTTATGCCGATCAATACATGGTGGAATGAATTATACAGTGATAACATCCATCAAATTAGAGTCAATACATGTTAAATAACTCTTACTAGGGGAAACAGAGAGACACCAACAAACAGGCCCAACTGTCCAACTTGTTTCATCGAAAAAAATATCAAAAAAGTCCAAAATCTATTGCAATTTTGCCAAACCTTATAATTTTGTCAATTGAGTCCTAAATCTTTTCACATTTTTCCAATTGAGTCCATGTGGCCAATTGACCGAAAATTGCAGACATGGACACCGGCCACCATACGTGGTAACGTTGACGTGATTAATTTTTAATAATATTCTTATATATTTTTTTATTTTTCATTTTCTTTTTTATTTCCTTTTTTCTTCCTTTTGCCCATGGCCGGTCACCAGCCATAGGCAATGGCCCGCCATCGGCCATGGCTAGGCGGACTGACCTCGCCTGGGTGAGGGCTGATCTCGCCCGCCATGAAAAAAAAAAAAAAGTTTAAAGAGCATGTTGAATATTATAGAAATGTCACGGACCATCCATTCATTATCCCAGAATTAAATAAGACGACGACCACGACTTGGCAAGAAGAAAAAAGGATAGGTCGTTGGCTTGTGGGGCTTAGCGTGATTCAAGTGCTCCCCTCCTTAACTTATTCAACAACCAACATTACCAAATTCCCTGCATTCTCTTCCTGCTTTGGTTGATGAAAAACTCGGATTTTCGCACATAAAAAATCCTCTCTCTTTTTCCATCGTTGAGCACTAATAAAGAAAGAATAAACCGAAAATAGATATCACGTGTTATATAGCAATTTCCATTTATCTCTCTACTAAGTTTAAGCCGCGGTTTTCAAGTTACTCACAGGAAGTTCCTCTGTCCACGATCTCCGAAATCTGGCCGAACGTGACGCAGGGACACCAGCAGCTTATGCAAACTGCACAAACCATCCATTAATCAACTAACTAATTACATCAATTAATTGCTATAGAAGCACAGCTTCACTCATCACCTGTGCTTCGAGGAGTGACAAATATGAACTTACAGCGTTCGAAGTCGGAGAAGCAGTCGCAGAGACCCGTGGACCAGGCAACGTAATCCAACGATGGAGGCAGAGCGACCACCGGAACTCCAGTCACTGGCGGCGGCGGCGGCTGCGGCTCCTCCCCTTGGGAAGGAGCAGCCTTGTCGGGAGACTCGGGGTCGTTTGGTGCGCCCATCTCGTTATCTTGCTGAGAGAGAGAGAGAGTTGCTTTGTTTGGATTTTGTGTCTGATGGATGAGCATGGGTGAAATTATATAAGCATAATAAGGGAGACTGGTTTGTCCATTACAGGATCAAGTGGTCCCTGCCAAACGCGTCTTTAAATGTAAATACAGTTGACGTCCATATATTCAATCTACCGGAGGTGATATTTTTCCCCTACTCTCGATTGGAGGGTCGGGTCGCTTATTGGCTACTTGCCGGTTGTGAACGCCACTCACATATATTAATATAATTAGGGGATATGTGTACTAATGTCGACACCCGAAATAACTTGTCCATCGATACACGTGCCATACACGTGAGAAAAAGATACCAAGGCACAGTATCAAAATATAAAGAGGTCATGTGCAGAACACATGACGATTCATAATGTATCAATCAGTGAGAAAACGTCAAACGAGCTATTGACACAAATTAGAAATATTATTAAGGATGGACAAGGCAATTACAGATATTAGTACCGATGAGAGACGATCCCGCCAAAGACCCAAATATTTTCCAAAGACGCGCTAGAAAGGTAAATATTTGTCTCCGAATACTTGGCGGGAGAACGGTTATCGATAGCTTCCTGAAATTGCAGTTCGAAAGTCCTTACGTGGGCTTGACCCATCTGAGCAATAAGAGAAGAAGATTAAGCCGATGTGAGAGCTTAAGAATGACCAGCAATTACATAATGCCCTTTGCAAAACAAATAACTATTTGAAGATCTGATCAAATAAGTTCGTGGGAAACTGTGAACATGGCAACTATCAACGCGTCAAAAGCTATAACCATCGAAAGACAGTTACCTACTCAACCATTATAAACACCACCAATCATCCACAGAAGAGCCCTCGAAAAAATCAGCAAATTACTTTATTTCTACTTATCGCATTGCACTTTACTAATCTTAGTTGTAGCTATCAAATTCTCACCGTGGAGTCAAATTCCAGAGTTTATCTTTATCTTAGATTCTACTCCATTGAGTCAAACTGTGGTGTAGCGTCGAGACGTATTCAAGGCTCTGTCGTCAAGTCGAACTTTGGCATAATTTTTGATACGTTGGTTCGTTATTTTGGTAGGAATTGTGCTTGCTAAGCCATCCCGTCGAGAGAAACTCCAGCTTGGTCCACGTTCGTGTAATTTCTTCCAAGTTTACCTATATCGATTTTCTTGAATTGTACCTACCGAGTCTCTCCATTGAGTCAAACTCCGATTGGGATCTCATTTGTGTAATTATATTGGAACCTTTACATAATTTTACATGTTGATTTTGACTATTCGAATATCTCATGTCCGGAATCGCCATAAGACCCTTTATCATATTTAAAAGTCGAAGAATGAATTTCGGTGAAAGATATTTTGTCGCGGAGAATTTCCGGCGAAACAACTGAAAATCCTAAAACTTGTCGTGAAAGTACAATTGAGTCATAAAACTTACAAAAAGTGCAATCAAGTCCTAGAAGTTGTCAAATTGGTGCAATCAAGTTCTTCCGTTAACTCCGTCCATTTAGACTAACGGAAGGTACTGATGTGACTTTTTTTAATATTTTCTCTCTCCTCCGTGACGATAATGTGACTACAACATGCAACATAAGGCTAAAACGACGTCGTTTTAGCCTAAATTTTTATTTTTAATCAAAATCTTAATTAAACACAAGTGATAATTCAACACGTCACTATTAGTCTATTACATCACAGATTATTTATTTCACATCATTTTTGTGAAGCAATATAAAAAAAACTTGCATTTGCCTTTCGCATTACGCCAATAATAACGAATACATAATCACAACACGGAGCTCAGAGTCATTCAATGACGCGTTCCAAACGAGCTCGAAACGATCAACGCTTCATGCCATCCTCCACGACCGGAGCCACTGGTGGCATCGGAGCCATCGCGACCCCGTGATTTTGCCCCTCCACGCTCTCAACCCAACCTATACACGTCACCATGTCAAATTAACCACTGAACAAGTATCTCAAAGTTAGTGACACAGATATATGAATCAGAAGGAAATATGTCCTGAATATGATATTACCGAGGGACGGGTCGAATCCGCGGTTCTGGAGCTCGCGATACTCTTGGGTGAGGGCGCACGCCTCACAGCAGCAGTGGAGGGCGAAGTCCCCGACGGCGCTCCCTACGATCCTGTACTGCTTCCTCATCTTTTGACGGTAGAAGAAGGAATAGCAGCAGGCACACCCAGTCAACCAAGCGATGAGGAAGTAGATTGCGCCATTTGGACCACAAGCTGCAAACATATGAATTATGATGAATTTGACCACCGATAATCGATCATCTATCATGTGTACATGCGTTAGAAATTGCCAATTTCTAGTTTCAAAAGATATGGAAAAACATGTAGAATAACACTTGCTAGGGAAAAAGGAGAGAAGCTAAACCAGACTCAACTGTCCAATGAACCAAACTCGTTTCATCTTCCTATTGGAGAATCTGGATCGACCAAAGGTGACAAAAGTCAAAGTGATATTGGCACGGTCATGGTCATCAATTGGCAAGAAACAAACGTAGTACACAAGTTGATGGTCCTGTCGGAACATGTTTGGATAAGCCAGTTGATAATGCAAAACAGACCCCCATATTCCCTAATCAAATATACCACGAATATCCCCCTCCATCTATGCTTCTTCAACATCCAACGTTACCAAATTCCCTGCACTCTCTCTTCCTACTTTGATTGAAGTAAACCTCGGAATTTTCGCGCATAGCTTAGGATTTTGATTCCAATCGTCGAGAGCTCGTAAAGATAGAATCAATCCAGAATAGATAGATACCACGAGTTAAATAGCAATTTCCATTTATCTCTCTACTAAGTTTAAGCCACAGTTTTTTAAGTTACTTACAGGAAGCTCCTCTGTCCACGATCTCCGAAATCTGGCCGAACGTGACGCAGGGACACCAGAACGAAATGCAAACTGCACAAACCACCATCACTCACTAATTAATTGACTACAAGTACGACATAGTCGAAATTGCAAATTGCCTTTTTTTTTTCCAGTTTCACACCCCAAAAAAAACAAAATAAACACACAAGATACACAGCTTCACTCATCATCTGTGCTTCAAGGAGTGACATCTATGAACTTACAGCGTCTGAGGTCGGAGCAGCAGTCGCAGAGACCCGTGGACCAGGGGACGTAGTCGAACTGCGGAGGCGGAGCAACCACCGGAACTCCAGTCGCCGGCGGCGGCGGCGGCAGCGAAGGCTCTTGGGAAGGAGCAGCGAAGTCGTGAGCCTCTGGGTCTTTTGGTGCACCCATTCTTTTGAGAGAGAGAGAGAGAGAGAGATGCTTTGGTTGGGAACTGTGTTCGGTGGATGTGTATGGTTCATATTATATTGAGCATAGTGGGTGAGACTGGTTTGACCTTAACGGAGTCAAGTGGTGCTACTGCCTGCCAATTGCGTCTTCCTCGATCGATTGCCCGGGTCCATTAGAAAATATTAGGTACAGACGTGGTAAGACGTGATTCAGACTATCATTCATTTTGCGACACGTGGCTCACAAGCCCATCGGTAAAAAATCAGAAAAATTTCTCTCTCTTGCCCCCCTCTCTCTCTTTCGCCTGACCTCTCCAACCTCCCCCCCACTCTCTCCTCCGACCGATCTCTTTCCCCTTCTCCCGAGCCACTGCCGTTATTGGGGGCGGTGAAGAGCACACTTGGAGTCTTCGGCAACTAGCTCGCCGTCGATGGATTCTGTCCCTTCATTCGCCGAAGTCTTCTCCATGGCCATGGCGGCCAGGAATGTTGAATCTAGCAATATCACCTAGAGGAGGGTGAATAGGTGATTCTGAACACTTTTGAAATTTAATGCGTAAATTAATAGGTTCAAAACGTGAACAGAATAAGATCAGTAAAAAGACGTGCAGACAAATTAAATGCAGCAAGAGGAGATTAGGGAAAGAGAATTTGCATGCAATGTTTATAGTGGTTCGATTTTAGCAAGCCTACATCCACTCTCCCACGATGACAGCCGATCGGCTGGATTCCACTATGAGTCGTTGAAAGGTTACAAGAGTTGTCACTCTAATCACTCTTACAAAGGAACCTCTCAAGAATAATAATTTTAAGCTCACAAGAACAAGAAAATGTGAATCTGAACAACTCAGCACTTTGAAATTTAAAGTTCATCAACTCTCTTCAAAACAGTCAATATTGATCTTCTTTTATACTCCTTCGACCTCGAACTAGCCGATATCAAGGTCCTTCAAAGGATCGCTCCTCAATCTCTGATTGGAGGCCATCAATCCTGATTGACGGAGACTGTATATGGGAAGATCTAGTAGCCGTTGAAGTAGAGTCTGAACCCTTCAGATTCAGTCGCCCATACAACCAAATCTTCAGTTTCCATAAATATAGTTTATCCAAATCTCCAAGATATCTTATCTATGGAAGGTAATATTCAATCGAGGATATTCTCCTGATTTGATTGGAAAATAATCTTGTCAATCAAATCTTACAAACTTCCATAAGAAAGGCGCGGCCAAACCGGAA
Organism: Lenwebbia sp. NSW1173648; assembly: GCA_029784005.1. NCBI lineage: Eukaryota > Viridiplantae > Streptophyta > Magnoliopsida > Myrtales > Myrtaceae > Lenwebbia > Lenwebbia sp. NSW1173648. The sequence continues at coordinate 4,638,144 of JARCGZ010000011.1, forward strand.
ACCTGCCAAACGTGGGTCTTCAGAATCTGGTAGTGAGATATTGCAGAATTTGAATGCTGTTCAGAAGCATTCTTCTGAACCAAAGAGACTCTCTGAATCTGAACAGATTAGAACAGTGACTCTGAGCTTCTGTAAGGTCCTTGCTGACATGTCACATAAGTCTTCTCGAGATAAATCTTCAGAGGCAACACAAACCTCCTTCTGAAGTCTTCAGAGGCAACACAAACCTTCTTCTGAAGTCTTCAGAGGCAACACAATTCTCCATCTGAATACTAGACTTCGACTATCTTAAAAGCAAGTGCGCGTCTCCTTGAGTCTGAACGCCAGTTTTGGAACATTATAAGCTTTTGTTCACATGGTCATTCCTGCAATAAAAATTATTTGCATTAACTAGATTCTCTCGCAAGAAGGATAGTTTTGTCAGAATCAAAATATTCAGATGGAAGGTTTTCTCAACAATGAGCCCTGGGCTCAAGCTCCGCGGCCGTCGCCGATGTCTTCTTTGTCCTCGGCCGCGAAGCTCGAGTTCGTGGCCGCCATGGCTGTCGAGCTCGAGAACTCGAGGTCCGTGGCCATGGTGGCCGACGTCTTTTGGATTTCCCGATCGCGAAGCAACGCAAGAGAGAGAGAGAGAGAGAGAGAGAGAGAGAGAGAAATTCTTCTATTTTTGACCGGTGGGCCCTTGTGCGCCACGTGTCGCATAATGAATGGTGGTTTGGACCACGTCAGATTTACCACGTACCTAATATTTTCTCCTAGGTCCATTGCCATTATTATTATTTTTGTCGAAAAAGGATTTCATTCATTAAGCAGAATGAGATGACAGATCTGTTTTTAAGGGATGAGAGTGTGCTCTTAGTTCCAGAGTTTACTTTTTGAGATTTGCTTTATTCTGCAGTTATTTGGGACTCGCTAGGCTTGAAAGCCTTCATTGCCATTGGTTCAAGTACTTGGATTTATGTGATGAATTCTCGCCGAGTCTTCCTCGATTGAAGTGTTTTACAAACACCTGACCCGACCAACACCTCCCGAATCATATAGCAACTTTTGAAAAATCGTCTCGCCCAATTTTGAGTTTTAAAACATGTATTGCTCAACATAAAAAATACGGTACAATTTAACAACAGCTATACCAAACAGGCTCTGTATCAAATGTTAATATAGTATATTTGCAATCCATTATAGGTGATCGAAGGGTCGTGTCTCTCATCGGTGACCTGTAAATAGTGATGTGTAAATTTAAGTGTTGATTTTTGCTTGGATTAATTCTCTTTTATTTTTAAAGAACGTCATCTTAATTCATGAGACAAAACCAGATCGCCAATCACAAATATTCTATTTATCTTGAATGAAATGTTCAACTCTATGCTTATGATGATTCATCTTCGAGACACCTTTCTCGGCCTCCCAGTTTGTGGTGGCCACGGGCCGGTTTGGGCCAGGAACCGGTCCGGCCCATGCGGGCCTGTTCCGAGTTACCTTTTTTGTGAACCGCTGTTTCGGGCCGGTTCCGAACTGCTCGGAGAAATCGCCGGTTCGGAACCGGCTTGTAGCCGTTGCAAGGCAACAGGCGATTTGACCGTTGCCTTGCAACAACCATTTGGCCAATTTTTTTTTAAAAAATAAAAAATGAATCTATCCTAAATTCTATAAATATCCCTTTTCATCTTTCATTTTTTCTCACAAATTCTCTCAAATCTGTGACTCTGTCAATTTTCTGAATTCGCTTTCCGCTTAATTCTCTCAAAAAATGGCAAGTGGAAGCAGAGGTACTAGCAGAGGAAAGACCCCGATGGGGAAATCCGATCATCCTCATGATCCTCGTGATTTTGCATATTGGGGAGACGATATTGATGATATCAACATTATTCCCAACGTCGAGCACGTCCCAACGCAAGAAAGTCTGCATCCTCCTCCTACCAGTGTCGAAGAAATGTCAACAACAAAGGAGCTGAACGGGAGGGTACATCCGACATATGGAAACACTTCACGAAGGAAAATTTAGGCGGAAACAAGTATGAGGTAAAATGTAAATATTGTGGGGCAACATACAAATTTACAGGTGGAGACGGCTATGGAACATTTAAACGGCATCTGAGGTCGAAACATCAAACGCAAGCAAGGATCGACACCAGCCAACAACAAATTTCCGGGTACGCCAATTCTAACGCTTCTCCTTTATTTCGTTACAATGAAAAAGTTTATAAAGAAGAATTAGCTAGATTTGCTGCCGTTGAACGTTTATCGTTTAATTTTTGTGAAATAGTTGGTTTTAATCATTTTATACAAACTGCATGTACTCCACAAGCAAAACCTGTTTCGAGAAATACGCTTAAACGCCAACTTTTTGATATTTATAAAAGAGAAAAAAAAATATTTGAAAAACTTTTTTATGAATTTCAATGAACGTGTGCATATAGGTAGCGACATTTGGAATGATCCTTGGCAAACTCATTCTTATATGGGTATTACATGTCATTGGATAGGCGATGATTAGAACATTCAAAAAAGAGTTATTGCATTTCGAGTTTTTGATGATAGGCATACGGCAATTAATATTTATAGAATAATTATGCAAGTTTTAAAAGAATATTTTTTTGTTAATAAAATTTTTTTAGTTGGTTTTGATAATGCCGCGGCAAATACCGCTTCCATTCCCGAGTTAGAAAAGATTTGCAAACCCGCTTTTGGTGGACAATTTTTTCACGTTAGATGTGCTTGCCATGTTTTAAATTTATGTGTACAAGATAGTTTACAAACTCTTGATGTTTTTCTCAACCCAATAAAGACAGCAATTCAATTTTTATGGAGACATCATCAAATTATGAAAGAATGGGGAAAATTTTGTAAAGCAAATAGAAGAAGACCAAAAAGATTTCCAAGAGATGTTCCAACTCGTTGGAATTCTACGTACGAGTTGCTTAATCAATCTTTTGCATATAAAAATTTATTATATACGTTTATTTCGAATAATATTTCTCAAATTAATTTATTCCCACAAGAGTGAGATATTTGCACACACAAAAATAGATCTTTTAAAAGTTTTTAATGATGCAACTTATACTTAATCCGGTGTTTATTATCCTACTACGTATTTATTTTTAATAGTGTGTTAATATTGATGGTATTTTTGAAGAAAATGAAAAAAATGATCAATTAGATCCGACTATTATGGCAATGCGAACGAAATGGCTGCATTATTATAGCGAAATTCCTCTTATTTATTTGGTTGCTTGTGTTTTCGATCCACGTACCAAATTAGATGGTTTAGATGATGATTTGAATACGTATTATGACTGTTTACATTTGATTGAATTTATAGATATTAGAACTATACAAACAGTAGTTAAAAACGCAATAATTGAAATGTATAATGAATTTTCTAATATATATAATGTAGGTGATAGTGAATCTTCCCAACCTAGTGATGTACAAAGCGGGGACCTAGGCAGAATTAATAGATGGTACAAAATGCTGATGAATAAGTAAAAAAGACAAAATGGAGCAATAAGACATATTTCCGAAGTAGAGACCTATTTAACTACTTTTTTGAGTTTAGTAAATCCGAAGGCGGCACAGATTTCAAAATTCTAGAGTGGTGGAAGAGGCATTCAACCCAATTCCCAATTCTCGCTCTCATCGCAAGACAGGTTTTAGCAACCCATTGTTCAACAGTTGCGGTTGAACAAGCATTTGGCGCTGGAGGCAACATTTTGGACGACCGACATTCAAGATTAACTCCGGAATCGGTGGACACTCAAGCTTGTGTGGATGATTGGACAAAGGCTCAATATCGACAACAAGAGATGGATCGCAGCAATGAAGCCGAATTCTTCGATGATGGAGATATCACCGCCACGGGTACCGGTACCGGAACCGGCGAAACGGGTAGCGACGATTGACGATGAGGTAAATATGGGATTATCAAATGTAAAACAACTACATGGGCTTTGATTCTTCGATCCCAAGAAGATATGTAGACGCTTAATGGTAATTCATTAAGTTCAAGTCCCTTCCTCTTTCCTTTTTCCCCCCCAAATTTGATTACAATTTGTATTTGATAATTTATTATTTCATAATTTCATAATTTTTTTTATTTCATAATTAATTATTTAAAAATTAAATTCGAAAACCAGAACCGGAACCGGAACCGGGCCTTGAACCGGCCCAAAACCGCTGGTTCATAGTGGCCACGAACAGGAACCGACCAGTTCCGAATCGTGGCCACCACTACTCCCAGTGGCTAAGCTACTCTTTCATTGATAAGGTTGCAATCGAGACGAGTTGAGAAAATATAGTGCTATCTGCTAAGCTCGAGATCAATAGGACTCACGTACTTGGTGCTCAAGCTGAAATGACTATAAACTTTCTCGCTCGAGCTCTCTATTCAACTAGAAAAATAGAGAATCTTGAGCTCGACTTGAATCACCTACGAACTATTATAAAAACTCAAGCTCGGGTTTAATGTTCTGGAGTACTATCTAATTTTGAGGATTTTATGCAGGTCGTTACAACTATAGCGCATATATATATATATATATATAAAAAGAACAATAGCTTGATTAGGCTCACAAGCTTGTCAATTTGAGGGGAAAATTACCAAAAAAGTCCTAAATTTATTGCAATTGTGCCAATTCAGTCCTAAACCTTTTGCAATTGTGTTATTTCAGTCCATCGGGTGAATTTTGGCCAGCCGATTGGCGACGTAATATTTGAATTTTTATTTTATTTTTTTTAATTTTTGAATTTTTTTTTCTTCCCCTTCCCTCTTCTTCCTCCAGCCAATCGCTAAGGTTTAGTGATCGGCCAGAGGCGATGGCTGATGAGGTCGGGCAGCACTGGGCCATGGAGAGGCTCAACCTCAACGGCTGGCAACCGGCTGGAGGAAGAAGAGGGAAGGGGAAGAAAAAAAAAAGAAAAGACAAGAAAAAATTAAAAAAAAATCAAAAATATATATTAAAATATTATGTCGTCGGCCGATCGGCCAAAATTCGCCGAATGGACTGAATTGACACAACTGTAAAAGGTTTAGGACTGAATCAGCAAAAAAAAAAATTTCAGGACTTAATTGACACAATTATAATCGATTTACGACTTTTTTGATAATTTTCCCTCGATTTGAGTATAGACAAATTCGAGCTCTATTTGGCGAGATACTTCAGTAGCTCGAGTCCTGCTCAGGTGAGCTGATCTCGAGTAACTATCGAGCCGAACTCGAGTTAATTACAAGTTTTGACTCAGTCTAGTCCCGAATGAATGATAGGGGGAGACGAGTGCCGACACTACATATGTTTCCTCAAACGTTTTATGTCCGCTAGGCTTTTAGTTTTCATAGCTCGAGGTAAGGTAGGCCAAAGCCTATCGGTAACTGCAATTGAAAATTGGTGAATAATCTGTTCGTTCCGATAGAAAATTTAGCATGGCAATCTCCAATTGATGCTTCCCTTTAGAATATATGAAGGCGTTGCAGATTAGTCCAAAGCCAATCAAATTAGTTGATGCCCACCGTACCACGACAATGACGCAATCTGAGTGCCACAGTTAACCTAACCCGCTTAATATCACATTTAACTAATCAAAATTTATTAAATTAAAGTAAACGCACTAGTTTAACTCTCATCCATATCTTGATCTATGTATTGGTTTGAACTTTTAGGTGACAATATATGTTATGATCCTACTAGTATGTCGACAAAAAAAACGAAAAAAAAAACAACTTATCCTTCTTTTTACTACGACAGACTGAAACTACATTCGTAAAATGGTTCAAAATCTTTCATGCTATTTTAGTTTTCATTAACTGTGTTAGGATGCACTTGTGAGTTGTGTTAAAGAAATCCAACATCGGAGAATTGATGTGGTATTGAGTAGTTAGTATCTCCTAGTTGGCCCATAACTCATTGGTTTAAGCTTTTGAGTGAAGGTAGGTCCAACCGGATATGTTGACGAGCTCGGACTTGGGGTCCCTCTTGGCGATCTCCTCGGGTGAAAGTATCGAACTTCTACTGCGCGCTCCCAATAAATGGTATCACAACCGATGATTGAATGGTGGTCCACTCTCAATATGTATCGGTGTTTGATTAATATCTCAAGGAAGGAATCTGATGACCAACGCCATTTCCGGGCCAGTGTGGCGTTGTGGTGTGGCAACGCGGACCCAATGGGCGTTGATAGAGATTCAAGTTGAGAGTTGATTGAGATTCAAGTTGAGATATGTTGGTGCAGAAGGATACTTTGATTAAGGGGGAGCAAACCTAACACTGGAGCTCACACGAGATGAGGAGATTGTTAGGATGCACGTGTGAGTTGTGTTAGAGAAGTCCCATATCGAATAATTGATGTGGTATTGAGCACTTAATATATCCAAGTTGGCCCATAACTCATTACTTTTAGCTTTTGAGTGAAAGTTGGTTTAACTGGATATATTGACGGGCTTGAACTTGGGCTCCCTCTTGGCGATCTCCCTGAATGAAAGTATCGGACTTCTGCTGCGCGCTCCCAATAAACTCAATTTTCTTTATGATTTCTCTTCACAAGTACCATGTGTAAAACGTTTTTCTTATTTGGAGCATCCCTATTGATGAGAATTCAGTGCCCCGAAAACTTCCTGGAGAGAAAGTTCACTAGAATGGGATAGAGTGGGATAAGTAATTCAACTCGTTCCCATCCATTTCATGAAATGTTCAATAGATACAAAACACTAACGCTTTTTGCGCTTCCTGTGTGTGGGCATTGCACCGATTGACTCGAAGGAAACGTCCCAACGGCCCCACCTCTCGTAAATTTCCAGCCCGGCGTGTGGGGAAATACTTGCGTTGACCATGACCACGCACAATCACAGCCATTGAAATTTGCGGGATCCGCGTGAAACCCACGTGACCAACAGGCAACAGCTGTGGCTGGCCTCGGCGGTCCATGCGGATTGTGATCGGACTGTGCCAAGACAAGAATATCATCCCGAAATACACGCAGATGTGTGTACAACCTTATTGAATGGGCAGTGCAGTCAAGGTCGACGACGGTCCATGGTTGATAGTTTGTCATCCACTGGAATGGCACTCATTGTCGTGACTTGTCTGTAGAAAAAATGAAGAGAAAAGAGGAGCCCTTCAAAAGATCTGAAAAATCTACTCCTTCTTATAATGAGGTTATTACTAATTGATTGTGTATGCTGAATAATATGTATTTACCTAATTACTTGTGTCCACGAATATACAAGAATAAGAACCGTGAGATCTTCAGTAAAAAGATGTGTAATTTCTCATGTCTCGATAACGTGAGTTCATGTGGCATGACTCATGTGCCTATGTTACGTGATGTGGCGCCACGTGGCAGGTTATGATTGGTTAAACTTTGTCACCGGTCGATATATTTTATCGTCCGATGGGCGGCGACCACGTCAGCGCTGATCGACCAAAACTGGCACAACTGCAAAAGGTTTAGAACTGAATCAGCAAAAAAGAAATGTTTGAGACTGAATTGGCACAATTGCAATAGATTGAGGATTTTTCTGGTAATTTTCCCATAAGTAGTTAATTCAATAAGATTTTCCTGGCAAAAGTTACGTCAAATAATGCTATAATAACCAAAATCCGCCGACTATAGCAACAAATTTTCATTTCAAACGATTCTATGGAAACCAATAACGGTTCAAAAGTATGGAATGGACAAAGCGCATCGACCATAATGACTACTTTTTCCTAAAAAGAAAAAGAGTGCCACTAGTTGCATCTCACTGGGAAGATAATCTCTTTATTTTCCTTGCCATAAGCAGTTTGACTGGAAGAAACTCTCTCTCTTTTTCTTTTTATAGAGCACTGGCATAAAAACAAGAACAAAAAACAGAAAGAGCACTGACACCTTCTTTTAGATCTCTTCACTGTTTCATCTAGCATTGATCCTGCCTCTTGTTTCTTCTTGCCTTTGCTTTTCATCTCTACCCGTTTTCTTGCGCTTTGAGTCATGAAACTCACAAGCATGAGTTTTAATTGCTGAGATTTGTTTCCCACTCTTTCTTAATCACTTTTTTTTTCCTTTTGATTTTGCCTCTCTTTTTTTCCACAATAAAAGCTTTCGATGATTTATATCAGTGTTGTTCGATCGACCACCGCCCACCTCCGTCGCCGATATTACCACCGGCGTTGCTGACCCATTAAGAGCTTGTGATTTGGATTAGCATTCCTTATAAACTGGAGAGAGAGACCGATGGTGTAGATTATTATTTTTAATTGTGAAATAAATCGAAATGGCGAAATTTAAGTAGGCTGATGGTAGAAGAAATATTATTACACTTAATAGATAAGTAAATACTCCGACACCAAAAAAAAAAAAAAAAAAGAAGATAAGTAAATACATTCACTACTTTCGGATATTTGAGGATTAAAAAAAATGGCAGAGCCAGTGACAGACTACATTCACTTATCCATAATAATAACAGAAATTACCATTTGAAGACAAATTTTTTCACAACCATAAGAAATATGACAAATATATATATGTGGAGGAACAGAAATGCAACTCTCCACACGGGTAGGGCGACCTTCGCGCACCACTTTAGATTTTTGTGCCTTTTCACTGCGGAGGGTAAAGTCAAGAGTGGGCCGAGAAGTACCCGAGCAGGCCCACGAACGGGGCGTTGATGTACGTCGTGGGCTCGGACTCCTGGAAGAAGGGCCTCGAGTCCGGGAAGGCGTCGGTGACGTTGGGCCCGCCGACCACGGCCCCGACCAGCAGGTTGGGATTCGGATCCGGGCTGAGGAAGTAGCGGGAGCCCGCCTTGCACCCGATGCGGGCCAGGTGGGCCCGCACCGAGGGGAGCGAGCTGGCCCTGTGGTGGATCCTCTGCGGGTAGCGAGCGCCGTAGCCGACCATGTACGACATGCTCAGCGGATTATCCCCAAGAATGTAGTCCACCTGATGGAAATATACAAAATCGAAAACATTCTTAACCAACATGTCCGTTGAAGAGATCGAAAGTGGGCGGTCTCGACTTTATTTAGTACTATAATATTTGTTAGGAAAAACGAAAAGAAATTAATTTCGAAGCGAGGATAAAGAAGAGACCTGACGCTTGGCCAGTTGACGGAGGAGAGCGGGAGAAGCGGAGGTGCCGCCGCAGGAGACGGCTTTGTTGGCGTGGCTCAAGTAGTTGGAGTAAGCCAATAGCAAGAAGGACAGTGACGTCACGTGCTGCATGTTGCTCCCTCCCGCCTTGAATATCAAACCCCCTTTTTTCGCCGAGAAAACATTCAATAAATTAGCGCAGAATCGAAAACCACAGGCATCCAAAAGATGAATTTACTATGGCCATTCACGAATTTCACTATGTACTATAGAAACAAACCATTCCTTAAATTGTGCGTGCGTACGATGAAGAACTTAATCTCATTCCAGCGTCACTTCAAATTATGTTGGACAGTCGAGTAAGCGTGCGTGGTATGAAATAAACATATAGGTAAATGAATCGGATAGTACTCAAATCGAAAATGTACCGGGAGAATATTGAAGTTGAGGGTGAGAAATCCCGGGCAAAACAGAGCAGATGAACCCATCTGCGTTGGCCTTGAACGACTTGAAGTAATCTGCTCTTCCCATCAGCACTTCCTGGCAATTCAAATATAATACCAATTAGGATACGGATCGAGAAGTCGCATTCACTTTTTCCCCGAAAGCAAATCTTTTTTGTTTTCCTTTTTGGATAGAAATCATAATAAATAACTTTTTTGATTTACCGAGTGAGCCCGAAAAAGAAAAAGAAAACGGAGTAATTTTTCTCGTAAAAGCATGGGAAGAGGAGCCGTCGTCACAGGCTTTATGCACATGCGCGGCGCGGTGATTGGTGCAGCTCAGACCAGAGGGGGCCCCAAATAGCATTCGGGACTTTACTGTCAGGTCCCCACTTCACTTCACTCCGTCGCCAAAACAAACCCGCCTTTGGGTGGTGGCCCCCGCCCACCTTCGATTCAGCAACGTCAAAAGACAGAAATGGCCCACAGCCTAATCAACGATCTGCTCCGGTTCGACGCCCCTACCGCGATGGCATTTTCGACTTTTTACGCTACAACTTTAACGATTGCATAGGAATACGTGTCTAGATTCAATTCCTTGGAAAGATTAAAATGTGGCCCCCACAAGTAAACAAAATGAAAGCGAAAGGTCTCGCCCAACATCATGTGCAATCATCAGATTCGCAGGCCCCTTTTGCTCCTGTTATGTTGTCTTAGCAATTTTTCGTGTAAAACTAAGTTCTTTTTCAGGTCAAAATATAAATCTACGTTTGCTAATTAATCAAATGATGGAAGTATTATAATCATTCACATGTTGATTTTTGTCGTAGTATAAGTGACCAACGCCTTAAAAATGAACTCTTTTCGCTAAATGCATTTATAATAAGCACCCGAGTCTATTTATCTATCTAAAATATATCTAAAAGCAAGTCGAAGAGCTGAGTATATAAGGCCCATAGAGCCCGCAACCAGCCCTACCCCCTTGAATTATTCAAATTCCTTTTCCCCATGATTCTTGACACATGAGAGGTTAAAGTCTAAAGCTAACGTCCCCTCCACCAAAACAATCCACATCTTCGAACCAATCTTTTCTTCTTCTTTTTTGCTTTCTTTTTCTCGGATGTTATATACTTTTGGCCCCATCTCGAGACTTTTCATCTGTAGATCGCCATCTTTGGGTACATCACGTGACACCGTACTACATCCTCCTCCCAGTTCTCTCCATTCCGACTGCTCCCCATTAATGGATGTGAAAATTGAGGGATATTGACCACATTTTTCTTATTTATTTACCAGTACTCTTCCCCTTTCTGAAGGTGATACACGTGGCCTGGCCACCGAAAAGATTAATGCCACTGCCACTCCATGTGACAATTGAGCATAAGCGGCATGGCACGAGTATATACATGGCGTGCTAGGTTCAAGAGAATGACCGCTCCTTCACTATTTCTATTGTAGGATAATGCTGACCCACAGCTTGGTTAAAGACAATCCAAAATACCCATATGAAAAAAAAAATGTTTTCTTTGGGAAATTGGAAGATATTCGCACAAGCGGGCACTGATGATAGAATAGCATGTGAAGTTTTAACTTATAAGTGTGTGTCGTTTTGCCCAAATTCATGCACATTGATTGAAAATAGCGTTGCTTGTTTGTGATAAGCAGGTGCGCTTATTATGCTAATAAATTCTCCGAGCAACCATTAATTAAATGGTTCAAGTAATCCAAAGGGATGATGTTTAATTAATAGTATAATACCTTGGAGAGGAGGACGTTAATCCCGGCATGCTTGTTATCCCAACCGAACTCATTGATGGTGTCGCCGGCGTGCAGCACCACCTCGTTCCGCATGATGTACTCCCTGTACAGCCTCCGCCGCGACGCCTTGTGCAGCCATGCCGCTCCCCACAGCAGCTCGTCCTGTGGCAAGAACCCTCGCGTCAATCTGGCGGCTCCCGAACTTGTTCCGACAGATCCAACGGAGACTTGGGATCCAAGCTTACCTGGTAACCGTTGACGTCGCAGTAAAAAGGGCACACCGCCCGGCGCAGGCTGCCGCTGTACGCGCCCCGGTACTTGTCAGCAAACGCGAACACCTTCACACCGAGAGAGAGAGAGAGAGACAAAACTCAATGACAAAAGGACCGTTCATACTCATGTCCACCGCAACGGTCACTCGATATTTTCTTTTTGCGTTTCTTCTTTTGTTCCTGTTTGCAATGAATGTTTCTGATCGAGTAACGTTATTGGTCCGTTTCAACCTTGTCAAGTAGCCTCTTGAGGAATGTTTCACGTACCCAAATATAATGACTTAGTTTTGCAGAGTAGCAACACTATAAAAAAAAAAAACTCGACCAAAAAAAAAACACTATAAAAAAAAAATACAAAAACCCACCTTTTAAAAAAAGTGCTTACTTAATTACTTAGCAAATATATTCAATAGTAAAAGTATTCAAAATTTGTGATTGAGATTGCACCGTTAAACTGTTGTCAATTTCTCAAATCTTTTTTGGAATTGTCGGCAACTTTCTTACTCACGATATTCAAATGATGATGATGCAGCAAAATGAAAACTTTACGTGTTAAAGAATGTTGGGCTACTGCGGAACAATGGGTGATGCCCGGTAAATATTCTTGTTTGTCACGAGCAAACGATGACCAAGTTCACCGATAATTACGAGTATACGACAATTCTAAACGTGCATCGAAATTCGGGAATGTTTGCGTAATATATGGTGTTACCGTAATCCTGAACAAACTCGTGCAGTGTGCTAAAGAAAATGAAAAAAGAAATCATTTGCAGAGGCGACCACGACCTTTTTCTCTGACCACATCACCACCGTTCCGTTCCCATCTCAGTGAAAGATAAAGTAAAACAGAAATCACCCAATCAAAACCAAGAAAAAGCTCGACGCATTTTGATTTTCCGTCGTCTTTTTTATTTCCTGAATAATGAAATAGAGAAAAGAGTAGAAAACAGAGAGTGACAGAGTCCAAATTCAGTGAGACAGGGACGTACCCTAACGGCTCGGTCGAGCAGCAACCGAGAGTAGGCCGGGTCACGCGACCGGAACACGATGGAGGCTGCGGCGAGCGCCGCCGCGGTCTCGCCGGCCACGTCGGAGCCGGGGTGGGACCGGTCGATGCGGTACACCGTGCGGAGGGTGTCCATGTCCTCCGGCCGCTCCCAGCAGTTGTGGTCGGAGAAGGCGTCGCCCACCTGCACGTACACCACGCCGGGGACCGCCGTCGCCTTCAGCAGGTAGTCCGTCGCCCACCGCACCGCCCTCACCGCGTTCCGGAGCTCCGGGCCCATCGTCCGCCCGAAGTCTATCACGCTCCATGACAGCACCGTCGTTGTGAAGGCCAGCGGGAACCCGAACTTCACATTGTCCCCCGCGTCGTAGTAGCCCCCCGTCAAGTCCACCTGGTGATGCGGCGACAAACGCAGAAACTTAACATGAAATTTCATATGCAATAACACAATTATTAACAATGACACCCCGCACTTCGCAGATTGTGAGAGATTGCATTAGAATTTTCTCACGTTCTTTTTTTATGAAATCACATTTCTCGCGTCAATGTCGGATAACATGTCAAAATGAACTCGACACGCATTGCATTGCGAGAAGGAAAAGAAACGGGAAAATGTGGGGGTGTGGTGGGGTGACTTACACCGGCGGTGGCGCCGTCGTGGAGAGCGGAGTCGCGCCGCCACCTAACGCGCTGGTCGGGGGGGAGCTTGCCGGAGCGCTGGCCCTCGAAGAAGAGGATGCTCTTGTGGAGGGCGTCGAAGTAGTCGTGGCCAGCGGCGACGGGACGGAGAGGGTGCAGGAGCAGGAGGATCGCGAGGGCGCGGAGCGCCGGGAAGGTGGTCGGCGAGGGGAGGGCCTTTCGCGCCATTTTTCTTGCTGGCGGAGCAAAGGTGGTGTGGTGGTGAGTGAGGGAAGCGCGAGGACAGTGGCCTCTTATAACCCCAAAAAAGGTCTCATTGGATTCCAGAGAATGGACCAACTGAATAATGCCACGTGGATGAAGCAGTACGGTCTGGTGCTCGGGTTCCAAGGCAATCGCATGCTTGACTGGTTCGTCTCGGGTCTGTGGATTTCGCCGGGTCGGATGGCCCGAGCTTTTCATGAAATGCTCAAACTCGAGTTCTCAACTTGTCCGACTATTTCTGGGGCCTAATACCCTAAAAAAAATTAAACTTTAGTTTCTGTTTCAATTTTACTCTAAATTTATTCCCCTATAAAAAAAATTTAACTTTAGGTCTAATTACAATTCAACTCTAAATTTTTTTATCTTCTAAAAAGTTAAAAACCACGAACTTTTACTTGAGTCCCAAATCTATTATTGTTAACCTTATGCCCAAAATTTCTCTTGACAACCGAAAAATGAAAAACTCACCCGTGGGAGTTGTTCGACGTCCCGAGCTGAGTATCTCGAGCGCGAGCTCTCTAACCATGAGAAATGGAAGATTCCCGACCACAAAAGATTGAAGACTAAGCACAACATCGAAGAACTTTGAGCAAGATAGAATGAAGACTTTCATAAGAGTAAGAGCGATTGAAGTCTAAGCACAACATCAAAGATCTTCGAGTGAGATTGAAGGAAAACTCTCTTAAGAGTAAGAGCAATTGAAGAAAACCAACCCTAATTGCTCTAGCTTTTTTCTCAAATTTTATATCTAATAGGACGTCATTTGGGCTGACAAGAAAATTCATCTCCAAAATACGTCTTCTTTGGTGTAAAATTTGGGAAAAAACTAAAGTAATAGCGTGGAAATGACACATCACTAAGGGCGATTTTGGACGGAAGGTTAACAGAGCCAAATATGAGACTTAAGTAAAAGTTTGTCGCTCTTTTTTATGTAAAAAAAAAATAAGGTGAAATTGGGACTGGACCTAAAGTCTGTGGTATTTTATTAGACAAAAAAACATATGGTAGGATTAGGATTTGACAAAAAGTTTGAGGTTTTTTATGAAACGAAAAAAAGTTTATGATAAAATTGGAACTAAAGCTAAGGTTGGATATTGGGTACTAGGCACTATTTTTTGCCCAAAGAAAAAACTTGTCCACTAAGCGAAATTGATACCGGAGGATGAACCTTAGCGGCAAATGGATCCGAAAAGACACTTGGGCAAAATTTTTAACTTACTAAGAGATATAATAAAGTAGTTTATGAATATAATACATTACATAACACTTCAAATTTCAATAAATACTGAGCGATTAGGATACGAGCTCTTTGCTAAATCTACTTTGCATCCTTCTTTTCATGATGCTTAATTTAATTCTTATTAATGGAATAGCTTGAGCGGTGAATTTCGAATTCATAGCACATTGAAAGATTTGTGAGCCTAATTAAAGTAAAGTAGTATTCGTATGCTTAGGTACCCGCGTAAGATATACCTAGCATATATACATAGATGTACACATCTATAAATGTATAAAACATACATTAATTTTCCAATTTCTATGGTATATGTGCTCTATTGGGGCCCACTAAAATTTGTGACAATCAACTTTATTAAGGAACGGTCTAGATAGAGTTTTACTTTTCACTTTTGTTTGGTCTAAATCTTGCGAAAGATTAGATTTTTTGCCTGAAATATTTGAAACTTTTACGATAGATAAAAAATGTTGACACGTGAATATATATATAATTTTCCATAATTTCTTGAAATTTATGTGGTAGTTTAAACTGTTGGAATACGAATTGCAATACCGTTTTATTGTAACCAGTAAATGAACTAATTGCAAAAAATAACCATGAGAAAGCAATAACAAATTAACTCCGACAAAAGCAGCCATTGGACGAAGTGAACATGTTATTGCCTAATTTTGTGCTGGGCATCGGCTCAAGCAAGTCCTTAGGCCATCTTCTTTAAGAGATGCAGTCTCGAAAATGAGGAAATGCTTTAAGTGCAAGAGTTCCTTCGCCCAATATGATGAGGCAGAGATACGTGCGGAGCCTCCATGGACTCTCGCCAGAAGTTGCATAGGTTGGCCGCCACAGTCATTCGACTTTGCCATGCATCATTTGGTAAAAACCAAATGGACCGTAATAGAATTAAACAGTGTGTGAGGTACGAATTACCATATCTCATTAAGACGGTTAATTCCTGCCAGCGGTGCTATGCAAACTGAAGAACTATGCTTCCCAAGATACAACAACTCAAACCTGTTTGTATTAGCACTGTACAAACAAGACTCAGCCGAACACTTCTTGAAACCGGGCACATATCGAGAAGGACTTGAGAATAACTTCAGAATGAATTCATAACAACTTCATAACGACTTCAGAATAGGGGAGTCACGTCTTCTTAAAGACAAAGAATCCACAACACATGAACTGAAGAGACACGTCTCTTAAAGAAAATAAAATTGTCGAGCCGTTAACTCATAATTACAACAATCCCC
Source organism: Lenwebbia sp. NSW1173648 (assembly GCA_029784005.1). NCBI lineage: Eukaryota > Viridiplantae > Streptophyta > Magnoliopsida > Myrtales > Myrtaceae > Lenwebbia > Lenwebbia sp. NSW1173648. Next base: position 4,654,073 of record JARCGZ010000011.1, read on the forward strand.
CACATTAATGGATCAACAAGACATTTTTTACTCGAGGAATTGTAAGTGTGCTTGTGGAGGGACACTGCATCAAGATAGGTAGCTTTCACATTGAACCCTCATTAGTGAAAGCCTATCGAACTGACTTAACTAGTTAATGGACTAAGCCTTGAATCGCTAGTTGTTTGTGTAAGCCCAAACAATAAACCTCACACAGAGTCCTTCCGATTCAAGATCGGTTCTCAATTTTGTTCATTTTTTCGGCTCTGAACCTCTCGAGATTTGTGCGTGCTTTTTAGGAAATATAGCCTTCGTAGATTCCTGTAGAGTCCGCCAACTCCACGCATATGGGTGCATTCTTGACAAAGGTATCCTACCAAACCTTACTATGATTTTGTATTCCAAGATATATGAATTTTTAAACGCATAGCGTATCCTTAAAACATTGAAGGAAGCATTATTGTATCATAGGAGTGGGAGACAATGTGCACACTAGAGTTTCCAAAGTTTGCGTTGTCCTATTAAACCAAGTCTGTGGGATCTCCGATCACTATGTTAGGTTTCCACCTTAGAACCTCTTTACCGAGTTAAGACTTTTAACCCTATTCCCCTCGACGTGTAGTTTACATGCTCTCTTGACAAACCCTTTGTCAGCGGATTCGCAATGTTTTCCTTGGAATTTACAAAGTCTAAAGAAATTATACCATTCAAAAGCAATTGCCTTGCAATAGACCTTGCCCTACATCACGTGAGAAACCCCGAATGGATTGTAACAAAATTAAACAAGAGGTGAGGTGCGGATTACCGAATCTCCTTAAAGTGATTTGTTCCTACCAACGATGCTATGCAGACTCAAGAACTATACCTCCTAAGATACAACATCTCGAGCCTGTTTGTATTAGCACTATATGAACATGACTCAGTCGAACACTTCTTGAAATCAACACACATCGAGAATGACTTAAGAACAACTTCAAAACGAATTGAGAACGACTTCTGAAGAAGAGGAGCGTCGCGTCTTCTTAAAGAAAATTAATCCCTTACACGTGAATTGAAGAGACACGTCTATTAAAAATAATGAAATTATCGAGTCATTGACTCGTAATTATAACATAATCTTTTGCTAGAAAGCGAAAAATACTATTTGCTTTCTAAGTGTAAACAAACACGCCAGTCAAACCAAGTTAAGCTCAAGTGTCTCGAGTGTTTCATTGACTCGAGTATTGGGATTAAACTTAATTGAATGTCACTGAATTTTAATGAGTTTTGCAATCAAGCCATTAGGCTTTGAATTATTAGCACTTGGTTGGCAAATTGGCTCGATTCTGGTAAAAGTACATCAACAACGAAAAAAGAAAAGAAAAAACCAAAAATTGGTTTATTAGATGATCGAATTTGGATGACCGATGAAATTTACGTGACGTTTTAGTTAGAAATCATGTTTATTTGACATTGGCTATGCCCTTGCCTAAGGATAAATTACAATCTCTTCTTGCTCTTGGATACAATTCTTCTTTCTCATATTTGATGTGTAGTATGCACTTTTCTAATATGGAACTCGTATCTTTAAAGAATAAATTATCAAAGGATGTAATCTTTGCAGTTTGTCAATGAGTATTTTTCAGTATTTGCTAAGCAATTAATTAAAAGAATTAAAAGTTCTAATGCGTAATCCCTACTAAAAAAATTAAAAAAAATTATAATTGCATATTCTGCATAAATGCTAAAAAAAATATTGGTTAAAGGCTTTTGGAGCAAAGCAAAAGAAGGAACGAAAAAAGGCTGGATGAAGGGACGGACCCAAAATCTAAGGAGGGGGCTAAGAGTCAAAAGAAAGGAATGATTGACGGCATGTGGTCCACCGGCGTATTGATGAGCGACACGTGGTGAGGGAGTCCCCTCACGGTGGGCTCCACAAGCGTAGGGAATCGCCACCACCTCCTGATGGACGGATCTGTCGCGGTAATGATTGTGAAGCGTCTGATGGTGCGTTGACTGGGTAGTTGTTATGTATCATTATTACATCGGTGGGTAAATTTACTAATCGGAGGTGGGAGTGAGACATGTGAATTCTTGTTGAAAACTATTTAATAACGTCATCTGTTAAAAAGAACAATTTTAAGTTGTCGCGAGGGCAAGGGTAGAATTAATCCTTTTTTCGAGGTCTTATTGTAAATATTACGATTAGCGGTGAGGGAAGGGGGGGTGAATAAAGACTAAAGAGTTCGGATATGGTTGTCCATGCGTTGCACCGATGGCCATCAGTTGGAGGGACGATGACAAGTCCTTCGGAAGAGAGAGAGAGTCTTCATGCTACGATGGGCCTATTTGTCACGGAACTATTATCCGATCAGAGGTTGATGACGGATACAATGCATTTTGGTGCATTTTCCAATTCAAGAGTGTATATGTCAAAATGAGTCATAAACACATTTCTTAATCATATATGATAGGCTGACTTGTTATATGAATTAATCATATTCAATAAATGGGTCACAAATGAGTTTAAACATGAAATGAGTGTTAAATGTGTAATAAATTGACTGTACATTGATCATACACGGGCTTACAACTTATTTAGACCCAATGACTCTCTATTCATTCTCTCTCACATCAGTTTGGATATGAGTTTTTCTAAATTGGATTAAAATAATTAAAGTGTTATAGGAATATGAGTCGGGTCGGTATGAGTTACTAGATTTGCATTGCAATAAAATGAGTCATAAACGGGTTAAATGGATCTATTTGGGTTGAACAATTTATGACCCAACCCGATTCACTCGTTTGATAGGTCTACGTCTAGGTCGAGAATTTCAAAGGCACGTTAGTGTATTGTATCCCCATTTTTTTAACGTCCATTTTACACTTGGTTACGACGTGCTACGCCATTTTTTTTGGCATGTGGCTCACGTGCAAAATATTACGGACTTATTAGTTACGTCTTTTCATGGTACCGACTGTTACAATGGTAATTGGATGTTCGAGCAATTACTTTCGAACCTTAAGCTGTTATGAAGAATAATGTCCACGCGATGTCAAGATAAGCCATGTGAACAGTCGTCGGGAGACAAATTATGTAGGAAAATATGGTCGAATGGGATGAACAACAGAATCAGACTTTGAGACGTGATAACACTCTATTTAAAGATTTATTGCCCAGCAACGTTGCTAATGATTTTCAGCAAATATCCTCCAAGATACAACAAAGTCTCGGCGAGAATAGAAGATAGTAATTCTGATAATTCTCCAGGATCTCTCTAGGGAAACAATTAGAAACAAAGGCTGTAATTCTCTAGTTTTGAAAGAACAGAAATTAGAAGGAGAAGAAGTGAAGTTTTGAAATTGAATAAAATAGTTGAATATATAATAAGAAAATAACACAACTTTTCACGTCCGAAAAGCAGTTTATTCTCATACTCTTCGTGTCCAATTACAATTAGTTCGAACATACCTCCTTATGTTCTAATAACTGCACCATTCGAACACACCTATTCATGTTCGAACCAGTAGTAATGTCCGAACAGACACAAATACTCGAAAGGTTATAAGAGTGTCGGTTTGGCAGTTACGTCCGAACAGACACAAATCTTCCAAATTGATAGCAAGAAATTAATACAAAATTTGAAATTAAAAATAATAATAATAAATTAACTTTAACTCCTACTTGAGGAGTAGGATTGAGTGCTAGGGTATAGCGGGGTGTAGCCCACTTGCCAATTTCTTCATTTAAAAGACTATGATAGCTTCTGACCAATAAAATATCTTGCGTTCTCTCATCTTTCCTACATGGGATAAGAAAAATGACATTTTTGTTTGTTTTGCATGCAAACAAACTTCAACAAATTCAGCATCCTTGGAAGAGCAAATTGAAAGGAAAAGGGAATACATGGACAAAGAATCACGTACATCGTGGAAGCCCGTGCTGGATCACCGGGTACGGGCTCGTTTCGCACCTGCGTGGGCCTGTTGGGAGGAACTTTCTGGCGGGCTCATCATTAGAGAACCCACATAAGATTTTCATCCTTGTTTCGCTCCCTTGTTTTCCGGTACAAGCAGTGTCCTCCCATTCCTTTTTTTGGGTGTTTGTCCTGGGACATTGACTGGCCTTTGCCATGTTTTGCCGACCACCATCCCGCAATCGACGCGACTTTGATTTTGTTTTCTCATTCGAGTCACACCCCGATCATGATATGTACTGTTAAATGGCTAGTTGCAGATATATACCATGTTACGGTTTGAATCCTCAACATTTTTGTCCCTGGAAATTCTGTTGATATATGAGACGCTTTGAGGTCAAAGGTTCGCATTTGCTGTACTTTCTTTTTTCCAGGATATTATTTTGTCAATGCTGTTATTAGCGTTGTAAAAGGTGGTCACAGGGCTTGGATTTCTCATTTTCATCATTGCACTTAAAACTTCCGTGCCGGGAAGCCTGACAGATGGCTTTTCATTCTGAATTTTGATCCAAGAACGATGGTTAATGCGCGAGGTTGGGAATTTACAAAGTCAGTCCTGACGCTCTAAATTCCTTTGAGCAAGACTTAAGATATTCTACACATCTCACTTTGACATGATAACTAAGCAGCATCAAATCCGTTTAAATTGCAAATTTCGTGGACCCTCTCCACGTTATGACCCACTGCTCATTACTTTCGATTTTCAATAAGATTTTTTTTTAAAATAAAGGCCCGAAGTGCCATCATTTTCTCAATTAAGAGCTGAAATGGACATTGTTTCAAATAAGGGCACGAAATGGATATTATTTCAAATAAAGGCATGAAGTGGCCATATTAGTCTAAAAAAAGAGTCAAACTCACTGGTCGGTCAGGGGTATTTTCATCATTTATTGTTTTTCTTTTTTTTCTTGCTTTTTTTATTACTAAAAGATTAAAAACAAAAACACAGGCGGGACGCAGCCCTCTCGTAGGCCATTGCCGCCGCCTCTCTATCCCGCATGTATTTCTTCTTCTTCTTCTTCTTCTTCTTCTTTTCTTTTCATTTCATTTAACTAAAAATTAGGCTAAAATTGTATTTTAAAAAAAATGCCCTTGATCGGCCTGAATATTTAGCTGGCTGGCCAGCGAGGTCGGTCTCTTATTTGAAACGGCCATACGCACTTTAGATTCTTATTTAAAACTGTCGTGCTACTTCATGACCTTATTAGAAATAGTGAAAATTTCAAAAAAGGGCATGAAGTACCATAATTTTCTCAAATAAGGGCCTAAAGTCGAATTTATTTTAAATAAGGGCATCAAATGCTCAAATTGTTTCAAAGAAGGGCCTGATCGAAGGGTGTTTTCGTCTTTTGCTTTTTTGAATTTTTTTTCTTTTTTCTCCCTTCCCCTCCCTTCCGCTCCACTCCCCTGCCTAGGTCATCACTGGCCTAAGCTTGCCCTTACCTGAGCCGGCGTCGGCCTCACTAGATCCGGGGATGGTAGCCCTCGTCGGCGCGAAGGCAACCCTCACTCGGCTAATGAGGGCTTCCCTCGGCCGACGTCGGCGAGGGTCGCCCTCGCCCGCTCGACGTCGCCTAGGCGAGGGCAGCATGAGGCTGGCGATGGCAGCGCTGGCCTTGCCTGGGCAGGCGAGGGTAGCCCTCGTCGGCGCGAGAGCAGCTCTCACCTGGGCGGGTGAGGGCTTCCCTCGGCCGTCGTTGGCAAGGGTTGTCCTTGCTCGCCCGACGCCGCCCAATCGAGGGCGACATGAGGCTGGCGATGGCGTGGGGAGGGGAGGGGAGAAAAAAGACAAAGAAAAGGTGAAAAGAAAAAAGAAATGGCAAAAAAAATAGAAAAAGAATAAGAATAAAAGATAAAACTGCCCTTCGGTCAGGCCCTTCTTTGGAATAATTTGAGCACTTCAAGCCCTTATTTGAAATAAGGTCCACTTCAGGCTTTTATTTGAAAAAACGAAAGCGCTTCAGGCCTTTTTTTTAAATTTTCCATCAGAAATAAGAATAACTTTATATACTTATTTGAAAAGATCAGGACACTTTGAATTGTTATTTGAAATTTTCCTGCGATTTAAAAGACATAATCGGGCAAAGGCGGAATCACGAAAAAGTTGGATGCTGACTGCTGTTTTGGGGATGCTTCTCCGACAAGGACTATTCACCCTGTGTAGCAGGAAAAACAACAAAAAGATTCGTGAACTTGAAGCCACGTGGCACGATCACGGCGGTTCTTTTGCTAAGGACAGCACGCAGAACCCGAGGAGCCGAAGCTCTCCCTTCCGGATCCTTCTCTGCATTCGAAAGTTTTAAGGAGTGATTGAGAAACCACGCTGGTTCACGGGGCTGACATGGGAAAAAACTATTGGCGCCTACCTGTGGTTGTCAAATGTTTGCCGTTGCCGGTCGGAATGGGAGGCGGTCGGCTTGGCGTTTATAGGGTTCCCATCTCACACCATCTTGATTAGAGACGGCAAAAACCGACCACAAGAATCTACCCACAAACCGATTCGATCCGATCCGAACCGAATTAGGCTAAGAAAAGCCAACCACTTGAAAATATTCGAAATTAACTTAATGCGACGAGATCGAATCATATTCAACCATTTTTTTTTTCGAAATATTCAACCATTTAAGTTTGATCCGATTCAAAGTCGAAGAAAATCGAAGCTTTAGTGAACCGAACGTGACTTTGCCCTGGCATGTACAATATTGACACCAAACTAATCGGAATAATTGAACACACTCAACCCGAAATTGTTGGAGGTCGGCAAGTTGGACCGACTTAAAAAAGGGAAACCTAATCCTTTTGTAGTAGAGAATCTTGAAATATTTCGGACATTTTAGTTTGTAAATTGGTGGGGTATTTCCTTTTTATGATATTAGTTATTTTAGTTTCGGAGATTCTGCTAAACTTTAAATAAAGTAATTTGACACATCTTCAAGCTAAAAAAAGCGTATCGACCGGAATCTATAAATTGTGTCTAGATAACTTGGGTTACGTATTACATTTATTTTGTTTTACACATTTTTGCTTCCTTATAATTAGTATAACATGTTAATATGTTGCAATTTGAAAGGTATATTATTAGAACTGAATTGGGTCAAATCAAAATATTCAAACTGAATTGACATCCATAAATAGATTTAAGACTTTTCTTTATAATTGTCTCGAGAGTTTTAGAATTTCCGTCTAAGTCGTAACGGATTAGGGAGACGATCAAGAGGTCCGCCCCATCCCGAGTCGCTCGTTGCCTTGCTGTAGTCATTGTTAGAACTCTAACGACGTTTGCTAGAGACGCCTTCACCAAATAGAACCCATTCACATCGCAATTTATAACACGCGACGAACCAGGACAAGGGGCAAAACTGGTTGTATCGCATCGGTACGGAGGCTATCTTCGTCATTGTGCGGTAACCCTCTTGGAGTTTGAAACCCGCGCGAACTCCAGAAGAAGAGGACCATTCCATGATGATTGCCCAACGTACTCTCGCGCTGCTACTCCACATCGTCCCGATCCTCGCCGCCGCTTCCCCTGTCCCCACTCTCCAATCCAACGGCATCGACTTCATCCGCGCCAGCTGCGGCGAAACCCTCTACCCCGACGTCTGCTGCAGCTCCCTCTCCACCTACGCCGGCTCCGTGCAGCAGAGCCCCGGCCAGCTCGCCCGTGCCGCCATAGCCGTCAGCCTCGCGAGCGCCCAGAAGATGGCGGCCTACCTCGCCGACCTCTCGCGCCGCCACGCCGCCGACCCCGGTGCCGAGCCGCGGGCCGCTTCCGCCGCGCTCGGTGACTGCCTCGCCAACATGGGGGACGCGGTCGGCGAGATGCGCGGCTCGCTGAAGCAGATGCGGAGGCTTGGGGACGTTGGCGGCGTGAGCCAGGAGGGGTTCAGGTTGCAGATGAGCAACGTGCAGACGTGGATGAGCGCCGCCCTGACGGACGAGGACACGTGCACGGACGGGTTCGAGGAGGTGCCGGAAGGGGAGGTGCAGTCGGTGGTCTGCGATCGGGCGGGGGAGGTGAAGAAGGTGACGAGCAACGCATTGGGGTTGGTGAACTGCTATGTGAATAAGGAGGCACCTTGAATGAGATACTGAAGCAGTTCTTTCTTTTCCCCATCATTTTGCATTCCCTTCACTGCCTGGATATGCATTTTATTTTAGGTTTCTTGTGTGATTACTAATGTACATAAAGTTCGCCAAGTGAAAGAGTTATATTCTACCTAATTCATTCATGAGATTAGTAGATTATTTTATGAGAACTGCGTTGAAAATTGCTGCATTCTCTTATGTGATTGCTCTCTTCTCCCGGCACAGACCCTCTAACGAGTTTCACAACTTTCTCAACGAAAGCATGTTGATTGTACGGGATGTTGATTTAAAATTACTGTACATAGCAATGCTAGCTCAACTAACCAGTTTACGAAATCGAAATCCAAGCGATCGGGAAAAGATAAATTTATGGTACTCGATGATTTTATTGACTGCAAATGACCTTTAAACAAGCGGGTGTCGTATTCAAAATACTAATGTAAAACTTATTACATCATTTTGGGTTCACATCACTAATTTGTACATGTGAACCACCTCCCTTTAGCAGAGGAAAGTGTAAACTGCGAAAGCATATTCGGCATTCATCATTACAAATACTGATGATCAAGATGCGATTATATTTAACTCCTTAGTGAAATTTAAGAACAACTATTTTAGGTAGAGAGACAAGGAAGAGGAATATTGTCGCCATTGACATTGGGTCCTCCACTCCATTTAATTAACTAGTCAAGGACAAAACATACACTAATCATCATTTTATGATTCTGTTTTGAACGAACCACAGCGATAGCGAATGCCTATTAAAGTAACGAGTGATCTGACCAAAAAGAAAAAGAAAAAGAAAAAGTAACGAGTGGTTGGAAATCGATGTGGGTGGACTGGACACTCGGGTGTCGGACTCGTAAAGTACTTAGAGCACGACACTTATGAATCCTTAATATTAACAAAGCTTTGGCAAGGAGGAAGAATCTAATCAATCAGTACGCTACGGAGCTTTTGAATCTGCTAAAAGATTGTTAAATCATCCGTAGCTGTACAATCGAGAACGATAACCTCGAATCTTGGAATGAATAAGAGGAAACCTAATGGATGTTCAGGCTTTGTTTATTTCGTGAAAAAACGAGGGATTTGAAAATTTCTTTCTGTAAAAGCGATCCCTTGTATCCCTAAAATAGTTATCCAGTGGAAAATATTTTCAATATCAATAACAATTTGTCTAAATATTTTCATGAACGATGAAAATATTTATCGTTCATTCATTTTCATAAGCATAATAAGCGATTATTGTTAAAAAAATATTTTTCAAAATTATTCATTTTTTACGAAACAAACGGAGCTTCGATCATTCGACCGACTCTCGGCCTCGGCCTACAAAGCTCAACCGCAAAGCGTGGAATCGCTGTCCGGGAAGGCCCGTATCGGCGCATAAAGACTGCCAAATCACGTACGGCCCATGATTGACATCCAAGCTAAATTTGAATGAGTATTGTCTGTATATATTGGAAGGGTCATTTTGGCTTTTAGCGACGATATGGACAGAGCCAGATGCTGCACGTGAAGCGAATAGACCAGAGAGAGAGAGAGAGAGAGAGAGAGAGAGGTCAAAAGAAGACACAAAAACGAAATCGAAATCCTCTCTATTTAGGGTTAAATTAATCTTTTCAATTTAGTCCATCTAAAATAAACGAGACATAAGCAAGTACATATCGGACTTTGCCATGTTATCATGATGTCCCAAAACTCCTGGAAAGAGCCTTCCCATTAAACCGCAGTCTCAAACTTCTCTATCTCTTCACGCTAGTATGACGCCGGTGCCGAGCGGATTTAAGCTCCTTTGCCGGCATCAATGCATCCATCCCCAAAATTCCACCACCTCGAATGGCATCTACCCGTTGTTGTTGACCCTAGGTCAGAGGTCGATGACGGTCGCCGAACTTGCGTCGGAAATCAACTGTTGCGTATCGATTGGAGCGCGTGTGCAGATTAGAGTTTCGGTTGGTTTGGAAGCGAGGGCTTCCCATGCAATTGGTGGAACTTGATTAACCGCGACGATTGGATTTCGATTAAGCTGGTGCGCCATTCATTTTTCATTTTGAGCGGAAATGAAAGATGTTAATTTATTTAGAAAGATGGAAGTCTTTCTTTTTGGGCCAGACACAGCCCAAGTCTTCTTGCCCACTTCATCTTCTGTCGGACGTGATCCTTTGCGGTCCAAAGCCCAAATCACTCATAGTCGTGATCTCAGCTCTGGCAGTGGATCGGCCCAGTTTAGTTCGAGTTTAAAGTTGTCATATGAATACAAGTATTTTTCTATGCTAAACATTATGGGAGATCGTGCATAAGAGGTAAAAGTCTGGATGTATTAGCATACGTCAACATTATAGAATCCAAACACAAAAAAATACAATAAAATTGGAAACACGTCTCGACCATCTAATTGAGAAGACGGAAGTGATTTAAAAAGGTTTCCCAAATTGGGAAAGAGTTTTTCACTCTTGCTGGGCTATGGACTTCTTTTGAGACGTGTGCATCACTATAGCAGCAGATCAATCTGGGTGATTCAAGCAAAATTGCGAAGTAGGGTTTAACCCGGATTTTTTTTTTCCAAGCGTTGGATACATGAAATGGAGTTGTACGGGTCATGAGGAGTGCTTGCGCTCCACGCGGTCTAATGGTTGAGATATACAAGGAATAACGCCAGTGGAGTATGTAAATGTAAACCAATCTTATGCACACGTGAGATTGATCTGTTGAGGTGTGGTTCATACTCCATATCGACAGGAAAGTATATGAGAGCTGCCCTGGCAGGGACTGTCAGGGAATTTTTATAATTTGAGCCCATATTTTATTAGAAGTTTAGGGCTTTAGCCCATGAATAGTTACTGTTATATATGATATCTTTCTCTTGTAATTGAGAGTTGTAACAGAGAGGTGAGAGATGTTAATTATTGTGAAATCCTTCACTGAATATAGCCTTAGTTTAAGAGTGAACCGGGATAAATCTTGTATCTCGACTTCTCATTATCGCATTTACTCTCTATTTCGTTATGTTACGACAGCCTGTAATCGACACTGATTTTGTGGATAATTAAGTTTATCCATATTTGGGACCGCCTTGCATCATTAGGAAATTCTCGAACTTGAAAGATGATAATGCTCCCCACTTTAAAAAAGAAAGGGACATGGGGTGGGACTAAGGAGCTCTTGGCCATGAATAGTGGATGAGGTATCCAGTAGCCGATTCAGATTGGAATATCAAGAACTTTCTACATTATTTAATGCTTGGAAGCAATCGGCAGGCGGGAATATTTAATAAGTAATGCACATTATAAGACGTGCTACCCTCTGAATTTAGTAAAACAGTTCATCGATTGAACTTCGTCACTCGTGCATATCCCTGAAGGGGGATATAAAATTCTAACTAAGAGACATGCTGGGGAAAATTAGTAGTTCATCTGGCTATTGGACCCAATAACGTGGTCTTGACCACAATTTCCTTGCAAAATCATTTTTCGAACAGCTACTGAAAATTTCGAGGCTCGCTGCTCCTCTAGGGTTTCTCTGTCAACCCGCCGCCCCCAACCTTTTTACTGAAGCAGACGACCCTGAGGGAGGGAGCCCTCCCGCTTCTTCCTCCCCATCTCCTATTCCATTTTTATTTTCTTATTTTTGTTCCTTTATTTCTCTATCTTTTAGGTTTCTTCATCGATTCTGTAGAAGACGCGGTTGACATTTTCCACGAAAGTAAGCTCTTAAGATCGAAGTGTGAGTGCCTTGGAAGAATCTGCTCTTTCCGAATCTGTTCGCTCGTTCCGGCTTCAGGTGTTTGCTCCAGATAGTCGAGCGTTCGCTACTGTCTTTAGCTATCGGCTTATCTGAAAGTAATTTTGTGATCAACTGGTATCTCTTTTGTCGCAATTCTCTCCCAATCTAGAAGTAGATCTAGATTTGGGTGCTCTCCTATCCCGATTGAGATAAATTTGGGATTTACAAGGCGTTTTCTGTATTTTTTCAACCTATTAGTGTTGTTGTGGTCTCTATACGATGATGATACTGGGGACGCCGAACTTAGACGCGCACTTCCTTTTGGCAAACCGTAGTCATTATAGAGAAATTTCTCGACGTATGCTCATCACTGATGATGATGCGAGATTCGGTGATCAGCCTTCGAAAGAGCTTTGATGCTACGACAGTTCCGTCTTTGTGGAATGTGCCAGTCTTTGCAAGCAGTACCAAGTTGATTCACTTTTCAGATTTACTTGTTCGTTCCGACAAAAGAAAAAGGAATTTCGAGAGGTGTCCCGAATGGCTTCCCAGCCTTTAAATTTGACTTAAACCCTTCACAAATAAGCCTTTATAAAGATTGAATGCTCTCGTTATCCAACATTTTCCAATCGATGGGACTTGTAAGCCGGTTGCGTAAAGCCATAAGAGCCCCGCCAACGTTGGGTGCAACACGTTTGGAGCCCACCTCCATACAACTTGCCAAGGTGCCTTAATTAGAAGGTACAAGTCATACGAAGGGAACAAGAATTTGCCTTTCAATCGCAAAATTGATGAGATAATGCTAATGTTGATGGTAAATGGTAATAGTAATGACGCTTTGAGGTCTTTCTGTGCGGTCTCGGATTGAAGCGCTATGCACTTTCAATTAATTAAGTTGACGGAAGATCCCATCGTTATATATTGTTTTGAATCTTTAAATATGTAGGAGTTATCCCAATTAACTAACGCAATTTTCTTTAAAAACTCAGGTATAATCCCAGCTATTTGGAGACCCAGGCCACGGTGAAAAGTCGCACATCATCCTTCTTGTGAATCCAATTAATGCAATATATGAGCATTGAGAAGCTCATTCGTTTATCTTTATATAAGGAAATGTTACTAAAAAAGTCCTAAACTTATTACAATTGTCCCAATTCAGTTTTAAACCCTTTGACTTTGTCTCAATTCAGTCTATCCGGCCTACTTTGGCCGGCCAACGCTGATGTGGATAATTTTTAATAATATATTTAATTTTTCTTTGAAATTTGTATTTGTATTTTTCTTATTTTTCTCTTTCTTCCTCCAGCCGGTCGCCTACCGATCTGGTGACCGGCTGGAGGAAGAAGGAGAAGAAAATAAATAAATAAATAAAAACTCTAAAAAATTTAAAATACTATTGAAAATTACCACATCCGGTTGGCCAAAATTGACCGGATGAACTGAATTGACATAAATATAAAAGGTTTAAGACTCAATTGACAAACTAAAATGAACCTCTTTTAGCATATAAATGTTGTACTCATCTATCATTGCTCAACAGAAAAATCCAAGGGCATGATTAAGATCGATTAACTAACGTTAGTCATCTGTTTCTTCCTGTGTACAATCCAATGGATCAAATAATGAGTCGCGATTTCTGCTCGCAAAGAAATTCAGACACCCTCGAGAAGCGATGTTGCATTTGTCGATCAATCTTTTTCTATCACCACCTTTAGGCAACCGGACACAGGGTGACACTTAAGGCTGTGGGGGTGACACGTGTCATAGCTGGGGATAGCTGAGAGGCAGGATTCAAAGCCATTGCAATGGCGCCACGTGTCCGGACGAGAACTTGATAACGTCGGAAGAAGAAGCCAAGGATATAAACCGCATCGTGATCAAGCCCCAAAGCTTCACGTGATGATCATCGTCTCGTGTGTTTCTTTGGGAAGAAAAACCGGTGGTGATTAACTAGTTGTAGTGAAAAGTTGCACCTACGCTCATTAATGAAGAAAGATGAATTTGTGATTGATTGTGGATCGAGATGATATTACGTGTCCGTGTAGCATTTAATCAATGGAAAATTGCATTAGATTTTAGATAGTATCTTGAGTTTTTGCAATTATATTTGTAACATTTATCGAATTATGATTCCATTTCTATTTCTTCTCGCTCGAGTGTGGAGACCATGACACAATTACTTGCAAACCACACAACAAGCTTACGATGTATTTAGGAATTTAGGCTGCGTTTCTATCCCGGCACGACTGATCATCCTCTCGGACTGCCTTGGTGGGCTATATTGCCTCACCAACTAGCTAATCAGATGCGAGCTCCTCCTCGGGAGGATTCCTCCTTTTGCTACTCATCCTACGGGATATTGGCAGTTGTTTCCAGTTATTCTCCTCCTATGGGTCGGTTCTTACGCGTTACTCTCTTCTTCTTTATTTTACCATACAATTTAAAGTTTTACAAATATTTTCATCTTAAGTTCTTTAGAGTTATTTCATATATATGTTTTGGGAAAAACTTAAACTATTCTCTTCCATTCTCGAAGGTTCGAAGAGAAAGCAATAAATAGTTTTTAAAGCCCATAATTCAGACTTTCTATAAACTCTTGTGGATGATTTTACAGAAATTTTTTCTTGAAATAGACTTTCTTGCCGGCAATAGGCGTAATACATATCCACTAACTCTATCCTGAAAAGGCTAAGTTCACGGCAATGATCATCATGAACCTACCCAACATGTACGAACGTGGTTTTGTTTGAAAAATTGCTTTTGCATCCCATGAAAACCTTATCATGATAAGACATCTCTGTTAATCCAAGACTTAGAATGCCGTCCTCTCGAATACAAGGCTTGAAAACACAGGCAAATCAAAATCAACAAAGTCTAATTATTGAAACCATCGACCAAAAAAAAAAATTATTGAAACCCACTTGCACTCTTGAGTTGACCCACAATTTTTTCCAAGTAAATGCGATGCTTTCATTGGAACAAAAATAATAATATTAAGATGCCTTTCTCAATTATGTAGGAGCAACGACAAAGATGCCAATTCCATATCTCATCACTTCATCCCTACGCATTGTAATTTAAAATATGTTTCTCAAAATGTCATGTAAACCGAAACATTTACACTTCTCAACACGCACGGGAAATCTATTGTGGGGTTGGTTGAGAGGGATCCAAAACCAGAAGCTCGTACAAAACAAAACCCTAGAAAACTACGTGGCATTCAAAACCAACCACGAACTCTCCCAAGACAAGCCACGAAGGTTCCCCTTTCACGTAAGTGTCGTTGCATGGCCAAACACGTATTGGTCAAACCATGACGCTTTCAAACTCCATGGTGTGTACGTACCACGACTCACGTACTATCTATCCCCCTATATAAGTCGAACCCCCAAAGCCCAAAAACAGACCATACTTCTCCTAAAGGCCCTGCCCTACCATATCGCTCGCGCCTTCGATATGAATAAGATGGTGCACAAACTTGTTCTTTGCGCCTGCGTTCTGCTTTCTTCTTCATTCTGGTTTTTCATTGCGCACGGTGCCCCGATGGCGTTGTGCGCTCGAACCCCGTTCCCCGAAACGTGCCACTATTTCGTCGGCGCGGAATTGGTGTCGGACCTCGAGCGGAACGAGTTTTCTTTCCGTGACGTGGCCCTCAAGGTCACTATGGGAGAAGCTCTACGAGCTCACGAGCTGGTGTCCTCCATGGACCCGAGCTCCTTTGATGAGCGAGCTAGGTTGGCCTGGTCTGACTGCATCGAGCTCTATGAGGACTCGGTGCAGTTGCTCAATCACTCCGTGAGCTCAAAAAACCCTAGCGACTCTCAAACATGGCTAAGCGCTACCATCGCAAACCACCAAACTTGCCGAAATGGGTTTGAGGAGTTCAATTTAGCATCTCACTTAGAATCCTTCCCTTTAATGTTGAGCAACTTCTCTAAGTTGCTTAGTAACTCCCTAGCAATAAATAAGGTCCCGTCTCCTCCTTATTCATCAGCTAGGGTTTCGTTTAGTAAACAAGTCAGGGGTAGGCGGTTGCTCGGCGATCGCAGAAAGTTTCCATCGTGGGTTTCAGCCTCCGATCGGAAGCTTCTTCAAACGACCGGAGCTTCAGCCAAAGCTGACCTTGTAGTGGCAAAAGATGGCTCGGGGAACTATAAGACTATTTCGGAGGCGGTCGCAGCATCGTCTAGTAAGAGAAGTGGAAGTTCGAGATTTGTTATATACGTTAAAGCAGGTGTATATAGTGAGCATGTGGAGGTTGCTAGGTCCAAGAAGAATCTGATGATTGTTGGAGATGGGATTGACGCTACTATTGTTACCGGCAATAAGAATGCTCAAGATGGTTCGACCACTTTCAGGTCCGCAACTTTTGGTAAGTTACATTATCAAGCTCGATTGTCTCAAAGTTTTCTAAGTCATAATTCATGATGGCTGAGTTAACTGAAATTGAAGATAAACGATATAAACTCCCTCTATGCGGATCTTGCAAGTCAAAGTATAGGTAACGCGTATGCATGAACATGTAGGATCGCGTAAACAATACTCTCGTATTAAGTGTCATTCTCGATAATTGAAAAGCATTCTCAACTCATCGTCTATTTTAACATCGTGACCGAGAACTACTTTAAACTCACATGAATTCTCTCTTCACCCCTTGATTAATTAGTATAAAAATTTCTTGGTTAGACTTGTCAGATGTCAATATAGTTAACAAGTAGTAGTCATGGCCTCATAAAATGTGACAGCCATTGACAACCTGGTTTGACCCGCTGTCCACGTAACATAGTCGTTTTCTAGTTGTTTTTAGCAGCATTACAATGATTTAACAATAATCAAAGAATGAACAATAGCATTCGAAAAGTTCATAGTTTCCGAGGGAACCGATATGAGTCAATTTCATGTTACATATACTAGGGACAGACAAAAACTCTAAAAATGTATATTCCAAGATTTGCAAAATGAACAACCTAGAATTGAAGGTATATAACATATTCAAGAACCTTAAACAAACCAAATACTAGTGAAAGGAAGACACATACATATAAGTCAAAAGTTGTAGATAATACTTGTATCTTGCTCACTTAAAATAATGATACCCTCTCCTCCAGCTGTTATGGGCAATGGATTCATAGCACGGGACATAACCTTCCAGAACACGGCCGGGCCGCAGAAACATCAAGCTGTGGCGCTTCGCTCCGGCTCGGATTTCTCGGTCTTTTACGCTTGCAGCTTCAAGGGCTATCAAGACACCTTGTACGTCTACTCTCAACGCCAGTTCTACCGTGACTGCGACGTCTACGGGACTCAAGACTTCATTTTTGGGGATGCCGTGGCCGTCCTCCAGAACTGCAACATCTACATAAGGAAACCAATTAGTGGCCAGCCGAACACAGTCACGGCCCAAGGGAGGAAAGATCCGAACGAGAACACGGGCATCATTGTCCACAACTCTCGCGTCACGGCGTCCTCGGACATGAAGCCCGTGCAAGGCTCGTTCAAGAACTATCTCGGGCGGCCGTGGCAGAAGTATTCGAGGACCGTGTTTATGAAGACCTTCTTGGATGGCTTGATTGCCCCTCAGGGCTGGGCCCCGTGGAGCGGTAGTTTCGCCTTGAGCACTCTTTATTATGGCGAGTACATGAACACGGGGGGCGGCGCGGGAACCGGTGGGAGAGTGAATTGGCCGGGGTATCACGCGCAGATGAGCGCGACGGAGGCAGCGAAGTTCACGGTCGGGAACTTCTTGGCTGGAAATTCGTGGCTTCCAGCAACCGGAGTGCCGTTCTCGGCCGGGCTCTGAGATAATGTTGTGGGAGTGATTTTCTTTTAGGTCCTTTTGCATACTCCAAAGGAAATGTGGGTATGTGTCAAATATATATGTAAATATGATAGGGACGTTCTCCATCAAGTTGTGAAAATATGTATGGTCCTGTACTTTTGTGTATGGTATTGTTGTGACTACAATGTGAGGGAAGATGCTTTTGGTTGTGTTCACTTTGTCAATCCCAAGAAAACAAGTGAAGTACTCCAAAGGGTGCACGCTTGATTTGGCATTTGGACAGTCTTTTGTTTGAGTCATCTGTTCAAGGGTTAATGGTACTTTCACTTTAAGATTCTAGACTTCAAGTTTGCGTAGTTAGCTGGATGTGAAAAAGAAATCCCAACTCAGAAACCGAAGATGAACTGTTCGAATCCCACCAATTGCATTCAAAGTGCTTTGAAACATGACCATCTACATAGAGTAAAGATACGATCTTAACCGGCTTATGAGACTTGCAAGGTGTTCATAGACCTCCAAATTAGAGGCGTGCACGGAACTGAGCCCAATTCCAAGGTGCGGGCTCGAACCGCCTGAACTGATATGTGTTTTTTTCCTTTAATTATTCCTTTTCTTTTAGAGACCAAAGAAAAGGAAATTGCCAAAACTCTGATCCGATCCGATCCGGTTTCTATTTTAGGGTGGAACTGGCCCAGCCTGAGAATCGATCACCCTTGCTTCAAATAGCGGTCTCTATTCTCATGTTCTGAATTATAAAAGGGAAAAAACATTCCGCGGCACAATGATCCGGAATCAATACAAAAGTCTTGCTTTTCTCCTTATTAAGCTCATCGATATTCGATAGTGGAGAAAAGGGTTTACATGAATATTGTCATTATAGAGCTCAAGTTTAGAGATTCTGTAATCGTAACTAATTATTCTACACGTGTCTTGCTAACGGCGGTACTTATCTATGTCTTTTATATATTCCATTGCCAAAGAACAGTTTTTCGGGCAATTTTTTCGTTTTTCTATTCTATTTCGCGTAACTTTTGAAGAAAAATCTTCTCGTATACACGAAATTACTTCAAAATCAAGTTATTAGAACACATTTATTATTGTTTTTTCTATTGACCTAGTATAACTAGTATCCTTGGGGAACCAATATTTTGTATCTCGTGCATAGTGACGTGATCAATACCATAGGGAAAATTGCCGAAAAAGTCATAAACTTATTGCACTTTCAGTCTATCTAGCCAACTTTGGCCAGCAGGCGCTAAAGTCGAGACAAGGACCAACAATGCAGATACAGACATATCTCAACGTTATGTTTCTACATCTGAGTTACAATGCCCTTTTAAGTCGGGTGGAATTATTTCCGTCGTAAAATATTTATCAGATGCTTCCGTTAAAGTAACCCACATTATTTGTTTACTAACAGTGTTTTGATTAGACATTCTAACGACTTCGAAAGTTGGGGTTTAAAATTGTAAGAAAAGCCCTCTAGGCTCTATGTGGGACAGCGCTTATAATTCTGGATGGGAATCTCTTTTCTAATAAAACTTTATGATTCTGCTTATCTTCCTGACTTCATAGAAATTTAGTTAATTCATTTAAGAGCGGCCATAGGTTCTGGACCCCATACTTAAAAGATTGCTGTGATCTGTCGTACCTCAAATCGTGGTTGACGGGGGTACCCACCATCCATGCAATTTAATTCGTATCTACAAATATAAACATTGACTTGCGAGCACTAAGGACTCGGATAAGCAACGATAAGGACGAATATAAACATTGATTTGCGAGCACGGACGAATATAAACATTGACTTGCGAGCACTAAGGACTCGGATAAGCAACGATAAGGACGAATGGTTCTCTGCACATTTCTTTACGTTTCGTTAGGATTACACTATAATTAGCACATTGCATCTCTCTATTACATTACTCAGTTACAAGCGAAATAGATAATATATAGCAGTAGCTATTAATGGGCCCAAACTCAAACTACCAACAAAACACGGCTCAAGCTATAATAACCCTTTGGTGTCTCGGAGGCAGCCCTCCCGGACCCCTGCCTGCCACCGTTGAGTGGGACTCCCGTGCCTTTCTGTCGATGGGGATTATGAACCATACCCCAACACGTTTCATGTATTCTTGCGCATATCATTCTCAAATAATTTAAGTATGTCGACCTAACCAAGATAAGCTTTTGACAAAAGGCCTACGCTTGAAGATTGGGGGCACTTGATTTCGAAATTAGAGGGCCGGCTGTTCAATAATAGATGCATTAATGCTTATCGTAAACCGATATAATTTATTTTGCGAACATCTTGAACTGTGCTTAGCCAAGAAGAAGAAACTATCAATGCAACAACTGGCCGACAAGGACTCGGCATCGGAAGTCATAGTTTTGGCTGGTATTAATTTTTCATGATTTGGCCAACTTGACAGTTGTTATGTCGATAGAAAAGGTGTCGTCGTCATCATCACGACGAGAAATGATAGGCGACGCTTAAAGTTTTAGCCCTCGGGAAAAACTCGTCGGGCTAGCGCTAGCAAAAAAAGGCCGGTAAAGTTCGAGCCGAACGGCGAGACATCTATAGGCATGGAGCGAGCAATACGTGTTCAATCAAATATTAAGAGGCCCGAACTGCCTTTTGCCGACGATGATTCATTGAGCCTCCAGACGAATTTGAGAGAACGAAAGAGAATGCCAAACCAGCCAACAAAAGTGAAGAGGATACGGCAAGCTACTTCACGTTCACGATCGTTGCAAATGTCCCAAGCCTAACACAGGTTCTACAATTCTGTTGCTCGGCTGCCCTTGGGATATTCGAATGCAGGAAGGAGAACAAAGCTGCATCGTCTGGCACGACTCGCAGTTTTCCAATGACAAGAGGCAAGCCACGAAAGGAACTGAGAAATTGACCACCTACCAATCACATCAAACTCCAGAAGGCTGAGAAACTGACCACCCACCAATTTTGTTACATCAGGAGTTTCTGTCGAATAACCTCGACGTCGTACCTGCAACGCAATGGGACCATGCCAGCTTGCAGTTTGAACTGCAAACTAAGTTGCCTCTAAAGGGAATCTTTCATTTTCCGGCCCCAAACGAATGTCTAAAGTACATTGGAACCATATAACAGCCAAAGATATGCCTCTTAGACTGCGTTGGGGGAACCCACTTGCAAAGCTCTTTGGGCCTGTAAAGTCCCTTAATCAAATGCTAGAGTGTTTGGCAATTAGTTTTGAAGAGCTCATTTTCCAAATGCTAGCATTTCCTTAAGGCCTTTAACTCAAGGCTCCCTCTTACTTGCTTCGGCTTTCTAGCTTTCTCGGCATACAAAAGACCCAAGTTAATGAATATTTTTAATTTCCAATCTTGGCCTCACTTAGTCTTCATAATTCCACATTAACCCTTTTTTAAGTTAAAAACCCTTGCATCTGTCGCCTATCTCCTCCCTCGCTATGCTTCGCTCGCGTGATCCCCTCTCGAAACGCAGCTCACTAGCCTCTCTTCGTTCCCCCACGAACGCAGCTCAGCTGGTGACATCACCTGCCTGCACGCCTTAGGTCGCCTGGTAGATGCTCGTCGCCGATCGCCTGGTCTACGGTCGCATTGCCGCAGCAGATCTATTGTCGCAAGGTTCGCCGAGGTAGCGCGATCCCCACGTTACCGTGCCTGAAGAAGATATCCCTAGAAATCTTCTTCATCTGAAATGCGACGACCATGGAAGCTCCGAAGAAATGGAACGTCAACTTCATGAAGCACCTGAAGCGCAAGGTCTATCGCGATGGCTTCCTCTCTCTCTTCGCAACTCCACGGACAAGGTACCTTTGGTTTCACTACCAATCTCTGCCACGAATGTCCAACTCAGCCCGATCAGCAATTTAGTTACGTTCGATATGGCTCGGACATGATTCGGTTTGATTAGCTAGTCGATTTCAAAAATGCAGTAGCAATCGATCCGTTACGGTCTTTCCCCGAATTTAGCTTGCTCAATCGTACTGAATGGCAATAACTCGATGCTGCTTAGGATTATGAATATGTCTATCATCACGGATTGTTCTGTTTTGTGCTTTTGGTTGTAATACTCTCCGTGGTTGAGCTTGTTCTCAGTAGATTGTCCATGCCCTAATTGATGGCGGATATATGACAAGTAATGCTGTATGATGGCAGTGAACTGCTGTTGGAATGTAGGATTTTGGTGAATGATGAAGTTGTTCGTTCCAGGGAGACACTGATGTTCAATGCTTATTTGGTTGGTGTTGGAGAGCCCGAAGGAGGGCAAAGTTCATTGTTTTTTGAGAGCCTGAACAGCTATTTTTGTTTTGGCAGCGAACGGTACTTTCGATGTTGTGCTTTGATTGAGGATATTACTGCTCAAGTAATACAAAGGTTTTTTTTTTTTTTAATGTAGATGGAAGAGTGCAATGTATCTAGAAGTAGATTGGGAGAGTTCGCGTACTGATGTTATTGGTGATGTTGTAAAATTTGGGATTTTCTTAGTTGAATTGGAGAAATAAAACTGTCATTTTGTCTGCCTTGGGTGCATATGTTTCGTGTAATTCGCAGTATTGCAGCTACCTTGGATTAGCTGCTCTTAGTTTTACTTTGTTTTGACAACTTTGTGGCATTATTGTGGTATTTTGGTAGAAAGATGTACAAAATGTTGCGATTGCATTTGCCAAAGCATTTGGGGTATTGCCTTTCTGCAAGTCTGAGTTGATGAATTGTGGAGACTGTGCTTTGTTTGATGCTAGTTCCTTTATTTTTTATTAAAACGAGAGGATCGTCTTCAACTCTCTTTCTTTTGTATGTCAGAATTTAGTTAATGCAATGATACAGTTTAGAGGAATGAAGAAAACATAGAGAGAAATTGGTTGAAATCTGTGGTGAATTGAAATCTTTCTTTTGAAGTGATGTATTGCCTTTTCTACAAGTTTTTTTACTTGAAATCTGTGAAGGTTCTTATTTACTACTGATGAAATCCGTATGAATGGCTGCTGGCAATAGAGAAGGTTTCCGCATAATGCCACCATTTATGCTTTGGTGTTGGCGGTTTTGATAGATTGAATCCAAGAGCCTTCGATGTCAAACTTAGACAATGTATTATCATAAACTCTTATAATGGTTTTGGAAGCTGAGGATCGTGTTTTTTGTTGCAGTGTACGACGGCGTCAACAACGACAAAACTAGATGGGTATCTCTATGTGGCATGAAGTTTGCATATCCACAAGTCCAGCTTGATGTGCATTCAGATAGTTGATCTCATGGAGCATATAATCATTCAAAAGGGATCGACTCGGTCCTCTACGGAAGAAATTCATTGTCTGTGAGCTTTGCTAGATGAGATCTTCAGCAAGTTTGGAATGCTTTGCTATTTCTTTCTTGTGTGTGCGTGTTTAGTAATTGTCCAGAATTAAGAAGTCCAGCTGCAGGAGGACATATGTATGAGGTGTGTGGCAGTGAGCACGTTTGATGGTATTTTCTGAGTGTGGTTAAACATTGTTTCGCATTTAGGTCAAATGTAAAAGCAGAGAAAAGTACACCAGGAGTGCCATAACTTGTGTATGACGTTCACTTGAGTGCCACAACTTTTTTTTCGCTCACTTGAGTGCCAAAAATTTGAAAAATCGATCACTTAAATGCCATCTCTGATTTACCTCAACGAAAAACCTGATGTGGCACCGCCGGAGCAATTTTTCTGAAATTTTTAATGTACACTTGGATTTTATTTTTTTTTGAGAATTTTCTTTTCCTTTTGTTTTTTTTTGTTTTTCCCCCACTTGGCAGGCCGGCTCGCTGAGGGGCGAGGGCCACCCGGGCCACGACGGCTGTTGCCCAAGGCCGTCGCGGCCCCGCCGACCGAGGGCGAGCCGGTCGTGGTCGGTGAGGGTCGCCGGTGACCCTAGGGGTGAGCATAGGCAGGGTGGGTAGGTTTCGGACCTAGACCCTGAAAGGTTCCAAATTTTTGGAACTTGGAACCTACCTTGTTTGTCCTGAAACCTGTTTTGGAACCTACCCTGTTTTCTCGATCCGATTCCAGGGTCTACCCGAGAACCTATTTTTTTTTTTTTTTCATTTTTTCTAGCAAAATAATATGAGTAGCAATGAAACGATTCAAAGTAAAAGATGAATAATAAAACTCATTATCCACCAAAAGCAATAATCCCTAATATGAGCAATATAAATTACAATCCATAAAAAACAGAGGAGGTAAGGCTAGTGAGACTACCTTTTTTTTTAACAGTTGTTAAAAATCGATTTCAAAATCGGTCCGGTTCCTTGGTACTTGGAACCGAGAATCGGCGCGGTTCTAACTAGTTCGCAAAATTTAGAATCGGTTCCTGGATCGGTTTGAATGGGAACCGGTTCCCCGGACAGGTTTTTCGGGTGGTCCGATCTGGGTTCCGAGTATACCCGCTCTGGTTGCACACCCCTAGGTGACCCTCGCCGTCCAAGGGGGGAAAAAGCAATAGTGAACCCGATTGAGCATTGATATTCCATAAAAAAAAATTAAATAATAAAAATCAAAAGAAAAATATCAAAATAAAAAAAATAAAAAAAATAACAAAAAAAAATCTAGGCGTCACTGAAAAATAAAATAAAAAATTCAAGTAGGACGATTTTTCGGAAATGACACTCAAGTGATCCATTTTCTTCCGAAGTGGCACTTAAGTGAACAAAAAAAAAAGTTATTGCACTCAAGTGAACGCCGTACAAAATTTATGGCACTCCTGGTGAACTTATCCTTGTAAAAGCATTATAAATATGCTCGATGCTTCAGATGTGTGTATATTTTGTGCGTCATTTTGCATAGAGATAATTTGAATATGATTGTTTTAAAGTGCTCAAATTTTTTTTTTGGGTTCAAAGAAGTGTTCAATTGAAAGAGTAAATTCGTTAAGTATATTTCTGGTGATGGGAGATATTATGGATATTCAGTTGACTCTATGATATAAATAAATATTCGAATGCCTCAAATGATAATATAATGGCTAACATGACACGTTTACGTGATCAAATAGCAACAATTTTAAGAAATAAGAAGTTTACAATATTCAAGGATAACGTATTTCTTTCCTCGTGACACATGCGACCATGTTTATTATAGTGCAATTGCTCTCTTTTTAGTTGAGATATCTACTTTGATGTGATTTTTTTAATTATAAATTTGTCCATATGTAACAATTATTTTTTTAATTTTAAACAAATTGCATTTAAAAACTAAAATTGATAACATCGAAAAACTTTCCGAATTTATGTTTACCAAACAGCATTTTCCCAAAGCTGCATTCCAAGACATTTTTAATTACAATTTACCAGACAGTTTTTGCATTTCACCAAACCTCTTTCATCTAAAGCCTTTGCATTTCCCTAAAGGTTTTCCTCAAAAGCCGAAACCAAACGTACCCTTAGTCTTATGGAAGGAAGACTTTGGCGCAGCACATTCAGTTTACACAGCTCGATTAGAGCATCCACCGGGGACGCAACTGTACTTTATGCAATAAGACTGAATAGCGCGTATTATTTCGAGAACTTACTGTTAAAGAGGATAGAGAGATCGAGCAGCGCCTCTCATGAAGTCTACCATATCAAACAAACATGTGAAAGGTCTAGCAGGGTCCCCATCTGTTTAGAGAACTCTCTCATATTCGTTGAGTCTGCTCTTCCTGTCATTTAGTTAGCATGCCCATCATGTGATGACAGTGGGAGCGGATCGGCCAGTAAATTCCTCCATCTTGGAGAGTTTGAGTGCGACATCCACCTGCAACAAAGCATAAACATCAGCCCAAACAAATCTGGAAAAGCTTGGGTGAGGAATATGAAGGGCTACTCACCAGAGGAGCTAAAGCTTCTTGAGAATCTCTCCCAATTTTTGAGGGATACTTCTCATATTGCTCAATGTAAAGACGAATGGTTGCCCCTTCTGAGCCGGTTCCTGAAAGGCGGAAAACCTGCAAAGTACATATAGGAGGAATCATTGTAAAAGCCAATAACGTTGTTTCCCAATTTACCCGTAATTTTGACGTGGCATAGTAGTGTTCTTCCACCTATACATCGAGTAAGATCACAAATGACACAAATGCAAACAAGCATAAGTTGAGCATTGACTAAGCAACAAATAGACTAGTTCCACTAAAGAAGATCCGAAACGTTTAGATTTCTATTGACAATCTTATTCCAACTAAAGAAAAGAAATCACTGTATAACTGGAGAATCACAGCCTCCATTCTTCCTATGATTAAAATGAACAGGAGCTAAAAATAAAACTACAGAACCATAGTTAAATCGTAAATACAAGAAGAATATTATGCCACGAAGTACCAGAAGATATATCGTATAAAAAGACTGACAGCAAAATTGTCATGTAATATAGCCTTTGCAACTTTAGCACTGCTAAGATACTTCGTATTAACAATTCATATTGATGCACTTTCAACAAAAAGTTCAGTCAAGACATAATAATCATGCTGAAGTTCTTTATGGAGTAACCTCTGAAGCAAAGCACAAAGATCTACTTACCAGGCGCGACCCATCTTCAAACAAATATCGAACACCCTGGTGCTTTGATATGGAACCATCAAAGGATCTTTGTATTCAAACTCATTAGCACGAACAACATTTGATACATCCAAATGCACTCCCTTGACAATCCTGCAAAAGCAAATAATTGCAGACGTTGTCTTACACCATTTTGCCGTGAGTGTAAATTTTTCTTAATATACAAACAGAACAGTGCGACTTCAGCCACAGTCCACCATATAAAAGGTCACATTTTTGCAAATTCCGAAATCCAATTGTCAATCTTTGTGGTAGTAACTTCACCTTCCAACCAAATACATTGAAGAAAAGGCCTATCATTCAATGTCTTTCTCAAACTGAAGGACAGTCCCTTGGACGTGAAGTGGGAACTTCGATCGGCCAAATTTTTTCTATAATTGCTAGAAGTTTAACCTTTATGCTTCTGTTTTTCACACGCATTAAGTTCTCACATTTACTACCACAGAGAAGAAAACGCATGAATGCGAGCACACGGGGGACATCAAAAACCACCATCAACTATACATGCTAATCGCTTCACAACATCTAAGCGGCAAAAATGATCCATGCATGCCCCTACTTGACTTATACAAGCAGTTCGAGCTTAAGGAAAACCATGCACATAAAGCAAAATGAAGTGTCGACACAATACACAGAATCTCGAAATCAGATCAGAATCTTACTCATTAACTTCATCAAGGGAAGATTGCAACTGGACCAAGTATGCCATTAGTTCCTTTGCTGCCCCTAAGTCAACATTCTTAAAAAAAACAATGAAATTTAGTATCTAATACACTAAACGTCATGGTTCAAAGGAGAGAATAAGAGGCATCTGGAGTAATTGACGTATGGATACCACATAATCATAACGAGTGTAATAGTGGCGACCATAAGTTGCCCAGTGCTGGCGAACAATATCTTCAACTGTGACAAGCTTTCCACCATGGATATTTTCCTTATTCTTATGGGCAAGGATGGAAAGCCATGCCAAAACAGCCCAGATACCGTCTTTTTCACGTATATGGTCTGAACCTGTTCACATATGCAACGGATTTTGCAAGTGCGAAAAACAACAAATTTATTCTGCTAGGTGGAGTTGCAATGTGAATCCTTTCACTTCATTATGCTCCCTTCGCAAAAGCAGTTCATACTCCAAATAAAAAAATTGACCACTATTATGAATTGTGGTACAATAAATACTAACCAGTTCCAAAACTTTCTTCCCCACAAACTGAACATAATCCAGCATCCATTAAGTTACCAAAGAATTTCCAGCCAGTTGGAACCTAGAACACCCATAGAAGAATCACAACTGCTGGTGCTAGAGCACAAATATCTATTTCAGATCTTTTACATGAGTACCTCAAAAAATTTCAAATTTAAATATTTAGCAACAACATCCTGGGCAGCTGATGTCGGCATGCTCCTACAGGTAGCAAGTGCGAAAACACCAATCAATATCACTGCAAACGGATCCAGAAGAGAAGATCGCTCAAATATTAGAAAAGAAATTGAGCTTATGGTGACATTCTAGGCACAGTGCAGAAAGAAATACTTTTTACAGATACACTTAGAAGTGTATACGGACACTCTGGATAAAGCAGACACTCATACATGAAAAACTGCACGTATACATAACCTACTGCACGAAACTGTTATTTCTCCATGAAGTGATTGTCAGACAAGGATCCTAACTCCAATGGGCTAATAAAAAGATATTTTGCCAGCCAACAACTATACCAACATAGTTTCACCCTGCGCACACAATCAGAGCAAACGACCAAGCAATAGTTAGATTGATGCCACAATTTGAAGTCACAGACCCTTCTATAAACCATACTCCGAAGTCTTTGGATCATCCAAGTTGCCTCATTCCATACATGTTCCTCGCTTTAGCAAAAGTACGTGGGAACCTTGCAACTTGTGTCTGGCATCGGTCAGTAAAACAGAAGCTAGATATTTTGGCATCTTGTTCTCATCTGATTCTGTCTGTGAAGGCCCATACACCTCCATGCCAAGCGGCCAGGCAAACAAATATGTAATTGATTGTGCGAAAGGAAGTTTCCTTGATGTTTCTTGGACTTCCAAAATATGCATCTCTTAGAATGAGCATTTCATGCCACCAAATGAAATAAAAATAGTAATTATTGTGACATCATAGCTGAAGATCTTACAACTCTGTTATCATAAGTCGCAGGGAAAACATTTTTTAGTAGTACTTTGACAACAGATATAACATGGGCGAATTGTATATCTCCAAGATCTCCAATTCCTGTCCCTTGAATAGATCTATGACCTTAGCAGTTTAGTTAAAACATAGGAACTAACATCAGACAAGAACCAACGACAAAAGAGAAAAAAGTATTGAAAAATGCTCGTATGCACCATATATACTGGAGACAGCTAAGTGTTAAAGCACCTGGCAACTCCCTTTAGGCAGCCGGAGAAGTAGGGTATTGCTTCAACAGCATTTGCAGCAATAATAGCAACAGAATCCGATGGAGTAACAAAGAACCTATGACAAAGGTTTCAGAGATTAAAATTCAAAGAAAATAGTAATATACCTAACGAGAATCTCATGAAAAAATCCAATGCTTCCTTTTCCCGAGAATCATATTACGATCAGCATCACCATCAGCTGCAGCACCAAATTCTGGTGGCTCATCCTGAGGACTTGACTTGCCCAAACCCATCCGTGCTACCAGCTCCTTTGCATATGTGAAATTTGGATCTGGGTGACCTCCTCCAAAATCCTCCTGTACAAATTAAACCAAGTCCTGAGTTGTGAGATTTACAGAATTCTACGAGTCATACTGTGGAAAACAAGTATGCATCAAGACCTTAGGTGTGCAGTTCAATAATGAGCTCTCTTGTGCGCCAAGCTCTTCCACAAATATGCGGTTGGCATATGCTCCAGCAACTCCATGGAGAGCGTCATAGCTTTACATTAAAAAGAACATAGGAATACAGAGCCCTTAAAACAGTGAGCATTAAGGGCCATAAACCAGAGACAAGAAAATTGAAGCTTGTCAGCCTACCAGAAATTAAAATTTGGAGATGAAAGCAGATTTCGGATCGCCTGGAAGTCAAAAATTAACCTAGCTCATCAAACAAGAAAAGAAGATCAAGTGTCATTTGTAGGAATAAAAGATGCATAAACGACAAGGAAAAGAAGCTTTAAGATTCTCTTTCATGAGCAACTATATTAGACTTACACATGTTAACAGAGATACCGTTGGAGGAACTATCAGGATAGAAGACTTCCAGATATAGACAATAAATTACACTTTCCAACCCCTAGTTCAACAAGTTTATATCTGATTCAAAGCTTTCCACTAAATCTATACAAGCTAATGCTACTCTTCTTTCAGCCAAACAAAAACTACCCTTCCAATACTTAACAAGCATGATATTACATGGAAAACCTTGAATTTCAAGTTACCACTAGAACAGAACCAGTTGTCAAGGCCAGTGTACTTAAAGGCACACTTGACGCACTAGGTCCCTAAAACGACCGAGTCAAGAGGTGAAAAAGCAAAAGCCGTTGATAATAGCACTTTATACGTTGAATAAGTTTTCCCTCTGACTACTTGAAGGGCTGCCCAAGCGGGCACTGCCGGATGACTTTTATAATTTGAGCTCATATTTTATTAGAAGTTTAGGCTTTAACCCATGAATAGTTATTGTTATATATGATCTCTTTTTCATGTAATTGAGAGTTGTAATAGAGAGATAAGATATGCTAATTAGAGTGAAATCATCTGCTGAATATAACCCTAGTTTAAGGGTGAACCGGGATAAACCTTGTATCTCGACTTCTCATCATTGCATTTGCTCTCTATTTTGTTATGTTTGTGTGCCTAATCCTAACATAATTAATAGCAAAAGATTCGACAGCCCGTAATTGACACTGATTTTGTGGATAATTAAGTTTATCCAAATCTGGGACCGCCTTGCATCATTAGGAAATTCTCAAACTTGAAAGATGATAATGCTCCCCACTTTAAAAAAAAAAGGGACATGGGGTGGGACTAAGAAGCTCTTGGCCATGAATAATGGATAAGGTAGACAGTAGCCGATTCAGATTGGTATATCAAGAACTCTCTACATTATTTAATGCTTGGAAGCAATCGGCAGGCGGGAATATTTGATAAGTAATGCACATTATAAGACGTGCTACCCTCTGAATTCAGTAAAAAAGTTGGGGGTGGCGGCTTGACAGAGAAACCCTAGGGGAATAGCGAGCCTCGAAATTTTCAGTAGCTGTTCGAAAAATGATTTTGCAAGGAAATTGTGGTCAAGACCACGTTATTGGGTCCAATTGCTTGTCGATCATGATAGCCAGATCAACCACTCATTTTCACCAGCATGTCTCTCATTAGAATTTTATATCTCTTCCCCCCCCCCCCCCCCCCCCCCCGACCAATCTCCTATTCCATTTTTATTTCCTTATTTTTGTTCCTTTATTTCTCTATCTTTTAGGTTTCTTCGTCGATTTTGTGGACGACGCGGTCGACATTTTCCACGAAAGTGAGTTCTGAAGATCGAAGCGTGAGTGCCTCGGAAGAATCTACTATTTCCAAATCTACCCGCTCGTTCCGGCTTCAGGTGTTTGCTCCAAATAGTTGAGCTCTCCACAAGTGTTCGAGGTTCCTTTGCTACTGTCTTTAGTTATCGGCTTATCTGAAAGTGATTTTGTGATCAACTGGTGTAACACCCCCAAAACCTCCACCTGCTTAAGAGAGGATTAATATAAAGTTAGTATGAATTATCAAGGGATTATTCGAGCCCGATAATATTTTTAGAAACACTATGTGTTCAAATCGGGTCAATTATGTGCGAAATCAAGACAACCGAGGACAGAATTGAACTGGTGGCCGCATGTGGGGCCACGTGTCAACACGTGGCGTGAGGCGGTGGACACGTGCGGGCCACGTGTCACGCCGTGGCTTAGCCACTGCCTCAAGGTGACATGCAGTGGACACGTGTCACCGGCGTGTGACACGTGTCACACATGCATACTTCGGGCATTGACTCGCCCCAAGCAGACTGGCAGTCAGCTTACTTTCCCTATAAATAGAACATGACGTCAGTTGTTTCGTTATTCGTTCGTCAAAACTTCATCTTCCTTTTCTTTTTGATTTCGGTTGGCCATAGCTTAGCCCTAGCTAAACCCCTGTCTCGCCGTTGTCGAGATCGATTTAAGGATCGAAGTGCTGCTCAAGTAAAGTTACGCCTAAACCGAGGAAGAAAGGCGAATCCAAGGTCATCCGTTCTTCATTTCTACGTTATTTTCTCGAGAAATCGAGGCAAGTCGATTCCTAATCCTTATTACTAGCCTATCTATATCTCGTTATTGTAGGCATTGTGATCTGTCTGGGTGTTATTGTGATGATTTTAGTTGAAATGATGTTATTGTGGTGGAATCGTTGAGATGATTGTAAACTTTTGTATATTGACATCTGAAGATGGTTAACCTTGTTTACAATCTAATGATTCTACGGATGGATTGGTCGTTCGGCTTAGGTACCTTCTTGTTGAGTTTTATACTTACTCCGTTGTTGAAACCATTTTTCAGTATACCAAGATGTCGGATCCTCCGATACCTGTGCGTCAACACCCTTATGGCTGCCCTCTCCGGATCACTAGACGAATAGAATAGTTCACTAAAATCTACCCTGAAAAAATCAATACATATGCTTTACAGGGTAGTTCACTCTAAGGTTTATGTGGAAGAAGAGGGTCCACCTGCCCAAGAGGTTATATATGAGTTCAAAGCGGTATATTATCGTGGTTTGGGAGCGTGGGTGGGACCTATTGCACCTGACCAGCTAGATTTGGATGATGAAGACGAAAGTATAGATGAAAACACGGGTCCCGGAGAGACTGTGAACGAACTCTAGTAATCGAAGTAGTTATCTACCTTGTAAATCCTCCCAGAGTATTTCTTTGAACTTTTGCAAATGACTGTTTAAGCACACATATATATATATGAGAGAATTAAATAACTGGTCATTGTGCTTTTGTCCAATGATTGCGTGTTATCTGGTTAGTGATGTTGGATCTAGCAATATCACCTAGAGGGGGGTGAATAGGTGATTCTGAACACTTTTTAATGTTTAATGCGGAAATTTATAAAGGGTTCAGAACGTAGACCGAAAATGATCAGTAAGAGGACGTGCAGATAAACTAAACACAGCAAGATGAGTTTAGGGAAAGAGAAATTGCACGCAATGATTATAGTGGTTCGGCTTTAGCAAGCCTACGTCCACTCTCCCACGATGACAGCCGATCGGCTGGATTCTACTATGAGTCGTTGAAAGATTACAGGCGTTGTCACTCCAATCGCTCTTACAAATGAACCTCTCAAGACTACGAAATTTAAGCTCACAAGAACAAGAGAATGTGTTTTTGAACAACTCAGCACTTTGGAATTTTTAGTTCTTGATCTATTTGAAACAGTCACTATTGATCTTCTTTATACTCCTTCAGCCTTGAACTAGCCGTTACCAAGGCCCTTCAAAGGATCGCTCTTCAATCTTTGATTGGACGCTATCAATCTTGATTGACAGAGACTGTATATGGGAAGATCCAGTGGCCGTTGAAAGTGAATCTGAACCCTTCAGATTCAGTCGCCCATACAACCAAATCTTCAGTTTCCATAAAGAGAGTTCATCCAAATCTCCAAGATATCTTGTTCACGGAAGGTAATATCCAATCGCGGATATTCTCCTGATTTGATTGGAAAATAATCCTGTCAATCAAATCTTACAAACTTCCATAACAAGGCGCGGCCAAATCAGAAACCTGCCAAACGTGGGTCTTCAGAATCTAGTAGCGAGATAATGCAGAATCTGAACGTTGTTCAGAAGCAATCTTCTGAACCAGAGAGACTCTCTGAATCTGAACAGATTGGAACAGTGACTCTGAGCTTCTGTAAGATCCTTGCTGACGTGTCACATGAATCTCCTAGAGATGAGTCTTCAGAGGCAGCATAGACCTCCTTCTGAAGGCTTTAGATGCAACATAGACTTCCTTCTGAAGTCTTCAGAATCACCACGATTCTCCATCTGAATGTAGGACTTCGACTATCTCAGAAGCAAGTGTGCGACGACTACTCCTTGAGTCTGAACGCCAGTCATGGAACATTATAAGCTTTTGTTCACATGCTCATGCCTGCAATAACAAATTATTTGTATTAACCAGATTCTCTTACAAGAAGGATAGTTTTGTCAGAATCAAAATATTCAGAGGGAATGTTTTCTCAACAATCTCCCCCTTTTTGATGATGACAAAACTTCCTTAATAAAAGTTGGTATATATTTTTGAATTGTAAGAAAGTTAAGCACGGAGAAGATTTCAATAAAAATATGAATATAATTCAATTGAATCTTTTCAAAAAGGTGTGCATCTGAATATATAAGATATGCATTCTGAGTGATAGATGGATATCACCATATGTTGTATACGACGCTGAATTCGTTTGAGCACATAGGTATAATTCGCGTGTATGCATCCTGCAATATGATGAGGTATTCTCTCCCCCTTTTTGTCATCAGCAAGATAAAATATCAATTTATACAAACATGAACGGAGATACAACCATATATTGTAAGAATAGCGTAACATTCAAAGCGCACATAAAAAGAACATCCGACAGATAAAAACAAATACGGACAATTTGAAAAATAATTTCAAGATGACAGAGGTGGGTTTTGTTTTGAAGATGAGGAGGGAACATCAATATGCTCTTCATCATCTTTCTGAGCAGCTTCAGCAGATTTGCCCATATCAGCAATGTAGGTTGCGAATTCCTTGAGTTCCTGCATCTCTGGAACTTCTTTGCTGATCCTTTCATCTCTGATTAAAGTATAAGTACCAATGCTGGCCATCTCAGAGCAGAAAAGGCGACAGTATTTATGAAGTATTTCCTCAAATCTGTGCAACTTCTTTTCAATGTGCATTTCCATCCTGTCCATCCTCTGCATAACTTCTACCCGAAGTTTTTCAACTTCCATCTGAACAAGACTTGAAGCATTCAGATTCCCTGCAGAGGTCTGTTGGTTTTCTTCCTCCACCATCTGAGCTTTTCCCTTTGAATTTGAATCCTGAATCCTCTGCGAGTTTGACTCCCCCTGAGCCTTATCAGGTGCTGAATCTGGAATGACTATAACATCTTCAGCAATCGAAGATTCAATCTCTGTGGGTTGCTCTTCAGGTATCTTCTCTGGAATTTGTTCCTTCTGAACAGCACTTTCCTCAACAGCTTTTTCCTTCTGAACAGCAGTCAGAACCTCTTCAGTCTGAACAACATTTGATTCCTCATGTTGTTCTTTTCTGCTGGACGACTCCTTTTCAGTATCAGCCTTGTCCTTCTGAATAACTTCAGTCTGAACAGCAGATTCTATAGGTTGCTCCCCCTGAATCTGAGCTGTTACAACAGGAGTGACTTCTGTTGATCCTATAGCTGTGACAACAAAGTCATCAGATTTATCAACCTCCATGTCTTCAGGTGGTGATGAGGACCTCTTCTTTTGTTCTCGAGCAACCAGAACATCAATAGTCGTTCTGTCATCTAGTTGCTCCTCCATTATCTCCACATATGCACTTGTAGCAAGCTGAGCTTCTTTTTCTGCTATTTCACCAGTAGTTTCAACAGCTTCTACATTTTCACTCTCATGAGTCTTATGGGGATCCTCTTCTTTGTCCATAGGATCTTCCAGCTCATTTGCTATTTCACCAGTTTCTTCAGCTTCTGAACTGATGTTTCCTTCTGATAGCACAGTAGGAGTCCTCTCATCATCTCTTGATGATACACTTTCCTCTTCTTCTGCTTCCTCTTCTTCTGAAGACTCACTCAGAACAGTGGTCTGTTTTCCTTTTGTGGCCTCTGTCTTCCTTCTTTTTGCAGATCTCTCACTCTCTGCATTCTGTTCTGCAAACTCAACCAAGACAGCCTTTTTGTTCTTGTTGATCCAACCACCAGCAGACTGTCTAAAACCCATCTTCTGAATCATAGACTCCCCAGCAACCATTAACTGAATTTCATCTTGAAGGAGCTTTCCAGGAATGTTGATATTTTGGAAGGACATGATCCGATAGATCAACCCTGCATAGGGTAGTTGTCCTTTGGTCTTTTGGACAGTTCTGTACATGTGGAGGAGAACAGTATGTGCTAGCGAGATCTTGCAGCCATTCAACAGACCCCACATCAGCTTGGCTTCATATTTCGAAATATCAGTTTTTGAAGCAGCCTTGGGTCTCAAGCTTTCAATGACAACCTTGTGCATTACAATGTGCTTCAGGGGAAAGTCATTGTAAGCAATGTGTGCCTTGGAGTCTCTAGAGTAATTCTCTTTTCCAGTCAGAGAACTGTAGGCATCATCAGGTTGCACATTAATGGGCATAAAGTCCATTTCCTCAACTCCCATTAATTTTGCCAGCTCCTTAACATGCAGATGGTACACCACTCCTTGAACCGTATAAAATAAGGAATCAAAATTGGTGAAACATAAGCTAGAATAAAAGTAAGCTGCCAAATCAGGAAAAGTTGGCCTCCTTGCAGTTGCAAAGTCCCTCAACTTCATTTCCTCTAGATGCTTCCTAATAGGAATACCAACCCTATCAAAATACTTAAGATCAAATACCCTGTGGGGTATAACTCCTCTTTGCTTCATCATCTCGAATTTGTCAGAGTGCAACTGACTTGAAAATAGTTTGCTTTCAAAGTTCTTGTCCTTGATGACCCCTCTGATTTTCTTAAAATCTTTAAACAGCACATCATCGTCGTCATCAGGCCTCCCCTTGGTTTCACTCTCTTCAGTTACAGCCTCCCTGATAACAATGCTCTTAGATGGAGACTTAATAGGTTTAGAGACTCCAGTTTCTACAACCTTTTCCTTGCCCTTCCGAGATACATTCTCAGGAACAATAGTGGCAATGGGTGTCACAGTTTGCAGAGGGAGTTCTAATATGGCAAGAAAGTCTTTCTCGCTTGCAAACTTGTGAATATTCAACAGCAACTTGACGTTTTCGTCACTAGAGCCAGCGTTCTTGAAAGAATCATACAGAGGTTTTATAGAGAGAGCCAGGGCGACTCTTTCATCGAACTCAGACTGAGACAAACCTGATTCCTTCTGAGCAATGTGTCTTTCTTCTTCATGATCAGACCCAGAGATATCAATGGATTCGGAGAGACGAGCTTTTCTGCCCTTCGTCAGCCTCGACGATTTTCTTCTCAGACTAGCACCTTCTTTTGCTGCTTTCTTCATGATAGATGATGATTTCGGAGCCATAGATGAGAAGGTTGGAGTTTTTAGTAAGAAGGATTTGGAGAGAGCGAGAAGGAGTGTAAACAGAGAGAAGGAAATCAGTTTTTAGGGTTTGAGAGAAAGTTGCGATATTTGATGGAGGTGCCGATTCAGAGCCTTATGAAGGTTTTGAAAAACCGTAAAGCGGTTATTTTAGGAAATAAAATCAATTTAAAATAAAATCCAGCGAACAATACAAAGAAACATAATTAATCCAATCAAACAAAGAGGCATATGTATAGAAATTTGAGAGCGTAAGATTTAGAGAACGTACCTTGGATTTTTGCCTTATCGAGAATTTCTAAATATAAAGAGGTGTAAGATGAACTAACCTTGCTTCTGAAGTACTTAAAAATATGCTTCTGAACAAAGGTTATGCAAATTTGCTTCTGAGCAGTTTTGGTTCTTAGCTCTGCTTCTGAGTTCTGCTTTTGAGCAGTTTTGTTTCTGAGCTCTGCTTGTGAGCAGTTTTGCTTCTGAGTTCTGCTTCTGAACAGTTTTGCTTCTGAGTTCTGCTTCTGAGCAGTTTTTGCTTCTGAATTCTGTCAATTTACCTGTACTCAATATATTTTAAGAAAAAGGATTAGTAATAGCTAATTCGTTTCGGATAAAATTGAAGGACTCTTTCTCAAGAGGTTTAGTAAATATATCTGCGAGTTGATTCTTTGTATCAACATACTGAATGTGAACATTTTCATTCTGAACATGATCACGAATAAAGTGATGTTTGATCTCGATGTGCTTCGCTCTTGAGTGAAGAATAGGATTCTTGGTTAGATTAATGGCGCTTGTATTGTCGCATCTGATCTCCACATTTGAATCCTTAAATCCATAATCTCTTAGCTGTTGTTTTAACCATAGAATCTGAGCACAACAACTTCCAAGAGAGACGTATTCTGCTTCTGCTGTACTAAGAGCAACTGTGCTCTGCTTTTTGGAATACTAGGAGATAAGCATATTTCCCATAAGTTGACA
This sequence comes from Lenwebbia sp. NSW1173648, assembly GCA_029784005.1. Lineage (NCBI taxonomy): Eukaryota > Viridiplantae > Streptophyta > Magnoliopsida > Myrtales > Myrtaceae > Lenwebbia > Lenwebbia sp. NSW1173648. Next base: position 4,691,416 of record JARCGZ010000011.1, read on the forward strand.
GGTTCCTGAAGTGCTTTTCCTGTCAATTTTACATCCGGCGAGATCTGCATCTGAATATCCCTTCAGAATGAAATCAGAATCCTTTGAGTACCAAAGACCATAAGCTGGATATGTTCCAATATATTTGATAATTCTTTTGATTGCTGTAAGATGCGATTCTTTTGGACATGACTGAAATCTTGCACATAGGCAGACGCTATAAAGAATATCTGGCCTTGATGCAGTGAGATATAGAAGTGATCCAATCATACTGCGATAAAGCTTCTGATCAACATCTTTTCCTTGTTCATCTTTATCAAGCTTAGACGAATGAGACATTGGAATTTCCGTCTTCTTGCAATTTTCTAAGCCGAATTTCTTGATAATTTCAAGAGCATATTTCTCTTGATGAATGAATATTCCTTTCTTGGTTTGTTGAATCTGAAGTCCAAGAAAGAATCTTAATTCTCCCATCATGCTCATTTCGAATTCATCCTGCATTGCTTTAGAGAAGTTCTTGCATAGATATTCATTAGAAGAGCCAAAAATAATATCATCTACATAAATCTGAACAATAAGAATATCCTTACCCTGCTTCTGAATAAAGAGAGTAGTGTCAACATTACCTTTAGTGAAATTCTGTTCAGATAGAAAGCTGCTTAACCTTTCATACCAAGCACGAGGTGCTTGCTTTAATCCATATAAAGCTTTCTTCAGGGAATATACGAGATCCTTTCTTCTTGGTTCCTCGAACCCAGGAGGTTGCTCGACATAAACTTCTTCTTTGATGTAACCGTTTAGGAATGCACTTTTCACATCCATCTGAAACAGTTTAAAGTCATTGTAACAAGCATAAGCAAGAAGTAGCCTTATGGCTTCTAACCTGGCAACTGGTGCGTAGGTTTCATCGTAATCTATTCCTTCTTCTTGAGAATATCCCTTTGCCACAAGTCTTGCTTTGTTTCTAACCACTTTTCCTCTGTCGTCCATTTTGTTTCTGAACACCCATTTTGTTCCTATAACAGGACGATTTTTGGGTCTTGAAACGAGCTCCCAAACATTATTGATCTTGAATTGATGAAGTTCTTCTTGCATGGCATTGATCCAATTTTCATCAGTAAGAGCTTCTTCAATCCCTTTAGGTTCGATTTCAGAGACTAATGCTATATTGCTCATTGCTTCCTTGAATTTCGATCTGGTTCTGATTCCTTCATCTAAGCTCCCCATTATTAGTTCCTTGGGGTGACTGGATTTATGTTTCCAGTTTCTGTTGAATTTCCCGTCTTGAGCATCATTTGGAACATTAGAATCAGACGGTGTTACCTCTGTTTCTTCTGCGATTTGTTGGCTTGTTTCTTGATTCTGAACTTCTTCAGAAGCATGATTCTCTTGTGAATTTTCTTCTGGTTCTGAACCTTGATGAGGAGACGAAACTTGAACATATTCAGATTGATCATTCTGAGTCTGAATATTTTCATCAAACTTGACATTCATTGATTCTTCAACACATCGAGAGTTTTTGTTGTAGACTCTGTATGCTTTGCTCGTTGTAGAATATCCCAGAAATATTCCTTCATCTGACTTCTCATCAAACTTACCAGCTCGATCATTTGCATTTTTCAGAATGAAGCATTTACAACCAAACACACGGAAGTATGCTAAATCTGGTTTTCTCTCTTTACAAAGTTCATAGGGAGTTTTCTCAACGATAGATCTTAAGGAGACACGGTTTAAAATGTAACATGCTATTGACACAGCCTCTGCCCAGAAATGAGATGCAATTTTACTTTCGATCAAAAGAGTCCTCGCCATTTCTTGTAGAGAACGATTTTTCCTCTCAACAACCCCATTTTGTTGAGGTGTGTAAGGAGATGAAAAGTTATGCTTAATCCCAAACTCATCACAAAAAATAGAAAAACTTTGATTTTCAAATTCTCCCCCATGATCAGTTTTGATGCAGGAAATAGAGTAACCTTTTTCATTCTGAATCTTTTTAGAAAATTTTGAGAAGGATGAGAAGGCATCATTTTTGTGTGCAAGAAATAAAACCCATGTAAATCTTGAGTAATCATCAACTATGACAAGGCAGTATTTCTTACCTCCAAGACTTAGTGTTCTGTTGGGACCAAAGATATCCATGTGAAGCAACTGCAGAACACGTTCAGATGATACATGATTAATAGATTTAAAAGAGCTTTTTACCTGTTTCCCAAGTGTGCAGGCTGAGCAAAGCTCTGATTTCTCAAACTTTGAGTGTGGTAAGCCTCGAACTAGTTTCTTGGATGATAGCTTCGAGATGTGTTTGACACTGATGTGTCCTAGCTTTCTATGCCATAGTTCAGATTCATCCTTGATAGAGATGAGACACTTGAAATCTTCAGAATCAACATTCAGAAGGTAGATATTTCCATGACGTCGACCTGTGAAGGTTTGCTTCTTGTCTTTGCTAACACCTGAGCATTCTGAGTCTTGAAAACAGATTTGATAACCAGAGTCACATAGTTGACTAACTGAAATTAAATTGTATTTGAGTCCTTTGACAAGAGAAACATTGTTGATCGTGAGATTTCCGATTTTTACAGTGCCTTGGCCAATCACTTTGCCTTTATTCTTTCCACCAAATGACACACTTCTACCATTGTAATCTGAAAGTTGTATGAAGTTTTCTGGATCACCAGTCATGTGACTTGAGCAACCACTATCCAGAAACCATTTGTCTTTTCTCTTCCTTGGTACCTGCAAGTAAGAAGTAACTTACTATTTCTTTGGTACCCAGTTTTTCTTGGGTCCATCTGAGTTAGTCACAATAGATTTCTTTCTATTAACAGGTCTCCATACCATAATGCAATTATTTCTTTCTAGCACCACAGTTTTCACAATGCATTGGATAAAAAGATTTTGTAAACTGTTTTTGGAAATGCCGTTGATATGCAAATTTGGAAGGTTTACGGGAAATCCTGTCATTTGTTTTTGGAAACTTATTTTTGAAATCATTTTCCTTTTTGAAACCAAGACCAGATTTGTTACCATACGGAATTTGTCTGGAAATAATGTTTTCCAAATTTTTTGAACTTTGGGAAAATTTCTTTGAAGTATTTTCAATTTTGGTTTTCAAGGAATCATTTTCTTTCAAGATCAAATCACGATTCTCCTTGATTTGATGAAATTCCCTTTGCAAAAATTCAATCTTGTCTTTTTGAGAAACACTCTGTTGTTTTAAGGATGAAACTTCCTTTTTCAAAATGGAAACCTTTTTGAGAGCTTCTTTATAATTTAAGCACAACTCATCAATGTATTCAGAGACTTCATCTGGCAGTTCAGAAGGATGTACCTCAATATCTGAATCTAAATCTGAATCTGACTTTGCCATAAGACATAAGTTAGCATAGTCATCCTCGCTATCTTCAGAATCACTTAGAGTTTCTGCTTTCAATGCCTTTTTGTATTTCTCATACTTGAACTTATCTTTCTTCAGAAGCGGACAATTGGGTTTGATGTGTCCTGCCTTCTTACAATGGAAACAGATTATATCTTTGTCTTCCTGTTTGTCATTGCTTGATTGTCTCTGATCATTCTTTTTGAATAAATTCTTCCCTTTGAAGTTTCTTCCTCTACGAGCCATTCTTCTGAACTTTTGAATCTCTTGTTTTGTTGGTACGCTCGGTCTCATATGACTGCAAGGTTCCGACTAGCTCATCAATAGATAGAGGTCTAATTGTTTGACATTCCTGTATTGATGGCTTGATGTAATTCCAGTCATCTGTAAGTCCTCGAAGGATCTTTCTGACTTGCATCGGTTCTGCTACAGGAGCACCTTGTCTTGCAAGACCACTTGCTAGGATTTGAAACCTGTCAATCATTTCAGCAATTGATTCATCGTGCTTCATTTTGAAAGCTTCGTAATCACTCAGCAGAATGCTGAGTTTTGTTTCTTTCACTCTGTCAGTTCCCTGATATGTGACATGAAGTCTGTCCCATATAGCTTTGGCTGAATCTTCTTCTGCAACACGATTATATAGAGGAATGGATAATGCACAGAAAAGTGCATGCACAGCTTTAGAATCGAGTCCTTGTCTTTTTGCTCTTTCAGAATCTGACAGTGTTGCAGTAACATTTGTATTGTTGTTTCCTTCATTTCCAGTGGAAGGGGTTGCTGTTACATTAGGAACTACTCCATTTACGACAACATCCCACATCAGATCATCTGATGCCTTGAAGAACCACTTCATTTTGTTGCACCACATATTGTAGTCTTTCCCATCAAAATAGGGTGGTTTGTTGCTGAAATGTGCATCACTGGTTCCTGTGAAATTATTGCTAGACATGATAGATCGTCAGCTCTGAAGTAAAACACTTCAAAATAATGAGCAACAAGGCTCTGATACCAATTGTTGGATCTAGCAATATCACCTAGAGGGGGGTGAATAGGTGATTCTGAACACTTTTTAATGTTTAATGCGGAAATTTATAAAGGGTTCAGAACGTAGACCGAAAATGATCAGTAAGAGGACGTGCAGATAAACTAAACACAGCAAGATGAGTTTAGGGAAAGAGAAATTGCACGCAATGATTATAGTGGTTCGGCTTTAGCAAGCCTACGTCCACTCTCCCACGATGACAGCCGATCGGCTGGATTCCACTATGAGTCGTTGAAAGATTACAGGCGTTGTCACTCCAATCGCTCTTACAAATGAACCTCTCAAGACTACGAAATTTAAGCTCACAAGAACAAGAGAATGTGTTTTTGAACAACTCAGCACTTTGGAATTTTTAGTTCTTGATCTATTTGAAACAGTCACTATTGATCTTCTTTATACTCCTTCAGCCTTGAACTAGCCGTTACCAAGGCCCTTCAAAGGATCGCTCTTCAATCTTTGATTGGACGCTATCAATCTTGATTGACAGAGACTGTATATGGGAAGATCCAGTGGCCGTTGAAAGTGAATCTGAACCCTTCAGATTCAGTCGCCCATACAACCAAATCTTCAGTTTCCATAAAGGGAGTTCATCCAAATCTCCAAGATATCTTGTTCACGGAAGGTAATATCCAATCGCGGATATTCTCCTGATTTGATTGGAAAATAATCCTGTCAATCAAATCTTACAAACTTCCATAACAAGGCGCGGCCAAATCAGAAACCTGCCAAACGTGGGTCTTCAGAATCTAGTAGCGAGATAATGCAGAATCTGAACGTTGTTCAGAAGCAATCTTCTGAACCAGAGAGACTCTCTGAATCTGAACAGATTGGAACAGTGACTCTGAGCTTCTGTAAGATCCTTGCTGACGTGTCACATGAATCTCCTAGAGATGAGTCTTCAGAGGCAGCATAGACCTCCTTCTGAAGGCTTTAGATGCAACATAGACTTCCTTCTGAAGTCTTCAGAATCACCACGATTCTCCATCTGAATGTAGGACTTCGACTATCTCAGAAGCAAGTGTGCGACGACTACTCCTTGAGTCTGAACGCCAGTCATGGAACATTATAAGCTTTTGTTCACATGCTCATGCCTGCAATAACAAATTATTTGTATTAACCAGATTCTCTTACAAGAAGGATAGTTTTGTCAGAATCAAAATATTCAGAGGGAATGTTTTCTCAACAAGTGAAACCATAAAGGCCATACCCTCTGTATATGCGTGCTTGCCGTTGGTCGTTTGATATGTTTGACATGCACTTGTGCCGTATGGCCGCCCTTGAATGATTTTCTTATATAGGCTTCCGCATGCGCCATGATAACTCTGAAAGATTGAATAAGCAGAGAGCGAGTAATGAGTAAGCCTTGAGGTAGCGTATTGGGGCGCTACAACTGGTATATCTTTTGTAGCCATTCTCTCCCAATCTAGAAGTAGATCTAGATTTGGGTGCTCTTCTATCTCGATTGAGATAGATCTAGGATTTACAAGGCGTTTTCTGTATTTTTTCAACGTTGTTGTGGTCTCTATACGGTGATGATATTGTGAACGCCGAACTTAGGCGCGCACCTCCTCTTGACAAAACCGTAGTTACTAGAGAGGAATTTTTCGGCGTATGCTCATCATTGATGATGATGCGAGATTCGGTGATCGGCCGCCGTAAGAGCTTTGATGCTATGACAGATCCGTCTTTGTGGAATGGGCCAGTCTCTGCAAGCAGTACCAAGTTGATTCACATTTCAGATTTACTTGTTCGTTCCGATAAAAAAAAAAAAAAAGGAATTTCGAGAGTGTCCCGAATGGCTGCCCAGCCTTTAAATTTGACTAAACCATTCACAAATAAGCCTCGATAAAGATTGAATGCTCTCCTTATCCAACATTTTCCAATCGATGGGACTTGTAAGCCGGTTACGTAATGCCATTAGAGCCCCGCCAACGTTGGGTGCAACACGTTTGGAGCCCACCTCCATGCAACTTGCCAAGGTGCCTTAATTAGAAGGTACAAGTCATACGAAGGGAACAAGAATTTGCCTTTCAATCGCAAAATTGATGAGATAATGCTAATGTTGATGGTAAATGGTAATAGTAATGACGCTTTGAGGTCTTTTTGTGCGGTCTCGGATTGAAGCGCTATGAACTTTCAATTAATTAAGTTGACGGAGGATCCCATCGTTATATATTGTTTTGAATCTTTAAATATGTAGGAGTTATCCCAATTAACTAACGCAATTTTCTTTAAAAACTCAGGTATAATCCCAGCTATTTGGAGACCCAGGCCATAGTGAAAAGTCGCACATCATCCTTCTTGTGAATCCAATTAATGCAATAAATGAGCATTGAGAAGCTCATGCTTTTATCTTTATATAAGGAAATGTTACTAAAAAAGTCCTAAACTTATTACAATTGTCCCACTTCAGTCTTAAACCCTTTTTTTTTTGTCGGAATCTTAAACCCTTTGACTTTGTGTCAATTCAGTCCATTCGGCCTATTTTGGCCGGCCGACGCTGACGTAGATAATTTTTAATAATATATTTAATTTTTCTTCGAAATATTTATTTATTTATTTTCTTATTGTCTTCCTTTTCTCTTTCTTCCTCCAGCCGATCGCCGGATCGGTCGGCGATCGGCTGGAGGAAGAAGGAGAAGAAAAAAAAAATTCTAAAAAATAAAATAAAATACTATTGAATATTACCATGTCCGGTTGGCCAAAATTGACCGGATGAACTGAATTGACATAAATACAAAAGGTTCAGGACTCAATTGGCAAATAAAATAAACCTCTTTTAGCAAATATATGTTGTACTCATCTATCATTGCTCAAGAGAAAAATCCAAGGGCATGATTAAGATCGATTAACTAACGTTAATCATCTGTTTCTTCCTATCTACAGTCCCAATGGATCAAATAATGAGTCGCGTTTTCAGCTCCCAAAGAAATTCAGACACCCTCTAGAAGCGATGTTGCATTTGTCAATCAATCTTTTTCTATCATGACCTTTAGGCAACCGGACACAGGATGACACGTGGGGGTGACACGTGTCATAGCTGGGGATAGCTGAGAGGCAGGATTTAAAGCCATTGCAATGGCGCTACGTGTCCGGACGAGAAGTTGATAATGTCCGACGAAGCCAAAGATATAAACCGCATCGTGATCAAGCCCCAAAGCTTCACGTGATGATCATCGTCTCGTGTGTTTCTTTGGGAAGAAAAACCGGTGGTGATTAACTAGTTGTAGTGAAAAGTTGCACCTACGCTCATTAATGAAGAAAGATGAATTTGTGATTGATCGTGGATCGTGATGATATTACGTGTCCGTGTAGCATTTAATCAATGGAAAATTGCATTAGATTTTAGATAGTGTCTTGAGTTTTTGCAATTGTATTTGTAATATTTATCGAATTATGATTCCATTTCTATTTCCTCTCGTGTGGAGACCACAACACAATTACTTGCAAACCACACTGCAAGCTTAGGATGTATTTAGGAGTTCAGGCTAAGTCTCGATCTCGGTACAATTGATCATCCTCTCAGACTAGCAATTGACCATCGCCTTGGTGGGCTATTGCCTCACCAACTAGCTAATCAGATGCTAGCCCCTCCTCGGGAGGATTCCTCCTTTAGCTCCTCAACCTACGGGTATTAACGGTCCTTTCTAGCTGTTGTTCTCCTCCTATGGGCAGGTTTTTACGGGTTACTTTCTTCATCTTTATTTTACTATTTCATTCATAGTTTTACAAATATTGTCATTTTAATTTTTTTTGTCGACTTATTTCATGTATATCTTTTGAAAAACTTAAACTATTCCCTTCCATTTCGAAGGTTCGAAGAGAAAGCAATAAATAGTTTTTAAAGCCTATGAAATTAGACTTTCTATAAACTTTTGTGGATGATTTTATAGAATTTTTTCTTTAAATAGACTTTCTTGCTGGCAATAGGTGTAATACATATCCACTAAATCTATCTTGAAAAAGCAAAGTTAATGCTAATGATCATCATGAACGTACCCAAGATATACGAACGTGGTTTTGTCTAATAAATTTTGAAAAATTTCCCTTGCTTTTGCATTCCATGAAAGACTTATCATGATAATATGGCTACAATCTATATGGAGTATTGTCTCTATTAATCCAAGACTTAGAATGCCGTCCTCTCGAATACAAGGCTTGAAAACACAGGCAAATCAAAATCAACAAAGTCTAATTATTGAAACCCACTTGCACTCTTGGGTTGACCCACAATTTTTTCCAAGTAAATGCGATGCTTTCATTGGAACAAAAATAATAATATTAAGATGCCTTTCTCAATTATGTAGGAGCAACGACAAAGATGCCAATTCCATATCTCATCACTTCATCCCTACGCATTGTAATTTAAAATATGTTCTCAAAATGTTATGTAAACCGAAACATTTAGACTTCTCAACACGCACGGGAAATCTATTTGTGGGGTTGCTTGAGAGGGATCCAAAACCAGAAGCTCGTTCAAAACAAAACCCTAGAAAACTACGTGGCATTCAAAACCAACCACGAAGTCTCCCAAGAGAAGCCACAAAGGTTCCCCTTTCACGTAAGTGTCGTTGCATGGCCAAACACGTATTGGAAAATCAAACCATGACGCTTTCAAACTCCATGGTGGGTACGTACCACGACTCACGTACTATCTATCCCCCTATATAAGTCGAACCCCCAAAACCCAAAAACAGACCATACTTCTCCTAAAGGCCCTGCCCTACCATATCGCTCGCGCCTTCGATATGAATAAGATGGTGCACAAACTGCTTCTTTGCGCCTGTGTTCTGCTTTCTTCTTCATTCGGGTTTTTCATTGCGCACGGTGCCCCAATGGCGTTGTGCGCTCGAACCCCGTTCCCCGAAACGTGCCACTATTTCCTCGGAGCGGAATTGGTGTCGGACCTCAAGCAGAACGAGTTTTCTTTCCGTGACGTGGCCCTCAAGGTCACTATGGGTGAAGCTCTACGAGCTCACCAGCTGGTGTCCTCCATGGACGCGAGCTCCTTTGATGAGCGAGCTAGGTTGGCCTGGTCTGACTGCATCGAGCTGTATGAGGACTCGGTGCAGATGCTCAATCACTCTGTGAGCTCAAAAAACCCTAGCGACTCTCAAACATGGCTAAGCGCTGCCATCACAAACCACCAAACTTGCCGAAATGGGTTTGAGGAGTTCAATTTAGCATCTCACTTAGAATCCTTCCCTTTAATGTTGAGCAACTTCTCTAAGTTGCTTAGTAACTCCCTATCAATAAATAAGGTCTCGTCTCCTCCTTATTCATCAGCTAGGGTTTCGTTTAGTAAACAAGTCAGGGGCAGGGGGTTGCTCGGCGATCGCGGAAAGTTTCCATCGTGGGTTTCAGCCTCCGATCGGAAGCTTCTTCAAACGATCGGAGCACCAGCCAAAGCTGACCTTGTAGTGGCAAAAGATGGCTCGGGGAACTATAAGACTATTTCGGAGGCGGTCGCAGCATCGTCTAGTAAGAGAAGTGGGAGTTCGAGATTCGTTATATACGTTAAAGCAGGTTTATATAGTGAGCATGTGGAGGTTGCTAGGTCCATGAAGAATCTGATGATTGTTGGAGATGGGATTGACGCTACTGTTGTTACCGGCAATAAGAATGCTCAAGATGGTTCGACCACTTTCAGGTCCGCTACTTTTGGTAAGTTACACTATCAAGCTCAATTGTCTCAAAGTTTTCTAAGTCATAATTCATGATGGTCGAGTTAACTAAAATTGAAGATAAACGATATACACTCTCTATGCTGATCCTGCAAGTCAAAGTATAGGAAATGCGTATGCATGAACACGTAGGATTGCGTAAACAATACTCTCGTATTGAATATCATTCTCGATAATTAAAAAGCATTCTCAACTCGTCGTCTATTTTAACATCGTGACCGAGAACTACTTTAAACTCACATGAATTCTCTCTTCACCCCTTGATTAATTAGCATAAAAATTTCTTGGTTAGACTTGTCAGATGTCAATATAGTTAACAAGCAGTAGTCATGGCCTCATAAAATGAGACAGCCTTTGACAACCTGGTTTGACCCGCTGTCCACGTAACATAGTCGTTTTCTAGTTGTTTTTAGCACGACCGATTTGCGGTGTCTGAACTGAAAATTATTCATGCCCCATGAGTTATATCAAACAAAGAATTACACTGATTTAACAATAATCAAAGACCGAACAATAGCATTCGATAATATCATAGTTTCCGAGGGAACCGATAGGAGTCAACTTCATGTTACATATATTCCAAGATTTACAAAAATGAACAACCTAGAATTGAAGGTTTATAACATATTCAAGAACCTTAAACAAACCAAATACTAGTGAAAAGGAAGATACATACATATAAGTCAAAAGTTGTAGATAATACTTGTATCTTGCTCACTTAAAATAATGATACCCTCTCCTCCAGCTGTTATGGGCAATGGATTCATAGCACGGGACATAACCTTCCAGAACACGGCCGGGCCGCAGAAACACCAAGCTGTGGCGCTCCGCTCCGGCTCGGATTTCTCGGTCTTTTATGCTTGCAGCTTCAAGGGCTATCAAGACACCTTGTACGTCTACTCTCAACGCCAGTTCTACCGTGACTGCGACGTCTACGGGACTCAAGACTTCATTTTTGGGGATGCCGTGGCCGTCCTCCAGAACTGCAACATCTACATAAGGAAACCAATGAGTGGCCAGCAGAACACAGTCACGGCCCAAGGGAGGACCGATCCGAACGAGAACACGGGCATCGTTGTCCACAACTCTCGCGTCACGGCGTCCTCGGACATGAAGGCCGTGCAAGGCTGGTTCAAGAACTATCTCGGGCGGCCGTGGCAGAAGTATTCGAGGACCGTGTTTATGAAGACCTTCTTGGATGGCTTGATTGCCCCTCAGGGCTGGGCTCCGTGGAGCGGTAGTTTCGCCTTGAGCACTCTTTATTATGGCGAGTACATGAACACGGGGGGCGGCGCGGGGACCGGTGGGAGAGTGAATTGGCCGGGGTATCACGCGAAGATGAGCGCAACGGAGGCGGCGAAGTTCACGGTCGGGAACTTCTTGGCTGGAAACTCGTGGCTTCCAGCAACCGGAGTGCCGTTCTCGGCCGGGCTCTGAGATAATGTTGTGGGAGTGATTTTCTTTTAGGTCCTTTTGCATACTCCAAAGGAAATGTGGGTATGTGTGAAATATATATGTAAATATGATAGGGACGTTCGCCATCAAGTTGTGAAAATATGTAGGGTCCTGTACTTTTGTGTGTGGTATTGTTGTGAATACAATGTGAGGGAAGATGCTTTTGGTTGTATTCACTTTGTCAATCCCACGAAAACAAATGAAGTACTCCAAAGGGTGCACGCTTGATTTGGCATTTGGACAGTCTTTTGTTTGAGTCATCTGTTCAAGGGTTAATGGTACTTTCACTTTAAGATTCTAGACTTCAAGTTTGCGTAGTTAGCTGGATGTGAAAAAGAAATCCCAACTCAGAAACCGAAGATGAACTGTTCGAATCCCACCAATTGCATTCAAAGTGCTTTGAAACATGACCATCTACATAGAGTAAAGATACGATCTTAACCGGCTTATGAGACTTGCAAGGTGTTCATAGACCTCCAAATTAGAGGCGTGCACGGAACTGAGCCCAATTCCAAGGTGCGGGCTCGAACCGCCTGAACTGATATGTGTTTTTTTCCTTTAATTATTCCTTTTCTTTTAGAGACCAAAGAAAAGGAAATTGCCAAAACTCTGATCCGATCCGATCCGGTTTCTATTTTAGGGTGGAACTGGCCCAGCCTAAGAATCGATCACCCTTGCTTCAAATAGCGGTCTCTATTCTCATGTTCTGAATTATAAAAGGGAAAAAACATTCCGCGGCACAATGATCCGAAATCAATACAAAAGTCTTGCTTTTCTCCTTATTAAGCTCATCGATATTCGATAGTGGAGAAAAGGGTTTACATGAACATTGTCATTATAGAGCTCAAGTTTAGAGATTCTGTAATCGTAACTAATTATTCTACACGTGTCTTGCTAACGGCGGTACTTATCTATGTCTTTTATATATTCCATTGCCAAAGAACAGTTTTTCGGGCAATTTTTTCGTTTTTCTATTCTATTTCGCGTAACTTTTGAAGAAAAATCTTCTCGTATACACGAAATTACTTCAAAATCAAGTTATTAGAACACATTTATTATTGTTTTTTCTATTGACCTAGTATAACTAGTATCCTTGGGGAACCAATATTTTGTATCTCGTGCATAGTGACGTGATCAATACCATAGGGAAAATTGCCGAAAAAGTCATAAACTTATTGCACTTTCAGTCTATCTAGCCAACTTTGGCCAGCAGGCGCTAAAGTCGAGACAAGGACCAACAATGCAGATACAGACATATCTCAACGTTATGTTTCTACATCTGAGTTACAATGCCCTTTTAAGTCGGGTGGAATTATTTCCGTCGTAAAATATTTATCAGATGCTTCCGTTAAAGTAACCCACATTATTTGTTTACTAACAGTGTTTTGATTAGACATTCTAACGACTTCGAAAGTTGGGGTTTAAAATTGTAAGAAAAGCCCTCTAGGCTCTATGTGGGACAGCGCTTATAATTCTGGATGGGAATCTCTTTTCTAATAAAACTTTATGATTCTGCTTATCTTCCTGACTTCATAGAAATTTAGTTAATTCATTTAAGAGCGGCCATAGGTTCTGGACTGGACCCCTTACTTAAAAGATTGCTGTGCTCTGTCTTACCTCAAATCTTGGTTGACGGGGGGTACCCACCATCCATGCAATTTAATTCGTATCTACAAATATAAACATTGACTTGCGAGCACAAAGCACTTGGATAAGCAACGATAAGGACGAATGATTCTGCTCATTTCTTTACTTTCCGTTAGGATTACAACTATAATTAGCACATTGCACCTCTCTATTACATCACTCAGTTACAAGCGAAATAGATAATATATAGCAGTAGCTATTCATGTCCCAAATTCAAACTACCAACAAAATACGGCTCAAACTATAATAGCCCTCTGGTGTCTCGGAGGCGGCTCTCTCGGACCCCCGCCCGCCCACCGTTGAGTACCAGTGGGACCCCGTGCCTTCCTGCCGATGAGGATTATGAACCATATCCCAATACGTTCCCCGTATTCTTGCGCATATCATTCTCAAATAATTTAAGTATGTCGACCTAACCAAGATAAGTTTTTGACGAAAGGCCTACGCTTGAAGATTGGGGGCACTTGATTTCGAAATTAGAGGGCCGGCTGTTCAATAATAGATGCATTAATGCTTATCGTAAACTGATATAATTTATTTTGCGAACATCTTGAACTGTGCTTAGCCAAGAAGAAGGAACTATCAATGCAACAACTGGCCGATAAGGACTCGGCATTGGAAGTCATAGTCTTGACTGGTATTAATTTTTCATGATTTGGCCAACTTGACCGTTGTTATTTCGTTAGAAAAGGTGTCGTCGTCGTCGTCATCACGACAAGAAATGATAGGCGACGCTTAAATTTTTAGCCCTCGGGAAAAACTCGTCGGGATAGGGCTAGCAAGAAAAGGCCGGTAAATTTTGAGCCAAATAGCGAGACATCTATAGGCTTGGAGCGAGCAATGCGTGTTCAATCAAATATTAAGAGCCCCGAACTGCCTTTTGCCGACGATGATTCATTGAGCCTCCAGACGAATTTGAGAGAACGAAAGAGAATGCCAAACCAGCCAACAAAAGTGAAGAGGATACGGCAAGCTACTTCACGTTCACGATCGTTGCAAATGTCCCAAGCCTAACGCAGGTTCTACAATTCTGTTGCTCGGCTGCCCTTGGGATATTCGAATGCAGGAAGGAGAACAAAGCTGCATCGTCTGGCACGACTCGCAGTTTTCCAATGACAAGAGGCAAGGCACGAAAGGAACAGAGAAATTGACCACCTACCAATCACATCAAACTCCAGAAGGCTGAGAAACTGACCACCCACCAATTTTGTTACATCAGGAGTTTCTGTCGAATAACCTCGACGTCGTGTACCTGCAACGCAATGGGACCATGCCAGCTTGCAGTTTGAGCTGCAAACTAAGTTGCCTCTAAAGGGAATCTTTCATTTTCCGTCCCCAAACGAATGTCTAAAGTACATTGGAACCATATAACAGCCAAAGATATGCCTCTTAGTCTTATGGAAGGAAGACTTTCACGCAACACATTCAGTTTACACAGCTCGATTAGAGCATCCATCGGGCACGCAACTGTACTTTATGCAATAAGACTGAATAGCGCGTATTATTTCGAGAACTTATTGTTAAAGAGGATAGAGAGATCGAGCTGTGCTTCTCATGAAGTCTACAATACGTACCAAACATGTGAAAGTTCTAGCAGGGTCGCCGTCTGTTTAGAGAACTCTCTCATATTCGTTGAGTCTGCTCTACATGTCATTTAGTTAGCATGCCCATCATGTGATGACAGTGGGAGCGGATCGGCCAGTAAATTCCTCCATCTTGGAGAGTTTGAGTGCGACATCCACCTGCAACAAAGTATAAACATCAGCCCAAACAAATCTGGAAAAGCTTGGGTGAGGAATATGAAGGGCTACTCACCAGAGGAGCTAAAGCTTCTTGAGAATCTCTCCCAATTTTTGAGGGATCCTTCTCATATTGCTCAATGTAAAGACGAATAGTTGCCCCTTCTGAGCCAGTTCCTGAAAGGCGGAAAACCTGCAAAGTACATATAGGAGGAATCATTGTAAAAGCCAATAACGTTGTTTCCCAATTTACCCAATTTACCCATAATTTTGACGTGACATAGTGTTCTTCCACTTATACATCGAGTAAGATCACAAATGACACAAATGCAAACAAGCATAAGTTGAGCATTGACTAAGCAACAAATAGACTAGTTCCACTAAAGAAGATCCGAAACGTTTAGATTTCTATTGACAATCTTATTCCAACTAAAGAAAAGAAATCACTGTATAACTAGAGAATCACAGCCTCCATTCTTCCTATGGTTAAACTGAACAGGAGCTAAAAATAAAACTACAGAACCATAGTTAAATCGCAAATCAACGTCAACATCAACATCAACATCAACATCACCATTATCCCAAACCATAGTTAAATCGCAAATACAAGAAGAATATTATGCCACAAAGTACCAGAAGATATATCGTATAAAAAGACTGACAACAAAATTGTCATGTAATAGCCTTTGCAACTTTAGCACTGCTAAGATACTACGTATTACCAATTCATATTGATGAACTTTCAACATAAAGTTCGGTCAAGACATAAAGATCTACTTACCAGGCGCGACCCATCTTCAAACAAATATCGAATACCCTGGTGCTTTGATATGGAACCATCAACAGGATCTTTGTATTCAAACTCATCAGCATGAACAACATTTGATACATCCGAATGCACTCCCTTGACAATCCTGCAAAAGCAAATAATTGCAGACGTTGTCTTACACCATTTTGCTGTGAGTGTAAATTTTTCTTAATAAACAAACAGAACAGTGCGACTTCAGCCACAGTCCACCATATAAAAGGTCACATTTTTGCAAATACCGAAATCCAACTGTCAATCTTTGGGGTAGTAACTTCACCTTCCAACCAAATACATTGAAGAAAAGGCCTATCATTCAATGTCTTTCTCAAACTGAAGGACAGTCCCTTGGACGTGAAGTCGGAACTTCGATCGGCCAAATTTTTTCTATAATTGCTAGACGTTTAACCTTTATGCTTCTGTTTTTCACACGCATTAAGTTCTCACATTTACTACCACAGAGAAGAAAACGCATGAATGCGAGCACACGGGGAACATAAAAAACCACCATCAACTATACATGCTAATCGCTTCACAACATCTAAGCGGCAAAAATGATCCATGCATGCCCCTACTTGACTTACACAAGCAGTTCAAGCTTAAGGAAAACCATGCACATAAAGCAAAATGAAGTGTGCATAAAATAGCAATAGACACAATACACAGAATCTCGAAATCAGATCAGAATCTTACTCATTAACTTCATCAAGGGAAGATTGCAACTGGACCAAGTATGCCATTAGTTCCTTTGCTGCCCCTGAGTCAACATTCTTAAAAAAAAACAATGAAATTTAGTATCTAATAGACTAAACGTCATGGTTCAAAGGAGAGAATAAGAGGCATCTGGAGTAATTGACGTATGGATACCTCATAATCATAACGAGTGTAATAGTGGCGACCATAAGTTGCCCAATGCTGGCGAACAATATCTTCAACTGAGACAAGCTTTCCGCCATGGATATTTTCCTTATTCTTATGGGCAAGGATGGAAAGCCATGCCAAAACAGCCCAGATACCATCTTTTTCACGTATATGGTCTGAACCTGTTCACATATGCAACGGATTATGCAAGTGCCAACAACAACAAACTTATTCTGCTAGGTGGAGTTGCAATGTGAATCCTTTTACTTCATCATGCTCCCTTCGCAAAAGCTGTTCATACTCCAAATAAAAAATTGACTACTATTATGAATTGTGGTACAATAAATACTAACCAGTTCCAAAACTTTCTTCCCCACAAACTGAACATAATCCAGCATCCATTAAGTTACCAAAGAATTTCCAGCCAGTTGGAACCTGGAACACCCATAGAAGAATCACAACTGCTGGTGCTAGAGCACAAATATCTATTTCAGATCTTTTACATGAGTACCTCAAAAAATTTCAAATTTAAATGTTTAGCAACAACATCCAGGGCAGCTGATGTCGGCATGCTCCTACAGGTAGCAAGTGCGAAAACACCAATCAATATCACTACAAACAGATCCAGAAGAGAAGATCGCTCAAATATTAGAAAAGAAATTGAGCTTATGGTGGCATTCTAGGCACAGTGCAGAAAGAAATACTCTTTACAGATACACTTAGAAGTGTATACGGACACTCTGGACAAAGCAGACACTCATACATGAAAAACTGCACGTATACATAACCTACTGCACGAAACTGTTATTTCTCCATGAAGTGATTGTCAGACAAGGATCCTAACTCCAATGGGCTAATAAAAAGATATTTTGCCAGCCAACAACTATACCAACATAGTTTGACCCTGCGCACACAATCAGAGCAAACGACCAAGCAATAGTCAGATTGATGGCACAATTTGAAGTCACAGACCCTTCTATAAACCATACTCCGAAGTCTTTGGATCATCCAAGTTGCCTCATTCCATACATGTTCCTAGCTTTAGCAAAAGTACGTGGGAACCTTGCAACTTGTGTCTGGCATCGGTCAGAAAAACAGAAGCTAGATATTTTGGCATCTTGTTCTCATCTGATTCTGTCTGTGAAGGCCCATACACCTCCATGCCAAGAAGCCAGGCAAACAAATATGCAATTGATTGTCCGAAAGGAAGTTTCCTTGATGTTTTCTTGGACTTCCAAAGTATGCATCTCTTAGAATGAGCATTTCATGCCACCAAATGAAATATAAATAGTAATTATTGTGACATCATAGCTGAAGATCTTACGACTCTGTTATCATAAGTCGCAGAGAAAACATTTTTTAGTAGTGCTTTGACAACAGATATAACATGGGCGAATTGTATATCTCCAAGATCTCCAATTCCTGTCCCTCGAATAGATCTATGACCTTAGCAGTTTAGTTAAAACATAGGAACTAACATCAGACAAGAACCAACGACAAAAGAGAAAAAAGTATTGAAAAATGCTCGCATGCATATATACTGGAGACAGCTAAGTGTTAAAGCACCTGGCAACTCCCTTTAGGCCACCGGAGAAGTAGGGTATTGCTTCAACAGCATTTGCAGCAATAATAGCAACAGAATCCGATGGAGTAACAAAGAACCTATGACAAAGGTTTCAGATATTAAAATTCAAAGAAAAGAGTAATATACCTAACGAGAATCTCATGAAATAAGCCAATGCTACCTTTTCCCGAGAATCATATTACGATCAGCATCACCATCAGCTGCAGCACCAAATTCTGGTGGCTCATCCTGAGGACTTGACTTGCCCAAACCCATCCGTGCTACCAGTTCCTTTGCATATGTCAAATTTGGATCGGGGTGACCTCCTCCAAAATCCTCCTGTACAAATTAAACCAAGTCCTGAGTTGTGAGATTTACAGAATTCTACGAGCCATACTGTGGAAAGCAAGTATGCATCAAGACCTTAGGTGTGCAGTTCAATAATGAGCTCTCTTGTGCGCCAAGCTCTTCCACAAATATGCGGTTGGCATATGCTCCAGCAACTCCATGGAGAGCGTCATAACTTTACATTAAAAAGAACATAGGAATACAGAGCCCTTAAAACAGTGAGCATTAAGGGCCATAAACCAGAGACAAGAAAATTGAAGCTTGTCAACCTACCAGAAAGTAAAATTTGGAGATGAAAGCAGATTTCGGATCGCCTGGAAGTCAAAAATTGACCTAGCTCATCAAACAAGAAAAGAAGATCAAGTGTCATTTGTAGGAATAAAAGATGCATAAAAGACGAGGAAAAGAAGCTTGAAGATTCTATTTCATGAGCAACTATATTAGACTTACACATGTTAACATAGATACCGTTGGAGGAACTATCAGGGTAGAAGACTTCCAGATATAGACAATAAATTACACTTTCCAACCCCTAGTTCAACAAGTTTATATCTGATTCTAAGCTTTCCACTAAATCTATACAAGCTAATTCTACTCTTCTTTCAGCCAAACAAAAACTACCCTTCCAATACTTAACAAGCATGATATTACATGGAAAACCTTGAATTTCAAGTTACCACTAGAACAGAACCAGTTGTCTAGGCCAGTGTAGTAAAAGGCACACTTGAGGCACTAGGTCCCTAAACGACCGAGTCAAGAGGTGAAAAAGCAAAAGCCCTTGATAATAGCACTTTATACGTTGAATAAGTTTTCCCTCTCACTACTTGAAGGTACCATGTGACACATGCAAGTAGTTTTAAAGCAAGAGCTAATTGGAAGATGCTCAAGATATAAACAACACTTCTTCCAGCTTGCGAGCAACTGATAACCATGAGTGCAATTTCCATTGTACCAATTATACTCTTTTTTTAGTTCTCAGTAGATACCTCGTGCAATTTGCTCCTCAAGGGAAACAAATGCCGAATGAGGCATGCAATATGTATGGTTCAAAAGAATACCAAGCATGTCCGTGCACCAAATGCAAACAAAATGTGTACCACATGTAACTACCCCATGATTTTTCATACTCTATCATCCTGAGATTGGTGGTAACAAACACAAAAATTTCTCGTAAGGTGAATACTTAGAGCAAAGATCTCTACAAACAAGGATAAGTCACACAAAAGGAAGCTTACTTCATTAATTTAACATAGTCGCTGGCTGAATCAAAAACCTCAACATCGAATTGACCATCCGGCCCCATAAAGCTTGTGACGCCAATTGCAGCAATATCCACCTAACAATGCATATTAGGAAACAGTGATTAACAAAGATGACCAAGGACGAAGACTTTTAGTGAGAGAAAAACGGAAAAGCCAAACTTGCAGCCTGGTAGGTCTTACATCAGGGAGATCTTCCGCAATTAGATATTCTTTTATTGTTTTTGTGTTTTCATAGATCTTATCAGTGATCGCCTCAGGAGCAGGTCCACCATTTTCCATGTTGTACTTGATTCCAAAATCCTGCAAGAAGAAGTGGGAGATAGATTTATGCACCAAGTGTGGAGTGAGTAAATGTAGATTGGTCTATTTCTGTGTTCAGTCTCCCTTCAACATCTCATCAGCCAACATCCATAAATGAATCTTATAGTGCATCTCGAAAAATGCCTACTAAAATCTAGTTATTCAACATCATTTTAGATGACTTTATGACAGATAACTTATCCAAATCCCTGGCCACAATTTAATTCATTGACTAGTTAACTTTTCGACAGCTATATATCCTCTATTTGGGACCAAAATTTGAAGACATAAAATCAAATTGCTCACATGACCAATAAAACTCCTCATAACCAAGAAATTGACGCGTCTCACACACGAAAACAACACAAAACAATTAAGAAAGCCCCAGCGGCAACAGATGTGCTAGAGTTTGAACAGCTAGAAACAGCTTGCAAAAAAAAAAAAAAAAATAGGAACATAATTGACAGGGGTCAAACAAGTGATGCTATAAAAGAAGTAATATACAATGTGATGACAAGTTACGATAACTTATTTTAAGGGAATATATGGACTATGAAGCTATGACGGCCTTGTCATACATGGTCCACTCCTGCATAGAAAAATGTATATAGGATTGCTGCTACTTAATGCTGTTTCACGAATGCTATACCACATTAGAAGCAGTTTACTATCTATCAACACCCAACATTCTTTTACACGCAGAAGCCATTAGGCATCAGAATTTTCCAACATCACTAACCAGGTCCAACCTCTCCAATCACAAAATCTTGCGGACATCATCCTAAAACCCCAATAACCTACATGTTAGTGCCACCACAGCATCGACATTGGGATCACCACGAGAGTGTGTTCCTTATAATGGTACGGTCAAGACACGGGTTGAAGTCATGAGAACAGTGAGGGAAACACAGAGTACACTTGACAAATGTTGGCTATTTCAATTTTTGCTTCAACAAATACCGAGAACCTTAAAACATAGATCTCCTCCCACCCCAATCCAACCCCAACAACGAGGAAGCGGTAAGGAATAAGAATTTGCATCAACAGGACCATAACTAGTTTGATCATACCCAAAATAAGTTCTCAATCCTTTTACTTAATGGAAAGTATGAACTCTCAATAGTCTGATGAAATAAAGTCCTGGTTTGTTCTTCAGATGGAAGAAAATCTAAATGATTTAGCTTCTACCGACCTCATGGGGACCACCGGGATTATGACTTGCTGTCAGAATAAATGCTCCTGTAGCCTTGGATCCCTGATAACGGATCGTGTATGTATTTCGTTAGAGAGCACTTCATATCTAGATAATATTGCTGCATTATGATTGCATAGTCAAAGAGTTATACAATTGGATGCCACCACAGAGAAAAAGATAGCTTACATCATGCCCAACTCTTTCGCGGATCACAGCTGACACGGCAGGAGTGGAAAGCAATCCATTCTGACCTACCCAGACACGCCTTACTCCATTTGCAGCTGCCATCTTTATTATTATCTATGATTCCAGTACATATAAAGTAAGCAAGTTAGTCGATAGAACATTTAATATTAGGAAAGAACAAGAATATGCTACAAGTCAGGTGAAAGGGAAGTTCATTCAGTACGAGAAGTGCATGCTCTAAGTCCTTTGTATAAGCAAGGTCTGAATGTAAAACACAAATGTGGATGTAACCACATCAAACAAATGAATAAGTACATAGGAGCACAATGAGAAGAAGTAATAGGTATAATAGAGAAAAGAGCGACTAGTAAAGATTCAAAGTGCTGACCTAAAACAGAAGTATAATCTTAAACAAGAGAAGGGCCTTTAGGGAATATGCTCGCAAGTTCATTATGCCAATAAATCAAGTCATAATCACCCATCTGATAAAACTAAGCTATATGTAAGAAGGAAATAATACACACCTGGATAGCATCCTTAGAGTAATAGCGGCCATCACCAGAAACAACGAGCGTAGCCCCTGCAAAGAAGAAATGTCAGTTCAATAAACTCTGTACTTCCCGTGGAAACAAGTTAACAAGGTCAGTTCGTTCGTGCATGATCAGCAACTAGATGATATAATACAAGTCAATCATTTACTCTAGACGCTCTTAGCAACGGAATTCCACAACTTCTAAGTTTTTGAACTTGGCCAAGACTATCTTCATGTAACTTGTGCAGTGACATACAATTCCTTCTAAAAGACAGTTCAGCATCATGGCATTACTGATATTGTGTTTCTATCACACACATGCAACAGGAGAAACGTGGAACTGGTCACTATACATTCAGGGCTGGGGGAGAGACACTATCCCGGAAAACCAAATGAGCAAACCAGTGATATTCTGGAAAGGACAACGAAAACTAGTATTTATGCACCTATGGTTCACATCCTCTAGGACAGCTCACCAAACAAATATGCCCCCTAAAGTTGAATTCTTAGTCTGCAGTCGAATGCTTCTAAAAGCTTATGCATCTTGATTGAGCAGTGATGTGCCTTGACCCAAGGCAGAGTAGAGAAAACTGAACAAAGAAAGGTATGAAGGTAGTTACTACTTGAGAATGATCTCAAGAGTCTTCAGTATTTTTCCCTTCAAAAAATGACTCCTTACATCTCTTAGCAATCTTATTGTTCCTTAAGTTAGGATCAAGATCGTATTGCCTGTGCAAAGTTGAGCTTTTATTTCTATTCCTACGACTACACTCATGACTAAGAATTCTTTGAGGCATTTACGTTGACGTGATATATTCAAGAGCATAACTCCTGGTATTTCTTCAACACTTCTCAATCAGGGAACTTCAGCCTAGCTGCAAGCCTCAAGAGGCTCTCATTTAAGCTAACAAATTAAATGAGCCTAAGACCCTCGGAAACAATGATGCAAGGCAAGTAACTTCTTCGGAAACCCGAGTCAAAAGAGTAAGGATTGAGGTAAAATTGTCTCTTAATCCACTTCGTGTGGGAGAGTACTCATACCTTGGACTTTCTCAGCTGAAAGGGCATAAAATGTCGATTGCACAAAATTTTCCAAGTAATGGGGCTGTACAAAAACTTTCACCTGGAATAGGCACACCAAAGTCAAGTTACAAAAACAAAAAGAACATCATAAGAAAACTTCAAAAATCTTATAGGTTTCTTCTAAAAGGTCCAATAGTATCGCTAATACTACTTTAGTGAGATTCTGTGGCATGCAGTGACACTTCTACAAGAGCAACATTATTTAAACTTTAAAGCGTCTCGCAAATTTAAAACGAACAGGAACTTAAATACACACGCATGCACAAAAAACTTCACCCATACAAGCACATGCTAACAAAGAGAAGACAGCGATATGCACACTTATCGAGCCTATAACCAAATTTAACACTGTCGACGATATGCAATGATAAGTCTCTTGAATAGATAAAACTCATACATTAACAAACAGAGGAAATGTAACTAGTCAAAGGTACGCAACAACATGAGATAATGGAGGGAAGCAAGAAAGCAACAAAAACAGGAAGAAAAATAAACCTAAGAAATATGCATCCTAGAGGATATGACAAGTGCATATCCAAAGAAATGTGGGCAATGATAGGAAGCTTTATCCACAGAACAAACTGCCCCTCGAGAACTATCCAACCAAAAAGAACCCAATATCTTGTAAGAACCTAAGCAGTATCTGTGAGCTCTAGAAAGCCTAACGCGCCAAAAAGGGAAGTCCAAATGACCTCACCTTCAACAGAACCAGGTTATATGCACTCTCTATGTACATGCTCATCTGATGCAGGATTAAGTATCTACCCAGAAATCTGGGCTTTTTCCCCTGAAGTTAGCCATTATAGAAAACTAAGCAGTATCAGACCTTTGGCACTAAACATTTCATTGTCAAACAATCACATTCAACTAGATTTTTGTTTGTTAAGGCCAAGATCCCACGTATATGCACTAAGACTTCAATCTGGCATTCGGAAAAATAAGTAATTCCTCCAACCTCAGCACCACGCCGAATCGCGAGGCAGACCAACGCAGACATGTCCGCTTAAAGCTCGACCCATGATCCACGGCATTGATCAACAAAACTCGCACTTGTGCAACAGCTAGTTCTAGAGCTAGGAAAGCGCATCGAATACGACAAACGACATAATCCGAAAAACGATCAGCAAGAATACATCCGAGCACGGACAACATGGACAAGACAAAAATAGATCGCGGGGATACATCTCCGCCAGGTATCCGAATCGCACAAGCACATGATCGAGCTGAATTGCGCGCTTATGGACAGCAGAGCAACCCGATCCAGCGTAAAAGGGAGATTGGAAATCGGAATCGAACAATCAGAACACACACAGAGGGAGAACAGAGAAGAGAAGAACCTTCTTGCGGAGACCAGAAGTTCCAGGCTTCTGGCCATCGATGGGCGTGGTCTCCACTGGCGACACCTTGAACATCACCATTTTCTTCCAAATTGCTTCCACAGTCAGGAAACCAGAGACAAATCAATCAGTGCACGAACGAGATAAATAGCGAAGATATTGATGGTGCAAGGAAAGGTGGTGAAGAAACAAGAAGCCTAAAATGCTCGTCTGCAAATCCTAAATTTTCTTTTATATATATATATATTTGTTTTTTGTTTATTTATTTTATAACTTTTTTTTTTTTGGGTTAATATGCGAATTTGAATAGCAGTGCGCCGCTGGATCTGAGCGTTAACGGAACGATTCCCACGGCAGATCTTGAAAGAAAGCCGAAGCAAAGCACGAGGGGATGAGAGGATCCATCGGCTCGGCTCGGCTCGAGCATCACATAATCACAATGCACATGTGATAAATATAGAAAAACAAAATAAGGCAATTATAAATATATATATATATATATATATTTATATTTACATTTATATTTACGAATATATCCCAAGGGAATATCCGATTTTTATCCTTCTCCTTTTCCCCCTTTTTATCCTCCTTTTTCTCCTTTCCCAAAGATAGTCGATCTATGCACGGAAAATATTAATTGACTAAATTGTAAACATAAAACACAAATGCAAGTGATTTTCGTGTACTGAAAATAGGCCGAATATTATTCTTTTGAAAGTTTAGTAGTAGATCTACGGCTATGGCCTACCTTAATTTTAGATCACGGCGATTCTAGAATCTAGGCCGCTCTCCATGAATTTATCCGGTGCCATTTCTATTTCGATTTAAATGTACGATTCCTTTTTCCCCAAAAAGGGAAAAAGAAAAAGAAAGTTATCTCGAAAATGATTTCAATAGCTTTTAAGATTCTTCCTAGAAAAATTCTTTACTTCTTCCGGTGGGCAAAACTTCAAGATTTCAAGATTTCTTTGTTTCTATTTCGTTAACGCTAGCCACTCATCAGCGACTGTAATGAATTGAAGACGTCTCGAAACTTGGGAGGAAAAATCCATATTGTTTGAGATGCGAGTTTCATGTGGAAACAACTTACGGATTGTGCATATAGCTTGAGTTTGTCCCACGACAATATTTAGGAGAATTATTCTCAACGAATTTGTATTAATGGTTGTGTTCAAATGTCACTGGTAAATGACGATTGAATTTTTATCATGATTTTGAGCTTAATTTTTTGAGTAGGTTTGTCGTTTTCTTTGGCAATAGAGAATTAGGCGGCGCTATTTTCACCCTCATTTTGGCCAAGACACTCATTTCTTCTAGTTAAATTACCGAAATATCCTCCTCTATCTTTCTCTCTCTTCCATTTATTACTTCTTTTTTTTATCAGGCTAATCCACAAAACTGCCTTTATTTCTACCATCTCTCTCATTAATTACACAATACAAATACTATATTACACACATCAAGATATCATTTTACCTAGAGAACGTTGCAATTTTAATTATTTTCTCATATTGTGATTCCTAAGAAATTTTCATTTATGACAGCTTATGAAAACACGATTAAGTGCCTTTTTTTCCTGAATAGTGTGAGTGAAGTTATATTTCAAAGTAGAAAATTAAAATTCAATTGAATTATTTAGCCAATCATGATAAAAAAAAATGGAAAAAAGATGAAAATATGGACAAAAAAGAGAGAGAGAGAGGTTACTTTGTTAAAAGCATGATCAAATGTCAACCATATTTAAATTCATACGATATCTAAGTATTAACAAAGCATAAACACATAAAGGAAAAAACATGAAACTTCTTGCTGTTCAACTCATGTTACGATTCGACCAAACAAAAAAATCATGTTATGATTCGACCCACAAAAAAAACTCATGTCATGAGGAAAGTAATTAATACTATTGTCAGTTCAATCTCATGGCAAGTGGATCAAAGCTTCAAAACTTGCTTAAAACTTTCTCCTAAAAATATCTTACGTGAGTTTGAAAGTGCAAAATATGTAAATAAATTTTCAACCCCATCTTGCAATTCATATTAAAATGTGAAAAGCTCAAAAGAAAGCACAAATTAGCGATGTTTAACTTTAGAAACCTACAAAATTATTCCGAAAAATCACCCACAAAGTCAAAATCTGCTAGATAATTAGATTGGGTAATAATTTTCAACTTTAAAATACATTTTTTCTCAAACAATCTCATAAAAAAAATGGGCAATTAATTGTGTGTTCCTAGAAATTTCTAACCTTTTATATAACTTTTCTAATAAAAAAATGCGACCATAAATTAAAAATAACGACATTTTCTAGGCAAAGTGATAACATGATGCATGATAGGATGATATTTTGTTGGTGTAATTTGACATTTATATTGTGAAATTGATAATTTAAGAAAATATAAAATATAGGGATAATGACACAATGATCCATGAACTTTGATTCAATGTGCAATGCTCCCTGAACTTTTAATTTGACCTATGTGCTCTCTGAACTTTTGAAACAGATTCAACTTAATCTCTGAATTATAGGAAGATGTTCAATGTAGTCCTTCCATTAATTCAAGTTCAAGGACGACTTTGAACATTTTCTTATAGTTCAGGGACTAAGTTAAGCATTTCCAAAAGTTCGAGTACCACATTGAACAAATTGAAAGTTTAGGGATCATATTGCATATTGGGCTAAAGTTTAGAGACCATATTGGTCAAATTAAAAGTTCAGGATTTATATTGTATATTGGGCTAAAGTTCATGGATCATTTGTGTCATTTTCTCTAAAATAAATGCAGTTATGTTGGTTAGGATGATAAAAAAAAGAAATAATAAATTAAAGAGAGAGAGAGAGAGAGTGTGGTATTTCGGTCCGTTGATTGAAAGAAAAGGAGTGACTTAGCCCAAATGTGTTGGAAATAGTGCCGCCCGAAAGTAACTTTTCCATGATAATTTTGTTTTCCCTTTTCAAATCCAGTACAAGTAATTCGATCATACACAAAGGAAGTTATTAAAGCTTCGTCTGTGAATAACTTAACCTTTAGTGGATTAAGCATTTCTCTAAACTGAATATTGATGGGGTCTCTAAAGGCAACACAAGACTTGCAGGTGCAAGGATTTATTCAGAAACGAAGAAGGTGACTGACTTGATGGTTTCGTCGAATTCGTGGGAATATATTCATCGACACAAGCAAAACTTTGGGCTTAGTGGTTTGGATTTACCTTTGCAAAATAACTTGATTTTCTTAAGATCATCATTGAGATTGACTCTAAAGCGATCTTGTTAGTCCAAGCTTATGATTGATACTACTGACCTTGCTTTGTTTAAAGATTTCAAAAGGCTGTTGCGCTCTCACTTCGAGTTCAAAGTGCAACATAACTTTCGGGAAGGATATCACTCTGTTGACTGGCTTGCTAATCTTGGAATCGACAAGCACTTGGATGCTATAATTCTTTTCATTACAACATGTTTTATTTGGTGATAAAATATGTATAGTAGATTTACGAAAAATCAAATATTTATACTTCGCTTTAGTCCTTTTTCATTTAAATGGGGAAAATTATCCAAAAAGTCCTAAATCTATTATAGTTTTGTCAATTCAGTCCTAAACATTTTAATTTTTCCATTTCAGTTCTAAACATTTTCACGTTTTGCCAATGGAGTCCATCCAGCCAATTTTGGTCTAAAATTGCTGACGTGGACACTAGTCGCCTATGTGGCACAGCCGATGCTGACATGGACAAAATCTAATAATTTTTTAATTATTTTTCTCCCTTCTATTTTCATTTACTTTTATTTCTTCCCTCCACCAGCCATCGACCCCCGATGATGATCGGCGGAGGTCGCCAACCTTGAGTGAGGGCGCCCTTGTTGGTCCCTGGCGAGGGTCGCCCTCGCCTAGGTTGACAAGGGCAACCCTGGCCCTATCTGGCGACGATCGGCCCTCGCTAGCCTAGGCGAGGGTCGGCCTCAAGCGAGAGTCTCCCTTGCTTGGGCTGGCAAGGGCAACCCTCGCCAACCCAGGCTTAGGCGTCCCTCGCCCAAGGTCGAGGGAGGGAAGAAAGAAATAAAATATAAAAAAGTAAAGGAAAACAGAAGAAAAGAAATAAAAAATATTAAAATATTATTAAATTTGTCAACGTCGGCGCAGGTCGTGCAATGTAGGACAGCCGGCATCCGCATCAGTAATTTTCTAGCAAAATTGGCTGAATGGACTCAATTGGCAAAATTAAAATTTTTAAAACTGAATTGGCAAAACTGCTATAGGTTTAGGACAATTTTTGTGACACCTCGGGAGTTTCAGGATGCCCCGCTATGTGATCGGGATGCCCGAGGAGTGTTTCGGGATGCCTTTGGAGTGTTAACAAACAATCATGTTGATAACACACTAGGTGATACTGGTGCGTTATGAAATAACATGATATTCGCCTGCATCGTACGCACCATATTATGCAATATTGTTGTTGGCTTATAATATGTCATTATGAAATAAGATCATGCGTATGCTCATATGCTTCGTTGTTTGTGAAAACAAGGTCGAGTGGTAAGAGGAACACCTATCTTAGACTGATATTTCATTTACTGAGCCTCGGCTCACTCCTTATTTTTGAGATATGTAGGATGGATCATCCGTCGCCCCTGTCTTTCGGAGCTCCTATGCATTTCAATTAGTAATATGAAAATGTGCTTGTACCTGATTTAGACATAGTATATACAACGTGCACTTCTACGGTGTGGGTCGATGTGGGGCTTGTAGAGTGGATACTCCATCGGCATGTAGCTTGGTACGTGAACATCGAAGGAGAGTTGGTTGGACCACTTAGAGGCTTCGATGGTCCAGCTAGCTTCGACCATGATAGCCCGTCGATGGGTGAAGTTGTCGATCCTTAGTCGATAGACTGACGTTTGTACATGCATCCTTTTGGAGTGGAGGAGTGTAGTGGTGGTGATAGGTGATGTATTGTGTGTTCTATTTGAAAGCTATGTTGTAAAACATACGTTTAATATTGTAAAGCAGCATATGCATATTAGTAAACTCGTGCGTTGTATGTAAGGGATGATGCGAAAATATTTTGATATGCCAATTCGTATACTATTAATGAAGAAGAGAGATTAATGAAAATGACACGTGTAGCCCGTGACTTTTTAGGGCGTCACAATATTAGTTTGGGGTAAATGTGACACGAGGTCTTGGATTTTTTTGATACAAAAATTAGTTGGGAGCAAATGTAGCATAGGTGTACCGGTTTGGAAGTTTTTTCGACACAAAAATTAGTTTGGGGTAAATATGCCACACACCTATTTTGGGTTTTTGACGGTACTAGTTCTAAAATGCTTAAATATGCAATATATAAAATGTAACATAATAAATTACTTGTATTGTATTTGTGTGTGTACAACGATCCCCAACTTATCACTAGTAATAAACATATATATGACACGTAACTATATATACTCATAAACTAAAAAACGGCTAATACCACGAAAAACTTTAAACTTGTACACTTGTGATAATTTACCCCATACTAATTTTTTGACCACCAAAAATCCCAAACTGGTACACTTGTGATAAATTTACCCTCCGTTAGTTTTCGTTAAATTTTACCGTCAAATTGCTGAGTTGGATGATATGTGGCAGTTTACGGATGTATTAGTTTAGGGTTTTTACCCTCCATTTGTCACAAATGTATCAATTTAGAATTTTTCGTAGTATTAACCAAATTTAACAGAAATTAACGAAAGGTAAATTTTGTCAACAATGTACTAGTTTGGGGGTTTTGGTGGCCAAAAATTAGTTTGAGAAAAATTTATCACAGGTGTATGAATTTGAGGTTTTCAGGCCCAGTGCAAAAAATAAACTCCAAATTTTAGCATCTGCCCCAATCATATCCAAAACTTTTTGTCGTCTCGTAAAAAATCCCCAACTTTTACTTTTGTCCCAATTTTATCAGTTAATACAAAAAAGAAGACCCAACTTTAGCATTCATCCCAATTATATCCAAAACTATTTTTTGTCTCATAAAAAAACCTCAACTTTTACTTTTGTCTCAATTCTACCACCGTTAGTTTTCGTCCATAATCACAATTAGTTAATCCTATGTTGCATTTTCACGTAGTTAATGAATTACACCTCAGCAAAACTGCCATAAAAAAAAACCCTTACCTTCTCTTCTGTTGTCTGCTTCCCCTACACATTATCGGGAGATACAGAGCCACTCAAGACGGCGCGTTTTGGATTATCCCCGGCACTCAACAGCTCAAAGAACGAATAGACGTAGAGATCTGATTATTTGAACGAATGATCTCAAATCTCGTCATCCCTAAAACCTGCTTTTTTCGAATTTCGTAGATTCATTGGTATGTTCGGCGAGAAAATTCAAGCCACGTAGGATTAACTAATGGTGATTATGGATGGAAGGCTGAAGATGAAAGATTTGGGACAAAAGTAAAAGTTGTGAGTTTTTTATGAGACAAAATAGTTTTGGATATAATTGTGACGAATGCTAAAGTTGGGATTTTTTTGGTATTATGCCGGTAGAATTGGGACAAATGTAAAAGTTGTGGATTTTTTATGAGACAAAAAAATTTGGATATAATTGGGACAAATGCTAAAGTTAGGGTTTTTTTTTTTTTTTTGGATATTAGGCTGAGGTTTTCATGATATTAACTCAATAAAATAATAAGATTATGGTTTTCAAGTAGTACATGCCTGAAGGTGGGCTTTGCCTTGTACCTTTGGGTTGAATTTACAACAGAAAGAATATCTTGGCACTATATATGAATTCATAAAACCCTCAATGGAAGCACAACGCCTTGTGCAGACTCCTAATCTTAGCAATTCTCACTTGCAAAGGCAGTCTCGTTAAGAGTATGCACAACCGCTTTGTTCTGATATAAGATTTCAAATTCAAAATCATAAAACAATGGAGGAAATCAAATCGAAAGAAAAGGCAGAGGAACATAGGTTTAGTCAAGACACTTTCAAGATGGTTATTTAATCACTTGAGGTCGAGTTCAATACCAATATTGACTAGAATTTATTGACCGATCAAATCAAAAGTTGAGCTTGAACTCATAAAAAGCTTATTCTATCGATCCCCAATCAAGCATTGAGTCTTTTAATATATTGGATATGATAGAGTCGAGTCAAACTCGAATGCCGAACTATGCTGACTCCGCTCGACTCAATTACGTAGATTTGGGTTAAAATTGGAACGAATTATGTATATGCCAATCAACTTGTAAGCCGGCCCTAGTTTCTCTCTCCTTTTCTCTCCTCTTGCTTTCTTTTTCAACCTTCATGAAGGTGAGAGTTTGAGCTAGATCGCTCCCTTCTCTCCCATTTTCTTTTTTATCTTAGACTATTTTGGTTATCTATTTCATTTTCTTGCTTTCCTCATGTTTGAAAGTTTTTCTTTTCCGATTTAGTTTAGATCTTGAAGTTTCTTTCCTATGTTTCGGGGAGATTTCCATCCCGATCTAGTTTCGATTTGGATTTTTCGCTTTTCTTGGGTTTAGTTGGTAAACAAGTCCAAATTCGAAAGAGATCAGAGAAGTTTCGTGAAGGTTCACTCTCACAAGTGTCGGATCTGCGCTCGTTCAACCTTTTTAATCGGCGATGGTGTTAGGGATGCCAAACCTAAGTACTCACCGTCGAAAAGCAAAGATGTAATAACAAATGGAGATATCAATGTGTGCTTAGATTCGTTGATTGATTGCCAATTTTTGTGTGAAAAAGTCATAGACGTGCTCTTTAATCTTGTGATCTATAACTTTATTCTGATAATTTCTAGGGCTGAACGATTTCAGGTTCTACCTAGAACCTATAACCTACCCGTCGGAACAGGTTCCTCAGTTTTTAGAACCTGGAACCTATCCGTCATACCCTGAAACCTGGAACCTACCCTGTTACAAGTCTAGGGTCGGTTCTAGAGTACTCGGGAACCTACCAATTTCTTTTATTTTTTTCATTTTTAGTTAAGAAAAATGAGAGTGAACGCTACAACCGCTAAGGGGAAGTAGAGATGAGCGGTTTCAAGCTCCGTACATGTTACATTTAGAACCTGAAACCAATCCGTTGGAACAGGTTCCTCATTTTTTGAAACTTAGAACCTAAAAATTTGTTTAGCTCCAGATTATACACTCATCATCGGACACCATAGAACATTGTAAGATCGTGTAAAAACATATACCAAAAAAATACAAAAATTTATTTTAGGGTCCAGGTTCTAGATAGTGTAACCTAAAACCATACCCGTTAGAACAAGTTACTTAATTTTTGAAACCTGAAACCGGACCGGTTCCCACAGATTCCGATTCCAAGTTCCCGATTCTACCTTGAAACCATGCTCACCCCTAATAATTTCTCTTGTTATGAACTTATTTTGTTTTAAAGTTGTCTAGAATTTTTTTTTTATTTGCAATTGAATTGCAACATTTCTCACTTGTAATTCGAGGAAATGAAAAAAATGTTATTTTGACACAGGCACACACACAAAATCAACTTGTGTCGCAGGGAAATAGACCCCAATTAAAACCCACACGGACCTATTAATGCATCCACAACAAAGATTTCACAGTTCTAAAACTTGCGAGTCGCTGGTGAGGCATTGCTTTCCTAAAGGCAATTGTGGCACAAGTAGTTTACTTCAGAACAAAACCTATAGAAGGGTACTCTCCATTTTTGCAGGGAAGAAGCACATCAACCACCTACCATTTGCTGCTACTTAACGAAGCAAATAGAACACCCAAATTCTTTGCACTACAGCTTTCTTCATCCATTAATTGCGTGAACCACGAGAAAAATTGAAACTTTTTGCTCTTGTATGATAATAATCTTCATATACCCAATTCTAGACCGTTCCTCATCAAGAGTTTCAACTCCCTTGGAAGATGAAATGAATAAGAAAGGCAAAAAGCAAAGAGTAAAGAAGAACCCAAGAAAAAGCAAGAAAGGAGAGAGAATTAGATAAGGAAAAGGCCCAGAAAAGCCTTCATTGCCGGGTGATACAATGTACATTCCAGATACAATTCACAAAGAAACCTCCCCTCCGTAGATCACTCATCTAACAACACTCACCACATTAAATTAATTCAAATTAGACGATAGAAAAAGAAAAGGCCTAAAGCTAAATTTAAAAAAAAAAAAAAAAAGTAAAAAGAAGGTTATCAGCACATCTCACAGGTCTAACTAAAGTGATACACCTAACAAACGTAACAAAGGAAACACTAATCTTCTCATGCTTTCCGTCACTCCGGCTCGGCTCAAGCCCCGACCGGCGCAACAGCCGGCTTCACCTTCGGCGGCCTCCCCCTGCCCCTCTTGACTCCTCCAGCCGCAGCCGCAGCCGGAGCCGGAGCCGTATCCGCCTTCTCCTTCGGCGGCCTCCCCCTGCCTCTCTTCTTCCCGGTTGCCGCCGCGGCCTTCGTCTTTGGAGGAGGAGGCGGCGCGTTGGGATCCTTCGGCTTCGGAGGCCGGCCGCGGGGCCTCGGCGGCGAGGCCACGGCTCCTGGCGGGGCGGGCTCCTTCGGCTTCGGAGGGCGGCCGCGGCCGCGCTTCGGGGGCGCGTTCGGGTCGCGCTTCATGAAGTTGTTCTTCACCATCACGAGCTCGCCGCTCAGCTTCATCTTGTTGAGGTGGTGCGCCAGTAGCGTGGAGTGGGCGGAAGGCAGATCGCCGTAGGTGGACTCGATTTGCTTGGCTATGGCCGACTTGTTCGAGCCGTTGGGGTCGTTGAGAGCCTCGATCGCCGCCATGATCATCTGCACACCAAGAAGAAAAGCTTTAATTTATCGGAGCTCCCCCCGAGGAAAACGGAGAGAGAGCGAAAGGACAGAAAGCAAAAGTTGCCGGTACTTCGGGATACTGCGGGAGCGCGGAATTAGGAGCGGCGGCCGGCAGCGGAGGGTTGTTGCCGGTCTCTTCAGTCGCCATTTTCGAGAGAGATGGAGAGAGACGAGTACAGTGGATGGAGAGCTAAAGACGATGAAGGCGGAGAATTTAAAAAGGGAAGGGGGGATGGTTTTTCCGAGGACACAGATCGAAGCAAAAGCGGAAGGTTGGAGAGTGGGGGAGAGATCGGACGGCTGGGGTTGGAGAGATGGGGTTCGCATCGGACGGGCTCAGTGACTTCGAGGGGAGTCTCGCGGATCGATGACGTGGCTGGGGCTGTCGGAGATTTGCGTGAAAGGGAGTGGGCTGACCGAATTTACAGGCTTGACCCTGGGCTTTGAATTTCATCGCCTCTCTCTCAGTCACTCACGCGAGTCACAAGTGGTCGTTCATCGAGGCCCGATCCGGTACTTGCGGGTGCTGGGAGTATCCGAGACGTGTCGACGTGCGAGTGGACCAATAGTGAATACATCGTTGGAGACCGTACGGGAGAAGGATCGCGACAAAGTCCGGGTGAAGGAGGGTGGGGCCACCTTCGGATCCTGGTGCGTGATTCTTACCGCCCAGCTTGTGTTTTGGAGACCCGGGGTCAAAGCTGATTGGGGGCATCCGAGAATTTTCGGCTCCGGAATTAGGAATCACCCGTTCAAAACATCGTGCGGAAACTGTTGAGAAGCAGAATCAGCTACACAGGTTGGAGGTTGAACCTAATTAGTTGGAGGTTTGTAGAGTGATTCACAGGTCTCCAAGTGGTCGAGATTCTGCACATTAATCCCGGGTTTTGAAAAGATGATAATTTGTTAAGCAATCAATTTTAAAGAGTTTGTATTTTTCAATGCATTATTCTACTCTACCCTCCAAATTTACTCATCCCTCTCGGTTCCTATAATAACAAGTACTATCAATATTTTGAGGATGGTACATTTTCTCGCTAAACATTTGCCAACACTGACCCTTGCGAAAAATCAGCCGGTGTGATTTTTGAATTACAAATATTAACTAAGTACACGCTTTTTGGGAAGTCCATTTGCAAAACGTAATATGATCATGAGACGACGAATTTTACGAAGACCAATATTTTGATCTCAAATAAGGGTTCTCATGAATGAATCTATTTCCTAAGCATGCTGGATAAGAAGTATTTTGATTTTTAAAGTAGCAACTACACCAAATACCAAAGAAAAGAAAGATTGATTCGAAACTGCAAACTTTCATGTGTCGTCACTTAATAAAAAAATTTAAGTGGATCTCTTTCTGTGATTAGCAAAGATTCTTGTCCTTGCCGCAATCAGATTTTCTTGCCTAGATTTCTCTTTGTTTTGGTATCTCTCGAGATTCCAAGGTCATGGAATCGTACAACCACTTATTGTCAGGAAACTATTTTCGCCTGCCACATCATTACTTGGTGCACGCACTAATCTTCACTTTGTGAGGCTGAGGCCTCATGTTTTCATCCTTATTCGTACATTAAATGGCCGATAATCATCTCATGGATTTGGCCAATTGGGATGTGTTTTCCCTCTTTTCCCTTAGATTAGATAGAAGAGCATATATGGTTCCTTGAACTTTAGCTTTCCATTTTATTCCTTAAAAAGATTTATTCGGAGAACCTTCTTCAGTTGTGAGAGAGACGAAACCTTTACACTTTCCGAGGCTGTCCATGATAATTAAGGTCAGGCATATATGCTGAATGAGTTGGAGATAGATATGACATGGAAGATACCTGATTCTACTCCGACACCTCCAAGAATACAACGTACCCACCCATCATATTCAAAACCTTCTCAAACTGTCGTTCGGTATATCTCCATTGCACAATCCTCCGGTGCACTGCACACGCATGCATCGCTTTCATTTGCTACATTTACTTTACAGGCTCACGCAGAAGGTAGAAGTTTTTAAGGACTTAAATGAATGGTTGCCGAGCAACAAACAATCAATCACGTATACATTGTCCTGTGAATAGCACAAGGTTGTATTTATTACCCCTACTTACAAATCGCTGTCCGACAGCATACAAGACCAAGACAACCGGCGGCAAGATCAAAAGAGAACTGTGTCCTACATATTTCCAATCACTCCTCTCCCTCTATTCACTTCGTGTAGCATCCTCGCTGCTCAACCATGCAAACCATCCTATGCCTTACACCCTCCTCTCTGACGGGTCCAAGAGCCTCTAATCTTTTCTCAAATCGCACACCCAAAACCAACCGCATCACTAGATTACAGTTTGTACACAACCTGACGCCGCATTACAAAAGCCCGGTGCTCCCGAAGGGATTAGTGACCGGAGGGTGAGAGGCAGAATTCGCAGGAAATGCCCCGAACCCGGGATCCCCAAAGGGATTGGTGGGTCCCGCCATCAAGTGTTGCTGAGGCTGCTGCTGCTGCTGCGGCGGGTATGTGGGTTGGTATGGTCCAAAAGGATTGGTCGGCTGTTGGTTCATTGCTGCCATCTGTACTGATGGAGGAGGTGCGATCCCATTGGACATAGCGAAAGGATCCTGTACTTCGAACGGATTGGGGGCCGGTGCTCCATACACGGGCTGCTGGGAAGCTCGATAGGCCCCTTCATCATATAAACTGTGTAGTGTGAGAGTATCCAGCCCGCCAGCCTAACAATCCACAGGAGAGTGACTCTCAAAATATAATCACTTGAAGTAATCAAAGGTAATATGTCCATCTGGACAAACTAATGAGGGAAATAAATACATATTGCTTTCTTGACCAGCCAATGAAGCGAACACAAGCAGCAAACATGTCAATGCAGGTCCATATCAGTAGATGTAAACCCATTAACAAATTGACAAATGCATCATTATCAACTTCTACTCAAAGGTCTAGCAATCACTTAATTCTTCGTGCATTGATTCACACACAACGTTGGTTCTGCAAATATACCACCAGCCACAACTACTCTTCTGGTTAACAAAAGAGCATTATGGAAGCAAATGCATGCTTATATTTCTAATGCGATTGCTGTCAATGTCATCCTAATACTATATCGATCAGTGAATTGCGCATTCTGCAAATACACCACGTGCCAAAACTACAATGGGTGCTTATTTTTAT
This sequence comes from Lenwebbia sp. NSW1173648, assembly GCA_029784005.1. Classification (NCBI taxonomy): domain Eukaryota; kingdom Viridiplantae; phylum Streptophyta; class Magnoliopsida; order Myrtales; family Myrtaceae; genus Lenwebbia; species Lenwebbia sp. NSW1173648. Next base: position 4,728,763 of record JARCGZ010000011.1, read on the forward strand.
TCTATGTGATTGTTGTCATCCTGATAGGCTGATATTATGGCTCATCAACACATGGAAGATGCATATGGTTACCCAATGGGACTAGAGTGGGGGTGGTCTTAACCTTTGAACAGACTGTCAAAAGAAAAGTCTTACAAGCAAGAGCAACAAAGTGGACCTACAAGAAATGGATGACAGACAAAGTGCATATCGAATTCGTTCAAAAACAAAGATGCGGTCAACAGCAATCCAATAACTGGGGAGCATCAGTTGTATTGTGGCACTGCAGCCAAGTGCCATGTGAGAGAGCTAGGAGCTTCAGCACTGCCAGAGGATCTCCTGCTATGATACACCTAAGTCTTAACTACTAGAAAATTCCAGCAGTCAGAGAGCACTCCATACAATCAAATCTGACAATTAGCCGCCAATTTTCCTTTGGTCAAAATTAGCAACAAATCGAATAGACCAGCCAGCCAAATTGAAAGTGCCGTCTTGGTACAGTAACAAGCTGGACTGAGAAAGTGAATGTGAATACCATGTCTTTTCTAATAAACATAGATACAACAAAACTTAAACCATCTAGATAAAGGAATACAAGTTAGAGGCTACTCGAACGCAGACATGTAGATCACTCTGATATGTCTGCCTGTGACCATTTCAGAGAGTATAGCTACTTCCCCACATGCCATTCTAACATGAACTTGATGTTAATTTTAACTACAGCAACATAGAGGCATCAACCCATGGATCAATATAACAAATGATAAAATTGATCCATGGGTTGATGCCTCTATGTTGCTAAGAACCATAGCCACAGCATAATGCCATTAGCAATAGGAAATGATGATACCAGTGGTCGTATATTCTTTCTACAACCTAAGTTACATGTACTAAAAAGATTTGGGATCAATTCAATCTAGTTGCTTATATTCATGTATCCCTCCCTGGGTCTCTCTCTGTCTATCCATGTATTGTCCTAGTGTAAGCATACGTGAGTATGCATGTGCTAAAAGACATTTTTCTGGGAGTCTTGATGCCTCAAACTAAACTATTAGTTCCCATTGAATTTACGGAGGCATAGTCATTAACTGAAGACCAAAGCACCCAGAACACAACTAATATAACAACAAAACAGTGCCATGAATGACAAAAAGAACTGCTATTACTAATTCAGTATTTTGGACTACCGGGGCCAGGGAGAAAAGACATTGAAATTGCCCTTTGAATCCCTAACCATGTAATAGAGTCAAGCAACAGAAGCAAACAAACAGTTTGAGATGTTAATGCTCACAAAATCTATTTGCTACAGAACCATAGAAGATAAAGGCGGAGATTACCAGTTGCCTCTCGTTAGCCGTAGAGATGTCAGTACTTGGGGTAGAGACCAGAGCAAGCTCCCATCCAGTGGGATCGAAATCTTTAGCTTGAGTAGCACCAGAACCAAATGCTGAAGAAGCAGCACCTGTCACAACCAGCCAAACTTCGCTCAAGCAAGCATAACACAAAAAGAGTAGACATGCGGTCATAGGCAAAATGCTTACCAGGTTCTGAGGGAACTATTGCCAAGGCTAAAGCATTCTTTTCCTCAATGAAAGAAGCATCAGGTGCGCCAAAACTAAGTCCCTGAAAGGCAAAGAAATAAAGATCATATACAAAAATTTTACACTGAACAACCATCAACAGACATCACAAAGCTAATGTTCATACCAGCAAATCTCCTGTGTCCAGATTATTTTGAGGTGGAGGAGGAGGAGATGGATCAGCAGCAGCAACCACCACGGTAGATGCAGCAACAACATCTGAAGGAAGCGTCTCAGGTTCAACACCAGATGACTCGGCATCTTCATCTGGGCCTTCTTCTGGTTTATATGTCAATTGAAGCTGTTAACAATAATTCAAGTATTAGCTCCACACATATTTCAGAAAAACGAATAGAAAAGGAGAAGAAAAAGAACAAAAGGAATAATCTTCAACCAAAAGGAAAAAAGAGTCGACCACCAAAAATAACTTTTCTATCTACATAAACCATTTCTGAAGCATAACATAATCAAACATTAACCATGTGTAAAACATTGTCATGAAAGCCTAAACCTGATCTCGCTGCTATCCGGGGTTGGGCGCCCTATTAAATTATTAATAGCATCTTGCCCTACAAAGGAGGGTTGACTACTCATGGTTGCTTGAAAAACCAAGCATGCAAGCATACCTAATTAAAATTTACCACATACTGTCTAAATAATTACCCTCACGCAAAAATAGCAAACAAGCTTCTCTTTGTCATCAAAAGTACCCTTCTCGTTGCTCTTCCCAATAATTACACAAGTTCAATTGATACAGTGAATGAGACCACAAATTAACTGGTAATAAACAAATGTCCTGTTAGCAACTTTCATAGTCCCCTCCCTCAAATCACATGGCCAGTAGCACTAAAGGTTATACAAGTAACAAGAAGCTTTCCCCAAGTGAAAAGGAAACTTAACAAGCATAATGCTAAGTTATGAAGATTCCCCCAGAGGGCAAAGAGTTCATAACTAGAAAGAAGCAATTTCAATTTGAATTATATTGAAGTGAAATCACAAGAGTTGTTTTCTTTTTAATCAGTGAAGCACAAAAGTTCATCAAATACATAAATCAAAATCATAACTAGTTCACATGCACCGTTACGTTCAAGTCATTTTACAAATTAGACAAATGTTTCGAATCCGTACGGCGCATGGTCTGCTAAACTAGAAAAAGTAAAGAGCAATGGGATAAAATAGACTAGTTTCTGCAATGATATGCAATCCAGCATGTAAATAGATGCTGTACTGACCAATGGCTCACTTGGAACAGTAACCACTCGTGGCGCCTCTCTTATGTACTCTTCCATGGTCACCAGAAACGATTGTGGAGGCTGCAAGAGGTGCAGATGAATTTAATCCACCATATGTAGACATCTACATACATATACATAAATTCGTATACACGACATCAAGAGAAGAGAGGAGATATCAATCAAGCATACAGTATGTTACCTCTCTCAAGACCGGAAACTGAAAATTCCTTGCAAGTTCCAAACCTCGGCAAACTTCATAAAAATCAGATAAGTTTCCGGCCTGCATAAAAAATGGGCATCTTAGGATATATGAAGGACAGTCGCATCCACTGGTCAAATACCCCAATATAGGACCAGTACAGTCACCTGCTGGCCGGCACGCTTGTAAACATCCAGAGCTTTCACAGCTTCATGTCGAGGCATCTCAAAAAACTGGAGCAAAATTGTAAACTTTTAGAGTAAAAAGCACTTGCAAAGCTTGAAGAGAACTTTGCTAGAAGTAAATATGGTATCTGAAGTTACGGAGCGGTAAGCCTAACAAACCTTATCAACCAGATTAATGATTCCATCGTTGATAGCACAGTAGATCTTAAAGCTCTCTTTCAACACCTGGAAACTAAATATAGTGAGAAGTACCCATCACGTGCTCAATACTAAAACAATGTTCTTTAAATTGATGATCTTATAAGAGAACATTAAAAAATAAGGCTTTCATGAGAGAAAGGTAATATACTAACAGCAAGTTTAAGCAAAAACGCCATACACATTAAACAATCAGAAGCATTTTTACACAGGAGATGTTGCGAACACAACTCAAAGACATGTGGCAACTATGCCCCACGGAAATTTCACCAATGCTCATGCAACCCGTATTTCAGTCCATGCAACTTCTACTTCATGCATATGTTTTTTGCTAAACTTATTTGCTATTTTAGTTTAGTACAGGAGATTTGGCCAGAAAAGTACAACCTGTACATAACATATTCCAATGGTAACAGAAAGGATATACTTATACACAAAAAAAAAAAATTGGATGTGTTTATCAGTGCTTTAAAATAAATAAATAAAAGGCCATAAAGGAATAAAAAAATACCAGAGCCAGGGCATACTGTATTAAATAATTGCCAACAGCTGCACCTTCGGGCTGTCAAAAACGTGTTAGAAGGTAGTTCATCAGTAAAATATGGAAATTCCAAAATGACCAGTCTTCTCCAAAACTTGCGAAAGTAGATCACTCAGGTATGTACCTGGCAACCAATAAGACGGTAAAGAAGATTCTGTAGAGCAGGCAACTGCTCCAACAGCTCTTCACTATCCAAATCCCTGGTTTTGCTGTATCCCTACCAGTAAAAGATGAAATCTTCATGAAATAAAACCATACTTAATACAGGAACAGCTCATACTTCCACAAGATCACATTTATATTGCACATGCAACTGATGCTTTCTTACTGAAAAGCTTGACATATTTTCATCAAACAACAACAGAGCAAGTGAAAACTCAAACAAAAGTAAAGCTCAGATATTACACACACCACTGAAACTGGACAATGGACAAAAACATAGTCAAGCAGACAAGAGAATTATGAAACTGCTAAATATATGTTCCTTTGAAAGAACTGCTTCGTAGAGAAGCAATTGTTCATGGGACAAGGAAATTGGCTAGTGAAATAGAGACCAAAAGAGACTAGCCATCATAGAACTAGAGTTCAAAAAGCCCAAATGCTTTATCCTGATGGTGCATTACTCATATACAAGTTATGTTGCAAAGTCCACTTGGACAAAATGTGGAACGAAAATTAACATTTCATACATATGATAGAAACATGCTCGTATGAAACCATCATCAGTACCATATCCGTAAAATGTATAATCTCTTTGAAGAATGACTGCTACCACTTCCTATTTCAATAACGCATATCAATCCCCACCACACCTTTGCAATTTTAGCAAATTTCCGTGAATAACGAATTCTGATCCTTCCATGCACTAACAATAACTTGACCATGTCAAATAAGCATGAATTCAGACGATTTATCACATCCTAAAGTACTAAAAAAAATGTGAGTGTCCGGTCCTTATGGACTAATGAAAGGTAAAACCTATAAATCTACCGTGGGGTATATAAAGGTTTTGATCATTGTGTTCCGGGAGGAATAGCCTCTCATCATATTGCTGAAGGTACTTTAGGCATATTAGTGGGCCTATTTCATCTTAGTGTCCGTCCGCCCAAGTGTTCATATAAGGGATGACATATGGGCACTATTGAAACTGTCCTTTCCAGTAGTATCGCTGCCATCTTTTTTGCAGCTTTTGTTGTTGGAACTATGTGGTACAGTTCAGCAACTACACCTATCGAATTATTTGGTCCCACTCGTTATCAATGGGATCAGGAATACTTCCAGCAATAAATTACTTTCGATGATGACAAAACTCGTGCAAATTATATGATTCTTGTAGAACTATAGATATAATAGACCGACAAACCTCAGAAATCAGCATCACAAGCCTATAGACAGCTTCTTGGCCAACTTGACTCCAAATATCAATCAAATCAAGCACGTTCTCCTCATTGAGAATTTATTTCCTTATAACGTTCCAACTAAGGAGAGAAAACCAAGATACACCAAAATGTAATACCTTCTCCTGTCCTTGAGCAGGTCTTGGAAGACGCTCTGCTTCAATGTCATACTTTATTATTCTAAAGCATTCAAGTCGTTCCTCTAAAAACAGTGCATAGGTGCGCACCCAGGCCGAGCAATCCCAAGCTGAAACCATGCAAAAAACAGTGAAAACATCATATTCCATGTTTCAAGGAAAAGTACGCTGATTAGTGCAAGAAAATTAAAAGCAAATGCCATCAGAGAGAGAGAGCGAGAGAGAGGTAAACCTATGGGACTTGAGTCATCCTTAAAATTAGAAAGCTGAAGAATTCGTCCCCTCTGTGAAAAAGTCAAAAGCTCTTCCCGAAATGTAGGATCTCCCTCTCTCAAGAGTCTGTGAATAACTATCAGTGTTTTCAGTGCCACCTGTTAGAGCATGAAGGACTCAAGAACGTTAGCAGGTTAATGAAAGGTAACATCAAAAAACTGTGTACAGAACAAAAACTTCACACATCAAACTAACTTGACGACTTCGTAAAGACCTTGTGTCGTTCATAATATACAAGTGAACACTAACTGTACTGTAAAAAAATCAGCACTCGTGAAAGATGCAAATCAGACAGAGTTTAGAAGGAAGGTTGTCCGTTACTGAGACTACCAGTAAATAAGAGATTAGTTCATTACAAAACAAGTAAGTTCCTCATCGTAATAACCCACTAATACAACCAGAAAAATTGCTTTGGTCTCACTTTTAGCTAGTTCAATTTCTGCTTCTGCCCCTACCAAAAACATACCATAAGGTGAAGTAAAAGTACAATACCACCCACCTTCATACCACAACCAATTTCCAAATAAATACCTCTCCTTCAGAACTCCACACCTGTAATCCACTTTCTTCACACATACTTACAAAGGGATATTTCCTTTATGTTAAACGAATCACCCACACCATTTGCATCGCGCATGGTGCACAGAGAGACTAGGCATAGTAAACAAAGAAATGCACCAAACAATATAGAAGTGATGACTATTTGAGGCAGCTCTTGTGGAAGGTGAGAGTCACCGAGAGAACATAGTGTCATTCAACCGAAATTTCTGTAGAATGCTTTGTTCTTGTCAAATGAAGTACGATATATTTTCTTACTCAACTATTCTGAGGTCTCAAATACATTAGTAAAAAAGTTAAGCAGCCAAGCGCAGGTTACCTCTAGATGCACACAGATGTTCCAATAGATCTCATACAAACCAAGTCTGAGCTAGACCAGTTTGACATCTTATTTACCAACTCCTCCATCATAGTAACGACTATGTACAATCCTTTAGTTGTCAAGGCAACACAACGAAGATATGAATCCTGATGACGGATTAATCACTCAAGGTGAATGTGAATGTCAAACAAATATGCAAGACTTATATTCATCAATGCATTAAGATGAAAAGCCCACGAAGAAGAAACTGCTACTATTTCAAGCTAGAACCAAACCCTCCAAGTACATAACGTACTTTCACAAGGAGCTATATGATCCACCTAAGAAGATATGCTCTCAAACTCTCTTCTCCCAATGATTATATGGAAAATTTGCAGGACACGTTCTTTACGATCAATCAAAATCAATCTGAAGCCACAATCTAATACATTCAAGGCTTACATGTAAGTGGCAGTAGTGGCATCAGTAGCATCAGTGTCAGTGCAAGTTCCTTACTGGAGAATATACTCCTTTTAGTACGTGCGTAATGAGTAGTTATACAAAACCAACCAGCCTAAGCAACCATAAGAACGGTCGCCGCAAATCCAAACGGCGCAATAGATCCACGCAGAAGCATATCAAATTAGACAGTATCCAATCCGCACGATACAAAGTAAGAACCGATCGTACCGTCCAATTATGCGTCTTGGCGAGCCTCCTGGCGAGGGCGTGGATGCAATAGGCGACGTCGGCCCGGGGGCGAACTGCCGAGGTGGCGATGGCAATCTCTGCAAAACAAGACAAGAACCAATCCACGAGTCATACACATCCATCCACACCACAAGCGTATCAACAACCACAGCAACAACAGCAGCAGCAGCAGGAGGGCTCTAATTTCGATCTGATAGGGAGGGAATACTCACTGCGGAGGTGCCTCTCTTTGGGCGGACACTCGACGTGGTTCGTAGCTTTGACTAGGGCAACATCCAATTCCTAGAATCCACATCAGGATTAATGAAAAAAAAAAAAAGGAGAAAAAAAAACCCCCCGAAAAAGAACATCGGAAGAACAAGAGCAGAATGAGAGAGAGAATCTCGATTGCAGGATGGAGTAGATGTACCGCGTAATCGCTGTTGACGTGGGCAAGGCCGACTTTGGTGGAGTCCTTGAGAGCACCGTAGGCCTTCCTCCAAGTCTTGAGCGTGCCCATCTGTTACACCTCCGCCCGCTCAGATCGCTCTCGCGCCGTCCGCGGAAATGGCGTCTCCTCCTCCCCCACGCTCTCTCGCTCTCCCCCCGTCGATCTCGCTCCCTCGTTTACGTGGTGAACAGGCCTTCAATCTCTCTCTCTGCGTTTTGACGGGAGTAGTTGGTCGGACTCGGAGGAGGAAGAGGGAGATAGAGAGAGAGAGAGGAATTTAGATTGGGGATCAATCAAAGGGACGTAAAACTCGCGCCCACCAATTCCTTTTGTGCTCTCGTCTCAGAGGATAATAAAAACGAATATAATTTAATTTTTTTAGGCGATCCATTATTGACCATTTCGTGATTTTCCTTTTCGAGTGAGTAGAAAATTCCACGGTGGATTTTCTACTTTCGGTGCGTCTCGTCATGATTTTGTGTTCGCTCAGGATGGCACCGGTGGACCCCATCCCTTTCCCTTTATTTTTCTTTTTTAATTCTTATTATTAATAAAGGAGAAAAGCATAAGAATAAGATAATTTCTTCGATTGTCATGATTATGAAAATACTCTCCAATCTCCATCCTGGGCGACGTGACAGCTGGGAGGCCCCAATTTTGCCGGAATATCATATTCGGCGATATCATAATAATAAGGGAAAAAAAGAGGAGGAAATATAAATCACAAAGATAGGAGTGATCGGTTCCAGGATGAGTGGTTCCTACCCTAGAATCGACAACCAACCGCTAAGGACCGGTTCCACAAAATAAAAACTACGAACCACCCGCTCGTTCCATGAATTCCGGGTGGGACCATAGAACCAGTCCTACCCATTATTACTTATACTCTGTTTCATCATTGCAGAATGCCTTCGAAAAGAAAGATGAGTTCTCTTACTTCCTTGGCCTCTGTAGACTAATCCGTCATTTGTTCTTTTGGCTGACTTCTTAATGCTTGTATGCAACTGCGACAGTGTATGTTATGAATAATTTTTTGTCGATGTATACATTTATATATGCTGAATAAAACTTAACAACGATGCTGATATATATCTCAAGAGAGGACATGAAGTGAGATAAGCTCGTTGAATCACAACATAGCTTGCTAAATCTCAGAATTGAGGGAAATAGCTTCAACTAATATATATATATATATATATTATGTAAATAAGTCCAGTCCTGTTGGTCCGATTGGGTGGTTCCCATCTGAAATCGAAAACCGAACCGGTACCCACTATTCCGGCAAACTAGAACCGGAAACCGTCCAAAACCAACGGTTGGGTATGGTACGGTCCGGTCCGGTTTGGGCGGATCTCGGTTTTTTTTTCTCACCCCTACACAAAGGTGATGTATATTGACTTGTACTTTTTTTTTAGTATTGTAAAATTCAGCTTTCATTTCATGGTGAAGTGGACACACGGTTTTTTTGGTAGAAAAAAAAAAAGAAAGAAAAAGGAAAAAGGGCAAAAATAAAAAGAAATTGTCATTTTGAAGATTTTCAATACGATTTTGTTAACCAAACCGAACCGAAATAACCGAACCGAAAAAAAAATGATTATTTTTTAATTACCTGAACCGAAAATCGAATCGAACAGAAATGCACGAAATTTTCAGTTCGGTTCAGTTTTCCAGTACGGTTTTGACCCCTAGACACACCCATACATGTTTACATATATGAACATCTATATCCATGTAAGTTTTCACGGCATTTATTTAAATTAATTGTGTGTACAATAATGTAATGTTTTTTTTATTAAGTCCGACCTAAAATATCTATTACTTTTCTTTTCAAAACCTATATATAGTTCCAAAATAAATATTGATATGATGGTCGACCCAAGAAAAGATTATCTATTTCGTTTGCATTATCGTTTCTTGAAGGAAAAAAGAAGAAGGACATATCAGACTTATCAAACTAAAACCAAAATGAAATCAAAGATATAAGATTTGGTTTCGTTTAATAACAAGATAAAGCGGTGCAAGGATGAATAATCAAACCTCCGTCTTCCACCTTTGTTATTGTTCTTAAGCGAAATTCTTAAAATTTACTAATTCTGCACGATTTTACCTTTTATGATTAATAATAATACAGAGTGATTACTAATACGGATAGAACACCATATGCAGCTTTCCCTTTTGAAAGCCCGTCTTTCTCTTAAATTACGTTTTGTTACTTCGAAAAATGTTGCGAAATCTTCTCTATATACCTAGAGTTGATTTCGCGAAAGAGTAAAAACAATTGGTACCTAGTAATAAACTAGCTAACTGTCTTTTAATCCAGCCGGTTGAAATCGACATTAGGGTCGAGATAATCTGGTGTTAGAAACTTAAGCATGACTTTTTAAGTAGACATTTCACCCGTTCTTATCATCAGGCAATTATAATAATAGGTGGGACTATGTTTCAATTTCGAACAAGAGATCTAACGTTGCGCTTGCTATGAAATGGTTTAATTGTTAATTTTTCATGCCCATGCAGGTAGCGTCATGTGAAAGGAACATGGACCACGGTGTAATAATATATAGTCTTGCCATGTATGCAAAGGCTGTCTGGATTTGGGAATTCAGACACGTTCGAGTAGTTTAATGATGGCAAAACGAAGACCCAATAGCTTGGATCCTCCGTGTAAGCACGTGCGCAAGGACGCTTCAAAAGATGGAATCGAATCGGCACATGCAATGTGACCCAAGGCAGCTTTAATTAGAGACAAAATGTTCTATTATGATATGGATGCCCAAATTGTACCCAAAAAAAGAACGAGAAATTGTAAAGAGGAACAATGTATCGAAAGCGTCGCGATGAGAGTTTTGCACCCGCTAGAGTATGTGTGTCTCGGTTGAGCCCTAACCACTCGACCTGTGAGGACAAATCTAGAAAGGGTCGGCTCATGAACGAGACATGTCGGCGTGAAGAATACCCGAGCTTCGAATTCGCGACTTTACGAAATGAAAAAAATAGCACGCCTCTTTGCCACAACGATCGGTAGTTTGAGAAAGCCTATCTTGCTTTCATGAAATTGGCTATTGGAGTGCACCTACTCCTCATGTGAAGCTAGAAAAATCTGCCAAGTAATTTCCCACTATGGAGTTACTAGAGTCTAGAGATCCAGGAAAGAGGGACCATGCTCGTGTAACTTCTTTTCTACACAACCAAGTGCTCGAATTCAAACAACTCCCTTGAATTGATTGTACAATGTGATCCTTTTGTATTCGTCGTTGTTGACTATTGGGATAGGGGTACCAATACATGATATGAGGTGTGCGAGAAATCTGTCTTGCAGGTCCCTATTGTATCGCAAGTTTAAAACTCAGATTGTTACGACTTACGCCTCAAACTAATTAAATATTAGATTGCATGTGAGAGCTTTACGATAACACCCATAACTGTAGCTACCCTCATAAGCGACTATTGACTAATGAAATGAAGACGTCTCGCAACTTGGGAGGAAATTCATTTTGCTTGAGATATGAGTCTCATGTGGAAACAACTTTACATGTTCCAAAGGATTGTCGAATTGTCCGCTGGATATGACTTGAATTTGTCACACAAGAATATTTAGATTTGAATCTCGCTGGTAAAGGGTGATCGAATTTTCATCATGATGGGAGCATAATTTTGGAGTAGGTGCGTTGCTTTTTTTGGCAATGGAGAAACAAGTCAATTTTCCAGGACAAATTTGTTTTCCCTTCAAATCTGGTACAAGTATTTCAGTCATACACAAAGGAAATCATTACAACTCCGTCTATAAATAACTCGATGTCAAGTGGATCATGCACTTCTCCGATTTTGGTCAAATGGGATCCTCCATCTTCATCTTCCATCTTCTAGGTGGATCAAACTGAATATTGATGGGGCCTTTAAAGGCAATCTAAGACTTGCTAGTCCATGGGGTTTATTTAGAAACAGATCGGTAATTGGCTTGGTGGTTTTGCCGCATTCATAGGAATATATTTGTCAACATAAGTAGAACTTTGAGCTTTATGGTTGGGACTCAACTTCGCAAAACAACTTGGTTTTCATAAGATTATCATTGAGGAGATTGACTCTAAAGTGATCGGTGTTCTTGCTAGTCCAGAACTTATGATCAATAATGCTAGTCCTACTTTGCTTAAAGATATCAGAAGACTGATGCACTCCCATTTTAAGTTTTAAGCTTGCTAATTTTCAAATGGGTAAGCGCTTGGATACTAGTTTCTTTTTATTACCTCCTATAGAGTTACTTTATGATTTATTAACTGATAAAATAGGGATAGTAGATTTACGATGTTAAATTTTTGCATTTGGTTATAAAAAAAAAAATGGACTCGGCATTAGAATAGTTTTGGCAAAAGGACACTAGAAATGCCAAAATTTGTGTACAACGCTTATTTTAGCGTCAAAATTTTTCGCCGGCTCACTTAAGTTCCAAATTGGAGAAATTTCGGCCAAACCGATTATGTGGCATTTATAATTAAATTTCTAATCTGACGTGGCAAAATTTTAAAAAATTCCAGTCCCTTGGACTTCTAAACTTAAAAATAAGCTAAAAAATTTTAAAAAAATTAAAAGAAAACAGCCCTCGCTGCCTCCTGCAATGCCTCTCTTTTTTAATTTTTTTTTTAAAGTTTTAGCTTATTTTTTATTTTTAATCTAATTAAGTTTTGTATTCTTTATTTTTTGATATATTTTTTTAAACTTTTGTCTTTTTTTATTGATAACTGGACCTCCGGCTAGCCACGTCCGGTTTCAGATATTAATAATAAAAAAATGCCACATCGGATTTTCGACCAAGCAGACCAGAGTTAGCACTTAAGTGATCCGAAAAAAGAATTTGGCACCATACACAAATATTGGCACTTCCGGTATCCTTTTGCCGAATAGTTTTCTTTGGGGTAAATCTCTGGCACTACATTGATTCTTTGCTTCAAATTGAGGCTCTCGACTTGAGAACAAGAGACAGAATAATAGTAGTTTCTAGAGGTTGAACAATATGACCAGACAAAGGACCAACCACGCTTTCGTTGACCAGGCTGGGCAGGCACATCATCATCGTTTATCTCGAAGCTTAGTGTTCAAATACATATAAAAGACTACGGACGACTCTGTTGACAAACAAAAAAAAAAAACAATGTGGCCGACCCTAGATTACACAAATCACAAGCAATAGCTGCAACACCCTTTACCAATGATGAACTGTTTGAATTGAAAAAAGACTAAAGATTTGGTAAAGGTAGTCGTCCAACTTCAGAATTCTCATATTACAAAATAACAAGATCGCTTTGTTCATACTCCTTGCTGTCTTTCATATCAGCCAAACTTTCCAACAGATTCTCTCTGTCAATTTTTTTTTTTGGTCAGGACAGTCCACTAGGACTCGATATCTCCAACATGATAATTGACGAGCACGAACGACGCCGTAACGGCGGCGAGGGTAGCTAATGTAGGACCCAAAGTCTCGGCAAGCATATCATTGAAGGAAAAATTACCCATGAGAAACGGATTCTGGATTCCGGAGAGTCATTTCAGAGGTTTTTTGATGAGCAAACAAGCTGAGAAAGATTGAAACGTTATGGGAAGTCGCTTCGCTCTTACTCTGCAAGAAAGGAAGTAGAGAACGAGGACCAAAACCAAATATTGAGATGCGTACCGCAATCTTCTAGGAAAGTAAGGGAGCTTTCATCGCATGTATTTAAGTTACCAAGTTACACAGTTCATTTTACGTCGAGTGCCGAAGGAGATCGCGTATAAAACTGGAGAAGAATCCCATGCCAACACGAAATCCCTCCAAGATCCTTCCTGACCCCCTCTAATACAACTTCCTATAATCAGTGGCCATGTATCTTGAGTCATGAGGGAGCCCTTGGAAAGCAGGTTCAGCAATCAAAGCACTTGAGCCTTTTCGAAATACTACTTCAGGTTTACTCATCCTGTAAGCTGGTTCCTGATCAAATAGCCGAGAAGTATAGTGCATAATGCACCCTGGGGCTAATAAGCATTGACGGGGGATTGAATCTGTGCACGGCCTTCACATAATCAGGTCATCGAGAAAGGGAACTCGGAATGGTAGCTTTACGGCACCGGATGCAACTAGAAGCATAAGAACCCATGCAGGCAAAACCCACTGGAACACTGCTATTAAGATGCTTTTTCCTGCATAAAGACTCTCTTTATCATATCAAACTTAGCATGTGCAAGTGCGAGAGCGCGGCCACACAACTTCCCAGAGATCAATTGGTTTGATCGAAAGGAAAATATCGAGAATCTTTAAGAGAAGTCCGCACACAACTTCCCAGAAAACAGATTTGCGGAAACTTACAAATGCACGAGTATAATTGAAGGCCGGGAAAAAAAAGCATTACCTGCAGATGCTGGGCGTCTTTCGGTTCGATCCAGGATCCACTCTCCGCTCTCTCGGAGCTTCCTCTCCACCGAGCTCTCCACTTTCCAGCCATCAGTTGGCAGCACCCCATCCAGAACAGACTTCCTCTGCTCCAGCTTCCTATACATCTCAAGTGAATTCACCCTCTCCCCCAATTAAGCATTCACACTACATGAAAAGGCATTGCCGGCAATGAACAATCTAATCTATGCCCTTCATAATCAAGTATATCAGGTCTTTGCCTAGCAACACCAGACCAACTAAATCCATGGGGTTGGCTCAAATGACCGAGGCATGGATGTGCGCCGGCCGCAGTTTAATAATTTGATTCGTCACCTCACTAAACGCAAACAATCTCATAATTCAGGCCATCCATGGGGACTTCATGGGCCGTGTTTTACTTACTTAGGCGGCGGGGGCCTCCTCATCCTAAGGAAACCTAACCAATTCTTATAAGAGACCTGAGAAAAACTATGCCTTTGAACACAATGGAGAAACGAAAGAAAAAGAAGAGACGGAGCGAAGAAAGGAGGGAGTACTTGGGGTCGGCGTCACTGAACCTGCCGGCGCCAATAGCTCGCTCGATTTCGATGATGGTGGGCTGCTGTTTCTGGGTCTTCTTCTGCATGCTCCCCGGTGGAGTTGGGGTGGTTCTGATTCTCGGGGATGAGGGCTTCGGGTCGACCTTCACGTGGGCAATTGAAGGTGAGGAGCGGTCGTCAGCGAGCGAGGCGTGAACCGATGCGCGTGGGGTGGCGATGGGAACGCAAGTCAAGCAAGGCATAGCGACTCGGTGAGTTCTTCTCGGGGAGCGACTCTCCAAAAGACAGGGGAAGCTGCCGCTGGGTTTCTCTCTCTGGAGATGCGGATAATGCCCTGTAATGCATCCACTGGAGTTACTCTTTTTTCGTGGCTTCTTTTCTCTACATATTCTCCGGCGAGAACGTGTGGGGCCAAAGATTCTCCGGTGGCCGTGGAGTTCCTGTAACAATGATTAAGGAGGACCGGCGGACTTCCCATCGTGATTGGTTAACCGAAAGAAAAACCAAAACGCATATCCGTCGATCATTTGATCGTATACCGTACTTGAGAAAACTTGTAGTTTGTGTTTGGTCGGCAACATCGAATTGGAATCTTATTCTTTTTGGTGAATAATTTCAAATAAGAGCATGAAATATCTTTATTTTCTTAAATAAGGTTTCAAATAAGACCATGAAATATCTTTATTTTCTTAAATAAGGGTTCGAAGTGAATTTTGTTTCAAATGAGGGCCTGGAGTGAACTTTGTGTGAAATAAGGACCTGAAGTGGCAATGAAATCTAAAAAAAGAGCCTGATCTAAGGGCACTTTTGCCATTTCCCTTTTTTGACTTTTTTTTTCCCTTTTTTCTTTGTCTTTTACCTTTTTTTTTAAAGATTTAAAAAAAAAAAATACACGCAGGACCGGCGGAGGCTGAGGCTGCCTCTGCCGCCTGTGGCCACTCCCCACTACCGGTGGGGGCGTCGGCGAAGGCTGGCGGGGTCACCGGCATCTTGGTGAGTACTCTACCCTGGCCAAAACCGGGAGAGGGTCGGGCTCTCTCTCGGATCTGGGCGGGGGTCATCGGCCCTTGCCCTGACCAGGGCGACACCCGGGACTGACGGCGGCGTCACCCTAGACCTGGGCGAGGGTCATCGGCCCTCACCTCTGGTCGGTGGGGCCGCGGCCCCCTTCTGCTTGTGTTTGTTTTTTTTTTTTTTTTTTTCCCATTTTTTTCAATTTCTTTTTTAATTTTAAAAAATAGAAAAAGGAAAAAATAAAGATAAAGGTCAAAAAAACAAAAAGGGAAAATGACGAAAATACCCTTTAGGCCATGCCCTTTTTTAAGACTCTATAGCCACATCAGGCCCTTATTTGAAATTGCTATGTCACGTCAGGTCCTTATTTGAAACCAAATTTACTTCAAGTCTTTATTTGAGAAAATAAGAGCACTTTGAACCGTTATTTAAAATTTTCCCTCTTTTTAATCACACGTTTCGTTGGCGATTTCATTTGGTTGGGCAACATTGAAATCCACGGAATGCCCGTCCTCCCGCAGTTCCTTGGAGGGAATGACCCTTCCTTTCCTCTTTCTAATAAAAAATCAACACATCGAATTATATCAGTGCAGAAATATCTTTTTTAAAATTCATTTTCTGATTGATTGCGAATTATCATCAATGAAAATTATAATTAATGAATGATAGGATTCCCGATTAACACTAAAGTCTAGTATGCTATTAATGCAAATGCATACAATTTAAAGTTATTTGAAAAACCTCATTCGTTTCTATACCCAAAACATAGTTCTTACAACCGAACACCAGAAGTCATTCCATTCAATTCCTCGGTCTTCCAAATAAAGATGTCCAAATCGTTCCGTTGGATTCTATTCGATTCCATTCCATCATAATTCCTGATTCCATTCCATTCCATTTCCTTATACCAAGCACAACATAAGATAGAATTGTTGCAATTGATCTAATTACCCATCGACGATTTCTATTGAGTATACAATTAAATTAGAAATAAGAGAAGCTAAGGATCAAGGAAAAATTACCAAAAAAGTCCTAAACCTATTATAAATGTGCCAATTAAGTCCTAAACCTTTTACAATTAAGCCAATTCAATCCATCCGGCGAATTTTGGCTGCCCGGCGACCTAATATGTTAATACTTTTTTTGAATTTTTTTTTCTTTCCCCTCCCCCTTCCTCGCCTCCTCCCTGTTCTACCTCCAGCCAGTCGCCGAACCGTCGCGACCGGCGAGGCGAGCCTCACCCAGCCATGGCGAGACTCGACCTCGCCGTTGCTAGCGAGACTCTAGGCTGGCGAGGTCAGCCTCGCTCGGCCACGGCGAGGTCGGGCCTTGCCCGGCTACGGTGAGGTCGGCGAGAGTCTCACCGATCATCCTCTAGCCGGTCGCCGAAGTCTGGCACTCGGCTAGAGGTAGAATAAGGAAGGGGATGAGGAAGGGGAATGGGAAGAAAAGAAAAGAAAAATAAAAGAAAATTCAAAAAAATAAAAATAAAAAAAAATACTCAAAAAGATTCAAAAAAATTATTAAAATATTATGTCGCCAACCGATCGACATCCACGTAAGCGCCGATCGGCCAAAATTCATCAGATGGATTGAATTGACACATTTGTAAAAGGTTTAGGAATGAATTAGCAAAAAAAAAAGGTTTAAGACTGAATGTCACAATTGCAATAGATTTATGACTTTTTTGGTAATTTTCCCTAAAGATCAGTATCCGACATTTAGAAGCAGGCAAAAAGACGCCCGTTGATCAAATCCCAAAAAGTTTGTTACTCCTCTGTTAGTCTCCTTCATAATCTGGCTGGACTTCGTTTTGAATAAGGGAGGTTAAAATTGTTTTAACGACCCTATTATTTTTTTTGTAAACGACGGTAAGTCACGTAGGTCTGATGGCCGGAAAAAATCCGGCAAGCTTTTAATCAGGTCTGCACATAGGTCAATAAGGCAAGAGCAAGCAGATTACAGATGACGATAGAACACACTGGAAGTTGAAGTGGAAATACAGATAACAAGGGAGACCAAAAATGCTAACATGGAGTGATACAATACGAAGCTCAAGACATGCCAGAGTTAATCTGATGCAGAGGTTTCCACAAGTGAATACACGACTGAGCTAAAAATCCACAGAAAACCGCAAGCCTCCTTTGACGGATCAGATCATGGAATTTCAAAAACAGTATTTGTTATGCAGAGAGTTCTACTAAGCAGATGGGATTTAGATCTTTCTATGATGTTTTTTACATGGATCAAACCATTAGGAAAACGAGTTAATCATGCTATACAGGTTCTGTTTATATTTGTATTTAAAAAAAAATGATCTGCAACTCCGTTGACAAACAACTCCAGCATGCCTTAAGAGAACAAAAGGGGGAAGAGCAAAGTCTATCAACAAAAGGCAAAAGAATCAAGCATGTTCCAAAAGGTTAGTATGTTGTATTCCATAAAAGAGTGCCTACATTACCCCAGAGTTGAAGACATACAAATCAAGCAAAGTATTGTAGTGACCCTTCTCGATTTCCTCCTCCTTAACCTGGTGAAGAAGTAGGGCCTCGATTATAAAATCTTCCCAATCCACATCTATCACCTGACTTCTCTTTCTTTTTTTCTTACTATGCACAGAAGAACTCAACGTTTGGGAATCACAGACGTCAGTCAGACCAGAAGCTGAGGGGTGCATGATCCTATTGATGCGCTGCTTAGCAGCATCAATCCTCTGTCTCCTCCTCTCGTTGGCGTTACAACCGCTGACAAAAGAAGGCGGCATAGCGTCCAATCCCACATCCTTTTCCAATATCTCCTTAAGCATTAACCGTTTGCTCAATTGTGATTTTCCCTTCCACCAATCTTTAGATGCGTGAAAATCAAAGTCCGTTCTCCTTCTGCCACAAGCATTCGCATTTTCACTGCTGCATATAAGGGAGCCCCTTTCCTCCAAGAACTTCAAGTAAGCCAATGCCAAACACTCGTGTGAAATCTCAATCCTGTCCAACTGATGCACATCTGGTCCTTGATGATCACGTTTATCTTTTGCTTCCAAATAATGAGATTCGCTCTCCAAATAAGTAACATCAAAATCATACACATCTTTTCTCAAACATTCACCTACCACATCACCCAAATCAACCTGCCCGACTCCTGAATCCTTTCTCTTCACACCTCGCTTCTTCATTGATTTCATCTCCATGTATTGGATCACAAATGGAGCATTCTTCAGTACATTCTTTACTGTAACGTCCTTCCCCCAAGGTAAGGCACGGGAAACCTCCACAAGCGCCTCTAATAGCTCCTTATACCGCCGTTTGGATGTTGCAACAGCCGCATGGAGCTCCTCCGAAACGTCAGAAATCTCAAGCTCTAATTGGTTCAGCTTCGCGATCAGAACCAATACTGCCGCCACCACCGGGAGCGGCCTCCTCCCAGTTGTCAAGAACCACTTCACCGCACATTGTATCAGAAACATGCCCTGTTTCCGCATTGTCTCAATCTTATCCCGAGGAAGCCTAGAGAAGCCTGAGAAGCTCCTCACGGCCCTCTCGTATGCAACCACGATGTCATAAACGGGGAATTCGCCCCTCAATTCAAGAAAATCGACCACGCGCACAACCATCCTACCTAGCTCGTAGTCATCACACCCAATCACCGACGCCACCTCGGCGATCGGGAGGGACTGATTCTCCCTCCTCATGACGACATAAGCGCACGCGCCGATCAGGACCGAGAACCAATCGCCCATCCCGAACTCACCCTCCGTGACCCTATATACCATGTCCCTAACGTCCTCGGACCGAGAACTAGACAAACCTAACTTGAGCAGCAAGTCATCGATCAGCTTTTGGGCCTCGAAGACTTTCTTCTCTCTGTAATTTAAGACGGTGCCAGTACCTGAAGTGCCGACGCGGACGAAGGTGCCCACAGGGCCGCTGATTCCGCCGATATGCGCCTGGAAGTCGTGGAGCTCGGCGACAAAGCCGCACTCGGAGCACACCAGGATCCCCGAGACGTCGTCCCGGGTTAGGGATTTCGAGCCACAGCTCTTGCAGCGGGACCTGTCCATTGACCGGAGAGACTTCGATTGGATTGGGGAGCGGTTTCTCGAGGGTTTTGTGATTTGCCTGGGCCCGGAGGTCGCCCCGTGTTTGATTTTCCGGGAAAGTTTGATTTTTTTCCTGAGAAAATTTACGAGAGTTTTCGGGGCCGTGTTAAGCCCTGGATGACTAGGGATGAAGAATGCGTAAGAAAATAAATACCAAAAATTAATCCGTCAAAGAAAATTGAGAAAATTTCAAATAAGGACTATTTTTATTTTCTCAAATAAAGGCACGAAGTATTCTCTTTATTTCAAAAAAAGAGCATGATCAAAGATATTTTCTTCATTTCCTTTTTTTGATTTCCTTTTTCCTTTCTTTGTTTTAAAAAAGGGCTTGCCCAGGCGAGGGCCGCCTTGCCTGTGGTCGTCGAGTCGAGGCATGGCCACGAGAGTAGCCCTCGCTAGATCACTGGCGAGGCCGACCCTAGCCAGATCTGGGCAAGGGTTGCATTCAAAAAAAAAAAAAATTGAAAAAAAAAAGGAAAAAAAAAATAAAGAAAAAAGAAATCAAAAAACGAAAATATCATTGATCAAGCTCTTTTTTAAAACAAAGAGGGCATAAAATGCCCTTATTTGAAATAAAGTCTTATTTGAGAAAATGAAAACAATTCAGACCATTATTTAAAATTTTCTAAAAAAAATACGAGTTATTGTTTTATGACACTTTTTCTCAAGTAAAGCAAAGGAAAGGACGAAAAATCTTTTTTTTCTCCTACTAAATAAAAGCACATACATATTCGTATTTAAAAATTAAATAAAAGATTGATGAAGAAAGAGAGTATATGCTGATTTGAAATATTCCAGAAATCGGATTTAAAATACTATTGTATGTTAAAAAAGAGGTGGATTTAATTATAATTTCTAATTATGTGAGGGATTTATAATATAAAGGGGAGTTATAATTTAATCAAATTTACATAAATTGTAACTTTGTCGTACCCCCCCTCACAACCACATATAAGATACGAATGACCCTTTGAGTGAAGGTATCATAAAGTGTAGTAATGCAAGTATCGAAATCACGCAATTCTGGTGGATTGCATCCGCTATGCTATTTTTACACGTACTTCAGTTTTCCTATGCATTTTGAATTCGCCATCATACTATACAGGCAATATCCTCAGCAACCGAAGCGCTCTCGTCCACTGCGGTCTCTGTGCTAGAACAATTCTCCTCAGAGCAGGCACGGCTCCAGCTGCGATGATAGCCGGATGATTCTCGCTGTCCATGCACAGGTTGTACAGTATCGACAGAGCCGCCTCAGATGCCCTCGCGGTCCCTTCTTCTAGGAGATTAACCAACGGGAAGATGCCGCCATCAGAAGCGACCGCTCTCGTGGAATCCACGACCCCCTCAGAGATTATCCGGTTGAGTTCCACAGCCGCAACCTCTTGAGCCTCCGGAGAAAACGAGGCTTTCAGCTGCTCTATTAATCTCGGGATTGTTTCATAGAGAGTCACCTCCACATTAATCGGATTCTCGAAATACTTGCTAAAACCCGAGAGTGAACTTAGTTTCACTAAACAAGCAGCCACCCAATCCTTACAGTGGACAGGAATGTTGGATTTGAGGACTTTCCGGAGTAAGACTGTGAAATGGGCAGAATCTACACTCTTGCGAAAGCGATCAGAGTCGAGAAGCTTTGTTAGCAAGCGAGATGCCGCAGATATTGCAAGTCCAGCTTCTTCGACCTCCAGTGCATATTGTTCTGGCTGCTCTCCCTTCACATCAGATTCTGTGTCTGGTAATTACAAAGACAATTAATGTCCATGAGTGAACGAATAACATCAACCACACTAAGGAGGTAACATTGGACGAGAGAAGACAATTGCAACAATAAATGGTCACCTGAAGACAAACAGCCAGAGTAAACAAGGACCTTCATAAGTTCCCTTGTTAGATACAGCAACAGAGAAACAAATAAATGATGTGCTGTATCGTGATAATGATAACATAGCAGGAAAGGCTTTTCCTCGTCAGAGTAAACAACAGACGAACAAATAAACAAAGTGGCTCAATATCATGACAGTGAGAACATTACTGGAATTTCCTACACTACAACTTGCATGAAACCTAAGCAACAATGGCCTCACAAGCACAATGTATGTATATGACTCTCACTCCATGGACATCAGAAGAAAAAACATATTAGCTTGAGTTTTTGAGAGGTATGTGCATAACACTAGAAGTTAGTCATGCAGAATAGAAACTCGCTCGGATTGCCAGTTCTTTTCCTAGTCAGTGAGCACAGTCCATGCGCGTTATCATTATCCTTATTAGCTTCAACTCAAAAACTTAACGAAGTCAGTCGAATCTCACCCTAGCACCGCAAAAATATACTCAACAATGAGGCCTTTAGAACGGGACTCAAGACATCCTGCTGTTCACAAGTTACAACCCACGGTATTCAACATCAACATCAACATCACCTTTACAACCCACGGTATTATTGGTAAGAAATGTAATCTTCAAATTTGAAATCCTCTCATCACGAGCATACATTTTGCTTACCTTTCAAAACATTTTGCTGGAAGACCGCGTCCAGGCCAGATTCAATGTTTGCAGGATCAACCGTGTCCACATTGGAGGTAATTGCAGCGAACTCGAGGATTGAAGCTGCCTTTCTCTGTAGAGTTAATGATGACGTCTTCAAAATCTCAAAAAGGCGAGAAATGACAGCAGAGTCTAGCATTTGCACCCTGCAGTTTATTTCGAGGCATGCGAAAAGTAAATGCACTCATTCAAACAGATTCCGCAAGCACCAATAGAAGCAATATAATCTGAAACCAAGACCATATTGGATCCGGATTATGATGCATTTGATAAATCTCACTTCCAGTCTAAAGAATGATCAAAATACATACCTTACTTCTATAAATTGACAATATCAAATTAGTTACTTTAGAGAATCTCCAACTCCTCAAACTTACTCATTTATCCATGCCTAGGTATGCATACATGAATCCCTAGTCCAGAGTAGAAGCTTATCCAAAACCAGTAGTACTGCTGTTAGACATTGTGCGTCTACCCATCTTACAGTCAAACATATTGGACATATTTGAGAATAAGAGTCGACAAGAGACTAAGAACCCCTATTATTTCCAGATCGCCAATGTTCCCTGTCAAGGTCTATGTCTCCACTGGATGCTATATATATTCGAGAGAATGGAGATCGTCAGTACAGCATTGTTCCCCATCAATACTGATATTGGAGACCATAGGCAAAAAAGGATAACCAGTGAGACTGGATGCATAAGAACACGAAGGAAGTACAAAGACCTGGCTAAGAAGAAGATGATGACAACTCAGCTATGGAGTAGTTGTCAGTTTTAGGCAAGCTGAGCATAAGACTACTGGGTGCAATAGCAGAGGTTGCAAGATTCAGACTAGGAGACATACCTAGACAGTTGCAAAAGGAGTATGTAAAGTAATTGACTAATAAACTTCCTACCTTCTTCCTTTCCCTTTTTTCTTTTCCTGGTCCGATCACATACTTTTTCGTTGGACATGCAGTCTATACTGGATTGTAAGGGGGGTTGTCTAGTTTATCTTCTTGGGGATAGACATCTGCTTGGTAAGAAACTTTTGTAGGATCCAGTGCTTAGTTATATTTAACAAAGCTATAATTAATATTGAGAGCTTGAAGACACTTTAGAATTCATTTCATACAGTCCACACAAAGTCATGATATTATAATATAAGAATCCAAGTACTGCAAGCACAACACAAATCTCAGGTAATGCAACGTTCATTTAGCAGCCAAACTTAGCAAAGCTTACTCAGTAAAAACGAGAAAATGAAGATTTCGTTCACTTCAGATATTCGTGAAATTCATGATCAACAATACGTTAATAGGCTGATTTTTGCACATTTTGCGCACCCCTGTTTGTGCTGTATTTGGCCTTTGGTACTTGAATTAGTCATTGTGATTTTCTGATGGCATACAAGTCACAGGATTAAAGGGCGATAATTTTGACAGCATTGACGTGACATGACATGCTTGAAAATCAAAAGCAAATGCCAAGGAATAACTGACATTAAAATGATAAAGAGGCAAAAGGTGTCTGGTTAGAGAGATCAGACGAGTACCCTGAATTTGTTGTTGATGTGGAATCACGGAAGCTCATCCCAGAAAACCCATTAGCAGCATCAGATCTACTTACTGACTCAGAACTCCTTTTTAATCCAATAACTGGTCCATCATAAAACTGAAGCATTCGAGTAAAGATAGTCATAATGTTGTTTGTCGACAAAGACAGATCTTGAGCAAAAACAAACATGGGACAAGACAAGTGACCTTGGATCTCATCTCTTTGGTGGGATCTAAAATCCTGGCAAGTAAATCCAGCGTCTGCCCATAAGAATAGAAAGATTATCCAAGTGAAAAATTCCGCCATTTAGGAAAAGAAGAGAAGTAAATGAAACTAAATCGCTAATGAAACCTTGTCCAACAGGGTATCAGATATTTCTTTCTGCTTCAGAGTATTGATCAAAGGACGCAAAGCACCTTCAGCTTCAATGATATGGCAAACACCATTGCTGCAAAAGAAAATAATCAACATGTAAAATGAAAATAGTTATGGGATGATAGAGATGTAAAAGAAGAAAATGCTGCTAAATCAAAATACTCAGTGGAAGGTGGCTGACAAACCACTTTGGATATCATAGATAACATGAAAACAAACATGATAACATAAAACCGAAACAGTGAAAGTGACAGGTATCAGTTTCCATGTTACCTGAGGGACAATCTCTCAAGAGCATCGGTCGAAGCTATCTTAATAGCATCATTATCCCACTCTAAAAGCTTCACCAAATGCTTGATAGCTCCAGCTTCTTTGAATGATATGCGCATATATTCATTGATAGATGCATCAGCAATTGACTCAGCAGCTCTTGCTATGGCAGACTCATCTTCAAGTTCAAGAATTAAAATAAGCCGAGCTACACCATCCACGCATGGCAAAAGTGTTAACCTCCCACCAGAAGAATTCCCAGGTTGGGATTTTGTTTCCTCTTCTAATTCAATAGCCCCAATTCTGGCAAGAAATTGTTGCTGAGTACGTCCAACTATCGCATTCATTCTGTCTTCCTCAACATTCAGGTTTTCGCCATTTACATTTAATCCAAGCAGTAACTCAGAGGCACCGAACCTTGAAGGACCCTTAGAAGTCTTTTCAATCTCTGTACCATCAGGTAAGGTAGGCCAAGAATGCAAAGATGGCCTAAAGGATTTATATGCATGTGCACCAACCATGGGAACAGGAACAAGGCCCTCCTCAATAATTAGAATTCGATAGTAATCATTCTTAGCAAATTCCAACAACGCATTTTTCAATTCCTTTCTGATGACTTTGGATCCCTCTGCATCAGTCTTTAAAAGTGCTTCCGCCTGGAAAAACAAATAGATTAGCCGCTTGTGAAGAAAAACCAAAAGTCAAAGTTATCATCATTCAGAGAAAGAAGAGGAAAACAAGCAGAACGAATGAATCAACAAATGCATTTGCCAATTCCACTCAACTGACGAGCTTATACTGACAGACTTAATCCACTTTATGACAGATGATCATCTAACAGACTCTAAAAAGTTCCGCGGTTTAGTATCTCTTACAGTTCTCTCAGCATGGAAATAAAGAGAGTATGGATCAATATTGCTCCAACGGGTCACCGTACCTATTCATTGTAACACTGATATATGACAATTTTATACATGTACTGCATATTTCAATGCACATGACTCAATGATGACAAGTAAATGCTCCACAGATACAAAAGAGAGGAAAATACTAATCATGGTTTACGAAAGCAGGTGTTCATCCGTATTCAATCAGAAGCACTGTTTCGAAGTAAGTCAGAATAATGGTATTATACAAGAACAAGGAAGGTAAAAATAAAGGAAAAAGAAAACAATAAAAAAACATACAATGAATTGCCATATATTTGCCACGTGAGTGCCACATCAGCATCATTTGCTTAATAAAATGCCATTAAATCTCAGAGCACTATCAATTAATTATTGCTCGAGGAACTATACAATTAAAGGAAGCCTTACCAATTTTGGGATGACACCATATTCAACCATGATTTCGTGGTTTGATTCACTTAGCACCAACATAGATAATACGCCTCCTGCTGCCTCCTTCACTTTTACATCCTCATCATCCAAGGATTTAATTATAAATGGCAAGACCTCAGAGTTAGCAATCTTTAATCTGAAGTTCTCATCTACTGACAGGTTCCACAAAGTACACAAACATTGCTCTTTTACCTGCAGAGATTAGTTCATAAAATGTCTCAATTTCTCCTTCCAAGACTCGTATACTTGAGAGAAATTCTGCCAATAGATACCTCTCCTATACCTCAGGATTCAGAGAAGGTCGACTTAGCAAACCAGTTATCTCCTCCACGGCTCCAGCTCCAGCCACTGAATCTCTATATATATTTACGGATGATATTGATCTCAGAAGTCCTGCAGCTCCTTCACATGCTGAAGTTGAGTCTGACGTAAGAAGATTTACTATTAGATTTATGCACCCATGAAATTGCATAATGGCATCGATCTGCTTCTTCCCTCCCAGTGAGTATTTCCACAGAGCCACTACCGCCTGTTCCCTGTCAAGGGGATCTTGGTCTAGCCCAAGCATCCGCACGAACAAGGCCACATAACCATCCCCGAAACTGGAATTGCTACCATCTTTCCCTTCAACATTCTTGATCTCAAGTAACAAAACAAGAACAATTGTGAACCAAATAGCATAGCGCAATGTCGGATACAGGGAAGGAGATGATATGCAACAATCATATCTCTTTCAACTTTCTCTTGCCTAATAATTAGGTGAAGGGAGATACATATGCAGGGAAGAATAATAAGAGAGACAAGAAATCACAACCCTCGGCAACTAATCTTACTGTCATCGATGTAAGCAAGCAACAGAAGGAATGCACTAAAATCACTGTTCACTCCAATGCCCCCCCCCCCCCCCCCCCCCCCCCCCCGGGCATTTTGAAGGTGCCTGTCCTCATTCCAAAGCAAAATGCAAAACAAGTAACGTATTCTCTGAGAGTGCTAGATTATTTCCTCAAAGAACCTATACAAACCATGAATAAATAGTAGAAATATAGGACATAAGCGCCTTTGCACCTTCGTTATCATTAAATATAAGGGCATTCCCGTGCCCGTTCCTCATTTCAATGAACAGTATTGAAAGAAAAGAAAAAAAAAACATGTATCCACCAACAAATGACAGCTTCGAAATTGTTAAATCAAAAAATGACATAACTTCAATGAAGAACAACTGCGAACTTCCTATGTGCAACAACAGCAACATACACTCTTCTTTTCCCAAATGCCAAAACAGGTACAATCCCATATCCTCTAACTCAATCGTCAAAAACCCTCCCCCAGAAAATGCACCTACAACCCATATAAAATAAACCAGTATGCCCAAATTAATCACAACCAAAAGAAAAAGAAGACTGAAAACCTTGAGAAACTGAAGTACTCCGCAATAGAAACGAAAGAGGCCACGAGAAAGAAACTCACAGAAGACGTGGACTGGTGTGTGGAAGCGTCGACGGCGCCTCCACCATCGCCACAGACCCGGGCAAGAAATGAACTGTTAGCATCGATGTTAAAGTTAACCCTCCTGGTTCTGGTGCTCGGAAACCTAATAGCCTTTGAAGGAGAGCTCGAAAGAACGGTTTGCCGGAGACGGTGAGGCGTGAAACTGAAGTGGGTCGAGATTGTGGCAGCCATCGCTGCGGCTAGAGAAGATGTCCGTGGACTCGCAGTTGATTGAATAAAGACTCCGCACTCAGTTCAGTTCGCACCAAAAAGAAGAAGAAGAATAAAGATATTTCGTCTTGCTAGCGCTGTCTCGCTCGAAGGCTTTTCTTTATCTTCTTTTTTAAAATTAAGGAGGAGAAATCTCTTGCAGAGTAAATGGAAAATTCCAAATAAGAATATAAAATATCTTTATTATTTCAAATAAGGTTCTAATAAAAAATATTTTTGTTATTTACATTTTTTTTCTTTCTTTCACCGGCAAGGCCACAGGCTAGAGCCAGCCTCGCCCGATCCGGCTAGGGCTACTCTTGCTGTCCACAGGCTAGGCTGGCCCTCGCTAGATCTGGGCGAGGGTCATCGGCCCCAATAGAGAAAAAAATAAATGAGAAAAAAGGAAAAAAATGATGAGAATGCCTTTGATCAAGCCCTTTTGAAATAACGAGGGCAATTCAAGTTTTTATTTGAATTTGAGACCATTCATATCTTTATTTAGAATTTTTCCTAAAATGAATAAGTCGACGATCAATAAGAGAGAGTAGACCTACATGTAGTCGTACTTTCTATTTCTGACTTTGAAGCTTTTGTTTTCTTTGCTTTTGGTAGTTTTTCTTATTAATACAAATAACTAGTGTCTCGAGCTTTAAAATTTTGCCAATTGGGTCGGTCCCTTCATCTACGACTACTCCTGCGCCTTCTGCTCCCCTGCCCCCGACGACCCCAGCGTCCGTACGATCGCCGACATCGACCTCAACCACGATGACATTTCCGGGAATCTCCCAGAGGAGCTCGGCCTGCTCGCTGACCTCGCCTTCTTCCACTTCAACTCTAACCGCTTTTGCAGCAGCGTGCCCCAGAAGTTCTGAAATTTGAATCGGCTCTTCTAGCTGGATCTGAGACGACAAAAGAACTTCAAAGTTGGAAATCTGCATTGGTCCATTGTGTTGTCGATTTGCATTGGGGGGCAATTCCAACAGGGTTTCGATTTGGGGTTGAGGTCGATATAGGGTTTCAATTTGGAAATATAGAGTTTTCGATTTAGGGTTTTGAATTTGAGGCAAAACACGTGGACGACGTCATTTTGGGCTATATATGCTGACCGGGCATGTCAACGGGCCCCGTCGGATGGAGAAATTAATAAAAGATGGCCACGTCAAATTCTTAGCGACCCAAATTGGGTTGGCATTTAAGTGATCATTTTTTTAAGTGGTACTTAAGTAATCCGAAAAGAACTTTTAGCACTAATGTGAGTATCATACAAATTTTTTGACACTTCTAATATTCTTCTCCCAAATTTTAACTATACAATATAATATAGATGAGTCCTAGTGAGGGCAAATTGCACTCACAAATTCATAATTGCTAATCAACATTCTCATAATAGAGCTGCAAATTTTTATCGTACTTTTAGGCATAACAACTCTGCTTTTTTTATCTAAAGAAAACGTCCGAAAAAATCTCGAATTATGCACATGGCGACATATTTACACTAAACTTTTTTTGTGACACCACGAACTCCAAACTTTTATCTGCATGACCATTTACCCTCCGGGTTTCATCAATGAATAGGATAGCAAAAGGCAAAAGAAATTGAATTGACTCCGAAGTGCCAAAAGTATGTCAAGTTATTTTTAAATAAATAGATAATTCCTCTTCTTTTATAAGTGCTTCTCTTCTTTTCTTTTCTTTTCTTTTCTTTTTTTTTTCCTTCCTCCATATTCGTTGACGGAACCTTGACAGTCGATAAATGTGTAACACGCGTATAAATATGGAGCTTTTTATCTCAAAGAGTTTGAAATCAATGTGTCACAATTTGCATAATTTAGAATTTTTTATGGGTTATTTTCTTATGGAGCTGTTTATACTTGATGTTTTATTAAATCCATGAGATCAATAAGGTACTTCATGGATTAGGATTCAACTTATTGAGGTGGATTTCTCGTCATAAAATGAAAATTTTGCACCCTTTTGTACTCGACACATGTCGTTGTCCAATGTTTATGATATTCGGAAAAATTATCAAAAAAGTCCTAAATTTGTTATATTTTTGCTAATTCAATCCTAAACCTTTTAATTTTGTCAATTGAGTCCTAAACATTTTCATATTTTGCCAATTCAGTCTGTTTGGCCAATTTTGACCAGAAATCACTAACGTGGACGTCGATCGTCCTACGTGGACGTCGATCGTCCTACGTGGTGTGGCCAGAGCTGACTTGGACAATGTTGAGAGGCTCATTACTTCAACTAGTCTCGTGTTCTTCGAACGGATCTCATAATTGTTGAGAGGGTTGCCCAAAAGAAGTATATAATATGTACCTAATAAAACTTACTAGTAAATCAGATATAAAAATGTCAATTAGGGTTGTTGTTTCCATTATTATATAATCTCAAGACCGAAATGAATCTATGATAAGATCGTTCGTCATCATCATCATCATCAAATGTATTTTTTTTTTTAACATGGCGAGTTTACGATGTTACGCATAATGAATGATAAACATCTTTAAATTCAAATCTCCATTTACATATACACATTGAGAGTTTTTTTTTAAGAACTCTTGTTTAAATATTTGGTTTTTTTAATTACACACAAAGTCAATTCTTCACATAGCAAAAGTTATTAGGTGAATGTTCTATATGTACTAAATGGATTGTGACGGCAAAATTACCAAAAAAGTCATAAAATTGTAATTGTGCGAATTCAATCATAAACTTTTTTTTTTTACCAATTGTGTCCTAAACCTTTTACGTTTGTGACAATTCAGTTCATTTAGCCGGCTAGCCCTAACATGACAATTTTTAATGATTTTTTCCTTTCCTTTTTTTTAGGGCAGGCAGGAGGCCTCCAACGAGGGCTGTGAGCCCTTGCTTGTAGCTGGGCGAGGTCTGCGACCCTCCCCAGCCAATGGGCTAGGGCGCGAGCCCTCGCTCACAGTTGGGCGAGGGCTGTGACCCTTGCCCCAGCTAACGAGGACCTGCGGCCTCCTGTCGGCCATAACTCAAAAAAGGTAAAAAGATTATAAAGATTATAAAGATTATAAAAATTATAAAAAATTATTAAAATATTATAAAAATTGTCCACGTCAGCGTCGACCCGCCAAATGAACTGAATTGGCACAAATATAAAAGGTTTAGGACTCAATCGGTAAGAAAAAATTTATGACTGAATTGGCACAATTGCAATACTTTGTTGGTAATTTTCTCCATGACTAATTCCATATGAACCTCATGACAAAAAAAAAAAAATTCCATATGAACCTACGAAATTTAGCTATCGACATCTTAATGTGCAATACACGCTGCATATATAGCATAGAGTCATCATAGCTAGTCCATGGAGATACCACATAATTCATGTTGTGAAACAATTTGTGTGACTAATTCTATGCCTAAAACATAACCCATGTAATGAGATAATGAGTATGAATGCATATGGTCTCAGCTATGACCGTCTAATCAGTCCTTCCTTTTATCAAACAGACATGGAATTTAGAGTTAAGGGGCACACTAAATATAATGGACAGTTCCAGAGCCGCTAAACTTAGGACCTAACGAGACCAAATTTGGAAGGAAAAATCTTGCATTAAACATAAGACAGACAATTAACAGTTTATGTCACCGGTAAAGTAAAAAGCGAGTTCATATCTCGCATGTAGTCATTACTTAAATTTTAGAATCAAGCTAAAGCAAAACTCTGACGTTCAATCATATGCATCAAATTTTCTCACCGCATTATATATTCTATAGCCCATAAATGTACAAATATTTTGTTAGATGTTTGAATCATGTACTTCACTTGTAAATTAAAGAAAAAACAACAAGAAAATTAAGTAAATAAAAGAGAAAAAAAGAAGGGCAAAAAGGAGAGAAAAGTCACAAAAGGGAGTAGGTGAACCGTGAAATCAAATCCCACTCTCCCCCATTCTATTGTCTCGCTACAATCTCCAAGAAGGCTTGAAAAAAACAAAAAAAAAACACTCCTCTTTATCCTATTGTTCATAGCCGCGCTCCTCTCCAACAAAACACTAAAGCA
The DNA here is from genome assembly GCA_029784005.1 of Lenwebbia sp. NSW1173648. Taxonomy (NCBI): domain Eukaryota; kingdom Viridiplantae; phylum Streptophyta; class Magnoliopsida; order Myrtales; family Myrtaceae; genus Lenwebbia; species Lenwebbia sp. NSW1173648. The sequence goes on from JARCGZ010000011.1 coordinate 4,760,343, forward strand.
AAACTCAATGGCTATGGCTCAAGAAGGGCTCTATTGTTGGTTTCTCTATTCGACTCTAAAACAGCAAATGGATTTATGCGGAAGACCCACAACACCTACTAAATAAGACGAGTTAAGGTCACCTAATTATGTGCCCTCTACACTCATTTCGAAGCTGCCTGTCGATGAGTTGGGGCCAATCTAACAAGCGTTAACAAGTCTGTACCTCGACTTTACCCCCAGACCGTGGACCACGACCACCCAAAGGATGCAACCTAATTCTCGGACAAAATAGGGTAGTATCCAAAGGATCATGTTAATGAATGTTTCCGAGACACTTAGTAAGTTCAATTTATTTGGAATAACCCAATCTTCAATGCTTGATTTTGCATGAACAAAGACAATCGGTGCAATAGGAACTATAAAGTTTCCTTAACTAGTTGCTCAACAAGTGACTGTACGACACTCATCAACAAAATCCCTGTCAGAACTTGTATATTCTCGTGACCCACCTCACATTCAGAATAATCAAAAAGAAGAAAGAAAAACAAAACAATAGGAGAGAGCACTGAGAGGTAAGAGAAAAGCCTATTTTCACTCCTCAATCGTTACTCTCTCCAAAGCCAGTGTTCAAGTGGCAAGAGCTCTTCAGCTTTAATGCTACAATCCAAAAGAACTTTCGGCACATGATATCAACACCAGCTGAAACAAATCTCGACCTTACCCCACCACACCAGCGCTCCTCACATGGAGTCATGTGATTCATCGCGTGGATGGCGGAGGGAATTCAGCTCAGACACCATATCTAACCATCTGACATGCACATTGATTCAAATCCTAATAAGAAGATTGCACTTACAAAAGTTCAGGCAGCTCAGTCAAGACTACAATATATTGACCATCATCAAGAAGCCAGTGAACCTGAAGAATTATGAGCATACATGCCCTCTTCCTGTTTCCAACTGGGAACCTCAGGGATTTAACTATAATACATATGGACCAACAAGTTAGTGATCCTGAGAAATTTTGAGCATACATGCCCTCTTCCTGTTCCCAACCAGGAAGATTTCTTGGGAACCTCGGGGACGAATGGGAAATAATAAGATGCAACTAGAACCTACAGAGGCAGAGCATTTGTGTGTTTGTGAAGCTCAAAATATATTCAAAAGCAACAAAGCATTTTATTGATCGAGAATAGTCTTCTGATCAACCACCGTGACAAGGATCTACGAAATACCAAAAATGGCAAGACCAACACAACCAATTTGACCATCAATAGAACGTAAAAGAAGCCACTCACAACTAGGAGTAGGCAAATCACCTAATAAAAGATAAATCCCTCAGTGGGAAGATACTTTGAGACTGAAGGACTTGTTGATCCACGACTTCCAGCTTCCGCTGCCCTTCCTCGTGATGGCGGCAGCAGGGGACCTCCTGTCATCAGCCATCAGGTCCGTCTTCGGCTTCTTGCATAGAAGGAAGTTCCGAGCTCCGGGTGACCCGATCATATCCCACGGACTCAGAGCTGAAACCAATCGCAAATTTCGTAAGAATCATAAGAGTCACATACCCAATTGCAAAAACTGTCTTAAGATTTTGACAAATTCAAATTGGAACTTTCACGCTCTACTGAATTAATCTGTAAACCAAATCACAATACAGACTTCCTAATATGTCAAATTCAACGAGGAAACAGAGACCACATTCATATACTTATAAGTTCCACGCATCAACACTCAATCATGTTTCCACGCCCACGTTTGTTCTCATTTAACATACCGTCTGATCCAGAAGTGGGGCAGTACAGCAAGAAATCGTTGAGATCGGATCCCAGGACCGGGAGCCTCCCTTCGCGGGCGTAGGATTTGAGCGCGGTGTCGATGACCGCGGCAACAAGCTCCTCCTCGCCCACCACGAACCGGATCGGCCCAGCGCTCCCCAGCACGTTGATGCTGATCAGGAGCCTATTGCCCTTGGCGCTCTGATTCTTCTTCTGCTTGTAGAGCAACATCGCGACCCGAAAAACCAAAATAGACACCCGAATCCAAACGGTATCGAAGAAACCAAAACAAGAATTAACCAATCCCGAGGAGGGAAGGAAAAGAAAGAGAGATCAAGAGCGCGACACGGCGAGAGACACAGAGAGAGAGAGAGAGAGAGAGAGAGAGAGAGAGAGAGAGGGAGAAGGGTGGGAGAGAGGAAGCAAAAATTGAGAAGCGATCTCGGGGAATCGGGTGTGGGGGTGTTCAGGGGTCGACGCCGAGGCAGCGATAGTACCAGCCCTCCTTGCAAGAACCGAACGCGAAAACGAGAGCGCTCGCCCTTGATCGGAAAAGGGAGAGCATGAAATTGCTACTGCTGCTCGAGATTTCCACCATTCACAACGAGTTGGGGCTCCACCGATTGATCCAGAGGGGGGAAGAGAGAGAGAGAGAGAGGGATCGGGGGGAGGGAGAGAGATCTAGAGAGAGAAAGGACGGGTGGGAATGAGACGGTGAAGGAGCGAGAGAGTCTATAAATTGGAGGTGGGGGTGGGGGATTAGGGTTAGGGTGTCGTCGTCTTCTCTTCTTAAAGATCGAGTTCGGTTGAGGTTGGTTGCTTACATGGTGGGTCTTTAAAAGAGGAGAGAAATCTGGAGAAGACGATGTGGTTCCGTTCCGTTGTGTCGGCGATCCTAAGTTTCGCGCCGACTAATCGTTGAAACCCCTCGGCGGTTTTTTCCTTTTTTTCTTTTTATATATTTATTTCGTTTTCAGCCTTTTTTTTTTTTGTCGAATTCAGGAATTTGATAGCTGCTCTTCTTGTAATTGGAGGTCCCGTTGCCCTTTTAAGACATAACCAACGACACACTCGTTCCCGACCAAAAAAAAAAAAAAAACGACACACTCGTTAACCATACTCTTCTAGACAACAAAAAACACACACACACACTCTTCTAGAAGATTTTCCATTTCTAGGATTAAAAAAAAGGTACACTCTTCACCAGAAAATTTAATACGTAAAAAAATGCGGAGTTTTAACCGATGAATATAAAAAATTATCTACACATTCGTCATTGGATTATTAACATGGGAAAGAATTCGATTGTAAGATCAGCTCCGAACATACTCGTCGTTCATCCAATGATGAATGTAAAATTTTCTTTTATTGAATTAGCAATTATTTAAAGTTGTAATATTGTCTTGATTAATTTACTTAACAGTTGCCCAAGTACTTGCCGACAAATTCTATTTGCCATTCCAAGAGGGCAGCGCACGCATGTGTTGAAATGATTTCAAGTTTTTTATTTTTTTCATATAGTCTTGATAACGAGTGTTCCTAATGCATTTAATGTCATGACTAAAGGTGGGTTTGGTTCAGCATTCCCAAGGGGCTTTCAGCCCCCAAAGCCCCTTGGGAAAATGCTGAACCCTTTGGTTAAGCTTTAGGCCAGCATTTGTGGGAAAGCTGAAAGCCCAATGCTCCCAATGTTGGTAGGGACCAGGACCAGCATTGGGCTTTCAGCATTTGGCCAAATGTTAAAATGTTTTTTTTTTCCAGAACTATCCTCACAAATCCCCTAATTTTCTGATATTACCCTTATTTAGTTACTGTTCATCTTCTTTGAAATTGAGGAGGTGAATCTAGCCGGCGAGGGTTCGGCGAGAAGGATGGCAATAGGCCGGCGAGGGGCCAATCGCCAAGGCAAGGGTCACCGTCTAGGTGAGGCCGCTTGGGTGGCGCGAACCCAGGCGACGCCGCCTGAGGTCGCGCGACCCAAAAGCATGGGTTTGAGTGATGCCTGGGTCTCCTGCGACCTCAAGCGCTGTCACCTAGGTCTCGCGTGACCTCAGGCGGCGCTGCCTGAGTTGTGCGACCTCAGGCGGCGGCACCTGGGTTTCGCTCAAACCCAGGCATCGCCTGAGGTCGCCTGACCTCAGGCAGCCCTCGCTTGGGTTACAAGACCCTCAGCAAGGGCAGCCCAAGGTTAGGCGACCTCAGACAAAGGCCGCCGGTGCCAGATCTGGCTCGCCGACGGCCTGAAACCTTCGTCGGTCCGGCGAAGGGTTTAATAGTTTTTTTAATAAAAGGGTAAAAAATTACATCCAAAGCCCCTTTGCAAAGTTATTTTTAGAAAGCACCATTTCATCCAAAGCCTATTTTCAAATGAGGTTTTACCAAACGCAATTAGCATTTTCTCAAACCCCTTTAGGTTGAAGACATTTGCATTTCTCCAAAGCCCATTTGAAATGTTGAACCAAACCCGCCCTAAGTATGCAACCTAGAGGATGGTGCTGATAATCGAAATTTGATAGATATCGTGGAATTGTCATAAACAAGCTCGATATATGCAAAAACAATTTGATATACACCGGAATGAGATGATGATGATGCATTTAGATTTTTATAGTGGTTCAACTTAGATCAAACTCAGTACTTCTGCCTGAAACTAGTAGATCACACAACCAAATCTCAAGCACTATTACAACACTCGCGCACTTCTCAAAAGAGATTACAATAAGTAACAAACACTCACAGTAAATGAACTTCTCGTTCAACAACTCATCAAGAGTATAAGTGCGTCAAGAGTAAAGCTTTCTCAGTTCTAGTTGCTTTCGTGATTCGTTCTTACTCTAACACATGTTAATCTTCTTATATATTCTTCAATATCCAAACTAGCGGTTAGATAATTTTCAAGAGGATCAACTTAGTGGTTGAAGATAAACAGCACAATCACTGAGAGATCTTGTCGCTCATATAATAAAATCTTCTTAGCGATTGTATATAGAGTTGCCTATAGTAGGAATAATCCTTTCACCGAAGTGACAATAGCTAATTGGATTTTCCTTCGCGTGTCTCTTCCGGAGTTACAAACTCGCGACTTGTTGTCAATATTCTTGAGGCTCAGATTGATAGTCAAAAGAATGTCCACGTCTTCAAATCAAAATGTATAGTCACACGATAGTACGTTCTTCCCAAGTGGTATAGAAAGCTGCTCATACAAGTGATCTCTAGGTCTATCCAAGCTTCTCGCTGGTGGTCTATCTAAGCTTCTCCCCGGTAGTTAACTTACATATATCTTTTCATTTGATCTTTCGAAGTATGGGATAAGTACACCGGGAGTACCATAACTTGTGTACGGCGTTCACTTGAGTGCCATAACTTTTTTTTTTGCTCACTTGAGTGCTACAAATTTGAAAAAATAATCACTTAAGTGCCATCGCCGATTTGCCCCGCCGAAAATCCTACGTGAACGCCGAAAAATCTGACGTGGCATCACCAGAGCAATTTTTTTTGAATTTTTTAATGTACACTCCATCGCGGCCCCGGCGGCTGCAGACGAGGGCCCTCGAGGCCCCGCAGACCATGGTCGCCCAGACCTGGGGAGGGCCGCCTTGCCCATGATCGGCGGGGCCTCGAGGGCTCTCGCCTAGATCTGGCAAGGGCCTTCGCGCCCTCGCCAGCGGCCTCCGGGGCTGCGACGGCCGTTGCCCAGGGTCGTCGCGGCCCCCCCGACTGAGGGAGAGGTGGTCGTAGCCAGCGAGGGACGCCGGTGACCTCGCCGGCCAAGGGGGAAATTCCAGCTTTTTTTTCCCAGAAAATATTAAATAATAAAAAAATATCAAAAATAAAAAAAAATCCAGAAAAAATTTAAAAAATCTTAAAAAATCCAAGTGTCACTAAAAAAAAAATAAATAAATAATAAAAAGTTCACGTAAGACAATTTGCCGGAAATGGCACTCAAGTGAACGATTTTGCTCCGATGTGGCATTCGAGTGAACGAAAAAAAAGTTATGGCACTCAAGTGAACGCCGCACACAAATTATGGCACTCCCTGTGTATTTATCCCTTCGAAGTATATTAGTGATCAAGGCTCCATAGAACTATTCACCTTATGATACATCCAGATCTCCATGAATTGCCCGCTCGTCTGACTAGTTCACTCTCTTTAAGGTCCTTATAGTTTTCACAGAACTATTCACCTTTGGTACATTCAAATCTCCATGAATTTCCCACTCGTTCGACTAGTTCACTCTCTTTAAGGTGCTTACAGTTTTCACAAGTCTTTCTCCTTTGTATTTCGAAACTCAATAATGGAGATAGAGCTTCCTTATGTCAACATTGCCTGTAATTAAACAACATATGCATTAGGTTGAGCCAGCCCCAGTTTTTTTTTTTTCCCTCTTCCTCTTATTTTCACACCTTCTTCTTCAACCTCTATGGAAGGGAGGGTTTGAGCTAGATCTCTCCCTCCTCTCCCATTTTATTTGGTTGTTTTGATTCTATGTTTTCCTTTTTTGCTTTCTTCCCGTTTGGGAGCTTTTCTCTTCAGATTTAGACTAAATTTGGAAGCTTCTTTCTCCCATTTTTGCATACTTTTACCTGATCACACTATTCTATTCTTTTCATTGTAAACTAGTAATGCATATTAGCTAACATGTATCCACATCCAGCTCATTTCTGTCTTTTTATAGACCATGACATCCATCGCCATTTGACCTAACCAAAAAGATAACGAAGGCAATTTTTTTGAACCATGTTGTGATTTCTTACCTAACGCCACCAAAAGAGCAATATGTGCAGCTTCATTTGTTTATTCCACCGAATAAAGGGCCAGCAAAAAGGACATTTTCCGTACTCATTGTGTGCATAGAACATGTTATCTAATTCTAACATAAAGGATATGGAAAATCCTCTTCGTAAATTATTTAATTGGGTGCAGGTAAGCTGTCGTTGTGGACCGACCCGCTGTCTAATTTTTCGGACCAGATGGCTAAGATTCGGATGCTTTGTTCCTTCTGAACGGCATATTCTCGTTTTCGCATGTGGCGCGCGAATTTAGAAATTCTGGGCAAAAAAAATTAAGTGGTCGAATTTGACCTGTTTTCGTTTGGCTGACTCGGGCCAGGGCCACCCATGTGTTTATTGAGCACAAATTTTCGGAGGCAAAAGTCGCCGAATTGACCTGTTTTCCAGCAAATATTGTCACAGATTTAGAATTTTTGCGACACACGAAAATTAAGAAATCCCGACATGGTTCCACACATTTCAAAGACAATTTGAACATGTGGGAAGCACTTCTTTTTTGTTATTTTCAAGTTTGGAAAGCATGATACTTTTATTTTGAGGATTAGCTTTAGGACAAGTGGCTAATATCTTTCTCTTTTTATTAAGGGTGTACTTAGTCCGGTCCATGCTGCTAAAGGTTTAAGATGGACCATAAGATGAGGTGGTTGACACAAAATTTACTATCATTCGGTAATGGGGACAGGCTTTCAATTTTGACGCACGCATAAGATTAAGGCTTCGAATGATTCGGAAAATATTTCCCTAGAAAAGATCATTTGTATCACGTGAAATGATTAGTCAATAAAAAAATTAGCAACAACGATTTATGTCTAAATATTTTCGTTGTCGATGATTTTTTTTTTTTTGTTCATTCATCTCTGTAAGTGATACATGCGGTCATTTTTACGGAAATATTTTTGAGACCATTCATTTTTCGCCGAAACAAACGGAGCGTAAGGCAATCGCAATATGTGTCATTTCACGTGTAAAAAAGGGAAAAAATGTCTATACGAATCCCGACAAAAATAAACAGGGGAAAAGACGCTGAAAAGAGCACCGCATGCGCGTAGTAGATCTATTGCGTGAAGTGAAGTTGGGTTCCTATTCTTAGGAGTATTTTTTTTATTAGGTCCTGTGCGTGCCGATGTCAGAATTGACTTAAACATACGAAGTTTGACGATTGATACTTGACAGGATTTTATCTTCAAATATGTACGTCAATCGTCCAATCTTGTGCGTGTCAAAGTTTTATGATACTGACTAGGGGTATCCGACCGGATCGGATTTACTCAAAAATCAGATCGGACCACCCGAAATATAGGTCCGGAAATCGGTTCCTGTTCAAACCGGTCCGAGAACAGGTTCTAATTTTTGGGAACCGATCCGGTTTTTGGTTCCAAGTGAAGACCCATCAGAGAACTGGACTGATTTTGGAACCGATTTTTAGCTACGGTTAAAAAAAAAAACCTAGTCTCGCTCGCCTCATCTCCTATGTATTTGGTGGATTGTAATTTCTATTGCTCATATTAGGGATTGCTGCTTTTGGCGGATAGCGAGTTTTATTATTTATATTTTACTTTGAATCTTTTCATTGCTACTCATATTATTTAGCTGGAAAAAATGATATCAGAAAAAGAAACAAAAGAAAAAAAGGTACTCGGGTAGACCCTCGAATCGGACCGAAAAAATAGGGTAGCTTCCAAAACAGGTTCCATGAAAAAAAAAAGGTAGGTTCCAGGTTCCAAAAACTAGGAATCGGTTATAACATGATAGGTTTCAAGTTCTAAGTCTAGAATCTACTCACTTGGACCATGCTCACCCCTAATACTGACAGCAGAGCTTATAAAAATATCATTTATAGGAATTCCAAGAAAAGAGTTCAACGACAAGGAAATGTTTCAAATAAAGGCATGAAATGCCCTCTGTGTCAAAGAAGAACCTGATCAAGGGCATTTTTGTTATTTTTTTTTTTTTCCCATTTCTTTTTGTATCTTTTTTTCCTTGTTCTTTGCCCTTCCTTCTCGCCGGTGGCCAATCTCAGGTGATGGAAGGCTGGGAGACGAGGCCGCCCTTGAGGCCGGTGAGGGCCTTGCTTGAGCGAGTACGAAAATTACCAAAAAATTCATAAACCTATTGCAATTCTGCCAATTCATTCTTAAACTTTTTTTTTGCCGATTCAGTCCTAAAACTTTTGTAATTGTGCTAATTCAATCCATTCAGCGAATTTTGACCTGCCGACGCTAACGTAGACGCCGGTCGGCCGGTGACTTAATATTTTAATATTTTTATTTTTTATTTGTCCTTTTTTTCTTTTTCTTTTTTCTTCTCCTCCTCCTCTCTTCTTCCTCCCTCCCATCTGGCCTGTCGCCGGACCTTGGCGTCCGGCCGTCCCTCTTAAGAAGACGGAAGGGAAAGGAAAAAGAAAAGGAAAAAAAGAAAAGAAAAAATAATAAAATAATTAAAAATTAAAAATAATTCAAATATTAGGTTGCTTGCCGGTCGGCGTCCAAGTCAGCTTCGGCTGGCCAAAATTTTCCGGATGAACTGAATTACAAAAGGTTTAGGACTGAATCAGCAAAAAAAAAAATTTAGGACTGAATTGGCACAATTGCAATAGGTTTAAGAATTTTTTTATAACTTTCCCTGAGCGAGCCGAGGGCTGCCTTTGCCAGCCACCGGAGGGGAAAAAAGGAAAAAACAAAGAGAAAAAAAGGAAAAAAAAAAAAGGAAAAAAAGAAGAAGCAAAAGACAAAAATGTCATTGGTCAGGCCATTCTTTGTAACAATTAGGGCACTTCGGTCCTTTATTTGAAACAAACTCCACTCCAGACTCTCATTTGAGTAAATAAAGGCACTTCGGGTCCTTCTTTATCATTTTCCCAAACTACAATGTGAATTTGATTTGCTTTTGGGAAGCTGATTTAAATTCTTGTAGGATAAGGGAAATTAATTTAGATTTGGAATCCATGAGGGGTTTATGGGATGACATAAAATGTGATGCTGCTTAATTTTAAATTATCACTGTTTGGCAACATGCGGTTGCTATTTATCTGTTATCTTGTAGCAAGCATGGGCTCTTCATGGAACTTTTTAGCAAAGTTTTGATTGCTACAGGACAATTGAGCTGTGTCATGCATCCTTCCAAAGGGACAAGATGGAGAAGATGCCTTTTGCAGGACAAACCAAAGCCCTTGCTCTCCTTGAAGCGTGCAGGTATCTACGGTCAAACACTTCTCTGCACTTGGTTTTGGAGTCAGGCAGCTTGACTCTGATACGCGCGGCGACAGATCGGGAACCGGCTTCATGGGAAGAGGAGTCTCTTATCAAGGCTTGCAAATTGGAGAATGGAGATGGCCCGTTTCGCAAACCTGAGCGTAGCCCACTGCTTTAGAGAAGAAAAGCAGAGTTGAGGACTGGGTGGCTAAAGCCCATAGACGCAACTATTTTCCATGCAAACCAGATGCAGAAAGTTCGTTTCGCTGATCAAACGTAGCGAGTCCAATTTCATGTACTGCCACCAAACTGTCTTGAATTATGTCTTTGGTCTTGCAAATGCCCATACGGAGGACCACCGGGGCTCATACAGCTCTCTCTTTCTCGAAGAAGATGTCATCAGTAATCTCCAACATGTCCAACCAACTCAGCATCCAAGAGGACATTGGAAGGCTTCAGATCACAATGAGCCATGGGTCTTTCGCATTGGTGATGGAGATAATCTAATGCAGAAGCGACGTCAGTAGCAATATTTGTCCTCTGAACGAAATTCAATTCTTTTGTGCAGCCGTTTCCACCATCTTTCCTGAGCATACCGTCGGTACCGTAAGAAGATAGCGGTGCCTGATGTTCTTAAAAGCCTCATACTCGTCTCTGAAGCTCTTCAAAGCGCCACGGTGCAGTAAATTCAGCACCTTTATTCCGATTCTCATGAAGTATCTCCTGGTAAACAGACCCAAAATCACCCACACCAGTCAATTTATCTGAAGAGAAATTGTCCGTCGCTTGCACAATTGTTCCACAAGACATTCAAACTTGAACTGGAAACTGATCCCTTCTTCTACCTGTTCTGCCAAAGATACGGAGAAGCAAGAACAAGAGCTGTGCCAAGAATCCCAGCGGCCCGCCGGCCCTATGAAGAAAAAAACAAAAAGAATAAAATAAAACAAATCCGGAATTTCTTTTAAAAAACTTTAAAAAAACTTCAAGGTTAGCCGGCTGCGCCACGTAAGATAGCCGACGCTGACTGGACCGCCACGTCATTGATTTCCGGCTGAATTTAGCCGGAAGGACTACATTGGCAATTCATTAAAAAGTTAAGGACTAAATTGGTAAATCCTCAAAATACTTAGGACTAAATTAACACAATTCAAAGTTTTAGAACTGCATTACCATCCATACAATAGGTTTAGGATTAAATTGGTATAATTGAAAGTGTTATGACTGAATTAGTGCCGTATAATATGCTTAGGATTTTTTTTGGATAATTTTCCCTCGAAACAAATATATAATCAATGATATGTCAGTGTATATAAGAATTACCAATCAAGCAAGAGTGCAACACATGAATAATAAGTTACCATGCGTAAAATTTACTACGCTTATGTACTACAATTACTAACCAAATCAAGAATTTACCGGTTACTTAAATGGTCAAACTGAGGGTGTGTTTGATAACAATATTCAAAGTTTTTTTTTTTTTGGGTCGAAATATTATTCAAAGTTGAAAATTAACGTTTTCTGCACTTAATAATAAACATTAAGGGCAGGAAATTATTCCATATACTGTAAGAAAAGAATAAAATTAGTTATTTAATTACATCTGATAATATAAAATATTTTTATTTTGTATATCAGCATTTAGAACTTTACCAATAAATATTGAATACTTAAATTTTCAACATGTATTTGACGATTTTATATCAACAAAGCGTGATTACCGCGGCGAATGGCTGCCCTAATCGCGACTTGAGGTTGCAACCGGTGACCCGCAACGGCGGCGTGGTGGCTCACATGATCGCAAACTGATGCTGGCGGCTACGCCCGGCATGGTGTAGATTTGTTTCCCTTTTTTTTTTCTTCCTTTTCTTTCCTCCTTTCCCATTTCTTCTTTCCATTCTTAGGGAGTAAATTTGAGCTTGAATTCCTCTAATAATTTTAGAGGATCGCAATCCCAAATTTTGTGGCTGGCAAATCTAGGTCTATGATCAATTTTCTGGGATAGCACCCGCTCCCGAGACCGTGGAAGATTCTGCCGAAGCCCGGGGTCGAGCTCCTTCTTCGACCCTTATTGCTCAACCTTAGAGCGGAGCATGCTGGTTCAATATTGTCCATGCACGTTTGAGCCTTACGTACCAAATCCGAACAATATCCAGAGGAAGAGAATATACCATTTTCATCTTCCTTGCATGCGCATGAAATATCGGAACTAGAACGACAAAGAAGATGACCAGTTCAGAACAGAACAAAAATATCTCATCTCTTTGGAAGCTTGTTTCCAGATATTTCAACACTATGCAGATATTGGAATTGTGAGGTTACCATTGAACTCACCTCCATTCTTATCTTCTCATACATAGAAGAGTATAGTTTTCTCTTCGCAAAAGGGGGGAAGAAAATCAGCTTTTGGCAATAAATCTTGCTGAGTACTGCCACAATTTCGGGACTTCGGCTCGAAGGACACCGGCGACATGGCGTCCGCTTCGCCATCCTCGATAACACTTCAAAACATGAGCGCCCTGACATCAACGATTATCCCCTTGTTTTCCCCCACAAAACCGTTACCGACGAACCTTAGTGTGATATTAATGTGCTGTCCAACAAGGAGTACCGGAGTTAGATCGTGGAGAGTCGCGAGGTACGATGAAGTTGTGGTCGATGACGAGATCGACAAGATCCGGAGGCTCCAGAACGGCTCCGACGTGCGCGGCGTCGCACTGGAGGGCGAGAAGGGCCGGACGGTGGACCTGACGCTGCCCGCAATGGATGCGATCGCGGAGAGCTTCGGGGAGTGGGTGATCAAGGGCTTGGAGAGCGAAAACGGGAGGCCGGCAGAGGGCGTTAGGGTTTCCCTTGGGAGGGACCCCAGGATTTCCGGCTCGGTGTTGAGTGTGGCCGTGTTCGCGGGGCTTTCCAGAGCCGGGTGCGTGGCGTTCGACATGGGGCTTGCGACGACACCGGCTTGTTTCATGAGCACGGTGTTGGACCCGTTCTCTTACGATGCTTCCATTATGGTAGTGTAACGATGCGCGGTTAGCACTCTTTTTCTTATCAAATTCACAATTTGTTTAGATATATGACGCCATAAGGCATCTCTGGTACTTGTTTTATATGTTATGGGGGAAATTCCGACAGCATAAAAAGCTGAAGAGGCTCTTTTTTACTCTTGTTGATGAACCGCTGAAGTTCACGGTTCATTTTCAAACGGGAAATGAGACAACTGAGAAATGGTTTTTGCTATCGCAGATGACCGCATCTCACTTGCCTTACACCCGAAACGGTCTGAAGTTCTTCACGAAGAAGGGAGGGCTGACCTCGCCCGAGGTGGAGGAGATATGCGACCGGGCCGCTCACAAGTACGCGAACAGGCTGGCGAAGGTGTCGACCATGCTCGCCACTCCCCCGACCCGGGTCGACTTCATGAGCGCCTACGCGGCGCACCTCCGAGACATCATCAAGGAAAGAGTGAATCACCCCACTCACTATGACACGCCCCTCAAAGGCTTCCAGGTAAATTATCTCGACTAAATTGCTTTTCCCTAATTTCCCATAGTATATACACATAGTAACATCTTCTGCATATTCGTCAGTGTCCTACATAAAAATTACTAGGGGTGAGCGGTTCCAGATTCCGTATAGATTGCACATGAAATCTGAAACCTAGCCGTCGAAAAAAGTTCCTCATTTTTTGGAATTTGAACCCACTCTGCATACCTTGAAACCTAGAACCTACCCTGTCACAGGTTTCAGGGTTGGTTCTAGGGTCTATACAAGTTCCACATATATTTTTAATTGAACGATTGTAATAAATCACCACCTTTAATGACCACAAGTTACTATTACAATCTATTGACCACAACTCATATTTAGACATACGAATAAATATGAAACATTAATAAAGTAAAAGTCGTAGTCATAAGTATCGCTGAAAAATGAAGCTCAGACTAGTGGTTTCAGATTACACACTCATTGGAGGCCATGGAATACCGTAAGATCGAGCAAAGAGATATACCAAGAAAAACACAAAACTTGTTACAGGTTACATTACAAGTTCTAGATTCTACTACCTGGAACCTGAAACCTACCCGTCGGAACAGGTTCCCCAATTTTTGAACCTAAAACCTACCCTGCATACCTGAGAACCTGGAATCGGACATTTCCCCCCGGTCCGGTTCTAGGTTTCAAGTTTTACCCTGAAATCATGCTCACCATAAAAATTACCGGCCCATATTGCAATGCACTATCTTATCCAGTTCCTATGGCCTTGATTCCTAGAGTTCTTTTTGTCCTCTCCACACAAATTCTTTATCTTGAAAAATACTCAGGCTTTGGTTTATCTATGTGTGAAAGTAATATTTAGCTTGGCCATTTGAATTGCTGACACTGAGCCTGAATTTGCATAAAGATCATAGTAAACGCTGGGAATGGCTCAGGAGGCTTCTTCACATGGGACGTGCTGGACAAGCTCGGCGCGGACACCTTCGGCTCGCTCCACCTCAACTCGGACGGCATGTTCCCCAACCACATCCCGAACCCCGAGGACAAGACTGCCATGGCCCTCACTCGGGCCGCCGTCCTAGACAACACGGCCGACCTCGGGATCGTCTTCGACACCGACGTGGACCGCAGTGGCGTGGTCGATGCTGAGGGCAACCCGATCAACGGGGACAAGCTCATTGCCCTCATGTCCGCGATTGTCCTGAGGGAGTACCCGGGGACGACGGTCGTGACCGACGCCCGCACGAGCATTGCGCTCACGAGGTTCATTACGGATAGAGGAGGCCATCACTGCTTGTACCGGGTCGGTTATAGGAATGTGATCGAGAAGGGGGTTCAGCTCAATAAGGACGGGGTCGAGACTCATCTGATGATGGAAACGTCCGGCCACGGTGCACTCAAGGAGAACTATTTTCTTGATGATGGTAAGTACGTCTTTTTAGGTTTATCGTTTGAGGGAGTTTGTCACCATCCATCCCTCCAACCAGGTCTCCGATCGCCCGATTGGTGATTTACCAACATGGCCACTACTCACTTAAAAGTTAGTAACTTGACAGAAAAGTTGAAAAACTAAAAAAAAAGTAATTAAACCAAAGTAACCCAATCGAGAGTTGGTAATTACGTAAACCTATTTAGTTATTAAATCCGACAAAAGTTGTAATTCACTCTCATTTGGGTCGTATTTACATGTAAAGGTTAGTGAATTCAAAGTGGTTAGTGAGTTAATGCACATAAAAATTGGTAACTCAGTACAAATTTAGTAATTTGACAACTGAAAAAAATTGTAATCTCATATCCATGTCGGTAAGCTATCAAAAAGTCACCTTAGAAAAATAAATCAACGTTCATTATATTTACCAACAGTTTTTGGCAACTACCAACACTTATTGAAATTTAGCAACATAGACATAACCCGTGTTAATGCGTGTCATCGTCTAGTTAGGTTTATCTAGTTTTCAGGGTTCGGGATGATAAAATATTTAATTATTAAACCACACATTTATCTAACAATTTAAATTTTAAGAACAGTTAGCAGTCGTTCCACAAAATCTCACATGGTTTCAGAGTAGGAGATCCTGAGTTCAAATTTTTCCAGGCTCTATTTGCCTTCTCAAATAAATATGTCCATAATTAGTAGGCAAAAAGAGCAGACTAAGTGTGATGGATTAAACCGTGCCTTCATCTAATAACTTAACCTTTTTAGAATAATTGACAGTAATCGCACAAAATCTCACATGAGAAAGCCTATGCAAACTAGGGTAGTTTACTTATTGCCTTCACGAACATGTTAATAGGAAAAGAAATTGAAACAGCTGAAATAACACTTCGATGGCTTCAAATCACGATGGTGCCTAAGAAATTTTTGTGTGCCATTTCCTTCGATGAATGGCATGGCTAGGCGCTTACATGGTTGTTAAAATCATCATCGAGATGGTACGGATGAAGCTCGCGGGATCTAACAATGGGATCGGCAGTCTCATAGAAGATATCGAAGAGCCATTAGAGTCCACGGAACTCAGAATGAATGTCATCGCGGAGCCTAGACATGCGAAAGCGAAGGCCATAGAGGCGATCGAAGCATTTCGACAATACATCGAGGTACTAATTACACGGGTGATGAGTGCGGTCATCGTTAACCGAACCACGTACAAGGAAATCCATTGATCCTAAAAGAACTAACAGTAGAGTTACTGTTTTTTTGCAGGAAGGAAGGCTTCAGGGATGGGAGCTGGATTCCTGTGGAGACTGCTGGGTGAGCGAAGGTTGCCTCGTCGACTCGAACGAGACGCCGGTGGCCATTGATGCTCAAATGTACCGGTACAACATCGATAGCGATAAGCTTTCTCACTTTTTTAAATTCAGATTGAGAATAGAAGTCATCTTGTCTAATCCATTACTTGATGAGTTGCATAGTTCTTGAAGAGTAATTAGCCAAAAATTAAGCATATCAGAGATACGAGATTTGAGACAATAAATTTTATATATAGCAATCTTCAATTTTTCAGTAGATTGTCTACTTGTAATTTGTTATTACATACATAAATATATTTTTGTTTTTACACTAACTGTATGCTTTTTATGTATTTATCTTTATTTGAAACACAGGGCAAAGGTTTCGGACGAGGAAAGTGGGCAGTACGGTTGGGTACACCTCCGGCAGAGTATTCACAATCCGAATATTGCTGTAAATATGCAATCGACAGTGCCCGGAGGTTGTCGGTCCATGACTGCAGTTCTTAGAGACAAGTATGCCACATTAAATTTTACGTTTCTAAAATATGTCTCTCATGACATTTTATTGTATTGGAATCTTAATTCGTTTTCTACTTTCGCTGATTAATTTCCTTGTTCTATTTGTCTTTCAGGTTTCTCCTTCCCAGCGGAATGAACAGGACCCTAGACATTAGTCAGATTGACAAGTACTTAGGCAACTAAAATTATCAATTATATGTGCAATTCCGGCTAAAGTACACTACGAGTGACAAAACTTGTGTACGATGCTCACTTTAGTGCAAAAACTTTCAAAACGATAACTTAAATGCCAATTTTTTTGAAAAACGCTCATTTCAGTGCCAATTCCAATTTTGAACTGACGTGGCTCGCCGGAAATCCGATGTGCCCTATTTTTTTATTATTAATATTTGAGCTGACGTAGCTCGCCGAAGTTGGCACTGAAGTGAGCATTTTTCAAAACATTTGGTACTTAAGTGATCATTTTGAAAGTTTTGGCACTAAAGTGATCGTTTTTCAAAAAAATGGGCACTTAAGTGATCGTTTTGAAAGTTTTGGCACTAAAGTAAGCGTCGTACACAAGTTTTGACACTTATAGTGTACTTAAGCCGTGCAACTCCTGTAGAAAGTTAATCATAAAAGTTGCTCGAGAAGACTCCATTTATTAAACGTATACAGGATACTTCATGTTGCATATACGTTTATTGTATGTATAATACACTTATTTCTTTAGATGCTTGGGGCATCAAACTATCCAATCAACCTCCTTTATACACACACACACACACACAAAGAAAAAGAAAAAAGAAAAGGTTTATGGTTTATAAACTAGAACTATTGATCACGTGAGCCCCTTCGCGGGCTTTGCATTAGTACAGGTTTGAATGAAATTGGTCCACATGATCTACAGACCGGGCAATATGAATTTGTCTCCTAGTTGTGATATTTGGTGTCAGGTTAGTGCAATAATTTTTGTACTTCTTTGTCGAATGTGACCGTTGTCATCGGAAGTAGTCATTTATTTGGTACCTCCTAAAGATCCGTCGTTCCTCGGGAGCTAAGTGGTAAAGAGATCGGCTGGTAACAATGTCATGCCCCTCCCGCGTAGCAATACCAAAGAAAATACTCATTTACACTATAGTTAGCTCAATACCAATCAAGAACCCCATCAAGCATGGTTGAATCATCTGGAATGGGGGGAGCGAACGAGGAGGCAAAGTAACCATCTTTCCGGGAAGGATATACAAAAACAAAAAAAAAGGGTTTGTCTATTATGTCCAACGGATACTTGTTTGAAGAAACCCTTACGAGCACTGTCAACCTAACTAAAAAGACGATATTTATTATGATATAAGTGCTTAGATTCGATAAGGGGCCATATTTTTCTCAGAGGGAATTTTCTTTCGATTAGTCTTTCGATTAGTAGCTTATAAACATAGATATGATCTATATTTATTTTCTGTGAATTATGTTTGCATGTGGCGATGTTTATATTTGTGGCCCGTCACTTAAAAATATTTTCTCTAATTGGAGACGAAGGGAAACAAATCCTTTGATGATCAAAATAACGCCGTGTGGGGAAGACAGACACTTATTTTATGGAACAGCTCTTCCACGAACGAACAATTAGTTGACCTAATCTTTTCTGTAAATTCGTAAACAGTTGCCTAATCTAGAATTCTCATAGGCATGGAACGCTGTCACCGTAGGCCTGTCCCTTGATTATATTTATGCACTAAATATGCCCTACCGCTGTCATCTCCTATTAAATATCAACATATCTCCATGAATTTCAACTTTGTTATTCATAGCCCATGGTACCACGTGATTCACGAATCTTCCACCACCATGTTCAAAGTGGGTAGAGTCACTTTAATTAGGGTTGGTAATTTCTAAAAAGAGTTGGTAAATTTAAGGTTTAACAAGAAAATGCAACTGAAAGTTTGTCAACAATAATTACCTAAGAAAAACCAAATAAACGTCGATAAATAACTCAAATTAAAGTTAGTAACCCAGATGATAATTTAATGGAAACAAAGTTAGTACGTCATAATTTTTAAAAGTTAATATATAAAAGAGGTTGTTTAACAAGATAAATAAAAGTTGGTAGCTCGATAGGAAAGTTGGTAAATCAAAAGACAATTAAAAATTGGTAAGTAACTCAAAGAAAAATTGATAACCCAAATTGGTTGACAATTTAATTTGACAAAAATTGAGAGACCACTCTAATTTGAGTTGGTAACTTCGTACAAGAGTTACTATGTTCGAGGTTTAGTAAGCTATATAAATAAAATAAAGCCGGTAATTCGCAAATTACAAAAAACTATTAGTAATTTTCCAGCAAGTTATTTAAAAAAAATTCGACGGTCATTTATTTTACTGACAGCACTGACCAAAATTTACTAGTATTGGAAAAGATCGGTATTTTTAGATATGGTGCATTAAAGTTATGTTTGTTGGTAAATAGAGGCTCCACCCTTCATCTGTTTTGCAAAAAATGAATCATTTGTAAAATATTTTCCTAAAAATAATCATTTGTCAATGAAAAAAAGTTTTTTTATCGACAATAATTTATATCTAGAAATTTTCGCGGACAATGAAAACACTTTTCGTTCGTTCATTTTTATAAGCGATACAAGTAATCATTTTTAGGAAAATATTTTCTAAATAACTCATTTTTCGCGAAGCAAACGGAGCCTAAATGCGTCGTCCTCTCTTCCTTTCTGGTAACTTCAAAACCCTATCGAACTGATGCGTCGTCACTTGCAACGAAGCTGCTGATACTTTGGAAGAAAAGCACCCAACGAACGTGTACGCAATAAGCACACCAAGAACTTTATTAGCTTCGCAATACTATAGATAAGCATACACATCGCACACAATATCGAAACAAGCACATACACACACGCACGGCGGAATTAAGTAAAGATCATCTTTTGCAGCTGCGTTTCTCGTTCAAGCGAAAGCGCGAAGACCGGCTGCTTCACGCGGCGACCAGATGAGCATCGACGTCCTTAGTGATCTTGACGACGGCATCGATGTAGCTTTTCGGGTCAGCGACGGCTTCGTTCAGCTTCTCGTAGTCGAGGGTCCACTTCACGGTGCTTCCGCTGCCGCCTGCTTTCGCGGTTGCTTTCCCCGTGGCCTTGAAGCTCTTGAACTCCTTGGTGACGTCGCCTTCCATCACATTGAACGTGATCGACTTGCTCGCGTCGTCTACTTCGACCTTCTCCTTCACCGTCAACGCCTTCCCATCTGCAAATTCCAAAAGTTCGGTCAACTGTTATATTCGAAATCTCGACGTGGTATAAGTACAAGGGCCGAGGATAGAATCCGCCACTCTATGAGTAAAGGGCGTTTCGAGACGGTGTGGCGACCTAGGGTGTAGTTCCAATGCTTGACGGCGCCGCTCGAGCTCCAGTCGCCTTCGTGGAGCTCCACCTTCTGGATGATATCGGAGGAAATGGTGGAGAGGTGGTGGATTTGGCTCTTGAAGAGGTTGTAGAACTTATCTGCGGATGATTGGATGTCGATGTCGACCTCCAGCTTCCCCTCTAGGCCCATGGTTTTGGTACGAGAAGATGGCACACACCCAAGCCAAGAACAAAGAGATCCAGGAGACCAAACTTATGCCGTTTTAGGACGCGAGGATATAATTCTATACTTGGATTGAGCTGTGTATATATATAGAGAGCAATTGTTGAACATAAATGATTCGTAACTATTAGGATACCTTTTATTATTATTATTATTATTATTATTATTATTATTATTATTATTATAAATGTTTTCACTAAATATTGTTTTTTTTGTGTGTGGGTCAAACACTAAATATTATTCCATTCCAAATGTAATGAGATATTCAACTAAGAATTAAGATTCAAAAGAGAAGTAAAATTAAATATGAAGAGTCGCGGACACCCTAAAAATAAACAAACAAGTTGAGTTATAATATGAAGCAAGTAAGATTCGCAAATCTGCCTTTTCTACAATGCATGGTGCGGTGTCATCCATAATCTTCTCTTTAATTATTGCCCTATCGTGATCCGTCGAACCATAATCTTGACATTATATATATGGATTTGGACATCAGGTCTCATCTAAGTTTTAAAATTGCAATTACGCACAAGTTGATGTTATCTTCTGGTTCGATTGTTTTTATTTTTCACATTTCTAACAATTCATTCGATGTTTGCCGATGCACGTCGATCTTTTTTCAGTTGTTTCTTTTCTATCTGTCGTCTTGTTTCAATTGCTGGCGCCTATCACCATCGTTGACAAAAGAGTATCCTAGGGGTCGAATTCTCGGCTCAAGCTCGATCGAGCTTAATTTCTCAAATATGAGCTCGACCGGGTTTAGAAGTGAATTCGGGTTTACGCTTGCGCTCGGCTCAAAATCGATTCATAAGCACGATCGAGATCGAACGACCCGTCCAACTTCAAATAAGAAGGAGCGAAACAAATTCGAAGCCATTTCGCGAGTCTTACAGAAGTTACAGATCAAGAGTAAATCAATCCATGGGTGAAATTTCATCCGGGGAAGGTTTACAGTGAATTTGTTTGGAAACAAGGGTAGCAAAATCGTGTGTTCAGCTTCAATTATTGGGGAGACTTGTCATCAATTACTGGACCGTTTGATGTATAGTGATGTAGGTTAGAAAATAGATCCTATCAAGATGATAGTGTTCTAATTTACTAATAGAATGTGTAAAAGATTGATGACATAATGTATTAGAACTACCAATCCAAATTAAAACATAGATAATTATTCGAAATCTAAAAATTCTTGGATGTGAGTGACTTGACTCACAATGCAACGTCGAGATAGAAAATCCAAAAGTAAACTACACAATAGCTTGGAAAGCAGGGGGACATGATCCTTAAAAAGTAACTAGTTTTCAACTTCACATGAGTTCTGTTAAATTGATTATCTTAATTCTGAATAAAAAAATTTAATTGAGTTACCTATATTAGCAATTTTAAGTTTAATTTTAAGCACTCATTAAAAAAGGAAACATGAAAATTTTCTAATGTATCATTGAACATACGGATAATATACATGAAAATGCATATACAATACTTTCAATGGGATGGTTATTGTTATACCCGGTCACCGTCAGCATCGGAAGCCCCACGTCAACGATTTCCGGCTAAAATTGGTTGGATGGGTTGAATTGGCACAAATGCAAAATGTTTAGGATTCAATTGACCAAAAAAAAATGTTTATGACTAAATTGACGCAATTATAAATAGTTTAGGACTTTTTTGGCAATTCTCCCGTTCCCCTTCTCTTACGTTGAAGGTGATTGCCTTGTTTGCATCGTCCGCCTCAATCTTCTCCTTGGCCGATATTTACGTTCGTTGAGTTACAGCCATACACTGCTAAAAATTGTGCCACTCAACTCAATGCTCAACTTTGTTAAAATTGTAGCCTCCGTTTGATTGGCGAAAAATGTAGCGGTTCTGAAAAATATTTTTCATAAAGTTGTTTTCTAGAAAAATGACGATATTTTATTGTGTTTGGCTCAAACTTAAAAACTAACTGAAAAATATTTTTCGCGAATTTTCTTTTATGCACTCCTTTTCATAATTTTTTATTTTTTATTTCTAAAAAATGAATTTTTAATTATTCTTATTTTCAGTTTTCCTTCACTTTTTTTTTTTTACTTTTTCCTTCTTCTTTTGCCGTTCGCTGGCCACGGCGACGACCGGCGATTGGCCACAGGCGAGCTCGAAGCTCACGGATCCGTCGAGTCGCTCGCCGTCAACTCGCGAGGTCTCGGGTTCGCCAGATCCGTTTGCATGGTAGAGGATGAAATAGATTTCCGCTTCTCGTTTTTCCACAATAATGTACCTCCTGCTAACATAAAAATGTATCCAGTTGTCGACCTCATGTCATCCTAACAGCCAGCAAAGTCAGCATCTGATTATCCAACTAGCTGCGGGTTCTGAACATGTTTGTAAACCAGCATATAATCTTTTGTCCTCTTTAAGTACCTTAAAACCTTCTTGGCAGCAACCCAGTGATCATGTCCTGGATTTGACTGATATCTACCTAGAAGTCCCGTTGCAAAAGCAATATCAAGTCTGGTGCAAACTTGGGCATACATGATACTTCCAAGTGCACTAGCATATAATACATTCTTCATTTGAGCTTTCTCAACATCTAGACGAGGGCACTGTGATAGACTCAGTTTGTCATCCTTAGTGACAGGAGCAATTCCTAGCTTGCAGTCCTGCATACTGAATCTTTTCAGATTATGATCAATATATGCCCTTTGTGATAAACCCGGCGAGAACTATCCCTATGGATCTCAATTGCTAGGACAAAAGACGCTTCACCAAGGTCTTTCATGTCAAAGTTCTTTGACAACATCCGCTTTGTCTCATGCAGTAATCCAGGATCACTACTCGCAAGCAGAATATCGTCTACATAAAGTATGAGAAAAATAAATTTCCTCCCACTGGCATTGCAGTGTATACACTGATCCACTTTGTTCTCAACAAAATTGAATGAAGTGACAACGCTATGAAACTTTAAGTACCATTGTCTAGAAGCTTGCTTAAGGCCATAAATAGACCTTTTTGGTTTACACACAAGCTTATCATCTGTTGGAAGACCTTCGGGTTGCACCATGTAGACTTCTTCATCAAGGTCTCCATTCAGAAAGGCAGTTTTAACATCCATATAGTGCAACTTCTTATGAAAATGAGCTACTAATGCCATGATTACTCTAAAAGAATCCCTAGAAGAGACAGGTGAAAATGTAGCTTCATAGTCTACTCCTTCTCTCTGAGTGAAACCCTTGGCTACTAGTCTAGCTTTAAATTTCTCAATCTTTCCTTTGGAATCTCTTTTAGTCTTGTACACCCATTTGCAGCCGATGGGCTTGTGATCTTCAGGCAATTCAATAAGTTCCCAAACACCATTATGTTTCGTAGACTACATCTTATCTTTCATCGCATCCATCCACAGATCTGACTGAGGACAAGAAACAGCATCTGCATAAGTCACTGGATCAACCACTGAACCGATATCGTAGTCATGCTCTCCCAGATAGACCATATAGTCTGGCGGTATAGCCGATCGTCTCTCCCTGATGGATTTCCTGAGTGGAGTTTCTACAACCTCATCCTGCACTTGAGAGGCTTAAGGAACTTCAGCAGGAGCCATCTCAACAATAGGATCCTGGTCCTTAACAGGCTCAGTGTGTGGTGTGGGATGCTCCATTATCCTTTGTGTAGGAAGAGAAGAAGATACAGCAGCATCCACCATATTGTTATCCTCAATAGTTTGTGAACAGCTACATTTTTCGGCCACATCAAACTATAGGAACTTCGCTGTCTGTGATTCCACAATTCTTGTTCCTCCATTAGGATTATAAAATCTATACCCCTTTGAATGATCTGGATAAGATACGAAATAACACCGAGTAGTTCTGGAGTCCAACTTATTTAAAGTTGGATTATACAACTTCACTTATGCAGGACATCCCCAAACCTTAAGATGGTTCGGGCTAGGTTTACGGCCAATCCATAACTCAAAAGGAGTCAGTGGATCATCTTTGGATGGTACACGATTCAGAATGCACATAGCTATTTTCAAGGCTTCACCCCACAGATAAACAGGTAAATTAGTCCTATTCATCATACTCCTCAACATTTTCGTAAGGGTACGATTGAGCCTTTCGGCCACACCATTTTGTTCAAGACTCCTAGGCATAGTAAACTGAGCTACTATACCAGAATTCTCCAAGTACTTGGAAAATGGCCATTTAAACTATCCAGTATCACCATTCTTGCCATAATACTTGCCACCTCGATCTGATTTGACAACTTTTATGACTTTTCCCAACAGTTTCTTGACTTTAGTCCGAAAATTCTTGAACTTGTCAAGAGACTCAGACTTTTCTTTAATCAAGTGTACATAACCATACCGGGAATAATCATCAATAAATGTGATGAAATAAAAATTTCTACACAAGGTTGACATATAGGGTCCACAAGGTTGACGTAAAGGGTCACTTTTAAGAGTAGATAGTATGTCGGCCTTTATCAGCCTTTCCACTCTTCTTTAGAGATGTGACCAAGACGCTTATGTCATAATGTATAAGACTGTTCCTTAGATAAAGACCTTTTGGAAACAACCCTTTCAGTAGTATAAGCGACGTATATGTTAATGGGAGACAAACACAATATGTATAATCCATTGGACACGTTACAGCACCCAACCTTATTTGAATTAAAAAAAAAGAAATGGCATCGTTCTTTATTTCAAATGAGTAGCCATACATATCCAAACACGATACGGAAACTAAGTTCCGTCTAAAAGATGGTACATAAAAAGTATTTTTTAACAACAATTCAAAATCAGAGTCTAAAACCAAAATAACATCTCCCACGAACTCAACGTCTGCTTTCTTGTTGTTTCCAACAGTGAGCTTTGATTGATCCTAATTTGGCTTTCTCCGATTTATGAATCCATATATGCAATGCAACATGATTAGTTGCATCGTTATCTAGCCACCATGAACTGGATGGGGCTTTTGATAGATTGGATTCACAAATAAATGCCAAAGAATCATTAACTGTAGGCTCACGCTTGGATGACCATTTTTTAAACTTTTCACAATCCTTCTTTATGTGACCTCTCTTCTTACAAAAGAAGCAACGGTCAATATCCTTATTGAAGGATGCTTTCTTAGGACCCAAACTATCAGAATGTCCATTGGATTCATGAGTACTTTTATGAGTACACTTTTTGAACCTCTTACTCTTCTTATTGCTTGAATTTGAGGCATACAAGGCAAGGTGTCTTTCTTCAATTTCTCTTCCTCTGCCACCACCCTAGCAATCAAGTCATTAATTGTCCAGGTCTCATCTTGGGAGTTGTAATTTGTCTTTATAATCCTAAAATCAGGTGGAAGGGTGTTTAAGGCATGATGCACAATGCAGGCATCAGGAATAGTAACTTGAAGAACCCCAAGTTTTGTCT
The DNA here is from genome assembly GCA_029784005.1 of Lenwebbia sp. NSW1173648. Classification (NCBI taxonomy): domain Eukaryota; kingdom Viridiplantae; phylum Streptophyta; class Magnoliopsida; order Myrtales; family Myrtaceae; genus Lenwebbia; species Lenwebbia sp. NSW1173648. Next base: position 4,785,808 of record JARCGZ010000011.1, read on the forward strand.
ATAGGTCCAACATCCTCAAGACATAAATCCCTAACACCACTAGCCCCATCATACTTCATATTGAAAAGTCCTTGCAGAAGTGTCCCAATCTCAGCATTAAATAAGACACGATTTCTAGCCTCCAAGGTTGCCATCATTTCTTTAGCAGTGTAGTTAGCTGCCAGATCACTCTTCAAATGTTCCTTGATAGATCGCTTCATTGTCAATAAGAAAATCCTATTGCTCTTTTCCCAAGCAGCAAAATGTGCATTCTCAGCATCAATATTAGTGTCCGTAAGATCTGCTGGCTTATTCTCAGTAAGAGCAATGTGAACATCTACTAGCTCCATCCCAAACAAAAAATCTTATTTTCATTTCTTGAAATTCATACCAATGAGAACCTCGATCGAAACGGAGTTACTATTTACGAAGAAGGTGACTGAAAAAATAAATAATGTGTATATTTAGCATCATGTGAGTACCAAAACATGAGAGTTACAGACATCGTCATATAATCACTTTTGGGCAGAATACATGACACGCAATTGTATACTCTCCACATGACAACGGCCATGAGTATATATTCCAACTTTCGCGAACTCACCACCTTTTGGTGTATGAACCACTAGGATCAGATGCATCTCAAGCACATGTTGTACATGCGTCCCTCCATGGACCAATACACAATCACCTCATTTGGGAGTATGATCACACATTAGAACATGAGACATCCCATCACAATATTAGACCGATATTTCTCAAACTCAATCAAGTGTGTCACTTTGGCGGTCACTACCCAATTGAATTCTTGAAAATTTCTCATACTAGGGATATAAACCTTATGTATCACATCTATTAAATACATGTGATTTTAGACTTAAATTAGGGCAATATATCTCTAAAATCACATGCTTGCTAATTACATTGTAATAACTCATTGATATATATCAATGAATTAGCTCTACATAAACTATATGTGGCCATATACACATGAGCTAGCAACTGTCTTTCCGAAACCATATGGAAATACAAGAAAAAATGCCAAAAATACCCCTAGCAATACTCATACATAGGGTTTCTTATGCATTTTCACAACCTTAAAAGTTTCAAACATGTAATATGAATATATCACAGTGTAGAGCAGAACCATATGAACACAACGCCGTCGACCACGTTCAGATCAAAGCCTCCACGCGCCCTTACGCGCCGCTACAAGTGTCGACATGTGAGGCGCACGTGCGGCATGCGCGTTACACGTGCATGTGCCTAAACCGGGCCGATTAAGGGTCGGGTCGAGTCAACGGGCCGGCCTGGTTCACTGGCCGGGCCGGGTCCACGGGTCGGGTCAACGGATCGACCCAGAATTGCTCGCTGATGTCAGCAGTGATGGTTGACTTTGGTCAACCAAAGCGGTGGTTCACGCGCAGACACACCGGAGGCGCGTGTGGTGCGTGCACCACCGTATGATGGCTTACGACGACTTGCGACCACTAAAAATGATCGTATCGTCATGCCCTATCCGACTATGTATTCAAAATAAAATTTCACCAAACTAAAATACATAAAATTGGCATGAACAGTAACTATTGCCGGTACTCGTCGCGCGCCCTCTCCGCCGTGGAGCGTGGTGGCACGTGAGGTTGTTCCCGGCGTCCACCGGAGACGTGAAACTACTCATTTTTCTCATATCGACGAGATGAATTCAAATATGTAATCAGAAATAAATTTCATCGAAAGAAAAAATTCGAAACAGATCAAACAGAATGGTTTCTATCCTCGGTTAGGCGGCTCTGATACCAAATGTTAGGCCATGAAAACGTGGCATGCCTAGGATCACCATAACCAGAACTAGAAACACACATGCAATAGAGAAAAGGGTTAGCGAACATGCCTAGTTTGGAATCCATTTATGCGGAATGGCAGCGATTCTTGAGACCAAGTCTTATCCTCTATTCCTTTTGGTTTGTCGCTGGCCGATGAGAGAACCACCACAGAACGAAGGGGTGCGTTCTGAAATTTCTGAGACAAATGGCTAGAGGGGGGGACTTGTGCCTTTTATAGTGGTTTCGACGCGGACCCTCTCATCACGGGTCGTGGCTCTTCGGCCTACACTAAGCCAGCCCATAGTAAAATATATTAAGAGTATATGTCATACTTTAGTAGACCAACCCATATATTAGTTTTAATTAATGTAGACCCCATTAGGATAATTCTAACATGTAGGACTCATTAGCCAATGACTAAATCTCTATTCCAGTCTCTAGCTTCCCCTCTAGACCCATTCTCTCTCTCTCTCTCTCTCTCTCTCTCTCTCTCTCTCTCTCTCTCTTGTTGAAATGAATAAATACTGTATATTTCAGTAGCTTAAAAAATATTTGAAAGTAAGGGTTTCGAAAGTAGTTAAGACTACCATGAAAGCCATCAATTTGTAACAACTTTGCAACGGTCATGTAACGGCTTTCTAATGGCTTTATAACGGTTTCGTATTGTTTGGTTTAGTTGTTCATACAATAAAACTTCAGAAGATAATCTTGTTTGATATTTTATTTATCATATCTTTCCTTTCCTTGTTGGGTTATACACATTGTTCATATTCTTTTTGTAATATTCTGTGCAGAATAAAAAAGAAGGTCGGTTGTACCTGATAACATCGTTGTATCCCTTGGCATTTGCTGATTGTTTGGTTTTCACCTGAATGAATGGTGAATTAGATAGTTTAGTTGTTCAGCTAGACGTACTTACTTGCTGAGCTTTTAGCTCACTCCTCGTGGTTTAACTATTTTTCAGTTTAGTAGTGGGAATGAAGCCACGATAGGATACTTTGGATGATGGTGATTATGGATCGGAAGGAGAAACCTTTAGTTACTTTCCAGTTGTTGTCTTTTGATAAGAAATGATGTAACCATTTGGCTATACATATATATGAAATCAGATGATCTTGTTTATGTGTGAATGTTTGTTAATATCAGATATAGGTAATGAAACCTAATGATGCCATACCCTTTAGGCGTGTGCCTACCCATTGCATACACTTGTATGTTGGCCTTGCCTGTCTGTGTTAGTTTTCTGCATGCGCCCTCTATTATATGTTATAACAGATTAAAATAGATCGCGTAATCAGTAAGCAGGGGGTAGACAGAGACGTCACATCCTTTGCTTCATCTTGTAAACACACGAATTTGGAATTACATATTCTCTCCAATTGATCCTCCATGACTCGCCATCATATCTAAGTCAATCAAATTCCTTTAACAAGTATATGTATCTTTAATTAGAGACAATAATCTAACAAATACGCAACAACGTCTCAAATATGTTAATGTCCAAATATTCCATTCAATGCTAACGTGATGGAGTATTACATAGTTAAGTAACGGAAATCCCACGCCAAAAGTGTTTTGACGTTTAGTACAAAAAGGAAACAATGAGATTTGAATTGATTAATGATATGATATAAGATGAGAGTGATCTAATTTAGTTCTAGAAAGTGTAAAGCACAAATGAGTATTCGAAATCTAAAATTCTCTGATGTGAATGATTTGACTCAAATGCAAAGTCAAGATAGAGAATCCAAGAGTAAACTAAAGCTTCGTTTGTTTTGCAAAAAATGAATGATTTGAAAAATATTTTCCTAAAGATAATTAGTTAGATCACTACGAATAATTAGTCAACAAAAATATTGTCACTGTCAACAATGTCTAAACATTTTAGTGGACAATGAAAATATTTTCCGTTCATTCATTCTTATAAGCAACACAAGTAAGGCTGTGCAACCGGACCGGGTTTACCCAAAAATCGGATCGGATCACCTGAAAATAGGTCTGGGAACCGATTCCTGTTCAAATCGATCCGGGAGCAGGTTGTAATTTTTGGGAACCGGTTGGAACCGGTCTGGTTCCCGATTCCAAGTGAAGACCCACCCGAGAACCGGTCCGATTTTGAAACTGGTTTTTAGCTACTGTTAAAAAAAAAAAACTCTAGTCTCGCTCGCATCACATTCTCTATTTTTGGTGGATTGTAATTTCTATTACTTCAATTAGAGATTGTTGCTTTTGGCGGATAGTGAGTTTTAGTATTCATCTTTTTAGTTTGGATCGATTTATTGCTACTCATATTATTTTGCTGGAAAAAATGAAATCAGGAAAAGAAACAAAAGAAAAATAGGTTCTCGAGTAAACTCTGAAACCGGACCAAAAAAATAGGGTAGGTTCCAAAACAGGTTCCAGGATAAAAAGAGTGGATTTCAGGTTCCAAAAACTGAGAACCGGTTATAACAGGATAGGTTTCAGGTTTTTGATTTGGAACCTACCCACCCGGACCATGCTCACCCCTAAATACGAGTGACAATATTTTGGAAAAAGTTTCCGAACCATTAATTTTTCGCAAATCAAACATAGAAAACAGGGATGGATGAGATTAGGTCTTCGAGTGGGGCGGGGGGATAATCCTTAAAAAGTGACTAGCTTTCATCTTCACGTGAATTTCTGAATAGTACACAGATTTCAATTGAGTTATTATCTATATTAACAGTTTAAATTTAATTTTAAGCACGCATTAAGAAGGAAACGTAAAAGTTTACTTATGCATCAGCCAACAGTACTTGAAGTTATATGGACAATACTTCCAACGGGATGGTTATTATGTATGAAAAATCACGCACCAAAGATTAGTCATTTGAACGACAAATTATAGATAACAAATAGTAATTATCGGATTGCTTATGTCGATTTAATAGGAGAATTGAAGGGAGAAAAATAAATGAAAGAAAGCATAAATATTGCATTTACAGGGCCTTATAATCAATTGACAAAGCTTGCCTTGTTTTTGGGCTAGCCCATGAAGAGCCCATGTTTCCTTCATCCTCCGAAAGAAAGGTCATGTGCAAGAAATAGAATGAAGATGCAAAGGATTTAAAGACTCTTAACTTCAGAGAAATGAGGAGGCTTTATGGACTACAAAGTCAAAAACCTCTTTCTTTTAAGCATTACGCTTGTATGTTGTGACTTGAACTTACTAAGTCCTATCGGGTTAATATTTTGTTTCGATAAACTTATGTGTCGTTAAGCTCTAGAGTCAAATCGGCATACACGTGGAAGATATGTAGGTACCAAAAACGATCGCGTGCGTGATAGAAGAACAAGGTGAAGTTGAGAAAAAGGGCAATCTTAAAATATCGAGAACGGTTAATAACCCATGGTAATTGGTAGATGATTATGTTTGGGGGGGGGGGAGTGGAAGAAGGGAAGCACTTTTACAATTGGATGTCGGTTGTATAAAAAAAAATTGTCGATGATTATGTGGGGGGTGGGGGAGTGGGAGAAGGGAAGCACCTTTACAATTGGATGTTGGTTGTATAAAAAAATTTGCTAGTGCAGACAACACTATGTGCAATATTTTAGGATGTATATTTTTGCTAACAATATCACCTAGAGGGGGTAAATAGGTGAATATAATCAAACTTGATAAAATAATGCGGAATTGAAAACTTCAAGTTTGATAGGAGCAGATAAAGTAAACAGAATCATGCAGTGCTTCTACCAAACAGTTAATAGAGGCAAGTAGAGAGTAGAAAAAAATGTACAAGAGATTATAGTGGTTCGGCTTTTAGTAAGTCTACGTCCACTCTCCCACACTAATAGCCTACTGGCTGGATTTCACTAAGTAATCAAAGTAAGAAATTACAGAAAGATGTGATTGCCACAAGAACTTCCGCAGAAGCGAGTGTTGCCTCTACTAAGGCTATCTCACTCTACACACTTGACTCGGTGTACACCTCTTACAAGATCTCAAGTAAACGCTCAAGTAGACAATTTGAATAAGTAAAGCTCTCTTGAATAAGGATGATGAACTCTTGATCTCTCTCCTGTTCTTCGAACTTGGTGCTCTTTATATACTCGTCGTCTTCCAAGCTTCTTGTTGGACAGAGCCACTTCGAGGATCAATCTTCGTGAACTAGCCGTTGGTGTTTGATGAATAAAGATCACGGGCCGTTGAGGTGAGAGGAATCAGAGATATGCAAGGATTTGCTCTCTCATACAATCAAATCCTAGAATCCTTAAATCAAACTTCTTAAAAAGAAAAATTGTCTAACATATTGCCAATCATTTAAGTATCCTCATAAGGAAAGAATATGAGAATATCTATATGATTGATGGTTAATCAATTTAACTTAGAAACACAATCCTAACCAAATAATTGAACGTTAGTATGGGATATTTATCCTACTAAAATAAATAAGAATAAAGTTGAATAAACAGAGAGGATTAAATCTGAAGATCGAAATATTTCTCTTATATGATTTTGTTTGTGTATGCCTCTGCCACGAGTCCTACTTCTATCAGAATGGAAATATTAGAAACATTAAGTACGAGGACATAGAGATATATTTATAGTAAATCATCGAAGTATAAATCAAAGTTTTTTCAACAAAGTATAGTAGTTTTGTTTCCTTTAAAATCACATATAATTTTCCAACAATCTCCCCCTATTTTGATGGAGACAAAACCTTTCAAGCAGTTTAATTTTGAAAAGATTTTGATATGAAAATACTTGCGTAGATGACATTTTTCTAGCTCAGTTAAAAAAAAAAACACAAGTATTATAGACATTAGCATAAAAGTGTTAATTGCTTACGGTAATGCTTCTGCTTGTACTTCCCGCGTTTTGAAATTCTGCTTGTACTTCTTGCGTGCGTTCTCCCCCCTTTTGTTAACATCATAAATTGGTATTATAGGCATTTAATAACAGACAAGTGTAAAAGAAGCATTCAACAAGCATTAATAAGCATCCAAGATTTTATTTAATAGCAGCTAGCAGTACTAAAGTACGCTGCACTTCAACTGAGAACATTCACTCAGCAAACATCATAAAAACATTCAAAATAGCTGAATGAAAGAGTGAAGTTCTTTGGAAGGATTTTTAAGATGGTGGTGCTGAAGATGAGGGCTTGAAGGTTGTGATGTTGAATGGGGCTCGAGCAAGATTGAAGGTTGAGAGTTCATTCAGTTGCATATTAAAGACTTCAATGAGGTTCTTAATCTCCTTAGCCAGCATAACCCGACTCTGATTGAATTGAGCCATATCTGCTGAAATGCGATCTTGCGCCTTATTGATGTCATTCCGGAAGGCCTGTTCCTGGTTCTGAAGTCGCAATTGTAGTGTCTCTACCTCTCGGAAGAGTTCACCCTTGGGTATGTCAACCTGTTTCTCGATCCTATCCCACCCTTCCTCAAGATTGGTCAAAATTCTCAAAAATATGTTTAGAATCTTGACCAGAGTCTCCCCCTGAGTAGATGAACCTGTAAGAAGATCATTGAGATTCACCTCTTCTCCGATCAAAACGCTGGGCCTTGAACTTCCAGCTTGATTCTCCCTGAGAAAATTGAAGTATTCCTTGGTGCACTTCTTCTCCTCTTCCTCCTTTCGAATCCTCTATTCCTCTACAGCCTTAAGTTCTACAGTTTTTCTCTCCTTCTCAGCCTCAACCAACTTGTCAATCACAACAGCAACATCTGCTTGAGCTTTTGCAATCGTCTCCCTCTTTGAAAGGGCTTCAGCTTCAGCTTGTTCTTTTGTGACTGCTTTTGCCTGAGCTCTAGCTTCAGCTAAAGCTTTTGCGTGTGCTTCAGCTTCAGCTTGTGCCTTTGCTGTAGCTTCTGCTTTCGACTTTTCCCTGTTAGAGGCATCAAATTCCCTGATCTTATCTTCTTGCATCCCGATTGATTTATCCTGAGTCCCTACAATCTCCTTTTCACTCTCGTCCAACAGCACTCTCTTCTCTAGAAGCATTGACTCTCCTGTGTCATGTGTTATTGCCAACCTTTATGCAGCACTCTCCTTTAACTCAACTTGAGTTTTGCTCTTCTTCACAGGTAAAGGTTCACAGGAAAGAGTGGTGTTAGAGTCTAAAGACTTACCAGATTCAGTGATTTTGAGGGTAGCTCCCTTTGCCACAATTGTTCCTTTCTTCCCTTGTCGAGAAGAATCAGTAGAGGCTTTCACCAGAGCCTTTTGTTTTTGCTTAGGCTTGTTGGCAATAGTAGCAACAATGATTCGTCTGGCTTGTTCGTCAAGATTTCCCCCAATCTTCACAATGTTCCCTTTCTTGTCTATCCATCCATCAGAAGTAGCGGTGAAATGCATCTTAAACAGTGTATCCGATCCAACCGTCATACCTGGTAGGATCTCCTGCCTCATCCTCGGCGGTGGTTTTACCTCTAATGCTCGAAAAATTCTCGTGATCAAGGCACCATATGGTAACTGTCCTACCTTTTTAGTGACAATTCTATACATATGAAATATAATTGTGTGCACAAGAGAGAAGGGCAATCCTTTGACAATTGCAGCAATCAGTCGAGCTTCATACCTCAAAACGTCAGTGGTAGAGGATGCTTTTGGCCTTATACACCCAATAAGGACCTTGTGGATGATCCTGTAGAGAAGAGGCATGAACGTGTACTTGATATACGTCCCTATGGTTCTGGTGAAGTTCTCATCTTCCGTGATCAGTCTATATGCTTCTTCTGCCTTCGCCTCTATACGAATAAAGTTGGATGGTTTAACTCCAACAAGAGAGGCCAATTGATTTGCTGTTACTACATACCAAAAATCTCATACGGTGAAAGTCCATTTCAGAAATGCAAATTTGAATAGAACAGTGATACAAACTCAAGGTAAATTGTCTTTGATTTAGTGCAAAAGGTCACTAGATCCAGCTTTTCGAAAATACCGTAGTTGGTGAGATACTCAAAATCCACCACTTTTTGAGGCATTACTTTCCTTTCTAGGAACCCGTTGAATGAGTCTAGATGTTTTTGACTTTTGAACAACTTAGGCCTGAATTTCGTGTCTTTAGCAAAGCCACCGAAATGCCTAAAATTGTCAAACATCAGGTCATCATCATCACTTATCTTTACCCGTGACTCTGTTTCTCCCGCAACTTATTCTTCCGACTTAGAACTGGTCGAATCTACCTCTGGGTCAGCAACATCCTCAGACTCTTTTGGAACCTCAATAGAGTCAGCTACCTTTTCTTTACCCTTTGAAGAGCTAACAACTACCTCTTCTAACACAACAGGATTAGTAGGATTCTCTAGTTTTTCAAACTCATCGTTTACCTCAGATTCAGAACTGTAACCAAAGTTCTTCACAAACAAAGTTATTGCATCATCATTGAGGCCAGAATCACGCATGAGTGCAATCGACTTCTTAATACCCTTAAGTGTATCCGAGGAAGCAATAGGGGTACCTTGCGAGCCAGAACCAAGACGTGAATCGGGTGTCTGAAATACCTGAGTCGCAGACTCCTTTTGAGGCGAGTTAGCAGATCCACTTGACCCCAACTCTCTTGACGAAGTAGAAAAGCTTTCGCTTTCTTCATCAACGAGGTCGATTTGCGAAGGCCCCTTCTTTAGGAACCTAGCGGCCATTGCAGAGGCACTTTGAGAGCGACGAACTGCTTTCGAGGTCTTCTGAGAGAAGGACTTGACAGATTTGGGAGGCATTTTGAGGAATAAGAGTGATTTTCTGAGAAAGATTGTAACTTGAAGGAAAATAGGGATTTTCGAAGGATTTTGAGAGTGTTTGAGAGGGTCGGTGAATAGTGATGAAGTGATGGAGAAGACAAAATGACAGACTTAATTTATAGTGAGCAAGAGATATTGAATAAGGCAGATTTTTTGAGTGAATTCCAAGAGGCCGAAAAATTAGGGATTTGAGTGGATTTGCAACAGTCAAATTTTTTTAAAAGAGATTTGCAGAATAAAATGAAATATTCTTTTTGATAAAATAAAGCAAACACGCAATCAATTAATCATGGCAATCAGATATTGTTCAAGAAGGATTGAGATACGTACCTTATTTCTTTCTAAATATAGATACTTACTTGACGAATTCTTTACCGTTGGTAGAATCACTTGCCTTCGATGAGTCTGTGATAGAGTTTGCCTGTCTACATCTGTTTAAATTCTCATAAAGGGATTAGTAATACCAAGTTAATTTCGAATAAATTCAAACGGACCTTTCTCAAGAGGTTTTGTAAAGATATCAACTAATTGATTTTTTGAATCAACGAACTGAATATAAATATCATTATTTTGCACACGATCTCGTATAAAATGGTGTTTAATTTCAATGTGCTTAGCTCTTGAGTGAAGAATAGGATTCTTCGTCAGATTGATGGCGCTGGTATTATCGCATTTGATCTCCACACATGATTCTTCAATGCCAAAGTCACTAAGTTGTTGCTTCATCTAGAGTATTTGTGTACAGCAACTTTTGAGTGCAACATACTTTGCTTCTGCTGTTGATAGAGCCACAGTACTCTATTTCTTGGAGAACCACGATATCAACATATTTCTCATTAATTGGCAAGTTCTTGAAGTACTTTTTCTATCAACACGATAACCAGCAAAGTCAGCATTAGAGTATCCAATAAGTATGAAATTTGAACCTTTGGGATACCATAAACCAAGTGTAGGATAAGTGCTAATATATTTAATAATTCTCTTAACAGCAGTGAGATGTGACTCTTTAGGGTTAGATTGAAAACGAGCACACATATAAACACTGAAGAGAATATCAGGTCTAGAGGTAGTAAGATAGAGTAGAGATCCTATCATACTCCTGTAGAGCTTCTGATCAACCTATTTGCCATTCTCATCCTTGTCAAGCTTGGAAGAGTGAGACATCAGTGTCTCTGTCTTCTTGCAATTTTCCAATCCAATCTTTTTGACAAGTTCTTTTGAATATTTCTCTTGAGAAATGATGTGCCATTTCTGCTTTGCTTAACTTGAAGTCCAAGGAAGAAATTTAGTTCACCCATCATGCTCATCTCAAACTCATTTGTCATGATCTGCGAAAATTCTTTGCATAGAGTCTCATTAGAAGAACCAAAAATTATATCATCAACATAAATTTGTACAAGAAGAATATTTTTACCTTTTCCTCGAATAAAAAGACTAGTGTCTACTTTACCTTTTTCGAAGCCGTTCTCAATCAAAAATGTACTTAGTCTTTCATACCATGCACGTGGTGCTTGTTTTAGTTCATACAAGGCTTTCTTTAACTTGTAAACATGGTTAGACTTCTTTGGATCTTCAAAGCCAGGAGGTTGCTCAACATATACTTCCTCTTTGATGTAACCATTAAGGAAGGCGCTCTTGACGTCCATTTGAAAAATTTTAAAGCCATAATAACATGCATAAGCAAGTAATAGCCTAATGGCTCCTAACCTGGTTACTGGTGCGTAGGTCTCGTCATAGTCAATCCCTTCTTCCTAGGAGTAGCCTTTTGCAACTAATCTTCTCTTATTTCTTGTTACTCTGCCTTTATCATCAAGTTTGTTTCTAAACACCCACTTCGCACCTATGATTGGACGGTCTTTTGGCCTCGGTACAAGTTCCCAAACCTGATTTATCTTGAATTGATATAATTTCTCTTGCATTGCCTCTATCCAGCTTTCAATGGAGAGAGCCTCTGAGACATCCTTTGGTTCTATCTCAGAAATGAGAGCTAAGGTGCCCATTATTTCATTGAAAGATGAGTGAGTTTTAATTCATTCTTTGACATTTCCAAGAACAAGTTTTTTTGGATGGCTGGATTTATATTTCCAGTTATGATTGAAATCTCCTCCTTAATCATCAACTGTGTTGATAGATCCAGATGAATCTTTGGTAGAGTCACGTTGAGTAGATTCATCAGCTTGAGTAGAATCAGTATGTTCTGATTTTTCCAGGTCTTGAATATCATCAATTGTGGGTGTATATCCTGGTATTCCTTCTTCAACATTGTACAGAACGCTATTTTCATCAAATTTTACGTTCATTGACTCTTCCACAGTGCATGATTTTTTGTTGAAGATCATGTAGGCTTTGCTTGTAGTTGAGTATCCAAGGAATATGACTTCGTCTGATTTCTCAACGAATTTACCAGGTCGATCATTAGCATTTTTAAGGACAAAACATTTGCATCCAAAATTTTGAAATAAGAAATATTTGATTTTCTACCTTTAAAAAGCTCATAGGAGGTGGGTCTAGGATAGGCCTTAGAAAAACACGATTGATAAGATAACAAGCAGTTGAAACTGCCTCTAACCAGAAATATGAAGGAATTTTACTTTCAATCAACATAGTTCTATCCATCTCTTGAAGTGAACGATTTTTCCTCTCTACAACTCTATTTTGTTCCAGAGCATTGGGAGTTGAAAAATTGTGTTGTAAACCGTTTTCAATGCAATAATCTGAAAAACTTTGATTTTCAAATTCACCCCCATGATCCATTTTAATGCAAGAAATGGTGTAACCTTTTTCACTTTGAACACGCTTTGTAAAATTTGAAAAATACGTAAATGCTTCATTCTTATGCGCAAGAAAGTAGACACATGTAAAACGAGTAAAATCATTCACGATGACCAAACAATATTTCTTACCACCAAGGCTTTGGCTACGAATTGGTCCAAAAATGTCCATGTGTAGAACCTATAATGCTCGATTAGTAGACATAATATCGATTGGCTTAAAAGAGCTTCTTACTTGTTTTTCGAGTGTACATGTAGTACACAGTTCAGATTTTTCTGATTTCACCTTAGGTAAACCTCGCACTAACTTCTTATAGGAAAGCTTGGCCATTTGTTTGACACTGATGTGTCCCATTTTTCTGTGCCAGAGATCTGTTTCTTCTTTAATAGATACGAGGCACCCGAACTCTTCTAAGTCTACGTCTAATAAGTAGATGTTCCCATGTCTTCTTCCGGTGAAAGTTTGAGTCTTGTCACTACTCACACCTATACACTTATTTTCCTGAAAACAAATCTTAAAACCAATGTCACATAGTTGACTAACACTTAATAAATTGTAATTGAGCCCTTCAACGAGTGAGACATCATTGATGACAAGTTTTCCGATCTTGACTGTGCTTTTGCTAATGATTTTGCCTTTGTAGTTGCTTTCAAAGGATACACTTCTACCATTGACCTTAATGAGTTCTGAGAACTCGCTTGAATCTCCTGTTATATGTTTTGAGCAGCCGCTGTCTAGGTACCACTTATTCCTTTTCTTCTTTGGTACCTACAGAGAATGAGTAGATTCACAGTTTCTTCGGTACCCAGATTTTCTTGGGTCCTTTCACGTTAGTTGACTCTGCCATTCTTAAGATAATCCATCTGGTTGGTCTCCAAACTCTAGGACAATCATTCTTAAAATGATTTGTGTCACCACAGTTTGAACACTTGAAGAATTCGCGACCGACAGGTTTTACAAATTGTTTTTGAAAGTGATTTCTATAAGAAACTTTTGAAGGCCTTTGTTTTTGTCTCTCTTTTGCATTTGGAAAATCATTTTGTAAAACAGTTTCCTTTTCAAAACCAAGAACACTTTTGTTATAGTAAGGAATTTGAATGGAGAGTATATGTTCCAAAGTCTTTGAACTGAGTGAATTTTTTTTTTTTGCGAATTGCCAAAATCTCCATTTTGTAAGATTCATTTTCTTTGAAAAGTGAATCATGCTTTTCTTGAACTTCTATTGTTTCTTTTTTAAGAAGATCATGTTTTTCACGTACTTCCAAAATTTCCTTCTTGAGTAAATCGTGATTTTGATTCAAAACAGAATATTCTTTTTGAAGAAAGTCAATCTTTTCCTTTTTGGAAAGATCCTGTTGCCTTAATTTCGAATTCTCCTTTTTCAATTTAGAGATTTTCTTAGGTGCATTTTTATAATTCAAGCACAACTCATCAATGTAATCAGATACTTCATTAGGGATTTCGGGCAAACTTACCTCTTTATCATCCTCAGAATCTAATTTGGCCATCAAGCATATATTGGCATAATCTTCATTGTCACTTTCTTCACACTCTGTGTCACTCCATGTCTCAGCTTTCAAAGCTTTCTTTTTCTTCTCGTATTTTCCTTTGTTTTTCTTCAAGAGCGGACAAGTGGGTTTGATATGTCCACGTTTTCCTGCACTCAAAGCTAATTATCTCCTTACCTTCTTCTTTTTCGGTAGAGGATTTCTCTGGTTGCTTGAACTGATGTCTTCCTATGAAATTTCTTCCTCTTCTAGCTATTTTCCTGAACTTTTTAACCATCAGGGCTAATTCCTCATCATCTTCATCTTCTTTTGAATTTGTATCACTCGAATCATTCATTTTTTATTTCAAAGCAATCTCGTTTCTTCCTTTGGAATCATCTTCATCATTTAGTCGTTCAGATTCATAGGATGTCAGAGTTCCGACTAGCTCATCAACGGACAGAGGAGATATCCTTGAGGTTTCTTGAATTGATGTTTTGATATTGTTCTACTCCTTTGTGAGTTCTCTCAAAATTTTGTTGACTTTTTCAGTTTGAGAGATCTGTCTGTCATAATAGGTTAGGCCATTGACAATATTTGTGAACCTGTTGATCATGTCAGTAATAGATTCATCAAGTTTCATTTTGAAAGACTCATATTTTTCAAGAAGAATATTTGTCTTTGTTTCTTTGACTCTTTCAGTTCCTTCATGAGTGACATGAAGACTATCCCACGTCTCTTTTGCTGATTCACAAGAGCAAACACGATTATATTGAGCTGGTGATAGAGCACAATAAAATGAGTAAAGTGCTTTTGAATCTAAAGCTTCTCTTTTAGATAATTCAGTGGAGCTGATTTTTTTATCTTCTGGATTTTCTTTCTTTGAGGAAGAAGCCGTAGGATTTGCTCCATTTTGCACGACATCCCACATCAGTGGATTAGTTGACTTAATGAAAGCTTTCATTTTGTTTTTCCAGATGTTGTAGTCCTTTCCATCAAAGTATGGAGGTCTGGTGTTGCTTTGACCTTCCACAATTCCTGCTCTAAGAATGCTAGCCATAGCAGATCGTTAGCTTAGAAGTATACACTTCAAATAACAAGCCTTTGGCTTTGATACCAATTGTTATTTTGCTAACAATATCACATAGATGGGGTGAATAGGTGAATATAATCAAACTTGATAAAATAATGCGGAATTGAAAACTTCAAGTTTGATAGGAGCAAATAAAGTAAATAGAATCGTGCAGCGCTTCTACCAAACAGTTAATAGAGGTAAGTAGAGAGTAGAAAATAATGCACAAGAGATTATAGTAGTTCGGCTTTTAGTAAGCCTACGTCCACTCTCTTACACTAACAGCCTACTGGCTGGATTCCACTAAGTAATCAAAGTAAGAAATTACAAAAAGATATGGTTGCTACAAGCACTTCTACAGAAGCTAGTGTTGCCTCTACTAAGGCTATCTCACTCTATACACTTGACTCAGTGTACACCTCTTACAAGATCTCAAGTAAACGCTCAAGTAGACAATTTGAATAAGTAAAGCTCTCTTGAATAAGGATGATGAACTCTTGATCTCTCTCCCTGTTCTTCGAACTTGGTGTTCTTTATATACTCGTCGTGTTCCAAGCTTCCTGTTGGACAGAGCCACTTTGAGGATCAATCTCCGTGAACTAGTCATTGGTGATTGATGAATAAAGATCACGAGCCATTGAGGTGAGAGGAATTAGAGATATGCAAAGATTTGCTCGCCAATACAATCAAATCCTAGAATCCTTAAATCAAGCTTCTCAAAAAGAAAAATTGTCTAACAGATTGCCAATCAATGAAGTATCCTCATAAGGAAAGAATATGAGAATATCTATATGATTGATGGTTAATCAATTTAACTTAAAAACGCAATCCTAACTAGATAATTGAACGTTAGTACGTGATATTTATCTTGCTAAAATAAATAAGAATAAAGTTGAATAAACAGCGATGATTAAATCTAAATATCGAAATATATCTCTTATATGATTTCATATGTGTTTGCCTCTGCCACGAGTCCTGCTTCAATCAGAATGGAAACATTAGAAACATTAAGTACGAGGACATAGAGATATATTTATAGTAAATCATCGAAGTATAAATCAAAGTTTTTTCAACAAAGTATAGTAGTTTTGTTTCCTTCAAAATCAAATATAATTTTCCAATATGATGCACGTGTAAGTTGTGTTATAGAAGTCCCACATAGGAGAATTGATGTGGTGTGAAGTAGTTAATATATCATAGTTGGCCCATAACTTATTGGCTTAAGTTTTTGAGTGAATATGAGTCTAACTGGATATGTTGACGGGCTCGGACTTGAGCTACCTCTTAGCCATCTTCATGGGTGATGCAATCCCAAGTTAGCACAATTAAATTTGTATGATCAAGCTTTCACAATTATGACGGTTTGCCAAGTTTTTCTTTGGGGTTACGTGCAGTCGAGTTTTTCACGTGTTAACTCGAATTCGGCCTATTTCGGGTTGAACCTATCCAATCATTAGATATAAACCAATGGAAACATTTGACAAGAAGAAGGTACAAAAAAATGGGTTAATACCATGAAAAATCCCAAATTGATACACTTATGATAAATTTACCATAAACTATTTTTTTGACTAGAAAAAATCCCAAACTGATATATTTGTGGAAAATTTACCCCAAACTATTTTTTACAACGAAAAACACCAAACTGGTACACCTGCTATAAATTTACCATAAACTAATTTTTTTGACAACGAAAAATCCCAAACTGATACACCTGGGATAATTTTACCTTACGTTAAATTTGGTTAACACCACGAAAAATCTCAAATTGATACACATGTGACAAACAGAGGGTAAAATCCCTAAATTAATATACCTGTCAACTGCCACGTGTCATCTAATTTAGCAATTTGACGGTTATATTTAACAAAAACTAACGGATGGTAAATTTATCACAGGTGTATCAGTTTGGGGTCAATTTATCAGAAGTGTAATAATTTGGATTTTTTGTGATTAAAAAAATAATTTGGGGTAAATTTATACAGATGTATCAATTTTGGTTTTTCGCGGTATTTACCCTAGAAAAATTGCCTGGATGAAGGGAAATTGATTGGGTTGTTGTTGCAGAGGTGCAAAGAGAGAATATGCTTAGATGCGATGTGCCTTGCGGACATTCTCAGATTCCCTGAGTCGGTTTGACATTGCTGCTGCTCAGATGCAGTCGCACGTAATTCCCACACCATTTCCCCATTTTCTGCATTTTCTCCCACTCGTTCGCTCTTCTCTCTCCCCTGTTTCAGTTGCTCCTCTCTCTCTCTCTCTCTCTCTCTCTCTCTCTCTCTCGCTCGGTCGCTCGCTTTTGCGCATTCATCTATCTCTCCAATTTCTTCGTCATCAAGATTCTCGAAGCTGACTTCGCTCGCGGTCGCTGTTCGATTGGCCAATCCCCCGTTGCCCAATCTCGCCCGCGGTGTCCCCATCTCGAGACTTCTGGCGTGGACGGACTTTCGGGTGGTGGCGGTTGTGTTGGCCCGTCGGCTGCAGCAAAACCCTAGTGCTCTGCTTCGCGGCTGAGGAAGCTTGCGATTGAAGTAAGTTCTTTGTTGATTGTTGCTCGCGTAGATAGAATGGGCGCGTGACGTGAAGTAGGTTGTGTATTCCACTGCTTGCTGATTGATTGACTGTTCTTCAGATACGATTGCTGCTGGTGTTTTCGGTTTGTTGTGGGGAAGGAGCTGAAATCGGTGACGTGACGAGTGGCGGCGAACTGAGGATCGCGAGTATGGGCTCTGAGAAGCAGTCCATGGGTTTCCTGGACACGCTGAAAATGGAGCGAATGAGGACTATGCTGACGCACACATATCCCTATCCTCACGAGCATTCGAGGCACGCTATAATTGCTGTAGGTGTCGGTTGCCTATTCTTCATATCTTCCGACAATATGCACACTCTTATTGAGAAGTTGGATAACAACATCAAGTGGTGGTCTATGTATGCTTGCTTGCTTGGTTTCTTCTATTTCTTTTCATCTCCATTCGTTGGGAAGACCATCAAGCCAAGTTATTCGAATTTCAGCAGATGGTGAGCACTCTATAACTTCGTAAGCCTAAATGATTGTTTTTGCTACGAAATGGGTTATTCTTTTGAGTGCATCGGCATTTGTTTTAATTGTCTAGGAGAATAATGCTTGCTTTCACAGGTACATTGCGTGGATTTTATTGGCGGCTCTGTATCATCTTCCCAGTTTTCAGTCAATGGGAGTGGATTTGAGGATGAATTTGTCTTTATTTTTGACAATTTGTGTCTCCTCTATTATATTCCTTGCTGTCTTCCATATAATATTCCTTGGTCTTTGGTATATTGGACTTGTATCTCGTGTGGCTGGAAAAAGGCCGGAGGTTTGGACCATTCTGCAGAATTGCGCGGTTAGTTCTGAGGATCCATTTCTTTTAAGATTATATGGCATTGGCCTTTTCTTATCGTTTTTAATATAATGCATTTCCTGTTATGTATAGGTTCTAAGCATTGCCTGCTGTGTATTTTATAGTCACTGTGGCAACCGTGCTATTCTGAAGCAAAGGCCGTTTGAGCGAAAAAGTTCTGGTTGGTTCTCTCTTTGGAAGAAAGAAGAAAGGAACACATTGATCTCGAAATTCCTTCGGATTCATGAGTTTAAGGACCAGATTTGCTCATCTTGGTTTGCACCGGTTGGGTCTGCTAATGATTATCCACTCTTGTCGAAGTGGGTCATATACGGGGAGGTACAGAATGAAGGCTTTTTACATTGGTCATATGCCATGTACCGACTTAATTGTTGACTTTTAAACATGGATAATTTGTCATACACCAACTTAATTGTTATTAAGATCTCTTTTTTGTTTGATTCAGGGCTCGGGTACTTCTGATGAAATTTCTCCTTTGTACTCGTTATGGGCAACCTTTATAGGCCTTTATATTGCCAATTATGTTGTGGAAAGGTCAACAGGGTGAGTGACATTTTGTCAGTATTTTTGAATAATTGATAGAACTTTGCCCCCTTACCTTGGACATAGTTTTGTGATGGATAAATTGTTCATATTCTCGTTCTAGTGCAATAGTTTACACTTTAGGTGATTTGATTAGCCAATTAAGAGACATATCTGAGGAAGTCGGTAGCCTGAATGTGATGGATGATTCTTCTATGTAATAGAGTTCTTCTTTATGATAATGCAGTTGAGAACTAGGCTGTAGAAAAGTAGAGTGGTCTTGTGCTACTAGATGCCCTAGTATCTTTTTAGCTTGACTTTTGCCTGTCATCATAATCTTCTGCACCATTCTGTGGTGATTTCAACTTAATATGTTCGAATGTTATAACAAGCAGGTGGGCTCTCACTCACCCTTTATCAGTTCAAGAATTTGAAAAGTTGAAGACAAAGCAAATGAAACCAAACTTTTTGGACATGGTTCCCTGGTATTCTGGGTATACTGTTTCCCTCTTCTTTTTTCTTTTCTTGCCAATTTCTTTTTGGGTTCTTGCATTATTTTTTCCTCATACAGTTGTTTGTTGTGTACTGCAGAACTTCAGCTGATCTTTTTAAGACAATGTTTGACCTCCTAGTGTCAGTAACAGTCTTTGTTGGCCGCTTTGACATGCGCATGATGCAGGTAAAGTTCGCTTGTCTAAAATTTTTTTGCTTAATTTATGGTGTTCCTGTTTCTCTCGTAAATCTCCCTCTTAATTGCGGTGTTACGTTTCTCTCTACTGTCTATAAGTGTCTCAGTTGACCTGAGAAATAATTTCAGGAGATTTTCCTTCACATTCTTTCCTTGTTGGATCCTAACAAAAGAAACATCATGAAACTTATGCATTACTAACACAGCATCAAATTATGCTTAGGTTGTATCATGTACTTATTTTTGTTGTCCAACTTCGGCACTTGTTTTTAAACTCCCTGTGAGACGAAAAAGGCAAAGAAAAGGTTTTTGGATTGTTTGAAGTTTGAATGAGTATTTTGTGCTGGCAAACGATCTAATTGTTGCTATTTGCGAACTTTGATTGCCAATGTTTCTTTTCAATCATTTATTTCCAAATTCTCCATCTTTTCATCAAATCAATTTGTTGTCACTATAGCACATGAAATCTTTGTTTATAGTATAGATTCTCTAACTAAGTTAAGCCTTTTGATCCTGTTTAAGTACAAAACCATGTGTGTATAGTTAACGCAGTGGTTGCATTGTTTCATCTTTCTGATTCATCAGGCAGCAATGAACAAGGTCGAAGATGGAGTTGAGCAGGATTTTTTCTATGACCACTTCAGTGAAAAAGATGATTTTTGGTTTGATTTCATGGCTGATACTGGTGATGGTGGGAACTCTTCTTACAGCATTGCACGGCTACTGGCTCAGCCTTCACTTAATGTGACGACCAGTGATTCTATGCTTTCCTTACCACGAGGGAACTTGCTTCTTATTGGGGGTGATCTTGCGTAAGTCAATCACATGTTTTTCTATTCTACAACATGATGATTTGCATCAGTTTTAAGTAATTTTCTTGCTCTCGTTATGTTGCATCTCTTGCATGAACCAGAGCATGTAGAGTATTTCATTTTAATGATTGGTGGTTCTTAAATAGTATAAGACTGTTAGTCATAGAAAAGGAACTTGTGTTATAAACCAGTTTAAATTGAATCTATATAGTGGGTCTAGTGCTCATGGTAAGTAGTTCTTGTCTATTGAATTTCAAATTTGAATTGGTTTGTTTGTTTTGTAAGTCTGGCCCTGGGCTGAACTTTGCTTTGCTCCTACTCTCTCATTTGTTATGCAGAATTTTCTCTTTCGGCTAGCAATGTTCTGGACCCATGTTTCTTCAGTCTTAATTATATGAAACCGTACCAAACTTTTCTGGTTGGTTAAAATGTTGCATTTGTGCCTTTTCTGGTCTGTTTTATATGTTATCTAGACCGCTTGTTCTGCAGCTACTTTCGTAGGCGGAGCATTTTAATTGGCTTAACTTGCCCCTATTGTACCATTAGGCTTTTAGATATATGTTGTGTTCATTGAGTTTGAAACTCTCATTGGCCACTTCGGGTATGCGACTTGATTACCTCAGGGTTGGTTTATTTTGACTTATGAAAAGCTGAGGCAATTTTTGTACTTTCTTGCCAAAAATTTAAATGGTGTTCAGTTTTAATACATTATGAAAAATATATATGTGATTCTACGTGTCAGCATTTACTATATCGTGAAAGTTTCTAGTGTTGAAGATTAAAAAAAGAAGTCAAAGACTCTGCACCGCAACATTTGAAAAACAGCAAAAAGTAAAACTAAAGCCACTCTGGACCCATCCTATTTTGCAGCCCCATGTAGCAGCCAGCACATGCTCTATGTTTGGAGAAAAATTGCATCTTGAGCAAGATAGTCAAAACTTTGGTTACTGACATTGTCATAAAATGGGACCCCATAATTAAATTGTAACATTTTACATACTTCAACAGCTAGGTTAAGTTTGAGTCTTATACTCCAAACTATTAAATTAAACGATAGGAGACGTTGGTGGTTCCGTGCTCCCAATATCGTACAAATATTCTGAAATCTACTAACCTAGAGATGTCAACCAAATTAATCTATTAAAAAACCGCTTAGTTTATATGCATGGTTTTCAGTTTTAGATCGATGGATAAATATGTGGAACAGTTAATGAAATTGATTTACTTCACATTACCTGCGAAGTAAGTCCATTCCAAATGAAATCTAGACTAATCTGCAGACTAAACTGTATAGATTTATTTAACTTGAAGTTATCAGATTTTCAGTAAGGTAACAGTAAAATGAGACGACCAATGAGATTAGTTCATTTAAGAGTAACCATTGTTGACGCCTGTTTCTACTGGAGCGTCACTTTTCACCATCGAAGTCCCTCCATATAGATTTAGGGGATGGTTGGTGTTGTCATGTATGAAGTTGTTGAGAAAAGACACCAAAACAGAGATAGAAGATGCTTTTTTGATCTTTTGTTCCCCCTAGAATTATCATTTGCAGTAAATCAGCAGTGAATCTCTATTCAGTTTTTTTTTTTTAAAGCGAACTTGCATCAGGCATTACCAAAAATCACCATTTCACTGTCGCCGGATGGACTGACACAAGTATTTTTAAGCTTTTGGCTTCAAACAACCCAAACACTCTCAACTAAATTCATAGGGTAGAAATAAGCAATCTCACTGAGTCATACAAGTCTTTTAGGTAAAAGATGAGTCAATACCAGTCAGATCACGAGTTTAGTCATTTTAACGAGTCAACGCTCTGTGTCACTCGATATCACTTAATGAACAATTCTGTATGCTAGTTGAGATGACTATCTTGGTCGTAATGTTATGAATCAAAGCACTTTGTCAACCACAATGTTCTTGAGAATTTTGTCAATACTTTTAATGAACGGTCTTCGCTTTATGGGTTGGAGAGCCAATTTTGTCTTTATATCATCTGTCAATATTGTAAGCTCAGACTAGTCTACTTTTACTCGTTTTCTTTCATTTTGGTTGTGTTGAATATCACATTTTCTATTAGACCACATTTGTTGTTGAGTATGAAAGGAAGTGTCAGCTGGTTTGATTTTAAAATAAGCACGGTGAACAGAGAATTAGGCATCCTTTGCTCGTATAAGTGCATCGTTTTCTAGAAATGTTCATTTTCGCTTAAAGAAACTATTATGCTTCTTTTGTAGATATCCAAATCCGTGCGCATTTACTTACGAAAAGAGGTTCTTTCGTCCTTTTGAGTGTGCTCTTGAGCCTCCACCTTGGTACAAACTAGAGCAGATCGCTGTGAACAAGCCTGAAATTCCATCTGGGATATCTGAGCTAAAGCAATATGATGGGCCCCAGGCTTTCCTAATTCCTGGAAATCATGGTCAGTTTTGGTTTTCATCGTGACCCTTGCTTAATTTTTTTGTTTGTCTCTTGGAGAACACTTAGTATCATTTTGAAACTTGAAACTAACATCGTTACATTGTGCTCTCCATGTACTTAGTTGTTTTTCTTGTTAGAAGTTTCTCAAATCTGGTGCTATGAAGATGTAATGGTTACCTCATAAAATCCTGTTTATGTGGTTTTACAGATTGGTTTGATGGACTTCATACTTTCATGAGGTACATATGTCATAAGAGTTGGTTAGGTGGGTGGTTGATGCCTCAGAAAAAGAGTTATTTTGCTTTGCAACTCCCTAAAAATTGGTGGGTATTTGGCCTTGATCTGGCACTCCATGGCGATATTGATGTGTACCAATTTAAATTCTTCTCAGAGCTGGTAAAGAAGAAGGTAATTCCTAAAATTTTCTTTGCAGTTTTTGACAATCTTTGCTAGAAAAACAACCAGATGAGGGAACTGCTTGAGCTGAGGGATCCTGCATGGGACACGTAGTTGATAGTTTGTATCACTCTTGAGGATACTCCTCAAGGTTGTATAGCATTTTTCTGCTTTTTGAGTCATCATTTTAGATTTTTCCAGCAGATTATTTGCTATTGGCCTGCAGTTGGATATGTTATTAAGTTGTTTACTGTTGGACATATATTTTTCTGCTAGTAATTTGCTGAGCGAGGATCAGAGTTTTTATTTCTATCTTTATTAGAAGTCTCTTGCAGAACTGTGCATCTATCTGTCTTGTTAAGTTATAAGCTTGTGATGTACTCCTGTTGGGGTCAATAATTCTAGCCTCTGAATAACAACTTTAGTGCTATTATACATTCTAATATTCCTAGAGAGAGCTTATGGATATTATCCTTTGTTAATGATCTCATTTCTGATGTCGAGTCCTGCTTTAAATTTCTCACAGACCTGATTTAGGTCCGAGCGAGAAGTCCTCTATCAATGGCCTTAGTGTCCAAGGATAAAGTCTGTTTGACCTAGGCATTTTGCTCTATTGGTAGCATATGTGGCTTAAATTGGAGTTTGGACATTTGCTCTTGAATAGAAAATTGAAGGAATATAGGACTTATTATCTAGGGATCTTATGATTTCTCATCTCTGTCACAGCTAATCTGTGTATATGGAGATTGATGTGCTTTGAAACATGATAATGCTAATTGTATCTTCAACTGAATCTAAACTCATTTATTATCAGAATTTTGTTTCATATCCTCTACTACTGCTAGCAACTTACAGTTTCCACAATAGATTATGGTGTTTTTTTCATGTTTCTGGTACGTCTAGATACTCACTTAATCACTATAGTACAAATTTGTACTCTTTCTTAGGGACTAAAGCTAGTCAAAAACCTCTATATCATAACATGATATCTACAGCTGTCTCTTGATACAGTTAGTATCTAATACCACATCTAATGCAGGTTGGGGATGAGGATTCAGTGATCATACTTACGCATGAACCTAACTGGCTTCTTGATTGGTACTGGAATGGTGTTTCTGGAAAGAACTTCTCTCATTTGATATGTGATTATTTGAAGGGGAGATGTAAACTTCGAATTGCTGGGGACTTGCATCATTATATGCGTCACTCATATGTTCCTTCAGATAGGCCAGTTTATGTGCAACATCTACTTGTGAATGGTTGTGGTGGGGCATTTTTACATCCAACCCACGTCTTTGGGAACTTCAAGGAATATTGTGGAGCTACTTATGAGACCAAGGCTTCTTATCCGTCTTTTGAAGATTCTAGCAGGGTATATGACAATACGATCTCTAGCTTCTTTGATCAATTAGTTTTGAGCTGTAGTGCAAAATATTACTTCTATGTGGTTACTTTGCAGATTGCTTTGGGGAATATCTTGAAATTTCGGAAGAAAAACTGGCAGTTTGATATTATTGGTGGTATTATCTACTTCGTACTGGCTTTTTCTATGTTCCCACAAGTGAGTATTCCTTTAGCTGAATGTGATTTTTTGCATTCAGATTCTTGGTAGACTGGTATCATGACACTTAGCACTTAGCATAACCCTTATTTATTACTCCAATCGGTCAGAAATGGGGGGTTTTCATTTTACTTAACTCTTCATTGGGAATCCCTTTTAAGCAGTCAAAGTTCCCAGGACATATTTCGTGTTCTGATGATAGCTCAAACAAATAGCATGGAGCCTACTTATGCTGCTGCTTATTATGTTGATATGTTTGAGCAGTTGGCTTATTCATGGGCTTCCTTTGCAGTGTAAGCTCCATCACATGTTACAAGGTGACTCAGTTTCTGGTCATTTGAGGAGCCTTTTTGTCACTGTATGGGGCGCTTTTAAGTACTTGCTGGGACAGTCTTATGTATCACTAGCAGGTGCTTTGCTATTGTTAATTGTATCTGTCACATTTGTACCATCAAAAGTGTCGCGAAAGAGACGAGTGATGATTGGTGTACTTCATGTTTCTGCGCACTTGACTGCTGCACTAATTCTTATGCTACTGATGGAACTGGGTGTAGAGACCTGCATCAGGCATAAACTTTTGGCTACTTCAGGTCAGTCTTCATACTTTCTGTTGTATGTGTGTTTCTCTGACTCAGTTGTTGATTTTACATGAATCGTGGATGCTTGATTTGCTCCTCTGTTTCACATAATGGAGAAGTGAGTGCGTGTTGAGTGGAATACTGATGTTCGATTGATGAATATTACCTTCACAATTTTCCTCTTGTAGCTTATATACTCATAAAATAAGAAGCTGCCTTTTTCTTGAGCTTGTGTGTCATGTCCTTGTTGGCTAAATAAGCATTTACAGTGTCTGAGACGCTGACCTGATTTTATATCTTAGGTTATCACACATTGTATCAGTGGTACCGAACTGTAGAAAGTGAGCACTTTCCAGATCCAACAGGCCTTCGAGCTCGTATAGAACAATGGACATTGGGTCTATATCCTGCTTGCATCAAATATCTCATGTCCGCCTTCGATGTCCCTGAGGTTTTTATCCTTTATACTCATAGTGCTGTTTTTCGATTATGGGTATCTCATAATACATATTTTTCTACAATGTGACTTTTTCGGATTGAATTGCTAGGTCATGGCTGTATCAAGGACAAACATTTGCCAGAGGGGAATGGAATCATTGTCACGTGGCGTTGCTGCAATATATTATGCTTCTGTTTTTCTGTATTTCTGGGTCTTTTCCACTCCTGTTGTCTCTCTGGTTTTTGGAAGCTACTTATATATTTGCATTAACTGGCTTCATTTACACTTCGATGAGGCCTTCTCCTCACTTCGAATTGCTAATTACAAGGGATTTACACGATTCCACATAAACAGTGAAGGTGATCTTGAAGTCTATACCCTAGTAGTTGATAAGGTAAGTGGTCAGAACTATCTGCTGCTTTAGTTACATAGACAGTATGCTCCCTAGGATTATGAAATACATTAGCTTATTCTTTCCTCTGTCATTGATAATTTAAGCAATATGATTTCTTTCTGGACAATTTGAAATTGAAGCAGCACTATTTGCGGATGTCTTGCATTATTGCTATTGTTTGTGTTTTTGTTTATATATTGCACTATTACTACAGACACCATTGTCTAGAATCAACCACTGGCAGAAAACTTGATGATTTTCTGTGTTAATTGCTTCCCTACCAATATCTTCTCTATATTAAATTTGAAGTACTTATAGTATATTACAGATAAGGTGCTTCATGAAGGGAAAAATCAGCAAGAAAGAAAAGGTTCTAAGAGTTTGACTTAGCGCGTTGTGTTCTGAAGTGGTCTCTTGTTGTACTGGGTTCTCAGATATAAAATATATTTGCTTCTATGAGGATTCAATGTTGTGGCTTGTTAAATACATCTGGAAGAGTTTTGACTTAAGTGCATTGTCTTGGGAACTGGTCAACACTCGGGTGTTGTGAGATATACTTAACTTGTGTGGTCAGATTCAGTGCTAAGGTCGGTTAATATATGTTGCTCCCTATTGAATGCTATAAGAAATTAAGAGCAGACATGCCTGGAAAAGGGGGATGTAATTTGGGATTCTGTGGTAAAACCTTTGACTGGCAACATGTGTTGGTATTGATATATTTCTTGAGCATTATCTGTCAGAAACATTTGTGTTCTACAATTGATTATTTCCCTGTTACTAATTGCAACTAGGGATGTTGAAAGTATTGGGATGGCGGGTGGTTGTAAGACAAACTTGCATTAAGAAGGATAAAAGACTACAGAAATTACATGCAGAGTCGATTGTGGAGTTTTAACTGGTAAAAGAAAATATGGAAAGATAAATAGTAGAATGATACCAGAGATTTGGATCCAGTAAGGTCATTGAAACTCTGTATGCCCTTGACTTGAAATGGAGAACTTCATAGTTGAAAAGTCTATCTAAACACAGTTTTTGCCCAATTTAAAGTATCTTTTGTTTGGTCCAAACATTAATAAATCATTTCTTTCCAGATTTTACGATGCTTTCCTGCTCAATGGTGTAACTGTTACCAGCAATAGTGACTCACCTTGTAATGCAGGTTCCAAAGGAATGGAAGCTGGATCCTGATTGGGATGGAGAACCAAAACAGCCACAGCAGTTAAGCCACCTTAGGAAGTTTCCTAGTAAGTGGAGCTCCGCAGCTCCCTTACAAGACCCAGTAAAAACAGTAAGAATTGTGGACCACTTTGTCATAAATCGGACGGTGAAAACTCATTCAGAAGCCTGTAATGGATCAGTAAATTGCTGATGATATCACTCAGTTGGGTATAAAAATCCAATACCTCATCATTGTCGAGACGAAGGCAAGGGATTTGGTCTTATACAGGAACGGTGGGAAATCTGTATGTCTCATACCATGTAAACTTTGCCAGTATGATTTGAGGTGTTTCAACTCTGCATGTGCTCTCCACATTTCGCTTATCCTGGCATGGGAGAGAACATGATCAAGGCTGACCTAGCATGAGACAAGAACATGATCAAGAGAGTCAATCTTGAAAAGTCCTATTCTCTCACCGTGCAATTGGTTATTGATCACATGACTCTTTGATCGAATCAAAATCAGTGATGGATGTTTGCCACTTTGCTTCTGACACTTGATGAAATTGAGTCACTCATTAGGCGACACTTGCAACAGCCAAGGTGACTACAACTTATTAGGTACTGTTTCAGTTCTTTATTAGAAATAGATTTCTGTACATACGAATGTTCACGGTTGTGATTTTTTGATATAGATGGGCTGGTTGAAGGTTCAACTCTGCTGTTAGCTCAATACTGCAATCTGTAGAGAAAATTTCAAACCATAATTCTGTACTTGTTCCTTAGAAGAGATGATACTATGTTGTAATATTTGATCAAGTAATGATATCAATGTACCACTGGATTCTGCTTAAATGACGAGTAGCTTCTTCTGTTGGTCTTGCGTTGAAGTACTTAGTTTGATTTTTTTCCTGCAGAGAAAGCAAGAGAAGCTATTCGATCCTTTTATATTTAAGTGATAAGATTGGTGTGGAAGTATGTCCCACATTGCTTGCTGCTTTGATTGCTAGAAGGATAAAGAGATACATTGAAGAAGGAAAGAGTGAAAAAATTGAGGAGTACAACAAAGTTAGAGGTACAACAGAGCTTAGAGTGAAAAATACTTGCTACAACTACAAGCAATTTACTTCTGGTCTATATTTTATGTAGTTAGACCGGGCACTTATTCTTTGTTGATTGGGGGGCTTTCAAATGGTCTTCTCTTTTTGGAATTGAAGCTCAGAAATACTTCGGGGAATCAGACTTCCAATTAAAATGTCCAGCACTCTAATTTTTGCAATTGGAATTGTATGTGAGAATCTGAAGGTAATTGATTAGAAGTTTCCATGATTTATATTGAGCTCCTCCTTGCAATTTGTAGCTCTGGAACTCTTCAAGGAATTTAGTTACATGATAAGGCCCGCATAAATGTTTTAACAAAATGGAAAGCTGGTGATTCTTGCGAGATTTTATTCTGCACAATAGTAAACCCACAGCATCACACGTTGAATCACTGATACACATCTCAGAAAATAGGAAGCAGTAGCTTCTACTCTTTATTTCACCAGTCGGTAAAACACAAGGGACTCGGGACATTTTCTTTGAGCTCTACTTATCAACGTTGTTTTTGGGTCAAGTGTTTGTTGAGATCTTTGAAGGCATCGATGACAAACCGGAGATAGTTGTGCGGCTCGCCATCTGTCTTCTCGAACTTGTCATAGATCAATGAAATCTTCACTGTCCCCGACTCGCCCTTGGGGAAAACCTGATAGGCGACCTTATAGGCCTTGTACCGTTCTAGGATGTGTCCACCCGCGGCCACCATCGTCATCGTCATCGTCTTGTTTTCCTCATCTATTTCCACCTTCTCCTTGAATACCTCCTGTACCCCTTCTGCAAATTTGTCCCAGTTAAATGTGTTTCGTTCAAACACTTCAAAAGTCTTGCGAGCTTTTTATGATGTGCGTTGATTTGACAAGATGAATATATCTACCGCCGACAGCTATATTTAGAAGGCCAAAGTACCTATCACGGGGCACAATTTGGACAGACCCACTCAGGTAATCGACATTACTAGGTTCATATGTATTCGATGGTGTAGTTCCAGAGTGTGATGGAAACGGGAGTGACCCAGCCGCCCTCATGAATTTCAGCTCCTTGGATTTTGTTCGGGGAAATTATCAAAAACGTCATGAACCTATTGCAATTGGCCAATTTAGTCCCTTTTTTTTTTGGTCAATTTAGTTTTATACCTTTTGCGTTGATGCTAATTCAGTCCATCCAATCAATTCCGGCGCTGATCTGGCACTGCCGGTGCTGACGTGGCTTTGTCATGGGAACTGGTCAACACCCAGGTGGACATCGGTTGCTCGGTCAGATTCAGTGTTAAGGTCAGTCATATATATGTTGCTCTGTGGTGAATGCTGGAAAAAATTTAAGAGCAGATATGATGCTCTGTATGCCTTGAAAAGGCGGGATGTAATTTGGGATTCTGCTGTAAAAACCTTATACCGGCAGCATGTGTTGGTAACATAATACCTTTTGAGCATTACCTGTCAGAAAATTTTGGGTTCTACAATTGATTATTTCCCTGTTACTAATTGCAACTAGGGCTGTAGAAATTGTCGGCATGGCAAGTGTTTGCAAGACAAACTTGCATTGAGAAGGGTATTTAGACCACAGAAATGATATGCAGAGTCGATTGCGGATTTCTGACTGGTACAGAAAGTATGGAAATATAAATAGGAGAATGGAAACCGAGATTTACATACGGTAAGGTCATCGAAACTGTCTGTATGTCCTTGACATGTATTGGGGAACTTCCATAGTTCATATCATAAGTATTCAAAGTTTCTTTTCTTTGTTCCAAACATCAAATGCATCCTTCTTTCCCAGATTTTACGACGCTTTCCCGCTTCATCGTGTAACCGTCGCCAACAATAATACTTATCTTTGCATATCAAAACTTGAGCTTGTTGCGAGGTTTTCTTATTCTTCCACCTTGTAATGCAGATTATGGAAGCTGCATCCTGATTGGGATAAAGAAACAAGAAGCCACAGCAGTGAAACCACCATAGCAAGTTTCCTAGGAAGTGGGAGGTCTGCAGCTCCCTGTCAGGACCCATTAGAAGCTGTAACAATTATCAAACACTTCGTCATAAACCGGATACGGGAAACTCATCAGAAGCCTGTAACGGGTCAGTAGATTGCTGATGGTCATCCCTCGAGTTTAAAATGCCAATACCTCATCATTCACGAGGCAATGACAAGGGATTCGGCCTTCTACAGGAATGGTCTGAATTCTGTTTGTCTGCTCCCTACTCTCTACCATGTACATTTGGGCAATGTGATTTGAGGTTTTTCAACCCCGGCATGTAATTGACCAGCACTCTTTTAAGTTTTACCAACTGGATTTGTCTTTGGGTCTCTAAAAGCAATTGATTAAAGTTTTCCAGTAATTATTGTTAGCTCCTTCTTGCAATGTGTAGCTCCGGAACTCTTCAAGAAATTTAATGACAAGACAAGGCGCACGTTTCTGTTTAAACAACCTGAAAAGCTGGTGATTCTTACAAGCTTTTATTCTGCACAATAATAAACCCACAGCATTACACACTTAATCACTGATACATACGTCTCAGAAGTCTGAAGCAGTAGCTTCTCTTTATTTCGCCACTCGGTACAACACTAGGGACTTACGACATCCTCTTTCAGCTCTTTCTATAGACCTCAACCTTGTTTCGGGGTCAAGTGTTTGTCGAGATCTTTGAAGAGATTGACGAGAAACCGCAGATAATTGTGCGGCTCGCCATCGGTTTCCTTGAACTTCTCATAGATCAGCGAAATCTTCACTGTCCCCGACTCGCCCTTGCGGAAAACCTGATATACGATCTTGTAGGCCTTGTACTGCTCGAGGATGTGTCCGCCCACTGCCACCATCGTCATCGTCTTGTTTTCCTCATCTATTTCCACCTTCTCCTTGAATACCTCCTGTACCCCATCTGCAAGTTGGTTCCACTTAAACGTGTTTCACTCATGGTAAAACACATATGCTTCAATAATCTAAGAGTTTTCTATGATATTGTGAGTCGATTTTCGACAATATGGACATATCTGCATGTTTGTATTTACAAGTCCGAAGTCCCTATTACGGGACGCTATTTGGACATAACCTCTAAGATGGATCGACAACATATTAGGTTCATACGTACCGATGGTGTAGTTCCAGAGTTTGACGGAACCGTGAGTGACCCAGTCGCCCTCATGAATTTCAGCTCCTTGGACTTTGTCCGGTGAGGCGTCAGGAAGATGGTGGAGTTCGTAGCTCAAACGTTTGTAGTACTTGTCCGCTGGCGAGTTGATCTCGAACTCTTCCTCCACCTTCCCCTCTAGACCCATTCTCTTTCGCAGCGTGTTTTTAGAGCACAAGCCTCTTTCAGGAATGAAGAATGGGGTGTGTTAGCTCTGAACTTGATCTCCTATTTATAGATGCTTTGGTGGGGGATGAATGATTTTTTGGATGTGGTGCTTGTTAGGTATATGTCAAGATCATGCATAAACTCTTAAATAAGCAGAAGATCGGATGAGCACCACCCGGTGACCCGAGAGCAGATCGGGACAGTTGCTGGTCACGTTCCGGGGCCGGTTACCACCCACAAGCCTAGACGCTCGCTGGCCTCTCCTAGCGTAGGTTGTCGGTTTCAGCCTGGGAACAAGTGGTTCGACCCTAGAACAGAACGTTCATGCTCGCACTAGAGTAGAACTGAACCGTTCTTTGAATCTTTTCTAGGTTTTCTTCTTCCAAAAAGAAAGAAAAAAAATACATTTCATAGAACATGTTTGCCGATAGCTTCTGCAGTTCTCTGAATATTTGATACTTAATGAAAATTTGATAGGAAACGGAGGTGGGCGGTAGCGATGCCTGAAGTTTGACGAGGCATAGCTTTTGATTTGGATGAAGCTATGAACAATATAAAAAACTTGTCAGAAAGCTTATTCGGTGTGTCACAGTGCCAACGGTATTGAGTCTATTTTTTGACTCAAAATTCACCACTTTGTCATGGATTGAGCCACTTATAAATTAATTTTTGTCAACCGCTCTAGCTTGTTTGGACAAGTTTCTATTGCTTTGTTTAGTTTAGACTCTGATTTAATTGTTATAGTTTATAATTCAGTAGAATTTGAAATAAAAAAATTTAAGGGTAGAACCGATAACCTGTCTTAAACCGACTTGTTCAGCTCCTGATTTCGGTTTCACTAATTTTATATAACTAATTGCTGGCTCTCTGGTTAGTTCTAGGCTTTGGTCCTAAAACCGACCCACCTGAATCATGCATTCCTAAACAAAATGGATGCAAACTAACTTATACATGTAAATAGGGGTGAGCAGTTCTAGCTTCCGTACAGGTTCCACCCGGAACCTACCCGTCGGAACATGTTCCTCATTTTTTGGAACCTCCTTGAAACCTGAAACTGACCCTGCTACCATGTCACAGGTTCCAAGGTCTACACAGGTTCCACCTATATTCTTACTTTAACGATTACAGTGAATCATCACCTTTAATGACTACCATTTATTTCTACAATTCACTGACCACAACTCATTTTTACACACTCATCATCGGACGACATGGAATACCGCAGGATCGCGCGAAAAGACATACCAAGAAAAACACAAAAAATTGTTACAAGTTAGATTACAGGTTACAGGTTCTAGGTTCCACCTACCTGGAACCTGTAACATACATATCGGAACAGGTTTTTCAATTTTTGAAACTTAGAACCTATCTTACATATATTGGAACTTGGAACCGAACAGATTACTCGCCGGTCTGGTTCCGGGTTCCAGGTTCTATCTTGAAATCATGCTTACCCCTACATGTAGATGAAGAATATGTTGTTCTAATGGGGAACGAAGAAACAAAAATATAGTGTGAGACTTCACCTCAATGTCATATCTTGTGAAAGACCGCGGTCAATTACGGCAATAGTTTTAGCTGTCATGGGCACATTTGGGTAACATTGAGGTGTGTTTGTTTGAATAAAATGATTTCTCCACGAATCCATTTTCTAGACTTTCAAGCATTTGGTTTGCTGAAAATGATCAGTCAATGGAAAATCATTTACGATCAAAGAAATGCATGCTTAAACTTAGGAAAATGCATTCCCAAAAAAATATTTTCATAAAAATTAATTTCCTGAAAAGTATTTTACATGCCCAGAAACGTGTGTAGATAGTTATGACAAACATGAGGAAAATTTACATTTTTCCAGCGGTTCATATACAACGAAAGTTGAAGGAAGCCTAATATTTTAGGAGGGCGAGGGATTGATGTAAGAGTTTTTTCATGTGGGCTACATTAATTAAAATTGTAATTATTGTTTTACGGCATTGGTCTAATAAAGAAAAAAAAAGATTCTTTAATATGAGGCTGGTTAGTGTGGGCCCAGTTGAGCCCGGTCCGTGATGAGAGGGTATGGCTAAAACCTCTATAAATAGAACTTGAGTCCCTCCTCTAGCCCTAATGCACAAATAACCTCACATAAGGAGCCATCTCAGAACACGACCGGTGAGGGGCAGTCTCAGTCTCATTAATTGAGTAATGAATCGTCGCTATTTCAGATCAAGAACGATGGATTCCAAATAAGATGTGTAAATTCCTCTACTCCATTATAGTATTTCGTGATTCTAGTTATGGTAATCTTAAAGTGCTGTTTAAGATTTTAATCGCGGCTTACAATTGATGCATGGGTTTTCACTTTTCATCATGTTTAGATGTTCCATGCAAGTTGTCCAGAGCGGGACGTCGCCAATGAATGCCCTCAATTATTGCGTTATAAATCACTAACGCTCTCTCTCTCTCACTCTCTCTCTGCTGAATATCTTCCACACATAATTAAGCACGTTGGCACGATATTAATAGGTATGTGGGACGGAATATGTCCAAAAAATTCGGATCACGCATCGATTTTGCCCCCTTTATTTGTTTTTTTTTTTTTGTCCCGTGATAGAGATCTCGCACGATCTCGTTCCCCAGCATAATAATTGGGTAGTTTGGACAGCTATGTCTACTTCTGTCCCCAACTTTATTGATTTAGTCAAAAAGACCTTTCTATCTTCGATTGGGAGATAAGAGAAAAGAAGAATTAGCTTTGGCGGGTTTCTCTATTTCCAGATATTTGATGCCTGTTGTATATTAGACTAACCCTAGCTACACGATGACTTATCCATTTTGGAAGATCTGCTGTAAATCTTCGAAGCGAAGTGTTTGATGTCGTTCATGGTGTGATCGGAGATGGTTTATTACGTAGATTAACATCAAATGATGAAAATTTAAGCCGATTTAAGTGGGAATGCTAAGTAATGCGCATTGCTTGGCTAGTTTTCCAAGGGTTTAAACTTTAAGGGAAGATAGTTCATCTAAGCTGGTATTATAGCACGGGTCAGCGCTTCAAATCCTGACACTCAGTCTTTGTCATTTATCCCTTGTCTATGTCGCTCTTGTAAGGACTGGCTTACACCCGAGATTGAGTGTTAAATGATATTTTTATATGTATTGTGTTGATATTTTCTAACATGTCAAACTTCAGGGTAACAAAATAACGGTTTGCTTGGCAAGGATAGACTTTAATAATCCTGATCAAATATTTAAAATGGATAAGTACATTGGAAGTACTAAAACTTGTTAGGAAAGTGTAATTGAGTCCTAAAATTTATCGCAAGAGTGCAATCGAGTCCTACAACTTTCAAAAAGTGAAATCACGTCCTAAAATTTATCAAATTGATCCAATCAAGTCCTTCTATTGATTGCATTTTTTTAAAGTTTTAAGACTCGATTGCACTTTCGTGACAAGTCTTAGGATGTGATTGAACTTTTTGATAATTTACCAATTTAGTCATTCCAGTTAATTTTGGCTAGAAATCGCTGTCATGGCAGTCTAGTCAGCATCAATTGTCCTACATGGCACAGTCAACGATGACGTGGAAAATATTTATAACTTTTTTAAAAGATAAATTTTTTATCAAACGGTTCAAATGCTTATCTATTATCAGCAAACCTTCAATCTGTAGCCAAAAATCACCAATAAAGAGACATTAAAATCAAGAGAGGGAAAGAGACATGAAGATAGATTAGACAATTCAGCATTAATTAGAGCTGATCACTCCCCACTTCTTTATGCTTATTCATCTGGATATTTAATTGCACAAGCAGACATTACAATTCGTTTTTCCTCTTTTCTTGTAGTCTTAGGCCTTGACAAGATGAGCATCAATGTCTTTAGTCATATTAGCCATGAGATCGAGATAGTTGACCGGGTGGGGCATACTGTCGTTCAACTTCTCGTACACGATGATCATCTTGGCGACGGCCGGTCCTCCGCCCCTATGGACTGCCGGCCAGATGCCCTCCCAGCTCTTGTAATAGTTGAACACCTCGCCTTCGATGCCGATGTGGTTGACGGTCTTATTCTCATCGTCAAACTCATCTTCTCCTTGAACGTCTCTTTCCTCCCTCCTGCGCAAATCACACACATCCCACAACAAAAATGGGGGGGAAAAATGGGGGGGGGGAAATGATTCTCCTTTCATCGAAATGAACTAGCCATTGGGCCACTCAAAGAGAGTTTGGATATCTTTCTGTGTTGCTTCTCGTGTTTCATGATCACTTTATATTGGTGGCGGACTAAGTATATGACATGTAAATAATCTCGAGTGCTAGCTACGTACACTGCGGAGGACAAATTCAGCTCTATTTTTATGCATTTCGACACGATGGAATGGAATGAATATAGTGAGAATGAAACGAAACACATCCTTGTTAATTTGCAATTGATTCAGTGCATACAGAACCGGACATGAAAGTTTCTTCTCATCTAATCTAGGCCAAACTAAAACGAGATCTCTCGAACCCGAAAGAGGGTATTTATGTGAGATTGTGTGTGCCGGCGCACGGTTATTTTTTTTTTTCTTCCAGGTTTTTCCTAAGATTTGGTGCTTACCAACAGAGTAAGTCCAGCTCCTGATGGAGCCCGCAGAGACCCAGTCACCTTCATGAATCTCCGCAGCATGCAGATCAGAGCAAGCATTGGGAAGTTGGTGTGGGGTGTTCCTGAGGAAGCTGTAGAACTAATCGGCCAATGACCGGAGATCCACCTCCACCTCCACCTGCCCTCTCACGGCCATCGCCTTCTTTTCCGAGAGAACTAGTACACGATACGTTGCTTTCTAATGTGTGTTTGATGGTACTTGGTGAACGACGATAACTAGTTTGTGCCCTGTTTATATAGAAAAAGGAAGGGACTTCATCCTTATGCCACAAGATGTTAATAATTCCCCAACGCCAACTTTGGACAATTCATCGTATTGTATAAGACGGTCCTGCTCCATTGACGAAGTCAACAACTTTGCATAATTCATTGCGTTTTGGATTTGCTTCATTGCTTTCTGATGGGGGAGATGAACAACAAAAGCAAGTAGCTCGTTTTGCGTACTCTTATTGCACAATCTACTAATCACGACGTGAGCACGTAAGATTTGATATTTGTTGAGCACAACTTTTTCTTTGTACGATGTAATTAGGGAAGTTGGTTATCCGCCCTATTCGTGTCTTTTTAATTGCAATTCTATCGAAAGGGGACCTATTTAAATAATAGGAAGCTGCTATCCTAACAGTACTGTCAGTTATTTGTGACCACACGATTTTCCAATCAATGAGTGCTTTATGCAAAACACGCGGTGATGGTACGTGAATCTACAGTTGAGATTATACCGTTACTGACAGTACTATCAGGGAAGCATTTCTCTAAATAATATGCTTATATGTATTGTTTGGGCCCGTTTTCTAACATTCTAAACTTTTGGAGGAAAAAAAACAAAGTTTGTCCAAATGTCCCTAATCGAAGACATCGATAAGTTATAGTAACTTAAGAGATGGAGCGCTCAACGTCCATCAGGAGTCTTCACGTTTTGATTCATAATCGGTCATTGCTGACAAAATTTGTATCGGTAAGTACGCTTATAATTTGTAATTTGAGACGTAATTGAGCCAAGTGTCATAGTTTTCCGAATGTGAAGATAGGGGAAGTACAATATTTTGGTATGTTTGGAACGAAATCTGTGTTGAAATTGTTGTCGCACATCGCCTGACAACGGATCCTATATGCTCTTTATATTTATGTGGTCTCCCTCCACCTATCAGCGGGATCCACCAACCCTAGCTACCTTTTAGCTTTCACTGAATATTTTGGCAGTGCTCCCCCAACCCCAAGTTGATTGACGACGTTATCGTGATTCATGAGGTTTAGAAGTTGAGTTAAGACAGATAAGCTTACGAATCACATGGTGAATTTTAAGTGGATGTTTAAATTAGAATAATCTTTGAGTGCTTTTACGGCCTTCGTTGGGCATATTTTTTTTAAAAAGGTTTCACTTCTCAAAGTTTTCTATTTTCAAAATACTTATTGTAACTTTCAAAATTAATTAGTACGCTGAAAACTGCAATCAAGTAGCACGGAGACACTCATTAACAAATGTGAAACTATGCATTGGTACAAAGCTGGTGTAGTTAGGCTACATATAATATTGTTGGTCTTTTGTCGTGCCTGCACGCATCATCAATTATTAGAATTGAAACATGCGCTCGTTTCAACAAACTTATATAATTCGCCTATTGAATTTTTTTGTACAAGTTGTGTCTAAAATTCTGAGTAAAGGACTTGCGCTGTAGCAGGACTTGGTTAGCAAACTTGCTATGCTGTTAACACATTTTTTCTTAAAGAAAAATTAGGCATACTTCCAACATGTAAACAAATAATTACACCCATTTTTATTATAAGAGTCCACACCAAATTATTTGTGTGGTGAAACCCATTATACTAACGCGTTGTGTTTAGGCTTTAATGTCGTGGAACGATTCATATTCTATTTAGAGTATGAACTTTAGTATGACATGATATGACGGTGGAATTAAACAATATCCGCCGGATATTGCCTCACACGGAAGGTCTAATTTTCTTTATGAATTTTCATATCCTGAAATTGTTTTAAATCTAAAGGATTGAACATTCCGATTATTCAGGGATAAACAAACTCATGTATAATTAGAATCGAACACGGAAACATGAAGAATTCTGTTATGACCTTCGGCCGTTGATGAAGTCGATTGACAAATCGGATTGCAGAGACTTGACCGATCGATGAATGGGTACGTCGTGATGCATGATATGATCTCCTTACGAAGGATTGTGATCCTCTCAATTCAGGATACAACGTATATTTTTTGAATTTAATCCTCGAGAGAAAGAGACACAATGCATTTAACTATATTATATTTTTTTTCTTAACTTTATGTTCCTCTTTTGTTTCTTTTTTCTTCCTCTTATTTTGTCCCTTCTTCTCTTCTTCCTCGCGACCAACTGCTGCTGCTCCTCCTCCTCCTCCTCCTCCCTCTGCGGAGTTCATCATCGTTGCTCGCACTTTTGGGTAACGAAAATATGAATTAATTCGCAAACCGAACCAAACCTTTTTGGCGAATTTGATTTGATTTCGTTCTTTTTAGACCCAACGAGACCGCAAGACGTTTTGTACTAACTACTACCTAGGAAGCACTGACACTCTTCGGAAGCCTTCGTGTCATGTCGTGTCGTGTTTGATACTCTCTGACATTCCGACACTATCCGGCATGTGACCGACACGTGGTTAGATACGCGAATCCAGCATCTCGACACGCCATTTCGACATGCACGAGCTTAATTTTAAGCATTTTCAATAAATTAGGGGTCAAAATGTAAATTTATCAAAAATATATATGCTTAAATCATATATCCATCCACCTCAAAATTAATACCCAGCCAGCAAAAAAAAAAAAAACTAATCGTGACTGATATTTTTATATATACATGATAAATATATCATGTATATATAAAAATATACATTTAATATACAACGTGTCCCAACGTATCGAAATTCTCTATTTTTTTTTAGAAATGACGTGTCGGCGTGTCGTATCGTATAACGTGTCGCGTGTCAGTGTCGGTGCTACTTAACATACTACTACTTTAACTTTAGTTATGAATTACATATGAAGTAACGTTTCCCATAAAACGTGAAGTAGTTCCGATTTTCATTTTAAGAAAAATTACCAATTTAATCCTAAGCCTATTGCACAAATACCAATTTAATCGTAAACTTTTCAACTTTGCTAACGTAGTCATAAACCTTTGTTCAAAATGTTAATGTAGTCATAGTGGCCAAATGTCGCCGGGAATTGCTGACGTGGCGATCCATAAGTTGTTCGTAGTACATCAACTTGTCACTTAGGATGGCATGACAAACTGCGATGACTGAACGCCAAGTCAACAATTTCCGATGGCAATTGATTGAAATGAATATATTGAAATTTTAAGCAAAATATTTAGAACTACATTGATAAAATTTAAAAGTTTAGAACCTAAATGGCATCCATGTAATAGGTTTAGGATTAATTAGGCATTATCTCTTTCATCTTGCGTGAACTGATGCATTGTTATGATTATAAAGTTCGATTTCTCCTCGATATTAATACTCATTCTAAACTACTTTGAGTGCATTTAAGCTCACGAAATTACCGAAAAAGATCAAGAGACAAAAACGAAAGAAGAAAAAAAATGATTTTGTTCGATTCTCTAAGCCGAACCGAACCGTAACTTGATTCCGTTTGGTTCCATACTACAATCGGTTTGGTCTCATTTTTGTTCAAATTGCATTTATATTGTTTTATTTGGTTCCATTTATGTAGCACCGACACGACACGGGACATGAGAGACGACACGACACGACACGACACGCCGACATGTGATTTCTCAAAAATAGAAAATTTCGATACGTTGAGACACGTTGTATATTAAATGTATATTATATATATATATGATAAATTATCATTTCTATGATTCCTCAAATAAATAAATAATAATAATAAAAGACCATAGAATGAATTTACACTAAAAATAATGATCCATCATTTGTTAATATCAACATTTCGAATTGAAAAATTCAACTATATTTCATTCCAATAATTCATAAACTTGAAGACAAAAAAAAAACAAGCAATCCATATTCCACCATTAAATTTAAGGGTGATCGTGGAAAGCTTTGCCGAAAAATCCTTTCGCTGTAATAGACAGAGTTTAATTAGTTAGTCATGCATAAGGAGTGCTTGAACATGGACATGTGAGCATTAGCATAATTTTTGGTGTGACCAATTCAATGGTCAAGACAGTGGCAACAAGAAAGAAACCATCATTTGTAATTCATTTTGCCTTTGCTATGTTCATATTTGTAAGCTAGATTATTTGTAACTGAGATTAGTTAATTTAATTTAATTTAGTAAGCTATGAAGACAACTAATTCTTTCTAATAATTTTGAAATTAGTTTCAAAGAAAAAGGATAAGAGCAACTCTGCAGAGGCCTTTTCTCCCTCCCGTACAAAAATGGTGGGTTGCGTGCCCAGGGGTGTCCTATCACTGATACTGATAGGACATGACACTAAGTTGCACGAAAGGCCAACCAAGCAACCTTTTATTTTTTATTCCTCTTTTGTTCATTCATTAAACATCATAAAAGGATGACATAGGTATGCGGAAAAATTCCAAATAAAAACTCAAAATGTCTTTATTTTCTATAAAGATCTAAAGTAAACATTATTTTAAATAAAGGTCTGAAGTACCTTCTTTATTTTAAATAATGACCTAAAGTTATCATTGTTGTTTCAAATAAGGGCTTGGTCTGGCCTGGTCGGCCGGCCAAATATTCCGGTCGATCAAGGGTATTTTCATCAAAATATAACTTTAATATAATTTTTAGTTAAATTAAATTAAGAAATAAAAAAACTAAAAGTAAAAACAAAACAAAACAAATAGAGGAATACAGGCGCGAGGGCAACCTCCCGCCTGTGGAAGTCGCCCCGCCGCCGGTGGGGCAGCAAGACGCCGGCGACCTCGATGACCACCAACGGTGCCCCACTGGTGGTGGGGCGACTTCCCTCCCTCTTGTTGTTCCTTTTTTTTTTTATAGTTTTTTTAAATTAAAAAAAAACAGAAGAGGCAAACAAAAAAAAAAGGAAAAGGAGAAAAAATAATAATAAAGGATAAATGAAAAAAATGCGCATAAACAACTATTGAGAGGCCCTTTTTTAAGACTGATATGACCACTTCAGGCCCTTATTTGAAACAATATCTACTTTAAGCCCTTATTTGAAACAATGAGCGCACTTTATGCTCTTATTTGAAACAATGTCCACTTTAGGCCCTTATTTGAAAAAATCAGGGCACTTCAAGCCCTTATTTGAAATTTTCCCTAGATATGCTGATTTGATTAGCATAACTCAACTTGACAAAATAGACCAGCGAAGCTTCTTTCATCTTCCAAGTACACCAAGCAAATCGAAGAGTTGAGGCGAGGAGAGGCAATAGAGTCGCGCGAGGAGGCGAGCTAAGGCAAGGCGGCGAGCCGCGAGGCATCTAGGGGAGGCGACAGAGCCGAGAGTAGCAACGTGAGAGAGATAGAGCGCGAGAGGTGCGAAGAGAGGACGCGAGATAGAGAGGACAGTCGAAAATTAGGTTTGTGTTTTTCTTATTTTGACTCACTTACCCCTGAAAAAGCATGTCCATTCGGTTGACAGCGTGTCCGAACGTGTCCCGCTGTGTCCGACACGAGAAAATTTCCCTCGGAGGAGTGTCTGTGCTACATATGGATCCATGCCAAAATCGAACCAAACATCACCTAGGGGTGTGAATAGGTGATTTTGAACAAGTTTGACTATAAATCGCAGAATTAAAAAAAAAAAATTCAAACGAAACACTAAATTAGAGTATGAATGATATTCAATGTCAGATTTTGAACACATGTATGCAATAAACTTTGAAATAAAGAGTTTAGGGATGAAGAGAAATTGTGCACGATGATTATAGTGGTTGGGCTTAGATTAAGCCTACGTCCATTCTCCCACGCTAACAGCCGATAGCCTGGATTCCACTAAATGAATCAATGAAGGCTTTATAAGTGTTTACAATCACACACTCTCATAGAGGGGCCTCTCAAAGATTTGACATTTATCTCTCAAGAACAAGTATGAATCTGAAAAATTCAAGCACTTTGGAATTGTGTGTTCTGATCGCATCCCACAACAGTTACCATGGTACTCCTTTTATACTCATTCAACCTCGAACTAGCCGTTGCAAAGGTCTTCAAAGGATCGCTCTTCAATCGCTGATTGGACATCATCAATCTTGATTAAAAGAGACCGTATCTAGAGAAATTTGGTAGCCGTTGGTATAGAATCTAAACCCTTCAGATTCGGTCACCCATACAACTCAATCTTCGATTTTCAGAAGTGGAGTTCTTCAAATATGAAAATTGTCTTATCTTGTGGAAGGTAATATCCAATCAAGAATATTATACTAATTTGGTTGTAGAATAATCCTGTCAATAAAAAATTACAAACTTCCATATATATCAAAGCCATAATAGACACTTGCCAACGTGAGTCTTCATAATCTGAATAAACATTTCACAGTAACTGAACATATCTTCAGAGTCAAACTTCAGAAGTAGAAGTTATCCCTTGAATCTGAACAGATTAAAACATTGAACATCAGCTTTATAAAGTCCTTATTGATGCTTGCATATGAGTCTTCCTCAAAGCTGATTGTTGAAATTTTCCCAATTGATTATCCACTCGATTTGAATAATAAGATTCAACTCTTTCGAAAGCAAATATGCGATGACTTTAAACTTTGAGTTTGAACACCAATTTGGATCAATATCAACTTCTTCGTTCGTATGTTATACCTATGATACACACATTTAGAATAATTTATCAGATTCTAATTGATAAGGGTTAGTTTTGTCAACGCCTATGCCGTGGGCGACCTCAAACCTCAAAAGCGCTTTTGAGCGGTGTAGAACTTCAATCTTGCGAGCGGACATTAGAATGGGGGATCACGTGTGACGTAACGTGGGACCCACGTGTTTAAGGGTTGAGATGCGCTTTTGAGCGGTGTAGAACTTCAATCTTGCGAGCGGACATTAGAATGGGGGATCACTTGTGCCGTAACGTGGGACCCACGTGTTTAAGGGTTGCGGTTGCGATGATGCTAATCCCCTTGGTCTATACTATAGACCATGCAAATAACTTGACCAATTAGAGATAGGATTTCTAAATAAAAAAAAAATTCCTTTTTATGAAATTAGAATGAAGTTTCGGTGAGAAATCTTGTAAGAGCTTATTTGTGCGATTATTGAGTATATAATCGCACCTTCGGAAACATAAAGACCGCTTTTAAGTGATTCACAGTTTATTTGTGCCAATTGAGTCCGTCCGGCTAATTTTAATGGAAAACCACTGACGTGGACGGCACTTGTCCTATGTGGTACGACTGCTGACGTGGATTTTTTCAATAACAGTTAATATTTTTTGAATTTTTTTATGATTTTTTTCTTTTTTCTTTATTTCTTTTTATTTCTTTTTTCTTTTTTTCCCAAGACTTAGGGTCAGTAGGGCTCGCCGGTCACAGGTAAGGGCTGGGACGCCCTTTGCCGGCACTAGGCAAGGGCGTCGCGGCCCTCACCTATGGCCAGCGAATGTCGGTTAGCAACCCTTGCGGCCCTAAGCCAAGGGAAAAAAAGAAAAAGAAAAGAAAAGAAAAAATTATAGAGAAAATTAGGATATTATTAAGAAAATTCAACGTCAACGCCGGTCGTATCTCGTATGATGCATGGCATCCACGTCAGCGATTTTCGGCAAAAATAGGTCGAACTGACTCAATTAAAAAAACATAAAAACGTTTAGGATTGAATTGACAAATTAAAAAAAAAAAATTGGACGAAATTGG
This sequence comes from Lenwebbia sp. NSW1173648, assembly GCA_029784005.1. Classification (NCBI taxonomy): domain Eukaryota; kingdom Viridiplantae; phylum Streptophyta; class Magnoliopsida; order Myrtales; family Myrtaceae; genus Lenwebbia; species Lenwebbia sp. NSW1173648. The sequence goes on from JARCGZ010000011.1 coordinate 4,829,837, forward strand.
CACAATTGCAATAGGTTTATGACTTTTTCGTAATTTTTTTCTTATTTAGTTGAAGAGCTCTTCTTACATTATCTTAGATCCCTACAAAGAGAGAAGGCACATAAGAGAAACCATAGAAAAGAGGGGTATTAATCACCTTTTAATATCCATATTACTACTTCGACCACGAGTTGGAATATGAGAAGGAGAACATCAGACAGCAGCCAAAGATGGAGAATATCATATAAGTTTCCAATTCCAGACTTTTTTTCAATTCTCTTTTTCATTTTATTTTCTAGTTAAGACTTTATTCAATTAGGATAAAAGTATTCAATTCCACTATAACGTATTGGGCAAACTCAAGACTTCCGGTGTCCACGATCAAACCAATATTTTTTTTTCCTCTCTTTTATTTCCAGGATGATAAACTTTTATATTATCCACTTTAAGGTCTAAAATTCTAAATGGTGTTTTTGACGTTTCCGACACGTTTCATATCACGATCTTATTGGGCACGGATGTGACTTTGAATTGTGTTCGAATTCACGGGTGACTTTGATTTTTGTTGTCGATTTCATTCCTATTCGAAGATATTGACTTTCGAAGTTGTTTCGATTCATTCCCACAAAAAGAAAGGAAGAGTAAATGCAAAAGAATACGTCACGTGCAATAACTTTCGAAGTTGTTAAGATTCACTCCCACAAAAAGAAAGAAAGAGTAAATGGAAAGGAATACGTCACATGCAATAAATCAAACCAGAGATGATTCTGAAATCCTTTGCATCTTCTATTACAGGCCTTATATTTAGCATGATAGTAATATTGCATGGATATTTACTAGCATGGTATAAAGCATATTTTGCATCTTCTATTTCAGGCCTTTTATTTGGCACGATGGTAATGTTTTATCGTACTAGGGTAGTATAAAGAATATCAAATTAAATACGGAAAATATCATATTTTATCATTTTTACTCTTATTTTCTTCCTTCTCTAACCGGTATTCTGATTAGCAAGATACAAATATTGGTCCGCGTGGTATAGACCATGCAAAAAACTTGAGCTATTAGAGAGAGGGTTTCTAAGATTTTTTTTCTTTGAAATTAGAATGAAGTTTCGGTGAGAAATATTGTAAGAGCTTATTTGTGTGATCATTGAGTATATAGTCGCGCCTTCAGAAACATAAAGACCGCTTTTAAGTGATTCACAGCTGAGTAATCTCAATTTAGTTCTCAACCTTTTTTTGGTGCCAATTTAGTCCTAAATCTTTTGCATTTGTGCCAATTCAGTCCTAAATATTTTATTGGTGCCAATTTAGTCCTAAACCTTTTACATTGGTGCCAATTCAGTCCTAAACTGACCAATTGAATTAGCAAATATGCAAAAGGTTTAGGACTGAATTGGCACCAATGCAAAAGGTTTAGAACTAAATTGGCACCAATAAAAGGTTTAGAACTAAATTGGCACCAATACAATAGATTTAGGACTTTTTTGACACTTCTCTCTCTCTCTCTCTCTCTCTCTCTCTCTCTCTCTCTCTCTCTCTCTCTCTCTCTCTCTCTCACACACACACACACACACACACACACAACCTTCTCAAGTAGAGCTAGCATCGACCACCTAGTGCTGGCAAAGGGCGTCCCGGCCCTTGCCTGTGGCCGGCTTGTCGACCCTAAGTCTAGGGAAAAAAAATAAAAAATAAAGAAAAGAACATCAAAAAAGAAAAATATATTAAAAAATTCAAAAAATCATTAACTATTATTGAAAAATGCCCACGTCAACAGTCGTGCCACGTAGGATGACCACCGTCCATGTCAGTGATTTTCGGCCAAAATTAGATTGGCGGACTTAATTGGCACAAATGCAAAAGGTTTAAAACTCAATTAGCAAAAAAAAAAAGATTTAGAACTGAATTAGCACAATTACAATAGGTTTAGGACTTTATTGCTAGTTTTCTCACTAATTACAATAAGTTCCGTTTGTTTCGTGGAAAACAACTTCCAGGAAAAGTCTTCCGAATTTTTCGGCGTTTGGTTTGTGAAAAAAAATAAGCTAGTCTAGGAAAATATTGTCCACCCATGAAAAGAACTCCTTCAAAAGTGGGGAAAATGTTTTCTTCTTTTTTAGAAGAAGGAAAATATTTTCCCTCGTCTTTGCTCCCTCAATTTCTTTACATTCATTTTTTTATACTATTTTTCATTTTTATTTTATTTTTTCTCTTCTTTCATTTTTTTTCCTTTTCTTTTTTTCTTTTCTCCTTCTTCCTCCTTCCTCTGCCCACGGCTCCTTCCTCCTCTGACTGTGGACCTCGATGACTGCTGGCAGCCCGACGATCGGCCATGACACGGGCCGGTGAGCTTCGAGCTTGGTCCAGGCCGGATCTGGCGAGGCGAGCCTGTTGAGGTTGATGTCTTGTATTCTGTTATCCAAGAGATTATGAGGTGGTTCCGAAAGGCCCCCTGACGACTGGACAACACGGGGGTCTGGGGGGTCGCGGGGGCAGCGCCCCCGAGTAAACAGAGGCTTTTTATGTTCAGTCATAGCATGATTTATATGGGAAAGTTAAATATTTTAGGCTATGTGGGCAATTTTGTAATTTGTGCTATGTATGGTTTCGCTATATATATTTAGGGCGAAACAGGTCTCAAAAGGAGAGAGAGAGGGGGTGAGAAGAGCGGTTATACACTTTTCTACGTTATTAGTGAAACAGATCTCATCTCCCCGTGGACGTAGGTAGGCAGAACATCTCCCCTGCTGAACCACGTAAATTCTTGTGTTGTGCGAATTTTCATTACTTTCTTGCATCGTTGATAGTATCGAATTTAGATATTCGACAGAGCCTCGCACTGGCCTCGCCGAATGAGATGACCAAGCCAATCCTTCGTCTTCTTTGACACCTCCCCCCTCTCCCGGATCTCCATTCAGCGCGAGGGATGACCGCCGATCACATTCTCTTCTGCCATGCCCCACACCTTTGTTTGCTCTTCGCAGGTTCGCTTCCCGATACTCATATCACTCGATTTCACTTCACTTCACCGTTTGCCCTCCAATTCGTCTATTTCCCTTCTTCCTCGTGGAAGATGTTTGAGAACGGCAACCACCTAGCCAATGATGAATCTGCCCGTCCTCACCACAACAATGAGGCCGGCGAGGCTAGGCGGCCGTCGCTAGCCGAAGAAGAAACGAAAAAGGAAAAAAAAATAAAAAAAATAAACGATAAAAAAGATAAAAGAAAATAATTAAAAATATATTTTTAAAAAATAAAAAAAATTAATAAAAAGGCATGTATGGTAGAAATTGATTTTTCTTACGAAACAGCGGAAATTTTTTTTCCAGTTTGTTTTCAAGTTACAACTAAACACCGGAAAATATCATCATTTTCTTGTAAAATGACTTCCTGAAAAATATTTTCCAGAAACGCCACATTTTTCGCGAAACAAACGGAGCCTAAATAAGCACATTGTAAAGCCATGAGATAAAAATACTACAACTTGGTCTCGCCCATTTAATAAGAAACACAACCCCATCAAATTCAACAGGATGGTGATCAAACCACCGCCGATATTGACTACGAATGAGAATGAAGAAGGCGAATAACTAACTCTCCTAATCACATCAAACAAAGCAATTGTGCTCAACATACATAAATAAATAAATAAAAAAGAATACGTACTTACGTAGTGATTAGTAGATTGTGAAATAAAAATACGCTCATGAGCTACTTGCTTTTGTTGTTTATCTCTCCCACCAGTAGAATTAATGATTCTATATGAAGCAAATCCAAAGCATATGATTCACGCAGTAAAGGCACGATACTTTCGTGGAGGAGATCACCAAGAGGGTACTCAACTTCAAAATCTCCACGAGAGCGATTGGAAACCACCTCAACAAACCTTTGATAGGAGAGAGAGAGAGAGCGAGAGAGAGGGGGAGATATGGTGCTAGTAGGGTTGGCCACGGAGCTGTTTGGTTCGATTTTAGCATGGAACCAAACCAAAGGGAAAATTGTCCAAAAAGTACTATACCTATTGCGATTTTACCAATTGAATCCTAAACCTTTTCACGTTTTGCCAATTGAGTCCATCCAACCAATTTTGACCGAAAATTGCTGATGTAGATGCTGGCCGTCTTACGTGGCACAGCTAGCGTTGATGTGGACAAAATTTAATAATTTTTTAATAATTTTTTGAGTTATTTATTTATTCTTCTATTTTCCTTCACTGTTTTTCTTCTTCTTCTTTCGTTTTCTTTTTTTTTTTCTACCCTTCGCCCGCCATTGAGGAGCCCGACGACCTCCACCAGCCTTTGGCAAGGGTCGCCCTTCAACTTTTACAACGCAATTCAATGTGATTTTCTATTTAAGTTCACCACTCATCATTATTTTCGTGAAGTTGTATCCATCTTTTGTTGAATTTATTCTCTCTCTCTCTCTCTCTCTCTGCACGCGCGCAACGTGGCACATCGGCGACCTTCGCCGGTCTCGAGTGAGAGTCACCCTCAAACTTTTACAATGCGATTCAATGTGATTTTCTGTCTAAGTTCACCACTCATCATTATTTTCGTGGAGTTGTATCTATGTTTTGTTGAATTTATAATTGTGCCAATTCAGTCATAAATACTTTTTTTTGTGCCAATTCAGTCCATCCCGCCAACTTTGATTGGCCGGTACTGACGTGGATAAACATATCATTAACACTCCATCTCGGGTGTAAGTCGGTCCTTACAAGCGCAACATAGAGAAGAGAAAAATGAAAAAGACCGAGTGTCGGGATTTGAAGCGTTGGCCCGTGCTATAATACCATCTTAGACGAACTATCTTCCCTTAGGCTACGTTGAGTCGTCCGAATTTCTAGTCAGAATAGGAGTGTATAGGATATGATTCGAAATTCAAGGATTTTGTCATATCCTATCTACTGTTTGGTGAACTACGATTCAGATAAGCAGATGCAAGGCGCGGCTGAAATCGACTCTGTTTTGCCGAAACATCATAATGCTTTAGCAATTTTTCATTGATGAGTTTTGATGAGTGAGTTATTGTTGAGTGGAGGTTTGTGCCATCTAAATTCGGACATAATGTCGACGGAGCAGACCCCGTAGAACCAAGGGTCTTGATCTGGAGTCAAATCCTTTGAGAATGACCCGTTGGCTTGCTCATTATCTTGTCAAGTGAGTAAACAAGTGCTGAACAATCAAATTATTCAGTTTCTTTTCACAAGTTGAAGATGCACTCATGTAGGTCATCCAAGAGAGTTACCTTGAAAGTCAATGATCGACCTCGAGTTCTTCATAATATGTTGAGACCCCTTTCAAATTTTGGAAAGGTTCAAGTAATTAAAGAACGATGGATGTCATCTCATATCACGCCAAACAATCGATTAAAGAATGAGGTCGTGGAGATACCCGGCTTTGCGGCCGAAGAGCCTAACCTGGTGTTGCCGGAGAGGTGACCACACTTGACGGTCACCGCCACCGGAGAGGTGCCCCCCCCTCCGCCAGTGAGGCGGCAGAGAGGCGGCCCGACACGAAGGAGTGACTCTGGTTATGGGAAAAACCTAGTTCTTCTCGTGTCTGCTCTCTTGATAAATCCTATCCTGGTCTATCTCACCCCTTCCCCTAGGATTTTTTTTATCCGGGCTATATCCCCCCTTCATCCACTTTTATCATCTCCTAGACAGTTACCAAACATAGAATAGGATAAAACATATCAAATTCTCTAATGTTTGACTTTTCTAATATAAGTCACACGTGTATCTTAACATTCTCTCTCCGCAATAAGTATTGGCTATGATATCACTTGCACACCAATTCTCCGATGTTTGACTTTTCTAATATAAGTCACATGTGTATCTCAACATTTTGCCCCCGCAATAACTATAGGCTATGATATAACTTGTTAGGTGGACGCAATTGAGGCACTCATTACCATTATAAGGAGATCATCAAGAGATAGCCCAACTCTAAATCCGTAAACATATTTAGTTAGACCCACTTTTACTCAAGACTTAAACCAATGTTTTATGGGCCAACTAAGATAATTAACTGTTTTACACCACGTCAATTCCCCGATGTTGGACTTTTTTAACATAGCTCATACGTGCATAACTCAATGGAGCGAGACCATCTTAATTAATACAGCCCATAATGCAAAAGTGGGCATTGGGGAGATATTAACATCATGTGCCATGAGGATGAGGTCCTTTCTTTAGTCTATATAAAGAGGGCACAGACTGGCTATAGCCATTCACCAAGTACCATCAAAGTGCTAGTTTCAAACACACTCCACAGAATTACATAGTTTGTACTTTCTCTCTCAGAAAAGAAGAGGATGGCAGTGAGAGGGAAGATGGAGGTGGAGGTGGATCTCAAGTCATCGGCCTATCAGTTCTACAGCTTCTTCAGGAACACCCCACACCACCTTCCCAAAGTTTGCAGCGATCTGCACGCTGGGGAGATTCATGAAGGTGAATGGGTCTCTGGGGGACTCCACTAGGAAATGGACTTACTCCGTCAACAGTAAGTTATATCGAGTGCATAAAAAATTTGTCCTTCGCTATGTATGAAGCCAGCACTAGAGATTATTTACATTTCATATGGTTCAATGATCAGATTCATTTTCTGCAGAAGGGAGAAAGGAAACAGTCAAGGAGAAGGTAGAGTTTGACGACGAGAATAAGAGCGTAACCCACGTTGGCATCGAAGGTGACGTGTTCGACTATTACAAGTGCTACAGGGCCACCTGGCAGGCAATCGCTAGGGGCGGAGGACCGGCCATCGCCAAGATGATCATCGAGTACGAGAAGTTGAGCGAGAGCATGCCGCACCCGGTCAACTATTTGGACTGCATGGCTAATATCACTAAGGACATTGATGCTCACCTTGTCAAGGCCTAAGCCTACGTAAATAAGCATAAATAAGTAGGGAGTGATCAGCTCTAATAAGTGCTGAACTCAGATCTATCTGCGTGTCTACCTCCCTCTACTAAATATAATGTCTCTTTTAAATAACAACAAGCATTTCTATGGTTGATTAATGCTCAGATAGCATGAGTTTGTCTGAATTAAGATAGAAGGTCAAGTGAAGCTGCTGTTTAACCAGACTCTCGTAACCTTCAAATGGGTTCAGTCCACATGATGTCAAACCATGCAATATCAGCTCCAAAAGTATTTGTTCTAATTCTTGGGTCTTTGTTTCGGAAGCGGATCACCTAACATTGGGGTTTCTGTGACATGGGTAATATTACTCAAATCAGGCCGTCCATTTTCATTTGGACGGCCAAGAATGGGCCACCAAATGAAAATGGACAGCCTGATTTGAGTAATGTTACCCATGTCACAGAAACCCTAATGTTAGGTGATCCGGATCCCTTTGTTTCTCCATCGAGATGTTAGGAAACTGATCGAAACCAAAAAGGAAAATAAATTAAACACAAGATCTGCGTGGTTTGGATGATGGGATGTAAGTCTATGAGAAGAGCAAGGGTTCAAGGGTTCATTATGAAGGGAGAAGTGTCAAAAAAAAGTCCTAAACCTATTGCATTTGTACCAATATAGTTCTAAACCTTTTTTTGGTTCTAATTTAGTCCTAAACCTTTTGCATTAGTGCCAATTCAGTCCTAAACCTTTTAGTGGTGCCAATTTAGTCTTAAACCTTTTGCATTGGTGCCAATTCAGTCCTAAACCTTTTGCATATTTGCTAATTCAATTGACTAGTTTAGGACTGAATTGGCACAAATGCAAAAGATTTATAACTAAATTGGCATCAAAAAAGGGTTTATGACTAAATTGGCACCAATGCAATAGGTTTAGGACTTTTTTGACACTTTTCCCGAGAGAGAGAGAGAGTAAATTGAACAAGTAAACAAAGTATATGAATAGAACTCAGCAAACACAGATGAATCGTGAAATTAACAGAAATATCATGATGAATTGAATTGTAAAAGTCCAAGGATGATAATGAAATTAAAAAAAAAACCTCAGGAATGTCATCGAACAATCGGCGAAAGTTGACCAACTACATGTCATTGCACAAGGGGAAAAGAAACGAACATCATTCATCTCCCGTGGAATGATCGGTATCAGGCAAAACTCAAAGTTTGCTCAGTTGAATTGCGGTTTCTATTTGACCGACAGCGACATTAATTCGCGCATATATATATATATATATATATATCTCAAATCTTGTGCGCGACCAAATGTACCACTGGAATTAGACAAGATGTGCTCTTTTTCTTTTCTTTGTTGTTCCGTTTTTTCTTTTTCTTTTTTTTCTGTTTTTTCCATTTTCTCCTTCTTCTCTTCTTCCTTGCTACCAACTTCCCCTCGTCCTCCCGGTGCATAGTTCCTCATCGTTGCTCGCACTTAGGGGTAAGCAACAAACAGTTCAAATCGCAAATCGAACCGAACCGAATCATCTTTTAGGCTTCATTTGTTTCCCGAAAAGTTAGTGATTTGAAAAATATTTTACAAAAAAAAATGATCGTTTATATCACTTTAAAATGAATGAATAAAAAATATTTTCATCGTCTACGCAAATATTTAGACATAAATTATTGTCGGTAATGACAATATTTTTTTATTGACTAATTATTTCAAGGGACGCATGCGATCATTTTTATAAATATATTTTTTAAATTACTCATTCTTCGCGAAACAAACGGAGCCTTAATTCGGTTCGGCTTGGATTTTCAATTCGATTTTCACACCCCTATGGTGGCAAGGAGTGATCATGTGTGCCGCGCGGTTCCACATGTTTAAGGGTTGAAATGATATTAGTCTGCATTGCCTATGGACCATACCATAGCTTGAGTCATTAGAGAGAGGGTTTCTAAGAGTTTTCTAATGATTTGAGAATGAAGTTTCGGGGAGAATTCCTGAAAGAGCTTATTTGTGCGATTCTTGGGTATAACCGCGCCTTTGGAAACATAAAAATATTTTTAAGCGACGCAATTGAATAACTAAATTTATGTATTGTACCACTTGTTTCTTAATGGACTCTTGCTCTCCCTGTAATTTACGTCTCATCATCCAAACCACGCAGATCTTCTGTTTACTTTATTCCTTGTTTGGTTTCGATCAGTTTCCTGAAAATCGAAATGGAGAAACTTTTGGCTAAGTACTTTTTGGACTGATAATCGCGATATATCATATGGACCGACTCCATCTGAAGGTCGTTGGGAAAAATCCCTAATTAATTTTGTAGTTGACAAAATAATCCATGATATCTAGAATCTGAGTTAATGTAATGAAATACTCTTTTACAGATTATTCATAATACATTCAAATGTTAAGGAATGGCTTTATAGGATGTGATCTTTGCTCTGACACTGACTCGGGGAGAGCTTAGACTCTGAGAGAGCTTGAAAGAAATTATATATTATCGTAACGGATAGCAAATCGTGTTGGATTCACTCTTGAAGATTTTCAATCAAGAAGATTATTGTATATCTATCAAAAACATTGAGGAAGAAGAGGATTTATTACCTAAAGAAGAATTCTATCTTTGGAAACCCAGATCTTGATTGTATGGGGGATCGGATCAACTGGAGATTCTAATCTTATTTCTCAACGGCTACGAAATCCTTGTTATGCAATCTCGTCCAACGGGTTGATTGAAGAGTGGTCGACCTTGCAACGGCTAGTTTGAAGGTGGAGGAGTATAAAAGGAGGCTTTAAGGTTGAAGAGAGTACGAGAGTCCACAATCAAAATTCCAAAGTTTAAGAAAGCTTCACTATTTTCTATTCATTCTTGATCCAAACGCTGCAATACTTAGAGGTTCTTGTTCAAAGTGAGTAAGTGTTAGACAGGGAAGTCTATTGACTCAAGAATCATCACCGAGTTGTAACCTATGAGCTATTCACTAGTGGAATCCAGCCGATTGGCTGCCATCGTGAAAAAGTGAACGTAAACTTAATCTAAGTCGAATGACTATAAACTCTTTGTGCAGATTTTTTATCCTTAACTCTTTCTATATTATAGTTGATAGTTGAATTGTGCGCAAACAGACTTTGAGGTCATCTCAGATCTTGTTCTTGATCAAATTCTAAGCTTGTTTGTTTTAATTCCTCATTATTTTTTAAACAAGCTCAATAATCACCTATTAAACACCCCTATAGGTGATTACACTAGCCACATCAAAGGTTAGAAGAGTCCTGGTCAAATAACAGCTTCACTTGAACTTCTATGATTATTTAGACAAATTCATCCTATCTTAACATGGGTTATCCCCCCCCTCCCTCCCCCCCCCCCCCCCCCCCCCCCCCCCAAAAAAAAGCATTAGTTAAACAATTGAAATGGTTATAGTCAATAATCACAAATAAAAGATAAAGTTTAAACCACGTAATAAACAAACAAAAGAGAAAGTGAATTCAAGAGAGGGAGAGAGACACGAAAACAGATGAGAGAGTTCAGCACTAAGTGGTGCCGATCACTCCCTACTTATTTATGCTTGATTATTTGGATATTCGAAACACAAGCAGACATCACACTTCTTTTTCCCTCTTTCTTCGCCGGCTTAGGCCTTGACGAGGTGAGCATCAATGTCTTTAGCCATGTTAGCCATGACATCGAGGTAGCTGACCGGGTGCGGCATGCTCTCGTTCAACTTCTCGTACTCGATGATCACCTTGGCGACGTCCCGTCCGCCGTCCCTATGGACCGCCTGCCAGATGGCCTTGTAGCTCTTGTAATACTTGAACACCTCGCCTTCTACGCCGACATGGATTACGGCCTTATTCCCGTCGTCAAACTCAATCTTCTCCTTGAATGTCTCCTTTCTCCCCTCTGCACAAATTCCACGCCCCAACATGAAAAATGGAAGGAGGAACAAAAAAAAAAAAAGGAGCGAGTAAAGAATGGTTCTTCTTTATCCTTTTGTGTATATGCTTCTATTGTTGCTTACATCCAAATCCTCAAGTTTCGTTGAAATTTACCTACTTACCAACTGAGTAAGTCCACTTCCTAACGGAGCCCGCAGAGACCCATTCGCCCTCATGAATCTCCCCGGCGTGCAGATCGGTGCAGGCATTGGGAAGGTGGTGCGGGGTGTTCCGGAAGAAGCTGTAGAACTGGTCGGCCGATGACTTGAGATCCACCTCCACCTCCACCTTCCCTCTCACTGCCATTGCCTTCTTTTCCGAGAGAAAAAGTACGAGATAGGTTACTTTCCAGTTTCTACAGTGTGTTCGCTGGTACTCGGTGAATGGTGATAGCTAGTTTGCGCCCTATTTATATAGGAGAAAGAGGAAAGGACCTCATCCTTACGCCACAGCTATGCATGATCGGTTGTGTTAATTAAGAGGGTCCCGCTCCATTGAACTGATCAAAGAAAAATAAATGGGTGGTAGATGGGTATACTAAACTCGTGAATCATGTGTTTCGGATTTGGTGCAGAATCACTCATTATGGGGGAGATGAATAGCTCATTTTCGTATTTCTATTTCACAATGATCTAATCGCCACGTAAGTAGTGCGTAAGATTTGATATTTGTGGATCACGATTTGTTTTCTTTGATGTAATTAGGAGAGTCAGTCGGTCATTCGCCCTATTCAGTCTCATTAATACTATCGGTACGTGTCCTGAATAACATCATGTTGAATTTGTTAGGGCCGTGTTTCTTATTGAATGCTCGAGACCTATTTGTGGGAAAATTGCTAAAAAAGTTCCAAACCTATTGCGTTTTTGTCAATTCAGTCCTAAACTTTTTGTATTTGTACCAATTCAGTCCTAAACTTTTTTTTGTGCCAATTCAATCTTAAAATTTTTATATTTATATCAATTCAGTTCATTTGGCCAACGTTGGCTGCCCAGCGCTGACTTGGATGCCGACCGGCGCTGAAGGGGAAAATTTTAATAATATTTTAATGTTTTTTCAATTTATTTATTTATTTATTTATTTCTTTTCTTTCTTTTTCATTTTTTCTTTTTCATCTTCTTCCTCCCCGGTCGCAGATTCTCTCTCTTGTTCTTGTTTTTCTTTCTTGGGGTTTTGCTTAGCAAGAAAGCTTGAGTGATAAATCGAAGGACTTAGAAGCTTCACCACCACTCGAGAAGCATCAGTAGCAACTTCTTCTCTTGCAGGAAAATTCAGACCCTCGGTTGAAGTGCTCCTCCTGAAGAAAAAACTCATATTCCAAGGATCGGCGGGCTTTTTTCGAAAAGGGGTCCAAAAAAAAAAAATTTACCGATTTGCGGCTGATTTTGAAAAATTTACGAATTTGGGGTCGGTTCGAGAGGGGGAACACCGAACGGAGCCCGTTCGGCAGTCTTGGTGCCGAACTGGGCCCAGTTCGGCAGCCCAACTGCCGAACATGGCCCAATTCGGCAGCCCAACTGCCGAATTGGGCTCATTTCGGCCCCACTCTTATTTTTTTTACTTGTTTTTCAATTATTTTATATTTATAACATTTAGTAAAATATAATTTTTATCTTTAAAGCTTATTTTTATAACATAATTAGTTGAAAATTTTATTAAGATATATAATTAATAAATAATTTAGTAAAAGAACGTGGTCTTCTATTCAACAGATGCCATTAGCCCTTGAATTAGATTAGAGCAAGTGTTCTTGATTTATACTGTGTGTATAGTAATTTTTTTTTGTTGGTCAGTCGACAGTGTATATAGTAGATTTTGGATTCCAACGTGTGACTTTTGTCTGTCTGTAATGTGGGTGGGGAGGCAGCATGTTGCCTATAGTTTTTGCCATGTCTTTTTAGCTGCGTTCGCTCACTATGCCTGAACAAGCCAAAGCATAAGAAAGCAGTCGAAACTTGGGGAAGGGTGTCTTTGCCTTCAAATAATGAGGTGAAATACTCGATGATCTCGAAGAAGCCCAGTAGCAATGTGTTTCTCGACGCTTTAAAAATACACGCAGTCACCCAAATTATTTCGATGCAAAATCATATGGCAGCATAAACATAGTACATGCAAAGCAAAACCAGGGAAAAGATTTTGTTAATTATTATTTGTTGAAATAGAAGACCACGTTCTTTTACTAAATTATTTATTAATTATACATCTTAATAAAATTTTCAACTAATTATGTTATAAAAATAAGCTTTAAAGATAAAAATTATATTTTACTAAATGTTATAAATATAAAATAATTGAAAAACAAGTAAAAAAAAATAAGAGTGGGGCCGAAATGAGCCCAATTCGGTAGTTGGGCTGCCGAATTGGGCCATGTTCGGCAGCCCAGCTGCCGAATTGGGCCATGTTCGGCAGCCCAGCTGCCGAACAGCCCGTTCGGCAGTTGGGCTGCCGAACATGGCCCAGTTCGGCACCAAGACTGCCGAACGGGCTCCGTTCGATATTCCCCCTCCCGAACCGACCCCAAATTCGTAAATTTTTCAAAACCAGCCCCAAATCGGTAAATTTTTTTTTTTTTGACCCCTTTTCGAAAAAAGCCCAGGATCGGCGACCCACTGGCGATGGGCTTTTTTCTCATTAGGCGAGGCCGAGCTCACCATTAGTGAAGGATTAGGATTGGGCGAGCGACGACGACGCGACTTGTGTTGGGCGAAGTCGGCCATGGCTGGGTGAGCGACGGCGACGCGACGCCAGATCTGGGCGAGGTCTGGCCAGGCCGAGCCTCACCCAGCCATGGGGTGGCTCGGCCTCGCCCAGCGACGGCGGAGGCGCCAGTGGACAGCTTGCCTCTACAGATTCTGGAAGTTGACTTTTTTGGAACTGGATTTATAGATCTGAAAGTTGATTTTTTTTCCGTCGCTCTCGACCTTGCCTCTACAGATTCTGGAAGTCGACTCGGGAAAGAAGATGAACAAAAAAAAAAAACACTGTAACAGTTAGTACTTGTTCGACCAAAAAAAAAGTTAGTATTTGTCTGACCCAAATTTTGGAAGTTGATTTTTTTTTTCGGCGACCTGGGAAGAAGGTGACAAAAAAAAATGAAAAAGAAAGAACAAGAAAAAAATGAAAATTTTTAAAATATTAAAATATTATTAAAAATTTGCCCTGTTAGTACCTGCCGGGCGCCCACGTCAACGCTGGCCGGTCAACGTTTGCCGGAATGACTGAATTGGCACAAATATAAAATGTTTAGGACTGAGTTGGCACAAAAAAAAAGTTTAAGATTGAATTGGCACAAATGCAAAAGGTTTATAACTAAATTGACAAAATTAAAAGATTTAGAACTGAATTGGAAAAAGTATAATAAGTTTATGACTTTTTTAACAATTTTCCCCCCTATTTGTTGTATTTTTAGCTCATGGCTTTACAATGTGCTTTCCTAGTTGGAGAGCTCTTCTCACATCATCTTAGAACCCTAAGGACACGCATGGTAACCATTCTGTTCCAGAAATAGATTTCTGGCTAGAAATAGATTTTTCTATTTCTAGTTTCTATATGAGTTTTTGAGCAAAAAAAAATGCGTTTGATAACGACATAAAATTTCTGATTCTGGAACATAAGTTCGTTTAACAACAGTTGAAATTTTCTACTTCTAGAAATTATTATTTATTATTTAAAAATAAAAAATTATTATTTATTTTTTACTCCGATGGCGACGGTGGTTGCGGCGGCCGACGGAGGTCGGCAGTGGTCGGCGATGGTTGCGGCGACCGGCGAAGGGTGGCGATGGGCGGCAGAGCTTGGCGATGGTTGGCTGCAGGCGGTGAGGCTAGGGGTGACGGCGAGGTCGGCGGCGGCTGGTGGTTGGCCACCGAGGGCAGTGGTTGGTAGCGGCGAAGGTCGGCGATGGGCTGTGGTTGACTGCGGCGGCCGGCGGTGGGCGGCGATGGTTGAGGCGACCGGCGATGGTTGAGGCGGCCGGCGGAGGGTGACGGTGGGCGGCAGAGGTTGGCGGTGGTCGGCGGCGGCCAACGATGAGGCGAGCGGCGACGGCGGACGGCGGCAGGTACTTGAGAAAAAATGATGGGTTATTATTTATGATTTTTATTTCTCCGAGAAGCTATAATTTTTTGTTTCCGATTTCCCTTCAAAATCTATTTTTGGAACAAATTTTTGTTCCAGAAATAGAAAATTAGAATTACGTTTCCAAATGAGTTTCTATTCCAAACATGTTCCAGAAATAGGTTTAGAACAGAAATAGAGAAGTAAAACAGTTATCATGCACCTCCTAAAAAGAGCGAATGCACACATTGAAGATCTATACACGAGTGGGTTTGTATTCATTGTTCTTCCATGTTTGCTCTTAGAGAGTGGTTATAGATACTTTGTAATTTGAAGTATATATGACCATGGATTTTTCCCTTTCACGTAGGATGGGGTTTTTTAGTATATCTTGGTGTAATAATCTCTTTGAATCCTCTTTTGTTGCTTGCATTTTTGTGATTGTAGTTGTCGGCGGTTAGACTTTATTGATTGGCTTCACAGTTCAATTATGTGGGGAAGGTGCTTTCTTTTCCTTTGGACTTTTGTTGGAGGTTGTCCTCGTCAATGTCGGCCGCTGAAGCGACGGTGTCGTAGTCAAAGCTTGGAAGAAGAGAGATAGAGAGAGGTAAGTTGGGATTTGGTGAAAAGAGGTGCTTCTTTTTCTAACATAGGTATTCGGTATTTACTAAAAATGTTCATCAGGTGTCTTAGAACTAGGTGAATTAGAAATTAGCGCGAGCAAGGTTGAACTGCAGTCCGATTCACATTTTACTATTGTCATTAATAAAAGGGGAACGAAAATGATAGGGTTGAAACTCAACTCGAGTGCTGCAAATTCCTTTATTTCAGCAGTTCAAGATGCTGGAGAATGGTAGCTAGTATGTCAAATCTATAAAGTTATCCATCACGGGGCGATAAATAGGATGATCAATGTCTATACCCTACAAATTCAACACGTACAGGGGAAAGAACTAGTAAAATCACCACCAAGAGCGGGGGGACGTGTCACCATCGGGTCCCCTCCGTTCCGCCGCCTCTGGCAATGCCAACATGAGCTACGGCCAAGGACAAGGGTGACCACCGCCAGGCGTCCTCTTCACCTGGTTTGCCTTCTGCACCCATGCCATCGACCACGATGGCCACATCTTCTTCAATGGCCTCATTCTTCTCTCTCCTCCTTACTCTATCTTCGCCTCGCGGCCGCCGCCCATGGCCCTGAAACTTCCTGCCATCACGGCCTCATATTGAAGCCAAACAAAGGTCGCCAACCTTAAAGATCCACACAAAACAAATGGTCGGTTTCCAGAGTCTAGAGCAAGGTTTAGGTTCTTGACGATCCTTGATCTATGTCTCATCAATTTTCACCATCCTTAACACTGCTGAGCCCTCGTTGACAGTGGCAACCAAGACAGATAGAGAGAATGTGACATTTTTGGATTAACTGGCTCGAGATATTGTTTGTTTTGGCTCAACCTATACCGAGCATCACGGTTTTGTTTTTGGCATATAGATAAGCACTTTCTAGGAGGTCACTCATCCTAATAGTGCTCTCAGCTAATCACGCTTAACATTGAAATTTGAATGCCAAATTTGTTGTTACATCAAAAAGCGCATAGAAGATCCAAAATTGCTCTCATTTTATTTTGTGCGCAATTTGATTTATTCCTACCACTTTCGCCATT
Organism: Lenwebbia sp. NSW1173648; assembly: GCA_029784005.1. Classification (NCBI taxonomy): domain Eukaryota; kingdom Viridiplantae; phylum Streptophyta; class Magnoliopsida; order Myrtales; family Myrtaceae; genus Lenwebbia; species Lenwebbia sp. NSW1173648. The sequence continues at coordinate 4,846,345 of JARCGZ010000011.1, forward strand.
CTAAAGACCCGCTAAAAGCTGCTTATTGTTCGGGCTCTCTGGCCCTTGCGATCACGCCTCCCTCTCGTCAAACCGGATCGTTAAAAAGAAATGATAAACATATTTATGTAATTGTATTTTTGGACATTGTGGCCACATTCTTTGGTTACATCTATTACAGTGTCTAATAAAACTAAACTACTTCATTACCTAAATGAAACAATCTTATAGCCATTATACTATGCTAAAGGAGCTCTGCCCTTGCATATCCAATCAAACGTTGCCCTCCAATCAATTGCGGTGAGAAGCAGCTAGCTCCAGCCCAGTTAAGTCTCTTTAACTCACTTGGCTTGCCAGCTGAAGCCAACTGCAGATGGGGAAAAAGTAGATTGAAACTAACGATTATGGAAAATTACCTACGGTCCCTGAACTTTGGCCTAATATACAATGTTGTCTCTGAACTTATAATATGTTCAATGTGATCCATGAACTATAGCCCAATTTGCAATGTGATCACTGAACTTTTAATTTGTTCAATGTGATCCCTAGGTTTTTTATACATATTCAATCGAGTCCGTGTACTATAAGAAAATCCTCGATGTTGTCCTTGAACTTAAATTAATGAAAAGACAACATGAACATTTTCACATAGTTCGGGGACTAAGTTGAACGTGTTCCAAAATTTTATGGACCATATTGAACAAATTGAAAGGTCAAGGATCGTATTGCATATTGAACTAAAGTTCATGGACTACATTAAACAAATTAAAAGTTTAGAGACCACATTGCATATTGAGCCAAAGTTCATGGACCATTTGTGTCATTATCCCTTAGAAATTATTCATGCCGAGTTGAAGTATATTATATTCTCACGGACTCCCTTCGAGTAGGAGACCTACAATTAATCATGTGGAAGTACACATTAAAGGCAAATCCACTTCCTAAATCTAGAGAAAGGCCTATTAACAGCACAAATTGGAAGTGCACACACAGTCCACCATCTCTTCCATGGGCTTCTCAAACAAATAGAAGCCCATCTTCGTCTTACACCTTATGTGCATCACATAAGTACCGCATGAAAGCGGCGAAGTGGTGGGTAGCTTCAATAGCGTGACTGAAGTCAAGAGTTTTGCTTTGTCTGCTGCTAAAGACTTAGGGAACAAAGACCAAGAGGGGTATAGAGAAGACAAATCATGTAGGTTTAACTCATTTTCATTAGGAACTTCTGTAGCTTGGAGTTCACAATTAGATTACCAATTTGACTGATTAAATACTTTGAGCCACGTTGAGAAAATTTCAAGGAGAAATCATGTTAAATGAACATCTTGCGAGATGTTAATTAATTCTAATGTTGATTTGAGATTGTTGAAGTTCTCAGTCAAAACACGAGAGGCAGGTTATTTCTACTAGAACTGTAAGGCCACAAAAAAGATCCTCCCAGATAGTGAACCATCATAAACATGGAGTGTACCGTCAGTTGCATTTCCAGTAATATAGCAGAAGAAGAACGCGGCAGAAATCTTTCACACATGGAAAGAAAGACTCGAACCAGAGCCAAGAACAGATACTTCCAGCAAGCACCAGAAATTACCTGACAAGAATGTAGCAAGCTTCGCTTCAGTTTGAGCAGGAATTTGAGTATTGCAGCACAACTCTTTAGAGCAGCAGGAGTCGAAATGATGCTGATCGTCCAATTTGACACGACATCCTAACCTCGAAAGGTCAAAAGAATGGACTCCTGTGAGAGCTACTTATTCAAGATCACTCAAGTTTCACAACGGAACTTTGCTGTGTCTAGATGAAACACAAAAAAGCACACTTCTGATCGAAAAGGAATCAATTGCTTCGACGAATAGATGCCAATTGCAGTTGACTGAGGCAATCTGCCATTCCCTTTGCTATAAACAGACAAGCAATCCTTATTAAGGTTGCCTTCGCATGAAGACCTCGGAACTGACATCTCAAGAAGCTCTTGAACATCCGAAACTCTTTGCTCTGTGCCACTGCCTGTACAAAACTGTTTCTGCAGTCCATGCAAAACCAAGAGATTGAATAAGAGAAACCAACTTTGTACACATCTACGCAGAAAGAAATATATTATGCTGAACGGGGATTATATGATGATCTGCCCAATCTGCTCTGTCCATGAAATGATAGCGCCCTAAGAGAGCCAATGCCAACCTTCTTCAAGCAACTTGTTTGTTCATCTGCTGACATAACTGCGTCTGGAACCACTGAGGAAAGCATAATCTACATGCGAAGAAACCATTGAATTTTCAAGCATTCACTTCTATGTACCAGCCGAAAAATAAGAAATCATGACATTGAAGCATGGCCACAATGTCCCTAATCGACTGCCTCAAATTTCCTCGAACCAAATGACTCCAACTACTTTCTGCAGGATCATGTCAGCCTTACGCTCTAGTCTCTCGATGGGTTCCGCTAGTAAAATCCTCCTCCTCTCTGAATTCACTTAATCGCAGTCATGTGTGACTGGGGAGTGTTGTCTTATATCACTACTCAGACCAAACTCATCGTTTGATGCATAAAATCGACACGGTTGTCAATACTTACTTTGGCCCTTTTTCAATTCACTTAACAATAGGATTCAATCACTACTTAAAGTCTTAACCGATGCCAGTAATTTATATGGAAGAACATCTGACTCAACCTCGACATCGTAAACAAGACAATGAACTAACAGAACATTTCACTTGAGATTTGGTTGGGTGAATCACCTAAGAGGGGACAATGATGCGATACCCAGTGAAGGTGAGCATACAGAAAATGGTCGACCTGGCTCCGTTTTTCAGTAGCATGAAAACGATTTCCTAGTCGTCCACTTTTTGAAGGTAAATTGTCCTCGTGAACGACTTTAATTGGAGAAATGAGGAAACAAAAAACCAGTTAATTCAGCTAAAATACAGATTCAATTTCATATATTCAGCATTTCCAACTCAATCAGTGGTGAAATGAAGAGCCTCAAAATACATTTCTATCAGCTAATATCACAACGTGTTTGTTTGAGAATGTCTACACTTTTCGAGCCAGGGTCCTCTGCTTTGTTGCATGCTGAACAACCTTTTCCTCCACAGGAAGGCCTTTTCGCCGCCTCACGGCATCGATCAGCTTTCTCGCTGTATTCGGAAGTACGCTAGAGCCATCTCCGAACTCCTCAATTTCCTCTTCAGTTTTGGGCACAAAGAAAGGATCCTCAGGAAGCGCTTCCCAGTGACTAAGTACAAGCAGAGCGCTAGCGGCTCCACCTGTCCATCTCCTCAGCTCATCGGCGAAACCAAAACTTTCAGCAACCGGCACATATGCATGGACCGTGAATAACGATGACCCTTCCTGCATTTCCTCCTTCAGAACATGAGCCCTTCTCCTACCCAAAACAGCATACAGTGATCCCAAGTTTTCAGTTGGAGTGTTTAACTCGCAGAAATACATGGCTTCAACAAGTCGGGGTTTATTTCGGAGAACTGCTGCTCTACAGGCTTCTTTGACTGTCGCCATAACTTGCCCCGTGAAGATGCCATGCTGCTCAGGCTGTTGATTATTTTCAGGTTCATCAGATTTTCCTGCCAAAGGAGAAATATAGGCCTCAACAACAAAAGCTAAGCCCCAGATTGGTTCATCGCACAAGGGGCCAGATGATGTAGCCAGTTGAAAGCCAGATATAATGCCACTCTCAAGACTCTTTGCTTCATCGTACAATTCTTGATTGGATTCTACAAATTGCTGGGCAGTTATATCATCGCAATCAGCAGTATCCAGAAAGCCTAATCTCTCAGATACATAGGCCGACCCTCGAACGAGAACAGCTTTGTCAGAAATCATTTTCTTGGAGTCTGGAGTGAAGAGTATATTTGGACCGACATGCCTAGGCCCAAGTGACCAAATCCTCCTAAGGAACTTAAGCCACTTTGCTCTACATTTATCAGCACGATCCTTGTCATTCTTGGCCGCTGAGCTGATCTCACTATCTATCGCATCTATTATACGTTTCTTAAGTGCTTCAGTTGGATTCTCCTCTTCCTTCGTTCCTGATTGCTGGGTTTCCACTATTTTACTGCTCGGTCCTTGCTTACCACCTATAACATCCCCAAGGAGGTCAGCACTCTCGTCAAGCACCTTAGTTAGTGCAGGTGGCAGTTTCATGACTTGCACTCGAATATTACACCTTCCATTTGGCGTAGTCTTCTCAACATAATCTAAGCTCTTAGATAATGACTTCAGGTTTTCTAGTAAATCGGATTGATCGCCCTCAATAGCCTCTTTATAGGAAACGAGGGGTGGTGAGACTTCTAATCTTACCTTAGCAAACCTCTCCTTCAAATCCTTTATGCACCTCTCTAGATGAACCTCTCCTGCAGCAGAAAGCACATGTTCACCTCTACCAGAAACACTGACTTCCACAAATGGGTCTGCTCGGTTCAGAAGCCTCAGTCCTCTCATAAGGGCACCCATATCTGCTGGGTCAGACGGCTCAATTGCCACTCGGAGGGTTGGAGCAACTTGGAAAGTCATGCTTGAGAAAGGCCAACAGTTCATAGTGGATGAAAGGGTCGCACTTTTCAATATATGCTGACCAAGGCCACGGATGGCTACAACATTCCCTGCCTTTGCAGAAGAAACGGGTTTTAAGCCTTGACCCATCATCAAGTACAAGGAATGCAAGTCAGCTACCTGCACATGCTTTTGCATCGAGTCTCCCTTGAGGGGATCATACAAAGCCGAAAGCACAAAAACTCTCTGCCCTGAAGAAAACACCCCGCTAAAAATCCTAGCAAAAGCAAGAAAGCACTCATCTGATTCTCCACCTGGACCTTCATCATTTGAATTGTTCAACACCTCCCCTTGTGGGCCTCTTTGAGGTAGCATTTTCACCGGGATAGCAAACATCTTGGATACAAAAGCAACACATGGTGCGTCAGGAGTACCATTACAATTCTCAACAGATCTTCTAACAATCTCTGCCTCTGCAAGCACGTCTGAGTCAACTCCACTATCTAAAACTTCTCTCTTCGGAAGCAATCGTGAGATGCGAAATGATTGCGCGGCAATTGGATCCGGCATACACCTAACGACCATGGATAAAATTGCATCAGAAAGAGGAAGCCAGCGGCTCATTATAGCTTGCAGCACAACTTTTGGATCCTTATTCTGGAGCTCCCGAGGTGGTATGGATAAATTAAACGATTTGATGAGCTTCACAAGCATCTCTTTCTCCCCATCAGGTTCTAGAGCTGCCTGGTAAACCTTCCAAAGTGGCTCCAGCACAAACTGGACAAACATGGGTTTAGCCTTATTGCTTCCTCCACCTAGTGCCTTCTTGCCCACTATCATCTTCGTTTTGTTGTTGTAGTACCTCGGACCCCAAAGCGCTTTCTGCAGCGCAGCTGCACTTGCCCCGAGCTTCGAAGCATAAAACTCAGCAAACTCGTTTATACTAAAGCCCCACCCGTCTAATGCACACACAAATGCCACATTCCCTTTCTGGGGTTGAAAGGTATCTTCCTCATCATCTTCGATCAATTGCAGATTCTCGTCATCGACCTCACCGTCGGCAGTACCCGCGAGCATTGAGTCCACGTCTGACAAGTACTTCTCCGACTTATAAGCGCTCACGATCCGATTAACCTCGTGGACTATCCTCAACAACCTGTTATAAGCCTCCACGGGGCTCAACTTCAGCTCGCAAATCAACCTATCAATTTTGTTGAGCACCAAGCAAGGAGTGAGCTTTTCGATCCAAGCTTGGCGCAACACGGCATGGGTTTGAATGTGGACGCCCTCTACGGCATCCACCAACACTAACGCCCCATCGCTCAATCGAGCGGCGGTGGACACTTCGCTACAGAAGTCCATGTGACCAGGGGAGTCTATGAGATTAATCGCGTAGTCCTTGTAGTTGAGAGCAATCGAAGAGCTCTTCATCGTAATAGCACGCCTCTGTTCCTCGTCTAAAAAATCCATGAACCGAAGCTTACCTGCGAGTTTCGGGTGGAGCAATCCGCCGCCACAGGACGCGATCAAGTGGTCGGCGAGGGTGGTCTTGCCGTGATCGACATGAGCGAGTATGCATATGTTCCGAACCTTCTTGGCATCATCAGAATCACCCATCGTTTCTGCTTGCCCTCCAGTCAATTTCGAATCAAGAGGCGACCTCCGGCAAGTTCCAAAATGAAGCCGAGACAAGTCGGCGCGTCCATCGGCGAGCTTTAGCGGCAGGTTTCGAGGAGATGAAGTTGGCGGCGGAGGATCGAACTGATTTGATTTGGTTGGGCTGCTGCTTCTTCGGTTGCGTGAATCATCGGGATTTTGGGTTTTTCGGGCACACAGGACGAAGAGTAAGAAAATAGTAAATGTCGCTCGTTAATTACAGAACCTTTCCCGACCAAAAAAATAAAAAATTATAGAACCTTTAGAATTTAGGTAATAACGATTTCTTTTATAAAAGAATCATAAAAAATTATAGGAATATGTTCACTAGAAGTCTTAAAACTTGTCACCAAAATGCAATGGAGTCCTAAAACTTACAAAAAGTGCAATCAAGTCCTAAAATTTATCAAATTAGTACAATTGAGTCCTTCCGTTAACTCCGTCCAACGGGCTAAAAGAAAACACTGACATGGCAAATTTTGATCAGTTCTCTCTCCTACATGACAAATAGACTCATCCAACTTATCTACGTCAGCAAAGCCGCATCGTTTTGGGTAATTAAGCATAATTACCCAAAACGACGTCTCTCCATTGCTCTCCTCCCTCATTCTCCACGTCTCCTCTCCCCATCATCTCTCCGTGTGAACCCTTCAACAATATGGCGTCCCGTGGGAGTCTCGACGGCGAATCGAGTGTCGTCGGAGACGGCGATGGTCTCCAAGTGTCTCTTGTCCTCGCGCTCCCCTTTCCCTCTTCACGTTCTCCATGGACGTCTCCTCTGTCAGAAACCTAAACCCCAAATCAAGTCGCTTTCTTCTCTATTAATCGAGAGTTCGACTCTTCACGTGGGTGCCTCGACGACTGTCGCAACCCGAGAGAATTAGATCAGGCTAATGGATTACCAGAGGTCCCTTTGTTTGATGACGCGGGGGAACTTCGGCGCGAGCCATCCCAGGCCCATACCAAATCACGACGGGAGTTTTTCGTTTCGATTGATTATCGATCGGGTTCGACCTTAGTGTGGTCGGGTGGCATGTGCAACGTGTACATGCAATTGGAGTCGCCACCAGTCATTTTTGGAAGGTTGACCGGATACCTTACCAAGCGATTGGGAGAATCCGTTCGGTTTTGCGGAACTAGAGAAAGTGGGTTCGGGGACTTGGTTACGCTGGTCTTTCTACCGACGCCCTTTCGATACCTAACGTTGAGTGATTATCTTAGCTATGATTTCATGCAGGTGCGATTTTCAAGTGAGGAAAGCCTAAATCTAGGTTTTATGCAGGTCGGAAAAACTAATCATATCAATCATAGTCAATAAAGTAAGTGCGCGACCAAAAATGCAGATAAATCACATCGAGATAAGTCATGCCATCCCTAGTAAAGCCCTAATGACTCAGCGAAAGTGTGATTAAGGTTTGGGGTCAGTTTGAGGAAGATTGGAGACAATTTTCCCAAAGGGGCAAAATCGTCATTTTCTGGGTAGATCGGGGATCAAAGTACCCAAAAATAGGTTTGGCTAGTTGATCGTGGTCATTTCCTATTTTTTGGAATTTTTTGGAATTTTAGGATTTTTTAATATTTTTAATGATTTTTGAATTTTTATGAATTTTTTGACATTTTCTGTTTTTTTTTGTATTTTTCTGATTTTTTTTTTACATTTTCAGGACCGGGTTAACCCTACCCGCGCCTCGTGGGCGTCCAGCCCGAACCATAAGGGTTCTGGGTTGGCCTAAACGACACTGTTTTAGGTAATTTTCTAATTTTCGGAAATTTTTTTGAAATTTTGCTCAACTAATGGAGCGCATTGTCGTGCAAATATCTCGGCCCTTGAACAAAATTAGCGAAAACCGATCACACCACACGAAACTAGATATAATAAGGTTTCCAAAACAATTAACGACTCGGGAAAAACTTGGCCGAGGCTTGAAAACGCCCACTTGAAGGCCAACACTAAAAAAAATTTCAACCCCTAACTTTGCATTTCATCGAGGCATTTTCAAGTGTAAATATCTTAATGCTGAAATCAAATCAGGGCAAACCGATCATACCACAAGAGACTAGGTATAATCAGGTTTCCAAAATAACCAACGGCTCAAGAAATGACTATCCGAGCGCGTCGTAATGGTGTCGAGAAAAAGGCTAGCCGCAAGCCCAATACTTAGCCAAAATCAAGCCCCTCACTTGGCAGTTTACTGAGGCATATTTAAGAGTGATTATCTCAGAGCTTAAAAACAATCAAGGGAAACTGATCACATCATGTGAAACTAGGTATAATCTAGTTTCCAAAATGATTGATGGCTCAGGAATTGACCAAACGAGCGCGCCGTAATGGTGTTGTAAAAGTGCTAGGTGCACAACCAACACCCAGAAAAAAATTTCAACCGCCTCACTTTGCAGTTCACTGAGGCGACTTTCGGGGATCGTAACTTAATCCATCGAGACAATCAAACCCAAAACCAAACATAAAAATAAAGTGCCACACACAGAGAGTAATATAAACTCAAGAAAGACCTCAAAATCCTAAGAAATCATCAAGAAATACGACCCCGAAGTAGCGACCTTGCATAGCTCAGAACACTTAGTAAAAAAAAATTTACCCAGAAATAGCCCACAGTAGCAAATTTAGAGGACCACAACTCACACCTCGATTACATCCAATGGGCAAGGAATATATCAATGCGAAGAGCTATATATCGAGAGCAAAATGAAAAATGAATGACTCTTAAATCAAGCAAAAAGAGAGAGAAAATCACCCCGAAAGTCAGGGATTTACATTGTTTTTAAATAACAATCAGACTTGAACATAGCCTACAGAGCCACTTCCCAACCCCATAACTTCCTCCAAGGATCAAACCAAAGGCAACCAAATATACTAACATTCTCTACTACATTCAAGGAACGTAACGAGTCCAAAGACACCGAAAAATAATCACGAGAAGGCCATGAAAATTGAGTGCAAAGTGGGTGAGTTGGACTGTTTTTGCATGCCAACACCTAGAAAAAGTTTAGTGCAGACATGGATAGATCAACAAGGCAACTTCGAAGGGGTATAACTTACGCCTCGATCACAACCATGGGTCACACGATATATCAATGCGAATACCTACACACATAGAACACATTTGAATGAAGAATATCCAAAATATCACTCAAAATGAGCACGAAAAACAAGTTCAAAGTCGAGGGTTTAAACCACCCGAGGCATTTCACCGAACACATTGCGTGCAATGCGAAAAGCATCAAACCGAGGCAAAATACGTGAAACCAAAGCATAGAAACATGATAATAGGGTCATATTAGCACGGAATGATGATCAAAAGTGGTTGGTTTGGCTCCGTTCGACCCGAGGATCGAACGAAGCCAAACCTGCCAAAATGCATAAAACTAGAGAAGGGTTGGTCGCGAAGGGGTATCGTACTACCTTTTTCGCCGACTCAAGCAACGATAGGAGATCGTTGATGGCTCGGTGTGTAGTGGGAGTGTCGGTGAAGGTGTGTAGATGCTCGGTTTCTCTCAAAAATCTCTCGCTCCCCTTCGTTTTCTCTCTCAAAGTTCGCTCACGACCACCCCGAACACTACCATGGCCGACCCTTTCTCTCTCGATTTCGACCCAAAATTCCCGAACCCCTCACTCTGTGACCTCTCTCCCGTTTTATAAAGGTTGTCCAGCAACCTTGCACGCTCTCCCGCTCTCTATACGACCATGGACAGCTCGGATATTCCCTCTCCAACGGCATTTTTTGGCTTTTTCCTATAACCATACGCCAGCTAGCTCCTATTACGCACGAATACAGCGCGCACAAATGACAAAACACAACGGTGAAGGTTTTGGAATGTGGCCGCGGGGAGTACGTGGCATGTGTGAGCTGGATTGACCGCAAATTTGGGCTGCAATTTGCTGGTTAGTGCTTGGGCGCGCGTCGGACCGGTGCAACGGTGGAAATAGGGCTGGGCAAGACGGCTTCGGTGATGAAAAGCCGTGAAAGTGGGTTCTTCGGGACCGGAAATGAGTTGCCGTCAAAGCCCAACCGGTATCGTCATTGATCGTGCCAGTTTTCGTGGTCAACTTTGTCGATTTCCGCCTAGGGGTCAGCTGCGCGCGTGGGAGCTCTTGGGGAAAGATAATGAATAGTAACCGGATCGCTAGGGCAGATCCGCCCAATCGGACCTACCCGATTTCGCCGATTTTGCCAAATTAAGCCCCAAAATGACCCATTTTCATAAAATTGAAGCTAAAATTGGGTTCTACAGCATGAATTTCATCTAGGAATGATGATATTGTTCAAAATTGATTTGAAATTGTAAGACACCCCCAAATTCTTAATTTGACCCAAAATTGAATGTTCAATAATCCAAAGCTTAAACGGCGAAAACGAATCAAACCACACCCACCAATGGATTCGGAACGATGAAAAATATAGGGTGGTGGGTTGGGATTTTCATGGGTACCCCTAGAAAAAATTTAATTTCATTTTTAGTGAAATCAGAGACTAAATTAAAAATAAAAAGTGAAAATAGGTCCTTTTGGCCAAAATTGAACAAATTCTCAAGGATATGGACCCAATTGAACTTTAAGGCACCATATACCAATGTCATGGCTTAGAAAAAGTAAAAATTGAAAATAAAAGGACTCAAGACATATTTTTTTGGCTCAATTCAGGGTTATGCTTGTGAAGACTCGCATGATCCCGAATCGAATTTTTTGAATCTTAAACCACCAAAATGAAAAGGGAATTAAAATAAAAATATTGACTATTTTTCATATTTTTCTGAACACGGATGCTATTTTTCTTAATTTTTGGCTATTTTTATAATAAAAATAAATATTAAAAAATGTCAAAAAATACAAAAAATAGTTTTTGCTCAAAATTGGTTCCTAAGGCTAGGCTAAGGCCTCCAAAGTTAATTTTACAATTTTATGAATTTTTTGCTATTTTTAATTAATTTTCTAAAAAATAAAATGATTAAAAATCAGGTGTCAACAATGACGAATCGAGCGACGCGCAGGTATTGCTTTATGTTTCCTCCTGTTTTCGTGGGTAGAGATTTCTCGCGTTTTCAGCTTTTGGTTGTTTGTCTTGATTTTGTGTGACCGACTTTGGCTGCCATGGGAGATGAACTCTCCTTTGAGTTGAGGCGTTTCGGTTGCTTTTGAGTTTTTAAGCTGCTTCTTTGTGGAAGAACTCTCTGAGAGCGAGAGATGCTAGAGTTATGAACGTTGCAGGTTTTATGCAATCAGCCTAAAAATTTCATGTTCCCCCAAAATATCTGAGCCCCTTCTCATAAACTTCCATTAGAAACTTTCCTTTTCGTGCATCTTGATTGAAAGAAGGCTAATGATACGTTAGCAGGGTATTGTGCTCTTGAGAAGCCATGGCTAGTTGCACCGCATTAACATCTGTCAAATTTGTTGCTGTTTTGGAATGGATTGGCATTGCAGGTTTTATAAGTTTAATAAAGACGATGTTATGCATGTGTTTACGACTGTTGATCGTACATGTTATGTTGTTTCGATCCATCAATTCTTGATGTTTCCCGTCGATCGTATGTGCTTTATTGCAGATTGCTCAATAGCGTATATTATTCTGCCAATTCAACATGTCAAATTAGCTTGATTATTGTGAAACCATTAGATTGATGTGATATTATTGCAGAATTTTTTTAGATGTTTTATGGCAGCGTAGATGGGTGATAGGTTTTGCCTACAATATTTTTCAATGAAGTAACCTGCAAGTCATTCTTCCTCATTGTAGGTTTTGCAGGTTTGCAACCTAGATATGCTCTCTTAATATGGTGACAAGAAGAATGAGGGCACCAACATCGACATCAAGTGGTGTTGCTGAAATGGTGTCATTCTTACCGAAAAATAAATATCTTGCTTTATATTTGCAAAATATCAGATTTTAAACTTTGGTAATAATAATGGCTCATTATAATGTTACATAAAAATCGTGAGACTACCAATATAAAAAGAATAGGCAATGCGGACGTCTCTCACCACAAACAAAAGCCTTGCTCTGCCCATTTCTCTCGTCTTTGCCAATTCAATCTTCTTATCATGGCCCTGAGCAATGCAAACTCTCTCCCTTAAAGACGAATATTATTCTCCTCTCAAAAGTTTTATAATCAGGAAAAAAAAGTACTCCAAGGTAATAAAAAAAAAGTAAAAAGTAAAAAAGGTTGCGTTAAGAGTCCCTTAAGACGAATAATTTAGAAAAAATTAAAAAAATTGGAAAGATTCCTGTTGGTTAACAAAAAAAAAAATCACACTAAATACTCGAGTAATGATTAGGAGAAGATCAGTGAGTGTTCATCGTAATCTAGAACAACCAATTATAAAGAAAACGAAGAAGATTAGTAGGAGATCATACTGAAATCGAAATCTCCAGCATAGCTGCAAATTTGGACAGAGATAATAATAATTTCGGATCCAAATCCGAATCCGAATCGTGGATCACTCGATTATTCGTCTAAATTATTCGTCTTAAGGGAGAGAGTTTGCATTGCTCAGGGCCATGATAAGAAGATTGAATTGGCAAAGACGAGAGAAATGGGCAGAGCAAGGGCTTTTGTTTGTGGTGAAAGACGTCCGCATTGCCTGTTCTCTGTTCTTTTTATATTGGTAGTCTCACGATTTTTATGTAATGTTATAATGGGCCCTCATTATTACCAAAGTCTAAAATCTGAAATTTTGCAAAATATAAAGCAAGTTATTTATTTTTCGGTAAGAATGACATCATTTCAGCAACACCACTTGATGTCGATGTTGGTGTCCTCATTCTTCTTGTCGCCATATTAAGAGAGCATATCTGGGCTGCAAACCAGCAAAACCTGCAACGCGGAAGAATGACTTGCAGGTTACTTCATTGAAAAATATCGTAGGCAAAACCTACCACCCATCTACGCTGCCATAAAACATCTAAAAAATTTCTGCAATAATATCACATCATGACATGTTGAATTGGCAGAATAATATACGCTTTTGGGCAATATGCAATAAAGCACATACGATCGACGGCAAACTTCAAGAATTGATGGATTAAAACAACATAACATGTACGATCAACAATCGTAAACACATGCATAACATCGTCTTTATTAAACTTACAAAACCTGCAAGGCCAATCCATTCCAAAACAGCAACAATTTTGACGGATGTTAATGCGGTGCAACTAGCCAATAGCCATGGCTTCTCAAGAGCACAATACCCTGCTAACGTCTCATCAGCCTTCTTTCAATCAAGATGCAATCAAGATGCACGAAAAGGAAAGTTTCTAATGAAAGTTTCCAAGACGGGCTCGGATATTTTGGGGAACATGAAATTTTTAGGCTGATTGCATAAAACCTGCAACGATCGTAGTTCTTCCACAAAGAAGCAGCTTAAAAAATCAAAAGCAATCGAAACGCCTCAACTCAAAAGAGAGTTCATCTCCCATGGCAGCCAAAGTCGGTCACACAAAATCAAGACAAACAACCAAAAACTGAAAACGCGAGAAATCTCTACCCACGAAAACAGGAGGAAACATAAAGCGATACCTGCGCGCCGCTCGATTCCTCGTCGAGGCGCCCACGGGAAAAGTCGAACTCTCGATTAATAGAGAAGAAAGAGACTTGATTTGGGGTTTAGGTTTCTGACAGGGGAGACGTCCATGGAGAACGTGAAGAGGAAAAGGAGAGAGCGAGGACGAGAGACGCTTGGAGACCGTCACCGTCGCCGACGATGCTCTATCCGCCGCCGAAGCTCCCGAGCGACGCCATATTGTCGAACTTTAGATTTGGGGCTTTACGCTTCACACAGAGAGACGATGGGGAGAGACAATGAGGGAGAGGAGACGTGGAGAATGAAAGAGGAGAGAGATGGAGAGACGTCGTTTGTTTTGGGTATAATTACCCTAAACAATGCCGTTTTGCTGACGTGGATAAGTTGGACGAGTATATTTGCTAAGTAGGAGAGAGAACTTATTAAAATTTGTCACGTTAACATTTTCATTAGCCACGTTAGACGGAGTTAACTGAATAACTCAATTGTATCAATTTGACAAGTTTTAGGGTTTGATTGCACTTTTTACAAGTTTTAGGACTCAATTGCATTTTAGTGACAAGTTTTATAACTTCTAATGAATATATCTCAAAATTATACCCAATGGAAAAATTCGAAATAAGGGCTTGAAGAACCCTCATTTTCTCAAACAAGAACATGAAGTGGACCCTATTTCAAAGAAGGGCCTGAAGTGCCCTCAATGTTTAGAAAAATGATTTGACGAAGGATGTTTTCGTCATTTTTACATTTTATGTATTTTTTTCTCTTTTTTTCGTTTTTCCTTTTATTTTTTCCATCCTTTTCACTAGTGATCGATCTCAGATGATGACCAGCCACCGGCGAGGGTTGGGCGAGGCAGTCGCAAGCCTCGCCTAGGCAAGGGCCGGACACACTTGAGCGAGGCGAGCCCTCCCCAACCATAGACGAGGCCGGCCCTCGCCAGATCTGGGCTAAGGTCGCCTCACCCGCAGCTGGGGAGAGCTTGGGTGAGGTTGCCAACTGCCTTCGAGCCCTCGCCGACCCCAACAAAGAGAAAAACGAAATAGCAAAAATGAAATGAAAAAGAGAAAACTAAAAAAATAAATGAAAAAAATATCCTTAGTCAGGCTCTTCTTTTAAAACAATGAGGGTGTTTCATGCCCTTACTTAAAATAAGATCAATTTCATGCTTTTATTTGAGAAAATAATGGCGCTTTAGGCCCTTAATTATAAAACCTTTAAAATGTTAGGATAACGATTTTTTATGAAAGAATCACAGATAAAACATAATAAATTTGGATTGAAGAAATCGTTTCACGGGATTATCGAACTGTCATTTCAAAGGAGTTTGTACTTTTTAGGGCTCGTGTATTTTGTTCTTGACAAAAAAAAAAGTCTTTTATTTCTTTTTTAAAAAATGCCAAGAATTCTCAGAAATTATAAGTTTTTTGTTTCTACTCGCTAAATTAAATGAAAGAAAGTATGGTCCTCTAATAATTTTAATGTTAGTGTATGTAGAAACGACACACGAATGGAGAATCAAAATGTCAAGTTTGACAATTGCAAATCGAGAATTAAATGATTCGTGATGAGATTTGCAGTAAATCTAAAATTAGTATTCGATGCATATATAAAAAACTAAACGACTATCACATCATATCATTAGAAGACTTGTACAATGCACACAACTTAAGAAATTATTCTCTTACTTTAACGATATCATGAAATTTAATTATAATATTTTGGTTATAGTCCTTTTTGTATGAACAATATCAGTAATTTGATCCGATATTTTCTTTTACCAAATCCGCGTATTTTTATATGATATAATCAGTGCCGTTTTAACATATATCTAGTGTATTTTATGTGCGTATTTTATCTTTAATATTTCTGTTCTTATTTTTTGTAAAAGAATATCATATGCAACACTTTCATATGAGCTTAAATGCTCTCATCAACTGAAAAACAGGAAACAAAATAAAAAAAATAAAATCAAAAATTTAAAAAAGAAAAGAACAATAAAAATAAGTAAAAAGAAATATAATGTGAAGTTGCGTATGGAGAAAAGAGAAGGGAAAATGAAAGAGGAAATAATTTTCTCCACTTTTGAATGTGTTTTTTCCATTGACAGGAATGTTTTCCTTGACTAAATCTCAAGGTAGAGTGCTTCAACCCTGCCCTCTCATACTCTGCTCTCTCTAACTTATGATCTGCCTCTTTGCAAAGTATGGGAGTCGAATCCCACATCTATAATACTAGCGTCCCATCTCCCCCCTTCATTCCTTTACCGGCAAGCGTAGCTCTCAGTGCTTTAACATGCATCTTCTGTGTTTATTTTCAAAGAACTATTTTTTCTTCAAATTCCTTGTGTCAATTTTTTCTTTTTCTTTTTAAGTGTTGGTAGTTAAAATTATATTTTTTTCATAAACATACGCATAAAAATCATGTTTTTTTTAGGGGGGGAGGGGGGTTCCAAACATAAAAAATCATGTTGAAAAGATTGACAGTGATGTATTTCTGTATGAGCTTATTTGCCCATTTAACCTACACCTACAGTACCATAAAAATTGGCCCTACAGAAGAGTTTGACGCCATTTTCAGCAGCCAGATTGCAGACCCTTTTGAAAATCATAGTCCATTGATTCTTGATTAACCCCATAGAAGCTGATTCCCCAATCCCATTCCCACGTTCTTGTCCAACCTATTTCATGTTCTTCAACGTTCTTGATTTAAAAGTAAGATCGATCGATCGACCACCGACATGTATGCGTCAACAGCTGCAGCCGCCCTCGCAGATCTTGAATCCCAAATCCCCTTCATAGCACAAATCCACCTACAAGAGCTCTCTTGAAGGTGTGCGTTCCTTGGTGGCCTTGTACCTGAAGCGGCAACCTCCGCAACCCCTTGGCGTGAGCCAGACAAGGGACGGCGGACTCCACCGTGCTCAGGTGGTGCGACAATAGCTCCCCTGCTCCTTCTCTCTCTATTTTAATTTTTTTTTTTGTTTCCTTTTTTTTTTTTTTCAAATGTCCTTCTGCATATTTCATAAAGCATTTGTTTTGATATAATTGTTCTAAGATTTTAAATAGCCTCCTACGATGCTGATGTCGTGGCTCTTGGCATATCGCCTTAGCGGATTTGTATTACTCGAACACATCTCCTTCAATGCCGACCGGAATCACAAGCCTTGTTCTCGTCGTCATCGTACTCAAAAGAGCAAACTTTCTATCCATATACCGAATCGGGTCTAGTGGCTTCTGATTGAAGCTATTCCGTAGTGTTATTGGTATATGCGTCACGTGAGACCCATCAAATCTGATCACATACACAGTCTGGAGTTTACATCCATCAAATATAAGTGAGAATTCAAACATGACATTACTCATCTTTGTCGAGAGATGACCGATTGGACTTTCCAACTTACAATATTTAGCCCTTGTTTAGTTACGGATAACATGCGATATGGACTGAATTGCACAATTTTTATTTTTTTTGTTCAAAAAATTGCACAAAGTGAAAAGCTTTAAAAACTACTAGTACCTTTATTCCTTACGAAAATAATCCTCGAACTTTTCAGGCCCAGCCCGCCCAAAAGACCGAGCCTGGAATTTTTGTCCAGGCCAGCCCAACGGGCCTAAAAGTTCCAATATAGCGGCGGGTCTGGGCGGGTCTGGGCGGGTCTGGGCGGGCCCGCGAGGTCTATCATCAACAACAGTTTGTCAACTCCGTTGCTTGCTCTTTCTCTGCACACAATCTTGCTCCTTCCTTCACTTTCAAACCAGGCGTGAGCATTCAACGAGATCAAGAACTGATGTGATTCATTTGCCCAACCTATCTAGGCTAGAAGCTACACAGGAAGAACCTAGCTTGTGGTGCCCAACATGGAGCGAAGAGGGCACCTGCAGTGCAGAAACCCAGACGGTTTACATAATTCCTACTGCGAGAAGATACAACAGATAAACATGGACATCACTGTCAAAACTGGCGCGAATACGACCCTCCCATTAATCAACCCAGTCAATAATACATAGGGCCGTGTTGGGGGCGGTTGCTATTCAATTTACATTAGTGATGGATGATCGAAAAGTTAGCAGCAATTGGGTGGACAATGGACATGCACACAGGCCTGCCCTCGTGGGTCCTCCTCTTTTAAGACCCCTTGGCTTCCTCATTCATGATGGACTGAGCCAATGATATGATGCAGCGAGAAGCGAGGACGATGCGCGCTCGCGAGGAGTCGGCCAGGAGAATCAGAATGAGCTGGATCGAGAAGCGAAGGCGGAGTCGGGGGCATCGACGTGGCGGTGGGTGAGAGCAGTAAACCCCGGCTTCATTATCGTGCATATAAGTTGATGAGGCGAGAGAGACAGAGAGAGAGAGGGTGGTTGCGCTCTCTTCATCGCTCACATTGGACACCCCACTTAAGAAGGAGGGGCATTAAAAATATGCAGATTGCGCTGTAATGGCTCCATGAAGCAGACATTCATTTCGTGTGGGAACAAGACCCATCTTCTCTTTTACAGGAACGATGCCTTGGCATCTGCTCTCTTCCCCCAACAGAATCTTTTGGGACGATCGAAGACTTATGTTACGAGGGCAAAAAAAAATTATATAACGTACCTCTCCCTCTTCCTCTGAGCTATTATATGTTAGGGTTTTAATGAGGGCTCGTTTGACTAGAAGCTGATTCCAACGAAGTTTCCATGGAGGCCGCTCTTGTTTAATTCGTCTGTAGATCTCTCCTCGGAAGGATGGACAGAACAGGAGTTCTGTCTGAAGGCGACATTGAGACTGCCAACTTTTTTTATTTATTTTTTTGCCCTATCCAACCTACGTGTGTAAGGACGCTTCGCTACGAGATATACTCATTGCAGACGAGAGTGTATGACCTGTAGATGCGTTGTTTCTCTAAGGATGTTTTATTTGATGACGAGGATCTTAATCACGATGGAGTGAAACCCTCAAAATTCATTAGAGACGTCTTAACATCGGCCCCCTCACCATAAAAGTTCAGCAGATTGGTGGGGCTATCTTCAACTCTCTCTTTTTTTCCTCAGCATATTTTCCTCAAATAAAGATGAATGAATAAACGAAAATATTTTCAACATCCACGAAGATGTTCATGCATATATTATTGTCAGTAATAAAAATATTTTTAATTAATTAACTATTTCAAGTGATATGCGCGATTCTTTTTAGGAAAAAAAAAAGCTGAATATCTTCCTCAACTATGTAAGGTGTCATACGGTTATTGATGTTTTTTCCGTGTGAAGTTGTGCTGTGATATAAGTATACATAAACAATAGGTGTTACCTTTATCCATCTCGATCAGAGCCATTTACGTTAATCATCAATTTTTACGACTTTCATTGTCAATTTTTTTTTTTCTGAATTCGACCCTGGTGGGCCAACTGGGCCCTTGTCGGCCACAATGAAAAAAAGAAAAGAAAATATATCTAAAAATTGTAAGATTTATTCACGTCAGCGTCAGTCGTGCCACGTAGGACGGGCTGGCGTCCAAATTGGCAATTTTCAGCTAAAATAGGCCGGACGCATTACATCATCCCGTCTAAATTGGCAATTTCTAGCCAAAATTGGCCGGACGCATTACATTGGCACAAATGCAAAAAATTTAGGATTAAATTACTTTAATTAAAAGGTTTAAGACTGAATTATCATCATTGCAATAGGTTTACGACTTTTTTGGTACCTCCCCCAAGCAAGCAATATCTATCTTGTGTATGAAAAGATGGATGGACATCCTGTAATTTGAATCATTTGTACATTAAGTTTCGAAACTCTTCGATTAACAAACCCTCGGTGCTGCTCAAAAATAATAAATCTAATTTCGTTAATCCGTTACTAACAAAAAAAAAAAGAAATTATCGCTTCGTTGTATCGTGTACGGTACTATATTTTATGGTAGTTTTGAAACGACAATGAGTGTTTTGACCACACACACAAAAAAAAAAACTACAATGAGTCAACTCACTTCTTGTACTCTAAGTTACTCAATTTAACATAATCGCTTGCTTTGAACGGTAAATTTTGAGTTTCCACTTCCAGAGCACATTTAATAAGGCTTCCTGAGAAGAGAACCTTGAGAAAGCGTGCTGGCACCAGCAAAACCAGGCCCGAAATTTCCCAAGGCATTAAAGTCGAAGGGCGAGAGAGAGAGAGAGGGCGGTGGGGATATGCTGTGGTCGCCCCTCTGGGAATAATCAAAGTATGGCCCAATCCAGGTTGGCCAATCGTGTTCCGCCAGCTAGCCCCGCCTCAGCTCCTGAGCAGGTTGAAGCTTGGGTTCGGATGGGTGCACGAAACCTTTGTTCTACTGGACCACATGCCCTCCTTCCTTGATGGCCTCATTGATGATTTCTTCTTCTTCTTTCTTTTTTGCCATTCAAAAATCAATCTCTCACACACGCGCGCGTAATAGACCTGTCAAGATAGATCATAAATTCATTTTTTAACCTATATATGATGGGCTAAGTTAGTATATGAATTAGTTATATTCAATACATAAGTCATAAAATGGTTTAAACATAATATGAGTATCAAATGATCCGTAAATAGATTATAAATAAGTTTACAACTTACTTAAACTCAACTCACCTCTATGAACCTCCCTTCATTCTTTCTCTCCCTCATTCAATCTCACGCTCATTCACTCCGCACTTTCACCTCAGTTTGAAGAATATGTCTGAAGAATATGTCTCGAGTTGGGTATGTACTGGATATGAGTCGGATCGGGTATGAGTCACTAAATTTGCATTGAATGAAAATAAGTTAAATAAGTTTATCGAAATATTTTCGACTCAACTCAAACCCAATTTAACGGCTTAACACACACACACACACACATATTTGCACCACGAAGAAAAAGAACGTTAGTGAATAAACCCAATTCTTTGAATTGACATTGCGGATGTAATTATCTCGAGATCTTCTCTTTACGTGCAGTCTTTGTGCCTCCAGACGTACATGTTTAGAATAAATTGTTTCCGAGGTGTTCATTCGTGCTCACGCGCATTCTCTCGATTCTTGAATAGTAAGTTCATCATATTCGAGATATATTATAATGAGCTCATCATCGCGAGGGGATGTTACGTTTAATCATATCATTAGCATCGTATTTTAACGACTGAGAAATCGATGGAGTGTCTAGCTTAGGATTCGCTTATGTCTGGAGGGAAGCAATTTACGAGATTACATTACATCAACTTGGCAAAATCGGATGTCCATGTCGTGTCGATGTGGGTAGCTATTCTAGTTATGTGGTCAAATCTCTCCAGCATGTAGTTATGTCTATGCAATCTCGTAACGTAACCCACGACCGCGACACGAACCTAATTTTGCTTCAACCTCAATACCTAGAACCCTACTCTAACTTCACATCCCTCGAAGCCTCCAATCTAAACATCTCCGAGCGGTTTTCCCTTTAAAGCAAGCAAAGGAACTAAATGTCGACAAGAAGTTCAGATGAAGATCATAGATGTAGGCAGACCAATTAGGTTTTATATTATTGTTCTTTAACAATGATTCTATGAGACATTTACACCGATATGTTAAATCAATCTATAAGGTGACAAGACGGCTTTTTATCGGGTGTTTAAATAAGCACGACTAACAGTGGTCACTCTTAAGGATATGGGCATCGAATGTCTCTTGGTCACTTGTTAAGAAATAAGGTAAGATTTTCCCATTTCGATGCATAGTTTTTCTTGTGGTCTATACATAGTTATATTGGAAATCGAAACGTTTGTTATTGAAACATGTTCAGTGAATATCTTGGACGCATTCATTAACGCAACTGGAACTTCAAACACCCATGAAACATTTGGAAACGTATAGGGTCCATTATTTTTCTGAGAAACGAAAGACTGGGGCAACCGGTTAACTACAAATTCATGAACTTGCTCAATATGCAAGATGGATACATATAATATCATTGCTAGACAAAATTCAAACACAATGAATTAACGCTAATAGAAATGTACAGAGGAGGGAAACGGAAGAAGGAGAAGAAGAAGAAGAAGAAGAAGAAGAGTGAACAGTAATTAAGAATCAAGAGCATTAAAGCCTAGCCTCTTCATTGTCTCCCTCTCTCTCTCCATCTGCAACAACTTGCCCAGAACCACATTAAACATCGACTGAAAAAGGCTAGACTGATGCTCTCATTCACTTCTACCATTCTTAACTAAAACCCAGAACGAAAATTACATATACTGATGACAGGAAGATGAGATCACAGTCATATATTTCGCGCTTGGACTCTCGCAGCATTAAATTTTGACAGTAGCTAAAGAAGAGCTACAAAAATAAAACCAAGTACCCACCACCAGCTAGTGACTTTATTTTTTTTGTTCCCTTCTTCTTCCTCTAGTTGTGAAGAGGATTTGGACCTGTGTGAATTATTCTCTTGTCTTCTTCATACACAGTGTCTGGATCTCCATTGGCATCCGCAAGCTCGTCGCTGCTAGGGTTGGAAGGTGCATGGACGGTGACCGCGTGAAAGGTCTTCGCTTTTCTTGGTAGGGACTTGACGCTGATGGCAGCAGATCGGTCGCTGCTAGTCGTCGCTCCTATTTCACCAGACGTCTCCGAAGAGACGCTTCTACTAGCCGTCGACGCCCTGGTGCTCTTACCTTGCACCGCGAGAAGCAGAATCAGCTCCGCCGAGAGAACTAGGACGACCCATAACAAGAAAACTGCGCTCCCCGCTCCAATACAGTGTCTCCTTCCCGTTCTTGTCCTTGCAGACTCTGCAGAAGCTGTCATTGCACTGACTTGAGCAGAAACTCCCAAAAATGAGATCTCTTACGGTGAAGCGGACTTGAGAGCGGGACGAAAAGTGGGGTTTTGACTGAATTCTGAGAAGAGAACCTTCTGTGGGAACTTTGAGAGAGAGAGAGGGAGAGAGAAGAGGAGACACAAAACCTCAGTTCTTGCTTATCTTATGGGTTCAGTCACATGACCCTTGATTCCTGGAACCTTCTTATAATTTCTTATGAAGCAGAGAGTGTCTTGACAGTGTTGTGAATATCTTGGAGTTGGGAAACCCTCTTTCTGAGCTCTTTGATTTTTGGGTGTGTTTTGGCATCTGGTGGCTTGGTTGCTTCTGGGTTTGGTGCAATTCTTTCCCTTCTTTTTTGCACTGATATATTGCTTGGGAGAGGGTGTTGTGGGACTGTCCAGTATTAATAGCCGTTGTCTCCGGAAATTTATTTAAATCTTGGTGTATTTTATTCCCCAATTGGCATAGTACAGGGCAGTGAAGTTTGAAGAGAGCATGGGTCAACAAGCTCTGGGTCATTGGACCCCTCGTCTGTGTTCTTGCTATGATTGGTCATAGCAAGTTGTGGTCTTGTTGGGTTAGCATAGATTTTGTTTCTTTTAACAACACCCTTATTGATCAAGAATCAACAAAGTATCTTTTGAGATAAGGTTGAGTTTGGTTATTTAGAATCGTGAAATATTATAAGGGCTACACACACATATATGTATAGACGAGCGCGGAACACACAAAAATAGGTTGGTCTCCTTGATCACATATCTTAAGTGCATCCACCATTCACAATTATCATGTAAAAATTTCCAATGGAGTTAGTAAGGTGGTAAACCGGCACGACCCACAGAACATGTGGCATGACATCCATGGGATGATGCACTTACATATTTCTATCAAAGGACAAGGGATATAGAGACCTGGCTACCTGAAACTCATGCGATTCCCTACAAATCCTGCTAACTAATTAAGTACTGCATTTGACATGTACAATTGGTCCTAACCCACAAGAACTTGCATGTAGTCGGTGAGACTCGAACGAGTGATCTACAGCTTACGAGCGGGAAAATCTTCCAAAGTCTCAAGCCAATTGCCCCGACCCTGAAGTGGTTTCTCGCTTGATTTGATTATAGAAGACCGCATTCAGGACTCTTGAACAAAACAACTGGGCCTCCGAACGAATGCGTTCCCATAAGGGCCGAGGGACGGTTAAGAGCCCAACTAGTTCATGGGGGAGATTTCCTTTTCTGGGCTTTATCGGCCCAATCCGACTTCCCCGTGACAGTGGGCTAGTTGAATCTGCTTTGAATCGGCCCATCCAGTTTCTGCATTCCCTCTCATAAGGACTACACTATCCCACGAAGGTTGAACAGCTTCAGTTGGATAGCTCATCGTCGATGAAGTGTCAGATTCTAGTTTGATGAGTTTGATCCGAGCGAGAGATAAAGAAGTACTTCAGAGTCTCTAGACACGCAAGGGTTTCCGCAGGGGGCACCCAGAAGCAAATCCTATGTTTCCCCTTTTAGCATATTTGGACATTATATGCTCAAAGGTGTACACTGGCTCCTGAATTTGCCCACGTCATGCTACACACATGTTATAGGCTCAAAGGAAAATGGCAATATTTTTCGATGTTCGGCTTAAACTTAAAAAAGAACTTAAAAATATTTTTAAAAATCAATTTCCTTCGTACAATTCATTTAATAATTTTCTATCATTAGTTTTAATTTTTTTTATTTAAAAAAAATCAATTTTTTTCTTTAAAAAAAACCAATTTTTTATTATTATTTTCCCTTCTTATTCGACTAGCCGCCAACCACAAGCAAGGCTTGAGCGAGGCCAAACCTCCCCGAATCTGGCAATTCGAAAAAGATTAATACCACGAAAAATCTCAAACCAGTACAACTACGATAAATTTACCCAAAAATTCCAAACGGGTACATTTATACATATTTACCCCAAACTAATTTTTTTATTACGAAAAATCCAAAATTGGTATATCTTAAACAAATTTATCACGTTAAATTGATAGACACTAACTTGTTAGAGATTTAATGTACGAGTTTTACGATAAAAAAAATTAATTTAAAATAAATTTGTCACGAATATATAAAAAAATAATAATAAACGCGGCAGGAACCACGGAGATACGACGGCGGCGATAGCCGAATGGACTTGTGATTGCAAAAACAAACATTTGAGCATATTTTTTTAAAAACGTCATTGTTTTTCTTTATTTACTTCTTATTTCTGAACAGAAATTTATTCCCGAGCACAAAAGAAGATCAGTTAACGCAAACGAATTTCTTACTCTTTTTCTGTGTCTGTGTCGGAGAACAAAGAACAACAGAAAAATAAACCAAACAGACTCCACAATTCACGTTGCAGAAGAATCGAACCTAACATCGCACAAAGCATTAAATCGCAAAGGATACAAATTTGATCTCGAGCTCGACAATGTCGCTCGACATCGAGTGAAAAAATCCGCCCAAAAATCCGACCAACAGTACGACAAAATAAACCGACCAACCGTACACAGAATGGGATTTAATCGTGCAGCGTCCCCAAGATGTCGTCATCCCTGTACAGGTGATACTCCTTCTCTCCCAGTTTCACCTGAGTCCCTCCGTAATCCGGCAAGAGCACCCTGTCTCCCTCCTTGACCGAGACCGGGATCGCGTTCCCGTGCGCGTCTCTCGCCCCCTGTCCCACCGCCACCACCTTCCCCGAGTTCAGCTGTTTTCAGAGACACAAACGGATCGAATCAATCGAAACGAAACAGACGGCGGACGGATGGACGTAGTTACCTGGGAGGATTTCTCCGGGAGCAAGATGCCGGCGGTGGTCTTGGAGGGAGGGACGATCTTCTCCACCAGCACGCGGTTCAGCAGCGGCACTAGTCGCTTCGCCATTCTCGTCCTTATCGTTCGGGGCTCCGAGCTCTCGAGCTAGGGTTTTAGGGGGGAGTTTCAAGCTGTAAGAAGGCTACGATGAGGGTCTCTGAGGGGCTTTAAAACTGAGAGGCTTGAAGCTTCGTGAAGAAAATGGAAGGTTCTAGGTGCTAGGGTTTTTCGGCTTGGGGATGGTTTAACGAATAGACGATATGGGCCTTCTGTTTGGGCCATGGCTTCGTAGGATTCACGCCCCATGGCTCGGAGTTGGGCTTTTGATGGCGGCTGATGGGCCTCGACTCCAGTCTTGGTCGCGATCGACGGAGATGTCTCCGTCGTGCTATGCATATATATACATGAATCGGGGGAAAAGTGTTAAAAAAGTCCTAAACCTATTTCATTGGTGCCGGTGCCAATGCCAATTCAGTTCTAAATCTTTTATTGGTGCCAATTCAGTCCTAAACCTTTTGCATTGGTGCCAATTCAGTCCTAAACCTTTTATTGGTGCCAATTTAGTCCTAAACATTTTGTCTTTCTAAACATTTTGATATATTTTAAATATTTTAAATATTTTAAATAATTTCTTATTAAATATTTTGGTTTTTTCTTCTTTTTCTTTTCTCAATCATTAAATATATTTAAAAATATCCACGTCAGCGCCAGCGGTGCCACATAGGACAACCGACGTCCACGTCAGCGAATTTTCTGCCAAAATTGACCGGGTTGATTCAATTAACAGAAATGCAAAAGGTTTAGGACTGAATTGGCACCAATACAAAAGGTTTAGGCCTGAATTGGCACCAATGCAATAGGTTCA
Source organism: Lenwebbia sp. NSW1173648 (assembly GCA_029784005.1). Lineage (NCBI taxonomy): Eukaryota > Viridiplantae > Streptophyta > Magnoliopsida > Myrtales > Myrtaceae > Lenwebbia > Lenwebbia sp. NSW1173648. Next base: position 4,872,504 of record JARCGZ010000011.1, read on the forward strand.
GGACTTTTTTAACACTTTTCCCCATGAATCGGCGACATGAATAACCTTAAACAGTTGTTCAAGGTGGTCAACGGACCGCATCCGACTCCTCACCTTAAGCCGGGATTCGAATTGCACCGTTCGTCAATGCTCTTTGGGTTACCCACAGGAGCACCGACTCCTCGCTTAACGCATGACTAGTATCTAAAATTTCTAACACCATTGCCCTTTTCGGACAATGAACGTGGCTTGATCTGGTAACGAATTGAATTTTCAAGAGATTTGTCGCAAAATGGATCAAAAGTTAGGTTTTGGGCTTTTATATTTGCTTTGGTACATGTACTTTTTATTCCCCTCCGCATGCGGCTCCCTTATATGTGGTGAGTGTAGGTGTAAACGAGAGGATTCGATTTTAAAAGACCGAGCGCGCTTATTCTTTAGTAGTGTACGAATCATGCAGACCAATATAATATGAATCATTAATTATTCTAGTCCCATTAGAAGCCGCATTTAATCAACGATCCCCGATAAATTTAGTCTACATAGTCTATTGACTATGCAATGTCTTTTTCATTTCTCTTATTTATTTCCACGGACGTTTGCCCACCTTACTCAACTCACATAAATTTGTGGTTTCTATTTTATTGATCTTCTCGCTATATTTTTGGCTAGAAAATTATCAAAAAAAATCCTAAACCTATTGCATTTTAATCGAAAAACACTGACGTGACGATTCAATTAGCAACGACAATCCTATGTGGCATACCAGCGCTGACGTGAATATTTTTTAAAAAATTTTCATTCTTTTTTTATTTTTCTAAATTTTTTCTTTCCTTTTTCTGTTTTTTTTTTCCTTTTCCTTTCCCCAATGGCTGGCCACCTGCGATGCCCGGAGAGGGCTAGCTGAGGATCACCCTTGCCCGATCTGGCGAGGGACGGCCTCGCCTGGGTGAGGCGACCCTTGCCCTACCCGAGCGCGGCCACCCTCAACAGTTATAGGCGAGGTCTCACATTCACTTAAAAGTTTAAGCCAATACGTTATGGGCCAATTAGGATATATTAACTACTTAACATCACATCAATTCTGTGATGTGAGGCATCTCTAACACAACTCACTTACACGTGCATCCTAACAATCTCCCCCATATGTGTGAGCTCAGTGTTAGGTCTGCTCCCCATTAATCCATGTTTCCTTCTGCATCTAAATATCTCAACTTGAATCGCACCCAACCTCATAACCATGAGGTCTGCCATCGAGCGCACGTTGCTACACCAAAACGCTCATAGCCCAAAAATCGCATTAGCCACTAACCATCGGCTCTGACACCAATTTGTTGAGAGCGAATAGTAGAAGCCCAATACCTTTCAGTTGGGGAGAGAGCCCAAGTCTAAGTCCATCAATATATCCAATTGGACCCACCTTCGCTAAAAAACTTAAGCCAATGAATTATGGGCCAACGAGGATATATTAACTGCGCAACACCACATTAATTCTTCAATGTAGAATTTCTCTATCATAACTCACACATGCACCCTAACAACGCCGTCCCTCGCCTAGCCCTCTTCGGGCATCGTTAGTGGTCGGCCATCACCCAAGACTAGGCAAAAAGGAAAGGAAAAAAATACCAAATGGAAAAAGAAAAAAAAAGCGTCAACATTAGGGCAGGTGCGCCACATAGGACAATGGTAGCTGAATAAAATTGACCGGAAAGACTATATCGGCAAATTGTGAAAAGGTTTAGGACTGAATTTGCACAATTAAAAGGTTTATGGCCAAGCGATTTGAAAAGCTGATAGTGTAACAGTATAACGGTGCAATCTCAATCGCAAGTGTAATGAATGGCAAAAAATATTTAGCAATCATGGCGGGACCCACTTCTGATCTTATGTCTAGCATTTCACCGTTATACTGTCATACTATCATGCTAGCAAGATCTTATGACTAAATAGACACAAATGTAATATGGTTATGAATTTTTTGGTAACTTTCCCTATTTTTGGCAACACACGTTGGTGCGCTTCAATGTAGATCAAGCAGTAGATCAAGCAGGTCGTCACTTTCATGCAACATGATCTTAGATGTACGTAGGAGACAGTCTTTGAACGAGATTGACTTGTATTATTGATAGAAAGAAACGTTCTTATCAACATGGTAATCATATTCTTGCTCTACAATCATCGAGACTTGTCGAGACCAGATACAAGTTCTTCTAGGGGTGGGAGTGAGGATAATGACGTTCAACACAGTTATATCGTGTGGCCACAATCAACGGCAAAACCCGTTGATAATTCATGTGATCACCTCAGACGCGCGTTCAATCCTCGAGCTAACCCCACCTCCTGCTGAGGTTCATGACAAATTAATCATCATTTAGAAGGGACAGATTGCCTGGATGGTCAACGTTTGCACGAAATGTATATTTTCTAAGAGCCCAATCGATTAAGGAAAAGAAAGCAGCTGCCTTACAGATTCTGCAAGAAGCTTCTGATGTGATACATGGGGCATAACCAAAAATAGTGACCTTATAGTGGGCAAATAAGAAAATATATTTTGACTTATGAAATATTCAAGATCTGATTGATGAGACGAGATGTCCGGAGAGTTACTTTTATTTTAAGAACGTTTCGTGCTAGTTCTAATTAGTAGGGATTGGGTTGGACTATGTGACAAATTACTATAGAGCTGGTGACAAAATGTATAAAATGGATGATGACATTATGGAAACATAATATTTTGAACACTTTCCAGACGGAAAAAGTATCCAAAAAATCATAAACCTATTGCATTGGTATCAATTCAATCCATCCAGCCAATTTTAGCAGAAAATGGCTGACATGGACGCCGATCGTGGCACGGGCGACGCCGACGTGGATATTATTAGATATTTTTCTTTATTTTTTTTTCTTTCATTTGTTTTCTTCCCTTTTCTATTTACCTTCCTTTTTTTCTTGCTTTCTATTTGCCGGTGGCCGGCGAGGGTCAGCCTCGCCGAGCCACACCTAGGCAAGGGCGAGTGTCGACGAGGCCCCCCTGCCAAATCTGGTGAGGCCGACCCTCGCCTAGGCCAAGGGGGCCTCACCGGGTGTTGCCTAGGCGAGGTTCAGTGACGCGATGCCGACCCTCGCCCAAGCCAGGGCGAGGCTCTTGGGGCCTCGACGGCCAACGGCAAACAGAAAAGGAGAAGAAAAAAAGAAGAAAGAAAAACATAAATTAAAATATTAAAAAAAATATCCACATCAAAGTCAACCTTGCTAGAGGGTTCGGCGTCCACGTCAGTAATTTCATGTCAAAATTGGCAGATGGACTGAATTGGTACCAATGTGAAAAGGTTTAGGATTAAATTGGTACCTATACGATATGTTTAGGATTTTTTTGGTACTTCCCTCGACTAGGGTATATCCGGCTAGTTAGGATAACCTAATTAGAACATTAAATTAAACCACTTAAATAGTGTGATATTTGTTAGCACCTAAAATTTGGCTATCATATTTAGTCAATTATCGGATAAGAAAATTAGGCCTCGATCCGACCCCTAAACAAAAATATTATTGACGTAGTTTGCATTTGCATTATAGGTATTAAGAACATTTTCATTTGGTAATAATATTTCACATAAATTGCATTTAAGTCAGTCCGGTCATAAACTGCTTTGAACTTAGCCCAAAAATGTTGTATGGGTTTAAGGAGGGATGTCATACACTTAATTAAAGTTTCAATAATATAACGACATTGCATATCGGGCTAAAGATCAGGGATCACATTGAACAGATTAAAAGTTAATGGACGACATTGCATATCGAAAAAACTATCATGGACAATTTGTGTAATTATCCCTATTTAAAACCACCATATTTTTTCTCTTTAGGGTTCTGTGAGACCCTTTGAAGAAGATAATCTATGCACGGAGAGAGACGCCAGCAGAGCCACAGTGCAAAGAAAACGGTCCCAGAAAAGCAAAAACTGAGATGCTGCTGCTGCTGCTGCTTCTTCTTCTTCTTCAAATTCTTCAAATTGGGAACCAATTTGAACCACAAAAAGAGGCTATTTGCGGTGGTATCATGGGCAAAGATTTATCATGATTGCAAGAATATGCATGTGGTCCAAAGAATGTCAACCATACTTCAAAAGTAGAACATTTTCTAGGACCCCTATATGTTTTTCTGGTACGAAAAGACGACCAAATGGTGGAGAGAAAAAGTAGCAACTCCTTTCATCCAACAAAGTCGGTGCCATGACGCCTTGTCCTAAAAACATTTTCCTAAAGATTAGATACAACGTGAGAGAGAGACCAGAGAGATGGCTGAATGATGTTCGTAGCTACTGGTGGTCGAACTTGGGATAACTGACTTGGAATCTAACTTTGAATAGCTTTTCCCTTACGATCTGTGGTCTCAAGGGGGATGTGGTATCTATCTACCGAACAAAGCTGGGTTCCTAGCTTTTGCAAATCAAAGACTAGGTAAGATTCATTTAACTTGCGGCCCATTTTTGATAATGTTATTTTTGCCTACTTTAGTCGCGTGCTATATTACAAGAGAGTATTCCAATAAGCGAGTCATGTTCGACCCTGACTATAGCTAGGGCCGAGCACAAGTTCAGTTTGGTTCCATATCTTCTCAAACCGAACCGAACTTATCAAACTAGGCTTTCTTTTCTTGCCTTCTCCCTTTTCACTTTACTGGCTCATGTTGAGATTCCTTTCTAAATGGAAGAAAAGAGATGGACAAAAGATCTCCTAATCTCATCTTCCTCCTCGTTTTCATCATGTCCCTTTCTCATTTATAATCAAAGGATATTCACATTACGCAAGAAGCTCATCACCTCGAAGAGAGAATCTCCAGAAATCATTCTTAATCATTAAAGGAAGTGAAAAGCTCGCTTTACGGCCATTTTCCATATACCCGAATCCATTCTTTATTGTCACTAACTCGTTGGGTTGGCGAAGAGAGAGCCCCCACAACGTGGGTCAAGTTTATCTCTAGGGTTTCTCTTATCTGAATGCATGCGACCCTCAGTCTAATCGATGAGGAAGGAAGACACTTTGCAAGGATTTCAACTGTACCACCATTCAAAAGTATCATGCTGCACATGATTCATGTTTGATTTGATTAAATATGATCTATCTTGGCAATCGAGTTCATGGAATATGATAATGCGATTGGTGCTCGACCTGCCTATCCGAACAAGAAGTAAATAATTGCACTAGTTGAGAGAGAAAGGGCTCTCTCCTTTTTGCTAGATTATGCAAAGATCTAGCCATAGAGGATGACCCTTTGGGTGTCAACTTGGGTCAGCCAAACTTTTTTGTAGTGTCTTTTTCTTTTTGAGAAAAAAAAAACTATATTTCGCCGATCCCCACATGTCGTGTGACAGGACAAATGAAATATTGTGATCAGGTTGGGATGTAGAGGACCTATGCCAGCACATAAAAGGAAAAAAAAAAGTTTATACCACGGAAAATTTCAAATTAGTACGCACGTGATAATTTTACTCTAAACTATTTTTTTTACCACCAAAAACTCCAAACCGGTACACTTATGACAAATTTACCTCAAACTGGTATACTCATGACAAATTTACTATTCGTTAATTTCCATTAAATTCTATCGTCAAATTGCTGAGTTGGATGACACGTGACAGTTGACGGATGTACCAGTTTGGAGTTTTTACCCTCTTTTTGTCACATGTGTATCAGTTTGAATTTTTTCGTGGTATTAATCCAATTTAACAGAAACTAGCGGAAGTTAAATTTGTCACAAGTGTACCAGTTTATAGTAAATTTATCACAAGTATACCAGTTTGTGATTTTCGGTGGTCAAAAAAATAGGTTGGGGTAAATTTGTCAAGGGTGTGTACTAGTTTGGGATTTTTTGTTGTCAGAAAAATAGTTTGAGGTAAATTTATCATAAGTGTGTCAATTTGAGGTTTTTCGTGGTATTATTAAAAAAAAGGCCAAGACAACAATTCCAAAAGTTCTTAATAAAAAGGAAAGGTTGTGGGACATGCTCTCACTTTCACGACACAAATTCGACTGCCATCTGATGTGGTATGAGATGAGACAAGACGAACGAGTTAAATTCAGGCTTTTGGTCTATGCAGTTAATTTTGACCCGGAGTTAGCCCCAACCAGTCACTGTCAACTTTGAGGGGCTAAAATTAGGGTATTTGCATACTTTTTTCAAGCGCGTAGTTGCTATGAAAGTTTATTTAGTACTTGGTAAGTATATTGAAGAATTACGCACGTCATCTTTTATATCCAGTACTCAACGCTAGGGCATTACACAATTGATCCCCGTCCCCCTCCTCTCCCGGCACAAAATATATCTAACTTTGCCACTATTCCTCGATATCAAACATTTATCATGTAAAACTTTTCATACATTTACAGAAACGAATGTAGATGGTCGTTTTCTCTTCCCCACTTGAAAAATTTGTCCTGCGAGTGGTTTCAGAAAGATAAGTATAAATTGCAAAAATTGAACGTCCACATATTTCTCCAAGGGCAACCGACTGTTTGTCTTGATCCATGAAGAAACAATCCACGATAATCGGGCGACCAACCAAATATTTTATGGATATGTTCGCTAAAAGTCTTAAAACTCGTAACAAAAGAGCAATTAAGTTTCAAAACTTGCAAAAAAATGCAATCGAGTTCTAAAACTTGTCAAATTGGTGCAATCAAGTCCTTCCGTTATTTCTGTCTAATTTGGCTAACGGAAAATGCTGATGTGACCTTTTTTTAATGTTTTCTCTCTCCTACGTGGCTAAAGCGATGTCGTTTTGGTCCGAATCTGATTTTTTAATTTAACTTTTATTTAGATTAATTTTTAAAAAAAAAACTAGAACTGGCGGCGAGGGAGATCGAGCGAGATCCGGCAGGCCCTCGCCGACCACTTCCCCACCATCGTCGGCCCTTCCCGACAGCGGCGCCCTTGCCGCTGATTCTGGTTTTCTTTTTAATTTATTTTTTAAAATTGATTTAAAGAGTTAATACCACGAAAAACTCCAAACTGTACACATGTGACAAATTTACCCCAAACATTTTTTACCACGAAAAATCCTAAACTTGTACACATGTGACAAATTTACTCTCCGTTAGCTTCTTTCAAATTTCACTGTTAAATTGCTGACGTGGATGACACATGTGACTTCCATCCGGCCAATTATAATCGAAAATCGCTGATGTAGACGCCGATCGTCCTATTGGCGCAGTCAGCGCTGACGTATATATTTTTATAATTATTTTTTTTTCCTTTTTTTTTTCCTTTCATTTTGGCCGCCTCTGGGCGAGGGCCGCGACCCTCGTCAGTGGTTGGCAAGGGTTGCCGCCGGTCAAAATGAAAGGAAAGAAAAATATGAAAAAAAGAAGAAGCCCACATCAACGCCACTCGCGCTACATAGGCCAGCCGACGTCTACTTCGGTGATTCCCGGCTAAAACTGGCAGAATCAACTCAATTGACATAAATGCAGAAGGTGTATGACTAAATAAATTCAATTAAAAGATTTAGGACTGAATTGTCACTAATGCAATAGTTTTATGACTTTTTTTTTATACTTTTCTCTACCTTCGTAAACAGCTCGTGCTGGACACGAAGAGATCTCCACCCATCTCTTTGTCCAAATGTTGCAGCAACGATTCTTCTCCTCCTTCTTCTTCTTAGCAATAACGAGTGGTGGAGCTAATTTTTAGCTAATACTAAAAGGAAGAGTAAAAACAAGAAATGGGGAAGCAACCAAAAAACAGAGATACAAACAGGCTCTTTTCAAGTCTTTGTTCTTATGCGTGATTGCATGTGGGATTTCAATCATCGAGAGACTCCACGTCAAAAAGTCCCACGAACATTATTTGCGAATCCATGTGATGAATGCTCGTACACGTTAAGACATGAGACAAATTACGTGATATTTTCTGTCCTTAATTTTCGTAATATTCTACGTGCTTTGATCCTGGGGAAACAACTCCTCTTCGACGTCACCACATTCTAAATAAACCCAAACTCGTGATTTCTCGGGTCTATGTATGCACATAGATTCTCTCTATTAATTGACTCGCTTTCGTTAAGTTAAATGCTGTTTGGGTGTTTTTTACGTGAACGAAGTAATACGCAGGCTACGTGAAATTCATAACCAAGTTTCGAGAAATGCACCATCTACCCACCCGATGGAGGAGGGAGTTTAACTCCATCCCCCAGTCTCTTAACCCCCGCGTGCCGGACAACTAGACCCGTAAAATGGATGGATCGAGTCGATGGTCCGATTCAAATAGACTTATATAATCCTTTTTGACTAATTTACATATGATGCAAATTTAATGATCCATTCATGATCCCACCCGGGAGTCATATTTAGTAATTTTTCTTCTTAAATTGTCGTCTTTGAAGATGGGTCACTTTTTTACCAAAAAATAAAAAAGAACGGGCAGCTTCATGGGCTGGCTCCATATTTAATTTGGGTTGAAAGTAGGCTACTAATTGACCCACTAACACCCATCTTTTTTTACTTTACTTTTCAAAACCTACTTATGACCCATGTTTTGAGTTTAAGACGACCCATACATATAAGACACATTTAAACAAATACGGGTTAACATATGAATTTGTGACACATTTTGGCAGCTCCGTGGACGACCAATGCCACATGTCTCTGGCTCGTCCGTGTGAATGCTCTTCTCGCCCTAAAACATACGCATTGGGTTATTACCATTGGGTGTTTGAATGAATATGTACTAGGAGTGAGCAAATCGGACCAACCGGATCGGGACCGCTCGGATCGGACCGGGACCGGTGGTCCGGTTCCCGGTTTTAGAGGGCGGCGGTTCAGTTCGCGATTCTTAAAATTGAAACCGGTGGCCGGGAGGTCTGGTTTCCAGTTCCATGGGCCCAAAACTGGATCGCCCGGACCGGACAAGTCGAATTATTATTATTATTATTATTATTATTAAAAGTAACCCTAGGTTTGCTTCGCACTTCCCAGCCGCCGCTACTTTTATTCTCTCTGAGCTTTTCTTTAAGCTTGTTATTATCTAAACTTCTGAAAACAGCAAACAGAATACCAAGAAACATGACTGCAGTCTTTAAGGTAGTCTTCTTCCACTTAGTGCCCTTGAACATCTTGTACAACGGCGATGACGAATAACCAGCAAATAAGCCCATGAAGACCCATAAGAGGACCATTGCAGTCATAAGACCCCCTTGGTTGGAAGGAGATAAGAAGCCCAGCAAAGCAAAAATCTTGGTCACTAGTAATTGTGTGCAGGAGGTTATAGCTCCCTTTTTTTTGGCATATTTCCGGTCTAATGGAACCGCCCGAGAATTGAACCGTACCAGACGGTCCGGTTCCTGATTTCGAAAATTTGGGAACCGGGACCACCGGTCCGGTTCTCGGTTCTTGAGGGAACCGGACCGGATCGAGAATCCATCATCCCTAATATGTACGAGCTATCGTTGTGCGTTATACAATCTCTTTTCATCTGAGTTATTATGGTTCTTCTAATTATTTTTTTTTCAGATTTCGAGGTACATATATTATGAGGACGAGGGAGATGAGTTCATACCAATGAATCAATGCTTGCTAATGTTAAACGTCAAACCTACTTCGGCACCAACTTAATGCTACATATGCCCAAAGTATGGCAACATAGGTGTAGCCATAGAAGGGTTTTATTGTAGATATTGATTTGGAACCTTGATCATCACATGCACAATTAAACAAGGAAGCTGCTAGCCTGACAATCTAACAGTACTGTCAGTTATTTCTGATCACACGATATCTCAATCAATGAATGCTTTATGCAAAACACGCGGTGATGGTGTGTGAATCTATGGTTGAGATTGCATCATCCATGACGGTATTATCAAGAAAGCATTTCCCATTAAACAATGCCCAGAAAAATAAACACTACATGAAAGAATTTCCATACAATGTGAATGTGTAGTCAACTCTCCCAATTCAATTAAATCACATTACTTAAATAAGGTTCTCCTCGGCCCTAGTTTTTTCCTCTCCTCTCCTTTCTCTCTCTTCTTCACACACTTTCTTCTTCAACCTCCATGAAGGGGAGGGTTTGAGTTAGATCTCTCTCTCACCTCCTCCTTTTCTTAGGTTACTTTGAATTTCTATTTCATTTTCTTGCTTTCCTCCTGTTTGGGAACTTTTCTTTTCCGATTTAGTCTAGATCTGAAAGCTTTCCTCTCCCATTTTTTGGGAGATTTCTACCTGATCTAGTTGAGATTTGAAATTTTCTGCGTGTATGTTTTCGAGGTTTCGCTTTCCTAAAGGGTTTCGTTGGTGAACAAGTCCAGTTTCAAAGGAGATCAGAGGAGTTTTATGATGGTTTCACTTTCACAAGTGTCAAATCTATGCTGGTTCAATCTTTTTACTCCGCTTGGTGATGGTGTCAGGGATGCCAAACCTAAGCGTACACTGCCAAAAGGCAAAGTCGTAGCAACATATGAAGTTCTCAGTGTGTGCTTATTACTGAAGACGGATTCAGTGATCGGTCGTCGATTACAGTGTGAAAAAGTCATAGAGGTAGTCTTTGAACGTGTGACCCATAACCTTATTTTGATGATTTTTCTTGTTATCTGAAGCTTGTTTGTCTGGGATTTGTTTTAGTTTGTAGTTGAATTGGTATGTTTCTCTTGTACCAGAGGAAGTGAATGAAATGAAATGTTATTTTGATAAAAATAAATAAATAAATAAGGCTCTCCTACCATATGCCTACCTAAAAAGAAGAGAAAAACGAAAATTTACCTACATAGAAGTTTTGTTTGGTAGCGGTCGTCGATCGATGGGATGGTACTGCTACATCACATAATAAAAAGCAAAGCTTGCCACTGTGTGCTCAAATCATAGACCTTGAAACCTTGAAACGAACACTAGACCTCCCTCCCCCCGTCTCCCTCTCTCTCTCTCTCTCTCTCTCTGTCTTTCTCGGTCACATGGATCCGAACCCCAGTCATAACACGACGACGACGAGCCTCGACTCGCGGTCGCACTGCATGGAGATAACGGCCATGGAGGTGCACAGGGTGGCGGCGCCGCCCGCGAGGACGATGGCCCAGAAGCTGGGGTCAAGGCTGAAGGAGACCTTCTTCCCCGACGACCCGCTCCGGCAGTTCAAGGGGCAGCCGGCCCGTACGCGGTGGATCCTCGCCGCCCAGTACGTGTTCCCGATCCTCCAGTGGGGCCCCAACTACAGCCTCAAGCTCTTCAAGTCCGACGTCGTCTCCGGCCTCACCATCGCCAGCTTGGCCATCCCTCAGGTAACCTCACTTGCTCCTCATGTCAAGGACGTCACATTGACTACATTCGACACTTGGTCACTAAATGATGAATAATATCCTTATTTAAGCTAAATTCTTATACTGCGCCGACTTTTTGAGATTCGCATCTATCTTTCGGACTTAAATGTGCAGGGAATAAGCTATGCGAAGCTAGCGAGCTTACCACCCATTGTGGGTCTCTGTGAGTGGACTGCTCTCCTCCTCTTCTTGCTCTCCGCCTCAAATTACGCACTGTTTCATTAAACATATGTAATTTTCTCGCCTTTTGTGTCGTTGGGTGTTGACTATCTCTTGGAAATGGAAGATTCAAGCTTCGTACCGCCTCTGGTGTACGCGGTGCTGGGGAGCTCGAGGGATCTAGCGGTGGGCCCGGTGTCGATAGCGTCGCTGATCATGGGGTCGATGCTGAGGCAAGAGGTGTCGCCCGCCAAGCACCCGCTCTTGTTCCTCCAGCTCGCCTTCTCTTCCACCTTCTTCGCTGGCCTCTTCCAAGCTTCTCTGGGACTGCTAAGGTTTGGTCGTCTCGCACCATCTCAATTCCCCTCGGATTTCAATTTTTACTAATTTTTGGGCAACTTTTACAGGCTGGGATTCATCATCGACTTCCTGTCGAAGGCGACTCTGATCGGGTTCATGGCGGGGGCTGCAATCATAGTGTCGCTGCAACAGCTGAAGAGCCTGCTCGGGATCGTGAACTTCACGAAGCAGATGGGTCTGGTCCCTGTTTTGACCTCTGTGTTCCACCGCACCAACGAGGTGATTCAGCTATTCCTCTAATGACCTCCCCCCCGCCAACCCTTTTTTTTAGCTTTCAAATCTCATCTCTCTTTTACCACCAATCAAACTCAGTTTACTCTTCCATTTTGGAGTCAATGTTCGTGAAAGCCAAAAATTTCAGAGCTCTTCTATTATAACTTTGATTCCCCTAGTCGCTTTCACGTTTATCTCACTGCTTTCCGAATCTGTGAGATTTAGTCAGCTTGTCTTGACCTGCCCAGGTAAGAAAACAGTATAGTTCATTAGTCACCTGCGAGCAGAGCACCGAAAAATGGATATTTTATACAGCAATTTGAGTAGGAACAAAACGCCCTCACAGGTTGTCTGAAACTCAATTGCATGAGGCAGGCAAATCTTGTGATAAAAGTGCAACTACGTTGGAGCTTTAACTGCTTACACAGGCTATACATATTAGTGGGCTATAAGCTGTTGACTTGGAGCTGAACTTGGGGATGGTTCTTGCTTGTGCTGTGTGCAGTGGTCGTGGCAAACGATACTGATGGGGGTGTGCTTCCTGGTGCTGCTTCTGGTGGGGCGACACGTCGTAAGTAGACCCTCCTCATCACCTCATTGATCAATCTATCAATCAGTCTCTCAGAGTCTGAACCACGACCAGTCATCATCTTCTTGTTCTTGTTCTTGTTCTTCTCTCTCTCTCTGTGAAAACCGACTGCAGAGACGGTCCGACTGACCGACACCAGCACCACACGGCGCCATCACATCATTTGTGGCCGACTTCTATTACGGCCTTCCAGTTCTGCGTATCGTGATGATGATGCATATCACGTCACCGTCCTCAATTTCTTTCTTATGAAAATATTATATTTTTGTGATCGCTAAATTTTATTTCTGTTGATTTTTCTGATATGCTTTTATTTGTAAAAGATGGCGCTTAACATTTTACATAATTCTCTTTAAATAATTCATTCGTAAAAAATATGAGATATCGTGACTTATATAAAGAATTTTAATAGACATCTCACATCGTTTATCGTTTATTTAAGTACGTATATTCTAATATCTATATAGATCTTGAGTCACTCGTTATGACTTATGTGTCAGCTTTACTCAATAATTTGCTTTTGATTGTCACTCTTCTCAGATCTCCAAATTCTTATGCCTCTAACCGATGTACAAGAAATAATAGAATCTTTCTTATTTTGGTAATATATATACAATATGAAAACTACGTACGTTCTCTAAAAATAATAATTAAATTACATATAAATAGAAGGAATATGTTTACATGACAGTTTTTTTTTTTTTACTATGAGATTGACAGCATATTGTGAGTCACAAAAAATAGATAATAAATAATTAAAAATTATGGTGAGGTCCACTCATTCAAAAATTTATGGCTCGCAACATGTGTTATTGTCACAATTACCAAAAAACTGTTATGCTAACAAAATGCTTAATATTAACATATGAAAACCTTTTGCACCAGTGTTTAAGCAAGTTATTTCTGACTTGTGGTCGCTGCTTCTTTGAATCCAATCAAAGTTGTACCGCCAAAAACAAGATTAAGAACATTGTGGCGCAAGTTAGCTTGGCAAAAGGAAAGAGTGTAATGTTTGGGACTGGGTGTGGGCGAACTCTGTGCAGAGCATGAGAAGGCCGAAGCTGTTCTGGGTGTCGGCAGGCGCTCCGCTCGTGTCCGTCATCCTCTCCACCCTCCTCGTGTTCGCCTTCAGGGCTCAACGCCACGGAATCAGTGTGGTATTATAATCTATTTCCTCTCGAGTTCTTGTAAATAGTAATGTCTGCCCTGTCTGTCGCGATCATATCATATCATCGGTCGAATTTTTAGATTGGGAAGTTACAAGAAGGCCTCAACCCTCCTTCCTGGAACATGTTGCATTTCCATGGCAGCCATCTGGTTCTTGTCATCAAGACTGGACTCATCACCGGCATCATCTCCCTCACGGTGAGTGGACTTTGGCATAGTCCCTTCTTTAGCATAGTCCCTTCATGAGCAATGCTAGGGATGCTAACAACTTGTGCTAAAACTGTTAAAAGATGTTACGCAATGCATGGGGAAAAGACAGGGTTTTAGACAATAAGGGCGCATGAAAGAGTTTCAGAACGCTAGCACAGCAAGAATTTCATAAGATAGTTTCGGAGAATAAGCTAACTTTCGTGTATGATCCGTTGAAAATAATGTGCCGCCTGCCTCGATAGGAGTTGAAATACTAAAATCTGTTAAAACGAGGATAGCCCTGAGATGTTTGTTACTTGTGGCTATACGGAATATGTAGTTGAAGCTTGAGCTAAGACACGGGAAATACCAGTAAGCGATGAGGCAAAATTTTCTAAGATTGAGGCTGTTTCATGCAGGAAGGAATTGCAGTAGGGAGGACATTTGCTGCTCTGAAGAACTACCAAGTCGATGGAAACAAGGAGATGATTGCAATCGGCCTCATGAACATCGTCGGTTCCTCTACTTCATGCTACGTCACTACAGGTTCGGTTTCCTCTTAGACTCCTTCGGCTCCTATTTTTATCAGAATACTTTTGAAAGTAAAGTGCACCAGATAAAGGGGGGACATTGGAGCCTAATTTTCTTGGGAGTACGCATTTTTCAGGTGCTTTCTCGCGGTCGGCCGTGAATCACAATGCCGGAGCGAAGACAGCAGCATCAAACATAGTGATGTCGGTGACTGTGATGGTCACTCTTCTTTTCCTCATGCCTCTGTTCCAATACACGCCGAACGTCGTGCTGGGCGCGATCATCGTCACCGCGGTGATAGGCCTGATTGACATTCCTGCTGCTCACGCCGTTTGGAAGATCGACAAATTCGACTTTGTCGTGATGTTGTGCGCGTTTCTGGGCGTCGTATTCATCTCCGTCCAAGTTGGGCTTGCCATAGCAGTAAGTTTCGGATTTTCTTCAGTTTCGCAAGAAGGTTTATGTTGCTCTTCTTTTCTTGTACTCTGTCGATTTTCATGACAATGACTCCACCACAAAGTGACATGGTGTTGTTTGGCAGGTTGGTATTTCCATATTCAAGATCCTCCTGCAAATCACAAGGCCAAAGACTGTTATATTGGGAAATATCCCGGGAACGGATATCTATCGGAATCTTCATCACTACAAAGAAGCCATGAGAGTCCCCGGTTTCCTCATTTTGAGCGTTGAAGCTCCAATTAACTTTGCTAATACTACTTACCTGAATGAAAGGTAACTTGCTACTGTCTAAACTACTCTACTGCTCAACTAGTTTATCAGGATAGAAAAGGAACGCGCGTGTATCGGTTTTCTGGATGTTGTATGTGACAGGATCTTAAGATGGATAGAAGATCACGAAACGGAAGATGATGTGAATAAGCAGTCGAGCCTTCGGTTTGTGATTCTGGACTTGTCGGGTATGTTTATCTTCACTTCCATGTTATGGATAGCTCGCAAGCAAGATGATAGGGAGATTAAGTTAATTTGTCGTTCCGACAAACACAAACATTTTTCGCATTATGTGACTTGGATATACTAAGGAGCAATGATGACATTGTTTTAAATGCCTTCGAACCATGTAAATGACCTTGAAGCGTAACAAATGTCCTCGTTGCCATCTCAGCTGTGAGTGCCATAGACACAAGTGGGGTATCGCTCTTAAAGGATCTGAGAAAAGCCATGGATAAGAAGGGCATCGAGGTAAGTACTCCAGAAACCGCGTTCCTTTCCTTTCCTTTCCTTTCCTTTCCTTTCGGTTCATGAGAACTTGAATCTCGGGGTAAACGTTGAACTCGCGCCGCGCAGCTTGTGTTGGTGAATCCTCTCGGAGAGGTGATGGAGAAATTGCAGAGAGCAGATGAAGGGCAGGACCTGCTAAGGCCAGATAACCTCTTCTTGACGGTCGGAGAGGCCGTGGCGTCTCTTTCTTCCTCTATCAAGGCTCAATCCACAAGCCATGTCTGATCTGTGACTCTTTTTGGATGTTTGCTCCACTGCTCCTCCATTATACTAGCCCTTCCTTGGAAGCAGGAAATTAAGGGGGGAGAAAAAAGTTAGTCAGATTGATGTTGAGCATCTCATCTCGTTATAGAACTTCTCTACATGTCTATACACACACGCAATAACCTCTTGCCCGTGCTAAAGACAGTTCACAGAAGATTCACCAAACTGACCAAAACATCGCGCCTCTCTTCATGACAACGTTAGTATTCTTCTTCAGTGGCAGCTACGAGGACAGATAAATCGTAATTCATCGGCTGGATAACGTAGTGTTGGCACGGCAGGACATCAAGCCCATACCACGTGGTTAACAATGGATCCAATGCCCCCTTCCTTATTTATCTCGTGTGTTGGTGTTGGAGCATGACACGTGTCCTGGTTCACGTGACCTTTTTTGGCCCAATCAGACTCATCTCTGACACCACATCACACCTAGGAAAGTCAAACACGAGCAACGGTCAGATGGTACCATTATTTGATAATCCATCTTTTTTGCGGTGTGTACATATACATAATAACACTAAGTGCGGTCCCTGAAACTTTCCTCAAATGTGTAACGTGGTCAGTAAATTTTTAAATTTATTTAATTTAGACTCTGAACTTTTGTTAAATATTCGATTTAGTCCCTAAACTATTTGAAAATATTCAATATTGCCCTTTCATTTTATTTAGTTCATAAACTAAATTGAACAAATTAAAATTTCAAGGATCACGTTGCAAATTGAGCTAAAGTTCATGAACCACATTGAACAAATTAAAACTTTAGAAATCTTATTGCACATTGGGTAAAAGTTCAGAATATATACACATACACTTATACATATTCTAAATAGTAATTGGCTCTTCTTTAATGAGACGCTATAAGAATTTTCTTATGGCGGAGAACCTAATTTAAATTAGTAAATCTTGCCCTTTACAATCCTCATACGAGTTTCGCTTCACAATCACCGGACCTTATCCGCGAGTTTTGCTAAGGTCCTTCTCTCCTTGTAAATGTTTCACATCAGGAAAAAAAAAATATCTATCAAGTCCTTGTTGAGATACGATAAGGACCGCAAGAACACACTTCCGAGCTAACTCTTATTTTTCGTTTTGATACTAGAAAAAATGATGTGCCCGATAAAATAGTAACTTTGAGATGGTACAAAATATGGGTTCGCGTAATTCGTTTTCTGATGTATGCTTTGTTTTATTTTATTTTATTTTCTTCGATGCAGGAATTATAGTATAAACTAGACATTTTCACAAATGTACAAATAACACATTTACGAACTCCCGTCGTCATGGTTTGACTTTTATTGGTTTAGAGTTTAGACCCAAGATGCAACATCAAAAGTATAATTTGAGGCGATTCTCACTTTTAATATAAACATTATATGTGAATTCTATTTAATATAGAGCACTTTAAATATTACTATTTTGTCGGCATTGCCATTTAAAGAATAATTTTTTCACAACATCATGAATAAGGGCCGTAAATAATCTAGATCATTTAAATGACAACATCACGAATAAGGGCCGCAAATAATCTTGATCGACACCAATCGCTGTGCGATCAGAAAAACTCCACATGATTTCAAAGCGTGGGACCAACCGCCGGTGGTGCTTCATTTTCTTGCACGGTGGACTTGAGAAGATTACCGAAATACACGTGTCCATTTCACGAAAAACTTTAGATTTGACAAATATTTTTCGAAAATGATTAGTTATATTGTTTACACAAATTAGTCCATATAAAACGTTTTCATTAGCAATAACAATTTATGCCTAACTATCTTTATCGATAATGAAAATATTTTTCATTCATTTTTTTTTTGTAAGCAATATAATCAATCATTTCTTAAAAAATATTTTTTGAATTTTGAGTTTACCTCGAAACAATCGCATCTTATTGCATGTCAAAAAGGGGGGTTGAAAAAGATTGCATCCTTTTTTATACAGATGAAGTTTTTATTATAAAGAATGGAGAAAGATAAAATATAAGGTGGATGATACCTTTCACGGTTATAAGTCGTAAAACAAATTTATGATCGTGGGTCCACAAAATATTTCGTGTATCATTATTTACAATACTTTTCATACCTGGGCATCACTCATCTAATAATATACTTTCCATCCCATCAATTTTCCACTTATCATATGCTTATTCTTAGGAAAATTTCAAATAAGGATATGAAGTGCCGTTATTTTTTTTTCAAATAAGGGTAAAATGGACATTGTTTCGCTTTCAAATAAGAACTTGAAGTGCTATCATATTTCTAAATATGGGCCTAAAGTGGTCGTGACAGTCTCAAATAAAAGTCTGACCTTCTGACTGGTAAGGAAGTTTTTGTCCTACACTTTTTAAATTTTTTTTCCTTTTTTCTTTCTATTTCGCCGATGGCTAGCCACCGACAATGCCTAAAGAGGGATGGGAGAGGCCGCCCTCGAAGTAATCAGTGAGGGGCCGGCCTCGCCTGGACAAGGTGACCCTCGCCAAATCAGGGCAAGGGCTGCGACCCCTTGCCTAGTGGCCGGCGAGGGTCTTCGGGCCGTCTTCGGGCCGTCTTCGGCTGCAGCAAAGAAAAATAAATAAATGACAAAAAAATTAAAGAAAAAAAAATTATAATTTTCTCTTGATGAAAATTCCCTTGACCGTTGATAATATTTAACCGATCGACATGGGAGGTCTTTATTTGAAACTTTCATGGTCACTTCAAGCTCTTATTTGAGACTGACATAGTTACTTCAGACCTTTATTTGAAATAAGGTCTAATTCAAATTCTTATTTGAGAAAACAATGACACTTCATGCCATATTTGGAATTTCCCCCTTATTCTTTAATCCATTAAGTTAATGAGTATTTCAAAGGGCACTTATCGGGTAATCAAACGAAAGAGAAGTTTTGCCCATTTTCAATGCGGCGACTTTACTCGATTTATGTGCGACCGGTATTTTAAAATTAAACTAATTTTATATTGGAGCACGCTTAACAAAGTCCAAAAGATAATCGTTAACATAATCATTTCTATGGATAGATTACCTCCTCCTTTTACGCCTTCTTTAGGTACAAATACTCATCGATTGCAACGCACTACAATGTCTAATAGCAAAATAGTAATATTCTTAATATCGGTTCAAATCGAGAGAAAGACTCGTATTAAGTAAGTACGGATATTATTTTCATTGACTATCCGAGCTTTATTCAACCCTTGGGATCGGTAATTAAGAAATAAACAGCCGCGTATGAATCAGACGCGCGATGCGGATTATTACAACATGATCGAGCATAAATATATTCAATATTATCGCATCTTATATTATTCTAAGTATGAGATTAATGGGGAGTTGAAATTTACCTATTTTAATTGAAAAAAAAAAACCACTCACTTGTTGCAATATTGTTTTACATTATACTTTTTTTTTTTTGGTGCTATGTTGGTGATGGATGATGGGGTAGGGTGATGATTAGTACGCATCATAACAAAAGGTGTGGATTCCCCCTCCCCCACTTCGTAATGGACTCCCAAAAAGTCAACGCTCTCTCTCACTCTCTCTCTCTCTTCCCCCCAGCCCACTACCTTTTGTTTTTCGGGCTTGGAGTTTAGTGCGCCCTCCGCGTGTGCACTCCACCGATCCCCAGGGGGAGCTACGCTAACCTGCGCCTCCCCCCATCACCCCCCTACTGCCGGCCGCTCTCCTCCGCGCGCGCGCCCCCACCGGCTTTCCGTGCACCCTCGGCGCCTCCCTTCCGTCCGTTTGCATGACTTTTCACATTTCAGGACTCGTGGGACGACCAAACGACTGAAAATGAGTGGTTGTCTCGAGAGCTCGTGTGGTCGTTTTCACGGGCTGCCGATTGACTTTCCAAATCTAATATTAGCTCGGAACCCCTCTAAAACTATAGATTGCCAAGTTTTCTTTCTCCTCGTGTCTCATGATACTTCAATTTCTCGTGTAAGTCAATGTGAAATCACCTGGTTGGGTTTTGAAATTGAACAGTGCAAAAACCCAATTGGTCCTGTTTTGGTTTGGTGGGAGAGAGGTTTGACCAGCACTGTTGACAGGGATAGATGGATTAGTCCATGGGTAGAGCATTGAAGTTGACTATAAATAGGGAGTACCCATCTTAGAGAGTGAAACAAGAAGGTCAAAATAATGAAAATGTTTGTTCCGAACCGCCCGTATTAAGCGGCCCCTAATTTCGGAAAAGATAACGGATAGTTCGTTCGGAATATCCGGGGGCTACCCACTGGATCGCATTGAAATTTGAAGTATGGTATTAAAATATATACGGCCAAAATGGGGTTGGTCACCTCGTGAAATGTGGGAAAAGAAGTTGCGGTAATAAAAGGTTCTTTGCCTTGAAAGTATCGAAATGAATGCTGCCCGATTCGACAGTCGCTTCCCTGTATTCGAGTGCACAACTATACGATCATAAACTCGGACTTCAATTATGGTGACCGACTGCTTGTTATTATTTACATGTCTAGTTGCTATGATCTTAATCAATAACGTGTTTTTTTCTTCCTTAAAACAAAAAGTTAGTGGAAGAAAGAATGCAAGAAATCGATGTTACCAAATTATAGCTTCGAGGATCTAATACGGCAATTTCTCTCTAGTTAGCAAATCCAAAGTCGGAACGAAACTCAAATATAGAATTCAATTCCGCCAATTTGTATGGCCCAAAATACACATTTCGACATAGGTTGTATCACATCGGTCACCCCAATTTCTTTTAATTCATTTAATTTCCGATCTTTCCGTGGGCTTCGGGGATGAACGGAGGAGAGCTCGCGAGGAGGGAAACTACCCTACACTCGACCGCACCCAAACACAACCCCGCGATTCAATTAAAAATGACGGGGGCACTTGGATTGTTAATTCAAGAGTCAACCCTGTGGCCAGGGGGGGGGGGGGGGAGGGGGGGTGGCGCGAGCGAAGCTGTGCGCAGGATAAGAGAAAGAAAGAGGAGAGAGAATTAAAAGGACGAGAGCCGAAGAAAGCTTTCTCTCTCTGGCGTCTCTGACTCTCTCTCTCTCTCTCTCTAGCGTTACGCTTCACTTCGCTGGCGTCCAATTCGTCCTTGTATTCCTTCACAGTGACGCAGAGCCCACGCGCGCAGCTTTGGAATGTTAAAAGGTCAGCGTCACCTCTTCCTATAAACCTCCTCTTCACTCTCTCTCTCTCTCTCTCTCTCTCGCCTTCTCGTTTTCGGGCTAATCTGACGAATTTCCTCAGGCGCGGCGAAGTAAGGAGACGATGGACGGACTGCCTCCCGGTTACCGCCCCAACTTCGGCGTCTGCCTCATCAATTCCGACAATCAGGTCCCCGTGACGTGATCTCTGTTTTCCTTTTGATGTTTCCGCTAGGAAGTAGGTGGTTGTTCTTGTTAGTTCAAAATGATCGTTCTTCTCCAGCTCGATTTGCATCTGGCTATGCGGATTATCGCGCTTCTGTGGATTTTTTTTTTGGAGGTCCGTTTGAGGTTCGCTCAGGTCGAAGTGGCCTGGCCGTACTTACTTGTCGTTTGTGCGTGCTTGTTCTTCTGATGTTTTGAGGAGATTCGACTTTGAGTGGATGATTTTTGGTTAGATTTTGAGGATTCCTTAGTCGTTGGACTAATTTCTTCTTGGATATCTGGGAGTGGTATGTGATTGCTCATTTTTTGAATGGAAGATGGTCGGACGTTTCTGGGCGTACTGAATTTTGCCGTGCTGCTGTTGTTGTGGGTCCGTAGCAACAGTAAATCTGTATTTTCACCGTATCTTGAGTAACTCAGTGCCATTAATTTCATCTTAGTTGAGTAATTTAGCTCAGTCAATTATTTATTTTGATCAAGTCAATAAAAAATCACGTTGATTGGGAAAAGACTAGGAAAAGCCAACACATGCTTGTTATCTCTCCTTTAATTTTTCCTTCTTCCTCTTCTTTTTGTGGTTTTGTGTGGTTTAATTGCTGCCAAATGCAGATTTGGTGCTGCACTGCACTGAAATTCCACTTTACTAGAATTCATCCATTTTGAGCTGGCGGTTGGCATGACAAATCAGACTGCGCATGGCTCTGAATCTTTGATCATGGATCAAAATGAGCAACTTAAAAAGCACATTCTCCTGGAATTAAAAAGCAAACCAAATGAATCCGGTGCTTGTTACTTATATCATATAAATTGTTTGCTCGTGTGAACTTTTCTGCCTATTGGATATGGTAAAGAGCTGAAGCTACCCCGTGTGATTTTTCCCCTCGTACAATATTGCCGGAGGTAAATTATGGGAAAACAAATGACTTTAGGATGTTGTTGCAGGTTTTTGTTGCTTCCAGGTTAAATGTTCCAGGAGCTTGGCAGATGCCTCAGGTGAAGTGCAATAGCTTTTTATATCTCCTCTGCTTATATTTTACTGACATTTCCAGCAAGATAAGCATTTCCTGATTGAGGGAAAAAAAAGGATCCTAACAGATCTTTTTCAAACTTTGTCAATGAATTTCAAATTGCTTCATTTGCATCCATAGTGGATTCACTTGGTGGTTCAACTAGTCATCCTTTTCCTTGTAGCTTTCAGTTCTCATGAGTTTTTTCACAAAGAAAAAGAGTGTTTGTTCTCCATACTTTCGTCAGCTTCACAAACAAGATAATTTTCTGATCCTAGTTATTCCAGTATCTGGGTTTATATTATCTTAGTCCTTCCAAAAGCTGATCCTAGTCAATCTAATGCCTTCTTGACTTCGTAATACATGATTTCGTTAAATCAGATTTCTTCATGTTGACGAGTCTTTTGGGCCGGGTACATCACACATGGGACTTACGATACAAGGGAAATGCATATTTGCTTGATTTTTAACTTTCGCCCGATTTTTCTTGATAACTAGAGTAGTGATTATATTTTTTTCTGAGCTCCTAGAAGCATGTATGAAAGCAAGCTTCTTAAAATGCCTTTGACGAGAATAGTGGTGTCAGGGGGCTATTGAAGATAATGAGGAGCCTAAACTTGCTGCTATCAAGAAACTACGTGAAGAAACTGGTGTAGTGTCTGCTGAGATTATTGCTGAGGTATTAATTTTAATTTATTATTCTGCTTGTCTTCTCTTGTTTTGTGATTTATATGTAATACATGATACTTGCTAGTACTCAGAGGTGTTTGAACATGGTTACAAAAAGTATTTTACTGAGAAATTAAGAATGAAAAGTTATCATGGAGTTACATATTGATAAAGTTCTGGTCTGTTGTTGAATGCATACAATATGTTTCAATGAGGACAAAGGTGAATTCAATATGATGTAGAAAGTAAAATTGCTCATTTTAGGTAACAAGACTGGAAATGAGAAGAAGGTCAAGAGAGCTGAAGCAAGCAATGCGTGTTTCCTTTGTTATTTTTATTGTTCTGATTTGCCTCTGTCGCATCTCACCTAAAAGCTATTTGTGCACCTTCTTTGTTACAAATTCAAGCTACCATAATTCCCATGCTGAAGGAATCATAGTTATTTTAACCTTTTCACACCATAGTTTGACTCTTCCAATCTTGTTTGAAGTGTTTCAGTGGAAGTCTTGGGGGTATCTTCTCATTAGTTATCAGAAAACAATTAGTTGAACGAGTGGTTATTTTGTTCCTTTTGACAATGCATTTTTGACAGGTTCCAAATTGGTTGACCTATGACTTCCCTCCCGCTGTGAAGGCCAAAGTGAATCGTCTCTGGGGTGGTGAGTGGCATGGGCAGGCTCAAAAGTGGTATGCTCTCCCTTTCTCCCTGCTAAATACTTCATTCATGTCTTGACTCTGTTATAGCGCTGTGTGAATGTTCACGAATTCATAACAACACAATGTTACTAACCTCTCTCTCACTTGTATTACCTCAATGTCTTTCTTTCCTTTGACCATCTACTTTCACATGGTATGGCCACACCATGTAAGACACATGAGGGGTTGTCATGTTTATCTGCTATTTGTGACTGGCAAGCTGTTTATCTACACTGCCTTAGTTGCTTTGCCTGTTTAGGTTAGGATCTTACTTTGATCTGGTACGTTTAGCTGGAGTTTTCTCGGTGTCCTCGTGAGCTGAAAATTTTAAGCAAGACTGGAACTCTTGAACATAACCTACATTTTGACTTTCGAACACTAGAACTGCGCATAACAGATCATTGTTTCCCCTCCCTTTTGGATGAAAAACTGCAAGCAACAATGGTGTCCCTGATTCTCTTTCAGGTGTGGTTGCATCTTGTTGTCCTTCCTTCCTTGTTTTTGCTTTTACATGATTGATGCATCTCCAACCTAAACAAGCTTCTCTATGGAGTGCTTGACTACGATGTGTTTGAACTTGTTGTATGTTGGAGACTACGTCCGCTAAAGGGAAGTGCTGTTGTGATTTTGTTTTCTTGTATTGAGACAATCATGATTTTTGTCCATCTTCAGATAACTACACTCACTCTTCTTAGATCTATGTGATGCTCTGAAGTGAAAGGAGAGTAAAGGACTTCAGAGTATGCTGTTGATTGAATTCCAGTCTGAGCTTTCGAATGTACTCGGTTAATTGGCAGGTTTCTCATGAGACTGACAAAAGACAATGACAGCGAGATCAACTTAGCAAATGGTGAAGCCGACACAGAGTTTGCAGAGTGGAAATGGGCAAGCCCGGCAGAAGTCATAGAGCAGGTGTGCTTCGACGACTGTTGTCGCGTTTAATTCGTTGTTTATTTCCAAGAATGCTTTTGTTTCAGAAGCTTATTTCGAAAAGAAATCATTGACAGGCTGTGGACTACAAGAGGCCACAATATGAGGAAGTCATGAAAACCTTTGAGCCCTATCTCAATGGAAGCGGCATATCAGCTAAGTGTAAATCGACAAAATGGTGAAATTTTAGGCTTCATGGGTAGATCTCTCTTTTGTTCATAGGTAAAAGGTTTGAACATAGTAGTACGAGTACCCTGCTCTTTGTAAATGAACAAGCCAGTTTAATTTGTAAGCTTCGGAGGTCAACTTTAACATGATCCTGTCCTTTAGTTTTGCTGATCAATCTGTATTTCTTTTTATTTCTCACCGGTGCCTCTGGCATGTAGTCTGTAAACTTAATCGAGTCCTAGCTTTGCTTGGAGACTCCCCAGAAACGAAATTGAAGGGTGAATTCAGTGTTCACTGACGGCCATTTTGTTAACTTCAAAGCTTCAAGTTCAACCATTCACGAGGTGAAGAAGGATCGAGGAGTCTATTGGGGGAAAAAGCACTGATTCTCTATTACATAGATTGCTATCGGCGACGTGTGAAGTTCTGTTGTCTGTTTTCTTATGGTTTCTTAGGGCTAGACAGCCGCAGATTCATTGGGAACAAATTTGAAGGTTGCCATGCCAAACCATACTTCGGATAAACGAAACTCAATCCCAAGCAGCTTCCTTTACTAGAAGAGTAAGCTCGAATCAACAGCAATTGCCGCTTGGTTTTTCTTGAGATGGAAATGTGAAGGAAATGCGATTCCAAAACGTCGAAGATTAATATTACAATTCCTACCTGGGAAGAATAACAATTCATGCTTCTTAAAATGGTTCCTCTTTTAATTTTTGGCCCAGCAACCTCGTTCACGAGCACGGTTGTTAAATCATCATTGTTGACAACCGTTGTGCTCTAGATCGTTTGGAGATAGTCGTACGTAATGGTAATGACAGACATATTATTAAACCCTTTGCGTGGTGGCTCCGACATACAATAAGAAAAATCAATATTAGCCTAGCCAATTTACTGCTTAAGTTTTTTTCTTTTTTGGTCGAAACTTACTGCTTAAGTTTGAATTGGGGAAAATTGGCAAAAAGTTCTAAACATATTGCATTTTTGCCAATACAGTCTTAAAACTTTTAATTTTGCGAATTGAATTCCAAATCTTTTCATGTTTTGCCAATTGAGTCTATCCTATCAATTTTGGCGGAAAATCGCTGACGTAGAAGCCGGTCGTCCTACGTGACATGACAGACGTAGGACAGGCATAGGGTGATCGGCGCTGACGTGGATAATTTTTAATAATATTCTAATACTTTTTTCATTTTTTTTATTTCTTGTATTTGTTTTTAAATTCATTTTGAAAACTACAAAAGAAAAGCTAAAATTATATTTTAAAAAATACAAAACTGAAAAAAAGAAAAGAGAAAAAAAGGAAAGAAAAAAGGAAAACAAATAAAAAAGTTGGAAAAAATATTAAAATATTTTTAAAGATTGTCATTATAGCGTCGGCTGTGTCACGTAGAACGGCCGGCTTCCACTTCAACAATTTCAAACCAAAATTGATGAGATGGACTTAATTGAAAAAAGCTGAAAATATTTAGAACTCAATTAAAAAAAATTAAATATTTAAAACTGAATTGATAAAAAAAAAAAAAGCAATAAATTTAAGACTTTATGAATAATTATCGTTTGAATTGTCGATTGGCTTAACGAGCACTGCAGCATTGCTGGATATTTCCATCCGAAGAAGCAACTTCCATTCTATTAGTGGATGGGATCTTGATGTGATCATCGCAAAAGTCAATTCGATTTTTATTATGTTCCGCTCGGGCAACTCTTCAAAGTACGGAGGCGGAAGACTAAACAGAGTCAATTGAACTCTCATTTATCACGTGGGTACATCGTATGATCGCCATCACATCGACTAAGTCCAAACGTTTTGGGAGACAACAATTCATACCAAGATAAGTTAAAAAATACGCATTTGAATGGTCTAAACAATGATCATTTGGATGTCGATTAGCCCTTGGTTACGCATATACATGGTGAACGTCCAGACCGATGCTTAGTACTAGAGGAAAATAATTACATAAACTTAGGCTCCATTTGTTTGGAAAAAAAATAAATGATCTGAAATACATTCTCCTAAAAACACGATTGTTTGTATCGGTTAAAATAATTGATCAATAAAAAATATTATCATTATCGATAATAATTTATGTATAAATATTTTCGATGCTGATGAAAATATTTTTTGTCAATTCATTTTCGTAAATAATGCAAACGGTCATTTAAAAAAAGAAGTTAAATTATTTATTTTTCTCGAGATAGAAGGAGTGTCGATTTGTAGGGATCAACGTGATCATAGCTATTGCATGCGTGGATCTGTCAGTGGGAGCAGTGATTAACATAGATTCAGTGTACGTAATGATTTATCCGTACTTGCACATCCGCATGCAGAAATAAGAGGGAAAAGTACTAGTCGCCCCTACAATCGTGATCTCAATGCGAGATTGGACTGCCCCGTTAAGAGTCGTCTGGACAAATATAACACGTGCCTTATTCGACTCTATACTTTCAGAATAAAGGTAACTTCAGAGTTCAGAATAATCATTTTGACATTACGGTGCGTTTCGTTCGAGTGAAAAAGGATTTTCGAAAATTAATTTTTCGGACTTTAACCTACCTAGTTCGCCGAAAATGACCAAATCAACGGAAAATTGATTCACAAAATAAAACAGTGAATTCACACATTTAAAGAAGTGGAAACACTTTTCGAAATTGCTTCTCTCGAATTTTTTAATTTTGATTTTTATGGTTATTTTCTTTATTTTTTATTTTTTCTTCTCCCTCGGTCGGTGAGCTCGAGGCTCGCCAGTAGCTGCCGCCGGCCGGTCGTAGTGGGGAAAGAAGGAAAACAAAGAAAGAAAAAAGGAAAAGAAAAATAAATAAATAAATAAATAATTTTTTTTCCTGAGATAAAGTGATGAGATTGAAATCATTTTTCAAATGAGACTAAAAAAAAAAAAACGGTCGCATATCACCAAACAATGAAAAACTAACCACTTTCTTGAAAAATTAATTCTCGGAAAGTAGTTTCCTTTAACATGAAGTTTTCTGTAAAATAAATGCACCCTAAGTTGTTTAATGTACATTAAAACAGGGAAAAATTCAAAAAAGGGCCACAAGTCCTCTCATTTTCTCAAATAAAGGCATGAAGTTGACATTGTTTTAAATAATGGCATGAAGTGCTCCCTTTGTCTCAAATAAGGGCATGGAGTGGATATTGTTTTAAATAAGGGCATAAAGTGACTTTAACAGTTTCAAAAAAGGGCTCGACTCACCAATTAGTAAAGGCATTTTGGTCATTTCGTATTTTGTTATTATTTACTTATTTTTTCCTTTAAAAAAAAAAAAAAGAGACACAGGTGGGAGGGGGCTGCCCTCCTGTCTGTGGCCGCTGCCCCACCACCAGAAAGGCGGCAGCCATGGCTAGCAGGGTCGCCGCCGCCTTGGCGTGGGCCGGCGACTGGAGGCGAGGGCCAGCAGGCCCTCGCCAGAGCCGGGAGAGGGCCGCGACCCTCTCTCGGCTCTTGGCAAGGGTCGCCGCCCTCGCCTAGGTACGGGGGACGGCCGCGACCCTCGGCCTGACCACAGCGAGGGTCGTCGACCCTTCGGCCGAGGGTCGTGGTCGTCCCCCATACCTGGGAGAGGGCGGCGACCCTTGCCAAGAGCCGAGAGAGGGTCCGGTCGGCGGGGTCGCCGGCCCACACCGAGGGGCTGGCGCCCGACCGGCGGTGGGGCAGAGGCCACAAGCGGGAGGGCAGTCCCCTCTCGCCTGTATCTCTTTTTTATTTTTTATTTTATTTATTTTACTTTTTTTTTTAAATTTTAATATAATTTAACTAAAATTTAGGTTAAATTATGTTTTGACGAAAATACCCTTGATAGGCTGAAATATTTGGCCTACCGGCGAGGTCAGGCCCTTATTTAAAATAGACATGGTCACTTCAGGCCCTTGTTTGAGACAAAAAGAGCACTTCAGGCCCTTATTTGAATCAATGGCCACTTCAGGCCCTTATTTGAGAAAATGAGGGGGCTTGAGGCCATTTTTTGAATTTTTTCCTTTAAAACTAGGTTTGACCAATAATGTCATTGAACATTTGTGAGGAGTTTCGTAAGGACGGGAAGAAACAATGAAATGTTTGACTGGCTCCACTTGTTTCGCATAAAATAAATTTTCAATTATTTTTTTCTCATTTTCTGGTATTTGGATCGCTTAGGAAATTGAGCCAACGAAAAATGTTTTCCTCGTCAATGAAAAATGTTTTCCTGCCAGAACTAAAAATTAGGAAAATGATTTTCTCTTCAAAAAAATCGAAAAACATTTTCCTAAACACGACTAGGTATCGACGTAAAGACCAGAAACTCTACGCTTTGGCATAGGAACCCCACCACTCGTTCTTGGGCCCTTGGCATTCGGGGCCGGATTCCCGGTGCCCGGGCTCGGACTCTGGCGCCCTGGCTCGAGTTCATCTAGGTCGCACCCGAGTCCATAAAGGCCGGGCTTGGGACACCGAGTTCGTGCTCGGGACACTAGGCCCAATAATAAAGTCCATTGAGACCAATCTTTTTTTTTTTGTTGAAAAAAATCTATTTTTTAGATATATTATTTTTTAATTACTTTTCGTTTTCCTTCTTCCTCCTTTGATGCCGGGCCTCGGCGACAGGTTGGTGAGCTCGAGCCTCGTCAACCTTCATTAAGGTCGGGCCTTCTCGAGGCTGGCGAGGCTTGAGCTCGCCAGATCTCGACGAGGTTGGCCCTCGTCGGCCATCACCTGTTGCTGGCATGGCTGTGTATGGCGTTGACTTTGACAATTTCTACGTGGCATGGCATGATTTTTTTTTTCCTTCTTCCTTCACCGGTCATCTCAGCACCGCCGTGTCACGTAGGACGGCCGGAGTCCTCGTCAATAATTTTCGACCAAATGAGATTTTTCTTACCAAATAATGAGAGCCATCTTGTTTCATTTTTTCTGACCCAAAAAAAAAAAAAAAGGGAGCCTTGCTCTCGTTTCGAGTACTCCACTTTCGACACCATCTTGTCTAAATTTGCTAAAAATAAAAGTGATGTTTTCCAAAAATTTAATTTGAAAAATATTTTGAAAGTACAAGAAAAAAACATGCAATTACGATACATCTGCTTACAAAAGAAGAAAATTTAGGAAGTAATAGAAAAGCGGCTTCTTTTTTCACTTCTAAAACCTTTCAAAACGTCTAATTAAAATATGGTATTACGATTCCTGTAATTTTCTCAAATTTTAAAATAATTTTTTTGTTTCATATTTAAATTAGATTTGGCTTATTCCAAGCATGAGCAAAGCATGACGGCAACTTTTACCATAAGATTACCAAAGTGGTAATGCAATTAAAACCTTATAATCTGTATTCGTTTAATTAATTAACAAATTAAGAAGATACAAAATTAAAAAGAGGAGTGTTTCTGTTCTCCGCGTAAATCTCTCTTCCCTTCCCTCCCCTGCTTTTTCTTTTACTAGGGGAGGTGGATTCTCGTCTCGGAGATATAGGCCCCCCCACCACCACCAAGACCAACCATTGCTGCTTCTAATCAACCCCTCTCTCTCTCTCTCTCTTGAAATCGTCCAAGTGGGGGGAAAAAGTTCATTCTTTTAAGACTTTCTGTCCACATCTCAGCTCCAGCAGTCGCCTGACGACGTCGCTCGACCGTTCTTGGTTGACAGGTCGGTCCGGTCCAGGCAGCTGCTTCGGGGAAGGAAGGGAAAAAGCTTAGGGTTTCAGCTACAGTAGAATTTTCCCAATTCAGATTCAGCTCAAAAGAGGACTGGGTTCGAGGAGAAGAAGGAGAAGAGGAAGAGGAAGAAGTAGCGTGTGGCTCGTGCACCTGCAGCGAGGATAAGATCAGAATCAGAGGCCCCCCATCCCAATATTTGCTTCCCCATTTTCTTGGGTTCTGTCTTGATAAGATAAGGTCCGCTTTTTTATGCGCATTCAATCTCTTGTCCTTTTCCTTTTCTCCCTCCAATTTTTTTTCTTTTCTTTTCTGGATCACAACTATTTTCTATTCTTATTACTCTTTTATCTTTTTTTTTTTTTTGGGTTTGTTGCTGAGATATTAATGGATATCGCTGTGTTGAATCTGTACGACTTGTTATAAAAATTTGTATGACTTGCTCAAAAGCTACAGCTGTCTTTCTTTAGGTGTGCGTCGTTTGTTTATCCATTTCATTTTAGTTATT
Organism: Lenwebbia sp. NSW1173648; assembly: GCA_029784005.1. Taxonomy (NCBI): domain Eukaryota; kingdom Viridiplantae; phylum Streptophyta; class Magnoliopsida; order Myrtales; family Myrtaceae; genus Lenwebbia; species Lenwebbia sp. NSW1173648. The sequence goes on from JARCGZ010000011.1 coordinate 4,903,454, forward strand.
ATTGCGTAATTTATCTGTGTGGAGAATTGGAGATAAGATGGCTGTTGTTGTTGATTCGTTGATGGCGAAGACAGCTCAAGTGTCAAATCCCGTATTTATATACATTTCTTGTTACTTCACTTGAACGATTATAGCGGTTTCGAAATAGGCGGGCGTCGATGCGTTTTGTGTCTGGACTCGTATCTATCCTTTTGGGTTTCGAGATTGTTGAGAGGTTTTGTGACTACCGGTTTAGTTCGCCTCCTGGATCGAATTGGTAGACCCAGAAAGAACAAGAAAGGTGTTTCTTTTTTGGGTTATGTCTTCTCTCTGTTCTTGTTCAGGTGTTTCTTTCTTGGGTTATGTCTTCTCTCTGTTCTTGTTCATTTCTTCTGTTTTGCGGTACTTGGCTTTAATCCTTTCTTCAACACTCTAGCTCCTGAATTTTCATAGTTTGAGTGGTTGTCATGTAATTATACTGCCCCTGCTATCTATTTACTCTGTAAATTTGAACATTAAAGTAGCTCGACCAAATCGGCAATGTTTAGCATCTGAAAACAGCTCCAGGTCTTGTGGCGTTTGATGATAGGTATAGAAGTAATCAATGTCTACTCATTGATCTATAAGGAGGCAAATTTGTGAGTTTAGAGCCATCCTTATTCGGAGTTTTGCTCATTTGATCATGATTTTGGTGTTTCAGACATTAGGTCCATGTTATAGAGCATATACAATTTTGTTGTGGTGCTACTACTCCATAGATACGGATCATCAAGGAGTTAATTCCTACTTGCAAGGTGTGCAACTGAGTTTTAGGCCAAAAAAAGGAAGGTGAATTACTGAGTTGTAGTGTCCTGAATTGGTGCTTAAACTTGTTAGATATATATGTCCATAGCGAAACTCTACCAGACAATGCTGTAGTGCCTATGCTGCTTCTACCTTATGCAATTCAGCGTTGAATTCCTGTCACGACCTCACTTTTCCAGGATATTATGCTAGGTTCATGTTCACAGTTTCATGCTCTGTCCATTCCTTACCTTTAAACATGTGAATGGAAAGAGTGAATTCATATCTACGCGGCATCCCTTCTTTTTACAGCTAGCAGAAGAGGTGTGATACTCATTCTATTTCTATCCAATTCCATATGGTCCTATGTAGCACTCACTTTGAGGCTCCTTTTCATACCAAAATTGACCTTGGAGCTTCAAATTAGCCTTTATTTTTTGTTGGGAATTCCAGTGACAGACTAGATTGGATAGTTAGTTCACACAGTAAGTTAAAAATGACGACTGGAAGGTTTGGAAAAGGGAACTTCTGGCTCATGCTTTATTTGTTAAAGAAAATCAAGTCAGAAATAAAAAAATGTGAAAATATCCATAGAAAATGAGGGTAAATGGTGTATTTTTCTCGTTTTGTCGATGTTTTCTGGATGACAGTCACAATTACAATCAACTTTAGATCCATAAGTCCAATACACATGACAAGACAAGGCAAAAAGCCCACGAGTCACATTGGAAAGCACAAACTGCCAACATGAGATCTATCACCAAGTGGATCAGTACGCTGTCTTGGCACTTGGAAGCTATTATATTTCTACCATCAACCTGTCATTTTTTGTTCTTTCTTTCACCTGTGGTTCAATCCTTTGTCATCTGGGGTCCTAATAATCTGATTTGACTCAGATAATGCTGGACAAGGAATTCTTCACGGAATATGGTGAGGCAAGTCAGTATGATATTCAGGAAGTAATCGGCAAGGGAAGCTATGGCATTGTTGCATCAGCGATTGACACTCATTCTGGAGAAAGGGTAGCTATCAAGAAGATCAATAATGTTTTTGAGCATGTTTCTGATGCTATACGCATTCTTAGAGAAATTAAGCTGCTCAGGCTGCTCAAACATCCTGATATAGTAGAAATAAAGCATATAATGCTTCCTCCATGCCCAAGAGAATTTAAGGATATATATGTCGTCTTTGAACTGATGGAATCTGATCTTCACCAAGTAATTAAGTTCAATGATGATCTCAGTCCTGGCCACCATCAGTTTTTCTTGTACCAGCTTCTTCGAGCCCTAAAGTATATACATACAGGTTGGAACTCACTTTTTGATGATGGTCCATTTTTTATCTTCTATTTTGCATCAACTTCGTTCAAATTTTTTCTGGACTTCTTTTGCTAAACTGTTCTCTGTCTATATAATTGCTCTGATGTCTTTGTTTGCTTTGCAGCCAATGTCTTCCATCGTGATCTGAAGCCAAAAAACATACTTGCTAATGCAGACTGCAAGCTGAAGATTTGTGACTTTGGGCTTGCTCGCGCTTCATTTAGTGATACACCAACTGCTATTTTTTGGACTGTATGTGCCTAAGTGGATTTTTGTTTAATAATAAACTTGGTGATGTGGGGATATAATACAGGTTTCCAGTGAAATGATCTAATGAACGAATATGGATTATGAACCAGAACCAACATATCGGGAATTTATTAATATTAGCTTGGTTCGATTGCTGATAACATGACATAAGTAGGAGTTAATCTGATAACCTCACAGTAGTTCATGTACCTGAAAGGATCTATTGTGAACATTGTAAAGTTGAATCTACATAGGTTTCTTCGAATTCGGCATGCAAATGGAAAATTTTTGAGTATCTTCTGTTATCTTTCAAAAGTTGAAATTGAGCCATCGAGAAATATTACCATTGATATATTCCCAAGAAGCATTTAAACATCAATTCTGTTGCATGTCTAAGCTGACTACTTGTGACTTAATCATATATTTATAGAAGGACCTGTTGGATGGTTTTGTGCCAGCTATTAAGGGTTATCTAAATACTTGGTAGACTTGAGGTGTGGACATGGCTTTAAGCTGAACTAAACTGAAAGTTCAATCTTTTCTGCCTATTGGATATGGTTTTTGGGTGCAAGTGTATTTCACATATGGTTTCGGTTCCTGCTGGCACATATCAATAAGGATTTATTCTAATGGGGGGCAACTTTTTGATAGAAGTGCTTCCTTTGATCCAACATTGTTTAAGAATTGAGGCACAGTTTTTTCATAAGTAATAGATTGCTAATTGTAGTTATTTTTAAAGGATTATGTGGCAACTCGATGGTACCGTGCTCCCGAACTGTGTGGCTGTTTTTACTCGAAGGTAAGTAATTCGCAGTCCTATAAAATTCGGTCACTATAATTTGCTATCACATGCAATTTTCTGCGGACATGATTTTTTGTCTTCTTATGCTGTGAATTCACTTGGTTTCATCTATTTGAGTTCCTTAGATGGTTTCTCTTTCAATGTCTAAAAATAAGGGAAGGTCGTTCAATGCGAAACACTTATATCATGCATCATACTCGACGTAGACAGATATTTTTGCATTTATCAGTGCAATTTGATTAGGCAATTATGTGCCGGTCTAGAAGGGGAGTGAATGTAGAATTCAATCATTCAATGCGTGCTTCTCATGATCCATCGACATTGTGTGTTTTGGTATGTTGACGAACAAGCAACATAATGGCATTATGCTCTTGTCAACGAGTTATACCTATTTGATATTGCAAAAGTAGTTTATTTCCTAAAGAAGAGTTGCTTTTAGCAAACAGCCACATATCGTGGTTTACGCTGCCCAACCAGCTGTGAGTATTGCACAGTCCTCTTTTATGCATCAGAGATTGCATATGCAGGTGCTATGTTTTCATTAGATCAACTGCACGAGAAGGAACTAAACCGTGTTGCTGTTCTGAAGATCTACAAATCTTGCTCTTAGAGGTTGATTTTTCGATTCTCTTTTAACTTTTGGTATGTTGGCCATTCAATTGGGACCAAACATGTCCGAAGATGCTTTTCTTATACCTAGCGGCTAAGAATCTGGAGTGGGGCCTTCCTTAGAGATTGAGACTCTAGGTTTGGCCTGATTTTGGAAGAAATTTAGCAAATCTCTTTTAAACTGCACTTTTCATAAAATTTTGGTTTGATCCTGATGTTGGTTATGAGGTTTCGAAATAACGGGCACCGCGCTAGCAAACTTTTAAGTGCTAATTACGACTGTAATTAGTTGTAACTTAATACTGAAGGCATGCTTTTTTTAGCACTGATATTTCTTCAGTAATTTAAGTTACTTATACAATCTTGTTGGAAGTAAGTTTGACTGTTCTTGTCATAGCGAACTGAATTGTGCTGAACTATGCATATTTGGTTGCAAGAAGCTCCTTGTTTGTATAGTCCAAAAGTTCCTTTTGTCGGGGGTGATAAGCAATTATTGCAAAAGTTCGTTACACGATTATAATGCTTTTCTTTTAGTATTCCTCGTCAGGCTAACAGGAGGATTTAGAGAATACACTGTTTTTCTTGTTAGCATTTAAATGGTGTAGTTGATTGGAGTTTATCAAGGTTTGCCACTGTTCGAAGCATGATATGTCAAAGCTAACATTGCCATAAAGTTGGTATGGCTAGCTCATGCTGTCCATGCATTTTTCGCACATTAACCATCCTGATTTGTGTAATTCTTGTCTCTGTTGAGGCGAGGGCACTTCACGTGTTTGATTACGGTACATGGAGCTAAACCTCAACTTGGAGGGGTTGCTGTAAATATGTTAGGCTTGTAGTTCCAATGTGAGATAACTTGAGGTTGACATTCATTTTTCTTTATAATTAATGACTTATTGCAGTACACCCCTGCTGTTGACATCTGGAGCATAGGATGTATATTTGCTGAAATGCTCACAGGCAAACCTTTGTTTCCTGGGAAGAATGTTGTGCAGCAATTGGATCTCATTACTGATTTGCTTGGCACCCCTTCTTATGAATCGATTGCTAGGGTCTGTTTCTCCTGTTGCATTTTCTTATTTTCTTTTTATTAAACTGTCAGAGGAGATCAGGAGAGCTCTTTTGTGGTTACTGCAGTCCTGGTTATAGTCACGTCTCTCTGTGTCAATCTGCAGATACGGAATGAAAAAGCTAGAAGATATCTAACTAGTTTGAAGAAGAAGCCATCAGTTCCCTTTTCAAAAAAATTTCCTGATTCAGATCCATTGGCTCTGCGTCTGCTAGAACGTTTGCTTGCTTTTGATCCTGAAGATCGCATTTCTGCTGAAGAGGTGATAATAGCCCAATGAAGAGCAATGTTTTTGGGATTGAGGGTTTTGTAAAATTAGAATTCTTTTCTTAAAATGGTTGTTTCGTGTACAGGCTTTAGCTGATCCGTACTTTCAAGGGTTGGCCAATGTTGACTGTGAGCCGTCGATGAAACACATTCCAAAGCTAGAATTTGAGTTTGAGCGGAGAAAACTGACAAAAGATGATGTGAGGGAGCTGGTCTACCGAGAGGTATGAGTGTTGGTTATGATTTAACTTTCAAAGGTATTGATGCCTTAAGATTTTACTTGTATCAAATATCTAAGTTTGCACTATGCTGAAAGGACAACAGATTTTGGAGTATCATCCACAGATGTTGAAGGAGTACCTTCAAGGGGCTGAGCAAATACATTTCATGTATCCAAGGTGAGGTGATAATATCTTTTAGTTGTGATTGGACAAGGAGAAATGGATGGAAAAATGAATGTTTATGTGTCGAGGCTGTGATGATGAGGATCAAATTTCAGTCAGACTGAGTATTAAATTGCAGTACTTCTCTTAAAAACATCACAATTTGAAGTTGCATGCTCCATGTTATGCGTTCATGTCAAAAAAATCTTTCTATATGCTTGCAAAAGTTATAGACAGCCATCAATTTTGTGTGAAAAATGTGCTTCTGTTTGGAGTTTTGAAGTGGGCAAGGTGAAAAATTAGATAAATTATTTTTCACTTTGTCTGCCTTGTCAAGGAGTAGTTCTTGTATGGACTTGAGCACCGTCAGCCCAACGTTATAGGTGTTAAGGTTGTTTCAGATATTGTTCTTCAGTTTCCATGAATTCAATAAATATGCTTTCTCTTGATTTAAGCCTGGACAATAATATCAATCTGTCTTGCTATTCATCCCCTGCTTTTTTCTGTGACTAAATTAGGTGATTGTGAAATGGTCGAATTCAGTAATTGGTCCCTATGGAATGCAATTGCAATGCGATCCAATTTTTTCTATTGCTTTATGTGAAGTCTCATATCTCTTGGGGTCATGCTTTCATGCCACCTCATAATCGACAATCCCTCACTCCGAAATTTTTGTTTTGGTCGAAAACTCCTCTCAAAGTGAATGCATAATTATTATACAATAGAGAGAAGGGGTTTGCTAGAGCCAGTGCATTGGTGTTTGAGCATGGTTATATGTGATGTAAAGAGATAGTGGAGTTGATAATTGTTATCTGACAAAAGAAGTGATCTGGTCACTGATGTAAGCAAATGTTCTGTGAAACACAGTGGAGTTGATCAATTCAGGCAACAATTCGCTGAACTTGAGGAAGACTCTGGTAAAGCTCGAAGAAGTACGCCACTACACAGAAAGCATGCCTCCTTACCCAGGTGATGCAACATAGCTGACACTACCATTCCAGATGATTAGTATTTCAAAGACATTGGCCCTATCAAATATTTGATTACTTTTAGGATGAATAATGTGCATTGCAGTAGTAGGTTAACATCGTTTTGCTCATATCAGATCTTTGATACTATCATATGTCTGCTCAATTAGTCGCATTCTATTTGAGGATCAATATGCAAAGCTTCTTATGTAATTATTATATGAAAGGAACATGCATGTGCAGATCGAATAAAATGTGTGGGGGTTCCAGATACTTGTTGATGCAACGATTGTTCTTTTCCCTTTTGGCCTGCGGATCACACTGATGAAAGCTTTAGCATTACCGACACTAATCACCCTTTTCCACAGGGAGCGGGTCTGTCAACCCAAAGAGGAGACTCTGGAGCAAAGCAACGAGTCTGGAAAGCGTACCTCTACTTCCGTTTGCCGTGCATCACTTCATAGTCCTCCAGGTCTACAAAGTATCGGGAGTTTGGAATCTGCTTTAAAAAATGGTTGTAGTGTTCAGGACGGTTTGACCAGGCCCGGATACAGCGCTCATATCCTTTTAAGGAGTTCCAGCATGGGTGCCTACACATGCTCGAGCATGAAAGGGAAAAGTTGCGAGGTAATTGGTCTCTAAACTTACATCAAGTAATAGTACCCAATCATACAGAGGACCTCATGGCCGAGTTTGTAGAATCCCAAAAGTTATATATTGATTTGGGATGACTGCAATTATGATTATCTTTTGGCTACCCTAGCCTCCTGCGTCACTCACAAAGGGGATTGTAGTAACCAGGCCTAGCCGACTGTTTCCAATTTTGAAGACCAAAGATGGCTTCGATACTTATATTTCTGTGATTGCGAAATGCATCTCTCAGTTTCTAGCATCATGTCAAAGTTACTGTGCACTAGCCGCATAAAAACTCATGTGCTAACCTTGTATCTTCTCCAGGCTGATTCGACTTTCAACCGAAATGGAGAGCTGGTGAAGGGTTTCTAGTACAAGGAAAAAAGAAGTGAAAACTGCTCTTCATATTGTAACGCAAAGTACCAGCGACATGATTTTTGTGTTTGGTCTCTTGGTGCTTATTTAGGATAATGGTGACTTGCCTCCATTCACGCAGCATTAATGCTGCTATCAGCCCATTGATGATGACGAAACATAGACATGTTTAGTTCCTAGGGAAATAAGAAATGAACATAAACATATGCTTGGTTTCTATTTTGAAATGGAAATTCCACTTTGGAAGGGACCGGAAAGTTCGGCCAAAGTGAATGCTGTTATCCTAGGGTATGACGGCAGACAAAGGCGACGGTCTCCTTTATGCTTGTTATGGCTTCTGTAATCGAATGCTGGAACCTTTTTTTGAGGTTCATTCCTTCTTACTAGTTGAATTTAATCCCCCTGAATGGCGATTCTTTTCGTTTTCAGAAGAGTGGAAACCTGAATTATGAATTTGTTATGAACTCGACGGCCACGCGATTGCAAGCTCAACCCTGAGGTACATCACTATAGAGTTAACCAGGTTAGAACTATTAACCGTAGAAGCTAGACCTGTAGTCATGTTTTTCCTGTATCTCAGAAGGGGGAAACTTGGTCTTCTTTCTGGGTCGGGGACTGGCCAAGTGACGAGGACGTCCATTTCCGATCCGTTTTTCTAGCAGGAGTAGATCATAAGCAGCAAATGCGTTTCCTGGGCAGCGTGTGGAAGGATATCACAAGGCGTGGAGGAACTCCTATGCCTCATCCTTTGTTACCCTCGCAGCGTTTATATTCCCGTTCCTGTCAAGTTGGGGAAACAAAGCACTGTTCCAAACGATCTTGCAGCTCCTGATGACAAAATGCTTTCACCAGAAAATGGAACAATATCCATACCTCTTTTTCACTGAGCTTTACTCCATTTGTTTGTGGTCGTTGAAGATCATTCCATTTTGATTTCAATCACTCAATACACATTGAATCAAAGTTAGTGACCTAATGTCAGGATGCGGAATGAACACCAATCCAAAAGAAGCAATGACAAAATCTGTAGCCTGAACAGCACCATCAAATCATACCCTTTTTGTTTAAAACTTAATCTTCAGAACTAGTATGCCGTAAAACTAATACCATACAGCATGCTAACTATAAAATAAGCCACGGGCTCTTGGTTTTATAGTTTCTAACAAACCCAAACAAGAAGATGTTCCCTATATCCTGCAATTTCATCTTTACACAGTCCAACAAATAAATCTCGCAGCATCAGCATTTTCCGTCTATCCAGATCCATCTAGTTGTCCAAGGGAGAGAAGGTGTGCCGCATATTGCTGCAGCAAAGTAAAGCAGAGACCAAATATGAGGAGCAACCAACTTTGCAGTGCGAAGTCGACAGTAAAAATGCAAGAGTGTCCTTAAGTTGGAATTTCCGAATACAAGGACTGAAACCTTGACCTCTCAAATGAGAACTCCCTCTTTGATCTTCATTCCTTCTTTTAAAGGTTTATATGTAGAACATTATGTCTAACGAAATTTATTGGCATCACAAGCTTCAGTTAGACAAATTTTCAGCATCCTAGATCCTTGATTCGTACTAGGATCCTATCTTTGCAGACAAAAGAATCAGAACCAACTCAGGATGCTAATCTGCACGACCCTGCCATGCTCCAGCAGCTTAATTGTGTAATGTCACGATGCAGTTTCAATTTCAAGCCTTTCATGAGGGTTGCTAAGAGTTTCACTGCACCATTAGGATAAGAGAAAATGACACAGAACGCCTAATCCATGAATGAGCAATTATTCTTTTCCTCTTAGTTCTTGACCTTTAATATGACTCACTTCGGCAATCACATTAATGTCAAAGCATTTCCCTGAGGGCAACTGTTTTTTTTCCTTCAACATCAGTCAAGCCATCAGGCCACAAAACAAAGGCCGCCATGGTAAGGACGATTAAGATGAGAAACAAAAACCATTTGTTTGAAATTAGCAAAGAGGGAAAATTATTGTTTCCTCCATCTCCAAATGCTTGGTCCTTTTGTTTTTCCCTGATCCATACTTACACAACAATACAAAAGAGAAGAAAAAAAAAAAAAATCCGACTGTCAATTGTAACAATCCATCATTGTGGTTTCAACGTGGTCCATAATAGAACTAAGCACACTTGAATTGTCCTCTCCATCTATAACAGCACATTCATCATTACAGGAGTAACCTTAAACAAGAGGAATGGGAAGTCAATCACTTACAGCATGATATGCATATGGCGCTTTTCCTTGGCGCTCGAAGTGCTTGGACATGATGCAGAACTCGATGGGACCCCACTCTTCCGCTTCAAAGCAATTGCCAAGAGCAGCTTTGTACAACTATGACCAAATTTATTAATCAGACATAAGTTGCACATCATAAACAACCAAGGAAAATGCAGTACAAGGTAGAAAGAGCCACATAATTATAGCACTAACAGACCTTATCGGAATCACCCAATAACTCAGTTCCGGCTGGGTAAGCCGCATAATACTGGTCTCCTCTAGAATATCCAGCTCTAGTACTGTAATAACGATGACGGAAAAAAGTGGGACGAAAATATAAAATAGCGGTCGAGAAAATTATACAATCCAGTCAAAGTAAACAGCAAAGACTCACGTGTTGTTGGTGTAAGCATAGCTCAAGACGGCTGTGAAGCCATAGAACACAGAGTACCCCACGAGCCTCCTGAACTTCTGAATCTTGAGAATTTCCTTGAACCCTTCATAGGCCATCATCTTCAATGATCTGATACTATGAAATTTTCCTCAAGAGCATTTAATCAAACACGTGGTGTGCCCTGTGAAAAAGTTTCAAAAACACACAACAGGAATAGCAACTTCGGCCGTCCGACTTGTCTTCCGGTACCACAGCGGCCCGCTTATCAGTTGGAATTAGTCTAATCAGGACAAAAAGATAATGGGTTGATTTAATCTTTGGCCCTATGTTTGGATGGAGTGACACGAAAAGAGGAGAAATGACTTAAAGAAATCGTGAACTTTTTGACAAAACCATGGAATTATCTCAAACCCCTCCAAAAGTGGCGATTCGAAGGGCTTAAAAAATTGGTTTAAAGCAGCCACTTAATTTGACAAAACCAAGGTAGGTACAACATGGTCATCGGGTCAACATGGATCAGGAAAAACTGGTCACACTTTTGGTCGTACTCTTGGAATAATGCAGAAGTGCCAAGCACGCTGCCACTGTTGGGATGATGAAGAAGTCAAGTTTTAAAAGCTCATCGCACCGATGCATAACTGATCGGAAACTCCATCCCAAAAAAACTCGCAAGCATGAGCTCTTCCATGTCCTTGTCAATCACCACTCTCTCTCTCTGTCTACTTTCTTTCGTTCAATTGATGATGTCCATCTCTTGCTGCAGAGCAATCTTGATTCCTAGAACTAACGAAACCGATCGAGATGCGTTGCTCCAGTTCAAGGATAAGATATCCTACTATCCCTCCGGGGTGGTTTTCAGCACATGGAATGACTCCGTCAATTTCTGCCAGTGGCACGGGATCACGTGTGGCCATGGCCATCGGCATCCTAGGGTAACCCGTTTAACGCTTCCGTCTCTAAAACTCGTAGGATCGCTGTCGCCTTTTATTGGAAACCTTAGCTTCCTCCAGATATTGGACATCCAAAACAATGGTTTCATCGGCCAAATCCCCCTGGAGATAGGTAATTTGTATAGACTCAGATACTTAGGCCTAGAGAATAACTCCTTCTCTGGTCAAATTCCTGCCAACATCTCAGGCTGCATAAATCTTGAAACCTTGAGACTAGGCAATAATATGCTAGTTGGTGAAGTTCCGATAGCATTCGTGTCTTTGTCGAAGCTAACAGCAGTTTTTATCTACTCCAACAATCTCTCTGGAAACTTCCTGGAATTCTTTGGGAACCTCACTTCTCTGGTGTACATCTCCGCGGCAAGCAATAACTTTGTGGGAAGAGTACCGGCCTCGTTGGGCCGTTTGCAAAATTTGAAGTATATTTCTCTCGGTGCAAATCGGCTCTACGGCACTCTCCCTTCCTATATCTTCAACATATCTTCTCTTGTCACCCTTCATTTTCCCCAAAACCAACTTGAAGGGAGTCTTCCTCCAGATTTAGGGGTCACTCTTCCTAATCTTGTCGTGTTAAATGTCGCAAACAATAGTTTTACTGGGCCCATTCCTGCTTCCATATCAAATGCCACTAACTTAATGCGGCTAACAATCCCGAAGAACAAATTTTCTGGAAACGTGCCTACCATGGAAAAGCTTAATCAGCTGCAGTGGATAAGTATTTCGTTCAATCAGCTAGGTAGCGGAGTGCAAGGTGACCTGAAATTCCTTGAATCCATCAATTCTACCAGCCTGGAGCTCCTGGCAATCAATCTCAACAATTTCGGAGGTACTTTACCTGAATCTATAGGCAACTTGTCCTCCCAGTTGAACATAGTGTCGATTGAGAGCAATCGATTGTCTGGAAATATCCCTTCATCCATTGGAAATCTGCGTGGCCTAGAACTGTTGTACATGGGCAATAACAAGTTCACAGGCAGCATTCCCGATACCATCGGAAACCTCATCAAGCTGAAGGAGATTGGTACTCAGATGAACAAACTCACCGGGAATATACCGTCCACGATAGGGAACCTGACGGAGCTACTGCAATTCATCTTGAAAGGGAACAATTTTCAAGGGAGCATTCCTCCGAGTATTGGGGAATGCCAAAACTTGGTAGTGCTCGACCTTTCGCAGAATAATCTCAGTGGAATCATACCATCTCAAGCTTTCACTATCTCTTCCCTATCTATCTATTTTGATCTATCCGAAAACCAATTGAGTGGTTCCTTACCAGAAGAAATCGGTACATTGAATAACTTAGCCAAATTAGACGTACATGGCAACGAACTATCAGAAGAAATCCCTAGTAGCCTCGGTCGATGCACTAGCTTGGTGGAGCTTCACTTGCAAAGCAATCTATTTGAAGGGAATATCTCTTCATTCTTGAGTTCCTTGAATGGTCTTCAATACTTAGACCTCTCAAGGAATAATTTCTCTGGCCCTGTTCCGACATTCCTGGAGAAATTCCAATTGCAGTACCTGAATCTATCTTTCAACAACTTCAAGGGTGAGGTACCGAGAGAAGGGGTGTTCCTGAACATGAGCATGACTTCGCTCAAAGGAAATGATAAGCTCTGTGGCGGTATGCCTATCCTAGATTTGCCAAGTTGTTTGACGAGCAAAGGAAAACGCAGATCATCTACCTCCCGTTACGTTATCATTGCAATTACTTGTGAGACAGTAGCAGCGCTGATACTTCTGTTGCTACTGGTGACGTTTTATTGGCTGAGGAGGAAGAATAGTAGGGCTTCTCTAGAGACTCCATCAATAAGGGGATTTCAGCAAGTGTCTTATGAAGACATTGTCAAAGCAACAGACGGGTTCAACTCTAGCAATTTGATCGGAGTGGGTGGTTTCGGCTCCGTGTATAAAGGGACCCTAGAAGATGAAAACAAAATAGTGGCTGTGAAGGTTTTTGACTTGAAGCAACGAGGAGCATCGACAAGTTTCATAGCAGAGTGCGAGGTCCAGAAAAACGTAAGGCATCGGAATCTAGTTAAGATCCTAACAGCTTGTTCCAGCGTCGATTTCCAGGGCAATGAGTTTAAGGCTCTGGTCCACGAGTTCATGGAAAATGGTAGCTTGGAGGAGTGGTTGCATCCGAATCTTGCGCCAAATGGGACGCAAAGGCATAGATTAAGTTTTGTTCAGAGACTGAACATTGCTTTCGACGTAGCTTGCGTGGTGGATTATCTCCATCATCAGTGCCAAACAGCGGTGATCCATTGTGACCTCAAGCCAAGCAACATTCTTCTTGATGCCCAAATGAATGGACATGTCGGCGACTTTGGCTTAGCTAGGATATTCCCTAACCCCACTGGTGATTTGCCCGTGAGTCAAACAAGCTCAATTGGACTTAGAGGAACCATTGGCTATGCTCCTCCAGGTGATGTACGCTTGCAGTAAATCCAATGTCAATCGTCCTCTTATAAGCTTTTTCCCTGATAATGCATGTATGGAACTACTCGTCTGAAATATCGGCCCTAGTTACGTTGGCAGGTCAGACTCAGACTCGTTCATTTTCTGTGAAATCTCATCTCAGCTAACTTTCCTGTGCCTTACAGAACTAAACAGAACCATAGAAACTTAACAGAGTCAAGTTCAGTTATTTCGGTCATGTATTTGATCAAATTGTCCATTCTGTTCTTTAACGTAGAAAGTTATATGAATAGAAAATCTTTGACAAATCATGCTTAGCATGCTATGTAACCTGCTGGCCTCTATACGTGCCTCCTCTTCCTTGTCCTTATGATTTGATAAGCTGATCAGCTCACGGGTCAAGTAAAATCCAACTGCAGAGTATGGAATGGGAAGCGAAGTGTCCAAAGATGGCGACGTGTACAGCTATGGAGTCCTACTTCTGGAGATTTTTACGGGAAAGAGACCCACCCATGACATCTTTAAGGATGCTTTGAACCTTCATGATTACTGCCTCGCGGCTTTGCCAGAAAGAGTGGCAGATGTAGCAGATCAGCCGCTCCTATTTTGTGACACAGAAGAATCATCAATTGCAGACGCTCTGAGCAATCAAAGAAACATAAGTGCCCATCATGTTCAAGAGTGCTTGGTGATGATATTTGAAATTGGAGTTGCCTGTTCCGCAGAGCTGCCGCGAGAGAGAATGAACATAAGCGATGCGGTGACAAGATTGCGTTCGCTGAAACAGAAAGTTGACAAAATCGGATTCTGCTAGAAGTGATGGAGAAATATGCGGAACGTGGGAAGATTAGGAGTTTGATTGCTTACTGTTTCCTCAGTTTCTTGTTTGGAAATGTGGGTTTGCGACATGTTGCATGTTGATTAGTTACTGTTTCCTCAGTTTCATGTTTTAGGGGCAGTAGATATGTTTGGACTTGCTAATCATGAAAAAGGACAGAACTTGAAAAGACACTTCAAAAGGCCCTGTTCTTCTGACAGCTCTAATTGCGTATTCTCTAGTTGTTCTTTTACGCGCTTGTCACGCAAAAGGGAAGCAAAATGCTCATTCTGAGGAATCAAAAACGAGGAATCCTCAAACAGTGACTCAGCAAAGCCCAGAGGGCACTCCTGTTTGCCCAGAATCATCTCCGGAAACGATTTTCCTCGGGGAAGAAGAGAAGAAAAAGGCTAAAATCAAAGAACAGGGGACGAGAAATGTAATGGCGTTTGGAGGCGGGTTTGTGAAGAGACGAACGAACAATGTTGGAGGGAGAGGAAAGAGAAGCATTCAGAGAAAACCCAGAAAAGCTCCAAAGGTCCATCCTCAAACACCATTTATTCGGGCACATAACCCGTACTATGATGCCATTTCGATTTTCCTTGATGTTGAGGGCTTGGGGTTGCGGGCAACCTGTAGAGAACCCACAGGTGCTTCAGAGCCATTGATTTCTCATCGCTCTGCCCCAATTAACTACCACCAGCCCTCGGCTTCCATTCCTCTCTCTCTCTCTCTCTCTCTCTCTCTAGAACTGTTAAAGTCAACGGAGAAAACCCTAATGTCTTCGCTCGTTATTTGTACGTGGAAGTTCTGGGACAGAGTGTGACAAAGCACAGTAGAAAATGGCGGCCCATTCAGGCTGACTAGGCCCGAAGCACCACTGAACCTGCCTTAGATTTCAGGAACCTGCTTAGATCCAGCTTATGTTACCCGACAAGCAAAACTTTGAATGCCTTGGAACCTCGTCTTCCTCCTGTCTTTCACCCTCTTATCCTTTCGGGGAATAGGGCAGTATCCGTCCGGTGATCCACGGCGCCCTGGCGGGCCTGGAAGCAATGCTTCATTGAAGCTTAGTAGAGTCCGGACACTACATCGCAGCAAAACTTCGGCTTTCAGATACACAGCGCAGGCCTGAAAATTAGAGGCATTGGCCCGTGCTGCGCAGCGTCCACTTGACAATGCACAATGCTGGCTTTGTGCTACACTGCATTAGTGAAGGCAGGAACTTTCATTTGAAAAGAAAAGTTAACGAAACATTAATCATGCATGATATTTTCGTCCGATGTCGGGTTGATCCAATTCCGGCATCAAGGTATGAAGTGGCAAAACTCAGATCGAGATATGATCAGCAACTGGTGATGCAATGCAGTCCAGAGCATAGTTAAGACAGGCTCATGGGCCTGGTTGTACGAGATTCGCATGGGCTTGCTAGGTCGGAAGCATTAAAAAAACTGGCTAGCAAGGCAATAAAGAACATCATCCTGGAAAATGGTATCGCCAACCAATCTTTTGGGAACTTCCTTTTGAAATGTCTAAAATATTTTATTTCTTAGGGGTAATCGGGTCGCTTCACAGATGAACCAGAAGATGATTCCTTCCAATAGTGGGCACAAAATCCCCGGATTTATTTCCTGCAACTGTCATTTAAGAATGGTTAGTAACTTGGTATTTCCCTCCTAAGTGGGATTTATCATGCGCTGGTTGTTTAATCAATGCAATAGTTCGCCCGAAACAAAAGTCACAAGTCTTGTTGGGAGCTCTCTTGGAGTAAAATCCTAATGAATTAGGCCAATGAGGAGGAACGCGCTCCTAAAAATACTGGAGAGATGATCAATTTGAGTTTTGTGAAAGTTGACTCGGACACCACCTGATCGCTAAAAGAGAGTCTTATACACAACAACAAGCCCATAGAGCAAATAATAGGATCTTGATAGGATCTTCATACAAATTATTTGCTACACATAATACTCCCGCGGGAGATTTCACGTAAAATTCCTTGATCTCTCGCCCTTGGATTGATTATTGAGCATTGTGCTCTCTAATCTAAAAATCTTGTCTCGCTGCTACTCCGTCGTTTGTCTAATATATTGTTTGAGCTTGGGTTCATATCTACGACTATGTCGTTGCTCCTTAATAAATAATAAAGACAAGATGAATAGACACCAACGCCATCTAGGATTCTCTTAATATATGTTAAAATTTAACCACGTCTTGTTTAAAACCTACTGTTTACAAACAGTGACAGCAAGTGGATAAGAGTAACCTATCCAGAAGGCAAAAGGAAGTGAACTTTCTAAGGTATATTTTATGCAACGTACGTCAAAATGTACGAGGTGTTTTGTGATACAATTACATATAATGGTGTTAGTGAAGGTGACTGATAGTTTACTCATGGAGACTCATCTTCTCTTATATTCTCTTTTATCTGTGATATGTCACGATCATTAGTTGAAGGTACGTCCCATTGCTCTAATACAACAGACAATTAATTAGTACTTGGAACCTTGTCCCGCTATATTTTGAGTCATGACATATAGACTTATGATGGGCATATTCTTAAAAAAAATAAGAGAAACCGGAAACCCAAATTAATAACCCGTCTAATTTTAAGGTCATAAACGACAAAGATTATGCGGGATTCGACGGGGAGTCAAACTGACACGTTCTATAGCCGTCTCTTTTTAAGTGTTCTAGATAGTTTATATGAGAAAATATCACTTAACCTTCTCACTTTTCGCTTCGTTCACCACCCTAAACACAAGATACGAGGGAAAATACCAAACTACCCTGGAAAACATCCGGCAAACCCCAACTTTCATATTGCAACAAGCCCTAGCCCCGAAATGCAAAACCCCAAAAGCCCCTGCAGGGAGACAAAGAAAAAAAGAGAGCAAAGAGCAGCGAGAGAGAGAGAGAAAGATGCGGTGAGGGTGGCGAGCAAAGCAGAGGGGAAGAGAGAGCTACGACACGCAGCGTGGCGTAGGGCAGCAGTGGCACCGGATGGAGGGGGTCGACGGCAGTAAAGGGTGGCGGAAGTGTGGTTAGGGTGGCTAGGGTTTGCATTTTCTAGTTGGGGTTTTATTTTAAAGGGTTGAGGAATTGGCATAAGGGGCAGCCTGGCAGGGACAATTTGGGATGACATTTTTGTGAATAACCACAAGATATCACCTGATGTGAATCTAACTTGAAAATTGAGGATGCAAACTTGTATTCTGTAAAATTAGAGGATGTAAAGTGGTCTTTAGTGAAAAAAAAAATGGGAAAGGTGATTGGTATTTTCATTATATATGAAAACATATGGCATGATTAAAGGATGCATCCTCGGTAAGACCAACTTTACAAAAGCAGGATGCAACTAATCGACATTTGGTCATGATTAGACTCGCCATCACAGACATCTCACGACGCACATGATCTGGTAATGAAACATATCACCACCCTTCTCATGCTTTGCTTTTTCCTAAAGCATGCTCGAAGGTGATGGTCTTAATGGAGAAAAACGAAGCAACAAGAAAGAGAAAACAAAAAAGAGAGAACAGAGAACGAAACACAGGACTCAGCAACTTTCCAGGTGCGGGATTAAGCAGAGTAATGCATGTTTAAAAGCGCCAGGGGGATGGGGGACCCTGCCATAAAACAAAGAGATTATTAGTTAAGTTGCCCCCTGTTTGGTTAAGCTTTTTTTACTTTGAAAAATGAATCTTTTGTCGCGTTATAAGTTCTGGAGGACTCGCCAATCAGTTTGTAATGCTGCAGTAATTGTTTGTTTAATCATTGAGATGCGAGGGGGGCTTTTAGACCTTCGAGCAGCTGATTTTTGCACAGATTTCTTTCCCCTTCGAGCATTGTACTTGGTGGTATATAAAGCCGCTTGTACATAACCTTCTTTACACCGGAAGTATATGCTATAACGACTCTTCTCTTTATGTTGCGTAGTATTTTTGTTACTACCGGAGAAACCGCTGTTAAAAGATATCTCTGCGAAAGAATGTAAGGAGGGGGAACAAAGTTTTGGTTGGAACGGACAACGCCATTAATATGCAAGGATAATTTAGCTATTACAATAAGATAAGTGTGTTAATTGAATTTCGCTAAGATATTGCTAGAGATATTTCGATCAAGGGTACAACGAGACATTCTCGAGCGAATATTGGATACTCAATAGAGTTTTATTAGGATGCAACGAGCAATAATGTTAACTGTCGTGGAGATTCTAATGCCCTTTTCATTGAAATTGATGGTTGTGATGGAGGTCCATCGCGATTCCTGCCTGGACCAAATGGGCATGAAGGAGCGAGTTTTAGCCGGTCAAGCAAAGCTACTTAGTCATAAAACCCAACTCGACTTAACAAATTCATATGTAAAACATTCTGTGTTATAGATGGCTTTAACTCTAAGTAGGGATGAGCATAATTTAAGGGTAGAACCGAAAATGGTTCAAGTTTGAGGGTGTAGGTTCCAAAGTGAAATGAACGTGAAACGAAATTGTTTAACTCGGAAGAGAAATGAAAATCCCCGCAGAGACCCAAAGTGGAAACAGGGCGGTCGGTCACACGTCATCGTAAAGCGCAATGTCACATGACCAGCGCCACGTGTAACCCTAACCCAACGTCTAGTTAGTTAACACAACTAGAGGAGCTGGTTAAATCTCTCTCTCTCTCTCTCTCTCTCTCTCTCTCTTAACCACTTCCCAGTTCAAAGTTACACACTGCTGCAAGCCTTGGTCCCTCAATCCAGTTCAAATTGCCCAGCACCACTGACTTCAGCCCAACCCCCCCTTTACATGTATATATGTATATATATACACAGACACAGACACACTCTCCACACTATGCAAAAATTCACCTAAGACACTCTCTCTCTCTCTCTCTCTCTCTCTCTCTCATCAGCAAAATCAGAAATTGTTGCAGAAAACAAACACCATCACTCACTCAGCACTCTGCTACTGAAGAGAAAGGAGACCAGACCAGACCAGACCAGACCAGTACCATATCCTTTCCAAGTTAGTTACTCAACGGTTATTGCCCCGACTTTCCCCATTTTGCCCTCCCCGCCCAACCATGATCACGGCGCACGACTTCTACACCGTCCTCTCCGCGGTGGTCCCCCTCTACGTCGCCATGATCCTGGCCTACGGCTCCGTCCGGTGGTGGAAGATCTTCTCCCCCGACCAGTGCTCCGGCATCAACCGCTTCGTCGCCATCTTCGCCGTCCCCCTCCTCTCCTTCCACTTCATCGCCAAGAACGACATCTACGCCATGAACCTCCGCTTCATCGCCGCCGACACCCTCCAGAAGCTCATCATGCTCGCCGTCCTCGCCCTCTGGGCCAACTTCACCCGCAACGGCTCCCTCGAGTGGATGATCACCATCTTCTCCCTCTCCACCCTCCCCAACACCCTCGTCATGGGCATCCCTCTCCTGGAGGCCATGTACGGCCCCGGCGCCAGTAAGCGCGACGACGCCGGCGGCCTCATGGTCCAGGTCGTCGTCCTCCAGTGCATCATCTGGTACACCCTCCTCCTCTTCCTCTTTGAGTACCGCGGTGCCAAGATCCTCATCATGGAGCAGTTCCCCGAGACCGCCGCCTCCATCGTCTCCTTCAAGGTGGAGTCCGACGTCGTCTCGCTCGACGGCCGGGACTTCCTCGAGACTGACGCCGAGATCGGCCACGACGGCAAGCTCCACGTCACCGTGAGGAAGTCCAACGCGTCCAGGCGGTCCCTCGGCCCCGGCTCCTTCTCCGGGCTGACCCCGAGGCCGTCCAACCTCACCGGCGCCGAGATATACAGCCTGAGCTCCTCCCGGAACCCGACCCCGAGGGGGTCCAACTTCAACCAGTCGGACTTCTACTCCATGATGGGTTTCGGCCCGAGGCGGTCCAACTTCGGGTCGGCGGATCTGTACTCGGTCCAGTCGTCGCGCGGCCCGACCCCGAGGCCATCGAATTTCGAGGAGAACTCTGCGGCAATGGCACAGTCTATACCGTCTCCGAGATTTGGGTTCTACCCAGCACAGACAGTTCCAACCGCATATCCGGCTCCGAATCCAGAAATCGCATCCGCTTTCCCCAAAAACAGTAAGAACGCGCAGCAACAGCAGCCAAAGCAGGAAGGAAAAGCCAACCACGACGCCAAGGAACTCCACATGTTCGTGTGGAGCTCCAGCGCGTCGCCGGTGTCCGAAGGAGGCGGGCTCCACGTGTTCGGGGGGAACGAATTCGGAGCGTCCGAGCGATCTGGACGGTCCGATCAGGGCGCCAAGGAGATCCGGATGATTGTCGCTGACCACCCACCCAATGGCGAAACCAAAGGTAACTCCTTTTTTTTTCTTTTTAATGTCATTGGTTATCAACTCGGTAAATTTAATAATAAATCTTCTAGCAGGAGCAAGACAATTTCTGTTCGAAGAATTGTTTAATTCGTTTGGCTTACATTACTAATGTTTTTCCTCTGTATTTCCAAATATTGAATTTTGAACTTCAAAATGTTTGTGATGATGTAAAGCGGTTGCGGAAGCTGAGGGCTTGGGTGGGGATGACTTCAGCTTCGGTGGGAAAGACGGAGGCGGAGACGAGGGGAGAGAGCACAAGGAGGGCCCCACCGGGCTGACCAAGCTGGGGTCCAGCTCCACGGCGGAGCTGCACCCGAAGGCCGCGGGGGCTGCCGAGCTAGGCGGCGGCGGTGGCGAGGGCGGGAAGCAGATGCCCCCGGCGAGCGTCATGACCCGCCTGATCCTCATCATGGTGTGGCGCAAGCTCATCCGCAACCCAAACACCTACTCCAGCCTCATCGGCCTCACCTGGTCTCTCGTCGCCTTCCGGTGAGCCCTCGCGAGAGAATTCTGAGAAATTCCCAGAATTCGAAATCGCCAATCGCTTGGACGATGTTTGATGATGATCTAATCGGTTGGATTGCAGGTGGAACGTGACAATGCCGGTAATAATAAAAGAGTCGATCGAGATTCTGGCCCGTGCCGGGCTGGGAATGGCTATGTTCAGCTTAGGTGAGTTGGGGGTGGGGGTGTCATTTACTTCTTCTCAGGCCTTTCTCCATCGCTGTTTCAATTCTGGCTTTCACATAAAATCTGCACAGACCCAACATGCCACGCCATGCGCTCATGTGCGTCTCGAAAGGGCAATCCACCAGCTGCCCACCCCATGCCCGTGGTTTACTCCAAAAAGGAACACTAGAATCGTATCTTCTGAAACAAGAGTCGTCGACACGAACGAAGACGGTTAAGGAAATTTCTTTGCGCGGCGTACCTAAATTGCTACGGAAAAAAAAAAGAAAAACCGGATAAATTCATCGGCTTTTTACCCGACGGTCCATGTTTGTCTGTTTGTTTGTTCTTGTGTGTGTGTGTGTGTGTGTGTGTGGTGCCTTTTTTTGAAATGAAATTTTGGGAGGGGATGTTTGGGGAGGGGGCTAACTGGCTATAAATGTTTGACGGCGACCCTGTCGCGGGAGGGCCTGATCACGTGCTATGGCGCTGCAGTGTGTTCTGGTGGTCACGCACTCCCGCGAGGCCTATCATCATCAATCTGTATTGATGATTTTTGTACCGTGAAGGCGGGGGCCCAGCTCGCAGATGTCGCTTGCGGTCCTGAGCTGGTGGCATCCTTGATCCCATTAGATGCCTGCCCCTGTCTCCAACCATAATGCTCAATTCAAGTTTAGTGTAGAAGATTCTCTCTGTGCTCATATAATATCTCTTATCAGCACTTCATGTCTCTAGCAGTAATCATTCTTGATTTAGTATGAGGAGGTGTTGATTGAGGTGGTTGTATGATTGGTAGGGCTGTTCATGGCTTTGCAACCCAAGATCATCGCGTGCGGGAACTCGGTGGCCACGTTCGCCATGGCGGTGAGGTTCCTCACCGGCCCGGCCGTGATGGCCGCCGCTTCGATCGCCATCGGCTTGCACGGGAGGCTCCTTCGCATTGCCATTGTCCAGGTGCCGCTTCTGATTTCTTATCTAATTCACATCGCATGGCTGTCAACAGCAAATTTTGATGTTGGTTTTGTTAAGTTCGTTTGTTTTGGTGCGACAGGCTGCACTTCCGCAGGGCATCGTGCCGTTCGTGTTCGCCAAAGAGTACAATGTCCATCCGGCCATTCTTAGCACGGGGTAAGTCACTCCTCGGCGCGTAGACGGCGCTACAAAAGTTCCATTTTGCAAATTATATGTGACCCGACCGATGGTTCCGTCTTTGCATTTTCAGGGTGATTTTCGGGATGTTGATAGCGCTGCCGATTACCTTAGTGTATTACATCCTTCTCGGGCTGTGAACTTCCTCGACGAGCTTGGATCGATCGAAGGAAGCGGAAACTTGATTAACTTTAGATTGGGGAGCAAGAGGAGGAAGGGCAGCAAAAACTAAAATACTTCGGAATTTCCGGAGGAGGATGAAGGAAAAGATCCCAAGATGCTTGGAGCAAAGAATATTAACTTTGACCCTAATACCAGGATTGATTCCCCCCTACCCTACCCAAAAAGCCAAACGAGTCTTTTACCTAATTCTCGAAGACCTTTTTGAAGAGAACACCTCCAGAGCTCGTCCTGCTTGAAGGAGACATGGAAGAGGGAAAGAAGGAAAACACGATAGGCGGGTCGATCCACTCATATATAAATATATTTTTTTCTTCTTGCAAGTTCTTCTCTCTGGTCGTGTGCTACGTGGGCAAAAGCTAGGGTTAGGAGATTCATCTTCGCCCGTATGAGCGGAAAAACCACGAATCGATTGTTAGTTTAATCGAAGAAGATGAGAGTTGTTTTGGTATTTAGCGGTGCTGTTTCGTTGTCCGTAGATCAGGCAATTATTTGCGATTTGTCGTGTTTCTGGCCTCTTTTTTTTTTTCTTTTCCCTTAGGACATCGTATGGATTGTGAACAGTAAGCCATTCGAGTTAAGCTTTTGTTAATGATGAGATGACGTTTGCTTCTCTTGAAGCACAAATTGGTGTGGTGCAATGTCGATGCAAGTGTTTTTTTCTTCTTCTTTTAGCTTTGCTTTCAACGAATTGGAGTTCAATAATTGAGGGCGAAATCAACAAAAGACCCCGACATCATGTTCCGGCTTTTGGTGAAAGGCACGTATGATTTTCTTTGCCACTCGGTTTGTCTTTTGGACTTTTTTTTTGCATGGAGCCCGTCCCCCTCCCTCCTTCTTTTTTTCTTTTCTTTTCCTTTCTCTTTTCTGCGAGATGATATGGTGGCGATAAAGAGCCGAAAAGGTGAAAGTCAAAGGTGCTTTATATTCGGCATTTTGCCTTTTCGAGACTTTAGTTTAGTCGCCCCGAAATGTCACTATTGCTAATGAAATCATTTTAACTTAATATGCTCGGGATTAGGAGCCCGTCAATCGGCAAAGGTGCTGGACAGCGTACGTACTAAAAAGCATGCAGCATTATTCGATGAGGATTTGCTGTAACCCGTCAAATTTTGGGATCTTTGTAACATGCACAAGACTGGTGAACGAAAGCTACTTTTTAATATGCTCGGGGTTAGGAGCCCGTCAATCGAATCGGCACTTGGAGCTTGACTTGATCTCCACGAATTTCAACTCAATTAGGTTAAATTTTGGTGCTCCAATGGGACTTCCACACTTTCTGCATAGTGCTACTTGTGTCTCGGCCGTGATTTGAACGTCGAACACGTGGCTTGGCTGAGGAATGACCGAATTTTGTTTGGCCATCGGAATTTTCTTGGCATGTTGATTGACTCGGATAAAGATGTAGAAGAGATCCTGAAGCATTCGGATGAGAAGAAGTCCAAAGGCCAGTTCAAGCTAAGATTTCAATTTGGCTGCTTGAACAGGTATGGTAACGGTGAACACTTAGAGGCGGGTCATAGTTACGTGTCCGCACGATCCATAGTGTCCATGTTCACACTAAATGCATAAAATAAATGGAAAACTTTTGGCAGGAAAATTATCAAAAAAATTTATTAACCATGCCTTGATTTGGCCCAAGGCCATCGCAGCCCTGCCGGTCACCGGCAAGGCGGCCCTCGCAGCAATAATGACAAAAAAAAGAAAAATAAAATATAGCAAAAATTCAAAAACAATTGTAATAATTATCCTCGTCTGCGCCGGCCGTTTCACATATGATGGCTGGCATTCACGTTGGTGATTTTTCTGCCAAAATTGATCGGAAAGACTAAATTAATAAATTGCCAAAAAGTTCAGGATTAAATTAGCCAACTGGTTGAGACAGATAAAAATCAATAAGCAGGTTCGATATTAAAAAAGTAAGATAGGTTTGAGCCTACCCAATTCTATATAGGTCATCCATTAAAAATTTGACACATGGCAATATGCTTCTTTTATTTAAGACATAAGCTAAATGCTCAACTCCCCTCCCCGTGGCAACGCCGCTAACAACCTCAGCCTTCGTACACCACGAATTCTCTCTCTCTCTCTCTCTCTCTCTCTCTCTCTCTCTCTCTCTCTCTCTCTCTCTCTCTCTCTCTTACTTATTGCATTGGTACTAATTTAGTCCTAAACATTTTAATTTTGTCAATTTAGTCCTAAATCTTTTGAGTTAGAGCTAATTCAGTCCTTCCGACTAATTTTGGTTGGATATTGCTGACGTGGACGCTGGCCGACCTACGTGGCATGATCAGCGCTAACGTGGATATTTTTTTATTAATATTTTAATATTTTTCGATTTATTTAGTTATTTATTTTCTCTCTTTTTTCTCCTCTTTCCTTCGGTGGCCAGCACGGCCATGGCCGATGAGGGTTGGCCTTGCTTGAGTGAGGGTGGCCCTCACCGCCATAGGCAACGGTAGGCTTGCCGGCATACATCGGCGAGGCCACCCTTGCCAGATCTGGCAAGGCCAGGGTGAGGGTTGGCCTCACTGGCTTTCGCCCTCGCCAACTAGAATTTGAGAGATAACCGTCAACTACTTTAAAAGTTTAAACTCTTATATGAATGCGTGATTTAATATTTATGTATTCTATCATGATCATTCTTAAAGTGTCGTACTTATGCATCATTTTCAAGAATTCATCTCTTAACTCGGGTGGGACTTGAAACAACACGAGCAAAAGTAACAAAATGTTCCAATTCTCTTTGAGCAAGTGGAAATTTTTTCCGCTTGAGAATATGTAAGTTTCCATAGATGTTTAGATTCGTTTAAGTAATCTCGGGAAAAAAGATTCTAATGGACTCTTCATTTCAGCAGTACATTTTGCCAAATCACCAAACAAATAGTTTGCAAAGAAGTCTCTCAGTTTGGTGGTTTTGGAAGGACAAAAGTAGGTTGTATAGTAGCCCCCTATTGTTGAACATCTTTTCTTTGTAATTAAATACAACGTAGAAGGTCGTTCGATAATTTCCAAGCACCAACAAAGGTTGTCGAGAGGTGTATTGTTCAAACGAATCTAAGCGGTAATTGGGTGTGTTTAGAGTTGAAAAAGGAAAAAGGATTTAGCAAACGAGATTTCATCGATCAAAGGTACCAAAATTTATCACTCTTTCCAGTATTGATCGTGCGACATATGACAAGCTTTTTCACAACAGACTTACTCATTACAGTGCTAGTTTGAACCGTCTCCGTGAATACTTTTGTAATCAACAAGATAGGTAAAAATCGCAAATTTATGAGCTTTGAGGTGGGAATTCGGTCGAATATGTAGCTCTCTGCCCACGAGGAGGGGCGGGGGATGGATGTCGCCGCCATTGGCCCCCAATTTTGTAAGTTCTACTAAAGACGTACACATGATTTTTTTCTTAACCAAGTCCCTTTAGGTGGCGGACCCAATGTTAGTGTTTGAAATATGCAACAAAACCAAATAAATTAAGCACTGGATTAACACTATACCTCCAAGGGTTTCTCAAAACCTAACCCCCCCCCCCCCCCCCCCCCCCCCCCCCCCCTCGAACGGACAACATTCCACGAACCAAGGTTCTGCCGAGTCCAACGTGAATTCGGGGAGTCGACAGCCCCAAGACCACAATATGGTTGGGTGTAGCACCGGAAGGGAACACACGCACTACATCCCGACTTGGAAACCGAAGCGAATTAGAACTACAAGATTTGGTCCGCAATCCCATCAAGATTAGTCGGTGGATTAACGACTCGAGATCATCCTAAATTCCTTTTGACTAATCACTCCTCCCGATGATTGCACCAGATGACGACGACGACGATGGTGGAGGAGGGGTCGGGGCGTTTTCTATGGTTCAGTTTCTGGAAGGCGTGCGTCGTCGTCTCGTAAGACCAACATGCCCTCGAGAGAAAGCGATTGGGAGGGTGGTGCAATTTGGGGACAGAGTCATCGGAGCCAGTACGGACTCACATGGTCGTGTAGGAGGGTCGCTCCAAAACCCCACGTGTGTTGAGCCTCGCTTTTCCATGCCATCCATCTGGGTCTGGACCATCTCGATTTGACATCGAGCCCCCGATAGAGAGTGGTTATCAAGTTCAAGAAGATCGAACCGAGGTTAAGTAAACAATGCTTTAAGCTAGAGGTTAATCAATTGGCCAAAGGAGATGTTATAACCTCACAGAGACGAAGTTCTTTACCGGAGATTTAGAGCTGCTAGTAATGAGAAAACGCACTTACAATTCCCATATGTTCCACATTTTGCTATGGGACGCACGGGAATTTGAGTTTATGGCTTATAAGTATGGCAAGGTAGACATCCGAATGTGTCAAAACAAGAGCAATTCATGCCGACCCTCCATTATTTATAAACGGCGACAGCATGAATCCAAAAATGATTCAACGAACAATGTGTGGGCACAAATTCTACAAGTTTGGCATAGCAAATCGTATGAATGATTTGCACTGCTAAGGAACTGACAATGGGTACAGGTTAAGTACTAAAGACCCAAAAATTAACACAACCCTAGCTGTTCATATGTACATCTGGGACCGGCTCGAATCGCACTTCTCCAAATCTTTTAAG
This sequence comes from Lenwebbia sp. NSW1173648, assembly GCA_029784005.1. Classification (NCBI taxonomy): domain Eukaryota; kingdom Viridiplantae; phylum Streptophyta; class Magnoliopsida; order Myrtales; family Myrtaceae; genus Lenwebbia; species Lenwebbia sp. NSW1173648. The sequence goes on from JARCGZ010000011.1 coordinate 4,930,612, forward strand.
ATGCAAATTCACTTTCGCGAGAATATGTATACGTTTGCCCTTCTTATGGGAATGAGGCGACGGACATCGGAAAAACCCTTGGGCGTTATCACGAGATCATCCCTCACTCGTGATAATATGGAACGCAGAGTCATCTCTAAAATGAGAGAAACCTAAGCGTATTTTCTGATCTAATAATGCAAAGAGAAAGGGGGCTAAAAAATGTCAAAGCCGGTGGGGGCGAGCTAGCCAAAAGGCGCTGTCCTGGGCCCGTGCTCATATGGATGCCCATAACGAGGTCATGTGGGGGGGATGAAGATCGGGTTGCTAGGGCTCCTCAAACAGCGACCGAAGCCGAACGTGCATGCAAATGCAAGTGTGTGCGAGTATTATTGCAGAGAAAAAGGAAGGTAGGGAAATGGATAGGATCCAACTAAGGTAGGGTCTTCTCCCCCTTCACCGATTCGACTTCTTTTGACAGCACCATCTCTGTGGACTTTTGTAGTTTTCTCACTCAAGCTTTTCCTTTTTTCTTTCTCATCGTTATGTGCTTGCCCAACCCTTTTTTTTCTTAGGTTAGGTTTCGGCCACAAAAGAGCTGGCCCCAAAACTTGACATTTTGACTTCACATTGGGGTCCTCCTCCTGCTACTGCTCTGAATACTTCTTTAGCTAGCATACAGAACTTGTGGTGACCGAATTCACATTTCTTCTTCTTCTTCTTCTTCTTCTTCTTTCTGCTATTCATGGATATATATCGATGGCTTCGTACATTTCGCAGACTCAGTGTTAGGGCCATTGCTATTGCAGCATAAATGCTCGATGGGATATGAGAGAACAAGCGTGAACCGCTCATTCCTTCACTCTTGAGGATAAGTTCTTTGTTGAAAGACGAAGGCATGTGTTGTTACTTCGTAGTAGACCCGTTAAACAAATGGGTCGGGTCTAAAATTGTCCTACCTGAATAGATTCATTTAACCCGTTTTAACCCATTTTCATGCAATGCAAATCTAGTGGCCCGTACCTAACCAACACCTGATCCGACCTATATTGCCAAACCTTTCAATTGGACCAATTTAGTCCTAAACCTTTTTGCATTGGTATCAATTCAGTCCAGCCGGCCAATTTTGGCCTCAAATCGCTGACGTGGGCGCGACTGGCGCTAACGGGGACATTTTCTTAACAATTCTGTATCGAAAATAAATTTTTAATTGTTTTTTATTCATTTTATTTACATCACTTTGGCCGGTGAGGGTCGCCTGCAACCCTCACCGGCTACTGGGCTAGGGTCAGCCAGCCCTCGTCTGCCTCTACGAGGGTCGCGGCCCTCGCCAAATCTGGGTGAGGGCCTTCAAGGTCGCGATGGCATCGTCCAGGGCCACCGTGGCCTCGCCGGCCTTGGCTTGAGGTCGCAAAGGCCCTCGTCTTGGGCCTTCGTGGCCCTAGCGGCCACGGGCGATGCGGCCCTCGCCCAGATTTAACGAGGGCCGCGACCCTCACAACAGCCGGCGAGGGCTAGCTAGCCCTCGCTAGTGGCCAGCAAGAGTTGCCGGCGACCCTCACTAGCCAAAGTGATAGAAATAAAAAAGAATGAAAAAAGAAAAAAATATTATTTAATAATTATTAAAAAAATGTCTATGTCAGTGCTAGTCGCGCCACGTGGGGCGGCCGGCATCCACGTTAGCGATTTCCGGTCAAAATTGGTTGGATTGACTGAATTGGTACTAAAGCAAAAATGTTTAGGACTAAATTAGTTCAATTGATTGGTCCATGACTGAATTGGTACCAATGCAATAGGTTTAGGACTTTTTTGGTACTTTTCCCTGGGAAAACTTATATCCAAACTAAGGTAAGAGTGCGGAGTGAGTGAGCGCAAGATCGAGCGAGGACAAAGAGAATGAAGCATAGAGGTGGGTTGGGTCTAGGTAAGTTGTAAACCTATTTATGACCCATTTAACATTCATATTAACCCATATATGACCCATTTACTGAATATAACTAACTAATATAACAATTCAGCTCATCATATATAGGTTAAGGAATGGGTTTATACTTTTTTTGACAGGATTACTTCATAATATGGTTCAATGTTGAATGGACCACATCACACGCGCACACACAAAGAGAAGGGTCCATTTCGTACCGTGCATGCGTTACTTTGCTTGGTGCGCTCTGGGAGCATAATCAGTGCCAATTCCAATAATTTATGGTACGACCCAAAGATGATGAACTTAGGGGAAGCTTCATGCACCTTTTGCTCTTTCCCGATGCTGAAATACATATAAAGTTGTCTCGATTATCAAAATCACACGAGAAACTTTTTCTTGCCTTTTTTTAGGGGTTGGCGGCATGTGTACGTACCGATCGATCGATCGATCGACCGATCACCCAACAATAATTGAGAAGAATCTACGAAACATCACTAGCCGAAGCGCACTATCGTTAGCTACAATCACATTGGTGTCCAAGGAGTAGCACGCTTAAGGTGGTTCGGATCTGTATGTGTTTGGCTTGGCTTGGACGTTTGATGCGAGTCGTGACAGACAGCAAAAGAACAGGGTGTGGATGGATGGATGGATGTGTCAAGATGTGAACAGGTTGATATTTAGAGGAGCAAAAAATCCATGAGAAATTTGGAGAGAAGTGCAATAGAAGTGGGTGTGTATGGTGGTGTCCTCGTGTGCGTGGCTTCATTCTCCAGCATTCGTGGGGGGGGCCTGAATGCTTCCCGCTTCCGCTTTGGTCACTCGTCATCAACAACATCGATCTCTCAAGTCGACTCCAAATAGGAAACCCCATCTTCGTGTTGGTTACCAATAATGGAAGCAAGACTTGACACACGAGAATGGGAACAATCTTCATGTTGATATCTATTGGGGGTTCTTGGAGCATTGTAGACTTCTCCTTCTAGCTAGTTCAATAATTATAAATTGGCATTTAGTCGGGCGGGATTCCAATAAATCGAACAACCGTTGCGACGAATAGGAAAAATTTAACCCCTCGAAAGTTCGATAATGTTACATTTTTCGAATTCCTGATAGAAATTTCGATCAATAAAATCGAGACCAAGTGTTGTTTGGACGAAATATGCTTCTGATTCGATAAACTCGGTAAAATGTCATCCGATGAAAAGATTTGCAAATGGAGCTTTGATTTGGTTTGGAAAAATGTCGCGCACTCTTAGTCTTAGGGCACATGTTCACGCCAATGAATTGTATTCCACATGTGGTCTGCGACCATATTAAGTAAGTCAAATCACGACGCTCGTCATTAGGAAATAGTAAGGTAAGATAAATTGTAAGTTCTAGTGAAGAAAGAAGTGTAAGATACGGGGAAGAACTAATCCATTGGAAATTCCGAAGCTACCACATCATCACTTTGCTATCATCTCATTCTTTCAGGACCCAGTAATACTTAGTTTGGGGAAAAAAAAAATAAGAATAGAATGTGTGGATTTCATAAATAAAAAATCAGAATCATTTAGTCTGTGAAACTAGGCATGGCCACGAACCGGAACCGCCGGTCTCCGGTCATGAACCGGTGGTTCCGGTTCGTGGCCATGGGGGAACCGGAACCGGAACCGGCAGTTCCAGGCCGGTTTCGGGCCCGTTTCCGGTTCAAAATCGAAAATGGAACCGCCAGTTTCGGTTCCGATTTTTGAATTTAAAAATTAAATTGTAATGAATTTGTAATAAAATTGTAATCAAATTATCAAATTATCAAATAATGAATTATGAAATAAAAGAAAATAATGAAATAATGAATTTGTAATAAAATTCCCCCCTTTTTTTTTGGGCCTGAATTTCCGGTTCAGTTGTGGGAGGAACCGGGCCCGTATGGCACGGGCTGGTTCAGGTTTGGAACCACCGGCCCGATCAACGGGCTAGTTACGGGTTTGACCCGGGCCGGTTCCGGGCCCAAACCGGCCCGTGGCCATGCTTATGTGAAACGTTATGAAATCCTTACTAACTGTTCTAAAAACTTAAACAATGATAAATTCCATTTCAACTTGAATTTTCTCATGTCTTACAACGACTTAAATAAATTCCCCAAGTCCACCATCGAGAGCTCTTTCTCGGACGCATGTAACCATTCGATCGGAGGAGGGGACGTGTCCCCCAGCTGGTGCGACGGATCAGGGCTTCAGTAATTCTTCAAAAGGCCTAGCTGGGTCGGAAAACTTCCGGGTAAAATGTATAAAGCCTTCGTTTTCCAAGAATGTCCAATTCATCCACATTCCGCAAGTTGATGTAAGGGACCAAAGTGTATTTAAGCTGCGGCTCAGACGGGTATTAATACAAGCCAACAAAAAACCACACATCAACACATCGATCTCGATCTCGATCGAGAGAGAGAGAGAGGTGTCATGTTCAGTGTAGGGTGAACCACGGACAGGAGAGGGAGAGATGGACCAGGGATGAGGGAGACTGGTGTGGAAGGGTGCTCTTAGCCTTAGGGAGGTCGAGAGTTGAAGGAGACAAGTGCAAAAACAAACGAGGAAAAAGATAAAAGAGAGGGGAGAGGACTTTGCCTTTGCCTTTGCCTTTGCCTTTGCCTTTGCTTTTTATCGTCTGGATCGAGCACCCACCCCCCATGACTAATATAACACACTCGCCCTCCCTCCCCACCCTTCCCCATCAATCCCTTCTGAGCAAACCCACGTGTTCCTCTCCTTCTCTTTTGCCATTTTTGGGTTCATCTTCTTGGCCTCCTATGATTTCCTCAACCTTGGCCCCAACAGGGGAAGATTACGCTGCTCTCCTCTCCCCTCTCCTCGTGTCAAAGGCTTTCTTATGTCGAACATGGAGAAAAAAGAAAGCGATTTCACACTTTAGCTACTTATTCGATCCCTTATTCTCTCATGTTATCTAGTCGGGCGACTCTAATTATTGCTAGACCATTGCTATTGCGTCGCCTAACTGAGAAAAAGGAGAACTGGTACGTCCATGAAAAAGACGCTAGAGGATGGAGTTCATCTCACGCACTTACAGACTCAATTTATTGATATCACGATAGACGTAGCTTTCTATCCTCACTAATGAGATAAATGCATGGCTGATGTTATAAAATCCTATTATCTATGGAAATTGATTGGATAGTTTGGATTGATGTATTTTAGGGTAAGTAAAAAAAAATTTAATTTATAACGACAACAAATATACTTGAATTTTTGTTTGTTTCCCAAACAAGTATCAAAAACACATTTTATTTGCTCAATTGAGAGTATGAACTTTTGAAAAGCAGCTCAATGGGAAACATCTGTTAGAAAGAATTGCCAAACTTCAAGGGTGCTTGATGAGGTGGCTCGCTTACTCAGCAAAAATCAACCGCAATTGCTGAAGCGGCACATTTACTCAATAAAAGTTATGCCATCTCATTTTGAAATGAATTAATAAGTCATCTTTTTGTCATTTTCTTTTTTTTCCCCTCCTCTTCCTTCCGGGAAAAGTGTCAAAAAAGTCTTAAATTTATTGCATTTTTGCCAATTTAGTCCTAAACCTTTTGATTTAGAGCCAATTCAGTTCTTCCGGCTAATTTTGGCCGGATATTGCTGACATGGAAGCCAATCGGACTACGTGGCACGGCCGGTGCCGACATGGACATTTTTAATAACATTTTAATAAATTTCATTTTTTTCTTTCTTTTTTTCCTCCTCTTTCCTCCGGTGGCCGGCACAGGCATGGCCGGTGAGGGCTGGCCTCGTATGAGCGAACTTAGTCTTATTGCATTGGTGCCAACTTAGTCTTAAACCTTGCTTCACCGCTGCAATAGGAAATCGATGTACGGATCGTGCCGTCCGCCATTTTCCACTATATTCATTCAAAACCGAAAGAAGAGGAACTAATGCTAACTTTGGGACATCAAGGTGAAGAAAGTTGTAAAAGAAAGCACTTTTTTGGATTTTTTTTTCCTCATCTCTTTCCTTACAAAAATTCCAAAAAAGCTCAAATCTCCATTCCCCAAAGTCTCACTCTTTTCCTAAATAGAGCATAAAGCTCCAATGGTGGTTATATTGTGTTCGAAGTCAAATCGCAGTTCCTATGAACCCAAGAAAAATGAGCATGATTAGTTCTTCGCTGCACACAGCCGTGTTTTGTTAGCAACAGTTTTTTAAACATAGGATGTAAACATAAAGATGATGGCAGCACGTACTTTTATAATTTAACTCGAGAATCCGAGTATGGGCCTGGCCATCCTTCGTTGCGGTCGACCTTTCGGCCGAATGTTTCGATTGGGTTCGATTCACGATCGCATCTTCAAACCTTTTCCAGTGGGCCGACGCCCCTCCCCCCAGTCCAGGGGTATGACAGGCCGAGTCCATCTTTGATGGGCAGACTCGTTGCCGCAGCTCAAGTTGATCCCCGGATCCGATCCTAACATTGTGATACAACCGGGCCTCTGATGGAGTATAGTAAGGAGACAACAATTCAATTACTAAAGCTGTTCTGGTCCAGCAATGTGTCTAGGATCTTCGCACGAAATTAATTAGATCTTTCGGCTGGGCTGACTGTCGTGCTCTTCTGCTACTTAGCCTTATATTTGGAAGCTCTACAATGGCTGGTCATTGAGACCTTTATGGGATCAACTTCGATCGGCATTTCTTGAATTGGGCCACATCTAAGAGTAGCGATGCAGCATAAAATCATCTACTGTTGAAAAGCTAAAATCATCGGTATAGATCCTTAACTATAGTCTCTCATATTTAGATTTGATATTCGAAGATTATCTCCTCAATTACCATGCATGCTAATAGCTGGTTATGCAGTTAATACTCAGGTAGCCAATCCTACAATCTGCTGCTCGTGCGTGACAAGTCTGTCTAACAAAGTAACAATGCATATGATCTACACCTCCAGTGGAACCGATGCCTCGAGCTCTGTTTGAACAAACACCTCGGTCGAAGCATGCAAGTATCAGAAACCCTTTGGAATAGCCTTAAAATCATTCAAGCTGGGGTGATGGTGATCCGATTCCTTTATCTCCTTCAAGCAATTACACGGTTTTCTTGATGAACTGACAGTGCGAAGTGTTGAGAAAAAAGTTAAACCCATCTCGACTCAGTTGGTTCGCCAGCGCGGTGAATGGAGATAACCCCAGTCGCAGACTCGCAGCGCAAGAAAAGTGCATGATTAACGATCTGTGAATCGGAGTCCGGCGCAAGTTTACCTTTTTTTCTTAGGAATTTGATTTGTTTTCGGGGTATCAAGAGCGGGTTTAGTGCATTTCGAATTATGGATCTCTCTCCCGCTGACCAAAACCAGAGTGTCATCGCTGTCCCCGAAACCAGAGTGCAATTTCTCTTTTTTTGTTTAGCATCTTAAGTTTTATCAGATGAACGTGAACAGAAAAATACTAAGAAATCATGAATTCCGTGGAGCTTGAGATTTCGCCGCTCTTGTCGGTGTTGTCCGTGTGAAGCTAGCTACCTACGTCTCTGAATTTATATTCTCTGAGAATCTTCTTCGTTCTCCTCCTTTCGCATCACCATCTCGATAGATTCTTTTTCTTCAGTAAAATGGCGGAAGATCCCGCTAGACATTTTTGCCAACACTGTAATTCAGGAGTAGACATCTACATAATTCTCATCTCGCAATAATTACCTCAGGGAATAAAACAGAAAGACAATTCCTTCACTAAAACTTAGCTCAGAACTAAGTACAACAAACATAAAAGGCCAGTCTCGGCAATCACGACCGTTGATTCTCGGAGAGACGACGCCGACGACTCCGTCTGATGCGGGGGCTTCCGGTAGTAGAACGGGAAGTACGGCAAGATGGGGTCGCGCGGCGGCGGAACATAGAGACCGCCGCCATAAGGCGGCGGAGGGGCGAACGGGATATACCCTGCCGGCGGAGGGAAGTAACTGGGAGGCGAATACGACCCTGTTTGAGAAGGCGGCGCGGTCGTCACTGGAGTAACTGGAGTTCCACTGCCGGTGGGGGGCGGATAGCACGGATAGGCGCACGGCTCGTCGGACCTCGCTTTTCCGGCTAATTGCGAGACGATGGAGACCAAGAAGAGGGTGGAGACAAGCTTGGTCGCTTTTGTGGCCATGGCTGAGGTTGGCGATAAGAGGGAGGAGGGAAGTGAGGAGGAGAGGATGGTAGAGACTTTTAGAGAGTGAGCGGAGGAGGAGTTGGTTGAGTGATGTGGGATGGCTTGACTTGTTAGGAAACTTGATCTTGTTGGTTCTTGTCATGATTCAAGTAAAAGACCAAAGGAAAGGAGTTCATAATGCCTTGAAAACCAAGTTTTAGCTACTTTGCCCATTTGGACCCTCTCCTATTATGGTCGATCAAAGTGGTCGGCGTCGCACAGTCTTTGCCCTCGCGCTCGATGAAAATCACTGATTTGGCATGTTCTATAGGGCTTCGGCCTCGGTTGGCCTCATCGAGCCTAGCGATGTCCAGAATCCCGCACTATATGTCAGAGTTTAAATGATCTCATATTTAGATTACGTCACGTAAACACAGTCTATTAACTGCAGAGCAGCGCGAATTTTGCTAACCCCAGAGGGAAGGTTTGGTGGACACTTTTGGTAAATGGGGGTTTCATCTTTGTTGCTTAAACTCTCAATAACATAGTTAGTTAGTCCCAACATTATATTTACTTAAGGTTAGGTCGAGGAGAGAAAACAGGGGAACAACATGCAGAGCAGGTAATCGTCACTAACGTTGTTAGTACCAAATTTTCAATTAGTCCCCAACAACCAAATCCGGGGAAGGTCGTCTTTGACTAGGATGGTCGGCTTTGATCAACTTCTTCTTGATTTCTTATTTTCTCTGCCCCCCTTTTTAAATATATATATATATATTTCGACCACTAAAACTCTCTCCACATATTTACCCACCGGCCCTTGAATGTTCAACCAAGAACGGCCCGCAAAATCGACTAATTGCCATCCGTCCATAGAAAACGTGTTGGCATCCCTTGCTCTTGGGATCGCATTTGCATGCATTTGCATCTGCTTCTTTAGGTCATGTTGGGAGTATAATTGCCCGTAAAGTCCTAAACTTATTGTACGAAAGGTCAATTTAGTTATAAATTTTTTTTTTAATCAATTTAGTTCTAAATCTTTTGAAAAAATTTCAATTTAGTCCTAAGCCTATTATTTTGATAGTTGGCCAGAAGGATTCTATTGGCAAATCGTCAAAAGATCTGGCACAATTAAACGGTTTAGGATTGAATTGACATTCGTACAATAGATCTAGGACTTTTTGGATAATTTTCTTCATATCCAGCGGCCAATTTTGTCTACACCTAACTAGAGAGTCATGGTCCACCAACGAAAACAAGACCCATGTCCAATCTTATTCAAACTAATGGTGTTTTCGATCAAATCATTGAGGAACAGACAAAGTCGGTAACAGTCTTGTGTTGCGTAAATAATCTATAGCATCGTAGAATTCGCATTTGGACGTTCGCCCAAAAGGATCGGAGGGACGAGGTGGGATGGAAATGTTGCAAAAAGGTTGTGAGATTTGTCCGGAGGTGATGGAGCTAGAAAGCAAAGCCCAGCCCCCACGTGGGTGGCGCTGTGAGGATGGGAATGGAAAAATGATGGAGTGGGGGAACAAGTGGGGAGGAAACTGAGAGCGGGACAGACTCCTCTTCTCTTCTCTTGCTGACTTTAAGAAGAAACGGATTCCGCACGCAATAGAAGAAGAAGAACAACTTTTAAAAAGGCGCCCCCCAGCTGGACACTTCATTAAAGGGTTGGAGTCAAAATGAAACATCGCTGCCGTGTCGCCGCCTCATTGGTTCAACCAAAAGAAACATCATCATATCGTTTCGTTTATTTCGTAAAAAAAAATATTAATCGCTTATATCATTTATAAAAATAATTAAACGAATAAATATTTTCACTGTTTACGAAAAATATTCATGAAAATATTTAAGTTTAAATTATTATCAATTAAAAAAGCTTCATTGGCTAATAATTCCAATCGATATGAGCGATCATTTTTTAAGAAAATATTTTCTAGATCATTTAATTTTTCGCGAAATAAACGAAACCTAAATCGTCATGTCCCGCTCAGCTTCACCCCGCCAAATTAATGATTAATGTCATGCTGCGTGGTAATTTTGCAACTTACAATTACGCAAATATGAAAACATCGTTTGACCATCGGTCGAATTACGTATGTCTTCTTGATTAGTTTAAATACTGAAACCTCGCTTTTCTTGAAGAATCTCCCGGATCTTTTTCGAGACTTTCTAGTCCACTTAATATCGCTTTCTAGATTATTATTTTTTTGCCCTTTTTGCCTTTATGAGCGCCTTTTCAATTTTTGCTTTCGGGTACAATTTTACAGGCTGTTGCATTCTATTTGATGTCGCACGACAAAATAAAGAAATATACGGTTCCTTCCTTTTTAGCCAAAGGTATTTGTATATGATTTTATGCACTCTAGCTGGTCCAATTTCATGTGAAGATGATGTGAAATTCTCAAACACGAGTCTTCTAAGACAAAATTTCAGCACTACTAGAATTCATCTCACATTCGACTGGCCCGAGCTGCTGTATGCATACTAATCATTAAGTCAAGGAATGGAAATTTGGGTTGGCATCCGGCGTGGCATTATGGCTCATTTAAAGTCAAGTATGGAAATCGACAGAGAAAATGGGTGTTTTTGCTCTGTTTATGTGCATCGAATAAGGCTTCTCCCAACATAATGGATGTCTTCTTCTCATGTCGAGAAGAAGGTGTCACAGGCCACAACAGCGGCTCGCGATCGATGATGAAGTCTACAAGAGCCTTGACCGAGCTCGCAAGTGGGAGAAAAGAACGAGGGCCGAGAGACGGAACATCGAAGGTGTGTTTTGCTCTAGTATCATCATTAATTTATCTATTGCTCAACAAGGAAACTTAAGAGATTGTGCCAAAAACTCCGAACAATCTAGTAAATACTCCAACAGCTCCAACCACTGACCTACATTGATGCCCTAAACCAGACCCACTAATTCGCCTTAATTTCCCCTAACATCTTCCGTTGGACCCATCTGTATGTTTTAGTTAGTATTCATAAAAAAGTACAAGGTACCAATACGTGTAAAAAGGCGTGGCCCAAGATCAGCAACGACCACCTCGATTCCAAGGCGTCCAACGCAACTAGAAACCCGCGGGACCGCCAAGTAGGGGTGATTGGTTCCCGGTGTGGTCCGATTCGATCCCGCCTAAGAATTGGGAACCGGATTGGTTCCTAAATTCCGGGACCGAAATCGATCCGGCCCGGTTCCCGGCGGTTCAATAAAATCAGTGGATTATTAGTAGAGGTAAGCAATATGTACCTTAATTCTAGTATATTAATTAAAATTGATTTTATATTTAAGAAATAAAAAGAATTAGCGATGGATAATTAAGTTTATATTTAAGAAATAAAAAAAGAAAAAGAAAAAGAAAAATAACCGATGTAAATTTAAAAAAAAAAGCACCACACGGCGCGGCATGGAGAGAAGCGAGACAAAAGAGCCATCGAATCGACCAAAAACCTATCCTCTCGTCAATAGAAATGTCCCCACCACGCGTAGCCCAATTCGAACACGCACACACGAAGTCACCTCGCCGGGACCCGCCGGCAAAGTTTTGGTGTAACCAAGGTTGATTCGGTGTACTGAACATCTGAGCCTGACACGCATGAACGGGTCAGTACTCTCACCTCTGACACCTCGAATCAGATCGGACGGCTCGTCACTTCCCCCACCTGCTAGAGCTAGTTGCTTCGAGGATACCATGTGCCGCTTCAATCTTTAAGCCTTAAAGTTCACTTTTTCTCTCCCTCTCTCTTTCTCTTTTTCGTATTCTCTACGGTGAAAAGGTGACATGAACTTTGGCTCGGCTCTGTTTCAAGGTTGCACATATCATCTTGCATATGCTGGAAAGGAACAATCTTTGTGGCGGGCCTCTCGATTTTGGGTTTTGATTATAATGCTTGAGGTGCATACCTCGCTCGATTTCATTCGGTTTTTATGATTTTCGGTTTTTATGATTTTCACAGCATGTATCCAAGTGTTTTTTTAGTATTCCTGAAATTATGACTTCTTTTTAAAAAAACGTCATGACTCGTTTGTTTTACTCACGAGATGCGATTACATTTCTGTCAAAATCAATTCGTCACTATTGACATCGTAGTCATTCGTCGGGCGACTTAATCTGAAATGGGAATTCGAGATTTCGCGCGCATCAGTTGATTTTATTTTCGGACTTTTGATATATTGTATTATCGATGCTTCTCGGGCCTCTGTTTTTCTCTAAGTAAGCAAGCAAGCAAGTAAGTAAGTCACCTCGCGAAGCTCGAACCGGGCTCAAACCTATTTAACAGTTTCGGCGATTATAAGAGGCATTCAAATTAGAACTGCGAACGACTCAATCCATATAATGAAAATGGGAATCATTCACTCTAGCGTAACCTCCTCTTGCAAATTATAAATTCTTACAAGGCTTCTTTTTTTTTTCTTTTTTTTTGGGTATTACGATGGCCGTCCTCGGAATATTGTCCGAAAATAAAAATATGACCCACTTAATTAAAAATATTAATAGTGTTGATAGTGCCAGCCACTAGTAGACATGAAATTGCCCGATTACAGGACATCAACCAACTAACGGTGGGACTCCACTGAAAACAACGTATTTAAATTGAGACGTCAGAGGAAACGCAAGCTTCTCGATGACCCATATTGTTTTTTTTCAAAAAGAAGTAAATCAAAAGATAAATCATAAGTAAAACCATGAGCACCGACGCTGACCAAGAAAAACAGAGCTGCTTGAATCATACAGTGCCCTGGAAACATCATAGGAAGACGGACAACTTGATTCCGATCGAATCATAACTTCTTGATTTATATGGCAATTATTGAACAATTGTGGATGATGAAGCTAAGTACACGGTGAGAGGGAACATAACAATTAAGGGAGAAGATGAAGAATGAAAAGGTAATATAAAAGGTCGAAAAAGGAACATGTCCCAGATTTGTGTACTCACTTTTCCCCTTTAAAAAGTACAAAAATTCTTCTGTCAGATCGCCTTCCGTCCTTGAAGATCAATCGAACCATACGCCGTGTTGTCCCTTACGCTTGATCGATCTTCTCTTGTTCTTAAGATGGAGAAAGGAGAAGGGTAAAAAGATAGGAAAGAAAGACCATCCTATACGGTTCACCAGAGAGCCAGAAGACCCAACAGCCCCAGTCCGACCAAGAGCGGCGCTCCGGCCGTGAAGCTCCGGCCGGCGCCGTTAAAGTCTTGGTCGATAGGGTACAAGCTTCCCGGGGGGCCGGTGATGTATATGTAGGAGGACGGCGACGGCGGCGGCGGGGGGCAGTACGAGGAGGGAGGCTTCTTCGGGGAAGGCGGGGGCGACGGCGGAGGAGGCGGGGGCGGCAGGGCTGGGGGCGGCGGGCAAGGGGAGGGGGGCGGCGGCGTTGGAGGCGGAGGCGGAGGCGACTGAGTGCAGGAAGAGCACTTAGCAGAGGTGTCGTCCAGCTTCCTCGGATTCAATCCGCTGGTTGGGATCGCGACGACCAGAACAAGAACCAGTAGGAGGCTCAAACTTGCCATCGAAGGATCGAAAGATCGGGCCATCTGCGGCGGAATTTGTCCGGAATTCTCGCGATCCGATCGAGAGAAACTAAAAGGGCGAGTCCAGAGAAGTGAGACTTTTTTGTGGGATTGGGTGAAGAATTGGAAACTTTGCTTAGGAGGGTTACGTCGTTAGGTGCATGGAAAAGAAAAAGGACGAGAGGCTTTTTGGGGGAGTGATTTAAGAAGGCAAAGAGGAGTGCACAAGACGTGTTCTTACAAGACTTCGTAGGAATGGGTGGTGAGGCCTCACCTTTATTGATAAGGGAATGGGAGTGGGCATGTGGACGGTCCATAAATTGGTGGGGCCCACCACTTTGGTGATGCTATAATGTTTATTTTATTTATTTTTGGTGAGTTTTCATATGGGGGATAGGTTCTTCCAATGATTGTACTTGTTTTATGTATTGTACACTTTGTATATTGATTTTTAGCCCATTATTAGTGGATCAAATGCAGTCTACCGCCACTTTTCATGGTTGACTGATGGTATCGATCGAGCCTCTCATTTTCACAAATTGATTAGCTAGATTTAAGAGATTGTGTTACAAACGTGCGACTAGATCGATCGATTGTTCCTTTGTGTTACTTTTCGTAATAGAAATCGTCTAATACCGAGCGGATATTTAAACACGGTAAAGTTAAATGAAAAATCGTGCACTGGTATTTTGCATATAACTTGTCCAACGCCTAAGATAATTTACCTCTTTGGTAGTTTACACAAGGATATTTTTGAAAGGACCTAGTAAACATACAATCTTTAATTTCCTAGCTATACAAAAAAAAGAAGAAGCTTGCGATACCTAGGAATTTCCTCCTAACTTCACTAATAAGCAATTCAGCTTTACATACCTTTTAAAGCAATTCAGATTTTTGTTGCATGAACAAAAATCTCGAGTGAAGGAATCTAAGTACTTACTTTTTAAAATTATGCATATGCTCATAAAAGCTATGCCTTTCACACTAAGTTATTTGTGGACAGCCCACGATCGCATGAAATATCTTCCCCTTTACATCAAATTATGCACTAATCAAATCAATTCACACGGCCTTTCTTTCCAACGGGGCATCATCTGTGTTTAGGGCACAAGATTGGTGGCATGATTAAGAGAAACATTACGAGCTTATTCGTACTATTTCACTTGTAATTTCTAGCCTTCTGCGTAATCGAATAGGGACGCATCATGTCATTCTTCATTTCCTTGGAGGAACCCTAGTTTCCTAACATTTTGTCACGTTGCAGTCGTTAACGACTTGATTTGCGCCTCGTCTCGTCACTTCACTTCACGGGCAATTCCAAAGCGATGTCGGATGGCAGATTAGAGTCAAATTGTTCATCAAATTCTGCTGGAAACTTATATAATTCTTTCAATTCTCCACTATAGTCCAACATATGTTGTCTTCTGTTTGAAGTCTCAGATGATGCGTATGTCAAGAGAATCCTATGCTCGTTGTCTGGCAGGCGAGGCTGAGACAGCGTTCATAAAAGTCGGTCACTTTCGTGGACTATCGAATCTTTTCTCAATATTTGTATATTCGTTCCTGGTCCAACATCGTCTTACCATCTTGTACTTGTATCTTTATCTCTCGATCCTTCTTGAAGAATACTATTCTATTCTTTTTCGCGCATTAGCTAGCTTTTTCCCTCTTCGATCTGTTCCTTTCTTTCTGTGGAATGAGATTGTTCTTAACTAGTTTTGGGATTTTTCTCCATCAATCCTGATCTCTACGTGGGAAAAGGTAAAGATTAATATACTGCCAATGCGACCTTTCGAAATGGAAAGGGTTCATTCGATTTCGATGGTAATATTTTGTGCTCGAAGCCGCGATGCATATTTGCATAAAAATAGAGAAACCCTTCTCCGCATCGCTTTAAAAATGGAGGCAAATAGTTATCTTAAAAGCATAGAGTAGAGTCATAATTTTAGTGTGGGAAGTTCTAATACGACTATGACGTAAACCCTTAGTAAAGTTAGGTAAAATCACTGGAAATTCGGATAGAATTCATAAATATGTGTAGGCCTACTGACTATAAAGGTGGAGCGATGAAGTAGCAATCAATGTGAAAGTAATAGTAATAGGAACAGAGGAAGAGGGTCTGTGGAAAACCATGGAATTGGAAAGAAAAAGTTGGATGGAGATTTCTAGGAAACGTCTGAAGGGGACAAAAAAGTTAGGAAGGAGTGGATGTGGATGAGCGAGTCGGAAGATGATATTTTCTCGTAGGGTAGAGAGAAGGCCACCGTCCATTTGCTTTCCTTAAAAAAAAAGGCATTTTCCTTCTCTCTCTTTGTGTAGCTTTTAATCCAAGTCAACTTCAGGACTTGTGAAGTTTCACTTAACTAGACCTAACATTTCTATTGGATCTTTCTTGCCTTGTACCAATCATCTTCACTGGGTGGTAGCCACGGGGATGAACATGCCTATCGTCTTTCACGTTGGCACGTCGGTCGAATTGCAGGGACTTCGCACCTATCGTCATAGGTCTCGATCGGGGTCTCTCTCTGGGATCGAGACTCTGCCGGAATCAACCATGCTTGTTGTTATTTTGTCCTTTTTGCTGCTCGGTCAATATCTAAGTTCGGATAGAATATTCAATAGCGGGTGTGAGACTCCTATACTATTGTGAAAGGAGGTTGTTATAACGGCTCGTCTCTCCCCACTTTTAATTGTCCCTCTTCTAGGATTTATTCTCAAGAGATGATCTCTCTGTCAGTATCGATAACTGAGAACCGAGCAAATTCTCATTTTCCTTTGGTGAAAATGGTAAAAAAAGTTGCATAGTTTTGTTTGTTCGTGTTGGTGCCCGGAATTCGAATTTATTGATAGTCCAATTTTTGTTTTTCGGAAATCACATCACAACTGACTTCGAAACGCGACCTAGTTGCGCCGATTTGAGTGTCTTGCGAAATGAGAAAGTCTGGGATTTCAATATCTTGACATCACATGTTGGTAATACTACCCATACCACTAAGCCGCCGCCGCCGCGCCACCACCCTCCAGCCGGTGGTGCAACAATTGGAGTGGGTTACTCTTACTATATGTACCAAATGGGCTATAGTCTAGAGGATGGCCTCCTCTACAACAGCAAAGGCCAGCCCAGTCTGAAGATTGAGCTTAGTTAGGCCACCGGCCATGGGCACACTGTCCAACACATGTAGTTCCATTCCGATAGCTTGCACAAGTTCGTGGGCCATCGTATGTCCAGATTTTTCCTCAAGGCATCGATGGTTTGTCGTTTCCTGTCCCCTCGGTGCTAGGAGAATCTAGATTTCTGTTACGTGCAGTAAAAAGGTTGTCGGGTTTTGATTATTGACTCTGTTCGAGGAACAGGTCAAATACTAAAAACTTGTCAAGAACGAAGCCAACCGTCCTGGTGAAAACGATCAAGGACAATGATGCAATTGGGGTCGGCGGGCTCAGGGTCGGCGAACTCAGAATGGGATGAAATTTGGTCGGCTGCGTGGAAACGAGCTGCTGATCAATACTCACCGCTTTGTCGTGACTGAAGTCGTTTTTTCGCATTTCGTTAACGTTTTCATGGGATTTTAGACAGTTTTTATTTTTTCTAGGGCATTTTCGTCTTTTTGTGTTTTCTATTTCAATTAGGGTTAATACCGTATATAAAGGTGTTTAAGGTTTCGAGTTTCAGCAGACTTTTGATATTGAATTGAGTAATCGAATTTAAGAGAACAGATTGTTCTTTGTTATCAGTTCGATTTTTCTGTTTAGCCAATTTTCTGCTGCGTTTCGGCATCAATTGGTATGAGAGCACAGGTTGCCTTGAACCGATGGCTGAACAGATTCACGGTGGTAGTGGACGGCGGGGTCTTGGTGGCCGGGGTGGATTCGTTCCTGAAGCAGATGAACAGCCATGTCACAGAGACTTGAGAGACGTGAAAATTGAGGAACAGAGAAGGCGAATCTAGGATTTGTAACAACAACTTGTGCAGGCGGGGTTGGGTGTTCAATCCGAAGAAGGTGTGGAATTCGAGGATACATCCGATGATGAAGAGGAGGATGTCAATCCTTTCGGGGTTTTGAACTAGGGGCGGAATCGGGGAGTACGACCTAGAAATCAATCCAATTTTCGTCATATCGGGATAAAGATCGAGATTCCTGAGTTTGAAGGTAAGACTAATCCTGATGAGTTTATTGACTGGTTGCTTACAGTCAAGAGGGTCTTTGATTTTAAGGATCTGACTGAAGAGCAAAAAGTTAAATTAGTGGCTATAAGGCTACGGAAACATGTCTCGATATGGTGGGAGCATGTGAAGAAGCAGCGTGTTAGAGAGGGGAAACCGAAGGTGGATCGCTGGGATAAGATGAAGAAATTGCTGCAAAAAAAATTTCTGCCTACTCATTATAGGCAAGAGACGTTTATTGAATATCACAATGTTAGGCAGCGAGATTTAACGGTCGAGCATACTGAGGAGTTTGATCATTTGCGAATGCGTTGTGATGTGGCTGAGGAGGACGAGCAAACAATTGATCGATATTTGGCAGGGCTGCGAACTGAAATCTCTGATGTTGTCCAATTACAGCAGTATTGGACCTATGAGGATGTGCAGATTGGCCTTGAAGGTGGAAGCGCAGTGTAATAGGAAGGGCAGCAGTTCTAGATTCCAGAGTCGATGGTCAGGCAAAAAATTCTAAGGAAAAGCAGGGAGTTCTTCAGGCAACTCGACACCAGCAGCATTTAAGGGTGCGAGTTCTAAACCTGCATCCAAGGAGGGAAAGAGTAGTGCTGAAACTAGCAGGGGAGGAGCTGCAGCCAAGCGGTGTTACAAGTGTCAGGGACTGGGGCATTTCGCTGCTGATTGTCCAAACCGGCAGTTTGTGACGCTTGCTGATAATCCAGTCTTTGATAAAGATCCAGTTTATGATGAATCTGATGGAGAACGAGAGGATGCGGATCCGGATCAGGACGAGATCATCTACGCTGATTCTGGTGAGTCCCTAGTCGTTAGAAAATTTTTAAATGCTGCTGTGGCGGAAGATGAATCATGGCTTAGGCATAATATTTTTCATACTAAGTGCACTAGTAGAGGAAAAGTATGCTGCATGATAATAGATGAAGGGAGCTGTGAGAATGTGGTATCCATTACCATGGTCGAGAAGTTGGGCCTGAAAACTGAGGATCATCCTCAACCGTACAAGTCGTCGTGGCTTAGAAAAGGGAACGAAGTGAAAGTGAGCAAGAGGTGTCTTGTGCAGTTTTCGGTTGAAAAAAAAATATGTGGATGAGGTGTGGTGTGATGTGGTTCCAATGGATGCTTGTCATATTCTGTTGGGAAGGCCGTGGCAGTTCGATCGAAAGACATAACATGATAGCTTCAAAAATACTTATACCTTTAGGAAGGATGGCCAGACCATTACCCTAGGTCCTACAGATTTGAGAAAGGAGGTGAAGAATAATCTGTTGTCCGGGTCAGAATTCCAGGAAGAGGCAGTGAGCGCGCATGAACTTTTTGCTGTTGTGGTGGTGGAGCAGAATTTTGATTGTTTCGAAATTACTACACAAGTTCTGCCCTTGCTTGAGGAGTTTGCTGATGTCGTACCGGAAGAGATGCCACATGGGTTGCCTCCCATGAGAGACATTCAGCATCATATTGATTTCATTCCAGGAGCTATTATACCCAATAAGACAGCTTACAAGATGAGTCCTAAGGAGCATGAGGAGCTGTAGAGGCAAGTGCAGGAGTTGTTAGAAAAGGACGCAGTCAGAGAGAGTATGAGTCCCTGTGTGGTGCTGGCTTTGTTGGTTCCTAAGAAAGATGGAGCGTGGCAAATGTGCATCGATAGCAGAGCTATCAACAAAATCACAATCAAGTATCGTTTTCCTATCCTGTGGTTTGATGACTTGATTGATCAGTTACACGGGGCGACTATCTTTTTGAAGATAAACTTGAGAAGTGGTTATCATCAGATTAGGGTGTGACCTAGAGATGAGTGGAAGACGACGTTCAAAACTAGAGATGGTTTGTATGAATGGATGGTGATGCTGTTCGGGTTGTCTAACGCGCCGAGCACTTTTATGAGGCTGATGAATCAGGTTTTTCGTCCATTTATTGGCTAATTTGTTGTAGTTTATTTTGATGATATTCTGGTTTATAGTGCTTCCATTGAGCAACACTTGCAGCATTTACGAAGAGTATTGGAGCGGGGATGTCACGCCCCGACTTTCGGGCACGCGACAACCCTGCCAAATCGCCTCAGGTCATAAAGGTTAACGTCTCAGGCACGCTAACTGTTGGATCTAGCAATATCACCTAGAGGGGGGGTGAATAGGTGATGTAAAATAATTTTGACTAGAAAATGCGGAATTAAAAGAATTAAGTCAAAATAGAATCTGAATCTGAATATGTGCAATTTATGATTCTGAACACGAGTATGCAAATTCTGAATATAAACACCAGCATGCAATATTCTATCAAACACAATGATAAGAGTTTAGAGATAGTGAATATTGCACACGATGATTATAGTGGTTCGGCTTAGATCAAGCTTACGTCCACTCTCCCACGCTGACAGCCGATAGGCTGGATTCCACTAGATGAATCAATGGAGGTTTACGACAAGTGATGATACTCTCTTTGATAGATCACACTATCCTCTCTCAATCACTCTTACAAAGCCTCTCAAAGATTATAACGTTAAGCTCACGGAGACAAGTATGAATCTGAATAACTGTAGCACTTTGGAATTGATGATTCTGATCTTACACCGTAGTAGCACAAATTCTTAACATTCGTTTGCTCTTGAGATTCGAGAAAGATGATTTTCTTTAATCAAGCTCGTCTCGAATTTAATCTGCATAAACTCAACAAACTTCTTGCACAAATTTGCGTTAAAGATATGATATCTCACGTAATAAATCATGCCCCTTTCAAATAAATAGAGTAGTAATTGTAAGCATCTCAAGTATTTCAACGAAGAAATTACTTAACCTTTCACATGATACTCTAAGGGCTTGCGCAATATATTTTAATATGCCTTCAATGATTTGCGAGAGTTGTAAGCGAAGTGGAGAATTTCTAATCCTTCCAAAATAGTGCGAAATCTTCCTCCAATATTCGGATCAAACTTTCCAAATATCTTTCTTCAAATTCTTCCTTCGAATCGCGGAGAAAAATATGATCCTTGTCAATCTTTCTTTGAGAGATTTCTTTGATTGCACTAAGATATGCATAGATTGATTGCAAATCTTCCTTTGATGATTTCCTGCAATGAACTTGTTTCCTTTTTGGTATCCACGTATTTGGATCATTCCTTTACGTTAGAGCAAAATAAGGAAATTTCAAGATGCCAAAATATTCTCTCCTTAATGACATATAAAGAAATATTATAATTCTAAAAAAAATATGCCCAATCAAATAAAATCTCGTAAGATTCTCACTTTGCAACACAACTAACGATGCAAAACAACATGCCATAAAGATGACATCTGATTCAAATAATATCTTCTTTAAAAAGATTTTATCTAGGCAAAACGTGACAAGATCAAACTGGATAAAAAAGGTCTAATAATCCGAAATCTTTCTTTCCAAAAAAAAAATATCAACCATAATATCATGCATAAAGATATCTATTGAAAAAAAAGTCAAAGCGAGATAAGATCAGAGAGCATCAATAAAATAAATTGCATTATCTCCAAGCAAGATAACAATCAATCGCTTCATCTCATCTCACGAAGCACCAAAAATGCATCACACGATTCTATCTAAAAGATATTTTAAGCACATTTAATTTGCCAATACGTCATAAAAAAATCGAATCAACCAAAGCACAATATCAAGTACAATGAGAATTTAGATAAATGAAGTATGCACGCAAAGCAAAATGAAAATGCAACAACATACCGATTTCTCTTTCTCTTCTATTTTATTCTCTGCAAGCAAAACAACTCATCTTTTCTTTGGTACCCAAATGAGCTTGGGTCCATTTCTGTTAGAGAAAGCATCAAATCTCGAATTGATTGATTTGGAGTTCTTCCAATCATGTGGATATTGTTGCTTGGGATCACCATAGTTAAAGAAATTATTATATTGAGATCCAATAGGCTTGACAAAATGCTTACCGAAGTGATTTCTATAATGTTGGATTGAAGGCCTGCGCCTTAATCGCTCCTTGACCTTCGGAAAATCATTCTTGATTTCACTTATATTTGTAGCCAAGACCGGATTTGTTGTAGTACGGCATTTGTATTGAGAGAACGTGCTCTAACGTCTTTGAGCCGAGAGAAAATTTTTTGCAAATTTTTTGAAAATCTTCCTTATGAGAATTATTCTCTTTTTGTAGAATATCTTTCTCTTCCTTAACAGAGGAATTTTCCTTTTCCAGATCAACGATCCTTTTCTCATTCGTAACATTTTGCTTTCTCAATCTAGAGACTTCCTTTTTCAATTCAAAGATCTTCTTCAATGCATTTTCGTGTTCCACGCATAACTCTTTAAAAAGATCTTCATCATCGAGAAGAGGATTTGAGCAAATCACCTCATCTTCTTCAGAATCAGATTCAGCCATTAAACAGATATGTGCGAGCTCTTCATCATCGCTATCTTCGCATTCAGTATCACTCGAAGTCTCTTCTTTCAAAGCCTTTTTGGACTTTTCGTACTTGCCTTTTCTTTTATTTAGCAGTGGACAGTTTGGCTTTATGTGTCCCTTTTTCCTGCAATGAAAATAGATTATGTCCTTACCTTCTTCTCTATCGTTGAAGGTTTTCTTTTGATTGGTTTGTTTGAATGGCTTCTTCCCTTTGAATTTGCTTCCCTTCTTAGCCATTTTTCTGAACTTCTTTACCATACGAGCAAGTTCTTCATCGTCCTCTTCATCATCTTCAGAATCTGAATCATCAGAATCAATGTTAGATTTTAAAGCAATCGACCTCTTACCTTTCGTATCCTTTTCTTTGTTGACCCGTTCTGTCTCGTACGACTGTAGAGTCCCAACAAGTTCGTCAATGGATAATGGTCTGATTGTTTGACATTCTTGAATGGACGGTTTGATGTAGTTCCAATCATCTGTAAGTCCTCGAAGAATCTTTCGAACCTGCATAGGTTCAGAAATAGGAGCACCTTGCCGAGTAAGACCACTGACCAAAATTTGAAATCTGTCAATCATCTCAGCAATCGTTTCATCTGGTTTCATTTTGAAAGCTTCATAATCGCTTAGAAGTATGCTGAGATTGGTCTCGTTGACTCTGTCGGTTCCTTGATAGGTGACATGGAGTCTATCCCATATAGCTTTTGAAGATTTTTCCTCTGCAACACAATTATATATAGCAGGCGATAAAGCACAAAAGAGAGAATAAACAGCTTTAGAGTCAAGTCCTTGTCTTTTGGATCGTCCAGTTTCTGATGGGATAGGAGTAGGAGCATTGTTCCCATTTCCAGAAGTTGTAGTAGTGGTAGGATTTACTCCTTTAGTCACAACATCCCACATCAGATTGTCTACAGCCTTGAAGAACCACTTCATCTTATTGCACCAAACATTGTAATCCTTTCCATCGAAGTAAGGAGGCTTGTAGTGGAATTGAGCATCACCTGATCCTGAAAAATTATTGCTAGACATGATAGATCGTTAACTCTGAAGTAACACACTTCAAAATAATGAGCAACCTGCTCTGATACCAATTGTTGGATCTAGCAATATCACCTAAAGGGGGGTGAATGGGTGATTTAAAATAATTTTGACTAGAAAATGCGGAATTAAAAGAATCAAGTCAAAATAGAATCTGAATCTGAATATGTGCAGTTTATGATTCTGAACATGAGTATGCAAATTCTGAATATAAACACCAGCATGCAATATTCTATCAAACACAATGATAAGAGTTTAGAGATAGAGAATATTGCACACGATGATTATAGTGGTTCGGCTTAGATCAAGCCTACGTCCACTCTCCCACGCTGACAGCCGATAGGCTGGATTCCACTAGATGAATCAATGGAGGTTTACGACAAGTGATGATACTCTCTTTGATAGATCACACTATCCTCTCTCAATCACTCTTACAAAGCCTCTCAAAGATTATAACGTTAAGCTCATGGAGACAAGTATGAATCTGAATAACTGTAGCACTTTGGAATTGATGATTCTGATCTTACACCGTAGTAGCACCATGGATCTCCTTTTATACTCCTTCACCCCCAAACTAGCCGTTGGACAGGTCTTCAAAGGATCGCTCTTCAATCGCTGATTGGACGCCATCGATCTTGATTGAACGAGACTGTATCTAGGGAAATTTGGTGACCGTTGATGCTGAATCTGAACCCCTCAGATTCAGTCGCCCATACAACTCAATCTTCGATTTCCATAAGTGGAGTTCTTCAAATATGGAAGTTTTCTTGTCCCATGGAAGGTAATTTCCAATCAAGAATATTCTATCAATCATGTTATAGAATAATCCTGTCAATCAAAGATTACAAACTTCCATAAATACCTCAGCAACATATGTCAGGCGTGGGTCTTAAGAATCTGGAATTAATATATCTCGCAGCTTCTGAACAGTCTTCAGAACCAGACTTCAGAAGCAGTCTCTTGAATCTGAATATATCGCTGCTTCTGAATAAGTCGCAGTTTCTGAATTCTTCATATATCACTGCTTCTGAATAAGTCACAGCTTCTGAACAGAGATACACTGAGTTTGATGTTGATAGAAACCTTGTTGATGCTCGCATATAAGCCTTCACGAGATTAAGTCTTCAGAGGCAACACAATCCTCCATCTGAAGTCTTCAGACGCAATACAATCCTCCATCTAAAGTCTTCAGAGGCAACACGAACCTCCATCTGAAGTCTTCAGAGGCAACACGAACCTCCATCTGAATACTAGACTTCAACTTTCTCAGAAGCAAATACGCGACGACTACTCCCTGAGTCTGAACATCCAACTATGGTCAATATAAACTTTTCTTCTCAGATGCAATATCCAGAACTTCAGATGCATAATTCAGATGCAGTATCTTGAGCTCCATCTTCTGGTTCCTCTAAGCATATTGGCAATTGTGGTTCTACCTCACTGTTCACCTCTCCAAGGTCCTTCCAAGCTTTACCAAACTTCACGTTCTAGGCTTGTTCACCTCTACTTAGGTACCTTAAGCTTGTAGATACCTCTAAGCCCAATGCCTTATTCACCATTGATAGATAACTCATAACCTTCAGATATTCTGTTAATACACCATCTGCATAACGGCTTGTGATTCTTTCATCTGGTTCTACTCAACTAATAAACACATTAGTAGCCTTTGATTATTTTGTCATCTTCAAAACATCATGGGGAATTTTTCCTAACACTAACGACCTATCGAAATATAATGCGCATTCGGAAACGTGCTAAACTCCCGGACAAAAACATAAACAGGGATAGCAAAGCAGGAAAAATACCAACGATCAATCAGCCAAAGAACATTTCCATTAAAACACCAAAAGTAGATGATCGCTAACCCTACAGAGCTATACAGAGATAAATACAACCCCATTCTTCGGGGCGGCTCTATAAGACCAATCAAAAAGGTATATGGGTCGGGAAGGGTTAACTTCTCATCTACTCCAAAAGAGGGGCTACACCACCCTCGTCCTCAACTTCACCTTGGACCTGAAAAAGGGTTAACAACGACGGGATGAGAAATAAATCTTAGTGAGCTAGCACCTAAGCCCGGCTAGGGCGTTGACTCGCTCAGGCGACCTACATACAGTACAACACAATAGTATAACGCCAATCACATGCAAGCTTACCACGCCTTGGATCACACATATGCAAGACTCGACTTGACATGACAGTCAACCAATCAAGGCAACAACCAGAACACCACAATAGCTTGCAAGTACAATGTTTCACACGTATTCCGATTATTAACGGCTACAAGGCCCGGCGCACACGACTGGTGTGGCCCAACACTACGAATGGCAGTATCTACTGGCATGACCAGGCATCGTCCCTTACTTCCGAAGATGGCGTCCAATAGTCCGTAAGATTCGTACGACTGGCACGACACGGAACTACCAGGAATCCCTGTAGGGGCTTCGGTCCATCCAAACTGCGACCGGCGTTCGATAAATCGTGTGGCTCCGTACGACTGGCACGGATTTATCTCATCATATGACCACACAAGCAGATCATCCAACCAATCGATTCTTATCTTGGCATTTAGTCAAATGCTCACACGATCATGCTTAAAGACTCGGCCACTGGCCATTTTTATGCTCAGATATGCAATTTAACTTCACACGTGGTCACATGAATATGCACATTATCCATCAGACTTTGCATCTAAATACGGGTGATCAACCCTCAAGCAGTCAATCACAAACCAATCAGATCATTCAGCAGTCAGGTATTGATCACCACGACAAGCAGTCGACAACAATTATAACAACGCACTCGATTAATTGAACTAACCACCGACGGCTACTCCGCCTACCAACCAACCAATCAAACAATTTATCGTTCACTCGGCTCTGGCTAATCGCTCGCTCGCGATTAAATAATTGCAGTCAATCCATCAATCTAATCACCAATTAGCCACAAACAACCTAGCTAACCAGTCTAATTTATTTTATTGCGGTCATTTAACTTAAACCCAGTCTCTAACTAAACCGACCACAATTAATCTACTTGAACGCCTAATTAAACTAATTAAGCTAATCCCGAACGTAGTTAGCGACCTAACCAAGAGTTAGGGGCTAAGTCACTTCTAAACGGTCCGGCGACGACGGGAAAACGGCGGCGACGGCGGCCGGCGGGCTCCGGCGAGCGGCGGCGGCGGCCGGCGAGCGGGAGCTACTGTTCACGGGCTGAGGGTGGCTGAACGGCTCGGATCTCGGGCGAGCAAGGACGACGGGCTGAGGCGGGTCGGCTTGAGGCGGCTGAGCTCGAGGGGTGGTGGCGGTGAGGCGCGCGGCGGCGTGAGGCGGTGGCTGACTAGGGGGGGCAACGGCGATTGGCGGAGGAGGTGATGGCTGGGTGGTGCTCGGCGCAGCTAAGGGTGGCTCGAGGGAGGCGCGCGGCTAGGCGACGAGCGGCTGGACGACGAGCGACGGGTGGTGAACTCGGGCTGCGACGCGGCTGCTCGAGCAGCAGCTAGGCTGGAGCTCGAGGGGGGGGGGTCGGAGTCGCGAGCGGTTGCTGCAGCGGCGGGCGGCTCCGGCGCAGCTGCAGGCGGCTGGCGACGGGCTGGCGGCAACGGAGGAAGGCGGTGGCTGTAGGGGCGTCGAGCGAGAGAGGAAGGAGGAGGTCGAGCGAGTGTGAGCAGAGGGAAGGGGGGGCTGTTCTTGTGCGGGGGAAGGAGAGAGAAGAGAGAGAAGAGAGAAGGGAAAAGAGAGAGAAGAGAAAGATGGAGGTGACGTGAGTGGGCGGGGGCAGATGGGGGCACGGCAGCCAAGGGGGGGGGGAGAGAGAGAGAGGGTGGGGGGTGAGGTGACAAGGGGGGAGGGGTCCCACGGGTCAAGGTCAGAGTCAAATTTGAATATTTTCTTGTCTGGCAATGCATAAAGTGGTTCAGGCGCGAGGAGGGGTTTCGGGCGCGAAGGGTCTTTGACCGGCGCTTCGGGATTTATTAAATCTCTCTTCAGATCAAAATAAATCGCGTCCAATAATTGTCCCTTAGACCACAAAAATTCTGACTTTATTTATTTTATGGACCTTAAAATTTCGGGACGTCACAATTGGAGGCCTAAAGGGAGCAGAAGTTGTATGCCAACACCAAGAAGTGTCACTTTTTAACTGATCATGTGACCTTTTTGGGGTATATCGTGTCGAAGGAAGGCATTGAAGTGGATCCAGTTAAGATCAAGGCCATTACGAGTTGGGAGACTCCGAAGAATATTCATGAGGTACGCAGCTTTCATGGGCTAGCTTCCTTTTATCGGAGGTTCGTTCGGGATTTCAGCACTATTATTGCGCCTCTTACGAATTGTCTGAAGGGAGGTAAATTTGTGTGGACCAAAGAGGCGGATGCTGCGTTTTAGTTGTTGTAGAAGAAGGTGATTGAAGTTCTGATTTTAGTGCTCCCAGATTTTAGCGAGGTTTTTGATGTGCATTGTGATGCATCAGGCGTTGGTGTTGGGGGCGTTCTGAGTCAGAAAAATAAACCTGTGGCGTTCTTCAGTGAGAAGTTGAATGAAGCGAAGAAGAAGTATTCGACTTATGACAAGGAGTTTTACGCCATTGTGAGGAGCTTAGAGCATTGGAGACACTAGCTCATTTCGAGGGAATTTATTTTATATTCTGATCATGAGGCCTTGAAGTACATCAATGGGCAGCATAAACTGAATGCTAGACATGCAAAGTGGGTGGAGTTTCTCCAGGCTTTTAGTTTTTTTATTAAACATAAGGTGAGAGTACAGAATAAAGTGGCTGATGCATTGAGTAGAAGACATTCTTTGCTGTCTACGATGCAAGTTCGTGTTTTGGGCTTTGATTTTTTTAAGGATTTGTATGTTGATGATCCATATTTTGCAGATATCTGGAGGAAGTGCAAAACAGGGCCCTTTTAGCAGTTTCTGATTACAGAGGGCTTTCTTTTCAAGGGAAACAGGCTGTTTATTCCTCAATGTTCTTTGAGGAATTATATCATTACTGAAAGTCATGCAGGAGGTCTAGCTGGGCACTTTGGGGTGGATAAGACGATGGTCTTGCTGTGTGAACATTTTTATTGGCCCCGCATGGAGGGTGACGTGGCTCGGTTTGTAGAGAGGTGCAGGGTATGTCATGTGGCCAAAAGTAAGGGTACCAATGCTGGTTTGTATATACCTCTACTTGTCCTAGTTGCACCATGGGAGGATGTCAGCCTTGATTTTGTATTGGGGTTGCCAAGAACACATCGGAATAAAGATTCCATAATGGTGATCGTCGATAGATTTTCAAAGATGGCGCACTTTATTCCTTGTAACAAGACCTTTGATGCTTCACAGGTCGCTCGTTTGTTTTTATAGGAGGTTGTTAAGTTGCATGGAGTTCCCAAATCCATAACCTCAAATCGTGATGTGAAGTTTGTGAGTCACTTTTGACGCATTCTTTGGAGACACATGGGAACCGGATTGCAGTTTAGTTCCTCTCACCACCCCCAGACTGATAGGCAAACTGAAGTGGTCAATCGAAGCTTGGGGAATTTGCTGAGAAGTTTGGTGGGAGATAGCCCACGGCAGTGGGACTTGGTGTTACCACAGGCAGAATTTGCTTACAGCAGGTCACAGAATCGAACGACAGGCAAGAGTCCTTTCGAGATAGTTTCTGGGCGTATTCCAATTACTCCTCTGGATCTCACGCCGTTGCCAATTCACAAGCAGTTCAGTTCTGACGCAGATGAGCATGCCAAACAGATCAAAGAGCTGCATTCACAGGTTCATAACCAGATCAACAAGCAGAATATGACGTATAAGCAACAGGTGGATAGGCATAGGAAACAAGTTGTTTTCAAAGTGGGTGATCTAATGTGGATTCACCTGAGGAAAGAGCGTTTTCTAACTGCAGGTTTGGCAAGTTGCAACCTAGGGCTGATGGACCATTTAGAGTTCTTGAGCGAATTAATGACGATGCTTATAAGATTGAGCTGCCGGGTGAGTACAATGTATCCGAGACTTTTAATGTAGCAGATTTGTCGCCCTACCATACAGATGAGGAAGAACTTGAGGAGATTGAAGTCAACGAAGACCAAGCAGATTCGAGGGCGAATCGTTTCCTAGCAGGGGAGGATGATGCACCTGGGGTCGACGGGCTCAGGGTCGGCGAACTCAGAATGGGCCGAAATTTGGTCGGCTGCGTGGAAACGGGCTGCTGATCAATACTTACCGCTTTGCTGTGACTGAAGTCGTTTTTTCGCGTTTCGTTAACGTTTTCATGGGTTTTTAGGCAATTTTTGTTTTTTCAAGGGCATTTTCGTCTTTTTTGTGTTTTCTGTTTCAATTAGGGTTAACACCGTATATAAAGGTGTTTAAGATTTTGAGTTCTAGCAGACTTTTGATATTGAATTGAATAATCGAATTTAAGATAACAGATTGTTCTTCGTTATCAGTTCGATTTTTCTGTTTAGCCAATTTTCTGCTGCATTTCGGCATCCGACAAACACACTTCCGAAACAATATTCATGAGAGCAATGCCTAATACGAACTGCTGCTGTACATAACACGCCTCATCCCAATCGAACAAACATGACAGAGTCCATCCCAATACTGTGTACAACAGGAGGGTGGGGGCGTTCCATACACCAAATACAAGCAACAACTGCTCACGGAAGCCACTTCTGACGACTGCCAGAACATCGGGTTGTTCCTCCGGCAACGTCCGCCATATCCAGGCATTTGATACCAGTAGTTGCGTCGAACGCGGTCACGATCTCTTCCCGGAAACCCCTTTTGATGTTCCCCACTTTGCCTCCATGCATCCGTGGCATATACTGGAGTAAGTCTCAGCGGCAATAACGACCGCTCATTTCGTACATCCCGAACCCCGATATGTGCGAATGCGGTGTGTCCGGCATCAAGTCCAACTCGCACCGTGCTCTCTTAGAGCTCTTGTGATCCTCAAAGATCATAGCTTCAGATGACCAAGGCCCGAACTCAAACCCCTGCGCCATCTCCATGAACATCGTTTGCAAATCTTCCATGGTATATTGTTTCTCCTGAGTTCATTTCAGATAAGCAAAAACACCCGATCAGGCAGGAAGAGAGAGTTTAAAGAGATAATACATTTCTAAACTTTCTCCTGCTTTTTAGAACTAGTGAAAAGAACACGAGCGCATTGCCAATTACGAAACACATCATCATGTTAAAGCAAGATCTCATGAACAAACTAGAGGTTGGAAACAAAAAAAGTTTGTACAAACATGTCCGACCATGGCTAAA
This sequence comes from Lenwebbia sp. NSW1173648, assembly GCA_029784005.1. NCBI lineage: Eukaryota > Viridiplantae > Streptophyta > Magnoliopsida > Myrtales > Myrtaceae > Lenwebbia > Lenwebbia sp. NSW1173648. The sequence goes on from JARCGZ010000011.1 coordinate 4,961,015, forward strand.
CCAAGTTAATGCTACTGAAATGGAAAAGAAGCGAGAAAAAAATCATGCGACCACATCATACCTCTCTTTTGGCCTGTCCCATGAGAGACACCATCTCTTGCAGAAAGTCACAGAACCCCTGAAACAACGACGACCAACAAATTCAGCACACTCTTTCCAGGCAGAAGACATGATGTGACAAATCGAACTGACTTGGATAGTTCCCTAGATGGGTTACCTCGTCTGCTTCATCCTCCGGATCATACAACCCCGCGTCGTACAACGATCCCTTCCTCTGGTCTGACAATACTGTTCCATCAAAACAAGACAAAACAAGAACGGTGAAAAACCCCTCCTTCGTACTTACAAGTCAAGGAAAGAAAAAACAGGGGAGATCAAATAATTTACCTTCGTAAGCTTCCTGAATTTGTTGAAATTTGCGCTTGGCCTCGCCCAACAGAGAAGGGTTTCTCGTCCACCTATCAGGATGCCATTGCTACACCCGAAACGAAACACCCAGGAAACATTAGATTTCCACATGGTTCATCCAGTCAAAAGCTTGATAATTCAATCAATTGCTGCACACTTAGGTGCGCCCTACTCTGAAATTTCTCATCTTTCTTCGGCAATCGAGTTCATTTGGGGCTTACCATAGCGAGCTTGCGAAAAGCACGCCTTATCTCCTCCAAAGAAGAACCAGGAGCGACGCCGAGAATGCTGTAATAAGACCGCGAGCTCTTATAACCCTCCATATCCCCCCAGTCCTCTTTACCCGTCATCACGCTAAATGAAACCAGAAGGAAGAACAGAGAACCTTCTCAATCGAAACACCAGTCGCTCTGCCACAAGACCTCCGTCGCAAGGCGGCCACCAGAGGACGCTCGTGCTTCGCACCGGACACAGGCAACGAAAGCGAGAGGCGGTTCATTTGCATATATATAAGAAGCTCCGGAGAGAGGCGACAATGGCGGTTGCGAGCGAGAGCCACGAACCGAGCCAAGGAAAATATCCCAGAGATTCTTCTAGCGGGTGGGGGGATGTGGGGGCTTTAGAATGTTCGGGAAGCCACCTCGGCGACGACTTTTTCAACGTTGACCGACATATTTTCGGGTTGAGGGTGGGTCGGGGGAGATATATCGAACCGTCCTCATGGTTCGGGTTTCCGGATGGAGAAAGGGTGGGCCCCCACCGGGGGTTTTTCTCAGCACGGACGGCTAAGGTTTGCTGGGTTCGTCGTGGAAGTGATGTGATGTCGACGCGTGTCCATGCTACCTGAATGACGGAATCGTCTCAGAGAATGACAAGTACTAAAACTATTTTATCAGGAGTCCCTTCGAGTCTAAAAAAATATCGTATATAACCACATTAAAAACATTTTCATTTATTTAATTAAATGAGAGGAGTTTTTCCTTTTCATAAGATATTCAAATGTTTTTGTAGATAACAAATGAAGTCTTTTCACACTTTCCGTACATTTAACTTGATGAGAGAGACCGACCAAAAAAAAAGAAGAAGGAAAAGCGCAAAACTCATAAAAAAAAAAATCTAAACTATATTCTGTGTGATATATTCAAATGAGAGAGACCGACCAAAAAAAAAATAAGAAGGAAAAGAGCAAAATTTATAAAAAAATCCTAAACTATATTCAGTGTGATATATTCAAATGTTATGTAGATAGGAAATGAAGTCTTTTAACACTTTTAGTACATTTTACCTTGATGAGAGAGACCGACAAAAAAGAAGAAGAAGAAGGAAAAACGCAAAACTCATAAAAAAAAGTAAAATCCTAAACTACATCCAGTGTTGATTTATTTATCTTAATTTTTTTGTGACACCAAAAATTTCAAACATATGCCTGTGTGATATATTTCTCATTAGTCAAAGTTTCGTCAATGAGTACCGTTAAAAATCTGCCAGCATGAACGACGGAAGGCAAACCATATTGGCATAGCGCCCACGTAACTTAGGTGAAATAAAAACAATGTCGTTTTTGCTGAAAAATTATCGGAACCTTGATAGAGAGTAAATGTGTCACGCGAGTACAAGTAGGGGGGTTTTTTGATGTCATACAAAAAAGTTTAGGCTAAATATGTCATAGCGTTTAGGATAAACGTGTCCAAATGAGCATGGCTTATGATTTTTCGTTGACTTCCCCCCTCCCCGAAAAGTAAAAAACCTTGATGAGGAGAAGCGTTTCCTCTACAAATAAAAATTCAAAGTTTTGGCAAATAAAATAGAAATTTGCGATATGTTTTTAAAGTCTCAATCTCATAATATACAAAAAATATCATTAGGGCATACACAAGTATCTACACTATTTTTCCATTCCAGTTATGTAAATGTGAGAACAAAATTTTGTTGTTGTTTTATTTCTTCCTTATATCTGCTAATGAAATAAGACGCTTATCACTGATTAGCTTTGACTATTAGCCTTAAAATAAGTTTAGACTTCCTCGAATGGAAGTTGGTCGTATTTTGCTTTATAAATGTAAACCTCATGCTAATTTTTCTTAACAATATGCTAAGCCGTCTTTATGGAGTGTCAAAAGAGCAGTTTTTTTTTTTTTGTGTGCGCGCAGGTTGCGAAACCATGCTCCCTCCTCACGCGTCCCCACCCCAACTCCCTCCGAAGGTGGAGATTTGAAACCTCCACTGTCGAATATCTAAATTCGATCCTATCAGCGATGCAAGAAAGTAATGGAAATTCGCACAACACAAGAATTTACGTGGTTCAGCAGAGGAGATGTTCCGCCTGCCTACGTCCACGGGGAAATCAGATCTGTTTCACTAATAACGTAGAAAAGTGTATAGCCCCTCTTCTCACCCTCTCTCTCTTATTTAGAGACCTCTCTCTTATTTAGAGACCTGTTTCGCCCTAAATATATATAGCGAAACCCTACATGGCACAAATTACAAAATTGCCCACAACCCTACATGGACCCCCGTGTTGTCCAGTCGTCAGGGGGCCTTTCGGAACCGCCTCATAATCTCTTGGATAACAGAATACAAGACATCAACCTCAACACCCACCTCCCCCTTCCCAAGTGAGAAGAGTGGCCACTGGGGCAAACTGGTTTCAAAAGAGCAGTTGAAAGTTGAGTCTTTAATTCCTTTGACTAAAAATAATCCTTCTGGTTTGACAACCTAAAAAAACCCCTGGATGCAGTTCAGTCATTATTTACTTATAACATCAACACTTGACTTATCAACAATAAAAATTCAGGGAATAAGCAATCAAGGATATGCACAAGATATTACAAAAAGAGCACACGGAAATTTTCTTCATTCAAGATGACTATTAAGGAACATAATATCGAATCAATCCTGAATATAAAATATCTTTATATCAATGTCAATCAATTAGGATCATTGAAGGATGTGCACAATCAAGAGTGATATATGCACAATCTCAAGAGATATTGAAAATCAAGGAAGATATTTAGAATTTCCCGATATATTTATCAACAATAATCAATTCTAAACTTATTGTATGTATGCTATTTCAGTACTAAACTTTGCGATTTTGTCAATTTAGACCTGAATTATTGCGTAAAATTTCGATGTAATCTTTCAGGCCAATTTCTGGAGATCTTCAAGTAACACAAAATTGAAAAGTTTCGGACTCAATTGACATCCGTGCAATAAGTTTAGATTTGATTTGGTAATGTTCTTGATAAAATGTGAGATTCAGAACTTTAAGGAGATAGACATAAGCAGGCAGAAAAGACAAGGGAACTATGTCAACGCCTCCTAGTAATATGAAGAGTGCAATTTGCAACCTCTTTGGCTTCGCGTATGCCTCTGATCTCACATGGTCTAGATATAAACTGTTGAGTTAGCAAATAAGTCTTGCCCAACCTTAAAATAGCACCACGCTTTTTCGGATGAGGCTACCTATAGGGTGTGAAGATCTTATATTTTTGTGTGCTATTGGACTTAACTCTCTCTCTCTCTCTCTCTCGGAGTGCAACCAGATCGGTTCTACTTGGGAACCAGATTGGACTGTCCTGAAAAAAGCTCCGGTCCAAATTTCTGAAATCGGTGGGAACCGATTTTGTTCCCAGTTCCGAGTGAATACCCACCCGAGAATCGGACCGACCGGATTGGCTTTGAAACCGGTTCACAAAGCTAAAAGAAACCCTAGTTTCTCTATTTCTACTTTCTAACCACAACCTCTTCGAATCTCCTCTGTTTCTCTTTCCGATACTCCTTTTCTCTTTGCTCGCATGGCGCACTGGTGCTAGTGGTGGCCACGGTTCGGAACCGGCCGGTTCTGGTTTGTGGCCACGGATGAACCGGAATCGGAACCTTAAGGGGCGGTTTCGGTTCCGGCTTTGAACCGGTAGTTCCGGTTCCAGTTTTGAACCGGCGGTTCCGGGCCGGTTCAAAACAAAAATGGAACCGGCCGAAGACAAAGGAAGCGGAGGGAGAGGGGAAAGGGCTCGGGTTGGGGGGTCTCGGGCTCGCGGGGGAGGAGGCGATCGGTGGCGACGGGCAGAGGAGCAGGCGGCGCGGATGACGGGGGTTGGTGGACGGGCGGTGGCCGGCTGGTGGTGGTGGTGGAGCTCGGTGAAGAGGGAGGAGAGGAGGGGGACGAGTGGTCGGCCAAGGGGAGGAGAGAGAAGAGAGGAGAGAGAGGGAGGGTGAGAGAAGAGAAAGAGGGGGGGGGGGAAGGACGAGAGAGAGATTGATGGGATGGATAGATGGTGAAGTGACTAGGTTGGTGGGGGGCATTAATGGGGTGGGAGGGAAGGAAAGAGGAAGCCGTGGCTTCTTTCTTTCTTTCTTTTTTTAATTCACGATTCGGAATTGGTCCGAACCGTCGGTTCCAGGCCGGTTCCGAGCCCAAACCGGCTTGTGGCCATGACTAACTGGCGCAATCCCCCTCTCTTGGAGGAATCCCTTGCCGCCATCGGCAGTCCTCTCTCAGTTTCCCCACTTTCGCTCGTGCTCGCAACATTGCCATCTTTTGTCATTGGCATCGCCATCTCAATTGGCTACCACTACCCACATCCATTGCCATCTCCACATCAACTCGTTGCTTAGGGCGCGCATGGCAGCACTTCTGCTTCAGAAATCAACTTTTGGACAAATTAATTTTTTTACTTCTGCTCCAGAAGTTAGTTTCTGATCAGAGAAAGGCATTTGATAACTTTTCTACTTCTAGAACATTATTAACATAAAATCTTTTACGAAAAATTATTGAACATAACCTAAAATGCATGTTATTCGAGAAAAGTGAAATACAAATACTGATGGATTTGCGTATAATTTGTCATTTAATTATTTATGAAAATGGGGACCAATTTTATGGGAAAAATTGTATTAATGAATACGATCGCCGAGTTCGTATATCCACGCTAAAAACACGGGTAGTTCCGGTACTTCATCGCATGTGCTTAGAGGTGTCAAATGGGTGGGTTGGATCGGGTTGAATATGGGCCGACCCATATTGACCAATTTAACTAGTTTTGACCCATTTTCATACAGTACAAATTACCCGACTCATACCCTACCTGTATTACTTAAATACTTCTATATTTAATCAAATCATAGAATATTTGTTTCTTATAATTTATTAAGAAAAATGATATTGCTAAAACACTCTCATACAATTGAAATTATTTTAATTATTTTAATTATTTTAAAAAATAATTTTTTATTATTAAAAAATATTATTTACTTTTTAAAAATAAAAAATTTATTTTTTACTCTGGCTGCTAGAGACGGTGACAATGGGCAGGTGGCGGTGGCGACGGCGGGTGGCTACGTCGGAGGTGTGGTTGGGAGTGAATATTGAGAGCGATTCGCAGCGAAGAGAGAGAGATGCGCCGATAATGAAAAGAGGTCGAAGTGAGAGAGAGAGTTAGGGCAAAGTGAGAGAGATATTGATGTCGAGAGATTTCTACTTCTGAAAGACAAGTAATTTTTTTTTTTACTTCTAAAAGTGAGTCGAAAATAACTTCTGAAGCAACAAAATTACTTCAGAAGTAGAAAAATGAAGTTAGCGTAACCAAACGTATTTCTGCTTCAAAAGTTACGGTACCAAACGGATTTTTGAAGCAGAAATTCTGCTTTAGAAGCTTTATCATGCGTGCCCTTAGCCTCTGCTGTGATGTCTATCGCCCTTGTAACCCTCTCTCTCTCTCTTCTCTTTGTCACTAGGGTCTTGACCATTGCCTTTGAGATCAGGTGACATCCGACGGCACTGATGACCATCTCTGGAACCGGAGATCTCGCTTCCAAATCTTGTTGGGTTAACACTACTCATTCGTATTTATGCTCCATTTCTTTCGTGAAAAATAAGAGATTTGAATTTTTTTTCCCAAAAAATAACCGTTTATATCGCTTACAAAAATGAATGAATGAAAAATATTTTCATCGTCTACGCAAGTGTTTAGACTCAAATTGTTGCCGGTAATGACAATAGTTTTCATTGACTAATTATTTCAAGTGATAGAAGTGATCATTTTTAGAAAATATTTTTTAAATGACCCATTAGTTTTCTTATGCCTTGTAACATGTTCAAGTAATTATCTTGAGTAGAGAACATATACAAGAAGTAATTACTAAATCATTTTCCTATTGAAAAGAACTCTATAAACGAGAAATCAATTAATAACCTATTTTATTAGACCTAGCCAATAATTTAGTAAGAAATAGTTCGACCAAAAAAAAAAAAAGATTCTCAAAAAACAAAAAATTGCTTACATATATTTATTTTACTATGGTTTTGTCTGCTATACTCATTGAATGAGTTTTCTCTTTCTATTCATTTGGTTTTCCACAGGCCAAATCTGGTTGATGATACACCATCAGTATCACCAGATCACAAGATATCTTCCCCATAAATTAGTCCAGTTACCTCGTAAATTAGATAAGAAGTGAGTTAATCACGCATTCGCCGCCACCGCCATCGCATCAGCCATTCTCACCCCTAGCTTCATCAGCCTTCGGCATGTCATCGCCAACTCGTTGCCGCCGCTGCCGCACACTCTGCTCGCTACCACAAACCAACTCATTTGTGGTCGTCTCCCTAACTCATCGTGTCTGTTTTGGTCGACCTCTAATGGAGGTGCCACCATGATTTGAGGTCAGCTGAGAGTCGCGACCTGCATGAGAGAGAGAGAGAGAGAGAGAGAGAGAGAGAGAGAGAGAGAGAGAGAGCACATAGTGATGGCGTGGTGGCAAACAGCCATGGTGGACATCAACAGCGGAGGTCAACAATGACGGTGGTGGTCGGACAAGAACGAATTGTGTGTTTCCTTCTGTTTCTTTTTTTTTTGTTCCTTTTCAATTGTGCTTCAATTTGCTTAGTAAATAAATTATGTTAGTAAAATCACATAACACGACAAATTATTTAATGAAAGCCTTGAATTGAGCCACATATCCTAAAAGTTCAAGTAAAGTGTACATCGGCATACTCTCCTTACCAGTGAATTTGGCTTGAAGCTTCTTTTGTAACTTAAAGTTTTAGATATTATTAGTGTCTACCTTCCTGCTAAAGGTGACAATCTAGGAACAAAGAAAAAGAAAAAAAGAACTACATTGTAGTTCTCATCTATTCATTGGGTCAATAGAAGTTTCCAAACTACATGCTGGCTTTGCCTCAGACATTGGGAATTGAAATTTCAGTTCAAAATGCTTTTCATCATTTTTGTGGTAGAAGTTATACTTATTAACATTGTTCGATAAATTGTATCTCGTAAAATAGATGAATTAATGACGCAGAAAGAAGCGATACTCGAACGAAAGCTCGAAGCAATTCCAAAGGAATTCAGCAATTTGATTAATGATAATATCCGATTACAAAACAGATGTCCAATATATAGCAAAGGACTCCTTTAGGAAACAGAATTACTAAAGATAACATAACCAAATCATATCTAATCTAATCTAAAAGAATGCAATTCAAATAATGCAAATAATGTAAATATTCGAAATTTCCATTAAAAAAAAAAGAAAATTGCCGGAAATCTATCCAAACGATGTCGAAGTGCGAAAATACACCATTAATCACAGCCAAAGGCGGTGTGTATTGATCAGACGGCCGTTTCGCTTCAACCAGCCGAATTTGAGCGCAATCCGAACTCGTTGACCCGAATTCAGTGAGAATTCCTCGAGTGCCGGCGATCGTAATCTTCAAGATAATTAAACGCGATTCGTTCTACATCAATTAGAAATCCATATCACCGTAAGTAAAATATCGTAGAATAATGCCATTTTCTTTTTGTCGGAATCCTTTGGAGCTTCAAAAGTTGAAAATGAAAAATAGTAGTTCAGTGCTCGTGTTGTGTAAGTTGCCACATCATCGCAATCCTTCCAATAATAGACGAGGGAACTATTCCTCGTGTGTTCCATCTTCTCTTCGAGCTTTTGTCTCATGCCCCCACACAATCTCGGAACATTTAAAGTCCAAATCAAAATCCAGGCAGTAACACTTTGGTCCATTTCCCACGTGTACCCCAAACTTGTGTCGATAATATGTAAATCTCTAATGTAGGGTTTACTACATGGTACTGTAGAAAACTCAGGGTTTGTCGAACATGAGAGCATATGGTTCTAGCCAGGACATGACTTGAGATGAGTAAAAGCTTGTGTCTCACGCATCGCAAGCAAAGGAAAACACTAAGCAACCACCCATTAAAATCTTCATCATCATCTTGCGCAAATCATAAGTCAGATGCTCATTTATAATTTTTACTTTCTTATAACTGTACCCTCTGTATATATTTAAATAACTAACTCGTTTCATTAGTAAAGTTAGAGATAAGGAGAGTGGATTTCGTACAAAACAAAGTTATAAATACACACCCAAACTACATGTACAAGCTGCGGGCGACTTTAAGATCTATATCATTTACTTCCATTAATGCAGTAGCGGATTCACGATGCGGTATCACAGACTGAAAAATCACGCCCTACGCCCATATCTATGTAATGCCATTGTAGTCTAACACAAACATATCATTTCGTAATTGAGAGAGAGAGAGAGAGAGAGAGAGGAGAAGGCAGTACCTGCTTCTTGACAACTTACCTCTTGGGCTTTGCTCACTATCGAGGTTCATATGGTGCGCCAATATCAAATAAGGAACTAACTAGGGTTTAAGGGCGTCGAATTCCATGCAAACACTCATCAACCGAGAAGCCTCTTGCTCCTACCTCAGTTTCGTCGTCTGTTCGACCTCTATCTTAATATGTCTTGATCGAGACTGTTTCAATCAATTTTCTTATAAGGAAGAGGCAATAACATCGACTCATCGATTCAAAATCCTAGAGGTTGTGGGCATTCATAGTTCTCTTACCAAGTAATGGCAGGCGAACTTTGGCTCGTAATACCGAATGCAGACATACCACACGCAGAAAAGAGAGGTTATCATGATCTTATTCCTGTTTAGAAGAAGCATTTCGTTCCCCGTCTCCTACTGTGTATTTGCAAAAGAGGGTTATCATGATGCAAGTTTGGCTTAGTTTAAGAATTACTTGTAACCCGAGGTGCTCGAAGATAAAATTTGACTCCATGGTAAAAGAAAAAGAAGAAAAAGACCTTTTGACACCAGCTGGAAGAAAAATGGCGCTGTCACAACAAGTTCTAGTGGTCCTAAAAGCTAACATCAGACAATAATTGTTGGGGCCTCTCGGGAACATGAGTCTCAGAGTGAGAACTATAGTGTCTCCAGCAACTTGTAGAGTACATGGAACAGAATTTCCTAACGCAAACGCAGTAAAACCAGATGATTCACATGCGAAATTTCAGTCACCATGCCTCGCTAATTTGCAGAATTTGAATGTACGTGGTTCAAACTATTACGAACAGACTAAATGTCCTTAAGTTTAAATTATTTTCGGCCATATCAAAGTATTCAGCATCCTTTGTGTAAATAATTTATAGAGGCCTAGTATAAGTATAGTTTTCCTCCCCTTAGCAACTTAACATTTCTAATCATCCGCAGATTGAAACTAGTAATCTTGATCCAAAAAAGTTGATTGGTTGAACTTATCTCCTCGCGATTTTCATAGTCACACGTGTCAGATGTTTACATAACTTATTGTTCTCGTTTTCTGGCTAATCTAACATCCTTCTACTTCTCGTCAATCATTTCCTTAAAGATTTGAACATCTTACTTCTACAAGAGTTATGTAGATCCACGAAACATGATCTTCTCCCACGTTGTTGACACATATAAATAAACATCGTCTAGCCGCACTAGTTCACTCTATCTTTTTTATCCTAATTTCTGCCCGTTGAAAGCCTATTAAGGTCGAATCCGAGACATAATAATCAAACCACCGTCACTAAAGAACGAAGCGACGAAGTGCAAGACGTACCCCATGAGATATAGCTCTCTCATCAATTCAAACTCCCTTACACATCCAGCTTTTAACTTAGGATTAGCACATATATATGTGGACATTGAAAAGTACGCACCAGTTAAGGACGACCTTGTTCCTCCACTTCTTACTTGTCGTTCAAACCCCAACACGCTCAACTGCCATAAAATCACTCGACAATCTATGCCCTCAAAATAGTTTGATAGGATATAATAGTACACTAGCTCTAACAGTAACATGTATACTGATCAACCAGCCAAACTTTCCCACATAAGATACGACAAACAAGAAATGTCTTAGTGTTGATTCCGACCTGATCCTCCAACTATGGACCCATTTGACTTGCCCCTTGGTTTTGGCTTTTAAGTATCTTTCCCAGTTTGTAGAACCGTCATAAACTTTGACGCCCATTCCTAAAGTTGGACGCCTTGGTAACCGAGTAATAGTATATAGAGAAGAAGCGCATATTTTACCCCATATTGAATTCCACACACACACACACACACACACACACACACACACACACACACACACACACACACACACACACACATATATATATATATATATATATATATATATATATATATATATATATATATATATATATATATATATATATAGAGAGAGAGAGAGAGAGAGAGAGAGAGAGAGAGAGAGAGAGAGATGGAAAATCAAGGAACTAACATGGGATTTAGAGAACTCCATGCTGAGGGTGAGATCATATGTAACAATCATAGGTCAATCGAAGATACTTGATTGATTTGTCTTGAGAAAAAAAAAAAAAAGGACAAATAGTATGGCGTTGACGCCTAAACATGATTTCTCGGGTAAACGGTTTAAACCGTTCAACAACGGATATGATTGTGCTTGATTTATTAAAGTGGCCATAGGAAGATTCAAGTTTTTGTTAGCTCTGAAAGATCAAAACTAGGTTTTTGCGAACAGTTGCGATAGGATAGAAAATCAAGGAACTAACACCGGATTTAGAGAACTCCACGCGATTGTGAGATCATATGTAAGACTTAACAGTCAATCAAAGATATCTGGCTGATTTGTCTTGAGAAAATAAAAACAAGAAAACTTCTACAAATGATTTCTTCGGTCCAAAAATTTCAACCTTGGTCTTAGGATGATTCAACTTGTTTTCAGGTCGGGAAGATCAAAACTAGGTTTTTGCCAACAGTCCCGAACACATACGATCAGGTCGAACAGACAATGAAGCGAAGGACAAAGCCGCAAAAAGGCCACTCACTTGACGAGCATCGCATGGAATTCACTCACCGGCCGAGTTCGAATGTATGCTGAACACAACAAGCTCGATCCGGTTACACGTTAGTCCCCGCCAAGAACATCTGAGAGCAAGTCACAAACACCAGCTAATCGGAGTTAACACTTGAACCAGCACATGCAAGCTTTAAACCTCAAAACAGGCGATAAACATAAGGAAGGTGGCCCGAAAAGGAGGAGAGGACACAGAGAAGATAAGCATGGAAGAAGAAAAGGCTAATTACGTTTACCGAGCAGGCGTCGCGCTATCTTGGAGAGAGAGAGAGAGAGAGAGGTTGAGGCAACAACTTGCGAAGCTATCTACGATTCTGTCTTTTATATAGAGAAATAGAGAGAGGTCAAGCGTGTGAGTTACTCAATAATTTCTTGCTTCGGCACGAGAGAAGAGAGGTTTGACTCGCAGGTGAAATGTTTTCGGTGATGGAGATATGTGAGGGGAGGACTTGCGGTGCATGGAGGTCTTGCGCTCACCATTTCTTTATCTTTAACCCCCAAAAACCCCAACACGAGTTTAATAGTTTTATCGTCTCCTTTCTTTTCTTCCTGTCCTTTCGGGGGCTGATGTACAATTCTACTGTACATTTTGCCTGAACTGGAAAGCAACATGTTCGTTGAATATAATGTTATGAACTAACCCTAGATACTAGTAAAGAGCTGGTCAGATATGGATAAGGAAGCTGATAATCGTGCTGAATCTTAGACATATGTAATTAATTATTTTCTCTTTTTTGTCACACTTCCATTTACTAGATCGCTTGCACTTGTATACTGTTGCAGAACTCAATGTTCAGAAAGAGACCCGATATCTTGTTGTTAGGGAAAATCCCTGATGATGCTTTGAAGATGACAAAATAAATCAAAGGCTGCTAATGTGCTTAATTGGTTGAGTAAAAACCAGGTAAAGATGCACAAACTATTATGCAGATGTTGTCTTGACGGAACGTCTGAAGGTTATGAGTTTTCTACAAATAGTGAACAAGGCATTGGACGTAGAGGTTTCTACGAGCTGGAGGTATCTGAGTAGAAGGTGAACAAGCCTAGAACGGGAAGTTCGGTAAAGTTTGGAGGGACCTTGGATAGGTGAACAGCGAGGTAGAGCAGTGATTGCCAATACGCTTGGAGGGACCAGAAGATGGAAGCTCAAGTGAAGTTCTGGATATTGCATTTGAAGGTCTCAGACGCTACTGAAAGTGCTCAGACTTTGTGCGGGGAGCTCAGACGTTGTTACGTAGCTCAAGCTCTGAGGGAGTATTTCATATGCAACGACCAGAATATCATGAGATATATTCGAGATGATTTAATTAAGATTATACATTAATACAACGGCTAGCTAATCAAGCTGGATCGTTCTTGGAGATTCTCAATCATGAAGATCAATCAAGGACGTGGATTAAAGAAGACGAGGATGACTCACCTAATGAAGAACTCTATCTATAGAAAGCCAGGATCACGATTGTATGGGCGATTTGATCCAATGGGGGATACTTTCCTTTGTCAACCTCAACGGCTACGAGATCTTTTTAATACAGTCTCGTCCAAACGGGAAAGTTTGGAGAGCGATCCTTGGACGCCTTGCAATGGGTAGTTGGAGGTGGGGGAGTATAAAAGGGCATCTCAAGGTCGAAGAGTACAGCGCAAGGGAGTAGGATCTTAAATTTCAAAATCAAGAGAGTTTCACATCCTTCATATATTCTTGATTCAAACACTGTAATACTTAGAGATTCTCATCCAAGTGAGAGAGTGTTAGACGGGAAGTCTATTGACTTGGGAATCGTCACCGTGTTGTAACCTCTGAGATATTCACTAGTGGAATCCAGCCGATCGGCTGTCAGCATGAAGAAGTGGACAAAGGCTGGAACAAAGCCGAACCACTATAAACTCTATGTGCAAATTCTCTATCCCTTAAACTCTTTGTTATTATATTGTGATAGTTGAATTGTGCACGCCGCTGCATCTGAGGACACCTCAGATCTTGTTAGCGATCATCATCTGAACTTAAACTCTGAGCTTATCCGTTTAACTTCCGCATTGATTTTTAAAGTTCATTGTTATCACCTATTCACACCCCTCTAGGTGATAAGGCTAGCCCCGACACTTGTTTCTTGCTACCCAATCCGAAGAACTTGTGAAAGGTTAAAGACAAAAAGAAAATATCATTAGTCTCTTGGGTATGAACGAAATTAATACTCTTTCTCTGTTACCTTCAGTGGATTTAAGTTCATCAAATTGTAAAAGGTCAAAGACCCAAAAAAAATAGATAAATAGGAAAACAAACCAAACCAAACTGCGATCCAAAATACAATCGGTTTGGTTTGATTTCACTTTTGCTCAAACCGTAATTATGCGACTTGGTTTGGTTTTCAATGTATTAAAATTTCGAGCATCTTGGGTATTTAAACAGGTGATCATATTGATATACTTGTAATTTTATGAATCAATATTCGTATCTCTATTATTAGTTTTATCTTAGCTTATTATATGACCGCGTAAATATTTTTTCATTATGCTAAACCTATCTACTTATACCAAAAGTCAAATATTTCCTATCGTCTCCACAAAATAAAAGTAGAATTATGCCAAAGAATTTTTAACAAGATTAGACTTTTCTGATTAAGTACTTTTGATATGGAGTGGCTTGGTGAGAATCAGGTGCAAAAATAAGGAAATTTACTACAATTCCTTGGCACTTAAAGTATTGTCAAATATCGGGATGCTAATAATGACGTTTTGACAGATACAGATGTTCTTGTTTTTAGCCAAAAGTAATTTTATCATATATGTCAGATCTCTAAAATTATTATTTTGTGATGCTAATAATATAATTTTCAACGTGTCGCATGGGTAAATTAAACCTTAGGGATATGATTTTTTGTATGCATCCATAGCGATTAGTCGAGTAAAACCGATACTCTTCCTTATCCCAGAAAAATTGAATTTTTGTATACATTATGTTATTTCAAGTGGCAAAGCTTTGGCTATTTGTTCTTTACAATGAAATCATCTCAATAATGTTTGTTTACAAATATTTGATTTAGCTTAAACAATAAAGCACGACTCTTATAATTTTCATGAAATAATAATCCATTAAACCGAGATTTCATAATTTTATCAGTAACCATGAAAGTACATGTTACATTATTACATATTACTCGTAATTTAACTAATAAGCAAAATTGCTAAAGTAAGTGATAAATTATTTCTGAACATAGTTATTATATAATATTGGAGAGTTGGACCATTTTGGGTATTCAACCCTATTACTTAAATATTACAACGTCAAATGAAACAAAGAAGTAGATATTAACTCTCAAGGGACTGACTGAATGGTTAATGGCTTGCTTTAGATTAAGCAAATTCCTGCGTTTAAATCACAACGTCGCTCACTCAAAATTAACCTTGGAGGGCAGGCCTGTCACCCTTTGGGTGGAGTCTTACCTGATGCACATGGACGGGGCGGTTTACGTGTATCCGCGAGGTTAGACGACCCGCAAGATTCGGATACCCCTTGTTGTAAAGAAAATAAAGATAGTAGGTATCAAAGTACTTAAACAAGTGACATTATGGTTACGGCTCTACAATCCATTACAACTCTAAATAAAAATTATAACATTAACAAAGATAAATTTGCCACATGACTTCTAGTGTTGTTAATTCGATCCCACATGGTATTATGTTTTTGAGGAGTTTATTTATCGGTAGGTATATGCGTACACATGTAGTGCGAGAAAATGTCGTGGTCTCGTACTCGGTATCAACCTATTTGATTATTTGTGCGGTCGAAAAATGTTTATTTAAATGAAAGTGTTTATTAAGGTTATCCATGTTTATTTCAATGAAAGTGTTTATTAAGTTTATGCTAACAAGTCCATGTTAAGGAACGTATTTGATTTTTCCTCATATATACAAGGATTGAAAAGACGGACAACGGATAACATTGTCTCACCGTCACTGTAAAATCACTTGCCCAGATAAGTATAATCGAACTCCAATTTGACGTGTGTTATTATCACCAAGAGTCTAGAATGATGTAAAGGATATAAATTGCGAAAGTAGATGAAATAGCTTTAAAATGTTTTAAATTTTCTTTAAAAATATATATTATATGTTGGTTTATCTATATATAATGTTACATTTTTGTAGTTATGTAATTGACAGATTGCAAGCAATTCATTTTCATTAATAGACTAATTGTTAAAGCTACACAAGTTATTGAAAAAAATAAAGTCAAAGTCTCTTTAAATAAACCCTTCAATCAAGATAATTTTGAAAGATTTATCCATATACAAATGGCGTTTATAAAATCAAATCATAGAAGACTAATGGAGTTGTGGGATTTGATAACTACATGACAGTATTGTCCATATTAATAACTTGTTGGAATAAAGAAGATTTCGATCTTGATTTCATTAAAAATCCATTTGTTTCGAGGAAAATAAAGGATTCAAAAAGAAAATGTCATTGATCTAGGGGATCATCTTTGACATCCAATAAGAACAGTTACACTGAGCTTTGCTTGGAAACAAAAAATTGCACGTTTTTTTTTTCCAACTTTCAACTTGATATTTCGTTCTTCCATGAACTTACATACACATTTTTTTTTGGTAATCCGTACCTTCTTGCGACCAAAAAAAAAAAACTGGCCTTTCCAAAATACAGATCAACAAAAATTAAGTTGAAAAACTGCTGACCACGAAATCTTTCTGTACTTATGCGCAGCTCCCGTCGGATTTATCTCTTGATTTTGAGCTAAGTTGATCCAGACCCGACATAAGGACAAAGCAAATAATTCTCATGTTGCTCGTGCACCGCCTGGTACTTCTCCTTCGATTACTAGTGGATTTGTCACTATTACGCTCCCAGGAATGAACGTTTTTTTTTTTTTTTTTTGTAAAGGTAAGAAGTATATTAACTAATCAAAGCGCAAATTACAAAGAGAGGTACCCAACAAAACAACCTTGCACGCGAAACGACACTAGAAGTGTCATCACGGGTGCAGGGGTGTCAAGGAATGAACGTTGGAATGAAGAGAGTACTAGCGAATGAACGTTGGAACACATAAATTCAACTTTTTTTGTTTTTTGTTTTTTTCTCTATTGTTTATTTAACTGCGAATAGACTGTCCATTTAATTGACCAGCTGATCCTGTGTACCGTACACACTACACGTTAATGGTTAGCCAGTAGTATAATAGCTATCGCGGCTGTAATAGAAGAGAGCTTTAATACATTGTCGATTTAGGTAATGAAATACTGCCATTAGAATGTCCGGTTTAATATTGTAATAGAGACGGCAAAGGATTGAAGTGTCTAGAATGTCATTACTCTTAGTTTAATAATTTTCATACTTGTTATAGAATGAGTAATACATTAATAAATTTCTTACCAGTTAAAGTATGAGTAATGCATAACTAAATGATATCTGAGTAATTTTTTTATTGCACAGTTCATAACTATTAGTTTTAATTTAAAAAAAGGGAAATTTTTAATAGAACTAAGATATTTTCATTATGATAAATGGAGTTATCAAATATGATTATATGATTATCAAATCAATTTATTAGCAAGTACATTGTTGTTTACTTATTATCACAAATAACCGAGCTATTACTAATCACAAGAAAGTATATTATCGACATAGTATGAAATGGTAATTCATAAATATTATGATCAATATATTATCACATTACTTACAACATTATGAAAATCATCGATAGCATCTCAATGCGCATTCAGATTATCATGTCAGTAGGTTTCTATTATGATTTAGAGAATCATTCAACTTTTAGTAAAGTGACAAAGATGGAGAGGGAGGAGGATGAACTATTATACTTGGTTGTAACATGTACTATATATGAATTGTCATAATAAATGTTATTACAAAGAAATATCATGATAATAAAATCTGTAACTGATCGACGGCTTGCATCATACCTATGACATATACATCTAATAGAGTAATTCACGAACATTGGGTCGATCCATTTAAGATGAAATTTCACATCACCAAAGAAACATAAAAAAAAAAAATTACCTGATCCAACTCTAGCCCATTGCTCAGCAACAACAAATCATCATTGGAACTGATAATCTCCTTCAATAAATTGCTAGAGCGAGGGGGGGGGGGGGGGGGGGGGGGAGAGAGAGAAGGG
Source organism: Lenwebbia sp. NSW1173648 (assembly GCA_029784005.1). Taxonomy (NCBI): domain Eukaryota; kingdom Viridiplantae; phylum Streptophyta; class Magnoliopsida; order Myrtales; family Myrtaceae; genus Lenwebbia; species Lenwebbia sp. NSW1173648. The sequence continues at coordinate 4,978,764 of JARCGZ010000011.1, forward strand.
AGGACCTGATTCATCTGTAACTTTGGGGCTCTTGAGGACCGGAAAGGATCGGAGAGTGTCGATTTCCATGCAAATTCTTGTCAAATAACCAGTCCTTCATCAGCATCCCACATTCGTCGACAGTTCGACCTTTAAGACCCTGTTAGGCCTAAGTTTTTTTTTTACTCGTCTTTATGTTGGTAAAGACCCTTTTCCATTTTATCTTTCTTTTTTAGGCTTAAACGAAACTAATAACTTAATAGGAACTAGCACAAAGTTAAAGGACCTTTATGAACAACACTCCTTATATTTATCATATAAAACGAATAACCAAAAGGCAGCTACCAACTGAGTTTCCAACAACGTCTTACTTGCTCGTCATTTTCCTAAATAGGAATGTCGGTTGAATCTCCAAAAAAACCGAAGCAAGCAAGCAGACCAGCTTTTTATGTACCCTCATTCCAGCATATAATTCCACTCATGCTTTTAATTTTACTACTCGGAAGATTCCAATGGTCATTAACCCTACGTGCTTAAATCTTTTTCTTTATAGGCTCCATTGACATTATGACTTGTTTTGTTTTTGTTGATCTTGACCCATCATTTGAAATGACGTGATTACACTGTAGGAATCGTTATCTCCTACCCCTTGATGCCTCAAAGTGAACTAAAGAGCTTCTTCCTTCCTGAAAATTGGGTGTTATGAGACAACATGGTTGCTTTCAATTTTGCTTTCCCCTGTAACCCATGAAGCAATCGAAAGGCCGAATTAGGTTCTGGTTATTCTACCACAGTCCGTTCATAATCTCTTTTGTGCTTGGGTTTCCCTTCTCGTTCCAGAATCTTGAATGAGGTGAGCCATGTAATTATGTGGCATTTCTTTCACTGTAAAACGTTTATACCTCGACAAAGACCAACCGATATTGGCCGGAAAGAAAGAAGAGACCAACTAACTGATCGAGACTAACATCACTAGGAAAAACCCTATATTCTGGAGCCGGGAGCGGGCCATGTTTCCTCCATAGTTAGAGGAAACTTCCTTCAATTTGTTTTTTTTTTTTTTTTGGGTAATATCCGTCCTTGCATTTAACCTATTAGAGGCCTGACTGGAGGAAGTTTCTTCACTATAGATTGCCCGTTCCTAGTGATAAACATCCTAGAACTATCCTGGGAAAAAAATGACATACCATGAAGAGTTGTGATATAGTGCGACGATATATCTTGGAGTGACGTGGAGATCTGGCTATATCCCTGAGGAAGACGACGTTCATCTTCTACCGCTGACTCGTATACATCAACCAGTTTATATCGGTGACTTTCAGGTTTGGCTAGAATCAACAAACGTTGTCGGGATTACTTACATCTAATCAATTAGTACGAACTTATCATGATGGAAGAAAAATCGGTTCCAAAACTGGGGTTTTTATGCAAGTCCTAAACATCGTGTGTTCAAGGTCGAACAGACAACGAAAGAGAGATTAACCTGCAAAAGGACTGCTCACTGGACAAGCATAGCATGGAAACCACCCACCCATCTGCTTCGAAGGCGTAGTCGATCTCATCCCGACTCTAATTGAATCCTCCTTATTCTCTTCTTGACCCAAGTTTGCCGCAAACTACTCAGCCATCCATCAATCTTGTTTGACGCGACACTCACGAAGACGAGATGGAAGATGGTGAGGGAACCAAATATATGTAGTATAGTAGATGATAACGAAGATGATCAACTCATGAAGGAAGGTGTACTTGTGACGTCGGGGAGGTGCAACCTGAATTTATAGAGAAGAAAGGTCATCGAAGAGGGTGGAAGCGTGCGAGAAGCTACTGTTTGTATCTACTTCCCTTTGGCACGTGCGAGGCTTTTGACTCACGGGTGAAGCAAGAAAAGGAAATGTTCATGTGCAATTGCCCCCCTGTAACAACCGTCCTATAAGAAAATTAAGAGAGAGAGAGAGAGAGAGAGAGAATTTGGTCGCAGATATTTTCTTGGTAAATTAGGAAGCTGTCTAAACTTGTATCCTTTCATAATTGAACGAAAAATGTGGATATGAATTATCACCCTCAATAGGCTTCCAACTTAGGTTTTTTTTGCTTAACTATGGTAGAATTCCGAATGGCGTTTGTGCATTTTGTGGTTGTCACCCGGATTCTATTGACCATTTCTTTTTCGGCTGCCGTTATACGGGTGCCCTTGCTATATTTTGGGCTACCAGATGCAACTTGGCTTGGCATAATTCTACTTGGCATGATAACCTCCAATGGGCATTGCAACATATATGCGGCCAGCCTTTCCACCAATGCATGGCTAGATTTTCGTTTGGTGCTTTGTGTCACATCATCTGGACCGAAAGGAACCATATCCTCTTTCGCAACAAGAGGTTTATCCTTCCGGCAATTAAAGCACACCTCGAAAAGGTGGTCAGGGACAAAGCCTTAACCTTCAAACATGTCATTGACACCCATCGAAACCACAGGCTGCAAGCCAGCTGGGGCATTACTGCATCTATTTTCGACTGATGACCGGCTGACTTTTCGATTTTGCTGATCCTTGTCCTTTTGGCCGTATGTTTTGGCCCTTTTTAACTGTATATATTTTGCTATTCCCGGACCACCCTTGCACTTTTAGTGACACGTTGTGGTGTGCGGTCGGGGTTTGTCTTGTAATCCGCGCTTTTTGTTCAATACAATTCTTAACTTACCAAAAAACAAAAATGATCTTTTTGAGCAAGGTATGTGAATCTTTTCCAGAACTCGTTGCTTTGTTTGCCGTAGTCATTTCAAAAACATTAGCCACCACTTCTGAGTTTTGACAACTCGTGGCTGCCACTGTCTTGCATTTACTCGGCACCATCGCCATCATTAATGTAACGGCTCGGTCCGATAAGGGCGGGGAGTGGTCACCGGGCCAAGAGGGCTTGGCCATGGAGCGGCTCCTGACAGACTTCTAGGATGGCGAATGGGGAAGGAATGAACCGAATTGCACACCAAACAGGGCGAGAGCGTGCCTAGAATATATACGTGATAACTGGAATTAGCTCACGGATACGCCTTTTGAAGTAACGGCAAGCTTTCATTTGGAATTCTAAAGTTAAAAGTGCTCAGGTTAGAGCACTGCTAGAATGGATGACCTTTTTGAAAAGTATCTGCATGTGTGTTAAAGGACAAAACCGTGAGACTCTGTATAGAACGGGTCAGATCGAATAATATCTCGAGTGAATTAATTTAGAAATATGACAATTGGAAGGTTAGCTTCACTACAAAGACCAGCAGCACAACACCGCAACTGGTGAGCGCGCACGACCACTTCCATCTCCACGCACGCTGCACGACCAATTCAATGCATGATTAAAATGAATCAGACTTAACTGACGGGCTCTACCAAAACAAAGCCTCAGGTGTAAAGAGCACATTTTTTTTTTTTTCACAAACTTAGATTGTAATGCTATAAAAATATACATACTTCTATGAAGATTTTTGCGACAGAAAAGTTAGCTTGGGCCTCAAACTGGAGGCAGGTGTTTAGGCTCGTCCGCCTCAAGAGCTTTTCATTGTCTGGTCAGACTTAATGGATGAAACCGTTAGTGATACGATGAGCGAGTCTGTCGAGCCAATTACGCTGATTGAGGACGATCGATCCACTCATCAAGCCGTCATCATCATACATCGCCATCTTTGATTGTTATCTCTAGCTACCCCGGACCAATCTCTCTACTTCCATTGCCAGCAAGAACGATGGGCAAGCGGCTTGCGCGAGCGCCGCAGTTCACCAGTCCTCACTTTCCGAGATCCCAAAGAGTGAAGCGCTTGCACAGGACGTAGGAAATGCCAACTCCAAAAGAGAGTTTCTTATGTACACACCTCGTTTCATGTGGCAAAAATGTTACTAACTACAATGCGATTACTCTTTTGTAAGGTCATGAACCCTTTCTGAGTGACTGTGTAGCTCCTGCCTGATTGGAAATTGTACGGTTGATCTACTCTACAAGACAAGGCTCTCATTCCATGTATATATATATATACAGTTCAAATGTCTAATAACTCTCCTTTGAGGCCGCTGGCTCGAACACAAACTCGAGTAACAAAGACTAATTTGAGACGATCGTCTAATTTTGCTTCCTGGATTGAGCACAAGAATTCCCAGTAATCTGATGTCATATCAAATCATAAATACCGCAGAGGGGATTGTGTTGCCTGTTCTTACATCTGAGTTCTGCACGAGGAGATATACCATACACGAGAGAGAGAGAGGAGGAAGTGAAGAGAGGTTAGTTGTGCTCGTGGGATTCTCTGAAGTGTTGATAGGGTGAGTATATAGATATTGGAGGCCAACCTCTCATCCACATGGTGCCACTTCTATCTACCATCCTCACCCACAACCCTAGAAAGGACAAAAAAACAAAAAAAAATCAACTCTAGGGATCAAATGGGACGTCAAGAATCCTTTTATTATCATCTGCACCATCAATATTCACGTCATCATATTTGTACTGCACTTTATGAAATTTATTCATGTGCGAAAGAAAAAGTACATAGACAAAAAAATTACAGTTGATTCCGTTCAGCTCCAGTTTTACTTCGACTTCCAAAGCGACGCTTCCTCCAACCTCAATCACTTTCGTAGGTACGATCGGTAAAACCCTACATGAAGTGACCCTCGCGTACTAGAATTGCAGATGTCGACCCTTCATAGGTCGTTGGAATTTCCGAGGCATACTTCTTTCCTATCGTGAAGACTCTCCGTGAATCTACAGGAAACAATGGCCTGACGTGCGCTCTAGCAACTTGCAAGCTCCTCTGGATCTGCGCGCAGATCTAAAGTCCATTATCTTCGAGTAATTTTTTTTTTGCGAATATTATTTTAAAAAAAATATTATTTAAATTATTGATAGAAATAAATCAACGAAAATTATTTTCATCATTTACGAAAAAATTTAAATATAAATTGTTGTCGGTAATAAAAATACTATTTATTTCAAACGATACGTGCGATTATTTTTAGAAAAATATTTTTACTATGAGAAATACTTCCCTGGGGACGTTACAATCTCAACCGTAAATGCACACATCATCACCACGTGTTTTGCATAAAGCACTCTTTGATTAAGAGATCGTGTAGTCAGACATAACTGACAGTACTGTCAAATTATCAAGCTAGCAGCTTCTTTTTACTAATCCCTCACTTTGCGCGAAATAAATAGAGCCTAAATAGATGTGTATATGTTTAGGTAAGTTTGGTTGAGCATTTTAAAAACCCCTTAGAGCCCCAAAACCCCTTGGAGAAAATATGGAGTATTTGGCAATCATGCCCAATGGGCTTTGGGGTGAAAGCTAGCCTTGAGAAGGCTGAAAGCTTAATGTGGATCCATACCAGCATTGAGCTTTCAACATTTTCAGAATGCTGAAAACCCCAATTAATGAAAATTGTCGATTGCCTATTTTCTCCTCAAAACCTTACTAAAAATTTAATTTTACCCCTACTAACAAGTAAAATCCTAGATCTACTATTCATTTTCTTGAGCGAGGGTAGTCGGTGAGGGCTGACGAGGTCGCGCAATGCCTAGGGTCGGCGAGGTCGCACGACCTAGGCAACCGTTGCTTGAGATCGCGCGACGCCTGGGGTCGCGCGACCTTAGGCCTCGATGATAGCCTGAGGTCACACAACCCCAGGCGACCCTCGCCAGGGACCGGTCGACGTCAGATCTGGCTTGTCGGCTACCTGAGCCCTTCGTCGGAGGATTTGATTTTTTTTTTTAAAGAAAAATTATAGCCAAAGCTCTTTGCAAATTCTTTTTTTGCCAAATACTACTTGACTCAAAGTTTCCTTACAATGGATTTTTTTTATCAAACGCAATTTGCATTTCTTCAAAGTCCCTTAGGCTAAGGGTCTTCACATTTTCCCAAGGCTCATTTTCAAAGCCGAACCAACAAAGCTTCACAAGAAACTTGGATTTGGACTGTGCTTTTATTCTTCTCCATTTTCTTTTTCATTTGATTGCCGCTTTTAGTGGATTGGTCCTAGTTAGTTGGTTGAGAAGTGCATATATTCAAAACAATTGAGGATGATGATTCTTGGGATATACCAATTACCACCCACAGGTAGGGCAACTTTCGTCCTTACATAAGCACTAGATCATGACATGTACAGTCATGAGTAATTACTTAACAATATAAGGGACAAATGTATTGACCTCACCAATGATGTAAAGAAAAAGTTATATTTCCTATATGAATTGGGATGATTGCATAATCAATCCTTACTATTTTGGCCGTCGGTCAATTGAGTCTGCGATGTTTTATTGTTGATAATTGCATCATTCTCGCTCTAATATAAAACTTTCATGTCAAGTGCATGTACAGAAGACAGGGCTAGTCTTAGAAATTAAAAAGTCAAGACCTTGCCACTGCTTGCTCTGCTACCTAAGATTTATCAGCCAATTTTTCCTTCTGAATGAACCTTTAAACGTTGGACTGGGATCAACCTTGAAATAAACGTGCACAAGCAACCATAATGTATAGTACTTTTTTCGTCCTTGAAATTTCTCAAACGATCTGATGACCCACTTTGTTGCTCTACTATCACTTTGAATTCCTATACCATGTTTGTTAATGACCTGATTCTTCCCTAGATTAGAACACATAATATGAATAACAAACGGACCTACATGTCACAAAGCCAATTCAGAAACGAAAACTCATTCCTCTTCGGTTGTGCACTCTACTACCCATTCAATAGTGCCGACTAAGACACCCATAATCCTAGTCCATATCACTTAGGGCCATTCCATATGTGATTCGGCTTGTTCTTCTCCCTATTGTCACCCTAAAAGCCTGTCAAAAGTCGTTCCTTCAGCCCCATTTGGCCCAGACGAGTCACTAATCTCCCTCATTTGACCGGTTAAATACCATACCGCTAGCCTTTATCTGGTTCACCCCAAATCACACCCTTCATTTAGAGATGATTGAGAAAGGAGTATCATAATTCGAAGCTTCAATACAGTTAGAGAAAATAATATAGTTTATATAGTCCAACCCCTCTTACGCTAAGGATTAGTATAGTCACGCATTAAACTTATGTACCTTAGATTGAGCATGCCGTACGTAATGGTTTAGTAATCTCTTTAAGTTCGTAGTAATGTGTATAGATTGGAAACTTTCTTGCAGTAATGAAATGTCAAGATGCAGCTATCTGAATCAAAAGATTAATACGTAGTAGGGCCACAACTATGCTCGTGGAGTAACTTTCTACACGGCTAGTGTACCAAATGACAATCAATCATATTAGCGGTTATTAAGTTGCCACTTGCCCACCGACGCAGCAATCTCATCCAAGGTACTGTGGTCGCACTTGGTAGGATCAACCCGGCTCGATCAGTTCGCACGGTTTTTGTTGTTGGGCTGGGTCGCGTTCGTCTCATTTGGCTTTATTGTGGCCCTCGGTCAGCACTAGTTACGAACCTCTTAGATTTTCCCAGGAATCGAAACGTACAGATTGCTGACCAGTAGAGAAGTTTTTTTTTTTTTTTTTTTTTTTTTTTTGTCGCTGCAATGTGGGATGGTAGGAGGCGTTTGTGAAGGGGAATTGTCATCGTGTGGTTGGAATTACATTAACCTTTGGAAGGACACCGCCCGAGGAAACCAAACTCCTCCCACGAACTCTCATCCCCACCAACCACCAATATCAACCAAGGCCACACAGAGCTTGTAACTACCCACTTTCACATCCCCAAAAGCTGAATTGCACTGTACTTGTTTCACATTAATTCGGAGGAAGACTAGACTAGGGCACACAAAAGAAGCTAGAAATATTTATTTAGATTGAATCCATCATACACCGAAACCATCATTTTATTTGGAAAACTATCCAAGAAATCATAAACCTATTGTACGCGGTCAATTCAGTCCTAAACCTTTCGACAATTTACCAAATTTGTCTTAAACCTTTTAAAGATTTGCAATTTAGTCATTTCGGCCAATTATGGCCGGAAACCGGTAACATGGATATTTTTTTGTAATTTTTTAAAAGTTGGAAACTTTTTTCTTCGTCTTTTTTTTTTTTCCATTTTTTTTCCTTTCCTTTTCTTTTTCCCTTTTCCCCTCCACCAGCCATCGATGGGCCTCACTGATGGCCAGCGAGGTTACCGGCCTCAACCGGGGGGCCCCTCCCAGGCCTCGGGACAGGGATGCCTGAGCCTGTGTTGGCGAGGGCTGCTCTCCCCTGAATTGGATAGTTCAGGTTTTTGGATAAGTGGATATTCTTTGTGATCAATTTGAAATGGTGAAAAGTGAAAATTCGGAATGAAAATGGTAAATCCATAAATAAGGCCGAATGGTAGATGTGACTTGAAATTGAATGGACAAGCGAGAATGGTAATCGTAGAATGCAAATTGACATTTGAACAATAATGTGAGGATGATTTTGAATGGGGTTCGAGATAGGAAGGACATATGTCGCCACTTTCCTTGAAGTGCGGAAAAGATTTTGGTACTGTTGTAATATAGTACAACATGAAAACGCTATTGCCATGAGTTTGTGTCTACTATATATTAATCGACGAAACATTGCATTTGAAAATAGGACCACTGATCGACCAAAAGAAAAAAGAAAACAAAAATAGGACCATTGACATAACACGCTTTGCAAAAGCGACTTAGATAATAATTGAAACTGTCGCAATATGTAGCCTAATGCAAAATAGAAAGTGAAACTATGCTCATTCGTACCGATGTCACATGACATGATCAAACTTTTGCTCCACTAATCATGATCGAACATAACACGTAATGAAAATCGACTACGACTAAAAATATACGACATAAGTTAAAGAATTCAAGTGCTTTTACTCGAGCAATGAGTCGGGATAAAGAAGATCAAATTGGTCGTGAAGCGGCTCGGAGAAAACTGGGCCGTCCAATGTTGTTCTCAGTTGGACCGTCCCCAATGATCCTCCCTTCACTTTTCTCTTGTGTTTTCAAACGTCAGAATCATGTGCTTCAGACCTTTCGTGGTCCACTTTGTACCGCTTTGTTTTTTTTACCACTTTAGACAGACAGGGTATATATATATATATGTTGTTGCTTCTATGTGAAAGGAAAGATTTCACATTTTCTTAGTGGGAGTACCACAGCATAGGCCCTTTGTTTTTCTGCATTCCGATTTCGAGGAAGGCCGCCGGACATGTTAATAATTACACGTACAAATAGAGAGCTTCGGATACTTTTGTTGTCCACTGGCAACTATGGCCCAAACGGAAGTCAAAAGACCTCTAGCTCATAGTTCAATTAGACATGTATGCTATATTCGTACTGGTATCTCATGTGGAACCATAGAAGAACTTTAATCGCTGCCTATTGGTTGAGGTCAGTCAAAGTTTATAGCTCCAAACGACCCACCAAGAAGATTGGTCGTCAATGGCCTAATATGTTAGAAAGTACGGCCCAAAAGCCTAAGTTGATAGGTGGAGGGTTGTCAAGCGATGTTGGATGTTTCAATATAATGATTGCCGCTTCCTTACCATAATGGGGAGGCGGGACTCGACTCTTGGAGGGTAGGGGCGGAACAAGACGTTCTGTCTAATTGATAAAGCTCGACGCGACTGTATTGAATTCAATAGGTTCCTAATGTGGATCTTGTGGTATATAATCAAGTGCTTGTAGACTTAGTGTTTTGAGTTTCAAGCGTCAATCATAACAGGAACATTACACACTAAATCAATTGATTATGCTATGATATGTTGTCTCTAACTCAATCCCATCATGGTAGACCGTTCTGCTTCCTCATATGTGATTGGTTCAGTCAAATACATTAAAAATCTAAGGCATGATCTTCTCGCCGTCATGAGAAATTAACGGTAGTCGGGCCCTATATGCTTTATTTGTTCACAAAGAATGTCATAATAACACACACAGTTTGACAAAATTGCACTCATGTTCTCAGAAATAAACAGAAACAGCTCTATGCTTTATTCAATTAGGAATAGCAAGTAAATAAGGATGCCAGGAATAGCATACAGAAATTGGCGAAGAAAAAGGGATGCAAGATGCTTCTTGTTGTGGCGTCTAAAGCACTTTGATTCTGAACACCGTCTACCTACAAAACGTCAGTGCACGAATCCGTTTGTAGATGTGCAAAACTTTAAACCTCAAGGTGAAAAAAAAAAGAAAAAAAAGAACGTACGGCCTTCTCTTCCACGGTTCGGAAGATACAAAAGAACAAAGAACATCAACCATGAAAAAGGAAGAAGAAGAAGAACAGAATCAAGAGTAAGTATGAAGAAGAAGAGGTTTGTACATAGAAATTTAGGGACAGTGAACATAGTCAGCTGTGAAGGACAACGAGCTGTCGCGAAATGGGCTGAGCTTGTTGTGGCACTTGGAAGGCCCAGAAGGAGGCACTGGCCCTCTCGGAAGCTTGCTTTCCCACAAATATTTTCCAGAGCCTCCATCCCTAGCCTTCACGATTCTCGCACACCGTCCCTCCGTCGCCAACGCTAGAGTCAGAACCGCGAGAAGCAAGAGAGACTTCCAGTTCCAAGTCGATGGGGATCTCTCGCGAGATGCCATTGTTGCTCTGTTCTTTTTGGTTCCTGAACAGCTTTTTGTTTGTTTGAGAGGGAGATACAGAGAGGGACGCAACCGAGGAATAACGTGGGGTTAAGTGGTATTAATGCCGTACGTTTTGGACTAAGGAAAGCATGTCATTTCATTCATATTATATTTATGGAGGCATAGGAAGTTCAACGCCAAGGGACAAAGGGTGCTGTCAAGAGTAGATTAATTCCCTTTTGAATGTTTCAAGTGGCCGAGTTACGTTGAATGGTGAAACAAGAGCAGCAGCCAATTTGGAAAATGATGAGTATGAAAAGTTATGATGAATGGATGCCCCCAAATGTTATGTGTCCGATGAATTTTGGATTGCACAAGACGAATCGAAATAACCGATGCCGTATCACGTTCAATGACTTGGAAAAAAGAGAGAAACGAACAAAAATGTGAAGCTAATCATGGCCACCACCCTATTTGGTAATATCCTAGGAATCGTCAAGAGAAACGTTTACAGGCTCAAATTTCAAATTTGGTGTATATATGCGACGTGTCTTAGAAAAGGAGCAACAAAGAGACAAGTAACAGAAGAATTTCTAAGTAAATACCTTTCGCAACTTACTTGATAAACTTGCTAACTAGTTACGTAGATGTTCACTTAAAATTGGGTTAGACGAGTTAGAACCTCTCCTTATGCTGTTTGATTTTCAATTTGACTGACTTTTGTTTAAGATGTTAGTCAGAAATGTGATTGAATTATTTGATACATAGATGGAGTCAGCCAAATAGTAGCCACTGACTATCTAAGCTAAACAATAAGCACACAAGGGACGACTGCAACGAAAGTAGAAAAGTAGTCCCTCTTGGAGGCTTGATTTAAACGTGACAATTGTACTTAACCGACGATGATTGATTCCGATTCTGTGAGCGGTTTCGCAGTCGGGATCCAAATAAGTCCGCCGACAGCCGTGATCCGAGATTTTTCTTTAGGCCAGAAAAAAAGGATTATCTCATTAATAAGCCCAATGAAGGGGTGAAAACTCTGATATCTGTACAAAGCAAATCGAGCTAAGAATACGGGAATGCTGGTACCAAATTTGCAGCTTGAATTCTAGCTTTAGTCTTCCTCATCCTTCCAATTAAACCCAATGGGTCAGTCAGGCATTGAGTTGCTAAAGTTTGCTGTACATCTATCCTTCCATACCTGCCAACAACAGGTGTATGCAGCTCTAGCCAATCTCTCTTCATTCCTTTCTTTTCTATGTTCTTGACCAAGCCTGTGAGCCAATCATCAACATTACAGAACATATATATTTCTCACTTTTTCTGATTTTCCTCTTCCACGAATTAGCTGCAGTAGCAATAGAATCAGAGCAATCTGTCCAGAGAAAAGTTTTCGTTTTGGGAAACACAATCCAAAACTCCAAATCATCTTCCAAAAACCACTTTTTACCTGATGGGAAGTAGAAGGCCCTTTTGCAAACAGCTCTCTGTTCAGCTGCTTTGAGAAAATGATGATCTGATTTAACAGTGACCTCACCCCTTTCTACTAACTTAACTTGCTCTTCTTTAATTTCGTTGGGTTGTAGCAATGTGGCTCCTTTCTGTTGATAAGAGAGGCCACTCTCATACCCCCAATCAATTCCTTCTGTCACTTGAGGGTGAAAGTTTATAATTTTCAGCTCCGGGCACCCAGGATCCGACCAGACTTTGATTTGCTCTCCATTCCCCACCTGCCATATAACTCCTTTTTGAACAATCCTTTCCTACTAGGAGACTCCTCCATCCCCAAGATCTTCTAGCCCCTTGACCAGGCTCCATAAAACCACAATTAGGAAAAATATAGGCCTTCAAGTACCCTTACCCATAATGCTTGAAGATTCTTGAGGATTCTCCATGCCTGTTTTGCAAGTAAGGAGGTGTCAAACAAATGTAAATCTCTAAAAATCCATACCTCCCTCAGCTTTGGCCTTTGTTTATGTGTGCCTACTCATCAAGTTCACTCTACTTTCCATATTCTCTTTGACCACACCAGAGTTTAGCCAGAAGTCCATTGACCTCATGACACCATTTTTTGGGATATTTAAAGCAGCTCATTAAAATAAAATAAAAAAACCAGCTCATTGAATTTCGACCCACCCCCCCAAAAAAAAAAAAAAAAAAAAACAGCTCATTGAATAAATTGGAATAGCACATGCAACAGCCTTTGACAAAACCTCCCTACCAACCTGAGATAGGAACTTGATTTTCCAATCCAGTAACTTCAAGATAATTCTATCTTTGACAAAAGCTAACACCACGGACCTGAGTATGTCTTGAAAAGGTTTCATCTGAACTTTGGGACGTTAAACTCGAGGGTATTCCCGCCCACGGGGGAAGAAAAAGTTACTATGGGAATTAGGGGTCAGACGGTGGTGGAGGTACACACCACGTCTCTTTCGGGAGGCTACGCCCCGGAGTAGGCTTGTGCGTTCAGCGTACGACCCAAAACAGGAGTGAGTCTGGAGGGTTTCGACCCTAGCTTGCTGGCCTGTGCTTCGCACAGTGCTTCTAACCAGCTGTCGCGACCTGATCTCGAAAAATCGATCGGGCTAATGGATTACTAAGCCTCCAGAACGAGCTTAGCTCGAGTCCTCCCAGGCCCATACCAAATCGCGGCGGGTTATCGAATTCGATATTTATGTGATCGGGTGGCATGTGTATGTGTACATGCAAAAAAGAGTTGCCACCAGTTTTTGGGGAAGGTAGACCGAAAACCTTACCGAGCGGTCGAAAAATGCCGTTCGATTCTACGCAACCAGAGATTAAGGGTCTGGGGACTTGGTTACGTCAGTGTGTCCACCGACGCTCTTTCGGTACCGGAATTGGGTGTTTTTCTAAATTGCTCATGTAGGTGTGAGGCTATCCTATCAATCGCAATCAAACATATAATGTGCGCAATCAAGTAGTCAATGACAGGGACAAAATGCATCATATAACCCTAGTGAAGTCCTAAGGACTTAGAGAAATGTTCACTTGAGGTTTGATTTCAATTTGGGACAATTTGCTCAGAAAAGGCAAAATCGTCATTTTTAGGGGTTTTAAAAGTCGAAACTAGGGAAATACGGCCAATCTAGCCATTTCCCATTTTTTGTGATTTTCTGGAGTTTTTCTGAATTTTTTATATTTTCGAATTTTTAAATATTTTTTGATTTTTTTATTATTTATTTAATATTCGGGAATTTTTAAATTCTGAAGAAAAAAAAAAGTTTTCCGAAATGGGCTTCTAAGCCCAACCCCTCTAAAGCCATGAGCCTAGAAAGAAACCTAAAGCCCAAATAAAGCTAAATAGGCTCATCTCTTAACAAAGCCCCCAATCAAGCCTCAAGCCCAATGAATCTATTTTAGCCCACGCTTCATCCAGCCTCAACAGCCAGCAGCCCACTCCAGCGGCCCAACCTCTAGACCATCACCCCCAGCTCCTAAAGATGGCCTCCCCCAACGTACATCAGCCACAGTTTTCTACTTCTTTTTTTGTTTTCTTTTCTTATTATTTGTTTTATTCTTTTATTTTTCGTTCTGGGTTGTCTTCTGTAAGCTCTTCCCCAGACCTCAACACCATGGATCACGCTCACAGGGGTTTCCTTCTCCGGCCGTCGTCCTCGTCCGCCGCCAACCCTACCGCCGGTCGGTCACGTCCAGATTTTCGCCCGCCGGAGTCCCCTTCTCAGGCCCCAACCGGTGCGGCCTCTAACCGCGAGCCGACGACGAAACGTCATTCTTATATATGTCCCTACAGCATAAACATTTGAAGTCTAGAGGACTTACCGGTGCGGCCTCTAACCGCGAGCCGCCGCCAGTTGGCGGCCGTCAGTCCACGATTCCGGCGGAGATTCGACTGTGTTCGGCCAGATCTGCAGTAGCGCGGCGCCGGCACCGGCTGCGACGACAATCAGTGGACTCCTAGAGCATCGACGAAGTTGGACCGAAGCTCAGACGAGCGGGAATGCTCGCAAACAATGGTGGTAAACCGGCGAAGTATTCTGCCGAATGGGGCTCGGCCGGAGCTTGGCAAAGCGAGTACTCCTCTGTCCTGCCTCTCTGACCTTGTGCGAATGGAAGACCATCCCTCTCCACGAGCTCCCTCCTGTGACGCCCTCTTCTCGCACTCCCTCTTCTCTCTATTTTCTTTTTACTCTCGCTGCACCTTCTTTTGTCTTTCTCTGGTTTTCTTCTTCCTCCCCCCAGAACTCTCTTCTTCTTCTGTTGATCTTTTTTTTTTCTAGCTTTTTTTAGCCAGAGAACCCCAGTTCAGAGAGCTTTGGAGCTTTTTTCTTTCAAACTCTCTACTTTCCCCGCTCTCTTCAACTTTTCGGTGGCCTCTCGAATGAGCTCCCCTCCCTAGGACTCTCCACGAGCTCCTCCTGCCGAAGACTCTGTCTCTTTTTTTTTAACTCTCAAGAACTGGGAGGTTTTTCCATGGGAGCTTCCTCCATTTTTTTTGCCCTCTCTGTCTGCCCTCCCTTTGTAGCCGAGAGGCTTTTTTTAGCTCACCCCCCTTCTCTCCTTTTCTTCTTCTCGCGTGCTCCCCAGTTCCCAGAGCTCCCCCCGGAGCTTCACCCTCTCAAACTCTCCCTTTTCTCTTCTCCCGAGCTCCCCCTTTTGAGCTCTCTTCACGCCAGCTCCTCTTGGAACTCACCCACTCGGGACTTGTTCCCCTCCCCAGCTCGGTCTGCCCTCTCTTCTCCAAGTCCCCCAGAGACAGCTAGGCCGTAGTGTGTGCAGCTTGGTGGGAGAGGCTTGAGCTTGTTTTGGGCATTTTCTCCATTGGGAGTTGTCACTAGACGAAAGGAAGAAAGGCGCACTTCCTCTTCTGTTTTTGTCTCTGCGCGTCCTTCTTTGTTCTGCACTCTGCCGGTTCAATTGGACCGGTCCGATCGGTCCGGTTCAACTGAACCGGTATACACCAATCGAGCCCGTTTCCGTCTTCCGACAAAATGGTGGCCCTACTCATAGTAGAAAGATCGGACACCAGTCGTCGAGCTAGCATTAAAGCATTGAGCCGGTCGCTTGCGCTCGGCTTGTTCCCAAGCTGGAAACGTTCGCAAGCTTCATGGTCGTTTGCAGCCTCTTTGGGCAATTCCACTAGGAAATGCAACCGCTCGTGCTCCAATTCTTGGTGCTGTTGTAGCGGTCTCGATTTGATCCTGAGTCTCTTCACCGACTCCGACTCTAGCAAGGTGTGACCCGGGTAGTCCTTGATGACATCTCCGGCTCGCACCGGCGAGCCCAGTTTCATCGTTTCGCCGGTTACTTTCATAATTTTGGCTGTTGTAGCTCCTCCTATGGCGTTCCCCATTGATGTATGGCGACGATAAGAATAATGGCCAAAAGTTTGTTTATGGAACGAAGTGAATTAGCTCTAATTTGGGGAGACAATCAGGGTATCTTTATAGTCTTATCTTATAGAAGGTGTAGAGGGTCATTGGTCAATAAGGAACCCAACTTTGAAAACTTTTTGAGGGAACGTGTGTGAAGTACGCAAGTACTACATACCCTCCTCACCATCAAAATGTCATCCTGTATTTTTTTCATTCAATAAAAAATATTTGTCGTAAGCTGAATACTAATTCAAATGTCAAACCACAATTTTTGTTGTCTAATATGGTGAGACGTGGAACGGTTTACGGCTGACTAATCCTGCCAGTTTTCACATTCTAAGATATATCTATCCACGTTGATCCCGGGGATCGACATTAAGCAAGTTAATCTAGGTTTACAATGACGACGAGGATGTCAGATTAGTCTCCGGATTTGATTCAAAAATCATATGCATCGGGGGAAGATCGTTGGTTATAACTTTCTCGAATGGAAACTTCTTTTTATGACGTCTTCTTTTGAAAGACTTCAGCCAGTTTTCGAAACTAGAAGATTCGGATCGTTGTCAAAGAGAGAATACTCCGCCAATCAAATTGGAATGTCAAGTGGGTTTATTTAGAAGTTGGCGGAGAACAAGGACCAAGCAATCTATAGGAACCACGAACCGTTCCAAAATACGGTTTTTACTACATACGTTTAGATTTGCTGCTCAAAGATTAGTGCCCCATGGACTCATTTCATGAGAAAATGACCAAAAAAGTGCTAAACCTATTGCAATTGTGCTAATTCAGTCCTAAACCTTTGCATTTTTACCGATTCAGTCTTTTCGGCCAATTTTGACTGGAAATTGATGACATGGTGAGGCCGGTACTGATGTGACAATTTCTAATAATATTTTAGTATTTTTTTTTCCCTAGATTGGACTTAGGGTCGACGAGGGCCACATTAGACGGCCGGGACGCCCTCGCCTGGCTAGATTTGGCAAGGGCATCACGGCCCCTATTAGATCTGGGTGAGGGCGGGCGCGCCCTCGCCGGCTGCAAGCCTAGTCCAGGAAAAAAAAAAGAAAAAAAAGAAAAAGAAAAAATTAAGAAAAAAAATCAAAGAAATATTAGAATATTATTAAAAATTGCCACGTCAATTCTAGCCTCGCCACGTTAGCGATTTCCAGCAAAATTGACCGGAAGGACTGAATAGCACAAATGCAAAAGGTTTAGGACTGAATTGGCAAAAAAAATTGTTTAGAATTGAACTGGGGCAATTGTAACAGATCTAGGACTTTTTTTGTTAACTCTCCCCGATTTCATTCATCCCAGTTTGCAGAATATGTCGATTTCTAACCATAAGATAGAAATAACTACTACTTCGTAAGGGGAACGTGGAGATCTAGAAACGTGTATGGTCAAACAATTTCATGCATTCTTGTCTTCATGGCCTTTTAATTGCTTGATTGAACCGTAAATATGAGGAGTTAGACCTGCTTAATCCGGGTTTAGACGATGGAATGCGGCTTCGGCTCCACCCCAAAAAAGAAAAGACAGCTTAGGGAATCCGGCACTGGGTTTTTTCACGGCCGCCTTGGATGATGAACAATACTATACACCCTTTTAATACATCTATGTTTGACATTTTTTCCCCATATGAACGTTGTTTCTAGAATCATTTGTGGTCATTTGAGTGGTTCGGGGTCCCGCTCCTGGTGAGTGTGCGGGGATCCGGGATGGCCCGTGAATAACTACTGTTATTTATAAAAAAAAATCTTTTGTAATTGAAAGTTGTAACAGAGAGGTGAATGTGCTAATTATAGTGGAATCATCTGCTGATTGTAGTCTTAGTTTAAGGGCGAACCAGGATAAAATATTGTGTCTCGATTTCTCTTTTTCGATTTTACTCTTTTTTTCGTTGTGATTTATGCACCTAATCCTAAAATGAAGCGGATGTAAAAAGGCGGGGTATCACGAATGTATGCAAGTCGAACATATGATCTAGAAACAAGAAATCGTGCGCTTGTTTCGCTTCAAGGGTCGTGACTCTTTATCCGACTCGAATGGAGGTGCAAGGCATGTATTGTTGTTCCGACGCCAAGGATTGTTTATCTTGTTTTCCCCTTCTTCTTCTTCTTCTTCTTCCTTTTTGGTCGAAAAAAAAAAACCAGCTATTTTCGTTGATTTCTGGCCGATTCCCCTTCAGCCTTGGTTTGAATCATGATTGGTCTCGGGATCAAGGGGCCATAAATGGCTAGCACCCATCGGCCTATCAAAAGGGCCCAAATTGAGCATCCTTGGTCTAATGGGTTTTTTGCTACGGGCAGCCCAAATAAGACATCAGACATTCTTGCTGTCCCTCTCACTTTTTGATATTTCTCGAAGGACTTTGTTAACATAATAATTTTTTGATGAACGTGAGAATAACAGTATATTGTGAGTCACAAATTCGTAAAAGAATGGATCCCACGATAATTTTAATTAATTATCATTTATTTATCGTGGCCCAAAACGGACTGTTAGTGTAACAATCACCCAAAGATGGTAAGATAATCAATTCCCTTTCCCCGGATAAGGTTGCCATGCAACAGATCCAAAAAGTTACCGAGAACTAACTAAAAAAAACAAGTACACATACTTAACTGCTGGATCGCCTATGCCGATGCACGAGTTGGTGGTTATTGTTAATATGACTCGTATTTATATCTAACTTGCATGATTGCAAACAATTGAAGTTAGAATCTTGCTTGATAAAGCAACAAATACAAGGAATTAATTTCATTTCCTCGGTCCACGGGAAATATTTCATCCAAGCAAAGCAGGCACGTCATTATTAGTTGATATATTTTAAATATCCGTCGATAAGATATCACATCCTATATTTAATGGAATATTAATACGCGTTTCCTCAATTGGAACAATATCTATATTAAGCAGTGAAACTTTTGTTAGCCTCGTTGGTGAGATAAAGGCTACATATAATCTTGTTAGTGAAAGTAATTTCAAGATGACTGCAGATATTGCAAATTATACTTGTTTAGTAATGAAATGAGGGGCACAACAGGGAAATACTCAAGCACCGATTCTTGATTTTCATCTCGAGATGCACAACCAAAACCCTAATTATTCTGAAACTACAATGGGCAGGAGGTTCAAGACTCCTCAGGACCACCGCTCATTAAGGAAAGAGTCGCTCCATTAGGCTCCACTGCTGGTCGTACAAAAGTCCGACGTGCACCAAACAGCAACTGTTCTCTCGTAGGAAGACTTGCAGGTGAGAGTTATAAGTAAGAAAACCCTATGCTTCCATCCATGAATCCTCTCTCTCTCTCTCTCTCTCTCTCTCTCTCTCATGAAATCTAGATATTGAGACGTGTCATCTACGTTTTCGGTCACAAGTTTAACTGCTCAGCTACACAACTGTTACGATATCGAGAAACTTAAGGCCAAGTTGCACAGTGGAAGTTCGGTTTCGAGTCCTAAAAGCAATGCAAGCTCCCACCGACATGCAGATGAGACTGCAGCTGCATCGGATGCCTTTTCTGGGCAGCACTTAAATGTGGTTCACGTTAAAGTCTCGTTCCTTCATGTGAAAGGGTGTTGGAGTTGTTGAAAGAACTGTGGCTTTTAAAAGTTCGCTCTCCAGTTACTTCAAAGCATGTGCTTTGGTTTCGTTGTGCTTTCTCGGACCCGTCTTTTTCACATTTGATGTGTTAGAACTGATCCATCAATGCTCTGGATGCATTCAACATGAAGATGTTAGTCCTTCTCGAAATAACTCGAACCTGCATCATACTTAAAGCATACGCTCGCAATGACGCAGTATCTCCTTATTTGTGGTCAAATCAAGGACTATATGAGCTCATGTAATGCTACTGAAACTAGTAGGTGCAAAATTAAGATTATTATCGTGATTTATTGCATCGATTTATAGTAAACCAAATTTTGTTTGGTCGCACAAGATCCCATATTATGCACAGGTGTTTCAAACATTCCTAAGGGCAATCCTTTAGAAAAGGTATTCCGCCAGGTCCGGAAGCGGCGAACCACTACTGAGCAATCCCCCAATTTTTCTTTTGAAGCAACTCTGTTTGCATCCATCTTGTTCTTCTTTATCATGTCTCTTATGCAGTGATCACGACCTTCAATATGCTTCACACGAGAGTGCCATCGATTACCTTTTGTGATTACAATAGCCGAATTTTGGTCACGCAATATAACCAGAGGTTGATTCTCGAGTATCTAACCATTCTTGATAATCATAAGCCGAATAACTAATCAAATGCACATCCTTGCCTCAACAGATAAGTCTGGTACTTTTAGCTCGCTTCGAGTATCTAAAAAGCCATTGAATAGCCATCCAGCGTGCTCTTCCCTGGTTGCTTGATATCCGCTAGCAAAAGTAATGTCCGGTCTCGTGCATATCATGAGATGCACAAGACTTCCCACGGCGGATGCATAAGCATTCACAGGAGTATCTAGCTTCTCCTCTTCCGATTCCGGCCAGTACTTTCGGGAAGATGTCTTAGGTTGTTGTACGGGGTTTTTCCAGGCACACGGTCAATCATTTGGTAGTCTAAAATGAAACATCGGCGTAGTTTTATTAGGAGTAGTTTTCCTTAGCTATGGTTCCTTTCAATTTCGACGCTCAATATATATGCAGATTCACCAAGAATATAAATGAAAATGAAAATAGATGTATGTTTGTCAAAGGAAAAGGACTAAAGAAATTAAAAGAAAAAGAAAAAGTTAGAATTGCTTGTGCCGTTTCAATCCCGTTTTAAGACCGTGTTATACAGCATAGACATTTTAAGACCCTAATGCGGTGAGGTCAACATTCCTCTAGCAGTGCGTCTTATACGAGCAAATGCTTCAAATTGACCATTTACTGAAGCTATATCTGCATTTCCTCCCTAGTCTTTCATTTCTCGGCAATTCTCTATCCGTTTAATTCTATCTTTGAAGGTGACTTATCAATTTGGTCCGGAACAACTAGCTTTCGATAGAGCTATAAGATATGGACGACATCGAGATGCAAATTTAATTAAATTTAGGCTCCATCTGTTTTGCGAAAATGTGGCGTTTCTAGAAAATGTTTTCCGGGAGTCATTTTCTAGGAAAATGACAATATTTTCCGGTATTTAGCTAAGATCTGTAAATAAACTAGAAAATATTTTCCGT
Organism: Lenwebbia sp. NSW1173648; assembly: GCA_029784005.1. Classification (NCBI taxonomy): domain Eukaryota; kingdom Viridiplantae; phylum Streptophyta; class Magnoliopsida; order Myrtales; family Myrtaceae; genus Lenwebbia; species Lenwebbia sp. NSW1173648. The sequence continues at coordinate 4,999,805 of JARCGZ010000011.1, forward strand.
CGTCTGGTAAGGAAAATCTCAATAGTGGAGCGCTAGTGACTTGCTCATGGGTAGCCAAGGAACCCGGCATGGGCACCGGGGTCTCAAGCCCGGATCCGCAGCTCCCAAGCGTTTGCATTGGTCTTGGGTCTACCGATGCCAAGCCCGAGAACCCGGTGCCCATGTCCGGGTCTGGGTCTACCAAGGTTCGGCCCCCGTCCCCTGCACTTGCGCCCTGGTCTAACGAAGTCAGGATTAGGTCGCCAACACTCAACCTGGGTTCATTGAGGCCGGGCCCAAGACCCTAGTGTCAGTGCTCAGGTCCTTAGTGCCCGCGCCTGGGTCCATCGAGACTAGCCCTAGTCCTCAGCGCTCGATCCTATGACGGCAACGCTTGTTCTGGAGTCCTTCGAGGTTGAGACCCAGGACACAGGCGCTCGGGATAAGGTCCTCAACGCTCGGGACCCCGGTGCTAGTGCCTCGCTCCACCGATGCCCATATTCAGGTCCATCAAGTCTTGGTTCGAGTCCTCGATGCCTCAGCCTAGGTTCTCGACAACCAAGTTCAGGCACGAGCATTGTGCTCCGGAGCCTAGCCTCTATGCATCGAGGCCCCAGCATCGGAGACCCACTCTCGGGCATCGGAGACTCGATCTCGGGCGTTGGGGTGGATTGCGGGCCTAGCCTCAATGGACCCGAGCGTGGTTGTTGGGAACCCGCACACGTTTGCTAGGATCTCGAGCACAGTCTCGATGGACGAGGGTTCTCGTGCTGACGCGGGGCCGATGTCTAGGGTTCCATCTTGATGACCTAGGACCGGACATCGAGTTCCAAGGCCTGGCTTCAATGGACCCGAGTTTGGGTGATAGGGTCTGGGGTACGGCCTCAATGACCCTCTGCTCGGGCACTAGGCACCCAAGCATGGGAGTTCCCCTCGATGGACCTAGGCTCGGGAGCCGGGGACTCGAGTAAGGACGCCAGGTCCCGGGACTGGCCTCAATAAACCCTAGCCCGGCCTTGATGTTACCTTGCCTGGCTTCTCAGGCACGGGCAGCATAACCAGTGCCGTGGGCCAGGCCTTGATGGACCCCAACGCGATATTCGGGGTCTCGAGCACAACTTAGATGGACCCGAACCAAGGTTCTGGGGTCCCGGGCCCATCCTCGATGGATCTGGGCTTAGGTACCGAAGTCCCGAACACGAGCACTAGGGTCTTGGGCCGTGGCTTGATGGACTCGACTTGCACTCGGTTGACCCCAGTAGACCTGACCCTGAGCTCTAGTCCCAGCCTCATTGCCAATGGCCCGGAACAAGTGTTGGGGTTCCTATGCCCAAGCTTAGAGTTTATGATCCAAGCACCAACACTTAGTCATATTTTGAAAATTGATTTTCGATTTTTAAAGAAGATATCATTTTTTTAAAATTTAAGCATTGATTTTTGTTGACTCAATTTTCTAAGCCATCCAAATGTCACAAAATGAGGAAAATATTTTTCGCGAAACAAACGGAACCTTAATGTGAAATCTTGTAGGACCACTAACAAGTTTTCTAAAACTTTAAACTAACAGATGATTGATACTTGTAAATTAAACTAAGACTCGACCATGAAGAATACATAATTGTGTGTGTGTGTGTGTGGGGGGGGGGGGGGGGGGGTGGCTGGCAAATAAGAGACAAAAAAAGTTGAATTAATTTAATGGGACCATTACCAATATTGTAAGAGTGTGTGGTGTAATATTGGAACATCCTGGGTGATGCAACTCACCAATCAAAGAGGTGGTACAGGGAATGGAGGAAAATAGGATCGGTTTTTGCTGTAAAAAAAAAAAAAAAGGCATACTTGTGTCACGGGGCGGTGGTTGAACCACGACCGTGCGGCGACTCGCGGCTGTTTGAACGATGTTGCACACGAGTTAAGCCGAGGTCCGAGGATCGCTCACGCACTCACAATACGCTTGAACGGTGGAGAGGGAGATTGAACCGAGAGATTGAGTCGTGGGGAGAATGGGTGATGTTGTATTGATATTCGGAGGCTACAAGATGATTCAAGGTGTGTTACAATGGTGATGCACAGCACTATATATAATACAAGAATGCAGCAGCTCGTGTGACTCTTGGGCTGCTCATGAGTCGTCCTTTTGTGCTTTGTCTTATTCCCTTGTCATGACTCGTTTGGATTCTTGGATGGTGCAGGTCATGATGCGGCTGTTCATTTCCCCATGATGTAATGATGTTGCTGCAGACCCACGTGGGTGTTCTAGAAGCTCGGGCGAAGTCGAGGGGTCGGGCGTCCGTTCGTCTGCCCACTCGCTTAGTCGGTCGCCCGCTGGGTCGTTCGTGGCATGATGCACGACATCATGTTGCACGAGTCTTGCATCGTGCGATGAGTCAGGCTGTATGATGCACGGATCGTTCATGGATCGATCCTGATCGATGTTTGCATCGTGCAAAGACTGATGCGCGGATGATCCTTCCGACTCGCCCGCTCGACCATCTTGGCTGATGCTTGATCGAGCGGGATTGATGCTGAGTGATTCATGTGATTGATCACGAATTGATTCGTGGCATGGTCGACTGGTCGTGTCACGGTCGATCCTTGGTTGAGGATTTTCTCGGACCGTGGTATTCTCCCCCACTACATCGAGCGACGTCCTCGGCGCTCTCGTCCCGGACTTGATCGCTTGAGTTGTGGAGAGTTGGCGATCCTTCTTCCTTCGGCTTCGCCTATTCCGCTTCTTCATCGGTGAGGGAACCTCCGGGGGATCCGCCATTAATGCTTTGGCTGGTTCAGCCGTGCGCTTGTCGCCCGACCAGTCGGCTAGTTCGAGAAACAACGCACTGATCGGCACTTCGTGCGGGGGTGATGTACGCCCCTGTTCTGCCCTCGGGACATCCGAAGGATGCTGTTGATGATGTTGGGTGGCTTCGAGCTTGCTCACCCTTGGCTGATCATCTATGATGCGGATTGTGGTGATGTTCTTGGTGGTGCTCAACCCGTAGATCAGAGGCACTATCGCTGGGCACTTGGGGTCCATGATCATCAGGGTCTTGGCGCTCAGTATTGTTTTTGTTTCGTCAAAGAAGTGCATCCCCAAGATCATGTCGTAGTCGTCCAGCGGAATGACATCGATGGGGAACTTGCCACGCCATCCACCGATCTCAAGATCCACTTTTCGAGCTACACCAACGATGGCTTGATCAACCGAGTTGGCTGGTTTGAATCGTCGCCCGTTCGGTTCAACTTTCAACCCCAACCACTTCGCTGCTTGAGTCGACATGAATACGTCCGATGCTCCCGTGTCTACCAAGGCGTACAACGTCGACTTGCACGATCCGATGTTCACCTTGACTTCCACGAAGGCCAGACTCGTCGTACTCGTGGATGGTCCCTTGGGTGGGGCTGGAGTCTTCACCGCTTGCTCCGGGTCGACTACCTTGACGGTTCCAAGTCGGAGTTCCCGTCGTTCTGGTTCGGCTTGCTTCGTTGATTCATCGTTCTCCGAGGCAATCAACGCATTGATTTTGTTCTTGTGCGGGCATTCATTCACCCAATGATCCCCTTGGCAAGTGTGGCACGGGGATGGTGGCTTCTTGCCTTGAGGACGGTTCGCCGGGTAAGACGGCTTTGACGATCCTTCGCCCCATGTCTTGCGCTCGGGGCGACGACCACGGTCGTCATGGTTGTTGTTGATGTAGTGGCGGGAGTCGGGGGCTCCCCCACCATTCACCTTGGCTCGCGGTTCATCATACCGGTGGAGATCGATGAGGGATTCAGCCACAGCGAGAGCTTTGGACAGCTCTTGCACTCCGCGGCATTCCAACTCCATCCTTGCCCACGGTTTGAGTCCGTCCATGAAAGCGAACAGTGATTCAGCATCCGTCATGTCTGGGATCTCGAGCAAGAGCTCGGAGAACTCTCGAACGTACTTGTGGACATCTCCCTTTTGTGAGAGCCGACGAAGCTTGCTTCGGGCTTCGTTCTTCGCACATTCGGGGAAGAACTGCTCGCGAAACGCAGCAACAAAGTCGGGCCAGCGAGTGATAGGTCTCGCACCGCGCCGCTCATCGTTGCAACGCCCATGCCACCACAGCAACGCTACTTCGGACAGGTACATGGCGGCTGTTCGTACCTTGGCTCCATCATCAGTGATTCTGGAGATGTCGAAGTATTGCTCGATCGCCCATAGGAAGTTTTCCACCTCTTTGGCGGAACGCTCCCCCTTGAATGGTTGCGGTTTGGGCACGTCCAGCCGTGGGGTTGGCACCACAGTGATGACGCCTTGCCCAACGACTGTTTTGTAGGCGTTGAGCTCCTCCTCGAGTCGCTCCAGCTTGCTGTTCGTGGCTGTCTTGTAGGCCATGAAGTCGCCCTTGACATCCACGAGTTCAGCTTGTACGCTGCAGATCAGCGCATCTTGGGTGTCCGCCCGTTCGACGGCTTTCCCAGCAACGATGTTGAGACCCGTGTTGAAGTCATCACGGAGTCCTTCTTTCAGCTTCTCGAATCGATCCTCCTCATTGTCGAAGAACTCATCCATGGCGGTCTTCATACGAGCGAGTTTCTCTTCGAACGAGGGTGCGGCTTCCTTCGAGGCAGCACGCTGTTGATGTTTGTCTTTGTTCTTCGGACGAGGGTCACGAGCATCGCGAGCACCCGATTCGTCCTGGTTGATGGCGACCTTGTCACCAGCAGCAGCGATGGCAATGGATTCATCCGACATTCTCACGAACACCTGGGCTGCACCACGAACAACTTCTCGGAACAGCAGCTCACGAACACTCCACGCCTGCTCTGATACCACTTGTCACGGGGCGGTGGTTGAACCACGACCGTGCGGCGACTCGTGGCTGTTTGAACGATGTTGCACACGAGTTAAGCCGAGGTCCGAGGATTGCTCACGCACTCACAATACGCTTGAACGGTGGAGAGGGAGATTGAACCGAGAGATTGAGTCGTGGGGAGAATGGGTGATGTTGTATTGATGTTCGGAGGCTACAAGATGATTCAAGGTGTGTTACAATGGTGATGCACAGCACTATATATAATACAAGAATGCAGCAGCTCGTGTGACTCTTGGGCTGCTCATGAGTCGTCCTTTTGTGCTTTGTCTTATTCCCTTGTCATGACTCGTTTGGATTCTTGGATGGTGCAGGTCATGATGCGGCTGTTCATTTCCCCATGATGTAATGATGTTGCTGCAAACCCACGTGGGTGTTCTAGAAGCTCGGGCGGAGTCGAGGGGTCGGGCGTCCGTTCGTCTGCCCACTCGCTCAGTCGGTCGCCCGCTGGGTCGTTCGTGGCATGATGCACGGCATCATGTTGCACGAGTCTTGCATCGTGCGATGAGTCAGGCTGTATGATGCACGGATCGTTCATGGATCGATCCTGATCGATGTTTGCATCGTGCAAAGACTGATGCGCGGATGATCCTTCCGACTCGCCCGCTCGACCATCTTGGCTGATGCTTGATCGAGCGGGATTGATGCTGAGTGATTCATGTGATTGATCACGAATTGATTCGTGGCATGGTCGACTGGTCGTGTCACGGTCGATCCTTGGTTGAGGATTTTCTCGGACCGTGATACTTGTCTCTACCTAGTAAAAAGATGTTGGGCGAAACAAGCGATTAAACAATAAAATAAACAGAACAAAAAAATAAATCGGATATCAGATGTACGCGGTTCGGTCGTAGAGACCTACGTCCACGGGGAAAGCAGTAACGAATTCCACTGTTGATCAAGCGATACACGGAGATTATAAACCACACTCAAGTCACTCAAACACTTTCTGTGTTACTCAGCCCCAATTACATCAAATAACTCACAAATGTTTAGCCCTCACAATTTCTCGCGAAATAATCTTTCAATCTCACAAAGAAATTAACAAATCTTGACACAAGATTTGGCTTGAACACTAATTACTGATACATGTAATTCACGAAGAAAGAGCCACGAAAAACCCACTAACAAGCACTCGGTAATCGGCGCTTCAAGGCACTTCACAGCCACGACGTCACTTCCTTTATATACGAAAAGTGAGTCCCACAAAAAGAAACCCTTAGAATTATTTATATCGCCGCCTGAGAAGTCCAGATTTTGGTCGGCCCTTATTGATCAGCAAAGAAAACCAAGTTAACCAAGTCGACGTTGGACTTTTCAATATTACTCAAAGGACTACAACAATCCGAGCAAATCTTCTGTCAGTATATTTCCTCTTCTTTCTTATCAAGATTTAGAATGGGCTTTCCCAATTAAGGACTACATATTCATGAAAATATGGCTCGGATATCACACGTACTTTTAGATCGGAATTATTCATGAATTCAAAATCGAGACATAATTTTAACAAAAGAAATAACAACATGTGAACGCTTGAGCCAAATAGCTTCTGTCTGGATTGGAGGCAATATGTCGTTAAATAATTTTTGACCCAGTTTTTTGTATTTTGTCGATACTTCGCTGGCAAACGGGTTTTTTTTTTTTTTTTTTTGCCTTCTCTTTTTATTATCCTTTCTTCAAACTTCAATTTTCAAGCTCAAAGGTTTACAAACTCTATTTGGACTCTATTCTCTTGAGTCAAACCTCTAACTCATCGAGTATATCAAACTTCAACGGTTGGAAAAAAAAAATCGTGACTCATTTCAAAGTTCAAGTTCAAGTATCATGACTTGAGATTTCGACTAATAAGAGTAATTCATTTCGCCGCACCCAATTTCTGCTTTAAAAGACCACGCCAGAACAAGAAATTCAACAAATTCAACAAAAAGAATGGTAGCTAGTGATGGATCAAGATGAGAACTTGTGACTCAGGACGAAAATGTCGAGAATTTCTCTCACACATACCTATAGTGAGGTCAGCTGAAACTGGTAAAATGAAACTCGACCGCACTTTTCCAAGTTAAAGGAAATGCCGCTATCAATCGAGGAACAAAGAGGGGCTTGAATCACGTTTTCCGTGGATTAAAACTTTGGTTGGAATGTTTGGTGGTTGTTGGTATTGAGTCTGTCAGTCAAGCAATTAACCATTAGGGTTACCTCAAAAAATTTTAAGTTAGACCTCAAAATTAAACCTTCTATAGGTGATATGCTCCAAACATTCAGTTGGCAGGATTAATTTTCTGAATGGAATCTTGGGTTATTTCCATATAATGCTGCCAACTTGCCTTATCCGTAGTTGGCCAATATTCTCAACAAGGGGTATTCGGAGGAACATAGGAAAAAAGAAACTACAAAGCTTAATATCTTAAATCTTATCATAACAAGATCGATGTTCAGAATTCTTTTTTATCAATAGCAATTGTCATGTAATAAACGCGTCGCATTTCAAAGGCAGAAACTTTAAGGACCATATAAATTCAGTTATTAGCTCATGATACATTTCAATCATTAATATATATGTCTATGGCAGATCTCGAGTACATTTGTGTTTAACACAATCGAATCTACCTCCCTATTTAGCTGATTAAATTTACAACCGCAAGCTCCCAGTAATCTCCTGTAAATCCCCGATCCTCGCTTGGCAGTACATCAACTAAGCCCGTTCCAGTCCGGAGATTATGCTGAAAGTTCTCTACAGAAGAGGGTAGATAAGATTCAACCCTTGTCAGGCTTGACCGCATTTCTTCTGTGATATAGTTCATCAAATTATGCTAATGTATCATATCAATCCTTGCTGATTGATTTAGACTTCAGAAATCGATATATATCGAGAAACAGCATCCCATATATTATCGTTGAATCGCCTCAGCTAGGTTGCCCTAATTTTCAAATATTCATCAGGGGCCTGCTCAATCTAATCTGCCTAATGATTAATTGGTCTGCACAGTTGGTTATCTGAAGAGAACCAGAGTGGATGATGGAGCAATTTCCGAGTCCCTTGACATGTCATGCTTATAAGAACTAGGGTTTCGCTCCTTCTCAATCTTTGCAGGCAGAGGAGACGGCATGCTGATTGTCAAGTTGAGGTTCAAGTCGGGCAACCTGCTAGGTTCATCTTCCAGACAACTCCCAGCATCTGATACCTGCTCTTTGTCGACCCCGCGGGATTTTTGCCGCGGACTTAGATGAGTCTTCAATCCAGAAGAAGTCGTGCTAACAGAGACATTGTTCGAGGTCTCAAGGCGAGGTGGAGTCTGGTTTAGCCGGTGATTGTTAGGATCAATGCCCATGTTTATGAGTTTCCTCCTCAAATGCGAGTTCCAATAATTCTTCACTTCATTGTCGGTTCGTCCGGGCAATCTCCCAGCAATTAGCGACCATCTATGTATGAAAAGATATGACTTAGGTCAACAACTTTTATCCAAATATAACTACATACGTGAAAAAACTAGAACCTATATGGATTTTACATGATACTGATTTAAACATCATAGCAATATAATTTCTTCAACGGCCATGTTCGTGGTCGCTTGATCACTATGTATATTTCTTAGTCCTGCCTGTTGTGCTGATACAAAGCCAAATTCCCTAGTGCTCTGGTAGGCCTTCAATATCTATGCCGCCAATATATTGACTCATCTAGAAAAAAATGCGCATTTAACTTTCTAGATGAAGGTCATGGCGAAGATAAGTGGACAATATGAAAGTAAGACATGATGAATTCTAGCATGTGAAATCGTTTTCTTGTTTAAAAGCGCGCCTGCTTTGCTTTGGAAAGTTTTCTGGTTTCTAACACGCAACTTGCAGAGGAAACACATTTGATAGAATGGGACCGAGTGATACACCAAGCTAATTAGGCTTAAATTCGAGAGCGCGAACATATATGAAGCTATCCATAGGGTCTAGTATATCGCCATACCGGTTGCCGAGAAGAGCATGAAGCTTGATGATAAGATCCTCTTCATCCTCAGCAAAGTTGCCTCTTTTGAGGTCAGGCCGCAAATAGTTTATCCATCTCAGCCTACAACTCTTCCCGCAACGAAGTAGACCTAATCAATGCGCAAGAAAACGAACACACATTTAGTCTTTGTTCGCCGAACATTTCCCCAAAACTCCAAGTCTTTCGAACATCACAAGTACTGGCGAGGCGAAAGAAAATGACGTACCGGCAGCCTTAGGAAGAGTCCGCCAACATCCTTCGCCGTGTTTGCGAATGTAGTCGATGAGCTTCTGGTCTTCTTGCTTCGACCACGCCCCTTTGTTCGTGTCTTGCTTGTCACAACAAGGTTTTCTCATCCTTCCGTTCAAGAGAGAGAGAGAGAGAGAGAGAGAGAGAGAAGAGAAGAGAAGAGCAGAGAAGTTTCAAGAGGAGAAAAAGAGAAGACGATGGGCTAAAGACGAGGTATGGAGGTATATATCAGGGTTTTCTTTCGGACACACGAAGGCGAAGTAGGTTGACTTGGACCGGTGGTTTTGCCCATGCGTTGGTGCATGGCTGAGAGAGATAGAGAGAGGGAGAGAGAGAAATAGGGTTTGATAGTTGTTTCCGTGTGTTAGTTGCCGTTAAGTATAAGTGGTTTTCTTTCCTTACCAACATGTATGGTGATTGCTAAACGTTGATGGAAGTAAAGTTGATCATCATCCACCGAAAAAAAAAAAAGACCCCGTCTGATAAAACCACTAGTCATCTCGAATAGCCGACCAAAGGAGAGCCAGAAAACCACCCAAAACAACAAAAGAAAAACAAGAATACCATATCAAAAGTTGGCGCTGTCTCACTTGTTAACTTACGTTGACTGATAGTTTTCCCCATATTTCTAACCTCAACACCTAACCAACAGTCCTATAACACCGGCGGTGCTTTGGCCCCCGCTTGACGACGTTTGATTTGCCTCTTCTGTTAATGACTTTCTCGAAAATGACCGCTCAAAAATAGTATTACTAATAAAATAATTCATGCTTCTTCAAAGTCCTCGGATTGATATAGGGTCTCGTAATCGATGGCCCTCGTTTTTCTTGCAAGTAATATTTGTGATCTCTATATTTCGTGACCTGTTATCTGAGATACGAGAAGCTTCCCCACCACCGCTATTATATGACTCTTCCTCACGCTTAATCTGATTCTGCTCTGATACCATGTGAGATTTGGTGAGACCGCTGTCAACTGTTTTAAAAGTTTAAACTGATAGATGAAGATGCAGTTTAATATTTAATTATTCTATCAGAGAGAGATTTCTTTGTTGCTGTATTATTCTGAAGTCTGGATATGGAAAAACTTACCCTAGCAAAGCATTAAGACTTACTCAATTACTGGAAAAAAGAAAGGAAATCCGACTGCATTGAAGGTCCACTTTATGTCAAAGAAAATAAAGACTACTAAATGAAAAGGCATACTTGAAAGTGATAAAGAGTGTTTATTCTCGTGAATGAGTTCGTTTGACTTTGAGGGATCCTTTATAAATTTCATATGCCTTGCAAATGGTGGTGCTAGGGCAACCGCTATGGAAAGCTCCCATCAGCAAATACAATAGTGGATCCCAATTATAGTCTCAAAAGTAGAGAGAATAAGCGTGACACGTGGAATAGATTCGAAAACGACTATTGATTACACTGTTAATGGCACTTTGAGGAAATTCTTTCGAAGAATTACAAATATATATATATATATATATATATATATATATATATATATATATATCGTAAACCTATGGCAATTATGCCAATTCAGTCATAAACTTTTTTTGACCAATTCAGTCCTAAACTTTTTGCATTTGTGCCAATCCGGTCCATTTGTCTGGTCGGCGCTGACGTGACCAATTTTTAATAATATCTTAATATAATTTTTGAATCCGGCCTCCGCCTCTAGCCGGTCGCCGAGCTCGGTGGCCGACTGGAGGTAGAAAGAAGAAGAAAAAAGTAAAATAAATAAATAAAATTCAAAAAGATATTAAGATATAAAAATTGGCCAAATTAGCGTTGGTCCGTCAAATGGACTGGATTGGCACAAATGAAAAAGATTTAGGACTGAATTGGCCAAAAAAAGTTTAGGATTGAATTGACACAATTACAATAGATTTATGACTTTTTTGGGTAATTCTTCCAAATTCTTTTAATCCAATTGTAGTGGACCGTGATGCCTATCCACTTATGTTTTGTTCAAGTCCTGGATACACTACGTAAACCTTGGTATGACAACAAAATTTCCTTTTGATCAGTCAATGAGAATGAAAGAAAGTTTTCAAGTGTAGACATTGGTATGGAAAAATAAAAGCTGCGAAAAATATTCGCCTGGAGTTTCTTTAATGATTTGCCTAATGCTTTTAATGAACTCTAGGGCTTCTCGAAAGAACTTTCCCGACCTATTTATGAACAAGGTGTTATGGAGAGAAACTGGCTTGTTGTATACGGTTGCTGAAACGTCTTATATGAACCTATTTTTGTGTTTTTCGGGCCAAAATTTCTTCAAATTGTTTAATCGCGTAAAATTTATTTGGCGAGTCGTCGATCAGTATTTGCATACCTAGACGTTAACGGCCTATAATTCTTGTTAAAAGTGGAGTTATGGGAACATCAATTGTATTAGAAAGCTTATTTCAAATTAGACAGTATTCAAACTGAAATGCACATTATGGGATGAGAGTTAAGAGTTGGTCATCCAGAACTAATTGATAACTTAATCGGAGAAAAGTTGACATATCACTTAACTAAAGTTAGTAAGTTTACATAAGAGTTGGAAAAATTAAGGCACGATTACGCAAGGTAAATCAAAGTTGGTAAAATAAATGTGGTAATTAAAGGAAAAATAAACTTCGTATGTAAGTCCAATGAGATATGATTGTTGAGGTTGATGTCTTGTATTCTGTTATCCAAGAGATTATGAGGCGGTTCCGAAAGGCCCCCTGACGACTGGACAACAAGGGGGTCCCGGGGGGGCTGCCCCGGCGGGGCTCGCGGGGGCAGCGCCCCCGAGCCGCCAGAAGCATTTTATGTTCAGTCATAGTAGGATTTATATGGAAAAGTTAAATACTTTAGGCTATGTGGGCAATTTTGTAATTTGTGCCATGTAGGGTTTCGCTATATATATTTAGGGCGAAACAGGTCTCTAAAGAAGAGAGAGAGGGTGAGAAGAGCGGCTGTACACTTTTCTACGTTATTAGTGAAACAGATCTGATCTCCCCGTGGACGTAGGCAGGCGGAACATCTCCCCTGCTGAACCACGTAAATTCTTGTGTTGTGCGAATTTCCATTACTTTCTTGCATCGTTGATAGGATCGAATTTAGATATTCGACAATGATAACCCGAAACTAGTTGTGATCTAATTAAACAAAAATTGGTAAGCCACTTTAATTTAGATATGTAATTTTTAAGAAAAACTTCGTAAGTTTAAAACATTGTTAAGAAATGTAAATAATATTTTATCAATAAGAAAATTTGGCAAATTAAGAAAATCCAAATAACAATTACTATTAAGTAACTTAAATGAAAATTGGTAATCTAATATTATATGGTAATTTAATGGGGGAAAAGTTGATGAGTCGGGTTAGTTTAAGTTTGTAATCTTTAAAAAGAGTCGGTAAATGTAAGAGGTTTCTAACCATGACAAATAAAAATTGATAACTCAAAGGACAAGTTGGTATATATCTCGAAGAAGAGTTGATAGCCCAAGTTTATATGTAAAAATTTGTTAAATCACTCTAATTTAGGGTGGTAATGTCATATAAGATTTAGTAAATTTAAAGCATTCATTAATTATGCAAATGATAATTTAGTACCAAAATTGTGTATCTGTCAACGATAAAAATAAAAAAAAACCTAATAACCTCATAATAATTTTGGGAAATTACCAACAAATTACCTAAAAAGTAAAAAAAAAAAAAAAAAAAAGGCTAATTGGTCTTCTCTTTAGTGTACAATGTTTTGAAATTCACCGATACTTAGTGAAATTTTACTAGTACGAACATTAAAAACTCATATTTTTAAATACGAAATAATAGAAAAGTTGTTTATCAATAGCAAAAGATAGGAGAAAATAGTCCAAAATTGGACGGCGGCCAATTCAGTCATAAACCTTTCAATTATGTCAAATTAGTCATAAACATTTTGATGATTTGCTAATTTAGTCCTAAACCTTTCAATTGGATCAATTTAGTTATAAACATTTTAATGAATTGCTAATGTAAACCGTTGGGCTAATTTTGGCTAGAAAATCACTGACGTAGACAATTTTTGCAAACCTTTTGAAAAAAAAATCAAATTATTTATTTATTTTTTATTCTTTATTTTCTTCTCTTCACATAGGGCTGACAACCTCCGCCGACCACTAGGTGACAGCTCCCTGCCAGCCATAGTGAGGGCGAGTGAGGGCTACCAACCTTCTTTGTGGCTAACAAGGGCATTCTGAGCCCTCGGCCCCCGCGGGCCCCGCCGGCCATGTGTAAAAAGAAAGAGGAAAAAAAAAAGAAAATGAAAGGACAGGAAAAAGAATAAAAATTAGAATTTTTTGTTCTAAAAAAATTACGATTAAACCGTCACGTAAGCGATTTTCGGACAAAATTAGCCGGAAGGGCTAAATTGGCAATTCAATTAGCAAATCGTCAAAATATTTAGGACTAAATTGGCACAAGTTAAAAAAAAAAAAATTGGCATAAGTGAAAAGTTTAGGATTGAATTGGCCGTCGTACAATAGATTTGGAACTGAATTAGCACAATCGAAAAATTTAAGATTGAATTAGCCGTTGTATAATAGGTTTAGGATTATTTTGGGCAATTTGCGCCAAAAGATAGCAAGAAAACAAAGAAGCAACTGGAATGACCGCATCCATCTTCCCCACTTTACAGTCAGAAGGCAGTATGACTCAGTCAATATGACTCAGCTCCTAACGAAGTTGCCCTACATATTTGTTTTGATTAAGGAATCTTACCGAGGTCAATATGACTCAGCTGGAATATGACTCAGTCGTATTATTTTTATTTTATTTTATCAGAGGTCAAATTGTTTAAGCCAGCATGGAGGGATTGGTCTTGTAAGAATCTTTTACGACAGACAGAGAGGACTCTTCCTAACTTTGTCACTATTTGTCCATGTCCCGTAAATTATAGATCTTCAGCAATACGATTCACTTGCAAGTGACTCAAAAAAAGTTCTGCAACTACAGATTCTCCTGACTAAAATCCAAAATGACTGAGATGCCAAACCTTAATGTCATAAAGTTCCCTTAGAAAAATCGATACATCAATTAACCATCTCAGTTTAACTACTAGTCACACGTTAGTCACCAGAAAATCCACATAACAATAGATAAATCTCAAGTGTCCTCTTCTTTGGCAAAAATTAGGTAGATCAGTTCATTAGGTATATATTAGGAACCTCTAAAATCAGTTTTCTCTGAATTTAGGTACATATTAGGTATATATTGACGTTGGAAATTCCTTTTCCTTTTATGTTTTCCCTTTTTCCCTCTTTCCTCTTTCCCATTTTGACCTTGGATGCATCTGTTCACCGACACTGTGCACGACTAAGTCGGCAAAGTCGGGGTGGGCTCGACCTCGATTGTCGCTAGGTTGCAGCAATTTAGCCACGAACATACGCGAGGTCTACAGAGAGCGTGAGGCTGCGAGATCGCACAAGCAACTGAATATATGCACGGTCTAGCAGCGGCGACGGGACAGGGTGTGATGACTGCAGCTCGGTGGCAAGTTTCGGGGCAAGGGTGCATTAGCGGCAGAGATGGGAGGAGGGGGGAAGAGAAGCTTTGCTGTCACATTCTTTGGAAACTCTCCAAAGATGGGAAAATTACCCAAGAAATCTTAAACTTAAACTATGGTACACATGCCAATTTAGTCCTAATTTTTTCAATTTTGTCGATTTAATTTTAAACCTTTACGTGAAATTCTAATGTAGTTCTTCCGATCAATTTTTACCAAAAATCGCTGACCTGACAGTCCCGTCATTGCTAGCCGTCCAAAGTGGCATACTATCGCATCAGCGATTTCCTACAAAAAATGACCGGAAGGATTACATTAGAATTAAAATTGAAAAGTTTAAGATTGAATTGTCATCCATAGGTTTAGAACTGACTGGATAATTTCCTCCTCCAAGGACATAGGGACATTTCTGTCTAGTGATAGCTCTAATGGGTAAATTTCCTCCCTAATTTTAGAGGACGCCCATCAAGTATTGATATCTATAACAAGTAAAGAGAATCTCCTACTTTTAAAGAATCTCAATCCTTTTTCTTCCCAGAATGTCATTAATTTTTAGATCAAAAGGAAAATGCGTAAGTTAAGGGTTTATTTGACAACGATTCTGATTCAAAAAAGTAATTCTAATTGGAATCATATTTTCTGATTCTGTTTCCTGGATGATTTTTAGAGAATTAGAACGCGTTTGGTAATGCACAAATTTTCTGTTCTCGAGAATAACTAGGTGGCCAGAATTCTTTTTTAAAAAAATTTCATCTTTTTTTTAAAAAAATTAAAGTTTTTTCAAACTTTTTTAAATTTCCCCCGATTTTTTTTATTTTTTTATTTTTTTATTTTTTAATTCCCCCCCCCCCCCTTTTTAAAATTTTTAACTTTTTTTGTTAAATTTTAAAGCTTATTTTTAAATTTAATTTTAAGAAGATGTATTTAAAAAAATTAGTTATTGGTAAATTTTCAAATCTAATTTTTTTTTTAAGTTCAGAAGTCCACGTGGAAGCCTACATGAACTTAATCTTTTTAAAAGAACTGAGACTTTGTTCTTTTTTGTGATTCTCAAAAGTGATTCTTTTTTCCAGAATCAACTTTTTTTTTTATTCTTGTTTTTGCTCCAAAACTGTTCTCGGGAACGAAATCAGAATCAGAATCAGAATCATTTACGTTACCAAACATGTTTCTCATCCTTTTTTGTTCCGGAGAACAGAATTATAGAATCAGAATCGTTGCCAAACAGACCCTAAAGATCATATATTGCCTATCGCATGTTCTAATACATTTCCTTTGTAAATTTCGTATACTTCATCAGAAACTTCTTCTCATCAACTTAACAATCCAAATATTTGGTAAAATAAACTAATCTTGCTTGATCTTTCAAATACCATAGCTGTGCATACACAAATCGATTCTGCGATTTGCTGGGAACCATATTAAAAGAAGTATGTACCAAAGACAATAAACGTATGAAGAGGGCGTGTGGTCCAATTGTGTATAGCCGTAACTCATTTAGCTTGCCACCTGCACGTACGATGTAAAAGACAATGAAATCTCCAAGAAGGCAAACAAAATTGGAGGCGGAAGGGGCTGCCCCAACTATCTTATCATTACAAGAATCACGGCCACATTATTGTCCAATCAAATATTATACGATGCGCGAGTTGGATAAAGATGGGGAGGGGACATGACAGGCTGACAATAACAACGACAACTTGGACGTGTTCAACTGCCACCGAACCCCTAGCTTCTCCAGTCTTTAATAAGTACGAAATATGTATAACTTGTTCTGGCGAATCAAGAGATTACAGTACAGGGTTGGGTGGACGACGGTGCACATGCGTCCCCGAGTCTAATGATTGGGCGACTTTCCGGGGGAACAAATCTTCGCTCGTCGTGAGCCGAAGTTTTCAAAGAGTCTGATAAAGGATAGTGTGGCCTTTGATGGCCACTTGATTCGAGCCGTAAGATCCGTGAATGAAGAGCACAGGCGAATCTTTTAAGGTTGAACCTTAATCGAATCTTGTAATTGTGGGACTTGTGTCTTTCTCTGCTTCTTTTCTTTTGGGTTTGGATACATTTTTGTCCTTATCGAATTAGTTTTTGCTTTCACCATTAATTTCCATTTGATTCAGATTTCTCCTTTAAATTTAGGTCCTGAACTTGTTTTTGGGTGAAATCCCTAGTGATTTTAAGGCGATTCTATTAGACTAAAATTCAGTTATAGAAACGATCCCGATTCCTCAATTCACGAACAAAATTCATGAATATCGGGAACGAAATGCGGAAACGCGAAGGAACGATTACATACCTCCAGCCATTATGAAGACGACGAATACGGACGCGTAATGTTGGACGATCGGCGAAAACGGTGCTACTAGTCAATTGCCCCTCCGAAGCGATGGTGTGTGTTTAATGTTCTCGTTGGAAACATATGTTCTGAAGTACGTTCTTCTAAAAACAAACGACGAGAAAACTGATGTCGTGAAACTAACTGACCGAGGGGGTTTGACTTAGACTACCCGTTTAAAACTTGCGTTCGCCCTTATAGATAATTGTCTCCCATCAAGACGGTTATTGGGCGAGACAGTAACCACGCAATTTAATGTGCATAATATAATGTTAATGAAACTAAATGTCGGTATTACATTAATGTGGGATCATATTATTAATAATTATAACAGATTCATGTCTTTCTTGCACATATTTTAATGTGTCTATTTCGCAACTAGCTATTACGATTTTTATTTTATTTTTTTGGTTCTTGGCCAGAGCCAGAGAGGCGAATCTATAGCAACCATGAATTGGATTTTCATCGACGGATCAGGAGATACTTTCCACTCTTCTCGTGCAGCTCGGTAATTCAATTCAATAGTACTCAATTCTACTCCAACATGTTGGCCCTACAATGACTCATTCCTCCTCTCTTATCCAAAAGTACTACTTGAAAAATGCATCAAAAGTGAATTTGTCCTTCACCAGTATGTGGATTACCCTACATAGAATTATTTCTTGAGTTTGATATACTTATGGTATGGGGAGCAAGAAACAAAATTCATATATATCTTCCACTAGCAAAACTATGAATTAAGCATCACTGAGTTTTGCCCTAGCTGGTACCGTGTCATTACCTGAACTGTTGCTCTAACACACCAAGTCGATCACATATTAAGAATCAGCGGATCCACGGAAAAAAATAAGTCAATCCTCTTATAATCACTGGCTCTGCCCATGTATAATCGTAAACTAGATGAGTTTACATACGGGAGGACTTTTCCTATTGTACAGGGAGGAACCAGGAGATGTTTCAACCATACCTATTTTGATAAATCATGAGAATAACTGGAGGCAAGTATTGAAGTGCATGCAACTCCTTTAGCTGTTATCTGAAGGCCGACATGGGGAAATATGCAATTGGGGAGACAAATAGGGGCCTGAAAGATTTGAACTCAGAATCTCCTGCTCTGATATCATGTAAGATTTTATGAGACTACCGCCAACTGTTCTAAAAGCTTAAGCTATTAGATAAATACGTAATTTATTAATTAAATATTCTAACAGTGCCTTGGTCTATCACAATCTTAGAAATTTAGCTGCAACGGATATTTTATCTACATGCCAAGCTCTCGGGTGAAATTAATGCATCTGGGACCCTAAAGCAAACAGCCAAAACATATACACAGACCGTCGAAATTTCTGCAGAGTGCTGACACATGCCCTAGGGTTTTAGATGCATAGACCTTATCCACCAAGACCCTACTATTGCTCCGTCGTGTGGAGCCACACAACTTTAATCTTTTCGTCGGATGAAGATGGATAAGATGAATGAAATGTCTGTGCAGAGAACATGTAATACGACGTAGTCGTGGCGCACACGAGTGCCGAACGAACGAACGAACAAACGAACCAGTAAAGACCCCATTGGACTTGTTGATGAGCACGTGCTTCTCCTGCGTGGGAAGAACGATGGATGAAGCCCTTCGTCATGTAGTTCTTTTCTTATTGGGGCTGAACCGCGGGTCAAACAATGCATTATTATCTCCAATATCTAAGTTGCGGAAATCAAGAAGCTAATTATATAGTTGATTGACCTCAAGACGCCTATCTCACTAGTGGGGTTTCTCGATCCATGGCCACACGAGTTTTGATTTATAATTGCATGGACTCTTATCAGAATGGGATGGACCACAACGTCGAGTGAGCAAGGACGTACGAGTTTCTCTTTAAAGTCCAAACTTTGCATCTTTACAAGGATGGAGAATGGGATAGGAGAGGCCCGAGAGGGCATTAGATACCTCTTTTGGGTGGTTAGCGAACTCATGATTGGTATAGTTGTCTTTAGGATCATCTTGATCTTCTTCTTCTTTTTTCCATCAATGAAGGCAACATGCAATTTTGAGGAAAATGAAAAGAAAAAGTTCCTGTGTAGGAAACTATAATTAGATATGGTAACTTCTAAGTCAAATTCATGTAGATTTTATCTGGAAAATGTATACAACAGTATAAAAGTTAAGGCACAATCATAACCACATCATCTCTCTTTGATTTATCCTCTGATTAGCTGCTTGCCAATTCGGCCGCTGCGCCCATGTCCGTTGCGGCCAATGTCCATTGCATCGGCGGCACCCCAATCTCGCTAGATCTAGCTCTGTCATCCTCAACAGAGCTAGATTCCGACGAGAGTTCCATCATTGAGTCGCTATAGGCAATTAGTTTATGCATCACGTTTTTGTGCTTATGATAATAAAGGAAACGAGAGGCGTGAGGAAGGTCATTGTGTTCGGAGTTCATTAGGTCAAATTTCAGAACTCTAGGTGGCTTTTAAACCTGAAACCAGGATTGTCAGTCGCATTAACCTCATTAGTGTTGCTCAGTGTCTACCTGTCCAGGAGAGGATTGAGCTTATCTACACCAAGTTGACAAAGTAAACCAGACGCATGAGAGAAATTGCCAGTCAAGTCAAGATATCTGGTGAAAATTCATTCCAAAATGCGATGATGATGACAGAAAGTTTGGACAAAAGCATTGACCGCCATGCCATGCTTTCTGATGGGTCATCAAAACGAAATCCGAATTGGAGACATTGAGAGGCTTTTCCCTCGAACCATTGGAGAAATCAGACACCTTCTATGTACCTAAAACCTCGGATAGGTCGATTCTTGTCATCACCATGTCAACTTCACGGCAAGACAAAACTATTTGTGATTAGGGGTTGATTCGCTAAAGATGATGTTTCACGACACAAACTGTGACGGGAATTAGCTTACCATTTTTCTGAGAAAATTGATTGACAAAATAACACCTTTTCATTGTTTAATAGCGTACTCATTTAGCTTAGCAATTGAGCTCAAGGCAACTACGTCGAAATGCAAGGTTAGCATTTATTTTTTTCCTTTTTCAAAACTAGAATACAATCTTTTCCTTGTTCTTGGTGGGGTTGCGGTGATGGGCTCGTCGACCATGGATCTTCGAAACGCGGGTAGTGAGGAGGAATTGTGGGTCAAATAAAACATTTCCGAACGGGTGTAAGACTCTTATAATAACGTCCATGAGAGGTTATTAGTATGCTGATCGCCCCGATTCATTATTTTACTATTAAAAAGGAAAATCGGAGACGACGCAAACATTAAATGCACAGATGCAATGATAACATAAAAAGTGCTTTGGGCCCAAATCTCAAAGTAATAGAAGAAACTCAAGTCTCCAAGCGAGCGAAGCCCGAGAGGCAATACATGAGCAGCACTCTCGGCCTGTCAAGTCGCTGTTCTTTCCTTTTCCTTTGATGATTTCTTCTGTTTTATCCCCGCTCCTCGGTACTTAAGACGTTTTTCTTTTCTTTTCTGTTTTTGTCTGAAGTACTTGAAATGGTAAACCGCATCATTTCAGACTAGAGGTGATCATTAAATGGGGTCGGATTGGAAGGGCCATCTTTGGCCCAAACTTGCTCATTTATCTCTCGAGAAAATTATCAAAAAAGTCCTAAACCTATTGCAATTGTGCCAATTCAATCGTAAATCTTTTGCAATTATACCAATTCAGTCCATCCGGAAAATTTTGGCAGGCCGGTGCTGACGTGGACGCCGACCGGCCGGCAACTTAATATTATAATAATTTTTATAAAAAAATGAATTCTTTTATTTTTTATTTTTTATTCCACTTTGCTCTTTCCCTTCCCGTTCCCCTGTTCTCTCGTGTGCCCCACGAGACCTTCCCCTTCCTTATTGCTGTTCTACTTCTACTCCACCGCACCAGCTTCGCTGTTCTACTTCCACTCCACCGGTTGCCGGACCTCGGCGACCAATCAGAGAACGACCTGCGAGGTTGACCTCGCCAGCCTAGATCTAGCGAGGTCGAGCCTTGCCAGCCATCGCCGATCAAGGATGGCCGAGGCCCAACCATGGCGAGGGTCGACCTCGCCGTCGCCGGGCGAGGACAGCCGGTCCTCGCCAGATCTAGGCTGGCAATGCTCGGCCTCACCTCCAGATCTGGCGAGGTCGAGCCTTGCTAGCCGTCGCCGGTCGAGGACGGCCTAGGCCCAACCATGGCGAGGGTCGACCTCGCCTCGCTCGGCCATGGCGAGAGCCTTGCCAGTCGTCCTCTGTAATTGTCGTTGGTCGTCTTCTGTTAGCCTCGCCGGTCATCCATGGTATTGGAAACTCTCATGGGTGAGAACAAGGGAAGAGGAAGAGGAAGGGGAAGGGGAAGTGGAGGAAAAAATTAAAAAAGAAAATAAAAAATTCAAAAAACTTAAAAATTTATTATAATATTAGGTCGCCGGCTGGCCGGCATCCACATCAGCGTCGGCCTACCAAAATTCGCCAGATGGACTGAATTGACACAATTACAAAATGTTTAGGACTGAATCAGCAAAAAAAAAATAAGTTTAGGACTGAATCGGCACAATTGCAATAGATTTAGGACTTTTTCGGTAATTTTCCCTTTATCTCTCGGGCCTGGACGGGTGGTCCGTCTCTGATCTCCTCTATTCTAGGCCTCCACTCCTCTTTCTTTGTACCTTCCCAACTAAACTACTCTTAGAAAGAACATTGCTTTTGTATGGACATTTGAGTAGGAGGTATGCTTTTTCTTTCCCTTCAAATGAAAAACATTCATAGATGGAAATAGTTCAAACCAGCACATTCAATGTCGCCTAATTTGGGCTTCATAGATATGGTGAATCACATCCGTCTGAATTTGTGAGACTTACGTTAGACTCGTGGAATCAATCTCTTTGGTTGACTGCTCACTGTTCATCCAATTTCAGACTAGGTTTTCCCCAACATTAGGCTCATATCGCTACAATGTCCATGCAAAAGTCAGACTGAATGCGGCGGGGATATCATACAAAGACATGGAACATATGGTGAGATCGGCTTCTCTATTAGCTAGCAATAGCACGAGGGCAAGTTGATTTTTTGTCATAAAAGGTACGAACTAGTTATATCTCCGCATTTGCCGAAGGTATTTCCTCGCTTGCACTCGGTACACAAAATAAAGATGAATCTCCATGATGAATGTTTAATTTGATTAATGATCACTTCAACGTCTATTTTGATTTTGAGTCCATCAAATCCCTGCCATCAAAGTTTCCAACCGTGTAGGTTTTTCGTCGTTAGATCTCAAGTGGAAGGATTTAGCCTGTGATGCGTTTTGGGTTCCCTTCTGAATCCAAAAAAGGCAATGCCCATGTGAGCGTGGATTAGGTTTTCTTGAACGATACAAATGATGTTTTTCTGGATTTGTATGCATATTCAGTTTGAGTATTACATCTTCTTTTTCTAATGAAGGTCTGAGAATTCATCTGTTGACGATTTTGGGATGCTTCCAGATGGGGACAAAATTGATCTTCGGATTGAAAGTTGCTTCTTTTTTCTCAATAACTTGATACGTTTTGGAAACTTCTAATATCGATACATAATTAATATTTAGGTATCATAATGGCACTCTATAAGAAATTTTCCAAAACAAGATACATGTCAAATGAACCTTGACTTTGCAAGACAAACTATATTGAACTGTACTGTTATGTGCGCGAATCACACAAATTCTTTGGATCTGACAAGAACTCCTTGCCACAGAACTCTTGGGTGTGGATATATTGACCTCACATGACGGAACAAGCGTTGGGGTTCTCGTCGCTGAAGAGAGTGGCAAACCGTTCGTCGGCGGCGTTCGGGCTAGGGAGGGCTTGTGCCGCGTTCTTGACGTAGCCGGCGGGTGCCTTCTTGTCGTAAGCTTGAGCCACGTACGGGTAAGCCACCAAGTTGTAAGGGATGTAGGGCCATAGCTCTGCCTTCTTCCCCGTGCTCTTCACCCTCTTTAAGACCTTGTTCGGCTCCACATGCCCCCGGACCGTCACCCGGCTTTGTTTCCTGTTCACCTCCACCGATTTCACTCCTGCAAATGAACCGCAGCCGTAGGTTGAGCAATTTGTCCGTGAGTCAGGTTATGTTAGCAAAATCGTTTCCCAAAACTCAAGCTGTTACGAACTGGTTTTTTTTTTTTTTTTTGGTCGAGGTTAGGAACTGATTTCGCAATCTATATCTAACACATACTGGATAGATTTAAAAGTATACCTGGACCCTTAATTGATCTCTGACTGGTCAAAAATAAATGACAAATCAGAATCGTATACCAACATGAGTGATGAACTAGCTTATTGTTGTGTCTGATTGGCACATTCGTGAAAGAAGTCTACAAAATCATGCCATTGTAGTATGGTTCATACCTTTTCTTCCACTCTCTTTCTTGTCACGTCATAAGTGACACAGTGGTTGTTAAAACCAGGGGTACGTAGCCAGCAAGCTGGTTAACAAGTACTGTGCGAAACACAGGCTAGCTACGCAGGAGCCGAAATTCCAATGAGTCACCCCAAACGCAGGAGGCTACTATACCTGCCTACTCGACGGTAGCCAACCGAAGTTGACATGCAGTTTACCTTCTCCACCGTCATCGCTCTAAGTTGAGAGAAAATATTTTTCTTCCTTTCATCCTAAGGAATACCCTCAAATTTTACTATTCCAAAGTTCAGATGAAGCCTTTTAAGATCTTGTTTAGAGGACGATAGATATAGCGGTGTTAAAGAAGAAATAAATGCAAGTAAATGGATATTCCTAGATCTAATAATGGACCAGGCGGCCCACTGGCCCATCCGGGTCAAATGGGCTTGAGGGTTTTTTTTGGATGAGCTTGGGTAAGGCTGTTAAGTCATAAAGCCCGGTCCATCCCAAAAATTCTGTACATAAATTTTTGCTGTGGACAAGGCTAAGGAACAAATTAAACCCGACCCAAGAGCCCGGCTCGATCCACACCATCCAATATTCACTTGTACTACTAATTGTGTGGTTTTTTCCTTAATTTGGTGCAGATGTCTCCGACGAGGTTATCATACTATCATGGTTTTTTTTTATGATACCTACATGTATACAGATACTTTGCTAGGGTTTACTTGTATGGCATTTCCAACTTCAAGAAGTGATGCAAAAAGTGAAAAAGATATAATCGAATAATTAGGGGACAAGCTGTGACCATAAGATGCTACCCTTCAGTTCAAATTCACGATACAAAGAGACATGAAGGCATATCTATGTCGCGGGATTGCCCGTACCATTAGGATCCATAAGATCACATTTTGATGATTATAGAAGGAGACTCGTATATAAAGTCGTTGACCTACTTAAATGCTCAATCAACTCAATTAGTAAACAAGATTCCATGAAAATGTTTTGGCACATCGGGCACTCCTCCTAATGCTGACTTGGCCTACTGGGACAAACAAAAGGATTTCCAAACATCGAAGGACTCATCAGGACAAGAAATCATGGCTCTCGTCACAGCTCAGTAATTATGATGCTAGGGTTTCTTGGAGGAGGTGGATGAATAGAGGGAATGGGTCAACTGGTCAAGAGTGATATTAATGTCTCCTTCAGCTTTACCTTGTGGATGCTCAGAAGTTCTCTTCTTCCTTAACTACTGTGTCATGAATTCGTCATTACTCTCCTGGTTTTTTGCAACAAGAAAGTTTACCCAGTTCAACTTAAGTCAAATGAATTCTGGATCAGTAAATATCTTCGATGATATCTCATCTTGCAGTCACAAGATTAACTTCATATTCCGTGAGAGATCTGTAGTGCTAGTCGAGAGATACGTATTTGGTACCTTTCATGGACGAAACGGCGCTTTTCACTCTCCTCTCGCAGCCATCGCAGTCCATTTTCACCTTGATTTCAACTGTCTGAAGAGGGAAAGAAGAAAGAAAATGAGAGACAGCTGTTGAAGCTAAAGACCCCCTACTGTGTACGAGAACTCCTACAACTACAAGCTGAAATCTCTCTGTGATTTTCTTCTTTGGTTGTAGGGGTGGACAGAGAAAGAAAACGAGTACCTGCATCGGCTTGCGCTTCCTTCTTGGGGTAGAAATGGTGCAAAGATCTGATAAAAAATCAAGAACCCCCATCTTCTTCTTCTTCTCTTCTAGTTTATGCAATCACCCGGTGCAAACTCCGGGATCAGATAAACGGAGAGAGAGAAAGAGAGAGAGCGAGAGAGAGAACAAAGTCAAGAAGCCCACGAGGACATGAAACTTCCCTTAGTGTCTTTTTATAGGCATATGTATATCTAATGCCTTCAGATCATGCTACGTAGCCAAAGATATGTATATCACAAGTTCGGTCTCTGCATGTTGTAGTTGTTTGACAATAAGTTTGTGTACTACCGATTTATTCGACGACGTATAATTTACTAGGTAATAATCCTCGTGCTTTTTAAACACCTCTAAAAAGAAAGTTTGCCATGCCCAGTGCACTATCTTTATCTCGTTATGTATAATTGGTGTATTGAAAATGAAAATGTTTTCTTATTAAGTATGATTAACAAATATCTCGGAGCACTCGTTAACAAGATCCAAATAACATTATCAAGCACATGTGAACGTCCTAAAATTCGGTGGAAATGGTTTCTTCCCAAAATTATAAGATGCCGTCTTCTTGCAATCTTAATAGATACGATGCCACCTTGATTGGGGCATTTGATATGGCAAGCATAGAGTAAATTGGAGCAAAGTTAGGAGATGATGGTACTTCTCAAAGTTCCAAGCTTCTGATATTGGGAGGAACAATACCACCGCTTTTGGACCATAACTTTATTTTTTTTGTTTTTTTGGGTCCATAACTTTAGGAATGCATATTTTAGACGTAATTCACGAGGGCCACTCTAAGCAAAAACTGTCATTAAATGTGAATATTATCAATAGCTGCGATCGCATCGCCATCAGGATCTATTCTTCCTCTTAAATACTCTTGGAAATTCCCTCATATTGCTTTATGTACACCCAAATTTTTGTGGTGGCCTTTCTTCGAAGCGATGAACTATGAACTATGAAGATAGCGAGCCTTCATGGCATTGGCCCATATAAGACTACCATTATTGTGCGATGCAATGAATATGCCCTAAAACGATGTTTAGCTTCCCATCCTACCACCAACTCAGAACCAAAGTCCTCGGTCCACACAATTTTGAGGACAGACCATATCAATCATGTATTTCGAGAAATAGGAATACGTGAATTAAATGTTATAAGGAATAATGTCGACCTTGTATTTTCCCTATACGGGCTTGTGTCTGCCATGAACGGTTGGTAATCCGGGCCAATTCTTTCCCTAGGCAGTTCGGATCCGTGTCATCGCCGGGGCGACGTTAAAAGTGGTAAAAGTGGTGATGACCACGACCGAAGTGTTAACTAAATTTGTTTCGTGATGAGGAGTTAATAGTCCCACTCGAGAGACGTAGATGGATTTAGTTTAGCATGGAGCTCAAAGGAACCTGAACTTCTGCACTACAAAAAAGGAATCTTAAAAAAAATGAACAAAAAGTATAAATATAGAGTGATACAGGTTTTGGATGAATATGACCCTAATTAGTGATGCGGTTACAAGGGTGGGCGAGTGTGTTTTGAGTGATTGTCAAAAGAAGTGTGGACAGATCATAGTGTATGGAATGGATATCAAAGGATGAATGCTAATGCATGATAGATATTATCACCACCAAGGCATAAAGGATGCACCACCAGCCATGGATCAAGATCGGGATTGAATAGAAGCTCACCACCACGGTCTAAAGGATAACCACCAACCGAGGCCAAAGGGCTTTTGGCTAACCACCAAGAAGTAATCCACTCTTCAAGGATAAAGAAATCGAGGGTTTAACAATTCAACTCATGATGCCGAATTCTCATTCATTCATTCAGATGTCTGTGTTACAATGGAGAACACTTCTCTATTAATAGAGAGATAAGACAAAGCAAATAAAAAAGGAAATAAAATACAATTAATTTCGTTCACCAACCTTGTACAGCTAATAACAATCTTAAAAGATCTACTAATATCAAATGAAATAACTCCAATCAGCCTCCCATTGATATGTCTTTGATTTGGCATCAAATCAGCAACTAATCAAGCTAGATATATCTTGAAATGGCATCAAATCAGCAACTAATCCGGCAAGAGTATATCTTGAATTGGGCATGAAATCACTAATCAATCTGGTGAATCGATAATCTTATTGGCAACGAAAGAATCAGTACTTCTTAGTCAACATCTTGGTCGTCGGCAAATCGAAACTTAAGGATTGTTTCAACAAATCAGATGCTCATGCATCATTAGCTAGATTAATCAATGAGGACAGAGTTGAGCTTGCGAGTTGATCGATAGAGCTCGATGCTCCCGCATCAATTAGGAACTGGCCCGAGGAAATCTAATCCCCCGTATCATCTTTAACGAGGATTCCAAGTTGTCTAAGACATTAATAGACCTTCTCTACGACTAGATCATACATACGGTTACATAACTTATATTTTTGGACGACCCAGCTAGATCATAATGCTTCGTGCAGTAAGGACCAAATTTAATATAGCCAACTACATTGGAATAGAATAGGATATAGTAAGATTTCTTACTTTTTATACTTTCACCGGAATCTCTGTCATCTAACATGAAACTTAATCGATTACAGGTCACTCGATAGAGTTTTCGCACAACCGTGCTATACGAAAAACATATAGCCTAAGAAGCTTATCTATCGAGGCACAAGTCTGGTTTGACCTCGTCGTACAGATTTACTAGGCTTTTAATAGTGGGTTTCATTTGATGGTTTGAATATTTTGACTAGTGGAGATGACAGAACTCCATCGTATAACGATGGCTTTTTAATAGTAGTATTCATTTTTTGATATTTTTCTTTTATTGTTCAGATTTGTGCATAACCACTAATTACGACTCTTAATAAACTTGGACTCGCGGCTGCGTAGCAGACTGTGTAGTCTACTTAAAAGTGGTATCGAGTTTTTTTTTTAATTGGGTTAATATAACGAAAAATTCCAAACTAATACGCGTGTGACAAATTTATCCAAAATTAGTTTTTTTTTACACAAAAAATCAAAACTGGTACAGTTGAAACAAATTTATCCAAGCTAGTTTATTTACCACAAAAAAATTTCATAAACTGACACACATGTGACAAAATTTGCCCCAAACTATTTTTCCATCACCAAAAATTCTAAACCGATACAACTGTAACAAATTTAGCCAAAATAAATTTTTTGACCATAAAAAATCTCGAACTAGTACATCTTGTGACAAATGTACCATTCGTTAGTTTCCATTAAATTGAGAAAATACTACGAAAACTCCAAATTGGTACACATATGACAAACAGAGAGTAAAAACCACAAATTGGTACGCCCGTCAACTGGCACGTGTCATCTAACTCAGCAATTTAAAGGTAAAATGTAACAGAAACTAACAGAGAGTCAATTTGTCACAGGTGTACCAGTTTAGAATTTTTGGTGGTCAAAAAATTAATTTGGGGGTAAACTTATCACATGTATACAAATTTGAGATTTTTTGTGGTAGAAAAAGTTATCGGTACATTAATCATAAATATATCGATTTGAGGTGTTTCGTCGTATTAATCTTTTTTTAATTATACACTATACTGGCGTCGGGTCGGTGTAGATCCTTTCATGACCTCCCTAGAAAAATAAGGCTGAGTTTCACTATAAGAGCCTAATCTTATCCTCGAGAACTGAAAAGAGGACACGCGTCCCACCCCACCAATCCAGTCCAAAACGGCGTCGGACCGCAGGCATCTTCCAAAGTCCTTCGAAGGTGGGCCCAATGGAAACTCCCGTTGACAAAAGACAGAGAAAGAGCTCTAACAAAACAAGCAGATGATAATAGCTGAAGGCTGCGAAGCTCAGTGCCACTGAGGAGCGAAGCGAGAACAGTGAAAGATGGTGGGGCTTGGCGCGAGGAAGGTCGGCCAGATTGTGAATTTTGGCGGGAAGGGCGTCGGCCAGATCCTGGCGGCCGCCGCTGTGGCGCTCCTCATCCGTCTCTTCTCCGGCCCCGACCCCGGCCCCGCCCTCCCGCCGGAGGACGACGAGCCTGGGCGCTTCGACGGCGACGACCTCGACGGAGGCGAACCGCCGAGCGGAGAAGCTCCGGCCACCGGCAAAGTCCGCCCGGTGACCATACGGTGGCGCAACATCACGTGCTCCCTCTCCGACAAGTCCT
Source organism: Lenwebbia sp. NSW1173648 (assembly GCA_029784005.1). Lineage (NCBI taxonomy): Eukaryota > Viridiplantae > Streptophyta > Magnoliopsida > Myrtales > Myrtaceae > Lenwebbia > Lenwebbia sp. NSW1173648. The sequence goes on from JARCGZ010000011.1 coordinate 5,028,922, forward strand.
CGAAATCGGTGAGTGGCATGTTCCGGCCGGTTATAGAGCTCTAGCATGTGTTGGGCAAGTGAGGGAATAAAGAAAATGACGAAAAAAGTTTAGGAAACTGCAGATTTGAGTTGAGTCACTGGTTCACTCAGCTGACGAACTCTTTGAGGCGGTGTAGTAATGTGTGCTGAATATAATTTGTGCTATGATGCTATCTGCGTTTAATTATATTGATAATCTGGTTTATGCTATGATTGTTGCCAGCTCTCTTCTTGATTGACCATGGGAGTGTGATTGCATCTTCAATCTTTTCACATGCGTGGCCGCATTTCATCAAAACTTTTAGTTAGAATTTTCATTATGCGCCGAAATTAGTTGCTTGTCTGTGCACTATGCGAGAACTGGAGACCTTAGAAATTTAGCTGCAGTCGCAGAGGGCGATCCGTTCCAAGAATAGGCTCAAGAGCTTTTTATTTCTTCGGTGTTGCTTTGTTGAAAGTGTTGTTTGCTGGAATACGCTCAAATGATTGTGTTTTGGTAGATTGACTTAATGCGGTGCATGGTGTCACAGGTGAGATTTTTGCTTAGCAATTTGAGTGGAGAGGCAAAACCTGGAAGGTTGCTTGCCATCATGGGACCATCAGGTTCGGGAAAGACCACCTTGCTCAATGTTCTAGCTGGTCAGCTAGTGGCGTCGCCCCGATTGCACTTGTCAGGTCTTTTGGAGTTCAATGGACTGCCTAGAGCAAATAAATCTTACAGGTATTTAGCGGTCTCACGTATGTTTTCATGGGAACTTATAGTAGTTCTCTATTGAATGTCATCATAGTCTCCACTTGGTACGGTTGTTGCAGGTTTGCTTATATACGCCAGGACGATCTTTTCTTCTCGCAATTGACTGTGAGGGAGACGCTGTCTCTCGCTGCTGAGCTTCAGCTTCCAGAGGTTTATTCTGTGGATGAGAGGGAAAAATATGTGAACAACCTCTTGTTTAAGCTAGGCTTGGTACGGACTGCTATGAGATGTTTCCATTGTGCATGAAACTTGTGTATGTGCGATTCAAACTTGTTAGCATAAGTGAAATTTCTTATCGATACAGTTCACTGGCGATAAATCTGTTCGCTTTTCATGTTTGAGAATGTATAACAGATTGTTGCTCTGTTTCCCCCTTCTCCTCTGCATGTAGGTCAGTTGTGCTGAAACCAGGGTTGGTGATGCAAAAGTTCGTGGGATAAGTGGCGGTGAAAAGAAAAGATTATCCCTTGCATGTGAACTAATTGCAAGCCCATCCGTAATATTTGCGGACGAGCCCACTACAGGCATGAATGCTTTCATAAATTGTTGTTTGTGTCGCGTGAATGAATGCTTCCATGATGAGCCCAATACCAAGCTAGTGCATACAAAGTTAAGACATGTGAATGAGTTGTGAGAGGTTATTTTATTTATATTATCATTATCTTATGATCAAGTAGTGCTTTCCAAGTAGTGCATGCATATCTCCTCACATGATTCAAATAGCAAGATTGTTTTAGGTGTTGTAGCTTTGCCTCACATTTTCCAAAGTAAAACAAATGGCTTGAACATGCTGGGTCCGTAGTCGTATTGTTTTATGCTTCAGCTTTTCCTACATCAAGCATTGTCTGGTTACAGCGAATATGCACTTGGCATGCTATTTTTGTGAAATCTTTGTGATTCTGACTAATAAACCATCAACTATTGTTAAACATTAATTAGTCTTTGACTTCTATTATGTTGGTAAAACTTTCCTTTATCGCCCTTGTGCTTCTTTCAGGACTTGATGCCTTCCAGGCAGAGAAAGTAATGGAAACCCTTAGACAGCTTGCAGAGGATGGGCATACAGTAATATGTTCGATACACCAGCCCAGAGGTTCAGTCTATTATAAATTTGATGACATACTGTTGCTAGCAGAGGGTGTGCTGGTCTATTCGGGTCCTGCACGTGATGAACCTCTGGCATACTTTTCCAAATTTGGGTTTGATGCTAAACCTTGCCTTGTTCAAGTTCTGGTGCATTTCTTTGGGTTAAGGTTATCATCACTCATAGGACTTGACGAGCACCTGCTTTTATAGCATCATAATCTGTGGAGTAAAAGATGCGAAAAATGTGTTTGATCTGCGCAGCTGCAGCTCTAACAGAACTTAACTGAGAGTTGTAAGCCAGGGGTTATGTGCTTGGTTTGCTTTTTTATTCAGGTCCATGTAACAAGCTTTGCATTTGGCCGCTTAATTTGCATCTCTTCAGCCTGCTACTTTCCTTTGTGTAGGCAGTAACTGATAAGTCTAATATCATTGTTGGGTGTATGACTCTGCGTTCTTCATAATCTCGGGCTATCTTACGGTGCGTCCTTAACCTGCAGTCTTTATATAGGGTATAAGTGGTATATAAGAAAAGTAAGGGCTTTTCTCTGCTCAGCAGAATAAAATTCTCATGTCCCCTTTTAGGAACAAGACAATCCGCCTGTTGGCACTTCTCTCGTGCCGCATGATGGAACTTAAGAAGTCTAAATTTCATATCTAAAGCCATTTTGGCATTCCTTTTATTTTGATAGCTTTTGGGTGTTGTCCCTTAAACCATTATACTACTTTCTTCTTCTATTTGCTTGGCGACCTTTTATCAAATGAGCTTCTGAGTGGCATTTGGTACTTCTAGAAGCATTGACTGATTGGTCGTTCATTTAACAGGTATAACTGCCCAGATCATGTGAATCCTGCGGAATTTTTGGCTGATCTCATATCCGTTGACTACAGCTCTGCAGAAAGTGTCGACTCATCTCATAAAAGGATAGATGGTCTTGTTGAATCATTCTCTCAGCAATCATCAGAAATTCTATATGCAACCCCCCTTACCAGAAGGGAGATTTCTAGGAATGGGAAGACACTTGATAAGAGAGCTGCTGTTAAAAGTAAAGGGGGCTGGTGGAGACAATTCTGGTTGCTCCTTAAACGTGCTTGGTTGCAGGTCTTTAAGTCAATGATTAACCGTCCCTCTTTTCTTCTTGGCTTTTCTTTTTATGATTTTCTTCCCTTTGATTTTATTAAGATGAAAGGATTCAAATTGTGCCTGGCAAGCAAGATTATCAATGAAATAGGAGCTTGTACTTCGAATTGTAAGAGCTGGAAAGATAATCCAATTTTTTTATTTATTTTACACTGGTTATCACTATTCCCAAGCAAGGAAAGCTTTTATTCAACATGTCAGTTTCTTTCTCTCCTCTGTACATACAAATAACAATCTCATAATTTGGAATTCAGATCAACTCTTAGCAAGGTGTCTTAAGCTAGAGATTGTTGGATACATTAGAAGATTATGTTAGCATCCTAGATGCTAAAGCAAGTATGCAAAGTACTCGATTAATTTATGTTTTCTGCCTCATTATAGTTTGGCATTTTTGCAAAAAATGAAAGTTAACGATTTCTTGACAGGCTTCCCGCGATGGACCAACAAATAAAGTTCGGGCAAGTATGTCAATTGGATCAGCCATAATATTTGGCTCAGTTTTTTGGAGAATGGGAAGATCCCAGACATCGATACAAGATAGAATGGGATTGCTTCAGGTCAAGCTGTTGTTTTCTGAATGTTCTATGATAAAGTATTGCCTTCGAATGGGTTTTTTCCTAGTTAGGGTAAAGGACTCCAAATGATCTGAATTTGACCTGACATGTTGTTGATTGATATTGAGAGGTGGGCGACTTATACTGGCTGCAATTGATATTAATCTACTTACAAACATATTTTGGTGCTAATTTTTAATTCCCACAGTTAGATAGGACTGTTTGTTGTCTGTCTCAATTTTATCATAACTTTCTCGCAACATTGTGGTGCATAGAATCGTTTATAATTGTTAGTTCCTTTTATTTTACAATGCACCCGCTGCATACAGCGTGGGACCATCATGTCCATAGTGGAATGGGGACTGTGGTGTATAGTCTTTGTCTCTAGACAGTTATGAATGGCTGACGACAGTTGTAAGCGGTGCATTTGCTAAACTTATTATGACCAACTGTCCAGAAATTGAACAACCTCCACAAGTCATATCCTCCAGATATGTTAGCTAAAGGGTTTTGTCATGACCGTCGGAATTTTATTATAATTAAGGGTAACGAGGCTATACCTGTGTGACTTAGGGAGGACATTGTGATGTCAGATTGCTTGAAGTACTAACAGCGAAAATGCAGCAAAATATTGCAAATTCATCTCTTTATCTCATTGTCCTGAAGTTGCTTACGAATGAACATATAAAATTAACTCTTCAACGTCTGGAATATTTTAAGAGCCTTTAAATCTCAGTCTTCTTGTTCTGGGACAGGTTGCTGCTATTAATACTGCAATGGCTGCACTTACAAAGACGGTAGGGGTGTTTCCAAAGGAACGTGCCATTGTAGATAGAGAGCGGGCAAAGGGGTCATATGCACTGGGACCCTATTTACTCTCCAAACTGTTAGCCGAAATCCCAATTGGAGCGGCATTTCCCCTTATGTTTGGTGCCCTTTTGTATCCCATGGCACGTCTTCATCCAAATTTGTGCAGGTATCTTTATCATCATCATCATCGTCATCAAAATTTTTCGTTCTTATTTGGGTGGAGTGTTGAGCATATTTCATTTCAATCCCTCCCCTCCTTTTTTCTCCCCTTTCTACCTCTGCTGTCTAGGGAAGGGGGTGTAGCGTATTCTCTTGGGATGAACTTTTATTTGATTATCTGAACGTGAACATAAGATCAAAAAACTCTCAACCATACTTGACAGAGTGCCTTCATATGGGGGCATTATGCAGATGCATAAAGACCACAGAAAAACTTATCAAACTAGGTTTTTCTAAGGCTTCTCTTTTCAACTGCTAACAAATCCTAGATGCAACTTTTCCGAAGTCATATATTTATCTCATGTTTCCTTACTCCGACTGTGCTATTGAGGGGTTGGCACCGTAGTACTCTGATATGGCTACAGATTGATTACATCATTCACTCATCTCTCCATTTTGTTCACGAAACTATGTTTTAACGTCTTTTATGGACTTATATGGAGGGACAAGCTGCCTAGTTGGCATGTGAAAGAGGATACTGGTGAAAGGATAACACTTGCACTTCTTTGTCCAAATTGGATAGGGGTTGAGGTAGGTATTGAGTATGGTGAATAAATTTCCTCAGACACGTTGGGTTGTTTACTTTTAAGAAAATTGCCCAAAACACCAAATGCTGTAGCAAGAAAACAAATGGCATGTGGGTGAGGGGTTGCCGTGGCTCATAGCACTTGTTGCCTGGTTACGAAAAGGATACATTAACATTAGCACAGAGACCTTCTTTTCTGGCTCTATTTGGTAAAAGTCAAAGACATCTTATACTTTGATTTGTGATGCTTAAAAGTCTTGTGCTAAGAAGCGTTACTGACAAGCTTAATTATCGACTTAATGTGATAAGCACGTAGCTCTTCAAATTAATACTAGACAATGTCTCTTTGTGCTTTCACGGTCGCTAAAACTTGAAACGCTACATCTTACTCTTCTTATCCTAACTGAAGTACAGGGAAGTTGAGTGTCACAAAAGTAAAAAAGAGAGAACGTGCTTGGTCATGTATTTTGCCTTTCTTTATCAGTATGCTTTTCTCTTTTCTTTTTTTTTCTTTGGGGTTCTTTTATGTTATCTTTTCCGGGGGAGGGAGGGAGGGAGTCTCATCATTGATCGGCGACTATGGCCATATTGTTTTCTGCTGAAATGTTACTTGCATTATAAGATCTCTAAAAATCATATACCTAGAAGACTGCATACATGTTAAGCCTTTTCATTGCTTCACCTCTCATATTGGAAGATTCTTTTCAGATTTGGAAAGTTTTGTGGAGTTGTGACAGTGGAATCATTTGCTGCATCTGCAATGGGACTGACAGTTGGGGCAATGGTTCCAACCACTGAAGCAGCAATGGCACTGGGGCCATCCCTAATGACAGTGTTCATTGTATTTGGTGGCTATTACGTAAATGCGGATAACTCACCAATAATTTTCCGCTGGATTCCTCGTGTTTCGCTTATCAGATGGTAAACACAATATGTTTATCAATTTATGGTTCATTAACAAATGATCTTGTTGCATTGATTCACCCCAAGTTTGGCTCTGTGCTTTCAGGGCATTTCAGGGGCTTTGTATCAATGAATTTAGTGGCCTTAAGTTTGAGCATGAGCATTCCTTCGACATACAGACTGGAGAACAGGTAACAGAGCAGTTGAAGTTCTTTTAAAACTTTTCATGACCTGTTGTGTGTTACACACAGTCATTAAAATCATTTGTTGAGGCTCGTCAATGATTCGCGACTTTTAGTCAAGAACGTGGCCATCTTTTGGAGTTTAACGCGTCATGAAATCTGCATTCGTACTAGGACATTTGGCAAAGTACTTTATGTTGGATATTGAGCTTGTTCAATCTTCTGATGCACTAAGAATTTGCAGGAATTTGAAACTTTTTATGGGAATTGCTAGTTTGACTATGTATTGAATAGGCGTATGTTGAGCCAAGAGTAGATTTTAATATTTTCTCTGCAATTATTTGTTAAGTGTATAAATATGTCAAGGAGATGTGCTGAACCTAAGAGGCTAGAAAAAATAAAATAAGTTCCTTTTTGAGTATTCTCTCTGCTTCCTTTCTTACACACAGCGCGCAGCCTTCACTTTATACTGAGTAGGCGAGGGGTTTCACATCTTGAAGTCGCTGATAAATGCTTTGTTCACAACCTTATTATCTGTTTAATGTGTTATTATTTGGAGGATTTTGATACCTGCCTACATAGCCAAGCGTTGAGGAGAGTACCATATGCCATTATGCTTCAGTTGTGTGACCCAGTGTTTCCATATTTTGCAGGCACTTGAAAGGCTGTCATTTGGAGGGAGTCGCATCCGGGATACAGTCATAGCTCAAAGCAGAATACTGCTGTTTTGGTATTACACCACTTATGTACTCCTTAAGAAGAACAAACCCAAGTACCAGCAGCTCGAGGACCAACCTCTTCACCAATCTTCCCCGCAGCCTGAAGTCTTAGGCCTCGAAAATACCAAGGAAAATCTGCAATTGGAGCCGCCTCCTTCCAATGAAGTCGAACTGAATCAGCAGTTTGAATCACCAGCTCTTGACCAAATCCAACCCTTCATCCTAGAAGGTTTGTAGCTAATTGGGCGTTTAATGATGTCTCATACCACATCCAATTATTTATTAACTCATCTCGTACAGGTGCTAATTAGGGGAGATGAGATTGCAATATTGGAGGGCCTCATTCCTGTTCACTGAAATCTGTTTTCTTTTTGGGGGGCAATGAATTTTGCAATCTCATGTTACCGTATCTTCATATGTAATTTTTGCCAAAGACACACTTGATGTTCTGCCAGTGATGCAAATATACACAATTTTCGAACTCGGGGCATTTAGCTTTTAGACCTTGTGACGCTTTACAGACGAAAGGCTCCTTAGAATAACTCGACGACTGATGACCACCGCGCACTGAGCCGCAAAATCGGAAGGATTGGATATTTTCTTCTCACATTCTCGACGTTTCTTGTGTGGAACGGTGCGAGTCAATTCGTTGATACTCATCACACCTTAAATGTTGGAGATCTTTGGCTTATGTTGGATGGTGAAACTTTCAGACCGTCCGTGGAACTTTCTTGTGGGTAGAGTAGACGCGGGAGATTACTGTTCCACATATTGAAAGCGTGGAGAGAGAGAGAGAAGAAGAAGAAGAAGAATCATTTTGGGTTTTCTTTTCTTTGTTTCGCCGTCGGCAAGTATGAAATTGTATATGTAAACAACGGATGTTTTCTGGCACCGCGGACGGTGGATGGATAAGAATAAAATACTCGGTCAGCACCTATCGTTGGTCCCATCGTTCCTTTTTGGCCGTGTGCACTGTATAGTACAGTTGAGATTCCTAGCACTTTACACTATGAGAAAATTAGGAGAAAATTACCAAAAAAATAAATAAATCTATTACAACTATGTCCATTCAGACCTTTTTTTTTTGTGCCAATTTAGCCCTGATTTTTTTTGTAATTGTGCTAATTCAATCTATCCGATCAATTTTGGCAAGTTGGCGTCGACATAGATTTTTTTCAAATAATATTTTGAATTTTTTTATGATTTTTTATTCTGTTTTTTTAGTTTTTTTCCCAACTCTTGGGGTTGGTGAGGGCGAGGGTGTCGCGGCCCTTGCCTGGTCAACGAGGCTTTCGCGGCCATCGCCGGCCCAAAGGGTTGGGAAAAAAAAAAACTAAAGAAAAGAGAGAAAAAAAAATTATAAAAATTCAAAAAAAGATATTCAAAATATTATTAAAAAAGTTCACGTTAGTGCCGGTAGTGACACGTTAGCATCGGCCGGCCAAAATTGATCGAATGGAATGAATTGGCACAAATGCTTTAGAACTGAATTGGCCGAAAAAAAAAAAGTTTTAGTACTGAAATGAGACTATTGCAATAGATTTAGCACTTTTTTTTAGTAATTCTCTCGAAAATTCGTAAAATGTAAAATTTATTATTGAATATAAAAGTACCTTGTTCATGCAGTGGATACAATGTAACGACGACACATGGCTTAATAAGCCGATTAAAAAACGAGTTGTTTCAAAATGCAAGGGCCGCGTTCGAGAAGATCATTTCACTTAGTCTCAGTTTGCATCCCATCAGCCGGGTACAACCAAAAAAAAAAAACACAATTTAATGGACTAAAAACACCTAGAGATGGCCCTCCACTCCAGCTATGAGAAAATGCATGCACGATTTCATTTTGTGTGTACGCTGGGGCCGATTCGTCAACTTCCAGAAACCTGGACTTTGCTTTTCGGGAAATTGTCTAGGAACACACGAGGACGAATGTGTCTCGACTACTACTAGGTCTTAGCGAAATGGAAGGAAAGATCGTGCATCTAGGACAGCCGCAGCCATTACTTCTCTCTTACCCTCGGAGTACGCAACTCCGACTTGGAAACGTAAAAAGAGAAAATTAATCAAAAAGTCTTAAATTTATTGTAATCTTGTCAATTCAGTCTTAGACCTTTTCAAATTTTTCTAATTGAGTCCATCCGGCCGATCTTGGCCAGAAATTACTGACGTGAAAATCTAGTGCGCTCTTCTCTAAGGCGAAGAAGTAATAGCCATCCCTTTCCTTAGAAACTGACTGGCGACACGGATACAGGGGAATCATCTTGGTTGGGCTCAAATGGTCAATTGGTTGGACGCCGAAAGGTTAAAGAGGTCGGCTCGAAGAAAATGCTCAAAATCACTAAAATATTCTTGTATGCGTACAAAGCATATGAGTTTGTTTCATCTAGATTAGTCGATTTTATGAGTCTCATGTGAAATGAGAAAATTACTAAAAGTGTCCTAAACTTATTTCGCTTAATTGAGTCCTAAACTTTTTAAAAATTTATCAATTTAGTCTTTTCTACCAATTTTGCGCAGAAATTGCTGACACGAACGCTGGCCATTCTATGTGTCACGGCCGAAACTGAAGTAGACAAATTTTTTTAAATCGATTTTTTAAATATCTTTTATTTTTATTGTTGATTTCCTTTCTTTTTCTGTTTCCTTCTTCCTCCGCCGATTGTCGGGCCTCTGCGATGACCGGCGGCCCGCCACAGGAGATGCTGACCTTGGCAGTCTCGCCGCGAGGCTGGTGAGGGTCAAGCCTGCCAAATTCTAGCGAGGTCGAGCCTAAGCGAGTCCGTCGAGGCTCTACCTCGCAAGATCTGGCAAGGTCAAACTCGTAGATCCTAGAGAGCTCGAGCCTCGCTGGCCATCATCGCAAAGGCTCTTCGAGCGGCGGAGGAAGAAGAAAAACAAAGAGAAGTAAAAATCAAAATAATATTAATTTTAAGAAACTAAAAAAAAAATTGTTCACGTTAGGAATTTTCAGTCAAAATTAGCTGAAAGAATTATATCGATAAATCTTCAAAATATTTAGGACTCAATTGACATAGTTAACAAATTTGAAAATGAATGGACACAAGTATAATAACTTTTGGAATTTTTTGATAATTTTCTTATGTTAGATTCACATGATGATCTGATGACATGGCGTCCAGTGCATGCGAGACTTGGCCCGAGGTAGTAGTACATGGTAGATGGCGGCTTCAGGTAAGAGAGAAGGCTACGTGTCACTTTCCCACCCCGACAACCTGGTCTTTTCTCGGATAGTTTCAGATAAGCCGAAAGAAAAGAAACGCGCTTCGAAGACACTTCCTGATAACACGTTTCTTTGCCACGCGCCCCCAACCCCACTCCTCGTTACTATATTCTTTCTTTCCCCTTAAATTATACACGTTACGCGCGTATCCAAACACTATATATATATATATATATATATAAACGCGCAGCACCAACATTCCCAAATCTCCATACAAATCATAACCCACCAAACCATCTTTGCATTCTTTACCTCTCCATTTTCCTTAAACCCTAAGCCATGCAATCAACTTCCTTCTCGCCCTCCACGCTTCCCTGCAGCCCCACGTTCTCTCGTTCCACAGATCGAACCAAGAAGGCGGCTGCCAAGAAACCCGACGCGAGGATTTTCGCGTCTAGAAGAGGGGAGGAGGAGCGTCAGGACCGGTACTCCGGCGGCCGTCTCGTGGACCGAGACATGATCGTGCTCCGGAAACGGATCCACGAGATGAGGACGGCGGAGCAGAGCCACGAGCCGCCCCCCGAGTGGATGGACTGGGAGAAGCGCTGCTACGCGAGCTACGACTCGATCATATGCGAAGCCGTGGGGTTTCTGCAGTCTCGGATGATGAACGCTAGACCCGGCGTCGTTCTCGGAGTGGCGACTCTGGTGGTGTTGAGCGTGCCGACGGCTTCGGCATTGGTTTTGTTCCGCCTGGCCGAGATGGCCGGAGAGATCTTGGCAACATTTAATCTCTGAGCCTAGTAACCCTAGTCAGTATTTTGTTTAGTTTTGTTTTTCTTTCTTTGTTCGTAAATATCTTCGCCGTGCATGACTAACAACTTATGGGCAATGTTCTACTTAAGATGTTTCCGACCGAACGCTGTTGAACTAGTTGTGCCTTTTTTAAATAAATCCTAATCTCGTGCCAAAGTCAAAAGCCAACTCATTGGTTAACCACGATCTTATGCAAGCGTTTACATCAGCAGACATGCTTAACATTCACAAAGCCACGTGCTTAAAAGGTTTTAGTCGCAATAAAAAAATTGGGTTAATATCATGAAAAATCCTGAACTGACATACTTATGATAAATTTATTCCAAGCTAATTTTGTTACCACAAAAACCTCAAACTGGTACATCTGTGACAAATTTATCAAAAAATAATTTTTTTGACTATCGAAAATTTCAAATTGGTGCATCTGTGACAAATTTACTCTCCGTTAGTTTTTGTTAAATTTGATTAATTCCACGAAAAATCTCAAACTGGTACATCGATGATAAACAACGAGTAAAAATCTCCAAATTGATATACCCGTCAACTGTCACGTGTCATCTAACTCAGCAAGTTGACAGTAAAATTTAACGAAAACAAACGAAAGACAAATTCATCACAAGTGTACCAGTTTGGGATTTTTTGTGGTAAAAAAATTAATTTGAGGTAAATTTCATAAATGTACAGTTTGGAGTTTTTCGTGGTATTAACCCTAAAAAATTCAGCCTAGAATGACAGAGAATACTACGTGATTCGGCTCAGCCATAGCCTATGTACATCCACGGCAAAGGAAGAAGAGAGGATGATGATGATAGTAATTATAATTCAACTACAAGATGGGATAAACCATCATAATTAAATATTTAAGGGAACATTCATTCAACTGAATTTGCAAAGTTGTAGCCAAGGGAACATTCATTCAATTAGTCAACTAATCAATTTACGTGTGCCAGATACACGGGTTCAATGTTCAGAGACATTTGGTCTTTATATATAAATAAAAGCAACTCTTCACTTCACAAAACAATATTTCCAAGCTAGATCAAAAGAAAGCAGACAATAGGATCATGCCATGACTCCTTTACATTACGTTTGATATAAATTAAAAGATCGGATATGACTCACGAACATAGTAAACATGGCACCAACGGGACATACGTAACTCGAATATGACATGGTACAATATGCTTAAGTACCATCGCTAAGATTTGGCACGTTTTTTAAGCCATTCGTTTAGCATTTTAGACGGATATTTAACGTCTTAATGTTAACATAATGTAGCCCTAACCAGTTCAGATTCTTATCTGCCTTCCCCTTCCCTTCTAGGTAGTGTAGTGCATGTAATGCAACATCATAGTGTCATTTTCGTGAACGAGTGTAACATTTGAACTCATTATAATTTATACTAGACCAAACGAGAAGGCACAAGTTCCAATACAATTATATGGCCGGTTCCTACGTTAGCGTGGACAAGGGACTTCGACTTTCTTGCCAAACCAAACGAGAAGACAGACAAACAGTCCTTAAGCATCTCATCCTACGAAATAGGCATAAGACGAGACCGTTCCATATATATCTTAGTAGAGTAGATAGGCGGAGAAAGTGAAACTAACATTAGAGGGAGCTCCCTTCAGTCCAATACGCAACAGCAACGCCGGAACTCAGCTCCTGCTCCGTTGGATCAGCAACACATCGGGTGCTCCTGCAAGTTCAGATAAGCTCTTGAACCAACGATTCAGCAGCTGGGAATTTCAGTTCGTAAGCTGCCTTGGACTGGACTGGAGAGAGCTCTTCCTAATTCTTCCACTCTCCTGCTAATTCTTCCACCGTCTTCCTCTTACTTATCATAAACTGTCGCAGACTCACGAATTGTACAGACTTCACTCTTCTTGATCCCTCTTCTTTCTGTCGACCTGTAAAAAAGATATATAGAGAAAGAACACGAGTCAAGAAATCAGTATAAAACAACCAAACCCTACTTTGTTACTCCACAAAATCTTCATGATAGAACATCAAGCGTAGGGTTTTAACAGTTCCCCACAGAGAGTTGAAGAAAGAACACATGTTGGAATGAGAGTAACATATCAACTGATAAACTTGTAAAAGGGTAAGGTCCGAGGAAGAAGGTTGACGAGCGAGGTTTTAAATAATAATAATAAAAGTAGAATAGGGAAAGAGAAAAGAGGCACTTGCAATTGCAAATGCAAATCTCAGATTCTAATCATATGTTGTTTGAATTTTTCCGACACACAAGAGTACGTTCATGTTCGGTCCAGTCTCTTCTACATCCAATCATACAGCTGGATGCCTCAATTTTTTCCCAATTTCAATCATGCAGCGATGCTTTCTATCGATCCCATCTTTATTTCCATAAGAACGAATCTGCCATGTGTCCCACCCATGACTGCTTCTTCTACTTGGTGCAAGCCATTTCAATCTAGGAGGCTAAGCAGGATGATATTTTACTCGATCATTCAGACCGTCTTATGATCCAAGTCGTATCGATGGCGAACTTGGATTCTATTGGGTTGCAGTAACTCTGCATGTATTAGAATAAAAGTATATTGTATGTCGGTAATGTTATTGATGTGGTGTAATCGAGTAATCATATTGTCTGCGGATATGCATCCCAATCAATTTTTACGAAGAAGATGGGACCCAAATCGCGATCAACTCCCACGGAATGAGCCTTCATGAAATTGCGAACGACGAAGAAGATGGGACCAAAATCGCCAAGGATCTCCAAATCGTGTCGAACTTGATTTGGGGCTTAGGGTTCAAAGGAAGACGGTTGTGAATTTCGTTCAGAGGGAGAGAGACGACGTTGAGTTTGGAGCTTAGGGTTTAGAGGCCTTCAATTTGGGAAGAAGGAGACGATATTCGAGTGACGACGATGAGTTTGGGCCTTAGGGTTCAGTCAGGTTCTCCGCTTGGGAAAGGAGATGACGTTCTCAACTGAGAAGGAGATGACGTTCGGTTGTGAAGAGAGAGAGACGTGGTTTTGGATAAGCAAATTATCCGACGTCGTTTTGCAGAGGTGGACAAGTTGAACGAAGTACATTTGCCACGTTTGCTATGATTAAAATAAGCCATGTTATCATTTTTCGTTATGTAAGTTGGACGGAATTAACGGAAGGATTCGATTGCATCAACTTGGCAAGTTTTGAGACTCCCAATGCACTTATTCTTTAATTTTTTAAACCGAATTAGGAGAAAACGGGAAAGTTCGAGGGGACTTGCAAAATCTCTAATTATATGTAAGATGATTGGACACGTAATGACTGGCAGGGTCATATAATAATAATAATAATGACAAATTTGGAATAAAATAAATGCAAATCAGTTCGTTTTCTTTTACCTTGGAAAAATATTTGGCAAGTGAAGATGGAATATCTCTTCAGGAACAAAAAATAATTGAAATGTGTTTGTATTTCACCGGAACAATGGGAAAGATCTCTCCTTTCGGGTTTCTCTAGCTCCCTTCGTATCATTTGAATGAAAGCAATGAAAACAACAAAAACAAAGTCTTTTTTAGTTCATAAGTTTAGTTTCCAAACAAATTTGCCTTAGTTTCGTTGGAAAATTGTCTTCGCGACGATGCCAAATAGTGCTTTCATTCTCAAACATTGGAGATATTTCTTTATACCAAACATCCTAAAATGTCGGGCCGGCCCTCGCTCTCATGTCTTTGTGCAGTCACCGGTCCCCTTGCCATCGCGTACTTGTCATTGCCTCTCTCTCTCTCTCTCTTCTCATGAGGCTGTGCGGCTCGCGACGGCCGTGGATGGTTGGGCATTGCCGGAACATGTAAAAGAATAGAAAAATAGAGAATGGATAGGATAGGAGTCATTGCATGAATCCAATGATGAGCTCTAGAAGGTAACTTTAAGATGTAAAATTACCACTTGAAATCTTAGAGGATTCCAATTGGTCTCCGTCTGCACGCCGTCAGTGACAAAAGGAGATTGATTGACAATTCCACTGGACGACCAATTCCGAACCCTCGTTACTTCCAACTTCACTAGTTCTTCTCCAACTATCTGGTTCCTCTTCATCTCCTTCCTTGTCCGAATCCGAAACTGGAAGTCACTCAGACAGGACAAGAAAGAAAGAAAAAGGTAACTGCGCGAACAGTTATTCCCTCCCGAGATCAATCCAAACGAGCTGATACGATAATGCATGTTTGAGGAAGAAGCCATATGGTCCTATGGACATGGAAGTGGAGGAATATGTTTTTGAACTTTTTTGCAGAGAAGCCTGCTGCGAACATTTGATGTTTGGGGGATGATGAGTTGGAGCGTTAACGATCACAAACATCTATTTGTACTGGGAGTCTTTCAAATCATCGTCTCTACTGTGACTATGCCTTGTCATTTCGGTTCCCGACCAGCGCAAGAATCAAGCTCTGCAACCTCATCATTTTCTTTCATCGTTTGGCTGATAATAAGTCCATATATTTCCATTTTTTCTAAGTAGTAACGACACCAACACCTGATACGACACGTCGATACATCATTTAAAAAAAAATTCATACACATTAAATATTATATATATATTTATTTATATATACATATAAATTATCATGTACATATAAAAATATCGTGAGTTTTTTTTTCTTTTTCTTTTATTAGGGATTCATGATTAGTTTTTTGTTTCTGATTGGATATATTAATTTTGGGGTGGCTGGGTATATGACTTAAGTATATATATAAAATTTACATTTTGACCCCTAATTTATTGAAAATGCTTAAAATTGACCATGTGCATATCGAAATGACGTGTCAGGATGCTAGACTAGCGTGTCACTGGTGTGTCTGGAGCTCTGAACAAGTGTAGCTCGCATATCGGAGAGTGTCAGACACGACACGAAAGCTCTCGAAGAGTGTCGTGCTTCCTAGCATTTCCTTATGAAAGGAACGATTCACAACCGATGTGTGCACTATCCTGACGCTTCCAGTGGATCAGAGAACTAACGTTGCGCAAGAATGATGTTGCGAATGAATAAAAAGGGTGGATGGCTCGAACAAGAATAACTTGCCATAAAGCAAATCCGAATGCACAAACCATTTAGCACGTGACAATCAAATTCGCTGATATATAAACTGCACTCAATTTTGACACTTTTCAAATTCGCTAATCTCATGTTGCAAATAGATTATATGTGACGTCCTAAAATTTCAAGGCTTGTAAAATGAATAATATTGAATTTTCGAAATTTGAGTGACAATTATCGGATGCATAATTGTTTGTTCTGAAAGGCTTGGAATACCCCTGAAGTGTAGTGCAATAGAGTTCGTTTAGTTTTGTCACGCCTTAGAATTTAGCATCGTATTCCTTCGTGCCCGACCTTAACCTTGACCGGAAATATCTTCAGTCGTCTGAGCCAAATGACCAACCAAACCATAATTATCAAATTACCGTTTTACCTTCGAATATTATTCATATAAGCCAGATGTCATAAATACTGACTTGACCGTGGGTCCCACCTATTAATTACCCCTCAAATCAAGTCAAATCTTACTTTTTCATATTTGACCTTGACTTTTTACCATTTTATCTCTCTCTCTCTCTCTCTCTCTCTCTCTCTCTCTCTCTCTCTCTCTCCTCTCACCCGACCAACCCTCATCCTCCCTCTCCTTTGCGCGCCGGCCGAACCACCACCGGCCTCCATCGTCGCCGTTCGAGCCGTTGCCGTAGCCCTGCGGGCCTCCGCCGCCTCTATTGCGCCGCGCCGCCCAGCGGAGTGTAGCCTCGCGGCTTCGCCATGCGCCACTGTGACCTCACCGAGCCCCGCCGTGCACCCCCGCCGCTGTCCTGCTGCCGTGAGCTTCGCCGAGCTCAGCCGCCGCTGCTCAAAGCCGCACCGAGCTCCGTCGCTACGCCCCTAGCCGTCGTAGTCGCCGTCCAGCCGCCGTTTCGCCTCGAAAACGCCCGCTATTTGAGGTGGTTTGTCGCTGTCCGTGAGCCGTTGTCGTCCGCCATCGTCGTAGCAGCGTTCGTGACGTCGAGCCAAGTTCGTAGACCCGTCGTCGACCGACCGCCGCCACCCGCCACCGTCATTGTGAGTTAACCCCTAATTTTGTATTATGCCGTTAATTACACTTATGATTAGATTAATTAGTTACCATAGTTGATTAGTTAGTTACCGCAGTTAAACTAGATAGTTACCGTGGTTAGGATAAATTAACTGTGGTTAGATTAAATAGTTACTATGGTTAGTTAAATGTTACCGTGGTAGAGTAAATAGTTACTGTGGTTAGTTGAATTACCATGGTTAGGTGGAAAGTTACCATGGTTAATTATTTACTTTACCGTGACTAGATCAGACCTATCTGTTAACTGTTGTGGCGATAAATAGCCAGGGTCGGGATAAGTGTCTGTTAGTAATTATTTGCCCTTGATTGCTGATTGGTTGATTATTGATTGCTTGATTACTTGAATCTGCTGATTGATCACTTAGGGCAGAATATCATGCTTAATTGAAATTGAATATCCGTGTGACCAACTATGTTCTTTGAGCATAAAAGTGGCTGCTGGCCGGGTTTTGAGCATGATGTGATTGTGATTGCATTGGACTAAGGCGAAGTAAGAATTGGCTTGGTTGCCTGGGGTATTTGTGTGGTCACACAATAGTTTCGCATCACCCTAACGTAATTGGGGACGTGGGCGGTACCCTTGATGGCTTGGGTTCGTCACCTGATATGTTCGTGCCGGTGACGTACAGTCTGGAATCCCATGACTTATTGATTGCCTGACAGTTTGTGCCGGCGACGTACAGTCCGGAATGCCACGACTGATCAGATGCCGGTCGCAGCTTGTGATGGGCTGTAGTTCCTTATAGGAAATCCTGGTATGTCGCTTTAGGGGTCCTGAGGGATTATCGATTGCCGTTGCCGGAACGAAGTGGGACGACGCCCGGTCCTGCAGGAAAAGTACTAGCAGCGAGGCTGTGTTGTGACGAGAGTGGAGTATCTCTTGTAGTAATAACTGGAATACGCATGTTGCATAGTGCCTGAGTGCCTGAGTGGTTAACGTGTGTTCTAGTTGTGTACTTTGGCCTGTCGATTATTGATTGTCATGTAATATCTGTTGCGTGGGCCATGTCGGGGTAAGTTTGCATGTGATTGTCTATTGACCGTTGGGCCGTGTATATATATATATTGGATAACCTGAGTTTGGTGTACCTTGCCTACTTGTGGTTTGCTGTTATTCTTGTGCTGCTTGTTTAGGGCGCCTGGGTGAATCGACGTCCTAATCGGACTTAGGCGTTGACTCATTGAGATTTATATCTCATTTGTTGTAGTTAACCGTTTTACAGGTCCATAAGTATGGTGGAGCGTCACGTGAAGTTCGGGGTACCCACCGACTAGACCGCTCGTATCATTCGCCGTCCGGGTCTAGGTTCGGATCGAGTATAGGAACAGCACGTGACGACTGTGTGGGTCAATGAAGGGGATAACCCACTTAGTGGCTTATCTCTTCAAGGCTTGGTTCATGCGTCATGGTGATGATCTCTACGGGTCGATTCGGGAGTTTGAGGGATTCCCGTGTCAGACCCCGATCGTCCGAGCATGGGACCCGCTGGATTTTGATACACCAGACGGGGAGGTGGAGGATCTCGAGTTTGATCCGGATTACGTTCCAGAGACTTCACCGGAGTACCATGGTTGGCTTGGTGATGGCTGTCAATGAGTATGCGCAGCTATGGAGGTTTCTTTTTGGATGGTAGTTTTTGGTAGTAGTAGTTAGCCTTAGATCTGACCTGGTATCTTTTTGTTGGTCATAGGAAACGACCCTGAAGATGCCCTTGTAGATCGGATCGTTTCCCCTTGGGTTAACTGTATATAAATAAAATGGTTGTGCTGTTGTGGTTTGTGTTATCTCTTGATGTCTATCCCTGTTTATATTACTGTCTGGGGTTCTATGTCGCTTCCGCATGCGTTTAATTGAAAGATAAAAAGAAATGGGTCGATGACATGCTTAGGATGTTATCCTTTATCCTGACGTTTTGTAGGGTTGTTGCGTGCCCACTGGTCGGGGCGTGACATTGTATACTCGGGGTGTGCCAAAATTACAGTTCACATTCCTAAATCGGACATCCCAACGATGTTTGGCCATCCATGTCATCGTCACTAGAGGCACACACTGTTCTCGAGTGGAGTCCCTTCATTAATAACTGGCTTACAATACAAAACGCAACTCACATTTAGTAAAATTGAACAAATCAAGTTCTCTTCCTTTTCTCTCCCACTATGTTTTGGGACTTTGCAAGCATGAATAAATTTCTGCAACTAATCTTGGGTGAATGTGGAGACTAGTTCGGCAATTCGTCCAGTTGATAGCCACCGATGAGGATATTCATAATGTGGCTTCATAAACTCTCAGAGATTATATCGCACTCATCTCCCGATTTAGATTTAGGTCTAGATCCAGGAATTTTGCTCTCTCGAACTAGATCTAGATCTGTGAGTTCCTTACAAGTATTTGATTTATGCTTTTTCAACATATTGATGTTGGTGTTACTGCTCGGCGATGGTGATGGAGACGTTAAACCTAGACGCGCACCGCAAGCCGTTGTATTTGATGTGGGAGTTCTCAGTGTGTGCTCATCACTGAATCTAGTGATTGGCCGCCGAAATTTTATGGAGACATATCTACTATTAGAGGATGAGAATGTGCTTTTACTTGCAAAATATGCTTTGTTATTTACTTTTTCTACAGTAATCTGGGAACTTGCAAGCATTCTATATATCTCTCAAATATTATCATGATTAATGAATAGAATCTTTCTTCGACAAAAATAAAAATAAAAATCAAGTTCTCAGATGAAACTTGGCTTCAATACATCCGCGGGCAACAAATTCCAACCAAGCACCCTAAGTAGCAGAACAGCTTCGACTGGATCGCATATTTACATACACGGCCCTCTCTCTTTGCTTTGAATATCTCTATGAATCCGACTCGAATCATTTCCTTTACCTTTTTCATTTTTTGGGCCAGTGTAAATCAGACTCGATTTCGAAAGGCAAGAACAAGTAAAATCCGTAGAACCAAAACTTGGACAAATCAAGAGTTTGGAGCTTTTCATGGGGCCATATGGCCCAGATCAGATCCGAGCCTCGGAGATATGAGACTTTAGCGAGACTTACAAGATATAAAGGGCCCTGGAGGATCTCTGATCATTCATATAACAAATCTCCTACCATTATATTATAGACCGAAAAATTGTCCAAAATTTTTTCAACCTATTGCATTTTTTTCAATTCAGTCTTAAACCTTTTAATTTTTCCAATTGAGTCCTAAACCTTTTTCACGTTTTGCCAATTGAATCCATCCGGTCAATTTTGACCTGAAATCCTGATGTGGATGGCCGCCGTCCTAGGTGGCATGGTCGGCTCTGACGTGTACAAAATTAAATAATATTTTTTGATTTTTTGCCCGATCTGGCGAAGGGTTGCCTTCGCCAGGCCAACGAGGGCTGTTCTGCGTCTCTCACCCAAGGTTGGCGAGGGCGGCCCTCGTCTGAGGCTGGTTGAGAGAAAAGGAAAAAAAGAAAAGAAAAGAAAAGAAATAAAAATAAATCAATTTTTTTAAACCTATTGCATTTTTATCAATTCAGTCTTAAACCTTTTTAATTTTGCCAATTGAGTCCTAAACCTTTTCAGGTTTTGCCAATTAAGTTCATCCGGCCAATTTTGACCTGAAATCCTGACGTGGATGCCCGCCGTCCTAGGTGGCACGGTCGACGCTGACGTGTACAAAATTTAATAATATTTTTTATTTTTTGCTCTATCTGGAAAAGGGCTGCCTTCGCCAGGCCAACGAGGGCTGTCCTCGCCAGCCCAGGCCTGGGCGTCTCTCACCCAAGGCTGGAGGAAAGAAAAGGAAAAAAATAAAAATAAATCAAAAAAATTTCTTGAATTTTGTCCACGTCAGCGCCGGCTGTGTCACGTAGGACGACCGGCATCCATGTCAGGGATTGTTGGTCAAATTTGGCCGGATGGACTCAATTGACAAAATGTGAAAAGAGTTGAGACTCAATTGACAAAATTAAAAAATTTAGGACTGAATTGACGAAAATGCAATAGGCTTATGAACTTTTTTTGGACAATTTTCCCGATTACATACACATACTCCATCTGTGAAATCCATATCTCGACCGTCCTGCCAAAGAAAGACCCGCATCCATCTCCAATGTAGCACGCGTACGTAGCGGCGCACAAACACAATTGTAAGTGCAATTAGTTGCCGTGCCGTGCACACGAGAAGCAGGTCAGGAGATTGTGTAGTTACTTTAGGTACCATTTTGGTTTCGTAAAACGTAACTCGTTTCTTGGTCCATCGTTTTCCAATCGAAAACGATGTTTGGTTATGCTAATTGCTAAATGACAAGTGTTTGCCTCTATGTGTAAATGTCTGGTACCTTTCGCCCATAAGCTACAAGTCCAACATAAATTTCAACTACCCTCACGGTGATGGGATCGAGAGAGGCGCCCCCACATTTTTAGTGTGACCGACCGACCGAACCCTATTTAAGATACAATTCCCTTTGCGGGTCTTGTCCGAACAAAAGCAAAACAAGATCAGAAACAGATGACCAAACACTAACAGCACCAGATCAAGTCCCTCGTGTTGTGAGGAGGCACGTGCTTCTTCGTCGTTACGCCATTGCAAATGCTTTCCCAAGTTTCACTCTGAATGGCAAATTCTGGTCGACGCTTTGGACTCGAGCCTTCAGGGGATCTCCGCGTGTGTTCTCATGGCGTTTTCTCGTTGGATGCGTTTTGTGTTGGTGTATGACCGACTGCCGACTGGGGCGTGAAGTTTAGATAGATAATGAAAGTTGACGAAGGTCCCTTTCGTTCAACTAATCCATGTGCATAAAGGGCAAAGTTTAAACCAAACTAGACCAGGCCAAGAGAAACAACAGCGTACGTTAGGGTTTGGCCCTTTACTTGGAGCGTTGACCGAGATAGAGACCTCTTCTTTATCCTTCCTGTATATAGCGACCACGATCGTTTCCTCTTGCGCATTTAGAGATTAGATTGTTTGTCCTTATAATTATGGTTCTTGTTCAGGAAAAGTACCAAAAATATCTTAAACCTATTACATTGGTACTAATTCAGTTCTAAACCTTTCGGTTGGACCAATTTAATGCTAAACATTTTCATATTGGTACCAACCCAGACCATCCAGTCAATTTTGGCCGAAAATCGCTGACGTGGGCACCGGACATCCTACGTGGCACGGTTAGGGCTGAAGTTGACATTTTAAAAATATTTTTAATGTATTATTTATTCATTCCCTTTTTTCTTTATTTTCTTCTTCCCTTTTCTGTTTTGCCTTCTTTCTTTCTTTTTTTCTTTTTTCTGTTTGCTGGTGGCCATCGAGGGTCGCCTTCGCCGAGTTGCGCCTGGGCAAGGGTGAGCGTCGGCGAGGTTCAGCGCCGGCAAGGCGGCCTCGCTGGGCATCGTATGGGCGAGGGCGAGGTTCAATGACATGATGCCGACCCTTGCTCAGGCTAGGGCGATGCTCCCTGTACCTTGCCCTCGCCCAGGCGACGTCCAGTGAGGTCGCCCTGGCCTGGCTAGATCTGGTTGGGGGTGCCTCGCCGGCGCTCGCCCTTGCTCAGCGCCGGCGAAGGTTGAGGCCGGAGGAAAAAACAAAAAAGAAAAAAAAAGGAAAAAGGGAAAAGAAAAAAAGAACAAATAAATAACAATATTCGAAGAAAAATATTAAAATATTATTATAAGTTGTCCACATCAGCGCCGACGGTGTCACGTAGGATTGTCGGCGTCCATGTCAGCGATTTTCAGTCAATATGACTGAATTGGAAAAATGTGAAAAGGTTTAAGACTAAATCACTTATGATGTTTAGAATTGAATTGGCAAAATTACAAAAAGTTTAGGACTGTTTTGACAATTTTCCGGATAAGGCCAAGAGAAACAACAACGTACGTCAAGGTTTGGCCCTTTACTTGGAGCGTTGACCGTGATGGAGACCTCTTAGGCATGATCGTTTATCCTTCATGTAGTGGTCATGATCGTTTCCTCTTAGGCATTTAGAGAATAGATTCTTTATCGTTATAATTATGGTACTTGTTGCCAAGCAAGTTTCTGTATGCTTACCCTGCAATTTTGTTAAAACAGATGCGAGATAAGCCCTTGGATTAGTGCCTTTAAGAAGACCTTGGGTTTGCCTTAAACTAGGCTAGGATTAGTGAGTGCATTTAAGATGCCAAATAGAGAGGGGCAGAACAAGTAAGTTTTGCCCTTTTTGGCCATCAGTCAAGCCTGCGCAAGTGACAATTGAGTAATTAAGACAGAAAAGTTCTTTGCTTTCATTTTAATGTGTAGGTTATGATAAAATGAAAAACTCCAACTTTTAATCTGTTTAATCAAGTCGTTGGATTTGCTTAACTTTGCTAATTGGATTTGCCACGTTCCACACCTAATTTGTTGGAGCTAAACTTGATTAACTTTTCTACTTATGTTTGTCCCCCCTCAAATCCGATTGATTGGAGCTGATCGCTTGTCGAAGCTGGCAAGATTTAACATGAAAGCCTCTTCAAACTAAAAACTCCGGAGATGGTGATCACAATCAAATCTCGAGCGATACGATTTCTCTACATGAACATTGCTCGCGAGCCTTTCAGATCTAACGTTTTCCAGCTCCAACAGACTTTTAAGCTTCAATTACTCGGATTTGGAGGCGGAGGCGCTTGATTAGAAATTTTTTTGCATATCTAAGAACCTGATTGAACAAAATGCATAAATTCAAATTTCAAAAATATACTTTTTCTAACCTTAGTGATATTGTTTTTATACACTTGATTATGCAATACCCCGCCCTCCCCCCCAACTTAATCAATGCTTTCCATTGCGATATAGACACAAAATACTACGTTAAATTATGTTTTTCGTTGATGGACGTTACTTATTTCGAATTATTATGTCATTATATATAAAAAAAGGTATGGTGTGCTTGCAAGTAGATCCTATCTAAGCACTATCATAATCTGCTATATCGTTTTACAAATCTATTTCCTATGTTGGTCTTAATACACCCGATATCATTCTGCTATGCTGTCACCACTGTCTTCAGAATTTTCCCCAAAATTTGTCAGCCGTAGCACTGCGAACCGCTAAACTGATACCGAGTTACGGCCAACTACCGACACTTGCTAAATAAATAAGTGAGAGAAGTCATAACTTCTCATATAAGGAATAAGGACATAATTGGTCTCTGAATTCTGGCCGAATATGTAATGTGGATCATGAACTTTTAATTTATTCAATGTAGCCCATGATCTTTTGGTATATGTTTAATTTGGTTCCTAAACTATATGAACGTGTCCAATTATGTCATCCCATTAATTTAAGTTCAAGGATAAATATTGAATATTTTTATATAATTCAGAGATTAAATCGAAAAGGTAAAAAAATTCAGGACCACATTGGATAATTTAAAATTTCAAAGATCACATTGCACGTTGAGCCAAAGTTCGAGGATCATTTGTGTCATCTTTCCAATTACAGCGGAGTCATCGTACATGCAGTCGGTTCGTACGATCGTTTTCTTCCTTTTTTTTTTTTTTTGTGTCAAAAGGAAAGGTTACTCCTTTTTTTAAGCTTACTCGTTAAGAAGGTTAAATTGTGAAGAAAGGGAAGGGAGGACCAAATAAAGATGAAGCCTTTCTGTGTTGTGCTGTATTTTATGTGTTTCCGGGGAAGACCCTTTTTCGTTTAATTGATCACGGCCCTGTTGAAGACGTGACTTTACGTGATTCACGGAGGCGATCCGCCGTCGCGGAAAAACGTTATGTCCGGCACGGAATTGCGGTGGAGATCGGGTGCGGTGTACGGCGCGCGCCTTTTCATGCTCCTTCCCCCGTTCACCAATCCGCCTGAATCGCAAGGAAGCACGTAGATGGCTGCAATCAGGGCCGTCGAGCTTCCCTCCATCGTCAACGTCCGACTTCTGATGCGCTTTGCCCTTCCACTAGCTGGGGAAGTGCACAACTCGTTCAGTTTGAATGAAGATGAGATTTTTTTAGCGCCTGTACGTAGCTGGACGGTCTGATCTCTAGGAAACGTTTCGATGGTCTCGTGTGCGCGATGCAAGGATTGCGCAGCATGGTAAGGATTCGGTGAAGCTGACTGCACCAGATGTTGGTCTCCCGAATTAATAAAGTGAAAGGCTGATTAGGCGAAGCAAATCAGGTGAAAGATGCTCCCGTTTTGCTATAATCTTAGTGGGTGATTATCATATTTGATTTAGTCCTACGGAAAGCGGCAAAAAGAAAGTGAGCCAAAAAAGCTGGAGAGAGAGAGAGAGGGGGGGGGGGGGGGGGGGGGGGGGGGAAAGCAGAAGTGGACAAGATATCAAGTGGGGTAAGCAACAGCAGAAATTGATAAAGAACAAAAAAAGCCCACGCTGCTTTTCTCTGCTGCTTCGTTAATGGAGAGAGAGAGAGAGAGCGTTCTTGCTGGTGTCATTCACACCCGCCCTTTTTTCCTCGCTTACTATTCCTCCCCATGTGACTCCCCATTGCCATTTACGTCTCTTTTTCTCTCCTTGTCTGCTCTTTATATGCTGGGAATGGGTGAACTTTTTGCATTCAATTTCACCCATCTGGGATGCTCTGGATGCCGGATTGATGACCAGCTGGCTCTGTTAACCGCTCTCTCTGTCTCGCCCAATTCCTAAGTTTCGCTTTATTTCACGGGATTTGGCGCGGGGCCGGAATCTTGGAAATGCTTCTTCTTCTTCTCCGGTGGCTTCAGTGATATTGGGCTCGCCGGAAAGGAGGAGAAGCAGCCACGAGGCATGAGGAGGTTCTTGATTGCTTTCTTGGTTCTCTCGTGGGCTTCTTCGAGCTCGATAGCAGCTGACTCTGCCTCGACCCGGCATGGACTCCCCAAGGATCCACTCAAGTTCATCTTGGGTCAGTCATCTTATTAGGATTTGGATGATCTTGCCGAAATCGAAGCTTTGCGTTTCTTTCATTTAGTGGTAGTTCTTGGAATGGGATTTTCCTTTTGTTTCGTTGCTAAGACGAGATGACGAATCTTTTCTTTGCATAGAACTTTACAATGGAGGTTATATTCCACTGAGCAGTTAGGTGCAGAAGATTCGTTTTTGGGATTGCCAGAAAGCTGGGTCTTACTTTGTTTGAAGTGTTGTACTGGTTCGGTATATGATGTAGTGCATCGGCGGGCCTGAGATTCTTTGCACTATGTTACTCGTGTTTGTTTGTTAGCAGCATAAAGTTTGTCCCAAGTAATTGAAGCAATGCAGTTGGTGCTTTGTCGTCTAATAGTTTGTACTCGCAGGTCAAGAGAATTTGGGGCCATGGAGAAATGGCATCTCGGAGGATGCCCTTGCAGAAGCGCCAGGGCCAGAACCGAGTGGGCCGCATAGCACACTGGCGTTAGCGGGAAGTAGAACAATTAGGCCTGATGTTCTTCGCGGGTTTAAGCATTATCGAGACGGTTGGGACATTTCTAATCGGCATTACTGGGCTGTAAGTCCGGTTTTTAGTTATTGTTCATAGCATTTCTCAACGTACTATCATAAAAAATATTTAGAAGCATCGAGTCTCTTAGTAGTTATTCCTCTTTGTTTTTCTCTTGTGCAAGTGGACCTAGCCAAATTATATTGTCGTTTTTCTTGGTTCCTTGTATATGTAATGGCATACATGAATATGGCAGATTGAGTTGATGATTTTTGGGAATCAAGTGTCGTCGTAGTACTGGATCCAATAGTTAGGTTAAAGTTTTGCACTTGACTGTTTACCTGTGAGAAACTCTACAAATCCCAGTGACTACTTTGAGATTAAAGGGGATGTCCGTCCTCTGTTTCTTCAGTAGCATTTATAGGGAAGCAAGCCTCACATGATTGTGCATCCCTTCATTTCATTTTGAGAATTACTTGTTTTGGCTCCCTAGATAGCCATTCTGCTGTTTAAATCGCAAGGGTTCCTTGCAAATTCCGTTAGTCTCGAATATAATCTGACAAGGAAAAACAATAACAAAATGATATCCAACAGTTTGTGTTTCGCATACTCATGACATCTACCTTGTCATGATCAAAATCAAGTTGGCATGTGTATTTGTACTTCAGATGTCATCTCCAGCGTTTCGGTGCATATTGATTGGATTTGTGTCATATCCTTTCCAATCTGCAAGGACATGTTGGGTTAGTCATGTTAAAAGATTCTATCGCGTTAAGAACAAGTTACATCTCTGCTATTTACCTGATTTTTATAACCATCTTCCTTTGCAGTCTGTTGGATTCACAGGTGCTTTTGGTTTCGTGCTTGCTATACTATGGTTTGTTTTCTTTGGGTTGGCTCTGCTGGTGCATCATTGCTGCGGATGGAAAATGACAATAAAAGACAGAGGATCTCCCAATTCACAAAGAATATGCCTCATTATGCTCCTGCTCTTCACATCTGCCGCGGCGTAAGAACCCAACTTCAAGCTCATATGGATATATTGTTAATGTCAATGTATTTTCCCTTCCTATTTCCCATTATGTTTCTTCTCTTTATGCTTTCTTTTTTAATTCTTTCATCAACTTTTTTTTTTCTAACTTTTGGTGGTTTATTCGAGTGAAATTCACTTAATTGGATGATGGGCCCTCATTTATGCATGTATAACTCGGTTGGACGTATTAATGCTGGAGTAATATCATGATGGATATGATCATATGAGCACATTATTATACTTATTGCCAAGACGTTTCTATCTGTCTCCCTCTTTGTAAGTTTTGTCTTCTTTAGCAAATCACTCATGCATTGTGTGTGGATAAGAGGTAGAGGGATAGAGATTTCCGTGCGTCCCATTGATTGTTCATGTGGAGATTTTTCCGGTGGAAGCTCCTATGCGACTTTTCTCTTCTTCACATTCTCTTTGAACTCTTATTTTATCATTCATATTATGGTTTACTTGGCTTTCTGTAGTAATGTGATTGACAGAATGGCCTCTGCCAATTTAACTAAGATATATAACATCTGAAAATTGATCTACAAGATTTCATTGCCAATAGAATAGTCACGGATGTTGAATAAGAAACACTCTATAAAACCTTTGGATCTTCTGTTCATTTTCAAGCTTTTCTTAATGCACTCTTTATCTTTGTATGTACAGGGTTGGATGTATACTTCTATCTGTTGGACAGGATGAATTTCATGGTGAAGTTTTTAGTACTCTGAAATATGTTGTCAACCAGTCAGACTACACGGTGCAGACACTCAGAAATGTTACCGAGTATTTGTCTCTTGCAAAGAATATCAGTGTGGCCCAAGTTTTCCTTCCATCCAATGTCATGAGTGATATAGACAGGTTAAATCAAGATTTAAATGCTGCGGCAGATACTCTGGCAGAGAAGACAAGTGAAAACTCTGGAAAAATAAGAAGAGTATTTAATGCAGTGTATGTATTGTCCTTTGCAACAATTTTAATATACTGAGCTTTTATTGGTATTTGAAGCAACAATAGGTTTTTTCAATCCATTCGTGCAGGCGCTCGACATTGATCACTGTGGCTGCGGTGATGCTTCTGTTATCTCTCATTGGACTTTGTATGTGTCTGCCACACTGCTATTATTTGCAATCTCTATCTGACCAGTATGTTTTTATTTCTCCTTGTCTTCTTGCTTTGAACTGATTCATTGTATTTTCATCTCCCAGTGTTGTCTGTACTTGGCCATCGGCATGCAATATACTTGTAAGGCTTTTGCATTGACAATGATCTTTTTGCAATCCAACAACGATTCGTATTTTTGCCCATTATTGTTTTATTACTCAAGTCTAACGTGCTATCTCGTATCTTTGCAGATTTGTCATAAGTGGGTGGCTACTTGTTGCTGTTACTTTCATCCTCTGTGGAGTTTTTGTAATTTTCAACAAGTAAGATGCTGAACTCCACTGCAAGCATTTTCGTCGATTCTCCCTAGCCTCTGACTCAGTAAATTGATAGGCCTGCTTGTAGAATTCTATATAGGTGCATGCAAGATTTGGACTTTGTTCATTCATTAATTTCTAGAGATATATATCTGCATGCTGACTTCATTAATTTAGTATGCTTGAGGTTTGATGTTTGATATACTAAATTTGAACCTTCAACTGTTCCCTTTTGTTCATTAATTACTTCTATTTGTCCTGTTATGCATTTTTTTTCTGATGCATCCTAAAACTTTTTATCTTTTGCTTGCACTGCCATTATATTCACTGGCTGTGCCTTTCATGACTAGACTAAAAGTCACTCCTGTTGCCTGAATTTACATCTTCTTAAGATCTTTGATGTTTTGAGGACGTATTCATGTCATGTGAATAAGAATACTGGGTATGATAGAAACATGACTGTTGCTTTCCTCTTTATCTCAGTGCAATTTCTGACACGTGCATGGCAATGGAAGAATGGGTGGAGAATCCCCATGCTGAATCTGCTCTTAGCGACATCCTTCCTTGTGTTGACCAGAGAACCACAAATCAGACACTAGTACAGAGTAAACAAGTCATCACGGATATTGTCAATGTCGTGAATCGATTTATATATACCTACGCCAATACATACCCAGCCCAGGGCAATCTCTATTACTACAATCAGTCTGGACCTATGATGCCACCTCTCTGCTATCCATTTGACTCTGTCCTGAAAGATCGCCAATGTGGATCGCAAGAAGTGTCCATCGCTAATGCTTCTCTGGTATGATACTCGTTAAAATTATTTTGTCCTCCTCTTTCTAGTAAGAGAACAAGCTGTCGCAAACATACCCATTTGTGGGGACACATTACGTCCTTAGTGCTTTAGTTAAAGCCGTTAAAAGAGATAATTTTTATCATTCACGAGGTCCACATCTGATGCCTTTGTAAAAAAAAAGACCTGGTTTGGGGAGCGTTGATAATTCTTTGATTTGTTATCAGTGGTTAATTTTTGTCGTTTTGTTTCTAACATATATACTTGTGAGAACAATTACTTTGAAGCTAAGTGAAACATACAAATGCACGAGATCTGGGGATCCTGTGCGTTTCTCTGCTTTGCTTTCCCTGACGAAACACTTCTGGGCTTTCCCTTTTGTATTCTTTATCATAACTAAATCCCAAAGTCTTTCACTGTTTTTGTTAAAGTTTTGAACCAGTGAGTGAAAATCACTAAAAACGTCCTTCGATATTTCAATAAAGATTGGGGTTTGCTTGCCTCGTTGCTCTGAATAACCTGTGGTAGTTTAAGAGAAACGGTCTGCCAAGCAATGCCTAGTCCCTTTCCTTGTACTTCAACTGGTTGCATTGTAAGTCCTAATAGATTTTTTAACTTCTCCATTAAGTTTGAAATGTTTTCAGGTCTGGGAGAATTACACATGCCAAGTATCTGCATCGGGCATATGCACTACAACCGGTAGAATCACCCCTGCAATTTACACGCAGTTGGTGGGGGCGGTGAATGAAAGTTATGCGCTCGAGCACTATGCCCCTCCTCTGCTCAGCCTCCAAAACTGCGATTTCGTGAGGGACACGTTCCAGGAGATCACTGCAACTCATTGTCCTCCTCTGGAAAGTCATCTGAGGTTGGTCAATGCTGGACTGGGCTTGATCTCTATTGGAGTCATGCTATGCCTAGTCCTCTGGATACTCTATGCAAACCGCCCCCAAAGGGAGGAGGTGTTTGCGAAGCTATCCTTACCAATCAAAGTCTGCAGGAACTTCAAGAGTAATACTAACGAGACCAATATCAACGGCGGCAACAACTACAACAAAAACAACAATGTTTGTCATGATACTGAGTCACCCAACACGAGTAGTGGATTCTAGATCCAATAGTAGAGTCATTACAGAAGTCGGTAGATTCCTTTTCCTGCTTTTTATAGCTCAAGCGTCCTTCTACGGCAGGAAGAAAACCAAGTGGGGCAAAGCTTCACTTTGAGTTTTGAGGGGTAAAACCTTTTCTACCGTATCCTGTTACTAGCATATAGTAATTTCATTCTTGTGTTTTTTCCTCCCAAAAGAAAATGTGGCTTGTGAATCTAAAAATCACGGCATCTGCTGATTATTGTTGCTCGTAAATATGGCCTGGCATTCACCGGTTTTTGGCTGGGAAGTGACTCTACCGTCATAGGATTGTTGTTGGGCTGTTTGATATTTCCAAGTGTTTAGGCTGCGGTCATCTTCAGATTAGCGTGTGGCTGATAGAAAGAATGACACTAGCCGTTTATAGAGAATCTATATGATTCAGAAAGCAAGAGCAATTTTCTGTGAGATTAAAGGCCAGTAGGTAGAAGGCATAAGGTAAAAACGCAAATGAATGGAAAAGGCATAAGGTGTGTTCATCTGTGAAGAATTTTCTCCGGGGATCAAAGAAAACAGAGAGGGATCATGGGCACTGAATTAAAAAGCCCACTGAAGATCAGCATCTCTGTAACACTGCACCCTGTTTTACATTGTCAAATCTCTCCAAAACCACACACTCGTCCAACTAGAAATGCAACAGATTGACCAGAACTCAACAACAGAGTTGAGTAGAGACCAGTGCGAAGATCGCGAGCCAGACCCGAAACTGCCTCTTCACCCATCTCTTCTCCTCGAAATGGCCACTCTTTTCGGACCCTTTGTGCTTCGCGTTGTCTGCCCTGCTTTTCGCTCCGATCATCTCGCGAACCCCATGGACGACGAACCACTCGTTCGCGTACAGTTCCGGGTGCACAATAGCGACCTTATTAACCATGAAGGTGTCACCGGATTTCGTGACACGAACACCATACCCTTTCTTGTACGTCGGCAGTGCAGGCCCGTTACTAAACTCAGCCAGATCACTCCACAGAAGCTTACACCGAACCACGTGTTGAAGGAAGATCGAAGCGTACTCGCTGAAATTGCCCTTTTTGTGCGTCATCGCCTTGTCAACTGGCGCGAACAGAGTCAACGAAGCAGTCCGATACTCAAACCCCAGAAGCTGCGTTCCGAGAATCGAACCCATCACAGAGTACCCTGAAGATCTCATCTTTCTTGAAGCCTCGTGGAACGAACTATCGCCTGGAAAGCCTGCGCGATTGCCCCTCTTCAGCGAGGAGACACAGTTCAGATCGGGCGTGGGGCCCTGAACGGGCGAAGAGAGCTCGAAAACCGGGTCAAAGAACCTCTCAACTCCGAAAACCGTTAGGGACTTGTCGGCGAACAGAGGCGAGCCGTCGATCTTGACGCTGTTGAGGGAAACGGATGGGTCACCCGGCAGCGAAGTGACCACAAGGGAGCGGTTGCCCAGCGCGGTAGGGACGGCAGTGCCATAGGGAAGTGAAGCGAGGAAGTGACGGGAAAGAGAGAGTGGAGCGAAGTGGAACTGGAGGAGAGAGAGCGAGGGCTGGCCAGAGCGAGAGAAGGCGGAGTCGCGGGGAGCGAAGATGGTCAGGGACTGAGAGTGCTGAGAGTGCGGGACGACCGACGTCTGAGAGATGAGCTCGAGGGTCAGAGCCATGGAGGTGAAGCGGGCACCGTAGAGGGTCTGGGCGGCACGATGGAGGGAGTCGGAGCGAGGGGCAGAGGAGAGAGAGAGCGGAGAGATGAGGATGAGGACGACGGTGGTGGTGGTGAGGAAGACCAGGAGTAACGACGCCATTGATGGAGAGCTTGGGGAGAGTGGTTTCCAGTTTGGTTACTCTGGTGAAAGTGAAGAGCACTCAGAATGAGCAGAGAGGCTTCTAATCAACAAACCCGAAGATTTGGCGGGAGATTGCACTTGCACCGTTTTGTTAGTTAGAAATCGTTCAGCTTTTGGCGGTTACGATACAAATGACTAAACTGACCTCAGAGGCTGAAGTGGGTTTTGTATTTTCCATCTCAGAGGCTGAAGCGGGTTTTGTATTTTCCATCTTTTGGCAAATTATACTCTACATCTTATAAATCACCGATACGTAAACACTACATAGAGACATTGGTCGTGTGCTCGCGACATCCGAGAGTTATCTCGAGGGACTAACAGAGCAGCTAAGGGTTTGAATAGTCTAATTGACGCGAACAGAAATTACAAGCAAATCAATCTAATTATCAAACTTGAAGAAGATAAGTCTCCATGGAGAGATCTCCAAGCCATTTGAAAGAAATGTGAATGTGGAACGAGGGGAACGCAGGAGGCAAAGGAGGATCCAACTTGCACATTCGAAGCACCCCGATACATCAGTCGTGCTCATCCGGGCCTTACCGAACGTTAAGATACGGCAATCCATTCAAATTCGATCAGCCAAAAAGGAGAAAAGAAGGTGCCATAACCCATCGTTCGATTCAATTCTATGCCTGACGAACAAAAATTGTCATGCTTGCTCCTTTGCCACGAGAAGTAACTAATTCCCCTTGGACAGGAAAGAATCCCGCTCGATCATCAATGTATAACAACTCCGTAAAGCACAAATACAAGACAAAATTGGAACTGAGAAATCCACAGTGACACCAACTGGTCACCCTCTACCGTACTTTTAGAACAAGTACATAAACAAGGCCACGGAATTGCACAATCTCATCTAAACTCATGTAATTTTGTCCAAAAAGTATCTTTACAATCCATATCAGACCTTCGAAAGGCAGTAACTTTGTAAGGGCCCAACTGGTACGAGAGTGGGAATTCCTATTGCAGAGGTTGATTTCACCTTTTTTTTTTGGCACCTCAATGTTGTGTAACAACTGTCCTTCAAAAAATATGTTAATTCCAGCTTCTTCTTGGCCTGAAATGTTGTTGAAGGAAACAAAAAACAAATAAGAAGATCAAACTCCAAACAAATAAACGCTCCCTCTCACTCTCTCTTCTCCCCCCCAACCCCCAAAAAAAAAATCCAAAAGAAAGGGCCGGCAATCCTAGCACCCGAGAACATTTTCGGCATTCTACCCGCTATAAGATTTTTTAGTTATTTTCCCTAATCTGATCAGTACCTAATCAAAATCATATGTTTTTATAAGAGTGTAAATGGTGGTAATACTTCCGATTCTTCTGCCGTGAACGCCAGTAGCACGCAAGGGCTCCAAAGGCACAGCTAGCAACAGCAATTGCTAAAGCAGCTCCGATAGGCACAGCAATCGCGTTCGTCGAGGCCGCTGAATCTTCCAGAGCACCATTAGTTCCATCGTTCTGAATAATATCTTTCTTCTGGTAAACAGACACGAGTGTCTTCCCATAGTAATGCGTCAGAAATTTAAAAACCTCATCCTGGTCCCAGTCAATCTTACTAGAACCATCGTTCCTTCCACTGTCAGACCGATGACAAGATGCGCAAAGCTGCTTTGGAGGCCAAATGATCTTTGGAAACTTGGGATCGGCAGTGCCTAGAGAAGCTTCATCTTTCATCAATCTCACATTTACTTCGTTATGCGTACTCCACAACCAAAGTGCAAAATCACGTGTCGTCTTGAACGGAGTAGAAATGCTGAAAGAAAATGAAAATATTTGCACATGGTAAATAGTAATAATACTTAAAAAGCTTAAGCACGTGGTTATTAATAGTTGTACCTTGAACACATTGCATAGAAATGTTGGCGACATTCCTCACAGATGAAAAAGTTGTGGATAAAATCGCATATGGCTCTAAATGCAAACTGACTCTCTCCATCTTCAATTCTTACAGATAGAGAATGAAGCAGAACCCACAATCCACAGCTGCAAAAGAACCAAATTGGCTGAATTAAAAAGGTAGATGAAGACTGAATAGTAATTAGGTAGGAGAAATTCTATAGATGCTCATATTTTAGACAACAAAGGACACTTCAACAGTTCAAGAAAAAAAAGGGGATGGCTTTGCAATAACCAGGGCTGGGACATCAATTATAAATGCAACTACCAGAACTGTAGCTAAGCACTGAGGAGTCCAGAGGCACACTAACCAAAGAGAACTGAATTAGTGTCTTCCCAATAGCTGTCCCATTTTTTTTTTGGTCGCCAATAACTGTCCCATTTAAAAAACCAAAATCTGGTTCATACAGCTAACTATGCAAAAACAGGTCATTCCAACTATCACCTCCACTGCTTGCCTTTTCTCTCACTAACTAACCCCCTAATCGACACAATCTAAACATCTTCCGGCAAGTCAAATGAAAGGCAACTGGCCCAAATTGCTTGTCTCCCCATAGAAAGGCCAGTTAAGAAGCCTTTTTACCAAAGACAAAAAGAAATCCAATTCTTCTTGCCAACTTTGGATCAAGTAAATATAAGTCAAAGAAGCACATCACATCAATTACAGCAACAAAATGAACTCATTGCAGGCATTCTACAGAAGCACATGGATCACAAACTCTGCGAAACAATAAGTGAAGAATACAGCGCCAAGTGTGCATGACCTCTATACTGCACACTCACAAGAGAAAGAAGTTTACAGGGGAATTGTTCAAAATCCACTATCATATGTTGGTAGGAACAGCATTAATATCTTTGATAAGTTCAATTATCAGGAGTATCCTCCTTAGACGTAATGTAACAAGAAATGACATGAGCTTCTGCCAAATTATACTGAACCTTCCAAAAATGATGCTTAGGTGCAGAGTGAAGACAGGCTTGAAATAAAGGAGAACAATAATACCTAAATCCTCTAGTATCATTCTTGCTGCCACGGCAGAACATCTGCAAACAACAAAAAGATAATCCCAAAATTGAGCTGCTGAAATATATAATTTATCAAATTCCATGGAGATGGAAATGTGAAATATTTCCAAGAAAAAAGTTTCTTCTATTGTTAAGTCCAACATTTAATACGTATGAGCATGGTGAGAAAAAGTTGAAAATAAAAACATCAGCTTATTTTGGCACCTAGCTCTAGTGGGCTGAGACACAATACCCAACTGCTATTGTTGCAAAATTGATGACTGCTCTTCAACATCTAACTTTCCTGGTTTCCCACAGGCAACCTCTAAAAAGAAGTATTCAAGCATTGCTTGAGAGGTGCTTGCCACTTATGTATCATCTCATGTTCTCTTTTACTGGCACTTGGGGATGTCGCAAACCCATCATGTTTGTTGTTTGATGCACTGCAAAAGTGTCAAATGGACGAAGGCGACTGTGGCTATTGTGAGTTTCTGTGGCTGGTATCATTATAGCAACCTAGACCAGAAATCAGGTTACCAATTGCTTGCTGAACCTTTTGATTTGCGTGAGCCAACCTCCTTTCCTTCGGGGTTCAACCTTTATTTGTAACCTTTTCACATTTTCTTTCTCATCTCGTTAAGATTTGACAAGTCACACCAAATCATTGAAGTTCAACATTATTCTCAAGTTAAAGGCATCACTACCACAGAGTCCAAAGACCAGTTAAAATACTGTCAAGCACCCTATGAAACTCAAGCAGCTCTACCTATTATAATTTCGTTCTTGTGCTATGGCCGAGTACGACAGTTTCACACCAACATGTGAAAATCAGATGACCTAATAGCTTTTGGCAAAGAATAAAAGTTTGGAGTAAGAAGAACTTGATTGCCCAAAAAGGATCACACTAGATAACATCTAATGCAGATAAAGAATGTTCAAGCAACGAGACTTCTGTTACTACTTAACCATGAGAAATGGACACTAAGGCTCCGTTTGTTTAGCGGAAAATGAATAATTTGGAAAATAATTTCATAAAAATGATCGTTTGTATCGCTTGAAACATCAGTCAATGGAAAATGTTTTCATTATCGACAACAATTTATGTGTAAATTTTTTCGTGGATGATCAAAATATTTTTCATTACTTTTGTACCCGACACAAGCGATCATTTTTAGGAAAATGTTTTCCAAATCATTCATTTTCTGCAAAACAGGTTTATATGTCTCTAGGCTAGAGCATGCTGGAAATCTTTCCTGCTCTCCTCAACATTACAATGAGATCTGCCATAACTGTGTCGTTTCTCTCTTTCCCCGACTGTAGTAGTCTAACCTCAACGAATTAAACGACATTTCAACAAACATGAATCGGAAGTGCCATGCTATTATTATTGAAATACATCAACACTGATCAGATGCAAAAAGTTCATAAATCTCCTATATAAAAATATCCAGAATTCAACAAAAGTAGAGAATGCAATTTTCAAAGAAGTACGACAAATAAAATTAACAGTGTACCCACCCAATATCCACGAGGAACTTCTTTTCCGCATATCTGGATATTATGAAAGGCTGTCTTGCCATCACCACTAGAAACTTCCTGTCTGTCAAGTGTCAGCATATCCAAGGGAGAAAACTCATCAAAGTTGACAAGAACTTCTGCACTACCCTGACGACACCTAAAACAGACAGTCTAAGTCAAAAACTAGTGAGGCAGAACATTCATGGGAATCATGGTTGCACAATAAAGAATATAAACTAACCGCTTCGAAGGGTGATGCGCAACCAGAAGTTGCAGAAATTGAATGAGTGAGGCTCGAGTTTCCAACTTGATCTTTTTCATATTATATATGGAGGGACCGGAAATGAAATTGAAGACAATGTAAGTGATTGAGCAAAATTTGGAAAGACGCAGAGAATAGATCTCACAGAACCATATCAAAGGTAAATGAATTGCACCTTGTGTTCTAAAATGATGTCGAAGGTAGTGGATGTGGCCTCCTCAACATCATATACAGCCCGTGAAATCTTCAATTAACCATTTCATAGTTAATAATAGTACTGAAGAGTATATTTAGATAAAAAAGAACTATTTTGGACTACAATGATCCCACCTGTTCAGGGTCTGAAATATTTGACGAGAGGTGCTCATTTTCAAATTTCTCATCATCCAAACCATATGAGCTGTACATTCAGTATTGAACAAAAGAGAAAAAAATGAGAAGTCAAAGTTTAACTCTGCAGTACTTAATATGTGGCTCAAATTCTTCAGACAGACAAGATTGTCGTCCACAAACGTGAAAAGAAAGGTAAAGCCTACATCACTTCGAAGATCAGACATGTCTCAACCTAAATGTAATGTAGCTCACTGTTTGAAATGTAATAAGTAGGTCCTCATATTGAATTCTCAATTTCACTCCCTGACAATTGTGATTATTCAGGATACACTCTGATAAGTGCTAAGTGAATCAGCATCTATTGAAAAACCCAAGCACAACAAATATAAGTTAACCAAACTTAAAATGCCTATATTATATTCCAAGCATGGAATTTTGCGTATGTTTTAGCTGTCAATCTGGGAATCTAAAAATTACAGATGACTAATTTGTTAGTACATTCCAAAACCGAAAGGAGAAACTTATCTCAGGTTGAAGAAAGGATTGAAGTGGCTGGATGCATTTAATAGAATGTCCCAAGACTTATAAGATAAACGACGTGCCGTGAATAATCACTTTTTTTTTTTTTGGTGGAAGCCATGAATAATCACTTAGTAACCAGAAAATACTAGAGATACTTCTTACCTGCCTATTTGCTTATTGATCCAATTTAGCAGGTGTTCTGCAGTCCGTCCATCATCAATTACACGTATCTTGCTTTTCTCTTGTTTAGGTTCCCAACCGGCAGCAACAAACTTGGAAGGAGGCCCCCAGAAGAGCATAGGATAATGACTCACAGAATATTTATCACAAAGTTTGTTGTTTATCTGCTCTGCCAAACAATAAAAACAGGCCAAATAGCTGAATCATGTATTAAAGAGAATCCAGCAAAAGACCATATCAGCAAGCTAATCTATAGTACAACAACATGGATAAGTGAAACGACAACGGGCCAGCATTTTCAATTTTCAGAGAGATGGATGGTACAAAAAAGTGGTGGTCTTCAAGTACTGGACCCGTCCATCTTTATCAGTAGCTAATTTGCAAACTATTCTTTTTCCTTTTGATAAACATTTCATTGTCTAATAATAGCAGCCTGAACATCAGATATTCGCCAACACGATTACCTATCGAATTCGAGATTCCTATATCATTTTGCACAACCATGCCAGTACTGATCCATCATACCACAAGTCCAGATACAAGTACCAGCGCTTTTTTGTCCGTAAAGCAGTCTATCTAGGCAACAGTATTTGAATTGAATGAAATGCTGACACAATAATTTTAAGTACCTTCAGTGCGCAGTCTACTCTTGTCATCAAAACTATCCCAGGATGCGCCGCATCAGGTCCATTGAAAAGTCTAGCCACCTTCTCATATTGAGGCTACAAAATGGAATATTAAAAAGTTACTAAGAGAAAAAGATAACTATTTCAATATTGGAGATGTAGCACTAGGATAGTACCTTGTAATTTCTACATGCAGGACACCTGCAAGATCAATAATCAACAGCAATCAGAAATTTAGTCATACATACCCAACCACCAATCCATATACCCATGCTGCCACACAAAAAAACCTACATAAACACACGCATGAACACTCAAACTTGTTGGGCGCGCGCGCACTAGAGAGAGAGAGAGAGCATGCACGGTCCATGCTTGCAAAGGTCATACAAAAGATCATTACTTCAGAATGCAGGGTTGGTCGCTAATGGTAAGTTGGTGTTTACTCGATTGGGCCAATCATATTCAAGCTATCAGGAGTGTTAGTATTTAGTACTATGATCAGCTGCAGCTATCTGCTCTTCTAGTGTTACAGGCCAACTTATAGCAAGGCGAGAGAGCATTGGGGTGAAAGCCTGCATCTCAAAAACAATGTTGTCCTTAAAATTCATATTCTAAGCAACTCATCCACATTGTCTTTGATAAACCTGCAAGTCGCATGATTTTTTTCATCTCTACTCTTTCAACTGGTGCTCCTATTGGCTCCAATAATTTTCAAACATGATATCTGTATCCACAAACCAAAGGGTTGCATGTACCAATACTAGTAATAAGGTCATTCCAAGTCAGTATTAAATTAAAATTTTCTGCAGCTTGACCATGAAGGGCTCACTGATATGCAACAAAGCAACCTCAAGATAATGGTTCACAAATGTTTGGAGGCTCAGAACAAACTGTTACGTCTTGCCTAAATACTCAACAAAAATTATCATGTCCATTGATGCAAGGGCAATCAAGCCCAATGAACAAATACAGTAACCACTACGCAACATTCAGTCCTTTATCTTACCGACCACCATAGATTGATATTTGTTAGTGAGGAGTACCACCATAACCTCACCGTCTAAGAGTTCTTGGCAGCTTGCTGCTTTCTCTGACTTAAAATAAAGGCCGACAAATATATAAAGATGGCCATGACATTGTCTCCCTGATGACCGGCAGAACCATCTACAAAAGGGGTCAGCCCTGACTAAACTTTTGTTTATTAAACATGCTTCAGAGCTACACCTCTATGCTGGCTACTCATAAATATCCATCCTAAGCGAGTCAACCAGCTTTCACCCAACGAGGACAATTTTTTTCCTACTGCTACCAAGTTCCTAATTCAAGTGAAAATATAAATTTCCAACAGAGCTAAACGGAAGCAGATATCTCTCGCACAGTCTTCAGTTGCTCATGAGCAATGGAGTAACAAATGAACATTCTACTTCATTAGCTCAGACTACTACCACAGGTCAGATGCAACACCGGTAGAGCTCACATAAGCGCGCCCACTAACCTGATCTGAAAACTACCAGAAACGCTTCTATATCACCTAACACAAATCATTTCGCTGGAGAGACGGGTTCCCGAACGGGAAATGAATCGCGTCAAACGGAGTTTCTAACCAAATCAAAGCGAAGCATAATCGAACACGCACGCACACAATGATGCTATTGAGAGGTAAAGAAGCACTGACCAGTGGGCGAAGAACTCGACCACGGCGTAAGTAGCGGGAGAGCCTCCGAGGGCCGCATCGAAGTTGGTGGCGTTCAGCTCGACGGCGTAATCCGCGGCGGGGCCATTGGCACCGACGGCTCGCAGAATCGAACGCGATCCGACCGCGGGCGAGGAAGAAGACGCCGTCGCTCGGTGAGAGCTCAGTAGCACCAGATTCACGAACAGCAGGATCGCAGCTATCCAAGACATGGAAATGGATCCCGCAAGAGAGAGAGAGAGAGAGAGAGAGAGAGAGAGAGAGAGAGATTTCTCCGATCTAGCTATGGCGAACAAAGTTCATAGAGGGGGGGATTCGGTGAGGAAACAGCTTGAATTGGAATTAAGGTTTTGGGATCGATGTCTTTACGTTACAATTATCTACGATCTTTTTTACCAAGGGGTCTGATTGCTGATTAGTTACGGATTTGTTCAGGTTTTGGTGGGTGTCGCCGTGTCGAAAGTAATTGGTGGGGGCCACACTTCTCTCGGCAAAGGCGGGCCAAAAGCCCACGGTTTGGCCTAAGTTCATTACTTTTTTCAACTTTTTGAGAGAATCTAGGTTCTATGTCTATGAGCAAATTGAGCATCTTTTTTTTTATCACTCTTATCTACAATCTTTTCGAAGGTTTTTTTTTTTTTTTTGAAGTATCGATTGGAATAAAAGAGTTCGGTAAATGAAATGGACAAGACTGACTAATGGGGCGATCTCTGTTTATTGGTTCGAGTTATGAAACTCGAAAGTAGTGGTTGTTATCCTCAAACTCCATTCCTTCTTATCAAAGACTCTGTTATAAGGAGTAGTTGAGTGAACACATTAAATGAGTAGGTCATGTTAATGTCCGATAAAGTGTCTATCTATCATGTTAGTTAGTATACTAGTTTTGCAGAACATGCCTAGTATTATCCATTTTGACTACATTGTATGGTCTCAATCTTGTCTTTTTTTCGTTTTTATATGAGATTGATGGTTTTGGTTGCTTCTCGAGCACCAAAAGATGTAACCCATATCACGTTAGTTAGTATACTAATTTTGCAGAACATGCCTAGTATTTTCCATTTTGACTACATTGTATGGTCTCAATCTTGTCTTTCTTTCGTTTTTATATGAGATTGATGGTTTTGGTTGCTTCTCGAGCACCAAAAGATGTAACCCATATCACGTTAGTTAGTATACTAATTTTGCAGAACATGCCTAGTATTTTCCATTTTGACTACATTGTATGGTCTCAATCTTGTCTTTTTTCGTTTTTATATGAGATTGATGGTTTTGGTTGCTTCTCGAGCACCAAAAGATGTAACCCTCTACAACTAGAGTTACCCAGTATTTGCAGATCTCATGGTAACAAGACATGATATCTTGATAGAGCGGGTTAAACAAGCTAAACATTTCAGCAACGAGAAGACAATGAGCATTAACATAAATGCGTATTCTTTAAGGCAGAGCAAGCTAATGTGAATCTACAGAGGTTTAACAAGGACCATTACAGTACACTACCGTGATTAGTTATATTCACTCCAATATGGAAAAAGCAGCACACCACATGGAAGATTAAGCACAAACTTGTTTGGGTTGAACTCAAATTTCTGCTCCTAGTCATTTCTCTCTTCCAGAAAAAGTATCTGGCTAAGGCATTTTTCCCACCATGAAACAACGTAGAGTATGTACAAGTGCAATCACTGCATATTCTCTTCGTACTTTTTACGCTTGAGGACCACAAAGAATGTGATGGTTTCATGGCTTTCTGGCTTCTGGAAAAAGGGAGATTTCGCCACTTTGAGCGAGAACCGGTGGAACAAGTCGTCGATGATGAGTTCATCGCCGAAATGATGGAGCAATAACCCCTCGGTTGCGGCTCTTACGAAGAGAGAGAGCGATTCCTGGGTGGAAAGAGCGACGTGCATTTTGGGGTGGCTTAGGGTCTGAATCCTCTGGATGTTGAAGAATCTGTTTCGACCGATCACTTGTTGCAGCTCTTTTTTTGATGGGAAATACATTGGCAAGTTGAAGCTCTCTACTTTGGCTTTGCTTAGGATCCCCTGCGTCCCCAAAATTCATATTCAAAGTGATAATACCCCTGCTTAATTCTTGGAGCCAAATAAGATTGTCGCCATTTGTATTATCTTTGTCCACTTTTCACGTGCAATGTCAATGCCTCACCATGCGTCAAACATCAAGTATACGACAAAAAAAAATAAAATCAAGTTTAATCGTTTAATAAATAGATTTCTACTACACATATTGAACACATATTAACACCGTCGAAATAATAATTAGTTTTTCATCCTGGGATAGACAGCTGAACAACCAACAATATGTCGCACTACATGATTTTCACTTGGATATGTTATTTTTCACGGAAGTAAATGCATGCTTTGTAGCATAGATCTCTAGACTTAGTATTGCAACTTTCAAAAAAAAAATTCACAACAAAATGATGTACGAAACCACATAAAAGATTTCGTATTTGAGATGATACTTTTCTAGCTCTTGTGAACTTACTTTGTCGAACATGATTACTTAATTAAGGAGGTACTTTTCTAACTCTTGTGAACTTACTTTGTTGGAATAATTAGGATGGACGATGCTAATGTGACCATCCATTGTCATTTGACAGTGGACGGTGCTTTACCAGCCATAAAAGATTTGTGGCTGGCAAATAGCAATAAAAACGAAACACAAAAAAGGGAATTGTGAAAAAAAAATTATGGTAGGAATAACACAGTAAGACTATGTGATCGTCGCGCAAGCATTACCCAATTAGGACATCCAACTCAAACACCCTACTGCTAACCTTCATGAAACAAGTATTAGTAAAGCGAAGTTTATTAGCGTCGCCAAATCTTGTTAATCAACCTCAAATGCATAATTCAGTCTCTCTAATCTTATTCTTGCGTACGATCTCATGCATCAAGTGTTAGCCCATCCATGCAATTACGTACCGCTTTGGCCATGTCCACAAGGCAAGAACCCAGCAGCTCCGATTCCAACCCTATTGTGGTCTGAGAATCATGAACCAAATCCGGCTCACCAGGCAAGACCATAAATATCAATCCTTCACTGACCATCTCCTCCGCTCTCGCACTGAGAAACGCCTCCATGTCTCTCCCGAACTGAGCAGAGTAAGCCCCTACGACCTCCGCAGGGGAGCTCGCGTAGTGAATTCTCTCTCCATTCCAAGCACGGGAAGTCTTGTCCAATATCTCTTGCGGAACTCGGGACAGCCAGTGGAGCGCAAAGGACGAGTATGCCAAATGTAGGGACGCGGCCGGGAGGAGACGGCCGTGGAACGACCCTGGGGCCGCCGCCACGTAGTACCGCCGCCTC
Source organism: Lenwebbia sp. NSW1173648 (assembly GCA_029784005.1). Taxonomy (NCBI): domain Eukaryota; kingdom Viridiplantae; phylum Streptophyta; class Magnoliopsida; order Myrtales; family Myrtaceae; genus Lenwebbia; species Lenwebbia sp. NSW1173648. The sequence continues at coordinate 5,072,849 of JARCGZ010000011.1, forward strand.
TCAGGCAGGAGGTTGGCGAAAAGCGTGTTGAAGTCATTGGTGGGGAGGTCGTTGAGGATGGCTTGGAACTCGAGGGTACGAAATTGAGGTTGTTCGATCGGTTTGATGAGGTCTAAGAGGCACTGAATAATGGTTTCGATGGCTTGAATGGATGTGAGTCCCGTGGAGCAACCAAAGTCTGCGATTCTGATGATGGGGTTTGGAGAGGATGAAGATAGGTGGTTGAGATCAACGGTTGTGGGTAAAGCTTCCTTGATCATATCCATGGCGGCAACAGCGACTCCTTTCTGTAGGATAGAACAATATATGATGATTACTTTTGCAATACTAAATTCACCAAATAAAGGTTGGTGATTTGATATAATAATGATTAGAAGTGGATGTATGAAGAGAGAGCAAACGTGGAAAAGATGTTGAAGAAAGGATGAAATAGGACAATCTGATTATGAAACTAACACGGAATCATGAGATCAAGGGAATCATATGGTTGGTGAATTATGAAAAAAATATTTAGGAAAATTTCAGTAAACCACATTATTGTAATAAAAAAAAATACATTTGTCTATTCCACTTATGACGTGGATTTTATTGCTAATACAAAGAGAAAAGCTAAAGTCACATATCTTGTAATATATATATATAATAGGAAGTACCTGATAGGAGGAGTTCTGGGAGTAACTGTAAGGTCCGTTCCCTCCATTCATGACCATTACTTCAGTGATGCTCATCTCTCTCTCTCTCTCTCTCTCTCTCTCTCTCTCTCTCTCTCTCTCTCTCTCTCTCTCTCCACTCATAGGTCCAAACCATGCAATATATAGTATCAAATCTCGGCCCAAGCACGATCGGCCACAATCTGAGTTGTACACCACTCACCCTACCCTACCCTACCGCCGCGGCTGTCCGTCTTACAGCCGCCTGGAAAGGAACTGCATAATCGTCTATAGGAATTTTACGGCGATAAAATGAATGCACATAAAAGTACCACTAGATCGATCACCGATGATTTCGTATTTGGTCAAAATGGGCGGATTTGGTAGGGGGACATCAAAAGTCAAGGTAAGAAAGGGAAAACGTGCATTGGATGGATCTTACAATATTTAGCTAATGAGATTTACCAACTCAGAAGTAAAGCTCAGGCTAGCCATGCACAAATAGGCTTAACAGCATTTTAGTAATCAAATACATATCCAAAAGAAAGTCAGCTTTTTGCTCTTCATATTATTGTTTGATCTTTAAAGAACGACACCATGTGATCTCGACCAGATTTGACTATTGCCAAGCCATATCTTCATCTTTCATGTCAGCGATTTTCGATCAATAAGACTGAATTGGCAAAAGTGCAAAAGGTTTAGGATTTTTTTGACGATCGACTTTTGGGTGGTTTGGTCTAGACCTAGTTTTATCAAGACATGCTCGAAGGGGATGCAACTGTGTGGTGGAGTCATGGTTATCCACGAGAAGGAAGAACGAGGTTGAAGTTCACAGTCCACCTACGTTTTCTTCCTCTCATCCCCATTCTCTCTCTCTCTCTCCACTCGCAGGTCAAGCTATGCAATATATGTTGGGATTTTGATGTATAATCCCATGGAAAGTGAATGAGAAATGAAGGATGGAGAGTCCCACATAGGAAAAAGAGTAGATGGTGGATGGGTTTAAATATTGGAACTTCACAAATGGGTTTGGGCCCCAAGGGGCACCGCACTTTTGTGGACGGGGGATGACCTACCTAAAGGTGGATCGGTCCACGTGCGCGCGCCACCGGCTCGGCCTGGGCCCACGCGTTTATTTAATTCTACTCCATCAATTTTATTTTATTTTTATTCTATTCTTTTTAAATTGAAGGGACACGATTTGAATGGACATGTCCAGAAATTTTTGGACATTCTTTTCCATCCGAACAGATATGAATTTTATTTTTATTCTATTCTTTTTAAATTGAAGGGACACGATTTGAATGGACATGTCCAGAAATTTTTGGACATTCTTTTCCATCCGAACAGATATGTTTGTTCGGTGTTGAGCGAACGAACATGTCTGTTCGAACAGAACAAGAACAGTTTTTTGGTTCGCATCCCTTCATCAATAGACATGTTCTGCTTCGCGACTCTTCACATCATTGTCTATAAATACAAAGAGTGACCGTCACTTTCAAAACTGATATTTTTTTCACCAGTCATTACTCATCTTCATTTGTGCGATTGTTCTGCAAATTTGCTTTCGAAGGAGTCCTTTGAAGACGTACCGCTTCAAAGGAACGTGATCCGTTCTATCCTGGGAGACAATTGTCCGACGTCCTCGGGTACAGATTGAGGGGGCAAATTCGTCTTAAGGACACAACGACATTCGTTGGGCTCGGATTAATATTCTGGTTTCTACTTCGCGTTGGCTGCAGGTTAGTCTTTTATTCACATGTCTCTCTGTACGAACTTAGTCGAACAACAATATATAGTATCAAATCTCGGCCCAAGCACAGTTAGGAAGATCGGCCACACCACTCACCCTACCCTACCCTACCCTACCCTACCATTGTGGCTGTCCGTCTTACAGCCGCCCGAAAAGGATCTGCATGATCGTATATAGGAATTCTACGGCGATAAAATGAATGCTGATAAAAGTACCACCAGATCGATTACCGATGATTTCGTATTTGGTCAAAATCTTCGCTAAAAGAATTATTAATTTGCTGACGGCGAAATTTTGAGTTTACTTTGGGGCGGATTTGGTAGGGGGACATCAAAAGTCAAGGTAAGAAAGGGAAAAGTTGCATTGGATGAATCTTACCATATTTAGCTAATGAGGTTACCAACTCAGAAGTAAAGCTCAGGCTAGCCATGCACAAATATGCTTAACAGCATTTTAGTAATCAAATATATATCCATAAGAAAGTTAGCTTTTTGCTCTTCATATTGTCGTTTGATCTTTAAAGAACGACACCACGTGTTCTCGACCAGATTTGACTATTGCCAAGTCACATCTTCATCTTCAATTGTAAGACGAGCACGCGTTACTTATCAAAAAAGGAAAAGAATCAAAGAAGAGCCACCACCTTCGTGGGATGATAACTCACCCTAAGTTGCAGTTTCCGGACGAGAAAAGAATGGCTTCTCGTGGCAAGAGGATTTGCCTTACTAACTAGGTGTTTCCATTGACAATCCTCATAGAGCATCTAGGATTGATTTTTGACTTTTGGGAACACAGAAAAGAGACTATTACATGTTTTTTTGTCATTGCGGAACACTCGAACTTCTTTTCCAAGATCAATGCGATCGCAATGTATTTGAGTGAAATTTTCAGCCAATGATGAAATGATGAACCTTGCGAATCCCATCAAGTTATGGTGAAGACTTATTCGTAGTCCTAAAGCACAGACTTTCGAAGTCTCTTTTGGAATCGTTCTCTTTGAAACACATCCTAAACACTAATCCTGATATCGAAATTTCCCGCGTCTTTTTGGGCAAAGACAAATTAATTGCCAAGGATAAGATCATGAAAATTGAGAAAATTATCAAAAAAATCATAAACCTTTTACACTTTTGCTAATTTAGTCTTAAACTTCTTAAGTTTGTCGATTCAGTCCTAAACCTTTTAACCGATGACATTGATGCTGGCCGTCCTACGTGGCATCGGCGATGCTGATGTGGATAATTTTTAATTATATTTTAATATTTTTAATTATTTTTTCCCTTTTTCCCTTTTCCTTTTTTTCATTTTCTTTTTTTTCCTCCACCAGCCCCTCGCAAGGGTTGCCCTCACCCCCTCGCTTGGACAAGGGGGGAGGGAAAACCCTCCCCGGGGGCCGGCGGAGGTTGAGGTCGGGAGGAAAAAAAAAAGAGAAGGAAAAAAAAGGAGAAAAAGGAATATTAAAATATTATTAAAAATTATCTATGTCGGCACTGGCAATGCTACGTAGGACAACCAGACGTTCATGTCAGCAATTTTCGACTAATAGAACTGAATTGATAAAAGTGCAAACGATTTTTTTTTTTGATAATCGACTTCTTCGATGGTTTGCTCTAGACCTAGTTTATCAAGACGTGCTCGAAGAGGATGCAACTGTCGTTGTGGAGTCATGGTTATCCTCGAGAAGGAAGAACGAGGTTGAAGTTCACAATCCACCTACGTTTCCTTTATCCCGAAGGCCAGTTAAATTATCACCCATGCACGAGTGAGTTAAACCTCTCGTTGTTCAAAATAATAAGAGCATGACACCACAACAAATGCCATATGTTTCTTTTAGCGATTCAGAGAATAGACATTAAAATTTTTATATGGGACGTGCTACATTGCCATCCCTATTAATGTGAGCAGTTATAGTTTGAAAATGTGAACAAGAATGGTGATAGAAGTGGGTGGTGTGAAGAGAAGATTACAAAGAGAACCATTTGGTATGCCAACTTAGGAAGGGTTAAATTTACTTTCTTTTGATCAAAGTTAGAATTGATACCGCAGCATTCAAGACAATGCCCAAAACTCAGTTTCAAACTGATAATATTATCCTGCCGCCGCCCTTGGCGCCGCTGCCTCCTTTGCCGTCCATGCCTTCGACCGGATATCGACTAGCTTGTTGTGATCTTCTGTGGACATGAGTAGTTAGAGCTTGAAAATCTAACGATTAACAAGAATGGTGATAGAAGTGGGTGGTGTGAAGAGAAGATTACAAAGAGAACCATTTGATATGCCAACTTAGGAAGGGTTAAATTTACTTTCTTTTGATCAAAGTTAGAATTGATACCCCAGCATTCAAGACAATGCCCAAAACTCAGTTTCAAACTGATAATATTATCCCACCACCTACATCGCATCTCATTCGACAACCAGAATTAAAACATATAATTGCAAATAACAAGCTTGATGAACCATATATGAGAGAGAGATATGATTAAACGATCAAGGTGCTTCTTTATTTAATTTCAAACTGTCTCCAACACTCCCATCTTACTTAAGTCCACTCATCAACAAGCTTATCTCATTTCTTATCCTTGGAGCTCTCATGGAGTTCAGCAAAGTAACCCTGCGGGTTTCTCTCGACCTCCGCCCTCGAAATATGGGCCGCACCCCCACGTCCCCGGCGCAACCATTGTTCCTCCGCTGCCGCCACCTCCTTTCGCCGTCCCACCACCATCGCCTGGACCTGTTGCTCCCCCTACGCCGCCACCACCACCCTTTTCGCCCACTCCGCCGCCGCCCTTGGCGCCGCCGCCTCCTTTGCCGTCCATGTCTTCGACCGGATATCGACTAGCTTGTTGTGATCTTCTGTGGAATATGAAGAGAGACTATGCGAGAATAAGTGAAGAGGCCAAGCGCATGAGCCGCTATTTATAGAGCCGCGGTCAGTAACTTGGTGATTGTGATTTCTTTGTTTGCTGGATCATCCTCAAAGATTCAACCGCCATAAAAGCTCTCCGCATGCGTGCATGGAAGATAGGAATAAGAGGATTTACAGGAACAGAGAAAATAAAAACAGGAGTAATTAACTACGTACGCATATTACCGAGTCATGAGAATCTGCCAACGAACATTAATTAAGCAACCATCTATTGGGTTATCCGCGAGACCATAAGGGTGTCATTCAAACTCGAAGAATGCGAGGTGACGTTCAAAATTACCGACCATTTGTACCCTTTTCAATTCTCATGCTAGCCAACATGGTTCGCTCCTTCGTGGATCTGCTGGAGTTAAGGTCTCTGAAAAAATACCTGGTTCATGCAGGACGAAAGAGGAAGGTCGACGAGAGAGAAATGTCAGGGAAGATGAAAGATGTCGTCGTCCAAGAAGATATGGGGGAGTTAGTGGATGGAGTTGTGGGTGAGGAAGGATATGTGGTGATGTAGAAGATGACTTTGATTGGGACAATAGTCTTTTAATTCCTTTCATTCATCCTCTCGCAACCGCATAAAACATGAGATTATTTGACAAATAACGTGTCTTATATTAGTAATGACAGAAAAATGCGACCGGCGTTACTAGATAGACTCGGTGGGCGCTTCCTCAGAAAACAATGGCTAATAATATTCTGTACATACTGAAGTGAAGATTACATGAGCCTATTTATAGACTTTACATGAGACTATATGAAGTAACAAACTAAATACAATCAATCAGGATCCATCAAGAGAAATATACGAAATCAAAATATCCTAAAATGTATCTAATATCTTGACAGAGCAAGCAAATGCCTATCTACCAAATTTTAACAAACAACCATAAGAATTAAGCACGAACTTTTTTTATTTGGGGATACCAGTTAACGGCCCCATTGACTTGAACTCAAATTTCTGCTCCTAGTCAATTCTCTCTTCCAGAAAAATGATCTGGCTAAGGCTTTGTCCCCACCATGAAACAACGTACAGTATGTACCAAAGGAGTCACTGCATATTCTCTTCATACATTTTACGCTTGAGGACCACGAAGAATGTGATGGTTTCATGGCTTTCTGGCTTCAGGAAAAAGGGAGATTTCGCCACTTTGAGCGAGTACCGGTGGAACAAGTCGTCGATGATCAGTTCATCGCCGAAATGATGGAGCAATAACCCCTCGAATGCGGCTCTTAAGCAGAGAGAGAGCGATTCCGGGGTGGAAAAAGCGGCGTGCATTTTGGGGTGGCTCAGGGTCTGAATCCTCTTGATGTCGAAGCATCGGTTTCGACGGATCACTTGTTTCAGCTCCTTCTCTGATGGGAAATACATTGGCAAGTTGAAGCTCTCTACTTTGGCGTTGCTTACCATCCCCTGCGTCCCCAAAATTCATTTTCAAAGTGATAATAAACCTGCTTAATTCTTGGAGCCAAATAGTTATTTTCGCCACAATGTCAATGTCTCACCATTTGTCAAACGTCAAGTATAATCGTTTAATAAACAGATTTCAAATGCACAGATCCAACAAATGTTAACGCCATCGAAATAAAAGTAATTTTTTTCATCCTAGGATATACTAGCGGAAACAACCAACAATACGTCGCACTACATAATTTTCACTTGGAGATGTTATTTTTCATGGAAGTTACTGCATACGTTGTTGCATAGATCTCTGGACTTGGTATTGCAACTTTCAGGATTTTTCACTACAAAATGATGTACGAAAACACATGATTACTTATTTAAGGAAACGTTTTCTGAAATAAACTCTTGTGAATGTACTTAGTTGGAATAATTAGGACATCCAAGTCAAACACTCTACTGCTAACCTTCATGAAACAAGTATCGGTATAGCGTAGTTTATTAGCATCGCCGAATTTTGTTAATCATCCTGAAATGTATAATTCAATCTCTCTAATCTTATTGTCACGTACGATCTCATGCATCAAGTGTTAGCCAATGCATGCAATCACGTACCATTTTGGCCAAGTCCACAAGGCAAGAACCCAGCAGCTCGAATTCCGACCCTATGGTGGCCTGAGATTCATGAACCAAATCCGGCTCACCAGGCACGATCATGAATATCAATCCTTCACTGACCATCTCCTCCGCTCTCGCACTGAGAAACGCCTCCATGTCTCTCCTGAACTGAGCAGAGTAAGCCCCTACGACCTCCACAGGGGAGCTCGCGTAGTGAATTCTCTCTCCGTTCCAAGCATGGGAAGACTCGTCCAATGTCTCTGGCGGAACCTGGGATAGCCAGTGGAGCGCACAGGACGAGAATGCAAAGTTTAGGGACGCGGTCGGGAGGAGACGGCCATGGAACGTCCCCGGGACCGCCATAGCGTAGTACCGCCGCCTCTCGGGGAGGTTGGCGAAAAGCGTGCTGAAGTCATTGGTGGGGAGGTCGTTGAAGATGGCTTGGAACTCGAGGGCACGAAATTGAGGTTGTTCGATGGGATTGATGAGGTCTAAGAGGCATTGCATTATGGTTTCGATGGCTTGAACGGATGTGAGTCCTGTGGAGCAACCGAAGTCTGCTATTCTGATGACGGGGTTCGGAGAGGATGAAGAGAGGTGATTGAGATCAAGGGTTGTGGGTAAAGCTTCCTTGATCATACCCATGGCGGCTACAGCGATTCCTTTCTGCAGAATAGGGCAATATATGGTGATTACCTTTGCAATACTTATTTCCGTGAAGAGGGAGCGAACGTGGAAAAGATGTTGAAGAAAATGTGAGATAGGACAATACTAACACGGAATGATGAGATCAAGGGAATTATATGGTTGGTGAAGCAAATTATGACAAAAATATTTAGGAAAATTTCAGTAAACCACATTATTGTAATAAAATAATCATTTTGTCTATTCCACTAATAGTTTAAGTAGTGGAAAATGATCTGGTGTGTTGTTCCGCGAAAAATAAATGTTTTGAAAAATATTTTCCTAAAAAGTATGAGCAAAACAGCTCCATTTGTTTTGTGGAAAATGTTGGAAAATATTTTCTTGAGAAATGATTGCTTGCATTTCTTGAAAGAATGAGTTAATGGAAAATGTTTTCATTATTGACAACAATTTATGTCTAAATATTTTTGAGGGCGAAGAAAACAATTTTTGTTCAATTTTTTTTTTATAAGTGATCTCCTTTAGGGAAATATTTTTTAATTATTTTTTTCCCGAAAAAAACGGCAACACACTTGAAAGATATACCATCAAAGCAGTGATATGTTGGGATGCATATAGAAGTGCTCTGTCATTAAAGCCAGTTGTACAGGAGCTTTCTATTCCAGTTCTTCAGTGGATGCAACATTTAAAGCAAGAGTTTGTATTCTTTTCACAGCTAGCAGAAAGAAGAAGAGAAATGTTAAGCGTGCTGAAACTTTTTACGAAATTCGATCTACCATGTGACGCTATAAAATTACATAAAGTGACACAACCAGAACGATCCACGGACAATATGATTTATATTCATCTTGGATATGAAATACCTGATACATGGAGTTCTGAGCGTAGCTATAAGGTCCGTTCCCTCCGTTCATGGCCATTGATTCAGAGATGCTAATCGTCCTCTCATCCTCCATTCTCTCTCTCTCTCTTGTGCGCACAGGTTAGGTCATGCAATATATAGCATGAAGTCGTGCGACAAAAGAATCATTAAGGTGCCGACAATGGGTTGGATTTGGTAGGGGAACATCAAAAGTCTTGGTGAAAACGTGAAACACGTGCATTAGATCTTACGATGTTTATCAGAGAAGAGTTTACCAAGAAAACAATTATTTGTATACTGTAATACTAATTAACTTACCAAGTAAAGAGCAGGTTACCTAGCTATGCACAAAAGCACTTGCAGCAATTTAGTTATTGGCCGGCGCTAATATTAATAACTTTGTAAATTTTTTCATATTTTAACGAATTTTCTATTATTTTTTCTTTTATTTCCTAACCCTAGGCCTGCGAGGTGCCCGGGTGATACGTGCCAGTCACAGGCGAGGGCTGTGACGCCCTCACCAGCCAATGGGCGAGGGTCGGGAATCTAGTCTGGACCAGGCGAGTGCGTCGCGACCCTCTCCAGTGGCCGGCGAGGGCCCAGAGATTGGTCGCGACGCCCTAAACCAAGCTAGGGTTGCCGGCCCAGGGTAATAAAAAAAAAGAAAACAAAAGAAAAGAAGAAATAAAGGAAAAGAAAAAAGTTAAAAGTTTAAAAAAAGTTAAAAAAAAGTTGTTCACGTCATAGATTACCTCTATTAAGTTGTAGCTTGTTTCTTACTTAATTCACAAGGATTAATTAAAGTGATAGATGGGATTATCTAAGTAAGCACATGAAAACTTTAAAGAATAGATTACAACATATGACAAGGATTTTATTGCTATTACATAGAGAAAAGCTAAAGTAATATACCTTGTAATTTGTGTATATCTTGTAATATGAGTATCTGATGGGAGGAGTTCTTGGTGTAACTGTAAGGTCCGTTGCCTCCATTCATGGTCACTGCTTCCGCGATGCTCATCTTCCTCTCATCCTCCATACTCTCTCTCTCTCTCTCTCTCTCTCTCTCTCTCTCTCTCTCTCTCTCTCTCTCTCTCTCTCTCTCTCTCTCTCTCTCTCTCTCTACTCGCAGGTCAAGTCATGCAATATATTGTATCAAATCTCGGCCCAAGCAAGGTTAGTGAGATTGGTCGCAATCTAAGTTGTACCACTCACCCTACCCTACCCTACCACCGTGGCTGCCGTCCGTCTTAGAGCCACCCGAAAAGGAGCTGCATGATCATAAGTAGGAATTCTACGCAGAAATAAAGAATCCTCATAAAAGTACCACTAGATTGAGCACTGATGATTTCGTATCTGGTCAAAATCTTCGCTAAAAGAATCATTAATTTGTCGACGGCGATATTTTGAGTTTACTTTGGGGCGGATTTGGACATCAAAAGTCAAGGTAAGAACGTGAAACGTGGGTTCGGTCTTATCACATTTATCAAATGAGGTTACCAACTCAGAAATAAAGCTAAGGTAAGTCATGCACAAAAACACTTAACCGCATTTTTGTGATCAAATGTATATCCAAATGAAAGTCAGCTTTTTGCTCTTCATAATATTGTTTGATCTTTAAAGAACGACACCACGTAACAACGGATGATCATCACTAATCTCGACCAGGTTTTGACTATTGACAAGAAAAATAACCAGGACAATTCTTAGGAATATAGTCAAAAAGCATTTTGTTCCCAGATATCGGCTGCGTTTGGGAATGTCTCTCTCAAAAGCCTATGGGCCTGCCCTTCGCCAAATACTAAGGTCTTTTGGCAATATTTTTCTCATGGAGAAATTTGGAGAAATGCAATACATTTCCAAAGTCCTTTGAAATCCCTTAGCCCAACATAGGTCTATAGCAGTTTTGACCTTTAGCATTTCCGGAATGCTACCACCTTTTTTATTTTTCAATTTTTCCCTCGCTAAATTTTGGAAATTCCAAAAATACCCTCACCACCAACATCCTCAGGCGATGTTGGTGGCGATGCCAGATCTGACTGCTAGTAAATCAGATATGGTTCGCCGATGAAGGGTTTGAGTTCTTTTTGTTCAAACAAAAAATAACAAGATTCTTTTGCGACCGAACTGCAGCCATCAAAGGTAAATGTGAAGCCTAATTGAAAGGGTAGAGACTCCCGTCGTCGGATATTACTGAGTTGTAATTGAGGTCTTTTGTTGATAGGGACATGGGGACCAATTAACGGTACTTTCAGAACTTCAACACACGAGCAAGTCACATCTTCATCTTCAAATGTAAGACGAGCAAGACTGTTACTTACCGAAAAAGGAAAAGAATCAAAAGAAGAGCACGACCATCGTGGGATGATATCTCAACCTGAATTACAGTTTCTGGACGAGAGCAGAATGGCTTCACGTTCCCAGAGGATTTGCTTACACAGTTTCTCTACCTTTTTCCATTAACAATCCTCATCGAGCATCTAGGATTGCTGTTTGTCTTTTGGAACGCACATAAGAGGCTATTACATCTTTCCTTTGCGCGGATCACTTGTGTTAGGATTCGGCGCACAATCGCAACGAAGTAAAGCGTAAAAGCGAGAAAGAAAAATCGAGACACAATATTTTATCTTGATTCACCCTTGAACTAGGGCTACGTCCAGCAGAGGATTTCACTATAATTAGCACCTCGCACCTCTCGTTACATTCCTCAATTATAAGAGAAAAAAGAGTATATATAGTAGCAGCTATTCATAAGCCCAAATCCAACCAACTAATGAAAAAATATAGGCTTAAATCGTAAAATACGTCCAACAGCGGGACCCACATGCTTTTCTGTCGTTAAGGAGTATGAACCACACCCCCACAACTTTTACTTCTTTGTTCAAGACAAACGTGATCGCGACTTATTTGAGTGAATTCTTGGGCCAATGAAGGCATAATGAACTTTGCGAATACCACCAAGTTATGGTGAAGGCTTATTCGTAGTCATAAAGCACTCAAGTATAAGCACAGACTTTCAAAGTCTATTTTGGAATCGTTGTTTTTGAAACACATCCTAAACACTAATCCTAATATGGAAATTTCACGCATCTTATTGGGCAAAGACAAAGCAATCACCGAAAGTAAGATCATGAAAATCTGCTAAACAATCACCTTTTGAGTGGTTTGCTCTAGACCTAGTTTATCAAGACGTGCTCGAAGACGATGGAACTGTCGTGTGTAGTCCTGCTTATCCACGAGAAGGAAGAACGAGGTTGAAGTTCACAGTCCACCTACGTTTTCTTTATCCCGTAAGCCACTTGCATTATCACTCTCATGCACGAGTGAGTTAAACCGCTCATTGTTCAAAATAATAAGAGCATGACTCGACAACAAATGCCATATGTTTCTTTTAGCGATTCAAAGAATAGACCTTAAGATATTTACATGGTACGTGCTCCATGCACATCACTATTACTGTGGTCAATTATAGTTTGAAAATTTGACCCACACTATAGGCAAGAGTAGTTATAGCTTGAAAATCTAACCAACCATTGACAAGAATGGTGATAAAAGTGGGTTGTGTGAGGAAATGATTAAAAAGACAAACGTTTGAGGGGTAAATATGATATGCCAACTTAAATGCTAATTTACTTTCTTTTGGTCTACGTAAGAACTGATACCGCAGCATTCAAGACAATGCCCAAAACTCAGTTTCAAACCGATAACATGATAACACCACCTACATCGCATCTCATTCGACAACCAAAATCGAAATAACAAGCTTGATGAACCATATATATGAGAGAGAGAGAGAGAGAGAGAGAGAGAGAGAGAGAGAGAGAGAGAGAGAGAGAGAGAGAGGATTAAACGATCAAGGTGTTTCTTTATTTAATTTCCAACTTCCTCCAACACTCTTACATCTCACTTCAGAGTCAACTCATCAACAAGCTCTCTCATTTCTTATCCTTGGAGCTCTCATGGAGTTCAGCAAAGTAACCCTGCGGGTTTCTCTCGAACTCCGCCCTCGAAATATGGGCCGCACCCCCCCTTCCCGGAGCAACCATTGTTCCTCCGCTGCCGCAACCTCCTTTCGCAGCTCCACCACCACCGCCTGCACCTGTTGCTCACCCTACGCCGCCGCCTCCTTTGCCGTCCATGCCTTCAACCGGATATCGACTAGATTGTTGTGATCTTCTGTGGAATATGAAGAGAGACTATGCGAATAAGTGAAGAGGCCAAGCGCATGAGCCGCTATTTATAGAGCCGCGGTCAGTAACTTGGTGATTGTGATTTCTTTGTTTGCTGGATCATCCTCAAAGATTCAACCGCCATAAAAGCTCTCCGCATGCGTGCATGGAAGATAGGACTAAGAGGATTTACAGGAACAGAGAAAATAAAAACAGGAGTAATTAACTACGTACGCATATTACCGAGTCATGAGAATCTGCCAACGAACATTAATTAAGCAACCATCTATTGGGTTATCCGCGAGACCATAAGGGTGTCATTCAAACTCGAAGAATGCGAGGTGACGTCCAAAATGACCGACCATGTGTTCCCTTTTCAATTCTCATGCTAGCCAACATGGTGCGCTCCTTCGTGGATCTGCTGGAGTTAAGGTCTCTGAAAAAATACCTGGGTCATGCAGGACAAAAGAGGAAGGTCGACGAGAGAGAAATGTCAGGGAAGATGAAACGATGTCGTCGTCCAAGAAGATATGGGGCAGTTAGTGGATGGAGTTGTGGGTGAGGACAAGTTATAACGTAGAAGATGAGTTTGATTGGGATACTAGTCTTTTAATTCCTTTCATTCATACTCTCGCAGCCGCATAAAACATGAGATTATTTGAAAAATGACGTGTCTCATATTAGTAATGACAGAAAAATGTAAACCACATTATTGTAATAAAATAATCATTTGTCTATTCCTCTTATAGTTTAAGCTAGTTATCTCGCACCAATAGATTTTATTTTTTTTTGTGGTCGAAACACCAATATGTTTAAGCAGTGGAAAATGATCTCTATTACGGGTGAGTTTGTTCCGCGAAGAATGAATGATTTGAAAAATATTTTTCTAAAAAGTATGAGCAAACCAGCCTCATTTGTTTTGTGAAAAATGAATGGTTTGAAAAATATTTTCCAGAAAAATGATTACTTGCATTTCATGAAACAATTAGTTAATGAAAAATATTTTCATTATCGACAACAATTTATGTTTTAATATTTTCGTGGATGAATAAAATAATTTTTGTTCATTCATTTTTACAAGCGATCTCATTTAGGAAAATATTTTTCAAACTTACTTTTTTTTTTTACCGAAACAAACGGAAACACACTTGAAAGATATATCATCAAAGCAGTAATATTTTGGGATGCATATGGAAGTGCTCAGTCAATGAAGCCAGTTATACAGGAGCTTTCTGTTCCAGTTTTTCAGTGGATGCAACATTTAAAGCATGAGTTTGTATTCTTTTCACATCTAGTAGAAAGAAGAAGAGAACTGTTAAGCATGCTAAAACTTTTTACGAAATTTGATCTACCACGTGACGCTATAAAATTACATAAAGTGACACGATCAGAACGATCCACGGACATTATGATTTATATTCATCTTGGATAGGAAATACCTGATAGGAGGAGTTCTGAGCGTAGCTATAAGGTCCGTTCCCTCCGTTCATGGCCATTGATTCAGAGATGCTAATCGTCCTTTCATCCTCCATTCTCTCTCTCTCGTGTGTGTGCACGCAGGTTAGGTCGTGCAATATATAGCATGAAGTCGTGCGACAAAAGAATCATTAAGGTGCCGACAATGGGTTGGATTTGGTAGGGGAACATCAAAAGTCCAGGGGAAAACGTGAAACACGTGCATTAGATCTTACGATGTTTAGCGGAGAAGAGGTTACCAAGAATACAATTCTTTGTATACTTTAATATTAATTAAACTACCAAGTAAAGATCGGGCTAGCTATGCACATAAGCACTTGCAGCAATTTGGTAGACCTACTGTATTTCTATTTACGTCATTAAAGACTTTAATGACCGATGAGAACCCTAAAATTAAAATGGAGCCTCCAGTTAATTCGCGGATCGTCATAGGTATAAAACTATACATGGTAATTGTCACGCCCCGAGTCCCCGGGCGCGCAACCATCCCTTCCTAACGTCAGGTCAAAGGATGATGTCCCAGGCGAATCATCGACCCATTTCTTTTATCTTATAATTAAGCACATGCGGAAGCGAATACTACCCCGGACAACGAACAACATGGATAGAAAGAATAGGAACTACAACAAACAACAACAAACCCTTTTCATTATTTGCTTGATTAGTTCACAATACACACATAATTACACGAGTCCTCCTCGGACCGATCCCCCTTAGACCCACAAAAAGATACCGGGTCGGGTCGGGGCGCACTAGCCGATAACTACTACTACACTACCAGCTATATACAAACGGCCTCCAAAACTCCTCCGCAGCCTCTCCAAAACCCTCGGGCCAACAATACCGGGTCAACCTTGGTAACTAGGCGGCGAATCTGGATCCTCCTCCTCCGAACTCAGATCTGGGTCCACGATCTCCCCATCCGGTATTTCAGCCTCTGTCGCGTCCCAAGTCTGGACTATTGGACCCGCACCCAGGGGTACATCAAACCCCCGAATCGGTCCTATGGGAACACCAGTCCGACACATGAACCAGGCCTTAAAGAGGTGGGCCACATAGTGTGGCAACCCCTCGTCAACCCAGAATGTCGTGACATGTTGTTCCCATATGTCCTCAGAGTTAGCGACGTGACGGCGATGAAGTACCGTCGTGAGTTCGATCGGGACGCCAAACCTAACGTGGCGCGCGGCCATCACGAGGACCTGAAAGGCGATCAGCCAAGCGCATGAGATATGAATCTCAGCGGGTCAAAGCCTAAGTCCGATTAAGACGTTGATCACGACTAACCATTCTATCGATCTAATCTCAACCTCAAAACAACAACCACATGCAACGTACCTCGCCTGGAGCCATGCGACAGGTACAAAATAATAATAAATAAACAATGCATCAACCAATCAGCCAGGACACTCAGCAATGGTCATGCATTATGCAACAAACGCGTTCCGGTCAGCTGGCCAAGAGATACCCCACTCTCGCCAAAGCACAGCCTCGCTGCTAGTACTCTTCCGGATTAACCGGGCGTCGTCCCACAACGTTAACGGCGACGGCATCCGATGGCTCCCTCAAATTCCCTAAGGCGAGCACACAAGGAATAATTCCAGGAGGGACTACGGACCAACACAAGTTGCGACCGGCATCTCATCAGCCGTGAAATTCGGACGGTCTGTCGCCGGGCACGGACTGACAGGCAACCAATAAGCCGTGGAATCCCGGACTGTACGTCGCCGGCACACAGACTTATCAGGCGGCGACCCATGCCAACAAGGGTATCGCCTGTGCCCCCAGTTACATTAGGGTGACACGGTGAAACAACTGCATGACCTCGCGCTCAAAACCGGCTCTCAAGCCAAATCTCATTTTTGATGCTCAAACCTGGCCCACGGCCAATTTCATGCTCAAACTTGGCCAACGGCCATTTTCATGTTCAAACTCGGCCAACGGCCATTTTTACATTCAAAACTGGCCCACGGCCATTTTCACACTCAAATCTGGCCCACGGCCATTTTCACACTCAAATTCACAATCGATCACGCGAATAATCAATTTCCATTTAATGAGGCATTTCGACCCTAGTGTGATCATTCAGCAATTTAATGCGCAATCAACACTCAGTCCGATCCACGATCAGATGCCACAACTAGGCACAACAACATGCAATTAACCATGGTAACTATTTCACCTAACCACGGTTAATTCAACTAACCACAGCAGTTAACTAATCTACCACGGTTACTATTTAATTTAACTATAGTAACTAATTAATCTAACCACAGTTAACTAACTAACCCAGGTAACTATCTATTAACTGCGGTAACTAATTAATCTAATTACGGTAACTAATTAATTAATCTAATTAGTGCAATTAATGGCCTAATCAGGGATTAGGGGTTAACTCACTCCTAAACGAGCGGCGACGGTCGGAGGCGACCGGCGATGAGCGGCGGCGGCGGCGATAAATTTTCCGGCGACGCTCCTACGGACTCTCCTCGTCGATCCGGACGCAACCACGGTGTCGGATTTCCAAAACGACAATCGGACGACGACGAACGGCGGCTGGACAGCGGCTGCACAGAGGTTAAACGGCGAGAACGGAGCTCAACGAGCGGCCGGCAAGCTCGGCGGAGCTTCGGCCAAGGTCCGGCGGGTCCTAGGGGGCTCCGGTGAAGCTTGGCGGTCGACGGCGAGGCTCGGCGGTCGACGGGCAGCGGCTGAACAGGGGCGGCAGCGGCTCGGCTGGGGCGGCACGGCGACGGCGAGGGCTAGGCGGGGCGCGGGACGGGCGGCCGGCGGCTCGGCGGGCGGCGGCGGTCCACGGCGAGGTGAAGAAGATGAATATGAGATGAAGATGGGATGAAGATGGCGATGGAGTGGGCTGCCAACGTGAAAAGCAAGAGGAAGAAGAGAGAGAGAGAGAGGAGACAGAAAATGGAAGAGAGAGAAAAGTGGTCTTGAGGGCATTTTGGTAATTTCAATGGTCCAATGGCATTTTGGTAAATACCCAAAAGTCAAAAAGGTGATTTGACCATGCATTTATGATGCGGGGCCCGCGGTCATTCGGTATTAATTGTTTCTGGCGTATATGAATAATATCTGAGGGTATTTCGATAATCTGACGATTTAGGACTGGTTCAGAATATTTGGTTCAGGGTCGACGCAAGCGCGAAGGAATACGGCGAAGACTAATTACGGCTCGACTAATCTAATCGAACTATAATTATCTACGCTTCGATCGACGACTAACGATCTTCAGATCGAATGATTCCGCGTCCGACAAATGTCACTCAATTCCAACCGTCCAATATTATTCATTGAATATGCCTTGAAATTCTGGGACGTCACAACTCTTCCCCCCTTGGGGAAATTTCGTCCCCGAAATTAAAATATTACATCACCTCAAAAAGAAAAGGATACCTAGACTTCATTGACTCCTCACTTTCCCACGTCGCTCCCTCGGTTCCATGGTGTTGCCAAACAACCTTCACCAATGGAATTGTCTTGTTTCTCAGAACCTGCTCCTTCCGGTCTTCGATCCTCACCGGACGTTCCACGTACAATACTCTTTCATCCACTTCAATCTCTTCAAAGCTCAAGACGTGAGCTGGATCCGGCTCGTACTTCCTTAACATAGATACATGGAATACGTCATGTACCTGAGCAAGTCTCGGTGGCAACGCGAGACGATAAGCCAGATTTCCAATCCGCTCCAAGATCTCGAACGGCCCAACATATCTCGGGCTTAACTTTCCTTTCTTGCCGAGACGAGATGTCCCTCTCATAGGCGACACCTTTAGAAAGACATGATCACCGACTTGAAACTCCAATGGTCTGCGTCTTTTGTCGGCATAACTCTTCTGACGGCTCTGGGCTGTTCTCAGTCTTTCTCTGATGATTTTCACTGTGTCCATTGACTGCTGTACTAACTCTGGACCGGTGATTTTCCTTTCACCAACTTCGTCCCAACAGACTGGCGTCCTACAAGGCCTGCCATACAATGCTTCGAAAGGCGCCATCTTAATACTCTGCTGATAGCTGTTGTTGTAGGCGAACTCAACCAAATGAAGCTGTCCTTCCCAGTTTCCTTTGAAATCCAAAACACATGCCCGCAACATGTCCTCAAGCGTTTGAATTGTCCTTTCAAACTGGCCATCCGTCTGCGGATGATAAGCCGTACTGAATTGCAGCTTCGTTCCCAACGCAGTCTGCAAGCTTTTCCAAAAGGTAGACGTGAACCTGGGATCACGGTCCGACGTGATCGTCACTGGTACACCATGCAAACGTACGATCAGATGTACATACAAATCTGCCAACCTGTCCAAAGCGAAGTCTTTTCTCACTGGGATGAAATGTGCTGACTTCGTCAATCTGTCCACTATGACCCAAATTGAATCATTGCCCCTTTGGCTCCTCGGCAAACTTGTCACGAAGTCCATCGTGATGTGTTCCCACTTCCATTCTGGAATCTCAAGCGGCTGTAACAATCCTCCAGGCTTACAATGCTGAGCTTTGACCTGCTGGCATGTCAGACATTTCGCCACATGCTTGGCTATGTCCGTCTTCATGCCACTCCACCAATAATACTGCCTTAGATTCTGGTACATCTTCGTACTACCCGGGTGGACACTGTAACTGCTACGATGTGCCTCCGATAAGATTTCTTCCCTAAGACTCTCATCAGCCGGCACACACAAACGTCCTCTGAACTTTAATATTCCATCATCAGCTACCTGAAAATCCTCTTTTCTCTTCTCTGAGTCCTCTTGAAGGACTTTCTGAATGGCAGGATCCGTCGATTGCAATATCTTAATCCTCGCTTGCACCTCTGGCTCGATCCTCAATGTAGCCATCAAACTCGACAGACGGCCTACCTCCAACTTAAACTCTGAATCTCGTACCTCCTCCAGAAGACGCCACTCCCGGACCATCAACTGGGCAATCGCTGACTTCCGACTCAGCGCATCAGTAACTTTGTTAGCCTTTCCCGGATGGTACAAGATCTCGCAGTCGTAATCCTTAAGAAGTTCCATCCAACGGCGCTGCCTCATGTTCAACTCCTTCTGAGAGAACAGATACTTCAAACTCTGATGATCGGTGTAGACTTGGAATCTTTCTCCTACCAGGTAGTGTCTCCAGATCTTAAGGGCAAACACGATCGCTGCTAACTCCAGATCGTGTGTCGGGTAATTCAACTCGTGCGGTCTCAATTGACGAGAAGCATACGCAACTACTTTCCCATGTTGCATAAGCACACAGCCTAGTCCCTTGAAGGAAGCATCGCTGTAAATTTCATATCCTCCAGGACCAGACGGTATTGTCAAAACAGGAGCCGTAGTTAGCTTCTGCTTAAGCTCTTGGAAACTACGCTCGCACTTGTCTGTCCACTCGAATCTTTCGTCCTTCTTCAGCAGACGTGTCAACGGCAAAGCTATCGCGGAGAACCTTTCCACGAAACGTCTATAGTAGCCTGCTAAACCCAAGAAGCTCCGAACTTCTGTCACTGACGTCGGCCTCGGCCAATCCATGACCGCTTCAATCTTGGTCGGGTCTACTGATATCCCTTCTCCAAAAATTATATGACCAAGGAAGGCTACGCGAGCTAGCCAAAACTCGCACTTGCTAAACTTAGCAAACAACTGGTGTTTTCGAAGAGTCTCTAACACTGTCCTCAAGTGTTGCTCATGTTCCTCGGGGCTCTTAGAGTATACCAAAATGTCGTCAATAAACACTATGACGAATTTGTCCAAATACTCACTGAATACCCTATTCATCAAGTCCATGAAAGCAGCTGGAGCATTTGTTAGACCAAACGGCATCACTGTGAATTCATAGTGACCATAGCGCGTCCTAAACGCTGTCTTCGGTACATCCTCCCTCTTGATCCTTAGCTGGTGGTATCCCGTCCGTAGATCGATCTTGGAGAACACCGAAGCTCCTTGAAGTTGGTCAAACAGATCATCAATCCTTGGCAACGGGTACTTGTTCTTGACTGTCACCTGGTTGAGCTGACGGTAGTCGATGCACAGACGAAGTGATCCATCCTTCTTCCTCACAAACAAAACTGGCGCTCCCCATGGAGATGCACTTGGACGGATATATTCTTTATCCAACAACTCCTGCATCTGTACCTTCAGTTCCTTGAGTTCCGACAACGCCATCCGATACGGTGCTTTTGAGATTGGCTCCGTACCAGGGGCTAACTCAACCACGAACTCTATTTCCCTTTCCGGCGGCAATCCAGGCAATTCCTTCGGAAAACATTAGGGAATTCCCTTACAACAGCAATATCCTCTAGCCTTAACTCCTCAGCCAACACATTTACAATAGACGCCAAATAACCTTGGCAACCTCCATCCAACAACCGAGTCGCTTCCAGCGACGAAACTAAGGGGATCGAGGTTCCCCCTCGATTTCCAACAAACTTGAAACTAACCCCATTCAATGGGTTAAACAGGATAGTCTTACTATGACAATCCAAAACAGCTCTTTGCTCAGTGAGCCAGTCCATACCAACAATCAAATCGAAATCAAACAAAGCTAGCACAATCAGATTTATCCTTCCCTCATGACCATCTACAACCAGCCTACAATCAGGACATCCTACTGCTGCCACAACATTATCCTTAAGCGGTGTAGATATCCTAACAGTTGATCTCAACAGTTCTGTACTCATGCCAGCTAGCTTAACAAACTGAGCAGCAACAAAGGAGTGGGAAGCTCCTGAATCAAACAATGCATAAGCTACTTGGTTATGCAATAAGACAGTACCTGAAACGGTCGGTGAGTCCTTCGCCTCTTCCCGGGTGACAGCATACACCCTTCCTTGCACTGGCGGTCGGTTCTGAAAGTTCTGCGGAATATTCCCTCACATCTGACCTCCTTGTTGCATCTGTCCTCCCATCTGTCTTTGAGGACAATCTTTGACTTGGTGGCCATACTTGCCACAACCGAAGCAGGCACCCGACCTCCTTGGGCATGGACCAGGCCCATGCTTCTGCCTGCAAATCGGACATACGACGTCGGGACGGAACGTCGACTTCCCAACAAAGTTCCTCTTGTTAGGCGGGATGGGGTTCCTATTACCCATCATCGGTCCTTTACCGAACCTTCGGTTATCTCTCACCACAGGAGCGAACCGCGATCCAGATGCGGTTGCCCTTTCAGCAATGTCCCTTTCCACCAGCTGAGCTTTCTCATATAGCTCATTGTAGTTCTTCAGGCTGAACGGCACCAACACACTTTTGATCTCCGGCTTCAACCCATCTCTGAACCTCCTCGCCCTATCCTCAGGGTTCTCTACCATCCTCGGCGCATACTTGGACAACTCGGCAAACTTTGCCTCATATTGGTCCACCGACAACTGATACTGACGAAGATGCAGAAACTCGTCCATCTTCTGCTCTCGCGCGCAATCCGAGAAGTACTTTCCGTTGAAGGCTTCCGCGAAGGCGCCCCACTCCGGGATCGCACCCTCGGGAAACACACTCCCTTGCATGGCCTTCCACCACGAGCTAGCGTTACCTTGCAGTTGGTAGACAGCCAGCGTTACCTTTTCTTCCTCAGAACATCCTAACAAGGCAAAGGCCTTCTCCAAATCCTCCATCCACGAGGTGGCAGCTTCCGAGTCACCAGTTCCTGAAAACCTCGGCGGCTGAAGCTTCATAAACTGCTCCACCAATCTGTGAGTCTGCGGCCTGCGGATCCCGTCTTCAGCTAACGGACCCTCCTTTGGAATGGCAGCTGCAGCTTGGTTCCTCATCTACTGCCCCATCAGGTTACCCATGGTTTCCAACGCTTGCAGGATCCCGTCCACTCTAGGATCTGCATGCACTGCCCCTTCTCTAGGGACTTTCGGTTCATCCACTCTACCCACTCTGGGTCTTGCTCGGGCGGCCCTTCCTCTGCCTCTGCAAGCAACAGGAACGCGGTTCTCAACCGCTTCCGGAACAACTGGAGCTACCCTTTCCGTGGGTACTCCCGGAACACGATCCCTCTCCATATCGGGATCCACCTGAGTCGCCCTACCTCGGGGCACTCTCCGGCTACGGTTGCTCATCTGCAGGACCGTAAGGACTCCTGCTCGCCCAAAGCAACACGTAATGAGAACTCAGGTCTACTACTAAACAACAATCAGACAACACAGACAAGCACAGGGTTTAATTCCTACTAACTATCCCAAACCCAGCGCACCTTGTTACTCCACAAATCATGCTCTGATACCAAAACGGGGATGTCACGCCCCGAGTCCCCGGGCGCGCAACCATCCCTTCCTAACGTCAGGTCAAAGGATGATGTCCCAAGCGAATCATCGACCCATTTCTTTTATCTTATAATTAAGCACATGCGGAAGCGAATACTACCCCGGACAACGAACAACAGGGATAGAAAGAATAGGAACTACAACAAACAACAACAAACCCTTTTCATTATTTGCTTGATTAGTTCACAATACACACATAATTACACGAGTCCTCCTCGGACCGATCCCCCTTAGACCCACAAAAAGATACCGGGTCGGGTCGGGGCGCACTAGCCGATAACTACTACTACACTACCAGCTATATACAAACGGCCTCCAAAACTCCTCCGCAGCCTCTCCAAAACCCTCGGGCCAACAACACCGGGTCAACCTTGGTAACTAGGCGGCGAATCTGGATCCTCCTCCTCCGAACTCAGATCTGGGTCCACGATCTCCCCATCCGGTATTTCAGCCTCTGTCGCGTCCCAAGTCTGGACTATTGGACCCGCACCCAGGGGTACATCAAACCCCCGAATCGGTCCTATGGGAACACCAGTCCGACACATGAACCAGGCCTTAAAGAGGTGGGCCACATAGTGTGGCAACCCCTCGTCAACCCAGAATGTCGTGACATGTTGTTCCCATATGTCCTCAGAGTTAGCGACGTGACGGCGATGAAGTACCGTCGTGAGTTCGATCGGGACGCCAAACCTAACGTGGCGCGCGGCCATCACGAGGACCTGAAAGGCGATCAGCCAAGCGCATGAGATATGAATCTCAGCGGGTCAACGCCTAAGTCCGATTAAGACGTTGATCACGACTAACCATTCTATCGATCTAATCTCAACCTCAGAACAACAACCACATGCAACGTACCTCGCCTGGAGCCATGCGACAGGTACAAAATAATAATAAATAAACAATGCATCAACCAATCAGCCAGGACACTCAGCAATGGTCATGCATTATGCAACAAACGCGTTCCGGTCAGCCGGCCAAGAGATACCCCACTCTCGCCAAAGCACAGCCTCGCTGCTAGTACTCTTCCGGATTAACCGGGCGTCGTCCCACAACGTTAACGGCGACGGCATCCGATGGCTCCCTCAAATTTCCTAAGGCGAGCACACAAGGAATAATTCCAGGAGGGACTATGGACCAACACAAGTTGCGACCGGCATCTCATCAGCCGTGAAATTCGGACGGTCTGTCGCCGGGCACGGACTGACAGGCAACCAATAAGCCGTGGAATCCCGGACTGTACGTCGCCGGCACACAGACTTATCAGGCGGCGACCCATGCCAACAAGGGTATCGCCTGTGCCCCCAGTTACGTTAGGGTGACACGGTGAAACAACTGCATGACCTCGCGCTCAAAACCGGCTCTCAAGCCAAATCTCATTTTTGATGCTCAAACCTGGCCCACGGCCAATTTCATGCTCAAACTTGGCCAACGGCCATTTTCATGTTCAAACTCGGCCAACGGCCATTTTTACATTCAAAACTGGCCCACGGCCATTTTCACACTCAAATCTGGCCCACGGCCATTTTCACACTCAAATTCACAATCGATCACGCGAATAATCAATTTCCATTTAATGAGGCATTTCGACCCTAGTGTGATCATTCAGCAATTTAATGCGCAATCAACACTCAGTCCGATCCGCGATCAGATGCCACAACTAGGCACAACAACATGCAATTAACCATGGTAACTATTTCACCTAACCACGGTTAATTCAACTAACCACAGCAGTTAACTAATCTACCACGGTTACTATTTAATTTAACTATAGTAACTAATTAATCTAACCACAGTTAACTAACTAACCCAGGTAACTATCTATTAACTGCGGTAACTAATTAATCTAATTACGGTAACTAATTAATTAATCTAATTAGTGTAATTAACGGCCTAATCAGGGATTAGGGGTTAACTCACTCCTAAACGGGCGGCGACGGTCGGAGGCGACCGGCGATGAGCGGCGGCGGCGGCGATAAATTTTCCGGCGACGCTCCTACGGACTCTCCTCGTCGATCCGGACGCTTCGGATTTCCAAAATGACAATCGGACGACGACGAACGGCGGCTGGACAGCGGCTGCACAGAGGTTAAACGGCGAGAACGGAGCTCAACGAGCGGCCGGCAAGCTCGGCGGAGCTTCGGCCAAGGTCCGGCGGGTCCTAGGGGGCTCCGGTGAAGCTTGGCGGTCGACGGCGAGGCTCGGCGGTCGACGGGCAGCGGCTGAACAGGGGCGGCAGCGGCTCGGCTGGGGCGGCACGGCGACGGCGAGGGCTAAGCGGGGCGCGGGACGGGCGGCCGGCGGCTCGGCGGGCGGCGGCGGTCCACGGCGAGGTGAAGAAGATGAATATGAGATGAAGATGGGATGAAGATGGCGATGGAGTGGGCTGCCAACGTGAAAAGCAAGAGGAAGAAGAGAGAGAGAGATGAGAGAGAAAATGAAAGAGAGAGAAAAGTGGTCTTGAGGGCATTTTGGTAATTTCAATGGTCCAATGGCATTTTGGTAAATACCCAAAAGTCAAAAAGGTGATTTGACCATGCATTTATGATGCGGGGCCCGCGGTCATTCGGTATTAATTGTTTCTGGCGTATATGAATAATATCTGAGGGTATTTCGGTAATCTGACGATTTAGGAATGGTTCAGAATATTTGGTTCAGGGTCGACGCAAGCGCGAAGGAATACGGCGAAGACTAATTACGCCGCGACTAATCTAATCGAACTATAATTATCTACGCTTCGATCGACGACTAACGATCTTCAGATCGAATGATTCCGCGTCCGACAAATGTCACTCAATTCCAACCGTCCAATATTATTCATTGAATATGCCTTGAAATTCCGGGACGTCACAATAATTGGTCTTTGGGATATAAGAATGATAAATGATTATTAAGTGACTGTCTTTAATTCACTGTAAGATTAGCGGTCTGTTCCGAGTCACAAAAAGATCAACAACAAATAATTTGAAATTATTGTGGGATCTACTCTTTCGAGAAATTATGGGCCCACGACATGATGATACTTTCAAAGTCGCCCAAAAACTGTTATGCTAGCAGAGCCCATAGAATAGAATACCGTTGGCTATGCACATCCTGTGCAAAACCTTTTCCTTATGCAGGTCGAGCTTTAAGAAAATCTATGCATGATCAACCGGAAATTACCCCTTGCTCGTGGCCTTGGGCTGACCTTAAGAGGCCCCTTGAGATCGATAACTTTAGTTAATTACGTGCGAGAAGTTGAACATATTGGTTTACTTAATGATCAAGGAGATATGTAAATAGTTTAAATGCACGACATACGATCAATCATTCACACTATATATGCACTGTAAAATCTCTTGTTTGGAGTCTGGACGGTCTATTTAGGGGAAAAACTACCAAAAAAGTCATAAACTTATTGCACTTGTGCCAATTCTGTCATAAACCTTTCAATTTGGCCAATTTAGTCCTAAACATTTTGACGATTAGCCAATTCAGTCATAAACCGTTCAATTGTGCCAATTTAGTCCTAAATTTTTTGATGATTTGCTAATTTAAAACAAATATTTTTACAATTTGCTAATTTAGTCTTTCCAAACAATTTTGTCTGGAATTGCTGATGTAGAGGTCTAGTCAGCGCCGGTTGTGCCGGCCATCCTACGTGGCACAGCCGGTGCTGACATGGATACATTTTTTTAATTTTTTTATTAATTTTATTTTCTTTATTTTTCCCTAACTCTAAGCCTGCGAGGTCCCCGACCGATCCTCGCCAACCACATGCGAGGGCTTCGACGCCCTCACCAGCCAATGGGAGAGGGTCGCAGCCCTAGCCCAGACCAGGCGAGTGTGTCACAACTCTCGCCGATGATCGGCGAGGAAGTGGAGGCCGGCCGCGAGACCCTCGCCTTGACTAGGCTACAGTCGCCGGCCCAAGGTAATAAAAAAGGAAAGAAAAAAGAAAAAAATAAATTCATAAAATATCTAAAAAAATTAAAAGATTGTTCACGTCAGCGATTACCTTTACTTCGGTTGTATCTTGTTTCTTACTTAATTCACAAGGGTTAATTAAAGTGATAGATGGGATTATCTAAGTAAGCACGGGGAAACTTCAAGGAATAGTCCACAACGTATGACAAGGATTTTATTGCTTGTACAAAGAGAAAAGCTAAAGTTATGTATATATCTTATTAATAGGAAGTATCTGATAGAAGAAGTTCTAGGCATAACTATAAGGTATGTTGCCTCCATTCATGGCCAGTGCTTGAGCAATATATATATATATATATATCTCTCTCTCTCTCTCTCTCTCTCTCTAGGTCAAGTCATGCACTATCAAATCTCGGCCCACGCGAGGTTAGGAAGATCGGCCGCAATATGAGCTGTACCACTCACCCTACCCTATTCTACCACTGCAGTTGCTGTCCGTCTTGCAGCCGCTCGAAAAGGAACTGCATGATCATAAATAGGAATTCTACGCCTACAAATAGAATCCTCATAAAAGTACCACTAGATCGAGCATCGATGATTTCATATCTGATCAAAATCTTCGCTAAAAGAATCATTGATTTGCCGACGACGACATTTTGAGTTTACTTTGGGGCGGATTTGGTAGGGGGACATCAAAAGTCAAGGTAAGAACGTGAAACGTTCGTTAGATCTTTTCATATTTTTAGCAAATGAGGTTACCAACTCTGAAGTGAAGCTAAGGCTAGCCATGCACAAGAACACTTAACCGCATTTTAGTGATCAAATGTATATCCAAAAGAAAGTCAGCTTTTTGCTCTTCATAATATCTGTTTGATCTCTAAAGAACGACACCACGTGACAAAGGATGATCATCATTAATCTCGACCAGGTTTGACTATTGCCAAGTAAAATAACCAGGTCAAGTCTTCGTTAAAGTGAAATTGAACAGGAGGTGTGCATAAGATTCCGTCTGTTTCATGAAAAATGAATTATTTGAACAATATTTTCTTAGAAATGGTTGCTCATATCGCTTGAAATAATTAGCTAATGAAAAAAAAAATCATTGTCGATAATAATTTACATCTAAGCATTTTCGTGAACAATGAAAAAGTTTTCCATTCATTCATTTTTCTAAGCGATATATTGACAAAAAAAATCAAATCATTTATTTTTCATGAAACAAACGGAGCTTAAGTGTATTCCATAATCACTGAGCCATCCAATTCTTAGGAATGAAGTTAAAAGCATTTTGTTCATAGATATCCGCTGCATTTGAAAATGTCTTTCTCAAAAGCCTACAGGCCTCTAACGGCCCTTGACCTATCGTTTGGCTATATATATATATATATATAAAACAAAATCATTGTACACTGTACATTGTAGCGGCCAAGGGGCATATTGTGATGACCCGAATTTTCACATGCTTAAGTAAAAGGTGAATTAGTTAAGATTATTGGGCAAGTTTAGATGAGTTATTATTGACCCGATAATATTTTTAGGGACACTATGTATTTAATCCAAGTCCTATCGGGTCAAATATGTGCAAAATCGGGACAACCGAAGGAAGGGGATGACACGTGGCCGCACATGGACACGTGGGGGGCCACGTGTCAACAAGTGGTAGCCTACAAGGCCACATGTCACCGCCACCGGACACGTGGCAAAGGCGGTGCCACGTGTCACCGTGTGGTCCGCCCGAAGCTGACTCGTCCGTTCAGCTGCTTCCCCTAGAAATAGAATCTGACGTCTGTTCATTTCGCCGTTCGTTCGTCAGAATAGAACCCTCTACACTATCCTATCTCTCTCATATTCGGCCGACCATCGTTTTCCTAAGCCGACCCCTTGCTCGCCGTTGTCAAAACTGTCACGCCCCGACCCTCGGGCATGCGACAACCCTGCGAAACGTCTCAGGTCAAAAGGACGACACCCCAGGTATGTCATCGACCCATTCGTTTTATCTTTTTATTAAGCGCATGCAGAACGCACAACTCCCAAACAACAAATTAAACAACAGGGATAGACAGCAGGAAATCACATCAATCAACATCAGCAAGCTCATCAATAAAGGTTTCTTTCATAAATTAATAGATATTCGTTAACCCTAAGAAAGCTACAGAATCTAATAGCCCATCTTTAGGGCTGCTCCCTAAGACCGACAAAAAGGTACGGGGTCAGGACAGGATTAACTTCTCAACTACTCCAGAAGAGGGGCTATACCACCCTCGCCCTCAACATCACCTTGGACCTGAAAAAGGGTTAACCACGACGGGATGAGAAATAAATCTCAGTGAGCTAGCGCCTAAGCCCGGCTAGGGCGTTGACTATCTCAAGCGACCTACACACACAGTACAACACAATAGTATATCGTCAATCACATGCAAGCTTACCACGCCTTGGATCACACATATGCAAGACTCGACTTGACATGACAGTCAATCAACCAAGGCAAACAACCAGAACACAACAATAGCTTGCAAGTACATTGTTTCACATGTATTCAGGTTATTAATGGCCACTCGGACCCGCACACTAGATAGTTGGTGCGTAGCACACTAGACAGTTGGTGCTCAGCACACTAGACAGTTGGTGCTCTACCGGCATGACCGGGCATCGTCCCTTACTTCCGGCGACGGCGTCCGATAGTCCGTGTGGTTTCGATCGACACGACACGGAACTACCAGGAATCCCTATAGGGGCTTCGGTCCATCCATACTGCGACCGGCATTCGACCAGCCTGGCGACACGGACTGTCGTGCATCCGATAAGTCGTGTGATTCCGATCGACACGGCACGAACATATCAGGCATTCCATTATATGACCACACAAGCACACCAGGCAACCAGCCAGTTTATATCTTCGCATTTAGTCCAATGCACCCACACACGGAATCGTGCTCAAAAACCTGGCCCAAGGTCATTTTCATGCTCAAATATGCAATTTAACTCCACATGTGGTCATGTGATGCACGAATTATCCACCAGACTTTGCATCTAAATACGGGTGATCAATCCTCATACAGTCAACCACAAACCAATCAGAGCATTCAACAGTCAGGCATTGATCACCACATCAAATAGTCGACAACAATAATAACAACTCACTCGATTATCTGAACTAACCACCGACGGCTCCGCCTACCAACCAACCAGTCAAACAATTTATCGTTCACTCGGCTCTGGCTAATCGCTCGCTCGGGATCAAACAATTGCAGTCAATCAATCAGTCTAATCACCAATTAGCCACAAACAACCTAGCTAATCAGTCTAATTTATTTAATCGCGGTCATTTAACCTAAACCTGGTCTCTAACTAAATCGACCACAATTAATCTACGTGAACGCCTAATTAGACTAATTAATCTAGACCCGGACGCAATTAGCGACCTAACCGAGAGTTAGGGGCTAACTCACAACTAACGGTCCGGCAACGGTGACGGCGGCCAGCGGCGAGCTTCGGCGAATGGCGGTGGCGGCGAGCTCCGGTAGTACTATTCACAGGCTGAGGTCGGCGGTACAAGGCGAACGGCGGCACGGCTGAGGGGCGGCGAACAGCGGCGGTAACGGCTGCTCGGGTGGCAGCTCGCAGCTGACCTCGGGCGGAGCGACAGCGAGGGGCTGGACGAGGGGCGACGGGGTTCGCGGAGGCCGGCTAGGGGAGGAGGGCACGGTGCAAGGGTCACGGGGGGCGTTTCGCTTGGCCGACGCGACGAGGGACGGTGGGTTGGTGGCTCTCGGGTCAACGAGCGGAGGGTCGACCGGTGGTGGCGATGGAATGGCGGAACGACGGGCGGCAGAATAGAGGAGAGGAGGCTCGGGTGTGGGTCGTGGGCAGCAGCAGCAGCGGTAGTTGAGCTCAGGCAACGGTCGGACGACGGGCTAGTATGGTGAGGCGACAGACGAGCTCGGGCAGCGGCAGAGCACGGGATGGCGACGCGCGCGGGGTCGACGGTGCGACAACAGCGGCTCGCGGACCTCGCGGGCTCGGGTGGAGGTGGGTTGCGAGGGTGACAAGGCTCGAGTGAGTGGGTGGCGGCGACGGTCCAGCCCTGGTCGGTGGTGGCTAGTGGACTGACTGGGGGGGGGACGGACGGGCTGAGGGAGGTCGCGGGTGAACGGGCGGAGGTGGCATGCGGGGGCTGGCTCGATCTCGGGCGGGACTCGCCGACGCGAGCCCAGCGCGGCGACGGGTGGCTGAAGCGGCGACGGATGGAGGTGGGGCGGTGGCTGCAGGCGCGGTGAGGAGGAGGAGAGGAGGGGTGGCGTCGGGCGGTGCAAGGGGGGGCGTCTAAAAGCAAGGGGCAGAGGAGAGAGAGAGAGAAGGGGAGGAGAGAGAAGAAGATTGACTGATGGGAGGGGGTGGTTGGGCGCGGCAACCAAGGGGGGGGGGAGAGAGAGAAAAGTAAGAGAGAGAGTTGTTGGTGATAGGGTGAGTGACAAGAGGGGTCCATGGTTAAAGTCAAATTTAATGGCTTTCGTCCTGTAGTGCATAATATCTAGGGGCGATTCGGTAATTTGATAATTTAGGATAGGTTGGTCATTTGGCACTGACGACTGAGGGCAATTTGGTATTTGCACAACGAGGGTTCGGTCAGGGCTAGGCTTGGGCGCGAAAAGGCTAATTCTACGGCGCGACTAAACCGGTTGATCTCTCTGACCAACGCTTCAAATCAAATAAAATCTGCGTCCAATAATTGTCTCTTAAACCATAAAAATCCAATTTTATTTATTTTATAGGCCTTAAAATTTCGGGACGTCACAAAGACTGACTTGAGGGTCGTGGTGCTGCTCAGGTAAAGTCATACGCCTAAGAAAGAAAGACGAATCCTAGATCGTTCGTTGTTCCTACGTCATCTTCTCGAATAATCAAGGCAAGTAGATTTCCGGTCCCTATTACTAACCTATTTATGGTTCGTCATTGTGAGTGTTAAGAACTGATTGATCTTAGTTGCGGTGGTCTTGCTTGTGATGATCTTGGTTGTGATTACTTCATTATGGTATGATTTTTGAAACCTTGTGCCTTTGAATACTTGGATTTGATGTTGGTGAACTTTTCCTCCAATCTCATGATTCTATAGATGGTTTAGTCGTATGACCTAGTGATTTGCTTGTTGGGTTTATACTCACCCCATTGTTGAAAACACTTTTTCAGCATATTAGAATGTCAGAATCACAGACTGTGGTGCGGAGGCATCTATAAGGTAAACCTTTGAAAATAACCCATTCAGTAGAGGAATACATGAAGGAAATACCTGAAAGGTCAAGATGGATGTAATATAGAATTGTCCGATCCAAGGTTTATGTGGACAAAGGACAGCCAGACGGAGTGGTCGTGCTTGAATTCAAAGCCGTATACCATCGAGGCATAGATATGTGGATAGGTCCCATCACTTCACATCTCCTAGAAAGTGAAGGTCTAACGAGTAGCATGGAGAATAACGAAGATCTTGGGTCTGAGGCTTCTGTAAACTATCCTTGAAAATAAGGAATAGTGGCCAAAAGACGAAGATGAAGGTCGATGTCGACTTTAGTACTCGGGAATAGATCAGCCTTCCCCAAAATCCTCCCAGAATGCTTTGAACCTATGTAAAGAACTGTTCAACACATATATATACGTGAAATGAAGTGATCTGGCTATTGTTATACTTTTGTCTGGCTAATGCGTGTTATCTAGTTAGTTGAACCCATGTAAGGCCATACCCTTTATAGGTGTGCCTGCCCTTATTCGTATTTCATGCACTTGTGTTTTGTATGGCCGTCCTGATTATTTTACATAGTCTTCCGCATGCGCCATCTATATGACGAAAGATTAAAGAAGAACGCGTGGTTAGTAAGCCTTTAGGTGTGGCGGACTAGGACGTCACGCATATTCCTACTAAAGCAGGGCCGACTCAAATGAATCATGAAGTCTTAAATTTCTACAAAAAAGAAATCCAAGATCTTCTAGATAAAAAACTAATAAGGACGAGCCAATCTCCGTGGAGTTGTTCCGCTTTCTATGTCAATAAAAAAGCTGATTTAGAAAGAGGAGTGCCCAGGTTAGTTATTAATTATAAACCTTTAAATAGTGCCCTAAAATGGATAAGATATCCAATTCCAAATAAGAAGGATATTCTTAATAGATTACATAATTCTAAAATTTTCTCAAAATTTGATATGAAGTCAGGATTTTGGCAAATAAGTCAAAAAGATAGATACGAAACGGCTTTCACTGTCCTTTTGGTCAGTATGAATGGAATGTAATGCCATTTGGATTAAAAAATGCCCCTTCAAAATTCCAACGAATCATGAATGATATTTTTAATCCCTATTCTGACTTTATTATTGTTTATATAGACGATGTCCTGATATACTCAATGAATATTGACTCACATTTCAAACATATAAACCATTTCTTCAATATTACAAAGAAAAATGGACTAGCAATATCCCCAACAAAGATACTATTTCAAACCAAAATCAGATTTTTGGGTCATTACATACATATAGGGACGATTGTCCCAATTGAAAAATCTATCCAATTTGCTGATAAATTCTCAAATGAATTAAGAGATAAAACTCAATTACAACGATTCCTAGGAAGCCTCAACTATGTGATAGATTTTAGGGTTAATACCACGGAAAACCTCAAACTAGTACACATGTGATAAATTTACCATAAACTATTTTTTTACCACAAAAAATCTCAAATTGGTACACTTGTGACAAATTTACCCCAAACTTGTACTCCTGTGAAAAATTTACCATCCGTTAGTTTTTGTTAAATATAATCGTCAAATTGCTGAATTGGATGACACGTGGCAGTTGACGGGAGTACCAATTTGGGGATTTTACCCTCTGTTTGTCACATGTGTATCAATTTAGGGTTTTTCGTGGTATTAACCAAATTTAACGAAAGGTAAATTTTTCATAGGTGTACCAGTTTGGGATTTTTCGTTGTCAAAAAAATTAGTTTAGGGTAAATTTATCATAGATGTACCAGTTTAGGGTTTTTCCTAGTCAAAAAAATAGTTTAAGGTAAATCTGTCATAAGTGTACTAGTTTGGAATTTTTCCTAGTCAAAAAAATAGTTTAGGGTAAATTTGTTACAGGTGTACCAGTTTGGGATTTTTCGTGGTATTAACCCTAGATTTTATACCTAATATTAATATCATTTGCAAACCATTACATTAAAGGTTAAAAAAATACATCACCTTGGACCTCAATACACACAGATACTGTCAAAAAAATAAAATCCATAGTTGAAGAGATTCCTTGTTTACACTTAGCTGACCCATCTGCTTTCAAAATAGTTGAAATAGATGCTTCAGAAATAGGATATGGCGGATTCTTAAACCAAAAAAGGATAGTGAGCAAGTCGTTCAATTCATCTCAAATCATTGGAATGATACCCAACGGAACTACTCTACTATCAAGAAAAAAAAACTCTCTATAGTACTTTTAATATCAAAATTCCAAGGAGATTTACTCAATCAATTTTTTATTTTTTGAGAATTGATTGTAAGTCTAGATGTTTTACAAAAAAGATGTTTTAAACATTGCATCAAAACAAATTTTCGCCAGATGGCAAGCCATACTTTGTCTTTGATTTTGACATTGAATTCATAAATGCTAGTTCTAATTTACTACCAGATTTTCTCACAATAGAATTTTTACAGGGAACACTACCATGCCCCCCAAAAAAGACAAAGGCAAAGCCGTAGTTGAATCTTCCATATAATCACCAGGAAAAGCTTGCTCCTATCAAGAGTTGGCTTCAAGCAGCCCAAACACCCGATCAAAAATCACCTTTAATATCATCGCCAGCTATCAAACAAGGAACACCATCTCCCTCCGTACCAATATCCCAACTTATATCCATACTTCCTGCGGAAACCTTGCAAAATTTAAAAAAATCATTGGATAATGAGCTTTTAATACCATCACAAGTACATTTCCCTTCTCCTTTAACTACAAAAAGGATTTCAAGCGAGGTAATCATAAGACCTCAAACAACAAATTTTTCCTTTAATATAGAAAAATTGAAATTTATCCAAAAACCTTCTTTCCAAAATATATATACCGTTGAAAAAGAATTTTTCCATGAAGACCCCAAAATATTTGCAAAAAACATGTTTGAAGAAAACTGGTTTTATATTCCACACAATCCTTTTAAAACGGTTGACTACTATGAGAAGATCCTAGTGGAAACTGGTTCAATAGAATTTAAACATTTTCAAGATAAGTCTAATGCCAAAATTATAAGTTATTCTACTGCAAAAATAATAAGGATCATCCATCATTCTGAGTGGAACCCCAACCCTATAGCCTCCGTCAAATTCAATATCAAACTTACACAATCCATCTCATACAGACCTAGCTATACTTATTTCGATTATCAGCAAGCCTGGTGGAATGTCTTTTACAGACAAAACATCAACTCTCACCACACTTGGCTTTTCTATTTTGTAGAAAATTTTGATATCCACCAAATCCCCTACTGGTTCAATAGATGGTGGGAAAACTTTGGTCCCCTTACTGAAATATTACCTTCTATAGCACAACCGGGATACAAAATATTCTTGACAAGATATAAACCCCTACCTATTGAGGAAGCCTTTCCTCCTCTCCTAATGTATTTCATAAATTTCAGAGTTTCCTGGGTCACTGCCTGGGAATTTGGTTATACAAAATCCACGTATGATCCCAATATTTTGATTCTAGTACGCAAATACAAGACCAAATGATGGGATGGTTTTAAATTTTTTGATAGAATCTCTTAACAGTTAGTCATAAACTGGCTCAACTAGAGAAATACTTCCAAAACTGTCCCATTTTTGCATAACAAATCTTTTACTGCTTCAAAATTGGCCTCTGCTCGAAATGAACAGCAATTTTACCAGGTTCTGAAAGAGGCTCTATATGACTATGAAGAATCACAACCTTCCTCTCATCATAGTGGCATCACCAATGAGGATGATTGTTATGGCATTGATCTGGTCGACAATAACGACCCTCAGCAATGATCGACAACATGATATTTTGTAGCAAAATCACTGTACACTGTATACTGTAGCGATATATATATATATATATATATATATATATATATATATATATATATATATATATATATATATATATATATTTGGAGAAATGTAATACATTTCCAAAGTCCTTTGAAGTCACTTAGCCCAACATAGTTCTATAGCAGTTTTGGTCTTTAGCATTTTTGAAATGCTTATACATTTTTTATTTTTCAATTTTTCCATCGCTAAAGTTTTGAAATTCCAGAAAAGCCCTCACCACCGACAACCTCATGCGAGGGCCAGCGAGGGTGGGGGATGGTTGGCAGGGGTCGCCGGGACGCGGCCAGTGTCCGACGACCCTGCCGACTACAGGTGATGGTGGGGCGGCGGCGGCACGCCGCTTGGTTCTCCACCCTTCTCTATTTAGCTTATTTTTAAATTTAATTTAAATAAAATTTGTATTAATTTTATATTTTTTAAAAAATTAGTTTTTATCTTATTTTAAAATTAAAATTGAATTTTTTAGCTTATTTTTTAATTTAGAAGTCCATATGGAAACCTACATGGACTGACTTTTTTTATTATTAAAAATTTAATTATAAATGTCACGTAATCAATTTGGCCGGAATTTTTTTTCCAAAAATAGAAAAGTAGAAAATGTTACTTCTCATCTCCGTTCCAAACCTATTTCTGGGCTAAAAATTTGTCCCAATAGAAAAATGAAAATCATTTTACCAAACGAATTTTTTGTTCCAAACCCGTTTCCGAGAACAAAAAATTAGAAAAACAAAAAAAGGGAATGGCTATCAAGTTGTAATTGAGATCTTTTGTTGGAGGGACATGGGAAATGGGAAGGGTCAGCATTAGGGGACCACCGTACTATCAGAACTCTAAGTCACATCTCCATCTTCAAATGTAAGACGAGCACGACTCTTACTTACCAAAAAAGGGAAAGAATCAAAGAAGAGCCACCACCTTCGTGGGATGATAGCTCAACCTGAATTACAGTTTCTGGACGAGAAAAGAATAGCTTCAAGTGGCCAGAGGATCTGCCTTACTCAATTTCTCTACGCGTTTCCATTAACAATCCTCAGAGCATCTAGGACTGCTGTTTGTCTTTTGGGAACGAACATAAGAGACTCTTACATATTTTTGCGCGAAACACTCCGAACTTCTTTTTCAAGACAAACACTATCACTTGAGAATCCCATAAAGTTATGGCGATGGCTTATTCGTAGTCCTAAGGCGCTGCACTCAAGTCACAGACTTTCAAAGTTTCTTTCGGAATCGCTCTGTTTGAAACACATCCCAAACACTAACCATAGTATCGAAATTTCACACGCCTTATTGGGCCATTAAAAAGTATCGCCAAGGATAATAACATGAAAATCTACTAAACAATCACCTTTTGAGTGGTTTGCTCTAGACCTAGTTTATCAAGAAGTTCTCGAAGACGTTGAAACTGTTATTGTGGTGTCATGGTTATCCGCAAGAAGAACGAACGAGGATGAAGTTCACAGTCCACCGACAGTTACTTTATCCCGCAAGCAACCTGCATTTTCCCTCTCATGCACGAGTGGGATAAACCCCTCGTTGTTATGATTGATATTGTCAAATATGTCTTGAAATTTTATGTACTCAGCCCAGTTCATCACCCGACCCGACATATTTTTTGTGCGACCCAAAAAGTAGAGAGAAAATTGAGATTTAGTTCGTGACGCGAAGGGTTGCCAAAACTCAGGTTCAAACCTGTAATAAGATCCCACCACCTACATCGCATCTCATTCAAAAAGCCAAAGTGAAACATATAATTTGAAATTGCAAGGTTGATAAACCATATACGAGAGAGAGATGATTAAAAGATAAAAGTCTTTATTTAATTTCAAACTTTCTCCAACGCTCCCACATCTTACTTAAAGTCAACTCGTCAACAAGCCTATCTCATTTCTTATCCTTGGAGCTCTCATGGAGTTCAGCAAAGTAACCCTGCGGGTTTTTCTCAAACTCTGTCCTCGAAATATGGGCCGCACCACCACCACGGCCTGCACCTGTTGCTCCTCCTACGCCACCACCACCACCACTGCACGCCCACCCCGACGCCGCCCTTAACGCAACTTCCTCCTTGGCCGTCCATGCCTTCGACCGGGTACAGACTAGCAGATTGTGATCTTCTGTGTAATCTGAAGAGAGACTATGTGCGAATGAGTGAAGAGGCCAAGCGCATGAGCCGCTATTTATAGAGCCGCGGTTAGTAAATTCCGTGATTGTGATTTCTTTGTTCGTTGGGTCATCCTCGACCATTCAACCGTCATAAAAGCTCGACGCATGCGTGCATGGAAGATAGGAATAAGAGGATTTACGGGAACATAGAAAATAAAAAACAGGAGTAATGAGAATCTGCTAAACAACATTAATTAAGCAACCATCTGTTGGGTTAATCGCGAGACTTTAAGAGTTTCATTCAAACTCCAAGAATGCGAGGTGACGTTCAACATTACCTACCATTTGTTCCTTTTTCAAATGATTTTCCTGCATGCCTACTTGCTTAGCCAACATGATTCGCTCGTCCGTGGAAGGTCGACGAGAGAGAAATGTCAGGGAAGATGAACGATGTCGTCGTCCAAGAAGATTTGGGGGAGTTGGTGGATGGAGTTTGATTCGTAATCTCACAGCGACATAAAACATGACATATATTTGAAAAATAGAGTATCTTATGTCATTCCTATAGATATATCTTGCTTTGCACACTTGTCCACATTCATTCAAGGTAAAGGGTTTTTCCTTATAAGCAGTATGCTTGTTATTTAGATTTGACATGATATATTTTGCCTTGAAACTCGTCGGTTTAGTTCTTATCCTCTATGTAAAGTGCACCGCTTTCTCGATTTGGTTCTTCATCTTTTGTGCAATAGAATTTTAAAGGTCATTATCCAACTAGTCACTAAACTCGCCCTTCATGTCGGAATTTTATTATAGCGGTGTCATATGACTACAATCGTTCATCATTTCAAACAATCAATGACTATAGTATATGCAATACTTAATCAACTATCTAATTGTAGAATCACAGTTACAATCATTAGGATAACTTGTCAATACAAACCGTTTTCTCAGTTGAAATAATTCAATAGGGAATATAAGAACAGTTTTAGAAGGTTTAGTAGTTCGATGGTATTTTACAATAATTTTTTTAAAAAAAGAGAATCGAGCATGTACGGGGCCTTTTGGGCCTGAACAAGCTTAAGCCCGAAGGGCCAAATTGGAAAATTTAAATGAGCCCATAATCCGACCCGGTCTACTGGTGCTCGAAAAAGTCGGACAGGGAGGGCGGACGGATTCGCAATCTCGGTCTTCGGTCTTTGTAGCTCTGATTGTTTTACGCGGGTTTGGCTTGCCGCTTGTGCAGTCCGAGCCTAAGCTTTTTCCAGTCTCCTTCTTAGATTACTAGCCATGGCCCCACCTTGGAAGCATCATGAGGAACGAAAATAAAGAGAAAATGTCATTTACTTGCATTCTTTCTCATTTTGAATTTTTGAAAAAATTGACACAAAAATATCTCACTCAACACACACGCACAAGGTGATCTAGTCTATGATGGATAGGTTACGGACTTGAAACTTGAAACCTATTATCACGGAACTAGTTTTTGGATCCTAGAATCGACCCTTTAGACTTTGGACATTTACTGTTGGGAGCATGCAGCGGAAGTCCGATACATTCACCCGAGGCGATCGTCAAGAGGGAGCCCAAGTTCGAGCCCGTCAATATAACCAGCTGGACACACTTTCACTCAAAAGCTTAAGCCAATGAGTTATGGGTCAACTATGATATATTAACTGCTCAAGACCACATCAATTCACCAAAGTGGGACTTCTCTAACACAACTTACACGTGCATCCTAACATTCTCCCTCTCATGTGTGAGCTCTAGTGTTAGGTTTGCTCCTCCTTAATCCAAGTATCCTTCCGCATCAACTTCTCTAGTGTTAGGTTTGCTCCCCCTTAATCCAAGTATCCTTCCGCATCAATTATTCTCAAGTTAAATCTCCAAGTCATTGCAATGCACCGCAACCAACCAACATCAACTGCTAACTTGGATGGCATCGCCCATGGTCTCTATCTTGCGTCTCCAGTGTTAGGTTTGCTTCCCCTTAATCCAAGTATCCTTCCGCATCAACTTATCTCAAGTTGAATCTCCAAGTTATTGCAATGCACCCACAACTATGCATCGCAACCAACCAACATCAACTGCTAACTTGGAATGCATCACCCATGGTCTCTACCTTGCGTCTTCAGACCAACTATCCATGGTCTCTTCTTGCCAACACTTGCGTTAATGATCTCTTCTTGCCAAGACTTGCATTACCAGACCAACTGTCCATGGTCTCTTCTTGCCAGACCAACCATGATGGCAATTTCCACTCGAAACAAGCATTGATCGTGAGATTTCTTCCTTGAGATATTCACCAAACACCGATACATATTGGGAGTGGGCCACCAATCAACCATCGGCTCTCATACCATTGTTGAGAGCACGCAGTGGAAGTCCAATACATTCACCCGGGGAGATTACCAAGAGGGAGCCCAAGTACGAGCCCGTCAATATAACCAGTTGAACTCACATTCACTCAAAAGCTTAAGCTAATTTAGTTATGGATCAACTATGATATATTAACTGCTCAAGACCATATCAATTCTCCAATGTAGGACTTCTCTAACACAACTCACACATGCATCCTAGCAATTACCTTATTGATTAGGTCCGGTTTTAGGATCAACCAGATAATCGGCTGTTTCTTTTTTAGTTCATTTTTTATGCCTTGGGAGACAAACATGCTCTTTCGAAGTTGTTCGCTCGTTTTTGCAACAAGGAATATCTTTCACCGAAATTCAGTCTTCGGTTTTTATTAAGAGGGTTCTGTGGCTCAACTCTCGAAAGGAAATTTTAGTGAGAACAAGAAGTAACACGGATAGAAATGAAATGGGTAGGAAATCAGTGGATCGAATATGGATTTGAGATCAACAAAGGTTCAGATTACGTTACAATACTCCTACGAAAGCAGTAGAAAGCTTGAAAGTAAACCGGGATTGCAGAAACTCTAAATGCTGGAAAGGAGAATACAGGGAAGTTAAAGTGCAGAAAAACTTGAGTTCTTTTGGATGTGTGTTGATCTGTCTTTTTCTCTTCTCTTTCGAGTATTTGTTATTCTTCAGCTTTCCATAACCGTCCGTCGGTTATTTTCCTGCTTTCAAACTTTGAATCTTGGCGCCTTCAATAACTTCCCATTTGCCCACGTTTTATCCGCCAAAACTTGATCTTCACCTGTCAATGTGGCTTCAAATTTGAACCTTCTCCAATAACTGCCGTGAACTGTTTGCACCCATTATCCGGATTTCTTGCTCATAACTCCTCGCTGACATGGCTAATTCGGCCATCCTGTGATTTCTTTTGACTTCGTACTCCTCTTACTGCCGACTATTTACAGCTTCGGTATGTCCAGAATCTTACCGAATTTGGAAAATCCGCGACCCTATTCTTTTACTTCCCGAATATCGGGTTTTAGACTTCTGGACATTTCGGTAAGTTTCCGATAACTTACCGAACTTCTCAGAGTAGCTTACTGTTCTTGATTTACCGATTTTCGGGAAATAGTGATACTAAAGCCACTTCGATAACTCATTATTATTTGGTGTCAACAGAAGTACATAACGGCGAGAAGTAAAACACCGGTACAAAACAAAGATCAAATCGTCATGACAAACTTCCATGT
Organism: Lenwebbia sp. NSW1173648; assembly: GCA_029784005.1. Lineage (NCBI taxonomy): Eukaryota > Viridiplantae > Streptophyta > Magnoliopsida > Myrtales > Myrtaceae > Lenwebbia > Lenwebbia sp. NSW1173648. The sequence goes on from JARCGZ010000011.1 coordinate 5,114,308, forward strand.
ATAAACATTCAAACATCCATTTCTTCAGTCACATCCCAACCTACATATTTTCATCACTGCAGATTCAAAAATCTTAACATAAAACATAATGGAAATCTACATTCTCTCCAATTACCTCATAGTTTAAGGGAAATCTTACTACAATGGAGCATTTCAAAAAAATGACGTTCAAACGTTATTTCATGCTTTTTTAAAGAATGTTGTGCTATATCCTCTATTCAAGCTTCCGATAATGTTAAATTGTTCTCAAACTGAGGAAATCTGCATTAACCATCCCCATTCTAAGGTTAGGTGCAAGAGCTAGTCCTCAAAGATATGCAATATCCCAAACTAATTTCAAGAATTGGTGTATTTGTAAGTACAAAAGAGATTATGTAATGGAAGGAAAATGAACTTCAAATACTCAGGCAGACAAAGTAGATGACCGGTAAATTCACATAAAAGTCTGAAACAAGAAAAGGAGATCATATAATTTCAGTCCCGGTTTGGTTCGATTCCCTGTTCAGTCTTGGCTTGGATGGTGTGCTCAAGGATAAGCACAGACATTCAAAGTCTCTTTTGGAATCGCTCTCTTTGAAATACATCCTAAACACTAATCATAATATCGAAATTTCCCGCATCTTATTGGGCCATGAAAAAGTAATCGTCAAGGATAATATCATGAAAATCTGCTAAACAATCACCATTTGGGTGGTTTGCTCTAGACCTAGTTGTTGACACCTAAATTTTGGTTTACCTTTTTTAGTTATTTATTATCATTTGCATGTAAAATTAGAACTAATCTTAGTTCTTACCAAAAAAAAAAAAAAATCAAATCAAATCACCCATGCATTGCATTCGCATTCATTTGCCTCGATGGCAAGGACGAGCTTGAATTCGACAGGCGGTCTGGACAGAGATTTTTTTTTACAAATTTTCGGCTAAAGGTTTGAGGGTGCGAACCGAAGTTTCCAAGATTATGGGAGCTCGGATTCCAAGATTATTGGAGCTGGTACTCCAGGATTGTGGGAGCTCAAATTGCAAGATTATTGGAGCTCAAAATTCAGAGATTGCTTGATTGTTGAAAATTCCAAGATTGTTGGAGTTCGTCTGATTAGGCCTATTTGAATGGCCAACTTTAGAAAAGGTTTAATTGATTCGACGAAGGCTCAATTTGAAAAGACTGATGGAGCGAGCCCGAGACGGTCCACAAGTGTGGAAAATTCGGCCACGATCACATTCACTCTCATGATCACATTCATTCTCGTGATCACGTTCACTCTCATTCTCGCATTCACTCTCATGATCACATTCACTCTCGGCCACATCACTTTCACCAATATGGCCGAAAATATTAAAGTGTTTTAATAGATTAGGACTCTTGAAAAAATCAGAATTTTTGATCTAACGGTCTTAATCTAATCTTACAACCCAAGTCTAATCCTACGGTCTATAATCAATCCTACTAGGACTAGGATTAGCTTAGGTCTATATAACCTAACTTAAGAGTTAGGGTTAGAGGGGGGCCAATAAAAATTCAATACACGGCCATTAGAGAGAGATACGGCAGACATTGAGGGAGACCACAAAAATCAGAGGCGCATCTCTCTGCCTCTGGTCTTCATCATACAGCTTAAGGAAAAGGAGAGGGAGAACTTTTTACGGTTTTTCTTTTGCAGGTCATTGAAATTCCATCGTTGCGAATCCTTTGTGGGAGTCATGGGGGTCACACCCCACTACAGGCATCGACAATTGAGGGGAAAAGAAGAAGAAAGTTGTCCTCTTCAAAAAAACTCAAGCCACAGAGAAGATTTACGTCGACCACTATTTGAAGACCAATAAAAATTCTTTTTTGGTCCCCTGGGGATGTTCCTCTTTGGCTTTTGTTTCTCTTTAAATTTTCCTTCGTGGTCTCAGTGTCCTCGCTGCTGAATTTTTGTTCTTATTTTGGTTGTCACAGGTCATTATGGACGGCCCTCATGCATCCGTCGCGACCTTGCAGTGCAACACTAACACTAGTCCATCATGATCAGCCAACCAGTCAGTGTTCATGAAGGAAATTCGTTCTTGGTCAAGTAATATTCATGATTGGCGGCTGGTCAACATTTACATGTTCGACAGACTCCAAGAGACCAGCCTCGAAGGAAAGTCCATTCAGTGGAGGGATTGCCGTGGTCTTGCTTTCCCTACGGAAGTTCACTGGCTGCTGATTGTGGTGCCATTCGGTATTCCCTGCAATACGCTCGAAGGTCCACCAGGCGTCCCTCAACATTGCAATTGGCCCGCCGATTTTCTGCTTCGTATGGCTTCAAAGACCAGCCTCACCGAGCCCTGCACCAACGAAAGCTATCACTGACGGACTCTCTCTCTCTTTTTCTCTCTTATTTAGATTATCTCTACAATACATGTTTTGTCTTTCCTAATGTTTACGTGATTAGCAGATTCTTAGGCAGTCTCAATAGTCTCCAACACGTTCACATATGGGATAGTAGGATCTTAAAGAGTGATTGGAGAGGGCCGATTGGTGAAGCCACCGCTTTTTGAAGGTCTTTTCCTTGCCGTTCGGTGACTTCGCTGCTGTTCGGGGGTGTTTTCGTAACCGTTTGATGTTGAAGTTGTCTGCTGTTCCAGGATGTCTCAGGGCTGTTTTTGCTGCTGTTCGGTGTCCAAAATAGCTTTATTTTGAGTAATTATTTGCTATTAACCAGTGCATATTTTTGGCTCACAACTAGGGCTAGTTACTACTCGTTTTTGGGAGCAATTGCCTCCCTGTTTCGTGCTGTTTATTGGGCAAACTGGTGCTGAAAAATTCATCTAGTCGAATCCCCTAGCCGCGTACCGACCGGTCCAAGTTTGCTTGGTGCTCAAGTTTCGATACGAGCACGAATCAGGTAACATCTTTATCCCGAAAAATCTGAAAATTACTTTGCTTGATTTGAATGCTCAGTAGATAGAGTAACTTTTCGGATAAATATTGTTGCCTGGGTAGTTTTCGACTCTTGAGCATATCTTTTGAGAGTTGCATATTTTTCGAAAAGTTGCCGAATAATCCGAATTGCCGAAATTTGCATAATAATGGTCTTGTCCTTGACGACGGTTGAATTGCACCTATCCGTTGGTTGTTTGATGTTATCTCATGTTTTGGATAACAGTTGTGCTAGCTAAACTTTATCTAATCTTTGAGAGTATTTGAATTGGATAATATCGGACCTGTTGCAGATAATCCATTGTTTTGAATGATTATCTCTTACATGTGAGTTGGTTGGATTACTTATCTGATGGATATCTTATCTTATCTTTCGAGAATTCTCTGAGTTTATTCGATTAGAGGATAAGATTGAATCCAATTAGATAATTATCCGAAGTTGTGAGAATTATCTGAAATTAATTTGCAAATCTTAGGGATAATTTTTTCTCAAATTGAACATTGAATCTCAAGAGGAAAGGTGGCCCCACTTGAACAATTTTTGGCCATCCCCCTCTCATTTTCGAAAAAATTCAAGACGAGTCTGAGTCATTGTTTTTTCATTTGTCATGTTTGTTTGATTGTTATAAAGTTTGCACATTAATAAACAAACATGCCCATAATGGATGCTCCCCTTGTGCCTTTGTCCCTTCGGTAAAATAAAACCACTTGCCTTAGCCACAATCTTGTAGAATGGGACGATGGTTTGTATGGAATTTCGTGGTCTGCCCTTTGTCAAAAGAGGTGATGTTATTCCATACCCCAATTCGTTAACTGACTTGAATCTAAGAGTACGTTGTGAATAAAAATCTACTCTAGCCCTAATCTTTGGGAATGAGTGAATTTTTCGAAAAATTCGGAAATTAAAGGTACATTATGGGCATTTTTGTTTATTCTTGTTCATCCTTTTTGTTTGCTTATTTTTGCTTAATAATTTTCAAAAAATAAAAAAAAATCATTTGCACGTCATATAGTTTTAGATCATACTTTACCATGTCATATAGTGTAGTTTGCATTCACATTTTCTCAAAGAAAAATAAAAACAGTCAGTTCACTTCATCAATCTAAAGGGATTTTTCATGAAATCTGGTACCGAAAGGGCATTAATTTTTCTAAATTAATGTAATCAAGTCTCCGGACCCATTTTCTCTGGTTCGTGGAAATAAATTAGTTCTCCCGCTAATTTATTTAGGTTCTAATCTACCTAGCAAACAAAGATTAGTGGCAACTCCAATTTGATAATTTTGCATGAAATCATACCCTAAGTTGCGATTCGGTAGGGCTTGGGGAGGGTCCGAATTAGGTTAAATAATCAATCTGATAATTAGTTAGCCTGAATCTGATTTTTTAGGTCGCGACACTAGTTTACCAAGAACTGCTCGAAGAGGATGAAACTGTCGCTGTGGTGTCATGGTTATCCGAAAGAACGATGAACGTGGGTGAAGTTCACAGTCCACCGACATTTTCTTTATACGGTAAGCCACCTGCATTTTCAATCTCATGCACGAGTGATTTAAACCTCTCGTTGTTCAAACAACAAGAGCATGTCACAACAAATTCCATGTTTCTTTTGGCGATCCAAAGAATATAAATTTTTATAAGGTACGCGCCATGACTATTAATGTGAGCAGTTATAATTGAATTCAAAATATGACCATCACTATCGATACGAATAGTTATAGTTTGAACATTTGACTGACCAATAAAAAAAAAAAATAATGATAGAAGTGGGTTGTGTGAGGTGTAAGTATGATAATGCCGACTTAAATGGTCAAAGTTAAAATAGATATTGTAGCATTGAACACAATGCCCAAAACTCATGTTCAAACCGATAACACGATCATGCTACCTAAATCGTATCTCATTCGGCAAATTGAAACATAAGATTGCAAATATCAAGATTAATGAACCATATACGAGAGCGGGACATCATTAAAAGATAAATATCTTTATTTTAATTTCAAACTTTCTCCAACGCTCCTACAACATACTTAAAAGTCTACTCGTCAACAAGCCCATCTCATTTCTTATCCTTGGAGCTCTCATGGAGTTCAGCAAAGTAACCCTGCGGGTTTCTCTCGAACTCCGCCCTCGAAATATGGGCCGCACCCCCGCGTCCCGGGGCAACCATTGTTCCTCCGCTGCCGCCACCTCCTTTCGCGGCCCCGCCGCCGCCGCCTGCACCTGTTGCTCCCCCTACGCCACCACCACCACCCTTTTCGCCCCCTCCGCCCTTAGCGCCGCCGCCTCCTTGGCCATCCAAATCTTCGACCGGATATCGACTAGCTTGTTGTGATCTTTTGTGGAATATGAAGAGAGACTATGCGCGAATAAGCGAAGAGGCCAAGCGCATGAGCCGCTATTTATAGAGCCACGGTCAGTAACTTCGTGATTGTGATTTCTTTGTTTGCCGAATCATCCTCAAAGATTCAACCGCCATAAAAGCTCTCCGCATGCGTGCATGGAAGATAGGAATAAGAGGATTTACAGGAACAAGAGAAAATAAAAACAGGAGTAATTAACTACGTACGCATATTGTCGAGTCATGAGAATCTGCTAAACAACATTAATTAAGTAACCACCTGTGGGGTTTTGGGCGAGACTTCAAGGGTGTCAATCAGGACGAACTCGAAGAATGCGAGGCAACGTTCAAAATTACCGACCATTTGTTCCCTTTTCAATTCTCATGCTAGCCAACATGGTTAGCTCCTTCGTGGATCTGCTGGAGTTAAGGTCACTGAAAAAAATACGTGGTTCATGCAGTACGAAAGAGGAAGGTCGACGAGAGAGAAATGTCAGGGAAGATGAAAGATGTCGTCGTCCAAGAAGATATGGGGGAGTTAGTCGATGGAGTTATGGGTGAGGAAGGATATGTGGTGATGTAGAAGATGACTTTGATTGGGACAATAGTCTTTTAATTCCTTTCATTCATACTCTCGCAACCGCATAAAACATGAGATTATTTGACAACTAACGTGTCTTATATTAGTAATGACAGAAAAATGCAGCCAGCGTTACTAGATAGACTCGAAGGGCGCTTCCTTAGAAAACAATGGCTCACATACCATGTTGGGAATAATAGCAATAACAGAGAAATGTAATATTTTGTACATATTGAAGTGAAGATTACATTCCGACCAAAAAGAAGAAGTGAAGATTACATTAGCCTATTTATAGACTTTACATGAGACTATATGAAGGAACAAACTAAATACAATCAATCAGGATCTATCAAGGGAACTATACGAAATCAGAATATCCTAAAATGTACCTTGTTAAGGTTGATGTCTTGTATTCTGTTATCCAAGAGATTATGAGGCGGTTCCGAAAGGCCCCCTGACGACTGGGAAAGTTAAGGGGATTTGTATGGGAAAGTTAAATATTTTATGCTATGTTGGCAATTTTGTAATTTGTGCCATGTAGGGTTTCGCTATATGTATTTAGGGGGAAACAGGTCTCTTTGGTAGAGAGTGTGGGTGAGAAGAGCGGCTGTACACTTTTCTACGTTATTAGTGAAACAGATCTCATCTCCCCGTGGACGTAGGTAGGCGGAACATCTCCCCTGCTGAACCACGTAAATTCTTGTGTTGTGCGAATTTTCATTACTTTCTTGCATCGTTGATAGGATCGAATTTGGATATTCGACAATTGGTATCAGAGCCTGGTTCGGCAAGCTATCAAGATGGCAGGAAAGGGTTCGAGTGTCAAGTACGACATTGAGAGGTTTAATGGAAAGAACAACTTCACTCTCTGGCGACGAAGAATGATGGATCTTCTGATTCAGCAGGGCCTGTCGAACGTGCTGCTGGGTAAAGGGAAGAAACCAGAAACGAGTGATGAAGATTGGGGGGAGATGGAGGAAAGGGCGGTAAGCGCCATTCGATTGAACCTATCTGATGAGGTTCTGCAGTATGTGGTGGATCTCAAGTCGGCTTCGCAGGTGTGGACGAAACTTGAGAGCATCTATATGACCAAGTCCCTAACGAACAAACTGTTTTTGAAAAAACAGTTATACTCTCTACAGATGGAGGAAGGCTCAGATCTGTTAAAACACATCAACACGTTCAATCAGATTCTGAGTAAACTTGCAAGTCTGGAGGTTTCAATGGAAGATGAAGACAAAGCCCTATTATTGGTATCGTCGCTACCAGCATCTTATGATCATCTGGTGACGACACTCTTGCATGGAAAAGAGACGCTTGATACAGATGAGGTCACTGTTGCCCTATTATCTAATGATACGAGAAAGAGGGTTAATAGTGCTACGGCACAGGGTGAGGGTCTCATCGGAAAAGTCAAGGAGCAGGAACGAGGAAGAACAATCCAGTGGGGATCCGGGAATAAGGGTCGATCGAAATCAAGAGGGGGTAAAACGAAACTCTCTTGTTATTATTGCAAGAAGGAAGGCCATCTGAAAAGAAACTGTTATAAGAGAAAGGAAAACTTGAAGAATCACGAGAAAACTTCTAATCAAGCAAGTGTGGCTGATAGCTCAGACGGTGATGATGGAGATCTTCTCTCTATATCATCAGGTAAGAATCAGTTCGTTGATTCATGGATTTTAGACTCTGGATGCTCTTATCACATGTGCCCGAATAGGGATTGGTTTGATTCATACCGGTCATACAGTGGCAGATCTGTTCTAATGGGGAATGATGCGGTTTGCAAAACCATTGGAATAGAGACTATTAAAATCAGAATGTTTGATGGTATAGTCAGAACTTTGGTGGATGTAAGGCACGTTCCAGATCTAAAGAAAAATTTGATATCTTTGGGTGCGCTTGATGTGAATGGCTGCAAGTACGCAGCAGCAGGTGGAGTTCTCAAAGTCATCAAGGGAGCTATGGTTGTCATGAAAGGAGAGTTGACTGGAAGTTTATACAGGCTCATAGGGAGTACAGTAACAGGTGGAGCATCTGTGACTATAGATGCAGAGTCCGATACAGATGACACTCATCTGTGGCATATGCTGTTAGGGCATATGGGTGAAAGGGGTATGATGGAGCTTCATAAAAGGAAGCTGTTAAAAGGTGTCAAAAGCTGCAAATTGAACTTCTGCAAATACTGCGTTTTCGGGAAACAGAGCAGGGTTAGTTTCAGAACTGCAAAGCATACGAGCAAGGATGTACTTGATTATGTACACAACGATGTATGGGGTCCTGCACCGATCAAATCAAAAGGTGGAGCCAAATATTTTGTGACATTCATTGATGATTACTCAAGGAAAGTCTGGGTCTACTTCATGAAGCAGAAAAACGAAGTCTTCTCCAAATTCAAAGAGTGGAAGGCTGAAGTAGAAAGGCAGACAGGAAAGAAGCTAAAGTGCTTGAGAACGGACAATGGAGGGGAATACAGGTACACACCATTCTTGGAACTATGTAGAGCTGAAGGGATCACACGTCACTTCACAACACCAGATACACCACAGCAAAACGGTGTAGCTGAGAGGATGAATAGGACACTTTTGGAAAGGGCTCGGAGTATGAGGCTGAATGCAGGGCTGAGTAAAAGTTTCTAGGCAGAAGCAGTTAATATGGCATGCTATCTCATTAACAGGTCTCCATCTACAGCCATTGAATGCAGAGTTCCTGAGGAGGTATGGACAGGTAATTTGATTGACTATTCTGGTTTGAGAGTATTTGGTTGTCCAGCCTATGTTCATGTACAAAGTGGACATCGTTCCAAGTTAGACTCAAAGTCTAAACAGTTCATCTTTCTTGGCTATGAGAAAGGTGTAAAAGGATTCAAGCTATGGGATCCTAATGCACGGAAGACCGTGGTTAGCAGGCACGTTGTCTTTAATGATTCTGACATGGTGAAGGCAAATAACAGTTCACATGCAGATGGCAGAAGTGAAGAAGGATCTATTGTGCAGGTGGAGTCAAGTAAACCAGAAATAGCGGAAGGAAGGAAATCATCCAGTAACTCACCAGAATCACAGGAGACAGTGGAAGATACCTACACCATCGCAGAAGATAGAGAAAAACGTACTCACAAAGCACCTGTGAGATACGGGTTTGAGGATATGGTTGCTTATGCCCTCACAGTAAGTACAAGTAATCCATCTTCCTATCGGGATGCGATATCTGATGTTGATAGTGATAAATGGATGTCAGCTATGATGGAAGAAATGGAATCCTTACAGAAAAACAGGACTTGGAAGATTGTGGAGAGACCTAAAGGGCGAAAGATCATTGGGTGTAAATGGATCTTTCGCAAGAAAGAGGCAGTGTCTGAGAATGAGCAGGTAAGGTACAAGGCTAGACTTGTAGCTAAAGGGTATGCACAGAAGGAAGGGGTAGATTATAATGAAATATTCTCTCCAATAGTAAAGCACACTTCCATTCGGGTTCTACTTGCCTTGGTAGCCATGTTTGATTTTGAGCTGGAGCAACTTGATGTGAAGACGGCGTTTCTTCATGGAGACTTGGAGGAACAGATTTTGATGGAGCAACCTGACGGGTTCAAAGTGCCAGGAAAGGAAGATCAAGTTTGTCTGCTTAAGAAGTTACTTTATGGCCTTAAGCAATCTCCGAGACAGTGGTACAAGCGTTTTGACTCTTTTATGGTGCAAATTGGCTATTCAAGAAGTGAGTATGATTACTGTGTTTATTTTAAAGTGTCAGATGATAATTTGATTATTCTTTTGATGCTTTATGTTAATGACATGCTCATTGCTGCTAAGGATATGCATGATATTGTTTCTTTAAAGTCCTTATTGAATAATGAGTTTGAGATGAAGGATCTTGGTGCTGCTAAGAGGATCCTTGGTATGGAAATTCATAGAGATAGAAGTGCATGTAAACTCTGGGTATCTCAAAAGAGGTATGTTGAAAAGGTGCTTGAGCGTTTCAACATGAATAAGGCTAAACCAGTGAGGACACCATTAGCTAGCCACTTCAGGTTATCTAAACAGCAATGCCCCACAAAACATGAGGAGATTGAGGAGATGTCTCGAGTTCCCTATGCTAGCGCAGTTGGGAGTCTCATGTATGCTATAGTGTGTAGCAGGCCAGATTTATCTCATGCAGTCAGTGTTGTTAGCAGATACATGAGTAATCCAGGGAAGGAGCATTGGAATGCAATCAAGTGGATCTTTAGATATTTGAGCGGGACTGCAGATTTGGGTATTATGTTCAGCCGCGACGGAGGTTCGAAGGAGCTAGCGGGGTATGTTGATTCAGACTTTGCTGGTGACCTAGACAGGAGGAGGTCTACTACAGGATATGTCTTTACATTAGCCGGTGGATCTATCTCATGGAGGGCGATGCTCCAGTCCACAATTGCATTGTCTACTACAGAGGCAGAGTACATGGCAGCTATAGAAGCTGCTAAGGAAGGGATTTGGTTGACTGGGTTGGTTCGTGAGTTGGGTTTAGAGCAAGGAGGTGCGGTGTTACACTGTGACAGTCAGAGTGCCATACATCTCACCAAGAATCAAGTGTTTCATGCAAGAACAAAGCATATAGATGTGAGGTTTCACAAAATCAGGGAGCTTGTGTCAGATGGCAGCATTCACTTGAGGAAGATTCACACAAATAGCAATCCTGCAGATTGTTTTACCAAGCCAGTCACTATTGAGAAGTTTGAGTCCTGTTTGGGCTCAATTAATATAACTTGCTGTTGAAGGTGAGGGACGCACTCAATGAGTGCGGGAGTGTACCTCTTATGGAGGTACGGGGATGAAGACATCTATATTTCATATTCTTTCATAGGTGGCTTTACAGAATCCAAGCCAAGGTGGAGATTGTTAAGGTTGATGTCTTGTATTCTGTTATCCAAGAGATTATGAGGCGGTTCTGAAAGGCCCCCTGACGACTAGGAAAGTTAAGGGGATTTGTATGGGAAAGTTAAATATTTTAGGCTATGTGGGCAATTTTGTAATTTGTGCCATGTAGGGTTTCGCTATATGTATTTAGGGCGAAACAGGTCTCTTTGGTAGAGAGTGTGGGTGAGAAGAGTGGCTGTACACTTTTCTACGTTATTAGTGAAACAGATCTCATCTCCCCATGGACGTAGGTAGGCGGAACATCTCCCCTGCTGAACCACGTAAATTCTTGTGTTGTGCGAATTTTCATTACTTTCTTGCATCGTTGATAGGATCGAATTTGGATATTCGACATACCTAACATCTTGACAGAGCAAGCAAATGCCAATCTACCAAATTTTAACAAATAACCATAAGAATTAAGCACGAACTTTTTTTATTTGGGGATATCCAGTTAACGGCCCTGTTGACTTGAGCTCAAATTTCTGCTCCTAGTCAATTCTCTCTTCCAGAAAAATGATCTGGCTAAGGCTTTTTCCCCACCATGAAACAACATACAGTATGTACCAGTGGAGTCACTGCATATTCTCTTCATACATTTTACGCTTGAGGACCACGAAGAATGTGATAGTTTCATGGCTTTCTGGCTTCAGGAAAAAGGGAGATTTCGCCACTTTGAGCGAGTACCGATGGAACAAGTCATCCATGATCAGTTCATCGCCGAAATGATGGAGCAATAACCCCTCGAGTACGGCTCTTAAGAAGAGAGAGCGCGATTCCGGGGTGGAAAAAGAGGCGTGCATTTTGGGGTGGCTCAGGGTCTGAATCCTCTCGATGTCGAAAAATCTATTTCGACCAATCACTTGTTTCAGCTCCTTCTCTGATGGGAAATATATTGGCAAGTTAAAGCTCTCTACTTTGCCATTGCTTACTATCCCCTGCGTCACCAAAACTCATTTTCAAAGTGATAATAACCCTGCTTAATTCTTAGAGCCAAATAGTTATTTTCGCCACAATGTCAATGTCTCACCATTTGTCAAACGTCAAGTATAATCGTTTAATAAACAGATTTCAAATGCACAGATCCAACAAATATTAACACCATCGAAATAACCAACAATAAGTCACACTACATAATTTTCATTTGGAGATGTTACTTTTCACCGAAGTTACTGCATACTTTGTTGCATAGATCTCTGGTCTTGGTATTGCAACTTTCAGAATTTTTCACTACAAAATGATGTACCAAAACACATGATTACTTATTTAAGGAGATCTTTTCTGAAATAAACTCTTGTGAATGTACTTTGTTGGAATAATTAGGACATCCAAGTCAAACACTCTATTGCTAACCTTCATGAAACAAGTATCGGTATAGTGTAGTTTATTAGCATCGCCGAATTTTGTTAATCATCCTGAAATAAATAATTCAATCTCTCTAATCTTATTCTCGTGTACGATCTCATGCATCAAGTGTTAGCCCATGCATGCAATCACGTACGGTTTTGGCCATGTCCACAAGGCAAGAACCCAACAGCTCGAATTCCGACCCGAAGGTGGCCTGAGATTCACGAACCAAATCCGGCTCACCAGGCACGACCATAAATATCAATCCTTCACCGACCATCTCCTCCGCTCTCGCACTGAGAAACGCCTCCATGTCTCTCCCGAACTGAGCATAGTAAGCCCCTACGACCTCTGCAGGGGAGCTCCTCGAGTAGTGAATACTCTCCCCGTTCCAAGCACGGGAAGACTCGTCCAATGTCTCTGGCGGAGCCCGGGATAGCCAGTGGAGCGCGCAGGACGAGAATGCAAAGTGTAGGGACGCGGTTGGGAGGAGACGGCCATGGAACGTCCCCGGGACCGCCATGGCGTAGTACCGCCGCCTCTCAGGCAGGAAGTTGGCGAAAAGCGTGTTGAAGTCATTGGTGGGGACGTCGTTGAGGATGGCTTGGAACTCGAGGGTACGAAATTGAGGTTGTTCGACCGGTTTGATGAGGTCTAATAGGCACTGAATTATGGTTTCGATGGCTTGAATGGATGTGAGTCCCGTGGAGCAACCAAAGTCTGCGATTCTGATGATGGGGTTTGGAGAGGATGAAGATAGGTGGTTGAGATCAACGGTTGTGGGTAAAGCTTCCTTGATCATATCCATGGCGGCAACAGCGACTCCTTTCTGTAGGATTGAACAATATATGATGATTACTTTTGCAATACTAAATTCACCAAATAAAGGTTGGTAATTTGATATAATAATGATTAGAAGTGGATGTATGAAGAGAGAGCAAACGTGGAAAAGATGTTGAAGAAAGGATGAAATAGGACAATCTGATTATGAAACTAACACGGAATCATGAGATCAAGGGAATCATATGGTTGGTGAACCAAATTATGACAAAAATATTTAGGAAAATTTCAGTAAACCACATTATTGTAATAAAAAAAAATACATTTGTCTATTCCACTTATGACGTGGATTTTATTGCTAATACAAAGAGAAAAGCTTAAGTCACATATCTTGTAATATATATATTGTAATTGGAAGTACCTGATAGGAGGAGTTCTGGGAGTAACTGTAAGGTCCGTTCCCTCCATTCATGGCCACTGCTTCAGTGATGCTCATCTTCCTCTCACCCCCCATTCTCTCTCTCTCCACTGGCAGGTCAAGCCATGCAATATATAGTATCAAATCTCGGCCCAAGCACGATCGGCCACAATCTGAGTTGTACACCGCTCACCCTACCCTACCCTACCCTACCCTACCCTACCCTACCGTTCCACCGCGGCTGTCCGTCCTACAGCTGCTCGGAAAGGAACCGCACGATCGTATATAGGAATTCTACGGCGATAAAATAAATGCTCATAAAAGTACCACTAACTCGATCGCCGATGATTTCGTATTTGGTCAAATTCTTCGCTAAAGGAAACATTAATTCGCCAATGGCGAAATTTTGAGTTTACTTTGGGGCGGTTTTGGTAGCGGGACATCAAAAGTCAAGGTAAGAAAGGGAAAACGTGCATTGGATGGATCTTACAATATTTAGCTAATGAGATTTACCAACTTAGAAGTAAAGCTCAGGCTAGCCGTGCACAAATATGCTTAACATCATTTTAGTAATCAACTATATATCCAAAAGAAAGTTAGCTTTTTGCTCTTCATATTGTCGTTTGATCTTTAAAGAACGACACCACGTGTTCTCGACCAGATTTGACTATTGCCAAGTCACATCTTCATCTTCAATTGTAAGACGAGCACGCGTTACTTATCAGAAAAGGAAAAGAATCAAAGAAGAGCCACCACCTTCGTGGGATGATAACTCAACCTAAATTACAGTTTCTGGACGAGAAAAGATTGGCTTCACGTGGCAAGAGGATTTGCCTTACTAACTAGGTGTTTCCATTGACAATCCTCATAGAGCATCTAGGATTGATTTTTGACTTTTGGGAACACAGAAAAGAGACTATTACATGTTTTTTGTTGTTAAATATGTCTTGAAATTTTATGTACTCGGCCCGGTTCATCACCTGACCCGACATATTTTTTGTGCGACCCAAAAAAGTAGAGAGAAAATTGAGATTTAGTTCACGATGCGGAGGGTTGGGCCGATAGGCCCGACCCCGGAGCAAGCGAACAAATCTTTATGGGGTATGAACAGATCTCCATGGGGGTTCGAGGGTGTAGCCCCCGATAAATTTTTTTTTTAGGGTTCTTTTTATATGGTCGCTAGGGTTGTAATTCGATAGATCTTCGTTTTTCATAGTGGAACATTTGTTTTGCCTCGCCCGTGGACGTAGATTACCTTGATCGAACCACGTAATCCTTGTGTTCTGTTATTGTTTTTTCCGTGTTTGTTACTACATTTGTCATTGCGGAACACTCGAACTTCTCTTCCAAGACCAATGCGTTCGCAATGTATTACAGTGAAATTTTCGGCCAATGATGAAATGATGAACCTTGCGAATCCTATCAAGTTATGGTGAAGACTTATTCGTAGTCCTAAAGCACAGACTTTCGAAGTCTCTTTTGGAATCGTTCTCTTTGAAACACATCCTAGACACTAATCCTGATATTGAAATTTCCCGCATCTTATTGGGCAAAGACAAAGTAAGTAGACACTGCTTGAGTACACTTTTTAAGGTTTGTCTTACTTGATGAATCGAGTTTTGTCTTTGCAAGTGTTTGATGCGGCAGAAGCGGGTGATGATAAATATAGAAAAACCCTAAATTCGCAAACACGAGTAGCAACTCAAGAACTAGCAAACTTGCGCAATGAGAGAAAACAAAATTCACCAACTAAAGGTTGGTAATTTCGAATAGTATTGATTGGAAGTGGATGTACGCAGAGAGAGCGAACGTGGAAAAGATGTTGAAGAAAAGGTAAGATAGGACAGTACTAACACTGGATGATGAGATCATGGAAATTATATGGTTGGTGAACCAAATTATGACAAAAATATTTAAAATTTTCAGTAAACCACATTATTGCAATAAAATAATCATTTTGTCTATTCAACTTATAGTTTAAGCAGTGGAAAATGATCTGGTGCGTTGTTCCGCGAAAAATAAATGATTTGAAAAACATTCTCCTAAAAAGTATGAGCAAAACAGCTCTGTTTGTTTTGTGGAAAATGTTGGAAAATATTTTCCTGAGAAATGATTGCTTGCATTTCCTGAAACAATTAGCCAATGAAAAATGTTTTCATTATCGACAACAATTTATGTCTAAATATTTCGAGGGCGAAGAAAACAATTTTTTTTCATTTTTTTTACAAGCGATCTCCTTTAGGAAAATAATTTTCAATTTATTTTTTCCCCGAAACAAACGGCAACATACTTGAAAGATATACCATCAAAGCAGTAATATGTTGGGATGCATATAGAAGTGCTCTGTCATTGAAGCCAGTTATACAGGAACTTTCTGTTCCAGTTCTTCAGTGGATGCAACATTTAAAGCATACATTTAAAGCATACATTTAAAGCATGAGTTTGTAGTCTTTTCACAGCTAGTAGAAAGAAGAAGAGAAATGTTAAGCATGCTAAAAAATTTTACGAAATTCGATCTACCACATGACGGTACAAAATTACATAAAGTGACACAACCAGAACGATCCACGGACATTATGATTTATATTCATCTTGGATAGGAAATACCTGATAGGAGGAATTCTGAACATAGCTATAAGGTCCGTTCCCTCTGTTCATGGCCATTGATTCAGAGATGCTAATCGTCCTCTCATCCTCCATTTTGTCTCTCTCTCTCTCTCTCTCTCTCTCTCTTGTCTGTGCGCGCACGCAGGTTAGGTCGTGCAATATATAGCATGAAGTCGTGCAACAAAAGATTCATTAAGGTGCCGACGCTGGGTTGGATTTGGTAGGGGAACATCAAAAGTCTTGGTGAAAACGGGAAACGCGTGCATTAGATCTTACGATGTTTAGCAGAGAAGAGGTTACCAAGAACACAATTCTTTGTATACTTTAATATTAATTAAACTGCCAAGTAAAGATCGGGCTAGCTATGCACAAAAGCACTTGCAGCAATTTAGTAGACCAACTATCTTTCTATTTACTTCATTAAAGTTACGTGGTGATGACTGATGAGAACCCTAAAATTAAAATGGAGCCTCCAGTTAATTCGCGGATCGCCATAGGTATGCAACTATACATGGTAATTGGTCTTTTGGATATAAGAATGATAAATGATTATCAAGTGACTTGTCTTTAATTCACTATAAAATTAGCAGTCTATTCTGAGTTACAAAAAGATCGACAACAAATAATTAGAAATTATTGTGGGATCCACTCCTTCGAGAAATTGTGGCCCACTACATGATGATGTTACTTGCAAAGTCGCCCAAAAACTATTATGCTAGCAGAGTCCATAGAATAGAATACCGTTGGCTATGCACATCCTATGTAAAACCTTTTTCTTATGCAGGTCGAGGTTTAAGAAAATCTATGCATGATCAATCGGAAATTACCCCTTGCTCGTGACCATGGGCTGACCTTAAGCGGCCCCTCGAGATCGATAACTTTGGTTAATTACGTGCGAGAAGTTGAACATATTGGTTTACTTAATGATTGAGGAGGTAAATAGTTTAAATGCACGGCATACGATCAATCTTTCACACCATATATGCACCGTAAAATCTCTTGTTTGGACCTTCTATTTAGGGGAAACACTACCAAAAGAGTCATAAACTTATTGCACTTGTACCAATTTTGTCATAAACCTTTCAATTTGGCCAATTTAGTCCTAAACATTTTGACGATTAGCCAATTCGGTCATAAACCGTTCAATTATGCCAATTTAGTCCTAAATTGTTTTGACGATTTGCAAATTTAAAACAAAATATTTTGACAATTTGCTAATTTAGTCTTTCCGCCAATTTTGTCTGGAATTGCTGATGTAGAGGTCTAGTCAGCGTTGGCTGTGCCGGCCATCCTACGTGGCACAGCCAGCGTTGATACATTTTAAAAAAAAAAATCATATTTTTATGTTTTTTATTCTTTATTTTCTTTATTTTTCCCTTACCCTAAGCCTGCGAGGTCCCCAACCGATCCTCGCCGGTCACATGCGAGGGCTTCGACACCCTCACCAGCCAACGGGAGAGGGTCGCGACCCTAGCCCAGACCAGGCGAGTGTGTCACGACTCGCCGATGATAGGCGAGGAAGCGAAGGCCGGCCACGACACCCTCGCCTTGACCAGGCTATAGTCGTCAGCCTAGGGTGATAAAAAAGGAAAGAAAAAATTAAAAATAAATTCATAAAATATCTTAAAAAATTAAAAGATTGTTCACGTCAGCGATTACCTTTACTTAGATTGTATCTTGTTTCTTACTTAATTCACAAGGGTTAATTAAAGTGATAGATGGGATTATCTAAGTAAGCACAGGGAAAATTCAAGGAATAGTCCACAACATATGACAAGGATTTTATTGCTAGTACAAAGAGAAAAGCTAAAGTTATGTATATATCTTATTAATAGGAAGTACCCGATAGCAGAAATTCTAGGCATAACTATAAGGTATGCTGCCTCCATTCATGGCCAGTGCTTCAGCGATGCTCATCTTCCTCTCATGCTCCATACTCTCTCTCTCCACTCGCAGGTCAAGTCATGCAATATATAGTATCAAATATTGGTCCAAGCAAGGTTAGGAAGATCGGCCGCAATATGAGCTGTACCACTCACCCTACCCTACGCTACCACCGCAGCGGCTGTCTGTCTTACAGCCGCTCAAAAAGAAACTGCTTGATCATAAATAGGAATTCTACGCCGACTAATAGAATCCTCATAAAAGTACCACTAGATCAAGCGTCGATGATTTCGTATCTGGTCAGAATCTTCGCTAAAAGAATCATTGATTTGCCGATGACGATACTTTGAGTTTACTTTGGGGCGGATTTGGTAGGGGGACATCAAAAGTCAAGGTAAGAACGTGAAACTTGCATTAGATATTATCATATTTTTAGCAAATGAGGTTACCAACTCAGAAGTAAAGCACAAGAACACTTAACCGCATTTTAGTGATCAAATGTATATCCAAAAGAAAGTCAGCTTTTTGCTCTTCATAATATTTGTTCGTTCTCGTGACAAAGGATGATCATCATTAATCTCGACCAGGTTTGACTATTGCCAAGAAAAATAACCAGGTCAAGTCTACGTTAAAGTGAAATTGAACAGGAGGTGTGTACAAGGCTTCGTATGATTCACGAAAAATGAATCATTTGAAAAATATTGTTCTAGAAATTATCGTTCATATCGCTTGAAATAATTAGTTAATGAAAATAAAATCATTATCGACAATAATTTATTTCTAAGCATTTTCGTGAAATATGAAAAAGTTTTCTATTCATTCATTTTTCTAAGCCATATATTGAAAAAAAAAATCAAATTATTTATTTTTCGCGAAACAAACGGAGCCTAAGTGCATTCCATAATCACTGAGCCATCCAATTCTTTGGAATGAAGTTACAAAGCATTTTGTTCACAGATATCGGCTGCCTTTGGAAATGTCTTTCTCAAAAGTTGGACTAGCGTTTTGGCTATATATATGAAGAAATTTGGAGAAATGTAATACATTTCCAAAGTCCTTTGAAGTCCCTTAGCCCAACATAGTTCGATAGCAGTTTTGGTCTTTAGCATTTCCGAAATGCTAATACATTTCTTATTTTTCAATTTTTCCATTGCTAAATTTTTGAAATTCCAAAAATGCCCTCACCACCGTCAACCTCATGCGATGGCCAAGGAGGGTGGGTGATGGTCGGCGGGAGTCCCCGGGCCCCGGCCAGTGGCCGACGAACCCCGCCGACCGTAGGCGAGGGCCCTCGCCGGTGATGGTGGGGCGGCAATAGCGAGGGCTATGAGCCCTCGCCGCTTGGTTCTCCACCCTTCTCTCTCGCTCTCTCTCTCTTTTTATAAAATTTTTAGCTTGTTTTTAGATTTAATTTAAATAAATTTTGTATTAAATTTGTATTTTAAAAAAATAGTTTTTAGCTTCTTTTTAAATTTAAGTTTAAATTTTTAAAATTTTTAAATTTAGAAGTCCATATGGAAACCTACATGGAGTGAATTTTTTCATTGAAAAAAAGGCCAAGTCATATTAAAAATCTAATTATAAATGTCACGTAATTAATTTGGCCGGAATTTCTCCAACTTGGCACTTAAAGTCGTCGTTTTTTCTTATTTATGTTTCTGTTCCAGAAAAAGAAAAGTGAAAAATTTCTACTTCTCATTTCTGTTCTAAACTTATTTCTGGACTAAAATTTTACCCTGGAAATAGAAAAATGAAATTATTTTACCAAATAGATTTTTGTTCCGAACCTATTTCCGAGAACAGAAAAATAGAAAAACAAAGAAATAGAATGGCTATCATTCGCGGCCTAAATTGTAATTGAAATCTTTTGTTGGAGGGACATGGAAACTGGGAAAGGTCAGCATTAGGGGACCAATTAACCGTACTATCAGAACTTTAACACGCGAGCAAGTCACATCTTCACCTTCAAATGTAAGACGAGCACGACTGTACTTATCAAAAAAGGGAAAGAATCAAAGAAGAGCCACCACCTCCGTGCGATGATAGCTCAGCCTAAATTACAGTTTCTGGACGAGAAAAGAATGGCTTCAAGTGGCCAGAGGATCTGCCTTACTCAATTTCTCTACGCGTTTCCGTTAACAATCCTCATAGAGCATCTAGGATTGCTGTTTGTCTTTCGGGAACACACATAAGAGACTCTTAGATATTTTTGCGCGAAACAATCCGAACTTCTCTTTCAAGACGAACGCTATCATTTGAGAGTCCTATCAAGTTATGGCGATGGCTTATTCGTAGTCCTAAAGCGCTCAAGGATAAGCACAGACTTTTGAAGCCTCTTTTGGAATCGTTCTCTTCAAAACACATCCTAACCACTAATCCTATTACCGAAATTTCCCGCCTCTTATTGGGCAAGGACAAACTAATCACCAAGAATAAGATCATGAAAAACTGCTAAACAATCACCTTTTGGGTGGATTCCTCTGGACCTAGTTTTTCAAGACGTGCTCGAAGACGATGAAACTGTCAATGATTCCTGGTTATCCAAAAGGAAGAACATGGTTGAAGTTCACAGTCCAGCATCAATTTCTTTATCCCCTAACTTCAAGCTCATATTGGTTATGAGTTGAGAACGGGAATTGAACTCTATGAGATCGAATCTCCCGTTGTTCCTCAGTAGCTCAGTGGTAGAGCGGTCGGCTGTTAACTGACTGGTCGTAGGTTCGAATCCTACTTCGGGAGATTTGATTCATTTGGGATTAAAGAATTCAAAATAAAAGGGTTCACTTTAACCGTTAAGAGATTTGATTCATTTGGAATTAAAGAATTCAGAATAAAAGGGTTCGCTTTAACCGTTAAGAGTAGGTAACTCATTCGTTCCGTGTGTCTTTGTTTCTATCGCATTCTATCTCATCGTATCACATTCTATTCTTCGATATTTGAGAATCACCATCAATGTCTCGGTGTATGTCCAGGATAAGCCTATGTTCCATAGTCCTGGGGTGGGGTTATTTACAATTAGCTAATTAAGAATTCTCAGATGTACTAGTACTAGCAAGTGCAGTTATCGATTCTCCCGAGAGGCCACAATTACCGCGAGCAACCATATTAACGACAAGGAACGCATTTTTGCTAGCCACCTGCGTTTTCCCTCACGAGAGGGTTAAACCTCTCTTTGTTATGATTGATATCGCAGCATTGAAGACAATGCCCAAAACTCAGGTTCAAACCGATAATAAGATCCCACTACCTACATAGCATCTCATTCAGAAAACGAAAGTGAAACATATAATTTCAAATAGCAAGGTTGATAAACCATATACGAGAGAGAGACTTGATTAAAAGATAAAGGTCTTTATTTAATTTCAAACTTTCTCCAAAGCTCCGACATCTTACTTAAAGTCGAACTCGTCAACAAGCTTATCTCATTTCTTATCCTTGGAGCTCTCATGGAGTTCAGCAAAGTAGCCCTGCGGGTTTCTCTCGAACTCTGCCCTCGAAATATGGGCCGTACCCCCGCTTCCCGGGGCAACCATTGTTCCTCCGCTGCCACCACCACCTTTTGCGGCCCCAACACCACCGCCTGCACCAGTTGCTCCTCCTACGCCGCCACCGCTGCACTTTTCGCCCCCTCCGACGCCGCCCTTAGCGCCACCGCTTCCTTGGCCGTCCATGCCTTCGACTTGGTATCGACTAGCTGGTTGTGATCTTTCGTGGAATCTGAAGAGACTGTGCGAATGAGTGAAGAGGCCAGGCGCATGAGCCGCTATTTATAGAGCCGCGGTTAGTAAATTTCGTGATTTGTGATTGCTTTGTTTGTTGGGTCATCCTCGACGATTCAACCATCATAAAAGCTCGACGCATGCGTGCATGGAAGATAGGAACAAGAGGATTTACAGGAACAATTAACTACGTACGCATATTACCGAGTCATGAGAATCTGCTAACCAACATTAATTAAGCAAATTATCTGTGGGGTTATCCGCAAGACTTTAAGGGTGTCATTTAGAGCGAACTCGAAGAATGCGAGGCGACGTTCAAAATTACAGACCGTTTGTTCCCTTTTCAATTTTCATGCGTGCCTACTTGCTTAGCCAACATGGTTCCCTCGTCCGTGGATCCGCTGGAGTTAAGGTCTCTGAAAAAATACCTGGTTCATGCAGGACGAAAGAGGAAGGTCGACTCTCTTTGTTTTTATCACCTACGACACCCCTGCACCCGTAGTGACATCCCCTGGCGTCACTACGAGTACAAGGTCCTAGTGTGGTTGGATTTTGTTTTGTAAGCCGCGCTTTGATTGGTTATTATACTTATTACCTTACCAAAAAAAAAAAAAGGGTCGACAAGAGAGAAATGTCAGGGAAGACGAACGATGTCGTTGTCCAAGAAGATATGGGGGAGTTAGTGGATGGAGTTGTGGGTGAGGACAAGTTATAACGTAGAAGATGAGTTTGATTGTGACACTAGTCTTTTAATTCGTTTCACTCATAATGCCGCAGCGGCATAAAGCATGACATTTTTTTTTTTTTAAAATGACATATCTTATATTGTCTAAATCGTCATGTCCGCCGGTCAAACTGAGGAAATCTGCAATAACCATCCCCATTCTAAGGCTAGGTGCAAGAGCTCGTCCTAAAAGATATGCAACATCCCAAACTAATTTCAAGAATTGGTGTAATTGTAAGTACAAAGGAGATCAAATAATACAAGTAAAATAAACTTCAAATAGTCCGGCAGACAAAGTAGATGGCCGGTAAAAATTCCCATCAAAATCTGAAACTAGGAAAGGAGATCATAAAATTTCGCTCCCGGTTCGGTGCGGTTCACTTGTTCGTTCCTAGTTCAGATCAGTCCGGGTCAGCACCGTGAACCTGAAATCGAACCGAAATTAGCCGGTTCCAAAAACTTAAACGGGGGACAAATGGAACTGGACCAAACCGAACTGGCCGCAGTTCCCGCGTTGACCCTAGACCGGTGTTCATCCCTACGTACGCACATGCACATGGCAAGGTAATGCCTAGTCTCATGGAGGCAACAATGGATTCAAAAAAGCACATAGACTATATGGTTTTCGCCAATTTCTTCACAGAAGAATTAGCATCCTTATGGATGTGTATAAATAGAATGAGAAATCTAAATATGTAGTAGTCATTACTCTTCTTAGGAAACTAGACAAATACCCGTCGCTCTGATGATAGTGCAGTGAAGTTTTTGCAATGAATATGTAGTTATTATGCTGAAATCAGCTTAGCAATTTCATACTGAATTTTCAATTGCTATGGAAACGTCCTTCTACTCGAAACCAAATCGTGGTTGTGACGGGGTATATGGGGTGTATATTGAAGTTCCATACATAAGGAAAACCCATTTTGGATGAGCCGAACCTAGGTCATCGAAGGGATTGAATGGTGTGTTCTTTGTCATTAGAAAATTGTTTCGATGAAATCTTTAAATTGACTGGTTCTATGTAAGTGTCACCGTATCTGAATAGACATCCATACAGTAATCAACTCTTGATATTTCGAAATTTCCAATCATTCGCCATGATGGACGAAGCGTCTTGGTTGCCACATCATCCTGGCATTCGACCTCAAGTAAAAAGAGATTCATCCTTTTTAGGTCCATGGGTTTTGTAATGGAAGGTATAAGGTTTTGATAGCCGATACATGATAATTTCTACCAGGAAAATGATTAGCTGACCGTCCCACCAAGTCAGACGGTGGCACGGTCAACTAAAGGAAAATTTAAAAAAATGGCCCCAAGTGCTCCTATTTTTTTAAATAAGGACCTGAAGTGGATTTTGTTTCAAATAAGAGCCTGAAGTGTCATTATTGTCTCAAAGAAGGGCATGAAGTGGCTATAGTTATTTCAAATAAGGGCATGACCTTGCCGGCCGGCCAAATTTTTCGGCCGATCAAAGCAAAATCACAGGCAACCGCCCCATAGCCAATGGAGTGGCGGCAATGGCCGTCGGGGTCGCAGGAGCCTCGGCAAGGGCCGGCGACCCCGCCGACCACAGGCGAGGGCCGAGACCCTCACCCAGGTCACCGCCAATCCAGCCCAAGTCACCGTCAATCCACCCCGGTCCCAGTCGATCCACCCCGGTCTCGGTTGGACCTAGGCGAGGGGCGCCAACCCTCGCCTAGATCTGGCAGAGGGTCGCGGCCCTCTCCCAGCTCAGCAGGCCCTCGCCTTTGGTCGGCAGGGTCACTGGCCCTGGCCAAGGCTCCGGCGACCCTGACAGCGATAGCCGCCGCCCCACCGATGGTGGGGCGGGGGCCACTAGCGGGAGGAGTGACCTCCCACCTGTGTTTCTTTTTTTTTTGTACTTTTTGTTTTTTTTTCTTTTCAAAATCTCTTAAAAAATAGAAAAAGGAAAAATAAAATAAAATAGTAAATGACCAAAATGCCCCTAACTAAAGTGATTCATGCTCTTTTTTGAGACTAATATAGTCACTTCAGGCCCTTATTTGAAACAATGCGTACTCCAGGCCCTTATTTGAAGTAAGGTCCACTTCAGGCCCTTATTTGAGAAAATGAGGGCACTTAGGACCCTTTTTTGAAATTTTCCCGTCAACTAATGACCACAAATGTGTTGGTTGAAACCGAATCACTTGCTGATTCGGTTTCATCATTTTGACTGCCCAATTTCTTTTTTTTTTTTACTTTTATGTGTTCTTACTGTAAGCTAAAATTAGAAGATAAAGTATACAAGTTAATTACGTTTCTTTTTTTTTAGTTATTAAGAAGGGTTAATACCACGAGAAACCCCAAACTGGTACACCTGTGACGAATTTACCCCAAATTATTTTTTTTACCACGAAAAACCCCAAACCGGTACACATGTGACGAATTTACACCAAATTATTTTTTTTTTACCACGAAAAACCCCAAACTGGTACACATGTGACGAATTTACCCCAAACTATTTTTTTTTACTATAAAAAATCCTAAACCGGTACATCTGTAATAAATTTACCCTAAATTAAAAAAAATTGCAACGAAAAACCCCAAACTGATACAACTGTGACAAACTTATCATACGTTAAATTGGGTTGATACCACGAAAAACCCCAAATTGATACACATATGACAAACAGATGGTAAAATCTCAAACTGGTACACCCGTCAACTACCACGTGTCATCTAATTTGGCAATTTGACAGTTAGATTAAACGAAAACTAACGGAGGATAAATTTATCCAGGGTGTATCGTTTGGGGTAAATTTGTCACAAGTGTACCAGTTTGGAGATTTTTGTGGTCAAAAAATTAATTTAGGGTAAATTTGTCACAGGTGTAAAAGTTTGAGGTTTTCCGTGGTATTAACCATATTAAGAATTGAGAAAAGCTAAGGCGACATTCCGTGAGAGTGATGGACCCACACGCACCACATATCCGGGTGATATGCTTGTTAGACAAAAGTAAACGTCTGACATGTACGCACTAAATATCCGCGTGATATGCTTGTCGGCCAAAAGTCCACGTCTGACATGTACGCACCACATATCCGCATGATATGATTGCCAATTGGATATGTTTCATTAGAACCTTGATTGTGTGGGCCCTCTTATAATTTTGTCTTCTAATTTTAGCTTACAATAAAAACACATAAAAGTAAAATAAAAATAAAAGGAAATTGGGCGGTCAAAATGATGAAATCGGACCGGTTTCAACCAACGACATTTGTGGGGTGAGACGGTCAGCTTAGCCGGTTCCTTTCTACGAAGGCTTTAGAAGATGTTTTTACTTCCTTATTTAGAAAATTTCAAAAAACAAAGGAAGTATATGGTATGCCAACTTAAGCATGGATTTACAAAACATTTTTTCATTGTAAGCGGTCTTTGAAGTTTGAACGGCCTCATGTTGGACTGAGTATTGATGTCGGACATAACTTGTTGCCCAAACTCGACGCTAAAGAAAAAGGAATTCTGTTAACGAATGTTCAAAGGATACTTGTTGAACAATTCGAAACTGAACGGTTTGTCAACTGTTTATTCAATTATAATAAATCATTTTTTATAATTCTTAAGGATATCAACTTTTTGCTCTTCATATTATTGTTTAAATCTTCAAAGAGCGACCGCCTATAGAAAAGAATAATCGTCATTAATCTCACCAGGTTTGACTATTGCCAAACAACTTTTCTCATCCCATGATCACTAACCGATCAAATTCTTAAGAGCTAAAAAATGAATTTTGTCAACGAATATTCAACTATTAAACTCAATTTATTTCTTTTGGTAGGACTTAAGACCATGCCCAAAATGAAACGTTTAATTGCTCGTAGCAAGCTCGGTGAACACTGCAACCCAAAGAGAGAGAGAGAGTCGTGATTAAAAGAGAAAGGTCTTTATTTAATTATAGCCAAACTTGTTTCAACACCCTTATATCAAACTTCAGTCAACTGATCATCAAAAGCTCTCATTTGTTCCCCTTGGAGCCCACATGGAGCCCAGCAAAGTAACCCTGCGGGTTACTCTCGAACGAATCCCTCGAAATATGCGCCGAACCGCCAGATCCCGGCGCAACCATCATGCCTCCTCGGCTGCTGCCGCCTCCTTTTGCAGCCCCGCCTCCACCTCTCGCTCCTCCTCCGCTACCACCACCGCCCTTCCCTCCTCCGCCGCCCTTCCCGCCACCGCCTCCGCCGCCTCCTCCCTTGCCGCCCATGTCTCCTTCTGTCGGGTGATGACTAGCTAGTTGGGATCTTCTGTGGAATCTGAAGAGAGAGGCCAAGCGCATGAGCCGCTATTTATAGAGCCGCGGTTAGTAAATTTCGTGATTTGTGGTTGCTTTGTTTGTTGGGTCATCCTCGACGATTCAACCGTCATAAAAACTCTACGTGCATGGAAGATAGGATTAAGAGGATATACTGGAACAGAAAAAAGAAAACCAGGAGTAATTAACTACGTATGCATATTCCCGAGTCATGAGAATCTGCTAAACAACGTTAATTAAGCAACCATCTATGATGTTATCCGCGAGACTTTTAAGAGGGTCATTTTGAACGAACTCTGACGTTCAAACTTACCTGCCATTTGTTCCCTTTTCATGCGTGCCTACTTGATGATGTCGTCGTCCAAGAACAGATGCGGTGATGCAGAAGATGAGCCTTTTGATTCATTTCGTTCGTAATCCAGCAGCTTCATAGAACATGACGTTATGCGAAAATATAGCATGTCTTATATGTTGATTCGAAATAGAAGTTAACATATTGTTTCACTTAATGATCGAGGAGATATGTAAATAGTTTTAAAGCACGGCATATGTTCCATCTTTGACACTATGTATGCACCGTAAGATTTCATGTTTTGAACGTGTATTTAGGTGGTAGCTTGTTTCTTACTTAATTCACAAGGGTTAATTAGAGTGATAGATGGGATTATCTAACTAAGCGCAGGGAAACTTCAAGGAATTACAACATATGACAAGGATTTTATTGCTACTACAAAGAGAAAAGCTAAAGTGACATATCTTGTGATATGTATACATCTTGTAATAGGAAATACCGTGCATGAGACTTTCATCTCACACAGCTCCTAAGGGCCTGTTTGGTAACTTTTCTGATCAGAAATGATTTTTTTCTGATTCTATTCCCGGGAACAGTTTCTGAGAAGAAGAATGCGTTTGATAAATGCACAAAATTTCTATTCCCGAAATAGAAAGAGAATATAAATGCGTTTGGTACGACCGGCGGCGGGGGCAATGACCAGCGGTGGACTCTTTCTAAAATGACATTATTTCTAGTTTTGTTCCCGGAAACAAAGAAGCTACTTTATTTTACTTCTTGTTTCTGTTCCCGAGAACAAAAATTCAATTTACATTTCCAAACAGAATTCTTTTCTTATTTTGTTCCCATGAACAAAAGGATAGGAATTAGAGATTCTGGAGACTTACCAAACATGTCTTAAGTGATAAAAGAAAGAAGAACTCATCTTCTTTCTTTTTTGATTACCTTCCTCACATATGTATAAGACCGAATCCATTCGATTCCTAAAAAGGATTACTAATCCTTAACTTTTCGAGGCTCGCCTAGGCCATGGAAACTAGTTGCGGTCACAGCACAGGTCGAGTGGGCCAAGATTGATTGACTCGAAACAAGGCTTGAACAACCACCATTTTCAAGAGATTACTTAGAGTAGACAAATGGATTCACCACTACTTATAATATAAAGAAGAAGGAAACCTGGGATTAGATCAATAGCATCCATTCCCATCGAGTCGACTAGACCAAAACTCAGGACCTTGCAGGTATCGGTCACTTTGCGAACTCAGACTTATTTTATTTTTTTTATTTTTTGGTCAGATAATTTAGACTTATTTGCTAGGCTGATAGTTGCCCTTCCTCTACCATAAATGCATCATGGCCATTGCTTCTCATCTTCCTCTCATCCTGCGCACGCGCGCGCACGCGCGCACACACACACACACACACTCTCTCTCTCTCTCTCTCTCTCTCTCTCTCAAATCACGGCCCAAGCACGGTTAGGAAGATTGGCCACAATCTGAGCTGTACCACTCACCCCACCCTACCACTTGTAGGCGGCTGCCCATCTTACAGCTACCCGAAAAGGAACTGCATGATCATAAATAGGAATTCTAAGGCGATAAATAGAATCCACATAAAAGTACCACTAGATCGAGCATCAATTATTTCGTATGTAGTCAAAATCTTGCTAAAAGAATCATTAGGTCGTCAAGGTAAGAACGCGGAACGTGCATAAGATCTTACAATTTTTAGTAAATGAGATTTACCAACTCAGAAGTAAAGCTCAACCTAGCCATGCACAAATATGCTTAACAGCATTTTAGCAAGGGCCATGTTATGCTGACCGTCGTGACGGTCAAATGCCAGCCACAAATTCTGTTGTGGCTGGCTCATAACACTTAAAAACAAAATGTTGAAATTTTTTGTGGATTGCATAAGACGGTGTGACCGTCATGCAATCCTTTTCCATCACATGCATATCCAAAAGAAAGTCAGCTTCTTGCTCTTCATATTATTGTTTGATCTTTAAAGAACGACACCGCATGATCTCGACCAGATTTGACTATTGCCAAGTCACATTTTCATCTTCAATTGTAAGACGAGCACGAAGTTACTTGTCAAAAAGGGAAAATAGTCAAAGAAGAGCGCGACCATCGTGGGATGATATCTGAACCTAATTTTCAGTTTCTGGACGAAAAATGAATGGCTTCACGTGGCCAGAGGATTTGCCTTACTCAGTTTCTCTACGTGTTTCCATTAACAATCCTCATAGAGCATCTAGGATTGCTGTTTGTCTTTCGGGAACACATATAAGAGACTATTAGATATTTTCGTCTGCACGAAACATCTTTTTCAAGACAAACGCTGTCGCAATGTATCTGAATAATTTTCGGCCAGTGACAGAATGATGAAGCTTGAGAGTCCTATCAAGTTATGGTGAAGGGTTATTCGCCGTCCTAAAGCACTCAAGGATAAGCACAGGCTTTTGGAATCGTTCTCTTTGAAACACATCCTAAATACTAATCCTAATGTTGAAATTTCCCGCGTCTTATTTGGCAAAGACAAAGTAATCACCAAGGATAATCATGAAAATCTGCTAAATAATCACCTTTTGGGTGGTTGCTCCGGACCCAGTATATCAAGACTTGCTCGAAGACGATGAAACTGTCGTTGAGTCATGGTTACCCACGAGAAGAACGAGGTTGAAGTCCACAGTCCACTGACATTTTCTTTATCGTGTACGAGTAAAACCCCTTGTTGTTCAAAATAACAAGAGCATGACACAACAAATTCCATTTGTTTCTCTTAGCTATCCATATAATGGACCCTAGATTGTTATATGGCACGCGCTCCATGGCCATTACTATTATTATTGAACTTATAGTTCAAAAATTTTGAGCTTCACTATCGATATGAATAGTTATAGTTTGATAATCTGAACATCGATTTAATAAAAATGGTGATAAAAATGAGTTGTGAGGAAAAGACAACATAGACAAACATTTGAGGTGTAAATATGAAATGCCAACTTTGGAAGGGTTAAATTTACTTTCTTTTGGTCAAAGTTAGAATTGATACCGCAGCATTCCAGACGAAGCCCAAAACTCAGGTTCAAACCGATAATACGATCCCTACGATCTCACTTCAGAGTTGTAAAATATGTCTTTGAATTTTATGTATTCAGTTCGACATATATTTCGTGTAGCCCAAAAGAAGAGAAAAAGTAGAGGTTTAGTTCGCGATGTCGGGTCACGGGTCGGGTCGGGTTGCCACGTCAGCGTCCACGTCAGCACGCACGTCGCGACTAACCGTCGCACGTGCTGCGCACGTGGGCGCGTGAGTCCCACGCACACCGCCGTCCCTCGGCGCGTGCGGCCGTTACCGGTGGCCTCTGGAGGCGGTCAACCACTCTCCGGACTCGTATCGACGAGTACATTCCGAATATGCAATCAATTTTCAGTTTTACCAAAGAAATGTTTCGTAAAACGCCATAAAACGTACTAGTGTATTGCACAAAACAGGGCATTTTGCGAAAACGTGAAACACAGTTCGCAAACATGTTAAAATTGGTGCAAAACCTAGTATAACGATCAGGAAAACAAGTAAGCAGGCTCTGATACCAATGAAGGAAACGAATTCCCGTTCGAAACGAATAAACATGCGGAAAATCATACTGTAACTTGTCCAAGATTCACTAACTTGTATCACCGATCGGAGTACGATCACACGAGGGAAAGTACCCACTGTCCACAGATTAAGTGCCTCCGACAAACAGCCTTGTGAGAATCAGTCGTCCGAACAAGTGCGAGAGAAGTACGAGGGAGATCGTTCTTGAGAGCGTTTTTGGAGAGAGGCCAAAACTGACGTTCAGATAAACTGAGATTCTAAAATCTTCTATTTTGTTATCTATAATTCAAAAGAGATAACCCACTCTTTAGAAACTTCCGATAACCGCCTTCAGTAACCTCCCTCTGGTAACCGCCTTTTGGTAACTGCTCTTCGGTAACCGTCATTCGGTTTTAGCCCATTATGGGCGAATTAATTAATTCTAATCAATTAATTCCAACACCTGTAATAAGATCCCACCACCTACATCACATCTCATTCAGAAAGCGAAAGTGAAACATATAATTTCAAATAGCAAGGTTGATAAACCATATGCGAGAGATAGAGAGAGAGAGTTGATTAAAAGATAAGTCTTTATTTAATTTCAAACTTTCTCCAACGCTCCCACATCTTACTTAAAGTCAACTCGTCAACAAGCCTATCTCATTTCTTATCCTTGGAGCTCTCATGGAGTTCAGCAAAGTAACCCTGCGGGTTTTTCTCAAACTCTGCCCTCGAAATATGGGCCACACCACCACCACGGCCTGCACCTGTTGCTCCTCCTACGCCACCACCACCACCACTGCACGCCCACCCCGACGCCGCCCTTAACGCAACCGCCTCCTTGGCCGTCCATGCTTTCGACCGGGTACAGACTAGCAGATTGTGATCTTCTGTGTAATCTGAAGAGAGACTATGTGCGAATGAGTGAAGAGGCCAAGCGCATGAGCCGCTATTTATAGAGCCGCGGTTAGTAAATTCCGTGAGTGTGATTTCTTTGTTCGTTGGGTCATCCTCGACCATTCAACCGTCATAAAAGCTCGACGCATGTGACACGGGACGAGGTTTTCGTGCCCCAACCGGTAGTACATTTGGCCGAGAAGATCCCCAAGACTTGCTGTGTCTGGGTCCCCTAGGGTTTATCTAGGGTTTTCTACTGCTTATTTCCATAATGTTCCATGGGCGGGCGATACTGTAATTGTCCGTAGGTTCTGGAAACTTCTTATTTAATGTCGGTGGTTAGAAGATAGCAGATTTAATGTCGGTGGTTAGGGAGATGGGAGATGCGATCTTTGCCATTAGATGCAATAGAGATCAACGGTTGTAATCCGAGGCCCTCTACTATATAAAGAGGCGTCCTCCTCCTCATTTTGATATCCAAAAATGAAATACAAGGCTTTTCTCCCAGAATCTCTCTCTCTAGAGCTTTCTCTCTCTACGAAGATCCGGGTAAATCAAGAGCAAAAAGGCTTAGCTTGGGCGTTCCGACGATACAAGGTAGCCCGAGTTACCGCACGAGTCGACCCTCCGCAATCGGCCCGTGACAAGTGGCATCAAAACGACGTAGAGGCGAGCTGTTCGTGAGATCGTAGAGCATCAAGATGGTCAAGGTTATGGCAAACTCCGAAGTGGATCAAACTACTGCCGTGGATGGAGTTAACCCCCACGAGAAAGCCCCGCAGGAGAAAACCCGGGCCAAATCCAAAAGGAGAGAAGCATCGTCGGATGCTGTGTCCGCGCTTGCCGAAAAGTTCGATAAAATGAAAGCTACCGTGTACGAGCTCATCGATGGCCTTGAAGATGCTAAGGAGCGGATCACCAGCATGGATAGGACGATTCGCGAAGACTTCACCATCATTATGAATGGAGTCGTGACACCGTTGCAAAATAAAAGACGACGCTCTCGAAGCATCGGTTGAAGCTTTGAAGCTGGACGTCGAAGAAAAGAATGATGCCCACCAAGCCGAGATAGACGCGCTGAAGGTGGAGATTCAAGAAATGAAGACCGAGCTGGTCCTATGCAAAACCAGCATCGCAAATGGTGCTGTAAACGTTCAAGCGGTTCAAGCGGCGCCAAGAATGAAGGTGCCCGAACCAAAAGACTTCAAAGGCGAACGATCCGCTATGGAGGTGGACAACTTCCTATGGAGCATGGAGCAGTACTTTGACGCCATGGGTATCCATGAGGATGAATCCAAGGTGCGATGCGTTGCTTTGCATCTTTCTGACAACGCTATGCTGTGGTTGTGGTTCATATATGATGAAGTCAGGAAAGGCACAGTTGGTTCCATTGAAACGTGGGACGACTTTGTCCGAGAATTCCGAAATCACTTCTATCCCGAGTTCGCTCCACAAGAAGCTCGTAGCAAACTACATCGGCTAGAGCAAAGAGGCTCGATCCGGGAGTACGTCAAGGAGTTCACCGAGCTCAAACTCCAAATCCCCAATCTAGGTGAGGAGGAGGCCCTTGGCGCATTCATGGATGGGCTAAAGCCGTGGGCACAGCTCGAGCTGAAGCGAAGGGATGTCCGAAGTTTCACAAAGGCGATCTCCATGGCCGAATCGCTGGTGGACTTCAACAAAATTGATTCGTTCAAGTCCAAGAATGGATGGAAGGATCGAAATGGGGATCGTAAAAATGAAGACGGCGATTCCAACCGTGGCCGAAAAGACCATGGTGAAAAAGAAAAGCATTGGGGAGAAGGTTCGTCCAGATCTTCTCACCAACATCGGGGTTACCGACCCCAAACCAACTATATCAACCCGGAGGACAGGTTCAAACACCCTCCGTCGCAGCCGTGGGGGATTTGCAATGGCGGCCATTGGACTCAACAGTGTCCAAAGAAGAATCAGGGAAAAACTCTATACTCCGTCGTCACCAAAGAAGGAGATGAGGAGCCAAAAGAAAAAGAAGAACGGGTAGTACGACTTGGTGGTGTAAGAAGACTCAACGCCGTGTGAACCGGATCACCGCCGAAGAAATCCTCGAGTGCATCAACGCTCAACTTCGTGAAAGTCAAGGTACGTGACAAGCCGCTCATTGCCTTGGTTGACACGGGGGCGTCAAACCTATTTCTCTCGAGGGAAGCGGCGAAGTGGTTGGGACTCCGCGTGGAACCCACTGAACACTTTTTCAAGACGATCAACTCAAATGATAAGCCAGCTAATGGCATTGCTAGAGACGTCGAGATTCAAGTCGGCGGATGGAAAGGAAAGCTCGACTTTGAGGTAATTCCGCTCGACGACTATGATCTTCTCTTGGGTATGGATTTCTTTGACAGTGCTGAAGCGATGGTCGACCTGAGGAGCAAGACGATCATCATAACCGATCCTGAATGCCCATCGATGGTGCCCATGATCAATGGGGTGAAAGAGACAAAAAAAGTCAACACGGTTCGACTTGTGAAGAGCAAGCCCAGAGTTGAGATGCTGCCTGAGTCAAGCACGAAGACCCGACCTTTGGAGAAGCCAAAGGAAAAGTGGGAGCTGCCCACACAAACCCAAAACACCATGCCAATCCAGGTGCTGTTCCCTGAAGTGGAAGACATTGGAGCGGCCAAAATAAAGATCGAGTCGCTGATGACTCCTGCTGCGGTCGAAACACCGATCAAGCATCAAGTCCCGAAGCCAAAGAAGAAGCGCTCTCGTGGACGAAAGAACAAAAACCAGAAGAGGCCCGTGATCCAGGAGAAGGATGTGCGCGGCAAAGCAAAAATCAACCCCGAGCTGCGAGCACCGAGGACGGCGCTCAAATTGGTGGGGGAGAATGACACGGGACGAGGTTTTCGTGCCCCAACCGGTAGTACATTTGGCCGAGAAGATCCCCAAGACTTGCTGTGTCTGGGTCCCCTAGGGTTTATCTAGGGTTGTCTACTGCTTATTTCCATAATGTTCCAGGGGCGGGCGATACTGTAATTGTCCGTAGGTTCTGGAAACTTCTTATTTAATGTCGATGGTTAGGGAGATGGGAGATGCGATCTTAGCCATCAGATGTAATAGAGATCAACGGTTGTAATCTGAGGCCCTCTACTATATAAAGAGGCGTCCTCCTTCTCATTTTGATATCCAAAAACGAAATACAAGGCTTTCCTCCCAGAGTCTCTCTCTAGAGCTTTCTCTCTCTACGAAGATCCGGGTAAATCAAGAGCAAAAAGGCTTAGCTTGTGCGTTCCGACGATACAAGGTAGCCCGAGTTGCCGCACGAGTCGACCCTCCGCAATCGGCCCCGTGACACATGCGTGCATGGAAGATAGGAATAAGAGGATTTACAGGAACATAGAAAATAAAAAACAGGAGTAATGAGAATCTGCTAAACAACATTAATTAAGCAACCATCTGTTGGGTTAATCGCGAGACTTTAAGAGTTTCATTCAAACTCCGAGAATGCGAGGTGACGTTCAAAATTACCTACCATTTGTTCCTATTTCAAATGATTTTCCTACGTGCCTACTTGCTTAGCCAACATGATTCGCTCGTCCGTGGAAGGTCGACGAGAGAGAAATGTCAGGGAAAATGAACGATGTCGTCGTCCAGGAAGATTTGGGGGAGTTGGTGGATGGAGTTTGATTCGTAATCTCACAGCGACATAGAACATGACATATATTTGAAAAATAGAGTATCTTATGTCATTCCTATAGATATATCTTGCTTTGCACACTTGTCCACATTCATTCAAGATAAAGGGTTTTTCCTTATAAGCAGTATGCTTGTTATTTAGATTTGACATGATATATTTTGCCTTGAAACTCGTCGGTTTAGTTCTTATCCTCTATGTAAAGTGCACCGCTTTCTCGATTTGGTTCTTCATCTTTTGTGCAATAGAATTTTAAAGGTCATTATCCAACTAGTCACTAAACTTGCCCTTCATGTCGGAATTTTATTACAGCGGTGTCATATGACTACAATCGTTCATCATTTCAAACAATCAATGACTATAGTATATGCAATACTTAATCAACTATCTAATTGTAGAATCACAGTTACAATCATTAGCATAACTTGTCAATACAAACCGTTTTCTCAGTTGAAATAATTCAATAGGGAATATAAGAACAGTTTTAGAAGGTTTAGTAGTTCGTTGGTATTTTACAATAGTAGTATTTCTGTATTTTTTTTTTTTAAAAGAGAATCGAGCATGTACGGGGCCTTTTGGGCCTGAACAAGCTTAAGCCCGAAGGGCCAAATTGGAAAATTTAAATGAGCCCATAATCCGACCCGGTCTACTGGTGCTCGAAAAAGTCAGACAGGGAGGGTGGACGGATTCGCAATCTCGGGTCTTCGGTCTTTGTAGCTCTGATTGTTTTACGCGGGTTTGGCTTGCCGCTTGTGCAGTCCGAGCCTAAGCTTTTTCCAGTCCCCTTCTTCGATTACTAGCCATGGCCCCTCCTTGGAAGCATCATGAGGAAGGAAAATAAAGAGAAAATGTCATTTACTTGCATTCTTTCTCATTTTGAATTTTTGAAAAAATTGACACAAAAATATCTCACTCAACACACACGCACAAGGTGATCTAGTCTAAGATGGATAGGTTACGGACTTGAAACTTGAAACCTATTATCACGGAACTAGTTTTCGGATCCTAGAATCGACCCTTTAGACTTTGGACATTTACTGTTGGGAGCACGCAGCGGAAGTCCGATACATTCACCCGAGGCGATCGTCAAGAGGGAGCCCAAGTTTGAGCCCGTCAATATAACCAGCTGGACACACTTTCACTCAAAAGCTTAAGCCAATGAGTTATGGGTCAACTATGATATATTAACTGCTCAAGACCACATCAATTCACCAAAGTGGGACTTCTCTAACACAACTTACACGTGCATCCTAACATTCTCCCTCTCATGTGTGAGCTCTAGTGTTAGGTTTGCTCCTCCTTAATCCAAGTATCCTTCCGCATCAACTTCTCCAGTGTTAGGTTTGCTCCCCCTTAATCCAAGTATCCTTCCGCATCAATTTATCTCAAGTTAAATCTCCAAGTCATTGCAATGCACCACAACCAACCAACATCAACTGCTAACTTGGGATGGCATAGCCCATGGTCTCTATCTTGCGTCTCCAGTGTTAGGTTTGCTTCCCCTTAATCCAAGTATCCTTCCACATCAACTTATCTCAAGTTGAATCTCCAAGTCATTGCAATGCACCCACAACTATGCATCGCAACCAACCAACATCAACTGCTAACTTGGAATGCATCATCCATGGTCTCTATCTTGCGTCTCCAGACCAACTATCCATGGTCTCCTCTTGCCAACACTTGCGTTAATGATCTCTTCTTGCCAAGACTTGCGTTACCAGACCAACTGTCCATGGTCTTTTCTCGCCAGACCAACCACGATGGCAATTTCCACTCGAAACAAGCATTGATCGTGAGATTTCTTCCTTGAGATATTCACCAAACACCGATACATATTGGGAGTGGGCCACCAATCAACCATCGGCTCTCATACCATTGTTGGGAGCACGCAGTGGAAGTCCAATACATTCACTCGGGGAGATTGCCAAGAGGGAGCCCAAGTCCGAGCCCGTCAATATAACCAGTTGAACTCACATTCACTCAAAAGCTTAAGCCAATTTAGTTATGGATCAACTATGATATATTAACTGCTCAAGACCTTATCAATTCTCCAATGTGGGACTTCTCTAACACAACTCACACATGCATCCTAGCAATTACCTTATCGATTAGGTCCGGTTTTACGATCAACCAGATAATCGGCTGTTTCTTTTTTAGTTCATTTTTTATGCCTTGGGAGACAAACATGCTCTTTCGAAGTACATAACGGCGAGAAGTAAAACACCGGTACAAAACAAAGATCAAATCGTCATGACAAACTTCCATGTATAAACATTCAAACATCCATTTCTTCAGTCACATCCCAACCTACATATTTTCATCACTGTAGATTCAAAAATCTTAACATAAAACATAATGGAAATCTACATTCTCTCCAATTACCTCATAGTTTAAGGGAAATCTTACTACAATGGAGCATTTCAAAAGAATGACGTTCAAACGTTATTTCATGCTTTTTTAAAGAATGTTGTGCTATATCCTCTATTCAAGCTTCCGATAATGTTAAATTGTTCTCAAACTGAGGAAATCTGCATTAACCATCCCCATTCTAAGGTTAGGTGCAAGAGCTAGTCCTCAGAGATATGCAACATCCCAAACTAATTTCAAGAATTGGTGTATTTGTAAGTACAAAAGAGATTATGTAATGGAAGGAAAATGAACTTCAAATAGTCAGGCAGACAAAGTAGATGACCGGTAAATTCACATAAAAGTCTGAAACAAGAAAAGGAGATCATATAATTTCAGTCCCGGTTTGGTTCGATTCCCTGTTCAGTCTTAGCTTGGATGGTGTGCTCAAGGATAAGCACAGACATTCAAAGTCTCTTTTGGAATCGCTCTCTTTGAAATACATCCTAAACACTAATCATAATATCGAAATTTCCCGCATCTTATTGGGCCATGAAAAAGTAATCGTCAAGGATAATATCATGAAAATCTGCTAAACAATCACCATTTGGGTGGTTTGCTCTAGACCTAGTTGTTGACACCTAAATTTTGGTTTACCTTTTTTAGTTATTTATTATCATTTGCATGTAAAATTAGAACTAATCTTAGTTCTTACCAAAAAAAAATCAAATCAAATCAAATCACCCATGCATTGCATTCGCATTCATTTGCCTCGATGGCAAGGACGAGCTTGAATTCGACAGGCGGTCTGGACAGAGATTTTTTTTACAAATTTTCGGCTAAAGGTTTGAGGGTGCGAACCGAAGTTTCCAAGATTATGGGAGCTCGGATTCCAAGATTATTGGAGCCGGTACTCCAGGATTGTGGGAGCTCAAAATTGCAAGATTATTGGAGCTCAAAATTCAGAGATTGCTTGATTGTTGAAAATTCCAAGATTGTTGGGGTTCATCTGATTAGGCCTATTTGAATGGCCAACTTTAGAAAAGGTTTAATTGATTCGACGAAGGCTCAATTTGAAAAGACTGATGGAGCGAGCCCGAGACGGTCCACGAGTGTGGAAAATTCGGCCACGATCACATTCACTCTCATGATCACATTCATTCTCGTGATCACGTTCACTCTCATTCTCGCATTCACTCTCATGATCACATTCACTCTCGGCCACATCACTTTCACCAATATGGCCGAAAATATTAAAGTGTTTTAATAGATTAGGACTCTTGAAAAAATCAGAATTTTTGATCTAACGGTCCTAATCTAATCTTACAACCCAAGTCTAATCCTACGGTCTATAATCAATCCTACTAGGACTAGGATTAGCTTAGGTCTATATAACCTAACTTAAGAGTTAGGGTTAGAGG
This sequence comes from Lenwebbia sp. NSW1173648, assembly GCA_029784005.1. Lineage (NCBI taxonomy): Eukaryota > Viridiplantae > Streptophyta > Magnoliopsida > Myrtales > Myrtaceae > Lenwebbia > Lenwebbia sp. NSW1173648. The sequence continues at coordinate 5,152,989 of JARCGZ010000011.1, forward strand.
GGGGCCAATAAAAATTCAATACACGGCCATTAGAGAGAGATACGGCAGACATTGAGGGAGACCACAAAAATCAGAGGCGCATCTCTCTGCCTCTGGTCTTCATCACACAGCTTAAGGAAAAGGAGAGGGAGAACTTTTTACGGTTTTTCTTTTGCAGGTCATTGAAATTCCATCGTTGCGAATCCTTTGTGGGAGTCATGGGGGTCACACCGCACTACAGGCATCGACAATTGAGGGAAAAAGAAGAAGAAAGTTGTCCTCTTCAAAAAAAACTCAAGCCACAGAGAAGATTTACGTCGACCACTATTTGAAGACCAATAAAAATTCTTTTTTGGTCCCCTGGGGATGTTCCTCTTTGGCTTTTGTTTCTCTTTAAATTTTCCTTCGTGGTCTCAGTGTCCTCGCTGCTGAATTTTTGTTCTTATTTTGGTTGTCACAGGTCATTATGGACGGCCCTCATGCATCCGTCGCGACCTTGCAGTGCAACACTAACACTAGTCCATCGTGATCAGCCAACCAGTCAGTGTTCATGAAGGAAATTCGTTCTTGGTCAAGTAATATTCATGATTGGCGGCTGGTCAACATTTACATGTTCGACAGACTCCAAGAGACCAGCCTCGAAGGAAAGTCCATTCAGTGGAGGGATTGCCGTGGTCTTGCTTTCCCTACGGAAGTTCACTGGCTGCTGATTGTGGTGCCATTCGGTACTCCCTGCAATGCGCTCGAAGGTCCACCAGGCGTCCCTCAACATTGCAATTGGCCCGCCGATTTTCTGCTTCGTATGGCTTCAAAGACCAGCCTCACCGAGCCCTGCACCAACGAAAGCTATCACTGACGGACTCTCTCTCTCTTTTTCTCTCTTATTTAGATTATCTCTACAATGCATGTTTTGTCTTTCCTAATGTTACGTGATTAGCAGATTCTCAGGCAGTCTCAATAGTCTCCAACACGTTCACATATGGGATAGTAGGATCTTAAAGAGTGATTGGAGAGGGCCGATTGGTGAAGCCACCGCTTTTTGAAGGTCTTTTCCTTGTCGTTCGGTGACTTCGCTGCTGTTCGGTGTCCAAAATAGCTTTATTTTGAGTAATTATTTGCTATTAACCAGTGCATATTTTTGGCTCACAACTAGGGCTGGTTACTACTCATTTTTGGGAGCAATTGCCTCCCTGTTTCGTGCTGTTTATTGGGCAAACTGGTGCTGAAAAATTCATCTAGTAGAATCCCCTAGCCGCGTACCGACCGGTCCAAGTTTGCTTGGTGCTCAAGTTTCGATACGAGCACGAATCAGGTAACATCTTTATCTCGAAAAATCTGAAAAGTACTTTGCTTGATTTGAATGCTCAATAGATAGAGTAATTTTTCGGATAAATATTGTTGCCTGATTGGGTAGTTTTCGACTCTTGAGCATATCTTTTGAGAGTTGCATATTTTTCGAAAAGTTGCCGAATAATCTGAATTGCCGAAATTTGCATAATAATGGTCTTGTCCTTGACGACGGTTGAATTGCACCTATCCGTTGGTTGTTTGATGTTATCTCATGTTTTGGATAACAGTTGTGCTAGCTAAACTTTATCTAATCTTTGAGAGTATTTGAATTGGATAATATCGGACCTGTTGCAGATAATCCATTGTTTTGAATGATTATCTCTTACATGTGAGTTGGTTGGATTACTTATCTGATGGATATCTTATCTTATCTTTCGAGAATTCTCTGAGTTTATTCGATTAGAGGATAAGATTGAATCCAATTAGATAATTATCCGAAGTTGTGAGAATTATCTGAAATTAATTTGCAAATCTTAGGGATAATTTTTTCTCAAATTGAACATTGAATCTCAAGAGGAAAGGTGGCCCCACTTGAACAATTTTTGGCCATCCCCCTCTCATTTTCGAAAAAATTCAAGACAAGTCTGAGTCATTGTTTTTTCATTTGTCATGTTTGTTTGATTGTTATAAAGTTTGCACATTAATAAACAAACATGCCCATAATGGATGCTCCCCTTGTGCCTTTGTCCCTTCGGTAAAATAAAACCACTTGCCTTAGCCACAATCTTGTAGAATGGGACGATGGTTTGTATGGAATTTCGTGGTCTGCCCTTTGTCAAAAATAATAATGATATAACTATCGATACGAATAGTTATAGTTTGAACATTTGACTGACCAATAAAAAAAAAATTAATGATAGAAGTGGGTTGTGTGAGGTGTAAGTATGATAATGCCGACTTAAATGGTCAAAGTTAAAATAGATATTGTAGCATTGAACACAATGCCCAAAACTCATGTTCAAACCGATAACACGATCATGCTACCTAAATCGTATCTCATTCGGCAAATTGAAACATAAGATTGCAAATATCAAGATTAATGAACCATATACGAGAGAGGGACATGATTAAAAGATAAATATCTTTATTTTAATTTCAAACTTTCTCCAACGCTCCTACAACATACTTAAAAGTCTACTCGTCAACAAGCCCATCTCATTTCTTATCCTTGGAGCTCTCATGGATTTCAGCAAAGTAACCCTGCGGGTTTCTCTCGAACTCCGCCCTCGAAATATGGGCCGCACCCCCGCGTCCCGGGGCAACCATTGTTCCTCCGCTGCCGCCACCTCCTTTCGCGGCCCCACCACCACCGCCTGCACCTGTTGCTCCCCCTACGCCACCACCACCACCCTTTTCGCCCCCTCGGCCCTTAGCGCCGCCGCCTCCTTGGCCATCCAAATCTTCGACCGGATATCGACTAGCTTGTTGTGATCTTTTGTGGAATATGAAGAGAGACTATGCGCGAATAAGCGAAGAGGCCAAGCGCATGAGCCGCTATTTATAGAGCCACGGTCAGTAACTTCGTGATTGTAATTTCTTTGTTTGCTGGATCATCCTCAAAGATTCAACCGCCATAAAAGCTCTCCGCATGCGTGCATGGAAGATAGGAATAAGAGGATTTACAGGAACAAGAGAAAATAAAAACAGGAGTAATTAACTACGTACGCATATTGCCGAGTCATGAGAATCTGCTAAACAACATTAATTAAGTAACCACCTGTGGGGTTTTGGGCGAGACTTCAAGGGTGTCAATCAGGACGAACTCGAAGAATGCGAGGCGACGTTCAAAATTACCGACCATTTGTTCCCTTTTCAATTCTCATGCTAGCCAACATGGTTCGCTCCTTCGTGGATCTGCTGGAGTTAAGGTCACTGAAAAAATACGTGGTTCATGCAGTACGAAAGAGGAAGGTCGACGAGAGAGAAATGTCAGGGAAGATGAAAGATGTCGTCGTCCAAGAAGATATGGGGGAGTTAGTCGATGGAGTTATGGGTGAGGAAGGATATGTGGTGATGTAGAAGATGACTTTGATTGGGACAATAGTCTTTTAATTCCTTTCATTCATACTCTCGCAACCGCATAAAACATGAGATTATTTGACAACTAACGTGTCTTATATTAGTAATGACAGAAAAATGCAGCCAGCGTTACTAGATAGACTCGAAGGGCGCTTCCTTAGAAAACAATGGCTCTCATACCATGTTGGGAATAATAGCAATAACAGAGAAATGTAATATTTTGTACATATTGAAGTGAAGATTACATTCCCACCAAAAAGAAGAAGAAGTGAAGATTACATTAGCCTATTTATAGACTTTACATGAGACTATATGAAGTAACAAACTAAATACAATCAATCAGGATCTATCAAGGGAACTATACGAAATCAGAATATCCTAAAATGTACCTTGTTAAGGTTGATGTCTTGTATTCTGTTATCCAAGAGATTATGAGGCGGTTCCGAAAGGCCCCCTGACGACTGGGAAAGTTAAGGGGATTTGTATGGGAAAGTTAAATATTTTAGACTATGTGGGCAATTTTGTAATTTGTGCCATGTAGGGTTTCGCTATATGTATTTAGGGCGAAACGGGTCTCTTTGGTAGAGAGTGTGGGTGAGAAGAGCGGCTGTACACTTTTCTACGTTATTAGTGAAACAGATCTCATCTCCCCGTGGACGTAGGTAGGCGGAACATCTCCCCTGCTGAACCACGTAAATTCTTGTGTTGTGCAAATTTTCATTACTTTCTTGCATCGTTGATAGCATCGAATTTGGATATTCGACAATTGGTATTAGAGCCTGGTTCGGCAAGCTATCAAGATGGTAAGAAAGGGTTCGAGTGTCAAGTACGACATCGAGAGATTTAATGGAAAGAACAACTTCACTCTCTCGCGACGAAGAATGATGGATCTTCTGATTCAGCAGGGCCTGTCGAAAGTGCTGCTGGGTAAAGGGAAGAAACCAGAAACGAGTGATGAAGATTGGGGGGAGATGGAGGAAAGGGCGGTAAGCGCCATTCGATTGAACCTATCTAATGAGGTTCTGCAGTATGTGGTGGATCTCAAGTCGGCTCCGCAGGTGTGGACGAAACTTGAGAGCATCTATATGACCAAGTCCCTAACGAACAAACTGTTTTTGAAAAAACAGTTATACTCTCTACAGATGGAGGAAGGCTCAGATCTGTTAAAACACATCAACACGTTCAATCAGATTCTGAGTAAACTTGCAAGTCTGGAGGTTTCAATGGAAGATGAAGACAAAGCCCTATTATTGGTATCGTCGCTACCAGCATCTTATGATCATCTGGTGACGACACTCTTGTATGGAAAAGAGACGCTTGATACAGATGAGGTCACTACTGCCCTATTATCTAATGATACGAGAAAGAGGGTTAATAGTGCTACGGCACAGGGTGAGGGTCTCATCGGAAAAGTCAAGGAGCAGGAACGAGGAAGAACAATCCAGTGGGGATCCGGGAATAAGGGTCGATCGAAATCAAGAGGGGGTAAAACGAAACTCTCTTGTTATTATTGCAAGAAGGAAGGCCATCTGAAAAGAAACTGTTAGAAGAGAAAGGAAGACTTGAAGAATCACGAGAAAACTTCTAATCAAGCAAGTGTGGCTGATAGCTCAGACGGTGATGATGGAGATCTTCTCTCTATATCATCAGGTAAGAATCAGTTCGTTGATTCATGGATTTTAGACTCTGGATGCTCTTATCACATGTGCCCGAATAGGGATTGGTTTGATTCATACCGGTCATACAGTGGCAGATCTGTTCTAATGGGGAATGATGCGGTTTGCAAAACCATTGGAATAGAGACTATTAAAATCAGAATGTTTGATGGTATAGTCAGAACTTTGGTGGATGTAAGGCACGTTCCAGATCTAAAGAAAAATTTGATATCTTTGGGTGCGCTTGATGTGAATGGCTGCAAGTACGCAGCAGTAGGTGGAGTTCTCAAAGTCATCAAGGGAGCTATGGTTGTCATGAAAGGAGAGTTGACTGGAAGTTTATACAGGCTCATAGGGAGTACAGTAACAGGTGGAGCATCTGTGACTATAGATGCAGAGTCCGATACAGATGACACTCATCTATGGCATATGCGGTTAGGGCATATGGGTGAAAGGGGTATGATGGAGCTTCATAAAAGGAAGCTATTAAAAGGTGTCAAAAGCTGCAAATTGAACTTCTGCAAATACTGCGTTTTCGGGAAACAGAGCAGGGTTAGTTTCAGAACTGCAAAGCATACGAGCAAGGATGTACTTGATTATGTACACAGCGATGTATGGGGTCCTGCACCGATCAAATCAAAAGGTGGAGCCGAATATTTTGTGACATTCATTGATGATTACTCAAGGAAAGTCTGGGTCTACTTCATGAAGCAGAAAAACGAAGTCTTCTCCAAATTCAAAGAGTGGAAGGCTGAAGTAGAAAGGCAGACAGGAAAGAAGCTAAAGTGCTTGAGAACGGACAATGGAGGGGAATACAGGTACACACCATTCTTGGAACTATGTAGAGCTGAAGGGATCACACGTCACTTCACAACACCAGATACACCACAGCAAAACGGTGTAGCTGAGAGGATGCACAGGACACTTTTGGAAAGGGTTCGGAGTATGAGGCTGAATGCAGGGCTGAGTAAAAGTTTCAGGGCAGAAGCAGTTAATATGGCATGCTATCTCATTAACAGGTCTCCATCTACAGCCATTGAATGCAGAGTTCCTAAGGAGGTATGGACAGGTAATTTGATTGACTATTCTGGTTTGAGAGTATTTGGTTGTCCAGCCTATGTTCATGTACAAAGTGGACATCGTTCCAAGTTAGACTCAAAGTCTAAGCAGTGCATCTTTCTTGGCTATGAGAAAGGTGTAAAAGGATTCAAGCTATGGGATCCTAATGCACGGAAGACCGTGGTTAGCAGGGACGTTGTCTTTAATGATTCTGACATGGTGAAGGCAAATAACAGTTCACATGCAGATGGCAGAAGTGAAGAAGGATCTATTGTGCAAGTGGAGTCAGGTAAACCAGAAATAGCGGAAGGAAGGAAATCATCCAGTAACTCACCAGAATCACAAGAGACAGTGGAAGATACCTACACCATCGCAGAAGGTAGAGAAAAACGTACTCACAAAGCACCTGTGAGATACGGGTTTGAGGATATGGTTGCTTATGCCCTCACAGTAGGTACAGGCGATCCATCTTCCTATCAGGATGCGATATCTGATGCTGATAGTGATAAATGGATGTCAGCTATGATGGAAGAAATGGAATCCTTACAGAAAAACAGGACTTGGAAGATTGTGGAGAGACCTAAAGGGCGAAAGATCATTGGGTGTAAATGGATCTTTCGCAAGAAAGAGGCAGTGTCTGAGAATGAGCAGGTAAGGTACAAGGCTAGACTTGTAGCTAAAGGGTATGCACAGAAGGAAGGGGTAGATTATAATGAAATATTCTCTCCAATAGAAAAGCACACTTCCATTCGGGTTCTACTTGCCTTGGTAGCCATGTTTGATTTTGAGCTGGAGCTACTTGATGTGAAGACGGCGTTTCTTCATGGAGACTTGGAGGAACATATTTTGATGGAGCAACCTGACGGGTTCAAAGTGCCAGGAAAGGAAGATCAAGTTTGTCTGCTTAAGAAGTTACTTTATGGCCTTAAGCAATCTCCGAGACAGTGGTACAAGCGTTTTGACTCTTTTATGGTGCAAATTGGCTATTCGAGAAGTGAGTATGATTACTGTGTTTATTTTAAAGTGTCAGATGATAATTCGATTATTCTTTTGATGCTTTATGTTGATGACATGCTCATTGCTGCTAAGGATATGCATGATATTGTTTCTTTAAAGTCCTTGTTGAATAATGAGTTTGAGATGAAGGATCTTGGTGCTGCTAAGAGGATCCTTGGTATGGAAATTCATAGAGATAGAAGTGCAGGTAAACTCTGGGTATCTCAAAAGAGGTATGTTGAAAAGGTGCTTGAGCGTTTCAACATGAATAAGGCTAAACCAGTGAGGACACCATTAGCTAACCACTTCAGGTTATCTGAACAGCAATGCCCCACAAAACATGAGGAGATTGAGGAGATGTCTCGAGTTCCCTATGCTAGCGCAGTTGGGAGTCTCATGTATGCTATGGTGTGTAACAGGCCAGATTTATCTCATGCAGTCAGTGTTGTTAGCAGATACATGAGTAATCCAGGGAAGGAGCATTGGAATGCAATCAAGTGGATCTTTAGATATTTGAGCGGGACTGCAGATTTGGGTATTATGTTCAATCGCGACGGAGGTTCGAAGGAGCTAGCGGGATATGTTGATTCAGACTTTGCTGGTGACCTAGACAGGAGGAGGTCTACTACAGGATATGTCTTTACATTAGCTGGTGGATCTATCTCATGGAGGGCGATGCTCCAGTCCACAATTGCATTGTCTACTACAGAGGCAGAGTACAGGGCAGCTATAGAAGCTGCTAAGGAAGGGCTCTGGTTGACTGGGTTGGTTTGTGAGTTGGGTTTAGAGCAAGGAGGTGCGGTGTTACACTGTGACAGTCAGAGTGCCATACATCTCACCAAGAATCAAGTGTTTCATGCAAGAACAAAGCATATAGATGTGAGGTTTCACAAAATCAGGGAGCTTGTGTCAGATGGCAGCATTCACTTGAGGAAGATTCACACAAATAGCAATCCTGCAGATTGTTTTACCAAGCCAGTCACTATTGAGAAGTTTGAGTCCTGTTTGGGCTCAATTAATATAACTTGCTGTTGAAGGTGAGGGACGCACTCAATGAGTGTGGGAGTGTACCTCTTATGGAGGTACGGGGATGAAGACATCTATATTTCATATTCTTTCACAGGTGGCTTTACAGAATCCAAGCCAAGGTGGAGATTGTTAAGGTTGATGTCTTGTATTCTGTTATCCAAGAGATTATGAGGCGGTTCCGAAAGGCCCCCTGACGACTGGGAAAGTTAAGGGGATTTGTATGGGAAAGTTAAATATTTTAGGCTATGTGGGCAATTTTGTAATTTGTGCCATGTAGGGTTTCGCTATATGTATTTAGGGCGAAACAGGTCTCTTTGGTAGAGAGTGTGGGTGAGAAGAGCGGCTGTACACTTTTCTACGTTATTAGTGAAACAGACCTCATCTCCCCATAGACGTAGGTAGGCGGAACATCTCCCCTGTTGAACCACCAAAATTCTTGTGTTGTGCGAATTTTCATTACTTTCTTGCATCGTTGATAGGATCGAATTTGGATATTCGACATACCTAACATCTTGACAGAGCAAGCAAATGCCAATCTACCAAATTTTAACAAAAAACCATAAGAATTAAGCACGAACTTTTTTTATTTGGGGATATCCAGTTAACGGCCCTGTTGACTTGAGCTCAAATTTCTGCTCCTAGTCAATTCTCTCTTCCAGAAAAATGATCTGGCTAAGGCTTTTTCCCCACCATGAAACAACATACAGTATGTACCAGTGAAGTCACTGCATATTCTCTTCATACATTTTACGCTTGAGGACCACGAAGAATGTGATAGTTTCATGGCTTTCTGGCTTCAGGAAAAAGGGAGATTTCGCCACTTTGAGCGAGTACCGATGGAACAAGTCATCCATGATCAGTTCATCGCCGAAATGATGGAGCAATAACCCCTCGAGTACGGCTCTTAAGAAGAGAGAGCGCGATTCCGGGGTGGAAAAAGAGGCGTGCATTTTGGGGTGGCTCAGGGTCTGAATCCTCTCGATGTCGAAGAATCTATTTCGACCAATCACTTGTTTCAGCTCCTTCTCTGATGGGAAATATATTGGCAAGTTGAAGCTCTCTACTTTGCCATTGCTTACTATCCCCTGCGTCACCAAAATTCATTTTCAAAGTGATAATAACCCTGCTTAATTCTTAGAGCCAAATAGTTATTTTCGCCACAATGTCAATGTCTCACCATTTGTCAAACGTCAAGTATAATCGTTTAATAAACAGATTTCAAATGCACAGATCCAACAAATATTAACACCATCGAAATAACCAACAATAAGTCACACTACATAATTTTCATTTGGAGATGTTACTTTTCACCGAAGTTACTGCATACTTTGTTGCATAGATCTCTGGTCTTGGTATTGCAACTTTCAGAATTTTTCACTACAAAATGATGTACGAAAACACATGATTACTTATTTAAGGAGATCTTTTCTGAAATAAACTCTTGTGAATGTACTTTGTTGGAATAATTAGGACATCCAAGTCAAACACTCTATTGCTAACCTTCATGAAACAAGTATCGGTATAGTGTAGTTTATTAGCATCGCCGAATTTTGTTAATCATCCTGAAATAAATAATTCAATCTCTCTAATCTTATTCTCATGTACGATCTCATGCATCAAGTGTTAGCCCATGCATGCAATCACGTACGGTTTTGGCCATGTCCACAAGGCAAGAACCCAACAGCTCGAATTCCGACCCTATGGTGGCCTGAGATTCACGAACCAAATCCGGCTCACCAAGCACGACCATAAATATCAATCCTTCACCGACCATCTCCTCCGCTCTCGCACTGAGAAACGCCTCCATGTCTCTCCCGAACTGAGCATAGTAAGCCCCTACGACCTCTGCAGGGGAGCTCGAGTAGTGAATACTCTCCCCGTTCCAAGCACGGGAAGACTCGTCCAATGTCTCTGGCGGAGCCCGGGATAGCCAGTGGAGCGCGCAGGACGAGAATGCAAAGTGCAGGGACGCGGCCGGGAGGAGACGGCCGTGGAATGACCCTGGGGCCGCCGCCACGTAGTACCGCCGCCTCTCGGGCAGGAGGTTGGCGAAAAGCGTGTTGAAGTCATTGGTGGGGACGTCGTTGAGGATGGCTTGGAACTCGAGGGTACGAAATTGAGGTTGTTCGATCGGTTTGATGAGGTCTAAGAGGCACTGAATTATGGTTTCGATGGCTTGAATGGATGTGAGTCCCGTGGAGCAACCAAAGTCTGCGATTCTGATGATGGGGTTTGGAGAGGATGAAGATAGGTGGTTGAGATCAACGGTTGTGGGTAAAGCTTCCTTGATCATATCCATGGCGGCAACAGCGACTCCTTTCTGTAGGATAGAACAATATATGATGATTACTTTTGCAATACTAAATTCACCAAATAAAGGTTGGTAATTTGATATAATAATGATTAGAAGTGGATGTATGAAGAGAGAGCAAACGTGGAAAAGATGTTGAAGAAAGGGTGAAATAGGACAATCTGATTATGAAACTAACACGGAATCATGAGATCAAGGGAATCATATGGTTGGTGAACCAAATTATGACAAAAATATTTAGGAAAATTTCAGTAAACCACATTATTGTAATAAAAAAAAAATACATTTGTCTATTCCACTTATGACAGGGATTTTATTGCTAATACAAAGAGAAAAGCTAAAGTCACATATCTTGTAATATATATATTGTAATTGGAAGTACCTGATAGGAGGAGTTCTGGGAGTAACTGTAAGGTCCGTTCCCTCCATTCATGGCCATAGCTTCAGTGATGCTCAGCTTCCTCTCACCCCCATTCTCTCTCTCTCCACTCGCAGGTCAAGCCATGCAATATATAGTATCAAATCTCGGCCCAAGCACGATCGGCCACAATCTGAGTTGTACACCGCTCACCCTACCCTACCCTACCCTACCCTACCCTACCCTACCACCGCGGCTATCCGTCCTACAGCTGCCCGGGAAGGAACTGCATGATCGTATATAGGAATTCTACGGCGATAAAATAAATGCTCATAAAAGTACCACTAGCTCGATCGCCGATGATTTCGTATTTGGTCAAAATCTTCGCTAAAGGAAACATTAATTTGCCGATGGCGAAATTTTGAGTTTACTTTGGGGCGGTTTTGGTAGCGGGACATCAAAAGTCAAGGTAAGAAAGGGAAAACGTGCATTGGATGGATCTTACAATATTTAGCTAATGAGATTTACCAACTTAGAAGTAAAGCTCAGGCTAGCCGTGCACAAATATGCTTAACAGCATTTTAGTAATCAACTATATATCCAAAAGAAAGTTAGCTTTTTGCTCTTCATATTGTCGTTTGATCTTTAAAGAACGACACCACGTGTTCTCGACCAGATTTGACTATTGCCAAGTCACATCTTCATCTTCAATTGTAAGACGAGCACGCGTTACTTATCAGAAAAGGAAAAGAATCAAAGAAGAGCCACCACCTTCGTGGGATGATAACTCAACCTAAATTACAGTTTCCGGACGAGAAAAGATTGGCTTCACGTGGTAAGAGGATTTGCCTTACTAACTAGGTGTTTCCATTGACAATCCTCATAGAGCATCTAGGATTGATTTTTGACTTTTGGGAACATAGAAAAGAGACTATTACATGTTTTTTGTTGTTAAATATGTCTTGAAATTTTATGTACTCGGCCCGGTTTATCACCTGACCCGACATATATTTTGTGCGACCCAAAAAAGTAGAGAGAAAATTGAGATTTAGTTCGCGACAAGGAGGGTTGGGCCAATAGGCCCAACCCGAAGCAAGCGAACAAATCTTTATGGGGTACGAACAGATCTCCATGGGGTTCGGGGGTGTAGCCACCGAGAAATTTTTTTTTTAGGGTTCTTTTTATATGGTCGCTACGGTTGTAATTCAATATATCTTCGTTTTTCATAGTGGAACCTTTGTTTTGCCTCGCCCGTGGACGTAGATTACCTTGATCGAACCACGTAATCCTTGTGTTCTGTTATTGTTTTTTTCCGTGTTTGTTACTACATTTGTCATTGCGGAACACTCGAACTTCTTTTCCAAGACCAATGCGATCGCAATGTATTACAGTGAAATTTTCGACCAATGATGAAATGATGAACCTTGCGAATCCTATCAAGTTGTGGTGAAGACTTATTCGTAGTCCTAAAGCACAGACTTTCGAAGTCTCTTTTGGAATCGTTCTCTTTGAAACACATCCTAAACACTAATCCTGATATTGAAATTTCCCGCATCTTATTGGGCAAAGACAAAGTAAGTAGACACTGCTTGAGTACACTTTTTAAGGTTTGTCTTACTTGATGAATCGAGTTTTGTCTTTGCAAGTGTTTGATGCGGCAGAAGCGGGTGATGATAAATATAGAAAAACCCTAAATTCGCAAACACGAGTAGCAACTCAAGAACTAGCAAACTTGCGCAATGAGAGAAAAAAAAATTCACCAACTAAAGGTTGGTAATTTCGAATAGTATTGATTGGAAGTGGATGTACGCAGAGAGAGCGAACGTGGAAAAGATGTTGAAGAAAAGGTAAGATAGGACAGTACTAACACGGGATGATGAGATCATGGAAATTATATGGTTGGTGAACCAAATTATGACAAAAATATTTAAAAATTTCAGTAAACCACATTATTGCAATAAAATAATCATTTTGTCTATTCAACTTATAGTTTAAGCAGTGGAAAATGATCTGGTGCGTTGTTCCGCGAAAAATAAATGATTTGAAAAACATTCTCCTAAAAAGTACGAGCAAAACAGCTCTGTTTGTTTTGTGGAAAATGTTGGAAAATATTTTCCTGAGAAATGATTGCTTGCATTTCCTGAAACAATTAGCCAATGCAAAATGTTTTCATTATCGACAACAATTTATGTCTAAATATTTTCGAGGGCGAAGAAAACAATTTTTTTTCATTTTTTTTACAAGCGATCTCCTTTAGGAAAATAATTTTCAATTTATTTTTTTCCCGAAACAAACGGCAACATACTTGAAAGATATACCATCAAAGCAGTAATATGTTGGGATGCATATAGAAGTGCTCTGTCATTGAAGCCAGTTATACAGGAACTTTCTGTTCCAGTTCTTCAGTGGATGCCACATTTAAAGCATACATTTAAAGCATGAGTTTGTAGTCTTTTCACAGCTAGTAGAAAGAAGAAGAGAAATGTTAAGCATGCTAAAAAAATTTACGAAATTCGATCTACCACATGACGGTACAAAATTACATATAGTGACACAACCAGAACGATCCACGGACATTATGATTTATATTCATCTTGGATAGGAAATACCTGATAGGAGGAATTCTGAACATAGCTATAAGGTCCGTTCCCTCTGTTCATGGCCATTGATTCAGAGATGCTAATCGTCCTCTCATCCTCCTCTCTCTCTCTCTCTCTCTCTCTCTCTCTCTCTCTCTCTCTCTCTCTCTCTCTCTCTCTCTCGTGTGTGCGCGCACGCGGGTTAGGTCGTGCAATATATAGCATGAAGTCCTGCGACAAAAGAATCATTAAGGTGCCGACACTGGGTTGGATTTGGTAGGGGAACATCAAAAGTCTTGGTGAAAACGGGAAACGCGTGCATTAGATCTTACGATGTTTAGCAGAGAAGAGGTTACCAAGAACACAATTCTTTGTATACTTTAATATTAATTAAACTGCCAAGTAAAGATCGGGCTAGCTATGCACAAAAGCACTTGCAGCAATTTAGTAGACCAACTGTCTTTCTATTTACTTCATTAAAGTTACGTGGAAATGACTGATGAGAACCCTAAAATTAAAATGGAGCCTCCAGTTAATTCGCAGATCGTCATAGGTATGCAACTATACATGGTAATTGGTCTTTGGGATATAAGAATGATAAATGATTATCAAGTGACTTGTCTTTAATTCACTGTAAAATTAGCAGTCTATTCTGAGTTACAAAAAGATCAACAACAAATAATTAGAAATTATTGTAGGATCCACTCCTTCGAGAAATTGTGGCCCACTACATGATGATGTTACTTGCAAAGTCGCCCAAAAACTATTATGCTAGCAGAGTCCATAGAATAGAATACCGTTGGCTATGCACATCCTATGTAAAACCTTTTTCTTATGCAGGTCGAGCTTTAAGAAAATCTATGCATGATCAATCGAAAATTACCCCTTGCTCGTGACCATGGGCTGACCTTAAGCGGCCCCTTGAGATCGATAACTTTGGTTAATTACGTGCGAGAAGTTGAACATATTGGTTTACTTAATGATTGAGGAGATATGTAAATAGTTTAAATGCACGGCATACGATCAATCTTTCTGTTGACACCTAAATTTTGATTTTTCTTTAAATCATTTATAAAATGAGAATTAATTCTCGCCAAAAATATTTCCTCATGCACTGCATATTTTATTTTCTCTGCATTGCATTGCATTTTGCATACTGAATTAGGCCGGAGGAAAACAAGAGGTTCCGGTACTTGACAGGAATTCTGGGGAGACAAATCCCTCTGCAACGGCGGACATTCAGGCCGATTCTCTAGGGAAGCCTCAGTTTCATCTCTTTTATTTTCTTGAGGGAAGCTTTCTCTTGCCGTTTTCTCATGTGCAGGTTTTGAGGACAACAATCCAGAGGCCACAAAAATTACACACTCGGCATATTGAGATACATTCTGAGCAAACAAAAAAGAAGAGAAAAAGAAATCAACTCCTTCCATGAGTGGATCTCATCTTTGCATATAAAGGGGGCATTCCATGAGTGGATCTCATCTTTGCATATAAAGGGGACTCTTGGTGGAAAGAAAAGGGAAGGGGGAGGCCACTTAGTGGAATACACGGCCACGAAAATTCTGCACGGTACAAAGAGAGGGAGTTTCATGCGTCCATGAACAGAGAATTCAAGATGGAGATTGACGATGGATGCGTGAGTGAAAAAGGAAAGTCTTCAGAAGAGGAGAGTTTTTGGCCATCGTGCTGATTTTTTTCCAGGACGCAGTCCAGACACGAGAAGGCATCAGCACCAGCCGATCCCTCAACGTGTCCTAGATTGTTCTTGCCGATGTCCTGCACCTTCACGGTCCTGACGAGCGGCTGCTGATCCTGATCCTTGTCGACGTACCATCGAGCCTCGCGATGACCATTTGACCAGATGTGGCTGCCGATCCCTCACGAGGTGTCCGCAGACCAACCACCGCGCCAAACGCAAGTTCAAAGCCACGACGGGAACTGACGTTGCTGTCTTTTCTGATCCGACGCTGACCTGCAACCTTTCTTCTCTCGATGTCCTTGAAGCAAGCCTAGCGACGACCGAAGACACCTTGGCTTTGACTCGTCGGATTAATGGCCCAGTTTTGCGCCACCGAGAGACATCATTGACACTATGAAGTCTTGAAGCCTAACCACGCAGTTGCTCTTCAGACGGACCACGAGCCCGACGTTCACCTTCAAGTCCAGCAATTGCAGACTCTTTGTTCATCTTGCAGGCATTCGGCGTGTCCTGCGGTCTCAACATCCATCGCATGCGGAAGATGCCGTTTTTTTTGTTGTAGCGGTGGTCAAAGTGCATTCTCTGGTCAAGCTTTCAGTGGAGGCTGACATATATTCTCGCGAAGGGTCGTAGCATCAAACTGACGCGGACAGACTACACTTCCATTGAGTTCACTTCTTGCTTGCATGTTGATCGTCGCCAATCACCACCATCCTTGATCTGCCCAATCCCCTACAAACCTGCTCTAGTCGTAGCTCCATCGAAACCTGACCCTCGTGCTTGCTGGATTGCTGTCGTTGATCTCATCCTTTTCACCGATCTGCTCCAGGAATTCTACTCAGAATAGGGACTTTTGGAACAAAAGCTTCGAGCTCACTTGGTTTCGTTTGGTGTGTAACTGGAAATGTTGCGCTTCAACCAATCTCTATGAGAGGTGGTCAGAAAAGCAGAGTTGCATTTGCCAAGATAACTTTCAAGAAACCTCACATAGTCTTGCTTGATGAGCCATTTAATCATCTGAGACCTTGAGTATGGATGCTGTTGAGGCGCTCATTCAAGGTCCAGTCTCGTTCCAAGGAGGAATTCTGATGGTTTGTCGAGCCTCCATAGCAAGCCACCACTAAAGAAGGAGGAGGAGAACCCAGACAAAAGCTTTTCCTGCAGGTTTCCGGATGAAATTCCAGCTGTTTGAGTAGACCACCACCATCCGTGGATCTATCATCGAGAATCAGCCGAGAGCCCGAAGGTCTCCGTTACCGTGAGCTGCCACAGCCCCAACGCTTCGGCAATTCGTTGCGCCACTCGTTGATATCTCGGCGCCTAACAAAGTCATTGTCCAGTCCGAGAAGTACCTTCGATTGTTGATCGCGACCTCGTCGTGCCCAGTCCGCAAGACAACTTCCATCATCGCGCTTTGCCGAGCCTTCGTCGATCTCTTACCGAGCCAAGCGGTGGTTTTTGTTTCTTTGCAGGTAGTTTGACCAGTTGGTCAAACATCCACCCAAAGATTCACGCACAGAAAACTTCTTTGTGGGTGCTCAAAGACAAGGAAGGAGAGCAACAGAATCGTGAAAAGTGGGCATCACCACGAGCACCCCTGGTCAAGCCTCATGAACAGAAACTGAGAACCGAGAAACCCCAGTATCACCCTGGTTCAAGGGCACCGCTGGGCCAAGTCATTGCCAGGAGTTCCAGTGCCGCTGTGCGCCGCCCTTTGCTCGGCCGACCGATCCACGAGTTCCCGAGCACCATCAAGCCGATCGTTATCCATCGTCGGTTCGAATTTAGGAAGCTTATCCGCGAATTAGGTAACGGATTCTATCTTTAGAATATTTTACGATATTCGTTACTTAATTTGAATTGTTTGAATCCTGAATATATCTTTGCATATTGTGGATAAATATTTGCTCTGATTGAACATATCTTTCCAAATTGGATGATTATCTGGAACATTTTGAAAATCTCATAAGATAATTTTCTTAATTTGAACAAGATGTGATCCTTTGTGGATAGGGCAATCTTGCCCTTTATAATTCGGCAATTCCCTCTAGTTGGCCGAAAATTCATTTTCCTTTTTTATACTATAGTCTAAAGTCAAATATTTTTGTAATTTACCTTGAGTATAGTACATGCTCCCTCGTGCCTTTGTCCCTCGGAATTTGTGCATGACCATCCGACTTCACCCTCGAAGTACGACGTCATCTGCACGATGAAATTGTCCGTCTCATCCCATAACTTTGGGACCGGACCGACCAATTTCATAATATCTAAATTCACCATCCGACCCCACCACCGGGGTACGACGTGAATAAATTCCCTTCCGACCCTAAACTTTGGGTACGAAGCGAATTCATCGAAAATTTCTGATATTAAGGTGTACTATGCTCAAGGTTCATTATATTAGTATTTGATTCCCTTTTTTCATAAATAACATAAAAATACCAAAAAATGTCATTCATGTGCATTTCATATAGTATAGTTCATACATATTTCCATGTCATTCATGCATACCATAGATGTCATCCATGCATTTTCATGTCATTTAGAACACAGTTTTGGTTTTGCTAGTTTAATTTGCATGTCATTTAAGCTAGAATAAAACCGTCAAATTTCACATGTCATGGTAGAATACTCTTGCTTGTCATGTAGTTTAATTAAATCATGTCGCATGTCATATATGATGGATTTCATATTGCATGTCATGTAATTAGAATTCACATTTTTGTGCATCAAAATCCACTTTCTCAATATCATCATTTGCATGTCATATAGGTTAAGAAATCATGTCGCATGTCATTTAGGTTAGAATTCATATTTTTCTTGCATTAAAATTTGATTTTCTTTTTCTAAAGTCATCATGCATGATTATTTCCTTGTCATATAGTTTAACATCATAGTTGCATTCATGCATTTGCATAGCATCCATTAAATCAAGAAAACCCCAAAAAATATAATTGCACCTTGCTCTATAAATTGAATCCATTGAATTTGCCAGTTCAAGAAATCTTCACAAGAATGGTACCGAAAGGGTGTTAATTGGAAAATTAACATAATCAAGTCCCCGAACTTAAATCTCTGGTTAGCAGAAAATAAAGTATTCTCCCGATACTTTATTTAGGTATCTAATCTACCTACCAAGAAAAGATTAGTGGCGGCTCCAAAATTTAAATCATTTGAACATAAACCTAAGTTGCGAATTGGTAGAGCTTGGGAGAGCTCGGACTAGGTTGGTTAATTCATTTAATTAATCTAGTAATCCATTAACCTGGAAATTCCCCGAAATTTTTAGGTCGCGACAGCTTGGCGACTCCGCTGGGGACATCTGTACTTGAATTTTCGGAAAAATTGGATCTAATGTGGACCTCACAATTTTCGAAAGTTTCATGTATTTCAAGAGGGCTTAGGCCGATTTCTTGTGATAATTTTTGGTTGGCATTATTTGATTGACTCCTAATTATTTAGGTGTTATATGTTCTTGCAGGATAAATTTAAACTATTAACCTTTGTTTTGCAGGGTAATATAGTTTGATTTTATTTCTGATTTGGATAATATGCCATGTGTCCGCATGTCCATTTGCATCGCACTTTCACTGCGACCGAACCTGGGTCGCTAGTAAATAGGATGGTATTGCGCGGGAATCCACCCGACCTCACCCCCGAGGTACGGTCGATTCCTGTCCCCGATCCCGAACTTTCCTTCGCGTTGGAGATCTCTCCCCTGGCCGTACCCTAATGGCACGGGCAGAATCTTGACCATAGCCGGAATTCTGGAAACCAGACCCGACCAAGCCCCATTGGTACGGTCCGTTTTTGGAATTTCACTTTGAAAAGATTAATCAATGAATTTGCATTCATGCGCATGTGTTTGTGATGGTGGTCTTCCATGGGTAAGCTTCTTAACCTTGTCTTCCAATTTACTCATTTCACGTCGTTATTTTGGGTCGGTCCATTGACATTTAGGTTGGTCGAATTTTTCAAGGAAATACAATCGAATGAATTTCTCCCCATGTTCTGATTTACCTTGTTGTGTTGCATGATTTTTTTAAATTTCTACGATCGAATTTTGGGCAAACGCCCTTAACAAAAGTCGTAGATAACATGATGGTTTTCAACATGTAAAAAAATCAGAAGCAACGGACTTCATTTGCTTGGGACGAAGTTGGGCCAAACTCACGTTTTTCTGAATACGTGAAAACGGCAAAGCATTCTGACTGATCGACCTTCACTGGTTCAATGATTTGTTCCACCATTTTTGGCCCATAATTGGAACATCACCTTTTCACAAGAAACGTTTGGAAGATCCTAATCTATCAGAGATAAAAATTTCGGATCAATCCAAGACGTTTTCCAATTATTTCAGAATTTAAGATGAGAACAAATCAGTCTAGATTTCAGAATTCTTCGGGCCTCAATTTTATTTTGACATTTACCACAAGTTAATGGACTCTTTTGCAAGGATTCAAAGCATAAAAGTGGTTAAATGGGTTTTGAACTAGAGGCCTGAAACTTTTGGGATCTTAATTCGAAGTTTTGATGGCCCACTTAGCTCTCAAGTGGAAACCTGTTGAATCCGTTTTCTGATCAGGATTTTCTGGAAAGATGAATTAAACTGTATCGATCCACGTGTTGTTTGCCCAAGCTCAAAACATGAAAGTTGTTCATGATCCTCTCAGTCATATGTCCGTAACTTTCGGCATCATTTTAAGAATATCATGAATTTCCGTGAATTGTTTTCCAAAGGTGGACGAGACTGAAATTTTCTGAAATGAAATTTTGATGCCACATGTGCACTATCACTTGTCCATGAGTTACACTCAGATGGAAAGAGTCTAGGCACTCGTCATGGACTGACCTTTTGTCAATCTCAAACTCATTGCATTCCTATTTCCTTTTTCAGGTAACCATAATGAGTCAAAGATCACCCCACAAAGCTAGCCAGTCAATTAGACACTGAAACATTTTGCTAGCATGAAAGAACGAATGAAATGGCTATCATTGCAAATTGAGTCCCTCCAGAGGAATCATGCTATTGTGCCCATTACACTTGAAGTGGTGTTGCCTCACATTCGAGTCGCATCCCCCAGTTCCTTCGAGAATGCCAAACTAAGTGCCTTTGAGAGGCCGAGTATTAACCATGACGTTTATGCCAAGCGCACCGCGCCTGCGAACGTCCATGATGGCCCGTACACAGCTTCACATGTGAAGCAGGAGCTCTGGATACCCTTGTGCCATCACCTCAAGACTTGGCACCGGATTGACAAAAGCGTTTTCCACTCCATTTGACTATCTTCTGATCGCGGAACACTTGAGAACCATCAATGGAGACGGGCACAAGCCCGAATGATTGAACCTTTAATTTCATGCACATCCCTTCCATGGGACATTTCCTGCTTTCTAAATGTCTAGGCTGCATTTTCAATTACTAGGATTCCCCTTTCAATAAGATGTGGTTGTTTTATTCATTATTTTTTGGAATCTTGTTGAGGCAGCTTATCATCATTTTTTTGGAATCTTGTTAAAGTACCCCAAACCAATCCGATGACGATAGCCAACGATTGAAAATTTGTCATCTACGGTAAGCACTGAGGATTGGGCTTCTTCAAGAATTCTCGTCCCCCGGTCTTCAAAAATCAAAGAAACCTTCAAAAACACGAAAATTCGATGCTTGTGAAATGCATCTGGTTTGAACCCTGTTTGTCCTTTTGATTCCCTCTACTTTATCTTTCAGGGGCAAAGAGCCAGTAGATCCATATGATATCCATAAGTCAGACGGGCCTGATTATGATGATGAAGAAATACGCCAGAACTTGGAGCGTCATGAGAAGTCTAAATCTTTGACTGGAGAAGAAACTGTGATGATCAATCTAGGCGACACAGAAAACCCCAGAGAAGTAAAAATTGGGGCAAACCTCCCTGACAATTTGGCTATACGCCTAACAAAGCTCCTGAGAGACTACGAGGATATTTTCGCATGGTCATATGCAGACATGCCAGGGCTCGATCGATCGATCGTTGAACACTGTTTACCCACTGACCCTTTGGTGGAGCCGATGAAACAAAGACAACGTAGGGCAAAACCCGAGCTGGCAGGGAAAATCAAAGAAGAAGTCATGAAGCTCCTTGATGTAGGATTTATCGAGGCTACCCAGTACTCTGATTGGGTCGCCAACGTAGTCCCAGTGATGAAAAAGGATGGCCGAGTTTGGGTGTGTATAGACTACCGTGATTTGAACAAAGCCAGTCCAAAAATGACTTCCCCCTTCCTCACATTGATGTGCTCGTGGATAGTACGGCCGGTTTCGAACTATTTTCATTCATGGACGGTTTCTCGGGTTACAATCAGATTATGATGAACGAAGCCGACAAGTTGAAAACTGCATTCACTACCCCGTGGGGCGTGTTCCACTATAAAGTCATGCCTTTCGGTCTCAAGAACGCTGGAGCGACATACCAACGGGCGATGGTCACCTTGTTCCATGACATGATGCACAAAGAGATTGAAGTTTATGTCGATGATATGATTGCAAAAACCCGACACGAAGAGGATCACGTTGAGACCTTGACGAAGTTGTTCGACAGGCTCCGGAACTTCAAACTACGGCTCAACCCGGCCAAATGTGTTTTTGGTGCTAGTTCGGGCAAATTGCTCGGATTCATTGTCAGTAGTAAAGGCATCGAGATCGACCCGTCCAAGGTGAAAGCTATTTGTGAGCTCAAGGCCCCTACCTCAGTCAAGGAAGTCCGAAGTCTCATAGGTAGATTGAATTACATTGCTCGATTCATTTCCCAGTTGTCTGAAACCGCCAAGCCATTCCTCAAGCTATTAAGAAAGAATGCGCTAGTCAAATGGGATAGCGAATGTGAAGGGGCTTTTGAGGAGTTGAAACAGCACCTCATGAATCCACCTGTGCTTGTTCCACCAACACCAGGGCAACCTCTAGTCTTATACCTCACAATTCATAGTGAATCTCTGGGTGCCATGCTAGCTCAAGTAAGCCGAGAAGATGGAAAAGAGCGAGCAATTTATTATCTGAGTAAGAAATTCACAGCTTCCGAGATGAACTATTCTGAGGCGGAGAAGACATGTGCGGCGTTAGTCTGGGTGTTACACAGGCTAAGACAATACACCCTGCATTATCAGGTGCTCTTGGTGACAGAGTGTGATCCTATCAAATACTTGCTCAACCAACCGGCCTTGGTTGGAAAGCTTGCCAAATGGCAGATTCTTATTTCCGAGTTTGACGTTGAGTACCTATCACAGAAATCAGTTAAAGGGCGGGTTATTGCTGATGTCCTGGCAGAAAATCCAGGCCAAAATGAAGATATCGATCATCCTGAAGACAGAGTCATGTCGGTAGATGATTATGCCTGGACCATGTATTTCGATGGAGCCGTAAATTTATCTGGGTCAGGCACTGGAGCGGTTCTGATATCTCCAGGTGGTCAACACTATCCTGTAGCAGCAAAGTTGGTATTCCCTTGCACCAACAATATAGCTGAGTATGAGGCATGTATTCTCGATCTGCAAGCCGCGATTGAGATAGGAGTAACCCGGCTCAAGGTATTTGGAGATTCAGCCTTGATTATCCTTCAAACCGTCGGGGAATGGAAGACGCGAAATGCTAAGTTGCTACCTTATCATGAGTATCTGGATGAGTTAGTAGAAGAATTCGATGATATTTCTTTCGAGTATCTATCTAGGACACACAATCGGTTTGCCGATGCGTTAGCTACATTATCATCGATGTTACAAGTCACTGTTGGGCTTGAAATTGAACCACTAAAGATAGAGATATTGAAGAAGCCGGCCTATTGTATGGCTGTGACTGAAGAGCCTGATGGCAAGCCATGGTACCATGATATCAAGACTTACATTCAAAAACAGGAATTTCCTGAAAAGAGTATCGCAGCCGATCAACAGTACATAAAGAAAATGGCTTCGAAGTTCTTCTTGAGCGGAGAGAGTTTGTACAAGCGATCTTACGACTCAATCCTTCTAAGGTGCGTCGATTCCGCTGAAGCGATTTATCTGATGATGGAAGTACATGAAGGAATCTGTGGCCCACACATGAATGGTCACATGTTGGCTAAGAAGATCATGAGACTGGGTTATTACTGGCTCACCTTAGAAGCAGACTGTATTCACCATGTTCGAAGTTGTCACAAGTGCCAGATTCATGGGGACAAAATCAATGTTCCTCCAAACAAACTCCATCAGTTATCATAGCCATGGCCATTCTCTATGTGGGGTATTGACGTGATCGGTCCAATCAACCCCAAAGCATCTAACGGGCATCGATTTATCCTAGTGGCCATCGATTACTTCTCCAAGTGGATCGAAGCCACATCGTATCTCGCAGTCACCGCGCGAAATGTGTTGAAGTTCATTCGTCGGGATATCATTGCTCGATATGGTTCACCAGAAGCCATAATTACTGACAATGGCTCTAATTTGAATAATAAGCAGGTTGACGACTTGTTCAAGGAATTCGAGATTAAACATTTGAACTCTTCTCCGTATCGTCCTCAGATGAACGGAGCGGTGGAAGCAGCCAATAAGAACATTAAGAAGATCTTGGCTAAGACGGCCGAGAATTATCGTGATTGGCATGAGAGGTTGCCGTTTGCACTCATGGCTTATCGAACATCGATCCGAACATCGACCGGGGCGACCCCATATTCTCTTGTGTACGGAATGGAAGCGGTACTACCAGTTGAAGTGGAGGTTCCTTCCTTGCGTATACTATCTCAAGTCAAGTTAACTGAAGCTGATTGGGTCCAACAAAGCGTGGACCAACTGAACCTGATTGATGAGAAACGGCTCAAGGCAGTATGTCACGGCCAGTGCTATCAGCAAAGGGTTGCTAAATCCTTTAACAAGAAAGTCCGGCCTCGACATTTTCAGGTAGGAGACCTTGTTTTGCGGAAGCTGTTGCCAATAGCTCCACTTCTAGAGGGGAAGTTTGCTCCAAATTATGGTGGACCGTATGTTGTGAAGAAGGTACTTCCAGGTGGAGCTTTAATTCTAGCAGAAATGGATGGTCGTGTTTTCACCAATCCTGTCAATGCTGATTCTGTAAAGAAGTACTATACTTAATTTGTACTCATACTGTTATTTTCAGTTAGTCTGGATCTATCAATGGGAAATGCCTTAAGCCGTATATGGGATGAAACAAAACACAAACATATGAGAACCATCCTTTCATTCCATACACCAACCCTTACAACGAGTCATCGAGGGGGAAAAGTAAAACCAAATTGAGCCCTAATAAGCGTCACAAAGGAGCTCAACTGACTCTCTACACAGTTAATGCTCTGCACGCGCTGAGCACTCCGAGAATCGAGGTCCGCAAGCTTGAGAAAGAGGCGATCGCATTTCTCCTTGAGCCTAGTCGCGCTGGCTCCGTGATATTCAGAGGCGGACTCCAGATTCGGGATCAGGGCTCTCTCGAGGGCTATATCCACAGTCATGCATTCAAGCCTCTCTTCCAGCCATTCACACTGGAACTTCATCACGATGTCGCTCGAGTCGTGCTCGTAGTAGGTCTGGGTCAGGGCTAAACGCTCCACCAGTCTCTCCCTCTCACGAACCAGCAATGAGACTCGTTCGTTGACAAGCTCGGCAGCCTTCTCGTGCTTGTCAACCAGGTAACGGGCCAACGCCAGAAACTCAGACTGATCCTGGTAACGAGCTCTCACAACACGAGCCAGGATAACCTCCTGATCAACGCGCCGAAAAGCTTCCAAGAAGTTGATGAAAAGGGTCCGGAATGTCCTATACTCCCTCTCTAAATTGGTGTTTTCAATGGAAGCTGTGTCCATGCCAATAAACAGACTGAAGATCTCAGCTTCAGTATCTGGATGATGGGCAATATGAACGTAGCCTCGGCCAAGAAGATTATAAAGTCTCTCCCATTTGGCTAAAGCTTCGGTTGAGAGGACGTGGTTAGAGGCCATTGTTATTGAAGAAGGAAGGGAAAAGATTGAAGGCAGAGGAATGATCAGATGATTTGAAACTGAGGATGCAAAGATGTTAATCTGCTCTGCGTCAAGTTCTGATTCTTATAGCAAGAGGAAAGTGAGGAAAGGAAGAAGCCATCATTTGCTCCCGCACCGAATAACGTCAATGTCTGCCATTACGTTGAAGAAGCATTCAAGGCCAACCCAGCAAGCTTACGGCTTCTACGAATTAGCTGCTTGTGCTACACCGTCTGAATTGCACGACAGAAGCCTATTCGTCCTTTTCGTCGGTGCTATCCTCTGTTCATCCTTTTCGTCAGTGCCTTTTCCCTATTTCGTCCGTTGGTCCAATTTCCCTTTCCATCCATTGGTCCAAGTTCCCTATTTCGCCCGTCGGTCGTGGACTCATCGCTGGTCTCCAATCTCGAGCCCAACGAATCCGAAAATTTCGCGAAAAGATTTGGAGGTCCCACCACATTAAAGAGAAAAAGTAGAAGACAAACTGAGCGAGAAACATGGCAGATCTTTAAGAAAAGCACGCCTTTTCATGCAGAAGACGTGAAATCTTGAGAGAGACGTCCTCTTGGTGTTTGTCATCCGTGTTCAAAAGAAAGCTTCAGAGTATACAAGGCCACTCAGAAAAATACAGAAGAGAGTAGAGAGCCTTGAAAGAACAAAAATCAGTCAAAGATGTCTCAACCCAACATGTTTGAGAACCACCATGACTTGCTGGACATGACCAATGATGCGAATTTCATGAGCATGTTCGAGAACCACCATCACTTTCTGGACATGACCAGCGAATGGAGCTCCACGAGCGAAGTGTTAAAGGTGAGAGATTTTGAAGATCTCGGGACCAAATCTGGCACCGAAACCATAGAACACGATCCTTCCGGCAACAGCGTTCAAGATCCTGACAACGACGACGACAACATCAATGGTCGACCTCGGAAAAAGAGGCGCTTCACTCAACGTCAAGTTCAAGAGATGGAAGCCGTCTTCGATGAGTGCCGTTACCCAGATGATACACAAAGACAGGAACTGAGCCAAAAGCTTGGGTTGGAGCCTTTGCAAATCAAATTTTGGTTTCAAAATAAGCGAACCCTATCGAAGGTTCGACATGAACGCCGCGATAATGTGATTCTGAAGGCTGAAATTAAAAAGCTCCAAGCAGAGCACAAGAAGTATGGAGAAGCTCTCAGCACTGCCACCTGCCCTAACTGCGGCGACCCCACCGCCCCTGGTGGAACGTCCCTTGATGAGCAGCATCTGAGGATTGAAAATGCTCGTCTGAAAGAGGAGATAAAAAGGATATCCGCCATTGCCTCGAAGTATGTTTGGAAGCTGTTGGTTTCTAACTACCCTCATCTCCCTCCTCACTCGTCGTCCTGTCCTCCAGATCAATTCCCGGCACAATCAAGTTCCGTTGGAGAAAAGCATGGGAGAATCAATCTCACAAGGTCATTATCAATGCCTCCCGAGGGAAGGAACATGCATCCCCACGGGTCGAGTTGCCTTGGCGATGACCTTGCTATCATGGTCAACCAGTTCAGCGTTGATGAACCCCCAAAGCTGTAAATTGTGATCCAAAGCCGGTGATTTGAGGTCCTCAAATACCACCCATCTGTACCTGGCTAGCTGATCGCCGGAGAACTTTCAGAAGAAGCGGGTGTAGGCCCAAATTAGTGAAATTTCGTTTCATGCAATCCCCTGCGTGGGATATTTTCCTACTTTCTAGGAGTCTGGAATCAGGGGAAGGGGCAGTGTTCCCTTTTTCTATGTTCAAATGCATGGTTTATCAGATTTGGCGCAAATCAATTTACGGACGATGCCTCTAAATGCCGTAAAGAAAAATGTTGAATAACCTCAAGAAGGGAAATTGCGAGTAAAAAGCACGAGCAAGCTTGAAAAGGGTAACCCTGTATCGTTTTCGATTTACCCTTAATCATTTCGAATCTAACGCGAGTTCATACCATTCTCGACAGGGGTTGTCAACCGCCACGAGATCAGTGAAAAGCGCGAGCAAGCTTGAAAAGGGTAACCCTGTATCGTTTTCGATTTACCCTTAATCATTTCGATTCTAACGCGAGTTCATGCCATTCTCGACAGGGGGTTGTCAACCGCCACGAGATTAGTGAAAAGTGGAATCATTTGATATGATGTGGAAGGACATGCCGTTTCCAGGCCAACACTTAACTAAAAGTGCTACACCCCACGAATGCCAACTACACCGCAGTTTGGTGGCATGAGGGAGTGACAGTGGTCAGAAACGACCCGGGTTCGATCCCCGAGGTTAGTGAATGATGTAGATATTGTAAATCAATAATAAAAAGCTTTTTGCACTTTTCTTTTTTGCAGAAGAAGATGAGAATGCCCGACCGAACGAGACTAAGACCTTGGGCGATTCCAAAACCTTGATGGCTACAAATTCATTCACTCATTTGCCACCAAGCGGTGGAGCCGGTAAGGGGAAATTGCAAAGCACTCATGTAGTGAGCTCAAAGTGAAGAGATGTGTTTCCACAAAAAATGAATTTAAACATGCTTAGCATGCTTGAAAGGAGCTCACATTTTGCAAATTTTGTACATGATGTTGAGAAAGAATTTTTTATCAGGCCATCTGTTGAATGAGAAACGTCGGAACGATGAAAGGCGAGCCATTTCCATACACATCCTGAATACTAATCCTCAGTGTGAGCTAAGTTGGAAATTCCGTGCTAACAAGGTAAAGGGTTTTCTCGCAAAAAGTATGACGACCAAAGTGATGAGAGGCATTCATTTCCTTCATCCAAACACTACAGGGATTCCTTTGCTTAACCCATTTGAGCGGAGCTTCGTTTCTAACCCCTATCAGGAACAACCACCCACTGGGGCAATTACCAGAAAATTCAAATGGTTAAAATTTTCTTGCTCTCACTTGCATCAATCTTCGAGTGTCTTTATTGCATGCGAATCTTGTGTTAGCTCAAGTGCCTTAGACATGACGAAGAGCATTTCTTTCTATATCCCTACACGTCATACCCTTTGCTTACCCAGTTTGAGCGGTGGATTCATTTCAAACCGATTGATGATCTTTCCCATGATGAATTAAAGGGACCGTCTCAAAGCGTCGAGACGAATGAAGTATGAAGTGACTATGGGGCAAATGGAGGGTCAGAAAGAAATCCATCAAAGAAAGTGTGCAAAAGGATTTCATCAAGCGATGTCCTATTTCCCTCTTAAATATCTCTCGAAAGAAGAAGAAAAGGGGATGGAAAAGGAACATTAAAGCCTTTCTCGAAAGAGCAAAGTCTCTCTTAAAAAAAAAAAAAAAAAAAAAGAGAAAGGAGAGCCCTAGCTGAGATCACAAAGATCCTTCTCAAGAAAGATCATTCATGAGGAAAATTTGCCGAACATTCGCCAGAGTAGGAATCAGTGGCAAAAGCATTGAGAATGGGTGATCACCAATTCCCTCACAATCAATCCCTCTAGATTGAAAATAGGCCTTTCATTTCAAGCCTACCCGCACCTACGTTACAACCCCTACCCGAAGCCTCTTCAGATTAGGGCACTTGAGTTGACGTAGGATTTCAAATGTTTATAAATATTGCTCAGAGAAGTGCGAGCAAGATCATTTTATCTCATTTTGCAGGTTTCCTGACTTGTAAACTTGATAAGGCTGATGATACTATTCAAAGTCAAATGACTCACGTGAGTCCCCTTTGTTAAACCTTTGACCGAGCCTGAATTGCAGTCCTTGCAAAAACCTCTTAGATTGGTCTGGTCATACTAATTGCGAGAATACCCAGACCCTCGTCGAGCATGATGATCGCAGTTCTGAGTGATTCTCATACCCGCATCAATGGTCGGGTTTCAAAAGCCTTTTCATGAGAGTGAGTGAAAGTCCTTTCTGACTGAAGGTTCCTCATTCAATGTTGATTGGTTTTATCAAAAGGATCAAACAGATTTCCTTATTGATGAAATTCCCTAGTTGAAGCCTTGTAATGCAAGCAAGCAAACGAGTTTTTACTGGCATATGATGTTGCATTTACTTTGGTTTTATGCACATGATCATTTCAATCTCTTCTTCGAGTGAAAAGACAGGTATGACCCAGTCAGCTTGTCCTTCCGTTAGCCGTTTGCTCAAAGAATCCAGGTAAGTTTTCTAAATCCTTTCAAATTGACAGCTCTGCTAACTTTAGTTGTCATTTTGATCTTTTCAGTTCACGATCGACTTGCTCTCGTGTTCTTGATCTTTATCTTTACCCAACTCATGATCGACCTACTCTCATGAGGTTTTTACCCAATTCACGATCGACCTGCTCTCGTGTTCTTGATCTTTACCCGGTTCACGATCGACCTGTTCTCGTGATACCTTTACCCAAGTCACAATCGACATGATCTTGTGGTCTTGGTCTTATCTTTATCTCTTGGTCTTATCTTTATCCAACCCATGACCGACCTGCTCTCGTGGTCTCGATATATGTTATCAAAGTCATGATCGACCTACTCTTGTGACTTCGACATCTTCCGGTTCATGATCGACCCGCTCTTGTGATCTGGATATTTACCCAATTCACGATCGACCTGCTCTCGTGTTCTTGATCTTTACCCGGTTCACGATCGACCTGTTCTCGTGATACCTTTACCCAAGTCACAATCGACATGCTCTTGTGGTCTTGGTCTTATCTTTATCCAACTCATGATCGACCTGCTCTCATGAGATTTTTACTCGGTTCACGATCGACCTGCTCTCGTGATACCTTTACCCAAGTCACAATCGACATGCTCTTGTGGTCTTTGGTCTTATCTTTATCCAACTCATGATCGACCTGCTCTCATGAGGTTTTTACCCGGTTCACGATCGACCTGCTCTCGTGATACCTTTACCCAAGTCACAATCGACATGCTCTTGTGGTCTTTGGTCTTATCTTTATCCAACTCATGATCGACCTGCTCTCATGAGGTTTTTACCCGGTTCACGATCGACCTGCTCTCGTGATACCTTTACCCAAATCACAATGATACGCTCTTGTGATCCTGGTCCCTTTTGCCAAATCATGATGATGCGCTCTCATGGTCTTGTTCCCTTTTACCTAATCATAATGATGCGCTCTTATGGTTTTGGTACTTTTATCAAATTGCAATGATGCGCTCTTGCGATCTTGATCCCCATGCCAAATCACAATGATACGCTCTTGTGATCCTGGTCCCTTTTGCCAAATCATGATGATGCGCTCTCATGGTCTTGGTCCCTTTTACCTAATCATAATGATGCGCTCTTATGGTTCTGGTACTTTTATCAAATTGCAATGATGCGCTCTTGCGATCTTGATCCCTTTTTCCGATTCACAATGTATGCGCTCTCGTGATATCGGAAAATCCATTACAGATCTTGCGCTATCTCGCATCAGAATGAGAGTTCTGGTAACAGATGGGCCCCAGTACCTTAAGATCCTTGTATCCCTAAGAAGGAGCTTGGAAATCAGGGGAATCATCAGCATTACGAAATGTCTGGTAAAACAGGTATTTCCTATGCGATCCATGTGTAGGCCTTCCTATTCTATTTCATGGAAAAAAGAAGTCTTAACACGTGTTTAATTACAGTCCTGCATTTCATACATCATCTTTATCTGCATTAAAAAAAAAAAAAACCACCAAAAAATTATCATTCATTATTTGCATTGTCAAAATTTAGGTTCAATATTGTCTTTGAGCAAAACCTCTGCGAGCCTTCACTCAAAGAGGGGCAGCTGTTGACACCTAAATTTTGATTTTTCTTTAAATCATTTATAAAATGAGAATTAATTCTCGCCAAAAATATTTCCTCATGCACTGCATATTTTATTTTCTCTGCATTGCATTGCATTTTGCATACTGAATTAGGCCGGAGGAAAACAAGAGGTTCCGGTACTTGACAGGAATTCTGGGGAGACAAATCCCTCTGCAACGGCGGACATTCAGGCCGATTCTCTAGGGAAGCCTCAGTTTCATCTCTTTTATTTTCTTGAGGGAAGCTTTCTCTTGCCGTTTTCTCATGTGCAGGTTTTGAGGACAACAATCCAGAGGCCACAAAAATTACACACTCGGCATATTGAGATACATTCTGAGCAAACAAAAAAGAAGAGAAAAAGAAATCAACTCCTTCCATGAGTGGATCTCATCTTTGCATATAAAGGGGGCATTCCATGAGTGGATCTCATCTTTGCATATAAAGGGGACTCTTGGTGGAAAGAAAAGGGAAGGGGGAGGCCACTTAGTGGAATACACGGCCACGAAAATTCTGCACGGTACAAAGAGAGGGAGTTTCATGCGTCCATGAACAGAGAATTCAAGATGGAGATTGACGATGGATGCGTGAGTGAAAAAGGAAAGTCTTCAGAAGAGGAGAGTTTTTGGCCATCGTGCTGATTTTTTTCCAGGACGCAGTCCAGACACGAGAAGGCATCAGCACCAGCCGATCCCTCAACGTGTCCTAGATTGTTCTTGCCGATGTCCTGCACCTTCACGGTCCTGACGAGCGGCTGCTGATCCTGATCCTTGTCGACGTACCATCGAGCCTCGCGATGACCATTTGACCAGATGTGGCTGCCGATCCCTCACGAGGTGTCCGCAGACCAACCACCGCGCCAAACGCAAGTTCAAAGCCACGACGGGAACTGACGTTGCTGTCTTTTCTGATCCGACGCTGACCTGCAACCTTTCTTCTCTCGATGTCCTTGAAGCAAGCCTAGCGACGACCGAAGACACCTTGGCTTTGACTCGTCGGATTAATGGCCCAGTTTTGCGCCACCGAGAGACATCATTGACACTATGAAGTCTTGAAGCCTAACCACGCAGTTGCTCTTCAGACGGACCACGAGCCCGACGTTCACCTTCAAGTCCAGCAATTGCAGACTCTTTGTTCATCTTGCAGGCATTCGGCGTGTCCTGCGGTCTCAACATCCATCGCATGCGGAAGATGCCGTTTTTTTTGTTGTAGCGGTGGTCAAAGTGCATTCTCTGGTCAAGCTTTCAGTGGAGGCTGACATATATTCTCGCGAAGGGTCGTAGCATCAAACTGACGCGGACAGACTACACTTCCATTGAGTTCACTTCTTGCTTGCATGTTGATCGTCGCCAATCACCACCATCCTTGATCTGCCCAATCCCCTACAAACCTGCTCTAGTCGTAGCTCCATCGAAACCTGACCCTCGTGCTTGCTGGATTGCTGTCGTTGATCT
This sequence comes from Lenwebbia sp. NSW1173648, assembly GCA_029784005.1. Lineage (NCBI taxonomy): Eukaryota > Viridiplantae > Streptophyta > Magnoliopsida > Myrtales > Myrtaceae > Lenwebbia > Lenwebbia sp. NSW1173648. The sequence goes on from JARCGZ010000011.1 coordinate 5,185,185, forward strand.
CATCCTTTTCACCGATCTGCTCCAGGAATTCTACTCAGAATAGGGACTTTTGGAACAAAAGCTTCGAGCTCACTTGGTTTCGTTTGGTGTGTAACTGGAAATGTTGCGCTTCAACCAATCTCTATGAGAGGTGGTCAGAAAAGCAGAGTTGCATTTGCCAAGATAACTTTCAAGAAACCTCACATAGTCTTGCTTGATGAGCCATTTAATCATCTGAGACCTTGAGTATGGATGCTGTTGAGGCGCTCATTCAAGGTCCAGTCTCGTTCCAAGGAGGAATTCTGATGGTTTGTCGAGCCTCCATAGCAAGCCACCACTAAAGAAGGAGGAGGAGAACCCAGACAAAAGCTTTTCCTGCAGGTTTCCGGATGAAATTCCAGCTGTTTGAGTAGACCACCACCATCCGTGGATCTATCATCGAGAATCAGCCGAGAGCCCGAAGGTCTCCGTTACCGTGAGCTGCCACAGCCCCAACGCTTCGGCAATTCGTTGCGCCACTCGTTGATATCTCGGCGCCTAACAAAGTCATTGTCCAGTCCGAGAAGTACCTTCGATTGTTGATCGCGACCTCGTCGTGCCCAGTCCGCAAGACAACTTCCATCATCGCGCTTTGCCGAGCCTTCGTCGATCTCTTACCGAGCCAAGCGGTGGTTTTTGTTTCTTTGCAGGTAGTTTGACCAGTTGGTCAAACATCCACCCAAAGATTCACGCACAGAAAACTTCTTTGTGGGTGCTCAAAGACAAGGAAGGAGAGCAACAGAATCGTGAAAAGTGGGCATCACCACGAGCACCCCTGGTCAAGCCTCATGAACAGAAACTGAGAACCGAGAAACCCCAGTATCACCCTGGTTCAAGGGCACCGCTGGGCCAAGTCATTGCCAGGAGTTCCAGTGCCGCTGTGCGCCGCCCTTTGCTCGGCCGACCGATCCACGAGTTCCCGAGCACCATCAAGCCGATCGTTATCCATCGTCGGTTCGAATTTAGGAAGCTTATCCGCGAATTAGGTAACGGATTCTATCTTTAGAATATTTTACGATATTCGTTACTTAATTTGAATTGTTTGAATCCTGAATATATCTTTGCATATTGTGGATAAATATTTGCTCTGATTGAACATATCTTTCCAAATTGGATGATTATCTGGAACATTTTGAAAATCTCATAAGATAATTTTCTTAATTTGAACAAGATGTGATCCTTTGTGGATAGGGCAATCTTGCCCTTTATAATTCGGCAATTCCCTCTAGTTGGCCGAAAATTCATTTTCCTTTTTTATACTATAGTCTAAAGTCAAATATTTTTGTAATTTACCTTGAGTATAGTACATGCTCCCTCGTGCCTTTGTCCCTCGGAATTTGTGCATGACCATCCGACTTCACCCTCGAAGTACGACGTCATCTGCACGATGAAATTGTCCGTCTCATCCCATAACTTTGGGACCGGACCGACCAATTTCATAATATCTAAATTCACCATCCGACCCCACCACCGGGGTACGACGTGAATAAATTCCCTTCCGACCCTAAACTTTGGGTACGAAGCGAATTCATCGAAAATTTCTGATATTAAGGTGTACTATGCTCAAGGTTCATTATATTAGTATTTGATTCCCTTTTTTCATAAATAACATAAAAATACCAAAAAATGTCATTCATGTGCATTTCATATAGTATAGTTCATACATATTTCCATGTCATTCATGCATACCATAGATGTCATCCATGCATTTTCATGTCATTTAGAACACAGTTTTGGTTTTGCTAGTTTAATTTGCATGTCATTTAAGCTAGAATAAAACCGTCAAATTTCACATGTCATGGTAGAATACTCTTGCTTGTCATGTAGTTTAATTAAATCATGTCGCATGTCATATATGATGGATTTCATATTGCATGTCATGTAATTAGAATTCACATTTTTGTGCATCAAAATCCACTTTCTCAATATCATCATTTGCATGTCATATAGGTTAAGAAATCATGTCGCATGTCATTTAGGTTAGAATTCATATTTTTCTTGCATTAAAATTTGATTTTCTTTTTCTAAAGTCATCATGCATGATTATTTCCTTGTCATATAGTTTAACATCATAGTTGCATTCATGCATTTGCATAGCATCCATTAAATCAAGAAAACCCCAAAAAATATAATTGCACCTTGCTCTATAAATTGAATCCATTGAATTTGCCAGTTCAAGAAATCTTCACAAGAATGGTACCGAAAGGGTGTTAATTGGAAAATTAACATAATCAAGTCCCCGAACTTAAATCTCTGGTTAGCAGAAAATAAAGTATTCTCCCGATACTTTATTTAGGTATCTAATCTACCTACCAAGAAAAGATTAGTGGCGGCTCCAAAATTTAAATCATTTGAACATAAACCTAAGTTGCGAATTGGTAGAGCTTGGGAGAGCTCGGACTAGGTTGGTTAATTCATTTAATTAATCTAGTAATCCATTAACCTGGAAATTCCCCGAAATTTTTAGGTCGCGACACTTTCACACCATATATGCACTGTAAAATCTCTTGTTTGGACCTTCTATTTAGGGGAAACACTACCAAAAGAGTCATAAACTTATTGCACTTGTACCAATTTTGTCATAAACCTTTCAATTTGGCCAATTTAGTCCTAAGCATTTTGATGATTAGCCAATTCGGTCATAAACCGTTCAATTATGCCAATTTAGTCCTAAATTGTTTTGACGATTTGCAAATTTAAAACAAAATATTTTGACAATTTGCTAATTTAGTCTTTCCGACCAATTTTGTCTGGAATTGCTGATGTAGAGGTCTAGTTAGTGTCGGTTGTGCCAGCCATCCTACGTGGCACAGCCAGCGTTGATACATTTTTTTTAAAAAAATCATATTTTTATGTTTTTTATTTTTTATTTTCTTTATTTTTCCCTTAGCCTAAGCCTGCGAGGTCCCCAACCGATCCTCGCCAGCCACACATGCGAGGGCTTCAACGCCCTCACTAGCCAATGGGAGAGGGTCGCGACCCTAACCCAGACCAGGCGAGTGTGTCACGACTCGCTGTACCACTCACCCTACCCTACCCTACCACCGCAGCGGCTGTCCGTCCTACAGCCGCTCAAGAAGGAACTGCTTGATCATAGATAGGAATTCTACGCCGAAAAATAGAATCCTCATAAAAGTACCACTAGATCGAGCATCGATGATTTCGTATCTGGTCAGAATCTTCGCTAAAAGAACCATTGATTTCCCGATGACGATATTTTGAGTTTACTTTGGGGCGGATTTGGTAGGGGGACATCAAAAGTCAAGGTAAGAACGTGAAACGTGCATTAGACCTTATCATATTTTTAGCAAATGAGGTTACCAACTCAGAAGTAAAGCACAAGAACACTTAACCGCATTTTAGTGATCAAATGTATATCCAAAAGAAAGTCAGCTTTTTGCTCTTCATAATATTTGTTCGTTCTCGTAACAAAGGATGATCATCATTAATCTTGACCAGGTTTGACTATTGCCAAGAAAAATAACCAGGTCAAGTCTACGTTAAAGTGAAATTGAACAGGAGGTGTGTACAAGGCTTGGTATGATTCACGAAAAATGAATCATTTGAAAAATATTTTTCTAGAAATGATCGTTCACATCGCTTGAAATAATTAGTTAATGAAAATAAAATCATTGTCGACAATAATTTATTTCTAAGCATTTTCGTGAAATATGAAAAAGTTTTCTATTCATTCATTTTTCTAAGCCATATATTGAAAAAAAAAATCAAATCATTTATTTTCCGCGAAACAAACGAAGCTTAAGTGTATTCCATAATCACTGAGCCATCCAATTCTTTGGAATGAAGTTAAAAAGCATTTTGTTCACAGATATCGGCTGCCTTTGGAAATGTCTTTCTCAAAAGTTGGACTAGCGTTTGGCTATATATATGAAGAAATTTGGAGAAATGTAATACATTTCCAAAGTCCTTTGAAGTCCCTTAGCCCAACATAGTTCGATAGCAGTTTTGGTCTTTAGCATTTCCGAAATGCTAATACATTTCTTATTTTTCAATTTTTCCATTGCTAAATTTTTGAAATTCCAAAAATGCCCTCACCACCGTCAACCTCATGCGATGGCCAAGGAGGGTGGGTGATGGTCGGCGGGAGTCCCCGGGCCCCGGCCAGTGGCCGACGAACCCCGCCGACCGTAGGCGAGGGCCCTTGCCGGTGATGGTGGGGCGGCGATAGCGAGGGCTATGAGCCCTCGCCGCTTGGTTCTCCACCCTTCTCTCTCGCTCTCTCTCTCTCTTTTTATAAACTTTTTAGCTTGTTTTTAGATTTAATTTAAATAAAATTTGTATTAAATTTGTATTTTAAAAAAATAGTTTTTAGCTTCTTTTTAAATTTAAGTTTAAATTTTTTAAATTTTTAAATTTAGAAGTCCATATGGAAACCTACATGGAGTGAATTTTTTCATTGAAAAAAAAGGCCAAGTCATATTAAAAATCTAATTATAAATGTCACGTAATTAATTTGGCCGGAATTTCTCCAACTTGGCACTTAAAGTCGTCGTTTTTTCTTATTTATGTTTCTGTTCCAGAAAAAGAAAAGTGAAAAATTTCTACTTCTCATTTCTGTTCTAAACTTATTTCTGGCCTAAAAATTTACCCTGGAAATAGAAAAATGAAATTATTTTACCAAATAAATTTTTGTTCCAAACCTATTTCCGAGAACAGAAAAATAGAAAAATAAAGAAATAGAATGGTTATCATTCGCGGCCTAAATTGTAATTGAAATCTTTTGTTGGAGGGACATGGGAACTGGGAAAGGTCAGCATTAGGGGACCAATTAACCGTACTATCAGAACTTTAACACGCGAGCAAGTCACATGTTCATCTTCAAATGTAAGACGAGCACGACTGTACTTATCAAAAAAGGGAAAGAATCAAAGAAGAGCCACCACCTCCGTGCGATGATAGCTCAACCTAAATTACAGTTTCTGGACGAGAAAAGAATGGCTTCAAGTGGCCAGAGGATCCAGGATTACAATTTCTCTACGCGTTTCCGTTAACAATCCTCATAGAGCATCTAGGATTGCTGTTTGTCTTTCGGGAACACACATAAGAGACTCTTAGATATTTTTGCGCAAAACAATCCGAACTTCTCTTTCAAGACTAACGCTATCATTTGAGAGTCCTATCAAGTTATGGCGATGGCTTATTCGTAGTCCTAAAGCGCTCAAGGATAAGCACAGACTTTTGAAGCCTCTTTTGGAATCGTTCTCTTCAAAACACATCCTAACCACTAATCCTATTACCGAAATTTCCCGCCTCTTATTGGGCAAGGACAAACTAATCACCAAGAATAAGATCATGAAAAACTGCTAAACAATCACCTTTTGGGTGGATTCCTCTGGACCTAGTTTTTCAAGACGTGCTCGAAGACGATGAAACTGTCAATGATTCCTGGTTATCCAAAAGGAAGAACATGGTTGAAGTTCACAGTCCAGCATCAATTTCTTTATCCCCTAACTTCAAGCTCATATTGGTTATGAGTTGAGAACGGGAATTGAACTCTATGAGATCGAATCTCCAGTTGTTCCTCAGTAGCTCAGTGGTAGAGCGGTCGGCCGTTAACTGACTGGTCGTAGGTTCGAATCCTACTTCGGGAGATTTGATTCATTTGGAATTAAAGAATTCAAAATAAAAGGGTTCACTTTAACCGTTAAGAGATTTGATTCATTTGGAATTAAAGAATTCAGAATAAAAGGGTTCGCTTTAACCGTTAAGAGTAGGTAACTCATTCGTTCCGTGTGTCTTTGTTTCTATCGCATTCTATCTCATCGTATCACATTCTATTCTTCGATATTTGAGAATCACCATCAATGTCTCGGTGTATGTCCAGGATAAGCCTATGTTCCATAGTCCTGGGGTGGGGTTATTTACAATTAGCTAATTAAGAATTCTCAGATGTACTAGTACTAGCAAGTGCAGTTATCGATTCTCCCGAGAGGCCACAATTACCGCGAGCAACCATATTAACGACAAGGAACGCATTTTTGCTAGCCACCTGCGTTTTCCTTCACGAGAGGGTTAAACCTCTCTTTGTTATGATTGATATCGCAGCATTGAAGACAATGCCCAAAACTCAGGTTCAAACCGATAATAAGATCCCACTACCTACATAGCATCTCATTCAGAAAACGAAAGTGAAACATATAATTTCAAATAGCAAGGTTGATAAACCATATACGAGAGAGAGACTTGATTAAAAGATAAAGGTCTTTATTTAATTTCAAACTTTCTCCAAAGCTCCGACATCTTACTTAAAGTCGAACTCGTCAACAAGCTTATCTCATTTCTTATCCTTGGAGCTCTCATGGAGTTCAGCAAAGTAGCCCTGCGGGTTTCTCTCGAACTCTGCCCTCGAAATATGGGCCGTACCCCCGCTTCCCGGGGCAACCATTGTTCCTCCGCTGCCACCACCACCTTTTGCGGCCCCAACACCACCGCCTGCACCAGTTGCTCCTCCTACGCCGCCACCGCTGCACTTTTCGCCCCCTCCGACGCCGCCCTTAGCGCCACCGCTTCCTTGGCCGTCCATGCCTTCGACTTGGTATCGACTAGCTGGTTGTGATCTTTCGTGGAATCTGAAGAGACTGTGCGAATGAGTGAAGAGGCCAGGCGCATGAGCAGCTATTTATAGAGCCGCGGTTAGTAAATTTCGTGATTTGTGATTGCTTTGTTTGTTGGGTCATCCTCGACGATTCAACCATCATAAAAGCTCGACGCATGCGTGCATGGAAGATAGGAACAAGAGGATTTACAGGAACAATTAACTACGTACGCATATTACCGAGTCATGAGAATCTGCTAACCAACATTAATTAAGCAAATTATCTGTGGGGTTATCCGCAAGACTTTAAGGGTGTCATTTAGAGCGAACTCGAAGAATGCGAGGCGACGTTCAAAATTACAGACCGTTTGTTCCCTTTTCAATTTTCATGCGTGCCTACTTGCTTAGCCAACATGGTTCCCTCGTCCGTGGATCCGCTGGAGTTAAGGTCTCTGAAAAAATACCTGGTTCATGCAGGACGAAAGAGGAAGGTCGACTCTCTTTGTTTTTATCACCTACGACACCCCTGCACCCGTAGTGACATCCCCTGGCGTCACTACGAGTGCAAGGTCCTAGTGTGGTTGGATTTTGTTTTGTAAGCCGCGCTTTGATTGGTTATTATACTTATTACTTTACCAAAAAAAAAAAAGGGTCGACAAGAGAGAAATGTCAGGGAAGACGAACGATGTCGTTGTCCAAGAAGATATGGGGGAGTTAGTGGATGGAGTTGTGGGTGAGGACAAGTTATAACGTAGAAGATGAGTTTGATTGTGACACTAGTCTTTTAATTCGTTTCATTCATAATGCCGCAGCGGCATAAAACATGACATTTTTTTTTTTGAAAAATGACATATCTTATATTGTCTAAATCGTCATGTCCGCCGGTCAAACTGAGGAAATCTGCAATAACCATCCCCATTCTAAGGCTAGGTGCAAGAGCTCGTCCTAAAAGATATGCAACATCCCAAACTAATTTCAAGAATTGGTGTAATTGTAAGTACAAAGGAGATCATATAATACAAGTAAAATAAACTTCAAATAGTCCGGCAGACAAAGTAGATGGCCGGTAAAAATTCCCATAAAAATCTGAAACTAGGAAAGGAGATCATAAAATTTCGCTCCCGGTTCAGTGCGGTTCACTTGTTCGTTCCTAGTTCGGATCAGTCCGGGTCAGCACCGTGAACCTGAAATCGAACCGAAATTAGCCGGTTCCAAAAACTTAAACGGGGGACAAATGGAACTGGACCAAACCGAACTGGCCGTAGTTCCCGCGTTGACCCTAGACCGGTGTTCATCCCTACGTACGCACATGCACATGGCAAGGTAATGCCTAGTCTCATGGAGGCAACAATGGATTCAAAAAAGCACATAGACTTTATGGTTTTCGCCAATTTCTTCACAGAAGAATTAGCATCCTTATGGATGTGTATAAATAGAATGAGAAATCTAAATATGTAGTAGCCATTACTCTTCTTAGGAAACTAGACAAATACCCGTCGCTCTGATGATAGTGCAGTGAAGTTTTTGCAATGAATATGTAGTTATTATGCTGAAATCAGCTTAGCAATTTCATACTGAATTTTCAATTGCTATGGAAACGTCCTTCTACTCGAAACCAAATCGTGGTTGTGACGGGGTATATGGGGTGTATATTGAAGTTCCATACATAAGGAAAACCCATTTTGGATGAGCCGAACCTAGGTCATCGAAGGGATTGAATGGTGTGTTCTTTGTCATTAGAAAATTGTTTCGATGAAATCTTTAAATTGACTGGTTCTATATAAGTGTCACCGTATCTGAATAGACATCCATACAGTAATCAACTCTTGATATTTCGAAATTTCCAATCATTCGCCATGATGGACGAAGCGTCTTGGTTGCCACATCATCCTGGCATTCGACCTCAAGTAAAAAGAGATTCATCCTTTTTAGGTCCATGGGTTTTGTAATGGAAGGTATAAGGTTTTGATAGCCGATACATGATAATTTCTACCAGGAAAATGATTAGCTGACCGTCCCACCAAGTCAGACGGTGGCACGGTCAACTAAAGGAAAATTTAAAAAAATGGCCCCAAGTGCTCCTATTTTTTTAAATAAGGACCTGAAGTGGATTTTGTTTCAAATAAGAGCCTGAAGTGCCATTATTGTCTCAAAGAAGGGCATGAAGTGGCTATAGTTATTTCAAATAAGGGCATGACCTTGCCGGCCAGCCAAATTTTTCGGCCGATCAAAGCAAAATCACAGGCAGCCGCCCCATAGCCAATGGAGTGGCGGCAATGGCCGTCGGGGTCGCCGGAGCCTCGGCAAGGGCCGGCGACCCCGCCGACCACAGGCGAGGGCCGAGACCCTCACCCTGGTCACCGCCAATCCAGCCCAGGTCACCGTCAATCCACCCCGGTCCCAGCCGATCCACCCCAGTCTCGGTTGGACCTAGGCGAGGGGCGCCAACCCTCGCCTAGATCTGGCAGAGGGTCGCGGCCCTCTCCCAGCTCAGCAGGCCCTCGCCTCTGGTCGGCAGGGTCACTGGCCCTCGCCAAGGCTCCGGCGACCCTGACAGCGATAGCCGCCGCCCCACCATCGGTGGGGCGGCGGCCACTAGCGGGAGGAGTGACCTCCCACCTGTGTTTCTTTTTTTTTTTGTACTTTTTGTTTTTTTTTTCTTTTCAAAATCTCTTAAAAAATAGAAAAAGGAAAAATAAAATAAAATAGTAAATGACCAAAATGCCCCTAACTAAAGTGATTCATGCTCTTTTTTGAGACTAATATAGTCACTTCAGGCCCTTATTTGAAACAATGCGTACTCCAGGCCCTTATTTGAAGCAAGGTCCACTTCAGGCCCTTATTTGAGAAAATGAGGGCACTTAGGACCCTTTTTTGAAATTTTCCCGTCAACTAATGACCACAAATGTGTTGGTTGAAACCGAATCACTTGCTGATTCGGTTTCATCATTTTGACTGCCCAATTTCTTTTTTTTTTTACTTTTATGTGTTCTTACTGTAAGCTAAAATTAGAAGATAAAGTATACAAGTTAATTACGTTTCTTTTTTTTTTTAGTTATTAAGAAGGGTTAATACCACGAAAAACCCCAAACTGGTACACCTGTGACGAATTTACCCCAAATTATTTTTTTTACCACGAAAAACCCCAAACCGATACACATGTGACGAATTTACCCCAAATTATTTTTTTTTTTACCACGAAAAACCCCAAACTGGTACACATGTGACGAATTTACCCCAAACTATTTTTTTTTACTATAAAAAATCCTAAACTGGTACATCTGTAATAAATTTACCCTAAATTAAAAAAAAATTGCAACGAAAAACCCCAAACTGATACAACTGTGACAAACTTATCATACGTTAAATTGGGTTGATACCACGAAAAACCCCAAATTGATACACATATGACAAACAGAGGGTAAAATCTCAAACTGGTACACCCGTCAACTACCACGTGTCATCTAATTTGGCAATTTGACAGTTAGATTAAACGAAAACTAACGGAGGATAAATTTATCCAGGGTGTATCGGTTTGGGGTAAATTTGTCACAAGTGTACCAGTTTGGAGATTTTTGTGGTCAAAAAATTAATTTAGGGTAAATTTGTCACAGGTGTAAAAGTTTGAGGTTTTCCGTGGTATTAACCATATTAAGAATTGAGAAAAGCTAAGGCGACATTCCGTGAGAGTGATGGACCCACACGCACCACATATCCGGGTGATATGCTTGTTAGACAAAAGTAAACGTCTGACATGTACGCACTAAATATCCGCGTGATATGCTTGTCGGCCAAAAGTCCACGTCTGACATGTACGCACCACATATCCGCATGATAGCTTGCCAATTGGATATGTTTCATTAGAACCTTGATTGTGTGGGCCCTCTTATAATTTTGTCTTCTAATTTTAGCTTACAATAAAAACACATAAAAGTAAAATAAAAATAAAAAGAAATTGGGCGGTCAAAATGATGAAATCGGACCGGTTTCAACCAACGACATTTGTGGGGTGAGACGGTCAGCTTAGCCGGTTCCTTTCTACGAAGGCTTTAGAAGATGTTTTTACTTCCTTATTTAGAAAATTTCAAAAAACAAAGGAAGTATATGGTATGCCAACTTAAGCATGGATTTACAGAACATTTTTTCATTGTAAGCGGTCTTTGAAGTTTGAACGGCCTCATGTTGGACTGAGTATTGATGTCGGACATAACTTGTTGCCCAAACTCGACGCTAAAGAAAAAGGAATTCTGTTAACGAATGTTCAAAGGATACTTGTTGAACAATTCGAAACTGAACGGTTTGTCGACTGTTTATTCAATTATAATAAATCATTATTTATAATTCTTAAGGATATCAACTTTTTGCTCTTCATATTATTGTTTAAATCTTCAAAGAACGACCCCCTATAGAAAAGAATAATCGTCATTAATCTCACCAGGTTTGACTATTGCCAAACAACTTTTCTCATCCCATGATCACTAACCGATCAAATTCTTAAGAGCTAAAAATGAATTTTGTCAACGAATATTCAACTATTAAACTCAATTTATTTCTTTTGGTAGGACTTAAGACCATGCCCAAAATGAAACGTTTAATTGCTCGTAGCAAGCTCGGTGAACACTGCAACCCAAAGAGAGAGAGAGAGTCGTGATTAAAAGAGAAAGGTCTTTATTTAATTATAGCCAAACTTGTTTCAACACCCTTATATCAAACTTCAGTCAACTGATCATCAAAAGCTCTCATTTGTTCCCCTTGGAGCCCACATGGAGCCCAGCAAAGTAACCCTGCGGGTTACTCTCGAACGAATCCCTCGAAATATGCGCCGAACCGCCAGATCCCGGCGCAACCATCATGCCTCCTCGGCTGCTGCCGCCTCCTTTTGCAGCCCCGCCTCCACCTCTCGCTCCTCCTCCGCTACCACCACCGCCCTTCCCGCCACCGCCTCCGCCGCCTCCTCCCTTGCCGCCCATGTCTCCTTCTGTCGGGTGATGACTAGCTAGTTGGGATCTTCTGTGGAATCTGAAGAGAGAGGCCAAGCGCATGAGCCGCTATTTATAGAGCCGCGGTTAGTAAATTTCGTGATTTGTGGTTGCTTTGTTTGTTGGGTCATCCTCGACGATTCAACCGTCATAAAAGCTCTACGTGCGTGGAAGATAGGATTAAGAGGATATACTGGAACAGAAAAAAGAAAACCAGGAGTAATAAACTACGTATGCATATTCCCGAGTCATAAGAATCTGCTAAACAACGTTAATTAAGCAACCATCTGTGATGTTATCCGCGAGACTTTTAAGAGGGTCATTTTGAACGAACTCTAACGTTCAAACTTACCTGCCATTTGTTCCCTTGTCATGCGTGCCTACTTGATGATGTCGTCGTCCAAGAACAGATGCGGTGGTGCAGAAGATGAGTCTTTTCATTCATTTCGTTCGTAATCCAGCAGCTTCATAGAAGTTAAAACATATTGTTTCACTTAATGATCGAGGAGATATGTAAATAGTTTTAAAGCACGGCATATGTTCCATCTTTGACGCTATGTATGCACCGTAAGATTTCATGTTTTGAACGTTTATTTAGGTGGTAGCTTGTTTCTTACTTAATTCACAAGGGTTAATTAGAGTGATAGATGGGATTATCTAACTAAGCGTAGGGAAACTTCAAGGAATTACAACATATGACAAGGATTTTATTGCTAGTACAAAGAGAAAAGCTAAAGTGACATATCTTGTGATATGTATACATCTTGTAATAGGAAATACCGTGCATGAGACTTTCATCTCACACGGCTCCTAAGGGCCTGTTTGGTAACTTTTCTGACCAGAAATGATTTTTTTTTCTGATTCTATTCCCGGAAACAGTTTCTGAGAAGAAGAATGCATTTGGTAAATGCACAAAATTTCTATTCCCGAAATAGAAAAAGAATATAAATGCGTTTGGTACGACCGGCGGTGGGGGCGATGACCAGCGGTGGACTCTTTCTAAAATGACATTATTTCTGGTTTTGTTCCCGGAAATAAAGAAGCTACTTTATTTTGCTTCTTGTTTCTGTTCTCGGGAACAAAAATTCAATTTACATTTCCAAACAAAATTCTTTTCTTATTTTGTTCCCAGGAACAAAAAGGATAGGAATTAGAGATTCTGGAGAGTTACCAAACATGTCTTAAGTGATAAAAGAAAGAAGAACTCATCTTCTTTCTTTTTTGATTACCTTCCTCACATATGTATAAGACCGAATCCATTCGATTCCTAAAAAGGATTACTAATCCTTAACTTTTCGAGGCTCACCTAGGCCATGGAAACTAGTCGCGGTCACAGCACAGGTCGAGTGGGCCAAGATTGATTGACTCGAAACAAGGCTTGAACAACCACCATTTTCAAGAGATTACTTAGAGTAGACAGATGGATTCACCACTACTTATAATATAAAGAAGAAGGAAACCTGGGATTAGATCAATAGCATCCATTCCCATCGAGTCGACTAGACCAAAACTCAGGACCTTGCAGGCATCGGTCACTTTGCGAACTCCGACTTATTTTATTTTTATGTTTTTGGTCAGATAATTTAGAATTATTTGCTAGGTTGATAGTTGCCCTTCCTCTACCATAAATGCATCATGGCCATTGCTTTAGTGATGCTCATCTTCCTCTCATCCTGCATATACTCTCTACGCGCAGGTGAAGTCATGCAATATTTAGTATCAAATCACGGCCCAAGCACGGTTAGGAAGATTGGCCACAATCTGAGCTGTACCGCTCACCCCAACCTACCACCTGTAGGCGGCTGCACGTCTTACAGCTACCCGAAAAGGAACTGCATGATCATAAATACGAATTCTAAGGCGATAAATAGAATCCACATAAAAGTACCACTAGATCGAGCACCAATTATTTCGTATCTAGTCAAAATCTTGCTAAAACAATCATTAGGTCGTCAAGGTAAGAACGCGGAACGTGCATAAGATCTTACAATTTTTAGTAAATGAGATTTACCAACTCAGAAGTAAAGCTCAGCCTAGCCATGCACAAATATGCTTAACAGCATTTTAGTAAGGGCCATGTTATGCTGACCGTCGTGACGGTCAAATGCCAGCCACAAATTCTGTTGTGGCTGGCTCATAACACTTAAAAACAAAATGTTAGAAATTTTTTGTGGATTGCATAAGACGGTGTGACCGTCATGCAATCCTTTTCCATCACATGCATATCCAAAAGAAAGTCAGCTTCTTGCTCTTCATATTATTGTTTGATCTTTAAAGAACGACACCGCATGATCTCGACCAGATTTGACTATTGCCAAGTCACATTTTCATCTTCAATTGTAAGACGAGCACAAAGTTACTTGTCAAAAAGGGAAAAGAGTCAAAGAAGAGCGCGACCATCGTGGGATGATATCTGAACCTAATTTTCAGTTTCTGGACGAAAAAAGAATGGCTTCACGTGGCCAGAGGATTTGCCTTACTCAGTTTCTCAACGTGTTTCCATTAACAATCCTCGTAGAGCATCTAGGATTGCTGTTTGTCTTTCGGGAACACATATAAGAGACTATTAGATATTTTCGTCTGCACGAAACATCTTTTTCAAGACAAGCGCTGTCGCAATGTATCTGAATAATTTTCGGCCAGTGACAGAATGATGAAGCTTGAGAGTCCTATCAAGTTATGGTGAACGGTTATTCGCCGTCCTAAAGTGCTCAAGGATAAGCACAAGCTTTTGGAATCGTTCTCTTTGAAACACATCCTAAATACTAATCCTAATGTTGAAATTTCCCGCTTCTTATTTGGCAAAGACAAAGTAATCACCAAGGATAATCATGAAAATCTGCTAAATAATCACCTTTTGGGTGGTTGCTCCGGACCCAGTATATCAAGACTTGCTTGAAGACGATGAAACTGTCGTTGAGTCATGGTTACCCACGAGAAGAACGAGGTTGAAGTCCACTGACATTTTCTTTATCATGTACGAGTAAAACCCCTTGTTGTTCATGTTAGGAAAAATTCCCCATGATGTTTTGAAGATGACAAAATAATCAAAGGCTACTAATGTGTTTATTGGTTGAGTAGAACCAGGTGAAAGAATCACAAGCCGTTATACAGATGGTGTATTAACAGATTATCTGAAGGTTATGAGTTATCTATCAATGGTGACCAAGGCATTGGGCGTAGAGGTGTCTACAAGCTGGAGGTACCTAAGTAGAAGATGAGCAAGCCTAGAACGAGAAGTTCGGTAAAGCTTGGAAGGATCTTGGATAGGTAAACAAGCCTAGAACGGGAAGTTCAGTAAAGCTTGGAAGGACCTTGGATAGGTGAACAGCAAGGTAGAGCCGCAATTGCCAATATGCTTGGAGGAACCAGAAGATGGAGCTCAAGATACTGCATCTGAATTATGCATCTGAAGTTCTGGATATTGCATCTGAGAAGAAAAGTTTATATTGACCATAGTTGGATGTTCAGACTCAAGGAGTAGTCATCGCATATTTGCTTCTGAGAAAGTTGAAGTCTAATATTCAGAAGAAGGTTCGTGTTGCCTCTGAAGACTTCAGAAGGAGGTTCGTGTTGCCTCTGAAGACTTCAGATGGAGGATTGTATTGCGTCTGAAGACTTCAGATGGAGGATTGTGTTGCCTCTGAAGACTTAATCTCGTGAAGACTTATATGCGAGCATCAACAAGGTTTCTATCAACATCAAACTCAGTGTATCTCTGTTCAGAAGCTGCGACTTATTCAGAAGCAGTGATATATGAAGAATTCAGAAACTGCGACTTATTCAGAAGTATCGATATATTCAGATTCAAGAGACTGCTTCTGAAGTATGGTTCTGAAGACTGTTCAGAAGCTGCGAGATATATTAATTCCAGATTCTGAAGACCCACGCCCGACATATGTTGCTGAGGTATTTATGGAAGTTTGTAATCTTTGATTGACAGGATTATTCTATAACATGATTGATAGAATATCCTTGATTGGAAATTACCTTCCATGGGACAAGAAAACTTCCATATTTGAAGAACTCCACTTATGGAAACCGAAGATTGAGTTGTATGGGCGACTGAATCTGAGGGGTTCAGATTCAGCACCAACGGTCACCAAATCTCCCTAGATACAGTCTCGTTCAATCAAGATTGATGGCGTCCAATCAGCGATTGAAGAGCGATCCTTTGAAAACCTGTCCAACGGCTAGTTTGGGGGTGAAGGAGTATAAAAGGAGATCCATGGTGCTACTACGGTACAAGATCAGAATCATCAATTCCAAAGTGCTAGAGTTATTCAGATTCATACTTGTCTCCGTGAGCTTAACGTTATAATCTTTGAGAGGCTTTGTAAGAGTGATTGAGAGAGGATAGTGTGATCTATCAAAGAGAGTATCATCACTTGAAATTAGATGTGCTTGAAATATCTTTTAGAAAGAATCGTGTGATGCATTTTTGTGGTTCGTGAGATGAGATTAAGCGATTGATTGTTATCTTGCTTGGAGATAATGCAATTTATTTGATTGATGCTCTCTGATCTTATCTCGCTTTGAAATCTTTATGCATGATATTATGGTTGATATTTTTTTTTGGAAAGAAAGATTTCGGATTATTGGACCTCTTTTATCCATTTTGATCTTGTCACGTTTTGCAAAGATAAAATCTTTTTAAGGGAGATTTCATTTGAATCAGACGTCATCTTGATATGGCATGTTGTGTTGCATCGTTAGTTGTGCTGCAAAGTGAGAATCTTATGAGATATTATTTGATTGGGCATATTGTTAGATTGATAATATTTCTTTATGCCATTAAGGAAAGAATCTTTTGGAATCTATAAAGTTTCCTTATTTTTACTCTAACGTAAAGAAAAGGATCCATGTACGTGGATACCAAAAAGGAAACGAGTTTATTGCAGGATTTTCTACAAGGAAAGATTGATTGCAAATCAACGAAAATCTTAGTGCAATCAAAGAAATCTCTCAAAGAAAGATTGACAAGGATCATATTTTTCTCCGCGATTCGAAGGAAGAATCTGAAGAAAGATATTTGGAAAGTTTGATCCGAATATTGGAGGAAGATTTCGCACTATTTTGGAAGGATAAAAAATTCTCCTCTTCGCTTACAACTCTCGCAAATCATTGAAGGCATATTAAAATATATTGTCCAAGCCCTTAGAGTATTATGTGAAAGGTTAAGTAATTTCTTCGTTGAAATACTTGAGATGCTTACAATTACTACTCTATTTATTTGAAAGGGGCATGATTTATTACGTGAGATATCATATTTTTAACGCAAATTTGTGCAAGAAGTTTGTTGAGTTTATGCAGATTAAATTTGAGACGAGCTTGATTAAAGAAAATCATCTTTCTCGAATCTCAAGAGCAAATGAATGTTGAGAATTTTGCTGCCTCTAAACAACCATTAAAGAAAAGACCGATGAGAAGAATAAGGAGTTCAGAAGAAAGAAAAAAAAATTCATTTCTCAGACGCAGGGGGAGTTAGAAAAAGTGCACAAGGATGACATTATTGAGGATACTCAGATCAGTCCTTGCATCCTTGTAGTTGCAATTGAAATGGAAATCGCAACACTCAAGCATCTCCACCATTTTCTAGCTGCTCAACGAATATAATGTTGCTACAATGAAAAACATCCTATTCAACTGGCGCAACCTGGCGATAAAGGTTACTCGCAAAAGCTGTCTTGATGACAGGGGGAGAAAAGAAAGAAATGATCAAATTTAAGGGGAGTCTACTAATTAGATTCAAGATGAGATCATTGATCAGATTCAATGGGAGCCTAACACTCAGGTTCAGAAGGAAATCAATCATGAAGATCTATAGGGGGAGAACCTTATTAAGAAGGAGCATTGATCAAGCATGGGAAAATCTTATTGAATTTGAGCTTAATTCAATCCCAATCTTGACTACTATTCAGACAATGGAAGTAAAGGTAAACATGTGTTAGAACTTATTAAGTTCTACAAAATCCGGTTAGTACATCTTCCATTTTCCTTACTTTTTGTCATTACAAATCTCTAATCTGTTTTATCGTTTTATCATGACAAAAAGGAAGTGAAATTTATCTGTACTCCTTGATATATGTTCACTGACATACATGATGATTGATTTAGAACATGAGCTGTTTTGCATCTGAGTACATATTCTCTATGTAAGACCCTTTTCATCAGTATCGCTTTTTGATTATGACAAAAAGGGGGAGAGAATGTATGTGCATATGTGCTGATTGATTATATATACATATGTGTTTATTTGGTGCATAATATTGAGCTGCGATTATGTTTCTATATATCATTATGCTCAATTTGTCTGATATCTCCTATTTACATTATTGATTATCTTAATGTGGAGATTGCGTTACATGCTTATTATGCCTTGAGTTGAATTCTTATTTTTGGCAAATAAGTGTATCTCGTTTACTTTTAATATCTTTGAAACTTGTTTGCACATCTGCATATTCAGAGATTATTTTATCATCATCAAAAAGGGGGAGATTGTTAGGGAAAATTCCCCATGATGTTTTGAAGATGACAAAATAATCAAAGCCTACTAATGTGTTTATTGGTTGAGTAGAACCAGGTGAAAGAATCACAAGCCGTTATACAGATGGTGTATTAACAGATTATCTGAAGGTTATGAGTTATCTATCAATGGTGACCAAGGCATTGGGCGTAGAGATGTCTACAAGCTGGAGGTACCTAAGTAGAAGATGAGCAAGCCTAGAACGAGAAGTTCGGTAAAGCTTGGAAGGATCTTGGATAGGTAAACAAGCCTAGAACGGGAAGTTCAGTAAAGCTTGGAAGGACCTTGGATAGGTGAACAGCAAGGTAGAGCCGCAATTGCCAATATGCTTGGAGGAACCAGAAGATGGAGCTCAAGATACTGCATCTGAATTATGCATCTGAAGTTCTGGATATTGCATCTGAGAAGAAAAGTTTATATTGACCATAGTTGGATGTTCAGACTCAAGGAGTAGTCATCGCATATTTACTTCTGAGAAAGTTGAAGTCTAGTATTCAGAAGGAGGTTCGTGTTGCCTCTGAAGACTTCAGAAGGAGGTTCGTGTTGCCTCTGAAGACTTCAGATGGAGGATTGTATTGCGTCTGAAGACTTCAGATGGAGGATTGTGTTGCCTCTGAAGACTTAATCTCGTGAAGATTTATATGCGAGCATCAACAAGGTTTCTATCAACATCAAACTCAGTGTATCTCTGTTCAGAAGCTGCGACTTATTCAGAAGCAGTGATATATGAAGAATTCAGAAACTGCGACTTATTCAGAAGTATCGATATATTCAGATTCAAGAGACTGCTTCTGAAGTATGGTTCTGAAGACTGTTCAGAAGCTGCGAGATATATTAATTCCAGATTCTGAAGACCCACGCCCGACATATGTTGCTGAGGTATTTATGGAAGTTTGTAATCTTTGATTGACAGGATTATTCTATAACATGATTGATAGAATATCCTTGATTGGAAATTACCTTCCATGGGACAAGAAAACTTCCATATTTGAAGAACTCCACTTATGGAAACCGAAGATTGAGTTGTATGGGCGACTGAATCTGAGGGGTTCAGATTCAGCACCAACGGTCACCAAATCTCCCTAGATACAGTCTCGTTCAATCAAGATTGATGGCGTCCAATCAGCGATTGAAGAGCGATCCTTTGAAAACCTGTCCAACGGCTAGTTTGGGGGTGAAGGAGTATAAAAGGAGATCCATGGTGCTACTACGGTGCAAGATCAGAATCATCAATTCCAAAGTGCTAGAGTTATTCAGATTCATACTTGTCTCCGTGAGCTTAACGTT
The DNA here is from genome assembly GCA_029784005.1 of Lenwebbia sp. NSW1173648. NCBI lineage: Eukaryota > Viridiplantae > Streptophyta > Magnoliopsida > Myrtales > Myrtaceae > Lenwebbia > Lenwebbia sp. NSW1173648. Next base: position 5,204,551 of record JARCGZ010000011.1, read on the forward strand.
ATAATCTTTGAGAGGCTTTGTAAGAGTGATTGAGAGAGGATAGTGTGATCTATCAAAGAGAGTATCATCACTTGTTGTAAACCTCCATTGATTCATCTAGTGGAATCCAGCCTATCGGCTGTCAGCGTGGGAGAGTGGACGTAGGCTTGATCTAAGCCGAACCACTATAATCGTCGTGTGCAATATTCTCTATCTCTAAACTCTTATCATTGTGTTTGATAGAATATTGCATGCTGGTGTTTATATTCAGAATTTGCATACTCATGTTCAGAATCATAAACTGCACATATTCAGATTCAGATTCTATTTTGACTTGATTCTTTTAATTCCGCTTTTTCTAGTCAAAATTATTTTAAATCACCTATTCACCCCCCTCTAGGTAATATTGCTAGATCCAACAGTTCAAAATAACAAGAGCATGACACAACAAATTCCATTTGTTTCTCTTAGCTATCCATATAATGGACCCTAGATTGTTATATGGCACGCGCTCCATGGCCATTACAATTATTATTGAACGTATAGTTCAAAAATTTTGAGCTTCACTATCGATATGAATAGTTATAGTTTGATAATCAGAACATCGATTTAATAAAAATGGTGATAAAAATGAGTTGTGAGGAAAAGACAACATAGACAAACATTTGAGGTGTAAATATGAAATGCCAACTTTGGAAGGGTTAAATTTACTTTCTTTTGGTCAAAGTTAGAATTGATACCGCAGCATTCAAGACGAAGCCCAAAACTCAGGTTCAAACCGATAATACGATCCCTACGATCTCACTTCAGAGTCAACCCAAAGTGAAACATATAAGCAAGGTTGATGAACCATATGAGAGAGAGAGAGAGAGACTTGATTAAAAGATAAAGGTCTTTATTTCATTTCAAACTTTCTCCAACACTCCCTACGATCTCACTTCAGAGTCAACTCATCAACAAGCTCTCATTTCTTATCCTTGGAGCTCTCATGGAGTTCAGCAAAGTAAGCCTGCGGGTTTCTCTCACACTCAGCCCTCGAAATATGTGCCGCACCCCCCTTTCCCGGCGCAACCATTGTTCCTCCGCTGCCGCCACCTCCTTTCGCGGCCCCACCACCACCGCCTGCACCTGTTGCTCCTCCTACGCCGCCACCACTGCACTGTTCGTCCCCTCCGCCGCCTCCTTGGCCGTCCATGCCTTCGACCGGGTATCGACTAGCTGGTTGCGATCTTCTGTGGAATCTAAAAAGAGACTATATGTGCGAAAGAGTGAAGAGGCCAACCGCGGTTAGTGAATTTCGCGATTGTGATTTCTTTGTTTGTTGGGTCATCCTCGAAGATTCACCCGTAGTAAAAGCTGTACGCATGCGTGCATGGGAGATAGGATTAAGAGGATTTACCGGAACGGAGAAAAGAAAACCAGGAGAGGAGTAATTAACCTCGTATGCATAGTATCGAGTCATGAGAATCTGCTAAACAACGTTAATTAAGCAACCATCTGCGTGGTTATCCGCGAGAATTTAAGGGTGTCAATTAGAACGAGCTCGAAGAATTCGACGTGACGTTCAAAATTGCCGACCGTTCGTTTCCTTTTCATACATGCTTGCTTGCTTACCCAACATGGTTCGCTCGTCTGTGGATCCACTGCAGTTAAAACGTATCTCATGCAGGACAACAACAGAGGAGCGACGATGAGAGCAAAATGTGAGGGGGGGAATGATGATGTCGTTCGTCCAAGAACAATTGTGAGGATGCAGAAGTTGAATCGTTTGATTCATTTCCTTCATAATTCAGCAGCTTCATAGAACATTGACAGTCATGTGAAAATATAGCGTCTTATATGTTGTTCACTTCGATATATCTCGCTCTGTAATTATTCATGGCCTCATTCATTCGAGATAAGAAGTGTGCTTATTATCCAGATTTGGGGTGACATATCTGGCATCGAAACTCGTCGGCTCGATCTTTATCCTCTCTATATAGCGTACGTCACTATCTTGATTTGATTCTTCAATATCTCCGCAATAGAAATGTTGAAAGATCATTTATCCAACTAGCCCCTTAACTCGCTCTTTTGCGGAATGTTATTGAGAGCGGGAGATACAAACGATCGTTTGTATGGCTTGAAATGATTATTTAATGAAAAATATTTTCATTATCGACAATAATTTAAGTCTAAATATTTTCGTAACCGCGAAACAAACACACTCTAGATGGTAGGGAAAATTGTCAAAAAAGTCTTAAACCTATTACACTTCTACCAATTCAGTCCTAAACCTTTTACATTTATGCCGATTCAGTCGATCTGGCTAACTTTGGCCGGCTGGCGATGACGTGGCGCTGCCGAGAAATTTTTAATAATATTTTAATATTTTTTAAATATTTTTTTTTTTTCCTCTTTTCTTTTCTTTTTTGCTTCTCTTCTTCCTCCAACCAACAGGTCACCGGTGGCTGAGGAGAGGGCCAGCGGGAATTTATCGATTATGAGGTGAAGTCATATCTATTTGTTCTCGATCAGATTTCAAAATTAGAATCAACTTACATGTAGATATGTATAGTTATAATTTTATATTGGTTCAAGTTTTAGTAATTGCTGGAAGGACACTTAAATAAACAAGGATGCAAATAAATTGAGGAGGATGTAATGCTTCCTGTTAATGAGATATAAGTGAATATTTGGCAAGGTAACTTTGGCATATGTGATTGTGACTTTAGGGCGGAACACGGGCCGGACCTCGAGCCGCTTATCTGGCCTGGAATTTGCAGGCGTAGCTCGGCCATTCAAAGAAAGGTTCGGATCGAACTATACCGGTCCGGTTCGGGCCTATCCACTAGGCACTAGTTATTATATTTGTAACGTTATTAACATATTACTGCATTCAAGTCTACAATTCGCATTGGAACAGATGAATTTCTCGCGCCTCAACTTCAAGCGAGTAAAACTTTTGATCTGGATGAAGTTTCGTAACTCGTAAGTACAATTTTAAAAGCTCGTCCAGAGCCGGACGGAAGGGTGTTTTTGGCCTCGGAAATCACTTTTTCGACATATTTTCGGCCGCTTTTCACAATTTGACCCTTACCACCTATTGACACTGAGCCCAAACTCTAAGCCTAAACTTAAAGAAGTCAATGGCTCAAATCAAAGCTATAACAATTCAACTAACCCATAAGGTCCATCCAATAGAATGCTTAACCAAACCCATCGATCATAAAAGTCGTAACAATAAATTTGACCCACGAAGCACGTCGATGGAATGCTTCAAAGGAAAAAAAAAAATCACCCTTGTTCGGTTAATTGATCTCGTGACAATAAAGTATAGGATTTTGATTGCGTATGTAAGATAGAAATCTCTATACTTCATTATCTAACAAATTCTTTAAATGTTTACGTTCTACTTTTCTTGCGGTCAAAGCGAGTGGGGCTTCCTCCGGGTAGCGTCCGCGGACAGCCGCCCGCGTGGTCTTTAACCGAAGCTTCCTTTTGCGGTCAAATTTGGACAGCTCTGAAACGATCTTGGGTCACCGTGTATCCATTGTTTGTCCTCGTAAAAGTCTCAGGTTTCGTTATCAAACATGTTAACTGAAACCCCAAGCAAGTAACATAGTGAACGATGATCATCTAAGTAAATTAGAGTTCAATTTGGTCAATTATAACACACCAAACATCCTAATTTCTTCCCAACGATTCACACCCACAAAAATTCAAATTGAAATTTTTATATTGACAATGTACAGAGATTGATCTCCAAGTCAATCCCACCCAGTAATTTCCTCTATCTAGCTAGCCAAAAATTTCACGACCATAGTAGAATCTCCAAATGCTTCCTTCACCTTGAAAGAACAGCCTCCTCCTTGATGGTCTCCAATACAGGCCTCCTCGACCTGCACACGGCCAGCCTATGGCTATACTCCGCCAAGGGAAACCCCTCGACTTCTTCTAGCCTCGGCCTCGTCTGGTCGGCCGAGGCGGCACCCTCGGGAGATTCCCTCGCTTCCCCTGTGGACTCGGGCGACACCCGGACCACCTTAGCCCCGGATATCCTCTTCGGGCCCGAGCTCGCGGCCATGAGCATCACGGCCATGTCGCCGGCCGCGACCACGGAGTTCACCCTCCTCATGGGGAACATGATGTAGACGTCCCCGAGCTCCAGTTCCTCGTCCGCGCCGAGCGCGGAGAACCGCCGCCCGACGTGCAGGGACCGGGAGCTCGCGAGGAAGTGGCTCGGGCACTCCAGCATGAGCTCGGCCGCGTTGACCGGCTCGCGGAACTGCTTGATCTCACCACCGGGGAAGATGACCCTCGCGACCCTAGAGCTCTTCATGGACGGCGGCGTGATGAACGTGCAGGAGATGTAATTCCCCATGTTCGATGGCCCTCGAGAGTCAAGAGAAGACTAAAAGAGACGACGAAGAAGAGGGAGAAAGATGTCTGTGTGTTTGTGTGTGTTGTGAACAGGGAAGGAGCTTGGCTTTGTGTTTATATATGGAGAGGACTGAGAGTAAGAGTCAATAGATAGGGACCAGAACGAGTAAAGGCATGCGCGTTTGGCCAAGGGTTGGGAAATAGCAGCGAAGTTGCATCCTCATATTGTTTTTTTCGTTTCTCTTTCTATCTTTCCTACTTTTCCAACGCGACACAGTACAATTTAGGAAACGTAATAAATTCTTACCGGTGTGTATAGATCGGGAACATAAGATTTATCGGATCATGTGGACCTCGCGAGGAATTCACATGATTTAAAAGATCGGATGAATTGGCCATACTGTTCCGAGTGCACGCGATGTATCATCTTCTGGCGACGCCGCGCACCCCCCCGCCCCCGCGAATGCTCAGCAATTGGCGAGTACCGTATTAGTAGGAAAACACAACACTTTTTAGGAAAATGCTTCCATGACAGTAATGTCCGGGACGGTACAATCTTAACCGTGCATCCACACACCATTACCGCATGTTTTGCATAAAGCACTCATAGATTGGAAGATCGTGTGGTCAGAAATAACTGACAGTACTGTTAAACTATCAGGCTATCAGCTTCTCACTTTTTAATACCCTTTTTGCATTCTATATGTAATAATGGGAAAAATACCAAAAAAGTTCTAAACCTATTGTATTGATATCACTTCAATATCACTTCAATTCTAAACACTTCAATTTGACTAATTTAGTCCTAAACCTTTTGTCATTTGTACCAATTCAATCTACCTGGCCAATTTAGGCTTGAAATCGCTAAAGTAGACAATGGTCATCTGACTTGGCACAACCGGCACTGGCATGGAATTTTTTATATAATTTTAAAATTCAATTTTTTTCCTTTACCTTTTCTTTTTTACGGTGGCCAGTCACCAGGCTGCGCCTGGGTGAGGGCACCCCAGCGAGACCCTCCTTGCCAGATCTGGCGAAGTCGACCCTTGCTTGTGGCCCCGGCCACCGGCAAAAAGTAAAGGGAAAGGAAGAAGTTCAAAAAAATTATTAAAAGAAAATATCTACAGAAGTGCCGGTCGTGCCACGTACGACGACCGACGTCCACGTCAGTGATTTCCTGCATAAATTAGCCGGATGGACTGAATTGGTACCAATTTGAAAATGTTTAGGACTAAATTAATCCAATTGAAAAGTTTAAGACTAAATTAATACTAATGCAATAGATTTATGACTTTTTTGGTAATTTTTCCTGTAATATCTCTTCACTTTTCCTATATAGAAATCTAGAATGCGTGCAAAATCTAGTCCATCGCCGCTGCCCTCTCCCACCTCACTTCGTTGCGCTATCTAAGGTTGTCGATGATCATCACAACCTCGTTGTGGACATCCAAGCATGGGGAGGTTGGTGGTGGATGAACAGGAGAGGTAGCGGTGTCGGGGACGGGGACAATTCTCGGAGGCGGCTTTGTGGCGGCGGATCATAGCGGGTGGCGGAGAGACTATGATTTCTGGGCTATTCGGTGGGCCTAGGTCACGTGGATTTGGGGCATTAGAATTTAGACCAAAGTTCCTTATCGTTATACCGCTCGATCCGTTGAAGTTGATATTAAATATATAGGCAGAGTTTTTATCGTAAGGAGAATAGCATAACCGATAATATTGATCTTGGAGCACCTAACAATTTTCCAAGGCACCTCTCTTTGTCATACATCATTTTCAGTCCTCTTTCCTTGAACATTCGTGTAAAAGATGTGCTTTCGTATTTAAGTGTAAGTTCTAGTCGGCCAATGTGAAACCAAATACCTTAATTTTGGGCAGATTCCTCAAATGAAGTTGAGTGTAGAAACGAGAAGTTGGATGGCAAGTCCACTGACATTTGCCGTTTGATTTGGGCATGTGTCGCGACAATGACATAAAGAATTCACGACGATGGGGACTTAGGCTTTTGACATCAGCTTCTTTTTCTTTCTTTTTTTGCAATCTTATTGTTTAGTTTGGGATGTGGCTGGTTTTCAATCTGATTTGTCGTTCATGATGTTGGAATAAACTTTTAAAGTTATTAATGAGATCAGGCAGGTTAACCAAGAGAACAAAGACAAAATAATCCGTGTGTCAGTGTCGGGCAGCGAAAGTCTATCTGTTTCCATTGCAACATCAAATTATTGTTTACCCAAACAGTAGTTAGATAGTGTCTGGGTTATTTTTTTCACGCACTAGACTAAGAGGAGGCCAACTACCTAGTCCTGTTTGAATATGGTTATTCACGTCAGGACGTAAGAGTTTTTCAAGGTATTATTTCCTTTTGCAAATGATTGTGCTAAGGGGGATTCGAGATATTACAATGGCTAATTCGATAGAAAAAATTTTCTTTTACTTAGCTCGAGAGCCAACCCTGAGTGGAATCGGACACTGTTTCATCTTTTGGAATTGTTGAGCTTGTTTGGGCTCAATTTGAAGGACCGCGAGGCATCTATCATGAAGCTTTTACGCGCTCCCATCCAAGTAAGTGGATCGTGTATTCAAAGGTATTATGAAGTTTGTTATTTTCTTAAGGAAATGATAGTATCCCAAATGCCTTGATCAAGTTGGATGAATCCGAGACTCCATAATCACTTTGAAGGTCTACAATCTTTTTGATTGGATTCGGACACTTGATGGCATAGTCAAACATAGAAGGAAAGTAGGTCGAGCTGTTTGGGGAGGTTCGATGTTTGTGCTATTACGTGTTATGTCTGAGACTACCAATCATGACATAGGAGGAGGAAGTGATCAGTCCTAATGTGTGCTCATCATTGTTAGGAGATCTTGAAACCAAAACAAAAAGAAAACTCAACAAAGCACATCACCACCTATGCTCTTCGAGGGAAATGCCAAATCAAGTCGAACATTTTGAGAAGCAACTAAGGTGGTGCATGGTTCGATCACTTCGATCTTCCTTTTACCTTGGACCGGACCCATGAACATGTCCATCGTGTTGTTTTTTTTTTTTTTTTTTTGGTAAGGTCCATCGTGTTGTTTGTTCTTCTCCAAAGGGAGAATTTGTTTGTTACATCAATCAAAGATGTATAAGCTTAGTGCAAAAAGAGAGAAAAACCACGAGGACTTTGTTGATCCGAGTCTCCCGACTCTGGCGAGGGCTGGCCCTTGATGAGGCGATCCCACCGGCCAACTTATTAGAAAGGGAATGTCTTTTTGGTGGTGGTTGCACACGAAGCAAAACCAATTCAGATCTATTGGTCGCGGGATTTGCTTAATATGTCAATATAACTAAAACAAAAGCCGTGATAGTCATATAACTTAAGAGTTGCAATTTCATGGGGATCCTTGAGCACATGGACACACAATGTGGTTTGGAAGGGAGAACGAGAATTGGCTTCATTTATTGCTCATATACTGAACCAGCCCTACACAACCCAAAATCCTTAAAATGAGCTACATACAGAAATCACTTAGTATAGCACGACTCAACGATAATACACAAGAAAGAATTACCTTGATGATGATTGGACATCACGACAGAACAGTGAACTCTGACTACATCCAATCCTCAGGAAAAGTTCCAGTACAGGAGCAACAATAGTCAAGCAGCATATACCAAACAAGACAAAAAAAGAAAAGAAAAAAAGGAAGGGCACGTCCCCGCCAGCCTATTGTGGCCTGTAGTAGCCACTCTGGTGAGATGGCGGGTATGGAGGCTGAACGGTGTACGGAGGCCTTGGAAGAGAACCATGCTGCTGAGCATGGGCATTGTAGTATGGCCCACGCCACCCAGGATATGCAGGTTGGCCATACTCGTGGCTGACCGGAGGAGGCTGTTGCTGTTGCTGTTGATGAGGGGGGTAAGGGGCACCATGTGGAGCTGGAACCTGGTAAGGTGGCGGCGGCTGCGGAGCCGAGCCATATGACGGAGGATGGTAGCCATAGCCAGTCATGGAAGTCTGCTCGGTAGGCTGATAAGGAGGAGTTTGTGAATGAGGAGGATGAGATACAGTTTGAGGATCTGTTGAATTGGATCTTTGAGGCTGGTGTCCAACTCCAGGATAGCTGCTGTTGTATCCACCAGCATTTTTATCCTGGAAACTCAGACCGGCCATATTTCTTTGTACGTCCTCAGTCATTTCACGGCACTGGATGTTTCTTGTCATCACAAAATCACTGCACTGCTGCTTCACGTTTGTAATTGCATCCTGTCAAATCAAAAATGATACCGGTGCTTACAACTCACCCAGGATGAACCGCATATTTTTTTCAGAATCATTTGGAGGTGTTTAGCCCATCGAAATCAACCATTACAACCAAACAGATCTTTGATAATCAAAGAACATCAGATAATAGCCAGAGAACATCCTCACGACAAGCTGATTAAAAAATTAAATAGCACGCAATTATCACACCACCCAAAAATGAGCATGTCTTACCTGAAGAGTGACATAGAACTTCAACCCCTCATTGATATTCTCCTTGATTTCTCGATATTTAGCTATGCCAGCTTGAATTTGCTTATAACATTTCTCGCGCGATGCTGAAAATTTGAAGGGAGCATTCACAAATTTACCAAATTAATAAATTGACTTGGACAAGAAAGTGCAGACCACAGGCAAACATCGCGAACAAACGCAATATGCATATCTTCTTGAAATAGTAATGTATCATCTGAATCAAGGAGAATATACCATTGGCTACCATTTAAAAAAAAGGCTTTTAGAGAGCTGTTACAAAGGCAAAGTAAAAGATTGCACTTGAGGTAAAAAGGAAAAAAAAATGCACATGCTCTCACAGGAAGAGGTTACGACCAAATTCAACTGTCTCCCCAAATCAGTAGATGGTCTCCCATCTGAACTTTCAAATAAAAGAGAAAAAAAAAAAAAGGCAAGAACTGTGAATAGCAAATGCTGAAATAGTTGAATCTGGGACAACAAAACAAAACTCGGACATTCCATCAAGTAAGAAAAGGAGACATTATCATTCCTTCGTGCTCTTTGAGTTTCTCCTTGAAAAAGGAGGGAGATCAATTTTAGTAAACATGCAAAACCGTCAGATTGAGGAAAATATGTTATTCCTAAAAGGTTTTTGCTTATCATTCACTAACAGTGAAAGATGAGCAAATGATAGGTTAATTTGGAACAGCCATAACCCACCTTTGTAATCTTCAAGGTTGAAAATGGAAGAAAATTGATCATTTTGAGCCTGTGAAACAAGACATACATAAGATTAAGAACAAGACAATGGAACAATTCTCACAGCATCAGGATTAGGAATAGCGCCTGGTCAGCAAGAAACCTGGATTTGCAACAATAATTGCTCTTGCGCCTCAATGTTTTGGGCAATGTCTTCACAAATAGGATCATACTTTGATATCTCCTTCCTAAAGAGGTCTTCCTGAGAGCCGGTTGATGCCATTAACTTTGGTAGTATATCATCCTGTGCAAACAAACATTAAGGTAAGCTCAGTCCAGTGAATCTAAAAGCAATAATGGCTCTGCGAGAGGGAAACTAAAGGCATTTTTTTTTTCCAGACTAACATCAGAGTAACAGCTGAATTTTTCAGGACCCCTGTTAAGAGAGATTAATGCATATATCTTGCTAAGGAACCAATTTATCTATACCACCGGACTCTATGCTCCATCACAGATCACCAGCAATCAAGATGATTATCTTTTAAACAAGAATATCCAGACTGTTTTCAGAGAAGGAAAATAGCACTTCTTAAGCTACTATAGTCTCGTGTACTCAAGGGGAAATAGAAAAGAAAAAGGAAAAGGAAAAAGCCAAACTACAAATTTGTGAAAAAAATGAAAGGACGGCTTCTCAAGTTGATGAGAGCTTGCACCAGAAAAATTATTTTGGGTATTGAAAATTCAAAAATAAATGAAAGAGTTGTACAATGCCCAATTAAAAAAGGAGGAGAAAGGTGAGACACAATGCCAATCCAAATGAGAAAGGCAAAGGTGATGTAACCATTATTCAAACAACAAGCGAGTACCTCGGAAATGATTTGATAGACACAATGCCAATCCAAATGAGAAGGGGAAAGGTGACGTAACCATTATTCATACAACAAGCGAGTACCTTGGAAACGATTGTACTGATTCTTCTGAGAACATAGATACCACAGGCCCAAAGACTCCAAACCATCTTACCCAGTTTGGAGATATGCACAATGTGCATAGTCTTTTTACTTAAGAAAAATTTAAATACAAGAAACTATCACAGCAAATGGACTTTGAAATTCCTCTTTGCTAACTAAAAAGATTAAAACTCAGATATTGATGATCCTGGAAGTATGCTTACCAAAAGAAGTCATGTCTTAACCAAAAATAAGAATATTGTGCCAATATTCAACAATTGGAAGTTGCAATACTGGGTTGGACATGACCAATTATTGAATGATGCGATGATTCTTTCAAAACTAGTCCTTGTGCAAAATTACATATCGACGAGTAAGGTTATGCAGCTTCATAATCTCTAAAAAGGCATTCAATAATCTTTTTTAGTCATTATAAGCAAAGAACTATCTAGAAAACGAACCTTCCTTTTCATCTCCTTGAGCATGTCTTCAAGCCCTGCTCTCTGTGCACCAAGGGTTTCCAATTGTCTCTGAAAAGAACAAGCCATGAATTTTTTAGTTACGACAACAATAAAAGAAAATCAAATATCATTGAGTATATCATTTAGAGATGACGGGAACAAGGAATGATTGCGAAAAATAATCAAAGGTCTGAGTTATGCAAGAGAAACAATTACCAAGCTCTGCTTTAGGGCCCCCACAATGGCATCTTCATTAGCATCCAAAGACATTATCGGGCGAGCCAAACTTGGGAGAGCTGATTCAATCTGGAAAAAAAGAAAGAGCAACCAATCACCATAAATACGGACAAAAACTAAAAGAGAACTACATTTGTACAAACTCAAAATTCAAAAAATGCTTCAATCAAGATTTTGAACACTCAGAATGTGCTTGCTGCCATCAAAGTCAATGGAAAATATCCAACGTAAATCTGGCCCATATATATAGCAAAATTCATGTGATTCAAAGGTAAAAATTCTTTTCACAAACGATCTGGTGAAAGATGATTTAGGTAAGTGCTACAATCACCCATTCCCAACTGCCAAGGGGAGTGGCATTAGTCAAACCGGATATGGACGGTTAAACGATCGCGACTAATTTTTCATTGCAAACATAACAAAAATGAGTAGCCGACTGCTGGCTGATGAAAATGGGCATCAACTGATTAGAATTGAAAAAGCTTCCGGTTAACAAGTTGTGCGATATTGCCCAATTTGTTCCCGAGAATGATACACTATTGCATTGTGTTGTGAGAACAGCTCATCTCAAAGATCATATGGCCATAATACAATAAGACCAATTTTAGCAGGTTAGCTTCGTTAAGAATTTAGTGTGAAGAATTTTGCTTTCATTGAGTGAGTTTCAAAGTAAGCAACAAAGCCTCTGTATGTTATCCATATACAATTAAAAGATGCTCAATAAAATGGCCTGATCCCATTAAAAAAATCACTTAAAGAGATCTCCGTAGAACGTATAAAATTTGGTGCACGCACATTTTGGGTCATAACCATGCTGGCTAGATGCATCCTCTCAAACTTTTATTTCTCATACCACATAAAAAATGCAACTTAGTCAATGCAACTATGAATATGATGAAACTATTACCGGTCGACAATCAAGAATTGACATGAGTGCTGAATGATCTTTCACTGAACGCTCAATACGGGCATCGCTTTCTGCCGCTTGCTTCAGATTACCAGCAAATCTGTTTAACCGATCTTGCAAATTCTTTGTCAGAGTGCTGGACTGAGGCCTGGTCCAACGTGTTCCAAATTGGCCCCTAAATTGGGCATCCTCTCTTGCTTCTTTTTGCAGAAGCTCTTCGGTTTGAACCAGAAGCTCTTGATTCACTCGCCTCAGATCCCGAAGCTGCTGTAATTCAGCTTCAAGACCAGCTGGACCCCCACTGATCTGCACTGCCTCCACATCTTCTTTGAGATCTGCTGGAAGAGTGAAGTGCCCCTCTAGAGCTAGTATAGAATCTGGTAGGTCCATATCCTTGAGCCTCACACGGGTAAGTTCACTTCCTTGCTGCAACTTTTCAGCTTGAGTTCGAATAATATCATCAACCATTTCAGTGTACCTAGAAAGTGCTTTTGCACTGCTATCAGGGACAAGACTTGCAAACATCTTCTCCTTGCTGGCATCCAAAACCTCATTCATCGGCATTGGCTTGACCATAGAGAATGATGGAAGGGGTGGCAAGCAACTAGGGGAAGGAACCCTCATAAGGTAAACTCTGTCATTTTCCTTGACGGCCCTGTCCAGGTTCCTATTAATGTTTGCCTCCAATTTGTTAATTGCATCCAAAAGCTGAGCTGGTGCACCTTTTGTCAATTTCTTGGCCTCTGTTAAAGTACTAACCCCACTCCTCAGCCTAGCAATCTCCTCAGCAACCTCTTCTTTCTCATGCAGTTCTAAACCATATCTATAGCATGCTTCTGCGTAGAACAAAGCTGCCTTCAGCTGCACATGGGATATCCAGCCCTTGTCAAAATGTTGGTTCAAAGGGGCCACATTCAGAGCTGCCAATGCTTCTTCATAGTACAATCCGACCTGTTTTGTATTGAAAAGGTATTATGCGCTAAGTTCACTAGTTTCATCGCATGAAAGGAATAATATTAGCTGAGAATAAAATCTAGATAAATATGTGCTATAATAAGCCATAGACCACCAGAAATGAAAACCAGAAGTTAGCATTGTACAATCCAAACAACAGTCCTAACATCAATCATCAGTTACTTAACCCCAAAAACCAACTTTTCTGAGCATCAGATTCCTGATCCTGAAAGCAAAATGCACAGGGATTCACAAGCAAAGAGAAAACTGAATCCACTAATCAATAGTAGCTTTATGTCAAATTCGGCTATGTTGACCACTTCATAACCGAGAATAGATCTCTCCACCACATACTAACTATCCACTATCAGTCCATCCATACTAATTGCACGCTCACATACTAACGAGGCACTATCAGTCCATCCATACTAAGTGCACGCTCACGGACTCTACTGGTCATACATCCAAACAAATGCAATATCGAGAGGAATTAACAGACACCGACCTGCCGAGAGATCTTTGCGCACACTCCCGGGGTGCTCCCCTTGGCAATTGTGTTCTCAAAGACGCACTCCTGCGCCTGGGCGAGCATCAGCCTCTCCAGCATCCCCGCGCACTCCACCGACACATCCACCGTGGTCGAGCTGCCCATCGAGGCCTTGGCGGCCGCGTTGTCCCTCAGGTAAGCGAACGCCCCCGCGGCGCCGATGAACGCCTGTACCGCCTGCCGGCGCCCCTCCACCGTCGACCGATCGTAGCTCAGCCCGATCTGGCTGTACACGGCGCCCAGATTGAAGAGGACGGCAGCCTTCTCGAGGTGGATGTTCTGCTGGGAGGCCTTCTGCTTCTGCTTGAAGGCGTCGTGCCAGGTGAAGGTGACGGCGTTGACGTGGTCCTTGTCGGGGGAGATCGGGAAGCGGGTCTCGACGACGCAGAGGGCGCGGAAGTAGGACTGGAGGAGGTCGCGGCGGGCGGTGGGGGAGGGCGTCTTGGCGGGGTTCTCGAGGTCGGAGCGGAGGTCCTTGAGGGTCTGGAGGTCGTCCTCCAGGTTCTGGGCCTCGCGCTCGGAGTAATTGAAGGCGATGTAGGAGCGGAGGGGGCGGTAGAGGTCGACGGAGGTGGTCTTCTTCTCGAAGATGGCGAGCATGATGTTGGTGGTGGAGGACGGAGAGGAGGAGGAGGAGGAGGGCGGAGCTGTCATTGCTTCTGTTCGGTTGTGGAGGTAAATTTTGGGGAGGAACGAGCGTAGAAGACGATCGATCACAGTGTTGGTTAGAGGAAAGAGAGAGAGGGAGGGGTTTTGGGATTGAAGGGGGGGTTGCGATGGAATTGATTGATTGACCGTGTCGAAGTTTACTTATTGGCAAAGGAAACACGACACCCTCGGACTTCTTTGAGCAAACAGCGACATCGGTAATCGAAACCTTGTTGCTCAGCTTCAATTTCTCGCGGCAACCTTACATGCTACTAAGAGAATGTTCAATTACATATTGAAGTCCTCTATTGGGGGTTTAATTTTTTTAAACTTCATCCTAACGTTACAAAATTTCTAACTGTTCTTATAATTTTAGAATTAGTGATGATTGATCCGGATATGATTTGTGTTTTTGTGACGTTGTTCTTGTGCATCTGGATCACATCCTTAAAAAAAAAAAAATTAATAATAATACATGCTTGTCGGGCGAGATACGAAAGCCGTCCCCATAATAGCACTCATAAATTTAAGTGTAGTATAGATATAAATGTTTCTAGCAGAATGCAATGATTTTCTTTGATACACGATATAATTCTATACGATCAATAAATCTAGATGAATTCGAATAATTAATAACCATATCAGTTGGTGATAGGCCACGACCTCCCCTTCTTCTTTTTCCATCCTTCCTTCTAGGTAAAGTTGTATATCCTTTGTTATTAATGTGGTCAGAATTTAAATTCAAGCTATGTTTATGGTATAAAACACCGAATTGAATGTTGCATTGGGACTCGGCGGTTTTTCGAGTCGAGCATTAGGGTTACAATCAAATTGACAGTTAAGTTTATGTGAAGTTGAAGTACATTTTTTTAGTGGTTGGATGGAAGCTTTGAATATCCATAATAGATTTGGAAGGAGAAAACCGAAGCATAGCCATATTTTGGGTAACTAATAAATTTTTAGAAAGCCTTTTCACAAAAATTGAACTAGTTTCTTTTTAGGAAAATTCCAAATAAAGCTCGAAATGCTCTCATTTTCTCAAATAAGGGTCTCGAGTGAACTTTGTTTCAAATAAGAGCCTAAAGTGACATAGCATGTTTCAAATAAGGTTCTAAAGTGATCGCAGAGTTTCAAAAAAGGCCTTGACCTAAAAGGCATTTTCGTCATTTCTCCATTTTGATTTTTTCTTTTTTTTCCTTTTTCTGTTTTTTTTTTTTTTAAGAAAGAAAAAACAACCACACATGGCCGCCACCCCACCGCCGGTAGGGGGTCAGCGTGGTCAACGAAGGCCGGCGGGGTCGCCGACGCCCTTGCCAGATCCGAGAGAGGGCCAGCAAGCCCTCGTCGAGGCTTCAGCGACCCCGTCAGCCTTCGTCGACCCAACACCAGTGGTGGGGCGGCGTTTTTATTTTTGTTTTAATTTTTAGGAAAATAGAAAAGGAAAAGACTAATAAAAAGGAAAAAAAATCAAATAAAGGAAAATGACGAAATGCTCTTAAAATCATGCCATTTTTTTAGACTTTATGGCTACTTCAACCTCTTATTTAAAACAAGGTTCACTTCAGATCCATATTTGAGAAAATGAGAGTACTCTCAGCCTTTAGTTGAAATGAGATTCACTTAGAGTCATTATTTGAGAAAATGAAAGCATTTCGGATTTTTATTTAAAATTTATCTTTCTCTTTGGGGGGTGTTTGGGGTCACCGGCCAAGCCGCCCCCGGTTCGATCGAACCCGGACCGGTAGAGACCGATGACGCGTTTGACCCGATTCCCAAACACAAATCTCTCTAATATATTTAAACGCTTCTGGAACGGAACCCCTCTCTCTCTCAACAGCCAAGATAAAAGTAGAAGGCAGCCCTAGCGTCGAAGAAGCCCGTGACCACTGCATTCTCCGATTGCCTGCGTCGCTTCTCCTCTGGTCGCTGCCGATCCGGGTACGCTTTCTCATCTCTTCGATTCGTTGCGCTCTCTTTCGTGCTTTCTGAGCTAGGGTTTCTGCTTTTTCGGGTCGTTGCATTCGTTTTACCTTACTCTAGGACCTTCATCTCCGTATCCGGGAGGGGGTTACTATTATCTGTGGAAGAACTTGAGATGCGAGGAGTGAGAATTTTGGCTTAGTTGGGAGGAGAAGAGTTTCTGCTTTGTCTTTGAGGTGACAGTGCCGAGCAAAGTGGGCAAGTTCGGGCCTTGTCATTCGTTTACCGATGGTAGATTAGGTTTGTGATGTTGATGGAGCTCTTCTGACCTGACGTTTTCCTCATATTTCCGAAATTCGCAGATCTGTTACTCCATCGTAGTCCTCACTGATATTTGACGCGCTTCTCGGTTCACACAAGGTAAGGAAGCCTAATCTAATTGCTCCAGTTGACTCAGATTTTTTCATAGAATTCATGGCTCGGAAACCTCCGAGTCTTTCTTGTGTGTAATGAAGGTGATGAATTGTGCTCATTTAGTGAGTAAGAGGAGGTTTTTGCTGCCTTTGGGCTCAGATGTAACCATTAAAGTTCCAACTGCAAAAAGTTGAGGATGTGACCTGTTTTTCGAGCTTGAACGTCTACTTGTGTTTATACCAAGATGGTCTGAAGATAGATTGGCAAGTATGGGAAGTGGAGCAAACAATATTTCTTCATTTTGTTGGCAAATGAGCCTTGATTCAGGAACTCTTCCTTTTTGGGAATTAATTGTTAAGCTCTTTCAGAGTAGCAATAGAAAGAGTTCATCAATGATCATCTCTAAAGAGAATTTTGAGAAACTCTTCTTTTCATTCCAAATTCAGAATTACGACTGATAGGATTGATTGGTCTGTGTGCCTCTCTTATTACTTTTTTGTATTCCCCTGTTCTTTGGATACAATTCGATCCTTCTACGGCCAGGTCTCAATTTGTGGAAATCCTTCGATGACTTCCTCATGAAAACATCAATTTTTTTTTTTTCGGTATAGACAGTATCTCTTAATTCTCCGTGATATTGACCACATTTCTTATCCCTATTTGCATTTTAGTGGGTTGGTCTAGCATGAGAAGTTATAGGAAAGAGCATATTACAGCATCTCTAATTCGTGAATTTCTAATGAGCGCCGTGTTCTGCATGCTGGATCCTCTGCTATTCTATGTTCTTCCCGAAAGCATGCCAATTCCTAATTTGTGCGGACATCGTAAAGTAGAATGTTTCCCGTCAGTAGCTTCTAATATTTAAGAGTGACAATGCCTTGCACTCCTCAATAACACCTGCTTGTAGCTTTTAAGTCCGTGTCCAAGTGATTTCTACTTCCATTCGCGTTCCTTGATCAGCCTGATCCCAATAGTCACTCACCTGGTTGACCTGTAGAGCGACAGCTGCTTGTTATGATATGTTAGTGCTATATTCAGTATCGATTGGCAATTGTGTCATGGGTGATTTAGTCACGTTGACTTCAAAATATGCCAACTTTATATGCATCTAGAAGTGATGGCCCCTGCTATGTGCAGGATCTATGCTTCTTTTTGTTTAATAATAAAATAAATTTGATTCTACAGATATATGACTTCCTCTTTGTAGAAATAGCATCGTGGTAAATGCATCTTTTACGATCTCTTTATTTGTTAGTTAATTTTCTTTTGTCGGTCTATCTTATTATTTGGTCAGTGGGACTTTATCTTAGTAATGGTAGGAATGACGTGTATCCTTCAGTTCCGTACCTTTGAAACCCCCCCCCCCCCCTCCCTTTTGAACAGCCTTTCATTAATAATAATTAGGAAAAATGGACCTAATTTGATGATAGGACCTAATTCTGTAGTATTATATATAGGTTTTTTCAGTTACAGATGTGCGATCTCTGAAAACTTATGAGACGTGAGTCCTGTATGTAAGAATTTAGGTTACAAAGTCATCCTTTACAACAATTGGAAATTGGGAATGTGGCGGATACTGGGTTTCGTGGAATTGTGGTGGATTCTTTATGTAAGCTTAGACTGGATTCTGTATATCATGAGAAAAAAGGATGTATCATGAGCAAGTGTCAAACTTGGATGCTTGGCAGACAACCTCTTACGTCGTCTGCGTGTATTCAATAATATGCCACATATAAATGTGTATTACGAACCAGTATGATGTCTTATTTTCTGTCGTACTTTTACATGGGAAGGAGATCTGTAGTGGAAGAGTCCTGATTCCTTTCTAGCTATGGTGTGATTGAATATTGAATGCATTTAGTGTTTTCTTACTTATTTTTTCTTCCATAATGAAAGTTTGGAATTGGGCTATTCTATTGGAGGAACTAACATTGTTCTTTCTCTTTTTTGAGATGTACTTCCGGTCATCATACAAAAATGCAGGAGTTGAGCTTGTTTTTAGTAGTGGATCCAAATGGACTGCAAGAAGTTCATTCAATTGGTTGAGGAGAAGAAGAAGAGAGCTCTGGAGAAGAAGGAAGCGCCTTTGAAATGGGAACAGAAGCTTGAAGCTGGTGCCAAGGCAAAGGCTGATGCTGAAGCTAAAGAGAGGAAGTTGAAGGCTGCAAAACACAGAAGGAGTTCTGCGTCAGCCTCTGATAGTGGTACTGACAGTGATTCCGACGCTAAGGAGCAGAAAAAGAGGAGACGATCTCACAAGAAACATGGGAAGCGTGCCCACTCTGTCTCCAGTGATGACGAGAAGAAGAAGGAAAAGAAGTCAAGGCGCAAACAAAGGAGAGGATCTTCGGGTACTAGTGCCGATAGCAGTGATGAGTATGATAGTGAGTTTGAAGAAGAGAGGAGAAAGAAGCGAAGTCATAAGAGGCGCAGGCATCATGACTTGAGATCAGATTCTACTGCTGACTCTTCAAGTGAAGACAGTGATGATGAGAGGATTCGGAGGAGAAGACGTGCAAGGCATCATAGAAACAATAGGAAGGTGAAATCGAGTGGTCCAGATGATTCAAGCAATGGGGATGATACCGCTGTTAGGAAGAGGAGTTATAGAAAGCATCACAAGAGGCAGCAGTACTCGGAGTCCGGTGATTCAGGTTCTTCAAGTGATGTCGAAGATGGCGAAATAAGAAGGAAGAGGCATTCAAAGCACCATAAGCATCACAAACGGTCGCGCAGCCAGGACTCGGACCCATTGGATTCTGACAAGAATGGACGCGATCGAAGGAGTCGATCTTTGGGCAAGTCGTCGGATGACAACCATGACAAAGCCAGTAATCGTTCACAGCACAAGAAGTGTGAGCATCATAAGCATGGCCAGCATCACAAACAGCGGCCTGGTCACTGCAATGGTAGTACTCTCGAGTCTGAGGCTCCTGCAGAAGCTAATGGGGAATTGATGGACAAACCAACTGCAAAAGATGATGTTTGTCATGATGCCCGAGTATGAAAACTCTGGGCTCCTTAGTTACTTCATGCTATGAGTGCGGGTGCACGCTATAACTCAAACTCATTGGTTTACTTAATGTGCTTTGAATCTGTGATTTCATGAAACGTTTCAGGTTCAGCTTCACCTTTTATTCTGTTTTGCAGTTTAAATTTCCCGTGCCACCTGCTATTTTTAACTGTTGAAAGGACCATATAGAGTCCGAGTTTGCAACTTCAGCGTTCTCATAGCCATAGCCATAGCAATTGACAACCATCTTCAAAAATTCCCTCATTCAAAATTAATTCCACACCGCAGCTTCATCATAGTGTGGCGCAGCTACATTTTGTAACAAATACACACTAAAATCACTGTCTTTAAGTTAATTAGTATATGTTCTCAGGTGCCCAACGTAGAAGGTGATCATGAGCTCCTGTATAATGTCCTAAAATAGCGCATCTCCGTAGACTGGATGTGCTAACGTGTTCCCGATCAAGTCTCTTATCAAGTGGATCCAGTCTAACACAAGGCATGAGGTTCAACTTTTATGTCAATTGTTGTCCTTGAAACTCAACTTCGTCAAACTGTCGACATCTTGGACAAAACCGATCGGCGCTTTTGGTTGAGCTGCCGAATTCCAACCAAGGTAAGAGACCAATAGCTTACCGACGGGGAAGGTGACTGCATGTTTTGATGTCTGAAACTACAACTGTTCACACGGACAAGGATAACCGTGGAACTCTTTGATATAGACGGCCGTAAAACACAAGAGACGTCGTTCTGCGCTTCCACTGAAGGAAGGCATATGTTTTGAAAGCTTGCAAGCATAATATCAGCTGACAACTTGCCAGTACCTAGAGAGCGAGCCTCATTAGGACGGACTAGCAACCATTAGAGCTATCGATTGATGTTGGTCTCGTGTTAAAGACTAGACTCCAAGAAAAAATTCTCTCAGATTTCTTCTTGCACTTCCAGTGGTGGAATGCTGACCTTGCATTATTTAAAGAAAAATGGGCGAGTCCAGCAGGTGATTTCACTCACCATTCGAACTCGCCGGTAATCACCATAGGCGATGCAGATAGAGAGTCAAAAAATGATCTTTTGTTACTTAGTCGTAATCTGCTGGAAGACTGTTTTCCATGGAATTCTAACATACAGAGTGTAGATAAAAAATGTCCAAAATTGGTTTTATTATTCTATTCCGAGCTGAAACGTTATTGATCTTCAGCAGCTGGAATGAATAAAATAAATAATAGGTACAAGACGTTGACCTCATCCAATTAGAAGTTCTTCAAAATCTTCTCACTCGAAACACCATCAGCTAACAGAATCGAAGTGATTTCCTGCAAATGGTCAGAAAGAGAACTTTCAATTCGAGGAGTTTCATCATAGCATTAGGAATAGTATTGAAGCAGAAAAATGTACTGACTTTTTTTCTTTGGTTAAAATGTAGTGACTTTGCTCATTAAGAAATAGTGCAAATTGTCACAACTAAGCAATTTTAATAATGTGCTTTTTCGTTATATATCTCCTGAACTATAACCCTCCAACTTCGATTTTCTGCCTTTACTATGTAAACTGGAACAGGCAATGGGAATTGAGGAAAGTTGGTATTTGCCCAGGACATAGAGCCAGACAAACGGCTGGATTGCCCTACCACTAGATCAGACCTTTGGTAAAGGTTTTTATATGACATGTAACGAGACAAACTGTTCCATTCGATCTACCCTTGAAGCCGTTGCTCTCCAAAAACAGCCACAGGACTGGAGCATTGGCCAAAAGCAGCAGATAGCAGGCACACACTAGACTCCTCAAAATATACTAGATGAAAAGGCTCAAGCCCACCCATTCATGTCTAAAGTCTATCCAGTGAGTCAAATCCCACAACGACCTAATGTCCCCAAAAGGAAGTAGATAAAAGAAGCATGATTTTGAATAGGCATGCCAGATCCTGCAAGCAGCGAATACAGTTATACCAAGAACTCCGGCCACTCGGTTGATGCAATTCATGTCAGCATCTAACTCAATATATGTCCCTGCTGAATATACAACAGGGTTCGAAAGCAAATCAGCAATAGCTTTCAACTTTACAAAATGCCTCTTCCACTTCATGAAGTCCTCGCAGTAACCACTTACTGCAGACATGTTTCACTAAGGCAGCATTTGGCAATGAAGAATGGAACAAAGGAAAGTCGGAGTGAGTGAGCATGAAGAAAGTAATTCTTTGCCAGGTGTTTGGATAGAAGGAAAGAATGGAGGTGAAAAGTTAACAAAAAGTTCTATTGGAATTAAATAACCGGCTTTACATTTGTCCATTCACTTTCATATTCTCTGATAAAAGAAAACTAGGCCAAAAACAGAAACACTGGTCTTCTTATTAATCAAGATAAATAAAGGTTAATCAGAACTTAGTTGGCAAGACCAATGCAGTTGAAATCAAGAACCGACACGATCTTACGAGCCAGATCATGAGAATCATGTTAACTTGGTAAAAAATCATTTCTCGGGGTAAAACCGGTAAAATTGCAAAAATTGCTTAAAACATTAAATTTGCGAGCTGCCCCAAATTAAATTAATGCTGGTCGTCTCGGTAGAGAATCATTTGTCGGGGTAAAACTGGTAAAATCGCGAATATTGCTTAAAACATTAAATTTGCGAGTTGCCTCACATGAAATTACTGGTGGTCGTTTTGGCTGCCAAGGTGCACTTTGTTTGGGAATTTTGGGCTCTAACAAAGTAAGACAAGCCCATTCGGTATTAGTGAAACATTGTTTCACCAATGCCTACCTGCATAATTTCCAAAAATTAACACAGGAAAGGGCTTTCTATTCTACTCACCGACAAACAGGGCTTTCTTGCTTTCTTCTTGTTCATAAGTGGAAAAGGTACACCACCAAAAATTGCACTTTAGAACAACAGTAGCACTAGAAAGTGACAAAACTCCGACTAGGCGTGAAGGAACTTTTTGAATATCTGTGCGTTCTTAAACTTTCTTAATCAGAGAAACATTGCAGAAAAGCTAATACAAGATTTTCTTTATTTGATTCTTTTGGAGTAGAGTGTTGCAATTAGGATAATATTCTCTTCACAAGTTCATCTGTAGATACATTTTAGCGCTACTGTCAATTTGAGATTTTAATTACATTTATAACTAGGAAAATCTTGAGATCTTAAGATTCAATCTTCCAATCCAATTTATGGCAACCTCACTGATCCTAGACGAAGATGGAAATGGTATCCTTAATTGAAGTGAGAAACCGTTTAAATTGATTAAAATGGTAAAACTACTCCAATCGCCAGCAGTGTGCCAGATTACATAGGTACAGAACCTCCCAATAACAGGTTACGATTGCACCTGTGAGAAATTAGTAAGTTTTCTAGGGACTAACTTTTTCAGTAATTTTTCACCCGGGAAAAACATAAACAGGCAATAAAATTTATTTGAGAAAAGCAAAGCTAAAGTATCTTGGCTGTTTATATCTTGGCTGGGGGCTTCATTTTCATTCATTGAACCAGGGTAGCATATAGAACTTGGACTGATACCAAAACGTTACGGACTAAAACAATGCAGACAACAATTGAAAAACATCTCATTTTTCCTACTATCGGGAAAGGAAATCTAATCCTGACCACCTCTAGGGAGACTTTGCTGACTTATACTCAATTAATTGGTCACGTAATAAATTACTAATCAAAATCAACTATTTACATAATTACATTGTAGTGTCCCATCTTTCTTTAAGTAGTTCGACACATTAGTGTGAAATTTAAAAACACCTGCAGTTTCAACACAGGTTCCTCTGTCATAATTGTACAAATCGGATCAAATACTTTTGTTGATAATGATAATATTTTCCATTGACTCGTTTTCCTAGTAGATATAAATAATCCAAATTAGGAACCGATCATTATAAACAAATGGAGTCTAAAAGAGAATCTCATCTTCACAACATGGAAGAAAATCCCTACTTAATTTGGCACAATGTGAATGCTTGCTTGTTTACTCCAAGTTACTCAAAAGATGGGGACCCTATTTGAGTTAACTAAACCCTGCACTGAAAAACAATGATGTCTATACTAAAAAACTAAATAAAAGAGTAGAGTGACTATGAATTTTAACAGCTGAAGTCTCATCTCCAACAAAAGAATCTTCAATCTCTCTCTATTACCATACCAGCCAAAAACTGCAAGAGGGATACTTACCTCGCAGATACCTTTCTTGTTTACAAGTACCATGCACAACCGCAATGGTCATCTCTAATGAGTCAACAGAGAAAATACCCAGAAGAAATTGGTTGACAATTTCCAATCATCGTATTTAGACCCTCACACCTATTTTCTTTCAAAAATTCCATATTAAATAGCCCATCCTTCAACTGGCCAACAAATAAAAATAGTCCATCCTTCATGATACTACCACAAAGAACTTGTCCTATGGCACTCATCCAATTTGTATACCCAAGACCCCATTGATACCGCACTAAATGAAACCTAATCCCCCATTCGACTCCCTCATGCATCTTCCAGAACCATCAGACATCAACCTCGAATGCTTAGCTTATAAGGAGAAAATTCATCATGCACCAAACCTCATGCTACCACCAAGCACGATCCTTTGAACATGGTACATCGCCATCGTATGAGAAAATTTTGTCATTGACAGATTGAGCTAAATACTGCACTAATAGTTCAGTTGCCAAACAGAAAAACATGGCATCAGCATAAACGAAGCACAAGAAAGAAAAAGGCAAACAGATAGATAGAAAAAAGTAAAAGGAAAATTGGCCAAAAGAAAGCTACGTTGTCATGCTAACCAAGATTCCACAACAACTCACAAAGGAACAAATTGGAAAAGAAGGAAATAGCATCTAACCTCAGTCATCTGCTTCTGACCGCATAGCACAGCACCTGTTGACTGAGGGATAAAATTCCTTTTGGTTCTATTGAATGCAGCCTGTGGCGGGAAAGGAAGATTCATAAACTCAGTCGAGTATGACGCACTGAATGAACGCCCAACTCCCAAATAACAGTACCTGTACATAGCCAGTTTCCCCAGTCCAACTATCATCTGGTTGGGATAATACTGGTACAATCGCAACACCTGACAATTCCCACTCCTTAAACATATGCTGTGGGAAATGAAGAATTAACTCATCTTATTATTACTATTTGAACACAAAAGGCAGCTGTATAAGGATAACAAAATGCCGTATTATTCAAACCTGGTAAGCCATTCTCTGAAGGTTTCTAGCACCATAGTAGAGCCTAACATCAGTTCTCTTGTCAGCATCAAATCCTGACTCAATTAGAGATCGGATAGGACTGCATAGGGAAAGAGATAATATTCATGAGTAACCAACTAGGTTGTTCATTCATAATTAGAACTGATTTAGAGGCACAATAAATGGCAGAATACAAGAACCAAGAGTCAAGGAAGATCAGGACTTTCATAAGAAGCATGCGATAGAAAAGGTTAATAACTATCAAAACATGAAAGCTCCAAAATCTTAAGGCAGTCTCATGCCATAATAAAAGAGACTGACGTCATAAGATCAGACATGGAGATTGAGATTGTTAATCATGGCAAAACAGTTCCATTGTGAAGGACACTCAAATAAAAATTGCTCAAACCTTGGTCACCCACTTCCAGAAGTTTTTACTAAAGGGCCATCTGGTTAAATAGAAGGTAGAACTTACTTCTTTCCCTAATTGTTGACATGTCAATCAATCATTCACAATGCATAAATTACTAACCAAAACTGATCTAGCAAAGCCTCCGAGTCTATGGATCCCGATATAGCTTTAAGATACAGAGGTTTCCATGCCAAGCCCGCTGAGGTGATGGTTATGATCGAATTCTCGATGTTGCAGCAATTATTTACAGCTGATATACTCAAGCACAAAAAGGAGTAGCTGTCAAACAATGCATCAGACGTATAAACTACGTACGAGGAATACATGCACATCACACCCTGGATTTTCCAAGAGGTAGGATATTCTGCCAAACAACCTCAAGCCGAAATATATCTGATCCATGTTTCGACCAAAGCAGAATTGCATTCAGCTTAAATCAGTTAACACCACATAAATTTACTTTTTCCAAAAGTAGACAGAGCTACACTACAACTCTTAGCTTTCCCATTAGGTCACTAACAGCAAAGCAATTTGCAGATTAAACCTCAAGGTCTGGTTTGTTTTGGCACTACCAAATCACTGTGACAACCGATTTCGTTTTCAAATTTCTACGAATGAACGAGAAAAGGAGTTCTTCTTACCTGATTCCAGATCCAGTAGCGAAAATGAAAACCGAAGGGTAATCCTCGGGAGGCTCGATCCGGTCGATACCGAAACCCTTCCCCATGATATGGCTCAGCTCCACCACATCGCCCCTCTTCAACCCGCACAGGACCTCCGCCGTGCTGCCGGCCACGCTCTTCACCAGGAACTCGAACTCTCCGCGCGCCGCCGCGAGCGAGGGCGGCGAGGCTATGGCCAGGAACGCCGGCTTGGCGGCGTCGGGGACGCGCAGTTGCAGGTACTGCCCGGGTCGCGTGTGGGAGCCGACGAGTTCTGGCGCGTCGGAGACGTCGATGCTGACGTGGAAGAGGGACTCGGCGGCGGACTCGACGAGGGACAGGGGGGCGGGGGTCCAGACGGTGGTGTCCTGGCGAACGGCGGCGGCGACGGAGGCGAGGCGGCGGCGGCGGTGGCGGAGGTGGAGGGGGGCTAAGCAGCGCAGGATAGACATGGAGGGGAGGGTGGCGCTAAGGTGCGCATGGGGCGTGATGGAGGGAGAAGGTGCTGGAGGAGAAAGAGCTAAGGACATGTTGGGGAGTGTATTGTTGTATATGATGGTGTCGGTAGGGGATTCGAGAGAGCCGCCGCGGAACTTGGGGCGAAGGGGGCGATGAGGTGGCGAGAGTTAACCTGCGCGGGGGTGCACGATAGGGCTCGAGGGAGTATGTCCACGTGGCAGCTTCTCGGGGTCGCCTGGTAATTGGGAGGAGGGATGGATAAGAAGAGTTTTATGTTGTTGTCCGAGAATGGCAAAGGACCGCCCAACTGAAGAGTGGTCGATTAAGGCTGCCTTCTTCCAAGATTGCCCGAGTGGCAAATAATAATACAACGATTCATTTTTCTTCAGTTCAATAGGGAGCAGAAAAGGAGCAGAAGTATTTTAGGAAATATATACTCAAGGTTTTTTTTTTTCAACGTTGAAAGAAAGATTTCATTCATTGATCAAGATAATATTCGAGAGGTACATAGAATACTTTCGAGTTCCCAAATAACTGCAGAAAAAATAAATACGAGAAAGCAAATTACAAAACATATTTTGCAACTAAAAACACATTCTCATCCTCCAAAAATAAATTTGCTACCATAAAATTTCGGCGATCGATCGCCGGATTTATTCTAGAAGGACAACCAATTTATTAAGTGCATGCACCTGCTGCGATTGCCGCAAAATTTGATATCGTGATCAAGTTTATTAAGTTGCAAGGGGAACAACTAGAAGTTCTTATAAAAAATTGAAAATCGACAATCATAATAAAACCAATTTGTTAGATTGTTTTATAATTATCGATTTGTTGGTCTAATTTTAAGTTATCAATTCACGAGCTAAAAAACTGAGCAAGCCAAGATCGTTTACGCTGGCATATATATTCTTGAAGGATGAGAGCGTGCTTATAACTGCAAACTATGTTTTGTTAATTCCTTTCTAGCATTTGATTTGTTATGCAGTTATTTGGAATTTACTAGGCTTGAAAGTTTTCTATATACCTCTCGAGTATTATTCTTATTAATGAATGGAATCTTTCTTTCGAAAAAAAAATCGGACGAAATAAATAAGTTTAAGGAATTTTATTAGGTCCATTGCAAATGTAAAAAATAGTTTACACAATGAACATTAGATGGTGACATACACACATGTCAATCATTCAACGGCGAATTTGTTAAGTTTAATATGTACCTAACAATATCATCCTGCCAATATCCCCATATTTTTTAACATGTAAATCAAATCCTACTTATTACATTTCTTCTTTAGGCTAGCCATGCGGCACTTTCCTAATTTAGGGTTTCTCTGGGCAATTTGATTGAGTGATCTCTATTGCTAGAATCAATGCGTTGCTTATTGATTTTGAATCTGGAGCGAAATATTGGGCAGAGTTTTCTTTGCTCTTTGTTCTGATTTGGTTTGGATTTAGTTTTAGTTTTTTTTTTTTCACAATCCACGTCGACCAAACCGATTTTATAATTAGATTTTATGCCTATGAACACATGTTGGTTTTCTTTAGATTGCCACGAAACCTTAAACATACCTATTTGGTTCCTCTGGCACTGCTATTCGGAAGTTAAAACTAGTTATAACTCAATGATTTCTCCCTGAATTCCACATGATTTCTCCCTGAATCAACTATAGCTCAGACTGAAATTTGAAGGAGCACCTCATTTCATCTTTGAGTCTTTCCAGATCAAACAACATACGTGTTATGAAATGCAAATACATGACATAACCAAGTATAAGGACAGAAGTGTACATACGCCAAAATCTAGTGCTATTTGCGATGACCACATAAGTAAAATCCACAAGGAAAAGTCCCAGAATTGCATACAAAGGGACGACGATGAGCTCAGGCAACCAGGTCATAGCAAGCATACCCCAAGGATCTCATGTTACCCCTTACATTTTCATCGACTTCCCATTGCCACGACTATACACAACGCTCTATGATACGATAACCATGGACCGCGAGGTTGTCTAAGCCACATGTTCAGTGCATTCACTGAAAAAGGAGTAACTATCCAGACAATGCTTACTGACGAACAATAGTAATTAGTTTGTTCAGGAAAAAACCAGGCATACCGAGCGGGATCGTAGCAACATTTTTGCAAACAGATATTTCCACTTCCACAACTGTTGTCGCTTGCACAAAATAGCAGCATTGTGACTGCCATGCCAAACAGGCCAGCCACCATCCACCCAAAGAAACTTACCTCAACTCACAACTCAACACTGCTTCGACCAATGTTTCAAACACATCTGTATGGTACCAGTACCACCAAGAGAAAACAGTCAGGCACAAGCGATAGACTCATGAAATAGGGATTCTTGCAATTAAAGCATCCAATTTCTTGAAAAGAAAAATTCAAAATATACATGTTCGCCTTCTTTTTTTCACTTATTAAGTGACATTGAGAAAAAGGTTCTGGCAGGCAGGTGCCTCATCTCAACTCCATTCCCTCTTCACACTCAAAAATATAAGTCTAAAACAGTAACAGGGATGCCTGATAGATCTAGTCATGGTAAAAAAGAACTCCTGTTGCGGGACTCGCCAGCACCACCTAAAATTATTGATTTTCGCAATAATCAAGAGTAAAGAAAAAGAAAAGAGAAGGCACAAGGGTGATTTCATTAAGATCCTGACTCCTTGGCAATCTTCTCAGCCTTAGCAATCACCTCCTCGATTCCACCAACCATGTAAAATGAGTGTTCCGAAAGATCGTCATACTTGCCATCCAACACACCCTGTCAATACACAGACAATGTCACTACAACATCTACATCACCAAACTGTCATCGGATTTCAGTGCAATTGTAATCAGCAGCTCCCCACTAGTGATCTTGATTATATTTTGGGACAAGCATGTCCTGTTGGCAACATGTGGGTCGATTAAATGTGCAATAACTAGGGTGAGAATAGAGATACCTGGAAGCTGTTAATGCTCTCCTTCAGTTCCACATACTTGCCGGGGGCACCCGTGAACACTTCCGCAACATGGAAAGGCTGACTCAAGAATCGCTGAATCTTACGAGCACGAGCCACAGTCAATTTATCATCTTCACTGAGCTCATCCATTCCCAAAATAGCAATAATATCCTGAAGATTTTTGTAGTTCTGAAGAACCTTCTGTACCCCACGAGCTGTATTATAATGATCTTCACCCAAAATATGAGGAGAAAGCATGCGGGATGTTGAATCTAGCGGATCGACAGCAGGATAGATACCGAGCTCAGAAATCTGCTCAAACCGGTTGATTGTAAGAGAATGATCATGAGCACCACCACAACAAGCTGAAAGTGAACAAAGGAGAATCATAAGACCTGTCGAGACAGCACGGTCGTTGCATCCAAGTGGGCAAAAGTGGTAGCAGGAGCAGGATCTGTCAAGTCATCAGCAGGCACATAGATGGCTTGGACTGATGTGATGGATCCTTTCTTCGTTGTTGTAATACGCTCCTGAAGACCTCCAAGATCTGTAGCCAGAGTTGGCTGATAACCCACAGCAGATGGGATACGTCCAAGCAGAGCAGACACCTCTGAGTTGGCCTGCAAACACGATTGGAAGAATGCATGAGTTAAACATTAGTAGGCACAAGCAGGTGAAACCTGCAAAAATTGATGGATTTATCAAAGCCTAGCTTACTTGGGTAAAACGGAAAATGTTGTCGATGAACAGAAGCACATCCTGCCCTTCAGCATCTCGGAAATGCTCAGCAACAGTTAGCCCAGTAAGACCAACACGGGCACGAGCACCAGGGGGCTCATTCATTTGTCCGTACACTAGCGCACATTTGCTTTCAGCCTGCATAAAACGAAGATGACATATTTCAAGCACCAGAGCATAGTATAAATCAATAAGAATCCATAAAAACCAAGGAGAAGAGTGAAATACGTGTAACTAACACAACTGACCTGCTTGTCACCCAGCTTAATGACACCACTCTCAATCATTTCTCTGTACAAGTCATTACCTTCACGAGTACGTTCTCCCACCCCAGCAAACACAGAGAAACCACCTACAATGCACCAACAAAGAATGAATTCATCTAGAACAATTGGAGGAAAAGGCTAACCGACATCTTCAACGACATATACATTCATAAGACTAACCATGAGCTTTAGCAACATTGTTAATCAGTTCCATGATAAGCACTGTTTTTCCTACACCAGCACCACCAAACAGTCCAATCTTGCCTCCTCTTTGGTATGGTGCAAGGAGGTCAACAACCTGGGGATGAGAAAAATGATAATTTTATGGCCAGAAAGAAAGATGTATCTCTACTTCTACAGAAAGCCTTTCATGAAAAAGAAGAAGAAGAGAGCTTGCCCCTTATAATTGCACATTTACCTTAATACCAGTAACAAGAATCTCTTGCTCAGTTGCTTGCTCAACAAATGATGGAGCTTCTCTATGGATAGGTAAAAAGTGGTCCGTCTCTGATGAGTAAAAGCAAACACAAAGATCAAATGGCTTAAAGTAACAAGAACACCACAATATTTCTAGTTCAAATTCAGTGAGCAACGCATCTCAAAGTTCCTCACTTAGTTCTCCCCTCTCATCAATGGGCTCTCCGATGACATTTATGATCCGCCCGAGAGTAGCTCTACCAACAGGCACCTAGAAGCAGAATCAAACCCATGCACTGATAATTATTTAACCAGAGGAAGAAAACAAATATGTTACTCAAACAGCCACACAGCATCATCAGCCTAAGCCAATTCCTCTAAAAAGACAAACGCGTCAAAATCCATTCACACAGACAATACTACACACGCTTAACTTAAACAAATAACTACATCATCAAATCAAATATAAAGTTAAACTTAAGCAGAATGAGCAGATGAGCAAAGGCAAACAATAAGAATTACATGGAGAAAGAAAACTTGGACTTCTCATGTAAATTAGTGAATATTTCAGAAAGAATGGAGCAATTTCTTTCAAGATAATTCGAAATCCAAAAGAACTGAATAGTTCTCTTCCCCTACATTTCTTGAAAAGCTATTATAACAATGAAATTTAGCTTCTGGCAGCCAGATCTAGAATAGTGCTTCAACAACACACACTCCACAGTCACACTCGACTCCCGTCAACATCGTCAAAATCGTACATTTCCATGGCTGCAACCGAATCACAACGGAAACCACACAAACATCCATCGCCAAACAGAAATGAATCCAAAATGATGATCTCACAGTGATGGGAGAGCCAGTGTTGAGCACGCGTTGACCCCGCACGAGACCCTCAGTCCCGTCCATAGCGATGGTCCTGACCATGTTCTCCCCCAAGTGCTGAGCCACCTCCAACACCAGCCTAATGGAGTTGTCCAAGACCTCCAGCGCCGTCAAGATCGGAGGCAGGCCTTCGTCGAATCTCACATCCACGACGGCTCCGATAACCTGGCACACCTGCCCGATCGCGCCGGCACCGGTGAACTCGTCCGTGATCCTACCCTTCCCGCCTTCCTTCTTCGCCGGAGCCGGCGGAGCAGGCGAGGGGGCCGCGGCGGCGGATGTAGCATAGTCGGCCGCGCGAGTGAGGAGGTACCCGAGAGGGGAGGGGCGGTGCGAGGAGTAGATTGGCGAGTTCTTGGGGCTCGAGAACGGAGATCTGTGGGCAGATCTCCGAGCGGAGGATCGGAGGAATGTGGATAAGAGTCTGCGTGAAGCCATGTTTGGGGCTTCAGAGAAGAGAGAGAGAGAAATGCTAGGGTTAGTGGAGGTTCTGCCTTGGGTGTTTAAACTACAGAACTTTAGCTGTAAGTGGGAAGCGAAAGTTCTGTTGATCCTCTACAGCCGATCTCCTTGTAGCATACCTGAGACGTGGCTCCACAGTCTTACACGTTTTCGTACGATACACGTGTCGAAGTGATCAGGAATC
This sequence comes from Lenwebbia sp. NSW1173648, assembly GCA_029784005.1. Classification (NCBI taxonomy): domain Eukaryota; kingdom Viridiplantae; phylum Streptophyta; class Magnoliopsida; order Myrtales; family Myrtaceae; genus Lenwebbia; species Lenwebbia sp. NSW1173648. Next base: position 5,236,755 of record JARCGZ010000011.1, read on the forward strand.
AGTCGGCGAAAATCAGCGTTGGAGAAGCGGGTTGGGCGTACGATTTTGCCCATTGGCAACCGCAAAATGAGAATATTCGTTTTTTTCCAAAGTTCCTGTTTCCGATTTACAATTTCAGAATTCTATTTAAAGGGAAAAAGCGAGCGACATCGCCGAAGCAACGGTTGGTCAGAGCCTCAGAGGGGTAAACGACGTGCCGTTTTTGAGGCTCTGTTCCATAGTTTATGATTGTTCTTTTTTAAATATGAGCTCTGTAGCTTTATGGCATTTCCCGTCGAAGCCTACAATCACCGTTTCGACTTTGGAAACGATCCCACAATCATCGAACGTGAAATCAGAGCCAAACGTTGGACACACATCGCATAATTAGGAAGAATCCATCTTAACCTTAGCTACGCTTTAACTTGAATTTTGTAAAGTTTCTATCTCACCACACGAGAGGGCTATAGACATTTGTGACCGCTATCACTACATAAGAAGCGGAGAAGGAAAAAATGTATTTCAAAAGATAACCAACTTTTCGTAACAGACACAAATAGAGTTTGATGATGGAATCAATATCAATTGGCTTTGTGATTCAGTAATAATTGCATTACAGTTATAAAAATAAGCTCGTCGATGATTGCGGATAACAATTATCGATGACCATAAAATACAACTATCGACATACGATGTCGAGTGATCGACGAGCATCTCAATTCGATAACGAAACCAATCTATAGCCAATCATTGTAAAATTTGTTTTAAGTGTTGGAAAAAAAAAAGGAAAAAAAAGAAAGAGATAAAGTGAAGATGTCGATTAAAGGCATGGATGTCTACATCGATGATGTAGCCATCAACAGTGGGACGACATCGACATCGACATGTAGTACGACGAGTTAACCACTTAAATCTAGCTAAGTGTTCGATAGGGAGGAGGACATGAAGACTCCGATGCCGATGGAACACAATAATATGGATCGACGGTTGAGGGACAGTGGCCTAGAGAGTTGTAACCATTTGTGATATGTTTGTTTAACCTTGATCCCATAGCCTGTTTTCAATGTTTAGCAAATCTGGCTTTGTTCCTGTTCATCATCAGAATGTGCTCGTACTGCTTGAACTCGATCCACAGCTTTCTTTGCCTGCAAGAAAGGAAAAAATTGCAAGAGTATTAAAGATAGTACAGAGTCGATCCACCTGCATAAGAGAGAGCTTCGGCGGGGGTTCAGTTACCTCCTGATCCCAGTTGGTACATGCATTCACTGTCATAAGCGCCATGACTTGTACAGAGAGCCCGCATATGATCCCCATCCATAGACCCTGCTTCAAGATCAGTAACTTGGACATCACTCAATGTCGAACAGACTTAAGTGTTTGCGCGCATTAATGTGTAGAGAGATTCATACCATCCCTCCGAGATGGAAGCGAAACGCAAACAGCACGGCAAAAGGGATCGCCACGACGTAATAAGCCCCGAGGTTTATCCAAGCGCAGAGATTCTGCCATCCGCATCCTCTTGCGGACCCTGTGTGAAGGACCCAAAATTCAATTCGGGCAACATGTGAAAAGGCTGATACAACGTTTCCTATGCTATCTGTAATCAGGAGATCTGATATATACACATGAAACTATCCTAAAACGGCTTACACAGAGGAGTATATCTACTAGCCACTAATAGAATGGAAATCCGAACAAATGGAGTCGAATTTAGGACCTGAAAGGACACACTGAAACCCGTCCAAGAAATCCGAGAGAGCGAGAAGCGGCATCATTCTGGCGACGTATGTGATAACTTCCTCTTCGTTGCTGTACAGCTTTCCCCAAACGTGGCGTACCAAGATCGTCCCAATTCCAACTATTGCGCCCTCCGTGATGGCGATGGCGATCATAACTCGCAATGCTAAACACGCGACTGCAGCGCGGCCCGCACCTAATTCGTTCGACACTCTAGTACTGCACGAATAAACAGACTCTTAGGAGAGTCTTACTTAATCAACATTTTTTTCAGTTTTCTGCAAATGTATGAACTAGGATCAACCACAGATCTGGATTGATAAACAGATTATCAAGCGAAGGGAATGACTCAACGAACCTGATTGCTCCACCGAGACCGACAGAGATCATGTAGACCATCCAACAAGTGTTGAGGCTGCAAAAATATGGACATGAACGTAGTTCTGAACTTCTCATTCCATGAAAAAAGACAGCAGTCCTGGTTATACTTCTTCCAGTTGATCAGTGATTTCATTTCATACCTAATTGATAACACAGATGTCTCGAGTTTCGGATTTGGCAGAAGACCCGATAGGAGAACAACCATCTCGAAGGACCAATACTCGAAACTGCGAAAGAAAGTAAATCAAGAGACAGGTGATTTGAGTATACTAATATAAGGCTAGGACTCTCACTTTTGAAATTGTGAACTTAGATTTACAGAGTCTGATCAATTATCATCAAAACATTTTTCTTCTAATCATATATTTTGGCATCACATTAGCAAACATAAGCACAAATTTGAAATTGCTACTCACCAAATCATAACTGCTGAAGGAACAGCAAGCTTCACGAAGCTAACGATGTCGCGCAAGGCCTCTCTCGTGAAACCGGTCCAAGTTTTGACGCAAGAGGGAGAGAGCTTCACGTAAATCGCCAGCAGAATCACATTGTTCCAATTCGAGATCGTGTTCGCCAAAGCAGCCCCTCTACTTCCTAGTCCGAACTTAAAGATGAAGACCCAACAGACGCCTATGTGAAGGCAAGCAGTAACCAAAGAGCTTATCGTCATTGGTAAAACGTTATTCTGCGTCTGCAAGAACCGGTTCAGGCATTGGAGGAGGCCATACGCGAATAGACTCGGCATCATCCAACGATTGAAAGTTCCGGCTTCCGTGGAAATCTCGACGTCTTGGCCGAAAGCTATGAGAATGTCGGCGGTGTAGAGCCATATGACTGTCAGAGGGATGCTTAGGCATAGAAGCGTAAGCATGGCTCGTTGTGTGTAAACTCCAAGCATGTGATACTGTTTGGCTCCATAGGCTTGGCCACACAGCGTCTCCAATGCACTTCCCATTCCTAACTGTCATTAGCCATTTTTGTTAAATCATATCAGTTTGAGAACAAAATGAAAATCTAAGTTTGCAACCTAGGAATTATGCTCAAAGTATAGTCGACCTCAGCAGATGTAACATGTTATATCGACGAGCGGCGTCATGCGTGGAAATTCAACACCAGAGAAGCATAGAATATGTTTAGAGACAAGGATAGTGAAACCTTGGAGATAAATCTCAGAAAAGTTTTACCATGACTTCTTCGAATTTAGCACCCGAATTTCGTCTCGAGGCAACCAATCAAACTTCTTTTCCTTTCAAATTTATGTAATGTTACAGTAAAGATGTGCATTGCACCTAAAAATTATGTTGCGATATGTCGATTTATTTCATGTCTTGCTCGATTTTGTATCTTGTGCTAATTACCTCAATCATTATGTCTGTTCCTCTCTTAGACAATCACACACAACAACTACTACTATGTGTTAGAAAATCCAAGCTAATAGGTGGAGGGAGACCACATGATATAAAAAGCATACATGATTCATTCACAATGGATGTGGGACAACAACTTCAACACCTCCCTCACATGCAAACCGGATACCACGTTAAAAAGTCCAACCCAAAAGCTTAAGCTGATATGTGGAAGGAGACCACATAATATAACGAGCATACATGACCCATTCACAACCGATGTGGAACAATAACTTCAACACTATGAACTAATAGGGACACGAATGTTGCATCATAGTCAACGAGGCGTGAGAAAGTGATGGAATGGAGAGCATACCAAGACGCTGAAGCCGGTGACTGAAGCAAAGGAAGTGGCCATGGATGCACCGGAGAGAGGGAGCTCCCCGAGGTGGCCCACGAACATGACGGAGATCACTTGCACGCAGTACTGCAGCATACTCACTCCGATCAGCGGCCCCGACAGGCATACCTGCTTCTTCAATTCTCCGGTTATGATCGCGCGGTTCTCGTCTCTTCGAGCCGAGCTGCGCGAAGATTTTCTGTCGTCATCTTCATCGAGCTCGTGTTCAAGATCTCGGTTTCTGTTTCTGTTTTGGATCAGAGGAGATTCAAGAAGAGCCGCTTCACCAATCTCTTGATCTCCTCCTCTCCCTCCCATTCTTTATGGGGTTCGGTCAATGAGAGAACCTCTCTCTCTCTCTATCTCTACCACCTTCAGCAGGTTTGGCCTTGTTCCCTTTTTGTTTGTTTACGTATGGATTGTTCACAAATTATTTGCAAGGCAACAAAAGTCGCCGCACCCCCATCAAATGAATACAGTTTAATTAGAGTCATTTAGACATCAGGTTGCTATCAACGACATCAAATTTAGTAAATTAAGGCTCGAGCTGTTGTAATTAATTCTACCTCTAATTGAGCTCGAATTGGAAATATCAAGCTCAGTTGAGCTCTAGTTAAGCGCTTATCTTAGAATATTAGAAGTTTTGTCCTCTGTTTTGTGTGTGTGTGTGTGTGTGTTTTTTTTTTTTTTTTTGGGGTTTTGATGTTGTCAATTCCATGAGCTTAATAATTACTGATTCAAGGGGACAACTTTTTTTTTTGGTCGGACAAGGGGACAACTTTACACAGAGGAAAGGGTAACAAAAAGCGTACTTCATTTTTCGGGCTCTGGCCCAGACAAGCCCGAAATGGGTCCGGGCCTAATGGCATTTGCTTCCCAAGCCCGAACTTTTTGAGCCGGGTCACTGCCCAAGAAAAACCCCCGGTCGGACCGGTCGGTGATCAACTCCACCGAGTCTACTCACTGCCCGAGCTTCTCTACTGCCGCTCTATTGTTAACAGTTATCACCTCGAATCGCTATCGTCCTTTTGAGGAGCCTGGTCCATTGCTTACATTACCCTCTTTTCCCTAGTCTCTCTCACCTAATCACTCCCCAGCTCACTCATATCAAATTCGAGAGGCATATCATCATAAGCCATCATGTAGACATCAGCGTCGTATTATGAGTCATGGTTGTTGCATTCTCTCGATTGTCTTTAGGGATCAACACGAGGCATGGAGGAACATGCCTCGCAGCGAATCAGGCCGTGACGGGGCCAGAATATGCCCTACCCTACTCGGTACCATGAATTCACTCCATTTGTCTTTTTTAAATGTACTTTCATGTACTCTATGTATCTATTATGATAATAATGAAATATAAGAAAGACGTAAGAATAACCTTTTCGCTTATAAGCTTTACATTTTTATAGGAGATGCAAGCTCGAGGAGCTCTCTAGATGAGCAATGTGGAATATTTTTTTTTTTTGTTTGGTCGCTATGTTCTATATGATCCTCCATCCAAATTCTAAAGTTGGATCTTCATTCATTGATTGACACGTGTTCGGCAGGCTCACATTTCAGGTTTTTCAAAAATCCCATTCTCACTCACTTGCTCTCTTCCATAAACACTCCCACCTTGTCTCCTCGGACAGTTACTCTCTTCTCCGTCACGAAAAAATTGAGTGATGCTGAAAAATTTCGAATAACAATTGAAGTGTGAACTTGGCGGCGAAACGCGAGTGACGCAGGTCGGTACTGCCTGCATGGTAAGATCACAGTGAAAATGACTCCTTGCCCACTCTCAGATAATGATGGATTTGATATCAAGATAAAAAATAGTAAGAAAGTCAAAGATTGTGGGATTTCTATATATTTCGATGTACATAATAAAGAGTACATGAGCTTATCTATAGACTTTGGAATATGACTATAAATAGCAACAGAGTATTATAACATCAATTACAATCTATAAGGAAGATATCCAGATTCTACTCAATGTCCTAAATATCTCTACCAGTCCGTAAATGTAAATTGAATTATTTAAATACAAGATTGGAGAGATTGTTATGTCCATATGAGGGTGAAAAGTACAAAAAAATATATGCATAAACCTATTGCATTCATGTCAATTCAGTTCAAAATATTTTAATTGTATTAATTTTTTTTTGGTCGAAATTAAGTCATAAACATTTTGACGATTTGCCAATATAGTCTATCCAATTAATTTTGGCCGAAAATTGCCGATATAGACGCAAGTCGTCCTACATAGTACGAAACTTTTTACATTTCGTTAATATTATTTTATTTCATGTGGACGACGAGGGGTGCGGCACTCGACCGGTCGCGAGCTTGGGCGATGCCTTAGCAACCCTAGCCCTGTCGATGGCCTGGACTGTTGTTTAGCTAACAATAACACATAGAGGGGGTGAATAGGTGTATACAAACAAACTCGATAAAATAATGCGAAATTGTAAAACTTCAAGTTCAATAGGAGCATATAAAGTAAATAGAACTATGCAGTGCCTCTACAAAAAAAAAAATCAATAGATGCAAGTAGAGAGTAGAAGACGATGCACAGGAGATTATAATGGTTCGGCTTTTAAAAACCTACGTCCACTCTCCCACACTAACAACCTACTGGCTGGATTCCACTAAGTAATCACATGAGAGATTACCGAAAGATGTGATTGCTTGACCACAAGCACTTCCAACGGAAGCGAGCTCTGCCTCTATCAAGGCTATTCTACTCTACACACTTGACTCTATATACACCTCTCACAAGATTTACAAATATGCGCTCGAGTAGACAATTTTGAACAGGTAAAGCTCTCTTGAATAAGGATGTTGAACACTCTTGATCTCTCTCTGGTCTTAGAACTTGGTGCTCCTTAAATACTCTTCGTTCTTCCAATCTTCTGTTGGACAGAACCACATCGAGAAACAATCACCAATAACTAGCCGTTGGTTGATTGCCAATTAAGGATCACGAGTCGTTGAGAGAAGTCTGAGTTTGAGAGGATTTGCTCGCTCATACAATCAAATCATGGACTCCTTATCACAAGCTTCTATAAAAAGAAATTTATCTACGGATGATTGCCAATTAAGAATTCTCATAAGGAAAGTAAAGAGAATATCTTTGTGATTGCCAATCAATAAAATTTAACTTAGAAACGTAGTTGAATAATCAGCGAGGATTTAAATTTGAAGATCGAAATATATCTCTTTTGTATTCATCCTCTGCCACGGGTCTTGCTTCTATCAGAATAGAGATATTAAAAACGTTAAGTGTAAAGGCATAGAGATGCATTTATGATATTCCTCGAGGAGTAAATCAAAGTCTTTTCAATCAAAGTAGTATAGTTTGGTTTCATTCAAAATCAAACATAAGTTCCTCAACATGGGCGAGGGGTGCAACTCTCGCCGGACACAATGAAAAAAACAAAATATAAAGAAAAATTGATAAGACTTTAGAAAATATATAAAATTTGTGTACGGTGGTGGCCGTGCTAGGATGATTGATATCAATGTCAGTGATTTCCGATCAAAATTGGTTGAATGGATTACAATGACAAATTATAAAAAGATTTAAAACTCAATTGATATAATTAATGGGTTTAGGATTAAATCGATGGTATAATAACATTCGACAACAAACGCATCCCGTGGTTTTGAGAGAAGACACGTATGGAGGGAAAAGCCAAAGACCCCGTGGTTTTGAGAGAAGACTCGTATGGTCGTTGACTCATTTTGTCTGCATATATCCACCCACGCCCCTTGAGCGTCAAGAAAAGGACGAAGGCAGCGAAAGACATATGACACTCCTCCCCTATCACGTCCCATCACCCACATAACACCACCAACCTCCCTCCACAAAGACATTCGGCCCCTCCCCCCTTCTCTCTCTCCTTGTTTGCGTAGTAAAAGGAGTGGGCGAAGGCGGCTGAGAGTCCGAAGACCTGCTGCTGCAGCTGTTTCCCCTTCTAATCTTCCTCGTCTATCCATGGATGAAGAAACGAAGCAGAAGATGGACGAGACACTGCTGGTGAAGAGGGAGGACGGAGACAGTAAGAGCGATGGCATCGCGTGGGGAGCCGTGAGGGAGGAGGTGAAGAGGGTGGGGCTCATAGCGGCGCCCATGGTGGTGGTGATATCGTCGCAGTACCTCCTCCAGATGATCTCCGTCATGATGGTCGGCCACCTCGGCGAGCTCTCCCTCTCCAGCACAGCCATCGCCATCTCCCTCGCCGGCGTCTCCGGCTTCAGCCTCCTCGTTCGTACCCTCTCTCTCCCTCCCTCTCTTCCCTTCACGTTTTTAACTCTTTTGTCTTGGATTTCTTTACCGGGGTGCAATTTTTCTTACTGGACGAGCGATTTTAACATCAAGACACGATCTGTGACTACTTGTTTGAATTACGTACTTGCTATCTGTTTCCATATGGCCAATCCTGTGCTTCCATATACTCTAAAAATTGCTGCACTTCAGCTAAAAATTAAATTTTTAAGTAGCAGACTCAGCCTAATCATTTTCACGGCACGACCGGAAGGCGGTTTGTCACTTTCATTCTTTTCGAACAAATGAACTCCACCATCTAATCTATGATGATAATAGCGACAACATGTGTGTCAGAGGCTCTCAACCAAACAGTGGAGTATATGTCCCAAAATATTTGTCGTGATCGACCCTTTTGAAGCATCTGTCTATGGCAGTTGAATGTATATAATTATGTCTTTACGAAAACTATTACTTATAGATGTTGGATTTGTGAGGATTCCCGAGGGCATTATAGGCACATGAATGGTACTGAATAGTCCAAGATGGGGGGCTAGTTTAGTATTACCTTCCTGTTGACGATGTCTTGACTTGGGGCAGCTTAAGTTGGTCTCTTTCAAAATTATGGCGTGTTAGAACTGGTCTAAAAGATAATCATGATTTAACCCAGGTTGGTGAGAATGGGGAAAAAGCACGTTCTCTCTTTAATCAGGGATATGCTCTTGAACAGTGTTGGAGATAGATAGGGGACAAAATCACATTATTGGGTTTTTTCAAGTGAGCGATATTCAATTTGCCAACTATAATTCTTGACATTATTTTATCAATCAGTTTAGTGTTAACGTGACCCTATGTGCTTTCTCAGTGGTTTCCTGGAGTTCTACATGTACAGTACTGAAACAAGCTTGTTACATTCCGGGCTCTTCTGTCAGTTGACTTGCTCATGTTATATCTGCAAAACACACAGCACATAGTCGTTTATGTATGTGAGAATCCAGAAAAGTCTATTGTGCTATGTTTGAAAACTGATCAACAACGGTGATGAACCTGCATGTTGACATAAAAACTGACAATTCCATCCATTTTGGCTGCTTCTATGGGACGTATGTTTAAGACTAGTCTGTACGAACGAATTTTGATCCAAAGCTGTATGGGAGATATCGATTGTTTCATTTACAGATGGCTAAAATTTTTAGTTCATGACTTTGCAACAACAGCTTGGCATGGCCACTGCACTGGAAACGCTGTGCGGACAAGCCTACGGAGCTCAACAATACCACAAGATTGGGACGCAGACATACACGGCGATCTTCTCTCTGACCGTAGTGTGCGTCCCTCTCTCTTTCCTCTGGTTCTACATGGGCAAACTCCTCGTGTTGATGGGCCAAGACCCACTGATCTCGCGCGAGGCAGGCAGGTTCATAGTGTGGCTCGTCCCTGCGCTCTTTGCGTATGCGGTGCTCCAGCCGCTGGTCCGTTACTTCCAGATCCAGAGCCTCACCACTCCGATGCTCATAGGCTCCTGTGCCACGCTCTGCTTACACGTGCCTCTCTGTTGGGTCCTCGTGTTCAAGTCCGGGCTACATAACCTTGGAGCCGCATTGGCATTGGGAATTTCTTATTGGTTGAATGTGATCTTTCTCGGGCTGTACATGATGTTCTCTAGCGCATGCCAAAAGACGCGTGCACCGGTGTCATTGGAGATATTCCGAGGCATTCAGGAATTCTTCCGATTCGCTGTTCCATCAGCTGTCATGATATGGTAACTTATCTTCATGCCTAAGTGCTACTTCTACGTGAATTTCTTTGTTTTCTAGTAGCAGTGCATGTGTATATGCTGTTTATATTGAATCATGACGGATGCTAGGTCTAGTAAGTCTACGTTACATATTTTGTATACTAGCAGTCTAGCAGTACCAGATGTAAGGGATTGTACATAGGTTTTGAATGTGACCCATTTGTTTCACTTGAAGTCTACGGCCTCACTTCATTTATCAGTTTGGTATACCGCCCTATGTACACCTAGCATTAATCTTTCATTTCTCTTGATTGCAAAATGAACTTACTCATCTTTTTTGTTTTTCTGTTTGAGATATTTTCTATTGATGGAGTTTCTTTCTGTGTACTCATTTGGATGGATTGTAGCCTTGAATGGTGGTCATTTGAACTGCTCATCCTGCTTTCTGGGCTTCTACCCAATCCACAGCTTGAAACTTCAGTTCTCTCTGTGTGGTATGTCCCATCTTTCATGTTACATTTTTCGTAACTTGACTAACATCAGATTTTTGGAGCTGTGTATCGATCTCAAGTTCTAATTTTCTTTTTTGTTTAATCTCATGAATAGTCTCTCGACGATATCGACACTTTACACAATACCATTTGGGGTTGGAGCTGCTGGAAGGTTTGTAAACTCGTCTTGTAGCCTCTAGGGGCATGTTAGACTGACCCCCATAGTACAATTGGAATATTTTAACAGAGCCCTAACTCTTTTTTGCTGTCTTTCTTCAATAACAGCACGAGAGTTTCCAACGAATTGGGAGCCGGAAACGCGCAGGCAGCTCGTGTAGCTGTCTATGCAGTGTTGCTTATAGCAGTCACTGAGACAAGCATTGTGAGCTCAGTCTTATTTGCAACCCGGAAAGTCTTTGGTTACACCTTCAGCAACGAAAAGGAAGTCGTGGACTACGTGACGAAGATGGCTCCTCTCCTTTGCCTCTCCGTCATCATAGACAGTTTACAAGGTGTCCTTTCAGGTATAACTCGACCTCTCCTTATCATTCGGAGAAAACTGTCTAAACTTGATCTCAGTAGACCCCTGGAACCATGATTTAGGAACAAGGAAGCCTACACTAGATAAGTCCATCGCCTACTCGATCGATTAATGCAGTCAGTTTTCCGTTGTGATGTTGTTTCGCTCGATCAGGTATTGCGAGAGGATGCGGGTGGCAACACATTGGAGCTTATGTGAACCTGGGGGCATTCTATTTGTGTGGAATTCCAGTTGCTGCAACTTTGGCCTTTTGGGTGGGATTGAGAGGAGTGGGACTTTGGATAGGGATTCAAGTGGGTGCTATTGTACAGACATCGTTGCTCTCTATTGTGACCTGTTGCACAAATTGGGAAAAGCAGGTAAATTATATTTTCCCATACTAGTCAAATCAACAACATGCCTTTGTGGATGACTTCTTAGCAGCTGTATCTTAATCAACTTGGTGCTAAACTTTCTTTTGGTGTTGCAGGCAAGCAAAGCAAGGGAGAGATTATTTGACGGAAGCTTTTCTGCCGATGATGGATCGATTATCTGAGCTCAAGCAGAGCTTTAATCATTGCAATTCTCTAGCTCTCCAGTTGTAGTAGTTCTTGATTTCAGTGATATCACATACCTAGATTGCATTAGATTACGCGTGGCATCCAGACGTCTGCATATTTCACTCAAATTCACTAAACAAGGTCACCCATGTCTGCACAAATGTCCAACCTCTGAACATCAGCCAGCATTCAACAATCACAAGCATAAGTCATGTATGAACATCAGTCATTCAAATAAGAGTTTGGGGTAATTTCATTGCCTTGCCTGAAATGAAAATGCTTATCATATCGAGTTATTAGGCAGGTTATAGCTAGATTCTTGGTCATTTTTAGATACTGTTTCATAAGAAATCTAGATATTTTGGTCGAGTGACGTTGTTAGCTGTCATCATTTATATTTATCGTATCGTGTTGCTGTGGAGAGCCCTTTTCGGGATATGAAGCTGTTAGCATGACAGTCTGACAGTATAGTCAGTTATTTCTAGCCACCAAACTATCTCTCAATCAATGAGTGCTTTATGCAAAACACGGGATGATAATGTGTGGATCTATGGTTGAGATTGTATAGTCCTTGACAATACTGTTAAGGAAGCATTTTCTTTTGGGATATCTTCGAATTAAGTGCTTAATCGGCTTTTTGAAAGGAAAAGAAATGCGGGATTCATCCTAAACCTTAGCAGCATCAAACATGAATCGGCATCCAAAGTTAATGACGCTTCTTACCTATAAGTAGCAACTGACGATAAGTAGTAGCCAGTCCTTCTTTGTTCATGCAAAGTCCCTTTCACATTGAAAGTTAGAAGGAGCCAAACTGCAAAAGCTCCGCTTCTCCTCTCGGAGTCGGTACAGCAAAACAAATTGGTCCCAGGAATTTTTCTTTTTACTTATCGTTCGACATGCGTCATGCCCGATATGCCACTCCTCTTTCTTTTATGTAATCCTTGGACATGAGTGTAAAGGCCCGACTATTCGGATGCTCCTGAAACACCCTATGTACCAATTAAGTTTAGGACTTTGGTCTTTATAAATGGCTTTGATTCAAAGCAGTTTACGTGCGGTAAACCAATTGGGATATGGAAGTGCCTGTCGTATCAGGACCCAATGCCAACGGTGAGTAGGTGTCGGCCCTTATTGTCTCTATTCGCCAATTCCCCCCCAGATATTCTCTCTCTCTCTCTCTCTTTCTGTCTAGGTCCATATCAGATGAAATTGATTATCTGTTGATTGGGGTTTGCGAAGATGTTACATACACGGCTTCACGAACGGTGATAGAAAATATTTGTCGTCTCGTCACGCATGAGAGTTCAGCTCTTGTCCGTATGCTAAGGGCGCGCATGGTAACGCTTCTGAAATTAAATTTCTGCTCCAGAAGCGAACGGTGATAGAAAATATTTGTCGTCTCGTCACGCATGAGAGTTCAGCTCTTGTCCGTATGCTAAGGGCGCGCATGGTAACGCTTCTGAAATTGAATTTCTGCTCCAGAAGCGAACGGTGATAGAAAATATTTGTCGTCTCGTCACGCATGAGAGTTCAGCTCTTGTCCGTATGCTAAGGGCGCGCATGGTAACGCTTCTGAAATTGAATTTCTGCTCCAGAAGCGAACGGTGATAGAAAATATTTGTCGTCTCGTCACGCATGAGAGTTCAGCTCTTGTCCGTATGCTAAGGCCACACATGGTAACGCTTCTGAAATTGAATTTCTGCTCCAGAAGCGCTTCTGAAGCAGAAATTTGTTTGGTAATACAACTTCTGAAGCATAAATCCGTTTAGTTAAGCAACATTACATTTCTACTTCTGAAGCATATTTCTACTTTTAAAGTTATTTTTGAGCCAATTTCAGAAGTTAAAAAAATTACTTCTCTTCAAGAAGTAAAAATTTATCAACATCAATATCTTGCTCACTTCGGCCTCTTTTCATTTTCAGCGCATCTCTCTCCCAACCATCGCCCACCGCCGAGCCGCCGCCGCCCCCCCTCTCCGCCCTCCACCGCCCACCGCCATTGCTCGCCACCGCCGCCAGCCGCCGCTGCCAGGTCGTCACCTCCGGCCGTCGAAGTAAAATATAAATAATATTTTTTTATTTTAAAAAAGTAAGTAATATTTTTTTAAGAAATTTTAAAAAAATAAAAAATGAAGTAGAAATTTTTCGGTTGCAGACAATAATTTTTCGTAGAAGAGTCTGTGTTAATAATGTTTTAGAAGTAGAAATTTTCAACGTTACCAAATGAATTTGTATTCCAGAAGCAGAAATTTTGTCATCTTATCAAACGCTTATATCTAATCGGAAATGAACTTCTAGAGCAGAAGTAGAAAAATCAACTTCTGGCCAGAAGTTAATTTCTGAAGCAGAAGTGTTGCCATGCGCGCTCTAATCTGCTGCCAACCCTCGCTGCTGTTTCATTAGGATTTGTTGTATTCTCATTTGTTTTTGTCCACTTCCTGTGTTCCGAATGTTAGTATTTTTCTTCTGCAGTCTACAAACACTTTGTTTAAATGTGGATAACACATTTGCACGCAAGATATGTGTATCGAAACGGCGCCGTTCTTCAAAGGCAATTGTCTATGTCTATGATTTGATAGAAGTCACATGTATTCCTAAGACAAATCAAAATTTATTATCCTCCTGGTATTCAAGTTTTGAAAAGAATTCCTTACTTGCCGAGTTGTGTTAATTTTATGACTTTGGCATGATATTTATGGTGAGTGTCATCAGATAAAGTCAAGACCCCATCATCCGCACGCAAAGGCCAAAAGAAAATCATGGGAGCTATGGAAACTGAATGTCTATCTAAGTGCTTAAGATAAAGAGCATGGACAGCGAGAGAGAGTGGGAGAGACACGTAACGCGTTGGGATATGGAAGAGGGCGAGAGTCTGTTAGCGAGCAGCGGGAGAGAGAGAGGCCGCGGCGGCGTTTCCGCATCGAGCTCGGGATGGAAGGCATTGAAGGAGGAGACGAAGAGGATGGGGTACATAGCAGGGCCGATGGTGGCAGTCAATCTGTCGCAGTACTTCCTGCAGATCATATCGGTGATGATGGTGGGTCACCTGGGCGAGCTCTCTCTCTCCAGCACTGCCATCGCCATCTCCTTCTGCGCCGTCACCGGCTTCAGTCCCCTCGTACCTCTCTCTCTCTCTCTCTCTCTCTCTCTCTGTACGTATCTGAGATCGATATGCATGCTCGTGTGTTAGCTTATAGAACAGTATCTATCATTTTCATTCACCAAGTTTTGTATGCTTATTGATGCAGTTCGGCATGTCGAGTGCCCTCGAAACTCTTTGCGGACAAGCATATGGAGCTGAGCAATACCACAAGTTCAGCATCCAAATCCACACCGGCATTTTCTGTCTCATCTTAGTCTGTCTCCCCTTGTCGCTCGTATGGATCTTCATGGGGAAACTACTGGTTCTCATGGGTCAAGACCCCGAGATCTCCCTCGAGGCGGGTAGATTCGCCACCTGCCTCATTCCCGCGCTCTTCGCTTACGGAACTCTCCAGCCTCTGGTCCGGTACTTCCAGACCCAGTGCCTTGTCTTCCCTCTGCTCGTGAGCTCTCTCGTGACGCTAGTTTTCCACATATCGCTCTGCTGGACCCTGGTATTCTACTCTAGCTTCCGTAACCTCGGAGCAGCGATAGCCATAGGCCTGTCCTACTGGTTGAACGTGATTCTGCTCGCATTTTACATGAAGTATTCCCCAAACTGCGCGAAGACAAAGACCCGTGTGGGGATCTCCATGGAGCTGTTCCGAGGAACGAGAGAGTTCTTCAGCTTCGCTGTCCCTTCTGCTGTCATGATTTGGTGGGTACTCTCTTTCTTTCGCCTTAGCTTTAAGTTTTCCTGTTTTAGACCAAATGATGCATTTTCGTCCTAGTGATTTCAGCCTTGAGTGGTGGTCGTTCGAGTTTCTGACGATGCTCTCTGGGCTTCTCCCCAACCCGAAGCTCGAAACTTCAGTCCTATCTGTGTGGTATGACCTTAGGCTTTCGCCTGCGAGTTCTTTCTGGTTTTGCTTGCATGCTCAAAACTTTTAATACCTTCCTTCCAAAGGGAAAAAATTGCAGAGCTGATTGATTTTCTATTTCTCGATGCTCGGCAGCTTGGCAGTGCTCGCAACACTCTATACGATCCCAGATGGACTTGGGGCGGCAGTAAGGTTTGCACCCAGAAACTCGCACATAGATGTTACCATGTATGCACATATGGCTAACCGTTATCATCTAATTTTCTTCGATTTTCTACTAAAAGACACAAGTATTTGATCCTAGCACACGGGTTTCGAATGAACTAGGAGCAGGGAATCCACAGGCGGCTCGCCGCGCCGTTGGCATTGTCATGCTCATTACGGTGTTGGGGGTTGCTGTGGTAAGCACAATCCTGTTCACCACCCGTCGCTCATTTGGCTACATATTCAGCGACGAGGAAGAGGTGGTCCATTATGTTGAGTCCATGGCTCCTCTTGTGTGCCTATCTGTGATACTAGACAACTTACAAGGAGTCCTTTCAGGTTCATTCCTTGGAACATTTGATCAGATAAGAGTTAGCAGCAATCTCTTTCCTGAGAATTTGGAAACCCCAAGTGATTTCTTCTTTTCTCTTTTCTGGTTCTGTCCCAGGTGTGGCCAGAGGATGTGGTTGGCAGCACATTGGAGCGTACATCAACCTTGGGGCATATTACCTTTGTGGGATTCCCATTGCTGCAATGTTGGGTTTCTATGCACACTTGAGAGGAAAGGGGCTTTGGATTGGAATTCAAATCGGATCTCTTGTTCAGACGGTTCTGCTAATTATTGTCACGACCTGCACGGATTGGGACAAGCAGGTACTTGCTTGCTCCTAGCTCGATCCTTGTGAAAACAAACCTAAAAGAGTACCCATCCCGATGCAGCAATGCTGCTTTGTTATTGATTGCTAGGAATCAATGAGGATTGAAGAGGATTATTCATCATCTTGAATTCATCCTTTCAATTCTTAAGTTAAGCCAAGACTCTCAGCTTCCGGCCATTAGTCTTCTTAACGATTCAATTAGGACGGAACTAGATGCGTGTGATTTCGTCGGACAATTTTACCGCGATATTAACAACCACTGTGTTTCTTGTTTTCTCCATTTCCTGATACTGCAGGCAGACAGGGCAAGGGACAGAATATTTCATGGAAGATCTCAGACTAACAATGCCCTGGAGTGAGCAAGCAAAAGAGTTCTTAGGAAGAAACTCATGCTCAAATCAATTCTTTGCCCTAGGTTAGTGGCTGAAGTTTGCTGATAGAAAGTGAAGACTGCTTTGCATTGCATGAGAACGGATCATTTAGACCACCGCACGATGTGAAGCTACTTTCAAAGTAATGAAATGTGCAACCTCTCTATTCTCTCCCCCTTGTCAACGCGACCAGTTCCTTCTTTCGCTCTCTTTTCTTTTAGGCTAAGAACAAGCAGTTTCTATTGACAGCATTGCATTTGCATCAATGACAGAAGTTCGCTCCTTTCCATGAAAGTGGTCAACTTATACAGTACTATATTGCTGGGTTTGATAAAGGCTATCTTGGGGGAAATGCAAAGGACACTGGATGAAAGGAATTCTTGAAAATGCAAATAGTGTTTAGTAGAGTGGAAGCAAAATTAGTTAGACGATGTTTGGAAAAAACTACACTTGTAAAGGATTTTTGCTATTTAAAAAAAAAAAAAAAAACTCACATCTTCTCCGGTGGTCAGATTTGGCCTTGCCGGGTGACCTAGCGTGATGAGGACATTTCTAGAGTTTGGAAAGTTTAGTGAGGGCAAAGTTGGAAGGAAAAAATACATTAGCATTCCGAAAATGCTAAAGCCGAGACCTGTCTTGGACTAAGAGACTTTATAGGACTTTGGAAATCCTTTGCATTTCCCAAAGCTCTCCAAAAGAATTTGTGAAATGGCTTGACTTTTGACCAAGGTTACTTTAGAGAGACCCAAAGTCCTTGGGAGGAGGCGATGCATTGAATGCTTTCGCTGATAAATGGCGATGGAAGGATACAAGTGGCTATGCATCAAGTGATCTCAATTTGCTCCTTAGACCCTTTCTTTGCATCCGCAGTAAGAAAACTACTGATATAAAAGTCAATACGCTAAGAAGTCCAGAAGGGCTTTCAGTGAATCGGTTAATGTCCTGCGCAAACTTGAAAAATAACTACAAATGGTTAAGACAAACTTACGCCAGCAACAGCACCACTGGTTGTGCAAAGCTTTGGTGTTTATGTTAGCAACAAATTCTTGTGATAAGCGATGGAAGCTTTTGAACAGGAGTAAAGAGAGTATGACTGAAGAGCAGATGTATTGAAAATGCTCCACTATAAACGAGGAACATTATACCACTATCACTAGTGTAAAAGAATATAAAACCCTCGGACTAGACGACCGATCAGTAAATTTGTACATCAATGCTTCACTAACAGCTATTTTCAAGTGCATCCTTTGCGGTAGTCTCAGACGCCGCACGCACTCTGATTGTACACACCAGTAAAGTTGTGAGCCCATAAAGTTCACCGCCCTATGAGCTTAACTGCCCATGCGCCACCCAAGTACAGACCAAGAAGAGGAGTGGCCAGCAGCATTTGAGTAAGAGGATCTGTTGATGGTGTTAATACAGCAGCAGCTACGACCGCACCTACAATTACATATCTCCAAATGGACAGCATTTGGTCTCCTGTTACCAGACCGACTTGTCCTAGAAGGAGCTGTATTACTGGAACCTGAAGGACAAGTGAAAATATCAGGAGTTGAACAAAGCTGTAGAAAACACCGAGTAAAGCAGAACCAGAACCACAATTTTTGCTCTTTAGTCGAATGAAGTCATTTATGCCTTTCATGAGGAATATCTCGTCATTGACAGGAAAGACTCCACGACCAGTTCCTAGCATTGATTTTGCTTTACTATTCAGCTTTCAAATAATGGGCATACACTGGTAGAGGATATGGTTGATGTCTAAATTTGCATTCTCTAGCACACAATACCACAATTATTGACTAATCTTATTAGTTGAACAGGGAAACGGAGAAATGAAGGATGAAACTAAAGTAGAGCTGTTTTCTAATAATTTCTTATATCAATCATGTTGAACAAAATTATTGCTAGAAACCCTTGGTCAAAAAACGAAAAAAATTCTACTTTTCAATAATGATATTTCACGCTTTTTCTGATCAAGTCTCTAGACTTTTAATTTGTCTAATAAAGTCATGCTACTTTTACAAACTTTCTAATCAAGTCCCTTCGACATTAAATCTGATTAAATTAAACTGATGTAGCCCTTTGATGCGGATAAAACTTTTCCATTATGGATGTCCAAGTGGGCGTCCACATCGGCTAAATTTTATACGCATCATACTCCGACGTTGTCTACATTGGCTAAATTTTTCCACACGTCCTTGTGAGCATCCCCATGTTTTATGTGTATCACACTTTGGCATCTTTCCAGAGTCATGTAAACTGAATTGGATCGGATTTAGTGTCAGATGGACTTGATTAGAAAAATCGTGAAAGTAGAAGGACTCAATTAGACAAATTAAAAGTACATGGAACTTGATCAGATAAAGTGTAAAAAATCAGGGACCAGAATAGTAGAACTTTCCAGAAAACATAAGACTTATTGCTAGAAGCATGGGATGAGTTTCCATTCATCCAGTATTTCATTCTCTCCAACATTGGAGGAAGCCCATGCATAAACATCAACTACAAATCCCATTATCAATTCATTGGGCAGTAAAAACTCCTTCCTATTCCATCTTTCCGATCCAAAAATATCAACTGTTAAATCCTAATTATCAATTCATCGGGCAGAAAAAACCCCTTCCTTGTGTCCATCCATTATCTTCATCCTTAAAGCAACAGTTTTGTGTCATAAAATTTTCAGAAAAACTCCCAAAAGATCATTAGAAGTCTCCATGGTTAACTCAACACTCAGACGCGTAAAAGTCCCCACAAAACAAATTTTAGGGAGACAAAAGAAAGCAACAAATTCATATCATTCTATAAACTTGCAAACTAAAGTTTTACCTGAAAAGATATGCCAGTGCTGAACATGAGCACTAGCACAAACTCAAAGTATTGATCAATGGACCACAGTGACTCAACGGCCCCTTCCGCATAACTCACAAAGAAATTCAAGGCTGCTGGAGTGAGAATTAGGTAGGAGAACACAATGCCAGCATAGAAAAGCACAGAAGACCCTAAAACAATAGGCCCGAGGAACCTCCTTTCTGCTTTCGTTAAACCTGGAAGAACAAAGGCTATGATCTCATAGAGAATAACAGGGCTTCCTAGGAGAAGACCGCAGTATCCAGAAACCTGCAGTATGAAATAAAATACTTAAATTGTAACAGCACGCCATCATCATATACAGATCACCCAACCATGGTTTGATCAAGGCATGAAAAAATGTGAACACAATCAAGCAAATACTCCATGCATGCTAAATATCGACTCTTCTACTGTTTATAAAACTTGATAATATGAAAGAGCTCAGGCATATATTGTTATGTTAGAATTGCCAACTCAGGTCCCACAATCTGTTGATTCAGACAACGAAGCAACAGGAGTCCACCCCATTGGCAGGTTCACATAATAAAAAATTTCGTTGTGCAAGCAGACCTAACAAACACAATCTGCTTGCTAATGAACTGGTACAACTATTCTAGTCATGATGGATCCATGCAATCCACATTGATGATGGAATCACTTGACTTGTACAAAAGACACATGGATATTGGCTCACCAACTCTGTGTGTGCGCGCACTCGTGTGTGAGAAAGAGAGAAGAAGAGACCTTCAAAGTTGTAAAGAAGAATTCACCAGGAGCCAGTTGCAGAAATCTAACACCTTGTGTTTTAACGGGAGCTTCCAGAATCACTACTAACTCTTTTGAGAAAGCAAAGCATCCCAACATAGCAGCACCAACTGCCATAACAGACACAAATAATCGTTGTCTCAGCTCTTCAAGATGATCAAATATACTCATTTCCTTGTCATCTGGGAGGAGCTCTTTATCAGGATACAGAAGATCATAAAGGGGACTTCTTCCATCATCTTGGTTAAAGGTCTCAATGGTCTCTTGCCTCAAGGTATCAGCCTCACCTGCATCATCCACTAATGCGATGTCAGCTTACAGTTTTACTGCAGATGTAATTTAGACAAGCTCACTATATCCATTAATCAAATGTATGGCTTCGATAACAAATAAACTGCAATGAAATATTAGAATAGCAGAAAAATTGTAAAGATTTAGCCTGCATATACAGGCTGAAACTAAGAAGAAACATGTTTTCAGCGACAGACAATGCAGATGGAAAGTGCAAATTGGTTGTTGCACGGCTGCAACATCGTAATTCTTTTTCTGGTTTTAGGTTTGATTGAACATAGGTGAATTTATGCAACAGAAAGGAAAGAAAAGAAAAGACGTGTTTACTGTTTAACACAGCTAAAAGCTAAAATCACTTCAAATCAAATATACTCATCTATGCTGCATATACACATCACAAAGGAATGAAAAGACATAGCAACCACAAACAGACACTAAGATAACAGAGTGATTGCCAACGAAGTAGGAAGCACTCAGGACATGAAGAATGCAATGTGTTTTATGTTAAATAATACATAAGAAGAACCTCTCCAGTTGGTGCCCTATAGGATAACACAATTTCACCAAAAATGTAGCAAGAAATAAGTGTTTCAGGAACAACCTCTAAAGATGGTGCCCGATATGACAACACCATTTGACCAAACATATAGCACAGAAATCAATCTGATCATCCTCTAGGTTAATGCTGCAAACTATTTAAATTGCCCAATTATTACAAGAGGCAGTTAAGCTAAAATAATCTTAACCTACAAGAGATAGTCTAATTACAGGAAAAGCAAGAACTAAATAATCGAACATGTGCTATGAAATTGCATTTGCAGACATCAACCCCAATCCACCATTTCCTCGTTCAACTTCTTGTACATAAGCAAATCACACTTTGAAATTAGATTACTCTATGTCTAATCAGGACACTTCCAAATTAGTACTCTTCAACAAGAACCAACAAATCCAATACCAATTCGCAATTCATTACCTCCTTCTATCCAAGGACACCCAATCTTTCAACAGCCGAAAAAGAGCATAATTCACCAAGTTGCGAACACATCACAGGTTTCGACCAAAAAAAAAAAACACATCACAGGGAACAAAACAATAATAAATTCAGCACTTTACTAGGTCTATCTTCCACGGCCGAGCCAACGCTGCCACTAGTGCCCAACTCGGGTTGCTTATTCCCGCCATCATCATCCTCAAAGGCAAAGCAAACAACTTCACCGAAACCCTTGCGACTCCTCAAACTGCTCAAACCCAATCTCAATCTCGTTCTTCTTGAGCTACCGAAGCGAAGCGAGCTCAGGCCGCTTCTCCTCGTGGAACTAAGAGGGTTGAAGCAGCAGTTGCTGAGCTGCAAATGAGGGAAGAGAGCAGCGCTCGTACTCCCCATCTTCCGAGTTTCGATTTCAGGGCAGGAAATTGCAGGTCTCTCTGTTGCACGAAGAAGAAGAAGAAGAAGAAGAAGAAGAAATAATCTGAAGCTGCGTGTTTGGAACGATTGGCTGAGAAAGAGGTTCGGAGAAATCCTACAATTGAAATCAAAGCTTGATTGCTAGCACAAAAAAATAATATCGGAGACGTTGGCTCGCCGACGTCGTTTTTGACTCGTCGTCGTCGTGTGGTATAATCCGTAGCTAAAATGCGATTAAAACATTCTCGAATCTACAATATAAACTCAAAAAAAGAGTGCTTAGCCTTACAAAGAAATCGAAATTTTTAATATTAACATATTTTGAATTGACATACTTTGCATGGTAATCAGGGCACCGGGATAGTCAACTTTCTTACATGTCACGTGCTTTGGGCATGTTCGGATTCATTTAATCGTGTTCGTGTCGTAAACGGGTCAATCCCGTCGCCCACGAACAATAAGCATGTTTCGGGAGCTGAATCATTTGACCCATTTGACCCGTTTATGACATGCTTAGCCACGGACTAATTAAGCAAATCAATGTATTTTCTTGTGAGGGGAAGGTGAAATTCTAACCCATGCTCATAGTGGGCTGGTTGGCTCTTTTCTTCTCCCTCTTTTTTTTTTTTTTAAAAGCAAATTTAAATTCATACCCTTATTATTCTACACTATTTCTTTCTTAAAGCATATACATTGATTCATAATTTCCTCCCTTATACTAATTTGCTTGTTACATATCATCGTCTACCTTTTATTTTCTATTCCAATAGTGTATTATCCTATGAATCTCACTTTCCTTTGGTGTACATAATTGTCTTCACTAGTAGTTATTTGCCGGTAAAGTATGGTTTTTAGAGGGTGTAATTTCTCTTTGGTGGTCATAAGTTCTCTTGGTAATGATCCACCCAAGTTTATACAGTAAATCTCTCGTGTTATTATTGTTCATCAAATGCAAAGTTTTGCAACCCAAAAAGATGGTGCAAGACAAAAACATCGATGCACATTCTGAATGGCTAAAGCTGGCATAGAATTATCAAACCAACAGTAGTGCGAATGTCGCAAAAACATAGAAGCAACTCTCTGATCGTAACATCGGCCCTTGACGAGGCGAGACGAGAACGACACGAGCTCACTACTTTCTAGAAGGACTCTGATTCTCTCTGACCTAGCATAACAAGCATTTACAACTCTTCAAGATGTTAAAAGTATGTACATCGTCGATACAAGGAAGAAAAAGAAATCAAAGAATCAATGCCCGGTAAGTAGTAAGTCAACGCCTCTTTCTTTGCATGCTTCTATGTAGCTGCCACGACCAAACAACCAGAAATGCTACGATGCCCAAACCGACGGAAGACCAGAAGACTACCAACCTCCGAGGCATCGGGTTTGGATACAAACCTTATCAAATTCAACAGAAACAAGTCATTACTGATGGAAAATGTAAATCTACCATCAAAACGCCAATGAATTAGCCATCAAGAGAAGTTACCATGTCCAAACTTGATGCATATGAGAAGTTCCACAATACATATTGCCAGCGAAAGCCAAACTAAAGCCCCAACCTTTTTCACTTTTTTCCTGAATAAATTAATCATGTTACTAATAGTTTGAACTGCAATTCTAACATTGCCAGATAAGGTCCCGGTTTGTGTTTTTGTGTGTGTGTGTGTGTGTGTGTGAGAGAGAGAGAGAGAGAAGGAGACCTGTCCTGGAGATATGAATTGTATTCACGGATTGTGGGGATCGCAATGAGCCACCATAGGATCAACCTATACACTATGATCGGGTTCCTAGGAGGAACCCACAGACAGAACTTGAGAAAGAATGTGTTCAGCTCCACCGTCAAGAAGACAACACACAGACTAAGGACTTGAATGAAACGCCACGGACCAAGCAGGGGGTGCCACTCGTCTTTGTCCCACTGAGCTGGGGTGAATTGTCCCAATGTCCGTTTAACCTAAAAAGCAAATTTCAGCAGCCCATTAAGAGGATAAAAGTGGCACGCAGAGACACAATAAATTAACCAAGTATAAAGTTTTAAGAGTTCAGAGTTTTGGAGACATTAAGTTTGGAAGAGTAGCTGATTTTAAAGATAATACTAACTTTCAATCCTGTGACGACTTTACCAGAGAAAAATCAAATGGAAAATGAAGCCACATGACTCAAATGACCCTCCTCAAGTAATCCACTCACAGACTCTCTCTCTCTCTCACACACACACATCAACATGCATATGACATATACGAGGATTGCCTGAAGAAAATTTTCTTTTATGAAACTGTAAAATCCAATGTAAATATTCTTCAGATGTGTCCTTTTATCATGCTTATGACTTTTACGAAAATGAGGACCAAATTACAATGTCCAAGCTGTAAATTACTCTGTTCAAATTCAGAACCATACCTTCCCTATGACATTAGGCTGTCGACTTATACCAACCCATTCATATGTCTTCCCATCAAAATACCTGACAGTATGCATTCCAGCCCAAATACCTGAAAGTTGAAGCAGAAAACTAGTCACCCAATGCTTAACTAAGAATCAAACAGTTCCTTCGCGCAGTTAATCTGTCAATTGTGACAAAAGTCAAGACATTACATCGCCAAAGACCCATTAGAAATTTGACTAATATAATTCATGAAGCATGTTAATTATACAATGCTTGTCATGCAGCAAGGCAATGACAGTCTCTGTAACACAAATGACACAGGAGCTACACAATCATACAAGCAAGCCAGTACATCTGTGACAAAGCTCAACAAATTATCCAAGCAGACAAATCCTGTCAGATAAAATCAAGAAAATAGGTAGAACCGGTTTTACAAGACCAATTTATACATCATTACATGCACACATATAGTAATTCTTAAACTACAATGACCCACTGGAGGAAACCAATAGAAAACCTAAGAAAGGGAAGGAAAAAACTGACCAAACCAGTTGCATATTAATATATCCAGAATAATGCTGTCCCACCAGCACTCATTGAAGTTGGGTAACATGTGACGAAACGTGAGCTGAAACCAAAGAGGAAAGCAATGAAATTGAGGAAAACAAGAGTCCCATTATAAGTAGAGAACAGGAACATTCCACAACTGTAGACAAACACCAGAGGGGGCATTCACATGCTTGCGTCCACATAAGCATACACATGAAGCCAAAAGCACAAACCTCCATAAACTCAAATCCAATTGAAAGCACCCAAAGAAGTGGCTGATTACGAATCAATATCGCTTTTCCCCACCAGCCAAAGATGTGTGCAAGCACAAATTCATCAAACAGTGTATCCTGGAAAGGGAATGGCATTAAGGAAAACAATCAGATAGACGTTCCCTAAGATGAGACTTAAAGCGAGGGAAGATAAAATGACCATTCAGGAAGAAATCATACATAAACATTCTTAAACCTGCTCGTAGGATTTTCTGGCAGATAAATCCTGCAGTCAGCTCCGTATGATCGTTCAGGAAGTTCTGCAAAGTTCGAACAGATTTCACTCAGTCCCAAGTCCAACCAATCAAATTAATGTAACAAAATGAATTTTTCAGACTATACTGCATCTACACAAGAACGCTTAAAAGGCCTAACTAATGCATCATGACTGTAGGTCTGAATGAAATCATTACCGACACCCAGATCAGGATGGAGAAACTTCATGAATTGTCGAGCATCATCACGTTTCTGGAACATATTGCAATATGATGTCAGTTAAACACCTTTGGTTATGGCAGAGATAAGTAACAAACAACGTCTTTTAAGACTTCAGAGTAACCCGAGCATGTATATCCTAGTCAGAATGTCAGATAGAACATCAAAAAGATAATTGAGAAAGTACATTCACACAATCATCAGCTGAAATGGACATTCAGCAGAATACTTGATTGGACGAGTTGAAGTTCCTTAAAATTTTCCTGAATATTTGCCTCAACGACCAAAATCACAAATCCCCGTCCCCCTCCTCCCAAAAAATAATAATATTTAAGAATAAAAACTCTGTCAACCAGGGAAAGAAAGAGCAAGGTAGACTTAGCCAGAAGAAACAATAAAAAAAAAATCACAAAAGAGGAAAACGAAGGGTAGACTTGGCCAGAGAGAGTAGTTATGAAAATGGCTGGCTACACGGGAACCAACCTGAAAAAGCAAAAATGTGAGAGCAACAAGGTAAATAACAGCAATGCCATGGACTAGGCGCCAAATTGCAGGATGAGGCCTAATAAGGATCCTGCACAATGCAGCAGATAGGTGACATTTAGACAAAACATTGCAGCAGAAAGCGCAAGTTGGATAAAAAAACAAACAGAAATTGAAAATTAGAAGCACAGAAGTAACTTCATCTGACCATAAGCCATTAGAAGATCAGAATGTGCTAGAAACCAAACTAGAACTGGTAAACCAAAGGCATTAACAATTATCATGAGTCATGACTGTCACACAATCCCATTCTCTATTCTTAAACCCATCATTCAAAAACTTTCACGATATCACTATCATCTGGAAATGATACACATAAAAAACCCCAAGCTCATTGCATGAGGCGTAACAACAGACTGTTTGCAAGGGTAAATGGAAGAACAACTAAAATTGTAAACCCACTAAGTGGAGGTGAAAAACTTTGCAAGAATGATCATGCTGTCACACATTCCCTCATCATGCCGTCACGCAATCCCCTTAGTCTATTTCGAACCAATGGAAATGCCCTATTGACTAATATACTGCATTTACTCAACAAGTCAACATGCAACCATTTAAGCAATGTGGCGAGCTATGGCCTCACAATCACAACCATACAAAAGAATCGTAGTTAGTACTCTATCCGCTTCCTCCTTCATTCTAATCCATTCCCCCATTCATTCTGTTATGTCTCTCCATTTTAGTTCTGAAGAAGTGAATAAGATAAGGATTAAATATCTTTTATTCTCCAGATGTCAGGATACTTTGCACAAAAGGAGAGAGAGAAAACCGATGTTTAAATGTAAGTGAATAACAAAAAGACTTACGTGGAAGGGGCTTGCAGCAAGCAATAAGCTAGAAACACTGCAATCATGGCCCACATACCCCTGCCAGAAACAACCAAAGTAAGGGCATTAAAAAGATAATTCTTGATGGGCGAAGTACATTAAATGCAACATGAAGCATTCGAGGTAAAACATGATAGTGCACCTTTTCACAGATGTAACAACATCACCAGATTCACTGCTTTCTGGATCAAGAGCTCCACTTGCCCATCTGGACAGAATATATTTGAATTTTGGATATTAACCAACAGCTCAAATATACATTACTACACTTTCAGAAGTAGCAAATTCAATTAGCTCAAAAGAAGGTCATTAAATCATTTGTTCGTATGAGTTAAAGAAAGATGATCAAATCTTCTTCCAGTTCTTAAGATAGGTTAAGTTATGCACAGCATAGAAAGCAATCAGGTCTGACAATGCCACCATGAGGAATAAAGAAACAGATTGCAGAAAACACCCACTTTTTTTTTTCCTTTTTTTGGCCTAACACATCACAGTTTCAAGGAAGAGAGTCTGTCGTTCAATGGTAGCTCTATGCAAACAACTTAAGGTAAGCTTGCATATCATCTGAACTATGGTGCCAATCAGCGTATGCTTACATCAGAAAACATGCTCCAATTAGTAAGAGGGATATGGTCCGTGGCTTGTATGCCCATGCAGTCCAAGGATCTAATTCATCAACAGTAGTCGCATTGCCATCGCCATTTGCATGCAAAAGAGTATTCTGTCTCTTTTGTCTTCTATGATCATGAGGCTCCATAGCTCATAAGATACAACTTAGTAACTGCAAATCATGAAAGACAATAAAAACATGATGTCCTTTAGAAATAAAATCAGATACGAAACTGCTAGTTCCAAGAGAATAAAGATCATAATAAAACTACCATCAGAAAACCACCCAAGAAAAGCTTGGAAATTAAATTAAAGAACAAACACTGTTCTCCCAACAACTAATTAGAGCCAATTATAGCGAATGTAACTTCCTTAAAAACTAGTGCTGTCCAGGAGTAACAAATGCATGCATCATATTAACATGTGCCTGTAGTAAAAAGTGAGTCTATGCTTAAATTAGTCCTGACACCGTCTATTCCGCAAAAACTGATCCCCCCCCCCCCCTTTCTTACCCTAGAAAAATAAACAGGCATAGCAAAAACCATCACTGCTCAGATTTTCCCAACACAACATAAAGTAGTGACTTTTCGGCCTGTGAGAATGTACTGCAACATGTAGATTACAATTCTTAGTTCCATCAAGTACTCATCACAATATTTAGTAATCTTTCTAGAGCATCTCCGCCAAAAAAAATAAAAAATAAATTATCTGCAGGTAAAAGAGTACATGGGATGTCTGATCTTTAAATCCAGCTCATCCCACGCACTGCTATGGACCCCTACAGTTACATTAAGCAATACTCCGATGATATGAGCACCCATTGAAATAAGGTTTCCAACATTGCAGAATCCTATGTGCTGCTATAGCTACAAAGTAACCACGATACCATTAAAAAAAGCTCCTCAACTTTCCAACAAAGCAATTGAACCTTGCTTGCTTAACCCAGACTTTGCATTTTGCATCTATCTAAATTCAGCAAGTTAAGAAGAATATGATGAACATCTATCTCAAAACCTTTAAAAGCATAGATTCTAAGAAGCATCCGCTATATCAGGTGAAAAAGTTCAATAAATAGAAATCCAAATCAATATTGACTAGTAAATACAAAAACATAAGCAACTTCACCTAAAAAAGAAAACGTTGGAATTCTATACTCTCTGATTTCAGGAAATTGAGATACACCAGGAATTTCACCAAAGTTAATTGTTAATTCATTTTTCTTTACAAAGTGTTTGCAATAACCATCACCCAAGTTCCGTGCTGTATTTTCTTTATCTTTCGATTAACCAACGCAAAAAAAATAACTTGGGCTAATACATAGGAATCACAGTCCCACAAAAAGGAATGCTTTTCCTACAATTCACATCCCTTCAAGATAAAACCTGGAAGGCATCTACCCTCTGTGCAACTACCAAACACTACCAACCATTTCTAATTAAGATGGCCTGCCATTACCAGAAAAGAATATGGAAAACCTTTAATAATTGGGATCTACAAGTATTCCTTAAAGACCAACACCAAATAAATGCGAATTGGTCGGCCCCACTCTCACTTATACAATAATTACAAGCGAGAATAATCTACAACAATCAGAAAAGAAGAGGAGAGCAATGGGTGTCAACATGCACACGAAAGAGATGACCTTTCCGAGTGGGAAAAAATATAAATGAAACACGTGGAGGATTAAGCTTAATAGAGAAGCAATAACGAGGGAAAGATATGAACAGAGATGCCAGAAGATTTCATTATCTGCGTGTCTTTCCCTCGGTGATTCGAGAAAAAATAAAAATGGAAGTTGCGAGAACATAGAGCAAGAGAGAGCTGAGGCAAAAAACGGAAAAACACGAAGAGGGTCCATAAAAACGATGACCCAAAAGGGGAAGTAGGTAAAGATACTGAGGCAAGACTTACGTAGAGATTAAGAGAGAGAGAGAGAGAGAGAGAGAGAGAGAAGGGACGGGCTGACAGAGGATCCCTGGTACGATCGCAGACGAGAAGATCTGGCCCGTCGGATCGTAGAGACGACGCGAAGGGGAACCGCCACGGCCGCCGCCGCGACGGTTGATCGATCCTCGAGACTCTTGTGCGCTCGGGCGCCCGCGCTGATTAATGAAGTGGCGGAGTATTCAATGCAACAGAGGAAGTGCGAGTTGAGGAGAGCCAAGAACTAGAAGATGGACACACCCTTTTCGCTCTGCATCCAGAAATTATTTATATCTGGAGAATCTGAGGAAAGGAAAGCTTTAAAAATCCGATGATGACGATGATGACAGAGATTGAAAAAGGTCGAGAGAGAGAGAGAGAGAGAGACAGAGAGAGTCCGTCCTGGGTGTCTCTGCAACAGCGGCTAAAAAGGGTCGTGCGAGAGAGGCGATCATTAATGATTCCATTAATCGATTTTCGCATTCATGCTCGCGACATATTTAAAAAGGTTCTTCTCGGGGAAAGAGAGAGAGAGAGAGAGAGAGTACGACGGTCAAAGAGAGATTTGAAGACCTTTCCAAGGACAGACCACAGGCACACTGGGACTGGAGGAGCTGTCCGGGTCGGGTCCCGAACATGCCCTCCTGTTGGTGGCGTAATTACGGCATCACATTCCGGCATGATTCGCTCCTTTCTTTTATTATGCTCTTGGGTGCTATCTGATTCTGATTTTCTTATGATTATCCAATTGCCTCACGGACGTAAAATTGATCATCAGTTTTACCTCCCCAATCCCGGCTCTTCGCCAATAAGCATGCGATCTTGTTGATAAAAAATTTGAGAGATAGATATGCTAGCATCATAGGTACGGGGTTCAATTCTCACGCTTTACAAAGAGGCAAAGTAAAAGTCAGAAAGAGGAAAATTAGATATAGGACAGACAAAAAAAAAAATCCATTCTCTTCCTTCTGGCATTGATCAATTTTCTCTTTCTCACATTTATTTATATGTAATTGATCTCCCCAAGCATAAACGGGTTTATATTTGCATGACTCTTGACTCGCGCCTTGTTGTTTATGATCGAACTCGAAGATATTTTCAAGTCGAGTGGCTCTACTTGGCACTATTTGAGCCCGAGAAAACTAGGGCCAGTCTGTTCGGGCCTCAGCATTACATCAGCATTTCATTCATATCATATCACACTTGACCCATTACACTCGTATGCCCTCACCTTTTCAAAGGCCTAATGCTCTAAAAAAAACCCTTCAACTTTAGATCCAGTCTCATTTTTACCCTAAATTTTTTTGTGTCTGTAACAAACCATCAGTTTTTACTTGAGTCCCAAATCTGCTACCGTTAATCTTCCATCCAAAATCTTTCCGTTGACAATCGAGAGATGGAAAGCTCCCGAACACGAGCTATTCAAGCATCCCGAGCCGAGTGTCCTGAGTGCGGGCTCATCGACCGCAAGAGATGGAAGACTTTCTAGCACAAGAGATTGAAGACTGAGCGTAAAATCAAAGATACCTAACGGAGAGGGAAGGAAGACTCTGAACAGTTGAAGAAAGCCAACCCTAATTGCTCTAGTTTTTCACCCAAATTTCAAATCCAAAAAATACATCGTTTTGGGCTGAAGTGAAAATTCATCTCTAAAAGACGTTTTCTTGGATCTTAAATTTGGGTACAAACTAGAGCAATGTCGTGGAAATGTTACGTAGGATCACTAAGTGCGATTTTGGACATAGGGTTAACAGAGAAAATATGAAAAAAAAAAATTGGTTTACGGTAGAATTGGGATTGGACCTAAAATTTAAGATTTTTTATGAGACAAAAAAAAACTTTAGAATAAAATTGAGATTTGAGTAAAAGTTGTAGTTTATTTTTACGATATTAAGTCCCTTTTCAAAAGACAAAAGAAGATTTCGAACAAAAGAAAAGACAAAAGAAGACGGTAACCGATCACGTCGACGTGTATACGTGTGTACTTGCTTGTATGTATATAAATCCAAATCGAGCCAATTGAGCAGGTGTACTCTGTAATTCAGTCGGTTCAACATGAATATGAAACGTCAAACACCACAATTGTACGAACCCCCATGTAATGGTGGCCACGATTTCGGAACCGGCGGTTCCGGTTTATGAAAACCGGGAACCGGAACCGACGGTTCGGAACCGCCGGTTCAGGCAGGTTCGTATTTTTTTTTTACCCCTTTTTTGTTCACGGTTCGCCGGTTCCGGGCCCAAATTGGCCCATGGCCACCACTAATTCAGAGAGCAAAAGATGCAAAGTTGCTACTGCAATCTCGTAAATACAAAACCAACTTATGAACAACACTAGTATGCAAGGAGGGTATAAGCGTCCTAATGATTCGGTTCGGTTCGATTCAGTTATTCACTTAAACGGTTCAATTCGATTGGAGTTTCTTGAAGAATCGAACCGAACCGAACTGTTGACACCTATAAGGTGTTAAACGAAGAGGGGGCAATAGTTGTTGGAAGGAGGAACGAATGTGTAGATCCAGCTATTGCGTGTCGAAATCGAATCCTGTCTCTTTCTTTTTGCGCCTTCACTAGGGTCAGCATCTCCTTTCTCCGTGTACACAGCTCACAAAAGGGTTCCAATACAAGAACAACTTTTTGTCTTGTCAACTTTTCCTTTTTCGTGTGTGCAAAAGGGTCCTAAATGGCTAGCCTTTTGTTTCGCGGGTCGAATAATTGCCCGCATTATTTCATCCGGGGAGGGGGAATCACGCCGACCGTTCCTAAGTTTTGCTCCTCATTTGTAACGTCGTATTTGGACTTTTAAATTGGTCAATATGATTTTTGAATCATTTTCCGAACGGTCAATGTTAATCATTTTATTTGATCAACCAGCTAGTCAGACATTATTTGATGACACCGAGTACTCGATGCTGGGATGGACTATTGAAATGACGGGTCAACAGGATATGAGAACACGTGACAATGAATTCGATTGTCTTATCCATGTTCTTTTGTTTCGGTATTTTTTTTTTCCTTTTGGGTCGTCTAGTCTTAAAACTACACGAATCGAAAGGCATGTCACTAAATTTCTATTAACTCGAACTAATGAAATGGATTGCATTGAATATTTAGTAATAATTCAAAAATCATGTTGAATGAACATTACACATCGGGTTAGAAGTGGTCAAGATTGCCTAAAGATTTTGATCGTGCACCTTTTGACTTCTGAGAAGTTGATTTTAGTCAAAAGTAGGTTTTGATGATAATGGGGATTATCCCAGCTCTTGAGATTCTCCTTCCAAGTTCGAACATAAACTTCTAGCAAAAACAAGAGCTCCCTCACATTCTCTAAATTTCTTCGATTATGTTAAACTTTAAAACATAGCACATAAAATACCGTACACATCTTATTCTTTTTAGAGAATAGGCTTGACACTCCACTCTAGAAGTAATGATAGCAAATTAGATCGGTTTTTCGGGAAAAAGCGGATTTTTTGTGTTTGGTACATGAAAAATGAATGGTCAACTTGAATCTATTCTGTGGTCTAGAGAATCGCCACATCATTAAAGGTGGCAATTTACTTTTTGAATTGATGAAGGTTTTGCTTGTTCTGCAAAAAAAAAGAAAAAGTTATCTAGAAAAATATTGTCTCATTTTTCAACGTTTAATTGCTTAGGAGAATGAATCAGTAAATAATCTTTTCATAGTCAACAACAACCTGTGCTTTAATTAGGGGAAATGATCTTCACTTTCAAAAATCAGAAATCATTTTTCAAGACATAACTAGATATCGACACTTGAATCAAAGACCTCGGCGCTTGTGTACAGAAATCACAACGCTTGTGCTGGGATCCTCGACAGTAAGATCGGGTCGAGAGGCCTAGCCCAGGTCTGCAGAGGCTAGGCCCGGGGCATTGGCCCCTGTGCCCGAGTGCCCAGCGGCCACTCTTAGGTACCCAACTCTTGCGCCGAAGTCACTGGCACCCCGGCCCATGGAGGCGGGGCCATGTTCCTCGGTGGCTATCCATAAAGGCTAGGCCCCGGTCCTTCAATATCGAGCTCAAGTCCTTGGTGCCCGTGCCTAACGACCCAGCTCCTTCGTCGAGTTATCGACACCCAGGCCCGAGTCCAAAGGGCCAAGCTCGAGACACCATCGCCTATG
Source organism: Lenwebbia sp. NSW1173648 (assembly GCA_029784005.1). NCBI lineage: Eukaryota > Viridiplantae > Streptophyta > Magnoliopsida > Myrtales > Myrtaceae > Lenwebbia > Lenwebbia sp. NSW1173648. The sequence goes on from JARCGZ010000011.1 coordinate 5,270,361, forward strand.
CCTGAGTCCTCGACAGCCATGCCCGAGATCCTAATACTCGTGCCTAAGTCCCTAGCTGATGCTTGGGTACCCAATTTCCGGTCCCAAGTCCATCAAGGCTAGGATCTAGTGGTGGCCACGGGCCGGTTTGGGCCCGAAACCAGCCTGGAACCGGCCCGGGTCAAAATGGGAACCGGCCCGGTCAACGGGCCGGCTGTTCCGAACATCCGGAAAAATGTTTTTCCCTTTCTCATATCGAGGTATATCACGAACAATGGAAAAACGAGAAATTTTCCATCAAACAAAAGGACCATTAATTAAATCCCGAAAGAGTTCACACAACATTGATGTGGAACAATTTACAAAACAGAGAATCATATAGTCCAATTGGAGATGAATGCATATGATCTCCAGCTGTGAGGGGGGGAACACAGGTATGGCCACAAAATCAGTGTCCTCATATGCGAACAACGATGGCAATCCCATCTTGCATGCCCGAATGCTGGTTGAAAGGGGAGGAGAAGATCAGACATGTGGGGTCGTGCTCCAAAACCCCAGCAATCTCTGGCCTCAGGAAAATAAAAAATATTAAAATAGGATCGGGGAAAAGAAACAAAACCTTCCAAACAAATGTATTGTCGTTCTGACAATCCATCCACTTGCTCCACATCCCCCCCGGGCGCGCGCACACCCCAAAGGATGCTCTTGCCAACACTTCTGCTTTAGAATTAATGAGAAGTTATATTTTTTAGACTTCTACTCAAAAGAAAAAGTTAATTTTTCTACTTTTGCTCCAGAAATTAATCTAAGATCGGCCGGCGGAGGGAGGTGGTCAGCGGTGGTCGGCGGAGGTCTGCGGTAGGCGGCGACGGGCAATGGTCGGCGGTGGTGGCGGGCGCGGCCGGCAGAGGTCGGAGGTGGGCGGCGGCAGGCGATGGTCGGCGGTTGGCGGCGGGGAGCAATGGGTGACGATGGTCGCGGGCGGTGGTGGGTCGAGGCAGGCAGTGGTCAGCGGTGGGCGACGACGAAGGTTAGCGACAAGCGATGGCGGGTGTGGTCGAAAAGAGGGTAATGATGTAATGAAAAAAGAGTGAGGTGAGAAGTACGTCTTGAGTTGAGAAGCAATTTTTTTTAACTTCTCAAATTAGGGGAAAAACAACTTCAGAAGTGAAAATTCACTTCAAAAGTAGAAATTTCTTTCCGAAGTAAATTTTTTTATCAAACGGATTTTTGCTTCATAAGTTAAATTACCAAACGGATTTCTGCTCCAGAAACACTTCTGAAGCAGCAATCCACTTTCAGAAGTGTTACCATGCGCACCCTAAGTTGGCATCGTTTTCATCTTCACATGGGTTAATGTGGTAAGCAATTTACCTTGCCAGCCTTTATAAGGTGGAAGCATCTCTAAGTGATTTTATTGAAAGTAGACCTGTCAAATAGGTTCGTTGGATAGAAAATATTTCGACCAATTTAACTTGTTTTGAATCATTTCATGTCAGACAAATCTAGATACTCATGCCCGACCCAATTCGTATTGATAAAACACTTTTATATTTAATTCAATTTTAAAAAACTTGTTTCTTATAAATTTCTATTTTTTATATTTATTCTTTTTTCCTTTTTTTTCTAGGACATCGTCGGATTTCCTTCTTTCTTCGCCGGTTATCGACTTGCCGCCAGCAACAATCGGCAACCGGCCAACCACCGGTGACGGACGATCGGCCAGATTTCGTAGAAGAAAAAGAGTAAAAAATTATAAAACATTAAAAAAAATTAAAAAAATCAACACATTAAACACATTTTAGGCCATAGTATTAGTGGGTCCAAAGTATGTTTCACAAAACTTTTGTCAAATGGTTTTGGGCAGGTGTGCATGACATCACTTCTGGAGTAGAATTTCTGCTCCATAAGTGTTTCTAGAGCAGAAATCCGTTTGGGCAGAAGTAGTTTTTCTTTTTTTTTTGGTAAGGGCTTCAGAAATAGTTTTAGAGCCACTTAAAGAAGTAAGAAAAAAATTATTGCTCAAAAGCAGAAGTAGAAAATTAACTTATGCCTCTAGAACAGAAGTGTTGCCATACGTGTCCTAAAGTTCCTTTACGTTTTTTTTTTTTTTTTGGCGTGAATGTCCTCAAACTTGCCTCGGCATGACTCAAAACCCAAAGGAAGTTACCCGCTAATTTTGACTTTGCAATATTTTCAAAACGTCGGGTTAGGGCGTGAATGAATCATTTCCTATCTTACCCTCACAAGCTTATTATTCTTCCGATTTTGTCCCCCATAGTCCTAACCCGCCCAGACCACTATAGTACTAACGGAGAGAGAGAGCTAGGTGGTTGGCTGATGCTCGCCGCCGCCACCGCTGCCAACTATGCCTTCGAAGTCAATGGAGATGTCGTAGCAACGTGAGCCGATGAGATCAAGGTGCGTGCACTAGAGAGAGAGAGATGGCGGAACTGGCACTGGTACGGCGAAAAACGGGGTCGCCAATGACTCCAGGAGAGCTAGATCTCGCCGTGGTCTCCTTGCACAACCGCCCACCCTCGTTAGGCATTCAGCCTCCTTGATTGCCCTCAAAGCTTTATTTGGTGATTCTCTCCTCTCCTCCTCCCTCCATTTTAAAGTTGCTATCATAATTGAAGTGCTTAATTAATTATGTGTTACGAAACACAGCACCGTTAAAATTACTTTTGAGTCAAAAGACCTTTCTTTCTATGCAAAATCTCAAAAGTTAAAAGCATCGCATGCCCATCTAAATATACTTCAAAAATGGCGAATAGCTTGACGACGAAAGCGCATCTTCACATGGTTTAGGGGTCAATGGGTCTTCCCGAAACGCACCGTATTCGGTTCCGCTTGACGCGTCGTGGTTATTCCCCCCAGGTTTAATTAGGTCAATTTCTGAGAACAACTTTGTGGTGTCCACTGTCCATGTCTTTCTATTTGCGCAGTAAATTTGAAATTTATTCCAATTATTTGGGTGTTGATTTTTTTTTTCTTTTTGATATTTCCCAAGATCGAGATTGTCCTTCGTCCGAGTTAATAAGTGCGTTTCAATTGTTACCATTGTGAGTGAGGATAAAAGAAAACGGTTGATCCCATTAGGAATCTTAAATTGATGTATCCGTGTCATATTTATCTGAATTGATTTTCTTGTTACAAAAAATTTCAAACTGGTATAGTTATGCTATAATTATTTAAAATTAGTATTCGTATCACCAAAAATTTTCAATCAAGGTAAAATTAGGGCAAAAATAAAGATTCTAGCGGATTTTTGGAAACGGGAGAGCACTTATGGCAAAATAGCAAATCCAATCTCGGTTCATTTTTTTTTTCCAAATCTGCATTCCCAAAATGACATCGTTTAGGAGACTCATCTATGTTGAACGTTTGCCAAGTGTAATTCCATGTCATGGACAGATTTTGAGGGGAGAATAAATTTGTCACAGATGTATCAATTTGAGACTTTTTGGGGGCATGAAAATCGATTTGGGTAAATGTGGCACGGGTGTATCAAAATTAGATTGTTATTTATGTTATAACCCTAAAAAAAAAAGGGTTTTTGAGAGGACAAGAATGGCTCGCCGAGAAGAGAAGGCAACCTTAAAATTTATTCATTTAGCGTTGTGCTCATAAGAAGATTGAATCTGTTGCGACATGTTAAATAGAAAAGAATATTGGAATCAGCCTCACTAATCTCGAATTATTTCAAGTGACCAAGAGTGTGCTTCAAGATACACACACACACACATGTATATGTATGTATGTATGTATGTATGTATGTATATGGAGGACACATGCGAGAAAGATTCCGACTGCAGTTCGATCTTGACCTCGAAATCAGTGTGGCAATGAAGACAATTTCGTCGACACTAATCTTTCGTTCGAAGATAATAGTAATTAATCTTTTTATTCCAATTAAATGAGATATGGGCAACGTGGTTGCTCTAAGCACCACGCAGTATCCTAATATACTATGAGTTATATAGAAGCTACAACTTTCTAGTGGCATTCGATGTGGTCCCGTACATTAATGGGCATGTTATAATAGGATTAGTATTAAGTAACAGGTACTCAAACTGTCATGGCTTGACGCTATTGAATGGACCGATCAGATTGCATATTTGAAACTAGCAAAAGAAGAAGAAGAAGCATTTCTGTCATATGATATGAAAGTATTGATTATTGTTGCATTGGAGTTTGGTCAGGTTAGATTCGGGGAACATATGAAAAAATCGAAAAGCGGTGCCTTAGAAGACAAGACACACCGCGAGAAGGTCTAGTCTACGGTTAAAGAGTCAGAGAACCCTCCAGAGCTGGTCCTCTATAGATTCCAAAACTAGAGGATTTAAGAATTCATGACTTTGCTTTTTTGAGTCATGTGATCTGGCTCAAGATTAACTTCTGCTGATTGACAGGCTCTGATCTGTCCGTCGTCGCCATTTTCACGTGTGCGCTCTCGAAATGTCAAAATGAAGTCAGCGCTTGACTGACAAATAGGATAGTAACATACGAATTGAAACCACAATTCATCCTTCCAGGCAGAAAGATTATGAGAAATGAAACCGAAACCGAAACCGAGGCGATTGAATCACATACGGCCTATTACTGTGCTAATTAGTACTAGAATGATCAACTACAAAACAATTCAACCAGAAATAAGAACGAACGGAGTTGCCCCCCAACCAATGTAGATTTAGTCGAAGCTTGGACTTCAGACAAACAACCTTCTGCGCTAGATATTGTCTCTTAAGTGAATGGCGAGGAGCAATATCTGCTGTAGAACATATATGGTGTAGAACGATAGCAGACACTGAGCAAATTAAGTTGTTGTGACTTATAATAGCATACATATCAGATAATGAGAAGACAAAAAGGGTTGGACCATCCCCAGAAGGGCTATGCATGGTGGGCTTTTTGGGCTTGTTATCTTAACTTGTACTAAACTCAAAATTAGAAACTCAATATACAAAATTAGATTTTTTCTATCGGCGTGTACAAAATTAGTTTTCAAAGGGTAGTATGAAAAAAAAAAATGTTTGGAGCGTAAACTGGGGTCATGGTTTATTCTAGAGGATGAACTTCATTCCAAGCAAAATGTATGAAACGCTTGCTGAAACTTGCATGATAATGGCAACATGACAATAAACATGACCTAATTGATCGACATATTGTATCTGTCCACACACAAAATCCAGCATATTGAAAGTATCCTGTCAATGCTTACAATGTCATTTAGAAATCAAGTCTTTCTAAGCCTTTTTTTCATATAGATCCATACACTCGCGTCTGTCTTACTTTCACTATTACATCACTCTCCTAATTACCGTTCAGGAACTCTATTTCCTTTCTCACCGGTATTATTTGGAAGTAGGAGGCACTAAGGCAAGGACCCAAATGAAGGAACTGAAACACTAATGAATCCTCATTTAACAGAAATAAATGAAAAAGAGACCACAAATCACTTCAACTGAAGTGAGGTCCCATCGTACCGAAGTTGCTCCGAATTTGGGGGCTTAGTATGTGTAGCCTTTTACAAACATCCCTTTCTTTGCTTCCTCGCTTTCACCCTCGGCAGAGTACCTTCCAAGTTGAGCCAACGAGTTTGCTTTGGCACGCACCAACAGTGACTTTTGTGCAGCTTCGATATTCTCAGGACGTCCTTGCCATGTCTTCAGCACGGTATTCTGAAGCGCTCGTGCATACGAGAAGGAAACGTGCCAAGGGTTGGGGCTTTGGTTCATCGCGTTAAGGTTCAGGGTGGCTTCAACTTCAGATTGTCCTCCTGACAAAAACTGGAACCACAGAGAAAATATGCCCATTATTAATAGGTTCCATCGGAATTGATGCTCTCTTATCATAACAATGCAAGTACCTGCTATCATGCTAACCTCCCCAACAACCACGATTACCATCATATATTCATAAGAATCCCTCTGACCTCAGTACACCTATGGTTAGATGCCCAAACTTACCCTCGATTTCATCAATTGGTGCCTATTTTAGCAGAAACCTACTGCATGCATCATGTACCGCAAAAAGGAATATCAACAAGAAAAGCCATCCGACATTAGAATAAGAATGAATGACAACACGCGACCAGCCCGCTAAATTGTTAGGCTTATTATATGTACTACAATAGGCTGTAAAGATGTACAAATGTTAACATGTACATACCATGATTCCTGGAACAGCAGGAGGAACTCTCCTTCTCAACATTGTAAGAGTGTACTTGGCAATTGTCTCAGGAGAAGCCTTCTCCTTATGCTCAGCTCCAGGAGTTACCATGCTGGGTTTAAGCAGGATACCCTCAAACATAACATTGTTCTCAGCCAAATAGAAAAAGACCTCGGACCAAACCTTCTCTGCCACTTTGAGAGTCCTCTCAATAGGGTGGTCTCCATCAAGAAGAATCTCAGGTTCAACAATAGGCACAAGGCCATTATCCTGCATATCAGACAACATATAACAACTAAGGGACACCAGATATGCAATCTGTGCGTTCTACTTAAAACCTTTGAGACAGATACTTCCTAAATCGGAAAATTCCAGCCTATCTGAAAATTTAGGTAAAATGGTCATCTAAATAGTATTTTATTCTATTTTTAAGTAGAAGGCATCACCCAGAAAAATGGATTTTCAAGGACCAACTAGAGCTGACGAGTCATGCGGGCATAAATTTGGACATATTGTTGAACCGTCAGTCAGTTCACATTTCAGCTCCAAAATAAAAACAGTGATCAAGAAGTACTTTATTTAGTTCTTACGCCAAAAACAGTTCGTAAATTGAGAACAAAGGTGTCTTAAGTTGATGAGTTACCTGAGAAATGGCAGCATATCGTGCAAGTCCCCATGCAGCTTCTTTTACCGCAAGAGCAGAGGGACCACAAGGAATGCTAACCACTGTCCTCCTGCACAATATTTAAGAATTAAAGGTTAATCAGCGCAAGTGTAAGGCGATCAAGTAGATTCAGCAATGGCAAACAGGTTAGTTATAAGTCATGGAATGAGATATTTTACGGACTTTTCTTTCACGGAGAGAAATTAAAGAAAGGCTGAAAGTAACATCTTAATGAACAAATTGGAGCACAAGCTGACTCACCATTTGGCAAAACGAGCACCTTGCTTGTAGTATTCAGCTGACCTTGAAGCCAATCCATCCAAGCCTTGGCACCAGGATTCATTATTGGATCCAGGAAGAGGAACCAAACCCTTTGGACAAAGAGAGTATACTAATAATAAGCACATTGACGACAGTTTCTTTTTGAAGCGCACACATTCAGGAAGGACCCCTCAAAGCAAACCTTGTCAACTTTAATGCCTGGAACAATTTTCTCCTCACGCAAGCAGTCCACAAATTTCTTCCCATCTGTTGTTGATTGGTAAAGTGTCTCCTCAAACAAAATGGCACCAGAGATGTACTCACCCAGACCGGGAGTGGTCAACAGAAGTTGTCTATAAGCTTGACGATTGACCTCACTATTCTCCAACCCGATGGATGCTAACCTTTTCCCACAGGTTGCATTTGACTCATCAATGGCAAGGATACCACGACCAGGAGATGCAATGGATTTCTGTGCATAATGAACCAAGAAAAAGCTCACTGGACTGATGAATATGTTTAGAAAGATCTACTTTCAATAAAATCCCACTGTGAGTAAATGATGTTTCAACTATCAACTTGGGGAAAGAATTACTTGACAGGGTTTCTCTCTCTCTCTCTCTCTCTCTCTCTCTCTCTCTCTCTCTCTCTCTCTCTCTCTCAAGCACACACATATGCAGGCCAATGCAAGCACTTGGCGCATAGTAAGCATGCAGATATACAGTCGTATTTTATTGCAAAATCAGATATACAGAAAAGTGTTTGGGCTTGTCATATGCTCTACTAGTCATCCAACATAAGGAAATATTCAGATTATAAAAATGTGAAGCTGCTATACATTGCCAGAAGACAATAGTGATAGCAAAACTCAATCTCATAACTCCAAATGAACAGACGCGAGATAGGGTCACATGAGAGGACACTTAGGATAAGAAGCTTATGAAATTTACAATTTTAAGGTGCACCTCGTTAGGGTGACGACAGAATGAATTTGAAACACTCCACGGAGTTGGCTGTTTTGGGCCAAAGTAACTTTAGTGGGAGAAATCCACTGATTGGGGTCCCAAAGACGAAAGTAAAACAAGGACACGCTATGTTCATCCCTTCTATGTGCTCACCGGCACAACATCAGTTTTCATTATCTGTAACCAGGAGAGTTTCCTCGGGATCACGATAACAGTTAGGCAGGAAGGATCATCTCTGATCTGAACAAAGTTGAAGGTAGGTCACGTTTTACCTATATGAATGCAAACAACCCGACCGAAGGCTCCATTGGAGACAAAGCCGACAAACCAAAAGAATGGAGATATTCAACGAGAGATCAACAATCAATAGCTATCTCCTGGCCCGATAGAAGTCAATTCAACTTGCACTTCCGTCTACATAGAACTACAAGCAATAACGGACCCACGGAACACTCCACAGGTCAACGATCGAAACAAGTAAGATTCAAGCGTCCGACAAAGGATCGATCAAGCTATCCAAAGCTCTCAAACCTCATAGTCAGAGATCCCAAACCAAAATCCGACATCAAACCCGCATGCAAACAGTGAGCACGAACCGATCAATAGTCCAAAACACACCCAACCGATCGAAACAAGAGAGAGAGACAGAGAGAGAGAGAGGAAGGAACTGACGGCGGTCTGGACGAGCTCGTCAGAGTAAGCGGCGGCGCGGATCGGGAGAGAGACGCGGCGAGCGGGGAGGCGAGGGGAGGACGATCCGGGGCGCTGAGCGAAGGACTGCTGGCCGATCCACTGGGAGGAGGAGGCGTTGAGCTTGGCGAAGCTAGCGCAGGCCATTTCCTTGTCTTCAACACCCACACACACACACACACACACACACAGTGAGGAATTCTAGAGAGAGAGAGAGAAGAGAGGAGAGAGGAGAGGAAGCGAGGTTGGTGAGGTATACGAAGGCGGGCTTATAATATAAGGGGAGAGAAGATGAGTTTTTGTTTGTTTTGGGTGGGTGCGACTGCGTGATGTGATGCCTTTCTCGTAGAATCCGCAGGCTGTGAAAGGGACGGCCTCGCGTGCGGAGCTTACCAAACGGTCCGCTGTTGCTATTCTCCGTTTCCTGTCCGCGCTCTAACATCGATCAAATCATCATCTCTTTCACTTGTTCTTCAACTCCTGTCTGCTCGAGCGTAAAACATCACCAGGCCCGCCTATCCCTGGGGGAAATTATGCGGGCTGGGCTGGGCCTCGGGCCAATCGAGCAGGATTATTTTGTAACTATAGGCCCTTGTCCAAAATTTACAATAACACGACAATGGTCAGTCATTGCGTGAATTCCTCCTCCTCTTTCCAAAATTTTGATAATCATTTAATTCTTTAGCAAATTTGAAAAATTCGTCACTACTTCTCTTCACACACATCCCCGGTACTCATTTTCCTTTATCCCGAAAGATTAATATATGCAAATAGCGCGTTTATTTCATGAAAAATTCAAGATTTGGACAACATTTAAAAAAAAAAAACAATTGCTTGTATCTCTTACAAAAAAAAAAAGAGAAATATTTTCATCATCCACGTAAAAAATTTAAGCATAAATTGTTGTCAATAATCAAAATATCTTTCGTTGATCAATTTTTCTAAGCGATTTAACAGATTATTTTTTGAAAAATGTTTTCATAAATATTTTAAGGTTCGTATTCTAGTACCTGAGACACGTATCGTCGCTTTACGTGCCTTGGCTCAAATCATGCGATAACCATCATTTGTGTACGATATTACCAAGTACTATAGTCTAGAATAAGAGTTATAATATAGAATAAACACATTGAAGTCATTTCCTTCTCCAATTATTAGTTTTTATGTACGATAATGAAGAAAAGCCGGTGATACGCTTCAATACAAGCGAGAACAAGCAGAAGGAAAGTGGAAGAAAAAAAAAAGAAACAAATAAAGAAAAAGACCTCAAATGGGTCCCACATTTGATTACGTGAGATATATCATTCAAAGGAGGAAAATAGAAGGGTAATATGATCAGTATATTATAAAAGGGAGGGTTTGAGCCATATGAGGAGTGAAAAAAACGCCGCCCTGAGAGTTATAATATAAAATAAAAACATTAAAGTCATTTCCTTCTCTAATTATTAGTTTTTTTGTTTTTTTATGTAATTGGGTACAATCTTGTTGCACTTGACAAAATCAACAGAAAGAGATCAACCTCCCTTTTTCCAAATCGCCAAGCTGCGAAACAGATATGATATACCACGAATCACGATCCAATCTTAACCAAATTTAACTCTAACATTCTTCTCGATGAGGGAAAAAAGAAGAAGAGGATTTGGAAAATCAAAAAATATCTCCTCTAATCAAATCGCAATTTTTGTGGGATTTTCTAAACAACAACAGAAGTAAGTTATCTTGAGATCTTTTCTTAGAAGAATATCCCAATGAGGATTATATGACTATGAACGCAATAACCCATAAGGTTAACATTAGTAAGAAATAAAAATGGAGTGTATTTTTTCCTCATTTAGAAATTTCATAGGCTCTAAAAGGATGAAGTAGAAGGTGTGTATCATCCAGCACCACTTAAGAATTTCCAAAATCATGCGTATGAGTTTCCTGAATCGGAAAAGGAAAGATCAACGATCTGCAGCTATATATATCGTTCAATGCTTGATCTTTCGCTCGGCAAATTCTTGGCCAAATTGATGCGATACGCAGAGTGGGATGGGGGGTTCAGGAAGCAAACAAGCAAGGCAGAGGAAAGTGGACAAGGAGATACGATCGACCAAGAAGAAAATAGAGCGGGCGCGTCGCGAGCTGACCAGCGACATAAACGACGGCAGCGGGCGACCGGTCAGCAAGAGAGATCACGTTATATCTCACCGGCTACATCGTTTGGGAGCCAGGCTGGACAAGTTGGATAGAGAGAGCAGCAGCATATATCTGGAAGAAGAGCAGATTCCTGGTGTGGGGTATGAGAACCGCAGCTCTTGTTCCATGTGTTAAATTATGCCACGGTTCGCGAGCGAGAGGTCATGGTCAAAGGCCAGAAAAAAAAAAGCGATGGTTACGGCGCAGATGAACTTTGATTTCTAGTCTTGTGCTCGCTAAGTTCTCCAGCGAGATTCTTGAATTCTCGCATGACTTCTTCTTTCTCTGTTGCTATACCTTCAGCCACGTTTATGAATGATTCCTGACCATACCAGATGAAGTTTATAATGTAGACTGCAGCGCGTCTACATTGTAAAATGCTCGCTGACAATTGTTACCATACCGATAATGTGATCCGGCATTCAGTTTTTTATTCTCCACATTAATTATGTTTGACATTTATTATCCACGTAAACTGGCATGATAAAGGTCCATTAACCACATTAAGCTATGTGGTAACCCCCAATAGTCATGATAACTGTATCGATGGAAGACTGTCTAAGCCAAACACACCATCTTTTGAGAGGGCAATTGGTTTAAAGTACCCATTCATCTATCATTTCGAATTCGGTTTATCAATCGGCTTCATCCGCGTTCGAATTTCTATTTATCCATGAATAATCGAGACCTTCAGTCCTTTAGATAATATCGAGCATCTGGTGTAGAGTATAGGCGAGACAAGTACTCTCTTTTTGAGGCTCGCATCTTTCGATCACCAAAAATCCTCAATTGAACCCCGGCAGTTTACCTTCTTGGGCATTGAGAGAGACAACTACTTTCACAGGAATGTTTAGTTAGTTTGACATGTTATTGACATCTATGTTTCCAAGTAAATTGTGCCCGAACATCAAGTTAGAATTTAACGTTGCTAAAGTCAAAACTGTTTGCACGAAACACAAAGCTAAGTGGAGACTGAGCTAAAACTGATCATGCTTGGATGACTGGACTCATTTCATTCTCTCTGTTGACTTCACGTGTTCTACATTGAAATATCCATGCTATATCTCTGGTTCGATGTCATTCCAAACTTATAACTTCTTCTTCCTATTACAAAATGCAAAATAATATGTCGAGTTAAATATGAGTTATTAATATGGGGGGTCTTGTGTGCTGAGACGTCCTTTTTTTTCAAATTCGCAAAGGCGGTGAGATTAATCTCTAGTGTTTTTTAGTGCTCGACTGTTGTGGTTCGTTTAATTCACTGTAATCAGCTTGACCAGTGCTCTATGTGGTTAGAAAATAATATAGTCACACTGTTTAAAATCACTTGCGGTCCGACACATCACTTGATAAATCGAGCTTCTGTTTAATTTTTGTTATTGACTGTGATAAATGTCGAGGGAGATATAGTAAAGTGAGACTTAATTTGATGCGTGAGGATGTATTTTGAAGATACCGTCCCATCATCTGCGGTCTTTGTATATATATTCACGTTTTCACTTCCTTTTCTAACCCAATTTTTAAAATGGAAAATGATATGTCCGTATTTACGGGGAAATCAACAGCCGTCACAAGAATTACCACGAAGGAAACATCCTTGGATCATCGACGAACTGAGAATCAGACCGGTTGTCGCCTTTGGAACTCAATTGCACGCCTGAAATTCAGGTCAACATGGTGAGGCGTTGTTGACTACAAATCTTACCAGCAGAATCATTACCCTTGCTTTGTACGGATTTTTAAAATTTTGCCAAATTTTCACATTTTGCCAATGGGAGAATTACCAAAAAGTCCTAAACATATTTGCAATCATGCCAATTCAGTCATAAACATTTTGTATTTGTGCTGATTCAGTCCATCAAGCAAACTTTGGCTAGAAATCGCTGACATGGACGCTGGTCATCTTACATGGCGCGGCCGGTACTGACACGGATAATTTTCAATAATATTTTTATTATATTTTTCCTTTTATTTTTTTCTTGTTTTTCTTTTCTTTCTCTTTATTTCTTCCCTTCCTTCTTCCTCTAGCCGGTCACCGAACCTTGGTGATTGGCTGGAGGAACAAAAAAGGGAAGAAAAAAGAGAGGAAAAAATTATAAAAATAGAAAAAAAAATTGAAAAATAGTAAAATATTCTAAAGAATTGTCTACGTTAGCGTCGGACAGCCGATGTCCATGTCAGAAGCTTCTAAATATATGGATAAATTGTCAAAAATTGAAAAATTCTTGCTCAATGAGTTGTCTCGCGCCCTTACAATTTGAAGCATTATTCGTAACGACTTAGACCACATTCTCATACCCAACTTCATTGATTACTTCTTTCAATAAGTTGAAAATTAAATGCATGTCCTTTGTTTCTCCCGAACAATCAACCGACTTCATAAACCTTGGATTTCCATCCAATACCACCATAAAGTTAATAAGTGATCTCCCTGAGCAAGAATTTCCATCCATTGTTTGGACGCCTTGTGTGGTGCACACCCTTAATCTAGCTTTGAAGAACATTTGTGCCGCAAAGAATATGGAGACCAATCAAGTAGTATATGAGGAATGTAGTTGGATTACAAAAATTGTTGAGGATGTTATGCAAATCTAACATTTCATCATGTACCATTCCATCAGATTAGCAATATACAATGAATTTGATCACTTGAAGTTGCTTTGCGTGGAGGATACAGGTTTTGGTTCGATAATTGTGATGCTTAGGAGGTTTAAGTTGATAAAAAGTGATTTTCAAAGCATAATTATTTGTGACAAATGGAATATCTATCGAGATGATAATCAAGGGAGGGCTAAGTTTGTCAAGGAGAAGGTGTTGGATGATTTTTGATGCGATTCAATTGATTACATACTTTCCTTCGCGGCTCCTATTTATGACATGCTTAGAATTTATGACACCGACAAGCCTTGTCTTCACTTGGTTTATGACATGTGGGATTCGATGATTAGAAAAGTGAAGAGAGCTATATATATGCATAAAGTGAAAAAGCTAAATGAGGAGTCTATATTTTCTGAGGTGGTTCATGCAATTCTTGTGGATCCTTGGACTAGGAACAACGCTCCACTTCATTGCTTGGCACATGCCTTGAATCCTAGGTAAGTTCTAAACTTATATGAGATTACCATTATATTGGTTATTCTTTCTTTGACACTATGACATAAGACTCCTCTTACTTATTTTGTTTTGTTAAATAAGGTACTATATTGATCCATGGCTCAATGAGGATCCCACTCGAGTTTCTCCAAACAAGGATTATGAGATCAACCAAGAAAGAAAGAAATGTATTAGGAAATATTTTCCTAATGAGGATAAGCGCCACAAGGTGAATATGGAGTAAGTAGATTTTGCGTGCAAAAGTGGGGGGTTTTCAACTTGATTCCATTTATGACCAAAATAATAATAATAATAACTTGATTCCATTCAGAATCGGTATTCTATGGAACCTAAGGCGTGATGGGTTCATCGTGGTGCATGTGCATCTATACTTCAAAGCGTAGCCTTAAAGCTTCTTGCACAACCTTCTTTTTCATCATGTGCCGATATGAATTGGAGTACTTACTCCTCTGTGCACTCGGCGAGAAGAAATAAGATGACCCCAAGACGTGCGGAAGATTTGGTTTTCATTCACAGTAACATTCGTCTTCTATCAAGAAAAAACCCACAATATTTAGAAGGAGAGACCAAGATGTAGGCTATTGGCAGAGATGCATTTGACACATTTGAAGATGTTGGGGTGCTTGAAGTTTCGAGTCTTTTACTTGATGAGCCGAATATAGAGTTTGTTGTTTTGTAAGAAGGAGCAGATAATGTAGATGAACGACTTCTTGTTATATTTGATGGTGAAATGGGGTTTGTTTTTTGTTTTCGACTTATTGATAAATGTTAAATTTAATGGTGGAATGTGGATTGTTTTTTGTTTTCGACTTATTGATAAATGTTAAATTTAATGGTGGAATATGGATTGTGGATTGCTTGCTTTTTTTTCTCCAAGTTTTATGGATTATTGTGATGAAATGTAGCTGAATTTTTCAATTCCAAACATTGATATTAACAAATGGTGGATCATTCTTTTTAGTGTAAATTCATTCAAGGGTTTTTTTATTTAATTATTTATGGCATCATAAAAATGATAATTTATCATGTATTTATAAAAATATATATTTAATATACAACATGTCCCAACGTGTCGAAATGTACTATTTTTTTTAGAAATCACTTGTCGTCGTGTCGTGTCGTGTGGCGTGTCATGTCTGTGCTACATAGTTTATACCAAGGGCTAGAATGCTTCCGAAGAGATATGAACTTAGAAGCTTCATTCCATGAAATATCTTGAATCTTTTTTGCACGATATGTGCACCGGAAATGAATGAGGCGTGACGAGCCAAAGATACATTATTTTGATCACCCTCGAACTAAAACTCCCTTGCACTAAAATGGGCTTCACCTGCAACTAGCTTTGCCAGGTCATTCACAAGACCATGCACCAAGAATCGTGATTCACTGCTACTCGACTTCTGAAATAAGGATCTAGATACTAGCTCATTGAAATACTTCAAACCTGCATTCCAAGAGTTCTTTCCTTCTTTTCCCTCCGACAAGCCCTCTGTAGTCCACTAGCGAAACTTCTCCTGTCTGATTTCATGGTCCATACAATTCTTCTAATTTTATCTTTTATTCTCAAGACTTACCAAAAATTAGATCCCTCGTATCGTCTGCGTTCGAAGTTGCAGCTCTAGAAACGAAAGCGACGGTGGTACGGGGACCAGATGAACCCAAAATCGAGCGGAATCTGGTAAGAGCAGGGACAGTTTTTCATGAGTTTGAAACCCACGGCAAGCCGAAAGAATAAAACTGATATAGACGGTGCCTACGAACTTGGAGCTAGGAGGCTCGGTCGCTTGCGTCCGCCGTGATTTTTCCGGGAGATTAGTGGACAGAGTGTTGTCTATTCATACAGTATGACATAAATTTTCTTTTCACATGTAAGCATATTAACTTAAAGGACACTTACTAAGAAAATCTCTCCTTGGCAAAACTTGTGAAGTTTTTTTTTTTTTTAAAGAAAAAACTTTAAAAAAATCAATTTACTTTCCTTACAAAAGAAACTGCCAATGGTCTTATCTTATCCATTGTGATTAATTAGCAATGCGAATAAAATATTAGAAGCTTTTAATTGTTAAATTGATTGAAAATTAATAATTCAAACAACTTGGTGCAAACATACTGAATTGCTAATATCCCATAGTGATAAATGTTTTTTTCCTTACCCCAATATCTTAAGATAAATGATCGTTTAGGAAAGAATGTTAACATCATGTAAATTTACTTATTTCCCACAGAGTCAGCGAGCCTCATGATCTTCCTACTCAGCAGTGTCCATTCATATGGGAAAATACTATTTGGGAATGTTCGCACCAATTGCAAGGAAAAGTTCGCACGAAAGTTGTTTGAATTAGTACTCGGGCAAGTTCGCACCAAGTGATTTATTCTAGGCACTTGGGAAAGTTTGCACGAAATTCGCACCAAAAGCTTTGTGAGTTGGTTTTTGGGAATGTTCGCACCAATTGCAAGGAAAGTTCGCAAGAAAAGTTGTTTGAATTAGTACTTGGGCAAGTTTGCACCAAGAAATTTTTTTATAGGCACTTGAAAAAGTTCGCACGAGGTTCGCACCAAAAGCTTTGTGAATTGGTTTCTGGGAATGTTCACACCAATTGCAAGGAAAGTTCTCGACAACAATTTATATCTAAAGATTTTCGTGAAAGATAAAATTATCCTTAATTCATTCATTTTTGTAAGCAATACGAGCGATCATTTTTAGAAAAATATTTTCCAAAATCATATTTCTTTTTCGGGAAACGAACACATCGTTAGTGTCCGGGGGCTTGTGGCTAATCTATTTTCTCCGGTAGTTCGGATTCTTAGTTTATGAATGTATAATATGGAATGCAAATCGCATAGGAATCTGACTTTCCAAAATTGTTTTTACTTGCCAACGAGGGATTGCTTTCCTTTTATCTTCCTAGTAAGCCAAAATCAGATACAAAGATTGTTTCATACAATTCTTCTAATTATATCTTTTAATCTCAAGACATATCGATAATTATTAATGAGATCCCTTGTATCATCTGCGTTTGGAGTTGAGGCTCTAGAAACGAAAGCGACGGTGGTACAGGGATGGGGACCAGATGAACTCAAAACCGAGTGGAACCTAGCAAGAACAGGATAAATACAGACGGTGCCTACTGCTCGATCGCTTGCGTCCGCTATGATTCCTCCAGGAGGTTGGTAGATGGACTGGTGCGAGCGAGCAGTACCAGCGTGGTCTGCGTTTGGAGTTGAGGCTCTAGAAACGAAAGCGACAGTGGCATATGGCGCAGATGAACCCGCGGGGATCAAATCAACGACCGTGATCATGCCTCGTAAACATCGACACGAATGCCGAGAAGCTGACGAAACCGCGTGTACGTCACCCCACCCTCAGCCTGAGCTCAGTCCCCTCGCGCTTCGAAATTAAACAAACGCCAGCTCCGAGTTTCAAAAATAGCTGGTAGGTTCGTGTGACGTCCAGACAAAAACAGTTTATTTTCGAATTTTTCCTTTTTTTCCTTCCCATCAGAATTTTCGATGTAGAATGTCGTATCATTGTTTTTATACATATTTCAATCTCAAGACCAACACGAAAAAGAAGACTAGGGATTCAATTGGCCAATTTTTTTTAATTTAATTTAATATTTGGCAACTTATATTTCTTGAATTCTCCCGTTGTAACTTCGGTACGCTCTCTCAAGAACACATAATCAAATTGAATTACATGAAAAAAAAAATCGAGTGGCTATAGATCGAATTAAATTGCAAACCTTCAAGCTTCTATTTGCTTTCCCCCTTTTTGAAAGCCCCCCATGAAGTACCTCACTTCGATTTGCCCCTCAGCCAATCAAATAAGCGGAATTTAATATATACTTATTCATACCCCGTCATTATAGCATGCATAAATGTTATATTAGCAATAAAAACATAGCCAAATCCCCAAATTATAGTTTTTGCTATGGCATCACATCATAGCAAATGATCGATGTGGGCAGTGCGCTCTTAAGATGGCTCGGGACAATAGACTAGTTTTAACTTGTGAAAGTCGGTTAGATACCACTTGGCCATTAAATACAAAAGAAAAACCCATAACTTCGATGTGGGTTCTCTAGGGTTCTCTAGAATATTTTCTAGGGTGGGCGATAATGTAATTGTCACGTACTCTAGAACTTTCTGATTTATGGCGGTAGTTCAGTAGATTGGGAGACGCAATATAAGCCATTAGATCGAGAGTAGATCAACGGTTGTAACGAGGCCCTCTATTATATAAGGAGATGTCCTCCCCTCATTTGAAGCATCCAACGGCAAGCAATACAAAGCACGGCAAGCAATACAAAGCATTCCTCTCCTCGAGTTTCAAGCTTAGGTGCTCCAAGGAAGCCTAGAGGTGTCCCCCTCATTTGAAGCATCCAACGACAAGCAATACAAAGCATTCCTCTGTTCCCAGAGCTTTTCTCTCTAGAGCTTTCGAGCTTAGGCGCTCCAAGGAAGCCTAAGTCGCTGCAAAAGGCAGCACGTGACACTAGCATCATTGTAGACTTCCCGAGCCAAAGCCGTCTTCCCAACACCATGTATCCCTATGATGGGAATCACTTTTAGAACGTTTAGATCCGCACATGTGCTGTCGTCTTCTTCTCTAGTTAGTAATTTGAGGATCTCCATTTTTTTCATCCTCCCTACAAACAACGAAACAAGTCTCAGTCAAATTCATAGTGGAATCCGGCTTATCCAGTTGGCTATATGCTTGTCGCTTCTCGACATTCTCCCTTAGGCAAAGAGTATTTTTCTGAGTTATGATCTCCTTCAATCTGCCGTCCATAATTTCCATCTTGGATCTCATTTTGCTGTCGAACATGAATGCTGCCGGGGTCAATCTGAAGCAACCACTCGGAAAAAGGGACACATCGTGGACTTGCTTTCGGCATACGCTGTGTCGAACTCATCTAACAAATCGTCAACGTCGTAGGCCAAATTACAGATTCAACCCCAAGATCGCCGGTCAGTTGTTTGATACTGGCCAACATCATCTTCCATTTCTCAAGCAGCTTATCACTCCCCTGACGCCGCGCAAACTTGCGAAGCTGGCGAGAGCCAACCTATTAAACAGCACCTTAATAAAGAGAATAAATAAATAAAGACGCCAAGAAAGAGCTCTGCGATGGGCATGGCTTGGTTCGTGAGCGGCAGAGGATTAAACAAGAGTGCCCGGAGCACCCATTTCTGTTATGGCCGTGACGACATTCACATATAAAGTCAGGGGCTAACTCGAATTGAAGCGTGGGTTGGGGATATGAAAGGAAACTCGAGCATCTCATCGAATGTGAAGACCATTGCGTTCGTGGAAGTTTTCCATCACATTTCGGTAGCCCTAAGATTAGTCACAAAATTTGACAATGCAAAAAAGTCAAATGTGACTAGCAAAAGAAACTTTGACTCCGGCATTTTTGACAATCTACTTAGCTTCTTACCTCTTGCCCAATCGGATGAGTTGGTAATATTGAGCAATTACTTGACTTGAGCCTGCACATTGTTGCTGGTGCGAAAGATTTTTAAAAATGCTATTCCATTCATTGCCAAAATAATAAGAAACTCCTTTTCCTTTCGGATGAAAATTGATGATGTGATATGGATTCACCTTTGGAGAAGTTGAGGGTGAAGGTGGGTTGTGTTGTAGAAAAGAGCGTATCGAAGAAAATGGAGAATTGAGGTGTGCAAGCACTGTCTTAAAGATAATTCCGTCCCTCGGAATGCGAAATTCGGTGTGTAGGCTTCTAGCGGCTATCCTCCATGATACAACAGATCTTCGAACAGGAACAACAACGTTAACGTAAAACCCAGCAAATAAAGAGAAAGAAGATAATCAAATATCTCTTGTTTTTTGGTATAATTTTATTGCAAGAGAATATCTTTTTATAAGCAAATAAAGAAGAAGATAAAAAGAAATCAATCAAATCATAGCGGTTATAGAAGATATCAATCAAATCAAAGCGGTTAAAGATATCAATCAAATCAAAGCGGTTACAGATTAATTGCGTTGACTGGGTCAAATTAAGGGCTTTGTTGACTGGGTCAAATTAACGCTAAAGCTGTTATAGATTGATTGCATCAATAACGTAAAAACCGTTGAAATATCCAACAATCCCTCACATATTTCAAAAGGTTTTTTGAAAAGAAAACGCTGGGTTAAACTCAATGAATGTAATGCATCGGAACTGGTGCTTGTTAAGCTAAGAACTAGACCTAGAAAGAATTAAATATAATTCACAAAATTATTGGTGGAGTTTAAAACTTCTATGAACCAAGAATTTCGTTGTGAATTATAATTTTCACCAATGACATTACACCCCCACAATTTTGTCATTCAACGCGGTTTTGCGCTAATAGGCCATGCGCATGCCTTGTTTATTCTTAAGTGCTCTAGAGATTTTCCCCAAAAAATTCTCATAGGAGCGGCCCCACTCCACACTTATATAGGTGATTCCATCAAGTGTATTTTGCAGTTAAATACACCACCAATAATGGCTATGGAATTCATTAAGAGCTTAACTCAGCCTCTTTTTCTTTGCAGTCTAACACTATTCTCACCTTAGGAGGGACAGAAATTTAATAGTGCATCATTATATCAACACGTGACTTGTTATTACCCATATGAACCTAATTCATGGGATCGCCAATCACATAGGTTGGGTTACCTTCACTGTTGATTTTCTTCAACTGGCTTAAGTCCTATTCCCCTCGATGTATCAAAAATAAATTTGCTCCCCACAGGTTTAGTCAAAGGATCGGCCGAATCCACTTTTGACTTCACATTATCAATGGACATAATTCCATCTTTAAGCAATTGCTTTACCACATCACGTGTCAATCGGATGCGTCTCTTTTAACAAATGTAAGTTGCATTCTTTGCAATGACTATTGTCGCTTTGAAATGGCTATTGCCACTTGGCAATCATAATGCATAGACACGTAAGGTGTCAATTTCATTCTCTTTCTAAAGAACTTGAGCAATTCTCGAATTATCAAATTAAATATTTTCTTCTCCTTCCTCTACTAGAGAGTAGGAGGATAAAGCATTATGTTTTTACATAAATGCCCGATAACACCTTAGTCTACCACTCATTCTTTCACATTGGCCACAATATTGGCTTGAGAAATGACTGCAACAAATTCCGTCACATTAATCATTTGCCTTAATCAACTCGACTTTTGGTTTAGCAGGATTGTCATTTCCCCCGCAATTTTTTGTTTTGTTGATTTCCAAATTACAGCACCTCCACAAAGGTGATCACCTATCCACTCTAAATTTGCAAGTTAGCATCACTGAATCCTTCTAATATATCCACTAGATAAAATCCCTTAGTTGTGTCACAACGAGGCATCCCAGAGAGTGGGAAACAAAAAGCCTTTAACAATTCATCTATTCACCCTCAACTTGGGGACAAAAGAAATGAGCACTACCAGAATCATCTCTAGATCAACAGCACTAATTAGTTCTTCTTAGAGCACCCAACTATACCCCCGTTTATCTTCCCATAGAAATAGAAATTTCAAGATATATTTTCTGTACTATTATTCGAAGTAGATGATCAAATTGAAATCAACATTACGCACATGGACCAAATGAAATGGAACGACTACTCCTGCATCCCTATTTGACTTGATTCTCTTACTTTAATTCAACACGAAAGTGGGACGCAAAACAAAGTAATCCTGCAGTAATCATATAATTTAACATAGCTAGAGAACCAAACCATGTAACATAAAGCACGAGAAGTAAAAGTTTGACCAAAATTTCCGTGGAATCACCGAAAGGAGTGAATACCCTTGAAATTTATAAAACTCGGCGGACATGTGACAAGGCAAGAGTGAGAGATAAAATATGATCTAGCAGTGAATGCGTCTACTAATAAGAATTAGAAATAAGCATCTATAGAAATGGAAACACAAAGGATTTCAGAGGAATTTTCAGTGTATCAACGTATTGCCAAAAATCGTAGTTGATGGACAGATCAAGACACAGCGACGAATAACAATAAGTCCAAACCATTGATTCGGAAATATCCATTAAACCATAAGTCCAAACCATTGAACTCACTTTTTCTTATAGACGAATTCTGTCCATGGAACACTTCCCCATGAAAACATAATATGAAGAGCACTTCGTTTCAGAGAAAGCAACATGAGCATAAGCGGGCTCAATAAGCGTACAAGCCATAGATTCGGAAATATCCATTAAAACCAAAAACTCTACAAGGGAATCAAGCACGCTATGCTATCATTGAAATCGAAGCACATCTCAAAAAACAAACACACTTATCGAAGCCCCATGGAACGATTTTATCTGACACTCAATAACGTATCGAAGAAGATATGTAAGATTAAGATATGTGAGATTTTTGTGAGACCACTACCAACTGTTCTAGAAGCTTAAGCTTTTAGATGAAGCTTTTAGATGAAAGCGACTACCAACTGTTCTAAAAGCTTAAGCTTTTAGATAAAGGCGTGGTTTAATATTTAATTACTCTAACACTCTCCCTCACACTTAGTCTGTCTTTTTGCCTAATACTAAAGCGTGGACATGTTTAATTGAGAAGGCAAATGGAGCCTAAAAAGGTTTGAACTCTGGACCTCCTGCTCTGATACCATGTAAGATTTTTGTAGGATCACTACTATCGAGAATATCTGAGGCGTGCAAGCACTGTCTCGTCAGGCTTCTAGCGGCTATCCTCCCAGGATACAACATATATTTCTTAGTATTCCGCACAGAATATTGAGAGAATAGGAACAACATCGTTAACGTAAATCCCAGCAAATAAAGGGAAAGAAGATAATCGAATATCCCTTGTTTTTTGGTATAATTTTATCGTAAAAGAAAATCTTTTTATAAGCAAATAAAGGAGGAAGTTAAAAAGAAATCAATCAAATCATAGCGGTTATAGAAAATATCAATCAAATCAAAGCGATTAAAGATATCAATCAAATCAAAGCGGTTACAGATTGATTGCGTTGACTAGGTCGAATCAAGGGCTTTGTTGACTGGGTCAAATTAACGCTAAAGCCATTACAGATTGATTGCATCAATAACGTAAAAGCCGTTGAAATATTCAACAGATTGATCAAGACCAAGATAGTTTATGTGAAAGATGAGCTCTTTAGGCAAATCCTCTTTGCTCCTCTAGATGACCCACCCGATTCCGGCATAGACCAGCCCGTACTTGTGCCCGCTGACGTTGATGCTCTTGACCAGCGGAAGCCGGAAGTGCCACTCGAGCTCCGGGTAGAGGAACGGCGCAATGAACCCACCGCTGAAAATCAGGCTACCGGAACAAAACAACTCGATCCAAGCAACCTTTTGCGTTAACTGGGTTGAAGCTTCAGCAGATGGAGCTCAGTCCCTTCGCGCTTCGAAATCAAACGGACGCGAGCTCCAAGTTTCAAAACAGTTGGTTGGCTCGCGTGACGTCCAGGCAAAAACAGTTTGTTTCTTTTCTTCTCTTTTTTGCTTTTTTTCCTTCCCATTAGAATTTTCGATGAAGAATGTCGCATCATTGTTTTTATACATATTTCAATCTCAAGACCAACATGAAAAAGAAGACTATACGTGACGAAGGATTCAATTGGCCAAAAAAAAAAATTAATGTTATATTTGGCGATTTATATTTTGTTACATATAAAACGTAAATCTAATTAAGTACTTGGCCAAAAACACTTGATAATAAAATCATTTTCAATTGATGATCAGAAAGGAAAAAAAGTGTTACTTTTTCTTGAATTCTGTCATTGTAACTTAGGTATGCTCTCTCAAGAAAACATAATCGGATTGAATTACATGAAAAAAAAAATACGGGTGGCTATAGATCGAATTAAATTGCAAACCTTCGAGCTTCGATAAAAAAAAAATACGGGTGGCTATAGATCGAATTAAATTGCAAAACCTTCAAGCTTCGATTTGTTTTTGTCCCTTTTTGCCAAGTATGATTATATTCACGTTAAAGCCTCCCACGAAGAGAGGAGCTACCTAACTTCGATATGCCCCTCAGCCATTCAAATAGGCGAAATTTAATAGATACTTATTCATACCCTATCATTATAGCATGCATAAATGTTATATTACCGATGGAAACATAGCCAAATCCCCAAATTATAGATTTTGCTATGGCATCACATCATAGCAAATGATTGATGTGGGGAGTGCGCTCTTAAGATAACACTGTGTCGGTGAATTCTGTGTCTATGTAATTCCAATTTTTCATGCAACTATCTTCTTGCCTAACTCATAAAAAAAATAGGGTACTCTATGAATTTATAATTTACCAAAGTAAGGTAGCTTTCTCGTTGTCGATAGTAAAAACATTCATGATAGCAAAATAATCTTTTTCTATGGACAATTATGAAAGTTAAAGTATAATTAAGGATAAGCTTTTTGTGGCTTTTTCTGTGGAAAATTGTGAACTGTTGATGTTTAATGCCCGAATTTTCTTGTTAGGAGAAGCTTCCCAAAAAGCGAAGAAATTGTGACAAATTTGTCAATAGTCTAATGTACAACACGCGTTACATTTTTCTGATGCTCAGTCATCCTCAATGAGAGGGTTTCAGTCGAGCATGCATGTGTAAGAATTTTAACATCTCTTAATCTTCTGAAAAGAATAGCGTGGTCTCAACAAGATGAAACTATAAATCAGCCATCTCTGGTAAGTTAATTAGCACAATGAACCCAACAAAAATAGAGAGAAATAACACAGGATAATACTTGGATACCCATCACTAGTTCACTAAATTGGCAAAGTGGTGTGATTAATTTTGTTGACGGTGAACACGACCCACTTATTTATCTCATTTGAAGATCATCCCTGTGTTTTTATGTAAAATCAATATTATAGCGTATGCACGTCAGACAAACCTGAATTTAAAATACATTGGTTTTTTGTGGAGATTTTCTTTTGTACATAAAAGTTTAATGTTTTTAGACAATTACATAAAAATGAGGGGGGGAAAAAACGTAAAGGTGGGAGTAGGCAAAGTCAAGAGCAGCACTGGAATGCTGCTTTTCCCCTGTTTATGTTCAACGCATCGGTCAATTATTCAATGTTCATGTATGGATATGGGCACAATAAGTTTTAAAACTTATTGCGAAAGTGAAATTAAATCCTAAAACTTTCAAAAAGTGCAATGAAATCTTAAAATTTGTTAAATTGATGCAATCAAGTCCTTCCGTTAACACCGTTAATTTGACTAACGAAAAATGCTCACATGTCATTTCAAATTAATTTCTCTCTCCTATGTGACATTATTTATCATTTTTTATTCAAAATTTTTAACAAATATTGAAAAACTAAAAAAGAAAAGTTAAAATTTTGTTTTAGAAAACAAATTTGAAAAAAGAAAAAGAAAAAGAAAGGCAGGGTAGCTTTTCTTTTTAGTGTTCATATAATCCAAATAAGATTTGAGTAAAAAAATGATAAATAATGTCACATAGGAGAGAGAAATTAATTAAAAATGTCACGTCAGCATTTTCTGTTAGTGAAATTAACGGTGTTAACGGAAGGACATGATTTTACCAATTTGACAAGTTGTAGGACTTGATTGTACTTTCTGAAAGTTTTATGACTCAATTGCACTTTCGCGATAAATTTTAATACTTCTAATGCACTTATCCCTTTAATGTATTAGATTGAAATCCGGTTTACAAAGTTTTCATATTGTTCTCGGAAGATTCAGGCCTGGTCTATGCTCTCCTCTAACTCTAGGAAAGCTACTTGTGTGGTTTTTTAGAGGAAAAATTACAAATAAGGGCCTCAAGTAGGGGTGATCGGTTCTAAAGTGGGCGGTTTCTCACTCTGGAACCGGAACTGCCAACTAAGAAACAATGCACCCTCTGTACGAGGGCTTGAAGCGTTGATTTGGTATGAAAGGCAAAAATGGGTGGTTACTTAATAAATGTTTGGAACATTTTTTTTTTTCCGTTTTAAAGATGTGAAAACACTTTATAAGGGCAACACTAATTTCACCCCCAATTTAACTAAGACGCTCTTCTTTTTTTTTCAGTTAACTGACCAATATACCATTTTCTCTCTTTAATTATTGTTTCTGCTTTTATCAGGCTAATCAATGATATTGTGTTTATTTCTATTATCTCTATCGTCAGTTTTACAATACAAATACTCCATTACATCCAAGAAAATATCATCTTATCCTGCATTATGTTATCACTTTGCCTAGAAAATATTGTTAATTTTAATTTATGATTCCATATTTAACGACTATGACGCCTTATGAGCACACAATTAATTGTGTTTTTTTTTATAGTTTGAGTGAAACTATATTTCAACTTGGAATATTAATATTGTAATATTTGCTTTTGGATCATGTCAGAAAAAAAAAAAGAAGTTTGAAAAGTCAACAAAAAGGACAAAGGAAAAGGACAGCTCGGCTTTTCTTTTAAGGACTAGAGCTGCTCTTCCACGATACAAGCAGAAGAGAAAAGAAAAAGGGAAAGAAAAGAAAGGGAAAGAAAGGAAGAAGAAGAGAGGGAAAAGGAGACGAGTTCTCTCCACGTCGCCTCGCCAAGCTGTCCCGACACCGATTAGCAACGTCTGGTAAGTGCTCGCACCTCTCGTTCCTTCTATAGAAGTAATTTTCGGATTTATGGCTCAATTTCGGAACTATGTCGAGTTTGAGTTCCTGCGTTCGTTTGAGGAGTTTTGGGCTGCGCTTTTGTATAAGGATGATAATTTAGGATGTTGTGAAGCCGTGGGATTTGACGGATCTTAATTTGACGCTTTGGTTTGCCCGAAACAAGATTTTCAATTCTGGTGCGCTACGGTAACCGCGCGAACAGTACACTTCAAGGCCTGATATCTTCATTTTTCGGTTGTCTTTTAGGGTTGGCCATGTTAGGATTTTTGTAGTACGTCGAGTAAGCTTCGTTTAGACTACAAGACGGCTTGAAACGGATATCGGTGGAGGAAGTTATGGCCTTATCAATTTTGGAGCGCAAGCTGTCCATAGAGGACAACAAAGGGTATCCGCTATGAGCGAGCTTCTGTTGACGCGTAGTCGTTGTTCTATCATTAAATATGTGTAAATTAGTTGAGTCGTCTGTTAGAGTGGCGTTTTACTTGTTTTTGATCCGCTTTCCGTTCATTTGATAGGAATTCGGACGCGTCGGCTCGAGTAACCGTCGCATTTTGCTTTTGCCTTATCTGGTGAGTGATACTATTTCTTCTTTGACTTGTGTAAACTCGTATTTTTCTGAGAATGATAAAAATGTATAATATGAGTTTATAATGTGATTTGCTCCTTTGAAACGGAAGTGAAAGCGGTGTTTAGAGCATTTTTGTTGCATAAAACAGGATCGAACATTTACTGCTGTTTTGTCTATTTGAGACGGTTTGTGATCGATTAGTACTACTGGTTTCGAGTTGGTTGTGATGTACATTCTGATTTATGATATTGATGTTGTTGTGAGTTTGTGGTGCTCAAGAATGGCTGTGAACCCGGTTGAGGGATTTGTGGGTATGCGCATACTAGTTTAGGATATCCTTGTGGGCCGAGCCACCGGCATTATAGGTGGAGACCTTGCCAAGAGGGGAATCTTGGTCGCTTTTTGTCACGGGCGTTATACGTGACCACGGTTAGAATCTTGAGCATGAGATTGGTCAATGGATAGACCATTGACGTGTATTTCGATGAGATTGTTGTGTTTTGATGAGATTAATCAATGGATTAGACCATTGATATTTGTTTTAAGTATTAAATATGCATAGTGATTGTTCGATCTGCTTAGAAGAAATGTATTACTCACTGAGCCGTGTTAGCTCACTCCTTTCATCTTCCTTGTCTTTCAGGTTCAGCGAGTCGCAAGTAGGACGTGAGCGATCGTTAGTAGATGACATTTTTGGTTAGTGGGGGCATTTAGGTATGAGTTGTGAGTAGGATGTGGCTATGATGAGCCTTTTGAGTTATTGTTGGATGTGTTCATCCTTTTGGTAGAGATATGTGGATATCTGTTGATGGTTTAGTAGCAAACTCTGATTTTTTTGTAATCAAAGGGCCTCTTTATCAAGTATATGTATATGGATGTACATATTTGTTATCAGGTTGAGTTTTGGTTAAATTGAGGCTGCGTCCTTTTTTAGAAAGGGACGGCCGTGTCATGGCCCCTGTTATTGTGTTTTGGGGTGTGACAAATATTCAATCTAATTATCTAGCCGATCATGATAAAAAATGAAAAAGAAAAATTGGTCAAAATATGGAAGCATGATCAAATGCTAAACATCATATGTAGATTATATATAAGTATTAATAAGAGACAAGCACAAAAAGAAAAGGAAGGGAACTTCTTGTTGTTCGCCGTGAAGAAAGTAATTACTATAGACTGTAAATTCAATCTTATAACAAGGGGGTAAAAACATTAACTTAAAACTTTCCTCTGGAAATAAGCTGAGGTGGGTTTGAAAGTGAAGAAGGGGTGATTAGATTTTCAATCCCCATCAAACAATTCAAATTAAAATGTGACAAACTCAAAAGAAAGCACAAAATAAGTCGTGCTTTTAACTTTAAAAACCTACAAACTTATTCCACGTTCGATTATGTACATGATATTTGTTTATCCATGAATAATCGAAATGTTTCAGTTCTTTAGATTTCTAACAACAATCACAATTTGAATCTAAAGTAGTCAAGAAATTTTGTCGAGTATCTGGTGTAGAGCATAGACAAGACATGTACTCTCTTTTTGAGGCGGCATACGCAATGCCCGCTTCTTTCGAACACAAGAAATCCTAAACTAAATACCAGAGACGCAGGAATTTTTATTAGTTTGACATATTATTAACATCTACGTTCCAAGTAAATTGTGCCCGAACATCAAGTTAGAATTTGACGTTACTAAAGTCAAACTTTTAGCATGAAACACAAAGTTGAGTGGGGACTGTGCTAAAACTAAGTTGATCAGCTTCAGAGTTTCTTACGAGTTGACAGTTGAGCCATGTCCGAGCGAGATGATATAACATTCGCTTTGTTGACTCACTTGTTCTACGTTGAAATATCCACGCTATATATCTCTGGCGGATGTCATTCCAAGCTTATAATTTATTTTTGAGATATGTTCACTAGAAGTCCTAAAACTTGCCATGAAAGTGCAATTGAGTCCTAAATTTTGTAAAAAGTGCAATCGAGTCCTAAAACTTATTAAATTGATGCAATCGAGTCCTTCCGTTAACTCTGTCCAATTTGACTAACGGAAAATGCCGACATGAGTTTTTAAAATATTTTCTCTTTCTTACGTGACGATGACATGGCTAAAATGACGTCGTTTTGGTCAAAATCTGATTTTTAATATAATTTTTATTTAAATTAATTTAAAAATAAGCTATAAAAAAAAAAAACCAGAAGCAGAACCAATGGCAAGGGCATCAGCCCTCGCCGCCGCTGCTCCACCACCGCTGGAAAGGGCCGGCGATGCCGGGGAAGTGGTCGGCGTTGGTCGCCGGCCCTCGCCCAGTTATGGCCGAGGGCCGCCGTTGGCGCGGGTCTTGGCTTCATCTTTTAAGAACAATAACAAGGTCTCAAGATCCAGATCCGTGGGGTGTGGGGAGTGGGAGCGGAGCTTCTCGGGGGACTTCTTTGAGAGGATCTCCACCGGGTTCATTGGGGACTGCACGACTCTGAAGAGGATGGAGTCTCACAGAGAAGGCAAGCCGCCCAGAGCCTCCACCTCCACCCCCTCGGAGGCTCATCAGCATCCTCATCAGTGCATGCAAGAGAGGGTCAGGTGTGGTGGGATCTTTGGTGGGTGGTTTGCGATTGCCAACAACGCCCACTCATCCTCCTCGATCTCGTCATCCTCAGCTTCTTCCTCATCCACGGGGCCGCCCAGATCTAGACGAGGGCCAACCGCCCTCGCCTGCGGTTGGCGAGGTTCGTCGGTCCCTGGCTGGGGCCCGGCGACCACTTTCGCACCATCGCAGGCCCTTCCAAGCGATGGTGGGCCGGTAGTGGCGAGGGCGAGGGCTGATTCTAATCCTAGGTTGGTTTTTTTTTTTTTTTTTATAAAGAAAATTGAATTTTACCTTATTTTTTAGATTAATTTAAATAATACATTAAAAATCAGATTTTGACTAAAGTGACGTAATTTTAGCCACATAGATAAGAGAAAATATTTTACAAAGCCACGTCAGCATTTTTCGTTAGCCAAATTGGACAGAGTTAAGGAAGGACTCGATTGCACCAATTTGACAAGATGTAGGATTCGATTGTACTTTTTGCAAGTTTTAGGACTCAATTACATTTTCGTGACAAGTTTTAAGACTTTCAGTAAACATATCCCTTTCTTTTTCCTTTTAAAAAATTGGAGTTTTTAATGTTGGGGGCCTTGTTTGCTGGGACGTCCTTTTTTGGGGGTCAATTAGCGAACTTTTGAGTTTGAAGTTTATATAAAATCACTGAAACCTCATAAGGATTTTCCAATCAAAATGTGATTGTCCTTTATTAAAAATGCGATCATGGCATGACAGATCATGTTTTAAAGGTGGGAGCTTGAGAAGGAAGAAATGTGAAAATGGAAAGAGGATAAATAGCGATAAAATAGGGGTCATAATTTGAATATTGCTATCTGATTATCAATTTACATTTCTTAAACCTGCATTTGAATTCTAAAATGGGAGTTAGGATAAGATGGGGAAAAGTAAAAAAAAAAAAATTATAAATTTATTATACGGAGGATGCCAATTCAGAATTAAACTTTTTTTTTTAATTTGACCAATTTAGTTCTAAACCTTTTATGATTTTCCAATCTAATCCTTCGACCAACTTTGAGCGGCAATAGCTGACATGGACACACTGCCATTTTATGTGGAACGATTGGCTTTAACGTTAACAATTTGTGCATTTTTTCTTTTGTAAATTTTCAAAATCTATTATAAATTTTTTAATTTTTTCTTTTCTTTTCTTTCGTTTTGTTTTCCACTGTGGGCTGGTGAGGGCGGTGAAAAATAAAAATAATTATAAAAAATATGAAAAATTGCAAAAATTGTCTATGTTAGCGTCGACCATAACAACATCCACCTCAGCGATTTTCCATCGAAATTGATCAGAAGCACTACATTGACAAATCATCAAAACTGTTTAGGACTAAATCGAAATTCGTAAGATTGGTTTAAAACCTTTTTTATAATTATTTCAGATTTTTTTTTTTGTCAAAGTAACATTTCATTTTTTTTCTCAAACAAAACAAGAGAGAAACAACGCAGTTCAAATCAAATCAAACAAAACAAGTCCCGTGCAACTTCAAAACAAAATAAACTTCTGATAACAAGATGAATCAGAACAAGAATAAGGGTTGTACGGTTGGCAGCCGAATTGATAAGCCACTGCCACGTTACGTAACTGTCGCATGATATATAGTATATGTGTATATTATATCGTATATTTACAAAAGTATATGTATATATATATACATGTATATACCTCTTAAGGGCGATCTAAAATGGGCCGGAGTTAACTTTACTTTAAAATTCAGTCCAAAAGAAAATTTATATTATACCTTCCACGTAATCAAGGGTCCCGCACTCCCGCAGGCCACATTCCTCATACTCTCTCCTAATCACCTTCTTCTTCTTCTTCCTCCGGATTCCCCTGAAACCCTAACGGAAACTCCCATTTACAGAAGACACGGGACCCAATTATGTCGGTGGACGCTTCTCCGGCCGATCGCTTCAAGCAATTCCAACCCGCCAGCCCCGCGAGCAATGGCAACGGCGTCCTCTCGGCATCGCCGGCATCGGTCAAAGCGGCTCACAGGCTCCGCCTGAACCCGACCGCCGATCACGAGCCGGACAGCTACGAGGACCTGCAGAGCCAGCTCGATTTCAGCCCCATGCTCTTCAGCTCCTTGGAGCGTTACTTGCCTCCTCCACTCTTGACTCTCTCCCGTGACGCCAAGGTCGACTACATGCGCGACATCCTTCTCCGGTACTCCCCCGAGGGTGAACGCACGCGTGTGAGTGCTCTTCCCCGTAGCAGTAAAATGTCGATTCTAGACATTGGATTGTATAAGTTTTCGGACGAAAGAATTCTAATGCAATGCATGATCAAGTGGTGGTCGTTGAATATTGCCGCATTTCGTATTATTGTTTGAAGCTTTGATCCTAAATGTGCGGGTTTATCCTGTGATTTAGTCTTCGACAATTCAAATGATCGAGGTTTTTGCTTTGGTAACTGAGTACATATTAAGGTAGGGGCTGGAGAGAGTTTATTCAGATCCTGAGAGTGTGCTGCGTGTTTTTCTGCAGTCTTCTTTGTTATTTCAGTTTCTGGCTTGACTATTTTGGTTTTCACGGAGTCATTGCAGTTCACAACTGTACTAATTATTGACAGGTTCTAAGGCATCGAGAGTACAGGCAGAAGATTCTAGCTAACTATAAGGTAACCTTTCATGTAAATGTAGCTATTTCAATGACCTTACATTGACAGCAGGTGAAGGTTTATGAGAAGGAGCCATATAGCACCACTCTGTTGTGGCAGGTTAATGAAAATTGTGATGTTCGAAAGAACATTTTGAGCGTTGAATTGTTTTTTGCATTAGAACATAATAATGCATAACCCGTTTCTGTCAAAATGGTTCTCTCTATGCAAGTAAGTAGATGCTATGGGCGTCTCTGCTAACCTTCCCTCATCTCTGTAGCCTCTTCACAGAGAGCTTTATACAATGCACGCTGCAAGTTTCTTTGTGCCCTCGTTTCTGAGAGCGTTGAAGGAAAACACAGAAGAGAGTTTTAGAAGTATAATTACTGAACCCTCTCCGGGGATATATGTGTTTGACATGCTTCAGTCACGGGCCTGTGCAATGTTATTGTCCGAGGTATGCTTTCACCTTTCTCGCCATTGTGTGGCACTCTGTTTTCAGCTTGAGTTTAGTAGCTGTGTTGTCTTATCAGGTTCTGATTGCTTAGGTAGAGAACTTTGAAAGATGGGTCCATGACACAAATTTCAGGATCATGCGACCAAATACAATGAATAAATATGGAGTTGTGCTTGATGACTTTGGTTTGGAGACCATGCTTGCCAGAATGATGGATGACTTTGTTCGTCCCATAGCTAGGGGTAATATGAACTAAATAATCATTCTGTGATTTGTAGAGGGAGGCTGTGCATGATGTACTCTAGACTTGAAAACTCTCGTTACGTTTTTGCAGTTTTCTATCCAGAAGTTGGCGGGTCCACCCTGGATTCTCATCATGGTTTTGTTGTTGAATATGGAATGGATAGGGATGTTGAACTCGGTGGGTAATTCATTTAATTCAATCATTATCAATTGTATTGTACTATCTATTAGATTGCTGAATGATGTGTAACTGAAAACTTCTCTTTAAATCATTTGGTTTATTGTTTTGCATATCGTAAAGTAAAAGTACTGAACTTGCTGGCGAAAGTCTCACTCCATATGCTTGCCCGATCTTAGCTTCTAGAGACTGATGTGCTTTGCAGAACATTTGATTGATCTTTTCGGAAGTTTTATCTAACCCCGTTCTACAAAGCAAATGCAGCCTGCTACATTTTGTATAATATATTTCAGTTTATTCAATGTCCAAAATCGATCTTGCTGTGGTTGTCCCTTTATGCTCAGTAGTGACTTGTGCGACAATTCTTCAATTTTTTTGTATGATCTATTTTCAGCCTTACCTCTTCTCTCTGTTAATGAGTTGGTCTTTTTTCTGGTATCAAGTTACTTGCATCGTAGTATTTGTTCCTTTTTATGTTGCCTCTTCTTGTTCATCACCTGTTGGTCATTCTCCACCTTTTTCCTTGAAAATTGAAGTTCTGGATTCTTCCTTCTAACTCTTATGGAAGTGGAACAACTCTGTTTTTCAGGTTTCCATGTAGATGACTCTGAAGTCACTTTAAATGTTTGTTTGGGTGAGGAATTTTCGGGTGGAGAATTGTTCTTTCGTGGCGTTAGATGTGATAAGCATGTAAACTCAGAGACACAGCCAGAGGTGTGCCAACCTGTTATATTTTGATCTTCTGTAGCTATGTTGTTTAATATGTATTGATGAAGTGTAGGTTTCTGTTTCGCTGTTCTTCTTAGATTTTTATTTGTGAAGTGCTCATTCACGTCACTATTGTTAAATGATCTTATGCAGGAAAGCTTTGACTATGCCCATTCCCCTGGTCATGCAGTTCTTCATCGTGGTCGCCATCGTCATGGTGCTAGAGCCACAACATCTGGACATCGGGCCAACTTAATTTTGTGGTGCAGAAGGTACCTTCCCTTGCATCAGTTTACCATCCCCTGCCTTCTTGAAGTACCTCACTTCGTGATTTGTTCTTCTTACATGGGATTAATTTGCACGATTTCCTTTCTTGGAAATACTAGTGTTAATATGCAAGTGCTCTACGGCCAAGGCATCAACTCGATTTTTCACAGTGGTCATCTTTTTCTCTGATAATGTGCTACCATGAAAAAAAAAACATCAAAAAGTTGATACAATCCCTTTTAGAGTTGCAAAACAGTCAAACTACTTCTTTACTTACTTGAGCTTGACTGAAGTGTATGTAGTTGGAGCAGCAACGAGGTCATAGTTTAACAACGGATTTGAAGTTTCAAAAGACTAATAGCAGAATGCTTAGTGCCTTTTTTTGTGCACAGTACACATTAATGTATTACAGTTTGTTCTGGAAATCTGAGTGAGTTGTTTGTAATCAAGTTGAATTTTAGCTCAATCTCGAGTTCAACAGAAGCCTAATTTGGATTACCTATCAAATGGAGCCTCTGTCGGGTATGTCAATTACTAAATGTCTTTTAAGTCGAACTCAAACATGTGGACAAGCAAAATGAGAAAGAAAAATCAAACTTCTTAGTTTGAGTCCAGTTTAAATGCCATGTTATAAATTCACGTGTCTTCTCTTTCTTGTCTATAGATATGCTAACATGAATCTTTAGCTAAAGCAACTTATTTAATGACATTTGTGCTTTGGAGATGGGAAGAAATGCATCCTTTCATTACTATATTACCTCAGATGTTAAAAGATGGGAAGCTTAGTTTTAATGGAGCTAAAATTTTGGTGATCATGCGATGCTATGTTATTGGTTGCTGTTTCTGCTGGATTATTTCTTTATACTAAGCTGCCGGACCTGTGTCAAACACCTTCAAAGCAGTTCTGTCTTTCGAGAGCTGAGGAAATATCAGACAGATTTCTCAAGCTGGTGTGGGGAGTGCCTACGCACCAAGAGAGCAAGGCATCAATTGTCACTCGCCAGCACCAAATTGGTATGATTTAGATTTAAGTGCGTGGAAAAGTTAAGATTTTCTTGTTAACAATATGCTGTCTCAAATTTTATTCAGGAGTTGATGAAGAGGGAAAGAAGAGCATCTTGAGTCAATAAGCTTACCACCCCTTGTTGTGAACTTGTAAATCACTTGTCGTATTTGTGAATCCAAAGGAGCGTCATCCGTGATATAGCAATTAATCTCCCCCATCGCTTCCCCTCTGCTGATTTTGGAGTGCTTGGTAGCTGTACATAAAAAAGTAGGCCAGGTTGAGTACATGAGGTGCTTCAAATGTATTTTTTGATGTGTTGCTTGTTCTAGCGAAGGACGTTCCTTGTTTCACCGCGATGGTCGTTTTTCGTGCGGATTGACTTATGATGTCAGAGACGGAAATATTGGTTGTGCGAATTTTTTTTTTTTTTTTTTGGTGAATACAAGAGGCTAGCACAAAGGGTAGCCTTAAGATATCTAAATCGGAGGTGGGACAGAGAGAAATCTTGCTTCCGAGCACGTTCTAGGGCCAACCAGTCAGCGGGCTTGTTGCCTACTGTCAACACATGGTGCACCTGAAGAGATGGATGCTACTGGATTTCATGAAGAATACTCCTGAGCAGTGGGTTGTGCCATTTTTATATTTATGCGAATCAAGGCCTACATGTTGAGGAGATCGCATAATCCTAATATAGTCAGCTGTTGACTTAGCACTTAACAATGGGCCCTGAAAAACAAAGGGTAACAGAGATTTTTGGTAATTTAAGTGCAAGGTGGAAGTTCAGTCCACTTCGACTTTGAAATGGAAAAAGATTGAATTTTGTGTATCGCAGGAGGTTTAAATTACTGGTTTACGTCATTTAGTTGTCGATGGCGAGAACATTTTCATTGGCTAATTATTTCAAGTGACACGAGCGATCATTTTTAGAATATTGAAGATGTCTGCTCTGAATATCTTTTCTCATCCCAAAATTGGTCGGAGAGACTTCAAATGTTCAACGTTGTCACAGAATTCTCAAATATCACGCGAGGACGATGCCAGTCATGCGTCTGTGTTTGATTGTCTCCCTTTGTTTTTACTCCTATTTCCATCTGCCACAGTATATGTCGAGTAGGGATTGATGTGTATGGATGTTTCCGTGACACGAGCAACCTGCAATATGACGATTACGACCTTTAAAAGAGAGCTATATTGATACGAGGCACATCGTCTTCACTAAACTAAAGCTTCGTTTGTTTCTCGAAAAATTAATGATTTGAAAAATATTTTTCTAAAAATGATCATTTGTATCACTTAAAATAATTAGTCAATGAAAAATATTTTCATTGTCGCCAATAATCTGTGTCCAAATGTTTTCATGAACGATGAAACTATTATTCGCTATTTATTTTCGTAAGAGATATGAACGAACATTCTTAAAATAAAATATTTTAAAATATTTTATTTTTTCGCGAAACAAACGGAGCATAATTAAGTGAGAGACTGATGGAGAGAACGTGGCATCGGTTTCACTAATTTGATCAAGTGGGTGTGGAAAGTGGAAACGATGATGTCTTGTCTTTTGCTTTTTGTTAATCGTGCATTATTGACGGCAAAGAACCGAGAAGTACATAAGCGAGTGCGTAAAAGTGACTGAATCACACATTGGTGGCTGAAGTTGAGGCTTCCACTGAAGACATCCTAAACTTTCTATTCTAACAAGGTCTCACCATCTTTCATTTTAAACATTTCTCCAGCTATTATTTTCAATTTGTTATATTATTAAACCCCTTGTTCTTTATCCAAGTGAAGACTCCAGAGAGTCCTCTTCTCAAGGTCTGTCTAGGGCTTCATGAAATTTTTCCGTTTTTTTTTTTTTCTTATCATTGAGAATTGTTTTCTGAACAGCAGTGGTTGTTGCACCTACAAAATTTGGCTGCGGATTTCTTTTGAATATCAAAATGGGGAGGGAAAACGTACATAATTAGGTTGAGTCAATCCGCATATTTTCAGATCAAAAGAAAAAATCCGCATATTTGATTCTTTGGAACAAGGAAGGTAAGTTTCGAAACCAAGGAATGTAAGTCTTTCTATGGTATCTTAAGTAGAGCATGGTTCCGGTGGGCGGTTTTGACCCTAGAAATGGAAAGCGCCCAATAAGGAATGGTTCCGAAAAATTGGAATCGGCAACCACTTATTGATTCCGTGGATCCACCTAGGAATCGGATCGCCAGTCCAGTCCGGTTTCTGGGTGAGTCCATGGAGCTGGTCTCACTAAGCTTCACCAACCAAATGGAGATTGAAAAGTATGAATTTTGTGAGTACATTGAAAATTAGGGATTCAAACTTATAGCAAATGAAGGCGATCGAGAGCGAGAGAGGGAGGTGGAGGTGATGAACGGCCGGAGACGTGGCCTTGAGTTGACGGGAGTGGAGGCCGTGACGAAGACGGAGACGGAGACGAAGAGATCGAGATGAGAGTAAGACACTGAGAGTCTGAGACGAGAGAGAGGAGAGACCGAGATGAGAGTGAGAGTTTGAGACGAGACGAGCGAGTTTCGGATTAAGGGTTTTTCTTCTTTTTTTAAAAACTATATATATACGGTCACTTCTACTTGGGCACTTCTACGGGCCTCGGTGGACTGTTCCTCTTTAAGTTAAATATATCTTCTTCCTATGTGTGTGTGTATATATATATATCTCGA
The DNA here is from genome assembly GCA_029784005.1 of Lenwebbia sp. NSW1173648. Classification (NCBI taxonomy): domain Eukaryota; kingdom Viridiplantae; phylum Streptophyta; class Magnoliopsida; order Myrtales; family Myrtaceae; genus Lenwebbia; species Lenwebbia sp. NSW1173648. The sequence continues at coordinate 5,308,307 of JARCGZ010000011.1, forward strand.
CCTTAAGTAAATTGGGCGATGTTTCACTCTCTAAACGTGGTAAATGAAGGGTGATTGTGTATCTTCACATCAATTCAGCACATATTCACCCATTGCAAATATTAAAAAAACAAATCCACTATTTTTCTTGACGGCTTCATATAAATTAAGGCTAATTGTTTTATTATAATAATTATAAAAATAAAAATAAAAAGACAGTAGCAGCAGGGTCGGTGGTCCACTGATCTTCCTTGGACGGTGGAGATTCCACCCTTTCTTTTCTTTTCGTTTTTCTTTTCATTTTTTTAATTTCCATCTCACAATACGACTCCAACTACCGTCAATTGATGTGTTGCAGATAATTGTGCCGGAGATCGCGGCAAATCTCAATCCCCAGAGGCGGTCGTTGTCCTGACTGTCCGATCTCTCACCGCCCAATGTCCACTTGCCTCGTTTATTAATCGCGATTGCTTAACTTGTCGTGATACATCTCGTTTTTTTTGAACCGGATCGAACCGGCCAATTTCATTCGGAACATCCGATCGAAAAAACATATCCGGAACCGATCAGGAATCCGGTCCGGCCAGTTACCCTATATCGTCATTGGTAAGAACCGGTCAAAAAACCGGTAAGTACTGGCCATATCGAACTAAATGGAAAAGTTGGGTTGCAAGGGTTTGTCAAGTCGAGCCTTTTGACCTCTTGATGCAATACTCATGCTCGACCATCGAAGCACGCCGAGTCGCCGACACTAGAAACTTAAACTTCACCAATGCGGCTACGCTCGGCCGTTGTTAAAGTACGCACCAACCAGTACCACAATGCAAATTTTATACATCCATTTCACGAATTGGTCGGATTTTGCGGTCCAACCGATCGAACGGCGTGCCGATGACTTTCGGCACGGTTTTCGAAACATCGCCCTCCCTTCGCTCTCATTGGGTTGCTGCTCATCCAACCCCGTGACCCGCGAGAGCTTGCTACGACCACCTCTGCTTTGGCCCGCCTGTGAGCCACCCCGGACGTCGGGCTCAACCAATGACCTTCGGCGAAAGCCTATCAAATACGCCACTTGGCCTAATTGTTGGGTGGGGAGGGGGAAAAGTTTGGCAAGAATTATTAGCAACTCACAAACGAAACTTTTGCAACTTTCCGAATACATGTGTGGCGTGGCGGCATCGTTATCCACGCATCAGCAAAAAAAATAGAGGAAGGGAAAATCAACAAAAAAAGATATGAAGCCATTATTTAAAAAAAAAAAAACATTTCTGTTTTATTTTTTGACTTTCTTTTGAATTTTCCAATCAAGGGCCCAACGATTTTTCAAATTGGGACCCGCACAGCACATGCTTTGGCTATAATACAGCGCACAACCCTCTTCAATTGTTTTGGCCCTCCACATTGTCCACAACCACAACCAAACCCGACTCTCTTCTCCATCCTCTCCAAACGCACTCCGACCCGAATCCCACAGCGATGTTGCAGAGCCAACTCCACGACGTCTCCTCCGACTCCATCCCCCTCCTCCTCCTCGCCGTCGTCGCCCGCAGCGTCCACCACCTCCGCTCCCTCCTCCTCGCCCTCCTCCACTCCCTCCGCCTCTCCAGATCCATCCACCGGGCCGACTCCTCCTCCGTCGACGCCGGCCTCATCGGCTCCGGCCTCGCCGGCCTCATCGTCCTCGCCGACCACCTCAACCAGAACCGTCTCTCCTCCCGCCGGTGCGCCGCAGCCCCGGGCGGTGGCCTCGGGGCGCCCGACTGCGTGGTGTGCCTCTCCGGGATGAGGGAGGGCGAGCAGGTGCGCGAGCTCGGGTGCCGCCACGTCTTCCACAAGGCGTGCCTCGACGGGTGGCTCCAGCACTTGAACTTCAACTGCCCGCTGTGCCGCTCGCCGCTCGCGTCGTCCGGCGAGGCCGTGGACGCCGCGGGGAGGCGCGTGGGAGGGGAGCTGGAGGAGTGGTTCTCTCTTCGCTGAGCCGTGCCTGTGAGGGCTCTGAATTTTGGGGGCGGTGGTGATGGGGCCACGAGTTATGGCGCAGAACGGTAAAAACTTCCATTTGCTCTTTTACTGTCCTTTGACCATCTTTTTTTAACCCTGTGTTAGGGTTATTTTGATTTCTTTCACTGATTGTTCATATGGGTTTTTGGGCATTTTCTTGCCATTTTCAATAATGGTTGTGAGAGATGCATACGCAAGATGATGTTTTGGTTGGCCATCGAGTTTTTTGAAGAGCTCCTCCTGTTGGGAAAGCTCTTTTTTCACTTGCTGTAAATGTCAACCTTTTGGAGTTTTACGAGTGATCTACTAAAATGTTATGTCATTGTTATCGTTAATGTTATTGTTTGCAGAACGTCAATCGTCTCGGGGGTGGTCATAACTCGTCGGACTCAGATAGACTCGTTGAACCTATTTATCTGATTTGATCCCATATTCTTAAAACACTTTCATATTTAATTCAATCTAGAAAAAATCAAATCCAAAACTGAGGTGAGAGTGCGGATTGAGTGAGCGCGACATATAATAAGGTTGGGTCTAAATAAATTGTAAAATCATTTATTATCTCTTATTCATTGAATATGATCAACCCATTTAACAATTCAGTCATTATATATGGATTAAGAGATGAGTTTATAACACGTTTTGACAAGATTAATTGTTGGACAAGTGAGGTTAGTATTCTACGAAAAACCTCTTTTTTTTTTTTTTTTGGTCGAAACGGAAAACGTTTTTATATGGAGTGAAAATGACAAATTTAGATTGCTGGAAAATGACTTCTCCTTGTAGCAAGAAAAAAAATCACTTTCCTTAATTCACCAAACAAATGAAAATCAACTATTTCCATGAAAAATATTTTCGTCATTATGAAATTCTCAATGAAAGAAAACGCATCCAAGATTTGTGCGCATATTGATCAGAGGATAAATTTGAGATGATCCAGTGTCCAATCAAGGAAAGGAACGTTCTTATTTACCCTTCATTTCGATTCAGAATGGGGAGAGGTGGTCCTAACCCCGTCGGCATTGACATTTTGACGCTACACAGACCAAAAAAAAAAAAAATGGATTGATTGCCGACCGAATCACTTGTTGTCGACATTGTTAACGTTAATAATTGGGAATCAGAGCTTATCCGATGAGGTGGCTTTAATCTCCTCCAATCCCTTTGAGTCGTCGAAAGCTGATGCAATACGAGCTGCCTTGGTGCGCTTAGACAGGTTTTCTTTTTTCTTTTGGTCAGAACGCTTAGACAGGATTTAAACGACCCGGAACCTGTTGAAAGGTACATTTTCCTCCCCGTTGATCGAATTTTAAAATTCAATAGTGCTTGTTAATCGGGGGTACGTTGTCAGCAAGTTGGTTAACAAGCATTGTGCGAAGCACAGGCTGACAACGCAGGAGTCGAAACTTTTATGACTCACCCCAGACTCGGGTCGCTACTATACGAGTCTACCCGAAAGTAGCCATCAGAACATGACGTGGAGTCTACCTTCCCCACCGCCTATCCTCAAGCTAAGAGAAAATATTTTTCTTCCCTTTAATCCCAGGGAATACCCTCGAATTTTACGTCCCAAAGTTCAGACGAAGCCTTTTAAGGTCATGCTTAGGACCAAGCTTCTAGATACTCAATAAAGGCATTAATTTTCCTTTGACATTGTATTTTTATTTAGGTTAATACCACGAAAATCACAAATTGGTACACTTGTGAAAAATTTAGCGTAAACTAATTTTTTTTACCACAAAAAAATCCCAAACTAATACTTGCAACAAATTTACCCCAAACTAATTTTTCGACCACAAAACACCTTAAACTAGTACACTTGTGATAAATTTACCCCAAACTAATTTTTTGACTACCAAAAATCTCAAACTAATACACCTGTGATAAATTTACCCTCCATTAGTTTCCTTAATTTTGGTTAGTACTACGAAAACCCCTAAATTGGTACACATGTGACAAACATAGGGTAAAAATTTCAATTTGGTACAGCTGTTAACTAGCACATGCCTTCTAACTCAACAATTTGACGATAAAATTTAATGAAACCTAATGGAGGGTAAATTTATCACAAATGTATTAGTTTGAAATTTTTGGTGGTCAAAAAATTAGTTTGAGGTGTCATAAGTACATCAATTTGAGGTTTTTCTTGATATTAACCCTTTAATTTATGACAAATTGGAAAGAGAGTGTATGTTCAATATTCGACGTTGTTTGATGCGTATTAAAGATCATCTGTTTTGTCTTTAGATTATTTATCGAGTGTCTCGGGACGCTTGTTAACAACACTTTTTCGAAAAAAAAATTTAAGTGGAAAAAAGGTCGTTTATACGTCAAGTTGGCGGCGGAGAAAGACTCAGCATTTAGGCGAGCCGCCCGGTACTGTGGTATGTAGTGGGTTTAGTATGGCTCGCCAAAAGGGCTCCGAAACAAACAAAAAGGTCGTTTATACGTCAAGTTGGCGGCGGAGAAAGACTCAGCATTTAGGCGAGCCGCCCGGTACTGTGGTATGTAGTGGGTTTAGTATGGCTCGCCAAAAGGGCTCCGAAACAAACAAAAAGGTGTGTGCCGCGCTCACGAGGGACTACCAATGATATACTGGAGGAAGGTGGGGATGACGTCAAGTCCACATGGCCCTTATGAGCTAGGCCACACACGTGCTACAATGGCAATTACAATGGGAAGCAAGGTTGTAAGGTGGAGCGAATTCGGAAAGATTGCCTCAGTTCAGATTGTACTCTGCAACTCGGGAACATGAAATTGGAATCGCTAGTAATGGCGGATCAGCATGCTGCGGTGAATATGTACTTGGGCCCTGTACACACCGCCCGTCACACCTTGGGAATTGGTTTCGCCTGAAGCGTCGGACCAATGATCACCCACGACTTCTGTGTACCATGAGTGCCACAAAGGCTTTTGGTGGTCTTATTGGCGCATACCACGGTGGGGTCTTTGACTGGGGTGAAGTCGTAGCCGTAGGGGAACCTGTGGCTAAATTAAATAACTTTCGGATCTTTACCTTACGATTTGCTTGTTCGCCGGGGCACGAATTAATCCGTAAGCGATAGTTTACATTCTTCCGATAGTTGGAATTCACTCATACATCACTTCGAAGATATCATGAGATACTTGGGATAACTTTTTATTTGTCCTTCTAATGGACAACGAAGATGGTGTTGATTATTAGCGACGAAAGAACAAGCATTTATGCAGATGATTGTTATACCGTCATCGTTTAAATGGATTATATCTTTGACAAAAGAGCGAGATGCTCCTCATTTCGGTGGTAGGATTGGAATCCTCTAAAATTTGGGCACCCTTTGGACCAAAATATTCTTGTATCTTCAATGAATTTACCCTTTAAATTCAGAAACCATTATCTTTGGGGAGAAATTTCGAATGGGGGAAGAAAATTTTCCAACTTTTCTTTTTTTTTTCTCACAAAATATTTAATTATTTAAGTACTTTTCACGCCACCCTCTATTTTTCTACCCAGCCTTTCCTAGCAAAAAATTATTTGGGTGATTGTGAAAGTAACAACATGTTGTTGTGAGTCACAAATTCTTGAAAGAATGATCTTCATAACAATTTCTAATTTGGTCGTTATTTTTTTGTATTTTTTTTTTTGTATTTTTGTATTTTGGTCTGTTCTATCTCTAACTCTCTTCTCTTTAATTTTTGTTCAGCCTCTTTGCAGATTGCAGGAGTCGAACCCCACACCCATGTTACTAGCGTCCTCACCCCCTAATCCTTTTATCAATAGGACCGCATGTTTATTGGGTTTTTTTTTTCTTTTTCTTTTTCTTTTTTTGCATAGGCAACAATTTGAAGTTTGATGCACGCCGTACGAAACCCATTTAAACATCATGGGCTCGGCCCGATTACGTGGAAGGGCTGAAACAGGATGAATGAAGCAACCAAGTGACGAGTCTGCTGGGCTCCAAGTGCGAGTCCATGGCCAGCACGCTCACATGTGAGCTTTTCCAATTATTTACTTTCTAATGGTTACTTTGGCAAATCTCTAATTCTCATGCCTATTTTAGTTATCAATACCCCACTCGATGTACGAGAGATTATACCGTAGTTTGGTAATCAATGTTTAGAAACAATTGCCTTTGCATAGATAGTGTTTTGGAATACCTACGTGATAATAACATGTTTAGAATAGTTGTCCGTGACGAGGTTTCGAAGGAGCTTTATGGCATAGAGATACCCATCTCGTATTTTACGAGTGATAGGATGAAAAGAACGATTTCATGTTAGGATCATCATTTCGACAAGTAAATAATTTTCAACTCGCATTACAGAGCCCGCTTAACAAACGAATGAACATAGCAAAATTACCCAACCTAGATTTGGTGTGGCGGCCGTATTGTATATCGATATCTACCTATGTCGCATGCACATGCTAATTGATTTACACGAATGTTATGTTCATATTCCGATATTCGAAACGCGATCGGTTTATGAACAATTCATTTGTTTAAAAATGGTTCAACACCCTGCCACAAAAGTCAAGTGTGCTCGCTTCATTTTACATTCAAGATGAAAAATCTTCAGTAAGCACAGTGCAAAATTTTGAGCAGCAAATTCGAATTTTAATTCTACGAGCCTTTTCTTTTTCCTTCTGGTCGGAACATTCTGGCGAGCTGGATGAAATGATGATCATGGTCTTGGTCAGAAAAAATGCAAGTTCACGAGGGGGGTTTCCCAGCACAAGACAATTGGCGCCTGAGTGGGAGACCGAAGGCATGATTATTGGGGGCCATACCATGAAATCTCTTCTTCTTTTCCTCTTTTCCCGTTCATTTTTCCCGGTTTCCTTTCTTTAATCTTTATGATGATGGGAAGAACATTACAGAAAAAAAAACATCATGAACTTGAATACGGCCAAAGTTCAAGATACTCCTCTGATCTGAACAACGAAAATGCCCTTCCAAATTATTAGTTCATCATGCGTACATCAACTGTAATCTTCCACCAGAACAGAAAAGAACAAAAGGGTCGTGTACAAGTACATCAATCCAAGACTTTATCTATTAAGTACACAAAACACCTGACTGACCACATAGGAAGATTAGTCCCAGAACGTCCAGGAGAAAGAAGCCAAGATGAAATTTTTTTTTTACCCTAAAAGTTTTTTCAAACTTCATAAACAAAGCAAAGATACATTATTATCAGGTGTAAGTGATGCATGCCCAGCAACATCTCCCTCCATCTCTCTCTCTCTCTCTCTTTAAAACTCGAGCATGCGTCTCTTACATCTCATTCCCAAAGGGACAAAAAGAAGAAGAAAAAGAGACAAAAAATCATGAGAAGCAAGGCAACACCCTAAAAGAAGGAAAATGAAAAGCTAAAGTGGACAAATACTACACAAAGAAAGACATGATGATGATGAGTTTAACGTGAAAATCGGACCGCTACCCTCAATTCCCCGCAATGCAACGATGCTGCTCTCCCAACTCTGCCCTTCTTTTTTCGGTTCTTCCACTTCACGTGAACAGAAAAAGAGGGGTTAGAAACTCGGGAGAGCGCAATTGCAAAGCTTTTCTGTGCTTTCGTGCCTTATTCTTCTCGCTAGACAAGCGCCACACTAGTCCAGTTTTTGGGACGCCGCCGACGCCAACAGCCGCCGCGGCTCCTCCTTCCGCAACCGCAGCCGGGAACCACCTCGACATGCCGACGGCCGCCCATCTCGGTGGATAGCTAAGGGAGTGATGAGATAAAAAAAAGCAAAAGGAAAGAGAGACAGAGAGGGAGAGCTTTATGAGTTGTTGCTTGCTACATAGCTAGGAAAGGAAGCTATGCACAGAAAAGAGGCCACAGTTTTGAGGGGAGCGATGGTGATGATGATGAGTAGTGAATGGTGGTAGAAGGGGACATGACGGGCCGTATATAAAGGCGAGATTGGAGCTTTTGGTCGAAGGTGTGAGTGGTCTCTTTTCTTCTTTCTTCTTCTTTTTCTTTTTCTTTATGGAGAGCAAATTTGTTTTCAGCTTTTCTCGATCCTTTCTTTTTCAAATTTCTTCTTTTCAAAAAAGTGAGGTTGAAATTCACGTTGAAGAATGGCATGTTTGTGGGGGAATGAGAAAAATAAACTCCACTAACCCGTTTTCCAAGGCTCTCGGAATTTCCACACTTGATAAATTTATGTTAAAGTGGGATTGATGGGTGTGGGGCTCCTTCGTCTTCGTGCGTGAGTGAAAACTTTGCTTTATACATATAATTAATTTCCTTCTTTTGCTTGCATTAATTGGGGCCATGGAGCTGTCGGATGGCGACAAGAGTCTATTATTCATTTGGCCAACTTTTTAGATTCATTGCCTTATAATTGAGGGTTGGATGGACGTTTGAGTGTGGCCATTTTGCCCTAGATATTCGTGTGTGTATGGATCTTGAAACGATGGCACACGGACCCGAGAAAGGGCCATCAATCCCACTTTCCATGTGCACTCCTTTTTAAGTAATTTTGCTAAGTTACTGGCTTGGCATGCTGGTTATTTATGATAAATTAAATGAACATAAATGATACGTGAGTTAGGAAAGGACAATGTTCATTCCATGATAGATCAATCATGATTTTTTTTAAAATTTGGGAGCTTAAGCTTTTTTGGATAAATGAACAAATTCTTTTTACGGATCGTGATATATGATGTTGGCTAACAATATCACTTAGAGAGAGTGAATAGGTGATGTCAAAGAACTTGACAAAAAAATGCAGAATTAAAAGCGTCAAGTTTGATATAAGCATGATCGGATAAAACAAAATCAAGCAATGCAGTTCTTCTGTCGGACATTGAATGAATATAAGCAAAGAGATAGATAACAATGCATATAGAACTTACAGTGGTTTGGCTTGGTGTAAGCCTACGTCCACTCTCCCACACTAGTAACCTACTGGCTGGATTCCATTAGAAATCTTCTTGAAGTTACAGTAGATTGCCGTTCATACACAAGTATTGTGCTACTTATATCAAAGGTGATAGATCTCACTATCTCACACTTAAACACAAAATATTGCATTGCTAACACTTCTTGAAAGAATACAATTTGAATGCTTTCAGAAGATAGGTGTGAATGAAAAGCTCTCTCTATATTTGGATTTATGAACACTTGATCTCTCTCTTTTCTTTGACGCCTTGATCTCTTTTATACTCATCGACATCCCAACTTCCCGTTAGATAATCTTCATGAGGATCAATCTCCAAACTGATTGTTCGGCAATTGTTGAGAATATCAATTAGCCGTTGAAGTCAATCAATCGAAATTCCCGTAAGTTTAGTCGGCCATACAATCAAATCTTGATTGCCAAAATTAGAGTAGTTCAGTTATGAAAAGTATCTTGCTTTCGGGATGATTATCAATCAATCAATCAAGATATCTTGCATGATTGAATATTTTGTGTAGATAATCTTGGTCAATCAAAATATTCTACATACGGAATCGATACCAAATCGCTAACTATTAAGGGATGAGAAAATTTGTCTCAAAATAATAATCTTGAAGATCGAGACAAGATTGTTGTTGTAGGTAATTTGAGTGCTTCACCTATATCCACAGTTCTAGTTATATTCACGTTTCCAGTTATATGATGATATCAGACTTTCGCGGACTATATCTAGCTTCCACAGGATTCTGCCTATATCCAGCTTCCGCAGGCTTATGCTTATATCTAGCTTTCGCCATATTCTGCTTATATCCAGCTTCCGCAATATTTTGCTTATATCCAACTTTCACAGTATTCTGCTGATATCGGACTCTGGTTATATCTGGCTTCCTAGTTATATCCAACTGCTTCTCATTGGTTTTTCTCATTATCTCAGTGATCCATGACTATATAAACTATTCACCTTGTCTGGTACCTCCAAGTCTCCACGAACTTCCCGTTCTTCGTGACTTGTTCACCTCTATAAAGGTTCATCCAGTTTCATCAGTCTTTCACTTCGTACTTCGGAGACCTTCGATATAGGCAAAGTACATCAACTTCACTTTTGCTTCTATCTTCTGGTCCTCCAAGCATATTGACAGTTGTGGCTCTACCTCGCCGTTACCTATCCATGACACCTCCAAGCTTTACTGAACTCCCCGTTCTAAGCTTATTCACTTTCTACTCGGGTACCTCCAGCTTGTTGACACCTCTACGCCTAATGTTTTTTTTCACCTTTGATAGAGAACTCATAACCTTTAGACGTCTTGTTAGGTCACCATCTGTACAACCGCTTGTGCATCTTTCGCCTAGTACTACTCAATCATTAAACATATTAGTAACCTTTCATTATTTTATCATATCATATTCAAAACATCATAAAAGATTTTTTCAACAATCTGCCCATTTTTTTTTGTGATGACAAAACAATATCTGAATAATCATATTTTCAAAGATATTAAATTTTATGTGCATGAAAAGTAAAAGAAATATGCTTATCTTGACAATAAAAGAAATTCAAATCATGGTACAATAAACACGTAACACAATTTCCAAAAATTTTGATATAGAAAGAATGTAATAAGGCTCGGTTCATATGGTTGGGCTATCCTTCGGGTACCTTCTCTACCTCTTCAGCCTAGGACTTTATCCGACGCAAAGGGAATGTTGTACTGTGGCACTCCTTTATATGGGATCAATGCATTGCCCCTAGGCATGGCTTTATTCTTTGGTTAATCACACTCAATAGGCTCCCCACACAGGTATTTTTGCTAAACCATCGCAGAATTTCGGGTGGCGTGTATGGATTTTGTCGATGTAGACCAGATTCGGTGGATCATCTGTTCTTCGGGTGTAATGCCACTGGCACTTTCGCGCTGTCTTGGGCTGAGAAGTGCAATTTGGGATGGCGTAATCGTGCCTGGCAGGACAACCTTCGGTGGGTTATTCAGCATACCAGTGGCCATCACTTTCATCAGAGGATCGCACGATTCTCTTTTGGTGCTCTCTGTCATATCATTTGGACATAACGCAACCATATTCTATTTAGAGAGCGCTCCTTCTTCGGGCCGGCACTTATGAAGCATCTTGCGAAGGTCGTCAAAGACAAGTCCCTCACTTTTGATCAGGTGGATGATAGCCCTCGGAGTCGGCGGATGCAAGTTAATTGGGGCATTTTGTCGTCTATTTTATTAGTGGGGGGGGGTGTCGCCCAGTGTTGTTGTTGTTGTTTTTTTTCTCCCTTCGATTGTACTTTTGGCCGAAAGTTTGGTGTTTTTAGTCGCGCACGCGCTGTAGGCTTGTCCTTTGCTTGGCTATAGCTGTTAGGATGCACGTGTGAGTGAGTTGTGTTAAAGAAATCCAACATTGGAGAATCAAAGTGGTGTAGAGCAGTTAATATATCCATATTGGCCCATAACTCATTAGCTTAAGCTTTTGAGTAAATGTGGATTTGAATGGATATGTTAACAGGCTCGGACTTGGGCTCCCTCTTGGTGATCTCCCCAGGCGAAGGTATCTGACTTCTGTTGCGCATTCCCATCAAATAGTATCAAAGCCAATGGTTGGTGTCACATGCGGTTACTGAGCAGGCCCAAAGGTAGCCTTCATGGTTATGAAGTTGGGCTTTGATGGAGATTCAACTTGAGATAAGTTGATGCGGAAGGATACCTGAATTAAGGGGGAGCGGACCTAACACTGAGCTCACACGTGAGGGGGAGATTGTTAGGATGCACGTGTGAGTGAGTTGTATTAAAGAAATCCTACATTGGAGAATCGAAGTGGTGTAGAGCAGTTAATATATCCATGTTGGCCCATAACTCATTAGCTTAAGCTTTTGAGTAAATGTGGATTTGACTGGATATGTTAACATGCTCGGACTTGGGCTCCCTCTTGGTGATCTCTCTGGGCGAAGGTATCGGATTTCTGTTGCGCACTCCCATCAATAACACCTTTGCACCCGTTGTGACACACCTAAGTGTAGCAATGGATACGAGGTTTTTGTGTTCGGTTACCTCGTTGTAATTTGCGCCGTGAAAAGTGAATATACTACTTATTTTACCCAAAAAGAAAAGAAAAGAATGTAATAAGGAGATAGCAAATAAATAATTGAGCATAACAACATATGGACGTATAATAAGAGCTCAATATTATGCACCAAACAAATGTGGAACCAATGAACACATATGCATATATATCATCTCCCCTTTTTCGTTATAACCAGAAAGCGATAATAATGGAAATGGTATCACACAAAGACTATATAATTCAGCTATCTTCATATACTATGCCCAGAAATATTTTGCATGTATCCTAATTTTTAGAAACATCATCTTATACATGCTTAGGAAAACATACAAGATATGCAATGTAGGTCAAGTTAAAAAATCATATACATCGGCAAATATAAATTTCACCATCTTTTTGTTATGATAAAACGCTAATATAAAAAGAGAGTTATTACCGACAAAAAGTAAGGGAAAATAGAAGATGGACTAACCGGATTATGTAGAACTTAGCAAGTTCTAACACACATTTACCATCGTCAGAATAGTAATCGAGATTGGGCAGAAATTAGCTCAACTTCATCATGATTGTCCCATACTTCATCAATGCCCCATCTCAATTTGTTGCTTCTTTGAGATGATTCTCTCCATTTCTTTTGCATTTTTCCACTTTTTGCTCTTTATCTTTTTATTTTTCTCCCCCTATCGTCATAATAGTTTTTCCGAATGCTTTTATCGAGGCTTTTACACATTGAACATAATATTTTTTTTTCTTTATTTTCTTTGTTGCAGCAACATCCTCAGCATTCGTTTGCATTTTGAAGTCCAAGAAAGAAATTTGTTCTCTTCAATCAAGCTCGTCTCGAATTCAATCAGCATAAACTTAACAAACATTTTGCACAAATTTGATGTTAAAGATAAATGTCTCACATAAATATAACGCCCTTTCGAATAAAAAAAGTGAATAGCATCTATAAGAATATCAAATATTTCAATCAGAAGTTACTCAACCTTTCTTACTACTTGTTAAAGGCCTGCCCAATATATTTTGAGATGCCTTCGATAATTTAGGTCGAAAGTTGCTAACGTGGACGTCTGCAATCCTACATGGCATGGCTAGCGCTGACGTTGACTTTCTTTTATAATTTTTCTTTTTTTTTTCTCTTTCTTTCCCTTATCTTTCTACTGGTGGTTGGAGGCCATGGATAGCAAGGGCTGGCCTTGCCTGGGCGAGGCCCCCCTAACCAGATCTGGCGAGGTCATCATCCCATGAGCTAGACCTCGCGTGCATCGATACCTCCACTCCAAGTACTGGCATGCCATCATCTCGTGAGCCAAACCTCGTGTCAGCCGACCCTCACTCAGGCAAGGCCGCCTTGACCTACGCGAGGGTGTGGCCTTGTCGGCGCTCGCCCTTACCCAGGTGTGGTCCAGTGAGGCAGGCCCTCGCCGAGCTGTGGTCAGTTGCCGATCGCTGGCCATCGGGAAAAAGATAATGGAAAAAAAAAGATAGAAAAAAAAAGATAAAGTTAAAAAAAATCGATAAAATTATAAAAATGTCCACATTAACGCCGGTCGTGCCACATCGGACCCCCAATATCCATATCTACGATTTTCGGCTAAATTGGTCGGATGAACTGAATTGGTACCAATGTGAACAAGTTTAGGGCTAATTAGTCTAATTAAAATGTTTATGATCAAACTGGTATCAATATAATAGGTTTATGATTGTTTTTGATATTTTTCCTTATTCTTTTAGTGCGTGTCACCTTCCTCGATGGTTGGAGAACATAGTGGGTTGTTGGTCGGCCTGACCTGGGATGCCCACAAGAGAACAAACTATGAAAGAAACTACAGCGGTCCTCACTGCGTCTTTGATTGACCATTCTGGCACGACATTGACTATCGAATCATGAACGAAACATAGCTGTACAGAACCAGAAGCCTTGGACGTTTGGTGCAAGAAGAAAAGCCAGCCAGCAGCTGAATTGGTAAACGACGACTACCAGATAATCTCACTCACTTTACCAAACATTATCCACGCCAAAAGAAAAGACAGAGAGACCAAAGAAATGCCAAAAGTCAGCGGCGAGATCGTGCTTGGATCTCGCTTTTTCGATATTCACACTCGCACACCCCATTCTTTTTCCCACCTTGACAGAGTTGGTGGCGTTGTCCCCATCATTACACCACTACTCCTCCTCCTCCTCCTCCTCCTCCTCCTCGTTCTTCTTCTTCTTTCCATGCATGGTGCGTCCTCGTACAGCGCCTTCTGATCTCGACCGAACGGCGGATTCAATAACACGCCATGCCCTTCCTTGTCATAGGTTCATGATGATGGCCCATTCGACGGACCTCATCCCGTTCTTAGTTGATCCTCTCGTTGTTGTATCATCCCCCTCTCATGATAAGCCAATAAGGCATATCAGACCCATTTCACACCATATCCTAAAAAGAATATGAGTGAGAAAATCGCCCAAAAAGTCATAAACATAGTGTATATTTACCAATACACTTTCAAATCTTTTAAGTTTGTCATTTGAATCTTAAGCCTTTTAACAGTTTGACATTTGAGTCCTATTGACAAGATAACGCTGACCTAGACGTCGGCCGTCCTGCGTGGCACGGCGGCGTTGACGTGGACAATTTTTATAATTTATTTAATTTACTTAATTTTTGAATTTTTAATTTTCTCTTTCTTTTTTCTCTTTGTTTTTTTTTTGTCATTGCGCCGGCGAGGTCTCGCGATTTCTTTTTTTTTTTTTTTTTTTTCTATGTGGCACGGCCGGCGGCTATGTCAGCGATTTCTTGCCAATATGACTCAAATGGCAAATTGTCAAAAGGTTTAAGACTCAAATGACAAAATTAAAAGGTTTAGAACTGAATCGACAAGTGTACAATAGGTTTATGACTTTTTTGCTAGATCTGGGTGAGTGCCCCAAGGCGTGACCATGCCCGTCACAATGAATAAAGAAAATAAAAATAAAAAAATAAAATAAAAATTCAAAATTCAAAATTCAAAATCATATGGCTCAATCGGGGCTCATTCTCAACCGGTGAGTCGGTGACCCTCGCCGGCGAGGGTCTCCTGCCTATTATCTATTTTTACCCCCTTCGTCGTTCGTGGGCGTTCTCATTCTCAGTCTATGGTTCAATCAGGGCTCGATCAAATGGGCTTGAAAGCATGGAGGGAGACCCGGTTTTACGTCATGCCACTCAATTAGTACGTCACAATTATCGGTGTATTTGTAAATGTGGCTTTTTCTTGGCTAGATAATAAGGCTTGTTGACTTGACGATGCTAAAGTATGAAGGTGATGCCAAAGTGCTGCTGTTCCTTCAAGCGCCTGTAGGGCCGCGTATTCTACACTTGCTATTGTTCGCACGGATTTTGGACCATCTTCTAAAACCATTTGGATATGATTTATGCATCTCCATAGAGGCCGGGTTGGAGCGGCAACCCCGCCACTGGCAGCCCTCGGCCGATTTGGGTGAGGTCCGGCGACCCTCACTCGATCTGGGTGAGGGCGGACAATCCCTTGCCTATGATCGAGCAAGGTCACAAGCCACTAGCCGGGGCCCAGCGACCTCATTTGCATCGTCGCCAGCCCTTTCGGTGATGGTGGGCAGTGGCGGCGAGGGTTCTGTAGGCCCTCGCCTATTTTGCCGTCATCTCTCTCTCTCTCTCTCTCTCTCTCTCTCTCTCTCTTATTTAATTGTTTTTTTTAAATATAATTTATATAATATTTACATTTAAAATCATATTTGGACCAAAACGACGTCATTTTGGCATTATCCGTCATGTTTTAGTCATGTCGGTGCCACATAGGTGAGAGAAAATAATAATAATAAAATCACATCAGAATTTTCAGTTAGTCAAATTGGATGGAGCTAACAGAAGGATTCGATTGCACCAATTTAATAAATTTTTGGACTCAATTGCACTTTCATGATAAATTTTAGACCTTCCAGTATGCTTATCTTTTTTTGTTGTTGTATGTGCAAGGTTCTTTTTAAATGGGCCTTCTAGCCATGACTGAAGTTAAAGCATCCCAAAACGAGTTAACAAAAGGATTCGATTGCACCAATTTGATAAATTTTAAGATTCAATTGCACTTTTTGAAAGTTTTAGGACTAATTGCACTTTCATGATAAATTTCATGACTTCCAGTGTGCTTATCTTATTTTATTTTATTTTTGTATGTGCAAGGTTTCATTTTAATTGGGCCTTCTAGCCATGACTGAAGTTAAAGCATTCCAAAACTCTTGATCTCCAATTGCTAGTACGAGAGCGAAAATGCATATTCATGAGAAGATGAGGAATCGAAGTTCTCATCTTCCCTTCCCAAGTGAGAAGGGTGGCCACTGAGGCAACCCCTAGTGGTTGAAAGCAAAAGTTAGCATTCTCGTTTTTATAGAGTTTCGCATCTATTTAAGATCTTGCAATTTTGCTTTCCATAATTGCTCACACACTACCTCACACCCACCAATATGCATCTCCACACATAAAAATCTAACCCTAACCCTTAGCTTAGTCACCAAGGACGCCCCCAACCCCCTTATGTTTGTCATTGTGACCTTCGACAACTCACCTCCCCTCGTCGCCATGTTGCCAAAAGACTTGTGTCACGGGCCGACAGATTTCTATTGAAAAATTTAGCGAATGGGATGAACAACAGAATCAGACTCTCAGACGTGATAGCACTCCCTTTAAGGAATTATTTGGCCCACAACGTTTCTAATGGTTACTGGCAAAGATCCTCCAAAATACAACAAAGTCTCAAACGAGAATATTAGATAGCAATTTTAATATTTCTCCAAGAACTCTCTAGAAAATAATCGAAAACAAAAGCTGTACTTCTCTTGTTTGGAAAGAACTAAAATTGAAAGTAGAAGAAGTGAAAACGAACAGAATACTTGCATATATAATGAGAAAAGAACACAACTCTTCACGTCCGAAAAGCAGTTAATTCTCATACAACTCTTCGTGTTCGAAAACAGTTTATTCATACATAATTGTTCATTGTCCGAAAATAATTATGTCTGAAAGATTGCAACCTTTCGAAGGTAGTAAGAAATTAATAAAATTCTAAATTAAAAAATAAAAAATAAAATAACATCAATTCCTACGTGAACAATCGTACTGTTTCGGTAGGGCTCAAGAGTTAATTTATTATTATAATTATGAAAATAAAAAATAATAATTACTGAATATTGCCAATTTCGAATCGCAACAGCATGTGGGTATAGTGGAGTCTAGCCCACTTGCTCATTTCTTTATTTGAAAGACTATAATAGCCTTCCAACTAATAAAGTGTTTCGCACTTTCCCTTCCAGTGTGGGACTTGAAAGAAGGCACTTTTGTTTGATTAACAAACAAACATAAAAAATTTCAGCCGCGGAATCAGCCCGTGCGGCGCTTGGCGAGCCGATAAAGCCGTGTTTGCCTTCCTTCTCATGTTGTCCCTTAGAATGGTAAAGCGAAAAAATTCCCTGTATCGGATCATATCACGCCCAGCCAAGCTCGGGTATACAGTCCATCGAGCGAGACGAGCAAAATACTTTAGGCACCACAACTGGTTTCGGCCTGCCATGACCTCATCAGGAAAGCGGCATCAGCTCCCTTGCCATGACGACACCTGCAAGCTCCACTCACAAGGATACGCGAGTACGGCTGGGAGACACGGAACTTCTGATTCGTGTCACTTGCCTTGTGGCCCCACAGATGGACCCACCACAAATTCTCATCTCGACCCTTCCTCGGTCCCTCGCCATGCCACCCACTGGACATTCTTGTCGTGGTCGTCCATGGGCTACCATTTGGACTCTGACCGCAAGACTGGAGGGAGAGTTTCAGGTGTAGGAGATGGTGGGGATGGCGACCGACAACGATTGAGGGTGGCGGTACAATTGAATTGAGAGTTCAGAAGAGCAAGTTAATTGAGGTTAGGAATTTTCAAGAAGCCTCTTGTTTTACTAGGAAGGGTTATGGTGATGATTTCATTTGTACGCTATACGGTTGAGAATGCAAAGCTATAACTTCAAAAAGTAGAGAATCCAAAGGATAAAAGTAGGGGAAAATGCAAGTATATCTACGATATTTCTCCTATCTAAAAATGCCTCTAGAAAGCGCGTGGCTTAGGAGGATATACGGTCGCGCGGGGGTGGGATGTGAACAAAGAAAAAAGGGTGGAGAAATGGTCAAATCATTGGATACTGAATAGGCCAAAATTGTGGGGGTGGGAAATCCAATAAAGCGACCCGAATTGGGTCACCCCACTGTCGGGTTAGCGGTTGACACCGGTCACTCTCGGGTGCGCCTCGGACCTTACCATCTCTACTCCCACGGCAAAGGCGACCACAAAAGTCTTCCCCCACATTGCAATTGCATTGTTCAATACGCAATGCTCGCTACAGCTTTCATGAAATTTAATCTAATGAGATTGACAAGGGCCAAATAATCTTTTTGGAGATTTAATTTGGTCCGACCACACCAAGTTTCATGATATTGGTTTGAAAAAAATGACACTTAAATATCATTGCAATTTCCCATGTAACGTGTAATCTTTATTTTGTACGCTAATTTTACTATTATGCTAATTATACGCTCCCTTTCTGCGTCACACTGGAGGTGCTATCACATAATAATCAATGTATTCTCTTTTGTCATAATTTTGGCGCGAATATCAAAATAACAACACTTATATGGAGCGTAAGGGTTAATATCACATTAAACCCTTAACTATGTCCACTACGACAACAATACTCCAAACTCTCTTTTTTTCTTTTTCTTTTTGCATCAGCAAAAATCTTAATCAATTCCTCGAAGACTATACTAGTGTGACAAAAATACTCTCCACCTACCATAAAAAGCCCTAAACTTCGGACTTTGAAAAATTGCCAACGGATTTTGGCAAAAATACCCTCCGTCGTTGGTACAAGTTTGGGGTACTAGTGAAACGAAAAAACAAAAGTTCGGCATGTTGGTTTTAGTGATAGACATAGGGTATTTTTACCACGCTAGTACAAATTCGGGTTATTGGTGACACTTGTCACAGGTACAAATTTGACGATTTTGATGACAAAACAATAATTTGGGGTATTTATGTCACAGTAAATACAAATTAAGGTAGGTGATGGTACTTTCTCATAGCTTAATGACGTTAGAGCAGTAGTGCACCGCTGGATGGAGAAAATCTCGTCCGAACTTGGGCCAGTCGATCGAAAGTAATCATAGTTGTTGATCACGTGATCAATCAACAGCTGGGATGAACACAACCAGTGTGCTCTCGGGTACACTCTTGGGTCCAGACAAGAATTTTTAGAAGCTTCTCATTGGAACAAGGTCTATAATCGATCATCTAGGGCCATATACGGTACTCGCAAGATCAACGGCTACGATAGACTCGATTCATAGAAACGCGAGTCTCCCTCCCCCAAAAGCTTGCCCTAAGAATTTGCCCGTTTGAAGCCGTCGAAAGATGGCCTTATACGGCGGTCCACGCGGTCCTCCACATTGGATCCCATTTCGGTAGTGTCGCCCTCCTCTTTTTGAACTGTGCGGTGGATTTATCAGATCCAAAGGGTGAACGTGAACGAACGGATGTGTTGGGTAGGCGACAAGAATTATCATCGATCACCTCCATTTTTTCCTTTTGAGGAGGCCTTCGGCATCATCCACCAACCCCCACCTGCCAACCCATAAGAAACAGAAACGACAGAAAAGAAATTCTGAAGAACAGCTCCTTCTCTTTTCTGCAGATTCTTCTCGCCTCTGTTTTCCTTCTCTTTAATCCCATGGGACTCCTTAATGACACTCTAAGCATGTAGTTTTGCCTGCGTTTGCTCGAGATACAGAAAATTTAATTTACATTCAGAAAGCTCAAGTAGCAGCAGGACAAGATCCATAGCCCCAGTAATTTCTTAGAGCTCATCACATATGTACAGCGCAGCTACAAAACATGAAGATGAAGGAAGACCATTTTCGGTTGCTTCTCGCGACTCGGACGATATCAGATTCGTGCCCCGCCGGTCTTTAACCTTCCCTTCATACGCTTCCGTGCATCTGTTGCTCTCCCTCTTTGGGATGCATTCTGAATTCTTTTCTCATGCCTGGAAGAAGGAACGTTCCTATGCTTTCAGAAAGAACAAGTTTTATGTCGACCAATATTAGCTTTTTTCCCCCCCTCGCCATGATGTTGACCAGCATTAATTTAAAGATCCTTGTACTTAGGCACAAATATGTTAAGGCAAGAACTGTCTATACTTCCAACCTTGCCTGCTCACGGGCATAGGTGGCAAATCTGTGCGAAAACAAGCACCTTAAAATGACCCGTCGCTCTTTAGAACAAAAAGTAATTCTGTCGTTAACATAAGGGAAGTAATTTAGTCCAGCAAAGTCGATGTGTTCATGATGAATCAATCAGTATTCCGGACTAGGTTTTTTTTTATACCGCGGTCCAGATATGAAACTCAAGTTATGAACACCTCCTTTTAAGCAATCAGAGTAGAATAAGTTAGCTTACTTTTTAAAACGAGTCAATAGAAGAACTCAAATCATTGAGAGGACACATCGCGTTGTTTGGGTCAAATTAGTGCGCACCTTCGAGGTTTCTCTCTGTCTGTATTGCTCATCATGTCGGTTTGTCTGCCCTTCCTCTCAACGATGTCTTCCTCATGCAAGTCGCATTGTCGTTCTCCTCGAATGATGCTGGGTGAACGACCACTTTCAAGAGAATCTAAACCGACGCTTTCTGAACTGAGCCTTGAAATTGAGGGTGACAATGTCGAATAAGATCGTCGAATGGAGGGGCACAGATCCAAGGTCCCCTGCTGTATGAAATTAACCTGGTTGGTAAGAACCGTGTCGCAGTCCATAACAATGGTGGCACCGAAGCAAACGGATGTAGCCACTGAAATACCCTGTCATAGAAAATTACATCCTGCAGTGAGATACACATTACAGAATTCGAAAATTCATGTGACTTGAGGACTAAAGTACTGAAAATCGTCTCGTCAGGCCTGCCAGATAATTGATGACCGCATTTTATCCAATCAAATGAGCTTTGACCAAATTTGAGGCCATTTATAATTTGTCTACCACCTCCAGTTATCTTCCTCGATCCACTGCTTCAAGCGAACAACACAAACAACAGATTTGTGGTAATTTAACGAATATTTAACAGTTTGTCAAAGGGAATGCCTGTATTTCTGAACCTCTAGGCTTTTGTTTCCAGAATCCAGACTAGACAATGCAAAAGAACAGTACATTAATTAGAAAAAACACCGATTCATGCATAGCTATCCTAGACCATCCCATGGCAGTACTAAGTATAAACTAATTGAGCACGTAGCTTGTACTTATCATTACTGGGCTGTCATATTTAGCAGATTGTCACAATAATGTGTTCTTTTAACGTTTCATACTCAAAGAGAAACTTTTTTATCTAGTAACCTATTCATTCTGCTATTTCCTGCAGTTTGTAATAACTTTCTTCTCCTCTTTTCTTGGTCCGTGTTCGTGTGGTTGTGGGAGGGTGGAGGGTGGGGATAGAATCCAAATCTATTACCCTGCAGTATGATACTCCAACTGGCAAGTCGAGTCGTAGTAATTAAAAAGGTTCTTCCTTAAGGGGTTGTTAGTAAAACCTGGAGAAGTTTGGCATGGCTATTCTCCGAGTCATCAAGAGGAACATCCTTGTCCACAGAAGAACATGCCAGCTCGCTTTCATCAAGCAGAGCTCCGATTGTGTCTTGTTCTCCTCCAAAAAGTTCTTCATAGTTTTGGAATGTCACATCAACTTCTGGAATGTTAAAATTGCCAGGGCAAACAAGATCTTCGCATACCCCAAGATCTTGCATATTTTGGGCCCAAAACTGCACATCAATGGCTCTCCATGAGTAGTAGTACATCATGCAGATGAAGATGAACCTTAACCACAGTAGATTAAAGAAATTCCCTTTCTTGGGTTATAACTTCTACTGTCAAAGCACTCACACTTCTCACTGAAGGCTTTTAGCAAAAAGTACCATATAGGAAGCCCGTTACATTTCACCTTCTCGTTATCAGCATCTTAGCAGCACATCTTTCATCACCACTACGTGCAA
This sequence comes from Lenwebbia sp. NSW1173648, assembly GCA_029784005.1. NCBI lineage: Eukaryota > Viridiplantae > Streptophyta > Magnoliopsida > Myrtales > Myrtaceae > Lenwebbia > Lenwebbia sp. NSW1173648. Next base: position 5,330,320 of record JARCGZ010000011.1, read on the forward strand.
CTACGTGAAGAAGCGATAGGAACGGCACGACCAATGATTTGAAAATGAATGAACAGAAGAACCACATAACTCTGTCCGAAACTCGTACTGAACCTTTGAACTGTCTAAGCTAATTCGCGATTAGGAAGTTGCTCTTGTTCAATGAGAATTTCCCCTGAACTTGTAATCAAAATGTTAAATAAATTTCAAGAAGAGGAAACTCCCTTATAAAGGAACACTGCATCCCGCATGGAGAACTGAAACGAGAAATAACATGCAATTATCATCTACTGCAGACTCAATGACAATGATCAAACCTGACTAGTCTGAGAAGGGCTTCTGCATTGCCAGATGGATTCGCTTTGCCAAGGACTAGGATTACCAGAGGTTGAAGATGATGGTAAGTTCCCTAGAGTGGAAAATGCCGAAGGAAAGGTCTCCACATTCAGACCCTGGAGCAAGGTATTCCTTTCCCCAGAAAGATCGTGGCAGCTCTGCAAACTCTGATCAGTAGTCTCATTGAACTTCCTTGGACTATGAGAAAATGATGAAGACAAATCATTTTGCTCTTGATCAGAAATCAAAGGCAAATTGTCCTTCTTCTCATTTAGTTGAAGCTTTCTCAAATCAAGAATCTGTTGCATAATGAAGCAAGACGACTGATTCTGTTGACCGTTGCATGATGTCTGAAAAAAGGAGGAGAAAATAGACACAGGAACAGTCATTCTATTTGTCCATTTATGACTACCGATATGCAAAACAAGCTCAAATCGGCCACATAGTACTCAACTTGATATCTTATGATGACTTGTTAATCATCACAAAAACTAACAGAGCTTATGCAATTGACAATTAGAAAAATAGGCCTACCTTAGCTCTTTGTCGATTTCTTGATCCAACGTTACATTCCCCTGGACAGACTGAACCTGAAGTATCCGCAGTTATTGTGCCCAAATCTACGAATTCTCGGGAAGAGGAATCAGATGGACCGGTGCAAGCAAGATTGCCCAATTGGCTCAAGTCCAAGTCCCATAATTCTGCAAAGTCATTAGCTGAAGGGGATCCCATGTAACTGTCGATTGCCTGCTTCCGATGCTGACAAGACCCATCATGGATCCTCCTGTCACAATTACGACAGATATACATCTTGTGGTCCAGACAGTGAGCGTATGCCGGGCGGTACCGGCAAGAATCGCATAGGAGAGATCGGAGATGGCGGTTAGACAGTGCATTGGCTGAATGGACTTTTGCATCACAAGAGAGGCAAAGTTGCGCTGCGTCGGCTTGACAGTAGATGACGGGCCTCAAAGCCATGCAGAATTCACAGACTTTCTCCATGTTTTTTTTTACTTTGGATCATAAGCTTCAATATTTTGGTGTCATGATTCTGTATGCCAACCCCATCCAAGAGTCGGTACCATTATACGCCTTCATATGAGAATGCTTCTTGCTAATGTTAACGATCAACTGGCTACACATAAACAAATGATTCAACTATAAACGGGAAACCAGGCATCCAGTAGAGAACCATCAAACAGACATGATCAGGGCTTTAACGCCAGGCTTATGTAGCCATCAAACTGTCCAGATCCCAAGGATGGTTTCCTAATGAATAAAAACCAGAAGTCCCGCGCATCTAAAGCTTGAGGAACTTCGGTCCTATCATAGAAATTACTCAAGCTTTTTCATCTACGATGTGAATTATATTTATATTACCCATCTAAGGAGATAAAGAAAGTAGCTGGTAAAAGAATAGAACCAATCAGATCATACTGCATATTGCTCATTCCACATATGTTTTACCCTGTACTAGATGACACGAATGTAGCTTCGTGATCCTCAATGTCTTGCTATAGTAAACCAACGGCGCGGAAATGCGAGAAAAGTTTAAAGGGTGTCGCAGGTGCCAGACCAAAAGCCTAGAGCATTATTCTTACAAACCATTCCTGAGGAAAATCAAAAATCTTTTCAGGAATATGTTCTGACCTAGAAACTGTTCAGCTCTTTTATAAATGCATTGCTAGAAGTGAGAATTTCAGCTCACTGTCGCACTAGATTATCAACCATGTTCTGAGACCTCAATTACATGAGCTAAAAGTCAATTCAATCACACAGATCTCTACAGTTCTTAGACTCCCACCTGATTTCCACAGTACTTTTCAATGTGCATGTAGCTAAATCAGAACGGAAAAATGGAAGGGGAAAAAAAAAAAAAAATTCCGAACACTCTCTCGAGTCACAAAACATAGAAAATGAGGATCATCTTCTGCAAATCAGCCTATCAAGAGAGAAGACTATAAAGACGCTACCTGAGAAAATCAGGAGCCCAGCTTTTTTCCTTTCCTTTCACTTTCCATTTTCCCGGGAAAATTCATCTGTGACATTGGAGCTTTATCTCCCACTTCTGCTTTCTCTGACCTCATCTTTCCCCAGGCCAGCGAAGCCAGCCTTTTTGTCCGACGTGTCAGCTCTGGGGCGTGAACTTTCTTACGTGGATCTCGACACGTGGGCTGCGTGGGCCCCGCTGACGTTATCTGGGTTTGTGCATGTGAAGCCCGTACTGTTATCCATTAGTTCGGAAATGATGCCCAATGGACAATCGCCACGTAGGAAAGCAATGCTCCAAGATTGAATCTTATAAATAAATGAGTGCACTAAAGACCCTAAAATTTATTCCGAAAGTGCAATCGAGTCCTAAAACTTTCAAAAAATACAATCAAGTCCTAAAACTTATCATGAAAGTACAATCGAGTCATAAAACTTTCGAAAATGGCAATTAAGTCCTAAATCTTATCACGAAAGTGCAATCGAGTCCTAATTTTTTTTAAAAATGCAATCAATGGAAGGACTTGATTGGACCAATTCGACAAGTTTTAAAACTTGTTTGCACTTTTTAAAAATTTTAGGACTTAATTGCACTTTCATGACTAGTTTTAGGACTTAATTACACTTTTTAAAATTTTTACTACTCAATTGTACTTTCGAGACAAGTTTTAAGGCTTCCAATGCACTTATTTCTATAATTTTTACATGAACAGTAGTCCCTATACATCCACACTTGGTTTTGACCAAGTGCCAATCCGACAAGATTCTTATATGTGATCAATTTGATTTTTGCAAGCGCGACTCATATTCTAGGTCACATATGTGTTATCTGTAACGATCTGGTCCAACGAGGGTGGAGGGGGGGGGGGTGGAGTGATCGCTGGGCTAGAGTGTATGGACGAGAAGCGGCTCTTGACAGACGTCTAGGATGGCAAATGAGGGTAGGAATGAAATGAATTGCCCACCGAACAATGGAAAAGCATTCCTTGAACATATATATATATATATATATATATATATATATATATATATATATATATATATATATATATATATATATATATATATATATATATATTAACTGAAATTAACTCAAGGATACGTCTTTTGACGTAACGACAACGCTTAACTTTAGCATGTTCGGGCGGGAGTACTACTAGGATGGATGACCTTCTGGAAAAGTGCTTACTTAGATGCCAAAGGACAAAATCGTGGAATTCGGGTATAAGACGAGGCAAAGCAGACAATATCTCGAGTGAGTTAATTCAAGAATGTCACATTATCACCTCTCCATTCTAACATCAACGTTTTCTTGTTACTTTAAAAACATGCCATACTAAATCGAATTATGACGAGCTAAAACTGATCCTGTCGGAGCTAGATTACAATGTGATGATTCTGCAGTCAACTCCTAAGGGAAGGTCTTCACATGTCGAGGAACCTCAGAAAAAAGAGAATGTCATGCTTTGGACATGCCTGTGCTTGGAGGCAAAATATGTTAATCCATCCAATCAACAGGCATGAATTGAAGAAGAGACCCTGCTCATAAATACAACTTCCAATTGTCTTAAGTCTTTTCGATGACGTGAGACATCAATTTACCGGAGTTATGGCACGAACAATCTCGTGCACATCTAACCAAGTGTGTTGCTGTGCAAAAAGAGAAAATCTTTGGCGGAGAGAGAGAGAGAGAGAGAGAGAGGGTTGCTGCGACTGCGAGTACCATTCAACATCATGCGAAGCTACTGCGATTTTCTTGTGTCACTGAATGTGTCTGCACACAGCATTCGTGTACAACTACTACACTGAATTCAAGTATCTATGTTGGTTATGGGACCTCTAAACCAATGGCGAGCACTGAAGACCCAAGAACAAACCGTAAGAATGAACAAGCCACCGACTGCGACAGGAGTATAATTGAGTGTCTCTTTCGTGATGGGGTAGGCCACGGGCAATGAGAAGAGAACCGAGATGGTGGCCACCCAGAGGACCGCAGTCCAACCAACAACCACCCCGTACCGACCTAAGTTGAATGGCCCCGGGACAAAGGACTTGCGGGCCAATGTCACCCTGAAGAAAATCGGGAGGGCATAAGCAATGTACAGCCCAATCGTTGCTATGGACACCATCGCGTCAAAAGCTACAATGCTTCCAAGCGACTGCAAAATAGATTGAAGCAGCACACCGATCAGCAGATTGAGGGATGCAGAAAAAAGTCGATTGAATTGGCCAGGACAGAGATGAAGTGGCTCTTAATTAGATCATTCCACGTCGAGAGATCAAACAGATATAATCTAAAATGTGAAGCAGGAAATTGAAAATTCTAAGGGGTGAAAATGAGAAAAAAGATGCTCTTACGGTCAGTGCCATGCAAAAGGATATAAAAGCGGAGAGCCAAACTGCATTTATCGGGACCTCCTGCTTATTCACTTGATGCCACAGCGATGATAACGGCATCGCTCCATCTCTAGAAAATGCATAAGCCATCCTGACAACAACATTTGCATCACATTAGTCTCCTAATCAGAGTCAATCCAACTATACTTCCAGAAATAAAAATGTTCACCTGGAATTGCTGGTGACTGAACTCATGCCACAGAAAAATATGGCGACAGCGACCACCCCTAGGCAAATTATACCCCCAACTCCACTGCCGTATCTGCTTTTGAATGCTAAATAGAATATTTCGGCAATTGCATAACCAGCAGCATCATTCTCATCACTTAGCAGATACGGGATGTTTGTCACTGCAAAGGTGATACCTACTAGGTAACCCCATCCAAAAATGATAGATATCCCGATAGAACTAATTATTCCTTTCGGACCGTTCTTATCAGCATTTTTGGTTTCCTCTGTCTAGAAAAAGAAGGATATGGGAAGCAGGATTTCAGTTTCACATGTCTAAACATTTAGGTGATCAAGGAGATAATAAAAGGGCTGAAGTAAACTAGGCATCTGATTATATTGTATTTAGATGATATGGTAAAGAGAATAGGCAGGATCTCCAAGCACCGTGAAAGGTATTGATTTTCTAAGTAAAGTAGCTATACAATGTTCCCATCGACCATAACTTAAAGCTTACAAGGATCATTTTGAGCAAATTTCCTATGTCATGAGGCTTTTCTGACAATTTTATCTCAAAATCCCCTCTAAGTCTTTTGTTTGCAGTGACTTTATTCCCAGAATTGAACACAAAAAAAACAACAAATGAAGGTAGACTTACCATGTGAGCAGATGCATCATACCCAGTAAGGGTATACTGACTCATTAGAAGTCCGAGAACAAATATATAGACTCTGCTGTCAATCCCTTCCCCATTATCAGTGTTGAAGTAAGTGAAAACAAACTTGGCGCTAGCCCTTTCCTTCGCAACACAGGGGATGAGAATCATGAGAACAACAACACCTGAAACCAGAATGCCAAGGCTCGTAGGAGGATGAAGGAAAGGATCGCTAACGAAATTGAGAAATTAAGCCTCGTGAAATGCTCTTGCAGGGTTTCAATTCCTCACCTAGAAGATTCCAAGCGGCAGCTAGCTGTCCAAAGAAAGATAAAACCGAAATAGGAAAACTGTTCATAATAGCGTGAAGGAGCAGAATTCCCCCGTGGAAACCAATAACAACATATTTTGATGCCTCATATCCGCCCCCATTTTTACCACCAGTGCCTAGGAGAATAATAACCTGAATCAACTGTGCCAGAGAGAAATCTATGCTAGCAGTGACCGCCCACTGCAAATGAAAATATACCAGATATTGTTAGAACTAGTGAAAACTTGGCGTCACTGAATACATCAAAGGAATCGAAGTTCCGTAGTAAGGAGTTTTCAATAGTACCTGACCAACAATATTGAACCTGAAAAAGAGAATGTGTAAGCATGTTAGGAAAGATATCATTTAAAGAAAAAATCAGCTTGTAAAGATTGAGAATATAAGTGGAAGCGACGTCCAGATACTTGCATATAGTTGGATAAGGAATATAAACGAGAACAGGCTGGTTGCATGACAGAGGAAAATCCAACTTGAATCAGTATAATCTGATATGGAGCTTTTTCAAGTTTATGCACCTACCATTATAATTCGACTCTTTTCGCTGAATTTGCTTGACATGGCAAACCGAGAGTCGGGGTTGGATTGGACAACTAAAATATTAGTAGTTTCATGTGGTTAATCTGTTTAAGTAAATGGAGCGGCATACTTAGAACTCATGTTAAGGTGAAACTGACGGATTCAGAATTTGCTCTTAAAAACAATTGCTAAATACATGGGCTTATAAGGAAAAACAAATAACTCCCCTTCTCCTTAACTCCCTCCAGTCAATCTTGCGGCATGCCGTGCGGTAAACACAAAATAACAGGTTCAAGCACAACACAGGAACACTTCCATGATTGCACTGATTTAATGTGATGCATCTGCAGATTTACACTAGAGCTGTTGACTGCTGTACTTGCGCCTCCAGAGGTGGAGTTTCAGCCTACCAAACTAAAGAAGGGATAGCTCTTCAGTGTATTTGAGCATTTTCCATGAACTACACTTGTCTGCCATAATTCTTGACTTTATAATGTTCAAACCATCCCCCGGCCTATCCTTGAAGCTACTGCAAACTAGAAAGGCTGTAGGGAGAGTAGTGGGTTTCAGATTCAGATTCCGTTTCGAAGTTTTGCACTACGGAATCTCACCCTATGTTGGCTGCATTTCACACTGGTCCATGAAAAATGCAAGACTGCGATCATGAAGGCAAAGTGACAGCAATGAGATATTCTTGACATGCTTTCTAGAATGTGAAAGGACTTAACAAGGAAAAACGACACCAACACCAGACCCCATGAAAGCATATATTCCCACTCGACAGCCATAGTCTGATTGGCTTTGTCCACTTCATCGAACACAATTACTTGTCGAAGCAACGATATGAAACATGAACAAATTCAATTCGCGAATATAGGATATAGGACGCCAGGGAGAAATTGGAGTCTCCGTTGAGGGAATTAGTAGTGTCTGCATAAACGCTTATAAAGCTAACCGAAGAACAATTTACCAGCCAGTCAACCAAGATGCGAACGGTGCCCATTTCCGGCCGGCGAGCCTGGCACTCCAGTAATAGAGGCCCCCAGAGGTTGGGTAAGCTGAACAGATTTCAGCCATGGACGATCCGACAAACATGGTGAAAACACCAGCAAGGAACCACCCGTAAACCATCGAGGCCGTCCCCCCGTATCGGAGCCCATTGTTGTAGAGCGTGGTTATGCCAGTGAGCACCGATATAATCGAGAATGAAAACGCAAAATTCGAAATCACCCTGCAAACAAAAGTTTATCCCACCGAACCAAACGACCCAAACGCCTCAGTGACAAGACCCAACCCGAGCAAAACCCAGAAGAAACTATGGAGATACACAGGAAAAAGACTGAGAGTGTTACGAGAGGTCGCGCTTGAGCTCCTGCTTGTAGCCGAGCTCATGCAAACGGGCGTGACCCGAGTCAACGGAGACGCCACCGTTCTGAGCTGCATGAGTCGGAAGGTCCCTCTTATCGTGATCCCAAACCATCATCTTCTTCTTCTTCTTCTTCTTCTTCTTCTTCTTCACACAGCCCAGAAAAAGAGAGATGCTTAAAAAATGGTGTGATCAGCCTCTCTCTGTTTCTGTGAGATTTTCTTTTCTTCCTTCCTTCCTCTTTCTTTCGGTGAGGATTTGATGAGTTTTGGGAAGGGAAGAAACGTAACTTCTCCTACTCCAGAGGAGCAGTCCAACCAAATCAGCGTAGCAAAGTCGTCTCGAAATATCAAAAGAGTTCGGTTCTTGGATTGCTACTCAAACGGAGCAGCCAATAACGGAATGAAGAGAGAAGGGAAAGATGCGAGCTTGTGAGTATGACTCCTTGGAAAACGTTGCTTCTCATCTCAAGTCGGGTCGATTTGACCGTTCATCTCTTCGGTCAATCATTTGTTTCTTGATCTGTGTATCTTTTTTCCCCTTCTATTTTTTGTCGATGGTTTGCGTCGGCTGACTCCAGCTGGTCATACCCAAGACAGCCAATCGAAATCAGGACACTGGACATTGATATCTACATTATAATTTCATGTTTGGTCTGGATGATTTCGTGCATGTGAGCCTTGTTTTTTTAGTCGATCGAAGATTCAACTAAGTTTTCTCTGTCCTTTGGCCAACGAGCTCCAAAATTTGACATCGTGCCACGTTCATGTCGCTTTCTGTACCTCTGTCTGGCTGGCCAATCCTTGGAAATTTGGAATGCGCAACTTCATAAGAGACGTCGAATATTTTCACGTATTCGGACACTGTATTTTTACCTTTTTTATAAATAAAAAAAATCAAAACTTTACTATTTATGTACTTTAATTTTTCTGAAATTTTTATAGGATGTCTATTTTATACGTAAGTTCACATGTAATGATTGAAACTCATCTCGAATATTAATTCTTAATGGAAATGTTTTAATCCCATCTAAGCATTTTTATTTTTTTTGGTAATCGAGGTGTCCGGGCCAGCTTGCGCGCACTTCGACTATTCCTCGGGGGAGACTATCACAGCAACCCTCGCCATGACCCCCCGCTTAAATCACAAGTGCTCAGCTGAAAAATCGAATCTAGGACCAATACGCCTAACCACACAATCTCAAGTGCGCCCTAATCAACTGAGCCACCCATGGGTGGGTATCCCATCTAAGCATTAAGCTCCCGTTATTCCAAGAATTGTGATTTCATGCAGTGAGTACATTAGGTTATCACCTTCTTTTCGACATCTTTCTATTCAAGAAAATAGAATATGGACTAGTCGAATCAAGTGAAAATCTTCCTAACACATGCTACATTACCATGTCTAGCAAGTCAACCACTCCATCGTATCCAAAAAAAAAAAATCACAAATGATTTTTTTTTTCCAAATTTCCCGGTTTGACTTTTCAAAGTGGAAAACATCGCCGCTTTGCCATGGAGAAGGAGTTTCGACGGCACGAAAAGTTGACCAGAAAAATATTTGTTTATAAACGTCGTATGGAGGGATGATGATTCAGAAAATTCAGCTCCCACGTGCTTTTGGGTTGGCGAAACGTACGTGCTAAAACTTCGAAAAGGAATCTGAATCCTTGACCCCAAAAAAAATCTGAATCCTCCTACTAGTTTTCTTTATTTATGTGGGAATGCGACGTTGTATGGTTGGCAACTCGATGGGAGATCTCACACGTAGCAAAGCATGATGTACCATATGATAGGACCAGGACGACAAAAAAATGAAGAAAATTATTCCTGATCCAAACCGGTCAAAGCCGGACGATCCGGACCACGTTCGATGATTTTGCACCGTGTCATAACAACGGGCCTTGCCTGCAGAAGGTCTTTTTGACATTGGGCTGCATCATGGGCCGTTCAGTTTTGTAGTTGGATTTAGATCGCGCCCTGCGCATGCAATTTTGCAGAAGGTCTTTGACTCTAACTGCAATGAAAAATGGGGCCAAAGTCGAAGCGGGGCGGGCCTAAACGTGAAACTGTTTGCACCCGGTCCGTTTGTCCGGTTCCAGCGTACGAATCTGTTACTAAGCACTGGAGTCGCAAATTCTAAGACTCTCTCTACCTACGAGCAGAAGCTGGCATGGCATGGGATTCGTGTCGTGCCTATCTAGCATGTTGCTGCACGTAAAGGTTAGCGAAAGAGGAAAGTGATGGCGTACCAGCCGGTGAACCAAGAAGCGAGGGGGCCCAACTCGGCCCCGCAGAGCTTGGCGCTCCAGAAGTAGAGGCCGCCGGAGGTCGGGAAAGCGGAACAGATCTCGGCCAGCGAGAGCCCGACCAGCATGGTCATCATCCCCACGAAAAGCCATCCGTAGATCATGGTCAAGGGTCCGCCGTAGGTGAGCCCCGTCCCGTACGTGGTGGTGAGTCCCGTCAGCACCGATATTATGGAGAAAGTCAGGGAGAAGTTGGCGATTGACCTGCTCAAAACCACGAGGACGACATTGTTGAACACTTTGAAACAGTACAAGAACTTGATCGAATCAATTGAAAGATCACAGTTCAGGTTTAACACTAGACATATATTCCACTCCACCTCTGCCACTCCCATTGGGCGAATGTGAAGCCATCGTTCTAATCACTTCAACTTCGAGGAGGAAATAGAAACGACATGAAGAGAGGTGTGCCCAGAAAAAAGGAACATCCGACCCAAATCGAAGCTCTCATTCCAGAAACCGATGGATTAACCGCACCATTTTCAGGAAAAAAAACAGAGAGAGAAATGTGGGATTTCGAGTTCGTCGCATTCATTTCGGTCGATTAACTAATCAACGAAACAAAATATTTGGAATTCGAGAGATGCAGAGAGAGAGAGAGAGAGAGAGAGGTACGTACGAGAGGCTGCGACGGAGCTCTTGCTTGTACCCGAGCTGCTTGAGTCGAGAATCGTCGGAACCATCGTTGATGGCGTCGCGGTCCCCTCGGTCCGGAAGGAGACGGTATTCATCTGCTGCTGGTGCATCTTCCAAGTCTCCCCCACGGTTCGCCATGGTCGCTCCTCCTCCTCCGAGGGAATTCGGGCCTTTCTCAGCGATTCTCTCACGACTTTACTGGTAGAGAAGTCTGGCAGGAGTTGAAAAGGGATCAAAGCGAAGAATGACGATGACATGAGGAGGAGGGGATCCCCAATCCCCCGTCACATCTAACAGTCCAAATAACTAATAAGTTCCTTCAAAATAGTGAAGGCATCATCAAGGTGGGTGGGGGGAGGAGTAGTTTGACTTTGACCATCTGACGGTTAGGATCCTCAGAGTGCAAATCGTGACGTGGACAGGGCCCCAGCAGTAATCAAATCGCGTGCCATCCCTTTATTGCCAACTTGCCATTTTCTATTTGGATCCTAAACTTCTGCGATTTGCATTTTGCCCCCCGCCCCCCCTAAACTTTTGGGATATTGGCAAAATGGCTCCTGGGATATTTCATTTCAATTGCTCCCCCCCCCCCCTCACATTTTGAGACGGATCGCGGTACGTCTAACTCGTCGACTCTGGCCAAATCTCGCTCGGCGCTTCGAGATCACATAGATTGGATTTTAGTCGTGTAATTAGGTCGCATTCCGCTCATGGAGACGTGTCGAATGTCTTGGCAAAAATTTACGATCATTTTCATAATATTTTGTCATACTGCATCGTGCAAAACGTGAACCGTCAAACTGAAGAGATTATACGTCAAATTTTACCGTAGAATCAAAGCGACTCACTCTCGACCACGGGATGGCACGTGAGGGCCGACCTTATCCAAGGATGCCTTTTAGCTGGGCTCACCTGCATCGGATGTGGCTAAGATTTCTAGTGATGAAAGTCTATCCGGTCTAAGATATTATTAAGAGTTGGACTATTTCCACCGGCGGTCCATAGGGCAGTCCCTCTTAGAAAACGGCTCACTAGTCACAACATACCGAAGTCACATATCAAGAAATTTGGAACGAAGTATATCCCCTTACTTTTGGGACACACACAAGACACGTTGAATCAACAAAAGAAGGTAACCCGAAAATATACACCAAACAACAGCCCAACTGAAGAAAGTCTCAGGATTCCTTCCAAACTCAAAAGTCCAGCAATTGCCGCGAAGCCGCCAGTTTCTTGTAGACCTCCACGACGAACCTTTCGTCGACCTCTTCCCCGGTCGAGCCCACGGATATCTTCTGGCTCTCCTTGGCGACCCGCTTCCCCCGCAAGATGCCGGCGCTGCTGGTCGACTTGACCACGTTGCATGCGACGCCGATCATCATGTCCATGTAACCGTTGTGGAAATTGTCCAGCAGCTTCACGGGGGAGAGCGAGGCGGCGGATATCTTCCACCGGAGCTTCAGCGCTGTCTGCACCTTCCATTGACGCCGGCTGCCGCCGCTTCCGCCGAGCCTCATGACCTTCAGCTTGCTTCTTTTGGTGGGGCTGCCGGATAGCTTTTGGTATCTTCTTCTCCTCCAGTACCTCTTCAGGGCTTCGTAGTATGCGCTCGGACGAACCATCTCCATCTTCTGTGTATGTGTGGGTTAGAGAGAGAGAGAGAGAGAGGTGTGTGATGAGTGAAGAGAGGTCTGCGAGAAAGGTTGGTATATATAAGGAGATCAGAGGCGAATGGGTTTGAATGGAAGCATGTTGATTGATATTAGGGTTCAGCAGTCCAAAGAAGAACAATGGAGCGAAATGGAGAGAAAGAGACGCGTATCCGAATTTGTTCTGTTGGTCAACATTGGCTGTTTTTTGACCGGCAACTAGGAAAAGGTCGCTATGAATACATTCATTGGTCCGGATATATGGTAAACGTGTTCATTTTTATTTTATTTTTTTGGCAAAAGCCACCAAAAACCTTAAATCATACCCACTATGACACATTTATCAAAAAAAAAAAATTCTAGGACACCCAAAGTCCTGAAGTTATACCTATGACACATTTATCCTCCCTCAAGATTTCGTCTATGAGCACCATTAAAAATCTGTCTATATGAACGCCAGAAAGCAAACAGCCTTGACATGGATTAAGTGAAATAAAAATGACGTTATTTTGTCTGAAAAATCATTTGACGAAACTTTGGTAGAGGGTAAATGTGTCACATAGGTAGAAGTTTGGGGTTTTTATGTCACAAGAAAAAGTTTATGATAAATGTGTCACAATAGAAATAGTTTAAAATTTTTTATGTCGCAAAAGTTCATAATAGAAAAGTCAGAGTGTGCATAGTTTAGAGTTTTTTGTGGCTTTTTCCTTTTTTATTTTTACTCAAAACTTGAGTTCAAATTACTTGATCTTATGCAGTCTTTATGAGGGTATATATCTTCAAGGACATTAATCGGCTCCATTTATTTCACGTGAAGTGAATGATATGTTAAATATTTTCCAAATGGCCGTCTTAAAATAATTAGTCAATGGAGAAATGTTCAACAAAAGTTTATGTCTAACATTTTCACGGACAATGAAAATTCTTTACCCTTTACCCTCGTTCATCTTTGCAAACGACTATTTTTAGGAAAATATTTTTCCAATCGTTCGTTTTTCGCGAAACAAGCGCACCCAATGTGTCTAGATAATTGCTCGGCTTGCTTTCAGAAACTTGTTACAATGTCTAAATCGCATTTATATAAAGAGTACATAACTCCCGAAAACAAAAACACGCGAGATATATGAGCAAACCTGATCACAACAGTCGATAGCGAAGAAAAATATCAGCATTAGTGATTAATTATTAGGAGGACCACACTATTCTTGGTCTTCTTGATAATGTACTTGCGTCTAATTTTGACTTTATGGGATTCCCTTTTTTGGGGTCGAGCTTCAGTCCATTCTTCGAAATTGCATATAGGCGACGAGCGGGCAAAAGGTTAGGTGTAGATGGGATGAGGTTTGACCTAGTCCGGTCTCAATTTTCTTCAAATTCATCAATGGAGGCTAGCTGTGGCTATAATATTACACGCCCGAGTGAACTTTGTCAACCAAAACAAAACATTCCCCCCAATACGGTCAACTTACTTTGGCCACTACACCTGCGAGTCCCAATGAATTTCTCGAAGGTCCTTCTACTTTAGTACGGATAGGACCTTTCTCCCGTGCCCGTGGGAGGCAGAAGAAGAAAGTTTCGGGTCTGTGTTCTGGAAGCGAAAGACCGTGCTTGAACGGGATTATGGGAATATGGTCTAGTTGTCCACAAGACGTATCAAGATGGAAAGCCCGTTTCATACCACAAGGTGATCCTCTTCTAGCCTTGCTTAATCTCCGCCCGACATTATTCTTAGGTCGGCATCGGATCTTGTTACCGGAGCACATCGAGATTGTCCTTTTCAAGTGTCTGAAGCTCATTTCCCGCGCATCGTTCGGTTAAATTCCCGCTTCGCGTCTTCATGAGGGATTGGCCGGCCTAATTCCCAACAGCTTGAGTTTTTCTTTGAGATTGAGCGGTAACCTTTGATCGTGTAAAGTACCAGATGCACTCTCTCTACCTTTGGAAATTGAATTGTCCCTCTTGGCACTCAGTATTTTAACTATAACCGGTTCATCTCCTAGACCTAACAAATTACTGTTGATTCTTCCTAAATCCACACTATCAATAGCCAGATTAGCGTTTCACTAGTAGTTGAAGGATTGCCTACTCTTGTCTTTTAGGATAATTACCTAAAAGCAAGCAGTTTCGAGTCCACTTGGACGCACCATAGGGAGTAAATGTTTTGACTGCTGGCTACCAAGCTATGAAAATTTGCATTTGACTGCTTCATTTTGCACTTATGTTGGCTCCTTGACCATGTACTTTATACTACTGCCAAGTTTTGGCATTCACCTCCCTCATTTGCGTTCCTACAACTGGGCAACATAAGTTGACCCCAAGATGATGCCCCTTTGTACAACAAACATTTGATTCAGAAGCTACCAGATTAGAAGACAACCGGAACCTAGCAGCCGAAAACTACACTACGCACAACCAAACATCCAAAGGAATAAAAGGACCGCCATTTCCTTTCTGTTTTGTACTTTTCCATGTGTATCTGATGAAAAACTTAAGATTCTATGCCGTACTCGAAGTCAAAGCCCAAAGTCAGTGCCTCCAATTGCTCTCCACCCCGTCTAGTATGGGGCTAGTATCCCTGACGTTGCCACTTGACGTTTCCATTCCACGTTGAGAATCGATATACACGCTCTCGAGCTCTGAGTGCTGTACTCTGAGATGGTTTGTGCTTGTCGATGACGGAAGGCCATTCCGAGATTCTGCCAACATCTCAAAGTAAGCATGAGGCCCCCAACCTGCAGTTAAACATAGAATCATGAACATAAGCAGATGTCTCTCTACAGTAACCGTGCACCCTTATAATTTGATGACGACATAAATTCAGAGCAACGCCTGACACTCTGATTGCGACTCCTAATTCTGCGCTGTGATTTAAACAGGAAGACGTGACTAACAGCCAACTAAAGGAATTAAACCTACGTTTTGCAGCATAAAGCAGAAGACTTCCATTTATCGTGATCTGCTCTAGTAAGTAAATGAACTGGAAACGATGTTTTCGCGTAATTCAGTTAAACAGACCGTTTATCACAGGAAATCCAAAACTATAAACATTGAATGTACATAAACATCGAATTCTGAAAAGGTTCCAGAGTTTGAAATAGAGGCCAATGAAGAAAATGATTTTCATTGGACATTGAATGTACATAAAGGGCACTTTTTTTGTTTTTTCCTTCTTTTTGTGCACAGAAAACGAGAATTGTATTTCAAAAGTAATAACACATTAAGAAGAAACAAAATAAGCTACCACTTTTATAATATCTACTGAAATCTTCATGTCATATGCTTTTCATTTTCCTTAGCATAAGCAAACAGCACTTGTGGCTTACAAAAAGAAGAGTACATTCCTGTAGGCTTCTGTGTGTTTTCCTGTGGCTATTTTCATGAAAGAAAAGGTTATTTAGAAAACATTAGACTATTTCAGAAAACAGTAGAGAGAGTACCATCTACATCATATGGCGGAGGAAAGAACTGCAAGTAACAAAATGAAGCAACGATCGTCCCTGTTTGGATTAAAAAGAATGGTCACTTATTTAAGGAGACGACTGGTACTGCAACAACTAGAAAAAATTGAATCAAAGTTGAAAAAAAACCTAGGAGAGCCCCAGCAAATACATCTTGCCAATGATGCCAATAGTCGTCAACTCGAGAAACTCCTACAAGAGCTGCTGAAAGCAACGGGAGGAAAACAATACAAAGCTTCGCAACATGGCCTCTACGATCAAACACCCTGACTTTCCCTGACACATACCACGCAAGAAAACCCAGTCCAGCAAAGCACCCTGCCAAACCAGAGCTCTCTCAAAATGAATATTGTGTCGCAAAAAGGTGATAAAATCATTCGCAAAATTAAATTAGTAACGATGTTAACATAATTTAATTTGCGTATGTGTCATTTATTTACCTTATAGCGTGTTGTACTTTAATGACACGTCAAGTACGTTCAAAGTCAACTAATCAACATGCAGGCAAAAAGTATTCATTTATTTCTTTTTCCAAATTTCCCTGTTAAACTTGGTAGTTGATAGTTCTTGAGTATTTTGAAAATTAAATAATTTTGAAACCTGGTCAGCAGATTTAGTAAGGTCGTTATATAGTTTACTGGTGCTTCCAGATTTTGACTTTCTCTGGATGAGGACATATACTAGCTGAAAGATGTATCCAGTTCCCTATCATTACTATTCAATGTTAGAGCACTGATGATTCAAAAAGAATCCTGGTCCTAGAAAAGAAGGTCAACATCATGTATCAAGTAAACTTTTTCTCGACATGCAACGATGGCACCAACTAATCAAATGTAAGAGTTAAACTATTCAGAAACTTGACTCTTATATGTTGTCCTTGTCTTCATCAAGACTATCCATTAAAAAATGCAATGGCTTAGATTAACTGGCAGCAGGAGAATAGAAACCTACCGGACATATTTTTAGCCAATTCCAATGTCACAGCCAACGGCATGGATCGCCTTGAGAACTCTAGCTTAGAGCCTCTATTTGCATATAACTTTTACTTACAAAACTTCAAAGCATTATAAATTTTTTAACAAAAATCTGAATGAACAAAACAATCACAATTTGACTATCTCATTCAGATTTTGTTATAAATTGACCCCGGAGCACTTCTTAAGCAATCAAATGAGCATATATTGTTTGACCAGAAAAAAAAAAAAGAGAGCATATATTGCAATTTCCAATGCACTATCTGCACTCGTGATATGCACATTCGATGCTCTGAAAATTGAATATTTGGTCATTAAGCATATTTAACAAGTGCCCTTATTAACAAGACCTTTTGATTATTACTGGACATGCTTAGCTGATATAAAACTTGGCATAACTTGGATTCAGCATTGACTAACACAATAAAAGAGAATTGAACCAACTTAATTAGCAGTAATTCCACCCTTTACCAGAGTAACTGAAGAAGCAATTGTCTCCATAAACCCTGGACCTAGAGTCACGAAAAACTATATAAAAGAAAAGGAGGCAAGGTATTTACTCTTCCATTGTCATTCTATCTTCCTAAGTTTCTGTCATCCATAATCTGATTTACGATCTTGTTAGGTTTCACATTGTTTAGAATCAGATTCTTTGGGAGTATAAAATCAACCCATGCCAAACCATGCCATGCTGCATATAGGCAAATCCAAAGTTTTCTGGCCTTCTGTAAGCTTCAGTAAACAAACAATATATTCAAAAAACAAACATTTCTTTTAGATGCTTACATGAGGTATGCCCACTTGGAAAACTTTTGTATCCTTCTTTGATGACAGTCTTGTCTCCAGTACAAATTACATCCCGTGTGACAGTATCAAACACCTGCACGTGGCACAGATCATTTTTCACTCTTTGTATGTTCAAAGAGCCTGGCACTATCTAGAAATGACAACACGACAGACAAATTGAGACATCATTCGCAAAGGGAAGGTGAAAAATTCATAAGTGTGAGCTTTTCTTTAGGCCCTACCCCTTTACCATCAGGAAAACAACGCCAGAAAAAATCTGGTCGAGGTCGGCCAACAGCATCTTTGATTGCGTCAGTTATAACTCCAGTGATTAGCACAGAATATAGAAGACCTGGACAAGTTCACTTAGAACAGTTACCTTTGGATATGATATTCATACATATGCATTAGCACAAAGTCGCATAGATTAAGAGGATTTACCCAATAAGGCATGGTGCAGGTCATAAACATCCCTTCTGATGAAATAGTAGATGAGAATTACAGCAAACGGCAGCAATATCGCGATAACCTGTGATAAAATGTCATGGTGTAATTCAAAATATAAATAAATAACTAACTTTTACTGCATGTGAACTTTGTTTGACACATGCTTTGACTATTGTCATACCGGAACAGCCCAGATGGGAACAGTGTTATCCTGCAGAGGGTACTTCAGGTCTGTCATCATCTCCTCCCCGACAAAACGATGAAATGGTTCTATGATGTTCAATATAATCTCTATTACCACGAGGAGAAAGAGGATCAACCAGTCATGCATGTGTATTCTTGCCACTTTGATTCCATGGGACCTGACTGTGTGACAACCCAATTGGATCTCTGGCATCTTCAACTCGAAGTTGAAAACGTTTATTGCCGACAATAGATATAAAAGAAAAGGAACTATGAGAGCCTGTCAAAGGGATTTACATGCAAATGCTCAGTAGAACAGAAAGGAGTTTACACGAGAGTAGCAAAATCAGCAACAGTGACCAGTAATAACCACATGGCAATTCAGTATCCAAATGAATTGATGAAAATACTGTAAAGTGGTGGAAAAAAAGAAGCAAAGCATCTATAAAAGTCCGGATCCTAAAGTTAAAAAAAAAAAAAAAGAAGTTGAAAGTGATACGTCGTATCAATACATAGTGAGATTACACAAAGACATCACACCAATGTGACAAAGAAATTCCTAAATTATTAGACAACCTTCCTTCTTTTTAATGTACAACCTCCTCTATCACCATCATTAGAAAACTTGGATTTATTGAGTTGAAGTTGAAGATTCGTGTAGATCAAGGTTTTGTAAAAAGATAAGGACTTAAGTTACAAATCCCATCTGTCTATACGAACCATCTTGAAGAATGACAGAAGCTCAAAAGAGTACCTGCCTTCAATAAAACAGCGATACAATGGCAATTCCAGATCAAATCAGTAAGCACGCATGAAAAGCATAAGCTCAAAACAGAACAGACGAACCAAACCTGAAAATGAATCTAGAAAGAAAAACTATACTTGTATAACACATATTACAAGAGCAAAATCTACCCAATCGTTCCCATCCACTTTGGCAAAGGAGTAAGGACTCAATTAAAAAACAAAAACAAAAAGCATTAAGACTACGGGGAAATTCTGCACCGGCGCAGATTAAAAAACGCACATGCAGTACCAATCTCCAGCAAAGTAAAACAATCTAAACAAAAAATGCATTGATAGGATACACATTTTTTACGGTCATCAAGCTGACGCATCGATTCCTAACAGCTTTGTATATTCTCAAATCTAACCAAAGGCCAACTACACAATCTTTCACTGAAAAAGAAAAACATTATCTTCATCCGCTGGAAAAAAATTACTTCACTTACTCCTCCTGCCCTCCAATTTCAACGAGACAAGACCAAACGCCATACTCGAACTCCACTAAACTGAGCAACCCCGCGATATCCTCTCCTCACGTTAACACACCGACATCCTTAACCCCGCAAATGGAACGCGAGATTGAGAGCCACGAGCACAGAGTTTCAGTCGAACGAAAACGCAACACGTACTGTAGCGAAATGCTCGGTAACGACGGATTCACATTCAAATTCAAACCCCAGAAAGGACAAGAGCCGTTAACAACAAAAGCACGCGGTTTTCAAAGCAGACAGAACCTGAAGGAGGACGCGAGTGAAGCAGAACGAGTGCGTGAACTCCTCAGAGGCGGAGGAGGAGGAGGAGGAGAAGACGAAGAGCGAGAGCTTGGGATTCGGAAGAGCTCGCCGGAGATCCCTGAGAGAAACAACTCAGAAACGCGTGGTTCTCGCACCAGGGCATCATCCTTCAAAAAGGGAAGCCCCCCATGAAAGAGAAGACAAAAAGGGCACTACACAAATTGTCAAGCGGGGTGCTTTTCTCGCCGTCTTCACCGTATGGAGCGGATACAAGTTCAAAAAGTACTTCTCTGGGTTGGGTGGTTTCGGTCGTGGTTTTGAAACAGAGCT
Organism: Lenwebbia sp. NSW1173648; assembly: GCA_029784005.1. Taxonomy (NCBI): domain Eukaryota; kingdom Viridiplantae; phylum Streptophyta; class Magnoliopsida; order Myrtales; family Myrtaceae; genus Lenwebbia; species Lenwebbia sp. NSW1173648. Next base: position 5,350,348 of record JARCGZ010000011.1, read on the forward strand.
GGTCTCATTCGAAAAAGGAAAGTAAAATATGAATATCAGGGTGATAATTGTCGGAGATATTCTGTGTCCCTTTAAAGCTAAAAATCGATCAAGGCAGGTAAGTTTTATTGCTCTTGGACAGAAAGTGTTCCTCTGTGCCGGTGCCGTCATCCCCTGCTGAAGGATGCTCGAATCGTAACTCATTATACCTCTCGATAAAAATGTTCGTGCGATCGACGGGCGTCGATGTGACTATCGTAGTCGAGAGGTTGGGGATCCGTTCTCCAAAGATTCTCATTAACTCCCTCGAAAAGTGTAGTGAAATTGATCTCCGCTAACAAAAGATAAAAAGGGTTGAAATTATTAAGTGAAATTATCAAGTGAATTCACATAAACATGGAAGCATAATATTTGCACCTGTAGTAAGATAACCTTTTATACGAGAACTCATAATTTTAAGCTTAGATAACTCACATTTGGTTACGTTTGATCGTGCGGGTTTCTAGCCATGATAGAATTGAATATGATAAGATATGAAATTCAAAGATTTTGCTATATAGTATCCACTATTTGGTGAGTCACGGTAATAAAGTCGGATATGTTTATATCATATCACGTCTCATAATTCACTATCAAATCTAGTAAGAGAGAGAAAATATAACCATTCACATTTGCAATTATGAAATGTTTTGCCTCTATCGCTACTTTCATTAAACTTCAACATGAACCACAAAGTTATGAAGGAGAATAAGTTTTAACTCTCTTTTTGCTTTCATAGACTTTTTGACGTGAACCAGAAAGCTAAGAACGAGAAGAAGTTTCGACGCTCTCGCTGTTTTTGTAAAGTTTTGTCGTGAATTAAAAAACTACAAATGAATCATGAAACTTCAATCTGAACTATAGATACAGAGGAGAAAGAGATAGAGATACTAGTTTTTTTTAGAAATTTCATTGCCCCTCATTCTTCGAGAATTAGAAAGATCATTTTCAAGTTTGAATAAGTTCACTTAAAATATGTGCTCTTCTACTTCATTTTCTTACTTATTTTTTAATTTTAAGTCTCATTTTATCATTGTTTTTTTGTTATTTTGAGTTTTCTTTTTAACATTAGAATTCAAACATAATTTAAATTTAATTATTTTTTTATTTTTTAAGAAGTTTGTTATTTAAAAAAATAGTTTTTATACCAAGAACAGAAGAAGTCATATTTGCCTTTATCACACCTCCCCATGGGATAATTTTATCCAGGTTATATCTCCCTTATATCTCATTGTATTTTGGCCCTGTTTGGTTCAGCATTTGGCCAAGGGACTTTGGGAAAATGCAAATACGTTTGAGCTAAAGGGATTTGGTGAAATGCAAATACTGTTTGGTAAACTGTAATTAAAAAGTGCATTTGAATGCAACTTTTGGGAAAATACTGTTTGGTAAACTTTAAATTTGAAAAGTTCTTTGGTGTCCCAATTTAATATTTTTTAACTTTAATTTGTTTAAAATTTGGAAAAAAAACAATCACTAGCGGCCGGCGAGGGGCGGCGGTCGGCGGCGGTGGCGGCGGCCGACAGTGGGGGCAGCAGTGGCTAGCGGCCGACCGGGCGGCGGTGGGGGGTGGCGGAGGGGGACGGCGACGGTAGCCGGAGGGTGGCTAGGGGCGGCAGCCGGCGGTGGTGGCGGGCGACGACGGTAGTGGCCGGCGGTGGGGGGCGGCAGCGGCCGGCGGCGACGGCGGTGGCCGACGGGCAGGCGGCGGCGGTCGGCGAGGGGCGGTGGGGGCGGCGGCGATGGGGGGAGGCGGTGGTCGCCGAAGGAAGGACGAAGAAGGAGAAAAGAATAAAATAAAATATAAAAAAAAATTGAAGTTGCATTTCGAAAATGCTACTTTCCAAAGTACCTCAGGTACTTTGGGCAAAATGACTTTAGAGAGCATTTGAGATACAATTGCATCTCCCCAATGCGAGTCAAAAAAATAACCAAATAGCATTTACATTTGGCCAAGGGACTTTAAAGCCTCATTGCTCATTTGAAATGCTGAACCAAACAGGCCCTTTGTCCTATGTAAGAACCAAACACAAGATGAAATAAATTGACTTTTATCTTGACCACCAAAGGTAACCTTTAAGTTATGTTGTGTCATGTGTGTTATGCTGATGTTATGCCATTAAGTCAACTATGTCACTAAGTTGGCCAAAAAAAGTGTGACTGAGGCTCCCTTTATTTCAGAAAATATGACGATTCCACAAAATGTTTTCTAAAAAATAATATTTCAAGAAAATGACAATATTTTCTAGTTATTTGAATTGAATATTATTTTTCCTCATCTAAAAAAAACTTCATTTTATTTTTTTTAAATAGACATGCACTATTCGGACGCTAGTAACTTGAATATGAGTAGCCAAAGAAGCGGGCACAAGTACCAGGGTTCCAAGCCTGGCCTCTATGGACTTGGACCTTGCCTCAATGGACCCAGGCCCAAGCGCTAGGGAGTCGGGCACAGATACTATCCCCAGAACCTGGTGCCTGAGCTCGGGTCCATCGAGTCCAGGCCCAAGACCTTGAAACCAGTGCCTAGGTCCTTGGCGTCTGGGCCTGCTTCCATCGAGGTAGGGCACAAGGGTCCTAAGCCCAACCTCCATGGATCCAAGTCTAAGTGCCGGGGTTCTTCGACCCAACCTTTGTATACTCGAGTCTGAGCATCAAGGAACCAAGCACAGGCACGGGGATCTTGGCCCCGACCTCTTTGCAGTTTGCACTCGAGCCTAATCTCAATAGACTCGGGCTCGTTGCCAAGGATTAGGGAACGCACGTTGAAATTCTTGTGCCCAAGCGTAGAGTCTCTAATGCAAGCGATGATAGTGATATTTAGCCATACATTTGAAAAATAATTTGAAACAGAAAATCATTAGTGTGAAATTAAGCATAGATTTTTCGTTAATTAGGGGAAAAAATTTCTTTAACTCGTTTTCTTAAATGATGCAAACGTCGAAAAATTTCCTTAACTCGTTTTCCAAAAAAAATTCCGCGAAACAAATTCAAAAAGAATTTTAGATTACTATATGGTGCATTTATTTTTAACATTTTCTTTTTCATATTTTCAACTCTGTTTTTCCAATTTCCACGTTTCTAAATTTCAATACATGATTGCGGCCACATAAATCCAATCCACCTGCACCTGACATCTACAAATTATTTTACATTTTGTATTAGCACTTAGAATTTAATTTTCTATAAAATCGTACATGGAAGTAATATAAATACCACGGGTGATCGTGATGCATATCTTCTATTATGTTTGCGTGTACTTGTGAATGGGACAACCACAAATATCAGAGTCAAAATCACAGCACGCGTCAAATCAACAAGTAGCTAATTTAATAAGAAGTGCACTCATGCATGCCCGGATATAGATATTAAGTTTAGGGAAAGTGTCGGAAAGCGACAAGGGCGGTCTTTAAAATTTGACCTAATATGTAACGTGGCGTCTGAATTTTTAATTTATTTAATTTGATCCCTGAATTTTGACTCGATAAGCAATATGATCTCTAGGCAATGTTGAATATTTCTATATTGTTCATGGGTTAAATTAAACATGCACCAAAACTTTTGGAACCATCTACGTCATCTTCCCTTAGCTTTTCCAACTAAGAGAGCTAACTCGACCACATCGAAGTTATCACTGTGAATTCAAAATATGAAGAGCGAGAAAGATATCCATCTGCTCAGCCTGCCAAGGAAGCATCGTGTCCTGAACAAAAGTGACGGTGACGTCGTTTGAAGTCTAACTTGTTATTGCAGAATAAGGTAACTTGAAGTACAGAACATCACGAGTACCGTGGCCTCGTCCACGTACTCGCTATCTCTTTTGGCCTTATAGTATAGAGAGAGAAACTGATAAGTATGTACATAGGGATTGGCCTGAAGAATCAACATACTGTGTGATGTGTTAGGATCGTAAATGGACGTTTAAATAAGCGAACCATCGTCGATACCCGCCGCTGGAAGTCTATCGCATTGCTTGTTACATTAACTTTTGCGGAGAGATTCTTTGCTGCTCCTGTCCGCCATGTCTTTACTTACACTTGGACACATGGGACCGGAAAAGGAGAAGGCGACAGATGGCGAGAGATAGAGAGATGAGAGTCGGTAGACCAACTTGGTCTACTTCGCATCATGGACCTCCCTGTCTCTTTATGCCTACCTTATTCTATCAAGAGGACTATCTTAGGAATAGTAATCTTTTACGCAATAAGTGTTGATTGGTTGACATCCATGCTAAGCTAAACAATTGCCCGTTTAGTGGACATTACTTCCCATTTGGTGACAAAAGAACACGTTCTTTATTGACAACAAAAATGATTCGTTCCGTAAACGAAATAGAAAAGTCTGGGTGCTGCCGAAATCACGTGAAAGCTTGGTTTATTGATGTAATTCAAGAAGTGATGGGTTTCGTCGGTGTTTTCGACCTTTTGATGTCGCGAACCTCTATTCGAACCGAGGAGTCTGAATGAAGCTAATTGGAAAGTTGAAGGGATTTATCGCACACCGAATCAAAATGATCACACAGAAATAAAAAAAAATTAGACAACGCGCGAGATTACCCAGGTTCACCCCAGAATAGGGCTACGTCCTGCAAAGAGACTTCACTATATTTCGGTTTACGGCCACTCAACTCGTTACAATGATCAGAAAAACGAGCAAAATATATATGCCCCAAACGAGCCCAAAACCTAAATCTATACGAAACCTCTTAATTCCACACCATACACAATGACGTCTCTATATATATATATATATATATAGAGAGAGAGAGAGAGAGAGAGAGAGAGAGAGAGAGAGAGAGAGAGAGAGAGAGAGAGAGAGACGTCATTGTGTATGCATGTGTTAAGCGTAAGTGAAGTTGAAAAGAGAGAGGGACAGACCTAGACCAATCCAATGGGCCTTGAAGTAGTCTGGTCCAAGCAGTCACGCCCATCAACTTTTTTAGTTTAAATAATTAGGGCGCGCTTGGTTTAGTTTTACCAAAATCGTATGTGGTCTCAAAGCCCTTCGGGCAAATGCAAATGGTGTTTGGCAACTCTTTTAGAGATTTTTTTTTGGTCTAATATATATATATTTTTAGAATTTTGGAGAGATGCAATTGTATTTGCTAAGGCTTCTAAAGGCCTTTAACTCAAGGCAGGTCCAAAAGTCCTTTGAGCTTTGAGTATTTTCTAGAATGCAAATGCATTTATTTTCTTTCAACTTTGCCCTCGCTAAACTTTCAAAATTTCGAAAATGTCCCTACCTAACTTACCGTCACTGGCGAGGATTTAGGTTGCCGACGAGAATTCGACGAGACTCCGACGAGGCCGAATGTGGCTATTGGCTAGCCGAATCTAGCACCAACAACCTCGCCTGAGGTCCAATGACCTTAGGCAACGTGGCCTGGATCACGCGAACAGAGGCGACCGTTGCCTGAGGTCGCCGACCTCAAGCAAGGCTAGCGGCGCCAGATCTGGCTCGCTGGCAACTAGATTTAGCCTCGTCGGAGTCTCACTAGAGGCTTGCTGGCCATTGAGTTCTTGCCGGTTTTACTTTTTATTTTTTTTTAAAAAGAAATAATGCTTTCAAAGTGTGGTTTTTTCAAATACCATTTTAAGCCAAAATTGTTTCCCAATGTACTTTAAAATTACACTTTACCAAACACTACTTGCATTTCGAAAAACCCCTTTAACCTAAAAGCCCTTGCATTTTCCCATAAAACTTTCCCCAAAAGCCGAACTAAATGCACCCTTAGGCTATGCATATCGACTTTCGAGAGAGTGTAACTCGTCGCTCAGATATCTTTCTCGGGTGATTTTTTTTTTAAATATATTTCGGACAACTTTTCTAGAGGAATCTCGTGGAATATAAGAAAATACAAGAAAATAGAGGGAAGAAAGCCATCAGAACACGCCTCTTGTCATTTCTCAATTTGCAGGAAATTTGGCAAAACTTTAGAAGAGCGTGACTCGTCGCCTAGTCATCTTTTCGAGGTGATTTTTTCCCCCTGTCCACTAGGTCTTCCGCATAACCAGAAGAATCCCCAATACAGATAGAATGGTCCTAGATTTGCTCTCTTGTCGAAACCTATCTCTAATTGGAGTGTTTGCATCGTGATGAGTCAGAGCTGTCCCACCAAGAGCAGGGGAGATCATTCGCTTTGTGTAAGATTCGCTGTCGAAATAAATGAAGCCTAAGCTCGATCCACGGACAGTTTTCACTAGTGATCCTTGTACTTCGCGGGAACTTACGCTTCGGCCCCAAAACTTCTAATTTTCTCCGGAAATCTGGTGGGCAAAGCGCAACTATTGCAGGTTCGTAGCGATGAATACAACCAGCGAACGAAGTCGAAGTTTCGATGATCCAACGATTCAAACGCAAGCTAAACAGTGGCTTCATCAGGCTCAACACATCCCGTCAATACCCCCACAAGTTCGATTCTTAACGCACGGTTCAATTCAAACTCGCAATTAGCCCCAACACATCCCGTCGCGAGAAAAACCTGGCCGAAAGAGAACGATGGCAGACTTCTTTCGGTCGTCACTGAGTTGGACGGCGCCAATCGGGACGAACCGCGTCCTCGTCAGCAGAATCTCAAAGGACCATTTTGGTCAAGATCTCGTTCCTGCTAGTGCCCGCCATATCTTCAGGCCCAAAGGGTAGAGGACAAACGAGGAAAAAGCTTTTCCTACTTGAAGCAATAATGTTGCCGACTCCCTACGGCGGGCATCATCAGTGGTCGCTTTTCGGAGTAGATTAGGTCGCGTCCCTCTCCCTCGCTTGACTAGTTGCACCCTCCATAATTGAGAGTTATCAAGCTCGTACATGGAAAAATATCATCGTTCGGGCGTGCGGTCGGGTTTGGACGATGTTACTTAGGGCCGTCCCGAGCAATTTGTTTCTGAGTAGGGAGGATAGGACCCGTCTCACGGGACTAGGAGTTGGCTACGCTCCCGGTCACCTTGAGCACGACAATTCGAAGGCCGGCATGTAAGATTATGTACTAAGGTTTATCACATTGGGTGCTTCTTTAATAAGTTGGGCAACACCTTGGGTTTGATTTAAATCAAATTATTACCAATACTCTTGTGATATCCACGAGCGTCACAATTTCGACAAGTAAAATTCGCGCACGATAATACGAGTTTCGATGATCGGCCGTCGATTGCGCTTTGATACTATGACGAGTTCATACAAGTTTTATCAGGTTAAATCATTTTTCAAATTTAATCACTTTGTGCAATTTTTTAAATGAAATGAAAAATTTTCTTCCGATCAAAAGGAAAAAAAAATTGCGATGAGTTGGCCAGCTTAGTTGGTGGGGGAGGGGCGGTTCCTCCAAGGTGAAGTGGACAAGTTTGCTGGCAGCGGCAGTAGTTACAGAGGTTTTACCCTTTTTCCATTGAATGTAGTGGTTGTATAGGTTAGCTAAAGTTTTGGACTCCACCAAGGTGCTTTTTTTTTTTTGGTCGGATACCAAGGTGCTTTGGACAATTAGTACTCATAGGTTTTTTTCGCCCACCAAGTAGTGGTGGCCACGGTTCGAAACCGGCTGATTCCGGTTCATGGCCACTATGAACCGGAACCGGAACCTTAAGGGCAGGTTCCGGTTCCGGTTCCGATTTTGAACCGGCGGTTCCGGGCTGGTTCAAGGCCCGATTTCGATTCAAAACCGGAATGGAACCGGCCGGTTCCGGTTCCGATTTTTAAATTTAATTTTTAAATAATTAATTATGAAATTATGAAATAATAAATTATCAAATATAAATTGTAATCAAATTTGGAGGGGGAAAAAAAGAGAAGAGGAAAGGGCTTGAACTTAATGAATTATCATTAAGCGCCTACATATCTTCTTGAGATGGAAAAATCAAAGCCCATGTAGTTCTTTTACCTTTGATAATCCCATACTTACCTCATCGTCAATCGTCGCTATCCGTTTCGCCGGTTCCGGTACCGGTACCCGTAGCAGTGGTATCTCCATCATCGAAGAATTCAGCTTCATTGCTGCAATCCATCTCTTGTTGTCAATGTTGAGCCTTTGTCCAATCATCCACACAAGCTTGAGCCTCCACCGATTCCGGAGCTAATCTTGAACATCGGTCGTCCAAAATGTTGCCTCCAGCGCTAAATGCTTGTTCAACCGCAACTGTTGAACAAGGGGTTACTAAAACCTATCTTGCGATGAGAACGAGAATTGGGAATTGGGTTGAATGCCTCTTCCACCACTATAGAATTTTGAAATATGTGCCACCTTCGGATTCACTAAACTAAAAAAAAGTGGTTAAATAGGTCTCTACTTCGAAAATATTTCTCGTTACTCCCTTTTGTCTTTTTGCCTATTCATCGGTATTTTGTACCCTCTACTAATTCTACATAGGTCTCCGATTTGTACGTCATTAGGTTGGGAAGATCCACTATCACCTACATTATATCTATTAAAAAATTCATTATACATTTCAACTATTGCGTTTTTAACTACTGTTTGTATAGTTCTAATATCTAAAAATTTAATCAAATGTAAACAGTCATAATACGTATTCAAATCATCACCTAAACCATCTAATTTGGTACGTGGATCGAAAACACAAGCAACCAAATAAATAAGAGGAATTTCGATATAATAATGCAGCCATTTCGTTCGCATTGCCATAATAGTCGGGCCTAATTGATCATCTTTTTCATTTTCTTCACAAATACCAGCAATATTAACACACTCTATTAAAAATAAATGCGTAATAGGATAATAAACACCGGATAAAGTATAAATTGCATCATTAAAAACTTTTAAAAGATATAATTTTTTTTTTGCAAATATCTCACTCTTGTGGGAATAAATTAATTTGAGAAATATTATTCGAAACAAACGTACATAATAAATCTTTATATGCAAAAGATTTATTAAGCAACTCGTGCGTAGAATTCCAATGAGTTGGAACATCTCTTAGAAATCTTTTTGGTCTTCTTCTATTTGCTTTACAAAATTTTCCCCATTCTTTTATAATTTGAGGATGACTCCATAAAAATTGAATTGCTATATTTATTGGGTTGAGAAAAACATCAAGAGTTTGTAAACCATCTTGTACACATAAATTTAAAACATGGCAAACACATCTAACGTAAAAAAATTATCCACAAAAAGCGAGTTTGCAAATCTTTTCTAACTTGGGAATGGAAGCGGTATTTGCTGCGGCATTATCAAAATCAACTGAAAAATATTTATTAACCAAAAAATATTCTTCTAAAACTTGCATAAGTATTCTATAAATATTAATTGCCGTATGCCTATCATCAAAAACTCGAAATGCAATAACTTTTTTTTGAATGTTCAAATCATTGCCTATCCAATGACATGTAATACCCATATAAGAATGAGTTTTTCAAGGATCACTCCAAATGTCGCTACCTATATGCACACGTTCATTGAAATTCATAAAAAAGTTTTTCAAATCTTTTTTTTCTCTTTTATAAATATAAAAAAAGTTGGCGTTTAAGTGTATTCCTCGAAATAGGTATTGTTTGTGGAGTACATGCAGTTTGTATAAAATGATTAAAATCAAATTTTTCACCAAAATTAAACGATAAACGTTCAATGGCAGCAAATCTAGCTAATTTTTCTTTATAAACTTTTTCATTATAACGAAATAAAGGAGAAACGTTAGAAGTAGCGTACCCGGAAATTTGTTGTTGGCTAGTGTCGATCCATGCTTGCGTTGGATGTTTCGACCTCAGATGCTGTTTAAATGTTCCATAGCCGCCTCCACTTGTAAATTTGTATGTTGCCCCATAATATTTACATTTTACCTCATACTTGTTTTCGCCTAAATGTTCCTTCGTGAAGTGTTCCCATATGTCGGATATACCCTCCCGTTCCAGCTCCTTTGTTGCTGACATTTATTCGACACTGGTAGGAGGAGGATGCAGACTTTTTTGCGTTGGGACGTGCTCGACGTTGGGAATAATGTTGATATCATCAACATTGTCTCCTCAATATGCAAAATCATGAGGATCACGAGGATGATCGGATTCCCCATCGGGGTTTTTTCTCTACCATTACCTCTGCTTCCACTTGCCATTTTTTGAGAGAATTGAGCAGAAAGCGAATTCAGAAAATTGACAGAGTCACAGATTTGAGAGAATTTGTGAGAAAAAATGAAAGATGAAAATAAATATTTATAGAATTTAGGATAGATTTATTTTTAAAAAATAAAAAATGAAAAAATTGGTCAAATGGCCGTTGCAAGGCAACGGTTATAAGCCTGTTCGGAATCTGCTGAACCGGCTATTTCTCTGCGCGGTTTGGAACCGGCGGTTCCGGGCCGGTTCACAAAAAACGTAACCTGGAACCTGCCCGTATGGGCCGAGCCGGTTCCGGGCCCAAACCGGCCCGTGGCCACCACTACCACCAAGCATGTAAAAAATTATGGAACAATGCATAAATCCCTCTTTAGCTTTGCAAATTACCATTTTGCACTCTTGAGTTTTAGAAATAATTAAGAAAAATCTTCATTGACCGTAAAAAACCAAAATTGCCCCTAACGAAGATTTGCAATCCTCTAAAGCTCGGTTTGTCTCGCAGAATAATAAGTAATTTGAAAAACATTTTCCAAAAAATGATTAGTTCTATCACTTACAAAAATGAACGAACGAGAAATGTTTTCATCGTTTACGCAGATGTTTAGACACAAAATGTTGTTGGTAATGAAATTTCTTTTTATTGACTAATTATTTCTAGCGACACATGCGAGTACTCTCAGAAAAATATTTTTCAAATCATTCATTTTTCGCGACACAAACAGAACCTAAAATCCCGTAAAAGAGTGGCCCGTAAACTCTCCGAAGCTTCCTAAAAAAAAATAAAAAAATCCAAGAAGCTGGACGATGACCTCAATAAGTGACAAGTGGGATGGTAAGTGACAACGACAGGGGTAATTGAGACGATGGCTAGGATGGGATTTGAAAAGTGCATCTATCGAATCCAGAAAAGTAGCGATTTGATAAACAAACTTATGGGATGATCGTTTCTTGTTCGATGGGAACTGGCACCTAAATACAAGAATGGCCCTGTAAAGATGTATTTTGAAAAGTAAAGCATGCAAAGTGGTATTGAGATGATAATTAAGGATGATATTTCGAGTTTTCCCAAAGAATTATATACAGAATCAAACAGATATAGATGGAAGTACAGGCACACATAGCACAACGTGACCTGGGCATGGCATGACATGTCAGGCCACTGCTAAGCTACAAAAAGACTAAAGTAAAAACAAAAGCCGCCGCGCTACTTATTGCGCATCGGAGGCAAATCAAGGTGCTTTTATTTTACGAAAAATTCAGAATTTGATAGATGTTTTTTGAAAAATGATTGATTATATCGTTTAAAATATTTTTATTTTCGATAACAATTTATGTCTGGCTATTTTTCTGAGCGATAAAAATATTTTTCTTTTATTCAATTTTATAAACGATACGATCAAACATTTTTCAAAAAATATTTTTCAAACTTGAGTTTTCCGTGAAACGAAAGCACCTAAATGCTCCATTTGTTTTGTGAAAAATAAATAATTTGAAAAATATTTTCCTAAAAATTTGGTATCGCCTGACATAACTACCTAATGAAAATCGTCTTCATTGTTAATAACAATTTATGTCTTAATATTTTCGCGAACGATGAAAATATGTCCCGTCCATTCATTTTCATAATGATATGAGCGGTCATTTGCTAGAGAAATGTTTTTACAAATCATTCATTTTTTCGCGAGACAAACGCATCCTAAGTGAATTTGGCAAGACCTATTGTATCGCGAGGTCAGTGCATGGAGTTGTAGAGGGACCGCGGGCGAAGTAGCGGTAAATAAGCGCAGGGAGCAGAACCAAGGTCTTGGAGTAGACGAGAATGGCGGAGGGTACAAGTTGCAACAACATGGAGCCACAATGGTGAAGGGATAATTTTGCCCCCCAAGTTTTCTAGCCAAATGTTTGCTACATATTCGATCACGTGACTGCATGTGATTAGTTATGGAAGGAAAATTGGTCATATATCATCTGTATAGGTGAGTAAAAAAATATGAACTACTCAAAAGCATGTTTTGGATCTACATATCAACGTGCATTTGATGTTTGTATTGATTGGGATGCACGCGTTGATTGTGTTAGAAAAGTTATACGTGGGAGCGCTTTTGTTATTTTCATAATTGCGCCATTTCCATAAAACGGATGGATGTGCATCAATTAATATTATCGTCATCTCACGTCAAATTAATTCCATAACTCCCTTATCATAATAAGTGGGGGGAAAAAAAAAGAAAAAAGAAAATCCGCAAATAAAGTGGTTCCCCACCCACAGCGTGCGCCGTGCGCCACACCTGGAAAAAGAGCGCCAACTGGAGCCAATCAGTGGACAAGCTGTCAACTGTCGAAAGCCGTTTGACCGCCAACCGTTTTCTTCATTCCCGTTGAATTAACTGCCAAATCCCCCACCGAGCCCAAGCCTGAGTCAAAACTTTAATCTCGATTTTACCCCTAACAAATTAACAAATAACATTTCAGCATATAAGAATAAGTAATTTTCCACTATTCAGAGAATACTAAAATGATTTTTCAATGCGGAATTATAAGAAATCAAAAAAAAAAAAATGCGGAATTATGGAATAAAATAAGCAAAAAGGAAAGAAAATCTCGAACCTGAAAGAGGAAAAAGCCCCCAGCTAAGCTATGGTGGCGAAGCCATAAGACCATCACAAAACACACACACACACACACACTCTCTCTCTCCAGTTTCGACCATCTCGGAAACTCCGCACGACGAGATGGAGTCGCCATCGGCGGCCGTTGGGGCGTCCTCCCTCACTCCGAAGCTGAGGCTCATGTGCAGCTACGGCGGCCACATCGTCCCCCGCCCGCACGACAAGTCCCTCTGCTACGTCGGCGGTGACACCCGCATCGTCGTCGTGGGGGACCGGCAGCTGTCCTCGATCTCCGCCCTCTGCTCCCACCTCGCCAAGACGCTGCTCGACGGCCGCCCCTTCGTCCTCAAGTACCAGCTTCCCAACGAGGACCTCGACGCTCTCGTCACCGTATCCACCGACGAAGACCTCGAGAACATGATCGACGAGTCGATCAGCTCTTCTCTCAAGCATCCACGCACCAGGCTCTTCCTCTTTCCGTCGCAGCCGGCGCCGCCGGAGTCATCGCGGTCGATCGGCAGCATTCTCGAAGCTTCCGCAAAGTGGGAGGACTGGTTCTTGGACGCTTTGAATGGTGCCAGTACCGTTGGGCCGAACAAGGGGTTTTCGGATTCCACTTTGGTTAATTGCTTGTTAGGGCTTGAAGACGCGGGAATTATCAATGGTGAGTCCGGATTGGAGAAGACCGCGAAGCAACCGCAGGAGGTGCAATCTGTTCCCGATTCGCCCATGCTGGCGACGTCATCGTCTTTTGGTTCCACTTCCACTGCATCGTCGCATTCTGTGGTTAATTCGCCACCGATTCGCGTACAATCAGAGTCGGAGGCGGCACGGGATGAGAAGTTGGGGATTGAGGAGCAATTTGCACTAATGGGTGTTGGAATTGGTGTTGGCCAAAAGCAAGACGATGGTTCTGTAGCAAGTTCAGCGCCTCTAATGTCTGCAACGTCCGCTGAGTGTGTGCACCGGGTTTTCTCTGATGATGAGAGATCGTACCAGGGCGTGCCAGTGAATTCTCAGCTGCAGTCGCTGTCGCAGAATGTGCGTCTAAAGTCGCAGCAAAGTGGTGGACTAAATTCACCTTCGGCTGATTCGCTATCTAGGTACTGAGAAAATCGCTTAATGTATTGCTTCTTAGTTTTTTTATTGCTGCATTTGGCTAACATCTCTGTATGCTTGCTAGTGGATTTTGGAGAAAAATGATTATTCAATGACTACGAATACACGTGGAATAAAAGCTAGACTGAAGTCCAGTGAATTTGAATCGTTTGCTGTCTTGGAAATACAATAGAATCTGCATATTGGAGAAGTAGAAGCAGTAAAGTTTGATTATTGCATTTCTTTTGAGAATTTGCTGCAGAGTGGAGCCTTGTCTTGTAGGATCATGTTTAATTGGGTGCACTTTCAGTTTGTTTCTTGAATTTCGCTTGCTTTATTCTTGCTTGGATTAACTTTGCAGTGAGAGTATTTGGACAAACACGGCGTTTTTCCCAAATCCCATAAATTATCAAGAGTTGATTGCACAGTTGCCTCCTGCAACCAAAAGGATCCCTTCTAATCAGGATGATGAAAAGGTTAACGCATCAGATTTGATCAGTCAGGTTCATTTAAGACAACAAACTCCTGATGCCAATCACTTGTTTCCCTCTCAATCTGATCAACGGCAGCCTGAACACCATCCACCACTACCACAACAGCAATTTGTACAAGCTACTTCGCATTTTATTCCCCTTCAACCCACTGGAGGAGCTCAATTAACGGCCTATTACTCTCGATATCCTCCTTCACATCAAAATCACCAATATTATCACCATCAGCACAATCAGCAGTTTCCAGTGTACTATGTCAGAGCAGCACATGATTTGGCTATGCAACAACCTAATATAAGTGAAGCTTCCGCTACTGCAGCTGTACCTTCTAGCCAACCACAAATGCCTCCTAACCTTGTAAGAGATTCTCCCGTTGCTAAACCTCACCAACAGTTTGCTGGTTACTCTCAAGTTCATCATCAGTCTCGGTCATTTGTGGCTCCTGCCACTTATGGTTCTGAACACGCGGATCCCGCCCATGCGTGGACATACGGTGGCCAACCCATGGTACCGATGTTGTATTCTCATTATCAACCATCTGTGGCGTCCAATAATTTATTGTTTTCAGAAGGTTCGACTCAGCTCTCTGGTGACAAGATCAGGCAGCAGATGCAAGTGTCAAAGCCATTCTAGTCCACTTGCCTTGGTGGAATGGGTTTGTGGTGTATTCTTAAACGACCTGCTCTACTCTCTGCCCCTTGGTTGTCTTTTATATGTTTTTGATATTGGTGCTGACGAGATGAATTCTTCTGTGTCCTTTATATGTCGTGTAGTCTGCTATCATCACGAGTAATGAAGTTGGTCGAAGAGTATATTGTGCAAACTGCAAAACTTGAGTTGTACTATGTGGGGGTTTACAGTTTATTTGTATAGTCATTGTATATGTAAATAAGTGTGCATGTTGTCTATCACAATTATATAGTCTTTATGTTCAATAGTTATAATGGTTCGTGTGGATCTCCTTTAAACTGAGATAGCTTAGCATTAAAGTTCATGGCATTATAACCACGATACAATAATTTTCATCTCTTATAAGTTATAACACAATGCATATACATCATCCCCACGATCTTTGGTGTTTTCGTATTTGGCTGGAGATGGATATAATTGTCTGTCGACATCAACTGTGCCCAAGGACAGTGAAGATTGGAACAGGAGCCAAGCCTTAGGAAATAGCTTCGTTTGGTTGCGGACTGTAAGAGAGAGATGGAGGAAAAATTGTTTTGTTGAGCTGAGGAGGCCATGTCGGTAAACTGCCCTTTAATGTTTTTTAAGAACTAATAATCGATTCTGAATGCATCTTGCCGATTGTCAATTGGTATTCATATTTCTGTGTATACTCCAGACCAAAGTTAATTTCCATGTATTGTTTTCTGGGTAGAAGTCACTGGCTCTATGATCAAATAAGCAGTGATTGATTATCTTCTGCCAGGAAGTAGCATGTTCTCTTTTTCACAAACTTGGTATCGCCATTTCTTTCCAGATAAAAGGCTTGTGGTTTGTGAACCCTGCCTTCATGTATCCTTTGTCATACCATGAAATACGCTTGTCATTGTCAACATTGTCCATTCCTAGCTGCGATTGTGCTTTTTTGCAGCCAGATAGTTGCGATTGTGCTGAAAGGAAATAATGCAACTATTTTAAAGCCTCAATTGATTTCGCTAAAATTTTATTGTCACTTATAGATTGATGACTCAGTTGCGGTTATGTTTACTCTGATTTCTCCATTCAAAATGATGCCTTAATATATAACAGTCTCTTTCATACACACAACAATTTTTATGCTGACTGTAATTTGAATGCAAAGTTAGAAATAACAAGCTTCTTCATGGCCAAATCACAGTTGTTCGATTGTTGGTTGGTTTGCGTGGAGAGACATCTGTCTACACACAGATTTTGGTATGCTAGGTTTCTACTCTGGTTAGCTCTTGTCATGTAATCGCAGAATAATGTTTAATCAGTGTATGATACCATGGAAGAAAGAATATGTACCTCTTCTCTGATTCTCAATTGACCTTGTGGCCTCTATTGCATTAGACTGATAATTCTCATGTGCTATGCGAGATTACTGTTGGATTTATTAGATTGCCATTGGGTTTTTGGGTGGTTTAAAAAAATTTCAGATGGTTAATCCAGTATCGCTTCATGCTATCACCACTGCGTTAGTCTGAGCAATTAACTTTAAATACTTTTTGTCTATATGGGTGGTTCTTCTGGGCATTTTTAACTTTATAACATCAATGAGAAGTTTTTTTTGTATCTTTGAACGATCAGATCAAAGGTTTAATGAGTGCCGATGATATGTTTAACAGCGCCATATTCTTTGAGGAGCTAAGGTTGATTGGATCATATCGATGACATATTTTGGACATACAGTTCATTGGATCCGTGGCATCTGCTGGATCAATGGCAGATTTAACACATCTAAATTGTAAAAGTTATTTTGCCTCAGAGTTTCTAATTTTCTGTAGCATAAACAATGGACTAAAGAGTATGGAACCATAGATGACTATTTACAGGATAAAGTCCGAGGGATATATGGCATGGCCACGAACTTTCGGAGCCAATCTCCTGTACTGGTCTGTTAAAAATTCGAATGAGGTTATGAACTTGACCTGAAATTGGCTTTGTGAATTTGGGTGGAGTTTTGGAGCAGATGATATTATCCTCCGATAAAAGAATGACGTGGAAAATACCTTACTTGGATGCGACTTGAACTGATGATATCTTGTGGATTAATTCGAATCCCTCCATCCTGAAGAGCCAGTTTCCATTTCCTCACTAGCAATTACATTTCAACCTGAAGAGAACGGAGTGGTTGTCCCCCTCATAGGTTGCAGTATCCGAACCGACTTTTACTTAGAATCACTTTGGCCATTCCTTGTTCTTTCTTGGCCATTTCTTCCTCTCCTGTTCATTTGGCATGTACCTGGGGAGTGGCGGGAGAAGACAAAAGCACCATTCAATGATACGTCGTGGGTCAACTTTTTCTTGTCTTCCATGTGTCCCTAAACTCCATTTTTTTTCATAGTTTCTGCATCCTTTGAGGCTGAGCCACTCCCAGATGTGGAACTGGACAATATAAATAGGATTCGATACTGATGCACTGAAATGTGAGCAGTTCTTGTGGGTGTGTACTAATCATGGATCAAAATGCACCTGCTGGTTTTGTTTTCAACCCCTCAGGTTCTCCCTCGAATTATCGAGACAGGAAGGGTAACGGCATGATCGATCTGGGTCTTAGCCTGGGAACTCTGCAGTCTGATTTATCCGATGATGCATCTGGCAAGTGTATGTCTCACCTCGTTAGTCATCAATCGCTTCTGTAGTTTTATGATTTTCTCAGCTCATTAGTTTTCTAGTAATGTTAACCAAAACTTTTGGTGTCGTAGTAACACTTCAGCGCCGTTCGGGGTTTTAACCCATAGGAAGAAGCTGTCCAGGGACTGTAGTTTTGTTACAATAGAAGATGAAACAATGGGAGAAGACAACTAGAAGATTTATGTAGAAATTAATGCAATGCAACCATCAGAAGCTGCATCGTGTATAGTTTAATCTTTAACCGAGGAATTTAATTCTGAGATGGCTGTAGTTGCTACCGCTTTTCCATGTGTTAAGTGGTAGGATATAATCAAAAGCCAACTCGATTACAATGCATTGATTTAGTTCATTTCTGGTATTTTATCTTAAGCAAAAGAAAGAAATTTTCTGCCTACTTTATGGAATTCTAGCATTTGCAATGAGTTTATGATCAGACGGAATTGGCATGAATGTCAAACTCGGGAAAATCCTAGCAGATCCGCGTTTAAAATCCTCAAGTTGGCGAACAGGGCTTAAGAGGTCGGCCTGGGTTGAGCCGAGGCATCGTCTTGAACCCATTTTCAAGCGCTTATGGTCATACTCATACATAGTGACAATCGGATAGTGAATTGAGTCTAGGCACTCTGTCTTTGCATTACTCTCTTTTTGCTTTCAGCGAGTCAAGAGAAATGACATACCAAATAATTTCTGCTTAGCAGCAATGATCACACATATACGTTGTTTGTTTTTCGTTATCTATAGGGGGAGGCCTTACGGGGTGCGGCGAGCTAATCGACTGGCAGCAATTGAACCACTTGCAATACTCGAACTCAAACAAACCGGGCTCAAAATTTCTCCAGGACGACTACTACGATGAGGAGGCAGAGGGTGTTCAGAGCGAAGCGCGATCGGTATATGTCAAAGTCACCATGGACGGAGTGGTCATCGGTAGAAAACTGTGCATGCTTGATTACAGCAGTTACTGCAGTTTGGCACTTCAATTGGAAGACATGTTTGGTTGGCCACAATGAAACTTTTTAGCAGCTTCCCAGATTTTTGTTGTTTCAGCACGATCTCAGAGAATAATCGGAGCATATAATCTTTCTGTTTCAGGTGGACAATGCGCATACGGGTTGAGATTGTCCGAACCCAAGTCCGAGTACACCTTGCACTATAAGGATGGGGAAGAGAATTGGAGGATTGTGGGTGATGTTCCATGGATGTGAGCCATCATATCTCGTGTGCTAATACACTCTCCTCAGCTCTTACTCTCTATTAAAATTCTCCAGTTGTTGGAAATTGCTGGGAATATGTATCAGAACGTTTTAACATCTGTGTCCGTCGATGTAACAGGGAGTTCACCGGACGCGTCAAGCGCATGCGGATCATGAGAAAGAGCGAAGCATATCTCCCAATGATCCTGGAAAGGCATCAGGCGACGAACGAGCAACTTGATTGGGGTTTCAAGAGCAAAGATTCGACCGAGCTGTGAAATGAAGTCCATGTTCCTTTAAGTTTGAACCAAAGGTGTATCAAGTAGACCTCTCGAAATTACTGTTTAATGTCCTATAAAGGTTTGGTGGCATGTGGCCTTGGTAAGTTGCAGCCCTCAATTGCTCACTAGTTGTTTTGCCATGGATCTCCTATCTCCTGAATCAAGTAGAGGAGACAAACTCATTAGACGGGATCGATGGGCGTGCCTAAACGGGCCGGGCCTAATAATTTGGCAAAGGGTCCTAGTCAAACTTGCCCATGATTGAAAAAGATGTTGAATTTTTCTGTACCATTTTGATCAAAATTAGGTGAGTCAAATTTCGAGGGCTCGAGAAGGAAATTACTTGTTCAGACTTGCTTATCTCGCTCTTCGAACCAACTGAACCTATGCCCATGATCACCGCTACCTCTCACCTTTCCATTTACAAGCGAAGTTAAAGCATAACAATTTCTCCACTATGCCTCGATTGATATATTTTCCAAACTCGCCTGTTTCCAAATTTAACTATCACATTCCCTTTTTCTCCTCAAGCATTGGCCTTCAAAAGTTTAAGGGTTAATACCATGAAAAATCCCAAACTGGTACACCCGTGATAAATTTACCTAAATTATTTTTTTGACCACCAAAAACCCTAAACTGGTACACCTTTGACAAATTTATCCTCCGTTAGTTCTCGTTAAATTTTATTGTCAAATTGCTAAATTGGATGACCATGGCAATTGCCGGATGTACACGTTTGGGATTTTTACCCTCTATTGTATCAATTTGGAATTTTTCGTGGTATTAATCCAATTTAATGGAAACTAACGCAGAGTAAATTTGTCACATGTGTACCAGTTTGGAATTTTTGGTTGTTAGAATAATTAGTTTGGGATAAATTTGTCACAGATGTACCAGTTTTGGGGTTTTTGGTGGTCGAAAAAAATAGTTTGAGGTAAATTTGTCACAGGTTTACCAGTTTAGAATTTTTTGTGGTCAAAAAAATAATTTGGAGTAAATTTATCACAGATGTACCAGTTTGGGGTTTTTCATGATATTAACCCAAAGTTTTTTAATCATCTCTTTTTCACCAGAAAATCAGAGGCATTGTAAGAGTTTTTTTTTAATCGAAGTATTATTTCATTCATTCCCACATAAATACATGAAAGAAACAACACACTGCAAACTAGGGGTGTTCGGTTTCCGGTCCGGTCCGGTTCCCCTCAAGAACTGGGAACCGGACCGATGGTCCCGGTTCCCAATTTTCGGAACCGGACCGATGGTCCTGGTTCCCAATTGTCGGAACCGTGGACCGGACCGGTCCGGTCCGGTTCTCGAGCGGTCCAATGTAACAGGTGAACTGTCAAAATTTTCTTTGAACAAGGCCGGACCAAGGTCTGTTCTCTTCGATAAAGAGTCGTGATTCCATACGAGCCAACTCTCTCAATTTCGCCTTTTTTAACACAGTTAATGTACTCATGTAAGGGGTCTCTTGAGGAGAAAGTCCAGAACCTGATGAAGACATGGGAGATGGAGATGTTCCAAAAGACTTAGATTTCTCGACTACAAATCTGTCGACCCACTTCATTACACTGTCAGCCTCAATGGTGCTCTACTTTGTAATAGCATAAACAATTATCCCTCGAAGAATGGACTAATCGAAGCAAGTTGAAGGATTAACCCCAGAAAAATATTTGGTATTTTAGGAAGAAAGGCTCCGACTCTAGAAGAGAAGAGGAAGCTTGGGGGAGCTCCAACTCCCTCCTCCAGACCTCGTTGCTTGAGAAGTATGTTTAAGAGATTTTAAAAAAATTAAAATCTTTCAGTCCGGTCCTATATCCCCTAGAATCGGGAACCGGACCGCCTGGACATTGGTTCCAATTTTAAAGACCGAGAATCGGACCGCCGCCCTCTAGAACCAGGAACCGGACCTCCGGTCCTGTCCGGGCGATTTCCGGTTTGGTCGGTTCAATTTGCTCACCCCTACTGCAAACAAGACAAATCCTAGACAACTTCAAAACAAAACAAGTTATAGGTAACAAGATGAATAATCAGAACAAGGTTAGGGGTGACACGCTCAAAGAGCAGATCTCTGACTTTTTCAAATCAAAATGGGCGGTCGATCACCGAATCAGTCTTCAGTAATGGGCATACATTAAGATCTCCAAGAGTTGGGCTACAATAGTTATCCCTTGCTCTTCCTCTTCTAACTGGAGTCGCTGGGAAATTATCAGAAAAAATTCTAAACATATTGCAGTTTTGCCAATTCAATTTTAAACCTTATAATTTTGCTAATTGAATTATAAACGTTTTCACGTTTTGCCAATTAAGTCCATTCTGCCAATTTTGGCAGGAAAATGCTGACGTGGACGCTCACCGTCCTACATAGCATGACCGGCGCAGATGTGGATAATTTTTAATAATATTTTAATATTAATGTTTTTGTTTTCAAATTTTTTATTTACTTAAATTATTTTTTCTCCTTTTTTTTTCTTTTCTTCTATATTTTTTTTTCTTTTTTTCTTCCCTTCTTCCATCGCTTCCGGCCAAAATTATCCATGTCAACGCTCATTGTATCATGTAGAACAGCCGACGTCCATGTAAGTGATTTCCGGTCAAAATTGGCCGGATGGACTCAATTGGCAAAACGTAAAAAGGTTTAGGACTTAATTAGCAAAATTAAAAGGTTTATGACTGAATTGGTAAAACTGAAATATGTTTAAAATTTTTGGGACAATTTTCCCCTGAGATTGATGTATATGCAGCTTTTATTCAGCTTCTCAGCAATTACATTAGTTCCCTCGATGAGTGGATTCCACGGCAGTGTCGCTCATCTGTATATACCACGACGGTTTTACAGAGAATGGACGGAGAAGACGATGTTTACGTCAGTCATGTACACTAGACAACGTTATGTCTATGGACCGATTTGCTCTATCGGCTGGAAAGGTCTGCTCATGCGGATTCTTGGGAATTTTTAGCAACAACTTTAACTAAAATACATAAGATTCCATTTTCACACTTGAACAAGATCATCCACCCTCGTTTAAGCTCAATTGAAGTCCTAAAACTTATTACAAAAATGGGATCAAATTCTAAAACTTTCAATATGTGAAATCGAGTCCTAGAACTTGTTCAATTTGTGCAATCAAGTATTTCGATTAGCTTCATCTAAATTGGGAAAATTTCAAATAAGGGCCTGAAGTGCTCTCATTTTCTCAAATAAGGGCATGAAGTGCATCTTGTTTCAAAGAAAGGCCTGAAGTGTCCTCATTGTTTCAAAGAAGGGACTGACCGAAGGGCATTTTCGTAATTTACCTTTTTGATTTTTTTTTCCTTTTTTTTTTTTTTCCTTTTTCTTATTCTTTTTTCTTTTTATCCTCTCCCCTCCCCCGGCCATCGCCAGGCCACTGGCAGAGGTTACCGAGCCTAGGAGAGGGCGACCCTCACCCGATGCAGACCCAGGCAGGCGAGTGTCGGGATTCAGCGAATGAAGATGGGAAACAAAATGCTTTATTTGGCCAGAAGCTCAACGTTGTTCCGGGTGTAGCGATGAGGTCGGCGAGCTTGGGACTGGTTGTGGTCGCCAAAGGGAACCCAACGAGATTGAATAAGCACAACGAAGCGTCGGGTAGAGGCGCAGCCAGGAATCTATAGGAGGTTGTTGAAACAAAGGTGCAAGCAGCGACGGAATTGACTGGTGACCGCCTAGAGGAACTTGCAAGGAAAGATTCGACGACAACCCTCGCCCTCGACTGGGCTAGGTGGGCGACCCTCGCGCGACGCCGGCGACCTCCTCCGGTGGCCCGTTGATGGTCGGGGGAGGGGGAGGGAAAAAAGAAAAAAAAAGAAAAGAAAAAAGAAAAGTAAATTAAAAAATAGAAAAAGAAAAAGAAAAAGAAAAAGAAAAAGAAAAAGAAAAAGAAAAAGAAACAAAATTTAAAAAAGTAAATGACGAAAATGCCCTTCAATCGGACCTTTCATTGAAACAATGAGGGCACTTCAGGCCATTCGTTGAAACAAGTTTCACTTCAGGTCCTTATTTAAGAAAATGAGAGCACTTTAGACCCTTAATTAAATTTTTTCCCATCTAATTTTAGTGACGGGAAATACCGACTTATCTTTCCTTCCATCATTGCCATTTTGTTGAATACGAGTGCAACAATGATAAAAACGACGCGGTTTTCCTACTATAAGCAATCAAAACCAGATTAAAGAGAAAAAAAAAAAGACCAAAAAACATAAAAGAAAATTCACTAGAAGGGGTTAAAGGGTTAAGGCTTGAAGACCCTCGCTGAGAGTTGGAGACGCCCCTCGCCTATGCGCGATGGTGGCGCGCCACCACTGCACAAGGGCCGGCCATGAAAGGATCTTAGTGGCGCCATCACCATGCGACGGCGAGGGGCTATTAACCCACACCAAAATTTGGGCGAGGGCTTGCAACCCTTGGTAGTTGCTAGCGAAGTTGGGGGTGGCACTTTCATCCCACCAACTCATTCCAATAATCTCGATTTTTTATTTATTTTTAATCTTCATCCTTTTCTTCTTAATTTTCAGGCTTTTCACTGATGTGGCGCTCAGGCGCTGCACGTATTCAAAAAAACTAAATAATGCAAAGTGAGTACGTTTCGCTAACTAAATTAGACAGAGCTAACAGAAAAAATTGATTGCACTGACTCGACAAGTTTTTGGACTCATTGCACTTTTTGAAAACTTTACGACTCAGTCGCACTTTCGCATTCAGTTTCAAGTTTTTTATTACGCTTATCTCTAATACATATTATATTTGTGTTTTTTTTTTTGGTAAGGTACATATTATATTTTTGTTCATAACCTCATCATAAAAAAATTGGGCATAAGACATATCTTTGATCCTGCACTACCTTCATCTTGGTTGTTGTACTAGTACATGTATCGCGTGACATAAAAAAAGCTCGGCCCGCTGTAAGCTCATCGAGCACGAGTAAGCCATGATCATAGCGGACAATATTGTCGTTGGTGGCGGGCCTAGTCGATCATCACTTACACGCGACGAGAGAGCATGTGACCGGCGAAGGTCAATCACAAAAAGACAACGTTTGTCTCCTTAGTCTCGTCGCTGTTGAATCCTTATTTAGGGCCAGCGATTGTCGTTATCAATCGATGATGGCAAGCGGATTTTGAAGTTTGCGGTGGCCGAAAGCTTCCCGGCGACATCGCACGCATTCCCATGCATCTTCGCCTGCATGAAGCTTTTAAATTCTACCAATCTTGGCCTTGTCAAAGGTATTCAGATATCTGCTTTCTTATCTATCCGATATGACATTATACGTTTCAAGAGTCGTGCCATATGTATCTATGTGACATGAGTATAGATAACTAAGCCAATTCTGACGCGTGAGAGCCCTGATATTTGAACGAGAAATATATCGATATCTCAATCAATTGCGCCAAACCCTAATGTGTAAGCTGCGATTTTAATCCTTATGCAGCAATCCAAGAATAACACGTATAGATATGCGAATTACAGTTTCATAAAGTAGAAGAATTGACGCACCTTGTTTCGGATCCATCGTTCTTAATGCGGAATAGCGATGAACCGATGCTCAAGATCTTTTCCTCTAGAACCCCCTTATGCACTGGCTTCAATGAGACGGCCCCCCACGGATCGTTTTCTGACGACTCTTTATGTTAGGTTATGTGGACATTAGGGTTTAGAGGAGGGACTTGAGCTCTATTTATAGAGTCTTTAACCTATCCCCTTATTATGGATAAGGTTTGACTCGGCCCACACTATCTAGTCCCATATTAGACTAATTAAGAAACCGTATATCTTTTCTTTATTAGATAAATTAATAATTGCAATAATAATTAATAAAGCCCACATATAATATATTCTTACATTATAGAGTCTTTAACCTATCCTCTCATTATGGATAAGGTTTGACTCGGCCCACACTATTCAGTCCCATATTAGACAAATTAGGAAACTATATATCTTTTCTTTATTAGACCAATTATAATTGCAATAATAATTAATAAAGCCTACATATAATATATTCTTACATTCTCCCACTTGGGCTATATTAATTAAAATTGCACTGTATATGCGCATCTTTATATTGGTCTAGAGATAATCCTTAATAGTCAATCCGATCCCATAAAGTCTCAAACACCGAATCATGCCAGTAATTGCATCAAAAGACACAGAGCCATCCATGGTCACAAGTGTTCTCAATTTTACTGATATGGATTTAATATGGTAGTGTGGTAAACGGATAACACCTCAAATAATAGAGAAAAATTTATGTGTTATCCTCCTTGTTAGTCACCATTCTCTTACTTTACGTGTCACAAAACCTGATGTGCCACAAGAGAATTTTTTTATGGTTCCAATGAACCCACATATATCTTACCTTTATAGTTAACTATACTTTATGTGTAACAAGCCATATGTTTTTAGCTAAAAATAAATGCCTCAGGCATTACTCAAGATTTACACAACCCTTGAGATTTTCACCTTATGTATGTACTTAATATTAACACATTCATGAAAACTTTATTGAATGCAAACGAGCCAATACATGACAAAATTGTTACTAAATATAACAGAACACAGATGTGAACTTTATTAGAGCATTATCGAAAATAGCTTCCACTAAACAACAGCATCCCATGATGCTTCTAAGCCCAGCAATTGACATGTCGTAACAGCATCCCATGATGCTTCGAAGCCCATGCTTATGACATGTCGTTCAAATATACAAGGGCAAAGACCTTTAGTTAGTGGGTCTGCAACCATTATCATCTGTGAAAATATGCTCTACTTTAGTGTCACCTTTCTCATTTGTTACCTTTATGGTCAAAGAACTTGACTTCCAGATCCTTAGACCCATTGAGACCTCTATCATTCTTAATAAACAACACCGCAGGGTTACTTGTCTCAATACAACCGTATGGGCCTTTCAATAAAGACAAATATTACCAACTCCCTAATGAGGCTCCGGAGTCTAATAGCCTGAGTAGCAGCCGAAAAACATACTATAAACTCCGCTTACTTCATAAAAGATAATACTATTTTCTGTTTCTTGCTTTTCCATAATACTGCACCTTCCTTTAACATACAAACATATATCTAATTGTCAACTTTCACGTCATCCAGATAGCTAGCAGAGTCTGAATTCGAATAAACTACTAACTGCAAGTTCAGAACATGTCTGTAAATCAGCATATAGTCTTTTGTCCTCTTTAAGTACCTCAAAAATTTCTTAGCAGTAACCCAGTGATTGTGTCCTGGATCTGACCGATATCTGCTTAGAAGTCTCATCGCAAAAGCAACATTTGGTCTGGTGCAAACTTGAGTATACATTATGCTCCCAAGTGCACCAGCATATGGTACATTCTTTATTTGGGTTTTCTTAATATCTGTATGAGGATACTATGACAGAGTCAGTTTATTGCCCTTAATGATAGGAGCAATTTTTGACTTGCAATACTACATATTGAATCTTTGCACAAATGCGATCAACATATATCTTCTGAAATAAACCCAATACACGGCAAGAATGATCCATATGGATCTCAATGCCTAGGGCAAAATACTCATCACCAAGATCAATCATGTCAAAATGCTTTGACAATATCCGCTTGACCTCATGTAGTAATTCAAGAAAACTGCTCTCAAGCAAGATATCGTCTACATAAAGCACTAGGAAGATAAAATTCCTCCCACTGACCTTGCAGTATATACATCGATCCACTTTGTTCTCGACATAACCGAATGAAGTGACAACACTATAAAACTTCAAATAACATTGTTTGGAAGCTTGCTTAAGGCCATAAAAAGACTTTTTTCAGTCTACACACAAGCTCACTTGAATCATCAGTTGCAAAACCTTTGGGTTATACCATATAGACTTTCTCATCAAGGTCTCCATTCAGAAAAGAAGTTTTAACATCCATATGGTAAATGTCCTTATCATAATGAGCTATTATTAATGCCATAATCACTCTGAAAAAAATCTTTAGGAGAGACTAAAGGAAAAAATTATTTTAAGTCTACTCCTTCTCTATGAGTGAAAAATTTGGCTACCGGTCTAACTTTAAACTTCTTAATCTTTCATTTGGAGCCCCTTTTAGTTTTATACACCCAATTGCAGCCGATGGACTTGTGACCTTTAGGCAAGTCAACAAACTTTCAAACATCTTATGTTTCATAGACTGCAACTCGTCTATCAAAGCACCGAACCACAGTTCTGATTGAGGACAAGAAATAACATATGTATAAGTTACTAGATCAATCATATAGCCGATATTGTAGTCATGCTCTCCTAGATAGACTATTCAGTGCGGTGGTATAGCGATCGTCTCTGCCTAATAGATCTATTAAGTAGAACTACTTCAACCATATCATGCGCTTGTGGGGTTTGATAAACTTCATCAGGAAATGTCACATTAACAAGATCCTGAACCCCAACAAGTTTAGTTTGTAGTTTAGGAGTCTCCACGATCCTGTATAAGCAGATAATAATCTCCACTGTACTGTTATCTTTAATAGTCTGTAAGGGGGTGCATGGTAACGTTCCAGAAATAGAATTTCTATTCCAAACCTATTTCTGGAATAGGTTTGGAACAGAAACTCGTTTGTTAACGTAATTCTATTTTTCTATTTCTGGAACAAAAAGTTATTCCAGAAATAGATTTTGAATAACTTTGAGAAACAAAATTTTTTTGTTTCTAAGAGAAATAGAAATAGAATTTCTGTTCCAAGCCGCCGTCGCCGCCGGTCGCCGGCGTCTATTCTAGAAGTAGAAATTTTCAACTGTTGTCAAACGAACTTGTATTTCAGGATGAGAAACTTATATCGTTATCAAACGCATTTTTGTGGCTCAAATACTCATCTAGAACTAGAAATAGAAAAATCTATTTCTGTTCCAAAAATCTATTTCTAGAACAGAATGGTTTTCATTCACCCCCTAAGCAGCTACATTTTCCGGCCACATCAAACTCCAACAACTTAGCTATTTGAGATTCCACAATTCTCGTTCCTCCATTAGGATCATAAAATCAATACCCTTTTGAATGATCTGGGTAAGGTACGAAGTAAAACTGAGTGGTTTTAGAGTCCAACTTCTCTAATGTTGGATTTTGTAACTTTACTTTTGCAGGACAACCTCAAACCTTAATATGATTCAAACTAGATTTACGTTCAGTCCAAGACTCAAAGGAAGTCAATGGAACAGCTTTGGTAGAAATGCAATTCACAATGTAAAGGGCCACTTTGAAAGCTTCACCCCATAGAAAATCATATAAGTTGGTTTTACAAATCATACTCCTTATAATATCCATATGGGTGTAATTGTGCCTTTCGGCCACACCTTTTAATTCAAGACTCCCACGAATAGTAAACTTAGTTACTATCTCAGAATCCTCTTAAGTATTTGGTAAATGGCTCTTTAAGCTATCCAGCATCGTCATGCCTGCCAAAATACTCACCACCTCAATCAGATCTGACAACTTTTATGACTTTTCCCAACTGTTTCTTGAATTTAGTCCAAAATATCTTGAACTTGTCAAGAAAACCAAATTTTTCTTTAATCAAGTACAGATAACCATATAGGGAATAATCGTCAATAAACGTGATGAAATAAAAATTTCTACACAAGATTTTCGTATAGGGTCCACTGATATTAGTGTGTATGACCTCCAACAGGTCGGACCGACAGACTGCAATTTTATCTTTTTCTTAGTCATCTTACCTCTACAATAATTTACACGTGTGTCTATGTCACTTTTAAGAGTGGGTAGAATGTTTGACATTATCACTCTTTCCACTCTTTCTTTAGAGATGTGACCAAGATATTTATACCATAACGCGTAAAACTGTTCTTTAGGTAGAGGTCTTTTGGAAACAACTTTTTCAATCGTATAAGCGACGTATGTATCATTGGAAGTTAAATATAATTTGTACAACCCATTGGACATATAGCAACACCCAACCTTATTTGAATCAAAGAATATAGAAATACTATTGTTCCTTATTTCAAAAGAGTAGCTACATAGGTCCAGACTTTACACGGAAACAAAGTCCCGTCTTTAAGGAAAGTACATAATTTTTTTTTAAATGTCAAGTTAAAACCAGAATCTAGAATGACATTCCCACGAACTCAGCGTCGACTTTATAGTTGTTTCCTATAGTGAGCTATGATTCATCCTTATCTGGCTTCCTCCGATTTATGAATCATTGTATGGTAAACGCAACATGATTTGTTGCACTGCTATCTAGCCACCACAAACAAGATGAGGCTTTCGACAGATTAGATTCACAAACCAATGCCAAAGAATCATTATATTTATGCTCACGTTTAGACAACCAAGTTTTATATATATTGCAGTCTTACTTTATGTGACCATTCTTCTTACAAAAGAAGTAGCGATCACCATTCTTTTTAAAGGATGCTTTCATGGATCCAAACCGTTAGAATGACCATTGGTTTTATGAGTTCCTTTATGAGTATGATTTCTGAACTTTTTAATATGCAATTCTACCATCTTCAAGACGTAATCTCTGAACCTGTCAGAATCATCATACTTGATGTTAAAGAGTCATTGCAGATGTGTCCCACTCTCAGCATTAGACGAGACATGGTTCCAAGCCTCCAAGGCATATTTCATTTATCTAACAGTGCAGTCAGCTGGCAAAACACTTTTCAAGTGTTCTTTAATGGATCGCTTCATAGTAAGCAGATTCTATTGCTCTTTTCCCAAGCAACACATAGTGCTTTCTAGGTTTCCTCACCAATGTCAGTGAGTTCTGCGGGCGGGCTTATACTTAATAAGAGCAATATAAATATTCACCAGCTATATCGCAAACAGAAAATCCTCATTCAATTTCTTGAAAAATTGAACCTATATGAACCTCAATTATAATAGAGTTGCAATTTATTGATAAGGTGACTTGATAAATATCAATGTATACAATTAACATAATGTGAAATTTTGGCTTGAGAGTTACATACATCATCATATAATTACCTTTGGGCAAAATACATGATATGCAGTTGTATACTCTCTACATTACAACGGCCACGAGAATATATTTTAATCTTCGTTAATTCACCACCTTTGGGTGAATGAAAAAACTTAGATTAGTCAATCCTCAACTATATGCTGTACATGTAACCATCCATGAAACAATACGCAATTACCTCTTTTGGGAGTATAACCATGTATTAAAACAGGAGACATCCCAATACTTTATAAACCGTTATTTATTAAATTCAATCAAGTGTGCTACTTTGGCGGTCACAACCTAATTGAATTTACTGAAAATGAGATATAAAACTTATATTTCACATTTACCGTATGCATGTAATTTCAGACTTAAGATTTGGGCAATGATCCACAAAAATTTACATGCCGTGCTAATTTATATTGACACACTCAACAATACCTGTTAAACCATATACATGTAATTGATAAAATTATGCTCTACATATCTGTATGTGGTACTTACATGTGAGCTTGTACCTGTATTTCACAAATCATAGAGAAATACAAAAAAATATCCTAAGCAATACACGTATTTGGGGTTCCATAGGCATTTTTTTTTATCCATAAAAGCATTAAACATGTAAAATAAATATACCACATGGTAGAGCATAATGATATGAGCACGTCGATACCTAGAACACCTCATTTGGATGTCTCACGTGCCCTCATGTGCGCCCTAAGCTCTTTGCGCATGGTCCCCACGCGCTGACACGTGCAGCGCACGTGTTCGAGTATCAGCCGGTCTTGAAAATCGGTCCGACCTATTTTTCCAGTCCAACCGCTATCCCTTGACCGAACCGGCAAACTAGGTCATGCGATTCGGTCGGACTGGTTAACGACTGGTTCGACTGGAAGGCTCGAGTTAATAGTCAACCGATTCGGGTCAGTGTCACAGGTCGGGTCGGGTCATCGGGTCGGGTCGGGTCGGGTCTACCCGGATTGAAGTGACGTCATGTGACGTTAGCCTACACGTGCCGAGCACGTGCGGCCCCATGTCTAGCATGCGTGGGGATGACTGGTGCGTGCCGCCAAAAGAATTGCATCATAGCCGCACAAGCCAATTCTCCATGACCTACCGTCTACTGACCCGTAGCATATATAATTTTTGTAGGTATCAACATGACAGGAAACTTCATGCACTAATTGGATTCGGTCAACGAAATCAGACCCACTATCCAGCAAGAATTTGACCGAACTTGTCGTTCAAGGGGTAAACTCCCATCTCACATTACCTGACTGATGAGGACCCACAAAAGCTTCCAAAAGTAGGTCTTTGTCACGCCGCTCAAGTAATTCCATTGCAGACTTATATACTCAAAGGAAAAAAAAGGGCAGGACAAAGCCAAAGTTCAAGAACAGCAAGAATAAACGGAAAAACGAAAAATCCCCACGCGTGTGGCACGTCTGGCGGTCGCCGTCAACGATCCGAATATGATTTTGCTCGTCTCATCATGTGCTTTTCGAATATGTGATCAAATTTCACTTTTACCAAAAATAAAATTTTGAAAAATACCTAAAACGTGATTCGAGATCTAAAACGTGTAGGCTCTGATACCAAATGTAAGCTGCGATTTTAATCCTTAAGTAGCAACCCAAGATTAACACGTATAGATATGCGAATCACAGTTTCATAAAGTAGAAGAATTGACGTATCTTGTTTCGGATCCATCGTTCTTGATGCGGAATAGCGATGAACCGATGCTCAAGATCTTCTTCTCTAGAATCCCCTTATGCACCGGCTTCAATGAGACGGCCCCTCACGTATCGCTTTCTGACGACTCTAAAAAAAAATTAACGAAAAAAGCTAAAAACTAAAAAAAAAAAACAACATGGCTAAACTTAAAAAATATAAAAAAATATGATATTAGATTTAAAAAAACCAAAATTAACTAAATAATTATTCTTAAAATAAATTGAAAAATTAGCTTAAAATTTCACCAAAAAATCTTTAAAAAAAAACAACCTTCCTAAACTTTAAAAAATAAAAAAATAAAAAAAACAAAAAAATTTTAAAATACAAATTTTATTTAAAATAAATTAAAAAATTAGCTTAATAATTTAACAAAAAAAAGATAAAAAAAGAAAAAAAAGATGTAGAACCAAGGGGTAAGGCTTGCACAGCCCTCGCTGCCTGGTTATGTATCCCAGGTTGTTTTTTCTTTAAAATTTTTTTATCATTTTTTTTGTTAAATTCTTAAGTGTATTTTTCAATTTATTTTAAATATTTTTCTAAATATTTTTTTTCTATTTTTAACCTTTTTTTAAATTTTTAATTTTTAATTTATTTTTAAACTAATTAAGTTTGTATTTTTAATTTTTTTAAATATTTTTAGCCTTTTTTGTTAAATTTTGACGTTTATTTTTTCAATTTATTTTAAATGAAAAATTTATTTGTTATTTTTTTAAATATTTTTTCATTTTTTATCCTTTTTTTAAATTTTTAGCTTTTTATTTTTAATTCTAGCTTTTTATTTTTTAAAACTAATTAAGTTTGTATTTTTATTTTTAAATATTTATTTTTTCAATTTTTAGCCTTTTTTTGTTAAATTTTTTACTCTTATTTTTCAATTTATTTTAAATAAAAAGATTTTTTTTTAATATTTTTTTTTGAATTTTTATCCTTTTTTATTTTTTAAACTAATTAAGTTTTTATTTGTTATTTTTTAATATTTTTTTGAATGTTTAGCTTTTTTTTTTTTTGCTGACTAGACCTCCAGGGAGCCTCGCCAACTTCAAATATTAATAAAAAAATGCCACGTTGGATTTCCGGCAATGCACATCAAAGTTGTCACTCAAAAGATCTTTTTCAAAAAAATTGACACCTAAGTAATCCGGATGAAACTTTTGGCACCAAAGTGAGCGCCGTACACAACTTTTGGCACTTATACTGTTCTTCTCCCCTTAATAGGATGCTCAAAGCTTACCAACCATACGAGTTTTATCCGCACCATCGACAGGCTACAATATCATCCATCGCTCTTCCTCTTTCTAATTAGTGTTAGAAAATCCAATCCCAAAAGTTTAAACTGTGGAGAGCATATACTGTTTCAACCACACGGTGGTGGACGAACACGCAAAAGAGGCAGAACCTGGCTTTGATATCCTGTTAGATAGTCCAACCCAAAAGCGTAAATTGATAGGTGAAGGGAGATCACTTATATATAGAGAGTGTATAAACCCCGTTATCAATTGATATGAGATATTTCAACAATTAGGATTATATACCAGACACAAGTTCTGAAAGCGATTGTAATTTCCACAAGCTGGGTTAATACTTCAATTACTGCATACGCGGCTTTTGTTCAGCTTCTTTAACATTAGTTCCCTTGATAAGTGGATTCGATAACAGTGTCCCTCATTTGTATATATCATGACGGCTTCATAGAGAATGGACGAAGAGAACAATGTTTAGGTCAGTCATGCACACTAGACAATCTTGCTCCAAACAGAACATTATCGTTCGTAATAATGACTACAGATAATGTATGTGACACGAAGTGTGGAAGAAACGAATTGAAGAAGAGAATTTCTTTGTATTCTCACTTAATGATATGATTACATTCTTTACATGTATTTATAGTACAATGTATGAGCAATAAAAAGAAATAATCAAAGATACACTATTGATTGTAATCACAAATTGATTCAACCAATCAATCCTAATCCTAGATTGTAATAAAAAATTGATTCAATCAATCAACCAAAATCCTAGATTGATTTAATTGTATCTTCTATATCCAGGTATATATCCAACAGTATGCATGACAACGTTTGTTTACTACAATAGGCAATATGTGCATGAGTACGATGATGGCCGAAGTTGGTTGTTCTAGCAATTACATGTCTACAACAGTTAAACTTATAATATTTGGGGATAAGTCCAATCGAGGCCCTGAAAATTATCACGAAGATGCAATCAAGTCCAAATTTGTCCAGTTTGTTGCACTTAAGTATCTTTGTTGCGGCGGACTGGGTTACTAAAGCCCGAAGAACAAATACCCTTTAACTGAATTGGGTAACTCATCCCCTCAAACCCTATGAGAATTACTATGTTCTTAACCCCACTTTGTGGGCTCCTATATTTAAGCCTTTTTGAGAAATTAATAAAACTTCTCTTTGACAAAAAAAAAAGTATCTCTGTTAGCTCTATCTAAATTAAGTGAGGGAAAATATTAGCATAACTTTTGTTCTTATTACTTCCTCTTTTCTGAGTTATCATTATGTAAATGAAGAGTACATATAATGAGCCACAACTATGCCGTTTTCCTCCTAATTGAAATTAAAATTTGATTAAAAAGAAAAAAAGGCCAAAAAGTCAAAAAGATTAAAAAAAAAATTAAAAATAGAAACTCTCCTAGAGGGGGCTAAAGGATAGACCCTCGCCGAGATGTAGGCAAGGGCTTCCGACGGTTATAAGGGGTTAATAAGGGCTTGCAGCCCCGTACTTGTTGGGCGGTGGTGGCGCCATGGAACCTTTCGTTGCCGGCCCTTGCATCGTGGTAGCGTCACCACCGCGTGATAGGCGAGGGGTTGTGAAGTAGTAGGCGTAGAGTGATAGCTGAGGCGAGATGACTCGGACAAAGTTCAGCTCTTGGTAGGCTTTCACGACAACAAAATGGTGGGAATAGACCAAACCACTTCTTAAGTAATTCATAAATTGGATTCAGGGTATGTCTATTTGAAGAAAAACTGTTTGCGAGAAATTGTCTTCTGACTAGCCGGTGTTTTGACGATGGAAAACTAATCAATTTATGAAAAACGTTTTTCATGAACTTTAAACAATAAGTTTATATTTGAGGAAAACGACTTCCCTTTCTGATAAGAAGGAAATCACTTTCTCTAAACCACCAAACAAATAAAAACTAACTGTTTTCCTTGAAAATGATTTCCATGGAAAATCTTGTCCTTTATCATGAAATTTTTAGTGAAATAAACGCATCCTTATTCTCAAATAGTTACTTCCTAATGTGATCAGTTAGGGTGAGTTTTTTCACTGAAAACTTCGTGATAAAGGAAGATGGTTAGTTTTCATTTGTTTGATGGTTTGGGGAAAATGATTTTCTTATGGGGGAAGTTGTTTTCTCAAGATGTTTGTTGTTTACAGTCCATGAAAAACGTTTTCCGTAAATCGATTAGTTTTTGGTCATCGGAATACCAGAACTTCGGATAATAATTCACGAAAATAATTTTCTTTTAAACAAACGGGCCCTTAGTATTTCTTTTGAGGCCAAGACATATTTGAGAAGAACCTGATTGTTACACGAGAATTCACGACTCAAGATCAAAGCAGATAAAGTCATTGGACAGTAAACTCCACAAGGATTACAGATTAAACGGTGGTCTCATACATAGATTAAAGGCTTCTACTTTTGGCTAACGATTTGACCAGTAAAATCACAGTGGGCAGTGCCGATAGTAACAAATCAAAAGAAAACCAAAGAAACAGAAAAGGAAAAAGAGATACTCCAATGACGTGTTGGCTACTATAGTGAAGAACTAGGCTTCATTTCTTGTGGCCTCGTGAGTAAAATCCTTAGGGAAATATGCCCTTACGATTGTTTGATCACATGGATTAGTTGAAGCGTGCGAAAGTTGGTCCGACACCGTTTGACGACAAAAACAAAAAGGAAAGGAAAGAAAGAAACAAAAGAGAGAGATGACCATGAAGAATCGAAGCATTTGAAAGACGATATGATTATATCATCTCTATAATTGAGATAATATACGTTGCCTTATTTATATTTTGTCAGAGTCAAATCAGTCCGCGTACGAGGAAACGTACGCCAATGTATACTCTACTCTGCGGAACGACGTTGCTGGAATAAATTTTGGACGCCAACTGGTTATGCGAAGAGATCTATCTTCAGGTCTCGAAAAAGGTCAGATTTGTCTCCTTTCTCCATCTTCCCCATCAGACTGTCCCTGTTGAATTGAAATATCTTTTCGGCCAGCAGTTGTCGTTATTGATTGATGCTCACAATTGCAATTTTATGGTTTGCGATGGGTGAAATTTTTGCCAACCACATTCCACGGATTCGCATGCATCTCGACCCGAACGAATCTTTCAAATTCTACAAATCTTGGCCTTGTCGGTATGCTGATATGCTTTCTTATCCATCCAATGAGTTTCAGATATTTCTAAAGTCATATCACATGTATTTATGTGAGGTCGGTATATACAGCAGCGCCGATCTTGACGTTGAAGCCCCAGTTCATGAACGAGAAATATCCCGACCGACCCTCATATAGCATCATTATTAGGTCAGCCCATAAATAACTACTCCTTTGTAGATATCTCGCTGTTGATCTCTACATTAGACCACATCGATCGCAATACATGACTGTGTCAATCTTGACGCGGGAGCTCCAGTTCTTGAACGAAACGAGAAATCTCCTGATCCCTCGAGCAATAACCCTAATATAATATTCTCGTGTCACTCCACACAAAACGGCTACTTGTTCGTGTATTAGTCGCTCTCGACCCGCTCTCTTTCACCGTATCAATTGCAAATTACTCGATAGGATGATGCTCTGTACTAACCAACCGATACATACGGTGCGAAGTTTTTTGGTACGCCCGACCGCGCTCGCTCGTTTGAAAAGAATGCATTAGCCTCATCCAAATATGCCTACGAATATTCGGCAAGTTGGTCGTATTCAAACACACCTGTTTGGTCCCTTCGGAACCAGCAAGTCCCCATGAAGGGGAAAACACAGTGGGCAGTCGACACGAGTCGCGGCTGCATGGCCACTGTGTTGACCAGTCATCAACAAGTACGCGCCAGATCCATCCAAACACAACCAATCCCACCATCGATTTCCACGATAAGGTTTCGTGGGACACGGAGTGAACGGTGCCAAAACTGATGCGGCTCTGGCTTCATCAGTGTAAAGAGCTTCGACCTTGGAAAACAAAGAAAGAAATCACAAGTTATTCAAAAAAAAAAAAAAACTATTTTACCTATGAATTCTATACAGGACTAAGTCGTAGCTAGAAATGTTAAAATAAGTCATAAACTCATTTTTTAATTCGTATATGATGGGTTAAGTTGTTATATGGGTTTAGCTATATTTCAATAAATTGATTTAAACATAATAAAAATGTTAAATATGTTACAAATGAGTTGTAAATGAGTTTACAATTTACTTAGACTCAACTCATAATCTCTATGACTCTCTCGCCCTCACTCGATCTCGCGCTCGCTCATTCCACAGTCTCACATCACTTTGTGTGTCACGCCCCGGCTCTCGAGCACGCGACAACCCTACCAAATCGCCTCTGGTCATAAAGGTTAACGTCCCAGGCACGCTAACGACCTATCGAAATATAATGCGCATGCGGAAACGTGCTAAACTCCCGGACAAAAACATAAACAGGGATAGCAAAGCAGGAAAAATACCAGCGATTAATCAGCCAAAGAACATTTCTATTAAAACACCAAAAGTAGATGATCGCTACCCTACAGAGCTATATAGAGATAAATACGACCCCATTCTTCGGGGCGGCTCTCTAAGACCAATCAAAAGGGTATATGGGTCAGGAAGGGTTAACTTCTCATTTACTCCAAAAGAGGGGCTACACCACCCTCGTCCTCAACTTCACCTTGGACCTGAAAAAGGGGTTAACCACGAAGGGGTGAGAAATAAATCTCAGTGAGCTAGCGCCTAAGCCCGGCTAGGGCGTTGACTCGCTCAGGCGACCTACGCACAGTACAATACAATAGTATAACGCCAATCACATGCAAGCTTACCACGCCTTGGATCACACATATGCAAGACTCGATTTGACATGACAGTCAACCAATCAAGGTAACAACCAGAACACCACAATAGCTTGCAAGTATAAATTCCCACACGTATTTCGGTTATTAACGGTCACAAGGCCCGGCGTACACGACTAGTGTGGCTCAACACTACGACTGGCAGTGTCTACTAGCATGACCAGGCATCGTCCCTTACTTCCGGCGACGGCGTCCAATAGTCTGTAAGATTCGTACGACTGGCATGACATGGAACTACTAGGGATCCCTGTAGGGGCTTCGGTCCATCACAAGCTGCGACCGGCGTTCGATAAATCGTGTGACTCCGTACGACTGGCACGGCACGAACTTACCAGGAAAAACCGTACGACTGGCACGAACCGTACGACTGGCACGGATTTATCTCATCATATGACCACACAAGCAGATCATCCAACCAATCGATTCTTATCTTGGCATTTAGTCAAATGCTCACACGATCATGCTTAAAGACTCGGCCACTGGCCATTTTTATGCTCAGATATGCAATTTAACTTCACACGTGGTCACATGAATATGCACATTATCCACCAGACTTTGCATCTAAATACGAGTGATCAACCCTCAAGCAGTCAATCACAAACCAATCAGATCATTCAGCAGTCAGGCATTGATCACCATGTCAAACAGTCGACAACAATTATAACAACGCACTCGATTAATTGAACTAACCACCGACGGCTACTCCGCCTACCAACCAACCAATCAAATAATTTATCGCTCACTCGGCTCTGGCTAATCGCTCGCTCGCGATTAAATAATTGCAATCAATCCATCAATCTAATCACCAATTAGCCACAGACAACCTAGCTAACCAGTCTAATTTATTTAATTGCGGTCATTTAACTTAAACCCAGTCTCTAACTAAACCGACCACAATTAATCTACTTGAACGCCTAATTAGACTAATTAAGCTAATCCCGAACGTAATTAGCGACCTAACCGAGAGTTAGGGGCTAACTCACAACTAAACAGTCTGGCAACGACGACAGCGACGGGACAACGACGGCGGCGGCGAACGGCGGCAGCGAGCTCCGGTGAGCGGCGGC
The DNA here is from genome assembly GCA_029784005.1 of Lenwebbia sp. NSW1173648. Lineage (NCBI taxonomy): Eukaryota > Viridiplantae > Streptophyta > Magnoliopsida > Myrtales > Myrtaceae > Lenwebbia > Lenwebbia sp. NSW1173648. The sequence goes on from JARCGZ010000011.1 coordinate 5,389,270, forward strand.
CGGCTCCGGCGAGCGGCGGCGGGCTCCGGCGAACGGCGACGGGCGGTTCTTGGACGGCACTGTTCGCGGCTGAGGGGGGCTGGTCGGCGACAGCTCGCGGCTGACCTCGGGCGTGCGGGGGCGACGGGCGGAGGAGGCTGGGCAAGGGGCGATGGCTCGGCGAGCTGGGGTGGTGCAGAGGGTGGCGGGTGGTGGCTGGACGGAGCTCGGGCGGTGGGTCGCAAGGCTGAGGGTAGAGCTCGGCGGGGCGACGACACGACGGGGCGACGCGCGACAGGAGCGGCCGGCTTCGCGGGGGTAGCTTTGCCGGTGTGACGAGGGACGGCGGGGCTGCGGTTGGACGACGGAGGGTCGGGTCGGTGGCGACGGAACGGCGAAATGACGGGCGGCAGAACAGAGGAGAGGAGGCTTGGGTGGGGTCGCGGTCGAGAGAGGTGGGGGTCGTGGGTGGCGGCAGCAGCGGCGGTTGAGCTCAGACGACGGTCGGACGACGGGCTGGTGTGGCGAGGCGAAGGCTACCGGCGTGGCAGAGGGGCTGGTGGCGCGGGTCGATGGAGCTCGACGACGAGGGGGGGGGGGGGAACGACCTCAGGTGGGCCGCGGGACTCTCGGCCTCGCGGGCCAAGCTCGGCGGTGCCACGGGCGGAGGGGCAACCGGCGGTGGCTGAGGCGGAGTGGCGCGGCGACGGAGGAGGTGGCGATGGCTGGTGGCGTCCGGCGGGACAGAGGAGAGGAGGAGGAGAAGAGGGTCGGGCGGCAGTGAGGGAGGGGGCGTGCGCAGAGGTGGGGGAGGCAGAAGAGAGAGGAGAGAGAGAAGGGAAAGAGAGAGAAGAGGTTGACTGATGGGAGGGGGGGTTGGTGGGCACGACAGCCAAGGGGGAAAAGAGAAAAAGAAAGAGAAAGAGAGAGAGAGAGAGAGGGGGAAAAAGGAAGAGAGAGGGAGAGGGTGAGGGGCCCACGGGTCAACGTCAGATTTGAATTTTTTTTGACTTTTAGCACAAAGGGTTTCAGGCGCGAAAGGGGGGTTTCGGGCGCGAAGGGTCTCTGACCGGCGCTTCGGGATTTATTAAATCTATCTTCAGATCAAAATAAATTGCGTCTAATAATTGTCTCTTAGACCACAAAAATTACAATTTTATTTATTTTATGGACCTTAAAATTTCGGGACGTCACATTGTGTATGAATTCTCCAAGATTTGATTAAATATATAAGTGATTTAGTGATATGGGTCGGATCGGATATGTGTCGGGACTGATATGGGTCACTAGATTTGCATTGCAATAAATAGGTCATAAAACGAGTTAAAGGCATAAGGACACTTTAAGTGCCAATATTTGTGTACGATGCTCACTTTGGTGCTATTTTTTTTTTTTTTTTGGGATTACTTAAGTGTCAAATCGACGAAAAAACGATTACTTTAGTGCCAACGACGAGAAATTCCGACGACCTCACTGGAGTTGGCACTTAAATAATCATTTTTCAAAAAAACTAGCACTTAAATGATCCAAAAAATGATCACTTTAGTGCCAACGGCTAAAAATTCTGGCTACATCACCAGAGTTGGCACTTAAATAATCGTTTTAAAAAAAATTGGCACTTAAGTGATAAAAAAAAATATATTGGCACCAAAGTGTGCGCTTGAGGTGTCCTTTTGCCATGAGTTAAATGAGTCTATTTGAGTCCGATCATATATAACTTGATTCACCCGTTTGACGAGTTTAGTCGTAGCATATGGGTTATGTACGCATTTGTATCTGAGTTAGAATGTTATAGTTATGATATATAGTCTTATTATATATGTCCAAATTGTGGTAGCTATCGTTATTACCTAGAGGGGTTGAATATGTAATTTTGAAACTTGTTTATAAACTATGCGAAATTAAAACAAACAAGTTCAGATCTTAGCTTAGAGTCTGATTGAGAGAATAGGATCTGAGATGACCTCAGAGTCTGTTTGTGCACAAATCAACTATTAAGGAAAGTATAAGGAGAGTTTAAGGAATAAAGAATTTGCACACAAAATTTATAGTGGTTCGGCTTAGATTAAGCCTACGTCCATTTCTTCATGCTGACAGCCAATTGGCTGGATTCCACTAGTGAATAGCTCAAATGTTACAATTTAATGACGATACTTGAGTCAATAGACTACTCTGTCTAACACTCAATCACTTCGAATGAAAACCTCTAAGATTCACAGTGTTTGGATCAAGAATGAATAGAGGACGTTGAAGCTTTCTTGAACTTTGAAATTTCAGATTTTGAGGTCTCGTACTCTCTTCAACCTTGAAGTCTCCTTTTATACTCCCGTAGCTTCAAACTAGCCGTTGCAAGGTCTTCATAGGATAATTCTCCAATCAACCCGTTGGACGTATAACGAGGATTTTGTAGCCGTTGAGAAATATGATTAGAATCCCTGTTGATCTGATCCGCCATACGATCAAAATCTGGGTTTCCAAAGATAGAATTCTTCTTTACGTAATTACTCGATTTGCTATCCATTGTGATAATATAATATCTCTAAAATAACGTCTTAGATTTCATCTCAAAATAATCTGAATCTTGCATTTGAAATACTTCCTCAGAGTCTGAGCTCTTCCTGCGCCACTCAGTTAGAGTTTGAATTACAAGATCATATCCTATAAAATCATTTCTCAACTTGTGAATGTAATTAGGACAATCTATAAAAGAGTATTTCATTGCAGTAACTCAGATGTTAGAGAATATTGATTATTTTGCCAACTTCAAAATCAATTAAGGCTTTTTGTCAACATAATCACAACTTCTCCCACTTAAAATAATTAATCTTGAGAGCCATGACCACGGTTCTATATATAGTCTTGTAGATATACGTGAACGACAACGTTTGTGTGCATCACCACAGTTTAGTTAAACAAAAAAATTCAAATATCCTTTTAATTACAAATATATGTGCCTATAAATGTGTTTCATGTATTCCACACAGTGTACGGAAGGCTAAAGGCAGATCGAATCGATTATTCTCGTCAGTTCCTTGTTCTTCCTTTTCATTACCCTCAGAAGGTGTGGGACGTTATACCTTTGAGCCATGGAAGACCATGAGCCAAATTGGAACTTTGCCTCGGCGACGCCCGCCGCCGCCGCCTCCACCGGGGAAGAGGCCGATCTCAGGAGCTCCTCCACGAGCACCACCGAGAATGTCCCCACTCTTCCCGAAGCCAGTGTTCTCGAGCACAACAGTTATTGGCTTCGGACAGCATCTCTGACCCCTTTAGGAGTCAGCGCAACCGATCAAGTAGACGGCTTTCACGGCATTTTTAATGCCTTCCAAAGCTCTCAACTCATCGACACGGCAAGAGTGGAAGCCGAGGCTCTACCGGGACATACTCTATCACTTGCTTGGGACATCTTATGCAACCCGAACCAAGCTGATGCGAGCGGAAGCGGAAGCAAAAGAAAGAGCGATATCGAAATGGACGATGTGCGGCGATGTGAAAGCGCCGAACACAGCAGCGAACGGGTCTGAATTTGGACATCATCCCGTTGAAAAATTAGCAACACACTAATCAAGGTTCCATCTTTGCTGCTGCTAAACCATGTTACTTATACCTGCTATTATGTAGGACGCTGATCATGGGGTGCGTGAAGAATTGGAGGATCAAAGTGATGTGGAGAGTTTTAGTAGTGCGTTTTTGGACCGATTGGACAGACAGAAATCCCAACGGAAGTCGAGGGGAGGATGAAGCACCTAGGAGTTGAGGGGAGGATGAAGCACCTAGGACTGACGGACTCGAAAATTGTCGACTTTGGAACTCAATTGATCAATCCTCACGCCTTTGGCTGTGACTAAAGATGAATTTTGGCGATTCGGGGTCCTTTAGCTGGAATTTTCAATTATTTTTTTTTAGCCTTTATTTTACTACTAGTAGCAGTTTTGTAATTTTGGATTTGCTGTTTAGAGTCCAATAGGGTTAGGGTTAACACCTCATATAAAAGGTGTTTATTCGTGTTTTGAGAAGGACAGAATTTTGATATTGAATTTTGAGATTTCCTTTAACGCTTCGCGTGTTATCGTTTTCTATTATGCTTAGCGCTGCGTCACAAAAAGTTAGAAGGACTCGTTCTCCGAACCTGCACAACATGTCCGAGAGGGTTAGACATCGTCCAGCTGGTCACGAGGGTTGTCTTTATCTCGAATTTATTTACACTTTGCTTTATTTGAAGCTCCTTTTTAACTGTAGTTTCGTTGAAAAAACATAAACACATGCAGAAACGAAGGGGCCGAATCAGGGAGAAGATCGAGACGCTTCAGCAACTCACACCCAACTGCAACAGGGTAATCTTCACCATCTTTGTCTCTTCCACGAAATCACGTGCCCGCCCCTTCATCTGTCTGCTCATCGTGAGCATTGACCATCTTCCCTCATCACGTGATGAGGAAGAATTGGCTGATCATGCGGCGGAAAAGTCATTGACGAATGTTGTGGCTTTGCATTTCTAGGGAAGTTTTTAGATGAGAGGATCGAATTGTGTTTTGATTTTTTTCTCTCAAGTAATTGTACCCTAGAAAAACGAAAATAACTAGATTTTGATGCTATGTTTGCTAGGGTTGATTGCTCATTAAACATTCGATTGATGTGTGTTTTTTCTTTTCTTTTCGCTTTGCTACAGCCCGACCGAGCCTCGATGCTAGACGATGCCGTTAAATACCTTAAAAGATTGAAGCTCCAAGTGGAAGTAAGTATTTCTCGCTCGTGCACGTCTTTGCTTGAAAGTTATGTACCAATTATTATGATGTTATAAAGATTTTCGAAGACCACACGGACATGCCCAAATAGATATTGTTGAACGTATTTAGTTATTTGATTGTCTTTCATCTCGCCGTTTAGGTTTTGCAATAAGTTGAGAGATCACATAATTCGAGGTATATGATTTATGCATGGGTTCTTGGTGGGAACTATAGGTTCCCATTCTTTCAAAAGCGCTTCAACTAATCATATAAAGTGTGTATCCTACTTCCCTATCTCATGGACGTATCATTAGTATATAATCAGTCTAATAGTCTTAGATTGGGTTTCTTCTGCTGCTTCTTCTCTTCTATTTTGATGCATAACATCTCCAATTTGTGTCAGATGTTAGCCATGGCCGGCGCGGGAGGGGCTTCGACCCTCAATCCATACGTATCACCGACAGTATCGGCGACCGGGATTGATAACATGAATCAACGCTTGTTCTTGCAAACTCCGAGGCCAATCATGGTCATGGGACCGTCGTACGGCTTCAACAATACCATGACCGAACTTCCAGTCATGCTATTCCATCACTCGCCATCGGTTCCGACTTCTCCTTCGCCGGGCGAAGCTGTGTCGTTCCCAATTTTCAACCTGAGACCCCAGCGATTGTCCCTGGCAGGTTTGAGCGCCATTGACATCAGTTTCTTTCCTCGGTTCAACTATTCGGCACCGGACAAAGGGGAATCTAGCCATTGGAACTCGAATCCAACGCCGTCAACCACTGACCCCCAAGTATTGCCCATGTTGAGCCAGGTTATATTCTATACTACCTCAAGTCTCTTCATTCTGTTGTCATAGACTTCAACGATTAAGAAAGCGGATAGGAACGAATCGAATCCAATCACACATTGAATAGGGATGGATCACTCACTACCATATGATCGGAAATTTACAAGGACGACCAATACCTTAATTGTGAGTGACAACAAAATTCATATGTCATTGATAACTAAAGAATCATCGCTTAGTGATTATCACTGACTACTTCTTTTAGAGCTGGTTGGGTTGTTAGTGGCGGTGATAAAACGCACATCTTCAATGGTTTCTAGCTGAAATTAAGGATAGTAAGAGTTTTTACATATCAATTATGGCGACAAATTCCCGAATAATTTAAGAAAAAAAGTGGCACTGAACTCCAGTTTGCCGTCTTAGGTCGGCCCTAGTAGTCCTTGATTTCAATTGTCCATTAGGACTCAGAGATAGTAAGACAGGCGGTATTCCATTATAATTAAATCACGAACTAAAAATGTTTTTGAATATGCGAAACGCGCATAAATATGAATACAGAAATATGAGTACATACCGACGAACGGATAATTAATCCGTATTTCTTGCAGGCGCACGACGCTCTCGATGCAAGTCTTGGTACGCCGGACCATAATGCCTTCTTCAGCGAGAGACAACGTTGATGTAGTAGTCGAAGACTCCCATTTGGACAGGCGAAAAACTGAATTAAGTAAGATAATGTCTCTTTCTCTCGTTTCAATTGATTTTCCTAAGTTTCATGATTTTTTTTCCTGCTTTGGCCTGTGGTAGATGGCTTGAGAATTAATTTTGACTTGTCGCCGTGCAGGTTCTGGATAGGATAATGGCCCGGTGATGATGTCAACATCTGAAAGAGAAATTTGTTAACAAGTGAGAATAGTTTCCAAGATTGGGGGCGACGAAAGAGCTGAGTTTGTTCCAGCTCATGCCCTCGTTTTGTCCTTTGTGTTCTTCCTTGTGCCATTTTCCAAATTCACTAATAGTCAGCCCGTTAAACGGATGAGTTGGATCGAGTTTGAATTGAATCATAAATGATTCGATCCAAATTGACCTATTTATGTGGAATGCGAAATCTTCAACCCATGTCCAACTCTTTTCGGGGATTCATTTTAAGCATTTATCTCCTTATATTATTGCCTTTGAAGAATGGATGGCTCCATGGACCGCCTGAGTGAGAAGGGCCGCCCTTGGTGAGAGTTGCCCTTGCCCGATCCGGCGATGGCGGCCCTCGCCTGAAGCCAGCAGAAGTTGAGGCCGGGTGAGGGAGGGAAAAAAGAAAAGAAAAAAAAAGGAAAAGGGGAAAAAGAAAAACAGAAGAAAGAAAAGAAAAAGGAAAAATAAATAAATAAAATTATGGGTAAAAATATTAAAATATTATTAAAAATTATCCACGTCTGCGTTGCGGACGACCCACCTCTCGACCACCACAGCCCTGCTGCCCCCGCCCGCCGCTAAGGTCTCCAGCCAGTCACCTAGCCCCCCTCAAGCAAGCATCACCATGAAGTCGCCCGACCTAGTTTGTCTTTGTAGCTCCATCTCCTGCCCAATTGTCTCTCTGTCTTGAATGTGGACTCCACGTCGGTCGTGGAGGCCTTGATCCGAGGTCGCCCATGGCATTGTGACCTTGAATCGAGGCCGCGGACAAAGACCTCGTGGGTCGCTAAAGGCTAAGGTGAGTTGAAATCGAGGTTGCAACGGGACCTCGGATGGAGGCCACTGACTCACTATTATACAGGAAAAGTAACCAGGTCATTCTAGTTGGCAGAGGTATGTAATTGGTATTTCGAAAATGGAGATATTTTTGCTTTGTCATGAATTGTGTACGGACCAAAAATTAACCTATGTCGTTGACATGAATAAGCACGTGGCTAGAAGTTATCAATATCAGAAATCGAGTTAGTATTGATGGCCATATGGACTATGCTGTTGACTAGAATATGGTTGACGATTATCATGAAAGGGTTGTTCGATAAGGGTACCGATTAAAGGGAGATCGAAAGATGAACTAAAAGGCCCCGAAACTCAGTTACCCCATTCAAAATTTAAAATCACCGGTGGATAAAGCAATGAAGTCCTGCCAATCGTGGGAGAAGGAATGGAGGTAGCTCAGCTACAAAGTGCAAGAGATTAAGGCACAGTTTTTTTAAAATACAACCACCTGGAGGTGAGATCGTGCCGACGTGACAATATGGAACCAAGATTCTTAGAAACTTGGAAGCATAGCTAAAACTGCAAGAGAACTGCTCATAGGCTGTTATGTCGTAAACGCTAGAAATACCAATGTTCGATTATTGGAGATCTCCCTACACGCGCAGACTGGCTGACTTCTTTGAGAATAGAAGACAGGAAGATTGGCTTGTCTTTCAATTCCTGCACTGTTGTTGCGGTATCTAAATTCGCGTCATTGTCTCAATTCCGACGTGTTTTGTTGGAGTTATTCCATATCGGTTGTGGAAGGGGTTGGTGGTCGGTTTATAAGTGTGAGAGAAAACCTCATCCTTTGAGCTAGCTTTTAAGAAAAGAGAGGCTCAAGACCACCCAATACTGGTATCAGAGCCTAGGTTACCAACATGTCTGGACCCAATAGTCACAAGGAAGAGATACGGGTTATTGCGGCTCCGACCCAAAGCCCGACGTGTGATGGGGAGATTGTTGGGGTTATCCTACATTGGTTGTGGAAGTAGCTGGTGGTTGGTTTATAAGTGTGAGGAAAAGCCTCATCCTTTGAGGTCGGTTTATAAGTGTGAGGAAAAGCCTCATCCTTTAAGCTAGCTTTTGGGATGAGAGAGGTCCAAGGCCACCCAACACTGTGTTGCAGTGTTTTCCCACATCGATTGTGGAAGGGGTTTGTGGGCTGGTGGTCGATTTATAAGTGTGAGGGAAAGCCTCAAAGGATGTGTTGCGGTGTTTTCCCACATTGGTTGTTGAAGGACCTGGTGGTCGGTTTATAAGTGTGAGGGAAAGTCTCATCATTTGAGCTAGCTTTTGGGATAAGAGAGGCCCAAGACCACCCAACACTAGTATCAAAGCCTAGGCTACCAACAAGTTTGGACCCAATAATCACACTGGAGAGATAACAGGAAATGGTCCGCGACGAAAGACCTTTCACCGACAAGCGTGGAGCTTTCGAATTTATTTTTTTAAAACGGGCCCTTGTAGCGATTCCTGATATGAAGTAAGTAAATGGAAAAAAAGCGATAAATAAGACAGTAAGTAAAGTGCGATAAAGATAAATGCTTGATAAGATAAATTGCAGAGCAAAAGATAAGTTTTTGATTGTCGATTGATTGGTCCATTACAAAGAACCGTCTTCGACTATTTATAGGCGAGTACAAGATAAAACCGTTCCCAGTGGTTTCTTCACTTGCACATTATCCCGAAACTTTCGGATCTGCCTCGGTAACTGCTCTTCTTATCCTTAAGATGGTTTAAACATGTATCTAACTGCTCTGCATAACCGTCGGCGTCACGTACTGGCATAATAGTGTCACCGACGTTTCCCTTTAACCGAGCTTTTATTTGCCCAATATTCCTTCCTAACCGAAAGTTGGTTTGTCGTATCTCGGCTACCAACGCGTGTATCTTGGTGGGCCTTCTGACCTCTCGTGGGCTCCATGACCAATTAAGGCCCAAGTCAATTTTTTGTGTCAACAGGGTTGTTGCGGCTCCACCGCAGGGCCTGATATGTGATGGAGAGATTGTTGGGGTTATCCTACATTGGTTGTGGAATGGGCTAGTGGTCGATTTATAAGTGTGAGGGAAAGTCTCATTCTTTGAATTAGCTTTTGAGATGAGAGAGACCCAAGACCACCCAGCACTGTGTTGCGGTGTTTTCCCACATGGGTTGTAGAAGGGGCTGGTGGGCTGGTGGTCGGTTTATAAGTGTGAGGGAAAGCCTCAAAGGATGTGTTGCGGTGTTTTCCCACATTGGTTGTGGAAGGGGCTGGTGGTCGGTTTATAAGTGTGAGGAAAAGTCTCAACCTTTGAGCTAATTTTTAGGATGAGAGAAGCCCAAAACCACTCAACGCTGGTATCAGAGCTTAGGTTACCAATAAGTTTGGACCCAACAGTCATATGAGGGAGATACAGGTTGTGATACGGGTTGTTGCGGCTCCGACCTAGGGTGGTCGGTTTATAAGTGTGACGAAAGCCTTATCCTTTGAGCTAGCTTTTAGGATGAGAGAGGCCCACGACCACCCAATATTGATATCAGAACCCAGGTTACCAACACGTCTGGAAGGCTCAAGGCCACCCAACACTAATATCAGAGCCCAAGTTACCAATACGTATGGATCCAACAGTCACACGGGAGAGATACGAGTTGTTTTGATAACTCCGTTTACCTTCATGTATTGGGTTCTCATGCTTAATGCAAACCTCGGTCGTATTTTTGAAAATCTAAATCATTAAAACAATCGATTTCACGCTTGAGTAAAGCATTCGAAGCGCGGCCTGAATCGACCTATTGGGGTGAGATTTGGTAGTGTTAGAAAGCTTTGTTCACTCTTGTGACGTGACTTCAAAGGAAGCGTCTTTTGTTCCGTTAATGACTCCAGATTCGATCCTAAGATATCATAGAGAATCAACACAAATGAGTGAATTGCCTATACCAAGTCAAAAAAGCCTTTGAATTCCTAATGACACGGGTAATGATAGTCTTGGGCCCCGCGGTAATCACCATTTCCTCCACAAAAGTAACCCATCTTTGCTCCATTTAGGTGCAATAATACCACCGCTCTTATCGCCGTAAACCCTTTTTCCCACTCACAAATCTCACCCCAACAACTTTATCATCATGACCACAATAATAACGCACATTAACTTCGAATCTCACTTATGGTAAAAAAGAACAAAAGACAATATTCAAAAGTGGAGAAACAGAAGTGAATCCAAAGGAGCACTTGATATAAATTGGAGGAGTTGGATTGCCACCCAAATGCACCTTCTTCCTTCTTTCTCCCTCGCTTAGAGAGGTTGAGAAACTTGAGAACATGTCCAGATACGTCTTGTGCATCGTCCTGATGTTTTTTTTTGTGAAACTGGAGCAGTCGACCGCGGTCACTTGTGACCCAATGGAGCTGAGTTCATGCGCGAGTGCGATAAGCTCCTCGAGCCCGCCATCGGCCAGGTGCTGTGCCAAGCTCAAGGAGCAAAAGCCTTGCCTTTGCCAGTACATGAAGAACCCCAACCTCCAGAAGCTCATCAACTCTCCTAATTCCAGGAAGGTGGCAATCCAGTGTGGCTCTCCATTTCCCTCTTGTTGATCTCTCTAGTCACGAACTCTAGTAGTGGTTGCTTTCCTGGTGTGTTTTCCTGGTGTGTGGTTGAATCTCCCGCAACTTCGAGCGGCGGTGCGATGTCGTTGATGCTGATTACCTGGTAATTGTGGAAATTCGTGTTTAGTATCGTCATCGAACTCACGACTAGATAAAGGTTTTGGTTTCTCCCAGTGTTACCCATTTTCAGAACAGTAATCTATGAGTGCAATGTGTACTCTCTCCCTACACATGACCACACCCATGTGCATTAGACTCGTGACTGAGCCATAATTACTAACCAAGATGAGAGTCTGTGCACGACAGTACAACGAGAACTTGAGCTTGACACAATGCGTGAGCGAATCGTTCGAACGTATCAGCCCGCGATTGTAGAGACCCACTTGGTCAATGATTCCCAAACCGTAGTTGCAACTACTCCGATGAAATTGGAAAAAAAATCAGCCAAGAAAAGGGGACAATCATCATATTTTTACTTCCTATAGAAGACAGAAAAGAAAAAAGACAACCATCAGCATCTGTTGAATTGGATACAACTTCTCTACGAAAACATATGAAGTCACTAAACAGATACTGATTCTGATCATTCAGAAAGATTCGTCCCCACTAATCGAATTGCCATGCCCATAAGCTTTCCCCGTACCAAAGCATCGACTTGCCACACAGCAGCTAAAAGCCTGTAAACGATTATACAACTACAATCACGCAATTCCAATTTCAACTACACATCTCGAAGGGAACTGCACTGGCTTTGCAACCTAAAACGAGGCAATTATCCTTTGAAAAGTTCAGAAGACACAGTATATGACTCTTGGGTGAAAGATTCATTCCAATATGCTTCAAGAAAAGAGAAAATGCGATTCGCCTTGGACCTCAAGCCAGCAGGACCAGGTAGCTAACCGTGAGATTTGAGATTTGAGGAATCAAATGAAAACTAAGCATGTACATTCTTGATTCAGTAAATGGAGTATGTCCCAAACCACAACACGAACATATGCATATATAGTGTGTATTTATATAAAGAGAGAACGAAGAGGCGACTCTGACATACTCGGAAATCTACCACCGACTATTACAGGCATTAGTTCTCAGACCAAGAGACCGAAATTATGCCCCCTTACATCATCATCAGACTAGGATTACGCTTTCTCAAATCCACCAGTATTCTGATGATGTTGCTGTTGCTCAGTATAATTGGAAGTAGCCAAGCCAAGACCTTCATTCTGATGCTTCTCCCATCCTCCCGTATCAGCTCTCGAGTGAGCCCAATAGTAAGCTACCGAACCGACTAATGACAACAATGTCAGAGCAGCACCAGCTGCAAATACACCTTTGCGAAGAGTGGCACAAGATAATTCGTCTCCACCAAATATTCCTCGGTACTTTGTGTGGTACGCATTTCTTGCTGACCCAGCCAGTAAGCAAGCTTCAGCTCCCAAAAAGGTCACCCTATACTCTCAAAGTTAGTCGGTATTAGAAATGAAACTGCCAACAGGTTTCTGTTCAAGGAAATTAAGACTAGTTTTTTTCCTGGGAATTAATTGCAGAAGCCTTTTACACCCTTCTGTCTTTAGGAAGAAAAGAGAAATAAAAAGATGACATAAGTTCAAGGTGTGAACTCCAACAAGACAGTAGATTCTACTGAAACTATCAAGCAGTTTCTATACTCTTATGATGAACCTTTTTAGTGGGAGAACACACAGTCTATGTATTATCATGTCAGCAGAATGAACAAACATTAGATCTGTGGCAATGTCATGCGATCCTGCTGATCAAAGTCTATACTCTTATCATGGTAGCTCAGGGCAATGGCAATGTCATGCGATCCTGCTGATCAAAGTTTTGTTATGTTGACAGAACAAACATTGTAGATCTGTGCTCCAATAGGGCAATAAAACGAATTGTTCGAGTCTCAAACTTGACTCTACATTGACACTAGGGTTTCAATCCTTGATTTGACCTTAATGTAACTCTTAGTCATGGTTAATGTCAAATCAGACAGAGCAATCAACAAACTACGATCATGGCCCAAAGTAAACTAAACCATCATCACCATTGTTATATTGAGCTCAAAACTTGAAATGATTCAGACAAGTTCCCAACAGCTGTCACATACTGTTTTGCACATGACATAGATTTGGGTTCAGAAAGATCAACCGCTAGCTTTCTATATGAACAGATTCAATCAAGCAACACACTCAAGGAGTGTGCTTCATCCTGCTCATTCAGACCTCACCAACAACAAAAAACCAAACTGAAATCACATTATTCTTCAAAACCAAGACTGATTGATAGCTCAAGGTCCACTTATTACAATGGATTCTTACAAGCAGTCAGTCAGCACACACAAGCAACTGGACAACAACGAAAGAATTAATGCCTTTCTGTTGGCAAAATAGACCAAAACCCAATTGTTGAAGAATTCTCCATAACTTGAAACAGCCATGATCCATATAAGAATTTGTTAAAATGAGAATGTCAGATGCTTTTTCTATTCTACGATGCATTAAATGGTTAAAACATAATGATTAGGATTTCTAACAAAGCCATTGAGGGGGTGCAGCTTTAATGGAGATGAAAACTTTGGAGGTTGACTGAAGAGGATTAGAGATGCCAACAAACTTCCGCCTTTGCCTGAATAGCACTGAAAGTCTTCAACATGGTTCCTTCGGCTTCCTCTAATTAGACTCCATTATATTAGCTTTTGTAATAGGGGAAAAAGAATGGACACAAAGGTTACCAGGGGTTATTAACATGACATATCGGTAGACTTTACAATGCCCTGACTATGACTGGACAGGTTTAAAACATTCAGGAGGTTGAAACACAATCCATCATAATCGTTACAACTGTTAGCCCAACAAATCCATTTTACGCAGTAAGAGATAAATCCCTTTTCCTTCGTTCATTTTCAGTTTCATGGGAATGGAAATTGGGAAACCCAATCTCTTCTTCATGTTCAAGGAAGGCCGTGTAAAAAGCTAAAGAGAAAGACCTTTAACAGCTGCTTACTCAAAGAGAGAATGCTATCATACAAGAGAACATACAAACATCATCTAAGAGCCTCGAAATTGATTTTATCACATGCCAACCCAGACCATGCCTCTCAAGAAAGAGAACGTTGCCCAGAACAATTTGAAGCTACTAGCTATAGCAGGGAGCATCCGAAATTGAACAGAGTGTACTCACTGCCGCACCAAAAATAGCCCGCATCATCCAAAATCTTTCACAACTAAATTTACACCGACATCGCTGAATTTGTCGGTGATTAGTATAACGAGTTGCCAATTCAAGAAACATAATACTCGTCCAGCCAGGCAATTTGGATCAGACAACTCAGTACGAAGCAACAGCAGTTTCGAGCTAGTCGAGATTACCAGGAAAAGATGAAGCAGAAGATGGCGCAAGTGGTTACGGAGGTCCCGGTGAGAAGGCCCCTACCGAAGCAGAGGCACTTGGTGACGCCATTGACCACCACTTGGCTGACCAGCAGCAGTCCGAACGCCGACAGGCCGTAAATCGTGGACGCATCGGAGTCGTACACGCAGTACGTGCGCTCGTCGTACTCGTCGGGCTTCACCGTCGCCTACGAAACGCAAAAGGGAACTGAAAATAGCAAAAGCAATGCAGAAGCACACACGCTCAAGAAACATCATTTTCTACGAACACTTCGATGAGAGAGAGAGAGAGTTACAGTGCTACGGCGGCGTTCGGCGCCGACGGCAAAGACGAAAGCGATGAGGTGGAGAGCGACGATGACGGCGAGAACAGAAACAGAGACGGCCATTTTTACCAGCAGCGAGGAGGGTGAACGAGAAGAGCGAGTGGGACTCACTGACTCGCTCCCTGCGAAATATCCTTTCCGAGCTTTCTCACTGTTCGCCGCGCGTGACTCGCAGTCGAATATAGTTTCTTTCGGGGAGCGAGAGAGAGATAGGAAAAGCGTGAAAGAAAGAGGAAGAAGAGGGAAGTAATGATTGCCTACTTCGACAGGTCCATCCAGCATCTGCGATCTGAGCCGTTGATGTTGAGTACTTCGGGGAACTGGAAAAGATTGTGACCGAGATGGAGAGGGAGGGGATACGGGTAATGGCAAAAGGGTTTGGTCCGGTGTCCTATGTTGGTGGGACCCCCTTTTTTGACTGCTTTTTGACAAACACGACACAAAGGTCTGAACCGACAGCTGGAGCGCCGTTGGATTCTGGAGGCGCCGATCCACCCGGATGGGTCACCGGGAGTTACGGGTCTCGACGGCCCATCACTTGCTTAGTTTTGGGTTTTATCTTTTCTTTTTCCCGCGATATTATTTGTGTTCAAGGGCATGAGCACGTCCTTAAAAAGCCCAAGGAAAGACTGAGAAAGGAACTCTCCCGATCTGATGAAGGGATCATACCCGTAAGTTCTCTCCGTATTTCCTCTTTTCAAGAAAGAAAAAGATATGGAAAGAACTTAAGTGCCTTTGACAGGTGAAGGTAGACACCTATTCAGTTTTGGCTGGCGAGTATCGGGTAGGCAGATGTAATAGCTTTCCGCGCTTGGAGTCACGGAAGGGAAGCTTCGACTTTTTGCTAGGTGGATCTGTGCTTCGCATAATGTCTAGTAATCGACTTGTCCATCTAGTATCCTTGGTTACTAGACACTGAATCCCACAAAATAGGAAAGTAAAACTACAATGAAGATTTCGAATTTTGCAACGTAAGTAGATTGATTACTCAATTTGGATGGAATGATTAGGAAGGAAATGAGAGAATCTGAATAATTATGAGGAAAAAAGTAAATAAAAAAAAGATTTAAAGGATTCATATTACAATGTTAGTTGGGATTTCCTCTTTTCCTTTTCTTTTCACGCCATGCTGTGTTCTATTCCCAGAAAACAAGAAAGAAAAACTACAGTAAATATTCTGAATTTGTAACGTAAGTAAATTAATCGCTTAATTTGGATGGAGTGATTAGGAAAGAAATGAGAGGATCTGAAAACTTATGATGAAAAAAGTAAATAACAGATTTAAAGGAAGTAAATTGTTATTTTATTTAGATGCTATCGAGAAAAGTAAAAGGAATTGTTATTCATTAATATCTTTTAGGTGTTTATAAATAAATGCAAAATAAAAAGTATACATGAGGAAAAAAATAAGTTTATTTAAAGTACACGTAAAAAAATTGACCGCACCAATTTCGAGGCTCAGTTTGTTTCGTGAAAAATAAATATTATCGAAAATGTTTTCTTAAAAATGATTATTTATATCGCTTATAAAAATGAATGAACAACATAACTAATCATTTCAGGCTATATAAGCGATTATTTTTAAGAAAATATTTTCGAAGTAAATTATTTTTTGCGAAACAAACGAAATATTAATCTCTTATAATCCTTCCTAATCATTTCCTTTCGTCTATTTCCTTCCAACCAAACACGATTATGTTCTTCTACACCTCTCAAACTATCCTAACAAACATAATATTAAGATTCGGCGCACAATCACAATGAAGTAAAGCGTAAAGCGAGAAAGAGAAATCGAGACACGAGATTTTTTCCTAGTTTACCCTTAAACTAGGGCTACGTCCAGCAAATGGTTTCACTATAATTAGCACCTCGCACCTCTCGTTACATCACTCAATTACAAGCGAAAAAGAGTATATATAATAGTAGCCATTCAGGACGTAAGCCAAAACTACCAATAAAAAAATATGGGTTTAAACTGCTCCCTTGAGACCCCACTGGGGCTGCTTCCCCGGACCCCCACCTGCTCAGCGTGGAGCGGGATCCACGTGCTTACCTATCGTTAGGGAGTATGAACCACACCTCAACATATAATGCGCCTCTTAAAATTTACCAGACGTGTAAGATTTACCTCAAAAAGTGAAATCAAGTTTTTTTGGTAAATTCGTTATTTTAAGTGACAAAAAAAAAATATCCAATGTAACTGATGGTAGTGGTGGCCACGGGCCGGTTTGGGCCCGGAATCGGCCCGGGTCAAACTCGTAACAGGCCTGTTGACCGGGCCCACCGGTTCCAAATCGGAACTGGCCCGTGCCATAGAGGCCGGTTACGGGCCCCTATTTTTTTGAACCGGCCCGAAAATCGGCGGTTCCGGGCCAGTTCCGAACTTCAAGGAACAGGCTTGTAATAGTCAAAATTTTGGCCATTGCCCTCCTCCCCCATTATATATATTTTTAATTTATTTATTAAATCTATCTTAACTATTATAAATATCTCTTTTCATCTTGCATTTTTTCTCATAATTTCTCTCAAATTCTCTCAATCCGCTCAATTCTCTCAAAAAATGACAAGTGGAAGCAGATATAGTGGCAGAGGAAAGAGCTCGATGGGGGATCCGATTATCCTCGTGATTTTGCATATTGGGGAGACGATGTTGATGATATCAACATTATTCCCAACGTCGAGCACGTCCTAACGTAAGAAAGTCTGCATCCTCCTCCTACTAGTATCGAAGAAATGTCAACAACAAAGGAGCTAGAACGGGAGGGTACATCCGACATATGAGAATACTTCACGAAGGAACATTTAGGCTGAAATAAGTATCAGGTAAAATGTAAATATTGTGGAGCAACAAACAAATTTACAGGTGGAGGCGGTTATGAAACATTTAAACGGCATCTGAGGTTGAAACATCCAACGCAAGTGGAGATCGACACCAGCCAATAACAAATTTCCTAGTACGCCAATCATAACACTTATCCTTTATTTCGTCACAATAAAAAAGTTTATAAAGAAGAATTAGCTAGATTTGCTGCAGTTGAACGTTTATAGTTTAATTTTGGTGAAAAAGTTGGTTATAATCATTTTATACAAATTGCATGTACTCCACAAGCAAAATCTGTTTCAAGAAATACGCTTAAACGCCAACTTTTTGATATTTATAAAAGAGAAAAAGAAGATTTGAAAAACTTTTTTATGAATTTCAATGGACGTGTGCATATAGGTAGCGACATTTGGAGTGATCCTTGGCAAACTTATTCTACTATGGGTATTACATGTCATTGGATAGGCGATGATTGGAACATTTAAAAAAGAGTTATTGCATTTCGAGTTTTTGATGATAGGCATACGGCAATTAATATTTATAGAATAATTAAGCAAGTTTTAGAAGAATATTTTTTGGTTGATAAAATTTTTTCAGTTAGTTTTGATAATGCCGCGGCAAATACAGCTTCCATTCCTGAGTTAGAAAAGATTTGTAAACCCGCTTTGGGTGGATAGTTTTTTCACATTAGATGTGCTTGCCATGTTTTAAATTTATGTGTACAAGATGGTTTACAAACTCTTGCTATTTTTCTCAATCCAATAAAGACAGCAATTCAATTTTTATGGAGACATCCTCAAATTATGAAAGAATATGGCAGATTTTGTAAAACAAATAGAAAAAGACCAAAAAGATTTCCAAGAGATGTTCCAACTCGTTGGAATTCTACGTACGAGTTGCTTAATCAATCTTTTGCATATAAAAATTTATTATGTACCTTTATTTCCAATAATATTTCTCAAATTAATTTATTCCCACAAGAGTGAGATATTTGCAAAAAAAAAAAAATAGATCTTTAAAAAGTTTTTAATGATGCAACTTATACTTTATCCGGTATTTATTATCCTACTACGCATTTATTTTTAATAGAGTGTGTTAATATTGCTGGTATTTTTGAAGAAAATGAAAAAGATGATCAATTAGGTCCGATTATTATGGGAATGCGAACGAAATGGCTGCATTATTATACCGAAATTTCTCTTATTTATTTGATTGCTTGTGTTTTCGATCCAAGTACCAAATTAGATGGTTTAGGTGATGATTTGAATACGTATTATGACTGTTCACATTTGATTCAAATGGTAGATATTATAACTATATAAACAGTAGTTAAAAATGCAATAGTAGAATCGTATAATGAATTTTCTAATAGATTTAGTCTAGGTGATAATGGATCTTCCCAACCTAGTGACGTACAAAGTGGGGACCTAGGTAGAATTAGTAAAGGGTACAAAATGCTGATGAATAGGCAAAAAAGACAAAAGGGAGCAACATGAAATATTTCCGAAATAGAGACCTATTTAACCACTTTTTTTGAGTTTAGTGAATCCGAAGGCAGCACAGATTTTAAAATTCTAGAATGGTGGAAGAGGCATTCAACCAAATTCCCAATTCTCGCTCTCATCGCAAGACAGGTTTTAGCAACCCTTGTTCAACAGTTGCGGTTGAACAAGCATTTAGCGCTAGAGGCAACATTTTGGACGACCGACGTTCAAGATTAGCTCCGGATTCGGTGAAGGCTCAAACTTATGTCGATGATTGGATAAAGGCTCAACATCGACAACAAGAGATGGATCGCAACAATGAAACCGAATTCTTCGATGATGGAGATACCACCGGTACCGGAACCGGCGAAACGGGTAGCGACGATTGACGATGAGCTAAGTATGGGGTTATCAAAGGCAAAAGAATTACATGGGCTTTGATTCTTCTATCCTCAAAAAGATATGTAGGCGCTTAATGCTAATTCATTAAGTTCAAGCCCATTCCCCCTCTCTTTTCCCCCCAAATTTGATTACAATTTACAATTTGATTACAATTTGTATTTGATAATTTATTATTTCATAATTTCATAATTTTTTTTATTTCATTTCATAATTCATTATTTAAAAATAAAATTTGAAAATCGGAGCCGGCCGGTTCCATTTCTGTTTTGAACCGGAACCAGGCCTTGAACCGGCTCGGAACTGTCGGTTCAAAACCGGAACCGGAACCGCCCCTTAAGGTTTCGGTTCCGGTTCATCCGTGGCCACGAACCGGAACCGCCGGTTCATGAACCGGAACTGGCCGGTTTCTAACCGTGGCCACCAAGTCTGATGGGCTATCT
The DNA here is from genome assembly GCA_029784005.1 of Lenwebbia sp. NSW1173648. Classification (NCBI taxonomy): domain Eukaryota; kingdom Viridiplantae; phylum Streptophyta; class Magnoliopsida; order Myrtales; family Myrtaceae; genus Lenwebbia; species Lenwebbia sp. NSW1173648. The sequence continues at coordinate 5,408,952 of JARCGZ010000011.1, forward strand.
TCAACCGCATCTGTGTGAAAACCAAGAAAGATTCATAAGCTATGAGTCTTCTTCTCTGTTTCGTCTCCAATGGTTCATAATCCTGGAATGACAAGAGGTCCGGGTTCTAGTATGATATTCCTGTTGAACAATGGCTCCAACTGATCACCATCAACAGGAAGTGACAGGGGAGACTTACTCGGTCTGTTCTTCAAGTCTACCCTTCAAGTCTTCCGTGTCCACTTCTCAAGTCAACCCGAGCGTATCAGCAGATTCCTAGAACTGAATTATGCAGGAAGGACTTGCCAATGAGAAGGCCTTCTTTAAACATCCAAGCAATAAAATCTATCCTCGTCTTTGCGTATGCTGATTCTATTTGCCGGTGGAGCGCGCTTCGGTACGTGCTGATCGACTCCTTTCTTTTCCTTGCTCGAAAACCAGATTTTGGTTTCGAATTCGTATGATGGGTATGGAGCGTTGTGATATCGCGGGAGCGTTAGCTTGCACTCTCTTCATATCCATCTTAGTAGAGGCAGTTCATTCGGTGAAATATAAGGATTGTGAGGCCACTACTTGTGGCAAGAGCGGTCTGAACATAAGCTATCCCTTTTATGTTCCTGGAAGTGGGAAGGAACTTTGTGGGTACCCTGGCTTCGAGGTTACCTGCGAAGGAGGGGATCCTATGTATGGCAACTTCTCCATCCGAAGCATCTCTTACAAGATGCAATCCTTTGAGTTAACTAGTCGGTATATGAACAACCCCGGTTGCTTCATTCCTCGTCCCTTCACCTACTATCATGAGAATCTCTTCCAGAGCTCCAGTTTCCACTATTACCTATGGTTCTTCTATGGCTGCACTAGTACATTTTCTACACGCTTCCCTCAATTTCGGCTAAATTGCACTTCTGATCATTTAAATTACACGTTTGTTGCGCTGACACGTAAGGAAGATTGGCCAGTACAGAAGAATGGATCCTGCAATTCGAGCAGTGCAATACCAGTTGAATTGAAGGTGGGAAACCCGTACCCGACCTTGGCAAGTGTTAATTATGGGATGCTACTGAAGGATGGGTTCACAATGCATTGGACGTTGTTGACCAATGAAAGTTGTGCCAAGTGCATACACAGTGGAGGCCGATGTGGCCAATCAAATGAGAAAGACTTTGTTTGCTATTGCTCTGATGGATCCTATCACGAAAAATGTGGTAAGTTTTACCAGGACATGCTGCAATAAGCAAATCCTTTTGCCCGATTTCCATTTTTCTTTGCCAAGCACATTCTCAGAACTTCCTGTGTGTTCTGTCACAAGCGTTATTTTAAGTGTTTCCACGTCTCATGTCCTCGACAAAGTCGCCTTTTTATCGCCTATTTTTCGCAGGGGATCCCTCATACTGTCTCTGCTTTAACGTTGCAGGTAAAGCTAAAGGCCTACTGAAGAAAGGTGCAATTCGTAAGTAGCATGTATTCGATTTCTTAGATAAACATATGATTAAAATCACGACTTTTGGCACAGTACATATCTTCCTGAAATCAAAGTTCTTATTCATTTATTTCTTATGAAGGAGCATTCACTATAGAAATGCATGGTATCTGTTCTATATATATTTAGTACTTCTTTTTGGACACAGTTGCTGCAGTCTGTGGGGTGGGTGTTGCTGCAATGGTCCTAGCATGTCTTTTTAAACAGAGATTCTCCAATCAGAAATTCATGGTCCCATGGAGCAAGAAGATGAACGGGTTTCATAAATTTGAGGTCTTTTTGGAAAATCATGGTATGTCAACGCCGAGAAGATATTCTTATGCTGAGATCAAGAGAACGACCAACTCATTCAAAGAAAAGCTTGGCCAAGGAGGCTATGGTTCTGTGTACAAAGGCAATCTCCCAAATGGTCGTCTTGTGGCAGTGAAGATCCTAAGCAAATCAAGAGGAGATGGTGAGGAATTCATCAATGAGGTAAACAGTATAAGCAGAACTTCCCATGTCAACATTGTTAATCTGCTAGGCTTCTGCTTTCACAAAACCAAAAGGGCTCTTGTCTATGAGTTTATGGCCAATGGATCTCTGGAGAAATTCATATACGAAGAGAACTGCAGCAAGCTAGGTCGCTGCCACCTCGGCTGGGACACCTTGCACCAAATCTCCCTAGGCATTGCTCAAGGACTCGAGTACTTGCACCGAGGCTGCAACTCCAGAATATTACACTTCGACATAAAGCCGCACAACATTCTTCTCGACGAAAACTATCGACCCAAGATCTCCGATTTCGGCCTTGCAAAAATATGCCATCGAGACGAGAGCACCATCTCGCTATTCGGTGCGCGAGGGACCGTGGGGTTTATCGCCCCGGAAGTGTTTTGCAGGAACATTGGTGGAATATCTCACAAATCGGATGCGTACAGCTTCGGGATGACAGTGCTCGAAATGGTCGGCGGGAGGACAAACATAGCAGCGGGTGCTGATTGAACCAGCGAAATATACTTCCCACATTGGATTCACAAGCGTCTCGAACTTCAGGAAGAGCTTGGACTGCAGAACATTGTGAATGAAGGAGACAGAGAGAAGGCCAGGAAGATGTTAATAGTGAGCTTGTGGTGCATACAGACCAATCCTTCGAGCAGGCCGACAATGAGCGAGGTGGTGGATATGTTAAGAGGCAGTGTTGACTGCTTGCAAGTTCCTCCCAAGCCCTATTTGTCTTCTCCATCAAGATCATCACCAGCCACTTCAATGTCCATGAGTGTGTGAGACATAGTTTGGTAAGAATACTTTTATAACCACTTAGAGCTTTAACTTCAATGCAATGAGCAACTTGTATACTAAGATCGCTAGATGAGTGTACTAGAATTTTTCAACTATTATTTGCTGAACGTATAAGTATAAGCTGACTCCGAAGTTATATAATACCAAGTCATTAATTGTACAAGAGCATGTTAACACGAATTTGAATCTACGGAATGTGTTGTATCTGGGATGCTCATTTCGTCTGTCTTCAACAGTGGTAAGAACAAAACTATTGACAGTGTTAGAACATATAGGCTTATATTTCAACCTTTTGTCTTACATAGGAAGAGCATTAAACTCTTCACATTTTCCAAGCCTATATAAAGGCTTCTCTTGTACATTGTTACATACACTATTATTAGAGAACAAATATCATTCTCTCTCAATCTTTCTTTCTTATCATGGTATCAGAGCCAAGTTCATTGTCTTAAAAGTATGCTCTGCGGTTGCCATACATTGGATCTTTCGCATCAGAAATAAAGACAATAAGCACATTGTTTTGAAAGTATGCTCTGCGGTTGCCATAAATTGGATCTTCCGCATCAGAAATTAAGACAATGAGTTGTGGGCTAGATTGTCAGTCTAAGGGCTATTGAGCCGCTACTCTTGCTTGCCCTAGTCAAGCTCCTACGTATTTATGCTTCTAATCCGTGCTTCCTGTATTCAGATCCATCCGTCGACCTACACACCTCGACCCGCGCTTCGAGCTTCTCCGGTCATTTTTCTAGTCGGTTCAGACCTGTATATTGTTAGGGTGCACAACGATCATCATGGGCGATTCTAGTGACCGCATCGATGTCAAGCTCAATGGTTCCAACTATTCACTTTGGACACCATCGGCCATGGCTGCACTTGTTTACCGTGATTTATTTGAGTATGTTGAGGGTTTTCGTCTTTGTCCCGTCGCTCTTACGGACACCGACTCGTCCAAATCATCTCCTGAGGCGGTTCAACAGCGTGCCGCTGAAATTCGGGCGTGGACAGTTGCAGATCGGAAGGCGTGGGCTATTCTCTTTGGTTCTATTGATCTTGCTCTTTGCCCGCAATTTTCTCAAATTGTGGGTGCGAAGCGTTTATGGGATCAGCTTGCCGAGAAATTCACTCAGACGGTCTATCAGTTGGAACAAGAGATTTATTGTACTACCCAGGGGTCTCGCTCCATTCAAGACTTCTATATATACATGTAGTCCCTTAGGAGTCAGTTGGATATTCTTGCTCCTGTTCTCTGCCCGAAGTGCTTGTGTTGTACTCAGTGCTAGTCTACTCGGTTTCAGACTCAAGATAGGCATCGTCTACATGCTTTCCTTATGAAGCTTAGCTCTCCTTATGAAGGTATTCGTGGCCAGCTTCTCTATCGCTCTCCCAGACCATTTCTCCTTGACGCTGTGAAGGAACTGCCGTCTGAGGAAACTCGTCTAGGTCTGATTTCCTCTTTTGCAGTTTTTGATTCCACTATTGTTTTAGCTGCTCTGCCTACTTGTGGCTCTCTCTGCCCTCCATGTACTAAATCAGAAGCTTTGCTCGGACGGCAGGGAGCCACTTTTTTATGTGACCCACTATCAGACTTTGGTTGGCAGTCTTGTATATCTTACTATCTCCTGACCCGACATCCCTTATGCTGTTCATGTTGTCAGTCAGTTTGTTGCTACTCCTCGTACTGTTCATTATGTTGTTGTTCTGCGAATCTTGCGCTATCTTCGGGGCACTTCGACCCGTTCCTTGTTTATGCCTTCTTCTTCTGCTCTCGAGTTGTGTGCCTATTCTGATGCTGATTGGGGTTCCAATGTGGCTGATCACAGGTCTTTCACGAGCTATTGCATTTTCCTTGGCGATTCTCTCATTTCTTGGCGTGCCAAGAAACAACAGATTGTCTCACGCCTCTCTACAGAGTCTGAGTATCGTGCTATGACCGACACTACTGCTGAGATTGTTTGGCTTCGCTGCTTACTTGCTGACATGGGTGTTTCACTCTCGAATCCCACTCCTTTGCACTATGACAACAAGAGTGCCATCCATATTGGAGCGAACCCAGTCTTTCATGAGCGTATCAAACACATTGAGATCGACTGTCATCTAACTCGTCATCATCTCCAAGCTCGCACCATTTCTCTTTCCTTTGTTGGGATTGAGTATCAGCTTGCAAATTGTTTTACGAAGGCTTTTACATCACAACGCTTTCTATTTCTTCTTTCCAAACTCTTGTTGTTTGATTCACTTTGAGTTAGAGGGGGAGGGGGTTTGAACATTTAGGCTTATATTTCAACCTTTTGTCCCACATAGGAAGAGTACTAAACTCTTTACCTCTTCCAAGCCTATATAATGACTTCTCTTGTACATTATTACACACACTATTATTAGAGAACAAATAGCATTCTCTCTTAATCTTTCTTCTCGCTTTGTTTGGAGGAACCTGCCGGTGGCTGTTTGCCTATCGGTGAATGCATGTTAGTTCCGACTTCCGACTAGGAAGAACCACAGTCTCACTGTTAAGCTTTGAAATAACAGTTGAAATGGTACAGAGCTGCACATTAATATGCATCTTGAGGTAATATGCATCTTGAGGCCTCAACTTCGAAGCATCTCACAGATATTTCCCGGTTGTCTAGTGCTAGAACATTGTCTTCCTTCCACTTTCCATGCCTGCGAAAAAAAAAAAGTGAAGATTTCGAGTCCGATTATTCTTGGAATTTGAGTTGATGGAAATAGACCAAATTCTCTGCTGCTAGTAGCTTACGAATCCTAACGGTTTCTCGGGTTACTTGTGGTTTCCATGCATTAAAGAGATCTTTTGTTGCATTGAGTCTTAAAGGGTTCATGCAAACATGGATAGGATGTGTTGGGAGCGCGCAGCAGAGGCCCGATACCTTCACCAAGGAGATCTCGAGCCCGTCAACATATCCAGTTGGATCCACCTTCACTCAAAAGCTTAAGCCAATGAGTTGTGGGCCAACTATGATATATTAACTGCTCAACACCATATTAATTGTGAAATTTCTATGACATAACTCATACGTGCATTTCAACAATATGATTGCACGTGGTGCTGGAGCTGAGCAGTGGTGGAAGCTGCGGTTTCGAAAACGAAGCTAGTGTATGTTTATGCTCTGATGGACCACTGACCAAGAACTGCAAAGACAGTAAGGCAACTTTTGAACTGTGGGTTCTTACTTCACATTCTTTCACCAGAAGTAGATAGAGGAATTCACAAATCCAATGAAGCACCGTTAGCAATTCGATGACCGAAATAGATACACGGGGTAAAGATATTATTTTTAGCTCCTTGGGACTAACATGGCTTGCCGGCAACGCGAGTCAGCATGAATTACCCCAAATTACATCGTCTGTGTGTATTATTTGCCCATTGCGAATTTGTGCTGAATTTCTTTCTTCTTCAAACCTTAATTTCGTTGTGTTCTTGTTCTTCAATCGGGAAATTGAGGCAAGAATTGCCCTAAACGACGTCATCTATGTGTGTTTTTTGTCCCATATTTGCGAATTGTTTCAAACCCTAATTCGTTGTATTTTTCAACCAAGAAATTGGCAAAATCGGATGCTGGAATTTGCGGCGGAGAGCAGGAGCAGGACGAATATCGCCCCAAATTAAGCATGTTCCAGTCAAGAATTGGACAAACACGAGCAGCGGAGAGAGAGAGAGAGAGAGGGGGGGGGGGGGGGGAGGGGGGGGGGGGGGGGGCAATTAGGGTTTTCATTGGACATTGACCAAGTAATCGCAGATGCTTTAGTCGTTGTGGATGACAATGTCAGCGCCAATTCGTCCTCATGACGGATGCTGTTAGGGTTTGAGACATAATTCTTCTTGCATAATCCTCCTTCCATGTTGGGATCCCCCCCATCTTCTTCTTCATACTCCAAAATGAAAGATGACGCCTCGTTCATCATCGACATGGGGAATCCAGTGGAGCTACATTTTTCAGAGAACTATGAAAACTGATGCATTCCTACAGATGTTGGTCAAGAAAATGGTGGGAAAGGAAGAAGAAGAAGAAAAATATGTATGGAAGTGAATTATTAGCAGAAGGCGAAGACGTTGAAGATGAAGAAGAGGAAGGAGAAGAGAGTCCATTTGCCATGTCCTTCGGTCCTTTGTTCAGGTTGGACTTAAATTTTGTTAAGAAAGCCAAGTAGGAATTAAATTTCATTAAAAAATGTCACGTTAGATGAGATCGTTTTTCCACCGATGCAACGCTTAAATGATAGATTGAAAATTTTTGGCACTGAAGTGACCGTATTACGACACTTTTGATGTCATTTTCCCTTGCTTACTAACTAGATGATGTAATGTTAGTAAGCATTTATAAGTTCAATTGGAGGACATACACGAGTGCAAATTCAAGGAGTCAAGTGTTTCCAATGACTGGTCAATGGGAGAAGCTGCAAGTTCACTGATTGGAGGGAGGTTTTCAGATTTCACCGGCCAAAAGAGATGGACCACGTACGAGAGACCCAAAATTTGTTCTTCACTTGGGGTTGTCCCTGCCACTACCCGGCTAGTCTCTTTCTTCAAGTCTTCCGTGCTTAATTTCCAAGTCAACTAACGTGTTTAAACAGCAAGAAGTTCAATTTAGACGAAGCAAAATGTGCAAGAAATAGCCTCCTCTTGCTGATGCTGATGTTCTTCATCCGCAAAGCACTTTGATCTATAACAGTTCTCTTTTCTATGCTGCAACCATATTTGTCGACTCAGAAGATGGGTCTGCAGTTTTATGATGATATTACCAGACTTGTAGTATACGTCGGGTTTCATATCCTTTTCATGGCCATCTTAGTAGAATCAGTTCATTCGGTGAAGTATAAGGATTGTGAGGCCACTACTTGTGGCAAGAGTGGTCTGAACATAAGATATCCCTTTTATGTTTCTGGAAGTGGGAAGGAACTTTGTGGTTACCCTGGCTTCAAGGTTAGCTGCGAAGGAGGGGATCCTATGTATGGCAACTTCTCCATCCGAAGCATCTCTTACAAGACGCAATCCTTTGAGTTAGCGAGTCGGTGTAAGACCGACCCCGGTTGCTTCGTTCCTCATCCCTTCACCTACTATCGTGAGAAGCTCTTCCAGAGCTCCGGTTTCCACTATTACCTATGGTTCTTCTATGGCTGCACTAGTACATTTTGTACGCGCTTCCCTCAATTTCGGCTAAATTGCACTTCTGATCGTTTAAATTACACGTTTGTTGCGCTGACACGTAAGGAAGATTGGCCAGTACAGAAGAATGGATCCTGCAATTCGAGCAGTGCAATACCAGTTGAATTGAAGGTGGGAACCCCGAACCCGACCTTGGCAAGTGTTAACTATGGGATGCTGCTGAAGGATGGGTTCACAATGCATTGGACGTTGTTGACCAATGAGAGTTGTGCCAAGTGCATACAGAGTGGAGGCCGATGTGGCCGATCAAAGGGGAAAGACTTTGTTTGCTATTGCTCTGATGGATCCTATCACGAAAAATGTGGTAAGTTTTACCAGGACATGCTGCAATAAGCAAATCTTTTCTTTCCCCCGAGTTTTTATTTAGCCATTAGAAGATACTAGAGGCCAGTCTAAGAGAGTCATGTTTCAACGGTGGCAGCAGCTCTTAGAAGATATTACTGGCAACTTTTCTCGTTTGGACATAATATTACTGGCGATTGAACAAACGAAAGAACATGAATTTTTGGCTGCAATTGTTTTTCATCCTGAAAGAGTAATTTTAAAGCCTTTCAAAGTGCACGTTATAGGGGAGATTGTAAATAACCTTAGCTGTAATTGTATGTTTGACCTGCTATTTGATGAAGGCACTATTATTTTGCGAGCCACGATAACTAGGATCATCATTACTTTTGGAGACAAGAATATTTTCTGCTAGGTTAATATTGCAATTTTGGTGCCTCCTAAGGCATTGCTGTGAAACATAAAAATCTAAACAAGATAGTTATCTTACCGGTAAAAGAATCAATCTCTTTAATGAGATTCATCAAAGATTCTGGTCACTATCCTAGTCTTGAAACCGACTCTGTGAACTTTGGATATGTGGAAATTTTCATCGAACTGACCAACAACGTCTGTGCAGGAAACAGAGGTCTGTGGCTGAAGATAGGAGCAGGTAGATACAAATATTTAACCTGTTCGTGCTTTACATTCACTATTTGGCGAATTTGAGCTAATCCTCTTGCCATTTGAAATAATGTGCAAAATGACAGTTACATAGTTTAAATTTCCAACTGCTTTCCAATGCAAAATGTGTATAAAGTAAATCAGGCTGGCTTTCAATTGATATTTCCCATAATTTTACCAACTCACACAGCTTCAACAATGTGGAACCTTTGACTACTTGGGCAGTTTTCTCAAATATTGCCTTCAAACATGTCACAAAAATATTTCCTTTTTCTTCTAATAAGACGCGTGCTCATTGGGTGTTATCCAAAGTCCTGGTAAACTGCATAATTCAGTTGCAAGTAATCTGACAGATTGGAAGCTGCTTTTTCAACATGTCCATTTTTCTGTGCAACTTTACTTAGAATAACTTCATCCACGGTCGCCCATAGAGCGGAGATTGAAACTTGGTTGCATATCAGGTGTCGGAATTGGAGGCTCGGTCATTGCCCTTTGCCTCTTCATCTATATGATCTACTTGAGAAGGAAGTATGCTTCTCTTAAGTTCCATCTGAAGAACATCACTCCTTGTCCTTCCCCTGGTCCAGACATGGAGGAAAGCAGTGTATATTTTGAGGTCCCCATTTTCACCAGTAGCGAACTCGAAGAAGCCACAAATCATTTTGCTTCTTCCCATGAACTTGCAGATGGAGGTTTTGGAACTGTTTACTACGGTAAGAAAAGGTTCCTCCATGTTTTCCCAGTTAAGGGACACAAGAGTATCCTAAAACTCGCATCCTTCCATTTCTTTTGACAGGAAAACTTCGGGACGGGAGGGAAGTAGCAGTGAAGCGCCTCTACGAGCACAGCTACCGTAGGGTAAAGCAATTTATGAATGAAGTACAAATCCTAACCCGTTTACGGCACAAAAACCTCGTGTCTCTGTACGGTCGCACTTCTTGCCACAGCCATGAACTTCTACTTGTCTATGAGTACATCTCGAATGGCACCATCGCTGATCATATCCATGGTCAGCGAGCAAACTCACCTGCTACATTGCCTTGGCCAATCCGTATGAACATCGCCATAGAGACTGCAACTGCACTAACTTACCTCCACGCTTCCAAGATTATCCACCGTGATGTGAAAACTAATAATATCCTTCTCGACAAGAATTTTAGTGTTAAAGTTGCAGATTTCGGGCTTTCAAGGCTATTCCCAAATGATGTCTCTCATATCTCGACAGCTCCTCAAGGGACTCCAGGTTATGTGGACCCCGAGTACTATCAGTGCTACCAGCTCACCGAGAAGAGCGATGTTTATAGCTTTGGAGTTGTTCTAATTGAGCTTATATCGTCCGTGCCAGCTGTGGACATAAGTAGAGAGAGGCACGAGATTAGTTTGGCCAATTTTGCCATTAACAAGATTCAGACATGTGCATTTGGCGAGTTGATCGACCGGAACCTAGGATTTGAGTCAGATAGTGAAATTCATAGGATGACAACTTCAGTGGCGGAGCTCGCTTTCCGGTGCTTGCAGCAGGACAATGAAATGAGACCTTCAATGGATGAGGTTTTGGAAGAACTGAAGGCAATTGCACGTGATGAGAATGCTGCAAACACAACTCTTGATGCAGATGAGGGTGAAGATGCCATTGCTCCATCTCCAATCAATAATGACAATGTCCAGCTATTGAAGAACAGGCAGTTGACTCATTCTCCTGTTTCGGTAACTCAAAAATGGGCTAGCAGTAGTAGCAGTTGTTCTGCTGCCGTTGCTGATGTTTAAATTTTCCTTATAGCTGTTTGTAAGATATTATGCACTCATTGGGACACAAGTTGAGATGTTACCAATTTCATTGCCTGGTCTGAAAATGAAGGAATGTACATGGTAATAAAGTGCTTTTCTCACACTAGCTTGCACATTATATTGGACCATGTTGGACCATATATGCGGGTTTGCTGTGGGAAACACAGGTATATGAGCAGATTCAACATATGGATTCAAATTAGTTTATCTATGCTGCTTTTGATCCTTGAACCCTTCTTCGACTTCTCTAGTAAGCCATTTTGTCACTATCCGCTCACAAGAAAATTTCTTGGATATGCCAAGAACAATCTTTTCTGTGATTTCACACTGTTTCATAGACCTCCTTCTGCTGCTGCTTGGAATTTGTTTTCCCATCAGAGATGCCTAGTATTGTAAAAGGCCCACTGGTCCTGTTCTTCTTCATACTTCCTTTTTCCTAATCTTGCTTATCTTGTTTAATATTTGTGAGCATAAGAGGGGATAAATTTTTTCCCTGGAAGCGGTTAAACTTGAGGGATCCAAATTGGAGGAGTCAATTCTTATAACTTCTTCTAATTGCCTGATCAATGGGGGCAAGATTTGTGGAAGTTCATTAAAATAAGAGGGAAATCATGGATGGCTTAACTTATTGCTCACTTGAGAGTCTTCACCTTGCTTTTGAAAGAGTCTCAACAGTACTTTGGCACACTGATTTTCCCCTCCTCTGAGGAAAATATGTGTAGGTGCATATTCATTTTGTTTATGTCATGAGAGAGTGAATACCTCTGCTTAGCTTTTTGAGGAGCAGGAAAAAAGTTATGACAGCGTTTTCAAGTTTGCGACCGTCAATCTCGCCGCAGATCCAGTAGCTTTCAACCCAGCTTTCTCAACAACCGCAGCATCATCATCATCACAATCAACAAAAATTTGTTAGATAAGTGAGCGCACTTATAGCTGCACCAGAGATCTAGTATTTTATGGAACAGGGTTCATTATCTCTTTGTTCCTCAGGTATTTGGAATAGGAAGCTTGGACATTGCCCTGTTGTCCGATACGATCCACCTGAAAAGGAAGAAGGCTTCTTTCAAGTCCCATTTGGGAAACAGCACCTCAGATCCTCACTCTAATTCAGCATGGAAGAGAGCACTGTCTAGTTTGGGGCCCCTGTTTTCACAAGAAAAGGAAGAAGGCTTCTTTCCTAATTAAGCACGCCACATTTGGTTACCCCAGAAGTTTTATCTGAGATGGGAGTCGTTCGAGGCTTCAAAGTCGAGACATATTCTAACCTCGCTAAAGACTTGTTCTTATCTGGACAGCTCCTCAAGGGACTCCGGGTTATGTGGACCCCCAGTACCATCAGAGCTACCAGCTCACTGAGAAGAGTGATGTTTATTGCGTTGGAGTTGTCTCGTGGAGCACATTTTCTTCTTCTCGTGGAGCTCACGCTCTCTTTAGGCACATTCTCTCGCTGAATTGAATAAAAACCTTCAAGGGTCGATAATATAGTAAGGTGTGAGTCCCAACTATATTGTTCTCATTGATAATCTCAATTTTAACTTGACCATATCATCTTGGTGTTAATCTCAAGAACTCAGTAAACCGAGAAGAGAGAATACTCATTGCTAATAGCTTTGACGCGATCAATTGTTCAAAATCCCACTAGCCGCAGCCTTCCCTTGCCAATATCCTCAAGGAGACAACTTCAAAAAAATTCCGTATTCTCTTCTATCGATTGTCGTCCTGTGATCCATTCGGACAAACCGGCATAAACTCATGTGCAGCCCAGGGAGGACGCATACAAAGTTGGTTCTCTATTGGTAGGGCAGGCTTGGAAAGGACAGGTCTAGGCATAAACAACATTCTGAGTACGAGTCCTATCCAAAATGCAACAAAACTTTTGGCTATCTCTTGAACTGCCCTTAGATTCTTCGCAAAACTTGAACCCCAAAACATCCATGCACGGGGCACAAGTATAAGACGTTGGCCTAACTGGATATAGATTCAATAGCTAGTGCTAGAAGTCTTAATCACGGGCGAAAAGGATTTGCATTGCATTTAGTGACACTCTAGCCCGGTTATTACTCCACTGCTACTATAGCACGATTCTCTTCTTCTCTATAGGCACATTCTCTTAACTTCTTAAGCATGTGATCAGCTAGTGGCATTGCTTGACACTATCAGCAGACGTTATGCAACTGCATTTCGCACCAAATAGGCTCCAAGTGAAGGTATCGGTTTGTAAACCTTAGTTGACAATTCTTGCATCATGCCCTAAATAATTCTCTTTCCTGAATAGAATTGGTTATTAGGGCAATATAATGACTGTGACTGTAAGGAGCAAGATGGCCAACGAGCTTATTCTCCGCGTGACGCCTCCCAGCTCTAGCTTCCCATGTCATCCAACGAACCTCCCAAAATTGGGATTGGTCAGGGATCTAAGAGGCCTGGATATAGGATGCCCTTCTTTTAATAACCACATTCTTATTCGCAGAGTATCCATGACTTGTTTACTCTAATCCAACGATTTCACATTCCTGTATGACCTTTGCAGAACCTAAGGCTATATATTGCCATAGATAGTTTGATAATGAGGCAAATGGTTTCTCCCTTCAATGATGTCCACTTAGGCTTCAGATGACAGTGCCGGCTTTTCTTGATAGCATACTCTATATTTCTCCGAATCTGCAGACCTAATTTATGAACTCTGTGGGCACTAACTCAAAATCCTTTCCCTCATTGACCAATCTGCCTTTCAAAATCCTTTCCCTCATTGACCTAACACTGTCTCTGCTTTAACCTTGCAGGTAAAGCTGAAGGCCTACCGAAGAAAGGTGCTATTCGTAAGTAGCATGTATTCGATTTCTTAGCTAAACATATGATTAAAATCACGACTTTTGGCACAGTGCATATCTTCCCGAAATCAAAGTTCTTATTCATTTATTTCTTATGAAGGAGCATTCACTATAGAAATGAATGTTATCTGTTCTATATATACTTAGTACTTCTTTTTGGACACAGTTGCTTCAGTCCTAGCATGTCTTTTTAAACAGAGATTTTCCAATCAGAAATCGTGGTCCCATGGAGCAAGAAGATGAACGGGTTTCATAAATTTGAGGTCTTTTTGGAAATCATGGTATGTCAACGCCGAGAAGATATTCTTATGCTGAGATCAAGAGAATCATTCAAAGAAAAGCTCGGCCAAGGAGGCTATGGTTCTGTGTACAAAGGCAATCTCCCAATTGGTCGTCTTGTGCAAGTGAAGATCCTAAGCAAATCAAGAGGAGATGGTGAGGAATTCATCAATGAGGTAAACAGTATAAGCAGAACTTCCCATGTCAACATTGTTAATCTGCTAGGCTTCTGCTTTCACAAAACCAAAAGGGCTCTTGTCTATGAGTTTATGGCCAATGGATCTCTGGAGAAATTCATATACGAAGAGAACTACAGCAAGCTAGGTCGCTGCCACCTCGGCTGGGACACCTTGCACCAAATCTCCCTAGGCATTGCTCAAGGACTCGAGTACTTGCACCGAGGCTGCAACTCCAGAATATTACACTTCGACATAAAGCCGCACAACATTCTTCTCAACGAAAAATATGTTGGGATTTGATGAATAATCCCATGGGAAGTGAATGAGAAATGAAAGAGGGAGAGTCCCACATAGGAAAAAGAGTAGATGGTGGATGGGTTTAAATATTGGAACTTCACAAATGGGTTTGGGCCCCAAGGGGCACCGCACTTTTGTGGACGGGGGAGGACCTACGCAAAGGCGGATCGGTCCACGCGCGCGCCGCCGCCCGCCGGCTCGGCTCGGCCCGGGTCCGCGCGTTTATTTAATTCCATCAATTTTATTTTTTATTCTATTCTTTTTAAATTGACGGGACACGATTTGAACAGACATGTTGGACATTCTTTTTCACCGAACATACATGTTCGTTCGGAATAAAGCGAACGAACGTGTCTGTTCGAACAGAATAAGAACAGTTTTCTTTTGTTCGTTCGGAAAAAGCGAACGAACGTGTCTGTTCGAACAGAACAAGAACAGTTTTTTGGTTCGCATCCCTTCATCAATAGACATGTTCTGCTTCGTGACTATTCACTTCATTGTCTATAAATACAAAGAGCGTCCGTCACTTTCAAAACTACTGACATTCTTTCACAAGACATTACTCATCTTCATTTTGTGCGATTGTTCTGCAAATTTGCGTTCGAAGGAGTCCTTTGAAGACGTACCGCTTCAAAGGAACGCGATCCGTTCTATCCTGGGAGACAATTGTCCGACGTCCTCGGGTACAGATTGAGGGGGCAAATTCGTCTTAAGGACACAACGACTTTCGTTGGGCTCGGATCAATATTCTGATTTCTACTTCGCGTTGGCTGCAGGTTAGTCATTTTGTTCACATGTCTTTCTGTACGAACTTAGCCAAAGAGTATCGACAACAATCTTAAGACGAATTTCGTTATACTTCTTGTTTTTGCGCTTAGTTCGTATTTTATGTTGTTGTGAATATTCTGCCCTTCGTTCGTTCAACGATCTTTTTCGAACTTATATCGTATCGTTTATAAGAGTTGTTTTTCCGAGATAAATGTTTTTTTTTCTCATGAATATTGTGAGTATTCTGTGTAGTTGTTCATTTCGTATACTGTTTACGATTTGAAGAAAGTGTTCGGTTGGGCTTTTGTGTTAATCTTCGTCGTTTTCATTATTAAATTTTATTTTCCATAGAAATGGCTTCGACTTCGACTCCGATCACCCCTATTCCGAATCATGGAGAAAAGCCAGAAAAGTTCAATGGTACGGATTTTAAGAGATGGCAACAAAAGATGTTGTTCCATCTCACGACCTTGAACTTGGCTAGATTCCTCAATGAGGATGGTCCTAAATTGGACGATGGAGAGACTAATAAGGAAAAGGTTGCTGCTGTGGATGCATGGAAGCATTCTGACTTCCTGTGTCGCAACTATGTCCTCAATGGTCTGGACAATACTCTTTATAACGTCTATAGTCCGCTGAAAACGGCTAAGGAGTTATGGGAGAGTCTGGACAAGAAATATAAAACTGAAGATGCCGGACTGAAGAAATTCATTGTTGGTAAATTTCTGGACTTCAAGATGGTTGATTCAAAGACCGTCTTAAGTCAAATTCAAGAGCTTCAAGTGATTATGCATGATATTCATGCTGAAGGAATGACTCTAAGTGAGTCATTTCAAGTGGCTGCATTCATTGAAAAACTGCCACCGTCTTGGAGAGATTTCAAAAATTATCTCAAACACAAGAGAAAGGAGTTGTCACTTGAAGACTTGATTGTTCGGTTGAGGATTGAGGAAGACAATAGGCTCTCTGAGAAGAAAGTTGGCAAGAACCTAGAGGTTTCAAGGGCCAATGTTGTTGAAGAAGTATCAAAACCCAACAAGAAGAGGAAAATGCCTAATAAGTCTGGAGAGGGATTCACCCAAGGCCTGAAGAAGTTCGTCGGCAAATGCTTTAACTGTGGAAAGTCTGGACATCGAGCCAAAGACTGCAGAGCGAAGAAAAGACAGAAAACTCAGGCAAATATGGTGGAAGAGATTTCCAATGGTGTTGATGATATCAATCTGTCTGCTATGATATCCGAGTGCAACATGGTGGGAAACCCCAAGGAGTGGTGGATTGATACTGGAGCAACTCGTCACATCTGTGCAAACAGATCGATGTTCTCGTCCTACACAACTGTGGGGGGTGATGAAAAACTCTATATGGGTAATTCATCGACCTCTAAAGTTGAAGGCGTTGGGAAGATTGCTCTAAAGATGACATCTGGGAAAATCGTGACACTGAACAATGTTCTTCATGTGCCAGACGTTCGCAAGAATTTAGTGTCCGGATCTCTCCTTAGCAAGAATGGCTTCAAGTTGGTTTTTGTATCTGATAAGTTTGTACTCTCCAAAAATGAGATGTATGTAGGAAAGGGTTATCTGAGTGATGGTTTATTCAAGCTGAATGTAATGACTGTTGTAACCAAGGATGATATGAATAAAGTTGCATCTTCTTATGTGCTTGAGTCTCCTAATATTTGGCATGCTAGACTAGGACATGTTAATTATAAGTCAATAAAGAAATTAATTAGTATGGGACTATTACCAAAGTTTGACTGTCCAAGTGAAAAGTGCCAAGTGTGTGTTGAATCTAAGTTTTCTAAGCCTCATTTTAACTCAGTAGTTAATAATGTCTCAGAGCCTTTAGATTTAATACATACAGACATTTGTGATATGAAAACAGTACCTTCCAGAGGTGGTAAGAAGTATTTTATCACATTTATAGATGACTGTTCGAGGTACTGTTATATTTATTTACTTAGCAGTAAAGATGAAGCTGTGAATGCTTTTAGAACTTATAAGTCTGAAGTTGAAAATCAGTTAAATAAGAAAATAAAAGTAATAAGAAGTGATAGAGGAGGTGAATATGAATTTCCTTTTGAGGAAATTTGTACCGAGTTCGGTATTGTTCACCAATTTACCGCTCCTTATACACCGCAATCGAATGGTGTGGCGGAAAGGAAAAATCGATCCCTAAAGGAAACAATGAATGCATTGTTGAACAGTTCTGGTTTACCGCAGAATTTGTGGGGGGAAGCTGTCTTGACAGCAAATTTTATTTTAAATAGAGTACCCCACAAAAAGACACAACAAACTCCCTATGAGAAATGGAAAGGCAGAATGCCTAACCTGAATTATCTCAAAGTGTGGGGGTGTTTGGCTAAGGTTGCAGTTCCTAAACCTAAAAAGGTTAAGATAGGACCGAAAACTGTTGACTGTGTTTTTATTGGATATGCTCAGAATAGCAATGCATATCGATTTCTTGTTCACAAATCAGAGATCCCAGATATACATGTTAATACGATAATTGAATCAAGGGACGCTTCGTTCTTTGAAAATATATTTCCGTATAACATAGTATATGAACCAATTGATAATAATAAGAGGCCTCGAGATACTACATCTAGAAGTGATCCAATGGAGGATGAACCTAGACGTAGTAAAAGGCAAAGGACTTCTACGTCTTTTGGACCTGAGTTTCTGACATATTTGTTAGAGAACGAACCTCGGACATATAAGGAAGCCGTGACATCCCCAGAAGCCCCGCTCTGGAAAGAAGCTATCAATAGTGAAGTTGAATCCATCTTGTCAAACCATACTTGGGAATTGGCTGACCTTCCTCCTGGTAATAAGCCATTACAATGTAAGTGGATATTTAAGAGGAAAATGAAAGCAGATGGTTCTATTGATAAGTATAAGGCTAGGCTTGTCGTAAAAGGCTATAGACAACGTGAAGGTCTGGATTATTTTGATACGTATTCACCTGTCACGAGAATTACATCTATACGGATGTTAATTGCTATAGCAGCCTTGTATAGACTTGAAATTCATCAAATGGATGTCAAAACAGCTTTTCTAAATGGGGATCTAGAAGAAGAAATATATTTAGAGCAACCTGAAGGGTTCATTGTTCCAGGACAAGAGAATAAAGTATGTCGGCTTATCAAGTCACTATATGGCTTGAAACAAGCACCAAAACAATGGCATGCTAAATTTGACAAAGTTATGTTGTCGAATGGTTTCAAGATTAATGAGTGTGATAAATGTGTTTACGTTAAGAACACTCATAATAGCTTTGCCATTGTATGTCTATATGTAGACGACATGCTCATAATGGGCAGTGATAGTGAGATTATCAAGAAGATCAAATGCTTGCTCGCAAGTAAATTTGATATGAAAGATATGGGAATCGCAGATGTCATTTTAGGAATTAAAATCCGTAAAACGTCTGAAGGACTATCTCTATCTCAATCCCATTACATTGAGCAAATTCTTGAAAAGAGCAAGAATCTAGGCATATCACCAGTAAGTACACCGATAAATGTTAATTTACATCTTTCAAAGAATACTGGTGAAAGTAAGGCTCAAAATGAGTATGCCAGTATACTAGGCAGTTTAATGTATGTCATGAACTGTACTAGGCCGGACATAGCTTGTGCGGTTAGCAAGCTAAGTCGATTTACAGTTAGTCCAAATGAAAATCATTGGAAAGCTATGAAACATGTATTGGGCTACTTAAAGCATACTCAAGATTATGCTTTGCATTACACAGAATATCCAGCGGTACTTGAAGGATACTGTGATGCAAATTGGATAACCGGCACTAAAGATACAAAATCGACAAGTGGATATGTATTCACACTTGGTGGGGCAGCAGTATCATGGAAATCATCCAAACAAACTTGTATTGCTAGATCCACTATGGAATCAGAATTTATAGCTTTGGATAAAGCCGGTGAAGAAGCAGAGTGGCTTCGAAATTTCTTGGAAGATATTCCTAATTGGCCTAAACCAGTGCCGGCTGTATGTATTCATTGTGACAGTCAAGCGGCAATAGGAAGGGCGAGGAATGTCATGTATAACGGTAAGTCTCGACACATACGTCGAAGACATGACACTGTAAGACAACTTCTTTCTAGTGGAATTATCACGATTGACTATGTGAAGTCAAAAGATAATGTTGCGGATCCATTAACAAAAGGCTTACCTAGAGAGATGGTTGTGAAAACATCGAAAGGAATGGGTTTAAGGCCTATAAATAAGTCGTCATAGCGGATACCCTACCTAGTTGACTGGAGATCCCAAGATCTAGGTTCCAAGGGACAACTAAGTTATGAAGACTGTGGAGAGTACTGTAATTTATTACTCATTCCTAGATAAAGACAGTACGAATATGTGAAGGTTAAGCGAAATCTTTTAATGATTCTGAATTGAGTATGTGAAATACTATATATTCAGAAATCACCTATGTGAGTGTGAAGTGAGGGCCGCTTCTATGAGAATTGAAAAGGCCGAATTCTCTAAAACACTCATGAGACCAGGCGGTGTTCATGGCCAAAACGAACACAACAGTGAGAACCAACTTTGTTCGAGAGACAGTTGTGTGATTTCTATTGTCTAGGCTTACACCAAAGATCGACAGTTCAAAGACATCAAGTCTACTGATTGACCGAGTAATCCCGATAGGTTTCACTAGGGAAAGTTCAAAGTCTCAGACTACTTATCCTGATGCAACGTTCTCTCATGGAATAATCGCACATTGCATTTCATGCATACACGAAGAGTCGTGATATCTGAACATCTCATTCATGTGGGGGATTGTTGGGATTTGATGAATAATCCCATGGGAAGTGAATGAGAAATGAAAGAGGGAGAGTCCCACATAGGAAAAAGAGTAGATGGTGGATGGGTTTAAATATTGGAACTTCACAAATGGGTTTGGGCCCCAAGGGGCACCGCACTTTTGTGGACGGGGGAGGACCTACGCAAAGGCGGATCGGTCCACGCGCGCGCGCCGCCGCCGCCCGCCCGCCGGCCGGCCGGCTCGGCTCGGCTCGGTTCGGTTCGGTTCGGGCCGGGCCCGGGTCCGCGCGTTTATTTAATTCCATCAATTTTATTTTTTATTCTATTCTTTTTAAATTGACGGGACACGATTTGAACAGACATGTTGGACATTCTTTTTCACCGAACATACATGTTCGTTTGGAATAAAGCGAACGAACGTGTCTGTTCGAACAGAATAAGAACAGTTTTCTTTTGTTCGTTCGGAAAAAGCGAACGAACGTGTCTGTTCGAACAGAACAAGAACAGTTTTTTGGTTCGCATCCCTTCATCAATAGACATGTTCTGCTTCGTGACTCTTCACTTCATTGTCTATAAATACAAAGAGCGTCCGTCACTTTCAAAACTACTGACATTCTTTCACAAGACATTACTCATCTTCATTTTGTGCGATTGTTCTGCAAATTTGCGTTCGAAGGAGTCCTTTGAAGACGTACCGCTTCAAAGGAACGCGATCCGTTCTATCCTGGGAGACAAGTGTCCGACGTCCTCGGGTACAGATTGAGGGGGCAAATTCGTCTTAAGGACACAACGACTTTCGTTGGGCTCGGATCAATATTCTGATTTCTACTTCGCGTTGGCTGCAGGTTAGTCATTTTGTTCACATGTCTTTCTGTACGAACTTAGCCAAAGAGTATCGACAACAAAATATCGACTCAAGATCTCCGATTTCGGCCTTGCAAAGTGTTCAGATGTATGGGAGTGTATGGAAGAACCGTGATCCGCTCATGTAGGCTACCACAGCCCCATTACGCACATGTGTTAACTGTCAAATGGCAGTTGTTATTTTTGAACGTGAAAAGGTATCACGTTGTTTTTTTCTTCACGTCAGTTCTTCATCAGATGTCGTTCTTTTCCTCAGTAAAGAACAGAGAACAACATAGAAAAACGACGACGAACTCTCCCGATCATCAACGGACGAAGGACTCTCTCGAGGGCTGCATCGGCGACATTTAATCTATGAAAACGAGGTACGTCCGTTATGCGATGTACTTCTCCGATCAGTGATTCAAGTTGTTCTTGGGCTTGTTAATTCCACGTAATCCGATGCGTACGTTATGGGATTGGTTCCCTTAACTGGTATCAGAGCGATCGTTCTTGTTTCCTGATCGTTTTGTGATAATTTCATAATCATTTTTTTAGCGCAAAAAAAAAAAATTGATTTTCGAGAGTACTGTTCACGGTTCGTTCGTGAATTTCTATGCAATAAAAATTATTTTCGAACACATATTACGAACGGGTTTGGCGAGAAAAGAAATTTGAGTGGTCACCCGTCGCGAGGCGACGCCGGTAGAGGCCGCACGCGCGCCACGTGCCGCGACGAGATCGGGTCCCCGAGGCAGTGGCGAAACGTCGTTTTTCGTGTAATTTCTCTAAGTGAAAATGGAATATAAGTATACCATCAGACTCGTATCAACGAGATGACCGTTTTGCGGGGTCGAACGCCGCCATAGGCCGCTGGAGGAGGTGGCACGGGCCGAAGGGGTCCGGTGCGCGTGGGATTAACGTGCCCACGTGAGCTGCACATGTCGCGTGTCCCAGACCCGATTTCGCCTATCCCAGAATCGGTTTATATCTATCCCAAACCCGGTTCAGTCCTGTTTCGACCCGGTTAATCCCAGAATTTTCTGGAAATTGCAATTTAGTCCCCAAACTTTTCGAAAATTTCATTTTGGTCCCCAAACCTTCTGTAAATTGAAATTCGGTCCCTGATTTTTTTGAAAATTACAATTTGGTCCTCAAACTTTCTGAAAATTGCAATTTGGTTCTCGAATTTTCCAAAAATTGCAATTTGATCCTAGAACTTTTTGAAAATTGCTATTTGGTCCTCGAATTTTTCGAGACATTGCTTTTTTTAACAACGTTGACCTCGTTGACCGACCGTTGACTAGTCAACACGGAAACTTTGATCGGCTCGTATGGGTGCGTATGAGCTCCGTTTGGGGCATGCAATATACCGTTGTGTTCGTATTGGAATTATCTTCAATTTGGTATATATATATATTGTACATGTTTGATGTATTTAATGTTATAAAAATACGTATGAAACCCAATATGCATGTATTTTGGGGCTTTATTGAATATTTTTTATGTACTTCTCTAATTGTTGAAAAATAGAGAAGATGGCTTACATGTAGATAGCCATATTGTGAAGAGTATGTTTTTTTGATAGCATGTATAAAGTATCCTGTAATCTGTATATGATTTGATGCATGAATTATTTGTATATTAGCTCAAATCATGCCATGCTATTTTTTTTTTATGATCACAAGATAAGGGGATCATTATGTGATTTATGCTCTTTATTCGAGTGGGGAGTTCTAGAAATTTTTAGTAACTTTAATGAACTCAATTCTACATAAATGATTATGTTAATGGTAATTTCAAACGAAGATTCTTATACGATGATTGGGAACATAGTGAACTTCGAATATGAGACCTTATGTGAAATTATTCATTAATGTAATTAGTTAGTGTAAAATAGATGCATAAATGTTAGGCATTAATAGTTCGTGAATACATGTCTATAGAACTTCGTTTTCAAGTATAATGGCTATAGCTTCTTAGAATATCGTAGCTGAGCTAAGCAAAGGAGAGAATTTGAACTGCGGAAATTATGAGAACTGGAATATGAGAATCCAGTATGTGCTAGAAAAGCATGAAGCACTAGAAGCTCTTAACCTAGTTATGGAAGAACCTGAAAATGGAAATACTGCACAACATAGAAGAGATAAAGAGGCATTTGCTGCATTAAAAAAAAAGATGAACTCTACTGCTCGCATTACGTTGCTGAGTAGCATGGAAAATGGTATCATGCAAGAGTTCAAGAATTTTGAAAATGCCAAAGTCATGTGGGAAACATTAAAAGTCAAGTTTGGTAAGACATCGGTCACCAAACCGAGACAGATCACCATAAGGTTTAACGTTTATATGATGTCTCATGGGCAAAATATGAAACAGTATTTGAGGCGTATGTCAAACATGATAAGTGAACTGTAAGATGCATGTCACATTTTGACTAATGAGAAGCAAATGCAAGCAGTAATCCGTTCTTTGCCTCATAGCTGGGTGCATATGAAAATCTACTTAATCCACAATGAAAAGTAAAGACTTTTGAGGATGCTTTGCGCCGTCTTGAACTAGAAGTGGATCTCCTTCTGGCTGCTAAACCAATAACCGACATTTGTTATGCTGGTTCTAGCTCACATGGGGCTTCGGACTCCAAGCGTAAGCATCAAGGTGAGTTCAAGAAGTGAAAGGACAAGTGAACAGATTCTTCAAGAAAGAAACCGAAGTTTAACCGATATGGGAAAGGAAAGCGTCCTTTCAAGAAAAACATCTCAAAAGTGAAATGTTTTTACAGTGGCAAGAAGGGTTAATTTGCTCACGACTGTGGTGAGAATAAGAAAGTAGAAAACCTTTGTACACTTGAGAGTGTTACTTATGTCTCCAGTTCTGTTTTCGTAACTGAACCTCATCCTTTGTGGACTATAAACTCAAGGGCCACAAACCATGTAGCGAAAGACAGAGATGCCTTCGTGGAATTTTAACGAGTTTCACATGGAGTAAAGTGAACAAATATGGGAAACAATTCCTGAGTGGAAGTTAAAGGGATTGGCACTTGCCAATTCAATATGCGTGGTGGTCACACCCTATTCCTACATGATGTGTTATATGCTCAAAAAACTCGACGGAATTTAGTTTCCGTATTATGATTGGTTAAACTTGGTTTCAGTTTGAAATTTCATAACGATGGTGATGACTTGTCATTGGGAACAAGTTATTATGGTTCTGGATATTTTCTGGATGGTTTCATTTGCTGATTGTTAAGTATATTAATGTGAATGGTAGCTATTCCCTATTTACATCTTATGTAATGATGTGAATATATGGCATGCTAAGCTGGGTCAGATTGGCCAATATCAAATGTTTAGATAAGCCAAAGAGGGCTTATTGGGCAATATTGAAAAAGTCGATTTGCCTATTTGTGAGCATTGCCTGGCGAAAAAAAAAATGAGGAAACCATTTGGAAAAGGAACAAGAGCTGAGTTTCCTTTGCAGTTGATCCATTCGAATATATGTGGTTCAATGAATATGGGAGTATGGCATGGGGCTATTTATTTCATCACATTTATAGATGATTACTCTCGATTCGGACATGTTTTGTTTTCTCATAAATCTGAGGCATGAGTTGCTTTGAGAAATTTTTGAGCTTTTAGAAAATCAATTTTTTTAAAAAATTAAGATCCGATCGAGGTTAAGAAAATCTATCTGATCAGTTCAGATGTTTATGTGATGAAAAAGGAATAGAAAGACAGTTGACTATTCCAGCGATTCCTCAACAGAATGGAGTTGCAGAGAGAAGAAACAGGTCTGAATGGAAATGGTTAGGTCTATGATGGCACAGGCTAATTTGCCAATCACCTTTTGGGGTGATGCTTTGTTGATTGCCATCTATATACTTAATCGTATGCCTTCTAAATCAGTTACTTCCACTCCATATGAGTTATGGACAGGTCGAAAATAAGATTTCAATTTTCTTAGACCTTAGGGATGTGCTTCCTATACACACGAGTCCTCCCACAAGTATGAAAAATTAGGCCCTAGAGACAAAAAGAGTATCTTCATGAGATATCGAGGGCACTCGAAAGGGTATGTGTTATAGGTGGGCAAGAAAGTAGGGTGTAACTGAATTTGAATCATGAGATGTCACATGCTTAGTGAATGAATTTTCCAAAAAGGGCGAGATAGGTGAAGACTATTCTCTGTTTGAAATCTTGGATAATGATAATGATTTTACTAGGGCATCTCATCCAAGTGGGAGCAATGTGAGAAGTGGGGAATTTGTTTCGAACCAGTCTCAATTGCAACCACTTGATGTGAAGATGCCGTCGTTATCTAATCCGAGTGGGAGCGTAATGGAGAATGATGTACTAAGTGTACGCTTTCCAATATGGCGAACAAGTGACTGAGTGGGAGCGTAATGGAGCATGATGTACTAAGTGTACAAGTACCAAGTGTACGATCTCTAATACGGCGAACAAGTCGCAAAAGCATTCCTCATCGACTTGTCGACGTTTAGACATTGAGGGATAAGCTTTTATAGTCGCTCCATAAGAAGAGAATGAGCCAAGGAATGTGAATGATGCTCTGACTTGCCCTGATAAGGAAAAGTGGATATAAGCAATGGAAGAAGAGTTGGAGTCAATGGAATCAAACCAAGTTTCTGAATTGGTTGATCTTCCGAACGGACACAAAGCCATTGGGAACAAATGGGTTCTCAAAATAAAGCGTAAAGTTGATGGCACGAATGAAAAGTATAAGGCTCATCTTGTGGCGAAAGGGTATAATCGATAAGAAGGAATTGATTATGAAGAGGTTTTTTGTCCTATGGTGAGATTTACCTCAATTCGCTTTATTCTGGCGATAGTGGCTAGTGTGGATCTTGAATTACGTCAAACGGATGTAAAGACTGCTTTTCTCAATGGAGAATAAAAGGATGAAATTTATATGGAATAACCAGTTGGGTTTGTTATAGAAGGCCAAGAACAAAAGGTGTGTCGACTTTTGAGATTGATATATGGCCTTAAGCAGTCTTCGAGACAATGATATATACTTTTTCGTAATGCCATAGTGGCATATGATTTTGTAATGATTGATGAAGATCATTGAGTATATATCAAAAGATCCAAAGATCAATTTGTGATCTTATCATTATATGTTGATAATATACTAATTGCTAGGAGCAATATGGAGTTTATTAATACAGTCAAGAATTGGTTATGTTCCAATTTTGAAATAAAAGATATGTGTGAAGCTGCATATATTCTTGGAGTTAAGATTTCAAGATATTTTTTAAAGAGATTGTGATCTCTTTCACAAGAGACTTATATAGATAAATTCCTTGAATGATTTCGTATGCAAGAGTGTAAACCCAAAGATGCTCCTATTGCAAGAGGTGAAGGTCTAAGTCGCAAAATGTGTCCTGAGACTCCACAAGCAAATGAAGAAATGGAAAGTGTTCCATATGCTAGTGCTGTTGAAAGCTTAATGTGCGTTATAATGTGTACAAGACCTGATATTTGTTATGTAGTTGGAATGGTGAGTAAATACCAATCCAATCCAGGTCAAGCACTTTGGACTGCCATCAATAGAATCCTGAGGTATCTGAATGGTACTGCTAATTATTCGCTGAGTAATCAAGGTAGAGATCTGCGCCTTGAAGGCTATACTGATGTTGACTGAGGAGGAGGTTTAGATGAGAGAAATTCTACCTCTGAATTTGCATTCTTACTTAATAATGGCGTCATATCATGGAGTAGTAAGAAGAAAACATGTATAACCTTATCCATAATCGAAGTCGAATTTGTGGCATAATCAACAGCAATATGAGAGGGTTTTAAGAGATGTTTGGATTAATGAGGTGTTGCTAAAGGTATTGCAGGTTCAATTATTGGTTAATTATGATAACCAAGCAGTAATAGCTTACACTAAGGATCCATTGCAAGACCAAACATATAGACACGAAGTATAATTTTGTGAAAGACATGGTTGTACGAAAAGATGTGAACGTATAGTGCATATCTACGTATAGAATGATAGCAGATCTTATGACGAAGTCAATTCCTAGAGATGTTTTCCTTGGTCATGTGTTGACAAATGGATTAGTTCCCTATATTGAAATCTCTAGGACTGCGTAGAAGTTGAAGTACTGGATATTTATTTTTCCCAAAGTTCACGGTTAATGGTATGTTCCATTATTATTAATGCTTGAGTTTATTCGATATTTATGCATATTAATGCTTAGTGCATTATGTTGAGAAGGTATGTCAGACAGATAAGATATTAGCCCACTCACACGGGTAATTGCCTCTATTTACTATGTGATAAATAGAGATGAGACAATTTTAAGCTCATTATCTAGGTGATAATTGAGAGCTCGAGCTTAAAGTATAGATGCCGCCTTAACAAAGTGTTAAGATGAGGATATATTATTTATTATGTCCGAAAGTGAAATAGCCCACATATTTCGCTTTATCTGTCTTTAATGCCAGGTGTGAGTTCTGGTGAATTCTTTCAAGAGAGTAGATTTATGAACTCAAGTTAGACATTGAGTATGTCTAAACTATCATATGTACGGTATTAAGTGAAAAGACATACGCTCCATGGAAAAGGAGAGAATACCGTAATACGTATTTCATACTACGTATGCATGAGACAACCAATAAGAGTTGACGAAAGTTTTGATCTCAACTTTCAAGCCGCGTGAGACTCTTGAGGATAAGAGTTCCTCAATTAAGTTCCCTCACGACTCTTACTTATTCTCAAAATTTCTATTCAGTATTTGCTATTTTAGGATGTTGCCAATGACATGAAATTGATTCGATCTAATGGGACATTTCTAGAAAAGCGAGCTGAATTGAGATTGAGAGGTGTGAAGGAAGAGGAAGATCAATTTGTTTTGATGTCATATTCTATTTATGTGTTCATAGGTCGACCAATTATGATTATTTAAGTTTAATCATAGTCGTGAATACAATATATACCGAATACTTAAAGAGATCAAGAGAGATATGATGTAAATGTGACTAATTGATCTAGGGTACTGCATACTGGGTATACTCTGAATTAACAGGCTCATTTGAGCTGCTATATACTCCCAACGGATGTATGGTAACGAGCTCTCGTAGTATGCTGGTCACACGGATTATTTGTTGATATGAACCTTGCAAAGAAAAGAGAGTTATGGATAGCCTATCATGGGCGAGTGGGAGATGTAGGGATGTATGGGGGTGTATGGGAGAACCGTGGTTCGCTCATGTAGGCTACTACAACCCCATTACCCACACGTGTTAACTGCCAAATGGCAGTTGTTATTTTTTAACGTGAAAAGGTATCAGGTTCTTCTTTCTTCACGTCAGTTCTTCATTAGACGTTATTTTCCTCAGTAAAGAATAGAGAAAAAAATAGAAAAACAACGACGAACTCTCCCGATCGTCAACGAACGAAGGACTCTCTCGAGGGCTGCATCTACGACATTTAATCTATGAAAACGAGGTACGTCCGTTATGTGATGTACTTCTCCGATCAGTGATTCAAGTTATTCTTGGGCTTGTTAATTCCATGTAATCCGCTGCATATGTTATGGGATTGGTTCCCTTCACAAAGATATGCCATCGAGATGAGAGCACTATCTCGCTATTCGGGGCACGAGGGACTGTGGGTTTTATCGCCCCGGAAGTCTTTTACAGGAGCATTGGTGGAATATCTCACAAATCAGATCCGTACAGTTTCGGAATGACGATGCTCGAGATGGTCGGCGGGAGGAAAAACATAGCGGTGGGTGCTGATCGAACCAGCGAAATATACTTCCCGCATTGGATTCACAAGCGTCTCGAGCTTCAGGAAGAGTTTGGACTGCAGAATATTGTGAATGAAGGAGACAGAGAGAAGGCCAGGAAGATGTTAATAGTGAGCTTGTGGTGCATACAGACCAATCCTTCAAGTAGGCCGACGATGAGCGAGGTGGTGGATATGTTAAGAGGCAGTGTTGACTACTTGCAAGTTCCTCCCAAGCCCTATTTGTCTTCTCCATCAAGATCATCACCAGCCACTTCAATGTCAATGATTGTGTGAAACATAGTTTGGCAAGAATACTTTTATAACCACTTAGAGCTTTAACTTCAATGCAATGAGCAACTTGTACACTAAGATCGCTAGATGAGTGTACTAGAATTTTGTCAACTAATATTTGCTGAACGTATTGAAGTATAAGCTGACTCCGAAGTTATATAATGCCAAGTCATTAATTGTGCAAGAGCATGTTAACATGAATTTGAATCTACGGAATGTGTTGTATCAGAGATGCTCATTTCGTCCGCGTTCAACAATGGTAAGAACAAAACTATTGGCAATGTTAGAACATATAGGCTTATATTTCAACCTTTTGTCCCACGTTGGAAGAGTACTAAACTCTTTACCACTTCCAAGCCTATATAAAGGCTTCTCTTGTACATTATTACACACATTATTATCAGAGAACAAATATCATTCTCTCTTAATCATTCTTTCTTATCATGGTATCAGAGCCAAGTTCATTGTCTTAAAAGTATGCTTTACGATTGCCATAAATTGGATCTTCCGTATCAGAAATAAAGACAATGAGCTCATTGTTTTGAAAATATGCACCGCGGTTGCCATAAACTAGATCTTCCGCATCAGAAATTAAGACAATGAGTTGTGGGCTAGATTGTCGGTCTTAGGGCTATTGAGCCGCCACTCTTGCTTGCCCTAGTCAAGCTTCCGCGTATTCGTGCCTTTAATCTGTGCTTCTTGGATTCGGATCTATCGATCAACCTGAGCACCTCGACCTGTGCTTTGAGCTTCTCCGATCATTTTTTTGGTCGGCTCAGACTTGTATATTGTTAGGGTGCACAATGATCATCATGGGCGATTCTAGTGACCGCATCGATGTCAAGCTCGCTGGTTCCAACTATTCACTTTGGAAACCATCGGCCATGGCTGCACTTGTTTACTGCGATTTATTTGAGTATGTTGAGGGTTTCTGTCTTTGTCCTGTCGCTCTCACGGACACCGACCCATCCAAACCATCTCCTGAGACGGTTCAACAGTGTGTCGCAGAAATTCGGGCGTGGATAGTTGCTGATCGGAAGGCGTGGGCTATTCTCTTTGGTTCTATTGATCTTGCTCTTCCCCCGCAATTTTCTCATATTGTGGGTGCAAATCATTTGTGGGATTAGCTAGTCGAGATGTTCATTCAGACTGTCTATCAGTTGGAACAAGAGATTTATTGTACTACCCAGGGGTCTCGCTCCATTCAAGACTTCTATAATTACATGTAGTCCCTCTGAAGTCAGTTGGATATTCTTGCTCCTGTTCTCTGCCCGAAGTGCTTGTGTTGTACTCAGTGCTAGTCTACTCGGTTTCAGACTCAAGATAGGCATCGTCTGCATGCTTTCCTTATGAAAGTATTCGTGACCAGCTTCTCCATCGCTCTCCCAGACCATTTCTCCTTGACGCTGTCAAGGAAGTGCAGTCTGAGAAAACTCGTCTGGGTCTGATTTTCTCTTTTGCAGTTTCTGATTCCACTGCTGTTTTAGCCGCTCCGCCTACTCGTGGCTCTTGCCGCCCTCCATGTACTTATTGCCACTGTCCTAGTCTTGATGAGTCACACTGTTGGCAGAAGAAGAAGGATGCTTCGTGCCCTCTTATGCCACCGCATCCTATTCAGCACTCTACCTCGTCTCCACTAGCTCGGCTTGTTACTCTAGCTTCTTCCTCTACGGATGACCGTGTTGCTGCTCTTGAGGCCCAGCTTGCTCGGTTGAGTCCTTCTCTGCTTGGTTCTTTTCCCGGCTCTAGCACTTCTGCAGCTATTTCGTCTGCTAGCAGCACTGCCGCGACTACTCCTTCTTCAGGTGACACTTCTACTGCCTGGATACTTGACTCAGGAGCTGCTAGACATATGTCTGCTTCCGCTGCTTGTCTCACTCAGCCCTCTAAGCTCAAGCATCCATCGCATTTCTTTACAGTTGATGGTTCTCCTCTTCTGGCTACTCGATAGGGTACTCACACCGTCTCTCGAGATTTCAGTGTCCCTAACATGTTACATGTTCCGTCCCAGACTCTTAACTTATTATCTATTGGATAGCTTACTGATGCTGGATATACTGTGAGCTTTACTGACAGCTCTTGCTTTGTGCAGGATCGTTTGAGTGGCCGGATGATTGGCAGGGGCAGTAGACTGGACGGACTCTACACTATGAAGCATCTCCATCTTCTATCTTCCTCCCTTC
The DNA here is from genome assembly GCA_029784005.1 of Lenwebbia sp. NSW1173648. Classification (NCBI taxonomy): domain Eukaryota; kingdom Viridiplantae; phylum Streptophyta; class Magnoliopsida; order Myrtales; family Myrtaceae; genus Lenwebbia; species Lenwebbia sp. NSW1173648. The sequence goes on from JARCGZ010000011.1 coordinate 5,439,820, forward strand.
CTATTCCTGTGTTGGCTACCCTCGATCTTGCTCGATGGCATCAGTGTCTCGGGCATATTCCTTCTTCCCGTCTCACCGTCCTTCATCAAAAAGGCGCTCTAGGTCCCGTTCCTTGTGGGTATTCTTTCTCCTTGTTCTATCTGTCCTTTGGGCAAGCAATCTGCTAATCCTTTTCCTATCAGTAACTCTAGATCTAGTGCTATTTTCGATCTTATTCATTCTGATGTATGGGGCCCTACCCCGCTCTCTTCCAAGAGTGGTTTCAAATATTATGTATCTTTTATTGATGATTATTCTCGTTATACATGGGTCTATCTTATACATCAGCGCAATGATTTCTTTTTCATTTATCAGTCTTTTACTACCATGGTTTCCACCAAGTTTAACACGAAAATCAAAGTTTTTTGGTCTGACTCGGGGGGAGAATATCTCTCGGGTGTTTTTCGTTCTTTCTTGGCCAGTGATGGCACGCTTCCTCAGCTATCCTGTCCTAGGGTTCCAGCTCAGAATGGGGTTGCTGAACGCAAGCACCGTCATATTCTCGAGACCACTTGCGCTCTCTTACTTGCCACCTCTGTTCCTATTGAGTTCTGGGCTGCGGCCTTTCTCACAACTATTCATCTCATTCTCAAGACACCCCTTTTCAGTGTCTTCATTCTCAATCTCCCACCTATACTCATCTGCGAGTTTTTGGGTGCACTTATTTTGTCATTCTTCCACCCACTGAACATACGAAGCTCACCGCTCGCTCTATCCCGTGTGCGTTCTTGGGTTACAGCACTGAGCATAAGGGTTATCGTTGTTTTGACTCAAATGCGCGGCGTATTCATATCTCTTGCATTGTTACGTTTCATGAGAATGTCCCTTTCTTCGCTACAAATGCCACACCTCCTGCGTCATATCCTGTTCCATTTATGTACTTCCCCGCTGATCCTTTCCGTGATCCTCCTCCTCCCATTTCCACTACGAATCCAGTCATCTCTATACCTTCACCATCTCCGCCCGTTCTCATTTCCACCCCGAATCCAGATATATCCACACCTTCCCCATCTCTGCCTGTTCCTTCTGCTGCACCTCATGCTCTGCCTGCCTTTAACGATTCCGCACCTCTTGAGCAATGCTGTAATCCTCCTCGAGATCGGCGCCTGCCTGCTCAGTATGTTGCTACTACTTCCTATTCTGCCGAGTTTGGTTCATTTTTGGCTGTTGTTCCTGATATACAATAACCCACTAGTTATCGCAAGGCAGTTCAACATGCTGAGTGGCGTCAGGCTATGTCCGAGGAACTCTCGATTTTGCATAGTACTGGTACTTGGGAGCTTGTGCCTCTTCCTCCAAGTCGATCCTTGGTATCTTGCAAGTGGATATACAAGGTGAAGACATGTTCTAATGGATGTATTGAGTGCTACAAGGCGCGTCTAGTTGGCCGGGGTTTCTCGCGGGAGTATGATATTGATTATGAGGAGACTTTTGCTCCCGTATCGAAGATGACATCTGTACGTGCTTTACTTGTTGTTGCTTCAATTCACAACTGGCCTCTCTTTCAGCTTGATGTGAAGAATGCTTTTCTTCACGGGGATCTTCAGGAGGACATCTTTATGTAGCCTCTGTCTGGTCTTGTTCATACCTTTGAATAGGTTTGCCGTCTCCGGCGGGCTATCTATGGTCTCAAACAGTCCCCTCGTGCTTGGTTTGAGAAGTTCGGTGATACTATTCGATCTGCTGGTTATGCTCAAAGTGAGGCTGATTATGTTATGTTCGTTCATACCTCTTCTACTGGCTGTACTATTCTTCTTCTTTATGTGGATGATATGGTCATCATCGGAGATGATTGTGCTCATATTGAGCATACCTAAGAGGCACCTTCAGCAGCATTTTGCCATGAAAGATCATGGATCGCTGCGCTATTTTCTCGGGCTTGAGATTGCTCGCAGTTCTCGTGGTATCCTTCTTTCTCAGTAGAAGTATACCGCTGATATTCTCTCCAGGGCTTCTCTCTCTGATTCACTCACTACTGCTACTCCTGTTGAACTAAATCAGAAGCTTTGCCCCGACGGTAGGGAACCACTGTCTGATGTGACCCGCTATCGGACTTTGGTTGGCAGTCTTGTATAATTTACTGTCTCTCGACCTGACATCGCTTATGCTATTCATGTTGTCAGTCAGTTCGTTGTTGCTCCTCGTACTGTTCATTATGCTGCTGTTCTGCGGATCCTGCGCTCTCTTCCGGGCACTTTGACGCGTTCCTTGTTTATACCGTCTTTACTGCTCTCGAGTTGTGTGCCCTATTCTGATGCTGATTGGGCTTTTAATGTGACTGGTCGCAAGTTTGTCATGGGCTATTGCATTTTCCTTGGCGATTCTCTCATTTCTTGGCATGCCAAGAAACAACAGATTGTCTCACGCTCCTCTATAGAGTCTGAGTATCATTGTATAGCGGACACTACTACTAAGATTGTTTGGCTTCGCCGCTTACTTACTGACATGGGTGTTTCACTCTCGGATCCCACTCCTTTGCACTGTGACAACAAGAGTGACATCCATATTGGCTCGAATCCAGTCTTTCATGAGCGTATCAAACACATTGAGATTGACTGTCATCTAACTCGTCATCATCTCCAGGCTTGCACCATTTCTCTTTCCTTTGTTGGGATTGAGTATTAGCTTGCATATTGTTTTATGAAGGCTATTACATCACAACGCTTTCTATTTCTTCTTTCCAAACTCTTGTTGTTTGATCCACCTTGAGTTTGAGGAGGTCGAGGGGTTAGAACATATAGGCTTATATTCAACCTTTTGTCCTACATAGGAAGAGTACTAAACTCTTCACATCTTCCAAGCCTATATAAAGGCTTCTCTTATACATTATTACACACACTATTATTAGAGAACAAATAGCATTCTCTCTTAATCTTTCTTATTAGGCAGAACATTTCTTCTAGCTTTGTTCGGAGGAACCTGCTTGTGGCTGTTTGCCCCTCGGTGAATGCAGGTTAGTTCCAACTAGGAAGATCCACAGTCTCACTGTTAAGCTTTGAAATAACAGTTGAAATGGTACAGAGTAGCCCATTAATATGCATCTTGAAGCCTCAACTTCGAAGCATTTCACAGATATTTCCCAGTTGACTGGTGCTAGAACATTGTCTTCCTTCCACTTTCCATGCCCGCGAAAAAAAAAATGTGAAGATTTCGAGTCTGATTATTCTTGGAATTTGAGTTGATGGAAATAGATCGAGTTCTCTGTTGCTAATAGCTTACGAGTCCTAACGGTTTCTCAGGTTACTTGTGGTTTCCATGCATTAAAGAGATCTTTTGTTGCATTGAGTCTTAAAGGGTTCATGCAAACATGGATAGAATATGCATTGGGAGCGCGCAGCAGAAGCTCGATACATTCACCATGGAGATCTCGAGCCCGTCAACATATCCAGTTGGATCCACCTTCACTCAAAAGCTTAAGCCAATGAGTTGTGGGCCAACTATGATAAATTAACTGCTCAACACCACATTAATTGTGAAATTCTTATGACACAACTCAAACGTGCATTTCGACAATATGGTTGCACGTCGTGCTGGAGCTGAGCAGTGGTGGAAGCTGCGGTTTCGAGAACGAAGCTAGCGTATGTTTCTGCACTGATGGACCACTGACCAAGAACTGCAAAGACAGCAACGCAACTTTTGAACTGTGGGTTCTTACTTCACATTCTTTCACCAGAAGTAGAGAGAGGAATTCACAAATCCAATGAAGCACCGTTAGCAATTCGATGACCGAAATAGATACACGGGGTAAAGATATTATTTTTAGCTCCTTGGACTAACATGGCTTGCCGGCAACGTGAGTCAGCATGAATTACCCTAAATTACATCGTCTGTGTGTATTATTTGCCCATTGCGAATTTGTGCTGAATTTTTTTCTTCTTCAAACCTTAATTTCGTTGTGTTCTTGTTCTACAATCGGGAAATTGGGGGCAAGAATTGCCCTAAACGACGTCATCTATGTGTGTTATTTGTCCCATATTTGCGAATTGTTTCAAACCCTAATTCGTTGTATTCTTCAACCAAGAAATTTGCAAAATTAGATGCTGGAATTTGCGACGGAGAGCAGGAGCAGGACGAATATCGCCCCAAATTAAGTATGTTCCAGTCAAGAATTGGACAAACACGAGCTGCGGAGGAGAGAGAGAGAGAGAGAGGGGCAATTCGTCCTCCTGACTGATGCTGTTTGGGTTTGAGACATAATTCTTCTTGCATAATCCTCCTACCATGCCCGGATCACCCCCCCCCCCCCCCCCCCCCCCCCCCATCTTCTTCTTCATACTCCAAAATGAAAGATGACGCCTCGTTCATCGTCGACATGGGGAATCCAGTGGAGCTACATTTTCAGAGAACAAGAACGCTGATGCATTCCTACAGATGTTGGTCAAGAAAATGGTCGGAAAAGAAGAAGAAGAAGAAAAATATGTATGAAAGTGAATTATTAGCTGAAGGCGAAGACAAAGACTATGAACATGAAGATGAAGATGAAGACGAAGAAGAGAGTCCATTTGCCATGTCCTCCGGTCCTTTGTTCAGGTTGGACTTAAATTTTGTTAAGAAAGCCAAGTAGGAATTAAGATTTCATTAAAAAAATGTCATGTTGGATGAATTGCCGGAATTTGTTGCAGGAGACACTGAAGTGACCGTATTACGATCCTTTGATCATTTTCCCTTGCTTACTGACTAGATGATGTAATGTTAGTAAGCATTTATAAGTTCAATTGGAGGACATACATGAGTCAAGTGTTTCCAATTACTTGTCAATGGGGACAAGCTGCAAGTTCACTGATTGGAGGAGGTTTTCAGATTTCACCGGCCAAAAGAGATGGACCACATACGAGAGACCCAAAATTTGTTCTTCACTTGGGGTTGTCCCTACCACTACCAGGCTAGTCTCTTTCTTCAAGTCTTCCATGTTTAATTTCCAAGTCAACTAACGTGTTTAAGCAGCAAGAAATTCTATTTAGACAGAGCAAAATATGCAAGAAATAGCCTCCTCTTGCTGACGCTGATGTTCTTCATCCGCATAGCACTTTGATCTATAACAGTTCCCTTTTTTATGCTGCAACCGTATTTGCCGACTCAGAAGATGGGTCTCCACTTCTATGATGATATTACCAGACTTGTAGTATACGTCAGGTTTCATATCCTCTTCATGGCCGTCTTAGTAGAAACAGTTCATTCGGTGAAGTATAAGGATTGTGAGGCCACTACCTGTGGCAAGGGTGGTCTGAACATAACATATCCCTTTTATGTTTCTGGAAGTGGGAAGGAACTTTGTGGGTACCCTGGCTTCAAGGTTAGCTGCGAAGGAGGGGATCCTATGTATGGCAACTTCTCCATCCGAAGCATCTCTTACAAGATGCAATCCTTTGAGTTAACTAGTCGGTATATGAACAACCCCGGTTGCTTCATTCCTCGTCCCTTCACCTACTATCATGAGAATCTCTTCCAGAGCTCCAGTTTCCAGTATTACCTATGGTTCTTCTATGGCTGCACTAGTACATTTTCTACACGCTTCCCTCAATTTCGGCTAAATTGCACTTCTGATCATTTAAATTACACGTTTGTTGCGCTGACACGTAAGGAAGATTGGCCAGTACAGAAGAATGGATCCTGCAATTCGAGCAGTGCAATACCAGTTGAATTGAAGGTGGGAAACCCGTACCCGACCTTGGCAAGTGTTAATTATGGGATGCTACTGAAGGATGGGTTCACAATGCATTGGACGTTGTTGACCAATGAGAGTTGTGCCAAGTGCATACACAGTGGAGGCCGATGTGGCCGATCAAATGAGACAGACTTTGTTTGCTATTGCTCTGATGGATCCTATCATGAAAAATGTGGTAAGTTTTACCAGGACATGCTGCAATAAGCAATTCTTTTCTTTCCCCTGAGTTTTTATTAGCTATTAGAAGACACTAGAGGCCAGTCTAAAAGAGTCATGTTTCAACGGTAGCAGCAGCTCTTAGAAGATATTACTGGCAACTTTCTTCGTTTGGACATAATATTACTGGGCAATTGAAGAAACAAAAGAATGTAAATTTTTGGGCTGCAATCAGCCTGGACTAATTTTAAAGCCTTTTTAAGTGCATGTTGTAGGGGAGATTGTAAATAACCTAAGAATATGCATTCAATACTTCCTTTCTTTAATAACAGTGAACCACCAAGTTCCTTTCACTAAGATTCCCCTATGAGTTGTCTATGTCCATCATCTGTGCAATTTTTATGCTATGCAGAATGATCTGACAGTGGATTTCCACGCCACACAGAATGATTTGACAGTGGATCTCCAATGCTCTTCTTGTTTTAGCCGCTAACTTTTTAGGCTGCTATGCCCTCGTGTCTCCAAGCATAGTGAGGCTCATTCTGTCTAACACTGGGCTGTAATTGAATGATTGACGTGTTATATGATGAAGGTACTATTATTTTGCGAGCCACAGTAACTAGGATCATCATTACTTTTGGAGACAAGAATTTTTTCTCCTAAGGCATTGCTGTGAAACACAAAAATCTAAACAAGATAGTTATCTTACCGGTAAAAGAATCAATCTCTTTAATCAGATTCATCAAAGATTCTGGTATCTATCCTAGTATGTGAACCCGACTCTGTGAACTTTGGATATGTGGAAATATCATCGAACTGACCAACAACGTCTGTGCAGGAAATAGACATTTGTGGCGGAAGATAATACCAGGTAGATACAAATATTTAACCTGTTTGTGCATTACATTCACTATTTGGCGAATTTGAGCTAATCCTCTTGCCACTTGAAATAATGGGCAAAATGACAGTTACATAGTTTAAATTTCCGACTGCTTTCCAATGCAAAATGTGTATAAAGTAAATCAGGCTGGCTTTCAATTGATACTCCCATAATTTTACCAACTCAGACAGCTTTAACAATGTGGAACCTTTGACTACTTGGGCATTTTTCTCAAATGTTGCCTTCAAACATGTCAGAAAAATGTTTCCTTTTTCTTCTAATAAGATGCGTGCTCATTGGGTGTTATCCAAAGTCCTGGTAAACTGCATAATTCAGTTGCAAGTAATCTCATAGATTGGAAGCTGCTTTTTCAACATGTCCATTTTTCTGTGTTACTTTCCTTAGAATAACTTCATCCACAGTCGCCCATAGAGCGGAGATTGAAATTCCGTTGCATATCAGGTGTCGGAATTGGAGGCTCGGTCCTTTGCCTCTTCATCTATATGATCTACTTGAGAAGGAAGTATGCTTCTCTTAAGTTCCATCTGAAGAACATCACTCCTTGTCCTTCCCCTGGTCCAGACATGGAGGAAAGCAGTGTATATTTTGAGGTCCCCATTTTCACCAGTAGCGAACTCGAAGAAGCCACAAATCATTTTGCTTCTTCCCATGAACTTGCAGATGGAGGTTTTGGAACTGTTTACTACGGTAAGAAAAGGTTCCTCCATGTTTTTCCCAGTTAAGGGACAAAAGAGTATCCTAAAACTCGCATCCTTCCATTTCTTTTGACAGGAAAACTTCGAGATGGGAGGGAAGTAGCAGTGAAGCGCCTCTACGAGCACAGCTACCGTAGGGTAAAGCAATTTATGAATGAAGTACAAATCCTAACCCGTTTACGGCACAAAAACCTCGTGTCTCTGTACGGTTGCACTTCTTGCCACAGCCGTGAACTTCTACTTGTCTATGAGTACATCTCAAATGGCACTGTCGCTGATCATATCCATGGCCAGCGAGCAAACTCGCCTGCTACATTGCCTTGGCGAATCCGTATGAACATCGCCATAGAGACTGCAACTGCACTAACTTACCTCCATGCTTCCGAGATTATCCACCGTGATGTGAAAACTAATAATATCCTTCTCGACAAGAATTTTAGTGTTAAAGTTGCAGATTTCGGGCTTTCAAGGCTATTCCCAAATGATGTCACTCATATCTCGACAGCTCCTCAAGGGACTCCAGGTTATGTGGACCCCGAGTACTATCAGTGCTACCAGCTCACTGAGAAGAGCGATGTTTATAGCTTTGGAGTTGTTCTAATCGAGCTTATATCGTCCATGCCAGCTGTGGACATAAGTAGAGAGAGGCACGAGATTAGTTTGGCCAATTTTGCCATTAACAAGATTCAGACATTTGCATTTGGCGAGTTGATCGACCGGAACCTAGGATTTGAGTCAGATAGTGAAATTCATAGGATGACAACTTCAGTGGCGGAGCTCGCTTTCCGGTGCTTGCAGCAGGACAATGAAATGAGACCTTCAATGGACGAGGTTTTGGAAGAACTGAAGGCAATTGCTCATGATGAGAATGCTGCTAACACATCTCTTGATGCAGATGAGGGTGAAGATGCCATTGCTCCATCTCCAATCGATAATGGCAATGTCCAGCTATTTAAGAACATGCAGTTGACTCATTCTCCTGTTTCGGTAACTCAAAAATGGGCTAGCAGTAGTAGCAGGTGTTCTGCTGCCGTTGCTGATGTTTAAATTTTCCTTATAGCTGTTTGTAAGATATTATGCACTCATTAGGACACAAGTTGAGATGCTACCAATTTCATTGCCTGGTCTGAAAATGAAGGAATGTACATGGTAATAAAGTGCTTTTCTCACACTAGCTTGCACATTATATTGGACCATGTTGGACCATATATGCGGGTTTACTGTTGGAAACACAGGTATATGAGCAGATTCAACATATGGATTCAAATTAGTTCATCTATGCTGCTTTTGATCCTCTAACCCTTCTTCGACTTCTCTAGTAAGCCATTTTGTCACTATCCCCTCAGCAAGAAATTTTCTTGGATATGCCAAGAACAATCTTTTCTGTGATTTCACACTGGTTCATAGACCTCCTTCTGCTGCTGCTTGGAGTTTGTTTTCCCATCAGAGATGCCTAGTATTGTAAAAGGCCCACTGATCCTGTTCTTCTTCATACTTCCTTTTTCTGGAAGGGGTAAAACTTTGAGGGATCCAAATTGGAGTCAATTCTTATAATTGCTGATCAATGGGGGCAAGATTTGTGGAAGTTCATTAAAATAAGAGGGAAGTCATGGATGGCTTAACTTATTGCTCACTTGAGTGTCTTCACCTTGCTTTTGTAAGAGTCTCTTATTCAAGTCTTCCGGTTCCTCTTTCCGAGTCAACATGCCTTGTTTAAGCAGTTGATATCTTGGGGTGTGCAAACCGGACCGGACCGGACCAGGACCGGCCCGGACCGGCCGGGTTGGTCCGGTCCTTGAGGGGGGCGGTCCGGTCCTCGGTCCCAATAAATGGGACCGGTGGTCGGGCGGTCCAGTCCCCAGTTCCATGGTGGATGGGATCGGACCGGACCGCCCCGAAAAAATATATATATATATATATATAATCTTGATATTTCTCTGCACTTCAAACTTGTCACAGTAATTTTCAAAATCGCAGTTTAATTATCTATTGGCTACTTATTTTGAATTTCATCTATTGCTAATTACTGCAGGCTGCTTCAGTGAAGGACATTAATTTGGTGATACTGTAGTTGCATGTACTTGAAGAGTTGCAGCTAGCTTTTATTTTTCCCTTTCATTTTTCTCTTCATTGCATTCCTTGGCGATTGCGAGTTGGGAGTGTCGTCTCGCCATTGCATTCATGCAAAGCCATATATGTGTGTGTGTGCGCGCGCTAGAAAAAAATTAATTTTTTTTGAAGAACTAGTGTTATCGGTCCCATTGGAACCGAACCGGACCGCCGGTCCCCGGTCCTGCAAATTTGGGGACCGGGACTATCAGTTCGGTTCCCGGTTCCATACCGGGACCGGACCGACCCGGACCATGCACACCCCTAGCACGAGACAAGTATTGGCAATACCAAGGGCCTTCTTTTCACTTTCAGATGTGTAAGAAGACAGAATATGCGGATCCTCCAGAAAGAAGACGATGCCCGCGTCAATAACAAGGACCTTCTTATCACCTCCAGAAAGGACATGAAACTCCTGAACATGCATACATAGCTTTCACCAAAAATAAGGGAACCTCAACAGTACTTTAGCACACTGATTTTCCCCTCCTCAGAGGAAAATATGTGTAGGTGCATATTCATTTGGTTTATGTCATGAGAGAGTGAATACCTCTGCTTAGCTTTTGAGGAGCAGGAAAAAAGTTATGACATGGTTTTCAAGTTTGCGACCGTCACTCTCGCCGCAGAAGGAGTTGCTTTCGACCCGGCTTTCTCAATAATCTCAGCAGCATCATCATCATCACAATCAACAATACTTGTCAGATAAGTGAGCGCACTTATAGCTGTACCAGAGATCTAGTACTATATGGAACAGGGTTCAATCTCTCTTTGTTCGTCAGGTATTGGAATAGGAAGCTTGGACATTGTCCTGTTGTCCGATATGATCCACCTGAAAAGGAAGAAGGCTTCTTTCAAGTCCCATTTGGGAAACAGCACCTCAGATCCTCACTCTAATTCAGCATGGAAGAGAGCACTGTCTAGTTTGGGGCCCCTGTTTTCACAAGAAAAGGAAGAAGGCTTCTTTCCTAATTAAGCACGCCACATTTGGTTACCCCAGAAGTTTTATCTCGAGACGGGAGTCGTTCGAGGCTTCAAAGTCGAGACATATTCTAACCTCGCTAAAGACTTGTTCTTATCTGGACAGCTCCTCAAGGGACTCCGGGTTATGTGGAACCCCAGTACCATCAGAGCTACCAGCTCACTGAGAAGAGTGATGTTTATTGCTTTGGAGTTGTCTCGTGGAGCACATTCTCTTCTTCTCGTGGAGCTCACGCTCTCTTTAGGCACATTCTCTCGCTGAATTGAATAAAAACCTTCAAGGGTCGATAATATAGTAAGGTGTGAGTCCCAACTATATTGTTCTCATTGATAATCTCAATTTTAACTTGACCATATCATCTTGGTGTTAATCTCAAGAACTCAGTAAACCGAGAAGAGAGACCACAGCCAACCGTTATAAGCGTGGACATATTTAATTGAGGAGGCAAATGGCGCCCGGAAGATTTGAACTCAGGACCTCTTACTCTGATACCATGTGAGATTTTGTGGGACCACAGCCAACCATTCTAAAAGGTTAAGCTGTTAGGTGAAGGCGTGAGTTAATATTTAATTACTCTAACATATTGCAACTCATGAACTTATTTTATAATCATTTGCTTTCTTTCCCCTGCCCTTTATAATTATTTGTTTCATTCCACGACTTATCTTTATTTGTGGATCTCCCCCTTTTTATGGATTCAATTGTAGTCAGACCCAAGTTTTGTTTTGTTTCTTCTTCTTCTTTTTGTTCTTTTGTTCTTTTGTTCCTTGTCTTGCTTATCTGCTTTACCATGTGAGGGTCACCCGTAATTGCTTGGAAAGAAATGGAGTCATCAAAAAGTCTTTCAATAACTGGTCAATGGGGGCCAGATAGGGGGAAGCTGACTGACTGGAGGCTTTCACTTTTTAATCGGCCTATCATCATCCAGAGGGAAGTGATAGATGGCATTACAATTACATATGACAGACCCAAAACTTAATAATCTTCATTTGGGTGTCCCTACCTTTTTATTTTTTCAAAGTCTCTGTGAGACTTCCATGTCCTCTTTTCCAAGTCAACTAACGTGTTTATGCAGATGAAGAGCAGAGGAAGCAATTTTGCAGGAATTGCCAATAAGAAGGCCTTCCCTTCTAGTTCAAAGTTGCTACATCGTAGAGCATCAATGTAAAACCTCTCATTTGAAGGCCGGAAACCAGGTGTTAAGTCTCAGGATGGTCATGGGTCTATACCATGCTCACGCGCGAGTGCTAATTCACATTGGGTTGCACATCTTGTTCATTGCCATGTTAGCTGAGCCAATGAACTCATCACAGTATCAACTTTGCGAACCCGTGAAATGTGGCGAGGACAGTGGCCCCGAAATAAGGTATCCCTTCTACATTCCTGGAAAAGAAAGAGACTTATGTGGTTACCCTGGATTTGAGATCATCTGCCAGGGAACAAAAGCTATGTATGGTCACTACTCGGTTAAAATAATTTCCTATGAAGACCAATCCATTCATTTGGTGGATCAGTACGTTATGGATGCTCTCTGCTTCGCTCCTCGTCCCTCCACTTTCAATCCCATAAACCCGATTTTAGGACAGAGTTACTCCTTTCATCCAAGACTCTGGTTCTTCTATAACTGCACAGGTTCCTTTTCTGTTCACTACCCAACAATCCCAGTAAATTGTACGTCTAACCCCATATATAACTCCTTCGTTGCACTAGTACATCCAAATGACCCCTTCTATCAAGAAGGTGGAGCCTGCCAGTCGTTTGCGGCGGTACCAGTAGAACTGAAGGAAGGGTTGTTGAACCAAACAATAGGTGATGTTGACTACAAGGAGTTGTTGAAGGAAGGGTTCATCTTAAAATGGGATTTATTGCCCGAAAAGAGTTGCAATAGTTGTCGACAAAGTAAAGGCCAATGTGGGCTGTCGGACGAGCGACATTTCTGGTGTTATTGCCCCGATGGAACCCGCCACCACAAGGACTGCAATAGCAACGGTAAGGTTTTTAGGACTAGGAATTGACAATTCTTGCATCATGCCCTAAATAATTCTCTTTCCTGAATAGAATTGGTTATTAGGGCAATATAAAGACTGTGCCGGTAAGGAGCAAGATGGCCAACGAGCTTATTCTCCACGTGACGCCTCCCAGCTCTAGCTTCCCATGTCATCCAAAGAACCTCCCAAAATTGGGATTGGTCAGGGATCTAAGAAGCCTGGATAGGATGCCCTTCTTTTAATAACCACATTTTTATTCGCAGAGTATCCATGACTTGTTTACTCTAATCCAACGATTTCACATTCCTGTATGACCTTTGCAGAACCTAAGGCTATATATTGCCATAGATAGTTTGATAATGTGGCAAATGGTTTCTCCTTCAATGATGTCCACTTAGGCTTCAGATGACAGTACCGTCTTTTCTTGATAGCATACTCTATATTTCTCCGAATCTGCAGACCTAATTTATGAACTCTGTGGGCACTAACTCAAAATCCTTTCCCTCATTGACTAATCTGCCTTTCATCTTTGATGCAGGTAAAAGAGGTTTGTGGTTGAAGATAGGACTCGGTAAATTTTCTCAAGTAGCTTGTCTAACTGCATCCCCTTGGTCGACCCGAACAAAGCAAACTACCATAAGGATAATCTGCTCGCTACTTGACATGATAAAACAACAGAAACAGTATTACCTTATTGCATCCATTTCCATGATAGAGTCAATTATCTAATGCCTGAGCAAGAACGTGCAAAACAAAATCCAATATGCGGCTTCCCAGGTTGTATCGCCCTTTCAATTGTCCCAAATCTTCTCCTTTGTTCTCAAGATCTTGACTACCGAGCTATGCTTGTAGCAAATAAAATTCCGAAGTCCTGGGAACTGCAGACCAGTTATAACATAAGCCTATTAAGCTTCTTCTAAGTATCATTTTCCATCTTCTCTCTTGTTCCCGGAGAATTTATAGAAGCCTGTTAAGTTACCCGCCTAGCTGCCTACAGAGCAAGTTTTGATATCTCCTTATATGTCTGTCAGGTATTGGAATTGGAAGCTTGGTCATTGGCCTTTTGTCATATGTAATCCACTTGAAAAGGCAAAATGCTTCTCACAAGTTCCATTTGAGAAACACCACTTCATGTCCTTACTCGAATTCGGACATGGGAGAGAGAAGTGTCTACTTTGAGGTCACCATTTTCACCAGTTCCGAACTCGAGGAAGCCACAAATAACTTCTCTGCTTCCAATGAACTTGGAGATGGCGGTTTTGGAACTGTTTACTATGGTAAGGAATGTTCAATTTTCCTCTTGTTAAAGGATGAAGAATTATATTGAAAGAATTTTCTTCAATTTTGCAACAGGTAAACTCCGAGACGGACGGGAAGTAGCAGTCAAGCGCCTAAACGAGCACAGCCACCTGAGGCTGAAGCAGTTCGTGAACGAAGTAGAGATACTCACCCGCTTGCGCCACAAAAACCTCGTCTTGCTTTATGGTTGCACATCCCGTCACAGCCATGAACTTCTACTCGTCTATGAGTATGTCTCCAATGGCACCGTGGCTGATCATATCCACAGCAGAAAAGCAAAACTCGCTATGTTGCCTTGGCATGCCCGTATGAGCATCGCCATAGAGACTGCCACTGCATTGGCTTACCTCCATGCTTCTGACATTATTCACCGCGATGTGACAACTAATAACATCCTTCTCGACCAGAATTTTAGTGTCAAAGTTGCAGATTTTGGGCTTTCCAGGCTATTCCCTAATGATGTCAGTCATATCTCAACAGCTCCCCAAGGAACTCCAGGTTATGTGGACCCTGAGTATTATCAATGCTACCAACTTACTGAGCAAAGCGATGTTTATAGCTTTGGCGTAGTGCTGATTGAGCTTATATCGTCCAAGACAGCCGTGGACGTAGGCAGAGCAAGGCATGAGATTAATCTGGCCAATTTGGCTGTCAACAAGATTCAGAAATGCGCATTCAGTGAACTGATTGACCCGAATCTAGGATTTGAGTCAGATGGCGAAATTTATAGGATGACAACATCAGTGGCCGAGCTGGCGTTCCGGTGCTTGCAACAGGACCAGGAGATTAGGCCTTTAATGGATGAGGTTTTGAAGGAACTGAAGGCAATTGCGAGTGGCGAGAAAGCTGCAGACGAATTGGCTGACGTTGACGAGGATGAAAATGTCCTAGCGTCTCCCCCGGATTATGATGATGTCCAGCTATTGAAGAATATGCAGCTCACACGTTCTCCTGTTTCTGTGACTCAAAGATGGATAGCAGCAGCACATGTTCTGCTCCCAGCGTTCAAGTTTAATTTGAATTTTTCATGAGCTGCCAGTAGATATTTTGCATGTAAGCGAGTAGTTATGTATCTCAATAATGCATTGTAACTTTTTGGTTCTCCAGCTGAAACCAAGTGCCATGTAAAAACCAGCCAATATGGCTTTGCTCATGCTGTTGCACCAGGCATTCACCAATTTATGAAGGCACAAAAAACATTAAGAGCGGAGCTGCTCTATGGCAAATTAGTAGTGATTACAATTGGACGTCGCGGTCATATACAAAAACAATGTAACAGGTACAATTATCCTTTCTAAACAATACAATTATCAAATCAGAAAATGTGATTAACTTCTGCTGCTCTTTCATTCCCAATAGAACTGTAAGTGGGTTGGCTTACATGAGTGGGTCTGCGATTGCTGGGACGCTCCACTATTTACTCCCTCTTCAGTTCCTTGGGTTTCTGGTTGGTGATGGGATTGGGAATGGGGATAGATAGTGAATGTTTTTTGTCTGGAGGTAATACTTGTTGCAAAAATCTATGTAACATCTCGTAACTGGTAAATGTAACAACGGCGAACGGAGTAGTCCTCAGTAAATTTGTAGCACAGCCTTGGTAAAATCCAGAAATACACTCCCGATGAAATATTTTCTTCACACAATCAATAACTCCCAACTACAGAACCTCAGAATTCCTACCATATCCCTGCTCTTGCAACCGGGAACGTACCACCTGGATAGACAAAGTTCTAATCAGTTCCTTGTGCACACAAACACAAACAAATATGTGTTATCTACAAACGATGCCTTCACTAAATAGAGAGAATTATGAAACAATATCACTCTCCATTCCAGAAAAGAAAAAATACCTCATGTGGATAAGTCAAGATGGAGGCAGGGAGCTTAGATATTGCGGAGGTAATGGCTACACTTCCGGGGCTAAGCTGATCAACGGTTTTATTTTCTGGACACAAATTACAGACATAAAGCAATAACTGTGTCAAAATCACAAAAAAACAAAAAAAAAATACAGCACTAAAAAATTCATGCACCCAGTTAGAACAAGCATATACCTTTTCTTGCTATGTAATGTTTGATCTTCTCATATGCTGGAAACTGAATTGCAACATGACTTAGTCCTACCAATGATGGGACAATGCCACTGTTCCAAAGGAAGTAGGGGGAAAAGTACAAACAATAAATGAAATATTCCTCATGGAACTTCTGGACTATGGGAATCACTCCGAGCAGTAGCAAAAACTGACCTATACAAACCACGGAGACCTTCCTCACGCGTGATCCTGCTTATAGCAGAAGGTACTGTTGAGAAAACCTTTCCTCTGAATATTTTGATTCTGACAAAACTATCCTTTTTGTAAGAGAATCTGGTTAATACAAATAATTTAATTATTGCAGGCATGAGCATGTGAACAAAAGCCTATAATGTTCCATGACTGGCGTTCAGACTCAAGGAGTAGTCGTCGCACACTTGCTTCTGAGATAGTCGAAGTCCTACATTCAGATGGAGAATCGTGGTGCCTCAGTTGACTTCAGAAGGAAGTCGGTGCTGCCTCTGAAGAATTCAGAAGGAGGTCTATGTTGCATCTGAAGCCTTCAGAATGAGGTCTATGCTGCATCTGAAGACTCATCTCTAGAAGATTTATGTGACACGTCAGCAAGGATCTTACAGAAGCTCAGAGTCACTGTTCCAATCTGTTCAGATTCAGAGAGTCTCTCTGGCTCAGAAGACTGCTTCTGAACAACGTTCAGATTCTGCAATATCTCGCTACTAGATTCTGAAGACCCACGTTTGGCAGGTTTCCGATCTGACCGCGCCTTGTTATGGAAGTTTGTAAGATTTGATTGACAGGATTATTTTCCAATCAAATCAGGAGAATATCCGCGATTGGATATTACCTTCCGTGGACAAGATATCTTGGAGATTTGGATGAACTCTATTTATGGAAACTGAAGATTTGGTTGTATGGGCGACTGAATCTGAAGGGTTCAGATTCACTTTCAACGGCCACTGGATCTTTCCATATACAGTCTCCGTCAATCATGATTGATGACGTCCAATCAGAGATTGAGGAGCGATCCTTTGAAGGGCCTTGGTAACGGCTAGTTCAAGGCTGAAGGAGTATAAAGAAGATCAATAGTGACTGTTTCGAAAAAGGGATCACGAACTTATAATTCCAAAGTGCTGAGTTGTTCAAAAACACATTCTCTTGTTCTTGTGAGCTTAAAATTCATTGTCTTGAGAGGTTCACTTGTAAGAGCGATTGGAGTGACAACGCCTGTAACCTTTCAACGACTCATAGTGGAATCCGGCCGATCGGCTGTCATCGTGGGAGAGTGGACGTACGCTTGCTAAAGCCGAACTACTATAATCATTGCGTGCAATTTCTCTTTCCCTAAACTCATCTTGCTGTGTTTAGTTTATCTGCACGTCCTCTTACTGATCATATTCAGTTTACATTCTAAATCCTTTATTAATTTCCGCATTAAATCTAAAAAGAGTTCAGAATCACCTATTCACCCCCCTCTAGGTGATATTGCTAGATCCAACAATTGGTATCAGAGCCTTGTTGCTCATTATTTCGAAGTGTTTTACTTCAGAGCTAACGATCTATCATGTCTAGCAACAATTTCACAGGAACCAGTGATGCACATTTCAGCAACAAACCACCCTATTTTGATGGGAAAGACTACAATATGTGGTGCAACAAAATGAAGTGGTTCTTCAAGGCATCAGATGATCTGATGTGGGATGTTGTCGTAAATGAAGTAGTTCCTAATGTAACAGCAACCCCTTCCACTGGAAATGAAGGAAACAACAATACAAATGTTATTGCAACACTGTCAGATTCTGAAAGAGCCAAAAGACAAGGACTCGATTCTAAAGCTGTGCATGCACTTTTCTGCGCATTATCCATTCCTCTATATAATCGTGTTGCAGAAGAAGATTCAGCCAAAGCTATATGGGATAGACTTCATGTCACATATCAGGGAACTGACAGAGTGAAAGAAACAAAACTCAGCATTCTGCTGAGTGATTACGAAGCTTTCAAAATGAAGCACGATGAATCAATTGCTGAAATGATTGACAGGTTTCAAATTCTAGCAAGTGGTCTTGCAAGACAAGGCGCTCCTGTAGCAGAACCGATGCAAGTCAGAAAGATCCTTCGAGGACTTACAGATGACCGGAATTACATCAAGCCATCAATACAGGAATGTCAAACAATTAGACCTCTATCTATTGATGAGCTAGTCGGAACCCTGCAGTCATATGAGAATAAGCGTACTAACAAAACAAGAGATTCAAAAGGTAAGAAGTCTATTGCTTTAAAATCTGAAATTGATTTTGAAATGCCAGATTCAGATGATGAAGATGAAGACGACGAAGAACTTGCTCTTATGGTGAAGAAGTTCAGAAGAATGGCTCGTAGAGGAAGAAACTTCAAAGGGAAGAAATTATTCAAAAAGAATGATCAGAGACAATCAAGCAATGACAAACAGGAAGACAAAGATGTAATCTGTTTCCATTGTAAGAAGGCAGGACACATCAAACCCAATTGTCCGCTTCTGAAGAAAGACAAGTTCAAGTATGAGAAATACAAAAAGGCATTGAAAGCAGAAACTCTAAGTGATTCTGAAGACAGCGAGGATGACTATGCTAACATATGTCTTATGGCAAAGTCAGATTCAGATTCAGATTCAGATGTTGAGGTACATCCTTCTGAACTGCCAGATGAAGTCTCTGAATACATTGATGAGTTGTGCTTAAATTATAAAGAAGCTTTCAAAAAGGTTTTCATTTTGAAAAAGGAAGTTTCATCCTTAAAACAACAGAATAATTCTCAAAAAGACAAGATTGAATTTTTGCAAATGGAATTTCATCAAATCAAAGAGAATCGTGATTTGATCTTGAAAGAAAATGATTCCTTGAAAACCAAAATTGAAAATACTTCAAAGAAATTTTCCCAAAGTTCAAAAAATTTGGAAAACATTATTTCCAGACAAATTCCGTATGGTAACAAATCTGGTCTTGGTTTCAAAAAGGAAAATAATTTCAAAAATAAGTTTCCAGAAACAAATGACAGGATTTCCCGTAAACCTTCCAAATTTGCATATCAACGGCATTTTCAAAAGCATTTTACAAAATTCTTTTATCCAATGCATTGTGAAAACTGTGGTGCTAGAAATCACGTTAGAAATAATTGCATGATGGTATGGAGACCTGTTAATAGAAAGAAATCTATTGTGACTAACTCAGATGGACCCAAGAAAAACTGGGTACCAAAGAAATAGTAAGTTACTTCCCACTTGCAGGTACCAAGGAAGAGAAAAGACAAATGGTTTTTGGATAGTGGTTGCTCAAGTCACATGACTGGTGATCCAGAAAACTTCATACAACTTTCAGATTACAATGGTAGAAGTGTGTCATTTGGTGGAAAGAATAAAGGCAAAGTGATTGGCCAAGGCACTGTAAAAATCGGAAATCTCACGATCAACAATGTCTCTCTTGTCAAAGGACTCAAATACAATTTGATTTCAGTTAGTCAATTATGTGACTCTGGTTATCAAATTTGCTTTCAAGACTCAGAATGCTCAGGTGTTAGCAAAGACAAGAAGCAAACCTTCACTGGTCGACGTCATGGAAATATCTACCTTCTGAATGTTGATTCTGAAGACATCAAATGTCTCATCTCTATCAAGGATGAATCTGAACTATGGCACAGAAAGCTAGGACACATCAGTATCAAACACATCTCGAAGCTATCATCCAAGGAACTAGTTCGAGGCTTACCACAATCAAAGTTTGAGAAATCAGAGCTTTGCTCAGCCTGCACACTTGGGAAACAGGTAAAAAGTTCTTTTAAATCTATTAATCATGTATCATCTGATCGTGTTCTGCAGCTGCTTCATATGGATATCTTTGGTCCTAACAGAACACTAAGTCTTGGAGGTAAGAAATACTGCCTTGTCATAGTTGATGATTACTCAAGATTCACATGGGTTTTATTTCTTGCACACAAAAATGATGCCTTCTCATCCTTCTCAAAATTTTCTAAAAAGATTCAGACTGAAAAAGGTTACTCTATTTCCTGCATCAAAACTGATCATGGGGGAGAATTTGAAAACCAAAGCTTCTCTAATTTTTGTGATGAGTTTGGGATTCAGCATAATTTTTCATCTCCTTACACACCTCAACAAAATGGGGTTGTAGAGAGGAAAAATCGTTCTCTACAAGAAATGGCGAGGACTCTCTTGATCGAAAGTAAAATTGCATCTCATTTCTGGGCAGAGGCTGTGTCAATAGCATGTTATATTTTAAACCGTGTCTCCTTAAGATCAATTGTTGAGAAAACTCCCTATGAACTTTTTAAAGAGAGAAAACCAGATTTAGCATACTTTCGTGTGTTTGGTTGTAAATGCTTCATTCTGAAAAATGCAAATGATCGAGCTGGTAAGTTTGATGAGAAGTCAGATGAAGAAATATTTCTGGGATATTCTACCACGAGCAAAGCATACATAGTCTACAACAAAAACTCTCGATGTGTTGAAGAATCAATGAATGTCAAATTTGATGAAAATACTCAGACTCAGAATGATCAATCTGAATATGTTCAAGTCTCGTCTCTTCATCAAGGTTCAGAACCAGAAGAAAATTCAGAAGAGAATCATGCTTCTGAAGAAGTTCAGAATCAAGAAACAAGCCAACAAATCGCAGAAGAAACAGAGGTGACACCGTCTGATTCTAATGATCCAAATGATGCTCAAGACGGGAAATTCAACAGAAACTGGAAACATAAATCCAGTCACCCCAAGGAACTAATAATGGGGAGCTTAGATGAAGGAATCAGAACCAGATCGAAATTCAAGGAAGCAATGAGCAATATAGCATTAGTCTCTGAAATCGAACCTAAAGGGATTGAAGAAGCTCTTACTGATGAAAATTGGATAAATGCCATGCAAGAAGAACTTCATCAATTCAAGATCAATAATGTTTGGGAGCTCGTTTCAAGACCCAAAAATCGTCCTGTAATAGGAACAAAATGGGTGTTCAGAAACAAGATGGACGACAAAGGAAAGGTGGTTAGAAACAAAGCAAGACTTGTGGCAAAGGGATATTCTCAAGAAGAAGGAATAGATTACGATGAAACCTATGCACCAGTTGCCAGGTTAGAGGCCATAAGGCTACTTCTTGCATATGCTTGTTACAATAACTTTAAACTGTTTCAGATGGATGTGAAAAGTGCATTCCTAAACGGTTTCATTAAAGAAGAAGTTTATGTCGAGCAATCTCCTGGCTTCGAGGAACCAAGAAGAAAGGATCTCATATATTCCCTGAAGAAAGCCTTATATGGATTAAAGCAAGCACCTCGTGCTTGGTACGAACGGTTAAGTAGTTTTCTATCTGAACAGAAGTTCACTAAAGGTAATGTTGACACTACTCTATTTATTCAGAAGCAGGGTAATGATATTCTTATTGTTCAGATTTATGTCGATGATATTATTTTTGGCTCTTCTAATGAATATCTATGCAAGAACTTCTCTAAAGCAATGCAGGATGAATTCGAAATGAGCATGATGGGAGAATTAAGATTCTTTCTTGGACTTCAGATTCAACAAACCAAGAAAGGAATATTCATTCATCAAGAGAAATATGCTCTTGAAATTATCAAGAAATTCGGCTTAGAAAATTGCAAGAAGATGGAAACACCAATGTCTCATTCGTCTAAGCTTGATAAAGATGAACAAGGTAAAGATGTTGATCAGAAGCTTTATCGCAATATGATTGGATCGCTTCTATATCTCACTGCATCAAGGCCAGATATTCTTTATAGCGTCTGCCTATGTGCAAGATTTCAGTCATGTCCAAAAGAATCGCATCTTACAGCAATCAAAAGAATTATCAAATATATTGGAACATATCCAGCTTATGGTCTTTGGTACTCAAAGGATTCTGATTTCATTCTGAGGGAATATTCAGATGCAGATCTCGCTGGATGTAAAATTGACAGAAAAAGCACTTCAGGAACCTGTCAACTTATGGGAAATATGCTTATCTCCTGGTATTCCAAAAAGCAGAGCACAGTTGCTCTTAGTACAGCAGAAGCAGAATACATCTCTCTTGGAAGTTGTTGTGCTCAGATTCTATGGTTAAAACAACAGCTAAGAGATTATGGAGTTAAGGATTCAAACGTGGAGATCAGATGCGACAATACAAGCGCCATTAATCTAACCAAGAATCCTATTCTTCACTCAAGAGCGAAGCACATCGAGATCAAACATCACTTTATTCGTGATCATGTTCAGAATGAAAATGTTCACATTCAGTATGTTGATACAAAGAATCAACTCGCAGATATATTTACTAAACCTCTTGAGAAAGAGTCCTTCAATTTTATCCGAAACGAATTAGCTATTACTAATCCTTTTTCTTAAGATATATTGAGTACAGGTCAATTGACAGAGCTCAGAAGCAAAACTGCTCAGAAGTAGAACTCAGAAGCAAAACTGCTCAGAAGCAGAGCTCAGAAGCAAAACTGCTCAGAAGCAGAACTCAGAAGCAGAGCTCAGAAACAAAACTGTTCAGAAGCAGAACTCGGAAGCAGAGCTCAGAAGCAAAACAGCTCAGAAGCATAGCTCAGAACCAAAACTGCTCAGAAGCAAATTTGCATAACCTTTGTTCAGAAGCATATTTTTAAATACTTCAGAAGCAAGGTTAGTTCATCTTACACCTCTTTATATTTAGAAATTCTTGATAAGGCAAGAATCCAAGGTACGTTCTCTAAATCTTACGTTCTCAAATTTCTATACATATGCCTCTTTGATTGATTGGAATAATTCTGTTTCTTTGTATTGATCGTTGGATTTTATTTTAAATTGATTTTATTTCCTAAAATAACCGCTTTACGGTTTTTCAAAACCTTCATAAGACTCTGAACCGGCACCTCCATCAAATATCGCAATTTTCTCTCAAACCCTAAAAACTGATTTCTTTCTCTCTGTTTACACTCCTTCTCGCTCACGCCAAATCTTTCTCACTAAAAAATCCAACCCTCTCATCCTGGCTCCGAAATCATCATCTACCATGAAGAAAGCAACAAAAGAAGGTGCTAGTCTGAGAAGAAAATCGTCAAGGCTGACGAAGGGCAAAAAAGCTCGTCTCTCCGAATCCATTGATATCTCTGGGTCTGATCATGAAGAAGAAAGACACATTGCTCAGAAGGAGTCAGGTTTGTCTCAGTCTGAGTTTGATGAAAGAGTCGCCCTGGCTCTCTCTATAAAACCTCTGTATGATTCTTTCAAGAACACTGGCTCTAGTGACGAAAACGTCAAGTTGTTGCTGAATATTCACAAGTTTGCAAGCGAGAAAGACTTTCTTGCCATATTAGAACTTCCTCTGCAAACTGTGACACCTATTGCCACTATTGTTCCTGAGAATGTATCTCGGAAGGGCAAGGAAAAGGTTGTAGAAACTGAAGTCTCTAAACCTAAAAAGTCTCCATCTAAGAGCATTGGTATCAGGGAGGCTGTAACTGAAGAAAGTGAAACCAAAGGGAGGCCTGATGACGACGATGATGTGTTGTTTAAAGATTTTAAGAAAATCAGAGGGGTCATCAAGGACAAGAACTTTGAAAGCAAACTGTTTTCAAGTCAGCTGCACTCTGACAAATTCGAGATGATGAAGCAAAGAGGAGTTATACCCCACAGGGTATTTGATCTCAAGTATTTTGATAGGGTTGGTATCCCTATTAGGAAGCATCTAGAGGAGATGAAGTTGAGGGATTTGCAACTGCAAGGAGGCCAACTTTTCATGATTTGGCAGCTTACTTTTATTCTAGCTTATGTTTCACCAATTTTGATTCCTTGTTTTATACGGTTGAAGGAGTGGTGTATCATCTGCATGTTAAGGAGCTGGCAAATTTAATGGGAGTTGAGGAAATGGATTTTATGCCCATTAATGTGCAACCTGATGATGCCTACAGTTCTCTGACTGGAAAAGAGAATTACTCTAGAGACTCCAATGCACACATTGCTTACAATGACTTTCCCCTGAAGCACATTGTAATGCACAAGGTTGTCATTGAAAGCTTAAGACCCAAGGCTGCTTCAAAAACTGATATTTCGAAATATGAAGCCAAGCTGATGTGGGGTCTGTTGAATGGCTGCAAGATCTCGCTAGCACATACTGTTCTCCTCCACATGTACAGAACTATCCAAAAGACCAAAGGACAACTACCCTATGCAGGGTTGATCTATCGGATCATGTCCTTCCAAAATATCAAGATTCCTGAAAAGCTTCTTCAAGATGAAATTCAGTTAATGGTAGCTGGGGAGTCTATGATTCAGAAGATGGGTTTTAGACAGTCTGCTGGTGGTTGGATCAACAAGAACAAAAAGGCTGTCTTGGTTGAGTTTGCAGAACAGAATGCAGAGAGTGAGAGATCTGCAAAAAGAAGGAAGATAGAGGCCACAAAAGGAAAACAGACCACTGTTCAGAGTGAGTCTTCAGAAGAAGAGAAAGCAGAAGAAGAAGAAAGTGTATCATCCAGAGATGATGAGAGGACTCCTACTGTGCTATCAGAAGGAAACATCAGTTCAGAAGCTGAAGAAACTGGTGAAATAGCAAATGAGCTGGAGGATCCTATGGACAAAGAAGAGGATCCCCATAAGACTCATGAGAGTGATAATGTAGAAGCTGTTGAAACTACTGGTGAAAAAGCAGAAAAAGAAGCTCAGCTTGCTACAAGTGCATATGTGGAGATAATGGAAGAGCAACTAGATGACAGAACGACTATTGATGTTCTGGTTGCTCGAGAACAAAAGAAGAGGTCCTCATCACCACCTGAAGACATGGAGGTTGATAAATCTGATGACTTTGTTGTCACAGCTGTAGGATCAACAGAAGTCACTCCTGTTGTAACAGCTCAGATTCAGGGGGAGCAACCTATAGAATCTGCTGCTCAGACTGAAATTATTCAGAAGGACAAGGCTGATACTGAAAAGGAGGAGTCCAGCAGAAAAGAACAACATGAGGAATCAAATGTTGTTCAGACTGAAGAGGTTCTGACTGTTGTTCAGAAGGAGAAAGCTAGTGTCGAACCTGCTGTTCAGAAGGAAAAAGATGTTGAGGAAAGTGCTGTTCAGAAGGAACAAATTCTAGAGAAAATACTTGAAGAGCAACCCACAGAAAATGAATCAACTACCGCTGAACCTGTTATAATCATTCCAGACTCAACACCTGATCAGATTCAGGGGGAGATAAACTCGCAGAGAATTCTGGATTCAGCTTCAAAGGGTAAAGCTCAGATGGTGGAAGAACAAAACCAACAGACTTCTGAAGGGACACTGAATGCTTCACAAAGTCTTGTTCAGACGGAAGTTGAAAAACTTCGGGTAGAAGTTATGCAGAGGATGGACAGGATGGAAATGAACATTGAAAAGAAGTTGCACAGATTTGAGGAAATACTTCATAAATACTGTCGCCTTTTCTGCTCTGAGATGGCCAGCATTGGTACTTATACCTTGATCAGAGATAAAAGGATCAGCAAAGAAGTTCCAGAGATGCAGGAACTCAAAGAATTTGCTACCTACATTGCTGATATGGGCAAATCTGCTGAAGCTACTCAGAAAGATGATGAAGAGCATATTGATGTTCCCTCCTCCTCTTCAAAACAAAACCCACCTCCGTCATCTTGAAATTATTTTTCAAATTGTCCGTATTTGTTTTTATCTCGGTCGGATGTTCTTTTTATGTGCATTTTGAATGTTACGCTATTCTTACAATATATGGTTGAATCACCGTTCATGTATGTGTAATTTGCCATTTTATCTTGCTGATGACAAAAAGGGGGAGAGAATACCTCATCATATTGCAGGATGCATACACGCGAATTATACATATGCGCTCAAAAGAATTCAACGTCGTATACAACATATGGTGATATCCTTCTATCACTCAGAATGCATATATTATATATTCAGATGCACACTCTTTTGAAAAGATTCAATTGAATTATATTCATATTTTATTGAAATCTTTTCCGAGCTTAACTTTCATACAATCTTTTTATATATACCAACTTTTATTAAGGAATGTTTTGTCATCATCAAAAAGGGGGAGATTGTTGAGAAAACCTTTCCTCTGAATATTTTGATTCTGACAAAACTATCCTTTTTGTAAGAGAATCTGGTTAATACAAATAATTTAATTATTGCAGGCATGAGCATGTGAACAAAAGCCTATAATGTTCCATGACTGGCGTTCAGACTCAAGGAGTAGTCGTCGCACACTTGCTTCTGAGATAGTCGAAGTCCTACATTCAGATGGAGAATCGTGGTGCCTCAGTTGACTTCAGAAGGAAGTCGGTGCTGCCTCTGAAGACTTCAGAAGGAGGTCTATGTTGCATCTGAAGCCTTCAGAAGGAGGTCTATGCTGCATCTGAAGACTCATCTCTAGAAGATTTATGTGACACGTCAGCAAGGATCTTACAGAAGCTCAGAGTCACTGTTCCAATCTGTTCAGATTCAGAGAGTCTCTCTGGCTCAGAAGACTGCTTCTGAACAACGTTCAGATTCTGCAATATCTCGCTACTAGATTCTGAAGACCCACGTTTGGCAGGTTTCCGATCTGACCGCGCCTTGTTATGGAAGTTTGTAAGATTTGATTGACAGGATTATTTTCCAATCAAATCAGGAGAATATCCGCGATTGGATATTACCTTCCGTGGACAAGATATCTTGGAGATTTGGATGAACTCTATTTATGGAAACTGAAGATTTGGTTGTATGGGCGACTGAATCTGAAGGGTTCAGATTCACTTTCAACGGCCACTGGATCTTTCCATATACAGTCTCCGTCAATCATGATTGATGACGTCCAATCAGAGATTGAGGAGCAATCCTTTGAAGGGCCTTGGTAACGGCTAGTTCAAGGCTGAAGGAGTATAAAGAAGATCAATAGTGACTGTTTCGAAAAAGGGATCACGAACTTATAATTCCAAAGTGCTGAGTTGTTCAAAAACACATTCTCTTGTTCTTGTGAGCTTAAAATTCATTGTCTTGAGAGGTTCACTTGTAAGAGCGATTGGAGTGACAACGCCTGTAACCTTTCAACGACTCATAGTGGAATCCGGCCGATCGACTGTCATCGTGGGAGAGTAGACGTACGCTTGCTAAAGCCGAACCACTATAATCATTGCGTGCAATTTCTCTTTCCCTAAACTCATCTTGCTGTGTTTAGTTTATCTGCACGTCCTCTTACTGATCATATTCAGTTTACATTCTAAATCCTTTATTAATTTCCGCATTAAATCTAAAAAGAGTTCAGAATCACCTATTCACCCCCCTCTAGGTGACATTGCTAGATCCAACAGGTACGTTTCCGTATGGATCCACTTCTGGCCTAATACCCTGTGTCTACAATAAGAAGGGCGGCTAAATGTCATAAGTGAAGTCTTGGTGTGGTGCAATTCTTTTGTAGTCTGAAACTCTCATCATAGAGGAAACTCGCAAAGGCAGAATAACCACTGACCAACTTACTTGGAGTCTGGTTCTTGCAACCCATAAAGGATTAGTAGTGATTGCTTGGGCAGCTCCAGCACCCACAGCAGCTATCATGTTGGTACCGGTGGTTACTTGATTGCCATTATCAATTGCATCCAAAGACATTAAGCGCTTTATAAGATCAAAGGACCAAAGCTTCGATCTAGGAGATCTGTTTACTGTGATAACCAACCATGTGAATGGACTAGGCCCTTAAGTCTCTCGTAAACCTTGAAGTAGACCTGCATACAAATGAGCATTGTCATTTGAAAGAGCACATACAGCAAACACGTGATATCTCGCATGCATCACATAATGTGAGACAAAATCATATAACCTGTAAAACTCAGCAACTTGCAAAGGTCCAGCAGATTATCTAAGATGATAGAATGAAGATTCCAGATTGACTAATGAGATGTCAAATTGACCGCAGCAGAATTTCTTACATGGCAATTTTGTTTTCCTAAACTGTAAAGAAACTTGTTTTCCTAACCACTGTCTTCCCAGAGTATAAATAAATTGTAAGCACAAGATATGCAGAATCCAAACGGGGTTCCTTATCTCCCAGGTAAGAAATTAGCAGTGTAGATATTTCTCCCAGTCACCAATTCTTTTCTGCAATAAAAGGCGCATATAGTTTCCTCACTCCATATATGTTGATGTTTAAAGACCATGTCCCAGCTTATGTCCACTATGAAATGATTGTGAAGCATTTAACTGCAAGAACTTTGTGGCTGAGCACCCTTTTCCTTTGGTGCTTACCAGATGTTGACTTAAGTAAAAGGTGATTATAGTAAGAATGATATCAGTTACCAGTGGCAAAATAACAGCTAACAAGAGGTGGCCACTGACCAGCACTGCCACTCAATCTCCACCAGTAGATGATGATATATGTAGCTGCCTAATCCGTATTAATAGATGAAAATTCGAAATTATAATCAGATGATAACCAGGTTGGGAGCTGTCGGCGAGAAAATCAGCATGACACAGTTCTTATCGACAACAGAAATAGATGCAATCAAATTTTCTTTCACAGACTAAAACTAACAATTCCAGCCAATAGAAGAAAAAAAGTAGTACTACTCACAGCCCAGTTCGGAATAAGAGCCAGAATTGTTGGTGAGAGACTACGGTACAGTCCCTTCACGCCTTCCTTCTTTATTATGTTCTGTAGGCTTGCGATTATAATGCTTCCTGCGTGTAAACGGGAAAATGGTGGAACAGCAACATATTATATTAGACGGCACTACTAAAATCGTGTAGGTAAACCAAAAAACTGTTTCAGGCGCATTGACTGCTTTTCAGAGTAATCATAAGCAATAGTTCCAGAAAGAGAGGAACAAAAGATGTCCAAGGTTTAATCGTAAGAGATTTGAGGGATTCTCAAGGTCAACATGCTGCAAGAATACACAAGATATACAGTTGAAAATCGATGGTGGAAGGATATGTGCTTATTTAGTTGACAGAAAAGACAACTTTGGAAAACTTCAGATGCCATTCAATGAATTAGTTGCATAATACTAGGTCGACTGTACTCTAATATCATTATGACATCTCTTTCCTTTTCCATTTACCTGTCTCTGCTTTCTGCGCAGTTACCACTTACCATCTTCAACTACCGTAAGTCTACTATTTTCAGTTAATTCCACCTGGCTTTTTGCCTATCAGGGAAAATTGAACAATGTTACTTTTTACATGTCACACATGTCTGGTGTAAACCCGACAAATTCACACCTCATAACGATGGCAAGATCTACAAGTGAAAACAGATATTAAACTTCGGATGAAAGTAGAAATGAAAGGTAATGCCACCTTGTTCGCTCGTTTTTGCAACGAGAAATATCTTTCACCGAAATTTAGTCTTCGATTTTTATTAAGAGGGTTCTATGGTTCAACTTTCGAAGAGAAATTTTAGCAAGAACACGAAGCAACACAGAGGGGTGTGAAGTGTGTAAGAAATCAGTGGATTGAATATGGATTTGAGATCAACAAGGGTTTAGGGTACATTACAATACTCCTACGAAAGCAGTAGAAGACTTGAAAATAAGCTTTAGTTGCAGAAACTGTAAATATTGGAAAGGAATGTACATGGAAGTTAAAGTGCAGATAAACTTGAGTGTTCTTGGATATGTCTTCTTTTTTTTCTTGCTCTTCTTTTTTGAGTATTTGTGTTCTTCAGCTTTCCATAACCGTCTGTCGGTTATTTTCTTACTTTCAAACTTTGAATCTTGGCGCCTTCAATACCTTCCCATTCGCCCACGTTTTATCCGCCAAAACTTGATCTTCAACCGTCAACATGGCTTCGAATTTGAATCTCTTCCAATAATCGCCGTGAACTGTTCGTACTCACTATCCGAATTTCTTGCTCGTAACTTCTTACTGACGTGGCTGGTTTGGCCATCTTGCGGTTCCTTTCAACTTCGTATTCCTTTTACTGCTGGCCTTTTACAGTTTCGGTATGTCCAGAATCTTACCGAATTTCAAAAATTGATGACCTTATTCTCTTACTTCCCGAATATCGGGTTTAGACTTCTGGCCATTTCGGTATGTTACAAACAACTTACCGAACTTCTCAAAGTAGTTTACTGTTCCCAATTTACAGATTTTCAGGATATGGTGATACTGAAGTCAATTCGGTAACTCATTATTATTTGGTGTCAACAGATGCCCCCTTTTAAAAGAATTAAAAGAATTTTAATTCGTTTAAATGCCAAAGATGACAAGACACTTACTTTTTGCTACCAACGCCATTTTGCCGCCTCGTTTCGCGCGCTTGCCTTTTTAGCTCCTCCTCGTATCAACTTAATATATATATCAGATGTCCCCACACAATCTGATCTCTCGGCTTCAGAATTGCTTTTTCCAAAACTCATCTTCTTCGCTATTCTCGTGCCCTTTCGCCTCTTTGTTTCTTCGTAACCTCGCTCTGTACTTGTCTAAACACCATGGCTCCCAAGGCTCAAGCTTCTTCCTTTCTCGCCTCCGACGCCATAGAGCGGTATCATCAGTTCAGAGACTCTAAGGATTTCAATGACGATCGACATCTACTCTCGGTGCAGAACGATTACGAGGATTCTTACATCCTTGGCCCTGCCATTTATAATCAATTTTCGATTCCTGCAAATCTCTCTGAATTTTTCCCTCGCCATCTAACGGAGGTACTTCCAATCCACCATTCTTCTATTTTGGCATACAACTGGCACTCTTGTCCTTCTCCTCTTAGGGTTTTTTCTGATTTTGAGCCAAATTTTTACCGATAGTATCTCCGACTTCTTCCTTCCAAGGGTTCTTTTTGGGATGAGCTCCTGATTCATAATACCCTGCGTCTCTGCTATTTTGATTATCATCTGAACCATGGGCTAATCAGTGCTCTATCTTGCTTTTGGTCATCTTCCACCAACTGCTTCTTTTTCCCTTTCTCCCCGATGTCGGTAACTTTGCTCGATATCTATTGCCTCACTGGTCTCAGTCCTTTAGGCATAGACCCATCTACTCTGTCTTCAGATTCTTACCAAGGGCTCGGTAAGTTATCTGAGTCTGAATTAGCCTACGGGGCTTTTATCGATAAGTATTTTAAGAGAGAAGGTGTAATAACCGACGAAGAACACACCGCTTTCCTCCTATACTGGCTTTGTAAATTCCTTTTCTGTTACCCTATCGTGAGAGTTTCCAAAGACTTCGTTGCTATAGCTTCCGCCTTAGCTTCGGGAACTCAGCTAGCTTTAGGAAAAACTACTTTAGCCTTATTGTACCGAGGCTTAGCCCACTCTGCTTCCTCCATTGCTTCGGATGAAGTTGGTGGAGTCTATGGTGGTCCCCTCTGGATTCTCCAAGCTTGGTTGGCCTTTTATTTTCCTCCTTGGTTTTCCAAGGATCGAGTTACGCAGCCTCCTTCTGTTTTGATCCCGAATCATCCTGTCTGCCGAGCTTTAAGCCGAGAGCTAGTTCCTATTTCAAAGGGATAATCATCTTATTTTCGATTCTTTGTTTTCCAAATTTTTTCAATCAAAGGGAAACGATTCTCTTTTTTCCCTTTTTTCACTCCCCAATTTAGATCATCTCTTCCTTCTTTTCAGAAAAATAGGAGTGATTTTTGGCAAATCGTTCTAACCTCTGTCGACCTCCCTGTTAGGTTCTCAACAAAGGGTAGATTCGTTGCCGGTTTTGAAATCTACTCCCCTAGTATTGTGCTAGACAATTTGGGTTGATTCAAGGGGTTCATGTCCCTGCTCTCTATACATTTTCCTTTTCTTCCATCAACAAGATATTCTGTAAGCTGGGAGACAGCCAGAGCTTCATTGAATTGAACAAACTAATTCGGGACATATACCGATGGTTCCGCGTTACCGAGTTTGTTGCACATACCGACCGCTCTTCAGAAGACTTCAACTTTTGGTGGAAGAACTATCGAAAATATGTATTCTCAAAGCCGTTGGACATGATTCTTTTGAAGATAAAGGACATGGCTACTCCTGCACTTCCTCAAGCAACCGAAGGTGAAGACATACCTCCTGTTGAACTGACAAAGCCTGTTAAAGGTTGGTTTGCTCTCCTTCTTTCAATGTATGTCTTCATTCGGTATTTGGTTGTGTCTAACTGTCATCCTTCACAGCAGGTAGAAAGAGAAAAATCTTAGAACTGTCTGCTCCAGAAAAGGCGCTGAAGAAGCCTGCAACAGAAAAAGCTATTGATCGATCTTCATCACCATCTCTTGAAGGCTCTTCACCAAGGAGCCCATCTCTCAGTCCCACACTTCGTACCATGATGAGGCCGCATACACCAAAAGGTAACTTTCATACTCAAGCTTTGCTAATTATAAGCATACTTGCCGACATTGATATTCTCTTTTGTTTTAAAAACTCAGGGAAGACTCTTAAGATCTACAGATCGAAGCAGCTTTGCTTACTTTCCCTTCTGTCAAAGCTCTTTCTGACGATATAGCAATCTCTGACCCTGCATTGGTGATTCCTGCTCCTTCAATAGAACCTCCTATCGAATCAATGCAAGTCCAGTCTTCGAGACTTGAGGAAAAGGAATTAGCTAATGACCCATCTCCTCCTCTAACTGGGAAATCTCCAACCTTCATCGGTAAATCCTATCTTTACATTACCGAATGATGAATGCTTCTTACACTATTATTTTAATATTCATAGCTGTGTTTACAGGCATTGATGAGCCTTCGTCTGCATCAAAAAGAATTTTAATTCCCGATGGGAAATTTCTTGAAGGCCCATCAACCAATATACCTCTGCCGCTTATTCAACCTTCAACTATTACTCTGCCTCCTTAGAGAGTCTCTGTGGCAAGCTCATCTTCTTCCCAAGCTCCTCCTGCCATAGCTGAAATAACACTTTTATCCATTGAGGAGAAAGCTGAAGTGAAAAGTATGCTGCTTGCCGATCTCTCTGGCTCCTCCGCTATTGAACATCCTCCAGAATCCATAGACCCGGCATCATTTTCAGAAGTCTCTAAGAATGTAGCCAAGGCTAAATGGATAAAACTCCTTCACTTATTGGAGTCTGGATATGGGAAGTTGATCATCGATTCTGACAAAGAGAAACGAGCAAGAACTCTTTTTCAGGAGGTGTGTTCTGGTAATCCTTCTTTTATGCTTTCCCCAGACTTCCAAGAAAAAAGTGATATTTTCGCCATTGGTTTTGTGGATGCTGTGGACACCATTAGAATCAACACCGATCGTCTTTCACATCTTTTCTTTGGAGAACAGCGAGGTCAAGCCATTCAAGATAAAATAACCCGCAAATGCGGAGATACTCATTTGTTTTATGACAATTATAGAGCTGAAGAGAGCAAACTTCATCGCTTAGCGGAGAGAAGAGCAGAGCTTGAGGCAGAAATGAAGAAGGTAGAGGTCCAAATGGGGGAACAAGAAGCGAAAATGCGTCATCTTTGTCCATCAGTCAGACGAAAGCTGGAGAAGTGTCGGGAGTTGAGGAAAGAATACGACTCTACATGTTGGTCAGTCAAGACTTGCGAGAAGCAGAGGGCGGAGTTCATGGAACAGAATTTCAATTTAGAATTTGAACTCTGCTCTTTTGTAAATGAAGCCAAAACTCTGTTAAACAAATGGAAATGAAAGTCTTGTTTTCTCTGACTCAAATGTTCTTTTGCTCCACTTGCCGAATTCTAACATCCGCTCCCCTATAATCCTCAACGACTAATAAAGATCCCGATAATAATGCTTCCCGATAATCCTCAACGACTAACAAAGATCCCGATATCATGCTTCGTTGACTATGACTGCTTAATATTCCCAATGTCACAGCTTCTTTAATGAAATCAACGAGATAATTGAATAACTAACCTTTTGCATACTTTTTCTTGCAAAAGAATTTTTTGGCGGCAATGCTGGTAACCGTCTTCCTCCACTTATGGGCCATATTCTTCCACTTCTTCCAATTATCCGAGAAAAGCTCTGGCATGCCACTACCCATGATCTGTTCTATATCCTTTATCTTTATAACTGCCCAAGCTACACAATTCATCCTGTAAATTTGCAATCTTGCTCATGATGTCTTCACATGGTTCTTCATCTCAGCTGCCTCTTTGGTCTCGATCACATAGAGTTGTAATGGCCAACATGAAGGTAAACTTTCTGCTAAATGTACCATGATCCAAGCTTTGACAACTATTCTTCATTTCTCTTAACCTGGACAACTCTTTTATTCAATTGCCCACAGATGATCAATCCTTATGGAGACGACTACATGAACTGCTATCCCAAGGACACCATACTTTGTTACTGAGTCACAAACATAGGTTAGAAATTACCGAATTGACAGACATTTTCAGGTCCAAGGTATTCATAACTGCAGATTCTGATTTCTTAGACTTAGTGTGGGAACTGTGCTCCTTATTCCCTGCCAGCTTCGACGAATTTGAGCACAATGTGAAGGAAATTTGGAACCTTGAGCCTATCATTGTCGAAGCTAAGGCTCTTAAGCTCCAAATTGTGGAAGATTTTTCCCGATTGTGCTACTCCAAGGAAGCATATGCTCAAGTTCAGGATTCTTGCCTCCATGCCAGAGAAGATGTTGAGATGACACGTCGGCTTTTCAATTTCCTTTCCAATCATCACCTTGCGGAACGTAGGATAATTAAAGATGAAATTTCCCGTGTTAGATCCATGGTCGAAATTTCTTCCAACAAGTACAGACAATTGTCACAGGAAACTTGGGAGAAACTTGAAGCTGTCCGCTTCCATTCTCGTCGCACGGAATATCTCAAAGAGCAGCAATCTGAACTCCACTATGACCTTGCATTACATTCCAACCTTGTAGCCCGAAATCTCAAACTTGTTAAAGATCTGAAGACCTTTGTGACCAAGATCAGAATGTATTTTCACTTCTAATGAATGAATCAATTTCCTTGTGTTTCTCAGATTGATGGATAATATTTCTTTAAGAATTTCCCATTTATAGAGCGAGATAACTCTTTTCCATTGGCATCCATCAATCTGTATGCATTTCCATTGAACATTACGGTAACTAGATATGGGCCTTCCCAATTTGATGACCACTTACCGAATTCCCTATCTTTGAGGTTGAACGGCAAAATTGCTTTCCATACTAAATCCCCGACGGTAAATTGCTTGATCCTAACCTTCTTGTTAAAAGCTCTGGCTACTCTTTTCTTTTGTGCGACCAATTGATCCAAAGCAACTGCCCGGACTTTGTCTAATTCATCCAAATTTATATGCATCCAATCTCTGTAATCTTCCGGCAACATTTCACTTTGCAATTGGACTCGTAATGATTGCACGGTTATCTCCATCAGTAACACCGCCTCTTGTCCATATGTCAGCATATATGGACTAACGCTTGTGCTTGATCTTCGCGATGTTCGGTACCCCCATAACACTGCTGATGGCAGGTTATCCCATTCTCTTGGGTTTTCTTCCAAATGCTTTTTAATCAATCCAATCACGACCTTATTAGTAGCTTCGGGTTGTCCGTTTGTTTGAGGATAATACGGTGTGGAATGCATCATCTTAATTCCTCTTGATTGAACAAATTCAATAACTTCGCTTCCAGTAAACACCGTTCCTTGATCCGCAGTGATTGACTGAGGCAAGCCAAATCGGTGAATTATATTTTCTTCAATAAATTTAATCACCGTCTTCTGACTAATGCTTTTGTATAGAATTGCTTCCACCCATTTTGTAAAGTAATCCGTAGCCAGCAGAATGAAACTATGCTTATGAGAAGAAGATGGATAAATCTTACCTATTATGTCCATTGCTCATCCTCTAAATGGCCATGACTTTATAATAGAATGAAGCTCCACAGTAGGCGCATGTTGCAAAGATCCATGCTTTTGACATGAGATGCATGCTTTGGCATATTCAATGCAATTCTGCATCATTGTTGGCCAAAAATATCCGTACATTTTCAAAAGCCATCTCATCTTAATTCCAGCTTGATGTGCTCCACATATGCCTTCATGTACTTCTGCCATAACCAGTTTCGCATTATCCTTATCAAGACATCGCAATAGTAACACATCTGAGGATTTTCGGTATAACTCTTCTCCTAATATTACGTACTTCTGAGCTTCTCTCCTCAGCTTTTGATCTCTTGAATCAGATTTTTTCAAGTATTCCATGATAGGCTGTCTCCAATCCTTTTCTCGGGCTACCTCACTGACCGCTATCGGTATTTCTCTTCGTTCAATAGAAGGTACCGATAATGTGATGATAGTTGCAATATTTGCCAACTCTTTTGATAATTTATAACCGGAAGCCACATGTGCTAACTTGTTGGCTTCGTAATTGGTTTCTCTTTTGACATTGACTATGTCATATTCTCTAAACTGTTCCAACTGCTTCTTGGCTAGATAATAATAGCCAATCAGATTTTCATTCAAACACTGATATTCTCCTTTCAGCTGCTTCACCACTAGCTGTGAATCACCGAATATTTTAATGAACTGTGCTTCCAACTCAATCAGTATTCCTAAACCGATAATCAATGCTTCATATTTGGCTTGATTGTTTGAGCACTCAAAATCTAACTTACAAACACACCTTGTAAGTTCTCCGGTGGGAGAAATTATCATCAAACCGACTCCAGCCATACTCTTAGCGCATGATCCATCAAAGTACATAGTCCATGGTACAACTTGACTGAAATTTTGTTCATTTTCTTCCATTTGTAGGCATGGGTATTCGGTAAGAAAGTCAGCAACGGCTTGACCTTTGACTGCCTTTATTGGTACGTATGCCAAATCAAATTCAGACAAGATAAATGCCCACTTGGCTATACGCCCTTTTATAACAGGCCGTGACAACATATATTTTATCACATCAGTCTTACCGAGTACATGTACTGTAGCTGGCAACAAATAATGTCTTAACTTCATACAAGAAAAATACAAAGATAGACATAATTTTTCGATTGCGGTATATCTTTTTTCAACATCAGTCAACGTTCTACTTAAATAATATACCGCTTGTTCTTTTCCATTTTCATTCTCTTGTACCAGCATACTCCCGATAGATGAATCGGTAGTGGACAAGTACAACCTTAGTGGCCTGCCTGCTTTTGGCGGCATCAATACAAGAGGTTTTGTTAGATAAACTTTGACTGCATCAAACGCTTTTTGCTGTTTATTCCCCATATAAAATCCTCCTGATTTTTAAGACGCAAGAGCTGTGTCATTGGTTCTATCTTCCCGGATAGATTGTCAATGAATCTTCTGAGAAAATTAATTTTCTCGAGTACCATCTGCAGTTGCTTCTTTGATGTAGGATGAGGGAGCTCTATAATAGCCTTTGCCTTATTCCTGTCAATCTCAATTCCCCTTTGATTAACTAAGAATCCCAAGAATTTCCCTGCTCGCACTCCGAAGGCACATTTAGCTGGATTCATCTTCAATTTGTACTTCCTCATCCTAACAAAAGCCTGCTCAAGATAATCCAAATGCTCTTCCTGATTTGATTTAATCATCACATCATCAATATAGACTTCCAGGAATTTATCGATCATGTCATGAAAGATGAAATTCATTATTTGCTGGTATGTAGCTCCTGCATTTTTCAGTCCAAAAGGCATAACCACCCATTGAAAAGTCCCGATAGCACCAGAACATCTAAACGCTGTTTTCGGGACATCTTCTTTAGCAATAAATAACTAGTTATAATCCGAATGACCATCCATTAGAGATAACATCTCATTTCCCGACGCTGAATCTACTAACATGTCTGCCATCGGCATCTGATACTCGTCTTTTGGAGTGGCATTATTGAGATCCCGAAAATCAATACAGACTCTTAGTTTTCCATTCTTCTTCTTCACAGGAACAATATGCGAAAGCCACTCTACATACCTAGCTGTCTCAATGAATTTCGCCTTTCACCAGCCTTTTAATTTCTTCCTCGACTTTATCAACTACGTCTGAAGCAAACTTTCTTGCTAACTGTTTATGTAGATGAAATCCTTTCTTGATAGGAAGGCGATGCTCTACAATATCTCTTGACAGACCAAGCATTTCATGGTAATCCCATGCGAAACAATCTTTGTACTCTTTGATCAAGTTGACTAAATCTTCCTTCATGCCCCTTTACAAAAACGCACTCACATATACTGGACGAAAACACCCAGGTTCTCCTATATCAACTTCTAACAATGGGTCTTGAGCTTCTGTTGACCTCCTGTCTTCCTTGATTGGCGACTCTTCCCATTCATCAATACAATCTGAAACTTCCGCGCTCTGCTGGGTCATCTCCGCCAGGTATGCGAAATACCTTTCACAAACTTCTTGCAATAAGGGCTCGCTTTCCATAAAGAGTATGTAACTCCTCTAATGCCAAGCTAGACTTAGGAATCCATTCAGTTTTCATATCCCCAAAGCGGCAATAAGCGTAGGATCGTGAATCTGCTTTTGGTGTTCCGATAACATGATTTCCATGTGAATAATCTTGATGCTCTTGATGAATATCGGTCCACCCTATTGAAGCAAATCCTGAATCAGTTTCAATGTACTCTACTCCTTCACCATTCCAAAACGCTAGAACTTGATGGAGAGTCGAAGGTACACATTGATTAGAGTGTATCCAATCTCTTCCAAGTAACAAATTGTACGGACCATCAGACTCTATCACGAAGAAAGACGTCCTTGATGTCTTGGATCTTACGTTTAAGTTTAGCACAACTGCCCATTTGACTTCGATAACTTCTCCTAGGAAATCAGACAGCTGAACATTCGACGGAATTATGTCATCATCACATTTTCCCAACTTCTTGAAGTACTTATAAGATATGAGATTCAAAGTAGCTCCTGCATCTACAAAGATTTTATCGATAGTTTGGCCATTGACTCTTCCTGAAATAACTAAGGATCTTAAATGTCTAGCTTTGTCTGAAGGTACCTTGTCAAACCTTGTCACTTCTTTATCAGAGAACTCGAACTCTGCCATCGCTATCTCCTTCTTTGAAATATGCTCGAGTTCCTCTTCTACCACCAAACAGGCTCCATATTCCGTTGGAAGCTTAGCATGGACCATGTTGATCCTCATTGGCGAACAATATTCTTTCGGCATTTTGGAATGACGCGCTCGGCAACTCTTATCATCTTCTTGCAGCATCTTGAGATTCAGATTCTTTTGTTCTATCTTGACTTGATGCTTCAGGTTAAGAGCTACCTGGAATTGCCCAAAGTTAATTGTTTGGGAAACCTGTTGAACTTCTTTTCCCCTTTTCACCTCGTGGTAAGAACTACTTCCCGAATCATATACAGAATTCTTCTCTAGTTTGACAAGTTCTTTATCATCAGGATTTCGTTTCCAAACCCAATCACCTTTCGTATCAAAAGGTTTGAATGGAGGAATCTGTGATGGCATTCCTCTGTCTCGACGATTCTCGAAATCCATCTGTCTGCTTTTCATTCGCTGAAAAAGTCTTTTAACAGTTCGATAGGATGCTTGCCCCGGCGGTTTAGCTACGGACCATTTCCTTCAAGAGGATTGTGTGGAACCTTAATTGTCTTTTTCTTTTGAACTTCCTGAAAAATTGATGGTGGTGGATCATCAAATTCATCTCCCCAACCAGTCGGTTCAACTGGTAATGACGGGGGTAAGTGATCATTCGTGTCTCCATAGTACACTACATAGTCAAATTTCCCACTAGATTTTCCAAGCAATCCTACTTTGGGATCTCCTTCTTTGTATCGCTGCCATAAACTCTTCTTCTTCTCAGGTTTTCGTGGGGTTTCCTTCTCCTTGTGAACTCGTGTTTCAACCTCTTGAGTTGGAGGAACTTGTCTTAGTGAATCGGGACAGAACTTCCGCTTCTTTGGCACTTGTGCTGATCGCCTTGATTGAGCTTCTTGACTTTTTGATTGTGCCGAAACATTTTCAGTTACTACGATCTCAGACCTTATCTATGGTCTACCTTCCCGACGAACAAATGATCTCGATCTGTATCTTCCCCTTGTTCCCCTCATGTACTGGAACTTGGGAACTTCCCGATCCTGATGACTTAATTCTTGATGACAACGGGTGCACAGTCGTCTATTATCATATCTCGTAGACTCATGTATATTAACCATGCCGATCATCTTCGGGAAAGGGTTCGTGTCTACTTCCATTGGAGCCTTACCTTTGTTTTCAGCGAACTTAATCTTGCCTTGGCGAATCGCTTCCTGAATTGTCTTTCTAAAAACAATACAATTCATCGCATCATGAGTCTTGGAATGATGCCATTTGCAATACCTTTTATCCGTAATTTCTTCCTTAGACGGGATTACATGTCCCTCAGCCAATTTAATCATTCCATCTTTCAACAATAAGTCAAATATCTCATCCAACTTGTAGATATCAAAGGAATAATTATTCGTTTCCTTGGCCTTAAACTTGGACACATCCCTTACCTTTGCTGGCTTCAGAACTAGGCACACATAAGGTTTTTCAAGTACCATAGTTGCTACCACTATCTCATTCTCTTCTTCAGTCAAGTCACCGTATTTGGTACTTTCAGCTAATGCTATTGTCTGCCGATTATTCTTTGTCGGCTTTTTATCCTTATCCTTCAACAGATGTTCATACTTAGAAACCCGAGCATTTAAGTGAAAGAGATCACCAAAGCTTGTCCCTCAAATTTTTCTTTGATATTGAATTTCAACCCATTGAACGCTAAATTGGTAAATTCTTTCTCGGTGAGAAAAGTCAAACACCGATTCCTGGATTTCTTGAAACGAGCAATAAATTGATCTACTGTCTCAGTGCCATACTGGTACATTCTGGCTAAGTCGGCTACTGTTACCTCTGGTACCGTTCGGTAAAACTGAGAATGAAACTGTCTCTCCATCTCAACCCATGTCTGAATAGAATTTGCTGGCAAATTTGTATACCAAGTAAATGCTGTCTTTGACAACGACAATGGGAATAGCCTTAGCCTTAAATATTCATTTATTCCAGCCTCTCCACATTGTGCTAAAAAACGACCTACATGCTCCACAGTTGACTGATCTTTCTCACTTGTGAATACAGCAAATTCTGGCATTTTAAAACCCCTTGGATATGGGATGTTATCAACCCAATCAGGATGTAGCTTCATGTATACAGGTCTTGGTGTGCCTCTCTCTGCTCCCAATTGTTGCATTACCAACTCTGCAACTCTATCTGGGTTCCATGGCCTTAAATTCTGCTAGCCCAACCAAGGATCCTGCCTCATAGAGTCAACCTGCTAAGGTCTGTTCATGCCTTGTTGATCCATATCGAAGTTAATGGGTGGCGGCCTGTAGAGAGGATTTTCCACCACATGTGGGTATGGTTGAGTTGTAGGCGGCCTCATAGGATCAATATTAGGCACATTCACAAGTGGAGGTATATTCCATAGTGGTGGTAGATTCGAGACCATGGGATCGATCACGTTAGCATCAGTGGGGCCAGTTTGAGGGAAATTGTAACCACTCACACCATTCACTAGGTTCGCTGTCGTAGGATTCTCCGGCCTCGGTATAATTCTTATTGGAGGTTGCAGATTCGATCATCCACTACCATTATACCCAACATTGGGATGTCCCGATGCTGGTGGAAATGGTATTGTACTAGGGGGATTTGCATAAAAGGGAGGAACTTGAGAAGATGAACTAGGACGCGATATTACCTCGTTTATGGCGTTGATCATCATAGGCTTTATCACATCCGTGACATGACGCACTATATGGTTGGTGAGATCGTTCTGCTGGTCCTCAAACATTCTCCTCATCGTGGCTACCAAAGTGTTGTCAGGTGCCAACGCGTGGGTTTGTTCTTCATTTAATTGTCGAGGAATATCAGCATTGTGATGAGGTATTTCCTCATTAGCAGCCGAATGCTCAGATTGTGCTCCATCATCTGGGTTATTGATATTACCAACCGATACTCCTTCTGATTGACCTCTGGTTCTCACCATTTCTCCTAATCTCTCCACACAGGTCTCACTGGGCGTGCCAAAAAGATGTTCGCTCGTTTTTGCAACGAGAAATATTTTTCACCGGAATTTAGTCTTCGATTTTTATTAAGAGGGTTCTATGGTTCAACTTTCGAAGAGAAATTTTAGCAAGAACACGAAGCAACACAAAGGGGTGTGAAATGGGTAGGAAATCAGTGGATTGAATATGGATTTGAGATCAACAAGGGTTCAGGCTACATTACAATACTCCTACGAAAGCAGTAGAAGACTTGAAAATAAGCTTTAGTTGCAGAAACTGTAAATACCGGAAAGGAAGGTACAGGGAAGTTAAAGTACATATAAACTTGAGTGTTCTTGGATATGTCTTTTTTTCTTTTCTTTTTCTTGCTCTTCTCTTTTGAGTATTTGTATTCTTTAGCTTTCCATAACCGTTTGTCGGTTATTTTCTTGCTTTCAAACTTTGAATCTTGGCGCCTTCAATACCTTCCCATTCGCCCACGTTTTATCCGCCAAAACTTGATCTTCAACCGTCAACATGGCTTCGAATTTGAATCTCTTCCAGTAACCGCCGTGAACTGTTCGCGTTCACTATCTGGATTTCTTGCTCATAACTTCTTGCTGACGTGGCTGGTTTGGCCATCCTGCGGTTCCTTTCAACTTCGCATTCCTCTTATTGCTGGCCTTTTACAATTTCGGTATGTCTAGAATCTTACCGAATTTCAAAAATCAATGACCTTATTCTCTTACTTCCCGAATATCAGGTTTAGACTTCTGGCCATTTCTGTATGTTACAAACAACTTACCGAACTTCTCAGATTCTCAGAGTAGTTTGTTGTTCCCAATTTACCGATTTTCGGGATATGATGATACCGAAGTCAATTCGGTAACTCATTATTATTTGGTGTCAACACATCTCTTATTTCTTCTCAACTTCATTCAAAATCACTAAATCTTCATCAAAGAATTCAAGTAGCTGATTCCACCCACTGGAAAAAGCCATGGTCCTTACCATTTCTATACATCAGTCAAAGTCACGGCCATTCTAATTTCGCTATTGAAAACAATTGTCAGCCATAATTATTTTACTTGGGCAACGGCGGACCTTGGATCAACCAGTTGTTGAGAGATTGCATTAAGAACATGAAAACAAATTCCCATCGAACTTATTATTTACTCTCTTTGATAAGATAAGAACAGTGAGGAGAGACCACTCAATATCGCTTGTGGTCAACAAGAGAGGAGAACATGAACGCAAAGTCAACATCTCGATGATGCATTGTGATTTTGGGGGTTCTCCAGCTGAAATAAGAGCTGTGTCAAAATCAGCCAATACCTTTCTTGCTCCTGTTGTTTGCCCCACGCATGCACCAATCAATGAAGGCACAAAAATGTTAAGAGCAGAAAATCAAAAGAGCTTACAATCAGACAAGTCGGTCATATTCAAGAACCTTATGACAAGTACAAAAATCAAAAGACAGCCCCAACCCACCAATGGGCGATAAACAAAACAACAAAATGCTCGTTGTGCTATGGAACTATGTGGGTTGGCTTACTCTCTCTTTAGTTCCTTGGGGGTTTTTCTGGTGGCAGATGGGATTGTGAATGGGGATGGGACTGCGAAAGTTTTTCGTCTGGAGGTAATGCTCGTAGCAAATATCTACGAATAACCTCGTAACCGGTATGTGTAACAACACCAGATAGAATAGTCTTGGGTAAATTTGGGAAAAAGCCTCGATAAAACCCAGGAATACCGTCCTTCCGATACACTTTCTTGGCACAATCAATGACTCCCGCATGTCCATGTCCCTTCTCTTGCAACTTGGTACGTACCACCTGAAAAGACAAAGTTCCAATCAGTTCCTTGTGCACACAAACACAAGCAAATATGTGAAAGTTACACACGATGCTTTCACGTAATAGAGAGAATTATGAAACAATATAACTCTCCAATCCAGAAAAGAAAAAACACCTCATGTGGAAAAGTCATGGCGGAGGCAAGGAGCTTAGACATTGAGGCGGCAATCGCTACATTTGTGGAACTAAGTTGATCCACAGCTGTATTATCTGGAAACACATTACAGACAAGAAGCAATGACTGTGTCAAAATAACAAAGACCAAAAAAATAATTAATGTACCCACTTAGAACAAGCATATACCTTTTCTCGCTAGGTACTGCTTGATCATCTCAAATGCTGGATAGAAAATTGCAACATGAACTAGTCCGGCAAATGATGGGAGAATGCCACTGTTCCAAAAGAAGTGCACATAATAAATTGAGATATTCCTCAAAGAATGTCTGGACTTTGGGTATCACTCCGAGCAGCAGCAAACACTGACCTATACAAACCACGGAGACCTTCCTCACGTGCAATCCTGCTTAAAGCGTGTGGAAGTGGTTCTGGCCTCGTGCCCTGTGGCTGTGTCTACAATAAGAAAGGCAACTAAATGTCTTAAGTGAAGTCTGAAAAACTAACCCTTCACTCCGCACAATCCTTGCATTTTTACTTTTCTAGCAGTGACCTG
The DNA here is from genome assembly GCA_029784005.1 of Lenwebbia sp. NSW1173648. NCBI lineage: Eukaryota > Viridiplantae > Streptophyta > Magnoliopsida > Myrtales > Myrtaceae > Lenwebbia > Lenwebbia sp. NSW1173648. The sequence goes on from JARCGZ010000011.1 coordinate 5,484,125, forward strand.
CTGCTACAATTAAAACCGAAAACAGAATTTCTTCTGTGAAGCTAGAAACTTTAAAACCAAGGACTACAGAGGATATATGCCCACTGCAAATAGAGTGCAGGACTTTAGATGGACAAGACAAACATGAGGTTACTATTCCCAGCAACATCTAAACTTTCTCATCGAAACTTTTTGCCATGTTTACCAAACATAAGCAAGACAGCTGAAAAAATCATTTGCAAAAATTATATCGCGGCTTCTGGGGCCAGGTCACACCTGAGATATCAAGAATAACCGAAGCTTGGTGTGGTGCAACTATTTTGTAGTCTGAAACTGTAAGGACCCTAAGGGGCTACCATTGTGTAATATTGTCCGCTTTGGGATAAAACGCGTGACACAGAATAGAAAACCCTAAGCCTTATCAACTAGCTCAGGACTCCTCCCTAGGCGATGTGTGACAAAAGACATGCGCTTAGCCTCACCTGCGTACTGCCAAGGCGTTGCACTAGCCCGTGCCAAGGTGTTGCACTAGCCCGTCCCTTTGTACTTATCAGGTCTGGGTCTTCACATTCTCCCCTCCTTCGAGGACAACGCCCTCGCTGTGGCCCCACACGCGGTTGGGAGTCGGCTCTGATACCACCTGTCAGGACCCTAAGGGACTATCACTGTGTAATATTGTCAGCTTTGGGCCGAAACCCTCACAGCTTTAAAACGCGTTACACAGAGTAGAGAACCTCGAGCCTTATCACCTAGCCTAGGACTCCCCCCTTGGCGATGTGGGACAGAAGACATGTGCTTAGCCGCGCCCGCGTACTGTCAAGGCATTGCACTAGCCCGTCCCTCCGTACTTACCGAATTTGGGTCGTCATAGAAACTCTCATCCGAGAGGAAAACACTAAGGCAGAATACCCACTGATCAACTTACCTGGCGTCTGGTCACTACAACCCATAAAGGATTTGTACCGATTGCTCCGGCAGCTCCAGCAACCACAGCAACTATCGAGTTCACACTGGTGCTCACTTGATTGCCATTATCAACTGCATCCAAAGACATTATGCTCTTTATAAGGTCCAAGGAAAAAGTATACATGAATGGAATTCATTTCCAACATTTACAATCCTCAATGCTGATAAAATGTATTCAAAGAAAAGCTTCGATCTACGAGATCTGTTGTTAGGTAAATGATACTGTGATAGCCAACCATGTGAATGGACTAGGCCCTTAAGTCTATCGCGAACAGGGAATTGGACCTGCAAACAAATGAGTATTCTATCATTTGAAAGAGCATACAAAGCAAACACGTGACATCTCGCATGCATCACATAATGTGAGACAAAATCATTTAACTTGTAAAAATCACCAACTTGCAAAGGTCCAGCAGATTATCTAAGATGATATATTGACTAATAAGACGTAAAATAGACTGCAGCAGAATTTTCTTAGATGGCAATTCCTTTTTCCTGAACTGTAAAGAAACTTGTTTTCCTGACCATTGTCTTCCTGGAGTATCAATAAATTGTGAGTGTAACATGCACATAAAAGATATGCAGAATCCAAACGGGGTTCCTTATCTCCCAGGTAAGAAATTAGCACTGTAAATATTTCTCCCAGCCACCAATTCTTTTCTGCAATAAGAGGCACATATAGTTCCTCACTCCATATGAGTTGTTGTTTCGAGACCATGTCCCAGCTTATTTCCACTATGAATTGATTGTGAAGCATTAACTGCAAGAACTTTGTGGCTGAGCACCCTTTTCCTTTGGTGCTTACCAGATGTCGACGGAAGTAAAAGGTGATTATAGTAAGAATGATATCAGCTAACAGTGGCGGTATAACAGCTAACAAGAGTTGGTCACTGACCAGCACTAGCACTCAATCTCCACCAATAGATGATGATATAGGTGGCTGCCTAATCAGTATTTGATAGATGAAAATTCGAAATTATAATCAGATGATAACCAGGTTGGGAGCTGTCGGCGAGAAAATCAGCATAACCAAGTTCTTATCGACAATAGCAACAGATGCAATCCAATTTTCTTTCACAGACTAAAACTAACAATTCCAGTCAATAGAAGAAAAAAAATACTAATACTCACAGCACTGTCCAGACTAAGAGCCAGAATTGTTGGTGAGAGACCACTGAACAGTCCCTTCCTGCCGTCATTCTTTGCTATGTTCAGTAGGCTTGTGATTATAACTCTTCCTGCGTGTCATAGGGAAAATGATGGAACAGCAACATATAATATTAGACATAACTACTAAAACTTGAAGAGATAGGTAAACCGAAAAACTGTTTCAGGCGCACTGACTAATTTTCTGAGTAATCACAAGTAATAGTTCCAGAAAGAGAGGAAACACAGATGTAGAAGATTTAATCATAAGAGTATTGAGGCATTCTCAAGGTCAACATGTTGCAAGAATGCCAAGATAAACAGTTGAAGATCGATGGTGGAAGGATATGCGCTTATTAACTTGATGGGAAAGAACACCTTGGAAAATTTCCGACGCCGTTCAATCTATTAGTTGCATAATACTAGGTTGACTATACTGTAGTATCATTATGGCAATAGGATAAGTCCCGCAATGGCCATTGAAACGGGATCACACTTAAGACTCCAACCCAACATTTAACTACATCTTCCAAGAAAGATCATACCTTTGGGACCAGAGAGACCCCGATCGGCCTGTAGTCTCTTCTTGATAACTTCCAAGGGACAAAAAATGGAGGCCGCGATAGCACCTGCAACTCATATCAACAACCGATCACAAACCAGCTACCAAAACCAGAGCCACGAGCTACTATCCAACGCGTCAATGAACAAGCGCGCAAAAATCAAGCCATTCGCCTAAATTCCCGCTGTTTTGCTCGCAGCACCCATAGCACCAGAAACGGAAATCGCCAGTAGCATGGCAAGACCATCGCTACTGACAAAATGAAGCTAAGAATTTCGAAGTTGATAAGCGCACCTGCAGCTGCACCAGCAAAGATATCCCGAGCGCTACCGCCAGCTGCAACATGCGAAGCTCCGCTCATCCTCAAGCTCGGCCTTCAGAATAATCCCGGCGATTTCAAGGAACTTGGATCGAAATTGCAACGCAGATCTGCAAGTAAACTTGGCTGAACGAATTCAATTAGTCCATATGTATAATAAGCATAGAGAGAGCGGGTGCATGGGGAAATGAAAAGTCCTCCGATGCGTCAACTAATTAAACCTTATTAAAAAGGTTTAATTAGTTGACGGGAGGACTTAGCCTTTGGTCACGCGTGAAACCCTTCAAGCAAGTCTTCTCCGAATTTTCCCTCTCGCTGCGTCTTCCTGTGTGCCCTTATGATATATGTGGGATAATCAAATCCGTACAGCCAAGTTTATCGGGTACATCTGCGATGCAATTTCGCTTCAACTTCCTTGAAATCGTCGAGATTCTTCTAAGGATAACCGAAGCTTCGCACAGCACCGATGGCGGTAGCACTCAGAGATTTCTTCTGCATTCTGGTGCCGGGGCAGCTGCAGGTTCGCTTATCATTTTCAAATGGCTATTTCTGCATGCTTGTTGATTGCCGTTTTGGATGGTAACTAGTGGTTCTGGTTTTCATAGCTGGGTTGCGAGGGGTTAATATGACTTGCAGGTGCTATTGCGTCCCTGGTTGTTTTCCTCTGGATGTTATCGAGACGAGACTACAGATCCCTGGCGTTCCCACAGTCATTAAAGCATAATCTGTTGCCGCTTGATGAGAACGAACTTTTTCTCGCTTTGTCGATGAAGATTGAGATGGGTTTGGCTGAGCTGGTGAGGACAAGCTATTGTACAAAGGCCAGATGGTCTTTCTTCTTTCTGAATTGTAGTTGTAAGTTCACACTCGTTCACACCCGAACCTCAACCTCTTGGCAAGGAAGGCAATTGCTCTACCGTTGAGCAATTTCCTCCTGCTATTGGGGGAGGGAGTACGGCTAATGTATGGAAATTGGAAGCTGCCGTCCAAATTTTGAAAAATATATTTTATTCGAGGTTTGTCTCCGTAGGTGCAATTTCTTTCAATTTGCCGTACAGTGCATCCACTGGATATGCAAATTCGTTTACTAAATTCCTGTATGAATATCTAGATTTGACTGCATGACCTAAAACAGACAGAATGACAAGATCAATGCTTTATTTGTTTCACGGAAAACAACTTCCAAGAAAATATTTTTCGGATTTTCCGATGTTTGGTTTGCGGAAAAAAAAAAAAAAAAAGCTAATCAAGGAAAACATTTTGCACCCATGAAAAAAAATACCTTTAGAGGAAAACATTTTCCCTCTCTTTCCTCCCTCCACTCCTCCACATTTCTTTTCCTTTTAACTATTCTTTTTTTTAAACTATTTAAAAAATCAATTTTTTTAAAAAAAACTACATAAAAAATTGAAAATTTTAATATTTTTTCTTTTTTCTTTTCTTTTCTTTTCTTTTTTCTTCCACCGGTCGCCGGCCACGACAACAGCCGGTGTCTAGCCATGGCCAAAGGCGAGGCTCCAACTCGCCCATGGCCGGTGAGCGAGGATGAGCCTCGCCTGACTCGAGCGAGGCGAGGCCTTGCCTCGCCGACATCGAGCTCGGCCTCGACTGGCCAAATCCGGCGAGGCGAAGCTCGGCCTCGCTTCGCCTTACCTGGCCAGAGCCGATAAGGCGAGGCTGAGCTCGAGGTCGGGGAGGCCTCACCTCACCTTGCCGACCACGAGCGAGCTGGAGCCTCGCCGTGGCCGGCAATTGGCGGAGGAAGAAAAAAAGAGAAAAATAAAATAAAAGATAGAAGATATTTAATAATCTAAAATATAAAAATATTAAGAATCAAAAAAATATTTAAAGATATAAATCTATTTAAAAATTCAAAATTTTCCTTACCAAACAGCGGAAATTATCTTCCAATTCATTTTTAGGTTTTAGCCAAACACCGGAAAGTATCGTCATTTTCCTGAAAACGTCTTCTTGCAAAATATTTTCCAAAAACACCACATTTTCCACGAAACATACGGAAACTAAGATAAATAATGGAAATTCGCAAGAAGTTTAGGTGGACAACTTCAGTGTGCAGAAGCCATGAGTGGATTTTCCAGATAGTAATAGGGCTTCTCAACAACTTTAGTGTGAAGGAGTTGTTGAGATATGACTGACATCATTAGGAATAATCTGGAAAGCCCAAAATCTGCAACTTTGACACCAAAATGCTTGTTGAGAAGGAGGTTAATAGTTGTCATATCGCGATGGGTAATGTTTAGGGGTGAGCATGATTTCAGGGTAGAACTTGAAATCTGAAATTGGAACTGTTGGGAATAGATCCGGTTTCAGGTTCCAAGATATGCAATGTAGGTTTCAGGTTCCAAAAATTAGGGGACCTGTTCCAATGGGTAGGTTTCAGATTCTAGATAGATGAAACCTGGAACCTATAATCTATAAAAGTTCTTATGTTTTCCTTGGTATATATCTTCACGAGATACTACGGTAGTCCATATCGTCCGATGATGAGTGTATAATCTGAAACCACTAGTCTCAACTTCCATTTCTGACGATATTTATGACTGAGACTTTTACTTTGTTAATGTTTCATATTTATTCGTGTGACTAATTATGAGTTGTGGTCAGTAAATTGTAGCAGCAAATGGTGGTCATTAAAGGTGATGATTCACTGCAATCGTTCAATTAAAAATATAGGTGGAACCTGGGTAGAACCTGGAACCGACCTTAGAACCTCTGTCAGGATAGGTTCCAGGTTTCAGGAAATGCAGGGTAGATTCCAAATTTCAAAAAATGAGGAATCTGTTCTTATGGGTAGGTTCCAGGTTCCAAGTGAAACTTGTACGGAATCTAAAACCGCTCACCCCTAGCAATGTCAGAAGCATGGAGGTATGCGAATGCAATGGTGGTCTTTGGCGGTGCTCACACGGGCAATGCCGGGGAACGTAGTGAGGTTTGCTTATTATGCTGTGTATATGATCAGCCTCGGTGCCATTGGAGACATACTCATAGGCGAGTTTAAGGTCATGGCTGTGACCGGATGTGCAACCACAAAGCGAGACGAGGCTTTTGTGGTGCCAGCGGGTGACGGTCACTTCGTCGTTCATGAACTGCTTCACCCTCCGGTAGAAGTTCATGGCTGGGACGGAACGTGCAACCGCCAGGTTTTGTTGCTAAGTTAAAATCTTAAGGATTGTCAATCTCGTTTGCACGTGATATAAAATGACATAGTTTTATCTACTTCATTTATGTGCTTCTGTACTGAGAACAGGGGAGACATCAGGGATTCAACATATACTCTCCCATTGACAAGAGAGAACAGGGGAGACATCTCAATATCGTTTGTGGTCAGCAAGAGAGGAAAACCTGAAGGCAAAGTCAACATCTCGAAGATGCATTGTGATTTTGGGGTTCTCCAGCTGAAATAAGAGCTGTGTGAAACTCAGCCGATACGTTTCTTGCCCATGTTGTTGCCCCACGCATGCACCAATCAATGAAGGCACAAAAATATTAAGAGCGCAGGTGCACCACAGTAAATCAATAGTGCTTACAATTAGACATCTCGGTCAATATTCAACAATCATGTAACAAGTACAAAAATCAAAAGACAGCCCCAACCCAACAATGGGTGATAAATTAAACAACAAAAAGATCATTCTTTTATTCACCTCCGCAACAATTCTTTGTAAACATTTTAAAAAAAAAATTATCAAAATCAGAAAATGGAATACATCAGATAATCTAATCAACTTATGCTGTTAGCTGCTCTTTCTTTCCCTATGGAACTATGTGGGTTGGGTTACGTGAGTGGGCCTGCGATTGTTGAGAGACTCCACTATTTATTCCCTCTTTAGTTCCTTGGGTTTCAGGTTGAGGATGGGATTGCGAATGTCGATGCGACTGCGAATGTCTTTCATCGGGAGGTAATACTTGGTGCAAAAAAAATCTATGTATCATCTCGTAACTGGTAAATGTAATAACGGCGGATGGAGTAGTCCTCAGTAAATTTGTAGCACAGCCTCGATAAAACCCAGGAATACCCTCCTTCCGAAACACTTTCTTTACACAATCAACAACTCCCACATACCTAACCTTAGCTCCATGTCCCTGCTCTTGCAACCGGGAACGTACCACCTGAATAGACAAAGTTCTAATCAGTTCCTTGTGCACACAAACATAAGCAAATAGGTGAAAGTTACACGCGATGCTTTCACTTACTAGAGAGAACTATGAAACTATAACTCTCCAGTCCAGAAAAGAAAAATACCTCATGTGGATAAGTCATGATGGAGGCAAGGAGCTTAGATATTGAGGAGGCAATTGCTACACTTCCGGGACTAAGTCGATCGACAGTCGTATTATCTGGAAACAAATTACAGACAAAAAGCAATAACTGTGTCAAAGTAACAAACATACAAAAACAAAATTTTCATGCACCCACTTAGAACAAGCATATACCTCTTTTCGCTATGTAACATTTGATCTTCTCGTATGCTGGAAACTGAATTGCAACATGGCTTATTCCTATTAATGATGGGAGAATGCCACTGTACCAAACAAAGAAGTGGGGTGGGGGGGGGGGGGGGGGGGATACCAATAGTAAGTGAAATATTCCTCAAAGAATGTCTGGACTATTCCAATCAGTAGCAAAAACTGACCTATACAAACCACGGAGACCTTCCTCACGTGCAATCCGCCTTAAAGCAGAAGGTACACTTCCGTATGGAACCACGTCTGGCCTCATACCCTGTGTCTACAATAAGAAAGGCAAATAATGTCGCAAGTGTAAGTTCTAAAAGGATAATCCTTACACTTTTACTTTGCTAGCAGTGACCTGCTGCTAAAATTAAAAGAGAAAACAGGATTTATCTTATGAAGCTAGAATTTTAAACGCAAGGATCACAGAGGATTTATGCCCATTCCAAATAAACTGTGGGACTTTTTAGATGGAGAAGACAAATATGAAATCAGTATTCCCAGCAACATCTAATCTTTCTAATTGAATTTTTTTTGCAATTTTTACCAAACATAAGCAACACAGATGAAATCATTTGGGGAAATTATATCACGACTTCTGGGGCTAGTTTCTGAAGTTACCCAAGCCAAGCGACCAGGTTGAATCTGAGATATCAAGAATAACTGAAGCTTGGTGTGGTGCAATTCTTTTGTAGTCTGAAACTCTCATCATAGAGGAAACTCACCAAGGCAGAATAACCACTGACCAACTTACTTGGAGTCTGGTTTTTACAACCCACAAAGGATTTGTAGTGATTGCTGTGGCAACTCCAGCACCCGCAGCAGCTATCATGTTGGCACCCGTGCTTACTTGATTGCCATTATCATCTGCATCCAAAGACATCAAATGCTTTATAAGATCAAAGGACAAAGTATACATCAATCAACTTCATTTACAACATATATAATCCCCAAATGCTGACAAAATATATATCCAATGAAAAGCTTAGATCTAGGAGATCTGCTGTTCAGTAAATGATTCTGTGAATACCAACCATGTGAATGGACTAGCCCCTTAAGTTTCTCGTAAACTGTGAAGTAGACCTACATATAGATGAGCATTCTGTCATTTAAAAAAGTATATAAAGCAAACACGTGATATCTCGCATGCATCGCGTAATGTGCAACAAAATCATTTAACTTGTAACAATCAGCCACTTGCAAAGGTCCAGCATTATCTAAGACGATAGAAGGAACATCCCAGATTGACTAATGAGATGTAAAATTGACCGCAGCAGAATTTTCTTACATGGAAAATAAGTATTCCTGAACTGTAAAGTTCCTTATCTACTAAATTCAGTTTTATTCACTAAATTGTGTGTACAACATGCACATATAAGATATGTAGAATCCAAAAAAAGTTCCTTATCTAGCAGCTAAGAAATTAGCACTGTAGATATTTTCCCCAGCCACCAATAGCTTTAATTCATGCAAGGAACACATAGTTTCCTCACTCCACATATGCTGTTGTTTAGAGACCATGTCCCAGCTTACTTCCACCATGAATTGATTATGAAGCATTAACTGGAAGAACTTTGTGGCAGAGCACCCTTTTCTTTTGGTGCTTACTAGATGACTAGATGTCTACATAAGTAAAAGGTGATTATAGTAAGAACGGTATTAGTTAACAGCGGCGGTGTAAAAGCTAACAAGAGGTGGTCACTGGTCACAGACCAGCACTGCCACCTAATCTCCACCAACAGATGATGAGATATGTGGTTGCCTAATCAGATGATAACGAGGTTGGGAGCTGTTAGCTTGAAAATCAGCACAACAAATATTTCCTCTTGACAATAGCGACAGATCCGATCTAATTTCTTTCGCAGACTAAAATTGACAAGTCTAGTCAATAGAAGAAAAAGTAGTAATACTCACAGCCCAGTTTGGAAGAAGAGCCAGAATTGTTGGTGAGAGACCACGGTACAGTCCCTTCACGCCTTCCTGCTTTACTATGTTCTGTAGGCTTGTGATTATAATGCTTCCTGCGTGTAAATGGGAAAGAGATGGAACAGCAACATACAATATTAGACAGAACCACTAAAAACTTGAAGAGATAGGTAAACCCAAAAACTGTTTCAGGAGCACTGATTGCTTTTCTGAGTAATCATAAGTACTAGTTCCAGAAAGCGAGCAATCAAGAGATGTACAAGATATAACCATAAGAGTTTTGCGGCGTTCTCAAGGTCTGCAAGAATACACAAGATAAACAGTTGAAGATCAATGGGAGAAGGATACGTGCTTATTAAGTTGGAAGAAAAGACGAGCCTGGAAAATTTCAGATGCCATTCATTCAATTAGTTGCATAATACTAGGTTGACCATACTCTAGTATTAGTATGACAATCTCTTTCCTTTTCCATTTACCAGCTCATGCTTTCCGAACAGTTACCATCTTCAAACACTGTAATCTACTATTTTCACTTAGTTCCACCTATAAGTAATAGTTATTGTCCTTTTGCCTATCAGGGAACTTGAAAAATGTTGCTTTTTACATGTCACACCTGTCAGGTTTAAAACCCGACGAATTCACACCTCACAAGGTTGGAAAAATCTACCTATGAAACAGCTATTAAACTTTAAAGGAAAGTAGAATGAAATGAATTGCCACCTCTTATTTCCTCTCGCATCTTTCAAATCCACGAAAACTTACTGAATGTGTGATACTAACCCTAGAGCAACTCCATCAAAGAATTCAGGTAGCTGATTCCACCCAGTGGAAAAAGGCCTGGTTATCACTATTTCTACACATTAGCCAAAGTCAGGGCCATTCTAATTTCACTATTTGAAGACAATAATCAGTTATAAAATATTTCAATCTGGCAATCGCAGACTTTGAATCAACTAGTTGTTGAGAAAACCTCCCTGCCATTAAAATGGGAAAATTAAGGAGGATGCTTGTATCCTAAATCAATGGTTCGTAATCCACTTAGATGTAGTCTTCCCTAGCAAATATTGAACTCTTGATCCTGGGTGAAAGAGCTTTACAAAAACTCTAAATTCTCCTCAGGCTCTGCTGTTCTCAATGAAAGATCTGAAAAAAAATTCTGAAGAATAGTCACGTATAGGCCTATTCTTTGTTGATTGGGTTGGCAATAGGAGAAGTCCACAAATAACCATTCAAAAAGGATCATAAGTAAGACTCTAACCCAATATTCAGCAAACAAAGCACCTAGAAGAAAATCGTCAGCCTTAGGCTTAATTCTGTTAGAGATAGAATTGTGTCTCATCATCTCAAAGCACAACATCAGAATTTAGCAAACAGAGGGCTGACCCTAAGTTCTTGACAAAGGCAACCTTGACAACTTCACATGGGGAAATTGGGCAAGGTGAATATAAATAGGCAAAGGGACTCTTACAAACGGATTTAGAAACAGCTTTGGTACTATTTGACTCCTAGTTGGCTCTGCTTGAACTCTTTAGGCACATTCCCCTTGTGCTTTTTCGTTTGATAGATGACACCCCCGTTGCCCTTAACCCTATAACCACCCATTGGTGTTACTCAACTACACCAGAAAAGTTGTGAGACTGTATTGACCCATATATGTAGACTTGAGAGAGCCAAGTGAGCTGTTCGCCGAAAATAGTTCAAATTCCTAATATAGGCTAAGAATCTTCAATAGGGAGACTCTGGTGAAGCACTGGCCCCCTCTCAATTAACACCGATCTAATTAAGCACGGAATGAACATAATTTCCCTAAGAGATTTATGTAATGGATTGAAGTACTGAATGCAGGCAAAACAATCATCTGACCATGCCTTCATTACCTAACTCTTCAACTTGCGATATTTTTAAATGAGACTCTTGCAAAATTATGATCGGTGTTCTTCTTACCGCATGTTTTTGTCAACCCAGGTAGTATTTTGACCGACCAAATGGACCCTCACCCTATTTGCTAGAGCCAGCAGTAGTCAAGACCTATTATTATCAGGAAAATTCACTCATGGCTTCGACGCACTGAAGTCCCTCATCTAAAATTCCTGCAAATTCCCATAACTTATGCTAATCTTATCATTCTGTCTGTTTTAGGTCACACGGTAAAAGTTAGATGTCCATACTGGAATTTAATTAATGAATTGGTATATCATGGACACACTATACAACAAATTGAAAGAAATTACACCTAGAGAAACAAAACTCACAAAACCATCGATAGTTTAAAATTTGGACGGCAGCCATACTATAGCCGCATCCGTCCCCCAATAGCTCGAGCAAATAGCTTAATGGTAGAGCATAGCCTTCCTTGCCAAGAGGTTGAGGTTCAAGTGTGTACTATACTACATCTCACAGAAAAAAAAAAAAAGCATCTTCTCTTGTACAGTAGCTTTTCTTTTAACTTCAGCAGCTAAGCATTACAAGCTCAAACAAGCCCACCTTAATCTTCATCACCAAAGCGCGACAAAGTTCATTCTCTCAAGAGGCAACTGCATATTCCAAAAGAGATCATACCTTTATGACCAGAGGGAACGCCATGGACCTGTAGTCTCGTCTTGATAACATCCAAGGGACAAACAAAGGTGGCCGCAATAGCACCTGCAAGTCAAATTAACAACCAATTCACAAACCAGCTACAAAACCAGAACCAAGCCACCAAGCAAAGCATCAATCAACAAGCACGCAAAAAATGAAGCCATTCGACCGCAGCATCCATAGCACCAGAAAAGAAGATTGCCAGTAGCATCACAAGGCCGTCACTGCTGAAACAACGAAACCAAAGAATTCCGGAGCCGACAATCTTACCTGCAGCTGCACCGGCAGCACCATGGCAGAGGAAATCTCGAGTGCTCCCGCCATCGGCGGCGTGCGAAGCGCCGGTCATCCTCAAGCTCCACCTTCAGAAGAATCCGGGCTATTTCAAGAACTTGAAGCCAAATTGCATCGCAGATCTGCCTATAAACTTAGCCGTAAGGGTTCGATTACTCCACATATATAATAAGAAGGACGCACAGAGAGACGGAGAGAGAGAGGGAAAATTTGGGGTAAACTTGTTTGAAGGGTTTGACAGGTTTGATTCGGTCTTATGGCAGAGAATGGCAAGACGCCATTTTGAACGGAGAGTGGAGAACGAGAATTCGATTGACGAAGGACGCGTCGCGCTTCGGCAACTACTACGAAGAAGAAGAAGAAGAAGAAAGAAGGAAGAAATCGATGAGGATCGGTGGGAAAAAGGAAAAAATTTAGGGGTGACTTGACTCTGTATTTATTGAGAAGTTGCAGTCCATGAGAATCTAAACAAAGGTTAAAGAGCTTTTGCGTTTATCTCGTTTTCTGACCAGCAATGAATGACCAGCCAATTTCGCTCCCCGTTTTCTCTAAGATAAGCACAGAAATTGGAGCCTTGTCCTTTGAATAAAGACACCGGTAAAACATCAATGAAGATTTTACTCCTCAAAAGTTTTGAAGCGAACTCACTCTAATTTATTGTGGTTATCCATTTCGAGTCGTGTCCGCGCCATTATCATTAACTCGACTTTCAACGTCGCACGTCGTTTGATCTTATGTCGTCTCGATGGTTGATTGTCGCAGATCTTGCTTTATGATCGTTGGGGTCTTTCTCTCTGTTCCATCGAGTACCGGATAAATTGACCCGTAAAAATTTGAGAACCATCGGGGGTTCGGTTGAGTTTCCCATGTAATTAGTGAATTATGTGAATAGTAATGAAGATCTTGATCTCTTATAAGTATCTAGATATTTTGTGGACTGAGTGAAGAAAACATGAGGATTTGTGTCAATTTTTTTTATTTTTATTTTGGTGGAGTTTTTGATGTCATAGTTAAAGGGATTTGAGTGTAGTGATCAAGTTGTGTGGTGAAGTTTTTTTTTGTTGGTTATGTTGATTAGAAGGGGATTATTTGGATGATTATTAAGGAAGTAAGAGGGGATGTGTCTATCTAGATTTGAATGGGATGCTAACATTGGAGATTAACTAAGATTTTAATTTGATGTTCGATGCTTTGTGGATGGAAGGAGATGAAAAACAAAGGGCACTCGGATTTGGATATGTGTGGTTCGAGGAGATATAGCTGTGACGTGAATTTTGTAATTCTTACTGCAATTATTCGCGGATAAGAAGGAGGTAAGAGTTTGCGGATTGATCTGTTCCTGTATCAGGAGTTGCCTAAATTACTTGTGGGATTAAGAATAAGAGAAGCCCCGATTGAGAAATTATGTAAATGGCTCTCCATCACTTCTATATATGTCAGTATTTATAAAGTGAAAAGTTATTTAATTCGTCGGTATAGTATATAAATCAGGGGAAAAAATCACCAAAAACCCTAAATTATGCCCACTGTGACAGTATAATACCATAAAAAAAAACCTCCAACTTTAGCTCTTGTCTCAATTCTGCCTTTTGTCTCAAAAAAAAAACCTCAAACTTTACGTCCAATCTCAATTATATCCTAAACTTTTTTCTATCCCATAAAAAAAACGTCAACTTTAGGTCATGTCCCAATTCTATCCTAAACTTTTTTTGTCTCATAAAAAACTCTCAACTTTAGGCCCAATACCGATTCTACCCTAAACTATTTTTTGTGTCATAAAAAATCCCAGATTTAGGTCCGATTTTAATTTTTCTCTGATTTTTTTGTCTCATAAAAGATCACTAACTTTTACTTGAGGCTTAAATCTGCCTCCATTAACCCTCCGTCAAAATCGCCCTTAGTGATTTGCCATCGGTCTTCGAACTTTCGTGCTTGAGAATGTTCCATCTCTCAGGGTCGGAGAGCTCGCACTCGAGAAGCTCGAATAGCTCATGCTTGGGAACTTTCCATTTATCGATTTTCATCGAGAAATTTTGGATGGAGGGTTAACGAGGGCAGATTTGTAACTCAAGTAAAAGTTTGATTTCTTATGTAAAAAATTTAGGGTGGATGTGGGAGTAAGCAGTAAAATTGAGACAATACCTAAAGCTGTGAGCTTTTCATAGGTCAAAAAAAAATTAAGGCAGAATTGGGACAGAACCTAAAGTTGAGGATTTTTTATGGGATAGAAAAAAGTTTAGGATAGAATTGAAATTGAACCTAAAGTTTGAGGTTTTTTATGAGACAAAAGGTATAATTAGGACAATAGCTAAAGTTAGAGGTTTTTTAGGGTATTAAGCCCAACTGTGACATATTTAGCTCAAACTTTTTGTGGCACAAATAACCCAAATTTGTACCCATGTGACATATTTACGCCAAACTTGTACAAGCGTGACACATTTACCTTAAATTTTTTTATTGAGACACCAAAAATCCCAAACTTGTATAGGGTGACATATTTATCTCAAAAATTGGTGTGAATGTGTCACATGCAACAAGTTTGAGATTTTTCATGTCACAATAGTTATAGGTAAATGTGTCGTACGAATATAAGTTTAGGGTTTTTGGTGTAACAAAAACAAAGCTTGGAGTAAATGTGTCATACGGGTACAAGTTTGGATTTTTGTTGTCGCAAAAATAAGTTTAGTGTAAAAGTGTCGTAGTGTGCATAGTTTAGAGTTTTTAGTGGCTTTTTCCCTATCAGTTATTATTATCGAGAAAAATATCGTTTGAATTATTGTATTATTTTAAGGATGCCTGGCACATCATTGGTCAAGTTGTTATGTCTGCTGTTTCTGTTTTTTCTCAGTTCATCAATGTTGCTTGGTGGTGTGAATTCTACTGCTGCTACCCTGGTTCCAAAAGGTACCTAATCACTCTAGAATGGGTGATTTTAGACCCATTTCTTGTTGCAATGTCATGTACAAATGTGTCACCAACCACTATCCTGGCGAAGAGGTTGAAAGGGGTATTCCATTATTGTATCAGTCTAAAGCAAACAGCTTTCACAAGTGGTAGCAGAATTCTGGACAATGTTTTATTGGCTTATGAACTTGTCCATAACCATAACTAGGCCTTTGATTCAGTAAACTGGAGCTTCTTGAACAATATTTCCAAGGCTATTGATTCTCCTCCTCAGTTTATTCAATGGATTCAAGCATGTGTTACTGATCCGCGCTTTGCCATCAAGGTTAATGGGAAATTGGCAGGTTATATGTTTGGCAAAAAGGAAAGGTGATCTTATGTCACCTTATCTCTTTGTTTGGCCACTGAAATCCTTTCTAAACTGTAACATGCTGCTGCTGACAGAGGGGACATCTTGCTTCATCCATTACGTAAGAATACTCACCTTACAAATTCAGGATTTGCTGATTTGCTTCTTTTTTCTGAATGGTGATAAGTATTCTTTGGAGGCTATTTTAGAAGGATTTGACAGGTTTAACATTCTCTCTGGGGTTGAAGTTAAAGTCCAGATAAAACTGTCACCTTCACTCTGTTATCTCTGATGAATTACAGCTCATTCTGTGACATCCCGTCCCACATCGCTTAGGGGGAGTCCTGGGCTGGTTTATAAAGGATTGGGTTCCAAGCCTTTTTCCAGAGGTGTCTGGGAGAAAACAAAACCGTGAGGACTGTGTGTCCAAAGCGGACAATATCGTGCAATTGGGACCCAGGGTCCTTACTCTTGGTATCAGAGCCGACTCCTGACAGCGTGTGGGGCCGCAGTGGGCGCTCGCTGGTGTACGCGGTGCAAGTGGGACCCAGGGTCCTTACACATTCTGAGGGTGGTTATCCTTATGTGAGGCACTTTGGTGTGCCTTTATTTTCTGGAAAGCTTTCAGTTCATGATTGTCAGCCTTTATTGATAAGATCTCTGGCAAATTCAAGCTATGGACTCCTAGAATCCCATCTTATGCTGCTCGGCTCCAGCTTAATAGTACTGTTATTCAAAACATCACCAATTATTGGTGCAATGTCTTCATTCTTCCAAAGAACATCATCAAGAATATTGAGCAGAAGATTGTGGCTTTACTCTGGAAAGGTGATACATATAATGCCGAAGTTGTTAAGGTGAGCCTAGATATTATCTGCTTGCCTAAGAAAGAGGGATGATTAAGCTCTAAGAGATTAGAATGGTGGAATAAAGCTTGTAGTTTTGCGGTGCTTATGGCTGATATTTGCTCGGGCATGGTCTCAGCAACCTATCTATAACTTATGTTAAAATAAATTAATGATACGATAGAGAGAAATTATCCAATCAGTCCTAAATCAACTATACGGACGTACCACATCAGCTATTTCTGACAAAAATTGGCCAAATTTACTACGTTGAAATTTCGTGCTAAGGTTTAGGACTAAATTGGCAAAATTAAAAAAGTTGAAGACTGAATTGGAATCCGTACATTAAGTTTATGATTGATTGGATAATTTTCTCGTCAAAATAGAGAGTGTAGGACGCTTTGGGGAATACCCACGATGGAATTTGCTTTCATCAACTGAGGTCCATGTTGTCGTATGATATGAGATGCATGAATAAGGATGTTCTTTTTATCTTATGATATGATTAATTGGCATTCGATATAGCAAAAGTATAAACTAATGGGTTACAAACACAACAAAAATATATGCAATGAAAGTGGAGAAAAGTACCCAAAAAAAGTCAACATAGTGAAATCATACCAATCCAATCACCTTTCTTTTTTGCCAATTGAGTCATAAATCTTTTGCATTTGTGCCATTTCAGTCAATCCAGCCAACTTTGGCAGGCCGGCACTGACATGGCAATCTAATAGTATTTTAATATTTTTCGAATTATTTATTTATTTATGTATGTTTCTTCTTTCTTCTTTCTTCTTTCTTCTTTCTTCTTTCAATCGGTCGCCGAACTGCATTTTTTTTCGTTCTTGATACGAGGTTTCTGGATAATATGTATCCCTAGCTAGGCCAGATACTATGTTTAGGGCGATTCCAATTCAATTTACAATTTATAGTAATATAATAATATTAATTATATTAAAATTTTGAATAATTTCCTTTTAATTAATTTTTTTATTCATATTATATTATATTTTCATATATTTTCAATTTCTCAATTTACTAAATTTTTATTTATTCTAGTTGCATTTGAATTCTATTTATTATTAAATATTTTCTTTCTATTTCGCCGACCCTCACCTCTGGCCAATCGCCAATCCGACGACTGACTAGAGGAAAAAGAAGAAAGAAAATAAAAAAATAAAAAAAAAATGATGTATTATTAAAAATTGCCACGTCAACGCCGACCGGTCAAAGTTGGCCGGATGGACTGAATTGTCACAAATACAAAAGATTTAGGACTCAATTGACAAAGAAAAAAAAGTTTAGAACTAAATTGGCACAGTTACAATACATTTAGAACTTTTTTTGGTAAATTTCCCAATGAAAGTGCATTATGTGCTCATGCAACGATTGTTTGTGCCAGGATCTAGCTAAAAACCGTGTCCACGGATGGGACTTGGGGGGCTAACGGGAGCTGTCGGTCTTTCCACCCTTTGGTCTTTAATGCAATTTTTAACAAGTGTATGCTATAATTAACACATCGTTTCAGCAAATATCTCCATCCTATAAGGTCGCCATTTAAGTATGGCAGAAGAAAGGTGGCCTCTCTTTTTTTTAAAACTCTTTTGAAGCTTGATCGAAGAGATTTTGGTTATTATGTCAGTCGCAACTCAAGTCAAATACTCTTTTAAAGTCGCTTCGCTGGTTTAAAACAAAAGGGCACGTCACAAAAATTAAGACGCCACAATCAATGTGTGCGTGCCTAAATTGAACTTGAAGTCAGATGTATAACAAAAGATATACATGAGATCCCCCTCGTAGTCAAGGCCAAAACGATGTCATCGCGTACAAGTAGGCTAACCCGATCCCTCCTTAATACGAGAGATTTCTAGGCATTAGCGGAGCGTCGAATCGCTCTCCGCCAACCAATCCCATCGAACCAAGTACCACCAAATATATTTCGTATTCACTAATTAGTTGGGTCGATGAATGACGTGATCCTGTAAGAGCCTACGCATATGTTCTTCTTTGACTTATCATTGTCGATTCAAGGAATAGTTTAAACAGAGCACCACTAGATCTAGACATCAAAAAGATGGAGCATTCCATTGTTAAAATTCTTCCCGGAATCATAATCGGCCGTCCTTCACCCAAAATCTTGAATTGGTCCATAATGACAAAAAACGAGCGCAAGCATTCTATTCTCTTCTGTCTGAAAAGGATTTGCGTTTGCAGAATCATTACGAAAGAGCTTCCTTCTTACCATAGGTGATGCTTATAAGTCATTACAAGGAAGAAAAGACGACAACTTAAGCAAGCAAATATCGATGAATTCAATGCCTTTGAGTTTGACGTGGGGAAAATTATCAAAAATATCCTAAATCTATTATACTTATGTCAATTTAGTCCTAACTTTTCGATTGTGCCAATTTAATCCTTAACTTTTTGACGATCTGCTAATATAGTCTTTCCAATCAGTTTTGACTAGAAAATGCTGACGTGGAGATCCAGTCAGCACCAACTGTCCATTGTGGTGCGACCAGCGCTAACGCAGACAATTTTATTTTTTAGATTTTCTCTCTTTTTTTTCCTTTTTCTAGTTAGTTCTTCCATTGCGTTGGTGGCCGATCTCAGGCGATGGCCAAAGAGGGCCAGGAAAGGGTCGCCCTTGGCCGATCTGGCGAAGACCTGGGCGAGGCGACCCTGGCAAGCCGCAATTAAGGGAAAAAAGAGAAAAGAAAAGAAATATAAATTATTTACAATTTAAAAATATTAAATAAATTACAAAAATTGTCCACGTCAGATTCAACGATGCCACGTAGGACAGTCGACGTCCATGGCCAGACGACAATTAAGGAAAAAAAAAAGAGAAAAGAAAAGAAACATAAATAATGCAATATTTAAAAATATTTATTAGAAAATTTATCCATGTCCGGCGTCCACGTAAGTGATTTTCGACCAATTGACCAGATGGACTATATTGATATATTTTCAAAAGGTTTATGACTATATCGGCCAAATTAAAAGATTCAAGGAAGAATTGGCACGAGTGCAGCAAATTTAAATAAAAAAAATCCGTAATTTTTCCATTTGATATCCTTCCATGTTCATTAAGCAGGGGCCTAATACCAAAAAAACCTCCAACTTTAGCATTTGTGACAATTATATCCAAAACTTTTTTTGTCTCATAAAAAACCTCGAACTTTTACTTTGGTCCCAATTCTATCGATCTAATACCCAAAAAAAATCCTCAACTTAGCATATGTTCCAATTATATCCGAAACTTTTTTTTTGTCTCATAAAAAATCCTCAACTTTTACTTTTATCCCAGTTCTACCACCGCCCGCCTTCCGTCCATAATCACCATTAGTTAATCCTACATGGCTCGAATTTTCTTGCCAAACTTGGCAATGAATTTTCGAAATTTGGAAACAGTAGGTTTCAGGGACGACGAGATTTTAGATCGTTTGTCCAAATATCTCCATGCCTAGCCATTCTTTTGGCTGTTGAGTGCCGAAGAGAATACGAAACGCGCTTTCTTGAGTGACTCTGTATCTCCCAGTAATATGCAGGGGAAGCAAACAACAGAAGAGAAGTTCGGGGGTTTTTTCATGTCAGCTTTGCTGAGGTGTAATGTCACGCCCCGACTCTCGGGCACGCGACAACCCTGCCAAACGTCTCAGGTCAAAGGGACAACGTCCTAGCCACGTCATCGACCTATTCATTTTGTCTTTCGATTAAGCGCACGCGGAACGATCTACTCCGCAAACAATCATAAAACAACATGGATAGAAAAGCAGGAAGTCACATCAACCAATATCAGCAATCACAGCAAAAGATTTCATTCATTAATAGATATTCATTAACCCTAAGGAAGCTACATAATCTACAAGCCCATCTTCAGGGCTGCTTCCTATGACAGACAAAAAGGTACCGGGTCAGGACAGGGTTAACTTCATATCTACTCCAAAAGAGGGGGTCCTGACACCCTTGTCATCCACAACAACAGATCTCCAAAGCTACGGACCTGAAAAAGGGTTAACCACGACGGGTTGAGAAATAAATCTCAGTGAGCTAACGCCTAAGCCCAGCTAGGGCGTTGACTCGCTCAGGCGACCTACACACACAACATATCGCAATAGTATAACACCAATCATATGCAAGCTTACCACGCCTTGGATCACACATATGCAAGACTCGATTTGACATAACAGTCAACCAACCAAGGCAACAACCAGAATACCCTAACAGTTTGCAAGCACAATGCAACACGCATGTTCCGGTTATTAATGGCCACTCGGCCCCGCACACTAGAGAGTTGGTGCGCAACACACTAGACAATTGGTGCTCAGCACACTAGACAGTTGGTGCTCTTCCGACATGACTGGGCTTCGTCCCTTACTTCCGGCGACGACAACCAATAGACCGTGTGGTTCCGATCGACATGGCACGGAACTACTAGGAATCCCTATAGAGGCTTCGGTCTATCACAAGCTGCGATCGGCATCCGACCAGCCCGGCGACACAGACTGTCGCACATTCGATAAGTCGTGTGATTCCGATCGACACGGCACGAACATATCAGGCATTCCATCATATGACCACGCAAGCACACTAGGCAATCAGCCAGTTTATATCTTTACATTTAGTCCAATGCACCCACATGCGGAATCGTGCTCAAAACCTTGCCAAGGCCATTTTCATGCTCAAATATGCAATTTAACTCCACACGTGATCATGTAATGCACGAATTATCCAGTAAACTTTGCATCTAAATACGGGTGATCAATCCTCATACAGTCAATCACAAACCATTCAAGGCATTCAGTAGTCAGGCATTGATCACCACATCAAATAGTCGACAACAAAATCAACATATCACACTCGAATACTTGAACTGACCACAGGCGACTAATTCGCTTACCAGCCAACTAGTCAATCAATCCATCGCCCTCTAGGCTCTAACCAAACGCTCGCTCGCGATCAAACAATTGCAGTCAAACAAGCAATCCAGTCTAATCACCAATTAGCCACAGACAACCTAGATAACCAGTCTAATTTATTTAATTACGGTCATTTAACCTAAACCTAGTCTCTAACTAAGCCGACCACAATTAGTCTACTTAAACGCCTAATTAGACTAATTAAACTAAATCCGAACGCAATTAGGATCTAACCGAGAGTTAGGGGCTAACTCACAACTAAACGGTCCGGCGGCGGCGGCGGCGACGACGACGACAGGGATGACTTTCAGGGGTTGTTCACAGCGGAACGATGAGCTCGAGACTGTTGGTCGCGGACCGGGGCGGCACTGTTCATTGCTGAGGGGAGGCTGGTCGGCGGTGGCTTGGGTGGAGGGGCTGGACAGCGACGACAACGGACTGAGGGGCACGGAGGAGGGTCGCACGGAGGCCGAGGCTGCCGGTCACGGGTCCACGGCAGGCCATGGTCGCTGGCGACAAGGGTCAGACGGCGACAGGCGGGGGGTGAGGGCGCGGTGGCGACGAGAGGCGAAGGCGAGCGACTGAGGGGTGGCGGTGGTGGTGTCACGCCTGTGAGGAGGAAGAGGTCGAGCGTGCATGTAGGGGGGAGAGTGGTCGCAAGGCAGAGGGAAGGGAGAGGAGAGAGAGGAGAGAGAGAATGGATGTAATTGATGGGTGGGGAAGTGATGGGTGGGTGGCTAATGATAGGACAAGGGGGCTCACGAGGATTTGAATTTCTTTGTCCTCTAGCACATAATGTGGGGGCAGAAAGGTGTTTTCGCGAGGGGTTTAGGAGTGAAGGGATTTTGGGCGCGAAAGGGAAGTCTCGAGCGGGAAGGATCTCTGACCGACGCTTCGGGATTTATCAAATCCCTCTCCAGATCAAATTAAAATCGCGTTCGATAATTATCCCTTAGACCATAAAAATCTAATTTTATTTGTTTTATAGACCTTAAAATTTCAGGACATCACATGTAATTCATTAACGACGTGAAAATGTAACGTATGATTAACTAATGGTGATTATGAACGGAAGGCTAATGATTGTAGAATTAGGACAAAAGAAAAAGTTGAAGGTTTTTTACGAGACATTTTTTTTTTTGATATAATTGGGATATATGATAAAGGTGATGGCTTTTTTGGTACTATGCCGGTAGAAGTGAGACCAAAGTAAATGTTTGGGATAGAATTGGAACGAAAGTAAAAGTTGAAGATTTTTTGTGAGATAAAAAAAGTTTTGAATATAATTATCACAAATGCTAAAGTTAGAGGTTTTTTTTTTGTATTGGCCTCGAGAAGGGGACACTTCTTTTGGGAATCAGCATGAGCGACCAAGCTAATTACTCTTGTCAACTACTGTCAATCATAGCCATGCAAAGTCAAACCGATTAGTGACAGAAAGATCCTTGTATGGACCGTCCAGGGAAAGTAGACACTCCCGATAAGCGCGGGCATCCGACCCTGGGAGTGAATTCTAGTTGAGCTGCTTGCCCAAACTTGACCCATCTGTCACTTTCCTCGAAGCGCTAAACTACCGACGGGATGAACCGATTCTGGTTGGCGATCTATGCTGTCTCCTTCTTTCATCTGTCTTGGGCCCTTGGCATTTAATCTTTGTCGACAAAGGATTAGGACGGCCACGCAAGTGATAAACACCCAAAAAAGCCTTCAACTTTAGCATTTGTGATAATTGTATCTATTTTTTTTTATCTCATAAAAAGCCTCTAACTTTTATTTTTGCCCAATCTACCGACCTAGTATCAAAAAAACCATCAACTTTAGCATATGTCCCAATTCTATCCAATTTTTTTTTTTGTTTCATAAAAAACTTTCAATTTTTGTTTTTGTCTCAATTCTACCACCATTAGCCTTCCGTCTATAATCACCATTAATTATCTTACGTGACATTTCTACATCGTTAATGAATTACATCTCAGCAAAGCTGACATGAAAAAACCTCCGAACTTCTCTTCTGTTGTTTGCTTTCCCTACATATTGCCGGGAGATAGTCACTCAAGAGGATGCGTTTCGTATTCTCTTCGGTACTCAACACCCCAAAGAACAGCCAGACATTGAGATATTTGGACGAACGATCTAAAACCTCGTTGTCCCTGAAACCTACTGTTTCTAAATTTTGAAGATTCATTGATAAGTTCGGCAAGAAAATTTGAACCATGTAGGATTAACTAACAGTGATTATGAACGGAAGGCTGACGGTGGTAGAATTAGAATAAAAGTAAAAGTTGGGGTTTTTTTATGAGACAAAAAAAGATTTCGGATATAATTGGGACAGATGCTAAAGTTGAGGATTTTTTGGGTATTAAACCGGTAGAATTGGAATAAAAGTAAAAATCGGGGGTTTTTTATGAGACAAAAAAATGTTTTGGATATAATTATCATAAATGCTAAAGTTCGAGATTTTTTTGGGTATTGGGCCCGGGGAACGATGGAACGAACTTGAAAGATTAGGAAACTACCAAACAAGGACCGTTTCTGGCGACAGATGTCGCTTGAGTATTTCACTATGTTAAAAGTTTCTCCATTCGAGGTATTAAAGACAGTATGTGTCTCTTATATTGTCTCGATTCCAAAGTCTTGGGTTGAGGCTCGTTTTCTTCCGGCATCTTTTATGTGCTGATGACATTTTAATCTGGGAAAGGCGAAAAGACTAAAACCCCGACAAATTACGATGAACTCTTGTGCTAGTCCTAAAACTATCTCGGATCGATGCAAGTAATAATGTCTCGAATAAAGCTCTGCCTATGTACTTTCTAAGGCTATCATCCCTTTGCAAAAACCACAAGAACGGAGGAAAAATGAGTGAGAACAGTCACTTTTTTATTAACCTATTATTTCATTGATAACATGGTGTATATGCGAATGGGAGAATTACCAAAAAAAAGTCATAAATATATTGCAATTGTGTCAATGAAGTCATAAACTTTTTTTTTTGCCAATTGAGTCTTAAACCTTTTGCAATTATGTCAATTCAGTCCATTTGGCGGGCCAATGCTAACGTGGTACCTCCGGCGCTGATGTGACAAATTTTTAATAATATTTTAATGTTTTTTCATTATTTTCTGTAGATTTTTTTTTTTTTTGGGTTTGGGCCGGCTGCTGGCGAGCCTCGCCCAGCGACCTACAAGGCTACCAATCCAAACCAAAAAGAAAAGAAAAGAAAAGAAAAATATAGAAAAAAAAATTAAAAAATTCGAAAAATATAAAAAAAAAAGTTATTAAAAATTTGTCACGTCAGCACCGGCCGGCCAAATGGATTAAATTAGCATAATTGCAATAAGTTTAGGAATTTTTTGGTAATTTTCCCTATACAAACTTCCACTCGACTAATATCTAGACGAATTTTGTCCATCTATGTGCATCGTATCTTGATGATATTTTATGTAGTTTAGTACACCATGGTTATTATATAGTAATAGGATGAAACTCGAGAACATTTAGTGGGGGCACTCAGTAAATATACTTTTTTAGATGATTGATATTTTTTCATCTAGGATTTGGCTAAGTTCCATCAAAAGCTCCCAACTTTAGGTTAATCTCAATTCTATTCTGAACTTTTCCTTTTCTACAAAAAAAAATCACAAACTTTCACTTTAATTCAAAATCTACCCTCACTAACCTTCCGCCCAAAAATCTGTCACTGATTTCTTGAGAATTATCAAACATCGAGGCCACTTGAGGTTCATTATAAAAACCTGCACATCTTTTATCAACACCCTCACCTTCACATGGAGCAACAACCACCTATTGATGTTGATAATTTTCAAGAAACCGGTGGCGATTTTTGGAAGAAGGGTTAACCGGAGCAACTGGGACAAGAGTTGAAGCTTGTGATTTTTGTAAAACAAAAAAGTTCAAGGTAGCATTAGATTGGATCTAAAGTTAAGGAATTTTTAGGGAACGAGGTCTTTAAAAGGAACATATAATACCAATGTCTGATTTCTTGATTCATGTGTTATGCCAATTATTTTTTACAAAATCACTGAAGACGTGACGGTGAATGATAGCACTTTTATCAAGAGGTGTATAGGCTCTGCATATACAAGTAAACATTACACCCAGTTAAAGAAAACTGTAGAGCTGACTCTTAAGTTAGATTTATACATGTCATTAAATCAACAAAGTTGCTACGATGTAATGGCAAGTCAAGATGGTCAAATGTCTCGTTTGCCAACAAGGTATAGTCCGTGTCTCATGGAGGTTGGTAGAGTAGAGATTTCGCAATCTCGAGCGAAGTGGTTAGCCAAAGAGGCTAACGATGGATCCGTCTCTCAGAAAAAGCGAGATCTCAAGTGGAATTCTTGTTCATCTCGTCATCATAAGATCGTACCATAGCGGGATAATCATGATCAATCATAAATTCCTTCCATTCGACGCGGGTGACTCGCATATTTATTGAGCCGAAAAGATTATGGAGAGTCCATCCAAAGCGCCGTGTCCACGTCCACGCCCCTAACAAGGGGGGGAAGAACGTGGTGTGTCGGTAAATGGCACCCACCTACCATAAACAAGAATGGCCGAACCAATTTGTGGTTGGCGAGAAGTAGTTGATTGTCCCCCTTTTAATCAGGCCAAAAGGAAGTATACCCTCAATTCAAGGTCCAGTCTGTTTCATGGCATGGAGGTTTCCAGGTAGTTTCCTCGCAAGTGTGAGAAGAAATCTAAAAGTAAGTGCATCGATCCAAGGAAGTTTCTCTTGCTTCCAAGTCCTCGTTGAATTGGGATGGGAGTGAGGTTGGTGAAACGGCGTACGAGCTTGTAATCGATTACTTTATCACCTCTACTTTTGAGAATACAAATTCGCCTCCTTACCACCTTCATCGTTACGCCGCCGCCGCCGCCGCCGCCGCCGTGAAGGGCCACTGCAAAAAGCTCCATGATCAGCATCGAGCGACGGCAGCATGGTGGCGACGAGGGGAGATGCCGAGATGGGGCAGATTGGGGGTGTATATATGGTTTGAGGCTAAGGTTTTTTAGCCTTTTTTTGTTCTTATAAATGAGGATATTTAAGTCATTACTGTGGGGTTGAAAGAAAAAATGCTGCCATGGTATTGATATCCTCATTTATGAGAACATATTACGGGCATTTAAGGACATATTTGGATAAGATTGGATAAAATCTCGAATAACTTATCGGAGCAAAAAAGGTAGGTTATACAATAGGAAAATCAAGAGAAAATGGCAAAAGGCTTGGACGATAGCGGTACCACACCCCAGAATGACCGCACTGTTTCGATAATAACCCTATAGAAATTACGACCGTCGTAGTGGACACCTGAGATTTCTCCCTTCCCACATGTTTTCGTTGTTCGTTCTGTGTAGTTGAGATGGTGATCCATCGTTACGATAAATGTTAACAAGGTTACTATAGTCATGTGTGCACTTGAAGGTCGAGATCTATATCAAGATCCGAAGCCCTAACTTTGTTGTAATGGTCTTAGGCGACCACCACCACTAACTGACCACCGCGACAAAGGTGGCTTGCGATGGTCAATCACCCGTGACTGCACAACCCTCTCCATATTTTTTTTTAAATATTTTTTGATTATAAATTTATGAAAACATTTTAAATAAGTGCCTGAAATATCATCATTTTTTCAAATAAGAGCCTGAAATAGGCATGACTATTTCAAATAAGTGCCTAACCTTGCCGGTTGGCCAAATATTCTAGCCGATCAAGAGCATTTTCTTCTAGAGATAAATTTTTAACCTAAATTTTAGATAATTTAATTAAAAATTAAAAGAATATAAAAAGAAAAACAATATAGGCAGAGGGCCTGTTTTTTTTTCTTTTTTTTTTGTGTTTTCCTTTTTAAGTTTCATCTTTTATTTTTAATCTTTTTTGAGATTATAAAGAGAAAAGGAAAAAAATAAAATTAAAAATTAAAAAGTAAAGGACGAAAATGCCATTGGCCAGCCGAGTGATGTCAAGCCCTTTTTCGAAACTGACGTGGCCACTTCAGGCTCTTATTTCAAATAAGGTTCACTTCAGGTCCTTATTTGAGAAAATAATAGCATTTCAAGCTTTTATTTGAATTGTTTTTCTTATTTTTATTACTGTATTTGTGAAGATATCGAATGTTTTATCAAATATCCGATATGATATAACAAATCAATCCACATTTCTTATCCTATCTTGTCTTCTTTCATCTTATCCCAAATTTTATTCTGGCAATCAAACATAATCTAACAGTGATGAAATTTATGACATCCATCCTAAATAAAAAGACAAAAACTATCCTTTTCTTATGATAGAAGAAATAAGTTGTTCTTTTTTCACTCTCACTGATTATGAGACCATAAATTATTAGATTTATATATCCTTTTCTATTTCAGAGTTTCTTGATTCATGCCAGTTTTCCGCATCTTTCTCACCACTGCGGGGAGGGACTTCTTTTTCCCGGGAAAAAAGCGAGGACTTTGCCGGAAATTAAAAAGGAAGCTTTTATGGAATCAGTCGTTCAGCGGGATAAAAAAAATGTGGGGGCTTGTGGACAGATTGCTTTCCGGTAGTCGGCGAAGCTAATTTTCTCTCTCCTCCGACGACGACGACGAACTATTTGATACGAAAAAGGAAAAGCTTCGTCTCGCCACGCAATCGCATTGTCTCGGTAGTTCCTTTATCCTATTTTATTAGATCCTTTGTTTAAGGTTGTCTGCGGAAGGGAATGGGAGTGTGAAAGAAAGCAGCGAAAGATGACCTGGTTCTCTCCCGAAACCGAGTCCGATGCTTGTTTTTTTATTCGTTTCCTTTTAAAAAGGGGATCTTTTGGGTAATCGATTAGTGGGTTCTTCCAGTTCATATCTCCTCATCAATACGCGTTTCTTTTGCGTGTTGATATCTGTTGCTTTCTTTTTCTCACCATCACCATTGTCTCCTCAACGTGGTGCTGTTGCTTAGTGTGGCCATCGGATCTGCATTTGGGTCTGTGCTTGGTCGTACATGCAGACATTCTCTCAGGTAGTTCACAGTTGAGCCTTGTTCGAGTTTCTTCCATGTCTGGAGGGCATTAAACAGCTAAGTTGAGCAGATCCTTTGTCATTAAATCGAGTCTTTTTTTTAGTTAAATCTGGTCGATCCAGCCCAAATCTGGTTTGAACTGCTGAAAGGATTGATTTTCTCGGCTAATGCTTGGTTGTCTGTGTTAGGCTGAGCGCTGAATTTTGTGTTCTCAGTGGGTGTTCTAATAGATCCTCTGAATGTTCTGTTGCAGATCAAGTTCAGCAACTTCTTTACTGATCGCAGAAGCAAAACAGAGCCTTGTTCTGGAGTGGAACTTTGCCACGACCTTAATTAGCGAGGAGCTGTGCTATTGAGCTTTCTGGGTCTTGTTGACCTTAGCCTGGTTATTAGATGCAAAGGTTGTTGAGGATAATGTAATTTAGAGGAAGGGTTAACTAAAATTGCCAGCCAGAGGGAGGGGGGTTGAAGTTAATAGGGAAGTGAACATGGCCTCTGGAGAAGGGAGGCGCCGTAGTCACGATCTAGTGCCTCTTGCTGCGCTGATCAGCAGAGAAATGAAGAATGAGAAATTGGAGAAGCCCACTGTGAGGTACGGCTGTGCTTCCCAATCTAAGAAGGGAGAAGATTTCTTTCTGATAAAGACGGACTGTCAGCGGGTCCCCGGAAATCCTTCATCAGCATATTCTGTTTTTGCAGTAAGTACCCTTTTTTTAGGCCTTTTCTTGTTCTTCTGTTTATGGTAGCTCTATAACCTCAGCATCAGAGAGGGCTAAGTGAATTATCTATTTGAGTTCTGTATTTAACTTTGTGGGACTTTTGAGGGATTCAAATTGAAGTCAGTGTCCTGATTGATGTTGGGATTGTTACGTACTTCTCAAGTTTCAAAACTGGTTGTTGTTTGTTCAGATTCAACACATAAAGCTAAACCTGGATCTGCTTTGTTATACGCTCTATCATCATTTGTAAAGGAGTGAGCCTTTGTTATTTTAGAAGCTTGGAGTTGCATAAGCAGTTCATTGGGACTAAGGACTGCTCTAAAAAAACTTACTGATTCACACTGCATATGTATAAAGACGGCATCAATCAATTGCTTACAGTAAATTCTGCCTAACTCTTATAGTTACTATCAGAAACATAATCATTTCATTTCCTTGACTACATACTCATCAAACAAAGGAGATTGGTGCACGCATGTAATTGATGAATGATTTAGTTTTCGACCTCTCACCTGCTTCTTCTAATCATTAGGTCTTTGATGGTCATAATGGAAATGCTGCCGCCATTTATTCGAGGGAGCATTTATTAAATCATATTATCAGCGCTATGCCTCGTGGTCTTGGACGTGAGGATTGGCTCCAAGCTCTCCCTAGGGCGTTAGTTGCGGGATTTGTGAAGACAGATAAGGAATTTCAGAGGAGAGGTATGGATATCATTCTTTGGGTCAACAGTTCACATTGTATAAAGAGAGACTTTGACAAAATAATTTGGAAATGAGCCATCCATCCCACCTAATGGTTTATGCAGGAGAAACCTCTGGAACAACAGCTACATTTGTAATTGTCGATGGATGGACTGTGACCGTTGCATGTGTTGGAGATTCTCGTTGCGTTTTAGATGCTCAGGGGGGTGCTGTTTCTAATCTAACTGTCGATCATAGACTTGAAGATAATGTGGAGGAGTAAGTGTGTTATAAGGCTTGTGCCTTTTGCTGCTTTTGCCAGATGGCTTATTTGTTATTTATGCTTTATTTGCAGGAGGGAGCGGGTCACTGCAAGTGGAGGTGAAGTTGGCAGACTAAGCATCTTTGGTGGTGCTGAGGTAAGGTGCTTTTGACTCCTAGACTTGTTTCCTCTTGACATTCTCTTCATAGTGATCAGGATGGCCATGATGATGTCAGGTTGGATAAGAATGGTTGTAATAGATGGAGTGGAGATATGTTTCTGGTTAAAAGAAGGGTTGACTGTGATTAGAATTTGAGGAAACATTAAACAGGAGCAGAACCAGTGAGCAGAGATTTGGCAAGAGAAGGCATGGAGGTGAACGCCGAATCTTAGCAACTAGCGAGCAATAATAGCAAGACTTTAACCCATAAGTTGACTTCAATTTTATTGGCTAAATCCAGCTTTGTGGAGTTGAGCTTTGTCACAAACTTAAGGACCACAATGAAGGGCGTGTGATGATGAAACCTAAGCTAACAGATCTGTTTCTCATGGGGAATTCAATATATGTAATATGGAAGTAATTATAATCTAACTAATGGTGTTTTGACTTGGGATTTCTTCGAGTTTCACCAACGTAATTGTGCCTTCAGCAGTAAACTCTCACTCGAATCCCTTGTTTATGTATATTGTCCTATATGATCAGAAATCAGTGGAGATTACTTATTTTTAGGGGTTACTGTACTTTGCTTGCTAAAATGTGTTCTTAACCATTCCAGATTGGTCCCCTCCGCTGTTGGCCAGGTGGATTATGCCTTTCCAGGTCAATTGGAGACATGGATGTAGGAGAATTTATAGTTCCAGTACCCCATGTTAAGCAAGTGAAGGTAATTTATACTTTGTGACCAGGAGATTGAATAGTATGTGTCCATGTGCTGCTTTGCCTGATCTCAAAAAATTTATACTTCACTTTTCCATGGGAACCTAATCAATAAAGCTGATGGATTTCTACCCAAACTACTCTGACAAAAAAAAAATACCCAAACTATGCATTTGCTTTAGCTTATGTATACTGTTTTGAAGTTTGTGATTACAGCGAATGCAGAAGTTAAGCTTTGCATTTATATCCTTCGTGTAGTTTCTGTTGAGCTTATTTGATCTTAGTAGATCATGTAGAATTTCAATAGAGTATGGATAGATGAAAATGGTGATGTCTGCTTATCATGAAATTTAAACCTAATAACCACGTTTTCGTGAACAGTTATCAAATGTAGGTGGGAGACTCATAATTGCTTCAGATGGTATTTGGGACGCCCTTCCCTCCGAAATGGCTGCAAAATCTTGTCGTGGTGTGCCTGCAGAACTCGCTGCTAGACAAGTGGTGAAGGTGAGTTGGTGACTAATACTTGATGCGTTCTCAATTGCCTTGTGGTCGTGTTGAACTTTCTTGAACATCCTTATCATAAAGAGTTATCAAGTATGGGAATGCATATAAACTGAATAATGCTTGAATTTTGAAGGAAGCATTGAGGACAAGAGGGCTGAAGGATGATACGACATGCATTGTTGTTGACATATTTCCACCTGATAATTCCATACAGCTTGCACCTCCTCCCAAAAAGCAGAGCAAACTGAGAGCGCTATTATTTAGGAGTAAGTCCAAGGGTTCTGCTAGTAAGCTGTCGAAGAAGCTGTCGGCTGTTGGCATAGTTGAAGAACTTTTTGAAGAAGGCTCAGCGATGCTCGCAGAAAGGTTTGCACTTCTTTTAGTAAATCAAAGGTTTGGTACATTAAACGTGATGATTTTCTATCATTTTTCTTTGAGATGTCCATCTCGTATGGTTTTTCTTTTGACCAATGGTTGCCTGAGCATACATTTTGGATATTCTTTGTTATCTAGGAAAAGTAGCAAGTTCACATGAATTACTCCTCGGTCTTTGAATTGCACGATCACAGAATCTAGACTGATGTGAGGCTACGATGTATCATAGAATCTATCAAGTGTACCGTTCAGTATACTTTTGATTATATCTTGGGTTGGTTGTGGAACATACAAACTTCTCTAGGAGTTTTTCAACGGTTCTCTTTGCATGGCATGGATCTGCATAGTCTGCATCTTTGTCACTTATTTCAGAGAGCGATGTCGAGAGCTCTGTCCATCTTCCTTCACGAAAGGCTGCCCCTTTCCATTGGCATACAATTAACACTACCTGCCTGTTTCTATCATGTACATGGACGTGCACCTGCCACATTATCTGTGCGAAAGCAGCTCATTCATGAGATTTATCTCAATGGAGCCTTAATACTGTAGTTTGTCAAATGCGCTCTTTAATTGAATTGTCTCGAAAGTATCCTTCTTTTCATAATGTCTACTGCATCAAAATCCGTACACAATGATCCTGTGTACTCATGGCTTGTTCTATGATGATCCACCCACATTACTTTGGCATTTTGAACACTTGATTGTCATAACGTGGTAACTGACAGTCTGACACATGTTCACGAGCTGTGATTTGTGGCATCAAATTCTGGACATATTTTCATATGCGCTCTAGTAATCTGATAAAGTATACTTTTTCTTTTATTTATATATTTGCTCTGACTTTAATGTTATGCAGATTAAGGACTGATGAATCCGTGGGGCAATCCACATCCGGTCTATTTGTATGCGCGGTGTGCCAAGTCGACCTTGCACCTAGTGAGGGCATCTCTGTTCACGCCGGTTCTATATTCTCGACCAGCACGAAACCCTGGCAAGGGCCTTTCCTTTGCGGCGATTGCCGTAATAAGAAGGACGCGATGGAAGGAAAGCGTCCGAGCGGAGTTAAAGTGGCCTAGATTATGTAGCTTGCATTATTTTTGTTCGTCTATTCTTTTCCCCCGCTCCATTCTTTTTGTCCTAAATTCTCCATTTTTCGTAGTCCGGGCCATTGTTTGAATCTTAAAGTGGTATTGACTCTAATGTATATATGATATCACCAAAATAATATCAACCTTAATTGAGAGTTCATTTGTGAGTTGCCAGTGCAGTACCTCCTCTCTCTCTCCCTCTCTCTCTCTCTCTCTCCATTCACTCTCCACTTATTCTTGCTGGTGACTACTGACTAACTAGTCCCTTCTAATACTCTCTTATCTTCTCTAGTTGCTTTTTGGTTATTTTCATGCAAAATCTTCACCTGGTGCTCCATTTCCTTTTTAGCAAATCTTTGGCTTTCTAAGTCGCATTTCCTTTGAAACTTTAGATGGCAATGTTGTACGAACAGGAATAATGATGTCAACTTCTGTATTTCGCCATTTATTACCGAAATGTCTAAGTAGGACGTCAAAGAATCATAATTAAAGGTCACCAATTCACAGATCACTTTTATTTTTTTGTTGTTGCTATCAAACCAGAGTTCAATCTTGTTAGGAAATATTCAAATGAGGCCAGAATAGTCATTTTATGTCTATAAGGTTTGCTTATATATATCCTTGTAATATCTCTTTTGTTAATGACATCATAAGTAATTGTTCTCGTTAAACATGGTATCAGAGCCTAATTAAAATCCAAACCGTAAAATAGTCGCTCACCATCGTCGATCACTCACCGCCGACCACCAGCCATGGCGAATCTCGTCGGAATCATCAGATCTGATGTCGTCCGACGTCGTCTAGGCCGGCAAGATCAGAAACCGACGTCGCCCGATGACATCCTGACCCGGTGAACCCAGATCTGACGTCGCCCTGACCAGGCGACCCAAGATCTGACATCGCCCGTTGTCATCCAGGCCTATAAGCCCAGGAACCGACGTCACCCAGTCCTCCTGTGGCTCGCCCAACGTTATCCAGCCCTCGCCTGTGTGTCGCTGTGAAGAATGGTCTTCCAGAGGTTTGTGGGTCTTGTCTAACAAGTTGAAATCGGGTATTCTTTGTCCAATGATGGAATCTGAAGTTTTGTGGTGGGCTGAAGTTGATGGATATTACGTTGATTCTTCATCCGCTGTTGCCTGAGTTTGTGGGAGTGACAGTGGGCTTATGAGGTGTGTGGTTTAACTTGGGGGAGTGACGAGGCATATGGTGTGGTAATTACTGATTACAAGCAGTTGATTGGTACGCTTGATGTTATTGATTGGAATTTTTTGTGGCTGATTTTTATACTGAAGTTAAGCATTTGATTAGCTTGATATTTAATTCTTGGGTTCCATAGTATTCTTTGTTCACTATTGGCTGCTACGGGATCCTCTACTGGTTTACCACACTTGCAATTGACCTATGTCAAGTTGGATGGAACTAATTATGCATCTTGGTCTACGGCTGTTGAAGTTTACCTTATTGCAACTAAACAATGTGATTGTCTTAAATCTACGGCTCCTTCAGATCAGAGTATGACACCTGATTGGCTTGCTAGAGATGCAATGATCATTATTCTTTTATGGAATAGTATGGATCCTAAAATTAGCAAATCTGCTAAGGAAGTCTGGGAAAAATGTGCCTTACTTTATTCTGGAGAGAACGACATGACACGAGTGTGTGACACGTGGGAGACCATGTTTGATCTTCACCGTGGAAATCAATCCTTATATGAACATTATGTTCGTTTCACAACACTTTGCAGGCAATTGGATACTTATCTTCCAGTTTCGAACGATCCAACTGTTCTCGTTAAACGACAAGAGGATCTTTGAGTTATACTATATCTCAAGACATTATGGCCTGAATATTCCTCACTTCGCCAGTAGATTACCTCTTAGAGCTCCTTTCCTGCAGTAGATGAGACTTTCTCCCGAGCTCTTCGTTCGACCCCTACTGAAAAGTTCTCCACCCCGACTGTAGAGACAAGTGCTATGATTTCTCATGGCACTAATACACGAGGAGTTCGAGGTCGTGGTTTTGCTCAGAGTGGAGGTCGTGGAGGCCGTGATGGAGGTATTGGTGCTCGTAGTGCCTCTTATCTCTAGGGGTGGTCGTGGCTCCCGCTTTTGTAATCATTGTCAAAAGGCTGGACATACAAAGGCTTATTGTTATACACTTCATCCCGAGCTCTGAGCTACTTTTACTGCCTATGCAAAGGTCAAAGATTCTCCTTTACAGACTCCACCAAACTCTACTAGTGTGCGGAATTCGGGTGATTCTGTTACATTGACACATACTGAGTATGATGCATTGGTTCGCTCCCAACAGGTGACAAGTCATTCAGCTCCTACTGCAACTCTGGCACAAACCTCAAAAGGTAGTTCATCCTATTTACTTTCTACAGCGTCTGACTCCTGGGTTATAGATTCTGGAGCTACTCATCATATGATTGGTAATTCTAAGTTGTTGTCTTCACTTCATTCCAAACCTCCTGGGGTGTCAAATTTTGTTACATTAGCCGATGGTTCACAATCTCAGGTTAATGGTACTGGAACTACTCGTTTGAGTCCATCTCTTTCCTTGTCATTTGTCCTCCATCTCAAATACTCATATAATTTAATTTCTGTTAGTTCATTGACTAAAGAACCAAATTGTTCCGTAACCTTTTTCTCTTCTCATTGTGTCCTTCAGGATCTGAGGACTGGACATATGATTGGTGGGGGACATGAATTCAATGGTTTGTACTACTTTGACAAGAAGGTGCTAGCTGCTGTAGCTGTGAAACACACATCCTCTGATGTGTTTCGGATGCATTTTCGTGCTGGTCATCCGCTACCGAACACTCTTCGGCGTTTATTTCGTGAGTCTCAGCCTGGGCCTGTGAGTTCTTTCAGTGTGAAGCTTGTCAGTTTGGTAAACACCATAGGGTTTCCTTTCCTTCTCGCATTTAGAGTCGTGTATCAAGTCCATTTGAGCCGGTTCACTCCGATGTTTGGGGTCCGTGTCGTGTTCCTGATATTTCTGGTTTCAGATATTTTGTTACATTCATGGATGATATTTCCCGAATGACCTGATTATTCTTAATAACGGATCGTACTGAGATTTTTCACTGCTTTCGCCTATTCTATTTTGAAGTGCTGAAGCAGTACCATGCTTCTGTTAAAATTTTGCGCTCAAATAATGCCAAAGAGTATCTTGCCGTCACTTCAGGTTTTCAACCTTTTCTTGATTCTCATGGTATTATTCATCAGACTTCTTGTTCATACACTCCTCAACAAAATGGTGTCGTCGAGTGTAAAAATCGCCATCTTCTTGATGTTGCACGTTGCCTCATGTTTCATATGCATCTACCTAAAACCTTTTGGGGTCATGCTGTTCTTACAACCTATTTTTAAATTAATCGGCTTCCAACTTCTATTCTTTAGGGGGAGACACCGTTCTCAATATTACATCCAAATCGTCCTCCCTTTCCATTACCTCTACGTGTCTTTGGTTGTGTTTGTTTTGTGCATAAACTTACTCCAGGTTTTGATAAGTTGGATCCTCGTGCAGAGAAATGTATCTTTGTAGGATACTCTCGAACTCAGAAGGGCTACAAATGTTACAGTCCTAATCGTCATCGTGTGCTCGTGTCAGCGAATGTAACATTCTTTGAGGATCAGCCATATTACAATGCTCAGATGGAATCTACAATGACTCCTGAAAGTGGCGGATGTACCTTACCGACACTTCCTCCACTCTCACTCCCTTCAGAACCGTCCACAGGATTTCAATTTGTTGACCACACATATCATCGGCATGGTACAGCTCCCACTACAGTGATACATACTTCACCAGCACATAATTCATCTGTTCCCTCATCAGTTGTTGCACCATCCTCTGATCTTGATTTGCCCATCGCTACTCGAAAAGGTACACGTTCTTGTGTTGGTCATCCTGTGGATCGTTATGCTACTTATTCTGGTCTTTCTGATTGTCTTCGTACTCGTCATCCTGTTTCAAATTTCTTGTCATATGACCGTTTATCTCCTAGTTTCTTTATCTTTGTCTCATCCTTGTCCTCTGTTTCTGTGCGCAGTGTTACTGAAGTCCTTGCTCATCCTGGATGGCGGCAAGCCATAGAGGACGAAATGAAGGCGCTCATTGATATCTTCATTACTTGGCAACTCGCTTCCTTGCCTATGGGGAAGCAAACCGTTGGTTGTCGTCGGGTTTTCACCGTTAAGGTTCATCCTGATGGCACTCTTGATCGATTGAAGGCTCGATTGGTTGCAAAGGGATATATTCAGACATACGGTGTTGATTATGACGACACTTTTTCACTTGTTGCTAAAATTTCATCAGTTCGTGTCTTTATTTCCCTAGCTATAGCACCCCGCTCCGGGTACTACCAGCAGAGCCGTGACGTCCCAGGTCGTCACGTATAACTATTCTCATTATATATATATAATTATTTCCATGCAGCGGAAGTCTCGATAACATGTTATGTGGTAGTAGCAGGTCGTTACTCAAATGATATACATAAACATCATACCACGTCAGATTATAAACAACCACAAGTTCAGTTGGTTACATTAGCTTATCAGATTAGCGTCAACATGGAGGTATCGGCCTGGGGATGGTCTACGGTGCCTAATCCCAACTATATCAATCGGCCCATCTCTTAGTTGTCCCAAAGTCAAAATTCCGCAGTTACTGACTCCACGTCTGTGGTCTTTCAAAAATGCCACTCGGTCACTCTGATCCCCGCCTAGGCTGCCGTCGCGGCCGTCCCACCGCCGGTGGCCTCGCCGTCCGCCTCTCCGCCATCGTCGCCATCATTGCCCCCATCAAAAAGGTCGTGGGGAATGGGACCCTCACGCTACCCGTCGATCACCAGAAATACGGACACGAACCTATATATCACTGGGGCCAGGCCGACTCCAATGTCGACCTTGAGGGTGGCGATCACACGGGTGAATGTGATCCCGTGCTCGTTGGGAATGTCAAAGTCTTGGGTCTCCGTCTCGAGCTCAATGGGGAGACCATAGCGGGAGCCTGGGGGAATCGGAATGGAACCCCAGACCTGTCAATCTAAAAATCACAAATACCACAAGTGTAAGACATCTTAGCGAATAAATTCAGTCGCTCTAGCGCTCGTTCGATTCACCATACCATGCGTATCCATAACCGAATAAATAAACACCTATCGAGATAAAGCGATAATCAAGGTTTCGTACACAACGAGATATCGTATAAACTATAGGAAATGTATGCGAATGAATGCATGATCTCCCATGTACACCACTTTACCACCATTGCACCCGAGTCAAGTCCCGACTTGTAAGGTTGATACTTTTCCCGGCCTTTCTGGTCGACCCTCATGGCAACTCCCTGCCATGAGTTCCTCACTCCGAGGCTTCGCGTTATATACCACACGGTCCACTTGGCGCCACCTACCAAGGCATCCCGTCTCCCTCGGGAAATTAATCACATTCCTTTTCGTGGCCCTCAACCCCTTTTCACCGAATGAATGCAATGTTATGTATCACCATATGCAAATGTCATGTAGAGGATACTGATGCATGGGAATACATTGTACCACATAGACCAATCTTGTAATCAGCATAGGAAACATCACAGTTGGTCATGCGTATCACATTTCATTCATTTGAGCTCCCTAATTCACTATGTCGAGTATCGACTATATAATAACAAAAGCATACGGTTTGTCCCAAACTAATCATATAAGAGGGCAACGGTTCACGCCAAGAGCAAAGTGCTAATCCGTCTATGTCCGCACCGATCTACTCACAAAATAAAACATCACTCAAGTAACTTACTCGTGCACCACCTCATGACCGAACACCACCCTCCCCGGCTATCTCACTTACCAACCCACCTTTGCGGTCTACCAACCATATTCTTACTTCTAACCTCGAGAATTTTGTTCCAATCTCAAGTAATCACTAGTAAAACTATTCGGCCTCACCCCACATCTAGACCGAACCCAATTAGAACCAATGGCTTCATCTTGCGACTTAACTTTTCAGACCGCACAATGTAATCGTTAGTTCTACTCAGCGAATAACAATCTACCGTCCACGACTACGTGCAAGACGAACTGACCACGCGAATGCCAACATTAACCTCTAGAAACTACTCAAGTTGGAAATTACTTGCAATTCAGCCCTCCGTTGTGTAAATTTACAGTGACTACTTCGACTAGTTCCGCCCTTGAACTACCTCATCCACGACTGATTAGCCCGACCCGATCTTGCACAAATGTCCTCTAGCTGGACAGATATGATGGAGCGAAAGAGGATCAGAGAAAGAGAATTTACTCGCCTAGAGTCGTCGGCGGCAGTAGAGAGAGAGCCGGTGGCCTTGGACTCCGGCGGAATGAGCGGTCGTGTGCGGCGGAGGAGGAACGGCTGAGAGCTTCACCGTCCACTAGTTTCACCGAGAGCTTCTTCAGGAGGAAAAATGAACTTGTGAGGAGCTCTCCCCCTTTCTTAGCCGGCGGACCATATCAAGAGAAGGAAAAATGATGGGGTTTCTTTCCCCAAGCTCGTGATGAGCTGACCTTGGTGCATGTAAGAAGCAAATGGTCATGTGTCATCTCTTCTCTTTGCTTCTCAATCCCCACGCACAGCAGCTCCACCCCTTCCCCCCAAATTTGCGCACGCACAATCTGCCACCCCCAATTCCTTTAATTTGTATTTGGCTCTCTCTCTCTCTCTCTCTCTCTCTCTCTCTCTCTCTCTCTCTCTCTCTCTCACATTTTGCGCCCAATCCAACCGCCACCTTAATTTGCCGTCCTCATCTATTTCTTAGTCCATCACACAATGCCACTTGACCGTGGACCAATGTATTGTGGTTTCAATGTGGCGCCATTTTAATGCTAAGTTTCGAGGAAATAACTCATTCCTAGATTCGAATAATCTATCGTGCCACGTCGCGCACTTGTAAAATTCGAAATCATAGGCCTTAAATTTGATATAGACAAAGATTCCTAAGGCTACATTCATAGTAAATAAATCGTCCAACGAAAATGATGTCGCGTGTTTTTCCGGTCGACTGTACCCTTTATAACTTATTGCGAATATCCTTCGCAATATATCCAAAATGACCTTTACATAAGGGTGAATGGACTTCCTACTCACCACCTAGACTTTCCCACAACAAGGTCGGATAATCGGTCTCGAAAAGGATAGTTATCTAAGAGGTCATAGCTGTCTTAATTTACAGTTGACTCTACTCGTAACCGACATCATATTCAAAATAACTTTGCCCGAGGAGGTAAATTTTCAGGATGCTACACTGGTGGCTCGTTTTGGTTGGCTTCTTCATCAGTTAGATGTAAAAAATGCATTCCTCCATGGTGATTTGATCGAGGAAGTGTACATGGAGCAACCACCCGGGTTTGTTGCTCATGGGGAGAATTTGGTATGTCGCTTACATAAGGCCTTGTATGGACTCAAGCAATCTCCTCGTGCTTGGTTTGGTAGATTCAGTGATACTGTTATCAAGTTCAGGTTAAAACGGTGTCAAGTAGATCATTCAGTTTTTAGTTCTGTCTCCTCAGCTGGTTGTATTCTTTTGGTGGCATATGTGGATGATATTATCATTACTAGTAGTGATTCATATGGTATTCAACGGCTTAAGAAGTTTCTGCATACAGAATTCAGTACTAAGGATCTGGGACGTCTACGATATTTTCTTGGTATTGAAGTTGCCTATTCACATGCAGGTATCAATTTATCACAGTGAAAATATGTACTTGATATTCTCGATGAGGTTGGATTTCTTGGAGCAAAGCCAGTAGATACTCCTATAGAACCCAATGTGAAACTTGATGCACAACATGGAGAATTATTACATGATCCAAGGAAGTATCGGAGATTAGTGGGAAAGTTGAACTATCTAACTGTCACAAGACCTGATATATCATTTGCTGCTAGTGTAGTCAGTCAATTCATGAGCTCTCCTCGTACTACTCACTGGGATGCTGCACTTCGGATTATCAAGTACTTGCGCCAAGTAAAGGACTACTTTTCAAGAACTATGGACATCTGAACACAATAGGTTTCTCTGATGCAAATTGGGCTGGATATCCTACTAATAAAATATCTACGTCATGTTATTGTGTGTTCCTTGGAGGTAATTTAGTTGCCCGAAAAAGCAAGCAACATCATGTAGTTTCCCGATCAAGTGCTGAAGCAGAATATAGAGCTATGACACGTGACATGTGAATTGCTCTGGTTGAGGATGTTATTATCAGAAATTGGTTTGTCAACATCAGATCCATCCATATTATATTGTGATAATCAATCATATATTCACATTGCAAATAATCATGTCTTCCATAAACGAACCAAACACATTGAGGTTGATTGTCACTTTGTACGAGAGAAAGTTTAGAAATGGGAGATCATCCTTCAACATACAAGAACAGAGAATGAATTTGCAGATATCTTTACTAAATCACTCAGAGGGAGTAGAGTGAGTTTTCTATGTTACAAGTTGGGATTATTTGATATTTACATCCCAACTTGAGGGGGTGTTAGGAAATATTCAAGTGAGGGGCAAAATAGTCATTCTATGTCTATAGGGTTTGCTTATATATCCTTGTAATCTCTCTTTTGTTTGGTTAAAAAAAAAATCTCTCTTTTGTTAATAACATAAGTCATTATTCTCGTTAAACAAATCTTATGTATGTGATCTCGAACCCACATGTAATCATTTCTCTTATCAAGTTTGTAGTCACTACTGTTGGTTACTCCATAGAGGACGGTTCAGCTGGTGAGTGAGAGTTAAAGAAAGCATAGTTGCTACTTGTGGGCCATGTCAAGTCTTCCATTTGACACTGCTTTATTATCCTGTTCTATGGGACAAAGCCAAGCAATGGGGGAGCTATCTTGAGGAGAGGCTGAAGAGTGTTTGGATGAAACTTCCGAGCAAAAAGGAAGCAAATCGAGGTCGCGATGCCATCGTACGTACAATTAAATCCATGTCTTATCCTATTCAAGAACACCTGAGACATGTCCGTCTCCGTAAATGTCGTAGGATGTGAACCCCCTCTGGACCAATCGACCCAAGTGATGCTCCTGTTCGAGTTTGCGCCCGGGCATACTTTAGTGACAAGGGTCGGCAAGTAATGTTCGTCCATGTAACAAGGAGGCTTGCAGTGGTCCCGAAACACGGGGTAGTACGTGACATCAGACACTATCTCGACAGCGATCTTACGATGGACTTCAAACCATTGAGAGCCTTTACGCCACTCGGACAACAACACTGTGGGCCACATCCGTTTGTTGTATCGGCCTCTTCCCATGGGCCTAGGGTCGTCGAACGAGCCGAGGAAGCTCTGATTGGAGTTGATGAGGTAGCTATAAACCGTGGTGAAGTTGAAAAGAGGAATGCACGTTTCCGAGAGTAACACAAATCTCTCGTTGGAGAAGTCGAGCAGGGCATTAGCCAGGAGGCGCCTCTCGGCGTCCATCATGCTTGCCCTCCCCCATTGAACGGGCTGCAAAAAAGGTTTCCACAATCAAGTCATGACTTAACATCCTTAGCAGCTTCCTATAAATAACATGCAATGTGGTACTTGGTCACTGTAATTGAAACAACACCGACATTGAAACAACGCCGACGCCGACGCCGACGGCAGATGAAGAAACATGAACCATCATTAACTCATTTGTCACAGCCCTTCCACATAGGGAAATAACAAGATCAGGATAAAGGGAGTAGATGACTCGAACCTTGCTTGGTATTCTGCGCCTGTAAAACACTGACGTCTCCGGCATCTCGTCATTGCCAAGGTCCACCGACATGTGCAGGTAGATTGAATAGAGATTCTGGTGTCCCTTGAAGAATCTCTCCCACAGAGGAGCTAAAGGCAGTCTCCCTCTGCTCAAGAACATGTACGCCACCTTCGGCGTCCGATTGTAAGGGTACTCTAGGATTCGGGGCACCATGGAGGCTTGCCATGCAAGTTCCTCATCACTCATTGAATGCCATGACGTATCAGGACCCACCCGACCAATTGCGAGTTCAAATGGGCTCGGTGAAGAAGCGGCCAACGAAAAGTTAGAAAACGCTGAAGTGGGTGCCAATGTAAGAAGTGGACTCAGTTGAGTAGAATAGAAATCATCTGAAATAACGACCCTTTTTATGTGATCGTGAATGTACATCCCAAGACCAATTGCAACAAACGCCATAGACAGACAGAAAATTATGGCCGTGGTGACGTGAAAGCTCCTGTCTCTTCCGATGCGCACCTTGAGTTCTTTGACGCACACGGTAATCTTAGAACTCTTCATCTCTGTGGTATTAGTTCAAGAGCTGATGGTACGGGGACATCTTATAAGGCAAACACTTGGGAATGAGATTAGCGCTGAGCGCATTTTTTAGGAGATGTGAACACATGGTTAGTGCCAGGCGTTGTTGGCCTTTGAGTAGGCTTTGAAACAAGAAAGAGGAGCAATTTCTCGTGAATGATTGCAAGTTCAAGCATCCCAGAGCAAACTGTTGTATTGCATAATTTGAGGTGCGAGGTTCCCGTTTCAAGGCAAAAAAGAAACGTGAGACAGGTCGAGTATCAATAGTCTAGGCAACTAGTGGGCTACTCTCACATTCTCTTA
Organism: Lenwebbia sp. NSW1173648; assembly: GCA_029784005.1. NCBI lineage: Eukaryota > Viridiplantae > Streptophyta > Magnoliopsida > Myrtales > Myrtaceae > Lenwebbia > Lenwebbia sp. NSW1173648. The sequence goes on from JARCGZ010000011.1 coordinate 5,527,529, forward strand.
CTAATGGGCAGTGTCATCAAGTAGACACAAGAAAGTGCAGAATATTCATAAGAATAGGCAACTATTGCTAATTAGAAATCTTCAGTCAGATCAGAAGCTAAGCAATTCTTTACACATGGAAAAGGGCATTACTATAGTTATTTTAGGCATTGACGACTTTTTCCAGAGGTTCAACCCCCAACAGAAGTTACAGAGTATTGGATTTTCAATGTAAGCACTCACTTTGTCCTCGTGCTTGGGACCAATGTTGGAACTGATTCAACTTTCAAATCCATCATATGGTAACCAGACTTGTACATGCACTGAGTCTACTTCGGTTCTAATGTGGAAGAAAGATATCTATGGCAGTCTGTATAACGAATTGCAGCACATGAATAGTTCAAAATTTGGAACACCCGAAATTAAAGATAGGATAGAGACATAAAAAGACTTTGCATATTACCATGCTGCAGTGAGAAAAGGGAATGAATGTATGTTTCCCATGTGAATCCATGTCTGGAGTACTACAGCAATAAACTAGTTCAGACCCTCCCCTGGCGGTTAAACTCAGTGATTTCAAATAAGTACAATTCCATATAATCAGCAATACACAAAGTTCATGTTTGAACAACATAACTTTATAACTCTGTTCTGAGTACTAGGATTGCAAGTTCCTCTTTTTAACTATTCGACAATGAGCTTCTTTTGATTAAGTAAATTGAGGCAAAGCCAGCTATCAGGCCAGAAACTATAAATGTCGACTTGATTAGCTTGCAGCACCTCACCATCAATAGATATATAAAGTAGGACCAGAGCCACCGAATGAAGAATTGCAGCTTACAGCTTCTTTGGAACTTCTGAATTGAAAAATCCTGCATCAGGGCAATAAGCTGTGATCAGTCTGGCAAAATTTGAAGACTTGTAGAGTTACTATCGCAATATCATTTTCCGGTAAGCAAAAAAATCTGCTTCAATTGCAGTTAACAGCGGGTTTGCATTCTCATGTCTACTGATTTACTGAGTCGATCAACTTAAAAATGCAGCTAAGAACTTTCAGGCCTTACATGCAAGGTATGCAAGGTCCAATCTAATTTAGAGCAGGTGGAGGCAGGCCAGAGAGCAGCTCTCCTTATTTGGCATCATTTTTATCCAAGTTGTCAGCAAATGGAACTAAACTGTGACTGAAAGTGTCCATTGAAAAGTCCTGCAAACTCTTAATGGTCATTCAGTTTTAACTCAAACCAAAATGTTCAGATACTGTATGTGAAAGAAAAACAGAAGTTAATATAGCATGACTAGTGTCGGCTGCCTCTATAAGGGGATGAATCCTAAACGTTGCACGGATAAGAACCATCATAAAGCTTTGAATCGTTCTGGCATCCTATCTCAACTCAGTGAGGGAACACCCCATAATATCAGATGAGAGAAAACCAGGTTTTTCTAGATTCTTCTCACTACTTGATTTATCCTAGTTTCATTGCCGGTGATATTTCTTCTCCCCTCTCCCTTGTCTGTCTTTTCTAATGAAGAATGAGTTTTTGAATCATCTTTCTGTTGAAGCTCCAAGCTTTCAGAGCTGTGGTTCAGGTAAATCCACAAATATTGCAGGTTTTTGCGCTTCTTAAACTTTGGATAGGTCTTTCATTTGAAGTGTTGGTCAACTTCTTTCGTGACTGTGCAGCCAATGCTTCAGCTTATAGAGAAACAAGATCCGCACCTTGCAAGGCTTCAGAAGCATCATCACCAAACCTCGGGATGGAGAAGGGTTAATGCTTATGACAATTGCCTGTTCTATCAGTTCTATCAGTTTTACGGTCAAATGTTTATAATCCTTCCATTTATCAATCTCGTCAGGAACACACAGGGGCCATTGGCTTGGCTTCAGCCATGCCGAGGCAGTAAACCGTCACACCACAGGTAAGTTTTATTCTCTGTTATCTAAATAACCGCCCCGTGTAGCAACCCTCCTTCCTGCCTTATTTTCCTCCCTTCATCAATTGGAGTTCAACTAGTATCTGCTCATTCATTCTAAGCCATTGAAAAGGTGAAAGAGAGTAATATTTTCCACTGTTGGTATATGATGTTTTTGGATAGTTTTACTAACGAGTACTGTGTGTACCAATTCATTAAACCAGCTCCTGATTTTACGACTGTAATGGCCTAAAGAAAGCTGAGCTTGGTCGATTCATATGAATGCTTTAATTACCTATCTTAAACCTTGTTATTTCTGTTTATGACCACAATCAATGTCTTTTTTGTGGTAAAATGACCACCAGCCGAAAATTTGAGCTATGCTTACCCAATCTTTCCAACAACCCAACAATCGAATGACATCAAATGGCTAGACATAAAACCAATCAGCCGTGCAAAGAGAGTTAACAACCATAAAGGGCATAGAATGCCAGCAATTATACCAATTGCTACAGGCATTCAGCCCATGTATCGGCAGGTGTCCCACCATGGCATCGCATGAAAGTTTTACATACATAGCTCAGCAAGATTCAAGCAATTCCCAGAGTAAAAAGACCACGAAAAAGTCATTTCAAGCAATTCGCAGAGTAAAAAGACCACGAAAAAGAAACAGCTTTGATAGCAAAACTAGTATAATTGTCATAACGATTGGCTGAATGATAAACTAGTATAATTGTCTCCCAACACTGCACTAGCTACATAAAGAAACAGCTTTGATAGCAAAACGTGATATCATATATACGGCAGAATTAGAAGCTCCAGGAGATGCCATCAGAATTGGTATGAAAAGCACCCTAGAATGAAGGGCTTATTATGTATATCGTATAATTCCTTGCATTTCCATATAATTCCTAATTCTTGAGGAGCTGTTAAGCAACACATGATTTCCAAAGCTATGACAGGAAATGCTATAACAGTAACCTTGCCAAGATAGCGAGGCTTGCTTTTGTTCACATCCAGGACAACCAATGACTGGACGTGAGAATGCTTGAGGTGAAACAAGATTCGAGGTGTAAAATGGAAAATCCTTTATGCTTATTTTATTAAGAGAAAAAGTTCAGTAGGGCCATTTCAATTAATTCCATTCAGTTCTAGAATTTCCAGTGGAAGTAAGAAAGATCTCTATTATTTAACCTGTAGGATCTAAATATTAGGAATACTCATCCTCAAAACATTAATTATTTTTAACTTTCTGCACAAAAATTAGTAGGCACACACAGGCAGAGAAAGACATTAATGGACAGTGCCTGATCAACCAACCTACACAAGTATGTAGCATTCAATTGTAACTGCAGGTTGAATGTTGAATTTTAGGACAAACCTTTGGCAACTTATCTTGTTGAGACAAATGATCCACGTGAACCCTCACATTATACGAAGCAATAAGCCAAAAACTGCGATCAACCCCAGAATAGACATTTGCAACAATGTCAAATAATGTCTGCGCTCCACCTTCTATAGCTTTCAATATGGATTCCTCTCTCTTCCTACGATTCCTGAATACAGAAGCGACAGTGAGGACTAGCTATCTGTCCCAGTTTAATTTCAATGTAGGTTCGTAACGTAAAAAGATCAGGTTTAGGGAAAGTAAAGCAAATGCACATCTGACGCCACGTGCCACCATTCATACAAGCTGTGAGCAGCCAAAATTAACGTCTATGTTTGTACTTTGCATTAGCTGAAAAACCAAGTATTTGTCCTTGAACAGTTGAAGATGTTTACCCTGCCAAAGCCATCAAATCATCCCACACAATCTCTGACAACGATCCAAAAACCACCAAACTTTTTTCTTGGAAAATAATAAAAAGAAACCTCAAGGTAACAAATAAAGTTGCAAAGGTGGAGTTGTAATTTTGGATGTAGGTTTTAGCATGATAAGATAGAAGTCTAGGGAGCAAAGCTGATTGCATACTTCAGATATCCACAAAGCATGTGCTTTGGCCACAGGTTGACTCTCCCGTGCATGGGGATGAGAGCATGTGGAGAAAGCTCCATGAATTTGTATGTTGATTGGAAGTAATCCTGTGCAAGCAAAAGGGTCATCAACAATGGTTTCGAGATAACAAAGCATAGGAGCACTGTCATTTGTTAAAGGTTCCCAAATTACTGCACCTTTGTTCATTCACATTTAACTCTAGAATCTTTTGGCAGCATTAGATAAGAGAAGTGCTATGTTCTTAACTGGCATAATACAGTTCTATCTCGGCTAATATTGAATAAAAACCCCACATTTGACAAAATAAAGAAAAAAGTTTGTAACTGATAAGAAGTGAGAAGAACCATGAATTGACTCATCGAGATGACAATTGTAAGAGTCTAAATGAACTTTTGAATTTCGAGTTCATCAATGTAAATTACGTAATCGCATTCGAGTTTGAACAAAGACGCCACAACAAAGTAGATAAACAGTTAAATCCATGGAAATCCCAGTACTCAACTCATCACTGGAGCTTAATTTAGAAATAAAATCCCTAGAAAAGCCCAGATCAAAATGAGATACATATAACTACGAAGACTCACTGAGTCAATGCAGTATAGGGTACAGGTGCTACTTGTGGTGTGGCGCTGTTAAGGAATTATTTTGTTCTAACTATAGGTGCTTAGAAGTGTATACATGTGCAAAACCATACAATGTCTATTACAAAAAGATAAGGGGACCACAGTATACCCTGATTATTCAGTCACAATTTCTTTCATCTCTAATCCTTCAAAAATCAGGTTGCACTACACGTTAGCTTTCAATCTAGTGTCCCATGAAAGTATTATACGCATTGAGATTGTCTGCCACTTTGTCAAGAAGAAACTGATTTATGGTGAATTTGCAACGGCCTTTGTAAAATCGCCTGATCAACTTGCTAATTTGTTTACAAAATCTCTTAGAGGTCCTCGTTTGAGTTACATTTGTAACAAGTCAGGAACATATAATTTATATGCTCCAAAATGAGGCGGAGTGTGAGGAACAATTGTTTAGTGGTTCCAATGGTATACTAGTAAATAGTCAGACACTGTCTATTGTAAATTCATTAGGTGTACAAAGTAAATCCTAGCCATTAAATCTCAATCTCTCTCGTTCATTTTTCCTCGACTTTCAGAGGCCCAGTATTTATATGTTATCACATACACGAATACTTATACTTAACTTAGTTTGATTTTATTTGAATCTTGTCTATATAGCCTAGTATTCTTAATTCCTTAAAATTAGACTTATATATATTATATGGAATGATCTCATAAGAATGAGAAAACACCATTCATAGACAAATAATTTGAATTAGGAAGAAACTAGGAAAACATAAGTCATTGAGAGTGGGAAGTTATCATGAAAGTTATCAAGTGGGAGACGATTCTTTTCTCAGACCAAAAAAATGTGCACATGAACATCTGAGACAAAAGAAGGGGAATGACTGACTGAGTGTGCCCGAGCCAGAAAATGGCAAATGAAAATGACCCTTTTTGCAAAAGAGTCAAATCTTTCACAACATAAGTTACTGTGTGGGAAGTAATCATCAAAGGGTATCAAGGGGGAGACAATTTGTCTTTAAAGCAATTTGGTAAGTGAGGACTCCGACTAGAGTTTCTTTTTTAATGGGGAAGCAACTTGGTGACGAATCCTTACTTTAGATAACCTACAACTAAAAGGTAAAGTACTTGTACTAGGTGTTTCCTCTGCAAAAAAAAGGCAGATTTAGTGCGGCAGATCCTCCTTCCTTGTTCTTGGAGTAAAATGGTTTGGACAGTTTCCTATGCTGTTATCTTGGGTTATTGGAGGTACCTCAAGCAAGAACTTTGGGCTTGGTAGGGCATTTGTTACAGCGCAACAAGAACAGAAGGATTACCTCAATTCCTCTCTCTGTTTTTTGGTTGATTAGGAAGGTGCGGAACAAGAGAGCTTTTGATGGAGAGGAATCTTCCATTTCTATTGTTATTGAAAACTGGCTTGAAGTTATAAACTTTTGGTATAGTGGAAACTTGCATATGGATGTAAATGCCTTGGTTGATATAGTCCATGATTTATCCTGTATTTGAGCTCCCTTTTAGTTTTGAGAGCTGTTTCTATATGGCTTTAGTTTTTTGGGCTCTTTTTGTATATGGGTTCGCACCTTTAAGTGCTCTATAGTTGAACTCTTCCTTTATCAAAAAAATGTGCACATGAACATCTGAGACAGAAAATACTTACCAAAAAAAAAACATCTGAGACAGAAAATTGGGATTGACTGAGTGCACCCAAGCCAGAAAATGTGAAATGAAAATTTTCCACTTTCTGGCAAACTTCATTTTGGCTGAGCCAAATTTTCATATTACTTTCTTCACATAATAACACTTCACACTGATGATGCTTGGATAGAGCAAGCTTATTCTCCCAAGAGTTGAAATTGGATTCTCTCATAGCGTTCCAATTGTGATCATTGGGAAAGATTACAGAGCAACTAGTGCAATCAATACATGCTAAAATAACAAAGCAAAGCATGAAGAGAATTTTTCATTGAACTTACAATTATATTTCCACCAGAATTAACATCCAGTATCGAACTTCCTTGGCTGAAGAGATCATTTAATACATCAAGACCCCATTCAAGGGTGACAAACCAAAGATTAGGAGTAAGCAGTTCATGAATAAAATGACGAGAGAGAAATAGGACAATTTATCTGCATTTGACACGTCATTTGAAATCATCTCTTCTGCTGTTTTTTCCCTTATCTTCATATAATTGACATATCGATTCCCATGCCCAGATTGTGGATCATTTTTTGCAAATGAGTCGAACTCAAGGGTACATGCTCATACCTCAGAGAGCCAGAATCAAATAAAACATGAGATAGAAAAGCTACACTTCACCTATCTGTTGTTTTACCAGATATACTCCACAAAATATATATAATTTGAGCAGGCTCTCCATGAAAGCTGATTGATCCGCAAGTACGAATATTTCCCCGAATTTAGGACCTCAAATTCTATAAGCTTACATCCTTATCCAGTTTTGAAATGACCTGTCGAAAAGCTAGAGTCTCCCAAGAAACTTACCCCAAACAATGATCACCTACTATAAGTGAGTGAGTACTGCTGTGCAATAGTGCCATATGTCCATCCGTATGCCCCTGAGTGAAAATAATTCCTCCATAAACAAAACAAAAAAAAAAATAGATGGACATACTATTTCTTAAACCAGATACTGATAATTAGACAGGTAAAAACTAGAGAGAAATTAATCAAGTGTGTCGATATGCCAAAACAAATTTTGGTTCAAAGCATCTGACCTGGCAGCTATCTTTGTCTACCAAACATCTACAGTGAAACAAACTACAATAGATACTGATTTTGGGTATCATCTCTAGACGGATTGAAGCACAATTAGATAAGTGGTGACATGTATAGTGCAGAAATGAACAGGACTTCATTATTTACTTTCACCAACCAAAACCATAAGAAACAAATAAAGGAGCAGACTAATAAAGAACAAAAGGGTAAATTCTTGAACGTACATTTCACTGCTAATAGTCTTTCTGCTGTAATTTATGTGCATGCAGTATTTTAAGCCCAGAGTATCAGCTGAGGGTTTAAGATCCAAATACATATCGGCAAAAATCCAAAAACTTATAGTACATTGCTGATACGAAAAAAAACCCAATCTTTCAAGGCAATTACTACAAGTGACTACAAGTGACCCAAGAAGAAAAAAGTAAGCCAACACCGGCACATGTACTTAGTGTTCTGGTCCAGTCCATCTCCCCAATCATACCATGACCGGAGCAAAACATTTTGAGTTAAACATAGTTGCACCTAAACCGCTATCCATGGTAACTACCTCGAGAAGCAGCTGATCAAGTAGCTTACCAAATTCTACGACATAGGTTGAGGGAACTGGAAGTTTCAAACCAAATGGAGGTTCCAACCATATTCAGAGCTATGCAACCCAAACTTGTGCACATTTTAAGACTTGGCGGATATATCTATAAAAGAAGTTCTCGGCAATCTTAAAACTCGGGGCGCTTCTAGAGTCCCGTATGAGAAAAACAGGACCCCATCCCATGTGCAAAAATGACTGGCTATAGCTTATTTACGAACCCGAAAGATAATTTATGACATCTAAGAAACTTTTTGCGTTACCATTTACGATGCTAAATCTTATCTTATGAACACAAAATATTACATACATCATTAGAGCTAGAAGTAATTTACTAAATAGGAAATATACGACTATGTGAAGTCCTCCTAAAAATCAAAATTAACACAAATATAAGTAAATAAGATGATTTGAAATCTCTAGACCTCACAACATCCATCATTTCACCTCGTACCTAGAGGATGTTGTCACTATTAATTATCCAATAAATATCACAATTTCCCTCAAATAGTAGTAATTGGTAGTTCATTGTGGTTACTAATTCAACTACCCTTTATACGTCCGAACTCGACAATAGAATCACTTAGTAATTATACTACCATATCGTAACTTTCCTCAATCAGTCATAACTTATAGTTCCCGTTCTTAATAATTATACCTCCAATGATTGTGATTGGCCCAAAATCCTTGTAATCTCGATTGCACATGTAGGTAATGCTTTTCCTTTTCACATAGCAATTTAGCTATAGATTTCATATCGTATGACTCGGTAATTAATCAATGGCATAGTAATGTATCTCAAATTGTTGTAGGAGACCGACCTTTTAGTAATAGGCCTAAGTAATCGTAAATTACCCATAAGTCTATGTCAGTAATCTACCTTTAGAGATGGTAAATTAACTTGAGTCCTCGTAAGCTTGAAAGTCTTTAATGATTGTAAGTTCTCTTAGGAAATAATAAGCAACCTAAAATTATTGTAACTTTCTCTTTCCCTATTCTTAGTAAACTCACCGAAATGATCATGACATTTCTTTCAAGTTTGTAAATCAATGCAGCCTATCCGTAAGTAATATTATTGATTGTCGTAAGTTTCCTTCATTAACTGTAAAGTTCATAATTTTACTTCAGTAAAATTCCTTAAATGTCAGTGACTTACCGCTTTAACAGGGAACCATTACATTTTTTTAAAGTGATCCGATGAACAAGATTTGTTGGCTTTACATCCAATTGCCCATACTCTATATGGTACCGGTCCAACAAAACAGCCACTGGACCATAGATTTTTCCTAAAACTTGACCATGAAGAAATCTGTAGAAAAACTCAGCTCTAGCATTCCATTTGGCATATTTAGAGAAGCCTGAGAAGTCATGAGTACTTTACCAAATTAGTAAATGAGAATGAGAAGTCTTAACGCATCTTGCATACAATAAAAGTTTCTTTTGTCTCGTAAGCAATGACCTTTTGAACTTAATTTCAACTTATGATCCATAAACCATACAGTAAGAAAAGATGTTCATAAAAAGGAAAATTACCGGTGCAAAAATTATAGTTAACCTCTGACCCCCAATGCAGATGTCTTCTGCTCCCGAAACTGGAGTACAACCAAGAGACCAAACATCTGCCCAAAAAATAAATCAGCTATGCTTTCAACACCCAGGTGCATTTGCGCGATTGCATAAACATTTACGTGTATATAAATGAATTTATGGGTATGCTTATATGTAGTCTCATATCTGTCCTCAGATGGGATGCATGTAATTACTGATATGAGGCGGAATAATTACAGAGGACAGAAGAATTCAGAAAAGCATCAATCGGGGAAAAAGTAGGCATTATCATCACCTTTCTGAATGCGAGAGATGGTATTTTTATGTGCTAATAAGGTGGCATCACTGTTGCATCTCTGAATGACTGAGAGACCTGAAAAAAATTTAGTGCAAAATATCGTAAGCCATGCAGTGCCATAACAATCAATTCATTAATGATAAAACAAATTTGTTACAGTGGATGTATGATGGAGAATTCTTTTATAAAATTAATTCCTCTTTTAGACCAAAATAAATATTTGGGTCTAAAAATAGTAGAACATATTACAAAGAGGCTTTCTACATAATGGTATCGACCAATTTAAGACTATAAACACACTCGAACACCTTTCGCATCTGCATTCGGAGAATGCAAGCAGGCACATCCGTGCCATAAAGCGCAAGGGCGCATGCGACATTATGTGATTTTGTTGATGTGTGCATGCACACATGAGAGAGAGAGAGAGAGTATATACATTCTCTGCTGTAACCAGAATTGTAAGACTCTAAAGTCAATAGCAGCTCATGCATCGACCAACTGACCAGTCCATCTCATGCTCCCCAACTGTAGTTCTATATTCATCCTTATAAACTATTAAATGACATCAGAGAAGTTGAGGCAGTAGTCCTAAAATTTTAAACTTGAACCTCCACTCAAAATTGAGGGACATAAGGAAATGGATGCGCCTGAGACCAGGAAATTAAGAAGCATGAGGCTCTCAGGGAAAATCAACAGTCTCCAAACCACGATTTCTTCAGCAATACAGATGACTATTCTTCAGATGAAATTCTCCCTGTGGATGAGTTATCTCAGTCAACAGACATGTGGGCCCCATGTGGAACCCAAGATGAGACCATTGGATCCATGGTGGACTGAGTCTAGGCAAGAGAAGGCCTTTCTATAAATTATGAGTTCTTTCCCTTCCAATTTGCAACCAAAGTTGCAAAGGTTCATTTTAGTGGGAATAAAGAACGACATGACCAACGATTCTCTATACATAAATGTCGGGTACAGTTTTGATTGACTGAATTTTAGTCTTAGAGACCCTTTGGAAATGAAATAGCTTTCAGTACTGTATTGAAGCTATGGGTGAGAACTCACCTTCAATGTGATCATGGTGATGATGGGTGACAAACACAATCAACTTTCTTGGCAAGGCAGCAACAATTTTCTCAAGCTAATAAATAGGAGAATAGAAATCAACAAACTTACAAAAAGTTTGTAAACAAAAACAAAAGGAGATGCAAATCTAGATTGGTTACATGGACAGTTATTGACTTGCAACATTTAATATGTAATCTGTCAACAAGTAAAAATGCCTAAAATTTCGAATGTGTACTCATAGAATTGTTGGACGAGAACGACTTTTTGACCCACTTTCTTTTTCCTTTTTTTGATGGAAATTTCTTTGCTGTATTAAGCTTCCCATGTACTATCATGTCATTCATACATATTTTAGACTGAGGAAGCTGTAACATGCTTGTTTCATGGATTTATATCAACTGCCGAATGCCACTTAGTTGAATGGAAAATCTACTGGACTGAAACTAAATGCATTCGGGCACGAATATAGACAGCTAAGTTCAGAATGGGCAGATAATGAGTCTAGCCAAGATTTTATGCTATGATGATTGACTGAATGAACAAGTAAAATGAGAAATAAATGAAATGGGAGAGGGTTTTACAACCATTCAAGACGAAGATGAAACAAGCTCTTTTATAATTGATTTAGGCAAGTGAAAATTTTGACTTAAAGTGCGAAGATATGCCTTTAGAGAAGAGGGTCGTCATAAGAGTGAATTAACAATGTGTAGGAACTTTAAAGAATGACCAAATCTATTATGTTCACTTGGAGCTCATGGACTGACTCAACATTTAGGAATTAGTGGTCTCTATTCGTCGTGTCTATAAAATTTAGAGGCTTAGAATGCTCTTGATGGATCAAAGCGTCTAAGTTATGCATGCATTAAACAAACCGAACTCATCCAGCCGCTCCATGAATTGGTTATTCCTAAGCGAGTCATGAATCTTACCTCTTCATGGTGTTGGGATCGGCATCCTGGATCAATTATGAGCGCATCTCCTGACATAATAAAACTACCTTCCCCACATTCATCTGAACCACTTGCAGGTGCAAACACCACTAAATTGGTGGTGCGAAAAGGCTTTGCTGTCCTACTTCCCATAGGAACAATTACAACACCTGGAGGATACTCCTGGAGTAAAAAGAGGCGATTGGGGATTCAGTTTCTTTTTGTTAAAGTTTTCAGAGATTTGGCTCAAGCATCACAGGTCACACACCAATGTGGAATTCTCTTATAAGGACAGGCATGAAAGCCAACCAAAAAAGTGCTTCGTGAAGTCTAGCTATTAGCATGTACCCAACCAAAAAAGTCTTGCTATTAATGGAATGGTTTGAAGTATTCCGCTCAATGTCATATACATTATACAGAGAAGTTGACTGAAGGAAAAACAAACCTGATAAATTAAGGTTGACGGGACCTTAAATTTGGACTGGGGCATAGAGTCATTAATTAGACCGAGAACCGTTAAAGGTCCAACACGATCACTACTTGGTTTCACGTCCACAAGCCAGTCTAGGCAACTTTCAACGGACATCCATTTACATGACTCTGCAAATGTAATCCTAACGCGTTATTCACATCCAATGGGATAAAACAATAGCAATGAAATCCACGTGCTTATGCTCATCCTTGCAACTTTCAGATGGTCAGAATTACGAAAAGATGCAATGCAACCTCATCACTAGCACACAGTACAAAAATATTTCTGTCATTTACAGATAACACTCATGCATACACACCTCAAAATGCTCCACAAATTGCAGAAAAAATCGCAAAGAAGTGGTACCAAAACCTGGTAAATTACAGTCCCCGGAGATCAATTTGCCCTCAATGAAGACCGTATTAACAGGTAATCCCGGTCCGAACTCTGCTTCTTCGACATACTTGAAGAACCTCCACTCACCCACATCGGAAACCTCCAGCCCAACAAACCCCAGACCCTATCCGACCCCAAAGCGCACCAATTCAACTCCACTTTACCAAAATAACAATAATAATTCCAGTCCGAGTGTTACCAGTTCACCAAGTACCTCCATGACGGCAGAATCCACATCAAATCGTCCCAAATCGACCTTGTCCGAGCACGCAGCCGCGTCTTCGATGCGAACGCGGAGCTCGCCCGGCCGTCCCGCGAGGGTGCTCAGCGGCGCAGAGGGCAAGTCCCAGAGATCGGAATCGACGTAGGCATCGTACTCCTCGTGGCCGAACTTCGGAGGCCGCCGCTGCTTCGCGAGGAGGAATTGGGGGCCGCTGGACGAGCTCCGGAGGGTCACCGCGAGGTTGTGGGTGGCCATTTGAGAGGAGGAGAGTGTGAGAGCTGATTTGGGAAGCAGCAGCGGTTGGATGGCTATATAGCGAGGGTCGCGTCTACTGTTTTGACAGGCGAAGAATTAATTGAATGTATTAAGTGCAAGTTCAGTTGTACCTAACCCAACCCCCGCCAAAATTGTCCTTTCGACTTGTTTCTTTCTTCCGCCTCCCTAACGACGTAAGAGTGTTTGGGCGTGGAGATACGACTATCCGAGCGTCCGTGAAATACCCTGCAAAATTTCATAATCCGTACTTAATCTCGGCCCTATCCCAGAGCAAGCTCAGTGGCAGGAGATCGAAATCGATCCTAGGGAAACGATTTGGTAAAAGTATCGGCTAATCGAGCTTTAGGATTAACAAACCAACGTGATAAAATCACCGAGGGAAACTTTCTCCCGCGGAAAATGGTTATCGACGTCTTCGTGTGGCGATGAAAATATGAGATTTAAAGGTATCGCGAAATAAAAGATAGGTGATTTAAAGGTATACAATAATAATAATGAAGAATAGGACACAACCGTGTTTACTCAGTTGTTGTTGAAGTCATGGATTAATAGTTTATTTCCGAACTAAATCTGGACGATAGAAATTTAAAATGAAAATATAATTCAAGATTCATAATTTGAATAAAATGGCCCAACGTTCTTTATTGATGTAACCTCGGAAGTGAAATTTAAGTGATGATTCGAAAATTGTAGCATCCATTACTCTTAAACATAAGTAGCTTCAAACTAATCGATAACTAAAGATCCTGATATAAGAGCTTCGTCGCAACAATTAACCAATATCACATTACATTTCAGTAAATTAATATATGGGTAAATAAATCAGGCATCAAGTTCACATGATTCAATCAATGTGACTATTCCACACATGGAACGGCAACTCAAACACTTTCGGTGTTTACTGCTCCCAATTTCATTCAATAACTCTGAGTGCATAGCCTTCGCTATTTCTCGTAAAATAATTTCTCAATCTCACATATAACGATAAGTTGGATAAAGCAAATTACAATGTAAGGAATTCTAGTTTCCTAGTTGGGACACGACATAGATTTCACAATATATTAATTTTAGTTGACTTATTTGATAGAACGTGTTTAGATATCGCTCAACGGATTTTTATTAGGTCCATCGCCAGTGTAAGAAAAAATTTATACGTTCATCATTTGGTTGTTGACACGAGAAGAATTCAATTACAAAATTAACTTCAAACAAGCATGTGATTTCTACAGTAAAGCTGTGAGACTTTTTTTTACATCCGTTGAAAAAAAAAATGCAAAGGGAGTTCTCAATCAATTAAATGAATACGTAGTAACAATTGATTAATCTATTTTTGGCCTTTTAGGTTATTTTTAGTTTTTGCAAATTTGAGACTCATTTAGAACTTAAAATCTCATGTTTTAAGAATTTTGACCGGAAAATAAAATAAAAAAATTGCTTAAAAAAGCGTAGAAAAATGAGTTTAACATTCGGCCTAACAAAAAAAGATCAAGGACTTCTTTAAATTTACGAGTTGTATAGTAACCAAAAACCATTTAAAATTCATCAAATAACATGACAATAGTGAATCGATACTACGACATGAGCTTCTAAAAGCTAAAATAAATACATTTTTGTTCAACGTACAGGAGGAAATACATGAATGAAAACAAGGAAATGAGTATACAAAGGTTTTTTTTTTTTTTTTTTTTTTTTGAGGTCGAAATGAGTATACCAAGTTAAGCCGACGTAGAAGTGAGTATACCTAATAAGGGCCTAAAGTAACATCATTTTCTTAAATAAGAGCCTGAGGCTAACATTATTTCAAAAAAGGGCATAAACTGCACTTATTATTTCAAAGAAAGGCCTCTTCACAAAGAGTATTTTCGTCGTTTTTTGAATTTTTTTATTTTTTTATTTTTTCTTTTCATTTTTGCTACTTCTTTTCTTTTCTTTTTTCTGTCGGGGACGGCAAGGGCCGTGCAGCCCTCGCCTAGATCTGGCAAGGGCTGGCCTTGCCTATGGCCAGCGAGGGCTTGCCTTGCCCACATGTGGCCAGCCATCGCCTGGGCGAGGCTTGTGACGACCTCGCTAAATAGAGGCGAGACCGGCCCTCGATGGCTAAGGATTATTGCTTTATGGGTGTCTCCATCTCCAGAATCTTCTTTGCGGTCTCGCACAAGGAACACATCGATGGTGGGTTTTGAGCACTGGGTGAAGGAGAGAGTGAAGGAGCTTAAGGATTCGCGCTCATGATTCGTGCATCTTCTTCGAGGACCAGCCTCACCTTTTGGCGGTCAGCGGTCTAGGCTGTCGCAAGCCTCGCCCATAGCCCAGCTGCCGTCGAGTCATCGGGCCCAACAGAGAAAAAAAATAGCAAAAATAAAAAGAATAAAAGAAAATACTCTTGGTGAGATCCTTCAAGTCCTTATTGAGAAAATAAGGCAACTTCAAGTCCTTATTGAGAAAATAAGGCCACTTTAAGCCCTTATTTGAAATATTTCAAAAAAAAAAAACAGCAACAAATATCCCGCGACTTTGAGTTGACCAAGGGATTGCCCGGAAAGCCATTGCCGGTCAAAAATCATCCATGCAAACAATTGGAAATATGCATAAGTATATTATATACGAATATATATATATATATAGCACATTATTTGTGTTTTTTTTCTGAAATTAGGCCAGTCAAACATGGCTCCCCCGCTTTTCTCCACGCTCGTCTGCCTCGTCACCGTCATCGTCGCCGCCCAACCCCAAGACGACGCGTCGGACTACGATCGATGCCGGCCCTTCGCCTGCGGAGGCATCAACTTCTCCTTCCCCTTCTCCGACTCCGAAACCTTCGGCGCTGGCCCCCTCGACTGCGGCCTCCCCCGCTTCGAAGTCTCCTGCGACTCCTCCGGCCGCCCCGTCCTCGACCTCCAAGGCGCTACCTACCAGGTCCGAGAGCTCTACCCGGGCAGCGAGGAGCGCGCCCTCACCGTCGTCAACACCCGGCTCATCAGGGATCTGAGCGCCAGCTCCTGCGATTCGCTTCAGAACCTGACCGTCCCGAGCTCCGGAGTCAAGATCGCCAACCTCAGCCTACCTCCTCAGTGGCGCTTCAACCTCACCTTCTTCGAGTGCGCCTCGGGCATCGCGCTCCCCGCCGAGCTCACCGACGGGACGGTGGTGAACTCGAGCTGCGAAGACTCGGAGCTTTATCTGTGGATGAACCGATCGTTCGATCAGTCGATCGATTCCGATTACTCGTACGCGGGAAGGACGCCCGATGGGTGTAGGCTCGTGGAGGTACCTGTGTCCAATGTCCTCGGTATACGGAGCAGTGGATTTGAGAACAAGAGTAATGACGAGAGGTGGAGCTTCGTTCTGGATCTGATGAGCAAAGGATTTCCTCTGGTGTGGTCCGCGATTCCAGATTGCGACAGCTGCCAACTGAGAGGCGGTCGGTGCGGATTCGACAGTTTGGGAAAAGTCGTCTGCTTCTGCGGCGGCGGCGGCTGTAAGTAAGTTCATCATTTGATTAACGTAGCTGGAACAAATAGAAGTTTCCCAAATTTTGATAGTGAAAACTTTCCCAGAACTTAAAAAATGAAAATAGGAATTCAAGATCCAGAAAATTATCATAATCATACATTAACATTTTGAATAAAATGGTCCGACGTGTTTTTAATGATCCAAGAGTAGCAGCGTACATTGCTCTTCAGCATCAGAAGTTTCAAACTAACCACAAGCTAACAATATGATATAAGGCTCCGTTTGTTTCGCGGCAAATGAATGATATGAAAAAAAATTCCCTAAAAATGACCGCTTCTATTGCTTATAGAAAATGAATGGACGAAAAATATTTTTATCGCATACGAAAAAAATGTTTAGATATAAATTGTTGTTGGAAATGAAAACGTTTTCCATTGACTAATTATTTCGAGCGATACAATGGATCGTTTTTAGATTGTGACCGGCATTTAGATTTCCTTTCACCCTTTACTACAGTCTTTTAAGCCTAGATCTATTGTCACTAAGTTTTGGTCTTTTCTTGAGTTTCTTGTGTTGAATTATGCGATGATACAATAGAGAGGAAGGAGATCCCTATATATAAGCCCCTCCAAATACTATCGAAGAGCTTCTCTCGATGTAACAATGAAAATTCCATTTTCAATCTACCAATTACCTCATTAATTACATGAATCCTCTGTAATACAGGCATTTCCAATATTCTCATAGGAATATTCTAGAGTACCCATGAAAACCCTACACTCACTTCAAGGCTTGTTGGGTCATCTTGGCCACCTTTTCGACCTATTGCCATTGAAAACCTTCGATTCATGACACGGGATATACGAGTGAGCATGGTTCCAGGTAGAACCGGGAACCGGATAACCGACCTAGTGGAAACAAGGTAGGTTCAATGTTTCAAGGTATGCAGGGTAGATTTCAGGTGCCAAAAATTGAGGAACCGGTTCCGAAGAGTATGTTCTAAGTTCCACGAACCTAGAACGAGTCTTTGTGTTTTTCTTGTTTTATGTTTTCGCACGATTCTGCGATATTTCATAATGTCCGATGATGAATGTGTAATCTGGAACCGTTAGTTTGAGCTTCCATTTCTGGCGGTATCTATGACTGAAACTTTTAGTTGTTAATGTTTCATATTCTTGGTGTGTCTAAATATGAGTTATGATCAATGGATTGTAGTAGCAAATGGTAGTTATTTTAGGTGATAATTCATTACAATCGTTCAATTAAGAATACAGGTGGAACTTGGATAAACCCTGAAACCGACCATGAAACCTATGATAGAATAGATTTCAGAGTATACATGGTAAGTTCCAGGTTCCAAAAAATGAGGAACCGGTTCCGACAGGCGGGTTCCCCCTGGAACCTGACGGAATCTTGAACCGCTCACCCTTAACATGATAGCCATTGCTACTGCCTCTTAATATGCTATTGGGAGTTGAATTTTATCACTTCTCTCAAGATTAAATCTTATATAGTACTCATTTTCTTTATCTAACCTTTGCAGGAAGCCAGACAAGACCAGCCTCATTATCGGTATGCATAGCTCCTGAAGTTTACACTCTAGAGTCAAGTCGGACATGGAAGGAGCCTTAACTTAATAGTCAATATGATCTCTGATAACCATGTTGTTGCTTGAGGTATTTCGTATTAGAATGCATAATTTTTCTTTGTTCTTTTCGGTTTTCACTGGCAGACTATACAAAGTCGATGATAAAGCAGATTTTGGAAGCCAAACTTGTATATCGGCAATTGCATTGAAGTCTGATGATTTACTATTTATGTTGGGTGTATGTTGGGTGGTTTGGTTTCGGCTGTGCCTGTTGAAAAGGTAGAGACCATGCTTGTTTATAGGGTTTCTCAAAGAGCAATGGCACTGAATTCTGTTTTAATTGTCCAATTGTAAGAACCCGAAATTGCTGAATTTCTTCTGCAAATTAATCGTCTTTATTACTTTGCAAAAAGATTACTGGTTGTCCAGTAAGCTAATCAGTTTAGTGCATGATTTGCAGGTTGTGCATTGGGAAGCTCTTCTCTTGTGCTCGTTATGACCTTACTATACATTTTTAAGAAAAGAATTCTGTCAGTCCAGGAGACGTCCTGTTTTGGCAAAGATGAAACTGCAGAAGAGAGGGCAAACGCAGATCAATTCATAAGAAATTACCAGTCGACCTTATTGACCAAGTACTCATACAAGGACATAAAGAAGATGACTAACGCCTTGAAGGAGCGATTGGGTGAAGGTGGATATGGTACTGTCTACAAAGGGAGGCTGCCGGACGGGCGACCCATCGCCGTCAAAATGCTCGACAAGTCCAGCAACAACAGCCAGGAGTTCATCAACGAAGTTGCAACCATAGGCACGATTCACCATGTTAATATCATCCGTTTGCTCGGTTTCTGTTTGGAAGGTTCAAAACGAGCTCTAATCTATGAGTACATGCCCAACGGGTCTCTAGGAGATTTGCTGCATAAAGAAGGGCCGAACCTTTCTTTGGAGATAGAAAGACTGCTCGAAATTGCTATAGGCGTTGCCCTTGGAATTGAGTACTTGCACAAGGGTTGTAGCTCGCGGATATTGCATCTCGACATAAAGCCCCATAATGTTTTGCTCGACCAGAACCTCAACCCGAAAATCTCTGATTTTGGGTTGGCGAAAATATACTCCAGGAATAAAAGTTTCATAACCATGACAGGTGCTAGGGGGACGATTGGGTTCATTGCTCCTGAAATATTCATGAGAAATCTGGGAAATCCTTCTCATAAGTCCGACGTCTACAGCTTCGGAATGCTGTTGCTCGAGATGGTTGGCGGGAGGAAACATGAAGAAGTGAAGGGAACCGCATCAAGTGAATCGTACTTTCCAAGCCGGATTTACGACGAAATTAATGAAGAAAGAGCACAGGAATTCGGCGATCTCGTGGAAGAAGAAGTTGCTGTGTCAAGAAAGATGGTTATGGTAGGCTTGTGGTGCATTCAGATAAATCCGAAGGATCGACCCTCGATGACGCAAGTGCTGGAAATGTTGATGGGCAGCTCGAAAAGCATTCCAATGCCTCCCAAGCCGCAGTTCTTTTCTCCTCCTCGCTTGCAGGTCGAGCCTGGAAGCTCCTCCACAGATGCAGACGCTAGTGGTGTACCCCTCACACTTGACAGTCAAGAAATGTAGCTGATCAATAGAGTGATTTATCTCTCTGCCAAAGCACATTTGAAAATGGCATATGATAGCATCAACCTTAATACTCCAATGCGAATAGGCGTCAACATAGGATGGAAAAGGAAGGATTGAAGGAAGTTGCAGAAAAGAAAGTGAGGTTTGTATGAGCCACACCAGAAACCTCAAGGAAAGATCTTTCTGTGTTTGGTTCTGAGAAATATTGAGGGACCCTGGTGACGGTGCCGCGGCCCTTGCCTTAAGAAGATGGAACTACTCGGTGATTCGCTCTTATTGCGTACGATTCGGAGACATTAGACAATTGATCACTCTCCTTAATAAAGTATGAGTTCATCTAGGGCAATTTCATCTCCGGATCTACTACTTGAGGCATGATCAAATAAGAGCACGAGAGAGTTAAGCTACTCCGAGTTACTTGAGCTCAGCTCGATTCGTTTCGAATTTGAGTAGCTCGAGTACTTACTCGGGTAGAGCTCAAACTATCTGTTCCCAAGCATGATCGACTAGTTGTTAATTATATATAATGAACATATATACACATGGAGTCGAGTCAAGCTTGGCTTATTTGAAACATTGTTTGAGTTGAGCGCATGCTTGAGAGTTTATGATCGACAAAGCTCCCATTAAGTTTCGCGCCTATATTCTTCGCTGGATCACGGCCCTAGATCAAAATTTCTACTTGACTTCTGGTCAATCCAAGCAGATGGAGTGTTTCTCAAGGAAGCTTCTCCAGGATGGTTACGAAGGATCTCATCCATCAACTAGGGTTAGACATCCGAAAGTCAAGAAACTGTATACAAGAAAATAATTTCGCAAGCTACTCTCCCATCTCATCCATGGCAACATTTCTGCTCTAAAAATTAATTTCTGGCCAGAAGTTAATTTTCCTATTTCTGCTTCCGAGCAAAAGTTGATTTTCTACTTCTAAAGAGAAATGATTTTTTTTTTACTTCTTCGAGTGGCTCCAAAACTACTTCTAAAGCAAAAAAAAAAAAAAAATGCTCTAGAAGTAGAAAAATGAAGTTGTGTTACCAAACGGATTTACGCTCCAGAAATTGCGTTATCAAACAAATTTATGCTCCAGAAGCATTTTTGGAGTATAAATTCTACTTCGAAAGTGTTGTCATGCTTCGTTGCGCTTTTCGGATCTTTAAGGGGTCTCAATCACTCATGAGAATCTTGAATATTACTGGATCAAATTACACCTAAGTAACTCCCTTGTGAAGAAAAAAAAAGTAGGGAAAATTACACCAATGGCTACTCAACCTTTAATTTACTTTCATATTGGCCCTTCCACTTCTAAATCTCTAATATTAACGTATAGATCGACCAACTGTGATTTTACTTTCAATCAAGTCATTATCTATGATGTAACCAAAATCTCCTTAGGAATCGTATCTGTCGACTTAACTTGTGTCGTCCCACTTGTTTTCAAGCATTGAAAAGGACCTCTAATATCTTTGGCCCAAAGAAAAAGAAAGGCTTCAATATCCTTGGCCGAAAGAAGAAAAGACTTCAATCTCGTACCAAAGTGATTGTCACATTTCTCATTCGTACGGTAAGAAAGCCAAAGCCGAAATAAACAACTCTTTTTTTCTTTATCTTTTTTTTTTTCTTTTTCCACTCTCCGCAATCCTCAATTGATAAGCTATTGATTTCCACCCCCACCAGAAAAATCTTCATCCGTTTTCACTGATTTGGTGCATTTCGCGGTCAATTTCATGCCTTTTCATTTTCCCGAGAAAAGAACGATTCTTGTTTTCTCGACCTTTGTTATACTTCGTTCCGGGAGGGCACTGATTTCTCATTTTATTTTGTGGTGGGGAGTTTGTTGACCCTGAATAGCTGGACTTGAGGATTAGGGATCGTTGAATTATCCCAAGAAACTGCAGATTCATACAGAGGCTGTGGACATAGTCCATTCTCTAGAGACAGAGAGATGGGGTCGAAGGTCGAAGGTCCATCTGCTCCGGCAATCAGGCGAGACCCATACGAGGTCTTGTGCGTATCGAGAGATTCCACTGACCAAGAGATCAAATCTGCTTATAGAAAGCTTGCCCTCAAGTATGTCGCTTTCTTGCTTTTCCTCCTTCTCGTCTTTTTTTTTTCCCCCTTAAATTTTCCTGCCAAATTCATGAGCTTTGTCGTTGAACGTTTGTGGGTGTCTGCAAGAACTTGGATTTCTTCTTGCAATCTGCTATGTTGCTCGGTTAATGTGCGTATCTGGTTCTTGAAATCTATCATGTCCATTTGAGTTCAGCAAGTATTTTAGTGTTTGTTGAGCAAGATTAGGCGTGTGAATGCTGAATGGGTATCGTGATTGCATCGGGTATGAGATCTTTGAAAGTGGATGCTGCTCTTATTGTTTTTTGGAGTTTATGAGGAAGCTCTGTGCTTTTGTGAGAGAAACCATCTTTCTACGAAGGTCTGGCAACGAGTGATTTTCTATTGATCTTGCTTTGAAGCATTTGACCTGCCACAGATATTATTCCAGTGAGTGGTTTGTATACTTCAGCAATTATGTGTACTTTGTTGTTCAACAGTGATGGAGTCGTCCTGGTACACGGTTGTTTGAAGTAATTCCGTATGACGAGTAGGATTTCAACATATAAATGTGCACATTCTTGGTTGTCGTGTTGATTGTGTTATTATGGTAGCTGTGAGTGATCTCAATGCAGTGTCCGTAATTACAATTTCTTATGGGCAGGTATCATCCTGACAAGAACACCAATAATCCTGAAGCTGCAGAGCTTTTTAAGGAGGTTGCATATTCTTATAGTATCTTGTCTGATCCAGAGAAAAGAAGGCAATATGACAGCGCAGGATTTGAGGTGTGTTCTTCTAACTTACTATATGCCTTATCATGAGATTTAGAACTCTGCCTGTGCATGTATAATATAACACCAAAGTAATATCATGTGGATGAAATGTATGATTTTTGGGGAGAGAGATCTTTTTTCCTTGTATGTTTGAGAGTGAAACGGAAATAAATTTGTTAATTTGTGTTTGTGTGGTCAAAGATTGATTCAAACTTGTTAGTTGCTGTTGTCTGATCCCTTCAATGCTGCAAATCTAGCTTTAGAGGCACTTTACAAATTTCAGGTCTTATTTTCTTTATTAGGTGGTGTACTGGATACAATCCAGCTGTGACAAGTGATCACCTGAATCTGATACTGGAACTGTCGAGGACAACTTTGTCTGTTCAATTGCTTGATGAAACCGTGCTGCATCCTTATAGGATGACCATCTGTCAGTTGGAGTTTAAGAGTTTTTATCTTGCTGATGCATGTGTCAATGTTAAGATATCTAAAATATCTTTTCTTTTTCCCTAATTTTCACATTTTCATCTGATATCATTTTTTATCAATGGACTTGCTTGTGTCAGGTCCTTCATCGCTCTTGTTCTGATTTTGCTGTTTTAGTGCTACAATGCATCAGTATAACTTTGTTGCTTTTTCCAAATAATTGCATCAGGCACTTGATACTGATGCTTTGGATGTGGAAATCGACTTGTCTAACCTGGGAACTGTCAATACAGTGTTTGCAGCATTATTCAGGTAAAGTTTCACTTGAACATTCTTTTTCAGTTATGTACTATCTCCTGTCTCACTACTATTTTATAGCAAGCTTGGCGTGCCCATCAAAACATCAATCTCTGCCACTGTTCTTGAAGAAGCTATGAATGGTACAGTGACAGTTCAACCCCTTCCAATTGGGTCATCAGTTAGTGGAAAGGTGCTTGTCCCATCCCCAGGGCGAAACTTTCTCATGTGTCAATTGCATAGCTGTCAACTCATAACACAAAAACAAATGTATCCTCTATTTCAGGTTGAAAAGCAGTGTGCCCACTTTTTTGGTGTAACAATCAATGAGCAACAGGCTGAGGCAGGATTAGTGGTCAGAGTTACATCCACAGCTCAGAGCAAATTTAAGGTACTTAAAATGTCTCCAAGGATGTCCTAGATTTTCATTAACCATTGCAAACATCTTCCTTTCCTGTATAGTTGGGGGAAAAATTGATGCCACATTTGCTGTCTTCTTCTGTGTATATCCAGCTACTTTACTTTGAACAAGATGCCACTGGTGGTTATGGGTTGGCCTTACAGGTAACTTAATCCTTGATGTGCCTCTTGTCAAATCTGCTGCTGTCATTATAAAGAACTGCCGCTAGCATTTTGGCACAATACTTGTTGCAGTCTTCAGCAATCTTAAAATGGAATTACGTTCTTGAAATTAGACTACATGAAAATTGTTCAAGAGAGATATAGATTGCATCACCACGGGTTTTCATCCGTGTAGAAAACTATAGAAAGGATTATCACTCCTTTGTACCTTGTCAGCACTACATGATTCATAGGGTTACTGATGGTTCTAGTAACACGCTCGTTTCTTCAAATGTAGGAAGACTCTGAGAAAACGGGCAAGTTCACATCTGCAGGAATGTATTTCTTACATTTTCAAGTGTACCGAATGGATTCGACTGTGAATGCGGTATGTTAGCCTTGTTACCTTTACCTGTCCTCTTCTTTTTGTTTTCAACATACACTTGTCTTTCTGTCATCGCTGAATAAATCGTTATCATTATCATTGTGCAGTTGGCAATGGCAAAGGACCCTGAAGCTGCTTTCTTTAAAAGGTTGGAAGGACTTCAACCTTGTGAAATTTCACAACTCAAAGCTGGAACCCATATATTTGCTGTTTATGGTCAGATTAATTTTAGTTTTTCCTTTGTTTCATTAACTTCAGTAATTCACGGATTTATCCCTTGATCTCTCTCTTTCTCTAAGGGGAAAACATTATAAAGAAATTTTTTGTGGACCTATCTTACTGCCTGAATTTTCCAGGAGACAATTTCTTTAAGACAGCTACCTATACAATTGAGGCTCTTTGTGCTATGACATACGAGGATACCACGCAGAAGCTAAAGGAAGTTGAGTCTCAAATTTTGCGGAAAAGAAGTGAGTTACGACAATTCGAGACTGAATACAGAGCGGTATCACTTGTTGCCTTTCTCTCCACTCTTGTCTTAGGAGCTTGGCTATAAAGATCTCGTCTTTTACTGAGACCATGCTTTTGTAGGCATTGGCACGCTACCAAGAAGTGACCAACAGATACAGTCAAGAGAAGCAGTCTGTAAGTTCCCTTAGCCCATTTTACAGTCATACTCCTTGATTCCCGTTTGGAGAGTCTTGAGACATCTTGTCTCACCATGATTAGATTTTTTCATGTCTATGGTTGGGCGCGGGAGGCTCAATTTGCATCATTGTGCAATTAAGCTCATGCAGCACTTTGAAACTGGTTTCTCGCATTCATTTATGCAATGTGGTCCTCCTACATATGGTAGGAAATGAAAAGAAGCGAAATAAATAAAAAAATCGACCTTTTACCCAACCAAACTTGATTCACGAGTTGGACAAGTATCAACAAATTCTGCTGCACTTGCAGAAAAGGGGAATCCATTAGATCAGGAAACTTTAAAACCCTCCTTTATAGTAAGATCAGTGGGCTCGGTGCACCTGTGATGCTGCTTCTCTAATCATTGCAGGTAGATGAGCTGCTGAAACAGCGAGATTGCGTCCATTCTTCTTTCACCATATCGAGGGGGTCAGCTAGTAGTAGTGGGAGCGCTGGTCACATGAATAACGGAAGCACCGCGGAGAAGGTTTCGAGCGAAGACTCAAAGGCAGGAAGTCCGGGGGAAGACGGAACCGCCGATGGGAAAGATAAACCCTCCAAAAAGAAATGGTTTAATCTCAACGCGAGAGGGTCCGACAAAAAGCTTAGTGAAAAAGATTAGAAAGGGTTCGATATTCAGATTGCACCCTTTTGAGCCCTCACATTTGTAATCCTCACATTCTCTCGAGGGGCTTGCTATTTCTTGTTCAATTATATAGCTTGTATGCTGGCTTCGCAACATGTATTGTCTTAGTTGAGCCAAATTTTGGAAGTTGAAGAAGAGGGAGTGATGAATTTTGCATCCTTGTATTGTATCAGATCTATTCATTGGACGAGCTACGTTTATTCGACATTCATGCGGCGTATTAAAAGGCGGCGTAAGATTTTTTTGTCCTGTTTTCTCGTTTTCTACTGTTAATTTTGATGAACATGGCGTTGTTTCTTCTTATTTTTGTCGAATTAAGTGCGCAACTGATTAATTTCACCATTTTATTTTGGTTGAGAGATTAATGATAGTTTTGCCTATCATAGGTACCAGTTTTTTTTTTTTTTTTTATATGGGAATCACTTCAAGTGAATGTTGTTTGACAAAAGTACTTTTTGGTTTTTGGTCGAAGCACGATAAAAGTACTTTTTTGGTTTGTCCTATTTCTAACTCTGCTCTCTCTGACTTTTACTTTGCTTCTATCAAACCTCGCACCTATGATATTAGCGTCTCCACCCCTCAATCCTTTACCAGCCTATTGGCGACAAAAGTACTTTTTTTTTTTTTTTATCAAAGCGACAGAAGTACTTCAAAACGCGCAAATTTGATATAAGTATGAATGGAAGTACAATTTCGGCCGAAAGAAAAAATAGGCATTTCAGTCATAGCTACAACATTATTTAATAGTATTTTGTAGATGCGTATAATTCTCACACGAGAATAAACTTTAGAGTATATCGGCAAGACTTATTGTTTCAAGTGAAACTTTTCGAAACATATTTTTCAAATTATTTATTTTCACGAAGCAAATATAGCCTTAAGATTATAATTTCTTAGTCACATACATTTCATCCGTCATGTCATTCTAACAAAATGATTGTTCTTGAGTGAACATAGTGTGTTACTCCAAATTGTGAGCAATCTAATATCGATGGACATGCTTATCTAAATCCTATAAATAGCGCGCAAACTGCTCTGAGTCAGAATCACTTAAACGGATCAAAGGCCTGGATTTAACCGATTTGTGGGGCTTGCAGCGTGTTTTATAACCTTTAGGTGATCGGACCTCGGCTCCCATGGCCCTAAGCCATTACAAAAAGATATAATGACATAAATGGTCCATCGACTTTGACTCAATATGTAATTTAATACATGAACTTTTTAATTTATTGAAAATTGCCTCTGAACTATTGGTAAACATTTAATGTAGTCCTTTAATTTGCTCAAACAACAAATCAAACATTATTAGATAAGTAGATTATTACATGCTGAGTTGGATTTTAAAAAATGACGAGTCAACATGTCCATCTTTTTATCCATCTGATTTTAAAAAGGAAAAGAAAAATTAGGGCGTTAGCATGTCCATCATTATTTAATGACACGGATTGTTATGTCGTAGTTTGAGATGAATTTTTTACTTGGATAAATCATTTAAAGTTGACAGATTGAAAGCTAAATCAGCAACTACTGTTAATTTGAACTAATGGAAAAACGACATTGAATATTTTTATATAATCTACGGACTACATTGAATATGTACTAATAGTTCAGGGATCACACTAAGCCAATTAAAATTTCAGAGACGATATTACACATTGGACCAAAGTTCATGACCATTTATATCATTTTTCCTTCAAAAAAATAATGAGTAGACAATCTCATATCGCGGACTTTCAATGCAACTTGCATATGAGAAATTTCTGTTCTTTTTGTCTGTACTATTCTAATTCACCTCTCTCTCTCTCTCTCTCTCTCTCTCTCTCTCTCTCTCTCTCTCTCTCTCTCTCTCTCTCTCTCTCTCTCTCTCTCTCTCTCTCTCTGACTTTTACTCCGCCTCTATATAAATATGGAACACAATTCCCTCACCACTAGGCACAGGTTGCAAGCAAGAATTAGCTTTGTTAAAAAATCTCCTGTCACTCAAAGTCTTGCAAATGACATTTGGATATTCGCTAACGTAACTCTATTTACTTAAGCGAAAGAATGGGAAACCGTATAATCAAGATTTTCGCTTGAACTCTATGTATTCTGCACTTAGGTGCTTGAATGCTGATGATATCGATTTGGGAGTTCTATGCTACACAACCAGTTCTTTTTTTATTTCCCTTTTTCTCGTTTTATATATATATTGGGCAAATGAGAATACGTCACTCTTCTCTCAGGAAAGTTCAACAGAGCTTACCCACCTAATCGAAGAACATCATTTGTAACCAAACATATCAGCAGCTTTTGCTTCTCTTTCTTTCGGTACACTTCAATCAAAACTGAAAACTATACCTATTATCATAGTTTTGACTGTTGGGGTGTGGTTAATACTCCCCATCGACAGAAAAGCACGGGGTTCAGGGAATCCGCCCCGGAGCCCCCTGGACGCTAGAGGGTTTTTATAGTTTAAGCTTGTATTTTATTGATAATTTAGGCTTGGACCCATAAATAGCTACTGTTATATATAATCTTTTTTCTTGTAATTTTGAGTTGTAAAAGAATGGTGAAATGTGCTAATTATAGTAGAATTCTCTGCTGGATGTAGCCCTAATTTAAGGTGAACCAGGATAAACTTTTGTGTCTCGATTTTTCTTTCTTGTCTTTACTCTTTATTTCATTGTGATTGCGCGCTTAATCTTAACATTGATCGCGTTTGCACCCATTGACAATGCATGCAATAATTGCCTGTCCAAAGGTTCAATTCTCACGTGCCAAACAAGGACTTTTGTCTGATTAGGTTTTGGTCCTCCCTGGAAAAACTTATAGGAGTATCATCCACGTCTGATGCACGACTCTTCGATCCAGCTTGTTGAATTTTCAGCGGCCTAAGTAATCTCTCTTTAACTTCTTGAAATTTCAGTTCTAATTCTACTTGTTGATGCTCCAATTTGACCAAACTATGATGCGGTCCCTCTGATACTTAACTAGGTATGTATCATAGTCGAAATGAATAGGCCTACCGGTATTCAGTAGAGGTGTCAATATTGGTTGAAAACCCATACTTTAACCCATGTTCACAAATGTGGGCTAGTCAAGTTCTAATAAATGGGTTGTTAATTGGCATGAATTTTAAACCCAATTATATGTGGGTTGTAAATGGGTTTTAGCTAGACAAAATTATCCCATTTACAATGCACTTAGCTTGTAAAATTTATTAGTTTATATTTTTTCTATTTTTCTTATTGCTTATTTTTATTTTTTATAAGTAAATGAAAGAATGAAAAATTAAAAAATACAAAAATTGTTCAAAGAAGTAGAATGTCGCCGGTTGCTACCGCCGCCGGCCGCCGGAATTAGGAGGGAAAAAAAGGAAAAGAAACTAGAAAATAAAAATAAAACAACAAAATAATTTTTAAAAAAATCAAAAAAAAATTGAAAATTTTTCATGAGATATGTATTGCATGAAAGTATTTTAGTAATATCATTATACTGCATGAAAATGGGTCGGTATGGGTGGGACCGTATTCGACCCCACCCAAGCCACCCGTTTAACACCTCTAGTATTCAGCAATGCTAGTCATACTAAACGCTTCCCCAACTTTGAGTGCTTATTTAGTTGCCGTGTATGTGCGATTCAATTGTTGTTTATGTTGCGGATAATATCTATTTTTATGAGTAAAAACAATGGTGAGGGCAATCGGGACTAGCGACACCCTAGGGGTTAATATAAGGGGAAAATTGTCCAAAAAGTTCTAATCCCACTGTATGGTGGTCAATTTAGTTCAAAACATTTCAATTGTGCCAATTTAGTCTCAATCCTTTTGACGATTTGCTAATTTAGTCCTAAATTTTTTAATTGTGCCAATTTAGTCCTAAACCTTTGGATAATCGGCCAGAACGACCACGTTGACAACTCGTCAAAAAATTTAAAATTAAGTTGACACAATCGAAATATTACATATGTCGCGTCAGTTACATTGATTGCCAAAAAAAGCTTTGATGTTGGCCTCATCCCACCCATCCATTTGAGTCATAACTGCTATGTACTATCCGCGACTCAAAAGTCTGAGGTTGGCGAGTGCACAACGCGAGCTGTTTAGGGATTTGTTCACGACGTGAATCGAACTCGTGACATCATGAAAGACAAATGGCGGTTTTACCTTTACCACTGCACCAATCATCAAAATCATCCTCGCAAAAACGACAATATTTTCCCCCAAATTCATGGATCCTTACTGCGAAGCTGTTTAAATACTTTGACATGTCGCTCGAAAAAGAATATCAGACAGATTTCATAGAATCGTAGATATTATAATGGACAAAACTAGTCAGAATTTAGGAAATGCGTTGGAATTTGCATTTCTCTACAGGACTGGGATCATATGTCGATCCTACCGATTTTCCATAAACGTGATTAATCTTGATTCAGTAGAATGATTCTAGACAATAATATCGATCGACTCCAGCAAGCGTTTCTCGTATGCTATTTAAAGAAGTCAAACGGACCCTCTTTCACATGCCCATGCACGAGCAGAGAAATTATCGAAAAAATAAAATAAAATTCATAAACTTATTGCAATTGTATCAATTTAGTCCTTTCCGATCAATTTTGACCGAAAATCGCTGACATGATGTGGCTGGCACTAACGTGGATAATTTTTTTAATAATATTTTAATATTTTTTTCAATTTTTTTTTTCTTCCCTTTCTTTTTCTTCCTCCAGCCAGTTGTGAGATCCTGCTACCGGCCAGAGGCGAGGGCCAGTGAGGTCGACCTCACCGGCCTTTGGCGAAGCTCGCCTCCCAGGCCACTGGCCACGACGAGCCTCGCCCGACCATGGCAAGGCTCAACCTCACCCAGATCTAGCAACCATCGCCCTCGCTAGTGTTCGGCGAGGGCAAGCTTTGCCAGAGGTCAACCTCGCCAACCCTTGCCTCTGGCTGGTGACCGAGGTCCGGCGATCAGCTGGAGAAAGAAGAAAGGGAAGAAAAAAGAGAGAGAAAGAAATGAAAAAGTAAATAAACTATAAAAAATAAAAATAAAATTGAAAAAATAATTAAATGATTATTAAGATTTGTCCACGTCAGAGCCGATCGCGCCACGTCATCGATTTCCGGCCAAAATTAACCGCATTGACTGAATTAGTATAAACATAAAAGGTTTGGAACTAAATTAACATAATTATAATAGGGTTAAAACTGTTTTGGTAATTCTCTCCCTCACGAGTACGAACATCCAAAGTACACAAGCTCCGCAACAGACGGGGTCGAGTAATTCAAAAGTTCAAATAATTCTCCCGACAATCAGATGAACCAATTCCTCACGCTATGTCTTATGAGTGAAGGCGATGCACGACTTTTGTCCTTCGGTGGTCTTCGCCAATTCATTATGTCTTACATTATTTCGATGCGCTTCATCTGTTCTACAGTAGCAGTAGAAAAGAAAAGAAACGAAAGAGAAATAAAAAATAAAAAATAAACATATTAAAGTGATATTAAAAAATTTCCATGTCAACGCCGGCCGGCAAAGTGGACTGAATTGACAAAATTGCAAAAGGTTTAGGAATCAAC
Organism: Lenwebbia sp. NSW1173648; assembly: GCA_029784005.1. Classification (NCBI taxonomy): domain Eukaryota; kingdom Viridiplantae; phylum Streptophyta; class Magnoliopsida; order Myrtales; family Myrtaceae; genus Lenwebbia; species Lenwebbia sp. NSW1173648. The sequence goes on from JARCGZ010000011.1 coordinate 5,558,569, forward strand.
TGGAAAAAAGAAGAAGCTTAGGACTGAATTGGCACAATTACAATATGTTTAGGACTTTTTTGATAATTTTCCTGTCGCATCACACGCTTCGTTATTTACATGTAGTTGATTAGAGATGTGGAGCTTTCATCGTTTCATTGTAGCGTTTAGATGAGGGGACTAGAAGAACAGCAAGTACACTCATTTCAAATTTCCTTTCAAGATCTGATGGGGGGATGTTGAGTTAGGCATTGGTTATTGACATGTGATACCAACTTGAATAATCTCAAGATGGAAAATCATACACTTGCGGTCGCTGTAGTTCTTGTTTATAAGCCGAAGGGAAGTTTTTGCTTTGAGCCACTCGATAGTGAGGGAGTTGATGCTGACACCTAAGCAAACCCTGCCGACTATCAATGAATAAGAAAGTTTATCGGAATGACTTGTTAGATTGTCATAAAAAATTTGTACAAGGACTAATGACAAAAAGAAAAATATGGGGATTGGAGTACAAGTGAACCTTCCCACAAACTACGACGACCTTTCAGTTAATTGCCGCTTTGCAACCCATCTTTGTTGGCCCGTTAGAAATGTCAACTCAAAAACTTAAGTTTATAGGCAGAGGGAGATCATATGCATATGAAAGCATATAAGGCCATAAGCAAGCGATGTGGGATACTCTTAACACTCCCTCGCACATGCAAGCCGGATCAAGCTTTTGATTTTGTACTTTCTAATTTGGTATCGTAGCAAAGTTCGGCCTCGGTTTATTTCGCGTGTACGGCCCCATGTTGGTCTAATTTCACGTGTTGTTCTCAATTCAATCTACACTGGAAAGACGGTCTTAAAGCATCTCAGATCGCTTATTTACGATATCTTTCTGCTCTGTTATCATGTTGGAAAGTCTAACCCAAAATTTCTTAATAGTCTGCGATATTCACCCTACCACCCAACAAACACGATGTTGCACAGGGGACTTGGGTTTTATGGATAACCTATGGTTTCGTGTTTCAAGCTATACAAGAGAAAATATGGCAGTTGCTAGAGTAATTACCTCGATATGACACTTACGAGGATTACTATATAAGTAATTGCGACCCAAATAGAGGAATGGGATAGGCTCAAAGGAGAACCACATGGTAGGATAGGTGCTATTAAACTAGACGACTTCAAATAAATATAGAAGTGCAATCATATGTCGGGTCACATGCTCACCTAAATGTCGCTTTATTAGGTTAAACACGGATTAATCAAGTGGCTGCCTGTGTAGCCATCTATCTTAGTGTCTCTCTTTATCATGAACCCCAAGCACATATCTCTTGTCTCATCTAATTGACCAAAGTCTCTCTCCGAACCTCGTCTCTTCATGGGATTCTCCATTGATTAGCTTAAATAATACTACTACATTAGAATCTCATTGGGCAACATGTTTTTTTTTTTTTTTGTCTAATTTTCAGAAATGGACGTTCTAGACTGCAACCTAGGCATAGCATAACCCAATAATTTAGACATATAATCAAATGATTTGTTGAGAGAAAGTGTCACTTCACATGACTTAAAGCTAACTCCACCCAACCCCCTCAAATTTTTTTTTTTCTCTATCTTAACTTATGCTAGTATTCTAATGAAAGTAGGTTATTGTCACTTGAAAACACTTATGATTGGAATGGGCGCATTGCTTGTCACACCCACATCCCCATTTGTGTTGGATTGCTCGAAAACCATTTTTTTTTTTTTTTTAAAGCTCGAAAGATCAAAAAAGTCATCGCTTGACGATTAAAGTTGGTTTGAAATATAATGGAGTCCTCGAATGATACGGTGTCTCAAGAACAATCAAAGGCGAAAATGTTGCCAATTTTTTTAATGTTTGATTGCTCGAATTCCCTTTGATTGCGACAACATGGTGGTGGTGGGGGCATGCTTAGGATTCGGGCGATCTTATGTAAAATAATGTCGGCAATGCATCCCTTCAATCAATGACTAAAAAGTAAAGAACGATTAAGGAGCCAAATTTTTTTATTTTTTATTTAGGAAGCTACCAGCTTGACAGTCCAACAGTACTGTTAGTTATTTTTTACCACACGATTTCCCAATTAATGAGTGCTTTATGCAAAACATGCGATAGTGATGTATGGATCTATGGTCGAGATTGTACCGTCCCTGACAATACTATCAGGAAAGCATTTTCCTTTTTTATTATTATTAAGAAGTGAACGAGGCAAAGAAAATCAATCTTCATGGTGATAGTTGTGCATGAGTTAACAACGATTGATGGGTGGTCTCTCAATGAGAAATTGATGTACAAACATGTGCATACGGCCCATGATTTTCGTGCCATTTGGCAATTGTAGGGAAAATTACTAAAAAAGTCCTAAATCTATTGTAATTGTGTCAATTCAGTTCTAAACCTTTTTTTTTTTACAATTCAGTCATAAACCTTTTGTATTTGTGCCAATTCAGTCTTTCTCTCCAATTTTGGCCGAAAATCGTTGCTATGGCGCGACCAACGCTGACGTGGCCAATTTTAAATAATATTTTATTATTTTCGAAATTTTTATTTTTTAATTATTTTTTCCTTTTCTTTTTCTTTTCTCTTCTTCTTCCTCCTCTGGCCGACCGCCGAGCTTGGCGACCGGCTATAGGCGAGGGCCAGCGAAGCTCGCCCCCGCCGGCCACCGGCGAGGTCAAGCCTCGCCCAGATCTAGCGTGGCTAAACTCACACAACCACCTTGCCGTGCATGGCAACTTTTGTTCCGAGCCCTACACATCGAAGACAATCTTTGGCGACATCGAACCGACTATACACATTAACTTCCTCACCAGCATCATAAGACACCGATCCGTCCAAGTCGCGGTACTCATATTACACCTTAGGTTATGTTGTGCCTCCCAACCTCAAACAACACATTAAATTGAGAGCTATATAGGAACGAGGTACGTCTTCAACTATATCGATCAATCAAAGCTATTGAATGACAACAGAGTGGTATCCGAGGAACAAGGCCTTAGATACAGGAGTACTTTTGGTGGGTCTGCATTATGTATCCGTCCCTGTTTTGTCTTCTCGCCTGCGGGAAACGATGAACAAAACCCCACGTACACAGTGCCGTGATTTGCCCAGTGTAGCTGCACTTTCTGGATGCCAATAATACCGGAGAGAGTACAAGTGAAAAGATCGATCAGAAAGAAACAGTACATGGAAGAGTCCAAGCGTTTCTTTTCTTGCCTGTGTTCACCTTGTTGGTGTTGGGATGTTCTTCATCCTCCCCATCGAGATAGAAAGGCACGGGGATCTCGCTTTCCGATGAGTGAATCGAGGTCTAGAGGGCCGCCCTGATAGGGTCGCGGGGGCAGCGCCCTCGAGCCGACATATGGCTTTTATAGTTTGGATCCGTATTTTATTGATAGTTTGAGTTTGGGTCCATGAATAACTACAAAAGCATATATATAATCTTTTTCTCTTGTAATTGAAAATTGTAACAGAGAGATGACATGTGCTAATTATACAGATATCATTTGCTGATGTAGTCCTAGTGTAAAGTGAATCAGAATAAACCTTGTGTCTCGATTTCTCTTTCTCTCTTTACTTTGCTATGTTTATGCGTCTAGTCCTAACAATTGGGCAACCTCTATGGAAGAGTCGTAAGAACAGTTTATTGCTGTAATTTCTCCCAATGCTCCTCCCTAGTCATACTTACCATCTTCTAGTTTTAATAATACATATACATGTTTCTATATCACGGAACTCCGGTGCGTGAAGTGCGAGATGCGTCGCATCCTAGAGGGTGCAAAATGTCCATCGACCGAAAGTTGAGGATGGTTTTTTTGTAATCGACCCTAACTTTCCGGTACCGATCCGGCGGATAGGAAGGAAGACACTGTACGAGATTGGATTGCGTTGCAGGTCCCCTAACTGAGCTCGTCGAGCTCTGAAGAGCCTAACTAAATGCTCGCCACATCCAATCCTCAAAAAGCTCTTCCTTTTTTTTTTTATGAGCTGAGAGATCAGTAAAGCACCCTACTGGGTGCTGGTGGACCATTCAACTGTCGCTACTGGCTTCCAATGTTCCCCAGACTGAGGAAAACTTGAAGATTTACCAAATATTCTTTGAACAAAAAAAAAAAAAAAAAGACATCGGATTCTCACAAAAGCAAAAGATTGTTAGGTTTAATTAGCCAAAAAAATAAAGTGTGATTTCTAGGTCCAATTCAATCAACATAACGAATCAGCATGTACGGCGCTCTCCATGGCCCACGTTTAGAAGTTCAAAGCATGGTCCCCGCGAACGGGTTTGGATTTCGAACCAGTACGAATGTGAAAAATTAGACGATATGAATTCGTTGGATGAATCGGTTTTCCTGGAAAGCTCGGAGAAATGGCCCGGCAATATAGACGGATACAACACGTAAGTTGACACTTCTCATCGTGTATAAGTAAGATCCCACACGCGAAACACGGGAGGTAGACTCGAACATATCACACAGAGACAGGATAACGAGAGCGATGGACCAAACTAAGTACGAGAGGGGTCGTTAGGAATTGAATTGAATTGTGACGTTTGCATTTACATGATTTATACATCTATAATAATAATAATAATAATAATAATAATAATAATAATAAAAGAACCGGTCCTCTTCCCCCCAAAAAAAGAATTAAGCTATTAAGAAGGACGCGGAGGTCCTCTACACCATTCGGCAATCCTCTAGATGTCTCGATAAATTTCGACAACTAGTTTATGAAAATGAGGTTTTCATTGAAGGTTAAGATTTATCGAGACGTCAAGAGTAGCATGTATGGGTTACAGAATTTTCTTCTCCTCTAAAAAATAACTCAAAATTCTAATCCTATCCAAACATCAATTTTATATATATATATATATATATATATATATCTCTCTCTCTCTCTCTCTCTCTCTCTCTCTCTCTCTCTCTCTCTCAGAGAGACCAAAGAAAGATGATGACAAGTGGCTGTGGCGATGGAGGGGAAGCTACGAAGACGACGGAGTGACTACAGTGACAACGGTGGCAGAGACAAAGCCAACGGCGAATCCATGGGCTAAGAGGCTGCGGCAAGTAAACTAAGTGAGCAAGATATTTGTGTGCGCAACACTTAATTAGGTGTACAAACTTAAAAAAAAAAATAGCAAATTAAAGGTCTAGTTGGAGGAAGTTTATTGTAGCCTAATGATATTATCAAGAAATGACCGTTTATCATCACGATATTAGGATCTTGAAGAATGCATATGTATCTAGAAACTGCAATGGATCGAGCATTGGGCATGACCAAGTAGCAAGCTAAGTCTACTAAATTATACATGTCTATGGATAAGAAACCTCCAGCTGGTTATGGAAGTAATGATGACGGTCCATTAATTAAGAGAAATCAAACTGTCGATAAAGGACATAAGCTTTTCTATCCAAAGGTGGGTTTGAATTTTGGGGGAGGGCTTTCGACAATAGACATGGTGGGTCATGGTTTGGAGCTGTGATTAAGACTTGGGAAAGAAGAAATGTTTTGAGCACATGCCCACTGTTTTCTCATTAGGGTTTGTCCTACGCAAAGAATTAAGTGTCTAGCTAAGCTAGCTATTGAAAAAACGATATGTTTTACGTTCCATGAAAAAGTTTCTCGCAAAAAAAAAAAAAAAATTTGTTACATCGGCGTTTCGAGAAAGCGATCATTTACTGCATGGGCGAACATTTACAATGTCGGGTGTTGAAGAAATTACATCATAGGAAAACTAAAACAAATAATCTCTGAACGTTGGTCCAATGTGTAATGTGGTCCCTGAATTTTTTATTTGTTCACGTAGTCCTTGAACTTTAGCCCGATATGCAATATTGACCCCAAATTTTTAATTTATTCAGTATAGTCCCTGAATTTTTGGTACATGTTCAATTTACTCTATGGATCATATGGAAATATTAAATGTTGTTCCCTGATCAAATTAATGGAATGATTACATTGAACATTTTTATATAATTTAAGGACTATATTGAATATGTAACAAAAGTCCAGGGACCGCATTGAACAAATTAAAAATTCAGGGATCATATTGATGTTAGGTTAAAGTTCATTTATCATATTACATATTGAGCCAAAGTTCAGTGACCATTTGTGTCATTACCCTTATATTATATTGTGACATCTCCTAGATATTATTTTTTTATACGGAGAAAATTATTTTCTTGCTGGGAGCGAATTTGACTAGCAATAATTTTGAATATCAAGTCATGGGATCTTTTGGTTAAGTGGAGTTTTACAAAATTTAAACACCTCCTTCCCACTCAAACCCACATTTAGAAGATTCTAGCGGATCTCTCTTTGCTTTTTTGGAGAGAAACCACCACCACCCAACGTTGAAAACCGAAGAGTCCATATAGGTTTCAACGTCAATCACGCAAGCGTACGTTAATCATTTCATCATTTGGAAACACCTGACGAGGGATTCGGTTCGAGTTCATGTAATTGTGTGAGACCCCCTTTCGGACAAAGCTTTGTGTAAGCAGATTGGCCAAAGCTTTTTCGGATGTTGACTTTTGTCACAAAGGAGGGGGCATCATATCAGATGCTTGATTAGGTGCGTGAGAGAGAGATTGTGGGTCCTTTTTGTTTTTTTTTAATATGGAACAGGAGGATCTGAAGGTAGATTTTGCAAGGTAAGGGCGATGATGACAGGTGGGTTACAGACAAGTTCGGGTTCCTGAACAAAAGCCCTAGTTTTGAAGACATGGACATGGGATTGAGAGTGATCCTGAAGTGCTTGTGTGCATGGATGTTTTTGACTTTTTTTGGAAAGGGAGTGGCGGTAGTTGGTGGTGTCGGCTCCTGGGATTAAGCATCGACGCAGAGAGAGAGAGAGAGAGAGAGAGAGAGAGTATCTGTAGCAGTTGCAATAGCATCCAAGTTGGAAAAACACAAACCAAGCTTTGCTCTTACTATGTAAGAAATAGTGTGACGGAATCCGACCAGAACATACATATACGTTGAAATTTATGTTATCTTTCGAACTCAATTTGGATCTCGTTACTTTGCGGTAATTTGAATTACCAAAAACCATCCCCTACTTTTGCATGTTTGCTATCTTGTATTCTCCGTTTCTGAAATTATGACCGCACTCGCAATCCTGCTTTGAATAACGCGAATGACTAAAATGCTCTCCTTTGAAAAGAACATTCGAAGAACTTTAACTTCGAATGACCGGCATGTCGAATATCTAAATTCGATCCTATCACCGATGCAAGAAAGTAATAGAAATTCGCACAACACAAGAATTTACGTGGTTCAGCAGGGGAGATGTTCCGCCTACCTACGTCCATGGGGAGATGGGATCTGTTTCACTAATAACGTATAAAAGTGTACAGCCGCTCTTCTCACCTTCTCTCTATCATAGAGACTTGTTTCGCCCTAAATACATATAGCGAAACCCTACATGGCACAAATTACAAAATTGCCAACATAGCCTAAAATATTTAACTTTCTCATACAAATCCTGTTATGACTGAACATAAAACGCCTCTGGCGGCTCGGGGGCGCTGCCCCCGTGACCCCCATCGGGACGGCCTCCCCGAACCCCCGCCCGCTCACCGGGGAGCGGGACCCCCGTGCTGTCCAGTCGTCAGGGGGCCTTTCGGAACCGCCTCATAATCTCTTAGATAACAGAATACAAGACATCAACCTCAACACGGCAAACCCAACGCCATTTACCCTAACCTGAAGTTTCACACCACCCTCTACCACGGCCAACCACCATTCTCCCGCCTATATAGGCATTGCCGTTGCTGTCACCACCTTCCACCTTGTTGGAATGTCGTGGATGACCTTGACCAACAACACCCCGGGGAAAGTTTCCTCTAAACCCGGCTGAGCTTTCATTGGGTTCATATTATCATCGAAGTCTATTCTTTAGGATTTGTATTTAGTACACATATTGAGGGAGTTTCGTGTAGATAAGCTAGGCATCTAGATGGGTGTTATGCATTTTTTCGAAATACCTAGTCGGGATCGAAATCGGTCTTTTTAAATTCAAGTATAGCCGTTCCAACGGAACTTTGTAAAGCCATGAAAATAACCCATTTCTTATTCCATCTTAACAGAAAGACCCTACTCCCTTTCCATGCCGGTTTTTCTCAACCGACGATACGAATTGTCAACCCTCTGTGAATCTCTCTCTTCTAGCCAGCAATTTTAGTGCGAGAATAGAGAGATAAATGAAACAATTGTTGTCCATTCTTGACAAATGGATGATGAGTTGGTCCACTAATTCAGTGGTCCGTGTGAATCTTTTTACGCTAACCAAATAGATAAGTACACCAAATAATAATATTCATACTTTGGTAAAGAAAGGTTTAAGCCGGAAAGGCGACCAGTTAATGGGACAGGCTTGTGATACAAGCACAATCTGAGGTACTTGCCTAGCCTTTGCCCGTAAAAAGAGAGGACTTCTTAACACGCAATGGATAGATAGAACACGAAATGCAATCGAGAAAAAGTCAATTCCATGCGAACGGTTCAGATTACGATATTTTGTTGCGGTAATCATGTGGTATGCGATAACGGTGACCCCTCTCGAGGATATTAGAGAGAGTGATGCCGTGCGATCAAGATACGAGCAATTATCCTTCCCGCACGGACGAATTCTAATCATGTAGATGTCGGCCTTGACATAAAATCTGACACTTTGATGAAACAAACGAAAATAAAAGGATTATTTGAAGGCCCTTTTAGCCTGGTAATCAAACAACCGGTTGACGAGGTTAGGGTGGGGATGTAGCTAAAAGTAAAGATATGAATTGGGTTTTCTAAAGTGGAGATTGTTGTGATTGTATAAGTTAATTTCGTAGATGGTCAAATTTGAAAAATGTGACAAATTTCGAAGTGGGGTGATCTTGATAATTCCCTTGTTTTTTGGCTATCCTGTCTCCTTTCAACTTCCGTGGCCATCTCTCTCTCTCTCTCAACCTGCTTAGTCAATGTCTTGTCTGATCCGGCGTTTGTATAAATAAGCTTCACATGCAACGACTCTCTCTGAAACACCATACGCATCTCTCTCTCTCTCTCTCTCTCTCTCTCTCTCTCTCTGCATCTTCTCCGTCGTCTCCAACCAGTTTCGTCTCGACTCAGATCTCTCTCTCTCTCTCTCCAGCCATGGCCGAACTGGACCACCTCAAAGCCAAGCAGAATCACTACCCTGCCCGATTCAAGCTCTTCGGCTTCAACTTCACCGAAGAAGAAGAAGAACCCGAACCAGCTGAACTAGACCCCACGTCCAACAAGTCGAGCCCTTCCCCTTCCGACGAGTCCGCCGGAGTTTCCTCCTCCTCCTCCGTCGACCGGAAGTTCGAGTGCCAGTACTGCTGCAGGGAATTCGCCAACTCCCAGGCCCTGGGCGGCCACCAGAACGCCCACAAGAAGGAGCGGCAACAGCTCAAGCGCGCCCAGCTGCAGGCCACCCGCCACGCCGCCGTCTACGCCCACAACCCCATCGTCTCCGCCTTCGCCCCGCCCCCGCACCTCCTCGCCGCGGCCGCCGGCGCGCCGCCACCGTGGGCCTACGTGTCCAGGACCGCCGCGCCGATCCACATCACCCACGGCTGCGTGTTCGCCGGCCCCGGCCGGAGGGCGCCGGCGGCGGTGGGCCCGTACGGGGTCCCCGCGGCGGAGTCTGGGGGGCCGGGCCGGGCAGTGTTTGATGGGCCTTCGTTGAGTAGGTTCTCGAGAGCGGATGGTGGGCCCAGCTTCGATGAAGGGTGGGGCCTGGACTTGCACCTTAGCCTCGCGCCAGCTGCGCCTTAGATTATCGGCGGCTTGAGTTTTAAGTGGCTGGCTTAAAGGGGGCAGAGGGCGTTCACGTTCAGTCACCGGCTCGGCGAAGTGCACATCACACGGCCGGTTCGGTTGGATCCGGCTTAATCTTGGACGCTCGGCCCGGTTCAGAGGGGTCACGGACGAAATGTATCACTTATATCTGTTTGCTCAAGTCATGGATCCGTTTGTATACCCTCTGAAGCAATTCTCTTCGTAAGAGCAGGGATTCTCTAAAAAGGTCGTGTTGAACGTTTAGCCATATTTGACTTTTTTTTACCAAACGTTACATGAATTTCCTAGTAAGGATGACATGCGCATCTAGAAGAAATTGATTATGTAATCGACATTTTGTACATGTTATTCATCGGCCGTATTTACTTGGAGCTTTTCTCGCGCGCTACCCGAAGAACAAGATATTCGCACGTGATATATACTTGTCAAGTATCAAGGCCAGCCGTGACAATATACCAGTAGGAACTATTCTAACTCCTAGCGTTTCTGACAATCCTAAGTAAGTTCACTTATTTCACATGGTCATTACTTTTATGTTCGATTTTCTTAAAACGTGCATAAAAATAATTTTCGAACGTTACTAAACACTTTAGAAACTTAGGGGGTGCATGACAACCGTTCAACTTCTCTATTTCTGTTCCAAACCTATTTCTAGAACATGTTTGGAACAGAAACTCGTTTGGTAACATAATTCTATTTTTCTATTTCTGAAACAAAAAGTTGTTCCGAAAATAGATTTGGAAGGGAAATGAGAAATAGAAAATTATAGCTTCTGGGAGAAATAGAAATCAGAAACAGAAACTCGTAAAAGTCGCTCGGTGTCTCCTCCTAGCGCTGACCGCCGCCTACTTCTACTTTAGAAATGGAAATTTTCAACTGTTGTCAAACAAACTTCTGTTCTAAGATCAGAAATTTATGTCGTTATCAAACGCATTTTTTTGCTCAAAAACTCATCCAGAAATAGAAATAGAAAAACCTATTTCTAGCCAGAAATCTATTTTTGGAACAGAATGGTTTTCATGCACCCCTTATTCTCCTTCTTACATTTTCTATAGTGATAAAAGTGAAAAGAATTCACCTTCTTTTCCATCTAGAAACAGTTTTTAGATTGTGATCGGGCACATTTTAACTATATAGTGATAGTGAAAATAGAAAATTAGACTCAGTTTTCTCATATTTAAGGGTTCATACCACGGAAAACCCTATTCTGATACACATGTGACGAATTTACTCAATAATATTTTTTTGATCACAAAAAATCCCAAAATGGTACATATGTGACAAATTTACCCTATGTTAGTTTCTGTTAAATTTTACTGCCAAAATGATGAGTTGGATGACACATGGCAGTCAGCGGGTGTGCCAATTTGGGGTTGTTGCTCTCCTTTTGTCATAGATGTATCAGTTTGGAGTCTTTCGTGATATTAAGGGAACTAATGTATGGTCATTTGAAGCTCTTGATGATTGGTAATGATGCAAATGGAACAGAGAAGATCGGCCAACTTCGAGGTTTTGACTGTCTATTTATCAGATCAATCAAATGGTCACCTGGCCACTTATCAAAACTCGTGAAATTTTCGGATGCAAGCCCATTAGGCCATTAAGTTCCTCACCTCTTGTAGCGGGAGGCTATTCGTACCGACTGTCTATCCCAACTCTTACATATTAAGTGCCTTTTATTTTTTTTTTTAAAAGTAACTTTATTTATTAATGATGCAAAGACCTATACACTTATATTATATCATCTTTAGATTATAGCCAATGTTATTTTAGTCTTATTTGGAAAGTAAAAAACCACGAAAAAAAAATTAAATTGTGCCCACAGTGACACATTTACCCTCTGTTAAGGTTCCGTTTCGTCAAATGATTTTTCAGCTAAAATAACGTCATTTTTACTTTACTTAAGCCACGTGGACGCTATATCTACACCTTTTACTTTTCGACATCAATGTAGGTAGATATATAACAGTTCTCATTGACGAAACTTTGACGGAGGGTAAATGTATCACACAGATACAAGTTTGAGATTTTTGGTATTAGAAAAAAATTTAAGATAAATGCGTCACAGTGGACATGAGTTGAGGTTTTTAGTGGCTTTTGCCATATTTGGAATTGAAAAATTATATGTAAAATCTCAGCAATAAATGGTATCATGACTACTATTGTTTTTAGGGATGATGACACAAATGATCACTGAATTTTGGCCCAATGTGCAATATAGTCAATGAACTTTAAATTTGTTCAATGTGGTCCCTATACTTTTGGTACATGTTCAATTTAGTCCCTAGACTTTTAGTTTGTTTAATGTGGTCCCTAAACTTGAATTAATAGATGGACAACATTAAATATTTTTACACAGTCCAGGGACTAAATTGAACATATCTATCAAAATTCCAGGGACCACATTGAATAAATTTCAAGTTCAGGGACGACATTATACATTCGGCTAAAGTTTAGGGACCACATTGAACAAATCTAAAGTTTATGGACTACATTGCACATTAAGCAAAAGTTCATGAATTATTTATGTCGTCTACCTTTATAAAAACAAAGCATAGGGACGAAACTTCAGCATTCCAAAAAGTACAGGGCCTAAAGATGTAATCTTTGTTTAGAGATTCTTGCAAGCAAACTCACACGTCAATAGAAGAAGCTTACTCAGCAATTTCCAGCAATTTTATTTTATGGAAAATTCCAAAAAACGGCTCGAAGTATTCTCATTTTCTCAGATAATGATCCGACGTGAACTTTATTTCAAATAAAAGTCTAAAGTGGCATAGCAGGTTTCAAATTAGGGCTTGAAGTGGCCATGGATCTCAAAAAAGGGCATGGCCTAAAGGGTATTTTCGTCAATTCCCCGTTTTGATTTTTTGATTTTTTTTTCTTTGTTTTTCCTTTTTCTGTTTTTGTAAAAATTTAAAAAAAGAAAAAAAATCAATTAAACAAAAATGACAAAAATGCCCTTGAAATCATACCCTTTTTTGAGACTCCATTGCCACTTCAGCCTCTTATTTAAAATAATGTTCACTCCTAGCCTTTTTTTAAGAGAATGAAGGCATTTCAGACCCTTATTTTAAACAAAGTTCACTTCATACCTTTATTTAAGAAAACGAACGCACTTCGAATCCTTATTTTAAATTTTACGTTTTTTTTTATAAAAGGTTGCGGGATGACTTAAACTGTCTCCTGCAGAAACGAGAATCGGAATTATAACCAAACAAAGCATCAAGATCTAAAGTGGATTCCCCCTATACTACACAGATCACAAATGGAATTTGACTTTTGTTTTTGTTTTTCAGTTTATAACTGCCACCTAGGATGCCAGCACCACATTTAATGCCACATCAGTAATTCCATCATAAATTTTGTCTAACAAATTATTTGCCTACGTTGAAACCTACAGACTTTGGGTGCATTTGGGAACACTTTTGGAGAAAGCTTTTGAGAAAATGCAAAGGGTTTTAAACTCCGTTTGTTTCGTGAAAAATGAATGGTTTGGAAATATTTCCCTAAAATTAAATCGTTTGTACTGCTTGAAATAGTCAATCGATGGAAATTATTTTTATTATTGATAACAGTTTATGTCTAAAGATTTTCGTGGACGATGAAAGTATTTTTCGTTTATTTATTTTTGTAAACGATATAGGCGATCATTTTTTTTGGAAGAATGTTTTCCAAACCATTCACTTTCCGCAAAACAAGCGCACCCTTAGGTGAAAGTTTTTTGGAAATGCAAATATTGTTTGGTAAAGTGTAATTTAAAAACACATTGGAAAACAACTTTAACTTAAATATCGTTTGAAAAAAACTACACTTTGCAAAGGATTTTTGCTAGTTTTTTGTATTAAAAAAAAAACCTTTGCCGTCGGAACTAAGCCGCCGGCGAGCCAAATCAACCGCTAGCCAACCGCCGACACCAAATGGCCTGAACCATCGTCAGTGATGTCGCCTGAGGTGAGGGCATTTCCAAAATTATGAAAGTTTAACAGGGGCAAAATTTTAAAAAAAAAAAAGTAATTGCATTTCGGAAGTGCTCAAAGCTCAAAACATTTCCGGATTTGCCTTGCATTAAAGGCCTTTTGAAATGCAATCCTATCTTGCTAAAAAATTTCAAAAACTTTGTCAAGCGTACTTGTATTTGCCCAAAGCCTTTTGAGCCCAAGGGATTTTGGGAAGGTGGTTCCCAAACGCACCTCAGAGGTGCAAGAAAAGTCCGTTGGGTCTCAGATTCTGTCTCACTATTTACGCTTCTTCCTCCTGCTCTCGACGAAATTTAAAACGGCTTTTATATTTCTTACGACTTGTCCATTCAAACGAAGTCCAGGCGGTCATAAGTGAATCTGCATTGCACTCGTCTTTGGTTAGAAAAGAAAAGCGGAAAATGATTGTCCCCTTGAGCCGAAGAACAAACTGAACAGGTGAAAAGAAACTTAAGAGTGTTACGAAATAGAAGACGATCAAAACTCGAAACTTGAAACAATCTAACACAGTACTTCGATTGATTTCTCATTTGCATTGATCTCGATCCGCAAGTCTTCTTTCACATTCTACGACTTGAAGTCAGCTTACCGATATCGCAAAGTACTATGATGGAGTAATCAGTGTGAAACCAGAGGAGCAATTTGTGCATGATGTGCTTAAAAATTACCGAGTAAAAGGGTTCTAGGAGTGAGACGGGCCTGCCCCGATGTTGCACTTGATCTGACTTTGGTTGTTGCGTTCAAGAACATCTAAGTTCCTCAAAAGACTTCAGAAGACACTTTGATTCACCCATTTTCCATGCATTCCTCTGAAAATGCATCGACAGCTGAAGGACAATCAATAACAAGTCATCATCGACAAGCTTCCATACAATGAACCTGAAGCTTAGGTTCGCGTTAATGCAGGCCACATATGTCCCAAAAAAAAAAAATCCTATTCATTGACAGGTAATACTGCCTCTAGTGGGGCTGAAACGGAGTAGTATGCCCCATATGTTACAACATCTGTCAGCTTGATTTTTGGGTCTTCCATTATGGAAGATAAAAAGAATTTTGGAGCATTAGTCAATGTTTGGGCAAAATTTTCAAAAAAAAAATGTATTTGCTGCTGCTTTTCATCAGCTGGGCAATTTCTCCTCCTGCTCAACAGGTACGCACGGTCTCCAAATAGTTTCCGTTCCAACATCCATGAGCGCAATCCCCTTTGCAGTTAAGTCGGCCCTGATTCGATCAGTTTTTGCAAAATCCTTCTCTCTTCTGGCTGAACTTCTTTCCTCGATCAGACGCGATATTTGCTCTTCTGTCAAATCAGCCCGTATCAATGCCTTGCCTTTCAACTGCTGCAGAATCTACATCGAAGAAATTTCGCAATTAAATCGAATTTGATACAAGAAAATCTCAATAAGTATTCATAAGAACTTGCATCACCTCAGAATAAGTGAGAGGGGGCAGCAAACCCAGAATATCTAGAACACCCTTTACTTCTTTCTCTATCTCACTTAGGGATTGAATTATTGCTGATTGCCGTTGCTTCTGTTGCTTCTTCTGAAGTGCATTAGAGAAAAAATCGATTTAATAGTTAGGAAAGTAAAGCACAAAAAGATACACAACAGAGAGAGCGTTTGAAAAGGTGCAGCTTCTTTTATGGGAAAGAAACAGTACAACTAATTACCTTAAGAGTGTTCATGTTATTGTTTATGAACTTCAAGGCATCCTGAAATGCACCTGTCAGCACATGTGAAGTGTTCAAGTCATCGACCATTTTGTCATGAAAATCCTTCCGCAAGCCTTTGATGCATTTCTCGGCATCAGGAAGAACCCGGACTGTTTTGCCTTTTGGTTCTGTACCCTCGCTGGGAGTTGCCTCTCTGAATGACGACAGGGTATCTTCACAGTCTTGTAATGTCTAACATTGAGGAGACATCCCAAGTTAATTATCTATAATTTTCAATCAGATAGCAGAGTCCATGCTTGCCTGCATGTCACTCGTACAAATACATCCAACATTATCAACGAAGAGCAATTCAGAGTGACTCAGACTAGTGGCTGCTGGCACTAAAACTAGGCCAAAACCGTCCAAACACTTCATACAGGTAATTACAGAGACAATAGGAATGGTTTCTTCTCTAACAGAATCAAATCCACAGGTATCTTCTAATTAGTCCAAACAAGCAAGCCCACCCTTTTAAGAGTTACACATGCGTCCGAGACCAAAGACTATTGTAAGAGTAAGCAACCAGAAAGCTGAGAAGTGATTTGTTGTTCACAGAACATGTTTTATACCTGATATATATAGTAAACAGCCTCTGATGCACTGTCCAACTGTAAGACTGAATAGTTGAGAGGAGATCTATAGTGTGCACTTATCAAGAAGTGTCTCAAAGCCAGTGGATGGTATCGCTCTGTAATCTACAGTAAATAAGAGCGTGCATCAATACCAATCGAGTAACGTTAGACACCAGGAATGATGAGAGCTCAGATAAAGTTAAACACATCAAGAAAGAAAACAGAACGAGTTTGCAAATACTACCTGACGGATCGTGAAAAAGTTACCCAGTGATTTTGACATTTTCTCATTGTTGTTGGTCACATGCCCATTATGCATCCAATAACTCACACAGCTCTCTTGGCACGCAGCATGACTCTGGGCAATTTCATTCTCGTGATGGGGAAAGATCAAGTCAATTCCACCACCATGGATATCAAATTTGAAAGACAGATAATGAGCACTCATTGCACTGCACTCTATATGCCACCCTGGTCTGCCAAGACCCCACGGGCTCTCCCAGCTTGGCTCGCCAGGCTTTGCAGCCTACAATAACCATTTACCGTCAAAGTTAGTACCCAGATTAAAAAAAAAAAAAAAATTTACTGGTAGTACAGTGCATTTGGACACCTTCCATAATGCGAAATCAGCAGGATTGCGCTTTCTAGAGTCCACCGCAACACGTTCACCTGCTCTTTGATTTTCTAGCTTCTGCCCCGACAAGCAGCCATAATTTGAGATCTTATCCACAGCAAAGAACACATCTCCATCCACCACATAAGCACAATCATTGTTAATGATCTGCAAACAACCATAAGGAATTTTATTAGTTAAAACTCTCCCTCATGATCCTAGCGACTTTCAAAATATGAGGTGCCGAAGATGCTACCTGCGACAGTAGAACTTCAAAATAAATAAATATAAAAGCGACTTAGGCAGTCATCTGGCTATCGCATCTAAATACCTCATTAAATGGGAAAATATAGTCAAATCAATTGTACGAAAGTCAGTTGCTTCCTCTTCTAATTTATGAAAAAAAAATTGTCCACAAAACATGGCCCTTAAGTTTCTAATTTAGATTATGATTACAGGCTTCCAGTATATCGGTGACGCAAATTACCTAATCAGTAAAAGTTTCTAGTTTTGAATATTCTTGTGAAATCATTCTCTTCTGGCAATGTACGAACACTACTACTTTTTTTCTTGGAAGTACTTAACTTCGACTTGTACCTCCTTTATATGTGCATCCTTTCCATGTGGAAGACAATAATATATTAGAGAAAATTAAACTTATGCATGTTAGTAACGTATCTGCTTATTCATGACTTAATCTACCCAATAATGATGAAAGCTTGTCGTATGGTATAGAACGTATAGCTCTGAAATCCTTGTCTTCGCCAACATCAAGCAAAAATCACTATCTTAATTTCAAATTCATCTCTCCTCAAATTTACAAACGTGCGTATGGAGGAACATATCTTCAAACTCAAGCCATAACTTTAGATACATGAGAGTAAATGAAAGATGGTAACATTTGTCTTAAGACAAATGGGAGAAGGAATTACCAAATCAAACTTGAGAATTCTTCAGCAACGTCATTTTTTCTCAGCAAGAGCAGCTAAATTGGTAAAGCGATTGTATTAAAGATCATTTGATATAACTTTACATTCTGAAGTTCACCACAGAAACCAGAAACTAAGGACATTTGCACTACAATATCAGAGAAATTATGAGGGAAATATAGAAAGGCTGTGAACTACATACTGTAGCAACAACAGCTCCTTTATACATACTCTAACCTGTGTTTATTCATGCTCTTATTGAACCAGTCTAAAATAAAATCATCAGAAATAGAGTTGAAACTAGAAACCTGGGTTATCATGTCCTTAATCTGTTCCATGTGATCAGAAACACGTGGCTGGTGGGTAGGGGGGAGGCACTGCAGATCGGCCATGTCAGTTAAATACTCTTGGCAAAAGCGGTTACTTAAATCCAAGGGATTCTCCCCGGTCTCATTTGCCCGGCGAATAATCTGCAGATATCTACATGTTAGCAATGTCCGACTAACTGATTCGGAAACACCAAGAACAATCCAGGTATCCTCCACATACACACAAAATGACCGAGTCTCTAAAACAATGCCTGAAAATTAGGAAAGTTCATCTTTAGCCATAAATGCTTTCATGATATCCACAGAATTAAGTAATAACTTAAACTATACACTCCAGTCAAACAGAAATGCTTCTCTCCCAAATAAAAGAACACTCTTCCCATTATTGGAAACTGCCAAAGTTAAATTGATGAAATAAAATTGTTCTGAAGCTACTTTTCGCGACCGACACTTCAACAGGTGGCCACTCGTCAAACTTAAGAGAAGTAAATCCCCTTCAGTTGTCAAATAGCGAAACATTATGCAAGCGGTAGTAATGAAATTTGACTAACAATCTGCGGGATCAAACTTATTTGCCGATAGCATGACAGATTTTCCTTCAGAATGTGCAAATAGTATAAGAAATAATGAAATAAATTCAGCTAGTTATCCAGTGTACCTAATCAGGTGGAGTTTCCTCACCATGATCTCATCGTTTGCAATATTAATACAGCAGTTTCAGATTTCCCATCAATAGTATCATGTAGCTGTTGACAACGGGTCCTAAATGCTTTATATGTTCATGTGGTCTCCCTCTACCTAATAGCTTAAGCTTTTGGGTTGAATTTTCTTATCAGAGCCAGTGCCATCCCTTTCGCGAATGTGCGTGGTCAAAAGTGCCGCTCGTAATTTGGCTTGCACGTGAGAGGGGGTGTTAAAGTATTGTCTTACATCGCTTAACAACGGATCCTAAATGCTCTTTATATTCATGTGGTGTCCCTCTACCTAATAGCTCAAGCTTTTGGGTTGGACTTTCTAACGGTAGCACTTCAGGAAATCAAAGTCACCCGGGAATTTACAGTAGATCATAACATCTAGTAACAGCATTTGATGATGCACTAATCAGTCATGGAATGTATAAGTTGCGACTAAAATGAAGGAAAGAAAGAAAGAATCGAATAGCAACCACTGCAACAAACCGTAGTTCTACTGAGTTGAAAAGCACCCAAACAAATTAATTCTATATGACTTAATAATTACTTACTCTTATGTCCATGTGTGGAAATCTCAAAATACCGATTTTTCCAGGTTGAAAAATGCATTTACACACCGTGAAAATTTAAAATGATATTTGAATGTCGGATAATGATTTTCCCCTCACACCTACTAGTCCATTTGATACTTGACTTGTTTGACAGGTTAATTCTCAGAAGTTGGTCAAATACTGATATGGATATATTAAAAGTCAGACACTTTCACATTCACAAGCCACGCTGTTCCTTTACATTGAACAGATCTGTCACTTTACACAATTCACATGATATAATGTGTCCTTAATGAGAACCAAATCAAACTCTCAATTCTCCACAAGAACAACGAACAACTCTGATTTTCCCGTGCAGAGCTAGGCAACTAAAGCAGACAAAACTTTAGAATGTATAAATGAGCCCTTTGATCTTCTGATATTAGCCTCCATCTTCTTGTCACATAATGATTCTTGTGGCAACCAGTCAATTAGCTCCCACACTTTTCAAATGAAATATCGGTAGTCCAGAAGAGAACCACTTCAAAAATTCATGTCTGCATGTTTTTTTCACTTCAAGAAACATCGACATAAAGACTAATAAAATTAAGCATAATCACATTACCATATCACGAGATCACGCATGAAGAATCTAATTCAACCAAAAACACAATGTACAGCCATGAAAGAGTTTACTTCTGATATTTATATGGACCAACATTCAGACCTTGTCATCAACATCTGTAAAATTGCGTACATAGATAACTTCATAGCCC
The DNA here is from genome assembly GCA_029784005.1 of Lenwebbia sp. NSW1173648. Lineage (NCBI taxonomy): Eukaryota > Viridiplantae > Streptophyta > Magnoliopsida > Myrtales > Myrtaceae > Lenwebbia > Lenwebbia sp. NSW1173648. Next base: position 5,578,506 of record JARCGZ010000011.1, read on the forward strand.
ATGTGTAGGAGGTATCTGCAAGAAATCATTTCAAACAATAGAAAGTGAACATTCAACAAAACCCCGCTAGAGACAGCATGCAATACTACAAATCTGCTGGGTCATGATTTCAGTCAGCAATTCTTCATTTTAATGAGAGGAATCAACCAAGCATGACCCCCACCTGTACAGAACTAATTTGATGTGCGAGGTAGAGTTTACTTCGGCTATAATTCTATTTCATCTTCTCTACAATCCTCAATAAGGCAACCGGTAAAGAAGAACAATCTGCCACTACTCATGTATATTCATTCACCCCACCCTTTCCCCATAGCAAAACAAAGTGAGATTTTGCAACAGCATACTATTCTCGCACTATGAAGCGTGCTTATTAAGCTTGAGCATGTACCAGAATGCGACAGCTAAAGTGATCGTTCAGCATTTGTTAGTGAAAACTCTCCCCTTATTAAACTAGGATATATGAGAACCTACATTAAATCTTTTAATCAAGATCTTCACCAAATAAACTCCACAAAAGGGTAAAACATACCAACAAAGACCGGTTATATATAAATCTAGCACTCTTCTTTTTACTCGTTTAGTCGAAAAATTCCACAACAAGCAGACCTCAATCAATTCCACGACAATAACCGGCGAGCCCCAAATGGCAAGAGATAGCTGCCAATCCACTTAATTACGCGACATGCGTGATCCTAGAATACACTCGACCGCCAATCGGAGAGACCAGTTGTTACCTGTACAGGACGTCAAATGCGACAGCGGCGCGGGCGTGGCCGAGGTGGCTGAAATCGTAGGCCGTGACGCCGCACACGTACATGCCCACCTTGCCTTCCCCCGCCGGCCTGAACACCTCCTTCTGTTGCGTCATTGAATTGTACACCCTGAACTCCTTCTTGTCGGCCATCGCTCAGCAGCTCCTCAAATCTCTAGCTGATTTCCGATCGCTCGCTGACCAGAGAGCTTCAATCGTAACCAGATGACAAGTCCAGCAGCTGCCGAATTCGTAGGGTTTTGCTAATTACTGTGTTGCTCAGAAATGGGACATTGATTCCCCCGGGTCGGAGATTGCTCAAGTAACGAATGAGGTTAGCAGCGATCCCGTGCGCATGAGTATATTTGAGCATCTTGTATTAACGGTCGAGATCATGCGATTGCGTGAGATTCAACTTCGTAATTGAGTCAGTAATATCGACGGTCCACATCATATGGGAGCAAATGGGCCAAGATTTTTGGGCCTTCCTTTGGGCCTTTTGCTTGTTCATCTGCCTTGGGCCTTTCAATAATTCTTTCTTTGTTTGGTGGAACCAAACTAAACCAAGGTAGGTCTAATTAGGTCAGAATCAATGAAATTCACTAATATACGAGAGAAGGTTCACAAATCTAGCCGTGCCGTCGCACGAACTAAGCATTAGTAACATCACGATACTTTCGCCTATGACCCCGATCGTGGGTATGGCAACCGCTATCGCGCTCAAGTTGGCTCGAGTCAATAAGGTCGGAAGCATATATATTAGGCCAACCTGGCAAATAATTTTCTTGAGGGACTTGAGCCCAATCCCCTAGTCATGCTAGGCCCCTTCGAGGTCTTAATTGTTTCATGAAGAAAATTTAATTTAATTTCATGAATTTTTAGATGTATTACCGCAACCCAAAGGATTAACTTAGGACCGCTTTTTATAGGTCGGTTGAATCTTTATAATCAATCTTGAATTGCGAAGCTCACATGAGCCAACAGAGCGAGAAACATAAATTAGGAGGACTTGGCAAATAATTTCAATCCCGGGCTCAAGCCTACCCATATTAACCCACTTCAGCCTACCTTTTTCTTTTTTTTTTATCGAAAGAAAGAAGCCGTTCATATATCGGAATAATCAAGAGGTACAAAAAAAGCTTTCGATTCTAGCAAATCCCCAATAAATGCGGAAGAAAGCAAAAACATAAAAGCACGTAACAAAGCACAGTTTACAACTGAAAGCATACTCTCTTCCCTCGAGAACAGATCCGCCATCGTAAACATTCGAAGCACCTAAGCCCACCTAGGCAAGATTATTTCATGAAGAAAATTTAGTATATTTAATTGAAGTGCTTGTTTGGTAGCTTTAAATGCAAAAATGTGTGTTGCACTTTTAAAGCAATTTCCAGCAGCTTTTCAGAAGTTGCCCCACCCGGCTCTTAGTTGTCATAACTCTAAAATATGTATTGCAAATATACCGGTCACACCACTCCGTGGCATAACCACATCACAGTACAATTACAGTCTAGTTATGACAAAATCAAATGGCTTTTAAATCGTGAAAGGAAGGAGGAAATGACTTTCAAGCTCGACACATGGTCCAATCCACTTTAGAGTGCATTCGGAAGAGCATTTCCAAAGTCATTTGGGCCTCCAAATGCCCTTGTGCCAAAATTGAGGTGTTTGGTAAACACAATCCTAAAAGGCATTTGAATCGAACTTTAGCATTTTCAAAATCGTTTAACCTAATGCAACTTCCACCCCGCATTGGCTATCAACATTTACAGAATGGTACTTTCATGAACTATTTATTCCAACTTTGTGCTCGCTAAATTATTTAAATTCTAATTTTACCATGATCCTCGTTTTGTTATGCATATTTAACCGGCATCGCGTGGCGTCGGCAGTGAGCTCAGATTTGACCAGCGTCCTCGCCGGAGAACCCCGAGTCGCCTCGCCTGTAGTTTTTTGACCTCGACATCCCCTCGCTTAGGGTCGCGCAACCTTGGTGATACGTGGGGTCGCGTGACACTGGCAACACTTGGCTTGGGATCCCGCCACCTTGGCAGCTCGTCCCTGAGTTGGTGTCATCTGATTCGTCCTTCATCGCTCGAGCTTATCCATTCTTTTTATATTATTCAGGAAATCACTTTACGAAAAGCCGTTTAGTATAAAGCGAGTAGTGATTACTAAACACTGCTTATTTTTTCATAAAAACCTACGTTTATGTAAAGGCTTTGGGCAAAAACTCTAACAAGCGGATCGGCCCAAGCCAACAAGGCTTCGTGGGCGGGACCCAGAAACACAAAGGAAAAAGAAAAAAGTGCCATCTTGAGCTCGAGCTTTGCTTATTTTGACCGACTTCGATTCCCCACGGCCGAACATATTATGAAAAGTTCTATTTTTCTTTAAATCGTACGCGGGCTCAAAGCAATAACTATCACGCTTGATACATGGTCCAATTCGCCTAAACCTTCCCATTGACCAATTCATCCTCTAATTGGAATTAGTACGAGACTTTCTTTATTTTTCGAAGTTGATACTTTTTGGGATGTGGCTTCTGATTACGACGTAATAAAAACACATATCCAGAGATATTCTACCATCTTGCACTGTAGCATGTGTAATTCAAAATTCCAAAGGGATGCAATTGTTAAGTTTCAAAAAAGATAAAAATTATACGTAGATTCGCACGGGGAAAAAGCCACAAAAAACCCTAAATTATGTTTACCGTGACCCATTTACCCCAAAAAATTTCAGTGACACCAAAACCTTAAACGTGTACCTGTGTGGCACATTTACTTCGAGCTTTTTTTTTTACACAAGAAATCTCAAACTTTCACTTGTGCTACATATTTACTCTAAATTATTTTTTTGTGACACCAAAAACCTTAAACTTATAGGCGTGTGGCACATTTATCCCACATTTCGAGGTAAATGTGTCAGATGAGTAGACCTGTCAAATGGGTGGGTCAGGTCGGGTCAATCAATTAGCCCATTTATGACCCATTTATTTGAAATGGAAATTTCTTGACCCATACGCGACCCATACCCGACCAGACTCATATTGCCAATACGCTTCCATATTCATCCTCTTTTAAGAAAACTTCCTTCTTATAATTTTTTAAAATATAATTTTTACTAAAAACACTTTCATGCAATACAAATTTAGTGAACAACTATTGCAATTTTTTAAAGAATGAATATTTTTTTCTTTATGTATAATTTTTTATTTTATTTTATTTTATTTTTTCTTTTTCTGTCTTTCCTTTTCTTTTCTTTTCTTACGAATTCCCACAAGGGTCGGTCGGCCCTCGCTGTACTCCTTCGAAAGACAAAATAAAAATAAAATAAAATAAAAAATTATAAAGAAATTCAGAAAATTTAAAAGAAACAAAAATTACAAAAATCCTGTTAATTGATAGTCGTAAATGGGTTAAGTCCATTTGATAGTGAAAAGGGAAGATGCCTCTTAAATGGGTTGTCTTAACTGTGTTGCAAGTGAGTTCACAATAAACCCATTTATAGCCCATTTATTTTGGCTTATTTATTTTGTAAACCTATTATGCTGGCCTGCTAAGTTTGTTATAACCCATTTAACAGTTTGTGGGTTATTAAATGGGTTTTGGACCTTTGACATATCTACCAACAACTAAAACTTTTGAAATAATTAATAGTGGTGGTCTCGCCAGATCTTACATGGTATCAGAGTCATAGCTATCCCTTTCGCGAATGTACTTTATTCTCTTTATAACGTCTCCATCCACCAATCACGTCATTAGTTTATTGAATTCCTATCAAAATGCGTCGACTAAGAAAATAGTGGATTAAAATTAATTAATTATAAAATTCAAGTAATTTCAGTTGCCACGGGTGGATTTCAAAAAATGAAACTCCGGAAGGCACAGTAACAATGTCACACAAAAAATTTTAGATCCTCTCAATTGCTTTGGCCAAAAGAAGAATCGGGAAAGGATTCAATAGATGGCCGGAACAAAAAAAAAAAAAAAAAAAACTAGAAAACGATTAAGTCTCTGGGGGTAAAAACGAAAATGAATTAAATGAAAATTCGACGGCTCTCAAAGGGCATCTCCACGGTCCGCCCTCCCATCCGACGGTGGTTATGCCAACTCTCTCTTTTTTCTTTTTTCTTTTAATGCCAACTCTCTCTTCAAAAAGCGACATTTTATCGCCCGGGGAGGGAAAAAAAAAAAACCAAACATAACAAACAGTGCTCGCGCCACACCACCCCCCGGCGCAACTTAGCACTCCACTCAACCCCAATGACCACAAAAAAAAAAAAAAAGAGAAGGAAATTCAAAAGAATAAAATAGGAAAGTGAAAAATAAAATAAAAAGGGAAAAAAGAGAAAACACACCCAACCCGAACGTTAGAACCGCTTCTCCTCACTTCGTATATAAACTTCCGTTTCCCGGCGACGCTCTGAAACGCGAGAGCGAAGAGAAAAGAGAGCGAAGAGAGAGAGAGAGAGAGAGAGAGAGAGAGACCTAATTCTTCTTCGCAAGAGAGAAACACGATTTTCCCGATAAAATCCGAGCGGACCGAACCCGGAGATTGCCCGCCCTTCGATCGGAGCTGTCCATCGCTCCGACTTCCCGCGAGTTGGCCTCGCACGGTGATGGTGTGTTGGGGAGAGTTCGTCGGCGAGAGAGAACGAGTCCGTGCTTCCATGGCGATGGGCTCCGAGAGATCGAAGCCGCTCCACAATTTTACGCTCCCGCGCCTCCGCTGGGGCAGCCAGCGCTACATGCGGTGTATGAAGGTGGCCGCCGACTCCTCCTCCGCGGCTGTCGCCGATCGCCGATCCCCCGCCAGATCTCACTCCTCCTTCCAGCGTAGGGAGCCGGATTTCGAGCGGCTGAGGTGGTTCGCGCGCGATTCGGACCGGGGGAGGAGGAGCGGTGGGATCATCGGTGCCGCCGCCGTGGACGACGACGACGACGAGGACGGCGGCGACTGCGGAATCGAGGCGGTGAGGCAGAAGCTGATGTTTGATCTGCGAGCTGAGACGGACAAGATGAAGGACGAGCTGCTGAGGGAGGAGGTGGAATCGGTGGCCGCTGCGGCCGCCGCCGTGGCAGAGGAGGCCGAGGCTGAGTCCGGGGCTGCTGCAGCAGTGGCAGCGGACGAGCCGAGGCCGTGGAATCTGAGGACGAGGAGGGCGGCGTGCAAGGCTCCGATCGGCGGCGGCGGCGGCGGAGGGAGAGTTAACAGCTCTCCGTCGAGGGCCGAAGACGCCGCCGGCGCCGGCGTAAACGACACGAAGTCGTCGCCCCGGGTCCTGAGAGGTAACAGCGGCGGCGCGACAGAGAAGACGGAGGAGAGAGCGAAGTTCGCGGTGGCGCTGAAGCGAAAGGAGATTGAGGAGGACTTCATGGCGATGTTGGGGCACCGACCGCCCCGGCGGTTCAAGAAGCGGCCCAAAAATGTACAGAAGCAATTGGATGTAAGTGAACGCGTAATTCTCCAAGTATTTTCCTTCTGAAAATCATCGAACGTCGCGTTGGTTTGACTTCTGGGTTCTGATCTTCTCTGGTTGTCTTGCGTTGCTTTCTCGCAGTTGCTTTTCCCGGGGCTGTGGTTGACGGAGATCTCGGTGGACACTTACAAAGTCGACGAGAATCCTGAAAACGGCAAGGTAATATTGCCCCCACCCATGCCAATTCATTTGATTAGCGAGGGGATCTTCTGATTACTGTGTTTCTGCAAAAAGATCTCATAGAGGATCGAAAAAACATAGCTTTTGTGGATACACGCCACTCATTAGCTCATTATTTTGTATTTATCTTCTTGAAAGAAAGCAGTTAGTCTTCTCAGTTTCTGTTCTTCATCATCATGTGATTGATGTCTGGTCATATACTTTGATCATTAGCTTCGAATTACATCAATGTTCCGTTCTTTTTCTGTGCAGAGGTAGCAAAGGGTTGACCTTTCGAATTGGAAATTTTGATGATTAAAGGTCTGTGCTTGCTGACTGCTGGTGACATTGGGGGCGCTCCCTGCGTATTGGTTCAGACTACCTCTCTGAATTTGAATTGTGATTAAAAAAAATATGGAGCTTCCTTGTTTTTTCAGATCAGCTTTTTTCCTCTTTTTCCTTTTTCCTTTTTCCTTCTTGTTCTTTCTGAAATAGCTAATTTTGATAAGGCAGGTAGGTTCTATTTATATTTCTTTCCATTAATCACAATAAGCTTCTACAAAGTGGGACACAGGTGAATGTTGTTAATCCAGAAAAGAACCTTTGAGAATTGAATGGTTACTGACATACTGTTGCTGATCGAGTGGCATTGGTGACAATGCATTTGTTCCAATTTCTCTTTCCAGTAAGTTGGTGTTGTGAAACTAAATGTAAGCATCATTTAGAATGGTATCTGAGCCTCGTGATTCCATCCTGTTTGCTGCTGCTTTTCAATTTCATTCCTGTGCGTGCAGTTTGAACGAATTGAACTCGAAAACTGGAACACGGCATCCTGTTCACGCGACAAATGTAATGCACCAGAGTTCGATTTTGGTCGATATTTGTTCCGCTCGTAGAACTTTGGTTTCATCTCATCTTTCTTTCATGGCAACAAGCCATGATACTTGACTTGGTACAGCTGGTCAGTTTATTACAACTCTCTGATGCTTGGTGTCTGAGTTAGTTTTGGGCATTCAACATTATTTTTCTGTCAGAACCTGGGTATCCAACCTCCGGCCTCATTGTCAGGCTCAGCTGCAAACATCAACTTGCTCAGGGCGTTCACTCCGGTATGTTTCAGCAACTTCTTTGTCCAGATGATTTTGAACCTTTAAAGTGGCCGCATCACGTATCGTATCGTGCTTTCATCTTCTCGAAAAGGTTTCCCCCTGCTTTCCTATGCTCGACATTTCAGTTAAAGGAATCTGATATGGACTTTGAATGTGAAGTTAATATGGCCCTTTTCTGATTCATCCCTTGCCTTTTAACTCTTTATTGGTGAACGAGGACTGCATAAAGGAACATCGAATCGCATAAAGGAACATCGAATCAAAGTCAGATTGACAAAAAAAAAAAAAGAGCTTGCTAAAGGTGGAGGATTAATGGTGTGGTGAGTGCTGCTCGTTTGCTTGCTTCTCTTCCCTCGCTTCTCTACCTCGGGCTGCATCGAAGCGGGTCTCGCATAAGCTCGCGCCATTAAATTAGCTTCATCTTTCCACGTCTTCGCCGATTGATCTGCTCGGGTCTGCTTGACATGGCGGTCAGAGAGAGACCACGCGGTGGAGCTTATATACATACAGAGCTGAAAGAAGACAAGACAAACTGCTCCTCAATCCAGGACTAATTTGGGGACCAAGGCGATACTGTGAATCCTTGCCATACTTCGTAACTTTCTCGGTTGAGAGAACTCTTTATGTTTCTCTATATTCTATTACGTTCTCGACGGGGAATGACGGTTGGGCTTTTGCCGCTTAAAAGAAGCCATAGCTTTCTCCAAAAAACAAAAAGAGCAAAAGAAGCCAAAAAAAAAAACCTTTTGCTTCTCCGGTATGTTTGATTCTGAATTCGAGGGGGGTAAGGTGGCGACTCTCCATCATGATTTGACCTTTGACTTGTAGGGGGAGTGCTTTGATGACCATTTCCGGGCATTAGTTTATTCGCCCAATTGGAAGATGCCACGTAGATGGACAGTCAGCATGCTGACCGCATACCCGAATTCCCCCTCGTGGAGTCCACGCGTTCAATCATGCCCCTCTCTCTGAAGGAATCTTCCTCCTTTTGTTTGGGTTGAGGTTCAGTCAGCTCGAGGGAAAGTGTTTTCTATCGATGGCGCGTATAATAATCATCCTGTCCTTTAAAATTATTTTTGATCAGAAATAAATTTTTCTATTTTTATTCTCTATACGAGTTTTTAAACAATGAAACGTGTTTAATAATAATACAAAATTTCTGTTCTTCAAATAAAAATTCGTTTGATAACAACATAAAATTTTTACGGTTGTTGGCCACCGGATGACGACTAAAGGCAGGAACACAAGAGATATGGAGACCGTACGCGAGATAGAAGAAATGAGCGATGAGAATAATTTTTATTTTTGTTTCACAAATAGCAAAATATAAAATTTGTACTTCTATTTCCGTTCCAAACCTATTTCTTGGCTAAAATTTTGTCCATGAAATAGAAAAATGAAATTATTTTACCAAGCGAATTTTTATTCCAAACCTGTTTCTGGGAACAGAAAAATAGGATAGTTCTCATTCGTGCCTTAAGCAATGTAAATCCCTTTTCCCTTCCATCTTAATATCAACTTGAAAAATAACAAAGAGAACATTACAAAGAGAGAGTTTCAAAATAAATATCAAAAGTTAGGCATGATTGATGTGCAATATCTATTCTTGTAATTGCGATTTTACATCTTTTAAATCCTCCAAGTATAATCGAAACTATTGAATGTATCCCTTTCCCGAAAAATGAAAGCCAAAAGACTATAACCTTAAACCACTCACGCACATCCATCAATTGATACGGCAGTGGGGTCCGTTTCCGATGGCGCGTGGCTCGAGAGCCACCGTGAGAGGATGCTATGGTGGCAAAGTTAGGGATTACGAGTAGGGTGTTGTTCATGTTGGTGGGTGTTGAACAGAGAGAGGATAAAAATAGTTTTGGACAGGACATAAATGTTCTACTCGGTGAATACTCACATTTGATGTTTCAATTGTTGATCCATGTGAAAAAAGGATCTCTTGAAACTTATAGCTCAATGGATTAATGGTCGAGAAGTATGTTTGATAACCACATTACGTGCTGACATTTCAGTATTTATTGTGATTAAGCGGGTTTGATAATCACTAAGTGTACACAACTTAATTGATTGATTTAAGGCAAAAATATATTCCATAACTTATTTCATTTGTTATCAACCAGGCTTTTTCGTTTCTTTTCTGCGTATAAAGACTCTCAACACTTATTATTATTATTGTTTTTTGTCGAAAAGGAGAATTTTCATTTCACATGAAAAAAAATACATAATTTCTAGACAAAACCAATCCCAAAAGTTATAATCCAGTGCAAATCTGAAAAATTAATGAACTTGATACAGCCTGCAAAGACTTGCTCATTCCACAAGAACGGATTAATCAGAGCATCATAGTACCATCGGCGACCGATCACCGAAACTTGCACCATCAATCCAACAGTTATTATTCAATACTTACATTTTGAGCCCTTACCTGTTTTGTTTTGTCAAACCGGTAAGCTCCTAATAGAAGTATATACGGGGTAGAGAAGTTTCATCTTGTCTCCGAAAGAGAGATGACAATATATATTTTTTTTTGTCGATGAGATGATAGTATTTTAAATGAAGAAGATTGAAGTTGAGATTAAAAACGAGATGTTTAGAGGATTACACGACAATGTTGTCTTATGAGTTACAGATTGCAAATTATATAGAAATATGTCATGATCATACGATGTAATATCGTGCGAAAAAGGCTTCTATAGAAAGTTTCGAGTGAAAGTTTGCAATCAGTTTTTTCTTGAGAATCCATTTAACAATTATATTGAGATTCGAAATGCCAAACAAGCTATCAGAACGGCCCTTATAATTTTCATCTTTTTAGTTGTCGTGCGGAATGATGTAGAAATAATGACGGGATTCTCTTTCATGTGTTAAAAAGAAAATTTGTTGTGTTATAGAATACAACATGCGCTATACTCCCATATAAATTAGCAAAGTCTATGAATGGAAAGGAACAACATCATAATCATATGGCCAAAAATGAACTTCAAACAAACACCGTGCAAGGAACGGCAACGGGCACCAGGTTCAGAAAAACAGTGAATCCTATGATTTGAGCGGGTTCGGGTTGGATCAGGCCAGGCCTTAAGACCGGGCCCGTAATTTTACTTGAATGTGGGTCAGATTGGGCTTTCTCACTAGATACCCTCGTCCAAACCCAGCTAAAAAGCCTTCGGGCCTCTATCGACCGGTCCGGGTAATTGAGCTAGCATCGATTCGAAAGGACTTTGTCCCTATTTTTGATCGAGTACATAAAAAGAGTAATAATTTCACTACTTTGACGCTTATATTCAATTAAGAGCTTTGTGTAATTGAGCTTAGGTGAATCGGCACTAAAGCCATTTTCTTTTGGGAGCTAGAAAAAAACAGGGGCGTGGTAGAAGAAAAGGCATGAAACTAAGCACGTAATAATCTGGCTACCTACCAAGTGGACAATTCCTTTTGGCAAGAGAGAAATGTGATGGAACTTGGATGCATCGGCCGATGTTGTGATTCCACATTTTGTTAGTTCTTTGAAGCATCTCCAATATATATATATGTAGTATCATAAAACTCTAACATCCTCGTAATCTAATCCTTTCTATTCCTTCCATCGCCCTCGGTGAACACGTCCCACCATTTCCGACGGCTATTGTGAGTGTTGCCGTCCTCAACCTCCATCGTCACCCCTCTCTCTCTTTCTCTCTCTTTATCTATCTATCATCGCATGATCGCCAACTTTACCTTTATTAACAATGAAAAATATATGAAGAAGTTGATTTAATTGTATAGGTCGATGTATCAATTAATTTTGACAATTCGACTTGTCTAATTAAATGAGTTACACAAGTAAACTTTGAATTACATGTATGAATAGATGCTAAAGTAAACCCTGCAGTCAATCATTTATCAACGGGTCAACACATTTTTGCTTTTTTTTGGCTTAGAACATGGTGATAGATTATTTTCGGATGGAAAAGTCTAAGGACCTTGGCATCTAATTAGGCACCATGCCATCCATGACTATTTTTCTTTAAAAAAACTCACAAAATAAAGAAGTTAAAAAAATTGAAAACGAAAAGCACCCCCAGGCTCCGACAAGGGTCGCGAGATTGTAGAGGGGTCGCGGTGCCCTATACAACCACAATTGAGGGTCAGGTGACCCTATGGTGGCAACAACGTAATGCAACCCTCTGTAAGCCAAAGCAAAGGATTGGACGCCTCTTTGCCAGTGTCATGGAGGGCGGCGATGGCCCAATCGATTGCGATAGATGATACGCTCCGCAATTATTTCGAAGGGTCGCGCGACCGTCTCTGTGGAGGTAATGAAAGGTTATCGACTCTTTGTTGCCGTTGTGAGAGGATTGAAAAAGTTGCGACCCCTTTAGCCCTATTTCCTCCTTTTTAATCTTTTTGGTTTTTGTTTTGTTTTTGTCTCTGGACTTCTTTTTGTTTTCACTTTTTTCAGTTATGCCGACATGATGCCTAGTCAGTTTGCGCGATCGCTACACCATCATTCTTTCGAATTGTGATCGAAGTGCATCAAAACGCGCGAAAATCCCGGATTGAAATTAAAATTTTGCTACCCTGATTGCGAATGGGGATTAATTATCGTATTTGGGTATTTTCTTTTGGTCGAAGTATTTTGGTATTTGTCACGGTTTATAGAGCTCGACTCCAACGCGATGCGTGCGGGTCACGATTCAAGTCAATGGCTTCGGATACCGTTTTCGCGTTGCTTGAGGCCCACGGGTTTTTGGAAGAACGAACAACAGCTCACCAATTCCCCTCTCTCTCTCTCTCTCCCCGAATCTTTTTATTTATCTCCTTCCCAAATCGTCCCTCCAGATTCTCTCTAATTTCTTCCTACCCTCCTTATTTTTGCTAGGTTTTTTGGAGGGCTTATCGCATACTCTTTCGCAGATTCGTCTCAGTCTCCCCCGTCTATAAGCCTTCGCCGGACGCAGAATAACTTCGCCGGTTAAGAAAAAGCCGGAGCTCGGATCGGCTGCTTCGCCTTCCTCCCTCGCCGCTGCTGCCGTTTGAACGTCGCCAACATGGTGAAGGAGGACGAGTCCAGAGACAAGGCGCTGGAGCTTTTCCTGAAGATCGGCCTCGACGAGCGCACTGCCAAGAACACCGTCGCCAACAACAAGGTCACCGCGAATTTGACGGCCGTGATTCACGAGGTACTGCGATTGAGCTCGAATCTCGTCGTGCTTTGGTCGAGGAAATAGGAGTGAGCTTGCGCTGCTTTCCTTCCTGTTTGCATGATGAGAAATCGGGGATGCATGAGTAGGCGGGTGGCTGAAAACGATTCGCGAGTTCGCGAAGTTGTGAAAATTGGCTGTGAATTGATCGATTCGCTGAACTTTTGTTGCTGTCGTCCTCTTTTTTTTTTTTGGCCTTAAGGCTTCTGTGACGGATGGATGCGACAAGAGCATCGGGAATCTTCTCTACTCGGTGAGTTTGCATTTCATTGATTCAGCTTGCGACAATCGGGGAACAATTTATGGAAATGATGCATTTGTTCGAGAGAATTCTATCGCAAATTAGTTGATTCTGGTGTATAGCGGGTGGGAACTGGTTAATGAGCTTAATTGTTGTTTTCGTCTGTGATGGATATGCTGCAGGTTGCTACGAAGTACCCTGCCAATGCTCTCGTGCACCGTCCCACATTGCTCGAGTACATTGTGTCATCAAAGGTGAGGACAAAATAGAAAACTTTGTGGTGGACTCTTGTTATATCTTTTGTGGGTACTTATTTCGACTTTTTTGGCTCTATCAGATTTTACTCATGTCTCAACTATGATTAATTGGCTAGATGTTAGATATATTAATTGTGAACTTGGCAAGATGTCAGATAAATAATTTTACCTCTTGTTCGTGTTGCTTGATTGTATGCAGATTAAAACTACAGCTCAGCTAGATGCTGCATTTTCATTTTTCTCCCACACTGGTTCAGAGAGCTTTAAGCTTCATGAGTTTGAAGAAGCATGTGGTGTCGGTATGCAAAGCACTGCTATCTGTTACGAAATCCAATTGAATATTAGGATTTTCAATTTGTTCATATGCTGTTTCGGCACGCATCTTGTGGTGTCTGCGTGTTTTGGGCAGTTTCATTGAGGCTGCAAAACACTACGCCGCCATCACATGATTATGCTTATGTTTGATGTAAAACAATTTTAACCTTTGTGATGGTTCCTCGTGCATTGTTTCATCATATTGCTGATTTTTGTGCAAGCAGGAGTGGAGGTGTCCGAGGAAGATATTGAACAGACTGTTAGCGAGATTTTTGAAGAGAGAGAGAGCTCAATCTTGGAGCAGCGTTATCGAACAAATGGTAAGAGATGATTAATTCTACTCTAATCAAAAGGCTGAATTCTATTAGTCTTTGATGACTCAGCACTTTGATTTGGACCTTCTGATTTCTTGTTGTAAAACATTGTCCTGAAGTATCCGATGTGCTTTTTTTCCCCCTTCACAAGCATTTTTTTAGTCCTGACTATTTTATGAGAGCTAAGCATCAAATATTTAAGTGTCGTTGCAGAAAGGTTCTTAATTGTCAGCTTCCTCTCCGGGGGTGGGGTCTCCCTTAAATAGGAATCGATGGATGGCTTTACAGGTCCTATTAGCTTGTAAAATTTATAGGGAATTCAAATGCTGGGATTATTCTTGTCGCACCGTTCAGCGTGTTAACTAACCTCTTGTGCTGTTTCACACGTAGTATATTTTGTGGCCTGTCCTTTTTTATGTGTAGTGTTGCCCATTTCAGTTACTTATCATGGAAAGAAAATTTACTTCTTGGATTACAGTATCTAATAGTTTCCCCTTTGTGTTTAGTGGGTGAATTATTTGGACATGTTCGAAAAAAGCTGCCATGGGCTGACCAAAAGAATGTCAAGGTGCCGTCTTAAATTTCGGATTTCGTAATTGTTCATACTTATGATGTATTCTTTTCACCTTTTTTTCTCTTCTTAATATTTTTTATATTCTTGATGTACCCGTGTCTTCTTATAGCAAATCATAGATAAAAAAATGCTTGCGTTGCTGGGTGAAAGGACTGCTGCAGATGATGAAAAACCTGCAAAGAAGAAGGAAAAGCCTGTGAAAGTTGAGGTGGGCTTACACCAGGATGTAGAGTTCGCTTTTCGTTTTTAAGTAAGAGGTCATTATTTTCATTCTCTCTCTGGTGTTGATTTGTAGGAGAAGAAAGTTGCAGTGGTTGCTGCACCACAGCCCTCTGAAGAAGAACTTAATCCATTTAAGGATTTTCCACAGCCAGAGGATAATTTCAAGGTAAGATTTTTCCTTTCACTCTATTTACCTTTCTCGCAATAGACTTATTTGGAGTACTGGGCATATTTGGAATCTTGCTCTCCAATTAAATCATGAGCAAGCATATTCTTAATTGATTTTCCATTCTTTGATATAGTCTGATCAGACAAACATCACTTAATACGTTGTATGCCTCCAATTACCAGGTGCATACTGAGATATTTTTCAGCGATGATCGTGTGTTGAGGTGTTGCAATTCAAAAGAAATGCTGAATAAGCACTTAACAGTAACAGACGGAAAAGTTTTCACTCGATTTCCTCCTGAACCAAATGGGTATCTGCATATTGGTCATGCAAAGGTAATACTGAACTATTGTTGAATCATACTTGTGTTCCCTATTTGTTTTGCTTATGGCTGCCAGTTGTGATCTTGATGACTACAGGCCATGTTTGTTAGCTTTGGTCTGGCTAAAGAGAGATCTGGGTGCTGCTATTTGAGGTAAGGGAAAATATATTCACTCCACCCTGCCCCTATAATATATGTAGTGCGCGCGTGAGCGCGAGCGCATATATTGAGACAGTCCATGTGAATTAAATTTTTAGAATACCGGACGTATGAAAGTTATTTCATTTTCCAGACCGTTGAATGTCAAATAACAAGTAGTTCAGTCTAAGCATTGGCTGCGTTATAGATGTTCTTTTAACACTCCGCAAATTAGCTTAGCAGGCTTTAACAGTGAAAATGGTGGATATTCATTTAAATAGACGGTCCAATTTCAATGAACTAAATGTAAGATTGTTATAAATTGTTGAACATTTGAATGAGCAATAACCTCCTTGAGCAACTTTTGGGGAGCTTTGTTTGCTTAGTGTTCAACTATTCTTGTAGTTCTAATTCCTTGGATTGTCAAGTCGTATTGCCGGGTGGAGTGAGTTTAGATATGCTTAGATTGTGATTATTATGATTCTCTATCCAAAACTTTCTTCTTAGGACTTAAGGGAGGCAGGCTAACAGCTAAAAAAGTAAGTTTAAATTAGGTTTTGGTGTAGAATGGTCGTGTTTTTCTACCTTATGCCCATCTAGATGTGTCTGCTTTTGATGATAATTGAGAGTGTTCTAGCTCCAAAATAGTGAAAGCCATTCTTAGCCGCTTGAGGAAACTAAATTCTTAACTCAAGTTTTAATGCGTTGGGGAATTGAACTGGAGGTATACCTAACTAACTTCTCAAGACTTAGGGTGGGTTTGGTTCAGCTTTCCCAAAGCCCATTGGAGCCTCAAAGCCCTTTGGGGAAAATGCAGGGTGTTTGGCAACTGTTCTCAAGGGGCTTTAGGATGAAAGTTAGCATTGGGAATGCTGAAAGCTCAATGCTGGTAGGGACTAGCATTGAGCTTTCAGCATTTGGCCAAATGCCGAGTTAGGGTATTTTCTTCCAAAACTCTCTGCACTTTTTCTTTCAAATTCCTATTTTGTCCCTTAATTTTTTTTTATTAAAAATAAAATTAAAAAAGAAAAGAAAATGAAACCCTAGCTGCCGAGGCCACTAGGGGTCGTGCGACCCCTGATGAGGGCCGCCTGGGGCCACGCTAGCCCAGGCGACGGCTGTCGGAGGTCGCGTGACCAGGCAAAGGCCCCTGGGGTCGCCTGACCCAGGTGATGGCCCCCTGGGCTCTCCCGACCCAGGCGACGGCCGCCTAGGTCGCGCGACCTCAGGCCTTGTTGCCGGGGTCGGGCGGCCCAGGCAACCATCGCCGGAGGTCGCCCGACACATGGCGGCCTCGGCCGCGGCCACCGGAGCCAGATTTGGCTTGCCGGCGGCCGGCGGCCTTTTTCCCTAGGTTTGGTTTTCTTTTTTTAATTATATTTTATTTAAATATATAAATATGATATAAAGCCCCTTTAGAAATTTATTTTGCCAAGCACTAGTTAGCCCAAAGTTATTTTTCAAAGTGATTTTTATCACCAAAGCCCCTTAGGCTAAAGGTATTTGCATTCTCCCAAAGCCCATTTCCAAAGTTGAACCAAACCCACGCTTAGATTTTTTCTCTTTGGGCTCGAGAAGTGAATAGCCTTTGCTTCCCCCAATGTTCTCTACTCGATATACGGTAAGTTTGTAAGTGAAATCCTTTTGATGCGTTGGAGACTCTAACTGGAGGTGTACCAGTTAATTTCTCTGACTTAAAAGTTTATGTGGGTTCGAGAAGTTATAGCCTTTGCTTGCCCCAGTGTTCTCAACTCTATCTAATGTAAGTGAAATTCTTTTGGAGATTGAAGACGGTCCTTTTGGAGAGGAGAAAGGACTTTAGTGTTAAAACACGTGAAGAAAAAGAAGTAACTAGAAAGGAAATAACATCTAACGTTTGAAATGTGCAGTAAGTGTTATCCTAAAAGACACACGAGGAGAACTCTTTGTGAATCTTAGGGCATCGATGTTCTGCTTCTACATGGCCCGCCTTTTACACTATGGCTTCCAATAGCAAGGGAAGGGTCCATACTGCCTTTCAGTCGTCCAGTGATGTTCTAGCTGTCTATTTATACTCCGTGAATTCTTTAAACTGTAGCTTTAAGATGCATATTGATAGCTACTAGTGGTTGTGCTGGTGTTCTAGTTTGATTTTCCCCTAGACTCTGTTATGGATTATGCTGAAAAGGTTTTCCTGTTCATTAGCCATCATTTATGTTGTAATGGCTTGTAGGTTTGATGACACAAATCCGGAAGCTGAAAAGAAAGAGTACATTGATCATATCAAAGAAATTGTTGATTGGATGGGTTGGAAACCTTTCAAGGTGAAAATTTTCTGCATTTACTGACTTGGTTTATGCTTCGAGCCTTTTTACTGGGAGAAAAATCTGATAGAACTTGTATTTTGGTAGATCACTTATGCCAGTGATTACTTCCAAGAGTTGTATGATCTGGCGGTGGAGCTTATAAAAAGGGGTCATGCTTATGTTGATCACCAGGTGAGCTGTTTGATTTCCATTTGGCTAATTGTAAAATCTTCTGGCTGCTCTGGGTAAAATCGATTCTATTTTCCCCCTTACTAATTGTGAAACCGTGTGCAATGAGTGTCAAATACTTACCTGAAAGTAAATGACATGGCTCCTATAGCTGTGTATTGGTTATGGCTGAGGTAATTACTAGAGTACTCATTTCACTTTGTTATGCATTCTTCCTCCCAACTAAAATTATCGCTGCTTTAGGCCGAGCCCTTGTAGAATAGGAAGCTTTGGAAGAAAACTTTGGAGGTTCTTTCTCTATTGCAGCTATGCGAATAAGTTGCCCAGCATATGCTTTTCCCTGCATTTTAGTTATATTGTCTCGCAAATGTATGCTCAATCCTTAGTCTAACATAGCTTTTGGAAGCAGACAAGTTACATATTTTGCCACGTGGATGTACTCATACTAGCAATTCTTGATTTTGTGCGACAGTCACACTTCTTGATTTTATGCAACAGTCACTAACCTTTTTTACTACAAAGATGTTTTCTCTATCTTGCAGTGCTTATATTATGTTGGAGAATTCTCTGATGTTGGGCACTTCTCATTGTGCTTTATCCATTCTTGATTTAATCTCATTTTCTTTCAATGCTTGAATTATTTTGGTAGACACCGGATGAAATAAAGGAGTATAGGGAAGAGAAGATGAATAGTCCATGGAGGGACAGACCGGTTGCGGAGTCATTGAAACTCTTTGAGGATATGAGAAGGGGTCTGATCGAGGAAGGAAAAGCAACGCTTAGAATGAAGCAGGATATGCAGAGTGATAACTATAATATGTATGATCTCATTGCATATCGTATAAAGGTATGCCTTTTTACTTAGTATTTCTTTAATAGCTTGCTCTTATGTTAGTACTTGGTGATTCACATTTTGGTTTTACCATCTGTAGTTTACTCCTCATCCTCATGCTGGAGATAAATGGTGTGTCTATCCAAGCTACGATTACGCTCATTGCATTGTTGATTCCCTTGAAAATATCACCCATTCGGTATGTCTCGTTCTTGTTTCTTTTTATTGTATCTCCTCAGTGCATCAATTCTATGGTTTTCTCATTTGCTGGATGGTTCCTGAACAAATATTGGTACTACGGTCGATAAGAGAATAATAGAGCTATAAGTCTTGGGGATAGACCTCCATGTGGAGTTAGGATGGTGAAGGGCAACCTTGGCGTCATTCTAAGTGTAAACGTCAGCAATTAGTTTGGGTGTTGGGGATTTAAGGTAGTGATGTGTGTGCTTACTTTTCCTTATGTCCAATAAACTAATGAGATAGGAAGGTAAGGATGGGAAACCATAAAGAGAGTGTCCTAAGTTTGCTAGTTGATGTGAAGCCGGGGCTTTGGTTAGGGGCACTTTCGTTATGTAGTATTTCCTTTACTCCTCTATCTGATGATAATGAAATGCCTTATATGGATTGATGAAAACCTCCTGTGCCCTGCTTCAATAAAATGGAAGATTTCATGTGAATAACAACTAAGTTGATGATGTGGGCTCATGCATATCTAAGGCAGCATTAGAAGTCATAAGCAAATGAACTATGGGATATGGTATGAGGTTCTGGATTTTGTGGCACATTAGATTTTTTTTGCGTTTATTTTCAGCTAATTAATGAACAGCTATGCGCAGACAGTTTAATAGCACGGACTATTCTAATTGGATATGATTATGAGTGAAATGAGGAGCAGGCCTGTAGAGTCAAGATAGTTTAATTGGATTTTTGTCATTATGTTTGAGGCTAAAGCTACGGATTTTGTCTATATTCAGGTTTGAGATAAGGTGCAATATCATTTTTATTGAGGGAAAGTGGGATCTTTCTTGATTGATGGCTCACCTCTGAGGCTTTTCATTCGATGACTTAAATCTGTCAATATCTCTTGCTCGTACATATGCTGGAGTTGCTGGAACTCCATCTAGGGAGTAAACCATTTTTGCTTGTTTAAAAATGGCATCTTCCAGATGTTCTTGAAGTAGGTAGACCTATCCATGTTAGCCTTGGAGATATACATTTTCAATTTGATGGTTTTGGACAATCATTAGTTTGTCTTGTGAGAAATATATCCTTAGTAGTTTTATTCATGCTTGTTATATTTGTATGCTGGTTACTAAACTTGGGCAGATTGCGCATTTTCATGATGCTGAAAGCAGTAAGGATATGTGAATGATTTTCCTTCCCTAATGTGGTCTTTGGTCATCTAGGCTCGTCTTTCCTTCTGGGCTTTGTGCCTGTTAATTTTTCTTGTCTTCTGCTTGTGTTGTCAACAGCTCTGTACTCTTGAATTTGAAACGCGGCGTGCTTCCTACTACTGGCTATTGCATGCTCTAGACCTATACCAACCTTATGTATGGGAGTACTCACGGCTCAATGTCACTAATACTGTAATGTCAAAGCGGAAGGTGAGGCAGAAATTTGAACCTTGGGTAATTCTTGATTAGCGTAAAGTTGTCGATCCCTTTTCCATGTATTATGAAGTGTGTTCTTGTTGTGTCGCAGTTAAACTATTTAGTGACCAAGAAATTTGTTGATGGGTGGGATGACCCACGTTTGATGACCCTAGCTGGTTTGAGAAGAAGAGGCGTAACTTCCACTTCCATCAATGCTTTTGTTCGAGGAATCGGAATCACTAGAAGGTTGAGTTTGTTAATTTGGAGCCAATATGAAAAACATAAAAGAATATCAAATTGTTTGTCTCTTACTTTAAAGTTTCTATTTCTCACCAGTGATGGTAGCACGATACGGTTGGATCGCCTAGAGTATCACATTAGAGAAGAACTGAACAAAACAGCGCCTCGAACCATGGTTGTTCTATATCCACTTAAGGTGTGTGCTGGATATGTTCTTTATGTGGATCAATAATTGTTTTTGCTGTTTCATTAACTGATTATTATTTTTTATTAAGGTTGTTATTACCAACTTAGATGCTGGCAGTTTGATGGATCTTGAAGCAAAGAAATGGCCTGATGCTCAAACAGATACATCTGCCATCTACCAGGTAATGGCCACACCATACTAGGCACAGATGCTTTTATACATTTCATTTATAAAATCCGAACTTTTTTACATGTCAACTACAAGGGAATTTGTAATTGACATTAAATGCAGCCATAGCTTCGATGAGGTAAAATATGCCTGGATGCTCTGGTCTAACTTATGTTGTGTGATCACTTGAGAATTATTTCAGTCAGGTCTTTAGTACTTCTTTTGGACATTTGAACTTGGACTGTTTGCTATTTATATAAGTTGCTATTTAAAATATGCCTGGATGCTCTGGTCTAACTTATGTCGTGTGATCACTCGAGAATCCATAATTTTGCTAAAATTCCTTTCAGATGGATTGTGAAGTGAATTTACTGTTTAATATTTTCCGTAGGTCCCCTTTTCGAAGACGGTGTACATAGAACGGTCAGATTTTCGGATGAAGGATTCAAAAGATTACTATGGTCTTGCTCCTGGTAAAACAGTGATGCTAAGGTATTCACTAGATTGTTTCCTTTGAGGTTTCACCTTTATCAAATGCATGCTTGATGCTCAAAACTTTTTTGCAATGGTAGGTATGCATTCCCCATAAAGTGCACCGATGTTATCCTAGCTGATGACAAGGAAACTGTTGTTGAGATTCACGCTGAATATGATCCCTCCAAGAAAACAAAACCTAAGGTTGATATGTTTAATGTTGTTCATTTCCCGTTTTAAATTGCTTTGAAGGAAAATGGTTATTGTTGGTAGTTGTAGTGCTGACTCTTATTCTCTGTTTTTCCCCCCAAATTGTATCTTAAGGGGGTGCTTCACTGGGTTGCTGAATCTTCCCATGGTGTTGACCCACTTCAGGTGGAAGTCAGATTATTTGACAAGCTATTTTTGTCAGAGGTTGGAAATTAGTCTCGGAAATTTTGTGTATTCTTCTTCTGGCATTATCTGTTTTCTGTGAATAATTAATACCTGTTGGAATTTGTTGCTGAATTAGAGTCCGGCTGAGCTTGGTAATGATTGGCTTGATGATCTCAATCCACATTCAAAAGTTGTGGTCCCTTGTGCATATGCTGTACCCTCACTTGGAGAAGCTAAAGTGGGAGATACATTTCAATTTGAAAGGCTCGGTATGTACTGGGACTTATTAGTGGCATTAATATACTTGCATATGGACTATTTGACATCAGTGAAGGATGTGAATTATGCATTTGAAGCTGGGAATAGTGCTTTTCTGAGGAGATACTGTAATCTCTATCGCAATCCATGCATATGATTATCTATTTCAACTATTCTTCGTAAGTTTCCTTTAGAAAGCAGCACAGCTTTGGTGAGTGGAGACTCATATATACATATATATACACATGTATACATACATACACACACACACCTGTGTGTGTGTGTGTGTGTGTGTGTGTGTGTGTGTTGCTTCTAGTGATTGGTTAGGTGCTGGTAGAGCAGTTGCAAGTTTTAGGAGATCACTAAAATGGTATGTTGAATAGCTTCATGATGGATCAAGAGCCACAATCCAGCTTCCAAGAGCCAATGTATCTTTCGCATATGTTCTGTCATTAAATCTCTTCCCAATCTAGCAAATTGGGGCCACAAGTTAATTAGATTTTGTCCTTTGTGGGGCCACTGAAGGCTTCTGTTATACTAGCCTTCAGTGGCATCCTTCTTTTCTGCCATTTTGGTAGGATCCTCTTTAAGTCTGTCTTAAATTTCTTGGGAAGGTTGTTTCCTCTTCTTTTTTGCTCTTTACATCCACTCAGACAGCTGTTGCATAGACGGACTTCTGAATAGTTTAATCAGAGAAGCATTAGGCAAGAAAAAATCTTTGAATTGCTTCTATAATGAAGAACAATCATGAAGTACTTATTTATGAATTGGTGCACGGTTCTCTATGAGTGATCTAGTACAGAGGTTAGGATCTGTCAGAAAAGATGAAACTTCCTGTCTATTCGTGATTAGTCTGACAGCTGCATGGCATCCATCTAAAAGCTATGTTAACGTATTTACATTCTATTGGCATAATGTTCTGCTCATATACCTTCGGAGGATGTGTACCTTGTTCAATAGGGCTGAAAATCTATTCATATATTGTCTGATCATCATTGTATTGACAATCTGCAATTGCAGGGTATTTCGTGGTTGACAGGGACTCTACATCTGAGAAACTTGTCTTCAACCGGACTGTTACACTGCGAGATAGCTATGGTAAAGGTGGAAAGTAGGTCGTCATGATAGGACACTAGCGAGGCCGCGAGATGCAACAACTAGAGATGCACAGGTTTGAATACTTTACAGATGTATAAACAGTTGCACCAATTATTAACCACAGTCTATCAATCATTACCCGCAGGACTACCATGCATATCTTTGAATTAATCATATGATGTACCTATTTTGTTCATTTTTCGATGGAAATCTGTTGTCTTCAGATGAAAGTTCTGGTGTCTGCTGCTTTGCTTGTAGCAAGCAAAACAGTTGGGGAAGTTAGTGTTACATGCGATTGTCATGAATATCATGTAAAATGGAATACTCCTTTCCCTCTTCAATTAGTTAGTTTTTGGTCTCGTCCACTTCTTTAATCCTTTGCCTACTTCCACAGCGATCATTTCTAGTGTTAGCTCCACTATCTCTAATCTCCTGCCGCTTCCCACAATCGCCAAGTTAACCGCCAGCATTGTCAGGTAGGGGTGTCAATGGTTCAGTTCGGTTCGGTTTTTAAAAAAACCGAACCGAACCGAACCATTACGAAATATGCTTGAACTGAACCAAAACTTGTTCCGAACCGAACTGAAAAACTCGGTTTGGATCGGTTTTCGGTTCGGTTTTTTATTTTTTTATTTTTTTGATTTTATTTTTTGATTTTTGCTCTTGCTCCATATCTAACCCTTCACAACCTATTTGCTATTAAAATCCAAGTGAATAAAGCAGAGTTATTAATTGATTACTGAATATTAATATGTTTTTTTTCACCTCATGTGGCTAGCCTTTCCGAAAAATCCAATATCATTTTGCACGAAAATTTTGAATATCCCAGCAACTTGTTGGTACTATCATCCTGCGACAGATTTAACATCATCATCAACAGACAACTTCTCTTGCTTCGTGCATGTTACATAAATAACACATGAGCTCTCTTGTGGGAAAAACAAAAGAGGCACCGCCTGATGATAAAGGGCGTGGCTTGAACTGGGATTATAATGTTTCAGGGATGTGAATGCCAATCAGATTTCCCCAAGTCCCAGAATACTCCTCAGTATCACCAGTGAAAAATTAAAACGCAAAAACAGAATCTACATGTGATAATATTAATTCTTAATCCTTACAAAAGAAGACAATCAAAAGAACAAAATGTCTGGTCTCTGCCTTTGTGCCCATTGTCCCATAGAAAAAAAAAACACTTAATTACGTTCCTCTATTCACTTGGCCCCATGCTCTGTTTATGTAACCATTTCCTTTCTGCCCTTGGCACAGACAAAATCAGCCTTCCATATCACCCCCGCTTGGCCCAACTCAGATTGCAACATGGCAATGCCAACGACGATGTCATAATGATGGAAAACCCCAAAATTCGATGTGTGTTGATTTCATCAAGATTGATTAATCAGTAACAATAATCCTGTGGAAGAAAGCAGCAGCAAGTGCAAGAAAATGAAGTGCTCAGGTTCACTTTGCAGCATGTGTAACTAAATCCTTCTGCTACTTCGTCGTCGCTCTCATACAGTATGTGTCCAAAAGTTCCTGCAAAATATAACACTGTATAAGTTAATACTGCCACTAACACTTTCACTATACATGCACAAGTATGACAGGAAATGCATTAATCCCATTCCAAGTCTTCACTGTAAGTTCATGCTCCTGTCATATTTGATGCAATCTTCAATCACTGCAGCCACAAGAGATGAAGAACCAAGTCTGAAGATGAAAATGCTTGCCACTTCTTATGCAGAGCTAAGATGTTTCCTTCTTGCAAAACTTCACTATAAGTTTTGAAATGATCTGTCTCTACACCTCAAATTTTCTATTCAACCAATGAGAACCTTACAATGACCAAAATTGTGGGGATCACAATAGAACTCGCGATGATCTAATTGTATGAAGATCAAAGCAAGAATGAAACAAGTCAAAATACTCGAAATTTCTAGACAGTTTCTGGCATGGCTTAAACACACCATAGCTAATTTAGAAGTACATTCAATATCAAAATACTATTTCTACACCATTTAGCTATCATAATCAATAGATTGCCACAGAACCCAAGAATGACACAATCCAAAGTACTAATGGTAAACCAGCAATAGAAAGGACTTAAATGGTTTATCCACCATAATAAGTCTTGCTTACAGTAGAATGCCAAGATGGCAAAAGTACCAACCTCCAAGTTCGTCAATCATCCAGAGAAATCAATATCGAGTTTAGCTCCATGGTCGTAGTTGACAAATCTGCATAAAATTCACAATGAAACTGAGAAACGAAAGAAAGCATTTTTAATGTGCCAATCCCCGAATTCAGTTTTGTGAAAGACTGAAATTGGGATCGAATTTCGTCTCTTTACAAATGTGATGACACAATGAAATCCACATACTTTAATTAGCCTCATTTGTGCACTAATGGGAGTTCTTGTTCCAAAGTAGGTCCTTCATTAAGAATATCACAGGTTTTAAATATCATGCTCCTGCTTTAAAGGGGTTTCATGCAAAATAATTCGTACCGTGTGAGTGGACCAAGCTTATTTGGTATGCCCCAAACTAAATATCAGCATATCCCCCATGGAACATAACCAGAGTAGAGAAATGGTTTCTAGAAGTAGCGAATGAAGGAACCAACGCACCTTCGGGTGAATTGATGGCGGCTATACTCTGGTTGGAATGGAAAGTGCGCAATCTCTATGTATTTCAAGCACGCAAGCCTAACCCACAATCGATTGTAGACAAGGCCCCTTGTAATGAACATGAACTTAGCGATTCAGTCTCAAGCATCTATGAACTCAGTAAAGAGGGGTATTTTCTTACCAAAGGAGTGGAAGCCGCCGGTATTTGAAGCTGAATGTTGACGGATCGTGCGTAGACAACTCCTCGGATGCCTCGACTGCAAGTATCTGCCGAGATGACCGAGGTATGATGCTGGCTGGGTTCGCGAAGAAGAGAAAAGCCGCCTCGGCTGAAGTCGCGGAAACCCTAGCTGCAAGTGAGAAGAAGAGAGAAACGCGACCTCCGACTCCGAGTGAGTTGAGACGCCTTGGTATTTCTGACTGAGGAGCGTGAGTTGAGACAAACGGCTCTCCCACTTAGGGTTTTTGACGGACGGAAAATGAGGAGAGAAACGCAACCTCCGAGTGAGAAGAAGAGAGAGAATGGTTACTTTTAAAGTTTGGTTAATTTTCCAGTTCGAACCGAACTGATCTGAACTAAACTGAACCAAAAAAAATTATGGTTATTTTTTCGGTATCTGAACCAAAGATCGAACTGAACTGAAATGCATAATTTTTTCGGTTCGGTTAAGTTCATAGTTCAGTTCTGACATCCCTATTGTCAAGTCAGCCATTGCTTCCTCTTAGGCACGATCACCTCCACCACCACCCATTCTCCACCTGCTCAGCCGTGCATCACCTTTGTGAGACTGCGAAGATCGCTGCTGCCCCCAAGATTGTTAATTAGCATCACCAGCACAAGCTCTTCAACTCAACAGAAGTAATTCCCAGAATGTTCAAAGAATCACTCTAGCCAACTTATACTTATCCCATCTTTCTCTCGAGTCTCCTGCCGGAAATTCCTGCTTTTCGGCCCCATAAATCTCGCCTTATTCGATCTGATTCTGATGTAATGTCCTAGAGAGTGAGGTGAAATTGTCGTCCTCTTACTCCTTATTTCAGTGAACACCCTATATGAATCACTACGGAAAGGGGTAGGGGTAGGGCTCGGGCATGTTGAACCTTTCAATTGCATGGTTCACGTGAATGGCTTAAATGTCGTGGATTGAGCTCGGTATCGTTTTCCATGTGAAACATTATGTAGATGCTGACGGATGACACATTGTTTCGGAAAAAAAGTATAAAAAAAGACTTACAACTATTGCATTTGTGTTAATTCAGTCATAAACCTTTCAATTGTATCAATTGAGTTTGAAACCCTTTGATAATTTGCCAATGTAGTTCATTCAATTTTGATCGGAAAGGAAATCGCTGAATGGACACCGGCTGTGCCAAACGAGGATGCTTTTTTGAAATTTTTCTGCAATTTTTATTTTTTTGAATTTCACAACTCTGGGCTGGTGGGGTGGCTGGCTGATCATATTCTGCCACAGGTGAAGGCCAGCAACTCTCACTTGGTCTTACTCGCTTGGTCTAGGCGAGGCAATCACGGGCGAGGGCCTCTGCACCCTTGCTGGACATTGATTGGACAGATTATTACATTGACTCAACAACATTCCATGGGTAGAATAGGCGAATTGACATTGAATCGACTTGAAAAGTAAGAATTAAAATTGCTTTGAAGATTGAGAAGGTGAGGGAGGAGTCCAATGGAAACGAAGAGCTATATCTCATTCTCATGCTTTCACACGCAACTAAGTTTTGAGAATTGGAGATTCCCGAGAATTCGTGTAGGTCTAAACCAAGAAAGCAAAACGAATGGTTGCTGAAATTGGAATGCTCGAATAAGTTCCTTATCACAAGTAATTTATTGTCCGTGTGTAAACTAATTTATTGTCCGTATCACAAGTTTTTTACACGAGCCGTTCTGAAAAAGGGAGGTAAAAATATCCTTTAAAGGGTCAAAAACAATCTCTCTGAAAGAGCGTGTATCACATGAACAAGTATTATCGTGAATTGCAGAATCTCTTATATGACGACTTAAGATTCGCTGAAGTTATCTAATTTATGTTTAATACCCTCTAGGGTGTTAGAACAGAACCGAACTGAACTGAAAAATTTGTGCATTTTTGTTCGGTTAGATTTTTTATTCGAATAATGAAAAATGACAATTATTTTTTTCGGTTCGGTTTATTTGAGATCGGTTCGAACCGAACTGAAAAAATAACCATTATTCTTTTTTACATAATCTCTCTCTTCTTCTCACCCCTCTCAAAATAACCATTCTTCCTTCTCCTCTCTTCTCTGTTCGTCACTGAGAAACCCTAACAGCCGTCTCAGTTCGCGACGCTCGCTTTCCTCTCGCCATAGGAAATGACCCTTGTGATCATCATTTTGAACATGTCGCTGTCGTCCAAAGCTCGCCATGAACTCCCCGGCGCTCAAAACACCCAGCAGAAAAAAACACCAATAAGCTGTTTCCTGAAAAGTAAAAAGAGAGTCCAGTTTCTTCACGCTAATATCTTTGACACATAGAGAGAGCATTTGATTTGATTGAAAATTTTGAAGAAGATGGGTGACGAGAAACATGAGTGAGACTTGCTTTCATGCTTTCAAACACCAACTCATGGATAATTTAGTCACATCAGCTGATTGATTGATTGATTGATCTGACCTGGGTGCACACCAACTTAAGAAAAACCATCATAATCGTAATAGTGGAGTGAGCACCTTTTGATATTCAGGCTTCGCCATCTTTTGCCATGTGCTGGTCTAGAGAAGCATCCTAACGTTGTTCTTGTTCCCATCAACTTCGAGGGGTTTTTCCTACTGGCAAACGTTTGGAATCTCTGGTTTCTGAAGTGTTTTAAGGAAGATACAGTGGTCTGGTTAAGGTGTTGATGCGTCCTCCTCCTAAGGGGGTAAATATATGATGTAAATTTTACCCCTTCATGGAGATTTTTCTATCTCCTAAGTTGATATCCAAAGAATCATATCTTCGTTCTTACATTCTTTCGTGATAACAGATCGAAGCTTCAATTCGACCGTATTTCCTCGCAAAAAAGGAGAGAAGAGAGAGCGAGTTGTCTGTAGCAGAGGCATTTCTCTTGCCAAGATGTCTGACATATTGCTCATGCAAAAGAACCTTGGTGATTCTTCTTGCTTGTTATGGTCCGATTCTCGTACTACGACTCCTTGTTCTACTCACCTTTTTCTGTCCCTCTTCTGGCAGAAAGTACCTCGAGCTCTCTGTTTATTCTCCTTCTTTCCTTTTTTTTTTGGGTGTTAGCCTCTTGTTTATTCTTTTGTCAACTGCGGCATATCTGAATTTTCTACTGAAATAATCTACCTTTGAATTTGTGCCTCCGTCACGCGGATGGCGACCTTCCGAAAATCAAGCCACGCAAACAAAAAGGAAGGGGAAATGGAACATCTTTATGGCTGTGCCCGAACACGATTATTCAATCGCAATGTCATGTATGTTCGGATGATATTCGACGTCCAGCTCCGATGAGACGTGTCTCGACCGTCGCGGATGCGTGAACAAAGGAAATGGCTTACTTTGCAGAATAAAAATCTGAGCACAATAGATGTACATGATTTGGTGGCATGCTTACGTCACCGGAAGATGTCGACCAAAGGGTAATCGCTCGATTTTACCCACTCGTAAGGATTTTCCAACCCCAAATTAAACCCGAACGCACATGAATCAATCACAAGATATGAATTCTATCGGATTCTCAACTTTGATGACAACTCTCGATTCTCTTTATGTCCCTTGCGAGTTTTCGCACATATTTAGCATACTCCCTATGCACCATAGACCAAACTTCACAATAGAATATATGTGCGCGAGCACACGCAAGACTAGGTCTTTCTAAGTAGTAAACCCGTTAAACGGGTGGGTCGAGTCAGGTCGAAAATTGCCCAATCCAAATTAACACATTAACCCATTTTGACCCATTTATATCCAATGCAAATTTAGTGACCCATACCCAATTCAACCCTGAACTTACCCGACCCAACCATGAATCCACTGTTAAGAACTTCTCTCCTCAAATTGTTGCCTTTGAAGAATGGGCTTCTCCATATACCAACTCGTTAAGTTAGTGAGGGAGCTCGGGGGTCGGGTTACGGACGGAAGCGTGAAGGTGGTGGTAAAAGTTTGGGAAGTGTAATTTGTCACAGTAGTGTGGAGTTCTGAGTCAGAGGTTGAAGAAATCCTAATGATGGCGGAAGTAGAGCGAACAAACGGAGAATGTCATGAGTCATGAAATCGAAGAGGGAGAGGGAAGAGACTGGTGAAGAAGGACCAAAGCGGGCTAAGCCTAACCTTTTTATTACGTGGGTTGAAAGTGGTTTATAAGCGACCCACTAAAAGCGATCTGTTTTAGGCTTTTAATTTTAAAACCCATTATGATCCATACTTTATGTTTGAAGTGACACATTTATGACTAGTCTAATAAATGTGTGTCAGAATATGAGTTTGTGGTCCATTTTAATACTAGGCACTCAACACGGACTTCGACTTGTACAAAGAAAGGTCTTGGTGATAAACTAATTTCACCTTCTGCATCACCCACGATCCTATTGGCAATAGTCCAATCTAGACTTGCCTAGTAGGCTAGTACAGTCCGAGTTTCCTTACAACGTAATTACGGGTCAGATTTCAAACCAATCGAGACTAACTTTGAGTCGGAATCAACAATATGGTTTTGATTATGATGGTCGTTGGGTTGTAGTTTTTGCTTGATCGTCGCTATTAGTCGCTTGTGATATTGTCCAACCTCGACAATTATCCTAGGCTGCAGCTGCAGTCAGGCGCACATGATTAGACGCTCAGAACCAGAAGAGGAGTTTTGCTTCATTTTGGATGTGGACGTTCTTGATTGCTATGAACTTTTTCAGTTGCGCTCTATCATGAAATCTTCAGCATTTTAGGTCGAGTGCTGGTTGTTCTGCTCATCACGGGGGGAAGTGAATGACAGCCAAAACGAGAGGAGGAGCGTATCTACGCAACACGCAAAGTTCAGCTTCATAACGAAGAGGGAAACTCTTTTTTGGAGCTTTAGTGTATGCGATCAACATAAACTTTATGCGGAAATTCATTATCAAAAGGAATCGTTGATCTTCATGATTTTCACGATCAATAGGGATGACTTACCTTTATCCATAGTGAAGCCTTAAAGCACGATCGTTGTTGCAGAAATCGGAGACAAAGAAGATTCCGATTTCTCTCCCTTAACCCTATGTAATCTTTAACGTTGTTTCTGATGGAGGGAGACAACAACACGTTACTTTCTTACGTCTGTTCGTTAGAGGGTGGAGAGAGGACCAGACTTCTTTTAACGTTATCAAGAGGTGCCTTCCATTAAAGCATTTAATTGCACCCTTTCGTAAACAATGAATTTTAGCATTAATTAATTATTAAATCATCAATAATAATATCACATGGGTCACATTATTCTTACATTCTCCCACTTGACCCATATGATATTCCTTTCATGATTTAATAAGGACCATAACGTGCGCAATAACATTATGCTAAAACCTTCTTAAATTGGCTATCACATAATAATCATAATTAAGTAAAGAAAACTAATGCGAGTCATAGCGGCTGTATGTCATTAATTGACACAGTCCCTTCTATGCACTATAACTATAGCTCTCTACTCAACATGATCCATTAATAAGAAATATAACAATGATCCAACTATCATGTCTCTGTTAGAGACTATCTTGTCAAACATTCATCTATTTACATCATATATACTAAGTAGAAAATATGATATATCAGAAACACATAAATGAGCTCATAGTGTCAAGTATATAAATATTAATTGAGCCATAATATAATATCATTAATGACGTCCAGTAATGCCCATCATTTCAACATGTTCATTAAATGTTTTGGGTGGCAGTCCTTTTGTTAAAGGATCTACAATCATAAGATTGGTGCTAATATGCTCAATTGACACTCTCTGTTTCTGAACTTCTTCTTTAACAGACAAGTATTTAATTTACATAAGTTTAGCACCCTTAGAATACTTGTCGTTCTTAACGAAGAAAA
Organism: Lenwebbia sp. NSW1173648; assembly: GCA_029784005.1. NCBI lineage: Eukaryota > Viridiplantae > Streptophyta > Magnoliopsida > Myrtales > Myrtaceae > Lenwebbia > Lenwebbia sp. NSW1173648. The sequence goes on from JARCGZ010000011.1 coordinate 5,610,127, forward strand.
TTGCTGCAGGATTATCACAATAAATTTTCAGAGACTTGCCTATAATGTCGACAATCACAACCCTGAAATAAAGTTCCGCAGCCATAATCCATGAATGGTGGCCTCAAAGCATGCCACAGACTCAGCCTCCATAATGGATGCAACAATTAGTGACTGCACATCCTGCTAAGTCTGAATCTGAATACCCAATCACCTCAAGATGATTAGATCTTTTATAAGCAAGTACATGATTCTTAGTTCCATGCAAGTTTGGACATACATTAAGATCCCAACAACATATGAATAAGGAAAACTTTTCATTTGCTCTTGTTCTAATTCACTTTTGGACATTGCATAAGGCTAAATTTGTTCCCTTTCTAAATTGAACCTATTCCTGCTGAACATTTGTCCATATTGAATCTCTCTAGGATTTTATTAATATAGGCTTTTTGAGACAACCCTAACAATCCTTGTGATCTATCACAGAATATTTCTATTCCTATCACATACGTTGCCTCACCCGTATCTTTCATTTCAAAATTCTTAGAGAGAAATTTCTTGGTTTCATGTAGCAAACCAAGATCATTAGCAGCAAGTAAAATGCCATCAACATACAGAACTAGAAAAATAAACCTTCCCCCACTGACCTTCATATATATTCACCAATCAACGGTGTTTTCCTTAAAACCAAAAGAGGTTGTAGTATTATTGAACTTAAGATACCATTGTCGGGAAGCTTGTTTAAGTCCATGTATTGATTTCTTTAATTTACACACCATGTGTTCCTTTTCTTTAACTGAAAAACCTTCAGGTTGCTCCATATAAACCTATTCCTCTAAATTCCCATTAAGAGAGGCAGTTTTCACATCCATTTGGTGTAACTCTAAATCGTAATGAGCCACCAAAGCCATAATGATTCTAAGTGAATCTTTCTTGGAGACTGGTGAAAAAGTCTCCATATAATCCATGCCTTCTTTTTGAGTAAAACCTTTAGCAACAAGTCTGGCCTTATACTGTTCGATATCACCTTTTGAGTCGCGCTTGGTCTTAAAGACCTATGGATACCCGACCTTTTTACATCCTTTAGGCAATTCAACAATATCCCAGACTTGATTCTGATCCATAGATTTTAACTCTTCATTCATGGCATCAAACCACTTTGTAGAATCACTACATTCCATAGCCTGTGAAAATAAATCCGGATCATTACCAATTCCTAAGTCAATTTTTGACTCTTGTCGATAAACCACATAATCATTAGAAATAGCTGACTTCTTGTCCCTTTGAGATCTTCTTAATGCTATTTCTTGTGGTTCAACTACTGCAGGTTCATTATCGACATGTTTATTATGGAGTGTTTGATTATTTATTTGTTGTTCTTGATTATTGTTTGGATGAACAATAATATCAGGAACAACAACTTTAGAAGTTTTGGGTAAAGGAACCTCCACCCTAACTTTTTGAATGCAAGCATCACGCATTCTTTCACTCCCAATGATATCACCATTCTCAATGAACCCAGTGTTTCGAGATTCAATAATTCTTGTACTATGATTAGGACAGAAAAATCTATACCTCTTGGATTTTTCTGCATAACCAATGAAATAACCACGGGTCATTCTAAAATCCAATTTCTTTTCATGTGGATTGTAAATACATACTTTTGCTGGACAACCCCAAACATTTAGGTGTCGTAAACTAGGTTTCCTACCCGTCCACAGTTCAAAGGGAGTCTTTGGGACTGCCTTACTAGGAAAAGTACATAGAAATCTTTAATGCATACATCCACAAAGATAAGCGTACAGATACATAACTCATCATACTCCTAACCATTTCTATTAAAGTATGATTACACCTTTCCGCTATGCCATTTTGTTGTGGTGTACATGGTATTGTGTATTGAGCACAAATACCATGTCTTTCAAGGAATTTAGCAAATGGATCTAGACATTTGTTGGGGTGTGGTTCATACTCCCCTATGACAGGAAAGCACGTGGGTCTCGCTCGGGCCGGGGTCTCAAGGGGGCAGCACCCCTAGACACCAGAGGGCTTTTACGATTTAAGCTCGTAAATTTTCATTAGTGGTTTGGGCTTGGGCTCATGAATAGCTACTGGTATATATACTTTTTTTCGCTTATAATTGAGTGATGTAACGAGAGGTGCGAGGTGCTAATTATAGTGAAATCCTCTGCTGGACGTAGCCCTAGTTTAACGGTGAATCAGAATAAAATTTCGTATCTCAATTTCTCTTTCTCGCTTTACGTTTTACTTCGACTTGATTGTGCGCCGAATCCTAACATCACATTTGTTGGGAGCGCGTAGCAGAAGTTCAATACCTTCACCCGGGAGATCGTCAAGAGGGAACCTAAGTCTGAGCCCGTCAACATATCTAGTTGGACCCACCTTCAATCAAAAGCTTAAGCCAATGAGTTATGGGCCAACTTGGATATATTAACTGCTCAACACCACATCAATTCTCCGATGTGGAACTTCTCTAACACAACTCACACGTGCATCCTAACAATCTCCCCATCACGTGTGAGCTTTAGTGTTAGGTTTGCTCTCCCGTAATCCAAGTATCATTCTGCACCAACATATCTCAACTTGAATCTCCATCAACGCCCATCAGGCCCGCCCGGCCCGGAAACGGCGTTGGTCACCAGATTCCTTCCTCGAGATATTCACCAAACACCGATACATATTAGGAGTGGGCCACCAACCAACCTGGCTCTGATACCATTTGCTGGGAGCGCACAGCAAAAGTCCGATACCCTCACCCGGGAGATCGTCAAGAGAGAGCCCAAGTCCAAGCCCGTCAACATATCTAGTTGAACCCACATTCACTCAAAATCTTAAGCTAATGAGTTATGGGCCAACTTGGATATATTAACTGCTCAACACCACATCAATTCTCCGATGTGGGACTCTCTAACACAACTCACACGTGCATCCTAACAACATTGTCCTGATTCATTATACTTTCCATAATATTCACCACCTCCATCCGACTTTACTATTTTCACCTTTTTATTTAATTGCCTCTCAACCTCTTTAATATACATCTCAAGTACATTCACTGATTGAGATTTATCGTGCAATAGATAAACATAACCATAACATGAAAAATCATAAATAAAACTTTCTCCACCAAAGGATGGAACATCAAAAGGACCACATATATCAGTGTGTATAATTTCAAGAAGCTTTGTGCTTCTTGTGGCACCTTTCTTAGTGTGTTTTGTTTGTGTACCTTTAATACAGTCAATACACACTCCAAGGTAAGTCAAATCCAAATTTGGAAGAATTTCATTCTTCACTAATCTTTGCATTCTTTCTTTGGATATGTGACCCAAACATTTATGCCACAAGTAAGTAGAATTCTCATCCACTAAACCGCGTTTAGTGCCAACATTATGATGCAAGGTAATTAAGGTCTCAGCAAAAGCATTATCAAGTTTAAACTTGTAAAGACCATCACATAAAATTCCAGTTCCAATAATATTATCATTCTTAAAGAAATTAAAAGATCCAGAACCAAACTTAAAACAAAATCCCGCTACATTAAGTTTTGGCAAAGAAACTAAATTGTGGGAAAATGTTGCTACATAAAGGGTTCGAAACAAATCCAAATAATGCCTAGTATCTAAGACCAAACGATAAATGTTAATGCCTTCAACTGAAGCTTTGTTTCTATTCCCCGTGAACACATAGATCTCATTTGGCTTTATGGATTGGATCATAATAATCCTTGCATCTATTGGAAATATGAGTGGTAGCACCGGAATCAATCCACCAAGTATTATGAGGAACTTCAGTAAAGTTTGATTCAAATTATACTAAAGCACAAGGCTTACTTTTCTTTTGAATCAAGCTTTATGCTTTAGACAATCTTTTTTCAAGTGTCCAATTTTGTTACAAAAAACGGCACTTAATAAGATTATGTTCCTTCTTGTGGATTGAAGCCTTAGAAGAATCGGTCAGGTTGTGTAATCTTTTCTTCTTGTGCTTTCCACATTTCCATTTGGAATTCTTTTCAACTTCTTGATGACTTAGGAGATGAACAGAATGAGCCATTTGATTCTTTAACCTTGTTTCCTCTTGAACAAGCATACCGGCCAATTCATTAACATTCCACTTATCCTTTATAGTGTAGTAATTCAATTGAAATGACCCATATTGCTCATGAGGCAAGGAATTAAGAATGAACTGTACTAAAAGGTACTCATCAACGTTCATTCCCAAAGTCCTTAACTTTGCTGCTAAGTTCGTCATGTCAAGTACATGCTTGTGCATGGTACGTAAACCATCATTTTTCATGGTGGTCAAAGTGTTCATTAATGTACCAGCAAGAGACTTGTCAGCAATTTGAGAACACTCTTCCATAAACTTCATCAATTCCTTAGCATTGTCAATTTTGGGACGATAGGTCTTTAAGTTGTTCGCTACTGTCATTCAAATGAACATTAAGCTTAGTCTATTCGATCTTTCCCAAGCTTTATGGAAAGACATTTTATCATTGCTACTCTCGTCAGTAGTAGCAGCTGGTTTCTCAACTTGAAGTGCTAAATCAAGATTCAGGACACCTAAGTGAAACCGTACTTGCTCACTCCAATCAGAGAAATTCATTCCATTGAATAATGGAACAGACGAAGCATGTGAATAAAGATAAACGGGTATAGATACTACAATTATGTAAGGAAATACTCATACATTAAAGCTTTGAGAATATCACAATTAGATTCAAATTAAACAATACATGTATATCATAATTCTCCTTTGGGAGATCCTATAATACACAAATATACTAACCATAATGATGCTAATAAATTTTATTTGGCAATTACTAATATACCTCATTAAAATTTATTTGCTATCTTTGGATATACAAACAAATTTAACAAGACATATGAATCACCAACCATTACATTCATGAATTATAAGAAATTGATTAACCTTTGCGTTAATCCTGAAGTTCTTATAATAAATGAACTTCAATATACCCATGACATTAATAAGGATATGTAACATATCATTTTTTGTCATAACATCAATTAATCATAGGTAATTGAATAAAACATTATGCAATTAAAAAACTTAAGAAACTTAAGGTTCGACCACTTTGGTGACTAACAAACCATTAATTTTTTAAGCTTTATTAAATTCATGTGCCCAAGGGCGAAATTGTAAATTAACTTAATGGGGGGGCAAAACTGTAATTAGGCTTCACGGACAAAACAATAATTTGTCACAAGAAGACAAAATAGGGGCAAAAACTGTAATTTTCACAAATAGACAAAACAGGGGCAAAACTGTAATTTGAAGAAAAAGACAAAATAGGAAAAAAAAAACAAACTGAGAAAAAGACAAAACAGATGGCATAATTGTAAATTTCAGGCCCCAGGAGCGTGCGTAACATGCGCCTGCACCCTACTCTTCCGCACGATTTTTTTTTTCTCTTTCTTCTTCGCGTCTGTTCGTCTTTTCTCCGCCGGATTCCGCCGTGACTTCCGCCGTTGGGTCTCCTTCGACAGCCCATTTCAGACCAATTAAAGTATGGGTTTCGAAGACCTCGATGGTACGACCACACAGGTCCAAGGAATTGCGAAAATGATCAAGAAATTGGCCGAAATCAAGCAAAAACAATCTTACATAAACCCTAACCACCTAAACTTCTTCCGCTTAATTTGCCTCCGGCGATCACCATAATGCCGAACAAACTTAGGGCTTTTGTTGCCCATCGTGATGCGACTCTACTGGACGAATTTCGAGAGGTGGGTGGCAGGAATATGGCCGGAATAGGCGTTTTCTTTCAAGGTCCGAAATTGCCCAATTCATAATTCGTTGAAAACCCCACGAAAATTCATCCATAAACATCAGTGTAAATTCATCAATCCTTCCCACACGCACATATACATAACGTATATAATCGAAAAATCACGAGATCATAAATCATGCTCTGATACCAACTATAAGCGATCAGCGTAAACTTTATGCGGAAATTCATTATCAAAAGGAATCGTTGATCTTTAAGATTTTCACGATCAATAAGGATAACTTACTTTTATCTATAGTGAAGTCTTAAAGCACGATCGTTGTTGCTGAAATCGGAGACGAAGAAGATTTCGATTTCTCTCCCGTAACCCTATGTCATCTTTAATGTTGTTTCTGATGGAGGGAGACAACAATACGTTACTTTCTTACGTCTGTTCGTTAGAGGGTGGAGAGAGGACCAGACTTCTTTTAACGTTATCAAGAGGTGCCTCTTCAAGAAGTATCTTCCATCGAAGCACTTAATTGCACCCTTTCGTAACCAATAAATTTTAGCATTAATTAATTATTAAATCATAAATAATAATATCACGTGGGTCATACTATTCTTACATTTAGCTCCTGCTAGACTTCGTGCGACTGATTGATTGGGACAAAAGGGTCATGACGTAGACATTTCGCTTAGTGTTTATCTCATTAGAAAAGTGGTTGTACAAAGCTATTTTGTTGCATATTGTAGATTGGACCCATCAATATATCAAGTACAAGCTACCTCGATGGAACTTGTGATTGGCCATGAAATTTGAAACTATGGTCTCAAGCTTGAACACCACGCCCTCGATCTGACCTGTCGGTGGCTCCCTCTGTTGATCGTTCTTGACATCTCGATGAAGTTGAGTTCGATGGTAATTGTCCGGTTAGACGGTAACTTGAGAGGATCTTTATACAACATTAGTTAGCTGAATGCCGAGTCAAGACTAATGGTATGAATGCGCATAATCACTAATTTCAGAATCGCCACTTTTAGAATATCTCATAATAAGTAACGGGAAATGTATCGTGACACGCAAGTTTCACATCAGATCGAGAAAATGCGTTGTTAAGTGATTCATAAGAAAGACTTAATCTCAAATGGTCGCCTCCTCGTGCAGCCACTCAAGTATCTCTTGTTGGGGCTTGGCTCACCTAAGACAGGTCGGCTTGTTACATATCAAATCCTTATGGTCGCCGATTCATGTGATCAACTCTATTTTTTTAAGGTTTGGCCGGCTCAGGTTGTCGTAGACTCGACTTTTCCCGCCACAAAATGACGACGACGACAACAACAACAAAAAAAGAGAGGAAAAAGAGGATGCCATGCCATGTTCAATTGATCTCTTTCATGACTCTGCATTAAGTGCTCTCGCCACAACATGAGATGCACACTCGAACAACACGCATGCATTGGCCTAAGCATTCCCTGTCTCCATCCACCGTCGATGTGACTCCACCTCAGCTCAACTGGTGTTGAACTGAGGAAATTCAGATGCTTTTCCTCGAAAAGACATTACCTCTGATCTCATTTCAGGCTGTCAGCAAATCAATAATTGAAGTTCACTTAGACCAACTTACCCACAGAAGAATGTGGTTGGCCTGCTGACCAAACATGGACCCATCTTTTGACAATGTCAATTGCATAATTTGCCTACTTTAAATTTGTAACACTATCGATTTGCCCAAAATACAGGGGAAATGAGAGCATGTTGGGGGTTGAAATGAAGTCGAATAAATTTCAGGGGCGATCGTGATATATGGGATGAAATCAGGGTCCCAACTGGAATTAAAATATATATAATGTCCGGGATAAAGGAAGAATTTATTTGCATAAAAGATGGTAAGACGTGACACAATGTGACATACTATAAGAACAATCATTTACCCTTTTTGGGCTGATCAATAAAAAAGTTATCTACCATTTTGAGATTATGCTTTGATTTAACATTAATTCGAAGGTAAGTGTAACAAGATCCCTATCTTAGGGCACTGCTTGGATAAGTGTTAAAAGACCGCGCCATAAAATTTCACAAGATAAGAATTATTCACAGCATCTGCGTACAAAATCGAACCCACTTCTAGTTTGTCATAGAAGAAGCTTACAAGGAAATCTTAAGTAAAAATTGAAACCCAATTGAAAAGATCCTTGGGGTGGGTTTATGCATAAATCACTAGGCTATCCTCCAGCCCTGCATTAGTCTCTAAACTTCCATATGTCATCAACCGTCCAATACGCATCCGCCACGTCATCGACAGCCCAGTTGCTTCCTTCCACGTGGCCCTGCGACGGCCACCCGTTGCGAGCGCCCATTGCTGACATGGCCGCGTAGTCGTTCACGTCGTAGCAGGCGCCATCCCCGAAGTAACTGTCGTGTCCAAGTATCGGGTTGAACACAGTACTATTGCCAATGCCAACTACATCTGCATCTGAGAAGTCTTCAGGAATTTCAGGTGTCTGTTCCGTTTTCGGGAGATTTGGAGAAATATCTGCATCGGTGGTCATCGGATAACTCGAGACTTCGATCGAAGAATTCGAGGCCTGGGTCAATTTGCTGGGTGGCGATGTGGGGGGAGGATAATGTACTGGAGACGCAGAAACAGAACAGTTCACGCTCATGTCAGAAGCCCTTGTTGTTTGATCACAGGATGAAGCTTGCTCCATTTTCTGGAGCAGCCGGGGCATCCAGAAATGGCGGACTGCGTCGAGGAACCCCTCGCTGCCGGATTCGATGTTGAGATGGCGCGCTTGCTTCTGCACCCGGGTCCTCCAATAGTTCTTGATCTCGTTGTCGGTCCTTCCCGGTAAATACTGCGCGATTTTCGACCACCTGAGAATCCGCCCAAAAATCAAATGAATTTGACATGTGATGAACAGTGAAATTACCTGAACACTGACATGTAGCCATTCAATTTAAAGAGACGGATCCAGAGACACATGTTACATACGATTGGTAAGGATCATAGAACAGACTATGTCACGAAATTATTAAGGAAAAATGTCAATTGAATGTTCACCTGTTGCCCCATTTGTGGTGAAGTTCAAGTATCAGGAGCTGTTCCTGCGGGGTGAGATTCCCGCGCTTGATGTCGGGTCTCAGGTAATTCAGCCACCTCAATCTGCAACTTTTGCCAGTTCTTTTCAATCCTAAAACCATGAAAAACAGATTCATCCTCTTTACGCCATACCTTCCTTCTTTGCAACATTAGACATTCTAATTGCCAACACAAATGACTGTCGAACTATCATACTCTGGTTCCTCTGTTTTACCTGCACTTTTCGCCAACATATTCCAGCGTCCCTCGCCGTGGCATGCGATCGAGTGAATGAGCAAATTGTCTTCTTCGCGAGTCCATGGCCCTCTCCGCAGGTCGGCCTCTTCTTCTCCGGCCATGCTCATCCTCCTAGTCCTAGTAAAACCTGGCATACAATGGTTGGTGCGAGAGCAGAGGACGGTTGTGAAGTTTTCTGTGGAGAACTCTTGAGTGATAGACCAAGCGAAAGTGAGAACAAGAATTTAATGATTCCAATCTAGAAGTAGGAGACTCAGAATAGTAAAGTAAACATTTGTTTTTTTGAGCTTTTTCCACATGGTCGTTGCCTTTATAGACAAAGTCATATGGAACATAATTTTTCTTTGGGGTCGGAACATGTATTTGGCCAACAAGTTCTTACCCCCTAAGAGGCGGCAAATATGGAAAACAATGCATAGCCCCTTTATTCTTATGTTCATTGAGGGCAATAGTGAATCTTTTCATGTAATTTTGGTGACTTTTTTCTTTAGAAATGCATGTAATAAAGATTGTGGAATAGTTCATGGATTCGAGAAAATTTTGTTAGTAGAGAGCTTTAGTTACACGTTACTAATATCTTGTTACGAGTCTTATTTTTATGAGGTTCATACTGATAGCCCAGGCAATTATTTTTCTAACATGTAGGGAACCTCTGAAATCATGCATATACCCTCTTGCCTCATTATGATTTCATAGAGTCATCGCTCTCCTCGGTATTTACTATTCATGTCAAATTTGATACGAACGGTCAGATCTGGTGAGATTCACTTAACATCCCTGCAAGAACACTCATATAATAATTTCTCAGCTTCACGCTGTGGATCTAATAGTGTAAATGAAAAGTTTTCTCCCTCTTGGAAAGGTGGTTGATCAAACTCTTCCCTGTGAAGCTCACATTTCACATGCCAAACAGCAGTTAAAATCAAATTTGTGTTGTCACGTCTCGAGCTCTCAGTTTGATTCTGATGCATGTGCTTTCGATGAAGTGATGGATCATCATGAACCCAAAATGAAGGGCCGAGAGAGAGACTGAGACCTTGGTAGGTCTTCTTGGTGAAAAGAACGAGTTCTTCTTCTGATGAGGTATGATTTATTCCATTTTCCCTTCTGGTGCTTCTAGATTCTGGGTGAGAAACGTGGTTGACTGAACATAATAATAATATGAGTAAACGTGGAACTATGTGGCTATGCTCAATAGGGGCGGCATCTAGCTACCAATCTTGGAATAATTGGAAAAGTTAAAAAGAAAGGAAGAGCCAAAAGTTTCTATCATGAAGGGTTTTCTTCGGACAAGTGATTTCAGAATCAAACCTATTCTGTACGAATAATCTGGTGATGGAGAGTAAAAGAGACGAAGAAACTGGTCAGAACATGGAATTTCTAATTTGGAGCAGCTAAATTTGACTGCGTGGGAGTGAGTGGAGGGGGGCTCCTCTTGACCTATCAAGACAAAAGTCACAAACTTCCCTTGTGCAACAACAGTACCTTAGAAAATGAGAAGCCCATTGGAGCATCCAATTTAAGTTAAGTTGGATGGATGTCACAAATGGTTTAGTTTTTGATTGAATCGACTTCTCTTTTGTCGGCTTTGTCAAGATGTTAATGTTGAGGCCATCGCCATCAACGTGATTAGCCCAATGGTTGGGGGGGGGGGTCGGGTATCTACCACGAAGTCGTAAGTTTGATTCGCGTCGGGAATGAACAGACGGCTCATACGGCGTTGCTTAGTTTCGGCACACCTCGTGTGGAGAGAGACTTCCCGACTGCTAGTGTGTTGGTGAGGTTCGCCTACCGCATGTATGATCAAATAGCCCAAATGACAATTTTCGTGAAAGTTCCTCGAAGCTCTAATCTTCTAGCGTTGTCATAATGAATGGGACATGCTACTTTGGCATGTCACGAGCCGATTGCGGAGGGTCGACTCGTGCGGCAACTCGGGCTACCTTGTATCGTCGGAACGCCCAAGCTAAGCCTTTTGCTCTTGATTCACCCGGATCTTCATAGAGAGAGAAAGCTCTAGAGAGAGAGACTCTGGGAGGAAAGTCTTGTATTTCGTTTGTGGATGTCAAAATGAGAATGATGACACCTCTTTATATAGTAGAGGGCCTCAGATTACAATCGTTGATCTCTATTACGTCCGATGGCTAAGATCGCATCTCCCATCTTCATAACCACCGACAATAAATCTATTATCTTCCTAACCACCGACATTAAATGGGAAGCTTCCAGAACCTACGGACAATTATAGTATCGCTTTCCCTAGGAACCTTCTAGAAATAAGTAGTAGAAAACCCTAGACAAACCCTAGGGGACCCAGACACAGCAAGTCTTGGGGATCTTATTGGCCAGATGCACGACCGGTTGGGGCACAAAAACCTCGTCCCGTGTCATTCTCCCCCACCAATTAGAGCGTCGTCCTCGGTGCTCGCAGCTCGGGGTTGATTTTTGCTTTGCCGCGCACATCCTTCTCCTGGATCACCGGCTTCTTCTGGTTTTTGTTCTTTCGTCCTCGAGAGCGCTTCTTTTTTGGCTTCGGGGCTTGATGCTTGATCAGTGCTTCGACTGCAACAGGAGTCATTAGCGACTCGTTCTTTGTTTTGGCCGCTCCAATGTCTTCCACTTCAGGGAACAGCACCTGGATTGACATGGTGTTTTGGGTTTGTGTGGGCAGCTCCCACTTTTCCTTTGGCTTCTCCAAAGGTCGGGTCTTTGTGCTCAACTCAGGCGGCGTCTCAACTCTAGGCTTGCTTTTCACAAGTTGAATGCTGTCGATGTGTTTGCTTCTTTCATCCCATTGATCATGGGCACCACCGAAGGGCAGTGTGGGTCGGCGAAAATGATTGATTTGGAGCACATATCTATAATAGCTCCTGTGCTTTCGAAGAAGTTCAATCCCAGGATAAGATCATAATCATCAATTGGAACTACCTGGAAATCGAATTCTCCTTTCCATCCGCCGACTTGTATTTTGACATCTTGAGCAAGGCCAACGGCTGATGTATCCTTCGAGTTGATTGTTTTGTACTGATGTCCGTTGGATACCACGTGAAGTCCCAACCACTTCGCCGCTTCAGTTGACAAGAACACGTCCGATGCACCCGTATCAACCAAGGCATAAAGCGATTTGCCACGTACCTTGACTTCTACGAATGGAAAATTCGATGCCCTTGGGAATTTCTTTGGCGGTGATTGAGCCCTCACGGTGTTGAGTCTCGTTATTGCACCAAGTCGCACTACCCGTTCTTCTTTTTCTTTTGGCTCCTCATCTCCTTCCTTGGTGACGACGGAGTATAAATTTTTCCCCTGATTTTTCTTTGGACACTGCTGAGTCCAATGGCCACCATTGCAAATCCCGCACGGCTGCGACGGAGGGTGTTTGAACCTGTCCTCCGGGTTGATATAATTGTTTTGGGGTCGGTAACCCCGATGTTGGTAAGGAGATCTGGACGAACCTTCTCCCCAATGCTTTTCTTTTTCACCATGGTCTTTTCGGCCACGGTTGGAATCGCCGTCTTCATTTTTGCGATCCCCGTTTCGATCCTTCCATCCATTCTTGGACTGGGACGAATCATTTTTGTTTAAGTCCACCAGCGATTCGGCCATGGAGATCGCCTTTGTGAGGCTTCGAACATCCCTTCGCTTGAGCTCGAGCTGCGTCCACGGCTTTAGCCCATCCATGAATGCGCCAAGGGCCTCCTCCTCACCCAAATTGGGGATTTGGAGTTTGAGCTCGGTGAACTCCTTAACGTACTCCCGGATCGAGCCTCTTTGCTCCATACGATGTAGTTTGCTACGAGCTTCTTGCGGAGCGAACTCGGGATAGAAGTGATTTCAAAATTGTCGAACAAAGTCATCCCACGTTTCAATGGAACCGACTGTGCCTTTCCTGATTTCATCGTATATAAACCGCAACCACAGCATGGCGTTGTCAGAAAGATGCAAAGCAACGCATCGTACCTTGGCTTCATCATCACGGATACCCATGGCTTCAAAGTACTGCTCCACGCTCCATAGGAAGTTGTCCACCTCCATGGCGGATCGTTCGCCTTTGAAATCTTTTGGTTCGGGCACCTTCATTCTCGGCGTCGCTTGAATGTTTACAACACTTCATTTCTTGAATCTCCACCTTCAGCGCGTCTATCTTGGCTTGGTGGGCATCATTTTTTTCTTCGACGTCCAGCTTCAAAGCTTCAACCGATGCTTCGAGGGCTTCGTCTTTCATTTGCAACGGTGTCACGGCTCCATTCAGAACGATGGTGAAGTCTTCGCGATTCGACCTATCCATGCTGGTGGTCCGCTCCTTAGCGTCTTCAAGGCCATCGATGAGCTCGTACACGGTAGCTTTCATTTTATCAAACTTTTCAGCAAGCGCGGACACAGCGTCCGACGATGCTTCTCTTCTTTTGGATTTGGCTCGGGTTTTCTCCTGCGGGGCTTTCTCGTTGGGGATTTCTCCACCCACAGTGATTTGATCAACTTCGGAGTTTAGCATGACCTCGACCATCTTGATGCTCTACGATCTCACGAACAGCTCGTCCCTACGTCGCTCTGATACCACTTGTCACGGGTCGATTGTGGAGGGTCGACTCGTGCGGCAACTCGAGCTATCTTGTATCGTCGGAACGCCCAAGCTAAGCCTTTTGCTCTTGATTCACTCAGATCTTCGTAGAGAGAGACTCTGGGAGGAAAGTCTTGTATTTCGTTTGTGGATGACAAAATGAGAAGGAGGACACCTCTTTATTTACTAGAGGGCCCCGGATTACAACCGTTGATCTCTATTACATCCGATGGCTAAGATCGCATCTCCCATCTCCCTAACCACTGACAATAAATCTCTTATCTTCCTAACCACCGACATTAAATAGGAAGCTTCCAGAACCTACGGACAATTACAGTATCGCCCGCCCTTGAGAACATTCTAGAAATAAGTAGTAGAAAATCCTAGACAAACCCTAGGGGACCCAGACACAGCAAGTCTTGGGGATCTTCTTGGCCAGATGCACGACCGGTTGGGGCACGAAAACCTCGTCCCGTGTCACGGTACTCAACCTTCTCGCGATGACAAAAGGCACACTGAACATTGGTAAGTATCTTAAATCAAGATGTGCAAAAATTATCAAAAAAGTTCTAAACCTATTGCAATTGTGCAATTTAATTCTAAACATTTTTTTTTTGCCAATTGAGTCCTACATTTTGCATTTGTGTTAATCCGGTGCAATTTGGCCAGCCAGCACGCTGACGTGGTAATTTTGAATAATATTATAATATTTTTTTAATTAATTAATTTATTTCCTTTTTTTTCTCCAACCGGTCGCTAGGCGAGGGTCGGCGAGGTCAACCTCACCCAGCCATGGTGAGGCTCAGGCGACCTTGCCCTCGCCGGCCATTGGTGAGGGCCAGTGACTAGCTGGACGAAGAAAGAGAAGATAAAAAAGAAAGAGAAAGAAAAGAAAAAAGAAACAAAATTTTTGAAAAAATATTAAGTATTATTAAAAATTGTCACGTCAGCGCTTGCTAGCTAAAGTCGATCGGACGAACTGGATTGGTCCAGATGCAAAAGGTTTAAGAAAAATATTTAAGACTAGATTGACACAATTGCAATAGGTTTAAGACTTTTCTGGTAATTTTCCCAAAACCGAACAGGTTAACTATAGCCCAAGCTATTCGTGTCGAAACGACTTGTGTAATTACGCGAGCTCATAATCGACAAAGGTTATTGCAAATGAAATCGAAAGAACCAGATACGAGTTGCTGACACAGTTTCGACGCGAACAAGATTCGAACGCATCCAAAAAAAACCCCCCATCGAGTGTCGTGTCGCGCGCGTCTGGGATCTGGTGCGGTGCGAAGAATTTGCCATCTTCAAGGCGATGGTGGGGGCTCGATTCACTGTACGTGCGGACTTAAAACCCGAAGGGGGCACAGGGCAGGTGCATTGCGCAGCGGCCAATAATTGTGCTCATGTTGATCGGGGCGTACAAATTTCAAGCTCCCCCCAAGTTTCCAAATCGAGAGGGAGATGGGTTTGTCCTTTAGCCAAGTTTGTGCAGTTGGATAAGATGGGTGAGTGTCATGCGAAAGCAAAGCCGAGAGACCCGTTTCTTTGTACAAATAATTCGCGAGACAACCATATGTAATGCGGGCGTGTGTGGCGGGGGTAGCCGGTAGGGGGCCGGGAGAGAAGACTAGCGTTGCTCAATGGACGAGGAGCGAAAGCTACCCGGTCGCTTGGGAGCCTTTCTTTTTGGGTGCCTCTTTGTTGGTCCCATCAATCGTGTTAGAGATATAATTTATGAGGTTCTGTATATTTCCCTTTATGAGTTTCGATTGATTGTACTTGATATTTAGGCTACGTTCGTTTCGTAGAAAATTATTTTCAAAATTTTTTTTTCCATATTTTCAGCGCTTGGTTGACGGAAAACAAACTGATCGAGCAAAACATTTTCTATAAAAAAAAAAAAAACACCTTCGAAAGTGGAGAAAATGATTTCCTCTTTTCAAAAAGAGGAAATCATTTTTTCTTCTCTATCCTCCCGACACAACTTCACGTTCATTTTCTTTGTAATTATTCTATAATTTTTTTATTTTTCTTTTCTTTTTTCTTTTATTTCTTCTTTGCCGGTCATTGGCCGCAGCGATGGGCCACGGGTGAGGCTTGGCCTTGCCTGTGTCCAGTGGTGACGATCGGCAGAGGAAGAAATAAAAGAAAAAAATTTAAAAAATAAAAATATTAAAAATACGATTTTTATAAAATATTGAAAAAAAATTCACGTTAGCGCCGGTCGTGTCACGTAAGATGGTCGAGCCCACATCAGCAATTTTCGACCAAACGGCGACGCAGAAATTCAATGACGGAAACTATTTTCCTTACCAAACGACGGAAAATAGTTTTCAGATCATTTTCAGGTTTCAGCCGAACATAGAAAAATATTGTTATTTTCTTGAAAAATGACTTCCCGGAAAATATTTTTCAGAAACATCATATTTTTTGCGAAACGAACGGCTCTTAGGCTCAAGTACTCTTCATTTGAAATATTACGGAATACTGCAATTTTTCTCTCTTTGACCACTACAACTCTCAACTAATCAGTAATCAGATTCCGAAGTTTGAAGGGTGACCCAGCGACGCGCAAACCTCGGAGTTTATGTCTATCTAAACTATCAGCTTGCGACTAAAAAGTTTCCACTCTTGAATTTTGAATTTTCAATGATATGGACATACACGGAGGTTGACTGCCATTTTGTTTTGTTCGTCCAAGTAATTGCTGCTTGTATTGGACCTTTCAATTTTAGATGTAAGTTACTATGTTTCTTGGTCCATGATGTAATTTTATGCGTTCGATGATGAAAATTATCTAAAAAGTTTTAAATTTATTGTACGATAGCCAATTTATGTTTCTTGGTCCATGATGTAATTTTATGCGTACGATGATGAAAATTATCAAGAAAATCTTAAATCTATTGTATGACAGCCAATTCAGCCATAAACATTTTAATTGTGACAATATAGCCCTAAACCTTTTGATGATTTGTTAATTTAGTCATAAACATTTATGACAATTTGTCAATTTAGTCATTTCGGTCAATTTTATCCGAAAATTATTGACATGGACGACAGTCGTCCTACGTAGCGCGACTAGAGTTGACATGGACAAAATTTTCTAATTCTTTATTTTTCTGATTTTTTGAATTTTTTTGAATTTTTTTATTTTTTCTTTTACTTTCATTTGTTTTAACTTTATTTTCCTTTTCCCGTGTGGCCGGCGAAGGCGGGCCATAGGCAAGGGCCACGCTCATGGGCAGCAGGCAAGTGTCGCCCAATTGCGGGTGGCCCTTGCCTGTGGCTGCCGACCAAGGGAAAGATGAAAGAAGAGAAAAAGAAAACGGAAAAGAAAAAGAGAAAAAGTAAAAAAATATTACAGCAATTGTGCACATCTGCGTCGGTTGTGTTACGTAGGACGGCCGGCGTGCATGTTAGCTATTTTCGGCTAAAATTAGTCGGAATGACTACATTGGCAAATCGTCAAAAGGTTTAGGACTAAATTGGTAAATCGTTAAAATATTCAAAAGTCTATGACTAAATTGACATAATTGAAAGGTTTATGACTAAATTGGCAAATTGCTAAAATGTTTAGGACTAAAATGACACAATTGAAAAGTTTAGGACTGAATTGATCGCCTTACAATTGGTTTAGGACTTTTCGGACAATTATCACGTCTTCGACGTGTCCTTTTGAAATAAGAGAAATTACTAGTGCACTTGAGTTTAGCGCCATTGAGTGATTTTTTATTTTTTTTGGTCGAAGCCATTGAATGAGTTTGATTAACCTTTTAGATGTATGCAATTCGGTAGGCGTTGTCCACATTAGTAATTTCCTGCCAAATTTGATCGGAAGAATTATATTGACAAATTGTTAAAATATTTACGACTAAATTGTCATATGTATAGTAAGTTTATGACTTTTTTTTTTTTTGTAATTTTCTCAAAAATTTCTAATGCCATATTTAGACTTGTGCATTATAGACACAAAAGGGATGACAAATGGTTTGGTGTGATTGGTGGTGATAGAATAAAGGCCCGCATTGCAACTATTTTGGTTCTCTGATTCTGTTCCTCGAAACAAAAAAGGATGAGAATCATATTTGGTAACGTAAATGATTCTGATTCCGATTCTGTTTTTGGGAACAATTTTGGAGCAAAAACAAGAACAAAAAAAAAGTTGGCTCTGGAAAAAAAATCACTTTTAAGAATCACAAAACAGAATGAAGTCCCGCATCTCTCACTTTTTCCTTTCAGTTCTCTCATCACTTTTCTCTCAACGTAAAACAGAATGAGGTCTCATTTTCAAAGAAAAATATATAAGCTAATAAAATTTAAAATTTAAAATTTAAAAAATTCTAAAAAACTTAAAAATTTTCAGAAAATCCCTAAAAATAGAAGAAGCTTAGATTAGCCTAGTTTGACCTCATATTCATAAATTTAGCCTAGATTTTATTCTTTTTTAGGAAAATCATAAACATATTTGAAATTAAACCCGAATCACATTTCTCTAAACCCTTAAGGTTTCATTAGGGTTTTATGATGCGATTTATCAATGCCATGATTCATTGATTGCGTACTTGATTTCATTGATTGTGATTTGCTTAGGTTTAGGTACTTTAGGCTTAGTCTAGTTTTAGAAAAAATGGAAAAAGACAAAAACAACTTGCATGAACACTTAGCATTGGCTTACCTCATAGGTTTAAAAATGAATTGAAAATTTGCATGAAACATGTTTAGAAAACACTCAACTTCGGTGCCGAAAGGGAGTCGGTGGAAACACCGACTTAACCAAGTCCCCGGACCCTAGATTTCTCTAGTTGTATAGAATCGAACGATTTCTCCCAATCACTCGATAAGGTTTCCGGGCTACCTTTCTCAAAAACTAGTGGCGACTCCATTTGCATGTACACATACATATGCCACCGATCACATTAAGATCGAATCCAATATTCCCTCGTTGCGATTTGATATAATCTAGGACGGCCTGAGTTAATTTGAAATCACACACTAACCCAATATGATCTCTCCTTTTTAAGCTTAAAATGACTCGTTATTACACGGCAATTAGACGAAATAGCACAAAAAAAAAATGTTATGTGCAATATGCAACATGTTATATAAGAGAATCAATATGAAAAAAGTAACTACGTAATTATTTGGCTTAAATGACAAAAATTGAGAAGAGAAATTATTCCCGAGAATAAAATTTTTGTGCAGTTACCAAACACGTTTCTGTTCCAGGAATAGAAATTTTGTGCAATTACCAAACATGTTCTAATTCTCTAAAACTCATCAAGAGAATAAAATCAGAAAAAATCAATTCTAATCAGAATCACTTTTTCGGATCAGAATCGTTGCCATGTAGGTCCGAATTAGCCGCGTTTGGAGGAGCCAAACTCCTTGAGCTCGAGAAACTATATCAAGTACAATAATTGCGATAAAGAGTCAATTACCATATTCCAACTATTTTATGTGTCAAGTATCATGAATTCTCTTATTTTTTCTGAAGAAAAAAAAAACAATAATAGTGAACTCGTGAATATGGAAAAAAATTCAAATAAGGGTTCGAAGTGCCCTTATTTTCTCAAATAAGGACCTAAAGCAGATCTTTTTTTAAATAAGTGCCTGAAGTGCCTTAATTATTTAAAAAATAGGCCTGACCAAAGACATTTTTGTCATTTGCTTTTTTTTTTTTTCCTTTTTTCCTTTTTCCCCTTTCTTTCTTTCATTTTTTTTTTCTTTTTTTTCTTCTGTTTATCCTTTCCTACCATCTTCAACCTCTGTTCTTCAACTTCCAACGCCGCTCTTCAACCTCTGAGAACTGCGATCGGCTCGGAGCCTCCACGTTCGGCTTAAATTCGAGAAGCAATTGGACGGACGCTAGGTCGGCTCTCCGCAATGTCCAGTTGAGGCAATATCTGGCCTTGCTCTCGTCGACCAACTTCCAAGGTGGGTCTCCTCGGATGGAACTTACAGAAAGAACTCACAGCTTCTCTGAGTCTTGGAGAACGCTTTGGGAAACGATCCCTCAAATTTCATATTTTTGTCGGGTGAGGGCAGCCCTCGCCTCGCCTGGGCAAGGCGAGGCCAGCCCCCGCCGGCGGCCGCGAGGTGGGCCTTCGCCTGGGCAGGGAGTTTGGACTCTTTGATCTTGGGAATAGCTACTGGATTTCTGATTGATTGATTGGTTAATTGGCGGGATGGAGATTGGACTCTTTTGATCTCAGGCTCAATATTTTTGAGAGAAATGCTTTGTAGTTAGTGTATCTGGAACAGTGAGAATCGATGTTTAGCGCTGAGACTAATTCTTGCTGGGTGTGGAAACTGAGATCTTCCATGGAAATTTTAGTCTGCAACAATCATTTTGAGAAGAGGGTGTTGAAATGCAGTTGTGAATTGGATTTTTGGACTCTTCTTGACTAATGGCGGGACGGAGATTTACTACGATTCACGGAGAAATTCATTGGAGGAGGCCATGAAGCTGTGCTTGGAAGGGGGTCTTCAGGGATCGTCTCGGAGGTGAAGGGCGTTTTCATAAATCCAGCAGCTGTTCCCAGCCCGCAGCCACCGCGAGGAAGAAGAGAAAAAAAAAAAAAAGAAGAAGAAAGGAAAAAAAAAGGAAAAAAATCAGAAAATATAAAAGGACGAAAATATCCTTGGCCAAGCCATTCTTTTCTTCTTTGAAACAAGGGGAAAATTTCAAAAAAGCCCCAAAATCTCCTCATTTTCTTAAACAAGGGCATGAAGTTGACATTGTTTCAAATAAGGGCCTGAAGTGCCCTCTTTGTCTCAAATAAGGGCATGAAGTGGATATTTTTTCAAATAAGGGCCTAAAGTGACCTTATCAATTTCAAAAAAGGGCTCGACTCACTAATTAGTAAGGGCATTTTAGTCATTTTCATATTTTGTTATTTTTTCCTTTTTCCGTTTTTCAAAAAAAATTTAAAAAAAAAGTAAAAAAAAAAAAAGAGCCCTCCCACTTGTGGCTGTTGCCCCACCACCAATGGGGTGGTGGCCATGGCCGGCGGGGTCGCCGGCACCTCGGCGTGGATCGGCGACCCCGCCGACCCGAGGCGAGGGCCAGTAGGCCCTTGCCAGAGCCGGGAGAGGGCCGCGACCCTTTCCCAGATCTGGGTGAGGGTCGCCCACCCTTCGGCCGAGGGCCGTGGTCGTCCCCCGTACCCGGGCGAGGTCGACGACCCTCACCTAGATTTGGGAGAGAGTTGCGGCCCTCGCCTCCGGTCGGTGGGGCAGCGGCCATAGGCGGGAGGGGACTGCCCTCCTGCTTGTATCTCTTTTTTATTTTTATTTTTATTTTTATTTTTTTTAACTTTTAATATAATTTAACTAAAAATTAGGTTAAATTGTGTTTTGATGAAAATGCCCTTAATCGGCTGGAATATTTGGCGGGCCGGCCGATCGATGAGGTCATGCTCTTATTTGAAATAGGTATGGCTACTTCAGGCCCTTATTTGATAAAATGAAGGGACTTGGGGCCCTTATTTGAAATTTTCCCTTGAAACAATGAGGACACTTCAGATCCTTATTTAAAACAAGATCCACTTCAAGCTTTTTTTTTAGAATATGATGGCACTTCGGGCTCTTAATTGAATATTGACATGGACGGACAGGAATGTCGTGCTACGGAAGCTCCTAAATCCGAGTGGGCTCAATTGGAATTGGATGAACACGTCAATGATTAGGAAGCTCCAAAGCGGCACTTCTCGAGTCCACCCCAAAGTTGTCCCCAAACACCAATTGAAATAGCTAACGAGGGTTTGGGCGGGTAAAGAAACACAAGTTAATCCGACCCGCCGTCGTCCTTGATCAGAAGCAGCCCTGTTGGGCCTGACTTGTGGCCCATTAGATATTGGGCTTATATCTGGTTGGGGCTTGGCCCAAGTCCAATCCAAATTGCCCATTAACTGGGTTCAATTCCTCCCAAGTCGTCCTCGTCAGATTAGAGCTGTGCATATTTCTGGTACACCTTCCGTTAAGTTAAACTGTGCGATTTGGTGATGCCGGAGCGAAATCAATCCACCTAAATTTTCGTTGCATGGATTGTATCGACATTCCCTTTTGAGTTCAGAATAAAATTTGAAAAGGGTGATTTGTTTGGACAATCCGCTCCTCGTCCGCGGTTCCCGTCTTTTGAGGTTGCTGTCGAAGATGCTGCAAGCTCTCGCCTCGGCTTTGCCCGCTCACGGGACCATCCATCTGCCCCGTGCCAGCGCTGCTTCGCTCCCTCTTCGTCGTCCGCCGCCGGCCTTCCCGGTATCCCAGCCGACGCCGATGTGCCTCCGGCCGCTGTCCATCGTGAGGGGCCGATGCGCGCCCTCGCCCTCGGCATTTCTTGATCTCAAAGGTGGCACAGGGTACTCGCCACTTTTGTCGAATGCATTTATCTGGGCATTTCGATGATGAATCTTACTTGCATTAATTGGGTTTGCGAGAATTTTCCTTTTCCACGCTTGCATTAATCTACTGTAGCGACTTAGCTAACTTTGCTTGAAGCTATTGATTCGAGGGCGGATAGAGATTTGAAAGAGTTACATATAGAATCCGAGCAAGAGAATTACCTGCAAAAAATGAAGAAGAAAGATTAGAGAGGATGATCAAGTGGTGATGATGACTGATGAGGTTCGCAATTTTTTCGTTTTTGCAGAATGAGTGGGTTCATTGATGTGGAGCTCAAGGTCCGTGACTATGAATTGGATCAGTATGGTGTGGTGAACAATGCAGTCTACGCGAGCTACTGTCAACATGGTGATCCTCGTAGTTTCTAAGTTATGCATGATTTTTTTTTTTTTAAAGCATTTTCCTTGTTGATGAAATTTTTTAAAGGCAAACGCATTTCCTTTCCAGTCCTGCCCCCTTGTGTGGTCGAGATTCTTTTTTAAGAAGGTTTGAATAGGAGGGGATAAGCTCCGTCTCGTACTCATGTCACCTCATTCGAGTAGCATCTGGCAAAGGCTAGTAAGAGCAATGTGACTACAGGGTTGGTTCTCTTCAAACAGTCGTAATAAGAATAACCAAGGGGAATAATGTTGGAATTTGTGGTTGTGCCCTAATTAGTGATATGTAAGAGATTCTAGGGACAAAGATTCGAGTTTTTCATGAAAAGGGGACAAAATGGCTTGGAAGATATTGGTCTGGTTAGATAACAATCTTCTCACATCTCCATACATTAGTTTGTCAGCTGTGCTGCTATACCTTTTGATCTGTCGGTTCCCTCCTTTTTTCTGGGGATTCATATGTCAAAACCAGGAAACATTTGTATGCACTGTCCCACATAGAGCTTTGGGAGTGGTCTTGGCTTACTAGTGATAGAAAGGAGAACTCCAGTCCAATTTATAATTAGGGTTAGTAATATCCGAAATCTCATACTTCCACAAATAGGTTCCTACTTCTCTTTCTAATTGAACTTCTTTCCTTGGAAGGGACTAGCTAATCATAAGACAATAATGACTCGTCTCAAAAGGCATTTTTTGGCACCATGATTTTGAAGTTCGAAACTGAGATGTGAGGGTTCTCCTCCTGATGATTTGTCATTTTGTGCAGCTTGAATAGTTTCTTTTATTCAACTAGATTAACAAGTCTGTGCATGATTCAACAACAGAACTAACTATTTTCGTCTTAAATCAGGTCGACACGAGCTTCTGGAAATGATTGGTGTAAGTGCTGATGCTGTGGCTAGAACTGGTAATGCACTGGCATTATCAGAGTTGTCACTCAAATTTCTCACTCCCCTAAGAGTATGTTTTTCATTTGTAATTTCTTGCAAAGATACTTCAACAGTAATTTAATGATATTTGGTCATGAATCATGGTATGCCTTCCCTTTCTTTCTTTGGAGTCCTCAACTTTAGATTCATTTATGCAGACTTTACACATTTTTTATCAAAATCAGAGCTGGTATTCGCCCTACAAAACGTTCAATAATTCCTTATGTTGGTCCAAAACTATCCTAGACATACATTTAGCACCTATATAGAGTTCAATTTAGTGGCAACAATGACAAGACAATAGAAAGATCGAGATATTTAAGGTCCTTCAGAGTTTGTCCTTGTCTTCTTTCCCCTCTTGCCTTTCATTTCATTTCACTCTTTTTTCTTTTGCTGAGAAAAAATTTAGAATATTATAGAGCACATCCTGGGTGCCTCTGCTCTTGACTAGCGTTTCTAGCATGCTCATTTAAAAGTAGAAGTATTCTCTTTCAATGTGACAATAAAATCACTTTTTGGTAAGAGCTAATGAGAAAAGAGAGGGAAAGCCAAGGAGATTTCTAAGGAGCAGATGAGAGGATATAGTCCCAGAGAGGGCACTAAGTGAATGGAACTGAAATGCTCCAGGTCCCTCCTATGCAAATAGACACTACAGAACATTTTACTTTGAAAAAGCATTGTCTTTAACACTATATACGACTAAATGAATATATGCAGAAGTGTTTGCTTGTGATTGTAATGTCATTCGATATTCATTAACTAGTTGTTTTGTTGTCCTTTCTTGTGCGACCAGAGTGGGGACAGGTTCGTTGTAAAGGTGAGGGTCTCTAACTCATCGGCCGCTCGCTTATACTTTGATCACTTCATTTTCAGGCTGCCAAACAACGAGGTCTGTTTATCAACTACATCTCTCTATATCATACTAGATCTTGTCTTGGCGCTGAGATATTTTTGTTAAATGCTCTACAGCCTATTTTGGAAGCAAAGGCTACGGCTGTTTGGCTTGACAAGAACTACCGTCCTATCCGTATTCCACCGGAAATTAGATCTAAGTTTGTCCAATTCATTCGTCATGAGGAGGCCAACTGATGTGCAGAAGAAGTTGGCAATAGAATACTTGGTTAAAGACCCCTCCCTTTTGCTGAGACCCCTCGTTTGAGCTCAAAACATGAAGAAAGACAGAGAAAGGGAAAGAAAAAAGCTACTGAAATTACTTTTAGGACAGATATCCACGAGGAAGAATCTTTACGCATGTCAACTGAGCTCTTTCCTTCCACACAAGCAGCTCACAGAGTTCAATTATATTTGGAGCATATGATCTTGTTCTTCAATCTGAACTCCTGTAGTTGGGCATTTGTGGCAATCAACCAATTAACTGTGAAATACGTCTCTCTAACTGTACACAATATCTGTTCATCCAATGACACATGAGGGAATACCTAACTATTTGCTATGCACCACTTGTAGATATTACTGATTAATATACACGGAAACTGTCCTCGCACATGCATCCCTTCTTCTCTTCAATGGTATCTTGTCACGTCCAAAATCAAGCTCTAACACGATGATTACACTTCTATGCTGAACACTAATCTTATGTGCACCGAGGCAGTTAAGCACCTTTAGATGAAATTTGTGTGCTTGCTCAATTCAAGATTCACCAAATGGGAGACCACAGAGTAAGAAGTCGTTCTTTTGTCTGAATTCAAAGACTCAGTTGTTCAGAGATGTGTACGTGGATCTGTTTCATAGGTATTTGACTAGAGCAGTTCCACTTCTTCCACAACAGGTGATGTCAGGTTAAGTTGTCCTGCATATTGAATGGTCTGTAAGCGTCACGCACAGTTTGTCATGGTCTATCAAAGCATATTGGTAACCCCAGAAAAATGGGAATTGTTCATATTTGTGACAATATCCTACCCTGATTTGAAGGGCTTCTTTACCTGGGGAAAGACTTCACTGGACGTCATACTAGCGAATTTGGAGTTCGAATGTTTGAGCTTCAGTTTTTAATAATTGGGAAGTCAAATTGTTTATCTTTTGTAATGTATACATCGACTGTCATTGATTCAAAAGCCTAGCATTCGTAGAGTTGGTCTGACTGACTCTCCAATGAGTGAAATCATGGCAAATTGCAAATTTTTATCATTTTGATTCTGCAGTTGCTCTCTTTAGTTACTCTCGGTGCTGAAGAAGCTGCTTAGCAAATCTTGTTTCTTCTCAGCTTCTTTTTCTCCAAATAGATCTGCCAGGACGTCGGGGGTAGTTAATGGTCCCTTAGTAACCATTTCTAATGAATGTGAAGTTCGATTTCTGTAGGTCCGCAAGGATAGGAAGAGAATATTGTGCAAGTTCATGAGCACCTTCATGCAAGCATTAGCATAGTCAGAAATCATGTCGACGATATGCAGTGACTACGATCCATCTCCGCCCGAATTTTTTTCCCTCTCCCTCTCAGATCACAGGAAGGGTCCGCAAACTCGCTGCAAGCTGATTAAACCATTTGAAAACTTGCAAATTTTCTGCAGTTTCGAAGCCTACCGGAAAGTTGGTGCTAAAGGGCTATGCTGGATATCGTCGATCGTCGCACACGTTTATCTTTTGTGGTTAGTAACGTGATGACTCTCTTCTGACGCCTCTACATGAATCAGATACGGAAAACAGAAGTAAGTATTTCTCGTGGGTATCACTCCATGTGGAACAGATTGCATACAGCAGTATTGAGCAGATGGATATGCGTATAGTGACTCCACCTGATGCGCGAAGCGTATGAGAATAGAGAAACTTCTATAGGTACTCTTAAAGCATGGAGTAACGTCTTTCTTCGTTTGAATTCAATCATCATGTGCAAAGTAGCGTGAAACTTACAATGTCCTTCCGAAACGACAACGCATGGCATTCAAGATCATGAAGTAACTAAATAGCTCTTGCGACAACATATCTGTTGCCGAGAAGTCTTCGGGTCCATTTGTTTGAAGGAAAACCGAATTGAGGAAATTGTTTTCCAACTTTTCGGTGTTTGGACGACCGAAAAATAATCGTTCCACAGAAAATGTCTTCCATGGACCGAAAACATCAAATTTAGATAGGGAGAAAGTGATTTTTTTTTCCCTAGATCACCAAATAAATAAAATTAATATTTTTTTATTATGAAGTTTTCAGTGAAACAAAAGCGCCGGGACTTCTTGCATGTACGCTGGGAATTCTTGCGGTTTACATGCTTGAGTTCAAGAAGCAATAAAACCAATCCCTCCCCAGATTTGCCGTGTGCGCACACGGTATACTCTCGAGTCTGGAGGGTTCCTCTCTTAGTCTTCACTCCTCAAACCAATCCCCCCAACTAACTTTTAAAGGACCCGCCAAAAACTACATGCCCGCTTGGATTGGTAGTTGAGGGAGAAGGGTTTTCAGACATCAACAACGTTTGTCGCAAACCCACGTTATTGTTCTACCTCTTGGGTTATGATTGGCTGTCTCCATCCTGGTCTACGAAATCCATGGTGGTTCAGGAACCACCTGATTCTCCTTGGACTGGACTCTGGGTTTCGCTAGGAAAAGAGTAGGCGATGCCAACGTTGCAAGGATAAGAAGGACAACGACACCGAAGCTGTTTTATGAGTGTCCGATTCTTCTACCATAAATCGCGTTGATCAAACGTTGGAGGGAGGGGAACGAAAAAGGGATCTTGACAAAGAGAAGAGCGTTGATCATTCGAGAGAGTGCGAGAGAAATGGAAGGGGGAAGCACGAAGAATAAGATAATGGTGGCGATTGACGAGAGCGAGTGCAGCCACCATGCTCTGCGATGGGCTCTCGACAACTTGGGCCACACAATCGCCGCCTCCGAGCTCATCGTCTTCTCAGTCCAGCCTTCATCTGACTACGGCTCCGTTTATGCTGCTTCTTTTGGAGCTGCCCGTAAGACCCTCTCTCTCTCTCTCTCTCTCTCTCTCTCTCTTAATTTTGTAGATTGATCACTGAGTTTGAGTAAAAACAACCTGCTGAGTTTTGGAAAGCTGATAAATATCTCTCGATCTTGGCGGATAGTTGCTATGTTGAGATTATCTTTTTAACAGCGGCGTCGGTTAAGAATTTCTTACATCAAGTTGCCTTGGTTGGGTTGGCTCCTTCATCTTCAATTTCTCTATTTTATGCTAGAATATTTGTGGCTCACTTGCTAAAATATCTGCCTCTCTTTGCTCCATTTTGTAGCGCAGTTGGTTAAATTTCACTTGCTAAATCTTGTATAGACTGTCTTGATACTCTGTGCTCCTCGTCTTCTTCTAACTTAATTTGTCTTTAGCTGAGGGAATGCTTTTGGTTTTAAATAATTCATTCTGCTGTGCAGCTCCGGAATTGATTAGAAGCCTTGAAGAAAATCGCAAGAAGCTCACTTTAGCCCTACTAGAAAAGGCGAAGGAAATCTGCCCTCAGCATGGGGTAAGTAAGAGGACCATGGTTTGATTCGAAATAGTTCGTGAAAATCATACTACGTTTAACACATTAACAGCGCGAGTGCAACATGGAAAAGAAATCCTAAGAAATGAAGTAATCAGGAGTCGCAAAATATTATGGTCCAGGTAAAACAGAAACTTACACTCGAAACACTTAATTGTCTGGTACACAGGACGACTCGTTTACTTTGAAGATTTATACACAATGAGCTGAGCGTTCCTTTGCTTGCACCAACTCCTGATTTATCAACTTCACACTTTGGCATTTCCTAAAGTAAACCCAGGTCATAAGTTCAAAAGTTGGGAATGTAGAGAAGACAGAGGAATTGTGAGATGAATGTTGCTGATTCTAAAAAGGGATGCACACTGTTGTCATGAATCTTGCAAGTCTGTTTAGAAGGAAGTTTTCTTATTCCTCCACCAGGCGAAACCTCCATAAGTAGGAAATCTAAGCATTGACTCTCTCTCTCTCTCTCTCTCTCAATCACATTTGAATCTAAGCATTGAATCATGTTGACACATCTTATATTGGTGTTGACTTTCATGCTCCTCCTTGTCGCTTACTCTCTTCTTCTAGTTATCATTCATCCACATTTCTTTTCGAGATTCATCGCTCGAAGCAAAGTCTACGAGTGAATACAAATTGGCAATTTATTCATCTTTGTGACGGCAAATCATCTCAATCCCGATACGAACTGGGAAATACTGGGTTCTTGGCTGAACAAGTCAGCGATTGATTATCATTAGCATTTGTAAATGTTACCATCAATTTGTTCGGTAGAAGTTCTTCGACAATTGCACTAGTCAAATACTTGTCTATCCTAACTAAAGGGATTAACCAAAGCCTAGAGAGAACTTTATTTCCTGTCTCTAGCTGGTTCGGCTGAAAGGCATCTCTATTCCCTTGAAGTGTTCCCCAAATGCATCTGACATGTGCTCTCCTGCAATTGAAGGTTGCTAAGTGAATTTGATATTATAAAAAAGTGCAGCAGGAGAGGACATAATAGAAGGATAAACAAAATGGAAGCAAGTGAACTGTTGTTACACAAACAGCAAAGTGGGCGAAAAATGAGTTATCACCAAGAGACAGAGCCAGAACAAGCATAAGTTGTGAGTATGACCTTAGAGTAGTATGTCCAGCTTGTGAATTACCTGTAGCCTTACAAGAATAGCAGCTTCTTACAATAAAATCCTATGATGTTAAGAGGCCCAAGAGATGACAGTTAAAGCTACCAAAGCACTTTATGTAGGCAAAATAGCAAGCCAAGGATGAGGCGCTGCAACATAAAACGATAAAAGAGATAGCCAAGCATGAATCTGAAGTAACGTGGCCATCTTACAAATCCCAGAGATTCAACAGTGAAGCCTTTTCCATCTTTGAACTTTCCTCTTTACAGCCTGAGCACAACTTCACAGATCAATGACTGGCTACATAAAAACAGCTTGTCTGTTTGAACTGTGGAACAGTTGAAGAGGAATAGATCGACAGCTTTCTCTTTTTAGTGTAATCCATCGTCATCTGTTAAGATGGATCATTGTCGATTAGTGCAGTTGTTGCAGAATTGGCACCGCAAAGTTGACCAAGTTCATTGCTGTTGCACAGTGATAAAACCAACTGATGATCTGCTCAGCTGACAGCTTGGTCTTTCACTAGTATAGAGAAGCATGTCGAACTTGAATTGTACTATCCCTTCATCCACTAGAGCATCCTCCCCACTACTCGGAGTAACCTCCCAGAAGGATAAAAAGATGAAATACAACAGACGAGCAAATTGCTAGTAGGGTATCGAATTGAGGTCTCGAGTTTGTGAATTTTGAGAGCCGAAAAATATCATAAATGGGAAGATAGTAGGTGTTGAGGGGGAGTGCAAAGTCAACACCTAAGAGGCTTGTTGACATCATCCATTGCCTGAGTAGATATGCATGTGCAATTTGTCTGAGCAGAGAAAAAGCAAACGTTCCTTCTAAAGTGACTGATGGCCAATGCATTACTAGTTTCATGATGGTAAATATGCGATTATGATTTGTTCTATCAAGATTAGTCTTAAGCTCCTCATCAGATGATTGAGCTGTCCATTTTGGAAGAACATGGAAGTTTAGTTTGTCCAGCAAGATGAGCAGTTCACTACCATGATAGCAGCATTTTCTTTCAAAGAAATTATACAAAATTGGGAATCTAAAGCTCATGCCTTCGATAACGATTTGGATGCTTAGTTCTGTGAGTTTTCTTCTGGATATGGTTTGTGGAACTATACTAATTCAAAAACCTGTCTAATGTGGTAGAGTGAATTTTAAAACAGGTCAATGCAGAGACGATGACCGCAGTTGGGGATCCTAAAGAGGAAATTTGCAAGGCAGTTGATAAACTCAACATCCAGTTGCTTGTGTTGGGCAGCCATAGCCGTGGAGCTATAAAAAGGTTGGTCGCTTTGTCTGTCTTATAGAGCTGAGCTCAAGTTAGTTTGAACTGCCAAGTGCCGTAGCCGAACTGAGCTTACTTTTCCAGTTTCGTTCGGCCGGGAGTGTGCTTTCTTACTTTCGATTAACAAACTGAACTGAACTGTGCCATGGCGGTTCGGTTCAGTCTGAACTTTTCTCTAACCATACTGAACGGCAGAACCAAACTGAAGTTTTCCTGGTTTCTCTTTTTCCTTTTCACTTTTCTTGGATATGGAGGTAGTTGTCAAAGAGCTACTAAAGAGACTAAATCAAGTGAAATTTAGTAGGCAATCCCATGACACGTTTTTTCTTTTTGCTGCAAAACATTCATGGTTCTAGCCTTCTGCCAAAAACTATTACTAATTTTCACCAATTCTTTAGTCTGTGTAGCAGTGGTTTGATGTTTAACGTTTAGGTATTGTTCTAGGCCACCTTTTAATATGCTAATGTTTCGGAAAAGCAAATGATTAATAAAGAAAAGAGAGAAATCCAATACGGTTTGGAGCTGAACTGGACTAGCCCAGTCAATATGGTTAAGTTTGGTTCCAGACCGTTTAATTAAGTTTGGTTTGCAAAATTGTCTAAGTCTAGATGGTCCTTCAGTTTGGCCGCGAAAGTCCAAACCGAGTAGGACTGAACCTTTTGCCATAACTTTGTTTATGAGGATATGGATAATGCTCAGTTACAGCCGGGCTCTGTCAACTTCATTCTGCATAATTTAACCTACAAATGACTAACTACTTGTTTAGACTTGGTTAGCTAGTCAAATTGTAGATAGCATGATATTAGTCACCTTACTATCAGGATGCTTAAAGCAATGTCTATATCTCGTGTGGCACACGTAAAAGTGATATGCTCGAGAATTTCGAATTCTTTTACTTTGTTTCTCTTTCTGGGCTCGTTTGTGAGACCATCTCCTGTATGCTTATCAATGCTGCTATGTTGTGACAGGGCGTTTCTAGGTAGCGTCAGCAATTATTGTGTTCATAATGCAAAGTGCCCTGTCCTTGTGGTGAAGAAACCAGCTTGACCTGTCAGCATCTACCGTCTCCTATCTGAAGCATAAAGTCGAGAAAGTTCAGCAGAAGCTGGTACCCCTGTTGCAAGCAATCACCAGTTCGTGCGATTGATGGGGGGATGTAATTTGTCGTTGCCGAGGTTGTTGCAGCAGTTCAATGAACCTCCAGTGTTGTTTCCATCACTTTATCACAATGTCAAATATTGATGTCTTCCACTGTGATATATGTTTAAGACTGTACTATACTTACTGATCAGCTCTCAACTCTTCACGCTTTGTGCATTCTCCAATCTTTTGTACATACGATACTATATCATTCTAGCTCTTCCACTGCGGCGACTCTTGGTATCGCACAAGTAGACGTGCGATGACAGTGCTTGAGACAGCGTTTCATTAATCGATCTCGTCACTCATCAGTCCCTAATGATCCACAAGTTTCTGTAGATTTTAGCCGGGACCCCCCACCCCACCCCCCCCCCCACACACACACACACACACACACACACACACACACACACACACACACCACAAAAAACCCTTTTTTCCTTTTTCTTGCCTTTCTCCCGTTTGGGAGCTTTTCTCTTTCGATTTAGCATAGATCTGAAAGCTTTTCTCTTTCATTTTCGAGAGATTTCTATCCCGATCTAGTTTAGAATTGGGGTTTTCTACGTGTATGTTTTCGAGATTTCGCTCTCCTCGAGTTTCGTCGGTGAACAAGTTCAGTTTCGAAGGAGATCAGAGGAGCTCGCTCGTGTCAAATCTATGCTCGTTCAACCTTTTTACTCTTCTCGGTAATGGTGTTGGGGATGCTAAACCTAGGAGCGCACCACCGAAAGGTAAAGTCTTAGCAACAGATGGAGTTCTCGGTGTGTGCTCATTACTGAAGACAGATTCGGTGATCGGCCGCCAATTATGGTGTGAAGAAATCATAGATCTGCTCTTTGAGCATGTAACTCAGATTTCTCTTGTTATCTGGAGTTTGTTTTGTTCTAAAGTTGTCTGGGATGTATTTTAGTTTGCAGTCGAACTACGATATTTCTCGCTTGTATTTCGAGAAAGTGAATGAAGTGAAATGTTATTTTTAACCAAAAAAAAGTACCAACCTTTTCGAACAAAAAAAAAAAGTACCAACCTTTTGTTCCGACAAAAAAAAAAATGTAAAAGCTACCAAAAATCCTAAATTATGACTCATTTACCTCAACTTTGTTTTGGCGACACCAAAAATTCCAAACTTGTACCATGTGACACATTTACCCCAAATTTATACTGGTGTGATATGTTTATCTCAAACTTTTTCTTATGACACAAAAAAATCCCGTACTTATAGGCCTATAACATTGGGTGTCAAATGTGTCACACGGATAAAAATTTGAGATTTTTAGTGTCATAAAAAAAAACTTAGAGTAAATATGTCACACGAATATAAATTTGAGATTTTTTGTGTCACCAGAAAATATTTAGGATAAATATATCATAGTGGACATAATTTAGAATTTTTTGCAACAAAAAGAAAATAAAAGAAAACTACCAACCTTTTGCTGGTCCAGGGTTTAACAGGACATGACTTTCATTCTCTTTTTTCTTTTTTTGAGAAAGACGTGGCTTTCATTGGCGAGGTGAGACCAATCACAGTAAAAAGAGAAAATATTTTTTTTCTCTTCGTTCTAGAAAATACCCTTAAATTTTTACGTGCCAGAGTTCAGACGAAACAGTTTAAAGAGAGGACATGACTTTCAAAATTTTTTTTTTTCTTTTTGTGAGAAGGACGTGGCTTTCATTGGCGAGGTGAGCCAACAACAGTAAAAGAAGAGACTTTTTTATGACGTGAGAGAGAATCGTTTCTGCTCGCTCTATGAAGCACCGAAAGTTGAGCAGAACTGCTCAGGCGATGACCTCAGAAACCCAGTAAAACGTCACATCATGTGTCAGATCCGAAATTGGTAAGAACAGCATCCATCTTCCACTTTTAGGAATCATTGAATTTGTTGGCCGACCAAATTATTCACGGGCAAGAAAAACGCGAATGCTTTTGGATTATGATTTACCAGCCACTTGGCTTGATCACTTTTCATGGGGTCCAATTTCTTTTCCATGTACCCTATACTTTCATTTAGTGGAGAGTGACTTTTTTGCATTTGAATGGTGCAACATTTAGTAAATATTCGGAGCACTTATCATATCGCTTGATTTTTACGGAAAATTATTACTAGGTGCATTTATAAGCCCTTAAATTTGTGAGTATCGCACGAAACTCCCAAGATCACTCAACAAAAACTTTGAAAGCGTTTTATTACTATATTTGTTGTTACATAATATTGCCAAAAACGTTCCAATACGAGTATGGTATGAGTAGCTCCATGCAAGTTTCTACTCAGTAGGACTTTCGTTAGCTCCTCCAATGGTCAAAGATTTGAGCTTTACAAAAACGGTTGATCTCATGACACGCGGCGCGAACAAATTTGCACTTTTCTACTGTAAATTAGCTAAACATCGAATGAGTGAACGTGTGAGTTGGCCCTGAGTTGGGGGCGTCAGGACATTGAGATATCTTATGAAACCATAGTACAAATCCAGAATTCACTGGCCAATAATCTTGTGGATACTTAGAAACATATGGTGGCCAGACCTCGAAAGAGAATATCGAACAGTATATACTATATAACGTGGGGCTGTGATAAGACCTTCAATTGCTATTATGCAAGATGCATCATATGATATAACGTCAACGGCTTTACTTGATTCAGTATCACACCGAAGCTTTGCTTATATCACAACCTTAGGTGAGGTGGATTTGAATTGCTTCAGCATTCAAGTGACAGCTTAGCCAGAGGTCCCGGAATTGGAATCAAGGTTCTTAAATTGTACTTTAAGGTGAGGCAATAAAGTTTGCCTCCTATGGTGCCTTTCCTTTACTCTTCTTTAAGAAGTCTTGCGCATTTTGATAACAGATGCAAGTTTCAAAGATCAAAAACTGGTAGAGATATGGAAGGAGGAGGGAAAGGGGAGAGCAAGAAGGCGATGGTGGTCATAGATGAGAGCGATTCCAGTTACCGTGCCCTTATGTGGGTGCTCGACAATCTCAGGGAATCGATCACGAGTTCTTCGCTGGTTCTTTTCGCCGCCCAGCCACCTCCGAGCTGCAGTTTTGGGTTCGGAGCTCCGTTCAGTTTGGCTCGCCTATATTTTCAAGGCGTAGCAGGCTCGTTTCTCAGATACATTCCTGTTCAAGTAGTTTTCATTGTTCTGTTGAGAGATTGTGTATGGCTGGAGGCTATCGTTGGTTCTCAATCACCGTGCCTTAAAAAAAATTAAAGTTCTTGCCTTGTGTTCCTGAAGTTGATGAACTGTTGATAAACTATTGTTTTACCTGATGAGAATCTTTTGCTTTCTTTTGGAACATGGGACAGCCCCGGAGGTCTTTAGCATGGCACAAGAACGAAGTAAGAAGATTTGCTTGGGAATCTTGAAGAAAGCCGAGGGCATCTGCGCAAGTCGAGGGGTACTGCAAGAGGATATTTTTCTTCACGATCTTCATTCTTCTCGATCTATTATCATGGTTTTATGGTCAATATTTAGACAGTCTCAAGAGATGGAACGTTCATGGTTATCGTATCGCTCAATTAACGTATGGCACAAGAAAAGGAGAAATAGTTCTGGTGATCAATACTTCCCTACAAATTTAATTTGAGGAAACCTCAGCCTCTAACCTTTCAAAAACATCTAGTAAAATATGGGGTATCACACTACTTCCGGTCAAACTTCAAATCCTGGCGTTACCGGCAAAACCTATCAGTCTTATTTGCATCCGCAGATTTGAAACAGATGTCCATGGATCATCTGTTTAGGCTCAAAATATATGGCTTCATACAAAACGTCTGTTCCAGTTTGACTGCAAATTCAGGATCTAGCTCCTTTTGAAGCCAGCATTCCGATTGCACAATCTTTCAAAATTTGCATTTGAGTCATACCCATGAAACATCAAATTCTGAAAATCTTTTCTAGGGTTGCGTTTCGAGAGGTGAATTTCATTGTTTTGACAGGTGAAAGTGGAGACACTCGCGGAGGCTGGAGATCCTAGAGTTAGCATATGCAATGCAGTGCACAAGAACAACATCGATCTTCTTATCCTGGGGCATGAATCTCATGGAATCCTTAAGAGGTTAAATTCCTTTTTCTATTTCAGTCCTGGAAAGTTTGTGCATTGTTGCCATATTGTCACTTTCAATTCCATACAGTTGCTCCAGCATTTCGTCTATCTATCAGTTTCTTCTTATAATGTTTAGCTGATGTTTCCCATCCTATCGATAATGACAATTGACCGCGTAGTGCTAGATCATACATCAAAGCATAAAACTTGGTTCTGTTTTGTGAGAATGATGAAGTTAGTCGGTCGTTGCAGGGTTTTCTTGGGGACTCTGGGCGATCACCACTTGAATAATGTGAAGTGCCCGATACTTGTGGTGAAGAGACCGGAATAAGCGTTCCAAAACTGCTTATATCGGTTTACCGAATTGTATGTATTAAAATTGTATGTATTAAAGTCCTCACTGTGTAAGAATTACCAGAGTATCTCATCTGAGCTAAATCTATCAGGTCTGTAAATCCATATTCAAAACTGTCTATAACTAATCACCGTTCACAAGAATCCAAGTGCGAGTACCTCTTCACCATCACCGTGGTCCGTCGCTCTGTCTATCTTACTAGCGAAAGAAAACTTACAACTTCTTTTTTCCCTTTTCAGCAAACACTCTTTCGATTACCAATGCTCTAAACATTGCTTGCATTGTCATGTTCTATGCGGAAGAGTATCTTTCTCTAGTCTATAAAATCTCTTGCAGACAGACGACACGGTTTCTTAGTTAGGACGCGACTCTACATGCGCAGTTGTAGGAAGAGAATAAGATGACACTCGAAAAGCTTTGAGCAAGCCTGATTTGCTTCTTCAGTTTATTAGATTGAAAAGGAGCATATTAGTCGCTCCTGCAAAGAAAGCAGGGAGCATTGC
The DNA here is from genome assembly GCA_029784005.1 of Lenwebbia sp. NSW1173648. NCBI lineage: Eukaryota > Viridiplantae > Streptophyta > Magnoliopsida > Myrtales > Myrtaceae > Lenwebbia > Lenwebbia sp. NSW1173648. Next base: position 5,646,381 of record JARCGZ010000011.1, read on the forward strand.
TTTCGCCAATTTGATGGTTTCAGGAATAGTCTATGCAGTATGAGTGGTTCATCAGAAAAGATCGGTGCACATTTCTATCCCTTCCCTTAGCCATTCTATCCAATGCTTTAAGCAACATTGATCGCGAGATGACAGAGAAAAGGAAAGAGGAACAGAGCTTGGAGCTACATGTTTGAGAGAGATTTGTCGATGCCATTAGAATCTAACTACTGAAACTCCAAATTCATAGCGACGACATATTTCATCAGATGTCGACACAGACAAAGGCTAGCTTAGCAATCACTCGACAACTAGACTAGATATACAAAACAAGGACAATAACTATCACTTACCGACCGTGCAATACGTTTCGATGGTGTTGAAGTTCGATTACCTGACACAGAGAATTGGAAACAGAAACGGACAAATGTCGCATTCCTAACTCTCGACATCGCTCCTTCTGAATGTATACACGGTGAATGTTCATTCGGTACCCGTCAAGTGGGGAAGAAGGACATATGAAGCATAACTGAAGGAGGACGGCTCTGTTTCTCCCCTGAAAATCGCACCCTGCTTCACATTAGCCCCAAAGTTTCACTTTGTTTCGGCTCACCACGTACCCTTCTCACGATCTGCATCAATTTCATCTCAAAATCCTCACGGCCACTACCGGTTCTTTCCTTTTTGTTGTGGGGATTCGATCGTTTTCAAAGTAAATTATTGGTATTAGTTATAGGTCATTGCCTGCGCTACCAGAAGTGTCCCTACAATATCTCAATCATATCAACACGAGCTTACCAAAGTCAAGTGTCCAGAGCGGCACAAAGATAACTTTGATGGGGCAAACCCATATGGGAGACTAACCTGAAGGATCCAAATTGCCATTTTTCCTTCCTCTTCAGATTCCTTCGCTTACCTCCAAAGTTTTCGCCCTGGAGAAGAACATGCTCGTGGCGTTTCTGCAGACAAACCACGTGGCAAGAGCAAACTAAACGATAAGAAATAATGGAGAAGAGAAGAAAACGAAACGCTGGGGGAGAGGCTTATCCTCCATGTTGTCTCCGAAGTTTTGACTGGTCGTTTTGACCTTCCCGGCAAAAAGAGAAAACCGCCTCCTGTTTCCCAACCACCATGACGGAGGCAATTGCTTCATCTCTTGAGAACCTCCAAAACCACTGAGGCACCGTCTTTCTTTCGACCTGGCAAGTGGCACGTTCACGCGCTCGTAAAACTCAGCGTGCGAGACAAACGAACCTGCGGTTTCTCTCAGAAATAAGTTATCACTTTTCGGTGTGCATCGTCTTCCTTTGTCTGTTGTTTGCTGATGTTCTTGGTGTTAACCCTAGAGATATGGCGGAGGTAGTGGCCATCAATGGCGTGGACAAGAGGAAGGTGATGGTGGCGATCGACGAGAGCGAGTGCAGCCACCACGCGCTCGTGTGGGCCCTCGACAACCTCAAGGACTCGCTCCTGAACTCGCCGCTCGTCGTCTTCATGGCTCAACCCCCTTCTCAGCAGAATCTCTCCTTCGCTGCTAATCTCGGCCTTGCTCGCATGTACTGCCCTGTTTCTGCCGGTAAGCCCAGAACCTCTCTCTCTCTCTCTCTCTCTAGAAAAGGGTCGGTCTTATTGTGGCTCGATTTTTATTAACGTTGAGGTTTTGTAATCAGGTCGATTTTGTTATCAGCTCAAAAGCTTGACTGATAGTCTTCGATGCTTCTTATTCCCCTGTTATCACTTTGGTTCTGTCCTGTGAACTTATAATTTGTCGCGGCGTGCAGGTTAAATTCGTATTCGGTTTCAATTAAAGAAAAGAGTTTTCCTCTTGTGAGGTTGCATTGAAAAAGTAAAGGTTGTTTTTAGTACAGTAAGCGAAGAATTAGTTGGATGTTGTGTTTGCGATTACAGCTCCAGACTTCGTGAATTCTGTCCAAGAGCAACACAGGAAGCTTACGCTGGCTCTCTTGGAGAAGGCCAAGGAGATTTGCGCCGCTCGGGGGGTAATTCGTTCAATTCCCTTTAATTCTTTTTCATGTTAGAACCATCATGAGGATCGGGACAGGACATGCAGTTGGAGTCATTGGAATGAGCTTGTATGTGAAGAGTTTGAGTTTGGACTCTGTTGTGAAATTGCAGGTTACTACAGAGACTATTACAGAAGTTGGGGATCCGAAAGTAGCAATATGTGATGCAGTTGAAAAGAACAATGTCACACTTCTCATTTTAGGCGACCACGGACTTGGAAAGATCAAACGGTTAGTTTCGTATCTACATTAACAGAGGCAGAGGAGATGTTAGTGTTTTCCTCCGACTTTAATTACTCCTGCCTGATTGATTTACGCTGTGTCACTCCCTAGTCGGACATGTTCTGCATTGGGTAGGATATATAAATCTCGGACGGTAAACATGAGCTAGAGCCATGAAGGATCCTTCTCATTCTATCACCATTTGTTGAAGTGATGTTTTGATCTTTTTCTAACTTACAGGGCTATTCTTGGGAGCGTGAGTAATTACTGTGTTCAGTATGCGAAGTGTCCTGTTCTTGTTGTGAAGAAGGCGGCGGAGTGAAGATAGGAAAGTTGGTACATGTTTGTGTTAAAATCTATTTGACAGTTTGCATGTGTAAATATCTTGGCTGTTGAAAATATATGGAGTGCGGGTGTGTTACAAATCCATTCCCTCTCTGTGTCTGTTTTTGCATGCTGTGACAAACAATCAATACGTGTAATCTCATCTATAGTTGTCAATCAGAAGCCGATGGATATTGTTCCACGCCCTTTATACTTTTGCAACTCACTTTGTATCTGTGAATTTATCTCTTTGGTGAATCGATTTTTTTCTTGATAAACACATTAATAGACAGAATGTTCAACACGAGAAGATGCTCAGTAGTAGGATATGAACACCTGATTAACTTTACAAGCACGAACTGCAATTGTAAGTCTGTGATAGCTCTCTGTTACTCCACTATGTTTTAAATCTTCACCTTATCCTCCTTTTAGTCCCATAATTTCAAGCAGAACTTGAAGCCACTCACTTGAAAATGCTGTTTAGAGTGGCTGCGAGTCGAACTCCCCCTTTAGCTAACCGAAGATGGACGGTAGGTAAACGGGACAGGAAATATGCATCTGCGAGATAATAGCATGCTTATTGTTTAGTCATTTGTTATAGAGACTGTCTGAAGAATCTTCCAACTATTGGCGGTAGAATCACGTACCTTCTAATACCGAACCTTCACTCACATCTTTGTATGCCCACTGACAGGCCGCGGTGATACTTTCGGATGCATATCTGTGACATTCATTCAACCTCGTACAGCGTACGATAGATAAAATTTGCTGACTTGAAACAAATTAATGAAACGTGTGATAGCGATGATGAAACATAGACAATTCTTCAATAGACTGTAGAATCTCAAATCCTTAGTGTTTGTTTTTTTCCTCTAGTATGGTTATGAAACGTACGTGTCTGGGCAAGGTGGCTTGGTAGAACTGCAGGTCTCCCAGTCTTTGACTTGATCTGCCCATTCATTCTGTCATCGAACATCACAATTGTAAGAAAAGAAAAGTCCATCTCAGTGCATTCAACTCTTGAAAAAATAATAAAGTTCATTCGATAGATCCGCAAAGTTTCATATGTTAGAGACCGTGATGTTCTGCTGAATAGCGGCTACAAGGCCGTCTACGTCTGAGCTGTAGTATCTGTCTTCGGCTGTGTCAATTATATTATCATCCCAAACCTGCACAATTCACAAGTTCAATCGCAAATTCTGCCCTAGTATTAAACTTCAGCGTATATGAAGTTCGCATACGTGGTGGAGGACTTGTTTCCGGGTGTACCAGTGGACATCAATGGTGTTGGCCCCTCTGTCTGAGGTGAATCCTACATGCAGAGGCTGCACATAACATGGCATAGCAATAGACTCAGATGATGGCGGGTTTCGTGACATGGAATACATGCATATATGTCCATACATTGCAACATCTCATTTTAGGAAGCCGAGTACCTGATGAATGTCTCCCATGAAATGAGAGAGAAACATGAGTGCTTCTGTAAGATTATCTGTTGCAAGTTCAAAGGAGGAGTTGCTTAGTGAAATTGATCAGATAAGATACGAGAAAGAGACTGGGGGAACGATGATCAAGTAGGTCTTACATGCGGCTTGAAAAGAACTGCTTGCATAACCAAGAAGCTGGGAGGTGTAATTGTTGATTGCTCCTGCAACACACCTTCCCTTCTCTCCATTCTCATCTTTGCAGTCCCCTGCACACGTAAAGCCAATTCTCAGAAATTATCTTGTGAACCTCGTAAATATACTAAACTGAATCTGAACTGTCTAATTTGGTGGTGGGTTCCCCGTCCGATCTGGTCTAGGTTCAGTTTAGTACATATGCTACACTCATGTAAAGACTCCTCTTTGACGAGTGAGACTGTGACCTCGGCTTAATCATACCCACTGTTGCTGCGACTTAAATTCAATCTTGGCGACTTTTTGTCATGTAAAGATACCAAAGATCGATCTTTGGTTTCATCCATGTGCTTCTGCTCTTCCTACGTCATTAACAAGGAATTCTAGGAGTGGTCTGGTAAGGGAAAACAATTCAACCACAAACAAAGGGGAGAGAGACGACACAGGGAGTTATGGTAGCGATGACATACTGCTGTACTGGTAATTGCAAAGGTGGTCGGGCGTATCGATGAAGTGGAGCTCAGACGACCAGTGATAATGGAACTTCACTCGGTCTGCCCACGAACACACGCTCGCCAAGTCCTCTGCCGACTCCGGCAGCAGTCGCTTCACCGCATCCGCCGCTGCTCCGGTCAACCGAGACTGTCCACCACACAAAATCGCGAACCCCGTACGGACTAAGCCATAACCACAAAGCACAACACGCAGAGCGAGCCCATTTGCGTGGTTACAGATGAAACTCACCTGAGCAATCTTGCAGATGGTATAGTGCCCATCAATCCCCCAACCATGAGCGACTTGAAAAATCGACACTGCTAACACAAAAGCCGCCATTTGAGCTCTGTGACGCTCCATTTTCCCTACCTGTGAAGCAACAGGCGATGTGGATGCTGCTGGTGCTGGGATCGTGATTGTGACTTTTTTTTTAAGGAGAAAAACCAGGAAAGAGGCCTCTTTAACGGTTCCGGTTGCCGGGGCCGGTGTGAACTGTACGACTGATCAGTCTCGTGGATTGCTTGCTGCTGCGTGCCCCCTTTAAATGTCTTGATACAGACATCGATGCTGTCCATTTTCGCGCATGCTACCAGACAAATCTGGTAATGAATCCAGAAATTACATATATTTCTCTTTTCTTGGACGACGAAACAAAATCAGACCCATTGGGTAAATAAATCTAGGTTAATTAAGATACTCCGCAAACTGAATGAATCAGATAAGACGGGCGACACGACCCGTCGGTTTTTCCAAATAGGGTCGATTTGCGCTTAGCGATGTCGTGCTGTTGCGCTCACGAAATGTATATAGTTCATGAGTAAGTTATGATTACGTGGTTGGGAAGGTAAGGAGTTGCGTTGAAGCGTAGGATTTGAGGGACTGAAGGAACGTCGCCGCACCTGGTGCTGACTCGTAAAATGACAAAAGGTTCTTCGGGAAAGGGGATATTCTGTCGTCATGAACTCGATTTAATTTACAGTATCTTAATGATCATAGAAAGGGGAATGTGTATGGGATGTGATGTTTCCTCCAATACACACGCGTGAAGAAACGGCAATTTGTTCATTCGTCCCAATGTGAAAAACGGCAATATTTCTTCTAAAATTTTGCACGAAGCTCTCATTTCCCGATCTAAATCTACATCTGGGAGCTCTTCTCTTGCTGTTTAGATTCAGATATGGAAGTTCATTAGAGGCGTTGAGGACGCTGAAGTGCACCGCCCATTGGACAAGCCGTCACTATTGCAGAAGAAGATTACGGTGTGTGCTCATCACTTATGATGATGCGAGATTTGGTGAACGACTTCTGTTTTAATGCAGAGATAAATCTATTTTTGTGAGATGAGAGTGTGTTTATCCACTTATCATAGCAATTTGTGCTTTATTATTCTATTTTGTTGTTTGGCGTTTGCTTTATTTTGAACCTCTCATGTATCATCTTCGGATCTTGAGACATGAATGACACATTTATTTTCGGGAAAAAAAAGAAGAAGGGGAAAGGGCACAACCTTGGGCACGTCATTTCACGTCACCAGTTTTGACTAAAAAAAAATTAAAAATTCACGTCACCAGCCAAAAATCAAAACATGGGTTTGGCCCAACAAGTCTCGAGAAGTGCTGGCCCAGGGCGCGAGATGGTTCGTGGCCAAGCACGGCCCGCTTGGAAAACGGGTCGGGCCTGGCAAGGCAAACTACAGTGGCCCACCAGTTGCGTTGTAAATAAATGTCATTCGGCTTTCTCTCCTTCAACTTTATGCCATTAGTGCACATAGGTCATCGAACTTTCAATTTTATGCAACCAAATCTATTAAATGGTGCAATTTGTGCAATCGAATCCTCTGTCGTTAGTACCTTTATACACTCGCATTGTTGCTGACAATGACATGGTCATTTTTATACTAAAATTAAGAACACGAAATTATGCGAAAATCTTAATAGTTGTTTGTGCGAAAAGCAGTAAACTTTTTAGAAAATGTAGAGAAAAACAAATACAAATGGATAGAGTAACAATAGGTGGAATTTTTAGGGGTGAGACCGAACCGAACTCATTTCAACTTATTAGTTGTTTGTTTTGTTTTTAGGTACTTAGAATTTGGAGCAATCTTTTATGGATGAATGAGGAATGAAATTCTATAATTCACGTTTTTGCGTTTCATGCTGAGATTTTTTTCATTTGCTATTTTATTTTACATGTTCTTTTTTTTTTTAATCAGTTGTTGCTTTTGGCAAGTAGAGATTTCTGCTTTTGTTTTAGGGAAAAATAACACAAATAGTCAGCGGTAAGATGACGAACGCATTAGGAGAAGGGAGACCGCCACGATCAGCGGTAAGATGACGAACGCATTGCTGCTGCTGGCCTTAGCCATGGATGAGTTAATCGTTTTCCTTCTATGTCTTTGCAAATAACTCTATAAATCTCCCCCCGTGAGCTTGCTCAATGTTGATCATGTAATAGTTTTTTTTCATGTGGACTTTATTTATTAATATTGTAATTAATTAATTGGTCTAATAAAGCAAAGAGATAAGATTTCTTAGCGATAATGTTTCTTAATTAGTCCAATATGAGACTGTATAGTGTGGGCCGAGTTAAGCCTTATCCGTAATAAGAGGATCAGGTTACAAAACCTATATAAAGGGAAGATCGTTAAGCGCACGAGCTTCATGTGGCCGAATGAACGGATAAGAACATGAAGGAAACAATCAAAGCTAGGCCGGCTCTTCGATACAGAGATTTCTGCTTTTGTTTTAGGGAAAAATAAGACAATTGCTATTGCAATTGTGCCAATTCAGTCATAAACCTTTTTTTTTGTTAATTCAGTCATTAACATTTTGCATTTGTGACAATTCAGTCCATTTGGTTGGCCGGGGCTGATGTGAACCTTTTTTAATTATATTTTAATATTTTTTTGAATTTTTATGATTTTTATGATTTTTTTTCTTTTTTCTTTTCTTTTCTTTAGCTTTTTACTCCCAACCCTTGGGCCGGCCAGGGCCAAGACGCCCTCGCCTGGTGCTGGCGAGGGCATCCCCGCCCTTGCCTATGGCCGGCGGGGGTTAGCCGGCGACCTTTGCCGGCCCTAAGGATTTGGAGAAAATATAAAGAAAAAAGAAAAAATCATAAAAATTCAGATCAAAGAGTTAGACGCCGAGAATTATTGAAATTTATTTAAAAAAGTCTATGTTAGCGCCAGCTGGCCAAATGGACTGTATTGACACAATTACAATAGGTTTGAGACTTTTTTGATAATTTCCCCCTCAAATAGGACATAATAATCCTTTATAATTTGTTTAAAAAAGCTAACACTAATTTCGCCATTTTGAGTGGAGTGGTTGTTGATCATTTACTCTCTTTTTTTAATTTAATTATTCCTAGCACTTACTTTATGGTACTCCATTACGTTACCAAAATAAATCAATAGATAAAGAAGTCGTACAATTCAGTGCGCACAATTAGAATTATTAATGAAAGAAAAGAGCAAGGCTTTGATTACTGGCTTGCTGATGGCCCGATGGGGACGTTAAGTCCCATTTTCAATGACCTCCTACCTAATTACAAAGCCAACGGGTGGACAGCACTAATCATTTTCTTGCTTGCCGTCATAGTCCACAATTTTAATTTTAATTTTAATTTTTTGGGACTTTTTTTCTTTTTCTTCTCAATTTCCGTTTCTTTCGGGAGTAGTTACTCAATGCCTAATAAATTAATGTAAGTTCTTAAATTATGACAATCGTGGCTGACCTAAACACTCATAATCTCTAAAGAATGCAAGGGTCGGTCCGAGTCTTGATAGCTATTAGGGGTGATCGATCGGTCTCGAAGTGGGTCGGTTCCCACCTTAAAACTAGGAATCGGAACTGACAGGGCCGTTTCCCCTTTCGTGGAATCGGGAATCGACTCTACCCACCCGGGAACCGGACCGATCGGTCGGGTTCGGGTTCGGTTCCTGGGTAGGATCGAAACATACAACTTTTTTATATTATTTTTTGTTTCTTCAATTATGATCGCCACCATTCGTTGGGTGTTGTTCTTTAATTAGATAGAAAGATGATTAGAGCTTACAAGGTTGTCATACCAGCCATCAAAAAAGTTACACCCGCATGCAGTGACATCACTGCTAGTCCCTCCCAGCCTCTTTCAGTCGTCCCATCCTTATGTGCTTGGAAGATAATTGTGCTGTCTCTTTAGTTTGGAAGAGAAACAAAATTTACAAAAAATAAAAATAAAAATTTCATGGTACACTGGTATGGTCCGGTTGGTCCGGTTCCGCACAAGGAACTGGGAACCGGACTGGTTACATCCTGTTTGAAACTTTGGAAACCGGGGATTGGACTGGTGCTTGCAAATATTGGTCAGAGCCGGCCGGTCTGGTCCGATCCGATTTCCGAGTTGGACCAGGATTGGTGCTCGCCGCTAATAGCTATCGTGGCTTGGGTTAATGATAGGATAAGATATCTTCACCTATGAACAATTTTGAGGGTGCACTGCACGTGGCCAAAGCCTCCAATGCGTATGTCGCATATAAATCACTGGGTAATACCAAACCAAACAATCCTCCGTCCGGCTTAATTACACTCGATCATTGGCAAATGTGGTGATTTGAACCCGAGTTTTAAATTAGAAGGACGAAGGCACTTGTTAATGCACGGACCGACCTCGTGGCCGTGCTTGGCTTGTTGATGTAGGTTTTATAATCAATACGAGAAGACTAGCTCAAGCTCAATCAATAAGGTAGGGACCCCAGAAATGAGCACTAGCCAAAGCATCGTTCCGAAAATTGGGTTTGGTACGTTTTTGCTCATTTTGTTAGAGATGTTTTTTTTTTCTTTCTTTTTTTTTTGGAGCGGAACGTGAGTTGATACCGTATTTTGAGGATATACATAGGCAAAACCTATACAAATTATTCCTTTTTGGATAAGGTTTCTCCTTTTTTTTTTGCTCCTTAATATTGTGCTTTTTGTAGACAAATTATTTGTAATGAGTGGTTGATATACAAAAAGGGAAGGGGAAAAAAGAAAAACTTTTGGTACAACTTTGTAAGGCATACGCAGCGCATTTGAGTCCATTTCTCTTTCGAAAAGGTTAATCGAAACCGATACGTGATATTCATTATTTTTCTATTATACATTTGAGTTAGCTTTTTATGGTAGCAACTCATCATGATAACTTCGCTTATATAAGTATATTGTAGGAGACTAGCTCTAAGGATTACCTCCGGTGAATGCCAATTGACATTCTAAAAGATCTGATACGCCGAGTTGGTAAATTTCGAGTCTCTTGTTTACTCTTCTTGAGAAATTTTTACTTGACAATTTACAATAGAATATCCTCAGAAATAATATTTTTCTCGTGCTTACACGTCGGCACATTGAAAATGAATTTTTCTTGCCTAGGTATGATTCGATAACAAATAATATATGGTGCAATCGTTTAAAGTTGATGATTGCTCAGTACTATTGCCACGTGTCAACATCTAGATGGTCGGAGTCGTCCCTAACCTGAAAACCACGAATTGGATCCGTCCCACTGAAACTGAAATTATAGGGTCGGATTTTGCTCTCCTTCTGGGTCTCATCCATCATATGACTCACCCATGACATTGCCCCTCGTTTGGAATATTGCTGACTCAGCCGTCCCTATCTAGAAAATGTTAAAGAAAAAAAAAAGGCCAGCCCTTTTTCTGACGTGGACAGAAAATCCCTCGCCGCACAGCCAATAATCGTCTGCCACGTCATCCACCACAAACCGGGTCTTTCCTCTTACTTTTATTGTCCATGTTCTTTATCTGTCTAGCGATTTTTATGTATATATCGAATACAAGGTGGACTCAAAAAATCGTGGTAAAAGTAGTCGTTTGTCCAGTCTAATAGCCATCAAAATCAAATTGATAACTAATTTTATCTTACATGACTACGATTAGTTAGGAACGAGGATTAATCTTTCTTATAATTTCTTTCGTGTTTCCCTGAATAGATCAGAGTTTTAAATCATATCGTAGTATTTAGATATCTTGTTTGACCAGTGCAAATGAATTGATTTGTGTAATTTAAAGATTACAAGCTGTTTTTACGAATAGATTGTTTATGCACCATTTGACTCTATTATTAGCGAGAGATGGGTGAGAATTCGATCTAATTTACGATTGACTTATTTGTTGTACCAATTACTGACCAAGTAACAAGGAGGATAAAGAAAAGGGCAAATGACCTTTCTTGTTTAGGTCCTTTTGTTTTTTTATGTAGTTGTCGTTTCCTCGCGTTTTGCCTTTATAAAAGGAGAGACGGTGGCGGTGGGGTTCCCAATCCCCCTCTTCCTTTCGCTTCTCTCTTCGTTTGAAGCTCTCCGTAAGGAAAAGCTCTGCTTCTTATCAGTTCTTGACTTGTTTTCCTTCCTCTTTCGTTTCGCCATTGAAACGCCTCCATTTGCTTAACGATTCTCTTCGATCCCATCATCATGGAGATGCCAGTCATGAACAGACTAAGCGATTTCGAAGCGGGCATAAGCTCTCTGCAAGACCCATCTTTTCTCTCTCAGTTTCTCTCGTTCTCCGTCAGAACGATTGCGCAGGCCTACAGTTTCTGGAAGTGGGGTGCTTTGATCCTCGCGCTCGTCGCGTCTTTCGGCACCATAATCAACCGAATCAGGTTCCTCGTCATCAAGTACCAGAACGACCACGTTTCGGCGTCGCCGGCGCAGTCCCAATCTTTTCTCAGAAGCTGCATAGATCGTAGCGAAGAAGACGATGCCTGCTCGTCATCGTCTTGCTCTGCTTCTTCTTCAGAAACGGAGGAAGACGAAATCGAGCTTATGAGCTCGCCTCTCGAAGACCCATCTCGAAACCACGAAGTTTTCGTCGTCAAGGGCTCGGCGAGTGCGCAGCGCGAAGGCATGAGCTCGAATCTCCGGCGAAGGCGGAGCTTCTTCTGCGACCACTTATCGGGCTTCTGCGACCGAACGAACGTCGTCAAGCTCTGGAATCTAGGGCTCGAGATTGGATTGGACCCCGAAGGAGAATCTCCGACTTCGTTTGGGGACGCAATCTCCATCACCGACTTGACCACGGGACAGAGATTGAGCTCGTTCTCATCCGGCACGTCTGGGATCCCGGCGATTTCCGCCACGCCGTTGCAGTCGCCGGCGGCGATTTTGTCCGCCGGGGTGAGCAGCTCGGGGAACGTGGCGCTGAGGGTGTGGGACAGGCGCACGGGTCGCCGGGCGCCGTCCATAATCGCGGAGTGGGCTCCTCGGTCGGCGGCCAACATCGAGCGGGTCAACTGCGGCGGCGAGGAGAAGCTGTTCTTGGAAGCGGGCGGCGAGCTGATGATCGGGGACATGAGGAACGTCAGCTCGCCGCTGAAGAGCGTGACGGAGTCCGACGTGGAGACGTGGTGGGACGCCGACGCGGTCATCGTCTCGGACGAGTTGGTGAGCGAGTCGAGGGCTGAGCGGTTCTGACGGGGTTGTGACTTGTGAGTCCGGGGTTCCTTGTTTCGCCGGTGGGTTCGGTCTGTCGTGCTTTAGAATAATGGTCAACGCGGTGGGGTCGAAAAAAACGTGGTGAATTCGACTCGCGTCTGTAAATACGATTTTCACCCCTCCAATTAATATTTCCTCCTCAATTTTACCGCACATTTGTTTCGCGTGCTTCTTTTTTTAATTTGTTTCTAAATAACGTGATGGTGAATATTATTATTGTCCATATAGACTTCTATAGGGCTCAATCAGTAAGAACAAAAAAAAAAATTGATAAATAAAATAATTAAGAAAAATCAATTTGAGAAATGATTGGGCAGACAGCCAATGTCTTGATGTCTGATTACGCAGCTTCTGCCACAAATCTTCTTTCCTGATATAGCTTCCTTGCAGCGAAGGTTAATGATAGATTTGCATAATCATTTCATTCATTTCCGCAAAAACCAAGAAACAAACAAACGAGTTTCAAAACAGAATAATAAACTACAGATCACATGATAAATCATCGAAACAACGATAAAGGTCACACGCTCAAAGAGCAAATCTCTGACTTCTTCAAATCAAAATCGGCGGCTGATTACCGAATTTGTCTTCAGTAACGAGCACACACCGGGAACTCCATTTGTTGCTACGGCTTTGCCTTTCGACGGTGCGCGTCCAGATTGGGCGTTTCCGACACCATCGCCGTTCAGAGTAAAAAGGTTGAACGAGCACTGATTTGACGTTGAGAGCAAAACCTTCATGAAGCACCAATGATCTCCTTGAAAGCTGGACTTGTACATCAATGAAACTCGAGGGAAGCGAAACTTCGAAAACATATACGCGAAAACCCCAACTATGGAACTCCTCGAAACGGGAGAAAAACGTTTTCAGATCTAGACTAGATTGAAAGATAAAATTTTCCAAACAGGAGGAAAGTAAGAAAAGCAAGATAAGGAAAACTAAATTAGTTAAAGAATGTGGAAGGGGAGGAAGAGATCTAGCTCAATCCCTCCCCTCCATGGAGGTTGAAGAAAGTTTTGTGAAGGTGAGAGAGAGAAAAAGGTCGCGGCTAGGTTTTGGGGGATGAAGAGTTTTTTTTCTTCTTTCACTTTTGTTCTTTTTGGGACTTTTCTTGTCCAAGTAATTGCTAATTCGAAGGCAATAGGTGTCTATGACCACCAAAAAAAAAAGGGAAGGCAATAGGTGTCACTTGCCAACTAACATTAAATCCACGTTACGTTTTTTCAATCGTGTCGTCTTTTCCGATGGATAATTGGGATAAATTATCGAAAAAGTCCTAAATCAATTATATCAATTCAGTCCTAAACTTTTCAATTTGAATAATTTATTCCTAAATTTTTTTGACGATTTGCTAATTCAGTTCTAAATATTTCAATTGTGTCAATTTAGTCCGAGACATTTTGAGATTTTACCAATTTAGTCATAAACATACTATTTAGATAATTAGCAGAAAAAACTACATTGACAAATTCGAAAAAAGTTTGACAAATTCTAAAATGGCTTGAGACTAAAATTGATAAATTGTCAAAATATTTAGGACTAAGTTGGCACGATTGAAAAGATTAGAACTAAATTGACAAACCATCCAAAGGTTTACGACTAAATTAGAATAATTTTAAGATTGAATTGGCTGCTGTATAATAGATTTATGACTTTTTGGACAATTTTCCCGTTCAATCATCGAGGTAGAAATGCTTAACACTCTGTGCAATCAATTTTTTACACTTCATTTTTCAAATCAGAGGAGAATCCAACATCCATTTTTGGGGCTCTTCGTGACGTTTCTTCCAAGCATCGACATGGGCGAATTGCTTTACCCACGGAAGCTCTTCTTCAGGTCAAAGGTTGATTGCCCACAACACACAGCTTAGAAGAAAAGGCCCTGCTCCTAAAATTAAGTATCTAAAATGCTGATTTTTCCTTTTTTGGTTAAAGTTTATCAACTTATGAATTGGAGATTGGAAAGGTGGTTGAGACTCGGAAGAACCTCCTTAGTTTGGAAATACATACAGATTTAGGACATTGCAATCAAGGACAGCAAGGAAATCAAAAAGTTGGGTGCTACCCCATTACTTCAATGATTGTACGTTCCTTAATTGGAAATGGGAAGTCTGTCGTACCTAATGAGGTTTGGCCATTTTTTGGGAAAATTATCAAAAAAGGTCCTTAATCATTTGTACTTTTGCCAATTCAGTCATAAACTTTTTAAGTTTGCTGATTTAGCCATAAAATTTTTCACATTTTGCTAATTTAGTCCTATTAGCTGGAAATTACGGATGTGGACGCCAGTCATCCTATGTGGCACCATCGGCGCTGACGTGGATAATTTTAATAATATTTTAATATTTTTTTTCGATTTTTTATTTTATTTTTTCTATTTTTATTTTTCCTTTTTTCCTCAGCTGCCTCCACCACCATCGGCCTTTGGCGAGGGCCGCCCCCACCAGCCCTCAGCGAGGGTTGCTCTCGCCAAATCTAGCGAGGGTGGCACTCGCTGGGGGCCGGCGGAGGTGGAGGCTGCTGTGGAAAACTGAAAAAGGAGAAAAAAGGAAAAAGGAAAAAGGAAAATAGAAAAATTTAAATAAAAAATATAAATATAAGTAAAAATATTAAAATATTATTAAAAATTGTTCACGTCAGCGCCGGCGGTGCCACGTAGTGCGACCGGCATTCACGTCAGCGATTTCCGATCAATAGAACTTAATTGGCAAAAGGTGAAAAGGGTTAGAACTGAATCGGCAAACTTAAAAGCTTTAGAATTGAATCGGCAAAAGTATAAAAGGTTTAGGACTTTTTCGACAATTTTCCCACCATTTCTTAAAAGAGTACTCAGACTCAGGCTCTCAGAGGCTTATTGTCGGAAGCGCACACGAGCAAATAAGTAGCGGGTCAAGCGCGCACTAAGCTCGGCACGTCAAATCTCGAAAGAGCTATCCTAAAGAAAAATGGAGCTGGGTTTATGAGCATGCAACTTAAACCGTCCATATGTGCTCGATCTCGGACTTCGTTCACTTCAACTGCGATATCTCGAGAGTTTGGCTCACTTATGCACTTTGTCATTCCCTTCTCTTCACTTGTATAATCTAAGAAGCAATTGAAATAATTTTCCGAGAAAAGCGCCGTGACCTTACTCGACGTATTAAATTGAAATGATTCGGAAGAATCATATTTAGCGAATCGTGATACTATTGATGACGAAGGGTTAGAATTGACTAACAAAAGAGTTAGTAGACTGGCTTAGTGCCCGCTTAAAAGCCTTCGGTGACGCGTTACGAGCCAGGCCAGGCACGGGGAGCATAAGATATGCAAACGGTCGTGCTAAACATGGCCTATTGATGTGGTCTACGCAGAATAGTGGATAATTGACTCCGCCTCAAGATTACATGGACCATATGGGCAGAGGACAGCGACGCCTAGTGATTTAAACTTTTCACGTTTTTGTATTCAACTCTTGTAAATACCCATTTTATTAAGCTTAAGCATTCCTTATTCTCACTATAAATGCAATCTCCTAAGCACTTTGCTCCCCACATTTTCTACGGAAAATTGTCCAAAAAATCTTCAACTTATTTGCACTTTTTCCAATTCAGTCATAAACATTTTCATGTTTGCCAATTGAGAGCATCTGGCTAATAATAGTTGGAAATCGTTGACGTGGACGCTGAACATCATACGTGGCATGGTCGGCATTGACGTTGACAATTCTTAATAATTAATTTTCTTTTAAAAATTCTTTTCTTTTTCCTTATTTTCTTTTCTTCTCTTATTATTATTATTATTATTATTATTATTATTATTATTATTATTTTTTGTATATTGTGGTTAGAAAGCGTCGCCGGCCCTCACCTTGTCAAATTTACAATGGGGAGCAAATTGGATGGTCAAAATTCTTCGGCCATGAAACATTCATTTCCTTTGTCCAAGAGTAATACCCGATGCCAAAAGACACTCTTCCTAAGTGAACAATTTTACATAGATATGACATTCAAGTGAGCGAATAAATTTTTTTTTATAAAGTGCCGCACAAAAATTATGACACTTGTGGTGAAAATGATGTTAATAAAGTATTTTGTCCTAATTTCTAATATCATGTAATTTCTTTGGGGAAAGTATCATGCTTGGCTTGAGCTTTAGAGAGCTCAAATTGATCTGTGATCGTATCACTGCGAAATTTTGAAGTTCGGAGTATTGCTAACATATTTGCTCTTCATTATTGTGTAATTAGTATCCCAGTACAGGGTCGTCGAGGGTTGAGTCTGTCTATTTGTCAGATAACAGCAAGTTAAGACATGTTTTCCTTAAGTTTATAGCTGAAAAATCGTACTCATTTGGCTAACGGAATATGTTTTGTTTTTTCTAGGGAAATACTTCTCTGACAGTATTGTTAGGGACTGCACAATCTCAACCGTAGATTCACACACCATCACTATGTATTTTGCATAAAGCACTCATTGACTAGGAGATCGTGTGGTAAAAAATAACCGACAGTACTGTCAAACTATTAGGCTAGTAGCTTCATTTATGTACATTGAGGCCCTTCTATCATTCCGGGTAGTCCAAGTAGTTCAAAAAACACAAGGAAGAAAAGGACGGACACCAACTGCAACAGGCATTGCGAAAGCATGAGTGATCGAAAGAGTTCATAAAGAAAAGTCCACAGCACAAGCACTTCCTCAACCCGAGCGGGTCGCGAATCTAGAAGCCCGGGGGATTGTAGACGATGAAGCTGATGCACTGCACTTGGCGCTTGTTGTCGAACCTGATGATCCGGATGAACGAGTTGGGATAAGCCTTCGTGGCCTCCTCCAGTTCCTTCAGCACCTGGGCCGAGTCGGTGCACCCGAACAATGGGGAGCTTCCACATCGTCCAGTACCGCCCATCGTCGTACCCAGGGGACTTGTGGTTCTCCCCGGTACACAAACCCCTTCTGCGCAAGGTCGAGATCGCAAACACAAACATCTGATTTCGAAGACACATTCCTAAACGAGTGCTATTTAGAGAGGATGAAGAGGAAACGTCACCTCGAGCTCGAATTCGAGGCAAGGAATCCATCCCATGCGAAGAAGGTAGTCAACTTCCTTAGCCAAGGATTCGGAAGAGAGGGGAGGGAGGTAGGACAGCGTTTCGAACTTCTTCTTGCCGATCGGAGGCCACACCTGATGGTCGCCATTAAAGTCGTCTTAGCACCATGTTCCACTCTTTAGTATTTCTGTCCTAGAGCTCGAGTGCATACAAATCTCAAGATCGACGAAGTCCGAATGTCGCACCAAGCATGCCATTTCGAAGCCGAGTCGAGTTTAAATACAGTGGAATTGACTCCATGCAATTTTAATTAGTCATTTAGAGATTAGCATTGTTGTTATTATACACAATGTGAGAGTGATAGAGTCTACCTAACGATTATAATACAAGTCTAAGTACCCGCATGCATTGGACTCTGCCACCATTGCTGGAGAGAGAGAGAGAGGTGATGTCCTCCTTCGACTTGCGGGTGACCGGGAAAGCGGAGGCGGACCTGAGGCCGGCGAACGGAGCGACCATGGTGACCTGAGCCGGGGGCGGCCCAGATGGCCGGAGACGAGAGCATTGAGGACGAGGCCATCTGAGATCTCTCCTTGGTGCAAAGCTGTCTTCAACACGACACAGGGCCTATCACTCTCTTCTCGTTGCTTGAGGGTATATTGCAAACCATGCCCTCTATTTATAGCTCCACTCGACCTCTCAATTTTAGGATGTAAATTCCACTTAAATTGGGGGAAAAAAGAAGAAGAAATAATTTGCAAAATAAATGTGAAAATGGGGAAAAAAAAAAAAAAGGAATTTGTGGGCTTGGACGGATTTAGCAGTCGGGGCATTTTATCCGGATAAGAGACGCGATGGACACAATTTTTTTTTCTCTTTTTTCCTAATTTTTTATTATTATTATTGATTTTACTTGAACATCTCGGGTCCTCCATTTGATTAAGAAGAAGGACAAAAAGGACCACCAATTGGGAAAATTCTCTGACAAATAGTCTTAATCTCGTGGCGGCCCGGCCCGGCCCGACCCGACCATCAGTTGTTTGTTTTGGTTCAATAAGGACGACAACAAGCCAATGCTTTTCAGTACTCATTCGCCGTATACGCGTCGGTTTTGAACGGACCCGAGTTGTATCGACATCGATCGCAGAAGTCTATACTTTACTGAATGACTACGCTGTACGGAGTTAAACCTCGGTTATCTTGATCTTGGTAAGTAAAGCCTTAATTGTCTTAAGATATTAGGGTTTGATACGACCGAATAATTACCAAAAACATAACTAAACCCACTGTACGAATATCAATACGGTCTTAAACCTTTTAATTTGGCCAATTTAATCTTAAACCTTTTAGCAATTTACCAAGTTAGTCCTCCAGCTAATTTTTTTTCTTGTAATCGTTAAGGTGGACGCTAACCGTCCTAGAAGGCCGGCGCTGACGTATATAATTTTTGCAATTTCTGAAAAATATTTCTGCATTTTTCATATCTTTTTTTTCTTTTCATGATGGATGGCGAGCATGAGGCAGCCCTTACTGACCATACTGAAAAGTTAAAAGAAAATAAAATAAAAACACAATAAAAATTCAGGAATTTATTTTAAAATTTTACAAAAATTGTTTATTCAAAACTAGGGATGAGCGGTTCTTGGTCCGATCCGGTTCCCCTCAAGAACCAGGAACCAGACCGGTGGTCTCGGTTCTCAATTTTCGAAACCGAGAACCGAACCGGATCGACCGATCCGATTCTCGGGCGGTCTAACGGAACCGATAAATTGTCCAATATCTCATGATATTCCAAAATAACACAACCGATAACTTCCGATTGGCCGAGTGATTCGCTTGTTACTTGCTTAAGATGGACTTGTTTCTCGGAACTTCAATGTAATTATCTGAAGATGGTCTCCAGGAGCCTTCATCTGCAGCCTTGGATAGTACCCGAGACTTGAAGTTTATAGAGTTGCTGAAGTGACTAATTAATGCACCGAGTGCATGAATTGTTGCAATTCAAGCTTCAATTCAGCCTTGGTGTGAGACAAGATGTTTTAATGAATTCCTTGGATACCACTTGAACCTCCATTGGGAATGTACTTTACCAAAAAATCGACCGGTCCGGTTCGATACCCCCTAGACCCGGGAACGGGACCGCCAGACACCGGTTCCAATTTTAAGGACCGGGAATCGGACCGCCGCCCTTTGAAACCGGGAATCGGACCACCGGTCCAGGCGGTTCCTGGTTTGGTCGGTCCGACTTGCTCACCCCTACTCGGAGCTGACCTACCTTCTCCAGCCATGTCACATAAATTAGCCAGAAGGACTACATCATTAAAAGATTTTGAATCGCATTGGTCAAATTTAAACCAAAAAAAAGTTAAAAAGTTTTAATAGTGAATTGACATTTAGATTTATGACTTTGTTTGGCATCCTAAGTTCAAGGAGCTGATTGGGGGTTTGCCGCCTCGTCCAGGAATGAGGTGCTCCGTTCTGATTCAATTATGTTCTACCATATCTCTATCTCTCTCTCTCAAACTTTGCTTAACTTGAAAGAGATCAATTTCTGTGGGGCACCCCCAATGCATTGGATACAATGATGGGGTCTCGCTCCCAGTGCTGCTTCTTTTCTTGGACGATGGAGATCGCCCGTTGAGTTTGTGGTTATGGAGTGGCTTGAAACGAGAGGCAAGGACTGCCCCATCAGTGTTCTTGTGATGTTCCCTTCTTTCTTCAGAGTCTAGAGAATTCGTTCAAGTTTCACGGCTCCCACTCTTCTTCTACTCAGACTGATCAGATCGTACCGCCAAGGCGCCGCCAGCCCCGTCGTTTTCATCTTCTTTCGGCCTCAAATGGCACGAGTTCACCTACTCCATTGGCATACTATAGATGGGGTTGAGATATATTTCCAAGGGTCGAGATATATTTCCAAGGGTCGAGCTCTAGTACCCGAAGGCACGGTGCCACTACAATCTTTCGCCGTTAAATTGAAACGCGGCAGAGCTCATACGGTCAACATATCTCAACCCCGGATGATTGTAAATTTTTTCGCTTTTCGATGGAATGAGCTCACCCCGTTAAACTTTGAGCATCGAATCAAAGGTGTCTTGAGTGGCGTTTGCTTAGGATAGTAGACTAGAGATGGTGAAGAGGAGGAGAGGGATGGTATTGGCATCAAGTGATTTTCCAGAAATGCAGTTTCCCTATTCTTTTTCCCCTTTTGTTCTCTGGGAAAAACAGGAAGAAGAGTTGTGGGGCGAGTTCACAGATTATCAAACGCCTCCTCGCAAACTATCACCAAATGATTTTCCAGGCTTCATACTAAGTGGCGAGTTTGAAAAAGAAATACTGTTTGAACTCTTTACTTCGAAAGCCATGTCAACGAAAAGTTTCATGTTCTTATAGTCAACATAGGTATCGTTTGGTATAAAAAAAAAATCACCTATTACGGAACTTAAAGGTCGATTCAGATGAATCAAAGGATTAAAATTTGACTTTCCATGCTGTGGAATGTAATCACAGAAAATATGAAATGGTACGTATTCATGTGGTTCTTCTTGATGAGGCGGTGCATCAGATACTTCTCTATCTTAAGTATCTTGCTTATTAGTTGGATTTTCATAAACCCTTTTGTCGATTTAGAACGAACTGCTCCCTGGAACTAGTCGAGTTACAACATGGGTCATCGTCTCCAAGATTTGCTCTGTGGGACGAGGAAATATATATTTGGTGGAGGATTTTCATATGCTAAGAGCAACTTATTGTGTTGTTAGTAATAACAAGCTCACGATTCACTCTTCATGCCAATGTAATCGTGGAAGAAATTGGAGACGCTGACGTGACAATATCTGCGATAGAAATTGAGTATCAAAACCAATGTAGTTGGATCGAAAAGACTGTCTATAAGTGTTTTTTGGTCGGAAAAAGATATTTCATTAACTCAAAGTAGAACTCAGTTTCTTAACATCTAAACAAAGGATATCTAAAAGGACTTGTGGGGGCTTAGACAGCCAATTAAGGGGAGGGTTTTTTTTCGTTGGGCTTTTGCAATCCAGTCTACCAAATGCTTGGCTTCACGTGGACAGTAGGCTAAGTTCAGATTCTTGTACTGGGCCAATTTTGCTTGCAGACATCCACCCAGGCCCGCATGTTCCACGGGCTTTGATCTGCGCCCGAAACATAGCTTATCAACGAAAGGCTATCACTTTCCAGTGTTAGCTTCAGTTCAGTTCAGTTCGTGCATTCAACTCCCAGTTCTCTTCCAAGTACACCAGCGACTCCAACAAGGCTAGGGTTTCAATTTCAATCGCAAAAGAGGCTAGCTTCGTTTTTGCAAATCCATCCACAAGACAGCCTTTTGAGTCTCGGCACACCCCTGCAGTTGCTCGCTCCCACGTTCCTTCAACCAAAGATCCATCTATGTTTAGCTTGAGAGATCCAGCTGCTGGAGGAATCCATTGTACATGTAGGTGGCTCCGAAAATTACTTCCCTTTTTAGCTTTTGGGTTCCATCTAAGATAATTCTCCTGTGATGCGAGGCTGCTTCAATTACTGAGTTTGGGTCGAGCTGGGATGCACGGAAGATGGCCTCGTTTCGTGCCTTCCAAATGTGCCAAAGAACTGATGCAATTTCCTCCTCCGATGGTGAGCTGGCCGTCAATTCAAACCTTTCTGTGATCCACTTATCAAATCGAGTTATGTTTTGGTGCGATATGGTAATTCTCAACCTCGACTCAGTCCATACCTTCTCAGTCCAGGGGCATAACAAAAGAATGTGCTCAACCGTCTCAGGCGCTTGGTGGCAGAGAGAACAAATGGGATCAGGTAAAACTTTCCTCTTAAATAGATTTTCCTTCGTCGGTAATGTGTTTTGGCATGCACTCCACAGAAAGAGATGAACTTTGGGATATACATGTAGTTTCCAAATTTTCATCCATAGTAATCTTAGTGTCTGATAAGAGGAGGAAGGTTGAATGATTTGCTTTTGCAGGTTTTGTTGTTGTAGTCTATTATAGGAGCTCTTCACGGAAAACTCCCCTGATTTATTTCCTGTCCAAATGAGCCTATCCTCCCCTGCATCTTTGCTTAATGGAATTGCTTTGATTTCGCTCACTACATGCTCTTCAAACAATTCATACAGCCTATGTTTCTCCCATGTCATATATCCTTGGTTGATTAGTTCCTGCACCAAAATAGGATCTTCCCTGTTTGATGGTCTGCCTATCACTCCAGTTGACAACCACCTGTCCTCGCAACTATTTATGGACTTCCCATTACGCACCATCCATCTAACATCTCCAATAACAGCTTCTCTGCCTATGATCAGACTTTGCCAACCCCATGAGGGCCTAGATCCCCTCCTTGCATTCCAAAACTCTCTCTGAGGAAAGTAGAGGCCTTTCAATAATCTGCTCCAAAGGGCTGTTGGTGAGTTTACTAATCTCCATACTTGCTTTCCTAACATCGCCTTGTTGAAAGAAATAAGATCTCGAAAACCCAGCCCTCCATTATCCTTTCTAGTTTTCAGAATTTCCCATCCCTTCCAATGCATTCCGGATTTGGCTTCGTTTTTTTTCCACCAAAAATCCGCAATCTTTTTTTCAATAGCTTTGCAAACAGAGATTGGGATTTTGAATATGGACATGGCATACTGTGGTAAAGCTTGTACTACTGTTTTAATGAGAGTCTCCTTGCCAGCCTTGGACATTAGCGTCTCCTTCCAAGCCTCTAATTTCATGTTTACTCTCGTAAGAATCCAGGAAAACATTTGTCTTTTTCTTTTAGATTGACCCCAATCTAATGGAATCCCTAAGTACTTCCCTGTCTTCTCGATGATCGGAACTCTCAGTTCATAAGCCATATTCCGGCGCAAGGATTGTGGACAACCACTGCTAAAATAAACTCCAGATTTGTTCAAATTGATGGCTTGACCTGTTGCAAAGCAATATTGGTTCAGAACAGCCGCTAGGTTTTGGCATTCCTCAATTCTTCCATCCAGGAAGAAAATAGTATCATCAGCGAATAGAAGATGAGACAATGTAGGGCAAAATCTATTCAATTTTATTCCTTTAATGCTGCCATCTACAACTGCTTTTCACATAAGGTGGGATAGAGCACTTGCCACTACAATGAACAGGTAAGGGGAAAGGGGGACTTGATGAAAGTATGACGTCTATGACGATTTTCCAAAACATAAGTGTAGGAACTACTGATAGTATGTATCATTGGCCAAAGTATGGGAGGAGCAATAAGTTTGAGAAAGGTTAACGAAGCCACAATGAAAAGCATAGATAGATTTCCTTCTACAGTTCTTTATGACTCAGATACTCAAAAGAATGCTAAGGCGGCTGCTGTAATAGAGGGAACTTTGGTTGGAGCTGGCCTTCTCCCAGATCTGATGATCTACTTGCCATTCAACTTACTGTAGGTGGAGTTAAATTCCCCAGGTCTAATGCTGTGGATCTGGTGAAATTCCTTGGTGCTCATCATGAAGAAGTTAAATAAAAAAGAAGCATGGAAGTTACTAAGCCCTCATGGTACCAAGGTTTTATTGGCACGAGAACTCATTCGGTGGAGGCCAAATGTTCTGAAGCACGCTTTTATTGAAAGGCTTGCTATTTTAAATAGATTGCAGATCAAAGATAGGATGCGTATGGCGGTATTCCATTGATGGGTGTTTGTCTGCTGTGTGAGAAGGAAGATGAAACAAGAGAACATTCCCCTCACCAATGCTCTTTCTCAAGACAACCTTTTCTAACTTGGGGAGTACTCTGTTCCTTTCCTTTCAAGCATTGTAGATTGAGGCATTTCATTTGAAGGTCGACAAGGCAGGAGATTCCTAAGAAGTAAAAGCTGTTCCTAGGTACCCTGGTGTTTCAATGTGAAGCGGTATCTGAATTCTGTGTTTTCAGATTGATGCATTATGGAACTCACAAATGTTGTCTAATTTCCAAGAGCGATTTAAAGAAAGAAAAGTCTGAACAATCAAGTCGATCACTTTTTTCCTGTTGAATCCAACCAGCAGATTTCTCCTCGATGATGCATAATGTAGACCCTTCTTGACAGATCACCTGTCTTTCTGCGACACGGTTAGCGCCACAAGACGATCACCTTGCATCATATCTGTCCTAATGGGGCCATACCTAGCTTGTAACTGGACGTGTCATTAAACGATGAGATGATTACCATGAATCCATTAACAAATGCTCCAGAAAATTGCTTCTTTATTTTGTCACTTACAGAGTCCAAAGTTGCTGTGAGTTTTTAAGCACAGTGCCGACCGTGATTTGTGGGAGGCAATCTCCATGACTTCTTCAGACAGGAGTATAACTGATGATATCTAAGTGGAAGCAGCCAAATTTGTGGATTGAGGCGGGCAATGTTGGTTGATTGCGTGGATATAAGTGACAACAGTATGCTCCATTGCGTTTCTCTGCACCGGCCAAAAGTGAATCCTAATGTAGGGATCGACAATTGCTAGATGATAATCCTGCTGTTCTGTATCGGCACTCTGTGCATGCGGAATGAGTGTTACTTTGTGTTTCCCTTCTCGTGGATAAGTCATTAGTGTCCGATTTCTCACTGCAATTGCGAGAGATGGAATGTTACATGTCTGTTTAACGTCATTATTTGATCTATTAATCGGCCATGCCGAATTAGATTGATGAAACCAGTCAAGTTGGCATCTACCATATACAGATTCCCTTTTCTTGTGCGACGGGATGATACTTGAAGATGTCCATGACTCCGATAATGGTGGAGCAAACCGCAACTGAGGACTGCTTCGAATCGCTGTGTTCTTGGAGAGATTTCTAATTTAATCACCCTCTTTCTCCTTTTTATCTTTATTTAGAAAAAGGCGGCTCGAGAAGATTTGTGCCGTAAATCACAACGAAAGTCCTGAGATGCCTATTCCATTTCATGGATGTAGCAGCACATGTTGAGTTTTTCAGACACAATATTTTCTTGTTCGACCCCGTAGAAGTCGATTAAGTTTGAACCTAAGAATGCACTGGAATTATGATGTCCTTGGCGTGCAGATCCTTGAATCTTGTTCAAATATGCGATAGCACGATCTCTTCTTGTTCAAATGTTTGTCAAACCCAGTACAGGGGACTGATATGTGCCCAAAATATCTACTCGGGGACGCTCTGAAGAGGTGTGATTGTCACCGAAGCCGTGGTTGTTCTTATCGAAGAAACAGTGATGCCTTATCAATATCTACTGCTATATGTACTTTGACAAAGGCTGCGAAGGAAAAAGCGAATCGTAATGCAACTCGATCAATCTCAGATGTTGGGATGCCTGGGTATGCATAGAATCAGCTCAATCGGGGTCTAAATAGCTGTAAGTTTTCGATCCATCTAGTGCTGATGTATGGTGCTGTGATCACCAATTCATCACGGAATATCTTGCGTTTTCAAGATTATGAGACGTGACCAAAGCAAGTGCTAAGACTTTCAAACAGCATATCAACCTAAGATTGCAATGAGAAAATGTCTATCAAAGAACCGAGAGTTTTTCTATAAGAACGCACATGCCAACCCGCTTTCAGGAACATATAAATCAAATGTTCGCTGCAAATTTTTCCGCTAGCCTTTTGCAAGTAATTTAAGCAGTTCGGCTAATTGCACGCCTTGCCTTTGTGCCATCCAATGTCGGAGGGATTTCTTTCTACGTTCGTTTACCATTCCGACAACGAAGATCTCGATGTCGCGGGGTTAAATCAAGACTCTGTTATGGATACAACGCCTAAATTCATATGATTCAGTAGTAAAAGACTAAACAGAATATTCAAACTCTCATGTCGCGACCTAAAAATTCGAGAAATTTCAAGGTTAATGGATTACCAATTTAATTAAATGAATTAACTAACCTAGTCCGAGCTCTTCCAAGCTCTACCAATTCGCAACTTACTTTTGCATGATTTTTATCAAAAGATTTTCATTTTCGGAGTCGCCACTAATCTTTTTTGGTAGGTAGATTAAATACCTAAATAAAGTATCGAGAGAATACTTTATTTTCTGCAAACCATAGATTTATTAGGTTTGGGGACTTGATTACGTTAATTTTTCGATTAACGCCCTTTCGGTACCATTTTTATGATGAAAGACTCGAATTGGCAAATTTAATTGATTTAACTTGAAGATCTTAAGGTGCAAGTTTTTTGGGGGGTTTTCTTGATTTAATGAAATGTTATACATGAATGCAACTATATGAATGCAAATATGACATGAAATGCAAAGTCTAATTATATGATGTTATGACGAAACATTCTAACTTATATGACATGTGTGATGATTTTTGAAAAATTGAATTTTGATGCACATAAATATGAATTCTATCCTAGATGACATGCAATATGAAATCTAATCTATAATGGCATAAGACATGATTTGATTAAAATACATGACATAGCATAAATGACAACCAAGAATGTCCTATCATGGCATGCGAAAATTTGAGACTATTCTAGCCTAAATGACATGCAAATTAAACTAGTAAAATTAAAACTATGTTCTAAATGAAATATGCATGAATGACATGGAAATATGCATGAACTATACTATATGAAATGCATATGAATGACATTTTTTTTTATGAATTTTTGGTTTACTTGATGTGTCAAAGAGACCAACTCGGAAAAATTAATGATAATTAACATAAATTAAAGATTGATTTCTCAAAGTTTAATGTTATATTAAAAATCATCTTAACTTTTAAGTTCCAAAAAATTCATTCAAAAATATGACATTTTTATGATTTTCTTTTAGAAAAAATGACTCAAATAAAAGTATAATAAACCTTGAGCATAATGCACCTTATAATCCGATTTTTCTAATAAATTCGCCTCGTATCCAAAGTTCAGGGTTGGAAGGGGAATTTTATTCACGTCATACCCCGAGGGTGGGGTCGGATCGTGAATTTTAATATTGGACTAAAGTCGTACCCAAATATTATGGATCGGATAGTGAAGTCCAATTTTATGAAATTTGTTGATTCGATCCCAAGGCATGGGATGTAACGGATAATTTCAATGTGCGAATGAGATCATACTTCGGGGTGAAGTCGAATAGCCATCCTTTATGCACATATTTTCCTCGGGACTTAGGCACATGGGAGCATCTATTATACTCAAGGTAAATTATAAAATTATTTGAATTAAACTATAGTATAAAATAAATGCAATTTTCGGCCAAATAAGGGTAGGTGCAGAATTATAAAGGGGCAAGATTGCCCTATCCATTAAGGATTCACATCTTGAAAAAAATTAGGAAAATTATCTCATGAGATTTTCAAAATATTTCAAATAATTATCCAAATTTTTAAGATACGTTCAATATTTTCCGAAAATTTCAAATTAAACCACGAGATATGCCCAAATATTCGAAAATTATGCGCAATATCTCCAAGATATGATCCGCAACAAGATATGCCAAATATTTCAAAGATAAGCACAATAATTTGCTCAAAATTCAGATAATTCAAGTTTAGGCAATAGGAATTCTTATAGATATGCTCAAAACAAATCCGAAAATATGCACAATATTCCCAAGAAATGTTTCAAATTCAGAAATTCAATTTAGGCAAACAAGGATGTTACCTGATTCGAATCTTGAACCAAAACTTGCGCACTAAGCTTGGATGATTGGACCGATCGGCTAGGCTTGTCACACACGGGATTGAGGACTCGGCAAGGTGAATCTACGGCAGCAAATTTGCACCTTTAGTAGCACCGAATCAGCAAGTAATTTGCGCAAAAAAGTGTGGTAATTGTCCCCGAAAAGCGAGCAAAAACCTGCACTATTTATAGAGTAAAACTGTCCAAAACGAGGCTATTTTGGACTCAAAATAGCAGTGAAATTGAGGCTGAACAGCAGCTGAAACGTCCTCAAAATAGTGGCAAAAAGTCCTCCGAGCAATGGGCGAAAACTGCACTGAATAGTTAGTAAGAACCGCTCAAAACAGCAGCAAAAACGGCTTGAACAGCAAAGAAAATCGACCCGGGACAGCAGCAGAATTGGCACAAGACAGCAGCACCACCCAAGCTCGAACAGAGGTGGAACGGTCCTGGACAGCAACTCCGAACAACACCTCGAACTAGGCCCCAACAGCAGCGAACAGGGACTGAAAGATTGAGCAATCGACACCGAACGGCGGCAAATCTCGACCCCGAACAGTGGCGGTGCAGGGCACGGCAGTGGTGGCGCCGAGTCGTCGTACGCGTAAAGCTGACTTGATGTGGATTCGTGTCTCATTGTACTCTTGATAATGTTTGACCAAATCTTCTTTTTCTTCAGGTTTAGACCACGTGGGAAAGAACCAATGACGCAGCAAGAAAGCAAACTCGGAACAACTCCAAGGAACTCGAAAGTTTTGATTCAATATTGATACTGTGATACCCCTCAGTTACAGAGATGGACGTCCTATATAGCGATAGGACTCCTTTTGGAAATCAAATAAGTAAAGATAACATCAAATAAACTGAATCTAATCTAATCAAACAGAATATTTAAAATTAAAGATAATTACGAATTTTCTAAATCAGAAAAACTGCCGAGATTTTCGGCGATTCTGACAATCACGTAATTCTAAATAATTGCACCCCAACTGTTCTACATCATTCCCTCCCTCTGCGGAAGAACTCGCCCTCGAGTTATTATCAGGATAGAGGGGAGTATCAGGAGAATGATACTCAAATAAGTCAGCCACATTAAATGTAGGAGAAATGTTGAGATCATCAGGGAGGTCAACCACATAAGCATTGTCGTTGATCTTCTTCAATATTCGGCAAGGACCAACCTTTTTGTGCTTCAGTTTATTATAAGTACCAACAGGGAAGCGCTCCTTTCGCAGAAAAATCATGACCTCATCGCCTACTTCAAAAGTCTTCGAATGGCGCCGTTTATCAGCATCTTCTTTATACTTGGAATTCGAAGCAGCTAATTGGCGAGTAACATCTGCTTGGACTTCCTGAATTCTGGTCGCCAAATGCTCTGCCGCGACACTATAGCCTGAAATCTTGGGCAAGGGAACCAAATCCAAAGTATGCTGCGGAGTACGCCCATAGATGATCTCAAAAGGAGATTTTCCCGTGGAACGGTTAACAGTGTTGTTGAAGGCGAACTCAGCAGGAGCCAGATACCGATCCCACTGCTTGGGCACATCACTACAGAGGCATCGAATGATATCTGCCATAGTACGATGCACAACTTCGGTCTGACCGTCCGTTTGGGGATGAAAAGAGCTGCTATATTGTAAATTCGTTCCAAACAAACGCCATAAAGTACGCCAAAAATGGCTTAGGAATTTCGTGTCACGATCAGAAGTGATGGTCTTTGGAACCCCATGCAGACGAACTACCTCACGAAAAAACAAACTTGCCACATGTGAAGCATCCGAAGTCTTCTTGCAAGGGATAAAGTGTGCCATCTTGGAGAACCGGTCAACCACCACGAATACAGAATCCGCACCTCGCTGGGTACGAGGAAGTCCCAACACGAAATCCATCGAGATATCCACCCACGGACCAGAAGGAACCGGCAAGGGAGTATAGAGGCCAGTGTTCTGAGAATGGCCCTTAGCCGTCTGGCAAATATAACACTTGCCGACAAATCGCCCCACGTCACGCTTCAGTTGTGGCCAATAGTACCGTTCCTCCACTAAGGCTACAGTCTTATCACGGCCCAAATGTCCGCCAAGAGTACTGCCATGAAGCTCTCGAATAAGTTGTTCCCGCAAAGAACTTCGAGGAATACATAATCTATTGCCGAAAAATAGGAACCTGTCCTGAATTATCATATCGCCATGGGAACCTGCTTCAGAACACTTCTCCCATATAACACCAAAATCAGCATCCTCAGGATAAAGAGAACAGAGTTGATCAAAACTAACAACATCAGTGCGCATAGTCACGAGTGTCGCAGCACGCCGACTGAGTGCATCCGCCACTTTATTTAAACGGCCTTCCTTATGACGAAGTACAAAATTAAACTGCTCCAGAAAGGAAACCCATCATGCATGCATCCTATTCAAATGCTTCTGACTCTTAATGTATTTAAGAGCTTGATGATCAGTATTAAGAACAAACTCTTGCTGGTAAAGATAGCACTGCCAATGCTTTATAGCGCGCACTACAGCATAATATTCTTGCTCATATGTAGACCAGCGCCGCCGAACTTCATTAAGCTTCTCACTAAAAAAGGCAATAGGCTTACCTTCTTGGGAAAGAACAGCGCCGATTCCCACACCTGAAGCATCGCAATCCAGCTCGAATACTTTCTCAAAATCTAGAAGCATCAATACCGAGGCTGTTGAGAGCTTTTCTTTGATAAGCTTAAAACTGGCCAAAGCTTCATCACCCCAATGGAATTTGCCTTTCTTTAAGCAATCAGTGATCGGGGCCACGATTGTACTAAAATCTCTAATAAAACGTCGCAAGGCCATGGAAACTTCGAGCCTCGCCAACATTCTGTGGAACTGGCCAATTGCGGATTACTGCCACCTTTTCTGCATCAACATGGAGACCTTCTGCTCCAACAATAAAACCCAAGAAAAGAAGTCGCTCAGTCATGAAGCTGCACTTCTTCAAATTAATAAATAACTGATTTTTCTGCAAGGTCAGCAGAACATCCCTCAAGTGCTCTAAGTGCTGTCGTTCGTCCGGACTATAAATGAGAATATCATCGAAGAAAACAACCACGAACTTGCCAATAAAAGGTTTGAGTACCTGAGTCATCAAACGCATAAAAGTACTAGGCGCGTTAGTGAGTCCAAACGGCATGACAAGCCATTCATACAAACCTGCACTCGTTTTAAAGGCTGTTTTCCACTCGTCGCCTGGATGGATGCGAACTTGGTGGTAGCCGCTTCGAAGGTCGATCTTCGTAAAGACCCGTGATCCAGCAAGTCTATCCAGCATATCATCAAGCCGGGGAATTGGAAACCTGTACTTGACAGTTATCCGATTAATGGCACGGCTGTCAACGCACATACGCATACTGCCATCTTTCTTCGGCGTGAGAAGTGCGGGTACGGCACAAGGACTTTTACTCTCGCGCAAGAAACCTTTGCGGAGGAGCTCTCCCACCTGCTCTTGTAAAATCTGGTTCTCCTTTGGATTCATCCGGTAATGCGGCAGATTAGGGAGACTGGCACCTGGTAGAAAGTCAATCTCATGCTGGATATCCCTCATAGGAGGTAATCCGTCAGGTAAATCATCCGATATTACATCACAGAACGCCTTTAGCAAAGGCTTAAGAGTTTCAGGAATACGAACCACGGTCTGTTTATCACTCTTCTCTACAAGCATGTACATCCCTTCACGTTTACGAATATTCAACATAACTCCTGCACTTTGCACAACGCCAGAACTAGAACCCTGTTTCTGTGGGGCCTGGGGAGTATCACCCCTCGGCTTCAACGTAATTTTGGTTTTATTCCATACAAAAGAGTACGTGTTCTCCCTAGCTCGATGGGTAATATCCACATCATACTGCCATGGTCGCCCTAATAACACATGACATGCATCCATCTCTACAACATCGCACATAATAGTGTCCTGATACGACTTTCCAATAGAGATAGGTAAACGACATACATGTGTTACCTTAAGCTCAGGTCCTTTGCGAATCCATCCGATTGTATAACGCGCGGAATGTGGCTCCGTCTTCAACTGTAAGTGGTCCACTAAAGCCTTTGACACTATATTCTCGCAACTCCCGCTGTCAATTAACATCGCATACCTTGCCGTTTACAGTACAACGAGCGCGAAAAAGCTGATTTCTCTGGGTGTCTTCTATCCGCGGAGCAAGTAATAAACGACGAACAACACAATTCACTTGCTCGCCCGCCTCATCTTCCGCTTCTTCTTCGTCCACCCAATCTTCCTCATACTCCTCCTCTTTATGCTCAACGATATTGGCCATTCTCCGACGGGGACGATCGCTCGAACGATGGCCCAATTCGTTACACTTATAGCACCTGATCGGTTGCGGCTTGGCATAAGGATTCTGGACGTTCGGAGCACGGTTATTTGCCGCGACTGGTTCCTTAGGCATCCCAGCAACACCTCCCAGCGCTCGGTTCGTATCACCGGTTTGCTGACTTGAGGAACCTGAAGCATCAATCTGCTTCCCTTTTCCGAAGGATCCACGACCAGAATAATGGCTTCCACGAGTACTAGGGGTAGTCCTCTCCAACTGCATCTCGATTTTTCGTGCCATCTTCTGGGCATCTTCAACCAAAAATACACGATGCAAAGAAACACGATCTTGAATGTTCAGTCGCAAGCCGTTTATGTACCTAGCAGTTTGTTGCGCTTCCGACTCAGCTAGGTTATTGCGGGCGGAAAGTCGGAGGAACTCTTCCGTGTAGGCTTGGACTGTTCGGTTCGTCTGCTTGCAATTCTGAAATTGCTGAAATAACAGCTGCTCATAATCAGTGGGAAGAAACCGTGACTTCAGCATCTGTTTCATGCGATTCCACGTTCGGACAGGAGCCTTTCCTTGTCGACGTCGGGTTAATTGCGTTTGCTCCCACCAAGCCGAAGCACCACCCTTCAGTTTGTATGCAACTAACTTAACTTGTCGATCCTCTTCAATCTCCATGGCGTCAAAGAATTTTTCAACTTCCCACAGCCAATCTAGGAAATCTTCGATATTCAAATTCCCATTGAAGGTTGGTAGATCTACCTTTAACTGATATTGCTCTGGATCCCGCCGATGTCCTCCATAGCGCCGACCACCACAGACAGGATCATTCTGGAATCCTCCATTCTGCCGTCCTCTTCGAATAGGCACGTCTAGAAAATCTTCCTCGTCTTCGTCTTCAGAGTCTTCGACATAGTCTACCCGTCTATGTCGGATATTGGCCCCACGGTCCACAACAACTTCGGGATCACGACCGATAGGAAGTCGATCGGCTGGAAGAACGCCGGGTGCGGGGTTTGTGGATAAACGCTGTATGGCCTCAACGATTTCTTGAAACCTATGATCGGTTTGATCCACGAACTGGGTGAACTCAGCCCGTGTAATAGGCTCGCTTTCACGGCCCTCAGCAACGGGGAGATTAACGTTCGCGTTATTGACCATCGTCACAGGAGATGCCTGCTCTGATACCAAATGACGCAGCAAGAAAGCAAACTCGGAACGACTCCAAGGAACTCGAAAGTTTTGATTCAATATTGATACTGTGATACCCCTCAGTTACAGAGATGGACGTCCTATATAGCGATAGGACTCCTTTTGGAAATCAAATAAGTAAAGATAACATCAAATAAACTGAATCTAATCTAATCAAACAGAATATTTAAAATTAAAGATAATTACGAATTTCCTAAATCAGAAAAACTGCCGAGATTTTCGGCGATTCTGACAATCACGTAATTCTAAATAATTGCACCCCAACTGTTCTACATCAACCAAGGGCAAAGATTGCACCCCACGATTCTTTAAAATTTTCTCTGCACACAAACCAAAGCCTGCACTTAACTTTTTTTTTTTGCTTATCACAGAGTTGCTCAACACCGGATCTTCTTGTGGCGGTGTCGTTGATCTCAGGAAGGAACAGCTGATCGGTGAGGATCCGTGTATTAGAGAAAGGAGCAGCAACCGATGGAGACTTGGCCAAAGGCGTTGAACTTCTCACGGGTACAGCCGCAAGGAATGGCGATGAGGAGTAGTCCGAGAAAGGTTCTCGGCCACGATCCCCTTTGCTCTCTCGTGTATCATTCTAAGTATTTTCTGAAATTCTGAGCAATCCGTCTCCCAAACCCTAAGCTTAGTTTCTTATTTATAGACTAAGTTTTTCTATCCTAGTTGAAGTAGGATTCGTAGAGTCTCAATCCACTAAAACTCCTCAAGATTTTCGGCCATATCACCTATGTATAGGGCCAGCCGAATTCCTCATGTGATGTGGGCTTATCGCGCATTTTCGGGCTCAAATTAGGCTTTATTCGATTAATAGATAATTAAATAAAAAGCCTTTATAATTTAAATGAACATGAATGGGCTGATTTGAGCTCAAAATATGCCCTAATGCCTATAAAATTTTCGGCACATCTCCTTTGCTATTGCCCAAAAATTTCAACTAAGCTCGAGTCCGGTCGCCCGTCAATTTAAGCTCGATTCCATTACCGCCGGTCCAAATTGATGCAAATGCAATGCATGAAAGTTTAAATATGCTATGCATGAAAACTAATTAATTTTTTTTTTTTGGAGAGAATTAAAATTAAATCTCATTTTTTTTATGTAAAACAAATGATTTAAAAATAATCAAAATTTAAGTGTCGAACATTATCAATTTTGCTGGCAGGAGTTCATTAGTGGGTATTGAATGACACCAGTAGCAAATACCTCCCCGTTTGGGCATGTCCATTCAAAGATCCAGTTTAAGACTTACTTCACTTCTCCAGCTGGGAACTTCTTAGGGCGAACAGTAATGTTTGGCAGCAAAATTCTCATCCTCGTACATTGTCTTAGACTTGGGTCAGGATCACTGGATTTTCATGATTCAAGCATACTTACTCACCAAATTATTTTCCGACCGCAACCCATCTTAAGCTTAGATGAGAAACAGGTGAGGAATTATCACGTGACCGCGGTGCTCATTACCCAGCAAAATGAAAACTTGGGAAACCAATTGAAGCAGCATCAACATTGGACTGTACCAAAAGCCAGATGCATCTAGCAAAGCCCACCAAATGAAATTCTCTATTTCGATTACAATCATGGCATAAAGCAGATTCAGTACCTTCTTTAATGCCCCCCCCCCCCCCCCCCCCACCCTTTTTTTTTCTTTCTTTTGATCCTTGAGAGAGAGAGAGGGAGGGAGGGAGGGAGGGGAAAAGGGCAAGGAGAAGAGGGCAAACGCAAAGGGACAGAGGGAGGGGATGACAGCGGTCGAAGAGAAAAGAGACGCAATCAAAGACCATTTAAGTCAGCCAAAGCGAGGAAGAGTTGACAACCTTTTTCATTGAATTCAGCGAGTACCATCCCACCATTCCACACGCCACATTCATTCGACTTTGGTTTTATCTTCTTGTTATCTTGCTTTGCCTGAGGAGAGACCAGATTTGCCTTTTCTGCAACGCGCGGGCGCACCCGCCCAAAAGCAAAGTTAATAAGTTTGGTCAACTTTCTCTCCAACCTTTTTTTCCTCGAGACAATCCTCCTCGAGTTCGAAAGCTTCGTCTGCTTCAATGCCTCCGCGGTCAGTTCTTCATCCAAAGCGCGTGCTCCTCACGCTCCTCGCCCCTCGCCCCCTGGATCACGTGCCGCATCGCCACTCCCACCTGCAGATCTTGGTCTGGTGGTCATGACCGAGCTTGGAGCCCATGGATCTCTTCCGGTAATCGCCTTTGTTTCCCATGCTACGTCTCGTCGATCCACGTAAAGAGATGACCTTTCCTTAACCTCCGTCGTCATCATCAACACTAAACCCGTCAAACGGGTGGGAAGGATTGAATTTGCATCGGATCGAAAATGACCTGACCTAAATAAACACATCTAACCCATTTTGACTCATTTTTATGCAATTGAAATCTAGTGATTTATACCAAACCCGACTCATACATAACCCATACCCGACTCAATTCACATTTCTAAAACACTTCCATATTTAACCTAATCTAGAAAAACACAAACCCAAACTAAGGTAAAAGTGCAGAGTGAGTAAGCGCGAGATCGAGTGAAAACAAGAAAAAATGAAGAGAGAGAAGTAGAGGTGAGTTGGGTTTAAGTATGCAGTAAAATTATTTATCACCAATTTACGATCCATTTAACATATAAATTATGTTTAAACTCATTTATTGAGTATAACTAACCTATATAACAGGTTGAGAAATAGGTTTATGACCCATTATGATAAGTATAATCATGCTATCTTCCCAACTCTTATAGCAACCATTAAAACTTCAAAATGCAAAACCCTAGCTTCTAATTAACTTTCTCCCCCCTCATATAATAGCGCCATCATCCAATTGATGATTGATAGCGACAGATACTAACTGAGAAATTGCGAGGCAATTAGAGGGAGATGCACATGATAAGGTACGGTCTTAAATCTCTAAAATTTCAGCTTAAGTCATTGGGTTTCAAGAGCGTTTGCATGTGTGCTGCTGCACATACCCGTTGACACGTGAGATTGTACCTTCGTTCCAGCTAGCCATCGACCCAAAATATATAAGTGAAATGCACGGCACATAGCGGGCTTTCACCGGCATTTATTGGCCTCACATGTTGGTTGGATTAACAGTTATTTGGCAATCATTACTCAACTCATGATACTTGATTTGATGTGTCAATGACCACAAGCGTATGCAATGTTTGATGCGAGGAGGATAATTGATAGAATGAACTTTGTTGATAAATCGTCAGAAAGTTCGGGACTAAATCGACATAATTGAAAGGTCTGTGAATGAATTAGCCGCCGTACAGTATATTTAGGACTTTTTGGAAGATTTTCCCTAACTATCCATCTTGTACTTTGGGGAACTTCCGACCGTCCTTATTGACGTGCATCGCACGAGACTTCGGCTAAAAGTCGGCGGATGCGGCCTCGAAATAATGCCGAGTGAGAAACACTGCGATTTAAACACGGGTGTACACCATTAGAAAATTAAATATAAACGCTTGTCCACTCGGCCAATTCTCGAAGTCCAAGATTCGCAACTTCAACAAGGGCGGATTGGTTTGGAGTGCACTCGATTCGGTTCGAGAAAATGTGAAATCTCGACTCAACGACGCTCCACGGGATCCTTTTATTTACCCAATTTCCTTTTTAATTGTGCACTCCGCATATGTAAACTATTTCACAGGACTCTATAGCTATTGGCACAATTGAAATAGGTGATGTGCCAAGCGCCTGGGATATAAAACAATCAAATTACCATTTAATTATGTTATTGTACTTTTGATGCGAGACCGAGCTTAGGCTAATTAATCCCCGCCGTACTTTCATCACCGGCACTTTTCTGTCCGAATCGAGCTGCAATCTTTTAATCGACCAACGTCCTCCAAAATGAGGTAAGATAGTCACATAAGTCAAAACCAAAGATTTCAGACACGAGCCGGGTCAAAACCACTTTTGCATTTTGAAAGTCGGAGTGGGGTAATCATAGAAAACCCCTTGGTCGCCATTGAAAGGACGGTTTGGTTCTTCTCAACGAGGGGAAATCACAAGATTGCATCAAAAATTGGTAAAAACTTAGTACGAAACGAACGTTTTTTAAATTTGTATTGCCTTTTGGTATGCAAAATTGCATATGTCGACAGCGAGGGTGTCAAGCACCGTGCCGTGATTCCCGGGCCTTACTTTCACACCTCTTGTCTAATTGCATGCTCTTATTTAATAACTTATTGACATTTAATACAATAAATGAGAATAGGGACATTGTACCAAAAATTAAGTGAACATAAAGAAGAGGGACAGAGATTAATTTCTAGGACAGATCATAGGGAGCGTGCGATGTGTGTACGTTCTTGCAAATGCTCATAATAGTGACAAAGATGGATGGGGCTTGATGTTTTCTTCATTTCGGGATTTTTTTTGGGGAAGACTTGGTCACTTTGAAAACAAGGGTCCCATTTGTAATTCTCGTTTTGTTGGTGGCGTACAAGAGAGAGAGCTATATAATAAGGAATTCGGACCATAGCCTACGTATGAGGTCTAGTCTAGGGTTTCGACAATGGAATGGAACTTCGATTGCACCAGATTTTTAAGCCTTTATTTGGAATAAGAAGGGACGGTTTCTTAGCCGATTAGGGCCATTCCTTACGAATGTAATATAACAGTAGTACCTACGTATGCATTACTTGATCATGCCGATTATTGGTGAGCGGCTCTAGGGTCGGTTGAGGTTCCAGTGGAACCTGAAACCTACATCTCTCTCTCTCTCTCTCTCTCTCTCTCTCTCTCTCTCTCTCTCTCTCTCTCTCAAACTTTGCTTAACTTGAAAGAGATCAATATATGTGGCGCACCCCAATTCATTGGATACGATAATGGGGTCTCGCTCTCAGTGCTGCTTCTTTTCTTTTACGATGGAGATCGACCGTTGAGTTTGTCGTTATGGAGTGACTTGAAACGAGAGGCAAGGACTGCCTCATCAGTGCTCTTGTGATGTTCCCTTCTTTCTTCAGAGTCTAGAGAATTCGTTTAAGTTTCATGGCTCCCACTCTTCTTCTACTCAGACTGATCAGATCACACCAGCCAAGGCGCCAGCCCCGTCGTTTTCATCATCTTTCGGCCTCAAATGGCACGAGTTCACCGACTCTGTTGGCATGCTGTAGATGGGGTTGAGATAAATTTTCAAGGGTCGAGCTATAGTAGCCAAAGGCACGGTGCCACTACAATCTTTCGTCGTTAAATTGAAACGCGGCAGAGCTCATTAGTTCAACATATCTCAACCCGGATAATTGTAATGCTTTGCTTTTTGATGGAATGAGCTCACCCATTAAACTTTGAGCATTGAATGAAAGGTGTCTTGAGTGGCGTTTGCTTAGGATAGTAGACTAGAGATGGTATTGGCATCAAAGTGATTTTCCAGAAATGCAGTTTCCCTATTCTTTTCCCCTTTTGTTCTCTGGGAAAAACAGGAGGAAGAGTTGTGGGGCGAGTTCACAGATTATCAAACGCCTCCTCGCAAACTATCACCAAAAGATTTTCCAGGCTTCATACCAAGTGGTGAGTGTCAAAAAGCAATACTGTTTGAACTCTTCACTTCGGAAGCCATTTCAAGGAAAAGTTTCATGTTCTTATGGTCATCATAGGTATCGTTTGGTCAAAAAAAAAAAGTCACCTATTACAGAACTTAAAGGTTGATTCGGATGAATAAAGGATTAAAATATGACTTTCCATGCTATGGAATGTAGTTAATCACAGAAAATAGGAACTGGTACATGTTGATATGGTTCTTCTTGATGAGACGATGCGTCAGATATTTCTATATCTCAAGTATCTTGCTTATTAGTTGGATTTTCATAAACCCTTTTGTCGATTTAGAACGAACTGCTCCCTGGAACTAGTTCGTCTTCAAGATTTGCTCTGTGGGAAGAGGAGATATATATTTGGTGGAGGAATTTCATTTGCTAAGAACAACTTATAGTGCTGTTAGTGATAACAAGCTCACGATTCCTTTTCATGCCAATGTAATCGTGGAAGAAATTGAAGATGCTGACATGACAATATCCGCCATAGAAATTGAGTATCAAAACCAATGTAGTAGGATCGAAAAGACTGTTTGTAAGTGTTAACTTGATGAAAGTATGACGTCCATGACGATTTTCCAAAACTTAAGTGTAGGAACTACTGATAGTATGTATTTTTGGCCAAAGTATGGGAGGAGCAATAAGTTTGAGAAAGGTTAATGAAGCCAAAATGAAAAGCATAGATAGATTTCCTTCTACAGTTCTTTATGACTCAGATACTCAAAAGAATGCTAAGGTGGCTGCTGTAATAGAGGGAACTTTGGTTGGAGCTGGCCTTCTCCCAGATCTGAGGATCTACTTGCCATTCAACTTACTGTAGGTGGAGTTAAATTCCCCAGGTCTAATGCTGTGGATCTGGTGAAATTCCTTGGTGCTCATCATGAAGAAGTTAAATAAAAAAGAAGCATGGAAGTTACTAAGCCCTCATGGTACCAAGGTTTTATTGGCACGAGAACTCATTCGGTGTAGGCCAAATGTTCTGAAGCACGCTTTTATTGAAAGGCTTGCTATTTTAAATAGATTGCAGATCAAAGATAGGATGCGTATGGCGGTATTCCATTGATGGGTGTTTGTCTGCTGTGTGAGAAGATGAAACAAGAGAACATTCCCCTCACCAATGCTCTTTCTCAAGACAACCTTTTCTAACTTGGGGAGTACTCTGTTCCTTTCCTTTCAAGCATTGTAGATTGAGGCATTTCATCTGAAGGACAACAAGGCAGGAGATTCCTATGAAGTAAAAGCTGTTCCTAGTTCCCCTGGTCACTGGTGTTTCAATGTGAATCGGTATCAGAATTCTGTGTTTTCAGATTGATGCATTATGGAACTCACAAATGTTGTCTAATTTCCAAGAGCGATTTAAAGAAAGTAAAGTCTGAACAATCAAGTCGATCCCTTTTTTCCTATTGAATCCAACCGGCAGATTTCTCCTCGATGACACATAATGTAGACCCTTCTTGACAGATCACCTGTCTTTCTGCGACACGGTTAGCGCCACAAGACGATCACCTTGCATCATATCTGTCCTAATGGGGCAATAGCTACTTTGTAACTGACGTGTCATTAAACGATGAGATGATTACCATGAATCCATTAACAAATGCTCCAGAAAATTGCTTCTTTATTTTGTCACTTACAGAGTCCAAAGTTGCTGTGAGTTTTTAAGCACAGTGCCGACCGTGGTTTGTGGGAGGCAATCTCCATGACTTCTTCAGACAGGAGTATAACTGATGATATCTGAGTGGAAGCAGCAAAATTTTTGCATTGAGGCGGGCAACGTTGGTTGATTGCGTGGATAGAAGTGACAACAGTATGCTCCGGTGCGTTTCTCTGCACCGGCCAAAAGTGAATCCTGATGTAGGAATCGACAATTGCTAGATGATAATCCTGCTGTTCTGTATCGGGGCTCTGTAGGGGTGAGCAAATAAACCGTGATCCATCCGAACCGGACCGGACCGTACCCAACTGGCTGATTTTGGATGGTTCCTACCGGGTACCGCTTCGGTTACCGGTTCCAATTTGCTGGAATGGCGGGTACGGGTACCGGTTCGGTTCCCGGATTCAAGTGAGAACCATCTAACCGGACCAGACCAATTTATATAATATAGATATATTTTTTTAATTGAAGCTATCTCCCTCGTAGACAGAGGAGAACTCCACCAGTGGAAGCACTTTCAGAAAGCCGGCGAGTTCGTCTCCTTTCACTTTCTCAACACTCGTCATCGCACACGAATCCTCACATTCAGATAAGGCAGACCAAACCATATGGTATAGAGAGAACGGATTTGTGGATATTAAGCCAAAACGTGAAGTTTTAGGATTATTTTCAAATGAGTCAATCTCAAAATTCCTTCGAAGCGTACGCCACAATGCTCTCTGGGTTTAGGTACAGGCACAGGGTGGAGGGATGTGCGTGGGGACAACGGTGTCCTGTGGAGCCATATTTTTTCTATGAATTTGTCAAAGAAATCATCAAGTGCGCCACCGAAGTTCATGTCTGTCTCATTATCCCGTGGGAAATTAGGAATGGCTTCGTTGGTTTACTCGCGTATCTTTTTTAATTGATGTTGATGCTCGGTAGGATCCATAGAACCAGCGGATGGTTCACGGTTCACATTTTGCGAAACCGGTCCCTAGCGGATGGTTCTCTGTTCTTGAGTGAGAACTACTTATCCTGGAACCGATCACCCCCAGCGCTCTGTGCATGCTGAATGAGTGTTACTTTGTGTTTCCCTTCTCGTGGATAAGTCATTAGTGTCTGATTTCTCACTGCAATTGCGAGAGATGGAATGTTACATGTCTGTTTGACGTCATTATTTGATCTATCCATTGGGCATGCCGAATTAGATTGATGAAACCAGTCAAGTTGGCATCTACCATATACAGATTCCATTTTCTTGCGCGACAGGATGATACTTGAAGATGTCCATGACTCCGATAATGGTGGAGCACACCGCAACTGAGGACTGCTTCGAATCGCTGTGTTCTTGGAGAGATTTCTAATTTAATCACCCTCTTTCTCCTTTTTATCTTTATTTAGAAAAAGGCGGCGCAAGAAGATTGGTGCCGTAAATCACAACGAAAGTCCTGAGCTGCCTATTTCATTCCATGGATGTAGCAGCACATGTTGAGTCTTTCAGACACAATATTTTCGTGTTTGACCCCGAAGAAGTCGATTAAGTTTGAACCTAAGAATGCACTGGAATTGTGATGTCCTTGGCGTGCAGATCCTAGATTCTTGTTCAAATATGCGATAGCACGATCTCTTCTTGTTCAAGTGTTTGTCAAACCAAGTTTAGGGGACTGATATGTGCCCAAAATATCTACTCGGGGACGCTCCGAAGAGGTGTGTTGCCGTGGTTGTTCTTATCGAAGCAACAGTGATGCCTTATCAATATCTACTGATATATGTACTTTCACAAAGGCTGCGAAGGAAAAAGCGAATGGTAATGCAACTCGATCAATCTCAGATGTTGGGATTGT
The DNA here is from genome assembly GCA_029784005.1 of Lenwebbia sp. NSW1173648. Taxonomy (NCBI): domain Eukaryota; kingdom Viridiplantae; phylum Streptophyta; class Magnoliopsida; order Myrtales; family Myrtaceae; genus Lenwebbia; species Lenwebbia sp. NSW1173648. The sequence continues at coordinate 5,688,709 of JARCGZ010000011.1, forward strand.
TATTGTTATCGTTTGGCTAAGTCCGTACAGAAAGACATGTGAACAAATGACTAACCTGCAGCCAACGCGAAGTAGAAATCAGAATATTGATCCGAGCCCAACGAAAGTCGTTGTGTCCTTAAGACGAATTTGCCCCCTCAATCTGTACCCGAGGACGTCGGACAATTGTCTCCCAGGTTAGAACGGATCGCGTTCCTTTGAAGCGGTACGTCTTCAAAGGACTCCTTCGAATGCAAATTTGTAGAATAATCGCACAAATGAAGATGAGTAATGACTGGTGAAAAAATGATCAGTTTTGAAAGTGACGGACGCTCTTTGTATTTATAGACAATGAAGTGAAGAGTCGCGAAGCAGAACATGTCTATTGATGAAGGGATGCGAACCAAAGAAAACTGTTCTTGTTCTGTGCGAACAGACACGTTCATTCGCTTTATTCCGAACGAACATGTATGTTCGTCGGTCTAACATGTCTATTCGCTCAACACCGAACAATCATATCGGTTCGGATGAAAAAGAATGTCCAACATGTCTATTCAAATCATGTCCCTTCAATTTAAAAAGAATAGAATAAAAAATAAAATTGATGGAGTAAAATTAAATAAACGTGCGGACCCGAACTGAGCCGAGCGGGTGGCGGCGGCAGCGGCGGCGGCGGCGCGCGCGTGTGTGGACCGATCCACCTTTGCGTAGGTCCTCCCCCGTCCACAAAAGTGCGGTGCCCCTTGGGGCCCAAACCCATTTGTGAAGTTCCAATATTTAAACCTATCCATCATCTACTCTTTTTCCTATGTGGGACTCTCCATCCTTCATTTCTCATTCACTTTCCATGGGATTATACATCAAAATCCCAACAATCCCCCACATGAATGAGATGTTCAGATATCACGACTCTTCGTGTATGCATGAAATGCAATGTGCGATTATTCCATGAGAGAACGTTGCATCAGGATAAGTAGTCTGAGACTTTGAACTTTCCCTAGTGAAACCTATCGGAATTACTCGGTCAATTAGTATACTTGATGTCTTTGAATTGTCGATCTTTGGTGTAAGCCTAGACAATAGAAATCACACAACTGTCTCTTGAACAAAGTTGGTTCTCACTGTTGTTTCGTTTTGGCCATGAACACCGCCTGGTCTCATGAGTGTTTTAGAGAATTTGGCCTTTTCAATTCTCATAGAAGCGGCCCTCACTTCACACTCACATAGGTGATTTCTGAATATATAGTATATAACATACTCAATTCAGAATCATTAAAAGATTTCGCTTAACCTTCACATATTAGTACTATCTTCATCTAGGAATGAATAATAAATTACAGTACTCTACATAGTCTTCATAACTTAGTTGTCCCTTGGAACCTAGATCTTGGGATCTCCAGTCAACTAGATTCCTTTCGATGTTTTCACAACCATCTCTCTAGGTAAGCCTTTTGTTAATGGATCCGCAACATTATCTTTTGACTTCACATAGTCAATCGTGATAATTCCACTAGAAAGAAGTTGTCTTACAGTGTCATGTCTTCGACGTATGTGTCGAGACTTACCGTTATACATGATATTCCTTGCCCTTCCTATTGTCGCTTGACTGTCACAATGAATGCATACAGTCGGCACTGGTTTAGGCCAATTAGGAATATCTTCCAAGAAATTTCGAAGCCACTCTGCTTCTTCACCGGCTTTATCCAAAGCTATAAATTCTGATTCCATAGTGGATCTAGCAATACAAGTTTGTTTGGATGATTTTCAAGACACTGCTGCTCCACCAAGTGTGAATACATATCACTTGTCGATTTTGTGTCTTGAGTGCCGGTTATCCAATTTGCATCACAGTATCCTTCAAGTACCATTGGATATTGTGTAATGCAAAGCATAATTTTGAGTATGCTTTAAGTAGCCCAACACATGTTTCATAGCTTTCCAATGATTTTTATTTGGACTAACTGTAAATCGACTTAGCTTGCTAACCGCACAAGCTATGTCCGGCCTAGTACAGTTCATGACATACATTAAACTGCCTAGTATACTTGCATACTCATTTTGAGCCTTACTTTCACCAGTATTCTTTGAAAGATGCAAATTAACATTTATCGGTGTACTTACTGGTGAAATGCCTAGATTCTTGCTTTTTTCAAGAATCTGCTCAATGTAATGGGATTGAGATAGAGATAGTCCTTCAGAAGTTTTACGGATTTTAATTCCTAAAATGACATCTGCGATCCCCATATCTTTCATATCAAATTTACTTGCGAGCAAGCATTTGATCTTCTTGATAATCTCACTATCACTGCCCATTATAAGCATATCGTCTACATATAGACATAAAATGGCAAAGCTGTTATGAATGTTCTTAACGTAAACACATTTATCGCACTCATTAATCTTGAAACCATTCGACAACATAACTTTGTCGAATTTAGCATGCCATTGTTTTGGTGCTTGTTTCAAGCCATATAGTAACTTGATAAGCCGATATATTTTATTCTCTTGTCCTGGAACAATGAACCCTTCAGGTTGCTCTAAATATATTTCTTCTTCTAGATCCCCATTTAGAAAAGCTGTTTTGACATCCATTTGATGAATTTCAAGTCTATACAAGGCTGCTCTAGCAATTAACATCCGTATAGATGTAATTCTCGTGACAGGTGAATAAGTATCAAAATAATCCAGACCTTCACGTTGTCTATAGCCTTTTACGACAAGCCTAGCCTTATACTTATCAATAGTACTATCTGCTTTCATTTTCCTCTTAAATATCCATTTACATTGTAATGACTTATTACCAGGAGGAAGGTCAGTCAATTCCCAAGTATGGTTTGACAAGATGGATTCAACTTCACTATTGATAGCTTCTTTCCAGAGCAGGGCTTCTGGGGATGTCACGGCTTCCTTATATGTCCGAGGTTCGTTCTCTAACAAATATGTCAGAAACTCAGGTCCAAAAGACGTAGAAGTCCTTTGCCTTTTACTACGTCTAGGTTCATCCTCCATTGGATCACTTCTAGATGTAGTATCTCGAGGCCTCTTATTATTATCAATTGGTTCATATACTATGTTATACGGAAATATATTTTCAAAGAACGAAGCGTCCCTTGATTCAATTATTGTATTAACATGTATATCTGGGATCTCTGATTTGTGAACAAGAAATCGATATGCATTGCTATTCTGAGCATATCCAATAAAAACACAGTCAACAGTTTTCGGTCCTATCTTAACCTTTTTAGGTTTAGGAATTGCAACCTTAGCCAAACACCTCCACACTTTGAGATAATTCAGGTTAGGCATTTTGCCTTTCCATTTCTCATAGAGAGTTTGTTGTGTCTTTTTGTGGGGTACTCTATTTAAAATAAAATTTGCTGTCAAGACAGCTTCCCCCCACAAATTCTGCGGTAAACCAGAACTGTTCAAAAATGCATTCATTGTTTCCTTTAGGGATCGATTTTTCCTTTCCGCCACACCATTCGATTGCGGTGTATAAGGAGCGGTAAATTGGTGAACAATACCGAACTCGGTACAAATTTCCTCAAAAGGAAATTCATATTCACCTCATCTATCACTTCTTATTACTTTTATTTTCTTATTTAACTGATTTTCAACTTCAGACTTATAAGTTCTAAAAGCATTCACAGCTTCATCTTTACTGCTAAGTAAATAAATATAACAGTACCTCGAACAGTCATCTATAAACGTGATAAAATACTTCTTACCACCTCTGGAAGGTACTGTTTTCATATCACAAATGTCTGTATGTATTAAATCTAAAGGTTCTGAGACTCTATTAACTACTGAGTTAAAATGAGGCTTAGAAAACTTAGATTCAACACACACTTGGCACTTTTCACTTGGACAGATAAAATTTGGTAATAGTCCCATACTAATTAATTTCTTTATTGACTTATAATTAATATGTCCTAGTCTAGCATGCCAAATATTAGGAGACTCAAGCACATAAGAAGAGGCAACTTTATTCATATCATCCTTGATTACATCAATCATTACATTCAGCTTGAACAAACCATCACTCAGATAACCCTTTCCTACATACATCTCATTTTTGGAGAGTACAAACTTATCAGATACAAAAATCAACTTGAAGCCATTCTTGCTAAGAAGAGATCCGGACACCAAATTCTTGCGAACGTCTGCACATGAAGAACATTGTTCAGTGTCACGATTTTCCCAGATGTCATCTTTAGAGCAATCTTCCCAACGCCTTCAACTTTAGAGGTCGATGAATTACCCATATAGAGTTTTTCATCACCCCCCACAGTTGTGTAGGACGAGAACGTCGATCTGTTTGCACAGATATGACGAGTTGCTCTAGTATCAATCCACCACTCCTTGGGGTTTCCTACCATGTTGCACTCGGATATCATAGCAGACAGATTGATATCATCAACACCATTGGAAATCTCTTCCACCATATTTGCCTGAGTTTTTTGTCTTTTCTTCGCTCTGCAGTCTTTGGCTCAATGTCCAGACTTTCCACAGTTAAAGCATTTGCCGACAAACTTCTTCAGGCCTTGGGTGAATCCCTCTCTAGACTTATTAGGCATTTTCCTCTTCTTGTTGGGTTTTGATCCTTCTTCAACAACATTGGCCCTTGAAACCTCTAGGTTCTTGCCAACTTTCTTCTCAGAGAGCCTATTGTCTTCCTCAATCCTCAACCGAACAATCAAGTCTTCAAGTGACAACTTCTTTCTCTTGTGTTTGAGATAATTTTTGAAATCTCTCCAAGACGGTGGCAATTTTTCAATGAAGGCAGCCACTTGAAATGACTCACTTAGAGTCATTCCTTCAGCATGAATATCATGCATGATCACTTGAAGCTCTTGAAGCTCTTGAAGCTCTTGAACCTGACTTAAGACGGTCTTTGAATCAACCATCTTGAAGTCCAGAAATTTACCAACAATGAATTTCTTCAGTCCGGCATCTTCAGTTTTATATTTCTTGTCCAGACTCTCTCATAACTCCTTAGCCGTTTTCAACGGACTATAGACGTTATAGAGAGTATTGTCCAGATCATTGAGGACATAGTTGCGACACAGGAAGTCAGAATGCTTCCATACATCCACAGCAGCAACCTTTTCCTTATTAGTCTCTCCATCGTCCAATTTAGGACCATCCTCATTGAGGAATCTAGCCAAGTTCAAGGTCGTGAGATAGAACAACATCTTTTGTTGCCATCTCTTAAAATCCGTACCATTGAACTTTTCTGGCTTTTCTCCATGATTCGGAATAGGGGTGATCGGAGTCGAAGTCGAAGCCATTTCTATGGAAAATAAAATTTAATAATGAAAACGACGAAGATTAACACAAAGCCCCAACCGAACACTTTCTTCAAATCGTAAATAGTATACGAAATGAACAACCACACAGAATACTCACAATATTCACGAAAACAAAATACGTTTATCTCGAAAAACAACTCTTATAAACGTTACGAATGAAGTTCGAAAAAGTTCATTCGAACACCATAACAGAAAATTAATACACCACTGAACGAATGAAGGACAGATTGTTCACAACAACAAAAAATACGAACTAAGCGCAAAAACAAGAAGTATAACGAAATTCGTCTTAAGATTGTTATTGTTATCCTTTGGCTAAGTCCGTACAGAAAGACATGTGAACAAATGACTAACCTGCAGACAACACGAAGTAGAAATCAGAATATTGATCCGAGCCCAACGAAAGTCGTTGTGTCCTTAAGAAGAATTTGCCCCCTCAATCTGTACCCGAGGACGTCGGACAATTGTCTCCCAGGATAGAACGGATCGCGTTCCTTTGAAGCGGTACGTCTTCAAAGGACTCCTTCGAACGCAAATTTGTAGAATAATCGCACAAATGAAGATGAGTAATGACTGGTGAAAAAATGATCAGTTTTGAAAGTGACGGACGCTCTTTGTATTTATAGACAATGAAGTGAAGAGTTGCAAAGCAAAACATGTCTATTGATGAAGGGATGCGAACCAAAGAAAACTGTTCTTGTTCTGTTCGAACAGACACGTTCATTCACTTTATTCCGAACGAAAATGTATGTTCGTCGGTCTAACATGTCTATTCGCTCAACACCGAACAATCATATCTGTTCGGATGAAAAAGAATGTTCAACATGTCTATTCAAATCGTGTCCCTTCAATTTAATCGCACAAATGAAGATGAGTAATGACTGGTGAAAAAATGATCAGTTTTGAAAGTGACGGACGCTCTTTGTATTTATAGACAATGAAGTGAAGAGTTGCAAAGCAAAACATGTCTATTGATGAAGGGATGCGAACCAAAGAAAACTGTTCTTGTTCTGTTCGAACAGACACGTTCATTCACTTTATTCCGAACGAAAATGTATGTTCGTCGGTCTAACATGTCTATTCGCTCAACACCGAATAATCATATCTGTTCGGATGAAAAAGAATATTCAACATGTCTATTCAAATCGTGTCCCTTCAATTTAAAAAGAATAAAATAAAAAAATTAAATTGATGGTGTAAAATTAAATAAACGCGCGAACCCGGGCCCGGCCCTAACCGAGCGGGCAGCGGCGCGCGCTCGTTGAGCGATCCACCTTTGCATAGGTCCTCCCCCTTCCACAAAAGTGCGGTGCCCCTTAGGGCCCAAACCCATTTGTGAAGTTCCAATATTTAAACCCATCCATCATCTACTCTTTTTCCTATGTGGGACTCTCCATCCTTCATTTGTCATTCACTTTCCATGGGATTATACATCAAAATCCCAACATGGATGACTGGGTATGCATAGAATCAGCTCAATCGGGGTCTAAATAGCTGCAAGTTTTCGATCCATCTAGTGCTGATGTATGGTGCTGTGATCACCTATTCATCACGGAATCTTGCGTTTTCAAGATTATGGGACGTGACCCAAGCAAGTGCTAAGACTTTCAAACAGCATATCAAACCTAAGATTGCAATGAAAAAGTGTCTATCGAAGAACTGAGTTGTACCAAGCAAGGTTATAGTCCGACGTCGGAGGGATTTCTTTCTAGGTTCATTTGCCCCTGCCGACAACGAATATCTCAATGTCACAGGGTTAAATCAAGACTGTGTTATGGATACAACGCCCAAATTCATATGATTCAGTAGTCAAAGACCAAACAGAATACTCAAACTCTCTAAGTATCAATTTGGCTGGCAGGAGTTCATTAGTGGGTATTGAATGACACCAGTAGCAATACCTCCCCGTTTGGGCATGTCCATCATCTTAAAAGAAGTCCCTTTTCTTTCACTTCAAAGATCCAGTTTAAGACTTACTTCACTTCTCCAGCTGGGAACTTCTTAGGGCGAACAGTAATGTTTCGCAGCAAAATTCTCATCCTCGTACATTGTCTTAGACTTGGGTCAGGATCACTGGATTTTCATGATTCAAGCATACTTACTCACCAAATTATTTTCCGACCGCAACCCATCTTAAGCTTAGATGAGAAACAGGTGAGGAATTATCACGTGACCGCGGTGCTCATTACCCAGCAAAATGAAAACTTGGGAAACCAATTGAAGCAGCATCAACATTGGACTGTACCAAAAGCCAGATGCATCTAGCAAAGCCCACCAAATGAAATTCTCTATTTCGATTACAATCATGGCATAAAGCAGATTCAGTACCTTCTTTAATGCCCCCCCCCCCCCCCCCCCCCCCCTCCTTTTTTCTTTCTTTTGATCCTTGAGAGAGAGAGAGGGAGGGAGGGAGGGAGGGAGGGAGGGGAAAAGGGCAAGGAGAAGAGGGCAAACGCAAAGGGACAGAGGGAGGGGATGACAGCGGTCGAAGAGAAAAGGGCAAGACGCAATCAAAGACCATTTAAGTCAGCCAAAGCGAAGAAGAGTTGACAACCTTTTTCATTGAATTCAGCGAGTACCATCCCACCATTCCACACGCCACATTCATTCGACTTTGGTTTTATCTTCTTGTTATCTTGCTTTGCCTGAGGAGAGACCAGATTTGCCTTTTCTGGCCCAAAAGCAACGTTAATAAGTTCGGCCAACTTTCTCTCCAACCTTTTTTTCCTCGAGACAATCCACCTCGAGTTCAAAAGCTTCGTCTGCTTCAATGCCTCCGCGGTCATTTCTTCATCCAAAGCGCGTGCTCCTCACGCTCCTCGCCCCCTGGATTACGTGCCGCATCGCCACTCCCACCTGCAGATCTTGGTCTGGTGGTCATGACCGAGCTTGGAGCCCATGGATCTCTTCCGGTAATCGCCTTTGTTTCCCATGCTACGTCTCATCGATCCACGTAAAGAGATGACGTTTCCTTAACCTCCGTCGTCGTCGTCAACACTAGACCCGTCAAACTGGTGGGAAGGATTGAATTTGCGTCGGATCGAAAATGGTCTGACCCAAATAGACACATCTAACCCATTTTGACTCATTTTTATGCAATTGAAATCTAGTGATTTATACCAAACCCGACTCATACATAACCCATACCCGACTCAATTCACATTCCTAAAACACTTCTATATTTAACCCAATCTAGAAAAACACAAACCCAAACTAAGGTGAAAGTGCAGAGTGAGTAAGCGCGAGATCGAGTGAATGCGAGAAAAAATGAAGAGAGAGACGTAGAGGTGAGTTGGGTTTAAGTATGCTGTAAACTTATTTATCACTTATTTACGATTCATTTAACACATAAATTATGTTTAAACTCATTTATTGAGTATAACTAACCCATATAACATGTAGAGAAATAGATTTATGACCCATTATTATAGGTATAATCATGCTATCTTCTCAACTCTTATAGCAACCATTAAAACTTCAAAATGCAAAACCCTAGCTTCTAATTAACTTTCTCCCCCCTCATGTAATAGCGCCATCATCCAATTGATGATTGATAGCGACAGATACTAACAGAGAAATTGCGAGGCAATTAGAGGGAGATGCACACGATAAGGTACGGTCTTAAATCTCTAAAATTTCAGCTGAAGTCATTGGGTTTTCAAGAGCGTTTGCATGTGATGCTGCTCCACATACCCGTTGACACGTGAGATTGTACCTTCGTCCCAGCTAGCCATCCACCCAAAATATATAAGTGAAAATGCACAGCACATAGCGGGCTTGCACCGGCATTTATTGGCCTCACGTGTTGGTTGGATTAACAGTTATTTGGCAATCATTCCCAAACTCATGATACTTGATTTGATGTGTCTGTGACCACAAGCGTATGCAATGTTTGATGCGAGGAGGATAATTGATCGAAAGAACTCTTTGATAAATCGCCGGAAAGTTCAAGATTAAATCGACACAGTTAAAAGGTTTGTGAATGAATTAGCCGCCGTACAGTATGTTTAGGATTTTTTGGAAGATTTTCCCTAACTATCCATCTTGCACTTTGGGGCACTTCCGACCGTCCTTATTGACGTGCATCGCACGAGACTCCGACTAAAAGTCAGCGGATGCGGCCTCGAAATTATGTCGAGTGAGAAACACTGCGATTTAAACACGGGTCTACACCATTAGAAAATTAAATATAAACGATGTCCACTCGGCCAATTCTCGAAGTCCAAGATTCGCAACTGCAACAAGGGCGGATCGGTTTGGAGCGCACTCGATTCGATTCGAGAAAATGTGAAACCTCGACTCAACGACGCTCCACGGGATCCTTTTATTTACCCAATTTCCTTTTTAATTGTGCACTCCGCATATGTAAACTATTTCACAGGACTCTACCGCTATTAGCACAATTGAAATAGGTGATGCGCCAAACGCCCGGCATATAAAACAATCAAATTACCATTTAATTATGTTATTGTACTTTTGATGCGAGACCGAGCTTAGGCTAATTAATCCCCGCCGTACTTTCTTCACCGGCACTTTTCTGTCCGAATCGAGCTGCAATCTTTTAATCGACCAACGTCCTCCACAATGAGGTAAGATAGTCACATAAGTCAAAACCAAAGATTTCAGACACGAGCCGGGTCAAAACCACTTTTGCATTTTGAAAGTCGGAGTGGGTAATCATAGAAAATCCCTTGGTCGCCATTGCAAGGACGGTTTGGTTCTTCTCAACGAGGGGAAATCACAAGATTGCATCAAAACTTGGTAAAAACCTAGTACGAAACGAACGTTTTTTAAATTTGCATTGCCTTTTGGTATGCAAAATTGCATATGTCGACAGCGAGGGTGTCAAGCACCGTGCCGTGATTCCCGGGCCTTACTTTCACACCTCTTGTCTAATTGCATGCTCTTATTTAATAACATATTGACATTTAATATAATAAATGAGAATAGGGACATTGTACCAAACATTAAGTGAACATAAATAAGAGGGACAGAGATTAATTTCTAGGACAGATCATAGGGAGCGTGCGATGTGTACGTTCTTGCAAATGCTCATAATAGTGACAAAGATGGATGGGGCTTGATGTTTTCTTCTTTTCGGGGATTTTTTTTGGGGAAGACTTGGTCACTTTGAAAACAAGGGTCTCATTTGTAATTCTCGTTTTGTTGGTGGCGTACAAGAAAGAGAGCTATATAATAAGGAATTCGGACCATAGCCTACGTATGAGTTCTATTCTAGGGTTTCGACAATGGAATGGAACTTCGATTGCACCAGATTTTTAAGCATTTGATTTGGAATAATAAGGGACGGTTTGTTAGCCGACTAGGGCCACTCCTTACGAATGTAATATAACAGTAGTACCTATGTATGCATTACTCGATCGTGCCGATTCGGGGTGAGCGGCTCTAGGGTCGGTTGAGGTTCCAGTGGAACCTGAAACCTACCTATCGAAATCGATTCTTTAACTTTTCGACCCTAGAATCTATCGTGCATTCCCTAGAACGAACAAGCGTGTCTTCCTCCTCGTATGGCCATGTTTCTGTAGAGCTCCAATGTCTTGCCGTTGCCCACAACGCGGTATTCGAAACCCAAGGGGGCGCCGGCTCAAGTCCCCATTCCATCCATTAGAGGAAGTTAGTGTCGGGCCTCTTTCGACTTGTCTCCGAATCAATGTTAAGATATGTGCCGTAGTTGATGCAAGGGGCGTTTGCAAAAAGATTTTTAACTCGTGTCAAAAATAAATTCACAAAAAAAAAAAAAACACGTCTTTTTCACATATAAATGGGTGATATATTTACGAGAGATGGACATTGAAAATGGACATCGAGAGAAGATTTAGGTAGGAAAGTCGTTGATGCACCTAATAATTCTACAAGATTGTCTTATTGTTTATTTGTGACAGGTGCTCGCGGAAATGTCGAGAATGGATGAGACTGGTTTCGAAATAATTGAGGATAATTTCACGCGTGTACATAATCAATATATACCCTACCGAAAATAATTACTACTATATATAAATACAAATATATATGTGTGTGTGTGAGGGCAAAAAAGAGAAGAGAAGAGAAGAAAAGAAAGCAGAGACAAGTTAAGGGCATGAGGTAAGTACGGTTTTCTGGCGATTATATGACCGACATCCAACGTTTGAAGGAGATCTTATGCCAAAGACAACAAAACAAAGTTTGCTTTTTTAGTCCCGAAGAGGAAATAATATTGTAATCAAAGAGAAAAATCGACTGTAAAAAGTTTGCGCTTCTGCTCGAGAAAGTTACAGTTTATTACATGCTGGTCACAAAAACGAGCTTGAAAATAATATGAGATGAACGGTGCATCCCCTTCTTGGCATTTTGACCACTGTAGTTTTGTCATGCCAAGAACTGGTTTTTTTTTTTTTTCTAAGGTACTTATTGAATATATATATATTTGAAAGGAACATATGATATAGAAAATGACAAAAATTTCATTATCTTACTGTGCTTTTAACATAATACTACTAGTTTATGTATTTTCATCACGTGGGTCCCCGTAATCCATGGGACATCCTCTCTCTCTCTCTCTCTCTCTATCTCTTCCAAAATAGCCGTCAATTCTTTGTCGACCGGTGATACATTATAGCCTGGACTTGGAGTGAGATAGAGAGAGAGAGACTCTATTTTCTCCTGTATGTGAGCTTCTGCATTTTGCCAAGAAAACTCAGAGAGGAGAAAGAGGAGGAGCATCCCATCCCGGATTTTGTCGAAACGGCGCCATAAGATCCACAAAGCTTGAATCTTTTTTCCTTTCGGTTTCCTTCAAACCGTCGTCCTGCGGCCAGCGCCAGCGACCAGCTTGGGGTTGTTGACTTTATGAGAGCGGCGAAGCGATGCCTCCTCCCGTTCGCACCAAGAGACGACCGACGCTCGCTTCTCTGGTGCTGCTTCAGCTGACGATCCTTATCCTGCTCCAAGGAGCATGCGTCCTTCGCGATTGCAGAGCCGATGCCATACGTGTGACGCCTGGAAGAATCGGCGGCGGCGGCGTCTTGATCGTGACGGAGAAGATGATGGCGAGCCAGTCCCAAGCGGTGGCCTCGCACAAGAAGACCAAGCAAGAGTTGTTGCACAAGTACTTGGATGGAAGACGCGATGCGACTCCTACTGGCTCATCGTCGGTTCTTGAAGGAAGCAAGAGAAGTGTGCCCAGTTGCCCAGATCCTCTCCACAATTGAACCCCAAGTGTTCCTCCTCTCTCTCTCTGTTTAGTTTTTCTCTGTTCATCAGTGTCTTGAATATTGTTCTTGAGCAACCAAAATACCCACGATTTTCTCATCTGAAAGCCGGATTCCTAGCGAGTCAATGGAGGGAAAACCGGGGGTATTTTGGCATTTCTAAACCCTTTTTGGGTTCGTTTTTCTCGACTGAGGAGGATCCAGAAATATCTGGAGAGAGGTTCCTGATGTGTACAGAGAAAGATGTTCGAGAATTGATCAGTTTCCACAGTACAACTTACATGAGCACTCATTTTTCCTTTGTATCTACGAGATCTTCCAGGTGACTTCTTGCTTGCATCTTTAGATTTTCTTATAGTTGGCCCTTTTGGTGGTGGAAGAAGAAGAAGTAAGAGTGGCAGAAACGCAATAACGAGCTAAAGGTCATGTCGAAATGCTATTTAGTCTTTGCCCGGCAACCCCCCCAAAAAAAAAGGAACAAAATAAATAATTATGTCCTCAAAAATCAGGCTTGGAAGCGGAGGCGATTTCACTGTGTGCGCCCTGTACTTGGCCTGCACACAGTGTTGTCAAGGAAGATTGCAATCTTCTATTCATGAGAAAAGAAACCTGTCATCTTTTCAACCCATCTTTTCCTTGGATTTCTTTCTAGGAAACTTTTTCCTTTAGAGTAAATAGAGCAATGAAAAAAATGTAGAAGAAGAAGAAGAAGAAGAAGAAGAAAAAGGCAATCTCTGGCTCAATTCAGTAAAACTCCTTTTCCCCTTTTCTGAGTTTTTCAACTCGTGGAGGGTTTTTGTTTTGAAGCGGCTTGTCCTTTCGATGCATTTTCCTCGGTGTGTCGCATTGCTCTGTACTCGCTGGCTCCCTCTCCCCAGAGGGTACCCGTACCCCCACCCCACCCCCTATCTTCCCAGAAGAAGTAAAGTGTGATTCATTCAGATGTCCTCCGGGATTATCTGAAACAGAAGAAAACGAAAACAAAATCAACCCACCCCATCTCGTGAAAGATCTCTGTCTGATGTGGGGGTGTTGTCTGTCTATATTGGATTGAACCTATGTTGAAGTAGCCGTGGAATTTGGTGGACTCATTCATGATTCCGGGAAAATGCAACAGTCTGATCTGATTTCTCTACATTGACCACCAGAAAGCTCGCTGATGCTGTAGTGTGAAAACCGACTTTGTATCCTATTAGGTTGACTATACTGTGGCTTTGTGTGGTTTACACAGTGCACGAGGGAGATGGAATATACTCCTTCGACTGCTTAGTGATAGGAAAAAATTATCTCTTGGCTTGGGACAGGTCACGGAAGTCACCTAACAACTCGTGTCCGGGCTGAAAAATCTTTGAGTCGTAAACTTTGAATTTGATTAGGGAGATGCCCCGTGCATTGCACGGATCAAATCGAAGAGTATAACCTCTGGTCTTTCGAAAAATCAAATGAATTAGTTGTTTTTAAAAAATTCAATCAACATCATACAAATTTCCCCGATTTTAAGAACTTATTTTCAATATGTTTGTCCTCGTTTATAGTGCAATATTACCGCTAAATGACACTAATACCAATTTTCAAGCGATCATGACTCAATTTCATGCGAGCTTATCTATCTATATATGTATGTATGCATGCATGCATGCATTTATGGTTTTATTATCATGAATTGTACTTTGCCTAATGGGTAGGAGCTAGGGGTGAGCAAAAAAATCGGGATCCACCCAAAATGGACCGAACCGTATCCAATCGGCTGGTTTTGGATGGTTCTCACCGGGTACCTGTCCGGTTCCAATTTGCTGGAACCGGTGGGTATCGGTCCGGTTCCAGATTTCAGGTGGGAACCACCCAACCGGACCGAGGCTTTTAATGTTTATATACAGGTAATGGGCATTATGCAGTGCCGGTTCGAATATGTAAAGCATATAAAGTGTTCAATATGTTATGGTTGGGAAGTTTATCTATCTCGTCATTGCCAATCATGATCTGATCACAATTTGTACATTCTATTGAGACTGAAAGTTTCACCTTGTTCAATGCGGACTGTGGAGACACTCAACTTGGAACAGATTAAACATTATTTCAGGGGAAATTTGTGTGGGGAGATTTCAACATTGAGATTAAAGCAGGTGGAGTTGGAAAGCCAGTCATAAAAAAAATTTAATGCCACAATGACCTACCAAGTCTGTAGGCCCTGTTTCCATGGATCTATCCGGGAACCGGACCGGTGGTTCGGTTCTCGAATGGGTCCATGAAACGAGCGGGTGGTTCACGGTTCTCATTTTGCGAAACTGGTCCCTAACGTGCGGTTCTAGATTCTAGGGTGGAAACCATCCATCTTGGAACCGATCATCCATAGTAGGAGCTCCTATATAACGCGAGAGTGAAATGCTTGTTCATTGCGGTATGGCCCGCAGCTCTCCCCCACAAGTAGAGGTGTCAAGCGAGTGAGTCGGGTCGAATATTGTTTGACCCATAATGACCTATTTAACCCATTTGACCCATTTTTATGCAGTTCAAATCTACTGATCCATACACGAACCAACCCATACTCAACACATACCCGACCCGTATTATTTAAACACTTTTTTATATTTAACCAAATTATGGAATATTTTTTTTCTTATAATTTATTTTAAAAAATGATATTGCTAAAACACTTTCATGCAATACAATCTAGTGAAACTTTTTTAATTTTCTAAAATTATTATTTTGTACTTTTTTAAGAAAAATATTTTTTATTTTAAAAAAACCCTTTTTTTTATTTTCTATTATCGTTTCCTTTTTCTCTAGTGGCCGGAGACGGCGATCGGCGACGGACAACGACATTCTACTTCATTGAAGAGTTTTTATATTTTTATTTCTTTTACTTATAAAAAATAATTATAAAAAAAATCAAAAAATATAAACTGATAAATTTTACAAGTCAAGTGAATTGTAAATGGGTTGGGTTTGTCTAACTAAATGGGTTGTAAATGGGTTTAAAGACAAACTCATTTACAACACACATATTATTAGGGTTAAAATTCATACCTATTAATAATCCATTTATTAGAATTTGACTAACCCATATTTGATCCATTCGCAATAAAATAGGTCAAATATAATTTTTCAACTTATATTGACACCTCTACCCACGAGGTAAGACAGCAAAATTCTGCAGCTTAATAAAAATGTGACGATCATAGCTTAGAATGATTCGTGCCCTTTTCACCTTAGCCAGTAGAAGCTTTAGGGCGACATCGGGAATATGCGAGGGTTTGAAAGAAGTATCAAGAAGAATGGGTGATCGAGACGAGTCCATCGCTCCCATATCTGTCATGCACTTTAGGGAGGGAGGCTTGCCTTCTATAGGCATGTCCGAACTATCTCTCCTTGTATACTTTGAACTTTCGGTCTTTCCAAAGTCACTTTGACATGTGAAGAACTCTAAAACTAAGTATTCCAATACAAAGACCTCTAAAACAAATTTTCATCCAAAATTTCCCTGGGCTCAAAAACCTCAGTGTAGAGTAATTATACGAAAATGGGTTAATATCACGGAAAACCCCAAACTGATACACCTGCGATAAATTTACCACAAACTAATTTTTTACCACAAAAATCATAAACTGATACACTTGTCACAAATTTAACCCAAATTAATTTTTTGGCCACTAAAAATCCAAAACTGGTACACCTATGACAAATTTATCCTCCGTTAGTTTTCGTAAAATCGGGTTACTACCACGAAAAACCTCAAATCGGTACACATGTGACAAACGGAGGTAAAAACCCCAAACTTGTATACCTGTCAACTGCCACGTGTTATCTAACTAAGCAATTTGACGGAAAAATTTAACGAAACTAACGGATGGTAAATTTGTCACAGGTTTATCAGTTTTGGATTTTTGGTAGCAAAAAAATTTGTATGGTAAATTTATCACGGGTACACCGGTTTAGAGTTCTATACTCGGCGTCAATGCATGCTTTGCATTCGAATCCGTTCGGAGTTCAGAAACTCTGAATTCTAACTCAGAATGGACTTTTCATTAGGGTGAGCAATTTGTAAACAAAGGTACAAAAGATAAATGAGCTAAATCCCAGGACACGATGTCGGGTGCAATTTAAACATACTGGAGATCAGAAGCCGAACACTGTCGAAAGTCATGATGGGTGGGGTTAAAGAAACCTGTGTATCTTCGCATTGTTTCTTGCAGTCAAACTTACATCGTCCCGTTATGGAATGGGGTGGTGGGGGCGAGGACAAAGGCACCGTTGAGCAGAAGAAGACGAAGCATTTTCATTACCGGTTTTAAATAACGTTTGTATAGTTCTGCAAGAGTTTTGCAGAGAGAGAGCCAGCCACGTACTGTGCGGCGGAACAGAGCATGGTTTCTTTAAGGAGAAAAAGAAAGGAAATAGAGAGAGAGGTAGAGAAAAAAGCTGCAGACGGAGTTCGGAGCCGGGGAGGTTTTTGTCTGCTTGTGGCTTGGATTGGGAATCAAATTGGGACTCCCCTGCTTCGTTGATTCTTTTGGTCACCAAGGCAAGTTAGCCCTCCGATCCACGCGCTCCGACCTAAATTATTCTAACCACAATAATTACGATAATAATGAGATCTCTGCCTTTGTGGGTCTATCCCCCCACGTAACACCAAGCGGGTATAAGACTGAATAGATTATTTTAGGAAAAACGACGCAAATGCTCCACGAGCTTTGGCCTAACGTGCAATTTCGCTTCTGAATTTTTAATTTATTCGATGTGATCTTTGAACTTTTGCCCAAAGTATAACGTCGTTCATGAATTTTTAATTTATTCAATATGGTCACTGAACTTTTGGTACATGTTCAATTTGTTGTCCCTTGGACTATATGAAAATATTCGATGTTGTCCTTCCATATACATCGAACATTTTCATATAGTTCAAGGACTAGATTAAACATGTACTAAAAGTTCAAGAACTGCATTGAACAAATTGAAAGTTCGGGAATGACATTGCATATTGAGTCAAATTACAGAAACCATTTATGTAATTATCCAATTATTTTACTATTTAAAAAATCCCAAAAAAAACGTCTATCGACATTTATGCTCTTAGCATTCAATCTAAGCCATAGGTCAAGATATTATGTATGCAATATAGAAAAATATTCGGCCCTATTCGCAATTGGTGTTAGTGCCATGGACTAGTCTTCCACCTTGTATTCACATCGAGTATCTTAATTGACAGGTTATATATGCTAGTTTTTCACTCTTTATATGTCAATCGTGTAATTACATTGTAATGCAGTTTTGTACACCAAAAGGAATGTGACATGAATTTTTGTGTGATTTTAGTTTTCTAATATCTATTTGCGTTAAATTTTAAAATTGCATTACTTGAATATAGCCTAGATTTCCATCAAATTTTCCCATATACTATAAGATCATATAGCACGTAACTTCATCACTTGCCAAAATTACGGCCTATGTTCGATGCAAACGAGCTTCATTGACAAAAATCATATTTAGGCAAAATTTTAGGCTCAAATCTCAATTTCTAAAGTTCTAGGGGTTCATCCAACTAACTTAGAGCCCAATTCTCTTGAAAAACACAAATTGTAGCTGAAGTCTAAATTCTTGCCCAAACTTTTTATGCCTCGTCTAGCACAAACTTTATTTGTCTTATAAAAAAGCAAAATTTTATCTCGAGTCCCAATTTTGATCCAATTTTGTCTCATAAAAAAGTATTGATTTTCAATCGGTACCAACATCTGGCACTTGTCAAATTCCTCCGATTACGGGATGTGTAAGGGTTTGGATTTTCAAAGTCCATGAATTTGGACCCAAGATGGTTGGATTTGACGGGATGTGTAAGGGTTTTTTCTCTCTCACCTGGAGAGCTCTCTCTACCATTATGGTAGCTCCTTTCGACCCAAAAAACCCTAAACCCCTCCACAGCCTCCATTTCCTTCGGCTACATCCCAAATGGTAAGAACCAAATCCCTTACTTCATATCCTTATAGTTCCCCTCACCATCAATGTAGCTCTCCTCCGCCTTCTATATCGACTACTTTCAAAACCCTAACCCTTGTAAAACTTCCAAAAATCTCCATCCTCCTAACCCTGCTCATTTCATGATGCTAGATATTCAATGATAAAAATCCATAAACACATTCTCGCCTATTTCCCAAAAACACTTTTAATCATCTTCCCATAAACACACTCATGCCCCTTTTCCCACAAACATAGAACACATTCTCCCTTAAAAAACCTAAATACCCAATCTCTCTTCTACTTTACTCATAATATTTTGACCATCTTCAACCCAGTTTCTTGTAGTACTTCGCTCTATCTCCTGCAGCGAGTAATTGCGTTCACAGAAGCATCGAAAACTAGCGCCCTCTTGTGAAAATCTCCTATGACGGAAGTGGATGATTCTGGCCTTCGCCTTGCAGCCCTCTGCAGAAGGTTAGGAAATTTATGGTCAAATAAGAGGATTAAGGCGGTATATGAAGAAATCTTAGAAGAAAAGGAAACAGAAAGCAAATTAACTTTAATTGGTCAGTTATATCAAAAGTCTAAGGTGAACATACAAGCATTCCAGAACACAATGAAAAGAGTTTGGAGAGTGGAAAATGTAGATTTTGGTTCTTCTCGAAAATGGATAGGGATAGAGCTTTGAATCTAGGCCCTTGGTCTTTTGATAACCACCTCTTGCTGTTAAAACCTTGGGAGCCTAATACCCCATACCTACTACAATTTTAACCAGTGCGCATTTTGGGTCCAAATTCATGGACTTCCTATTGAATGGATTTCGAAGAAGGTTGTAGCTACAGTAGCAGGAGAATTGGGTGTGTTTCAGAAGTTAAATTCGAAGCCAAAGGGTACATAGCTTACAAAATGGGAAAGGCGAGAATTACAATGGACATTTTGGCCCCCCTGCAATCTAGTTCGATCTTCAGCAACAAAGGAAAAAATCTCTAGCTAGACTTTAGGTATGAAAGGCTACCACATTTTTTCTATTCATGTGGTAAATTGGGGCATTATGCACAATATTATACCGAGATACCTTATAAGAAGATCTCTTTGAAAATGCAAATTCAATGTCCTTTGGCTCGTGGTAGAAGGCAGAAGCAAATTAATCAAGTCCTTTTTGAAACCTATTTTATGGCAAAAGCACAGAGGAGCTGATGGAAGAAGATATAGTCCCTGAAGCACCAGCAAACTCAGGGCAAATAGTGGTGTACGAAAGTAACCCTGCTGCTAACGCAAACCAAACTAGCAGTAGGTCTGTTGAGAAAAGAAAAGAGGTGCTAATTGAGGAGAATATCTAGGATAATGCTGCTGCCTCAGTTCCCCATGCTGATTGTGGTATTCTAAAAGCCTGTAAACAACCCACCACCTCTACAGAGGAGAAGATGAAAAACGGAACACGCCTAAAAGTTCAGCCCAGCAAAAAACAGAAAAGGTACTCTCCCTATGAAGCTCAATTGTTAAATGACAAGTTGTTCGAGGAGACTAAGTTAATGGACATTCCTATTCATATTGTGGAAGAAACTCAAATATGGGCTTTGGTGGCCGGCCCGAATAAGCCACCGGGGTACAAATGAAATCTTTACGCTGGAATTGTCAGGAGTTGGACACATCCCTGACAATCCAGGCGTTGAGAACCTTAGTGGCTCAAGAAAGGCCCAGTTTGGTTCTAATAATGGAAATAAAAAATCAAGAACATGTAGTGTGTCGAGTCAAAAGGTGCTTAAAGTTTCAATTTAGTTATGTGGTGAACCCTTTAGGGACTGGGGGGGTTAGCTATTTTCTGGAATGACTTGGTGGATATCACAGTGGAGTTGGATTCTCAGGAAATGCTTAATATGATTTGCGAATACATGGAAAACAGAAACATAATGCGAATCTCGCTCATTCACGCTCCAAATGTATTCCGAGAGAGGCTGAAATTGTGGGATAGAATGAGACAGGTTAGTATTATCGATGACGTACCTTGGGTATGTTTGGGAGATTTCAATGAAGTTCTCTATCAGTATGAGAAAGTGGGATATAGAATGGCCGAACATTATCGTGTTAACGCATTCACAAACTGTTTGAATGACTGTTCTTTTGTGACAGCCTGAATTTCACGAGTTTTATTTAGTAAGTAAAGTGAGTTATGTACTGACATCTGGGATGTAAATGTAAGACGATGGATGTTAATTGAGCTACGTTTAAACGTCAGATATTTGAATTGAGTTATGGCTTTGACGTCGAACGTTCGAGTGGAAATGAGGATGAGGATGTTGATGTAAGTTGGTCCGGTTGAGTTAGTCCCGAAATCTTGAGCGTGAAAGGTGCCCGTGAACCCCATGACCGACCGACCTATGGCCCACCAATATATATACCTCTCTCTCTCTCTCTCTCTCTCTCTCTCTCTCTCTCTCTCTCTCTCTCTCTCTCTCTCTCTCTCCTCACCCCATTCTCCCTCTCATTTGCGCGACCCCTCCCCTCACCTCGTCCACTCCGCCCCCTCTCTTTCTCTTTCTCTTTCTCTCGCTCGTTCGTCCAAGCATCGCCGCCGTTCCTTCGCCCATCTCGACGCACCACTGCTACCACCTCGACGTCAGCGACGACCCCACCACCCTCATGAGCTCAGCTTCGCCGCCGATCGATCGAGACTTCGTTCCCTAGCCCTCGGCCACATGACTTCAAAGGAAGGGAAGGGTCGATCTGAGCCTCGTTCGGTCGCGAAATTCCTTCATTTTCGTTGCATTTCAACTCTGAGGCAAGTGAATCTTCTAACTCTCTAGCTCGCTTGCCAATCTGTCGCTGAATTGAGAGTGATACGAAGTTTTGTTCCGTGTGTATCTGAAATTAAATTCTTCTTGCATGAGCTAGGAAGGGAGTTCGATTGCATGATCCATTGCTTGATTCAAGGTCTATAGTGTTTGGGTAAGCTGTTTCTATGGGTGGATCGTGTTAATTTCTATGAATTGAGCTTAAATTTGGTGTCGCTTTCCCTGTGGTGTTCGGTCATGAGGCCTTGAGTGCGTGGTAGTGTGTCGTTCACTTGTGGGTGTGGGTGTGGCTATGTGCTTTGGATGTGCTTGAGAAGTGGTGGACATGAGTGTCTGGTCTTGTGCTTGGTTGTGTGGTGTCCTATGGTCTGTGGAATGCTCAGTCTCAGTGTTGGGTTCGTTTCATTAAAGAATCAAAGCATGCGTATGAGAGTGGATGAGTTCCGTCGGCCAGCGTCCCGACGTGATTGTTATATGTCTGCCTGTGTCCGGACGATACCCCGTGGGAGCCTGAGTAGAAATCAGGAAGTCTACGGCCTGTGTCCCGTTGGAATGGAGCCCCGGAGTACGGGAATCGAGGCCTGTGTCTCTCGGATAAAATTGAGGCATGTGTCCCTCTTGAAAAAGGAAAGTGAAGAGAAAACTAAAAAGTAAAGCTGATGGTCTTTTATATTCTCATGTGCGTGTGAGGTCTCATTGCTTGATAAGTGTGCCGTCGTCTTCGAGTCACATGCCTGCTGAATGTGATGTCGAGTCCTATCTGATTGAGTGATGAATTGTTAGGTAGCTTTTGAGTTACTTGTTTCACTGCTGAGCTTTTAGCTCACTACTATTGTAAACTATTTTACAGACTAGTTAGATATGTCGATTCCTCCCGCCATTCCCACCCCTTGTTATGGTGCGCCCCTTGACTTTGATCATACATGAGAAGACTATCACAACCCTGAGTTCCCGATGAAGCATTTTCGTATGTTGATTTCTATATTATGGATAGACATAGGTTTGTCAAGGATGTTGATTCGGCTGCGTTTTGTGTCGTTGTTCATGAGGGACAAGACTGGACATTTGACAGGGCCGATACCTTTCATGCCCTTGGACAACGAAGGTGACGGTGACAATGACGCTAGTGCCGTAGTAGCTTATATACGAAGTAGGGGTGGTAGCGAGGGAGGATACTGAAGTAGTAATATGGCGAAGTTGTTTGTTGTTATCCCAGCTGTCTGTTTAAAACATAATATAAGAACGCTTGTGATAATACATGTATGTACATAAGTATGTGAAAACAGGCATTCTATAACGTGCGTGCCAGGTCTTTTGTGTTGAGCGTTGTCGGTTGAAGTATCCACTGCGTTTCCTGCATGTGCCTCTGATTTATGATTTTAAAACATATTAAAATAGAGCTCATTAGAAAAGTGGCGCCGCCTGGGGGCATAACATCTTTGATGGATATCGACTACAAGGGATGCTCATTTACTTGGGCTAACAATAGGGAGGGGGCAAATTATATTAAGGAGAAGCCGGATAGAATATTGTGTAATTAGGACTGAGGGGATCCTATTTCCTAGAGCTGAAGCTTATTCGCTCCCGGCCATTGGGTCTAACCATAGCCCCCTATTATTATCCTATACAGCAAACGTAGAAAAGAGAAAAAAGGAGTTCCGTTTTGAAGCCTTCTAGATAGAGGATGCTGAATGTAAAGAAGTGGTGAAAGGGGCATGGCAATTATCTTCGTAGCTGATACAAGTTTAAAAGAAAAACTGCAATCAGTAACAAAGGATTTGATCCGCTGGAGTAAGAGAAGTTCCCAAACAATTCTCGTTGTATTGAGGAATTAAAGCTGAAGTTGCAGAGTTTAACAAATGAAATAAACTTACCGCAGGACAGCAGTAGGGTTCAGAGTATAAAAGAGGAGATTGAGAAACTCTGGAGGACGGAAGAGATCAAGAATTAACTGGTTAAAATGGGGGGATAAAAATACGAAATACTTCTACGCCACCACAATTCAGAGGAGACAGTGGAATAGAATCACGATGTTGAAATCCATAGATGATGATTGGATAAGAGATAAGATACTAAAAAACACGACAACATCCTTTTTTCGTGACTTATATACCACAAGTGGACCTAGAAACTGCGATCCTATTCTGAGTGTTCGCCCAAGGAGAGTAGGCAAGGAAATGAATGATTCCTTGGTGACGGAACTAATCATGGAAGAAGTACATGCTGCAGTATTCCAACTAGGAGCAAATAAAGCTCCTGGCCCGGATGGATTGAATGGAATCTTCTACCAGCATCATTGGGATGTAGTCAAGAAGGATGTATGCTGAAAATGGGTTTCTGTGAAAGATGGGTTAGCTGGATTACGCAATGTATTACTTCAGTATCTTTTAGCATGAAGTTCAATAGAGGAATTAAGCAAGGGGACCTTTTGTTACCATATCTAGTCATGGCCACGGTTCGGAACCGGCCGATTCCAGTTCATGAACCAGCGGTTCCGGTTAGTGGCCATGGCTGAACCGAAATCGAAACCTTAAGGGGCGATTTCGGTTCCGAGTCGGTTCAAGGCCCGGTTCCGGTTCAAAATCGAAAATGGAACCGTCGATTCCCATTACGGTTACGATTTTCAATTTGATTTTTAAATAATGAATTATGAAATAATAAATTATCAAATACAAATTGTAAATTGTAATCAAATTTGGGGGAAAAAAAAAGGGGAAAGGGGCTTGAACTTAATGAATTATCATTAAGCGCCTACATATCTTCTTGGGGATAAAAGAATCAAAGCCCATATAGTTCTTTTACCTTTGATAACCACATACTTACCCCATCGTCAATCGTCGCTACCCGTTCCGATATTGGTACCCGTGGCGGTGGTATCTCCATCATTAAAGAATTCGGCTTCATTGCTGCGATCCATCTCTTGTTATCGATGTTAAGCCTTTATCCAATCATTGACACAAGCTTGAGCCTCCACTGTAACGCCCCTTTAAATAGTTCTAAATTAATCGAAAATAATCGAAATGGATTAGAAAGCTGATTTGGGCGGAACGAACTAGAGTTTGATTCAAATTGACTCTCTAAATTAAATTTATGGGCCAAAAAGGGAGCGGACCCAAGTGAGAGTAATTTGAACCCGGCCCATCACCAAGGGTTCGTTTGGACAAATTTAACTATGTCGAACTCGTTGAGGAATTACGGTCCAATCCAACTCAAGGCAACGAGGAGGTGCAACGGAGGGCTCGGCCACGCAGGACCGACCCAGTCCAAGTGTGGTGGCTGGCTTTTAATTTTTCTTCTAGCAGCTAGCCTTGGGCCCACGCAATCAAGGCCCAAAACTCCTTCCACCAGCATGATGGCGTAGACCCATTTTATTTTATTTTTCCACCTGAAAAGGCCCATACGTGCATCCCAAGTGAAGAGCAGTGCACACATTCCTCTGTTCTTTTTCTCCTCGGTGAAGTCGCGCTCAAGGGACGCATGCTCACCCTCTGGTTCGACTCTTTCTTTCTGAGCGGACGCCTGGTTGTTTAACACCAACGCAAGGAAACCAGTTCGGCAAGTCCAGGAGCGGGAGTGCAACGAAGATTAAGGCAAGTTGCTCCTCTAACCCATCCACTAATTCTTTTAATGTGAGTCGGAATCGGTGAGTCGGATGGTGGATAGTTTGTTGGTCGATTTTGGTCTTAGTGTAGCAGGTAGATGTACTTCGGAGCTAACCTTATACATGTCGGGTAGAAGTCATGGGTGTTGCGAATTTGTTGTTGAAACGCAAGATTATGAAGGTGGGTAATTGGGTATAACGGCATGGAAGGGAAATGTGATGCGGATTCTTTTTAGTGTAACCGACGGTATAACTCTAGTTCGAACAGATTTTTGCGGATATTGCAGCTTTAGTGTGGTGTGCCAAATTTTATACGTGCTACTTCTAGAGCTTGAACTGAGGCCACAGAAGTTCTCGGGGTGATTCTCGTAAGTGAACTAGGAAGTGAAGCGCTTGTTCCCTTAAAAATTCTGATTGTATTGTCCTTCTTGGCAACTGGGTCCCGAGAGCTCCATCAGACTTCAACTCAGTCTTGGGTTCTTTGAATTATTCCCTCTGTGTTTGATGAACAATGGATTAATGGGCTGAGTACTAAGAAGGAGTAGTAAACAGAGCAGACCGTGGGAACTATTGGACGGTCTTGGTTCGGAAAGGGATGTCTAGTGACTTGTCGACGAACCGAAATGGTGGTTTATGGTCTACGAAGGAAGAACTAGCGTAGTTGATACAGGAAAGACGTGAATGAGAAGGAAAAAGCTTATTGCTAGTTAGCTAATCGATGTCTATTTTATTCGTATTAACGTCAATTCTTTAACTCTTTACACTGGGGAAGTCAATCCGCATGCGTCCGATGTTTTATTTTTGTATCGTTTTATAGTAGTAGAATTAATTGTAGTGAATATGGCATGATACGACATAAAGTACGCATCGCCCTTGAACTTGGACATGGACTTGCATTTCATGAATTCGGACCACTTAAGGTTCGTGGAAGCAGGTTCTGCATTAGGTGATTATACCCCATGGAGTTATGGGAAGACCCTGCTGTGTGACTGGGCCGGTCTCTGAGGCGGTATGAGACAACATCGCATGTGCATGGCCAGGATGGTCGGGTTACATTGGTAACGATTGGCACTCTTTACATGCATATAATTATGGTCAAATTTCATATGGTAGCGCATTTTAGGTTAATGCGGATTGTGTGAGTCCATGTGAACACTCAAGTTTGGCCGATTGGCAACTTGATGCTTATTAGACCTACCGGTTACTTGTTCATCTCATTAAAAAAAATTAGTTAGTGATTTAGAGTTGTAACTTGCTGAGATTATTTTTCACTCCGTTGATGTTGACTTTTTTTTAGGTAATCATGGCTAGCCTACCTACCGTGTCGTATGGGGTGCCTCTTCGTATGCACTGGAGTTTGGCGCCCTTCACCATCCCGGGGCTGCCTGGGTTGGATTTTGTCCGAGTCACTGTCACGCTGTGGGTCCATGGGGGCCTTGACGTGGGGGAAGTCCCTCACCGTTTTGTCACGATATATGGCTGCTTGGAGGACGGCTGGGGTTCTCGGGCCCCTTTCCATTCGACTATGTGGCACATAAGAGGCCCAGTAGCTATGGTAGTATAGTTGGCTGATTTTGCATGGCACAGGCCGAGGTTTGACTTGACTGGATGTTGAGTTTTGATGTGGGAGTTTTTGGATACAGTTGTTCTAGCGGCTGTCTTTTTGGTATACCGAGTAGGGCGACAGGCTACTTTTTTATGCCTCCCGATGCGTCTCCCAAGCTATATGTAAGACCGACCCGACCTTGTCAGCCCTTAATAAATAAAGTGCTGTGTTTTTATAATCTGCCTGTGTGATTATCTTTAATTAATCATTTTTAATCTCGTTAGTGATGTGGCGAGTCTGGGACGCCACGGCATCTGACATCCACCGAATCCGGAGCTAATCTTGAACGTCAGTCGTCCAAAATGTTGCCTCCATCGCTAAATGCTTGTTCAACCCCAACTGTTAAACAATGAATTGCTAAAACCTATCTTGCGATGAGAGCGAGAATTGAGAATTGGATTTAGCGCCTCTTCCACCACTCTAGAATTTTGAAATCTATGCCTCCTTCGGATTTACCAAACTCAAAAAAAGTGGTTAAATAGGTCTTTATTTTGAAAATATTTCATGTTGCTCCCTTTTGTCTTTTTTGCCTATTCATCAGCATTTTGTACCCTCTACTAATTCTACCTAAGTCCCCGCTTTGTACGTCACTAGGTTGGGAAGATGTATCACCTAGATTATATCTACTACAAAATTCATTATACAATTCTACTATTGCATTTTTAACTTCTGTTTGTTTAGCTCTATCATCTACCATTTGAATCAAATGTAAACAGTAATAATACATATTCAAATAATCACCTAAACCATCTAAGTTGGTACGTGGATCGAAAATACAAACAACCAAATAAATAAGAGAAATTTCGGTATAATAATGCAGTCATTTCGTTCGCATTGCTATAATAGTCGGACCTAATTGATCATCTTTTTTCATTTTCTTTAAAAACACCAGCAATATTAACACACTCTATTAAAAATAAATGCGTAGTAGGATAATAAACACCGGATAAAGTATAAGTTGCATCATTAAAAACTTTTTAAAAATCTAATTTTTTTTTTGTAAATATCCCAATCTTGTGGGAATAAATTAATTTAAGAAATATTATTCGAAATAAATGTTCATAATAAATCTTTATATGCAAAAGATTGATTAAGCAACTCGTACGTATAATTCCATCGAGTTGGAACATCTCTTGGAAATTTTTTTCGTCTTCTTCTATTTGCTTTACAAAATCTGCCCCATTCTTTCATAATTTGGGGATGTCTCTATAAAAATTGAATTTGTCTTTATTGGGCTGAGAAAAATATCAAGAGTTTGTAAACCATCTTGTACACATAAATTTAAAACATGGCAAGCACATCTAATGTGAAAAAATTATCCACCAAAAGCGAGTTTACAAATCTTTTGTAACTCAGGAATGGAAGCGGTATTTGCCGCGGCATTATCAAAACCAACTGAAAAATTTTATTAACCAAAAAATATTCTTCTAAAACTTGTGTAATTATTCTATAAATATTATTTTCCGTATGCCTATCATAAAAAACTCGAAATGCAATAACTCTTTTTTGAATGTTCCAATCATCTTCTATTCAATGACATGTAGTACCCATATAAGAATGAGTTTGCTAAGGATAACTCCAAATGTCGCTACCTATATGCACACGTCCATTGAAATTCATAAAAAAGTTTTTCATATCTTCTTTTCCTCTTTTATAAATATCAAAAAGTTGACGTTTAAGCGTATTTCTCAAAACAAGTTTTGCTTATGGAGTACATGCAGTTTGTATAAAATGATTAAAACCAAAATTTTCACCAAAATTAAACGATAAACGTTCACCGGCAGCAAATATAGCTAATTTTTGTTTATAAACTTTTTCATTGTAACGAAATAAAATAGGAGTGTTAGGATTGGCGTACCCAGAAATTTATTGTTGGCTGGTGTCGATCCCCACTTGCTTTGGATATTTCGACCTCAGATGCCGTTTAAATGTTCCATAGCCACATCTACCTGTAAATTTGTATGTTGCCCCACAATATTTATATTTTACCTGATACTTGTTTGGGCCTAAATGTTCCTTCATGAAGTGTTCCCATATGTCGGATGTACCCTTCCGTTTCGACTCCTTGGTTGTTGACATTTCTTCGATACCGATAGGAGGATGCCGACTTTCTTACGTTGGGACGTGCTCGACGTTGGAAATAATGTTGATATCATCAACATCGTTTCCCTAATATGCAAAATCATGAGGATCATGAGGATAATCGGATTCCCCCATTAGGCTCTTTCCTCTGTCACTAGCTCTGCTTCCACTTGCCATTTTTTGCGAGAATTGAGGGGAAAGCGGATTCAGAAAATTGATAAAATTGAGCGAATTGAGAGAATTGAGTTGTGCGGATTGAGAGAATTTGTGAGAAAAAATGAAAGATGAAAATAGATATTTTTAATAGTTATGATAGATTTAATAAATTAATAAAATAAAAAAGGGGGGAATTTGGCCGTTGCCTTACAACGGTCGGGGAAAGTACGGCTCTTTCCCTTTTTTAAAATTTAAAAAAAAAATCGACTAAAGCAGGTTCAAGAAAATG
Organism: Lenwebbia sp. NSW1173648; assembly: GCA_029784005.1. Lineage (NCBI taxonomy): Eukaryota > Viridiplantae > Streptophyta > Magnoliopsida > Myrtales > Myrtaceae > Lenwebbia > Lenwebbia sp. NSW1173648. Next base: position 5,717,686 of record JARCGZ010000011.1, read on the forward strand.
GGGGCTCGTCAACAGGCCGATTACGGGTTTGACCTGGGTCGATTTCGAGCCCAAACCGGCCTGTGGCCACCCCTAACCCTATCTCTTCATTCTTATATCAAATTGCTTATCTTCTCCGATGCAAAATGCCTTTTCAAGTGGAAGTATAAGAGGAATTATGTTGAACAGGTTCTGTCCAACCTTATCCCATTTGTTGTTTGGGGATGATTCCATGTTCTTTCTAGATGGGACCATTCAGGAGTGCCAAAATGTCTCGGATGATGTATTGTTATGCCTCAGAACAAGCCATTAACCTGAATAAATCAGGTATTTACTTCAGTAAGGATTGCCCCCAACTGTTAAAGAATAATATGGCCGAGGTACTGAGGATTCCAGAGCTGGATCACATTGGAAAATACCTCGGCGTCTCCTTTGATTGGGGAGCCTCGAAGAAACAAATGTTCGCATGGATTTTGGGGAGAGTAAATATGAAATTGGAAGGCTGGAAGGAACAAATAATGTCAAAAGCATGTGAGGAGATTTTACTGAAAACTATGGTTCAAGCTCTTCCCCATTATGCAATGTCAGTGTTTAAAATTCCAATGTCGGTGTGTAAGGCAATAGAGCGAAGAATAGCTAATTTCTCGTGGAAAAATAAAGCAACAAAGGCTGGAATGCATTGGAAGAGATGGGACATTATGAAGACCAGAAAGGACAAGGGAGGTATGGGTTTCGAGGATTTAATTACCGTTAACAAAGCCCTTCTAGGTAAACAGGCTTGGCGAGTGGTGAAAGACCCAGATGCATTATAGAGTAAGCTCCTAAAAGGAATCTACTTTAACAGGAGAGACTTTTGGCATGCTGAGAAAAGTTCCAGACCCTCTTGGGGTTGGCAAAGTCTACTTATGGGAAGAGATGTGATATCGAACTCAGTGATGTGATCGATAGGAAATGGAGAAATGGTCAACATAAGAACAGATAAGTGGTTGAAGAGGGGTGTAATTGTGGGTCCAACAAATACAAGTGATCCACAAAAGGTATCGGAGTTGATGAACTTTGAAGAGGAACGATGGAATGAACAGCTCCTAAACAATTTGTTTGACGAAAAGATCACCAAGGAAATCCTTGCTATTCCAATCAAGCGTCAGAACTCAAAGGATGAACTTGTACGGACGGGCACTAAATGTGGCAGCTATATAGTAAAAAATGGCTATAACACCCTTCGACAAGAAATGGCAGATAAGTCGCAATCACAACAGCCATCCACCTCTTTCCAGACTCCAAGATCTTTATGAAATGCTATATGGAATTTGCAAACAAGCACAAAAGTGAAAATTTTCCTCTAGAGCATATGCCAAAATGCCATTCCATCTAAGGAAAACTTGTGGAAGAGAAACATTATACCTGATCCTATATATAGTTTGTGTCAAGGCGAAGTGGAAACAACCGAGCATATCTTTCTATTATGTCCCTGGACAGAACATGTTTGGTCAGACCCCTCTCCAAAAATCCAAACTTTAACACAGGGAGCAACTCGTTTTGAGTTGTGGTTAATGAACTTCACAGGTAACACGCGCAACTTACTGTCTCTGGAAGGGGTGTTGACTATTTTGTGGCAGTTTTGGAAGACCCGAAACGATTGGATTTTTAAGGGTACCATCCCAGATGCAAGAAATACAGTGGATTCAACCCGAATCATGCAACTGAACACCCAAAAATGGAGCTTTCAAGGCAAGAAGGAACAACATAAAAAGAAATCTACCTCTCCCCAGATCTGGGTTGCTCTGGCAGAAGGACTCTTGAAGATAAATGTTGACGGGTCTCTCGGTGAAGGGTCTACCGATGGAGCAATTGCCTGCATATGTCGGGACCATACCGAGTGCCTTGTTGATGGTTTTTCCCAGTCTGTCCGAGCGTCTTCTCCGGCAATGGTCGAAACCCTAGCCCTCTTGGAAGCCCTCTCTTTTGTCGAGCGAAACAACTACAAAGATGTCCTCGTGGAATCAAATAGATTAGATCTGATAAATGCTCTCCTCGCTGCAAATCACTTAAGTTGGGAAGTGAGTGCACCTATCGCTGAATGCTCCACTCGATTATCAAGGTTACCTCGTGTGGGCCTAGCCTTTTGTCCAAGAAGCGCAAATGTTGTGGCAGATTTGGTCACGCGTGCCCATAGAAGAAAAGATCTTCCGAAGAATTGGCTTATTTCCCCACGCCAGGCCCTTTGGGCTCTTCTTTGTAATGATGCCCCATTTTGGGCGCTACTGGCTAAGCCCAGTTTATGAGATAAATAAAAGTATTGTTATGACCAAGAAAAAAAAAATTCCACCGATTACACGTGAAATGACATATCAAATCTTTAACGGCATCATTCAACGAAAAAACTTGATAAGGACCATATTTGAGTACCGAATGGGAATTGGTGGTTTTTTACGACATAAAAAATAGTTTGGATCAGAAATTGGTGTTTTTGAAGGATTTTGGACACTGATTTAATGTGGTGAATGCAATATCATCGCGTTCAAGTAATCTTTCATCCTTTCCTTATTGGCTATTGCATCCACTCGTCTGACTCCACCTAAAGATATCTTTTCAATTTTGGGAGTTATGATAATCAGGGGGTATACCTGGACTTTCGAAATTTACAATGATGCAAAGTTAAAAGTAGTTAGATCTTTTAAAGGGAAATTTCAATATCATATGGTTCGATTTCGAAAAAAGTTCTCGACCTGCTTCGCCAAAAAATTACCGACACAAAACATCTCAAATTGTGGATCGATATGGAAATCAACAAAGGGTAGGAAGAGTCCTAGGCTGATTCTTGGATAAGACACAAATAGACGAGAAAATTAAACATATTGAGACTTGAGGCAATCGCGGCCAACAATGTAAAAGGGTACTAAAATGTAGAGATTATAGTAAGGCAAAATTGAACGACGGGTGTTCATTTCGCATCTTGCTCCATCTATATTTGCCGACTAAGAACTCTCAACATGCGGCGAATTTTATCTATTTCGCGTCTTGCTCGATCTTTGCTAGTCCGAGTCGACAGAAGTAGACTTTAGCAATTTTTTGGTGTCTAACACCAACCTAACCCCAAATATTTGGTTTGGAACAATCTGTACCAAACCTAGACCAAATCAATAAAATCATAACTTAATAAAATGGTAATATCGATTAGTCATCGGTGTCGGTTTAAAACCGTTAACATGGAGCAGACATAGAAATCAAGAAGGCCCAACATATGCAAAGCAAACTCCAAATGTTGTGTGGCCCAGAATGGGCGGACATGTTCTTTCCTTAGTGGGCCTCGGTGTATAGTAGTACATTAAAACCGAAGCTGAAAGGCCCATTATATGTGATTGGACCGAGCAAGCAATTGCCTAAGGGCTGCTGGTCCATTCATTGGTGCCTTGTGGCCTAGGCAGGGGAATCGATGTTCTGGGTTTTCTATGATAAATTTCAATGCGATGAAGAAGTAGTACGTTTTTTTACTTTTGATGTGGAAGTTTCAAATAAGGATTTGAAGTGCCCTTATTTTCTCAAATGAGGACTTGAAGTGGACCTTATTTTGAATAAGGGTCTGAAGTGGCTATGTCAGTCTCAAAAAAAGGCCTGACCTAGTTGTCCGGCAAAATCTTCCAGCTAGTCAAGGGCATTTTCGCCCTCTTTTTTTTTTTTGCCGGTGGCCAATCTCAAGTGATGGCCAGCCATCGACTATGCCCGAAGAGGGCTAGGCAGGGATCGCCCTCGCCCGATCTGGCAAGGGCTACCCTCATCGACCACAGGCGAGGTATGGCCTCGCTTGGCAATGCCACCCTCAAAAGCCATAGGTGAGGCCGGCCCTCGCTCAATGGCCGATGAGGGTCGCCAGGCCCTCACCCGCTGTAGCAAAGAAAAAAAATGAGAAGAAAAAACAAAAATAATTCAAATTCAAATTGTCTTTCAACAAAAGTATTATTGATCGGTCGAAATATTTAGCTGTCCAACGAGGTAAGACTCTTATTTGAAATTGCCATGGCCACTTCAAACCTTTATTTGAAATAATGTTCACTTTAAGTCCTTGTTTGAGAAAATAAGAGCACTTTATGCCGTTATTTGAAATTTTCTCGTTGAAGTTAGGCAATTGGGTGTTTTTTCACTTGATATTGGCCTAGTACAACCTTACCATGCGTTAGATCGATGCTCTTCTTTATATTTGTTTGTTCGTTATCAACTTCCTCCAAAAGCCATAAGGACTGGGATCGAAAGCGAAAAGCTACTATGGGACCACAGAAATGAGCTTCCTCGAAAGAGTTGTTACCAAACCGTAAGCATTATTATTTAAATATCTTCTTAGCCTCCTCTTTTAGACAATTTAATATTCTTGCATCGGCAAGTGTTTATAGAAATACTTTTCAATTAAGGCTCCATTTATTTCGTGAGTGTTGAATTATTCAAAAAATAATTTTCTAAAACTAATCGCTTGAAATAATTAGTCAATGAAAAAATAATTTATGTCTGAATATTTTCGTGAATGGTGAAAGTATTTTACGCTCGGTTCATTCTTGTAAGCGATATAAGCTATCGTTTTTAGGAAATTATTTTCAAAACTGCTTATCTTTTCGCGAAGTAAACCAAGTCTAAATATTTTTATTTCTTTAATTGTTGGAGCCTAAATAATTTTTCCAAACTGTGGACAGTCCAAGTCCCGGACGGTAATCTGACTCGTACGAACCTTTGAACGTGTCTCGCGATTGTCATTTTCCGTCCAATAAAAAATTGGGTGGAGTGTGGCGGACACGTTCCGAAGTCAAATCCGGTGGCCCTTTGAATTTTCAACCTCGGAAACACGACGACGTAAGCTTTGGACGTTGACAGCCGTTCCTAACGGTGACGGCGATTATAAACATGCAGTATTTGTCGACAAAAGTAATGGTCAAAAGGGAAATTTACGTATTGAAATGCGAGGATCCTTAATCGTATGAAAATTTTGCATTTGGAAATAGATTAACTATGAAAATCACTTGCCATAGCCGAAAATCATTATTTTTTATATCAACTTCGAAACTTAAGGATTGTCGACCGAGGTAAATTGTGGGAGTATTATCGTAAGTAGTTGTCGTGTTAAAAGATGAATACGGCTTTATTGTTCGTTATGCTTCACTGCTAATCCGTTTTAAAAATCTAAAAAAAAAAATCTTTTAGCTTGATTAGTTTGCTTGGCTACAAGAGTTTTCAAGTATAATTTTCACTAAATTCTACAAAGAAATTATTCATTTTCTTTTAACATTTTGTGGACAATATATCTAACACCAGAAAACAGATGTATGTGGTAATTCCTACGTAGAAGAAAAATTCAATATGTCTTTGGCACAACATATAACACCTAACAATCTTATTGATTCACAAGTGGTTGTCTATGTGAAACTAGGGAAAGATTCTGTTCATATGGATCATTCGTAAATATTTTAAGAAACCAAACGAAGCCAACTGGGAATGGAAAAATTCCTTCAAATCATCTAGAATCTCGCACATCATATAGGTCAAAATCACAAGTAAATTAAGAAATCCCTCTGTCGATTTCAGATTGCTTTTCGTTATGGTGTTAAATAACAATGTTCTTCCAGCCAGAAAAATTAGTGGACGTGCATGTAATAGTTTCATGTGCGGTCCATTTGCAAATTATCATGCCACTAGGTTTGCAAGAAAATAAGAACCATCGGGAGCTTCTATAGGCATATTTTTCATGCTGTAAATGCCATCGTTGGTCTAAATAATTCGACGCCGACTTGAGGCGAAATAGCGACAAGAGTGATGCTGCATTTAAGTCTTTCCTTACATTTGTTGCGACCTTCCCGGAAGTGGGTTACCAAAGGAAAGTCAATGAATTGCTAAGTAAACATTTAGCGCGGACTGATGGGATTTATCCAAATCAATATCATAACAATCACACAGAAACTAGAAACATATGGCACGCAAGTTTATCCAGGTTCACCCCAGAAATAGGGCTACGTCCTGCAAAGGGATTCCATTATAATTTTTAGGTTTTCACCGCAACCACTCATTACAGTGATCTCTCATACGAGTACAATATATATGAGTTAAAATGGGCTCAAAACTCAAGCCTATCCGAAAACCCTTTGATCCCACAACATGTCGTCGGTTCATACTTCAATTTCCCTAAGCTCACGTGTGCGTGCCCGGTATGAGAAATAAGGGTCCCCGAAATATTCGCCAACTCCAACATGGACACTCCTGACCTGCAAGAAAGCACGCCGGGGGGAAACTCGGCCATAAGACCAGTGCAAGCTGGGTGCGGGGTACTGCAATTGCTCATTGACGCCACCGGTGACTAATGGAAACTACTGCAACAAATGTTTATTGTCCTAAACATTTGTTGCGACCTTCCCAGAAGTGGGTTACCAAAGGAAAGTCAATGAATTGCTAACCAAACATTTAGCGCGAACTGATGGGATTTATCCAAATCAATATCATAACAATTACACAAAAACTAAAAACAGATGGCACACAAGTTTACCCAGGTTCCCCCACAAATAGGGCTACGTCCTGCAAAGGGTTTTCACCATAATTTTTAGGTTTTCACCGCAACCAGTCGTTAGTCGTTACAATGATCTCTCATACAAATACAATATATATGACTTAAAATAGACCCAAAACCCAAGCCTATCCGAAAACCCTTTGATCTTACAACAAACAGGCCAACTTAAACACAATTGTTTCGGGGGCGCTGCCCCTGAGCCCCAGCCCACTCGCCGGCGAGCGGAACCTCCGTTTCTGGGGCGCTGCCCTCAAACCCCCGCATTCCGTGCGCATGAGTCACATGTCGTCGGTTCATACTTTAGTTTCCCTAAACTCACGTGGGCGTGCCCGGTATGAGAAACAAGGGTCCCCGAAGTATTCGCCAACTCCAACACGGACACGCCTGACCTGCAAGAAAGCACGCCGGGGGGAAACTCGGCCATAAGACCAGTGCAGGCTGGGTGCGGCGGTACTGCAATTGCTCATTGACGCCACTGGTGACTAATGGAAACTCCTGCAAGTGACATCGGGACTGGACTGGATACTGGCGCTACTGGAAATCATGGACGCAAGCGAGAGACGATAGCTAGATGGAGCTAGTCGAGATCGAGGCTTGAGGAGGTGCGGTTGCTGGTTGTGGTAACGCTACAACAAGCAAAGTTGTGCGGTAGCAGGCAAGGCATGGCGGCGGCGGCACGGTATGGACGTTTGGCAAGGCAATGCCCGTGCCGCAGAGGAAGAGCTTCCTGTTTGTGTCTTTGTATGTGAGCTTTTTTTTTTCTTCTTCTAATGTTCAACCCCCTATTGTGAACCCGTTTAATGTATTTATATAGGCTTTAGATGTAGGGTTCTCTTGCAAGAGCAAGGATTTCCTAGTTTTGATCATGTGATTTGTTTTCACTGGGAAATTAGAGTATATCTCTCTCTTATTTCTCCAAGATCAAACTTCTTAAAGATAATGACCTTATTGCTCCAAAATATGTTTAAGGAATTCAATCTTTTAAATTTAGAACTCCTCATGTGCCTCCTGTATATAATATTTGGCAACTAAAGTATTTAATGAGCTTGGCCGAATTTTATGCTCTTGCGGACTTAGCCCATATAATCTAATTAAGTCCAGTGCCTCCATGCTTAAGTTCATTAATTTCAGTCCAATAAAAATGCAATTCACATGGGCCTAATTACAATGAAAATGCTCCCAGCATTCAAATAAAAATTAACAATATTTTGATTTTGGGGGTCGGAGTCGAAACATAATTTTTCTATGCAGTAATAAGTCACCAAAATTTAGGTGTCGGCAATATAAATAAATAATTAATGCATAATATGTCAAAAGGATCGACCTTAGACAAAATGTCCCGCTTTGCTAGTCTTGAGCTAGATAATGGCTTCACTAGATTCACATAGACTTTTTCTTTACGGAATATGTACATCATAAAGCGAATAAGAAATAAAATTTTAATGTTCGAATTATCGTGAAGCAAACGCAATTATTAATTTATTACAAAAGACGCGAGTGTGTATACTACTGTGGCGGTCGAGTTAATTAAGAATCAAAAGTTCTAGAAGGTTCACTAGTCTTCACTAATCGCTATTTTTCCTTTATTTCTTTCTTTTTTACCACCATTTTTTTTTTTTTTTTGACTTTGGTCTTCTACAACAAGAGAACGTCCATGTAATGATACTTGTCCAGCCTTGCTCCAGGAAAGATCTCCTGTTTGGACCTCAATTATGCTTTCTAATTTAGGGCACTTGATATTCTAGAACTTAAGCATTCTAAAAATCCAACCCCATCCATTGATGGTGAATAGGTTGTATCTGATCAAGACATAAAGATAAGCTAGTTAATTATTCGTTTGTGCTGAAGCATTGAGAGGACGCCATCAAGATGAATTGATGGGTTCCATGAACTCAATACTTAGTCTTGGCTCAAATGACTGATGGAAAGAGCTAGGGTAATTGTTTAATGAATCTAAAGATAGGAGGAGGAGACTTGGGAGCATATTTAATTAGTAGGCGATGTCAATTAGGACTCCATGATCCCAAGGAGGACCAATAGAGATTTTGCCTAACTCGGGAAGGTCGAGCATGACGATTAACTTAAGTGGCTAACTCAGGAAGGTCGATCGGCAGGAGAAACTTTGATCATTCTCTTTTGCTATGCATAGCCCACCAAATATGTATAGACTCTAACATAGTAACCCTACTTCAAGATACCCTAATTAACGGCGTTAATCTCCCGTCAGCGCGAATATAATTGCCTTTTCTCCATGGTTGCCTTCAGCATAATGGGGAAAAGTAATCAGTACATTGCATAGAACTAAGAATTTGGCGAAAATGGAAATTGCAAAAAAAGGGAAGGGAAAAACCAAAGGCTTAGCTAAGTCTCTTTGTAACGTTCCGCACAAGTTGGAGTAAACAAACCCTAATAGGAAAGAAAGCAGCAGGCCGCAGTACATGGGGCGCCCGCAGACTAATGAATGGAATACCATGAGCGGTTTTTAGAGGTCCATTTTACTAACCTTAGATTCAATTTATTATCGTATCGTTCAGTTACACTGTCCGAACGAGAGGCTTTCACAAGTGTTAAATACTATACACATTCGCTCTCTTCCCGTGTAATTTTTCGAGTTTTTCCTTAGCGGTTTCGATATTAGTGCGATCGCAACGAAGCGTAAATCAACTCTACAAAGTCGATAATTTCCCAAATTATCGAGTTTGGTTTGCGTGAGATGGACTCCTAAGTCCTGAAGACCAGGAATTTCAATTGGATACGACTTCGAGCGCTCTAGAAGGAGAGAACACAACAAAATAGGAGGGGCCAAAAAGGAAGAAAACCAAGATATGTGGCGCCCCAAACGGTATTTAAAAAAATAGAGGGGCTTGTGCTGGCCACGCGCCTTGTAGTAAAATATTGGGCCCGCTACATTCCGTCGTGCTCTTGCCTACGTGCTTCCTCTCTTGTCCTTATTGTGATTCACTCGACTTTCCCACAAGTCAAATTGAGTAGGTATTTGGGAAATAAATATTGAAGCTGATCCATGCGATTTACCCTCTTTTTTCCATGCGTGTGGGAAAGAAAATGATGTTGGTAACCTCAAGATGCATATACATGACGAATTTGTGAAAAGAAATCGGTCCCGTTCGACATGGCCGTCGCTTAATGTAACGGGTTCGGGTGTATTCTCTCCCATCTCCGAGCTTTTGATTGGCTATAACATCCACATGCAAACTTCATGTGATAAGCTGGCAAATTCCTATACGAACTATCACGTTTATACACGATTCTATGCAAAGTCGATGGGGATATAAATTGACACAATTGTAGTATAGCATTTTTCTGTGACACAACTTGGCACGGTTAGAAAATCCGGTTATAACACGTGAGGACCGGTTGTCGGGACTTTATGATGGACAAAATCGATCGGAATCTGTAACATAAGAATGCGAAATTCAAGTACCTACCTGAATAAGATGGTATTTACGGCGTACATACTACATCTCTTCTTGGTTCGCAACCAAAGCGACATTTTGGTGGATTCGTGAATATAGTTGTGCATGCAGGGTAGCTCAAGTATTAAATTTTGGACATGCCAAATTTACCATTTTTAATTCGTCAAGTAATGAATTTGGAAGGCCATGTTTTCGTTTATGCAAATGTCGATAATATTTACAAGTGCACTCCAGATTTTTTCTTTTTATCAAGGAGTAACTCACTTTTGATAAAGAATAAATGCTGAGAATATTCAGATTAAATACCCAAAATACATTTACATAAGTATATCATATTTAAGCACTTATTAGAAATTTGAGACGTTGCATACCAGTCTCTATATAATTCTAATAGTTTTATTATTCAATCAGAGAAAAAAAAAAAAAGGAGACTGAAATAAAAGTTTATCGTATTATTTGGTAAATTACTTTTTTTAGAAATCAATTTTTAGTAATGTCATATTCTTTTTTTTTTTTTTTTTTGGGCAAACATGAAAGCAGCTATACTTTCCTTCCCATCTTTTTCACCAAACCCCACCTTTGCTAATAAATAGCCCCCCTCTTCTTCTTCTTCTTCTCCTCCTCTCTCTCTCTCTCTCTCTGTAACTTTGGGAAGGAGAATCAGAATGAGCTGCAATGGGTGCAGAGTCCTCCGGAAAGGCTGCACCGAAGATTGCACCATCAGGTCTTGCCTCCAGTGGATCCAATCCCCCGTGTCGCAGGCCAACGCCACCATGTTCCTCGCCAAATTCTACGGCCGGGCCGGCCTCATCAACCTCATCAATGCCGGCCCCCACCACCTCCGCCCAGGTATCAAATCCTCCTCCTTTGGAAATGGAAAGAGCAGGAAATGATTCAAGTTTGAGTTATCGTATAAAGGAAGATGCATTATTCGCGTTGCCACGGTCGAGGGTTGCTGACAGAGTCTTCCTTGTTGGACAGCCATTTTCAGGTCGTTGCTGTACGAGGCCTGCGGCCGGGTCGTCAACCCGATCTACGGCTCGGTCGGGCTGCTCAGCTCGGGCAATTGGGCCCAGTGCCACTCCGCCGTCGAGGCGGTGCTTCAGGGCTCCTCCCAGTTCATGCAATCGCCTTCGCTCCACTCCAACGGGCCCCACCTCAAGCCCTGCGACATCCGCCACGTCCGGAAGACGTCCGGCTCCGGCGACCCCCAGAAGATCAGGACCAGGACCCGGTTCAAGCGGTCGTCGAATCCGGCCAAGCCGGAGACGGACCCCGACGAGCTGTTCTGCCATGCAGGGAGGAGCAAGTGGATCTACCCAGGCTTCATCTACGAGGAGACGAGCCACGACTCGTGGGTGACGCACGCGGCGGGGGCGGCGAACCGGGACAGCGCGGAGGCCGAGAGCATCTTCTCTGTGGAGACCGTGGAGGCTTCACTGGCAAACCTGGGCAAGCCGAACCGGATGCTGAGATTCGACCGGCCGGCGGAGGAGAGTCCGGAGAGTCAACTCCAGTTGGAGCTGGGCCTGGGCATCAAACCGTCGTCACATCCGAGCGAGCCCGAGTTCCGTCAGCGTTGATATGAGTGGTGGGCAGTGAGACGAGAGACGAGCAGTTTTGAGACCGAGGTGTACTCAGCATTTCCATCTGGGTATTACCTTCGGAGTACATTTGATGGATTTTCTTTTTCTTCTTCTTCTTCTTCTTTTTTCGCCTTATCCTTTTGTCGTCATTTTCAGTTTAATTCGTCATCGAGTTTCTGTTTCGCGGTTCCAATCGTTCCGATGCTTTGATCTTCTTTAATGTATGACGAGACAGACAAGAGATATCGTTGATATCCACATTTCATCGTCCGTTTGGGACATATTCTTAATACCTAGAACTTGACGGAGGAGATACAGAACAAGCATCACCAGCCAGCCGGAAGACATTCATTTTTCAGACATTTTCTTCCTGTAACGCTGCGAGTGATCGATTACGCAGAAACTGAAGCGATCCATTACTGCTTATCATATGACAAACGCTTTGCTTATCTCGAGAACCTGTCGCGATACATCTGGTTCGGGGGTGTGGTGTGGTGTGGCAGTGGGCTTTGGCTACACTTAGAAGAAGGACGTGCGGTGGAGGAGTGTGGAGGACACGTGCTGTCCATGCAATAAAAGGACATCGTCGGAAGTTCTGAGGTCCGCTTGGTGCCAACTGCGGATTCACTCGCGGACGCTTTTTTTCGCAGACTCCCAACATTTCTCGGAGGAGAGACGTTCGGAATCGGAATAGGTAGTAAGCAGCAAGTGTCTGGCTGAATCGCGAGCCAATGTGACGGGCAGACAAGCGTCAAGAAGTAACAGTTGGTCACAAAATAATGCTAAGAAATACCAATTTGGATCGACATTCCACATCTGGTTTAGTACGTCACGGTCTTTAGATTGATCAATACGAAGGAAGCCATAAGAAATCGAGACTCGGCCTTCCTTCCTCTTTTTCTCTACCCTTAGACGGCCTTCAATGGTATGGATTTGAGTTATAGATTTTGGCCATTTGCGCGGCCGAAGAGTAGATGAATGAGTGCCGCGACACTGGATTCCGCTATTGTTAATTGTGTAAGACAAAGTTATAAAGAGGGAGCCCAAGTCCAAGCTGCCAGAGGGCTTTTATAATTTGAGCCTATATTTTTTCATACGTGCATGAATAGCTACTATTATATATACTCTCTTTCGCTTGTAATTGAGTGATGTAACAAGAGATGCGAGGTGCTAATTATAGTTGAATCCTCTGTTGAACGTAGCCCTAGTTTAAGGGTGAACCGGGATAAAACCTTGCGTATCGATTCCTTTTTCTCGCTTTCACGCTTTACTTCGTTGTAATTGTGCGCCAAATCGTAACAACTGGAAGTGTTAGCCGTGGCTGAAGCTTCTAGTGGCCAAAATTTCGAGCTTGTCTTGGAGGATGAGCTTGGAGTGCTCCATGAAGGCGGCGAAGGGGGACGCAGCGCGCGGCTTGTAGCACAAGCAGTCCAACATGTAGATTGTCCTCCGCTTGCACATGAAATGAAGGGTTGCGATGTAGATTGGGAAGAAAATTAAGCTTCGCATTTGAATAGGATCGAGATTACGAAAGCGCCAAGCTTGAATGGGAACACCACCCATGATTGACATGAGAATGATGATGTTAGGATGCACGTGTGAATTGTGTTAGAAAAATCTCACAACAGAGAATTGGTGTGGTGTAGAGTAGCTAATATATGCTAGTTGGCCCATAACTCATTGGCTTAAGCTTTTGAGTGAATGTGGCCCAACTGAATATGTTAACAAGCTCGAACTTTGGCTCCCTCTTGGCGATCTTCCCAGTGAAAGTATTGTAAACGAACTTTTTTTATTTTTTATTTTTTTTTTTTAAATTTTTAATTTTTTTAATTTTTTTTTTGTAATTTGGTTTGCAAACACAGTGAAAGATATGGAGGGGAATGATGAGAAAATACGGTCGAAAGGAGTTCGGAAACGAAAGATCGGAAAGAGGACTGAACAGATTAAAACGTGGATGACTTAGGACTATCAATTCCATTGCTCTCTTACGTTCGAAAAATTAATACGGAGGTTTTTCTGTTTGCGAGTGTTAAGGTTGGTGCAAGAAAGTGTCTTGTCAAATAATCAAATATTGAACCTTCAAATTATTCGTTTACATCTCAATTGCTTAAACTTTTTAATTAGTGAAACTAGGACCCAGTAGCTGGATTTATACATTAATGAGTTCGAAAATTCGCATTTACGCTCACTCTTGGTGATGTCCTCGTATCGAAGATGGATTGAACTGCGGTTAGTCGGGTTCTTTTGCAGATCTTTTCGAAACTATCAAAGGGTTTTGCATTTAGAAAAGACTTGACCATTCTTTTGCTACTTATATAGTAGTTTCGTTCTCACGTTGAGGAACTTAACATGACCGTATCCTAGTGAACTAAATCATAACGCACGCAACGTTCGATGGCTAAATCCATATTGCTATATTGGTGGTGAAATGCGGAAGTCCAATCGCCTTTTGTAATTAAATATTGCCTGAGAACTACTAGACTTATAAAGTCTAGTTTCACTAAAGATAGCACTGAAAGAACGAATCTATTGCGTTATAACATATAAAGTCTATTTATCTCGAGAGAAATATCCAATGTGTAACGCTTATGTCACGTGACGTGTTGATGTGGTGTCACTCATCCAATCAAGCATCCTCGACAATATAATCCAGAAAATCATGACAAATGATAACACTTTACTTCCTATGATTGATGCCGTTTATCTTACATGGACAATGTTATCTTTACTTAGTGAGTTCCATGCTGCTAAAGCTGGCTTCAATGCCAAATAAAAAAGTAATGAAGATGAATAATATGGGCCGAGTGACATCAAGATGGATGATTGGGCCCATGGGTGGCCTATAACCCAACAAGGCATGGGTGTGTAGCATGTATGGGCCCGATTGGACTAATTATGGGCCCAACAAGTATGAAGGATCTGCCGAGAAAGCTCAATGTCTGCACTTCTAAATTATTCTTTAAGGGAGAAATTCCTCTTTAGGCCCAACATTCTACTGAAATTGATCGTTTGTATTGCTTACAAAAAACAACGAATAAAAAGATTTCCTCGTGCTCGAAAATATTTAGACATAAATTTTTATCAATAATGAGAACTTTTTTTATTAACAAATTATTTCAATGGACGTAAATGATTATTTTTTTAAGAAAATGCATTCTAAATCTTTCATTTTTCGCGAAACAAACAGAGCCTAAATATAATCGGTCGATTTCCAAACTAACAAAAAAAGAAAAAGTAACTGTGTCTTTCTACCGAGGAAACTGTTTATCATTTGCAAATTTTAAGGGGCTCGGTATTGAATGAAAGCCAATTCGGATGGCAAATGCGAAGAGCAGAGTTGTTCCGAAGTGCACTGAAATTCTCGTACACTTGGAACTGCTGGACATATCCTAAATCAACCCCAATGTTAGAGGATTATCCTAATTATCTCCGACACTGAACGTCGATCGAGGCCCAAAGTTAGCAAACTATCAATCGGGGTTTGCTGTCGACTTCCCTCTTCAAATGTGCATTTTGGCCAAAGAAAAGGAAACACAACACAGCAATCCAGGTTGCCTGTTGGGATATGTGTGGTGGGAATGCAGAGTGACGAGGCATACCTGTTGCTGTTGAAACCTCAGTTTTTTTGACGAGGAAAAGTCAAGCAATAGCCCAACACCAGCATCAGCAGCACTAGCACTTAGTCGCTGCACTACTAGTCCACCTTCTCTGTTTGACTCAGCCAGCCTCACTACAGATCCTTGGCAGGAAGCGAGCACAACAAGTTGAGCATCATTCAGTGGGGCATCAAAAGGAAATTAGGAACTTGTCATTTTCAATATTCCCCAGAACCAGAAAGACCCATCTTCTACTATTCTCTCACTGTCAACCTGTGAGCTTATTAGGACTTCTAACAAGTGGAAATAACAAAGATCATCTCCTAACCCTCAATTATCATCATAAGAAAAACAAAAAACAAAGCAAAGACCATCTATAGTTTTATAGCCCATCGGGAAACGGATCCTCAGGTCGTAACAAGTCCGAAACTCCGTGGGTTTATCTGTTAGCTCTTATATACATTCGCAACACACAAAACCTTCAAAGTTTTTACCTTGTAACAGATAAGATTTGCTCTTATTCTTTCCGACGAGATTGGAATTCCCTTTCTCTAGGATCATTAAAAACACCCCCATCTCATTATTCACCGAGGAAAAGCGCAAAAGCCCTTCTTCAATAGGACAAGGGTATCGCAGTACAGCAAACAAGACATTGCTACTTGCTAGGACAAAAGATCAAACAACATCGTCTAAAATCTTTGCATTAACCTTTGGACGGCTCTAATGGCGCAAGAAAACCCAAAAGATCCTCACCTTCCAAAAATGCTTTCATCCTTCTCATCTCTCCCTCTCTCTCTCTCTCTGTTCAAAACTCCACAAACAAATTAAACTAAACTCATTGACAGAAAAACAAAACCAAAAAACACTCCCCTCAAGAGCTCCCCAAGCATATTCTAAAAGACTTAACATTTGATGATATCGATAATATCGATTCCTAGCTACAAAACTTAGGTGCAGGCAATATTAAGAGGTCGCTCTTCCATCCAATGACCGAATTCGTCGTTTCCAATGTCAAAGTCGAAATCAGGGAGCTCACTCGTCTCATTTCCAAATCCGAACATTTGGAAGTCATCTGTTCCGCAAAAATCACCCACGAGCTGCCCAAAGTCATCCATGAACAGCATATCAAAGTCGTTTCCCAAGCTGAAGTCCTGCACAACATGACCGGGCATCAACATCTCCTCCAGACATTCGATTCGGGCAGGCGGTTGCTGCTTGGGATCAGTAGTAACACTTCTCTTGGTCGATACATCACAGCTTTCAGAAGCATTTGAGGCTGACGTGCCTGAGTCGAGGACGGATGATGGGGAGGTGCGTGAGGATGCACTCTCCGAATTTTCTGAAGCAATAGGTTTGTTCATGGACACGGGGGTCTCTGAAGAGGAGCTTTTGGTCTTCTTCTCATCAGAGGCGGCCTTGGCTGTAGCTTCAAACTCAAGCCTCTTGGCCTCATAAGCCTTAGCAGCCGCCTCGGGAGTATTGTAAGTGCCCAACCAAATTCGAGTTCCCCGGCGAAATGGGTCTCTGATCTCCGCAGCCCATTTGCCCCATTTCCTTTGCCTGACCCCCTTATACCGTATATCTGCGCGTCTTCTCTTTGAGATTAGATCACTTTTCTCGCCAAGCTCTCTCTTCTTATGAAGGTTATTGACATCATCAACGGTATCTCGAGATGAACTTTCGGTGTCGTTAGGGTGCACAACAG
This sequence comes from Lenwebbia sp. NSW1173648, assembly GCA_029784005.1. Lineage (NCBI taxonomy): Eukaryota > Viridiplantae > Streptophyta > Magnoliopsida > Myrtales > Myrtaceae > Lenwebbia > Lenwebbia sp. NSW1173648. The sequence continues at coordinate 5,734,527 of JARCGZ010000011.1, forward strand.
GAAGTGGAAGATCGATGAGGCGAACAAAGAGCTTCGTATCAATTTCATCCGATTCGTCCTCACTTGAGGACATATCGGTGGCATCGGGATCTCTACAGAACACCCGGATCTTTCTCACCATTCTGGAATCTTTCGCTTTCTTGAGGGAAGAACTTTTGTCAAACAGTTCACAGGGCCCAGACATTTGCAGAGGAAAATGCTAAAACCCTCAACAAAAACCCCTCGAGTATCCACACAAGCAAAAATTTCAATTTAATAACAGGAAGCAGGTGCTCCTCTCAAGATGACAAAGGTGTCTAGTTGTTTAAGTAAGAACAACCATCAAGAACAAGAACGGATTGGAAAATGGCTTTATGTGAAACCCCCCAAAACCCTCCTCTCCAGAACAACTCCTGCAAAAACCCACCCAAAACCCAACTTCAGATTAAAACCAAAAAATCAACGCTAATCAACAAAACTATAACATGAAACTTGCATAAAATTCACAAACAAAGATTACAAGAACCCACATACCTTTTTGGTCTCAACCGCATGGAAACAGAGGACGAGACCAGATTCAACCTCCGCCAGAAGCAGCAGAGCGTGCAGCAAGCAACGGTTACGAACAGATCATAGGCCGAACAAGAAGGTGTCGATGAAGAAAGAGAGAGCTGAAGTAGGGCCCCGGTAAATCCCAACTCAAAACCAGCCGACATAAATCCCAAAACTCAACCAACCCTTTTCTCGGTTCAACCTCTCTAGTGCTCTCGCTGTTGAGACAGAAAGCAGTAGGCGGAAAAAGGGTCGCATCAGATCGTGATGGATATAGCAGCAGGAACGAAGAGATCAACCGATCCTTAGAGGATCAGATGTCTATGGCCAAGACTACGTTTTTATCTCTCCAGAACGAGACAAAAATGTCCCCGCGAAGTTATGTTATCCTTTACCTTCGCAGAAGCAGAGTTAAAACATATTCCTAAAGACGTTACAAGACGCGAAAGCCTCGCAGATCTTTAACTCAAACGGTGAAAAACAGAACCAAACAAAAACACTTCCAAGCGAGAAAGAAGAGAGGGGAAAACAAGAAACCTCTTAACTTACCAAGAACAATAAGACCAGCGTGGTCTAACTCAGCCTCCCTCGGTGATGATGAAGCTGTGACGATGTTTCGGAGCTCGCTGCCCTGTTCTGGCTCCTGCTAGTGCCGCTTCCACACTGGCGCTTGCTGCTCTTCTAGTTCATTGCCGCTCGCTTTGCCTTTTTCTAAGCGGTCAAAACGCCATTGAAGACACAGCGTGGAAAGAGGGAGAATAAAAGAGTAAAGAGATTGCGAGGATATAGTTTCAGAAAAAGAAGAAATCAAAAGGAGAGAAGAAAGAAATCCGGAATTTTAACTATATGCTGAGGCCTATGTATCGTCATGACCTTTGGGGAGTCATCCACATCCATGGTGCATGACATCTCACCTAATTGCATCATGCCTATTTTGATGCCATGAACCCCTGTACCCACTACCGCTCTGGAAAAGTCGAATCCGATTTTGTTGGTTCTTTTTTCATTTCTATCTTGGCAATTTCTTATGTAGAACTATTTTAGAAGAGTGAGGTCAAAGTCTGCACAGGAAAAAGGGATTGCAGCAGACTGTGTCATACATAAATTTCTCCTTGCAGCATCCACTTTCCTTCATCATCACTCCTTTTTTTTTTTTTTTTGAAAAGAAAACTTTCATTTCACGTCAAAAAAGAGATACATAAATTTATGACAACAACGCAAATCCAACAAAGCAAGTAAATCTGAAAAATGAATCAGCTTGGTACAACCTGTATAGACTCGCTCATTCCACAAAGACGGATCTGTCATAACATCAACACTAACAGATTGAAAAGGACAGAAAAAGCCTTACAAATCTTAGATCTATGTCTAGATCAGAATAGAAGATCACCCAAATCGAGATCTAGTTCTAAATCGGGAGAGAAGAGCTATAAAAGAATATCGATTGAATATAAAATTACTTTTAAATAAGCCGACTGCGGAGTGCAACAGCAAAGGACTTCGAAGGCTTGCGGAGCACAATTTTCTCTTCGAACATAATCCCTAAGTCTCCGCCCGCGCTTAGCCCTTGCCTAAGGATGGCCTGTTGTTATTAAGGGAAAACTGTTCTTTATTCTCACCACCCCTTTCTTCGCGTCTTTGATACAAGTACGAACCTTCAAAAGAACCAACAGGACTCAAAACACTGGTGCCAGAAGTTTAGAGATCGGATAGCAGGCACAAAGCTTCAAACAAAATGAGAATGGGGGTTCCTTGAAGTGGTCCCAACCGTAGTAATGCGAACTGCAAACCACACACAAACATATTATCAATGGTGCGGTTTGCTATGTGGGAAACACGGAACAGGACCTGGAGCCCTTATCAATCGTCGAGAAATGGACGAGTGTCGGCCGTTGAACTCGGGAATTTCCGAATTTGATTTTCCTCGTTCAAAAGAACGACCACGTGGCTAGGCGGGTGTTGCCAATTCCCCACGACTCTTCTTTGATTTCTTTTGTTTTTTCCTCTCTAGATGTGGACTCGTGACCTTGACCTCGACGTGTGAAGATAGAGCCGAGTGCTCTCTTGGTCGTTGCCTTGTTGGATCTTTCCATGTCTATACTTTTTTTTTTTTTTTTTTTTTTTTTTTTTGGTGACCCGGGAAACTCCCTTTCGCCCGATAGGCTAATCGGTACTAAACCCGGGGGAAGACTAGCCCAGCAACCCACCGCCAGGGCCCCCCACTTAAATCGCTGACGACGCAGGGTTTTGAACTCTCGACCTCCAGCGATGGAAGGAGTTGTTCTCAACCAACTGCGCCACCTACGGGTGGGTTTTCCATGTCTATACTTAGATCAGGCTTTAATCAGAAGCACCAATCATTGCAGTTGCAGGTATATATGCTTTAAAAATTGGGCAAGCAATAGCATAGTTTCACAACGTAGCCATCAATTTTGATTATTATCCACGATACAATAATAATCACAATTATAAACTAATGTCGCAAAACTACAATTCCTCCAAGGTATCTAGGATACCAATAGTCGCGAGAATAATCTAGAGTGACAAAAGGTCGAGCACATGGTGGGCGGAAGGAAACGTACATGCACCAGCATACATACATACATGCATGCATGCATGCATCAATGCATGTAGGGATGCTAACAGTTAAAACGAAAGGAAAAGAAGAAAAAGTAATAAGGCAAAAACGTAAACAGAGAAAAGGAAGAAACAGGGAGCGCACGTGCTTGTTGACCAGCCCAGAGACGATGACCCTGAGTTGGGGGTGGACCAACCAATGAAAGGATTGCTTCGGTTTCCCGCCAAATGGCGCGCCGGCGTGGAAATAACGACCCCCTCCTTTCCCGCCAAATTACCTACTCTATACCACAAACCGATAGGGACGGGGCGACACGTGTTCCGTGAGGTGACAGGTGTCGACAAGCTCTTGGGCTTGTCGGGGCGATCCGAGGGGGTCTTGAGTCATGAGTAGCTAGGTTTTGGTAGGCCTGCTACTTTCGTGGAAATTTCCAGGTTACACACTGATTATTTCTTCTTTTAATATTTCCTAGCCTTTTATTTTTTTGTGCCCAAAAAACAAAAAAAAATTACACAGAATATAGAAAAGTGGAATTTGATCAAGATGACCACGAGGATGACTTCAATTCATGCCTAAGAGTTACAAAAATATATGTAAACAAATTTATGCCCAACCTATTATTTGTCTTGATCCCAGTCAGGAATTTTACGACAAGTTTGGAACTTTGGCTAGGAAGGCAAATAAGGGGTACGAAAAAATTTGAACTCAAAATTTATTACTTTGATGCCTGTCAAGAAATTTGTGAAATCACTGCTGAGTTTTAAAGAAAATAAAAACTGGGCGTGATTTAATATCTAAAATATTCTAGCGAGAAAAACATATGTGAAAAGAACATAAATAGACAAAGCATGAGTAAGATGATATGTACACAAGATGTAACCGTCCAAAAAAATTATAAGGCGCCATCAAGCGAGGGATCATGAATCAGGAACAATTAGATCGATCCTATGTCACTTGATAGTTGTATTTATACGCTCTTTCATATACATGTGATCCCATGAAAATCGTTGAAATATTCGGCATTACTTGATGATAGCATATAAATGCCCTTTCATATACATGCGGTCTTCCTACTTGGTTAAGTTTTTTGCTTCTACCCATTGGAGTGTCTTCCGCTCCTTTAGTCAAATTTTTAGGCGCCACTCCTAATCTGACTTGCACGTGAGATGAAGTGTTGAAACATCTCACATCGCTCGACATTGATATTTATATGGTATTCTTATACATGTAGTGGTGGCCACGGTTCCGGAACCGACGGTTTCGTATTTTTTTTTATTTTTTTTTTGCACGGTTCTCCGATTCCGGGCCTGTTTAAGATTTGGGCGAACAGGAACCGGGCCCAAACCGGCCCGTGGCCACCACTATATACATGTGGTCTCCTCCGCCATCTATTAATTTAAACTTTTGGGCTAAGACTTTCGAATAAGAACTAACACATCTCCATTTATTTTCTTCGTTTCTATTTGGACCGGCAATCTAGCACCAATTATTGACCTAAATTATGAACCGAAGAGGGTCTTTGCCGTGTGGGAAAATAGCAAATCTATCACTAGCTCTGCTAGTCAAATGCTCACATGGTATAAAACTAGAAGACGCCATTATCAACGTCAAACTCGTGGCATAAATAGACGGAGGAACCATCCTCCACGTCACGTTAGGTCTTTTTTTATTCGTCCCTGGTTCAATCTAACGTTGAATGCAAGACTCTAGCTACTCGCTAACTTCCAAATTCTTCCTAGAGTAGAGCTCTGAAATTCTAATCTTTTATCTAACCGGGTATTTAGTGGGTTAAATGACGCTACTTTCTTACTTTGGCGAGTGAAAAAATCCGACTTTCATTCTTGTCCAATAAAAGTTTTTGAGTCCGCGATAAAATATATTTCGTAATAAATCCGAAATCGATACAGGCGACTATTTTTAGTAAATACTCCATTTGTTTCGTAAGAAAATAAAGATGAAGGTGAAGGAGTGGCAAAAATAGGAGGAGGAAGAAAAGTTAATAACAATCTATTTGTTTGGTAGAAAATGAATGATTTAAAAGATAGTTTTTTAAAAATGATCGCTTTCATTGTCGGTATCAATTTATGTCTAGATAATTTCGTGAAATACGAGAAATTTTTCATTCGTTTACTTTTGAAATCAATACAAGCGATTATTTTCGGTAGAATATTGTCGCAATTATTTATTTTCCACTAAACGAACGACTTAAGTATTGTATGGATGACAAAAGGAAAGAACACACGAGTTGGCAACGACTTAACTCGGAGAATAAGAGGAAAGGAAAATTGTCCACTACGATCGACAACGATAGATTAGCAATTAGCAGACCGATCCACATGGTCGCATCTCTACGAAGTTTCATTACCTTTCTCTAATTAGCCCTTCTTCTCTTGCCTTTTCTTAACTCCAAAATCGGTACAATTAGCTGGGGTGTCGGAAGATTTCCTCAATATCTCACTTTCAAACCGCGGCGATCGCGGGCAAATTTCTCCGTTGGTCGCAATTACCCGATTTCAGTATCGACGTAACGTCTTACGATGCTTGGAGCATCGAAGACATCAGTTGGGCTTTACTTCTGAAGGGCTTAGCCCAAAGAAAATGCAGACAAGAGCACAAGTCCTTACGTGTCAAAATATGATATTAAAGAATCAACAATTTTTATTTTTATTTTTGGTCGGAAAAGAATCAACAATTTAACTCCAGTCTTTTCCTATATGCTTGATTTGCCCTGCATCTTCTATTTCTTCATTAATTTATGTAATCAAATTCACTGCATAAATCATCTTGCTAAGCTTCATTGAATGACCAGTTGCTAAAAGCATCATTGATTTCAAGAAAATCCGAAGAGAATAGGGCTCCATTTATTTCGCGGGAAATAATAATTCGAAAAATAATTTCTTAAAAATGATCACTGGTATCATTAGAAATATGTTATCACTACCGGCAATAATTTTTGTCTAAATATTTTCGAAAATGATAAAAATATTTTACGTTTGTTCGATTTTTGTTAGCGATTTATTTTTAGCAAAATATTTTTCAAATCATTCATTTTATGTGATACAAATGAAACCTATATTTTCCGCCAATCAAATGTCGCCGCCATGCTCGACCGTGTTTAATTTACTGCATAAGATGCAAAATAAATGGGACTCAATCGATTGAAACGGAGCGTCCAAAATCTAACCGTAAAGCTCGGGATTTCAAATGCTCTCATTCATGATTATTTCTCATGGATAGACTTATGCATCCATGTCGAATCCTTGCGAGAGCAAAGGCATTGAACCGCAGCCAAACTTATGTTGTTGGCAAGGGAGAATGGCATAAAATAATGGAACGATAATATTGAACATTTTTATATAGTTCAATGACTAGTTTGAGCATGTACCAAAAGTTCAATAACCACCTGAACATATTAAAAGTTCATAAATCATATTGCGCATTGGGCTAAAGTTCAAGGATCTCATTGAACGGATTAAAAGTTCATGGATTAATTATATAAGATCAAAGTTCACGAACCATCTGTATCATTATCTTATCCTTGGCAACGATTATAGGCGAGGGCTTCCTCCTTTTCCATGAAAGTTGTTTGATCTTTATACATCTGAATTAGAGGAAATTTCTATTATAACCTCCTCCTCCTCCTTCGTTTGTATTTGGTAGTCATCAATTCCTATTGACTTTGGTTGTAATAGCTGAGGTAATGCATGATCGCTTGTTTCGGTCACGTGATCAAATTCGTAGGCTTTTGTACGTGCTTAGTGAAAATGCCAATGGACGACTTAGTGTAGTGGTGGTCCCAATATTCTGAAAGTTGACTTTTCGGTGTATAACATTAAGTAGGGGTGAGCATAGTTTCATGGTAGAATCTGAAATCTGTAGAATCGGACCAGTGAGAACCGATCGGTTCCAAATTTCGGGATATGGAAGGTAGGTTCCAGTTTCCAAAAATTAGGGAACATGTTCTGATGGGTAGGTGGAACCTGAAATCGGAACCTAGAACCTGGAACCTGGAACCTGGAGCAAGTTTTTATATTTTTCTTTGTATATGTCTTCGCGTCATCCTGTGTTGTTCTATGATGAGCGATGATGAGTATGTAATCCGGAACCACTTTATAATTGAAACTTTTACTTTGTTAATGTTTCATATTTTTTGTGTGTCTAAATATGAGTTGTGGTCAGTGAATTTTAGTAGTAGATGGTGGTCATTAAATGTGATTATTTACTATAATCGTTCACCTAAGAATACATGTGAAACCAGAAAATCGACCCTAGAATCTGTGACAGAGTAGGTTATAGGTTTTAAGGTATGCGGAGGAGATTCCAACTTTCAAAAAATGATGAACCTGTATAGACTAGTATATTCTAGGTTCTAGGTGGAACCTGTACGAAATCCGAAACCGTTCACCCCTAACATTAAGCACATGTTGTGCAAAATATGTACTCATTTTGATCGTGCCAGTCAAGCATTTTTCGACCAAAAAAAATTAAAAAAAATTAAGCATTTATATTTCGACAAAAAAAAATAAATCAAGCACTTATATAAGTACGGGTAAGAAGTTCCCTCTTTACTTTTCAACACTTTCGTGCTAGGGTTATATCCAACGGAGTGTTTGAGTGTGGTTCGTGCACTCTATTGATCGAAAAGCACGGGGATCCCGCTCAATGACTTTCGATTTTCGATCATCACACAACTAAATACGCGTCATTTGAATATGTCAACGACGCATCCCAAATCCATATTCAAATCTCCACTTGTCGACTAACTTTCATACATTTTTCAAATCATTAATTTTTTGCGGAACAAACATAGTCTATTGGTTATATCCAATGAAGTGTTGGGATGTGGTTTATACTCATCGGAAAAGTACTAGGATCCCGCTCATTAACTTTCGATTTCAACAACGCATTCCAAATCCATGTAAAAATTTCCACTTGTTGACTCACTTTCATATTTTTTTTCAAGGAACAAACATAGTCTAAAGGGGTGCATAACAACCATTCTGTTCTAGAAATAGATTTTTCTATTTTTATTTCTGGATGAGTTTTTTAGCAAAAAAAAGCGTTTGATAACGACATAAATTTCCGATCCTAGAACAGAAGTTCGTTTGACAACAGTTGAAAATTTCTACTTATAGAATAGAAGTAGGCGGCGGCCGATGACGGCAGGCGGTGGTGGCCGGCAGGGGTCGCCAGCGGCGGTCGACTGCGAGATGTTGAAGGTTCTACATTTCCTTCAATGGGAGTGCGGTGCGACCCGTTGCGGGGGGATGAAGGCTCTCCATCTCGCTCGATGCCTTGGACAAATTTTGGAACTGATCATTTTCGCATTAGTTAATTGAGATACTCGAGGACTTGCAAGAAAGCATCATTAATGTTAGGTGGTTTTGGGCATCTTTCATCCAAAAAATTAGCTCAAAGAACGAGATTTTCCTTCATATTTATAAATCGACCACTAGCCCATTCCACAAGGGATGCAGAATAACCCCAACAATTACCCCAAACTATTATCCGCTCTTGTTAGCTAGGGATTTTGTAAGATGCTTCTCCGCGTCCTTGCAAGACTGATCAATGTCAAAATCATGAGAAGAGAAATGAGATATTTTCCTAACACGGCATATAAGCGTTGACCAAGAGTCATGATTTTTTTTTTGCAAAATCCAAAAGAAAGAATGGTTTTCACGTCAACTCGCCACGACCACTAACTTATTGCCACGAGTTATCCAATTCAGCAATTGCACAGTAAAATGTTGCGAAAGTTAACGGAGGGTAAATAAGTCAAGAGTGTACTGGTTTGAAGTTTTTGGTGATCCAAATACAAATTTAAAATAAATTTATCACACGTAGATTAATTTTGAATTTTTCATGATATTAATTTCAGATCGCGACCGGAGCGAGCTTGGCGCCGATCGATCAACGCTCCCGTAGCCGATGCGATGTCGACGCATATCCTGACCGTTGGATTCCGCATCGAGAGAGAATATCCTCAGAATCAGGTGCGCGTATCCCCGGCACACCATCGCTCCCGTATGCGACGATGCAGGGGCGCGAATCCCACGCGAGGGGGACCTCGTGAAATGTGAGCACCACGCCATTAGATTTTTAAATCTCAATTGCATCACGTGATCGCTTTTATGAAACCTCCACTCCCCACTGCCCAACACGCTGGGCCCCATCCCTCTGAAACCGTATCCTCCTTTCTAGATCCTGTCCTTATCCTATAAACACTCCACCACCCCCAAAAAAAAAAAGAAAAAAAAAGGAACATTTGTCCGACTGCCAACACATCACACGTCAAGTCATCCAATAAAAGATGATCTTTTTTTTTTTGAACCAAAAATCTTAAATTATGTCGACACTTTTTTCCCTCAAACACTTTTTTTTTTTCTGAAAACAAAAATCCTAAATTTATACTCATGTCACACATTCAATTCAATATTTTATCGTGCGACACATTTACCACCAATCCCTGAACTCGTTGGCATGTTTATAAGTTTAGGATTTTTGGCGTCACAAGAAAAAATTTAAGGTAAACATGTTACATGGAATATAAGTTTGAAGTTTTTTGTGGTACAAAAAAGTTTGAGTTAGAGGGGTCATAATGGGCATAGTTTACGATTTTTTGCGGCTTCTTCTCAAATTTTTAATAAAAACAACTATGAAAGTACTGACTACGCTTAAATCACAAACTTCAAAATTTTGAGCGAGAGTCACACGGATCATGAGAAATTAAAAAATATTAATCATTGAGAATAATTTTTACGTGTGAAATGAGTTTGGCTCGTCTGTGCGAACCGACAAAAGGGAAAGAAAAATTGGAATAGAGAAAGACTTCGAAACAGCGCGCCAACGTAAGGAGGGGTGCAAACTGCAGGTTTTGCTTTTTCTGGCCAACAGGGAAATTGCAAGTTGACCATTAATTAATAGGACGAGGGGTGGTTGTCTCTAGGAGCGGCTACGACGAAGCCGACGCGACGGCTACAATTTAGACCACGGATTGGGAAGTTGGGCAACGACGCACCAACCAACCAACGCAAGCGGCGCAGCGCAGCGTACGTTGTTTGGACCCGGACGTGGCTTCTCGAAACGGCGCGCCACTTCAGTCGGCGGCTAGTCCCAGAGCCCCTGTTCTTCGTGCTCCCGTGAGGCGAAGCACGTTATGATTTCGTGTACGACATTTCCACGGTACAACAACTGCGTCTAATCGTGTTAAGTTATCCGGGAAAAATTTTGGACCAAAAAAAAAAAACGGGGAAAATTTCCAAAACTGACGGTCGAGTTCCCTTCCCACGTCAATTTGCGTCCCTAATAATAAAAAAAGGTACTGCTAGCATGACAATAACAACGGTTGAATGTGAGGTGTAATATTAGATATGAGTCCCGTTATGATTGTTAAATATTTTTGCCATTCATAACACTTGCAGTTGAGATTGCACTGTTATACTGTTACACTGTCAACTTCTCAAATCCCTTTTAAAAATATACAATTAGCATCCTCACTTTACCGTTTCATTTAAAATTGCATCTGACATTTAATTCTAGGGTTAATGCCACGACGGACTTTAAATTAATATAATTATGATAAATTTACTTCAAATTATTTTTTATGTTACCAAAAACTCTAAATTAGTAAACAAACTTATCCCAAATTAATTTTTGTGTCGTAAAAAAAATCTTAATTGATACACGCATAACACATTTACCATACTTTAACTTCCGTCAAATTTTACCACGAAATTATTGAGCTGGACAGCACATGGCAAAAATCCAGTTGACCCGGCGAGTAGAAGGGTAAATCTATTCGTTCACCTGTGCTTTTGATGAAGGAGGGGTAACAGTCTTCCGATCATGAACCAGTCTCCAGTAGAAGGTCTGCTCATATATGCTCGGAAATCTATCTGCTCAATTTTCAGATTTTCACGTCGGCTTGTCAAGTCAACTCAGTTATTGCTATGTGTCATCCAACTCAGCAATTTCACTGTAAAATTGGCGGAAGTTAATGGAGCGTAAATGTGTCATGCATGTACCAGTTTGAAATTTTTGGTGATCCAAAAATTAATTTGAGGTAAATCTTTCACATGTGTACCCGTTTGGAGATTTTGGCCACATAAAAATATAGTCTGTTGTAAATTTGTCACATGAATATCAGTTTGAGGTTTTTGTAATATTAACCCTTGATTCTATCCATAAATTTTCCATTTTCCTTCCATTTTTATCCCTCCTACCAAATCGCTTCCCAACCCCTCTCCTTCCTGGCACTACCGACACTACCTGTGGCCACCCCAAAGCCAAGCCGCCACCTATTTTCCAGAGTTGCGCTGCTGCATCGTCTCTTTATCCACTATCTGCCATCAAGTTTGACGTCCCCTCCATGGTCACCAAGATTGCGACCAATCTAGACGGCCTTGAGCTCCACCGTAACATCGAGTCCAAAGCCAAGATTGAGCCCCAAATTTTGCAGACTCGAGCTCGCGCGAGCTCGAGATTGTCTCGTCCAAGAGATATGCAAAAGAGAGAGAGTGTGAGAGAGAGAGATGGTGGGTAGAGAGGAACAAGGGAGGGAGAGGGGGCTAATCTGCAGCGACGCAAAATAACCGTTGTTGTCATCGTTGACAGGGGCGATCGGGGAGGAGGGGTTAAGATTTAGGTGTGATTGAGGATACCTTGGTCTTTCTAGCTCATATACTTTGCGTGGACATGCTAATTGAAGGTTTTCTGAATTGATTATGCAAATTGATATCTGATGAAAGGTGACAATGGTTTTTTGCAATGTTCCCCGATTCACCTTATAACATAAACTTCTTGACTTGATTAAGTATGAGCTGTATGCCCTAAAGCAAGCATGTAATGGTTACATGTTGGGGATTTTAGTTGTACTTTCAAATATATATTAATGGCAAAGACATGTTCATTTATCTGTCCCATTGTTTAGATGAATGATTCCATAAGATCAGTTGTGACTAAACCCATTCTTAAAACGTTAAGAATATGTGTGACAGGTGCACATTTAGACTGAATCTTTAAACTGTTCCCGGTCAATGGATCATTAAGTGGATATCAATGATCATGTTGAGATCAATGTGTTCGTAGCTTCGCCATTAAGTATTAGATACTTAAGGGAATGACGAGTTACAAGTCATTGGGGTATTGTGATAATAGAGTTAGAACACAGGTGCTTGTACCGGACAAGTGCATTGAACGCGACACACATTGAACGATTAGCAAATATGAAAGTTTCGAACGGGGTCAATGTCTAAATCGTTCATGCTTTGGTCTTGTGTAAATAGTCCTTAGACCTGAGGCACAGTGTTGACTTGTGTGTTGGATGGCTATGGTTCAATAGTGCACATATTGCCAGTTCGTTGATCCATCTCTATATTTGATGGTCATAGTTTGTTCACATACGAAATCACACGTGTGCACAACAAATGGAATCTGTCTCATTGTTACATACGAGGTTGATGTCTTATGCGATATAATCGTGACATTGCATTGAAGTCCTCAGCTGGGATTGTAATCGATACTGAATTGTTCATGTCTCGGATAAATGAATGTCAATTAGATTTGTGCATATGATCAAATTGGTGGCTTGACAAATATTCCATGGCCTTTGTTTGATCGGGACATGGTAAGACGGATGGATTGAATTACGCCGTAGCAAAAGCTGACAGGTTTATTATGTTTTTGAAACATTCACACTGTCTGACACGTGTCCCTGCTTGTGTTGACCAGTCAGCTTCCGTTTTCGCTATAAATACCTTACGTTAATTCATTCAAACGAAGAGGATCGTCAAATTAGAAAACTTCTCTTGAATCTTTACTCTCGTCTTGCTGCTATTACGCCCTCGTTCTGACTGTTGTCGCCGAGAGATTGCTAGCACAATCAATGTGGTGGTTTTGAAAGCTTCGTCTTTCGTCCGTTGATTGGTGGTGTGTCTGAACTAGAGGTCCGACGCTTGTGAGACTGGAATAGAAGAACATCTGAATCGAGTTGCGTAAAGCACGCTACGAGAGGTAAGCCGTTAACCCTCTCTGTTGAATCTGATTTTCGATTGAAACGCACGAATGATACCTCTGGAGAAACGTGCGGGTTCTATTTCCGCTGCGCTCGATTTCGTTTTGTTATTGTTTTGTTTTTTGCCCGCGCACGTGTTTCGGGATTCCGGAGCGAATCCCAACATCAAGTCACATAGATGAGCGCAAACAATCCGATCTTCGTGGATTTGCTAAATATGTTGCGGGCATAGTTCGGTTACAACACAACTTATGCTCTAGTATTATAAAGACACAAGCCCGAGAATACCACGCCAAACAAGTCATTATATATATACATATGTATATAAATCGGGGGCACGAGCGTAAATGCAGTCTACGAAACACCTTGCAAGCCCTATAAAGTTATTAAGTCTAGACATTTGAGCTATACCTAGAATTTCATGAAATATCTAACAAGCTATTATATATGTAATTTAAGAGATTTGTATAAATAGCTTCCAATTCTCCAATCGAAAATTTCTTTCATGTCCCAACGAATTAGGTCAATCATGGTTCTCCGCCGAATCAATTGCTCATGTAGATCGGCCTTCACCTGCTCAGCACCGGGACGGGAGAAACGTGAAGCCCAATTTTCGCAAGGGCAATTAACTGGAAAGTGGTTTTCTCTTACGTTATTTCTAATGTTATGTTGGTGAGAACGTGAAAGGTGAGGTTGGATGCTCGACGGGAAATTCAAGTGCACTCAATTAGGCTGTTGCCCACTGAGCGGATTTGTCATGTCGCATGTTGGAGTCACGTCTATTTGCGTGACACGAGTTATAAGGTACGGTCGTACCAATTCTTATCTTGGAACGCATTTGTACACTTCTTGCGTACTATTCCACGCCCGCGAAGATCGTTCAACCGAACTCCTGCAAGAGAGGTGTTAAAGGAATAGGTTGGATATGACCCGATCTATATTGATTCATTTAATTCGTTTTGATTCATTTTTATGCTATACAAATCCAATAACCCATATATCCTATTCGACCTACATTGTTAAAACAATTCAATATTAAAATTCAATTAGAAAAAAATTATTATATATATGTATGTGTGTGTTAATTTTTTTTATAATTTTCTTAACTAACCAATTTATGATTAATTTAAAACCTATTTAGGACTCATTAGGTTTTTAAATAACCCATTTATGACCCACTTTTAAAACTTAAGGAATCTATTTATGACCCACCATTATGAAATATGGGTTCTATACCCATTTTACCACCTCTACCTCCTGCTTTAAGAAAAGTACTTTTTGTGATCACGTGAATTTTACGTATCCCAATCACGTATAATTCTTACAGTTATCGATTACGATGGATCCGTTCCATAAGAATTCTCATCGAGGCAATCCTGCCACTTACATGTGATGTCTCGATAGTTTTTTGTTATGTGAAGACAGATGAAACGAGGGAGGTCTAGTTATCATTTTGTACGAATTATAATCCCCAACCTCCAATTTATCGAAACCCTAGCAATTCACTCAACCCACCACTGCTTGTGGAGACCACCGTCACCAACACTCAATCCACCACCACTTGTCCAAACCATTATCACCAACACCATCCTCATCTCTCTCTCTCTCTCTCTCTCTCTCTCTCTCTCTCTCTCTCTCTATACCTTGATTTGAGCTCATCCATAACCACAACAACCTCCACGGGAAATCGGCGTTAGGGTTTGATTAAGGATAAAGAGAGAACTATCCTCAGAGAGGCGCCTAATCAAACCGGCCTCGTTCATCGCAAGGCTAGTTTGATGCGAATGGGATTGGGATCTTCCAGCACAATGCCAGCCTAAAGACCTTCAGCTGCGTGATTTGTCGTTCTTAAGAATTTTTTTAGTATTAGTACAGGGCTCTGTCTGTTTCGCGAAAAATAATGATCTGAAAAATATTGTCTTGAAAACGATCCTTGTATCGAGTGAAATAATTAGTCAACGAAAAACGATTTCACAACAAATTATGTTTCAATATTTTCGTGAACGATAAAAATATGTTTTGTCTTTTCATTTTTGTACGCGATACAAGCAATCTTTTTTACAAAAATATTTTTCAAATCATTTATTTTTCGCGAAACAAACGGAGCCTAAATAGTATTTTGTTATAATCAGCAACAGTACTATTGCTAAATTACCTTCATTATAATTTTTTTTATTGAACTAAGCGAAATTTGTTATTCAAAGTGCAAAACACTATGAAATTTTTTTATGTAAACCCGCAGAGCGATATTTGCATTTTGCGAAACTCCAAGTATTTCGGATAAAAAAAGTCAACATCGGTAGGCGCCAAATTTCAATTGAGAAACAAGTAAAACGTATCAATGAAGATCAACCCTAATTGTTTGGTCTTTAGTACTTAAAATAGCATTATTTTTCTGCTATACTTAATAACAAAAGTTGCGCCCAATGCTTTGATGTTTGGAAATATGACTCTTGCCAATTCTTTTTGTTAGATTTTCAATTTTCAGAGTAAGATTACAAAGACTATAAAGAAAAAGTGTTGTACATTGAAAACCGCAATGTTCGTCTACATGGATGGTTGGCTAAATCGATAAGGTCATAATACAGTGGAGTATCTTTGAAAGCAAGAGTCAACCACGATTCATTGGTCTCTTGCAAACTCGGGATCAAAGCGATTTAAAGAAAATTGATTTTGTTAATCCGATGACGAGTCGGGTTGCTCGCCACCCGTGCGACGATCACTTTGGCCATCTACAACGTGCTTCAAGGTCGGGCAGGGAGAGAGATCATCGCGGCAGTGGCCAACGACGTCCCGAGAGGGCGTAGCTTTTGCGGTGGCGGCTGGGCTCACCGGGGAAGTAACGAAGGAAGGATTTGGGGTTTTCCTCAGGAGACCTTCTTTGTTTCGTGTTTAGACTTTTCTTGTTGTGGCAAAGATTAGTTAACAAAATATGTACTAATTGGGCCCCTAATCCCCACCTATCAAGAGCTGCTCTCCAATTTCAACTCCGCCACCTACTCCTACCCAAATTGCAGATTAAACCCTAAACCCGAAATCGGCAAATTGGCCGGTGATTGACCAGGGATTCCCTCCAAGCTCCCATTACTTTAATCCCGTTCGGGTTCCTTAGGCCCAAAGAAAAGACAAACTGCTGCGAACTCGAATCCTTTTCCTTTCGTACTCGTCATCTACTAGTCAGAATCAGAGGCCGTCCACATTGTTTTGTGCTGTTTTTTGACGACTTCTCCAGACACGAACTTCGCAACAATCGAGAACATACGACGAGGCCTGCGCACCAATACCTTGGATTATGTCCCCTTCTAGAAGAGCACCAGTGCGTTGATTTGATTCCGTCCCATCGTGCCACGACACGAGGAAAATCTGGTCATTCGATAAGACTAAAATAATCTTCCCTCGGACTGCCCCACTCTATGAATTGAGTGCCCGGCACCTATCATCGCTAGTTAAAAAAAATCAATAAAACGTGGAAGAAATTGTGGCGGTCCAATGCATACCAAGGCTAGCCAACGAGCGCTATATGTTTAACCCGTACAAGAATTTATTTGATTTTCTAGAGTCCCGTCTCACACGGTCAATGCCCATTACCCTCGTCCAACGTCTTCTATAACATTCCATCAAATCTAAATCTAAATCTAAATCTAAATATGTCGTTTCAAAAGCTCCAGCCACCCAATTGACCAGGACTCCCTAACTTTCCCCCACCATTTCCATTAGAAAAATTGAGGAAGCCGACCTCTATTCTCTTATAATTATTCAAGTAGACCCTTCTTACCAAAAAAGAAGAACGAAAAGGTAGACCCTAGACGTATTAGATTGCGCACTTCACAAAGTCAGCTGATTTGGACGTATTGTAATCTATCTTAGGCTCCGTTTATTTGCCGAAAAATAAGTAATTTAAAAAATATTTTCCTAAAAATAGTCGCATGTATCACTCGAAATAACTAGTCAATCAAAAGTATTTTCATTACCTGTAACAATTTATATCTAAACATTTGCACAGATGATTAAAATTATTTTTCGTTCATTCAGTTTTGTAGGCGACAAAAACCGTTATTTATTGAAAAATATTTTCTAAATCAATCATTTTTCTCGAAATAAACGGAACCTCCATTGCCAACATGACCTAGGGACTACAAAATGGTGCAAAGCAATCTGTGACTTAGTTAAAAAAAAAAACAAAAGAAAAATTTGTGACTCGATTCAAAGATTTCATAGCCAATGCAAGATCCTCGTAGTCAAATTCAAAGGGGGCCGCCAGCGCCGGTCTCCTTCCCCGAACCGAGTCTTTTTGGTCGATTCTGTGGTTGAAAGTAATCAAAACATATTTCAAGGTAAGACTAAATCGGATACTCCGACATGATTTTGGATTATCAACAGTGCCAAGTCAGCAAACCACGTCATGAAGATCGCTGGTTAAGCCGAGCCGAGCCGAGCCGAGCCAAATGTAAACTGCGGACTGCGGAGAAATCCCAGTCGAGAGAAGACAAAGGAGGAAAAAAAGAAAAGAAAAAAGGGTAAAAGCCGCGGCCGTGATTGACTATGCCGGCGGGCCCCACCGCTATCCGACCGTATACACAGGACGGAATTCAAAGCCCGATTTAATTCCAAAACATGGAAACGCCGGACGCGCACTAAACCCAAAATAAATAAATAAATAATAATTAAAAAAAAAAAGAAGGAGAAAAAGGACGAAGGCAAGACGTCCGTGACGACCAAAGCGATTCACATCGCACGCGCCTGCACGTTACCATCGCCCCACCCACCCTTTTGAGTTCTCTCTCTCTCTCCCTCCACACTATTTGTCTCATCTTCTCCCTCTCTCGTCTCCCCTATAAAACCTTGGTAAAACCAGTCGGAGATTCTCGCAGCACAAGCAAAACCCACAATCATTTCTCCTCAGCACAAGCAAAAACCCTAGTACGGTTCGTGTCGTGTTTGCTATTCCATGGAGGATCAGAGCAGTCGGAAGCGACTCAGGGACGAGGCCGACTCGGACGAGTTGGACTTCCAGTCGGCCGAGGTGAAGAGGCTCAGGGACGATCTCCTCGGCTTCCTCGACGACTCCTACACCGACCCGGGGGCTCCGGATCTGGACTCCCTCATGCGGAGCTTCCAGGACGAGATCGCGGCGGCGCCGGCGTCCTCCTCGCCGTCCCCGGCGGCGGTGGAGGTGGTCGACCTCACGGCGGAGTCCGGCGACTCGAAGTCGGAGCTCGGATACCTTCTAGAAGCCTCGGACGACGAGCTCGGTCTCCCGCCTTCGGCGACCCCTTCGAGCGGTGAGGTGGCGAGCTGCGAGGACGAGTTGGTCCGGGTGGCGTCCGGGATCAGCGAGTTCTGGGAGTTCGAGGATCGGATCCCGAGTTACGGCGACTCGTTCCAGTTCGTAGCCGGAGAGGGGTATGGCGGCGGGGATGAAGAGGGCGAGTACGTGGCGTTCGATGGGCTGTTCGACTACTCCGACGCGGGTTTCGATCCGTCCGATCTGGCGGAGTTTTCGTGGCGGCGGGGGGAGACCATGCCGGCGCTATAGGCGGGGGGGTCGAAACGGGTCCGTGAGCGGACGGGCGCTGATCTGATGATTTGTATAAATTGACGTTCTTTTTGTTTTAATTTTTTTTATTTGTAAACAGAAAATATATGTAGCAATAGCAGGAGCTAGAACACGGAGCTGAAACAGGGTAGTTCTCCTCTCCTTTTTCTTTTTCTGTTTCTGTTTTTGTTTTTCCCGGAAATGAGGAGAAAGAAGTGAGAAAAGAATGTTTGGGCAGAGATTACCAAATTCAGCGTCAGTGACCATTCATTAATTAGATCGCCACTGATTGGAGATTTCAATTGAAATTTGCGGCAACAAATTGGGGTTGACAAAAATTATCTCTTCTTGTTCAAACTTGATGGGTTTGACAAAGTCGCACATCCACCAGGAAAAAGAAATGACGTTTATTTGATGAAAAATTTTCTTGATAACGAAAATTTCTCTCGAGGAAATCAACCCAAAAGATTTACAAACCTCATTTTTCTAATTTTAAGTAAGTATTTCTTTTATCCTGCAAATAATATTAATTTATGGAAAGTCTATCAGGATAGTTTGCGGAAAATTCTGTTCGTCAGAAATTTTTGTTCTCTACAATAAACGTTTCGTGTCCAAAAATCATTTTCATTGATTTGTTTTGATTTTGTTTTCTAGGTAAGTTTTAGAAGATCGGAATTCGTAATTTTTAATTATTTTTATTTAAATCAAATAATTATGTCGTGTCATTGTAAAATCAACTTATATAGCATTAATAATAAACTTAATACTGCATAAATCATAATTAATCTATTTATTTCGTGCTGCTGTAATCGTCTATTTATTTCATGAAATATTTGTTTCTTTTATAATTTGTTGAGAAAAATGATATTGTTAAAACACTAGACGAAATTATTTATTTATTTATTTTTAATAATAATTTTTTTAATTTTTTTTTAACAAATGTTTTGTATCCGAATATGGCGCTGGCTCTCATTTAATACTATATTCTATGATAAGTCGCCCCAATGGAATGCTTCATTATGTGTACGCAATCTTACTGCGATTTACATGTCCGAATAGGTAATATTACAAGAGCTTCAGAAAATACGGGGGTAATAAAGAAATAGAGTGCATGTCGCAAAATTTAACTTGAATAAGAAGCAAAATATTAAAAAGCAAAAGGTCATTAAATGCGTCCTAAATGGTTAAAAATCATTGTTTTACTTTCTATCCATTGTAAACAAATCACATTATTTTTATCTTCCGTCAAATTAATATGGGAAGTTAACAGATGGATGTCTTAAAAGAAGGAAAAGAAAAGGACCCTCGTTATTGTTTTTGGGGCCAATGCTTCAACCGTGCACTTTGACTTCACCTAGCTAGTTAAGGCTGGCTAGTTGTAATGGGCGAGGGATCCCAAAGACCCCCCCAATTAAAATGATACATGAAAATGCCAATAAATAGATCTGCCGACACCTCTTTGCATTTTTGCCCTCGCTTTGGAGGAGATGGATTAATTCTAATTCGTATGCCATTACTCAATGACATGTCTGCTTATAGAAAAAAATAAGAATCGAAAGCTCGAGTGATGGGTCGTCGCTAAGGTCGTGCGACCCCAGGCGAGGCTACATAGAGGTTCTGCGACCCCAGGTGATTGCTGCCGAAGTCGCGCGACATCAGGCAAGCCTCAACCTTGGCTACCCTTGGGCGACCTTAGAAACTGTCAGCGACCCATCAGTAAGTCTCGCGAAACCATTTGCAACACTCTTCAGATCTTGTCGTTGATAGACTCGTGACCCTTCATATCTCGCTCGAGACATGTTCTTGGCCGCTAACAGCCGACCCTCGGCAACCCTCAAACCCTCGACGACCTTCAACTCTCGGCGAGCGTCGACTAGAGGCTGGCGACTCTTAGCAGAGCAATGAGATTAGCTTTGGCGGCAAAGCGAGAGAGATGATGAACAGTGCCAACATAAAATTACCGAGGGCAAGATTGGAATAAAAAAAAAACTTATTTAACTCTTACCTTCAGCACTGCCCCTTGCCTTGAGAGAAACGCCTTTGTGGATGCATTGCATACACCAACACACATTTTTTTGGTCGAAGACTTTTATGGGTTCAAAATCCCTTGACCATGTTTTGCCAAACGCACGTTCAACCCGAGAAATTGTTTCATGTATCAATCAACGCTTTGCTTGCATGATGACTACGGTACATTCACTCCGCTCAATTTTGGAGTGTGGACTCTGTTTAGAAAAACTGGTATTTGATCAGCTTGATTCCCGATTAGAACATAACATGGCTACACCACAAAATAAATCCAAAGGAGGACTTCCAGCCTCGTAGTACTGGACCATTTTGTTTTTGTTTGATCAGATTTTGGCGATGAAGGATGAATGAGACGCCGCTACCGTCGTGTTCAGCAGAAGGGGAAAGAAATAAGTTGGGCACGGGTGATGAGGCTCGATTAAGCCACTTCGCTAAGCCCATGATTCGCCGGGAGCCCAATGGTCCAAAGATCTGTAGACACTGCACTGGGCTACTTCTGCCTAGAAAGAAAATTTGTAACGACTAGGAGATTTTGTTGGGGAAGAAAGTGGCCATTTACTTTGGACTTGGATCATCATATCAATTGCATTTTTCCAAAAGCTAAAAGTAGATTAATCGGATTTTTGCCATAGTAAATATAGAGGATGTTAAGAGCCTGTCTGGTAATAATTCTGTTTTCAGGAAACAATTTTCGAGTAAAAATGATTTTTTTCTAATTCTATCCTCGAGAACAGAGAAGTAGATTTTTTTTTTTTTTTTGCTGTTTGTTTCTGTTCCAAAGTTGAATCCAACGCAGCCCTAGCACTTTCGAAACCGAACTTACGAACGAAAAATAATTTTTATTGAACAGACAGCCTATGTAATCTATTTGCTACAAATGCCCACTTCCATCACCATTGATCTGGGGCAGCTATTGTTTTGACAGATTGACCAATTATCCAAGTCAATGGCCATAGACATGGGTTGTGGAGGAAATAAAAAGACTACACAAGCTATGTTATGAAAATCAATTTCACGGTAATATTTGGAAAAAAGGGCGGATATAGAAGATTAATGTTTATGCCTCCATGTTGATCACGATTCACGACAAAACCTCAGCCTCGTCCATTTCGTAATTTTACGATTAAATTGATAATTTGTGCTCGCCATCCTTCGTCGTGAACCTCTATTTCCACGTGCTGAAAAACTCCACGCTATTAAAGTGATTGGATAAGAGTGGTTCTCAACTGCTCATAGTTTCGTTCTTCAAGAGCTTAATAGCTATCTAGCCCCGCTTTCGGAATAATCTCTAAAACAGCCAGCATCTTCAAAATTTTAAAAGGTTCCTTCATTAGTTTTCATCGTATAACATAAGTACACCTTTTGTAAGGTTTTGGTCAATTGTATTATTGCGCTGCGCACATGCGCGCGAAGGCGATGCCAATAGAGCAAATGTGAAATGTCTTCTCATTATCCTATGTAATTGTCTCTCATGTATATTATTCTTTCTTTCTACAAAACTAAACTAATATCTTAAAACAAGCAAACAGAGCACCCGTAAAATGTGTTCTGCTAGTACATTTAACTATTATGCCATGTTTTCACCTAATAATTTAAGTTTTTAGAATAGTCAGCAGTTATCTCATAAAATTTGCCATGGTATCGAAATAGGAGATTAAGGTCAAATTTTTTTTAAGGTCCCTATTTGCATCCCTAAACACATATTTTCACTTAAAGCCCAACATTAGGGTGATCAAGCCTTCATCTAGTGCAACAATGTAAGAAAAGAAGAGTAAGGGCACGCATGATAATATTTCTCTTCCCTGGCCTTATTTCTGGCCAGAAATAGATTTTTCTATTTCTATTCCTTGGATGAGTTTTTGAGCCGAGATACGCGTTTGATAACGACAAATTTTTTTTGTTCCTGGAACAGAAATTCGTTTGATAATAGTTGAAAATTTATACTTCTGGAATATTATTAACACAAAATCTTTTACGAAAAATTTCTACTTCATTTTTATTTTTTAAAATTTCTTTAAAAAATAATTTTTATTATTAGAAAATATCATTCAATATTTAAAAATAAAAATTATTATTTATTTTTTAATCCGGCGGTGGCGATGATTGCGGCGATCGGCGATGGTGGGCGGCGGAGGTCGACAGTGGTCAGTGGCGGTAGGTAGAGGGTGGCGGTGGGCGGTGGTTGGCGGCATGGGGCGATGGCCGGTGGCAGGCAGACGGGGGCAGCTGCCGGTGGTGTGGCGGGGGCGACGGCAGCTGGTGGTCGGCAACAGGCGGAGGGGGGCGGTGGCCAGCGGTGCTGCGGGGGGCGGTGGCGGCCGGCGGAGGGCAATGGTTGGCGGTGGGGGCAGTAGATTTCTACTTCTTATTTCTACTTATTTCTTCTTCTTTTTTGTTCCAGAAACAAAAAAGTAACTTTTTCTACTTCTGATTTCTCTTCCAAATCTATTTCTGAGTCAAAAATTTGTTCCAAGAATAGAAAAATAAAATTGCGTTACCAAACAGATTTCTATTTCAAACCTGTTTCCCGGAACAAAAAAACTGAAAAATAGAGGAACAGAAATGTTATCATGTGCGCCTTAAGTGTATTGTTAGAGGATGGGAAAGATTTAATTTAAATTTGGGTTTTTTTTTATGAATAAAATAGAGAGATATATCAAATCACACTTCTCTTTCTTTCTTTTTATATCGCTAATATATATGCGTAAGTGTCACTCTTTTATTTCAGTCCAAGCTAGTACAAGCGAAAATGAACCAAAACGAGACCAAGATGGAAGGAGGAGAAAAGCAAAAGAAGGGAACTCTTATAAATTTTTTAGTAAGTCTTAATTAAGAAAAAGGAAACTTGCGTAATTTCTTACTGTTATTGTACGTAGGGTAATTGATATCGAGAATTTATGTAGGATAATTACTTTTCATCAGGGCTAATGCCGCCGGAGGTCGAAGAAATTGGTGATCTCGTAAATGGTAATTAAAGCATGCAAAGATATTCTTGGACCGAACGGAAATGAGCTCTCCATGACATGTTCAACTTCAATAGTTTAGTGGTAGAAGATAGGGTGAGCAAAAACACCATGATCCACCCAAACCGGACCGAACCATATCAACAGGTTGATTTTGGATGGAACTGGTGGGTACTAGTCCGGTTCTTGGTTCCAATTTTCTGGAACCGGTGGGTACCGGTTCGGTTCCCGATTTCGGGTGGGAATCATCCAATCAGCCCAACCGATCCGGTCCCTTTATATAATACAAATGTATATTCTTTTAATTGATGCCATCTCCTTCAAAGGCCCAGAGTCCAGACCCAACTTATTTTCATATATGATATGTGTTGTACACTATGGATGCATTTAAAAACCTGTGTTAATTAGTTCATCAACTGCTATTGCATTTCCCACGATGCTCGACTCCATTGCTAGCAATAATACTGCTGCTTGCAAAGACATTGCCCTTAAGTTTTTCATGTGATAAGAATACTGAACGCAAACATGGGGAATGCATTGCCAAAGTCCCAAGTTGAGCCCTCCTCCTTCAATCACTACGGATTGGTTTCATTTTCTTTTTTAATTGATGTTGGTGCTAGGTAGGATCGTAACCGAGATCCTATCGGGAACCGAACCGGACCGGTGGTTCGATTCTCGGGTGGATCCATGGAATGAGCGGGCGGTTCTCGATTTTAGGGTGGGAACCAACCATCTTGAAACCGATCACCCTTAGTATAAGGGAAAAAAATTCTGATTCCCATCCAAAACCATCTATTTGTCCAATGATTGATATATTACGCTATTACACATATAATGTAAGGTAAATACCACGAAGTGCATCATTTTGATTTTTTTTTAATGATCAAAAGCTTGTATTGGGTAATTCCGAGACAATTAGAAAACATGCTTGACTTTTCCTTGCTCGTCGGAGAGCGACTGAGGTTGTTCAGCGTCCAAGTCTATATCTATACGACGACGACGGCGGCGTGCTATCAAAGTTTGATAACAGGGACAAAAGAATTCGGTGGCCGTGGCCCGGTTCCGGGTTATGTTTTTTGTGAACCGCGGAGGAACCGGCGGTTCCTCCGGTTCGGAACAGCCGGTTTGGAACCGGCGGTTCCTCCGGTTCGGAACAGCCGGTTTGGAACCGGCTTATAGCCGTTGCCTTGCAACGGACATTTGGCTAATTTTTTTATTAAATAAATCTATTCTAAATTCTATAAATATCCCTTTTCATTTTCATTTTTTTCTCACAAATTCTCATAAATTCTCTCAAATTCTTTCAAATCTGTGATTCTGTTAATTTTCTGAATTCGCTTTTAGCTCAATTCTCTAAAAAAATAGCAAGTGAAAGCAGAGGTAGTGGCAGAGAAAAGAGCCCAATGGGCCCGATGAGGGAATCAGATCATCCTCATGATCCTCATGATTTTGCATATTAGGGAGACGATGTTGATGATATCAACATTATTCCCAACGTCGAGCACGTCCAAATGCAAGAAAATCTGCATTCTCCTCCTACCAGTGTCGAAGAAATGTCAACAACAAAGGAGCTGGAACGGGAGGGTACATCCGACATATGGGAACACTTCAAAAAGGAATTATTAGGCGGAAACAAGTATGAGGTAAAATGTAAATATTGTGGGGCAACATACAAATTTACAGGTGGAGGCAGCTATGGAACATTTAAACGGCATCTGAGGTCAAAACATCCAAAGCAAGCAAGGATCGACACCAGCCAACAACAAATTTCCGGGTACGCCAATTCTAACGCTTCTCCTTTATTTCGTTACAATGAAAAAGTTTATAAAGAAAAATTAACTAGATTTGTTGCCGTTGAACGTTTATCGTTTAATTTTGGTGAAAAAGTTGGTTTTAATCATTTTATACAAACTGCATGTACTCCACAAGCAAAACCTGTTTCGAGAAATACGCTTAAACGCCAACTTTTTGATATTTATAAAAGAGAAAAAGAAGATTTGAAATTTTTTTTTATGAATTTCACTGGACATGTGCATATAGGTAGTGACATTTGGAGTGATCCTTGGCAAACTCATTCTTATATGGGTATTACATGTCATTGGATAGGCGATGATTGGAACATTCAAAAAAGAGTTATTGCATTTCGAGTTTTTTATGATAAGCATACGACAATTAATATTTATAGAAGAATTAAGCAAGTTTTAGAAGAATATTTTTTGGTTAATAAAATTTTTTCAATTGATTTTGATAATGTCGCGGCAAATACCGCTTCCATTCCCGAATTAGAAAAGATTTGTAAACCCGCTTTTGGTGGATAATTTTTTCACTTAGATGTGCTTGCGATGTTTTAAATTTATGTGTACAAAATGGTTTACAAACTCTTGATGTTTTTCTCAACCCAATAAAGACAGTAATTCAATTTTTATGGAGACGTCATCAAATTATGAAAGAATGGGAAAATTTTTGTAAAGCAAATAGAAGAAGACCAAAAGATTTCCAAGAGATGTTCCAACTCGTTGGAATTCTACGTACGAGTTGCTTAATCAATCTTTTGCATATAAAGATTTATTATGTACATTTATTTCGAATAATATTTCTCAAATTAATTTATTCCCACAAGAGTGAGATATTTGCAAATTTTTTTTAGATCTTTTAAAAGTTTTTAATGATGCAACTTATACTTTATCCGGTGTTTATTATCCTATTACACATTTATTTTTAATAGAGTATGTTAATATTGCTGGTATTTTTGAAGAAAAAGAAAAAGATAATCAATTAGGTCCGACTATTATGACAATGAGAACGAAATGGCTGCATTATTATAGCGAAATTCCTCTTATTTATTTGGTTGCTTGTGTTTTCGATCCACGCATCAAATTAGATGATTTAGGTGATGATTTGAATACGTATTATGATTGTTTACATTTGATTGAATTTATAGATATTAGAACTATACAAACAGTAGTTAAAAACGCAATAGTAGAAATTTATAATGAATTTTCTAATAGATATAATGTAGGTGACAGTAGATCTTCCCAATCTAGTGACGTACAAAGCGGGGACCTAGGTAGAATTAGTAGAGGGTACAAATTGCCGATGAATAGGCAAAAAGGACAATAGGGAGCAAGATGAAATATTTCCTAAGTAGAGACCTATTTAACCACTTTTTTTGAGTTTAGTGAATCCAATGGTGGCACAGATTTCAAAATTCTAGAGTGGTGGAAGAGGCATTCAACCCAATTCCCAATTCTCGCTCTCATCGTAAGACGGGTTTTAACAATCCCTTGTTCAACAGTTGCGGTTGAACAAGCATTTAGCGCTGGAGGCAACATTTTAGACGACCAACGTTCAAGATTAGCTCGGGAATCGGTAGAGGCTCAAGCTTGTGTCGATGATTGGACAAAGGCTCAACATCGATAACAAGAGATGGATCGCAGCAATGAAGCCGAATTTTTCGATGATGGAGATACCACCGCCACGGGTACTGGTACTGGAACCAGCGAAACGAGTAGCAACGATTGACGATGAGGTAAGTATGGGATTATCAAAGGTAAAAGAACTACATGGGTTTTGATTCTTCGATCCCAAGAAGATATATATGCGCTTAATGATAATTCATTAAGTTCAAGCCCATTCCTCTTCCTTTTTTTCCCTTCAAATTTGATTACAATTTAAAATTTGATTACAATTTGTATTTGATAATTTATTATTTCATATTTTCATAATTAATTATTTAAAAATTAAATTTGAAAATTGAAATCGAAACCAGGACCGGAACCAGCCGGTTCCATTCCGATTTTGAACCGGAACCTGGCCTTGAACCGGCCCTTAAGGTTCCGATTCCGGTTCCGGTTCATAGTGGCCACGATTCGGAACGGCCGGTTCCGAACCATGGCCATCACTAATGTCACACGATAACGACTCTACAATTACCTGTAGGTTATTAAGGACGACCTTTTACTTTTTTAATGACATACCCTTTTATTTTGTTGTGTTAAGAGCGCGATGCGGAATTAATTTGCATCACATACCCACGAATTTCTTTCTGTCACGATTTGAGGCGCCATGCCATATTCTAGTCATATTAAGATGGGACGGGCGTCCCATTTACCAATTTAAAATCACTTTGATTTTAGCTGTATATTAATTAAAAATCAATATCAATAATTGGTGTATTACTTAATTTAGAAGATTTGAAAAGGGCCAAAAACTGCAAGCAAGTTGGGGGAAAGAAAAATCTCCAAAAACTCAAAAACATATCCGCAAAAATCTAGCTCTCCCCCTCTCTTTTACCCACAAGAACAGACCCCCACTCACGCTCCGCGAGATTCCTCGACACGCGCGTCGCGCTAAGCCCCGGGAGTTCGGTTGCGTGCCGTCACTCCCCTCCCTCCCGCGTGCGCGTCGGCAGCACGGCAAGTACGCCAATAAAGAATAATAAGGGGGCGAGAGTAGGAGGAAGAAAGCATTTCTTGAGCAATAGGTCACTCTCTCTCTCTCTCTCTAGAAGTCGCTGTTCCTCCCGATCGACGAAGAGCGGAGCGATCGGTTCGCGTTGAGAGGGGGAAGGAGAGAAATCTCGCGGAGATCGCTTCGAGATGAAGATTTTCGTCAAGACTTTGAAGGGCACCAACTTCGAAATCGAAGTGGAGCCCGAAGAATCGGTCAGTTTCTTCCACTTTTTGGTGGTTTTTGTCGCCCAGCTTCAATTCGGTTCCTAATCGATGCTCTCGGGGGTCTTCGGGCTTTCTAACTGGTGGTTTAGGTGTCCGATTGCGGCGTCCTAGTGTGTCCGGCGGCTTTCTGTGTGCTTCGGTTCCGCGTAATTGAGGCTGCTGTTAGGGTTTAATTCAATTGCCTTGCGCTGGCATGCTTTTGTGCTATCTGATTTTGTGTGTTTGGTTCATCTTCCGTTTGGCTGGTGGGGACATCTTGTTGATTGTTCTTCTTGCGCGTCGATTGGTCCTGCTCCTTTTTCGGAATTCTTTTGGCTCCGTGCTTCGTTTGGCTGAGTAGAAATCTTGGTTTTAATTGCGTGTTGTTAATTCTGGGTTCGTATGATATTGTTGGTCGATTTGCCCAAGTAGGGGGTTTTCGTCATCATTGCAATTGCTGTTGAACTTTTTGTGTTTGGTTAGGGTTCGCATTTAACTACTCGAAATATGGTGGTATCATATGATGAGACGTTGTGGGCTTCTTCAGTTGTGAAAATTCAAATGCTGACCAAGGGATGATGTGTGTCCGCATTCGTTTTAGCAACTTACTCTAGCCTTGATGTTGACAATAAGAAGCACCTAGGTACCAGTTGAATGTTTAGGAGCTTGTGATTTGTAGGAGGTGCGAACATCTTTTCTCCGAGCCCCTTTCCTTGTGCTGCAGAAATGCAGTATGTCACCAGTTTTGCTGTTGTGAATCTGAATACAAGTTTCTCACTGGTGTGGTGGCACTTAGATATTGCTGTGTAAAAGCGAGCCCAAAAATGATGCATCAATAGCTTAACCAATTTAGAATTTGGAAATCCTGAAAAATTTGTGTTTGATACATTCCGTTTGTTGTTAGCTTCAGGCTTCCAGTTCTGCTGATATCACTTGTCTCACCTGTGGTCTCTTGTTTTTTTTTTATTCACCTGCTTCCCTGTATCAAGTTGTTCTATTTTTCTGATTGGGTTTGTCGGCGTTCCTTCTGAAGTGAAGGGAAGGAAGTTGTTTTGCTCCATCAAGGAAGCTCTTTTGGTTTGTCTGTGATTATCATGTTGTATGCAAAAATTGTGGGAATGGAGTTGATCTGCTTCTTGATATTAAAACTTTCATTAATTAAAAGTGGGTGCCCAATTCCTAATTGCTTATTCTTTTTGCCGTTTTTTACAGGTTGCTGATGTAAAGAAAAAAATCGAAACTGTTCAAGGAGCAAGTTTGTTCCCAGCCTCTCAACAGATGCTAATCCATCAAGGGAAAGTCCTCAAGGATGAAACTACCTTGGATGAAAATAAAGTTGCCGAGAATAGTTTTATCGTAATCATGTTAACAAAGGTAAGTAATACCTTACACCTGGTTTTATAAAGAACTACTATGTGTAACTGCAATCAACGGTATCTTTACCGATGGGGAGGCTGCAAAGTCTTTTGTGTTGCTTTAATATTTTTCCTAGATAAATGGCACATACTTCAAGAATTGCAAAGAATGGATGGAATATCTGCAGGAGAAAGATAAGATCTTTCACATTGAGTGTTGCAAGTCATTGGGGGGGATAAATTTTACTCATGGTTAACTAAGAGTAGACTTTCTTTGAACCAAAACCTAGAATAAACTTCCACTGATGTAGCCACGATAAGGTTGAGTTGAAGAAGTTAGTGAAGTCTCCACGGCGTAGTTTTGGAATGCTTCAAACAGAAAACCACATGTAGTGATAAGTGTCTTCATGGACATTATCATCAGTTCTAGACATGCAGCGCTTGAATTGCTGCCAAATTGAAGCGAACTAATTGCCAGAAGTATGCTTCACCTGTGCTGAAGCACTTCTTTGTTCGGAAGTAAATAGCCTCTAGTTATAGTAGGCATAAGGATATACCTCCAAATGTTTGAAGTTTTTGCGGAAGTTATGCTACATAGTATCGTCTTTATAAATATGATGTCACCAACAGAACAATACTCACCCTTTCTTTTTCAATCTCGGTCAAATTATTTTGCAGAATATACCCAATTGTTTGTGTCAAAGTAGCAATTAGACATAGTTATTGAGCTGCTCTTTTGGATTAGAGTAATGATAACTATGCTTAATGGTATAGAAGATATGGTAAACTTACTAATGTGGTAATGGTTTGATTGAGTATCTTGAGAAGTGTGTCGAAGCAAGAGATAATGGACTTTTTATTTATTTAGAAATTTCAAATACAATCATATCACATCATTTACTGTACAATTTTTGCAAACATCTTTATATGCATAGCATTATTGGAAAAATTACTTCGAGCAATCAGATTCGATTTTTCTTTTAACATTAGGGGAAAGAAATGAACTAGTTAAAATAGTGTATTGCTATTTTAGACTTTCGAAAGCAGTCTGAACTAGTACAGAATTCAAAAGTTGATTCTTGGAAGCCGAAATGGCTTCTTTGGCACAGTAGAATAAGACTTATATCGTCGCTATTGATTGAGGATGTGCCAGTGGGTGAATGGTTTTAACCAATTTGAACTTCTGGTTCTGACGGATAGCATACGTCTTTTGTAAAGGGACTACTCTATCCTGACAAACTGAACTTTCGAAATTTGTTTCGCTTGACGTACCACCTTTCGAAGTAGTTGAGGCGCTTGCTATATGAAGGGGCTTTCCTGGTAAAATTGGTTAATAGATCCTGGATATTCAGACTCACTTTTTAACGTAGGATTGATGGGGTTCCATAAATCGGATTGTAAAATTGAGAATCTTGCAAAATAACTGCAAGATGTAATATGACTTATGTTTGCATGGATCCTAAAGCTTTAGACTACAAAATAAGCAATAAAAACAATGAGAATGAAATAAGTCAAATTACCATCATCAATAAAACGATGCCTTCAGTGATGTCACCAAACTTGAATAATTTTTTGTTCATTTGCTAATAAAATGTCATCTAGAGAAAATTTTCTGCAATTTATCAACTGGGTCACATTAACTAAGGCTGAATTCTCTTTTGTACTGAGTAAGCAATTCATCTGTGTAGCACCATTTTGGATCCACATGTCAACTCTGCGTAGAGTAGCTAATACAAAACTTTGACTGAACATATAACAGTGAATCACTAGCTTATCTAGTTTCGTCTAGTGTATTCCAAAGGATTGTGTTTGTACAGATGAAGAAAGCTTGCTCTAGTTTAGTTGTGTTCTTGAAGGAAAGGCAGCTTCATTAATAAAACAGTGAGTTCAACTGAGGGGCATTGGGCCGCAATTCTTTCTTTTATTTCGTTTTGGGCTTCTTTGAGCCCAAAACTCCAAGAACAGAAGCTAAAAAAGCCTGCTGGACAGTATACCGAGTCACACAGACAACTTGCGAGTTTGGTGATTTTACAGAGTTAAAAATGCGAGTTCACCCAATTTACCCTACCAATGATTTTCTTCCAATTTTAACACATTTTCCAGTGTTGACTCGGAAAATTTAGTCAACTCGCGATTTTGGTAACACTGGCTAAATCAACTTGCTTTGAGCTTCAAATTTGTCTTGCAAGTATGAGACGGCTTATTTAGTAATCATATTATTATAATGAGCACTCAGTCAGGAGAATTTCTCACATAAAGCTTTTGATCATATTGTTGGAAAGTGAATCATTTGAGAAAGACAGGCTATCTTACTTTGCCTGGAAATTAGACCCCTGTATCTCTGTTGCCCGATATCCATTCGTTTGAAGGTGCCGAAGTCCATCATTCTGGCTTTTTGCCGATAAAATAAAACTAGATTCCTGGTGCTTTCTGTTAATTCCTAGGTGTCCTTTCACAATTGGCGATCTTGCTTTGCAATTTTTGGGTTTGTCCTTTCTAACTTTCCCTATTTGCTTCCACATTGTTAGAGTAAGAGCGCGTCTGGTGAGGGATCAACTGCTTCTGCTGCACCTCCAACAAAGGTATTTGATGCTCTCAGATGTTGTTGATCTGCAATGTTTGTGGCCCCTGTTGTGCGATTTCCATATCATGTTTCGTGATGTTATATTTTCTTTTGATATACCTCATAATTACAATGATACAGAGTTAGCTGTACTATGAGAACTTTTGGCACCTGAATGATATCAATCTCAAAAAATCACATCAAAAGCTGTTTTTGTGTTGAAATTCCTATTTGCTCAGAATATAGAAAATGAAGCAGTTTCTTTGTGCAGGCTCCTCAAACTAATGCCCCACCTTCTGCTCCAGTGCCACCTTCAACAGTGCCTCAGGCTCCACTGGCTACTCCAACGTATGTTCTTAGATTGCAGTGCCTCTTATGTTCTCTTGGAGTAGTGCAATTGTCTGCGTGCACATCTAAGCAATCGTTATTTGTCACTCACAGGCCTGCTGCTGTTACAACTCCTGCTCCTGCACCCTCTCCTGCTTCTGCACCCTCTCCTGCTCCTGCACCCTCTCCTGCTCCTGTTGGGTAAGTATCATGTCTTGTATGTCTGTGTTTGTGGGAGACATTTGGATGTTTACAATTATGATTCATTGTTTTATCGCATTAGTCCAACATGCTCTTGATGTCTTTGCCTGTTACTTCTGCCCACGTGAGCTCTTAGCATACCAATGTATTTTTCCCCCCAGTACTTTTTTATCTTGCCTAATGATTTAATGTATTTTCAGGTCGGAGTCTGATGTCTATGGCCAAGCAGCTTCTAATTTAGTTGCAGGAAGCAATTTGGAGGGAGCGGTCCAACAAATATTGGATATGGGTGGAGGGACATGGGACAGGGACACTGTTGTTCGTGCTCTTCGTGCGGCTTACAACAATCCAGAGAGAGCTGTTGAATATTTATACTCGGTCCGTGAATGTTGTTAACTTTTTGTACTTCTTGAATCTGGATTCACCGTCCTCTGTTTCAAGTCACCAATGTTCTTGATACTTGAATTTTGAAGTTCTTGGCATTGTACGACTTCAAGAACTTCTAAAGAAAAGTGCTGGCAAATGCTCATCATTTGTGTACTTGAACCTCTTTATCAAACAGTTGCAATTTGTCAACTCTTTTCTTCATCTGTTAATTTAAAACAGTGACCATATATATTTGCCATCTTTTCAGGGTATCCCTGAGCAAGCTGAAGTTCCACCTCCTGCTCGAGTTCCTCCTGTTGCACAAGCTGCAAATCCGCCTGCCCAACCAGCACAGCCTGCCCAACCTGCCCAACCTGCCCAACCTGCACCGGTCCCTTCAACTGGACCTAATGCAAATCCCCTTGATCTGTTTCCCCAGGTACCTATTCTGAAGTGTTATGAATCATGGCCACGTGGTTGGGATTAAATGAATCATGTATCTGTCTTGACAGGGTCTTCCGAGCGTGGGCTCAGGTGCTGCTGGTGCCGGTACTCTAGACTTTCTTCGAAATAGTCAGCAGGTGATATTTCCCTCTCCCCCCGCTTCTCTTTCTCTCGTTCACTCCCTCTTTATTCCTTTAATCCTCTCTCTCCACCAACTGGCGCCCCCACTTGAATGTCGAGCCCAACACCAGGCTCATGTGAACAAACACATTCAAGCGCAAACACACATGAATGTGTGAGCGTAGTTTGTTGATGCATGCTGGCATTCACTGCAGAGCACCTGTATGTCTTTGCTAATGGAAAAATGTTTTTGATCATATTTCTGTTGCAGTTCCAAGCTTTGAGAGCTATGGTTCAGGCCAATCCTCAGATATTGCAGGTTTTTGTGCCTTCTCTTGTTATGATTATTGTTAAATTATTGTTAATGTCTCTCATTTGAAGTAGCAATGTACATATTCTTTTGTGACTGTGCAGCCAATGCTTCAAGAACTTGGAAAACAAAATCCGCACCTTATGAGGCTTATTCAAGAGCATCAAGCTGACTTCCTCCGGCTGATCAATGAACCTTTGGAGGGTGGAGAAGGGTTAGTACTTATGATGACAATTGCTTGTTCTACTAGAGTTAGGGTCAAATATTTATGGTGCTTCCATTGATCAATCTTGTCAGGAACATCCTTGGGCAGTTGGCATCAGCCATGCCACAGGCAGTAACTGTCACGCCCGAGGAACGTGAAGCAATAGAGAGGGTAAGTTTTTATTATTCTGTTATCTGACTAACCATCCGTGTAGCGACCCTCCTTTATGCCTTCTTTTCATCCCTTCATCAGTTGGAGTTCGACTAGTATCTGTTAATTCATTAAAAGCCATTGAAAATAGAAGTCGTAGGGAGAAGTGAAAGAAAGTATTCTTTTCCACTGTTGATATGTGAGGTTGTTGGATAGTTTTACTGACGAATACTTTGTGTACCAATTCATTAAAGATGGCTTGTGATTCTGTTTATGACGATGTTACAATGTTGTCTCTTTACTCTGAGAAGTGCTTTCTACTGAACTATGCATGAACACTTTCATGACATGGTATGGTGGTACACCTGCCGATGCATGCTGCTAGATGCTTGCAGCAAATGGTTTAGTTGCTGGCAATTTATGCCCTTTATGGTTGTTAACTCTCTGTACGACTGATTGGTTATATGTCTACCCATTTGATGTCATTCGGTTGTTGGGTTGTTGGAAAGATCGGGTACGTGTAGCTCCAATTTTCGGGTTGCTTCAACTAGAAGCTTTTAGATTTTACATACTCCGTAAGTTACTCTTTTTCCACCTTTTATGTAATCTTGGGTGGTTTTTCATTCGGATGGAGTTCACTTTGATCCTGCACGTTCTTTTTTTTTCTTTTGTTCCTTTTTTTGGTAAACGGTTTTCGTCTTGCTGTTAGTAATGTTATTTCCTTGACTCAGCTGGAAGCGATGGGATTTGATCGAGCAATTGTTCTAGAGGTGTATTTCGCTTGCAACAAGAATGAAGAGCTGGCTGCTAATTACCTTTTGGATCACATACATGAATATGAGGACTGATTCGAGGAAATAGGATGGTTCATTTGTTCTCTCTATGCTTCGCCTTCAATGTCTACCAGTGTCCTTCCCCACCTTTCCAGTTGCATCTTGTTAACCTTTGACCTTTAATATTTTGTGTTATCGGAGTGTCTGAGTCCGGCGGGCAATGTGGATGATGTATTTTTTCCTTCTCACCCTGTGGTCTTTCAGGCTCTCCTGGTTACTGTGAATTTCTGTTTTCTATACATAGTTGTCTTGGTTATTTATTCTAATAGTGTACTTGCTTCACTTTTTATTGCCTGTTGTCATTTTCCGAGCTTCGTGCACCTATGTGATTATTTTGCCCTTTGATTAATTGGTTTGCTAATGAGGCTCAGCTACAGATGATTGCCTTGTTCTCGTTGCAGTCCATTACAATATTTTACCACCCAATATTTGGGAGAGATTGTTTTTATCCTATTTATAGGCTAACAGGCATTCCATGCGATTTTACGGAGTAGTTGCCAAAAAAAAATCTTATGCCATGGGGAGTTTCGTCTCCTCGTACAAGGTTCAAGGAACCTTAGGGGTGAATGAAAATCATTATATTCCAGAAATAGGTTTCTGGAATAGAAATAAAATTTTCTATTTCTAGTTCTGGATGAGTTTTTTTAGCCAAAAAATGCGTTTGATAACGATATAAATTTCTGATCCTGGAATAGAAGTTCGTTTAGTAAAAGTTGAAAATTTATACTTTTAGAATAGAAGTAGGTGGTGGTCGGCAGTGGTGACTGCGGCGGCCACCGACTGGCGGCTTGGAATAGAAATTCTATTTCTATTTCTCTCATAAACTAAAATTTTTTGTTTCTCAAAGTTGTTTCAAATCTATTTCTGGAATAATTTTTTGTTCGAGAAATAGAAAATTACGTTATTAAATAAGTTTATGTTCCAAACCTGTTTTAGAAATAGGTTTGGAACAGATATTCTATTTTTGGATGGTTTTCATACATCCCCTTGCTCAGATCGCAATCTAAATTCACGTTAAGTCTGAAGTTTTTAATCTTCTATTAAGTAGTTGTTTAGAATTGAGTCAAGTATTTGATAATTCACTTTATGATAGGAAACCACACTGGATTAGATTTCGAGCAGGTTCAATATTCCTTTTTGAGGTAATAATTGTTGAAATGTTCTCCACGTGTTTGAAAAGGCCTATTGCTACGTTTGGTGACTAGAATAAGAGTAGGTATATTATAAACTTTATAATATCCTATATTTGGGTGCTGCTCAAGATAGGATAGGGGTAGATATAAGAACGAAACTAGCTAGGATACTAAAATTTCATGTATGGTTGAGATAAATGTTGATAAGATTTTTTATATTCATGATATAAAAGCTATCCTCTGAAAAAGCATACCATTTTTTTCTCCTTCTACCAAGTTTTGATTCACATCGAAACTTCACGATTCTTCTTTTGGCGCATGTCGAAGCTCATTTTTTTCCATAACTCTTTGGTTCACGTCAAAGTTTCATAAAAACATCGAAAGAGTCCCCTCCTTCGTAACTCTCTTGTTTGTGTCGAAACTTTATGAACATGGTGAGAGAGTCGACATATTATATTTGAGCAATCGATCCGACAGAACAACTTAAAAATAAAGAAGTACCGTTAATTTCTTCAAACTCGTTCCAAGTTCAAAGTACCATTTGTACAAATAAGAATCCACTTTGTTACATGATTTCTTCTTCATATAGATAGATATAGGATCTATGGGGCAATTACTTAGAAGTAAATTTTGTACAACAGCCCATCCTATCTCATAGAAAAGGATACCATGATCCTGAACCGATCTTACTTGGGATCGCAAATCCCAAGTTTGTCTATGAAGAGTAGATCTAATTGTATTAGTTTCTAGAATTGATTTCTTCTATGTAATACTAATTGATAGGGCCTCGTTGGTAAGTGCTACAAGATCTCATACATTGAAACCTATGGTTATGGACCCGAATTCATTAGTATGGAACATTTTCTTTTCCAAGTGAAATTCCCTAGTATATGAAAGGGTGAAAAAGTGCTTTCGTTGTTGTGGAATAAGATGCATGTATTTAATTTATTTGGAGCTATTAGAGCAGGATTCACTTTTTGGGGAATATGAGTCGAAGCAATAACAAGAACATTTTGAGTGGAATATCTTTCACAATCCCTAGAGAGATAGTTCATTAATAGACCGAGGGATAATTAATTCGACTCATTCACATCCAAATTATGAATGTTTGGAATCCACATTATGTGAGGAGACATTGCTTTTGCTAATTCGAATTGAAGAGTAATATAGAATCGGTCTATTTCCGGTATCATATCCATAGTTAGCGCATTCATCCTAGTTAGAAGCTCTAACTCCGTATCAAGGTCACGATCAATATCGTCACTATCCTCGATATCGATATCATCAATAAGAAAACCTTTAGGCCTGTTATTCAGGAACTTGTTCAGAAAATACTGTAATGAATGGAACATAGGAGCTTGTCACAAGGCATTTGACCAAATAAGATCGTCCGTTAGAGAAGTCTTACATCGGAGAATTAATGTGTTGTGGATCAGTTAATATATCATAGTTGATCTATAACTTATTGGCTAAAGCTTTTTTGTTAAAGTGAATCCAGCTGGATATATTGACGGGCTCGGACTTGGACCCCCTCTTGGCTGTCCGATGGCAGACTTCATGGTTTGGTCTGGAGAAAGAGACCATGGGTGAAGTTGGGCGTTGATGGAGATTCAAAGCATACCTAACACTGAATTCACATGAGAGGAGGAGATTGTTGAAATACATGTATGAGTTGTGTTGGCTCATAACTCATTGCCTTAAGTTTTTGAGTGAAGGTGGATCCAACTGGATATAAGTTGGGTTCGGATCAAGTATAAATTGCCAAAATTATTTTTGTGCAAAAATTGATCAATCCGAGTGAAAAAGGTTAGTTTGGATTGGATCAATTTCGACTTGACCCAATCTAGCCCACCTGTTTGACGAACCTAACTAGATTCATATAACTCGAATTGATAATTGCTGCTGCACTTGCAATGATTCGGATCTCGCCATTGGGGACATCACTAGTGGTGTCACCAACAGCCAACGTGACCGTACAACCATTTGCATCGACTCTTCCTACTCATTTGCACCACTCTTTGTCAACGATTTCTCTTCATCCTCACTCTCATTGATTTGTGTTAATGAAGTCCCAATGAACCCATACCGGAGCCTCCGAATTTGGACGGAGAGGTTTACGACATTTGATTTGAAACTGTCCTTGGTTAATTGCCACCTGTCGGAGTTGTTCAACCGATCATTGATCGAGAGAGAGAGAGAGAGAGAGAGAGAGAGAGAGAGAGAGAAGGCGTTGGTGGTGATGCTATGATTAAAGGGGATGGCGGCGGTGATGGAGCCAGAGACAACGACGGCAAGTTATATTTGTGGAAGAGCAAAAAATGAAAAAAAAAAAAAAAAAAAACGAAAAGGAGACAAATCATCGATGTGCAAGGAGATAGGAAGTCTCCTCATACGAGATAACACTCACGATATAAATCAAACTCGCGACTTAATCGAAGACGCGTGATTTTTTTTTCACCACTAGGCCAAAAACATGTTATGTCCATGCCAAGTTTTTTCTTTTCTTTTCTTTTCTTTTGTAGAATACAATACAGAAGAAACCGATTAATATGTGTAACAAAAGTTGTTCTCCTCGTACTAATAGAGATTGTTACTTTATCCTCCGTCCCTGTAACGGAATAATAAGTTATGGATATTTATATAGGGAAATGCGGTACAATCTTAATGGTAGATCCACACATTATCACCGTGTGTTTTGCATAAAGCACTTATTGATTGGGAGATCGGATGGTCAGAAATACTGTCAGCTGTCAGGCTAGCAGCTTCCATTTATATATGTGATGCATTCTAATAACTTACAAATGTATGCTTTGTAATAATAATATAGCTTTGGTTGTTAGTTAATATAAGGAAAATTACCAAAAAAGTTCTAAACCTATTGCAATTGTGCCAATTCAGTCCTAAAATTTATTTTTTACCGAATGAGTCCTAAACCTGTTGTAATTGTGCCAATTCAGTCCACTTTGCTGGTTGCGCTGATGTGGCGTCACCGACACTGACGTTGATAATTTTTAAGAATATTTTAATATGTTTTTCTTTTTTTCCCTTTCTACTGCTACTGTGGCCGGTGAGCTCCGACGAGGGTCGCTAGAGCTCACCGACCACTGGGAGAAAGCTTCGCAGCCCCCGACCGGCCTCGCCTAGATCTGAGCTAGGACAGCCTCGCCATGGCCTCACCCTCTGCCGTGCCTCACGAAACCCTCGCCATGGCCTCGTCGGCTGCGAGCGAAGGAGGCCACGGCCTTGCCTGCAGCCGGTCGAGGGCAACGAAGCCCTTGCCCAGTGGCCGGTGAGCTCCGATAGCAATAGAAAAGGAAAAAAGAAAGAGAAAACAAGAATTTTTTTTTATCCATGTCAGTACCTGCTGGCAAAGTAGACTAAATTGGCACAATTGCAAAAGGTTTAGGTCTCAACTGGCAAAAAAGAAAAGAAAAAAAGGAAACGTCACCATTTTTAATTTCTGGCGTTCACGTCAACACAGGACCGGCCACATAGGACGGCCGGCATTGACTAGGAATCCCTGTAAGCATTTTTCCGGCTTAAATTGGCCGGAAGGACTGAATTAGCAAAAGGTGAAAATATTTATGACTAAATCGACAAAATTGAAAGGTTTAGGACTGAATTGACAAAAATGCAATAAGTTTAGGACTTTTTTGACAATTTTCTCTAATTCTTTTTCTTGCGCCAAAACTTAAACTGCAGATACAAATTTTGATATTAGTAATTAGTAAATGTCAAAATTTCTATTTAAGTTCCTAAATAAAATACTTTTCACAGTATCGAAATTTATTAATAGTGACAGCATAAAAATATGTCTTATATATGATCACGAATTCACTATTCGCAAAGGAGGTATATTATTAGTTGTTGGAAAACGCCTTGAAGACGACAAAAATCAAAAGCTATTAATGTGAGAATTAATGAGCATTAATGGTGGAGAACCAGTTGATAGACGCAAATGCCAATATATATGCAAGATGGAGTCCTAACAAGACCATCAACATGCTGGGAGTGCTCTGCCTCTACTAAAGGTGAATATTGGTACTGGGCGAAGAAAGTGTCTAAAAGCTAGATGGACACGAGTAGAAGTTGAACAAGTAGTAGAATAAGAAGTTCGGGAAGACTTGGATGGATCATATAAGGTGAGTAGCTTGATAGAATCAAACTCGTCAATATGCTTGGAAGAACCATGGAATAGAAGGTAAATAGTCAGTTTAAGCGAAATACGTGAAAGGACAAGTAGAAGCTCTTGCTATTGACGAGGCACAAACAAGGTTGAGTGCCTCTGCGATCCTGGCTAAGAAGACACAAATCATTTTCAAATTCGTGTCTAATAGCTATCTCAAGGTCTAGATCCACAGAAAAAGCAACCTAGAGAAAAATCGGAGCAGTATTTTCTTATTTGTGTGAACCCTTAAAAAGAGTTAGACAAGTGAGAGAAGCAGAAGCCTCTACTTCTGAAAATGTCCTTTTTGCTAAGGAAAAATAGCCTAAATCGCAGTTGGTAAGTCTACTTAGCAGGAGTGTGTGTCCAATGGATGCTTTGACCTTGAGAAGACTTCCAACGGCTAGGATGAAGCTTGGGAGATTATATAAAGGACTAATTAAGGATTATTGAGGAGTGGCAAAAATTAGAAAAGCTTCTATTCTCTCGTCCTGAATACTCTCATGCTCTCGATTGTACTATAACAGCTAGTATTGAGATTGGTATTCTCTGAAAGGGTTGTGGGCTTTGTAATTTGAGAAATTTGTGTCTGTAGCTATAGAGGTGTTTAGATATTGTAGAGTTGTCTACTAAGCCTTGATTAGTGAAAAAAAGGATAATTTATAATGAAGTTCTAACAAGAGACCAAGAAGGGTGAATTGGTCTATTTCAAAACTTTCGTGGAAGACTTGAAACAAATTCTCTTCTTAGAACAAAAATAAACGCGTAAATGTAAATGAGAGCATAATTGTTAACATGTAATCTCCCATTAAAAAAATTACCTCTTTGATTTTATTGTGACCAAACATGGATGACTTAATCATTTTAATAAGTCTCTCAACTTTAAATTTGACACGAACTCCTTACATGCAAAGGTAACTTTGGAATTATGTTTTTCATTGGTTGATAGATAGATCCTCAAGTATCTTAGAGCATGTCTATAATAAAACCGTGTAAACTTTACTTGGAAAATGAATTTAGATTAATCAAGATATTAGAGAGAGCCTTACAAATTTTTATTAAAAAATTAAAAAGATTAAGGAAACGATTGAAAAAGCTACAATATCAAAGTCTTAATTTTACGAAAACATTGATAATTATGTGTTGTTAAATTTTTTTGGTCGTGGCGGCACGCGAATTAATATTTCAGTATATATGCAAGGGGAGTTCTCGAGAGGGAAATGTGTCCCGGTCCAGAGGTTTCAACACACAAAGAACCAAAGATTATCTAAGAAGAGCGGGCGAGCTTTGAAGCTTCTAAGGACTTAGGGTTTCTTGAATACTCTAGAATATTCCACGGGCAATATGGAAATGTATACTATTTTAGAGTGTTAATGTCGATAGTTGATAGATGGGAGATAGAACCTTCACCGCTCGATTAAGGAGAGATGTACGTTTGTAATTAGAGGAATACTTGTATATATATGGGTTCCCTCCCCTTTATTTTTATCATCTCAAGTAATAGAAATTCACAACTTTTATCACTAAGAGTTTCTCTCTAGAGTTGTTGCGAGTCGTGAACTTTCTCTTCACTCTTTCTTTTTCCATTTTCTCT
The DNA here is from genome assembly GCA_029784005.1 of Lenwebbia sp. NSW1173648. Classification (NCBI taxonomy): domain Eukaryota; kingdom Viridiplantae; phylum Streptophyta; class Magnoliopsida; order Myrtales; family Myrtaceae; genus Lenwebbia; species Lenwebbia sp. NSW1173648. Next base: position 5,776,596 of record JARCGZ010000011.1, read on the forward strand.
CAACAACTCTCTTAGCCCTACATATTTTTTCTTTTGTATTCTTTCTCAATTTTCCGTTGTCTTTCTCGTTATTATATTCTTTTTCGAATTATCGCTATTTATAAGATTTTATCAAATATTTTCAACATCATAATTCATAAGTTCACGCAAGCTACAATAACTTAAAAGTTTGATTTGGCAGGCATAATCAGTGCGTTATTTAACATAGTTCATTTAACAAGCTTAAAAAGTATACATAACAATGAATTTATTATCACTCAATAAATTAGTAATTAAAATTTGTTAATGATACGCGCATCAAGTTTGAGTCATACGAAATGAAAAGGGCTCTTCAATTTACTTATACAAAATTACTTTATTTTTAACTCTATCAATTAAAACATCAGTATCAATATTAATATATTACCCGAAGATATCAAAAAGCAAAAAAGTGAGTCTTTTCGCGGCTTATAAAAAAAACCAAAAAAAGGCGAACGAAGTCGTGACAGTATAGAAATGGTCGCGTATGTGTCATGTCAATTAGAATCATGGAAATCCAGAGAGAAACAGAAAAGAATTGAAAATCAGATTTTTTATGACTGCAACATACTGAGGAATCTTTTTCACGGTTACCAAATCTTCTAAATTTGTTTGAATGCAGATTTTTAGTCGATAACAAACAAGCAAATCTCCAACTTGCACGACCGTAACAAAGTGAGAAGAAGTAACAAAGAGAGAAGAAAGGAACACAGAGACTCTAGAAGTGGTACAAAGCAACTCAAGATGAAGAGAAACATGGCCTTGATTAGTAAAAACTCAGATGCATAACTCTCTTGCTTTTTTTTGTTTTGACTTTCTGGTTCCGTTGCTCATGTTGCCACAGTTACTGACTTATGTACTGTGAATTCGCAGGTTGTGTGGTTTTTGCGGTAATGTTAATATCCAAGCTTGCTAGTGTAAGCGCTGGAAGACCCTTGACATATCCTCTGCCAAGTAGCGTCCTCAAGACGAAAAACAACCCCTCCAAACATTTCGCCCGTACAATATCGCGCACCGAGGATCGAACGGGGAGTTTCCAGAAGAAACGGCTGCCGGTTACATGGTGAAATCTCGCTTCACATAGATCTTTTCTGGTTTCTGCTAATACTTTTTTACCAATTTGGTGATTTTCTTTTTTTTTCATTTTCTTTCTTTGTCAAGTGGTCACTTAAGTTTTTTGGCAAAAATAATTTCGATTGGAACTAAGCACAGATGAATGGATCTGAGTTAACGCAATGTTTGAGTTGTTCATGACAGAGAGCAATTGAAGAGGGAGCAGATTTCATAGAAACAGATATCCAGGCCACCAAAGATGGAATCTTGGTCTGCAATCATGACGTAACTCTGGACGATACAACCGATGTTGCGGAACGTAAAGAGTTTGCCAACCGAAAAAGGACATACGAAGTTCAATGGGTCAACACTACCGGATGGTTTGTTGGTATGGAAAGTAAATTTGGCATTCTTCGGTTGTGAAGTTCATCTATTTATATAGCTAGATCTGGTCATATGCAGTCGACTTCACTCTGAAAGAGTTGAAAACATTGCGAGCCAAGCAACGATATGCTTTCCGGGATCAACAATACAATGGTTGGTTAACAACTACTTTTTCTTTTTAAGAGCAAAATCAAAGTTCCTTATCCTCTCTGTTTCTGCCCCTATCTGCTGGCTATTTATTCTATTCTGACCAGAGCGTTACTTTCAGGAAAATTTCCACTGATTACCTTTGAAGAGTTCATCTCAATTGCGCTTGATGCGAAAAGAACTGTTGGAATTTATCCCGAGATAAAAAATCCGGTTTTTGTTAACAAACATGTATGTTAGTTGTTGATAATATTATATATTTTTGGGTCTCATTTGTAAAACGCTATTTCTAGTCATCAGCAACTCATACTTCTTAGAACAGGTCAAGTGGTCCGATGGAAAGAAGCTCGAAGACAGATTCGTGGAGACTCTCCAGAAATTTGGATACAACAGTTCATATCTGTCGGAAGACTGGCTGAAGCGACCTGCCTTCATCCAGAGCTTTGCGCCCAGTTCACTTGTATATATCTCCAATTTCACAAACTTGCCGAAAGTTTTCTTGATTGATGATGTGACGATACGAACAGAAGACACTAATCAGGTTCAACCTCTTTCTTATCTGGGTTAGTTTTGAATGTGGTTTATATACTTTGTTTTCTTTCTAATGAAATTACAACTCTGTATAGACATACCACGAAATCACTTCGGACAGTTATTTTAACTATATCAAGGATTATGTGATGGGAATTGGACCATGGAAGGATACAGTTGTTCCTCCGGTAGGTAATTATTTGCAGAAACCGTCTGATCTCATAGCGAAAGCACATGCTCTTGGCATGCAGGTGAGTATTCTAATTAATAGAATACTACAAAAGGCAAAAAATTGCGTAGGAAATGGTGATTGGTTATGAATTCTGGTTTTTCGTTGCAGGTGCACCCTTACACTTATCGCAACGAGAATTCGTTCTTGCATTTTGACTTTCATCAAGACCCGTATGTCGAATATGATTATTGGATAAACAAGATGGGAGTGGATGGACTCTTCACAGATTTCACCGGGAGCCTCTATAGGTATCAAGAATGGAGCTCCCCTTCGGAGAAACAAGTATTGCAAAAGATTGCATCCATGGTTTCGTCCTTCAAAAGGGAGTAGATGATAGATTTTCCATTTCATTTGCCCAAAAAGCAGCACGGAAAGGAGCTCCTATCAAGTTTTATTAGGTTGGATACTAGGTTATTAGTGTTGGTCAGATAGGGTTATTAGTGTTGGTCGGTTTCAAAAGTGACGTACTTTTGAAATTTTCCTCGTACTTTCTTAGATTTGAACAATTTTGGGCATTAATCCTATTGTCAGTCCTCATTTGGAGGACTTCGAAATAGTCAGCGTGATTTTGCTTGTCTCTCATCTTCTCTCCCTCTTTAATTTTGTTTTTTTTCCCCGCCAGTTCCGCTGCACGACAAGCCTTTCTAATGGAATAATGAATGTATCTTTGCGGAGGAAATAAGTATAAGGTTGAATCGAGGAATTGTGAAAATGACGTAGGTTCTGGATTGCCTCAAGCTGGAAAACATGGCTTCCCGGACCTTATTAGTTCTAGACATGCTACCCTCCCGGAAACCTAATTTTTTGAAATGATTGCTGTAAGTGAGAAGAAATATGAAATCCCCCGTCTAATCAAATATCATGACTTTTAATAAGCATTTGAGAATCCCAAGAAATAAAATAAACACACTGAATGACATCAGTTGATGTGTTGGTGACATGCCACAAAAATGCAATTTATTAAACGAGTAACGCTAATTGCTAAATATAATAAGATTGATCTAGTAAATTGACATGCTAAATAAGGAGGAAAATTATCAAAAAAGTCCTAAACCTTTTAATTATGTCAATTCAGCTAAATCTTTTACATTCGTGCTAATTCAATGCTAAACCTTTTTTTTTTGTCAATTCAATGCTAAACCTTTTGCATTTATGCCAATTCGGTCTATTCAGCCAACTTTGGCTGGCCGGTGCTAACGTGGACCCGACCGGCACTGAGGGAGCAATTTTTAATAATATTTAATATGTTTTCAAATTTTTTATTATTTTTTCTTTTTGCCCTTTTCTTTCTTTTAGAACCTCGCCACCCGTGCCTCCGCCGCTGGACGAGGCCGGCGCCGCCGTCGTTAGGACGATGTAAATGTCATGATAATCACCGGACGATGTTTGTCATCAAATGCCGGTATGGAGTTCCAGTTGCATATTCGTAGAGAAACCTCGAGCAGTCTTATATGAAATCTAAAACTAGAAAGTTAGGAAACCATGATGAGATGAGTGCCCAGACCGAAATCCCTCGAGCCATTTCACACCTCCACTTGTTGGTTCTCTGCACTGCAGAAACAGAATGTCCATGGGGTGATTTCTCCTGCTTTGTCAAGAATTTATTGAGCGAGGAGGAAAGGGAACCCTAATTCTGAGATGTCGAGGACAGAAATAGTCTATGAGACCGTGTCCAGATTTTTCATTTGGTTAGATCAAAATGTGGATCCTTCCGCGAAGGGTGGCATCCTGAAAACGTGAAATGTGGATTCTTCCGCGACAGGCGGCGTCTTGATCCACCAGATCCTTTTCGTAGGCATTTCATTTATAAACAGCAGATCGGGCACAAAATTTCAGAGCATGCGTCGAGCATTTGAGTGGTGCGGATATGATCCTATAAGTCTGCCCCAACCATTTCATTCATAAATAGCTGTGGCGCCCAGCTGGACGATGGCGAGGCTCGGCCGTCGCAGTGTTGATATGTTAATGCTATGCGATATAAATGCGATTTATTAAATGAGTAACGCTAATTGCTATATATAATAAGATTGATTAAGTAAATTGATATGCTAAATAACGAGACAAACTGTAAATAGATTAAGTCATATTCAATATTCAAAGAATTTATCACGTGTGGATTCGCTTCACGTGTGGATTTGGTATCTCAATTTTAGTATACATTACATTGAGAAACAGATTTCTTGTGATTGGAGCCATAAAATTTGGATTTGGATATATAATATGGACTAGAGGACTAGTTCAGCACGCCACCTTCCTTCCTAGGACGACTGCTCGACTTTGTCGCGAGTTGCCACCACAATGATTCCGAGCCATCTCTCTACACTACAACCAGTCAAAAGTTTCAACATTAATCCGACCGTTGTTGGACCTTGAAATCTGGCTATGAGTATATTGGTCTAAATAGACCAATCTACGTAATATCTTTCCGGAGACTTCAATCTATATGTCGATGAATGTCGACTACACAATTGACAAATCACATTATCTACGTAATATGTAATGTATTTCAATAAATTTTGGGTGGCCCTATTTTCACCCTTATTTTGGCTAAGACACTCCTTTTTTCTAGTTAACTTACTGAATTACCCTCCTCTTTCTTCAATTTATTGTTTCTTTTTTTTTTATCAGGCTAATCCACAAAACTGCATTTATTTCTATCATCTCTCTCATTAATTTCACAATATCAATGCTCCATTACACCCATCAATATATCAATTTTGCCATATCTTATTATCATTTTGTCTAGAGAATGTTCTCGATCTTAATTTACGGTCTCATATTTTCATTCACAAGAAATTTCTATTAGTTGCCTGTTTTTCGAATAGTGTGAGTGAAACTACATTTCAAGTAAACAATTAAAATTCAATTTAATCATTTACTCGATCTTGATAAAAAAAGAAAAAAAAATCGATCAAAAAAGGGAAAATATGAAAATTTCATATTTAGATATGTCAATCATATTTATATATGTAATAACAAAGAATAAACACATAAAGGAAAAAAAAACATGAAACTTTGTACTATTTAATTGCTGCAATGAAGAAAGTAATTAATATCGATTGTAAATTCAATTTCATAGCAAGAGGATCAAAATTTAAAATATGCTTAAAACTTTCCCCTAAAAAATCTGACGTAAGTTTGAAAGTGCAGAATGTGTAAACAAAATTTCAACCCCATCTTCCAATTCATATTAAAATGTGAAAAGCTCAAAAGAAAGCACAAATAAGCGATGTTTAACTTTAGAAACATACAAATTTCTTTCTGAAAATCACCCACAAGGTCAAAATCTGCTTGATAATTAGATTGAATTTGAATTTTCAACTTTGAAATAAAGTTTCCCTCAAACTATTTCATAAAAAGTAAACAGTTAATTATGCGTTCATAAGCCGTTATAACTAGAATTTCTAACCTTGTATATAACTTCTTTAATTAAAAGCATGAGACCATAAATTAAAAATAACGACATTTTCTAAGAAAAGTGATAACATCATCGTGTGTAATTTGACATTTATATTGTGAAATTGATATTTAAGAGAGAAAATTGAAATGAAGACAGTTATGTTGGTTAGGTTGATAAAAAAAGAAACAATAAATTGAAGAGAGAGAAGGGTATTTCAGTCTATTGATTGACAAGAGGAGTGGCTTAGCCAAAATATGGGTGGAAATAGCGCCGCCCTAAATTTTTCGCTTGAGTTTTGAAAGTCACATCAGCTTCTTATTAGCCATAGAAGTGTAGTTGTTACATGGTATAGACGTCCCACATAATGAACTTTCTCATTCACTGTGGACAAGTTTTCCTTTTCTCTTTTTGTTTCCGATTACATGAGGTATTTGAAATGATGGTCGCACAAGAATGAAATGCATATCCCTTGGTTTACGTGTATCGGATATAGTCATGGCCATGGGACGGGAACCGCCAGTTTCGGTTCCAATTTAGGGGGAACCGGAACCGAGCCCTTAAGTGGCGGTTCCAGTTCCAATTTTGAACCGTAGGTTACGGGCCTTGTTCCGGTTCAAATAGAAAATGGAACCTCCGGTTTCAGTTTCGGTTTCGGTTACGGTTTTTTAGTTTAAAAATTAAATTGTAATGAATTTGTAATAAATTGTAATCAAATTATGAAATAAAAAAAATAATGAATTATGAAATTATGAAATAATGAATTATCAAATATAAATTGTAATCAAATTTGGGGTGAAAAAAGGGAGGGGGAGGGGGAGGGGGATTGAACTTAATGAATTATCATTAAGCGCCTACATATCTTCTTGGGGATAGAAGAATCAAAATCCATGTAATTCTCTTACCTTAGATAACCCCATGCTTACCTCATCCTCAATTGTCGCTACCTGTTCCGGTACCGGTACTGATACCGGTGGTATCTTCATCATCCAAGAATTCGGCTTCATTATTGCGATATATCTCTTGTTGTCTAAATTGAGCCTTTGTCCAATCATCAACACAAACTTTAGCCGCCACCGAATCGGGAGCTAATCTTGAACGTCGTTCGTCTAAAATATTGCCTCCAGCGCTAAATGCTTGTTCTACCGCAACTATCGAACAAGGGGTTGCTAAAATTTATTTTGCAATTAGAGCAAGAATTGGGTATTGGGTGGAATGCCTCTTCCACCAATCCAATATTGTGAAATCCGTGCTACCTTCAGATTCATCAAACTCAAAAGAAACGGTTAGATAGCTCTCTATTTCAGAATTACTTCATATTGCTCCATTTTGCTTTTTTTACTTATGCAACAGAAGTTGGTACCATCTACTAATTTTACCTATGTTCCCACTTTGTATGTCACTAGATAGAAAAGATCCACTATCACCTAGATTATATGTACTACAAAATTCATTATATAATTCTATTACTACGTTTTTAACCCTTATTTGTATAGTTCTAATATTTACCTCATCAATTAAATGTAAACATTCATAATACATATTCAAATAATCACCTAAACCATCTAATTTACAACGTGGATACAAAACACAAGCAACTAAGTAAATAATATGAATTTTCCTATAATAATGTAGCCATTTTATTCGCATTGTTCTAATAGTGTCACTTAATTTATCATCATTTTCATTTTCTTTAAAAAATCCAACAATATTAATACATTCTATTAAAAATAAATGCGTAGTAGAACAATAAGCACCGGATAAAGTATAAGTTGCATCATTAAAAACTTTTAAAATATCTAATTTTTTTGCAAATATCTCATTCTTGTGGGTATAAATTAATTTGAGTTATCTTATCTGAAATAAATACACATAATAAATTTTTATGTGCAAAAGATTCATTAAGCAACTCGTAAGTAGAATTCCAACGATTTGGAACATCTCTTGGAAATCTTTTTGGTTTTCTTCCATTTGCTCTACAAAATTTTAACCATTCTTTCATTTTTTGGGAATGTTTCCATAAAAATTGCATTGCCATTTTTATTGGGTTGAGAAAAATATCAAACGTTTTTAAACCATCTTGTACACATAAATTTAAAACATGACAAGCACATCTAACGTGAAAAAATTGTCTACCAAAAATAGGTTTATAAATCTTTTCTAGTTCAACAATTGAAGCGGTATTTGCCGCGGCATTATCAAAACCAATTGAAAAAATTTTCTTAAGCAAATAATATTCTTCTAAAATTTGCATAATTAATCTATAAATATTATTTGCCGTATGCCTATCATAAAAAACTCTAAATACCATAACTCTTTTTTGAATATTCCAATTATCATCTATCCAATGACATATTATACCCATATAAGAATAAACTTGCCAATTATCACTCCAAATATCGCTACTTATATGCACATGTCCATTAAAATTCATAAAGAAGTTTTGTAAATCTTTTTGTTCCTTTTTTATAAAGATCTTTAATTATGCGTTTAAGTGTATTTCTAGGAACACGTTTTGCTTGTAGAACACATGCATTTTGTATAAATTGATTAAAACCAAATCTTTCACCAAAACTAAATGATAAATGTTCAACGGAAACAAATTTACCTAATTTTTCTTTATAAGTTTTTTCATTATAATGAAATAAAGGAGGAGTGTTAGGATTGGCGTACCCAAAAATTTGTTGTTGTTTGGTGTCAATTCTCGCTTCGGTTGGATGTTTCGCCTGAAGATGCCGTGTAAATGTTCCATATCCGGCTCTACCGATATATTTATATTTTACCCCACAATGTTTACAAACTACATCATACCTTTTTGGAGCTATATCAAATCTTTCAATTTTCGTGAAGTGGTCCCATACGTCAGATGTAAACTCCCGCTCATTTGTTGTTGACATTTCTTCGATACCAGTAGGAGGATGAAGACTCTCTTGCGTTTAGACTTGCTTCATATTAGGAATAATGTTGATTTCATTATCTACATCAACTTCGAGTCCCCAATCTTCATAATCACGAGGACTAGGAGGATAATCGGATTCCCCCACCTTGTTCTTGTCGTTGCTACTAGTTCTACTTCCACTTCCACTTGCCATTTTTTTTTTTTTTGGATATAGAAAAATTTATGGTATAATGCAAAAAATAAATGGTATGACAAAAGAATTTGAAATAGGAAATTATTAAAGGAGATAATCAACATCAACATCCCTTTATCCCAAACTAATTGGGGTCGGCGGTCGATGAACCCAAAAATAAATAAATAAATATATATATATATATATATATATATAAAGATAAAGGGATAAAGGACTAAAAATGACAGTCTGAAACATAGGGAATATGCATCTCCACAATGCTAATAGCTTTCTTCCATTCCGTCCTAAGACAAACCGTACGCCAATCCAATACCCACTTCATTAAATCATGTTTTACTACTTTCCCCCAAGTAAGTTTTGGCCGACCCCTTCCTTTCTTCATGTTATGCTCTCGATAAAAAAACTTCTGTTCTTACCGGAGCATTTAGGGATTTTCGGAGAATATGCCCAGACCATCTCAATTTATGTTCTCTCATCTTTTCTACCACAGGTACTACTCCAACTTTTCGTCGAATATATTCATTTCTTATCTTATCCATCCTTGTATGACCACACATCCACCTCAACATCCTCATTTCCGCTACTCCCATTTTATGCTCATGTTACTTCTGTGCTGGCCAACATTCAGCTCCGTATAGCATTGCAGGCCTTACTGCTGTTCTATTAAAAGAGATAATAAATAAAGAAAATAAGGAATTAGAGAACGTAATTGAAGAAAAGAAAATAATAAATTGGATGTTGTGAATAATTGAGAGTTAGAGAGAATTTGAGAGAATTGAGATGAAGAGATAATTTGTGTGAAAAAAAGGAAAGATGGGAATGGGTATTTATATTATAGGTTAGAAATTAATTAAGAAAAAAAAATATTTGGTGACCGTTAGCAATAGTCACCAAAGAGAAAGAGCCGTTAGGCAACGGCCCTTTCTCTTTCTTTTTTTTAATTTTTTTAAAAATTTTAAAAAAAATTCACTGTTCGGAACCGGCCCGGAACCGGTTGAATAAACCGTAACTGGGCCCTTATGCCACGGGCCGGTTCAGAGTTGAAACTGTGGTCAACGGGCAGGTTCCGGGTTTGACTCGGGTCGATTTTGGGCCCAACCCGGCCCATGGTCATGACTAATTGCATATGGCTCAATAAAGTGGTTAACATCCTCAATATCACTCCATAAATAGGTCCCGGGTAATCAATAACATATGTATATGGGCCCGAGTCCAGGAAAACAGTTTCTCCCGGCCTCTCTTGTCCTCCTATTACAACAACAGTGTGGTGTGACGAGGTCATTTTTTTGCCATTTTTATTTTCGAAATAAATTGGCATTATATTTGAAAAGTAAGATCGCAAGGCTCTTTCAGATCCCTTTGATTAATTAGAGTACAATAAATCAAGAATAGTTTAATCTATAATGTTACGGAAAAATGAAACTGCCTTGAGCTTTTGCCTCGCCCTTCCATTTCATAATTTCGTGTTCTTATTACAATCTATAAAAAGCTGGCATTTCCGTGTGGCTTATTATAAATCTTTTGTTTCCCCAAGACGGTTGAAAGATTCAATGTGCACACCCATCGATTTGATGGATGGCAATTCAAATGGGAAAGAAAAGTTGGGGCAAGAAAGACTAACGACGTAATTCCTAATATAACCTTTCACAACTTGACAGTGTAATTTCTTCCGTAATAATTTTGAAACCTTGATAAATGGTTTTTAACAGCTTAGTAATGTGATTTTATGTTGATTTAGAAGTAGTTATCACAATTGTAGAAACATTAAATTTCTATAGCACGGGTGTCGGAATCTTGCAGCTCGATTGGACCCATGGATGCAAACAAACTGCACGCAGACGCGTGCATCAGATAAGGCTCCATTCACGGGGTAACAAATACATAGGGATTTTTTTTGTTCAATGATAGATAGGGACGTTTCATGGTGCATTCCCATCTCTCTTTTTTTCTAAGTTAAAATGATTCTTCAAAATATGTTATTTTAACTAAAGATGGCAAAAGAATTTGTAGGGTTCGATTTGGCTGGTTGTACGTTATATCAACTCCACCAATATAACTCATGTTGACTCGTTTTTGTGAGGTACGATACGTAGAATGGGTAGTTGATATAGTAAAGGACCTGCTATTATCTTAGAGCATGTCTATAATAAAACTTTGTAAAATTTAATCGGAAAATGTAATTAGATCAATCAAGATATTAGAGAGATTATTACAAAATTTTATTATAAATTCAAAAAAGATTAAGCAAACGATTAAGCAAGCTACAATATCAAAGGCTTAATTTTACGAAAATATTTATGTTGTGATTGTTAAATTTGTTGGTTGTGGCAAGCACAAGTTAATATTTCAATATATGTGCAAGGGGAGTTCCTGGGAGGGACGTGTCACGGTCCAGACGTTTTCAATGCACGAAGGACCAAGGATGATCCAAGGAGACTAGGCGAGCCTTGAAGCTAGTGGTGGCCACGGTTCAGAACTGGCCGGTTCCGGTTCCGGTTCCGGTTCCGATTCCGATTTTCAAATTTAATTTTTAAATAATTAATTATGAAATAAAAAAATTATTAAATTATCAAATAATAAATTATCAAATACAAATTGTAATCAAATTGTAAATTGTAATCAAATTTGGGGAGAAAAAAAAGGGAAGAGGAAGGGGCTTGAACTTAATGAATTATCATTAAGCGCCTACATATCTTCTTGGGATAGAAGAATCAAAGCCCATGTAGTTCTTTTACCTTTGATAATCCCATACTTACCTCATCGTCAATCATCGCTACCCGTTTCGTCGGTTCCGGTACCGGTACCCGTGGCGGTGGTATCTCCATCATCGAAGAATTCGGCTTCATTGCTGCGATCCCTCTCTTATTGTCGATGTTGAGCCTTTGTCCAATCATCGACACAAGCTTGAGCCTCCACTGATTCCGGAGCTAATCTTGAACGTCGGTCGTCGAAAATGTTGCCTCCAGCGCTAAATGCTTGTTCAACCGTAACTGTTGAACAAGGGGTTGCTAAAACCTGTCTTGCGATGAGAGCGAGAATTGGGAATTGGGTTGAATACCTCTTCCACCACTCTAGAATTTTGAAATCTGTGCCTCCTTCGGATTCACTAAACTCAAAAAAGTGGTTAAATAGGTCTCTACTTCGAAAATATTTCATGTTGCTCCCTTTTGTCTTTTTTGCCTATTCATCAGCATTTTGTACCCTCTACTAATTCTACCTAAGTCCCCGCTTTGTATGTCACTAGATTGGGAAGATCCACTATCACTTATATTATATCTATTAGAAAATTCATTATACATTTCTACTATTGCGCTTTTAACTACTGTTTGTATAGTTCTAATATCTATAAATTCAATCAAATGTAAACAGTCATAATACGTATTCAAATCATCACCTAAACTATCTAATTTGGTACGTGGATCGAAAACACAAACAACCAAATAAATAAGAGGAATTTCGCTATAATAATTCAACCATTTCGTTCGCATTGCCATAATAGTCAGACCTAATTGATCATCTTTTTTCATTTTCTTCAAAAATACCAGCAATATGAACACATTTTATTAAAAATAAATGCGAAGTAGGATAATAAACACCGGATAAAGTATAAGTTGCATCATTAAAAACTTTTAAAAGATCTAATTTCTTTTTGCAAATATCCCACTCTTGTGAGAATAAATTAATTTGAGAAATATTATTCGAAATAAACGTACATAATAAATCTTTATATGCAAAAGATTGATTAAGCAACTCGTACGTAGAATTCCAACGAGTTGGAACATCTCTTGAAAATCTTTTTGGTCTTCTTCTATTTGCTTTACAAAATTTTCTCCATTCTTTCATAATTTGAGGATGTCTCCATAAAAATTGAAGTGCTGTCTTTATTGGGTTAAGAAAAACCTCAAGAGTTTGTAAACCATCTTGTACACATAAATTTAAAACATGGCAAGCACATCGAACGTGAAAAAATTGTCTATCAAAAGCGGGTTTACAAATCTTTTCTAACTCCGGAATGGAAGCGGAATTTGCCGCAGTATTATCAAACCCAACTGAAAAAATTTTATTAACCAAAAAATATTCTTCTAAAACTTGCTTAATTATTCTATAAATATTAATTGCCTTATGCCTATCATTAAAAACTCGAAATGCAATAACTCTTTTTTGAATGTTCCAATCATCGCATATCCAATGACATGTAATACCCATATAAGAATGAGTTTGCCAAGGACCACTCCAAATGTTGCTACCTATATGCACACATCCATTGAAATTCATAAAAAAAAATTTCAAATCTTCTTTTTCTCTTTTATAAATATTAAAAAGTTGGCGTTTAAGAGTATTTCTAGAAATAGGTTTTGCTTGTGGAGTACATGCAGTTTGTATAAAATGATTAAAATCAATTTTTTCACCAAAATTAAACGATAAACGTTCCACGGCAGCAAATCTAGCTAATCCTTTTTTATAAAATTTTTCATTGTAACGAAATAAAGGAGATGCGATAGAATTGGCGTGCCCGAAAATTTATTGTTGGCTGGTGTCGATCCCTACTTGCGTTGGATGTTTTGACCTCAGAGACCGTTTAAATGTTCCATAGCCGCCTCCACCTGTAAATTTGTATGTTGCCTCACAATATTTACATTTTACCTGATACTTGTTTCTGCCTAATGTTCCTTCGTGAAGTGTTCCATATGTCGGATGTACCCTCCCATTCCAGCTCCTTTGTTGTTGACATTTCTTCGACACTGGTAGGAGGAGGATGCAGACTTTCTGGCGTTGGGACGTGCTAGACATTAGGAATAATGTTAATATCATCAACATCGTCTCCCCAATATGCAAAATCACGAGGATCATGAGGATGATTGGATTCCACCATCGGGCCCATCGGGGTCTTTCCTCTGCCACTACCTCTGCTTCCACTTGCCATTTTTTGAGAGAATTGAGCGGAAAACGAATTTAGAAAATTGACAAAGTCACGGATTTGAGAGGATTTGTGAGAAAAAATGAAAAATGAAAAAGGATATTTATAGAATTTAGGATAGATTTACTTAATAATAAAAAAAATTGGCCAAATGGCCGCTGCAAGACAACGGCTATAAGCCGATTCCGAATCGGCGGTTTCAAAAACTCGGTTCAGAACCGGCGGGCCCAGTCAACGGGCCGATTCCGGGCCCAAACCGGCCCGTGGCCACCACTACTTGAAGCTTCTTTCTTGAGTACTCTAGAATATTCTAAAGGGCAACATGAAAAATATATACTATTTTAGAGTGTTCTTGTAGTCAATGTGGGTAGTTGATAGATAGGAAGATAAAACCACCACCACTGTTAGATTAAGGAGAAATGTACGGTTGTAATTAGAGAATACTTGTATATATAGGTGTCACATCCTCCTCATTTGTATCATCTCCAAAGCTTCTCTCTAAGAAATTTTCTCTCTAGAATCCTTGTGAGTGTGGTGAGTAAGGCTGACCAAGGTCGAGTAAAGGAACGCTAGATCAATAGCCCGTTACAACATTTTTTCTTCCCAATCACTTTCTCTCCACTTTCTTTTTCCGTTTTCTCTCAATAACTCTCTTGGCCTTACATAGTTTTTCTTTTAATTTCCTTTCATTAATTTTCAATTATGTTTAAAAAAAATCAAAATAAAGTATTTAATTATAAGGATCAATCGTACTTTATAGAATAATGAATTGCTTAATTACTCTATTTATTTTTTACTACACTTATTTTCTCAATTTTTTGAACCATATGCCTTTTTTCTCAAATATTTTTTTTTGCTTGATTACACCCTCTTTCCCGCCCAACCCCGAACTTGAAGCGCGGATTCAAGTCCCCAAACTATTGATAGGGAAAATTCCGAAAATGCCCTCGGTCATTTTCCTACACTCTCTCTCCGAAAAAACTTCCCCACGAGCAAACCATTCTCTCTACCCTTCCAATACCTCTCCAGCTACTGGCTCTTACTCTCCACCTCCTCTCTTACTGGCTCTTTAGCTTCCAAAAAATTCCAGTCCTATTTGAAAGTTATGTTGTGTCACAAAATCCAATGTGATGTATGAAATTGAAGGTCAGTATATTTGTGTTGTGAAGAAGAGTATGTTCTTCCATTGTTCTATTGAAGGTTACTTTTTTTAACAGGTTGACAAGTTGTGAGCCTGAGTTTCTTGTGTTGACACCTGAGGGCCTTTTGGAGTGTATTACCTTGAAGACCATTGACATTCTCAAACATCCTTGCTGGTACAAAGTTCACTTCTATCATTCTCTACCCCCAAACCAACCCCAATATAAAAGAAGAAGAACAAAGAGGAACAAAATTTTTCATTTGGCAGTTCCTCTCATAAAAGCTTTTATGTTGCATATTGTGAGGAAATTTCTAATCTTCTTCGTTATTATGCTATTCATACTTCACATGAGTTTTCGCTGCTTTCTCTAGTATATGTAGTCCTTCAACTAGAAGTTATTTTTTTTTATTTAAAAAAAATTACTCTCTTCCCTCTTGACCATGCCTACCCGATTTGGGAAAAATGTTCTAATTCAATCCTAATTTGATTTTTTTTTTCATGGAATTGAAGTGAAGCTAAAATTGGAATCTCTGGCATGTTTTGGACCTAGGTATGGGGGAATTTTGACCAATTGATGTGCAATAAGTGTAAAACCCCCAAATTTTATGATAATTTTATGTGCAAATTGGCCAATTAAAACTCCTAATGACCATTGCTTGTAAAATTTATGCTAGCAATAAGTTTCCCTTGGTCAATTATGTCTAGATTAGGCTTTGGTTTTGGTCGGAAATGGCCAATTGGACAAAACCCCCAAATTGGGTCCAAAATGCCCTAAAAATTGGGGAAAATTATCACTATGCTCAAATCATGAAATTGGCTCGACCAATATGTAATTGACGATCTCTAGATCAAATGTAATAATAGACTCGAGACGAGCAAATGACAAGAAAAGACTCAATATGTGTTTTTGGCTCAATATGGGTACAACTCCCCTCGATTGGGGAAAATTAGGGCCCAAATTGAATTTCGTAAAATTGAAGTTGCTACAAATGCGAGTGGAATTAAAATGAGATGAATGACTATTTTTTCAGATTTTTCTAACCTCATTTGGTATTTTTCTCAATTTTTGGCCGAAATTAAATGGAAAGAAATTCCAGAAATTAAAGAAAAAGAGTCATAGACAATTATTTTTGTTCAAAAACGGATCCCTTAGGTGTGGCCAAGGACTCCAAACCTGATTTTTTTTAATTTTATCATTTTTTTATTTTTATTTTTCTAAAATTTGAATGATAAAAAATCAGGTGTCAACACTTGCATGCAGATTGGTTTGTTCACGAGGCTCAGTAACAAATGATGTTTAATCTTGTTACAATCCATTGTAATATATTACCAAGCAAAATTTAGGAGAGATGGTTTTCTGCTATCTATGGGTGAGACATAGATGTCATGCAATTTTAGAGAAGTCTGCCCAATTAAAGAATCTTATGTCATGGAGAGTTTCATCTCCTCGCGAGGAACCTCAACGTATCAAGCACATAAATGCTCAAATCATTTAATTTCATGTTGATTTTGAAGCTCGGAATTTTTTTTTTCTAAAATGGTTATCTAAAATTGAGTCAAGTATTTAATAATTCACTTTATGGTCAGGAAACAACGCAAGATATAGTGGACCCTTAACTCAAGGGTAACGGATGTTCTGCTGGGCAAAGTGTAGGGGTAGTAATGTATTGTGTGACTTACTTTTTATCGGTTGATAAGATTTCTAGCAGATTGCATATTCCTTTTTTAGGTAATCTTTGTTCACGTGTTCTCCATGTATTTAAAATGCCTATGTTTTCTCGTATGCAATTGTCGATAATTCAAACCCAAGTAGGGTTGAGCAAAAAAGGACATTGGGCTTGAAAACCCGGACAAGATCGAAATAATCAGGTAAGGATAGGGTTGGACCATAGCCACTGCGAATGAATGATTATTTTTAACCATATTGGTTTGGGTGGGCTATAAAGGTCTAAAGCCTAAATGTTCGGCTTAGGGTTAGGCCAAAATTTGGGCAGGACGCATTTTCTCGTACGCAATTGTCGATAATTCAAACCCAAGTAGGGTTGAGCGAAAAAAGACATTGGACTCGAAAACCCAGACAAGACCGAAATAATCGGGTAAGGAAAGGGTTGGGCCTTAGCCACTGCAAATGAATGATTGTTTTTAACCAGATTGGTTTGGGTGGGCTATAAAGGTCTAAAGCCTAAATGTTCGACTTAGGGCTAGGCCAAAATTTGGGCAGGAACCTTCCTGACCCAGCCCATGCTCACCCCTATCAAGGAGCTGTCTTGAGTTTGGGCTATGTTGTCTCCAACTCTTCAGGCTGGGCCAAATTTTGGGCAAGAACCTTCCTGACCCGGCTCATGCTCACACTTATCAAGGAGGGGTCTCGAGTTCGGGCTATGCTGTCTCCAACTCTTCGAGCCACTCTCAAAAGGCACGGACTTGTGCGACTTTGTAATTATACGGTATAGGCGAGATTGACATTGGGAGGAGTGTAACAGGCTAGTCAATTGTCAATTGACATTGGGTACTTTAATTGCTATTTAAGAAGGATCTTGATTAATAGGTGCTTTGGAGCACTTGTTCAACACCCACTTAAGGAAATCAGTTATTCTCAATGCAGTGATTTCTCGTGTTATGCATAGTCAGTGCATTTGAATAAAAATATATGTTACATAATATTTGAAGGGCACTTGTAATAAAATCCGTTTAAAAATGCTAGTAATTGAATGAACTTTGTTCATACACGAGTTTTATAAAGTCAGATCTCCCCTAGATACGATACCATGCAGTCATTTTTGGAATTTAAAATTTAGGACATGCATCTAAAACAATCTGTAGATATCAAACTTTCTACAAGATGCGTACGAAATAAGGACCCTTCCTGCAAAAGTTGCAATGAGGAAGGCAGTTCATTGTCTAGTAATAAACACAACCAAAACATCGTGAACTTTGCACCTCAATGAGCACTAAAAGAGATTAATGGCCGACCAACAGCTGTCTATTATGTAAAAAGATTAGATAAGATAGTAATCACAACTCAAGGACCGAGTGAAGAGCTGTCAATGCAATTGGATATCCGACCATAATGCATTCATGCCCTCTAATTCTATTCGTCTTAGATTGGCGTGCATCTGTTTGATCTAATCTTATTGGTTTCAATCATTAGTTTTGCATTATAAGCCTCCTTTTGCAGTCACAATCACAATTGTGAACGTTGTACAATCACTAATTAAAGATATTTAGGGTGCTTTGCATCTCGCAATTGTTAGGATGTACGTGTGAGTTGTGTTAGAGAAGTCGCATATCGGAGAATTGATGTGGTGTTGAGCAGTTAATATATCCAAGTTGGCCCATAACTCATTGATTTAAGCTTTTGAGTGGACTAGGATTTGGGCTCCCTCTTGGCGATCTCCCCTGGTGAAGGTATCGGAATTCTGCTACACGCTCCCAACAGCAATCACCTAGACCTAATCTATCCGGCTTATCAAATGGACAAGTTTCGCCGAATTTCTTAGGCTTGGAAAAAAAAAACAAAAATCCCATCCTAGGTAATGGGTGAGCAGGGCCTCGACAAGGGGTTGGAGGCCTGCCCTCCATATATTTATAATATAGGTTATACAATATGTTCCATCGCCAATTTTACTTTGATATTTAGTGATGAAAATAAGCCAAAATTTCTAATATGGTAGAGAAAAATAGTATAAAATCATAGATGAAGTAACAGCACAAAATAACACTAAACCTTAGAATTACTTTTCACTCTATTTTTTTTTTCATTTCTATATATTTATGTAGCTGAAGTATTTAAAAAGAAATAAGGAAAGAAATGTGGCCTGTCCTACTTCCACTCCTTGGTAAACTTTGAATACGAACATAAAAAAGAATGATTTGCACATTTCCAAATAACAGACAACACATCATAAAATCTAGAAGATGCCCCTTTTACATTCCAGGACATTACTTCCTCCCTAGAAAGGGCCGGACTTCTACTCTCTTTCTCGGTAGGTATTATGTATTTCAACTTTTTGGTTGTCACACGAAGTCATCATAGGAAGTAGGCCAAAGGAAAAGAAACAAAATACGTCGCCATAAAAAAGTTCAAAAGGCAATCAAAAGATGAATATACCTCGGGACTGCGTGCCATTATGATAAGAGAACTCTTATGCTCATGCCATCCCATGCGCTCTGTCCTCGAAAATAAGAAGGGAGTAAAAGTTTTCTGAGGGCTGGAAAATTGTCTAAAAAATCCTAAACTTATTGTATTTGTGTCAATTCAGTCCTAAATCTTTTAATTTTGTCAATTGAGCCTTAAATCTTTTCACGTTTTGTCAATTGAGTCCATCCGATCAATTTTGGCCAAAAATCGCTTACACAGAGGTTCAATCATTGGAGCCATTCAAGTGTCACAATTCTTCCAAGGTCCCACTTAGATCACCGCCGACATTTCAAAGATAATGATTGAAATCCGTGTACCATTTTCGCACTACTTTCGCGCACGATGATTGAGATCTATCCCACGTTTTTTCCCCTCACCAGAAAGGACGCGATGTAATTATAATATGAAGACCCAGTTAACGTTCCTGCAGATCCATTAACTCCTAAATCATCAAATCTTAATTCCTGAAAACTCTACTTCTCCACGTATTGTGGTAGCAACCCTTTTGGCAGCAGATGGCAGGTGGCAACGGCAACGACGGTTGTGGTGTTGGTGGGGTTGAAGGCTGAAGCTAGGATTAGGGTTTTGCCTTTTGATACGGGAGTTTCTAGCGGGTGAGGACTTTAAGATTGTCGTCGGAATGATTAGAGGAAAACATGATGATTCCTATCAAAATAAAGGCACAATGTTGGCTGATAACAAATAAAATTATGGTCTAAGATCTAATTCATAATGCAAATTGATTGCCATATAAGAAGTAAGAAGAAATACAAGTCGAATTGATTTGAGAAGTATGTAGGATTTTTGGAATTTTCCTTAATAACAAAAGGTTCCACTTCGCAATGTAGACTACAATGTTAATGGAAAAAGCTAGGGCATTGAAAGAAAAAATTGGGAACGTCTTTTTTTGTTTAGTTGTTAACAAGTGCTTTACGGACTAGGGAGAGACATTCTTTTTTCAACATAATATTATTACTTGAAAAAGGAAAGTGCATCGCGAAATCTTAAATATATTGTGTCTAGAATATGACCAAGTCCTAGATCTTTTTTATTGGTGCAATCAAGTTCTACACATCTTCTATAAAGTGCAATCAAGTCTTTCCACGAATAGTTAAAAAAAAAAGGAAGCATACATGGCACTTGAAATTTGCATTCGTGATAACTTTGAATAGCACTTATCAATATATGTTTGGGGAAAGCGTTAAGATCCGGTCGCACCACTTGAAAGTTTTATGACTTGATTAAATTGGACGAAGATGTTAAGCTTACATTGTATTTGAGATTTAATGCAATTTTCCTTGTTTAAAATAACTTTTGAGCCTAGAGGGGCTGGACCGCCACGAAATATCTAGTGGGTGCGACCAAGTGTAGCTCAATTTATGATGAATCGTGTGAGAGAGAGAGAGAGAGAGAGAGAGAGAGAGATTAGTGGGTGCGGGGCCAGTGGAAAGTATGATCATCTTGACCAGATTCCACATGAACTTGTTGGGCAAGTGGATAAAAGATCAACCGCTGAAAAATTAGGGAGTGATGGCAGAAGGAACGTACAAGACACCAACGGGAAGGAGACAAACTTGATTTGAAGTTTTGATTTGATCGTCGACAAAGTGAAGCTATCATCAAAATCCGTGATCTGTGTATCGAGTGCTCTTCCCTTTCGGTTGTCTTTCGTTCTTCCCTTTTGATTGCATCATCTCTAGCGTCAGTCCCATGTAGTTTCATCCCCATCTTTTGCTTCTGGTTCCTGTCATTTTGGTCGAACTCAGCTTGTTTTCGTATGTATGGCGCGCGCTCAGCCCCGGCCACATGTTGTCCTTGGGAGGGAAAATAAAAGTATGTGTGCACGTAGCACCCACGTGTGCCTCGTATATTCTTGAAATGCTAGCGACTTTAATCCCTAAATTTAATCTATGCAATGCTTGCTCGTTGATGCACAAATGCATACATGATTGTCATGGTCCGAATAAATGACGCGTAGAAACGACGGAAACTCGATATTTTCACCCGAGAAATCATTAAGATAGAGTTTAAGTTCGAGCCTGTCAACATCACTATAAGAGAATACAAGTCCGAGTCCGTTACTAGATTCAAACAAACCTAAATTCCACTCAAAAGTTTAGTGGTAGAAAGTCAGAAGAAACCATTCACCACCTTGATTAGAGAGTCACGACTAAGACGCGGTCGAAGTCCCATATCTACATCTGGAGAGATCACCAAAAGGAAGCTAAGTCTAAGCTCGTTAACATACCCAATTAACCCACCTTCAAAATCATCTACGTTAATATCGGCTGTGTTGACTGGATCGTCTCGTCTGCAATTTCTCGCCAAATTTGGTCGAAATGACTACATTAGCAAATTGTCAAAAGACTTAGGGCTAAATTGGAAAGTTTAAGACTTTCTCTCTTCCAAATTCCACCTTTAATCACTCGATACATACTTTTTAAATCTTTTCTATCCAAAATTTGGGCCATTGACCTATTCAGCTGAACGACATGCACAAGAATGCATGAGTAAGTGCAATGCTTCGTTCTTTTCCACCAAAAATCTGGGCATATTCGATCTATTTAGCTAAATGACATGTACACGGCAGATTAAGTTCTGAACTATTCATCTAGAAAGGAAAATGGTAAAAAGTAAATCTTGATCACGTTTTAAGGAAAGGTGGTCAGCGAATTTGCCTCTTCTATGGAAGTGACTATCTCTTGTTTGGCAGAAAGCAGGGAGAGATATTCATGGACAATCCAAAAAGAAAAAAGTGTAGAATATATTCTTGTTTCAATCCGAAATACGAACCAAGTTTTTCTGGGATGTTTTACTAGAAATACATGTTGAGCTACTTTCTTGTCCAAAATGGTAATCCCGAAAAGAAGTATCTTGCGTCAAAATGCCGAGTCCTCGCGCAAAAAACAAGCGCTCTTAGGCAAAAAGATCGGGAACTCACAACCTCCGATTCTGATATCGGAATAAAGTTGATGGAGCGAGTTCGCAACCATTGATGCTAAAGGCGGTGCGGTGATCCTTTCTTTTTCGATTTTTCTCTAATTTCGGCATGCATCCTATAAAGCCTTGGCAAAGTTTAATTAGGTCCACATACAGGGACCGATTATAGGAATTAAAAGGTAAAAAAAGTGCTTATTTTGCGTTAAGTAGGATTAAGAAGATAAAGGTGATGGTAACGTAATGAAGAAAAGATGCTACCCCAAGAAGAAATTCCTTAGGCAGCAGAATGGGGAAGTGCCTATTCGACCTGAAAAAACACCGTCAATACTACGTTGGCAAGCTAGCATTGATTTTGTAATGGAATAAAGACAGTTCTTAGGGCACATCTCTGTGGCCTTTTTCCGTTTTTGTTTTCAACAATTTGGCACTAATCTACATCCGCCCCTACTATTACTAGTATTTCTATTTATTTTTATCATTCTGTACATACCAGATCATGAATTAGTAACCGTACTCTCTCCATCTCTCATTAGAGAAAATTGCTTCTAACTTTACTTTTAATGGCCGAGTTGCATACTTTTACATAACTCCTATAAAAATTGACATGTAAACCTAGCATCGAAGCCAATAGTCATGCGGCCCTGCTGGTAAAGGGATTGAGGGTGGGGATGCTAGTATCATAGGTGCAGAGTTCAACTCTTGTATTCTGCAAAGAGACAGAACAAAAGTCAGAAAGGAGAATTAGATATAGGACAACAACAAAAAACCTAGCATCGAAAAATGCCATACAAATTTGAAAGGGAAATCAAATCTAACCCAACCAATGTAACTATTTCTCCTTCCATATTGGTAGTCGGCACGTTCCCTGCCCCTGCCCCTCCCCCTCCATCTCGCTCCCTCACGGGCGCGATCCCGGGCAAGGATCGGGTTCCGAGAGGACAAAGCCCCCCACCACGGCCTCGGTGGAGAGATTCGGCCCTCGACCTTTGAGGTCATTTGAAATCATATAGCGGTAGGTATCCCCTATCAATTGCTATGAGAGAGAGAGAGAGAGAGAGAGAGAGAGAGAGAGAGAGAGAGAGAGAGAGAGAGAGAGAGAGAGAGAGAGAAAAGACGAGACCCTTTGAAAGCAACGGGACGATCCAAACATGGTCGGTGATAGCAGTGGCACAATTCGAGAGAGAAAGTATTGTGGAGGAGAAGGATGCGGGAGTGCATTTTCCTTTTCTAAAGTCGAGTTATTTAGGTCAAAAATTTCTTGAAGAAATAATTCGCCGATCTGGATTGGCACGACCAAGGATGGAAGGAAGCGCGACCCCGTTTTCGAAACTTACTTGTTTTTAGTTGTAGTACAAATCCAAATCCATTTCATAGATACGTGGTCGAAGCCAAATTGGGGGAAAAGTTTAAAAACGTTACACGACACTAGTGAACGGAACAGTGGTCCATTGGGGGTGTGATGTGTCGACCCGCAAAGGATTTTTAGAGAATCCGCATCGCCATCCATCGAGGACAGGCGTAGACAAAGCTATATTTGTCACGTTTAGGTCCCTCGATTTCCACGCACGTTATCACCCGACAGAAAATTGCAAATAGCTGGCCTGCCCTTTAAGCCCATCCATCACACACACCCGCACATATATAGATAAAAGAAGGTTTTGTTATCTAATGCCTATCAACACTACCGCTTGACTTCACCAGCTATATACGAGTTTACCAAATTGCATACGAATTAAAATGGACATAGCTTTTTAAGGTTGGAACTTCTTGTACCCATGCGGTCGAACAAGGGATGACATTTATTCATGAAACTGAAAGATCAGGGAGTTAATTAAGCATTTCGTTAGGCATCAATCGAACCAAAAAGCAACGTATTTGATTTGCATAATCAACACCGCCAACACACCACTCGTTCGCTTATTCTGGTCGATTGACAAGATGGAAAGACGAGTTTATGATACCGACTTCTACTCCTAACTCTCAGGTCACCATGAGCTGGTTTTCACTTCCTTCATGAAAAGCGGAAGACTAAGACGAATCGGCCCTATATCTTCTGAATTGCGACCGCACTTAAAAATAAATAAGAGAGCACTCTTACAATATCATGTTACAAAAGAGAAGTCACGGGAATAATGTCGGGTATCTTGACGCTGATTTAGTACATTTATTCATGTAACAAGCGACGCGGGACTTTTATCGGATTGTAAATATGACTCATCCGTTTAAAGGCTTGTTTAGTTGGCAAATGGTCTGTCAGTACTCCAATATAATTAGTAGATCAATCTTAAACGCGTGCATTATTCAAATGGCAATTTGAGCTTGGCTCCAGCTCCACTTGCAAAACTTTCACCAGTACATGTCACATCACATCCACTAATTAGGAGAAAGGGTTTTGCGAGAGAAAACCTTGTTTCAGGTTTCAGGATTGAACTCTATAAATAGTGGTCGTGAGGGGACACGGACACACGTACGATTGATTCATCTTTCATCGAAAGAAACTGAGCAAAACAAAAAAGTTAAAGCCGAGTTGAGAAGATATGGCGGAGAGAGAGCAGAAGAAGCACGGCACGAAGCAAAAAGGAGGGATGGTCACAATGCCCTTCATCTTTGGTAGGCCTCCTCCTCCTTCTTCTTCTTCTCCTTCTTCTTCCTTACTGAGGCTTATCCACGAAGGACTTACTATATTGCTTTTCTTGGGTCGTGGAGCAGCAAATGAAGTTTGCGATAAGTTGGCCGTGGTGGGATTCAACGCCAACATGATAAATTACTTGACCACCAAGCTCCACATGCCCATGACCAGAGCTGCCATCACTCTCACCAACTTCGGCGGCACCGCCAGTTTGACGCCGTTGCTTGGCGCTTACGTTGCCGACGCCTATGCCGGCCGCTTCTGGACCATTACCGTCGCTTCCGTCGTCTACGTTGTGGTATGCATACATAAATATGGCCAATTAGCTAGCTAGCTAGTGTTAATCATATCTTTGTATTTAGATAAGGTGAAAGGACATGATGAGAATCAGAATCATCTTATCATCTGATCAGAAGGTTTCCAAACTGACAAAGTTAATGTCATTGATCTCCTAATTACTTCTTTCCTAGGACGAGACATGCTACAAATGCAAAGGAATCATATAATAAGCACAGATAAAGCTATGTAAGCTAGCTTCAATTCCAAGAGGCCCGATGACATGTACTCGAATCTATGTAATTTAGCTCTAAATTTCATTTTTTTTTTTCAGTATTTACGACTATAAGTATAACTTGCGCCTTAATTACTAATTATCTCCTTGCTAATTTGCTCATTAAAATGAAATTACATATAGGGAATGACACTCTTGACCCTATCAGCCGTGATTCCCCAACTCCTGCCGCCCCCATGCAACCCATCTGCCTCGTCGCCGCCGTGCCAAGAAGCCAACGGAGGCCAGCTTGCGGTGCTATACACGGCTCTCCTGCTCGGGGCCATAGGGTCAGGTGGGATCCGGCCCTGTGTGGTTGCGTTCGGGGCCGACCAGTTCGACGAGACCGACCCCAAGCAATCGACCAGGACGTGGAAGTACTTCAACTGGTACTACTTCGTGATGGGGGTTTCGATACTGTTGGCGTTGACGGTGGTGGTGTACGTGCAGGAGGATGTGGGGTGGGGCTTGGGGCTCGGGATCCCGACCGTGCTCATGTTCTTGTCGGTGATCGCATTGGTTTGTGGGTACCGATTGTACCGGATCCTCGACCCGGCGGGGAGCCCGTTCACCCGGCTGTTGCAGGTGTCGGTTGCCGCGTTTAGGAAGAGGACGGCGAGTGTGAGTTGGGACGGGAAGGCGGCGGAGTTGTACCGGAACGATGAGCTCGACGCGGCGATCTCTTTGGGCGGGAAGCTCGTGCACACCAAGCATATGAAGTGAGTCTCTCTCTCTCTCCCTCAAATGTCAGTGGATAAACTAAGTTTCCATTAACCAAGAAATGGTTGAAGTTATGGAGATACATAACCATATGTATCTAATCTTCCTCGAATGCGATACCCTTTCCTAAATTTTCACGTCCGGGCAAATTTCTTTCTGGTTTTTCTGTCGTTTAATAGGAAGGAGCGGATAAAGATAAACCCGTATGAAGATCATCTTCACTTCACCAGTCGACCACATGTCACCTTCTTCTTCCTTCCCCAAAAACGAAAATTTCGGTGCAAGTACAAGGGTGACTCGATCATTTGTCTATATACCACGTTCAGCGTTCCTTGTCAGAGACATCTGTGTCCTTTTGCCATTCTGTCTTCTCCGGTCTTCCGTTCTGTGCAGATACGACCCCGTGCCGGGGTTTGCGTTTTCCAATGGCCCCTCGCGGCTAGGAAACCTTAGTGCTCCGGGAACATCCTTAGGGACGTTGCCCGACTCCGATTTGCTGTCGTAATAGGATTTATGCGTGTTCAATATAAGCCAGAGGCGACAACAAGATCTCGAATTTCGATTATGGTTGTTGCTAATCATAGAAAATTTCGAGAAGAAGTGGTTTTAAACCATGGTAAACATGAGCTAAAATTGTGCAGATTCCTTGATAAAGCGGCGATCGTGACCCAAGAAGACGACCCGAAGTCACCGAACCTGTGGAGGCTCAGCACGGTCCACCGAGTGGAGGAGCTCAAGTCCGTGATCCGAATGGGCCCGATCTGGGCCTCCGGGATTCTGCTCTTCGCGGCCTATGCCCAGCAAAACACCTTCTCCATCCAACAGGCCAAGACCATGGACCGACACCTCTCCGAGTCCTTCCAAGTGCCGTCCGGGTCGATGCAAGTGTTCACCATGATCAGCATGCTCACCACCATCGCCTTCTACGACCGCATCTTCGTCCCGGTCGCCCGCCGGTTCACGGGACTCGAGCGCGGCATCACCTTCCTCCACCGCATGGGCATCGGCTTTGCCATCTCGATCCTCGCCACTCTCGTCGCAGGTATACCGATCGGACCTCAAGATTTACAGTTAAGTTTGCGGGAAAATAGTGACTCTTGATGGACACAGGTGTTAATTAGCTAACACAAGAAAAACGTTGCAATGGACTGCTAGTTTTAACATTGATAGGAGAGAAATTACAATAGTAACAAATGCTCCATCGCGTTACTATTGTACTTTTTCTACTAAGGTTCAGTTTACTCAGATTCACCTCATCCTCATCCTTTGTAAGTGCACAGGTTGCAAGACACCTTGTTTCTTGTTGATCAATTCGCTTGCTCTCCACAGGTCTCGTCGAAGTGAAGCGAAAGCGAGCCGCGTTGCAACATGGCCTCACCGACTCTCCGCACTCGGTCATCCCCATCTCGGCCTTCTGGCTGGTGCCCCAGTACAGCCTCCATGGGATTGCGGAGGCCTTCATGTCTATCGGGCACCTCGAGTTCTTCTACGACCAGGCGCCGGAGAGCATGAGAAGCACCGCTACCGCGCTGTTCTGGACCACCATCTCGGCCGGCAACTACCTGAGCACCCTCCTGGTGAGCGTGGTCCACCGGTTCACCGCGGGGGACGACGGGTCGAACTGGCTCCCGGACAACAACCTGAACAGGGGCAAGCTGGAGTACTTCTACTGGCTACTCACTCTGCTGCAGGCCGTGAACTTGGTCTATTACGTATGTTGCGCCAAGTACTACACGTTCAAGCCTGTTCAGGTCCATAGGGTGGATGGTGGCGACAAGTCCGAGGAAGATGAAGTCGAGCTTGCAAGCAGAGTTTAGGATGGAGGGGGACGTGGATAACTTGTTCCCAGAGGAGGAGGAACTTTTATCAAAATAAATGAAAGGTAGAATCTGTAAATGCATCGTCATCAAAATATGAGAGAAGTAATGGGCGTTCTGTCAGAACTTTTTTATTTCCGTCCTTTGGCTTTTTCCTCGTGTTCAATTCGAGCAATCAAAGTATTGTACTTAGCGAACAGCGCAAACCGAAAAGGAGTGCCAGGATGGTCGATGATCGATCGAAAGTGTCGAATTTGACATCAAATCAAAAGTAAATGGATCTTAATTCACCTTTAAGTCTCCGGGACTTTGTCAAGATCAAACAATTCACTGTCATTACATGGAAACTAAATAAGAAAATTGTAGTTGCTATAAATTTAGGCAGTCCTTTAGACTACGCTTGATCGTCCGGATTTCTAGTTCGAATAGGAGTGGACATGATAGGATAAGAAATTCAAGGATGTTGTCATGTCCTATTTACTTTTTGGTGAACTGCGGATATAATGTCGGATAAGTAGAGGCAATGTGCAGCTGAAATCGACTCTGTTTTACTGAAACATCGTAATGCTTTAGAAATCATTAGGTGATGAGTTCTGATGATTGAGTTATTATTGAGCAAAGATTTGTGCCTTCTAAATTCAGGCACGACATCGATCGAGCAGACCCAGTAGAACCAGGGATCTTGATTTGGAATCGAGCCCTTTGAAAATGACTCGCTGGCCTTGCTCGTTGTTTTGTCGAGTTAGTAAACAAGTACTGAACAATGAAATTATTCAGTCTCTTTTCACAAGTTAAAGATGCACTCATGCAGGTCGTCCAAAAGAGCTAACTTGAAAGTTGATAATCAACCTCGAGTTCTTCATAACATGTGGAGACCCCTTTCGAATGTTGAAAAGGATCAAGCGATTAAAGAAGGGAGGATGTGATCTCATATCACGCCAAACTAACAATTAAAAAATCGATGTCGTGAAGATACTTGGCTTTGTTGCAGCAGACCCCATCCTAGCGCTAACGGAGAGGCGGCCAACTTGAAGGTCGCCGCCAGCAAAGAGGCTGCGTTCTCCCCATGTCTACTTTCTTGAGAAATCCTATCTAGGTGTATCCCATCTCTTTTCCTACGATATTTTTATCCGAGCTATATCCCATTTATCCTATCTTGAACATCTATCAAACGCAGGACATGATAAAACATATCATATCCTGATTTTGATCCTGATGACCAAACGCAGCCTTAGGATTTTCTCTCTCTCTCTCTCTCTCTCTCTCTCTCTCTCTCTCTCTCCTTTTTTGCCCTTTTGCTCTCTATATTCTTATCTATCTCCCTATCTCTTCATCTTTAAGAATCTTCAAGATTTCTTCGGTGATTTCGTAGACGTAGTTTGAGCACTTCACAAGTCTCTGAAGCTCCTCTCTCACTGCGTTCAACGATGAGTTCATCTGAAAGTGTTTTGATTAACCGTACCTACTTTGCTACTCTTCTCTCTCGATTTAGAGTTAAATCTAAATTTGAGAGTTCTTCTATCCCAATCTAGATATAGATATGGGGTTTACAAGACGCTATTTTTGCATTTTCAACCTATTAGTGTTGTTGTTATCTCTATACGGTGATGGTACTGGGAACGCCAAACCTGGGCGTGCACCGCCTTTTAGCAATTAACTTTGTTATTTTTGGATCCGATTTGTCAACAGTCACGCAATCTGTACATGGGTCGTGTTATCCCTCCGTAGTACCCAGGCAGTCTTTTGCCAATGGCAAGAGTAAAACGATCTTGTCCTTCGATAATGTCGTGTGGATAAAAGCTTTGAAACATGAAAGATTAATAGATCCTCTTGAGCACTCGAAGGTAAAGTTTTAAGCATGTCTAGTGTGATAACTTGTTTCTCGGCCTAATACCAAAAAAAAAACCTCCAATTTTAGCATCTGTAATAATTATATCCAAAACTTTTTTTGTCTCATAAAAAACCCCAACTTTTACTTTTGTCTCAATTCTGCCGGTCTAATACCCAAAAAAACCTCCAATTTTAGCATTTGTAACAATTATATCCAAACCTTTTTTTTGTCTCATAAAAAACCTCCAACTTTTACTTTTATTTCAATTCTACCATCGTCAGCCTTCCGTCCATAATCACTTTTAATTAATCTTACGTGGCTCCAATTTTCTCGCCGAACTTATCAATGAATCTTTGAAATTTAGAAACGGTAGGTTTTAGGGACGACGAGATTTTAGATCGTTCGTCCAAATATCTTCATGTCTGGCCGTTCTTTGGACTATTGAGTGCCGAAAAGAATACGAAATGCGCCGTCTTAAGTGACTTTGTATCTCCCTGCAATATGTAGGAGAAGCAAACAACAGAAGAGAAGTTCGAGGGTTTTTTCACGTCAGCTTTGCTGAGGTGTAATTCATTAACGACGTGAAAATGCCATGTAGGATTAACTAATGAAGATTATAGACGGAAGGCTAACGGTGGCAGAATTGAGACAAAAGTAAAATTTGAAGGTTTTTTATGAGACAAAAAAAGTTTTGGAAATAATTGAGACATATGTTAAAGTTGAGGATTTTTTTTTGTTTGTATTAGGCCTGTAGAATTGGGACAAAAGTAAAAGTTTGAGGTTTTTTATGAGATAAAAAAAATTGGATATAATTGTCACAAATGCTAAAGTTTGAGATTTTTTGGGGTATTGATCCCTTATTTCTCTATTATTCTATTTTTCTGTTCCCGAAAACAAGTTTGGAACATAAATCCATTTGGTAACACAATTTCATTTTTCTATTTTTGAAACAAAATTTTTAATCTAGCAATAGGTTTGGAATATAAATTAGAAGTAGAAATTTTCTACTTTTTTTTTTTTCCAGAAATAACAACAAGAATTATTCTCATCGCTCACTCCCTCTCTCTCGCGTACAGTCTCCTTTCTCTCGCATCCCTATGCAGGCCTCCGGTTGCCGCCAGCCGCTATCCGCCGATTCGTCGGCAACCGGCAATCGTGGAAATTTTGTATTGTTGTCAAACACATTTTGCTACTTAAAAACTCGTCGAGAAATAGAAATAGAAAATTTTATTTCTAATAAAAAATAGCTTCCCAAAACATAATGGTTATCATTCACGGACTTAGTATATCAATCTTGGCGCTAGGGGTGATCGGTTTCAGGGTGGACGGTTCCCACCCTAAAATCGAAAATCGCCCTCTAAGGACCGATTTCGCAAAATGAGGACGGTGAGCAACCTGCTCGTTCTATGGACCCACCCGAGAACCGAATCACCGGTTCCCGGGTGAGTCCATGGAACCGGTCCTACCGAGTAATGATCATTACTTCACTAGAAACATTTTACCCAAGTTACTAACAACAACAATACTTTAACAACAAAACCGGACCCATCAACTCTCACAAACAAAAAGCCAGTCTCTTTGCGATTATGCTTCAAGTAAGATAGAAGAAGCACATAAAAAGAACACGTAGGCCCCAAAAATCAATGGAAATAGCAGATGAGAAATGTAATTCGCCTTGAAGCATTCCACCAACAGATTCATGATCATATTTGGGAAAGCTTGCCTTTAACTAGATTGTCATGGGCCCAACAGATCATTAGACCATCAAGAGTGATCTTAGCGACAACTAATTGATGAGTGAAGTTTCAGAGACCACTGCTAAAATTTAGGAGCTAATTTTAAGAGTGCCTTGTGGGCCTCAGGTAACAGAACAGAACAGAACAGAACATCCAAAGAAATAAAACCAGCTTCTATATGAGATATGCTCAGTGTCCAGAACATAAATTTATCACTAACATAAAACGAACCGTCCGTTATAAATCAAACTGTGCACTTCTGAAACTTCCCCAGCCTTATATATATATATATATATCCGGTTCGATTGATCCGGATGGGTGGTTCCCACCTAGAATTGAAAACTGGACCGATAGCCGCCGGTTCCAATAAATTGGAACTGAAATCAGATCGGTACCCCCATGAGAATCACTCAAATCAGTCGATCCTGTGGTCCGGTGGATCCCGATTTTTTTCTCACCCCTGCTTGGCGCGCTGAGGCAGGTTATTCGTTAGTCCCCCACCCGTAGGAAGAACCTTTGCATATATGCCTCTGCCATCGCTTATTACCTCCAATCATCGTGAAGGGGACAAAGACATAAGTTCCTTGGCCAGACCGCAACTCCTCGGATTCGCCCACTCCGGAACGATGAGTCAATCTCAGCTTCTCCACCCCTCTTTCCCCTTCGCTTTCCATGTTCTCTAAAGTCTAGTCCTCTTTATTCCCTCTCCATTACCAATTTCCAATCTTTATTCCCCCAAAATTATGGGGGTCTTCGACGAAGAGACACCATCTTCGCGATCGCCCATGGATGATGCAATGCGGAGGAACCACCGCGACCCCTCCAAGGACGCGGCGGCGACGCCTCTCTCCGTAATCGCCGACGCGTTCGAGAAACTGACCGGCTCGTTGAGTCGTGACCGCAGAAGGAACGACGGCGGAGGGCTCCGGTTGGACGCTTTCTGCGACGCCTGCGCTCCCGTCTCGGTTCTCTTGGGTTGCCTCGGGATCGCCTTCAAGTTCGCCGAACTGGAGTACGTCTCCAAGGTGAGTCCCTTTTGTTATCTCTTTCTCGAAATTGTCCCCTGCGGAATCGGCCTCTGATCCTGCTGTTGCGAGTACGCGATCGCTATTATATGCGCAGATTGATTCTTCGATTGCTTCGTAGCTGTGGTTTTCGTGCGATTTTCACTTGTTGGAGCATGTTTTGCCTTGGTCTAGATGATTGGTGCTACTCGAGAAAGAGATGCGCGTAGACTTGTATGGCTACAACTGACACTTTGTTAGCTATTAACTGCTATGACAAATAGGAAAAAAAATGAAAAGGATTGACATGATTCCCCTGATTAAATGAATTCGCCACCGGCATGATAGGGCGAGGCGGCGGTCAAGGTTGATGGAAGAAATGCGAGAGGTAGTGAGGCCATTGTCGGTGTCGTAGGGTGCGAGTGTTTGCTGCTTTTCTTTCTGTCTTGATCGCTTCGTGTCTGCATTTGATCATGCACCAAATCAACCCAAATGACTATTGAGGCAGAGTTCATGGCTCCTCGTACTCTTGATTCCTGCTTAGTTTTGTTGAATTTCCATGGCAATGGCGATTCTCTGCCAAAAGTACGCGTGCCCACATTCCCTGTTACAATGAGATAATGCAATGCATCCCCTCTGTAGTCAACTCTCTGCCATCTGTTTGACATATTAAAGCTATCACGTTCTCAGTACTTGTGATTATCTTAGTTCCTTGTGGCTCTGGAATTATCGTCTTTTTCTTTCCTTTGCATTTGCAGATTGAGTTTGTTCGTTTTTACACTTTATAGGGGTAGATTAACTTAGTTGCTCTTGAATAAGTGAGGTAAACGTTTGGTGAACACCAGAGGGAAAAAACAGAAGAAAGAGGTTTGCTTGTTTTCTCTGGAATGTCTGTCCTGCAGTCCTGCTTTGCTGCTTGAATTCCCTGAACCTGCTGTACCCTGAAAATATTGGAAGGGCATCAGCTACCTTTGCGTTTAGATTTACACTTTCATGTCTTCTATGCTTTTTCATAGAATCAATCGCTCGACCTTTCTAACATGGGTTCCAACGAATCAAGCGATCTACTTTAGGAGTTTTGATACTCTAAATGAACTATGTATTGGAACTATGGACACCAATCTGATTCCCTCATGTCGAATTGATGATTAGCACAAAAACATGTCACCTGAGTTCAACAATACCAGATGGTTGTATTAATTGCTTTAAAAATATAAATAGGCACCGTTTACAGTAATTCCACATGCTAAAGATGGGTTGTGCTTCTGCTTTATTTTTCTTTTTCAATTTTGTATTGAAGAATTAAATTTTTTCCCTTGAGCCTTTGTTAGTTAAATCTTTCTGTGAAAAATATATGAGCGGATTAAGATTTGTTAGTTAAATCTTTATTCCACATGTATCTGTTTATGTTTTGTTTCCGCATTTACTTTGGGCTCTATTTGCAACGCTAACACTCACTTTGGATGGAGGGATAAAAAGGAAAAAAAAATGGATTTAATTAATGATGAGGGAAAAGAAGAGAAATGATTTGCAATGATTGAGTTATGATGTTGTTTGGATCCTAGCGAGGGAAAAGAAAGGGAAAAAACGCATTTTGACGTAAATGTCATTTTATGTATTTAGGAATAGATGTAATAAGAGTACAAGAGAGAAAGACAAATAGATTTGTTTATTAATACATGAATCCTTCGAAATCTCTTTGAAACCCTTTATAGTTAGAGGGATTTAAAATGTACATAAAATTGACCAGACCAATCTCTCCTAATCTCTTCTAATACCTTTTAATCATTTCCCTCTATCTCTTTCCCTCCATCCAAACATAATTGTGTTTCTAGAACCCTTCTCTTATCTCCCAGTGTCCCCTGACAAACATTGTGTGAAGGAATGAAATGTCCCTTCTAATCATTTCCCTCTATCCAAACACGATTGTGTTTGTAGAACTCTTCTCTTCTCTCACAGCTTCTCCTAACAAACAAAGTGTAAAGGATGAAAAATTAAGACCCTTTGGTCGTTCATTTAGTAATTAAGAAGAACATGTCGAATTTTTGCATATTTTGCTGGGTAGCCTCTAGCTAATTCGCAACTCATGAGCATCTATGACCGATAGCTGTGCCTAATTTATTTTCGCATCATCAGTGCTTTTAATACGGAGAAAAAGCCACGTATCTGATGCTAACTTGCTTTACAGGTGTGTGATCTAATGGAAGCATCCAAAAACTATGGCACTTTAGAGAAAATAATTGATGTTGATGTGGCCAATTGCACAGTGAAGAAGCAAGGAAGCCACACACGGAATCTTCGTCGGGTTAGGCTAGGTCTGGACCTCGTCAGAGCTTTATTTGAGCAATTTCTGTCTTCCCAGTGAGTGTGGCTTTTCTATTCTAGCTGTTTTATTTGGTTTCCTGTTGAAACAGCATAGGATAATAAAATGGAGCTTGCTTCAGATTCACATGCTATATATCTATATATATATAGTCTTTTGAGTCTATGGTGAAGTTTCACTCACTATTGTGTTCTGACTGGGGATGCTAAATTCCTCCTGTAATTTCTCGAATTTGAAGGAATCTTATTATATGTAAGGAAAAGGCATAATTAGGAAATCTCTATCGAATATTGAGAGGAGAAGGGATAAAGTTGGAGATATGGTTTACTTGCTTTTCTCGCGTGCTAGTTTCATAACTTGATATGGCTCTTCGGATGGAGGGTCCATTAGTAACATTAACAAAGTCTCTTCAGCTTATTGAGATAGTTACTAAAAGAGCCAACTTCTATGTGTCCATGCTGAGCATCCAGCTTGATAGAGGTTGAATATCCATGTAGATTAAGCTCGTTGGCGTCCACATTTATTGAATTTTACATCTTGATTTTCATCTGTGGACTTAATATTCCCTGACTACTCTCATTCCCAGTGACAACTCCTTGAAGGAAGCAGCTACCACAGCTTATTCCCAGGTTTGTGCACCGTATCACTCATGGGCAGTCCGGACAGCAGTTTATGCAGGCATGTATGCCCTCCCGTCAAGGGATCAGCTTCTGCTAAAGCTCAATGAGAATGGTAATTTTTTTGCATGATTGTATATTTGGCATAGGACTGTAAAGTCTGCTGCATCTGTTTTTTATTTTTAGTTTTTTCCCTGAAAACATATGCCTTTGAGTTAAACTCATTGAACGCAAGACTTTTGATGAATTAACAATACTTCAATATATCTTTTAATTGAGGCCTAACTTTCTTGAATTTTAGTTGATGGATGGCTTGATGCTTTTAAATAGTCTAATCTCTAATTTTCTTTCTTTTCGCTAGATAGTGTAACGACCAAGTTGTGGATGGTAATCTCTCTTGCCGTTGCCAGAAACCTTTCCTGTTCAATTTTGTTGAAATACTCAACCCAGGGGTAGGAGTTACAACCAAGACGAATGCATGACGTATTTCTGATTGGTTCTATGTAAACCTTAAGCTTACCCGTGTTAAATCCATGACCAAAACATGCATGTTTTATCATTTTCTGGCAAAATTATGAATCGTGGTTGTGCGCTTAAGTTCAAAGGGCATTGCGTATGTGGTTTGGTGGTTCTGGAGTATGCTCGCAATAGAGACTCTCTTTAGGAGTACAAAGGACAAACCACAATCCTTTAATGAATATATTCTGCAAAATGTGAATTGGAATCTAATCATCGGAAAATGTCGATGAACTGCAAATGGGGATCTTTACATTGCTGTTTGTTGCATATCTCAAATCTGTCTTCTGTGGTTGCAGATCATAGTGTGGAAAAGAAGATGAGGAGGTACATCAACGCCTCTATCCCAGTGATCGAGTACGTTGATAAGCTTTACCTATCTAGGAACATAAGATTGGACTGGTGATCTAATGTGCATAGACGGCAAACGCGTGATGGATCACGAAGTGTGCCTATGCTGAACTCACCATCAGCTCCGAGAGAACCGGACCGTCGAAGGGATCATTTAACACTTAGTCATTAGCGCAGGACGTGCTTGCTTCTTGTGTGTAATGGAACGGATCCGGGTTTTATCAGTTATATTCACCATTTTCTTTTCTTTTTCCCCCTGAGGCTGTAAGCACTGTAGGGGGGGCTATCTGTGGCCCAAACACCATCTTGCAGGAGCTCTGGTGCTCCAGCAAATGGCCGCATCTTTGTGTTGCAGGGGATAATGCCGCTAATACTCGTACTCTTGAAATTCAGAACTGTAATGTTACTTTTTCGTTCAAAATGCTCGCAATTGGTCTTTCTGTTCAAGTGCTCTATCGTAATGCTGATTTGGGTGTGCGGCAATGGTTGAGAGACTCTCCCGATCACCCTCAATTTGAGTATGTTTAGTTTATGATAGAATAGTTGAATATTACATTACAGTCTTCGTTTAACAGCTTAAAATTTTAAAACAGTTGGCACCAAAATCTGACATGGTATCAGAATTCAAATCTTTTCAAGCCTCTTCAATTAAATATTTACACGTTTAGTACTAGACAATGGTGGAGAGACTCTTTCGATTACCCTCAATTTGAGTATGTTTTTGATAGAATAATTAAATATTAAATTATGCCTTCGTTTAACGGCTTCAAATTTTAGAACAATTGACAGTAATGCTCCGTTTATTTCACAAAAAATGAGCGATTTAAAAAATAGATCCATCTGTATAGATAGCATCATTGTATCGCTTTGAATATTTAGTTAGTTGAAAATATTTTTATTGTTGACAATAATTTACATTTGAATAATTTCGTGGACGTTTAAAATATTTTTCGCTCGTTCATCTTTACAAGTGATTGATTCAAACGATCGATTTTTAAAAAATGTTTGTCCAAATTTTTAATTTTTCTCGAAATAAACACCACAAAAAGAACAAAATAGCGCGGGCTCACGGTAGTGTCATGGGGCCGATCACGGGGAATGCTACCAAATCAGCTGGCCAAAAGAAATACGATTACCGGTAAAAGCCGGTGGACGGACGGATGCGTGCGTGCTGAACTGAGGCAACCGGTGAAACTCGGAAGCAATTTAAATAATAGGAAAAAGAAAAAGAGAAAAAGCGGCCCCCAGTCGCTATCTCTCTGTCCCGCCGGCCTTAGCTGTCATTTGGATCCATTCCCTCCGGTCCGGATTACGTCACCGCCCTTTTGTTGTTTTGCTTTTATTATTGATGACCCGACCCTCTTTGACAAAATAAATTTTAATTGATTTTTCTCCATTTGATTGACCACCGTCGATCGTTGCGATGCCGGGCTCGGACGGGCTGGATGGCGAAGTGGGGGTGAAGGTCGGCCCCATCTTGATTCTTCCTCTCCGTGCCGTCTACTTGGAATTGATCCACGTGCGGATTTGCATGAATAAATAATCTGAATTTGTAGATATCATTTAACGTTGCATCTGAAATAATTAAATATTAAACTACTTCATCATTTAACAGCTTTGGAACAGTTGACAGTGATTCCGTAAAATTTCACATAGTATCAGAGCACGAGGTCATGTGTTCAAATCTTTGATATATTTTACTATTTTAAAAGCGTAAGTTATTAAATGGTGCGGTCTTTTTTTATTGATCGGGCATTAATATTGCTGTGATTTTCAAACACGTATGAAAACTGGATTTTGATGGATTGGACGATGCATAATATAAGACTTGCTCCCGCGTCGGGCATCTTAAACAATGGACAAAAGCATATTCTTCTTCTCCTTCTAGCAAAAGGTTAAGAAGATATTTAATTTGGGACTCAGCAATCGCTCATGAGTGGAGCGCCAATTTTTGGATGTTTGTGACCAGAAAGACAAGGATAGAAATCACTTTTAAAATGCCTCGAACCGACATTAAAGCGAGCACCACTGGCTGACGTTTGGCAGATGGCCCGAAACCCAAAAACTAGAAAAAAATATCTAGAATTCATGTCTAAAGAGGAACGTACGAATAGGATCACAGCACGAAAGCGATGCGAAGTCGTCGATTATGGAATGTGGTTGACCGGTACAACTTCTACGGTACAGTTGAGTTCATCGTCATTTACAAAGTAACCCATGTGTCGCGAGTACTGGAGAAATTGGTGAAGACGTTCACGGCACGTGACATGATTCATTGGCCATACAATCCCCATTGGTTGTTTGAATGGACGAGGGTGTGTGGGTGTTGTGTTTTGGGACTATTGTGTTTCTAGTTTTAGAAATCACAATTTTGACGAAATCCTCGAGATCATCTATTCGAGATATCTAATCTCAAAGCTCTACAGCTTGTGATTTGTTTGCATTCCCTCATTTGAAGATATTGATTGGATATCAATTTACAGATTATCTCCGTAAGATCGTTAATTATGTGAGATGTCTTTATTGATTGACAAATGATTTTTCCATACTTGAAGTATTCTCCTTTTGAAAATCGATATTTGTTTGTAAGGGCCATATTTGATCTCTGATTATTCAACATGCTACTCTAATCTTTTTGTCAATTGTCCCATGGCTAGTTTGGAGATTGATCCTCTTAAAGATGGTTCGATGGAAAGTTTTGGAAATCGAGGAGTATATAAGAAGACCAAGAAGCCAAAGAAAGAGATAGACCGAAAGTTCAAAATTCTAGTTCAAGAGAGCTTCACATATTCATATTCATCTCGAGTGAGCTTATAATTGTAATCATTTAAAAAGTGTTGACAGATAAATGGTTTCTGCTTAGATGTGGGATAGAGAGACCCATCAGCTTGTGTATAAGCAGCACCCACTACGAGGAGAAGTGCTTAAGTATTAGCAGCACTCGTTACTGTAATTTCTCATTAATTTTCTAGTGAAATATAGCCAGCATGCATTCAGCGCGGGAAAGTGGACATAGGCTTACTCTAAGCCGAACCACTATGAACTCTGTATACAAAATCTTCTATCTCCCTATTCATACTCATTAATTACTCGATAGAAGTTTCTGCACTGCTGTATATTATCACGACACTTATCATATTCGCAGTGTATTTTTTACTCAGTTATGATCATATTCAACTTGATTACTTCAATTTCGCACTTATTTGTCATGTTCGTTTAAAATCACCCCTTCACCTCTCCCTCGATGATACGGCTAGTCAATATTACGAAATAGGTTGTATCCAACGAGAAATTTTTTTCAAAAAGTCATAAACATATTGCATTTGGCCAATTAAGTCATAAACTTTCAATTTTTCTAATTGAGTCATAAACCTTTTTACGTTTTGTTAATTGAGTCCATCCAATCAATTTTAGCCGAAAAATCGATGACGTGGATGTTGGGCGTCATATGTGACAAAGTCAGTGCTGACGTAGACAACTTTTATATATATAAAAATGAATTATTATTATTATTTTCTTCTTCTTTTCTTTTCTTTATTTTCCTTCAAATCCTGGTGAGGATTGCCGGCCAACCCTCGCCAGTCACAGGCAAGGGCCGGCCAGCCCTTGCTCGCCACCGGCAAGGGCTTTGCGGCTCTCGCCCAGTAGTCAACAAGGGTCGCCAACCCTCGCTTGTGGTTGGCGAGGGTCGGTCAGTGCTCGCCTGTGGCTGGCGAGAGTCAGACGGCTACCCTCGCCGAACTTGGTAGAAAAGAAAAGAAAAAAGAAAAGAAAAGAATAAAAATAAACAAAAATTACATATTGAAAAAAAAATTACAATTGATCACGTCGGTGTCTACCGTTCTACGTGGCACTATCGGGTTGCACCACTGTTCTCCTGGGGCACCATCGGGTCAATATCAGCGATTTCAGATTAAAATTGATCGGATAGACTCAATTGACACAACGTGAAAATGTTTGTAACTCAATTAGCAAAAGTAAAATGATTAAAACTGAATTGGCGAAAGTTCAAAATATGTATAATTTTTTTGGACAATTTTCCTTATCAAAAGTTCGAAGGAGTTTATGGCATCACTCGATATTTGGATTCCGCATCTCAATTTCAGTACACTCGTGCGTTATTTATTGTTCGGACTAGACGACTCGTTCTTCAGCACGCCATCTTCCTACCTCGGAAGGCTGCTTGACTTTGTCGCGAGTTTGCCATCAAGCACGATGTTTCCCAGCATCTCTCCGCACTCCAACCGGTCAAAGTTTCAAATCTTTCCAAAAAAAAAAAGTTTCCAATCTTTCATCCGACGGTTGTCGTACCTCCGAGTCTGGCTACGACCGTATTTGGTCCGAATAGACGAATTTACGTAAATACCTTTCCCGATACTTTCATCTCTGCCCCAAGAAGACGAGAGGAGAGACACGCCGTTCTTATTTTCACGTGCTCGTTCTCAGCTTACTGACTGATGCACATCATTGGGATCTTGGGACGAAGTCAAGGACAGTCATTTCACCGTGCAAAATTACACTTTATTTGTCGAGTACGCGATTGGTGTGCGGCTATCGATAAAGCACATTAAGTAGAAAATATTCATTTCAATAAAAAAGTTGATCGAGTTTTAGAGGAACAAGTGTCGTTATTTCGTGGTATAACCCTCACACAAATGTGCTTTCTCAATTTCTACGGCAAGTTTTCTATTTTCTATTTTCTTTCGATCACGCGAGATGTTTGAAATTTTGATTCGACTAATTAAGAAAGTGAAATGCCAACCTCTTAGTTACGTGCATCGTGTATGGCTCAATAGAGTGATCGACATCCTCCATGTTACTCTAGGTGTGAGAGAGAGAGAGGGGATATGACTTAAAAGATATGCGAACTTTTAATCATTAGGCTAAGAACATGATATGTGCATGCTGAGTTCTTTTTTTCGTAGAATATAATTTATACGAGATGAAAGAAGATCGATTGAATTTGTAGAATAAAAGCTGGTCATGTCATCCCCATAAAAATTAGGGATAAGTACACAAAGAATCATAAAACTTATCACGAAAGTGCAATTGAGCGATAAAACTTGCAATCAAGTCTTAAAACTTGTCAAATTCGTGCAATCGAGTCATTCTGTCAATTCCGTCTAAATTGGCTGATGGAAATTGCCAACATGACTT
The DNA here is from genome assembly GCA_029784005.1 of Lenwebbia sp. NSW1173648. Lineage (NCBI taxonomy): Eukaryota > Viridiplantae > Streptophyta > Magnoliopsida > Myrtales > Myrtaceae > Lenwebbia > Lenwebbia sp. NSW1173648. The sequence continues at coordinate 5,817,841 of JARCGZ010000011.1, forward strand.
TTTAAAATATCTTCTATCTCCTGCGTGACGATTAGGTGGCTAAAACAACGTATCAAAATATAATTTTTAATATTAATTATATTGAGATTAAATTTAAAAATAAGCTAAATTAATAAGAAGAAAAAAAGAAGAGAGAGAAAATGGTTGTGAACCAAGCAGCGAGGGCTTGCACAACCCTCACTGTCGCCACCCCACCATCTTCGGCTAGGGCCAGCGAGGGTGGGGGGTGGCCGGCAGAGGTCACCAGCCCTCTGCGAGGCTAGTCGAGGGCCGCCATTGGTGGGGGTCTCGGCCGCTAGGTGAGGGTTTCTAGACACTGGCCGGGGCCCGGCGACCCCTAACCTCGCCGACGATGGTGGGGCGGCGACAATGAGGCTTGCCTAGTTCTCAACCCTTTTCCTTTTTTTAAGCTTATTTTTAAATTAAATTTATATTAAGAATCAGATTTAGATCAAAACAACATTGTTTTAGCCTTATGTTTCATGTTTTAGCCACCTCATCGTTACGTATGGGAAAGAAAATATTTAAAACAATTTATATCAGCATTTTTCGTTAGTCAAGTTGGACATAATTATTGGAAGGACTTGATTACACAAATTTGGCAAGTTTCAGGACTTGATTACACTTTTTATAAGTTTTAAACTCAACTGCACTTGAGTTTTAAGACTTCTGGTGCATTTATTCTCGAAGATTATTACTTTATCCACCTTCCCTAATAAGAGGATAATTGTCGATGGATGTTTGTTGTTATATGTCATGCAAAATATGAAACTTTTGAGTCAATATATGTTTAAGTGATAATCGGGGTACGCTGCCAGCAAGCTGGTTATCAAGCATTGTGCGAAGCACAGGCCTACAACGTAGGAGCTGAAACTCCGATGACTCACTCTAGGTGCGGGTCGCTACTATATGAGCTCACCCGGCAGTAGCCATCTGAAGATGACGTGGAGTCTACCTTCCCCATCGCTACTCCCGAGTTGAAAGAAAATATTTTTCTTCCCTTCATCCTTTAAAATAACCTCGAATTTTAACGTCCCAAGTTTAGACGAAGCAATTTAAGGACATACTTAGATCCCACCACTGTATTATTATGTAGAAGTCTATCTTTTTCTAAATTTGTGCATATCGAGTTATTTAGTTTTTAATTTGTCCAATCAACTCCAATTAAATGGAGCTGACATGTCCAATTGGGAAAAAAAGATATTTTCATTAATTTGATCAGTAAAATATGGGGAAAAAAGTTAAAATGAAGAAATTTTCGAAAAACAAAGATGCTAAATTATCCAAGCCATATCGTTTGAACTCGATCTCAACTCACGTATCAGTTTCGAGTCTCTTAAAGTTTTCTCGACATTCATTTTTTCTTAATCGATTAGATTTTTTTTTTTCGGCGAAACAAATAAAGCGTAAAATAATCCAACTTTCTCTAGGTCGTGTTCTTTGATAAGATTCATCAACAAAGAGCCTTGTTAGAGGTAACGATTCTACGATCTTGAATCGTTGTCTTGCAAAAATGAAAAATTAAATTATGACCAAGAGGCTTTAGTCAAAAGTTAATATCTTGATAATGTTGATTAAGGTTCCTAGATTTTAAACGAAAAAGAAAAAAAGAGAAGAAAAGGAGAGAGATTTGCTCGTCAATGACAGCTGGCGAACAAGAAAGAGCGAGTCGTTTCTTTCCTAGTCGCGCCAATTGCGGGCGCCACTTTTTCAGAGATTCCCCCTCCCACTTGCTCTCTCTCTCTCTCTCTCTCATCCACCGTCTGATCGCTGATTGGGGATAAGCATGGCCATTGGCACGCCCGTCATTTCGCGACCCCCGCAGGGGCATTTCCGACAACTCGCATCCCCCGTCTCCTCGGGCAATTTCCTACTCACCTTCCTTGCGCGTCACCCTCGTCGATCCAATCTCGGCCGTCCATTCTCCCTATATGCCCTGATCTCCAATCTCGAAACCCTAGCCCCCGCCCCCCCCCCCCCCTTCTCTCTCCCTCTGGATATATTAATCCGTTTCAAAAAATTCCTCCGTTCAAAGTATTAAATATCCCTCTCTCTCATTCCACGCCAACGAAGACGAAGACCCGAAGGCAGATTGCTATTCCTTTAGATTGAGGGAGAGCGAAGGAGGTGAAGAATTTCTCGCCGGAGCTTCGTATCTTCCAGGGGTTCTCCCGACAGGAGTTTTTCTTTGGGTTTGCGTCGAATCGGGATCCGTTCGGGGGACAGATGGAGAAATCGGCTGCGGCGGCGTCTCCGTCGAGCGCGGCGTCGTCCGGGTACGTGGCGTGGGAGGAGGTGCCCGTGTCGAGCGACAAGGGGAGGAGGGAGGTCCATTTCTTCCTGAGGCGGAGGGACGGAGGCAAAGATCTGGCCGTGGTGGGGCGGGAAAGGGCCTTGAGGCACATGTCCTACAACTGCGCGTTGCGGAGCCGGTCCGCGATTGGGCTCGGGGATTCCTCGCTGGTCTCGAGCCTCAAGTGCCGAAGGGAGGTCGTTGACTGGTTGAACTCCGTCATTCAAGGTGCGTGTGGCATCTTTTCTTCCCTATCTTCGTCGCTAAGTTCAATAAGATGAAGGTTTTCATGGACAGGATTGGCGTTTTCTTGTCTTGGGCTCTTCTTTTTCAGTTTCTGAACATTCGAAGCGGACATTTGATGCGCTTCTTTTCCGTGCTTCGTTTGATTTAATACGGTTTTACCTTTTCGTACTTTAATCCAAATTATCTCATCCATTTCTTTTTGTGGAACGGGTTCTGTGTTTTTTCTGGCTTCCTTCTCCGGATTAAAACCATTTGGTTAATTATGAGTGCAGTTGATAATTCAAGTATATTATCAATTTGTTTCTTGTTGAAATTTGCCCTTTGAGTTCCTTGCGCGCAGAAGAAATTAATGTCAACGTGTATCTGTAACCTACTGTTCCTCTCGTCTCCTTCAAACGCATCTGCCAAAGATGGGTCTTTTCTTTTGGTTTAGAGACGGATGCCGGCGAAAGATTTGAGGCTGATAGGAAATTAAACCGGCCTTGTAATTTTCGTCTACCTGTCGTAACCGGAAAGGAAACACTGAGCCAAAACCATTTGTATCCCGTGTTTGAAGTATATTTTTTTTTTTGGTAAGAATCCCGTGTTTGAAGTTTCTTCTCCTGTCATTTGCAATTTTTGTGAACTCGCAAAACTGCTATCTTTAAGCTGAGAATTATAATTTCTTGTTTCTTGGATGCAGCCCAATCATTCTACTCCCTCACTTGATTGCTTCTATAGCAGATTTTCCATGAAGATTTGCTTGTCTCCCATCGCCTTTATGATTATAGATCGTGAAAATGTGCATACATGGCAGTTCCTTGCGTTTTCAGTGACCTTGAGATGTTCTTATTTCGGTTTTGGAAATTGCTTGCCATACTCTATGCCGTGGTTGTGTGTTTATTGTGGTTCTGTTGTTCATGTTATTGCAAACTGATGATGATCTGGGCTGCAGGAATGCCTTTTCAAATTTTAAAGAGCTGGTTGAGAGCATCGGAATCGAAATGCCCTCAAATAATCTAGGTTATAACCTTTCATGGCCGATCTTGTCATTTTGTTAATGGATTGGGCTTTCCTTAGATGTATTCGAACCCACTATCGCTATTGGCCTGTCCTAATTAAGAACACTTCGAGGCCTGATGATCTTCTGTCTGATGCAATTCTTCTGAATCTTTGGATGTTTGGATATCATTGTTGCACTACTTCTGATCGATTCAGTACTTTCCCTTCGATTTATTGTGCTTTTATCGAGGGATAGAATGTGTGCTTGATTTCAGTTTCATGAATCGTACTTTTGCAGGTCGGTCATCTGAGCAGCAGCATCATGCGGACAGTGGCTTTTTGGCTAGAGAAGGTGCACAGAAGCTGGATGTTGGTTTCCCAAGGGTTTGTACCAATCATCCCTCTTAGCATATCTCCTATCTTGTAGTTTTTTTTCCTAAGTTGCGACTTTTGGATCCGTGCTAAATAATTTTGCGCTATTCCAATTGAACTTGTATTATTTTTGGAGCTTATTTTTGTTTTACCTTTTTGAAATTGTCTGTTGACCTGAGTGTATCTTATCTTTTAGCCTTTTACCATTCTTATGTGATTTGAGGATCAAGGGCCTTAGTATTGCCAAAGAGCTTTAATGTTCCATTTCTTTTGGGTTTTCTGTCTGTCGGTCCTTTTAAGTACAAGGTCATAAGACCGATGTAAAACTTACTGAAAAGGTTATGACTCGGCCGGCTTCAGAGTGAAATTGAATGGAGATTCCAGTTTTTCGGTTGCTTGATGTGGTGTTTGTTGGTGGTTATGAGCACCTTACTGTGTATTTTCTGTCTTTTTCTTGTTGCTTTGTTTAATCATTTATATCTTCTGCATCTTTTCCCCCTGTTCAGGATTCTCTGACTGCGAAACTGGGTCATTCTTCCAAGGAGATTCAGTGGATAGGTTCCCCATGGACATGTAAAAAAAAGCGGAAGCATTTTCCTTCTTTTCTCCGTAAAGGTGTCAAAGTCTCTGTAAGTTCTATTCTGATCTCTGTTTCTTTTTCATTTTATCGGGAATTTTCGCTAGTTATCCTTTGTCTCTGTTTGGCACGAATGTCACGCTGTGTTTCACTTTTTTCACTATAATTTCAGGTTCATGATTTTGTGTATGTTCTTGCTGAAGAGGATAAACGACTGGTTGCTTACTTAGACGATATGTTTGATGATTCCAAGGGCAACAAGATGGTTGTAGTACAATGGTTTCACAAAATTGATGAGGTTGGGATTGATTTGCCTCGCAATTTTAATGACAGAGAGATTTTCTTTTCTCTTTGTCTTCAAGATCTCAGCATCGAATGTATTGATGGATTGGCTACTGTCCTCAGTCCCCAGCATTTCGATAAATATATGAATGAGGCAAGCAAATCTTCTTTGGAAATATTTGTTTGCCACAACCTCTTCGAAGAAGATGAGATCAAGCCTTTTGATATTACTCAAGTTGAAGGTTACTGGAATCAGGATGTCCTGAAACGTATGAATCCTTTTCCTCTACCGAAACCTCCACTAAGATCTTGGTTGACTGAATTTCCACGAGATATGAAATGCAATGTTGATGAAGATGGTGGTATCAGACCTGGAAAGAAGCAATGCCATGTCAAGGAAAGTGATGACATTGAGATGCATAGTTTGAAAGAACGCTCTGAGCAGAAAATCGTGAAGAAAGACCCTCCACATCATTTGATTGTAGGTTCTGAAGTCGAGGTGCTATGTCAAGACAGTGGCTTGAGGGGATGTTGGTACAGAGCTTTAATCATTAAGGCATCCAATGCCAAAGTTAAGGTTCGTTATCAGGACATTGCGGATGCAGTTGATGAGACAAAGAAGCTTGAGGTGTGCTTTCTCATATCTATATCACTTACTGTGTTTTTTGGTTGAGATATTTCACATGTTGTGTTACAACAGCAATTATATTGCTAATTTCATGTTTTACTTGTTTGACATTGCAGGAGTGGATTCCAGCATGTAGAGAGGCTTCTGCTGATGAATTTGGTCTCAGAATTCTTGGAAGGTCAATGATTCGGCCATCCCAACAGTCTAGAGAATGTGAAGTTCCAAAGGTTGTTGATGCTGGGACTGTCGTGGATGCTTGGTGGAATGATGGGTGGTGGGAGGGCATAGTGGTCCGTGGAGAATCTGAAGACAGGCTCCTTGTCTATTTCCCAGGTTTGAAAGAGATTTTACTTTCTTGAATTTTCTCTCTGTTGTACAGATTCTCACATTAGATTTTTGCTTAGCTTTTCCCCATCTTCTTGTTAGTATTTTTTTTTTTTTGGTCGAATTGTTGTTAGTATTCACTTCTTACCTTATGCAGGAGAAAAACGAGAATTAGTCTTTCCACTTGGGGACTTGAGACATTCCCGAGAATGGTCAGAAAATAGATGGATTCATATACGGAATAGAGCAGATGTCATCACTGCAATATTGCCTCACTCGCGGATGGATCAACATGTGGGTAGAAATCACAGTAATGAGGCTTCTGAAGCTGCAATTAAGGACTGCAAGACATCAAGAAACAATGAGGCTGGTTGTGAGAATCCTTTGAATCATCGGCCGTACTCTCAGTATGATGGGGTAGATGAGTCGCTCGCTGTTCCAGATCTTTTGAAGGATGATTCTCTTGCTCATTTGAAATGGAAGGTTTCAAGGAAGAGAAGTCGAAGTGGTGGGAGCTCTTCATCGAAGGTACAGTTTGATAATGACTGTACGAGCTCGCCGGAGATGGGAATCTGTACCCATGCGAGGTTTTTGATAGATGCCACCCTGAAAGTTGATCACGAGAACTGCAAGTTTGCGGGTGATTCACTTTTCAGTTCTTCAGTAGTGCCGACGCTGACAAGCTTGGTCATGTCCAGGTGAAAGGCCACTTGGACAGTGATCTATCACCTGGTAATGAAAATTTAGTTGAGGTGCAGGTACGTCGGGAGGGCGATATTATATTGCCAATGGAGTGGAAAGTACGGTTGAGGAGAAGTCACCGAAGACGGCGCAATAACAGAGCAGGTAAATGATGGCAATACAACCAGCAGTTTGTGATTACTGAAGTTTTGCTACGGACAAAGTCGATGAAAAGAGTTAGTCTCTTGAACTTGGTCTAGTGTGCTGCTCTGGGTTTGAATTCCATGCCACAATCCCGTGGGTCACTAAGTAGGTCTAGATTTTTAATCTTTGTTCCATGCTGTGCATCATTTCGATGCAGCTCCATGGTCCTTGACTTAGGTTGTTAATAGGAAGAGTAACCGCATCCAAGTCCTTTTTGGTCAGAGTTTATATTTTACATGTAACCACAGCCTGAGGGGGCCATAGCCCTGGCAACAATTTTGGGTGCAGTAGGGTAACCATTAGGACTAACTTTTTGAGTCTCTGCTGAGTATGTTATGCAGAGGATGTTATCCTTCTTGCAATCTGTACATGACCTTTCTGTTAATAAGAGTTGATGTTGGGGTGATTGAATTGAATTTTGTTTTGCAATGGAATGAAAAAGTCCTACATAACATCTGGTTGGATTGTACCATGTACCATTTTATTGTTTGCAAGGGTTTTAGGTGAGTGAGGGAGATGAAGAAGAAAAAAAGGGAAGTGTAGAATGATGAGGTGTAGAAGAGGGTCCTTGTTGGGAGGTAAAAGGGAACGATGGCAAAAGCACTCATCCTAAAATGATTTTTTTCGCTGTTCACCATGTTATTTTTCATTCTATTCTAGGGAAAGCTGGAAGAGTTTGAAAATCTTCCTCTTCCCTTTTCATTTCATTCACGGAATTTGGATGATTGAGGATTAGTCAGATGGGGAGTTTGTTCACTCCTCAAAATATGCACTTCCATTCTCTCTCTCTCTCAAACGGCATTCCTACCGAAAAGCCTCTCCGGACATGCAACTGGTTGGAAAGACAATAACATATACTTTCTTGACCTGGGCGAGGCATGTTTTGGTGTGTGATTTGACTTGCACCGTTGCACGTCTTTTACGACGCTCGGTGATGGTAGTGCCATAGCCTGATCGTTTTTCGAGCTAATTGGAAATAATGCATCTTACTATTCAGATTTGCTTGTAGATCAGGCTGTGCCGTGTCTATGAGATGCGAATACTTGTGTAGCAATATCTACGAAAATGCACGACTACATAGCCTAGGAGCAAAGCAAGAGATGCTTCATATGTAGGTTGTGGTTTGGCAGAATGATGCTTCTCGCGGGTTCAAGCCACGACCCCACAAGAAAGAAGCTTGGAATTTGCCCTGAGGACAGCTTTGTTCACAGAGAACAAGAAACCGACCTCCTCTTTCTTTGCCTGCAAGAATCAGATCCCAACATGAAGGAAAGAAAAAAGAATTTCCCAAAAGCAGAACTTTGGAACCATTCTTGCTTAACCCTTCATATCCTCCATCTCCCAAGTCCTCTTCCGTAACTCCTTAATCAGACTTCATCATCGACTTGCAAATCATGTGTAGAATGAACTACGGCAGGTTCATGCCTCTAAAGGCAAGATTGATCCCATACTCTGTATCAGTAATACTGCCGATTTTTTCTTTTTAAAGTTTTCTGACCCTTTGCAGGTTTGCTGCATGACTATGAGGATGAGCATAGATTGTAATGCTTGTTGCAGGAAACTTAGGAGAATCCTCTTGAACATGAAAGGTATTGGGGACGCCTTCCTCCTCTTCTTTTCCATTTACCCATCTTGCTACTCGAGTTTCTAGATCAATCCATTAGTTCGTGATGAGATGATATCGTGTTGGAAGAAATCGAGACGCACTTGATCGAGAAACCGCACGGCCGAGTTTCCGTGTGCGGGAGGCTTAGGCCGTCCGACGTGGCGATCAAGCTGAGGAAGAAGATGAACCGTCGAGTCGAAATATTGGAGATTCAAGACCTTGATAGCGGCAACGAACACGTTGAGCAAAATCCTCCGGTGACCGAACCTATTGAGCTAAGGCCATCGATGATTGGCCATCAAGTGCACCCATTGAACTTCCATACCTTTCAATCAACACCCGATTAAGCAAACAAAAGGATGATAGCTTTAGCAGCTGAATGGGCTTCCTGAAGTTGATCGATATGATCGCGTAAATTGATAAAATTGCTGCCTCGCCATTTGTAAATTGGACGCATAGGCCTTCGAAGGGACATTGTAGAAATGAATTCCAAGGTTTATAACAAGTAGAGATGCGTACATATAAATTGGAGTAATTTCGATTACAGTTCGAATGGATCATGTGGAAATTCATGAACATACATATAATCAATTCTAGACAAAATGTGACGTACGTTGGAAGTCGAAATAATCATGACAATGTGGAAAATGTTCTAAAGCTTGTCATATTGAGCATCTAATTTTTCATCAATTCTATGAATCAAGGGACTCAATATTTGCATCAGCTTTCACATGCGCTATTAAAGTTATTCGAGTTTAGCATCGGACTTAATAAATGTAACGGTACGGATAAATACGGCATCTACGCTTTCTGTCAAAGAAATTGCGTCGACAATATAGATACCTTCTTTTTCGAGAGCGGGAATTAGGGGTGAGTAAAAGGGACCGCCTGGACCGGACCGGACCGACGAGTTTGGTCCGGTTCTCGAGGTCACCGGTCCGATCCCCAGTTCCTCAAAGTGCAACCGGTGTTCGGGTGGTCTGGTTCTCGGTTCTAGGGTGAAACCGAACCGCTCGGACCAACGAATTTTTATTGTTATTTTTATTTTTAAAATACATAAGTCAATTAAAAAAAAACTTAATTCTGATTTTCTAAAAAAAGATAGAAGGAAACCTAATATTCATTATTCAGAACTCAGAAGCCGTGGGTCATTTTTTGGGCCACATAATAGATTGGGTCACTGGTGTGGCCAGGTTACAACATTCTTCCATTGAGCTTTGGTTTTCTCTATCTCATTTACACTTTGCTTTGGGAAAAAAAGCTCTATGGCAATACCTCTTCCATTTTTGTTTTCATTTTATTTTTTATTTTCATTTTAGCGGTTCCATTGGACTGTCCGGGAACCTGACCGGACCAATGGTCCGGTCGGTCCACGGTTCCAGGGACATTCGGTCCGGTCCACGGTTCCTGAAATTGAGAACCGTTGCCACTAATCCAGTCCACAGTTTTTGAGGGAAGCGCATTAACCCGGACCATACTTACCCCTATCGGGAGTGCTACTATTTGTGTGCTTCTTAGGACGATTACCGTGGTGTTTTTTCGCTCTTGCTTTTTTTTTTTTGTGCGTAGCAAATGTTGTCGCAGGGTCACAGTCGGAATTCTCGTGGTTGAATTTTTATTTTTCCGTACATTAATTTCCTCAATTAGACAAAAAAAAAAAAGAGAAGAGAAATTATAGGAGACTGTTTATAACTCGCCGAGGAAATCCCGAGTTCCTCGAAAAGCCCGCGCGTCGTCGTAAGCTCGAGTCTTTTCTCTGTTCAGGGACCAAATCAAAACCGAGGCTCTTCCTGAACCGGAATCTCTGAAATCATCCCATCATTCTATCGCAATCCTTGTATGGAAACCTCGCTCCACTCTCTCACTCTCTGATTTCACCACCTCTTAATTCCTCTCTCTCTCGCTACCATACAACATCGGTAGCGATTCAGCGCGCGGGTCCGCGAGACCAAGAGCGAAAACCCTAGCTCCGACTCCGAATCCGGTTCCCACCGCCGCTCCTCCCGCCTCACCCATGGCGACCGGCGCCTCCGAGGGCGAGCCCCGTCGCAAGCACCGCCGCTCCTCCTCCCCCTCCCGCGGCGACGACGACGACGACGCGGATAGGACGACCTCGAAGAGGCACAAGCACCGCCACCACCGGCACCGCCACGGCCGCAGCCACCGCCACGCCAGCAAGAAGGCCGAGGAGGAAGCCGGTTCCGGTGGCGACGGCGTCGATTCTCCTTCCCCTCCTCCTCCTCCTCCTCCTCCTCCTCCCGCTCCTGCCGTTGCCTTGCCACCTCCGCCGCCGCACGATGATGACGTGGAGGAAGGAGAGATTCTCGAAGAGGACGCTTCTGAGCCTGTTGAGGAGTTTGACTTTAAGAATCTGGTGTGCTCTATGGCCTTCTCCTAATTTTTCTTTTTGCAGTTATTTGTACTTCTTGTTGTCGCATAGTTTTCTTAAATTGACTTCTTACGGGTTTGATTGCAAGCTTTTCCTGGTGCTAGAGACAGTGATAGAGATAGAGATTTCCAGTCTGCCTAGTTATGATTTTATTGCATTTGTGATATGACGAGTTTTGTTTTTGGTTGATGAGTGCTTCCGTTAGTGAATCTGATAAGCTGAGTGAGTGTGCCGTGCCTGTGTAAGACCCTGCTTGCTCTGCTCGTGCATGACTGAAAAATTGCACACAAAAGAAAAAGAGAAGTTTGGTCGAGGCGTTTACATTGAAGCTGATGGCTTGCTATTGATTCGTAAGAGCTGGTTATATTTTTTTTGTTCTTGCACGTTGAGCATTTATGGCATGTATTGCTGCTCAGTTGAGGCTTTGCAAACTAACACGTGGTTTGATCTCGTGGCTTTAAGGTAAGTAAATCTGAATCCGGTGTGCTGTCTGCTGAAAGAAGTGTTGGAGTTGTTTCTGGAAATTCAAAGTCAATGGTTGATGAACTCCACTCAGCAGTTGCTAATGATAGTAAAGTAAATGGCGGGATACGTCACGAGTCTGTTAGGAAGGATAAGAGTCATGGATCTAGATTGCACTCTAAAGGTAATGAAAAGGCTAAGAACCGATATACTGCTGACACCATGGAGAGTGGAGACAGTGACGTAAGTGATCCCACCGATAGACACAAGACATCCCCCTTCTCACCAAGTTCTGACATATACAGAGACGATGGTTCGAGGTCACGAGATTTTGTGAGGGAAAGATCTCGATCTCAGAGCAGTTTACCATATGGAGGCTCACCTTTAAAGCGAAGAAACCATATAGAAAGGGAGTCCTCATATCTTTCCGAGAAAAGCAAGATTGAGTATGATTCAGATGATCAAAATATGACTCGGCGCAGCAAGGATAAATTGCATAACAATAGAGATATTGTGAAGGACGAGGAAAGGGAAAGGATTAATTCTAGCAGAAGGTATGGTAGCATGGAGGATCAGCATCACAGCAGGGAGAGGAGTAACAGAGATAAAAGCATGGGGAGTAATGTTGACGCAGTAGACAGGAGAAGGGAAGAACGAGAAAAAAGCAAAGATAGGGATGTGGACCCGGTCCATAGAAAGAAAAGTGAACGTGAAAGGAGCAAAGATAGGGATGTTGACAGGGACTATAGAAAGAAAAGTGCACGAGAACGGAGCATCGGTAGGGAGTTGGAGTGGGATAGGGGAAGAGAGAAAGAAAGAGAACTGAGCAGGGAGAGGGACTTGGAGAGGGATGGGAGAAGAGATAGAGAAAGAGAAATGAGCAGGGAGAGGGATATGGATAGGGATAGGAGAAGAGAGAGAGAAAGAGAAATGAGCCGGGAGACTGACATTGATAGGGATAGAAGAAGAGAAATAGAAATAGAAAGGAGCTGGGAGAGGGACATGGATAGGGATAGAAGAAGAGAGAAGAGGAGGGAGAGGAGTATAGAGAGGGATAGAGAGAGAGATAGAAGAAGAGAAAGAGAAAGGAGCTGGGATAGGCCCAGAGATGGTAGGAGAGACAAGGACAGAGAGAGAATCAGGGAGCGGAGTAGGGATAGGAGCTGGAAATCAGAGCGGTTGGATGATGGAAAGAGGGAGGAACGTCGGGATGGCCGGGGTGGCGACAAGTATGGAAATGTTGAAGATGGTTTTGTTGATAAGCATGGATATTCAAAGCACCCAAGACGAAATGAAGTGGGTGATGACATTGATAGAATAAGAAGAGGGGTTTCAATAAAAGTGAGCGCTGCAACTATGGACGATGATAATGAAGTACACAAAAGGTAATCTATTTTTTTGTCCATGGGGTCAGCTTGGAATTCTCGGTCATTAGTTCTACTTCTCTTTAGTAATTGATTTTTTCTGGCTGTTATAGCGATGAGGATGGACAGGATGATCTTGATGGAAAGTTTTCATTGGAGATAGCTGAGCAGGAAGAGGAGGATGTCAACAGAATTAAGGAAGAAAGTAGAAGACGAAGGCAAGCCATTATGGAGAAGTACAAGAATATGCAGCAGCAGCAGATGCAGCAGCAGCAACAGATGCAACAGCAGCATCAAGAAGAGCATGTCCAGCCTCAGGCGGAGGATGCGGTGGACGGTAATTGTTTATGAAAAATGCCTGGATATCCATTTATTAAGTTGTATGCTCCCCATTTGAGTAATCCAAGTGAAACAAAAAGAGTTTATTCATTTGTTGCTGCTAATTCTATTTGTTTATTTATATAGTCATTAGTTTTTTCTTTTTCATTTTTTCGGGGGTGGGGTTGGCAGGGGGTCGGGAAGGTTTGTAAAGTGCCTCGCGTCACTGGAATAGCATATGACGGTTAGCCATAATATAATTGGAAATCATCTTGCAGTACTTGTTTTACTACTAAACAACCAGACTGTTTAGTGCTTCAAAGGAATGCGAAGTTTAGTCATTTGTAGCTTGTTGGGAGGAAATTGTGTCTGGTGGAACCCGGAAACTGAATACAGTTGGTACTCCTTTTAGTTGACTTATCCAAAGCCTCATATATGTTCTGATTCAGAGGCAGTATAATGCTATTAATTATGCATTTAATCTTATTGTTTGAATTGTTTTTTACAATTTTCTATCCTTACTGTATTTTTTGATTGAGAATTTTTTGTATTTTGTAGACAAAGCACGTCCAGAAAAATCAACAGCAGAAGTTCGTGGTAGTATTGCTGAAGGTGTGGATTTGTATGTTGCCGAACCATCGTTTTCTATTGGAAAATCGCCTCTTCGAAATGGAATTACTGCTAATGACAGAAGTTCTGGTGAAAGAGGTCTGGGAGAGGGTACACCGAAGGTGTGTCCGTCAATTCATTTATTCTGTGTATACAAATGAGCTAGTTCAACATTCTATTGAGGTTCTTGGTCATTGTCTACTTGTTATTCTGTTCGCTCAGAATACCCTATTGAGCTTTGAATTTTCAAGTGCGTAACCTTAACAAACTATGTGACCCTTCTTTCTTTGCGTGAGCAGAGTGAGGGATCGGATGACATCTTCTGTGATGATATATTTGGAGATTCTCCCGCTGGTGCTCGTAAGATGGTAAGTTACAATTTTTTTCTTACTAATTTACCATGGTTGCATCATCCGTGATGAAAAACTGACATAAAACATGTTTTGGGTACATGTGCTTGTTAATGTGCATAATACCACATGACCCTGTCCTTTGTGGTAAATATGATTTTAGTGTGAATATTTGACATTCCCGGTGTCACCTTCTTTGTCAATATTCTGGATGTCGAGTAGATTGATTTCTGTTTTTCACTTTTCAGGACATTTTCCTCCAAAATATCCTTTGCACAATTTTTCATTTGCACTGGTTTTGAGATTTTGCAATTTTTTTCTCGTGAGGGTAGATAGTGTTACCAAAATAACACCCTGGCAGATCCATTTTGTAGATTTCTATAAAGGTCGTCTCATAGAACTTTTCTGTTGAGATTGAAAGATTATTAATGTGCTCCTTGTTTCCTTATATTGAACGGAGTTGCTCTTTTAAGTTCGCAATAAATTCAAGTTCATGTGCAAAGCTTTGTGTCTGCAAGACAAGGACATGAATTTTTCCCCGTATACTCCAGGACAAAAGGTTGTTTTTTAGATTAACCAGTGTAATAACCTGTAGGGGAAGCGTTGATATGCAATAACTTGCATGTCTTTATGTGGTGAACGGAAATTACTAGGCCTAGCTTCATAAATACAGGCTCGACTTCCGCATGTGAATAATTTCGACATTTGTTCTTATTTTCATTAGTAATTTCCTTTACCAGTAAGCTTTCGTTAGTAGGAAATAAAGATATAGGATTGCTCACATAACTAACCTCCAAAAAAAGAGCAGGTCTTTCCTTGCATTTGTTCCCTAATTGAAAGAGGATGTGATTCCCCATTCATTTCAAGTTGATGGGCGATTCTTGCAAATTATAGCCGAACTACACTAGAATTGGGTTATTCTCAATTTCCTTGAGCGTAATTATGAAATTTCTATGTTTTCCTATCTTTAAGCTGGTTTTATTTGATGAAAGTTGGAACCTTGACATGGTGTTGCTTCTCATGTAGCTGGAGCATGGATTGCTTTTGCTGTTAACATGTAATGAATTCTGTGGTCATTCTTAGGCCTTGTACTTTCTGTGTTTTGCAGGGTAAAGGAGGTGGTTTACCTGTCGAAAGGAGTGGTCTCCATGACAATTGGGATGATGCAGAGGGATACTATAGTAAGTCATGGAGCAAATCTTTCCTCTTGATTATCTTTTTAGTTTCCATTATACCCCTGGAAATATTGATCAGAGTGCTTTAGACTGTGCTCATTTATCAGTTTAATCAAAGACTTTTTATTGGTTGTAAAATGGTGTCTCTGAGACCAAGTATGTGATAAGGACACAACATTTATCACGAATTCTCCTGGTTCAGTTTCTCTCTCCTCGCTTAATTACCTGTAAGTACAAAGAGAGAAAGGCTGCATGTCCACGGTCAACTTTTTGAGTACTTCTTGGTTGTTTATACCTGTTTTCATAATCTTGTTCTATGGAACGTGACTTGTTTTTCTGAGCTTTTATGAAGTGAACATGTTATGTGTCAAGTGACAATTCATCCCTTGATGACAGTTTTTTTGGGTCAAAAACTATGGTTTAAAACCTGTGTCCTATTGCAAGATGTTTTCTCTGTTTCATGTTGGTCTACTAACTCCTGTCAATTTATATTACTTGCATACTATAAGTAATAGTTAAGACATCATCAATAGAATGTTCTGAATAGTTTATGATCATCTATTGAACTGTGTAATAAATGTTCTCCACGTTATTAGCCGAATCAAGAGAACTTCGCGATTATGTAAATGGGATAGATATTTCTGGAAAAATAAAATTAAGCAACTTGTAGCTAGTTTAGATGTTAGTACTTCTATTTGTAGTGCTGAGTACTTGGCTAAATTCTTCCTGATTTACTTTTAATTTGACTGCTGCAGGCTATCGATTTGGTGAGATACTTGATGGCCGGTATGAAGTTATTGCTGCTCATGGGAAGGGAGTTTTTTCGACTGTTGTTCGTGCGAAAGATTTGAAGGCTGGCATTGGTGAACCAGAAGAAGTGGCAATAAAAATACTGCGAAATAAGGAGGCTATGTAAGTGGCCAAGCTACTTTATTGGGGCTGGTGTGAATTATGTTTTGGATTTTCTCTCTTTGAAATATCAAATTCCTGGACTTAGTTTTGTCTCTGTTGCTTATATGTGTCTAGGTACAAGGCTGGTGTCGAGGAGCTTGGCATATTGAAAAAATTAGTAGGTGCAGATCCTGAAGACAAGCGGCACTGCGTTCGTTTACTTTCCAGTTTTAAGTACCGCAATCATCTTTGCCTGGTTTTTGAATCTCTTAATATGAATCTGCGTGAAGTTTTAAAGAAGTTTGGTCGCAATATTGGTCTTAAATTAACTGCTGTTAGGGCTTATGCGAAGCAACTCTTTATTGCTCTGAAGCATCTCCGAAACTGTGGTGTCCTTCATTGTGATATAAAGCCTGATAACGTGCTGGTAGGTGCTGGTATCTTCCCGTTGCAGTTGTATTTAAGTGTTATTGTTTCTTATTGTCGTTGTAACTTATACATTTCACTTCAGGTTAACGAGGCAAAAAATGTGTTGAAGCTTTGTGATTTTGGAAATGCCATGTATGCTGGAAAGAATGAAATCACGCCATATCTCGTGAGTCGCTTTTATCGGGCCCCAGAAATCAGTAAGTCTTCTTCGATAAAGCGATTTCAACTTGACATAGCTTAATCATTAGTTTTACCGAATTTTCCTTTTTCACTTCATTATAAAACGTATTTCGTTTAGACTTGGCTGAATTCCTGTTGCAGTTCTTGGCTTGCCTTATGATCATCCCTTGGATATGTGGTCTGTGGGTTGCTGTTTATATGAGCTTTACGCTGGGAAAGTTCTTTTTCCTGGCCCTAGCAACAATGACATGCTTCGTCTACACATGGAATTGAAAGGCCCCTTTCCAAAGAAACTGCTTCGAAAGGTATAAAGACAGCATAATCCAGATGTTTGTATATAATCAATTATTATCCCCATTTTTATTTAATCTGGTACTATGTGTAGGATCTCTCTCTCTCTCTCTCTCTCTCTCTCTAGGTGCGCATGTGTATATGTACAAACCTTAACACATACATATAGCATATGCATGGGCACCTACATAACGATGTATATCGACACATTCGTGCATGCACAATGTATGTATTTACTACGTATATAGTATGTATTGCAAGCTGATTTTTCATGGAACGATTACATATATTACCAGTATTTTCATCTGGTTTATGTGCATCTGCGGGTGCTGTTGGCTTGTTGTGATCCCGTTGTTGTTGATTTTTATTGCAGGCAGCATTTGCAGACCAGCATTTTGATGCAGACCTGAATTTTCTTGCTATAGAAGAGGATTCTGTCACCAAAAAGGTCTATATTTTGATTCAATGTGGCTTTGCTGTGTAACAATGTGGTGCTTTTTAAGTTTCATAGCCGATATATTGCATGTTTTGTTGATTGTCTTCGACACTGTCTGTGCAGAGCATAAGGAGAATGATTCTTAACATCAAGCCTAAGGACATTGGGTCTATTATCAAGGGTTCTCCTGGTGAGGATCCAAAGATGTTAGCCAACTTTAAGGATCTTCTAGACAAAATTTTTGTATTGGATCCGGACAAGAGGATGACCGTACAACAAGCTTTGAATCATCCTTTCATCACGGGCAAGTGAAACATGTTGCTGATTTTTGACTCCAGAATGCTGTTGCACTTGATAATTGTCTTTGGAAGATAATTCTTATTCAGAATATCTAATCATTTCGGCATTATCTTTGCTTAATTACCTGTGCTGGAAGAAGAGCTTCAAGAGGTTTTATGCCATTATTGAAGGGGGATGACGTTTGTTCAAGAATACACTTTACTGGCGGTTCTTTCAGTGGAATGTACTGTTCCTATTGTAAGATACTTGCTGAAGGCGTTCTTTATTATCAAGTTCATTATATTTGTTTTCATATGTAATTCCAATTTATGTTAGCATTCAATCTGATGGAGATCAATAACAGGAATATAATTTGGTTGTTGGTATAGTTCTTGGTAAATGGTAGTGAAAGTCCTACGTGGACTGCATTTTTCTCATCTTTGACTTTGCCAGATGTCTGGCTTTTGAACTCCAGGCTGGCTACCTATGTCATGCTAGTGTGGCAGTTCTTTACTTAGTGTTCATCATGTAATTGCTTGGATTATCTTGAGTCTAATAGAATTTTTGGTTCAGGATATCTCCCACTGCTTTGAGGCAACCTTCCAGTGTTTAATTGCTTTACAAAGGCACTCTGGAGAAGGTACCTTGGTTTGTTGATTGGGAGCTTGTTGTGAAACCTTGAAACTAATAAATAATGCTCTTTGCTATATGTTGTACCCATATTTCCAAAAATGAACCATCATGATTGTGACTCACATGAGCTGTATGGGTCTCGATAATCGATGTATAGGGGAAATTGAAAAGTTTTTCTGTTTGATGCTATATTGTGATCCCTTGTATGATCGAGCTAATTGTTAGGGGTCATTGAATGTGGATTTGACGATTCCCTTCTAGTGTTTGTAATTTGCATTGAACTAGTTTTTTGTCATCTATTTCTCTAATTGATAAGTGAGGAGATTTTATCAGCCATTCTTTTTTGTGTGATTTTCCCTTGCTTTTCGTATCATATATGTACATAGCCTAATCAAGTTATGTTACATCTGATCCATGGACTAATGACTCTGGAGGCTATACGCTGGAGACTTATTGCAGCAGCCTTCAAAGTGGAAGGATGCGTCCGTGAGTAGTAATATCTAAAATTTGGGCTGTTATTCTAGTTTTAGTGTAGCTTTGAGGCAATGTGAAGATTAGATGGCCCCTGATGTGATCTTTTTGTCTTTTTAGGGCACAGGTTCCATGCCTCTGCGAGTCTCGTAAGTATCTTCATATCCTATAGGTAATCATTATCCGTACAAGTTAAGATTCCTTTCTTTCTTTTTTCCCTCACTAGTATTAGATTCATCCGTCAGTCTATGTTTTAGTCCTTTAAATGCTCTATGTTTCACATATGTTAGCAGTTAGTAAGTTGTCATTGCTGGCCTTCATATGGGAAATAAGATGTAGGGTTGATTTTGTAGTCCCTGCTAGCTGAGTTGGGAACCCAGATTATGGGCATTTAAGCAACTCAATTGTGTGAACAAGTATTAAAGGCTTAGAGAAATATACATCCATTAGGAATTGAAGGAAGAGTAATGGACTTTTACTGGACATTTTATGGCAAGAGCAGTTTTACTTTGCGGGTATGAATAACTGAATTTTTATTCCCTGGCAAAGGGCTATAAATAGTCTTTACTTTGAACAGTGCCATATTACATGTTACCTATGTATTTTTTGGATTAACATCCCTCTCTTTTTGAACTTCAAGGATCGTTCTGTACTGGACTTTCTTTTTTGGTTGAATACTTGACGCTCTTTATGAGTACTCAGGGATTCGTATTTGTCGTGTAAGCTAGTGTTAGGTGGGTCTTACGCTGGGTGTTTTGGAAAAATGTAATGGACAGATAATGATTTGTCCTTGTGTTCAGTTGGACTGTTCTCACTAAGATCCTAGAGGTCATGGTTTCAAATCATACCTTCCAGACCCCTTCACTAAAAGAGAGAATAGAGTGAGTTGGTGATATGAATCTGGGTAATGTTGCAGAATTGATACTGGCAATCAACAGTATTAATGTAAAGTTTGATTGAATTGGGTTCAATAATGCAATAGAAGGTTTGAGAAGATGTCCTGTCTTGAATGCAATACAAGTTCCTTTGCAGTCGCAGACTTCACGGACGAGTGTTTCACAGTTTAAGAGACAGCTAAATCGTTGCCTTTGTTTGTATGAAGTAAAAATTCCTGGCCGACAAGCTTACAAGAAGAAGATAGCAACCTATTGAAACATAAGACTTTCGCCAGATAGTCTGGTGGCAATGTGTGAGCTGCTTATTTGTCATCCATGATCACTGGGCATCACTATTAACTTGCTTCTGTTTCACTCCATTCTCGCACAACTGTAGCTCTGCATTCTCCCCCACCCCCTTGCCAACGTGTACTGGAGAGGTAGACACACTAGATAAGGAAGATTTATAGACATCCACAGCAATCTCTTTAGAAGTGTTCCTTCTTCATTAGTCTGCCAAACGTCTTCTGTGAGAAGACCCAGGAGGTCATTGATTAGTATTACCAGGGTGGTTCTGAAGCTATTTAGGCCAAGAGTTACAAGTTGTCCACCTAAAGAGAAAGGGGGGACGTTTTCTTTACCTTCCATTGCATCTTAACACGTTTTATAGCAGCATAAGGACAATTAGGTGGACATTGACAAGTTTAATGTGGAGACGCACTTGCGGTTTTGACATTTGGGTCAATGGTAATGAGTTCTCCCCACTTTCCCCTCTTTCTCTCTGACTCTGCGCTTGTGTGTGTGCGGACATGCAAAGAAAATACATGACCTAGTGTCTTCTTACATATGTCTGAGCTGTCTGCAAGACCATATATTGTATCCAAAGGCTATGTTAGTCATGTAGTGTCAAGGACTCGGGTTACTCAAGCTTAACAAAACTCTAACAAAGCCCTATGAAGGTAACTCTTGACCGTGGATCACTTGGTTCATGGAAGAAAACAGGTACTTAGAACATCCGTACTAATGTGCTCATTAGGTGAAGCTTCGTCCATTGTTTTGCTTGGACCAAGATATGCTACTTATTCAGAATAACTGTATAGCTGATTGACCCGTGCGAAGGATCTGTTTCCTTTAATTTGAATGAGTATAAATGTCTGTATAAATGAAGGGTAACATAATCTTGAATCGCAATTCCAAAGATGGTTAAATTTAGACAAAAACCGTAAATTCTATACCTTTTGTGCTTAAAGTAGTGGAGTCTAGGTCTTCAATTGGTGCAATCAATTGCTATAACTTTTGCAAAAATTGCACTGAGTCCTCTTGGAAAATGGCCATTGCTACCATGCAGCTTAAAGAGTCCTAAACTTTGCAATATACATTATTCCATACGGTCCAGAAGGTAATACGACTTGTCAGGCATTTTGGGGACTCATTTAGCCCTTGCTGGGACAATTCAAATTTTCTGTCTCGAGAATCTGTGATCAAACAGCACATGAGGAGTTCACTGTTGCCGTTTACATGACATCCTTGAGATGGGACATGAATTTGGCCTTCATTATTACATAATATTTGCTGAAAAGAAAAAATTATAATCGTTGAAAGTTGACTGCCTGCAATATAATGTGGTTTTGTTGCTTTGTTCATTGGTTTATATATTAATGTTCATCTCTGCCCTTTTCTTGCGTTTTTGAACTGTTGTTTTAGCGGATCAAGCTTTGAATTTGAGGGCCTGATGTTTTAATGAAGCAATTCGCACTTTTCAATTTGTTTTCCCCGTTGATGGTCATAATGGAGGCTATCTATGCTGTTTGTCATCTTGAATGTGCCGAAAGTGGTGATTTATTGTACAGTACTTTGCAAATAGTTAGGTCGCCCAAGAAAAGCCATCTACAAAGACGCCACTGTAAGAAATGCAAATTTTTGCCGCAGTGTAATTGTACGCAAGAAACGTACTCTTCGCAATGTTTTGAACTATGCGTGGTATCTGGGCATGGTTTGCTTTTTTTTTTTTTTTTTTCCTATTCAGTGTATAAACTTTTCTAAATTCTGCTACCTTCTGGAAGATTGGATGAGTTGGAAGAAAAATCTCAGCAGCCTTGTTACTCTTATTTTCATGTTATCCCCCGTGGAATGTTTCAATTGGAAAGCTTGGTTGACAAATGACTGGAGTTAAATTAAATTCTCCCATTGTTCTTCTGGAATAAGTATTTGTTCCGGCGAATACTTTTCTCAAATATTCGAACAGAAATGATTGTAACCAGATGATTAAAAAGTTCGGACAAGTTGCTTTTCGATAATTGGAAGGTTCATGGTCCCACTGTTGACTAATTGGTTGGTTGGTTGTGATAGAACCTGCCTAATGTTCTCTAGATTTCTTCTAGAAGTCAGTTACCCTCAAGAAACTCCATTGCAACACCCACAGTAATTGTTATAATCGGCAGTGAGCCTCACGCTTGCGGTGGAGTCCTTGGCTAACATTTCTTCGATTGGATAACTGGGAAAAGAGAGGTGATTTCAGTATCTTTCTTGCGTCATTCCGTCAAGTTGAAGGTTTACCATTTCGGCGAGAGGGAATGTAGAATGTTTGTATCTGCGGTTGCTTATCTTAAACAGCTGTTGGGGATTAGAAGTTCTGTAGGTAATTTGTCCTTGGGATGCAAACGACGGTGGATTTATAATGTAGTGCGAAAGATATGGGGCAAAGGGCTGTCGCTCAACCGTTGCTCTTAGTGTAGAATGGATCAGTTATTTGTCTTGAACAATTTCCTCCGACGAGATTGTAAGGCTCGGATCGGCCAACCAGCCACACTGGGTTGGCTGTTGTGCTATGAGCTAGTATAGTGGTTGGTGAGGCTATATTTGCCGGCGAGAGCAAACAGTGTGGTGGCTAATCTATGTCTATTACTGCAGTCGATCGAATGGCGATATCTTATCATCTGTCTTCAACCAATGTAGCAGATTTAGCTAAATTTAATGCGCCACACATTTGCTAATTGGGGTTTAAGCAAGTCAAATGGTGCACTGAAGTAAATTACAATAGCTGTGGGTCCGGTTTATTGAGAGTTAATAGAGGGCGTCATGGTTGGGCAAGTTGTATTCCTATTCGATTCATTTCAATCAACCACTGGAAGAATAGTAGAGCTCTTCCACTGTTGCCTCCGAAACAGGCTGTAGTAATTGAAGCAACCGGTGTTGTACTCTGCATGGTGGATATCTTATAAGCTCCGTCAACCAAAATCGAATATCAAGTTTCTACAAATTAAGGAGATATCAACACGAGCTTGACAAATCAACCTTTCGCTGCTGCATCCGATGGACGCGAGTCTGATTCTGATTCGCAGCTCCTCATTTTCGAATATTGCGTGCGTCCGAGACGACCTACTATCGAACTTTTAAAGGGTCTCCTTCATTTCTTCTTCTGTTTTTTAGCTTTTGTTTTTGTAAATGTCTCTTTCATTCCTTCGGTTTGTTTATTGGCCAAACCTCATTAAGCGGCATCGCAAAGTACAATAGGTTCTATGCTGAGGGGGAAGAGCTTTGGTTTTTATGGCATGTAAGTTCAGACTTCACCTCAACTTTCCCTCCCCATCAAACAAGCCTCTTTCGTGCCAACTTACGAAAACGAAAAAAGAAGTCTCTCCCGCGTCAAGACCTTTCCCCACTCTTACAAAACAAACGAAGCAAGAAGACGAGAAATGTATCATGCCCTGCCCGCAATAAAGTCACCGTCACAGCAGACGTAGGCGCCGAGTGAGACCGAGGCACTTGGCCAGCGACCCTCCATTCCCTCGTCGTCATCACCATTGAAGGAGAAAACCGGCATCGTTCTCCGTTGGCTCTTCTCTCTTTCTCCTCACGGGAAGACGAACTCCTGAGACTTATTCACACCATTAGACCCGTCATGGGGAAGAAGCTCGACCGCCTGCTCGGTAGATCCTTCAAGCCCTCCAAGTTCAAGCCCCTCGCCTCTCTCGCCGTCTCTCGCCTCGCGGTCCTCAGGAACCGCAGTCAAGCCCGGCTCTCCCAGGCTCGGTCCGACGTCGCCCAGCTTCTCGAGCTCGCGCACCATGACCGGGCTCTGCTTCGAGTGAGTCAACCTCTTATCTGACCAGATGAATTTCCTTGTTTTTCCGTTGTTGGCTCCGTTTCATCCTTTTGAGAGTCAACGAGTTTGGGTTGACTGGCGTAGCATGTTTGTTGGCCAGGTCGAGCAGGTGGTGAGGGAGCAGAACACGTTGGATGTTTATGCCATGATCGAGAGCTATTGCCATCTCTTGATCGAGAGGGTCAACCTTATTGAACGGGAAAAGTACTGCGTTTCTCTTTGGATCTCATGTTTGCCATTCCGTATCAAAAGATCAGACATTGACTTTTTCGTTTCACATACTCTTTTGGTTGATGGTGTATTGGTCTGTTTTTGTCCATTTGGGCAGAGATTGTCCGGAGGAGCTGAAGGAAGCAGCATCGAGTTTGGCGTTCGCGGCGTCGAGGTGCGGAGAGTTCCCTGAGCTCCACGAGATGCGCGTGCTCCTTAGCTCTCGTTATGGCAAGGAGTTTGCTGCTTCGGCTGTTGAATTGAGGAGCAACTGCGCAGTGAATCCTACGGTTGGTCGGTCTGTCGTGCTATGTTTGCTGTCATTATTTACTGGACTTAAATATGGTTCGGACTTGTCCCTGTTCGAGAAATTTCAATTTGCTTTTGTAGGATTTGTTTTGTCTGAACAAATTAGTTGTAAACATGGAACTTGTCGTAAATTGAGACATAGAAAGTCAATCCTCCTCCACACTACAGAAGCTGAAAATTAGGAGAAACACTACTGTCGAATTATGAACTAGAATCCGCAGGATCACGAGGCAACTACATCCCACATGATCGCGAGTGAGTTGGCGATAGGTTAATTGTGACGGTTAAATCTATTATCTCGTGATGATGACGGCTGTTAAAGCAAGAGAAAATGCGGCGTGTTATTGTTTGGTTTGATGTTAGTATTGGATGAGGGCAATAGGCTTGGTTCACCGAACAGGTTTCCACCAAACTGCCATTGAGTATTGACATGAAAAGTAAGGAACTTTTCTGATCAATGCTTTTGTGCATCACAAGTTCATAATCTTTGCCTGCGGGAATGTTCTCTGTTTGTCAATCTTTTCCTAGCATGGCTTAACCAATCTGTTTGTCAGCCTTTGTCCATTGACAAGTAAACTCGGATTTGTGTAGATGATCCAGAAGCTGTCGACCAGGCAGCCTAGCTTAGAGAGCAGAACAAAAGTGCTCAAAGAGATTGCTGCAACCAACGGCATAGCTTTGCCTTTCGATGAACCCTTGGACCCCTTAGAGGTATGCTTGTTCTATGTTGAGCAGAGAGAAGACGATATTACTTTTCCCAATCCTTTAAATGATCATTGTTTTCCATTAAATTGATGCAGGGAAACACAGGTGTAGAGGATATGCCGGACCAGCCTATCGGTTGTGGATATTCTAAACCTGGTGTTGACAATAACATGGAAAGTACATCTGAAACAAGAGTGATTGATGACTTCTCCGGCTCGATCGAGGCACAGAGCGAGTACAAGGATGTCGCCGAAGCAGCCCAAGCAGCTTTTGTGTCGGCTGCTTATGCGGCAGCAGCTGCAAGAGCTGCGGTGGAACTGTCTCGATCGGAATCTTTCGATCCCGATGATCAAAACAGTCCTAGTCCTAGTGCTCGAAGGTTACAGGCGAAGCAGAGATTTGATCACAATGAGAGGCAGCTCCAAAACGCACATGGAGCTCGAGGCTCTGTCAGGGGCAGAAATGCTGCGGAAACCAGGCATTCAGTGTCTTCCCTGACCTCAGATTCAGGAGAATTGACTATGACTCCTCGGGTTGGAGCAGGCCGGTCTGATCACTCACGGGAGGAGATATATTTCGACGGAAGCGACAATGAGGAGCGTGATCGAAGTGAATCCCCTTCTGACTTCTCATCTCCTATGCAAATTCCGTCAAATTTCCGAGCTAGCACGAAGGCGGAATCGGGTGCAGGAGGCCACGTAGCACGCCCGGCTGAAGCGACGGGCATGCACGTCGGACAGATCCTGGACCTAGAGAGGAGACCGATGTCCGTGAGGAGTAGACACGTGCGCGGTTACTGAGCAGTTCTTTGGGAGCAACAGATGTGCAGTCCAACCATGTTGTTGTTATTCGTATCATGTAATTAGCATGTGATTTGGTTTCCGATCTAGGGGTTGTTAATAATCTTTCCAGGCAGAGAGAATTCGTGAATAGGCGAGGCGGCGCGGGGGTTTCGATTCGACTTTCGCCTTTTGATGGCGAAAATGGAATTGGTTTGAACTGTACCATATTCATATAGCTAACGTATTCTCAGTTCCAGGTTCGCCTCTTTTAGCTGCTAAACTCTCCAAGTCCCATATCATCAAATTCCTTATGCTGGTTTCAATGTCACGAGATGTCTGAATTTTCGTAATCTGTGCAGAGGCTTTGTCTCGGTTCAATTCCTTTTCTGTCTAGAAATTTCAAGATCCTGGATCGGTGCTACCCTTTTGAGGATGTGTTTCGTTGACATCTTTCCAATACTAAAATACCAAAGTAAAATCGATTTTCCCCATAAAGGATGGATCAGAGAGTATCCCTCCAAAAACTTCAACAATTCTACTTATCACTCGTTAGGCACAAGACATGGTTCCATTCCGATACCACCGAATGTAAATTTATCTACGTTGGGGCTACGTCGTAGCCTCCGGATTTTGACTCACATCTTATATGATTTGCGAGATTAATGATATGCGAACTATTTTAATTGGGCTTTCTGGTCGTTAAAAACAAAAAGAAAAATACAAAGAAAAAGCAGATCGAAGCCCAACAAGGCCCATATTGGAAAGCTTTTCGCGGCCCATTATGAATGGATGTTTGGGCCTGGGTCATTGCTCGTGGCCCATCATCAGCGCGGAAGACGAGATGTCTATACATAGCACAGGCACAAACGCGCACTCTCCCCGTCGCAGAACAGGGCGCTGCAATCATTCCTAGTTTTGCTCGCTGCATTGGGGGAGACAGATCTGTGAGTCCTTTCCTCGTTCCTTCTCTTCTTCTTTGTTTTTTTGTTAATTTTGACTGTATTGGGGTTTCCCGTTGACTGATTCCGGATTGAGTCGAGCCCAATTTCTAGTTTTTCTTCTTCTTCTTCTCGTTGTTCTTTCTTTTGGTCCTGTTAATTCGCATAGGCAGCAGAGAAGGGGAAGAAATGCTTCTGACCTCGGATGTCAGCATGTTGAGGTTTACTTTAGCTCAATTGAAGATGCATGGGCGACGTGGTGGTGGTGTGTCGCTCGGGTGAAATGGTTTTGGTCTGAAAGATGATTTAGGGAAATTCAATGAAAGGTTGAACAGTTGAAAAGAATTAAGATTTGGGTATTTTCGATTTACCAGCGATCTGAGATCTGGGGTTTGATCCATATTTGTGGGTATTATCTGTCGACTCATTGATCGCATTTGTTTTCTGGAAGATCTTCTTGGGTATAGATGACTCACTCATATGTGGTCTCTATATCCGAATAATCAAGAATTTTCTGCTCTATTCGACCACCCTCGAGCTCTAGGTGACTAAGCTTTCAGTCTTTATCATTTTTTGTGTTGGCTTCTTTGTTGGGGGCTCTGTGGATTATTATGGAGGTATTTTGCTCTAACTTTCTCAGTTTTCTGGAATCACCCCATATCAGTCATTAACTTCCAGTTTTGAATTTGTTAAAATTTATCATGGGACATATGAACTCCTTTCATTATCTGGTTACAGTAGCTCTTCATGGGGAATGTTTACGTGCTGCTGTTACTCTTTAGGGAGTTATCACTTTAATTGTCCTAGCTCCACGGCTTTTAAATCGTGCACGTTAGATGCTTATGCCCATTGCTCCTGGCCTGTTGCAGATAACTTCTGGAGCTGCTACTTACAGCTGAGTTACCATGTCCATGGTTGATGAGCCTCTTTATCCAATAGCTGTTCTCATAGACGAGCTCAAGAATGATGACATCCAGTTACGATTGAATTCTATTCGGAGACTATCAACAATTGCCCGTGCTCTTGGAGAAGAAAGGACTCGAAAGGAATTGATTCCATTTTTAAGTGAGAACAATGACGATGACGACGAGGTGCTTCTTGCAATGGCGGAAGAACTGGGTGTATTTATTCCTTATGTTGGTGGAGTCGAGCATGCCAATGTCCTGCTTCCACCGTTGGAGACCCTCTGCATTGTTGAGGAAACTTGTGTCAGAGACAAAGCTGTGGAGTCCTTATGTAGAATTGGATCTCAAATGAGGGAGAGTGATTTGGTCGACCATTTCATTCCTTTGGTTAAGGTGAGGAGACCTTGGCAAACTGCTCCTATACTACCTGAGAATCATCTTAGATGTCATTGATGCTCTTGCTGCTCCTTATGCCCATATATCCTTAATTGACCTTTATTCCCCAAATTTAATGTCTTAAATCTGGTCAGATTTAACCAGCTCGTCAAGTTTTAGAAGAACCTTGGAAGGTTGTCTTTAAACCTTGTAAATTTAACTAGCTTTCATAGTACATGGACTAGAGAAAAGAAAGGAAAATGATGATTGGGGATAACTTGGGAAACATAAATCTAGGTTAATTTGTCTCAAATGTGTGATGGAAAAACTGCATGATATGTACGATTCATTTTTTTTTTCCTTTTCTTATAATATTGTACTTTCAGAGGTTGGCTGCCGGTGAGTGGTTTACTGCTCGAGTTTCTGCATGTGGGCTGTTTCATATTGTGTATCCTAGTGCCCCAGACATGATGAAGACAGAGTTGCGTTCAATATACAACCAACTATGCCAAGATGACATGCCAATGGTTAGGAGGTCTGCTGCATCGAATCTGGGGAAATTTGCTGCGACTGTTGAATATGCTCATCTGAAGACTGATATTATATCAATATTCGAGGACCTCACACAAGATGGTATTATAAGTTTTCATCCTAATTTAGTGGTTACACTTCTTTTCCTCTCATCTGATTTGAGTGTGTCTTACTTTTGAGGACTCTTTACAATGGCATTGTTGAATTTGGATTTTAACTAGCTGATGTCATCAAGACTTTCTTGTTATAATAGATTCCCTATTTGATGAAAATTATTCCAGGAACTCATGTTGACATGGAGTAGTTGTATAGAATTACCTCTTTGGCTCTACAAAGATTGTAACATGCCTTTTCATTGTTATGTCATGATGTTTATCTTCATTGCTAGTTTTTCTTTAATTGTTTTGCATCTCAGATCAGGATTCTGTTCGATTATTGGCTGTTGAGGGTTGTGCTGCTCTTGGGAAATTGTTGGAGGCCCAAGATTGTGTTCAACATATACTCCCTGTTATAGTTAACTTCTCTCAGGCACGTTGCTAATTTACTGCTCCTGATAACTTTTCTTATTTTCATCAGTAATTCCAAGCTTGAACTTTTGATACATTTTATGAGCTCACATCAATGTTGATTCGCAATTACCATGTTTTTGTTGCTACATGCTGAGAGGCATGAGACTCGTATAGTGATTTATTTCTTTCATGGTTGAAACTGTTCACTGATGCTTTCTCACCCCAAAAAAGGGCTTTAGCTGAAAGGCAAGGCTCTGATGGGAAATTCAACAAGTCTCGTATAATAACATTGCCTCACTTACACATTTTTTTGGTTGAACCGCCCTGACGGTGGATCTGCTCTGTTGTATTGTATTGAGAGCTAACCCTTTGAGGTCCAGTCTGATAAAAGGTAATAAACCTTGTAATTTCTAATTTGGGAGCCATCATGCTGTAGGTAACTATATAAGACTTGCAAATGAGCTACAGGCTACGGTCCATCGGACTACTTAATGGAAGCTGAGTCTCTAAGTTGTACAAGGATGGACCTGCAGATACAGACCAGCTTTTGTTGCACAATTTGGCTCTTTGGAAAGTTGAGATATGTTCCTTCATAGTCATATATCCCTGGTGATGGGACCTGCACGTACGTTTAAAATGCACTCGAAAAGATCTTAAAATGTTCTTTTCATCACTCTGTTGTTGTATCATTGAGGCACTGTGGAATAATGTGTCCGTTGACCGTGCCTAGTACTGGACATTCTTTCGAAAATTCTTCTATCCTTCGGTTTCTTCAATGAGCACACCTAGATATACTTGATAATTAGCCAAAAGTCATTTAAGTTGAGTGTTTTGACAGAATACTATAAGCAAACAAACCTGCTGCACTTTGGAGGTCGAATGACAGGTCTGGGAGAAATCTGCAGCTTTCTCGAATGATAGTGCGATCCAGTTGTGGAACTGTCAATTAGTCAAGCTAAAGCCTTTTTCTTGTTTGCGTTCAGATCTGACACAGCTTGCTTACTGAGAGTTGGTCATAATTATCTTTGGCACCATTCGCTGTAAGACGCGGAGAAGGCTTATATCGTTATATGTGGCTGAGGACATCAATTTTTGGACTTTGGGCGTCATTTGATTTCTTGAAATATTCACCCAATTAATGATATATCGAGATGTTGGAGGTTTTGTTAACCATATGCTGCCAGTGAAACCTTTTACTTATTATGTGTCTCACTTGCCTTTCCTTGACAGGATAAGTCTTGGCGAGTGCGCTACATGGTGGCTAATCAATTGTATGAGCTTTGCGAAGCCGTGGGACCTGAGCCTACGAGGTATGGCTTTAATTCAAGCCATGGGATAGCCTTGTGCACCTAGAGTTTACTTACACTCGCAAGCTAAAAGAATGTCTATATGGGAACCGATGCTTGTCGACTATAAGTGCCTTTTTTTCGCACTTTTGGGTCCGTCATTTTGAATCGATGTTTTGAAAGTCTGCTCATCTGATTTTTTTTTTTTTGTGGAAGACTGCTTATCTGATTATTTACTACATTTGTTGGATTGGATTGGCTGCATGGATGTATCCCTTTCAGTTATCTAATTTCACCTTTTGTCTTAATGTATTCTTGTATGTTATGATCCAATTTTGGTACTTCTCTCACAATGCATGAGTAATTTTCAGGACGGACTTGGTCCCTGCATATGTGCGTTTACTTCGGGATAATGAGGCTGAAGTACGTATAGCAGCTGCTGGAAAAGTTACCAAGTTTTGTCGGATTTTGAACCCAGAACTTTCCATTCAAAATATACTTCCGTGTGTCAAGGTGCGAATGTCTATGAAAACATTGCTTTTGTTGTTCTGGATCATATTATGCATCTCACTTTTAGAATATCTCCATTAGTAATGACTGGCGACCTTTTGCAGGAACTGTCGTCGGATTCTTCCCAGCATGTTCGGTCAGCTTTAGCCTCAGTTATAATGGGAATGGCACCAGTCCTAGGGAAGGTAGGTGCCTTATAGTGGCTGGTATTACACCTTTTAGTAACTATTCTGAAAGGAGCTAGAGAAAATTTTGGCTCTTACCTGTTTGGATGACCACAGAGGTGTTATAGTTTTTGAACGCCTTTGGTCCTGCAACGTACTATAGTTACTAAATGTTAGTTCCTTCATTTTCTTTTTCTTTGGCTCGATGTTGATGTTTGTCCCTCTTACTTGGATGAGCCAAGTGAAAAGCAAGATGGGGGAAAAAGAGAAAGGAGGCATTAGTCCAAAATCAATAGCATTTCCCTTTCTTTTGAAACCTGAAAACAAATAACCGTTGCATATTGTGATGCAGGATGCTACCATTGAGCAGCTTCTTCCAATATTTCTTTCCCTTCTGAAAGATGAATTTCCAGATGTGCGTCTCAACATTATTAGCAAACTTGATCAAGTCAATCAGGTTTGCTGCAAAATTTAAAGATTCATCTGGATCTTTTTCCTTTTATGCACTTCAGATTTCTTCATTTTCACTTTTCATCCTGCACCTGTGAACATCTCCTGACATTGTGGGTATTTTGTTTTCAATTAGTATCTATGTCGTTGAGTGAGGTATGAAACTGAAGTTACTCCTATGCAGGTTATTGGGATCGATCTTTTGTCACAGTCGTTATTACCAGCAATCGTAGAGCTTGCTGAGGACAGACATTGGAGGGTCCGGCTTGCCATAATAGAGTACATACCTCTGTTGGCCAGTCAATTGGGTGTAGGGTTTTTTGATGATAAGCTTGGGTCTCTTTGCATGCAGTGGTTGCAAGATAAGGTTTGTTGGTTCCCAGTCTTACAGGAGAGCTCTTAGATGTTTCTTCTTGATAGTGTTATGATAGTCGCTGATAACTTAAAATCCTTCTCTACTTCTGTTTCTTTTTCATGCCTCAGAATTGCCAATGTCTTTAACTTTTTATGCCTGCCAAGTTATGAGTAAATGGTATTGAGCTTGTGGATGATTGAGACAGGATTCCCATTTCATTGGAATTTTTTTTTTAAACTGTTTATCTGACGACCTCATTGTCAGTCACTGGCTGTCGACTGCACTTGCCATTTTTTGAAATGCTGTAAACCTGAAATCACTGTCTCGGCTTTTTGAAGACGTTCTGAATTAATGTTTCGGCTGATTTTTCTTAATGAAGATATTGCCTTATCTTCCATTGACATAGTTTGTGAAGGAGTGAGCATTTGCCGGAAGTATGTCACTAAAAGCAAATCTCCTGCAGGTTTACTCAATTCGTGATGCAGCAGCAAACAACTTGAAGCGCCTCGCCGAAGAATTTGGTCCGGACTGGGCAATGCAGCACATAATTCCCCAGGTGTTTATATTGATTTTGACCGTTAATTACCAGCTGTTGTATGTTTTAAGTGTGTCATAGACATGCTAAAGTATTGTTTAATAAAACTCTGGGATGTATCGATGTTAGTCCTTCCTTCTGCTGCTTCGTTTTTGCCTCTTTGGTAAATCCAGTCCTTCTTGCTTCATTCCCAGAGGAAGCCTTATTGCTTTCCTTTTATTGTGGCACCATCGAATATTATTCTTCTTCACAAATTATCACCTACTTTTCGTATTGGCAGTTAAACTAATGTTTGATATGTTTTACATTGCAGACATTGGAGATGATAAACAATCCACACTATTTGTACAGAATGACAATTCTGCGTGCAATCTCTCTTCTTGCTCCTGTGTTGGGGTCAGATATCACTTGCTCGAAGCTGCTGACGGTGGTGGTTAATGCATCAAAAGACAGGTACCTTTAAGCTAATGAAGCTACAATGTGCTTCATGAATGATTTCTGACCACTTGCTTGTGCTTTGCAATTGGCAGGGTGCCAAATATCAAGTTTAACGTGGCAAAAGTGCTTCAGTCCCTCATGCCAATAGTTGACCAGTCTGTAAGTAACCCATGGAGATTTTAAAATTTTTCATTTCTCGATCTCTCTATCTTCATTTTTATAATTGCTGTTTTTGGCAAGTACAAATTTCATTCTAAGTTTTCCATTCGAACATTTTGCCCTGTTTTCCTGCTGTTTCGGCATTCAGGCTTAGAATCGTTTCTTTTGTCCCTTTTGAAGAATGATTGTCTGCTCTTGATTTCTAAAGGCTTTTTTTTTCCCCTGAACAGACGGTGGAGAAAATGATCCGGCCCTGTTTAGTTGAGCTTAGTGAGGATCCTGACGTTGATGTCCGCTTTTTTGCCAATCAAGCTCTTCAGGCTATTGACCAGGTTATGATGACTAGCTAGAAAGGCTACTCTTGATAGATTCAAGTTGACATGTATTTAAATTGGTGTTTGATGTTTTTCTCTGGAATTGCTGTTACGTCACATTGGCTTAATATACTTCTCACAGTTTGAGTGGGTCTTATATTGGATCCTTGATTTCTAATTCCGTTGAAGGAGTAGCTGTTGTATTGTTAAGTCAGATTAGAATATACTCGGATCGAAGTTGTATGCCCTGTCTAAAGTATGCGATTTTAGAGTGAGTTACTTGGTTCTGGGATGCTATTGTGATGACAATAGTGATTCATTTACCTTCTCCTATATCTGTCCACCATGAAGCTCAAAGGGCGGATTCCCCAGCTGATGTGACTAGTATATGTGTTTGGTGGACAGTTATTATAATTTGTTGATCTCACAAAGTTCAGCAGTATAGTCAAGTAGGTTGGATTTGATCCGTATAACAACAGTCGTTCGAGTTGTAGAGGATATTCTTCCCAAGCTGAGTTGGTACCAAAATTCCAAGTGTGTACCAGCGCACGCCAATTCCATATGATGGTCTCTTTCACTGTGTTCTTGTAAGAAGAGTTTATAGATTAATAAGTAAAGCACAGAAGGTTTATCTTTTTTCACGGTTTATGTGTGGCACTGGCTCTGGCATTCCTAGCAAGAATGATCCCATGTCATATGTTTGGACAGAGCGGTGCTTAGGCATCCATTTCGAATGCTAGAGCTTTTATCTACTTTCGCGGCACTACTTTTGACCATCATTCTCATTCATGGGATCCTTATCAACCTTACCATGTTAATATACTTGAATTTAAGTTTTCACGTGAACCGGGTGTTGGCCAATTCAAACAATTTGCTCAAATATCCTCAGCCTCGAAAGTGTCCTTGGAAAGAATCGTTTTGTAAGACTGAATATAACATGAAATTCACATTCAGTAGATAAAATGACGAACTCTAGCATCATGATATGGATTTCGACACGGCGCGGAACTTTCTGGAGAATGTCAGTAGTAGGGGATCACGAGTTGCTAGGGTCGATGAGGGATGGGTAGATTGAGTTTCAATTTCCTCGATGCGGAACCTTCTAGCGGAACCTTCCGGAGAGTGTCAGTAGTAGGGGATCACGAGTTGCTAGGGTCGATGAAGGATGGGTAGATCGAGTTTCAATTTCCTCGTGGCTTGTTACGGTCTTGATTTCATCGTATAAAGAATGGAGGCATAATTATATATATTTACCCTCTCGTGGTTGTTCTAGACAAATAAGGGGGGAAAATTATTCAAAAAGTCCCAAACCTATTGTAGTATTGCCAATTCAGTCCTAAATTTTTTAATTTTTTCGATTGAGTCCTAAACCTTTTCGCACTTTGCCAATTGAGTCTATTCGGCCAAAATTGGACAAAAATCGCTGACGTGAACAATTACTAATAGTATTTTAATATATTTTTTGAATTTTTTTTTTGTTTTCTCCTATTTTCCTTCTTTACTTGTTTTCGTTTCTTATTTTTCTTTTTTCTTTTTTCCTCCACCGGCCATCCCCGGGCCCCGTAGATGGCCGGCGGAGGTCGCCAATCCCTAGCGAGGGTCGCCCTAGCCTCAGCTGGTGACGGCAACCCTTCGCCAGGCGAGGACGACTGGGGCCGGCAATCTTCATCGGCCATTGACGAGGCCCAGTGATGGCCGATGGAGAGAAAAAGGTAAAAAAAGAAAAGAAAAGGGGGAAACAAATAAGTAAAGAAGGAAAATAGAAGAAAATAAAAGAAAAAATATATATAATAAATATTTTAAATAAAATTTTTCACGCCAGCATTGACACATGGCACGGATGGTGTCCACGTTAGCGATTTTCTATCAAAATTGGCCAGATGAACTTAATTGACAAAAGTGTGAAAAGGTTTATGACTCAATCGAAAAAATTAAAATGTTTAAGACTGAATTGACAAGAGTGCAATAGGTTTAGAACTTTTTGGATAATTTTTCTGTTGAATTCTTAATGGTACTTATTACTACTACTTTGTTGTATCACTTGTGAACTAATTATATAAAACTAATCTTCGAGTCCCGAGCACACAGATTTGAATGAGGTTCCATCCTCATATTTAGGGCATGTATGACAACCATTCTGATTCTAAAAGGTAAAACGACTTTTTCTGATTCTGTTCCCTAGATGATTTTTAGAGAATCAGAACGCGTTTGGTAAATGCATAGAATTTCTATTCCCGGAACAGAAACGGGTTTGGTAACTGCACATAATTTCTATTCCCGGGAACAATTTCTCTTCTCAAATTTTGTCATTTAAGTCAAATAATTACGTAATTACTTTGTGAAATTTCATCCTACATTTCGAATTAATCAAAGTTTAATTCATATTGATTCTCTTATATAACATATTGCATATTGAAATGTAAAAATAAATATCAAGAATCATCACGAGTCATTTTCGCTATTTATTGCGGGGTTTCATCCAACTCTTTTGAGCGAGCGGACAACCGACACGAGCGACACCTCGTTTCTGCAAGGAAAATGCACTGCATTGCCTTGCATTGGTGTGCGTTTTTGGTTCTAGGAAATCAAATCTCAATCTCAATTCATTCAAAACTTTAGAACGAGAGCTTGCTAAGTGTTCATGCTGGTTATTTTTGTCTTTTTTCAAAATTTTCTAAAACTAGACTGAGTCTAAAGTACATAAACTTAGGCAAATCACAACAAAAAAAATCAAGTGCACAATTAAGGATCATGGCATTGATAAATCGCATCATAAAACCCGAACGAAGCCCTAAGGGCTTAGAGAATGTTGTTCGGGTTTAATTTCAAAGGTGTTTATGAGTTTCCTAAAAAAGAACAAAATCTATGAAATCTAGGGAATCTAGATCCAAATTTATGAAAACGAGGTCAAACTAGCCTAATCTAAGTTTTTTCTATTTTTAGGGATTTTCTGAAATATTTCTGATTTTTTTAGAATTTTTCCAATTTTTTTTTTCGATTTTTTATTTTATTATTATTTTTTATTATCTTATATATTTTTCTTTGAAAATGAGACCTTATTCTGTTTTAGGTCGAGGGAAAAGTGTCGAGAGAACTGAAAGAGAAAAGTAAGAGATGTGGTACTTCATTCTATTTTGAGATTCTCAAAATTGATTCTTTTTCCAGAACCAACTTTTTTTTTTGTTCTTGTTTTTGCTCCAAAACTGTTTCCAGGAACGTAATCAGAATCAGAATCGTTTACGTTACCAAACAGGATTCTCATCTTTTTTTTTTTGTTCCGGAGAACAGAATCAGAGAACCAGAATGGTTATCATACAAGCCCTTAATGTCCTCATTTGCCGTCTCTATTTCCACATATATTCAAAGAGTTCGTCTTTTTACAGAGAAAACAAAACACAAAACTAGAAACTTACCCAAAAAAAAAAAAAACACAAAACTAGAATATCCCAATGAAGTTGTATATGCCAGCTAGGGCATAATTGAATATGATCGAATTTATCTATGTCCATATATTTATTTATCTGGTAGTTGGTCTCGCATTCTGACTTCCGAAATTTTTCCTCGTCAAATGAGAACGTCGCTGACAAAGGAGGTCAAAGATGTCGAGCAACTCCAATCTCTTTCTTATCTCTTGCGTTTAGCCCATTTGACTCGTTGCGTGATGAATAATAAACAATCGCACGCGTGCACATTTGATAATCCCCAAAGATCAACTGAAATCAGAATTATTTTACCGGTATGTTGATGGATAGTGGCTTAACTTTTTACTGTGGCGACCGTAAAGAAGAAAGGAAAAAGAACAAGAAAAAAATAGAAGTTTAATATATAAAAAAAAAACGAGGAGATATTAAAATATTATTAAAAATTATTCGAGTCAGCACTGGGCCGTGCCACATAAGACGGACGGCGTCCACTCAGCGATTATCAGCCAAAATGGACTCAATTGACAAAAACATGAAAATGTTTAGGATCGCAATAAGTTAAGGTCTTTTTGAACAATTTTCCCGAATCCAATAGGACCTTGCCAAAGTACATCCAGAGCCAACTTTGTACATTATACCTTTTGGATCTCTAACGTCACTATTTGGGTATGATTAGAGGGCTTAGAGTAATATAATTCAACTGCTTGCTTGGTAGGTTTTCTCCAAAAGGGGCAAGGTCAACTGGTTAACAAATGAAAATCAGCTGGATGCCATGAACTCCGGTAAAAAACCTAGCCAAAATCTGATTCAAGGAGACGGTTAAAAGATTCCATATAAAGATTACCGATGAACAAAGGCCTCGACATGAGACATCATTTCTAGCGCACGAGCTTGTGCCATTTGCGACTTACTAAGAACCTGAAACGCATGACCCACTCCATCGTACACGACGCATTCAACGACGTTGCCCGCTTCAGCCAATGCGCCGCAATACTCCACGTTTCTGTCTCTCAGTATGTCCCTCTCCGATACGCACACCAAAGTACGAGGCAAAACCCTCGGTTTCTCCGAGTCGCAACCTCTACGCTCGTCTTGTTTTAGCGGATTGCACCAAGGATGGTCCCGGTTGCTCCCCCGCGGCAAGGCCAGCCGCCAGTACGTGTCGGACGTGGCCACGGTCAGTGCAGAACTGGGCGGCTGCGCCGCGTGCTTCTCCGACTCCGTCCTCGCCTCGCCTCCGAAGAAGGGTTGGATCAAGATAGCGCCCTCGAAGTGTAGCGAGTTCGCCACTTCGAGCTCGGTGCCATCATCGGAAGCGAGTCTCGCGGCCAGATGGTGGGCTATGTTGGCTCCGGCACTGTCGCCGGCGAGGAAAACTCTTGAGAAGTTGCACCGCCTCGTCCACCACTCGCTAGAGGCTTCTAGGGGTTGCCGTCCGAGCCACGTCAAGGCTTTGAAGCCGTCTTCGTAGGCGGCCGGGAGGGGGTTCTCTGGTGCGAGCCGATAATTAACGGAAATGATCATGCAGTTGACTTTGAGGGCTAGCTTGGCTAAGAACTCGTGATAGCAGCTCCAAGCGGCGGAGCCGATGCAGAAGCCACCGCCGTGGAAGTACACAATCAACGGAAGGAGCTGGTTTTGTACGTCGTGGTTTGGGACGTAGAATCTCGCCCAGACGTTTGTGAACTTGTCGACGACGGCGTTGGTTGATGTCACGCCAAGCTCTTGAGGCAATGCGGAGGAGACGAGAGGGACGATGTTGGGTCGTTCCACATGTCCATCTTTGTACACTCGGATGAGCCCTCCGATCTCATCTGTTACAGCGCCATGCCATTTTTGAGAGACATCGTCGCCGACGGCCTTTAGGGTTAGGGTTGGACCGAAGGTTATTGCAGCCATTCTTCTTCTCATGGATAAACGTTTGGCATTAGTACTTCTTTATATAGTATGGGAGGACATATAAAAAGCAAGAACTATCTAGGGTCAGATCAACGTGAAAAAAAGAAACATAAAATTATCTAACACGTTTATCAAATCTGGTAACTTTAATATGTTCATGACAATGATGACATGCCTTATGTACCCACTAGCTTATTAATTGTTTAAAAAAGACCAATAAACTAGCTAAAGTCGTTCATCATATGCATTCGAACAAGATCATCAGGAAAAGAAAAAGATGAATTTCTTACCATCATAATTGCGCAAACTTTTTGCTAAGATTAATTGCTAGACATGTATTAAACGAGGCGTTGTATGTATTAAAGCCGTCTGCCACCAAGGGCAGCAGTATTTGCGACAAAATCTGCTGCACCCGAATGCCCTAATACGCGAGGGAATTCCAAAATAGGACAAAGGCAACTCGATATCCTCATATGAATCTAGAGTCGTTTGAGTTGTCGAAGACTTGGCTTGGATGCGTAGATCTCATGCACGAATTACAACGTCTAACACTCAAAGCAACTCTCGAGGCCACGTCCTTTACCTTTATTGGCGGAACCTTACTCTACATATGGTATGAGACGACTTGTTTTGAGAACCTTAATTGGGTCGAAGAAGATTTGTGTCGCAAAATAAAATCTTAGATTCTCTTTAGAATAATATGTGGCATGACATTGTTGACATTTGAGGGAATAAGCAGGCCATAGTGGAAACTTTAGGTTGCCTCCCAATAACATCTTTTCCACGGGACTGTTGGAAACATGTACTGGTGAATTAGGCAAGTCTAGAGAGAGAGAGAGAGAGAGAGCTTCCCTGATGTTTCCTTCCACTTTTAGAGCGTGTGGGACTTGAACAGGGCAAGCCATCCAATTTGAAGGAAAAATCAACTCAGACATCGGGGATTGTGCACGAGCCCTAGGCCCTTCCTCCACGTTTTCAGGAGGACCATGGAAGTTGCTCATGAATGAACTTCAGTTCCTCCACGTCCGAACTGAAGTGGGTCGGAATGGGGTCAAAGGCTTTGTTCTCTTCATAGCTTCACCAGCAGCCATTCATCAGATTCATGCACGGTGTACATCTCTGTCACCATAGTGATGATGGAGTTATCCGATTATTGGTCAGACCATTCAATCATTCGCTTTTGCACCAATTATTCTGGACCATGAATGTACCCGGGAGGAGGCCTTATTTCCCCGACACAGAACATCGAGTCTGGCATATTGTGTTTTGCAAAAAGTGAATTTACACGTTAAATATTCTTCTTCTTTTTCTTTCTAAAAAGGATGATAAGCATTCACCAGCAGACACGTATTTGCAATTTTTTACCCTTTCCTTTATTTCTTTCTCCCTTTTTCCCCCTTCTTCACCTCAGCAACTCCTACGGAAAAAGTACAAAACAAAAAATTATAAATCTATTGCATTGATATCAATTTAATCTTAAATATTTTAATTGAATCGATTTAGTCCTAAACTTTTTTATGTTGATACCAATTTAGATTGGCTGAAAATTATTGATGTGGACACCAGCAGTCATACGTGGCATGATCAGTGCTGACGTGGACATTTTTGAATAATTTTTTTTTCTTCTTTTTTTTCCTTATTGACTGGCCAATGGCCAGTAAGGGCAGGCCTTGCCTGGGCAAGGATAGGCCTCGACAGATCTGGCGAGGGGGGCCTTGCCGGCCACCTGCAAAAAGAAAAGGGAAAGAAAAAATGGGAAAAAAGAAGAAAAAGTACTAAAAATTATTTTAAAAAAATGTCCTCATCAGCGCCGGCCATGCCACATTGGATGGCCAACGTCTATGTCAGTGGTTTCCTGCCAAAATTGACTGGATGGATTGAATTAGTATCAATACCAAAAAATTTAGAACAAAATTAATGCAATTAAAATGTCTAAGACTGAATTGATATCAATACGATAAGTTTAGGGCTTTTTTAGTAATTTTTTTTTCCCACCTCCTACTTGCATCCATGGTCGAGTCAGTGTCGTGATAATAGATAGTTTGGGGCAACAAGACATTCGATGTGATTGCACGTGCAAATGGGCAGCTATCTTTATTCTGCAAACATTCCCTTGGTCGTGAGATTTCCTTTTTCGTACACTTTCAATTTCATCAAACCTCGAAGCAGATTAGGGAGAAAAAGATTTGTCGCATGCCTTAATGTGGATGTGACGGTCATAGATAGAGCCAGATTGAAGAATATTTCGGTTGGCCAGTCGCAATATGTCAAAGCAAAGGTCCCAACATAGTCATTAGGATGAATTGGTTAGTCTTCAGTTTATAAGCGGGTTACCGACTTCTCGGAGCCTCGACCGTACCGACTCTCATTGGAGCGCATGGAAAGCCCGGATTGATGAACTTGGTTTTTTATTTATTTGTTAACAGCAAGCATGCGTGTTAGGTCAAGACAGGATTTGCTGGTATTGCTGAAGATTTTTTTTTCGTCGACAAAAGATTTCATTCATGAGTTACAAATAAGGCTTTCAAGCCTAGCAAGTCTCAAATAACTATAGAACAAAGCAAATCCCATAAAGTAAATAACAAAACACACTCTCATTCCTTAAGAATAGATTTGTCATCGTAAATGATCGACGGCCGATCACTAGATTCAGTGATAAGCACACGTCGAGATCTCCCACGCCATTTGCAATGGCTTGGGGTGCGCGTCTAGGTTTCACGTCCTCATCACCATCGCCGAGCAGTAACACCAACATCAAAATGTTGAAAGAATACAGATCAAATATCTATAAGGAACTCCCAGATCTATATCTAGATCTAGTTCGGGATATTGAAAATTCTGGATCTAAACCTAAATCTAAATCGGGAGAGGAGAGTGGCCTAATCTCGAAGTGGTTGTGGAGCCACGTTACGAACATCTTCCTTGATGACCGTTGACTAGGCGAATGGTTGAACTTGTCTTTGCATTCACCGAAGATCAGCTGCAAAAATTTATTCATACAAAAAAAACTCCCAAAACAGAGTGGGAGAGAAAAGAAAGCCAATCCAAGCAACGAAAACGAAGTCTTGAAACTCTCAAAATAGAGTGGGAGAGAAAAGAAAGTCAATCCAAGCAAAGAAAACGAAGTCTTGGGCCTCAAGCCCGTGATTGGACCACCTCAAAGGCAGGTATCCAGCTAGGCACATGCTAAAGGTGCATTTGATTCGGCATTTGAAATGAGCTTTGTATCTGTAAAAGCCATTGGGCAAATGTTAAGGTGTCGGTAAGCCAAATCTAGCGCTAATGAGCCTTGCCTAGGTCTCGTGGCCAACCCAGGCAATGGCCGCCTACTTGCTTGGAGTTACGCGACCTCAGCGATAGGGGTGAGCATGGATCCAAGGTAGAATCGAGAATCTAATCGAACCAGCCATAAGAACTAGTCCAGCTCCAGGGTTCCGCGATTACCAATCCAAAAAAAAAAATAAAAATGAACGGGTACTGTACGGTTTAATTCTTGATTCCTAGGTGAGAACCGAACTAGGAACATGTAACCAAAGAACATGACCGAGAATCAAGAACTGATGAACCGGAGATTATATTGTAACTGATATATATATATAGAATGATCAAAAGAAGGGTCAAACTGTCGGCAGAAATCTCCTAAGGAAGAATGAGTCAGTTTCTTCTCTTTTTTGAGTTTCTTTTGAAGTTTGATGTCATTGCAGAGTTGGGAACCAATTTTATAAATGAAAGAATTGAGTTCACCATAAGATAGTAGATCGTATGGGATTGGATCCCCATGCAGTTCTCTTATCTTATCACGAACCTTGTTACCTATTAAAATAGGAAGTCCTGCAAGGAATTTCTCTTTCCAGAAAGGTTGATTGCAATCTGGGCGGAGAAGGACTCTTTGGAGGAAAATGTCTTTGTATTCACGAAATTCACCGAGAGATCTACAGCTCATGTTTGAAAGTAAATCTTGGTTATGGTCGCGAATGATGGAAGGATCACCTATGAAATGCTGAGATATGGAATATATAAGGGTACTAACGGCATCCTGGACAGGGCAGCCGTAATCATCGAAGATGGTTTGACCTTCATTATCAACTTTTATAGCTTTTAAAATACCATTTCTTTGTTCTTCTGAGAGGTAATTATCCCACCAACCTTTTAATTGGCCAGTGAAACCAGCGATTAAAAGATAAGCAGTTTGCTCGTCAGAAGTGTCCATGAGGGACGCAGGATCTGGGGATGCTAGCAAGAGAGGAAGGAAATAACTTATAGATGGTTTTAACAACTCTAAGGAGTTGGAGGATGAGTTAATTGATTTAAAAATTATGGAAATCTTTTTCTTTTGAATTGGTCTCTTTTAGACCTGGAATATGTGGGAAGCAGTATGAAATAATATTCAAGGAGTTCTGTTAAATTTATTAAAATGAAGAATAAAATTCTTACGCTTATGAAAAGAATATAAAAGAGGGCAAGAATCATAAACGTCTTCTTTTGTTGAAGTAAGACGAGAAGAGTTCTTCAAGAGGAATATCTAAATAATAATCGCAGAAGTCTATAAAATATACAACAAATTCTAAAGCATTAATTATAAAAGCAACACTTAAGAATGTTAAAGGATATAGAAAGCGAGGGCGCATAAAGTAAATTGCAGACCACCGCTAGGAGGCACGGCCTTCCGATGACGGGGTTTGGTATTAAAATAAATTGCGTATGAAAATGTAGAAACAGGAAGATAGAAGAGACAAGATCGTATCTCCAGCAGGTGGCAGAGCCTACCGATTCTGGGATGTGGATCTATATGAAAAATCGTGCATTCAAGCTTATATACATTGCAAGCCAAACATACAACAGTACAAGAAGCAAAATATAAAAACAGAAACTATCCATGAAGATGGAAAGTTTGTAAAAGTACAAGTGCAGAAATCTTTTTCAAAAACTTTGAGATCCGCAGACCATATGTAGATCTGGAAACACAAAGGTGAACAGGGATGTTCTTATGAAATGGGTTTTTGGGTATCTGGGTTTCTGGATCGAGAAACTTACTGGTGTGTTTTGACCAGGAGGGAAGCTTCAAGATCTGTCAGAAGGATATGAAAGGGTTCAGGTGTTTGGGTTCTCCTGGAGGAGCTTCGGTTTTCCGAAGGTGGAGCGGTATGGAAGAGATCTGTGGAAGATGATGAATAGGAGAGAGGTTCTCGTGAGGAGAGAGAGAGAGAGAGCTTCAGAAGTGTTTGGAAGTGAAGTGTGTTGAACCCCCCTTCGACTGAAGTGTGAGGGTCTTTTTAAAGAAACGGTAACTTCCTGTAGCAACAGTGATTTTTAGAGAAAGTTGCTACAGTGAATAGTAAAAGTTGAAATAGTGAACAGTGATTACAGGTGTATACGTATTAAAATACGGGTATGAAAAACCTATGAAGTCCTGGCTACATTTTGGTAGGAGGATGTCTTCAAGGTTGGGTGGCTCCAAAGTCAATCCCGTAGCAGTCATCTTCGTTGGTATTTCCGCTATGGTGTGATTGAGAGGAGTCGTCAGAAGCTTTAGATTCTTCGTATTCTGCGAGGGCTTGTTTCATCAGTCCGTAGAACTGTTCTTCGCTCTGGGATGAA
The DNA here is from genome assembly GCA_029784005.1 of Lenwebbia sp. NSW1173648. Taxonomy (NCBI): domain Eukaryota; kingdom Viridiplantae; phylum Streptophyta; class Magnoliopsida; order Myrtales; family Myrtaceae; genus Lenwebbia; species Lenwebbia sp. NSW1173648. Next base: position 5,861,686 of record JARCGZ010000011.1, read on the forward strand.
ACTAGCTTCGAGACGGCCATGGACCTGTTATGCAGGAAAGGGGTGATGCTGGGAGCAGTAGCTTCGTGCTGCTCTTTCAGCCATGCAATAATAGATTCTTCTGAAATTTTATTTAAGTATTTCGCACCGTCCCACCATTTGGTCTTGTATTTTCTTACAAGGACGAGGGTTGTGGGACAGAAAGAGGTTTTCGTGTACCCGAACTCCCAGGCAGAAACCCAAGAGACACGAAAATGTATAAAATAGAAGAGGGAAACAGGAAACGAAGTTTCATGTTTCTGAGGTTTGAAATTTGTATTAAATTTTTGGTAGCCTTTTTGTGCACTATCGGGAAGGATGTCGGGAATAGGGCCAAGGTGATCCCACCATCTGATGAACCATAGAGGGATGGTTTTGGTGTCTATTCCTTTTTCAAAAAAGATGAGCCATGTATGGCGAAGGTTATAGTTTTGGCGGAAGAAAGCGTTCCACCAGGCTTGCTGGTAATCAAAATAATTATAAGTTTTGAAAGGGAGAGACTGGGTAAGTCTCATTTTGAAACTTTTTTGGGCCGAAGGTTTCGGGTCCCATTGAGAAGGATGGATGATCCTTTTGATTCTGGCGGTGGAGTAGTTGACTTCATCGCCGTTTTGAAAGTGCTTGAATTCTATGGAGCCTGTTTCAGATAAAATGGACTCGTAAAAATCCAAGGGTTTGCCGAGATCATGTGGGGTGTAAAACCAGTTTTCCCCAAACATGTTTCTGGCGAAATTATAAGGGTTATCATTATAAAATCCTTTTTCAACAGTTATTATGTTTTGAAAATTTGGTTTTGTGAAAAATTTTGATTTTTGGATAGAGCTGGGTTGGGATGTTGCCGAAACAACTACCCTGCTGTCTATCCTTTTCAAAGGTGAGGGGGACTGAACCTCCTCATATTCAAAGAGTTGCTGCTGCTGCTTTTCCTTGTCCAGGGCCTGTTGGAGGAGAAGCTCCAAAGTTTCCTTTGGGATTATGGAAAGGACATTATCTTTGGTGATTTCTGGAGGAATTGAGGCTGATGGTCTTTCATCCTTTATTGAAGGAGAACCAAGGAAATGAGGTCTGGGGGGAGGCTGCTGGGTGGCCTCAAGCCAACTTTTGATCGGCGTGAGTTTACCACGGGGAGACTCGGGTTGTATGGACTTCATTTTTCCTTTGTCCTTTTTGGGAGGCATGGTTGTTGGGGGTGATTTCCCTGTAAAAATTCTCGAGTGAGAAAATCTGGGAGAGAATTTGAAATTCCATTAATGAATTCGATATCAAAATCAAAGACGGAAAGAATAGCTTGCCATCTGGCGAAAATCTGTTTTGAAGCAATATTTAAAATATCCTTTTGAAGAATGTCTTTTGCAGATTTGCAATCAATTCTTAATAGAAATTTTTGATTCAAAAGATCGCCTTGGAATTTTGAAATAGCAAGAACAATGGCAAGAATTTCTTTTTTGATGGTAGAATAGTTCTGTTGTGTTTCATTCCAATGTTTTGAAATGAACTGGACAACTTGTTCTACATCATTTTTCTTTTGTTTTAAGATTCCGCCGTAGCCTATTTCTGAGGCATCAGTTTCTACGATTTTGAAAGCTGATGGGTCAGTGAGGTGTAGGCAGGGGATTTCTTTTGCAAGAGTTTTTATCTTTCTGACTGTATCAGTGTGAAGTGAACTCCAGGGAGGAGGGTTCTTTTTCAAACGCTGATGCAGTGGTTTGCAAATTTTGTTTATTTCAGGGATGAAGTCGATCACATAATTGAGACTTCCCAAGAATCTTTGTAGTTGGGTTTTATCTCTTAATTCATCTGGGAACTTATCCGCGAATTGAATTGATCTTTCAATTGGGATGATGGTTCCGAGATGTATGTGATGTCCTAGGAATCTGATTTTGGTTTGGCATAGGACGACTTTTGAAGGTGATAATGCCAGACCACTATTTTTGACAGTTTTGAAAAAGATATTCAAATGTTTGAAATGGGAATTTATATTGGAAGAATATACCAAGACATCATCAATGTAGGTGATTATGAAATCGGAGTAAGCATTGAATATGTCATTCATAATTCTTTGGAATTCTGATGGGGCATTTTTCAAACCGAAAGGCATAACATTCCATTCGTACTGTCCGAAGGGAACAGTGAATGCAGTCTTATACCTGTCTTTTTCATCAATCTGAATTTGCCAGAATCCTGACTTCAGATCGAACTTGGAAAATATTTTTGAATTATGCAATCTATTCAAAAGATCTTTTTTATTGGGAATGGGGTATCTTATCCATTTCAAGGCGGCATTCAGAGGTTTGTAATTAATTACTAACCTGTGGACTCCTCTTTCGAGTTCAGCATTTTTGTTGACATAGAAAGCAGAACAGCTCCAAGGGGACATGCTTTTTCTTATTAAATTTTTATCTAGAAGGTCTTGAATTTCTTTTTTGCAAAATTCGAGGACTTCGTGATTCATTTGAGTTGGCCTGGCCTTGGTGGGGATGTTTTTCTCGGAAAAGTCGGGTTCATAAGGTAAGCTAACAATGTAGCTTTTCCTTGATCAGAAGGCATTCGGGAAAGAAGAACAAATGTTTTCTTTGATGAATGATTCTGTGGACCTAATTTTTTTGAGAGTATTAGGATTGGAGAGGTTTTGTTCGATCCTTTTAAACTCCAGGTCTTCTTTTAAAAAGGAGAGATGATTTTCTTTATCATGAATTAAACAATTTACTTCAGCAACAGAGTGTTCTTGTAAGATATTTAGGTTTCTTGTTTGGGGTTTTTTAATGAAGTTGAAAATAATCCTTTTGCCAAGGACCTTTGTTTCAATTCCATTTTCAGAAACTTTAAAAGGTTGTATTAATGATATGAAAGGTGTTCCCAGAATTACAGATTGTTTTAAATCTTTTACAAGTAAAAAGGAGGTTTTTATTGAAATTTTCTCTTTTATTATTAATGCTTCGGGTAGTTTAAAATTAATTTTCAAATGTTGACCTTGTGCGGATTTTAAAGTTTCAGTGGTTTTTTCAAAATATTTGGTAGGGATTAAACCTTCACGAATACAGTTTAGGTCTGCACCAGTATCGAAGAGGGCAATTGTTTCTAATACAAATTCATTGTTAATTTGTATTGAAATATCAATTAACCATTTCCTTGAGGTGACTTCCGAAAGGAGCATTAAAAAGTTCTTATCAGGAGTAGGAGATTTTTCAGAATCTTCCTTTTCTTTTCCTTTTAAGATTTTTGATTTTATTTCTAAAATCTCTTTTTGCATTTCAATTTGAGAAAGTTTAAGATTCCTGATCTCGGCTTTCTGTTGATTTATTTCATATTGGATATCATTGATATTGGAGGGTCTGGTTTGAGTCTTCTTTCCTCTATTTAAAATTTCATTTAAATTGTAGGGTTTATCAAAACGAGAAGAAGATGAAGGGTGTAATTTATATAAGATTCTTTCCTTTTCTTCAATATCAGAAATGTTATCTATAGAATCTAGAATGAACTGTTCTTCTTTTGTCAAAACATTTATATGAGGTGTTTTGTCAGAAGATTCATCAAAATTTTCAATAGTTTCAGATTCTGAATTAGAATTTTCAATATCATTGATTTGGAGACCGTCCTCATTATCAGAGGAAAGGTCGGAAGAGGATTCGTAATCAGTTTCAAGCATTAATTGATTTAACTGATCAAGAATTTCTTCATCAAGGCTTAGCTCGTTAATTTTTTTATTTATTTTGCAGAATCTTTTGGTGTGACCTTTTTTTCCACAATTATAGCAAGTAATATTGCTGAAATCTCTTTTGGTACTTGTTTGTTTATGGACAGATTTCTTTTGGGGGTTTTCTTTTTTAGGAAAATTTTTCCTTTTATGAAATCTTCTCTTTTTGTGAGAAAGGTCTGGGGGGCATTTTCCAGAGCATTTCTTTGATTTAGAATGATCAAAAGAAGGGTCAAACTGTCGGCAGAAATCTCCTAAGGAAGAATGAGTCAGTTTCTTCTCTTTTTTGAGTTTCTTTTGAAGTTTGATGTCATTGCAGAGTTGGGAACCAATTTTATAAATGAAAGAATTGAGTTCACCATAAGATAGTAGATCGTATGGGATTGGATCCCCATGCAGTTCTCTTATCTTATCACGAACCTTGTTACCTATTAAAATAGGAAGTCCTGCAAGGAATTTCTCTTTCCAGAAAGGTTGATTGCAATCTGGGCGGAGAAGGACTCTTTGGAGGAAAATGTCTTTATATTCACGAAATTCACCAAGAGATCTACAGCTCATGTTTGAAAGTAAATCTTGGTTATGGTCGCGAATGATGGAAGGATCACCTATGAAATGCTGAGATATGGAATATATAAGGGTACTAACGGCATCCTGGACAGGGCAGCCGTAATCATCGAAGATGGTTTGACCTTCATTATCAACTTTTATAGCTTTTAAAATACCATTTCTTTGTTCTTCTGAGAGGTAATTATCCCACCAACCTTTTAATTGGCCAGTGAAACCAGCGATTAAAAGATAAGCAGTTTGCTCGTCAGAAGTGTCAGGAGTGGTTTTATAGGTTGTAGCAAGCATGATCATTTGGTTCAAGATGTTAATCAAGTTTTGCTCAGAGGTACCATCTATGTTCCATTCATAAATAGCATCTGAGGAATACTTGTTTTGAACTCGTTGGAAAGATTCTTCTAAAATCATATCAGGAGGGGTTGCCCTCGAGTAGTATAATTTTTGGGGTTCTTTCCAAGTCAACTTATTTAATTCAGGTTCAGAGTCTTCTTTATCTAAAACATGCAATTGGTTTTCAATTATTAAAGGTTTCTGAACTATTGGAGTATCTAAAACAAGGGGTTTTTGTTTTCCAAGTTTTAGATTTTTTCTTTTATCGGTTAAAGCCATAGCAAATTCTTTGCTAGTGGTTTTGGGCATTTCGAATGTTTTAAAAAGAGGAATTTTTAAATTTGAATTTTTAGAAAGAGTATCTTGTTGTATGGTTTGGGAAGATGAAGAGACAGCAGAGATTGAAGATTCAATTCTGTTGAGTTGGGTTCCAATAGTGTGAACGAATTGATTTGTGAAATTGTTTTGTTCTATAATTTTCTGGACCCCCTTGTCTTCATTTTCTGAAGGGATTTTAAAAGGAGAGGCAATGACTTCAGAATCTCTGTGGGAAATTTTTAATTTCCTTAGAGGAGGATGGTTAGACTCGATGATACTACCATCGTCTAATTTCCATTGATATTGTTTATCAAGGACGGAAATTTCTTTTTCACATAAAAAGTAATCTTCAAGCCAGTTAAAGAAGAATATATGATCTCCAAGCAGAAGCATGAACTCATAGTATTTTTCTTTAATTTCTTTAGCTTGGTTTCTGAATTTTTCAAAGAACCAGTTTCTAATTTCAGAATTTTTCTCAGAATAGAATTCCTCATTTAGAATGGTTTTGTTAGGTTTAAAATCTTTTTCTAGAACACAGACTTCTGGGTCATCATTTTCCATTTGAGAAGGAGTGGGTTCAAGGGACTCAGAGCCTTGTCTATCTTGGTGATAAACAGGTCTGGAGATCCCTGAGCTAGTGTCAATTCCACTAAGATTGGTTAATGGAGGAGCACTGGGTCTTATGAAAACGGGATTGGGGGTGGTACCTTGACTACTACTAGGAATAGTAATAATCGGAGGTAACACCGGATGAAGATCGACTGACCTTCGAGAGGAGAAGCTATGAAAAGAGGTTTGGGACCTAATATCGAGAGACCTTCTGGGGAATTGTATTGTTACTTTTCCCTCAGGGTGCTGGACGATATTTGTAGGTTCACTATTTTGGATAACAGGTTGTAGAACCTCTTGATGTTCTATTTCCCATTGGTCTGGAAGAGATACTTGATCCCAACGAATTGATTTGGGGACCATAGTATTAGATTTTGAAATGTCTGTTTGTAAAAATAAGGTTTCTCCCTTAGGGCTAATTTTGAAAACCTTACTATCAAACGCAGAGAGCATGACTTTGTAATGGACCTTATAAACAAGGGCTATAGGAATACAGCCTTCATCTATATGGTAATTATGAGTTTTGACTTGTAAAATTAATGAGTTCATAATTTTTTTATCATGCAAAGAAATGGTAAGGTTTGGAGAACAATCAAAATGAATCGGTCCTCTGCAGAGACTTGTTTCGACGGTGCTGAGGATAGATTCTTCATAGATGGTGAGACGGGAGTCTTTTAAAACAAGGAGGATTGAAGTGTTTAATCCTTCCTTCATTAAAGGTTTAATTCCAACTTGGACCATTCCAATGTGCAGGTAATTAAACTTCTGTTTATGTTTTTTAATGGATTGTTCATTTAAAAGGCGGATTTGAGAGTAAGAAGAAGAAAGAGGGACGTCTCTTTCTTCAGTAGAAATAATGTAATCAGATTTTTTGAACAATTTGTAAGATTGTTTTTCATAAATCTGATTGTATTTAATTTTTGGAATTTTCCAATTGTCGATAGATTTATTAAAATCTTCTATGGTTATTTCTTCTCTCAAGATAGGGCCTCGGTCATGAGACACCTCAGATATGGAACTGTTAGAAGAAGAATTTGTTTTTCTTAAAAAGTTCATTTTCAAGAGACTGATCTTCTTTCGATCAATTTCCCTACCGACGACGTGCTGACCAACGGCTTCACTGCCTCACCAGGACTTACTACCGGGACCACACTCGTAAAGGGGAAATTGCGGCGAAATAAATCAGGGTCTAAAAAACTTGCTTAGAAAGAATCACAAACCCTTCCCCCTTGGTATATATTCATATTGTAATTCCTTTGTAAATCTAATGAGTAAATACTTTATTTAAACTCTTCTTTTTTAGATTGGATTGTCTTAATGAGGAGATTATCATCAGTAAATAGAGTTTATGAGTTAAAATATGTGATGAGGTTTTCTAATAATTATTTTACTTTAATCAATAGTAATTGTAATTTAAAATTTTTATGAAGTTATTAACTATGTTGTTTCTTTTGATTTCAGGCGGATAGAATTTGGGGCAATTTTTTGTGGATTATTGAGGACTTAAGTTCTATAGCTTAGGTTTCATGTTACGTGTTTTGAATTATTTATTATTTATTTTATTTTTTGTGTTCATCTTTTATGGATTGTCAATATTGACAAATGCGAATTTTTGTTGTTGCATTCACTTTTATTTTGTTTAACTAAAAAAATGAAACAAAAAATGTAAAGAAAAATTAGTTGGTTCTCGAGTCTACCCTGGAACTGATTGACATGGCAGGTTTCAGGTTTCAATATATGCAAAGTAGGTTCCAAGTTCCAAAAACTAGAAAATTGGTTCTGACATGGAAGGTTCAAGTGGAACTTGAACCGATCTTGGAACCGCTCGCCCTTACTCAGCGAGGGATCGCTTGGTTGCGCGACCCCTGGTGACTCCAAATAGCGCTCACTGGGGTCACTTGAGGTTGTGCATCCTCAAGTGACGGCCGCCAATGCCAGAACTGGCTCGCTGGCGACGATCATCGTTTGGTGATTGCAAGTAGATTTTTTTTATTTACTTATTTATTTATATAAATATATAAACTAAATCATTTACAAGTCTAGCCAAAGAATTTTTTTTTTTGGTCAAAGATTACCAAAGAACTTTATATATATTATTATAAAATTATAAAGATTACCAAAGAACTTTACAATTACAATTTATCAAATACTATTTGTATTTCGAAAAAAAAAAGCCCTTTAACCTAAAGTCTCTGCATTTCCCAAAAAACTTTCCTCAAATGCCGAACTATACGCAACTTATTGAATATAGGGAAAAAAATTTGAGGTGTTGACGAGGGTCTAAAATGCTTAGTCATGAAAAAACTCAGACCAGCTCGAAATATCACAACATAAAAATATTCATTCAAAAACTTTAAAAACAGAAAACGTAAAGAATAAAAAATAAATAATTTATTCTCTAAACTCCCTAATAAAGCCATAAAAAAAAATCGAGGTACCTGATTGAACATCAAATGAGCGAGAAACGATTTGGTGGCAGGTAAAGGTGGTCGGAAATATGTTGAAACAGCCTCAGACAATGTTTGGTAGTTGGCCCCAAGGCTTGAAGCTTTGAATGAGCTTTTTCGATTGCAATTATCCGGCCCTCCAACACCCGAACCAAAAGTTCTCGTGTTCAACTCGTGCTATGTGCCAATAAGTATGCGGCCCTATTAATAAAAGGATTGGAAGGGTGGGGACGCTAGTATCATGATACGGAGTTCGATTCTGCAAAAGAGGCATAGCAAAAATCGGAAAGAGGAGAGTTAGAGATAGAACGATAAAAAAAACAAAAAAACAATTCGTGATGTGTGGAATTTGCTTGTGGATTTTAGAGGTATTCTTGTTAATTAATCTACGATTTATTGCGCCGATTGGATTACAAAAACTATTGCCCTCTAATAGTTGTTGTCTTTCTAGCCCTGCTACTTAACGAAAGTGGTCTGTTTCATTCGAATTAGGAATATAATAACTAACCCCGGATGTCCTTCTCAAAAGAAAAATAAAGCAATTCAGGTCTAGGTTCGAAAAACATGTCGGATGCTCACAGGTTCGCATGACTCGTCTACGTTGACCCAATGCGGTTGAAATTTCTTATAAGAGTAATCGAGCTTTAAACCTCCTAATAATGTCTCAGGCTCCTGATCTGGTTCGAGAATAACTTCAATTCTGTTGCATAACGTATAGATAGGATCCGAGTCAAAGGTCAGACCATTTCCTTTTCTTTTAACTTCATCTGGAATTCTTGGTCCACGTTTCGTAAAACTTCTGTGCCTAAATAAAATAATAATTAAGTATCTTAATCTTAATAATTAGAAAGCATGGCCAATCGAAGCTTCGGATTCCCTAAGTGATGTGTACCTGTTTTTTTTTTTGGTCGGAGATGTGTATCTGTTCAAAGCAGAGTCAACAAGCAACCAACCCAACAAGCAATAATTTAAGAATTAAAACATGCACTAACCTACAAAAATCGACATATTCTCTCATTCCGTGAACTCGTTTCTATTTGGGTCAAGGTTAGACCCCAAGCTGACCATCTTCTTCCTCCTCTTGATCATCTCTTCCCTATATAATTCCTAAACCCAAAATCTTTTTTTGTCAAGGAGAGAACAGAGGAACAAGAAAAACAAAGCGATCCCAATTACCACATCGATCCTTAATCTTCCATAAGCCCGCCATGTACGTCAAAACCGAACCCCATCTCGGCGTCGGCGGTGACAGCGATGACGTCCACTATGCCGAGCTCGAGAAGCAGATCATCCTGCTAATGGCGGACGACGGCGAGGACGATGATGTCGCCGTCGAGACCAAAACCAATTCCTCCAGACGATTAGGCTTTCCGAGCAATATAAGATACGAGGCTGCTTCCAACTTGGGCCAATGGGGAAATCATGATTCCAGGTCGGTCCCAGCTTGGCTTTTGAATTTGTGGAGCAGTGGCAACGTTGGCGGGACTGGTGTGTTCATTCCTCAGTTGGTTCAGAAGAGAAGAAGACACAACTTCGGTGAGTTCTTGGATTGCTAATTCGAGAATCACCCTGATTTTTTTTTTCTTGTTATTTTGGTTTTGGTTTTTGGGATACGACATATGAATCTAATCTATTGATCATGTCTGAAAGTGCTGATGTTAAGTTGGTGCATGTTTGCAGGAAGGACGAACAACCGCAGGAAATTAATGTACAAGCAAGTGGAGCAGAAGATGCACAAGTGATGGTTTAGAAATCATTTTTCATAACGTCTGATATACGACATCAATTTTTTTTGTAAATGTTTGTTTCCAAGCAACGACGTACATAATAAGAATCATTTATTTATGCCCTTTTGAATTAGATTAAATTAGTGAGGATGGTGGCCTCAGCTTAGGCTTATCTTTTCCACATGGCACAGCCTAATGCTAATTTAATAACCTATGTAAACGGTGGCGGTTAATTCGATGCTTCATTCTCTCTTTTTACATTTTACCAATTGAGTCCATCCGATCAATTAAATCCGCCTGCACATTGGACCACATAAGCCTAAGTCGATTCTCTTCGTGTCCAGTCTTTCTCCAATTTGACACGAGAATCTGATGTGGTAATACTAACCATCCCAGGATTTCAAGAAAGAAATTTTGGATGGGCGCAAGACAGGCCAAACTACCTGAATCACCCCAACTGCTTCGGAGAACTAATGCATGGTCATTTCAATGCATATCAATTGACAAAAGAAGTATTAACAAGGCCGTGCGTAACATCAATTGACAGAAGAAGAATTAACAGAGTCACTTGTGACATCAATTGGCAAAAGAAGAATTAGCTATTTATCCACAGTTACACCGCAGCACCAGCCTTGCCGAGAAAAACTGATCTAGCTAGAATGAGTGATAGACACAATATGCACAACCCAAAGAACCTAATTCTTTTTCTCATAGATAGCTTATTAAGATAATTAAGTGCTTCCTTCTCACTGTCAACTATCTCAAACAGTAAATGTATTTTGTATCCGACCATCGAACCTATTGTGTGTCAAAACTTCTGTCGCTCTCGCACTCCTATGTTGAAGACGCTGATGTAGCATCTCCGATAACTGGTTGAAGAACTCAGCATCCCATCTATGAATCAATTGGGGATCTTCTGCGAAGCAAATGTAGATAGATGTAACAGCACTTTCCACCACAGCCATTGCTACTCCAACCTGAAATAGATTATCTAAGCCGTGAGAAAAGACGAAATCAAGTGGTCATAGAGCAATAAACAGGGATGCCAGGAAGTCCCAAAGTCAGGGCATATGTCAACGGCGACAAGAAGCCGTTCTTTTAGTGCGATATTTCATTTCAGACTGGCCCACATTCAAAGCAATCAATTCTCAGCATACATACTATACTGTATCATAATGGCATATACTGTGCATTTGGGACAGAAAAGTACTAAAAAGAAGTTCATGAACCTTAGAACCAAGCAGGCAAAATCAGCTTGAAAAAAATGCTATGCTGTTATACTGTCGACTAATAAATTATCGCCACTCTAAAATGACAAAGATTGTAGATATTTGGCCACAGAGAGAGAGAGAGAGAGGACTTACCAAAACCATACCCATCAACATTGAAGTGGAGCCAACCATAACAACTCTATCATTAGACTTAAACCAAGCCCAAACTCCGGCGCAAGTTCCAGTTACAAGCCCTCCCAAGATGGTGCCCATCAACAAAACAGCGCCAGAGCAATCATATGCAACAAGTGCTTCAACCCCAGTGGACTGAAATAACTCCCACGCATCTCTTGCAGAATGGTTAAAGCTTTTACCATAAACTGCAATCTGATAAAAAGTTAAAAGGATTGTCACACAATGATATATCATAATACCATTGAAAATGCTCAGTGTTGAAAGAGAAAGGAAAACTCAACAAAAGAAATATCGAAAGATTCAATATGGAGAAAAGCAAAGAACTTATGCTGCAAGCTTGAGCTATGCAACATTCACAGTAGTGTAACAGGACTAGAATATAAGGAGCTAATAACTTTGCAAATGCCAGCAATTTGAGGATCAATTTCTTTTCCAATCAAATGCAAGTGTGGAACAATGTCATTATAACTAACAGAACATTTGATGAAAGCTTCTTGTATATGTCATACTATTACAGCTGACCAAATAGAATATTTATGACTACCACCTCAAAAGGAATAGATATACCACAGCCATTATCAGCATCAGAAATGAGACCCTTTTCGTGTTATTCCTGTTTCTTCTTTGTAAGCTGACCATATGTAGTTCTCTTTCATTCATATCATAGCTAGTCCCTCTATTCCTTCCGTACAACTAGAATCAATCCAGGTAAAATGATTCGTTGTCTTTACAAGTGCAATGAATGTCGGAGGTGAATTTCATAATTCAAACAGGGTTATACTGTTTTAAGTACTTACACTGACTTCATTTTGCACATATGTGATACCTGCAGATATAAGATTATCAGGATTTCCTTTATTGTACCATCTGGAAGCTGACAACTTAATTGTTGATAAGATTTCATTTTTTACGGATCAAACATCGATTACCAAATATTCTCAAAATTCATCAGATTGTAATGGGAGCAGTCCGCACATAAAATTTTTCTCAATCCCCCTCAACTCCACATTTATTGCATGCTTAAATACCAATCAAGGCCAACCGGCCATATCTTTTGCTTCTCGCTTTTTTTTCCTGCCATACATTTGAGCAACAAAATCATTTCCATCTGTCCATATTGTATGCCTGTGCATTCTCAAGTTTCTAGTTCTAACTACCAGTCACGACTACAGTGTATATTCGCACCAGTGAAACTTCTCTGATTTTAGTCAACTGTATACGCTTTTCGTTCAAATAACCAGACACCTATCACTTTCAAACAATGTTTTTCATCACTCGTCATATTCTTAAGTTCCAAAATTATAAAAATGCTTCCCCAACGGAACCATTCATTAAGGACCAAAATGAGGCAGCCATAAATGCCCTCCTGTAATGCCACTACAACTAGCACTAGCAATCAAGGGATAGTAGACAACACTAGCTCAACTGTCAAAGGTAGCATTGTAAAACCATACAACGGAACACACTCTCCGAAATGCCAAAAAAAAATATGATATAACTGATATCTGAACCTTAGACTGATTTACCTACATCGAAGCTGATTGGTTTTCCAAAAAAAATAAAAATAAATAAGCAGACTACCAAGAACAGGAAAGGTACCTGTACATAAGCATACTTGTTGAAAAAGCGTACAAGTGTCTCCACGAGGTTGAAGAGAAAATCCACACAGCAGAGTAGACATTCATTGTTGCCAATCTTCGACCGGAATCCCCTGATCTGGCAGATGTATTAAGCAGGAAGAATGAATTAATGTTGCCAAATTTGAAAATACCAGTGACATGCCAATTAGAGCTAAATTGCTCGGTGTCTAGAGGAGAAATATAAGCCAAACAGCATACCTCCCAACGCAAGGTCCGTATTGCAGCAGTAAATAGTGATCCGTAACATATGCTTCCAAAAGATGTAGTCACAGCATACCGAAGTGTATTCAATAATGAGTTTTGTGGCATTGACAATGATCGTCGACCTCCATGGATGAGAACCAAAAACACCAAACCAGACACTATTACATGCACGGTATTGCAAAGAACTGCACCTGTCCAAAATAAGCTTACAGAGAGCACCTGCATGTGAATAATAATTCGTTACAGAATTCATCAACTTCATCCTGTCAGCTCTACTCATTCTTTGGTTGTAGATTATATCCCAAGTTTGTTCAGACAAATAAAGAGCAAAACTTGCCAGCTCACCAAAAGAAGCCACCAGCGTTTACCATCATCCATGCTTGATGCAATGACACCAGCTGCTCCGAAGGACCATATTACCATCCATAAAAGCATAACCAGCATAAACAAATATGCTATTCTCGTAACTTCAGGCAGGTTCCATACCATCTTGACAGCCTTCTGAAGCACCAACATGGTAAATGGAAGTCTGCAAAAGAAAACAGTAAAGTGAGTGAAAGACTAAGAATTGGTAATTCTAGGACCATTTAGACGGCAGAAATTCTACATGCACGTGAAAAACATGAAGGAGACTTTTACATAAACTTTAAATTCTGCTCGAACGAGGGAATCCCTCTCCCCTTGCCCCATATTAGGTCTAACTTGAGCATGTACACTCCTCAACAACTGAAGTCCACATGATCCTCTCACTATTGCTCTCTATCAATGTCGAAGGACAAAGTTTGTCTGTTAAGGATACCACATGGGTTCATTTAAGAAAGAAAATCAGATATCAAAGTCCATTCAAGTGTAAAGTCAGTTAATATTCCTATTCAAGTGTAAACCCTAAACCCTAAATACGGCATGTATGATTAATGAAATCCAAATCATAGGAACAACAAATGCTAGTGCAGAGTTGAGTTTTTAGAACCTTCATTTCTGTCATCCTTTACGATGTAATAATCTAATATAAATCCAGTCATCTACTCCAATCAAACATGAAAATTCACAAAAAAAAATGCAATCTCTACCTGTCTATAACAGATATCACATACAAAAACTGCAGTGCAGCTCCAACTGCGAAAGCAACACCACAGAAAAAGTGCTCACCCCAGAAGCACATCACACTAATCACGGCGAGATAAGTAGTCAACAAATGCACCGACACTTTCATCATGTGGTTAGCTTGAGAACCCAGAAACAACAACCACATCCATGCGAGAAGAGTTCCTGCACCACCAGCAACGGCATATAATGGCCAGTATTCCTCCGTCAATCCGGCATCACTATCAGATGGCACGCGGGTTAACTTGTCAAGATTTAGTCTGTCCGATTTCTCAAACCTGTTAAGTCCGAGAACTCCAAGGATAAGACTGAAACCAAGCAAGTGGATCAAAAATATTGCTAACCAAAAAACATCCCTCCAGCGCCTTGAGGGCGGAGAAGCAAGTATCTGACTAGAATCATAGCTTCTTCTACTCCTCCCAACATTCTGCAGTGGAAAGGGTAAACAAATAGTTAGATGCCCGAATCATTTTACACCAATTTAGACTAAGCTCCGATTCAATCCAGGGACAAATAAGAAAGGGAGGGCCAAAAGAAACGGTAAGACCAAACATCAGCCTAACATAGTCGGGCAGGGATAAAATAGGAAATTGGTATGGTGAACGTGTCGATCAAATAGAAGGAATCAACTAACCAGTTAGAAGGGAAGCAACGGAGGCTGAAAAGATCTGAAACCTAACATTTTACAGAAAATCCACAAATACCCTGTCCTCACTTTTACCAAGTCATAACGTAAGAAAAGACTGTACAACAACTAAAAAACACCATTTGAGAGACGACGGATTTCGCAAGGATAACCAACAGGCCACACTTGGCGCAGCAAACTGGCGGGCTTCATCAAAGCGATCTAAAAATTCTAGTCTCCGGACAGCAACTAACGACTCCGCAAAACTTTTCCTTTAAAGCAGAAAAAAAAAACCACTACGTTCAAGTAACTACAAGCAATTAGAAAAAGTGAAAGTGATTGCTTCAGGATCCAAATCGAGATGGCCGCAACAAGGGCGATTGGTGATTGGGCGGAACTGAACTTACCTCGTCGGCAGCGACGATGGAGCCCAATTCAGGGGAAGAAGAACTCTGCGAATCGCTCATCCTCAACCTCAGATCAAATGGGGATCAGCATTTTCTCCCCGCGAAGTCAAGGTGGTCCGGTATAGGTTCAAGTTCGAAATTGAATAGTATAAAGAGAGAGAGAAGATGACTGCAAGGTGAAGAAGAAGCGAGGAAGGTCAAAGATGAATTACAAATTGGAAATTATTAGGGTTTTAGTTTAGGCAAGACTTAAATCGACGACCAATTCATTAAGTTTGACAGGAAAATGGAGAGAGGGAGAGGGAGAGGGAGAGGGAAGGAACGAGAAACTGAAACTCAACGGCTAAAGAGACGACAATAGATTCGTAATTGAAATTGTCTTCTTCTTAATTTCATCGGATAGAGTTTTCTTCTTATTTCCGTGCAAGAATAATCGTCGATCGCTCTCAGTCGCACGCACGCGTTTGAAAATTTAGACCATACTCTTATTTAATTTCTTTTTCCAAGCAACAACAAAAAAAAAAAAAAAACTGCCCTTAATTGAACTTACTAAAAACAAAATTGCAATTCAACGACATCCAAACCTATCCTATCGCAAGCGCCGCAAAAGCCGTGATCGTTGCCAATTACGGTCGGCAAGATGCAGGGCGGCGGATGCAAATATCTTTAATTTTCGAGGACGAAATGGCAAAGAAGTTGGTAACTTCATTAATTCGGAGAGGGATGATTTAGAATCTACAGTATGGATCGGTGAAAGTGGTGTTGTGCACCTAACAACTCTTAGTTATTTGAACACATGCTGGAGCAAAGGAGGCGAATGAGCATTCCCTATGAATAACTCCTTGGGGTTGCCTGTACAATTCTCATTACTTAGTGCATATTGAACAGGAAAAATACAGGCAATTTTCAGCTTTCAAAGGTTGGATTTTTCCCATGAAGTTGGTCTTTAGGACTTCCCCACCACCTTAAGCATTGCTTAGTTTGCAGCGCTTCTAATAATCTTAAAGATTTAGAAACTTGTGCATAATCTCCTATTTTAAAGATTGAAAAGTTTGGACCTTCGGATCCCTATCAAGATAAGAAGCAAACACTCCACCCTACCCTCAAAATATGTCTATAGCTGTTCATTTGAGGCTTCAATTATTTGGCGATAAATGAACGATCGGTAAAATATTCCCTTAAAAATGATCGTCTGTATCGCTTACAAAAAAAAAAATGAAGGAATAAAAAATATATTTTCATCATCTACGAAAATGTGTGCACGTAAATTGCAATAAATGAGGAAAATATTTCTCATCGACTAATTATTTTAAACGATAAAAGCGGCTATTTCTGAGAAGATATTTTTCAAATAATTCCTCTTTTCGCGAAACAAACATGAGCGTAAATGTCATCAACATTTTTGTTCATGTTGTTTTTCACGCAGGGTCACATGCTTTGGCAAATTTCGAAACATTTTGCTCCCACGTGGAATAATCATGGCCTCCAGAAAAGAAAGAAAGAAAGAAAAATAGACTTATACGCCATACCTTCAATGTAAGGAAAATTTTACACAAATGATCTCGTCCGCCCTCGATTTGAGGATTGTAACTACCCACTCCCTCTGATCAATAGCGTATAAAGCCGTATGTGTAAAACCTTATACCGTCGAAGTATGCCAAAAAGAAGAAGGAAGAATCATAATCTAAATAACCAAGTAATACATGAAGACAGGACCATTAATTTTACCAAAATAAGTTGCTTCAAGGGAAGATTACCGTAATAGAATATTCTTCCTCAAAGAGATCAAGCCTCTCGTTTGAAGTCAAAGGACATGATCCAAATGAGACGGTCGTTTTCATTACTAGGAAATTGCGTTGCCGTGTGGTTTTAAGCCAATGCATTAATTTCCCAAGGAAAGTTCCTTATTTTCTTGGGTCTTCGACGTCACGACTTCAACTTAAAAATTGGGTGTATAATCAAGAATAAAACTTCTTGCCCACGTTATTGCCCATTACTCACACGCATGATGCCCGCTCCGTTGACTTTGATTCCACGATTTGACCCATCCGAAATTGTCGATAATACTTAATAGCATAGAACACAATCAATATCGATTTTGGCTCCGTTTGTTTCGCGAGAAATGAGTGATTTTGAAAAAGATCAACCTAAAAGTGATTACTTGTATCGCTCGCGAAAGTCAAACAGGAAAATATTTCATCATTCACGAAAATGTTTAAACATAAATTGTTATCGATATTAAACACATTATCCATTGATTAATTAATTTCTTCGATACAAGTGGTCGTTTTTAGGGAAATTATTTTTAAATAATTCATTTTTTCGCGAAATAAACGAAGTATTAAACAATGCTTAATCACATTTTATTAACGTGTCGTATAAATGGGTCGTATTCGTAAATTGTTTGCCTTTTCTCCACCTTTAAAAGTGGATCAAAAGGGGATAAAATTCCTTCTTTCTTTCTTTTAGGAAAATAACTTTAATGCGACTTAATTTAAGTGAATTATCACAATGAATGAGAAGCAAAATCAAGGCTGTGGGCTCTTTTTCACGTGCATGAGGACAAATGCATGAGCGGCGTTGGGTGGAACTTTGCCTCTTTGCTTCACGACTCTCACGGGGGTAGAAAACAAACACGAAAAAAGAAAAGGAATTACCAAAAACAGATTCGCATGTCAGTTGGTGGGATCTGAACGAGAAGTCGGCATAGCAGTTGAGACCATCGGAGATTTAGCCATCGCCGCCGACGACCATAGCTCAATCGAGGGGAGGAGTTATGGTGTATATATATAGCGACACGGTCCGAATCGAACAAGTTTAGGAGTGCACGAAAACCGTTTAGAAATAGAATTTCTGTTCCAAACCTATTTCTGGAACAGGTTTGGAACAGAAACTCGTTTGGTAACGTAATTCTATTTTTCGATTTCTGGAACAAAAAGTTGTTCCAGAAATAGATTTGGAACAACTTTGAGAAACAAAAAATTTTAGTTTCTGAAAGAAATAGAAATAGAATTTTTGTTCTAAGCCGTCGGTCGCTGCCCCCAGTCGTGGGTCGCCGCCACTAGTCGCCCGCCGCCGCTTACTTTTATTCTAGAAGTAAAAATTTTCAACTGTTGTCAAACAAACTTCTGTTCCAGGATAAAAAATTTATGTCGTTATCAAACGTATTTTTTAGTTCAAAAACTCATCCAAAACTAGAAATAGAAAAATCTATTTCTATTCCGAAGACCTATTTTTAGAACATAATGGTTTTCATTCACCTCCTCAGTCCCTTTCTATTTATTTGTAAGAAAGTTCTTTTCTCACCAAAAAGAAAAGTATTGTGTCTGTTTTAAAATATTAGGGTTAATGCTACGAAAAATCCCAAACTGATACACCTGTGACAAATTTACCCTAAACTAGTATATTTGTGACAAATCTTTCCTCCATTAGTTTTCGTTAAATTTTACCATCAAATTGTTGAGTTGGATAACACGTGGCAGTTGACGGGTGTACCGTTTTGGAATTTTTACCCTCTGTTTATTACAGATATATCAGCTTGGTGGTATTAACTTGATTTCACGGAAACTAAGGAAGGGTAAATTTGTCACATGTGTACCAGTTTAGGGTTTTTGGTGATTAAAAAAAATTAGTTTGGGGTAAATTTATCATAGTTGTACTAGTTTTGGTTTTTGGTGATCAAAAAAATAGTTTGGAAAAAATTTATCACAGGTGTACCAGTTTGGGGTTTTTGGTGGTCAAAAAAATAGTTTATGGTAAATTTATTATAGGTGTATCAATTTGGAGTTTTTCGTGCTATTAATCCAAAATATTACGCACGGAAATCTTACCATATTATTTCGATTTCAAGAGCTTTGATTGTGTTGGATGGTTTGAGTTCGAAGAGCCGGCAGTGTTTGAGGCTTTGAGACGCTTCTGATCCAACAAATCTTATGTGGGCTTTTAGCCGGTAGCGTGTGAGCTCCGTCAAGAAAATAGGCCCATTCTCTAGTATATATCAAAATGAGTGGGTGGGGTATATAGCATGAGGGAGATGTTGCTTAGTCCACAAATTTTCATTCATCTTTCATTTTGGTGACTAGGTGTTTTTTTTTTTTTTTTAACTCTAGAGTTTTTGTCTTTGTTTTTTCTTTTTCATGCTACAGAAGGTGAGTGAATCTTCATTGTTCTTTTACATCCGATGTTTGAACAACGTTGGGAATTCTACTCTCGCTGTTGTTCCTTTTGTGTCAATTAGTTTGATTCTAGTGACAAATCTTCGAGGCTTATATATCACTAAATGTTGTTTCACCCGAACAATCGGACAATTGCATGCGAATCGTTCTCAAATGAATTCAAAATTGATTATTGTGTGCCACTCCTTGAGCCTTATTCTGATAAGTATACGTATCAAATCATGGAATGATTAATTTAACCAAATACAACAATATAAACTTGATAGCATTATCACGGCGAAGATGATTCGTCGCCAAAATAGTTGGCCTAATAGTAAACGAGTCATCAATCTTCCAAGAGTTCGATTCATGTTGTAAGTAGACATCTAAAACGGTTTCTGTTGCGTTGTCTAGCTGTATTATATCTCGCGTGGACTCGTGCTTTGGCGACGCTGCAATGACGGACTCGCCAACCTTAGACGTTCAAGTCGCGAGTTGGTGCAAAGTAATTATGATTCAAAGTGAAAATTGGCGTGGATTCGCAATTATTTCTGGAAAAGAGTTTATTTTAAAAGAAAAAGATTTAGCTCTATTGTACATCTAATTCTTTGCAATGTGAAATAAATATAATGGGATTGGATGTGTTGATGTGGTCCAAGCAATTCCACTTTCAATTGCTTTTTATTGTGCTTTATATCTCAATGATTTAGAGTCATACGATATTGAATGGAGTAACTAAAGGAAAAACACACAAGAAAATGTAGGAAACATTGCAAATTTCTGGATATAATTACTGTACAAGTACAAGCAATTGAATAAAACACAGATGCTCAAACTTTTTGTGGCTCTATTATTCACGCTTCTTCATCCACGTCCTTGGCCTAACCAGTAAAACATAAAACTAGACTCAGCTCATGGCTCGTGCCACGTCGACTCGTCCAGGGGCATAACCGCCAATTCAGCAGACGCCAAAAAACCCATAACGAGCCGCTCAGCATTTATTGGGCACGAACCCGATCAGCGAGCTCCTCCGGTCGAAACCCACACGTGTCCCCTGCTGCTGCACGTTCCCCAGTATCGACAGCCCCGACGACGTAGGCGCGAACGCGAAGCAGAACGTGCCGTTCGAGTCCACCGGTATCATGTAGTTCTTCGCCGGCAACGCCCACTCCTTCCCGTCCCCGAACAGCAACGCCACCGCCGGCACCTCCACGCTTCCCTTAGACGACAGGTCGTAGCACGTGTCGAACAGCGCTAAGCCCTCCACCGCCGGCAGCCCCCGCGTGCCCCTCGCGAACGCGTCGCGCATCGCCTCGTACACCTCCGCCCGCAGGCGCGTGACCGCCGTGCCCGAGTCGACGATGATCCCGCCGCTGCCGTCGCGGTCGAGCTGGAAGGCCGTCTCCGGGAGCTGCAACGGGTCGCCGCCGACGCTGATCCCGGTAAGGCCCAGGTAGAGGAAGGTGTCGAGATGGGGGTTCCGGATCAGCGGCGCGGTGACGGAGTTGGGCGGCAGGGGCGAGCCGAACTCGAGGGTCGAGGCCGAGTCGGAGTCGCGGTCCACGAGGCAGTAGGAGAAGGAGGATGCGTTGAGCTGGGACGGGAGCGACAGTGAGCCGCCACCGAGACCGAGCAGGCCGGCGGCGCCCACGAACAGCCCCTCGTTGTTGTGGCCGCAGCCGATGGCCACGTCCCTGAGCCGAGTGGAGCCGAGGGTGATGGTCTCCGTCACGAAGTCGCCGACGGTGAAGGAGCCGTCGCCGTAGGATACCTCGTAAAGGCAGCTTCCGTTGTGGCACTCGGAGATGTCGAGCGATCTGCGAGCACAGCACGGGACGAATTAAACGATAAAATAATATCTGCACGATCAATTTCATTCGACGAGAATACGATGACGTAGCACCAGTTAACGTTTCTACCTGCATTGTCGGGCGTCGCAGGAGAGAGGGGAGAAAGAAGCCGAGGAAGCCGGCTCGAAGATGGGGTCGGCTTGCTGGTAGCAGTCGGCGCAGGGGGCGCACTGCACCCAGTTGACATCGCTCCCGGTGTCGATGACCATGTAGACCTGGCTCGGTGGGTCGCCGACGCCGAGCCGCGAGAAGTACTCGCCGCTCCCTTGGCTCGTCCCGGACACCACGGGACTCTCGAAACCTTGGGCTCCGATTTCTCTCTGCGTGCTCGCGTCGAGGGGCTTCAGATCTGATTTGGCAATGCCATTGACGGCCAGATCTAAGCGAGCCGCGAGCGACTTGACTCGGGCCGAGTCGCGCTCTAGCCGGGCCAATGTCAAGGACCTGTAGTCCCACTGCGAAGGTTTCTGAAGCGAAGCCCGTGAATGCAGCTGGAGCGTGAAGGAAGACGAGGGCTCAGCTTCTTCGTGTTGGCGAAGCGGTATCGTTTGAGGGTCGAGGGAGAGGACGCTGAGGGCTTTATGGACAGAAGCACTGACGTCAAGGACGGTGGTAGTGGTGGTGGTGGTGGTGGAGAAGGTGCGAGAGCTCGCCAATGCAGTAGAGAAGGAGAGGAGAATGAAGAGAAGGCAAGAGAGAGAAGTGGGGTTCGCCATTTTTTGGATGGAGAGAGAAGGTGATGGAGCTCTATGGGATTATAAATGGGGCGGGCATGGGGATGGGGGCGATTATTGATGTCAATCACGCCATTCTTGACGGGAGCTAAAGAAATTGAAAATGTTGGGAAGAGAGAGAGAGAGAGAGAGAGAGAGAGTGGAGCTCTCTTCAATGGAGAAGGGTGGGGAGCTTCAAAAAGAGAGAGTGATGGTGTTAGATCCTGAGAGAGCGGGCTTTGCATGTCCTGTGGATAATTTCTTCTCTTTGACTCGCTCACGTGTCTTGTCTTTGTTGGCATCGCCAGCTCCAAGCCAAGAAAGAGAGGGCAAAAAAAGAGAGAGTCTTTGATGGCATCGTCTGGTCTCGAGGGAGTTGAAAGAGACGAGACCCCCCCCCCCCCCCCCCCCCCCCTCTCTCTGACTGAGTTGGATAAAGAAAGAGCGAGTGGTAGAAAGAGAAAGTGAAAAGAGAGTGAGGGTTTTGATTTGATTTGATTAGTAGCGGGACAATTTGTAAAGCGGGGTAGGTGTCCTATGATGCCTTGACCCTTGTGGGTTACATTTTCTTTTTTTCACTTGTTTCTTGACCGGCTATGGACCCATTTCAAATGGGTCTCGTCCGACACAGGAAAGCAGGACGATCACGGGCTTCATGATAATTTGAGTTGGATACAATACAAGCAAAGATGAATTTTGGGGTTCAAGTGGGGGAGCCATGAAGCCATTGGGAATACGTGCCCGTGTTCTCAAAAGCACTTGTTAAGTACCTCTCCGCAAGAAAGCCCTTTTCCAACGGGAGATCTCGTGTAGGTTGCCTTGGTTCCACCATCGAAAGGAAGCGTTGAGATAATTACTAATGCTGCAATCAGATTCTTTGTATCTCACTCTATGAGCGTAGCGAGGTTGTCTATTATTGCATATGATTGCCGCGGCGATATCAAAGCTGTTTCGAGACGAAAGATCTAGCTTTTTAGGTTCTCCGAGGCAGCTGGGAAAACACTTTTGTTGGCCACTCGGTAGAACATAACCGGCCTATCATCCAATTTGAAGCGATTCACGTTCCTTGGTACATTCTATTAGTGTTGGGCATAACACCACTCTCCCGGCATCTAGAAGGCATTGTGACCATCCGATTTACGAAATACCCTTCATGGTTGCTACTGGACGCATAGGGTAGTAAACACTACCACACATTTTGTACGCACTCTTAAGTTAATGTTATGTAATTACTTCATTTTGTCCAACCAGGATGAGTGATTCTTAGCACTTTAAAACTTTACAAACTACCACAATTTCACTAATCTCCGAGTTCTGCATTGCACCGTGGTAACTCTCCGCTACCTTGCATCTTATTAAGATAATTAATGCAGTGTGTTTATTTAAAACACGATACAAGTTTATAGCAAGGTTTTGATATCGATTGGTTGAAAGATGCCCAATAGTTTATAACCATCGGATTAATTACCTTTTTGTCTCAATTTGCCCCTTTAATAATATATTTTTCCAGCATTCTATACGTTGTGTTTGTTAATTGGAGTACTGGACCAAATAGTGTCTCGGTAAAACTTCACCGGTAACCGGTTGAAGTGGGAGAAAATTGGTATTCTTTTCACTTGAGATGCTTTTTTGACCTACGGACATAGTTTTTTTTTTCCTTTACAAATGCTTCGTTTGTTTCGCGAAGAATGTGATATTTCTGGAAAAATATTTTTCAGAAAGTTATTTTATGGAATAATGACAATATTTTTCGATATTTGGCTGAAACCTGAAAATGAAATAGAAAATATTTTTATTTGATTTTCTTAGAAAAATTACCAATAAATTCAAATTTTTCTAATTATATATTTTCATTTCTTTTTCTTTTTTCCTTCGACCCCAACATCACCCTCCAACACCTCATCCGAATCTGGTCTGACTTAGCCCGCGGCACCAGCTCGGCCGACCTCGCCGCCGAGCTGCCCCCGCCTCCAGACTCGCCTGCCTCTCGTGACCGCGTCCTCGCGGTAGGTGGCGCCGGCGTATGCGTGGACTACTGCCGAGGATCCTGTGGTTCGCGAGCGAGTTGGAGGAGAACTGCAATTTCCTGGCAAGGATCGAGGGTTTCCCAAGGTCGCCCGAGGCCGGCGAGCGAAGATGAAGAGAAGGCAACGCGAGGGAGTTGTCTCCGAAGAGGTAGCAAACGCGGGAGGGAGCTCCGCCGGGGCAGCAGAGAATAACACAGGGAAGAGATTGGTGAGGCAGAACAATAAGCTTAATCATTTGGAGAAAGGTAGATCAAGAATGCTTATGGTTTACAGCAAGATGATAGTCAGATGAACCTTTCAGGAGCCCATTAAGATGCCGTCACTTTATATGTCAAGGAAATTATAAGAAACGAAAAACCTCCCGCGGAAATATAAGCATAGTTGTTTGTACTTTTTAAAATAGATGCCGATCCATCGACAGACCCTCATGTATATTGTGTTTCATGTTCTTACCTTGTCGAATAAGAACGGTTTTTGAAGTTCGCTGATGACGCGACTCGAATTTATGACTCGGGAACGGACAAATTCGGCACTTGACCACAGATCCAAATGTACTGGGGGGTTATAATGGAATCGTTTCTTTTATGGGTTTACAAGATGAGGAGGGAGTTAAGGTTGATGTCTTGTATTCTGTTATCCAAGAAATTATGAGGTGGTTCCGAAAGGTCCCCCGACGACTGAACAGCACGGGGGTCCCTCTCCCCGGTGAGCGGGCGGGAGTTGCGAGGGCAGCGCCCCCGAGCCGCCAGAGGCGTTTTATGTTCAGTCATAGCAGGATTTATATGGGAAAGTTAAATATTTTAGGCTACGTGGGCAATTTTATAATTTGTGCCATGTACGGTTTCGCTATATATATTTAGGGCGAAACACGTCTTTATGGTAGAGAGAGAGAGTGTGAGAAGAGCGGCTGTACACTTTTCTACGTTATTAGTGAAACGGATCTCTTCTCCCCTTGGACGTAGGTAGGCGGAACATCTCTCATGCTGAACCACGTAAATTCTTGTGTTGTGCGAATTTCCATTGCTTTCTTGCATCGTTGATAGGATCGAATTTAGATATTCGACAGAGGGGTGATCCATATAGCTATTCTGGCCGTTACAAGAAATGATTTCACACCCGCTAAGAAACATTCGATATGAGACATAAATACTTGGTTCATTTATAGATATAGGAGTTTATCACCGCAGCACTATTTGCTTATCAGAAATCAAGAAAGTCACTCCACATGAGATAACACTTGTCCAATACACGCCGATCATAAGTACACTTGCGACATGACTTGAACTTGTGATTTCATGAGTGATATTGTGAACTTTTTATCATTGGGCTGCCACGTTCGGTGGTACAGTAATATTTGTCCCGTGTATTCGACATAGACGCTGGCCGATATTCAACGGTAGACATGTAGATCATTGAGATATAGCAGCCACCAAAGATATAGTCCTTTCACTTTCTTCTAATTAGTGGGTGGTGGGATGCTTACAATCTTTAGCTTTCCCACAAAGGTAAAAGCTTCTTTATGGAAAATCCTTGACCTCGATGCCTCCAAAACAATGCCTTTTCTCATCTCTCTAATATAAATATACGTATTAAGTGAGAGATTGGGTGATACCAGCATCCCAACTGGACTATTTGAATGATTATTATTATGGTTACTACTGTTGTTATTATTTGACAATATGTAGATGAGAAAGAGATTCTTCTTTACATAGGTGTCCTTTCTTTTCCGGGGTTGGCTCGTGGCCAATTTGAAGAGGTCTGTTCTAGGATATTGATCATTAGGGTTTCCTGTTCATAACAATCGTTGTCAATTGTCATTCTTATGGGAGAGATTAGGTAGGAATTTCGATAGCAGAAATCTAATCCCTTCTTATACGTGACAAATTCTCCGCATTACTAACTGAAGATGTCAAAATTCAACAACTCGTTCGCTTTTTCTCGTCTGTCATATCTTATTTACGAAATTATTTTCTGAGGTACTTCGCGTGCCCAAACTTCATCTAAAATGAAAGTCATCGTCACAAAAGAAATCTACATCAATTTGCGTGCTTTAAATTCAAGTGGAAGCATATAACAACCGGTCAAGATCTTGCATACGAGTTGTATTCAATCCATGTTGCTTTGGATTGTAGATTCGACCTATTAATGAAAGGGAACATATTTCAAAGCCCACATAACCATCTTATGACGTTCCGATTTATAAGGGAAGAAATTTGTTAGCGAGCATAATTCTTGAGGCAATTGTTATTGAACATTGGTTTATGTCGGATATGACAAGATTTTGCAATGTGGCGTCCATTAGGTCATCAAGCATTAGGTCTGGCCCCTTCAATAATTTGAAGTGGTTGAAAGCTGTATCATAGAGAAGCTGCTTTTACCTATAGTCAGATCACGTGAAAAATGAAAATAACATATTGATAAGCCGGCCAATAAAAGGAAAAAAAAAAGAAAAGTTTCAAAATTTAGATGCAAAGATTATTACAATGCATATCCCGTAGTAATATGATTGGTCTGTTATACATCGTCCGCCGGGCAATCAATGTATAAAATAATGTTTCGTGTCCTCGTGTTATTATTGGTATAGGCAGTTTCCTCTTATGGTGGTAATGTGGGATGCGACGTTAAGGTAATCAACTTTCCCAGGAGTACCACACTCAAGAAGAAAAATTGCTGCCATGTTTATTTACATGTAAGCAAAAGTTAAAAGCACATTTCCTTGCTTGCTTGCGAAAATTTAAAGCAGTTAGCTCAAAACATGTTCATCATGTGGCCGAGTGAAGCGCACTTGTGTGAAGCAGAATGACTCGATCGAGTCTCGAGAGACAGAAAGATTGACTAGACAGAATGGCCAATGACAGAAACAAATACATTGAAAGAAGGTTTTCGTTCTTGGTTTGGGGGCTTTCGGGGCTCCTCTCGATCTTGTTCGTTGTTGGGAAGGGGGAAGGAGTCTAAATCAATGGACATTAATGAACCATCATTGAAATTAGCCGATACAAAGCTATATGATAGCATCCAATTTTTCCGATTTGGCAGTTCGATCTATGATTTCTCAATTTCATGGACGTTGATAAGATTCTTCCATTTAGCAGCACCGAATTTATATATGAACGTTGAGTATTGCGAAAGTTTCGAGGTATATCGGATTTAGAAAATGTTAGAAAGGGTTAGTTGCAAAATTCAGAGTAAACAAAACGGAGAAAAAGAAAAGTCAATCTACACAATCTTGAATAACATTCGATCTATTTGCGGGGCAAGTTGCGAGCCAAAAGATCTCTTTCGGGAGATTCAATTTCCTTTATGATGTCTTGATCAAATTAGCAAGACACAAATGAGCAATCACAATTTCTGGACGGACTTCTCTTTGGTACTCAATATGGCACACACTTTATGTAATGTCAACTTGTATATTTACCGCTGTCGAATAACTATATACCATACTAAAAGTCTCTCTCTCTCTCTCTCTCTCTCTCTCAGCTGTGTGTGAGTTCTTCTCGTGTTTTCCCTGTCCTGTACTTTTCTTATTGGAGTATTTGTCTCGGCCTCGCTTTCCAATTCTCAACAACCCATTACTGGTTTTGACCCGAACTCTTGGACCCGACAACGGCACTATTCGTGAGCTTGCAAATTGGGCTTTTCATCATACGGGAACCATCTTCTTTTCTTTTTAACAATTTACTATCTAGAGTAAAAAGCATAGTATTAACGAAGTCTTTTTTACTTTAACATCTTATTGTAGGTATCGATTCCTGCTTGAAACGTTTTTTACTGTTCTTTTTTTGGAATGGAAGGTATGTTCTAGCAAACTGAAATAGTTGAGTAATTGAGTAGGGAGTAAGATTGTTGGGCCAAATAAAAAAGTATGGAATCACATTGTGCTCTTGAGAAGCTTGTGCTTGTGCACCTACCACCACAAAAGTTGTCATTTGAAAGTTTCCGTCCTCTTGCTTTCGAATTTTATATCT
The DNA here is from genome assembly GCA_029784005.1 of Lenwebbia sp. NSW1173648. Lineage (NCBI taxonomy): Eukaryota > Viridiplantae > Streptophyta > Magnoliopsida > Myrtales > Myrtaceae > Lenwebbia > Lenwebbia sp. NSW1173648. The sequence continues at coordinate 5,889,488 of JARCGZ010000011.1, forward strand.
CTTTCCCTTTTGTCCTTCGTCCCCCTTCCAGAATATTGCAACATGTTTTGACTTATTCTAAGCCAACATTAAAAAGAAAGAAAGAAAAAAAAAATGCACGTTTCCACTTATTGGACAAAAAGTTCATGGAGAAGGAATAGAAGAAATAACAAAAGTTCACACAACAGAATATCGCACACTTGTTAATAGTCGCGTCTCCGCAATCGCTATCTAGTTTCACCGGATTAATCACCGATCTTTCATGAAAGTCTATATCTCTCCATCAGATTTACAATCTCCCTCATCAGATGGTTGGCAAGGTCGGGCAAGCTGACGATGGGTATTGTGTTATCACATTCGTATTCTCGTGTCGAAAGCAACGCGGTTGTGAGCTATATTTCATCGATTTAGTTTTTCATTAATTCAGGATGAATTCAGTTACTTTTTCTTCTTTTGGGTAAAAGACTTCGTTTACTATTTACTAATAGGGTATGAAGATGAGCTGGATCGAACCGGGCCTTATCGAATCTCGCTTCGCTGGGCCGATCTGCATGCCACAATAAAGGAAGTTTCCTACGTTTGACCTCTAGGGAATTGGTTAATGTGGATAACTCCGAAATTGAAAAGGGCTGAGCTACGGCATAAGCAGACCATCGTCACGAAACTTCTCAAGAAGCGCCAAGACGGACATGTTTATGTTCGTCGTACCGACGAAGGCTTCGCCTTATGTCGCGGGACTGCAACATAAAAGATGTAAGGAAAATTCCTATTTGATCCGAGCGAGCGGCCTTAGGGAGTTCAAGTTGGCCCACCACCACCACCAATGAACCTCCGTGGTTGAGATTGCATGGTGCTACAAAAACCATGCCCCCAATTCACAAAAGCGGGACAAAAACAGGATTGTTATATAACTTTCATAGATGCTCACTTGAGTGTCATATTTTTTCTTTTGCTCACTTAAGTGGCATAAATTTGAAAAATCGATCACTTAAGTGTCACATGCGATTTGCCTCACAAGAAATCCGACGAGGCATCGCTGGTGCTGATGTGAATAATTTTTTTTTTCTGGCCAGCTGCAAAGGTTTGGGCGAGGGCTGCGAGGCCCTGGGTGAGGTGTGCGAGGCAGCGAGGCCGTCGCGGCCTTGCCAGCAGCGGGCGAGGGCGCGATAGCGCTCGCCATATCTGGGTGAGGCCGCCTTGCCGATCACCTGCGGTCGGCGGGTCGCAAAGGCCTTTTCCAGCGGCCGACGGGGCCGCGACGGCTGGCGACCCTCGCCTACACTGAAAAAAAAAGAAAAAAATTGAAAATAAAAATAGAAATAAAAAATCAGAATAATAATGAAATAATAACAATCCACATGGTAATTTTTTAGTTTTAAAAATTCCAAGTCGGATGAAAAATTAAGTAAAAAAATCCACGTAGGTTGATTGGCAGGAAATGACACTCAAATGATCAATCTTTTATTCCGATGTGGTACTTAAGTGAGCGAAAAAAAGTTATGCCACTCAAGTGAGCGTCGTACGAAAGTTACGGCGCTCCTATTATTCTTATCCCCACAAAAGCTGCACATCGTTCTCCTTTTATCTCCTTAGGGTAGGGTTTTCTCTTTTTATCATTCCAAATCCAGCTCTCGCATTCAAATGAAGAGTGATTGATCAATATATTGGACAGAAGTAGCCTCATCAAACGGGACGGGTGGGGTCGGGTCGGGTCAGGTTTGAGTTGGATTGAAAATTATCCGATCCAAATTGACTTATTTAATTTGTCTTGAGCCATTTTTATGTAATACAAATCTAGTGACTCATACTCGACCTAGCACATAGCTGATTCCATCTGTATTGCTAAAACACTTTCATATTTAATCAAATCTAGGAAACTTCATACTCAAAATGAGGTGAGAGCACAGAGCGAGTGAGCGCGAGATCGAGTCATGGCGAGAGAGCGATGAAGGTGGATTAGATTTAAATAAGTTATGGATTCATATTATATCGATCGATTTAAAGCTTATTTACTAAATAGAGAAACAATATATGCTAACAACACAAAGGTAGCATATACGGGACCGGACACGATTCGATGATTGGACATGAAGATTGATGGCCCTTAATTCTCACGAAAAGAGATGGAGAGAAATAAAATAAAAAGAAAAAGTTAAAAAAACACTTTCGATCTCCGTTGCTGAAACTGAAAGCCTGAAATTGGCATCTGCATAAAGATGAAGCAGAAAGAAGACATTTTGTTTTTCCCACTTTGTCCTTTTTCACTTTATTTATTCCGCCAGACTCGTTGCTCAGAACGGGGCACCGAGAGTTTTAATAAACGACGCCAACGGCATACACGCCACGCTGCTCGCTCTCCTCTGCTCGCCGGGTCGTCCCCATCAAGCTCATTCGGACTCTTTCGGAAGGGAGGGGGAAGTATCTAGAGGATTACTCGGTGCTTCCTTCTCGCGCACCTCTCCGTTCGTTAGCTGTTTCAAAATGAGCTCCGTCTTGCAGGTAACAGAATCTTTCTCGTTTGATTTCTGAGCTCGTCTTCGTTGCTCCGCTTTGATCCGTGATGGGTGGGGAATGAAATTGCTGGGTTTGTGCCAGGGTTTCTCCAAATCGCTCGCCATGACCGTGCTTTCCGAAATCGGAGACAAGACGTTCTTCGCTGCTGCGGTGAGTTTGACTGGCTTCGATCCGCGCATGTTATGGGATTTTCCTTTTCTCTTTCTTACTCGCGATGGGCGAGACCACGCCCCGTGTGTTGATCGCTTGAGGTGAATGTGGCAAGTGCTGGGAGAGGATTTTTGGTGCTACTTATAATTGGATAAAAGTATTTCCAATACGGCACTTACTCTCTTTTAGACCGGCTAACTAAATATAGAATGGAGTGCCTTTTTCGTGGCAAGAGCTATCGAATTCTGAGTTGTGCTGTGCGGGTTTCCATGGGACCACATGAGAAGTGAATTCATTGAAACTCATGCTTCTATATTGCTTTCATGTTCCAAACATCGATCTAAGTACTGTTTCTTCTTAACTCCCGTGCCTTGGCGTTTACCATGGAAGGGACCTGTCCAGTTACTTATTCTTTGGTTGACTGTAGATAGAGGAGGCTTGACATGTTGCTATATACTGGGTTCAGGTTTTTGCTTGCATTACTTGATTGGATGGGTTTTGCAAATACATGGGTGGTTGAGAGTTTGTAGAATTTGTTACTGTACCATCGGCTGATCTAGCCAAGCAAGTACCATGCATAAGTCTTCAAACTTGGAAACCATTTCATGCTGGGAAAAGCTTGATTGATCTCCGGAAACTATCTCAAAGAGTTCATTAGGTTCATGGAGTTGACTTTGGGGATTGGAAGTTGATTAACTTTTGTTATTAGCGGCCTAGTTCTTCCATTTTTCTGTACTTAAGGGAATATCAGTTATCCTGTCCTGTGACAACTACAAATCATTTTTTAGATTACGGGGAACGCGATTCGTGAGTGGTAAAAAATTGGTCAGTCAGTGACAATGTTGCTTCTCTGGCAGCAACTTACTTCATGAGCTGAAAATGCTTCATCTCTAGGATACTGGAGTCTATTTCTGTCATTTGGCGCCATTGTAGTTGGTGGCACAACTTTATATGAAAAAATAGATAGGTTTGCATGACAACTGTTGTATATTAAGGAAGGAATATGTCATTGACAAGACAACCTATCTAAAATTGGACCATGGTGCAAACCATCAATCCCTCGAGCGAGTCATGGTAAAACCATCTACGATTTATCCAAGGACATTTGGCTTTTCCCCTGAGGTTTTCTATTTCTTTTTGTCTGTTTGGTGTAAAGAACGGCTCTAGTATCATCTGCTTATAGGCTAATGGCATGATATAAGCTCTTTTCCTATTTGGTATAAGCAAGATAATGCTATGAGTCTATGACCCTATCCAGCATCAGTTACAAGTGTTTTAGTAGCCTTCCCTATCACTTTACCAAAAATCAGTGTGTTACTGGCCAGGAAGCGGGGATGAAAGATAATACAAGATTCCCCATATTCACATCCTATCTTGCAACTGCTTCCAAAGTAGCTTTGTCCCTCTAGTGAGTGCTTCATTGTCAGCTGCTTGAATAGGTTCCATTGTGACATGCATTACATCAAACTCTGCCTTCCTCCGCAATAGCTTCTTTCCATGTTCATTTTCACGATTCATGTTTTCAGATTCTGGCTATGCGTCACCCAAGGAGACTTGTCTTGTCAGGTTGCTTGGCAGCTTTGGTGGTAAGTGCACTTCTACAACTTTCAAATTTGTAGTCCCTTAGCATGAAGTGTTCCAGACACTTCATCTTTCGCGTACTAAGACCTTCTGTTTCTGCATCTTTTATCCAGGTGATGACTATTTTTTCTGCTTTTGTTGGTTGGGCTGCTCCTAATCTGGTTAGTTGTTTCCTTTATGATTCCTGCCGTATTTCTTTCTTCTCTTTCTACTTAGTGAATGTCAATATACATAATGAGGGCAAAATTTGTTTTGTCTTTCATATTGGATGTCCATTTGATGTTCTTTTCAGGGAAGTGATGGCCTGAAGCACATGCTTTTAGTATAATTCTAGAATGAAGATATGCTTGGTCTTTCTGCAGCTTTTTATTTTATTGATGGGAATTTCACTATCTTGGAACTCTCATAATTTGACTTTTGTTAATGTAAAACACCTCAAACCTTTCGAAGTACAACGATTGAGATGTACAATCACATATGATCTTTCATAATTTTTCGAAACTCAAGATAACCTTTCCTTCTTCAACATTTTGGAAGGAAAGTCACAAGTACAAGTAATAAGCTGCAACAAACAGGTCTACCTCCCAAATCTACTGCATGCATATCTTGTTGTTGTTATCCTGACCAAGTTTTACCTTTTTCCTGGTTGATATCATACTTATAGAGCCTATTCAAATGTGGTTTTGGAATCAGTCTAGACAGTGAGATTGAAGACTTTCCCACAGGCAAATGGTTTCAGTGGAAATGAGCTGAACTTGATTCTTTTATCGGCAATTTGCTTCAAAGCCTCTAGAGAAATAACTTTAGTGCATGATAAGCTGACCTAGCTATTACCATCATTTCCTTTCTGCATGTCTCCTAATTGCAGTGATGCATTATGCGTGTAGAAGTGGGCCAATTCATTTTATTTCAAGAGAAAGTCAATAGAAAACTCACGTGGATCATCTAACAAGTTCACTATAGACAGATGAACCTGGATTGACATTTTCACCTTATCAGCGTCAATCATTTCTAGTACAACACCACCATACTGATTTCAGCTGCACGATCTGAATCTGTGACACACTGTGATTCGTTTCTCCTTTTTAGTCCATATAAAGAATCTTTATTTTCAGCTTTTTTTATTTGAGCGTACAATTTTTTGGTTCGTCAAATATATTGTGATGTTATGGATTCTTTGTGCAGATTTCCCGTAAATGGACTCACTACATAACGACATTGTTATTCTTTGGGTTTGGCATATGGTCTTTGTGGGAGGGATTTCATGAGGGAGGGTAAGATAGTTTTGCTTCTTCCCCAGACTCAACTTTTTTCTTCTCCCTCTAGACAAAACGGTTTTACTCGTGTTGAACTTATCTGGTGCCCTTACAGGGAATCTGAAGAACTAGCTGAAGTTGAAGCAAAATTGGTGGGTCTTCCTTCGTGTCTCTTGTCTGTCTTACCTCATACAGAAATCCCAATCAGTCGTGACTGTATGTTTGCCTTGTCATTAGGATGCTGACTGGACGAAGGCTGGCCCTGGACAAGCCAAACAGAATGGCAAGGTACACTTCTGATGAATAAAACATGACAAAACAACTTGCTTATGATGTGGCTGGTTGAGAAATTGAAGTCAGAATGTTTGAGACCATGCTTTATGCTCTACCACCTTTGGTGAACCTGCCAGGTTGCTGATGATGTTAAAAAAGAGACGCGGCCATTTCTCTCACAGTTCTTCTCACCCATCTTGTTGAAGGTTTGATATTTATATGAAATTTTTATGCCTGAAAAACAAAATAAAGGTTCCTGATTATTCGCATTGTTCCATTCTGCAGGCATTTTCGATCACTTTTTTCGGTGAATGGGGTGACAAGAGCCAGGTAGACAGTCCAAGGAAATTCAAGTTCCTGTTACAATTTTATTCTCTGTACTCTTTTCTTCTCTTCATTTGCACTGAGTGCAATTTCATGTTCAGCTGGCTACAATTGGTCTGGCTGCAGACGAGAATCCATTTGGTGTTGTTCTCGGCGGAATTGTGTAAGTCAAGCTCCGCATCTTCTTGTTGCAGACATTCATATGATTCTCTTCATATTGGACTACTATTTGTAGCTGTGAGCACATATGGGGCTTTGTGCTTTTGTCTTGAGTCTTGACATGTTCATAACTATAATTTAGTTTGCTATTTGGTTCATCAATGCGTATTAACTCCCCGATTCTTCAAACATTGAAAAACTTGGGTAGAAAAGGTTGCACTAATCAGTTGAGACTATCATTCTGTTAATCCAAGGTGAGTTGTTCCTAATGAATGTATTTGGTAGTTATGAACTTATTTTTGGCCATAAATTAGTCACTTAGTCAATCAGTGAGGACATTATTTACAAATCGCTGGAGTGTTACTTGGTCTTATCGTGGACGATGAGAAAGTTGGTATTTGTTATTCCAGTTCACCACATGGCCGTCCTCCAAAGCAATCCCCAAGTACTGAGTTTAATGAGGTTTCTTAGATTTCTCCAAAGGAAAAGAAAATTGATAGAACTCAACGCTCAGTCATTGGTTGGGTGAACAGTCATGGTACTCAGTTAGCACCTAAGAATTCTCAGTGAATGAGTGGGTTGGTTTGATCCTTGTGGTTTCTACATGTTTCATGGAGTACTATATGCAAACTTATTAAGCTGGTTCTACTTGCTTTATGCTCTTAGGGACAGCAGATAATTTGGGTAGAACCAGGGTTAATACAGTGGCAGTGCTCTTTGCTCTGAGGGCTAGTTTGAAGGTTTTGTAGACGTTTTGCAGCATTGTGCTTCTGATGATTTAATATGCATGCACAAATTTGAATTGTAAGACACATAATAACATGTCAGCTGGTTGTCTTTGGTACGGGAGAAAACATCATGCAGGCATCATCATTCTCATACTCTGACCAGTGCCTTCTAGCTATATGAACAGACCTAAAAATCTAAATGTCTAAAATCTTGTACTGCATATGACGGCATTTAACTAAGAATCTGCCGTCGTGTCATAGGACCTCTTTCTGCAATTTTGCAAGAGCAAAACTTAAGGTTGAAAACTGATATACTTACGCTTTCTGCATATTTGCGGTGTGTATCCCTTTCGCAGTGGACAAGCATTGTGCACAACTGCTGCTGTTGTGGGAGGGAAGAGCTTGGCGTCTCAGATTTCTGAGAGAATGGTAATTTCGGCCTCTTGCTTATTTGTATTAGGCAGAGTTACATTTTCCTTCTCGTGATAATAATTTGGGACGTGCTTGAACTGTTGCACTTTTCAGGTAGCCCTTTCGGGCGGAGTCCTCTTTATCGTGTTTGGTATTCAGTCCTTTCTCTCAACAGTGGAATAGTAAGACATACGATTTTGTTTAAGGTGAGTGATATTACATCCAATATCCACCGTACATTTGGGCCACTGATTCAATCGAAACTCTGCTAGCACATTCCTGTTAAATCAAGTCAAATGACACAACTCCACCCACTTCAAAGCAATGGTGTCCTGTTAGTTAATTTCTCACAAGAGCTTGCGTTCACCGACATCCCTGCCCATTTCTTGTTATGATGTCTGGTACAATTGGGAAGGACAAACTATTTGCAGGGAAAGCCACTTGAGTTTTGAGTTGTTTCTTCATGTGATTGCATCGGTTGAACTTTTTTGTTTCTTTTGCCCATAGTGAGAAGATATAAGGAATATCAGCTTTCTGGATTGCCAAAAGAAGGGGACTGGAACCATTTATCCTAAAATTACTTCATAGCGACAAGGACGCTAAAAGATGACAAACTTTAATTTCGAAAGAGACACGAGTTGGCTTCATGGTGATGGTAGCCAGCAACGTTGGTGTACTTTCGACTTGTTATAGCGACAGTTCTTAGAAACTTCATTCAGTCCATATAACATTTTGCTTCCTTTCTAACTCTTCCATAGATGAAAATCAAACTGGAATGTCAATGTCAGGAATTCCTTTGCAATTGGTAGAGCTTTGATTGCTCTTCACCATATTTCTGCCACTCTTTCTCACTCGATTTTTCCATAAAATCCTATGTACTCTTCATGTACTGTATTCTGTCCAACATCATTTTCTTTTTCTGGCCAATTTGCAGGAGGTTTTCTATTGTTAATCTTTTCTAGATGAAGAATGTACTGATGTGTTTTATAAAATAAAGTACTTTCTGATGCTTTCTCGTGTGCGATCGCCCCATCTGGCTAATTATCGGGTAAAAGACCAACAGTTTGCTGTAAAGTTTTCTATCTTAATGACGACTCTGCAAACAAATTCATGCATTCTCCTTACGATTCGAACTTATATTCTTCACCTTCCTCGACCGCTCCTCTCTTTCTCGCCCGTTCTGTTATTTCATTTCTTGAAGACTAACATGCAAACTACCTTAACATGAAATAATCATGAACAGACCCTAAAAGTCTTAAGTTCTTTCAATGTACAATTTTCTCAAATTCTACAGGTAAACGTAATAATTCCCTCCAGTTGCAAAGTACTTCCACCCCATTGTGCTTCGAGAAATTTTCCCAAAATCTATAGGGGCCGCGCGCCCTTGCTTTGGCCGGCGAGGGCATTGCAATCCCTCTCCCAGTGCCGGCAACTCTGGCCGGCCATCAGCCAAAAAAGGAAAAAAAGAAGAAGAAAAGTTTAGGACTGAATTGGCACAATTGCAATAAATTTTTGACTTTTTTGATAATTTTTCCAGCCCTAGAGTGTTGAGTTGTTCTCTGGCGAAACTCTTCATAGATTCACAACGGACATGATATCTACAATCGAAAGTAAGAATCGAAAGGGTTGTTTTTCACCTTGGATTGTGCAATGCCTCGTAGCTAGAAAAGAAGGGTTTTACTTTTTCGCATGAGGTTATGTAATGTTATGAATCTTCGTAGCCCATGTGCATGTGATGTGTGAGATGTGTCTATACATATACGTATTCCCTAGCGTATATGATCGTATCCATTGTCGATGATCGAGATAGAGCAGACCCCGACAACCATTTTTCTTTTTTCCTTTCGTTTCGTCAGTTGGTAGTGGGAAGCAAAGCTTTCTTTCTTTAACTTTGATTCAAAGTTAAAGCCTCTTTATTAAAAGTCCAGAACTTGATACCTCCGACACAATGATTTTTCCAGTTCTCCGATGGCCATGGAATCTAGAATTGTTAAAGAAGCCACTTCGTCCTCGTGGAGTCCACTTAACTTTCACGAATTATAAGTGTGCATTCAATAGTTAATGCCCAAGTTAGAACCTTCATTGCCCAACATCTTAATGAGGGCGTGTCATTAAGTGGGAACATGATACCAGAGAGAGACAGCTACTTATCATTTTTGCCTTTGGCACTAACAATAGGCTTTCTCGCAAATTCAGCATTACCCACCAACCGATGATTGCACAATTGATCTACAGGCGTCTCCAAATTGCTCCACCAACTCTGCCTGCGTACATAAGAATTGGTGGAAGTGATGACGAGACTTTGTACGGTGAAAAGGAACTGCCGAAAGGAAAAATTATCCAAAAAATCTTAATTTTATTGCACTTTGGCCAATTCAGTCCTAAATTTTTTGACAGTTCGCTAATTGAGTCTATCCGAACAATTTTAACCGAAAATTGCCGACTTGTGCTAATGGTGCCACGTAAAACGGCTGGCGTTGACGTGAATAATTTCTTTTTTAAATTTAATTTCTTATAATTTTTTTCTTCTTTTTCTTTTCTGTTTTTTTGTTCTGCCAACTCCGGCGAGGGTCGACGCGGGCACTGGGCGATGGCTAGCGCCTTGTGGCCCTCGCTAAGTGGCCAGCGCCCTCGCCTGTGATCTTGGTAGTAAAAAGGAAAAGAAAAAGAAAAGGATGAAAAAAATTAGAAAAACTCATAAACTTCAAAAAAGTTATAAAAATTGTCCACGTCAGTGCCGGTCGCGTCCACGTCAGTGATTTCCGATTAAAATTAGCTAGATGGACTCAATTAACAAAGTGTCAAAAGTTTTGAATTCAGTTAGCAAAATTGAAAAGTTTATGAATGATAGACTAAAATATTATAGGTTTAGGAATTTTTGGATAATTTTATCCGCTGCTAAACGGTGACGCGAATTCTCCACTAATGCGCACGCTATATGCCCCACCTGGAATGTGTTCTCATACATCTTAGTCGGTTCTATCGTAGTTTAATACAGCTAGTGCGCATTTGGCAGTATGACGTGTGTGGTCAGCTATGCCATCAAGCGTGTAAGGACATGGTACGATGTCATCTACAATTTGGAGTCTGCTCGAAGTTGGTTCTTTGCTGCTTATTTAACTCACTTACTTTCTTCCTTCCTTCTTTCGTTCTTTCTTTTTTCGAAACACCGATCGTGGTAGCTCGGTGGTAAAAACAGTCACACTTACGATAAAGTCTAGAGGAATAGATATTACCGATCACCTCATCAACGAGCATAGTAGCTCTGTGATAAAAAATAGTCCGACAGTACTGTCATTTATTTCTGATCACACAATCTCCTAATCAATGAATGTCTATGCAAAACACGCGGTGATAATGTGTGGATTTACGGTTGAGTTTGTATCGTTTCCGACAGTACTGTCAGAGAAGCATTTTTCAAAAAAAAAATCTCGAGTTCTCAAAACGCGTCGGCCTTTTTGACATGTTAAGGTTATGAACTTTGTAAGAGCATAAAAAGACTTCTCAAACACGGGTGGTTATGTAGAAACTTGTAGAAAGAAATCCTTATGGAAACATTGACCTGGTTTAGGATTTCTTGCTCATGACATAGTAGGATAGGCCAACAAGGTGCATTTTTTCTTGGATGTTGGAGTTTTGCTAACTATATCATGAAAGATCGATAGACAACCTACACTTGGTCTCTAAGTATAGAATCTATATGTGGATGAGTCGACCACGATGTTCCGCAACCCCCCGACCGTGGATGCAGTCATGATGACCACTCCGATGACTATGGACGCCTGAAACGCACAACGGTAACCAGTGAGAAATGAACAGTGGAAGTGCACCAACTGTTGCTCCTTTCCTGAAGGACAAAAAGTTTGATCTGAGATATTGACTTACCCAGTTGACGAACCAGTTGATGCTGAATTTTCTAGGCTTCTTGATGATCAGCCACATGATACTTGGGAGCTGCGAGGATGCCCAAAGACATGTTAAATCCTTTTCAAGAGCACATTTACATAATTGTGAATCATTTCATGAAGTTTGTAATCATAGAGAGAGGCTCACAAAATAAGATGTGGGAGCGAAGCCAAATCCACCGAAGAAACCAAGTAAGTCCCCAAAGAAAGGGAACGTCACTCCAAGAAACAACGTGAAAGCTGCCAGCATTCATCCAGGAATCAATGGTAGTCAAAGGATGAGGTAGATTCATGTTTTTATCATGCGTACCACTTTGTTATTGGAATCTTTCTCTAAATGTTCACTGAATAATGTTCCTTCTGAAAGTTAAGTAATCAAGAGCAGGGTAAGGGAATCTCACCAACATAGGCAGACCGGGCAACGAGCCTGAGTGCGATTCCGGGAGGGAAGTTCAATCTCTTCACCATCATCCTCTCCAACATGTCGAAAACGGGCATCGCATAGACCTGCAATGTTTCAGTTCCGATCGTCTCGTTAGTCGTTGCGCCCAAGAAAGTAAATGCACCATATCAACTGTACAGAATTGGATAGCAATAACTCGTGTTGATTGATCCCATGAGCGAACCCAGAACTATGAAATCAGCTAAAATGTTAATCCCAAACGGAGAAAAAGGATGTTTACCGCTGTCAATGGCTCAAAGTACCTGATAACTTCCGATGACATGGACGACCACCATCAAGTTAGCGGATGCGATGAGCCATGCGGGTCTCTTCAGAGACATCAGCACGTTGTCGTCGACATCTTGCCCGAAGGCCCAGTAACCAATGAGCGCCACCGGGAAATAGCAAATGGCGTTGATGAAATAGGCTGCGACCGCGCCTTTCCACATCGGGACTCTTGAAGGCTTCTCAGGAGTTGACGGGATCGTGGCCTGAATTTCCAGGACCACCGCATGCCCTGCGAACGCAAAGGAGATCTCACCGAGCGCATTGAACACACGGAACATGAAATCGGTGGAGCTCGTGCTCTTGTAGCCATAGCTCACGCCGGGTTCTTGGCCGTGGGCTAGGCTTCCCGCCCATGCTATGGTCGAGTAGCTGCAATTGGACGACTTGAATTAGTCTTTTGAGTGACTCTTGGTATCAACGGAGGCTCAACATGCTAGCCAATTATGACTTTTGAGACCAGCTCGGACTTCAAATTGTGACTTAAGAGCATTATTAACATTTACAGGCTCAGTAAACCGAAATTAGGTCTGAAGTATACGATCAAGTGTACTTGCTGGTGATATTACGCGACAACTGAAGCTTACTAACCTAATAGTATCGTCATCATTTCTTTTTCTACATGCACAAGCACAAACATTTACTTTCACATATTCCTGATATGGATAAAAAATCCTGAAAGTCAAGTTTATCAGAAGGCGAAAAGAGACCATGAAGAGAGGACAGACGAGCTGGGAGAGTAAATCCGTAGTGTCGGTTTTCGTACCTGAGAGACATAATTGCTGCGGCCAAGGAAACACCGGCGACAGAATTGAAATTCGGGAGCTGGGACAGGAAAAAGTGGATCCCGCCGAAGATGCAGATCCAATAGGACTGCCTGATCCAAATGCAGTTGGCACAGGCCATCTCCACGAACTTCTTGAGGCACTTGCCGCCGGTGACCATGTACACGATGTCGCATCCGACCTGGACGATCAGCTGCTGCGGGAGCACGACCCAGGGGCCTAGCTTCGGGCCAAAGGCGTGCCGGCCCAGGTCGAGGTAGCGGTCGAACCGGGTGCCCGGAACGCACTCATGCAGTTGGATCATCTGCCACATTGTGTTCAGGGTCATGCACCAGGACAGGGCCAACACCATTGTCCCTGGACCCCTGAAACATCAAAACACAAGACAAAAACACAAACAAAAGGGTCAAAGTTTTGTGCCTGTCTTTCTGTCTCATCCTTATATTTGAGTCGGTGTTCAGTTATTCATAAATGAGTCATGACATGAGGGACAGTACATGAAGTCCAGACTCCAAACTGCCATGCCCCAAACGACTAGACAGGCACTTAGTTACAACATAGGTATTGATCTGGGATTGAAGCCTATCCATCTGGTAAGAAGTGCATACTTAGCTTAAAAATTTTGAAGTACAAACACGTGCTGAAAAGAGCCAGATCGGTTCAATTTACCATCCTAAATAGGCCATGGCATAAGGCAAGCTGAGAACACCGGCGCCGATCATGGCCGTGACGGTGTGGAAGGTGGAGTACCACCATTTGGCTCGCCGGGCCGGGTCGCCCCCCTCCGCCCATTTCTCGCTCGCAGCCACTTCCTGCCCAAAAAAAAGGGGGGAAGATAAGCAAAGAAAAACAAGTAATTAGGCGCAAAAATCCCTATGAAGTTGGTCATCTGATGAGAAGACAGAGAGGAGGGTGATGCTAACCTTGGAAGGAGGAGAATCTGACACCATGTTTGGAACCTAAGATGGACGGCGAGAGAGAAAGAGAGCAGAGCAGGAATAGTGGAAGATCGATGTCTAATATATGTAGAGTGGTGGGGGGTGTGGCTTAAAGACATGATGGGAAATGGAAGGAAAGAGTGGGGGAAAGTTAAAGAGTTAATTAATGGTCCACTTATGCTTTTCTGTGTGCTCTTTGGAGTCATTCGAAATGGGTCTTTGAGCAAAATCTTACGTATTACACTAACTGCAGCATTGACTATCAGTAGCTCCATTAAGCACAAAACTTGGTAAATGAACCAATCACCTGTCCAGCACAAAGACAAAGCAGGAGTTTAAGTGAACCGTGCCAGAAAAACGAAGCCAGGTTCACGGTATAATTGCTGGTAAGCGTCAGTTTATCTTAACAGGTATCCAATGACTTAAGTCACTCACCCTACCCATATGGTAGATCTCCCTTCTTAATGAGGCACCATAGTGATAATGCACCGCTTCAAAATCATTACTAGACGACTCGACTTGTTTCACACGGTTCTAGTCTACGACATGAGTACTCAAAAGGTGGCGAGTCTTACTCTTGAATCAGTTCATTCAAAGGCTCTCGCATGTGACGTGATTTGGGTTGTTGCCCTCACACGCTAAGACTCTCCGCGGTGAAAATTTGGTTCTGTCTCTCCTTGTGAAACGCAATTCTTATCGACTGAATTATGCAAATAGTTAATATTTTCTCTTTTCTAGTTTCTGCATAATTTATAGGCATACTCAGACAATTGTCACATGTATGTGATCGATCGGGAATGATCTAATTAGGGCGCAAATGACAATCATTCCCCGGACAAGTTTCTGAGCAAAAAAACGCGTTTGATAACGACATAAAATTTCTATTTTCATAACAGAAATTCATTTGATTACAACCGGCGTGGCAGGGACGCAAGAGAGGCAACGGGCGACAGAAAATGAAATTGTTCCGAAAATAAAAAAAAAAAAAAATTATTTTACCAAACGGATTTTCGTTCCAAACCTGTTTTCGAAAATAGAAAATTAGATAAACAAAATGATTATTATTTGCACCCTTAAAGACCGTGTGAATTATCGACACCCAAAATATTGGTCCATGGACGTGGATCGAAGCAAACATTCTCCTCAAATCCTGAGGATCAAATATTGGGTTGGTGGGTGATTGGCAACTATCCTCTAATGATTACACTTGGGGCTAAAGCTGCATAAGGAGGACAAATAATAGCTCAAGAACAATGATTAAAGGGGTGGTGACACTTCTTCAACTGGCTCTGTGGGGGAGGTGGTGGAGGTCTTATTCTTCCCCCTTCGAGTGTCCCCAGAGGCCGAAAGATGACTGCTTATCTCCTCCAATAAGCACTGATCATCTTTAAAAGTGCTCCCAAAGCTCTATTTGGTTACAATCATAGCCATCATTTTATTCATTGGAACTCTTGTTAGTATAACCCAGATGGTTGCAATCTACGAGGCAGTGCTCTTTACTCGATCGAAACGAAACGATTTTTATCTTTCTGAATAGACTTCAGACGGTAGAAGAATTGAAGAATTCTTTCATCGCCTTTTAAGCTCTGTTGTGATTTCAGGAAAGATATAGTATTTGCATCTCCCGAAGGAAAACGAAAACTCACTTTTTTAAGTAAAATTTCCCAATAGATGCGGATTTTATTAGGATGTCTCCTGAAGGGAAAACAAGTTATTGGGTTAGCCATTTTCGTTATTACTTCTCAAGTCCGAGGAATTATTGCTGTCGAATCTATTAATAACATTTGGATCTTAGCATCCCAAAAGTTTGTCCGTAGAGACCATCTTGGCCTATACTCGGAGTTTCCCCGGGGTTGGTAAGGCGAAATGGGGCCACCCTAGCCCATTGAGTGCTCTACCTTGGGCCATCGACATCATACGCTCTGCCAAAATAGATTTCGCGAAAAACCATCTATATCATATCTTGGTTGGCCTTTCACCTTTAGTTACAAGTCATCATCGTATTTTGCCACATACATGCGTTTGATCCTCCGAAGCCTAATAGAGCTCTCTTCAACTCTTCTCATGGCTAGATCGATCGGAGTCGGGTCAAAAAGAACTAGAAGGTTCCACCCCGCGAAAGCCGGGCTAGGATCTATGGATCGGTTATAATTTCAAATGGTTGAATCCGGTAAACGATGAATTGACCAAAACCTCCTCTTTAACGGTAGTTTTGAAAAGGGAATGTATTATACAAACTGCGACTCCCGAGAAAATTATCTGAGCGATCATGATTCACCATTCCAAGAAGGGAGAAGAGGCAAGGTCAACGACACATCTTCACTTCAATTGAATGAGACGGAGGAGGACGCCACCGAACCAGGCGTGAACTTCAATGGAGTGCGGGAGGAGTTTCGAAGAAAGCAAAGAAGGGTCAGTCTCAGTCTCAGTCTAGTGTGACGAGTCTCGCATCTCGGAGTTCATGATGACCTTCGACGTGTTGTGGGAAACGGGGAAGAAGGGCCATTCTCCAGACGGGTTTCGGTGCACAGCTGGTTCTGAGCTTTTAGAGTGTTGGATCTTCCCTGGGCTGGTCCGCTCAAAATTAATGGCCAACGCCATTTGACATCTGGTGGGGTTGATGGGTCCTGCTCTGGCGCACTTCAGATGAATCCAAAGAGAGAGCTCATGGATTGCGAATGATGCAAGCAAATGCCTGGTACTTTGGTTCTTGCACTCAGTTGATCCATATCAGAAAGCGAAATTTGTGAGCATCATCAAAATGTTCGCTCTCATAGTCCTCGGTCCTATTATGACCAGGGTTCTTAAAGTCAACGGTCAATGACAACAATGGTCATAAAGAGCTCGCTTAGTTCGAGCACGAGGTGTTGGAAAAACTTCGATTAGAGTGCACGAAATATACGGTGCGTTCTATTTGAAATATCAAATGACGATCTTCCTGACTTTTGTCAAGATAAGCAAAATATTTTTACACCGGCCGTGTACTAAGAAAAATAGCACACTTTTGCCCATGGGGCATTTTTTTGGCCTAAGCTTTTAAATGCCGGCGAAAAGAAGTTTTGATGTCTCCAGACTTGCGACTCACTTGTTAGTTCTGTTATCCTCAAGAACCATCTTGACCGGGCATGACATATGATCGGAGAAGTAGATATTTTTGTGGTTCGAGAAGATGCATTTATGGTTGGTAGGTCTAACACTACTGGTGAGAATTCTCAACACGGCCACAATTGTCCAGGGCCAAGCTTATGCAATTTTCACATGCAACGTTTGAAAATTTGGGGATTCCAAGAGTGAAATTACGAGCCTTTTTTCTATTTTTGGATTCACCCTCTTCAATAATATCGAATTTAAATTCGCCAAAAAAAGAGTACTATCAAGATAATATTTGTTTTCTGACAAAAAAAAAGATAATATTTGTTTGAATTTCCCACACAGGAGGCTCAATCACGCACACAGGCCGGCCCAGAAGACGGACCGGGCCCAAAACAGGGTGGACAATCAATCATGGGAAGAGTCGAGAAACCGCGGGAGCCCACGGGGCCCACGCTCTCCTTGCTCTCTCTCCGAGCCGCTCGGTGTTCCGTGCCTCTTCAATTTTTGCGCGTCTCCTTAGCAGAGAAGCAATTTGAATGCGAAACCAAGTTTGAACAACTCTGCTGACAACGACCCTCGTTTCTGTTCCTCCCTATCTTAGTTTAATTTTTTTTTTTATGGAAACACACCTCTAAATCTTCATCTTGTTGGGAAATTATATTTAATTTTGAAGGAAACAAAACTACCATACTTTGGTTGAAAAGACTTTGATTTATACTTTGAGGATTTATGTCAAATATGTCTCTACGCCTATTGTACTTAATGTGTTTAACGCTGTTATCTCGATAGAAGCAGGCACGATTTGTGGCATAGGCAGACTCATACGAGATTTCTTTAGAGAGATATATTCGGATCTTTATCTAATCCTCATTGATTATCGAATCTCATTCTTATATGTTTAAGCAAGTTGAATTTTTCCACTAACAGTCAATTATCTGGTTAAGATTGTGTTTCTAAGTTAAATTGTTTGATTGACAATCTCAAAGGTATTCTTATTACTTTCTTTATAAGAATTCTCAAATGGCAATCATCTGTAGATATTTTCCTTTTATAGAAGCTTGAGATAAGGAGTCCATGATTTGATTGTATGAGCGAGCAAATCCTCTCAATCTCAGATTACTGTCACCTCAACGGCTTGTGATCCTTATTCAGCAATCAACCAACGGCTACTTCATAGTGATTGATTCTCAGTGTGGTTCTGTCCAACGGGAAGATTGGAATACGAGAAGTATATAAGGAGCATCAAGTTCGAAGACCAGTGAAAGAGATCAAGAGTACAACATCCTTATTCAAGAGGGCTTTACCTGTTCAAATTGTCTATTTGAGCGTATATTTGAAAATCTCGTGAGAGGTGTATACAAAGTCAAGTGTGTAGAGTGAGATAGACTTGGTAGAGGCAACACTCGTTTCTGTTGGAAGTGCTTGTGTTCAAGCTAGCATATCTTTCTGTAATTTCCCATTTGATGAGTTAGTAAAATCCAGCCAGTAAGCTGTTAGTATGGGATAATGAATGTACGCTTTCAAAAGCCAAACTACTATAATCTCTTGTGCATTGTTTCCTACTCTTTACTTGCCTCCATTAACTGTTTGGAAGAAGCACTGCACGGTTCTGTTCATTTTATCCGCTCATATCAAACTTGAAATTTTGAATTTCGCATTATTTATTCAAGTTCGAGTATATTCACTTATTTATCCCCTCCTCTATATGATATTATTAGCTAAACATCACATTTGTTAATCGGAAAAGATCGTAAAAGATAATAATTGCTGTCCTATTCAGCGCTCGCTGGGTCCCATTGCGGAAATGTCTCGTCCTCGGCTGATTTTCGATCAGGTCGGAGACCTATCATTACTGGGTGTCTTCCCAAATCCGGACTTCGTCGCATCTTCGAGTCGGATTCGGACTGAATCCTTTTCTATTTGTCCTGGGATTCTGAACCGTGTGTAGATTGGAAGCGAATCGGGCAGCAGCTTCATTCTGCTTCACGATCGTCATCGAAGCAGAGTCGAGCGTGCGTGTAGGCAAAGATGATGCTGCATTTTCCGGACCCGGCGAAGCTCAAAACCAAGAAGGTGGTTTGTTCTATCCATGAATCTACGTGCAAGTTCAGATTTTTTTTTTTTGGGGGGTTTTATTTTTGCTTGATTAGTTGGACTTCGTGGTACGAATGTTGCTGTGGTGCTCTTTCTTTACGTCAAAATTTAACTTGCTGTCCGTTTAATATCTATGTCAAGTTGGGGAGAGTATTGGCCATCTTTACTTTTTGGTGTCGTCCAGTAGTTATGCGCAATTCGAGTTTCAAACCTATCGGTTGTTTCAGCAAAAGAGTTATCGATGATCAGAAGTAGAGAGATTATGCCATCGGAAAGAATCATGAAATTGTGTCCTAGAGTCGAGCTACAGTTCTCAACCTTTCAGAAGCTTCATACTAGGCTGTATGTTTTGTTGGTGTCGAATGATCGGATTACTTGCATCATCTCTCGATGCCCGTTGCACCTAGATAGTCATAGATGCGAGTACTTAGTGGGTGATGCTGATGTCAATGTCTGCAGATTGTGTTTGAAGAGGTTTTTGCGGCTCTTGACTGTGGCACACTGGAGCAACTGAAAGAGTTAAGCTCTAAACGACGAGCCATCGAGGAAACTATAAATGCTACAAGCTCGATTACCGAGGCCATTGCGAGGGAGATGTCCGGGGGGCTTACCTCTCAGAATCAACAGGTAATTTAGTGGTTCCGTACTTGTGAATTCTTTCTTGAGCGTGGACTTTAGACTGTTTGCAAAAACTTACTTTATTTTCGCAACTGTCTCTGAAAAGTCCTGTTTCTTTTCATATGTGAAATCTGTTGATCGACTTATTATTACAACATGCCTTTCTTGATCGTAACCCTTCAAAGAGATTAATTGACAAGGAGGGGAAAAGTGTCATGGATTATGAAAACTGAGGAATAATTATGTTGTGCTTCCATACTGGACACGTGATATTGGGATTTTTTGTCTAGGACGATGGTTGTGATTTACATCTAAACTTCTTCTTTAACGAACACAACGAGGATATTTTTTTTCTGAATGAGCTCGTCCCATATGCTTAAATTTCCCGTAATGGCAAGATGAGTTATATGACAGGCTTTCTGAGGGGTTTCTTAGTCATGCATATGCCCTGCATGTGCTACCAATCTGTGGAAGCACTTAGCAGCTATCTCATTCTGCTTGATTCTTCTTTAAACTTGCTTCAGGATCTCCAAAAGTTGAAACAGTATCTACCCTTGCTGGAGAACTTAGGTTTCCATGTCGACATGGCTAGCAGCAACACCCAGATGGTTCGTTGGATTTCAAACCTTAGAATTCAGTGGGCGAGTGCTCTTACCGGCACATTGCCTTTTCTGAATCTCATGGGTCCAAAGCACTTCCAAGTGAATGACATTTTGTTTGAGCTCGGAATGAACCTCTTCCTTTATGGTGCAATTCTTCGCGAGAGGGCATTAGAAGTAATGCCTGAAGGTGGGCATCGATGTTTTTAGTTACATGGAATTGCTTCATCTTGCATAACTATACTTTAACTTTGATTTTTTATATAGATCTGGTGCAGTCTGCTACCCTTTTCAGAGAAGCTGCTGGAGTTTACCATCATCTCTCTCAGGAGCTGCTGCAGTTTCATCATGTGAGTCGGATCGAAAATTGTTCGATCCAAATTGACTCATTTAATTTGTCTTGACCCATTTTTATGTAATACAGATCTAGTGACCCATACTCGATCTAGCATATACCAGATCCCATCTGTATTGCTAAAACACGTCCTCACGAATTATAAGTGTGCATTCAATAGTTAATGCCCAAGTTAGAACCTTCATTGCCCAACATCTTAACGAGGGCGTGTCATTAAGTGGGAACATGATACCAGAGAGAGACAGCTACTTATCATTTTTGCCTTTGGCACTAACAATAGGCTTTCTCGCAAATTCAGCATTACCCACCAACCGATGATTGCACAATTGATCTACAGGCGTCTCCAAATTGCTCCACCAACTCTGCCTGCGTACATAAGAATTGGTGGAAGTGATGACAGAGACTTTGTACGGTGAAAAGGAACTGCCGAAAGGAAAAATTATCCAAAAAATCTTAATTTTATTGTATTTTGGCCAATTCAGTCCTAAACTCTTTTACAGTTCGCTAATTGAGTCTATCCGAACAATTTTAACCGAAAATTGCCGACTTGCGCCGATGGTGCCAAGCAAGACGGCTGACGCTGACGTGAATAATTTCTTTTTTAAATTGAATTTCTTATAATTTTTTTCTTCTTTTTTTTTCTTTTTTTTTGTTTTGTCAACTCCGGCAAGGGTCGACGCGGGCACTGGGCGATGGCTAGCACCTTGTGGCCCTCGCTCAGTGGCCAGCGAGGGTCTACTGACCCTTGCCTGTGACCTTGGTAGTAAAAAGGAAAAGAAAAAGAAAAGGATGAAAAAAAAATAGAAAAACTCATAAATTTCAAAAAATTATAAAAATTATCCACGTCAGTATCGGCTGCGTCCACGTCAGTGATTTCCGATTAAAATTAGCCAGATGGACTCAATTGACAAAGTGTCAAAGGTTTTGAATTCAGATAGCAAAATTGAAAAGTTTATGATTGAAAGATTAAAATATTATAGATTTAGGAATTTTTGGATAATTTTATCCGCTGCTAAACGGTGACGTGAATTCTCCACTAATGCGCACGCTATATGCCTCTACCTGGAATGTGTTCTCATACATCTTAGTCGGTTCTATCGTAGTTTAATACAGCTAGTGCGCATTTGGCAGTATGACGTGTGTGGTCAGTTATGCCATCAAGCATGTAAAGGACATGGTACGATGTCATCTACAATTTGGAGTCTGCTCGAAGTTGGTTCTTTGCTGCTTATTCAACTCACTTTCTTCCTTCCTTCCTTCTTTCTTTCTTTTTTCGAAACACCGATCGTGGTAGCTCGGTGGTAAAAACAGTCACACTTACGATAAAGTCTAGAGGAATAGATATTACCGATCGCCTCATCAACGAGCATAGTAGCTCGGTGATAAAAATAGTCCGATAGTATTGTCATTTATTTCTGATCACATAATCTCCTAATCAATGAATGTCTATACAAAATACGCGATGATAATGTGTGGATTTACGGTTGAGTTTATACCGTCCTCGATAATACAGTTAGGGAAGCATTTTCCAAAAAAAAAATCTCGAGTTCTCGAAACGCGTCTACCTTTTCGACATGTTAAGGTTATGAACTTTGTAAGAGCATAAAAAGACTTCTCAAACACGGGTGGTTATGTAGAAACTTGTAGAAAGAAATCCTTATGGAAACATTGACCTGGTTTAGGATTTCTTGCTCATGACATAGTAGGATAGGCCAACAAGGTGCATTTTTTCTTGGATGTTGGAGTCTTGCTAACTATATCATGAAAGATCGATAGACAACCTACACTTGGTCTCTAAGTATAGAATCTATATGTGGATGAGTCGACCATGATGTTCCGCAACCCCCCGACCGTCGATGCCGTCATGATGACCACTCCGATGACTATGGACGCCTGAAACGCACAACGGTAACCAGTGAGAAATGAACAGTGGAAGTGCACCAACTGTTGCTCCTTTCCTGAAGGACAAAAAGTTTGATCTGAGATATTGACTTACCCAGTTGACGAACCAGTTGATGCTGAATTTTCTAGGCTTCTTGATGATCAGCCACATGATACTTGGGAGCTGCGAGTACGCTCAAAGACATGTTAAATCCTTTTCAAGAGCACATTTACATAATTGTGAATCATTTCATGAAGTTTGTAATCATAGAGAGAGGCTCACAAAATAAGATGTGGGAGCGAAGCCAAATCCACCGAAGAAACCAAGTAAGTCCCCAAAGAAAGGGAACGTCACTCCAAGAAACAGCGTAAAAGCTGCCAGCATTCATCCAGGAATCAATGGTAGTCAAAGGATGAGGTAGATTCATGTTTTATCACGCGTACCACTTTGTTATTGGAATCTTTCTCTAAATGTTCACTGAATAATGTTCCTTCTGGAAGTTAAGTAATCAAGAGCAGGGTAAGGGAATCTCACCAACATAGGCAGACCGGGCAACGAGCCTGAGTGCGATTCCGGGAGGGAAGTTGAATCTCTTCACCATCATCCTCTCCAACATGTCGAAAACGGGCATCGCATAGACCTGCAATGTTTCAGTTCCGATCGTCTCGTTAGTCGTTGCGCCCAAGAAAGTAAATGCACCATATCAACTGTACAGAATTGGATAGCAATAACTCGTGTTGATTGATCCCATGAGCGAACCCAGAACTATGAAATCAGCTAAAATGTTAATCCCGAACGGAGAAAAAAGATGTTTACCGCTGTCAATGGCTCAAAGTACCTGATAACTTCCGATGACATGGACGACCACCATCAAGTTAGCGGATGCGATGAGCCATGCGGGTCTCTTCAGAGACATCAGCACGTTGTCGTCGACATCTTGCCCGAAGGCCCAGTAACCAATGAGCGCCACCGGGAAATAGCAAATGGCGTTGATGAAATAGGCTGCGACCGCTCCTTTCCACATCGGGACTCTTGAAGGCTTCTCAGGAGTCGACGGGATCGTGGCCTGAATTTCCAGGACCACCGCTTGCCCTGCGAACGCACAGGAGATCTCACCGAGCGCATTGAACACACGGAACATGAAATCGGTGGAGCTCGTGCTCTTGTAGCCATAGCTCACGCCGGGTTCTTGGCCGTGGGCTAGGCTTCCCGCCCATGCTATGGTCGAGTAGCTGCAATTGGACGACTTGAATTAGTCTTTTGAGTGACTCTTGGTATCAACGGAGGCTCAACATGCTAGCCAATTATGACTTTTGAGACCAGCTCGGACTTCAAATTGTGACTTAAGAGCATTATTAACATTTACAGGCTCAGTAAACCGAAATTAGGTCTTAAGTATACGATCAAGTGTCCTTGCTGGTGATATTACGCGACAACTGAAGCTTACTAACCTAATAGTATCATCATCATTTCTTTTTCTACATGCACAAGCACAAACATTTACTTTCACATATTCCTGATATGGATAAAAAAATCCTGAAAGTCAAGTTTATCAGAAGGCGAAAAGAGACCTTGAAGAGAGGACAGACGAGCTGGGAGAGTAAATCCGTAGTGTCCGTTTTCGTACCTGAGAGACATAATTGCTGCGGCCAAGGAAACACCGGCGACAGAATTGAAATTCGGGAGCTGGGACAGGAAAAAGTGGATCCCGCCGAAGATGCAGATCCAATAGGACTGCCTGATCCGGGTGCAGTTGGCACAGGCCATCTCCACGAACTTCTTGAGGCACTTGCCGCCGGTGACCATGTACACGATGTCGCATCCGACCTGGACAATCAGCTGCTGCGGGAGCACGACCCACGGGCCTAGCTTCGGGCCAAAGGCGTGCCGGCCCAGGTCGAGGTAGCGGTCGAACCGGGTGCCCGGAACGCACTCATGCAGTTGGATCATCTGCCACATTGTGTTCAGGGTCATGCACCAGGACAGGGCCAACACCATTGTCCCTGGACCCCTGAAACATCAAAACACGAGACAAAAACACAAACAAAAGGGTCAAAGTTTTGTGCCAGTCTTTCTGTCTCATCCTTATATTTGGGTCGGTGATCAGTTATTCATAAATGAGTCATGACATGAGGGACAGTACATGACGTCCAGACTCCAAACTGGCATGCCCCAAAAGACTAGACAGGCACTTAGTTACAACATAGGTATTGATCTGGGATTGAAGCCTATCCATCTGGGGAGAAGTGTATACTTAGCTTAAAAATTTTGAAGTACAAGCACGTGCTGAAAAGAGCCAGATCGGTTCAATTTACCATCCTAAATAGGCCATGGCATAAGGCAAGCTGAGAACACCGGCGCCGATCATGGCCGTGACGGTGTGGAAGGTGGAGTACCACCATTTGGCTCGCCGGGCCGGGTCGCCCCCCTCCGCCCATTTCTCGCTCGCAGCCACTTCCTGCCCAAAAAAAAAGGGGGGAAGATAAGCAAAGAAAAACAAGTAATTAGGCGCAAAAATCCCTATGTAGTTGGTCATCTGATGAGAAGACAGAGAGGAGGGTGATGCTAACCTTGGAAGGAGGAGAATCTGACACCATGTTTGGAACCTAAGATGGAAAGCGAGAGAGAAAGAGAGCAGAGCAGGAATAGTGGAAGATCGGTGTCTAATATATGTAGAGTGGTGGGGGGTGTGGCTTAAAGACATGGAAATGGAAGGAAAGTGGGGGAAAGTTAAAGGGTTAATTAATGGTCCACTTATGCCTTTTCTCTGTGTTCTTTGGGGTCATTCGAAATGGGTCTTTGAGAAAGAAGGCAAAATCTTACGTATTACACTAACTGCAGCATTGATTATCAGTAGCTCCATTAAGCACAAAACTTGGTAAATGAACCAATCACCTGTCCAGCACAAAGACAAAGCAGGAGTTTAAGTGAACCGTGCCAGAAAAAATAAGCCAGGTTCACGGTATAATTGCTGGTAAGCGTCAGTTTGTCTTAACAGGTATCCAATGACTTAAGGCACTTACCCTACCCATATGGTAGATCTCCCTTCTTAATGAGGCACCATAGTGATAGTGCACCGCTTCAAAATCATTACTAAACGACTCGACTTGTTTCACGCGGTTCAAGTCTACGACATGAGTACTCAAAAGGTGGTGAGTCTTACTCTTGAATCAGTTCATTCAAAGGCTCTCGCATGTGACGTGGTTTGGGTTGTTGCCCTCACACGCCAAGACTCTCCGCGGTGAAAATTTGGTTCTGGCTCTCCTTGTGAAACGCAATTCTTATCGACTGAATTATGCAAATCCTTAATATTTTCTCTTTTCTAGTTTCTGCATAATTTATAGGCATACTCAAACAATCGTCACATGTATGTGATCGATCGGGCATGATCTAATTAGGGGCGCAAATGACAATCATTCCCCGGACAAGTTTCTGAGCAAAAAAACGCACTTGATAAAGATATAAAATTTCTATTTTCATAATAGAAATTCATCTGATTACAACCGGCGTGGCAAGGACGCAAGAGAGACGACGGGCAACAGAAAATGAAATTGTTTCGGAAAAAAAATGAAATTATTTTACATTTTCGTTCCAAACCTGTTTTCTAAAACAGAAAAATAGATAAACAGAATGATTATTATTCGCATCCTTAAGGACCGTGTGAATTATCGACACCCAAAATATTGGTCCATGGACGTGGATCAAAGCAAACATTCTCCTCAAATCCTGAGGATCAAATATTGGGTTGGTGGGTGATTGGCAACTATCCTCTAATGATTACACTTGGGGCTAAAGCTGCATAAGGAGGACAAATAATAGCTCAAGAACAAGGATTAAAGGGGTGGTGACACTTCTTCAATTGGCTCTGTGGGGGAGTTGGTGGAGGTCTTATTCTTCCCCCTTCGAGTGTCCCCAGAGGCCGAAAGATGACTGCTTATCTCCTCCAATAAGCACTGTTCATCTTTAAAAGTGCTCCCAAAGCTCTATTTGGTTACAATCATAGCCATCATTTTATTCATTGGAACTCTTGTTAGTATAACCCAGATGGTTGCAATCTACGAGGCAGTCCTCTTTACTCGATCGAAACGAAACAATTTTTATCTTTCTGAATAGAATTCAGACCGTAGAAGAATTGAAGAATTCTTTCGTCGCCTTTTAAACTTTGTTGTGATTTCAGGAAAGATTTAGTAATTGCATCTCCCGGAGGAAAACGAAAACTCACTTCTTTAAGTAAAATTTCCCAATAGATGCGGATTTTATTAGGATGTCTCCTGAATGGAAAACAAGTTATTGGGTTAGCCATTTTCGTTATTACTTCTCAAGTCCGAGGAATTATTGCTGTCGAAGCATTTGGATCTTAGCACCCTAAAAGTTTGTTCGTAGAGACCATCTTGGCCTGTACTCGGAGTTTCCCCGAGATTGGTAAGGCGAAATGGGGCCACCCTAGTCCATTGAGTGCTCTACCTTGGGCCATCGACATCATACGCTCTGCCAAAATAAATTTCGCGAAAAACCATCTATATCATATCTTGGTTGGCCTTTCACCTCTAGTCACAAGTCATCATCGTATTTTGCCACATACATGCGTTTGATCCTCAAAAGCCTGTTAGAGCTCTCTTCAACTCTTCTCATGGCTAGATCGATCGGAGTCGGGTCAAAAAGAACTAGAAGGTTCCACCCCTCGAAAGCTGGGCTAGGATCTATGGATCGGTTATAATTTCAAATGGTTGAATCCGGGTAAACGATGAATTGACCAAAGCCTCCGCTTTAACGGTGGTTTTGAAAAGGGAATGTATTATACAAACTGCGACTCCCGAGAAAATTATCTGAGCGATCGTGATTCACCATTCCAAGAAGGGAGAAGAGGCAAGGTCAACGACACATCTTCACTTCAATTGAATGAGACGGAGGAGGACGCCACCGAACCAGGCGTGAACTTCAATGGAGTGCGGCAGGAGTTTCGAAGAAAGCAAAGAAGGGTCAGTCTCAGTCTCAGTCTAGTGTGACGAGTCTCGCATCTCGGAGTTCATGATGACCTTCGACGTGTTGTGGGAAACGGGGAAGAAGGGCCATTCTCCAGACGGGTTTCGGTGCACAGCTGGTTCTGAGCTTTTAGAGTGTTGGATCTTCCCTAGGCTGGTCCACTCAAAATTAATGGCCAACGCCGTTTGACATCTGGTGGGGTTGATGGGTCCTGCTCTGGCGCACTTCAGATGAATCCAAAGAGAGAGCTCATGGATTGCGAATGATGCAAGCAAATGCCTGGTACTTTGGTTCTTGCACTCAGTTGATCCTTATCAGAAAGGAAATTTGTGAGCATCATCAAAATGTTCGCTCTCATAGTCCTCAGTCCTATTATGACCAGGGTTCTTAAAGTCAACGGTCAATAACAACAATGGTCATAAAGAGCTCGCTTAGTTCAAGTACGAGGTGTTGGAAAAGCTTTGATTAGAGTGCACGAAATCTATGGTGCGCTCTATTTGAAATATTAAATGAAGATCTTCCTGACTTTTGTCATGATGAGCAAAATGTTTTTAGACCGGCCGTGTACCAAGAAAAATAGCACACTTTTGCCCATGGGGCATTTTTTTGGCCTAAGCTTTTAAATGCCGGCGAAAAGAAGTTTTGATGTCTCCAGACTTGCGACTCACTTGTTAGTTCTGTCATCCTCAAGAACCATCTTGACCGGGCATGACATATGATCGGAGAAGTAGACATTTTTGTGGTTCGAGAAGATGCATTTATGGTTGATAAGTCTAACACTACTGGTGAGAATTCTCAACATGGCCACAATTGTCCAGAGCCAAGCTTATGCAATTTTCACATGCAACGTTTGAAAATTTGGAGATTCCAAGAGTGAAATTATGAGCCTTTTTTCTATTTTTGGATTCACCCTCTTCAATAATATCGAATTTAAATTCGCCAAAAAAAGAGTACTATCAAGATAATATTTGTTTTCTGACAAAAAGAAGAGATAATATTTGTTTGAATTTCCCACGCGGGAGGCTCAATCACCCACACAGGCCGGCCCAGAAGACGGACCGGGCCCAAAACAGGGTGGACAATCAATCATGGGAAGAGCCGAGAAACCGCGGGAGCCCACGGGGCCCACGCTCTCCTTCCTCTCTCTCCGAGCCGCTCGGTGTTCCGTGCCTCTTCAATTTTTGCGCGTCTCCTTAGCAGAGAAGCAATTTGAATGCGAAAACCAAGTTTGAACAACTCTGCTGACAACGACCCTCGTCCCTGTTCCTCCCTATCTTAGTTTATTTTTTTTTTTATGGAAACACACCTCTAAATCTTCATATTGTTGGGAAATTATATTTAATTTTGAAGGAAACAAAACTACCCTACTTTGGTTGAAAAGACTTTGATTTATACTTTGAGGATTTATGTCAAATATATCTCTACGCCTATTGTACTTAATGTGTTTAACGCTGTTATCTCGATAGAACAGGCACGATTTGTGGCATAGGCAGACTCATACGAGATTTCCTTATCTAATCCTCATTGATTATCGAATCTCATTCTTATATGTTTAAGCATGTTGAATTTTCCTACTAACGGTCAATTATTTGGTTAGGATTGCGTTTCTAAGTTAAATTGTTTGATTGACAACTTCAAAGATATTCTTATTACTTTCCTTATAAGAATTCTTAAGTGGCAATCATCCGTAGATATTTTTCTTTTATAGAAGCTTGAGATAAGGAGTCCAAGATTTGATTGTATGGGTGAACAAATCCTCTCAATCTCAGATTACTCTCATCGTGATCGTTATTCATCAATCAACCAATGGCTACTTCATGGTGATTGATTCTCAGTGTGGTTCTGTCCAACGGGAAGATTGGAAGACGAGAAGTATATAAGGAGCATCAAGTTCGAAGACCAGTGAAAGAGATCAAGAGTACAACATCCTTATTCAAGAGAGCTTTACTTGTTCAAATTGTCTACTTAAGCGTATATTTGAAAATCTTGTGAGATGTGTGTACAGAGTTAAGTGTGTAGAGTGAGACAGCCTTGGTAGAGGTAGCACTCGCTGTTGGAAGTGCTTGTGTTCAAGCTAGCATATCCTTCTGTAATTTCTCATTTGATTACTTAGTAAAATCCAGCCAGTAGGTGTTAGCGTGGGATAGTGAATGTAAGCTTTCAAAAGCCGAACTACTATAATCTCTTGTGCATTGTTTCATACTCTCTACTTGCCTCCATTAACTGTTTGGAAGAAGCATTGCACGGTTCTGTTCATTTTATCCGCTCATATCAAACTTGAAATTTTGAATTTCGTATTATTTTATCAAGTTTGATTATATTCACTTATTTATCCATTCTAGATGATATTATTAGCTAAACATCACATTTGTTAATCGGAAAAGATCGTAAAAGATAATAATTGCCGTCCTATTCAGCGCTCGCTGGGTCCCATTGCGGAAACGTCTCGTCCTCGGCTGATTTTCGATCAGGTCGGAGACCTATCATTACTGGGTGTCTTCCCAAATCCGGACTTCGTCGCATCTTCGAGTCGGATTCGGACTGAATCGTTTTCTAT
The DNA here is from genome assembly GCA_029784005.1 of Lenwebbia sp. NSW1173648. Classification (NCBI taxonomy): domain Eukaryota; kingdom Viridiplantae; phylum Streptophyta; class Magnoliopsida; order Myrtales; family Myrtaceae; genus Lenwebbia; species Lenwebbia sp. NSW1173648. Next base: position 5,919,399 of record JARCGZ010000011.1, read on the forward strand.
GTGTCCTGGGATTCTGAACCGTGTGTAGATTGGAAGCGAATCGGGCAGCAGCTTGATTCTGCTTCACGATCGTCATCGAAGCAGAGTCGAGCGTGCGAGTAGGCAAAGATGATGCTGCATTTTCCGGACCCGGCGAAGCTCAAAACCAAGAAGGTGGTTTGTTCTATCCATGAATCTACGTGCAAGCTCAGAATTTTTTTTTTTTGGGGGTTTTATTTTTGCTTGATTAGTTGGACTTCGTGGTACGAATGTTGCTGTGGTGCTCTTTCTTTACGTCAAATTTGACTTGCTGTCCGTTTAATATCTATGTCAAGCTGGGGAGAGTATTGGCCATCTTTACTTTTTGGTGTCCTCCAGTAGTTATGCGCAATTCGAGTTTCAAACATATCGGTTGTTTCAGCAAAAGAGTTATCGATGATCAGAAGTAGAGAGATTATGCCATCGGAAAGAATCATGAAATTGTGTCCTAGAGTCGTGCTACAGTTCTCAACCTTTCAGAAGCTTCATACTAGGCTGTATGTTTTGTTGGTGTCGAATGATCGGATTACTTGCATCATCTCTCGATGCCTGTTGCACCTAGATAGTCATAGATGCGAGTACTTAGTGGGTGATGCTGATGTCAATGTCTGCAGATTGTGTTTGAAGAGGTTTTTGCGGCTCTTGACTGTGGCACACTGGAGCAACTGAAAGAGTTAAGCTCTAAACGACGAGCCATCGAAGAAACTATAAATGCTACAAGCTTGATTACCGAGGCCATTGCGAGGGAGATGTCCGGGGGGCTTACCTCTCAGAATCAACAGGTAATTAGTGGTTCCGTACTCGTGAATTCTTTCTTGAGCGTGGACTTTAGACTGTTTTCAAAATCTTACTTTATTTTCGCAACTGTCTCTGAAAAGTCCTGTTTCTTTTCATATGTGAAATCTGTTGATCGACTTATTATTACAACATGCCTTTCTTGATCGTAACCCTTCAAAGAGATTAATTGACAAGGAGGGGAAAAGTGTCATGGATTATGAAAACTGAGGAATAATTATGTTGTGCTTCCATACTGGACACGTGATATTGGGATTTTCTGTCTAGGACGATGGTTGTGATTTACATCTAAACTTCTTCTTTAACGAACACAACGAGGATATTTTTTTTCTGAATGAGCTCGTCCCATATGCTTAAATTTCCCGTAATGGCAAGATGAGTTATATGACGGCTTTCTGAGGGGTTTCTTAGTCATGCATATGCCCTGCATGTGCTACCATTCTGTGGAAGCACTTAGCAGCTATCTCATTCTGCTTGATTCTAATTTAAACTTGCTTCAGGATCTCCAAAAGTTGAAACAGTATCTACCCTTGCTGGAGAACTTAGTTTTCCATGTCGACATGGCTAGCAGCAACACCCAGATGGTTCGTTGGATTTCAAACCTTAGAATTCAGTGGGCGAGTGCTCTTACCGGCACATTGCCTTTTCTGAATCTCATGGGTCCAAAGCACTTCCAAGTGAATGACATTTTGTTTGAGCTCGGAATGAACCTCTTCCTTTATGGTGCAATTCTTCGCGAGAGGGCATTAGAAGTAATGCCTGAAGGTGGGCATTGATGTTTTTAGTTACATGGAATTGCTTCATCTTGCATAACTGTACTTTAACTTTGATTTTTTATATAGATCTGGTGCAGTCTGCTACCCTCTTCAGAGAAGCTGCTGGAGTTTACCATCATCTCTCTCATGGTGTTCTGTCTTCATTACAATCTGCTAACTCTGTTCAGAGGCCACCCGAAGCTACATCATCTGTTACCACTGTTATGAGCCTGATTTGTTTGGCTGAAGCCCAGGTTAGTGTTTTGTCCATGTTACTGCAACTTCATTGTCGATTAGTCTGAAAGCTTGAACTCTTATCTCTACTTTATGGTATAAAAGTGTGATATTGTCCATTAAGACAAGTTGAATTGTTGTTATGAACTTTTCTAAACAAGCTTTATCTGTTGGTTTGATGTTTGGCTGTTCACTTTATACAGATTGTAACTATAATGAAGGCTGAAGAGAAAAGAACTACTGCAGGTCTTTTGGGTAAGTTGCATTATGGCGTTTCAGAGTTTCTTGATGAAGCCACGTGTTTGCTAAATCCAAGAACTAGTGAACTCAAAGATATTTCGGCTCGTCTGTTGGTATGTACATGGTATACAACTTGCACTTTTTTTTTGTTGCTTTTGTTTGATTTAAATTCAAATTGTGGATGGGATTGAGTTGTAAGACTCATATATCATGATGGTACTCATAAATGATGGTATGGTCACATGGTAAAGGCACTTCGTTTCAGAAGTTGGTAATGTTAGGCTTCAACTTTAGAAATATTACCATGTTTATCCTTTTACAACACTTGCTCATAAAGTTACTACTAGCATCAGCAGACATAATGATGAATAAATAATCATTGACGGATAATTTATTTTATGCACTCTTATCACGTGGTAAATATGAAATAAGTTGGTGTAGTCAATTCAGGTGCTGTGGCCTGCTAAGTTCTTATGTTTCCAGGTTTTTAGTTTGAATAGCTTGCATCGTTTACAAAGTTCAAAGAGCTGAAATGGCTTGATTCATGCGAACATTATTTTCTGTAAGCTGATGTATGTGAGGTCAATACAAATCTAGGATTTGGTGTCGTAAGTTCGTGCAAGGCATTTATACTTTTTGACTGAGGACCAATTTAATTGGCTGATTTAGATTCTGATGGCAGTGTAACCTATTTTTTCAGCTGGAAGATGATATCGACAATTGTGTACTTGATTTTATGCGTCCTGCTTCATTCTTGGGAACCTGTAATTAGTGGTATTTACAAATTTTCTTTTTTCGAAGAAGTTATTGGAAGTTATATTGTATGATGTCCCATGTACTAGTGATCATGGTAGTCATATGGAAAGAAATAAAACGTTGTCAACTGGAGCATATAGCAATCTTTTGTTTCATTGGAAAATTTGGCTCTTGGTCAGTTTCCTTGATTACTAACTTAACCTGGAGGTCATAGTTCAATGGAAGTAGAAACGAGTTAGACCTGTCATCGCTGAACACTCTACTTTAAGTTTTCGCCTTAAACTTGATTTGGGCAAAGTGCAACTTTATTGAACGTGCACAAACATTACTCCATTAGTAGAAGTATGGTGTGCATTCTTTAAGATGCTTTTAATGGTCTGCCCAGGAATATATCTCATCTTGCAAAGCCTTGCATGAGCTAAGAAGCCAAAAGTACCTCGCAGAAGAGCTGAGGACGGCTGGCCAAGTCGGGGTTGCCATCGGAGTTCTCTCTGAAGCATTGATCAATGCGAAAAAAAGAATACCTGGGGAAGAGTCATGGAAAGTCATCGTCAAGAAAGAAATCGATGAGGCTGCCGAAACTCTGAGGAAGTTAGAGAACGAGAATGAGTTTGTCTGGCATGAGAAGATCGCTTCGGGCGATGAGTTGCCGCTGCCTCAGGGTAGCCGAATCGTGAAGATCGTACCTTACCATCCCACCCGATGCGAGACACCACTCGTTTTCAAGTTGTAGAGTACAGAGACGACCGGGAAGGATTCTTGTATATTCACACGTCCTTTTAGGGAGAAAGAGATGGTTTTAATATGCAGAATGAACAATGCGAATTGAAAATTTTGGGGGTCATCTTCCATGATCTATCAGTTCTTTTTCAAAGGCCAGATGTGCTGAGGAGCATGTAGTCTGTGCCGTGCATTCCCCTACTTGTAGGAATTCGAATCGCGTCAACTAATAGGGCGATTGATTGTTCAGCCTTGGTTACAGATGATCAGTTTCTTCTCCCGGAGTGTTTTTCTAGGGGGGAGATTGACAGATAAATCAGAAGGAGAAGAAACCGTCCGAATTATTTGGTGGACAAAGAGTGAGAAGAACTCGAAGAACTGTCTCTGTTGCATTTGAAATGAGAAATCAAGGATGTCTAAGGTGAAAATTTGTTATAAGAGTGACGAGGTGCTTAAAGTAGCATTTAAATATGGTACCTCATCTGGCTTCACATGTTGAGCATATGAGATTCGAGGTTAACACCTTCGTCGGGCGTCTATATCAGTGTTTTTCTACCAAAATTGGTCGGACGGATTACTTTGACAAATCGTCAAAAGATTTAAGACTAAATTGATTCAATTGAAAGGTTTATGGTCGAATCAACACAAAAGATTTTTTTTTTAATACTTTCCTCCAAAGATAACAATACTAGCTACACCAAAAGAATGAATGTAGCACACTCAAACTAATTATCCACTGGCGAGAGTTTCATCAAATACGAAGGTTTGAAACTGACAAAACGACCCACGGGCGGCGACGCTGGAAAGAACGCTCACAATGTCGCTTGCCCAGCAACGCAACGCAAGTGATATTACACCACTGCGTTTGGCCAAGTGGCCGAGTCGAAGCCATTTGACTTGGCGATGACTCCATTCTTTTTCCTCCTTCTCTTGTTTTTTCTTTTCTTTTGTGTGGTTGACAAATTCCATCGCGATAGTTTCGCGCGTGGAGCTTTTAGATGTGAACTTTGAGAAGAAGCACTAGAGAAGAGAACGATGGCTGTTCACTGCACTTCTCTGCACTTTTCTTGCCAACTTTCCGTCAAACCGCCATCTTTATCCACTGTACAGCCTACCCAGTCAATTTCGATGCATAAGGGCTCGAGCTACTTCAACTCGGAGGCACTCAAGCTCTCCACTCGCAGGTATTTTTCTTCCATCTTCTCGTTTCCTTATGCCTGTATAATGGGACGAAATGATGGAGCGTTCTCGTCCATAGGTTGGATGGTCTTGTTCCCGCTGTTGTTTCGGAAGGAAGCCCGGTTGAAACGAGCTCTTCCACCGCTGGTTTCTATAAACTCACTTACTTAGAGGTGGGTCTTGCGATACTTTGTTTCTTGATCTGTGTTTCGCCGGAAGTTGCTTGCTTTGGACATGTTGGTGAGCGTGTGTGACTATATATATATAGGGGAACAGTTGGCTTTGGGATGTGGGTGGATTGAGGCTTTTGGTCGATCCAATCTTGGTGGGTAACTTGGACTTTGGCATCCCCTGGCTCTACGATGCTGCCAAGAAATTCTTGAAGAATTTCCAGGTCTCTTTGCTTTTGCGTCAATTCACTTCATTGCTTTGTTTGATGTGATTTTTGGTTGATTTTGGGGATTTTGTTTGGCTATGTTGCGTTTGGGTTCAGCTCAGCGATCTTCCTGTTATTGATTACGTGTTAATTACCCAAAGCCTGGATGATCACTGCCACTTGAAGACCCTGAGGCCACTTTCAGAAATGAAACCAGATTTGAGAGTGGTTGCTACTCCCAATGCCAAGTCTTTACTGGATCCCCTTTTCAGAAATGTGAGTATAGTTTGTATTTCATGGGCTTGTTTCTTAGAGTACTTTGGCAACCTCCAACAGATCTTCTCTTTAGTTTTTATGTATTGTTTCTTTCCGTCTATGCCATCTACTGTGTCATTGGGGAGCACTCTTTGCTTGGACTACTATTAATATGTTGGCGAACGAGAGTCTCGAGTAGTTTCACTTAAGACTGTTAGTGCACAACAAACCTCTTGGTATATGGCCTGCCATTTTCTTGTCTATGGAAGCTAAAAGTGTTCACTTGATAATCCACATCACATCTCAGTATGTGAAATTAGACTGGTAGCTCATTGAAAAGCTCAAGATATCAGGTGTAAACGAACTTGATTCCTGTGAGTGTATCACATGTTGTGCTTCTAATTTCACTTGATTTAGCGCATCATTTGGTTTTGTGTGTAGAGAGCTACTGAATCAACTATCTCTAGAGTGATGTTCTTTTCTTTGATTTTCAGAACTGAATCCCGGAACCTGCTAAGCTGACACCTTAGACAATCCATGATGCCTCTGCTATGTGGTTTTGCCTCTTTTGGTCCCCAACTTAGTTTTGGACAATTTCAGGTCACCTATTTAGAACCTGGCCAAAGCTGTGAAGTGGAAGCAAGAGCGGGTCCAAAAGTCAGAATTCAGGCCACTCCAGGACCAGTTTTAGGTCCTCCTTGGCAAAGGCCTGAGAACGGGTATAAATTTCAATCTCTATTTCTGCTGTAAATTACGACTCTGGACAGTTTCCCTCCTCTAAGTAATCTCATCTACTTCACTGTTAGTCAATGAAAATGCATTTGTGTCGTGTTTGTGATTAAGCTCGCTCTCTCTCTCTCTTTCTCATTGGCTTAATACTTCAGGTATCTCATATCTCTACCAGGACAATTGAGTCTGTACTATGAACCCCACTGTGTTTATAACAAGAGTTTGCTGGAGAAAGAACAGGCTGATATTATTATTACACCAGTTATTAAGCAGCTTCTTCCAAATTTTACCTTGGTCTCAGGGCAAGAGGATGCCGTACAACTTGCTAAGCTGCTGCAGGCCAAGTATAGCATATTTTCCTCGACTCTTTGAGAATCTTTGAAAAGCGTACTTTCAGTATGTATGAAAACGGCTTTCTTTCTTTACATGCAGGTATGTCGTCCCAATGAAGAATGGAGACCTCGACGGCAAAGGATTTCTTGCTAGTATAATCCAGGCTGAAGGAACGATAGAGTCGTTTAAGGTTTGTGATCAATCACTTACTGCAGAAATGGTGCAAATTCTAGTAAAAGTATTAGGGGGGTTGACTTTGATATTTTGCGGATATGAAGCCTTTTATTTTACTACTGGTATTGTGTGCCAAATTTCTAATTCATGAGGGAACCAGACCTTCCTTAATCTTCTCCTGGAATATAACACGTGGCCACTTTCTTTGCATAATGACCATCCATTTCTATGGTGATTGTCAAGTAGTGAGGTGATGTGATCAGCCATGAGTTTCAGTGTCTTTTCCCTGTTTGTCGATTAATTTCTACATGTATGAATACAGAGGACCTTCAAACTTTAGAGCGACTTTAGAGTTACTAAACGTTTACTAAATTCCTCACGAGATAACATGCTGTATACCCTGAAATATTTACTTAGTTCCTAAGAACGTGGGACTCAGGACGAAGTGGTTCTTAGTTTAAACCATGAACAGAATCTTAGACACGTCGGTTAAGAAATACTTTTAGTACATACTTTCTAAGGAAATGTAGGATTTTCTCCATGCTTTCTTACAATATTTTTCCAAAAAAAAAAAACAAATGGAATCAGCTCCATGCAAACTTCCACTTCCAAATAGATTTGCATATGATGATCGAGTACTCAAAAAGTACCATTTATTTTTCTTGCATGGCTTTTAGCATTCTCCCTCATCTCCTGTAAGGGGTCATTATCGAACGGGCAATATGCATTCTCAATTTCTTCTACCTTGTTGATACAACATTATAACCTTATCTCAGTAGGAAGCAGTACAAGAACTTGAAACCATTTCTGAGCTTCTACATCAGGGTGGTCAGATCTCATCATCAACTGACGTTGTAGTCAAGTAAACCTCATACTGAGTTGCAGCATTACCAATCGTCTGACCAATATTGTCCCACGTGTTGGAATTGTCTAGAACGAGAAGCACACTCTATACTCTGCCACCATGCCTCTCAAGTGCTGTTATTTGAGCAAAGAACTTTGCAGTTGTTTTCATGTTCTCTTCCTGTTTAGGCAGACTTATCATAACAAATTGTGAATGTCCGTTTCTTTGCAATGAGATTAGACATTGTCAGCTAAATGATAATCGTTCTGCAGGAGCTCTTGTCTAAGGAAATACCAGATGCTCAAGTGCTGCAACCTACTCCTGGAGTACCCCTCGGAATATAACTTTGACGTGTTATCGTTTTGAAGTGTATGTTTACACGGCCAGTGGCCATTTCAAGTTTCAACTGTTGCAGCTGCACTATGAGCAGAGTGGACCGATGCAGCCATCTTGTTGGAGAAACTCATTCTCAGGCTCGTACATGTTATCCTGTAATCGTTGCCTTTGGGATCCACTAATATGTCCTATGTGTATACCAGATATAGAAAATTTCCAGCACCTCGTGCCTTGATGGGTTTAGAAAGTACTATCGATCTTGCACTCGTCCTATCCGGATAGGGTGGTTCCGTGGGCGTCTATTTAATTTTTGAACGAATTTCTTGATCTGAAAGTAGGGAATACATAGATAGGAGATGTAATTCCATTTCCATTGGCTTATCATATTTCTCAACTACGGTTGACAGTCTAATGCCTGTTGAAATCTGTGGACCGTTGCTATCTTCTTCTGATTTCTCAGCTTAGCATGCATTTCAATCCCATTCGTTTGCCACTGGCACTTAAGCCATGATAACCCTCAAATGTCCTGCATTTTGTTATTCTCTGAAAGAACTAAAAATTTTCATCTGGTACTTTATAATTAGACAATTATATCGGTTGAGTAAATCGCATATCACATAGTCGTTTTCCCTTCTAAACCATTTCAAACAAAAACAAACATCATACATGCTGTTCAGTCGCTATGAACTTAGAGAAGTGTGTCATCAATCTTATAAATGCGTACTGAAAGCTTTACACAATCTGATAAACGAGTAACATAAGCCTTGTTACGGTAAAGTCCAGTTTCTCGCTTGGTGTAGTTTATAGCTAACTCTTTTTGTCTGCCATGAAGTGCTGGGCTAACATCATTGAGCTCAATGTCAAACTCTCGGCATCCTGCCGGCTGAGATGCCAAGCGCTACTCAGCCTTTGCCTTCTCCATAATTTTCACAGATTGAATAGTATTTGAAAATTGTTACGGGTGAGAGAAAATATGAATAGAACTTGCTCCTGAGTCACGGGTTTACTTTTTTTTTTTCGGTCGAATTCACGGGTGTACTTTGTTTTTGGTCAACGCGGGTGTACTTGGGAAGTGAGTTTATCAACCATTCTCCAAGTCATGGGCCAGGCCGAGACAACATGGATAGCCCGGACAATTGTTGAGGAATGTCGTCAGCTCAAGGCTCATTTGCAAGGAGTGTCTTTTTAGCCCATTGCTCAAGGAATTCTAATCAACCCGCGGATTGGGTGGCTAAGGGCGCGAATGGCAACACTTCTGCTTCAGAAATCAACTTTTGGCCAGAAGTTGATTTTTATACTTTTACTCAGAAGCAGAAATTGATCTTTCTACTTCTGCTCCAGAAGTTGATTTCTAATTAGAGAAATTCGTTTGGTAACGGTTGAAAATTTCTAATTCTGAATGAAAAATTATTGTTGGCGGCCGAAAAATTTCTACTTCATTTTTAAACTTTTTAAATTTCTTTAAAAAATAAATTTTATTATTAAAAAATATTGTTTACTTTATAAAAATAAAAAAATATTATTTATTTTTTACTCTTGAGGCAGAAGACGGCGATGGGCGGCGCGATGGTCGACGGCAGTGGTTGGCGGTTGGTGGCTAGCGGCGGTCGGCCGTTGGCGGCGATCGCGGCCGGCGAAGGTCGGCGGCGGCAGGTGACGATGGTCGTGGGCGGCGGTGGGCAGAGGTCGGCGGTGGGCGGCGGGAGGTGGTCGGCGGGTGACAACGGTCGCGGGCGGTGGCGGTGGAGGTCGGCGATGGGCAGCGGTCGGGGATGGTTGGCGGTGGGCAGTGGGTGGTGGTCGCGGGCGGCGGTGGGCGATGGTCGGCGGTGGTCAGTGGTGGGCGACAACCGAGATCGGCAGAGGCGGGCGTAGTTGAAAAGATGGTGAGGGCGTAATGAAAAAAGGATGAGGCAAGAAGTACATCTTGAGTTTTTTTTTTGTCCAAGAAGTACTTCTTGAGTTGAGAAGCAATTTTTTTTAACTTCTCAAATTGGGGGAAAAATAACTTCATAAGTGAAAATTTACTTCAGAAATAAAAATTTCTTTCAGAAGTAAAATTTTTTACCAAACGGATTTCTGCTCCAGAAGCACTTCTGGAGCAGAACTTCACTTCCAGAAGTATTACCATGCGCACCCTAAAGCTCATTGGAATGAATCTCTTAGCCCCAATTGGCTCACTAAACCCCCAATTCTCTATGATCTTTATTATGTTTTGATTTTGAACTCTCTTGTGGTTAAAGTTCTGGTTATTAATGAAGAAATGCATTTTGGTGACCAAAAAAAAGTAGTATTTGAATAATGCCTGGTTTTATTGAGATCGGTACACCAAATTGATTTGTCAAGTGATGTGACTCGTATTTATTGGGTATTGAATTGTATCCTCTTAGTTAATTGTCCACTATCTATGGAGCCATTTTATAAACTGATATTGCGAACATAAGACTTAGTATACGAAAAAGTACCAAAAAGTCATAAATTTATTGTAAACGTGTCAATTCAGTCGTAAACCTTTCAATTATAGTAATTGAGTCCTTCTAGCCGATTTCGGCCGAAAATCGCTGATGTGAAAATCGACCATCTAACGTGACATGGCCGGCAATGACATAGACTATTTTTACAATTTTTTCTTTTTTTTCCTCTTTTTTTTTTTTCGTTTCATTTTGGCCAGTGAGGGCCAACAAGTCCTCGTCAACCGCCGGTGAGGTCACGATCCTCGCCAAATCTAGGTGTCCTCGCCGACCAAATGAAAGGAAAAAAATAATAATAAAAAATATATAATATAAAAGATGCAAAAAATTATAAAATATCATTAAAAATTTGTCCCTGTCGGCGTCACAAAGGAAGGCTGAAGTTCACATCAGCGTTTTTCAGGCCAAAATTGGCCGGATGGACTACATAAACAGATCGTCAAAAGGTTTAGGACAAAATTTGCACAATTGAAAGGTTGAGGATTAAATTGACATAAATGCAATAGGTTTAAGGTTTTTTGGGTACATGAGACATTACTTGCGAGATTTTGTTTGAAAAGGTTCAAATTGCTATTGAAGTTATACATGATTTCTTGATAGTAATCCTCGGGAGTCCTCGGGCCTTTCAGTCATACCATGTTTTAAAAGCATCCTATTTGACGTTTCCCTTCATCTCCCTTCGCTGGACTCTTGTTAATTGATGCAATTCGCCATTAGCGGATTCCTCCTCGACTGAACAATGAACATCGTGTCCACGAATATCATTATCGTCATTCATGTTATCATTCGTTTAATTAGCATCCCGTCCGAGGGCTTGTTTAATTTGCAAAACATATGGAGATTGGGGCATCGTCTCGAATCCTACGCAACCACATGCATTGACCTCCTTTTCTGTCTAGATTCATTTGGTGTCGGGGATTGGGATTGAATTAATCGGCGCTGCACCTGGCCATGAATGTTACTCGAACCTGGCCCAAGTATGCGGTCGGATTAAGAGTACTTCCCCCGCTTTCTGAGGAGTGGATTCAGAAGCACCTTCTTCGAATAATATAAGATGATTTAGAGGGTATGGTCCCACGGAATTTTTCGTGATATCAGAGCAAGAGCTCTGAGTTCAAATCTTTCCACGCTAAGTATCGGACAAAAAATAGAAATGTCCAACTGAACCTCGTGTCCTCGAATGTTAGTTATCGTCGTTCTTGTTACCACGCGTTTAATTAGCATGCCGTCTGAGTGCTCGTTTAATTTGGAAAACATGGATTATTGGGACATTGTCATAGGGCGACCGCTCGAATCCTACGTAGCCACATGCATCGACCCCCTTGTTGTGTCTAAATTCATTTGGTGTCGAGTGTTGAAATTAATTAGTGTCGCACTTGGACATGAATGTCCCACGAACCTGGCCTAAGTATGCGGCCAGATTAAGACTACTTCCCCACTTTCTTCAAAATAAGGGGTGGATTCAGAAGCACCTTGTTCGTATACATAGAAATCAAGTCGTGCATTCATCCATCACGTTAAACTTTAGGACAGTTGGTGATGATCCCATAAAATTTTACTTGGTATTAGAACAAGTGTTCACGTTCAAATATTTCCAGAATTCTTACTCGCCCCCCTTATTACGTTTTTACACGCTGAGTATTAGACCAAGAAAAAAAAAGTCCAATCTACTTGTGTGAGGGAATGTTTGAATTTTTATCTATCAACAATTCTTAGAACAGTTGACAGTAAGTGTATAAATTTTAATTTCCTATAGGAAACTAATGTTATTGCTTCATTTTGGAGCTTAATTGTGAAAAGGTGCATCATGATGTCTACACAGTAACAAATTGTTAAGATTAGGTGCACAACCACAACGAAGTAAAGAGTAAAATCAAGAAAGAGAAATCGAAACACAAAGATTTATCTTGGTTAACCTTAAACTAGAGCTACGTCCAGTAGACGATTATATTATAATTAGTACATCCCACCTCTCTGTTACAATTCTAAATTACAAGAGAAAGAGATTATATATAAGCAGTAGCTATTCATAAGTACAAGTCTAAATTACCAATAAAATATGGGCTCAAAATATAAAAGTCCTAAAAGCAGGACTCTTGTACTTTCCTGTCGATGGGGAGTATGAACCACACCTCCAACACAAATGCCAAAATTTTGGGGATGTCATTCGCCCCTAAGTTTTGAAAGAGGTACAAACTTTAAGTGATTGTAAATGTCCATTGATAAGAGGGATTTCATTGTCTCTCCCATAGTAAATTGGTTACACTAGATGAAATACGTAAAAGTCGTGTTCCTAGTTACAGCTTGTGATTGCTTGCTTTGTTGGTATGCTTTCACAAATTCATCAGTTTCATAACATTTGATATTAGTGCTATGGCTTGTGAGATTTTGTGGGAACGCCGCAAACTGTTCTAAAAATTTAAATTGTTAGACAAAAGCGTGATTTAATACACAAATATTTTAATATGGTGCTATGAAACGTGATATCGCGAAATCCGAAAATGAAAAAAGTTTTGACAAGTGGCGCGCTAATCTAACTGTTTTTACGACACTAGAATATTATCCCTCGATAAGCACCATGGTCTAATTCATTGTGACCTCACTGAGTATGTCACAATTGTAAGAATATATTATATGTGGACTTTATTAATTATTATTGCAATTATTAATTGGTCTAATAAAGAAAAGATATATAGTTTCGTAATTAGTTTAATATGGGAGTAGATAGTGTGGGCCGAGTCAAACCTTATCCATAATGAGAGGATAGGTTAAAGACTCTATAAATAGAGCTTAAGTCCATCCTCTAAACCCTAATGTCCACATAATCTCACATAAAGAGTCATCAGAAAGCGATACGTGAGGGGTCGTCTCATTGAAGCCAGTGCATAAGGGGGTTCTAGAGGAGAAGATCTTGAGCATCGATTCATCGCTATTCTGCATCAAGAACGATAGATCCGAAACAAGGTGCGTTAATTCTGCTACTTTATGAAACTGTGATTTGCATATCTATATGTGTTATTCTTGGATTGCTGTATAAGGATTAAAATCGCAGCTTACATGTGGTATCAGAGCCTACATGTTTTAGATCTCGAATCACGTTTTAGGTATTTTTCGAAATTTTATTTTCGGTAAAAGTGAAATTTGATCACATATTCGGAAAGTACATGATGAGACTAGCAAAATCATATTCGGATCGTTGACGGCGACCGCCAGACGTGCCACACGGATTTTTCGTCTTTTCCGTTTATTCTTGCTGTTCTTGAACTTTGGCTTTGTCCTGCCCTTTTTTTTTTTTTTTTTTTCCCTTTGAGTATATAAGTCTGCAATGGAATTACTTGAGCGGCGTGACAAAGACCTACTTTTGGACGCTTTTGTGGGTCCTCATCAGTCAGGTAATGTGAGATGGGAGTTTACCCCTCGAACGACAAGTTCGGTCAAATTCTTGCTGGATAGTGGGTCTGATTTCGTTGACCGAATCCAATTAGTGCATGGAGTTTCCTGTCATGTTGATACCTCCAAAAATTATATATGCTATGGGTTAGTAGACGGTAGGTTATGAAGAATTGGATTGTGCGGCTATGATGCAATTCTTTTGGCGGCCCACGCCAGTCATCCCCACACATGCTAGACTTGGGCCCGCACATGCTCAGCACGTGCAGGCTGACGTCACATGATGTCACTTCAGTCCGGGTAGACCCGACCAGACCCAGTGGCCCGATCCGACCTGTGACCCCGATCCGAACCGGTTGACTGTTGACTCGGGCCTTCCGGTCGGACCGGTCCGACCGGATCGCATGACCTAGTTCGCCAATTCAGTCAAGGGATAACAGTTGGACCGAAAAAATCGGTCGAACTAATTTTCAAGACCGGCTGATACTCGAACACGTGCGCTGCACGTGTTAGCGCTTGGGGACCACGTGCAAAGAGCTTAGGGCGCGTGAGACATCCAAATGAGGTGTTCTAGGTATCGAAATGCTCGTATCATTATGATCTACCAGGTGGTATATTTCTTTTACATGTTTGATGCTTTTATGGATTAAAAAAAATGCCTATGGAACCCTAAATACGCGTATTGCTTGGGGTATTTTTTGTATTTCTCTATGATTTGTGAAATACAGGTACAAGCTCACATGTAAGTATCACATATAAATATGTGGAGCATAATTTTGTCAATTACATGTATATGGTTTAATATGTATTGTTGAGTGTGTCAATGTAAATTAGCACGGCATGTAAATTTTTGTGGATGATTGCCCCTAATCTTAAGTCTGAAATTACATGCATACGGTAAATGTGAAATATAAGGTTTATATCCCATTTTCAGTAAATTCAATTAGGTTGTGACCGCAAAAGTGACACACTTGATTGGATTTAATAAATAATGATTTATAAAGTATTGGGATGTCTCCTGTTTTAATATGTGGTTATACTCCCAAAGGAGGTAATTGCGTATTGTTTCATGGAGGGTTACATGTATAGTATATGGTTGAGGATTGACTAATCTAAGTCTTTTCATACACCCAAAGGTGGTGAATTAACGAAGATTAAAATATATTGTCATGGTCGCTGTAATGTAGAGAGTATACAACTGCATATTATGTATTCTGTCCAAAGGTGATTATATAATGATATAAGTAACTCTCAAGTTAAAATTTCACATTATGCTAATTGTATACATTGATATTTTTCAAGTCACCTTATCAATAAATTGCAACTCTATTATAATTGAGGTTCATATAGGTTCAATTTTTCAAGAAATTGAATGAGGATTTTCTATTTGCGATATAGTTGGTGAATATTTATATTGCTCTTATTAAGTATAAGCCCGCCTGCAGAACTCACTGACAATGGTGAGGAACCCTAGAAAGCACTATGTGTTACTTGGGAAAAGAGCAATAGGATCTGCTTACTATGAAGCGATCCATTAAAGAACACTTGAAAAGTGTTTTGCCAGCTGACTGCATTGTTAGATAAATGAAATAAGCCTTGGAGGCTTGGAACCATGTCTCGTCTAATGCTGAGAGTGGGACACATCCGCAATGACTCTTTAACATCAAGTATGATGATTCTGACAGGTTCAGAGATTACGTCTTGAAGATGATAGAATTGCATATTAAAAGGTTCAGAAATCATACTCATAAAGGAACTCATAAAATCACCGGTCATTCTGACGGTTTGGGTCCATGAAAGCATCCTTTAAGAAGAATGGTGATCGCTACTTCTTTTGTAAGAAGAATAGTCACATAAAGTAAGACTGCAATATATATAAAACTTGATTGTCTAAACGTGAGCATAAATGTAATAATTCTTTGGCGTTGGTTTGTGAATCTAATCTGTTAAAAGCCACATCTTATTTGTGGTGGCTAGATAGCAGTGCAACAAATCATGTTGCGTTTACCATATAAGGATTCATAAACTGGAGGAAGCCAGATAAGGATGAATCATAGCTCAATATAGGAAACAACTATAAAGTCGGCGTTGAGTTCATGGGAATGTCATTCTGGATTCTAGTTTTAATTTGACATTAAAAAAAAAATATTTTATGTACTTTCCTTAACGACGGGACTTTGTTTCCGTATAAAGTCTAGACTTGTGTAGCTACTCTTTTGAAATAAGGAATAATAGTATTTCTACGTTCTTTGATTCAAATAAGGTTGGGTGCTGCTATATGTCCAATGGGTTGTACAAATTATGTTTAACTCCGAATGATACATATATCACTTATACGGTTGAAAAAGTTATTTCCAAAAGACCTCTACCTAAGAAACAGTTTTACGCGTTATGGTATAAATATCTTGGTCACATCTCTAAAGAAAGAGTGGAAAGACTGATAAATTCAAACATTCTACCCACTCTTAAAAGTGATATAGACACATGCGTAAACTATTGTAGAGGTAAGATGACTAGATAAAATTGCAGTCTGTAGGTCTGACCTGTTGGAGGTCATACACACTAATATCAGTGGACCCTATACGGAAACCTTGTGTAGAAATTTTTATTTCATCACATTTATTAACGATTATTCCCTATATGGTTATCTGTACTTGATTAAAGAAAAGTTTGATTTTCTTGACAAGTTCAAGATATTTTGGACTAAATTCAAGAAACAGTTGTGAAAAGTCATAAAAGATGTCAGATTTGATTGAGGTGGTGAGTATTTTGGCAGGCATAGCAATGCTGGATAGCTTAAAGAGCCATTTACCAAATACTTAAGAGGATTCTGGGATAGTAACTAAGTTTACTATTCATGAGAGTCTTGAATTAAAAGGTGTGGCCGAAAGGCGCAATCACACCCATATGGATATTATGAGGAGTATGATTTGTAAAACCAACTTATATGATTTTCTGTGGGGTGAAGCTTTCAAAGCGGCCCTTTACATTATGAATTGAGATTTTACCAAAGCTGTTCCATTGACTTCCTTTGAGTCTTGGACTGGACGTAAATCTAGTTTGAACCATATTACGGTTTGAGGTTGTCTTGCCAAAGTAAAGTTACATATTCCAACATTAGAGAAGTTGGACTCCAGAACCACTCAGTTTTACTTCGTACCTTACCCAGATCATTCAAAGAGGTATTAATTTTATGATCCCAATGGAGAAAAGAAAATTGTGGAATCACTAATAGCTAAGTTGTTGGAGTTTGATGTGGCCGAAAATGTAGCTGCTTACAGACTATTACAGATAACAGTACGGTGGGGATTATTGTGCCGTTTTTCTCTACTTATATAGGATCATGGAGACTCCTAATGTCACGCCCTGACCCTCGGGTACGCGACAACCCTACCAAACGTCTCAGGTTAAAGGGACAACATCCCAGGCATGTCATCGACCCATTCATTTTATCTTTTTATTTAGCACACGCGGAACGAACAATCACCCAGACAATCATAAAAACAACGGGGATAGAAAAGCAGGAAGTTACAACAACCAACAATAGCAGACTCAGCCAAAGTTTTTTTCATTAATAGATATTTATAAACCCTAAGGAAGCTACAGAATCTACAAGCCCATCTTCAGGACTGTTCCCTACTACCGACAAAAAGGGTAATGAGTCAGGACATGGTTAACTTCTCATCCACTCCAAAAGAGGGGCTACACCATCCTCGTTCTCAACATCATCTTGGACCTGAAAAAGGGTTAACCACGACAGGGTGAGAAATAAATCTCAGTGAGCTAACGCCTAAGCCCGGCAAGGGCGTTGACTCGCTCAGGCGACTTACACACAGTACAACACAATAGTATAACGCCAATCACATGCAAGCTTACCACGCCTTGGATCACACATATACAAGACTCGACTTGACATGACAGTTAACCAATCAAGGCAACAACCAGAACACCACAATAGCTTGCAAGCATAATGCTCTACACGTGTTGTTATTAATGGCCACAAGGACCCGCACACTAGATAGTTGGTGCGTAGCACACTAGACAGTTGGTGCTTAGCACACTAGGCAGTTGGTGCTCTACTGGCATGACAGGGCATCATCCCTTACTTTCGGTGACGGCGTCCGATAGTCCGTGTGGTTCCGATCAACACGGTACGGAACTACCAGGAATCCCTGTAGGGGCTTCGGTCCATCCATATTGCGACCAACATCCGACCAGCCCGGCGACACGGACTGTCGTGCTTCTGATAAGTCGTGTGATTCCGATCGACACGGCACGAACATATTAGGCATTCCATTATATGACCACACAAGTACACCATGCAACCAGCTAGTTTATATCTTTGCATTTAGTTCGATGCTCACACGGTCGTGCTTAAAACTCGGTCCAAGGCCATTTACATGCTCAAAGATGCAGTTTGATCCCACGCATGGTCATGTGATACACGAATTATCCACCGGACTTTGCATCTAAATACGGGTGATCAATTCTCATATAATCAATCACAAACCATTCAGGGCATTCAGTAGTCAGGCATTGATCACCACATCAAACGTTTGACGATAAAATCAACACATCGCACTCGAATATTTGAACTGACCACAGGCGACTTATCCGCTTACCAACCAACTAGTCAATCAATTCATCGCCCTCTTGGCTCTAACCAAACGCTCGCTTGTGGTCAAACCATTGCAGTCAATCAAATAATCCCGTCTATTCACCAATTAACCACAGACAACCTAGCTAACCAGTCTAATTTATTTAATTGTGATCATTTAACCTAAACCCGGTCTCTAACTAAACTGACCATAATTAATTTACATGAACGCCTAATTAGACTAATTAAACTAAACCCGAATGCAATTAGCGACCTAACTGAGAGTTAAGGGCTAACTCACGACTCTAAGCAGTCCGGCGACCGTGAAGACAGCGGCGGCGGCCGGTGGTGACGACGAACACTATGACACGACGGGCGCGACGGCGACGAAGCGGCGGGCTGTTCGCGATGGCTCGGGCGGTACTATTCAAGAGCTGAGGGTAGGTGGTACGGGTCGACAGCGGTTGAACGAGGCTCGCAGGGCTGCTGGTCGCGGGTCCACGGAGGCTATGGTGGCCTCTGGTGGCGCGGCAACGGTGGCTGGAAGGGGCGATCGGTGAGCTGCGAGCGGCGAAGGGCGCGTGGTTGACCTCGGCAGCTGGGTGAGCTACGGCGGGGGCGATGGGACGACGGCTCGGCTGAGGGTGAGGCCGCGACTGAGAGTGGCAGAGGAGGTGGTGGTGGCGTCGTGGGTGAGAGGGGGAAGGAGGAGGGAGGAGGGAGGTCGGGTTCACGGGGGTGAGGAGACGGATGGCAGGGGTCGGGGTGCTCACTGGGTGAGGTGGCTGGAGGTGCTCGAGGCTAGGCGAATGGCGACGAGCGGTGAGCTGAGGCGAGGTGGACGGAGATCTCGGCTGGGGTTGGGCGAGGTGGCGTGGCTCACGGAGCTCGGGTGGGTAGCGGATCTGTGGGCCTCGGCTGCTCACGGGCGACAAGACGGCGTAGGTTGGCCGACGAGCTCGGCTGAAGTGCAGGCGGAGGTAGTGGCAACGACGGGAGGAGGAGGCGGTGAGGTGGGGATGCGATGGCTGGTCGAGGGGGTTTGTGGGCGAAGTGGAGGTCGCGGGGTGAGGAGGCTCGACGGCACGCGGTGAGCTTGGCGAGCTGGCGGGGGAAGGCGGCAAGCTGCGACGGAGGTGCAGGGGCGACAGCGGCTTAGCTGTGGCGGCTGGCGGAGTGGTGGCGACGAAGGGAGGAGCTTGGGAAGGGCGGTTGTCGCGCGGGCAGAGGAGGAAGCAGAGAGAAGAGAGGAGAGAGAGAAGGGGAAAGGAAGAGAGAGAATAGGGGAGGAGAGAGAGAGACGTGAGTGATGGGAGGGGGTAATGGGGTGGTTGGCTGATGTGAAGGGGGGCCACGGGTCAAAGTCAGATTTGAATTATTTTGACTTTTAGCACATAAAGCTAGGGCTGAAGGGAGGTTTTGCGAAGGGTTCAAGTGCGAAGAGGGGGCTATGGGAGCAAAGGGTCTCTGACCGACGCTTCAGGGTTAACAAACCCTTTGAACTAAAAGAAATAAATCGCATCCAATAAATTGTCACTTAGATCATAAAAATCTAATTTTATTTATTTTAAGACCTTAAAATTTCGGGATGTCACACCTAAACTAAAAACTAAACTTTTTGGGGTTCAGGATCTTGTTAATGTGACATTTCTTGATGAAGTTTATCAAACCCCACAAGCGCATGATAAGGTTGAAGTAGTTCTACTTAATAGATCTATTAGGCAGAGACGATCGCTATACCACCGCACATAATAGTCTATTTGGGAGAGCATGACTACAATACCGGCTATATGATTGATCTAGTAACTTATATAGATGCTATTTCTTGTCCTCAATCAGAACTGTGGTTGGGTGCTTTGATAGACGAGATGCAGTCTATGAAACATAAGATGTTTGAAAGTTTGTTGACATGCCTAAAGGTCACAAGTCCATCGACTGCAATTGGGTGTATAAAACTAAAAGGGACTCCAAATGAAAGATTGAGAAGTTTAAAGTTAGACCGGTAGCCAAATTTTCCACTCATAGAGGAGTAGACTTAAAACAATTTTTCCTTCTGTCTCTCCTAAAGATTTTTTTCAGAGTGATTATGGCATTATGATAAGGAGCTTTACCATATGGATGTTAAAACTTCTTTTCTGAATGGAGACCTTGATGAGGAAATCTATATGGTATAACTCGAAGGTTTTGTAGATGATGATTCAGGTGAGCTTATGTGTAGACTGAAAAAAATCTTTTTATTGCCTCAAGCAAGCTTCCAGACAATGGTATTTGAAGTTTCATAGGATTGTCACTTCATTCAGTTATGTCAAGAACAAAGTGGATCGGTGTATATACTGCAAGGTCAGTGGGAGGAATTTTATCTTCCTAGTACTTTATGTAGACGATATCTTGCTTGAGAGCAGTTTTCTTGAATTACTACATGAGGTCAAGCGGATGTTGTCAAAGCATTTTGACACGATTGATCTTGGTGAGGAGTATTTTGTCCTAGGCATTGAGATTCATATGGATCGTTCTTGCCGTGTATTGGGTTTATTTCAGAGGATATATGTTGATCGCATTTGTGCAAAGATTCAGTATGCAGTATTGCAAGTCAGGAATTGCTCCTATCATTAAGGGCAATAAACTGAATCTATCATAGTATTCTCATACAAATATTAAGAAAACCCAAATAAAGAATGTACCATGTGCTGGTACACTTGGGAGCATAATGTATACTCAAGTTTGTACCAGATCAGATGTTGCTTTTGCGATGAGACTTCTAAGTAGATATCGGTTAGATCCAGGACACGATTACTAGGTTACTGCTAAGAAAGTTTTGAAGTACTTAAAGAGGACAAAAGACTATATGCTGATTTACAGACATGTTCAGCAGAACCTGCAGTTAGTAGTCTATTCGGATTCAGACTTTGCTAGCTGTCTGGATGACGTGAAGTTGATAATTAGATATATGTTTGTATGTTAAAGGAAGGTGCAATATTATGGAAAAGCGAGAAATATAAAATAGTATTATCTTTTATGAAGTAAGCAGAGTTTATAGTATGCTTTTTGGCTGCTACTTAGGCTATTAGACTCCGGAACCTCATTAGGGAGTTGGTAATATTTGACTTTATTGTAAGGCCCATACGGTTGTATTGAGACAAGTAACTCTACGGTGTTGTTCATTAAGAATGACATAGGTCTCAAGGGGTCTAAAGATCTGGTGGTCAAGTTCTTTGACCATAAAGGTAAACATATGAGAAAGGTGACACTAAAGTAGAGCATATTTTCACAGATGATAATGTTTGCAGACCCACTAACTAAAGGTCTTCGCCCTTGTATATTTGAACGACATGTCATAAGCATGGGCTTCGAAGCATCATGGGATGCTGTTACAACATGTCATTTACTCGGCTTAGAAGCATTATGGGATGCTGTTGTTTAGTGGGAGCTGTTTTTGATAATGCTCTAATAAAGTTCACATTTGTGTTCTGTTATATTTAGTAACAATTTTGTCATGTATTGGCTCGTTTGTATTCAATAAAATTTTCATGATGTGTTAATATTGAGTACATCGTAAAGGTGAAAATCTCAAGGGTTGTGTAAACGTTGAGTGATGGTTATGGTATTTATTTTTAGCCAAAAACATATGTCTTGTTACACATAAAGTATAGTTAACTATAAAGGTAAGATATATGTGGGTTCATTGAAACCATAAGGAAATTCTCTTGTGGCACATTAGGTTTTGTGACACACAAAGTAAGAGAATGGTGACTGACAAGAAGGATAACGCATAAAGTTTTCTCTATTATTTGAGGTGTTATCCGTTTGCCACACTACCATATTAAATCACTATCAGTAAAGTTGAGAACACTTGAGACCATGGATGGTTCTGCGTCTTTTGATGTAGTTACTGGCATGATTCGGTATTTGAGACTTTATGGGATCGGATTGACTATTAAGGATTATCTCTAGACCAATATAAAGATGCGCATATACAGTGCAATTTTAATTAATATAGCCCAAGTGGGAGAATGTAAGAATATATTATATGTGGGCTTTATTAATTATTATTGTAATTATTAATTAGTCTAATAAAGAAAAGATATACAGTTTCCTAATTAGTCTAATATGCGACTGGATAGTGTGGGGCGAGTCAAACCTTATCCATAATGAGGGGATAGGTTAAAAACTCTATAAATAGAGCTCAAGTCCCTCCTCTAAATCATAATGTCCTCATAATCTCACATAAAAAGTCGTCAGAAAGTGATACGTGATGGGCCGTCTCATTGAAGCCAGTGCATAAGGGGGTTCTAGAGGAGAAGATATTGAGCAACGGTTCATTTTTATTCCGCATCAAGAATGATGGATCCAAAACAATGTGCATCAATTCTTCTACTTTATGAAACTGGGATTCGTATATCTATACGTGTTATTCTTGGGTTGCGGTATAAGGATTAAAATCGCAGCTTACAGCAACCTCGAACTAGGGGCCCCCTTCATGCGTTTTCTGTCCTTGATCTAAATTTCCTTTCTTTTTTTCTTTCTTCGGATGACCAACAAAAATAGAACAATGTATATACACATATCTATAGTGTCGGGAGAGACAAATTGTTCCACGCCACGTCTCGTCGAGTAGATATTTGGAAAAAATATGTATGAAGCTCTCGATCACGACATGTCCTCGGAAAACACACGAATGGATGCAGCCTTCAGGTACATATCCACGTGGAGTTTATATCCTTACAAGATGGATTTCCACGTCATTGTTTCTTTTTGCTGAAAACAAACGGATTTTGATGACGATGCATGGCATTAACTATAACCATTGGTGCGTTGATGCAATCCGAGATGAGACTTCCATCTCGGAAGAGTTCTTGTTTGCCCCCTTTTTTTTTTTTTTTAATAATGAAAGGGCCGAAGTCCAAATGTTTGTTTGGCCTTTAGATATACTGAAGGGTCGCTTTATGCTCTTAGGTCTCCTTTGTATCGTTTCCTCTCTTGTCTCTCTCTTTACTCATGTCTATCTTCTCGATCCACGGGATCAATCCTTATCTTCTCGTGTTTATAGATCATCGGCTAGCTAGGATTCACAGAAATGTGATAATTTATTGGGGCAATGTTAGGTATGCCAACATAATGTTAACATTCTTTCTGAAAATAATGCATTTGGGATGTGGTGATAGAGCTTTAGCATTAAAAACATAAGTCAAAGGTATTTAATCTAACAAGTGATCGATTTGTTCAAACTAACAATTGCCATGTTAAGATTTTGAAATATATTGCTCTCTTGTACTGCATATGTCAAGGGAGTACATATACCTATACGGAATAAAGATCCCTTGATTTGCAATACTTCTTAATCAATAATGACAATGATAGTAAAAACAATACACCAAGTCTTATTCTGACTATGTGGGTTTGGCAAAATACAATCTATTATAACATTGTACTTTATCGTGCATTAGATACTCGGTACACTCTAATTACTCCGTAATTTTTTTATTTTGGACGGTAATTACTCCATAATTGGTCGTGTCGTTTCTTTCCACGCTCTTCTGTGTCTTCCCTTACCCCTTCTAACCAGCGTTTTGGATCCTTTTCTCACGCCTTGATCACAGAGGCATCTAAAATACCCACTTGGTCCCAAGTAGATTCATTTCTTTTCAGAGGATTCATCTTCAAAATACGTGTGCCGCAAGATTTACAAAAAGCGAAAAGTCAAAAATAAAAGTCATTCCAAACAATCCGACAATCCGTGTCTTTGCTATGTAGAAATTTTATTAACACTTGAAGAGTTTTGGTGTTCAGTTGTTGACAAAAAGAGTTGGGGGAGGAATTTTGGTTTGTAAACATGCTTAAGAGCTGCTTTTAGTACTTATGTTGATCCCTAAGATCGTTGTATAATGTATGAGGAGCCTCCACACAAGCAATCCAGATCAAAGCAGGAGAAAAAATCACGTCGGTTATGGTTCTTATATGCAAATGACACGGACCGGTTGTTCTGTGTCCCAGGTGGGCAAGTTCTCCGGTACTCGTGTCCCCTTGTGAGTGGAGCTTGTGGTGTCATCACGGTGAGTGAGCGATGTAGAGGGGAAGAGGCAACTGGGTCGTGTGAGTGGTGTCAGGGCGGGTTTGTACTAGGAGTTCTAAGTTAGATAAAATATACCCTTAGGAACTCTGAAGGCGGGGTTGGCCTCCCGTTTACAAACTGGTTGGGAGCTGATGCCGCTCTCCTGATGAGGCCATGGCAGGCCGAAACTAGTTGTTGTGCCTAAAGTGTTATACTCGTCTTACTCGATATAATGGATGCCCGAGCTAACATGGGCGTGGTATGATCCAATACGGGAAAGTCATTCGCCGAACTGTTCTACGGAGCAATTATATGAGGAAGGCTGGCTTGGCTTGGCTTGCCAGGCGCCACATGAGCTAATTCTACGACTGAGATCTGTCGGCCCGTGACAAATGGTATCAGAGCAGGATCCTTTCAGTAGGTGGGTGGTTCGGGGAAAACCTGTGGTCTTCCCGGTCCTTTGAGGGCGGAGAGTGATCGCCGGGGCCAAGAGGGGCTCCGACAAAGTACAGCTCTCGTCTAGCTTCTAGGATGCCAATGGGGGCATACAAAGGAACCGGATTGCTCACCGAAATGGGATAACGTTCTTGGATCGATTCGGTGAATCGCAAGATGGGTCCGCTCCCACGTTTTCAACAAGGGGAGAAACCTCCATTGGTCTTTTGAGATCAAGAGAAGCCTAGTAGGCGAAAGAAGGTGCTACAGAGGGAGTGCAGTTAGCAACAGATGCCACACTTGTCAAGGAGAGTACAAGTGACTGGAGATTCGCGAACAACTTTGATTGAGGGAAGCTACCAATGGAGGGGAGTTGTTCTGTTGGGCGAACGTTTGACACAGGGAAGCAACGGAACAGCCCGTAACGAGGGCATTTGCAGATTGAGTGAGGGAAAATGACATGGACCGGTTGTTTCGTGTCCCAGGTGGGCAAGTTCTTCCGTACTCGTGTCCCCTTGTGAGTGGAGCTTGTGGTGTCATCATGGTGAGTGAGCGATGTAGAGGGGAAAAGGCAACCGAGTCGTGTGAGTGGCATCGGGGCGGGCTTGTACTAGGAGTTATAGGTTAGATAGAATATATCCTTAGGAGCTTTGAAGGCGGGATTGGCCTCCCGTGTACAAACTGGTCGGGAGCTGATGCCGCTGTCCTGATGAGGCCATGACAGGCCGAAACCAGTTGTTGTGCCTAAAGTATTCTACTAGTCTTACTCGATGTAATGGATGCCCGAGCTAAGCTGGGCGTGGTATGATCTAATACGAGAAAGTCATTCGCCGAACTGTTCTACTGAGCAACTATATGAGGAAGGCTGGCCTGGCCTGACCTGGCTTGGCTTACCATGCGCCATACGGGCTAATTCCTCGACTGAGATCTATTGACCCGTGACACAAACATGGTAGAATTACTAGTCTCAGCTTACAAGTAAAGTGGGCAGATTTTCTTCATTAATTAAGAAGATTATCTAAGGCTATTATAGACGAAATTGCTCGACTTTGGGAAGCGAAAGATGTTTTTGGCACCTAATTACCGTTGTTGGTGTTTTACCAAATCCCAATCATTTTCTCATTATTTCTAAGAGGAGCTTTTGATCAAGCCAATATTAGTAAAAGGTTGTGAATAAGAAACTCCTTTTTGATATATTAAGAAAAGCAGGATGAGATCGTCAAGGCTCCAACTTTTATGATAGGATAATTAATTATTAAACCACGTCTTCATCTAACAGCTTAAGCTTTTAGAACAGTTGATTGTGGATGGAAATGGATAACAAAAAAGGTGATACGAGTGATCATTTTTAAAAAAGCGTTTTCCAATTCATTCATTTCCGCGAAACAAAAGCACCTTCACAGGGATATTGTGGCTGTTTATATAAACCAATAATCTTGCGCATGTGTTTAGATGGGGCGGATAACCTGTTCAAAACAATTAGATCGAAATGGTCTCTCAGACACTGGAACAGAACTATGTCCACTTAAATAAAGTAGCTGGAATGCAGTAACAAGTAAACATTGTACCCAATGTCGTATGTCACGAGAATTCTCCCGCTTGCTAGGCTCTACAACAAACCACCAATGGCGCATAACCGGACAATTCCGTAGTGCATAAATCCGGCATTTCGCCACTCTCCCGCAACGAGGTGCACGATGTGTTCTACCAATCCAATTCTAGCCATCAAAGTTCCGAATCGAGCCAATATTTTAGAGCATGGCATCGAGATATTCCAAAGCATATGAGGTATATCTCTTCGGGCGCACCCAACAAACAGATTGCAAGCACATTCCAAATGCTGAGGGCAAAAGATATGCCTCGGTATCTAGAATATTCAGCCAATTTAGAACCTAGAATCCCGAAGTACAGAGCAAGTGTCGCTGCTTCTATTGTCGGAACCTCCGACTACCAAACGAGAAATCTAATATGTTTAGTCCTCTCCGTCTGTGCCTTGTGTCAACATCAATGCATAAACTATCTATTCGAGTTTCCTCTCCCAGATTTGAACCAAAAGGGTATATCCGGATGTGCTTCCTCAATTATTCCGAAGTTGAGTGCTCACTTTTACTTTTGGCGAACCACGAGATGGAGACCAGATTTGTCTGTACTGGTGCATCTCTTTCAATTCCTCGGTCTCTTGTCTCTCCCGTCAATTAGCTGCTTGCCATGTTAACGTTAAGTAAATCAGACATAACCGTGCTCATCTTTCATGCTCAACACTGAGATCCATTAATCAAATTTATGCAATCTCTTTCGGGGCCGTTCTCGGGAGACACGAAGGAGAGAACAGCGACAACCGACGGAGATTAGTCGAAATAGTTATATTTGCGTAAATTTGATGTGCAAAATATACGTGTATATATGTCTCGTGAACGAGGACCGCGGTATTCATCGAGAGTATATAGGGCGAAAGGTGATTTAAATTAGGGTAGGGGTGTTAGGTGTGTCTTGTAAAGGTAAGTTGTGCGGGTTCCTTAGGGCAAGAGTGCCATTCCAGTGTCTCGCGAAGTCCATTTGGGCATTGGCATTTTCGCCATTGAAGCACATCAGTTTCACATGCAACTCGTTTACACCAATTTCTTGATACACGGTCTATTAGACTGAATTTAGACAAGCACTTCAGGTGATTGTATCTTGAAATAACCTTGTTTGCCTTGGTTGCTTTTTAAGCTTTGTTACAGAAGAAAATGTCGGACCAAGTGGTCTAAAACTCTAAACTTTAGCATGGAATATCAAAATTGTTTTATTTGTTTATGATCCCGTTACAAAATTTCGACACGGCTCAGGCCCGGTACAACTCAAAAATCGGCGATTGTATGCGTGGACGACGATGTTGTAGATGAGGAATTATGGAAATGATCGACACCGCCTTCCCTATGATTGCCTCGCTCTTCTGAAGCGATGGATCCGCATTTCTTGTGCGACGGCCTGAGAGGCTGAGGAAGCATCGCGACTGGCGCGAAGATCCCGTTAGAGGCCGCTTCAAGGGGCGGTTTCGCGGCGGCCACCGCACTGAAATCCGGCGGCTGCATCCATAATCCGCCCATGACAACGAAATGAGGCGCTTGAGCAATGGCGTTGCCGTGGCCGTTGGGACTTGGTCTTCTCATGTGCAATCGATACTTCTGAAAGGAATGAACAGAACAAAGCGTATTCAAATTGTTTTTGGCTATTCATATGGAACTCCACTTAAGTCCAAAAGATAGGCAAACGTAGTGGCCAAAGTCACACTGCTATTCCATGAATCTAGACCCAGTTCTAAATATTTTTCCTTTGATTTAGATAACCTACTGTAGAATTTAGAACCAGCCGAACAAGCCAGGACAGTCTGTTCATGTAGATATTTCTTTATTGACTTGATCTTTTATCTAACTAGGGCAAAAGATCACATCTAGTAACATATTTACCCCGTCCTGACTTATATATAGGAATTAAAAACATTCGACGAAGTTCCGTGACGAAATTCGAAAAAAGAAGAAGAAAAGAATAGCTAGTAAAACCTAGCGAAACCACGAGAATTGTTGGGTGAAAGAAATCGAGCGATAAACCAACCTGTAAATGGCTTTTAACTTCATCGTTTGTGAGGCCATCGACCTTCATCACTTCCCTGATTTGCTTAGGAGTCGCAACTGCATAAACGAGTATCAAGTAAGCACCTAATCCAATGTGAAATAATGATGAAGATAACACACTTAGACTAATTTCCAGAGACGGGCACCGACCATGTGGACCCCCGAGCTGTTGAAGAGATTGCAAGAATAGCCGGTGCAACTCCGGCGACCAGCACCGCCGCTGCTTCCGTCGGGCGGACTGTCCTTGGCCTTGTGATCTCTCCTCTCTCCTGCTGATCCGGCCGCCGGCCGTCTCCGCCGTCGAGCAGGCGACGGCATCGGGCGCAGGCAGTGCAGCTCGGCCGGACAGCTGCTTCTTCTTGGTACTATCACGGCCATCATTTTCACCGTTTTGAAATGGATGAAAAGCACCATCCTGATGGCTTTTCACGTCGTAAACAACCACTGCGACTTCATTCGGCTGTGGTGGAAGAGGCGGATCCTGAACCTAACGAAACAAAAAAAAAAAAAGAAATGAAAAATAATAACCTTATTTCATGCTAAATGAGAACCCAAAATAGAAAAAGAAAAGGCATATTCCCATTCCTCCTCTTCATTCTTCACTTAAATGGGAAAAAAGAAGAAGACGAAAATCAAAGGGTTACCTCTCTACGTGGGATGGGATCTGGGTTCGGGTTCCACAGCTGCACGGATCTGAGCCAGTCCGATTTCTTCGTCGTATTATCGTCTCCACTCTTATCACCACCCGAGGAATGGTGCACGTCGCCATCGCCGTCATCCTCCTCACAAACATCATCTTCATCGTCATCCCCAGCAAACGAACCCTTGAGAGGGATGAATTCCTCCAGAACAGGACCGTCCATGGACGTTTGCTCGGAATTGCACTCCGACGACTGCCCCTGCACCGATAGCTGCTGCTTGCACCTCTCAATCGCTGCAGACCCCAGAAAGGAAAAATCAGAGAAAAGATCGCAACCCTTTTGTTCCTTTCATTAATCTGATCAATGAAAACCTAAACCTAGATTGAGAAAAATAACCTACCTTGGATCACTAGCTCCAAGCAGAGGGGGAGCTCACGCTCAAAGACCTGGATTTTGCGCCTCTCTTCCTCTAATGCTTCCATATATCTCCTCATTTTTCTCTGTGTATTCCTTCTTCCCTTTCGACTCTCTCTTTTTATTTTTTTCTTCTCCACCTCCTTCCTGAACTGGAGAAGCAGGTGACCGTTCGAACCGCAATGGCGGATCTTTAAAGCGTGCGAGGAAGGGGGGAAGGGGAGAGCATAGGATGATCCGGAACGAGGGACTTTGTTGAGCTGTGACGCGAGCCACGGAATATGTCGAGGAATAATTTCTTGGGGGTTCCTTTGGCGCCTCTTGTTTTCTATATTTCTCTCTCGAGTATCGATTATTCGGGAGGTTGAAGGCAACGAAACGAACTGAAGGATTTTGAGTCGAGGTCGGGGCGTCGCGTAGAGATGGATCTCGGATGCGATCGGATAGAGAGAGAGAGAGACTGTTCGTGTCTGCGTGGGAATATGAATAGAGGGAGTTGAATATTCGAGGGTGAGATTCGCTTTTCGTCGCGTCTCTATGGGCTGGCGGTGACGTCACCACCTCACCCCCACGTTAACTTGAGATAAGATCAAATACTCTCTCTCTCTAACCTAATTGTGATTTCCCTGGCAAGTTATTAATCGTGATTAGGGCTAATCCAGAGACATGGTCGAGCACACTCGGCCTGCCATTGTTCTTGTCCTGAGCTTTTTCCATCACCGTCCTGTCCTAAGATCATGTCGAGTCACCAATCAGCCCCTCGCTTTGCTGTCACGCGCAAACCCAGCTCATATAAAATCGGTACGATCAAAAGTACTTTAATACTCATATAAATTTATTCCCAAAAATAGAAAAGAATTATCACATGGTTGGCTTCAAATTGATCGAGATAATATATGTCTCTACTTAAGATACAACATTTTTGGAGTATGATACTCAATTGATGGGAGCATATAGTGGAGAATATGGATATGCTCAAGATGGATATTCCTTTCCTTCATTGTCATATTCCTGATATTAAGGAAAGGGGTTCCTTCTTTACGTATGAAAAGAAAATGTAACCACATATATCGAATAGAGGTCATAGTTAATTGACTTGCCAAGATTTTCGTTTTTTATTATTTTTTTAATTTGGAAAAGTATCAATTACCCTCCTCGCTTTTATACCAATACATCGATTTGCGTCCTCATTTTGGAAAACCTAACAATTTGCATCTTGTGTTTATCTACTAGATTGTAAGTCGTAGCTCGCATAATCTATATCACTTGTTTACCAAACAGTCGTTTTCCTTCTCAAATTGCCCTCGTCACTGTTTTATCCCTTCTCCCAAAAGAAAACCCTGACTCTACAATTCCTTATTCTTTTCTCCTCCTCCTCCTCTCTCTTCCCCCGCCGTCTCAACCGCCGCCCGACTTGGCCACAATTGCTGGTACTTTCGACCTCGATATGGGTTGCATGACAATATCTCGTTAACTAGCCCAATTCCAAACACCCATAGAAGAATATTACCTCTTAAAGAATTGATTGAATACTCTTAAGTGCTTATCTTGACATGGTACATCCTACATTAGAACTGCAATGTATCTTCTCCGGAGGTGGCCTAACGTTCTTGGAGCTCTCGACTAATCTCACTAGGTGTGTGCATCTCCCTATCTCACTCATGCTAGGTAATGCTCTTAAGGTGACCGCGATTTGAATCCAAATCAAGTGAAAGAGACAAACACATTTATCACTTGTACTATCCTTAAGGGATGAGCAAAGTACTGAAAAGAACAAATGGATGCATATATGGCACATAGTTTGTGTCGCTTATCCATCTCAATCGCCAGTTCATCTTAGATCTGGATAATCACATGTTGGATAATGTTTTCCAATAGGAATTGAAGACAAGGGTTATGGATTCAGTAAAAATACGTCGGACAAGATCAATCCGAGGATTATTTCTCCAATCGACCCTTATAAAACTGCATTTCGAAATTCTATAATCCTCTGTGCATCACCCAGACACCCACCATTCACCAGCTATCAAGAGGGAAAAGAAAGAGACAAAAAATGAAGAGAGAGCTCATGGGAATTAACAATGACAACGGTCCAACTGATGGACTCGAATATACCGAGCGGGGCAAAGGGAACAGAGAGACAGAGGAGGAGGAGGAGGGAATCTTGTGTGCCGCGCCGCGCCCCCCCCCCCCCCCCCCCCCCCCCCCGCGCCGGCGTCTGATTGATTTTCAGACACGGCGTGGCCTTTCGTGCTCTCCAAGGGCCAACGCAAATTTCTTACACCATCATCGGGCCCCACCATTCCCTTTGTTTTTCGTGAAGCTACTTGCTCCCGGTAGAGCGTGGCATTCACTCTCCTCTGAATTACCAAAAGGCACTTTTGACTTTTACCTCCCACCAAAATATTTTCCATTGACCGTACCGGAAGCACTTTAATTCTTTTTCTTCTGTCTGGCGTGCATTACAAATCGAACTTACGTCTCTCTCTCTCTCTCTCTCTCTCTCTCTCTCTCTAATGGCTCTACAAAACTAGGGCAAAGGTCCCACGAAAGAAGTTGTTTTCCAAATGGGAGCGGTGAAAGCTCCCAACCCTGATGGACTAAATAGTCAATTTCATCATCATCACCGGGAGGATATTCAGTCAAATGTGTTCCATTGGTTAGAAATTTCTTTGACTCGGGCACTCTCGATCCCATGCTCAACAAAACTCATATTTCACTCATCTCAAAAGTACCAAATCCAGAAAGTGTCAACCAGTTTAGACTCGTTAGCCTTAGAAACTTCGGTTATAAAATCATCTCAAAGGTTATGGCAAACCGCCTGAAAATTTGGCTTCCCAATTTAATAGCCACTAAGCAAAGTGCATTTGTCAGTGAAAGGAAAATTCAAGACAACATTTTCATTGTTCTTGAGAGCTTGCATGTTAAAGATGGGTTTCTTTGCGATAGATGGGACCTCTAGTTATGCGATGCATCTTTACTGTTTCTTTTAATGTGAAAGTGAACGGAAAACCTTTGCAATACTTTCAGCCATCACGTAAAATAAGACAGGGAGAACCATTGTCTCCATGCCTTTTCATTATCATGGCCAATGTCCTCTCCTGGCTTATGAACAAAGCAATTGAGGATAGGAATATCAGAGGAATAAAGTTGAACAGGTTCTGCCCTACACTCTCTCATTTATTATTTGCTGATGCTATCTTTTTCATGGATGGGACAGTTAGGGAATGTCAGAATTTGGCTGCTATTCTAAACCAATATTGCTTTGCGACGATCAAGCAATTAATTTGAATAAATCAGGCATATACGCCAATCGTGGCTACCCAATGAATTTGAGAAAGAATGTGGCACATGAGTTGAGGGTTCTGAACATTGAGAAGACAGGGAAGTGTCTTGTCATACCCTTGAATTGGGGTCAATCAAAGAAACAAATGTTTGCATGGATATTAGCAAGGATTAACATGAAACTAGAGACTGGGAAGGAGAAATTGATGTCGAAAGCAAGTAAGGAAATTCTCATTAAAAGGGTGGTGCAAGCCTTACCCATTATGCAATATCAATTTTCAAGATCCCTATCTTAGTTTGCAAAGCAGTTGAATAGGAAATTGCATCCTTTTGATGGAGACATACGAGTCAAAAGCTAGTATGCATCGGAAGAAATGGGAAATTTTGAAAACTAGGAAAGACTGCGGAGGGTTGAGCTTTAAAAACCTTATTACCTTTACTAAAGCCATGTTGGGCAAGCAGACATGGAGGTTCTCACAATCCCCTTTAGCATTATGGAGCCAAGTTATGAAAAGTATTTATTTCCCTATGGTCACCTTTGTAAACCAGGAGGGGTTTTGTTTGGTAAAGTTTACTCATGGGCAGAGATGCAATTTACCCTCAAGGTAAATGGTCCGTGGAAGATGAAACAACAATCAATATTCGTGAAGACAAATAGTTACCAGCCGGATTGATTGGTGGGCCAGCAAACAAAGAAGACCCTTAGTGGCGGGACTGATTATTCATTATACAAGAGAGTGGAATGAACAAAAGCCGAATAACCTATTCAAAGAGTATGTAGTGAAAGAGATTCTTTCCATACCAACAGTTTGGCACAGAGAGCAGACATACTAGTTTGGATCAAGAACAAAACAGGGTCCTACACAGTAAAGGAAGGTATTACCTCACCTCTTTTTCTCTTTATGCTTACAAGCTCCAGAAACCATCGAGCACATTTTCTTGCTTGCGGCTGGACAAGAGAGGTATGGTCAGATCCGCATATAAACATCAAAATTTGCCCTTTTTTTTTTTTTTTTTTTTTTGGTGACCCGGGAAACTCCCTTTCGCCCGATAGGCTAATCGGTACTAAACCCGGGGGAAGACTAGCCCAGCAACCCACCGCCAGGGCCCCCCACTTAAATCGCTGACGACGCAGGGTTTTGAACTCTCGACCTCCAGCGATGGAAGGAGTTGTTCTCAACCAACTGCGCCACCTACGGGTGGGTAAATTTGCCCTTTTGATATCAGCAGAATCGAAAAAATGGACGTCCTTTAGGGTTTCCTCCCTTTTCCTTGAAGCCGCCACCTGAGTCCCCTTTCTGCAAAGTCGTCCCTGAGATCTCTCTCTCTCTCTCTCTCTCTCTTTCTCAGAGCTTTCCTTTTGAGTGCGAGAATAAATTTCTGCTGCTAATATTAGGTGAACGTGGAGATCAGTTTGGCCATTCGTCCAGTCGACAGCCACTGAGGAGGATGTTCATCACGTGGCTCCACAACCTCTTCGAGATTAGACCGATCTCTTCTCCCGTTTTAGAATTAGGTCAAGATTTGGGAGTTTTATTCTCCCGAACTAGATCTAGATATAGACCTAGGAGTTTCTTATATGTATTTGATTTGTGTTCTTTCAATATATTGATGTTGGTGTCTCTGCATGGCAATGGTAATGAGGATGTTGAAGCTAAACACGCACTGCAAGCTGTTGCAAATGGAGTGGGAGATCTCATCGTGTGCTCATCACTGAATCTGGTGATCAGCCGCCGAACTTTTACGGTGGCAGATTTGTTCTTGAGGATGAGAGTGTGCTTCTAACTATAGACTATGCTTTATTATTTGTTTTCTCGCTTTTGCTATGTTTTGCGATTATTTGGGATTTGCTAAACTCGAAAACCTTATATAATTCTTGAGTATTATTCTGAAATATGAATGACATCTTTCTTTCGACGAAAAAAAAAAAAGTATCACCAGAATAGACAAATGGATACTTGAGTTCTTTGAATCAAATCTAGACTTAGGCTCCGTTTGTTTCGTGAAAAATAACTTCCCGAAAAACGTTTTCCGAATTTTCCGGTGTTTGGGGGGTGGAAAATAAGTTAGTCCCGGAAAACATTTTCCCCCTATGAAAAAAAACTCTTTCAAAAGTGTGGAAAATGTTTTCGTCATTTTGAGAATAGGAAAACATTTTCCTCATCTTTTCTTCCTCCTTTCTTTCACACTTCTTTTCTTTATAATTATTATTTTTTCATTATTTAATTATTTTTTTAAAATTCAAAATTCAAAATTTTTATTTTTATTTTTTTTAATCTTTTTATTTTCTTCTTTATTTTCTTTTTTCTTTTATTTTTTTTCTTTTCTCCTTCTTCCTCCTTCCTCCTTCCTTTGCCTGCTTCCTCTGCCTGCTGCTGCTCCTTCCGCCGCCTGCTTCCTCCGCTGATGGCTGACCTTAGCGACGGCTGCCGCCCGGCGAGGCGAGCTCGAGGCTCGGCGACGCAAGCCTCGGCTTCACCGGCCTCGAGGGAGGCCAAGCTCGCCGGATCTGGTTTGGCCGGGCTCGGCCTCGAGCGAGCGAGGCAGGCAAGCCTCGGTGTAGCCGGCCTCGAGGGAGGCCTTGCCTCATCGGATCTGGCTCGGCCTCGAGCGAGCAAGGCCTGCCTTGCCAGATCCGGCGAAGCTTGGTCTCCCTCGAGGCCGGCGAGGCTCGGCCTGAGCTCGTCGGCCTCCGTCGAGGTCGGGTCGAGGCCGAGCCTGGCCTGTGGCCGGTTGTTGGCCGCCGCTGTGGCCGGCGACCGACGGAAAAGAAATTACAGAAGGAAAAAAAAAAGAGAAAAAAAATTAAAGAAAGCAATTAAAAATAAAATATTTAAAAATAACAAATATTTTTATTCGAAAAAATAAATAATAATTGTGTTTGTTTCACGAAAAATTAAAGATTTGGAAAATATTTTCCAAAAAATAAACGCTTGTATCACTCATAAAAATGAATGAATGCAAAATATTTTCATCACTATGAAAATAGTTAGGCATAAAGTATTATCGATAATGAAAATATTTTTTGTTGACTAATTTTTCTAAAAAATACATTATTTTTTGGAAAATATTTTTTAAATCTTTGATTTTCCGTGAAACAAACACACCCTAAATCGAATTAGTTAATAAAATTTTTTAGGAAAATCAATTCCTTGACAAAAGACAGAAATCGTTTTCCAGTTCATTTTTAAGTATTAGCCAAACACCAAAAAATATCATTATTTTCTTGAAAAATGACTTTTTGAAAAATATTTTTCGAAAATATCATATTTTTCATGAAACAAACGGAGCCTTCCTCTCGAGGGAGCTATTGACCGGAGCGGCGCTAAAGCAGGGAGTGGCGCCCTCCTGTACTGGTTCGGGGGAAACTGATCTGAAGTCTTTTAGTTAAATTGAAAGCCAATGGGCTTTACGCGATATTTTTGAAGAATGTCAGAAGTCCTTGGTCCTCCTGAAATCTGTGAAGGTCATCCATCGCGAGGCTAATCAATTTGCCAAAGCCCACCGTCGAAAGTCCCTCCCTCCAAACTAGTTAACTACAGCCTAAGTAGCAGTGATATCGATATCGATACCGATTCGCAACATGCAACACGACACGATGACACATTATTTTCTCAAAAATAGAGAATTCCGACACGTTGGGACACGTTATATATTAAACGTATATTTTTTAAATTATTATTTTTATGATTATTTCAATCAAGTTAATTTGATTCAAATCCACAAGTAAATAAACAATAAAAAAGAGCCTAGAATGAATTTACACTAAAAACATTAATTCACCATTTGTTATTATCATTCATTGTTTGGAATTGACAAATTTTGCTACATTCCACTCTAATAATTCATAAAACGCGGAGAAAAAAAAAACAATCAATCCACATTCCACCATTAAATTTAACAGTTAACAATAAGTCCAACAAAAAGAAACAATCCTTGTTAAAAGACTATTCATGAAATAAGAAACATCTGGCTTTTAGGTTTTGATGGATTTCCAATTTTACCCCTAAAATAATGAAAATTTTCAAAATTGACCCGCCCGTGTCGGAATAAGGTATCGGGATTCTCGACTCGCGTGTCGCCGCGTCCGGTAAAGTTGACCACGTGTCGGAAGTCCGACACCGACACGGAGCCCCCCGGATAGTGTCCGTGCTTCCTAGACTATACGCTCTTTGCCTCTTTGGAATATTTTGCCTTCTGAAATTCATATATTATGTTCTTGTAATGCTCGCTAATCAATGGAGAGTTTTTCCGACCCAATAAAATAACTAGGGCAAAGTCCGATATCCCTGTTCTACCATATTGGCTCGTGTTAATTTCTTGGCAATTGCACGACTCGCAAACGTCTAGATTTTCAAATTTTGTGTGGCTTTTGGGACTCGTTCACGCACTTTTGCTGAGTATAAACAAGGTATCTTTAGACAAAACGCAGTGCAAGGAACGGTTTAAGAATTTAACCTCGATTAGATTTTTCCCACGAAAGCTCCCTTGTTTTGGGGGAGATACTTCTATGCTTCCCGTCACGTTCTTTCCGGAATTTTGGATGACCATTGGTTCAGTTATGGAAAAGAGTTGCGCAATGTTCGATTTCAGGTTTACCTTGCGATAAGAAGAGCTTGTTGGTTATTTTCAAAATGACATAGAACTTTGATTGCACTGACAAAGTTAAAGATCTAAAACTTTTGAGAAACATAAACTGAAAGACCACAAGTTATTAAACAACACGAAAGTAACCCAGAGAGTAATTGATGATACCTAAGGGTGTCAATGGGTCGGGTCGGGTTTTCATCCCACCCCACCCGACCCCACCCGACCCCAACCACAAGAGATGTGCGTTTTCTCCGACCTGAACCTGACCCAAAGCACATAGGACCCGAACCGAAAACCTGGATTGAGTCGGACCGGGTCGGTTTTACGGGTTTTCCTTGCTTCTCTTTTTTCTTCTTTTGGTGGTTCACGCTATTACATCCAGAATTTAACGATGTGTTCTCAATTTTCCCTGAAAACTGCCCATTGATCAACATTCCCTGCACCAGCCCCAATTTCAATTTATCTTAATAAAAGCAACATATCGATGTGTTCTCAATCCCGGTACAGAACAAACTTGGCTATATCATCAAATCCCGCTTCCTTGTAACATTCAGCGATTCGCTCAAGATAATCAGACCAGGTCCCCTCAATAGAAGCCAAATCTAGCAAGAAAGCAGCCTCGTCCAAAGAGACCTGCATTACGATGAACTTTTACTCCTTAGGTTGCAAAATCAACCAATCAAACAAGAATCTCCTTCTATTATCCGTACAAATTCTTCCCCGAGATTATGGAACAATGCAACCCGAGATACCTGTGCAGGTGCCTTGCCCTTCTTAATATCCTCTTCTTTTCCCTCTTCTGACACTTTTTCTTTGATGTACTCTATTTGTTCATCCTCCCATTGTGCTATTTGAGCGACTTCCTGAAACATCCGACATTCTCGCAACAAGCACAAGAGGCACAGAAATTGAATGGGTTCATAACAATGAATAAGAATACCTCATATGTGCAGCCTAATGTCCACCATGGCGACTTTAGAGCCACCCTGGCAGCATCTTTAGCTTCCGAGGCCCGTCCAACTCTGCCAAATATGAAGTATTTCTAGAGAGAGAGAGAGAGAGAGAGAGAGAGTAGGAAAGTAGCATGTGAATAAAGTACAATTAACAAACCGTAGTAAAATCTCCGCATAAAAGGCAAAAGGACGTCCAAATCCTGGAAAGAGATCTTTCTTTGTATAGAACTCTCCAGTCACCATGGCTGAAACCTTGCACACGGGATTATGATGTTCACAGTGATGCCACTGACAGACAATATGAAATATAAGGGAATAAAAAGACCAATTGGTAGGAACCCACTTCATCCCCCTCGTCAAAGTGGCGAGTCACCTTGCGCTCTAAGACATCTGGAAACATACCAACCTGGAAAGACACAAAAAAGAAGAAAAAAATGAATCAAATGCATTCAGTGTAAAGTGAAAGCTAACTCACTTTCTTGTTTGGTTACCTTTTTCAAGAGATACGCCTCAAGATTCTTAATCTGAGATTTTGCAAAATCACCCTTGTTGTAAAGTTCCTTACCAGCCTCAGATGAAGCATGGTAGAGTTCATCACTACTCTTCTGTGAATTGGCATCTTCTTCAACAAGAATCCTATGAATATATTGATCAACCTGTTCTGCAGAAGCTAAAAATGCTAAGTTTCTTTCACCAACTTCAAACAATTTTGGTAAGGGGAGAGCAAGAGCTCAACTCATGGACTGCTTGGCATGTACATAGTACCAATAAGCAGAAGTGTATAACCCAGAGATGCTGGAGACAACATGAAGACCTATATATTCATGCATAAAGTGAATCTTGCAGCTCAATGTATTACGTTCTTAGCTAATAGCCATACGCCATGCTTGCGGACTTCAACAACCGGCATCTCCATCCTGTGATGAATGGCAATGAACCGCAGTATGGGGTGTAAGAGCTACAAACTTTCTAATATCCACCAGTTACAGTCTTACCCAGGTGGGGCTGTTGGCCACCTCAGCAATCCAGTAACATCACCTAATTCAGACCAATAATTCCATCATTAAACTGATGATGCTTCATGAGTTGCTAGCCCCAGAAACTCTAAAAACAAACTACATACGCTACCTGAAAGATTTTGCGCCAGAGGAATAACTAGGGGAATCAACCCTTGCCTAGATCCTGGAGATACTATCGTTTCACCTGCAAGCAAAGAGTTCTAATTATCAGAAGTATAGGTTCTGTAATGGCTCAAAATAGGGAATAAAGAAAATCATAGATATTTAGTTGATATCTTTTAGTTGAAACACTGATTTTGTGCCTTGTGATCCATCTATGGCGTTAATGAACTATGTCCAACTTTAAGAATCATCATCTCAATTAGACTTTAGGACACAGGGCGCGTGGCATCAGAAAAGAGTAATCATCCCTTCCTCGGATAACTGTTATTTGATAAGTACCCCTTCTTCCTCACATAACTAGGTGACTAGGAAGAAAGGATATTTACAATTTCTTACTCAAAGGTCCATCAATACAAATGAAGAAACATGACAAGTTTCACTCCAGATGAGTTATGCCCTATATTTGAAATCATCCTCTCCACAAAGCATAAAGAATGAACTTCCTCATGTACCATGAGCAACACATCATCAATCCAAGGGAGGAAGGTTTGACTTAAAGCTACCTCTTGCTTGAAGCACTTTTAGCAGGTGATGAAGATGCTTAGGAGGTTCAGTGGCAGCTACATCCTTGATGAATGATAAATGACCTGCATTTAGATTGAAAAACTCCCAAGCAACTCAGCCTAAGAATGAAAAAGAGAGAACAATAATAGTACAGAAAATAACAAACCAACAATGAAAGGGAAAAAATTTCATAATATGAACTTATCATTTTTTAAAGCATCGAGATGTTATTGCAAATATGTCAGTTTTCAAACCCAACACCCAAAAGGGAAGATCCTTAGCTTTGATAGTATGGAATCGACTAAACCAAGTCTTTCAGAAAATATTTGAGCCCAACCTCAAGAATGAACCATCAGCGAGTATATCATACATGCTATATAACTAATGAAAACTTAACCATAGTGATTAGAAGTTCAACTTCATTCTGCTATTCTTCAGCATTGAACAAATAAACAGCGAGTGTAGTAGTGTTGTTGCCTTAGTTAAAATTAAGTCATTCTATTAACAATAGTCCATTGTCATTGTCGGCCAAAGCATAAAGTCGAGCTTGAATGAAAGGTATTGTTATTCTATTGCACATGCTCCCTATTCTCGAACATGCTACTACTTCAATACACTCACTCAAAAGAAAGATAGCTCAGTTCAATCCCATTACGAACCATGGACTTGGTCCTGGTCCAAGACGAAAGAGTCGAAAACTAAAGGCCGGCATTGCCACATCTGCATTGCCTTCCCCCTCAATAACGAGAATTAGACGGTGAAAGAAAAACGGGGGTTCACGACTAAGCGTCCGAATGCAGCAGAATTCAATCAATGCAGTGAATTTACTTCAGTACCATCCAAAGCTTAACTAACAGAGAAATGGATCTTTTATATGAGAGTTTTAACTCGGAAAATGAGGAGCAAGGCAGAAATTCACCGCGAGAGAGAGAGAGAGAGAGAGAGAGAGAGAGGGAGAGAGTACCAGAAGAAGAGTAAGAGCATTTGACGGTAGCTCTAGCGCATCACAGGGGAAGTAGGGTTGCGCCAGGTAGGGCCGTCAAAACAGCCCGACCCGAACCGAAATTTTTCGGATATTTCCTGTTTGGGTCTTCTTCAGTTCGGGTAATCACTTAAAATACCTAGTATTATAAAGATTTCAGTTCCAGGTCGGGTCATAAACCCGAACCTTCATTCTTCTTCTTGTTCTTCTTTGCTTGCGATTTCTCACATGACGCTGCAACTGCGTCCATCGCAATTTCTAAATTCTTCAAAGTGGATAAGAGCCCCCAACATCGCGACATGATTCGGTCCATTCAATTCCATACGCAAGAGCCAAAAGAGAAGGCGATGGCTAGTGACAACCTTTGTGAAGGAGACGACAGAAGAAACGAGCTTTGTGAAGCTAGGGTTTGACTTGCAGATCGAGGTGGAGACAACAGAAGAGACAAGCTTAGTGAATTTAGGGTTTTGCGAAGGTAAAGAATCAGTTTGGGAAACTTTTGATTTTGACTTGATATTTTGGTTCAGTTCGGGTTTGTGACCCGACCCAAACTGAAAACTTTATATAATGCCCAGAATTTTAAGTGATTACCTGGCCCAACCAAAAATACCCGAAAATTTTGGTTCAGGTCGGGCTTTTTCGACGGCCCTAACTTTGGGAGCTTCTACTGATGAAGAATGGGATTATTTGAGCTTATTCACATCCACTGAGGAGGTTGTTGATTTCACACCCTGATTTTCCATAAATCCTGAACTCATTACCAACTTTGCAGGAATGAGTGGAAACTCGCATAATCCTCTAGTTCACAACCCAGACCCGCAAACTGTTTCTCAAGAGAGCAGCTACTTTACAGGCAAGAGCAACTGTTTTGTTGTGTCTAGCTCAGAGCGCGAAAAGGGAATTGGTTCCAATGGCCACATGCCATTAGCTAAAGAGATCTCTTCCTACTTTGATGCTTTCTCCAATGCTTTCTATAAGGATGGTAACAACAGCAACTCCTTTGTCTCGGAGTTGAGTGGCACTCTGATGGAAGAACATGCGTGTTTGAAGGAAATGCATAGTGAAAGAAGAGGATGCTTGGGTAATAATCAGCCAGAAGATGTTAGCATGCCGCTTATGCATTTGCGGTTTGAAAGAAGGTCTTCTAGATTAGACAACATTGATGCTGGAGCAGGACATTCTACTTGCATCGATGTGTCAGAAAATAAGAAGAAGAAACCTCGCACTTCAAGAAATGTAAGCTTCCATTTTGTTTCTAAATATTCTGCTTCTCAGATGATTGTCATAAATGAAAGTGGATCTATGCTGTTTATAATTATTCCTCACGAACAATCTTATTATATGCAGCTAAGAAAGAAAATTAACAGTCCGAGGAATGCGAAGACGCTCCTATCTGACGAATGACGACGGAGATGAAAGTAATGTTAGACCAAATAGGTCTAGCAGTTGCAACGGGGTAGACGGTAATTCTGGAGAGCTCAATGGAGAACTAACTCCACCATTCAAGGCATCAACAGCACTTACTGAAAATGGGAACATAGGGAGGATCAAAGCTACTAGGGGTTCAGCGACCGATCCTCAAAGCCTCTATGCAAGGGTAATCAGTTCTTCTTCCTGGAAACATGTTTCTCTTGCTCATTGTTTGGTACGCTTATATGATTCGTTCTCTAATCTTTGCCCTCCAATTTCACAGAAACGTAGAGCGAGGATTAACGAACGATTGAGAATACTACAAAACCTGTTCCTAATGGAACCAAGGTAGGTAGCATCCTCGATGAAGTTTTTAGTGGCTTCTATATATTTTCAGGACAGAGTTGAAATGCAAGCCACACAAGACTTATGTGCATTTTGTGGCAGGTCGACATTAGCACAATGCTTGAGGAGGCAGTTCACTGTGTGAAATTCTTGCAGCTTCAGATTAAGGTGAGAATAAACAAAATTTGGATCACACAAATAGTTCAGAAAAAACACATCACATTAACTTAGTATGTGCTTTCGTTGTCTTGGTTTAGCTCCTGAGCTCAGATGAGCTGTGGATGTACGCTCCTCTATGCTTATAACGGAATGGATGCCGATCTGGGCCACATTATTTTTCCTCAACTATGACCTTGGAGTAATCGGGCGTTTCTTTTCTCTTTTCCCATTTCAAGGAAGAGAAACGAATGTTGGACAGCTTGACAGTAATTTCAGATTGTTTACTGGGTTCAAATACACCCATATTTATACATTCGGAAGACCACCAACCATGCCACAGTCAAGTTCGTCCTAGAGCATAACCTTACAACATCTAAATTTAGTTCACAAGATTTCTAGTAAGGAGCCTTCTAAGAAAGGACACGTCTGAGATAGACACCCTTGGATAACATAGATCGACAAGAAGATCCATGTCAAGTTACAACATCCATGGAGGCAAGATGAATAAAAATAAACCAGTGCTAGTGTTCAAGCAGAGCATATGAAATGGCAGGTCAGTCAAGTATCTGACAAGAATCTTTTCTGGTGATTCATTAGCAACAAAGGAAAAGCTCTGCCTTCACAAAACACAAGAATCAATTTGGGTAGCTTAATATGCTCTAAATTCCATAAAATCTTGGGTTACTCACCTACTCTTCACAATCATTAACCACCCGCAAGTTGCAACCTGTTATGATGATGAACTCATAATGCTAATTTATCCAGCTGCTCCCTAACGCACACACTTATCTACAAGTCTAACAGGTATCACTTGCCAGGAACTTCACGGGACGCGTAAAATTCAAAACCTTTAACTGAGCCTTGTCCCAATTCACGCTAACGAGAATATCATCAAACAGGTTGTGACTAATCAGCGGAACCACCTAACCAAACAATCGAGCGTATACGCATTTCGAAGACCGACTCGAAACCAATATCAGACGAAGTACCCAACAACGAAACACCAAACTGTCATAATATCAAATACAAACAAAAAGCGACATCTTTTTAACAATCTCGAACTAGCTGGCGGGTGGAGCCTTAACAGTAGAAGAAAAACCAGAAGAAGAAGAAGAAGAAGAAGATGCAGTACCGGAAGCGTCATCGCCGCCACCACTAGAGGCGCGTGTCCAGTCAGGAGGGAGGGGAGGAAGAAACGCGTAGACGGTGGGCTTGCGCCGAATGTCCCAAGCCTGAGTCTTTCGGGGCCTCGTCTCAATATGGCGCGCGGTGGCCTTCTTGTTCGGCCTCGACGAGCACTCTACAATCGAAACCATCCCTCCCCCGCTGATGCTCTCACCTATGGCGATTCTCGGGGCCTCATTGGAAGAGGCGGAGCCGGCGGGAGGCGAGAGCGCGACGGGGACCCGAGTCCCGACCATGGCGAAGATGAACATTTCGCTCTTCTTCTTGTTGAAGCAGGACGAAAACTGCAGGTACGAGGGTGAGTGAAGCGAGCGAGGGGGATAGGATTGGTGGGACGTTATCCACGTACTCACTTTTTCTTTACCCAGATGGTCTTCAGTTTTGCTGGGCCGAGTCAAGACGGCCGGTTGGATCAGCCTGTGGAAAACCAGCACCGACACGAATAACTGACGCGGACTCGCAACACAGACACAACACGACACGACACGTTACGTCGATATATTATTTTTCAAAATATAAAAATTTCGACACATTAAGATACGTTGTATATTGAATGTATATTTTTATACATGATACAATATCAGCGGTGAGTTTCTTCTTTTAATGCTAGGAATTCACGATTAA
Organism: Lenwebbia sp. NSW1173648; assembly: GCA_029784005.1. Taxonomy (NCBI): domain Eukaryota; kingdom Viridiplantae; phylum Streptophyta; class Magnoliopsida; order Myrtales; family Myrtaceae; genus Lenwebbia; species Lenwebbia sp. NSW1173648. The sequence goes on from JARCGZ010000011.1 coordinate 5,963,972, forward strand.
ATAGTTTTATTTTTGGGGCTGGCTGGGCATATTAATTTTGGGGTGGTTGAATATATGACTTAAGTACATATATTTTGATAAATTTGTATTTTGACCCATAATTTATTTAAAATGCTTAAAATTGACCTCGTGCGTGTCGAAATGGTGTATCGGGATATTGGACTCACGCGTCGTTGACGTGTCTGGAGCGCTCATGTATCGATCACATGTCGCAGAGTGTCGGAGATTGTTGGACACGACACGGAGGCCTGCGAAGAGTGTCAATGCTTCATAGGTTTGTGATTTAATAAAATTATACTTCCGTCGTAACTTCGGCCTACCCCGTTTATATGTATGTCCGGTTGCAATGGCTAGACTAGACCCGCCGCCGTGATACCCGCCATCGGCCATGTTGGCGTGTTGAGAAACAATTTGAGACAAGTCGTCTCGTCTCGGCATTGTCAACGTCGTTCCCTAATCGCAGATTGAGGGTCTGGTGTCAAGAATAGGGAATTGCTTTCGTGGTAGAGGGAGACCTAGGGGAGGAGATGGCACGAGGTGCCGGCGACTCCAATGTCTTCGGATCTTGGATGATCTTACGAACTTCAGAGTGCAGACATAAATAGGCACGTAGGATCGGTTTTGTATATGGTCGCTAGTGCTTGTAACATCAGAAGCTAATAAGAGCATGTCCCTAGAGTACTTATGTAGTAGACAAAGCTTTAACTCAATTAGTTTAACTATCTTGAGGTGAGTTGATAGTGATATTACAATCTCATTATCTACACATACAAATGAGGACGATAGATGTTTTTCGAATATTTGCAAATCGAGAATGAACCGATGCTATAGCCGAAAATACGAGTTCATTCCGCCACCTGCCTTTCTTTGTTCAGTGAGGGGAGTTCATCTAATCAATCTACCTTCTTTCTTCTTCTTCTTTGCTCTGCGATCTCTTACATGACGCTGCAATTGCTTCCATCGCCATTTTTAAATTCTTCACAGTGCATTAGAGCCCCCGACGTCGCGACACGATCTGGGCCATTCGATTCCATACGCAAGAGCCAAGAGAGAAGGCAGCGAGAAACAAGCTTTGTGAAGGAGACGATGGAAGAAACAAGCTTTGTGAAGCTAAGGTTTGATATGCACATTGAGGTGGAGACGATGGAAGAGACAAGCTTAGTGAAGGTAAAGTGTTAGTTCGGGAAACTTTTGATTTGACTTAATATATTTCGGTTCGATGTGGTATTGTGACGCGCCCCGAACCGAAATATCTGTAATACCTGACATTTTGAAGTGATTGTCCGAAGGAGATCAGAATCGAAAATACCTGAAATTTTTTATCCGGGTCCGGTCAGGCATTTTTTACAGCCCGGTCTTAATGTTTCCATTATTTATCTATTTACAAAAATTTTAAAAGTAAAAAAGCAACAAGTACGCAACGCACCCGTGAGGGCCAGTTCATTATATTGCAATAGGAAGAAAAAAAAAAAGTGATCACACAAGCACCCGTGAGGAAAAGTGAGTAAAGAAACAGGCGCATGATAACGATTTTATTTTTGTGTTTTTCTATTTTTCTATTCCGAAAAACAGGTTTGGAATAGAAATCCGTTTGGTAACGCAATTTCATTTTTCTATTTCCGTGAAAAAATTTCGATCTAGAAAAATGTTTGGAACAAAAATGAGAAGTAGAAATTTTATACGTTTTCATTTCTAGAACAGATGCAGAAATAAAAATTCATCTCATTACTCACTCCCTATCTCTCGTGTGCAGTCTCCCTCTCTCTCGCGTCCCAGCCACTCGTCGCCTTTCGCCAGCTGCTGGTCTCCGGTCGCCCACCACCGGCCGCGGGTCTCCGTCCACCCACCGCCGTTTGTCGGTCTCTATCAGCCCGTCATCATCCGCCGGCCTTTGGTCCGCTGGTCGCTCAATTGTAGAAATTTTATGTCGTTGTCAAATGTTCCGAGAACAAAAATTTTATGTTATTATTAAACTCGTGCCTCTGCTCAGAAACTTATTCAGGGAATAGAAATAAGCCAGAAATAAATTCAGGGAAGAGAATGGTTGTCATTCGCTTCCTTATTATTTCAAGTCAATAGTAAGAATGGCTTGTGTACAATGTTTTTTTTTTATTAATAATTTTATGCAAAAATTAATGACTGAAAAAGAATAGTCAAAATTTAAGTGTCAACAGCTGCCCCTTTTTGAGTAGAGGCTCGCAGAGGTTTCGTTCAAAGACAAAATTGAAGCCTAAATTTTTAAATTCTTGAAATTTGATCAGAGCCCCCGACGTCGCGACACGATCTGGGCTATTCAATTCCATGCGCAAGAACCAAGAGAGAAGACGGCGAGAGACAAGCTTTGTGATGGAGAGACCATGGAAGAAACAAGCTTTGTGAAGTTAGGGTTTGAGTTACAAATTGAGGCGGAGACGATGGAAGAGACAAGCTTAGTGAATTTAGGGTTTTGCGAAGGTAAAGAGTCAGTTTGGGAAACTTTTGATTTGACTTAATATATTTCGCTTCGGTGTGGTTTTGTGACGCGCCATGTACCGAAATATTTATAATACCTGACATTTCAAGTGATTATCCGACTCGAAGGAGATCAGAAAAATACATGAAATTTTTGGTTCGGGTCAGGTCAGGCATTTTTGACATCCCGGTCTTAATGTTTTCATTATTTATCTATTTACAAAACTTTTAAAAGTAAAAAAGCAACAAGCACGTAAAGCACCCGTGAGGGCCAGTTTATTATATTGCAATAGGAAAAAAAATATGTGATCACTGTTAGAATATATATATATATAGGGTTTTATTAATTGTTATTGTAATTATTAATTGGTCTACTAAAGAAAAGATATACAGTTTTCTATTTAGTCTAATATGGAGCTGGATAGTATGTGCTGAGTTATTTTCTTATCCATAATGAGAGGGTATGTTACAAACTCTATAAATAGAGCTCAAGTCCCTCCTCTAAACCCTAATGTCCGCATAACCTCACATAAAAAGTCGTCAGAAAACGATATGTGAGGGGCCATCTCATTGAAGCCAGTGCATAAGGGGGTTCTAGAGGAGAAGATCTCGAGCATCGACTCATCGCTATTCCGCATCAAGAACGATGGATCCGAAATAAGGTGCGTCAATTCTTCTACTTTATGAAACTATGATTCGAATATCTATACGTGTTATTCTTGGGTTGCTGCATAAAGATTAAAATCGCAGCTTACATGTGGTATCTATATGCCGGTACTTGGAACACTTGAAAGTATTTTGCCAGCTAACTGCACTGTTATATAAATGATGGAAGCCTTAGAGGCTTTGAACCATGTATCGTCTAATGCTGAAAGTGATACACATCTGCAATGACTCTTTAACATCAGGTGTGATGGTTCCGGTAAGATTAAAGATTACATCTTAAAGATGGTATAATTGCATATTAAGTGGTTCAAAAATCATACTCGTAAAGAAAATCATAAAATCACCTGTCATTCTGATGGTTTGGGTCCATAGAAAGTAACCTTTAAGAAGGATGGTGACCGCTACTTCTTTTGTAAGAAGAACGGTCACATAAAGAAAGATTGCAATAAAAATAAAACTTGGTTATCTGAGTGTGAGCATAAAGGTTATGATTCTTTGGCATTTGTTTATGAATCTAATCTATCAAAAGCCCAATCTTGTTCGTGGTGGCTAGATAGCGATGCAACAAATTATGTTGCATTTACCATATGAGGATTCATAAACTGAAAGATACTAAATCAGGATAAATCAAGCTCACTGTAAAAACAACTATAAAGTCGACGTTGAGTTTGTGGGAACGTCATTTTGGATTCCGGTTTTAACTTGACATTAAGAAACACATTTTATGTACTTTCCTTAAAGACGGGACTTTGTTTCCGTATAAAGTCTGGACTTATGTAGCTACTCTTCTGAAATAAGGAACACTAGTATTTCTATGTTCTTTGATTCAGATAAGGTTGGGTGCTATTATATGCCCAATGGATGGTACATATTGTGTTTAACTCCCAATGATATATACGTCGCTTATACGGCTGAAAGGTTGTTTTCAAAAGACCTCTACCTAAGGAACGGTCTTACTCATTATGGTATAAATGTCTTGGTCACATATCTAAAGAAAGAGTGGAAAGACTGATAAAGGCAAATATTCTGCCCACTCTTAAAATAACCTAGACACATAAGTAGATTGCTGTAGATATAAGATGACTAAAATAAAGAATAAAACTGTAGTCCTCAGTTATGACCTATTGGAGGTCATTCACACTGATATAAGTGGATCCTATAAGGCAACATTGTGTAGAAATTTTGATTTCATTACATTTATTGACGATTATTCCATATATGGTTATATGTACTCGATTAAAGAAAAGTTTGGGTTTCTTGACAAGTTCAAGATATTTCGGACTAAAGTCAAGAAACGGTTGGGAAAAATCATAAAGGTTTTCAATTTTGATCGAGGTGGTGGGTATTTTGGCAGGCATGGTGAGGCTGGATAGCTTAAAGAGCCATTTACTAAATACTTAAGAGGATTCTGGGATAGTAACTCAGTTTACTATTCGTGGGAGTCTTGAATTAAAAGGTATGGCTGAAAGGCACAATCATACCCTTATGGATATGATGAAGAGTATGATTTGTAAAACCAACTCATATGGTTTTCTGTGGGGTGAAACTTTGAAAGCAACCCTTTACATTATGAACCGCATTTCTACCAAAGCTGTTCCATTGACTTCCTTTGAGTCGTGGATTGGACATTAATCTAGTTTGTACCATATTAAGGTTTGAGATGTTCTTGCAGAAATAAAGTTACATAATCCAACATTAGATAAGTTAGACTCAAGAACCGTTCAGTTTTACTTCGTACCTTATCCAGATCATTCAAAGGGGTATTGATTTTATGATCCCAATGGAGGAACGAGAATTGTGGAATCGCATATAGCTAAATTGCTGGAGTTTGATGTGGCCGAAAAAATGTAGCTGCTTATAGACTATTAACGATAACAGTACGGTGGGGATTATCGTGTCGTTTTTCTCTGCTTATACAGGATCGTGGAGACTCATAAACTACAACTAAACTTGTTGGAGTTTAGGATGCTGTTAATGTGACATTTCCTTATGAAGTTTTCCAAACCCCAAAAGCGCATGATAAGGTTGAAGTAGTTCTACTTAATAGATCTATCAGGCAGAAACGATCGCTATACCACCGCACTGTATAGTTTATTTGGGAGAGCATGACTACAATATCGGCTATATGATTGATCTAGTAATTTATATAGATACTATTTCTTGTCCTCAATCTGAACTGTGGTTAGGTGCATTGCTAAACGAGATACAGATTATGAAACATAAGGTGTTTGAAAGCTTGTTGACATGTCTCAAGGTAACAAGTCCATCTGCTGCAATTGGGTGTATAAAACTAAAAGGGACTCCAAATGAAAGATAGAGAAGTTTAGCCAAATTTTTCACTCATAGAGACGGAGTAGACTTAAAATAATTTTTTCCTTCAGTCTCTCCTAAAGATTTTTTCAGAGTGATTATGGCATTAATAGCTCATTATGATAAGGAGCTTTACCATATGGATGTTAAAACTTCTTTTCTAAATGGAGACCTTAATAAGGAAGTCTATATTATGTAACCCGAAGGTTTTGCAGTAGATGATCAGGTAAGCTTGTGTGTAGAGAAAGAGGAATCTCATATAAATACCATGAAATAAGGTTTGATCATATTCATGGGGATTCTAGACTGAAAAGTCTATTTATGGGTTCAAGTAAGTTTTTAGACAATGGTACTTGAAGTTTCATAGTGTTGTTGCTTTATTCGGTTATGTCAAGAAGAAAGTAAATTAGTGTATATACTACAAGGTCGGTGGGAGGAAATTTATTTTCCTCATGTTTTATGTAGACGATATCTTACTTGAGAGCAGTTTTCTTGAATTACTGCATGAGGTGAAGCGGATGTTGTCAAAGCATTTTGACATGATTGACCTTGGTCAGGAGTATTTTGTCCTAGGCATTGAGATCCATATGGATCATTCTTGCCGTATATTGGGTTAATTCTAGAGGACACATGTTGATCGTATTTTTGAAAGATTCAGGATAAGGTATTGCAAGTCAGGAATTGCTCCTGTCATTAAGGGCAATAAACTGATTCGGTCATAGTGTCTTCATAAAGATATTAAGAAAAACCCAAATAAAGAATGTACCATATGATTGTGCACTTAGAAGCATCATGTATTCTCAAGTTTGCACCAGACCAGATGTTATTTTTGCAATAAGACTTCTAGGCAGATATCAATCAAATCCAAGACACGATCATTGGGTTACTGCTAAGAAAGTTTTGAGGTACATAAAGAGGACAAAAGTCTATATGCTGATTTATAGGCATATTCAGAACCTATAGCTACTAGGGTATTCGGATTCAGACTTTGCTAGCTGTCAAGATGATGTGAAGTTGACAACTATATATATTTGTATGTCTAAAGGGAAGTGCAGTATTATAGAAAAGCGAGAACAGAAATCTATGTCATCCTCTATTAAGCAAGCGGAGTTTGTAGCATGCTTTTCGGTTGTTACTCAGGTTATTTAGCTACGGAATCTCATTAGGGAGTTGACCGTATTTAATTTCGTGGATAGACCCATACAGTTGTATTGTGACAATAACTCTACAGTGTTGTTTATTTACAACAGTAGAGGTCCCAAGGGGTCTAAGCATCTGGCGGTCAAGTTTTTTACCATAAATGTAACAGATAAGAATGGTGACACTATAGTATAGCTTATTTCACAAATGATATGGCTGCAGACTCACTAACTAAAGGTCTTTGGCCTTACATATTTGAACGACTTGTCACAGACTTAAAAGCATCATGGGATGCTGTTATGACATGTTAATTAATGGGCTAAGTAGCATCATGAGATGCTGTTGATTATTGGGAGCTATTTTATTTTTGCTCTAATAAAGTTTACTTCCGTGTTCTGTTACATTTAGTAATAGTTTTGATATGTTTTGACCTTTTACATTCAATGAAGTGTTTATGAATGTGTTCTTTTCATATTGAATGCATATCTTTTGAAAATCTCAAGGTGTTGTGTAAACCTTGAGTGATGGCTGGGGCATTTAATTTTTGGCCATAAACGTATGTCTTGTTATACATAAAGTATAGTTAACTATAAAGGTAGGATATATGTGGGTTCGTTGGAACCATAAGGATATTCTCTAGTGGCACATTAGGTTTCGTGACACTTAAAGTAAGAGAATAGTGACTGACAAGGAGGATAACACATAAAGTTTCTATATTATTAAAGGTGTTATCCGCTTGTCACACTACCATATTAAATCCATATCAGTACAGCTAAGAGCATTTGTAACCATGGATGGCTCTGTGTCTTATGATGCAGTTACTACCATGATTCGGTGCTTAAGACTTTGTGGTATCAGATTGACTATTAGGAATTATCTCTAGACCAATATAAAGATGCGCATATACAGTACAATTTCAATTAATATAGCCCAAGTGGGAGAATGTTAGAATATATATATTAATATGGGTTTTATTAATTGTTATTGTAATTATTAATTGGTTTAATAAATAAAAGATATACAGTTTCCTATTTAGTTTAATATGAAGCTGGATAGTGTGGGCTGAGTTATTTCTTTATCCGTAATGAGAGGGTAGGTTACAAACTCTATAAATAGAGCTCAAGTCCCTCTTCTAAACCCTAATGTCCACATAACCTCATATAAAGAGTTGTCAGAAAGCGATACGTGATGAGCCGTCTCATTGAAGCCAGTGCATAGAGGGGTTCTAGAGGAGAAGATCTCGAGCATCAATTCATCGTTATTCCGCATTAAGAACGATGGATCCGAAACAAGGTGCGTCAATTCTTCTACTTTATGAAACTGTGATTCGCATATCTATACATGTTATTCTTCGGTTGCTACATAAAGATTAAAATCGTAGCTTACAATCATACCAGCACGACTAGTGAGTTACTTAAGGCGTGCATGACAACAGTTCTATTTCTATATTTTTCCATTTTTCTGTTTCGAAAAACAGATTTGGAACATAAATCCGTTTGGTAACGCAATTTCATTTTTCTATTTCCGTGAAAATTTTTTGATCTAGAAATATGTTTGGAACAAATAAGAAGTAGAAATTCTCTACTTTTCCATTTCTGGAACAGAGGCAGAAATAAGAATTCTTCTCATTATTCTCTCTCTCTCTCTCTCTCTCTCTCTCTCTCTCTCGTGCTGTCTCCCTCTCTCTCGCAGCCCAGCTACTGGTCATCGGCCACTCGTCGCCGTTCGCCGATTGCTGGTCTCCGGTCGCCCGCCACGGGCCATGGGTCTCTATCTGCCCGTTGCCGTCTACCAGTCTCCGTCCACCTATCGTCGTCCACCAGTTTTCGGTCCGTCATCTGCCAGTTGCTCAACCGTAGAAATTTTATAATGTTATCAAATGTTCTGGGAATATAAATTTTGTGTCATTATCAAACGTGTGTCTCTGCTCAGAAACTTGTCCAAGGAATAGAAATAGAAAATCTATTTCTTGCCAGAAATAGAATCAAGGAAGAGAATGGTTGTCATTCGCACCCTTATTATTTCAAGTCAATAGTAAAAATGGCTTGTATACAATTTTTTGTTGTTGTTGTTGTTGCATAGTTTGGGTATCAGGTGGTTTTATAAACTAACTTTCTAAGCTAGCTTTCGCAAACCAAACTAAATCCGGATCTCTAGTCTGATGAAAATACTTGTAGCCTAGTGATTGTCTCGAGTAGAAATCGAACTTGAAGCATCTTGTAGCACAAAATCTCATCCGCTCACGAGTTAACCAACTCTTTAAGTTTTTGTGCAAAGCGTATTTAGGTGATGAGGAAGATGGAATATTCAGTAAGCTTATCTTTTTCTGTTTTCATTTAAAGCCAAAGTATGGTAAGATTATGATTTTGATGAAATTAGTAGCTCTTTTCCGTGAAGGGTTACGTAATTGGTCAACTAAGTATAGTTATTCGTTCAATTTAATCCTCCAACTGTTTTTGTGTAATCGCATCACCTAATATATGTCATTCATGAAATCAGCTCCATCGTCGTCGTTGACACCGCAATTAGCATGCCGACATGATATGCCGACATGACACTGTTTTATTCGAAAGTGAAAAAAAAAATTTGAAATTAGTGACTTTTTGCTAATAGCTCCGAAAGTTGTCATTTTTCCGGGTAATAGCTTCAAAAGTTCACGCGGCACGCTGATCACAAGCCCGACGAGCCTTTGGTACTTGGGCTTGGGGAGGCTCCATCTCAGCTCATTTCGGCCCTCTACGACAAGCCCACCATCTTCGCCAATCACGTAGATTTTGGAAACCCTTCTGGTCATATAAGTTTGGAAAGCAAAGGGAGAAAGAGAGAGAACGATGAATGGAGGAGGGGATGAACTGAATCACATGGCACCAAAGAAGATCAAGATCAGGATCACGTGCAGACCGAAGCCCTTCATCGCTCCTTGGGGCACTTGGGATCGTTTAACTCGTGCCGGAAAGTCACGCGGATACGGAGCTCGGTTCAAGAACTCAACGAAGAAGAACAATTTAAGGATGGGGGTGGGGGGAAGAGAAGGGCAATGAAAAAGAGAGAGAGAGAGAGCGCCCACGTGACTATAATTGCTGTCGTGTAGAGTCACGAGGGGGTAAGAGGCTTGTCCCATCACATGGTCCGTCCGGGGGGCAGCGATCACTGATCTTTCGTTCAACGTGAAACAAGTCGAAGAATTTGGCAAGTGTTGGCGGAGTCTTTCGCGCACGAGCACCGAAGATTGGAAGCAAACGATGCCTGAGCTACAGTAGTGTTGTTGGTTTTGGTGCTCTTCCTGATTCTGCACATCTCTTATCTCCTCCAGCGTCGCTGCACATTCCAATGGCCACTATTTAAAGAAAGAGGGAAAACCGATATGTATTCCTATGCATAGAAAGCGGTGGAGAGTATTGACGTATTTCAGTTTGAATTGAGGGTAACGAATAATTGAGAAGAACCAAAAAAAGTTGACGAAGAAATGACGACTGAATTCAGAAATCCCTATTACCACAAAATACTAACTAACAACACACATAGTTATTATCCATGGTAAAGGCCGGGGTTAGACTAATTGACACAAATAGTCCTTAAATTCTGGTCAAACGTGCAATATCATCTTTGAACTTTTAATTTGTTCAACGTGGTCCATGGTCTTTAACTCAATGTGCAATATCGTCCCTGAAATTTTAACTTATTCAATGTGGTTCCTGAATTTTTGGTAAATTTACAATTTAGTCCCTAAACTATATTGAAAATATCTAATGTCATCCTTCCATTTATTCAAGTTCAGGGTCAACATCGAACCATTTCCATATGGTCCAGGACTAAATTGAACATGCACCAAAAGTTCAAGGACTGCATTGAATGAGTAAAAAGTTCCGGGGCGACATTGCACATTGGGCTAAAGTTCATGGACCATATCGAACATATTAAAAGTTCATGGACGGCATTACACATTGAGCCAAAGTTCAAAGAGTCATTTATGTCATTTTCCTGAAAAGTAATTTATTCGATATTCATGTCGCTTTTTTTTTTTTGTAAAATGCCCTAATCACGTGAATTCAATGTTCAATTTATATTCTATCTATTATTGTACTAAATCTATTGTTCTAGGTAAAAGAATCTATAAAATTTATACATGCATGGCTTGAAAAGGATGAGGAGATATACTTTTTGGAGGTGCCGGGGGAACATGGCACGCAGCCTGCCTACTCCTGTTGAAAGTCTATCCTAACTTTAGCTTTTTCATGGAGGTAATATTATAGGGTTGCAAAAGCGGTTTATAGCCACTTCAGGCCTCCTCCACCTTTTCCCGTTTCTAACAGTCCACAGGGATTTTCCCAAATTGGATGGAGACCCATTCTCAGTTCATGACCTAAATTAACACCTGAAATTTACTTTTTTTGAGAATTTGGCATCTCATTCTCTTCTATAAGATTAACTACCCAAATTATACAACACCCAAAAATCCTGGAAAAGCGAAAACTAGCTCCATTTATTAACGTATCTTATCTTTCTCTCGTGTCTTCCTTCTCAGCCACCATGCTAGTGACCTAAGTTGCACTGACATCGATATGCGACACGCAACACGACACGACACACTGACACATCATTTCTAAAAAAATAGAGAATTTCGATACGTTAGGACACGTTATTTATATATACATGACAAATTATCATGTATATATAAAATTATCAGTGGTGAGTTTCTTCTTCTTCTTCTGTTAGGGATTCACGATTAGATTTTTTTTAGGCTCGCTGGGTATTTTAATTTTGGGGCGGCTGGGTATATGACTTAAGTATATATATTTTTGATAGATTTAAATTTTGACCCTAATTTTTTGAAAATATTTAAAATCGATCTCGTGCGTGTCAGAATGGCGTGTCGGGATGCGGGACTAGCATGTCGGTGGCGTGTCTGAAGTTCTGACCACATGTCGGATGCCGGACACTTGTTGACCACTTGTCGGATAGTGTGGGAAGCGTATCGGACATCGACACGACACGAAGGCCCCCGAAAAGTGTCCGTGCTTCCTAGCTAGTGACCCTCATTCAGCATCTCTCTCTTCCCTAGAGTGGTCGAGTGTCACCTCCGAACTTCGAACAGAGGTTGTCGTGCCGATCACCATGTCCATAATTGGATTCAGTAGCTCCGGCTTGCGAGCTTTATTTAAGCATCGTCAAACTCGGAAGATGGAACAACACGATATTAAGCGCCGGTGACCTTTTTCTTTGGAACCTGTTAGAGAAGAAGCAAAGTTTCAGAGTCAACTAAATCCTTCCAAGATGCAAAACAGATGTCATTAAACTGGTTAATGGATCATACCAAATGAGTATCTTGAGAACCGAAGAGTTACATCAGACAGGATGTAACTACTGTTCATTGTTTTTGTATAGCCGAACCCTAAACTGTGGCTCAGTTTAAGCATGCACGAGCAGAAACCTCAAGCTTAGGCCTTAATGTACTGATTAAGCAAGCACCTATTGCTGAAGCCCCCATGTAAAACGGAGAGACATTTTAAGATTGGATTCTGCGGTGGAAATGGCAGATTTTGAGGAGCAGAAGCAGACCAAACCTGGTAATTTTTGTGTTTTTGTCCCCATTGTCCAAACACTGTTGTGTTTCTGTACCTTCTCCCTCTCTCTCTCTCTCTCTCTCTCTCTCTCTCTCTCTCTCTCGGAGGATCAGATGAGATGTGAGTTTGAGATGGAAGCACATTGATGGGATGGTTACAAGAATCCCTTCAAATGTTTGGCGTTTCATGACGTGTCTAATCAGAGACTTTGGGCCCCACCAACAGCTTGATTGGACCCGTCCACGCCATGACGTTGACCGCCACAAGTTTTGGCCCTTTTACGACTACTTTCACTATGTTTTACGAGGATAATGCCGTGTTTTAAGAAAGAAAGGAAAAACACATTTGAAAACCGGCATAAAAAAGAATGATCCACCGTGCTTTGAACCTGATTAATCTAACACTAATATGTGTACACGTTATTTATGTCCATGTTGTATCTTTTTTGGTACAATAACAATAGTAGACAATGAGAAATCTGCTCCAAAAATTGCTGCATCATGAATGTGAAAGGACAAGAAAGCATTTTATGTTACGTGTCATGCCAGTGTCGTCTCGTTTTACTAAGCAAAGAAAAATATATGGTTGATAAGGGACATCAAAATAACAGTATTGCATCAAATGCTTTTTGAAAGGAAGAAGCTACAAAATTGCTTTACTCGTGAACTATTTTGGTTTGTTTTTTGGGGGGATGAAAACGACTTGGCATTGAAACTGTTGTTTCATTAAGGCAACTGGAGTTTGGTGAAATGCGAAAAGATGGCGACATCTGCCCCCCCTCCACTTTTTTCAGTGCAGTTGTGATTTCCCATGTTTTTTCACGAAGATGGAACCTCTGCATGTTATGTCGAAAGATGACCATTAAAGCGTCCCCAGAAATGTCTCTCCACTCCCGGATTCTCAGTCACTCCCATTTCTTCGTCGCAAAAGGACACATTCCCATCCTCTCTTGACCGATGACTAAATCAGTCATTAATCACTGTGTCATTTTCATAAACTAGGGTTCTCGTTGTTGTTTATCTTTTTCCCGCCCAAAAACAAGGACAGACGAAACAAAGAAAAGATTAAGACACAGTTGCCGTAGGTGATTGCAGTTATCGTTTGTATGTGACACTCGGTTAAATGTACCTCGGCTCCCACTTTGGAACTGATTTGAATCGGGAACCGGTCATGAAGGACCGGCTCCACAAATTAGGAGCCGGAAACCGTCCACGAAGGGCCGGTTCCATAAATTAGGAATCGAGAACCGTCCACTGGCTCTGGATCCACCGGAGAACCGGCCCACCATTTCCGGTCCAATTCCCAGGTGAGTCCAGGAAGCGTGAGTTAACAAATTAATAAGAAGCGTTCCTAAATCGGGAGTTAACAAATTAAGAAATTTGCACTTATCGTTGACTCTTGAATATTTCAACAGCAAGTTGAGGACACAAATATGTAAAAGGGCTCCCTGAATGTGCATAACCCATTATAACTATGGGGTTGGGCGAAGAAACTCGAGAAAATGCCCTTATGGTGAAGCTATTAAGCAGTGGGAAGAAGTAACATTCCAAGATTTTGTCTGTTTATCTGTCTATTAAGGCGCTATCCCAAAATTCTCCCCAAGTAACAAATTCTTCGTTGCGTTATAGTATGATGCAAATTAACTAGTCTGGTTTCCGAGTGGGCCCACCGGTTCCAGTTTAGGCAATCCAGGTGGAAGTTCCACACTTGAAATAGGACCGATATTCACCGGCTTCAATTTATTGGAACCGGGAATAGGACCGGTTGAGGCGAGAACCACCCAAAATTGGCCTGTTCAATTTGGTTTGGACAATTCCCGATCTGTTCCGATTTTCTTGCTCACCCTTAAATGTACTTAAACTTCGTGTGGTTCTTTCATTCCACGAGCTTAATATATATTTATTATTCATAAACTAATATAATAAGCAGAGATTTCCCAACAACATTTTCTATCGAGATGTGATTTAGGGTACAACCTTTTATAGTAGTACGAGCTTAGTCTTTAACCATTATACGACAGCTTATTCATCCTAATTTCATCGTCGTAGCCCTAACTGTAAGGATTTGGCACACAATCACAACTGAGTAAAGCGCAAAAAACGAGAAAGAGAAATCGAGACACAATATTTTATCCTGGTTCACCCTTAAACTAAAGTTACGTCCAACAGATGATTTCACTATAATTAGCACGTCGCACCTCTCGTTACATCACTCAATTGCAAACGAAAAAGAGTATATATAACAGTAGCTATCCATGGGCGTAAGCCAAACTACCAATGTAAAAATATTGGCTTAAACAGTAAAAGCCCTCTAGTGTCCAGGGGGAGTTGCCCTCTCGAGACCCCCGCCGAGACAGCTAACCCCCACCCGCGCCTTCCTGTTGACGAGAAGTATGAACCACACCCCAACACCAACTAATTGCTAGGGTTTGAGTTCTTCAAAACGTTCCCTCAAGAATGGAAAAAACTGTTTTTGAAAATTTTCTACCGTTGTGTTTATTTTGTATTAAGCTCTCAAACTACAGACCGCCAAACTAATGGCAAATCAAATAGGTAGATAAATGCGTGCGCTGCGAGAATTGGTGGAATGGTACGAAGTTGGAATTAATGGCACGGACGTGATCAGTTCAAAACTTCAAAGCCGGGTTGAAGTTTTCATGGAACTGGGAGTCAGATTACAGTCACTGTGCAGAGACCACGACGGTCTTATCTATCAACATCAGTCGCCTATTTCGAAGAACCGAAGTTGGGAGAGGAGACAACAACCCTTCCCCACTACAGTTTACATCGCCCCATGCATGCATACATCTCCATCACTCCTCTCCATATCTCTCACTTTACTAGAGCCTGTCTCTCCCTCCCTCTCTAGGGTTAGAGAGAGAGAGAGAGAGTAAATGAGACGCAGAAGAACTCGAGAGCAGACCAGAGTTAGAGAAGAAGAGATCAAGAGCTCGGGCATCGAGCAACTTTTGGAGGATCACAGCAACGAGAGAGAGAGAGAGAGAGATAGTGGTGATAGTGCGAGTTTCTTGGTACACGATTCAATGCAAAAAAAAAAAAAATTGCCCTTCTTTGCCGGTTTGTTGTCTCCTTCGTACCCAAACACGCCAAGACCAACATGTCAAGATTTTCGTCCATCCCCACACAAATCAATCCTCTCTCTTCTGCTCCATCTCCAAGCACAAACCGAAAGAGTTTGGTGTATTATTGAATAGGATGGAACTCATAATGACGATAATCTTTAAATAATGTTTTGTCTTCGAAATAATAATAGAAACAGTAGAGAATGTGTATGAATAAGCAATTTCTGATGAACAGTTCCACATTAACTTATAGAATAATGGTGCCTGATAGTGCATTCCACTACTTTGGCTAATGATAGTGTCACTTGATAATACTCCTCTGACCAATAAAACATTCAAAAAACTTCACGGCTATAAGACTTACCTTATGAAAAAACAAATAGTAAATTCTTTCGACTTAAGAAAAAAAAAAACCTTTTCTTATCAAATTATTACAATAAGCAAATTAAGGAATATTTATCAGAACGACATGTCTCCATCTTTATCAATTCCTATTTTTCCCCACGCAAAAAGAGCACTCACAAATAGCGATAGATAATAACCCGAGTACCCATGGCATTCGTCTTTATTTATTGCCACTCGTCTTCTCCACAACCCTCGAACCTCTCTCCCTCCCTCCCCCTCCCATCCTTCCTTTCCCTAACCACACACGAACACAACATGCAGACATCCTCGCTCATCACCTGCATATCTTCGAGCGACAGCGCGTGCTTGGAGGACGACTCATTAGAAGACGAAGACTTCGTTCTTCTCTCTCTCGGCCCGCCCGGTCAGCATCACCGCCACCGCCACATCTCTAAGCACCCTTTGTATCATCATGATCATCATCGTCGTCATCACTCGATCCCAAAGCTGGGTCCGAACGAAGACAAGTCGTTGCCATCTGCAACGACTGCGACCGCTGATGATCGTCGTATCCAGGATCAGAGCGTGACGGTGGCTCTTCACATCGGCCTGCCGACGAGCGGAGTGAGCACAAACCCTAATCTCATCGAAGGGAAGTACTGGATTCCTTCCCCTGCCCAGATCCTTGTCGGCCCGACCCAGTTCTCTTGCCCTGTCTGCAGCAAATCCTTCAATAGATACAACAACATGCAGGTTTCGAACGACGTCACAAATGTTTTCACTTTACTTACTTGTTCTTGAAATGCTTATCAGTGATGCAGTCTTCGTGTAATTAATTAGCACTTGTCATGCACAAGGACCAATTTTCTCGACAGTTCGTAGGTAATTAATCGCTTCTACGATCAATGGCAAGAAAATTATTATAACTCGTCGAATAGAAAACTTCATTTCTTGAGTTTTGATCTCAACCCTGGTGTCTGGTTCTTTTTCTTTTCTTTTTTTGTGGCCAACCCTGGTGTTTAGTTATCTCTCCTAATGTTCTACCTTGTTCTGTCTTGCGTGCCTCACCATCATACAATTTGTGATCACTAAGAAATTTCTGTCAACTAAGACTTAGAGAACGACACAAAAAAAGAAGAACAGAGAGAGAGATAAATATGCCTTCTGGGGAAAATATATTATCCTATTTCTAACTGTTTTATTCTTTGGATAGGAGACAGTTCTGTATAAGATTTTAAAAATTCGGTATACCTAATGATGCGACATAATTTGGATATAGATGCTTAGAGAAGAAGGTTACAGAACAAGATCTTTGTGTACCAAATTTCACAAACCTTCTCAATTTACCCAACAAAAAATCGCTCCTTATTTTACCAGGCGAATATAACGACCATCTTTGTATCATGTTAATTTCACTCGTTTAATGAACTCATCACCAACTTAAAACTACTTCAGATGCACATGTGGGGCCACGGGTCGCAGTACCGGAAGGGACCAGACTCGCTGAAGGGAACGAAGCCGGCCTCGTCTATGCTGAGGCTGCCGTGCTACTGCTGCGCCCAAGGCTGCCGGAACAACATCGACCACCCGAGGTCGAGGCCGCTCAAGGACTTCCGGACGCTCCAGACGCACTACAAGCGCAAGCACGGCGCGAAGCCCTTCGCGTGCCGCAAGTGCTCGAAGCCATTCGCGGTGCGCGGGGACTGGCGGACCCACGAGAAGAACTGCGGCAAGCTGTGGTTCTGCATCTGCGGGTCCGACTTCAAGCACAAGCGGTCGCTCAAGGACCACGTCCGAGCGTTCGGGGACGGCCACGCCCCTCACACCGTGGAGGTGTGCGAGCTCGAAGAGGAGGAGGACGAGGAGGAGGAGGAAGAAGAGGATGATGGAGCGATAGAAGACCATTATCGTGGGGTAGTTCAAGCTTCTGGTTACTTTTATTAGAACAGAATTAGCGTTTTGTCGTTGTAATTAGAGTAGTCAGAGGGTCTATTACTGTTTCTGTCTGAGGGGGAGAGAGAGAGAGAGGGAGAGAGGATCTATGAAGATGAACAGTGTGCAAAGAGTGTTTTGAAAGCAATTAATGATGGCAGTTTCGAGTGATGGATGGATGGTCCACTTAAAATTCCATGCGAAATCTCACTTACTTTTGCTAGTCTGAACTAAATTTGACGTTCGACCAAAAAAAAAAAACTAAATTTGACGAGATAGAAAAGAATTTCTACCATCGCAAATTTCATATCTATTAAAATAGTGGGGGTGTCAATAATAATTTTGTATTAGATAGAGTTTTCCCATCCCTTGATCGGAATTGACCTATCTGGAGCGTAGAACAAAATGACCAATCAGTTAAATAAAGAGTAGACTTGTTAAAATGGGTTATAGAATCATTTCTTAACCCATATTTGATGGTCTGAGTCGTAACATGAGTTAATTATGTTTATGAGTCATAATATCTTTTCTTGGTTGCTTTTGGCATTCTTATATTTATGTAATATTCTAACTTTAATTCTTGTCATTGCAACCATGGTTAGCATAAATCATCTTCTTCAATATCTTACATTCCATTTACCTAAAATTTTAGTTCCTCCACGTTATTTCTTGTTATAATTTTATAAATTCACTACAAAGTACTAACTTTCTCTTACTCTTTATTACGAATCAATACTATGTTGGGAAAAATGATATTAGATTTTGAAGTTGACAAAGGTGCTATAATATCTTGAAAAGACTTTTTATGATATACTTTGAGGACATCATCTGAATATATCTTTGTGCTCTTCATCTTCAGTATGTGCTAAGCCTTATTCTTTCAAATATACTATTATGATAGAAGCAGGATAGAAGAGATCCCGTATCGTGCTAAGTGGATATCTTTGTGTATTTATAGCAAGATATATTTCGAATCTTCATGCCATCCTCAAAGTCATTATAATCTTAATCTACAATATTTTTATCTTATATTATCTCTCACTAACAACTTATGATCTGGTTGGTATTCCTTCCTAAGTTATATTGATTGTCCAGCAATCTTAAAAATTATCTTCGTAACTTTCCATATAAGGAATCTTAATTGATTGACAATAACCCAAGATAATTTATATCCAATCTTTAGAGACTCGATTTGTGCATTCACGGATTTGATTGTATGGGCGAATAAATCGTCTCAAATCTCCGATCTTTCGACCTCAATGGCTATGTGATATTCTTCTTCAATCAACCAATGGCTAGTTTGGAGATTGATCCTCGAGTTCATTCAACCCAACGGGAAGATTGGATGACGAGGAGTTAATAAGGAGCACTCGCCGCTGTAGAGAAAAAAGATCAAGAGTTCATACATCCATATTTCGAGAGAGCTACACATATTCTAAATTATCTACTTGAGCTAAACCTTGTAATCTTTTAGAGGTGTTGTACAGTGTTCAAAAGTGTGTAGAGTGAGATAGTTATGGGTAGAAGCGGCACTCACTTCTGTGTTAAAGTGCCCGAGTACAAGCTATCACATTCTTACCGTAATATCTCATTTGATTAATTAGTAGAATCCAGTCAGTAAGCTGTTAGTGTGGGAGAGTGGACGTAGGCTTATCATAAGTCGAACCACTATAAAATCTTGTGCATTGCTCTCTACTCTGTCATTCACATTCGTTTACAGTCTAATAGAAGCACTGCACTATAATATTTATTATATTCTGCTCCTATTAATCTTGAAGTTTTTATTTTCGTATTATTTTATCACGTTTGATTATAATCTCCTATTCACCCCCTCTGGGTGATAATGTTAGCAAACCAACATACTAAAATTGAAATATCTATGCAACGGTGAAAGTCAATTCTTTAGCACCTTATAGTCAGAATATCGATTTTATCCAAACAATATATACACATGAAGAGAGAGAGAGAGAGAGAGAGAGAGAGAGAGAGAGTTGCCTTTGATCTCCATTTTACTTATCTATTCGTTGTCTCTCCTTGGCACCAACAAAACCCAGCAAGTTGGCATCGAGCTCAAATTGTCTCTACAGCATACATGTTTGATGGGCAACATCTGATAATAGAATACTACATATTCTAGTGCGTCCATGTTGGCAAAGGGAGAGCTCAAAGGAAATGGGCCTAAGGCCAAATCCTAGTAGAAGCGGGCGAGACATTGTCGACGGTGGAAATGATCGTCCATGTTGGCAAGGTTCACTTTAATGGTTCGTTAAGATAAGACAAGGATTCATTTCTCCACCATTATGTGTAGCACCAATTTGTGCATATGAGAGAGAGTGGAGTCCAGGAGCAACGCCCAACCTCTTCCATTGAATTACATTAGTGAGGTTAAATTCTGTCTCTCGCTGCCAGATAAAAAGAGCGCACAGATACGCTGACTCGTGTACAGTGATCTAGTCACAGAAAACTACTGTTCATCGGCTGGCATTTGCCTAAGTTATCTCACTCTCAGCACTGAGAGCGAGAGCGAGAGTCTCAATAAGGTCCGGTTTCTGATCTCTCTCTCTCTCTCTCTCTCTCTCTCTCTCTCTGAGACTCGACTGCTGCTACTACTACTACTAAAACTATGATGGAGACCCTTTTTGTCAGTGTAGGACTTAGACAGAGAGAGAGAGAGAGAGAGAGAGAGAGATGGGCCACTGAAGAATTGTTACTGTTTCTAGGGTTCCACCCAAAGGCCTCCTCTCTATCCTTTTCAGTCCAACAACGAGCACATCCCGCGAAACGTTGCTCTCGGTCAAGTCCATCGTCGCCATCGTCGCCATCGTCATCAGTGTCTGTTTCCTGTCCTTTTTCCAAGCACCCAAGGCTTATGCTAAGGCACTGCATGCACCGTCCTCCCACCATGACTCACCACCACACAACACCTTCTCTCAGTTTTCGGGGGTCATTGTTAACGTTAATCTGCTTTTGCTATGGTCGGTCAGTCTGTCCTTGTTTTGTTTCTCAAGTACGTTCCACTTTCTGAGCAGACACGGAGCTTGAGAGTCCTGTTTTTCGCTCTTCTTTTCTTTTCATGGATGCATGCAAACATGGCATGACGAGGACACCTTGGACCACTTCAGCTTTGGCTGCACATATGGTCTTTGAGTGTTTTTTAGGTCTAACAAATGAAGTATAAAGGCCACCGAGAAAGCATAGCCTAGAGTTGTTCTGATCAGCGAAGCTAACCATATCATACATGGATTATGTGGGGGTCAACTCCGGACATCCGGAAAAATCAATAATTCGGAAAATATTTCCTTAGGATTAATCGCTTGTAATTATTTATACAAATTAATCAATAAAAATATTTTAATCATCAACGAAAACGTTCATAAGGATATGTGTGTTATCTAATTTCCACGAGCGATATTATCATTTGTAGGAGATCATTGATTTTTGTGCAATGAACACACTTTAAGATAGATTTTCACGTCATAAAAGATGAAAAACAATGGATACTATCATTTTTTTTTTCTCCCTGGAAAAATTGTTGCATGATCTATAAATCCATGTGGATAATGCGGATTGACGAGTAAAACGTTGGCCAGAAGAAACACTTGACATTCGACCAAAAAAAGAAAAAAAGAAATACTTGACGGGATGCAAAAGGGAGTGCAACTTCTTGCAAAACGTAGAGAAGGACCCAACCCGTAATGTTGGACCACACTCACTTCTCACTTCTCCCAAACTAAGATGTCGGCCGAATAGAAATACTTAACGGGCTCTGCATTAAAGGGTGGACTTTTCCCGATGTAGAAAAGAGCCCAACCCAACAATATCTACATTCTCAATTTGTGTACTCCTCAGTTCTTCCCGATCGTAATGGCAATTGGCAAAACTAGAATAAAGAAAACACGACGCATAAGAGAAGTCCAATCAAGACGTTTTAGAATGGACGAACTCGTATCATGCTCGAAGTCGGATGATTTTTCAGACCCATAGTGTGACGGGGTTTTTTTTCCTAAAAAGGCTCCAACTTTCATACATAAAACAAATCTGGCCCGAACTTCCAAGGGTCCTCACCTTTCGCCCGAGAACAAATGCGCCAAGTTGTCCTCGTCGGATCCACACACCTCCATGATAGTAAACCCTAGCTTTAACATCGACATCGATTGTTCAAGCCACCCGTTGTTCCCCCTATGCAACTACTCAAGGCATCGAGGGCATTCTTGGGAAATTGTCGCAGCCATACGATAACCCCAACGACGCCACTGTCACCGGCTGTGAACCCCCTCTGTTGCTAACCCACAACTCTAGCGCGGCAAACGACGGCCAAGGACTGTAGTCTATACCTCCCCTTGTCATCTCATGTTAGCAATTCCATCAATCACCCAAACTTAAAACAACAGCATAATGTCTCAAAGAGGGAAAATTGTTCAAAAATTCCTAAATCTGTTGTACTAATTATCAATTGAGTCCTCAACCTTTTTACATTTATCAATTGAGTCCATCCAGCCAATTTTAACCTGACATGGACACCAACCGTCCTACGTGGCAATACCGACGCTGACATGAATAATCTTTAATAAATTTTTTATTTCTTTTTCTTTTTCTATTTTCTTTATTTCTTTTTCTTATTGTAGCAGGTGAGGGTCACCGAGCTCTCGCCCAGATCTGGGCAAGGCCATCACAATCGCAGGAGAGGGCCTCGCGGCCGTTGCTAGCGACGAGCGAGGGTTTTGTTGCCCTCGCCTACTGGCCGGCATGGGCCCATCAACCCTAGCCGGCCACATTAAGAAAAAAGAAGAAGAAGAAGCAAAGAATAAAAAGGAAATACTGTCCCGATTACCCGCGGTGAAAGGGGAGGGGGCCCGATTACCCGAAGGGGAAAGGGCGGGAAAGGCGGAAGCTCGGTCATCAAAAAAAAAAAAAAGGAAAAAAAATAAAAATAAAGAATTGTCCATAAATCAGCGTCGACTGTGCCACGAAGGACGGCCGACGTTCACGTTAGTAATTTCCGGTCAAAATTAATCGAATGGACTCAATTGGTAAAACGTGAAAATATTTAGAACTCAATTAGTAAAATTAAAAGATTTAGGGGCTGAATTAAGAAAAGTACAATAAGTTTAGGATTTTTAAATAATTTTCCGGCCTCAAAGATCCCCAAAAAGTCATCCCAAAAAGAATTCCAAGTAACACCATGTGATTTTCGTATTTCCCTTAGTCACGTCGTCCTCTGTTTCGCCGATTGGATTCTGCGGATGCCACGTCTGACGGCAACACTAATGAATAGTACAAGTTTTTTCCTTTGGTGACAATTACCGCTTTTTATGAGATAACTTAAAGTTGGGGTCAAATTTAAGCACGGATGAAAGCTGAGGTCTATTTTGCGAATAAACACTAGTTGCCTGTGGACTCTACCTCGAGCAACCTTTCCCTTGTTTAGGACAATACAAAGACAATACTTTTACAATGAATGGCAAGAATGTTTATTTATGGCATTAAAATTTGTGGGGCTAATTGTCCTAACAATTATGATGGTTAATTCAGTGCTAAACTTTTTAGTTGTGCTAATTTAGTCATAAAACTTTCAGTTATACTAATTTAGTCTCAAACCTTTTGAAGATTTGTCAATTTAATCCTAAATATTTTGGACAGAAATGCTAACGTGGACAGTAGCCATCCTATGTGGCGTTGTCGGCGCTGACGTAGAATAATAATCGAGTATCGACTACAAGACAAAAAAAAAAAGACAAAAAAAAGAAAGGAAAAAAGGAAAAAAATTACAAACTTTTTGAAAATATATAGAAAATATCATGCTACCAGCGATCTCCTGTCAAAATTCTCGACAAGGACTAGAATGAGCTAATCGTCAAAAGATTTAAGACTAATTGGCAAATTTTCAAAAGATCTAAGACTAAATTGACAAAACGTAAAAATATTTAAGATCAAAACGACACAATTAAAATATTTATGATTGCATTAGCCACCGTATTATAAATTTAGAATTTTTTAGGTAGTTGTTCTACGGATCATGTGTCCTCACAAATGTCTTAAGTCATGATGCGTTACATTTGATTAGAACATTTTTTTTTGTTTTGTTTTAATAAGGCAACTTTTATTCTTTCTTTTTTTGGTCGGTAATAATGCAACTTTTTTTTTTGTTCGAAAGGTAATAATGCTAGTTTATTCAGTGATACATTTGACAAAAAGGAAAATATCTTACTCCTCCATCTCTATTTAATTTCCGAACTAAGACAAAAGGGTAACAAAACCCTACTAATTCGACATTGAAGTGGGGAAAAAAAACATAGGATGATCTCAAACGAGAGTAGAACAAGAACTCCAACTAATTGGTAAAATTAGGGGCGGTGGCATGTGGCTCGCAGGCCTTGGCGGCCGGCGAGGGCTCCACACCCGCTGAAGGCGGCACTGGCTTCCCCGTGAGCTCGGCGGGCAAATTGGGGATCCCCTTCAAGTAGAAAGTGTAGAAGAGCTTGAAGGGGAAGACGATCTGCTGCAGCTTGACGGTGCCGGAGACGCCCTCGAAGATGCCGGAGCCGCCGGTGACGGCGAGGAAGGTGTCCTGGTAGGTGAGGTAGGGGCCCTGGACGGAGATGTGGCCGTAGTCGCCGAAGTAGAAGCTGTAGATGGCCTCGTAGCGGTCGCCGCCCTTGTCAGGGAAGTGCTGGATGAGGACGCAGAGACCGGAGGTGACGCCGAGGCGGCGCTGGAGGTCACCGGAGTAGAGCTTGTTGGTGAAGGGGACGAGGTCGCCGAGGGAGTTGACAGCCTTCTGGCTCAGGCGCAGGTAGGCGGGGCTGCCTCGGTCCCGCTCGTTCATCTCGTACACGCATAGCTCTTGCACTTTTGCTGGAGAAAGAGAGAGAGAGAGAGAGAGAGAGAGAGAGAATTAGTTAAAATGGTGGATCATATCACCAATTGAATCTCGTATCGAATGCCAAAACATCGTCTAGGCTTACTGGGTTTCGGAGCTTCAGGGGAGGGCTTGGGCTTGTTCCAGAAGAAGAAGGCTCTGGTCGTGAGCTTGGCGGATCTCGACGTGGAGGGCATCTCTCGAGGGGCGGCGGTCGACAGCCTCAGATTCCGACGTGACGGAAGTGGCTGGCCGGAGAGATTCAAGCTGGAGATCTCTTTAACTTGCCGGGGAAGCGAAGGAGACGATGCGAGGAGGCCCGAGGGGTCGGAAGACGAGATCATCGCGGAGGCCATTGTTGACGGATCGGAGGGAAGTGAATTTGCTGTTGACTCAAGAGAGGAGCAGATCAGACCTTGCGCTCTGCGCGCTCCCACTCATTTCATTTATAAAAAAAGCACTTGCAAAGTTCTTGATGGGTTTGATCTTTTTTCCTTTTAAAAAAGGCAAGTGATGAGGTTAGCAAAACGACGAAAACTAAAAAAGAGAGAGAGGCACGATCAAGATTCAAGACAACGCGGGGATTCGACCAAAAACAAAAAACAAAAGACAACGTGGGTTCTTCGTGTAGTTTAATATGTGGAAAATGGAAGAGCGAGTCCCGGACGGAACGGAACAGACTGGTCAGTAGTTCACGTCTGCGGGATCGAATGATCTCGAGAAGAAGACTTCGGTTTGTGGTTAGTCAAGTCAACGGTGGTTATCGGATTAATTCCTTTGTAACTTAGTTTGGCAAAGTAAACTAATTTGATTAAGAAAAAAAACAAGTACAATAAAGCAAGAAAGGTTATTTCTACGAAAGCAAGAGCGACAAAATAACAAATGTATAAACACAAGCATGCACACGTGTTGGTGAGGATACGACAAATGAAAAATATGAACGGAGACCTAGCTCTTCTAGATACACTGCACTAACTAAAGGTTGATTTAATAAGATAGAGATTACTGGCATTAGCTGAATCATTATATATAATAAGCAGGAAAGTATTCATTAATGTATTGGCTTGGGCATTGACCAGTCAACTAGGAAAATAAACAGGAAAGTTCCAAATCTCTCAGCTTACCAAGTTTTGTCGTGATATGAAACTGGCCCAACAGTCGGATCCAAAGACATATTATCTGTTCAATTCTAAACTTGAACTCACGAGAGGCCCAAAAATGGCGAAAACCTCTACGAAAGGCCCATGAAAATGAGTGATTATGTTCTTTCAAAACAAGCCCATTACAGCTTCAAGCTTTCAAGCTCAGAGTTCATCGAGCAACACCCTCCAAAAAACTACTCAACAATCAGGGACCAATTCCTAGACAATGCTTTTACCCAAGTAAAAAAACCAATTTCCCCCATGGCAAGAGCGGCCTCGTCGGGCCTGGCCTGAGCGAGGGTCGACCTCCTCCTTGACGCGAGGCCGACCCTCGCTGGCCTCGCCCTTGCTCAGGCAGGGTTCGCTGGGCCTAGCCCTTGGCTAGGCGAGGTTTGGCGAGGCCCATCAAGTCCGCCCTTGCCTGGGCGAGGGTTGACCTCGCTAGATCTGGCGAGCGAGTCCTCATCGGCGCTCCCCCTCGGCCCAGAGAGGCCGACCCTTGCCGGCCATGGCTAGTGCCGGTGGCCGGTCGGCCACAAATAGGGGGAAGAAAAAAAAAGTAAGGGAAAAAAAGAAAAAAAAAGAAAAAATTTATTTAAAATTTATAATAAAAAAAAATCCACGCCAGCACCGGTGTTGTCCACGTTAACGGTTTTCGACTTAAATTGGCTAGATAGACTAAATTGGCACCAATGCAAAAAAATTTAGGACTGAATTGATACTAATACAATAGGTTTAGCACTTTTTTATACTTTTCCTGATTTCGGACATGAATTCAATCCGTGTAACAAAGAAGAAGAACAATAAATTTAAAGGTCAAAAACTATGAAAATAATTACACGCCGCCTGCCTTTTATAGCCTCCTAAAGATAACAGTTTTATACACAGTTAATTCTTTTTAATGTGGTTAAACTGCATCTCTTCGATTCTATGCTTCCTATTCGCATGTCGATCTTATTCACAAGCAGTTACAACTCCTGAAGTGCTGCTGGGTTGCGCCACCAAGCTACAGCTCGATGTTTGTGCCTTTAATCGACATCGTCACTCTATACCTTTTCTTCTTTTTCCTGTGCCCAACACCTTGCCAAATTTAAAAGCTAGCTATATATTGGTTTTGTCATCGAGATGAGAAACTCGTCAGCCACTTAAGCATCATGAATCGACATCTATATTTCAAGGTCATCTATAATCATTGTTCATAGTCATTGATAGGTTCTACCATCGTCCATAACTACATTACGAAGCTGTCGATGACTGTCACATAACTTGCCGATAGCCATATCGGTCTCATCACTGAGCTTTATATTCGACCAAATCGACGTCTTGTTGATTATAGAGAGTTTAGTGTCTCCTTTTTTTTTTTTCCCGTGTAAAGAGCAACTTTGGTAGAGAATATGACAACAGCAACGCAGGAATTTTTCGGATGTAAGCAAGGAAAAGTAGAGCATATAACTCCGGTGAACAAAAATTACACAAAATGGTGTTATCTACTATTGATTTGAGGGTTTTACACATCGAATTTCTCACTAACCATCAAAATAAAAGTGGACAAAGCCGCCTGTAAAAATTATGCTGTACACCACCGGTATATGCTAAATTTGCTTTATGCATAATGCACCACTTGCCCAAAGAGCCAAAAGAAAAAAACAAAAAACAAAAGGAGTGGCTTATTTCTTGTTGAAAGCAATGCAACCACATACATAGTCATATACTAGTTCTCAAAGAAGACTTGTATATCCAATGTCCGAAAAATGCAGGTAACATCCATTGATCGTGCAATCTGTTGTTCTAGGTTATCATCTCAATTGATGAACGTGTGATAAAATATTTTCTTACATCTAGCATTCCTTTGAAAGGTAAGAAATTACGACAGCACCTCGTAAATTTTGCAATTATGAGACAGTCATTATGTAAATCCAGTAAGCAATAATGTTGGCTTTCAATATCTGTTCATGGTTAGCCATAAGTTCTCATTGAGCTAACACTTTGAGGTAGGTAAATAAAGTCCTCCACTCTTACTCTTGAATCATATACTCAAGTTTAAGTACCTAAATCAATATCTAAATGTGGAGCTCAAGAGTTGCAGCTTCCATTGTCCATGTACAATTGCTACACCAAGTCATTTATTCAGGGTAGCAATTGATCTTCTGGGATCTATCAAATTTCATTTTTTTTTTCAAAAGACAGAAGCTTTTGCTGTTCTCTCTCTCTCTCCCTGTCTGTGATGAAGATGATGAGGAAGCAGAAGCATGTAGGGCATGTCAAACAAAGAAAACATGTGATAATTCAAGAAAGCAACGTGACCCAACAAAGCGAAAACAACAAAAGCTAGGGTTCTTGTGCAAGAGTGCAAAACACACGAGGATAAAGAGACAGTTCAAAAGAGCTCATGTGCCCAGAAGCAAATTCACACTTATCTATTCCTTTTCTCTTTATTACAATCCTAATTTCAGCTTTTCCTCCGGTCAGCATCTACCTTTGTAAGTCTCTACAAATTTCATCCTTTTTGCAACTTGCAATTGTACCCCCACCACTTTCTCCGCTCTCTCTCCTCCCCGCTCTCCCTTCTTCCAAATCAAACCCATAAGACTGCAAAATTACAAAATGAGCCCAAAATAGATGGAAAAAAAGATAAACAGACAAAAACTGTCACAAGGCTCCAATCACCATCTGCTTCTTGTTGCACGGTTGCACCCCGATGACAACAACTCCACCTCCCTCATTCTCTTCCCACTCCAACCACCGCCACTGTCGTCGCCGCCACCGGCCGCCGATACTTTGAAGATGTCGACCCCAAATAGCCTCACCATCTGGACCGGGAGGACGGGCCCGGACTTGCCCAGCCCGCTCCTCCTCCTGTACCCGATATGAAGCTGCTTCTCTGGCCCGGCCGACTGGTGGAAGCTCACGATGTCTCCAGCCCTCAAGCTCTTCTCCTTCACGAACCGGCTCCAACCCCGCGTCAGCACGTAGCTCTGGCTGCTGTTCCAATAAGAGTACCTGAATCTCCACACTTTGCCTCCACCGTCTTCGAAATTCAGCAAAACGCCCTTCGAAGTTGTAGAGCTCGTGCCGTTGCGCAGGGGGAAGTGCTTCTCCGCGTGTTGCTTCGGTATCACGAGCCGGTTCAGCTTCCCTACGTCACTCGGCGTGACCGCCTTCTCAAAAAGGAGCTGACGGGCCATCGCAGCCCCGGGGGAGGACAGATATCCGAGGGCTTCCGTCATGCCTGTCCTTTGGCCACTGCCGTTTGAGTTCAAGCACTTCCTCTTGCTCTGCTCGAGTTCGTCACGGTATGTGTGCTTCCGCAACATGTCCACGATCTCCACCTTGGAACGGCAGTTGAGGAAAGTGGCTTCGAGATCGTAGTCTTCAGTCTCAGACGTCGGCTTGAAGTTGGTGACGGCGTCTCGGCCGCGGAAGCGCTGGGCGGCGACATCGTAGGCCGTGGCTGCCTCATCCTCCTCGTTGAAGGTGCCGAGCCACACCCTCTGGTGCTTCTCGTAGATTTGCGCGCCCCAGCGGCCGTTCGGCTGAGGGACGACGCCCTTGTACTTGGACGAGGGCAGCTTCCTTGACTCGGCTTCGACGCCGCCTTCGGAGTCCACTATCGCGCTCGTGCCACTGCCGAGACGGCAGAGGCTCTGCGGCGAGGGTTTCGACGGCGGTGGAACGGAAATGGAGTCGCTCGTTGAGCTGAGCTCGTCTATGCAGCTGCTGTTACCATCCATTGTTTCTTCTCCGGTTGAGAGAGAGAGAGAGAGAGAGAGAAGTAAAAGATGGTGACTATGAAAGATGGGAGGGACTACGACAATATAAATAGAGGGACTTTCCACAAGTGTTTATAATATTGTCGTATTTATTTCTAGTTATAGTAAAGAGGAGTGTAGAATATGTGTGTAGATGAGATATATGATGACGTGGGCATCGACGTTTGGGTCAACTCTTTCTTCTACGAGATGGGTTGTGTAAGGAATTCGGAAAGTTCCATGTATTGACGAATGTGATAACATTTATTAAACATTAATGTCTACTCATTTTATTGTTCAATATATCGTTTATTAGATCTCCTTTGAAGGATCACAATACATATTAAGATGTGTACAATGGTATTGTATATAACTGCCGATCAAAGAAATTTCGTATGTATTATTGGGATCCACCAAACTTAAGGGACGAATTTGCTTTGTCAATTTATCTCATTAAAAAAATATATGTGAAGATATTGAATTTGAACGATTGGAATGTGTTCTCCTCTCCTTTGTTTTTTTCATTTTGATTACTCTCTCTCTCTCTCTCTCTCTCCTCCTTCCTGGGTGTTCCATCCTCCGTGTGCCGGAAACCGCTTGGGTCTCGCTCCACTAGGTCGTGCCGGCCACTCTCAGAGGTCATAACCTTAGATTGAACATCGCTAGGCTTTAAAGCTGCATGCATTAAGGTTGCTAGAGCTCGAGAACCTTCACGCGGAGAGAGAGAGAGAGAGAGAGAGAGAGAGAGAGAGAGAGAGAGAGAGAGAAACCGATCAAGGTCGGTCGGCAAGCGGTAGTGAACGGTGGCGAGCGAGAGGTGTGGTGATGCGGAGGCAGAGGAAGAGGAGAGATGGGAGTGGAAAAGTAGGGCTACGAATCCCACGATATCGCGTGAGCTTTCATAATTTACATGCTACTTTGTCCCGTTACGTATTACTCATTGCGATGTAATTCACGTTGGAAATTAGAAGCCTGGATCCTTCTGCTACATCAACATAGAGAGACAACACAAAAGGGTGGTCTAAATAAAAACAGGATCCCCCCACATTTCCAACGAGAAATATATGGTTGTAACGAGTGGACCTTGTTTTTTTTCCCCCAAGTTCATCTCCGGCTGAATGCTGGCCACGAACGTGGCACGTCCTTTTGTACTATCCTTTTTTGTTTTACCTCCTTTTGCTTTCTTCCCAGCAAAAATATCCCACTGAAAATTTTCCATGTATATCCAGAAGAGCACTGCACTAATGGACACGTCAATAGGACTCGGTCGCGTCATTCATTTTCAAAGGTGGCCGCTACTTTAGCTGCAACCAGGAAGCCTCGCGAGCCCTAGACCACAACTTTGATAGTCGAGAATGGAGACAGATGCTGATCACAAATTAGAGGGTGAGCATGGTTTCAGAGTAGAATTGGAAACCTGAAATCGAAACCTGTGGAAATCGGTTCGATTTCAGGTTCCAAGGTATGTAAGGTAGGTTTCAGGTTTCAAAAATTGAGGAATCTGTTCCAACGGGTAGGTTCCAGGTTCCACTATCTAGAACCTAGAACCTGAATCTTGGATCCTAAAATAATTTTTTGTGTTTTTTTGGTATTTGTCTTCACACGATCCCACAATGTTCTATGGTGTTCGATAATGAGTATATAATCTGGAGCCAAACAAATTTTTAGGTTCCATATTTCAAAAATTGAGGAACTTGTTTCAATGGGTTGGTTTTAGGTTCTAAATGTAACCTGTACGGAACCTGAAACCGCTCATCTCTACTTCCCCTTAGTGGTTGTAGCGTTCACTCTCATTTTGCTTAACTAAAAATGAAAAAATGAAAAGAAATTGGCAGGTTCCCAAGTACCTTGGAACCGACCCTAGAACCTGTGACGAGGTAGGTTCCAGGTTCCATAGTATGACGGGTAGGTTTCAGGTTCCAAAAAATGAGGAACCTGTTTTGACGGGTAGGTTCCAGGTTCTAGGTGGAACCTGTAAGGAACCTGAAATCGCTCACCCCTATCACAAACTATTCCATAAGCTCGTTTCTAAATGTAATAATCGAATTCTTCCCTTTTAATTTCTAAACGAAATGATTTCGAGCTAATTGATCTCATGTCTTCTTCATTGCAAAGTCTTACGCGGCATGAATCAATTCGTTCCTCTAGATCTAAATATCCCCTGTCGCTATTGCTTTTCGTACGGCTCCCCACATAAAATATCGTCCCTTCCAAATTGATATTTTCTTTCGGGGGCCGACACTAAGCGGGTCTTTTCCCCCTCGGTACACTTCTAACGTTTTTCCTCACCTCGGCCAGCTTCGAAACCTCCTTGAAAATTCAATCTGGACCATCGCTTGCGATGTCTTCGGACCCACGGCTTTGATCGGGTCGTGTGCTTTGGTCGAATATTCGGGTGTGGGGGTGGCGTACATGTGTCCCCCTGGTCACACTCGGCGAACGAGGGAAGCAAAATTGCGTTTGAAAGGATGGAAATGTAGGAAGGAGAGATGCTGAACGGGTCGCTAGTCCGGTCTTTTACGCGTACCCATATCGTTGAGTCCAAACGAGCTGAAGTCTCAAGTGAAAAAAATGCTCCTATAATAGAACAAAGTATATTTTTACCGATTTAATCCGGTCTTTTACGTGCGATTTTCTTTGTTTATGATTCTAAGGGGCAGTAGTTTCCCACATCAGATCTACTTTTTTAGTAATTCTCTTTTTCTTTTCTTTTTTTGGTTGGGAGAGAAGTTTTTATTTCATTCGAAAGAGAAATACATAAGATGTAAATCAAACAAAGCAAGTAAATCTGAAAGATAATTTAACGTGACACAGCTTGCAGAGACTCTATCGTTTCACAACGAAGCATCAAACCATAATCGGCAGTCGATCCCCGAATCTCGTATCAATATTAGTGATGAGCACACGTCAAAATTTTCCTCCTTTTCGATAATTAATGCTTTGCCAAAAGGCGAGACGCTCCTAAATTCAATATTCTCAGTACTATCACCGTAGAGAGATAATAATAATAATAACCTCAACAGGTTAAAAAGAACATATAACGCCACGCAAATTTTCAATTAGGGGAGAAAAAGGAGTGAGGAGAAGAGGAATTCTGGAAAAGTTGAGGGTGGTGAATTTTGGAGATTTCTCAATCTGAGGTGAGTGGTGGGGGACCCACGGTTGTCAAGTTGGTCAGAAACCGAGAACTCAGAGTCAGTGGGTTCAGGTTCTACTACGTTAAGGTTCAATGGTTTTGGTCGTTCCTGATTTTGATGGAAAGGGAGGGGGGTCCCACGCGAGCAGATTCCCACCTATCCTCATCCTCCTCATTACCATGCTAGTAACAAATTGATTAATCAGAAGTGATATTTTATGGAGGGATTTATGTCGATGCGACCGCAGATCCTTTGAATGCGGGAAAGGTCTGGAACCGAAATTGAATTTTCTCTTTCATCCTTACTATTTTCAGAAAGCTTCCGTTCGGCCACGTGGCTCTTTGAGAGGGTTGATTAATTTGTAACTTTTTTTATTTAAATAATCTTTAACATCCGCCACTTGCATGTTTTAGTTGTTTATTAACTCATACATCAATTACAGTAAAGTTTGTGAGTGATCGTCTCGTGTCCTTTTCCATTATAAAGGTTTAGTGTGGAAATTGGTACGTAAATAATTTGCTTTCAAAAACTTGTCCAAGAGCTAAATCGGGATAATTGTCCAAAAAGTCCTAAATCTATTGTACGGCGATCAATTCAGTCATAA
Organism: Lenwebbia sp. NSW1173648; assembly: GCA_029784005.1. NCBI lineage: Eukaryota > Viridiplantae > Streptophyta > Magnoliopsida > Myrtales > Myrtaceae > Lenwebbia > Lenwebbia sp. NSW1173648. The sequence continues at coordinate 5,996,953 of JARCGZ010000011.1, forward strand.
ACCTTTCAATTGTGCCAATTTAGTCCTAAACATTTTGACATTTGCTAATTTAATCTTAAACCTTTTGAAGATTTGTCAATTTAATCTTAAACATATTATTTGAATAATTGAGCGAAAGGACTGCATTGATAAATTGTCAAAAGGTTTATGGACGAATTGGCAAATTGTTAAAATGTTTAAGACTAAATTGGCACAATTGAAAAGTTTATGATTGAATTGGTCGCCGTACAATAAATTTATGACTTTTTGGACAATTTTCCCGAGCTAAACTTGAATGGCTACGAGAGTTACGATTTCCTTTTACCGTTCCCTATGACTAAGTTTAAGTGCATTATGTCTTTCCTCCTTTTTCTGGCCGTAGCATTATCTCTTAACACATCCCATGTTCGATTTCAAGTGTGGGTACTAATACTATAGTTGTTTATTGCGCCGTAGCCTCGGGCTTCTCGCACCAGGATAGAGCTAAGTATGCACTGTCATAAATTAAGATATGGAAATTAGACGTGCCATTTGACATTAACTACGGTTTACCGACTATTTAAGCTTAAAGTTTGATTAGAGTTGTTTCTCGGTCAATAAATACACACCTATCGTCGTATCAACACGTGCTGATCTGATTTTCTCGGTTAGAGGGCATCAAGTGGGACGAAAAAGCACAGAAGCCGCTGTGGCTCGTGAGTCATTTTAATTTGGATCTTATCCGATGTTGCTGTCTAACAAGGCTCGACGCTTTGAAAATGATCATGCGTGCACTAAAACCCGGTTCGGAGATTGATGAATTTGTCAGGGAAAATGGCATAAATATTCTCTAGATTTTGGCCCAATATGCAATGTGGTTCATGAACTTTTAATTTATTCAATATAGTCCCTGAACTTTCGGTACACATTCAATTTAGTCCGTGAACCATATGAAAATGTCCAATGTTTTCCCTGATATTAAATTAATGAAATGACTATATTGAACATTTTCATATAGTTCAAGGACGACATTGAACATATGCCAAAAGTTCAGGTACCACATCGAGCATTATGCTAAAGTTTATGGATCATATTGAACAAATTGAAAGTTCATGGATCACGTTACATATTGAATTAAAATTCAGAAATTACTTTGTCGTTATATCAATTTGTTATTATCATCGCCTTATCCTGCTAGTACTAATACTATTATCGCCGAACGATTCGTCGTGAATCACAAGATGAGAAAAAAATTACTCTTCATGGCGATGTCGGCACTGGCCACTTTCCGACTTCCGAGGGCAGTGCTTCTTTCCAAAAGTTGGAGTATGACACGGTACATGACTTCATATTAAGGAGAAAGAGCGCCCACTTAAAGCCGTTGCCATGTCGACCTCGAAAGGCATTAGGAGGAGGGAAAATGGAATACGTTTCTGTTGCATTTAGATGATCTGGGAGTGTTGATTGGGTGTCATTTCGCATGCTTTATGTTGTTTTATCATTCAATCCACGTGCAAATTGTCATAATTTGATAATGATGTCTCCGAAAGTACGATAATTTCATTTATTTAAGAGTGAATATGTCGAAATTTATTTGTGTTGTAAAATACCTAAAAATAGCGAGACGGATTTCCAATGTACGGGAAGCACAATGAACAACAACACACGATTCTCATAAAACTACTAATAGCAATAGGGTCTTATTATCGAGTTCCCGGGGGCACTCGGGAGACATACTCGAAAAAAAATATATTATTTTCGATATATTACTTAAACAAAATACGAGGGAGACAATACATCGAAAAAGATAAACTTTCCAAACTTGGGTGGTTAGCAAATACCTTGGAGATACTTGGGTAACAAAATGTATATCAAAATATGTTGTGGCCAAGTCAAGAACATGTTTGAGGTTGTTGTCGACTTGAAAATCCATTATGTTCATGAGTTTTCGGTGCCATTTTCTATTTCCGGGCCTATTTTTTGAATCCGTCTCTAGCCTCGTGCTATTTACTCGTAATCTCACATTATGTTAAGAACTTATTTGAGGAGGTACTTGTTCTTGCGATTTGCGTGTTTTCGAGCTTCTACTCATATGTGTAAAATTTTGATTGTTTTTTAGGATTCGTGTTAAGAGCCCATCTGGTATAGTCATGGTTGAACTATAGCTGTATTGTAACTTGTATGTTTGGTGATATTCGTTTTTACAACGGCAACACTTAACAGTTGACAACACTTTTGCTCTAGAAATCAACTCTGCTCAGAAGCGGAAGTTGATTTTTTTACTTCTGGAGAGAAGTAACTTTTTTTTTTTTTACTTCCTCAAGTGGCTCCAAAACTACTTCTAGAGCAAAAAAAAAAAAAATGCTATAGAAGTAGAAAAAAAGTTGCGTAATCAAACGGATTTCTGCTCCAGAAATTGTGTTATCAAACAGATTTCTGCTCCAGAAACACTTCTGAAGCAGAAATTCTACTCTAGAAGTGTTGTCATGCGCTCCCAGACAGCTTCCTAAAAGCTACTACAAGCTACAGTAACTTTGCAGATGTTGCAGTTATGAGGTGCTAGCCCTACACGTTATAAAAGCCGCAATATCCTTTTTTACAACTACAGTTGCTGAGAAAAGTTTTAGGAAATAGCCTCTAAATTGAGATTTTATGCATGCCCTTGCGAGGATGGAGCGACAGAAGTTTTGAGAATTCAAGAGAAGGAATTCAATAGGATTCGGAGAAACCATATCTTCATCCATAGGATCCCAAGTACCTGGATCAATCGAAAGTTCGATTACCGTTGTCATGTTTAAGTTCTTTACAAGTATGTACATTTACAGCTCTGATCAGTTCTGATCTTTCTAGAGGTGTGTTTGGTAATGCTTCCTTGATCACAGCAACAATAATGTCACCGATATGAGCATATCGACAATTACTAGCTCCTATGATTCTCATACGGAATCGAGGTGGATGTACGAAATGTAAAGTCAATGTAGAGCTTTCCCCTCTTTTTCGCCAGACTCTTTGGTATTAAGAATGTTGGTTTTAAGAATGAGTGATTGCCCTTCTTTTTGTTGCTACATATATCGTTCATACCCATCTTCTCTTTGTTTCCCGAGCCTACAGTAAGTTTACAGATAGAGTTATCGAGAGAGAATTGGATTTGGTTAGACAATATGTGGTATCGAATCGTTGCCATTGATGTTCGATCCCGCAGAGAAGGAAGGATATTCGTAAAGTGGGTTTTTATGATCCGATTCTTTCGACCCAAATTTGAATTAATTTCATTATATATATATATATATATATATATATATAGAGAGAGAGAGAGAGAGAGAGAGAGAGAGAGAGAGAGAAGTTATAGGATAAGAAAGGGACACCAAGCTATTAAGAGCGTCTGTTGTTGAAAATGAAGATTGGAGATGTTTCGATGAAGTCCAGAAACCCTAACATACGTCATTTCTTGTGTTAATATATATATATATATATTCCTCCATTTCACACGTGCTCACAAAAGTACATAAAATCATATGTCACGGCTTACATGTCGCCCGACTACGTAATATGGACTTATGGAGTCGGCAAAAGCGACGAGTTATGGTTGTGCTTGATCCTCGCGCGACGAGTGGACCAAGACTTGGTAATTTTTTGTCAAACTACGCGGGCTATATGTGCCCGGAAACATTTTAGCCTACCTTGTCCTGCAATGCGAGAATTCTTTCAGGGCGACGAGTTATGGTTGTGCTTGATCCTTGCGCGACGAGTGGACCAAGACTTGGTAATTTTTTGTCAAACCACGCGGGATATATGCGCCCGGAAACTTAGGCCGTGCGTATGATAACGCTAAAAAAAAAGTGTTTCTGTTCCTAAAGTGTTCTCGAAATACTTTGGGAACAGAAACGCGTATAGTAAAAAAGTGTTCCCAAAGTGTTCCGGGAACACTTTTGACAAATAAAAACACTTTTGGAGCAGAAATAAGAAATAAAAAAAACTTGCTTCTGTGTTCCCAGAACACTTTTTAGAAACACATTTGGAACATTTTTTTAGAAATAATTGGGAACACTTTGTTTCCAAAATGTCGCCGGTCGCCGCGGCCGCCGGTCGTCGCCGCCGCCGGAGAAAAATGAAATAAAATAAAATATATATTTTTTTTTAATAAAAAATTTTTAAAAAATTTTAAAAAAATTTAAAAAAAATCAGAAAAAATTTAAAAAATTTAAAAAAACATAGGAAAAAATTTCATATTGCATTAAAGTATTTTAGTAATATTATTTTTTATTTTATTTACTAATTTTTTTAGAAGTTACTACAGGTGGAGAAATTTTGTTGAGGATATGGCCTTTATGTAGTTACCAAACGCATTTCTGTTCCCAGAAATCATTGCCGGGAACAGAAACAGAAAAAAGTGTTTCTGTTCCAAAAGTTATTCCGGGAACAGAAACGTTACCCTACGCAGCCTTAGCCTACCTTGTCCTACAATGCGAGAATTCTTTCAGGTCTTTTAATATTTTTGAGAGAGAGAGAAAAGGTGGGAACGGCGACCCAAGTGGCCCTAGTGGTGGTTGTCTGGGCCGCATGTGGTGGTTCTGACAGCGACTAGCAACTTCGGCAGCTATTTATAGTGGTGGACCTAGTGCGCACAGACGGAGAGAGAGAGAGAGAGGACAAAGAAAATCCGATTAGGGTTTTCTTTTCTGGGGTGCGTGTGATTTTTTAATAAATAAATGGGCATATTAGGTAAAATTAGTGTGCCCAACCAAAAAAAGAAAAAAAGAAGAAGAAGGTAAAATCAGTGTGCTTTTGGTATTAATTTAGATACAAGGAGGCCAATTCAATGATCAACGTAGTCAAATTCTATATGAGGTGAACATACCATACAAATGGGAAAAGTGCAAAAAAAAGTCCTAAACCTATTACATTGATGTCAATTCAGTCCTAAACCTTTTATTGATGCCAATTTAGTCATAAACCTTTTGCATTATGCTAATTAAGTCTATCCGGTAAATTTTAGCCGAAAATCGCTGACGTGGACGCCGGCCGTCCCACGTGGCACGGCTGAAGCTGAGGGGATGATCGGCCACCTGCAACGCAGAAGAGGGAAGGAAAAGAGAAAGAAGAAGAAAGGAAAAAAAGAAAAAAAATCATAAAAATTATTTCAAAATTCAAAATAATATTAAAAAAAATATTTAAAAATGTCTACCTCAGCGGCGGCCGTGCCACGTGGGACAGCCCGGCTAGCGTCCACGTTATTGATTTTGGGCTAAAATTGACCGGATGGACTCAATTGGCACAAATGCAAAATGTTTAGGACTAAATTGGCACCAATAAAAGGTTTAGGACTGAATTAGTACCAATGCAATAGGTTTATGACTTTTTTGACACTTTTCCCCATACAAACAGAGTTCGGTTAAGAATACATGGTTACTTTCATTGTATAAACTATTAAATTTGATGGGTCACGTGATATTAAATAAATTTAGTATGAAATTTATTAAGATATTATCCCACATCGCTTGATAACGGATCTCATATGCTTTTTATATACGTGTGGTCTTTCTTCACTTATAAACTTAAACTTTTTGTTGGACTTTCTAACATGGTACGAGAGCCAGTGCTATACCTTTCGCCTTGCTTCCAACCCCATCAGTCAAATTTCAGCAACTTTGGAAATAGTACAACTTGGTGATCTACAACCAACTGTATTTCTTATATTTTCAAGAGTCAAGGTTCTATCTTTCAAGTGTTTTAATAATGTATTTGCTAATTTCTAGGACTTTATTGTGTTTTCTAGTTCCTACGTTATTAATGTTGGTTAATTTCCATGTCTTTAATGGTTAGTCTATTTCCTATGCAATAGTTTACTCATGCTCGGAGGGATGTTCCATGCTCATCTGTACAAGAATGCTACGAGTAAAAAAGAGACAAGACTTGTTTAAGGGAGAATTACCAAAAAAATTCTAAACTTATTGCAATTGTGCCAATTCAGTCCTAAACTTATTTTCTGCCAATTGAGTCATAAATCTTTTGTATTTGTGCTAATTAAGTCCATTCGGCCAATTTTGGCCGGAAATCACTCACATGGGCAATTTTTAATAATATCTTAATATTTTGTTATTATTTTTTCTTTTGTTCTTTTCTTTCTCTTTTTTTTGTAATTCTTCCTCTAGCCGATCACTGGAGGCGAGGGCCGTTGAGGGCAAGCCGTGCCCGCCCTTTGTGAGGTCGAGCTCGCCTAGCGACGGTGAGGGCGAGTCTTGCTCAACAACGGCGACGTCGCGCCTCGCTAGTGGCCGGCAGGGGCGAACTTAGCCAAAGACGGCAAGGTCAACCTCGAAGCTCGCCCCCGCCGGCCCTCGTCTTTGGTCGGTCATTGAGGTCCGGTGATTGGCCAGAGGAAGAAGAAGAAGAATAGAAAAAAGGAAAAAAAAAAAAAAGAAGAAGAAATAAATAACAAAAAAAGTATTCACCTGGAGGAATGGTTAGTAGAAGAAAAGATGAGTGGGTGGATTCTTCCAAAAAAAAAAATAATTTATAAATATTAAAATATTACTAAAAATTGTTTACTTCAACACCGGCCGCACCACGTCAGCGATTTTTGGTCAAAATTGACTGGGTGTACTGAATTGGCACAAATGAAAAATGTTTATGAATCAATTGGTAAAAAAAAAAGTTTATGACTGAATTGACACAATTGCAATAGGTTTAGGACTTTTTTGATAATTTTTCCCTTGGTTTATTTGTAACTTATTTGAGCCACTAGCTTGAGAAATAAGAAGTTTTCTTGATTTGCTCTTATCCCTTAAGTAGATTACCTACGGGTGGCGAGCACCTTATTGATTTAAGTTCTTACTTGTATTACCTCCTATTTCTCTACAAGGTGTACTGGGGTCATGCAAGCCGGATTCAGACGGACTTCTCTGCATGTTCGAGGGCATGCAATAGATGGTAGTTGCTTTCCTGGACACACAACTCTCCACAGCCCAATCGGTCCACAAAGCAGGTGAAAACCACGACACAACCTGCATGCCACATGAGTAACCTCATTGGCTGGGGGAAGCGTGTGCTTAGCAGGATAAGGTTAATTCTCAAGCCTCAAGCTCACATCAGAGATTCGCGTGCATTATTTCCATGCCCGGACAGACGACTCTCCATCTCTTATCCTCCGAATCATATTGTTTTGTTATTGTTCTAGAACTTCATACGTAAAATTGGACCCACACGAGGAAAGAACGCAGAGGGTCTCGTTTACTTTGACTTGATCAATGGGGTCTTGGAACATCTTGGTGGGTCTCGATGAAGGGGACGGGACACGGTGAGGTTTGCTTCGAATTTGGTCATGAAAACCGGAAAGTAGTTGTAATGAAAAGGTTTGAGTATGTTATGGGGGAACATTCTACTAATATTGTCACGTCATTATAAAAAAAAAACTTATGGGTACATACATTTATCATGACTCTATTATATTCATATGTCAGAAACATCTGAGAAGATTGCCATAAGGAATTTTCTTGGAAGAAGTAGTTGCCAGGAATAAAGAATAGACTAAGACAGCAGCCGTATCACAAGTACACGGTTTTTGAATGTCGAAAAAACAAATAAAGATGCCAAGCGAAGAATCATGTGAACATCCTAATGATTTTCTTCTAATTAACGGGGAAACCCCATTTGAGTTTGGTGGGTAAATTCCGGGCATAAAAAATAAGCCACCAATATCAGAAATCAGGTAAAAACCAATCCAAAATGGACATGAACAATCCAAACGTTCGAAATCCGCCCTTAATAATTGTAGCGACTATCGGATATGGCCCGCTTCCAAACAATGAACAATCTGAACATAACTTCGCGAGAGCAATCCCCCTTCTCTCTACTTCGAAATATCAAATAATCTTCCCTTCCTCCCTGTTCTTTCCTTATTTTTCCCCCTCTCTTTCCCAAGGTCATTCATGAGTAGTCAAGGGAGTTTGGCACGACTAGTCATCCACCTCGAGTTAAAGATGGTGTAATATTCTCCATCAGAGAATATAATATATGTTCACACAAAAAAATTCCCATCTCCATTTTCCAAAACCGAGACTTTTCCATCTGATGAAAAGGGGAGTCCACCTTTCCCCATGTGGAAACAAAAGATGAAGCAGACGTCAAGAGTGACTTGGGAGTTTGCGGTATCGACATGTCATGCGAAGCCACCACGCGAGACGAAAAGTCAAGAGAGATTTGGCCACTTGGGTTGGTACAGTTGTCTGCCAATACAGCCACTAGGGATCCATGGGTTTGTCTTCCGTTTCGGATCGCAACCTAATTCCTCTCGGTTCGAACCTTGTCGCCATTGCTGCTTCTTCAAGTTGCCAACTATGCGTACAAAATGATATTTCTATGTATCAGAACAGGTATCTACAGGCACGAATGTGAACATGCAAGTGGACCATAATTTGTTATCTTTTTATGCATGTATCGAAAGCGACGACCTATTCCGAGTCGACCGAATAGTCGAGGCTACGCGTTTTCTTGGATTATCCGATAAAAGTCTTTAGACTCGATAATTGTATTATCACGTGGAGAAGCTATTTCGTTGTCCCTGAGGTATAGATCTCTCTTAGTAGTCAAGAAAACTACGCGATGAGCTCATCATGTTTCACATATAATATCTCGTTTCGCCAATTCATACTCACCATCAAAAGATTTATAGACGGATGGTATTTCCAAATGTTAACTTTATGTTGAACATCTCATTAACTTGCAAAATTCGTACCAAGTGTTCTCTCTTTGCCATTCATTATTTGACCAGTTCCCTTTATAATTCGAGTTCTCATTCGGCATTATAATATATACTAGTGTCGAGGTCACGCGCTACGCGGTTGCGGCCCCGATGCATGATAGGCAATACATGGCACCACCTTCTTGGTAATTATGAACCCTTTTGGTCCCATCTAGTTTTGGACCTTATCCCAGAGCTTCCACTTGCATGTACGGACCATCAAGTTGGGCTAATTTTGGCACACTGTATGGCGATGTGATGAATGAAAACGGTCGAAGCCACCCACGGTTTTGTAGTTTTTTTAAGGTTCCACGTGAATCTTGAGCAATATAAAGCAAATACGATAGAATTACTTCCTTTACCAAACTCGGGGCCTAACAAAATTTCACTCTTTTTAAATGTCGGGTGTTAATATTAATATTAGGAGCGAGCTAGGTCGCTACCCCTCTTTGGCTCTTCCATTGGGCAAAGGGCCTGACTTTTATGCTCTCCCAAAATAAACTATGGGGAGTGAGAACGCGGCTGCACCTGGTTCCCACGTTAAAATGATAGTTAAAATGGCTCGATCATGATCTTTCTTTGTTTTGTCCTAACGCGACCCCACATGGAAATTCTGTAGTAATTTGTTGGGGACACTAGACTGGGAGATTTTGAAGACGACACCGGGCTCTAGGAGGTCTAATCCCACTACTAAGTATGGATTAGAGGAGAAATATTATTGAGGATCGAGATTAACAGAACAATTTGCTTAACCTACCCGCTTTAGTTTACTTCATTTGGGTCTACAAAAGTTATGGGGCAAAATTTCAGCTCTGCTATCTTAGGGCGCGCATGATAACACTTCTGAAGTAGAAATCCGTTTGGTTCATAACTTTAAATTTCTACTTCAGAAGTTGATTTTGAGAAGCTCTTGAGAAGTAAAAAAAACTTACTTCTCCCCACCAGAAGCCATTTTTTTCTTTTCACTTCTCCCTCTTCATATTTTCCTCTGTTTACGGGGGCTCTTCTCTCTCTCTCTTTGCTCACTGTGTACTCACTCCCACCGCGAAGGTAGACCTTGAGAATCTCCCAAACACGATGCTGTTGATGAAGATCGACCCTCGATCTTACTGTGAAGCTTTCTGCAATGCTCGATCCTTGATTTGAATCTCCCAACCGAAAGCTCTCTGCGAAGCTTGCTGCGAAGCTCGACGTGAGTCTCCCAACCATGAAGCTCGACCTCAATCTTCGGCGCACGCTCATCCCCAAGTCAGATCTGCTGGAGGTTAGGGTTTTCGCCCTCGCGTTTGCGTGGAATTTATCTTGAATTCAATTTTAGGTTTTCATGAGTTTGTGTGGATTTCGGGCTTCAGGCAAAGGGAAACTGGTTGACATCGCGTTCATCGAGACTTCAACGGGAGTGTTTGGTTCTCAGAGATGCGATTTGAATCCGGTCTTTACTATGTTCACTTCTGGTCTCTTGCTTGCAATCGATGCATGTGTCTGTAGTTCTTTGGAGCTTCCTTCGTCGACGCCACGCCCCGATTCTCATTGCTGCGAGCTTCCCGTTTGCTCCGTGATCCGTGTTGTTGCTACTTGCTATGTTGAGTTCTGATTTTCCTTTTTCTGCTCGTCAGTTGATCGTACATCGGTTATTCTAGACATTTGAGATTTCCTTGTCGATGCGTTCAATTCTCAATGAACAACCGCAAGCTTGGGCGATTCAACAATGTTTGATTGCTTTTGAGTTCCTAAAGTTTACTTGTGTCGCAATGCCACAGCTATGATCTTCAATTACTTCAGCTCTGTGTGATTCATTTAGATTGTATACTGGGACATATATTCATATGGTTGATTGTTTGAAAAGAAAAGAATAACTCCAGGAGATTTGCTTGTTTTAGCACAAATTGATAATGCAAGCATCCTCGATCATCAGGTGAAAACAGAGTTGTTTTTCCATGTTAATGATTAGAAGAAAATTCTCATGTGTTTCTACACTTTCCACATTGATGTTTCTATTAAAAGCTCCGTAACTCATAGAACTTTCAAACTCGGCATTTGTGCTAAAAAGTCAGGAACAGACCCACTTAGTGAATTGTTGGACAAATCTCTGTAATTAAGCCAAAAAAAATAATACCAAACATCGTATGCATATGTTTTTTGAAATGCATAACACAGGGTAAGGTAGATAATGAACATCATGGTCATGATTATGAAATCTGTCACTTTTTTCCCGGCAAAGTATTGTCCATTCTGTTTCTGTGCATCATTGTGAATTCCTCATTTTACGTTCTATCTCTAAATCATGATATAGTCTTATTTGTTTGATTCTCTTTTTAAGCACTTCACCTTTAAGTGCCGTTTGTAACAGATACCTATTTCAATCAGTTTTCCTTTATTATTATTTTTTGGTATCGTTTCACTTGTGCTCCTTTTTCCCTCACTGCTTGTATCTATTTACTTCATAGGACTACACAATTCGATCTTGTGGTTTTGACTCCGAACAGACTTTAATGTTTAGGCTTTAATTTCATGTTTCAGCTAAAGTTTGGTCGTGTTTGATGAAATGTGTTTTTGAATTATTATTATGAAATGCGTATAAGCATGTTCTTTTTTAATTTGACGAATGTTGTAATTGAATTTAATGAGTTTGACTAATCTTATACTCAACCAGTTTAGATTAAATGGAATCCCACAAAGACACAATTATTGCAAAGTGGACCGATCAATTGACCCAATTGTTTGTAAGTGTCATGGTAGACGAGGTTAAAAAGGAAAATCAAACTAGCACTACCTTCAACAGAGCATGGTGGAATAACATTCTGCGAGAGTTCAATAAACAGACAGGACGCGAGTATACTCTTGCTCAGTTCAAGAATAGGACTTTCAAACTAAAGGAAAGTTATGGTAGTTTAAGAAGCTTCTTGGCCAATCAGGATTTGGATGGGATAATGTAAACAAAAAGGTTGTCGTGGAGGATGAAACTGTTTGGGAGTCTCATATCAAGGTACAACCTTACTTGGGCTTTTGGTTCTATCTTTCTATGCATACTTTGATAATGTTACTGATGTATGTTCTTTTGAAAATGGTGCAGGCTAATCCCAAATGGGCCAAATTTAGGAATGAATGGTTTCCTTTGTATCCCCAGCTTTGTATTGTGTTTGGGGATACATATGCGACCGGAGAGTATATAACAGGAAATATGCAGAAGTTGGTGTCATCAAATGATGATGACAATGCTGCTTTTGGTGAAAATGATGGTGGTGTTGCATTAGGTACATCGGAGGAATTAGGAGCACGAGATCCACAGGTTGAAGAGGGGTTGGGTAATGAATACCAAGCTGGAGATGGGTTGGATAATGACCCGACGGCTACTCCAGTTCGTGAGAAGCACATGTTGGATAGGACTCCAAATTCCTAGAGGAGGAGAAAGAGCACTGCATATGATTTTACTGGGACCTGCAAAGTCATTCAAGAAGCCGTCAAAATGACGATGAGTCAATCATCACATACCTCTGTCACCTCACAGGCCCAACAACCTGCAGACCCCTACTCCATGGGAGCCGTGATTGCCATCCTGAAAGGCATGCCAAACATGGACCCAAGTCTTTACGCCAAAGCAGTGAGCCATTCTTGCCTGAATCCTGCTTGGAGAGAGGCTTTCGTCCTAACAGAACCCGGATGGAAACTTGCACTTCTCAATTCTATTTAAGTAGATGTTCGCATATGCTATGGATTTTTATGTGGCTTCATTTCATCGAAGACCTATGTATTTGACACACTTTGGCTTTTTTTTTTTATTATGCGACTATGGTTATGTTATGGTTATGTTGTGACTTATGTCGATTACTTTGGATTGCTATTTATGCGCTGACTATTATTTAGATTCTTTACTTATCAGTAGATATGTTATGGTTTCCTTAATTAATTTTTGTTTTCACCTTCCACTTTCATGTGATGGCTTATGTTGTGATAAGGTAGCGTATTAGTTCATGCCTTTCATTTTTTAGGTAATATGGAGGGGTAAATGATTAGGTGGCTTCAGTTGAAGAAACTGTATAAGGTGATCAAGACTTTGATGAGGATGATTATTTTTTACTGACGGCATGGTTGTGCCTTGCTGAGTTGCATAGGTCCATGCGCACGAGAGAACCTATTAGGGACAGCATATTGTCAGGACCCGAATGGATAAGGGAGGTCCTTCATGGACATTCTGATTGAGCATACGAAACTTTTAGAATGGAGAGACATGTATTTCTTAACCTGTGTGGTTTGCTGAAGGCAAGAGGTTGGCTACAAGATAGTCGGTATCTTAAATGAACAGGTTGGGATTTTCTTATGTATGATTTGTCACAAGAACTCTAATAGAGATTTGTGCGAGAGATTCCAACGTTCGGGACAGACTATCAGTAAGTATTTTAACTTAGTATTGAAAGCAGTTCGAAAATTGGCAAAGGAGATTATCGTAACACCTCCCTTTGATGTTGTCCCACTAGAGATTCTTTTGGATCCTAAGCATGAACCTCACTTCAAGGTGAGATTTTCGTACTTTTTTTTTTTTGCACAAATGGTTTAATTTTGTTGGTAATCTTGTATGATGTTGCTCTTCATAACTGTGTCAGGGGTGCGTAGGCGCTATTGATGGCACCCATATTCATGCTTCCGTACCTGTTGCGCAGCAAATCCGATTCAGAGGTAGAAAGGGAATTACCACTCAGAACGTGCTGTGTGTGTTCCTTTGATATGAGATTTACATTTGTGTATGCTGGTTGGGAAGGATCTGCTAATGATTGTCGGGTGCTATCGGCTGCACTCGAGACTCCTGAACTACAATTTTCTCGACCACCCCTAGGTATTTGTTTGTTCTAAAACGAGAAATTGTCTTTATGATTTTGCTGCGGTTTCATATCATGATAAATCTATGAACGGTTTGTTATAGGAAAATACTATGTGGTAGATTCTGGGTATGCATCATCTCCAGGATTTTTAACACCTTTTAAAGGGGAGCGATATCATATAAATGATTTCAGAAGCAACGCAAGACCAACAACAGCAAGAGAGCTGTTCAACTATCGGCATTCTTCACTAAGGAATGTCATTGAGAGATCTTTTGCGACTTTGAAGAATCGCTTCTTCGTTTTGAGACACATGCCACCATTTTCAATTAGAAAGCAAGCATATATTGTAGTAGCATGTTGTGCAATCCATAATTATATCCGTGATCAAGACAGGAGGGATAGGAATTTTTCGAATATGGGAATCCGGAGTATGTGTGTGAACCTGCGCATGATGATGTTATAGATGATATATCGACTGAGGAGGGAACCGAGATGAACATTCTTAGGAAACGTATTGCCAATAAAATGGCAAGGGATCATCAGATGGATGAGATTCCATGATATTGGGTTTTTTGTTTTTTGATAGTTGATTGGCATGAATTTTGAGATAAACCTGTGATTGTGAATATTTTGGATGTCAGGTGCGGGGCCCTGGTAGGTGGTCATGGCGGGGCGCTCTAGGTCCGACCGGATGAAATCGACCATGATGGTATCTGCCGTCATCAACTGTGATGATCTTCCTTTTTGCTGCTTGTGAGTATTGAGTTTTTTTGCTAAATTTACTCCGTTTTTGGTTTTCTGCTTATGGTTGATGGTCATACTTGGGTCAAACATGTGGACAACTTGAACAAATTCCTAAAACAGGGAGTTCATATCTAAGTGCACCGATTGATTCATAAATATGATATTTATTTATTTTGGTTTTTTACTTCATTATTACTTCATGTAATCCATGTTCACGTGTTCCATATGCACAATGAAGGTCAGATCACATTCACTATTTCTTCATCTGATATGACACTTGACATATGTGCAGGTTCTTCTACTTGATGAGGTTACAGTTGATCTGGATGTTGTCACTCAGATGGATTTCCTTTATTTCTTGAGGGAAGAGTGCGATCAGGTAATTGGAGGACTACTCACAGTAAATGAAGGACTACTCGCAGTTCTCTGGTTGTTGTTCCTCTGTAATTGATGAGACATCCTTCATAAATTACAAATGAATATTCTCATTATTGTATCAGTTGCCGAGATGGTATTCAAAAGTTGCATTATTTGTTGAGAACTTTGTGATGGTGCTGGTGCTTTCTTCCTTTCCTATTTCGTGTTTTGCCGTGATACTTTTAGTTTTTTACTATATTCATTAAGTCTTAAAACTCGTGCAGATACTGTCCGTGCTCAAAGAGTCTTACAGCATTCAGCTTTCTTATCTTGCAGCCTTTGGACATGTGAACTGATTCGACTCTGTGTTACAAACCAGACGAGCCCAAAGAGATGAAAAAAGAGGTTGTTTGTCCTGATAACAAGGTTGTTTATCATTTGTCTGAGTAGAACCTATGTGCAGTGAGAGAATTTTGGGTGCAATTATCATATTTACTGTACCTAAACTTGTGGGATGGGGTTGTTTAATGTTTATTTATGCTAGAGTATTTAAGCAAGTTTTTGTTCCCATATGCTTCAGTTGAAAGAGAACATATTTCCTCCGATATATGCCATTATTGTAGCAGTAACAAAAGACTGTTGGTTTGGTAACATACATCCATAATCAATCTTTTAAGGGTTGAACAACGATGTGGTTTGCCAGGATGAAATGGTCATTCAGCTTCTTTCGCGATATCTATACACATCCTAGAGCTGGATTATAGCAAGCTTTAACGAGGTTTGAACAAGTCTCGCGCAACTTTACCACTAAAAGACGTACACATTCCCATTGTAGTAGATGGATGTTGTAGTGACTCCAAGTCAGAGAGAGTTCTGTCTGTTTAGGTTTGACATGGGCGGCATTTCCAGGAGCATGATCAAGGAACCAAAATTTAATAGCCACAGCAGCTGAAACTGGAATGACCAATTTGATCCCCGAATCTCAAGTCTTACAAATTTGATGCATTTTCAAGCAAGAACCTACAAAATTATCAGAAAGTTCTGATCCAAAAGGGAAAAGAAAATGGTAGATGGCGAAACTGGATAAGATCATACTAACTGCAGAAAATTCCAACGCAAGCACTTCAGGTCAGGGGAAAACTGAAGAACAGGATAGCATTACAAGCAAGAGTACACTCTACGCATGTTCCCTTTTTGGGGTACACTACCCACACATCTAACAAATTAATTGACAGACTATCCCCTTAAAAATCATGAAAAAGCTATGACGCGGGTGGTGATTCAACGGAAGGTTGCAATTATCATCCAAAAAATAATAAATAATACGCTAGCAGCTATTTCCACCATTTACACAATGCAACAAATTCCACAAATCCACACTATAGAAGTTTCCATAATTTGGTTCGCATTTACAAAAATAATAAAATGACGAATTATATGTAAATCCGTCAGTATTTACATTTAAATTTTCTTGAATTACATACATTTTAGGTTAGGATCAATAATTTTTTTGTAAAATATTTTGTGTTAATAATGTTCCAGAAGTAGAAATTTTTAACTATTACCAAATAAATTTATGTTCTAGAATTAAAAATTTTGTCCTGTTATCAAACGCCTTTCTCTGGTCAGAAATCAATTTATGAAGCAGGAGTTGAAAAATCAACTTTTCTTTCTGAAGCAGAAGTTGAAAAATCAACTTCTGACCAGAAGTTGATTTCTGAAGCAGAAGTGTTGTCATGTGCGCCCTTAGATTTCTTCTGCAGACAATGTACTTTTAGCCCGAGAATTAGTCAAGAACTGTTGTCATAGGGTTGGCATTTCTCCTAGAGGCATGACTAAAAGTTGATTTGGTGAAGGCTTTTGACTCGGTCAGATGGGTCTTTTGTTAAGACTTTGCTTATGCTTTCCTGCTCCTGGAATAATTCCATCTGCTATATATGGAAGGAGAGAAATGATTGGGAGCGCGCAGCAGAAGTCTCATACTTTCTTTTAACACAACTCACTCGCACGTGCATCCTAACACATATGTCTGAGCTCGGTCTTATGTTAATGAGGCGAACATTAAATAAAGTTCCTTGAATTGCTCTCTTAGCAAGTTTGAGAGAGAGAGAGAGAGAGAGAGAGGGAGAGAGAGAGAGACCCATAAATTGGCTATGTCCACATACTGAACATTGTAAGACCGAAAGGCTTCAGATGTACCCATGTCCCATATAAACTTCCTTTTACGAAAGAGAGCAATGCTATGTGAAAAGCGATCTACAGAGCTGTTATATAGACATTAAGGGCTCCTCCACATCTTATAGGAAATTGTCGTCCAGCCTTAAGGAAGCTCAAAGGTTCTTGATTTGACCGAGAAGAAATAGAGAGCAATGTTATGGGAAAAGCGATCTAAGTGTCCGTGGCAGCACATCCACGGGAAGAACCACTTTGATCCGACCCCAGCGTAGCTGCAACTGGAAAGAGAACTAGCAACGGAGACACCTTTTTGCATAAGAAAGAACAAGTCATGGATTGAACTCAACATGAAATTTTCTTAAGTAAATCAAACTCGCAGACACAACTTGCTGCCAAAGCTTATCTTCCGGACCACTTGGAAAATGAAAACACATCGTTTACAACCATATCAATTGATTCATCAGATATGAGTCATTTCAATTTTTCTCCTATAGTACGGTGAACTATGTGGAGTGATCATCAGCGCGAGATTGAGATGCAGTGCATCTCGCGACCCCATTACTTGCAAATTGCTCAAACGTTGAACAGATGCAATTCATTTTTCTATAGCAGCGAAGCCACTTGCATCATTGTTAAGCCTATGATAAGACTCCCTTTTGAGGAGAGGTCATGGTTAATCTTCATTGCTACTTTTGGGACTGAAAGGTGAGGGCAATCCTTTGGCAATGTTGGCTTTCCATTTCAAGGAGCATCAGTGATTTCTGCCTCGGGTATCGGTTTCTCTTAGCGGCAAGCGCTGTAAAAAAAAATTCGGTGAGAATGAAACTGCGGTCAACAGGAAATCCAAATTTGTGTAAGACTGCATAAAACATTAATAAAGAGCTCATTGTGGATTTCTTTCAGAATTGCAGAAGTGGTAATTTTCCAATTTCTTGGAGCAAGTGGTAGGTGTTAATTTGCTGTTGCAGAAAAAGGGCGGTATCAAATCCTTGTTGATAACAGTGAACTGTGGCACCAGGTCTGAGCCTGATAGCGAGGCATATCAAACTATTAACCTTATTAGCTAAGAATAGAAAAATGCCGCCCTTTTTTATCCTCTGCGCTTCAAATTTTTTATGTACAGGTAAGCAGTGTTTCTAGATCATACTCACACATCAGCTCTCGAGGTCAACCAAAGTCATAGACATTGCATCTTCTTCTGATGCAGAAAATTAGAGCCTGTATGGTAACCATTCTGATCCGTAAAAGTAATTCTGATTAAAATGACTTTTTCTGATTCTATTTCTTGGATGAGTTTTAGAGAATCAGAATGTGTTTGGTAACTGCATAAAATTTCTATTCCTGGAACAGAAATGCGTTTGGTAAATGCACATAATTTCTGTTCTCGGGAATAATTTCTCTTCCCAATTTTTGCCAATTAAGTCAAATAATTACGTAGTTTCTTTGTGAAATTTCATCCTACATTTCGAATTAATCAAAGATTAATTCATATTGATTCTCTTATATAACATATTGCATATTGAAATGTAAAAATAGATATCAAGAATCATCACAAGTCATTTTCGCCATTTATTGTGGGGTTTCATCCAACTCTTTTGAGCGAGCGGACAACCGACACGAGTGTCACCCTCGTTTCTGCAAGGAAAATGCGCTGCCCTACCCTGCCCTGCCCTGCATTGGTGTGCGTTTTTGGTTCTAGGAAATCAAATCTCAATCTTAATTCATCCAAAACTTAAGAACGAGAGCTTGCTAAGTGTTCACGCTAGTTATTTTTGACTTTTTCCAAAATTTTCTAAAACTAGACTAAGTCTAAAGTACATACAACAAATAAAATCAAGTGTACAATCAAGGAACCATGGCATTGATAAAGCGCATCATAAAACCCTAACGAAACCCTAAGGGCTTAGAGAATGTGGTTCATGTTTAATTTCAAAGGTGTTTATGAGTTTCTTAAAAAAGAACAAAATCTATGAAATATAAGGAATTTAGGCCGAAATTTATGAAAACGAGGTCAAACTAGCCTAATCTAAGCTTCTTCTATTTTTAGGGATTTTCTGAATTTTTTTTATAGAATTTTTTCTATTTTCTATTTTTTATTTTCTATTTTTTATTTTTTATTTGAAAATGAGACCTCGTTCTGTTTTAGGTTGAGGGAAAAGTGACGAGAGAACTAAAAAGGAAAAGTGAGAAATGTTACTTCATTCTATTTTGTGATTCTCAAAAGTGATTTTTTTTCCAGAGCCAACTTTTTTTTTGTTCTTATTTTTGCTCCAAAATTGTTTTCGGGAACATAATCAGAATTAGAATCATTTACGTTACCAAACAAGATTCTCATCTTTTTTTGTTTCGGAGAACAGAATTAAAGAACCAGAATGGTTACCATACAGGCCCTAAGTAGCTAGTAACCCTTAGTAGCTAGTAGCACATGATAGGACAATGACAATTTTAGCACCAAGATAATTCACCATTTTCCCAAGGAAGAGAACAGGCAGGCAAAGATGGTGCTCCAGACAGCGCTTTGTTACCAGAGAGCGGCGAGGAAGAGAGATTAAAGTGATAGGATTAAGGTCAGAACCAAGGGAACCAATAACAAAAGCATTTGGAAGAAAATGAGGATAAGCAACATTCTGATCTTTGCAAACAATGTGATAGCCAAGTGTGAGTTGTCAATGCTCAGGTTACATTGCCGTGTCCGAAACCAGCGAACGAAGGTCCTAGCAGACATCTCTACAAGTTATTAAACCATGTCTATCCTGATTCTTTTTCCCCTGGAAAGATTCCTTGAGAGCAGCTCCACAAAAGTACATCCATTCATTCACAACGTGCAGCATAAGCTCTCATCAAGTTTCACGACTGTGAACCATATTTAGTGACTCAAGCTGTAATTTTAGCTTCATGGAAGATGCTTGGAATCCGAATATGAAAGCATGCCAGTGGAAAAAGCCTGAACGTAGAACTTTTCAATGAGAACTTGTCCAAGGAGGCTGCGCTTAAGGCTCCTAAAGGTAATGCTAGCCATTCAAATCGAAAAACTTGTGCAGCAAGCGGGAACAAAAATCATAAGGTGATCGCTATAGGAGGAATCAAGGCTCATGCTTGACCAAATGGGAATTATGTTCCTTATGGCCTAAATCAAACTGTAAGCAGATAGACCATGAAGATCCGAGTGTTAAAATTCGGATTTGACAGATTAAAGGGCAATGCTCAAACTATCTCTCTCACACACACAAAAATATGACGGGTATTATATCATGTGATATGGAACCTTTGGAGACAAAGTACTTACACAAGTTGCATATTTGAAGAAGCTTAATACTGTCTGGTGTAGAGCCAGTGAACTGATTGCCTGACAAATCCCTGAATATAACAATGTTAAACAGGATAATTTAGAAGAAAATACCAAGGTGTCCATATCAGTAGTACCAGTCACAGGAATAATTTAGAGACACATCATATTTTTCTACCTCTGCATTGAAGCCAAAAAAGAATAAGAAATGCAAAAGAGAAATGGACAATCCACCTTCAATCATCTTAACCAGAAATGGACATGCATTTAGGAATATAGAGACCAACAAAAAGGTGAGAATGCTCGCATTACCATCTAAACCATTTCCATGGATAAAAAAATAAAGGAGCACCCCTTAGAAACCGCAAACATCCATAAACAGTTGGATAGAAATTGGACAAGTTTAGGGCGATAATACGATATGTACTATAATAATAGTTGAGATCTCTATATAGATAAACTATAGGTGGACCAAGCATAAGCTTCAAGAGTCTTTTAGCAGCGATTCTCGAAGCTTGTGACATTAATGGGAGGCTAAGATCTGGTCTTGTCCAAGGGCGATCATCCGATCCAGGTCCTCAAACGTGACTCCAGGGAACAGAAGCAAAATATAAAAGGAGAGAAAGTTCTTATCAAAGGCAGAGCAACAAAGACATGTGGCAGCATAGCTCATTCGAAAGACCTAATCCTCCTTCATGATTGACAGAGGAAAATATAAAGGACTGGAATTGTGGTTGCACTTTTCCAGCTGTAGTATAAGGGAATGTCGAGAAGACCATATTGAAATAGACGGTCATTTTATACGGTATCACATGCTTCATGGGAATGTTCATTTGTACTCACACTGCCGATGTCTTCGCTAAGACACATTCATGGGTTTGTTTTTTTATATCTTTTCTCAAATTTTAGTTAACATCTTTTGAGTCACCTTGAATTTGAAGGGATGTTAGAAATAATTAGGAGAATCTCCATATCTCTTTTGATTGTGTATACCTTGATTAATCGCAATTGATTATAGCTTTTATATTGTAATATTTTGTTATTTAAGATAGTTAACTTCTTATAATCTCTATAAGTATCTTCTTGTGTGCTCTTTTACACAAGACACAAAAAGAAAAAATTGTACAGTTCTCTTCTGCGTATTTTTATCTGCTTCTCCCAAGTCTCATCTTCCGAATCAACCTACGTCGCAGAATTAACAAACGAACCCCAAAAAATAAAAATAACAGACCCAAACTGTGTCACAAAGCTCCGATCACCACCTCTTGTTGCACCCCAATGAAAACAACTCCACCTCGATCTCTCTCTTTCCCGTCAACCATCACCATTGTAGCCGCCGCTGCCCGCTGCCAACACGGTGAAGATGTTGACCCCGAATAACCTCACCATCTGGACCGGATGGACGGGCCCGGCCCGGCTCAGCCAGCTCCTCCTCATGCACTTGATGTGAAGCTGCTTCTCTGGTCCGGCCGACCGGTGGAAGCTGACGATGTCTCCAGCCCTCAAGCTCTTCTCCTTCACAAACCGGCTCCAACCCCGCGTCAGCACGTAGCTGTGGCTGCTGTTCCAATACGAGTACCTGAATCTCCACACTTTGCCTCCACTGTCTATGAAATTCAGCAAAACGCCCTTTGAAGTCGTAGGGCTCGTGCGGTGGCGCAGGGGGAAGTGCTTCTCCGCCTGTTGCTTTGGAATCACGAACCGATTCAGCTTCCCTACGTCACTCTGCGTGACCTCCTTCTGGAAAAGGAGATGACAGGCCATCGCAGCCCGACCCGGCCCGGACGGATCTCTGAGGACTTCCATCGTACTTACGCTTTTGCCACTGCCGTTGAAGTACTTTCTCTTGCTCTGCTCGAGCTCGTCATAGTACGAGTGCTTCCGCAGCATGTCCACGATCTCCGCCTTGGATTGGGAATTCAGAAAAGCGGCTTCGAGATCGCAGTCTTCAGTGTCAGACCTCTGCTTGAAGTTAGTGACGGCATCTCGGCCACGGAAGCGCTTGACGGCGACGTCGTAGGCCATCGCGGCCTCGTCCTCCTCCTTATAGGTGCCGAGCCACATCCTCTGGTGCTTCTCGTAGATTTGCGCGCCCCAGCGGCCGTTTGGCTGAGGGACAACGCCCTTGTACTTGGACGAGGGCAGCTTCCTTGACTCGGCTTCGACGCCGCGTTCAGAGTCCACTATTACGCTCGTGCCACTGCTGAGACGGCAGAGGCTCTGCGGCAAGGGTTTCGACGGCGGTGGAACGGAAATGGAGTCGCTCGTTGAGCTGAGCACGTCTATGCAGCTGCTGTTACCATCCATTGTTTCTTCTCCGGTTGAGACAAAGAGAGAAAAGTATAAGATGGTGGCTATGAAAGATTGGAGGGACTAGGATAACGGGGATATAAAGAGAGGTACTTTCCACCGGTGTTCATAATATTGTCGTATGAAGTCGTGGGCGTCGACTTGTGGGTCAATCCAAGAGATAGGTTGTGCAAGGAACTAGGGGTGAGCCGCCTGGGCTGGACCGGCCGGGTTGATCCGGTGCTTGAGGGGCGGTTCGGTCTCCGGTTCCATGGTGGATGGGATCGGACTGGATCGTCCAGAATATATATATATATATATATAAAATTAAAAAAATTTGAAGAATTAGTTGACCTAATTTTCCCATTTTCTGCTCGACACCCACTCCTCTCCTCTTGCTCGACGCTCGCGTCTCGCCTTCGCAACTCAGCTCTGCTCGGCGCTCAGCTAAACTTTTGACTTCTTAATTCTTCGGTAGTAAAGTGGGCTTTTGTCGATATATAGTCTCCGATCGTGTTTTGTCTTAACTCAATCTATGTTTTGTTTTGACTATATTATACAAACACATTGTTTTGTTCGCACTTGGATTCAGTAAAGTATAAGTGTAATCCCACTTTGAGTTTGATTCTTTCCAACTCGAGGAGAATGATACAGGAGCATAATCCTGTTTCAGTTGTTTTAAGTGTTTTTCTTCTTAATTTAGTCTTTTCTCATTATTTTAGGATTATAAGTACTCATGTGATGGTTGCATGATGGTCATGTGTATGTTTTATTAGGTTGGATGGTTGAGATTGGAAGTTGTTAGTTTAGATCCAAGGGTTAGATTTTCATACGCAGCTTGTATTAGCGGTCCCACTAGGACCGGACTAGACTGTCGGTCCTGGTCCCAAAAATTTGGGGACCGAGACTACCGGTCCTGTCCCCAGTTCCATACCGGGACAGGACCGGCCCGAACCATGCACACCCCTACAAGGAACTAGGAAAGTTTCATTTATAGACGATATATGATACTATACGTTAAATAAATATGAAGTTCACTCCTTTCATCGTTCAAACAATTATTATCATTCCTTTTGTTGTTATTACTATAGCACCCAAATAACGGGAAAAGTACCAAAAAAGTCATAAACCTATTATATTGGTGCCAATTCAGTCCTAAATCTTTCCATTGGACTAATTTAGTCATAATCCTTTTTATATTTGTCCCAATTCAATCCATCCGGTCAATTTTCGCAGGAAATTGCTGTCGTGGACGTCGGCAATGCCACGTAGGATAGCCGGCGCTGACATGGACATTATTCAATAATATTTTTTTAAAAAAATATATTTTTTAAATTATTTTTTCCTTTTTTTTTTTAACTTATGGTTTCGCCGGCGAGAGTCGCCGGCAACCCTTGCTGACCCTTGCCAGATCTAGGCGAGGAGGGCCATCGCGGCCTCGCCGGCCCTAGGCAACGGCCTTCGCAGCCTCGTGTGCAGCCAGCGAGGCCGCGATGGCCCTGGGCGAGGCTGCCATCGCCTAGGGGCCATCGAGGGTTGCCGACGGCCCTCGTCGGCCAAACCCTAAGTTTTAGAAAAAAGAAGAAGAAGAAGAAAAACAAAACTTAAAATAGTTTTTAAATAATTATTGTTAAAAAAAATATCCACATCAGCGCCGGCTGTTCTACGTGGCATAGCCGGCATCCACGTCAGCGATTTATGGTCAAAATTGATCGGTTGGACTGAATTGGTACCAACACAAAAATGTTTAGAACTGAATTGATACCAATGCAATAAATTTATGACTTTTTTTTTATATACTTTTCCCCTCAAATAACCTATGTGTTTCATATTGGATCTGGTCTTCCTCCGGGGACTACAATCCAAAAGTAATATTTATCGCGATGACGATGTATTGCAGTTTACTTGGTTGGGCCAGCCGCCATCATCATCATCATCATCATCATCATCTCTCTCTCTCGCTCTCTCTAAGGTCGTAAAAGGTCTAAAACGAAAATAGGATTCCACTTGTCCAAGTTGATGGGGGGTTCACATAACGATAAATGTTCGTTGCGATGAACAGTAGACCTTGGTTTTTGCCAAGTTCATCTCCCCCCCGGCTGAATGCTGACCACCAACATGGTATTTCTTTTTCCCCCTATTATCTTTTCCTTCCAAACAAAAAAAAAATTCCCATAGAAGAAAAGCCTTCCGTGTTAATGCAGAAAAAGCGTTAATGGACATGTCAAGCGGAGTTGGTCGTGTGGTTCGAAGCTCTGTTCGTCTTGCCAAAAACGAATGATTTATTTTTTAAATTAATCGCTCGTGTAACTAGAAATAATTAATCCATGGAAAAAAAAAAGTTTACATTATCAAACAACAATTTATGTTTAAATATTTTCGTGGACGAAGAATATTTTCTATCCATTTCTGTAGGCTATAGAAACGATCATTTCTTAGAATATGTTTCCCAAATCACTCATTCTTCGCGAAACAAATGGAGTCTCAATTTTTAGGGGTGGTCGTGGTCGAGAATTGAGATTAGATATCGATAGCAAATAATTTATAAGCTCATTTTGTATCGTGATGCGAAGAATTCTATGGTTTCTTAACTAAATTTCTCGATGAACCTGATGGCATTGTGATTGTAATATATAAGCCAATAAAATCGATCGAGACAACTATTTCTTCCCTTCTTCGTCGCGAAGTCTTTCGGGGCATGAATTGATATATTCCTCTCGATCTAAAATCCCTGTTGTCCCTATTAGCTGGGTTCACTTTTGTTTTGTGTCAATCTTGGCAAATATTATTCCATCCCTACATATGATCTGACCACCATTGTCTTTTTCTTTGAAGTTTGAACTCCCCACAATACAACCTCGTAATTTAATCTGGACCATCACTTTGATCCGGCATGTACTTTAGTTGAATATTCGAATGGCCTAGCGCAAGGAAAGGTGTATGAGTCCATGGTCACACCCGGTGAATAAGGGAAGACAAACAATGTTGATTTAGAAAAGATGGAAGTATAAGAACAAGATGCGGCAGGGGTCGTCAAGAAGGCGTGCTTTCATCTTCGGCCGCTCGGTGTGCTAATCATTGTGCCGGATTTTCGCGCATCACCCATTACTCGCGTCTATCTCGACGCCGTTAGTCGAAAAAAAAAATGCTCGTGTGATAGAGCAAACCTTGTTGTAGTCGATTCGATCCGGCCTTTTACGTGATTTTCTTTATTTTAGGAATCTAAAGGGCAATGTTTTCACACATCACCTCTACTTCTACGAATTTTTTTTTTGGAATTTCTCAATCTGAGTCAGTGGCGGGCCCCGATTTGTCCAGTTGATGAAAACCGAGAGCTCGAGTCAGTGGGTTCTGTATTGGGTTCACTGGTTTTTCGATATTCTTGATTTTGATCAAAAAGAGGTTACCACCACTTTGTTGAGGAGAAACGGGCAGCACTTCGTCACAAATTAAGCCAATTTAGGATCACAAATCTCTCCCAAAATTAAACCGACTTAATCCAGCAATAACCAACAATATATATCTAGCAAAACAACCGCACAACAAGTGAATATGATACCAGAATGATAAGGAGACAATACACCAAGATTTACTTGGAAAACCCAAAACGGGAAAAACCACGAACGATCAAAAACTTTCACTAATCATCAAGAATAGTAGGTACACAAAGGGTTTCTATCTAGTCACACACAAGAGGCTCAACGTAATTAATACAAGAGCATTTTCTCACCACAAAGGTGGAACAATACAAAATGGGGCAAGAAAATCCTAATCGAGTTTGGAGAATTTAGAGACGAATCTCAACGAATGAAATCGATCAACTCGTAGTCCTCGATCTCACGAACAACATACTAAAATTTGAGTCAATTCCGTCGACGTTTGACCTTCGAATCAAACCGCAAAATTGTGCCCCTTTTCTTCTTCTTCTGCAAACCGAGACCGACTCTCGGTGCTCTCTCGCCCGTGTTCTCTTCTCTCTCCTATGTTTCACTCTCTCACTTCACGAGCCAAAGCAGCCCTCTTTTTTTTTCTTTCTTTTTACTTTTTGATTTTTTCTTTCTTTTTTGTCTTTTTCTGGTTTGTTCTTTTGTTTCTTTTATTTTCTTTATTTGCTAGGTGGACCCCACATAGGTGGTCCCACCAACAAATCTCCCCCTCAACCTCATGTGGGGAGTTCCATCATGCCCGCATTGTTTCCACAAGAATCAAGTTTCACCATGGGCAAGACTTTGGTCGTCATATCGGATCCATTGTCGTCGGCATGGACTTTCTCAAGTAGAAAGAGCTTTTCTTCTAATTTTTCTCGGACCCAATGGTACTTCACATCAATGTGCTTCGATCTTGAATGCAACACCAGATTTTTACTTAGATAGATAGCACTCATGCTATCGCAATATAGAACAAACTTTTCTTGCTTCAAACCCAACTCTTGTAGGAATTTTTGCATCCACAAGAGTTCCTTACCTCTTTTGGTGATAGCTAAATACTCTACTTCAGTCGTAGACAAAGCAACACATTTTTGCAATCTTGATTGCCATGAAACTGCTCCCCCTGCAAAAGTCATCATATAACCCGAAGTGGACTTTCGTGAATCACTATCACCGATATAATCGGAATCCGAATAGCCACTCAACTCAAGCTTTCCATTTCCATAACACAAGCAGAATCAAGCAGTGCCTCTGAGGTACCTCAAAATCCATTTCACAACGCTCCATTGCTCTTTACCTGAATTTGAGAGAAATATACTCACAACACCAACTGCATGAGCAATATCCGGTCTTGTACAAATCATGGCATACATCAAACTACCCACGGTGGATGCATAAGGAATTTTCATCATCTCTTCCTTCTCTTTCTCACTCGTAGGACACTCATTACTACTCAACTTTACTTACCAGTTTACATGTACTCATATTGAATCTTTCTAGCACCTTTTCAATGTACTTCTCCTGAGATAGCCAAAGTTTCCTACTCTTCCTATCACAAGTGATCCTCATGCCAAGAATTTCCTTAGCCGGCCCTAAATCCTTCATTGTAAAGGCTTTACTCAACTCATTTTTCAAGCTCTTGATTTTTTTAGCATCATGCCCAACTATCAACATATCATCCACATAGAGTAGGAGGATAATAAAATCATCATCTGAGAATCTTTTCACAAAGACACAAGAATCGGAGTTGGTCTTACCATATCCATGAACTTCCATGAGTGAATCAAACTTTATGTACCACTGTCTTGGCGCTTGCTTGAGACCGTATAGACTTTTCCTCAACCTGCATACAAGGTGCTCCTTGCCTTCAACTTTAAAACCCTCCAGTTGCTCCATGTATATTTCTTCTTCTAAGTCTCCATGAAGAAAAGCTGTTTTTACATCAAGCTGTTTGATTTCTAAATCCAAACTTGCGGCCAACCCAAGAACAACTCAAATAGAAGGCATTTTTACAACTGGTGAAAAGATCTCTTCAAACCCTCCGGTTGGCTCTAATACCATTTGTTGGGAGTAAGCAGCGAAAGTCCGATACCTTCACCCGGAGAGATTGCCAAGAGGGAGCACAAGTCCGAGCCAGTCAACATATCCAGTTGGACCCACCTTCACTCAAAAGCTAAAGCAAATGAGTTATGGACCAACTAGGATATATTAACTGCTCAACACCACATCAATTCTCCGATGTGGGACTTCTCTAACACAACTCACACGTGTATTCTAACAATCTCCCCTCACGTGTGAGCTCCAGTATTAGGTTTGCTCCCCTTTAATTCAAGTATCCTTCTGCATCAACTTGTCTCAAATTGAATCTCCAAGTCATTACAATGCACCCGCAACTAGGCACCGCAATTAACCAACATCAACTGCTAACTTTATCTTGCGTCTCCAGACCAACTGTCCATGATCTCTTCTCGTCAGGCCAACCGTGATGGCAACTTTCCACTCGAAACAAGCGTCAATCATGAGATTTCTTTCTTGAGATATTCACTAAGCACCGAAACAGATTAGGAGCCCACCAATAACCCATCAACTCTGATACCAGTGTTGGGTGGTCTTGGGCCTCTCTCATCCCAAAAGCTAGCTCAAAAGATGAGACTTTCCCTCACACTTATAAACCGACCATCAGTTCCTTCCACAACCGATGTGGGACAACCCCAATAATCTTCCCCTCACACATCAAGCCTCAGGTCGGAGGAGCAACAACCCATATCTCTCTTGTGTGACTTGGGTCTAGACTTGTTGGTAACCTAGATTCTGCTACCAGTGTTGGGTGGTCTTGGACCTCTCACATCGGTTGTGGAAGGGGCTAGTGGTCAATTTATAAGTGTGAGGGAAAGCCTCATCCTTTAAGCTAGCTTTTGGGAGGCCCAAGACTACCCAAAACTGGTATTAGAGCCCAGGTTATCAACAAGTCTGGACTCAATAGTCACGTGAGAGAAATATGGGTTGTCGCTCCTCCGAGCAGAGGCCGGATGTGTGAGGGGAGATTGTTGGGGTTGTCCCACATCGGTTACGGAATGGGCTGGTGGCCGATTTATAAGTATGAGGGAAAGCCTCATCCTTTGAGCTAGCTTTTGGGATGAGAGATGCCCAAGATCACCCAACACTGGTATCATAGCCCTGGTTACCAACAAGTCTGGACTCAACAGTCACATGAGAGAGATACGGTTTGTCGCTCCTCCAACCCAAGGCAAAATGAGTGAGGGGGAGATTGTTGGGGTTGTCCCACACCTGTTATGGAAGGGGCTGGTAATCGATTTATAAGTGTGAGAGGAAGCTTTATCCTTTGAGCTAACTTTTGGGATGGAGAGGCCCAAGACCACCCAATTCCACACGAGTAGATTCCCACCTATCCTCATCCTCCTCACTTATGTGTCACTCCATTAATAATGATTAAATCTTTTGTGGGCATCAACTATGGAAGTTTTTGTTGAGAGGCATCGTCTTGGTACTGCACTAGAACGAAAAGGATGCCATCCTTTCAATGGGGATTGGTATCGACAAGAGTGTTTTTGTCCTCCCCCCCCCCCCTTGGACGGGACTGTTGGGCTGCACGCGTGAGTTGTGTCAGAAAAGTCACACATCAAAGAATTGATGTGGTGTTGAGTAGTTAATATATTCAAGTTGGATCATAACTCATTGGCTTAAGCTTTTAAGTGAAGATGGGTCCAACTGAATATATTGACGGGCTCGGATTTAGACTCCCTCCTTGCGATTTCCCCAAGTGAAGGTATCGAACTTCTGTTACTTCACCTCTATTTGTCATTT
This sequence comes from Lenwebbia sp. NSW1173648, assembly GCA_029784005.1. Classification (NCBI taxonomy): domain Eukaryota; kingdom Viridiplantae; phylum Streptophyta; class Magnoliopsida; order Myrtales; family Myrtaceae; genus Lenwebbia; species Lenwebbia sp. NSW1173648. The sequence continues at coordinate 6,026,572 of JARCGZ010000011.1, forward strand.
TATAAATATTTCTAGAAAGCTTCGAAACACCCACCTTCGGGGAGAGTTGATTGATTTCCAAAGTTTTACTTAAATAATGTTGCATAATGTTTATGGGTTTTAATCGGTAGTTATGGATGTCAATCATGTTTATCGAAATAAGAGTTTTATTAGTATCTACATGCAAATTCTTCCAATTTGATAATGATGCCTCCAAAAATACGATTACTTCATTTGTTTAGAGTGAATCTGTCGAGGGGTGGAACCGCAATTATCTAATGAGATCGACAAATCCCTTGGATTGATGGAGTTTTCCCATCATAAGTTGATTCTTTACTAATGAAATTATGCCAGGAAGTGTAGGCCTCATAATAAAAATCCTAAAAATTGCAATAATCATTTCGAATAAACGGGAAAACACATTGAACAACAAAACCATACAACTTACAAAGAATACTCACAACCATAGTGTCTTACTATCGAGTACCTCGAGGCGCTCAGTAGCCCTACTTAAACCCATATCACACCCATATCATTCGGCAGCCCTACTTCACTCTTACACCCATATCATTCAGCCACCCTCGTCAGCCACAGTGAAAAAAAAAAAGAAATAAGAAAAGGCAAAAGAAAAGAATTAAATATATAAATATAAAAAATCAGAAAAAAAAAATTGCAAAATAGTCTACGCTAGTGTCGGCCATGCCGCGTAGGATGACCGGCAGCCCTACTTAAATCATACGCATATATCATTCAGCGAACCTCGTCAGCCACAGTGAAAAAAAATGAAATAAGAAAAGGCAAAAGAAAAGAATTAAATATAAAAAAAATTAAAAAAAATTGTAAAAATAGTCTGCGCTAGTGCCCGCCATGCCACATAGGATGGCCGGCGTCCACATGAGCGTTCAACCAAAATTGGGCGGAAGGACTACATTGGTAATTATCAAAATGTTTAGGGCTGAATCAACATCCATACAATAGGTTTAGGACTCTTTTGTTAATTTTCCTCAAATTGTAGCACCATGTTATATCAATCGGATTGAGTCTTAAAATACACCCCGTGATTGACGGTGAATGACTCATTCTTGCCAATGAGTGATAGTATGATGTTTATGCAACAAGAGCTTAAGAAGTAAATTATATGCATGGTTACCGTAAAACAACAAAAAACAAAAAAGCAAATAACATGCGCATGCAAGCGTTTATTTTTTAGTGACTGTTTAGGGTGGGTTTGAGGAAAATTCTCAAAACCCAGGTAATGAGTTCAAAAATTGGTAGAGAGAGGCTTTTTGTACTCCTGGGTCTTTGCTAAGACTTATTTACCAAATGAAAAAATCCACCAAAAATCTCAAACTATACCCACTGTGATATTTTTATCCTGAATTTTTTTTTTGTGACATCAGAAATCTCAAACTATGTTCATTGTGACATTTTTACACCAAAATTTTTCTTGTGACATAAAGAACCCCAAACTTGTACCAACGTGACATCTTTACCCTCCGTCAAGGTTCCGTCAGATAAATTTTCAGCCAAACCAACGTCGTTTTTATTTCACTTAAGCCACGTGGGTGCAATGTCAACATTGTATGCTTTCCGGCGTCCATATAGACATATTTTTAACGGCGTTTATTGACGGAACCTTGACGAAGGATAAATGTGTCACACGAGTATAAGTTTGGGATTTTTGCAGTGTGCATAGTTTGGGATTTTTGGTGGCTTTTGCCCTTTACTAAATGACATGAACATACTCAGTATTATTTTTCAGCAAAGGATTCTTTAATTAGACGATGGCAACCCATTTTAGGAAGGTACATTTCGGCCCCGGGATGATGTATCTAGTAAGATCGGAAAAACAAAGAGATAAGCTCACTTAAGGAATCAGGTAATGTGTGAGCCAAAACATAGATGTATGGCCCCAATACGGGATTAATGTCTGCACTCGGCGGTTCTAGATATTAAAAACCTAGGTTCTGCATCTTATTCACACGTACATTTGGAAGAAAGTGCAATAACAGATAGCTAGGCATATTCATGCATTATAGAATGTCACAAACATCTGGAAGGTTCCCCGTAAGGATTTCACTTGGAAGAAGTAAATTGCTAGGAATAAAACCAATGGCTAAGACTGCACTGCAGCTATGGCAAGGCAACAAATAAAGATGCCATGCGAAGAATAGATGAACATTCTCATCAATTTCTTTTAATTGATGGAAAAGCCCATTCTAATTAGGTACGCATTGATTTCCATTTCCATTTCCATTTCCGAAACGAGACTTTTAATCAAAAGATGAAGCGGACATCAAGAGCGACTTGGGGGTCAATTGTGAGATTTTGTGGGATCATTGCCAACTATTCTAAAAGCTTAAACTGTTAAATGAGGGCGCGATTTAATATTTATATATTCTAATATCGAAGCCACCAGAGGAGAAGAGCAGTCGAGATGATTTGGCCACTTTGAGTCGTTTCCGTTGTCTGCCAATATCCCATTTTGAGATCGATGGGCTTTTCTGTTGTCTTCTGTTCCGGAATCCAACCTATCTCTCTCGGTCCAACATTGGCGCTACTGCTGCTTCGTCTGGTCGCCAACTGCGTGCATATTATGGAATTCCTATGCATCAGAACACACTATGAACGTGTGCATGCATGTGGACGTGTACGTATTGATGCACAAGCGTATAGTAAGGAATCAGTATGGACTATACTTTGAGATCTTTATGCATCGCATTGATAGGCAACTTTCCCGAGTCGGCCAAATAGTCAATTTTACGCGTTTTCTTGGAGCATGAAAAATTATTTTCTAAGACAAGTCTGAGACTCAGTAGTCGTATTATCAGGTGAAAAAAATCTGAGAACGAGATGATTTTTTAAACAAAAGTCGCCCTTTCAGCGTAGATATATAGATGCAGGTCACCACCTTCTTAGCGAGTAGGAACCCTTTTTGTCCCAATCTAGGTTTCGACCTTATCCCAGAGCTTCCACTTGCAGGTACCGTACCATCAAGTTGGGCAAATTATTGCACATTTGATGACGATGTGACGAATGAAAACCGTCGGAGCCATCCCCGGGATTCGATCCTTTCTAAGTTTCCACGTGAATCTTCAGCGATGGAAAGCAAAACACAATTAAACTACACTCTTCATCAAACTCGGAGCCTAACAAGATTTCACTCTCTTCTTAAATCATTGATAATATTTGATATTAGGAGTAGCTAGGGGTCGCTACCTTCTTCGCTCTTCCACCACTGGGCAATCGCACCACTTCTGTTCTCTCCCAAACTAAACTTTGGTGAATGGTATCAAAATGGCATAAGTAGTTGCATCTTTCTTTACAAGTGCATAAATAAGTGTTGGCAAACAAGATTGAAGAAAAACTCTGCCTGCTTTCATAAGAAATAACCAGGCAGTTTCTGTGGGAGGATGGAATATCTCAGATAATGTTCTTTTAGACGATGAATTAGTAAAGAGCGGTCATGGGGTTGGCGTTTCTCCCGGAGGCATGGTTAAAGTTGATTTGGTGACGGCTTTTTACTCCGTTGGTGTTCGCTCGTTTTTGCAACAAGCAATATCTTTCGCTGAAATTCAGTCTTCGGTTTTTATTAAGAGGGTTCTGTGGTTCAACTTTCGAAGAGAAATTTTAGCAAGAACACGAAGCAACACAGAGAGATATGAAATGGGTAGGGAATCAGTGGATCGAATATGGATTTGAGATCAACAGGGGTTCAGGCTACATTACAATACTCCTACGAAAGCAGTAGAAGGCTTGGAAATAAACTCTAGTTGCAGAAACTGTAACTACTGGAAATGAAGGTACAGGGAAATTAAAGTGCGAATAAACTTGAGTGTTCTTGGATGTGTGTTGATCTGTCTTTCGCTCTTTCCTTTTGAGTATTTGTATTCTTCAGCTTTCTATAACCGTTTGTCGGTTATTTCTTGCTTTCAAACTTTGAATCTTAGCGCTTTCAATAACTTCTCATTTGCCCACGTTTTATCCGCCAAAACTTGATCTTCAACTGTCAACGAGGCTTCAAATTTGAATTTCTTCTAGTAACCGCCGTGAACTGTTCGCATCCACTATCTGGATTTCTTGCTCGTAACTTCTTGCTGACGTGGCTGGTTTGGCCATCCTGCAATTCCTTTCAACTTCGTATTCCTCTTATTTCTGGCCTTTTACAATTTCGGTATGTCCAGAATCTTACCGAATTTCAAAAATCAATGGCCTTATTCTCTTACTTCCCGAATATCGGGTTTAGACTTCCGGCCATTTCGGTATGTTACAAACAACTTACCGAATTTCTCAAAGTAGTTTACTGCTCTCAATTTATCGATTTTCGGGATATGATGATACCAAAGTCAATTCGGTAACTCATTATTATTTAGTGTCAACAGATGCCCCCTTTTAAAAGAATTAAAAGAATTATAATTCTTTGAAATGCCAAAGATGACAAGATACTTACTTTTTGCCTCCAGCGCCATTTTGCCGCATTGTTTCGCGCGCTTGCCTTTTCAACTCCTCCTCGTATCAACTTAGTATATATATCAGATGTCCCCACACAATCTAATCTCTCGCCTTCAAACGTGCTTTTTCCAAAACTTCATCTTCTTCGCTATTCTCGTGCCCTTTTGCCTCTTTGTTCTTTCGTGACCTCGCTCTGTACTTGTCTAACCACCATGGCTCCTAAGGCTCAAGCTTCTTCCTTTCTCGCTGCTGATGCCCTAAAGCAGTATCATCAGTTTAGAGACTTTAAGGATTTCAACGACGATCGACATCTATTCTCGGTGCAGAACGATTACGAGGATTCTTACATCCTTGGCCCTGCAGTTTATAATCAATTTTCAATTCCTGCAAATCTCTTTGACTTTTTCCCTCGCCATCTAACCGAGGTACTTCCAGTTCACCATTCTTCTATTTTGGCCTACAACTGGCACTCTCGTCCTTCTCGTCTTAGGGCTTTTTTTGATTTTGAGCCAAATTTTTACCGATGGTATCTCCGACTTCTTCCTTCTAAGGGCTCTCTTTGGGATGAGCTCCTCATTCATAATGCCCTACGTCTCTGCTGCTTTGATTATCATCTGAACCATGGGCTAATCAGTGCTCTGTCTTGCTTTTGGTCGTCTTCGACCAACTGCTTCTTTTTCCCTTTTTCCCCAATGTCGGTAACTTTGCTCGATATCTACTGCCTCACTGGTCTTAGTCCTTTAGGCGCAGACCCATCTACTCTATCTTCAGATTCTTATCAAGGGCTAGGTAAGTTATCTGATTTCGAATTAGCCTACGGGGCTTTTATCGATAAGTATTTTAGGAAAGAAGGTGAAGTTACAGACGAGGAACACACCGCTTTCCTCCTATACTGGCTCTGTAAGTTCCTTTTCTGTCACCCTATTGTGCAAGTTTCCAAGGACTTCGTTGCTATAGCTTCCGCCTTATTTTCGGGAACTCAGCTAGCTTTAGGAAAAACCATTTTAGCTTTATTGTACCGAGGCTTAGCCCACTCTGCTTCCTCCATTGCTTCAGAGGAAATCGGTGGAGTCTATGGTGGTCCTCTCTAGATTCTCCAGGCCTGGGCAGCCTTCTATTTTCCTTTTTGGTTTTCCAAGGATCGAGTTTCGCAGCCTCGTTCAGCTTCGATCCCGAATAATCCTGTTTGCCGAGCTTTAAGCCACGAGCTGGTTCCTACTTCTGAGGGACAATCATCTTATTTTCGGTTCTTTATTTCCCAACTTTTTTCAATCAAAGGGAAACGATTCTCTTTTTCTCCTTTTATCACTCCCCAATTTAGATCATCTCTTCCTTCTTTTCAGAAAAACAAGAGTGATTTTTGGCAAATCGTTCTAACCTTTGTCGACTTCCCTGTTAGGTTTTCAACAAAGGGTAGATTCGTTGCCGGTTTTGAAATCTACTCCCCCCAGTATTGTGCTAGACAATTTGGGTTAGTTCAAGGGGTTCCTGTCCCGGCCCTCTATACCTTTTCCTTTTCTTCCATCAACAATATATTCTGCAAGTTGGGTGACAGCCAGAGCTTCACTGAATTGAACAAACTGATTCGAGACATATACCGATTGTTCCGTGTTACCGAGTTTGTTGCACATGCTGATCGCTCTTCAGAAGACTTTAACTTTTGGTGGAAGAACTATCGGAAATCTGTTTTCTCAAAGCCGTTGGACATGATTCTCTTGAAGATAAAGGATACGGCTACTCCTGCACTTCCTCAAATAGCCGAAGGTGAAGACATACCTCCTGCTGAACTAACAAAGCCCGTTAAAGGTTGGTTTGCTCTCCTTTTTTCAATGTATGTCTTCATTCGGTATTTTGTTGTGTCTGACTTTCTTCCTTCACAGCAGGAAGAAAGAGAAAAATCTTAGAATTGCCTGCTCCTGAGAAGGCGTCAAAGAAGCCTGCAACAGAAAGAGCTATTGGTCGATCTTCATCGCCATCTCTTGAAATTTCTTCACCAAGGAGCCCATCTCTCAGTCCCACACTTCATACCATGATGAGGCCGCATACACCAAAAGGTGACTTTCATACTCAAGCTTTGTTAATTACAAGCATACTTGCCGACACTGATATTCCTTTTTGTTTTAAAACTCAAGGAAGACCCTTAAGATCTACAGATCGAAAGCAACTTTGCTTACTTCCCCTTCTGTCAAGGCTATTTCTGACGATACAGCAATCCCTGACCCTGCATTAAAGATTCCTGCTCCTTCAACAGGACCTCCTATCGAATCAATGCAAGTCCAGTCTTCGAAACTTGAAGAAGAAGAATTAGCTGATGACCCGTCTCCTCTTTTGACTGGGAAATCTCCAACCTTTATCGGTAAATCCTGTTTTTACCTTACCGAATGATGAATGCTTTTTACACTATTGTTTTAACATTTATATCTGTGTTTGCAGGCACTGATGAGCCTTCATCTGCATCAAAAAGAATTTTAATTCCCGATGGGAAATTTCTTGAAGGTTCATCAACCAATATACCTCTGCCGCTTATTCAGCCTTCAACTATTGCTCTGCATCCTCATAGAGTCTCTGTGGCAAGCTCGTCTTCTTCCCAAGCTCCTCCTGCCGTAACCGAAATAACACTTTTATCTATTGAAGAGAAAGCTGAAGTGGAAAGTATGCTGCTTGCTGATCTCTCTAGCTCTTCTGCTGTTGAACATCCTCCAGAATCCATAGACCTGGTATCATTTTCCGAAGTCTCTAAGGATGTAGCCAAAGCTAAATGGATAGAACTCCTTCACTTATTGGAAACTGGCTATGGGAAGTTGATCACCGATCCTGACAGAGAGAGACGAGCAAGAACTCTTTTTCAGGAGATGTGTTCTGGTAATCCTTCTTTTATGCTTTCCCAAGACTTCCAAGACAAGAGTGATATTTTTGCCGTCGGTTTTGTGGATGTTGTGGACACTATTCGAATCAACACCAATCGTCTTCCACATCTTTTCTTTGGAGAACAACGAGGTCAAGCCATTCAAGATGAGATAATCCGCAAATGCGGAGACACCCACTTATTTTATGACAGTTATAAAGCTGAAGAGAGCAAACTTCATCGCCTAGCGAAGAGGAGAGCAGAGCTTGAGACAGAACTGAAGAAGGTAGAGATCCAAATGGTGGAGCAAGAAGCGAAAATGCGTCATCTTTGTCCATCAGTTAGACGAAAGCTGGAGAAGTGTCGGGAGTTGAGGAAAGAATACAACTCTACATGTGGGTCAGTCAAGATTTGCGAAAAGCAAAGGGCGAAGCTCATGGAACAAAATTTTAATTTAGAATTTGAACTCCGCCCTTTTGTAAATGAAGCCAAGACTCTGTTGAGCAAATGGAAATGAAAGTCCTGTTTTCTCTGACTCAAATGTTCTTTTGCTCCACTTACCGAATTCTAACGTCTGCTCCCCTATAATCCTCAATGACTAACAAAGATCCCGATAATAAGGCTTCTCGAGAATCCTCAATGACCAACAAAGATCCCGATAATGAGGCTTCTTGACAATCTTCAATGACCAACAAAGATCCCGATAATAAGGTTTCTCGAGAATCCTCAATGACCAACAAAGATCCCGATAATATGGCTTCCCGGTATCGCGCTTCGTTGATTACGACTTTTGCATATTTCAAATGTCACAGCTTCCTTAACGAAATCAATGAGATAATTGAATAACCAACCTTTTTCATACTTTCTCTTGCAAAAGAGAGTTTTGGCGGCAATGTTGGTAACCGTCTTCTTCCACTTATAGGCCATGTTCTTCCACTTCTTCTAATTATCCGGGAAAAGCTCTGGCATGCCGCTACCCATGATCTGCTCTATATCCTTTATCTTTATAACTGCCCAAGTTGCACAATTCATCCTATACATTTGCAATCTTGCTCATGATGTCTTCACATGGTTCTTCATCTCAGCTGCCTCTTTGGTCTCGATCATATAGACGTTGTAATGGCCATTGTGAAGGTAAACTTTCTGCTAAATGTACCCTGATCTCAGCTTTAACAACTATTCTTCATTTCTTTTAACCATGGACAACTCGTTTATTCAATTGCCTACAGATGATCGATCCTTATGGAGACGGCTACATGAACTGTTATCCCAAGGACACCATACTTTGTTGCTGAATTACAAGCATAGGTTAGAAATTACCGAACTGACGGACATTTTCAGGTCCAAGGTATTCCTAACTGCAGATTCTGATTTCTTAGACTTAGTGTGGGAACTGTGCTCCTTATTCCCTACCGGCTTCGACGAATTTGAGCACAATGTGAAGGAAATTTGGAACCTTGAACCTATCATTGTGGAAGCTGAGGCTCTTAAGCTCCAAATTATGGAAGAATTTTCCCGATTGTGCGACTCCAAGGAAGCATATGCTCAAGTTCAGGACTCTTGCTTCCATGCCAGAGAAGATGTTGAGATGACACGTCGGCTTTTCAATTTCCTTTCCAATCATAATCGTGCGGAACGTAGGGTAATTAAAGATGAAATTTCCCGTGTTAGATCCATGGTCGAAGCTTCTTCAGACAGGTACAGACAATTGTTACAGGAAACTTGGGAGAAACTTGAAGTTGTCCGCTTCCATTCTCGTCGCATAGAATATCTTAAAGAGCAGCAATCTGAACTCCACTATGATCTTGCATTACATTTCAAACTTGTAGCCCAGAACCTCAAACTTGTTAAAGATCTGAAGACCTTTGTAACCAAGATCAGAATGTATTTTCGCTTCTAGTGAATAAATCAATTTCCTTGTGTTTCCCAGATTGATGGATAATATTTCTTTAAGAATTTCCCATTTATAGAGCGAGATAATTCTTTTCCATTGACATCCATCAATCTATATGCATTTCCATTGAACATTTCGGTAACTAGATATGGGCCTTCCCAATTTGCTGACCACTTACCGAATTCCCTATCTTTGAGGTTGAACGGCAAAATTGCTTTCCATACTAAATCCCCGACGGCAAATTGCTTGATCCTAACCTTCTTGTTAAAAGCTCTGGCTACTCTTTTCTTTTGTGCGACCAATTGATCCAAAGCAGCTGCCCGAACTTCGTCTAATTCATCCAAATTTATATGCATCCAATCTCTGTAATCTTCCGGCAACATTTCACTTTGCAATTGGACTCGTAATGACTGCACAGTTATCTCCATCGGTAACACCGCCTCTTGTCCATATGTCAGCATATATGGACTAACACCTGTGCTTGATCTTCGCGATGTTCGGTATGCCCATAACATTGTTGATAGCAGGTTATCCCATTCTCTTGGGTTTTCTTCCAAATGCTTTTTAATCAATCCAATCACGACCTTATTAGTAGCTTCGGCTTGTCCGTTTGCTTGAGGATAATACGGTGTGGAATGTATCATCTTAATTCCTCTTGATTGAACAAATTCCACAACTTCACTTCCAGTGAACACCGCTCCTTGATCCGCAGTGATTGACTCAGGCAAGCCAAATCGATGAATTATATTTTCTTCAATAAATTTAATCACCGTCTTTTGACTAATGCTTTTGTATGGAATTGCTTCCACCCATTTCGTAAAGTAATCCGTAGCCAGCAGAATGAAACTATGCTTATGAGAAGAAGGTGGATAAATCTTACCTATTATGTCCATCGTCCATCCTCTAAATGGCCATGGCTTTATAATAGAATGAAGCTCCATAGCAGGCGCATGTTGCAAAGGTTCATGCTTTTGACATGAGATGCGTGCTTTGGCATATTCAATGCAATTCTGCATCATTGTTGGCCAAAAATATCCGTACCTTTTCAAAAGCCATCTCATCTTAATTCCAGCTTGATGTGCTCCACATATGCCTTCGTGTGCTTCTGCCATAACCAGTTTCGCGTCATCCTTATCAAGACATCGCAATAGTAACCCATTCGAGGATTTTCGGTATAACTCTTCTCCTAATATTACGTACTTCTGAGCTTGTTTCCTCAGCTTTTGATCTCTTGAATCAGGTTTTTTCAAGTATTCCATGATAGGCTGTCTCCAATCTTTTTCTCGGACTACCTCACTGACCGCTATCGGTGTTTCTCTTTGTTCAATAGAAGGTACCGATAATGTGATGATAGTTGCAATATTTGCCAACTCTTTTGATATTTTATAATCGGAAGCCACATGTGCTAACTCGTTGGCTTCGTAATTAGTTTCTCTTTTGACATGGACTATGTCATATTCTCTAAACTGTTCCAACTGCTTCTTGGCTAGGTAATAATAACCAATCAAATTTTCATTCAAATACTGATATTCTCCTTTCAGCTACTTCACCACTAGCTGTGAATCACCGAATATTTTGATGAACTGTGCTTCCAACTCAATCAGTATTCCTAAACCGATAATCAATGCTTCGTATTCAGCTTGATTGTTTGAGCACTCAAAATCTAACTTACAAACGCACCTTGTAAGTTCTCCGGTGGGAGAAATTATCATCAAACCGGCTCCAGCCATATTTTTAGCGCATGATCCATCAAAATACATAGTCCATGGTACAACTTGACTGAAATTTTGCTCATTTTCTTCCATTTGTAGGCATGGGTATTCGGTAAGAAAGTCAGCAACGGCCTGACCTTTGACTGCTTTTATTGGTACGTATGCCAAATCAAATTCAGACAAGATAAATGCTCACTTGGCTATACGCCCTTTTATAACAGGCCGTGACAACATATATTTTATCACATCAGTCTTACCGAGTACATGTACTGTAGCTGGCAACAAATAATGTCTTAACTTCGTACAAGAAAAGTACAAAGATAAACATAATTTTTCGATTGCGGTATATCTTTTTTCAACATCAATCAACGTTCTACTTAAATAATATACCGCTTGTTCTTTTCCATTTTCATTCTCTTGTGCCAGCATACTCCCGATAGTTGAATCGGTAGTGGATAAGTACAACCTTAGTGGCCTGCCTGCTTTTGGCGGCATCAATACAGAAGGATTTGTTAGATAAACTTTGACTGCATCAAACGCCTTTTGCTGTTTATCTCCCCATATAAACTTCTCCTGATTTTTAAGACGCAAAAGCTGTGTCATTGGTTCTATCTTCCCGGATAGATTGGCAATGAATCTTCTGAGAAAATTAATTTTCCCGAGTACCATCTGCAACTGCTTTTTTGATGTAGGATGAGGGAGTTCTATAATAGCATTTGCCTTATTCCTGTCAATCTCAATTCCCCTCTGATTAACTAGGAATCCCAAGAAATTTCCTACTCGCACTCCAAAGGCACATTTACCTGGGTTCATCTTCAATTTGTATTTCCTCATCCTAACAAAAGCTTGCTCAAGATAATCCAAATGCTCTTCCTGATTTGATTTAACCACCACATCATCAATATAAACTTCCAAGAATTTACCGATCATGTCATGAAAGATGAAATTCATTGCTCCCTAGTATGTAGCTCCTGCATTTGTCAATCCAAAAGGCATGACTACCTATTGAAAAGTACCGATAGCACCAGGACATCTGAATGCTGTTTTCGGGACATCTTCTTTAGCAATAAATATCTGGTTATAACCCGAATGACCATCCATTAGAGATAACATCTCATTTCCCGATGCTGAATCTACTAACATGTCTGCCATCGGCATCTGATACTCGTCTTTTGGAGTGGCATTATTGAGATCCCGAAAATCAATACAAACTCTCAATTTTCCATTCTTCTTCTTCACATGAACAATATTCGAAAGCCACTCTACATACCTGGCTGTCTCAATGAATTTCGCCTTCAGCAACCTTTCAATTTCTTCCTTGACTTTATCAACCACGTCTGGATCAAACCTTCTTGCTAACTGTTTGTGTGGACGAAATCCTTTCTTGATAGGAAGGCGATGCTCTACAATATCTTTTGACAGACCAGGCATTTCATGGTAATCCCATGTGAAGCAATCTTTGTATTCTTTAATCAGATTGACTGAATCTTCCTTCATGCCCCCTTGCAGAAACGCACTCACATATACTGGACGAAAACACCCAAGTTCTCCTATATCAACTTCTAACAATGGGTCTTGGGCTTCTGTTGACCTGCTGTCTTTCTTGATTGGCGACTCTTCCCATTCATCAATACAGTCTGAAACTTCTGCAGTCTGCTGGGTCATCTCCGCTAGGTATGCGAAATACCTTTCACAAACTTCTTGCAATAAGGGCTCGCTTTCCATAAAGAGTATGTAACTCTTCTAATGCCAAGCTAGACTTGGGAATTCATTCAGTTTTCATATCCCCAAAGCGGCAATAAGCATAGGATCGTGAATCTGCTTTTGGTGTTCCGATAACATGATTTCCATGTGAATACTCTTGATGATCTTGATGAATATCGGTCCACCCTATTGAAGCAAGTCCCGAATCAGCGTCAATGTACTCTACTCCTTCACCATTTCAAAATGCCAGAACTTGATGAAGAGTCGAAGGTACACATTGATTAGAGTGTATCCAATCTCTTCCAAGCAATAAATTGTACGAACCATCAGACTCTATCACGAAGAAAGTCGTCCTTGATTTCTTGGATCCTATGGTTAAGTCCAATACAACTGCTCCTTTAACTTCGGTAACTTCTCCTAGGAAATCAGACAGTTGAACATTCGACGGAATTATGTCATCATCACCTTTTCCCAACTTCTTAAAGTATTTATAGGATATGAGGTTCAAAGTGGCTCCCGCATCTACAAAGATTTTCCCGACAGCTTGGCCATTGACTCTACCCGAAATAACCAAGGATCTTAAATGTCTAGCTTTATCTGAAGGCACCTTGTCAAACCTTATCACTTCTCTATCAGAGAATTCGAACTCTGCCATTGCTATCTCCTTCTCCGAGATATGCTCGAGTTCCTCTTCTACCACCAAATAAGCTCTATATTCCGCTGGAAGCTTAGCATGGACCATATTGATCCTCATTGGCGAATGATATTCTTTCGGCATTTTAGAGTGACCCGCTCGGCAACTCTTATCATCTTCTCACGGCATCTTGAGATTCGGATCCTTTTGTTCCATCTTGACTCGATGCTTCGGATTAAGAGCTACCTGAAATTGCCCAAAGTTAATTGTTTGGGAAACCTGTTGCACTTCTTTTCCCTTTCTCTCCTCATGGTAAGAACTACTTCCCGAATCACATACAGAATTCTTCTCCTGTTTGACAAGTTCTTTATCATCAGGATTTCTTTTCCAAACCCAATTACCTTTCGTACCAAAAGGTTTGAATGGAAGAATTCGTGATGGCATTCCTCCGTCTCGACGATTCTCGAAATCCCTCTGTCTGCTTTTCATTCGCTGAAAACGTCTTTTAACAGTTCGGTAGGATGCTTGCCCCGGTGGTTTAGCTACGGACCATTTTCCTTCAGGAAGATTGTGTAGAACCTTAATTGTCTTTTTCTTTTGAACTTCCTGGGAAATTGACGGTGGTGGATCATCAAATTCATCTCCCCAACCAGTCGGTTCAACTGGCAATGACGGGAGTAAGTGATCATTCATGTCCCCATAGTACACTACATAGTCAAATTTTTCACTAGGTTCTCCAAGTAATCCTACTTTGGGATCCCCTTCTTTGTATCGCTGCCATAAACTCTTCTTTTTTTTCGGGTTTTTGTGGGGTTTCCTTCTCCTTGTGAACTCGTGTTTCAACCTCCTGAGTTGGAGAAACTTGTCTCAGTGAATCGGAACATAACTTCTGCCTCTCAGGCATTTGTGCTGGCTGCCTTGACTGAGCTTCTTGACTTTTTGATTGTGCCGAAACATTTTCAGTTACTACGATCTCAGACCTTATCTGTGGTCTACCTTCCCGACGGACAAATGATCCCGATCTGTATCTTCCCCTTGTTCCCCTCATGTACTGGAACTTGGGAACTTCCCGATCCTGATGACTTAATTCTTGATGACAACGAGTGCACAGTCGTCTACTATCATATCTTGTAGACCCATGCACATTAACCATACTGATCATCTTCGGGAAAGGATCTGTGTCTACTTCCATTGGAGCCTTGCCTTTGTCTTCAGCGAACTTAATCTTGCCTTGGCGAATTGCTTCCTGGATTGTCTTTCTAAAAACAATACAATTCACCGTATCATGAGTCTTGGAATGATGCCATTTGCAATACCTTTTATCCGTAGTTTCTTCCTTAGACGGGATCACCTGTCCCTCAGCCAATTTAATCATTCCATCTTTCAGCAATAAGTCAAATATCTCATCCAACTTATAGATATCAAAGGAATAATTACTCGTTTCCTTGGCTTTAAACTTGGATACATCTCTTACCCTTGCTGGTTTCGGAGCTGGGCACACATGGTTTTTCAAGTACCATAGTTGCTACCGCTATCTCATTCTCTTCTTCAGTCAAGTCACCGTATTCGGTACTTTCAACTGATGCTATTGTTTGCTGATTATCCTTTGTCGGCTTTTTATCTTTATCCTTCAGCAGATGTTCATACTTAGAAACCCGAGCATTTAATTGGAAGAGATCATCAAAAACTTGTCCCTCAAATCTTTCTTTGAGATTGAATTTCAACCCATTGAACGCTAAATCGATAAATTCTTTCTCGGTGAGAGAAGTCAAACATCGATTCCTGGACTTCTTGAAACGATCAATAAATTGATCTACTGTCTCAGTGCCATACTGGTACATTTTGGCCAAGTCGGCTACTGTTACCTCCGGTACCGTTCGGTAAAATTGAGAATGAAACTGTCTCTCCATCTCAACCCATGTCTGAATAAAATTTGCTAACAAATTTGTATACCAAGTAAATGCTGTCTTTGACAACGACAATGGGAATAACCTTAGCCTCAAATATTCTTTTGTTCCAGCCTCTCCACATTGTGCTAAAAAACGACCTACATGCTCCACAGTTGACTGATCTTCTTTGCCTGTAAATACAGCAAAATCTGGCATTTTAAAACCCCTTGGATATGGGATGTTATCAACCCAATCAGGATGTGGCTTCCTGTATACAGGTCTTGGTGTGCCTCTCTCTGCTCCCAATTGTTGCATTACCAACTCTGCAACTCTATCTGGGTTCCATGGCCTTAAATTCTGCTGGCCCAACCAGGATCCTGACCCCTAGGGTCAACCTACTAAGGTCTGTTCATGCCTTGTTGATCCATATTGAAGTTAATGGGTGGCGGCCTGTAGAGAGGATTTTCCACCACATGTGGGTATGGTTGAGCTGCAAGCGGCCTTATAGGATCAATATTAGGCACATTCACTGGTGGAGGTATATTCCATACTGGTGGTAGATTCGGGACCATGGGATTGATCACGTTAGCATCAGTGGGGCCAATTTGAGGGAAATTGTAACCACTCACACCATTCACTAGGTTCGCTGTCGTAGGATTCTCCGGCCTTGGTATAATTCTTACAGGAGGTTGCAGATTCGATCCTCCACTACCATTATACCCAACATTGAGATGTCCCGATGCTGGTGGAAATGGTATTGTACCGGGGGGATTTCCATAAAAGGAAGGAACTTGAGAGGATGAACTAGGACGCGATATTATCTCGTTTATGGCGTTAATCATCATAGGCTTTATCACATCCGTGACATGACGCACCATATGGTTGGTGAGCTCATTCTGCTGCTCCTCAAACATCCTCCTCATCGTGGCTACCAAAGTGTTGTCAGGTGCCAACGCGTGGATTTGTTCTTCGTTCAATTGCCGAGAAATATCAGCATTGTGATGTGGTACTTCCTCATTAGCTGCCGAATGCTCAAATCGTGCTCCATCATCTGGATTATTGACATTACCAACCGGTACTCCTTCTGATTGACCTCTGGTTCTCACCATTTCTCCTAATCTCTCCACACAGGTCCCACCGGGCGTGCCAAAAAGATGTTCGCTCGTTTTTGCAACAAGGAATATCTTTCACTGAAATTCAGTTTTCGATTTTTATTAAGAGGGTTCTGTGGTTCAACTTTCGAAGAGAAATTTTAGCAAGAACACGAAGCAACACAGAGAGATATGAAATGGATAGGGAATCAGTGGATCGAATATGGATTTGAGATCAACAGGAGTTTAGGCTACATTACAATACTCCTACGACAGCAGTAGAAGGCTTGGAAATAAACTCTAGTTGCAGAAACTGTAACTACTGGAAATAAAGGTACAGGGAAATTAAAGTGCGAATAAACTTGAGTGTTCTTGGATGTGTGTTGATCTGTCTTTCGCTCTTTCCTTTTGAGTATTTGTATTCTTCAGCTTTCTATAACCGTTTGTCGGTTATTTCTTGCTTTCAAACTTTGAATCTTGGCGCTTTCAATAACTTCTCATTTGCCCACGTTTTATCCGCCAAAACTTGATCTTCAACTGTTAACGAGGCTTCAAATTTGAATTTCTTCTAGTAACCGCCGTGAACTGTTCGCATCCACTATCCGGATTTCTTGCTCATAACTTCTTGCTGACGTGGCTGGTTTGGCCATCCTGCAATTCCTTTCAACTTCGTATTCCCCTTATTTCTGGCCTTTTACAGTTTCGGTATGTCCAGAATCTTACCGAATTTCAAAAATCAATGGCCTTATTCTCTTACTTCCCGAATATCGGGTTTAGACTTCCGGCCATTTCGGTATGTTACAAACAACTTACCGAATTTCTCATAGTAGTTTACTGCTCCCAATTTATCGATTTTCGGGATATGATGATACCAAAGTCAATTCGGTAACTCATTATTATTTAGTGTCAACAATTGGTTGGGTCTTTTGTTAAGACTTTGCTTAAACCTTCCAGGCATAGTGACATCTACTCTATATGGAAGGAGAGAAATTATGTGTATTGCATAATGATAGTTCTCCTTGGGAGAAATTATCAAAAAAATCCTAAACCCTGTAGCAAGTTTGTGAGCTGGACCCATATGTCTGAGCTCAGTCTAAATGTTCCTGGAGTTGCTTGATTAGCAAGTTTGACCAAGAGGAGAGAGAGAGACCAATAGGTTGGGCTAAGTCCAACATATTGAACATTGTAGGACCGAAAACCTTCAGATCCTATTCCCATGTGACAAAAGCGGACCATATAAAACTTCGTTTTACGAAGCGAGTAATGCTCGGTATAGGAAACCGATCCACATAATTGTCATATAGACAGTCAACATAAAGGGCTTCTCCACATCTTGTAGGAAATTTTCGTCCAGCCTTAACGAAGGTCAAAGGTTCTTCAAGCATGTATATCCCGAGCACCACATCCTCTGGAAGAACCACGTCGAGTCGATTCCCAGCGTAACTGGAGCTTGAAAGAGAACTCGCAAGGTACACACCTTTTTGCATAAGAAAGAAGCAGCCACCGACTGAACTCAACATGAAACTTTCTTAAGTACATCAAACTCAGACCACAATTAGCTGCCAATACATAAATAAAAGTCCCTATTCAATAAGACACAATATATGTAGTTGAGTTGCCAAAGCTTCTCTTCAAGCATTTCAGGAGCACTTGTAATATGAAAATACGCCATTTACAACTATATCAATTGATCCATCCGGTCAAAAAAAAAAAAAATTTTGATCCATCCGGTTTGAGTCATTTCAATTTTTCTCCTATAATGCCAAAAATCAAGGTATACATGGTACCGTGAGCTATGTCGAGTGATCATCAACGTGAGATTGAGATGCAGTGCATCTCACGAGCAATTTGACATTTTATGACCCCATTTTCTTGCAAATTGCTCAAAAGTTGAACAAATGCAATTCATCTTTCTAAAGCAGAGAAGCCACTTGCATCATTTTTAGGCCTATGATATAATGGAATCCGGCACTCCCTTTTGAGGAGAGGACATGGTCAATCTTCACTGCTCTTCACTTTTCAAGACTTCTGATAGTTGGGACTGAAAGGTGTGGGCAATCCTTTGGCATGTTGGCTTTCCATTTCAAGGAGCATCAGTGATTTCTGCCTCTGGTACCGGTTTCTCTTAGCGGCAAGTGCTGTAAAAGAAATTTCGGTGAGAATGAAACTAATGGTCAACAGGAAATCCAATTTTGCGTAAGACACCGCATAAAATATAAAGAGCTCAGTGTGGATTTCATTTTGAAATTGCAGAAGTGGAAATTATCAAACATTTTGGAGCAATAGTTCGTGTTAGTTCGCTGTTGCAGAAAAAGGCCGACCAAAACCCAAGATATCAAAACCTTCTTGATTATAGTGAACTGCAGCACCAGGACTGAACCTGATAATGAGGAATATCAAACTATTAACCTTATTTGTGCAGGTAAGGAGTGTTTAAAGATCATACTCACACATCAGCTCTTGAGGTAAACCAAAGTCATAGTCATTGCGTTTTCTTCTGATGCAGAAAATGAATAACACCAGTAGCAGCACTATGAAGGTAACACATGATAGGCCAATGGCAATTTTAGCACCGGAAGATAATCCGCCATTTTCCCAAAGAAGAGAACAGGCAGGCAAAGATGGTGCTCCACAAAGCGCTTTATTACCAGAGAGGCTGAGAGGAAGAGAGATTAGAGTGATAGGATTAAGCTCAGAACCAAGTGAATTAATAACGAAATAATTTAGAAGAAAATGAGGGTAAGCAGAACTCTGATCTTATGTGATAGCCAAATATGAGTAGTTACTGCTCAGGCTTCATTGCCATGTCCGGAATCAGTGAATTCAGGCCCTAGCAGACATCCCTAATTGTTATTAAACCATGTCTATCCTAATTCTTTCCCCCCTACAAAGAATCCTTGAAAGCAGCGCAGCAAAGTACATCCATTCACAACGTGCAGCATAAGCTCTCATCAAGTTTCACAAGTATGAATCGTATTTAGTGACTCAATCTATAATTTTAGCTTCATGGAAGATGCCGGAACCCGAATATGAAAGCATGCCAATGGAAAAAGCTTGAATAAGAATTATGAGAACTTGCCCAAGGAGGCTGCGCTTAAGGCTTTTAAAGGTAATGCTAGCCATTCAAATTCAAAACTTGTGCAGCAAGTGGGAACAAAAATCAAAAGGTGATAGCTTTAGGAGAAATCAAGGTTCATGTTGACTAAAAGTTGAGAATGAATATATCAAAAGTTTCAGGAGCATATTCCATCTCAAAATTGCAGTTATTTCCTTATCGCCTAAACCAAACTGTAAGCAGATAGACCATGAAGATCCAAGACATGAAATATCATGACTTGCTTTCATCTAGGAAGCAGATTACTTAGAACATGAGGGAAAGTCAAGTCTGCGAAACTCCAAAATCAAATATGACACGCCGTTGGAATGGAAATTTAGACTTGGTAAAGGTCCCCCATCGTGGAAGCATGCACTATCTTTCCATGAACACTTTGTTCACACCCCATTTCCCAATTTATGGGCCCCAACCCCAATCTCAAGCGCTTGTTCATGCATGCACCAAGAAGAGTAAGAAAAAGGGAAGGCAAAAGTAAAGGATGAAAACCAACCATTTTGGAAGATCAAGAAGAGCAACAGTTCCTTAAGAAGACAAAAATTTTACAGGTTGCTTAGAGAGAAGATTCAAAGAAACTGAGATAAAAAGCCTTTTGATTAGTGTAAGATTAAGTACTCAGAGGGCTCACCATCACAATGATTTGAACCAATCTCACAGCATAACAATCGGTATAACATAATTATTGCAGCTGTACCATGTTACAATTAAAACAATATAGAAGCAAATGGGAAGATGACTGCACTCTCGCAGAAGCAGACGAGAAAACTAGCACAGCACTTTCATTTCACAGTAAGATAGCCATTCATTAAACAAACTAAAGAAAATTTAAGACTTCAAAGTGAGGATAACCTACTCTATAGAACCTCCATGGACACCAATTGAATAGAGTCCATCTGGGACCTTCCCTTCCAATAAGTTATCATTCAATAGCCTAGAACAGAGAGAGAAGAAAATTAGGATTTGACAGATTAAAGGGCAATGCTCAAACTATCTCTCACACACAATAAAAGTAGGACGCATAGTAAATCATATGGATATCGAACAATTGGAGACAAAGTACTTACACAAGTTGCATATTTGAAGAAGCTAGACTATCTGGTATAGAGCCAGTGAGCTGATTTCCTGACAAATCCCTAAATATAACAATGTTAAACAGGATAATTTAGAAAAATATACCGTGGTGTCCTTAGCAGTAGTATCAAGCAAAGGTAGAACTTAGAGAAACATCATATTTGAAAGAGAGGAAAACCATATTCAGCTGAGGAGATTGGTTGTCTATCTAATATGTTCTAACTCCACACAACTAGCCATAACAAATATCAATTACACTTCAAAGATATTATTAAGTGAAAGTCCAAATATCAATCTACTAAAAAAACATGAACATGAGAAAAGAAAAGGCAACATGTAACATTTTGCTTTTGATCTATCAATGTAACCCAGACAAGATCAGAAGAGAAAAAAATCTGCAAGTTCAGCTCCTTCATGGACACGCCACTTCCATAGATTAACATTTCAAGACTCGTTTCAAGATTAGCTTCATTAATAGACAATACCGCTAAAGAACAGGTCGAACATAAGCCAATACCCAAAAAATTCATGATTTACCCATCAGACGTGACAAGCAATTTCTGATACTTACAGTCGTGCAAGAGCATTTTCCCCAAGTCCAGATGGAACAGTACCCCGCAAAGAATTCGAGCTTAAATTCCTGATGACGTGTGAAGTTAAACGATGATAAGCACAACAGGGTAAAAAATTTCATAAGTGATAATAATTGAATATTTCAAGAGATCGAATTTTACCAATATAGAATTTCACTACTCCAACAACGAAGAACAGATTTGAAACAGAAAAGGATAGACTATGTGGGCTAATTTTTTACCTCTGCATTGGAGCCAAAAAAAATGTAAAAGAGAATTGGACAGTTCACCTTTAATCATCTAAGCCAGAAATGGACATGCATTAGGAATATAGAGACCAACAAGAAGGTGAAAAAGATCATATTACCATCTAAACCATTTCTATGGGAAGAATGAGAGAGCACCCATTAAAAACCGCTAAAATCATGACTACTATAAACAGTTGGAAAGAAATTGGACAAGTTTAGGGGCATAAACACGCTATTAGTGAGTAAGAGTTGAGATTTTTAGATAAGTGAACTATGGATGAACCAAGCATAAGCTCCAAGAGTCTTTTAGCAGCAATTCTACTGAACCAACTTAAACGGCAAACCTCGGCAGTGCTATTTCTCCTGAAAACCATGCAAGGCAAAACAGTGACATTAATTGGAGGCCAAGAGCTTGATTTTGTCCATGGGTTATCATCAGATCCAGGTCCTCAACCTTAAAGGCAGAGCAAAATGGTTGGTACAATGACTTATGCTTAGATAGAAGTAGTAACGAAAGGAGAGAAAGTTCTTATTAAAGGCAGAGCAACAAAGACATGTGGCAGCATAGCTCATTCAAATGACCTAATCCTCGTTTATGACAACAGAGGAAAATATAAAGGACCGGAATTGTGGTTGCAACTTTCCAGATGAAAGTATGAGAGAATGTCAAGAAGAAATAATGCTGGAGCTTTTCATTACCCAAAATCCTGGACATCATTAAAGGAAATTAGAAGCAGAAAGGCGATACTTACAAGCTTACCAAGTTCGACAAAAGATTTATCTGGTCACTTATGTAGCCTTTCAAGCCTTGACTCCCAAGATCTCTGAAATACCGGTAAAAAAGCTGATTTTAACATAAGCCACACATTTAAAGCCTGCTAATAAGTATATCAACGATTTGATAGTTTATATCCATAAAGAACGAGAAACTTGTACTTTCCAGTTTCCTTCTCAAAATCTGGTGTATTATGTGAACTTAAGAGTGACAGACACTGCTGGTGCTGCATAGATGATGGAAGCTAATAAAAATAACAATTGAATATCTGGTGATGAGATTTCCTATATCGTGTGGAAGCCCACTTCCAAATTTCATCTAATTGTTCTTCACTTAAATGCAATCCAGACTATAGCATGTTAGCTCAGGCATGTGACCTAGCAGGATATTGAAGGTACTCTTGCAAACACAAAACTAGGAGGTTTCCTGGCTACAAGAAGTTGAATACATTTATCCACGTAGTAGTCTCGTCCAATGCATTTAGTACTTGTGGCAAGGTATGAAACATGAAAAAAGTAAAACTGCTCACATTTGATATATTATAAGGGAAGTCTTAGCCTTGTTGGGATGACATGTAACTCCCTCCCAAGCATCCCAACTGGTAGGAGCACAAGGGTCACCGTTCCAACCCATTCTCTCAGGAACACCAAGTGACTCTTTCAATGCTCTCATAGCAACCACTGGACGAAAAATGAAGACCGATTAGTTTCTCTTGCATACTCTGTCTGCCACAGCAAGCTAATAATCTTGATTCACATTCCATGCCAGATACTCCTTATAGAAATAATAAGTATATGGATCATGCCTGGCTCATCCTTAATTATTCAGGACATCCATAACTGGATTACGTTTTGTTGAGGACATTCCTTCTTTCCTAGAAGTTTGAAGTGTCAACATTGCTACCACAGCTCTGCACCCAAGATGGAACACAAGCATGCCATTGTGCTTACTGCTTACTATGTTTGGTCACGATCCCATACATAAAACCTGCCTACTACTGTGAGCAATTTGAAGATTTTCGGGAGAAAATTCAGCTTCCCTTTTGCTGATAATGAACAGACGATCAAATACCTATCCTACACCAGTGTCCTTATTGATTCGAAAAAAAAGAAAAGAAAAAAAAAACAAGAGAGCCCCCGAAATTGCTTTTTATAAATTCCTCCTGCCTGCCAAACTTGGATGGTCAAGAGCAACTCACAAATCCAACCATCAAATATATTGGGCAATCAAATAAAAAAAATGAAATTTAATTCAAGGATAAGGGGCAATGCTCATACCTTGCTCAGGATCAGTGGAAAGATCAACAGGAACCAGTGCATAATTCTCCAGCCCACTAATCAGGGGTACTCCTACAATTGGCTCTAGCTTCACATTCAAAGTCGTACTGCTCAAGTTCTTCACGGTGTAATGCCAATCATACGCCGCAAAAAGCCCAACCTCCTTATATATGTCAACCCTAGTCAAGACGTCCCCATTCACCGCCACATCAAAGACCCTCTGCCCAGCTCCACTCACTTTGGATTCAATCTCGACGAAATGTAGCCACAACAAGTAATCCATCTTCGCGTCAACCCCCAATGCGTATTCTAGAGACCCTTCCCTTGCCATGATAGCCGTCTGATACAACTTCATTGGGAAATAATTCGGTTGCTGATTAGCCCCTGAAATGGTTCTATTTGTGGAGATGACCTCGACATTGGTCTGCGAGTCGGGCGATCGGAAATCGTAGTCCGACTGCCACGAACGGCCGAAATAATCCGTGTCATTGCTGAACCCGGGGCCCCATTGGCCCGAACCGCAGTCCAGTCGTCCGTAATTGACCAGAATGAAGCCGTCCCCAATCGAAGCGGCATCGTAGGACAGCGGATCGACCTGAATGAAGGAGAGCGATCCGATGACGGGGGAGTCGGTGGCGATGCTGTAGAAACAGATTTCGGCCTGGCGATCGGGGACGAAGGCAAGGAGATCGGAGTAGGCGCCGAGGCGAGCGACGTCCTCGGGCCAGGGGGAGCGCCAGCTGAAGACGAGGGTGGCCTGGACGGAGATGTCGAAGCTGGGGGCGCGGGACTTGCCGTCGTAGTCGTCGTAGACGGTGAAGGTGCGGATGTAGTAGCGGGCGGAGGGGAGGTCGGGGAGGACGTAGCAGTTCTTCTTGCCGGAGGAGAGAGGGGGGAAGAAGCGGAGGGTCTTCTCCGGGGGGAAGCGGAAGCGGAGAGGCTCGGAGACGACGGAGGAGGAGCCGCCGGTGAAGAAGCGGTCGGAGAGCCAGGTGGTGTTGAATGCGTCGGTGGAGTCAGTGGCGGAGCCGCAGTCGATGTGGAAGGAGACGTTGCCTGCGCGCGGAGGAGGAGAAGAAGAAGAATGAGAACTCGAGAGAAAATCAAACACACAATGAGAGTGAGTCGAGTGGTGCTGACCTGTGCTGAAATGTGGAAGAGAGCTGCGATTACCGTGCGGATAGGAGGAGGAGGAGGCAAGGGGGAGGAGGAGGAGGAGGAGGAGGAGGAGGAGGAAGGAGAGGAGGGACATGATCGAAATAAGTTTGGGGGTCTCGGACGCCATTGAAGGAGAGGAGGGTTTTTGAGCTTTATGGGAAGTTGAAATGTGGAGGGAAAGTGCAGTGCAGTGCAGCTGGGAACGAAGAAGGCGAGATTAGCGGGGGAAGAAGAAGGAGAGAGAGAGAGAACGCGACAGGATGATTGGTGGAAACGCTGCTGCTTTCATTCATACAGGGTGGGGTCCACGAGTTTGGTTTTCCTTCTTCTTCTTTTCTTCTCCCCTCTTTAAATTCGGTCTTTTAATTTAAGAATTAATACCACGAAAAACCATAAACTGGTACACCTGTGACAAATTTACCCCAAACTATTTTTTTGACCACGAAAAACCCCGAACTGGTACACTTGTGACAAATTTACCATGAACTATTTTTTTGACCACCAAAAACCCTAAACTGGTACACCTGTGACAAATTTACCCTAAACTAATTTTTTTGACCATGAAAAACCCCAAACTGATACACTTGTGACAAATTTACCCTCCGTTAAATTGGGTTAATATCACGAAAAATCTCAAACCGATACACCTGTGACAAACAGAGGGTAAAAACGCCAAATTAGTACACCCGTCAACTGCCATGTGTCATCAAACTTAGCAATTTTACGGTTAGATTTAACGAAAACTAACGGAGGGTAAATTTGTCACAGGTGTACCAGTTTGGGGTAAATTTGTCATAATTATACCAGTTTGAGGTTTTTCGTGGTCAAAAAAATAGTTTGGGGTAAATTTGTCACGGGTGTACCAGTTTGGGGTTTTCCATGGTATTAACCCTTAATTTAAAGTGCTTCTTGAATGATGATGGGATTTCCAGCACACACACAAAAAAAAAAAAAATTAAGGTCAAAAAGTAGAAAATGAGAACTCCTTCGATGGAAGCAAACCGTTCCAACTCCTCGAAAATAAGATCCCGGGTCCCGGCCAAACCGTTTGGATGAAATAAATCAACGAGAAAATTTCCAAATAAAAGAGCGCCTCACTTTTCCTAAATTAATTTCTAGCCTCGATTTGGGTAATTGAAATAACCGTCGTCAAATTGGTTTCGAGTAAAATTTTCCCTTTTCATCTTTTGCTTTTTGGGGAAAATTATTTAAAAAGTCCTAAATCTATTGTAATTGTGTCAATTTAGTCCTAACGTTTTTTTGTTTGTCAATTCAATCCTAAATCTTTTGCATTTGTGCCAATTTGGTCCATCCAACCAATTTTGATCAGCCGACGCTGACGTGGCGCTACCAGCACTAGCGTGGACTTTTTTTTAACTTTAATAATTTTTTGAATTTTTTTCCTTTTTTCTTTTCTTTTCTTTAGTTTTTCTTTTCCTCTTGCCCTCGCCGGCCCTAAGACCAGGAAAAAAGAACTAAAGAAAAGAAAAATATATATTATTAAAAAAATTCACTTCGGCGTCGGGAGTGTCACGTCAGCGCTGGCCGGGCAAAATTGGTTGAATGGACTGAATTGGTGAAAATACAAAAAGTTTAAGACTTTTTTTGTATTGGCAAAAAAGAAATGTTTAAAACTGAATTGACACAATTTCAATAAATTTACGAATTTTTTTTTTTTTTTGTAATTCTCCCTGTATCAATGGCGTGCGCTTTGGCTATATTTTTCAGTGGTATATCCCTGAAACTTTTGTAATATCTGAATATTGACACGCTGAATCGTACATGATTTTTTCATAGTCTTCTGAAATTTGAGTAATACTTTATATTTTGACGGATCAGCGCGAGCAATCTATCACACCCTCCTCCGCTTGAATGCTTCAGCCTGGTGAGACAATGACACGTGTAAATCTTTTGTTTCTATTCTATAAGACCGGTTCATTTCCATATATTTTTACAAGTAAAATTAGTAAATCTTTTACTAATTAATAAATCAAAGAAGAGATCTATCATATATATTTTTACAAGTAAAATTATCAAAAAAAATTCTTAAACCTAATGCAATTGTGTCAATTCGGTCCTAAATCTTTTTCTTTTTTTTGGGGCCAAATGAGTCCTAAATATTTTTGCTTTTGTACTAATTCAACCCATCCGGATAATTTTGGCAGGAGATCACTGACGTGGACGCCGGCCAAACCTTTTCATGGGCTCGTCGAGCACTTGTTTGGTCTGGGGAGGCTTACTACCTACGTGGCGCGCCGGAACTTTAAAGATAAAAAGAAAAGAATTAAATAAATAAATAATTTGTAAAAAAATATTAAAAATTAATTAAAAATTATCCACGAAAACGATTTTCGACCAAAATTGATCGCATGAACTAAATTAGCACAAGTGTAAAAAGTTTAGGATTTAATTAAAAAAAAAAAGTTTATGATCGAATTGGCAAAATTACAATAAATTTAGGACTTTTTTTGTAATTTTCTCATTTTTTAAGAGTCGCAAAGTACACTTAATTTCATATAAAAGGGGATATAAATATATGAGAGAAAAGGTGGAGATTGAGAGGGGCAGGTCCATCTACGTGCGGGGCATGATGCGAATCGCTCCCACAGCACCAAGGTCAAGCCCTGCAACTTAGAATTCTTAATTAAACGGAAACAATGGCTCTTGGCATGTTCTGCTGTTGTTCTTGTTGGGGGAAAAGTAAACGGATTAGGTTGTATTCTCCTCCGCGACATGCGCAACTCCTTTTTGATTAGCAAAGAAGACTCCGAGGACACTAGACTAGACTAGACATCTCTTCACCTCTTTTTCTCTAAGCAGGAGATAGGCCTATCAAACGGCTGAGTTGAGTAGACCACAGATGATCCGATCCAAATTGACTCATTAATTCGATTTTGACCCATTTATTTGCAATGTAAATTTCTCCATGATTTCCTTGTCCCATATAAAAAAGATGAGAGTGTATGGGTCAGTTTATAAGTGTGAAAGTCTTCTAGTCTTACAAATGAAAATAATGGGCTAAGTGGGCTGGACCATACAATATCCGCGTGCGGTTGAGCACTTTGCTCGTACGTGAACTAGATTTGGCACTATCAACGATTATTAAATTCTTTTTTTTCGGACATGAAGAGCTGTTTAGAATTTACCGTTTTTTCGGATACGAAGAGTTATATTCTTTTCAGATATGAAAAGTTGTATTGTTTTCGGAATAGCATGAACAACCGTCTTT
This sequence comes from Lenwebbia sp. NSW1173648, assembly GCA_029784005.1. Classification (NCBI taxonomy): domain Eukaryota; kingdom Viridiplantae; phylum Streptophyta; class Magnoliopsida; order Myrtales; family Myrtaceae; genus Lenwebbia; species Lenwebbia sp. NSW1173648. The sequence continues at coordinate 6,054,214 of JARCGZ010000011.1, forward strand.
TCAATTGTTTTCAGAGTTCTTAGAGAAATATCATAATTGCAATATGATATTCTCAATACAAGACTTTGTCATATCTGGAGGATTTTTGCTGGTAATCATTAGCAACGTTGTGGAGCAAATAATTTCTTAAAAAGAGTGCTATCACGAGTCTAATTCCATTTCTCCCTCTTGATCATTAAATTTCCTAACACTCAAGACATACCCGACCCGTCTCGGGATTCATGACTCTATGGACTCGTTAAGTTAGTGAGGGAGTTCGGGGCTTGAGTTATGGACGAGAGCGTAAATGTGGTGGTGAAAGTCCGGCCCGGGCCATCCATAAATCATGAAACGGATTCGGGCTTTGGTCATGGATTAGAGATAAATGGATTCTCTAGACACAAGGCACTTCCTCTCAACCATTGTCTCCTACTTCATCAATGGATCCTCTCTCTCCACCATCTGCAACTTCACCATGCGCGACGACCTCGACAAGATCCTCCGTGTCGGCGACGAGTTCCGGTTCGGCTCCGACTACTCCTTCAGTTCCATTCAGAATCCAGTTCTAATAGGCAACTTAGCCATTTAACACAGACCGCACTGAATCAATCAAACACATCAAATTAAATCCATCCCAGTCCGTCGGTTTCGGTTCCATCAAGCTCGAGCACTTGGGCTTACCCGGGGGAGTACACATAGTAGCCATCCACTTGCAGCAAGAAGAACACGTCTTTGCCGTCGTGAAGAGCCTGCAACAATTCCAATTTCGCCGAACCTGATTATTTGCACAGCATCAAACGCTTCCTATCCCAAAACAAACCTTTACGTTCTTAAGATACAATTAAAACTTTCCAAATTCGTATCCAAAAGCGCACAACGGTGACTTTCCCGCCATTGTCCTTATCGACGTCGGCATTCAACAGCGTCCCAATCGTTGGGGCGGCCGTCAAGAGTGACGATCCCGGCCCGAACTCGTCCTGTAGTCAGATCTCCGCCAAGTCGAACTCGCGCCTCCACTCGCCTGACTCCTCGTGCAAGCTCACTCGCGCCATGACGAACGTGAGGCCAAGGAGAAGAAGCGGCCGCAGGAGACGAGGCATTGCGAAGAAGAAGATGATGAAGGACTGAGAGGTGGCGTAAATATGTGTAACAACTAACAACCCATTCACACCTCAACATCAAACATATAAGTCAAAAAATAGGTTTATGACTTATTTTGACATATCTAATAGGAGACCGGCAAGAATAAGGTGCTATGATGCACAACATGTAGAATATGTTCTTTTTCATTGGAGAAATTGTCCAATCAGTCTTAAATCTTATTGTACGAATGTCAATTGAATCCTAAATTTTTTAATTTCGTCAATTTAGTCTTCAACCTTTGTGCAAAATACTAATGTAGTCCTTCATGTCAATTTTCCTCGGAATTCTCTGACAAACTAAATTGGCGAAATTGAAAAGTTTAAGACTTGAATTGACATCCGTACAATATGATTTCTGACTGATTTGTTAATTTCCCACCTCCCATGAACATGGGATTAATATGTGAGAACACAGCTGTAAACATAGACCAGAAAATCAAATAAATGACACAAATGGTCCATGAACTTTGGCACAATGTGCAATATGGTGCCTGAACTTTAAAATTGTTCAATGTGGTCATCGAACTTTTGGTACATGTTCAATTTAGTTCCCGGACTATATGAAATTGTTCAAACATTGAATATTTCATACAGTTCAAGAATTGAATTGAACCCGTACCAAAAGTACATGAACCACATTGGACTAAAGTAAATGGACCACATTGAATAAATTTAAAGTTGATGGACCACATTACATATTGGATCAAAATTCAGGGACCATTTGTATCATTATCCCGTAAAAAAAATCAAGAAACTTGGTTTGACTAGCCATTGTGTTTGACACTAAAAAATAACCCAAGCCTTTATGGGTCGATGGAAGTTCATATCAAGTTGTTGACAGTGCAACCAATAAATACAATCACAAATTGGCGCCTAATGCAGGTCAGTGTGATGTGGTTGATGATGTTGTCGATGAAAGTTGATGGACTATGACCATTTATCGACATACGATAACGGTATGTGGCCGATGATGTTATCGATGAAAATTGGTTGATTAGGACCAATTATTGACATACGATGACGTTATGTGGCCGATGATGTTATTGATGAAACGTGATTAATTAGGTCAATTATGGGTATACGATGACAAGGGGTCGATCACAGTAGTGTAAGCGAAGATTGAAAAAATAAATGTTAAGTAAGAAGTGAATGAGAAGATATCTAGTGGTTTGTAACCAATTGTGGATAAGAACGTGCGGTCGAAGGGAATCAAGTCGAGTCCTAAAATCTCGGAGGTAATTAGAATTTGAAGATAACCTCATTCCAATGGTTATATTTTGTACAAAGCTATAAAAGGCCGAGCGGAATGGACCTGCAATCAAAAACACTTCTCCCCTTTCTGCAGTTCAATTTACCGATTTATTATTCTTATTTGCAATTCTTTGTTCTATTTAGTTTAGTGAGCCTTAGCAATCGAAACTACACACATCGTTTCCTGTCCGAATCGCCACAGAACCCAATTCATCCAACAAAACCAAAGATCCGAAAAGGTACTTCGTCGACGAACCATTTTCGGCCGAAGCACATTGAATTGATTTAGATTCCAATAATGCAACCACTATGTGAATCTAATATAATTTAATCTATTCAGCCAACTCCAAAGTTGCCAAGATTTTGTTACACCCCTTCCTACTCCCCGGAAGAAACCCAAATGAAAGAAAGAAAATGCCAACGTTCTTGCCATATCTTTTAAAGTTACGGTTAGTCATGCCAGCATAAGAGCATGACTATGCACCGTCGGATGATGTAGAGCCTCGCTCTCTGTTCTCTGATCGCCCCTCCCACTCCTCTGCTCGACGCTCTTCTCTTTGAAGCTCCTCCGCACGAAGGACTGTTCATCATCGTCTTCATTCTCAATTCTCCAATGAAGATCGCAAGTGTTAGTGATGATTTTAGAGAGAGAGAGAGAGAGAGAGAGAGAGAGAGAGAGAGAGAGATTTCAATGGTGGGAAATGGGGATGACTAGGTTGGATTATGGAGAGGCCGGCCGGCCCCTTATATAGTTGGGAAGAGAAATAGGTTGTGGTCCCCCACGCCCGCAAATGATGTACTAGGAACTCAGGAAGAGCCAGCGATGGCCCATGGGAGAGCGTGCCGTGCGCACGAGACCCACCAGCCCGGACCATCTGGATCCGCACCCACTACATTAATTGGATTCGTACGTGCTATATGTCATAGGCAAACTGATCATTTGATCATTCAAGCAATTTCTTAGTTGGTTTCTACTTTATTATCCTATTACGATGTGTTGATTTAGCAAAGAAAAATAGGGAATCACAACACAATGGCCTAGGCGATTGGAGTCTTGACCTTGTGTGAGAAACTTATATGGCTCCAAGGAGGACCAATTAAGTAGTGATCTAATCTTAATCGCAGAGTCCGAGTTGTATGTTAACTGGAAATGTCGGTTTAACTTGATTTTTAAGTTCTCAATTGCTGGGCCTCTTGTATTTTTCATGACCTACGCCTAACGAGGTCGGTCAGCGTTGCACGTGAAGTCCCCTCTCGGCTTTCAATGCCATTTTCAATTTTAAATATGGAATGGACATATCATTAGCATCTCATTGGCTCTGGTTTTGTTTTGAGATTTTGAATTGGGGACCAAAGTTTATGCGCAACTTTAGGCTCCGTTATTTCGCTAAAAATTTTGCATTTCTGAAAAAATACTTTCCCAAAAGTCTTTTTTTTTCCCCGGTATCTAACTGGAATCTAAGAATTGTTTTCCTTCGTTTGGAAAGGAAAACTTAAATTGATTTTCCAAAAAGGCATGCACTATTCAAGTAATATAAGGGATACCCAGCTGCCGAGGACCTGAGTACAGGCAGTGGGATCTTGGGCTTGGTTGCCAAGGAACCGGGCCTTTGAGCCAGTGACTTGGGCTCCGGGTTCGGCTACCTAGGCATGGACGTCGTGAACCCGAGCACGGTCAATAGGACCCATGACTTAACTATTGGGCACTCAATCACGGGCATCGGGATCCTAGGCCTAGCCTCAAGAGAACCGAGATTGGCCTTTTGTGGACCCAAGCATAGGCACTGGTGACTTTGGCACGGGAGTCGGGTACCCAAGCATGCCGCTAAGGACCTAGTCACAGGCACTCAGGTCCCAAGCCAAGCCTCTATGGACTCGGACCCAAGTGCCCGTGACTTGGGCTTCAGAGCTAGGTACATTGGCATGGCTGCCGAGGATTCAAGCACATGCAGTATGGTCTTGGGATCGGCCTCTGTGGACCTAGGCTCGAGGGCCGGTGACTTGGGAATGGAAGTCGGGGCCCGCCCTTAAGGGACCTGGCCCAGCCTTTTTGGACTCGACCTAGTCGCCTGGGAATATGTCTTATGGACCCGAGCCGGGAGATGAACACCCGAGCATGATTGCCGGTGACTTGGGCACAAATACTAGGGTCCCGAGCTTGGCCTTTGTGCACTCCGGGCTCGACCTCAATCCAGGATCTAGACATGGGGGTCAAGGTTTCCATGCCCAAGCGCCCAGGTCTCTGGTTCAAGCGCCGATGTCTAGTCGCATTATGAAAAATGAATTCTGATATTTAAAAGAAGAATCATTTTCCCAAATTTAAATATAGACTTTTCATTGAGTATGAGAATGCTTTTCACTAATTCATTTTTCTAAGCGATCCAAACGCGGAAAATGTGAAAATATTTTTTTAATAAAAAAAATTTCGCGAAATAAACGAAGCGTTGGTGCAGACTAATTACGAGTGATCTGACGCCGCTAGCCCTTAACTAATGGAGAAGCACTACTATGGTTGAGCCAGAGATTGTTCTATGTTGTAGCTTTTTGTTTAAGTTTGGCTACTCTTAGTGGAGGACCAGGTTTAATGATTACTCTAAGCGTTAGGCTTTTTGTTTTATTTTTCTCACACATATCTTTTATGTATATATATGTATGCGATGCGTACGGATCAAACCCAGACCTGGTAATTTACCAACAAGGCCGCGTGCCTGTAGGCAGCTTTTTGTTTATGTTGTAGCCTCTCTTTTTTTCTGACAGCCCTTCCAATATCTCTCTCCCTCCATGTCTCGTCAAACACCCAACACAACCATAACTACTTTCAACGCATAATGATATCCGAAACCTACCGATCAGGACATAAATTACACGGATCGAGGACAATTTAACCCAAAAAGTAAAAGGCTAACCATCCAAGCTCTACATTTACTTGGACAATTACTAGTTAGGCCAGTTCATAATTTGCCTATGCTCCTAATCATGCCACAAGTCAAGCCTCTGCCCACTTGATAAGTCGATAACAGGTCATTAGCAATGCAATGCACTATTATAAGAATCATATGAAGCTATTAGGCTATTTTTCAACCTTTAATTTTAGGAACAATGGAGATTTTGGACCTCATATACATTTCTCTACCAGAAGGTGGAGCAAAGCAATTTCTTGACGATTTTCAACTCACGATACAACCCGACCGGCAACTGCCACAATGGGACCTAAAAAGCGATTCATTATTACATGACTCCGGTGCATGCGAGCCCAATGCCATGAGTCTTAGGACAATGTGGGCTCACCTCATCCAAACCGTAAATGTCAAGATGAGCTCGCACGCATCGAGATTATGCCAGATTGAACTATCCCAAATCGAAGCACCCGTGCCGCCTGGATTACATCACGTAAGAAAGAAACGATTACATTCAAGTGCCATCACAAATAAGAACAATTCACTTATGGTCCGAAAACAGATTTCCACATGCAGCAATACGACGACGCCCAATAACTTATGTACACACTCACATCGGGGAAACGAAATATCGTCAAGGGCGGAAAGGAATAATTAAGTAAACCCTCAAAAATTAGAAGTCGGAAAAGCGGAAACAGATTATACCTTCACCGCAATACGTAAAAAAAGAGAGATCCTCCCACCATGATGATGATTCACCCGCGCTGAAAACGACGTCGTATCCTCCGAGTCCAACTCTCTACCACAACCCTTAAGGAAATAATAAAATGAAAAACCCCCCAAAAATTGTCTCTCTCGGCTTTTATTCGGATTTAATTTTTACCTTCCTAAATTCGATTGGATGAAAACGTCATTTCCCCCAAAAAAGAATTTCCTTGTTTTTTCGCCTTCGCCTTCGTTTTCTCGACAATCACAGGGAGTCCGCCGAAAATCAAAGCTTTCAACGACCGTAATTCTCGCAGCTTTTACGCCTGACGGTGACACTCTTGTCCCCTTTCGCTCTGAAATTCTCACTCCACTCCCCCTTAATCACGCTTTCGCCCCCGCCGTCGCTCCGTCGTACATGCCCCCGTGCTCAGCTGTCGGAGAACAGCGACGGGTGGCGCAGCAGGTCGTACGGCGCCCACAGCGAGTCCAGCGGGCACGGCCGCCGCGAGTCCAGCCGCAGCCACGGCTTACCCTTTCCGCTCCAGTGGAGGAGGCTCACCGGCCCCGGGTGCAGATCCCGGCACTGCCCCCTCACATTGTCCCCTCCCAGCCCGTGCTGGTTCCACCGGTGCTCCACCCCCTCCACCTCGCCGGCGAACACCAGCAGGAACGGCGGCAGCGACCCCAGCTCGTAGATCCTCTCCCTCTTCTGTATCCTCATCCATCTCTCCAGCCTCTCCGTGTACCTGCCCTCTCGCCATCTCCACAGGTCGATCACCATCACGCCCGTGTTGAAGTAGCACGGCCTCCGCCCCCAGAGCGCCGCCGCGTGGGCCGGGCTGGACCAGAACCGCGGGGTGAAGTAGGCGGTGAAGTTGGCGTGGCAGTACTCGGGGGCCCCGAGGACGCGGTCGCGGAGGTCGATGGACCAGAGCTTGGCCACGTCATCGACGACGATGAGGTCCGAGTCGAAGTAGATGATGCGGCGGACGGAGGTGGGGAGGAGCTCCGCGAGGTACATCCGGGCGTAGTTGAGGGGCTGGTCCAGGGCGCGGCGGACGGAGTAGGTGATCTTGCCGCGGACGAGGTCGGCGTTGAAGTGGTAGAGGCGGAACGTGAGGTAGGGGAAGGTGGAGGCGATGGTGCGGCGGAGGTCGGGGCGGCGGCGGGAGGCGGCGACGAAGTGGAAGACGATGTTCTCGGGGCAGGAGGCGTGCTGGAGGACGGAGAAGACGCCGGCGACGGAGCCCCGGAGGTAGGTGGTGTCGAGGGTCATCGCGATGTGGATGGCGTCGGCGTCGGCGTCCCCCTGCTGTGGGTGTGTGGGCCACGTCGTTTTGGGGCATTCTCTGCCGTTACGGAACGCGGGGGCTTCTCGGAACTCCGGGAGGTCGGTGACGACGGCGGAGGAAGCGGCGGAGATGAGGAAGAGAGGGAAAAGGAGGTAATGGTGAGGTGGCGGAGGCATGGTGGTGGGAGGAATCGAGAATGGGTCTGACGGTGTGGTTGACCGGTGTTTGACGAGAGAGTGAGTGACAGAGAGAGAGGAGGAGGAGGAGGAGGAGGAGGAGGAGGATGGGGGGTATTATGGGAATTTAGTGAGTGAGGGTGTCCTTTTGTGGTTTTTTTTTGGGGGGGAGGGGATAAGAGGGGATGTGCCAGGCTGGAAAAGACAGACGCGTCTTCATGTCTGTATCTGACGATGATGCGCGCGCTCTCTCTCTCTCTCTCTCTCTCCATTCTTATTCTATTCTTGCCGTTTTCATTAAAGCGGGAGGTCGTTTTGTTAAAGTTAAATGGGAAAACGGCAAACGAAAAAGGAAAATCTAATCCAACGGTGGTGATTTGCAGGCTACGGATCACCGGAGCAGCCGTACGCACGTACGTGCCGCACCCACGAGTCACCTCCCCCTTTGCTGCTGCCAATTTCATTCTAATGGAAAGCAAAGATTATCTAGATTGACCAAACGTTCTCTTTGGCATTCCATCAAGTCCAGCTTCATCCATAAAAAAAAGCTTGCTGTGACTCTGTCTCCTCCAATTAACCATTAAAGCAATCCACATTGGATCCGCCATAATTTCGGTGTACCAAGAAGCGTAGCGTCAAATGAACGATTTGGAAAATATTTTCTTAAAAATGATCGGTTATATCTCTCGAAAAAGATTAGTCAATAGAAAATATTTTTATTTTTAATAACAATTCGTGTTTTTAATATTTTCGCAGACGATGAAAATATAGCCCGTTCACGATACGATGTATCGTTTTTGAAAAATAAAGTTATGCAAGTTATTCATTTTCTTCGAAACGAAAAGGAGAAATATTTTCACTCTGAATGCATCAATTATTACATGACAAGAGAAGGGGCTATATACCAATTACTAGCGTATAGTGGGGTGAGATGTCTTGGGTTAATGTCTAATGGATGCTAGAATATGCACACGACTTTTGGTCAATAGATACATTTCTTTTCCCAATGGAGATGATCCGCTAATCATGTGTTTCGTAGGTATTGATGATCCGAAGCAGTTGGGTCCCGCATTCCTCCAATCACATGCCGGGATGGGTGTTTTGAATTTAATGGCACGAGGGGAGTAAAGTCAAGGGATACTATCGGTAAGTTTGGTTTGGCTTTGGAGAAATGCAAAAGCCTCTAAATGAGTTTTTCGAAATACAAGTAGTATTTTGTAAAGTCTATTTTAAAAGCACATTGAGAAGCAACTTTGATTGAATTGCCCTTAGGTAAAAACTACACTTTGCAAATGACTTTTGTTGTTCTTTTTTTTTTTTTTTTGGTTAAAAACTCTTGCCAACGAAACTCTGCCGCCAACAGGCTGAACTGACTGCTGGCCAGCGTCGCTTGAGGTAGCGCGACCCCAAGTGACACTGCCTGAGGTTGGGCAACCTCATGCGTTACCTAGGGTTGCGTGACCTCAGCCGTGGCTGGCCGACGCCAGAACGGCTTGCTGGCTGCCTGAACCCTCGATGGTGAGGTCACGGGAGGTGAGAAAATTTCCAAAATTGTGAAAGTTGAGCAAGAGCAGAGTTGAAAAAAACAATTGTCTCTGTATTCTGGGAATGCAATTGCATTTTCCCAAAGCTCTCTAAAAATTTGTCAAACGCCGTTTGCATTTGTCAAGGAAGTTTTGGGCCCAGAGGGTTTTGGCAAAGTCGAACCAAACGTGCCCTTAGTGGGTAGATCCATAATTTTGAAATTAGCGCCGGGATGCATGAGTACAAGAAAAAAAATCGCTTGTTATCATCTCATGTGATCTATTGGGGGCAGAAATCACGCGTGCATTCAATCGGCGTAGTGGTGGCCACGGGCCGGTTTGGGCCCAGAACCTGCGGGTTGACCGGGCCCGCCGGTCCCGAACAAGAACCTGCCCGGCCCATAAGAGCCGGTTCCGGGATACAATTTTTGTGAACCGGCCCGGAACCGTTGACCGAGCCCGTCGGTCTCGAACAAGAACTTGCCCGGCCCATACGGGCCGGTTTCGGGTTACAATTTTTGTGAACTGGTTCCGGGCCGGTTCCGAACCGCGTGGAAACCCGCCGGTTTGGAACCAGCTTATAACCGTTGCCTTGCAAAGGCCATTTGGCCCATTTAATCTTTTTTTATCAAATAAATCTATCCTAAATTCTATAAATATCCATTTTCATCTTTCATTTTTTCTCACAAATTCTCTCAAATCTATGACTCTGTCAATTTTCTGAATTTTCTTTCCACTCAATTCTCTCAAAAAATGGCAAGTGAAAACAGAGGTAGTGGCAGAGGAAAGAGCCCGATGGGAAAATCCGATCATCTTCATGATCCTCGTGATTTTGCATATTGGGGAGACGATGTTGATGATATCAACATTATTCCCAACGTCGAGCACGTCCCAACGCAAGAAAGTCTGCATCCTCCTCCTACTAGTGTCGAAGAAACGTCAACAACAAAGGAGCTGGAACTGGATGGTACATCCGACATATGGGAACACTTCACGAATGAACATTTAGGCGGAAACAAGTATCAAGTAAAATGTAAATATTGTGGAGCAACATACAAATTTACAAGTGGAGGCGGTTATGGAACATTTAAAAGGCATCTAAGGTCGAAATATCCAACGCAAGTAGGGATCGACACCAGCCAACAATAAATTTCTGGGTACGCCAATTCTAACGCTTCTCCTTTATTTCGTTATAATGAAAAAGTTTATAAAGAAGAATTAGCTAGATTTGCTGCCGTTGAACGTTTATTGTTTAATTTTGGTGAAAAAGTTGGTTTTAATCATTTTATACAAACTGCATATACTCCACAAGTAAAACTTGTTTCGAGAAATACATTTAAACGCCAACTTTTTGATATTTATAAAAGAGAAAAAGAAGATTTGAAAAACTTTTTTTATGAATTTCAATGGACGTGTACATATAGGTAGCGACATTTGGAGTGATCCTTGAAAAACTCATTCTTATATGGGGTAGGCGATGATTGGAACATTCAAAAAAGAATTATTGCATTTCGAGTTTTTGATGATAGGCATACAGCAATTAATATTTATAGAATAATTATGCAAGTTTTAGAAGAATATTTTTTGGTTAATAAAATTTTTTCAGTTGGTTTTGATAGTGCCGCGGCAAATACCGCTTCCATTCCTGAGTTAGAAAAGATTTGCAAACCCGCTTTTGGTGGATAATTTTTTCACGTTAGATGTGCTTGCCATGTTTTAAATTTATGTGTACAAGATGGTTTACAAACTCTTGATGTTTTTCTCAACCCAATAAAGATATCAATTCAATTTTTATGGAGACATCCTCAAATTATGAAAAAATGGGGCAAATTTTGTAAAGCAAATAGAAGAAGACCAAAACGATTTTTAAGAGATGTTCCAACTCGTTGGAATTCTACGTACGAGCTGCTTAATCAATCTTTTGCATATAAATATTTATTATGTACATTTATTTCGAATAATATTTCTCAAATTAATTTATTCCCATAAGAGTGGGATATTTGCAAAAAAAAATTAAATCTTTTAAAAAAATTTAATGATGCAACTTATACTTTATCCAGTGTTTATTATCCTACTACGCATTTATTTTTAATAGAGTGTGTTAATATTGCTGGTATTTTTGAAGAAAATGAAAAAGATGATCAATTAAGTCCGACTATTATGGCAATGCGAACGAAATAGCTGCATTATTATAGCGAAATTCCTCTTATTTATTTGGTTGCTTGTGTTTTCAATCCATGTACCAAATTAGATGGTTTATGTGATGATTTGAATACGTATTATGACTATTTACATTTGATTGAAATTATAGATATTAGAATTATACAAACAGTAGTTAAAAACGCAATAATAGAAATGTATAATGAATTTTCTAATAGATATAATGTAGGGGATAGTGGATCTTTCAAACCTAGTGACGTACAAAGCGGGGACCTAGGTAGAATTAGTAGAGGGTACAAAATGCTGATGAATAGGCAAAAAAGACAAAAGAGAGCAACATGAAATATTTCCGAAGTAGAGACCTATTTAATCACTTTTTTTGAGTTTAGTGAATCCGAAGGTGGCACAAATTTCAAAATTCTAGAGTGGTGAAAAAGGCATTCAACCCAATTCTCAATTCTCGCTCTCATCGCAAGACAGGTTTTAGCAACCCCTTGTTCAACAATTGCGGTTGAACAACCATTTAGCGCTAGAGGCAACATTTTAGACGACCGACGTTCAAGATTAGCTCCGGAATCGGTAGAGGCTCAAGCTTGTGTCGATGATTGAACAAAGGCTCAATATTGACAACAAGAGATTGATCGCAGCAATGAAGCCGAATTCTTCGATGATGGAGATACCACCGCCACGGGTACCGATACCGGAACCGGCGAAATGGGTAGTGACGATTTGACGATGAGGTAAGTATGAGATTATCAAAGGTAAAAGAACTACATGGGCTTTGATTCTTCGATCCCAAGAAGATATGTAGGCACTTAATGATAATTCATTAAGTTCAAGCCCCTTCCTCTTTTCTTTCCCTCCCAAAATTTGATTACAATTTGTATTTGATAATTTATTCTTTCATAATTTCATAATTTCATAATTTTTTTTATTTCATAATTCATTATTTAAAAATTAAATTTGATAATCGGAACCGAAACTGAAACCGAAACCGGAATTGGTCGGTTCCATTTCGGTTTTGAACCGGAACCGGGCCTTGAACAGGCCTGGAACAGCCGATTCAAAACCGGAACCGGAACCGGCCCTTAAAGTTCCGGTTCCGGTTCATAGTGGCAATGAACCGGAATTGGCCGGTTCCGAACCATGGCCACCACTCAATCGGCGGGGTACATTAGTCAAGGATCGAAATTACGGAGGTGTAAATCTCAATTTGGTATGATCATGCATTTTAGGCTGCGTTGGAGCGCAATGATTCAAAATAGGATAGGATGAAAAAAAAACCTAGAGTAGTGTAGTACATTTTTGCACCTGGCATGCAGAAGAAGCCAAGCGAAAGTTTCAACTTCCCATGGCTTTTTGAGATCTAAGATCGATTGGGGGACGACTTTGGACCCCTTTGTGTTTTCCGTTTCATGTGAGTCGAGCTCCCCAAAACGACATCATTCCGAATAATCACATAAGGCCATAGCCATATAGGGAGGGAGGGTGTTTACACACACGCACACGGTGTACTATTCATCAACAAGGCCTCTTTGGAATCCAACGCGGGACTTTGGAATGTTGCAATCGCCAGAATGATTCGGTTTTTCATTGTTGTTTCACCTAACTATGGGTCCGTATTGAATACGCCTCTCGAAATGAGACTTGGATCTTTTGGGGGGGAAAATTGTAAAAAAAAAGTTCTTTGCCTATTGTACTTTTGCCAATTCAGTCCTAAACCTTTTGTATTTATACCAATCTAGTCCTAAACCTTTTGTATTTGTGTCAATTCAGTCCGTCAGGTTAACTTTAGCGGACCGGCGCTGAAGGGGCAATTTTTAATAATATTTTAATATTTTTTTCATTTTAAAAAAAAAAATTCACAATCAAAATAGAGATTCAGTTGAGAATAGCCCAGCCCCAGAGACAACCTCCCCAGAAACCTTCTCCAGCTCACGATGAACTTCCCAATGGCAACAAGAACCCATGTTTCATCAAATGCCCAACACTACAGCAAGAACCTCGAATCTATTTCACCAAGCCAATGAGCTTTCGCAGTAAAAAGTTGGGACAATTGCTGATTTCAGGACAGACCACAGCGACATCCCCCTCTGCAGATCTTCAGGCATCAGCAAAAGACTCATCAGTTCAAGAAGAAAGCGAGAAGATCTAACTGCCCAGATCTGGCTAGGCTCGGCCGTTCCCCGTCGCTCAACAACAGCGCCGGCCTCGCACAGCAGCCGGAGGATGAAGAGGAAAGAAAAAAGCAAGAAAAGAAAAATAAATAAAAAATAAAAAATTTAATTTGACAAAAAATATATATATATAAAAATACTAAAATATTATTAAAAATTACCTCGTCAACGCTGATCGGCGTTCACATTAGCGCCGGCTAGTCAAAGTTGATAAGATGGACTGAATTGGCACAAATGCAAAATGTTTAGGACTGAATTGGCAAAAAAAAAGGTTTATAATTGAATTGGCACAAATGCAAAAAGTTTAGGACTGAATTGAAAAAAATGCAATAGGTTTATGACTTTTTTAACAATTTTTTCGATCTTTGGGTGAATGAGTCCTCATCTTGGGATTGACTCGAGGGTAAGAATGTTCCTATGCTTTCGGCTCAAAAACTGATGATTGTGAGTTAGATTTGGGTCCCAAGAACTCGTGTTTAAGTAGGAGCTATGAAGATGAGTAGTAGGGGGTGATCGGTTTCCGGTTCAAAAAAATTGGAACCAGAAATTGGACCGGACAGTTCCAGAATCGGGCAGTTCTGTTCCAATTTTGTTTCACCCAAAAAAATGACCTTTTTTTTTTATAAAAAGAAGGGAAAATTCCAAAAAAGGGCCCCAAGTCCTCTCACATTCTTAAATAAGGGCCCCAAATGAACCTTGATTCAAATAAGGGCCTGAAGTGCCCTTATTTTCTCAAATAAGGGTATGAAGTGAACGTTATTTCAAATAAGAGCCTGAAGTGACCATGAAATCTCAAAAAGGGCCTGATTTCAAGGGCATTTTCGTCATTTTCCTTATTTAATTTTGTTTATTTTTTTTTTCTGTTTCCTTCAAAATTAACAAAATTTTTTTAAAAAAGAAAAAGAAAAAAAGACAACACTTGCAGAGGCGGGAGGGCTACCCCTCCCGCCTATGGCCGTCGGCCCACCGTAAGTGGGGGGTCTGCGGGGGCGGCGAAGGCCGGCGGGGTCGCCGGCGCTTCGGCGAGGGCCAGAGGCCCTCGCCAAAATCGGGAGAGGGTCGAGCCCTCTCTCGGATCTGGGCCGGGGTCGCCGGCCCCCGCCCCGCCCTGACTAGGGGAGGGCGTCGACCCTCACCCTGGTCATGGCGAGGGTTGGCGACCCCCGTCCGATCCTGGGCGAGGGCCGGTGACCCCCACCCGGACTTGGGCGGGGGTCGCCGGCCCTCGCCGAGGCGCCGGCGACCCCGCCGGCCTTCGCCGCCCCCGCAGACCCCCCACCTGCGGTGGGCCGGCGGCCACAGGCGGGAGGGGGCAGCCCTCCCGCCTGTGGGGCGTTTTTTTTTTTATTTTAAATTTTTTAAAAAAACAGAAAAATAAAAAAATAGGGAAAAAATAAATAAAAATGATAAATGAGAAATGACGAAAATGCCCTTTAGCTCAGGCCCTTTTTTGAAACTCTATAACTACTTCAGGCCTTTATTTGAAACATATTATGCCACTTCAGGCCCTTATTTGAAATAATGTTCATTTGGGGCCTTCATTTGAGAAAATGAGAGGACTTTGGGCCCTTTTTTGGAATTGTCCCTAAAAAGAATACTAGTGTTGCACCATTTCACTGTAAACACGTTTGTTGATCAAATGGTTATATTGTTGTTTTTTCATGTTGAAAACCATGGTTCAATTCCGTATGTTTAAAAGTGTTTTTTTATAACATGTTTATACACATTCACCACCGATAACATCATTTTGCCATATTTGGGACATTTTTACCACAAAAATGAGTTCTTTTAGCATCACACATTCACTGTGTGATTTTTTATTTTATTTTTGTATTTTTTCATGTGTTCTACACACTTGCAACAAATAAAATCATTTTACCAAATGTGGGGCAACTTTACATTGAACATGGATAAAATTGGACACATTTACAGCACAAACATATTTACTGGAAAGAGCCGGAGACGAGGGGTGGTGATATTTTATGGATAAATTGAAAAATGTGAGTACATTTATAAGTCATTAATGTTTTGATTCCTTCAATGTTGTTTCGAGAACACGTTTAGCATTTTACGAGGACTCTTACTACATTAACAATACATGTATTGCTGAATTAGGTTACGATACCATAAAGAGAACATTAGCCGTCAGCTCCCGGTTCCCGGTTCTCAGGAAGGTTCCGGCGTTGGAACCAGGAGCCGATCGGTTCAAGGTTTCCGGGTACAACCGGACCCGATGCCCACCGCTAATGGGTAGTTGTGCTAGTTCCACTCTAAATAGCCTGCTAATTGCAGTCGTGCCGTGAGTTATCAAAAAAGAAAATAAGCGAGCCATGGTCATGTGATGTGTAGTGAAAGACTGGAAATCATGAGAGTTGGACCTTGATGCTCTTCAAGTGGGCTTGGATGATGAAATAATCATTTTCACTCCTTTTGGGCCAGGGATAAAATGGTTGCTTCAGCTTCTGACAATGATTCAAGAAAGAGAAACACATACCAGGTCCACCTACAATCTAAAATACTTTGTACAAGTTTTATATACGGTTGACAATACATGTAAAAATCTCAGTTATGTAGTTAATACGTTAAGTTTTATGTGGATTATCTTATCCAACCGTATATAAGGAAATTGGTTTTCTTCTTTCCGCTCGACGGACAAAATTGAGGTTTCGTTAGATATCTCCGACTGGAATTTTTTATTACATGTACCTAAAGTCGGCATTTGATACGATATCCTGATGCATAGAATCAGGAATCTTTCGTTGGAGTTTCACTCTCTTTCATCGTCCAGGTTGCTTACATGTCTCTATCGACTTAGTTGTTCGAGAATCATGTTCTCAATTGGGGAACGATTGGTCTGGATTTGTATTAGTTGAACACATCTCTTTTAGTTACGAAGGTCTAATTGCTAATGTAAAAAACCGATGCCTTCCCTCTTTTGTTTTTTTGTCTGTTCTTTCTCTAACTCCGACTTTTGCTCTTTCTTTTGCAAAGCGCGGAAGTCGAACCCTGCACCTGTAATATTAACGTCCTCACTGCCCAATTCATTTACCAACAGGGCCACATGCCTATTGGCGATGCCTTCCCCCTTTTAAGAGGTGGAAGTTTGATGTGTGCTGTTGAAATCGAGTAGGCAACTATTCAGAATCATATTTCATATCCCAAAAAGTGGGAAAATTGTCAAGAAAGTCCTAAACCTTTTGAACTTTTGTCAATTTAGTCCAAAACCTTTTAAGTTTGTCGATTCAGTTTTAAACATTTTCAAATTTTACCAATTCAGTATAATTGGTCGGAAATCGCTGATGTGGACGCCGGCCGTCCTACGTGACACCGTCGGCGCTAACGTGGATAATTTTTAGTAACATTTTAATATTTTTTTTTTTCGAATTTTCATGTATTTTCTATTTTTTTTTTCCTTTTTTTTTCTTTTTTATTTTTTCCCTAACTCACCCAGTCTCAACCTCTGTCGGCCTCAGGCGAGGGCAATCCTCACCGGCGGCAGGCGAGGGCGACCCTCGCTTGGGGCTGGTGGGGGCGGCAGTCGCCCTCCCAGGTGAGGGCGTCAGCGCTCTAGGCCGGTGAGGGCCACCCTCTCCTGAGGCCGGGTGATGGCGGAGGGAAAAAAGAAAAGGAAAAAAAAAAGGAAAAGGGAAAAACAAAAACAAAAATAAGGAAATAATAAATAATAAATAATAAATAATAAATATTTAAAAATTTGAACCAACTTGTTTCAAGCACGTTATAAGAGGTAATCCGTCTAACCCTCTTTGTTTAATATGATTTTGATTGAAACGCACGAACAACGCCTCTGGAGATATATGTATGGGTTTTATTTTTGCTGCGTTTACTATTAATTTTTGCCTATGCATGCTATGTGTATCCCAACAGGTTGAACCGCTGGTGTTCACGTCAACGATTACTGGCCAATATTGGCTGGATATGCTCAATTGACAAAATGTGAAAAGGTTTAGGACTTAATTGACACAATTAAAAAGTTTATGACTGAATTGGCCAAAGAATAATATATATGTGTGTGTGGTTTCTCATTAATCTGTTTCCTGAGAACATAGGGAGAAGAGTAAGTGAAACTAACATTCCAATTTGCACGAAAGGCAGCTGCTTCGTTTTTGTACGGAAAATGACATGGAATGACAAACGACAAAGACAGACGAGTGGAAGCAACGTGACATCTTTGTCTTCCTCAGTCCATGACAACTTATCCAATAATAAATCTTCACTTGGACGTTAGGTTTAGAGGCGACGAGATAAAGAAGTGGAAGGGAATAACCTTGTCTGATCAAAAGTTGAGTGGTACGTGCGGTAGGTCGACGAGGGTTTCCAAGAGAATTTTCGATTTGTCTGTGCGGATCTGCTGGCCAATAGAGGCGATAACTCCTCATGAAATATGAGCTGCGACCATAGAGAACCTTTAGGCAGACCTTGGTTACTATTTGGAGATGGAGTTGGGATTTATGTGGCAAGAAGAGTAGGTTTGTTATTTTGGGCAGATGGTTGAGGAGTCGATCCTTCTGTTGCCGAACTTCACGCGTCGGAAAACCATCCCATCACATGCTCCAAGTCTCCAAAGACTTACGGAGACAAAACATCCACATGGTTTCGATTCCCACGTGTCAAATAATCGAACTACGGCAACAACGTGTCAATTATCATTGGCATATGAAGCTAAGTGTATAGTCTCCTGGGGGATTTTCTTTTTTCTCTTTTGTTCATGTTTTATCTCGTGTCTGGTCAAGCCTAGGCCTTAGCATGTGCATGTGCCCTAACATAGAGCAGTTTACAAATCATTTGTGAGATTTGAATGGGGAATATTATCCGAAAAGTCCTAAACCCATTGCATTTTTACCAATTTAGTCTTAAAACTTTTAATTTTGCCGATTGGGTCTTAAACCTTTTTCACATTTTGCCAATTGAGTCCATCCGACCAATTTTGGCCGGAAATTGCTAACAGTGGACGCCGGCCGTCCTACTTGGCACGGCCGGCATTGACGTGGACACTTTTTAATATTTTTTTGATTTAATTTTTCTTCTCTTTTTCCCCTCTTTTGATCATGTTTTTCCTCGTGTTTGGTCAAGTCTAGGCCTTTAATTTGTGCAAGTTCCCTAACACAGAGCAGTTTACAAATTATTTGCGAGATTTGAATGGAGAAAATTGTCTAAAAATTTCTAAACCTATTGCACTTTTGTCAATTAAGTCCTAAACCTTTTAGCTTTGTCAATTGAGCCCCGAACCTTTTCACGTTTTGCCAATTGAGTTTATTCGGCCAATATTGTCCGAAAATTGCTAACGTTGATACCGACCGTTCTACGTGGCACGGTCGGTGCTGAAGTGGATAATTTTTAATAAAATTTTAATATTTTTTCAAAAAAATTTATTAATCATTTCTTTTTTTTCCTTTATCTTTTTTTTTTCCTTTTCCCTCCGTTGGCCCCAGGCAAGGGACGCCTAGCCATGGGCTAGCGAGAGCAACCCTTGCCTGATCTGGCAATGGGCTGCCCCTAGCGAGGGTCACCCTTACCTAGGCGGGCGTGAGCGGCCCTCGCCTGAGGACGGCGATAGCCGGCGGAGGGAAAAATGAAAAATAAAATAAAAAGGAAAAGAAAATTAAATTTTCGAAAAGTATTGTAATGCTATTAGAAATTGTCCACGTCAGCATCGATAGTGTCACGTATGATGGCCGACGTCCACGTCATCAATTTCCAAACAAAATTGTCCGAATTTAATCAATTGACAAAACGCGAAAAGGTTTAGGACTCAATTGGCAAAATCAAAAGGTTTATGACTGAATTAGCAAAAATGCAATGGTTTTAGGACTTTTTGGATAATTTTTCCGATTTGACTCAGCGATAGTGAGTTGGAAGTCTCCACGCGCCATAAACCAACTGCACTACGTTAGGGATTTAAGAAAAAAAAATCCTCGAAACAGACGGTTAAGCTAGCCGATCAAGTATATCACTTTCTGGACGATCTGGACTCGGGAAGGAAAGAGCCACTTGAAGTGCGATGAGAGATCCACAAAGGCTTCGCACTTTCTAACGACCATTCTGCGATTGATTAGAAAAACCATCTGACCACATGGGTGCATTACCAGAACGCAGGAACTGTCACTGGGAAGGGAAGCCTGATATTTGGGAGTGACGGAGTGATGATGGGTTAGGTGGAATGCATTTAGGGCGGACCCAACAACTAGATTCGAAACCAGGAGGTCAAGATGGTGAACAATTGTTGTTCTTGTACTGTTCTGCAGAAAAGTCCTAAAGTGGTACTGTAGTCATGGAGCTTACCTAATGCTGGGACCATAAGAGGGTGGGGAAGAAACCTTCAAGATCCGAAGGTTCTAATTTACCGTAAAAAGAGTTCCATATTGATGTGTCTGCGGAAGATCTAATTAAAACTATGGCAATCGATTGCTTATATCGTTTATAAGATGATGAACGATAAATGTTTTCATTGCAAAACATTCGTTTTTCGCAAAATAAATGGAGTTATGGATACGTTTGTTTCACTGAAAACTTCATGATAAAGGAAAATATTTTCTATAAAAATCATCTTGAAAAAAAATTGTTTGTTTTCATTTGTTTGGTGGTTTTAGGGAAAGTAATTTCCTTCTTGCCAGAAGGTATTAGTTGTTTTCCATCAATCTAAACTTGTTGGTTGGGAAAATTACCAAAAAAGTCATAAATTTTTTTTATTTGCCGATTCAGTCCTTAACTTTTGACATTTGTGCCAATTCAGCCCTTTTCGATCAATTTTGGCCAAAAATCGTTGACTTGGCATAGCCTACGCTATCATGGTGTGACTGATACTGACGTGGATAATCTTTTATAATATTGAAATATTTTTATGATTTTTATGATTTTTTTTTTCTCTTTCTTTTTTTTCTTCCCTTTCTTCTTTCTCCAGCTAGTCGCCGAGGTCCGGTGACCGGCCACAGGCCCTTGCCGGTCTTTGGCGAAGCTCGCCCCCACCGTTCACTGGCGAGGGCAAGCATTGCCCGTCCCTAGTGAGTCACGACCTCATCGACGCTGGGTGAGTCTCGCCCTCACTAGTGGCCGACGGGAGAGAGCTTCGAGCTTCGCAGTGGCTGGCGAGGGCTCTGGCCGGTGACCGAGGTCTAGCGACTGGCTTGAGGAAGAAGAAAGGGAAGTAAAAAAAAAAAGGAAAGAGAAGAAAAAATAAAAATAAAATCGAAAAAATATTAAAATATTATTTAATTATCCACGTTAGAACCGGCCACATCACGTCAGCAATTTCCGGCCAAAATTGACCGGGTGGACTCAATTGGCACAAATGCAAAAGGTTTAGGACTGAACCGGCAAAAAGCAAAGGTTTAGGACTGAATTGGCACAATTGCAGCAAATTTATGACTTTATTGGAAATTTTCCCATGTTGTTTTAAGTCCATGGAACATGTTTTTTGTAGATCAATTTGTTTTCCGTCGTCCAAACATCGGAAAGTCGGAAAAAAAAAAACCTGAAAACACATTTTCCTTCAAACAAACATATGTTTCCCAGAAAATGAACGACTTGAATAATATTTTTCTATAAATAATCGCTTGTATTGCTTACAAAAATAAATTAACAAAAAATACTTTTCATGGTCCCCAAAAAAAATATGTATTTATTTTCATATGCAATACATGCAATCATTTTTAGGGAAACATTTTCCAAATCGTTCATCCTCCGAAAAACAAATGGGAACTGATATAATAATCAATCATCCTCACCTCCATACCTAACTCTTCCATGCCAGTCAGTCTCCGGACGATGACGATCTAACACCCGTTCACATGATCTCACGATCTCCGCAGATGTCCCAGCCCCAGTGAAGCGGGGTGAGATTATGAAGAACGTCTTTGTTGGATGGCCTTTTAAATCCGAGAGCAGTCGGTACACCACGACAGAAACTCAAAGGACAAAATTATTATCCGAGAGATGGCCGAGCACATGGTTGTCTCGTCTGGTGTTGAAAATTGCGGAACCTCAAAACGACGACCCCCATTTTCACGGCCATTAAGTACGGGCGAGAAAGTTGTACCGGACAAGCTTTAGGGCTTCAGTGATGAGAGGGCCATTTGGACATGGACATGGACGTTGGATGTCTCCTGCATCCAACTGTTTCTGATCTTTGGATCGTTCTGCAGAAAAGTCCTTCAAGTTGAACTGCGACCGGCAGAGCTTTCTTACCGGGTGGGGGACCGAAAAAAAGGGGGAAAAGAATCCTTCAAGATTTGTGGTTGGGGAAGTGGCTGATTGGTCAAATGCCTTTCGAAAGTTACAAACGCCCATTTCAACAGCTATAACCGATAGCGAGAAAACTTGTACCAAACGAGCTCCGCACGTCAGTGAGGAGGGGCTACTTATCAAATATTAGACGAAGAGCCCGCTTGGGAAAAAGTACAAAAAAATGTCATAAACTTATTACATTGGTACCAATTCAATCCTAAACGTTATAATTAGACCAATTTAGTCCTAAATCTTTTTGCATTGATACCAATTGAGTCCATCTGGCAAATTTTAGTTGAAAATCGGTAATGTGGACACCGGCCATGCCACGTTGGACGGTTGACGTTGACGTGGACATTTCTATGAATTTTTATTTTTATTTTTTGATTTTGATTTTGATTTTTTCGTTTCTTTTCTGTTCTTTTTTCTTTTTCTGAGGGCGTGCAAGGGCCGTAGGTTGACCCTCGCCGGTCCCCGCCCTCAGTCATAAGGACAAAAAGAACATAAAAGAAATGAAAAAAAGAGAGAGAAAAAAAAACCAGAAAAAATATTTAAAGATGAAAAATGTCAACGTCGGCACCAACCGTGTCATGTCGGATGGCCGACGTTCACGTCAGCGATTTTCGGTCAAAATTGGCATGATGGACTCAATTGATACCAATGCAAAAAAGTTTAGGATTGAATTGGTACCAATGCGATAGGTTTAAGATTTTTTTGGTACTTTTCCCGCCTGCTTGAGATCCACAGTTGATTTGAACTAATATTTTTGAGTGGTTTAGACTCATTGCACGAGTTCGAATCCTCACACACCCAAAATTCAAATAATCCCCACATTTTGATGTCCATTCATTTGTGGGAGTAAAATGTTTAGATCAATTTGATGGCCTAGGCTAAAGTCACGACGCACAAAATAAAAATATTTTCTAATAAAACTTGTAATTCGAATCAAGTGTCGAGATAATGATCAAATAATTATAATGTTCGAAATAAATATTACGATTGACATATCTTATAGATACAAACTAAAAGGACCATTTGTTAAAACAAATCAAAACTATGTTAGGACATTTTTCATCCGGCGCAATTTTTCAGATCATTCCACTAAGGCATTAAAGCAAACAACGCCTTTCGACAATACGAATACGTTAGATATTGATCATAGTATACAGAGGTTCCAAACAATTTCTTGGACTAGTGTAGAGTTTAGACGTGGCTAAAAATTTGCAATTATCACTTAGTCAACTGATCATCCGCAGCTTATCTTCCTACTAGATATAATGTTTGTTGAACTGCAAAATAACTCAGAAGAAGATACTGAATACAAATCTCACCACAAGTCTAAAATCATCCGTGGCATCAACTTGAGCATATAGTGATCTCGCACGTCGAAACAGTTATTGGGTATTCGAGAAAGTTTCAACCCGACCATCTGATCTAGCTAACACACTTCCTAGACCTACCCAAAACTTGGGGATGTGTCGCAAGTTTCCACCAATTTTGGTGCAGAATACGCATCAAAGCTGAGTATAGTTTTGCATAGTCATTGCCCTTATCTACTATCTTTCAAGTTCGTACTGCTTCTGACTAGGACTGCTCGGTGGAAACCCACGTGATATAAAGTCGACACACGCACTCTCTGCCGTGTCTTTTTTTTCGAAAGGATCCTATACTTGTCGTGAGGAAGTTCCGTACAGATTTCACTTGAAGCCTGAAACTTGAAACCTACACATCGAAACAGGTTTCTCTTTTTTTGAAGCCTGAAACCTACCATTTCACAGGTTCCGGGATCGGTTCTAAGGTCTATCCAAGTTCCACATTTAATCTTAATTGAACGATTGCAGTGAATCATCACCTTTAATAACCATAATTTGCTGTTATAATTCACTGATCACAATTCATATTTAGACACATGAATAAATCTGAAATATTAACAAAATAAAAGTCTCAGTCATAAATATCACGAAAAATGAAAGTTCGGACTAGTGGTTCCACATTACACACTCATCATCGGACGTCATAGAATACGGCAGGATCGCGCGAAGACATATTACAAAAAAACACACAACAACTTGTTACAGGTTCTAGGTTCCAGGTTTTAGGTTCCATCTACCTAGAACTTGAAACCTACCCGTCGAAACAGATTCCCCAAATTTTGAAAAATGAAACCTACTTTGCATACCTTGAAACCTGAAATCGATTCCAGATTTCAGGTTCTACCCTGAAATCATGCTCACCCCTAGCGAGGGAGTAGGAAGGCAATAACCAGCATCCAGTCCGAGGTGGTGCCTCTGTGGTCGTTCCAGGATCGTTCCTCTCGCGAATTCTTAGTAGACCATAATGAGGCATTTGTTTCGTAGCTTCGACGAGAAAAGATGATGTAAATTTCTTGGGATGCCGAAGTATTTCGTGAGTTAGTAACATGTTTCGACACGTTTAGTATG
This sequence comes from Lenwebbia sp. NSW1173648, assembly GCA_029784005.1. NCBI lineage: Eukaryota > Viridiplantae > Streptophyta > Magnoliopsida > Myrtales > Myrtaceae > Lenwebbia > Lenwebbia sp. NSW1173648. Next base: position 6,078,201 of record JARCGZ010000011.1, read on the forward strand.
TTTAACAACTTAATACAAACTCACTCGTCACGAGAATCGCTTTTCTTCTTTTCGGACGTTCGCGTGGCACACGACACTTTATGTTAGCACTGTTACGAATGTGTCTCGACACGACGACTTACAAACTCATGAACGCAGCCTCGTGTCGTCCGTCAATAGTTCATTGTGCGCCAGCTTGGTTGCACAAATAATCATGGCGAACACTGATGCGACGACATTGAATTGGGGGCATCATTTCCCTTTGTAAGGTGGTCGCTCCTCCTTTTGCTAGGAATCGAGTGCATCATACGGAGACAGCGGAGTCGAGACGGGAACTAATCCTTAGGTTTTTACACCCTCAGCTATCGGTCAAGGCACTAAACAGAGAACTTAACTATGGGTCAGCCAGCATAAGCAAAATAAAACCCTTAGGTCAATGGGGAAATTTTTATTAGGTTTCAACTTAGCATCTTCCCACAAAAAAAAAAAAAAAAAATGGCAAGAACCATTGGGCATTTGACAAGTAATGTCTCTTATCTTATCTGCACATATCATAATTAACCCGTTCGACAGTACTTGTGCGTTGATGCGTATATAAAATGACAGGACAAAGATGGATCTTATTCTAATATTCAAAAAGTATTTTTGTCACATCATCAAATACTAAATCGATTTTACAAAGGGGTTGATATCTTTAGCATTATTCGAGGATGAAGATCTAAAGCAACGAGTCGTCCTCTTTACTCTTTGTTGACAGGTAGCTGAAACACGACCATATGCGTGAACAAAGATGAGCTAACGCATGAATGTCCCAAGCCAGCCTCACTATACTAACACCATTATCTTACCTTGAACTTTGCTAACCTCGCCCTCTCCTTAAATACATCCTGTTTTCTCGGACCCAACAACACGAATTGGACCAAACGCCTCGTGCTCTTGTACCCACCCTCAGTCTACTCATATTCTACGAGGAACCAAACCCAAAGCCCCGGCTTTCGAGCATGACGGCACCGACATCACCCTCAGGCCGGGTCCTCATCATCGGCGCGACCGGTTTCATCGGCCGGTTCATCACGGAGGCGAGCATCGAAGCGGGCCGGCCGACCTACGTCCTCGTTAGGCCCGGCTCGAGCGGCCCCCGAAAGGCGAACGCCGTCGAAATTCTGCAAAAGAAAGGCGCGATCGTCGTGCATGTAAGATTTTTGGCATCCGGTCGGACGGCATTTGAAGAACCCCTCTAATGTTGGTCTTCTGTCTTTGTTGAGAATTTTGTAGGGGTTGATGAACGACAAGAGTCTCCTGGAGGCGGTACTCGGGGAGCATGAGATAGAGATTGTGATCTCGGCCGTTGGTGGCGCGCAAATTTTGGATCAACGCACTTTGGTGGAGGCCATTAAAGCTGTTGGTACCGTTAAGGTATGCATAAAGAAAAGATCCTTGATTTAGTACCAAAATTAGCATTATGCACGAACTGTACACTAAAGCACCTTTATACACATCAATGTCATCGGAAAATATGATCTTTTTCCTCGTATATCTATATATGGTCGATGCGCATGTAACTTTACCTATTTAGCTGAGTCACACGTCGCATGGACCCAAGTAAGTAAGTTTAGCGATTGTTAATGCATCGAATTCTTTGTATTTATATGCATAATTGGCATCTTAAATATTAAATGATTTTTAATACAAGATCGAGATATTTGATATCATTTATGACATAAAAGTTGGGAAGGGTTAATTAAGGTTTTCTGCGCTCCGATTTCAGAGGTTCTTGCCGTCGGAGTTTGGGCACGACGTGGACAGGACTGATCCGGTGGAGCCAGGTCTCACCATGTACAAGGAGAAGCGCGAGATCAGACGGTTGATAGAAGATCATCACTTGCCGTACACCTACATCTGCTGCAACTCCATCGCCTCTTGGCCCTACTACGATAACAGGCACCCTTCCGAAGTACTCCCTCCGTTGGATCACTTCCAAATCTACGGCGATGGGACCGTCAAAGGTATGCACCAGATCAAAGTAGGGACATACTCTTCTCACAAAAACATAGCAGTCGGCAAGTCGTTCACAGGGATGGGCGGCGAGGCGGCGCCGCCCCCTCCCCCCGGCATTTGCCGCGTGACTCGGGGGCCGCGTCGGGGGAACGGGCTACCTCGCGCGGAGCAACCGGGCCTCGTCCCACTGTGAGTGAAATCACAGTATTTTCTTACAAATTATAAAAATATTCTTATTTCAACATTATCTGAAGCTAACGATTTATAAAAATTTACAAAGTACATAACAATTCATAAGATTTATCACCAACAACCACCCCAAATATAAAAAGAGAGGAGTTATAGTGCAAGTATCTAATTCTAATACGTCTACTATAGTGGATAAATGCCCACATCTTGAGTTGGACTAACAATTTATACTTATTATATGCCCACATTTCGAATAAGCATCTCCGGAAGTGCATATGTCATGTGGGACGGAGGGGTGGGGCCAATATGCCTGCCACGTGTCATCTATATTCGTTGAAGGGGGCATGCTTTTTCTTTAACGAAATAATGATAATGCACGAAATGTTGCTTTTTCCTCTGAGCAATTATTAAGTACACCTTCCATTAAACGACAATGGTAAAGTTCATGTGAAATTATTAACTACTACTACGTAAAGAAATTATTAACGAGTGCTCCGAAGGCATTTTATTTGAAACAAATTCAATTCTTACGGCGTTAATTTCGTAGAACCGAATCAGAAACTATAAAAGAAAAAAAAAATCATCAGCTTATTAACAAGTGCCTCTAAGATAGTCATTAACAAAACCCCGGGGTGTTAAACTAAGCTCGCATTAATCGACAGCACCTTGTAGTTTTTTCTTTCCCCTTCCCAATGTGCGCGTGTCCTCGTGCTTTACGAGAAGGAATTCATGTGGCGTTGTCTCGTTGGCTTGTCGGGAAACGAGCCCAATCTGCTTCAAGGAGTCGGTGTTGGTCAGTACATTTGATCTTCTTAATGAAGATTCTGTGACACATGAAGCCAATCCAGACCCACCAAATTTTACCAAACGATAGTTTTGTGTAAACCTGTCCCCCCTCGCCCACGTGTACGAGAGAGTAGGGACGTACGAGTTTGACCGGCATCCAGAACCCCATGTTTTTAAAGCTATGAGATTTTTTGACTTGTAGCTAGATATGCAGCAGCTTCCAAAGCAAAGGGATCTACGGAACCTTTTATCTGTTTATAAAGGGGGTACTGGGTCAACGTAGGAGGAAGTGGGAAGAACGGACAACGTGGTATCTTTAGGGCTCGAGTACTTCCGACCGTCTGGTTTAAGGATGCCGGATGTTCCGGAACTTAGCTCCGGCGTCTAGGTTTCACAGCTGCAGCGGCTTGCCGGAAAAATCATATCGGGCGGGCTCTCGGGAATCTTCATGGCGACCCTTTTCTTTGGATTTTAATTTGGTTTCGGAGTCGTGACGCGCCGGTGCTCGGTTAATGTAATGCCGAAGGGTGAGAAGAGGAAAACTAGTCGATCTTTCTTCAACTGCAGTTACCAACTTGCCACAGCGCCGATGTAAATAGTATTCTATTTCCTTTCCAACTGCCTGCAGCTTAAGATGGTCACTCCTGGCCAATTGACACGATCACCGGATGAGACCTAGAAACATGTTTTATTGTCTTGGTCTCGAAAAACACCCTTAATTATCACCACTGTGACATAACTAATGAACAATATCAAAGGGTAGGTGGTTCACATGTCAAATTTGTTGCACGCAACCAACTGAACTAAGAAGGCTGCTTTTTATTTATGACGTTTCTGAGGCTTTTCGCAGCTTATTTTGTTGCCGGGACCGACATCGGGAAGTTCACCATGAAGACGGTGGACGACGATAAGGCGATGAACAAGTTGGTGCATTTCCGGACGCCTTGCAACAACTACAACATGAACGAGCTCGCGGCCTTGTGGGAGACGAAGATCGGACGCACCCTCCCTCGTGTCACCGTCACCGAAGAGGACCTCTTGTCTGTCGCCGCGGGTACAAACTTACTCCGAGTTAAATATGCGCCTAACGTGTAATTAGGGGATTTCAGTTCCTTAAGTGAAATGTGGATAACAAAAATGACCTTACTAGCTTGCTTTGATGCAGAGAATTGCATACCTCGGAGCATAGTCGCCTCGTTCACTCATGACATTTTCATTAAAGGCTGTCAAGTTAACTTTTCGGTTGACGGCCATAATGATGTCGATGTGAGCAGCCTCTACCCGGAAGAACCCTTCCGCACGCTCGACGAGTGCTTCAGTGAATTCGCCGCCAAAATGGGGAAGAAAGTCCATCCCAATGGAGAAGTCGCTGCGCAGAACCCCGTGATGCAGGCAGAAAAGACCATCGCAAGAATTCTAGGTCGGTTCTTGCAAACTTTTGGATCTTTAGCTTACGATTTGCTTGTTCGCCGGGGGTACAAATTAATCCGTAAGCGGTAGTTTACATTCTTCGGGAAGTTGGAATTCACTCCAATAGTCATTGTCTTCTATTCTTGGCTCCAAGGGTTGCTTCCAAGGAGCACTCTGGCTTTATCGGATTGCAATTGACCTCATAGAGTGTCCCAGAAGGAAGTGTTTAATAAATATTGTCTGCAGCTTTAGATGGTTCATGTGATCTGTATTTATTGGAATGCTATGTTCTGAGTCAATTTTAAAATCTTGTCAATTTGAATCTTACTTCTCTATCTTCTGTTAAAGTCTCCTCTGCAGCTAATCGCTAAAGGGATATGAGAACTACGGCAAGCAGCACTAATTTCTTTTGTTTCATGATCCATTCTCTCAATTCTGCTTTCAACTTTTTGTTTGTTTAAAGAAAAACTCAAACTTTAAGTATAGTCCTAAATATATCCCAAACTTTTTTTTTTTTGTATAAAAAGAATCACAAACTTTAATTTTAGTCTCAAATCTGCTCTAAATTTTTTTTATCTAAAAAAAATCTTGAACTTTTAATCTAGTCTCAAATCTGCCCTCATTAGCCATCCGTCCAAAAATGACAGTTAGTTATTTTATGTGGCATTTCAATATCAGTAACGAATCCATATCAATAAATTAGCATGGAAAGTTTTCTCCGAAACGAAACCATTCTTTGATATGAATAATAGGAAAATTTTAGAGGCAACTAACGACAGTTTTTGGATCGTGGGCTAATAGGAGCGGATAGAGATGGGCGGCGAGGCAGCACCGTCCCCTCCCCCCGGCATTTGCCGCGGGACTTGGGGCTCGGGGAAAAGGCTAGCTCACGTGGAGCAACAGGGCCACGTCCCATTGTGAGTGAAATCACAACATTTTCTTACAAATTGTGAAGCTATTGCAACATTATCTGAAGCGACGAGTTATAAAAGGATTACAAAGTACGTAAGAGCTTAGAAGATTTATCACCAACAACCACCCCAAATAAAAAAAGGGAGGGCTATTTCGATATCATAATTAAGTCATAGTACAAGTATCTAAATCTAATACATCTCGTAAAGTGGATAAAATGTCCACATCTTGAGTGGTATTAACAATTTGTATGTTCGTAAATGATTTCGTCTATGAAAGTGCCATATGTGGGTCAAGTAGCACCAATACCGACACGCGACACGGCACGTTATTGTTGGAGTTGACGAATACTTCGGGGACCCTTGTTTATTATACCGGGCACGCTCACGTGAGCTTAAGGAAACTGAAGTATGAACCGACGACATGTGACCCCTGCGCACGAAATGCGAGGGTTCGGGGGTCTTGCTGACAGGTCAGGAGGCGGGGGCGGGCAGGGGTTCCGGGGCAGCGCCCTCGAAACAATATTTGGTTTAAGCTTGTATTTAAGTTGGCCCGTTTGTTGTGGGATCAAAGGGTTTCAGATAGGCTTGGGTTTTGGGCCCATTTTTAAGTCATACATATTGTATTAGTATGAGAGATCATTGTAACGAGTGGTTGTGGTGAAAACCTAAAATATAGTGAAATCCCTTTACACGACGTAGCCCTATTTCTTGGGTGAACCTGAGTAAACTTGTGTGTCATTTTTTCTATTATTTGTGATTGTTCTGATTCGATTTAGGATAAATTCTCATCAGTTATTTCTAAAAAATAGAGAATTTCAATACGTTGAGACATGTTATATATTAAATGTATATTTTTATATATATGTCAACAAAAAATTAATTTTTGGACATTTTAACAACTATCGAATAAGTGGATATGACGACATTGGATTGTAAAAGAATAGATATCGATTATTTTCGGAATATTTCCGTATGAAATATGATAAAATGTATTTGGAAGCGACAATATTAGGATAGTGTTAAAAAAACCTTAATTCTTTGAGAAATTGTTTTACTTTGTAGAATTCTAAATAAAAAGTATTCACAATCCCGAGAAAATATTGGATACAGACGTGATAAAGCTGAGGTTTCCAAATCACCATTTATTATGCAACACGTGGCGCAGAGGTCCCACCAGTAAAAAAAAAAAAGGAAAATTTTCTCTCTCGTCTCTCTATGTCTTCACTATCTCCCTCTTTCGCTTTCGTTGCTTCGCAGCCTGGAAAACGAGAAGACGTCGGCCGCCATGGCCACAGAGCTTGAGCTCCGCAGCCATGGCGGCTGCGACCTTTAGGACGCCGATTTGACTAGCTCACGCCATCACGGGCGCGGAGCTCGAGCTCCGCAGCCATGTCGGCCATGGTCGCGGAGCTCGAGCCCACCGCTCGCGGCCGCCGTGGCTGTCGAGCTTGAGAACTCGAGCTCCGTGGCCATGGCGGCCGCGAGCCGTGAGCTCGAGCTTCGCGGCCAGGGACCGTGAAGACGTCGGCCACCCCACCCTCCGCTCTCTCTCTCTCTCTTCAAAGAGTGGTCTTCGTCAACATCAACCTCCAAGTCTTGTCACATCAAGTTAATGTCTCGCAGCCAAATTATCTTTGCGAGAATCCCTCTGCATCTTTCATCTCTTTCTCTCTTCACGGACTTGGACTCCATCGGCCGGCGAAACCATGCTTCCCTTGTCTCTCACCACCCAGTTGGCTTGAAAGATGCCACAAGATCTCTCTCAGTCTCAGATCGATTGATGTCGCTGAGGTCTTGAAGACAACCGGCGAAATTGATGTCAGCGAAGCCTCTGGCTTTTCTCATTTCTCAGGCGATGAAACCCAGATCTGGTGAAACCCAGCCCTCCTCTCCACTGCCGCCTTTGGGATCTGGCCCAGCCGTCACTGTCCTCACCGTCTCCAACGCCTACCTCGCCTCCTCCAACCTCACGCGGCGGCTCTTCCCCACCTCCCTCGCCGGCGTCCTCCTCTACCTTGTGCTCCTCCAGTTCCTCTTCTCCTCTCCCTCCGAACACGCGTGTCGCCGGCGAGTCCGGCTCGTTGACTGCGTGTCGGACGTTGACCGCGTGTCCGGCGTGTCGACCGATACGGTGCCTCTTGGGACGTGTCGGTGCTTCATAGTATGTTGGAGGCGGAGGGGTGGGGCCAATGATCGTGCCACGTGTCAATCTTTAGTCGTTGATAAATTATGACTTAGCAGGCAAGCTTTTCTATTTGAATAATGACAATGCACAAAATGTTAAAAAGAAAGAGACATGGGTGTCGATTCTTTTCCTCTGAGCAATTATTAAGCACATAAAATATGGAAAAAATTTCAAAAAATCTTAAATCTATCGTAATTTTGTCAATTCAGTCATAAATATTTTAATTTTGTCAATCGAATTCTAAATCTTTTCACGTTTTTTCAATTAAGTCCATTTAGTCAATTTTGACTGAAAATTGCTAACGTGGAAGTCGATTGTTCTGCATGACAAAGCTGACCCTGACGTGGATAAAATTTAATAAAATTATACTATTTTTTTCAAACTTTTTATATGTTTATTCTTTTTCTTTTCTTTTGTTTCCCTTTACTTTTTTTTTTCTTCCCTCCTTCCCTCTGCTCGCCTCAGTTGAGGGCGGCCCTTGCCTAAGGCCGGTGGAGGGAAGGAGGGACGAAAAAAAGAAAAAGAAAAACAGAGTAAAGGAAAATAGGAAATAAATAAATAAATAATTCAAAAAAATATTAAAATTTTATTAACGCCAACCGTGCCACGTAAGACAGCTGGCATCCACATTAGCAATTTCCGCCTAAAATTAGTTGGATAGACTCAATTGACGAAATAAAAGGTTCATGATTGAATTGACAAAACTGCGATATGTTTAGGATTTTTTGGACAATTTTTCGCATTGAATATGCCGGTCCATTAACGACGATGGTAAAATTCATGTGAAATTATCAAAGGCTACTATATTAAGAACTAGAGATACTGATTAAGTTTACTTTATTTGAATTCCATAATTAAGGCATTAATTTCGCAGAACGCATTTAGTACATTGAAAACTATAAAATTTCTGTAGTGACCTTGTTAACAAGTGCCTCTAAAATAGTTATTAACAAAATCCGGGGTATTAAACTAAGGTCACATGGATCAACAGCATCTAGTACTATTTGTTTTTCCTTCCCAATGTGGATGTGTCCTCGTGCTTTACGAGAAGTATTAAATGTGGCGGGGCTTTTGTTCCGTGAAGGGGCCGTAGGGAAAAGTACTACGGTGAAGATTGGTTTAAGAGTCCAGTTAATTTTGATCAGAAATTGCTGACTTGAACACTCGTCATTTTATGTGGCACAACGGATGCTAATGTGTATATATTTTAATAATACTCTTAATGCTTCATGAATTTTTATAATTATTTTGTTTTTCTTTTCTTTTCTTCTATTTTTTTGAACGAGTACTGGGGACCCTCGCCCTGCACTGGGCAAGTGCATTGCGGCCCTCGCCAGATCTAGCGAGGCGAGTTGACCCCCATCTAGATTTGGCGAGGACCTACCTTGCTAGTGGCCATCGAGGGCAGCCTCGCCCAATAAGGGCAAGGGCGACCCTTGCCAGATTGGGTGAGGGCTACCCTCATCAAGGCGATCGCCTGATCGTGGCCGCTGAGCTCACCCAGCCCTCTTCGATCACTGCCTGAGACCGGCCACCGACAAAAAGAAAAGGAAAAAAGAAAAAAAAAGAAATCAAAATAATTTAAAAATTGTCCACGTCAGCGTCGGTATACCACATAGGACGACCGGCATTGACTGGACTGCCACGTCAGCTTCTTTCGACAAAAATTGATCGAATGGATTCAGTTGGAAAAATATGAAAATGAATAATACTCAAATGACATATTTATTCGACCAAAAAAAAAATTAGCACATTTAAAAGGTTTAGGACTGAATTGATTAAAATGTTATATATTTAACATTTTTTGGATAATTTTTCTGTGGAAGGTGTAAGTCTTCGTCAATGCATTCACTTTTCTTAAGGAAGATTCTGGCCGATGAATTTCTCTAAGATAGCATCCCAGACCTACAGAATTTAGCAAATGATAGTTGTGTAAATCTGACGTCCCCACGTGTACGATTCAGGCACCATGTCAAAGGAGAGTGGGACGAACGAGTTTGACAGACATGCAGAACACCATGTTTTAAAGCTATGAGATTTTTGGACTTGTAGCTAGACATGTGGTAGCTTCCAAGCAAAAGGAGAAAATATTCGGTGGTTGGCCATGGTGGGGCGGTGGCTCAAGGATGGTGGTAGCGGCCGCTTGGGCAGTGGAGAGCGGAGGGTGAAGGAAGAAGATGGAGAAGAAGCAAAAAGAAAGAAAATTATTTTTTAAAATTTCCAAATCACCATTCATGTGTCAAAATTTAATTGGGTATCAGTACATTAGCGCGCAATTGACGTGGCGAGTGTCAACCACTGAATATTTTCTCAAGCAGAGAAGAGAAAAAGAGGCCAAGAGAACCATTTATCTGTTTATAAAGGAGGACCTGGATCAATGTAGGAGAAAGTGGGAAGAACGGAGAATGTGTTATCTTTAGGACTCGAGTACTTCCGACAGTCTGGTTTAAGGATGCTGGATGTTGCGAAACTCAACTCCGGCGTCTAGGTTTCACAGTTACAGCTGGATGCCGGAAAATCATACCGGGCGGGCTCTTGGGAATCTTTGCCGCGACACTTTTCTTTGGTTTTTCATTTGATTTCGGAGTCGTGATGCGTCGGTACTCGGTTAACGGAATGCCAAAGGTTGAGAAGAAGAAAACTAATCGATCTTCGCTTCAACTGCAGTTACCAACTTTAAGCAGTATTCTTTTGCTTTCCAATTGCCCGCAGCTAAAGATAGTCAGCTGGCCGATTGACATGATCCCCGGATAAGACCTGGAAACATGCTGTATTATCTGAGTCTCGACAATCCCGTACTTATCACCACCGTGACATAAAACTAATGAACAATATCAAAGGGTAGGTGGTTCACATTAGGGATGTGCATGTTCCAGGCCGGTCCGGTAGTCCCGGTCCTCAAATTTTCGGGATCGAGGTCCGGTCCTAGTGAGACCGCTAACACCAGTTGTCACGCCCCGACCCTCGGGCACGCGACAACCCTTCCAAACGTCTCGGGTCAAAAGGACGACATCCCAGGCATGTCATCGACCCATTCATTTTATCTTTTTAATTAGCGCACGCGGAACGAATAATCACCCAGACAATCATAAAAACAACATGGATAGAAAAGCAGGACGGTCACAACTATCAATATCGGCAAGCTCAACAATAAAGATTTCTTTCATTTATTAATAGATATTCATTAATCCACGAGGAAGCTACAGAATCTACTAGCCCATCTTCAGGGCTGCTCCCTAAGACCGACAAAAAGGTACCGGGTCAGGACAGGATTAACTTCTCAACTACTCCAAAAGAGGGGCTACACCACCCTCGTCCTCAACATCACCTTGGACCTGAAAAAGGGTTAACCACGACGGGGTGAGAAATAAATCTCAGTGAGCTAGCGCCTAAGCCCGGCTAGGGCGTTGACTCGCTCAGGCACCCTACACACACAGTACAACACAATAGTATAACGCCAATCACATGCAAGCTTACCACGCCTTGGATCACACATATGCAAGATTCGACTTGACATGACAGTCAATCAACCAAGGCAAACAACCAGAACACCACAATAACTTGCAAGTACAATGTTTCACACGTATTCCGGTTATTAATGGCCACTCGGACCCGCACACTAGGCAGTTGGTGCGCAGCACACTAGGCAGTTGGTGCTCAGCACACTAGGCAGTTGGTGCTCTACCGGCATGACCGGGCATCGTCCCTTACTTCCGGCGACGGCGTCCGATAGTCCGTGTGATTCCGATCGGCACGGCACGGAACTACCAGGAATCCCTGTAGGGGCTTCGGTCCATCCATACTGCGACCGGCATCCGACCAGCCCGGCGACACGGACTGACGTGCATCCGATAAGTCGTGTTATTCCGATCGACACGGCACGAACATATCAGGCATTCCATTATATGACCATACAATGCACATCAAGCAACCAGCTAGTTTATATCTTTGCATTTAGTTCGATGATCACACGGTCGTGCTTAAAACTTGGCCCAAGGCCATTTTCATGCTCAAAGATGCAGTTTGATCCCACGCATGATCATGTGATGTACTAATTATCCACCAGACTTTGCATCTAAATACGGGTGATCAATCCTCATACAGTCAACCACAAACCAATCAGAGCATTCAACAGTTAGGCATTGATCACCACATCAAACAATCGACAGCAATTATAACAATGTACTCGATTAACTGAACTAACCACCGACGGCTACTCCGCCTACCAACCAACTAGTCAAACAATTTATCGTTCACTCGGCTCTGGCTAATCGCTCGCTCGCGATCAACAATTGCAGTCAATCCATCAATCTAATCACCAATTAGCCACAGACAACCTAGCTAACCAGCCTAATTTGTTTAATTGTGGTCATTTAACTTAAACACAGTCTCTAGCTAACCGACCACAATTAATCTACTTGAACGCCTAATTCAGCTAATCAAACTAATCCCGAACGTAATTAGCGACCTAACCGAGAGTTAGGGGTTAACTCACAACTAAACGGTTCAGCGGCGACGACAGCGACGGGACAACGACGACAACGGCGGCGGCGGCGAACGGCGGCAGCGAGCTCCGGCGAGCGGCGGCCGGCTCCGGCGAGCGGCGGCGGCCGGCGGCGGCACACGAGCACAACGACGACGAAGCAGCGGGGTGATCGCTGCGGCACAAGGCGAACGGCGGCACGACGGTTCTCGGGTGGCACTGTTCACGGGCTGAGGTTGGTGGTACGGGGCGAACAGCGGCTGCCCCAGGCAGCAGCTCGCGGTGGCCGGCGACGCGAGGCGAACAGAAGAGGTTGGTGGGTCGACGGGTCGAGGAGCTCGGGTCGGTGAGGCGAGGCCGACGCGACGAGGGACGGCGGGGGCGACGGGACGACGGGCGGAAGAACAGAGGGGAGGAGGCTCGGGTGGGGTCGCGATCGAGAGAGGTGGGGGTCGTGGGCGGCAGCAGCGGCGGCGGTTGAGCTCAGGCGACGGGCTGGTGTGGCGAGGCGACGGACGAGCTCGGGCAGCGACGGAGCACGGGGCCGAGAGGGAGAGGAAGGTCGCGGGTTGCAGGGGCTGGCTCGGCCGACACGACGAGGGACGGCAGGGCTGCGGTGACCGGCGAGCTCGGCGAGGGGACAGGCGGCTGAGGCTGGACGACGGTGGCGTCGCAGCTGAAGGGGAGGAGGAGGCGCGGATCCGCGGGCCTCGGCTCGGGGGTGGCTCGCGGGGCGACGACGGCTGGGCGGGCGACGACCGGAGGGTGGCTGGAGAGGAGTGGCGCGGCGACGGAGGAGGGCGGCGTGGCGGCTGGGCGGTGCTCGGCAGGTGCGGTGAGGAGGAGGAAGAGGAGGTCGGGTGCAGGGGGGGGAGGTCCACGAAAGAACAGGGAAAGAGAAGAGGGGAGGAGAGAGAAGAGAAAAGAGAGAGAAGAGAAAGATGGAGGTGACGTGAGTGGGTGGGGGCAGATGGGGAGGGGGCACGGCAGCCAAGGGGGGGGGAAGAGAGAGAGAGAGAGAGAGAGAGAGTGGGTGGGGGTGAGGTGACAAGGGGGGGTCCCACGGGTCAACGTCAGATTTGAATTTTCTTTGACTTTGAGCACAAAGGGTTTCAGGCGCGAAAGGAGGGTTTCGGGCGCGAAGGGTCTCTGACCGGCACTTCGGGATTTATTAAATCTATCTTCAGATCAAAATAAATCGCGTCCAATAATTGTCCCTTAAACCACAAAAATTCCAATTTTATTTATTTTATGGACTTTAGAATTTCAGGACGTCACAACTCTCCCCTCCTTAGGAAATTTCGTCCCCGAAATTACACCACTATTACAACTCTTCGAACAGAAAAGGGTAACTACTCTTTATGACTTCCTCGCTTTCCCACGTGGCTCTTTCTATGCCATGATGCTGCCAAACAACTTTGACCAAAGGGATCGTTTTGCTTCGGAGCACTTGCTCACTTCTATCCACGATCTTCACCGGGCGTTCCACGTATGATGCTCGCTCGTCCAACTCGATCTCTTCGTAACTCAACACATGAGCGGGGTCTGGCTCATACTTCGTTAGCATCGACACGTGGAAGACGTTATGCACCTTAGCAAGCCTCGGTGGCAACGCAAAACGATATGCCAAAATCCCACTCCATTCCAGAATCTCAAACGGTCCAACATACCTTCGACTCAACTTCCCTTTCTTACCAAAACGGGACGTTCCTCTCATTGGCGACACTTTCAGGAACGCGTGATCACCCACTTGGAATTCCAAAGGTCCACGTCTCTTGTCGGCGTAACTTTTCTGGCGACTCTGCGCTGTTCTGAGTCTATCTCTGATAACCTTGACAACTTCCGTCGATTGCTGTACCAACTCCGGACCAATAATCTTCCTTTCACCAATCTCGTCCCAACAAACAGAAGTCCTACAAGCCCTTGTTGTATGGTAGGGCATCTTGATACTCTGCCGATAGCTGCTGTTGTAGATGAAGTCAACCAAATGCAAATATTTCTCCCAACTTCCCTTGAAATCCAAAACACAAGCTCGTAACATGTCCTCGAGCGTCTGAATTGTCCTTTCAGACTGGCCATCCGTCCGCGGATGAAAGGCCGTACTAGACTGCAGTTTCGTTCCCAATGCAGCATGCAAACTTTTTTCAAAATGTGGCAACGAACTTAGGATCACGATCCGATGTGATCGTCACTGGCACTCCATGAAGACATACTATCTGCCGCACTTACAACTCAGCGTACCTGTCCAAAGCGAAATCCTTTCGCACAGCAATGCAATGTCAGTCTATCCACTACAACCCAAATCGAATCATTACCTCTCTGACTCCTTGGCAATCCCGTCACGAAATCCATTGTGATAAGCTCCCACTTTCATTCTAGGATCTCTAATGGCTATAGCAATCCTCCAGGCTTACAATACTGTGCCTTGACTTGCTGGCACGCTAAACACTTCGCCACGAGCTTGGCTAGGTCGCTTTCATTCCATTCCATCAGTAATACTGCCTCAAGTTCTGATACCTCTTTGTGCTACCCAGATGGATACTGTCATTACTGCGACGGGCTCCCGATAAGATCTCCTCCTTATCCGAAGTAAGACCCTCACGGTCTTTGTCTTACTCAACTATGTGGCCTTACTACGCTTCCACTACGCACTCTGATTACTTGTTTTCCTTAATTGCCACAACTCACAGTCATAATTCAAGGTCATCACCGACGCTAACAACTCACAAATTCATCTGGCAAACCCCACTATGCCATCTACTCATAACTTGCCAATGCTAAGTCCGCTTGCCATGCCTGCCTGTGGTTCTGATGGTTGCTGTCTTACCACGCTACACACCTCACCACGATGCTGTTGGGTCACTGGCCGGCAAGTTCGCGTGGGTCTCAACTCAAAACACGACTTCCCTGATCACTCAGTAAGGCCCTCTCCGACTCCCATTCGGAGGCACACACAAGCATTGACTTTCACAAACTCTCCACCAGGCACTTCCACATCCTTGTCCATAGTACTTCAATCAACGCATCCTTCTGATACTCACCACTCCGATCTTAAAGATGCAATACTATGCATTTTCAAAAATATTTTTCACCTTGAGAATCAACTTTAATGCAATAAACAAGTGCAATGCATGATCATCCTCACCACTCTTTACACACCACTCGCTTTCACATCGATCTCATCAATCCGAACTTCCTAACTCCACAAGCGGCCATCATATCTCAAAGATCAATCGTCTAAGATCAATCTATAACCTTATGTTTGATCATCGTCCAGACAAAGCTCATATGCATTCAATCACACTGGCCCTTAGTCTAAACGTTCGTCGTTCACTTTCTTGCGAACCTTTTCTCATTCATATCACTACTCATGACCATCAATTAAAGTCGATAACCAACACCATTAGAACGCCACACAAGTTCAAACTTACACCTAAGTACACATCCATCATACAAACCTATCCTTTTCTCGCGACTGCTTAAAACCAAAATACAACCGAAACATCCTACCGCAGACACTACGCTATCCTTTAGCGGGATTGATTCAGGGTGTCCTGCGGAGCGTTCCCTCGCAGTTGTCCTCCTTGCGACACCGGCATCTGTCTTTCCAACTGCCTCTGCGGGCAATCCCTAACTTGATGGCCAAGCTGACCACACCTAAAGCAAACTCCCGTCCTAAAAGGGCACGGGGTTGATCCATGCTTCCGCCTACAGAGCCGGCACGCTTCATTGGGGCGGTACACCGGCTTTCCTACCGCGTTCCTTCGGTTGGGAGGAATGGGGTGCTTTCTTCCTATCATCGGCCTTATCCCAAACCGTTGATTATCCCTTGCAGAAGGCGCAAACCGCGATCCAGATGCGGCTGCCCTTTCAGTCATGTTTCTCTCTACCAACTGTGCCTTCTCATACAACTCATTATAATCCTTGAAATTCAGCGGCACCAGCTGATCCTTGATCTCGGGCTTCAATCCCTCACAAAACCTCCTTACCCTATTCGCAGGGTCTTCGGTTATCCTTGGTGCATACTTCGACAGCTCGGCGAACTTCACCTCGTATTGGTTCACAGACATTTGATTCTGTCGAAGACGCAAGAACTCAACCATCTTCTGTTCTCGCGCACAGTCTAAAAAGTACTTTCCATAAAAAGCTTCGGTAAAGGCATCCCACACCGGGACCATACCTTCAGGGAAGATTCTTCCTCGCGTGGCTTCCCACCACGTGCTAGCGTTACCTTGCAGTTGGTAGACAGCTAGCATCACCTTGTCCTCCTCAGAGCACCTCAACAAAGCAAAGGCTTTCTCCAACTCCTCGATCCATAAGGTTGCAGCCTCTGGGTCACTTGCTCCTGAAAACTTCGGCGGCTCAAGCTTTAGAAACTGCTCCACCAACTTAAGCATCTGGTGTCCAACATTCTCGTTTCTAGCCAACAGGTCTTCATTCGGAGCGGCGACAGCTTGGTTCCTAACTTGTTGTCCATCTACATCTTCTAAGGCCTCCAACGCCTGCAGGATCCCGTCCACTCTAGGATCCTCCTGAGATGCCCTTCCTCTAGGCACCATCGCATTACGGTTGCTCATCCTGCAGGTACCTTACGGGGCCCTGCTTACCCCAAAGCAACGCATAATGAAAACTCATGCATACAGCCTAAAACTTAAGCAACAAACACATGCATACGGTTTCCAATCCTACTAACTATCCCAAAACCCAACGCTCCTTATCACTCCAGGCCATGACCAGATGGATCAGGCTGACCTTGCTTTGATACCAAAACGGGGATGTCACGCCCCGACCCTCGGGCACGCGACAACCCTTCCAAACGTCTCGGGTCAAAAGGACGACATCCCAGGCATGTCATCGACCCATTCATTTTATCTTTTTAATTAGCGCACGCGGAACGAATAATCACCCAGACAATCATAAAAACAACATGGATAGAAAAGCAGGACGGTCACAACTATCAATATCGGCAAGCTCAACAATAAAGATTTCTTTCATTTATTAATAGATATTCATTAATCCACGAGGAAGCTACAGAATCTACTAGCCCATCTTCAGGGCTGCTCCCTAAGACCGACAAAAAGGTACCGGGTCAGGACAGGATTAACTTCTCAACTACTCCAAAAGAGGGGCTACACCACCCTCGTCCTCAACATCACCTTGGACCTGAAAAAGGGTTAACCACGACGGGGTGAGAAATAAATCTCAGTGAGCTAGCGCCTAAGCCCGGCTAGGGCGTTGACTCGCTCAGGCACCCTACACACACAGTACAACACAATAGTATAACGCCAATCACATGCAAGCTTACCACGCCTTGGATCACACATATGCAAGATTCGACTTGACATGACAGTCAATCAACCAAGGCAAACAACCAGAACACCACAATAACTTGCAAGTACAATGTTTCACACGTATTCCGGTTATTAATGGCCACTCGGACCCGCACACTAGGCAGTTGGTGCGCAGCACACTAGGCAGTTGGTGCTCAGCACACTAGGCAGTTGGTGCTCTACCGGCATGACCGGGCATCGTCCCTTACTTCCGGCGACGGCGTCCGATAGTCCGTGTGATTCCGATCGGCACGGCACGGAACTACCAGGAATCCCTGTAGGGGCTTCGGTCCATCCATACTGCGACCGGCATCCGACCAGCCCGGCGACACGGACTGACGTGCATCCGATAAGTCGTGTTATTCCGATCGACACGGCACGAACATATCAGGCATTCCATTATATGACCATACAATGCACATCAAGCAACCAGCTAGTTTATATCTTTGCATTTAGTTCGATGATCACACGGTCGTGCTTAAAACTTGGCCCAAGGCCATTTTCATGCTCAAAGATGCAGTTTGATCCCACGCATGATCATGTGATGTACTAATTATCCACCAGACTTTGCATCTAAATACGGGTGATCAATCCTCATACAGTCAACCACAAACCAATCAGAGCATTCAACAGTTAGGCATTGATCACCACATCAAACAATCGACAGCAATTATAACAATGTACTCGATTAACTGAACTAACCACCGACGGCTACTCCGCCTACCAACCAACTAGTCAAACAATTTATCGTTCACTCGGCTCTGGCTAATCGCTCGCTCGCGATCAACAATTGCAGTCAATCCATCAATCTAATCACCAATTAGCCACAGACAACCTAGCTAACCAGCCTAATTTGTTTAATTGTGGTCATTTAACTTAAACACAGTCTCTAGCTAACCGACCACAATTAATCTACTTGAACGCCTAATTCAGCTAATCAAACTAATCCCGAACGTAATTAGCGACCTAACCGAGAGTTAGGGGTTAACTCACAACTAAACGGTTCAGCGGCGACGACAGCGACGGGACAACGACGACAACGGCGGCGGCGGCGAACGGCGGCAGCGAGCTCCGGCGAGCGGCGGCCGGCTCCGGCGAGCGGCGGCGGCCGGCGGCGGCACACGAGCACAACGACGACGAAGCAGCGGGGTGATCGCTGCGGCACAAGGCGAACGGCGGCACGACGGTTCTCGGGTGGCACTGTTCACGGGCTGAGGTTGGTGGTACGGGGCGAACAGCGGCTGCCCCAGGCAGCAGCTCGCGGTGGCCGGCGACGCGAGGCGAACAGAAGAGGTTGGTGGGTCGACGGGTCGAGGAGCTCGGGTCGGTGAGGCGAGGCCGACGCGACGAGGGACGGCGGGGGCGACGGGACGACGGGCGGAAGAACAGAGGGGAGGAGGCTCGGGTGGGGTCGCGATCGAGAGAGGTGGGGGTCGTGGGCGGCAGCAGCGGCGGCGGTTGAGCTCAGGCGACGGGCTGGTGTGGCGAGGCGACGGACGAGCTCGGGCAGCGGCGGAGCACGGGGCCGAGAGGGAGAGGAAGGTCGCGGGTTGCAGGGGCTGGCTCGGCCGACACGACGAGGGACGGCAGGGCTGCGGTGACCGGCGAGCTCGGCGAGGGGACAGGCGGCTGAGGCTGGACGACGGTGGCGTCGCAGCTGAAGGGGAGGAGGAGGCGCGGATCCGCGGGCCTCGGCTCGGGGGTGGCTCGCGGGGCGACGACGGCTGGGCGGGCGACGACCGGAGGGTGGCTGGAGAGGAGTGGCGCGGCGACGGAGGAGGGCGGCGTGGCGGCTGGGCGGTGCTCGGCAGGTGCGGTGAGGAGGAGGAAGAGGAGGTCGGGTGCAGGGGGGGGAGGTCCACGAAAGAACAGGGAAAGAGAAGAGGGGAGGAGAGAGAAGAGAAAAGAGAGAGAAGAGAAAGATGGAGGTGACGTGAGTGGGTGGGGGCAGATGGGGAGGGGGCACGGCAGCCAAGGGGGGGGGAAGAGAGAGAGAGAGAGAGAGAGAGAGTGGGTGGGGGTGAGGTGACAAGGGGGGGTCCCACGGGTCAACGTCAGATTTGAATTTTCTTTGACTTTGAGCACAAAGGGTTTCAGGCGCGAAAGGAGGGTTTCGGGCGCGAAGGGTCTCTGACCGGCACTTCGGGATTTATTAAATCTATCTTCAGATCAAAATAAATCGCGTCCAATAATTGTCCCTTAAACCACAAAAATTCCAATTTTATTTATTTTATGGACTTTAGAATTTCAGGACGTCACACCAGTTGTTTATAGAAATCTAACTCTTGGATCTAAACTAACAACTTCCAATCTCAACCATCCAACATAATAAAACATACATATGACCATCGTACAACCATCACATAAGTACTTATAATCCTAAAATAATGAGAAAAGACTAAATTAAGAAGAAAAACACTTAAAACAACTAAAACAGGATTATGCTCTTGCATCATTCTCCTCGAGTTGGAAAGAATCAAGCTCAAAGTGGGATTACACTTTTACTTCACTGAATCCAAGTGCAAACAAAATAATGAGTTTGCATAATATAGTCTAGACAAAACACAGATTGATTCAAGACAAAACACGATGGTATACTGCATATCAACAAAGATGGTGAAGGTGAGAGGAGCGAGCGCCGAGCAGAACTGCGCTGCAAAGACGAGACGCGAGCGTCAAGCGAGAGGAGAGGAATGAGTGTCGAGCAGAAGATGAGAAAATTAGGTTAACTAGTTCTTCAAAAAATTTAAATTTTATTTTCTAATTGTTTGTGTGTGTATTCTAGGCGGTTCGGTCTGGTCCCATACACCATGGAACCGAGGACCGGACAGCCCAGTCACCGGTCCCATTTATTGGGATCGGGGACCGGACCGCCCCCCTCAAGGACCAGACCAACCAGACCAACCCGGCCGGTCCGGTTCGGTCCCGGTCTAGTTCGATTCAGTTTGCTCACCCCTAGTTCATATGTCAAATTTCTTGCACGCAATCAACTAAAACTAAGAAGGGTGCTGTTTATTTATGAAGTTTTGGATGCTTTTTGCAGCTTATTTTGTTGCCGGGACCGACATTGGGAAGTTCACCATGAAGACAGTGGACGACGATAGAGCACTTAACAAGTCGGCGCATTTCCGACGACCTTGCAACAACTGCAACATGAATGAGCTCGCGACCTTGTGGGAGACTGAAGCTCGGTTGCACCCTCCCTCATGTCACCGTCACTGAATATGACCTCTTACCTATCGCCGCAGGTACAAACTTACTCCGAGTTAAAAATGCGCCAAACGTGTAATTAGGAGATTTCAATTCCTTAAGTAAAATGTTGATTAAAAAAAGACATTGTTGTTAGGATGCACGTGTGAGTTATGTTAGAGAAGTCCCACATCGGAGAATTGATGTGGTGTGAAGTAGTTGATATTTCTTAATCGGCCCATAACTCATTGGCTTAAACTTTTAAGTAAAGATGAGTCCAACTGGATATGCTGAGTGGCTCAGACTTGGGCTCTCTCTTGGCGATCTCCCTAATCTGACCCGGTGTTTGGTTAACGATGTGTCATGTCTCCCGCGAAAGGAAGTGTTTAATAGATATTGTCTCCAGCTTTGGATGGTGCATGTGATCTGTACTTAGCACCTAATCGCAAAGGGGATTTGTGAAAGAATCTTACTTCTCCACCTAACCGCAAAAGGGATTTGAGAACTTCGACAAGCAGCACCTAACTTCCTAAGAAAATCAAGTCGATTTAGTAGTAGAAGCAGCTGTAGCAAATTTGGGTCAAAGTCCCAATTTTATTTCGGACTCTTTTTTATCTCAAAAAACACTCCCAATTTTAGGTCAAATCCCAATTCCGACATGAATTTTTTTTGTTTAAAACAAAAAACCTCAAACTTTAAATTCAATCTCAAATCTGCCCAAAAGATTTTATTGTCTAAAAAAATTACCAACTTTAACTTTAGTCATCTAATCTCAATCTGCCCTTATTAACCCTACATAAAAAATGGCCGTTAGTTATATGATGTGGCATTTCCACATCAGTAAGAAATCCACATCAATAAAGAGATGTGGAAAATTATCTACAAAATGATACCGTTCTTTAATATAAAAATTAGGAAAAAATAGGGATGACTAACTATACTTTTTTAATCAAAAGAGCTAACAGAACAGGTATGAAATTAGAAGTAAAGTTGTGCATTTTAGACCCCCAAAAAAAAAAAAAAGACGACACAAATTTGAGACTAAACCTAAAATTTAGGCTTCTGTTTTAATTCCCAGAAAAGTTCGAGACGGAATTGAGAACGAAGCTAAAATTATGAATTTTTTTTTGGGAATTGGGCGAATTCTTAGAGCTAGGTAAGCTATAAATTAAAACCGAGAACTAAATATACCATCAAATCAAACCCTAGTCTAAGCTCTCATTTCCCTCAATTCAAGCGTCTTGCCTGCCGAATCAAGAAATTAATCACGGTGCTCGCGCCCCTCCTTTATGTAGAGCCGTAAAACTTCACCTAAATTTAACCCTATATATGCCATTCAACTAGATATAATCACTCTGAAAAAAAACAAAAAAACACTAGATATAAATTATAATCACACAATTTAGCCCACTAATCTCTGCCTTTAGGGCCAGAATTGCGCCATCTTCAGCCGGCCTTTTACTTCATTGACTAACCCGAAATGACTAGGAACTACAAACAGGAAATGCAAAATCTACCTGACAAAAGGAAAACCCAGAATGTACTGCCCTGTCCAGAATGATTTTCGCGATTCATCCTGCGTATATTCACATTGTTTTTTGATTTTGGAGTTGGACTACAGCGATATGTAATCGCGCTTGTTCCGTTAAAATCACAAGCGCGAGGGGTTATGAATGTTGGTATTGTCTAGTCTGTTGATGGCTGTAGAAATCTATACTTCATGTACAGCCACCGGCAACCTCCCTTCGATGAAGACGCGGCAGATGGGACACTTCTTACACTTGTTGCAGCAAGACCTGCGAAGCACGACAGCAAGGAAGGGTCACAATGCAGGAAAGGCGCACTCATCCCTGGTTGCTCGGGCCTAAACACAAGATTTACTCCGAGGTTTTTTTCTCTTCTTTGCCACTTGAAAACACACTGAAGGACACGCGATCATTGGAATGTGGGTTTGCAAATCACAACACGCCAGTTATTAAAGCCTAGCCAGTTTTTAGAACTGTAGGGTCGGGGTTATAAACCACACGAACCTCGCATGCATTCTCAATGTCGGAGGAGTTTACTTGAAATGAGAAGAATCTGAAGGTGGATAGATCATATATTTTTATTGAGAGATGAGTAAATAAAGATCCAGAGCAGAACAGGAGATTTTAAAGAGCTGGAGAAGTCAATTTGAGTAGTAGATTAAGAGCCAAGGAGATATCAAACCATATATATCCGTCTTCAGATTCTTCAAAACTTCCACGCTCACATCTCACATTCTAAACCAAAACTTACAACTCATCTCTCTCAGACCCTGATTTACATTTCATTCCCTAGCCTGCCAGTTAGAAGCTTTGGTATATAACGATTAACAGTGGACTGATAAGAGCAAATACCTGCAGAGGGCGTGATGCCGGCAGGGAAGCATGACCACGTTGATTTGCTCTTCGAAGCAAACTCTACAAAGGATCTTTTCCTACAAAACTCACCATCTCCATTAGTGGAAGTGTGAGTATATCCGGAATATCTCAAACAAGATATATCTCAGGCATTTGGAACGAAAAAAATATAGCATCTTATGTCTGGAACATCAACTCCAATCATTTGATAAACAACTTTTCAATATGAACATAGAGCCTAGTGATCAGCAGCAGAGTCGAACACAGAAGATCATCACTTAGTTCTAGAGAGACCACGGCTCACTCAAGGTAGACACTAGCTAGACGAGTGAGCTCAGTTTTTCCACTTCTATTGATTTATCTACTTCGTTTATGCTACATTCTGCAGCATAGTTGCTACCTAACACTTGCATAGAACATATTCAAAAATGCACTGCCAATGAAGACGGAAACATCAATTTGGACCATAAAGTATTGGATGGAAAACACAATCATCTGATCCCTCAGTGAAAGCCGCGAAAAACAAAACTCAAGCATTCTTGGTGCTAAAAACATACATTTTGAAGTCTCTCATACTCTTGCTGGCTGCTTTTTGTTACTTCTGTCTGCTCACTCAGTGCAGCTTGTAATCTCCATATCTGAAGTCAACAGAATTTTAAACACGGAAAG
This sequence comes from Lenwebbia sp. NSW1173648, assembly GCA_029784005.1. NCBI lineage: Eukaryota > Viridiplantae > Streptophyta > Magnoliopsida > Myrtales > Myrtaceae > Lenwebbia > Lenwebbia sp. NSW1173648. The sequence continues at coordinate 6,101,714 of JARCGZ010000011.1, forward strand.
AGCTACAAGCACGTTAACATTATTCTATTAAAGTAGCATTTAGGATCATAGAATCTTCTACAACTGAAAAACAAAGACGAGATACAGGCAAGACTACATCACATGGAAAACAGACTCTTCTTACCTCCCCAACGAGATCTGACTTAGGCAACTTCTTCACAACATCAGGCGAAAAGGTATTGTAGCTGAACCAGACATGGAAAGAACAACACTTAGAAGATTATTCCAGGAGGAGAAGGGTGGAGGAGAGGGATGGGGCAAAGTCAGCATGAATGTGCAAACAAGCTTGCTTTCGTTGTGGTGCACATTCATGTATGTTTTTTGAGGTTCACATGCAAGTGGCTGTGGTGGCCTGCATGCTTGAATGTTTGTTCTTACCTATCTATACACGAGAAAAAGTTCATGCAATGAATTAGGGAAACAACAGAAAAAGGAAAGCAAAAGGTGTCAATACAATTCGAGGCATTTCTGCATCTTATATATGCTTTGCTAGCAAAGACAAATACAGATTTATTAGTCATCAACTAAGAAGACCCTCTCACTCAGAGCCTGAAAATGAGGACATAGAGGGGTTTCTTGGAATGCCAACCTAGAACTTGTGTGAAGACACAACAATATAGCACCTGTGTGAGTCCATGCGAAGTTGATCTTACCAGAGCAAGAGCATCTTTGCAATAATTTGCAGAATTCAAGCCAAAGGTAAATAATCTCAATCACAGCAAAAAGAGTTCTATATGTCAGGAATCAGTCCATCTAACCATATTAAAAGTGCTTCTGGAACTGCCATGCTGTGAGCATTTACTACCACACACAATGATGATAACAGTGATTGTCAGCGCAACAAAAACCTCACAAACCAACACTCACTTGGTCCACACCAACAAACAAGAGCAAGAACACTAGAGATAACAGACTGCATGGAATAGGAATACACACCCAGAAGAGCCACTGCAGAAAAGTCTAGCTCGTTCCTGCTGGCTGGCTTCATCTATTGACCACCAACCTAACAACCTGGTAACATCATTGAACCCATGTCTATTAAGTTTAAGAAGATGCATCTTTGATTTGAATAAATTAGGTTCTCGTACTTTCCAACATAAAAAATTACCTTGACCCATGATGCAAAAATCCAAAGCAATCACGAATTTTCGATGAGATCAGGAAGTAATTGCTGGAACAAGCTCCACTGTGCAACATAAAGACAATATTTTCTATCAATCTATATGCAGCAAACAAGAGTCCAGCTCCTTGCACCAGAAGAAGAGGAGTAAAAACAACTGGAAGAGGGATTTGTTTAGCACTACGAGGTGTTCCCTACAAAATAAGAGAAAGTGAGTTAGTACGTGCACAGCACATAGCCAATGACAAATAAGAACAATATTTTATCGTATCAAATAGCTGAGAGATTCTCAAAATGTAATGGCGTACCTCCAAACGCATGATCAGAAGGATCTGGAAGACAACTATGGGAATTTTCATAATGTGACCTCCTACGTCTTGCAAGCTGCTACACATTCTGAAATTTTGATCGTCTTCTGAAGAAACTATTAACTGTCTGTCCCAGTCAATATATCTGATAGCCATCGAGGATGGACCCGATTCTCTTATGTAAGAACGCCCATGAATAGCTGGATTATCCCACTTCGTGCAAACAAGGAAGGCAAAGCATTCTGCAATTCTGTGGAAGGAGTCCCAGCATCAACTTTAACAGGCAAAGGGACGTGAAAAGGAGACATTGTCAATTACAGTGCTAAACTAACTGAGCTCTACCCGTAATTTATAAACAGATCCCACCAAGTTAGACCAATAACATCACCTGCATGAAGTTGGCAATACATCCAATCAAACATTGGAAAGCACTCTTAGATACTCAATTCTAAAGCATGTCAATTTGTAGCATAAAATCATCCAAGGATGTACTGCCATACAATATAGATTCTGGATCCACAAAAGCTGACTATGACTACCATATGCAGGTCATACATTTTGAGCAGAAGAGTTATCGGAATGTAGTCTTAGTAGCTAAACTTTTTCAGTGGGATTAGGCTTCGTGAATAGTCCCAAAAGCAACTGACTTCGGTTAAATGAAAACTGTTCCCGTAATTTAGCAAACAAAAAGCCAAACATAGCAAAATAGTTAACGGCCAATAAAATCCAAGGGTTAAAAAAAATAGGGGCTATATTGGGGCAAGCAATAATGGCCTTGATTGGAAATCAAACTCATTGCCACTACAGGGGAACACCTCTCGTAACATAATCAAGACATGTTATAATATTCAAAGAACGATTGTCCCGTGTCAATGAAATAGGCTGGAGAAACACCAGCACTAAAAAGTAATATATACATTGGCTTGAAATTTTATGAACTTTAATCACTTCAGACCAATTGTAAAAGGAAATAAGTTGTTCTAATGCAGAGAAATAAGCCAATTACCGCATAGCTTTAGAAGAGTAAATGTCGTTGCAGCAATGCAGAAGACCATAGATATTGCAACCCAGAAGTGCTAGAAGCAAAAAATATCAGAAAAGCAATTAGCATATACTACTGGTTGAAAGATGATACATCACTAAAGTGGTAAATAAATGCTTAATGAAGCATAAACTATCAAGAGACACAAGTCCCATCGTCATTAATAGTAGTTCTTTATAAATCAAATACAAAAGATCAAGAAAGCAAGTCAAGGAAAAAGTATGACTTCGGCGGGACTAGGACAAAAGGGAGGGGAAACTAACAGACTAGATTGATAGAGTTAGGACAAAACTAAGATTGCATCCTCCGTCTTTCAATCACGCAAACAAAATTAGCACAGTCAATCAAAGGTAATCTTAAGAATATCCAAGTAGTACATCCTCAAGTGACTCAGTTCAAACAGGCTAGATACTAAAGAAAATAAATCAACATCATGTCGCACACATCTATCTTCAATAGTCAATCTAGCACGCGTTTCCCAACCATCATTTTGCACACAAGTATCTGTCAAGGAACTATCAAATTGCAGGTCTGAAGTTCAACTGGCTGAACCGGTTCAATAATCACTCAGCAAAACTTCAACCAAGATTAAATTATAGCTCAGCAGAAGACAATTAATTTTTAAGAATCTACTCCTTAGTTCTAAACTTGAGGAGACTTCCCTTTTTAATGACTTTTCTCGTCAACATAAAACCCTGATTAAGCACAAGACCATGAGAGAACCCTCATGCTCCTCACCCCTTAGCAGACCCTCTCCTCCCATTCTTTGACAGGTGAAGCCATTTAAGACCTCCGTTTACCCCTATTGCGTTTAAGTGAAAGTTTCAAAGGGAACAGACCTATTGGTGGTTTCAGTTGAACCGGCTAGTGCGGTCTGATTTTCAAAACAACCTGTTTACGAAAGTAAAGCAAAAAAACAGAGCAGATTTGGTATTCGCCCTATTGGACACCTTAATTAGCTGAAAGGAGTAGGAGTAACATAAATCTTAGATGAATCTCACAAGCATAGGGAACATGCGAAGCCTCCATATATCCAACTAATGCCAGCTTTCTGGAAAAAGTTCCGTGGTGTCCGCTCCTCAGCTAGTAGGAAATGTCCAGATGGATTTTATAGTAGAACACATCCGAGAGGGATATTTTCTATCATATCATACTTAATAAATGTGGGTCAACATTACAAGGATAGGATGAATAGAGAAGGTTTACATGTATTGGAAGAAATTTTTGCTGCCGATAATAGAGAACAACAAAAGAAAATAGAAGCAGTAAAATGGAACTTTCCTAAACCGTGAACTTATCCAATCATTAAGCATCTCTTAGTTGGAACTAACCGTCTACTTATACAGAACGAAGTATGATGACTATTTGTATGTCTATGCTTAAACCATGATCTCCCATCAACCTTTGCTACCCCCAGTTCTCACATTGTCCAATCGTTCCTCTATTTTTCTAGGTGTATCAAAAAGGTTTGTCCCCTCAACCACGAAAAATAATGAGCCACCCATCCAGTGAAACAATAAAAATATAGCATCAACATCCCAAGTCCACTAAGACAAAATTAAAGTCTCTTCCAATTTTGCTCGACAGCCAACATAAATGAGCTAATTGCATGTAAATGAGCAGATCTATACCCAAAAAATACCTTAAAGAGACAGCGCATTTATGGTGTATCAGGAGCTCTAAGAATAAGAACATCACATAGAAGCTACTCTATAAGCATAACAAAAATAGCAATCAATGGAGAACCTTTCCCCAAGCATTGTGATTTCGAAAATGAAAGAGTTACAGACTTACAGGAAGGGTGGCCCATATTGCATCATCAGTCAGGCTTTCATCATCTCCTGGCATTAAGGCCCTGCACATCCTGCATCAAACTGCTGATGGTTAAACCTTGAACGCAAATGCCATATCAACCAATTCCAGGATCCATGATCAAATATTTTCTCTAGACATTCAGGTATGCACTTCTTCATATACTTTGAAAAGCATGATAAAAAAAACTATATTTATTTGAAAGCAGCTGAAAGAACTAGAAAATAGTTTTGCATGACCTGACAGTATTTCAACATGTAACTCTTATAAGAACGTGCCTGTGTGGTTTGTAATAACTTTAACTTAATCCAGGGGCTAAACGAGCAATTCAGTCAGCCACTGGATATGCAAATTTTTAATTTGAAGTAAGACCACATTTAATAATCTTTGACATTTTGTCAACAAAAAGAATTATCAATTAAAAGAAAAGTACCCGATGTTATCAACCAAGACTGCAATCTCAAAGGCCAGTATGGGAAGAAAGAGAATCTTCAAGTCCACAACTGTATCATATTTCAAGTTTGCAGAACATGTCAGGCGGTCTTCTAAGATATATAAATCGATAAAGTTAGACCAACTGATGTCCGGTAACAGGAAAAAAATGAGATGGGTGCAGCGATTCCTTCAAACAGTTTCCATCTAGAACAACTTGCAAGACCATGAAAAACCAATTACTTTCTTAACGGTGAACAAAATAAAATATTCAGCTAATGAAGTTTCCTGCATACCATAGGTCCTGTCGAGATATAGACACAGAAGTAATTCAAAAGATACAAACAAGGGGGTCGCCATGGTAGCATGATACGGTGCCCACTGTTCGAATAAATAAGATGCGAAGTCAGAATATGTTCATGCTTGTAGGACTCATGAGATTTGAGACACTATTCAAAAGAAAATGTCCATGTAAGATTTAATGCACAAGACGTGTCATACATGACGATCATGAGGCAAGGCTGGTGCCGGTAAGGAGAATCTGCCACGTGCTACAACAGCATGAAATAGCCATAGAGGGGCAAAAATGATCCTGCAGGACAATGACCAACAAGAAGAACTATTTAATGATCTTGCATTTGGAGTAGAAGAGGGAGCAAATGGTAAAGTATGAATCCATAACTAGAACCAGTGATTAAATTGGTTGTGAAGGACTGATTAGCATTGCTAAGAATCCGAGTGCTCGAGCTATTACATAAGAATGTGTCAATAAAGTCAACAGAAGCTTCAACCACAAGCAATAGGGGACAAAGTTGAGATATGGCATCCGGAACAAGAAAATTTTTACTTCTTAACTTAAAAACCAAGACGGAACTCTAAGGCTTTGTTTATTCTCAATGGTGCGAAAGGCCTATCCAAGATGACCGACTAATCTCCTAGCGCTCTGCAGAGCAGGAGGTTATAGCCAAAGCTGTGCTTTTGCTCACTCATAAGCTCCATAGAAGCGTGTGGACCACTCCTAAAATGGGATTGACTGGCCCTTTCTCCTAACGCACAGGCACATCTCACGCAACAACCTTGAATTCAGGCTAATTGATCCGTTAGCTTTTATTTGCCTTTATAATGTTTCCAAATTCTGCATCATATAAGTATTGTCTACGTGATTCGGACTTTTCTTTCCTTGAGACTTGATTAATCCATTTGCAATAGCTTACTCTGTGCTTTCCACTTCTAGGGAATCCGGTGGCTACATAGCCATCAGACCAGCATTTGACAAATTATGAGCCCATTCAATTTCTTTGGTTGGACAAATACTTCAAATTCTTTTGAGTTGGCCAATGCAACACCTCGCGTAAAAATTTCATTGTCCATGAAAGGTCCTATGGAAACAAATCACACTCAAGTTAGTCCTCGGTGTTGTTGGCTGTTTCACGATTTTCCCAATGCGAATCACATTTTACCATGCAGAATCATTCATTCCAAATGTGGCACTTGATTAGTGCTGGGATGGTGCCCGCCCAAGGGCAGAATACAACCAATGCCTACCGACATCAATCTCTCTTGCAAAAATTTTCAGTACAAAAACAAAGAACAGGGTCACCCATTACAGGGAAAATTACACAAGCATATGATAGAGCAAAATCTAAGACAATGAATGACAATGATAAACACAGCACCTGAATAAACCCAACTAAGGAAGCCTCCAAAGGACACCAACAACCGCATCTACATCACCTTAAAAATTCTAAAATCGATAACCAACAGAACTAATGCGAGCAACGTAAACAGGAAATGGATCAGGATTTCATCCGCAGACCCAGAAAAAGGCAACGCCGTCAATTCGACGAAACTTACAAGCCCAAGCCAAAAAAAACAAAAAACAAATTTGTCAGAGAGAGAGAGAGATGAGCAAAATAATTCTTGGGCTTTCTTTCCCGTAAAATGCAAGCAACGAAGGACAGGGAAATGGTGGACCCCCGTGGTGGTTGTCAAGTAAAATTCTAAATTTTCCTCGTTAGCGACCCAAACAGAAAAAGCAAAGGAAAAAGAGAGAATGAAAATGATTCAGAGAGAGAGAGAGACTGACCACCAGCGATACCGGACGGAGTGGTCGAGCTTGAGAAGGAAGAGGAGAACGAAGGAGAATAGCAGAGCGTGCGCCACCAGAGACTGCACAGACTTGGCAACTCGCCCCCAGCTCATCACTCTCATGTCGGTGTACATACCTGAGCTACAGTCGCCGATACACAGATCCCCGACTCCGAGAGAGATGACAACTGAACAAGAGTGGAGAGAGGATTTCAGTCGGAGATTTCAAGAGGGAAGACAACCGAAGACCCTTTTGTCTTTGCCCTCTCCTTAAAAAAATAAATAATAATGTTGTCAGAAAAGTGGAAAAGAGAGAATATTGCTTCTTCTTCTTCTTTTTTTATCCCTAAAAGAAAAATAGACAGAGAAATAGCGATCTGATCAGAAAAGCTAATGAGATGATGAGCTGGAGGCCTCGGCGGCACACGTGGCACCGGCTTTGATTGGTGGGCCACCACCGTTCGCCAGCGTTTGTTTGCTGGTGGGACCCACCGCCTGCTCCCGGGGAAAATCCGGCATTCGTTCTTTTCTTGTCCGCTCTGCTGTTTTGCACCGTGGCACGGGACGTGGATGGACCCCATCGCTGATTATTACTAGTAAGACTCGAAAAATATTATGTTTTCATCTTTTCCAAAACTCAAAAGTTTATACACAACAAATATCAAATCGAGTAATTTTTTTTACCATACTCAAACATTGTAGAGAAGAATTGTAATCCTATCCGATCTTGTTTTGCTTTATTAAAAGTCCAAGTTAAAACATGTTACAATCTTTAAATATCAGGTCACGTCTTCATCCAGTGATTTAAGCTCAATAGTAGTTTCGTAAAATTTCACGTGATATCAGAGCAGGAAATATTGAGTTCGATTCTTTCTGGACCTCTTCTTTTTCACACTTCCCAAATGTAAACGTAATCTTCTTAACTTATCAGAATAATCAAAGCAGGCCTCACGATATGAAAAAAAGTTAAATAGTGAATTGATACTTAAAGAAAAGAAATGACCGCACTTCAACATCCCAACGAAATTTGTAGTGCATGAAAAGAATGAAAAAGTTAAAAGAGATTGTTGTGTGAACATTTTGGACAAGTATAGATTCACGTAATCAATAATCATAGAATTGACTCGAGTACGAAATCAAGCAACTTTGTTAGAATACGGAAGCATAAGGAACCACACAAGATAAACTAAAGAATAAACCGAGGCACATGCAGGCCGGTTTAGGAAGGGTTAATGTCACTGTTGATCCCTCTACTTTTATTTGATAAACAACATCGCACCTCAATAATTTTTGGTTCAAAAATGTCCTTATACTTATTGAATGTGCCATCGTTAGTCACTCCATTTTGCTTTCTCTATTCCCGGTCAATTTCTGCTAACATGAAGAATCGAATTGCTGAGTGTGACATCGGAGAGCGCGCACACTGCTATGATTCGGGAAGTCTTTTGAACATAGTGCTAAATAAGCGTCACAACAACCGCGATAAAACTTAAAAGTTAATCGAGAGAAAGTTCGAAGCTCGCGATCATCTACACAGGCACACGTCATTTGACATATATAAGTTTAATCTGTTCTAATGATCATTCAGGAAAGAGATGATTGAAATAAGACAAACACGATTTTCCTAACAAAAACAAACAGAGTTAACGGAGTAAGTTTTATGATTTTATTGCAGTAATCGAAAGTTCTAATGCTTGATTGCACTTTGGAACAAATGAATTTATCCTATTAATTGGGTTGATTGGACTATGTCCAATTTACCTAACTCAAGAGGACCCCTAAAGAGAATGATAAGTGAATTAGTCCGTTTAATAATGATTGTTCCAAACTAACAAGATACAAAAGATACAGCTTACGGTAATTTGTGCCAAATAGAATTATGGACTAGGTAGATAGTTGACACTAGAAAGAAAGCTTGATTAAAAAAGCACTAAAAAGAAAGATTATGTAACTATAGTATAGTAAGGACGAAGATAACGACACATCAACTCTCAATAACCATTACGTCACTATTAAAGAATGCGATAAAGTAATTCACTATCATGAAACACAGTAAAAATAGGGTCCATCTCCTTAAAAAAAAAAAACATTAACCTTAACTTGTCTTTCAATTCTGACCCGAACCTTTTTTCTCTTCTCATGAAAAAACATTAACTTTCAGTTGGTACCCAAATATGACCCTCGTCGAGTTTTCGATAAGTTTCCGTCGAGTACACGTGGAACGACACGGCAAATCAAAATTGACGGGGGCCGGATTTGGCACGTGCTAAAAGTTTGTGTTTTCTTATGAGATAACTAAAAGTTTGGATTGGAATTGGGATCGAATCTAAAGTTAATATTTTTTTTATGAGATTAAAAAATTAAGCTAGAATAGGGGGCATGACATAATTTTTTTATATAAAATAATAACAAGTTTGGGCTAATTGAGATCCGACCCAAAGTTAGTGCTTTTAAAGGAAATTAGGTCGTAAGAATAGCAAAAAATACCATTATTTCAATTGGATTTTTCTCGGGGATTAAAAGTTGTATCACGTATAATCGTTCAGTGAACTCCTTGAAAGATGAAATCCAGGAAAATTACCAAAAAAATCATAAACCTATTGTAATTGTGCCAATTAAGTCTTAATTTTTTTTTTCAATTGAGTCATAAACCTTATGCAAATGTGCTAATTCAGTCCATTTGGCCGACCGGCGCTGACTTGGCAAATATTTAGTAATATTTTAATATTTTTTAAATTTTTTTAAAAAAAATCTCTCTTTTTTTTTGCTTTTTTTTTTTTGTTAGGGACACAGGAGACCAGCCATCGGCCGCGAACCCTTGTCGTAGCTTGACGAGGGTCATGAGCCCTCGCCCAGGGGCCGGCGACCTCTGCCGGTGGCCGATGGCCTCCTGCGGTCCCTAATCCAAAAAAGAAAAAGAAAAAAAGACAGAAACTATGCATATCGCATCCACGAATAAAAAAAGTCCTAAACCTATTATTTTTTTAAAAATAATTAAAATAATTAAAATAATTAAATAATATTAGAAATATTCTTAAAAATTTGATACTTCAACGCCGGCTTACCAAATTGACTGAATTGGCACAATTGCAAAAGGTTTAGGGCTCAATTGGGCAAAAAAAGTTTAGGACTGAATTGACACAATTACAATAGATTTAGGACTTTTTTTTTTAATTTTCTCTATGAAATCGTACTTAAAAAAAAAAAAAAGAATTTGTGCAGTTTGTATAGTCGTTGAGTGGATATGCATTAGGCACCCGGTTCCTTATTTTTTTGCTTTGAACAGAACTTTCCTAGTACGGGAGACATTTTAAAGATAAAGTTTCAAGGCACCACTTATTTAAATTGATAATTTACATGTCATGTGTAGTCAATAATCTAATTTTGGAAGTGCATAAATTACTTCTAGGACACCAGATTTTCACAATGATCTACTGACATAAATTTTGCCGCATAAAAGATTCCTACAAGGACACTTATTGGGAATTCCGTGTTCAGATGAACTGTTTGAATATCACATTGCCCAAATAAAATATTGCATATTGGGCAAAAATTACACTTTGTCTGGAAAATGTATATTTTCGACACAACTTAATTACTATGGATCCAAATATGCTAATTATGTTTTTTTAGACTAATTTGGGTTACAATGTAACGCGTTATAGCAATATCGTAATCTGTCGTGTGTCGTCTAAATGTTCTGGAGACATATACGAAAGAAAATGCTTAAAGGATGGAGTAGGTTTTGGAACTACTCACCCTCTCCTTGGGTAAAATCTTCGTAAGCCATCCCATTTTCATCGACATAGACATGCTAACTGATCTCCATGAATACTTTGCGCCAACCCCTAATATCCCGATTTTTATCGACTCGCATAAATAATTTTTAAGGCTCTTATAAACTCACATAGGCTCTTATAAACGCACGTCTGAATTGACTTTTACTTTTCATTTCATTTTAGTTGAGTTACATTTACTTTTAATTCATTCCGAGTTCATGATATATCAGTGGATAATGAAGTTGACGTAACAATAATTAACGGGGGATTTCCCTATCTTAAGATGCATTTTAATGTATAAGCTCGGCATCCATCATACGTTTGTCGCTTTCTCAAATGCCAAAGTAGCTTAATTTTCTATCGTCGCACAGTACGACGACGGACAGAGCCCCGAAGCTTCCTCGAAACGACCCTCCAGACTTCTGTTTTCGCATTTTTCGATTACCATGGCGTTGACTTGCAAGAGAGGTCAACAAAATCTGAGTAGTGCAGATGTTAGAAATCCAAACATGAAGGTCAGTACCCTTTATGGGCCCTGCCATTCTGAGAAATTCGTGGACATTTGGTTTGAAATTTCAAGAAGGGTTCTTCAACTCCAAGTTCTTATGGGCCTGATCTGGCCCAGCTCGAACAAGCAGTTCAGTACCTTTAGTAGATCAGCTCGTAGCCTTGATGTTTCTTCCTTTTCGTTTCTTTTTCTCTCTCGGTTAAAACCACCATTTGATCCTATTGGATTCATAAGCCCTTGGACATTATTCACTGAGATTGCTACATGATTTAGAATGTCTCGTGCCTCTCTAGTTTAGGCCAGAGCCCCACTTCTTCTGCTGACACATAGGAGACTGAAACGATTTCATTGTTGCAATGAACTCGAACCATCGCGAAAGTTAGCTTAGGATGTGACCGTGTCTCGAATCCGAACCCGACAAATGCCGGAAAAATTCGACTCAAAACCAAGTCAAGATCATCGAGACCCCAAAAGCCTGGCTCAGAATGTGTGGGGATTTAGAAACGAGGTTCATGTTCGAGCATTTTCAGGTATCGTCGATTTTCTATTTCATCCCTAGAAACATTAAGTGTCAAGTAATAGGTCAAACAAAATGCTTCCAAGAGCTCATTTACTCATTGATTACAACTAAACCTAGTCTTAAAAGAAAGGCAAAGAGAATTGCACAGGAAATTTTTTCCAAGCGTCTAGGTAAGGTCGCCACAGATTTTAAGTCTTCCAAATCAAGAAGTTGGAGATGTTTTCCCCTTATTTTAATTCCAACTTTCTAGAAACTACGCATTTCGCATCCACGAATCTTTCTCAATGCATCAACCATTATTATCGTTGAGCCATGCCAGGAATTATCATAAGTGAAATTCTAGGACAATAAGGATCGTTTATTTCACGAAAAATAAATGATTTTCGGAAAATATTTTCCTAAAAATGATCGCTTATATCGCTTGAATACTTAGCTAATAAAAAATATTTTAATTATCGGTAATGATTTATGTCCAAACATTTTCGTGGACAATGAAAAATAATTTCGTTCATTCATTTTTATAAGAAATACAAGTAATTATTTTTAGATAACATATTTTTCAAATCATTAATTTAGGACGAAACAAACGGAGCCTAAGATTTTGTCAAAACACATGCTAATTTTGTAATTCTTCTTGCAATCAAGAAGAATGACAAAATCATCCATACGAAGAACCAACCCTTTCCTGAACCCACCAAACCAAGCCGCCTCAAGGTTAGCCGGAACCGGCGGCACAGCTGTACATCTTTGCTCTCATATGATCATAATGAAATGTTAATGTATGCATGTTTTTCGAACTTTTTTTTTTTTTTTTGGTCGAAACGAAAATCTTCATTTCATATGAAATAGGGATACATAACTTTAACATAAGGATACAAATCCCACAAAGCAGCTAAAATAAGTAAATCTGAAAAGTGAATCAACTTGATACACCATATAGAGACTCGCTCATTCCACAAAGATGGATCTGTTGTAGCATCGAAGCACGAATGGCGGCCGATCACCAAATCTCGAATCAACATTGGTGATGAGCACACGTCGAGAAATCTCTCTCCATTAACTACGATTTTGCCAGAAGGCGGTGCGCGCCTAGATTCAGCGTCCCCAGCACCATCACCGAGTAGAGAACACAACAACTCCAAAAGGTTGAAAAAACACAAAAAACAGTATGTAAATCCCAGATCTATTTCTAAATCGGGATAGAAGAGCACACAAATCTAGATCTAGTTCTAGATCGGGAGAGAATAACTACAAAGTAGATATCAGTTGAACACAAAATCACTTTAAAAAATACAGATCGCTGAAGACAGCAGTAAAGGAGTCACGAAGACTTGTAGAGCGCTTGACAATCTGGAGTAAGCACCAGAGCGAGCGACTAAATCCGGAGAGAGTAGATTTTTTCGAGCCTCTCGCGCTTCGATTTTCAAAGCTTAAAGATGTCGATCGCGTCGTCTACAGGAACAACGAAAAAGTCTATGAGATAGAAAATTAGAGAAAACAACTAGAGAAAGGAACAAGAGATGAGAAGGGGAGGGGGGGGGGGGGCGGGGGCTAGGTTGAAGAAGCCATAGGGAGAGAGAAGGGAAAAAAAAAGGGGCGTCCGTGGCTAAACCTGCATGTTTTTCGGACTTACGAAGGCATTTTCCATACATATTAACCAAGCAATTGTCCAAGAACTTGCCGCCTTCCAGGGAGAAAATTTTACTTTTCCAGACATGGGAATTGACCTAATATTGGGTCCAGGACGCTGTGCACGTATGTCTGGAAAAGAACCCTCGAACCAAAAACATACTCATCCACGCTTACTGAATACATCCGAAGATGATCACCCCTGTCGTCACCATCATCTCCGGCAATCAACCTTTGCTTGCACATGTTACGTACCCGACACATAACCCTCTCCGCTCAATTTCATTTTCCGACAAGTTTGGCCCCGAAACTCGGTAACGGTGAACGCGCCACTTCTTTAAACCACAGCGGCGAACTGGGCATCTTTAACTATAGTTCAAACCCTATTTATGTTGTCGTCACCGCGAGGATCATTGGATACAGTTACGAGTTGCGCAGAAACGTTTGAACGAGTCATATTGCTGTATCAACGGGCCATTGATAAAGTCAAGATTTGGAAGAAAATTAAACAGTAATTGAAGACGTGGCCTACATTACTATTAGGCTTAGCATGTGTCTCTTCCCTCGTTGGGGATAGACTTGGCAACCACCCATTTTTTAATACAGCACTTCGTCTAAATGTATTGATCATGTGTAGAAGAAGGATACTTTTCAAAGCTTTTTTTCCCTCCTTCACATAAATGATTCGCGTAAATCTCCCGTGAGTAATCAATTAGACATTAATCCGGTATGAACCGTCTGAATTCTTATGGTGACATAAAGCGAACATGGATGATCACATAAATAGAATCGCGTTGCACGAATTGATTTTCTATTAACTAATCTTTAGAGATCCGAAATTTGATAGTGATAATGCACGACGAAGGCAAATAGTGGTTAGTTTCATCTCGCTTATGCATTCGTTGCTAAAATCGTTTTATCTTGCTATCGTATTAAGTTAAGTACATGCGTATAACTACGTACTCATCTTTTGTTTGCTAATTTCCATCTCTTTCTCAATGTAACTTTAAACCATTTTAGCTTCCGTTGCTTAGTTAGACCATGTTTGATTATGACAGACGATGATGCAACTTTGATGAAAAGTCAACCCTAATTACAAACCGGCTTGCTATCTTTAACCACTGATGAATTCTCTAATGGAGTTGTTGCCATGAATAAGACTAAGAAAATGGCCTGAGAAATGCCTCCCACCTACCACCAGTCATTACTAGTTGAACTACAAAAGATCCACATCGTTCATGACATTCTGTATATATATGCTAGACTTACTAATCATCCTCAATCTCAGAAATTTTCAATCAGAAAGCTACTTTGTCATTTATCAATTTTGACGAAGATACACTACAAAATGGTGCGTCCCATTTCGACATGCGCCATTGAACACCCGGAATCCATCGCGCTGTCTGTTGGGTTGTTCATCTCGGTCGTGGCTCTAGCAGCGCTGTGCGCAAAACGCGATCGCCGGATCCCGAAAGTCCAAGAGAAAGAACCGGACACACCCGGAGTCGCGAGGAAACCACCTTTGGCATCGCCGCGGCATCTCGTAGGGGCTAAAGGCAATGCTGAATTCGAGATCGGTGTAGATCACGATAAGGGCACTGAAGGATTAGGAGAGGGGGGTTTGTGGCAAAAGGCAATTCTGATGGGAGACAAATGCCGGCCGCAAGAGTTTTCGGGCGCGATATATTACGATAGCTACGGTAATCAGCTGCCGGAGCCGCCCAAGTCGCCGAGGGCGGCTAGTCCTTTGCCGAGTTTTTTGGTTTCTGTGGCGAAAGAATAAATCTGCGTCTTCTGGTACATACATATTAGTGTTGTGTAGATCATACAAAGTTGAAAATAAAGGGCAAAAGGTTTTACCGTTATGTTTTCCTTTGCAACCTCTTTGCTCTTGCAAGCAGAGCATATGATGCTTCCATTTACTCTTCATACACTCTTTATCCTCATTGATCACAAAAAGTACTGACTGAATAGTGATTCCAGAGCTTAAGAACCGGACACGGCGATCCCCAGATCCCGAAAGTACAAGAGAAAGAACCGGACATGCCATTGCCGGATCCCAAAAGTTCAAGAGAAAGAACCAGACACGGCGTACTCAAATTTCTATGCAAACCAACCTCTCAATGCAAGCGAGCCTTGCAGCAAGGCTCAGTATCTAGAAAGCCAAGAAGAGAACATTTTAATCTGCATTTTTCTTCTTCCCTGAGATTATTATTCAGGTCTTACAGCCTTTCTAACTTGCATGACAGTTGAATTTATTCAAGAGGAAAAAACACTAAATATCGACCTTTAATGTATCCATGCGACAAAAATAGCATATATACATTCTCTTTCCGGATTTTATTCCGAATAGGAACCTCGGAAGTAATACAGCAATCATTCATGTGGTTAAGCAGTAAAATATACATAATTGAACTGGAAATCAAGAAACAAGATACTCATGCTTCCGGCTTAGTTTCTTCTTCGGCCTGTGAATGGACCCGGTTTCTTAATTCTTCAAAAGCCTTCATGCTGTCAGCATCAAAACCTCCGGCAAACTGCAAGTGGCCATAACTTGGTCATCATTCAAAATTTCCATTTAAAAGATGTTATCTGATTTCTAGTATCAAGGCATGGAAGTGCTCCAGTTAAAGTTTTAGAAGATTCACATAAAAAGGGGAGAGAGCAGAAGCATTACAAAATGTTCAAATCTTAAATTCTAGGAGGAACTGACTTCTCACAATGACTGTTCTAAATTTTGCCAAAAATTAAAAATTGACCAATTGAGACGACAATCAAGGAACCATCCACTGCCCTTCACAACTGTATAAGACTAGGCAGCAAAGAAGATGTACCTGATGCACACGGAAAGCAAATCGCACTCCTTGCAGAAGCAAAAACTCTCTGTTTGGTTCCTTATCAGAACCGCCCAATGCGTCAAGTTCAGATGCCACACGTTTCATGTACTTCCTTGCCAATTGCACAGAAGAGAGTTTGATCTGCAAATACGGAAAATCATCAGATGAGAAGCTTAACAAAATATATACCATGAGATGGTATTTAGAATTTCGTCCGAAGCGAATTTATCAGAGATGTATTCTTCCAGGACCAAAAGGCTTCCAAGTTCTGCTGGACTATAGTAAAGCTGGTTTCAGCTATAACTAGAAGCGTACTGTTACAACGTTAGGACAGATGATTCACTACGCATCGAATGTAGATCCAGGATATAGTTCTTATTTTTCTGTCGACAAACAGAACTAACTAAATGAAACAAAAAATGAAATCAAACATCTCAGATTCCCTTTAAGAATATTGAAGAATGAACTCAGGCTTGCAGATACCTTGCCAACTACTCCTGAATCCAACAACCAATCGACTGGGATTCCAAACTCCCGGTATCGTGACATTGCCATGTCCCTTGTGCGTAAGAGGGCATACACGCTCTGTTCCACTCTGCCAGAGAAAGAGAAAAATGAAGCATGTGACATCGTGAAAAAGAGAAAAAACTTAATCACTCAGGAATTCACTCTGGTGCAAAACTTAGGGCAATTTTTATTTTTGTAGAGCCAATTGCTTTGAAGCAAAGGTACTAAATGGCCAATGTTTTGAAGCAAACGAATAACAGGTTTACCGTTTTTCTTCCAATGCCAAAATCTTATCCCCAATTGTGACTAAATTTGGGTGGTCTCTTATTATACGAGCGCGCTAAAGCAGGTGCTTACTTTTCAAGCAATGAGTACATCTTCTTTAGTGCAGCCTCACAAGGAAGTTTTGGGTCGTCGGTGAAAGAAGAAACGCGCTTCTCCAGTTTAATCAGATCCTGGTATTCAAATGCTGCCTCTCTTAATGCATCTGCTTTCCCTTCAGGCCAGTCAAAGTGCTTTAGAACTGCCCTTTCATCGACCTTGTTAATGGCAGATAAACAAAAAGAATTAGATATTTCCACCAGCCAAGACGTATAATTAACCAAGGAAATTGCAGAAGTCAGCAAATAATTCGGAGATTTTGCACGCATAATTACATGCTTGAAGCTGGAGGGATTTTCAAATAAGGACTAAATTTTTTTTAAATTCCTTCATGTTGGATATGAAATGCTTGGACAAGAGCAGAAGGAATTACAATAACTCTTTATAATCTCGATTTCATGCTCTCTCCTTCTTCTTTGCAGAGTTTAATTCAGCTTGTACAGAGGCATCAAGTTCAAGACTAGAATTTCAGATCTAAGATTCACTAATAGGCTCGAAACAAATCCAGATGCCAAATCCAAACACGAGATGTCTAAGGGTCTTTTCTACAGAGAGGGCGAGAAGCCAACTTTGCAAAACAAAATTAAATCTGTTCACCAAGAACGAAAGTTCCTCATCCAGCCAGTTGACAAATGCCACAAGATCTTCAATCTTGGTAAAGGACGCTGCTCGGACTTCTGTAGCTAAGGACTGGACAAATTCACCCTGGGATTCTACATCTGCCTTTACCTGTAATAGGAAGATGAAATATCTCTATAAACTTAAACAACAAGAGAAGGAAAGTTTCATGAGCAAATGATGAAAAACAACTCACAGCTAAAAGAAACGTTGATCTATTCTCTATTTCCCCAATCATGTTGTTCCTAGCATCTGACACATTCGCTGTGGAAGAAATCAGAGATGACGTATCCTTCTTTGCCTCACGTTTCATCAGTGTCTGATAAAACTCCACTAGTTCAGGAGCCCGATGAACCTTCTCACCGCTTCCTGTTCCTCTAGGAAGACTGCCTGGTGGAGGGGGTGGACGAGGTGGCCCGGCCGGTGGTGGCGGAGGCGGCGGCGGCATGCCTGGCAACGGTGGAGGCATAGGTGGGCCTGCAGATGTAACCGCACTCGAATTATTTGCAACACTAGAGGCAGCTCCTGATGGTTTAGGTGGTGGACGAGGTGTCCTCGGAGGCCTCTTCTCAACGTGCGCTAGCTTCATTCTACTCACTGTTTGAGGATCATCTGCCTTAGCATCACCTGACTGGCCTCCTGAATCTTGTGAAACAACTACTTTCTCCTTTATCAGAGAAAGTTTTGGTGGAAGCGAGATATTTTTCTCCCTGTCCGACCTGCTTGAGTCATAGTTAATGTTGAAACTCCTATCACCAAACTTCTCAGCTCTTGCTTTCTTGGCCCTTTCCTTGATTTGCTTCTCTCTCTCCAATGCCAACTTATGACGGTCTTTATAAGCAGGGTACTTTTCATCCAGAACACCTTCTACGGATTTAGACATCAACTGGAATGAACTCGCCACTGCATTCAATGAATCGCCAGACGGTGTTTGACCCTTAAGCTGAGGGGTACTTGGAGTGTCTGGAGAATCAACAGATTCATGCTCCATCCCACCAAAAGTTGTAATGGCATTACTGTCACTTGCATTCCTCATCATCAAGGCCTCCAGAGGGCCCCTTGGTCGTAGACTTATGCTTATCCTGCCAGGTGACCCACCTGAGAAGGACCTCGCCGGCGATGTAAACATACTTGAATCGTCTTTGCTTCTACCCCACTTTTTCAATTTCTGTAGTAAGCCAGGCTTCCTACTGAGACTGCTATATCTGCTGGTGGAACTATCTATAGAAGCATTGTCAAAGTCCTCACTTCCAGGAGAAGAAGGGTGTGAGAAGTTGCTTTCGACATCCGTATCTCCTTGTCCACGTTCTGATCCAGCATACTCTACGATCAACTGTTTGGCCTTCTCTTGCGACTTGGGGCTTAGGCTCTTGCTAAGATCACGAGCTGATACCTTTCCTGCTGGTGTCTGGTAGTTTCGGAGCTCATACCTCAAACATGCATTGACCCAACGGAGGTAGACTAACTCCTCAACTTCGCTGAATCTGTTCATCTGAAGTCCTTCCACCTGCTTTGACAGGTCTTCATTTATGTGTCTCAACTTGTTGACTTCCTCTCTCTCGGATGCAACCCTTTCGGTCTGCACAAAGGAAGCATTATTGAACATGTCTACTCTAGTCCGGCACTTGCTAGTCCACTTAACACAAGGTTCTCAATGATGATAGCCCCTCAATCATAGTATCAGCTAGTGTAAAGGCACGCTCTCCAGGAAATTAAGAAGCTAAGGCAACCTTTCTAGTATCAGCAACAACTGATGCTTTAATGTATGTAGAACACTACTTCCGGAACTGTCTTATTTGAATCATGTATCAGCATTTCTTAGAATTTGGTCATCTATCAGCAGCCTATGGAGACAAAATGATGTTTTGCCAAGACTGGAATAATTATACGAGGCCATTCAGAAACTAAGAGATCATTTGTGGTTATTCACAAGGATCACTTGATATCGCAAGCTGTACAGTTGCACGATAAAGGTCCTCGCGTTGCTTGGGGATGGGACGATATCTGCTCTTATATAGATAGATAAATGCAGCAGAACAAATAAAGCAGAACTCTTACCTCGGTCATATTAGAAAGAGCTGCAACTCTAGCTTCTGCAGCATCCAGTTTTATAGTCAATTCTCTTTTCTCATGCTGGAGTTCTCTGTTTTTCCTTTTCAGCTCCCTGACTTCTACCTCCAACTCCTTCATTGCTTTGAGCTTCTTTTCTACCTCGGCTTCTTTTTTAACAGCTTCTCCCTCTTTGGCCTGAAGTCCAGACACTTGTTGTTTGAGCAACAGCAAATGGCCTCTTGTCTGGTTTGCCTGAAGCTGAATCTGATTCTGCAGCTCCTTAATCTTGTTCCTCGCCACCTCTAGATCCTTCTTCACTGAAGCTCCATGAGCAATCTCGTCTTGCAGCTTCTTCCTCTCTGCCTGTAGTGAATTGATAGTGATTTTCAGCATGTCGATTTCAACAGTCTTAATTTTCAGCTGCCTGTGGAACTCGACAATGTCTGATTCTTGCTCCTTCAACCCATAATATTCAAGCAATTCGCCTTCCAGCTTCATTTCCCTCTCCTCTAATTCCTTCACGAGCCTACGCAACCTCTCCAGTTCACTCGCATTGTTTGCCATTTCGATTTCGTAAACTCTGTCTCTGCTCGCATCATCGAACTTATCATCAGGTAATGGAAATTCTATCTCCCCTGAGAGAAGATCTTCAAATTCAGGTAAAATGTCCTCAGTTTCCATATCAGGTACAGTGCTCGAAGCCGCATTAATTACACTGCTGATCAGTTTCACTTCAACCTCCTCTTCCTCCTCTTTTTCCTACAATAAATTGGAAATAAGCATAATTTCAAGAAAAGCCATGTGTTTAGTCCCAGTTTTCTCGAGCTAACCAACAAAAGAAGACTGCCAAGTTCAAGCTCTATACATTCATATCAAAAGCTGAGATAATCGCAATCTATACTTACTTCCTCCTCTTTGAGGCCATAAGTAGAATATGTAGAGTGCTCTTCATCTCTTCCCTCACTTCCCTGCCTTTTAAAGCTTGCGTCACCATTCTCTGGAGAAGAGCATCATCAGCATAAGAGCAGAACAAGATTCCCGGACAAGACAGATACACAGTCATTACCATATAGGCACCAACATGATGAAACATATCATATCTTCCCACTTCACAAAAGACACCAATTCAAGAAAAGTACAAAAAACTGTGGATAACTGGAAAAGCAACACATATTAAAAATGATTACATTACCTAGAGGCTTGACCTTGAGAGAAGAAGATGGTGGTTTTGAGCCTCCAAAATTTAGCTGCTTAACTGCATAAGCTGCAATTGAAGCAGCAACCAGAAAGCCTAACCTCACAATCATGTACGTGAAATCTTGATAATAAAAAACTCAACTTTCCACTTCCCTGTAGACAAAGCCCCAGCACCCATCTCTGCTCAACCCCATAACTGAGACTTCAACCCATCAAATCCCCGAAAGGAAAAGAAACCAATGGAGCAACTGAGAAACCCAGAAACTGAAGACACAGAGCAGTCTAAAGAATTTGCAGAGTTGAAGCAGCGAGAAGGAACAAAGGGCGTGTATCCAAGTATTAACGCAAGGAACGTTATCGTCTTATCGGGTTTTCATGAGACAGTCGCTCGTTGCTTGAAATTGAAAGGAGACGAATTTTCTGATAAGTAGAATTCCAACACAGCTTTCCCGCTAAGAGGTACAGCAACCACCAATAACTAGTGGCCAGTTTTTCTCCATTTCTTTCTTGATTTTCTTCAACAAATCGTCAAAAGAAAAGGAAAATGGGGGTGTCGAGCATGTGATTAATTGCTTCACATCTTCAGACTTTAAGATAAGCCAAAAAATAGGAATGAGAACGACTGCAGAAGCCGTGTTAATTTTCATTTTCCCTTGTCTTTGGCACCAAAAAAAAGAAAAAGAAAAAATGCCCGACACGTCCTGCCCAACATCTTCCTTGTCCGAAGGACCGTTTCTATGTGGCTGTTAAAGTGGGAGTTATGGCTGGTGACTTTATGACAGATTCCGGTCTCCTTGTTAAAGCAGCTTGTTTCTTCCTCGAAGTTATCGAAGAATCAGTTTTCTCTGCAAAATCGATCGCGTGATGAACAAATGGATCAACTCAAGCCATGGAATGCAGCTGAGGGTGACCCACAGGAATCCGGGTCAGAGCAAGATCAGACAGACATGATGAAAAAGATGGGAAGGGGTTCGACAGAGCGGGTCTGCTTTGAGAGTTGGCTGTAGCGTTTAATCAAGACAAAACCAACTCGAGTTCGAGCAGTTTTAGAAGATGAATGGAGGAGTGTCGGAGTGGGGGGCAAGATCAAAAAGCTAAATGGGGGGATAAAGCAAAGGTAGCCAAACACAAGCAATGCAAACCAAGCCTTTTTGGCTTCTCTGTGAAGCATTTGCCTCGGTTGGCTTTTTGGGTTTATCTGCGATGAAATGGTGGGCAGGGGCAACTCTCTTTTGGAATCTTGTGGGTGTCAACAATAGGAATGATCATGGAGCAAAGCTGTTGTTTTTTTATTTCTTTTCTGGTGCCTACCCAAGAAATCAAAGTTTGCTCGGATAATTCGTCTGATTTTGGTGCCACACGGATATAAATTTAGGGTAAATGTGTCACACTAGTAAAAGTCTGAGGTAAATGTGTCACACGGATATAAATTTGGGATTTTTGGTGTTACCAAAAAAAGTTTAGAGTAAATATGTCACGGTGGGTATTGTTCAGGGTTTTTGGTGGCCTTTATCTTTTTTTACTCGATTTTACTTGCTTTTATGAGATAGATTTAAAAGATACGATTCACCGTAAAAGCAAGGGGTTGGTTCGTTACAAGAACTTTACCCAAAATCATCCTTCTTGTTGCGCAACAAACCAAGCAGAGGCACCGAGCATCGGATTCACGAAATTGGGACGCTACGTGTTTAATTTCTTGGAATGCAGCTCTCGTCCAATTTGAATTCCCCCAATCGGCTCATCTACGTATCGAGAGACTATGAGAAAGCAGGAGCCTCAAGAAAAAACGCAGTAACTCGGCCGCACATCTATATGATCACTAATTCTGTCCATCACGTCCTCATCGTAGTTAGTCTAGACATTAGTCATTCCCATCGGACCAGACATAGAGGATTCGGGTTTCGGACAGTGAAATATCAGTGATTTGGGCGGGGAATTTGGGTGGCGCGACCCAGTCGAACTAGGATTCTTTCCTCATCCGCGTCGAAGACGAAAGGTAGAGAAGAAAGTCCATTTCGGGCCATGAATGCGGGTCGGGCCCACTGGGCCCCAGCACCAAGGCTAGCTGCCGAATCATTCTATCCCTCCTCTTCAGTGGCCTACATTTCATAGAAAAACGCATTCTTTGTACTTAGCTTCCTAGATAATGCAGCCCGACATAAAATAGCATCTCAATCACCAATCCTAGTCCATTCACTTCAACTCTTTGCGTCGCCTCCGTTCGAGTCGCGATTAGCGTCATCATCGGCCCGGATAAAGGAATGATACTATCGTGAGTAAGCATCGCGCGTAGCAACGTCATGATGTGTCCCTTATTCCCGAAATTGGTTACTCGGTTTTTATTAAAAAGAGATAGGTTCTGTGGCGATTTCGAACATGAGTCTCGATAAATCACAATGAATAGCTATACTTCGTCGGAATTTAATCGACGACAAAGTTGAAGACACTTTACCAAAACTTAATCGACGACGAAGATATCTAAAATTACCAATGAAATACGGGAATATAAGTTGTGGAAAGTAAAAATAAAAAAAATAAAGAATGTTGAGTTTTGTGGTTGGTTGAATGGGCTTTACAAAGAGTATACTTAGGCTCCGTTTGTTTTGCGAAAAATAACTTCCCGAAAAACTTTTTTACGAATTTTTCGGCGTTTGCTTCGTGGAAAATAAGTTAGTCTCGGAAAACATTTCACCCCATGGAAAAATCTCCTTCAAAATGGGGAAAATATTTTCCTCTTTTTGAGAAAAGGAAAACATTTTCCTCATCTTTCCTTCCTCATCTCTTTCACATTTTCTTTCTTTTTAATTATTTTTTATTTTATTTTCAAAATTCGAATTTTTTTTATTTTTTCGAATAAAAAATATTTTTGATATTTTTTTTTTTAAAATTACATTTTTTTTTTCTTATTTCTTCTTTAATTTCTTCGTCAGCCGGTCGCTGGCCACAGGCGAGGCTCGGCCTCGCCGAAGGACAGTGAGCTCAGGCCGAGCCTCGTCGGATCTGGCGAGGCGGCCTCGCTCGAGGCCGACAACGCCGAGGCTCGCCTTGACGTTGCCGGCCTCGAGTGACGCCGAGCCTCGCCGAATCTGGCTCGGCCTCGAGTGAGCGAGGCTCGGCCTGAGCTCGCCGAGCATCGCCGTGGCTGGCGACTGGCTGACAAAGAAATTGAAGAAGAAAGAAGAAAAAATGAGAAAAAAAATTAACGAAATTAATTAAAAAATAAAATAATTACAAATAATTAAAAATTACCTTTTTATTCAAAAAAATTAAAAATTAAAAATTCGAATTATTTAGTAATTTTTCTAGGTAAATCAATTCCATGCCAAACGACGAAAATCGTTTTCCAATTTATTTTTAAGTCTCGGCCAAATACCGGAAAATATGGTCATTTTCCTAAAAAGTGACTTTCCGGAAAGCATTTTCCGAAAACATCACATTTTTCGCGAAACAAACGGAGCCGTAGTGTATTTGCAATCATCTATAGGCAGTTACAACTTTGGAATTCAAATAAACAAATAGCTTCCTAATGGCGGTTACTGAAAGTTACTTCATGAACACTTATCCAAAAGAAGTTACACGAATCCTAAATTAATGGATATGGACACAGCCACCTATCGGTTATCTTTTTGTCGATTGCTCACCGTCGATATTCATGACTTTGTCGAGAAACTTCAAGGCTCTCGTCAATAATCTCACATTGTATTGTTGATGACTTTGCTGGCGAGTTGTCGATTTCTTTCAAGTCATTGGTACTTCTGTTCATAAATGACCAACCTCCCATCTCATCGACTAATTCTATCATTTATCGATAATGACTAAAAGTTGATCATTTTTTTTGGTGTAAACAAAATCCGACTTGGTAGCGTCGCGTCGTCGTCGTCGTCGCCAAACACGAATGGTTAGAGTTTCTCCCTTTCCGAACGAACGTGGGTCCGGCAAGTCCTTCCTAACTAAAGAATCGCAACTGCCGGTCTGTTTCAGCTCGTCCCAAGTCTCTGGACTGATTTCCTCTGCTTGGCCCGTGAAATGCAACTCCCTGGTCCGAGAGAACTTCCATAGAAACGGCGACTTTTATGGTCGTCGAGATCCCGGAGGCGCCATCTCCGTTGATAACGTTGACTTTGGCTGGCAGGGTCCATGTCCTCATCTCACGTGGCTCGCCATAATAATTCCACAGCGTGCATGGTCTTTCCAATTCTCATGCAATAAACTAGCATGTGTAAAATCAATAGAACGCGGGCTTATATAATTACACTTTACTAAAATACAAAAAAAAAAAAAAATGTTCATGCCCAAAGGATTGCTCTTGTTCTTCCCCTCCTATACCCTCCCGTTGACTGCTCGATTAATTGAGATTATTTCAGCACCATTATGTCATCCAATTTTCCAAATTCCTTTAAAAAATTTAACTTAGGTTCCCATCGAGTGACGTCGAACATGACGCTTGCTTCTAGGGACGGGTGTTCAAAGTCGATTTTAGGTGACCAACTGATAAGGGCACAATTAGTTGATTAATCTTGTTAACATCATTTTCAGAGACATATACAACACTTTATATTAAGATCCCACTAGCGGCACACATGGACACCAACCTAATAAGCAAATTTTTGAATCATTAATTCGCATGAGGTAAATGTCAAATGAACGACATAGATCCATCGTCACGGATCGGTTACCTGTGGCCATGTTAACTATACCATTCGTGGTAGTCGCGCCGGTAGTCAAACGGCCGCTCGTCACGGCTTCTTGAATTGGGTCATTCAACAAATTTCGATACCGAATGCGGCAAAGGAGGTGCTATTTTGTATCAACCGGACGCGAAGAAAGGGAAGATACCATTTGGAGATTTGCCGTGGAAGGGTTAGGTGAGATTGCTTAGTGTTAAGTGCATGGGACAACAATAGGGTTACGTGAAAATTAACAATAATGGAAGTCGCGTCCACTTTGCGAGAGGACTGCATGCGAAAGATACGAGCCTATTATTATACCCTACCGGCCGTACGGTCTTTTTCTTAATTAAGGTAGTGCCCTTTTGTTCATTTTCATGGCCTTATGAATGAGTGACTTAATTAGTGATGCGTTAATGCGAGAGTTGTGGAACTAGTTATAAATTAAGGTAGTCCCCTTCTCCCTCCCCATCTCCCGCTCCCTCTCATTTTCTCTGCTTCTCTATCTTTTACATTTCTTCATTGATTTCGTGGACGACGCGGTCGACATCCTTCACGAAATGAGCTTTGAAGATCAAAGCGCGATTGCCTGGAAAGAATTTGCTCTCTTTGAATCTGCTTGCTCGCTCTGATTTCGGGTGCTTGTTCCAGATGGTCGAGCGCTCCACAAGTTTTCGAGGCTCCTTTACTACTTTCTTCAGCAGTCGGCTTATCTAAAAGTGATTTTATGATCACTTCTCTCCCGATTTAGAGATAGACCTAGATTTGGGCGCTTTTCTATCCCTATATAGATATAGATTTGGGATTTACAATGAGTTTTCTGTGCACTTTCAACATATTGGTGATGTTGTGGTGTCTATACGGTGATGGTGCTAGGACGCCAAACTTAGGAGCGCACCGCCTTTTGGCAAAACCGTAGCTACTGGAGAGGGATTTCTCGACGTGTACTCATCACTGATGATGATGCGACATTCGGTGATCGATCACCATTTGTGCTTCGATATTATGACAGATCCATCTTTATGAAATAAGCGAATATCTGCAAGTTGTACCAAGTTGACTCACTTTTTAGATTTACTTATTTGCGGGACATGTATCTTTATCTTGAAGTTATGTACCTATTTTTCATACGAAATGAAAATTTCATTCCCACCACAAAAAAAAAAAAAAAAACTTAATCTTTAAAAGCTCCTCTCACTCCAAGACACATTCAATAGATTCAAGTTGTACAAATAGATGCTATTCGCCTTAATATGTTTTAAAGCAATAAATCCCACTAATATGAAGCAATTTCGCACAATAATTTCTAGTTAATGACACTTATGTTATGAGGTACCATTAATACAATGTCATTTTTTCCTTCATTCCTCATTGGAAAAGTACTTTTTACCAATTTTAACTTTGATTAGTCATTCCACATTATTGATATGGATCGTTTTCTTCTTCCTCAAAATAAAAAAGTTCCAGCCACACGATAACAGTACTACCATGGGACAAAGGCGAATTATTTCGATAGGCCGGACGTGTTAACATAGCCAAATACGAGGTTACATATTAGGCGAGGTACCACGTTCACATTGTTATCAATGTGCTATTCCACGCTAGACTTTTCAAGAATTCTTACATCTCTCGTTGGGATGCACTTAACATATATAGAGAAACTAAATCATAAACGCACGGGAAATAAAATCCATACATGTATCTTCAGAGGCGTTGTTCGTGTGTTTCAATAAAAATCATCCAAATAAATAGGGTTAAACGGATTACTCTCGTAGCATGCCCAAAACGACTTGGTTCAGAAGTTCTTCAGTTTGAACCCTTCAAGCGTCGGGCATTTAGTTTAGACACACCACCGATCGCACGACAAACGGAAGAACGAACTCGCGAATAATCACTACTTTAACTATGCTAGCAATTTCGTGAAGACAATTCTTTGCGCTCTTGATTTTTCGATCACGGCACCCACACACATTGCACACACTCAGGAGAGAAAACCTTTTCCTTAGGCTATGCACTAATCTCAACTGTTGCCGGTTAATATCTAATTGTGCGATCAGCGGCGGTTGCTGATCGCACAACGTGCACGATCAGCAACCGCCGTTGATCGTGCGTGTGCACATGCACAGTGTGAGCAATAATTGCTGACCATGTGCCTGCACTGATTTTCTTTTTTTCTTTTTATTATTTTTATAATTAATAATAACAATTAAAAGGATACATCACCAGCATTTGTGCATTTTGGACATATTAATCTATGTCCACTTTGAGCGTGCATGTGCATCGTATGCACAAGCACTCATGACCAATTATAAAATAAAATAAAATCCTAATTAATTTCAGTCCGACTTAATTCAATAGCAGTGATTGTAAACATATTTGCAATATTGTCTTTCTCGTTCAATGTCATCATGTATCGGTTAAGGTGTGTGACATCCCTAAGTTAATCACTGAGCTGGTAGTAAGACTTGCACTAACATATTAGTACTCCCAAGAGAATTGATTGTCACGATCAACTTCCAGATCCTACAAGCCATGATTGACATCTAGCAATATGTCATGACTACCCAAATAGTTTGAATGCTTTAAGAACATAATGAACCTGTCAGCTATGGCTACAGTGTAATTCAATCCCTCTGTCTCACTATGTCTCGAATCAACAAAGACCATGGAATATTTGTCAAGCCACCAATTCGATCATACGCACAAATCTAATCAACGTGCATTTTTACATGAGACATAAACATTTTATTCCCGGTTACAACCCCGGCCGAGGATTTCAATGCAATGCCACGAGTAGATCGCATAGGACATCATTATTGTACCTTGCACGTATTATTGTACCTTGCACGTAACAATGAGATTGATTCCATTTTACGCACATGTGTAACTTCATATGTGAATGAACTATGACCATCAAGTATAGAGACAGATCAACGAACTGCCAATATACGCACATGTAAACTATAGCCATCCAACACACAAGTCAACATTGTGCCTCAGGTCTAAGGATTATTTACACAAGACCAGAGCATGAACGATTAGACATTGATCACGCTAAAAAGCTTCCATGTTGTTAATCGTTCTTTGTGTGTCACGTTCAGTGAACTTGTCTGGTACAAGCCCTTATGTTCTAACTCGGGTATCACAATACCTAATCACTTGTGACTCCTCATTCCCTTAAATACCCAATACTTAATGGTGAAGCTAAGAACACACCGATCTCAATAGGATCATTAATATTCATTCAATGATCCATCGATTGGGAACAGTTTATAGATTTAGTCTAACTGTGAACCCGTCACACATATTCTTAACGTCTCAAGAATAGGTCCAGTCACAACTGATCTTATGGAAATATTCATGTATATAAATAATTGAACAAATGAATAAATACGTCTTTGCCATAATAAGATTGAAAGTACAACTGAAATTCCCAACATGTAACTCTTACATGGTTACTTAAGGGCATCCATCTAATATCTCCCACATCTTGGAACCAAGCTTTAGCCGTTTAAGGCGGTATCAAATGCTTTTCTAAATCATCAAAGAACAATCCACCCTGTTCCTGAGGACAACTATAAACCTACACCTGAACGAATTTTTTGGAACTTATTCAAACAAGGAGGAGGGGGCTCGTGGCTCGTTCCATTTGGAACAGCGCGCGTTCCCTCGGCTCGCGGTGAAGCGGACTAATCAGTAATCACCACTCAAGAAATTGGTTGGACAAAGCTGCAAAGTTTGTCTTTAGGTGCGCTGTTGATAACTTTAACACGTTGTGTCGTTTTGGTTAAATCAAATGTCTGTATAACTGGACTAACGTTGGATCGACGTAACTTGTCCGATGGCTATGATTACTATGCGGGTTTGATTCACTCCTCGTTTGGAGAATCCTAGGTCCTACACGAGTATCATACTCATCGGCTTTTTGGATGATGCTAAAAGCCTTTTGGGAGCTCAAAGAAACAGCTTCGTCGGCTCACAAGAGCCGTGTCTTGTGTGATAATACTCCTCCTTGAACAGTACACTTCTTAATCTCGCAAGCTCACGTAGATAAGCACAAACGTGGGCTCTAAACGCTATCTGTCGAAGCTTATCTCATAATTGTTGCCATTGGCGAGGGATGAAGAAGGATAAACCGTTTCTTTTTATGGCCATAGAATTAAAATTAAGGCAGGACTCTTCGCCAGCAGCGGCAGCTATAAGCCGACGCTTAATTGGACCCTAATTGCCGTTGACATATAAGTCGGACACCTGCATGATTCCTATATCTGTTTCTTTCCTAAATGCGATAACTATAGCCTATCATGTTTGAATTGATATCTAGTCTAATTTATACTCGTATGTATAAAGAGACCTAACCTCTTACAAATCAGTCAAATATAATCTATACTAGCACTAGACTCCTCAAGTATTTGACTAGAGAAAGAAATTAAATGCTGCAAAACCCCCCAAACGTGAAGCCCCGTGTTGTTCGTAATAACTAACATCATCCACATAGCTAATTTTGTATTAGGGGAAAAATTATTGCCATGGTGTAGAATGGATATCGTCATATTGATTTAGTTAACAATTGCCCCTTCGGGAACCAAATAAATATTAGACTTTTCAAGACATTGATATATCTGGTAATATGTGTCGTTAGTATATGATCTCGTTAAATGTGCTTAATAAATGTTCTTAGTGATGACTATTTCTCAACTAGCGCAACTTAATAAAAAGAAGGTAAATGTTGAAAAGCGCCTCTTGAGCACTTGTTAAAAACTTTATCAAACATGCTCTGGAAATTTAAAAAATTCACCATTCGAAATAAGTGACTTGGTCAAGATTAGCAATTTTCTCATTTTCGAAAGTGTCTCGAAAACTTTTTTTTTTCTATCAGTTAGCTTGAGTAATCCCCCCGTGGCGCTTGTAACAATCTCGAAATTAGGCGTTATTAATAAGAAACTGAGTGGAGACGAGACGAGTCTCAAAGGCGCGAA
Organism: Lenwebbia sp. NSW1173648; assembly: GCA_029784005.1. Classification (NCBI taxonomy): domain Eukaryota; kingdom Viridiplantae; phylum Streptophyta; class Magnoliopsida; order Myrtales; family Myrtaceae; genus Lenwebbia; species Lenwebbia sp. NSW1173648. Next base: position 6,132,190 of record JARCGZ010000011.1, read on the forward strand.
CACTTGGCTTCTTAGCTGAAGGCTCGGTTTGGGACAAGAGCCGATCGGACGACTAGACCCCAAACAACTCCAGCTCTCTCGCAAGACGACACCCCGAAGAATCTTCGACACGTCGTGCGGTAAATTCTCTTGATTCCAGATTATCACGATCGTCGTAAACGACGTCCCCCCCTATGATTACTTAAAATTTATACTTTAAGTCCTCCGAAAAACAATCACCACAAGCACGCCTATATAAATACGTCACCACCCCAGTATCAAACCACGTGAAAAAAACACAACCCAGAAAAGGAATTCAACACTAGAGATCGATCGAGAGCGCGAGAGAGAGATTTTGAGTGCAATAACTTACCAAATTTGTTATCACGATGGACGCCTCCACCGGCAAGGACTTCAAGATCGGAGAGTGCCAAGGCCAGAAGGTGGTCGACGGCGAGGTGATGCCCCTCGTCCTGCTCCCGCCGGAGCCCGCCAGAGACGACGCCGGGTCGCTCGTCGCCGCCCTGAAGAAGAACAGGGAATGGTTCGACCAGATGATCATCAAGAACAGCGCGGTTCTGCTCCGCGGTTTCGACGTCAAGAACGCCGAGGACTTCAACGAGATCGTCGAGGCTTGCGGGTGGGAGGACATCCGCTACATCGGGCCCGCGCCGAGGACTCACATCTACAAGCGTATTTGGACGGCGAACGAGGGCCCGCTGTCGGAGTTCATATACTACCACCACGAGATGGTTCTGGTGAGTGACTAAGTTAAAACATCCATCGCGGTGAAAACAACTTTCGCAGTTCATACATCATTTGGCTTTTTGACATAGATTTCACTTTTATACGCACCGGTTTAATCTTGAAGTTTCAAGACACATATCCAATATCGAGTTAGATTGATTCGTCCTGTCACGAAAGTTGGATTTGCCGCATCGCTGACTCTAGTTGATCTGGTTTATATCTTAGAAGAAATCTGAGGGCCGATCGAAACGAGTTCTTCTCGCGGTTGAGTAATCTAACGGAGTGAATGGAATGCATCAGGATTCAAATGGGGGTGTCCGACTTCAACTTTTCTCACATGTTTATTCATTTCATCACCTCAATGAATTTAAATGAGAATATTACTCTTCAATAAGCAATTGCATGATTGATAGAAGTATGTCCTTTTTCTCGTCTACTTTCTCCTTGTCCGCTTCTCACATGTTCGTTAGAGAACAAATTAGATATACTCAGTTCAATCAAACACTAGTTAAAAACTACGTGCAGCAATCGTGGGTTATAATTCAAGTTCATAATTTCTTAATTGAGATTGACTAGTTCTCTGTAGAGAGTAGACTTCAGCTTACCAAGTTGGCAGAAGTTGTTTTCAATCGAGTCACTCTCCTGTTGAGTGGTGACCAAACTAAATTTGATCTGATTATAAAACGAACACCAACTACTGTGGATTCAACAGTTCAAGGAAAACCCCAAGAAGGTGATATTGTTCTGCGAGGTGCCACCGCCGGAGGGCGGGCAGACGCCGTTTGTGCCAAGCTTCCGGGTGACGGAGCGGATGCTGGAGGAGTTCCCGGAGGAGGTGGAGGAAATGGAGAAGAAGGGGCTGATGTACTCCTTCACCGCCCCAAGCAGGAATGACACTTCCTCCATGAGGGGCCGCGGCTGGCAGGATGCTTTTGGCACCCCCGACCCAGCCGAAGCCGAGAGAAGGTATACTCGTACGCATTCATGATTATTTCCATATACTATTCGTCATCACGACGAGCATTAATTTTCGCAGACTATAGCTCAGTACTGGGTACGAAATTGAAGCAGGAAGAAATTAACATTCTTTTCGTAGAGGAGTTTGATAGTCTATACATAATCTGCGTAAAATTTAAGTTTTTATGTGACCATTTGATTCCACAATTTTTACTCTCCTTTCTAACATGAACTTCATAACAATTTTTCTTATGTATTCAGGAAAGCCCGTATAAATCAAATTTCACACAAATTGTGTCCTTTATACGAACCCTGGTCGCCTATCTGAGTTTGGCTTGCAATGTGTAATATTTGAGGCTCGGGTGGAAAATCTTATTTTGTCCGGAGAAGAGTGGATAAATTGAAAAGGATACCATTCATATTTCGATTAGGACCCCTGATAACATAATTTGGATTTTTACACGATCTACAGATAAATTGACTAATGCAGCACACCGAAAACGTCAGCATTTATCTGATTTTGATTTTGCTTTGTACAAAAGTTTAGCGAGGGAAATTGCAATTTCATTCCATTGTGCATGATCTTTTGAAGGGTTAACGCCATGGGAATGGACGTGGAATGGCTGCCGGACGGTGGACTGAAGACGATAATCTGCCCACGATCCCTCACGAGGGTGTTCGAGGGAAGGAAAGAAAGGAGGATGTGGTACAACACGGTGGTGGGGATGCACGGGAAGGACCTCAGCTCGGCCACAATGGCCGATGGGACCGAGATCCCAGACCACGTGGTGAAGCGGTGCGGCGAGATCCTCGACGAGGAGAGCATCCAATTCAAGTGGGAGAAGGGAGACGTCCTCTTCTTCGACAACATGGCCTTGCTTCATGGACGCAGGCCATCGCTCCCACCAAGGAAAGTGTTGGTGGCTACTTGCAAGTGATCTGGTCCCGAGTGTGTCTTGGGTGGAGTCGTGCTTTGGAAAGCTTTGAAATAGGTTATACGGAGCCAGGGGACAGTGGAATGAACTGGGGCAAAGTATGAATAAAAGTGATTTAGTTGTTAAAGTTATACCATCTGTAATAATGGCAGCGAGCCGCCGCCGCAAGCTGAGCTCCCACGTCGTCCCTCCCCCTCGCAACTTGGCAGGGGAGGTTGTGACCTGGGGCAACGTCAGATTTGAGGTCGAGGATCATTGATGTTAGGTCTTCCGATCTATAAGTGAATTTTACTATACGAAATATCCATTTCTGTTCACTTCCTCCTCTGATGTTTATGATGTAATTTGATATACAAATACAAATTCCTCGTGAGCAATGAAAGAACTCCACGAGATACGTAATGTTCGATCGTGTCGAAACATCTCAAATGCTAGACAAGTCACAACTTATCTCTGGAACTATTTCTTAGGGCAATGCGGTGCTTAATGTTTGAGATTGTTCGATCTCTTGAATCCTTTGTCCAGAAGTGGCAATCTAAAATAGCAAGGAACCACCATTTTTCATGGCAGAATGCTCTCAAATGTTTCGCTTCCATGTTGCTTAAGAGATTAGTGTCACGCAGCCACGCGGGAGAGAGAATAATGAAAATGGCCGCCTCGGATTTTTCCTCCACATGACATAGGCGAACCTGAATGAGGCACTTGATTGCGCAACGTCTTCAAGTTCTAAGACGTAATTCTATCATACAAGATTTTTATGACTCAATCACACTTTTAACGGCAATGAAAATATTAAGGCTTTCAGTTTGATGGAGTGAGCCTAGATGAAAACTTAAATGACACCATGTAAATGAAGACATATTCTATTGCCTTTTATCACTATTGTGTTCGCTATGTATATAACTATTACGTCTTCCTCCTCATCACATTACACTGTTGTTTCTCTTTATATGCCCCAAAGTTGCATTAGCCCATCTGGTCTTAGGATCCAAATACTCTCTACCAACCCTAAAACGGTCTTACCAATTTAAATATTTTGCCGCAAATTGAAATTGATCGTGTTCATTATTTTCTTTTGTATTGATTTTCTCAAGAAGGACCAATTTTGCATTAGCTGAGTGGGTTTAGTATTCCAATTCTCTCATATTTCTGGAAATAGAGAATTTAGTCCAGTGAGTTTATCTTTGTTGCTTTTTCAAAAAATTTAAGGGTAAACCTCTCAAACACTGTTTGTGAAATTTATCATACACACTATAAATAATCTTTTCAATAAGCTAAAGTTTATTTTTTCTAATGTCAAATGCATATTGGTAATACTCTGTACCTAATATTATCAAAGTACATGTTCAAAGACCTCACAATTAAAACTTAAAGGGATTTGAGAAGCTTAACGGTGCAATCTCAACCGCAAGTGTTATGAATGGAAAAAAAAAAAAAATTAGCAATCGTGGCGGGACTCACCTCTGATCTTATGTCTATCATTCCACCGTTGTACTGTCATACTGTCATGCTAGCAGAACCCAAACTCAAACTACTCATCTTCAATACAATAAACAAAGTCATCATCTAAATCCTATCTCAATGCCCTCTCTCCTTTCTAATCACTTTACGTAAGACCCAATCACATGATTTGAAATGTGTCCTTTTGAGCTTTTAGAATTCTAATAAGAATTACTGCGATTGGATTTTCAACCAATTAAATAGCTATTCATTAGGTTCGATTCTTGGAAATTTGTGATTTTGACACTATTTTTGAAAATCGAATCACATTTTTTGAAACAATCAAGTCATGGACTTTTCCTAGATGCAAAAATCGAGTCAACGTCGAGACGACATTATGCCTTCTCAAATTAATGGTAAAATGTACGGCTTCCACTGGATGATACCAGCTCTCTCTTTGATACTGGTCCGCCTCCCTCTCCTATCCCAAGTCTCTTAGATGATGTTCCCATATCTGCTCTCTTAAAATCCTCTTCGCCATTACTCTCCTATCCATATATCATTTTAAAACTTAAAAATATGTATAAAATATTGTCTCAATTACGTTATGTCACGTCTAAATTGGAGAACAATATTTGATGAGGTGAGCCTAAGATGAAAATTCATATGGCGCCGTGTGAATGAAGAACCATTCTATTGCTTTTAAACAGTAGTGTGTTGCTATGTATATAACTATTACGTCTTCGTCGTCATTAGTATATAACACTAAAATGGTGTCACCAATTTCAGGTCTTTGTCAAGAATCTAGGGTTCCATGAGCCAACTGACCAACCGCATTGCTTAAAGGAACAACAAGACTTAGAAGTGCCTTGTCTCTAGGGCTTTCTAGAGTATTCTTGGGGACGGGCAATACGGGAATTGTCCCATGTTCTAGAATTCTCTTCTATAATATCGGTAATTGTCAGATGGGGTGATGCAATCTAAGCCCTTGGATCTAGAGCCAATCAATGGTTGTAATAAGAGACCCTCTAGTATAAATAAAGGTGTCCTCCCCTCATTTGGATCATCCAACACTTGATTGAAGCAATACAAAGCATTCTGTCCCAGAGCTTCTCTCTACTTAAGTCATCGTTCGCTAGTGGATGTTTTTGGCCTTCACGCCTCTGATGTTTCTCGGCCCAAATTTGCATTATCAACATTGCTGGTCTAAGATTCCAAAAACTCTATTAACCTTACCAATTCAAATCTTTTGCCGCAAATTGAATGTCTTCATTCCTTTCAACAAGACCAATTTTGCATTAGCAGGCTTATCTTTTCTCCCCTTCTCTAGATCGATTACCACTGGTGCAGCTTTGGGAGGAATCTCAGCATTAGGCACCGGATCGGCCATTGGAACCTGATTGGTATCCGAATTCTGGTTCGTAACCGACGTGTTAAAAGGAGTCAGATTGACATCAGGTGCTGCCGGGGTCATCATGGCCTTCATTTTTGCCACTAATGTTGCCACAAGATTCATCTAGTTTTCGAGATTACCAACTCGCCATCCCAGCTCTTCTTGTTCCATTATAGCTCTAAGACGAGTTCAAATTCGCGTTCGTGGTTTAAAATCACCTCTTGATGATAAGAGTGAGTTAGAATGATCGAAACGATAATGGAAGCTTAAAAACTTAAAATTTTCTCATTATCTAGTGATTAACGGAGGAAAGGGCTTCAATGTGAGCCTTAGCCTCACATTTGGAGCTCTTTTCAACATTCGTCATAAGGAGACATGTTATTAAGAAAAATGTAATCCATGATAATCGTTTTTGAATGATTTCAATGAAAAAATCCAATATGCATAAATGAACTCAAAATGAGTCTATTACCACGAAAAAAAAAAACTCTTAAAGAGCATTCAAGCTCAAAATGCAACATTCATATGTTCTAAACTCAAATGGGGATCAGCTATTCATGTTTGGGACGTTTGGTGACTAAGGCGTCCTCAACGTCTCCAGAATCATCCCATTCCCAAAGTTGAGATTCTTTGTCTTCATAGAGAGTATATGGCCCCATTTCTTCTTCTGGTATGTAAGGTTCTATCCCAGGTAGAGGTGGCAATATGGGTCACCATTCCATTTTTTAACTCATTTATAGTGGGCCAGGTTGAATATGGGTCATTGAGGTTTTAAAAACAGGTCAAAATGGGTTTGAAACATTAAAGCCTACCTTTATATGGGTCTGATACAAACCCATATTCAACCCATTTAAGGTATTAGCTTTAACCCAAATATGACTATGTGAAATGAACTCTGACGAGGCTTGTGAAGCTCCTGGCAAGAGACTCTGGTTGCTCGTTTCTCGAGAACCGCCATGATCCTCGTTGCTCGTCGCTCACATCGTCATGTTTCCTAATCGCTCATCACTGTCATTGCCCATCCCTTGAGCACCGCAGCCAGTGCTTAGATCTCTCTCCCAGACTCAAAATCTCTCATATTTATGCTGCCAAAGGTTCGCGACCACGGATTAGAGGTCTTAGGCCTCCAGATCAGCGAAGATGGAGGTTCACGACCTCCGATTTGAGGTCGAGGACCTCTGCCGACTTCAAATACGACGCCGAGGACCTCTACCTGCTACAGCTGTGGCGTTGAGCTCGGTTTTCCAAGAGTCCTTGAACTCAGGTTGAAAAAAGGCGACGGCCTGAGGAGGGTGGCAGGGCGATAAGGGTGGTCTTGGCATGACAGAGTGACCAAGACTATGTGGAGGAGGTGGTGTGCATCTGCTAGTTGAGGAAGAAGACGACACTCACAGCCAAGCCTTGGAGTAGTTGTTTTCTTCTGTTTCAAAATTCCTTTTTTATTTTCATTTATTCTAAAAAATTAGCTTTAAACTTTTATGTTTTTATTTAGTATTTTGAATTTCCTTTTGCCACTTAAGCGCATGGGACTAAGAAAAAGGTCATTTCGACGGAAAAAAAAATTGTAAATACATTAGACTAGCAAACTTCGTGTTCGTACTTTAGCGTCGAACTCGTGAGGTCTTGCTCGAGCAACATGTGGTCTGACAGCCACAATTTAGTAGTGGTGATAGCTTGCTTGTGGTCGGTGAGAGTCGGTCGGCCATCGCCAGATTTAGAAGAAAAAAACGAGAAAGCATGAACAAAAAAGAAACAAAATATAAATGTATAAAAAAGGCACATATTTTTTAAAACTTATTAAAAATATCAACTAAATTGTATTGCATGAATATTTTTTGACAACGTAATTTTTAAAAAAATTGGAAACAAGTTTTCCTAAATTGAGTTAAATTTGAAAATGTTTAAGTAATACGGGTCGGGTATGGGTCTGGTGGGGTATGGGTCATTAGATTTGTACTATATGAAAATGGGTCAAAACGGGTTAAATGGGTCAATATGGGTCGGACCATATTCGACCCAACCCAAACCCGACCCGACCCACCCATTTGATACCTCTAATCCCAGGCATGTACGGAATGATGTATTTCGGTACATACGGCTCAATGAAAGAGCACCTAACTTCTTTGAAATGCTGAATATAGTCCAATGAGGCTCGGTGAATCTTCATTTCACCATCTAGGAAGTTTCGCCATTCAATGTTTTGAGCAGGCAAACTCTTCAAAATATGAACAACATAATCCACCTTGGCTTGAAACTGATCTTTATCCCCATTTGCAAGGATTCCATGCGGTAAATCAAATGCAAATACTTTCGGACGAGGAGGAAGCGTAATCTCTTGAAGGACCCCAAATTACCTTACAACTCGCATTGGATAATAGGCAGTTGCTCCAGTGTACCCCATAAATGGAATCTGGTCTCCGTCGTTACATGTGAGTCGGGCCTTTAGTAACTTTGGCCATCTAAGCCGCTATCGGAGTTATTTTGGCTCTAAGATCTTAAGGAAAGCGGTCCACTCAATGAACGAACGCTTTGGAATAAGTGTTTGAGCTTGAACATATAGAGAAAACCAGTAGAAGCTTGAAAAACTCTTTTTCGATTGGTTTTGAAACGGTTTGAGGAAAGGAAGGTTTCAGCTAAGATCATGTTAGAGTAGTCCCACCCACAAACAAGCTTGTCTGGCTACGATAGAAAGGAGAGGGTTAAACATGGTTCGTGAGATAGGAAAGAGTACGAACCCAAAGAAAGCTAAAATGAAGACTCTACCCGATTTGGTTCCTTTCTCAATTGGAAGATTTGAGAATCTATCTATTAAGAACGAGAGAGGAAACCTACCAAAATTGCTTTTAAGAATAGGCTCTATCTCAGAAACCTTGGTATCTAGGAATTCAGACAAAGAACTTGAAGGAACAAATCCTATGGGAGGTTGAATTAAACGAGGAGTGAACTTAACTCCGATAGTTGCGTTGTATTCCTCTAAAGTAGGTGTGATCTCCAGACCCTCCATATTAAAAGTCGCGGTGTCCGGATTCCAGAATCGTGCAAACGCCTGAATAAAGCTCGCTTGACACTCCACTTTGATGAGATCCAAAAGGTATCCCAAGCGCTCCTTAACACAATTCTGATTGGTCTCATTCATATGGCTCCACCATGCTAAAAGCTCATCTCGAGGGACGGGAATCACCTAGATGTCCGATTTCCCGATTTGAGTCTATAATATATAAACAACATTTTAAGACTAATTATCATGGATTACAATGCCAAATGAATGATGCAAATATAATATGCTATGCATGATCTAATTCAACTTCATATTCCTTTTTGGTGAAATAAAGGTTAGATCACCTTATTTGGTTCAAAAGGGTCAAATAAGAATTCTAATCTAGATTTCATCCAAAGGAAGCATACAATTGATTAGAAACACTCAAGTGATTAAAAGAAATGCCATAATCACATTCCAAAGATGTATTGAAGAAAACAAGGAATTCGAGTGAGATGGATACAATCGAGATAGATCCCTATTACAAACAAAGTCTAGAGGGTAGGATAGAGAAGGAGCCCAAGTAGGGAAAACCTATACATGAAATCTAGAAATGAAATACCGATTAAAGGAATGTGATTCTAAGAACTAGAGATGTCCCAAGTCTAATCTTCGCGAGATAGCCCGAGATCTTTGTTGACACCTAAATTTTGGCTTCTTTTTATTAATTTTGCATAAAAAATTAAGGACTAACCTTAAGTCCTTAACCAAAAATATTTAATCCATTTTCATTTTATTTGCATATAGTATAGTCGCATTACATTTGCATTTAAACCGGATCGACGGCAGAGGGATTCGAGCGTTTCAGCTTAATTGAATTGATGGCACATAAGCCCATGATGATGAAAATTTTGTTCAAAGCCATTATCCTTCGTGTGACCGAAATTTGAAACAGTAAGCTTTATATTAAGTTCTTGATCGCATGGCAAAGCAAGCAATTTGCATGGATTCGTGCATGCTCAGCTAGTTGAGGAATAAAAGAAATTGAGAGAGAAAGGAAACTTTCAAAAGAAAATCAATTTTTTGATTCCTCCACAAAAGCCTCAATCATACACATAATCTGCATATTTTTTGAAAAGGAACAGGCAAGAATCTTCCCCAAAAGATGAAAAAAATGCCAATCATTCACGTGAGATTTCAATCAAAAAAGTCAACAGTCATGACCTAGACTTGTGCAGAGAATATCCAATCAATAACACCAGTGGATAGAAGCACGGATAGAAAGAACTAGTGAAATCCCGCAAATCAAGAGACAATTTTTCTCACTGCGGAAATTCTTAGGAAAGGAAGCTGAAGATCGTCCATCTATTCGTGCAAGACGAAGAAGGATTAAAATGAATGTGCACTGGAATGTATCTGGTCATCGAAAGAAAGGATATTCATGAAGACCCACGTGAAAGAAATCCTTCGTGCGCTAATTTACAGTCAATTCTCGGTGGCAATCCAGAGCTAATTTTCGGTGATTCATTCCATGGTTCCAGACTTTCCAAAGAGAAGTGAGCGATATCTGCTATAAAAGCAGACTTCCCTCACTTCGACAAAAGGGGGTGGACATTTTTGCTCAGAAAATACTCAGATGAATTCTTACTGAGGCAAACACATGAGAAGTTACAAAAAAATTGTGAGAAAGTGACAGAGGGGGACGCACGAGAGAGAAAGGAAGCTCACCATCAACCACGAATTGTCAACGTTCCCTGAGCCATCCACTCCACCTCGTCCAGTGAGAGAAAAAGGGAAAGAAGACAAGGGAGAGAAGAGGGTCTGACGTGAAAAAGAGAGAGAGAGAGAGAGGAGAGGCTTCTGTCTCACGTCCATCGAGTTGATTTGCAAGCATTCAAGCTTCACCTGACGTCCAAGTATTAGTGGTGCCCTCATCATAACGTTCATGCAAAGTCACGAACAGGTGAGGTCAAAAAACAAATGAGAATTTTTGCTTTAATTCTTTCTTTTCTTGCAGATCCACACGAGACGTACTGCAGGTCATCCCTTGCGGTTGTCACTCCTTATTGATTTGTTGAGCGTCTTGACGGGCGGCCATGGAGTCTCGACCCCGCTACTCAGATTTACGATTCCAGTCCAACCCAGCAAGTCTACGGTTCCGAAGAATCAGTCGTGCCGCCTCGTCCGAGCTGTCTCATCACTACCTTTGACGACGACGACAAAGCCTGTTCTAGCCTCTTCGTCGGTGCTGTTCCCTATTGGTCTGAGCTCACCGCCGTTGACCCTTCCCGTCCTGTGACGAGAGACCGTTGCCACGAAGTCGCTTTTTGTAGATTTCAAGCGAGAGCCTCGATTCTCTAGGATCCTGCGAAGCCTAGTCCACATGCAGCCTAGTAATCTCTTTGAATAATGTTGTTGACTTTTGCAGGCCTTCCATTGGTGTCCCACAGGTCTCGCCTAGCTGGCCCTGTATACCACAGCATACGAAAAGTCCAGCAGATTGTCAATTGAGCCACGTGAGTTCATCCCCGCCGCGCGCGACTAGTCGTTGCCGATCTTGTTGGTCTCGATCCGCTCATTCGAATTGGGAAACAATATCCGAGCCAATATTCAAATTAGGTCGTGACAGCTTGGCGACTCCGCTGGGGACTGATGTGCATAAGTGGACTTAGGCCTAAAAAACTTCATGAAAAATTTCCTGATTTGGCAACTTTGATTGGGCTCTAATTTCTTAGGTGTTAAATGTTTTTGTAGGCGGGAGTTATAAGGGGAGGAGTGTTGTGGCTAACCCCTTCGTTTTGCAGGCTTCGGAGTTTGGAATTTAACTTATGTATATTATTGAAGCGGTGTTTTGATATAAACTGTTGTGCATGTTGTAATTAGATTTGCATTGCACACACTCACGAATAACCCGCTGCCGAACCTGGGCATGCACAACTTAAGATGGTACTAAGAAGGGATGATCTAGCTAAACCCATCTACCTATGAAAATTCGCGCAACACTAGTTACAACCATGTAACTTGAGTCGCACTTCTTATGTCCTGAAATTTCTTCCAAAGTTGAGATTTGCTACCCATCTGTGAACCACGCAGATAGATTCGTAACCCTTCGAATCGTGGGTCATTACTCGACTAGCCGGGATCACGTGGGATGGTTGAGCTACAACCCCTTAGCTTCCATCTATTTGCCTACGTGGTCTCATTTTGTGAGCCTATAGATGTCAACCCTCACTATTCATGTGCATGTCCATGTGATTGCCATTGTGTTTTTCAAGGAAATGTAAGTTCTCTAACTTTATCTTGTATTTATTTCTGGTCGGTCCATGTTAGGTGTCAATCAAATTTTGAACTTAACATCATGGTCATTTTTCTTCCCAAAAAAAAAAAAACTTGAAAGTTGAAGAATTAGTGGGATGTGAAGTTTTGGATCATGAATCGAAATTTTGATGGGTCAAACGGACCGAGAATAAAAACCGAACGAATCAGTTTTCTGACCAATATTTTTGGAAAGAAGTATTAAACTGTATTGATACGTGCAGAACTAACCTGAGCTCAAAGTTGTTCATCTATGTTTTGCATCATTTCGATCACTGTGCGAATTAATGTGAATTTTTTCGTAAAAGCCGACGAAACTGGAAATTGTCTGGGTCAGTCCTTTGATTGTGTCTTTAGTTCTTTTTGAGTCTAGAGGACGTCATGGACGGGCTCACTATTCTCAATGGTTGTACTCATCTCGATCCTTTTTTTTTGTAGGTAATTTACCACAGTCCCCCACAAGAGCCTTACCTACTCAAACCAGGATAAGAAAATGGCTGACAAAGCTGAGGTTGTAACCACCATAAAAGAAAAGCTTGAAGAACTTCAAGACAGGATGCAACCCTTCACTACTATCATGGATGGGATGATTGATATCATGAAATGTGCTATTCGACTCCACGAGTACCAGCTTGACCGTGGCATAGTCGAAGACTTTGGCGGACAGGACGAACTTCCCTGCGACGAACCCCCAGTGCTGAAACGAAGAGAATTTACTCTACTCCCCGCGGCAATGTCTGTCATATGGCCGATACTCCTAAAGAAAGGGTTGCTTCAGCGAGAACAAGCCTTCCCATGGCTCGAGAATACCAGCAATTTCGAATTGGGCAAGTTCTGTGATTTCCATTGCGGTCGAGAGGGTCACTCCCTCAAGGAATGCGTTACTCTGAGATTTCGGGTCCAGGATATGATCGATACTGCTGAACTCATGTTTCGTGCATGGAGATATTGCGGAGGAGATCAGGACATGTTGGTGGTCCCGAGCATGCGATTAGAGTATCCTGACATGTTCAAGGATGAAGTGCCTTCGCAGTGCCGTCCCATCCCTCGTGGTGTTACCTGGAATACCTGGGACGATTAGCCAGATCAGAAGACAGGAAAGTTCATCATTGAAGAAGTGGGGCGTAGACCCAAACCAATGTCCCTCTTAGTTTTATGTAATCCCATGTGTGGGATAGTTTCCTCCTTTTTTAGGTGTTTAGGTGCCTAGGTTGCATTCTCACTTACTAGGGTCTATTTTTTTTTAGGAGTTAAAGTATTCCCTTTGAGGAAACAATTACATCTTAGTTTTTCCCTTTCAATAAAATGTAATTCAATTGATTCACTATCAATGAAATTACAGAAGTTTGTCATCGCATTTTGAATCTTGTCGAAGTGCCCTAAACCAACCCGATGACGATAACCAACGATTGAAAAATTTATCATCTATGGTAAGCACTGAGGGTTGGGCTTCTCAAGAATTCTCGTCCGGAGGTTTTTGAAAATAAAAAGCTTTTCAAGGAAAATCTTCAACAAAAAAAAAAATTTGCATGCGGTTTAACCTGTTTGTCTTACTGACTCATCTACCATATGTCTTGGCATTAATCCGGGGGCAGGGAATAGATTCATAACTCGAACAGTGCACCATTTCTATCGATCCTCAAACAATCCTGCACAATCCATGTATATGTTTTGAGCCTCGATCAAGCCAGAAGTCCCTGGCCGATCCCAGTGCATCGACCAGTTAAGGCAGATCCATGCTTTGCCAATGATCATTTCCCATGCCAGACGATTGAGCTATTGGTTAACCTGAGTTTGATTGGCATCAGGCCTGATCGAGTCGGAACACGAGAAATGCACGGATGTAGTCATCCTCGGCTGGAGGAGACCTCAAGAATGGGCCGAGAATATATTGCCTTGTGACGTTGCCGTATCGACCACTATGATACTTCAATTCTAACCAACAGCGGATCATCCAGAGAATTCATGACTGAGGCAAGCTTAAGTATCGCAAGAGATCATGAGGGTCTTATCAGTCAGGTTATTCAGGGGCAAGATCCTGACTGACAATCCAACATGGTCCCATTCGATGATGCCCGACAGACGAACCAAGCGGTAATTTTTCTTTTTCCGAACTTGACTGACTCAAATGACATTTCCTTCGCTTTGCTTGCAGGTAGCAAAACTAAGGGGCATGTCAGCTATCAATGACATTAGCAAATCGACTAACTCAATTGAGTTATGGCGAAATCTTGATTGGAGTTCACTGGCGATATGGCCATGTTCATTCGCGGCTTACCGTCTCTACCGTGCCCCTAGCGACGCTCTTACTCAAGACCGGCAATCATACCATTCCTGGATCAAGCACATGAATGATATGCCTACCAAAGCTGGAAATCAAACTTCCAACTCGAAACATACCCAAAGGCAATCTCGGATTACACCACCCGACATAGCCTATCCTGACAGAAAGTGGGACAAATCTAAGACGGCCTGACCTCAAGAGAGAGGTGAAGTGGAGAAACGCATCATTTGCCAAACCCAGAACTAAATTTTCAACACTGGTCATATCTGGGGCAATCACAGATCGTTGTACCCATCCCGACTGAAAGTGGGGCAAACCGACAGTAAACCCTAACTTTGGAAAAGGGAGTATGTCTTCTCTGTTTCATGCCATTTTTAAGATGACACTCGGTTTTTTTTTCTTGCAGGAGCATGTGACCTACATGACAGTCGTCTCTAGTGGACAGCCAGAGCATCTCGAAGTCCTCACCGGACTTACTTCATGCACTTTTCTCTTTGTGTAAGGGCTAAAGTCAGGAATAGGTCTTTTCCCAATCTAAGGATTAAGCTTTCAAGCTTGCATATGCAGGGGCAATCCATAGTCCCCCCATTCCTTGAGATTTCTTGCACATATGAATGGCAAACATATGAAGTCATTGCTTCATTTTACATGCTTTAAAAAAAATGCTCAGACACTACATAGTTTGCGCATGATTACACTTGATTTGTATTCGCTCTTTGATCCCTAATAATCGAGATTGAATTTCATGAGCATTGCTTTTTGTCTGTATTACCAATCTTCATTGGGAGAAATACTTCAATTAGGCAATCTATGTGATCCAGTGAAATGGTCATATTGAATGAGAAACGTCGGGACGACGAAAGGCAAGCCTATTCTTATACATGTCCCTCAGTATATTAATCCCTAGCGAGTTGAGAGTAAAAGATTCCATGCTCACAAGGTGAAGGATTATCTCGGGAAAAGTATGACGACCAAAGTGATGAGAGGCATTCATTTCCTCTATCCATATACTACAGGTTATCCTTTACTAACCCATTTGAACGGAGATTTCATTTCTTACCCCTGTCGGGAACAACCCCACATTGGGGCAATTTTCAGAAGGTTCAACGAATGTTAGAATTTTCTTGCTTTCACTTGCATCAATCTTTGAGTGTATTTATTGCATGCAAATTCTGTGTTAGTTCAAGTGCCTTAGACATGATGAAGAGCATTTCTGTCTATACCCCACATAGTCAATCCCTTGCTTGCCCAATTTGAGCGGTGGATTCTTTTTTTTATAACCCAATTGGTGATCATTCTCATGACGAAGAATGAAAATCATTTAAAAAAAAAAACATCAGATGAATGGAGAATGATGTACCCTGGGGCAAATTTGTCTCAAAAGAAAATTCATTGAGCCGAATGTACAAAAAGTCTTTCAAAAAGCGAGTTTCTTTTCCCTCTCTCTCGAAAAAAAAAAAGGCAAGGTCTTTCTTGGAGAAGCTCTCAAGGAAAAAGAAAAGGATCTCTCTAAAAAAAAAAAAAGGGGGGTCTCTCAGGAAGAATCTCGAGAAATGAAAAAATCTCAAGAGAGAAAGGAAGAGCCTCGGCTGAAATGGTTCGCGAGAATTTTTCTCAAGCAGAAGTCAATCCTAAAGAAAATTGCAAAACATCTACCAGAGCAAGAATCAAGGGCAAGAGCATCAAGAATGGATGATCACCAATTCCTCCATGATGTACCCTTTTGCTATAATATGCCTTTTCTTTCAAGCCTACCCGAACCTACGTTACAACCCTTACCAAAGTCTCTTCAGATTTAGGGCACTTGAGTTAACATAGGATTTCAAATGTTTATAAATGTCTCCCGGAGAAGTGCGAGCAAGATTATTTTATCTCATTTTGCAGGGTCCCTGACTTGTAAACCCATTGCAGCTGATGATATCTTTTCGTTCAATTCCAAATGACTTTCATACAAGTCCCCTTTGATAAGCCTTTGACCAAGCCTGAATTACAGTCCTTGCAAAGACCTCTCAGATTGGTCTGGTCATACTAATTGCGAGAATACCCAGACCCTTGTCAAGCATGATGGTGACAGTTCTGAGTGATTCTTATACCCGTATCAATGATCGGGTTTCTAAAAGTCTTTACAAGAAAGTGAGTGAAAGTCCTTTCTGACTGAAAGTTTCTCATTCAATGTGATCAAAATTATTAAAAGGATCAGACAGGTTTCCTTATTGATGAAATCCCTCAGTGAAAGCTTTGTAATGCAAACAAGCAAATGAGTTTTGCTAGCATATGATGTTGCATTTACATTGATTTTATACATCTGATCATTTTTAAACTCTATTTCAAGTGAATAAGCAGGTGTGATACAGTTAACCAGTCTATTCCTTGACTTTCTTCAAATTCAGAGAATCCAGGTAAGCTTTCTGAACCATTTCCTAATTTGGCAAATTTCTGCTAATTCAGGTTATCATCTCTACCCTTTTTGGTGTTCATACTGATGAGATTCGTATGATACCTTTTTCGTGTTTGCACTAATGAGATTCGTGCAGCACACCTTGATGTGTCCATGATGATGAGATTCGCATGGCATATCCCTTTTGTATCCACACTAATGAGATTCATGTGATATACCCCTTTTGTGCTCGCACTAATGAGATTCGTGCAGCACACCTTGATGTGTCCATGCTGATGAGATTCGCATGGCATATCCTTTTTGTATTCACACTGATGAAATTCGTGTGATACACCCCTTTTGTGCTTGCGCTGATGAGATTTGTGCGAAACATCTCTCTTTGTGTTTACTTTGATGAGATTCAAGCAACACATTGTGCTCAGGCTGATGAGATTCGCTTGACACCCCCCTTTTTTGAGACTCACGCTGATTTTTGTGTTCGTGCTGATGAGATTCGTACGACACACATCTTTTTACAGATCATGCGCTGATTTTCGCGTTTGTGCTGATAAGATTCGTACAACACACACCTTGTTATGTGTGTTCATGCTGATGAGATTCGCGATTGTTTCGAAGGATTCATCATCAACATATCTTGCGTTGTCTCACATCAGAATGAGATCTCTGATAACAGATAAAGCCCTAGTACCTTAAGATCCTTGTATCCCCAGGAAGGAGCTTGGAAATTAAGGGAATCATCAGCATTACGAAGTGTCTGGTAAAACGAGTATTTCATATGCGATCCATATGCAGGTTTTCCTATTCTATTCCATGGAAGAAAGAAGCCTTGGCATGTGTTAATTACAGTCTTGCGTTTCATGCATCATTTCATTTCATTTGCATACAAAATGGGATTAAAACCCACACACACACACACACAAAATTGCATCGTCAAAATTTAGGCCTCAATATTGTCTTTGAACGAAACCTCTACGAGCCTCCACTCAAAGAGGGGCAGTTGTTGACACCTAAATTTTGGCTTCTTTTTATTAATTTTGCATAAAAAATTAAGGACTAACCTTAAGTCCTTAACCAAAAATATTTAATCCATTTTCATTTTATTTGCATATAGTATAGTCGCATTACATTTGCATTTAAACCGGATCGACGGCAGAGGGATTCGAGCGTTTCAGCTTAATTGAATTGATGGCACATAAGCCCATGATGATGAAAATTTTGTTCAAAGCCATTATCCTTCGTGTGACCGAAATTTGAAACAGTAAGCTTTATATTAAGTTCTTGATCGCATGGCAAAGCAAGCAATTTGCATGGATTCGTGCATGCTCAGCTAGTTGAGGAATAAAAGAAATTGAGAGAGAAAGGAAACTTTCAAAAGAAAATCAATTTTTTGATTCCTCCACAAAAGCCTCAATCATACACGTAATCTGCATATTTTTTGAAAAGGAACAGGCAAGAATCTTCCCCAAAAGATGAAAAAAATGCCAATCATTCACGTGAGATTTCAATCAAAAAAGTCAACAGTCATGACCTAGACTTGTGCAGAGAATATCCAATCAATAACACCAGTGGATAGAAGCACGGATAGAAAGAACCAGTGAAATCCCGCAAATCAAGAGACAATTTTTCTCACTGCGGAAATTCTTAGGAAAGGAAGCTGAAGATCGTCCATCTATTCGTGCAAGACGAAGAAGGATTAAAATGAATGTGCACTGGAATGTATCTGGTCATCGAAAGAAAGGATATTCATGAAGACCCACGTGAAAGAAATCCTTCGTGCGCTAATTTACAGTCAATTCTCGGTGGCAATCCAGAGCTAATTTTCGGTGATTCATTCCATGGTTCCAGACTTTCCAAAGAGAAGTGAGCGATATCTGCTATAAAAGTAGACTTCCCTCACTTCGACAAAAGGGGGGTGGACATTTTTGCTCAGAAAATACTCAGACGAATTCTTACTGAGGCAAACACATGAGAAGTTACAAAAAAATTGTGAGAAAGTGACAGAGGGGGACGCACGAGAGAGAAAGGAAGCTCACCATCAACCACGAATTGTCAACGTTCCCTGAGCCATCCACTCCACCTCGTCCAGTGAGAGTAAAAGGGAAAGAAGACAAGGGAGAGAAGAGGGTCTGACGTGAAAAAGAGAGAGAGAGAGAGAGAGAGAGGAGAGGCTTCTGTCTCACGTCCATCGAGTTGATTTGCAAGCATTCAAGCTTCACCTGACGTCCAAGTATTAGTGGTGCCCTCATCATAACGTTCATGCAAAGTCACGAACAGGTGAGGTCAAAAAACAAATGAGAATTTTTGCTTTAATTCTTTCTTTTCTTGCAGATCCACACGAGACGTACTGCAGGTCATCCCTTGCGGTTGTCACTCCTTATTGATTTGTGAACGTCTTGACGGGCGGCCATGGAGTCTCGACCCCGCTACTCAGATTTGCGATTCC
The DNA here is from genome assembly GCA_029784005.1 of Lenwebbia sp. NSW1173648. Taxonomy (NCBI): domain Eukaryota; kingdom Viridiplantae; phylum Streptophyta; class Magnoliopsida; order Myrtales; family Myrtaceae; genus Lenwebbia; species Lenwebbia sp. NSW1173648. The sequence continues at coordinate 6,151,058 of JARCGZ010000011.1, forward strand.
AGTCCAACCCAGCAAGTCTACGGTTCCGAAGAATCAGTCGTGCCGCCTCGTCCGAGCTGTCTCATCACTACCTTTGACGACGACGACAAAGCCTGTTCTAGCCTCTTCGTCGGTGCTATTCCCTATTGGTCTGAGCTCACCGCCGTTGACCCTTCCCGTCCTGTGACGAGAGACCGTTGCCACGAAGTCGCTTTTTGTAGATTTCAAGCGAGAGCCTCGATTCTCTAGGATCCTGCGAAGCCTAGTCCACATGCAGCCTAGTAATCTCTTTGAATGATATTGTTGACTTTTGCAGGCCTTCCATTGGTGTCCCACAGGTCTCGCCTAGCTGGCCCTGTATACCACTGCATACGAAAAGTCCAGCAGATTGTCAATTGAGCCACGTGAGTTCATCCCCGCCGCGCACGACTAGTAGTTGCCGATCTTGTCGGTCTTGATCCGCTCATTCGAATTGGGAAACAATATCCGAGCCAATATTCAAATTAGGTAAAATATTTTATCTTGATTTGATTTATTGATAATGTTTCCCGATTTGAAATATTTGATTTCATGCATATTTTCTAGATTAGAAAACCGTTCGAATTAAGGGGTCATTTCCTACCGACAACGCGCAAAGTCGGACTAATCTCGACCCTGAGATTTGTTTTGATGACGCGGGGATCGAAATATCTAATCTTAACCATTAGATTTGATTCCTCGATCCAACTCGTCATCTAATTGAATCGGAAAATATTTTCAAGAGGATCATGCATTATATTTGGATGTGTTTTGATTTTTTGCCTAAAATAAAATAAAATAAAACAAAAATAATTACACCTTTGGAACTTTAAATCAGAATCCTCGAATGTTGCCAACTCAGATAATTTTCATGAAATGGGTACCGAAAGGGCATTAATAGAAATATTAGTGTAACAAAGTCCCCGAACTCAATAAATCTCTGGTTCGTAGGAATAAAGTATTTCTCCCGATACTTTATTTAGGTGTCTAATCAGCCTACCGTAAAATGATTAGTGGCGACTCCAATTTGAAAATCTTTTGCATGTTAAATATTGAACCTTAAGTTGCGATTTGGTAGGACTTGGGAGAGTCCGGGTTAGGTTAGTTAATTTAATTAACCTAATAATTCATTAACTTGAAATTCCTGATTTTTAGGTCGTGACAGTCTTCAGAATCAGCTACTTCAGATTAGGGTCTTCGTCAGATAACATTTCAATAATTTCGACGGGTGATGTAGTAATCTCTCTCATCGGGGTATCCTCCTCGTCAAATGAGATTTCTATAACCACTGGTGGCTCCTCAACTTCGGTTCGAGATTTCTTCAGGTTGATGTCGAGAGGGGCAAAACGAGTAGCGCATCGTCTCTTTTTGGCGAGCCCATAATAGGGTGATAACGGTATCTATGCACTCTACGCACCCCAAGGGTAGAATGGCTATCTTCATGTCGGGTTAGATGAGGACCAGTAAATTCGCGACTGTGAACGAAATGCGAAATCTGAAATCAGTCGTAACTGCTCAAGAGATGGATCTTGACTACCTTGCGGTCATGATGGAATGGTGTCAACTTAGCCTCCGACGGACTTGGGGAAACCATCTCAAACCTATCCTAAATACGACATTGGATCTAATCACTTGAATGATTTCGAAACCGATGAATGTCATGATTGAATTGAACAAATGATATGCAATGAATGTTTCAAAATGTATGATACAAGCTCAAAGTAAATTGCAACAAGTTAAAGGGATAAGAAAGGACTTACCAATTGCAACAAGTTCAAGGGAGTTGTCTTTGCGCCCCCTTTCCTCAAACCGTTGCAAAGTCAATTGAAAAGGAGTTTTTCAAGCTTCCACTGGTTTTCTCTATATGTGGTTTACCTCTTATATCAAAGACTTTAATCTCCACATGGGTTTTTCCGATATAAACCAACATACTCATCCTTTCAAAACCTTTGTTAAGCTCTGTCGCGACCCTCATCCGGAACGGGATGCGGGCTAATGGATTGTCGAGCCCCCGTTTTTTCGTCTCATTTGGTTTCAAGGCGTGGGCTTGGCGCAGGCCCTCCCAGGCCCATACCAAATCGCAACGGCGGGATTTAGAAATCGAGTTCGACCTTTAGTGCGGTCGGGTGACATGTGCATAAGTATACGTGCCAACGGAGTCGCCACCAAACTATTTTTGGAGGGTAGATTGGACACCCTACCGAACGGTTGGGAGAGGCTGTTCGGTTCTACGGAACCAGAGAAAGTGGGTTCGGGGACTTAGTTACGCCAATGTTTCCATTGACGTCCTTTCGGTACCTGAGTTGAGTGATTTCTTAACTAGGATTTTCATGCATATGACTTGGGATGAGGTAAGGTCTAGAATCTAGGAGTTCATGCAGACGAGAGCAACTATCATAACATTCACAATCAATAAAGATAAGTGCGCAAACAAGGATCCAATGACGTGCAGATAAAACACATAAAAACAATACATGTCATCCCTAGTAAAGCCATAATGGCTTAGAGAATGAGTGTTTGGAGGTTTGGAAGGAGTTTGGGAAGATTTGGAGGCGATTTGCCCATGAGGGGCAAAAACGTCACTATGGGAAAAACAGGGGATAATTTGCCCATAAGGGGCAAAATTGTCATTTTAGAAGGGATTAGGAACCCAAATCATGGAAAATAGGATTGGCCAGTCAAATGTGCCCATTTCCTAATTTCTGAGATTTTTTTGGGATTTTTCTGGATTTTTGGGAGCAATTTGCCCTTGAGGGGCAAAATCGTCATTTAAAAAAAAGGAGGCAAAATCATCAAAAACGGGATTGGCCAATTGAATGGACCAACTTCCCAATTTCTGAGATTTTCTGAAATTTTTTAGGAATTTTCTGAGACAATTTACCCACAAGGGGCAAAATAGTCATTTTGGAAAGATCGGGAGGGAAAAACCTTCAGAAATAGGATTGGTCAGTTAAAATGACCCACTTCCTAATTTTGAGGCTTTTGGGAATTTTTGGAATTTTCAGCGATTTTTTCCAAATTTTTTAGATTTTTATGAATTTTTCATTTTTGGATTTTTAAAATTATTTTCCTAATTTTTTTATATTTTTCGGACTGGGTCAGGTTGACCTGGCCCGCGCCTTGCGGCCACCCGGCCCAGACCGTACGAGTCTCGGGCCAGTCTAAGCCTAAACGACACCGTTTCTGAATTTTCTAATTTTTATTATTATTATCATTTTTTCCAATTTTTCTGATTTTTTTGACTTTTTTTTATTATCTATTTTCTAATCCTACGGTTCATATTGTGCCACGTGGCTAGCCTACGGCCCTCCGATCTATAGCTTAGATCGACGGTCACGATCGGGCCACGTGGCTAATCCTTGACCGTCCGATCTGGCTATTTTTTTTAATTTGAAAAATGATTTTTAATTTCTGAAAATGATTTTTAAATTTTCGAAAATTCAAATGATCGGTCATAATGGTGATGCGTGGCCAAACCTGGGCCATAAGATCACAAAATATTTTTTATTTTCGAAAATCAGAATATTTTAAAAAATCATATTTTATTTTCGGAAAATCTCCCGATCGCGACACGTGGCACAAAGACCACCGTCAGATCTGGATTTTTTATATTTTTTATTTCAAAAAATGCTATAACCGTCTGCTGACGTGGCATGCCACGTGGCGCCACGTCAACGCCACGTTGACCGTTGATCGGTGAACCGGCGTTGACTGGTCAAACTTCCCAAGGTTCAAGAAGACCGGCGGACGGCTGAGGACTTTCCGATGACGATCAATGGTGAGAACTTGTCCTATTTGGGTGATCTCGATACCGTTGGAATCGTCTCAACGTCAGCTATCACATATCCAAAAATTAGCGTGATCCAACGGTGACAACTATATGAAAAATGCATGAACATGTTCGGCCATGGCAGGTTCTCGAGTTGGCATACACAGCATATCAAGCTATTCCAGACGTTCAGTAAGCATCAATGGAGGTCAAGCATACTTACCTCGTGGCCCGATGAGGTCGGGAATGTCTAGAATGGGCTAGGTGGTTCTCGGTGAGCTCGGGTTCGAAGATCAACTCGGATGATTTTGTGCAAAGAAAACGCGAAATGAAGACAGATTCGTGATCAGTAGGAGTTTACGAGCAAAATGAACGAAAAATCTCGAAGTTTAATGGCCAAACTAGAGAGATACCGTTAACGAAAACTCGGGCGGACGGAGGTGATGTTTACCTTTTTCGGCCACGAATCAAGACGCCGCAGGGTTGAGAACGATCCTTGGCTTTCCACGATGCTTCTGGACCAGTTTTGGAGGCTCGACTCCCTCCCGTTTGGTCTGCACAGAGCTTCGAAGCTCTCGGCCCCCTGCAACAATGGCGGATTCCCTGAGCTCTTTTTCAAGAGCCGTCTCTCTCTCTCTCCCTCCTCTCTTCGCTGAGTCTGTTGTTTTTTGTTAGTTGGGTATGTTCTTGATCTGTTAGGAAGTTCCAGATGCAACTGAATCTCTCCCCGTGTGCGAGCACTCCTTGGTTGACTTCAACCTCCCCAAAAAAATTTCCGCTTGATTCTGTTATGGGTCTTCTAGCCTGTCTTCACGTGTACGCCGCACGTGTGAAATGGTTCACCAATGCCAGAGTAAGTTTGGTAAGACACCAGTAAAGGATTGGGAGTTGGGTGTGCCAATTTAGTCTTCGATTTGGTGCTTCCTCTAGGCATTTTTTTGGTGAAGTCTGGCGCGCACAAGAAGAACCAGCAGAATAGGTTCTGTGCGTGTGGCTTTGCGTGCGGTTTTTTTTGTGTGTGTGTGCCTAATTCAACATTAATGTGACCCCTTTTTGCAATTTTAAGCTCAGAATTAGATTCTAGGATGCAAATCTCATCTAGAAAAGGTGACTTTTGGTACAATTGGTCTCATTATGATTAAAACCCCCAAATTCGAAATTTAACCCGAATAGAAAATTTCATCAATCGAGATCTCTAATGATCAATTCAAGTTGATTTGACCCCACCAATGTGTTTGGAATGCTGAAAAACCTATGGGTGGAGGTTCATCTTTGCATGGGTTCGTCTTTAAAATGACTAATTTGACTTCAATCGAAAATCGGAGACTAAATTGAAAAAAATAAAAGTTCAATTAGGCCTCTTTTGTAAAAAAAATTGAGCAATTCTATGTACAATTGGGCCAAGGTGCAAATTGAGGTATTAGAGGACAATGTCACAACTCAGAAAAAGTGGAAAAGGAAAATAAAATGACTCAAATTGTATTTTTTTTTTTTAAGCCCAATTCGGAATTACGTTTGTGAAGAGACATACGTTCCCGAATTGAATTTTTCAATTTTTAATGGGCCAAAATGAAAAGGGATTCAAAATAAAAATATTTGCTATTTTTCCATATTTTTGTGGCCACAATTCTATTTTTTGTGATTTTTTGGATATTTTCCTAATATTCTAAAAATATTAAAAAATGCGAAAATTACCGAAAATTATTTTTTATTCAAAATTGGTTCCTTAGGCTTGGCCAAGGCCTCCAAAATTAATTTTTCATTTTTTTGAATTTTTATGGATTTTTTTATTAATTTTCTAAGGAAAAAGACTAGAAAAAGACCGATTAAAAATCAGGTGTCATCAAGCTCAAACACTTATTCCAAAGCGTTCGTTCATTGAGTGGACCGCTTTCCTTAAGATCTTAAAGCCCAAGCAACTTCGATGGCGGCTTAGATGGCCAAAGTTACTAAAGGCCCAACTCACATGTAACGACGGAGACCCTATTCCACTTCTAGGGTGCACGGGAGCGACCGCTTATTATCTAATGCGAGTTGTGAGGTAATTTGGGGTCCTCTAAGAGATTCCGCTTCTGCCTCGCTCGAAAGTATTTGCATTTGATTTACCGCACCGAATCCTCGCGATTGGGGATAAGGATCAGTTTCAAGCCAAGGTGGATCATATTGTTCATATTTTGAAGAGTTCGCCCACTCAAGACATTGAATGGCCAGACTTCCTAGATGGTGAAATGGAGATTCACCGAGCCTCATTGGATTATATTCAGCATTTCAAAGAAGTTAGGCGCATTTTTGTTGAGCCATATATACCGGAATACATCGTTTCGTATGTGCCTGGGATAAAACCATACATACTAGAAGACATGGGGCCATCTACTCTCTATGAAGACGAAGAATCTCAACTTTGGGAATGGGATGATTCTGGAGACACTAAGAACGCCTTAGTCACCAAACGTCCCAAACATGGATAGCTGATCCCCATTTGAGTTTAGAACATATGAATGCTGCATTTTGAGTCTTGTGAATGCTCTTTAAGAGTTTTTTTTTCGTTGTAATAGACTCATTTTGAGTTCATTTATGCATATTGGAGTTTTTCATTGAAATCATTCAAAAACGATTATCATGGATTACATTTTTCTTAATAACATGTCTTCACATGACGAAGGTTGAAAAGAGCTCCAAATGTGTGGCTAAGGCTCACATTGAAGCCTTTTCCTCCGTTAATCACTAGAAAGCATGATATTGAGAAAATTTTAAGTTTTTAGGCTTCCATTATCGTTTCTCTAATTCTAACTTACTCTTATCATCAATAGGTGATTTTAAACCACGAGGACGCGAATTCAAACTCGAAAACCAGATGAATCTTGTGGCAACATTAGTGGCAGAAATGAAGGCCATGATGATCGCGACGCAAGGGAAATACCCGCCAGCACCTGATGTCAATCCGACTCCTTCTAACACGTTTGACATGAACTAGAATTTGGATACCAATCAGGTTTCGAGGGCTGATGCGATGCCTAATGCTGAGATTCCTCCCAAAGCTTCACCGATGGTAATCGACCTAGAGAAGGGAAGAAAAGATAAGCCTGCAGTAAATTCTGAGGAGGAGCGAAGAGGCTAGCTAAACTTGAAGAATGCTTAAGCAGTCGGGGTTATGAGCTCTCAAGGTTTGATAAGGTAGCACCTTTTGCAAAGATAGAGGTTCCAGCCGATTATAAGGAGCTTGATTTTGTCCATAAATACAATGGGACCGGTTGTCCCAAAGCTCATCTGAAATACTATTTGCGTAAGATGGCCAAATACACGGATAATATCCCGTTGTTAATGAACACATTCCAAAAAAGCTTAGCTGGTGCGGCTTTGTCTTGATACACCAAGTTAGATATTGAAGATTTTGATGATTAGGAGGATCTGGCTGTTGAATTCCTGCGTCAGTATAAGTTCAATACGACCACTGCTCCAACCAGAGAGGATTTGATCAGAACTTTCAAAGAGAAAAATGAAGTTGTCGTCTATATGCCCAAAGATGGAGAGCTCTGGCCACTCAGGTCAAACCACCAATTCCTGAGGATGAATTAGTAGATATTTTCTTGAAGGCACTACCCTATGACTACTTTGATAAGATGAATACTTCGGGCTGCCAAACATTTGCTCATCTAATCAAAGTAGTCGAAAGACTGGAATGGGTAATGAGAGAGAGACGTGCGCCTGAAGCTCCCTATAAAAGCTAGTATCCACCGAAGAAAGAACGTGAACATGTTACTGTAGCGTCCCATGCCCACCATCGTACTAAGTACGCGCTCTGCTTTAATCTTATAATACATATAATATGGCGCATGCGGAAGACTATATGAAAACATGCCATCATACAAGTGCAATCAAACGATAGGCACATGCTTAAGGTATGGCCTTACAGGGTTTCCTACCTGTATCACATTCACACATGAACAAGATCTTCTGATTTTATACACACACACATATATATACACACACAGATATATATATATGTATGTATGTATGTATGTATAAACCTGTTGGTTACATTATTTCTCAACAAAGGACAGCAACTGAGAAGTAACTAAAGGCTTCTCCTCCTGATCCATAATCACCATCGTCCATGTCCGCTGCCCTTCACTGCCATCCTCGCTAGCTAGCTAATCTGAAAAGAGTTTAATCAACGAGGGTGAGCTCAAAGCTCCGCGAGTAAAATATCTAACCCGCCAGCTATCGGAAATGTCAATCACTAAGCAGATATGTCAGACATCACATTCGGCCATATATACGAGCAGACCAAAATCCATTCAAGCCCTAAAAATCAACAAGCAAATCACATAATTGTCTTATCCTTCCTATAGGGCTCACGGCCAAACTCCAATCTACACGACCAACCTCATTTCGCCGCCCAATTCGACGATCCATCCTTCAATTTCTCTAACCCGACACTCAAGGATGCTAATCACACTAGCAGAAGTAACATGCTAACAAGTTCAGGGCCATCCGCCCCCATGTCCGCACTTCGGTCACCCACACCAACTTCACCCGTCGTCTTTCGACACGATCAAACCACTAATCTAGCCCTTTAGGCCCTCGAGGAGGAAAACCTGCTCATCAGCTATAACATGCAACTACTTCAAGATCCATCGTACGCACCAAGCGCCACCAAAGCCGAGACCCATGTGCGGTCGACCACCAATCACCATTCAATCCAACGATCCGCTCACAAATCTAGCTTTCACAATGCTCAAAGAAGTCTATCCAACTAAATTCCAAGACATGCATCAAGAATCAACAATCCGACGGTTAATGAGTTAGAAGTTTACTCGCTTTGATTCCACGCTCAAAAACCGCCACAAGACCACCACTGTGCTGTGCTCAAGCTCGTCTCTTTCGTCCTCCACACGGCTAGAGCGGGAGAGGGATTGAGAGTGAGCGGGTGGGATCGAGACCGACGAGAGAGGGTGTGGGAGGAGAGGGTTACGAGAGAGAGAGAGAGAGAGAGAGAGAGAGAGAGAGGAGGTGAGAGAAACCAAGGGCTTTTATAGGGGCAGGGGCTGATTTGCATGTGGGACACTTGTCCTACATGTGTGCCACTTGTCCACCATGCGTGCTTCCATGTGTATTCGGCCCACAATGAAGAAAATGCACTAATTTTCCACATGGGACCAAAACTAACTAATGGGCGCCCTCGTACTTCCGTCAATAATTCCCTGCGCCAACGACTAAAGTCCCAAATTAACCTATTCCACTCGTAACTTTTGTATCAAACCCACCTAAGCTAAAGAAGTTTTAGAATTCCACTCCAGTTCAAGGGGGTACTTCTTGGTCGACGCAGAAAATTGAGCCTAAAAAGAAAGCGGCGCCGGTACAATTTTCTCCCCTTCCCCGTCCTCTATCAAAGCTCCTCCCTATGCTTCTGGAAGGGAGATTGGTAGCCAAAGGGTTTAGAATATGAGTACTCTTGTATTTCTAAAAATAGAGAATTTAGTTCGGTGAGTTTATCTTTATTGCTTTTTCAATTTTTTTAAAGGTAAACTTCTCGAAACATTGTTTTCCAATTTATCATATACACTATAAATTATCTTCTCAATAAAACTAAAGTTTATTTTTCTAATGTCAAATGCATATTATAAGTATTCTGTATCTAGATCATCAAAATACAAGTTCAAAGACGACACAATTAAAACTCAAATTACTCATCCTCAATACAATAAGCAAAATCATCACCTAAATCCTACTTCAAAGCACTTTCTTCTTTCTGATCGCTTCACATAACTTGTCCGTGCTCCAATATATATAATTATCCGTCGGTCCCATGTTTCAACACCATCTCAACTCCGCCTTAATAATTGCGATCGTATCGAATGGCACATCCTCATAATTGAAAACTTCCGCGATCCTTAATTATTGTGATCGTATCGAATGACACGTCCTCATAACTGAAAACTTCCTCGCCGTAATTCATTAGAAGTCCCGATAAATACTTATTTCTGACTTATTACTTACTCAATTTTTTCATTTACGGAAAGCATGTGACCCGATATTTTCAATTCATCAAATCGAGAAAACTTTTGAAAAACTATTTCATGTGACTTTTACACAAATTTGGACAAACTTTTGACCAAGCATAATTTTTTTTCCGCCCGACATCTCATTCACTCGATCTTTGCATATACGGGAAGTTCTTAGCATCATGATGTTTCTTAGGCAATTTTGTGAAATCACACACAAGATATAGGAAATTACACACTTGAAATTCTCTAATTGGAATAATTATTCGAGTAAGAATCTTGATATACAGAAGAAAACTTATGATTCTTGAAATCCATCCAATGTTACGCTTTATACAATATTCTTATTCTTATAAAGTTAAGGGTGATGGGCTGATTTCATGATTAGAGAAAAACGTTTCAATATAATTAAACAATACGCACACTCCAAAATTCTAACTATGACTCGCTTGATTAATTAGAAACCTTCACGTTGTAATGAATATCTTTTCGCCACATAAAAGTAAGCACGACAATTGAATAAAGAAAAATCATGATTGAACAAGAGAATTTGCATTTTTGAATGTAACGCAGCTTTAAAAACACTGTTAACAGCGTACGTACGTTACAATTTGTAATGAATCACGTTGCATCGCATACGAGCTAAAAGACTAGCACATAAAGATTATAAGTTGGCTCCTCTCGTTTATTGTTGAGGTGCCCACTTATAATCATATTAAAAGAAATTCAATCTTATCTATCAGATTACTTTAATGAATGAAACTTAGTCAACTTTCTGCATTTCCAAATAATATAATCACCCCAAAAAGAGCTTTTGATGTCATGATTGTTAGGACCAAAAGGGGAAGAAGAAACGATTGAAGAATGGCTGCTACGAGATAATGAATCGTATGAAATTTGACGCTAAAAAGGTACTAATGGCAAGATAAACGTGATAGGTTCGCGTCTCGATCCAAACCTCTAAAAGTGACAACCAGGACATCTCAGAAATGCGCCTTCGAAATCCATCATTAAAACTTCAGGATTAACCTAATTGGTTATGATATTAAATTTTCAATGCAGAAACTTGATGTCACGTGTTCAAATTTCATTAACTATGTAGAAATTACTATGGCTTAGGAATTACTGCACAGGTCAAATACAGGAACTTAATTGATTTACGGGTCCCGTAAGATGTTCTATGGATCTTCGGGTCCTCCTAGCTGCCCCAAATTGAAAGATAATGAAAGAGATGTACCTTTCCAAGTAAGGTAGGCAATTCACTAATACATGAAAAAGAAAACCATAGAATCATGTCCCAATGATTTTGAACAGATTGGCACTTCACTTTCCCTTTCTCCATTTTCTTCCTCGTAATCATACAAAAGTCTTCTTTTTCTACCGCACATATAATATTTTATTGTATGCAAGTATGTTGCAAGGAACGTGTGTTTATCTTTCTCGGAAGTCGTGAGAAATGTGATTGAGGAACTCTATTCTATTACATTAAGAGTAGACTTGGCTGGCTTTGTATGTATGCATAAGATATGCATAAATGGTTGAATAACCTGGTGCAAAAAAGGTCACACTATTCTATCATCCAAACAATGAAAAAGGGAACCCTATTGCAAGCAATAACAATTTTTGGAATGAGAATCCGTTCGACGGTTTCTTGTACATGGAACCAAACGAGGCCGGAGAGCATTTCTTTTCTCGATCTAACTTGTGAATGTTTTTCACGGATGACTGGATTGGGTTAGTCTAGCGACTGAAATATCCCTATACAATGTCAATCAATGTTATGTATGGGATGAATGCATCGGTCATCTTTTTTTTTTTTTTTTTTTTTTTATGACCGAGCTTCCGCCTTTCCCGCCCTTTCCCCTTCGGGTAATTGGGCCCCCTCCCCTTTCCCCGCGGGTAATCGGGACAGTAGTCGGCGACTATGCCTCGGGGGAGACTGGCCCAGCAACCCACCGCCGGGGCCCCCCACTTAAATTACGGAACGGAACTGGGAGTCGAACCCTGAACCTCTTGAGAGGAAAGGAAAGACTCAACCAACTACGACATGCGCAGGTGGGTAATGCATCGGTCATCTTTCAAGTGTGAACATAGCTAAAAAACTTAGACTTTTAGATTATGAAAGGGAGCTACTTGTAGGCCTCTTAAACCTTATGCATGACTGGCTTAGTGAGGTAGATTCATGTTTGCTTTCAACTATATTGTGATATTGATTTTCAATCCTTGTGCGAAAGCTTATAAAGGCTGTGCTAGCTTTATGCTTCAATGGAAAATTTCGCAACAAGTCGAAATTTCGACATGAGAGCTTAACTCCTGTTTGTTATTATTCCGCGTAAAAGAATTATTTTTCCATTTGGGTATATTTCTGAAAGAGATGATAAGTCTAAAATACTGTTGATAAAAAAGATTACTGGCCATAGGATTAACTGATAACGTATCGGTGCCAACACTTTATGAAGTTTTTGACAGTTTGGATATTATTGGCCTTGTTTTTAATCTTTTGCCAATTTTTATTTGTCTTTCTTATAAAAACTTGAAATTTATCAACTCATTGGTGAATTTACGAATCTTATTTTAGCGACTTAGCAATTTTTCCAATTAAATCATCAAGAAGTTTTGTAGTACCAATTCTTGATTGAGTTAATCATCCACGTTTATTTTGTTTTGTTTTTTTTAAATTTATCACCTCTGATTTTCAATTTACCAACTTTTAATTGTTTTTCCAACAAAACGCCCTAAGTTTTTCGACTCTTATATGAATTTGCCGACATTGCTTGTGTGATTACCATTGTTTCGCCTGATAGATTACCGACTATTTTTTGTTTACCAACTCTCCTTCGAGTTACTTATCACAATCAATTTGATTTTTTTTTATAAAAAACAATAATATTTATGTGAATTACTAGTTTTATCGGATGTCTCCAAAGAGAGGGACAAAGTAATATTGAGAAAATTACCCAATCAGTTGTAAACCTGTTGTACGAATGTAAATTCAGTCCCAAAATTTTTTATTTTGCCAAGTTAGTCCTAAACCTCTACGATAAATTACAATGTAATCCCTCGGATCAATTTTCGCCGGAAATCGTTGACGTGACGATCTAGTCATGGCCGGTCATCCTATATGTCACACCGCCATATCAATGATTTTCAAGAAAAAATTTTCCGGATGGATTATATTATTACTTCACGCAAAGGTATAAGACTAAATTGGCAAAAATCTATAACTTTATAACTAAATTGACATCCGTACAATAGGTTTAAGATTGATTGGGGAGGATTACCAAAAAAGTCCTAAACCTATTACACTTATGCCAAGTCAATTCTAAACTTTTTAATTGTGCTGATTGAGTACTAAACCTTTTCACATTTAACCAATTGAGTCAATCCGACCAACTTTGGCAGAAAATCATTGACATGGACGCCGGTCATCCTACATGCCACCGCAAACGCTGACGTGAACATTTTTAATAATACTTTAATATTTTTTGAACTTTTTAAATACTTTTTTCTTTTCTTTACTTTTTTTTAAACTTAGGGCTGGCGATGGCCAGGATGCCCTTGCCGGCTCTAGGCGAGGGTTGCAATTCCCTGGCCAGCACTGGGCGAGGGCATCGGGACCTCACCAAAATAGGCGAAGCCGTCGTGGGGCCTCGCTTTAGCTGGCAAGGGCCTGAAAGAGGGCTGTGTCGCCCTTGTCGGCCCTTAGTTCACAAAAAAAGAAAAGAAAAGAAACAAATAATAAAACATATATTTGAAAAATATCTATGAAAAATTAAAAATACATTGCAACATCGTTAAAAATGTCAAAGTCAGTGCCCATCGTGCCACGTAGGACAACTGGAGTCCATGTCAGTGATTTTCGGCCAAAATTGGCCAGGTAGACTCAATTGAGAAATCGTGAAAATGCTTATGACTCAATTAGCACAACTAAACAATTTATGACTGAATTGGTGCAAGTGCACTAAGTTTATGATTTTTCTGTAATTTTCCTCTCGAACTTGCTGGTACCATTTGTAGTGTCCTAGAGTGACGCCTCACTAGGAGGTTAGTGCCTTGTCAAACGTTAATTTTCGGAACCAGATATAAACTTAGATTACGTCGCCATACAACTAACAAATCAGGTCCAAAACTCACTTGTCTGCCATTAATTTCAACCACCCACATCCACAAATCTCTGACCCATTAAAACATATCTCCTCCTGATCAAAGCTCTCAAAGTGCAGAAAACCATTGAATGCCGGTCAATATCTAAAAGTGCCATGAATCCGGTTCTAAAACTTCCATTTTGCTAACCTTGCATGATCTGTGCATTCTCCTTTTCGTTACATTTAGCAGGTAATTATACGGGTCATATATGGATGGATAAATTAAATGCGTGATTAGATGTTGATATTGCTCCAACAACATGACTAATCTTAACATGTCATTAATTCTAGCTAGAGGTAATACACCTTAATTAAAGTAGCTAGAGGTAATACCCTTAAGTTTAGTACTCATTGTTAAGAGATTTTCACCTCTCAACATTCATTTTTTCTTGGAAAATTCTTGAGTTTTCATTTAGAAAAGGAGAAAACTCCCTTCATTAAAAGTCACTTTAAACATAATATATCATATGGTTAATTGCAGCGATGTTTGCATCTATTAGATCGGGCGATTAATTAGAACCGCTTGGCGCTATTTTCTTTTTCTTTTGAATTGTGAAATGAGACTTAGCTTTCAGTCTCCAATTCTTCATTCAATTTGAAATTTCTTCCATTGATTTGGATAGTTTTTGGGTCCCAAGTCCAAGTGATGAGATTGGATGAAACTTCAGTTTTCCATCATCGTCACCACCTATCTTTTATGCCCTCGTCCTAGGTTTCTTATGTAGGACGCTTCTTTAAAATTTTAAAATACTCTATGCGCAAGTTATTTCGTCAGCAAGACTATTCCTTCCTTAATTTAATCTCATTCCTTAACCAGTCCACTTAACCTAAATTAATCCCGTCATTTCCTAGTTTAGCGCTGCAGGATTGACAAAGTCGGAACGCATATATTATCATATGGACTCTAATTCTTCTATATACTTGCTAAATACGAGTTGCAACAGTAAAATACACCACTGTTGCAATAATCATTACCTAAGAAAGTTGCAGTTGGTTGGAACTGGCATCGCTCTTGATTTTGACAGATAATTTTGCAAGGAGATTACGGCAACATGCTTTGACGTGACTACATGCGAAAGAGATCGGAAGGAAAGTTGGATAGGAGAGTTGAATCCCTTAAAGATAATCAAAGACCAAAGTCGCCACACACACCCACATTACGCATATTTCTATATTGGCAAAAGTGCTGGGAGGGGCACCCATCCCTTTTGAAAGTTATTATGAGGGTCTCACACCCGCCACCGCCACGAAGTGTTCAGCATTGTACCGTAGTTATTCCGGCCGACTCGTGATTCGAAGGTCCGAGATTGGCGAGCCATTGCCACACCCCCAATAAGATGCCGTATTTCTCTCTACAAGAGGTAGATGCTGCAGCTAGGCGACGCAGTGCGAGCAATTCAGCGGTTCGCTCACGATGTAAGTCAAACTTGTCACCTCTTGAAAGATAGATGATCATTTTAACACTAAGCCAACCACCTTACTGGTACGCCACAGAAAGACATTGGATCTGAATCGAGAAAATTCATTGATTGTATTCCCTTTTCCAAAATTGGTAGCAAAGTAAAGGAATCCGAGTCAGTTTAGTCTCTCTTTTTTCCCCCGTATGATAGGCACATGAGCCTAATTAACAAGCTGATAAATTTTGCAAGGCCACAATTTTAAGGGCACCCCATTGTTCATCCACAGCGCACGTAATGCATGCCTCTCACCAGAGTAAAAGTGTATAAGAAAGTCTTAAACATATTGCAATTGTGCAAATTCAGTCCTAAACCTTTCAATTATGTCAATTTAGTCCTAAATTTTTTTCATTTGTGCCAATTTAGTCCATCCGATCAATTTTGTCCGAAAACCACTGACATTGACGTCGGTTGTTCTACGTGGCACGGTCAGCACAGACGTAGACTTTTTTTTTTTTAAGTTTTTAGTTTTTCTTTTATTTTCTTTTTTGGACCGAGGCCGGCGAAGGTTAGACTTTTAATTTTTTTTTGGCTTTTTATTTTTTTTTTCTTTACTTATGTTGGCCCTCAGTCCAAAAAAAAAAAAAAAAGTAAAAAATATATATATTATTTAAAAATATTTTAAAAAAATATCCACGTCAGCGCCGATCATGCCATGTAGAACGACCGGTGTCCACGTCAGCGATTTCTTGCCAAAATTGTCCGGATGGACTTAATTGGCACAAATGCAAAAGGTTTAGGACTAAATTAGCACCATTAAAAGGTTTATGACTAAATTAGCACCATTAAAAGGTTTAGGACTGAATTGACACTAATGCAAAAGATTCATGACTTTTTTGACACTTTTCTCTCTCACCGGCCAACCTTTGACTCTTACTAATTACAGGTCAATTCTCCCCCCTTAATTCGTTTAATCTCCATGATCTAGCAGTAACCACCCTGAATGGGAACCGGTATTGACCGTGGATATGAATTGAAAAGGAGCTTTTGAATCTTGGAATCTCATGTGAAGTCTTCTGCTATCCGCGTTCAAAGATGTAGGGCTTGCTCTTTATGACTCGGTCAAGCTGTAGAGCGATCCACTTCTAATGCAGCACTTAATTTCGGGGAACGTCTTTTGACTCCTCATGAGTCATTTCAACTGGCGCAGCGACCTGGTGATTGGTTTTGGAGTTAGTGGCAAGCAAATGAGTCCTAGGGAGAAGGGTTTTTGTTAATTCGAAGCTTTTCTTGACATTAAAAGCAAGTAAATCGGAGAGAAGTTTGCGCGTCGACGCGAACATTAGTCGTTTACCATAGGAAAAATAATTTGATCCGAACAATGCTCCGCTTGACCAAGCAACTCATTAATTGAGAAGCCGCGAAAGCCATCGAGAATCTCCAGAGGAAAGATTTAGATTCGGATATGTTCTTCCTTCTACGTCGCGGTTGACTCCATTTATGAAATCAACAAGAACGGAGTATCTATCTCAGGAAACGAGCTCACACGGGGTTGCTTTTGCTTTTGCAATCAAATTCCTTGAAAGCTATCTATGTTTTCGGTGAGAGGCAATTGCAATTTGACGCCGAGCATTTTCCGGGAAAATGATCAGCAATTTGAACAAGGCAAGAAAAAGTCTTCCACTTCAACCGTTTGCAAGACGCCATCAATGACCATCCCAATTTTAACATCAACGACGCCGCATTTTCCTTAAAACAACGTTCCATCAATTCAAAAAGGAAAAAATTGCATACAATCAATGTAATTCTTGTTTTTTTTCACGGTGATATCTCCGTCGCTCGTTGATATAGGCCGTATCATTGTAATAAATTAATGGTGAAAATATAGCGCATGGCAACACTTCTGCTCTAGAAATCAACTTCTGGAGAGAATTAAATTTTTTTTATTTCTTCAAGTGGATCCAAAACTACTTCTGGAGAAAAAAAAATGCTCCATAAGTAGAAAAATAAATTTGCTTAATCAAACGGATTTCTACTCCAGAAATATTGTCATGCGCGCCCTAACTTGCAGAAAAAATAGAAGCTCCGCAATCTTTTCTTTTCTTTTCTTTTCTTTTCTTTTCTTTTTTGAACGAGTAAGTTATGAGATATTTTTATTGCATGCAAATCCTTAAGGAAAAACGAATAGAAAACAAATCTCTGTCTGAAATTCCCATGAAATGATGTCAGGTTTTGAACGCCTGCTCCCACGTTTACCTGCTCCGAATGGCGGTCTCACCGGGGGGTCATCTATTTCCTCGTCTCTCGCCTAATTCCCTCCTCCCCCAAACGGACGGTCCGGATCGACTTGCGTGCGTTGACTTCTTGACAAGGGCGACCCCTCCGACGCACGTTATCCTCTACCGGTTCAACACGTATAAATCTCTTCTCCGTTCAAAGTCTCCGAGGCAGACCCTTTTCTTGATTCCTTCCTAATCCTTTGCTTATGAGTTATGATATACCATCTGGAAAGGGCAAAATCAATCACCTACGTCATGACGATTTTTCTTCGCTTTGACTTGGAAAATAATTAAATATTTTTGTATCGTTTTATACCCATATTTTGCTTGGAGGGACAGACCAGCTTGTTGGATTTAACATCGTTTTATTGACGGATAATGACATAATAATCCCTAAACTTTGATTCAATTTGTAATGTGGTCCCTAAATTTTTAGTTTGTTCAATTTGATCCATGTGCTTCGGCCTAATATACAGTGCGGTTCCTAAGCTTTTAATTTTTTCAATACAACCCCCGAACTTTTAGTTTATGTCCAGTCTAGTCCATGAACTATATGACAATGTTCAATATTATCCTTCAAGGGACAATATTGAGCATTTTCATATGTTTTAGGGACTAAACTAAACATGTATCAAAAGTTCATAGGCTATATTGAACAAATTCAATGTTTAAGGACGACATTGCTTGTTAGATTAAAGTTTATGGATCATATTGAACAAATTAAAATTTCAAAGAGCACATTGCATTTGGGCTAAAGTTGTGAGTGATTTGTGACATTATCCCTTCTATTAATAAGTTGACGATTATTCTAGAGAGAGAGAGAGAGAGAGAGAGAGAGAGAGAGAGAGAGATTAAGTGGTGAGATTAGTTAGGAGTCATTGTGATGCCCATCAACGTCACCAAGTGTGTTCACAAAAAGATCGGCGGGCCCCACTTGGTGAATGGGAGCATTGGGAGGCTCGATTTCTTATGAAAGCTTCGCACGCAAAAGATTCTCCTTTGGCCCTTCTAAATGGGTATTGAATTCCACATTTTCCCTATTGAGTAGGTGACACGAGGGGGAAAATTAGGTCTAGTTCGAGCTAAATCGCAGCAATTTTCGACGGCGGACTTAAGTACGTGACTTGTGACTTGTGACTTCTAGAGTTGTGGAGTTCTTGAAGCAATTAGCTTGGCCAGATGATTTTTGGACTAGTTCGATCCTACTATTACGTCCCCATCGAAAACTCTCTTTCTCATTGGGTTTTTGGTCCCATAAATTGCGGCACGAATATTTAATTTTTCAATGTTTCACGGCGGACTTAATTACATTCTAAGGAACTTGATCTCATTGAATTCGACGTCCTTTGATTAGGTGGCAACGATAATGCTGAGCAGAGAGAGGCGACACGATGACCCTAAGTGGAAGATACACGAGCGATGCTAATTGATGGTTCGACTCGCGTTTGGGTAACTTCCCGACTCAAACTCATGTTCGCGAGCTATGAGCATGTAAGAAATTCCTTTAATCAGGGGGCGTAAGAAACTCATGTTCGCGAGCTATGAGCATGTTTGAAACATCGTCCTCGATTATTTCATACTTATGATTGAAATATTAGATCAGCTATGGGTGTAGTAGATAGACGGACTATTCCTTCTCTTTTTAAGAATAAAAAATATCTCGTCTCATCAGGTAGCGGCATGCATGAATGGAAAAATAGCTTCAGAAATTTGATCGGTTTGAACCAACCTAATTTGACATAAATACCGACCAAAGAAAAAAGACATAAATATGCATCTCAACCTTCGGAATTTGACTACATGCTTTACGCGGTCGTCGGCGTCACTTTTACCTACGTGGGAACAGGAACTTCGAAGAAAAATCAAAAAATTTGACCGACAAAACAATAAGAAAAAGCGACGGCAGTCCGTAGCCTGAAAGTTGGAAAAAGAAAATCCATGCAAAATACTTTTTTTATGTGCCTTGGTTTGACATTTTTTTAGCGTAAATTCCACTTCCTCCCTCTCTCCTCTCTTTCTCCCCATCCTTCCTTGTCAATTCATGCCAACTGCGTAACTTGTGACCACTTTCAATCCTATATAAGCCACTCCAAAACCCTACAAGGCTCTACCAAACCAAAACGACACGCGCCCGATGGCCTCTTCATCTTCTTCGTCGAAATCCAGAGCTCTCCTATCAAAGCTCCTGCGTGTTTCTGTTCTGATCCTGCTCCTCGCGAATCCTTGCTCAGCCGCCCGCCTCGGGATGGCGGCTACCCCGGCGTCACGATTTGCCATGAGCTTGGACCGACCTCGCCGCCTAGAGGGCGTGACGAGCTTCCGGCACCGAGGCCGGGTCTTCAACTACTTCCCCAAGGGATCGACGGTGCCGCCTTCCGGACCATCGAAGAGACACAACGACGTGGTCGACTCCGAGCCCGAGGATTGAGGGATCCACATGGAGGGCGTTGCAGGTTTTCGAGTCAGCTTCTCTTATCTTCTGTTCCGAAGTTTTTCAAATTTTTTTCGGGGTATAGGATTATTGAAGAGAGGATTTGATTACGGGATGGATCAAGAGCCCAGCAAGAAGAGATCTCTAAGGGGCTGATTGATGATTGATTAATATCTTTTTGTCTTCCTTTTTTTTCTGGGTTTTATCATCGAATGTTTCTGAGTTATACTGTACAGAGAAGATGTTCATTTGTTTGATCTCTAAAAGCATATGATCAATCCATGACAAACTATAGAGGAAAGGTTTATTTTTCATCAAGATCAGAATGTTGATCAAATCTCTCTCTCTCTCTCTCTCTCTCTCTCTCTCTCTCTCTCTCTCTCTCTCTCTCTGAAAACGTGGGTGCTGAGAGTTGACTTTGATGCCGGAGAAAAAGCCAGCATTCGGATCGTATTTTTCCCCAACTATAGCTGGAAAAAAGCTCCAAATGGCGACTGGAGAAAGTCAAAGTTCAAAATCGCGAATAGGGTTCGTCGGTTGGGACTAGACTAGGGCGGTATAAGCTGGCCCACTCTCTTAGGCGTCGGTCAGGGGTTAATTCGGCTAAAAGCTTAATTAAGTGTTTGGTCGAGTATCTATCTTATATATAATTCATAATCCTTGTGCTTTTTTAGTGTTTCTTTTTGGGGGGGCCTGATTATTAGCACTTTGCTGAATAACGTAACCAAAGTCATAATCCACCTTTAGCGCAATCACTTTCTTAGTGGAACCTAAATTGGTAACGATGGACCATGTCGAAGTACACGTATGAATATATGTACAAATGCATATGTATGATTAGACCAGTCAATCGGGGTCGGACATGTCGGGTTTGGGTCGGGTCGAAAATGGTCCGACTCAAAACCTAATACATACACACCCAACTCATATTACTAAAACACTTCTATATGTAATCCAATATAGAAAAACCCACACTAAAACTGAGGTGAGAACACAGAGCGAGCGAGCGTGAGATCGAGTGAGGGCGAGGGAGACTGAATAGAAAGTCGTAGAGGTGGATTGAATATAAGCAAGTTGTGAACTTATTTAACACCCATAATATTTTGAATTTTACTATTCTAATCACAGTTATGACCTATTTACTGAATATAAATAACCATATAATAATTCAACCCATCAAATATAGGTGAAGAAATAGCTCTATGACCCATTTTAACAGGTCTATGTATGATATATGTGCATTTCTTTGTTTACCTACTTTCTTTGTTTCTTTCGCCAAAATGTGGTTACCTAGATAAATACAAATGTATACACACATAATCTTTATGACGCAAAGGACAATGGTTACATAATAATGTAACGCTAAGCGAGCACCGATTGGAGAACTAGAAAACGAATAACAATAGTGCGCGTGATTCGATTAACTAACAATTCTGTCAGCTTGTGCATGGAATCATTTAACTTTCTTGTTCCTTCATATAAACAATAAAGATACATGCACATGCACTTATCTTGGAATAAAACGATGCATGTCGATGTAGCGAAAAAAAAAGAAGTCCTATCATCGGCTTCTTCGTGCCCAAACCCTAATGGAAATTTTGGGATCGGCCTAAAAACGGCGAGAGATTTTGAAATGTTATCGTATTATTGCGAATATTGTACTTCCGAGAAAAGTGTATGTGATTGCGTTAGTTAGAAAAAAAATGGATCCTTTAGAGTGAGAGGTAACCCTTGTGGGAACTCATCGTTCGAGAAAAATAGATAGACGGGAATTTCACATACGCGGATGAAGCGATTAATAAATCGTGTAAAGAAGTCCGAATGACGTAGATGAAAGGATAAACGATGTGAACGAATGGAGTGCCGGTTGATCTCTAGACTCTAGGGCTGTATTCCGGCATTTTAGCAAGCTCTTCCAATGTCTGCTAGATCGTCTCTAGCTGTTAGGTATGAGCTTCTTATTTTATACATGAAAAGTGGCGTATAACTATTTTTTTTTCGTGGGCCAAAGAATGGTTGAGCTTGGAACCGTCATATCATCGATGGGAAATAATTATGGCAAGTGGGTATCAGTTGTTTTGGAATAAAATTTCCAAAAAGTCCTAAGTTCAATACATTTTTACCAAGTCAATACTAAACCTTTTAATTTTGCCAAGTGAGTCTTAAACATTTTCATGTTTTGCCGATTGAGTCAATCCAGCCAATTTGACCTAAAATTGCTGACATAGACATCGTCCGTCCTACATGGCTCGGCCGGTGCTAACGTGGACTATTTTTAATAATATTCTAATATACTTCGATTTTTTATTTTTTATTTTTTCTGTTTTCCTTCTTTACTTCTTTTCTTTTTTTATTTTTCCCTTCGTCGGGCCT
The DNA here is from genome assembly GCA_029784005.1 of Lenwebbia sp. NSW1173648. NCBI lineage: Eukaryota > Viridiplantae > Streptophyta > Magnoliopsida > Myrtales > Myrtaceae > Lenwebbia > Lenwebbia sp. NSW1173648. The sequence continues at coordinate 6,173,454 of JARCGZ010000011.1, forward strand.
TGTCACCTACACCGGCCTCGCTAATATGGCGAAAGGCTGCCCTCACCAGCCTAGGCCTGGGCGTCCCTCTCCCGAGGCCGACGAGGGTGGCTCTCGTCTGAGGCAGGCAAAGGTTGCCGGCCATTGACGAGGCTACATAGTGGCCGGCGGAGGGAAAAAGGGAAAAAGAAAAGGAAAAAAAGAAAATAAATAAATAAATAATTCGAAAAATATTAAAATATTATTAAAATTTATCCACGTCAGCATTGACCACGCCACGTAGGACGGTTGGTGTGTCCACATTAAAGATTTTCGGCCAAAATTGATCGGATGGACTCAATTGGCAAGACGTAAACTCGATTGGCAAAGTTAAAAGATTTATAACTGAATTGGCAAAAGTGCAATAATTTTATTGTTTTTTGGACAATTTTTCCTTTATTTTGCAAATAGCAGTTGCAGAAAAATCCATATGGGTTATGGTTTTCATTAAGGTTTAATCAACAACGACAGTTTGATCAATAACGAATGTAGACCTTCATTGCCCATTCCCTAATGGGGCGTATAAACCACACCACACATGGAATCGGAGCGAGAATGGGGCCAAATAAATTGGCCTACACATTGGGTGGGGGAAAGAATGGATATGTAGTAGACCTATCAAATGGGTGTGTCCAATCGAGTTTGCGTAGGATTGAAAACGGCTCGATTCAAATAGACTCATTTTACTTGTTTGACCCATCTCCATGCAATGCAAATTTAGTGACCCGTACCCGAACCTACCCAACCAATATTCGTAAAACACTTCCATATTTAACTTAATTTAGAAAAACTCATACTCAAACTGATGTGAGAGTAGGGGTGAGCAAAAAAACCATGATCCAACCAAACCGGACCGGACCGTACCCAACCGGCTCATTTTGGATGGTAACAGGCAGGTACCGATTTGGTTCCCCAATTTCGGGTGGGAACCAACCAACCGGACCGGACTTTATATAATATAAATATATATTGTTGGTAGAACTGTGGAAAACTTTCTAATTAGCAGCTTCTAGACTTATTTTAAAGAATCTTCTCTCTTGTATGTTAATTGCCGTTGCCGAAATTGATAGGAAAGGCTCATATGCATATGCTTCTATTTGCGGTCTATGTTGTGTCTGTGTTTCATCTTTGTCACTGGAAGTCTTGTACCGTACAAGATGTCTTTTGTAGGATTTGTATATGGCTTATGTTGCTAAACTTAGTATTCTGTCTCGATAGATTACCCAAGGATACTCAGCCAAGGTTATTGAGGACGAAGACTGGATCTAAGACGCTGATGGACTTGGGATTGGAGTTTATCCCCATGGAACAAATCATCAAGGATTCTGTGGAGAGCTTAAAGAGCAAGGGCTTAATTTCCTGAACATATCCCAAAGAATTCCTCAGAGATCCGAAAGTTAAACTATCCTATAGGATCGGTTCCATGGATCCATCCGGGAATCGGACCGGACAGATAGTTCGGTTCTCAAGTGGATCCATAGAACGAGCGGGTGGTTCACAGTTCGTATTTTGCGGAACCGATCCCTAGCGGGCGGTTCTCGGTTCTAGGGTGGGAACCACCCATCCTGAAGTCGATCACCCCTAGGTAAGAGTGCCAAGTAAGTGAGGACGATGGAAAATGAAGCGAGGGTCATGTGGGTTTGGTATAAATAAACTATAAATTCATTTATGACTCATTTTGTTTAAACCCATATATTGAATATGATTAACTCATACAATATCTCGGCTCATTACATATGAGTTTTTTTTTTTTTGGTCGAGAGCTCATTTATAAGTGAATTAAGAAATAGATTTACGACCTATTTTGATAGGCCTAATCTATAATCATCCTTACCACATAACCAACCTCGTTCCATATCCTACTCCTTTTAAATACTCTACGCAATTGTTTGTGCTACATGTTTTGTACAATCCGCGAGGAATTAAATTTGAAATAAGCATGTAAACTTGCCTTGCATGGGGCAGATGCGAGGGCCTCCTCAATTATCTCGAGGCGGAGATGCAGTGGACTTAGGTTCGAATAGAAGGAGCTGAGGAATCGGTACGAAATGTCACTATTCCTTTTTTCTGTCATGAATTTTCTTTGATGCAATAAAATGAATTTGAAATGTCAGAAAAGTACTCCAGTAAATCGAGTGCGAGGTAGATAATATGGTGCAAATCGAATGGCCATATCCATCTTTGTTTGGACAATGGAATTGGATGGATTTCTCTCACCAGACATGCAAATAGGATTGGATCACTAGAAAGCAAATGCGGTCTAGTTTTTCCAGTTGGGGCATGGACGCCTACTTCGATTGGGCAAGAAAAGTGGGCTTAATTTAGTGAACGCAAATTGACTATAGAGAGAAATGTTTTTTTTTTTTTTTGCAAGAACAGATAGAGAAGTATTGAATGGCAAAAGCACAATACATGCTGGGGTGTGGTTCACACTCTCCATCACTAGGAAAGTACGGAGGTTCGGGAGGACCGCCCAGGCAGGGGTCGCGGGGGCAGCGCCCCCAAACTGCCATAAGGATTTTATAGTTTGAGCCCATATTTTTTCATCTGTAGTTTTGACTTGAGCCCACGAATAGCTACTGCTATATATTATCTCTTTCTTGTAATTGAGGGATGTAACAAAGAGGTACGAGATGCTAATTACAGTGAAATCCTCTGCTGGATGTAGCCCTAATTTAAGGGTGAATCGGGATAAACTTTGTATCTCGATTTCCTTTTCTCGCTGTTAAGCTTTACTTCGTTTGTGTTTGTGCGCCGAATCCTAACAATACATACGCATTGTAGTCCTAGGAGATTAAGTATATATTGGAGAACGTTAAAATGCTTAGGCTGCCTTTGTTTGTTTGAAGATGTTTTAAGAAAGATATTTTCCTCCTTTTTCCGATGTTCATTCGTAGAAAATTAGTTAGTCAAGGATAAACGGTTTCTTTTCATTGGGAAAACTCAAGTTAAAATAACATTATCATTTTTTCACCAAATAAACGGAGCCTTAAATTCTTTAGTCATTGTTATTTGTGTCTATGTTGGTAAGAATTATAATTATCACGAGAAGTGGATATAATTAAAGTGAAGTTTCTGAAGTCGAGATTTTGAAGCCTCGAGGAAAGAGAATTTGATGAGGAATGAATCGCCAAAAAAGGATAAGGTTATCTCTTGGATCAAAATAGCCTTGTGTGCTAGGGGAATTTACACCAAATATGAAAACACACTCAACTTTTCCCCCTCCATCTCTGCCACTAACGCAGGTGCGCCACCAGGCCCCCACCGCCGCGGCGTCACCATCACACCCCCATGCCACCGCCGTCGCGTTGTCGCCGTATAGCTCACAACTGTTGGCTTGGCTTGGCTTCATGCTCTCCCCCCCCCCCCCCCTTACCGAAATCAATACCCTTCCGGGATCAATCTTCTAGCTTGATTAGCACCAAGAATTTGAGAGAATATAATCGAAAGAGAAAGTTTTGGATGAACTATAGTGTTAAAAATGCAAAATAGAGGCCCTACTTGCATGGGATGTGGGGCAAATGAAGAGGAGCCTTTCGCAAGGCTAGGCCGGCCCTTCGAAAAGGTATGAGATCCCTTTGAAAGGCTAGTTTGGTGCGGATTTCGGAAAATCAGGCCAAATAGACGGTCATAGTGAAAAGTAATATTTGTTTCTCCTTTAAAAAAATCCGATCATCATAATTTCTGCGGTGTCGGAAAGCGTATGACTCCACTTTAAGGTGAAATTAATAGATTGGGCCAAATGATTAAATTCTCGATACCTCAAGATCGAACGGTCGTGATTAAAAGATGTGATATCTTAAGATCCGGCCATCGGATTTCAACTAATTGAGGATCGTTGGAAAATTCTTATGGTTAATAATACCACGAAAAACCCCAAACTGATACACTTATGACAAATTTACCCCAAACTATTTTTTTAAGGCAAAAAGTACACCTGGAGTGCCAATATTTGTGTACGGCGCTCACTTTGGTGCCAATATTTTTTTTTATTACTTAAGTGCCAAATCGGAGAAAAAATGATCATCTAAGTGCCAATTCCGGCCAAAAACGATCACTCAAGTGTCAATTTCGGCCAAACAGTACACGTGGAATTTTTTATTAATTTTTTAATATTACGTGGCAATTTTTAAAAAAAAATCAACCCACGTGTCGTCGACGTGGACTGTTCAACTTAAAATAGTAAAAAAAATTAAAATTAAACAGAAAAATAACCTAAAAAAAATCAAAAAAAAATCAAAAAAAAAAGGGGAAGCAAAAGTTGCAGCGGCGAGGGCTGCGACCCCCTGTCGCCGCCCCACCATTGCAGGCAATGGTCGCCGAGGGGGTTCCCCGGGGCTCGGCAACCCCCGCCAAGGCGAGGCCGACCTCGCTCAGCGACGGTCGCTGGGGCCAAGCCTCGCCGAGCCGTCACTGGGTGAGGCCAGCTGCACCCAGCCACGGCGAGGTCAGCCTCGCCATGGGTTTACGAGGCCTCGGCGAGAGTCGCTGAGCCCCTCGGCCATCCCCCACCCCTTGCCGGCCATTGTCGGTGATGGCGGCGAGGGTTCACAGCCCTCACCGCTACAACTGCTTCAATTTTTTTTTTTTAGTTTTTTAGTTTATTTTTAATTTTTCTAATATTACGTGGATTTTTTTTATTGATTTTTATTTTATTTTATTTTATTTTATTTTATTTTTGCTAACTAGGATCCTCCGGCGAGCTACGTAGATGCCACGTATGATTTCCGGCGAGGTCATCGGAGTTGGCAATGAAATAACCATTTTTCAAAAAAATTGGCACTTAAATGATCCCAAAAAAAATATTGGCACTAAAGTGAGTGCTGTACACAAATATTAACACTCCATATGTACTTTTTCCATTTTTTTAACCATAAAAAACCCCAAACTGGTACATTTGTGACAAATTTACCCCCAAACTATTTTTTTGACCATCAAAAATCCTAAACTGGTACACATATGACAAATTTACCCCAAACTGGTACACTTGTGACAAATTTACCCTCCGTTAGTTGTCATTAAATTTTACCGTCAAATTACTGAGTTAGATGACATGTGTTAATTGACGAGTGTACTCATTTGAGATTTTTACCCTTTGTTTGTCACATGTGTATCAAATTGGGATTTTTCGGGGTATTAAATCAATTTAACAAAAATTAACGAGGGGTAAATTTATCACAAGTGTACCAGTTTATGGTAAATTTATCACAGGTGTACCAATTTAGGATTTTTGGTGGTCAAAAAAATAATTTGGGGTAAATTTATCACAGGTGTACGGGTTTGGGGTTTCATGTGATCAAAAAAATAGTTTTGGGTAAATTTGTCACAAGTGTACCAGTTTAGGGTTTTTCGTGGTCCAAAAAATAGTTTGGAATAAATTTGTCTCAGGTGTACCAGTTTGGAGTTTTTCGTGGTATTGACCCAAATTCTTAATGGATATAATCCAATTGTACCCTTTGATCGAAATTTATATGGAGTAATACTTTTTTTTTCCAATTTTGTATAAACCTTTGGTCAAAAATTAAGTGTCTACGGATATTATTTTGAAAGTATAATATATAATATATGCATACAAAAGTACTTCAAAGTCATATACGAAAGATACATTACATGTTAATCGAAGAAAAAAGCTTGTAAGGGATGCTGATGAGTTCAGCAACTCATTTGAATCAAAACAAAAAGAAAACAAAAAAATGTCTGCGTGTTATAAGATGATATCACTTGATCGGAGCAATGACTCTTCTCGAAGCCAATTATACGTGTATAAATTATGAAAAGAATAGGATGAAATAATACTAACGATATTATCATAAAAAAAAAAAAAAAAGGTGTCCCATTGTGTATATGTCTATATGTAAATATAGAGATCATGATATGGTAAATGGATCACAAAGCTACCAATGGACTTGCCTATCTTAATGGACCATATATGATTCTCCTAGAGCTAGAGCTTGAGCTTTGCAGATGGAGAACGTACCACCACCAATCAGTAGAAAACCTCTCGGACAAGAGGGACTAAAATAAAAAAGAAACCAATGATCGAGAATGAGGGAGAGGGTGCCCGTCCATGATGAGCTCGAGTGAAAGACATGATTTGACAATTTCACGACGCACCCAATGTCTTTCTCAAATCGACATCGTTGCTGTGCAGGCCAATTCCAAAAAATTTTAGAAAAATTATCGAAAAAAATCCTAAATTCATTGCATTTTTGCCAGTTTAACCTTAAACCTTTTAATTTTGCTATTTTTTCTTTTTCTGGTCGGAAGGAAAATTTTTATTTCATTCGAAAGAAAAGTACATAACGTCGATGCAAATCAAACAAAACAAGTAAATCTGAAAGATTAATCAACTTGGTATAGCCTGTAGAGACTCACTCATTCCACAAAGATGCATCAAAGCACAATCAACGGCCGATCACCGAATCTCGTATCAATATCAATGATGAACACACGCCAAGATTTTCATCTCCAATAACTACGGCTTTGCTAAAAGGCGGTGCATGCCTAGGTTCAGCATTCCCAACACCATCATCGTATAGAGACATAACAACACCGACAAGTTGAAAAAACACAGATAACTCTTTGTAAATCATAGATCTATTTTTAAATCGGAATAGAAGAACACTCAAATCTAAATCTAACTCTAGATTGGGAGAAAAGACCTGCAAAAATAATATCAATTGATTACAAAATAACTTTCAGATAAGTCGACAGTAGAAGAGCCGCGCTCGACTATATCGAGTAAGCACCAGAGCCTAAGCGAGGGAGCAGGTTCGGAGTAGCAGATTCTTCCGAGACACCCGCGCTTCCAACTTCTGAGCTTAGTGAACAAAACTCTCCACATGGAGAAAGTCAACAGTCGCGAAAAATCAACGAAAAAAAACTTAAAGGCTACTTTGGTAGACCGAATAAAACTTGGGATAAAATAACTTTTATCCAATCCAATGTTTGGAGTGACCTGAACTCTAGATATAGTCGGGATAAAAAAATCCTACCTAGGAGGTGGGATAGATCCGTATAGAAAATGTGAAATTTTAAAAAAATAAAAATAAAATAAGAGTCACGCGTGCGAAATGCAACCCTGGGAGGCCAATGCATTCACGAGGTAGAACCTATATCCCGACGGCCTGAGCAAACTCAAGCCACCACTCCTCCCACCGGCAACGACCTGCTTCCCACCTTTGGCCGGCCAGATCTCGAGGAGATCCCTTCGAATCTTCTTCTCCTTCCCGGTCCTTTACTCTTCCTCCTCCATCTCCAATATCTTCCCCCATCTCTCTTTTTTTCCCCAAACCCCACATAAAAGCACCAACCAGTGAAACCCATATCCAGTGCTTAAGCAAGGATGAGAAAGTTGTGTTTAGATTTTCTGCTCGTTGATCTCAAGACTTCATGGAACTTGGCTAACCAGATCCCCACCACCACCCTCACGTACCTCAGGGGTTCGTGTTCGATCTCTGCGGTCTTTTTGTCATTCCGTCGAACTGTTCACGGGCGTAGAGGGATCGCATTGTTGAAATCACATGCCCCGTTGGTCCGGTCCCAAGAAATCTGGAGGAGAACCCAAACTTGGGGGCGTCTCCAAGTGGCGAAGTCGGCCGTAGAACCGGGCAGAATCCGTCAAATTGATCGAGGGCGGCGAAAGGGAGGTCACAAAAGGAGATGGCGTACTTGTCGGCATCCTCAAAGTCACGGGGAAGGGGGTTGTTTTGTTTTCATGGTTTATTTTAAATTTTAATCTTGCAAATCAAATATTTATTTGGATATTATTTATTTGAATCCACCTTATATTCGGACTTCAACAAATACCGAATAGGACTTATCCTATCCGACATTATCCTATCCCCATGCCCCTCCCGCGTGGCGACATAGGGGCGAAAAAGGGAAAGAAGAGGATGGGGTTTCTCTCGCTTTTGACATAGCGGGCCCCGGCGGGAGGCCCGCACGATGGGCTATTAGCTCAGTGGTAGAGCGCGCCCCTGATAATTGCATTGTTGTGCCTGGGCTGTGAGGGCTCTCAGCCACATGGATAATTTAATGTGCTCATCAGCGCCTGACCCCGAGATGTGGATCATCCGAGGCACATTAGCATGGCGTACTTCTCCTGTTCAAACTGGGTTTGGTTTAGTCCGGACGATCAAACGCAGCCAAAGAAGATATAAAGTGATATAGAAACAAAGAGGGAGAATGAGAGAGAGAGAAGGGGAGGGGGAAGGGGAGTAAGAGTGAGAGAAAGGTCACTCTCTCCCCCTCAGAAAAGACCCCGTAGGAAGAGGGAGGTTGGCAACACTTTTTGGGAGGAGAGAAAACCTAAAAGGTTTAGACATTTTGCCAATTGAGTTCTAAATATTTTCACATTTTATCAATTGAGTTCATCATGTCAATTTTGACCAGAAATCACTGACGTGGACAATAACCCCTCACATGGCACAATCGATTATGACGTGGATAATTTTTTGTCATATTTTAATATTTTTTGAATTATTTTTTATTTTTTTTCTTTTAGCTTTTCTTTTCTTCTGATTTCCTTCTTTTACTTTTTTTTTATTTTTCCTTTTTCTCTTTTCACTTTTTTCCTTGGGCGGGTGAGGGTAGCCCTCCGCCATATCGGGCAAGGGCGACCCTCGCTAGGGCCCGGCGAGCGCCACCCTTGCCAGCCTAGGCGAGGGTGACCATCACCCAAGGGCTACCTCGCATGAGGCCGGCGACTTTCGCTAGCCATTGACGAGGGCCGGCCATCGCCGATGCCTAGCCGGACGAGAGAAAAAGGGAAAAGTGAAAAAGAAAAAATTAAAGAAAGAAAAGAAAAGATAAGGAAAAAAATGTATAATAAAATATCATCACAAATTATCTAGGTCAACGATTTACGGTCAAAATTGGCCAGATGGACTTAATTGGTAAAACGTGAAAAGGTTTAAAATTCAATTGGCAAAATTAAAATGTCTAAAACTGAATTGACAAATGAACAATAAGTTTAGCACTTTTTCGAATAATTTTCCCGAAAATATGAAGAAACATCTAGTTTTAGTATCCTGATTCTTGACCATTGGCTTTTGGAGGTGAAATTTCAAACCACATCGAGCATTACAAGTCTGTCTAAGGGACAAATTTCTGCATTCTAGGGAAGCCACGTTAATCTTTCGTTGGAACACGTTTTCGGAAGATGACCAAGGTATGGGGGTCGTAAGTAAATTCAGAGTTTATTGCCTTTGATTCTAATGTCGACTGAGGTGATCTCAATACACTTGACTCTAAAGTACATAAAATTATCCGGCGTATCAAAATAAACGCGTGAATATGTTTTAGATACCTTAGTAAATATCCTAAAAATGAAGAGACGCACGTGTTGTCATTCTCCGTTCTCATTGGCAAATCTAAGTAATCCAAAGTTTAAAAAATAATAATAATGGATTTGACCGTTATACCGTCATCATTTGCAGTTTGGCAACTCAAAAAGTCACCAATAATCGCAGCTTATTCTAGTCAAAACAAAACGAGACAGACGTCGATGATCTTCGAGAATTCGCTACTCTTTTTACTCATTAAGAATCTATTGACACTAAGAAAAGACTCGAGTCAACTCACCACCTTTGGCTGCTGAAGTAACAGTAAGAACACATCAGTCCAACTCCAAAGAAAAGGGGAAAAAGAAGAAGAAGAAGAAGCAAGAACACAGCCAAAACTCAAAAACAACAAGCAACTTTCTCAACCTTAATTAACCTCATGAAGGAGGCCAAGGACAACCACAATTTCATCTTTCATCATGAACCTCAAACTCTGAGCAAGTAAAGGCTGAGCTCGGGGCCTCCGCTCCCGTCCGGGCTCATCATGTAGAACGCCTCCGAATCCCCAGAACCCACCACCCTCTCGAACCTTGCCCTCATGTACATCATCTCCCCCTCCTCCCCCGCCGCATCGCCCTTATCGCCCGGCAAAACCCCCGCCCCCATCGAGACCACTTCCAGCGCGCTCAGCACCTTCTCCTCCTCCTCCCTGCACTCCCTCTGCAGCGCGTAGCCACACTTCCTTCCGTTGCAGTATGTCCTCCACGCTGCCTCCTCTACTAGCTTCCCGCCATTCTTCTTCTTCTCCTTCTTGGCGGCCTCCGCCGCCGTCGTCGCCTTCTTATCGCACTCGAGGGCGATCCGCACGACCTCTGACGCCATCTCACGCACCAGGACGCTCGTCGGCACCGCCAGCTGGATCAGGAAGGCCGCGGCCGAACTCGGGTCGTCCTGGAACGCAAAGTGGACATGGCCCCGCCGGTTGCCAAAGAGCGTCCCGACCACGTGCGTCCTGCGCATGGCGTGGAACTTGGAACGCTTCTTGCCGAAGAGGTGGAGGGCGGCGCGGAGCTTCGGGAGCTTCTTCGGCGGGGCCTGGAAGGGGGCAAGAGAATTGGGGACCGGGTAATCGGGCTTGCCATGGATGGGATCTTCGTCGTCGTTGTCGAAGAAGTTGAGGGTTTGGTCTTCGTCGTCGTTGGTGAGCTTCTTTCTCCAGTTGAAGTAGCGCCGGGAGAAAGAGAAGGAGGAGGACTCGTGGGGCGAGCCTGAGAGGATTGTCTTCATCGTCGGAGAAAAGATAAGAGAGAGAGAGAGAGAGAGAAGAATCTAGAGAGAAGGTGTTGTGGTTCTCTCGATCAAACTAAGGTTTTTGCTTGTGGGAGGAATGCTGAATTGCTGAGGAGTTGGCAAGAAATATATAAATGAGAGTTGGGGTGGGGTCATTCTTTGTTCTCTAGTGGTGCTTTTTGTCAGCGCTTGTGGGACTCGCTGAAGAAGAAGGAGGAGGAGCTGGTGAGAGAATACAGACGGAGGGAAGGTGATCAGTCCCACCTAACTGGTAACAATGGAAGACCAAAGTGCACAGACAAAATCCCAGGAACGAGACAAGACAGGAGATCTAATCCGCGAAATTTTGATGAAACAGAAACAGACAGACACGGAGAGAGACAAACAGAGAGTCGGCCTCTTGTAATTTGTCTGAGAATATCTTCGGTCGGAGTGAACTGGAGCTTGTAGGATGGGAGGTCCTGAAGTCGGGTTAAAATGGTCAAAATCGCAAGGATTAGAGAAGTGCAATTAGTTGGATTAGTGGGTAAAAGATTCCACGGTGGTCAGCAAAATCAACACCTGATTTTCTCAGACGAATGCCAATTACCATATTAACTCTGATTAGGACAGCTAACTTCGATTGGTGGGAGTGGAGCACAGACAAGACAACAGCTCTGGCTTGCATTTGAAACGGTTTAAGTTTGGGAAGGTAAAGATGCACCAACCAGGGCCACCGAATACCCACCCGAACCGACCCACAACCGCTGCCCACACTCCTACCCATGTGTCACGGGCCGGCACTTTCCTTGGCCGTGGAATAGTCCGTGGGGCGCTTGGCGAGTCGTTCACGTCAGGCCAACCCTTTTTCTTCAGTTGTCCCATAGAACACTCAGGCGAATGTCTTTCCCGTATCGAATCATACCATGCCCAGCTTAGCTCAGACATCCTTTATATCCAGCAAAAATAGATTACTTTAGGCACCACAACTGGTTTCGACCTGCCATGGCTTTATCAGGAAAGCAGCATCAGCTCCCGATCAGTTTGTACACGGGAGGCCAACCCCGCCTTCAGAACTCCTAAGGGATGTATTCTATCTAATCCTAAAACTCCTAACACAAACTGTCTTCACACCACTCCCACAGACCCAGTTCCTTCTTACCCTCTGCATCGCCCATTTACTATGTTGACACCAACAAGCACCACTTCACGGTTATACGAGTGTGGGAGGACTCGGGGATATAAGTTGTTCGATCCCCCGCATCGTATGAGGGACACGAAACAACCGGCCCGTGTCATTCTCCCCCACTCATTTTCGCAACGCCCTCGTTGCGGTCTGTTCTGTCACTTCCTTGTGGAACAGAACAGTTTTTCCTCGACATCGATAGCTTCTTTTTATTTTTAAAGGCCGTTCGTTTCTTTGGTCACTCGCACGTTTCGATGTGGCACTTTGGCCAACTGCACTTACCCGGCAGCACCGTTTTATAGTCACCGTCGCTTTCAAAGTGTGGCACCTTTGGCCAACCGCACTCATCTGGCGGCACCTTTCTTTTTTCCCTAATAAGCACTTCTTTATATTAGCTAATCAATTGGGGTTTTTCCTTATTTAAAACATGGTAGATGATCCATCTTGAGATTCGCCGAATTGATCTAGGAACATTATCCCATTTCAATGATGAATCGGTTTCTTTGTCGTGCCCCCATTGGCATCCCAGAAGCAAGTCGAGAGCTGCACTTTGTCCGAGCCATTTTTTTTTTCGACTTCGGCAATTCACTCTTCGCACTCGTAGGATCGAGTAGACCACAGATTTTCTACAACTCGCACACCTACTGAAGGGATCCTACTCTGATACCACTTGTCAAGGGTCGGCACTTTCCTTGGTCGCGGAACAGCCCGTGAGGCGCCTGGCGAGTCATTCACGCCAGACCAGCCCTTTTTCTTTAGTTGTCCCATAGAACACTCAGGCGAATGTCTTTCCCGTATCTGATCTTACCACGCTCAGCTTAGCTCGAGTATCCTTTATATCGAGCGAGAACATATTACTTTAGGCGCCACAACTGTCAGCCTACCATGACCTCATCAGGAGAGCGGTATCAGCTCCTGATCTATTTGTACACGGGAGGTCAACCCCGCCTTCAGAGCTCTTAAGGGATGTATTCTATCTAATCCTAGAACTCCTAGCACAAACCGTCCTGATACCACTCCCACAGACCCAATTTTTTTTTACCCTCTGCATCGCCCATTTACTATGTTGACACCAACAAGCACCATTTCAAGGTTATACGAGTGTGGGAGGACTCGAGGACACAAGTTGTTCGATCCTCCACATCGTACGAGGAACACGAAACAACCGGCCCATGTCACATGCATTCTCGTTGGCCCGTGCATAGCATGGCCATCGTTATCAAGTAGGGCCCTCAAATGGATGGGTCGAGTCGGGTTTGATTGGGTCGAAAATAGTACGACCAAGATCGGCTAATTTATATGCAATACAAATTTAGTGATTCGTACCCGACCCGACTCATTTACTAAAATACTTTGACATGTAATCAAACCTGTGAAAATTCGAATCCACCTTGTTAACCAAAGCCATTCGGGTGTATAAGTTATTCAGATAAAATTATTAATTCGTCTATAAAATTCTAAGAAATTAGCTTACACCATTGCATATAATTTTCAATTTTTGTATTTTCAAAATGAAGAATAAGAGAAAGTCAGCACTTGGTAGTGAATTCATAGCAATAAATAACGAGGATGAAATTTTTGTTAAGTGGAATGTAAGATATTGGATAAGATGATTTTTTCTGGCCATGGATTGCAATGAGAATTATTAAGGCTTGAATATTACATAAAAATAACAATGCCAAATGCAATCAAGGAAGGATATACTCTAATAACTAATGGACGAAATGCACAAGATTAATCAGAAAATAATAATGAGGAAAAAAAGAAGGCATCTTGATATTTCTAATAAGGGTGAAGTCCAAGCCCATCTTGTGGGCCCACCAAGACTTGTCTGAACTTGGAACAGTTCAAGGAGACAATTATTTTCTCGCGAAGGGTGAATAGAGAGTCGCGAAGATAGGTTGAGTTTGGGCAATCTGTAAACCCATTAACACCAATATTTATCTTCGGCTTTGTCATTCTATACCCATCTATTAGACCATAAGTAATTCTTATAATGACCCAGCCGATGATCACGTTTGCACCATATCAACATATCGCGGTGCAAACAAGGACCGTCTCGTTCTTCCTATGTCCACCTATTATCCAAATGGAAGCATTCGGGAAAAGAAATTGGGAATTTCGGGAAAAAAAAGAGAGTGCTATCAACAAAGGATCCTAGGAAGATTGTAGCCCAAGACCATACATGCCCCCCCATGTCGTGCCTATGGATTAGCGAAGCTAAGCTAATTCCCCTACGCGGGAACGTGCTAGATGTGTATGTCGAGCGAGCGAACCTCCTCCAATTATTCGTGTACGAATCGAACCAGGGTCAAGAAAGTCGATCCAAATAGGGTTGAAATTGACGATGGATCCCGAGACAAATTGGTTCCACATATTCTTTCTTCGAAGAGTCAAACGGGCTTTGAAATTAGAGCCACGCAATTATCGAAGAATAAGGAAAGAGGGGGTTTTGGGATATTTATGGGGACCAAACCAGCCTCACGGATCAACTAACCACGATCCTCAAATCGCACCAACTCCCTATAATGACCTTAACTCGAACAGCTTCGCACGTTACTGTTATCAATAGGCTAGAACTCGCGACAAGCTTCCCCGTATGGGGTGGTGCGACGAAAGAAAGTTTCGGTCCAATAACCCACTCATTGGCATGTTATGGCATGGCATGGCATAGTATATGGAGCCCAACACTGGATTAAGCTTCTAGGAATTAGAACAAGAAAAATTCGCCAAAAATCTTAAATTATGCTCACTACGACACATTTATCTCAAACTTATTTTTTTTTTGTGACACAAAAAATTCCAAACTTATACTCATATGACACATTTACCCCAAACTTGTACCAGTACGACATATTTACTCCAAACTTTTTTTGTGATACAAAAAATCCTAAACTTGTATTCATTTGACGCATTTATCTCAAAATTTGAGGTACATGTTTTTTGTTCGTCTAAAAATAATTTATGGTGGATGTGTCACATAAATAAAAGTTTGGGATTTTTAATGTCACAAAAAAAAAGCTTGGAGTAAGTGTATCACACGAGTACACGTTTGAGATTTTCGATATCATAAAAAAAAAAGCTTGAAGTAAGTGTGTCATAGTAGGTATAGTCTGAGATTTTTTTTTATGGTTTTTTCACAATTAGAATTGCCGAGACGTTTTCTACTTGTTTCTTATTGAAGCTCGAAGAAATTGTCCAACTAAATCTACAGTCTATCGAACAGATGTCGATTCAATCATGAATTTTTTTTAATCCATTAAACTTAGCGAGAGACTCCAATGCGGTGTCAAACTTTTATCGAAAATCGCTGATGCAGAGAAAAGACCAATGGGCTAATCATTTTATGCAATATAGTAATTATTCTTCAAAAAATTATTTTTCAAGCAATTTATTTTTCATGAAATAAATAGAGCCTAAAATTATTCTTTGGCGCCAAAGTGGCGATGGTTGGTAGAGTGTAGCTATCGGTAGTTAGCGAGGCACTCTTAAAATTGAGTAATTTTAGTTAAGCATCATAGGTTATGCCTAGAAGTGATTAATGACAGGTTTGGGCCACGTTGAGCCTATTTTGTTGCTTAGGCCCACTCATAATTAAATTTATTGTTATTTCGACGTATCATTAGTTGTGACGGACGGGTACACATAAAACTAAATTGTCAAAGCAGAAAGAAACTAATTCTTATAAAATAAGATTCATAAACATAATACAAAATTTTACGTACCACAAATACTCTACTATCTCTAAACTGAATATAACAATAGAAGATTTTTATCTAGCAACTAACATGGGAGAAATTTTGAATTATAGAATTAAGCTAAAAATAAAGATATTCCCTTAACTACAAATGAGTGGCAATTAAATAGAGAAATAACGGAGAGAGAACGCATGTAATTCAACCCTAGCCCCGACATAGGCCCGCTCGTTTGCTACCTCTATAACACTTGCCTAATGGCTAATCTCTTAAGATGTCTTTTATATTGTATTTGTAACCATTGAGCGAAACTAGAGGGAACTGCATCAATCCAAGATACACGAAGAAACGGGAAGCAAAACCATGCTTATTACTTAGCTATGAATCGAAGGATCTAATCCAGTCCCGCGAAAGACTCCCAAATGACCGCCAACTTACTAATCAGAGACAAAATGGGCATCCAATTGCGATCCAAATTGATCACTTTTCGGCTTCCGGCGAGGCTCGAGGAGGGAAGGGATCGAACCCGCTTCGGGCCATCCTCTCGAGCGGCCAGAACAGCGGGGCCGGGAGGTTGCCCCAGTCGTACCAGCCCCACCCGTCGCATTTCTCGGGCTCGCGATTCTCGGGCTCCTGTTCCGGACGGGCCAAACGCGCTCGCAGGAACACGGTGACGTAGTGCGACGGCTTGGGCTCTTCCAAGAACACGTTGTTGGTGACGGTCAGGAGCTGTGCCTCGTCGATCTTGAGGCCCGTCTCTTCCTCCATTTCTCTCGCAGCACACTCCTCGAAGCTCTCCCCTGGAAACCACCCCACGCCCAACATTAGCTTATGCTAGAATTTTATTGCGAGACACAGGCCTTGAAAGACAAGAAATCGATTGTTTCTCCGCTCTATGGTATCTAAAAAATGATTTTCTTAGAGAGAGAGAGAGAGAGAGAGAGAGAGACCGAATTCGAGGTGGCCACCCGGGAGTGCGAAGGTGGAGTCGCCGATGGAGGACCGACGGCGGCCCAAGAGTACGGCTCTACCCCTGAGCAAGAACACGACCACCGCCACCCGCGGCACGGGCAACGGCGCCGACCCGTCTCCCATCTTCTTCTTCCCAACAGACGAAGCGAAGTGGCAATTTAGCAGCAACCTCCCTTTTTATATAGGGAGGTCGAAAAGTTGAAGGAGAGGGAGTTTCGTGGGGCTATTTCCCGTTCCCCCGCTATTTGCTTCCCCAGTTCCCGCCAATGCTGACTTGACGTTTGATTCTTGCGCTTTTGCTTTGACGGTTGACTGTCCCTCTGTTTTCTTAGCCACTAGCGACCTGCCAAGTGGATTTCGCACTGTTTTTACGACTTGAGCGGCACGAAAAGATTACAAGTTTCATCTTGTGAAAGAGCCAGAAAAGTACAAATAAAATCAACATTGTGGTGAGAAATTCAAGAGAAAATGTGCATATGGGGGCCTTCGTTTATATGACTTGAATAATATTGTTTGAAATAGTTAGGCACATAGGCAATTTGGCAGGGCCATCGAGCATGATGGCGCTAGTGCGAGTCGCCCATCTTATAAGAGGTCAAAAGTTTAACATCATATTGTGAAGGTACTTTAACTTATATTGTAGTGTGTGTCGATGGGCCTGCAACGACGAGCTCGTCGAGTTTTGACCTTCGAGTTTCGAGTGAATTGAGTCGATGTGGCTAAAAAAAAAACACCCATTAACTGTATGAGACTCTTATGATAACGATCAGAAAAATGTCGTAGTTGCGTTGGTCGGGCCTACCCACTAGGGGATTAATGATGGTACAAGTCCCAGCACCTTTTATCATTAGTCAAACTGGTCCCGAAACTTTTTTATTTTACTTTTGTTCCATCCGGCACTTGTACTAGGGGTAGGGGTGAGCATGGCCGAATGGGTAGGTTCCGGACCTAGATCCTGAAACCGACCCTGTTATAACCAATTCCAAATTTTTGGAACCTATAACCTAATCTATTTTTTCGGTCCAATTCCAGAGTCTATCCGAGAACTTGTTTTTCTTTTTTTCTTTTTTTTCAGCAAAATAATATAAGTAGTGATGGAACGATTCAAAGTAAAAGATAAATAATAAAACTCACTATCCACCAAAAGCAACAATCCCTAATATGAGTAATAGATATTACAATCCACTAAAAACAGAGGATGTGAGGTGAGGCGAGTGAGACTATGTTTTTTTTTTTTTAACAATTGTTAAAAACTAGTTCCAAAACCGGCCCGATTTCAACCGGTTCCTAAAATTTAGAACCGGTTCCCGGACCGATTTGAATGGGAACCGGTTCTCGGACCTGTTTTTTGGTGGTCCAATCCAGATTCTGGTTAAACCCGGTCCGGTTGCACACCCCTAACTTGTACTTCTTAAAATCAGTTCATTTCCATTCTTCGGTTGTTTTTATTTGCAGAAATTGCTGACCAGTAACCGTCCAAGTCCCCGTTTGACATGTCCAATTGAGTGGTCCGCATGCCGAGCCATCTGGGTACGAAACCGTAAATCATTGACACGGCTGTAGCAGCTACCCTGAGGCAATGGATCCCCATGTATCACCATACAACTCCGATTGATTAGGGAGCCACGTGGAGGAGAACACGTGTACCATAAACTCAAGCACAACCTGGGCATGCGACAATGCTTGTTTAGTCTAGTTACAGAAATTAATGTATGACCATACAGTCTGCGGAACATCGAAAGGGAACCATGTAGGGACGAAAGCTACTTAAATCACTTGCGAGCAGACCCCGGACTTGCCTAGATGATTACTCGAGATTTACCATCATAATTTCAAGTAGAGCTCGTTTATACTCGCCCCGACAAACTCGAGACCTTAATCTAGCTTTTATTGTTGTTTTTTTTTTTTCAAAAGAGAGTTAGAATTCAATTTGGGTCAATCAAGTTCAGAACGTCAACCACGCAAGCCAAACCGAGCTTCGAATTTCGCAATGTATAGACCAATGCAGTGCAATATCAGCCCGCGAACCGGGATAACATTGGCGATGATCAATGAATGGTTCAAATGGGCTTGGACAGTCGAGTGAAGGTGGAACAGCGACATTTGAAGTTGGGCATTCAAGCAAAGACAAGAAAGGCATTGGTAGACAGGCACCCTTAGAAAAGGTCATTGGACCGTTGTCATTTGCCAGAATGACACGTCATGAATGCCGCGTCATATTTTACATGTCACGTCTTCTCACGTTCTGCTTTGCACGAGACACTCTGCTCGGAAAAGCATTTTACGCATGTATTATACAAGGTATAAGGCCCTGTTTGATTCAGTATTTCAAATGAGCTTTAGGGCTCTAAAGTCCTTTGGGCGAATGCAAATATTGTTTGGGTACTTTTTTGACTCACTTTGGGGAGATGCAATTGCATCTCAAATGCTCTTCAAAGACATTTAGCCCAAAGTACATTTGGAGGTACTTTGGGAAGTTGCATTTCGAAAATGTAACTATACTTTTTTTATTGTTTATTTTCTTTTTTCTCCTCCTTCCACTGCCGATCGCCGGTTGCCGGCCGCCGCCGCCGTAGCCCGCCGACGATTGTTTTTTTTTTTCCTAATTTTAAACAAATTAAAGTTAAAAACTTTTAAATTGGGATACCAAATATTAAAAGTTTACCAAACAATATTTTCCCCAAAGTTGCATCCAAATGCACTTTTCAATTATAGTTTACCAAACAGTACTTGCATTTCACCAAACCCCTTTAACTCAAAGGTATTTGTATTTTCCCAAAGTCCCTTAGCCAAATGCTGAACCAAACAGGCCCTAAGTTTCAAACTCGTCGATGGATAAAATCTGGATCAATGATATCTCGGAAAATGTTAAGTGGTTCAAAGTACCAAGTTGCAATGAGCCTAAACTATTAAATGAAGACGGGTTTGATATTTAGGGGCCTGAAAGGTTTGAATTC
Source organism: Lenwebbia sp. NSW1173648 (assembly GCA_029784005.1). Classification (NCBI taxonomy): domain Eukaryota; kingdom Viridiplantae; phylum Streptophyta; class Magnoliopsida; order Myrtales; family Myrtaceae; genus Lenwebbia; species Lenwebbia sp. NSW1173648. The sequence continues at coordinate 6,192,835 of JARCGZ010000011.1, forward strand.
GGGGATTTCCTACACTTATATCGTGCGAAATTTGGTAGGAACATTGCCAATTGTTCGAAAAGTTTAAGATCTAGATAATTTAGTGACTTAATATCTAGATATTCTTTCTGACAAAATAGACATTGACTCGAAATAAAAAAGAGCTACAAATTTGATTTTTCAGATTTAAATAAATGGGTGATTTTTATATTTCTATTTGCAAGAGTGACCATGTGTCGCGTGACTCGTCTTTGGTTGAGATAGATCCATCATCCATGTGATTTCGTTTTGGGTTGAGCAAAGTAAAAAAAGCATACTTTCATGTGACTCCCGTTGAATTTCAATACAAAGTGTGGATTATACTATCGGCAAGTGAACCCACCTCGAGTTTTCACGGATTGGTTCTCCCACAAAGCAAAAGCACTTTCAGGCTCGTGACCATATAAATATAGGGATCCCTTCATACTTTTAAACAAGTGAGGATTAAATTGAGTAAGTCGTGAAAATTCCCCGATTATCCGAAAGAAAAGATCACGATGACCCCGGTCGCTATGCTCGATTCGTACCGAATTTCACGTTGGACAATCCCGGGTGTAGCAAGTTAGTTCGTAAATCGATTTGCCACACATACATTAAAAGGCAGTGTGCATTATCTCTATCACACATTTGAACACTACCCAATTACTTTAATTTCTTATTATTACCCTATAAGTCCCCACGGACTTCCTATTCCACGTCAGCTTCGGTAGGACGTGGGCGACATCAAATAATTCGAGGACAAGTGTCCAAACATGTGAAAACTAGTAACGCGGCTTGGTCCTGAAACGCAAACCGCGCCGTGACCTCGTGATAGCGACTCTTAAGAGAGCCAGTGACCACCCGTTTCGAAATCTTAACGTACATCCCCAAAATCGTTAATTAATCTCAAGATTGAACGTATATGGTAGTTCAGAGAAGTATGGAAGTTCTGTCGTGTTACCTTATTGATATCGAACCCGCTTTGCGCTAAAATCGATGAAAATCACTGTCCTTAGTATCTAGAGAGCCGGGATTTCGTGTCTTGACTCCCGTTCGAGGAAACATAACACATATGCAGCTCGTTCAATTTAAATGAACTTCGTCACAACAATAAAAAGACATGTTTTTTGGCGAGTTCTTTGTGTCTTTAGAAGCACACGTTAAGGCATAATGAAGGTATTTGGCTAGAGTTGGAACTAGAATTAAGACTCCGTTTGTTTCACGGGAAAATGAGTTGATCTGAAGAATATCGACTCCTATGCCGCTAGCTATGCCCTGCTTGGTCCCCCGGCACGGTGAAGGTTCCGTAGGGCGTCATAAAGAATTTTTGTTCGTTCATCTATTTTTATAAATGACCTTTTTTAGAAAAAACGTTTTTCAATTCACTCATTTTTCCAAAAAATATACGAAAGTTTTTGGAATCAAGGCTCCGTTTGTTTCACGGAAAATATTTTCCCTAATTTTCGGTGTTTGGGGGGTGGAAAATGAGTGGTCAACGGAAATTTTTTTTCGGTCAACAGAAAAAACATTCTAAAACTGAGGGAAATGATTTCCTTTTTTAAAAATCTTAAAAAGAATTTTTTTTAAAAAGTAAAAAATAATTAAAAATTATGTGCGATGGAAATTGATTTTCCTTACCAAACGGCGAAAAACATTTTCCAATTCGTTTTCAAGTTTCAGTCAAACATCGGAAAATATGGCTATTTTCCTAGAAAACGACTTCGTGGAAAACATTTTTCAGAAATGCTTCATTTTTTTCGCGAAACAAACGGAGCCAAGTGGCATATTCATTTCTTAGCCCTCCTGGGTAATAATCTCGATTGCCCGGAAGGAGAGATGAGTCAGAAAAGATATTTGCATGGGGGAAAGCCAAGGGAATATCCCTGGGATCTGAATCTGATTCGCAAGGTAAAGAATCTCCAATCATATGTACTAATTCATAACCGACCAAATCGTCATTACCAAATATTCTATGCTAAAAGCATTTCGTTCTTGGAACTAGCAAAAGAAAAAAATAATTGCACACGCTTATAATCCGTGCAAATTATATAAGAATTGCAACCGAGCAAAGGGATAATGCGATTCCGACAAAAAGAAGAAGAAGATGATAATGTGATTCGACTTATTTTAGAAAGTAAATTACTTATTGCAAAATAAGGGAAAATTCTTAACTTTAGAATGCGGATACGATCGATTCATTGGAGGTCATGATAATTTGGTTCGCATCTTGGATCACCATATATATAAAAAATCATTATTTGTTAAAAATTGAAAGTCCTTTCTGAATTTGATTTACTATATAGAGAAACAATCATCACTGCCGTGTATCTCGATTCATAATATCCAAGTTGAATTGCCTGTAATTTTTGATTTCGCAGCTACGAAGGTTGGTGCTTTTGGAATTGGCATGCTAGACTTTCTGCATGCTTGGCCAATGTTATGTTACCAGCGTGAGCTTTTGCTCTATGTAGCACGGACACTCTCCGACACTCCGACACTTCGATACTCTCGGACACTCTCGGACATGCGATCGATACGTGGTCAGCGCTCTAGACACGCCAGCGACACGCAAATCCAGCATTTCGACACGCCATTTCCACACGCACGAGGTCAATTTTAAGCATTTTCAATAAATTAGGGGTCAAAATGTAAATCTATCAAAAAAATATATACTCCAGTCATTAATTCAGCCACCTCAAAATTAATATACCCGGCCAGCAAAAAAAAAAACCTAATCGTGAATCCTTATAAAAGAAGAAGAGTTACACGATGATTTATCATGCATATATAAAAAATATACATTTAATATACAACGTGTCCCAACGTATCTGAATTCTTTATTTTTGGAGAAATCACATGTCGGCTCGTATCGTATCGTGTCGCGTGTTGTGTCGGTGCTACATAGCTTTTGCCAATTCTATAATATTCTTTCTAGTATTTATTTAAATCACATATGTTAAAATTACATGGAAATTAGTTGTATTAATTTTTTATAAAAAAAATAATTGGGTAAAAGATGAAGAAATATGTTTGCGGCATCTTTCTGAAATTAAAAAGAAATATTTGATTTTGCGGGGGGACATATTAAAAACCAATCCCAGGGATCGATTCAGCAGCAGGAGCACAATCTCCGGAATCACCTGGCCACAGAGCTTCATTTCATGCACCGAGAAGACCAAATCTACCCCCCGACATTCCCTCCCTGCCCACCATCTGCCCTGGGGGTATTTTCGTCATCACAGCTTCCTCGACCCGAAACAGAACTAAACCACTGCAGGGGGGGCCCCGCATGCACTGCATTGCGCTCTGCAACTGAAAATCACACACTCTTCTCTCCCTCCCTCGAGCTCTCTCACTGTCTCACACCTCGCTCCCTCTTCTCCTCTCTCTCTCTCTCTCTCTCTCTCTCTCTCTCTCTCTCTCTCCCCGTGTGATCGCGTCGCGCTGCGGTACGTCCTCTGTTTTGTTCTTGGTGCTCCTCGCCGCCGCCCTCGCCGGTGAAGATGACGGACACCACCGACGACATAGCCGAGGAGATCTCGTTCCAGAACTTCGACGACGACTGCAAGTTGCTCGGCAACCTCCTCAACGACGTGCTGCAGAGAGAAATCGGAGGCAAGTTCATGGAAAAGATCGAAAGGAATCGCATTCTGGCTCAGGTTGTTCTCGTTCGTTTTTCTACGTTTTTGCTCTCTGTCCTTTTTTTTTTTCGAGCTTCTGTATGCATGCTCTTTGCTCGTTAGAGTGTAGGTAGCCTGCCTGAGTTGTTTCGCCTATTGATTTTTTCCCCTTTCCTGCGGCTGTTTTCTGGATTTTGCTCCGTTGTCAATGGAAGAGAGGAGCCATGAAAATGACAAAAAAAAAAAAAAAAAGGGCCGTGGATGCTGATTTCTCGATTCCATTCTTGTTTTTTCCTCGTGCGCATTTACTTAAGTGAGGCGAAACAGAGATTGCCAGGCTAAATGGAAGAAAAAGAGGTAAATGCCTGCGCGACGGGATGTTTTCTTTCTTTAATGGTTTTGGTTTTGTTTCTAGAGTGCTTGTAACATGAGGACGGCGGGAATCGAAGATGCAGCGGAGCTACTAGAGAAGCAACTTGCGTCTGATATATCGAAGATGACGCTGGAGGAAGCCCTGACGCTTGCCCGTGCGTTTAGCCATTATCTCAATCTAATGGGAATCGCTGAAACCCATCACAGGTAGTTGATTTGGTGACTCTGTTTGTTCAGATGTTCCGGTGGTTCAGTTGCTATGCTTGTTCTCTGATCAAACCACTTCTATCTAAATAAGCATTGCCTATCGGATTCTGATCAGTGGCCCCCAAGAAATTGTTGGATTATACTCAAAATGGAAGAATTTGTGAATAAGGGGACTGAAACCGAAAGTATTACTGAATTCAGAGGTTGGCCAACATTGACCTGTGAGAGAACGAATTGAAAGGGCTACAAGCATCGACGAGCAGGAAGTTTTATGCATTTTCTAAGTTTACATGTTGTCTATTTGTTTGCTTGGTGTAGATAGTTTGATTTAGTATTTGTGCACTCTTGGGATCTTATATCATCTTGCGCAGGGTGAGGAAGTCACGGAATTTGACACATTTATCAAGATCGTGTGATGACATTTTCAGTCAGCTGATTCAGGGGGGAGTCTCTCCGGACGAGCTTTATGATACAGTCTGCAAGCAGGTTCAGTGTTCTTGCTTATGTGCTTTCTGGTGGTCCTACCTGTTCTGGTTTTTTTATTAGAATGGATATCAGTGCAAATAGCTAGTGTTTCCAGGTCACTTGCTATCTGAAAATTCATCTCCACCATGCTAAGTGATGAACTACGATATTATCATCTTGGATCATAATTTAACGAGCTTTGGACAGGACTGCATGATGTAGTGATATTTTATCAGGAACTATGCTTCCTTATTTAACACAATGATGCGTCTAACATTCACACACAGTATATAGTCAGTAATCCGGCATTAATATTCTGTCATGTGGCTGATTCATTTTTCTCTGGTTCCTTCAGGAGGTTGAGATTGTTCTCACTGCACATCCCACTCAAATTAATCGCCGCACCTTGCAATACAAACACATAAGAATTGCTGTAAGTCTTTTGGTGGCTTCAACAAAGATAATACGAAAGAACTGATGTTTGTCCCTGCAGAGCTCATTCCGCACCTCTATTTACTGTATGCATCCTTTTCTTCAGCATCTTTTGGACTACAACGACAGACCTGATCTTACTCATGAGGATCGAGAAATGCTGATTGAAGATCTGGTATTATCTGTATTCTGGAATCTGGAAAATGAGTACTTTGTGTGCATTTGCATGCTATATACTTACACAGGCAGGGTTGCTGGTATGAGTGTGCATGCATGTCGATGTTGTTTTCCCGAGTCTGAGACATGTCCTTCTGCGCTGATAGGAGCCACTCCTCTCTCTAAATTTCTTTGGGAAAGTTTCTTGGAGAAATGTTGGCTAACTGGGATTTTTGTTTCCTAGTCATTTCTGATTGTTATTGTCCTTTTCTAGGTTAGAGAAATTACTTCCATATGGCAAACAGATGAGCTGAGGCGACATAAACCGACCCCCGTAGATGAAGCCAGGGCTGGTAACCCAAGATACATGCACATTTTAGATAAGTGTTGGCAAAGATCTAGTTCATTGTGAAATATTTTAAAAAAATCTCAGGGTTGAACATTGTCGAGCAGTCTCTTTGGAAAGCTATACCTCATTACTTGCGCCGGGTCAGCAGCGCTTTGAAGAAGGTTCATCTCCAGTAGCCCTGACAATTTGAATCCTTGGGTTGTATTTCATCACTCCATCTCTCACAATTTCATATACTTTTACCACAGCATACAGGGCGGCCCCTTCCTTTGACTTGCACGCCTATTAAATTTGGATCTTGGATGGGTGGTGATAGAGATGGAAACCCTAATGTAACAGCAAAGGTATTCTCTCCAACTGGAATAATGCATTACTTAATTGGTATGGGAGTTTTAGAAGCAAGCCCTGCATTATGATAGCCCAACTATAATGTCATCTTAATTCAATACTCAAAACTCCGAGCTTTCTGGGAAAGTGACAGATGGCTGATTATGTGTTGACACCCTTTACTTATGGCCTGCAGAATGTTGTTGTACTTAAGATGCAAATGCATAGGTACGATTGTGAATGTATATATGTATATGTATACATCTTTCGATTATACGAAAACTTCAATGGTTCTGTTTGTTTGTCAAATTTGTCCATGAAATTTTGTTTTCCTTTTTGTCATGTAGTGAAAAACTTGACTCCAACACAGTTGAAGGTTATTATAGTGATTGGACCTCCACTTCACTCTCTTCTATTCTCTCAGCCACTCTTCCTTTTTTGACGCTTCCCACTTTCTTCATTCCTCTCATTCTCTCTATTATTTTTGACTCACACGTACGTGTGTGCTCCTATACTAGTATATTCTTAAATGCTTAGAAGAGTCTGGAGCAACAAAAGTATGTACACAACCGAATATTTCTTCGTTTGGATTTGTGAACTGTGAAAAGTGAAATTGCTCTAGCATTTCATGTTAATTTGTTAGCCTTTACTTGCCTTGTCCTTCAACCGCTTAAAAGATTCAGATGAGAAAAAAAGAACCTACAAGTTACCCTCCTGCCATTTTCCTGAAGAAATTTTATGTTTTTTTCTGGGTTCCCTGAATAACAAAAATCGCATATTCCAATGTCCTGGGGACTGGACTACCTTATGGTCTTCAGCTTCATCCTTATGGGTGGTTGTGCCTTGTATATCGCCTTATATAATTGTGTGATCTTAATTTTCTTACTTCAGGTGACGAAAGATGTTTCTCTGTTATCAAGGTGGATGGCAATTGATCTCTACATCCGAGAAGTTGACAGCCTGAGATTTGAACTATCAATGAATAGGTGCAATGACAGGCTATTATGGCTAGCACATGAAATTCTTGAAAAAGGTTAGAGAACTAACAGTCTCATGATAGGACCGGATATCCTGCCCATTGATTGGATGTCATAATTATTATGCTTTATTATTAGGAAGGCACTGGAACTTAGTAGTTTGTGAATCGTATTTTTGACAGTGATAGTGACAATGCTGATGATCCCATGATTGCAGTGGTTTCAATATCTGTTTTCAGATTGGAGTGTCATGCAAGTTGTTTTCAATTGAGTTCGTCAATAGGTTACCAATGAATTTCTCCGTTGGGATATAAAGTGATTAATCCCTCTTCTCCTTTCGCTACCTTCATTGCATTTCGTTTTTCCCCTATTAGGCAAGAACAAGAGACAGGAGCCGTTTAGTCTTCCGATATAAGATCGCCTAGGATGAGATTGGACTAATCGACAAAAACTCCTTAATTGCTATATTCGTGTTGTTTTGAAAACGACAGTATAAGGATATATTGTGTCCGAGCTGTGTTTAGTGTGAGTCTGGTCAGACTGGACTGGTTTTTAACAATACTTCAGATAGGCGAGAAAAGAGGGCTAGCTTTATTCGGCGATTATAGAATTATCAAATACTAATCAAGAAATAGAAAATAGCGAAGCAGGCGGTTGGTAGAGAGAGAGAGAGAGAGAATGCCGTCAACACCATTGATGGACATGGCTGGTGAGACAACTGTGTGAAAACCTGGAAATAAATGATGATAAAGTTCAGAAAAGCTGATTCTTTTTTGCTTTTCCTGATTTGTTGGATAGATCAGCATATGAACAAAACTTGTGCGGGTCTGACTATTTTTCACCATTCACTATTGTTGTTATTGGTTATGAAGTTGAATGGCTCTTGAAAAAATTCTCTTCAGAAACATCTTCAGAGGATAGGCTTGAGAGTCGAAGTCAATCTATGACCAGAAGCCAAATAAAGCTTCACAATCAACAACTTCCATCTCTTCCAACTCAACTCCCAGCTGGAGCTCATATGCCATCTTGCACAGGTTAACATTCACTATGTTTCTGCCTAAAGTTTTATGGCTCCATGCACATCTAGGATTTTCTTTTTTCATTTGTTGTTGCTTTCTTCGAATGGGGAAGTATGCGACTCCTACTTGCAAGTTGCTGTAACAGCAGTGAGAAGTATAAATGCCTTCAAGAAATTGTTTGGGCTGTGAGCATTTGGATAAACAAAATATTTCTAAGTATTATAGGTGGACAGAATCACAACGGTTCGAGGGGATAGTGACGTGCATTGAATAGACTGTGTATTAGAGACGGGTATGGGAAGAAGGGCATCTAATTCACAGACAAACTTGGTTTTGCAACTAATTGTTTTTTACTCTAGTTTAGTTCTTATTCTATATCTTCATTATTGGAAGCAAATTTTTTTTGGCTAGACAATAACGTCATGATTGGCATTGTTATTTTTTGTTTAATTCATGTCTCTTGTAGAATGCAATGATGGTAACTCTCAGTATCCAAGACTGGAACTTCCTGGTAATGATTACATGCCGTTAAATCGTCAGGTAAACCAACTTCTAATGCAATTGTGGTGTGCAGCTGCACCCTCGTGCAGTCAACCTTTTGATACACTTGATTCTGTAATAATTCTTCTGTAGGATGGTCAAGGTTCTTCATGTTCAGATCCTCAGTTCCAAGATTCAGGGCACAGTTCTTGTAAACCACCTGAAAATGGAAATTTAGCTAGCTCATACAGTTTGCAGCCTGCTGGGACACCACGTGGTTCCTCTTTTGCATCTGGTCAACTTCTTGCCCAAAGGAAACTCTTTGCAGAATCCCAGATAGGAAGATCCAGCTTCCACAAGCTTCTAGAGCCAAGTCTGCCTCAGCTTCCAGGAATTGCTCCTTATAGGATTGTTCTTGGCGATGTAAAGGATAAGGTATTTTCTCTCTTGACTGAGTGACCTGGTTTTACGATATGGAGATGCTCAAGTCAGACTGAACCAAACAAAAATGGAAAGATTCTCGCCTAAAGTTACTAATCATAGGAGTGGGACCAGCCAACTTTTCTTCAGCCGTGTTGACTTTAAGAGTTCTTTCTTGGAACCCAGGTCTGGAGTTGAAAGGTTGGTAGGGAGAGGAAGAGGACCAGCCACTTCCTTCGTTATTACATTGGCTTAGCTTTTCTTGATCTGTTCGTAATGCGTAGATACTGTCTATTCCTCCCAGTTTCTCTCCCACACCCAACCCCCCCCCCCCCCCCCCCCCCAACAAAAAAAAAAAAACACACGCACACGCAAAAGAAAAAATGCAAAATTTTGGGCCTAGGATAAGTAAGCGATTGCTGGAAAGAAATTAAAATGCTCTCTTTTGCAGCATATCGTATATAATATTTAGCAATTTTCTAAAGATATGCAGTTAAGGCTTTTAGGTAATCATGATGCTCAATTAAAAGCAAATGATTAGGTATGTGCACTGGGAGCAAAGCTGGTAGTCAGGTCAGATTATTCAAGACTGTGTCTCACAACTAAAGCCTTAGAAAAGATAAGCTGCGTTTCAAATGTTTTAATAGATGGATTTGATGTGGTTTATAAAGTTTCATCTGTCTCTGCTCCCTTTTTCTCTTGGACCGATCAAATACACCTGTGAAACACCTGCTCATATTATTACTGGTATGAGACTGTTCCTGGCATATTGTTATTTTCAACCATTCCAATCTGTAATTTTAGATTTAAAGTGTTACATGTGGTTTGGGTTTAATAACATGGACCAATGAGCTACCTCCCCTCTATTGAATGGTTAGGAAGTTGGCATCCGGTTCAATATGCTTTGCAGGACGGTTATCAGGCATATCAAGCGAACCGATTGTATTAATGTGGTTCCTGTTTTAGGTTGGTTTTGGTTGATATATAAGGTTATTTCATGGCAGTTGCTTTTGAAACTGTTCATCGAGTTCTTTGACAGTGAAACTTTTGAATACCTTTCCATGTAGAAGCAGGTCAAATCGACCAAATCACATAAATGGCTTGTCTTTTTTCTTCTTTTTGTTTAATCGAGTGTAACATGAAGTGCCCAAATTTCCTGAGTTCAGCTTATGAAGACACGTAGGAGACTGGAGCTTCTCCTTGAGGATATTCCTTGTGAACATGATCCTTGTGATTATTATGAGTCCTCAGACCAGCTTTTGGAACCTCTGATTCTTTGCTACGAATCTCTGGTATATAGCATCTCCTCCTAATGAGCTCCAGTCCCTGTTCCCACACTTTGACAGTGATGAAGCTCTATTCTCGCTGACAATTCTTATTATTTGCAGCAATCATGTGGGTCTGGCGTGCTGGCTGATGGCCGGCTTGCTGACCTCATTCGGAAAGTGGCCACTTTTGGGATAGTGCTAATGAAACTTGACTTGCGTCAGGTTTGTAAATATTAGGTGCTAATATGATCCTTGATGATTGCTACTTCTGCGACTCATTTCAAATTTTCTTCTTTAATGAGTCAGGAATCAGGAAGGCATTCGGAAACACTAGATGCCATAACAAAATATCTTGATATGGGTACATATAGTGAGTGGGATGAAGAGAAGAGACTGGAATTCCTGACAAGAGAGTTAAAAGGGAAAAGACCGTTAGTTCCACTTTCCATTGAGGTAAGGTCTAGGATGGTACTACTGTATGTGATAACTGCGTTTAAGTATGCAATAAATAAATTTATGAAATGAAACATAACTATTGCTAATCCTTTTACATCAAAAGTATAAGTTCTAGCCCTAATTTGGTGCCAGTTGTTCCATGTTTACTTGAAAATTAATGTGTTCAATGACGAGAATGCTTTTCTAGTGTGTACCTTGAGAAAGATGGATCTGGATTTTTTTTTTTTTATATTAGGACCTTATTCATTAAGAAATTTTTGACTGGGCTCTTATGAAGTCTAATAATTTTTACTAAATAAAACAAGAACGTGGCTAGAAACATGCCGTTGCTTATGTGCACCTATGAATAAATATAACTGCATACATGCGTCTGTTCTCATAATCACTTGTCTGTGAGAAGTGCATGAAATATATATGCTATGAGAGCTTGGATTAAGGGTATTTCAACTCTGGCAATTAGCGAAAAGGGCATTCTCTCATAATTCTCTGTAATTTGTCCTTAGAACTGGTTATTATATTATTGACTGTGGCATATTTAGGTATAACACATAAATTGAGGAGTAAGCAATAAGATATCAAAGCAACCAAATATATGTGTAGTGGATCTGTAAAAGCTCGCGTACCATTCTGAAATACTCTTTCTGTCTGAAAATCAGTCTACATATTTTTGCTGTATCTTTCTCTTCTATACCTACAAGCATCATTGTACGTTGCCTCATCATGTTCTACTTTTTCCCCTTGTGGCATACTTAAAGCACAGTTATCATGTATATATACTGACTTGTGAGTTGAGCCTCGTCAGGTTGCCCCAGATGTCAAAGAAGTACTGGACACATTCCGAGTAGCTGCTGAACTGGGAAGTGACTCACTAGGAGCTTATGTGATTTCCATGGCTTCAAATGTACAATTCTTAACGGTCAAATGCTATTTTTACTTAACTGCAGTCCACTTATGTTTACCTTCAACGTGCTCTTAGCCTAGGAATTTTAGATGCTAACTGTAGTCTACTTATTTTTACCTTCAAGGTGTTGCTAGCCTATGATTTTCTGATGCTAACTGTAGTCCGGAATTGGAACATGGTAGGCAAGCGATGTTCTAGCTGTGGAGCTCTTGCAGAAAGATGCTCGCCTTGCAGTCAGTGGAGAGTTAGGGAGACCATGTCCTGGTGGAACGTAAGCTCATATGTTCTCTACTGTTGATACCTTATTGCAGAGCTCCTTTTCCTATCGTGAATCTACTTCATTCTCAGAATAAGATGGAGTGTCTGATTTGCCATTAGTCTGATCACTTGCGCCATGAATTGTTAGTTTAGATACAGCTATTGTCTGCAGCTCGAATGTATGCATAAGTGATATTGTTACAGATTATGATATTCTAGGCCTTTTGTCATGGGAGTTCATGCTTTGTGCATTACATGGGTGTTTGAACGTCAAGTGGTGCCATCATTTTTGATTGGTTGTTTCAAACGTGAAATCAAGCACATGACTTTATGGTACTTTCTTATGTATTCTTGGAAAAGAGGCCACATATTTTATGACACTTGTGTCAAATTTTCACCAGTGGATTGATGCATTTACCTCCAGCTGATATAAATACAATATCATATTGTAAAGTCTGAGTTAATTCTTCTTTTGCCCTGTTGGTACTTTGTTTTGAGCAATATTCGGAGAAAGAACTAATCCAGGTGATTTTGACTAGTCCAAAACATGGATTATTGATTGATTAACCAGAGACCATTACAGAAGCCAACAAAAACCTTTGCTGATGGTTGAAGATCCACTTTAGGAACAAATATCCCTGTGATATAAGAACATACGATATGATCCTATACGACACTTTATATACTCGCATAAGTACTTCTTTGTAGTCCCATTGTGCTTCAGCTGTGACATTACAACCAAGAAAGTGAGTGAAATTGCACTCATCGTACCTTCTTTTGGAGAACTTAATCTAATTTCTTCGTCATGTGAGCCGATTCACATTTTACTCATGTTCTCCTTGGTTGCTATTTAAAGGAAAATTAACAAGAACCAACTAGTCATGGCTTCTAGGTGTGTGAAATTTGTAATTATCGAACAAGTTCTAATGCTGGAAGCACTTTTTTCAGCAAAGGGAGGTATGCTTTTTTCAATTTTTCACTTTTTGCAAGAATTTGGATGACATAAAATTTCGAATTCAATTCAGCTTCTGAGGCTGTTCAACCTGGTTTGATGGAATGCTTGCTTCTTCTCCTTCATTCTCCCTTGCTTGGCTCTTCTCATATTGCCTTGTACTCTAAATAGGTTGCGGGTCGTTCCTCTGTTTGAAACTGTGAAGGACCTTAGAGCAGCTGGGTCAGTGATCAAGAAACTGTTATCAATTGACTGGTACAGGGAACACATTTTAAGAAATCATGGTGGCCACCAGGAGGTACACATTTTAGAATACATATTCAAGAACTAGTTAGGTAACTTTCAGAAATATTAACAAACTTTTAATTGTTTACACAGGTAATGGTGGGATATTCTGACTCTGGTAAAGATGCTGGGCGCTTCACAGCTGCATGGGAACTCTACAAAGCACAAGAGGACGTTGTAGCTGCATGCAATGAATATGGCATTAAGGTTACCTTATTCCATGGACGTGGAGGGAGCATTGGTCGGGGTGGTGGCCCCACATATCTAGCTATTCAATCCCAGCCGCCAGGTTCTGTCATGGTTAGTCATCCTACTCACATCTTGCAAGATGGATCCTCCAACTTATATTTAACAATGGGGAGTGATCTGTAGCACAAAGACACTCTACCATTAAACTTTTCATCTTGGCTATTGAGCGAGTCGGAGGCTGTCTGACTGAAATACACTAAAGGAGCCCATTTGTACTTGGAAACAGAATGGTGCCTACAAGGAAGCAAAATTACCGAATGAACTAAGAATAGACCTCAAACCGATCAAAATTGCTCGCCTCCTACTCAACCCAAATAATCGTAAAATCATTTGCAAGACATTATTCAAGAATAAATATAGCATAAGGATAAAAGTATGTATTATTATGTGCCTGTATACCGTCTTTTATTGACAAATAAAAACTCCCTTTTCTATTTGAGGGAGATCTATTTGCCAGACCTATTTGGGCGTAGTTGACCTGAAATGAAGCATTCCGTGAATTGGTGCTTAAATTATGGGGTAAATGACACAAATGGTACCTAAACTTAGATCCACTATGCAATGTGGTCTTTGAACTTTGAATTTGTTTAGTGTAGTCCCTGAACTTTAGCCCAATGTGCAATGTCATTCCTGAACTTTTAATTTGTTTAATGTGGTCTCTGCAGTTTTGGTACATGTTCAATTTATTCCCTGAACTGTATGAAAATGTTGAATGTTGTCCTTCCATTAGTTCAGTTTCAGGAACAACATTCAACATTTTCATACAGTTCAGGGACTAAATGGAACATGTACTAAAATTTCAAGGACCACATTGAACAAATTAAACGTTTAGGGAGACATTGCACAATGGGCTAAAGTTCAGAGACCACATTGAACAAATTTAAAATTCAAGAACCACATTGCAGGGACTAGTGTCATTATCCCTAAATTCTGTATTGGATCCCATATATGGTTGCCTGCTTGATACAAGGACACAGCATGAGTGTTGTCAGGGAGAAGCTTTGTCTGTCTTGAGTCATAATTGGACCTTAATCTGGCTGAGAGTCTGTTTGATTAAGCCAATGCACACAAGACAAATTTCAGCCACATTGATTGAATGATGATTTGAACTCAAGATAGCACAAGCTAAAACCATGTGAATGGACCTATTAACTTTCTGGAACATCTTGTATTACAATTCATAAGCACTGCTTGTCTTCTCAGTCCAGAACTGCACTTGTACTCCTGTAAACTTAAGGAAATGGCAAGTCTTACTGCACTTCTAGTGGCTTATTGCGCTTTTTTATACATCTTGTGCAGTTATAGTGTAAATACTATGATAGTTTTGAAGTTCTGTTAGCTTGTTCATTATATAAAGTAAAGGTAGTTCTGTATCGAGTAGTCAAGAAGCATACAGAACCATTTCTTAGGTACAACTATGGTGCTTGACAGGGTACACTTCGCTCAACTGAGCAAGGAGAGATGGTGCAGGCCAAGTTTGGGTTGCCACAGACAGCAGTAAGGCAGCTGGAGATTTACACTACAGCCGTTCTGCTTGCTACTCTACGGCCCCCACTCTCTCCTAGAGAAGAAAAATGGCGTAACCTCATGGAGGAAATCTCGAAGATCAGTTGCCAAAGTTATCGCAATACCGTATATGAAAATCCTGAATTCCTTGCCTACTTTCATGAAGCTACACCACAGGCTGAACTCGGCTTCCTCAACATCGGAAGCCGTCCCACTCGGAGGAAGAGCTCAACAGGAATTGGACATCTACGTGCCATTCCGTGGGTGTTTGCATGGACTCAAACTAGATTTGTTCTTCCAGCCTGGCTAGGTGTCGGAGCAGGTCTAAAGGGTGTTTGCGAGAAGGGACATACTGCAGAGTTACAAGAAATGTATAAAGAGTGGCCTTTCTTTCAGTCCACCGTAGACCTTATTGAGATGGTGTTAGGGAAGGCAGACATACCCATTGCCAAGCATTATGATGAAGTGCTTGTATCAGGGAGCCGGCGGGAGCTCGGTGCTGCACTAAGGATGGAGCTCTTAACGACAGAGAAGCATGTCTTGGTAATCAGTGGGCACGAGAAACTATCTGAGAACAAC
Organism: Lenwebbia sp. NSW1173648; assembly: GCA_029784005.1. Lineage (NCBI taxonomy): Eukaryota > Viridiplantae > Streptophyta > Magnoliopsida > Myrtales > Myrtaceae > Lenwebbia > Lenwebbia sp. NSW1173648. The sequence goes on from JARCGZ010000011.1 coordinate 6,208,110, forward strand.
CGGAGCTTGAGGAGGCTGATCGAGAGCAGGCTACCTTATTTAAACCCCATGAACATGTTGCAGGTGGAGATACTGAAGAGATTAAGGCGTGACAATGACAACAATAAGCTCAGAGATGCATTACAAATCACCATCAATGGAATCGCTGCTGGCATGAGGAACACTGGCTAGAAAGTGCCCTGTTGGTGGTTCTACCGTATGAGCCTGCCGACCAACGAAAACTTTTTTAATCCCTTAGCCTGACTTCTTGGAACAACATCTCTTTACTGTTTATAAGTGGTGTAATCCGAGGTACACGACGAGGACAATATGCACTGTTGAACCATGTTTCTAAGTATGTAGAGGATGTTATACTTGAATTGTTTCATAAAGTAAGCCGAGAATGCTTTCTCGTTCATTGTCAGGCAATTTGTACAGCTCACTAGATTTCACTGATGAGGCAGGCATATAACTGGATCTAGCTTCTGGCTGAGCTTGGAGACGCAAATGCATTTCCTGCATCCGAAACCCTATTCTACACAGACCCACTGACGCTTTTCTTCTGACGATTCAAACCAAGAGAAGGGAAAGGATTTGGATTTGCTTCTGCGTTTTCTTTGATCCTCATCTCGAAATCTTCCCAAGAAATGGGGGCATTTGGGGGGTAAACAGAACTTTAGCGGACGAATTATTTGATTTCTCTCCCCTTCCTCTCTCGAGATTCTAAAATATTGTCCTTTTTCTCACTTTCATGTTGGAAAAGATTTGTAAGTCCCGATAAAGAAAATCGGTAGATTCACATAGGAGGTGGAAAATTTAAGGCTTTGACAAATAAAAACTAGTACAAAATTGTTGTTTGCTAATAATATCACTTAGAGGGGGTGAATATGTGAATATAATCCAACTTGGTTAAATAATGCTGAAATAAAAACTTCAAGTTTGATAAAAGCGGATTTATTAATATAGAATTGTGCAGTGCTTTTATCAGACAGTAAATAGATGCGAGTAGAGAGTAGAAGATAATGCACAACAGATTATAGTGGTTCGGCTTTTGGTAAAGCCTACTCATTGGGTTTCACTAAGTAATCAAAATGAGAGATTACAGAAAGATGTGATTGCCACAAGCACATCCACAGAAGCGAGTGCTGCCTCTACCAAGGCTATCTTACTTTACACACTTTAACTCTGTATTACACCTCTCACAAGATCTCACTTATAAGCTCGAGTAGATAATTGAAACAGATGAAGCTCTCTTGAAATATGAATGTTGATCTCTTGATGTCTCTTGCTTCTATTCGAACTTTGTGCTCCTTATATACTCCTCGTCTCCAAGCTTTCCCTTGGACAAAACCACTCCGACGATCAATCTCTAAAACTAGCCATTAATTGATTGTCGAATAAAGATCACGTAGCCGTTGAGGTAAGAGGAATAAGAGATTTGAGAGGATTTGCTCGCCCATACAATCAAATCCTTGTGACCATAAATCAAGTTTCTAATAAAGGAAATTATCAACCATTAGGGGTTTGCCCTAGTGGCCACTCTTCTCACTTGAGAAGAGAGAGGTGGGGGGTTCGAATCCTCGCCTTCGGGGGGAGTTGGGGTGAGGACGCGTGAAGAGGGAGCAAGATTTTACAACTTGCGCATACACATAGTACACAATCAAGATTCCTCGCATGGAAAGTTTTCCTTCAAAATCTAATATAATTTCTCAACAAAAATAAGAAAATACGATAATTAGTGAACTGTTAAAAAGAGTTAGTAGTTTCGTGAATGGATAATGACACAAATGATGCTTGAAGTTTAACCCGACGTGTAATGGTCACTGAACTTTTGATTTGTTCAATGTTATCCCTGAACTTTATCCCAATATGCAATGTGGTCCTTGAACTTTTAATTTGTTCAATGTGATCCCTGGATATTCGTTACATGTTCAATTAAGTTTTTGTGAACTATATGAAAATGTTCAATATTGTCTTTTTATTAATTCAAGTTTAATGATAACATTAAATATTGTCGTAAAGTGTAGGGACTAAATTGAACACGTGCCAAATATCCAGGGACCACATTGAACAAATTACAAGTTCAAGGATCACATTGCACATTGGGGTAAATTATATGGACTACATTGTGCATTGGGCCAAAATTCAATGACCACTTGTGTCATTTTCCCTTTCATAAAATCGTCGGTTAGTGGCCAACAAGTTACTATAAAATCAAATGACGGGTAACTTTACTCATCAATAGTCTTTGAGACTTACTGTCTCTTCTCGGACTCTATAAACGTAGAAAAAGACATTCGCTTTTTCAGAACGAAAAAAGCAGAATCGTTCTTGTGCCCTCCAAATGAAACGTCGATAACGTTTGGTCGATATAAGATTCCCACATACGTGGAAATGGGAAGATATAGACCAATAGGGTCGAGATACATCATCTCCGCATCTCGCAAGCTGAGGGAACAAGTCCAGATAGGGATGTGGATGTGATAGGTGAAGTCGTTTGGCTGAAGAGGGATCTGATTCTACTTTTGCATGGTGAGCTAAGGGCGGTAGCATGTGCAAATTGCCCTTCTTTCGAAAGATTGTGAGGATGGTTGTGCTCCGGCGGTCGTCCATTATCGTCTGCTAGACCCCTTGTCCCACAATCTCTTCTTTCAGTGAATAAAACAGTCCGGACTGGATTGGCCCTCGTTGATTACACTCGGAGTTTCAAATTCGCTGACTCGGTTTGCATTATAATTACTCAGCAGAGCACCACGAGAATACTAATGTTCCCCGTTCGCATAGAGTGTCGACGCAATCACACTGGCGAGTCAGCAGTCGCTTGCCGGTCGGTAACTTTTTTCCATACGAGGTTAGCACAAACCGGCCAGAGATTGGCTCACGGGATCGCTCAAACTTTTGACCTTATAGATGACAGAATTAAACGTATGGCCACTGGTCCACAGTTCTTGTTTACCGGAAGAATTTACGATATGACTACATTCTAAAATTTAAGGGTTACGTACGTGGAAAAGTGCATTAATTGGTCTCTTCACAGCATCATTGTCCTAAAACGAAATCGCTGCGTCGGAGATTCCAAGATCGATAGCGATGCAGTCGTTACTGGACCTTAAAAAGCTCATAAGTTTCTCTCGTCTACATCTAGATAGTGTTACGGTGCGTTATCAATTTTCCAGACCCTTGGTATAGTTTGGTAAACAGCTGTTAAGAGAACGGAAAATGCAAGGCATAAGCAGAGGTTGTCCGGTACAGCTTTCCCAAGTAGACAACACCTTCTCAACCCTTATGTATCGCAACATATTTTTGTCTCAAATGTAAGATTGATCCCCATTCATGTAGGAGCTGCGATCAAATAAAGTAGCAGAGCATGTAACGATCTCCGAAATCGAGCTCTCACGACGAAAATAGGAAGAAGAAGAAGAAGAAGATAGAAAAAGGCAAACGAGAGGAAGTGCTTAGAATACGTGACGGAAGAATATGCTTGTGCTGAGGGAATTGGTAATGGGGATGAAAAGGTGGAGTTCAAGTGGGAAGGAAGTGCGAAGAATCCTGAATGGTGAAATCACCAGCAAGGGTTCTACTTCTAACTGAAGTTTTAACTTGGCAAATGCGATCTTAACTATAATCTTCATTATAACAAGCAACGCAGTTCCTACATTTCTTCCTACATAAAAGAATAGGCCGCTTTTCTAAAGTTCCATTCTTCAAACACGGAATTCTGTTCCGTGGCTGATACATACGTAGCGTTGCTAATACATTTGAAGTACCGATGGTAAGTATAATGTGATCGGCAAGATCAGCTCTTTGTAAGTTACCCACGAAATAATCATTTCGCCGTCCGGAGAACAATAGTAGATCACCACTTGTTTTTTCTTTAAGAAGTGGGCGTCTAACTGTTTGTAAGTTAACCATTGAAATAAGAATTTTACCATCAACAAACCCCATAATAGATCAGCACTTTGCCCTATAATTTGCTTTCGAGTAGTAAAGATGATTCAAATTGCACGGTTTTCATCACCGTTACTTAGAACGGGTGTTACAAATTTACTATTGAACTGTTCCTTTTGGGCCAAACAGAATTTTAGACACATCTAAAGGATAAAATCTCGTTCTAAAAGGCTATCAAATGGCAACATCCCAAAGGCGATCATGCGGCTATTTTTTACACCGTCAGTTAATCTAGTAAAGTTACTATCAGGTCCAATGATGGTTCTGAAAACAAATTACGGGATCATCATTGGATGGGTGACATGTGTACTTAAATCTGTACCACACGTAACATGCTCAATCTCGAACTTAAGTGATATCTCGAAGAGCAGATTGACAAGTCATGTATCAGGTCAAGATTAGAATTGAATTTGAGCCATGACAATGGAAGATGCAATATATACACTGCTAAACATATACTTCAACTTTGCAGGTGGTGTCTACTAAGTTGATCCCCAAGTGAAATATCTCTTCTTTTTTCACCATTTGAGGCATAGATGCCTGAAAATTGACAGGCCAAAAAGGAATTGTGCCTAAGAAAATGCTGCATCACAATGAGCATATTTTCTCAATTATGGTGTCAGGGAAAAATATGCTTAAGCAAAGCATCTGATACAGGCTTCTTTTTCTGAAAGAACTCTCCAATCTCCATTGTTATTCCCCAATTCAGTTGCACATGATTCTGATATTCCATGACATTGTTGATGCAACCGATCAACTATAAATAAAGGGTTACTGGAAGAGCTACCCTTGAGGCCAGCAAGACATTATCTCTCTTTCGAAGAAAGAAGCCCTAGAGAAAGACATGGCATCCCTCAAGGCTGAGAAACCTGCTGGCTCTCAATTGCCTGGCCAGGCCAAGCAAGACCCTCCCAAGCAGAGCAGCAGTGCACCGAAAGCTCCGGCAACCAAGCCCGCCCCCAAGAAGGCTGAGCCGAAGCCGGCTCAGCCTAGGAAGAAGGTATAGCGCAACACCCTTTCTTCTCATTCAGAGTTAAACGCTTATATAGATTCAATTTACGGATACTTTGTTGAAGTTTGCAAAGTGAAGATTAAATGCCGTTTATCATAACTTCCTTAAACAAGTGTTGTCAGGCGTCCGGTGGCAAGAAGTAGAAGATGGCGTCGACGCATTTTGTCGTGCCGGAGACTCGGCCGTGAAGCTTACACTCCTCGAGGGGTCTCTCTAATAAGTGATAAGTGTCTTTAATGAATACGGTGCTGTACTTTAGCTTTTGAAGTTCAACCATGTCCTCTCTCCGTTTCGGCTTGCCTTGATGAATAAAAGATAAGTATTGAAAGAAACAGGCCTTGTTATATTCTATTTGTTTGGTTGCTACGAACTTTGAATGAAGTCGAGAGTGCTCAGTTATTAAACTTTGAATGTGGATATGGGCGTATATGTCAAAAATTAAACTCACCATGCATTGCCTTTTGCAGAAGGGCACCACTAATTTTTGCCAACAGTTGGTAACCAAAACTTTCATACCCTAATATTAATCCTTCCTGTTATTCTCCACAAAGCTCCGACTTCATATCCAAGATGAACGTTGCATTCAATTAACTGAAATGACATTGAAATTATTGACCCAAATGGATGCTCACACGGCTTTAGCGTTACTACTTTGGATACCTAGTGTTTTAACGACTTTTTCTTTTGGCCGGTAAAAGATGAAGTTTAATTAACCACAAGTTGAGGTGAAGAGAGAATTCACGGGATTTTCTGAATGACGATGGTTCGCCGATGCTCAATCTGTCTGTGGGAATGATATAGATGTGCAGCTCGTGCATGCGAGCCCACTTGATTTTAATTGTTCAATCGTACGGATTATGTGTGGGACCTGCATTATTTAACAGACGAGATATGAACGTGCTTACAAGCTCCAGGAACGTGCAAGAATTGCTCGACGATGGTGTTCGTTTTGTAGAAGGATAGTCTCTTATGGATGGCCGTCAAGGCATATTGACTATTTAGTCTTCACCTCTCCTATATGTCTATCCTGTCATAGTGGTAGATAAGTCTCACATATCTCAAACTAGCACAGTGCATTTTTAAGTCGGGATGGTACATGGCGATCCGCAATCGGAGCGAAAACATCCTACTGGCACGACCCGTAATCGTATAGAGCTGCCCTCACAAAACAATGTAGGGTTCCTATTTGGCACGCTATGCCCACTTGGTTGAACGTTAGAAGAGCAAATTTCATGCAAATACTTATCAACCGAAAATCTCGTCATTGATCTTAAATATTTACTGCACGATTTATATGTAACAATCCCAAATTGAACAATTTCATGAACTTGTGAACCACGATTTATGCTGAAGTGGCAATTGCGATTTAAATGCGTAATATATTACGCGCTATCCAAATTCTACGGCAGATTATTAATTCGAGAAATGGAGTTAGGCTTCTTGATGATCTACAATGATCAAAACCACACCCCTAACAAAAACATTTTATCAGAAAATTGATAACGTGAATAACATGTTTGAAAATCTACTGATCCTACATTTGACTATCTGAGAAGGTAACTATACTATGTTTGTAGTGGGCTTATCATGTTAATCTTGCTTTTCTAACTTTGATTTGTGCAGCCAAAATGGACTTTTATCATAATAATAAAGAAATGGATGCACATTAATCTATTCTAAAGCCAAATAGGCTTCGTCCTCGTAAATAATATAAGGCCTATTAGTGCTTTTAGAACTAATTAGGGTGAAAACAACATTTGTCTTCATGGATCTAAACTAGAATGTCTTACCAACAAAGTATTGGCTTAGATGATGGCAGTGGAGCATACTATCAGCCTTGTTTGGTGCGCTACAAAGATTAAAACCCTGAAAAATGCGCCAAGCCGATGTAAGGGAGTGCGTCTTTAAGATTTCTCGGCTAAGGTGCACTAGTGGCAATACCCGAAAGCTGGTCCGGACATTACCGGACCGCTAAACAAAATAATAAAAAAGCTAGAATGCCTTTATCTGCATATATGTCTATATTCTGTGATAGTCTCCTAGATAGTCAAAATCGCATCCTATAAGAGACTCAAATTCTAGATTTTATGAAACAAATAGCTCTGCGCTGTATCTTCATTATGACTTGATGCAAAAATATTCCAGTACTTGACAGTTTGGTGGTTTGAGGCTACTACAAAAACTTGACACAAAGAAGAATAACTTCAAACACGATTTCTATCAGCATATTGCTTCATTTATCTGTCACGTTGCCTGCTTCAACCTTGTTCCTCCAATGAGCTGTAAGCTGCAAAATCTGGTGATTGCAAAAAACCATGAACGTAATTTAGTTCTCTTTAATATGAAAAGCAGCGGAAAAAATGCAAGCTTCATCGACAAAGGATAATAAAGAACATCATAAAGCCACCATTTTGCTATATGCAAATTCATTACAAATACTTGTATCTGTGGTATACAAGTGCAGTTTACATCAAGAGCAGTTGCAGGGAGTATGCAGTTCAAGGGATCTTCCTTGGAGATCTGAAGAAAGAGACCAAAATTTAAATAGCTAAACAATGACAGTATAAAGTAGGAGAGGAAGAGAAATACTGTAGCAAAAACACTAAAGCGAGACTTAGAATAGGGTATCATCCACAGTAACCTAAGCTCTAACTATAACTACCCCCAAAGGTTGGTTGTCTTTGAGCTACCTAATGGCTACAGTACAGTTCAAAAGGGGCTGACAGCACGTGCTAACTTCAACATACATTCAGGTACCATCCGACGTCTAGGAGGAGCTACCGCATTGTTGGTGAGAGCTTCTGTATCACCAGCATATACGTAGGCCACCAAATCTTCCAACATATCATCTTTGCCACCCCTCATAGGATCCTGGAAAGTCATTTAGGATAAGCTTAAACCCAAATTAAGCAAATGGAGACTCATCGTAGATGCCAAAATATACTAATGAAATTATCAGTATTTTTTGAAGTTTTAACAAATCAGGCAGTCCAACAAAGGGTCATAAGTTGGGAAACGATTTCAGGAGAATGAAGCATTTGAAATAAGTGGAAAAACTCTATTTACTTGAATCAGTAACAAAAAGGATTGACTATGCAAAAATAACTTGGATATATATAAATAAGATCAGAGAATGCTTAATGCAGGAAACTTGGAAGATCCATTGGAAGAAAAGAGTAAGAAAAGGAATTTACTAATTCTGTCCTTCTACCATAGACTCGACCCAAGTGGAAAAGAAGTAAAGAAGACCTCAAGATGTTGTTAGCATGTCCTAACCTGGAGAAATAAATCAGTGTGGGTTTTCCCTTCGTATAATATTGATTCCGCTTTCACTCCAGCTCTTCGAAGAGTCTCTGCAAAATTTTTACTGTGAAAAAAATGTCAGTGGAAGCTATGTGAAAAACAATACTGACGTACAAACATCATCCTGCTCGGAATGGCAGCCTCAAGAATAAATACTTATTCATCTTTGAAGCAATCAAGCAACAATTACGTAGCATATCCACATGGGATATCATTGCTGATGAAACATCATCGTTAGTCAAGAGACATACACAATTTGCAACAAGTCTGGAACAACTTGCATGGTTTACCAACCAGAACTGTGGTGAACAGATCATTGTCTAAATTGACATACTTGTCTTGGTTACAGTTAAATGTCATGATTATTAGCACTTCATGATTTGACAAGTAGCGTTTGTCACAACAAGGCAGGCTCTTTACAGCACCTACTATGCCACCAATTCAGTTTATGCAAGTAGCATTTATGATTTAATCTAAGAATTTATCCTTCGTTAGACAATACATCCTGGAAGAAACACAAACCTGGCATCTGATGGAATAGAATAATCTGCAGTGCCATGAAACAAAATAGTAGGAGGCAAACGAGAGACAGCAATGCTTATGTTAAGGTCCCGGGCCACTAAATCAGGAGAATATCGTCGCAATGATGGTTCACCCTCCATAATGCTTTGAAAACAAGGAAAACGAAACACCTCAGATCCTTCAATTTGATGAAATCAACTGCAGCATCGAGTTCTTAGAAAAACAAAGACAGTGCACTGGGAAATGGAGGGTACCCCAGGAAGATTGAGCGGTACAGGCCTCGACTGTGAAAGTGATCAACGAGTTCTGACAAATTGTACCTGTTCACAGAAATGTATGTAAGTTGACTACCGGTGGTTATAATTGCACCTAAAAATTGTCCAACAATCAGAATGCAGCCAGCAGGACTCTCAAAACCAAGCTGTAATAGTCAGATTACTCATGAACCCTAACTTATACAGGTTGAAATTTCAAAGCAATTCAGATCACTGAATTTCCATGTGAAGTTGATCCCAGATATTAGCTTTGCTGTTAGATGATACAATTTGAGCAATGAGATAAAAGTGCAATTGGATTGACATAGAATTCGAAACCATAAGATCTGAACCACAGGTACACAAGAATGGGGAGCATAAACCAATAAAGCTGTTGTCTCACTACTGACGAAACCATTAGTTTCAATACTGAAACTGAATGCTTAAGGAAAACTTAATCTAAAGTTCGATTCTTGCCACTGATATATGCATGAACTACCAAGCTGTATTTGCTGGGGGAAGTTCAAGACTAGCTCGTCAAAGATCATTCTTTGAGGACATAACATTCTGTGACATGGCCAAAGTTATCTATCAAGTGCAACAGGAGATTTAATGCAAAGAGAATCTAAAAGGGAAAACCTCCTTTAAATTGACTCCCAGTTAACAAATTGTCATTTGGTTTCCATAACTCGTGAAACACAGGCAAGGCATTCCAAAATCACAGTTAACTAGTTGTAGTCTGTACTACGTTGACACTAAACATCTGCAAGAAAAGAAAAAGTACATGAAAATTTTGAATTAAAGTAAATACCAGAAAATGGGTCTGTCAGTCATACTGTAATAAACTTAATCTGCTTATGCAGGTAGGATTCCGCAGAACACCAGAAAAAACTCTCCCGTGAGATGGTCCAAGATCAATCATACACATTTCACTACTCGACGATGACCATATAATTCTCAAATGGCAGCTATGAAAATAGAGTTCACTGGAAGATGTCAAAGAGCTATTTACCCTCCAGATAAACTCTCCCGTGAGATGGTCCAAGATCAATCAGACACATTTCACTACTTGACGACGACCATATAATTCTCAAATGGCAGTTATGAAAAAAGAGTTCACTGGAAGATGTCGAGATATTTACCCTCCAGATAAACCAAAGTACGCTTTAATCTGAGACACACTCCAAGAAGTGCTCTCTCCTTCACCACACTCTTTAATTGCTTGCTCCAAGAGTGCGCAAGCAGCAATATGTGCCCCAGCTGACTGTCCCATCACATAAACTCTACCAAAAGAAAGCATACGCTGTCATCATGACTATAAAAGTTCAATGCCATTTCCCCTCTGATACTGGCAAAAGAACGTGAACTGAGTGATTTAACTCTCTTAGGACTTCAAGAGATCTTTTACCTGTTTGGATCGCCTCCATACTCAGCTATATGGTTGCACACGAAAGAGATACCCTGGGAAGCATCCTTAACCATATCGCCAATGGTAACTTGGGGAAAGTTTCTGCAAGGAGGTGCCATTGAACAACTTGAGGATTTTGCTTTTTTAACATTTTGCTGATCAATGTATTTTTTGCAAAAATAACTGTTGCAAAATCGGAATACTTATTACTATTTCCAACAATACCATGCTCCTCTAGCAGTTCCAGCAAACCTTTGCCTATTGAGATGTACATCCGGTGCTTTTGAAAAGGTAAGCATGGAATGAAAACTGTAAAAGGTAATCAGATTTTGCAACTTCTCTTTGCAAAGTGTCCATAAACTAATTGTACTTGCTCCTTGTCCTAAGTTTTGACTCGCTAAAATCATGTAAACTCAAGAAGTTTCTGCAGAAACTGAATTCAACGTAAACCTGTAATCAATGCAGGCTACCATGATGTCTCTTTCTGACAATTGTTGACCTAAAAGAGATCCCCATGCTTTGTAGCTGCAAGCAGACAAAATTGCAGTAGAATGTTATATCTAAATCACAGCAAATGAGACAGAAAATTTCTTTCCCTTCTTCATCCATGAATTCTGTCAAGGGACCAACAATATTATCCTAAAAGATCTTTCATGCAAAAATATTAGTGAACATTGCAGTTCTGCCATCACAACTTCGTCAAGGATATCCATTCTCAACCAAAGAATTCCCTCTCGCATTTTACTCCACTGACACGTTGAGAAACACTCACCCAATTATCCAGGCTCCACCAGTTATAAATGCAACAACTGGCTTTGGCCCATCCATGTTTTTCGGTAGATATAAATCGAGCCTGCACTAAAAAATAACTTCCAGTGATGGATAGATAATCCGCAGATGCACAAAGGGTATACCTATTTGGTGCGTCTGACATAACAGTCAAGTTTGATGTTACCTATTTCGGGGTAGATCACCATAAACTATTCCTCTGCGTACCTGATTAGAGAAGAAATAGTAATACCCAACTGCAAAAAAGTAGAAATTTGGCCATATGCTTACGGCATGTCAACACTAGTAGCATAAACTGGAAGTAGGAAATTAATGTTGGAATGGCTCAGTATGATAAATATAGTAAGGTACAGACTTTGGACAAAACCAGGCATTAGTAACAAGGAATAACAGCCAAGAGCAAGAAATCTTGTAATCCATCTGTAGCCTACCCTGCATAAGAATTAAATGATCGGGCAACATCAAGAAGTTGAGATGGAAATGCATAAGAACCTTGTACTTCATGTTTGAAAGGAAATAAAATTCCAAGATGATTTCAGATTTTAGCTGAAAAATAAAGAAATAGAATGCATTGCACCTCTTCTATGCAACAACTAATGAACTTCACTTCCCACTACTCATTTCATTTTTTTTTGCCAAAGCCTTTCTAGGTGCATCAGATACATCCAATCTCCATTTCCTCTTCCACAGTCCGAGCGAGTTAATTACATGACCATCTGGTCGATCATTCACATGGCAATTTTTGTCATCGTCTCACGTCCAAGTGCCTATGCTACAAAGGTGCCACTAAATGCTGAGGTTCTGAACACCCTGATATTTCCTAATGCTGAAGAATCAACTTCCATTCACACAACAGTAGTCAGAAACAATGTAGGACAGTGAATGGGGTGAGAAGCCACAACTTTTACATCAAATCTGCATTCACAAGCAAAGAGCTCACTCAAAATCCAACTTAATCCTGCTTAGCAACTATGATCAGGTCACCTTTCTCGAAAGGCTGCTTATGGTTTACAACACATGAAAAACCAGCTAATCTTTAATATGACTTTCTAGTTTAACTCCTGCCCCGTAGGTTAAGTTATAATGTCGATTGGTTCTTCTTGCAAAACGCCTATGACCAGTATCCCACATCGAAGTACAATTACTTTAGGGCACTTCACTCCACCCCAAATCAAGGACTCCATGATTTTCTCATTGGAAAAGGAAAATCATCAATAATTTCCAATGCCTATCTGGATGACATGCATTTTCCAAATTCACGATTTTCCTCATGAACTCTCAGATGCGGCTCAGCCCGACTTTTGCCCAAAACTCAATCAGGTATACAGATCAAAGCATGAACCGCGCCTTTGTTTCGTCACGATCATGAGAAAATTAGAAACTTATTGTGCTAATAAGGAATACATATCCGGGACAAAAGATGAACTCAACGAGGAAATAACTACCCATGAAAGATCGCAGTCAAGTAACCGTGCCAGGGGGCTAAACATTACGAGTTCAGCATCGATTGAAGAAAAAAAAGAAAAGTTGCGAATACCAAATAAATAAACTGCCACATTACCCGAGATATCCCAAGAGCTTCAAGCTGAGGCGAGTGAGCACGAAAGTCTCGGAAGCTGCATCGGCGACCTCGCGCCCCAGCGACTGGTGCCGGCCGTCGTCGGACATCGACGAGAGGGAGTTCTCGCTGGCGGACCGCCGCCGCCGCTGCTGGTAGAACCCGGAGGGGGCCGACGCCGGGGGTACGGTGAAGGCGTAGCTGGAGGCCCCGGAGAGGAGGGGCCTGACGGAGGCGGCGTTCTCGTCGTCGAAAGGGGACGAGATGAGGAGATTCGCCATGGGGTCGCCGTGGGCGGCGCCGTCCTTGGAGAGGAAAAAGGCGGATGCCGGAGAAGAAGCGAGGGAGGAGATGGGGTCGAAGGAGGAGGCATGGCGGGAGGAGGGATTGGTGATGGGCAGGAGGGGAGATGGCATTGCGATTGGAGCTGAGCTGTGGATTCGGCTCGCTGTCAGAGCTCGGAATCCGTTTTTGGGTTGGCTTCGGTGGAGCCCCAGAAAATGTTGGGGGCGAAGGCCGATGACGAGGATCGATGGAAGATGAAGGATCGTCACTGTTCCAGCAGAAGCGGAAGCAGAGAGATGATCGCAGTTGCAGAGAAGAGAGAGAAGCCGAAGCCAATGGCGGAATCTAAAGTGTTGAAAAAGTCTGATTTGGAGGCTGCTGGCTTTTCCTTTCCCACTTTCTTGTAAATTTTATTGAATTTTTGTTTGAAAACCCCGAAAATAAACTCATCTGATCAATAATCAACTTGTTCGGATTTAAGTAATCTCAGATCCATGTGAACCGTGAGGCAAAGCAAGCAAGTTCTTTTTTCTTGTGGCGACGATATCATGATTTAGATTTGGCGCTGCAACGCAATCTGATCTCCTACTTCTGGACTTAGGCAGACTATAAGAACCAGCAGAATAATGTTAGAAACTAGAACCACATGACAGATGTACGAAAGCTGCTCCGGCCGATCTCTGATGACGCCGAGCTTATCCGGCTACCGTGGATGGTCGGACACCTCGCCGCCGCGTGTGCGATAACTTGACTCTTGGCTAACAATTTTATCCTTTATTTTTCAACATCTCTCTCATAAAAACTGACTAAAGTATCGGAAGGTCCTCCTAAGAGAAACTAACGACCACTTCCTTCCTCTTTGGTGTGCAGATCCACGACGGTTGGAGGAGCTTGGTGTCATCGAAGATCGGACCGAGATTTCGTGCATCATCACCAATCCCATTGATTCATAATCTGAAGTCTCTATGTGCATCACTTCGCTTTTATAATATATATATATATATAAGTTTCGATGCTTCCATTGTTGTAACTCCTTATGGATAGAAGCTCAAGATGATCATACCAGAGAATGGATTCAGTGTTACGGCCCGGTTAAGTCTTTTGGCCCAAAAGGCGTAGAAAAAGGCCGAATGATCGGGCCAAGCCCACTTAAGTCTTGTAGCCACAAAGCCCGGCCTATTAAGCCCTAAATGAAAAGCATTCATGAATCATAAGTAGACGCGACCATTTACGACGGCCGACCAGCCCATAGGCATCACGCACCACGGCCCGATTTCTTCCTTGTCTATACGGGCTTTAAAAGTGGTGCTTCGGGGTATTGGGATGAGGTGCGAGAATTGCGGAGGGATGATACAACTGGGTCGTGAGAGAGTGGCGTTGTGATGTCTGTACTTAGAGCCCATTGGGCCACTGATCATCCTTTTTTTTTGTTTCTAGGCCTATATCGCAATCGAGTACCATCACATTACCCATTACGGTCTAACACCAGATCACGATTAGTATCGTCGGAGAGCCTAATTATTGCCCGTAATAATTGGAGTTTGAAAGGGCTCCTTTCCGCAAAGATCAAAAGGGAAAATAAAGGGTCAAAAAGGGCAAAGGGTGACTTTTACTTTGTAAACCATGCTACGCTTCTCCATCATGCATGCATCACTACTAATTTTGTTGCCACCTGTTATGTCGTCACTTTTAAGGAATTTAGGGATGAGCATGGTTCTATAATAGAATCGAGAATCGGAGAACGGAATAGGTGGAAATAGGGTAGGTTCCAGATTTCAGGGTATGAATAGTAGGTTTCAGGTTCCAAGAGGTGAAACTTGAATAAGTGTTTATGTTTTTCTTGTTCTATATCTTCGCGCTTCCTGCAGTATTCCAGGGTGTACGATGATCAGTGTGTAATCTGGAACTATTAGTTTGAGCTTTTATTTCTAGCGATATCCTGAAGAGATTTATCGCACACCGAATCAGAATGATCGCACAGAAATCAAAGAAAAATGGACGACGCACGAGATTACCCAGGTTCACCCCAGAATAGGGCTACGTCCTGCAAAGAGATTTCACTATAGTTTCTGTTTACAGTCACTCAACTCGTTACAATGATCAAAAACGAGAAAATATATATATGCCCCAAACGGGCCCAAAACCTAAACCTATATAAAACCTCTTAATTCCACACCATACGGGCCAGCGGAACCCCCGTCGGGAGGCGCTGCCCCCGAACCCCCGCCCGTTAACCGGGCAGCGGGGCACCCGTGTCGGGGGCACTGCCCCCGAACCCTCGCATTCCGCGCACAGGGGTCACATGTCGTTGGATAACACTTCAGTTCCCCAAGCTCACGTGGGCGTACCCGATGTGAGAAACAAGGGTCCCCAAAGTATTCGCCAACTCCAACATATCCATGACTGAAACTTTTACTTTGTTAATGTTTCATATTCTTCATGTGTCTAAATTTGAGTTACGGTCAGTGGATTATAGCAGCAAATGGTGATAATTAGAGGTGATAATTTACTGCAAACGTTCAATTAAGAATACAAGTAAAACCTGGGTAAACCTTGAAACTCGTGACAGGGTAGGTTCCAGGTTCCAAGGTATGCATGGTAGGTTTCAGGTTTTAAAAAACGGGGAACTGATTTCAATGGATAGATTCTATGTTTCACCCAGAATTTGGAAGGAACCTGGAACTGCTCGTTCCTAAAGAAATTGCGTCTCATTCATGAAGAGGCCCAAGAAATTTTTTGCCTTAGCCAGAAGAGAACATCGATACCAAATCGTCGGGCAAATGGCTGATTTTATTGAACGTATAGAACTCGTATCTCCTCAATCACCACTCCGCGTTGTTGTGTAGAACTTGCTCTATCGTCGTTGCAGAAGTATACGTGACAACGTGTGCATACGACTGCGTTGAACATGCAAAGACACCATCGAATAAACAAATGGTAATCCGCATCGGAATCGCACTGGACCTTTCCCAAAAGCTCAACAGCGCAAGCCGCAATCACACATTCTCTCTCTCCCCCTAAGAGAAAGATATCAAAAAAAAAAAAAGTAAAAAGCTGCGATGATTGCCACAAAGTTCGATTCATCGCTGTCTTTTCCCCGCACGAATGATCTTGACTGTTTATCTTTATTATTTTTCTTCGCCAACTTTTTTGGGAGCAAAAGGAGTGGCGTGATCAAATGGGTATTGAGAGATCATAAAGATCATGGACCAGATTGTTTTGTCTACCAGCTTAAGACCAAAGAGGAAGAATTGCGGATTTTAAGAAAGTTTGGCACCAGTTGCGTCCAATGCTTGATCTTGTGAGGTATGCGGTGTTCAAATCATCTAAGTTATTTGTAATTGCGTACATTCTGATCCTAAAAGAACTTGACTAAGTTTGAATTACAAGTTAAGGGTTATAGCTCATTTTAAAATAAAAACTTCAAATTCTAAAAAAAGTTGAGTTCGGATTGGGTCAAATGATTGATCTTATTAGGTTCCGAGGGAAAAATTGTCCTGAAAATCCCCAACCTATTGTTTTTATTTTTATTTTTATCAATTCAATATTAAACCTTTTAAGTTTGCCAATTGAGTCCTAAACCTTTTCAATTTTTGCCAATTGAGTCCATCCGACTAATTTTGACCGGAAATCGCTGACGTGGACGCTGGCCAACTTTATGTACAATTTTCTTGGTTTAGAGCTTTGAAATCATATAATTTACTTAAAATTATATGCAATTTTGATGGGAAAATTGTCAAAAAAGTCCTAAACCTATTGAACTTTTGCCAATTTAGTCCTAAACCTTGTAATTTTGCCAATTCAATCCTAAACCTTTTGCATTTATGCCAATTCAGTCCTAAACCTTTTTTTTTGTGCCGATTCAGTCCTAAACCTTTTGCATTTGTGCTAATTCAGTCCACCGGATAACTTTTATTGGCCAGCGATGACGTGGACACTAACGAGGCTTTTTTTAAATAATATTTTAATATTTTTTTAATTTATTTATTTGTTTTTTCTTTTTTTCTTTTTACTATTCTATCTTCTTCCTCCTTTCTCCAACAGAGTGGTTCCTCGCCGACATCTTTCTCAAGGTTCTTGTCGGCCCCTAGCGCCGGCTGCCACCGCTGGACGAGGCCAGCGCCGCCGGGCGAGGCCGAGCGACCCATGACTGGGCGAGGCCGACCTCACCTAGCCATGGCGTCGTGTCGCCGGGCGAGCTCGGCCTTGCCAAGCAACTGCGACGCCATGGCTGGGGGAGGTTTAGCCTTGCCTAGCGACGGCGACGACAGAGCCTCGCCATCGCCCAGTCGGTCCATCATTCGGGTCGGTCCGGGCAGTAAATCTGCAATATGTTGCCACAAATTTGCAATCGAAGAAGCTTGGACTTTGAAGCATCACTACGAAACCTCCTTCCAAATTGTCGATGCCAACGATGGGCGTGAGCTTGCAGTGCGTGATGGATTTGGTTGTTGGGGGGGTTTCTCTGGTTTTTGGCCTGGGTTTCTTCACGTTCGTCGCTACTATTCTCTACTCGGCTGCTTTCTTGAACAAAGTCATGGCTGGGCGACGGTGAGGCTCGGCCTCGCCAGATCTGGGCGAGGCCGAGCTCGCCAGGGACAGAGCCACCAGTGGCGAGGTCCTTGCCAGCCCTATGGAGGAAGAAGAGGAAGAAGCTCATCAGTAAAAAGAAAAAGAAACAAAAAGAAAATAATAATAATAATTTAAAAATACATGAAAATATTATTAAAATTACCCCGTTAGCATCGGTCGGCGTCCGCGTCATTGCCGGCTGGTCAAAGTTTTTCGGGTGGACTGAATTGGCATAAATGTAAAAGGTTTAGGACTGAATCGGCACAAAAAAAAAAGATTTATGACTGAATTGGCAAAAATGCAATAGGTTTAGGACTTTTTTGACAATTTTCCCCAATTTTGATTGTAAAAGAGCTTCACAAAATTTAAAGCACAAATTAAGAGTCACGGTTCGTCTGGATTGTACTTGACCTTTTCCAAAACCTCAACGACACAAGCCCAAATCACAATCTCGTTATTGTTGCCACAAAGTTCAATTCATCACTGTCTTTTCCCCGCACTGAGCGATTTTTTTGTCCATCTTTTTTTAATTTCCCATCACTTTTTGGGGTCAAAAAGAGTGTCAAAGATCGAATGGGGATTGAGAAAATTATAAAGATCATTGACCAGTGTGTTTTTTTTTTTGTCTGCTAGCTTGGACCGTCTGACTCCACTTTCTCTCATTTTTCCTATATTGCTTTTCAGGATTTTCTTTTTTGGTTCAATAAGATACTTAGTTTATTGTATAATCGGTTCAACTATGCAATAGCACCATCGTCGAAAAAAGATAGAAAAAGAAACTATGCACTATTAACAAAATACTGTGACCTCGTACTACACTCCTAGCTAAATTTGCAAATTCTCTAGTGTGTCGGATACACGCTTTGGTTCGAGGATGAAGGTATCACACATCTACCGGGAGAACCAATAGAGCAATAATCTGATTTCGAACAAAAAAGCTAAGCCAAAGATAAAAAAAAATTAAAAGTGAATATCAAAGCCAAATGCCCGTCGATTTCATGAGCTATGCCAATTTGAAATTCATGCAATCAACAATCATTACGAAGGAAAGTTTAGGTTTAGCAGTTAAAGAGAAGCACCACAACAAAACGCATGAAATGAGAAACAAACAAGGCACTTGTGATTCTCAGAAAGAGGATTATTGGCCCCCTAAAAGAAACAGAAACTATAGATTAGATGCTGTATGAGCTTGAAAAGAGCTGATATAAGCCGAGCAAGCAAAAGTGTTGGAACTAAAGTTCATATATATTTCTTGAAGGATTACATAATATTTATAGACCCTTTAGATAACTAGAACAATTAAAAACTATCTTGAAAACAAGCAACAATAAGTAAACATAATTTCCTAGATAACAATTTCCAAGACTCCAAGTCTCTAGATAATAATTGCAAGACTCCAATTCACAAGATGAGCTTGGATTACGAAAAATCTTTTTCATTTCCAACAGCCTCCCTTAAACCGAGCTCATCTTGACCATGCCGATCATTCTCTTGAGTTTAAGGAAGGAGTCCGTCTTCAACGACTTAGTAAACATGTCAGCCACTTGGTCTTCCGACTTGCAAAACTGTAACACAATCTCTCGGACTTCACTAGATCTCGAATGAAATGATATTTTATATCAATGTGCTTGCTTCTTCCATGAAAGATCGGATTCTTTGCAAGGGCAATTGCTAACTTATTATCACAATTAATCACTGTCGGATGCTCCTGCTTATGACGTAATTTAGCAAGCATCAAACATAGCCAAACTGCTTGAGTAGCACAATAAGCCGCTGCTATGTATTCCGCTTCCGCACTGGACAAAGCAACCACCTGTTGCTTCTTCGAGGACCATGAAAAAATTCCATTTCCTAAAGAGAAAACATAACCAGAAGTACTCTTCCTTTCTCCAATATCACCTCCCCAATCACTGTCTGTATATCCCACAAGTTGAAAATCATTAGAAACGGTGTAGAATATACCATCATCCACAGTACCTTTAATGTAGCGTAGAATTCTTTTTACCACCTGCAAGTGTGATTGTCTAGGAGTTTCCATAAATCTACTTACCATCCCAACACTATAAACAAGATCTGGCCGAGTAGAAGTCAAATATCGTAGACTCCAGACTAGCCTCTTGAAATATGTGGGATCGACTTCGGGGCCACTTCCATCTTTTGTCAACTTCAATCTTTCCTCCATTGGAGTGCTAATTGGTTTACAAGTAGACATCTTGAAACGCTCAAGAATATCCTTGGCATACTTTTGTTGACAATGAAAATATCATCCTCCAATTGTGTCACTTCAAGGCCGAGAAAATAATACATGAGACCCATGTCCGTTATCTCAAACTCACGAGTCATGGCCTCCCTGAAGTCAGAAATCATCTCTTGACAATTTCCGGTAAATATAAGATCATCAACTTATAAGCAAACAATGAACATCTCACCGTTCAAGCCAATCTTCACATATAAAGCATGCTCATAAGGACATTGGTTAAAACCATGATTCATAAAATAAGAATCAATTCTAGTATACCATGCTCGCGGTGCTTGCTTGAGACCGTAAAGAGCTTTCTTCAATTTGTAGACGAAACCCTCTTGTCCTTTCTTGACATATCCCTCGGGTTGATCCACATACACCTCCTCCTCAAGTACGCCATTGAGAAATGCGGACTTGACATCCATTTGGTGTATTTTCCAACGTCTTTGAGCAGCTAAAGCAAAGATCATGTGAATAGTATCCATTCTTGCAACCGGAGCAAATACCTCAAAATAGTCAATCCCAGGTTTTTGTTTGTAACCCTTGACTACAAGACGAGCCTTCAACCGATCAACATCACCATTAGGCTTGTACTTGGTCTTACAGACCTATTTCATGCCGATGGACTTCTTGCCTTCTGGAAGAGAAGTGAGCTCCCACGTATCATATTTCTCAATCGCATATATCTCATCATCCATAGCACGAACCCAACCAACAACTTGGGAAACCTCCTTAAAGTTTGTCGGATCACAATCTGCAAAGAGAGCAAAATTAATAATTTCTTCATCAGAGGGATCATCATCATTGGACAATACACAATCCTTCAAACGAGCCGGTAAAACTCGCTCTCGCCGTGGATGTGAGGACGTTGCAGCAGAATCCGACTAAGTCTTGGCTACCGGATCAATGCCGCTACTAGTTCAGATTGACTATCTGAATCGGGTTGAACCGACTCCTCCTCGTCCAGGACAAAGTGAAACTGCTTCTTCTCCTCCGTGTTCCAAGTCCACCCACCTTCCTCATCAAAGGTGACATCTCGACTGATAACCACCTTCTTTGTTACCGGATTACACAACCGATAACCCTTGGTTTCATTACTATAACCAAGGAAGACGCACTTTTCACTCTTCTCATCAAGCTTCTTGCGAAGCTCATTTGGCACATGGGCATAAGTAATATACCCGAACATGCGAAGATGCTGAACTGAAGGGGTTCGACCACTCCACACCTCCGTCGAAGTCTTGAGCTCAAGACCTTTAGTAGGACACCGATTCAACAAGTAAACAGCACAAGCAACCGCCTCCGCCCAGAAATGCTTAGGCAATTGTTTGGAACGAAGCATGGTACGAACCATATCAACAATAGTGCGGTTTTTTTCTCTCCGCTACTCCGTTCTGTTGAGGAGTATACCGTGCTGTCAATTGATGCTTGATGCCGCATTGTTTGAAGAAGCCATCACCAACCAAATATTCTGTGCCACGATCAGTTCGGAGAATCCAAATATGGTGCCCACTTTGTTTTTCTATATAGGCTTTGAACTTCTTGAAGGCATCAATAGCGTTAGACTTGTGCTTCAAGAAATAAACCCATGTTTTTCGGCTAAAGTCATCGATGAAGGTAACAAAATACTTGTACCCCCGATTTGACGATTCACCGAGCGGTCCGCAGAGGTTGGAGTGCACTAACTCCACCGGCTTTGACGCTCTCCATGATTGTCCCGAAGGGAAGCTTTCTTTGCACTTTTTCCCAATAACACATGGTTCACATAACTCCTTCGGAGAAGAAATTTCGGGTAGTCCACGCACCATCTTCTTTCGAGACAATAGCATTAAGCTATCAAAATTCACATGCCCGAACCGCTTGTGCCATAGCCATGAAGAATCTTGCACCGAGGTACTAAAACACGAGGTAGCATAATTAATATACAAAGGAAAAAGTCGATTTCGAGCTATTTTTACCTTCGCAATCAACCCTCCTTTGCCATCATGAATCGTGCAAAGCTCATCCTTAATGGTCATGTGATAGCCTCGCTCGGACAATTGTCCCATGCTTATGAGATTTTCTCGAAGACCGGGAACATAATGAACATCCGAAATGCTTTGAACCGACCCATCCTTCGCCTTGATTTTAATTGTCCCCTTTCCCATGATAGGAACTTTCGCATTATTCCCGAACCTCGCCTCCGAATGAAAGGTGTTATCAAGTTTTGAGAATAATTCCTTCTCGCCGCACATGTGATTGCTACATCCGGTGTCTAAGTACCAAAGTTCTCTTGGTTTTCCACCGGAGCATCACACGTGAATAAAAGAGCATTGTCATGCTCTTCATCACTATCAACAAATCTTGCTACCTTGGCATGAAACTTTTGACCACCAATCTTCTTGCTTCGACAATTAGTTTGGTAATGCCCATACTTTTTACAATTAAAACACTGAATATGGGACTTATCTTTTCGTTGTCCAAAATGCTTCTCTTGCCACTTTATATCTTTCTTTTGATTAGAAAGTTTCTTCCTTTCATCGGGCAACACCAACTGGCTTTGTAGAGCTTCCTCTACTGTATTGGATTTCTCCTTGAGTCGCTGCTCGTGCATTTATAGAGAGCCCGTCAACTCATCAACGGTTAAAATAGAAAGATCCCGAGACTCTTCAATGGAAGTCACAATATATTCGAACTGCAAAGTTAGCGTCCGAAGAATCTTCTCAACGATCTGTTGGTCACCAATAGTCTCACCATTGGCCTTCATTTGATTGACAAGAGCCAATGTCCGTGAGAAATAGTCAGAAATGGACTCTGACTTTTCCATTTGAAGGAGCTCGAATTGTCGACGAAGAGTCTGAAGCCGAACCTTCTGGACCTTCTCAACGCCTTTGTATATTTTGATGAGAGAGTCCCAAGCTTCTTTTGCCGTCTTTGAATTCGCCACTTTTTCAAAGATTGACGAATCTATCGCTTGAAAGATGTAAAAGAGAGCCTTACAATCTTTCTTGCGATTTTCTTTTATCGTCCTCTGCTCCTCCGTTGTCAAATCTGTCGGCGTTTCTGGCTCCACGAATCCTTCTTCTACAATCTCGGTTAGCTCCTGAAACCCGAATAGCACCTCCATCTGGATCTTCCAATGCTCAAAATTCTTCCCATCGAACTTTGGGAGTTGAGGTTGGACCGTCCCGGCACCATTCACAGAAGCCATATTACGTGAGATTTTTAAGCCGAATTCACAAAACTCAGCCAAAACTGGCTCTGATACCAAATGTTGGAACTAAAGGTCATATATATTTCTTGAAGGATTACATAATATTTATAGACCCTTTAGATAACTAGAACAATTAAAAACTATCTTGAAAACATGCAACAATAAGTAAACATAATGTCCTAGATAACAATTTTCAAGACTCCAAATCTCTAGATAATAATTGCAAGACTCCAATTCACAAGATGAGCTTGGATTATGAAAAATATTTTTCATTTCCAACAAAAAGGAAACCGAGAGAGAGATATATGCATTTCTAAGAGCAATTTGCTCTCCTTGTGTTTAGCAAGAGCACAAAAAAAAAAAAACAAACAATTGCAATAGTATCTTTGTACTATTTCAATAAAATGTGTATAGTCTGTCATACTTTTATCGGGTTTCCATTGTCACGTCGAGTCGAGATTCTCTACAAGTGGTTATAGAGCTATTCATTATTACTAGCTGAAGTAGTAATTCTCGCCATGGTGAGTTGAATATTTGCCTTTAATTTCTTCAAGTAAGTCTAACTCATGACCAACCAACTTTGTTGTTGTGAGATTTTATAGGATCACAGCTTAAATGGTAGGCTGGACTTTGGCCTAAAGCTTAGGGAGCCTAAAGTGTAGAAATATGCAATTAGGGAGGCAAATGGGGGTCTGAAAAGATTTAAACTCAGGAGCTCTTGCTCTGATATCATATAAATGATGACGTGATTCAATATTTAAATATTCTAACAACTGGTTTGGATTGTGCACCAGTTGGACTCCTTGTATGTCGATCCTGGTTAACTTGGTCGTGGTAAATGGTTCCTGATCGTCTAGCTTTGATACCATTTGCAGTGAACTTTGACTTGAGCATGGCGGTGGAAATACGTTGAAACGATGATGTGCAAGCAAATAAGAAAGCGCATTCTATTGAAGATAGTACAAAAATACTAAAATAATTAATTTTTTTATGTCATTTGCTTTCCTTAAAAAGATCAAAAGTGTGCAAGTTGCTCTTACAACAATCTCTAATTCTCTTACTCTCAGGTTGTTTGGTTTGCTTGACTTGTGACAAAAACTCGCCCGCCTAAGTCACTTAGCAATATATGACCCTAGGGTTTCCTCGCTTCCCAAAATCGCCACCCAAACCCCTTCCTTCTGTAGCGACTTTTCTGAAGGGGAGGGCTCTCCCTCCCTCTCCCCTCTCTCTCTCCCTCTTTGTTTTCTTATCTCTTTATATCCTCATCTTCTTTAAGACGTCTTCATAGATTTCGTGGAGAACCCCATCGACTTCCTCCACGTGGAGAGTTTTATCCTGTGAGCTTAGAAGTTCGAAACTCGAGCGCCTCGAATGAATCTGCTATTTCGGATCTGTTCACTCGCTCCTGCTCCAGTACTTGCTCCATATAGTCAAGTGATGCTCCTCTATTGTTTCAGCAGTTGGCTTATCTAAAAGCGAATTTCTAATCAAATCGTATCTCTTTTGCAAGTCTTCTCTACCGATCTAGAGTGAAGTTTAGACTTGGGTACTCATCTATTCCGATCTAGAAAT
This sequence comes from Lenwebbia sp. NSW1173648, assembly GCA_029784005.1. Lineage (NCBI taxonomy): Eukaryota > Viridiplantae > Streptophyta > Magnoliopsida > Myrtales > Myrtaceae > Lenwebbia > Lenwebbia sp. NSW1173648. Next base: position 6,232,747 of record JARCGZ010000011.1, read on the forward strand.
AGATATGAGACTTAACAAGGTGTTTTCTGTGCTCTTTTAACCTGTTGGGGTTGTTGGTATCTCTACACTAGGATAGTGCTGGGGACGCCGAACCTTGGCGCGCACCACCTTTTGGCAAAGCTGTAGCTACTAAAAAGGGAAATCTTAGTGTGTGCTCATTATTGATGTTGATACCAGATTCGGTCATCAGCCACCGGTTGTGCTTTGAAGCTATGACAGATCAGTCTTTTTGGAATGAACGAGTCTCTACAGATTGTATCAAGTTGATTTATCTATTTGATATACTTGCTTTATTTGATTTGCATCTTTATCTTGAAATTATGTACGTTTCTTTCAAGTAAAATGAATTTTTTCCTGCCGACCAAAAAAAATGTCACTTAGCAATAGCATACCTTGTCACCAAAGTCTCAAGAAACTCTTTTCATTTCCCATGCATAAGCATGCAACACCACACCATGCAAGCGCTTCACATGTGCACCTTCGATGCATCATCATAACATGCAAACGCACTTCATGCAGGAAAATTGTCCAAAAAGTCCTAAATCTATTGTACGACGGTCAATTCAGTTCTAAACCTTTCAATTGAGTCATTTTAGTCCTAAACCTTTTGACGATTGTCAATTTAGTCCTAAATCTTTATGACTAAATTGGCAAAAATTCAAAAGATTTAAGATTTAACTAGCATAAATGAAGGTTTAGAAGTGAATTGATCACCGTACAATAGATTTAGGACATTTTAGACATATCCGTACTATATTAAATTATTGTCGGCGTGAGTTGTAGGATAAGTTAAATAGGGAAGCTGTATTTTTTAGGAAGTCTAATATTCTATTCTGTGTAATCCCTGATTTGTATGGATTTTAATATTGTATACAGATTAGAATAGGCCATCTTTATGTATATATATTGTGTACCGTCATTGAATAATGTGATGAGAAGAAAAAGTGAGGAAGATTGATCCCTCAGAAATCATCTTCTGTTCTACAAAACTCCTTCTGAAAGTTCCTTCTGAATTCCTCAGAAGGAACATTTTCTTCTGTCTGAGTTCTGAAAGTTCCTTTTGAATTTCTCAGAAGGAACATTTTTTCCTTCTGAACTCTTCAGAAGGAACACTTTTTCCTTCTATTCTACATGGTATCAGAGCAGTGATCCTAATACTGTCATAAATCATGGCAGATGAAAGCTCCTCTGCAACATCTATCCTCGAGGACTTGACGAGCAAGATGCAGCAGATTTTGAACCAGAATCAGACACAGATTCAGACTCCCGCAGCCCAGATCGCCATTAAGTTGGATGGCACCAACTATGGACTTTGGTCCCAAGTTATCGAGATGTACATCTCAGGTAGAGACAAATTGGGATACATCAATGGGGACATTCCTCAACCCCAATCGACAGATCCAACCTTTAGAAAGTGGAAAACTGAGGACTTAACGGTAAAGGGATGGTTGATTAACTCCATGGATCTGGCCTTGATAGGTAATTTTATTTGTTTCCCAACTGTAAAAATGGTGTGGGATTCGGTGACTACAACCGTTTTTGATGGAATGGATACTTCTCAAGTGTATGATTTAAAGAAACGTGTCACTAGAATGAGACAAGCTGGAGGATCCATTGGAACTTATTACAATGGTCTTCAAGGCTTGTGGAGGGAAATTGATTTCCGTCGTCCAAATCCAATGATTTGTCCGAATGATATAGAAAGGTACAATTCTGCTATACAGGAAGACAGAGTCTACCTTTTTCTTGATGGATTAGATGACCATCTGGATAATGTACGGGGCTGATATGCTCCAAATGCAACCATTCCCCACGATTGAACAAGCCTATGCAAGGGTTCGTAGGGAAGATGTTCGCCAAGCAGTGATGATGTCAGGCACCGATTTAGTACATGCTGCTGCCATGGCATCCAAAGGAGGCAAGACCGAACCCCGACGGATGCCAATGCTCTAGGTGACTAGAACTGCTTTGTCCACGGGAGGTGGAAAGAACAATATTACCTCAAGGGTTAAATCACAGTCGGATAGTGGCTATACACACTGTGAAAATTCAAAGCATACCCGTGAAACGTGTTTTAAGCTACATGGGTATCCAGACTGGTGGAAGGAACTCAAGGCACGGAAACAAATTGAAGCTGAAGAGAGTAGCGAAAAAGGGAAAGCTTCCTTTGTAAACACAGAACCTCACCTATCTTTGGTTTCCCAAATAGAATTTCCCAATGATTCAACTACTCTCAGTAACGAAGGTAATCATGTTTCTGCCTTACTTAGCTCTAATCAAGATGAATACAATGGCTGGATTATTGATTCAGGGGCAACTGATCATATGACCTTCAATCCGAATGACTTCGTCAAAATTTCACAACCAAGACGACGTAATGTTGCCAATGCCAATGGACGAACTTATCTCGTGATAGGAGCTAGGACTGTTGCTCGTTCATCCTCACTCTCTCTGTCTAATACTTTGCTAGTACTATCTCTATCCAATAAATTGATGTCTGTAGGCTAAGCTACTGAGGAGCTTAACTGTGTTGCTCTAATATACCCTAATTTTTGCCTCTTTTAGGATATTCTCACAAATGAGATCATTGGGCATGGTACTAAGAGAGGGGGGTTGTACTACATGGACGACTTCAGTGTCGATCAGATGAACCATATTCGGCACTCACCTAGTAGTAAGGAAAGACAGATTTGGTTATGGCATCGTCGTTTTAGACATCCATCATTAGGTTATATGAAGCATTTATTTCCTAAATTATTTAGTCATCTGAATAATTCAGATTCAGTTTTTCAGTGTGAAACTTGCATCTTGGCTAAAAGTCATCGTGTTTCTTTTTCGATAAGCCTACATAAGATCGAATTTCCTTTTAGATTGATTCATTCAGATGTCTGGAGGCCTTCTCCAATTACTGTTGTCTCTAGAATTCGTTGGTTTATGAGTTTTGTTGATGATTGTACCCGAATGACTTGGCTATACGTAATGAAACATAAAGATGAAGTGTTGGATATGTTTCGTAACTTCCATACTATGGTTCAAACACAATTTGCAGCTAAGGTTCGAATTCTTTGCTCTAATAATGGTGGAGAATATGTTAATCAAAATTTTAAGGTTTATTCCCAGCAGCATGGTCTTCTTCATGAGACTTCGTGTACATAGACACCACAGCAGAATGGGGTAGCTAAACAAAAGAATAGACGTATTTTGAAAACTGCTCGTGCGTTATTGATTAGTAGTTATGTCCCGAGTAAATACTGGGATAGTGATGTGGTCACAGCAGTTCACCTTCTGAATCGGATGCCTTCAAAAGTGTTGAATTTTCAGACTCCATTACAGGTTCTTTCGCGACATGTTTCTCTACCCTCAGGTTTGGTAATTCCCCCTCGAGTATTTGGATGTGTCGCCTTCGTACATCTCCATAAAAATCAACGTACTAAGCTTGATCCCTACGCAGTTCGGTGTATGTTTCTGGGGGTATGGAACACACCAAAAAGGATATCGATGTTATAATCCTGATACTAGGCGTACCTATGTTACTATGGATGTGACGTTCGTGGAGTCGGACAGTTTTTACCCAGCACCTAATTCTCCCTTTCAGGGGGAGAGACAAGTTCAGAGGCAAAATTGATGTGATTGTGAGAGTAGCATCCTAGTGCAAACTAATGATGGTGTTGAAAATACCACAACAGAGAGTGGACAAGTAGTACAACTTGGGCATACTGGGAAGGAAGTGACAGAGGCTAAACTAGGAACAGAAATAGGTTCGGGCATAATCATGCAGGAACAGGAAGATAATTCAGATACTGAATCCCCTCTCTCTCTAGTACGCGACCCATCTTCTGAGAATATCCTCGAGGTAAGTTCTCCTTCTCTTGATGATTCAAATGTCTCTGTTAAATATGAGCTACCTTTCAGACAAAATCGTGGGAAGCCCCCAAACTGGTACTCACTTGATGTGGAGGAAAGGAGATCCAGATATCCTATTGTAAATTATGTATCAATGCGAAGATTATCTGGACCTCTTAAGACTTTTGTATACAATGTGTCTTCAGTCCATATTCTTAGTGGGGTACAAGAGGCCTTAGACGACCCAAAGTGGATTCAGGCGATGAAAGAGGAAATGGAGGCACTACAGAAGAATGAAACTTGGAAGCTTGTGGCATTGCCTGAAGGAAAAAAGACAGTTGGGTGTAAATGGGTCTTCTCCATTAAACACAAGGCAGATGGCTCAATTGAGAGATACAAAGCAAGGCTTGTGGCGAAAGGGTATACCCAGACATACGTAATAGATTATCAAGAGACTTTCTCTCCGATCTCAAAGCTGAATACTGTTCGAGTTTTGTTATCTCTTGCCACAAATTTAGACTGGCCGTTGCATCAATTTGATGTCAAAAATGCCTTTCTCCATGGTGATCTTGAAGAAGAAATTTATATGGATGTTCCTCCTGGATATAATGTTCCCTCACAATCAAGTGTTGTATGTAAACTACAGCGCTCACTGTATGGATTAAAACAGTCACCTCGTGCTTGGTTCGGTAGGTTTAGCCTAGCTATGAAGAACTATGGCTACACTCAAAGTGACACAGACCATACATTATTCTTGAGACGACATCAAGGAAAGGTAACAGCTTTAATAATTTATGTGGATGACATAATTATAACAGGGGATGACGTAGAAGAGATCTCTAAACTCCAAGAGAGATTAGCAACTGAATTTAAGATGAAAAATTTTGGGGGACTCAAATATTTTCTAGGTATTGAAGTGGCTAGATCAAAAGAATGTATATTTCTTTCTCAGAGAAAATATGTATTAGATTTACTGTCAAAAGTGGGGATGCTAGACTATAAACCGGCAGATACATCGATTATTCAGAATCACAAGCTTGGAGAATACCCAAATCAAACACCAACTGATAAGGAGAGATATCAAAGGTTCGTGGGTAAATTAATTTATCTATCTCATGCTCGTCCAGATATTGCATATGCTGTGGACATAGTAAGTCAGTTTATGCATTCACCTAGTGAAGATCATATGGATGCTGTAGTTTAGATTCTTTGTTATCTAAAGTCTGCTCCGGGAAAAGGGCTCTTGTTCTCAAAGAATAGTCATCTTAATATTGAAGGCTATACAGATGCAGATTGGGCTGGGAGTATTACTGACAGGAAATCAACTTCAGGCTACTTTACTTATGGAGGAGGGAATCTAGTTACATGGAGGAGCAATAAACAGAAAGTAGTAGCTTTATCGAGTGCTGAGGCCGAGTTTAGAGGAATGGCTAAAGGGCTTTGTGAGCTCATTTGGATTAGGAGATTGATGACAGAAATTGGCTTTGCTCCAAAGTCCGAAATAAATATATTCTGCGATAATAAAGCAGCTATTGATATTTCTCATAATCCAGTTCAGCATGATCATACTAAGCACATTGAGGTAGATCGACACTTCGTCAAACAAAATCTTGATGCCAAGATAGTTTGATTTCCGTTTGTCAAATCTGAAGCACAACTGGCTGATATGCTTACAAAGGCTATATCCGGCAGGATCTTCCACAACTCACTTGACAAGTTGGGCATCAAAGACATCTATACACCAACTTGAGGGGGAGTGTTGGTGTGAGTTGTAGGATAAGCTAAATAGGAAGGTTGTATTTTTTAGGAAGTCTAATATTATATTCCATGTAGTCCCCTATTTGTAGGGATTTCAATATTGTGTATAGATTAGAATAGGCCATCTTTGTGTATATGTATTGTGTACCGTCATTGAACAATGTGATGAGAAGAAAAAGTGAGGAAGATTGATCCCTCAGAAATTGTCTTCTGTTCTACAAAACTCCTTTTGAAAGTTTCTTCTGAATTCCTCAGATGGAACATTTTCTTCCTTTTGAGTTCTGAAAGTTCCTTTTGAGTTCCTCAAAAGGAACATTTTTTCCTTCTAAACTCTTTAGAAGGAACACTTTTTCCTTCTATTCTACAATTATATCAAAGACAATGGTGGGATAGCGAGAGAATTAGAGAGGCGTGTCTTTGAGAGCAACTTGCGCAGTTTTGTGTTTTTAGTGAGAGCAACTAAATTGTTAAGTGTCCCCGTACAATTTCAACATAATTGTGGCTTTTATTTGCATATCATATTTCTTTTTTTCGAGTTTCCACCACCACACTAACGTCGAGATTTTCTACGTATATGATATCGGAGTTGATATCACCTAAGCGACGAGTAAAAACTTCTGAAAATTGTCATGGAGGAGACATGAGTTCAGATAGCTCGTGTCCCAACAAGAGCAACTATTTGTTCTTCACGAATATCAACCTTCAATTTTTGCTAAAAGCGTATATCATCACTCAATGTCACTTATGCGTACCTATTTTTGGTAAAGCCCATATGGACCCGTCCAAGTAAATTAGGTTTAGCACGCTTTTCTTTGGACGTGTTTGGGTGTGTTTGGGCGGTGCGCTAGAATGGAATGGAATGGGATCACTCTCCTGCCTTATATCCCGATTTTGATGGTCGGTAACCTTGTGAAAATGTACAAAAAAAATCATAAACATACTGCATTGGTGCCAATTCAGTCCTAAACAATTTAATTGAACCAACTTAGTCTTAAATATTTTACATGTGTGCCAATGTAGTCCATCCAACTAATTTTGGCTAGAAATCGCTTACATGGATGCCGACTGTCCTACGTGGCACGTGTTGGGGTCTGGTTCATACTCCCCATCTACAAGAAGGCACGAAAAGCCAGAGGACTTTTATAGTTTGAGCCATTATTTTATTGGTAACTTGGGTTTGTACCTATGAATAGCTACTGTTATGTATAACATTTTTCTCTTATAATTGAGAGTTATAATAGAAAGGTGAGAGGTGTTAATTATAGTAGATTTCTCTACTGGATGTAGCCCTAGTTTAAGGGTAAATCAAGATAAACCTTATGTCTCGCTTGCTCTTTTTCATATTTACTCTCTATTTCGTTGTGGGTATGCGCCTAATCCTAACAGCATGACGAGCGCTGATGTGGACAAATTTTACATATTTTTTTAATATTTTTGCTGATTTTTTCTGATTTTTTTTTCATTGTAGTCGACTGTTGGGGAGGGTCGCGGCCCTCGCCCGACTGCAAGGGTTGAGCCCTCACCCTCACCTAGAAGAGGGTTGCCCTCCCTAAATTTGGCGAGGGCTTGGCGGCCCTTGCCCACGGCCGACGGTGGCCTAGGCGAGGACCGTGACCCTCGCGGCCACAATGAAATAATTGAAAAAGAAAAAAAAATTATAAAAATCATCCACGTTAGCGTCGAGCGTGCCAAGTAGGACAACCGACGTCCATGTTAGCGATTTCAGGCCAAAATTGGCTGTATGGACTACATTGACACAAATGCAAAATATATAGGATTAAATTGGTCAAATTGAAAGATTTAGACGTAAATTGGCACTAATGTAATAGACTTAAGACTTTTTGGTCTTTTCTCGATAACTTTGGAATTGGAATGATGAGCATAGCCTTTTCCACAAAAGTATGAATTTCTCCTCTCTTCATCTTTAAATGCAGAAAATCTAAGTTTCCGTGTTTCTCATATCTACATATTTGTAAAGACGTCTGATATTCGATAGTGAACATTTTTGCCTTAGGGTTTCTATCTGCATGCAAATTTGAAAGTCTCATTTTCATTCATTTAATCCTTTTTCCTCATTCCATTCCATCACTGTATTGCACATTATTGTGCCAAATCATGAAAAGACAAAAAGGAAAAAATGGATATGGAGTTGCATCAAACAATTAATTGAATCATTCTTTTCTTTTTTATAATTAATTTAGGGACATGAGCGCAGCGGCCTGACTGTATAAAGATCCATTCAGCACTTTGTAAGCCTTTGGCTCGTGTTGGACCTTGATTCAGAGCAGTTTGCACCTAGTCTATGAGATTTGGTGGTGAGCCAAAGATCTTTTATCCTCAGCTGGTGGTTATCCCTTAGGCCGTGGTAAGCTTTCCTATCCCAAAATCCTTTATCCTTGGCGGTGGTTCGTCCTGTAAGCCTTGGTGGTGAACTTCGTTTATCCCGATCTTTATCCTTTGTTGGCGGTGTGACCTTTATGCCTTGGTGGTGATCGTATCTGTCCTGCATTTATATTCATCCATCGACAACCATCCCCACACACCATGATCTACCCTTGATTCCTTTATTTATCACTCAAAATACATTTCGCCCATCCCGTGCATGCACCACTTGGCTAACTAATTTTCAGCAAACAAACACAGGGAAAAGAAGAAAACCTTACCTGGAAATCATTTTTCGTCGAACAAACGCAGCCTACAATGTAGCTTTTCTTCAATATGAAAAGTGAGTATCATTATAAGGTGCATAGTTGTTCGACAATCAACCAGGGAATGCACGTTATGTATCCATCTCTCGTATTGATTCGACTGGCTCGATTAGCATCAAAACCAAAACTATGGAATAAAAAGTCAGTGTTCTCATTTGAATAAGATGTGTCACATCTTTAGTTTGCAAAAGAATCCGAGTGATTTATTTGGCCCCGGTCAATTCAGTTTATTCGAGCTTTTGCTAACTTTGGTTACCCATGTCTATGAAAAAGTAGTTCCGAAAATGGTTCAAATGTTGCTCATGCAAAACTGCCAATTAACCCGTCACTAAAGAAAAAAGCACGAGCCAATTTCATGAATTAGTGGAGCGGGCAACTTTTCCGAAACGAGGGATTTCAAATGCTATTGCTCTGAGGGCATGGAGGCACGGGATGATAGATCTTATCCTGATTATTTTGTTGCTCCACAACCCGTTTACGTAACAAGTTCGGATCGCATGCAACGCGAAAAGACAACCCTCGCGTTTCTTGTTCATCGTCCGTGGTGAGCAATTTATGACCTGATCTTGTATCGCGGAAAGTTGGGACTAGTTGGTCCATTTGGCTATTCTAATAATGGCGAAGAGTGTTGGGAGCGAGTAACAGAAGATCGCTACATTCACATGAAGAGATCGCCAAGAGGAAGATATTTTTTTAAGACGACTGACACGTGCATCTCAACAATCTATCCCCATATCTGAACCATAAGACTGCATGGAAACCACGTAAGTGATGAGATTCCATCATGAGATATCCACCAAACACCGAATAGATTTGAGGGCATCTTATCTACCAGCGGCTCTGATACCATTTGTTGGAAGCGTGCAGCAGAAGCCCAATACTTTTACCTGGGAGATCGCCAAGAGGGAGCTTAAGTTCGAGCACATCAACATATCCAGTTGGACTCACATTCACTTAGAAACTTAAGCCAATGACTTATGTGTCAACTAGAATATATTAATGCCGACCAAAAAAAAAAACTAGAATATATTAATTATTTTGAACCACACTAATTCTTGGATAGGGGACCCTTTTCTAATTGTGTCTCAACAAAGAGCAAGAGCAATGTCCATTTATTTTTTCCTTTTTTGCTTCTTCTCTTCACATAGCTCATGATCTTTCTTAGGTGAATTGACACGACGGAGATGACTCATGAGCTCAGGTATTATCATGAAGTTTGACTCCATGCGGAGGCTATGGTTATGCGATGCAAATAATTACGGTCATAGTTTTGATGGAAAAAATTACCAAAAAAGTCTTAAACTTATTGTAATTGTGCCAATTCAGTTCTAAACTTTTTTTTTTTGCCGATTCAGTCCTGAACCTTTTGTAATTATGTCAATTCAGTCCATCCGACCAATTTTGGTCGGCCAACTGTCCGACGACATAATATTTTATTATTTTTTGGAATTTTCTTTTCTTTTTCATTATTCTTTTCTTCTCTCTTCTTCTTCTTTTTGCCAGAGGCGACGGCCGGCGAGGGCGAGCCTTGCCGTTGCCGGGTGAGGTTGGCCTCTCCAAGGGTCGGCTAGGTCGAGCCTCACCTCACCGTGGTTGCGAGAGGCCGAGCCTTTCTTCCCTCGCCAGTGGCCAACCGGGGTGAGCTTTGCACCTCTGGCCAGAGGAAGAAGAAGAGGGAAGAAAAAAAAATGGAAAAAAAAATCTAAAAAAATATTAAAATAGTACGTCGCAGGACAGCCAGCGTCAATCGGCCAAAATTGGCTGGATGAACTGAATTGACAAAAGTTTTAGGACTAAATCGGCAAAAAAATAAAATATTAGGACTGAATTGGTACAATTACAATAGGTTTAGGACTTTTTTAAAATAATTTTCCCTATTTTTGATTACAAGTTGGAGAACGTCCCGACGCCCTTGTCGGTAAGAAAGATGCTAAACTTGTTGAAATGGGAGACCAAATTGATTAATTAAGTAAAGTGGTCAGTTGTAATTAAATATTGAATGCGGCTCGCTTGTTTAAACAGCCACTTACAATCAGTCACATCACTCCGTAAATCAATTTTGTAAATCTGATCTTTGTAAACCCGTATTTCTTCTCATAGAATAGGGAGCGATGATGCCATGAGATCAATCTCCGATTGGTTGATTATTCATTCAAGTATCACACATGTCGTTTATAAAAGAAAAGAAAACTTTGCAAGTGCACCAAAGAAAAATTAACCCTAACCCATCCACTCTCTCTCTCTCTCTCTTCCCTGCAACCACCGTCGCCAGCGCCACTGCCACCGTGTCCCCCTTTTTGTCCTTGTGCTCCCATATATGGACCTCATATCCAAGGTCAACATTCGACCAAATATATATATACACTAATCGATTGGGAGATCGTGTGGTCTGAAATAAATGACAGTACTGTCAGACTGTCAGGCTAGTAGCTCACATTCGTATATTGTACTCTCTTCCTTATTTGTTTATTTATCGAAGAAGACTTTATATTTCACAAACAAATACGTAAACTCTAATTCGTGGGTTTATAGGATGTTCCAAGAGTTTCCAAATAACCAGGATTCCGTGCTTGCATGCTTGAACAATTAGGAGAAACTATATTCTCTACAAAAAGTTTAGCCGACTTGAAAAAACTTAAATTTAGGGAAAAAGGAAATTGTCCAAAAAGTCCTAAACTTATTGCACTGTTGCCGATTCATTCCTAAACATTTTAATTTTGCTAATTGAGTCCTAAACCTTTTCACATTTTGTCAATTGAGTCCATCCGACAAATTTTGGTCTAAAATCGCTGACGTAGACGTCGGCCATCCTTCGTGGCATGGTCGGCGCTGACGTGTACAACTTTCAATAATAGTTTAAAAAATTTCTAAATTTTTTTACCTTTTTTTCATTTGTTTTTTTTTTCTTAGCAGCCGACGAGGTTACAAAAAATTATTGAAATATCATTAAAATTTATCCATGTCAGCGCTGGCCGTCCTACTTGGCACGGCCAACGTTCACGTCGGTGCTTTTCGGCTAAAATTAGCCGGATGGGCTCAATTGGCAAAAGATGAAAATATTTAGGATTCAATTGACAAAATTAAAAGATTTAAGACTTGGCAAAAGTGCAATAGGTTTACGACTTTTTGGACAATTTTCCCTTTAGGAAAATGACTACGTAAGTATAGAATCGTTTGCTCATATAATACATATGTTGAAAATCCTTTATGTGATGATATATTCTCTTATCCAAAGTTGCTTCGGTTCTTGATAATGAGACGACCCACGATCACGTTCTTGATTATTTACCCACCGGGCTTTTCGTAGGCTTTATTTTCTCTAGAAACGGAACATACCAAGGAAGATTATACTATCACATTCTGTTACTTATTTCCATCACACGTGGAGCTTCACGGCATAATTCACAGGTATATGCACATTTTTCTTGTGACGTCATATTCTTCTTACCTCATTATCCCTCAAATCTTCAGGAATATTTGGTTTACTTTTCTAGATTATATCTTACATTTTTCCAACAGTATCAGTTATTAAAATGCAGAGAGCCCAACATAAAATGTCTGATTTATATAACCATCCGTGGGCTAAGTAAAGTTCTTCGATTCAGTATGTTATTATAAGCAGGAAAATTACCAGAAAAGTCCTAAACCTAATTCAATTGTGTCAATTCAGTCCTTAACCTTTTGCATTTGGGTCAATTGAGTCCATCGGGCCCAATTTAGCTGGTCGGTGCTGACGTGGCAATTTTTAAGAATATCATAAAATTTTGAAATTTTTTGTAAAATTTTAATTTTTTTCCTTTTTTTCTCCTTCTTCCTCCAGCCGATTCGGCGATCGGCGGGAGGAAGAAGGAGAAAAATAGAAAAATAAAAATAAATAAATAAAATTCTCAAAAGAAATATTAAAATATTATTAAAAATTATCACTTCAGCGCCGGCCAGATAAGTTGGCCGGGTGGACTGACTTAACTCAAATGCAAAAGGTTCAGGACTGAATTGGCAACAACAAAAAAAGGTTTAGGACTGAATTTGCATAATTGCAATAGGTTTAGGATTTTTTTGGTAATTTTTCCTATTATAAGCGCATTTTTGTTTTATTGGTTCAATGTACATGCACTTATCAGATGAAGACAATTGGAGAACCTTTTGCCCTACCATATATGCCCTCCACTCTCCAGAAAGATTGTGGTTCTTCACCTGCTCACAAGGGAATCCGAATCTCTTACCATTCACTATCATATGCTTCTGTTCAGACGATGGAAGATGCACAGTCGGAGCATATACTTGAAGAGAAGTAACTGTTGGATGGCTAGGGTTTTTTTCCAAGAACACAAAAAAGAAAGAAAGATTCTGCAACAAATATGACCCTCTTGAAGCGTACGTTTAGAGCTCCAAAAGGGTATTTAGCGCGAGCATATGCCGGATTTATCAGATCATCTCGAGCTTCCTTTGAAGAGGATGATGAATCGATCCGTTTTTCGGGAGACAGGATCCATATTGTTACTATTTTTTTTCCTTTGTACTGGGTATTGGATATTCTCGTTTTGTCTTTTTTTTTGTTTGTTTAGAACCTTAACTATTCAAGTTTGTCGGTACAGAACCTCATAATCTGGAATCACATTCTCTCTGACAATCGATGTTTTTACGGTATTTTTAGGAGTACAAACCCGACCCCCAAATTGAATTATCCGGGTTTTCGGAGTGTCGATTGAATAATGGAACAGAGTGGATGGAGAATGGCATCTTGATCTGGAGAGATGGGACACTGTGATATTCTAAGATGCAATGTTCATGACAAGATTAGAGTACTGTGTCAACAGTTTTAGATGTTAAAGACGCATTGGTTGGGTTCGACCTTTTCTCTTTGGTAGTCGCTTTATTCAAATATAATTGATACCTTTATTCTTCTGAAGATCATGGCTATAAACTAGGAACAATAGATACATGATGTTTCCTTTAAATGTCTCATTGATCGAAGCTATTAATCGAAACAAATAAGGGTAGTTATCCACAAAATCAATGGTTGAGATTTCTTGAGGTACCAAGAGAAATGCCAAGTGAATGGAGAATCTTTATCCCAATTGTTATTCTACAGGTTAGGGAATCGGAACATCTGTTGTGTGTGCATTATAAAAGACAAATTTGAAATATTCGTATATTGTTCTCTCTTCCTTTATTTGTTTATTTATCCAAGAAGTCTTTATATTGTGATGAGAAAAATCATTAGCACAAGAAATACGTATACTGTAATTCTTACGAGAGTTGGAAAAACTCAAATAAACGTAGATGAGTAATTCATATGAGAGTCGAGAAACCCAAAACTAGCTGACAATTTCATTGAAAAAAAGCTGGCGAGTTGCTCAAACAATTATCAGTAAAGTCATGGAAAAACTGGTAAACTTAAGGTGACCGTAGAAAAGGTCAATATTAGAAAAAGTTGACGATATGCAAACTGTCAAAAAGAAACCAAGAAGTTATAAATCACTTGACGGTCATTCTCTGTTTGACCGAAAAATCTTCGACACTTACCAACTCTTTCAGAAATCTATCGAGACAGAACTCGTCGCCGGACATCGACAGGTTGCTGCCGATATTCAGCAAGCAATAAGATTTAATCAAAGGAATAACATCTTGTTACCGTTCGAATTACTGTCGCCGTTCACGTAAGATGATGTTTGCGGACCGCCACATGTGTGACGCAATCGCATCTCTTGCTTTACATAAAAAAGTCAATTGTAGGCAGAACAGTAGGCACGTGAGAGGTCTGATCTCAAATCCAAGTGTCTGACCTAACAAGGAATGAGAGATGACAGAGATCATCATCATCGGATTGGTTGCGTACCTGCGGGGGCGCAACCGGCGTAATGCGATCTGAATCGACCACCATTCCCATACGCAGCTTCCGATTGGCCCTTCCATTAGTCTAAGATTTGGTTTCTCCTCCTTTCACTCGAAGAGTTCTCCCATTGTAAATTAGATTTCTCATCTCGTCCTCGCTTCAGAAATGAAAATTGGGTTTGCACCAAATGTTATTAAAAGCAAAAGTTAGGTATCGTACGAGGTTCCAAAGATGAAAGGGTGCTTTTATTTTGTAGTCCAGATTCTCTTCCCGACGAGACTCATTGTAAACGTTTAGATGCCCCCGCTTGCACCCTAAGATAAAGTGTTCGAGCCCTGACAAGCGGATTGATTCTGTGCATAGATTGAAATTTTATGAGTTCGACTTATACCCGATACGACAAGGGCCAAAGTAATTGTCCGGACAAGAGGTCTCGACATTCTTTTAAGATGGTAGGGGAGGCAGGAGGGACCGAGCTGCACATCGAATAGATCGAGTATTGCCAGGGTGACACATGTCGACGTTCATAAGGAAATCGGTGCATTTGGGCATGAGATACATATATACCGGAGAGAGTCTCACTTAATATTATCTGTAATGACTCGGCCTAACCCCACACTGATCAAATTTCCAAATTGTGCATCGCGAGTGACCATTTGGGGTGGGTCTTACTTTCGAACGGCGACACGAAGCCTCGTCCATCTCGTGCGGGGCCTTTGAGATGTTATACTCGGACGAAATTGGAAAAGTGAAGTGTCTCGTCACTTTAAACAATAAAGTCATCTAAACCTTATTAGGGTCAGTCGTCACTTTAAGCAATAAACTCATTGAATTGAATCCCATTAGGGTCAGGAATCCAATTAAACCCCACTCTTTGAGAGAGAGAGAGAGAGAGAGAGAGAAGGGGGGGAGGAGAGGAGGGTCAGCCAACTTAAGCAAGCCTGTCCATTTTCCACAATCACAGTGCAGATGTTACAGTCCACATTCACAGATACCCCAGAGAGAGGGAGAGAGAGAGAGAGATAGAGATAGAGAGCAACGGCTACCGATTTGACAATTTGTTCTTAGATTTTACCCGCATAACCATTTTTGAGCCACTGCGAGAATAACGGTATGTTGTAAGCCATAAATTCTTCAAGGAGTAGACTCCACAACAATTTATAATCATATAGTATTTGCTTTTTTTGTGGTCTAGAATCGACTGTTATTCTCACAATATAATAAAGACCGTCACTTAATCATTTCTCTTTGTTTTGTTCAGACAGTTTGCGGAATCTCACATCAATAAAATGGAATCATGTTGACAAGTGGAGTGAAAGAGTGAGGGGGTTTCGATTTCACACATGAGGGAATTTTAGAACTTGGAACCTTCTTCCCGGTCATCTCTTTCGTCCACCATTCTTAATAATGCTTCTTTTCTTCCAAGCAGCCTCAGCATATTTCAATCTCTCTGTATATAAAAAAGAAGAAGCTCCAAGCTTATCCTAAAAGTGCACATCATCATCTCCCAAAGATACTCCCCACAATTGCTAATCTCCCCTCCTCTTTAGGAATAATCCAATGGCCAAACCCCGTTCCCTGAAAGTAGGTGAATTGCATCGTGTGCGCAATTCCGATCCATCATCCTATCTTCCTCTAGTGGAGGAGAATGATCACGTCCTTAGCCGTTGTTTATGGTGGCGAAACATAATTAATCGCGAAGACGGGGGGTGGCATGAGGAAAGCATGGGAGACGATCGAAGATTAAGCGAGATGTTTGGTGCTTGTTGTTAGTGCTAAACGTACTTTAGTACCTCGGGTTAGATATTTAGAGGGCAAGATCATCGATGCCCACTTAGGAGGAATCTGTGATTATAATTATGAGATAATGCATGCTAATGATGGTACTTGTGTTTGGCTCAAAGCAAACTCCCTCCAATGAGCTCAACTTGACCTCAATCCTTCTCTCTAGAAGTAACAGTTTGATCTAGGGGTGAGCAAACTGGACCGACCGGGTGGGTCCAGTCCTTGAGGGGGCGGTCCGGTCCTCGGTCCCAATAAATGTGACCGGTGACTGGACGGTTCAGTCTCCGGTTCCATGGTGGATGGGACCGGACTGGACCGACCAAAAAATATATATACACACACAAAATTAGAAAAAAAAATTAGAAATTTTTGAAGAACTAGTTAACCTAATTTTCCCATCTTCAGCTCGACACTCACTCCTCTCCTCTCGCTCGACGTTCACATCTCGCCTTTCGCAACGCAGCCTCCGATCGTGTTTGTCGATATGCAGTCTCCAATCGTGTTTTGTCTTGTTTTTATCTTGACTATATTATGCAAACCCATTATTTTGTTGGCATTTAGATTCAGTGAAATACAAGTATAATTCCACTTTGAGCTTGATTCTTTCCAACTCGAGGAGAATGATACAGGAGCATAATCCTGTTTCAGTTGTTTTAAGTGTTTTTCTTCCTATTTTAGTCTTTTCTCATTATTTTAGGACTATAAGTACTCATGTGATGGTTGTACGATGGTCATGTGTATGTTTTATTAAGTTGGATGGTTGAGATTGGAAGTTGTTAGTGCAGATCAAAGGGTTAGATTTCTATAAGCAGCTGGTGTTAGCCAGTCCCCGATCCCGAAAATTTGGGGACCGGGACTACCGGGACCGGACTGGTCCGGACCATGCACACTCCTAGTCTGATCCATCTTACTAGCCTTTGTATAGATAGAAATTCTATGTATGAAAAGCAATCAAAGTTTTCGACATTCTAGTTGGCGAAGTCAAATCGTATCCTTTCCGATAAGTGAAATCAAGTGCTTTCGACGGAAAGGCTCGGGACTTGATTGCACCCTTTAAAAAGTTTAGGATTTTTTCGCATTCCGCTCGGAGTTTGATCATAAACAAGATTGTCCCAGAAACACGAATATCTCCCGTTAAAAGATGTAGCAAAACGAATGGGACTTTCTGGTTATCCTCAACTAGTGGAAAATCAGGCTGGTCTAATTGGAGGCAACCTTTGTGCATGGTGTGTGTGCCTATACATTGATTAACCAAATGACCTTCCTTCCCCAAAAAAACAAAGTCGCCCATCATTTTTTGGTGCTCATCCTAAACTAAAAGGTCAATACGTAAACTAAGGATGTAAATATTACAAACTTTGCAACCCCTACATTACATGTTATATAATCTCCCTCCAAAGGGCCTTTTTTTTCCCCTAAGTTCCCATAGTTTTTGAACGATCTCCATAGAATGCATAAGTTGGCGAAGAAGCTTATTGCGGAGGCGGCGGCGGTCCGGTCAGTTTCCGGCGAATCGCGCGAAAAAACCCCCCTTTCAAGTGGGAGCGAATCATAGGATCGAATTAGTTCTTGCCAAGGGATATTATAAGAACGAATGTTCCCACCAGGAATCAGTACTTGCTGCCTCATCATCACACATCTCAAGCTCACTCTTTTTTTCCTCATATAAATACATGATCATGAGCTTCAATTGAACCACTCAAGCAGCTCACTGTCTTAGAGAGAGAGAGAGAGAGAAAACGATGGTGAAGTTCTCTAAGCAGTTTGAGGCTCAGCTAGTGCCTGAGTGGAAAGATGCCTTTGTGGATTATTGGCAGCTCAAGAAGGACCTCAAGAAAATCCATCTCCTTAACTCAGACACCTCTAAAACTGACAAGCACCGCCACAGCAGCTCTTCTCAGAACAGCTTCTTGTCCTCTCTCAGGAAGTTCTCTGTGCTGGGCCACAGGCACAGAGAAAATGGAGTCATTGAAGTAAAAGCATTGCCCACTGTACAGTCTAATTGTATGCCTGTGCATGAGCATGAACTCATTTGCCTGTTGTTTTTTTGGTGGTGATTCTAGGTGCACAGAAAGCTCGCGTCTTCGGCTAGCATGGGCGACGTCTACGAGACCGAGCTGCACGAGCAGTTGGCTGATTCGGACGCCGCGAAGGAGTTCTTCGCATGCCTGGACTGCCAGCTCAACAAAGTCAACCAGTTCTACAGGACAAAGGAGGAGGAGTTCTTGAACAGAGGGGAGACACTGAAGAAGCAAATGGATGTACTGGTCGAGCTCAAGGCGGCACTCAAGCAACAGCAAGGCGAGGGGGCTTCGAGCCAGGACTTCAAGGAGGATGTTTCCATTTCATCCCACATTTCCTGTGGTATCTAATCTTTAGCCTTCGGCCCTTTTGAAGTCGTAGTATAATCTTGAAACAGGACTGGTTCTTCTTGGAAACCATTACTCTAGGCCATTGCGACTAGTCACATGCTCTGTGTTTCCTCGTTAAAGAAACCAATTTCATTAACATCCAGGATAGATCAATGGCATTTTCCTAACATACTTTTATGACATGTTTGTACTAAGGCGCTTCCGTAGATATGATCACTACGTATTTTGTAGGGATTAATTGTAGATGATCAGGTAAATTGTATCGGATACTTTCTCTATGAGTTTGATTAAATAATGTGAAGGGGTGAAAACAACAGGATTTAGTAAATTTGGAAGTAGAAAAACATAGAGAATATCAGGATCATGGCCTTAATTTTGACATCTTTTAGGAAAAGACAATTACAAAGCAAACTACAAGGAAATGATCACTCAAGTTCTCACTTTTATCTTGCTGCAGAGGAGGAGTCAATTAAGGACAGAGCAGAACAAGAGCAGCAGCAGCAGGAAGCTAACATAGATGATCCAGAGACAAATGAAATGCCATTCTCAGAGTTTCCGAAAGCAGAGGAAATCGGGAATTCGAAAAGAATCAAAAGAGAGGACAGCAAACTGCGGTCGCTCTCGACTCGCTCTTTCAACTGCCAAGGAAAGAACTTGAAGATCAACATCCCTCTAACCACGCCGACCCGTACGTTTTCTGCGATCACCTACCTAGTTTGGGAAGACTTGATCAATCAGTCCTCTAGAAAGTGCAATTCAGATGGTGGCAAACTGAATATCAACAAAACAAAGTTACGCAGAGCAGAAAAGATGATTAAAGGAGCTTTTGTTGAGCTTTACAAGGGTTTAGGCTACCTTGAAACTTACAGGTATCCGAAATTTTGGTTCATACGAAAAAGTTCAAAAAAGTTTATCGAATCATCTGATTCAGATGAGTATCTTTCGTGTTAACCAAGATGACCATTTACCATCAGGAACTTGAACATGCTGGCTTTCGTGAAGATCTTAAAGAAGTTCGACAAAGTAAGTGATAGCGGACCGAACTTTTGAGTCTTTCTCTACTGTCCAAGCATATCTCCCGATTTCTTTATGTCGAAAAGAAACAAGAAAAGTAAAATGGGTATTGGTTTCTTGATTGATTCAGATGACCGGAAAGCAAGTTCTTCCGATTTACCTGAGAGTGGTGGAGAGCTCCTACTTTAACAGCTCCAACAAGGTAAAAGTTTCAAATCTTTTAGCAAACAATTTATCATCTGCAATTTCTGAAACAGAACACACATGAAAATCATACATTGGAGACCGCTTCAGATGATGGCCACAACTTTACATCAGGACATTGCCGACAGGACAAAGTGGCCCATCGTTCCTAGATTTCATGTGTGTCGTGGGTGCATAGCAAATGGCCTCCTTTGGATCCTAGTGTTTCTGCTCATGATATTCTTGTCTAAACATTGAAAAAAGAAGAAAAGCAGTTTGCTGAAGAATGTGACAAATGACAGGTGATGAATTTGGGTGACGAAGTTGAGGAGCTGTTTATCAAGCACTTTGCCAACGAGGACCGTACGAAGGCCATGAAGTACCTGAAGCCTCGTCAGCGCAAAGACTCCCATGGCAAGACCTTTTTCATAGGTAACTTTCCTGATCTTTCTCTGCTAGCTCCAAACTTGATAATGTAATAAAATGACATCGCTTTTCGGTAGTTAATGGAGATTTCTTTAGCAATCTCTTCGAAGGAAAAGCAGGAAACAGGGCCCCATCGGGCTACTAGCAGTGGCCATGAGTGGTTCAGTCTTTTCTTTTTCCTGGTGTGATGGAAAGTGATAGTGAAAGTGAAGAGGCCCCATGCGACAACGCAGTAATAGTATCGAACCATCGAACGAAGAAATCATTTAGAATCACATCTCTAGATAATGGCAGGTAATGAAACTTGGAGGAAAAAAAAATTAAGTTAACCAATTGAATAGGTTCTGTCTATTAGTGACTGAAAACAAGAAGTTCAGCATATGCATGAATTTTAAGCTTCAACGGAATTGCAATTAACTGACGGCGGAAACTAACTCAATCAAGCGTTACTCGGTCCTAATCAGGGATATTTACCGGCTGTTTCATCGCGCTTTTGGCTGGATACATAATCATGGCTCGCATGACTGGGATGTACAACAGACGGAAAGGTGACACGGTCTACATGGAAACTGTCTATCCAGTTTTCAGGCAAGTGCATAATCGAATTTATGAGAGCTCTCCAACTTTGTGGTGTCCCCGATTCAACAAAGGATATTGAACTTATTGTTGCTTTGCACTTTGCAGCATGTTCAGCCTTTTGTTTCTGCACTTCTTCCTATACGGTTGCAACATTTTCGCATGGAAAAAAGTGAGGATAAATTATAACTTCATCTTCGAGCTGGCCCCTACCAAGGAGCTTAAGTACAGAGACGTTTTCTTGATCTGTGCGTCGTCAATGGCTGTCGTTCTAGGCGTTATGTTCGCTCATCTGTCACTACAACAGAAAGGGTATTCCTCTGCTCAAGTTCAGGCGATCCCAGGACTGCTTTTACTGGTAAATCTCTTACTTTTACGATAGCAAGTAAATCGTCTGGATTCAAATTCTTCAAACTGATCAGCATATTGCTCTTACTTGGCGACGCAGACATTCCTATTTGTCCTCGTGTGCCCATTTAACATTCTCTATAAGTCGAGCCGTTACTGTTTCCTTGGTGTGATGAGAAACATAATTCTGTCCCCTCTTTACAAGGTACTAAATTCTCCTACTTCTGATGATGCAATCTAAGATTTTGAACCCAAATTTGTAGGGGAAAAGCATGTCAATCTTAGTTGTTCCGTCTTATGGCCTAATGCAGGTTGTCATGCTGGACTTTTTCATGGCTGACCAAATGTGTAGTCAGGTAAGGCTTTAGGACTCGACCCATCATCAAGAATCTGATTCCCCCGAACACAAGTTTGTTCTGACGCGTAATTTGTGAATTCATGACAGGTTCCGATGCTTAGAAACCTCGAATATGTAGCATGTTACTACATAACCGGCAGCTTCAAGACTCAAGACTACACCTATTGCATGAGGACTAAGCACTACCAGGACCTGGCATACGCGGTGTCCTTCCTGCCCTACTATTGGAGAGCAATGCAGGTCTGTTTGATCACTGTGCCTCCGTGGTCAATATGAATAACATATTAGTGTTGTGATTCTCATATCTGGAAAGGTCGAGAGATTTATCTGATCAAATACCAAAACCATTTGTTTTGCAGTGTGCTCGCCGATGGTTCGATGAAGGAGAGACGAGCCATCTTGTGAATCTAGGGAAATACGTGTCGGCTATGTTTGCAGCCGGGGCTAAAGTCGCATACGAGAAAGAACGAAGCATTGGGTGGTTGTGTCTTTTTGTGATCATTTCGAGTTCGGCAACTGTGTACCAACTATACTGGGACTTTGTAAAGGATTGGGGTTTGCTCCAACTGAATTCCAAGAACCCCTGGTTGAGGAACGAGTTAATGCTACGCCGAAAAATCTTATACTACGTCTCCATGGTACATATACACATTCTTCCCCAAGAGAATAGCAGAAATTACCAGATGTCAACTAATTTTTCAATTGATCATGTGAGAAAAAGGCTCTTTTCCCGAAATCAGATGAAAAGCAAATCCTTCTTTAACATGATAAGAGAGATTTTTTCAAAACACCAAACTATGATTTCGGCAGATATCTGGTTCTTTGATTGAAGCAACTGGATGATCTTTGATTTCAACATCGCTTTGTGACAAAAATTATGGTATGTCATGCAGGGTCTGAACCTCATTCTCAGGCTTGCTTGGTTGCAAACAGTTCTTCACTACAGCTTCGAGCATGTCGATTACCGCGTGACGGGGCTATTTTTAGCAGCCCTTGAAGTTACTCGGAGAGGACTCTGGAATTTCTACAGGTAACTTTGGTTTCACGTGTTACTCTCAATCTTATGCATGCTCATGAGTTGCCGAATATGCGAGCAGATAAGAATAGTTCCATTACAGATGCGCAAACGATAGATAAAATCGTCCCACTTGTATGCAGGTTGGAGAATGAGCATTTGAACAACGCAGGAAAATTCAGAGCAGTGAAGATAGTACCACTTCCCTTTCATGAGGTGGATGAGGAAGATTGATGCCAACTTTAGCTACAGTTGCTTAGAGAATTTGATTCTTTGCGAAAATGCTCGGCGGAACGAACCTCTACCACAAATTTCTCGAGTCCTTAATGTCCTTTTCGACAAACTGATGTAACACTATCAGAATCTTCTCATTGTTCAGCGGACAATGTCCATAACTTGTACACAGAAATTTTTCTTTCGACAAAGATAAACAAATTAATGCTTAGTTGTTATGTTCGTTCATCGGTTGCCTCATGACTCGACATTGACTTAGGTTTTGCCGTCTGTTTGCCTCTAGGATCTGAAACGTTCCTCCCGATATCGAACTATTTAGCGACTTGTCAGCAACCTGTTTGACATTTACTTGAAGTCCCCATTGCAGGAATTAGCAAAACAATAAAGGTACACACATTCTTGATCAGCCTGCTATACCATTCAAACTTGCAAGTGAAAAAGGACACAAACTACAAGTTCCGAGAATGCGAACAACAAGCCCCGCTTGATAAAAGCCGGTTCCCTATGGATATTTGCTTTAAACTTGCATCATCCCTGGCCCACGTTGCCAGTGGGCTCGCCTATCCCGGCGACGACGCCAATGACAACGCCTGCGATAATCACCAGAGTAATTCCCATGACGACGAGGTTGGCAATGTCCTCCATGCGCTCGGTTTCATCGTGTACATCCATCAGGAATGATCGAACAGGGAAATGATGAGAAGGGGAACAAGAAACAGAGTCTCGCTTCTCTTCTCTACGCCTTCTGAAATGCGAGGAAAGGGAATGACTTCGACCTTTGGCCTACGTTGGTTGAAGCAGTATCATCCGTGATCAGACAACGGAGGTTGTTGGAAAGACAGCCGAACTGAGTTTCTTTCAGACCTCTCATGAACACCAGAACCCAAGAACAAACTCGACGCTCGCATGGCTTTTCTGGGCAGGTTTCGGTTATGATCACCAGAACCGACGATGAATTTTAATTTGTTCGACCGAACGTTTGTGGGCTTTTTGATGACCTTTTGCGCTGATGAATGATCACGGTCCGTATCGGTAAACCTTCGAACATCTGTTCATATTTGGCCCATCAAGCTCGAATACCCGAAACGAGAACCAGACTCGGGCTTTCGAGCGCGAACGGCATGAACAACCTACAACCCACCATATCAAACGACACGCGTTCAAGATTAAATTTTGGAAAAGAATAGCCTCTTCACCAAAACATAATATAAAAATAAAAGGGTTAATATCATGAAAAATCTCAAACTGGTACGCCTGTGACAAATTTACCCCAAACTATTTTTTTAACCACAAAAAACCCCCAAACTGGTATACTTATGACAAATTTACCATAAACTGGTACATCTGTAACAAATTTACCCTCCGTTAGTTTTCGTTAAATCTAACCGTTAAAGTGCTAAGTCGTATGACACATGACAATTAACGGGTGTACCAGTTTGGGATTTTTACCCTCTGTTTTGTCATAGGTGTATCAGTTTGAAATTTTTCATGATATTAACCTAATTTAACGGAGGGTAAATTTGTCACGGGTGTACCAGTATAGGGTTTTTGGTGGTCAAAAAAATAGTTTGAAGTAAATTTGTCACAACTGTATCAGTTTGGGGTTTTTCGTGGTTAAAAAAATAGTTTTGGGTAAATTTATCACAGGTGTACCAGTTTGGAGTTTTTCATGGTATTAACCCAAAATAAAAACCTTTTCTAGTGTTATTTCTCAAACCCGTCAATACTGTTGAACCAACCACCTAAGGCGAAATAGGCACAAGCAAAGAGCAATAGACGAAACCAACCTACAAAAATGAAACAGTCTCTATGTAACTAGTCATCCATAATATCAAATAAACCATTTTCGCTTTTGGTAAATTTACCAAGGGCTATACTCATAGTGATCCTTCTATTCAACTACTTCAACCATTTCCGAACACCTCATGGCATTTTCAAGGCGTTTGAGGATTCGATCATTTATATATGGTTTGATTTCTCGTAAACCCAAAAACCTTTCTTGATCCATAATCTGATCTAGGTAAATCCCGCATTCTTATAATGAGTATCTCGCAAAGCCAAGCCGGCCCACATCCAACAAAACCTCACCAAACCCTAAGCCCCAACTGGCCAACTTTTGCAGAATAAGCATACACTAAAAAAAATAGGAGAAAATCTTACCAAACAATAAATAATTGCGCCTCTAATTTTGGAAAATTTTTAAATAAGAGCTTGAAGTGCCTTCATTTTCTAAAAAAAAAAACATGGAATAAACCTTGTTTCAAATAAGGGTCTAAAGTACTCAAATCGTATCAAAGAAGGACATAGTGGAAGGGCATTTTCATCCTTGACTTTTTTTATTTCCTTTTTTTATTTTCCTATTTCTATTTTTTTTCCTTTTTTTTTCATTTTTATTTTTTTTTCTCCCCTCTTCCCTTCCCCCTACTGTCGCCTAGGCTCCATCTTCATGCACTCTCCATCGCCATTGCTACTCTCTGTTGTTCTCCCTCTCCCAATGCACCGTCTCTCCCTTATTCACATCGTTACTTGCCAAACCCAGCAACTCGGCCACGCTCAGACGATGGTGGCCCTCTCCCGAGCGCTGCCGAGGTTCTTAGGGCCGAGTGCAAGAGCCCGATTGTGGTCGGCTTGATCTCGTTGATGAGATCCGCGTCTTCGAATTTATCAACAGTTTGATGGTTAGTTAATTACCAAGGAACCCTTAATTAGTAATAAATATCGAATTATCTTCCTGGGAACAACTACTACAACAGTTGATGTATTCTATACTTTGTCTATAAATCATATAACTGTGGTTAATTTCTAGGACATGGAGATGCGTTGAAACTAATGGGATTGCGCAGCAGGAGTTTGATACCTTCGCCCGAGAAGATCACCAAGAGGGAGCCTAAGTCAGAGCCCGATAACATATCCAGTCAAACCCTCATTCACTCAAAAGCTTAAGCTAATGAGTTATGGACCAACATGGTATATTAACTGCTCTACACCACTTTGATTTTTCGATGTGAAATTTCTTAACACAACTCACTTACACGTGTTTCCTAACAATCTCCCCCTCGAGTGTGAACTCAGTGTTAGGTCCACTCCCCCTTAGTTCATGTATCCTTCTACATCAACTTATCTCAAGTTAAATCTCCATCAAAGTCCAACTTCATAACCATGAAGTCTACCGTCGAGCTCGCCTAAAAACCGAACCATCGGCTCTGATACTATTTGATGAGAGTGCGCAGCAGGAGTCTGATACCTTCGCCAGGGGAGATCACCAAAAGAGAGCCCAAATCCGAGCCTGTTAACATATCAAGCCAAACTTACATTCACTCAAAAGTTTAAACTAATGAGTTATATGCCAACATGGTATCTTAGCTGCTTTTTTCAATGTAAGATTCTTAACACAACTCACTCACACGTGTTTCCTAACATATACTTGAAACCAAAGAGCAACAGAAGATGGAAGATTATGAAACCACGAGAAAAAAAGTGCATGAAGATGGAGCCCAGGTGATAGGGGGAAGGGAAGAGGGGAGAAAGAAAAAAAATAGAAAAAAAAAAGGAAAAAAAATAGAAATAGGAAAAGAAAAAAGGAAAAAAAGTCAAGGACGGAAAAGCCCTTCAATCATGTCCTTCTTTGAGATGATTTGAGCATTTCAGGCCCTTATTTGATACAATATCCACTTCAGACCCTAATTTGAGAAAATGAATGCACTTTATGTCTTTATATGAAATTTTCCCCCTAATTTTCAATTCCCATTTTTCCTTTCGTCAAGTGGCAATTAAACCTTCGTTCCAAAAGTCAACCAGTCACGAACACGACATTACGAAGATGATGCGCATCTAATGAGACAAGACCAGTTGTTACAAGTCGATTGGGTGTCTGTGTTTTTTCTTAGTGAAAACGACAATGATGCTACGTGCCGTTTTAGTTTAGCAGTCTTAGCCAGAAATTTACATTTGTCGCATTTGCTTTTGAGTATCGTGTTTATTATCTTTATAGCACAGCATGAAAATCGGCTGACGTTCCTGGGGACAAACCGTAATAATGGAACATCTGTCGCTGTCGTGCGCGATCGAATTAGATGAGCATCTTTGACAACGTTTTCCACGAACCCAAACCAAAACGGCACCTCGTTTTTTCAGATTGGTTCCGAAGTTATAGTAAGTCTTCTCCGATTTCCATAGTTTGGTCCGATTAACGTACTTTGTGGCTGAGAATTGTCCGTACGCTCGTGCCAGGGATCACCTAACCCTAATCTAGCACTTGTACCTTACATATTTCTGTTTATTTTCAGTTTGGAATTTCTGCTAGAATTTAACGTTCTGCAAATTGAATGAGACGTTTATTTACGGAGCTCAGCGCACTAATTCCAATTCATATAGTTTATATCGAATCGGATGCATCATTCCGTGCTAATATTTGTTTTTCTCGACATATGCATTAACAATTTAGCATGAAACGTAGGATTACAACATGTGGAGTTTTGTGAGACTGATGTCAATTGTTTTAAAAACTTAAAGTTTATAAGGCATAGGGAGACCGCATATATATAAAGAGCACATAAACCCAATAGTCAAGTGATGTGAGATATTTCAACGCCCACTTTCACATGCAAGTTGGAGTGTGAATAACATGTGGAATTTGACAAATGGGTAGATGCACACGAGAAATAAACTGGGGCAGAAAGTGATTCTGATACTATGTGTGATTTTGTGGGACTACTATCGTTTGTTCTAAAAGCTTGAAATTTTGGGTGAAACTTTCTCACACGATATTAGAGCATTAAGTTATAATTCAAATATTTTCAAGCCCCTATTTGTCTCCCAAATTACATTTTTCCATGTTTTAGGATGAGACCATATTTCAATATACGCGTGAGGAGGTGTGTTAGAATAAAACATATAAAAATTATACTTTGTCTTCATCTAATAGTTTAAACTTTTGAGCTAGACTTTCTAACACAAGACTCTTGACTCATAAGTTATATTTTACAGCTCTAACTTTGGGAGAATTATAAATAAATAAAAATCCTAAACATATTGTAATTGTGTCAATTCAATTATAAATATTTTTTTTTGCCAATTCAGTCCTAAAATTTTTGCATTTGTGACAATTCAGTCAATCCCGCCAATTTTGGCTGGCTGGCGCTGACGAAGACGATTTTTAAATAATATTTTAATATTTTCCCTTTTTTATTTTTATTTTAATTTTTTTCATGTCTTTTCTTTTCTTTTCTTTTCTTTTCCTTTCTTTTCTTTTCTTTTCTTTTCTTTTCTTTTGTTAGGGCCAACAGGAGGACGCCGGCCACCCGCCAAGGCCCGAAGACCTCCGCTGGCCACTGGGCGAGAGCCTGCGAGCCCTCGCGAATCGCTAAGTGAGGAATTTGACGAACGAGTGGACGCACACGCGAAATAAACTAGGGCAAAACCAACCACACAAGATTTTATATATATATATCTTAAATTGACCTATATTACCAAAAAAAAAAGGAAAATTTGAGAACAGTCCTTAGTCCTTAGCTGGTAAAATTTCTGGTAAGGAATTGTAATCTCAAATTTAAGAGTGTCTCGTTAACAAGGGCCTGTATGGTAACCATTCTCATTCTCTGATTCTGTTCCTCGGAACAGTGAAGAATGAGAATCATGTTTGGTAACGCAAACAATTCTGATTCTGATTCTATTCCCAGAATCAGTTTTATAGAATCAGAATCAGTTTTATAGCAAAATCCAGAACAAAAAAAAAGTTGGTTCTGAAAAAAAGAATCGCTTTTGAGAATCACAAAACAGAATGAAGTCTCACATCTATCACTTTTCCCTTTCAGTTCTCTTGTCACTTTTTTCTCAACCTAATAAAAATAAAATAAAATAAAATAAAAAAATTAGAAAAAAATTGGAAATTTTTTAAAAAATCATAAAAAATTTAGAAAATCCCTAAAAATAAAAGAAGCTTAGATTATGCTAGTTTGATCTCATTTTCATAAATTTGGGCCTAAATTTCCTAGATTTCCTAAATTTCACTCTTCTGCAAAAAAATGTCGCGAAAGATGAGAGCATCCAACATGCGGATGATAACATATATACTCACAGTCGTGCGTCACAAAATGTGACCATCTGCACGTGGAGCTAGAGTCACACACCCGCTTGGATTTAGGACATAAGCTGCAAAATGATAGTGAAGGACTTGTACTTCGTATCAAGGAGGATATTTTTTTTTTTTTGTCGGTGGATAATTTGGTTATTCAGTTTCTATGTTTGTATGTATTTTGGACAAAGCAACATTTAAAGAAAAAAAATGAGTTCTTAATATGAAAACTATCATATGCTTCAATCGAACTTCAAACGTCATGTATTAAAATTTGTATTTCATTTATGACATGCTAAAAAAAAATAATGTATTTTAAATTATTTTAATGTGCATTGGAAATTAGTCTTCAATTTAAGATGAAATTTTACAAAGTAACTACATAATTATTTGACTTCAATGAAAAAAATTAGGAAGAGAAACAGTTTTTCGAAACAGGAATTTTGTGCAGTTATAAAACGCGTTTCTATTCCAGGAACAGAAATTTTGGGCAGTTATCAAACGCGTTCTGATTCTCTAAAACTCATCCAGGAACAGAATCAGAAAAATTCATTTTAATCCGAATCAATTTTCCGGAACAGAATGGTTACCATACGCAGCCCAAGTGTCCCTAAGATACTACTCAAATTGATTAAAAGTGAAAATAACACTTTCATTCTATGACACTTTGAAAATGGAAAAACCGTACATATTAATAAAGTTAATTATTTCAAACGGTAAATTGTGATTTTTTCAGAGCGCATTCAAAAAAGAGTTAAGACATGTTTTTTTTTGTTGTTGTTCGGTTCTATACTATCCTATTCTATTATATAAGCCTTATTGTGTGCCGTATGCGGGTTGCGAAACCCTACTCCCTCACTCACTCACTCGTCCCCATTCCCAATCCCCCTGAGAAGGTGGGGAATCAAACTCTCCCTTATCAAGTGAGAAGGGTGGCCACCGGGGCAAACCCCTAGTGGTTTGAATTTAGACATGTTCAAGGGACAACTTTTTGATATTCTCCATTTGAATGGTGCACGAGGAGAGAAGTTCATGGATAATTAATAGGAAAGTAATGTTACTGAGGAGCAAAACAATGAGTATTTCGATCCAAAAGAAGAATTCAGTAAATTATTTTTTCAATTTCCTTTATACGACAACGTGTATATATAGATAGACTTGAATCTCTTCTAGAAACAATCAAGAACAGATCAAAAGTCCTAGGAAACCCTAGTTGCCAACTTTGTGGACCGTGGAAGTTGTCTTGGAGATGGGGCTCTCTATACCAAATATTTAGACGAGTTCTGGTTTAACGTAAGTGCAACATTTGTCAAAGTTGTTACATTGGGATGGTTTGTACATTACTAGCTTCGTGGGCCATCGACATTAAAAGGGAGCTTTGATTAATTCAGCCATGGAAGCTGAATCCGTTCGCTTGAGGTATTAGGTGAGAGTGGCGGTGGAAGGTTGGGCTGAAATAGAAGTCTAGGTCATTCCATCGTATTGCTCTTCAGACATGCGAAGTCAAACTCGATCGAGCACGAGCGGAGTATCGAGGTTCGCATATTTGAGTTGAGTCAGCTCAGGCCTCCGGTCGTGTCCTCATCTCCGTGTTTCGATTCTCGCTCGAAACGTCGGCCAAAACTCGAGACATATTTAACTGCGCGACGATAATATATTATGAATGGAGTTCTCTTCCGAGTCAATAGACCCCAATTCTATATTTTCTTTGGCAACTATTAGAGCTCTCTCTTCCACTCCAAGAGTCAAGACCGATGGGAATTGTTTAGGTCGGATTACTCTAAACCAGAAAAATTCATATCTAAATGTCTATTCTCTTTCCTTCTTTGTTGTACTAATTTATGATCGATGTCCAATTTACATCGGCATGTATGTCACACTTTAAAAAAAACGCGTCACGCTAAACTTAACTCAGCCCACAAATTTGATCCGTCCTCCTCAGTTGAATAAAAAGGATCGAGCTGATCTACCAATATTAATTTCATCTGCGTTGACCGTTATTGTCAAAACCTAACATGACATCAGAATTATTGAAAATTGTACAATTGTCTGTACACACTAACGCGTAAAAAAGAAAAAGGAAAGAAGAGAAAAATGTTAGAAATTCTCTCCAGAGTCTGCCTTCACGGAGCCCCCGCCAGTGGCCAGGTTGCCGCCATGTGGACCGCGTGACGGCGACTTAGGACAAAGACTTGGTAGATGCCTTCCATGCCCAAAATAGATGTTTATTTCGTGTTTGACCCGTTCGTTTTTAATCTATTATTGACCTTCTTATAAATTTGCTCAAATTGGACCCGTTTCCGTTTTAATTGCCCGTGCTCATTTGGCCATTTTCTTACATGTCCGGTCTCGTCTTCTCCATAGCACACTTCAAGAAGTTGGTCAATAGAGAGGAAAAAAAAAAAAAAGAATCTTAGATGCGTTCGATTCGTGTGATCCAACGGCACACGCGAATTTAGCTCGCTTAATCCGGACGCAACCAATACCTACTCTTGCAATAGGATCTAGACCCTTGTGGTGCGTTTAACCCATTGAACTATTGAATGCGCGTCACACGTCCATCTCTAAAACATCTAGTTCAATTCCACCGTTCAAATGTTATGCTCGCTCCTTGTCGTCCCTATCTTCGCTCGTTAACGTCATCGCAGGCGTCTCTCTCCATCTCTAGACACACGATGCGTCTTGGACAATGTTTGATGAAGACGAGAGATGAGTGCACGAAGTGTGGTCAAGCCCACTTGCACCGTAGGCATCGAGTCATTTTCGATGCTCAATTAGAGTCTCTTATATCATTTAAAGGTATCGAATTTATAATCCCATTTTAGTACGTCCAATGCTACTCTGGCGAACGGTGTTTCACATCTATCAAACCCAACTGACAGCGACATATCACGTTTCGCATTACATATAACCTTCAATCGGGAAATTTACCAAAAAAAATTATAAATCTATTGTAACTGTGTCAATTCAGTCATAAACCTTTTTTTTTTTTGCCAATTGAATCCTAAACCTTTTACAATTGTGTAAATTCAGTCCATCCGACCAATTTTGGCTGAAAATCACTAATATAGATGCTGGCCATTCTACATGATACAGCCGAGTTGACGCGGACCATTTCTAATAATATTTTAATATTTCTTGGAAGTGTTTAATTATTTATTCTATTTTTTTTCTCTTTTTTTTTTTTCTTCCCTCCTTCCTCTAGCCGTTCGTTGAGGTCTAGTGACCGACCAGAGGCAAGGGCCGGCGAGGTCGGCCTCGCCCAGCCACTAGCAGGCTCGACCTCGCTAGCCCTCATCTCCGGCCAGTCGCCAAGGTCCCTCGACCGGCTAGAGGAAAATGGGAAGAAAAAAAAGAAAGAGAAAAAAAATAAAATAAAAATAAAAATAAAATCGAAAAAATAGTAAAGTATTATTAAAATTGTCCACGTAACACCGGTCGCACCACGTAGGACGGTTGTCTTTCGTGTTAGCAATTTTCGGCCAAAATTGACCGGATGGACTGAATTAGTGCAAATGCAAAACGGTTTAGGATTCAATTGACCAAAAAAAATAATATTTAAGACTGGATTGATATAATTGCAATATGTATAAGACTTTCTTGATAATTCTCCCACCTTGAGCGTGCACCGTAGGTTGGCACAATTTCAGTAATCAATTGCACTTGTATAATCGTTTAGGTCAAGACAATCCCTTTATGTAATCGTCCAGCTGGACTAAGCTTTTTATCAAGACAAATCAAGGTCTTTTTTTCCAATTATAAGGTTTGTGTGACATAAGCTTAATCAGCTGCACAAGAAATGCATCCACCATCGTTGCATTTACTCAAACTGATTATTCAACTGTGGAAAATTACCGCTCAAATAGACCGCACTGGTTCCACTCGTGTTGGTTTTGGCCGGAATTGAATTTACAACAAACCTATACTTTGTAGGTATCGACCCGGCTAAAATATGTATCCGTACAGCTATCAAAATGGGTTACAAATTCATATTCTAGCCAACATTTTATCCAAATGCGTCACCTCAAACTTAAAATATAAATCATAATGAGTTTTAAAGTTTTTTTTTCTTTTTTGGGTCGAATAATGAGTTTTAAAGTTAAAAGCCCAAAATAGACGGGTTGTAGTTGATACCCACATTCAACTTGTTTAATTAATAGGTCAGACTTAACCCACTTTGGTCATTATTCGCCGGTCACTTCTCTCTCCCTCTTCGATTTCACGACTCGCGGCCTTCTCCATTCGTTCACTCTTATTTCGCCAACGTTAGGTTTTCTTGAACCTCTCACTCGTAACTTCTACACTTCTGCGAAAAATTGCACTTTTGAGGAAACCCAAACTTTCATCACCACTTTCACTCCTCGTTCATAACCCGAGCTCCCTCGCTAACCTGTCGAGCCGGTCCGTGGAGTAACCCATTCTTTAAAAAGCAATAATTTGAAGAGAAAATTTGCTGAAAATGAATTCTTAGTCAGGTCGGGTACATGTTGAGTTGAGTATAAGTAATTAAATTTACATTGGATATAAATAGGTCAATTTGAATCGGATCATTTTTTATCTGACCCGACATACACGTTTGATGGGTCTATCTCCCGGTAACATAATTCGATCTTCTGCGGCGCTGTTTGCTGGACTGCTAGTCTAGTCTAGAGCTAGAGCAATGAATATATGTGGCCCAAAGTAATCAGTATCGCATCTTTCTCAATAATGCAACAGAAGAGATGATCAGTTTCTTTCAGTTCCGGAAGTTGTTTTTTGCTTGGGGATGAAAAGAACATCATATTCCAGAAATATCCAAATAACCACTCCTCTTTCCTTTTTTTTCTGTTTCGGTTTGTCTGAACGTCGTATGATAAATCTTTGGGATATTTCCCAGAGAATATAAAAATAAGTCGCTTCCCTTGATGAAAGACAACTTAAGTAATGCCAAATGGCCGAGTGACTCTGATCGTGCCTATGCAAAACAAGATTTATGGGCATGTCACGAAGCACTCATCCCCCCTCTTTAATGGCTTGGACCCACCAAAGGATTACGTTTACCATATCCGCTACGTAAGCACTGATTTGGATCTCGAAAAGGGGATTATCTTCCAATTACGGCAAATTATGGTCTTGGATTCGCTTAAAGATGTGACCTTTTCAGGCCAACCTTTTGGTGGAGACTTTGAATCTAGTGCAATCTGCAGGTTGGTTGCTGGGAAAAACCTAACAACGTTGACATCGATCAAGGAAAGAAGGGACCGGCTCATGGTGCGTGCAAACGTAAGGCGAACATGATACATACAGGCGATTCTTCTTCTTCTTTTCAATTTGGCCAAGTTAATCCTAAATCTTTTAATGATTTGTCAAAATAGTTCTTCCGGCTAATTACGGCCGGAAACCGCGGATGTACGTGCCGACAGTCCTACGTGGAACGGCCCGGTGCCGACGAGAACGAACTTTGACTGAATCCGATTTTATTCAACAAACAAGTATCGTGCACTGGAAAAAAAAAAGACAATCTATACCTTGAAATTTGAAGCTGCTTGTTTACTTTTATTCTTATTTGGCCATCACACTTCTCGAAATGATCTATTCAATAAATTTGGTCGTAACCACTGATGTTAGAGAATCGATGCCCCAGGGAGTTGATTACGTAGTGCGCTTGTTACCAGTACAGTTGGTGGCTCGTCTTTTAATCTAATTGTGGATGTTAATCATGATGATAATCAGCTAATTAGTGTAGGTAACCCGCGCATGCACTGATCAATTTAAAACGGCCCACTAAATTTAATTTCGGTGAGATTTGTGCTTTAGGCCGAAATTCAATTTATGCGAAGATGATTTTAGAACCCGAATGTCACGATGGCTGGGCGTTGACCCAGTCTTTCCGTGGACCTTGACTGCTCCCTTCCGTCGCCTTTTCTCTGACAAGTTCAGCTTCGCGTACTTCGACACGTGGCTCCACCAGGTTGCCGTCGTGTGGGATGCTCGTTCTTGTCGGAGCTCGCTTTGGGTGTCGCGAGCATTGGTGGGTCTACTCTCTCTTTTTTCCAGGCGTGGATTTTACGGCTCTTAATCGTGATGATTGGGACAGTTCCAACGGTCAACTAATCTCTTCAGCTGTGAAGGTTTATTATCACACTTACAGTGGGAATTAGCAGGTTAGTAAAATATATGCTTCTAAAATTGCTTCCAGTAAATGCGTAAGTATGGTGATTCGGAGGTTAATATTTTTCGCTGGAGCAACTTTTCAGTTACATTTTTTTTTTCGAGTAATAAGTTCTATTCCCGATAAATGAAGTTCGAAGAAATATGTAGTTAGATAACGAAACTTTGACTTTAACTTTGTAAGTGATGCATTTTGATTGGATTCGGATCAATTCTTTTACGAATTGCTGACGTGGCGGATATGTGGCCAATCTTCAAGAAGCTACGTCACTGCCTTATTAGCAGTTCACCCTTCTCTTGCCTTACCTTGGATCCTTGAAAATTTGGCCGAATTCCGAGCAAACTGCACTATTAGCCGTAATAAATAAATAAAATATAAAATATTTGAGAGTATGGTGGTTAGTAGGCTAAGCTAGAGAGTTCTAGGACCAACAAATTTCACCAAAATTTAAGTCACTGCAAGAGAAATTTAGCCATTCTCGTCTCTCTCCCCTTCACCCTAGGAATTGATCCTAGGACCCTGGACTAAGCGCTCTAACCACCAAACCCGTCCGCCGACTTAATTTTTCTTTTTTGGGGGGTTTCTTTTAACTCATAACGGATCGAAAAAAGTGATACTCACTTATAGAGCCCACAACGCTCGCCGGCTTCAAAAGGCGTAGGCCTCCTTGAGGCTCGCGGAATCACGGTTATAACGTAGCAGCTCTAAGCGATC
Source organism: Lenwebbia sp. NSW1173648 (assembly GCA_029784005.1). Lineage (NCBI taxonomy): Eukaryota > Viridiplantae > Streptophyta > Magnoliopsida > Myrtales > Myrtaceae > Lenwebbia > Lenwebbia sp. NSW1173648. Next base: position 6,268,141 of record JARCGZ010000011.1, read on the forward strand.
TTTAAATCGCCGTGCGTAGTCCCTCTTAAGTTTCTCCTAACCTTGACAGCAACTAGCGTGTAATCAATAAAAGGGGTATTGCTTTCTAGATGTTGCACGCACGAACAAAATCTTTCTTCTAGCAGCTTTTTTATTTTATTGATAATGAAAATTCCACAACTCTTGGGTTTAAAAAAAATAAAGTGAAACGGGCTTATGAACAAAGAGGACACCCTTTTGACTTCCATTAGGAAAAGTCCGTGAGGACTTTCTCCACGCGGATAGACCCCAAGAATTAAATTTTGCAGCGGAAAAATGCCTCTTTTTATGTATGATGACATGAACATAGCTTTAAATTAATTAATCGATCGACTTTGGATCAATTCAAATTGAAATTGTCATTCAAAAGGGTCCTCCACCTTTCTCCCCAAAAGATGGTAATTTGAAATTCATTTGTTCAAGAGTCAAGATAATCTCCCGAGCGAATCATCTTTGAAAAGTAATCGTTCCCTCGTTCAGACTGTATTACCAGCGAATTAAACTTCTTCTCATGACAAATATAATAATATGATGATATAAGGAGCATGGTTTCATTTGAGGTGTATAATCTTGATTTTTTTTTTTTCAGATACCGCGTTAATATAGTATATGTCGCTAGGAACTTGATAAACCCTAATAAAATATAAAAAGATTGGAGCAATTTATTTCATGCGCGTTGTTTCCTAGTTTTCAATTTTGGGCCAAGTCTTTCTTCTAGAAGGTCAAGTGATTAATTGCAACACGTAGAAGGAAAGAAGAAAATTACAATGAAAAGAAGAGCTTACGAAGCATCCGGTCCGGACCTTCGCACTCATATAATTCATTCACTTTGATTCCATCAAACTCTTCACCACGCCGGAAACACCCCCCAAGAAGACAGACCCTTTTTGTTATAGCCATGAATTTAATTAGCTTCAATTCAATTCGCCTCGAATTTTTTAATCATTCAAAGAGTACCGCTTCGTTCATTCGATAACGATTTTATGACGAGACTCGTCACGCACCTGAATAGAATATTCGTATGTCGCCGAATATGAATAAGGACATATTTAAAAAAAAAACCAGATTTAGACACCTAACGAGGAATAAAAAAGATGGAATTAGTTTATTTGAGGTGGGTATTAGAGATAATTTAAGGAGAGAAATCAATGAAAATTGAACATGCAAAGACAAAAATTTAAACTAATTAAAATAGAAGTGTTTGTTGGCGATTATTGATTTATTTTTTGCGTGGGAAGCAAGAAACAAAACAAAAGGGTCTTCTTCTTCTGACCAGTCCCTCACGTTGCAAATTCCACCTCGCCATGACAACGCAGGCTTTGATCGATTCTCCTCTATAATTACTCCTCTTGATTTGTCCTTGAACCCTGCATTCTCGTTTCCCAACCACACTAATCTCAGCCACAAAAACATTAAAAGACGACAAAAACAAGGAATATTCAGTGTAATATAACCTTTTTTCTTTTTTTGTCTTTCTCTCTCTGCTCGTAAAAAGAAATAATTTTTAAGGAATTTACAATGTAATATTAGGAAATCTTTCCTTCAGTAACTTAGCAGGAGACAGCTAACTTGTCTTTGCAACTCCACAAACAGCTAAAAAACATGGGAATATATACATAAAGTGGAAGGAAAAATCTGGTTTTTTGTCTCTTTCTTCTTCTCGGAGAAGAAGGAAGGCCGAGACCCGGCGCCCCACAACGTCACAGGGTCGGAGGGGGGGAGGCCTTTCCCGCTATATTGAATAGTAATTTTCCAAGAACCTCCTGTGCTTCTTCGTCTTCTTTTTCGTGTTCTTGTGGTAAATCTTGCTCTTTTTTCTGTTTTTTTCTTTTTCTGTTTGTTCTTTTATGTTGAGCAGGTGAATTTCTATGGGACGCCGAGTTTTTTTCTTTTTTTCTTTCTTCTGGGAAATGGGGAGGTAGCGGGATTTGGAGCTTCCGAGTTTGTTCCTGTTGCTGAAGGACATTGCCCAAAGAGAAAAAAGAGAAAAAAGGGAAATTTTTTTTACCAAGAGTTGGAAAGTCAAATTTGTAGAGCCAAGCCAAGTCCACGTTCAACGCGTTTCGTTTGCGCTTATGTTTGAGAGAGGGAGAGGGAGAGGGAGAGGGCAAATCAAAGGAGCGAATATTTATTCAAACCCATGTCCGTGGCTGCATTTTAATGAGCTCTCGAGAAAGTTGATGTGTCCTAGTTTAAAAGCCTCCTCCTCCTACTCTCTCTTTCTCTCTCTCTGTGGTAGTTGTTACTGTTGTATGCTGCTGCTTCTCTCTCTCTCTCTCTCTCGTAGCTCTTGTTCTTGTTTATTCTTGGTCCAATTTGCTTAGGATCAGTATTTATTCATTGGTTCATTCAATTTCTGAATACTTTTGAGCTTCTGGGTTGGAGTTCTTTTCTGGTGCTGTGTTTATCTGGAGCTAGATCTGTCTTCACTTTCGAGCTTTTACTTTGGAAATTGTTTTTATAGAGTTGGTGATTTGATTTTGGTTGGAAGAAGCTGCTTTCAAGGAGAATCTTTATCCTCTTAATTGCAAATTTTCCTTTTGGATTCTTCAAGAACTCATTTTGAGTCCTGTTTCTAGTGAATTTCCTCTGGAATTTGGTGGAGGACTGCCAGACTGGGCTTTGCGCAGCCTGCAGAGCTGCATTATTTGCTGGGCAGGATCAGAATTTTCTTCTGGTTCTAGTGTTTCTCAAGTGTAGTATTAAGTTGGGATTGTGATAGCTTCTCTAGCTGAAGGGAGGAGGTGGGAAGAAAAACAGAGAGAGAATGGCTGGTGGAAGAAGAAGAAAGCTGCATTTTAGCAAGATCTACTCATTTAGATGTGGGAAGGCATCTTTCGAGGAAGACCTTTCGCAAATTGGGGGACCAGGATTCTCTAGGGTAGTTCATTGCAATGACCCGGGTTGTTTCGAGGCCGGGATTCGCAATTACGCCGGCAACTATGTCAGTAGCACCAAGTATACACTTGCCACTTTCTTGCCCAAATCCTTGTTTGAGCAATTCAGGAGGGTGGCCAACTTTTTCTTCTTGGTCACTGGAGTCCTCGCCTTCACGGCCCTCGCGCCTTATTCGGCCGGTAGTGCCATCATTCCTCTTATCCTCGTCGTCGGTGCCACCATGGTTAAGGAAGGCATAGAAGATTGGCGGCGGAAGCAGCAGGTAATAATATTTTTCTTGTTCCTCTTAATATATTCCCTCAGAGCTATTGTCATCATACTTTTGAATTCTCTCTCTTGGTTAGTGTAATCAGGTGAATTTAATTGGTTCTGGGCCACTCTGTAATTCCTGAAAAACTGATTAAGGTGAACTTGGTCTCGAACTTGGAAAGTCTGGGGTCTGACCCTACATAACGAATTTTTGGAACCTTAATAAGTACACATGTGTGGAAGTACATTCAGAGAAGTAGATTGATCTTCCGGGACCTTATGCTTGCAATTGGCTGTATCACATAGCTTCCGCTCTTGCTTAACTAATGATGCAGTTCATACTCTAAAGTTCATGCTGATTTTCTCCTTTTTTGAAATCAATCAGAAAATAGTAAAGGCCTTACAATTTTTTTACGTGTGGTTGTGTAATGAAATATATTAGGAATTAAATAAAAAAATATTGTTACTTGCTGATGTAGATTTCCGCTTCTGCAACATCTTAGTTTCATGCCTGTGATTTCATTAAACTCCTATGTTATCTTATGAAGATACACCCGCGATCTATTCAAATCACCAATACAGTCTGTATCAGTTCCTTCGGTATTGATTGTATCTGTGGGTATTTTGTTTAACCTTTCACATGTCATCCAGGATATTGAGGTTAACAATAGAAAAGTCAAAGTCCACCAACAAAACGGGGTTTTTGATTTCACTGAGTGGAAGAATCTGAGAGTAGGAGACATAGTGAAGGTAGAGAAGGATGAATTCTTTCCAGCTGATCTTCTCTTGCTATCATCTAGTTATGAAGATGCAATCTGCTATGTTGAGACCATGAACCTTGATGGTGAGACGAACTTGAAACTGAAACAAGCATTGGAGGTAACCTCAGGTTTGCATGAGGACACAGACTTCCGGGACTTCAAAGCGATCGTGAAATGTGAAGACCCCAATGCAAATCTGTATTCGTTCGTTGGAAGTATGGAATTTGAAGAGCAACAGTACCCCCTTTCTCCTCAACAGCTTCTTCTTAGGGATTCAAAACTGCGGAACACGGATCATATATACGGGGCAGTTATCTTCACAGGGCACGACACGAAGGTTATACAAAACTCTACTGAACCACCTTCAAAGAGAAGCAAAATTGAGAGAAAGATGGACAAAATCATCTACTTCTTGTTCTTCATTGTATTCTTGATGGCTTTTGTCGGGTCCATTTTCTTTGGCATACATACCAAAGATGATCTGCAAAATGGGAAGATGAAGAGGTGGTATCTTAGGCCGGACAGTTCTACAATTTTCTTTGACCCTAAGAGAGCGCCAGCTGCTGCAATCTATCATTTCCTGACTGCAGTGATGTTGTACAGCTACTTCATTCCAATTTCACTGTATGTATCCATAGAAATCGTCAAAGTTCTTCAGAGCATCTTCATCAACCAGGATATTCACATGTACTATGAAGAAACTGATAAACCAGCGCATGCGCGTACATCTAATCTGAATGAGGAACTTGGGCAAGTTGATACAATACTTTCTGATAAGACGGGAACTCTGACTTGCAACTCGATGGAGTTCATCAAGTGTTCGATTGCTGGGACGGCCTATGGACGTGGTGTCACTGAGGTTGAGAGGGCTATTGATCGGAGGAAGGGTTCTCCATTGGCTCATGGGGAAGGGAATGGCAATGACCAATTTGAGCACTCAGCTGATCCAAAGCCATCGATTAAGGGATTCAATTTCAGTGATGAGCGAATTATGAATGCGAATTGGGTGAATGAGCCTCGTGCAGATGTCATCCAGAAGTTCTTTCGTGTGCTGGCACTTTGTCATACTGCTATACCTGAAGTGGATGAAAAGACAGGAAAGGTATCTTATGAAGCTGAATCGCCTGATGAAGCTGCTTTTGTCATTGCCGCCAGAGAAATTGGTTTCGAGTTTTACAAGAGAACACAGACGAGTATTTCATTACATGAGTTTGATTCGGTAACTGGGCAGAAAGTTGAAAGGTCGGTGTCTTTCCCTTCATCTCTATCAAAAACAAAAGAAGTATGAAACTAGTCTAGCCCATATGAACCATGCTGCAGTCTACTGGTTGTCACTGGGATTCTTGTGATCTTAGTGGCCTATAGCCCCGAAATATAAAATAGAAACAAACTCAGATGCTCTAAAGTAGTTAAATTTCGCACCCCTTTTGTAATTCAGAGGAAGAGTGATGGATGGATGAGCATTAGTATTGCTCATCCATCCAGCTTTTCAATGTTAGATTTTGAAGTCTACCCTTTCCGGTGAATATACAAATTTTTACCACTTAGTTATTTTCTTAATAGTATTGCTTTCATCTGCAGGGTGTACCAGCTTTTGAATGTTCTAGAATTCAACAGCTCAAGGAAGCGGATGTCTGTGATAGTGAGAAGTGAGGAAGGAAAGCTACTAGTATTGTGTAAAGGGGCTGACAGGTTTGTTTTCAACTGCCCAATTCAAGGCTTTGTCCAATTCCTCATTCATACACTTCACTGATGTCAGAACTTGCACTAAATAATTCTATGCAGTGTTATGTTTGAAAGGCTATCAAAGAGTGGCCGGGAGTTTGAAGAGACCACCGTGGATCATATGAATGAGTATGCTGACGCAGGCTTGAGGACATTAATACTTGCCTATCGTGAACTTGAAGAAGATGAGTACAGGACGTTCAATGAGAAATTTAACGAGGCCAAGAATTCGGTTAGTGCAGAGCGCGACTCATTAATTGAAGAAGTGATGGAGACAGTTGAGAAGGATCTGATTCTTCTTGGTGCCACTGCTGTTGAGGACAAGCTGCAGAATGGGGTAAGACAAGAATCATCAAATTAATGAGGTAGTCAGCCATCAAAGAAGTAAAAATGACTTTCCTGTGTCTTTGCTGGTAGGTTCCTGACTGCATTGACAAACTTGCTCAAGCTGGGATCAAAATATGGGTTTTGACGGGAGATAAGATGGAGACAGCCATCAATATTGGGTATAGTTTGCACATGTTATCTTTACGTCGATATCATTCGTGAAGTCTTAACCTCTCTATAATGATTCGTCATTCTAATCTCTGAACGCAATATATTGCAGGTTTGCTTGTAGCTTATTAAGACGAGGAATGAAGCAAATCATAATCACTCTGGAGACCCCTGACATTCTAGCATTAGAGAAGGCAGGAGAGAAGACTGCGCTAAGAAAGGTATGCCAGAACATGGAGAGAGAAGGGGGGGGGGGGGGGGGGGGGACAGAAGTGTATAAATCAAGTCTATAAAAGATATTCCTTTCCTAACATGTGCAACTCTTGGAAAACATTTAAGCCCCTCATCTACTGCATCGAGAAACCAATTAGTAAAGGGGATGTGAACTCCTTTACTCTGTTTGCCATCTTCCTCTAAGTTAGTTTTACCAACGCTGAAAAGTAAAGTGGAATAAATTCGTTTTCTTACCCTTGCTGAGTTTCTGTGGACTTAATGAACTATTGCTGATTGATCCTTCAGGCATCAAAAGAAAGCGTTCTTCATCAGATAAGTGAAGGGATGGCTCTGCTCAGACAATCAAGTGGAAGCTCTGAAGCATTTGCTTTGATTATTGATGGAAAATCACTTGCCTATGCGTTGGAGGATGATGTTAAGGATAGGTTTCTACAACTTGCGATCAGTTGTGCATCTGTTATATGCTGTCGTTCATCACCAAAGCAAAAGGCACTGGTGGGTCCTTATGTTTAGTATGCATTTCTTATTCAGATCATCGCATCTTTGCTTTTATGTCATTGAAGCAAACAATACTTAACCTAGTAAGTCACATTAAACATTTGAAACTGGTAAATGCAGGTGACAAGATTGGTTAAAGCCGGAAATGGCAAAACAACATTAGCGATTGGTGATGGTGCGAATGATGTGGGAATGCTCCAAGAAGCAGATATTGGTATCGGAATTAGTGGGGTTGAAGGAATGCAGGTAATCATCAGAGTGTATTGTAATTGTATTAATCCCCATTTTCTTTGTCACAATTACATCAACTACCTTCTCTTATTATTTCTTACATTTGTTATCTTTTCTCTGCTTCTCAAATAACAGGCAGTCATGTCCAGTGATATTGCCATAGCTCAGTTCCGTTACTTAGAGCGCTTGCTTCTTGTTCATGGACATTGGTGTTACAGGAGGATCTCAACAATGGTAATGCTCTACTAAATGTAGACACAGGCATTACTATGTCTGATTATGACCAATAAAATGATTAGAAGAGATCTAATAAAGCCCTTTACTTTGTCTAATGATGCTGCTATCTTTCTGCTGCAGATATGCTACTTTTTCTACAAGAACGTCGCCTTCGGCTTCTCTCTCTTCTTGTATGAAGCGCATACCTCTTTTTCTGCACAACCTGCCTACAATGATTGGTTTCTGTCGCTTTTCAACGTCTTCTTCACATCACTCCCTGTACTTGCACTGGGAGTTTTTGATCAGGATGTATCAGCCCGGTTTTGCCTCAAGGTATGTTCACGTTTTAACCAGATGTAACTAGAGTTTACCATAATTGACATTTAACCATGTAGAGGATCAAATCATAGAGCAAAGCAATGTTAGGGTACCAATTTCTTGTGGCAGACATGTTGGACGAGTATGTCAGAACTCTCTTGCTAGTGATCTTATACATTTAGTCACCTTCTTTGGTGAAAGTTCTCTCCTCTTGCATTCTAATTCATCGCAGAGTTGGATAATTGCGGAAAATGCATGGCGCTTTCTACTGGGAACTCCAAACTAAGTTCACCTTAGCCTGTGTACTGATCAGGAGTGTCAAAATCTCTTTTTAGGAAAGTGAAGGAACAAAGATAGTTTTTCCTCCTTACCAAAAAAAAGAAAAAAAGAAAAAAGATAGTTATTCTGGATTTTGTTAACAAGTGAAGTTAATCAGAAAATGATGAAAAATTGCTATTTCCAATACACTACTTTTTTGTTATGTGTAATCACTGCTTTACAAATCAAAACATTCCTAATAAAATATGCTTAACAAGTTCCCTGAAGGTACTCGTTAACAACACCCATTTAATTTTAATAGTGGAAAGGACCTTTATGTTCCTTACAATACTTCACCATATGGTGCCAGGAAGTGGACCAAGTCTGATCATGGGCATGACTTCCAGAGTCTCTGGATGAATATTGCTATAGAAATTAAATTCCATGATTGCAGCTCTAAATTTAATGGATAACATATTTAGCTTGTCTGTTTGAAGATCACGAACCCGATTGTAAATTTTTCTTGCATTTGTTTTGTTGTTGCAGTTTCCAATATTGTACCAAGAAGGGGTTCAGAATATGCTCTTCAGCTGGCTTCGAATCCTTGGCTGGATGTTCAACGGGTTCATTAGTGCAGTCATCATCTTCTTCTTGTGCACAAATGCCTTGGAGCACCAGGCATTCAACAGTGACGGTAAAATCGTCGGGATCGAAATCTTAGGAGCGACGATGTACACGTGTGTAGTTTGGGTTGTGAATTTGCAGATGGCACTCGCCATCAGCTACTTCACTCTAATACAGCACGTCTTCATCTGGGGATCCGTCGCCATCTGGTATCTCTTCCTTTTGGCATATGGAGCCTTATCGCCTGCCCTATCCACCACTGCTTACAAAGTCTTCATTGAAGCGCTTGCCCCTGCACCTTCCTTTTGGCTGGTCACAATCTTTGTGATGATCTCAGCCCTGATCCCTTACTTCTCGTTCGCAGCAATTCAGATGCGGTTCTTTCCCATGTACCATGCAATGATACAGTGGATGAGTCACGAAGGTCGAACGGACGATATGGAGTACTGCGATATGGTGCGGCAGAGATCATTGCGGCCGACAACAGTCGGTCACACTGCACGTTTAGCTGCAAAATCTAGGCGTGTGCAAGATGGAAATCATAGCAGATGACTAGCCGCTGTTACATCTTCTTGCGTTAGGATTTGGCAGACCGATGACCGGAAGTTCAAATACAAAACTTGCCCCGGTGTAGATGAGTTTCACAGAAAATATGTCGATTAAATTGGCCACCTTCAAAGCCAAACTTTGCCTAGGAATCACAATAAAGATGTATAGAAACACAGTTCAGTTGTACCATATGCCTGAGTCTGAAATAGGCCCGTGCATTGTAAATTTTTTGGTGTGCAGCAAATGTATGTAGGACTTAGCAGAGAGTATTCATTGTAGGTGTGGATAGTGTACAGAACATATTACATGATTATGCAGAGGTTAGTCTTTCATTTCTCCTTGATGCTGCACTTGAGTTTCTATATCGAGCTATTAATTTCCTGAAAGCACTCTGGTGGACCGTCACATCATTACATGCATTCATCGATTAATTCTCCGTTTCAGTGAAGTGGAAGCAGAAATTCTGCATAAGCAACTGGAATGCAGAACTGATCATAATGTATATAGGAAATACGTAAATCGTCGCAAGATATAGAGCAAGGAGCATTACGGTTGACAAACATCCAGCTCCATTATTCATGGCAGGGCTAATGAAAAGATCTTCTGGAAATTAAGTTAGGTTGCATTTGAATTTGCCGAAATAAAGATGTTGAGAATTTAATATCTTGCAGCATCATACCCGGTTGACCCATTACAAGTCTTTAAGAATACTCTCTGAGGAATCAAAGCTTGGATTTGGTTTCAGAGAATATGCTTCGAATGATTGTTACTTGTATTGACTTTTCGGTGATCATATCCTACTTGATTGCAATACCTCAGTAAATTAATAAGCTTCCAGCACTAAAATCTCTATCAATTGAGCTGTACAGAGTCAATGCAGAGAAAGTCAAAATCAGAATGGTCCAGGAAGATACAGCCCTCTTTGTGTATTGTTTCTCTGCTGAGCTTTCAATAATGCATCATTCACGAACTCATAAGATTTACTGTTTGATAGAGTTTTTGTGCACAGGTGTTTCCTTAAGGAAGAAAACAGAATCATATTCTTGGTGAAATAACTACTCTGCTTCCGTTGCGCACTCATGATGTTTCATTTTTCTAGATCCGTGACCGACTTCTCTAGTCTCTCGGACCTCGCTCGAAGCACATTGTGCCACCTTGCAAGGACCGTGAATGCAATAGGAGGTATCAAAAGCTTTGGATGTCTTCTCAATTGAAAGAAGGTTGAAAATGTCGAAAACAATTCGTCGATTTGCGACCCTTTGGGAAATCAAGCATATATAATGGATTTACTTCCTCTGATATTTGTAGCTGAAGAATCAACAATTTCGATTAGATGAAACTGAACAACACTGGAATCAAATCCCTGATGATCACATACACATCCTGAGAAGCTCCCTCCATTTTCCCTGCCCCAAAAGCTCCCAAATCCAAACACACCCTTCTGAGACATCTCTTCCAATACCTTCTCAACCTCCTCCATGCACCGCCCGCCTCTCCCCGACACATCTAGGAAAACCCCATCTTCCCCGACTCCTATAGAGCACCCCGGGCTTTCCACAACCCGTCCTTCACGTAAATGCCTTGTCATTTCGAGGCTTTTCCTTTTTCTCCTGGAATGCCGAAACCTTTTCTTGGCGAATTGCTTCGTCTTCTGGAACAGCCGGCGTGGAATTTTCAACAAGACGAAGACGACAATCTGGAGGATCAGGCATTGGCAACAGCACGAGACGACGATGCAATCCGCGGCAAGCGCGTTCCAGTCTTCCATGACTCGTGGATGTGGTTTGGAGGCGAATTATTAGCAGAAGAGATCATCTTAGGTTTAAGAAACAAGGTTCTTTGTCTCTATAGGGAGGTTATCAGGAAGGGTAAAGCAAGCAAGCAAGCAGATATCATGCGGCTAAAGCTAATAAAGGTGGCAATGAGTCATATGGCTTTAAATTGCTTGGCAAATCTTAGGATGCAACCATTGTTTTCAGCTTGGCTTATCAAGGAATGAGAGGAATACTAAATTTCAAGGAAGCAAAAAGTCTTTCTTGTTCCCTGTCAAAATCTGGCAATCTTGGAGTCTACTCTTCAGTTTCAGCTGCTACAGGATGATTCCTGGGTTGCCACGTCGTTGCTTTGATGTGATTCTCACGTCCTTTGTTTTCGGATAAAATACTTTCTAAACATGAAGATTATTGTTCTCATGTCTTCCTTCCCAGATCAAGCAATCATCTGTGCCATAACATCAACTTGATTTAATCCTGTCGGACTTAGCAGGACCATTAAGAAAATTGCAACATTGTAGTTAATAGAGCTTTCTATAATACGAGATCTAATGGGTTGTTCACAGCTGGTCATTGAAAGGATTCTTGCAGTTCAAGTTATTGACCGAGACATAAGCCTTTGGCAGGGATTATAATTTTTCAATAACGCTAATCACATCAAAATTTTAATCACGTAGGTTTATAGGAAGAGATATAGCAATTCGCGGGAGTCATTGTAACGATACAGTTCCCTTCACTGGTTTTGTGCACTTCCGAAGAACGCCGATACAAGAGTGCGACCTCCTCCAAAACTCCAGATTATAACCATCAGATAAACAGTAATGTTAGAGACACAAAACTATCGAGACCGATATTTAGAAGTCTGTGCAATCATAAAGTATTCCTCGCGAAATGACCTCATAAACTTTTGCATACAGATCTCTAGAAAATTTTTTGCCTCTCAAACACTACTCGTGCAAAAATAAAGAAGTCATCCTCTTGCAGACACAGTAATATTATGGGGTCTTTTACAATATTCCCTTTCATTCGGAGTCACGAGCTCGATTCTATTGATGCAGATGCCGACTGTTTGTTCACTGATGCATAACATATTCTTCTCCCCCCAATTTAAAGACAAAGTGAGCACAGGAATGTAGTAAGATATTGCAGAGATTAATTACATTAATGTGACTGAATACAATGAACAAAATTGAATCAATGAGATTTTCACACTATTCTAAACCTCGGAGGCAATAGAAGATACGCTATAATACTGGCTACCCTAAAAAAAATTGCGGTAAGGCAGTGCACTGCTCGACTTTATGAAGAAACCTACTTATATGAAGAAACCTACTTACAGGTACAAGAGAGTGAGTTTTGCCCTTTAACAGCAGACAAGCTCTCGAGAGCCACAGCTCAGACAAGACAAACTCTCTTGATGAAAAATGAATCCTCTCATAGTATTTACCAAAACCGTCCTTCAACTATTTGAGCTACACCGGCTAAAGAATTCTGTACTGTAATTTTGGCTGCCAAAAGCCATCCTCTGAAACAATCTGATTTCTGCAGATTGTTGAGCGGAATTAAACACCTCGCTCTCTCCTAATCTCATTCCATTGGTTAAGTCGGCAGCAGCCAAACTATCAAATGCTCTCACAATCTGCAAGGTATGACCTGACTCAGGATATCTTCACAGACGACAGATAAGTTCCAACCAAAATGCATATTTAGAACTTACCTGTCCCATACGAGGTCTCTTGGCAGCTGAATGTCGCACACAAGCAGCTGCAGCTTCCATCATCCGGAACATTTCGGCTTCAATATAATTTCTTTCAAGCTTTGGATCTGCCAAACCCTCAAATTCTTCATTATCAAGTGCATGGCTCAGCAAAGGTCGAGCCTGGAAGATGGTAGGATATATTAGTTAGTGAAACGAATGTTTCATTATTTACTACTATTCCATTTGCCATGCTTGTGCATTTTGGATTAATCAGTTCATTGAGTTCGACCTGAAAAACACTCAACATTCTAGAGTAGAGGTTATGGTGATCCCATCGTTCATGACCGGGTCCAGTCTACCATAAGTTCAAAGACCACCGAGTACTCTGTTAGACTTGAATACACTGTGAAAATATTATAGTATCCGCAATACGATGAGGTGAGACTAAATGCAATTGGCCTGTTGCCAAACAAGAAGTAATCTAATACACATTATCTTCTATTGAAAACAATAACTTAAGGGAAAGTAGACCCGCTAGTAGTTCCTAAATTTACCAGAAGTTGGCACTTAGCAATTTAGCCATGCACACCTAATAATTATAGACCCCGCAGTTTTCCTGAGAAAAGGTACAAATGCTCAAAAGTCATCTTCATTCTCAATCTCAAGATGAATCTCAAGATGCTTAAAAAGGGTTGCCTTGTTTTCAACCTCTAACGTATATAAGCATCTGTCCTGACTCAGGCCAGAGACATTACATTACCAATTCCATCGCGTAATATTTCCAAAGTCCAATAAATGCTCAGGTCAAATTAAATCCCAGAAAGAGCTCATAAGTAAGATGATATGTTAATGATGGACCCGCATAATAGATTTTGCTTTGATGGTCCGTAAGTTTCCCAAAATCTATTTGCACTAGTTGTTTTCTTCCAATATGGACCTCAATGTCAGAACAGCAGTATAATATATGAGTAAAGACCCATCCAACTATCATATCATAGCGATAGAAAAGCATCATAGTCAATACTAATAGATAAGCTTTACAGGGTGCAAATAAATGCACAATTAGATTGATCTGGCTAGGACATTGTCTTATAAAGGCTCCCACAGTTAAGGATAGACCCCCGATACATAAATTCTGTTTAAGTACTTAAGTAACGGACTCCTTCGTAATTCAGGGCTATCAATGGGCCAAACTCAGAGAATACGAGTATGAACAAAACTACTACCAGATTCAACACATTGCTTTACGTGCTCCACAAAGACAGATGACCAGCATCTGAATTTGCTCTGCTAGATCTAACAGCTTTATCCAAGTCAATTTAATATGGCAAATCATGATCAGCAAACAAAAAAAAGAAAACAAGGATTTGTAACTAACCCATTCAACTAAACTCTCATCTCCCAAGGGTTGTGATGCATCCACAGGCTTCCGTCCAGTTATTAGCTCCAGAAGCACAACTCCGAAAGAGAAAACATCAGATTTCTCGGTCAATTTGCCACTTGATGCATATTCAGGAGCCATGTATCTGAAATGTCACCATGAAGAATTTATGTTAATGAGAACATGCGCAGTAAGTGCATGGGCCAAACAAGCGACAATAGGGTCTCATAAAGCTCAGATAGATGTCCTCTCTAAGCATCACAACTGAAAATTGACAACACCACATACCCGAAAGTTCCCATCACACGTGTAGTGATATGTGTATCTGCATCAAGAGCTAATTTGGCAAGTCCAAAGTCCGATACCTGTTAAGCAAAGAACTAGGCATCAGTACAACCAAACTTTTTTTTCAGAGGAACCAATTAAAGCCTGTCCAATAGGGATAGTAGGCACACCCGAGCTTCGAAGTTATTATCTAGAAGAATGTTTGACGACTTGATGTCTCTATGGAAAACACGAGGATGGCCTGAAAAAGGCAATCAAAATTAAGAAAAAATTACACATTAGTAAATCATGGGACAGAGAAGATTCCATGACAAAGTCTACTAAAAGAAATGTACTGCTGAAAAAGTAAATCGAGCTAATTCACTCCAAGAACAAAAACCTCTTGGAATTAAATCATAATTACATCCTTTCGTCTCTCAAGTGAACAAATAATAGGCCAAGAAAAATAAGTGTATCTGTTAAGCTTATTTTCGTACTTTGCTTTACATTTTAATGGACATCAATAACATGATCCACAAGTAACGGTTGATCTTTTTATTATTTTCCCAAATAACATTGCCACAAAAAGAAAGGGATTTTATTTTGTATTTCTCAGATTAGCTCAAGCTAATGTGCATCAAGTGGCCATCAACAATCAGTAGTTGGAGAACTGGTGCTTACAGTCCTCATGAAGGTAAGCTAATCCACGAGCAGCACCAGCAGCAATCTTAACACGTGTTGCCCAGTCCAGCACTGGCCTACCTTCTCCTACATGTCAGAAGGGAAAAACCACAAATCAGAAGGGGCAGAAGACAATCTGCACAAAGAATACTTTGAGCATCAAAGCACTGAGAACTTTGAGATGAGCAATTACTGTACCATGAAGATGAAAGTAGAGGGTATTATTAGGCACGTATTCATACACAAGCAACCTTCTGGTGTCAGCAATGCAGTACCCGACCAACGACACCAGATGGCGATGGTGTATGCGACTGATGATTTCAACTTCAGCTTTAAATTCTCGATCCCCTTGCCCACCACCAACTTTTAGCTGCTTTACAGCTATCTCTCTCCCATCTGGAAGGAATCCTTTATAGACAGCACCAAATCCACCTTCACCCAATAGATTTTGAGATGAAAAACCATCGGTAGCCTTGACCAGCTCTTCATATGTAAACCATGGCCTGGAATTTCCAATTCCTCCTGGCTCCTTCGGCGAGTAAGCATCACTCCCTGAAGTACTTCTGAGGAGGGGTGCAGAAGAATGTGTCTTGATAACAGATGAATCTGGACACAATTCATAATGTGAACTCATTATTCAAGTTAACAACCACCACATATAGATCCCCTCTTAATTCCACATATACTGGAGAACAAGGATTAAAAGAGGTGAATCTATTATGCCTCTCTACACCAATTCTAAACCATGTTTGGTTTTTCTTCAGAACACAGTTGAAAGTTTAATGAATTTGAAGATTTCAATGTGTTGAATTCCTTATTAGGTCAAACTAGACATCTGATATCATTTGATACATTCATGTTGCGTTGCTTACATATCTTGCGGCGCATGAATGCTTTATACTTTCAACATTAACCACCCCAAGAGAGAAGTACGTGCACTAACCATCATGCCAAATTGGAGTGTGGGTTTTTGTAAGATTACTGAGGCACCAAAACAGAGAGCACATTTTATGAATGAGACCACAGCGCACCCACACAAATGGTACACAAAAGTGTATAAAAGATTTTCCGGAGAGGGGGTAGCATCTCTAGAGTACCTGTTCCAGGGGAAGAGGCCCCGGGTGATGGCACTATGTAGACTCCAGTAAGTCCAGTCACCTTTTTCCTTCGTTTTCTCATGCGCCAGACAGCAAATCCAATAAGGCTAATGAGGATGAAACCCACAGCCATAACAATAGCCACTATGCCAGCTGTTCCTATTCCAGAACCGGAATTCCCTGTCTCATTGGAACTGGAAGTTGATTTAGGATTGTTGCTTGCAGTCGGACCAGTTGATGCAGGGGTTTGAGGGACAGGAGTGGAAGGTGGAGAGAGACCTGACGGAGAGGGTGGAGATGCTGAGATTGGAGGAGAATTTGAAGGCGGAGTTGGTGGAGAACTGTGCGGGGGGGAACTAACCCTAGGAGGTGGAGGTGGTTTAGCCGGAGGAACTGCCAGAGGGGAAGGTGAACTTTTTGGCGGATTTGAGGTTGGTGGTGGAGGTGAACTTTTGGGTGAGGGCGACACAGGGACTGGGGGTGGAGGCGAACTTAGAGGTGGACTTGATGGTGGTGATGGTGGCGGCAGTGGTGAATTTTCAGGGGTATTGGATGAATGTGGTGGTGGCGGTGGCGGCAAAGGTGGACTTTCAGGGCGGTTTGCAGAAGGCGGCGAAGGTGAACTAGGAGGTTTTGCAGTTGGTGGTGGAGGTGAACTAGGTGGTTTTGCAGCCGGTTGTGGTGGAGTTGATGGTGGAGGTGGTGAACGCAGCACTGATGATGGAGGTGGTGGCGGAGGAGAGCTCGTAGGAGTAGCAGCAACAGGTGGCGAAGGAGTAACTGGTGGACTAGGTGACGGTGGGGAAGTTGGAGGAGGAGGTGAAGGCAGGGCCGGACTTGCTGGTGGATCTGATGATTGTGGGGAAGGAGTTGAGGGGGGTGGAGCTTTGGAAGATGGAGGTGGAGGTGAAGTACTACTACGAGGCGGTGCCGATGGCGGCGGGGATGGCGTCGCTGGAGGAGTCTGAGGTGGTGGTGATGGAGTTGAAGGGGCGGTGAAGTCAGGTGGACTTGCCTTAGGTGTAGCGGGAGAGGAAGGCTGTGGCGGTGGAGCTTTGGAAGATGGAGGTGGAGGTGAAGTACTACTACGAGGCGGTGCCGACGGCGGCGGGGATGGCGTCGCTGGAGGAGTCTGAGGTGGTGGTGATGGAGTTGAAGGGGTGGTGGAGTCAGGTGGACTTGCCTTAGGTGTAGCGGGAGAGGAAGGCTGTGGTGGTGGAGAGATGGTAGTTGATGGTGGCACAGCGGAGGGGGATTTATCCGGAGATGGCGAAGTACTTGCCATCTCTGAGATCAACACAACCCAGACAACAGATCGATCAATCTCCAGTTCCACAAATCATTTCAAATCTTGAGGATTCTATTAACATATTGGACACCCCCACATTTCCTTTTCCAGCTAAGAAGACTAAATTTTGAGGACAATCCAAGCGACTAAATCAATTCTTGAGCCAAACCCAAAACCACAAACAAAATCACTTCTCTGCCCCCACTCAGAGGCACAGGAAGACCATTAGTATCAGCCAATGAAGAGTAGAACACAGTTCTGGGAGCGACGGAGCTTATTAACCCAGATGAACCAAGAAGGGCAACGTCATAAGAGAACACAGATCAGCTCCGAAAAAGCAAATGACAGATCACAATCTCCAAAAGAAACAACGATTCATGAGCCATAGACTGAACCTAGCAAAATCCAAACTTTTCTCATTCGATTCAGGACTTGAAAGAAAAAATTACAGCCCGAATCTCCAGTACAGAAATGTAGCAACACTGACCCGAAACAAGCGAGCGTAGGCTTAACCCAAAAATGCTTCAGAATCAACAGAACCGAACCTTTTGCGCTCCAAACAAATCTCTCACTGATTCAACCATTTGAAGTCATCACATTTCATTCTTGAAATTAGACGATGAATGAGTCCTGGAAGCTTCTGTTCTGAGTGCCTCTCCTCTCTCTCTCTCTCTCTCTATCAGAGCAGCTGCAAGGAGGCACACGGAATGTGGGGCCACGGATCCAAAACACAAAGGTGAGGCGGACGTCAAGAGAATACTTTTTGAGGGATTATCCGAACTCAAACGAAGACGACAGTGAAGGTCTACGAATCATTATCATCAAGTCATGATTCAGATAATTCAAGGTTCATAATCAACACGGCCTTCTGAATAGGTTGGCTTCATTGCAACGTCAAATCAACTCGCCTAGATTATTACTTTATCATTTCCTGATGAGGTGTTCTGCTGGGTAACGCCATGCCCTCCTCATTGCCAAGCCAAGATTTTGCAAATTATAATCTATTTCCTTAAAGGTTGAGTCTTTTAAGGGTAGTTTATATATAAGCTCTCTTTCTTAGGCAAGGTATGGATATGTTTTTGGTTTTAGGGCAGTATTTAGTACCCTCGTGATCCGATTTTTTAATCAGGTCCACTTCAAATTATGACTTTTGTTGTATGAGTCGAGTCGAGTCTCAAATAGATCTACTGTTGCAGCGTCTCGAGTTTCACTTCTCTGAATGCAAGTTTTCATCCGAATAAGTTCGTCAACGAGTTTATTTGGATTTCAAATAACTGATATTATTATTATTATTTATTCCGTACGAGGATTCAATAGGTTCATAATCGAACGTTTTAATAATGTGCTTAGTTGTATGGAGCCCCGACTTATTTTAAGTTCGCGAATTTCGAGCTGGGCTGATGTTAAGCTCAATTCATCTCGTGCTCGATTCATTTGGGATTTGAGTTATCGTTGATTCGGGGTAAAAAATGCAAAGTATAAGAAAACTCTAGCTCTCCTTCAGGCTTCAGCACATTGCTGACAAAAAAAAGCATGGTGTACTTTCCGTTTTTTTTTTTCACATTTCTTTTTTGGAAAATTAGCTTAAATATCGTTTAAGGATTAGTCTAAAAGATGTTTGCTGTATAAAAAACCGGTCACCCATAATTCAAATGTTTGATTTTGTCTTTGCGCAGCGTGTGATGCTATAAACAAAATAAAGGTCATATATTTTATTTTTTTGATATCTGTACGTGTTGACTTTTTCCTTTGGGATACACTGTTTGACCGGAATAATTTAGTGGGACAAATACAGCTTGGTCTGCATGGATTTCTTGTGCTAATCATATGATTATTCTTTAATTATAAAATTAAACGCAACCACAAATTTATTCTTAAAAAAGACCCAATTTGTCCTCGTCCAGAACCCAGGACCCGCTCGGATTATAATCTCTTCGGTGCATGGAAGTTAGATGACAGAGAATATAAGAATAACAGCACATTAAACGGGAGATTCTCTATGGTATGGTACATGCACACACGAGTGACTGGGTCATATGCAGAGTGGGTCCCAAATGAAGCTTACAAAAGAATGAGTAGTTCTTAATTAAGGAACTTTTTTACTATGTAAAGCGAGAGCGGGAGCATCCGAGCATGAAATCTTTGTGGGTCTCCCCCGGTTTAGGATGATGGACCCGAGGAACGATGGAATTTTCAGGAGTGGTGGGGTCGAGATGCGTCCCGTTAGATTCACGGGAAAATATTGAGCAGTTGGTAACCACCACGTCATCAGCTCACATGGCATGCGTGAGTCTAGTCAACTCCACTCAAAAGACGACGTCATTTTTCAATCTGCCAGAGGAGAGGAGAGAGAAAAGAAAGCCTCCGGTCTTTTTTTTTAATTTTTCGGCCAGTTCATGCCATAGGACATGTGCTATCTTTTGAATGGAGATGACGAGGCTCACGCACGCCACGTGGGTTGATGACGTGGTGGTTACTAACCACTAAATATGAATCGATCTTTTCGGTGCTCTTGCGACCCGTGAAGTTCCCATCTACATTCTGCTCCACGTTTCGGAGACTCTGCTGTGGTGGCTTGTGATCTTCAACGATTCAAATCATATGCCTTGGCCATGGCCACCATGAACTTATGTGATCGTGAGCTTTTTCACTGCACCACACCAGTCCAGCCGTAATGTGGGACTTTTCCCCCAACACTTCCTCCCCTTTATCTTTCTCCTCCAATTTTTTTGTCGACTCTCTTTTGCTTTTTGTCCTATTCTTTCTCTTTCCCGAATTTCCCTTGCTCTTTGGAGAGAAAAAGAAAATTCTTTTTTTTTTTTTACTGTAGTTGTGGACCGTTAAGATGGTAGAATGTGGAGTGAGAAGGATAACATAGAATACAGACATATTGGCGACTTTTGACGACGGAAGTGTCGGTGGGTGCGTTAGACGAGAGGCCGTAGGTTTGGGCGCACGCGTCTCTACGATTTTCGCCAACACTAACATAACATGCGCAGAGACAACCTTTTAACACATGTATCGTCATCATTAGGCTTCTTTTTGGGTTGGTAGCCATAGCCATAGACCAAATGATAGGTCCATATCTCCAACTACACACGGTCTAGCAACTTCTTCCCAGGTTTCGGAGTGCGGCTATGTCCCAGAATTCAATGGTGGCGTGGAACAATGTTTCGTTTTCCTACCTGGGCTAAAGAAGTGGACGGTGCATCTACAACATTTTGGTGTTACCGCTGTTTTCCCCGTCTGAAATGTCAAGCAGTTTGACAGGCTGAGGCCCTAGAGAGGCATCTGTAGGGCAAATCCAGACTAGAATGATCCGCTTCGCAACAAACACCAATCACCATCCAGGTGCTCAAATCAACAAGAACGTGAACGACGAAGCCGAGCCCGCCGGAGAGAATTTTGTGAACCAATTCTCGAGTGTACGTATACCTTCGAGCCAGCAAAGCACGGTCAAACCAAATCACTGTGCACTTACATGTTCATGGTTTAACCAAAACCAGTTGAAAGTCACCCGTTTAACATCGACTTTTCTTCTCTTGCCGATCATTCGAATTCTACAGCACACGACTCTTCAGCATTGCGGCAGTTGATGTTAGAGCTTTGAGAAAGAGAAGGCTTTGGGAAAGGGATGGCGGGTTGGGGAACTAAGATTTTTGGTTCGGGCCAATGAGGCCGGAGTAGAAGGAATCTTTCCACTTTAAGTCAGAAGATTGTGTCCCTTTGCATAGCTCTAACAGAGAAAAAGAGCATGAAATTGGAAGAACTCTCATAATTCAACGATGGAACTTTTCTGGCTTTCCAAGTTTTGGAATTCTATTAATTAGTTGTAGACGTTTGACCTCAAAACTCTGGCAGTATGCGGAAATGAAAATGCAAGGGGCGCTTCGCAGCGTATAAGAATGCCAAAAAAATGGCAGCCGGAATCAAGAGTTGCTGGATGGCGACTACAGGGACACTAAATTACCCTCGGAGCAAGCAGATTTCCATAATGCATATGACCCAAAAAGGTATCAGCAAACTGAAATTCAATCATCAAATCAATGAGAATATCGCAAGTGCTTTTTTGATTTTACTCTTACCGATGTAAAAGCCGCTGCAAAAGTAGCCATTGTTACCTCTGGCTTGCTCGAAGTATAGCAGTGTAAGCATATCAGGTTCAGAGACAAGTACCATGAGCAAGGGCAATAGGAATTCAGTACTCCGCATTCTCCCGAAAAGGAAAAGGCAAAGAGCATCGGCTGACATAGAAAAGATCCAAGAAAAAGAATACTATTGATGAAGTCATATTTTCCATTGCTAAGGCAGGTTGAGCACCAAGTCAGAAAAATTCATAAGGCTGCTTATCAGGTTGAAAAGCTCAACATCAAAGGATCCTTCATATCTCTCTATTCTATTTTGCTTTGATATATCCATTTCTCACACAAACTAATTTGTGAGAACGGTTTTTTTTTTCCTACAGTTCATGCAACCATTAAAGGAATTTAGTACCTGTAGCTGCGATGGTGGATTTCTGAGTTAACACTCCCGCTGTTAGTGGACCAAATTCAGGACTTTGCTTCTAGGAGAAAAGCTATCAGTTTATACTCCCAATGCTGTGGGAGTAGCAAGAAGGACGTAACCACTTGAGATGATTGTCCATAAGAAACCTTAATCCAGAAAGTTGGGCCCCAACTTGACGTAAAAGAACGGGATTTATTAATGAAGCGGTTAGTTCAGCCCATTCGATAGCCTTGAATTCCTCCTTGAAAGAATCTCGGCTGCCCAGCTCTTTCCTATTTCAGTCTGAAACTTACCTACATGATAGAACATAACGAAAGAAAGACAACGTTAAATCCAAATCCCAAAATAAAGTGAGAAAAGAATCAGAAGAAACCTGCTGTTGAAAGGAAAAACTCATCCAGCACCATCTCGTGTTCTGCATGTACATAGCATAACCTCAAATGAGAGAGGTTCTAGGGAAGTGTATAAGTAGAAACTAAATCAAGGCCAGGAATAGATAGGACATTTTTGCAGTTCCCAAATCTAATTGTATGACTGGAAATGAGCATTCAGACGTGAGTAGAAACTTCAAAAAGTTTGGTGCCATTAAGTATGATAGTGTCATTCAAGAAACAAAATCTCAATCAGCATACTCAAATATGGAAGGGATAAACAGGGAGGGCGAGGAAGAGAGGGGGAGACAGAGACAGAGACAAAGACAGACGGAGAGATGAGACAGATCTTGACAAAAGAAACAAGAAAAATTAGACAATATCACATGACCATATTATCTGTATACCTGCTGTCATAGCTTTTCAGTAGCATCAATGAAATTAAATCAACAAAAGAAAAAGGCAGAGTCATTATAGTGCACTTTAAGCAGATCTGATGATAATGTTAGCTCAAGAAATCCCAAAGTAATACTTTTTGCTTCTCTACCTCCACCCACTAACAGTTCTATTCTATGCCATTAACGTGATGGAATCCTGGTCAGCACAATCATGAGCATACTTTAACCACTGCATTCAGCAGAGAGGATAAAAGTTCAAAAGTATATCACAGTCAAACAGTTAAAACTTTCTCTCACAACCTGGATTCTCCCGTCATGTGCAAATTAACTTGTCATCTTAAGGCTTGCTTGTTTGCTAATACGCAGCATGGTGGTAGAAGGCATAGCCACCTAGATTGGTAAATAAGGAGCCAAATATACATGGAAATGTCATTTTCAAGCTGTAGGGAGATGGGAATATTGACTGGAAAGATTATTCACGATCAAAGCAATTAAAACTAATTGCTCCAAAGCTCTAATCAGCTCACTTGGAATCAGAACTTTTAAATCACCCCATGGAGGTTCTCCAGAAATGTTTGTCAGAAATTTGAGCTTTAATTTTGAAGCGGGCACTAACTCTTCTGTACTGTTGATGATAGCAGCTCATTTTCTTCCCAAGTTTACCAAAGAATGTAATGTACAAAATCTTCTTCATGGTTAACTCAGGTAATATGATTGGTTGGCCAACACGAAACAACAACAGGGAATAGGTAACTACACACACAGCAAATGTCCGAGGAGTCTGCACACACATGGAGAGACAGTAGGTGGATGCATTACCCATCTCATATTCCAGGGCTTGCAGAATCAACTCGACCTGGAAAATGGCATATGTTAGTTTACTTGAATTAAGGAAACCATGCCATCAAGAACAGGATCTGATTTCAACAAGAAGCCCAATAAATTGAGAAGTCCGGAAAAATCGGCAACCAAATGCTTCACATCCATAAATAAATAAGAAACTCTTATTGTTATATGGGAGTACTATAATAGAAGCATAGATGTTTATCGTGCAATCCTGTGCCGCTGAAGCCAAAATATCTTGCTTCAAATTATGTGAAAGGCAAATATCAACATCAAAGCATAGATATGAAATGATGATCAACCAGCAAAGAGCAAACAAGACTACAATAGAAATTTTAAAGAACTGAAGTGTGCCCTGCCGGAAAACAGTAGCTCATAAAGTATTACATGCCAGCAAACACATACTTTGTCAAAATCTTTGACCAAATTAGCCTCTAGAGAAGAATTGTTCTCATACTCAGCCCAAAGTTCCTTGATCTCTTCAGCTACAGAAAGAGAATTTAAATTGGAGTCAAACTAAGGAGCAAAAAGGTAATCCAAGATCTAAAAGATGAGAAGATTAGTACCCCTCATCCCTCCACCAAGAACTTGACACATTTCATCTAAAGCTGCTTGTTCTCTCCTACTCTTTTCCTCTTTAGGCACGCCATCTGCTGGTGTTATATCTCCAACAATAGCTACAGAATTCAAGATGCAACTTCATTCAAATTGATGACACAAAATGAAGCCTGTGATGGTCTTCGGAGAATGAAAACTACATGAAAAATCCTATAACCGAATCACTTCAAATCCTCTCTCTTCTTTACTCTTTTAAATATCTAAGTCTATTCTTTCCTTTCTAATATACCTCTTCCAAATATGAAGATAATTCCAAATAGTGGGCCAGACAAGACAAGACGATAAAATTGAAAAATCTGTAATAGTACTAGTCCTATACAGAATAACAACAACAGTAGCTCCCCGAATAAAATACCCATCCAATTAGAACGGTCTATGGAGATCCAACTGTAAGAATAGAAACAAGAATAAATGCAAGATCATTCCATGTGAGTCATTTGCATTTACAATTATACTATGCATGAACCAACAACAGCAACATCAAATCAGAAAAGCACAGAATGGGCCAACATAATCACAAAATTAAAGAAAACGAGCATGAAAATTAGACAGATAACTATACCTTCAGCAATATCATGCACAATCGCTATCTTGATGCACCTGTGGAAGGGGAAAAGAAGTGACATGAGAACACGAGAAAAGCATAAAAGTGACATAGAACATCCACTGAAAAGTTGGCATGGATGCATGTGCCATTTGGTCAAGAGCATTATGGAAAACAAATCTCCACTTTACAAGGGAAAAAAAAAACATGCATAGTTCTTTCCTGCAAATTGGCTTAAACAGTAACAAACACATTTTTAGAAAGAGTTTCATTGGGATACGAGGTTGAAAACTAGTCATTCATATTGTAGCTACTTTTCTTTTAAGAGTAAACTCTATACCTACTTTCAATCAAATTCAAGTAATTCCAAAGTTCTGCTCATGTAACTTCTAAAATGGTTCAAAGTGAAATTACTCCGTCACTCACCTGTGCGGAAACATAGAGACGGCATGGGCTAACAGGGAATAATGTGAAACTTTATTCAGGTCACACCACATACCACATCAACTTCTCGCTTAGATTTCTAACAGATGGTATGGTACTGATTGACCAAATGGACATCATTTGAGAAAGTACAATAACATAATTGGGAGTTTTAATGGATTAAAAGCAAAAGATGATGTAAGATGAACAACTGTGAATAAATGTCACTCTAAATTTGACAAGAGCAGAGATCTAAGAGCATGATAAGGGTCCCCAACCTTTCCCTATCCAGTCCAGGAAGATCATCAGCAATTAAAGCCATCAATGCCATGCGGTACATATGATCGGCAATTGACTCAGGACCGTCAATCCCTTGATTGATCCACCCTTTCCTTTTGGTTGTCTGTGAAAGAGAGCAAAAAATAATTTCGACTGAACATACTTTGTCAAACATGTCGCAAATCGCAAATTCCTACTTAAAGCATTTTCTCCTTGCTTTTGCTGTCAGCTATTTCTCTAATTGGAAATGATGAGATCCGATGAAACCTAGATACACAAACACAGAAATCTCTCTTGGCGTAAACTCACCATTATTGGTCAGATAGAACTTAGTACAAACACAATGTCATGGCAAATGCTTTGCTCAAGGTCAACTCACAATTAATGTGAAGAGCAGAAATAGGTGTGATAAAGGGACGTGAATGCAAGTTTCAGGACAACTACCTCAAAGCTAGATGTTAGATCAAACTCCAGTACCAGGACCGCAAAAGACTTCGTGCAAAAAGTTCTCACTCAAAGTTCGAACAATTGAACATATTGAACAAGGTTCAACAAGGTAAAGTACCAAAGAAAGTGGAGTACAGCAAACCACTCAGCAAAGTCCTGTCAAAAATCAGAATAGAAAAAGGCAATCTAACGCTTAAAAAACCAAAACTGCTGAAGAACAGACACGAGTGTTGCAAGCTCATGGTTCCAGAGTTTCGACACTCGCTTCATGTCATAACCAAATCATAAATCATGAGAGAGAAAGGTGCTTCCTAAAACACGACCAGAACTTCATTCGTCAAGTTTTTTGAGCAACCAAAGTCAGCTGAACCAGAACCTTAATGCAATCCAATATTACAAGGAAAAAAATTCAAAGCTATCGATAATCAGATACAAGAAGTAGTTAGCACGGACTAGAGCGCATTTTTTTCAATCAGCTCATGCTCCAAGAGCTGCAGACACTGATCAATCGCGATAAAATGAGAGAGGGAACCTAATTGCTT
The DNA here is from genome assembly GCA_029784005.1 of Lenwebbia sp. NSW1173648. Taxonomy (NCBI): domain Eukaryota; kingdom Viridiplantae; phylum Streptophyta; class Magnoliopsida; order Myrtales; family Myrtaceae; genus Lenwebbia; species Lenwebbia sp. NSW1173648. The sequence continues at coordinate 6,294,368 of JARCGZ010000011.1, forward strand.
CACACTTAGCTTTGACCTTCCTCAGACTCGCAGCAAGAGCAAGCGAAATCAAGCCGAAACCGAGAATCTCATGCATACCTTGAGCCGGTGACACAATGTGAGGAAGTCAATGGCCGAAGCCGAAGAACGATGAGCAGGCGATCCAATCGGAGCACCGGAATAATCAGTCCGAAGCGAAGGTTCAAAACCTTCCGAAGAAGGAGAAGAATGCTTGCGAGAGCGCAAGAGAACGATCCTCGGAGAAGCTCCGAGGCGGCGGTTCGGCCCGAGCGAGGCGCGATAGCGGAACGACGGAGGAGCGCGAGGAGCCAGAGAGCGATGGAGCCGAATCGGATGGAATGTCGAAGGATTAACCGCCATTTCTCCTCCCGCGGCGACGAGGGAAGTGGAACGGGAGAGGAGGATTTGGTCGGAGCACTGTTCGTTTCCTACGATGTGGTTTTGGCGAGGACGGTTTGAGGTTGTTGGTCTTTGTCCTCTGTTCGCTATTTTATACAACACTTGCCACCTGCGTTGTGCCTGAGGCATAACTAAGTGAGGAGGCTCTTCTCTCTTCTTTTTTCCTGTTGAACAAAAATTTCTTTATCGAGTCTATTTTTTATGCTATGTTTATTTTACGAAAAATAAATTATTTAAAAAATATTTCGCTAAAGCGTCTCTTGTATCGCTTGAAATTAATAGTTAACGAGTAATGCTTTCATTATCAAAAATAATTTACGTCTAAATATCTTCGTGAGCGATGAAAATATTTTGTACGATTGTTTATTTTTGTAAGCGATACAAGCGACCATTTTTAGGAAAATATATTTCAAATCATTTATTTTTCGCAAAACAAACAGAGCGTAGATGTGCTTAGATCCCCGAAGGCAGGCTCATAGAAACCAATTCACTTGAGTAAGACAGAGGAGAGTGAAGTTTCTATGTGTAGAGATGAAATCCGGAGATCTCTTTATAGTAATCGAAGAAGAAGATATACGGTCTGGGGAAGAATGTTTTTTTTTTATGTCGGAGAAGAAAAACACGTAATGCATGTATTATTTGTAAATCCCATATGCCGCCGTTTAGATACTCGCATGCACACAAATTCTCTAATGTGGGGCTCGAGTGCCACTTTTATTTTCCTTTTTCAAAAGCTTTTTGTTAACAAATATATCTTCACGGCACTAAAAAATATAAATAAGAAAATCATGTCATTTTCAATTTTTTTTTTTGTGGTATGCGAATGAAAACAGTTTTGTTATTAATGTGGACACCTTATTTTTATAAAGATTTTAGGAAAAATTACACAAATGGTTCATGAACTTTGATCCAATATGCAATATGGTTCTTGAACTTTTAATTTGACCAATATGATCCCTGAATTTTAGCCTAATGTACAATGTGGTCTCTGAATTTTCAATTTGTTCAATATGGTCTTCGAACTTTTGAATCGTGTTCAACTTAGTCCCTGAACTATAAGAAAGTGTTCAACGTCGTCCCCTGAACTCGAATTAATGGAATGATTACGTTGAACATCTTCATATAATTCAGGGATTAAGTTGAACATGTTTCAAAAGTTCATGGACCATATTGATCAAATTAAAAGTTCAGGGACGACATTGCACATTAGGCTAAAGTTTATGGACGATATTGATCAAATTAAAAGTTAAGGGACCATTCATGTCTATTGGAATTGATTGCACCAATAAAGAGCAAATCAATAATTGCCTTTAATGTATTAAATGATTGCTATCAGGGGATTTATTTCCTATTCCAAAAGAGCGAAGATTGCATATTATATATTCTCTCAATTGAACGTAGGTCGTTCAGAAAAGAGCAAGAAAAGAAACGCTTTCCAAAAACTCTCAGTGAAAACTCTCTTGAAGAACAATATCATCTGATTCAGTTTTCTCATCTGCTCTCTAGGCTTTTAATATGTGGCATCGAGGTATGTTCATCAATCGTGATATATTTCTCCGATCAGTGATTCAAGATGATTCTTGGGCATGTAATTCCGTGTTTTGTTTTTTTTCACTGCGTATAACATGAAATTGGTTGTCGATCTGTTGTAGTTGTTGATATTACGTTTTCGCTACATGTTAGATTTGGATTAGGGTATATATGTTTAGCCCTTCAGTGTCATTATCCCAAGATTTTAAAAGGGTTGACTTGCAATAAAACCATTACTAAAAATTCGATTAAGGGTTACAATGGAGTTGTACCCGTCGTGAGCTCTCTAACGATGCCCGATTTGTGTCCTCAAGATATCGCAATTTTTAATTACGACCATTCAATCTTAAGACGGACGTCGATTCTCCAAATACTCCATCCGCTCTTTTCCTCTCTCCTTCTCTCTCTAAGGTTTGCAACATGTTTTTATTGTTTACTCCACCTCTAAATTTGTCCGGAAAGCGTGTCGACGTGGCGGAAACGTGTATGGCCATGTCATCATTTCAGTCCAATTAGATATCAGAAGGACTAATTTGAATGAATAAACAAATAATTCGAGACTCCGGTTGCATGGATAAAAAGTTCAAGGCTGCATTGCGCGTGTAAGAAAAAGTTGAAGTATTTTGTTATACCATTATGCCTAGGAAAAATGACACAAATAGTTCCTAACTTTGGCTTAATAGGCAATATAGTCATTGAACTTTTAATTTGTTCAATGTAGTCCATGAACTTTACCTCGATGTGCAATGTAAACCTTAAACTTTTTATGGTCCCTGAAACTTTTGGTACATGTTTAATTTAGCCCTCAGATCATAAAACAATGTTTAAAGTTGTCTCTGCTCAAGAATTAATGGAAGATAAAATTGATTATTTTCATGTAATTCATAAATTACATTGATTATGCCTCAAAAGTTTAGGGATACATTTAAAGAAATTAAAATTGCACGTTCGATTAAAATTCATATATTATATTGAATAAGTTAAAAATTCAAAAATCACGTTGTAACGTTTGGCCAAAGTTGATCACTATTTTTGTCATTATCCCTTGTGCCTATTGGCTAGTCATGAGTCAGAGAATCTCACTTTTCATGAATTTAAATTCCCTGATGGTGCGACTGTATGAAGTTTCTCGCCTTTGCTCTGTTCCAGGTTCAATTCGATTCCCAGAGCTCACGCAAAGAAGAAACCCTCCGCCACGAACCCAAATGAAGAAGACGAGAGCTGACGCGATGGTCATCCCCGACGACCTGCTGATCGAGATTCTCAAGAGACTGCCCGTCAAATCTCTGTGCAGGTTCAGGTGCGTCTCCACTCTCTGGCGCTCCCTCATCTCCGACCCACGATTCATGGACGCTCATTTGGCTCACTCCGCGAATCGCCCGAGACTCCTCGTCACTTTGCCGGTCCAGCAAATTCCCCGCCCACAAGGGCGGTGGCTCCTGTCGGCCGACCACCCCGAATCCGGAAGGGACCGCCCCCAGACAGCCATACCTCACTTACTCGTCCCCGGTTCGCCCGAACACTACGTTTCACAGTCTCTCAACGGCCTGATCTGCCTCGAAGTCGGGGGTTGGATCAGTATCTGCAATCCCAGCACTAGAAAACTTGTTACTTTGGGACAGATTAGGGGAAAGAGCGGTGGGGTCTATTCTTACCGGAGGCTTTCGTTCGGGTTCGATCCTGTCGGGAAGGAGCACAAGGTCTTCAAAACATTGGTGAGTGGTTCGGGCAAGCCCGACCGCGGGTTGGTCATGGAGCAATTTGTGTTCACCCTGGGGTCCAACGGGTGGAGGAGGATCGAGGGTGGTCCTCCTCATGTCAAGCATGACCCGGAAATTTGCTTCGATGGGGTCATATATTACATAGCCTGGAAGAGCTTGGGTGCCTTCCCTAGGGGGGAGTACTTGGTGGCACTCGACGTCAGGACGGAGAGCTTTCGAATGATCGCGAGTCCTAGTGGCGGCCATGTAGATATGAGCAAGAGGCGCCTCATAGAATTTGAGGGGTGCGTCGCATTGGTCGATTGCTCTAATCTTAGGTCTGAAGATGAGGTCCATATATGGATCTTGGAGGACTTCGACAGGGAGATCTGGAAGAAGAAAGTTGTGGTCTTGCCAACGTGTTGGAAGGAGATTGTTGCAGACCATGAAATGTTCCCAGCTGGTATGGTTCGCAGCACTGGCGAACTGTTGTTCGAGCCCTGGTTCTTGTGGAAGCCGGTGTGCTTGTTTTACTACAGTCTGAAGACCAACAGCTTTAGGATTAGCGAAATCGGCGGATTCCCCGAATACGAATCAGGGATGCCTCCCGAAATGTACGGTTTAACGTTTACCGATCACGTGGAGAGTTTGCTGCCGGTGATGAGCCGTTCCAGTAAAAACATAGCCAGCCATTTTCCTTCAGGCTGAGCTCTGATTTGCAACATGTTCATCCATTGGTTCTGCAATTTCTCCCTTTCTACTGTCTACATACACATAACTAGATTCCGGAAATGGAAGCTGAACTCTGTAGTTGGATGTTGGCTCTTTGTTTGGATGAACCTGTAACTAGATGTACATTGAGACACCAGGATGATTGAAACTTGAATTGTTTTCAATTCATGAACCAGGCTGATGAATTTCATTGCTTTTGCTTCAATGAATATAGAGCATGGATTTTGCTCTCTGAATTGGCAGCTTTCATGTGAAATGTACTTATCAGCCTTGAATAACATGTCTAAGAGCTTACATCTTGCTCTTTGAATTTGAAGCTTTCATGTGAAAAACACCCATCAGCCTTGCTTGTAGTTGAGAAGTGTAAACGCAATCATGGTGTGTGTTTTATGTTCGTACTTCCTCCTAATCGGTTTTTCCACAAAAAATAGCTCCAGCTTCTCATAAAAATTCCTCAGCAGGACAAATTGGCCAACGACAATAGCCACGTCAGCCAAAATGATCAACCCAGCCCAAGCAAAATGACATTTTGTCCTGCTCGCCCTTCAACCAAACGTCGTCGTCCGGTGGTGCCTCTCTGTCTCCCAGGTGAGAGATCCATCCAGCACTTTAAAACAAAATCAAATTGAGAGAGAGACGATTAGATGATTCAACGTGCGCCTCCACTCGTTTCGTTGCTTGAAGAAATCACACATCTTTCAGCTATCGTTGCTTCGACATATGATCTGTGAAATGTCGCATTTTTTTTTTAATTTCTTTCTTTAGTATTGTTGCTTCCAGATGGAGGGCAATTTCACCATATATTTAAACTTGGGTAGAATAATAGAGTTCGGTGGAGTGCCAAGTATTGAGATGCACGAGGTAGTTGTGTCACATAGTCTCATATCGAAAAATTGGGGTGGTGTGGAGCATTTAATATATCCTAGTTGACTTATAACTCTTTAGCTTAAGCTTTTGAGTGAAAGTGGATTCGTCTGGATATGTTGACGGGCTCGAACTTGGACTTCATCTTTGGCGATCTCCCTAGGTAAATGTATCGGATTTCTGTTAAATGGTACCAGAGAATGCCAAGTAATGCACGCATGACTTATGGTAGAATAGTGCACTGGTTATTTCGAATAATACCTTATTAAATTAGTGGATTCCAATCGATATACAGCGGATAGAATGTCTTACTGGATACCTGGATTGAGCTGAAAGGATGGGGTTGTTTGGATAAGATCAGAGAGGATGTTGGAGTTGAAGGGTCGAGTAGCAGCAGTAAGCTTTTATTGATGTGTTTTTGTTGAAGGGAAAATTCATGCGAAAAAACATTGTCGACGATGAAGATAGTGACAACAAGAGTATTCCTAGTACGGATGGGCAGGGAGATGATTGGGATAGTGACAATGAGAGTGATGATCCAAATTATGAACGGATGGACGAATGAAAGCGACGATTTATTACCCTTATGAGATGATGATTCTATCGTGTTGGGGGATGAAGAGTTTGTGCACTACACAAGGCTAAGGCGGCAGCACCGAGAAGGTGATGATGATGAGTTTCTAGAGGATGTTCATGTTGCTGCTGTTGCAAAGGGTTGAGGGCGGTGGACGGTCTGATGCAGGTAATATAGGGGATGAGGAGGAAGGATCGAATGACTATTTGAGTTGGTACTAGTACTGATGAAGGGGAGGGACTTAGACACAGCCCAAATGGCGACCCCAAAGACGTAGTATTGCAGGTCGGAAATAGATTCACCGGTGTTGCCGAAGTTTCAAGCAGCATGCAATCTTAAATGGTCTCGAGGGAGAGAAGGATCGATGGCAGGTGCATGGAGGGAAGTGATTGAAAACTTGACGCTAGTCGGGTATGGACGGAGAAGAGATTGGTTTTGAAGGGAGTCCGCGCAAAAAAGTGTAATAGAAGCCTTGCAAGCGACTGCGACATGGCTTGCAGGAAGATGAGTACTTGTTCAAGATGAGAGCCAATCCATGATATATAGTTTCAGATAAGTAGGCTGATGCTAGAGAGAGAGAGTCTGGTGCTTCTTATTACAAAGAATAAAGGGAAAATTTCAATTAAGAGCCCGAAGTGCTCTCATTTTCTCAAATAATGGCATGAAGTAGACGTTGTTTCAAATAAGGGCTTGAAATGAGCTTATTGTTTCAAATAAGGGCTTGAAGTGGCTATGACTATTTCAAACGAGGGCCTGACTTCGTTGGCCGGTCGGCCAAATATTCCGACCGATGAAGGGCATTTTCGTCTAAATACAATTTAAACTTAATTTTTAGTTTTAAAAAAAAAACAGAAGAAGAACACGGAAGAAGAAGAAGAAGACGACACAAGCGGGAGGGTTATCAGGCATGGCGAGAGGGTTGTCGGGCATAGCTGGTAGGGTCGCTAATAAGGTGTCGGGCATTGCTGGCGACACAGCCCACCGACTAGATAGATCTGTGCAAGAGTCGCCGGCCCGCGCCTCTGGTCGGCGAGGTCGCCGCCCCTCGCGAGGTGCTGACGACCCCCTCGGCAATGCCCGACGCCCTATCGGCGGTGTGTGGGGCATCCATAGGCGAGAGGCAGCGGCTCCGCTGCCTCCCGTCTACAATTCTTCTTCTTCCTTTTTTTTTTTTTGAGTTTTTTTAATATTTCAAAAAACATAAAAATAAAAAATAAAAACAAATGAAAAAATTAAAAAAAAAAAAAGCAAATGACGAAAATGCCCTTAATCGCTGGTGTGTCAAATCCTTTTTTGAAATTGATATTGACACTTCAGGCTCTTATCTGAAACAATATCCACTTCAGGCCCTTGTTTGAAACAAAGAGGGCACTTTCGGTATTTTTTTTTTTGAAATAATGTCCACTTCATGTCCTTATTTGAGAAAATGAAGATACCTTATGCCCTTATTTGAAATTTTCCAGAGAATAAATGTTAAATTGAGCAATATGAATAGTGTTGGAGAAGAACAGAGGAACCCAATCAAAGACATCATTAGTCGTTTAAGATCATACAAGGCCGAGTTGACGGAAGTACCGAATTTACACATTTCAATGATAACTTAGATTTGAAAAGGTTTTTTGCTATGAAGATAATCATATTATTAGTACTGTAATTATTCTTTATTGTTGTTATTATGACCTAATATTTTTTAATTATTATTATTTCTTTCGCTTATATATTTAATGCGCGGATTCTAATTTGTTTTTATCGTATTTGGAGGCAAAAGAGCGATTTCGCTAAAAAAAATCAAGAAATTCTATAGTTTTTGCCTTTGAAAAATCACACGTTAGGCAAGTGCAAACGGAATAGGAACTCAAGTTTGACGGCTAAAACAAAATGAGGATTTGGTGTCACGGTGGAAAGTTCAAGTTGCGAATATGGATGAGTTCATGAGGATTTTGTTTAATTTTCCCCAGCAAATATTTTAGGGTTTCAAAATTTTCGAACAAAATTCACAAGGCATTAAATGGCTTAAAAGTAGATATTGATAACGACATCGAAGATGGACCACGAGATAGAAAATTTACTTGTTATCCAAATGACAGTCCTTTTCTTGCACGGCTGGATGAATAAGGGTTTTTGCACGTGTATACACTAATTGGCTCGTGAAATTTTCAACAAAAATACAGCATTCCTTTGTCATCCGATGATAAGTAGGCTTGTCTAATCTTAAATTTGCACGAATTTCTTTTTATTATTGCCTTTTTCCCTCTTAAATGAGAAATGTATATATAGGAATACGATTATAAAGAGGCCTAGAGCTCTGTTTGGTTCAACATTTCAAATGAGCTTTGGGGCTCTAAAGTCTCTTGGCCAAATGCAAATGTTATTTGGCTACTTTTTTGACACACTTTGGGGAGATGCAATTTCATTTCAAATGCCTTTAGCCGGAGGTACTTTGGGAAGTTGCATTTTCTAAATGCAACTATAATTTTTTATTTTATTTTCTCTTTTTTCTCCTTCTTCCTTCTTCCTCCTTCCTCCGCTTGCCGCCGTAGGCCATCGCCGGATTGTTTTTTTTTCTTCCTAAATTTAAACAAATTAAAGTTAAAAAATATTAAATTGAGATACCAAATATTAAAAGTTTATCAAACAGCATTTTTCCCAAAATTGTGTCTAAATACACTTTTTAATTACAGTTTACACAACAGTATTTGCATTTCACCAAACTCCTCAAAGGTATTTGCACTTTCTCAAAGTCCCTTAACCAAATACTGAACCAAACAGGCTCTAGGAGGAAATGTATAAAGCCCTAAAAGCCATCAACCCCAATTGAGGATGAATCTTTTTCTTCCTGTCACAGGGCTAAGTAGCACCGACACCGACACCCGAAACGCGACACGACACGACACGTCATTTCTAAAAAAATAGAGGATTCCGACATGTTGGGACACGTTGTATATTAAATGTATATTTTTATATATACATGATTATATGAAAATATCAGTGAGTTTTTTCTTATTCTTCTTTATTAGGGATTCATGATTAAGTTTTTTTTTTTTTTTGCTAACTGGGTATATTAATTTTGAGGTGACTGGATAAATGACTCAAGTATATGTATCTTTGATAAATCTACATTTTGACCCTTAATTTATTGAAAATGCTTAAAATTGACCCTTGCGTGTCGAAATGATGTGTTGGGATGCTGAAATTGCGTGTCTAGAGTGCTGATCACATGTGGATCGCATGTCGAAGAGTGTCAGAGTGTCGGACACGATACGAAGGCCTCCGAAGAATGTTGGTGCTTTCTAATCCCAAGGAATACCCCGTGTTTTACATCCCAGAGTAGATGTAACCTTTTATGGTCTTGCTAAGGACCAAAAGCGGCAGAACTTAGAAGATGAAGAAACGCGCCGATCGGAGGAAATCCTCCGGGACGAGGGATGACGATTCAATGATCCTCCCCGAAGACCTGTTGATCGAGATCCTGAAGAGACTCTCCGTCAAATGCCTCTGCCGGTTTAGTTGCGTCTCCACTCGCTGGCGCTCCCTCATCTCCGACCCTCGCTTCATCGACTCGCATCTGACTCACTCCGCGACTCTCCCGAAGCTCATCGTCAGTATGCCCGACCCAAATGCCTGCCGCTGAGGAGGCCTATGGCTGTTCTCGGCCGCCCAATCTGAGCCTCCTCGGGAGGGTCAACCCTGTTGTCGTTACTTTTTGGCTAAGTTCGTACAGAAAGACATGTGAACAAATGACTAACCTGCAGTCAACGCGAAGTAGAAATCAGAATATTGATCCGAGCCCAACGAAAGTCGTTGTGTCCTTAAGACGAATTTGCCCCCTCAATCTGTACCCGAGGACGTCAGACAATTGTCTCCCAGGGTAGAACGGATCGCGTTCCTTTGAAGCGGTACGTCTTCAAAAGACTCCTTCGAACGCAAATTTGTAGAACAATCGCACAAATGAAGATGAGTAATGTCTTGTGAAAAAAATGTCAGTAGTTTTTAAAAGTGACGGTCGTTCTTTGTATTTATAGACAATGAAGTGAAGAGTCGCGAAGCAGAACATGTCTATTGATGAAGGGATGCGAACCAAAGAAAACTGTTCTTGTTCTATTCGAACAGACACGTTCGTTCGCTTTATTCCGAACGAACATGTATGTTCGTCGGTCTAACATGTCTATTCGCTCAACACTGAACAATCATATCTGTTAGGATGAAAAAGAATGTCCAATATGTCTATTCAAATCGTGTCCCTTCAATTTAAAAAGAATAGAATAAAAATAAAATTGATGGAATTAAATAAAGGCGCGGACCCGGGCCCGGCCCGAACATAACCGAGCCGAGCCGAGCCGGCCGGCCGGCGGGCGGGCGGCGGCGGCGCGCGCGCGTGTGGACCGATCCACCTTTGCGTAGGTCCTCTCTCGTCCACAAAAGTGGGGTGCCCCTTGGGGCCCAAACCCATTTGTGAAGCTCCAATATTTAAACCCATCCACCATCTACTCTTTTTCCTATGTGGGACTCTCCCTCTTTCATTTCTCATTCACTTCCCATGGGATTATTCATCAAATCCCAACAATCCCCCACATGAATGAGATGTTCAGATATCACGACTCTTCGTGTATGCATGAAATGCAATGTGCGATTATTCCATGAGAGAACATTGCATCAGGATAAGTAGTCTGAGACTTTGAACTTTCCCTAGTGAAACCTATCGGGATTACTCGGTCAATCAGTAGACTTGATGTCTTTGAACTGTCGATCTTTGGTGTAAGCCTAGACAATAGAAATCACACAACTGTCTCTCGAACAAAGTTGGTTCTCATTGTTGTGTTCGTTTTGGCCATGAACACCGCCTGGTCTCATGAGTGTTTTAGAGAATTCGGCCTTTTCAATTCTCATAGAAGCGGCCCTCACTTCACACTCACATAGGTGATTTCTGAATATATAGTATATCACATACTCAATTCAGAATCATTAAAAGATTTCGCTTAACCTTCACATATTAGTACTGTCTTCATCTAGGAATGAGTAATAAATTACAGTACTCTTCACAGTCTTCATAACTTAGTTGTCCCTTGGAACCTAGATCTTGGGATCTCTAGTCAACTAGGTAGGGTATCCGCTATGACGACTTATTTATAAGCCTTAAACCCATTCCTTTCGATGTTTTCACAACCATCTCTCTAGGTAAGCCTTTTGTTAATGGATCCGCAACATTATCTTTTGACTTCACATAGTTAATCGTGATAATTCCACTAGAAAGAAGTTGTCTTACAGTGTCATGTCTTCGACGTATGTGTCGAGACTTACCGTTATACATGACATTCTTCGCCCTTCCTATTGCCGCTTGGCTATCACAATGAATGCATATAGCTGGCCAATTAGGAATATCTTCCAAGAAATTTCGAAGCCACTCTGCTTCTTCACCGGCTTTATCCAAAGCTATAAATTCTGATTCCATAGTGGATCTAGCAATACAAGTTTGTTTGGATGATTTCCATGACACTGCTGCCCCACCAAGTGTGAATACATATCCACTTGTCGATTTTGTGTCTTTAGTGCCGGTTATCCAATTTGCATCACAGTATCCTTCAAGTACCGCTGGATATTCTGTGTAATGCAAAGCATAATCTTGAGTATGCTTTAAGTAGCCCAATACATGTTTCATAGCTTTCCAATGATTTTCATTTGGACTAACTGTAAATCGACTTAGCTTGCTAACCGCACAAGCTATGTCCGGCCTAGTACAATTCATGACATACATTAAACTGCCTAGTATACTTGCATACTCATTTTGAGCCTTACTTTTACCAGTATTCTTTGAAAGATGTAAATTAACATTTATCGGTGTACTTACTGGTGATATGCCTAGATTCTTGCTTTTTCCAAGAATCTGCTCAATGTAATGGGATTGAGATAGAGATAGTCCTTCAGATGTTTTACGGATTTTAATTCCTAAAATGACATCTGCGATCCCCATATCTTTCATATCAAATTTACTTGCGAGCAAGCATTTGATCTTCTTGATAATCTCACTATCACTGCCCATTATAAGCATGTCGTCTACATATAGACATAAGATGGCAAAGCCATTATGAGTGTTCTTAACGTAAACACATTTATCGCACTCATTAATCTTGAAACCATTTGACAACATAACTTTGTCAAATTTAGCATGCCATTGTTTTGGTGCTTGTTTCAAGCCATATAGTGACTTGATAAGCCGACATACTTTATTCTCTTGTCCTGGAACAATGAACCCTTTAGGTTGCTCTAAATATATTTCTTCTTCTAGATCCCCATTTAGAAAAGCTGTTTTGACATCCATTTGATGAATTTCAAGTCTATACAAGGCTGCTATAGCAATTAACATCCGTATAGATGTAATTCTTGTGACAGGTGAATAAGTATCAAAATAATCCAGACCTTCACGTTGTCTATAGCCTTTTACTACAAGCCTAGCCTTATACTTATCAATAGAACCATCTGCTTTCATTTTTCTCTTAAATATCCACTTACATTATAATGGCTTATTACCAGGAGGAAGGTCAGCCAATTCCCAAGTATGGTTTGACAAAATGGATTCAACTTCACTTTTGATAGCTTCTTTCCAGAGCGGGGCTTCTGGGGATGTCACGGCTTCCTTATATGTTCGAAGTTCGTTCTCTAACAAATATGTCAAACTCAGGTCCAAAAGACGTAGAAGTCCTTTGCCTTTTACTACGTCTAGGTTCATCCTCCATTGGATCACTTCTAGATGTAGTATCTCGAGGCCTCTTATTATTATCAATTGGTTCATATACTATGTTATACGGAAATATATTTTCAAAGAACGAAGCGTCCCTTGATTCAATTATCGTATTAACATGTATATCTGGGATCTCTGATTTGTGAACAAGAAATCGATATGCATTGCTAGTCTGAGCATATCCAATAAAAACACAGTCAACAGTTTTCGGTTTTATCTTAACCTTTTTAGGTTTAGGAACTGCAATCTTAGCCAAACACCCCCACACTTTGAGATAATTCAGGTTAGGCATTCTGCCTTTCCATTTCTCATAGGGAGTTTGTTGTGTCTTTTTGTGGGGTACTCTATTTAAATAAAATTTGCTGTCAAGACAGCTTCCCCCCACAAATTCTGCGGTAAACCAGAACTGTTTAACAATGCATTCATTGTTTCCTTTAGGGATCAATTTTTCCTTTCCGCCACACCATTCGATTGCGGTGTATAAGGAGCGGTAAATTGGTGAACAATACCGAACTCGGTACAAATTTCCTCAAAAGGAAATTCATATTCACCTCCTCTATCACTTCTTATTACTTTTATTTTATTATTTAACTGATTTTCAACTTCAGACTTATAAGTTCTAAAAGCATTCACAGCTTCATCTTTACTGCTAAGTAAATAAATATAACAGTACCTCGAACAATCATCTAAAAACGTGATAAAATACTTCTTACCACCTCTGGAAGGTACTGTTTTCATATCACAAATGTCTGTATGTATTAAATCTAAAGGTTCTGAGACTCTATTAACTACTGAGTTAAAATGAGGCTTAGAAAACTTAGATTCAACACACACTTGACACTTTTCACTTGGACAGTCAAACTTTGGTAATAGTCCCATACTAATTAATTTCTTTATTGACTTATAATTAACATGTCCTAGTCTAGCATGCCAAATATTAGGAGACTCAAGCACATAAGTAGAGGCAACTTTATTCATATCATCCTTGGTTACAACAATCATTACATTCAGCTTGAACAAACCATCACTCAGATAACCCTTTCCTACATACATCTCATTTTTGGAGAGTACAAACTTATCAGATACAAAAACCAACTTGAAGCCATTCTTGCTAAGGAGAGATCCGGACACTAAATTCTTGCGAACGTTTGGCACATGAAGAACATTGTTCAGTGTCACGATTTTCCCAGATGTCATCTTTAGAGCAATCTTCCCAACGCCTTCAACTTTAGAGATCGATGAATTACCCATATAGAGTTTTTCATCACCCCCCACAGTTGTGTAGGACGAGAACATCGATCTGTTTGCACAGATATGACGAGTTGCTCCAGTATCAATCCACCACTCCTTGGGGTTTCCCACCATGTTGCACTCGGATATCATAGCAGACAGATTGATATCATCAACACCATTGGAAATCTCTTCCACCATATTTGCCTGAGTTTTCTGTCTTTTCTTCGCTCTGCAGTCTTTGGCTCGATGTCCAGACTTTTCACAATTAAAGCATTTGCCGACGAACTTCTTCAGGCCTTGGGTGAATCCCTCTCCAGACTTATTAGGCATTTTCCTTTTCTTGTTGGGTTTTGATCATTCTTCAACAACGTTGGCCCTTGAAACCTCTAGGTTCTTGCCAACTTTCTTCTCAGAGAGCCTATTGTCTTCCTCAATCCTCAACCGAACAATCAAGTCTTCAAGTGACAACTCCTTTCTCTTGTGTTTGAGATAATTTTTGAAATCTCTCCAGGACGGTGGCAGTTTTTCAATGAATGCAGCCACTTGAAATGACTCACTTAGAGTCATTCCTTCAGCATAAATATCATGCATAATCACTTGAAGCTCTTGAATCTGACTTAAGACGGTCTTTGAATCAACCATCTTGAAGTCCAGAAATTTACCGACAATGAATTTCTTCAGTCCGGCATCTTCAGTTTTATATTTCTTGTCCAGATTCTCCCATAACTCCTTAGTCGTTTTCAGCGGACTATAGACGTTATAGAGAGTATTATCCAGACCATTGAGGACATAGTTACGACACAGGAAGTCAGAATGCTTCCATGCATCCACAGCAGCAACCTTTTCCTTATTAGTCTCTCCATCGTCCAATTTAGGACCATCCTCATTGAGGAATCTAGCCAGGTTCAAGGTTGTGAGATAGAACAACATCTTTTGTTGCCATCTCTTAAAATCCGTACCATTGAACTTTTCTGGCTTTTCTCCATGATTCGGAATAGGGGTGATCGGAGTCGAAGTCAAAGCCATTTCTATGGAAAATAAAATTTAATAATGAAAACGACGAAGATTAACACGAAAGCCCAACCGAACACTTTCTTCAAATCGTAAACAGTATACGAAATGAACAACTACACAGAATACTCACAATATTCACGAGAAAAAAAAATACGTTTATCTCGGAAAAACAACTCTTATAAACGATACGATAGAAGTTCGAAAAAGATCATTCGAACACCACAACAAAAAATACGAACTAAGCGCAAAAACAAGAAGTAAAACAAAATTCGTCTTAAGATTGTTGTCGTTACTCTTTGGCTAAGTTCGTACAGAAAGACATGTGAACAAATGACTAACCTGCAGCCAACGCGAAGTAGAAATCAGAATATTGATCCGAGCCCAACGAAAGTCGTTGTGTCCTTAAGACGAATTTGCCCCCTCAATCTGTACCCGAGGACGTCGGACAATTGTCTCCCAGGATAGAATGGATCGCGTTCCTTTGAAGCGGTACGTCTTCAAAAGACTCCTTCGAACGCAAATTTGTAGAACAATCGCACAAATGAAGATGAGTAATGTCTTGTGAAAAAAATGTCAGTAGTTTTTAAAAGTGACGGTCACTCTTTGTATTTATAGACAATGAAGTGAAGAGTCGCGAAGCAGAACATGTCTATTGATGAAGGGATGCGAACCAAAGAAAACTGTTCTTGTTCTATTCGAACAGACACGTTCGTTCGCTTTATTTCGAACGAACATGTATGTTCGAATGAAGATGAGTAATGTCTTGTGAAAAAAATGTCAGTAGTTTTTAAAAGTGACGGTCGCTCTTTGTATTTATAGACAATGAAGTGAAGAGTCGCGAAGCAGAACATATCTATTGATGAAGGGATGCGAACCAAAGAAAACTGTTCTTGTTCTATTCGAACAGACACGTTCGTTCGCTTTATTCCGAACGAACATGTATGTTCGTCGGTCTAATATGTCTATTCGCTCAACACCGAATAATCATATCTGTTCGGATGAAAAAGAATGTCCAATATGTCTATTCAAATTGTGTCCCTTCAATTTAAAAAGAATAGAATAAAAATAAAATTGATGGAATTAAACAAACGCGCGGGCCCGGGCCCGAGCCGAGCCGGCGGCGGCGCGCGCACGGACCTATCCACCTTTGCGTAGGTCCTCCCCCGTCCACAAAAGTGCGATGCCCCTTGGGGCCCAAACCCATTTGTGAAGTTCCAATATTTAAACCCATCCACCATCTACTCTTTTTCCTATGTGGGACTCTCCCTCTTTCCTTTCTCATTCACTTCCCATGGGATTATTCATCAAATCCCAACAAACCCCGTATCGCTAGACCTCACTTTTTTCTCCGTGGCTGGACTCCTTCCGTTTCCCAGTCTCACGACGGCCTGATCTGCCTCAAACTCGGCAGTAAAGTCAAGATCTGCAATCCCAGCACCGGGAAGTACGTGACCATCAGATTACCTGGAATAACCACGCGTTCTGGTCCTTGGTCATTTTTTCGACAATCGCACTCTTTTGGGTTCGATCCTATCGAGAGGAAGCACATGGGTGATTAGTTCGGGCGGGCTCGCTCGCGGGTTCGTCATGGAGCCGAGGGTGCTCAATTTGGGGACGAAGAAGTGGAGGCGGGTCGAGGGCTGTGCTCCCCATTATAGGAAGGATCACGACTACTTCTGCTTCAATGGGGTGGTCTATTATTCGGCGTGGAATTTCTCACACGGCTTCCATCGAGGCAATTGCCCGGTGGCGTTCGATGTTAGGACGGGGAGCCTTCGCGCGATTTCTATGCCCGTCGGAGCCGGCGAAGCTGGAGACAAAAAAGTTTACTAGAAGCCTTGCAAGCGACTGCGACATGACTTGCAGGAAGATGAGTACTTGTTTTACTAGAGAGAGAGGCTGGCGCTTCTTATTACAAAGAATAAATGTCAAACTGAGCAATATCGATAGCGCTGGAGAAGATCAGAGGAACCCAATCAAAGAACATCCTAAATTGTTTAGATCATACGAGGCTGAGTCGACGGAAGTACCGAATTTGCACATTTCAATGATGACATAAATTTGAAAAAGATTTTTGTCATGAAGTTAACCGCATCGTTAGTATTGTGACTATTGTGGATTAAAAAATAAAAAATATGAAGCTTTAGAATATTGGGCCACAGTCTCATCTCGTCCCATCGTCACTTTCTTTCTTCTTCTTCCACCTGTTCTTCCTCCAGAACATCCCTCTCAAGTTTCAGAATATGTGAGAGACTCTGATCACGCTCCGTCGATTCTTCACGTGGAGGCACCAGATTTGCTCTTCTCAATTGACCTCTCTACTGGAATCGCCTTAGCTTAGACCACTGCTTCCAGTTCCATCACGCACTGCCCTGACCTCATCTCCGGTCGACCTCGAGCACGGACGAGTCGAAATCTGAGGTTCATGCTTGACCTATTGTCTCGTCGCCACTTCACCCTCTTGACGGCGTCGACAACGAGGCAGAGGGGACGGATGAGGGCGTGATGGAGAAGGATAACGTAAAGAGAGAGGTACGAGGGTGAGAAGAGGGACGAGCCAGGGACAGAGCAAGGCCATGGCACAATATGGGCTGGAGTAGAGGCGTGATGGCGTCGGCGGCTTTTTGAGACGGCGGAGGTGGTTGTGGGGGACCTGGGCGGTGAAGTCGTGAATCCATGCTTGAAGATCTTTTTTAATGTCTAATCTAGTTTTGGCAATGAACATTAAACACTCATTTGGATAATATTTTATTTAAATTCATGTTATATTCGGATGTTATCAAACATCAGATAGAAAATTTAAAATTTCAACGTATTTTTATCCTATCCGACCTTATCTTATCCGGACGACCAAACCCGAATCCGGAAGTCCTAGGAGTAAATGTATAAAACCCTAAAACCCATCAACCAAAACGGCAGAACTCAGAAGATGAAGAAACGCTCCAACCGGAGGAAGTCCTCCGGGACGACGGACGACGATTCGATGATCCTCCCCGAAGACCTGCTGATCGAGATCCTAAAGAGACTACCTGTCAAATCCCTCTGCCGGTTCCGTTGCGTCTCCACTCGCTGGCGCTCCCTCATATCCGACACTCGCTTCATCGACTTGCATCTGACTCACTCCGCCACTCGCCCGAAGCTCATCGTCAGTTTCCCTGACCCAAATGCCGGCCGCCAAGGAGGCCTATGGCTCTTCTCGGCCGACCAATCTGAGCCTCGGGACGGTCAACACCAGATTGCTAGACCTCTCTTTTCACTCCGTGGCTGGACTCCTTACGTTTCGCAGTCTCACGACGGCCTGATCAGCCTCAAAGTCGGCAGTCATGTCAAGATCTGCAATCCCAGCACTGGGAAGTACGTGGCTTTCAGATTGCCTAGAATAACCAGGCGTTCTGCTCCTTGGTCGTACTTTCAACAAACGGACTCTTTTGGGTTCGATCCTGTCGAGAGGAAGCACAAGGTTTTGAGCACACGGGTGATTACTATGGGCGGGCTCGATAGCGGGTTGATCATGGAGGCGTGGGTGCTCACTCTGGGGACAAAGAAGTGGAGGCGGGTCGAGGGCTGTCCTTCCCATCATAAGAAGGATAATGAGTTCTGCTTCAATGGGGTGGTCTATTATACGGCGTGGAATTTCTCACACGGCTTCCGTCGGGACAATTGCCTGGCGGCATTCGATGTTCGGGCGGAGAGCTTTCGCGTGATTACAATTCCTGTCGGAGCCTGTGAAGTTGGAGACAGAGCGCCCGTCCTCATTGAATTCGAGGGGCGCATCGCGATGGTGGGTTATCGCGACGCTCTGTCTTGTGATGAGATTGTCATGTGGATCCTCGAGGACTTCGACCGGGAGATCTGGAAGAAGAGAGTTTTCGTCTTGCCCCCGTGTTGGAAGGAGATGGTCGGGGACCGTCAAGTTTTTCCAGCGGGTACGGTTCGTTCCGGTGAGCTGTTGTTCGCACCTCGAACCTTATCGAAACCTGTGTGCGTGTTTTACTACAATCTGAAGACCAACGGCTGTAGGCGGAGTGAAATTTGCGGGTTGCCCGAGCCTCCTGAATATTGTGTTTTGACCTTTTGTGATCATGTGGAGAGTTTACTGCCGCTGAGAGGTCTTTCCAGTGGAAACTAAGGCAGCCAACTATTCCTGACAGCCTGAACTTCAAACCACTCATCGATGGGTTCTGAAGTCTGGGCTCAAACTGCGTAAGGGCAATTTGTTTTGCAGCTGGAAGATGAGCTGCTGCTGTAACTATTAGGCTTGTTGAAGTGTTAGCTGCTGCATTAGCAATTGATTTCATGTTTACGCATCCGGAAATCTTGCTTTATTGACTTCCATTTAGCTCGCTCTGCCAATCACATTACTCCGAGAAAATATTCAATGACATGATACTCTGTAAAAATAAACAAGCAAGTTTAATAAGTGCCCTCGAAATTAAAATGGCGGCCAGCTCACTCGACAACTTTCTCCGATTCTCTTTCGTTTCCGAAGGAGAAATGAAGTTGGAGAAACCCATGATAACTTCTACCGCATAGTTTCGTTGAGCACTCTACTCTGATTCGTGCAGCAGAAAGGAGTGAAGCTCCGATAACACAGCACATATGTGCGAAGGTTGAGCACCGCTCCACTCCGATTGGTGCAACAGAGAGGTGCCAAGGTCGGGCACCTCTCCACTCCCGTTCACGCATTATGGGGGTGGAGTGCTATGCTCGAATGGGAAGTGGAGCATTGTGCTCAACCTTCGCAGGAGCAGGATGTTGGCTCGAGCTCGGTTCACTCCCATGTGGAAGCTTAATAAATTGCAAGTCCAAAGGTTTAAGCACATGTGATAATCCATATGAAGAAACAGAGTTTCTCACTATTAATATGTCGTAGCCGCAAAAGAACATTTTATGTTTTTTTAGACACAGTAACATGAAAGAAAGAGAGAGGAGAAAATCTGAGAAAGAGGGTGTCGTCTTATTTTCATCATGTTTACGATCGGAGTTTGATTCGTACTTTCTACGTCACGTTTTTCGGGATTGAACTGAACTCGCCTTTTGGTGAGATTTATTCTTGATCTCTTGTGAAGTTCATCTGTATTGCCAAAAAAATGGTGTTCTTGATGTTATTGCTGCTATGTACCTCTAGTATTAACTAGAGAAGAACTTTGTTCGCCCATCACCGAGTGGAGTGGTGCTCGACCTTCACACCTCTCTGCTTGGTGAACCGATATGCGTGCACTCAACCTTCGCATATTTCCATTGCACTAACCGGAGTGGAGTGCTGCGCTTTAACTTTCGCACATCTCTACGACGTGTGCTGGGCGAACCGGAGCATCGAACCTCTCTGCTTTGTGAACTAGAGTGGAGTGCTCAACCTCTGCAACTCGCTGCTGCCGTGCGAAACCATGGAAAACCAAAAAGAGTTGAAGAAAGTAAATTAAAGGACACAGTTTTCAAATGTAAAAGAGTGAGAGAGTGGAGAAAGTTGGAGGAATGAGTCGGCGGCCATTTCTGGTGGGATCAGATGAGGGTATATGCATGCTATTTTGTATCATAGCACCGAAAATTTCTTATCATAACTCCCCGAGACATTCCCCACCTTAGGAGGATTGCTTAGGGGGGATTAAGTTGAGATCGGAGATTTTTCCGATGGCTCCGTTCTTAGGCGTTCCCAAGTACGTCCTGCTGAATCATGCCGTACAGAAATTTGAAGGGCCCGATGCCATCACCTTCTCAGCATATCCAAGAGCCACCATATCAACGTGAATAGCCATGAGAAAGGCAACATGAAAGAGAGCATTTCGTCGGGAAAATTGTCAAAAAAAAAAGTCCTAAAACTATCGTATTTTTGCCAAATCAGTCTTAAGCCTTTTAGTTTTGTCAATTCAATCGTAATCATTTTGCATTTGTACCAATTCAGTCCTAAATATTTTTTTTTGTGCCAATTCAGTCCTAAAATTTTTGCATTTGTGCCAATTCAGTCCGTCCGATCGACTTTGACTGGCCGATGCTGATGTGGATACTGGTCGGCGCTGACGTGGACACCGGCACTTACGTATACATGTGGAGTTGCATTTAAGATTGTCCGGGGAATGCAGAACATGCCTTGCAAGAAATGGTGGTGACTATCGCCGGCGGAAGAGTTGCGGTGGTTAGATGTGGAAACAATGAGGTGATGAAGACGACGTGACCAATATATCTTTTTTTAGCTTTTTATCTTTTTTAATTTTTAAGACAACAGAAAAAATAAAAAAGTAAATGACGATAATGCTCTTGAAGCCACATCTTTTTTTAGACTAGATGACCACTTCAAGCCCTTATTTGAAACTGTTATGCCACTTCAGGCTTTTATTTGAATTAATGTCAACTTCATGCTCTTATTTGAGAAAATAAGTGTACTTCGAACTCTTATTTGAAGCTTTCCCTAAGACCGGAGTACTCCATTTCCAGAATGAAAAGTGCATATAATCTCGTTTGGGTGTTAAAAACTAGAGACAATATCGTACAATTTGAGAAAGTCTAAAGATCCCGTGTCTCCATTTCACTGTACCTGTGTATATTTTTTCTGGTAATCTTTGAGGCATTTATGGAGTAACTAGAAATAAACAAACTTTCAATTCAGAAAACTCGGATAATTCATTCAATAAAAATTTTCGATTCTCGTAATGCTACGTATAAATCTTATTAAAATATTATTTTTTTTACAAGATTTGGCAATCTGGCAATTTTTCTTGTCTGATGAGGCAGGCCTACATGACACTCTTGTTGTGACCCAACTACTTGCCAGCCAAAGAGGAAGCCGAAACCCTTCAAACCAAAAATGGGGGTCTCCACGACGGGAGACGCTGGTTCGATGGTCATCCCCGAAGACCTGCTGATGGAGATCCTCAAGAGGCTGCCCGTGAAGTCACTGTGCAGGTTCAGGTGCGTCTCCACTCTCTGGTGCTCCATCATCTCCGACCCTCGGTTCGTCGACTCCCATTTCGCCCATTCTGCCAACCATCCCAACCTCGTCATCTCTCTTCCGAGCCAACCCGATCCCGCCCCACAAGGCCGCTGCTTCTTCACGGCAAACAAATCCGAACCCGGAAATCTCCAACCCCAGATCGCTTTACCGTACTTCTTCGCGCCTGGCACGGCCCATCGTTACGTTTCGCAGTCTCTCAACGGCCTGATTTGCTTCCAAGTTGGTGGGGATGTCGGAGTTTGCAATCCCACCACTGGAAAATATGTAACATTGAGAACAATCAGGGAAAAGATCACTGGGGATTACGCTTATCTGCACTACTCGTTCGGGTTCGATCCGGTCGATAAGAAGCACAAGGTTTTGAGCACATTGGCCACCTGCAGAAGGTCGATGCCTGATCTTCCTTGGGTGATCATGGAGCACCACGTGCTCGATTTGGGATCCAACAAGTGGCGGAGGATCGAGGATGGTGCTCCTCATCTCAAGAAGGAGAGTGAAATTTGTTTTAACGGGTTGATATATTACAGGGCTTGGAATGGCAACATTACCAATCCTAGGCAGGACTACTTGGTGGAATTCAATGTCGGGACAGAGAGCTTTCGAATGGTTAAGTTTCCTGGTGATAATGGTCCCCGTGGAGGTCATCGCAAAATATGCCTTATCGAATTCGAGGGTCGCGTTGCTGTGGCCGATTTGCGTAACATTAAGCGTGATGGCAGTGATGATTTTGTTTTATTGATCTCGGAGGACTTTGAGAGGGAGATCTGGAGGAAGAAAGTTATTGCATTTCCACCAGGTTGGAAAGAGATTCTTGCGGCTGAAGAGGTTTTTCTGGCCGGTACTGTTGGTACTGGTGAATTGTTGTTGGCATCACAGATAATGTCAAAGCCACAGCGAGTGTTCTACTACAATCCGAAGACTAACAGTTTTCGTTGCATTGAAATTAACGGGTTACCTGAATATAAAAAACTACTGCCTCCTGCAGTTTGGCAAACGTTTACACATCATGTCGAGAGTTTACTGCCGCTGAAAGGCGTTCATGAGAGGCAACTACATCTCACATGATCTGAAGATCAACTTATGCATCGGTAGGTTTTGAGCATTCTGCTGAAACTGTCTTCATCTAGGTTTGCGGTCTTATGCTGTGGAAGGCTTTAGCTAGTTGTTGACTGAATAACTAACTTTGGCAACGACACGTTTTATACTATGTTCCAAGATGTGAAATTAGTAATCCTCTCCGGCTTCGGCTTAAACATGAGTTTATCATTTTACTCTCTGAATTTGTGGCTTTATGTGACATATCCATCAGCCATGATTGTAGGAAAGAGTTGTTGCCCCTTCTCGTATTGCGTAGTTGTTATTTGAAGAACCAACCAGGTATATTAGCTAATAAGGCATTTTCGTTTCGTTGTTGGCAAGCAGGGATATATCCTGCTTATTGCGACATTTCTTGGAATAAAACCTTCAAACAAGCCGATGCCTTTAAAATGCACAAACAAATTTTAATCGCAGTTTTATTACCATTCTTTTATGCCATGGTTAAAGATGTGTGATATCTACTCAAATTTGTGTTCTATGAACTGATGTTGTCTTCATGGAGATCATATAGCTTCCGCTTTAGTATGGTTTTATCACTTCCCTATCTGAAGTTGGGGATTTTATGTCATCAATCTACTTATCTTGGTCATAGGAGAATGATAACGCCTGATTGTGTATAAGCAGGAAGAAAGTCTTGCTTACTGTGGTGAGTTTTCAAGAAATAGAAAAACTTTTAAGACAAGTAGAAGGATTTAGAATGCATGAACAAGATCAAGGGCATATTGCTCTGGCTGATTGTCATAATCCTGTGTACGGTAATGGTAATTACGTTGTTATATGTTTGTTCGAGGACTTAAATGGGGAGGCTTGGAAGAAGAAAGTTTCATCTTGCTGCCATGTTAGGAGTAGTTCATTGCAGACTGAAGTGTTCTGGCCACTGTCATTGATTCTAGTGAACTGTTGTTCTTGCCTTTTATCTTATTGGAGACTGTTTGTGTGTTTCACTATAATCTGAAGGCTTACTAGTTTAGGAGGAGTGAAATTGGTGGATTGCCTGACTACGAAGCTTTAGTGTCTCCGGAGTCATGTGGTTTATCTTTGACAAATCATATTGAGAGTTTATTGCCACTGAAAGGTCTTTCCTGTAGAAACTGTCAGGTGTTTCTTAGTCTGATCTTCTTATTCATCAGTGATTCTAAAGTTTCTTCTGAACCTGTGTATGGCACTTGTTGGCAGCTCAACTCCAGTTCTTTGATTTAGATAAGTAGAAGTGCTAGCTCCTGCATATACACGTTTACACCCTATTCTCTATCCCAATCAATTATGTAATCATACGTGGTTTTTGCTTCAACATGACATATGTACGGGTTATACATTTTTCCTAACCCTATTTTCTTTTTCAATGTGACATTTACCTATCATGCGTGATTGTGAGTGGTGTTGTCATGGTCTTTTTTCTTTTATTTTCTTTTTTGTGTAGGAGTACATGGTAATTTGAGATATCAGGTGCATTGAGTCAGTTTGCTCAGGTACATGGTAATTTGAGATATCAGGTGCATTGAGTCAGTTTGCTCTTTTTGTTGTTTAAGAAAGCCGGGGATTGATCTTGCATACTTGAGAGAAGCATTCAACATAAGCAGAAGCCTTTAGATTGCACAAATTAGCTTCATTATCTCAGTTTTGTTATCACTCTCCATAATGCTAAAATGTTGTTCGTGTCGCGGCACTTTGGAAGTCATGGTATGTATTTTACTACAATCTGAATTGTCCATTTCGTAAGCCGAGAGAGAGAGAGAGACATTGATGCTTCTGGAAGCTTATGGTAATTTGGAATAGAAAGGTGCTGCATATGCTAAGAGACTGTTTGTTACCGGAAAACTGTGGATTTTGATAATTCAATAGTGGGGTGAAGATGAGTTTTCAGCATGAGTCTCCTAATTGGTTTTTCCCCAAAAAAAATAGCCCCAACTTTCATCCGAGGGGACAATTTGGCCCTAAATGCTTTTCATAAAGAAGAACCCTCAACGTTTGTCAGAAGGACAAATTTGGCCACCGGTAGATTTGTCGTTAGACTTTGCATACGCGAAGTCTGATTTGTCAAATGGAGGATGAGTTGCCAATGACCAAGCCCAAGCAAAACCCTCAATGAGTCCTCCCCGCCCTTCAACCAAACGTCGTCGTACCTGGTGCCTCTCTGTTTTCCAGGATAGAGATCTAGGGTTTTAGAACAAAATCAAATTGAGAGAGAGAGAGATAGAGAGAGAGGATTTGACAATTTAGCGTGCGCTTCCACTCAGTTTCGTTGCTTGAATAAATCACACATCCTCCATCTATCTTGCTTCGGCATATTGTTGCTTCCAAATGGAGGGAAATTTCACTGTATATTTAAACTCGGGTAAAATAATACAGTTTGGTGGGAATGCCAATTATTAAGATGCATGAGGTTTTGTGTTAGAAAGTCTCACGCCAAAGAATTGGGGCAGTGTGAAGCAGTTAATGTATCATAATTGGCCTATAAGTCGATATCTTAAGTTTTTGAGTAAATATGGATTCGACTGGATTTGTTGACGGGCTCGGACTTGGGCTCTTTCTTGGCGATCTCCTAGGATGAAGGTATCGGGTTTCTACTACGCACTCCTAATAAATGATATCAGAGAATGCCAAGTGATGCTCATATGACTTGTGGCAGAATCGTACACAGATAACATTGAATAGTGCCTTATTAACTTAGTGTGTTCTAATGGATATAAAACAGATGTAATGTCTTATCGGATTCCTGGATTGAGCTTAAAGGATGGGGCTGTTTGGATAAAATCAGAGAGGATCCGGTGTTAGAGTTGAAGGGCAGCGGTAAGCTTTTTATTGATGTGTTTTTTTTTAAGGGAAAATTCATGCCAAATGTTATGGAAAAGAAAAACATGGTCGATGATGAGGATAGTGACAACGAGAGTGTTCCCAGTAGGAACGGTTATGGAGATGATTGGGATAGTGACAATGAGAGCGACGATCCAAATTTTGAATGGGCGGATGAATGAAAGCGATGATTCGTTATCCTTATCAGATGATGATTCAATCGTGTCTAAGGAATGAAGAGTTTGTGCACTACCCAAGGCTACTAAGGCGGCAGAACCGAGAAGCTAATGCTGGAGATGCAGCTGATGGTGAAGAGTTTCTAGGAGATATTCATGTTGTGCTATTGCAAACGATGCAGGTAACATAGGGGATGTTTAGGAAGGATCTAAGGACTGTTTGAGTTGTTGCTAACGTTGAAGGGGAGGGACTTATGCTGATACACAACCCAAATGGCGATTACAAAGACGTAGTTTTGCAGGCCGGAAGGGGGTTCACTGGTGCTGCCAAATTTCAAGCAGCATGCAATCTTGAATGGTCTCGAGGGAGAGAAGGATCGATGGCAGGTGCGTGGAAGGAGGTGATTGAAAGCTTCACGCAAATCGGGTATGGATGGAGAAGAGATTGGTCTTGAAGGGAGTGCGGGAAGAACACAAAAAAGTGCACTAAAAGCCTAGGCAAGCGATTGCAACATGGCTTATAAGAAGATGAGTAATTGTTCAAGATGAGAGCCAATCCGTCATATTTTTGAAGTGCGCGAGCATTAGATTACCTAGAATAACCCCACGTTCTGTTCCTTGGTCATATTATCAACAAAGGCACTCTTTTGGGTTCGATCCTGTGGAGAGGAAGCACAAGGTTTTGAGCCATTGGGTGATTAGTTTGGGCGGCTCGGTCGCAGGTTGATCATGGTGCTCAGTTTGGGAACGAAGAAGTGGAGGCGGGTCGAGTTCTGTGCATTGGCAATTGATTTCATGTTACGCATCCAGAAATCTTGCTTTATTGACTTCCATTTAACTCGCTCTGCGAATCACAACACTCCCACAAAATTGAAATGGCCGCCAGCTCACTCGTTAACTTTCTTGGATTCTCTTTCGGGTCTGAAAGCAGAAATGAAGTTAGAGAAACCCATGAAAACTTCTGCCTCGTAGTTTCATAAGGGTCACCCGAAGGGTTTTGCCCAATAGAGAGAGGTGCGAAGGTTGAGCACTCTACTCTGATTCGTGCAGCAGAAAGGTGAGAAGCTCCGATAACGCAGCAAAAAAGGTGAGCAAAGTGCAGCGAATATGTGCAAAAGTTGGGCACCACTGCCACTCCCGTTCACGCAGCATTCGAATGGGGAGTGGAGTGCTGTGCTCAACCTTCGCACGAGCGAACAGGAGTGGAGTGGTGCTCGACCTTCGCACCTCTCTGTTGAGCGAACCGAAGTGGATTGTTGCGCTCAACCTGCTCATCTCGCTGCTGCGTGTGCTCAAACCTTGGCACATTCATTTCTCTTGCACTAACCGGAGAGGAGTGCCGCACATCTCTACTGCGTGTGCTCAATCTTCATCGTTTTTGCTGCGTGAACCGGAGCAGCATCGAACCTTTCTGCTGTGTGAACCAGAACGGAGTGCTCAACCTTCGCAGCAACTCGCTGCTGTTTGAAACTTTCGGACACCAAAGAGAATTGAAGAAAGCAAATTAAAGGACACAGTTTTTAAATGTCAGCAAAACTCCTCATGACATTCCCAACCTTAGAGGACTGCTTAGAGGGAATAAATTTTAGAACGGAGATTTTTCCGATGACACCGTTCTTAGGAGTTTCCAATTACGTTCTGCTGAGTCATGCCGTACAGGATTTTGAAGGGCCCGATGCCACCATCTTCTCAGCATATCAATGTGAATAGCCATGATAAAGGCAACATGGAAGAGAGCATTTCTTGCGAGGGCATGTTCTGTATTCCCCCAACAATCTTAAATGCAACTCCACGCATCCAAAGCTGGGGAGTGGTATGAACTTCCATTGATTTGGAACGCTTCTCCACCTTTATTCTTGGAGTCTGTGAGTTGGTCCCTATGTCTAAAATAATAACCATAAGAGAGCGGGAAAATTTCAAATAAGAGCCTGAAGTAGACATCGTTTCAAATAAAGGCCTGAAGTGCCTTCATTTTCTCAAATAAAAATCTAAAAGTGAACCTTGGTGGCCATGTCTACAGAGGGAAGGAGTAGAGAGGGGTAGGGCCTCGAGGTGGTCGCTGCGTTGCGACGCGAGACGGAGATCCGATGAGGGCGGCGGCGGCGGTCTTCCATGTTGGTGACCGCCATTTCAGTGTGCCTATGTATCTTTTTTGGTAATCTTTGAGGTATTTATGGAGTAACTAAAAAAAAACAAACTTTCAATTCAGATAATTCAAATAATTCACTCAATAAAATTCGTTCGTTCCTTTCGATTCTTGTAACCTACGGTATAAGTTTTATTTTAAAATGTTTTTATTACGTGACATTATTGATCTTAAAGGATTCGATGCACGGATTTCTTTAGTTTTGATATTTAGATGAAACTTATAGCATGGTCTTTTCTTTGCTTTTTTGATATGTAACATGGGTTAGCAAATAAATTTTTTACAAGATTTCGTAATCTGGGAATTTTTCTTTTCTGATTATGCAGGCTTACATAACACTCTTGTAGTCTAGTGACCCAACCACTTCCCAGCCAAAGAGGAAGCAAAAACAAGCAGAGGAAGTTCAAACCAAAAATGGTGGTCTCGACGACGAGAGACGCTGGTCCGATGGTCATCCCCGAGGATCTGCTGATCGAGATCCTCAAGAGGTTGCCCGTGAAGTCACTGTGCAGGTTCAGGTGCGTCTCCACTCTCTGGCGTTCCATCATCTCCGACCCTCGGTTCGTCGACTCCCATTTCGCCCATTCTGCCAACCATCCCAAGCTCGTCATCTCTCTTCCCAGCCAACCCGATCCCGCCCCACAAGGCCGCTGCTTCTTCACGGCAACCCAATCCCAACCCGGAAATCGCCAACCCCAGATCGCTTTACCTTACTTCTTCGTGCCCGGCAAGGCCCATCGTTACGTTTCGCAGTCTCTCAACGGCCTGATTTGCTACCGAGTTGATGGTGATGTCGGAGTTTGCAATCCCAGCACCGGAAAGTATGTAACATTGAGAACAATAAGGGCAAAGATCACTGGGGAGCGCGCTTATTTGCACTACTCGTTCGGGTTCGATCCGGTCGATAAGAAGCACAAGGTTTTGAGCACATTGGCGACCTGCAGAAAGCCGATACCTGATCTTCGTCAGGTGATCATAGAGCACCAAGTGCTCGATTTGGGATCCGACAAGTGGCGGAGGATCGAGGATGGTCCTCCTCATATCAAGAGGGAGAGTGAAATTTGTTTTAACGGGTTGATATATTACAGGGCTTGGAATGGCAACATTGCCAATCCTTGGCAGGACTACTTGGTGGAATTCAATGTCGGGACAGAGAGCTTTCGAACGGTTAAGTTTCCTGGTGATAATGGTCCCCGTGGAGAGCCCGCGTTGTCTTATCGCAAAATATGCCTTATCGAATTCGAGGGTCGCGTTGCTTTGGCCGATATGCGTAACCTTAAGCGCGACAGCAGTGATGATTTTGTTTTATTGATCTTGGAGGACTTTGAGAGGGAGATCTGGAGGAAGAAAGTTATTGCATTTCCACCAGGTTGGAAAGAGATTCTTGCGGCTGAAGGGGTTTTTCTGGCCGGTACTGTTGGTACTGGTGAATTGTTGTTGGCATCACAGATAATGTCGAAGCCGCAGCGAGTGTTCTACTACAATCCGAAGAATAACAGTTTTCGTTGGATCGAAATTAACTGGTTACCTGAATATAAAAAACTACTGCCTCCTGCAGTTTGGCAAACGTTTACACATCATGTGGAGAGTTTACTGCCACTGAAAGGTCTTCATGACAGGCAACTGCATCTGACATGATCTGAAGATCAACTTATGCATCAGTAGGTTTGCGGTCTTCAGCTGTGGAAGGCTTTAGCTAGTTGTTGACTGAATAACTAACTTTGGCATCAACACATTTTATACATGATGTGAAATTAGTAATCCTCTCTGGCTTCGGCTTAAACATGAGTTTATCATTTTACTCTCTGAATTTGTGGCCTTATGTGACACATCCATCAGCCATGATTGTAGGAAAGAGGTGTTGCCCCTTCTCGTATCGGGTAGTTGTTATTTGAAGAACCAACCAGGTATATTAGCTAATAAGGCATTTTCGTTTTGTTGTTGGCAAGCAAGGATATATCCTGCTTATTGCGACATTTCTTGGAATAAAACCTTCAAGACTTAGCCGATGCCTTTAAAATGCACAAACAATTTTTAATCTCAGTTTTGTTACCATTCTTTTATGCTATGGTTAAAGATGTGTGATATCTAATCAAATTTGTGCTCTATGAACTAATGTTGTCTTCGTGGAGATCATATAGCTTTTGCTTTATTATGACTTTATCACTTCCCTATCTGAAGTTGTGGATTTTATCATCAATCTACTTATCCTGGTCATAGGAGAATGATAATGCCTCATTGTGTATAAGCAGGAAGAAAGTCTTGCTTACTGTGGTGAGTTTTCAAGAAATAGAAAAACTTTTAAGACAAGTAGAAGGATTTAGAATGCATGAACAAGATCAAGGGCATATTGCTCTGGCTGATTGTCATAATCCTGTGTACGGTAATGGTAATTACGTTGTTATATGTTTGTTCGAGGATTTAAATGGGGAGGCTTGGAAGAAGAAAGTTTCATCTTGCTGCCATGTTAGGAGTAGTTCATTGCAGACTGAAGTGTTCTGGCCACAGTCATTGATTCTAGTGAACTGTTGTTCTTGCCTTTTATCTTATTGGAGACTGTTTGTGTGTTTCACTATAATCTGAAGGCTTACTAGTTAAGGAGGAGTGAAATTGGTGGATTGCCTGACTACGAAGCTTTAGTGTCTCCTGAGTCGTGGTTTATCTTTGACCATTCATATTGAGAGTTTATTGCCACCGAAAGGTCTTTCCTGTAGAAACTGTCAGGTGTTTCTTAGTCTGATCTTCTTACTCATCAGTGATTCTGAAGTTTCTTCTGAACCTGTCTATGGCACTTGTTGGCAGCTGAACTCCGGTTATTTGATTTAACTAAGTAGAAGTGCTAGCTTCATATACATGTTTACACGGGGAGAATTACCAAAAAAGTCCTAAATTTGTTTTTTTGGCCAATTAAGTCTATAAATCTTTTGAATTTGTGCAAATTCAATCTATCCGGCCAATTTTGACTGGAATTCGTTGACATGGCGCTGACGTGACAATTTTTAATGATATTTTAAATATTTTTCATTTTTTATTATTTTTTCTTTTTCCTTTTTTTTTTCCTTCCCCTCTTCTTCTAGCCGGTCGCTGGAGCTCGGCAATCGGCTAGAGGCGAGGACTGGCAAGGTTGACGTCGCCAGTGGCTGGACGAGGCTCACCCTTGTGGGCCCTCATCTCTGGCTGGTGCTCTGGCGATCGGTTATAGGAAGAAGGGAAGAAAAAAATAAAAAATAAAATCGAAAAACATTAAAATATTATTAAAAAAAATTACACGTCAGCGATTTTCAGTCAAAATTGACACAAATGTAAAAGATTTAGGACTCAATTGAAAAAAAAAAAAACAAAAAAGAAGATTTAGAATTGAATTGGCACAATTGCAATAGATTTTGGAACTTTTTTGGTAATTTTTCCCGTTTACACCATGTGCTCGATGCCAATTAATTAGGTAATCATACGGGCTTTTGCTTCAACATGACATGTGTACGGGCTATACATTTTCCTATCCGAATTTGCTTTTTCAATGGGACAAGTACCTGTCATGCGAGATTGTAAGCGGCGTTGTCATGGTCTTGTTTCTTTTTTTTTTCTTTTTTTTTGCGTAGCAGTACATGGTAATTTGAGATATCAGGTGCAGTGAGTCCGTTTGCTCTTTTTGTCGTCTGAGAAAGCCCAGGATTGGTCTTATCTTACATACTTGGGAGAACCATTTAACATAAGCGGGAGCCTTTAAGATTGAACAAATTAGCTTTCTTTATCTCAATTTTGTTATCACTATTCGTAATGCTAAAATGTTGTTGGCGTGGCGACGCTTTGGAAGCCATGGTATGTATTTTACTACAATCCGAATTGATGCTTCTGGAAGCTTATGGTAATTTGGAATAGAAAGGTGCTGCATATGCTAAGAGATTGTGTTTGTTCCCGGAAAATTGTGGATTTTGATTATTCGAAAGTAGGGTGAAGATGAGTTTTTAGCATGAATCTCTATACTTGACTCAAATGGAACCTCCAGGCCGAGTATGAATGGAGTCTGGTTTTGGTGTTACGGCGTGCTACCGGCATGCTACCTGCGGCAATGGCACAATAACGGAATTTTCCAAGAGAACCTCGCGATGCCTAAAAGTCCTGAAGAGTCATTTGCATTAGGTTACTTTAATGTGCATGCAAGTCATTCTTTATTCTGAGCGTACGGCTAGAACTCCATCAACTGTT
Source organism: Lenwebbia sp. NSW1173648 (assembly GCA_029784005.1). NCBI lineage: Eukaryota > Viridiplantae > Streptophyta > Magnoliopsida > Myrtales > Myrtaceae > Lenwebbia > Lenwebbia sp. NSW1173648. The sequence continues at coordinate 6,326,518 of JARCGZ010000011.1, forward strand.
CAACATTCCTTTTTGGTTGGTAACCACCTCTCCGTGAATGGATCCAACTCAACTCTGACGAGACCTCTAAGGGGTAATCTGCATTTAGATGGTGCAGGTTGTCTTTTCGTATTTGTGATGGGAGTCGGCGACATGTTACGGTAGTGCGATTCAGTGAAATGAACTGCTGTTTTTGCTTTAAAAAATAAAATCAGTAGCCATTCGACACTCTTTAACTGATGAGAATTGGAATTCTGGCTTCACATCATGGGAAAATAACAGTTGGAAGTTTAACTTTTCCCCCTCCCTCTTGGATTACATGTAAATATTTCAGGGCAGGTGGTATCATTCCTTAACAAGAGACACCGTCTTTACATAAGACAAATACTTCCGACTTTACAACCTCAACTGTCAAAAATTTCCACTCAGGTTAGTCAAAGAATGCTCAATACCGACAGCTAGAAACCTTAACTAGGAAAGAACGATATAGAATTCTCTGAAACAGAAACTTCTCAGCGACCAAGTACTGCTTGAATAGCAGTGCGTTGAGACTGTGTTAGATTCTGCGAATTCAAACAATAATCACGAGGAAATCTATGCATTAAAGCAGAGAAAGGATATTACAACACATATACAGCTAAAAAGTTTGATAGTGGTACCTGGCAGAGATGATCGAACAGATTTCTGTTTCTCTGGGAGAACTTCATGAGAAAGTCCACCAGGTAGTTGGCCAGATTAACCTGTATTACACGACAAGACATTTTAGAATGTCGGTCATAATATGCATAAACCAGATAACAAATCTAGGATGTAAGATCCATCAAATACCTCGTTTATAGGGTCATCAATACTTGAAAGGTCGTCATCATCGCCATCTTCCTTTTGAAGCTCATAAGACATTCAAGAGTATGACCAAGCAAGTTAGGTGATAGTCCATTATTTTCCTCTTTATTTAGTGTACCGCTACTTTTCAGGGGAACGGTTGGTATGCAATCCAATATATTTGAAGTAAAGGGAACTTAAAAAGGGAAATAAAATTGCACCTCATCAAATACTCTGGCCATCGCTTCAAACTGTGCATATCCTGGTCTGTCAGATGATACAGCAGCAGCTGCACGTAATATGTCTTTGTCACCATCCACTGGTTCCACTTCTTCCCACTCCGAATCCTCCTACAAATATGAGTTTAAGGTGAAAAATCCTCAACCCTTCATGATACTGCAAATCCAACTGAGTCAGAGAGATGTATCCAACCTCTTCATCACCAACCGGAGCTTGTTCTTGAATTTCAATAAAAGCATCAGCAAGCAAAGCCAGTATCTACAGTATGGAGGCAGTAAAGCGGATTTGTGAGATTGTTGAACAGTATAATTTCTAGCTGGATCATGAAGGATATACTGCAGAACAGCAATAGCCATGAGTCATAAGTAACGATTAAATGACATTATTTGACCAAGAAAAGGCAAGAGGTAATAAATCGATGCATGCCGGCAGAAGATATGTCAATTCCAAGGATTTGGCAACCATGATTAGGGATTAAGGTAAATATAACAGAATTGCTTTCAAGACCATGTTCCACGTTCTCCTCGACAATGAATATATCTTATAAACTGAAAATGGTCAAAAAGATTACTTTCGCAGGGAGTGGCATCAAAGTCCACTGGTCTGGAGCTGATTTGGCCTTTGAGCGAGTGGTTATCCCTGTGGCAGACTTTACATGAACTGCAATAAGCTAAGGAGCTAAGATGATTCTAAATCAAAGTAGGCAGCAGAAATGGAAACCTGAATTAGGTGGCCTTGGACATTAATTTTCCCCAATTCACCATGCATTGTGGAAAGTAAAAGAGCCAAAGCAGTGGTCGTCACTTTGATTTGGTATGGTCCCTGAATCTCCCCTGCATTTGATTTAATTGCAGATTTGGGTAATATATCTAACTTCCTTAAAAGCAAGAAGCATCCACATATAGTCCCGAGGCAATTTGAAAAGACAAAGGCACGAAGCAATCATTTCCTGAATTGAAGTTATTTACAATAGTGTAGTCACCTAGACACTACTAAGGAGTATATTCTATCAACAAAGATGATAAGTATGGATGGGCTGAGAAAAGGTAAGTTCTGGCGAACCAGATAAAAGCTGCCATTGGTATTTCACTGGAAAAGATAAAGCACATAAGAGGCTTGTAGAGATCCAGTTCATGGTTTAAAAGTGCCACAAAGTAGAAGTCCACGGAACAATCCTCCAGATTGCATAGAAGCAGCGGACTCACTCTGGAGATGAACAGGACGTGCAGTTCAACTCCTACCTGAATCTCCAGTGCATTTTATTCCTAATAGTACCTCGCGTACTGTATAGGAATCCAAGAATCAGACTGAAAGAAAAAGTAGACAACTATCCCATACTCCTTTTACAGTAGTGCAGCGCTGCCACTTTAACCATGCTTGGACTTCAGAATCTAGCAAGAAGCGGTTACCTTGCAGCTTTGTCCATTCAGACATCACATACGTGAAGGCATTATCATAACCTTTGGCTGGGACTGTCGTCAGCATGTCAATAAATTGTTGCACATTGGGAACACTTATGTGAACCTGCAACATTTTGAAGAATGACAACCAAGACACTGCCTGATATTCAGAGATGAAAAGACTAAAGATATTTTATAGAAGCACAGTGGCATGTTTGAGATGTAAATTGGAATTCTCACAAGCAATTACAAGTCACAGGAGGAAGGCAAAATCTCTCCTGGAGTCAAAATAATGTTCTTCATGAATGGCATATTAGAATTTGCATTACTTTAAATAGAAGCTTTGGCTGGACAGGTGCTGCTGGCGCACACAAATTACTGACTAGTTAACAAACCACCACTTTTTCAGATTAATCAATGCTTTCTTGAAATGAATAATATCATACCAGAACAAACAATTTCAGAGAAAGGTGGAGGTGGAACCATATAGCACTATCATAGAGTTTTGAAGGATGAAGTACCTTACCAATCTAGCAAATATCAGTATCAAGGAAGTTCTCAACTCAGCTATTTCAGCAGACTGCATGCGTCTGACCAGAGCAGCTGCCATGTCCCAGATATGTGGTGCCATATGCTGTGGCAAGTGCAAAATAAGTTGCAGAATATAGTTCCCGACAAAAAGAGACCCAGAGCTTTCCAACGCAGGATCCAGAAGCCTGCATCATGTTACCGATACTAGATTTGAGACCCACTAGAAGTACAAATGCACATGCAAAATCCAATAATTACTGAAACTGTGAAATGAGGTATTCCAATCAGGACATGACATTTCAAGTAATAGCCAGTCATTCCATTATGTAAGTTCAAGATCAAGTAGCATTTCCTTCCACATTGAAATTTACAGAACAAGTACTGAAGTAGTTAACGGGAGAAAAACCATTGAAGCTTGACCCCCATAGATTTGGCCCAAGTAAGTTTGACTTTCATGTAGCTGCCATAAAATGAGTGCACGTTGCAGAGTAAAGACATGTCACTGCAGTAGCATTGTCACAGCCACATGCTGCTGTTTCATTCTACATTAAAAAAGTGAACAAAATTGATTCTTACAGTCAGCATGTAACATCATTAAATCTCCAAAAACCAGAATAATTGACGTTCAACCATAAATTTTTATGAATAAAAGAACTAAAGCAAAATACTTCAAAGCTGCATCTAACACGTATGCCGTTGGTTTCTTCTATTTCTTTCTTTCTTTTGGGGGTGGCGATTTCAACTAAAACAACTAAATACAAAAATGAAACATAAAAAAACTTCAACGACTCCAAACAATTATCTCCGCAATGCTGATCAATATAAAGCCAGAAAATTGCAAGGGTATATGAGAGAAAGAAAATCTCCACAACCTCGAAGCTACATCTAGCAAAGATCTCATTGTGAACCCAGAATCACCACCCCAAGCAAGCACATCCTGTCTTCCCCCCGAGACAAAAGCAGCCAGGCATTCCGTTGCGTTCTAATAAATGGCATGGCAAAGCAGAAAATTACTTAGTTATAAAGAGAATGCAATCAGGGTCCTAGCAGACAAAGGACACAACCCATGAAACACTTTAGCACCTGCATTTCACCATGGTCTTCACTTTGAAGTACTATACGAATGACAGCATCAAAACATGCATCGTATATCAATTTCACTGCATCAATAGGAGAATTCTGTACATTGCAGCACAAGCAGTAGCCAAGAATATAACAATTAGAAAGAATTTTCAGCAGAAAATTAAAGCTAACATATCAGTGAGATAGAGAGGAATGAAAAATTAACCTTAGAAATACCTTTAGTAGCATGGTCAACAGATCCAAGGATCCAGCAACTAAACCATCAGGTTGTTGTTGGGGCTAAATGTTGCCATCAGGATATATCACGACCAACAAATAATTCAACCACTGAGGTCAAGGCATGCTAAATTGCATCATAATAAAATTAAACCTATTAAAGTCCTACCTTATTTAAAACTGGACCTACAAAAGGCAGAACCCGGGAAATCAGTGGGTGGACGCAACCGGGAGAATTTTTTATTGCCTGGTCAAACATTTATAGAAGAGAAGGAACAAGGGAAGTTCCAATCAGCAGAGATACCAATACTAAAAGTATTATTTTGTCAATGGAGCCATCAAGGTTATTTTTTCAGCATAATGACTCGCTATAGAAAAGCACCAGGACAAATATAAGTCGAATTAAAACCTTCTGACATTTTCAGATTTCTCAGCAGTCCACTGTAGGAAGTAAAGCATCTTGGCAACAAAATATAGACTTTACCTTGGATATTCTAGTTTTCAACATCACAAGCACCGATCAGTGATTCTCTGTGTCAATACTTTAATATGAAGTGACTGGAAACAGCTAAGTTTGGCAAGGACCACATCCATCAATTTTACAAGGTTTTATTTACATTCAAACCATCATATGGACTACCAATTAATGTTCATTAGTTACCAGCACCAATCCCACAGAAGCCATTAACCAAGCCTTATGTGCAGTGCCTAAATGCAGAGGAACTAGAATTTACAAGCATTTTGGATGATTTTCTGACATTATCGTCATACAGCGATAGTAATCAAGAATATAGGGAAAAAGAATCCCGCAAGGCCATGATCCTCACAATTCATTTCAGATGTCTGAAATAAACTCATAGATTCTTGAGTATGGAGAAGTTGGAAATTTCAATGATTCAAAGCAGGAATTGGCAAATTTTCAGATGGAAAAAGTAGTAGATTAAAAAAACACTCCACATTAATCAGCAGAAAACAAACTAGGTACAGCAGACAATCGATATACAAGGAAATTGGAGTAGAACCAACAAGCCATTTTTAATATAAGGCTTCACTTAATTGATGCTCTGCTCCGTGCGTAGCAACTAACATAATAAACAACATCATACTGAATAACTGAATATGATTGAGTGACATAATAAAGAAAATAATTATGAAATAAAGAACAAAAAACTTATCCAGACCCAATACCTAAGGACGGCATTTCAAAATGTAGTTACCTCCAAAACCTCAAGTGCCTCGCCACTGACAAATGGATCTGAAATGTTAGATGCCCAAGTGTTCAAGAGGATGGGAGAAACATTAGGCTCCACAGCCGCTATAGCTTCGCAGCCTAAAGTAAAGGGAGGAAGCTAGTTTAATGGCACCCAACATGAAAGTGTCGATTGAAAGCAAAAAACTAAATAAGAAATACCTTCCATAATTGCTGCTCTGATTGTTTCGAGAACCAAATGCAATGTCTCATCAGATGCCTGTGAAGAAAAAACAAACAATTTTTGAGCTTAAACATCAGAATAAACTTTATGGAAAGCATACTAGCTAGTCTTACTTGACTAAGGAGATTTGTAAGCGATGAAAGCAATCCTATCATGTGAGGGAGAACAATTCCTTCATTTGCCTTGGTAAGGAGTAGAGAAAGGGCATGGCACGCACCTACTTTGACAGGTGGGGGCCTGTTAAGAGAGTAGTATTACCATTAGACAACTCAAAATTTCTCTCCCAAATCAAATTGTCGAATAGAATCACTTACACATCCATGCTAACCGTTGTAATAGCTGCATAGAGAAAATTATCAAGAACTCCACGACTGATCTGAATGGTACGAAAACTTAGTAAGAAAATACTCATACATGACATGACCTAGTAATTTACAAAGGAATTAGAATAATTACCACAGAGGAGAACTTAGCAACTGACACAAAAATACGTGCATATAGAAACGGATATTCATGTACCCCTGTTACCAAAAAGAGAAAAGCTGTCTGTTCCGTGAATAACAGAAAGGTAGGAAGAGGAGCAAAGGATAGGATGTTCACCAGCCCCAATGTCCTCAGAGATCATCTGCTCAATCAAGCTTCCTATGTTGCCACTTGCCAATCCAGAAACCTGTCACAACACATCAGCAGAAAAGACAATCACACTAAAAATAAATTACTTTTAACATGCGCAACAAAGCGATCACTGTGTTCACTGGAATGTAATTAAATGTAAAAGATGGTGCCACACATGCGCATGAGAGAGAGAGAGAGAGGAACAAACCTCAGCTTCAAGCAATTGTTCAGATAGTGATGCCAAGGCAAAAAGAATGGCCTCCCTCATCTGAAAAAAATGAAATACTACAAGAATTAAAGGGTGAATGAAGAAAGCAAAATAGGGATAGTACGAACGTGAAAGGACATGGACCGCAATTAGAGTTGAGAATATGAGAAAGGTCCTTTCCAAGAAAATACTGTGCAAAGAAAGGATGACCACATGACCAATTAGGAAAAGAACATCACTATAGTATAGCATTGCTCATCGCTTCATGTCACAAATTTCGATGATTTTCGTCTCAAGGTTCAGAGTGATAATTCTCAGATCCAATTGGGTTGTGTCTATTTTGCTTTCAGCTACTATAAAGCAGGTTAAGGAAGATATTTGTAAATTGGTAATTAAGCTCACATGGTAGTTTGTTGTCAAATGCAATTTGTTACCTACTAACAAGGAGGGTGCAAAGCTGAGATGTGAAAAAAAAAAAAGAGGACGTAAAATGTATTCAGGTACTTAAAATGGTTTTTTGGATCCAAATACAAATTCAGAAAAGAGACAACAAACCCTCATAACTTGCAAATAATAAAGACCCAGCGCATTAACAAAGTAAATTACTTCTTCAACAAGTAACAAAGAATAAAAAGAACGGAGCTTCAATCTTACTCTCCACCAATCAGCAGAACCAGCACCCTTGTCATGCACGGACTCAGCAAATCGTCTTTTTGCAGCCTCAATAATGGCATCAACACCTTCTCTGCCACAGGAACTAACCACCTCTTCTAGTAAAAGTGCACCTGCAGACAACAGATCAGGGAATCCAACTGTGAAGTTTATCTAACTACGGTAACAATCATAAATGGAAAATCACATTCAGGTATACCACGGTATAAAAAATTTAATGAAGGCATGAAAGAAATGGCTAGGTCTTTCTTGCCACTGAAAGTAGCTGACACTGCGTAGTTAATACAATTCATAAGCAGAACATCATCATTATCCCCACTCATTTAACCACACAATACTAACAATGGCAAATGTAACGGTACTCGGGAGAAAATATAATACATAGGCTTCATAATACATCACTGCCATTATTATAAACAGAAGTTTAGCATGGAACACAGCCTTTTTTTGTCACTTTTTACATTTGCAAATAGGGGCTTTTAAAGCGTGTATGCCATGTGCATATAACTATATAAGTCACACTCGTTCCAAAATAAACAATTTACAGGACTCCACCCCTCCTCTGTCACTTTTTATAATTGTAACATTTTCATGAAGTGATCCATGCTCTAGGGAACTTCGGTTTGGCCCATCGATGCAAGAGACACAGGTGAGTGTCTACTGTTTTTCCTTCAATGTTTCATGTTTCATCCCAATGTAGTTTCTTCTGACGAACTGAGCTTACGCAGAATCAACAGATAAGGTGGGAAGATCTTTTTACTCCATTGGGTGGACACTCATGCAATCAACTTTTTCAAGTTCTGTAACCACTTAAAGGCACCAGTAGAGTGAAAACATGGAATATGACATTGCTTTCAGTTTGCATAGTTGACAAAAATCTTAACACAATGGCACTTAAGTGACAAAAGTTACACCAGACCCAAGATCCAGCATGGACAGCCACCTACCTATAACTCTAAATCATTGTAAATAACATGATCCTTGTAATATAGAGGAACATTTGGTCAAGCTCAAGTACCATAATATTATATAAGAGTCAATTTACCAGGATTCCACAATTTTGCATTGAATGTCTGGGAAAATATGAACAGCTTACCAGAAACACGACAGCTATAAGTAAGATCATCCTCATTAGCCACGAATTCATTGGCATCCTCTGACCAAGTATGGACCTACAGAAACACAAACACAAAGACAAGTACTTAGTTTAATCTATATAAAGAGAGAGATCAAATAAACTAATGAGGTCATAGGTATCATGCAGCTGAAGGATCTCAAGCGATTGAAGTTTTCTATTCAGAATCACACTCAGGTAGACAATTATATGGAAAAAGTGTACGCCATCTAGGTTTAAGCAGAAAATGCACAAATTGTATGTACCTGTTGTTCTGTCATTTGCAGGAAAGCCAGAGTGTAATATACCAACTCGTTGATATTATTCATCATAACCTACAGGGACAAATTCTCAAATATACAACACGGAAAATATAACAGCAAAAGAAATATCTGACAACCACGGGTGTTTGGGTTGGCAAACCTTTACAAACTTCCTGCTGCCCACAATAGTCAACAGAAATTCAAATAACTGTAAAATCAAATGATGAAAATGAGAATTTGAAGTCAAATGATAAATATGTACGCAAGACGCAAGAGAAAAATATATGAAAATAGAAAAATGGTACTTGCACAACGCGGGCTTTGATTGACCTACTACATTTTGAATAATTAGGATGTTCGTTGATATTTCTCCATGTGAAGTTAAAGGTGAGACACTCCACCAACATTTTCTCCATTATTCATGTCTCTCATGAGATAGCAAGTTTGGGAATGAGGAAGTTAGGACATTGAAACATCTAGACATGTAAAAGTTAACAATAACATAGAAAAGATCCACGCATCGCTTGTACTAGGAGAATTCTTCAATGAACACAAATGCTGAGCTAATACTATAATCCAGAAACAATTGCACATAGAAAGACAGTTAACCTGAATGATAAAGGAATCAAGGCTCTTCTCTGCACCATCCGAGTCATATCTTCCCTGATAAGGATCTTCTTGACCTTCAATTGATGATTGCAAATACACTTCAAGAGTGGATACAAATGTTTGCCACAACGGTCCCATGATAACTGCGTGAGAAAAGAACATTTGGAGTCAGTCAATATAGAATCAGAAGAGCTGACAAAGCTGAAAGATACATTCACAAGATAACTTTAAGTAACATACCCACAAATTCACCTACACCAATGCTGGGAAAATTCTGAATTAGCTGATTTAAACACTTAAGAACCTGGGTGGAGAGATGCAGAATATACACAACAGTTAATTACGCATTCAACTCAAGAAGATACACATCTGATCCAACATATCGCATGCCATTTCCAAACTCACCTCCATTCTAATGCTCCAATCATCAGGATCTTCTGATGGCACTGGCTCTCTTAAGATAATATTGAACTCATCCATCCATGGTTTGAGAAAAGAATTTATCATCTCATTGGTCTCGCTCTGGAAAAAAGAATAAACACTCCCCAGATCAGATAACCAACAATAGAGTCAAAACTAGTTCTAGCATATTCCAAATGATGAGAAAACAAATGAGGTCCATTATTACCTTATAAACACCACTCATTGCCCCCAGCACAGAGACACAAGAATAAACTATTGAAAGGGCCTCTGCACGCAAATGTTTGTCATAACTCTGTAACAAATTCACAAAAAGCAAAGGACACATTATAGAGACAGAAGATTTTCATCATCTTTTGAGAGAAACGTGCCCTTTAATTCCCAAGGATTTAATGAAAGCCCTAAATGAAGTGATGGAAGTCACAGAACTTTAATCACCTTAAACATAGGAGGGAAGTTCAAAAATCTTTTTGACTTCTGTAAATTACAAGTCCCAGCATCAAATTTAGAAAGAAGATCACATGCTTGCCCATAAGCACTATGTGGCTTCTTAATTTTCGTAAAACACAAGATTCAAAGGTTTATAAGTTATATATTTCGCATGAAGAATTAGTACTTGCCTGCAACTAACCATGTGCAAATGAAGTCATCAAAAAGTTGACAAGCAAAGTTGCTCAATGACGCCATCACATTTGAACAAGTAACAACATCATACAGACATACGCTACCAGTAGAGGCAAGCAACACAACAACAAAAGCTACTGTAATCCATAACCAATTCTAGAAACACTGGTATTTGCTGATCAAATTGACGATCTGCAAGCAATGAAAATCAGTTAAATTAAGGTATAACTCGAAATGCATGCATTCACAATTGCAACAGGATTTCGGAAAGCTAAGCTCAATGGACAGAGCGTCCCACTGATCCTTATTTCAAACTCCAAAAGTCCCTACTGATTAAAAAAACAAAAGAGGGCCAAAGTCTGAGAACAACTTCAAGCAGAACATACAATAAAACAAACCTGAGATGAAGATACAATCTTATGCAAAGTAGGGAACAAGATAGGAACTAATGTCGGCACCACTGTATCGTCAAGATCTTCGGACAGAAGCGACAGGCATTTGAGTGCCCCTTGCACTACAACATTCAGCAAAATCCTTGATGTCGATCAAAAGTTTATAAGACCAGGAGGAACAAAATTTACAAATAGAAAGAACAGGAAAGTAGAAACCTTATAGAACTTCCAAAAAGAAGTAACTATAATTCTTTCTCTAAAATTGCAATTGGTTAACGTATAACCTCAAAAAATATTATCCTGTAGAAGCTTTTAAAATTCAAATATATTCACGAAATATGTCTCCTAATTTGAAGGATAATTAACAACTCAGAAGCCCATAGCTTACAGGTAAGCGAAAGGTAAGCAAAAAGGTTTCATGTAAAAATGATGATGGTGCGAAAATGGAACACCAACCTCGTTTCATGTTAGTTTGATCATTAATCAGCTTCAGAAGGTTAGGCAATAACTCAGGCCAATCCTCTGGCCAATCATAAACTGCAATGGATGCGACTGCCATACTAACTGCCGTGCAAATTTTTCTGTGAGAGTCATCCAGTGTCATCAGAAGATATTTGCGTATAACTGCCTGACAATTGATCAATAATGTTATTAGCTTAGACATTCAGAACATGGCATCTATCGGTTCACTATCATCATTGAAATAACAATTGGTTCATCATCTTATATCTTCCAAAGACGCGTGCTGAAACAAGTATTTCATCCATGTCCAACATGCATATTACAGTTATTAGAGACATAGAGGCACCCCACCTCCACCAAGAGGGGGAAAAGACTCCATTGTTTGATTAAGTGAGAATTTTGGTGACCTAGAGAACTGAATAGAGGAGACAGAAGCAATCAATGTGATTGGTCAACCTGACCTATGAGTAAGGACAGCATTCTTCACACACCCACTCTAAATCTACGACCAACTACAGACATCATCTCCCAAAAACAGCCCCATCTGCACCCATTCATCTCACCATTTGCAAAGCAACATTTGATAATTGAAGAACCCTAACTCATGACCCAACCTACAACATCTATGAGAAATGGATTAAGTCAGTTTTGCAATATTGCACGAATGACGATGGCATTTCTGTCCCAATCTCTTTGGTCCCACCACAGGTATTGCAAATAAAAAATTTCTGCTCTATTGTTCTTCGAATCTTTGCTCATTGGGTCAGGTGGAAGATTCACTAGACAAGCCAAAAAGATCGGAGTAGACTCACCTGTCCTTGGGCCAAAAGCTCGGGCCAAAAGCTCAAGAAATCTAGTAACGCTACTCGAGCAACTTCTTTAGACAGTAATGCCTCTTCAACTCATGCTAGTAGGTTGGTAAACCTTATAAAAAATTCTAGACATGAATGGTTGGGTGGACCTACTCACAGAAAAGAAAATGTTGTGCAACCTAGGGAACCTTCTAAAATGAGGAGCTAAAAGGACAAATATGAGTTTATTAAGAAGGGTTATGTAGAAAAGAACAAGAAATAAGTCTACTTATTATCGTTCGAGTAAAGATTACCTTTTCGTCACTTGAAACCGCAGGATGCTCAAAAGAATCCTCACCTTCTTGCCAGTGTTTCTTAATGAACTGCTTCAACAGGACAGCAGCTAGGTAGAAGTACGTTAATTTTTCACAACATAACAGCCCAAATAGAGGTTACAATACGCATTGGATAACTAGAAGCAGAGAAGAAAGACTATGCTAGAACAGGATGCAAGGTTTAACACCTCGTTTTCTCCATACATAACTACTCATTGATTTCCCTCTTTTATGAATAAGATGTTGTTAAGACAATAATTGTTGATCATTAAGGACAATTCCTCTTTCTATGAATAAGAAAAAAAAGTAATTTTGCTTTCCTGTCAAAATCTAAAATATGTACGTGTCAATAGTTGTATGATGTAGAAGTTTCAGATATTTCGGATACAAAAGAATTCACAATGTGCGAACCACAAAATACAAAGGAAGCAAAAAGCAAAAAGTACAAGTCATTTCAGACACACATTAATTAATTAGCTAGTTAACTAAGATAACACGTATTTATTAATACGTGATGATGATGATAAAATAAACTAGCATGTGACGCGAGTACTAATATTAGGATATCTGGCGCAATCCAAACTGGAGCTCCCGGTTGGCTGCAACTTTTGATAATGCACTTCCAAAACCTGTAAAGTACAAAAGATAAATGCTATCAATGCATAACCTCAAATGATGAGAGCTACATAAGTTACTTAAGAGCCAGAGTGAGGAAATGAACACAGTATGGAAGTTATTTGCTCCTCCTAATAGCTGATAGTAAAAACTTAGGCAGGTCAACCTTATGCGAGATTAAGGAAGACGAAACTACGACATCACCAAAAAGGAATCTTCTTCATTTAGCAAACTAGTAAGCATTCTTTTTCTAAAGATGTTTAACTAAATTAATCCTTTCAGTTGTAAGATCCGTAAACGGAATGCTTCATTTGCCTATGTTATAGCTGCCCCTTTGACATGAGCCACTTGCACTTATGTCTCTTTACTTTCATCTGGGTATACTTATTACCCACAAAAATTTATGACTTCCCTAGCAGCGAAGGATTACCAGAATCGTTTGCCTTCTCAAGCTATACCTTCCCCATTTGACATAAGTTGCTTACAACTATGTCTCTTGACCTATAATGAGGTATACATATTTCCACAAAAATACTATCGCTTCCATAGCGTGACCTACTTAAAAGAAAATTCGTAGCTCTCCAGGCCAACGGTGCAAAAGAACACGTGACTAACCAGAAGACCCAAAAAGCAAACAAAATCTGCTGTACAATGGACCCAACAGTGTTGATATCTCTTCCCATATTTCTCCTAGGAGTTTTCATAAGCACCCCCTCGCACGATGCCCAGAACATCTCGACAATTTGACTCATGCTCCATTCAAAATTACACAGATTCTCGACGTCTTTTTGCCACACGATAATTTTGGCATCTCTTCCCTTGTTTCTCCTAGGAGTTACTAATTCATAGCCGCCCTCACGCATGATTCCCAGCACAATGACATCTCGACAATAGACCCATGCCCATTCAAAAATACACAGATTCCCGACAGTCTTCTTGCCACGGCTAGTTCACTCTTTCTGATAGCACATTAAAACGTGCCCGCAGCAGCTACTTAACTACATCGACACCCACAGACAACCAATGATCGAACTCATCGACGTTCGAGATTCTTGAATTTTTATCAACCCAACAAATATCAGGCAGGCAAAACCCAGTAACGGGGCGAACAACTTCTGCACAACAGACAACAAATAACGAGAGACAACAGAGAGTAGCGATCATCAGAGAATACCAGGTTGCAAGGACGCTTGCTGAAGCGAAGCCTCGGCGAAAGCGCGGACGTCGTGGTTGGGGTCGAGAGTAGCGGACAAGCAGTTCAGCAACCATTGCTGATCCCGATCGACCGTCGATGACGCCATTAGCTAAAAGAGAGAGCGAGAGAGAGAGAATTCGTACGAGAAGAATGGAATTCAACTGTTCTTTCAATTTCACTTCCTTTTGTCGACGAGGTTGTGGTTTTGTTGCTCTCAGGCGAAGGAATCGCTGTGGAGGAGGCTGAGAGCGGTCTTGGGGATTGTTTTGGCGGGGGTTTTGGAAATGACAAATGAAGTGGAGCGATGTTTTACTTAGGGTTCAGATTCAAAAGAAAGACCAAAAAAAAAAAATTGAATTTTTACTATTTATAAGTACAGAATTTATGAATTGTTTTGTCCGAGGCGCCTTCCTTTTGTTTTGCGGTCGGACGGGGACCTGGATCATGATGTCCGGCGTCCGTTTCCGCCCATTTTCATTTAGTTTTGGGTTAATATCGCGAAAAATCCCAAACTGATACACCTATGATAAATTTACTCCAAACTATTTTTTTGACCACGAAAAATCCCAAATTGATACATTTGTGACAAATTTACCCCAAACTATTTTTTTGACCACCAAAAATCTCAAACTGATACATCTGTGACAAATTTACCCTTAAGTAATTTTTTTACCACGAAAAATCCTAAATTATTACACTTGTGACAAATTTACCCTTCGTTAAATTAAGTTAATACCACAAAAAATTCTAAATTGATACACATGTGACAAACAGAGGGTAAAAATCCTAAACCGGTACACCCATGAATTGCCATGTGCCATCCAACTCAGCAATTCGATGTTAAATTTAACGAAAACTATCGAAGGGTAAATTTGTCACAAGTGTACCAGTTTGGGGGTTTTTTGTAATCAAAAAATATTTTGGGGTAAATTTGTCACAAATGTATCAGCTTGGGATTTTTCGTGGTATTATCGGTATTTAAAAATTGAGAAAAAAATCATCAAAAACTCTAAATTATGTTCACTGAGACACATTTGTCTTAATTTTTTTATTTGTGGCACAAAAAATCTCAAACTTATATTCACGTGACACATTAACCCAAAATTGTACCAGTTTGACACATTTAGCTCAAACTTTTTTTATACCAAAAAACCATAAATTTATGTTCCATAGAAAGTGGAAGTGCCCGATACTTTTTGCAAAAAAAAAAAAGAGAAGAGAAAGTGGAAGTGCCACAAAATAATAAGCAAGGAACTAAAAACTAGGACTAATTGTTTGGGTTCACTGATAATATAATGTGAAAGGGAAAATCATCGTAAACAGTTGGTGTCCTTTTTGCATCCTCGCTCAATGTCCAATGGCAATTGAGCCATATCGGTCCCATCCCACGAGTAAAACGGGTCATGCCCTTGTGTATCTAGTCCAAAGGGCACTTTTCTTCAAAAACATATTTTGGGGATCATTGGTCAAGTCTGGAGCATTAAAGGGGGAAATTGTTAGCAAGCTATTCTAAGGTCTGCGCTCTCAGCGTGCACACTTACTCAAATGTTGGGAAAATTTGTAAAAAATAAAAATCCTAAACCTATCGCACTTTTGCCAATTCGGTCCTAAACATTTTGCATTTGTGCCAATTGAGTCCTAAACCTTTTTTGTGTGTGTGTCAATTCAGTCCTAAATCTTTTCCATTTATATCAATTCAGTACATACGGCCAATTTTGGCCTGACGGCGTTGACGCGATAATTTTTAATAATATTTTAATATTTTTTTAAAAATGATTTTTTTGCTCTTTTCTTTCTTTTATATTTTATATTTTTGGTTCTCCTTCTTCCTCAAGCTAACGGTGACCGGCTGGAGCAGAGGGCCGACGGGCCACTGGCGTCGGCGCCGCTGGGCGAGCTCGGCCTCGCCAGCCATGGCATTGCCGTTGCCGTTTCATTCATTTGACTCGAACCCTAGACGCTACCGAGAGAGAGAGAGAGAGAGAGAGGTGGCTAGCTTGGGAACGAGACGAGGGATTCTAAGGGTTCGAGTCGGAGAAAGGAATCGGCAACCACCCAGGAGTGCGTCTTCGCCCCCTACTTCCTCGTCGACCAGCCGCAGAAGTTCGCCTTCGTCCACAAGGTGTTCGACACCAGCAACGTGACCAAGCTCCTCAACGAGCTGAACGTCTCGCAATGTGAGGACGCCATCAACTCCATTGCCTATGAGGTCGAGACCCACCTTCGGCTGCGTCGGCTTCATCACTATCCTCCAGCACGCGCTCGACTTGCTTTCCAGCGACGCCTGTGCTAGTGACCCGCTGGCCTTCTCCTCCAGCCGGTCATCGACGGTTGGAGGAAGAAGTAGAATCAAAAATAAAAAAATAAAAAGGAAAGAAAATAGGAAAAAAATTGAATAAATATTAAGATATTATTAAAAATTGCCACGTCGGCGCCGGCCGGTTGGACTGAATTGATGCAAATGCAAAAGGTTTAGGACTAAATTGGCACAAATGCAAAATATTTAAGACTGAATTGACAAAATTAAAAAATTTAGGACTGAATCGGCAAAAGTGCGATAGGATTAGGACTTTTTTGACGTCTTCGGTTCATGGCATGGATGAAGAGCGTGCACAACATCCAGAGGTTGTCACAGTTGTTCGGGGGTGTTTGAGGATTTTTAGCTTCGAAATTAGAGGTCGTCTTTTCGAATTCCATCGGTTGCTTGCAGATTGATCTGAATCAGGGCCCCTAGCATATATAAAATGTATGGACTTAATCGATTCACGGTGCTTGTAGGGTATTGCACGGGCTTTTAGATAGCCGGATCTTTATGGCCATACCCCGAATTATTAAACCGAGAAAAAAAAGTACATGCTCTTCACATTAGTAGCCGGACCTCTAGTCTTTAGGAAAGCATACTACAAACTCAACTAAAGTCTTTCCTTGTCTCACCTTAACCTAAAATTCTTATCCTTTACTTCTTCTTACTTGCATTTCTCCATTGATTATTCTTCATGGATAGACATGGACTACATAAAAAGTTCTCCCTCATTGCTTTATATCCAAAGGATATAATTACATTAATGTAATTTACAGCATAGTCGAATGAACAACACTAGAAGGAACAAGTACAAACCCAGCATATCCAGCATAAGAACTTAGCTAGGCTTTTATGGACACTAGTCCCACAAATAGCAAAAGATTAAACTCACAACAAACAGAACAGGGATGAGGAAATCCGTCACTCCCATTTGCTCCTCACTTGGTGTGTGTGCTTGAAGTCATAAGCCAACACCAAAGTCCCGTCCGACATTCTCTTCAGCACGAAGCTCTCCACCAACACATAACACCCAAACCTCTTCCAACCCTCGTCCAACCCGCTCTTCATCAACTCCCTCACCCTCTTCTCTCCCTCCTTCACCCAACCCACCCTCTCTTCCTCCCACCTCATCCTCTCCACAATGGCCGTGCTCAGTCCTGTCGCCCCTCTCTTACTCCTAAACCACTTCACTCCATCACTCACGTTGCCCTCCTCGGCTTCCTCGCCAAACACTCTGATGCCCTCCTTCTGAACGAGCACATCCACTTCCACAGCATTGCCTTCGTTGCCATAATTGTCACACGCATGGACCTGCTCCCACCTCTGTTGCAGCGTCATCTCGTAGAACGCCGACGTCTTGATCTGGTCCGCGACCTCCCCGTCCTTGACGAACATGAACGGGCAGTACCACTTCCCCACCACCACCGGGTCCGACCTCTTCCTGTCGATCGAGAAGTCGAGGCTCGGGAGCTTTGACCTCTTCACATCGTCGACTCCCGGTGCGTCGTCATCCAAGAAGAAGTTCTTGGGCGTTTTGCCATGGACGGTCCAGCCTTTCCTCCTCAGGAAACTCGGAGGGTACCCATCCGGGGCAACGGATTTCGCGTGGAAGCCACCGAACCCGCATATGGTCTCACGCCGGTAGATCACGAACTGCTGGTACATGTCGTTGGGATCCAAAGGGCTAGGCTTCTTGTCTTTAACGTATCGGAAGCACAAGCAGGTGCCTTTGTCTTCTTCCCTCGAATTAGCATGCGCTTCCCTACACGGCCATTCACGATAGAATGATTTAGTACTTTCTGAGAAATGCCATGAACATAATAAATATGCAATAAGCAGCTAAACTTTTACTAAAACCTATTTGCTAAGTGACATGATAAGATGTAGCTTCAACTATTGCCACAAAAGCGAGTTCTTGCATAGATTTTGTCACACCCCCGCATCATCCATCCAATGATATTCCTCCGTACTATTTATAAGAATCAACATATTCATCACCTCATTCAAGAACAGACGGGAAGTGAAAGTATTCAAAGTACTCAGAAAGATCATACCCTTTATGCTTCCCGCGACGCCGAATCGCATAGTACTGATTGGAGGACAAGGGCTGGCCGACGACTGGGATCATGAACACCTCATCGCTGGAGACCGTCGTGGTCGTGCCGCCCTGGCCATTACTGTGGCTTTCCCTGTGACGGATGGTGAGGTCCTTGTTCTGAGGGAAGGGGAAGTCGTAGAGATCGCTGTCCTTGCACAGCCCGAAGCAGCAGAAGTTCTGGGCTTCCTCGTCCTGGATCACCAGGTATCCAGAGCCTGGCCCCGCCGGCGGAGCCTCCGAGAGGGCCTTGGGTTGCTTCCGGTACATGGACAGAGGCCGCGTCACGTACATCTTGCAAGAAAAGAAAAAAAAGAACTTCTTTAGTATTCTAGTACGTTGTCTTGAAACGTCGGAGATTTGTTCATCTGCGTGAGAAACATTAGTTTCTTGAAGTACCGCCCCCCATTTATAAGAAGGTGGGATTGCAATGTCAATGATCAAACCGGTTGTCGTGTATCACGACGGAAAGTGGGCAGAAATTTCTTTCTCGGATTCGTGGTCAATCGTGATCAGCTCGGTCGACCCGGCGAAATCGATTGGATGTTTTGACCAGCAAGCGGATCGTGAGATAGAGTAGATAGTTTCGTTATGATGTATATCATATCGTCACGTGCTGACACGTCTTCTTCGAGTTGGCTCCATCTTATTCCTAGCTGGCCCTTGAAACTTCCATGGCATGTTTGCGTGGTCTTTATGGTTTCTGATTTTTCGATTAGTTTTGTCCATACGACAGCTCATAGGAAAATCTAAGTTCTCTAGTGAATTTTCACCGGTCCAAGGTCTTGGACTGGCAGTTCAGCAACCACTGCTGTTCCTGATACACGATTCTGTCAATTGCAACCATTCTAAGAAAATTCAACCATTCTGTCAATTTCGCTTTCTTCCAACATGATTCGTCCATATTTTAACATTTGGTACAAACAAAGATGGGCCTACCAATTCTGTGTAATATCCTTTTAAGGGCAAAAGAAAATATCAAGTGTCAAAATTTATGTACAGCTCTCACTTTGCTTTTAAATTTATTTTTTTTTTGGATCACTTAAGTACAATTTAAAAAAAAAAACAATTATTTGAATGTCAACTACGGTCAACTTTGCTGGAAATCTTACGTGGCATCTAACGTGGCTCTCCGCTGAAGGATCCTAATCAGTAATAAAAAAAACTAAAAATTTAAAATAAGCTAAACAATTTTAAAAAATAAAAGTTGCTTGCAGCTGGCTCGCACAGCACTAGCCGCCACAGCTCTCACTTTGCTTTTAATTTTTTTTTTGGATCACTTAAGTACGAATTTTTTTTAAAAATAATTATTTGAATGTCAACTACGATCAACTTTGCTGGAAATGTTACGTGGCATCTACGTGGCTCGTCGCCTAAGGATTCTAATCAGTAATAAAAAAAAAAAAACTAAAAATTTAAAATAAGCTAAAAAATTTTAAAAAATAAAAGTTGCTTGCAGCTGGCTCGCACAGCAGTCGCCGCCACCGGCCCCACTGTCCTGGATGGGGGCTGGTGGACCCCGCTTGGGACACGTGTCGGAGAATGAATAGATATGGGGACCACGTAAGCAATACCCGTGGGTATGCAATATTTTCTCGGTGGGCGTGGTTCGCCGTTCCCCATAGTGTCTGTCCCTTCGTCGTCTTCTCCCTTGATCAGGCCCCACCCACAACGAGTCTGAGACTCACCTTCCTCGCTCTCGCTCCCTCTCATTTTCTGCTCTTTGCTCCACTCACTCTTCCGTACTCACTGCCTCAAGCTTGAACTCCCCCCATTCTTCGTCTTCTTCGTCCGCGTCGTCGTCGGCCACAAATCAAGATCCTCGCAGGTCTCCGATGGCGGTGGCCCCACCGGCGAATCTCGAGCTCCGGCCGCTCGGCAGCACGGGACTGAAGGTGACCTGCGTCGGCTTCGACGCGTCCCCTCTCGATAGGGTCTTCAGCCCCGTCTCGGAGGACAAGGCCCATCGCGTCCGTCCGCGAAGCTTTCCGCCTCATGAATTTCGCCCAGATCTGGGCAACTGGGCCCTCGCCAGCCGTCGACGGGGGTCCCCGGCCACTGACCGGGGATTAGCGACCCCCGCCCACCAGCCCCCACCCATTGCCGGCGGTGGTGGGGCGGCGGCGGCGAGGGCTAGGGCTGTGCAAGCCCTCGCCGCTGGAAGCAACCCCTTTATGTTATTTTTTTTTTAAATTTTTTTTAGCTTATGTTTAAGGCTAAGACTGAATTTTTCAATAAAATGTGGACTTTTTTTAATAAATTTGCCACGTAGAGTCCACGTGGCCTGATTTTTTTTTTTTATAAAAAAATTGCCAGGTAGACTTATTCCTTTATTATAAACGACGTGACATTAAAATACACGAATATTTTTTGGTCGGAATCTCTCGTCATTAGTACTTAAATGATCGTTTTTTTTTTTCCGATTTGGCACTTAAGTAAGTCGGCGAAAAATTTTGGCACCAAAGTGAGTGCCGTGCACAAATTTTGGCACTTGAGGTTTCATTTTGTTTCCTTTTGAAAGTGGTCATTTTTTGAAGAAAACACTAACAATGAGGATTAAAAGTTTTCACATGAGTAATCAGATTAGTGCGATTAAGCATATTATGATGAAATAAGGTTGTTGATACTCAAAAGTGACCAACTTTTGGCTATTATCGGCAAGCGTCAGACCTAGCCGATAAGAACAGAGTTTAGTCAATAGAGAATAGAGTTATCGACAACTTGAAAGGAATCGGTAACTTGCCAGTGAAGTCACCGCCAACGCAACGTGAAGTTACCAATGAGAGTCTTGAAGTTTCTCGTAAAGTCATCGGTAGCGATGGTGAGCGACCAACATGAAGATAACTACCGACGCAAAGATAATCACCGATGCGAAGATAACCATTGGTCGGTTATTGCTTATCCGTTCGTGAAGTTACTTTCGATAACCATCGACGCGAAAATAATCGTTGGTTGGTTATGTCTTATCAATTTGTACAGTAACTCCCGGTAATCATCGAAAGGGAGTTATTCTTTCTAATTTGGTAACCACCATGTGTAACCACCGTCTCTAAGGGTTATAAAATACCCCCAGTGTACTCTTTGTAAAACTACTTCAATCAATGACAGAACTAAATGTTTTTTACTTTTATCTTCACTTACCGCAATTTATCTTTTCCGCAACTTTACGTTCCCGCACTTAAGTCATAGTTTTTGATACTTCTTCGTCTATTAAATTATTGTGTTGTATTTCTCTATCATCTCATTTTATCGTTGATTAAATTCCGGCAAAGTGTTTTGTGCTACGTCGTTGGTTAAATTCCAACGAAGCATATATGTTCTTTGTGACCCATTGAGGCTACTGTCCGGAATCGCCACGGAACCTTCCCCTTCTTAATAAAATCAAATAACCAATTTTGGTGAAAGGTATTTCATTGATTGGGACGGCGAAACAAAGGTAATCACACAGATCATGCAAGTTAGGTTCACACAGATTAGTGATGCTTCTAGGGTACGCACTCACTCAAATGTTTGGCCATTGCACCCTAGAACCTAGAGGTCTTTGTTTTGAGGCATGGATGAGGAGTGTGTACAAACAATTCGAGAGTTTTCTAACTCAAAAATTGGAGGTTGTTCCTTCGAACCCACCAACTACTTGGAAACTGCTCTGTGTTAGGGAGACTCGCATACGCCAACTGTCCGAACTTAATCAGTTGATGGTGCTTGCAGGGTGTTGCATGAGCTTCTAGATAGCCACATCTTCACGCCTATGCCACTGAGATATATATGAAGAATGCCCAACAATTTCAAGTGGATTTTATGTGGTCTGCAGTGGCCGAACCTTTAGTTGATTAAGAAAGCATTCTTGATGTTCAACTAAATGTAATCTCGTATCGCCTTAACAGATGGACATGGATAACAACAAAAGCTGGAAAGCCAATACAAAAACGTTCACTCCTTGCTTTATACCTTGTGGGGATAATTACGATAACATAAACAAAATGAACGAAACTTGAAGGAACAAGTACAAACCCAGCATAAGAACTTAGCCGGGCTTTCATGAACACCAGTCACAAAAGACACAACAGTGATGAGGAAATCTGTCAATCCCATTTGCTCCTCACTTGGTGAGTGTGCTTGAAGTCATAAGCCAACACCAAAGTCCCATCCATCCTCTTCAGCACGAAGCTCTCCACCAACACATAACACCCAAACCTCTTCCAACCCTCGCTCAACCCGCTCTTCATCAACTCCCTCACCCTCTTCTCTCCCTCCTTCACCCAACCCACCCTCTCTTCCTCCCACCTCATCCTCTCCACAATCGCCATGCTCAGTCCTATCCCTCCTCTCTTACTCCTGAACCACATCACTCCATCACTCCCATTGCCCTCCCCGGCTTCCTCGCCAAACACTGTGATGCCCTCCTTCTGAACGAGCACATCCACTTCCACAGCATCATCGCCTTCATTGCCATACTTGTCACACGCATGGACCTGTTCCCACCTCTGTTGCAGCGTCATCTCGTAGAACGCCGACGTCTTGATCTGGTCCGCGACCTCCCCGTCCTTGACGAACATGAACGGGCAGTACCACTTCCCCACCACCACCGGGTCCGACCTCTTCCTGTCTATCGAGAAGTCAATGCTCGGGAGCTTTGACCTCTTCACGTTGTCGACTCCCGGGGCGTCATCGTCCAAGAAGAAGTTCTTGGGCGTTTTGCCATGGAGGGTCCAGCCTTTCCTCCTCAGGAAACTCGGAGGGTGCCCATCCGGGGCGACGGATTTCGCATGGAAGCCACCAGACCCGCATATGGTCTCGCGCGGGTAGATCACGAACTGCTGGTACATGTCGTTGGGATCCAAAGGGCTAGGCTTCTTGTCTTTAACGTAGGGGAAGCACAAGCAGGTGCCTTTGTCTTCTTCTGTCGAGTTAGCATGCGCTTCCCTTCATGGCCATTCAAGATAAGAATGATTTAGAGACTTTTTAAGAAATGCATGAAAAGAAAACATGCAAGAAGCAGCTAAACTTTACTAAAACTAATTTGCCAAGCTGCGTGATAAGGTGTAACTTCGACTATTGCAACAAGAGCGAGTTCTTCCATAGATTTTTTCACACCCTCCCAATATCCCATCCAATAATATCCACTTGTCCTATTTGCAGTTACCAACATATTCATCACCTAATTAAAGAACAGACAGAGGAAGCGAAACTGTTCAATGTACTTTATAAAAAAGATCATAACCCTTTATGCTTCCCGCGCCGCCGGATCGCGTAGTACTGATTGGAGGACAAGGGCTGGCCGATGACTGGTATCATGAATACCCCATCGTTGTAGACCGTCGTGCTCTCGCCGTGGTGCTCCGTGTACCTGACTGTGAGGTCCTTGTTCTGAGGGAAGGGGAAGTCGTAGAGCTGGCGGTCCTTGCACAGCCCGAAGCAGCAGAAGCCCTGGGCTTCCTCGTCCTGGATCACCAGGTATCCCGAGCCTGGCCCTGCCGGCGGAGCCTCCAAGTGGGCCTCGGGGTGCTTCCAGTACCCGGAAAGAGGCCGAGTCACATACATCTTCAAAAAGAAAAAAAATTCTTTAGTATTCTGTACGCAGTCTTGAAATGTAGGAGATATGTTGCTTTCGTTTATGCGAGAAACATCAGTTTCTTGAATTAATGCCCCTGTTTATAAGAAGTTGGGGTTGTAATGTCCAGGATCAAAGAGGTTGACTTCTATCACGAGGGAATGAGCGCAGAAATTTCTCTCTCAGTCCCGTGCACGGTGTTGATCAGCTCGGCTGACCCGGCGGAATTGATTGGATGTTGTGGCGAGCAAGCAAGCAATCGAGAACGAGAGTAGATATTATTAATTAGAGAGAATGACTCGTCTTCTTCCAAGAAAACCTCATGGTATGTTTGCTTGGTCTTTTAAGGTTTTTTCATTCTCGATTGGTTCTGTTCATTGACTTTTTGTCTTTACAAGCAGTTCAGCAACCATTGCTGATCCTGATCGACTGTCGATGACGCCGCCATTCATTAAAAAGAGGAGAGGAAGAAGAACATTTGTACAAGAAGAATGAAATTCAGCTGTTCTTTCCATTTGACTTTCTTTGTTGACGAGGACGCGGTTTTGTTCTCTCAGGGGATGGAGGCTGCCTTTGCTTGGACTTTCGAGGAAAGCCTTTGCCAAATGCAAATGACGTTTTCTGAAATGCGAATTATGTTTGTTAAATTATAATTTAAAATACCACTGTAAAGCAACTTTGGGTAAAATATTATCCGGAAGAATTATTTTTTCGAATGACTTTTTTTCAATTCCGGTCCGACAAGGGTTCAGGCTGAGGTCACACCACCTCAAGCGGCCCTCGACAAACCTCGGCGAGTGTCGCGTGACCCAGTCGAGGGCCGCCTGAGTTTGCGCGACTGAGACACCTTGCTCCTCTTATTTTGTTCCTCGCTGCTCCAAGAAAACCTCACGGTATGTTTGCTTGGTCTTCAAGGTTTCTCATTTTCGATTGGTTCTGTTCGTTGACTTTTTGTCGGTACATGTGAAGGAACAAACACGACGATAGCCCATTAAGAATTTTATGTTTTCCTAGCGCATTTCACCGGTCCAAAGTCTTGGGCAAGCAGTTCAGCAACCATTGCTGATCCTCATCGACTGTCGATGACGTCATTCATTAAACAAAAAGAAGAAAAGTTTGTACAAGAAGAATGAATTTTGAACTGTGTTTTCCATTGACTTCTTGTTGATAAGGTTGCGGTTTTGTAGCTCTCAGCGGATGGAATCGCTGCGGAGGCTGACAGCGGTTTTGGAGTTTTCTTGTGGCGGTGGTTTTGGAAATGCCGGGACTGTGATGTCTGTTAGGTGCAATGATTCCTAAACTTTAACCTAGCTGGTTATGAACTTTTAATTTGTTTAATATGATCCATAAAATTTTGGTACATGTGCAATTTAGTCCTTGAATTATATATAAATATTTAATGTTGTCCTAGGTGGTCCTTTAGAATTCATGGAATGTTTGCTTCAATCATTGCCTTTTTCCAGTGAATTTCACCCCCATGGTCCACCCCCAATTTCGCTGATTGCACGTGGCTGGCTCTGCTCGCTTTCCACTAACTTGGCCATCCTTTGGTTTTGATATCACTGTTGATTTTTTTTTCTTGGGAGCAACCGAGGTTGGAGAACCTTGAGCAAAGTTGAGATGCCTAGTCCTTGTTTATCTGATATAGCATGTTGGATGGTGATTATGGAAGGTAATCTTTGCTCTTAATTGTGATGAGAGTTCTTATAAGAGCCACTTTTTTGGCAAATTGGGATTTTGCTATGTCTTGCCTTTTGTCATGCCTAAAATATAAATCTGAAACAGAGCTGGCACATGAAGAAACCAAAACTGCGGAGGAGAGCACTTGGAATTTTTCTATTTTGACTGATACAAATGTGTACAAAACTACAAAGCACTTTTGGTGAATTGGGATTTTAAACATGTCTTGCCTTTTGTATGCCTAGAATAGAAACTTGAAACAGAGCAGACACATGAACAAACCAGAACTACAGAACGTAGGATTTTGCTACTTGACTCATTCAATGTGTATAAAGCTTTGACAAAATCAATCAGTCCTTCTCATCATTCCCATTTGTTCCTCAGTTGATGAGGGTGCTTGAATTCATAGGTGAGCACTACACTCCCATCCATTCTCCTCAGCACAAACCTCTCCACCAGCACATAACACCCAAACCTCTTCCATTCACCAGCACCACCAAACTCCTCCGCTCTGTTCACCTTCACCTGCTTCTCATCTCCATTAACCCAACCCACCCTCTTCTCTTCCCATTTCATCCTCTCAACAATGGCCAAGCTCAACCCAACTCTGTTCTCTCCTCTCCCCTCGCCAACACTCCTCCACCACAACACCCCGTCGGCCACATTCGCATCGACAGCTTCTGTCCCGGCCACCGAGACAACCTCGTTTTGGATAACCACGTCCATAGTCACCCTATTGCCGCCTTTACCGTCGTTTTCACGAGTGTATATCCGTTCCCATCTTTGCTCAAGTGACATCCCATAGTACATGGACTTGTTTATCTGGTCTCCTACCTTCGCATCCTTGACAAACATGAACGGACAGTACCACTTCCCCACGACCACCACGTCGGATCTCACTTGTGTGATCGGGAAGTTGAAGCTTGGAAGGAGTTCGCGCTGGGTACCGTCGATCCCTGGTGCGTCGTCCAAGTAGAAGCTCTTTGGGGTTTTCCAATAAATCTTCCAGCCCTTTCTCTCCAAGAATCTTGGAGGGTATCCATCCTGCGCGACGGATCTGGCGTAGAACCGGCCCGAGTCGAACATAGTTTCATAGGGATAAATCACGAATTGTTGATACGGGTCATAGGGATGAAGCGGCGCCGGATCTGCATCTCTAACCAAGTGGAAAAATAAGAAGGAGGGCATGTCCTCTTGCTTTGAATTTGCATATGCTTCCCTACAAAAGGCAATTCGCACTACTAGTCAGTCTCTAGCTTCACCACAGACTGCACTAAAAATTTAATCTTTGTTTCTTTTTTTTTGGGGGGGGGGGGGGGGGGGGGGGGGGGGGGTGGGGGGGGGGGGGGGGGGTAAGTTGTATCTTTGTTTCATTATATCATGACATGAGCTACGAGATAATATAGATCGTAATCCCGTGATAAAATGAAGAAGAGGACGAACTTCTTTTCCCTTGCCAAGTTAAGTGATGAAATTTCATTTTTGAAGTTAGTGTTGGAACATTTCTATCATTACTATGCATAGGACAAACACAGGAAACATTTTCAGGAAGCAATTTCGATTCCTACCCTTTATGCCTCCCATGCGGCTGAATTGCGTAATAACGGTTGGACGACAGGGGCTCATTCAGAACCGGAATCAAGACTACATCGTCCCTGTATGTCGTCGAGCTCGAGTGGTTGTGGCCAGCTCCTCCGCTGGTCCTGTATTCGATGGTGAGGTGCTTGTCCTGAGGGAAGGGAAGTTCGTAGATCCAGGAGTCTTCGCACTGCCCGAAACAGCAAGTGTTCACGGCTTCTTCGTCTTGGATCACCAAATAGCCAGAGTTCGGGCCCTCCGTAGGTGCCGACAGGGCGTTTGGGAATTGCCTGAGCAGAGAGAGAGGCCTCGTGACGTACATCTTCTTCGCTTAATCCCCACTACTTAGATCGAATGTGAAATTATCAATTCAGAATGCTCGGTATTTATATTGCAGAGCATGATTGAATTAATTCAAATGCCGTAGACATCACAAACAAGCTAACCATATCCCTTGTTGACCAATCCCGCCCTTTGACCATCTCTTCTCTGTTGTTGACAGACTAATTCTCATGCGGAAACAGAGAGAAAGATGGCTCTTCTCATTAGGGGTGAGCATGGTTCCAGGATAGAACTTGAAACCTGGAGAACCAGATCGATGGGAACCGATCGGTTCCAGGTTCTAAGGTATGGAGAGTAGGTTTTAGATTTCAAAAATTATAGAACCTGTTCTGATGAGTAGGTTTCAGGGTCTAGGTAGGTGGAACCTGGAGCAAGTTTTTATATTTTTTCTTGGTATATGTCTTCGCGTCATCCTGTGGTATTCCATGGTGTTTGATGATGAGTATATAATCCGGAACCACTTTATCATTGAGACTTTTACTTTGTTAATGTTTCATACTTTTTGTGTGTCTAAATATGAATTGTGGTCAGTGAATTTTAGCAGCAGGTGGTGGTCATTAAATGTGATTATTCATTGTAATCATTCAACTAAAAATACATATGGAACCTGGGTGGAACCTGAAATCGACCCTAGAACCTGTGACAAGGTAAGTTCTAGGTTCTAAGGTATGCATGGTAAGTTCCATGTTCCAAAAAATGAGGAACCTGTATAGACGAGTAGGTTTCAAGTTCCATATGGAACCTATACGGAACCTGAAACCGCTCACCCTTACTTCTCCGTCCACCCGACCTTGGAAAAATCTTTCCGGTCCTACCAGGAGAAGTAATCATAAAATCTGCTTCCTCTTTCCCTTTTACTTTTCTTTTTGATGTTTTTTATTTATCATTCGAGCGACAAGGCTGGTTACAAACAAATGAGCGTATACCCTCCAATCAAATTCCAGCACGGGGATCAATCGCTGTACCAATAATTTTAAAACAAATGTGATAGATTGTGAACAAGCTAAGAAAAGAGGCGGTCCTTTTTTCTTTGGAGGGTAACAAAATTAGATTACCCCTTTGCCTGCAAAAAATGATATATTGGAATGGAACAGCACGATCAAACGAACAATGTCAAATTGAGATAACGTTCACTGTGAAATCAGTCAATCCTAGTCCTTCCGGTTTAGTCCTCGGTTGATCAGGGTGGCTTGAAGTACACAGCTCAACAGTCTTGAATCGTACATTATTTGTGTCTTGAATGTAATCTTTGAACCATAAAACCCCGAAACCTAAACTCTAAAACCCTAACAGCTCATTCAAAGATGCACAAGAGGAGTACTCAGTATCTCCCTCATATCCTAATTTCGAAGACGAATTGCTCCGTGCGATAAAGTTGACTTGGCATTCATTTACCAGAACAGAGGCTACCGGCATCCTCATTTACAGACAAAATTTAAAATATGTCGTCTTTGATTTAAGCAAGTTGAAGCGAGGAAATTCTTTCCACACAATGAGGTGCCTATCATTTATTGAACTGACCAAATTAACCGGTAAATAGAAACAATTGCAACACAACAACATAACTTTTTTTTCGCGGCGCAGGGATTTTTGATTGACTGTGCCCCTCATATGCACAGCTCAACGGCATGGTAACAATTAGAAGATGACGGCCGATTAAGAACTGGAATCCAGACGACATCATCCCCGTAAAGCTGCATGATCCTGTCACTGGATGGTGAGCTTCTTGTTCCGAGGGAGGGTAAGTTGGCTAATTAACTAAGAAGCCACCCTAAACAGCAAGTCTCCGCAGCAGCGGCAGCATGGTTGTCTTAAATCACCAAATAGCCCGAGTACGGTCCCTCTGGAGGCGGCGACGCAGTGTCCACGATACTTCCTTGGCATCTAGGTAGGCCTGGTCACATACATCTCTTGGTTGTTTTTCCGTTTTACTCTGATGTACTTAATTACCTGCTAAGGTTCTCGCTTGTGTGCATGAGGTGACACCAGAAGATCGCTGAAATTATCATCAGACCAGATTTACGTTATTTCTAAGATCCTAGGATTTTAGACAAGACAGATGAAATTCCACAACTATAAAATGTTATTGCAACAACCATCTCAAATTTCACATCTTGTATAGACAAATTTCGTCACAATAAATTATCTACGATCTCAATGAAGCTTGAAAAGTAGACAGACCAAAATATCCCTCACTGATTTGAGTGAATAATCACAGAAATCGCTAACTTACATTTTTTATTTCCATCGTCTCCTAAAATCTAGCCGTGACTTTTTTCCTTTACCTTCAAACTCTTTCATTTTCTTGATAGAATTTTGTCTTTTTTAATTCTTTTAGTTTGTTGATTTTGCAATTCTTTTCAACTTGCTACCATGTATACTGATGCATTATCATTTTGGTATTCTCCAACACAAACCTCCACCGGAAAGTAACTTTAGATATTGTTTTACGATGGTACCAACAGTTTGTAGATAATGATGTTGCGAGATTGTGATTACTCATGAAAAACAGTATGTTCCGGTACATATATCATACTTTATCTCTGCATTAGTTTAAACTTGTGAAAATGGACAAATTAGAGAAAGTATCTAAGGGGTGAAAGTTGTGCTAGAGAAGCCCAGTAGAGCCACTTCAAATGTACTCTTAGTTGATATGGTTTATTTCAAATATGATTGTTTAAATGTGATCCTTAATGATGTGATTTTAACTTAAGTGATATGATTTGTAGATTCATAAAATTCTCTTTGACAAAGAAAAGAATAAAATAAATTAACAAGAAAATCTCCCTAGAGAAAACCTAAACAAGAGTAGAACAAACTAAAGACGAATATTCTAGGCATTTGCCCTGTGCATTTACCAAAAAAGAAAAAGACATATGTTCGTGGGGTATATTTGATAACTCCAATAAGTGCTGAAAATTCATACATTCATCACTTGATAAAATTAAGCGTGTTTGACAATATAATCAGTTTTGACCAGAAGGATTCAATTAAGTGAAAAAATATCATTTAATTCGCTAAGTAAGGTTGGGTGACTTATTTCATTCAATGAAATAGATATCTGAGAAGGAATCTTGCCAATTACAATGCTAAAAGCCTAAAACCTACCAATAATAATCATCGTTTCATTTTCAGTAAGAAGTTAACATTATTTAATACTCCATATTCATCCTCAAATAGCATTATATTTTCATCTTCAACTCTAAAGGTTTTTAACACTTAAAATTCAGTCCTTAAATATTTGGCTTTATCAAACAGGCCCTTCATCAATGAACTGTTATCATTTCTCATTATAATTTGATTCGACGCATCAAAATCTAAATGAATAAAGAAATGCATTAAACTTGTTACTTCAAAATCATTGAGAAGGACAAAGCTCATAAAGTTTAAGTTTTGTGACACGACTTGTCGATTTTATCTACAATCTGAATAATTGAGTCTAAACTTGAAAGAATATATGAAAGACTTCAAATATATTTTGCAATGATATGCGCCATTTATTAATATATTTCAATAGTAAATTCAACTAACATATATTTATTTTTAGATAATATGTATAAATACCTGTAAATGGGGCCATACCTTTGTTATATAGCTCCACAGTCCCGGGAGCCAAGGGAATAGGGTGGTGGCCGAGATTCTTGTTGCAACGATCTTCAGTTGTCTATGCAAGTGGTTGGAGTGTCTTCAGTGTCATGGATCGGAGCTAAGTCGGGTAGCATGACCAATCAACAAGTACTTAGACAGGGAGCATTCTAGCATGGGTGAGCCAAAGCATTCGTGACCCATCATCCTTCGGAAGCTGGTATCTGCTCTGTGAGAGAGCTAGCTGCAGAAAAATCTTTTCACAGATGAAGCAATTAGCAATGCTCAACATGCAATCAAGCAAAGTAAGAGTATTATGAGGGAAGTAATACATAATCCTCTAAACTTCTAAGAGAAAAGTGAAACAAGCATTTGTACCTTCCGAGTAGGATTTCAAGAGATAGCATCAAGAGCAAACAGAAGGTCACATATCTTTTCCTCTGTGGAGACACTATCTTCTGCACGACCGTCACTTAACCAACTCTTCCTTTCCTTCTTGAAGAGCTCCACTTCAGAATCTCTTCCACTTTTTCTTAGACCAGCTAACAGTAAATCGTAAGTTCCTGATGTTGGACGGATGCCTTTCTTTCTCATGCTTTTGTACACTTTAAGTGCTTTATCACTAGCCCCAGCACAGAAGTATACACCCACCAGAGCAGTATAAGAAGCAACTGTTTTAAGATCCTGTGGCAATAGATTGAAGACCTTCACAGCATACGTAGGTCTTCTAGCACGGCCTAGTCGAGAGATTAGAAGTGAAGCTAGATAGGAACCTGGAGAATGTCCAGCTCTTATCATTTCCTCAATGGCATCTACTAAAACCATCGTCCTCAATTCATTCGATCTAATTAAGCAACCTACAAGTGAAAGATATGCACCTTTCTCAATACCAATCCCCAGCTTCTTACTGTATTCAAATGCCAATAAAGCACCATCTACTCTACACCGTCTACAGTTTTCTTCAATTATGGTGGAGGTAATTGCCGCATTCAAGTGCATATTCTTATCCTCCATCAAAGTGAGTAGAAGATCAATAGCAATGAGACTTTGCTTCTTCAACAAAAGCAACAGAATCCCATTTTCAGAAGAAACAGAAACATCAGAAGCATCTATCAAGGATTCAGCCGTCTCATCTTTTGTCACACATTCATCAGAGAAATGACGATTGACTTGTCGTAGAAGTTCATCACTCTCACCAGCACTATTCAAGAATTCCATTGCTTCCTGAAAAACAGGATGACGAAGAACGAGACAGTTTTCTTTCATGAAGAGAAGAATTTTAATAATCATAGTCACTTCCCCTGCTCTGCAACATTTCTCGATCAATATATTGCACATTGCTTTATCAGGTGAAACACCAGCTTCTCGCATGTTGTTAAATATCTCGAGAGCTTCTTCATATTTTCCTTGAATGATCAAAATGAGATAATTTATTTCTTATAAAGCCCCAGCAAACAAAGCTCAAATTTTCACAAGAACGCACAGGGAGAAGCTCCTAAGGGAGAAGTTAGACAGAAACTAGAAATGTGCCACAGCACAGCAATAATGATAGCAGAAACAGTCAGAATTACATGGTGTTTCCTAGGCATTGAACTAAGATGTGACACTCTTAACTCATGACAGGAAAAATTCAGAGAAGTTTTCACAATAGTTCAGAAAATAGGAAATTGTACGCAACAGTGCAATGTCATTGGGCCAAGCTACCAAAAGTATGGTTGTTGACGGGATCTCTGTGAGGAAATCCTAGACAAGTCAGCACAATGCAAGTACATGCTCCGCCGCCACAAACACGAATGACTGATTGAAAAGAATGCACAGAGGCAATGAAGCAAACACATCGAGGGCATCATAAACACAGTCCAATTGCACTTACCACAACCCACGAGATACTCCATCAAAACAGTGTAAGTGTGACAAGTCGGAGAACATCCGCATTCGACCATCTCCTTATAAACATCAGTAGCCTCCTTCACCCTATCATTATCGAACAAAATCTTCATATAAGCAGTGTAGGACACAACAGTAGGACGACACCCCTTCTTCATCTCTCCCCAAATCTCGACCGCCTTATCGACATCCCCAGCACTGGAATGCCAATGCATCCGCGACGTGTACGTAACCGCATCGACCTTAATCCCCTTGTCCACCATCTGCTCAAACACGTACTCCATCGACGACACCCTCCCCGCTTCCCCGAAGATATCGAGCATCGTCGTGTGAGTGTACTGATCGTGCTTAAAGCCCCTCAATTTGGAGGCCCAGTTGAAGAAGAGCCAGGCCTTCTCCATCGGCGGGTGGGTCTTCAAGACCCGGTTGACCGTGTACGAGTCCCACTTCACGGGCAGCCTCTGAAGCTGCTCCTGAGCAGAGTCCCAGGCGGAATACTTGAGGATCTTGTAGATGTTGGCGATTCTGTCCCTCATGTAGGTCTCTGGGTCGACATTGTGGCGGGCAATGGGCTGGACCGGCTTCTTCGCCGCTCCGCAGGAAGGGTTGGCGCGACTCGGTCTTGCGGATCGATGCGAGGAGTGGAGGCGGCATTTGCTCGATCTTCTCGAGGGAAGAAGGGAGCGACCGTCGAGGGGGATCGGAAAAAGAAGAGCTTTTCTCGAGATATAAGCAAGAGATCTCAAGGAACTGCGCATGGCAATGAGACGCCCGAAAGCGGAACCCCCACGATTAAGCTTTGGCAGAAAAGCGTTGAGAGTGAGCTGAGAACGATGATGGTACTCGGAGCGAAGGAAAGGAAAATACAAGTATGAACGAGTACACTCACACGACGATGGATTATCACACTGCTGATATAGATATCGAAGTACACATGCATGTTGCGATTAGTTCAAAACTATTACGAGAAGCCAAATAGGTGCTACGTCAACCAACATAAAAACTTTCGACCAAAAAAAAAAAAAAACCAACATATAAACTAAAATAAAATAAAATGATATATATATATATATATATATATAGAGAGAGAGAGAGAGAGAGAGAGAGAGAGAGAGCCTATGAAGAAGTAAATCTGTCAAAATAGGTCATAAACACATTTCTTAATCAATATATGATAAATTGAGTTCTAGATTGATTATATTCAATAAATGGATCAGAAATGTGTTCAAACATAATATGGATTAAATGGATCATAATTAGGTCGTAAATAGGTTTACAACTTACTTAGATCATCCCATATCTATAACTCTCGCCTTCAGTCAATCTTGCACTCAGTCACTCCGAACTATCGCCTCAATTTGGGTATTGGGTTAAATAGAGAAGTATTTTAGGAATATGGGTTGGTCGGGTATGTGTTGAGTACGGATTAGGTCGGATATGGGTCACTAGATTTGCACTGCATGAAAATATGTTAAAACGAGTTAAATAGGTTTATTTGGATCGGATCATTTTTTACTCGATCCACCCGTTTGACGAGTCTATGAAGAAGCCATATTGTAGCACTGGCACCCAACACAATATTAGTGGCCATGGAAAATTGTCAACGATGAACGAAACTAATAAGTTATAAGTGTTTTCATCGTGGCTGTCGTGGCCGCTCAAGCTCAAGCTAGCGGCCGCCGCCGCCATAATTGCTCAAGCTCGAGCTCGAGCTCGAGCTCGAGCTCGAATCTTGGGCATGACCGTTTAAACTCAAAGCTTACGGTAGCTTTGGCTAAATTTGACTTCGAAACTCACGTCCGCCATGACTTCTCAAGCTCAAAGCTCATGATCCTGACCGCTCGAGCTTGAGATTTAGGGAAAGGGGTGTCGCTCAACGGATAAAAGTTACTCATGAAAGTCCTTGAGTGGTCATGACGGTCAAGAGCCATGGTCGCTCGAGCTTTGAGTTGCGGCCATGGTTGGCCGCGAATGGTGGTTATGAGCGGGTATCTATCAATCACATTTGTAGGCTTTTTCTTGGAAATTGTAGGGTTTGAAAACTCTTAAGAATTTCAGCTGTGTCGATTAGGTGTAGTAGAACTTTCCCTTCAGATAGAAGCAAGCATGGAAATAGGGTAGAACTGAAAATCGGACCGAACTGGCCAGAGCAACCGGTATGGTCTCAGGTTCCCATGATTACTGGTTTGGTTCCCGATTTCAAAAAAAGTGGAACTGATACTATATGGTTGGGTTCCCGATTCCTTACTGGGTAAGAATCAAATCGGAAACTAGAAACCAAAGAATCGATTCAACCTTTTTTGCGTTACGTTTTTTGAAATGTTTATTGTTTATTTTGTTTACGTATTCATGTTTTATGGATTGTAGCTATTGATAGATGGGGTTTTTGTTGTTGCATTCACTTTCATTTTTCTTTAACTAAAAATGAAACAAAAAAAAAGGAATAAAAAATGACAAAAAAAGTGGCTTATTCTTGAGTAGACCCCAGAACCGACTTTGAAACTGATTGACATGTTTTAGGTTTCAAAATATGCAAAATAGTTTTCAGGTTTCAAAAATTAAAGAATCAATCTTGGCAAGATAGATTGTAGGTTTCAGGTGCAATTAAGAATCGATCCTGAAACTGCTCATTTCTACCTACAAAGACGACAGGAAATGAAAACCAGAGAGAGTGAACAATCGAGTTGGACATTCTTTGGACAGCGTAGGGAAGAGGGAATCATGGAACTTTGTCCGGCTCATTGTACTTCCAATCTATTTTTATCTAGGGTTACTATTGGCCTTTCCACCTAACCAAATCAAAAAGAAAGAGCCAAGAGAGGGGGCAGTCACTAGAGGTCGGAGGCTCCCTCCAGAGGATTTTTCTTCGTAAAAAAATGTTCAACTCATAGTAGGTTTTCTTTCGTGTTCTTGCTTTTCAAACTTGAAAAGATTTCGAGTTCCTAAAGTTAAAACACTAGTTGCTAACAACCCTCCATTATGTCTTCGTCGGTGATGCCCGGTGGCTCCCATGGCATGAACAAAAAATTCACATCACATAGAAATGATGCTTCATTTAGACGGGTCATTCGAAAGTTAGGAGTCTTCGAGTCGGGAAAATTAAAAAAAAAATCATAAACTTAATATAATTGTGCCAATTCAATCCTAAATCTTTTACATTCATGCCAACTCAGTCCTTCTGCCCGCCGGTGGCGAGCTTCGATAGCCCTTGCCTCTAGCCGATTGCCAGGCTCGGCGGTCGGCGGGGGCGAGCTTTGCCAGCCCTGGCCTCTAGCTGATTGCCAGGCTCGGCGGTTGGCGGGGGCGAGCTTCGCTAGCCCTTGCCTCTGGCCGATTGCCAGGCTCAGCGGTCGACCGGAGGAAGAAGAAGAAAAAAGAAAGAAAAAGAAAAAAAAAAGGAAAAAAATTGAATAAATTAATAAAAGCTAAAAAAAACTTGAAAAATG
Source organism: Lenwebbia sp. NSW1173648 (assembly GCA_029784005.1). Classification (NCBI taxonomy): domain Eukaryota; kingdom Viridiplantae; phylum Streptophyta; class Magnoliopsida; order Myrtales; family Myrtaceae; genus Lenwebbia; species Lenwebbia sp. NSW1173648. The sequence goes on from JARCGZ010000011.1 coordinate 6,363,003, forward strand.
CTAAAATATCATGGAAAATTAGCCATGTCAGTGCTGGCCGCACCACGTCAGCAATTTTCAGCCAAAATTGACTAGAAGGACATAATTGGCACAAATGCAAAATGTTTAATATTGAATTGGCAACAAAAAAAAAAGGTTTAGGAATGAATTCGCACAATTGGAATAGTATTAGGATTTTTTTTGGTAATTTTCTCTTTTGAGTCCCCAAAGCTAGCTAGTCAGGCTAGTCAATATGTAATTTTCTCCTGAAAATACGGTCCTTGTGTATTAGTTTTAGGGTCTCCCCTTATTGGGAATTGTAGTGTTACATAATATCTTTCTAACGACACTGAAATCGAATGATTTGGTGGTTCGCAGATAGAGAAACGACTACATGAAATAGAAATGAAGAACTTTGGAAACCGACATGGTCCTAGACGATTCCAATTCAACTCGGGATTCAGCCCGAACGGGCCTTGCGGGTTTGATTCAAAATTAGTTCCCTAAAGAAGGTTCATGGGTTGAAAATCCGGAACCAATTAGGTTTGGTTCGGTTCGGTTCGGTTTCCCAGATCGAGCCTTGAGAATGGAATTGACTTGGCCGATTCCAAAATAGAACCGGTCTGAAATCCGTTATCTTCTTCTTCTTCCTTTTAGGTATTGTAACACGTTTCGACAAAAAAAAAGTATTGCAACACGTTAACAACTTACAATAGTAAAAGGTCGACGAAGACTTATGATATTGCACAAGGTCACACACCCAACCTTGACCTTGAGCCCAGATCCATCTCTTTCGGACGACATCGACGAGAAACAAATCGATCTTCTCTTCTTCTTTTTTCTCCCGAGCGACGAACTGAAGAAGGACGAAATGGGAGAGAGAGAGAGAGAGAGAGAGAGAGAGAGAGAGAGCGAAACGGTGGAGTGAAGAAGGTGACCTGCGACTGCGAGCGTGTGTCGTGCTGTTCGCGGGAAATTTTGTAGAGAGAGCGAGCGCGCAAATTGGATACGTGGAGACGCTGTCTGCCGCAGATATCCGATTTGTACGAGAAGAGAAAAATCTTACCGTTGGAAAATATCTGTTTTCGACTTCCCAGGAAAGAATATTTCTCTCGTTTGTTACTATGGCTGTTAAGCAATGAATTTTTACGAATATTCTCATTACACTAATTTCCATACTATGTGTCATAAATATATGCGAACAAGTTGTTGTTAGGTCTGCTTAGGAAACACCCAATACGTCACAATTTATGAACAAACGAGAAATTTTACTCGTTCATTATTCTCGATCGGTATATAATACATATACCACTTGACCCTTGTCTATAGAAATCATGGCATATTTAGTCCATGAAGACATTTTGGACATTTCTACTCTTAATATTTTGCCATTCTCGTGACAACCAAATAAAGCAATAACATCCCACGGAATCAAACAATGTGAGCAAAATGGAGATTATTACACAACTATATGACTATGCCATTTTGAATTGCCGGAGATTTCATGGTAGAGAAATCAACCACGCAAATTCTCCAATTTGCAAGAGAACAAAATAAAGGAAAATGTGAAACATGGAACTACATGGCAACACATGAGAACTGAAACATGGAATTACAGGGTTAAAGCGTGTTTTGTGCGCGCGCGCGCGCAATATTCCTGCCAATTTAATTGGTAACCTAAAGTGGATAAAAATTGCACCCTAATTTCTAAAATTGGATCAGGCATTGGATGTATTTTCCACTGAGGTGTTATTTGGGACGTACATTGCAAATAGTTATATGGGTGAAGTTGCAAATCATAAAATTTATGATGAATTATAACATAGAAATATTGAGATATGATTATGCTCACGTACTGATTCTATTCTCAAGCTTAATCATAGCAAACGAGATTTATAAGGTTTAATCGCAGCCGATATGATTTTCGAGGCTTAATTACAACTGATGTTTTCTGAGCGTAGTCACTTGACGAAGCGCGATCACAATCTTAAGATTTTGTGCAATTGCGAAATCATGTTTGTGATATTGGGAAATTGACAAGTTAAATTATATGTGCTTGCTTGTGCTGCTCGACAAGCTTCTTTAGGTTCTAGAGACTCTTCTCTTTTGCGTTTGATGAGGAATGATGCCTGTGCAAATTTGACAAAAAGGGTTGTGTTTTTTCTTGATGCCCTAAGCTTTATCTACCCTTCCTTTCCGCATTTATTTCGTCAAGATTCTTCATTATTTGGTTACTTGCGCGTTAGTAGTCCCGACGAAAGTACACATGGGGAAATAAAATCATTTTTTAGCATGAATTGATGACATATTGAAGTCACAAATATGTCCTGTCTAGTATTAAGTGTCGCTGTTTAGGGTAATTGAACTTCGGGGACTCCTTATTTTATGTTTCTATTTTTTTTAAGAATCGACTTTTTCCGATATGGCGCCGTATTAGCGTCACTTTAGTGTCGCATGTGCTAGGAAGTATTTATCAAATATCAATTTGGATCCGATGTGTCATGTCAGCAAAATTGGCTCAGCAATCTCCAGAAGAACTTCTTTGCAATGGATCGGAATCAGTTAGGACTTAATTGCATATATTCTCACACTTAGGATTTAATTGCACATTAAGCAAACGTTAGGGAGTATTGGTGCAAGTTTTCCATTATTTTTCCATTCTAATTGATATTATTGGTAGATTTCTTATTTGTGGGGCAACTTTTGTGAGACGGAATAGAAACCCGAAACGCAGAAGATCACCCAGAGAGATGCCAAATCTGAACCTTTTGATATATCCAGTTGAAATCACTTAAGAGTTGTGGGCAACTATCTTATATTTTTTGCTTCTCACCACATCCTACGTGAGACTTCTTTCGTCCGACACCTCACATGTGCACCTCGACAAATATGAAAGCTGGTTTCGTTCACGGTTTATCGAAGAAGCCACCTAAAATGATTATGCATCTAGTTGCCATTTCGGCATACACTTCATACTCATTTAACCTTGTGTTGCTTCCATCAGCCCCGGTCCCATCTTTCTCTTCAAGCCTCGAGTGAATAACAATCATTTTTTAACGCGTGTCTCAGTCTCACTACCTCCTTTTGGCAAAGTTTAGTCCCCTCCCACGAAAAAATCTGGTATTTATCGTGGGTTCGTATGATCGAATGCCCTTAATGCGAAGACGATTTGTCATTTCAATTAAATCAAAGGTTCTTTGCCATCAGACAAAGGAAAAAAAAAATGATCAAATGCCAACCTTTATTTTGCCATTGACATGATGAATTTGTGCATGCAATACAAGTTCTTGTTTAGTACATTCATAAAAAGGCAAGAACTTACGTGTGTGAATGATCATATCTCCCATCGGAAACATGCTACATTTGCATGGTTTTCGATCTGAAGCTTTGACACGTCTCATGTGAAAGCAATCAATCACAGGAATTATTGTAGCTTGGGTTTCTTTCTTTCTTTCTTTTTCTTGCCTTCTCCTTTTGTTTTTTTATGACACGACAAAGCCAAAAAAGGGGAAAACTAGGTTGTAAATGCTCGATTGGGAGGGTATTAGCCCAGGCTTAATTACGTTATGGGATCTAAACGCGGTACTTTTTACGAATGGGATGTTTCACATAATTGATACAAAATCCGCATCATTCATCCCTCGATCCCTGTTGAGCCGTGATTTGCTCCCTTTTAATTACCATTTCAAGCTTCGAAAACGAGAAAGTCTAATCGAATGCATGTAGAGAGGGGAAAAGTACCAAAAAAGTCCTAAATTTTTTGCATTGGTACCAATTCAGTCCTAAACCTTTCAATTGGACCAATTCAATCCTAAACTTTTTGCATTGGCACCAATTTAGTCCTTTCGGCCAAACTTAGCCGGAAAAGTCTGATGTGGATTCCAAGTCAGCGCTGGCCGGCGCTACTGGCGCTGACATGGACATAGGAAACGGAAAACGACGTCGTTCCCTTAAAAAAAAATTTGGATTCAAATTTTTTATATAACCAAAATAGCTCCCTTCTACTGATACGATCGCTCATCAGCTCCCTTTTGAGCCAAAACCGATCGCTCCTTTCTGCCCAAATCAATCTTCGCCCAAGACAGCTCATGCAAATCGATCTTCGCCCAAACCCTAGTTTAATCTTCGCCCAAATCGCCAGTTGCCTTCGTCCGTCGCCCCACACCCTCGCCTTCGTCTAGTCACCCGACGCCCAAATCGTTACTCGAGCCCCCTTTCGCCAGACTCCTTCGTTCGTCGCCCGACGCCTATGCCTTTGTCCAGTCTCCCTCATCTTCTTACTGTTTCAATTTCCTCTAAGGAAGGTCACTTTTCTCCCTCTCTATGAAACCTCATCAAATTTGAGGATTCCTGCTATGCTGAATTTGTTTGTGATGTTGGAAGGAAATGTCAGTTTGTGATGTCTAGTCTGTACACGAAAGGTCAATACGTGTATAGTATGCTTGGTCTGCTGTATTTATTGGTGATGTTAGAAGGAAATAGGAAATGGGTTCAGTGAGATTGAGATGAATAGACCGTTAATGCAGTCATAGTTGTTGTTAGGAAATATTCAAGTGAGGGCAGAATAGTCATTCTATGTCTATAGGGTTTGCTCATATATATACAACATTGTAATCTCTCTTTTGTTAATGATAACAATTATCCTTCTCGTTAAACATGGTATCAAAGCCAGAGAAACCACCGTTGCTCCTGCCGTCGGTGTAATCGCATCACCCACCGCCACCGCCAACCTCCACACCATTTTTTTTTCTGAAACACTTGCGACCCCCCACCACTGCAGATACCCTCGCGACCCTCCCACACCAACACAGATACCCTCGCGACAACCACCACACCCCTTCTCACCTACTCGCGACCCTCCCACATCACAACAGAGACATATGCGACCCCCCACACCACTGCAGATCCCATCGTAATCCCCTTTCCTTCATCGCAGATTCATTTACGACTCCCCCACCTCTCGGCAACCCATTCACGCCCCTCCTCTACTCGCCGATTTCTTTTTTAGTCGAGTTGCAGCGTTGGAGTTCCCTACGATCATGAATCTGGAGCTCAGGCACTTGCTCCTCATCTGTTATTGAATCATTCAGGTTCTGTTTCGTGAAATGGAGTTCACGGAAGCTTCCAATCAGTCGGGCTCTTGGTGTTTCTTTCTCAACGCATTGCAAACAGTTAGTTGGTCTGCTTGATGTTGCTGATTGTGGTTATTCTGATGTGCTACTGAATGTGGTTATTCTGATGTGCTACTGATTGTTTTTGAGGAATTGATTTTTTGCTTCGTTTTAGAGGAGACAGATAAAACTGAGTGGCATGTGGTAATTATTTGTGGCTGATTTTGATACTGGAGTTAAACAGTTGATTAGCTTGACATTCTTTGTTCACTGATGGCTGCTACGAGATCCTCCACTGGTTTACCACACTTGCAATTAACCTCTGTTAAGTTGAATGGAAGTAATTATGCATCTTGGGCTACAGCTGTTGAAGTTTACCTCACTGCCACTAAACAAAGTGATTATCTTAAATCCACGATCCCTTCAGATCAGAGTAAGGCACCTACTTGGCTTGCTGGAGATGCAATGATCCGTACTCTATTATGGAATAGTATGGATCCTAAAATTAGTCCTCACTTCATTCAGTGCAAGTCTGCTAAGGAAGTCTGGGAAAATGGTGCCTTACTTTATTCTGGAGAGAACGACATGACATGAGTGTGTGACACTTGGGAGGCCCTATTTGATCTTCACCGTGGAAATCAATCCTTATTTAAGCATTATGCTCGTTTCACGACACTTTGCAGGCAATTGGATTCTTATCTTCCAGCTTTGAATGATCCGACTGTCCTCGTCAAACGACAAGAGGATCTTCAAGTTATACTATATCTCAAGACATTAGGGCCTGAATATTATTACTCATTTCGCCAGCAAATTACCTCTCAGAGCTCCCTTCCTACAATAGATGAGACTTTCTCCCGAGCTCTTCGTTCGACCCCTGCTGAAAAGATCTCCACCCCGGCTGTGGAGACAAGTGCTATGATTTCTCATGGCACTAATGCACGTGGAGCTCGCGGTCGTGGTTTTGCTCAGAGTAGAAGTCGTGGAGTCCGTGATGGAGGTATTGGTGCTCGTAGTGCCTCTATCTCTGGAGGTGGTCGTGGCTCCCGCTTTTGTAATCATTGTCAAAGGGCTGGACATACAGAGGCTTATTGTTATACACTTCATCCCGAGCTTCGACCTACTTTTACTGCTTATGCAGAGGTGGAAGGTTCTTTCTTACAGACTCCACTAGACTCTACTAGTGTGCGGAATACGGGTGATTCTGTTACATTGACACGTACTGAGTATGATGCATTGGTTCGGTCCCAACAGGTGACAGGTCCTTCAGCTCCTACTGCAACTCTGGCACAAACCTCAAAAGGTAGTTTATCCTGTTTACTTTCTGCAGCGTCTGACTCTTGAGTCATAGACTCTGGAGCTACTCATCATATGACTGGTAATTCTAAGTTGTTGTCTTCACTTCATTCCAAACCTCCTGAGATGTCAAATTTCGTTACATTAGCTGATGGTTCACAATCTCAGGTTAATGGTACTGGAATTGCTCGTTTGAGTCCATCTCTTTCTTTGTCATCTGTTCTGCGTCTCAAATCCTCATATAATTTAATTTATGTTAGTTCTTTGACTAAAGAACTAAATTGTTCCATAACCTTTTTCTCTTCTCATTGTGTCTTTCAGGATATGAGGACTGGATAGATGATTGGTGGGGGACATGAGTCCAATGGTTCGTACTACTTTGACAAGAAGGTGCTAGCTGCTGCAGCTATGAATCAAACATCCTCTGATGTGTTTCGGATGCATTATTGTGCTGGTCATCCGCTATCGAGCACTCTTCGGCATTTATTTTCTGAGTCTCAGTCTCAGTCTGTGAGTTCTTTTCAGTGTGAAGCTTGTTAGTTTGATAAACACCATAGGGTGTCCTTTCCTGATCGAATTCAGAGTCATGCATCAAGTCCATTTGAGCTGGTTCACTCTGATGTTTGGGGTCCGTGTCATGTTCCTGATATTTCTAGTTTTAGATATTTTGTTACATTCATGGATGATTTTTCGCGAATGACTTGGTTATTCTTAATAAAGGATCGTACTGAGATTTTTCACTGCTTTCGCCTATTCTATTTTGAAGTGCTGAATTAGTACCATACTTCTGTTAAAATTTTGCGCTCAGATAATACCAAAGAGTATCTTGCCGTCACTTCAGGTTTTCAACCTTTTCTTGATTCTCATGGTATTATTCATTAGACTTCTTGTTCATACACTCCTCAACAAAATGGTGTTGTTGAGGGTAAAAATCGCCATCTTCTTGATGTTGCACGTTGTCTCATGTTTCACATGCATATACCTAAAGCCTTTTGGGGCCATGCTGTCCTTACAGCCTATTTTTTAATTAATTAGCTTCCAACTTCTGTTCTTCAGGGGGAGACACCATTCTCCATATTACATTTAGATCGTCCTCCCTTTCCATTGCCTCTACGTGTCTTTGGTTGTGTTTGTTTTATGCATAAACTTACTCCAGGTCTTGATAAGTTGGATTCTCGTGCGGAGAAATGTATCTTTGTCGAATACTCTCGAACTCAGAAGGGCTACAAATGTTACAGTCCTCATCGTCGTCGTGTGCTCGTGTCGGCGGATGTAACATTCTTTAAGGATCAGCCATATTACAATACTCAGATGGAATCTACCGAGACTCCTGAAAGTGGCGGATGTGCCTTACCGACACTTCCTCCACTCTCACTCCCTTCAGAATAGATCACAGGATTTCAGTTTGCTGATCGCACATATCATCGCCATGGTACAGCTCCCACTACAGTGGTACAAACTTCACCAACACATGATTCATCTATTCCCTCATCAGTTGCTGCACCATCCTCTGATCCTGATCTACCCATCGCTTCTCAAAAAGGTACCCGTTCTTGTGTTGGTCGTCCTGTGGATCGTTATGCTCCTTATTCTGGTCTTTCTAATTGTCTTCATACTCGTCATCTTGTTTCAAATTTCTTGTCATATGATCGTTTATCTCCTAGTTTATCTATCTTTTTCTCGTCCTTGTCCTCTGTTTATGTGCCTAGCAGTGTTGCTAAAGCCCTTGCTCATCCTGGATGGCGGCAAGCCATGGAGGATGAAATGAAGGCGCTCATTGAGAACCGTACTTGGCAACTCGCTTCCTTACCTGCGGAGAAGCAAACTGTTAGTTGTCGTTAGGTTTTCATCGTTAAGGTTCACCCTGATGGCACTCTTGATCGATTGAAGGCTCGATTGGTTGCAAAGGGATATACTCAGACATACGATGTTGACTATGATGACACTTTTTCACCTGTTGCCAAAATTTCATCTGTTAGTGTTTTTATTTCCATGGCCGCTCGTTTTGGTTGGGTTCTTCATTAGTTAGATGTAAAAAATACCTTCTTCCATGGTGATTTGACCGAGGAAGTGTACATGGAGCAACCACCCAGATTTGTTGCGTAGGGGGAGAATTTGGTATGTCGCTTACATGAAGCCTTGTATGGACTCAAGCAATCTCCTCGTGCTTGGTTTGGTAGATTCAGTGATGCTGTTATCAAGTTCAGATTGAAACGGTGTCAAGTAGATCATTCAGTTTTTAGTTGTGTCTCCTCAGCTAGTTGTATTCTTTTGGTGGTATATGTGAATGATATTATCATTACTGGCAGTGATTCATATGGTATTCAACGGCTTAAGCAGTTTCTGCATACAGAATTCAGCATTAAGGATCTGGGACGTCTACAATATTTTCTAGGTATTGAAGTTGCCTATTCACATGCAGGTATCAATTTATCACAGCGAAAATATGTACTTGATATTCTTGATGAAGTTGGACTTCTTGGAGCAAAGCCAGTAAATACTGTTATGGAACCCAATGTGAAACTTGATGCAGAACATGGAAAATTATTACATGATCCAGGGAAGTATCGGAGATTAGTGGGAAAGTTGAACTATCTCACTGTCACAAGACTTGATATATCCTTTGCTGTTAGTGTAGTTAGTCAGTTCATGAATTCTCCTTGTACTACTCATTGGGATGCTGTACTTCGGATTATCAAGTACTTGAAGGGAGCGCCAGGTAAAGGACTACTTTTTAAGAACTATGGACATCTGATCACTATAGGTTCTTCTGATGCAGATTGGGCTGGATGTCCTAATGATAGAAGATCTACGTCGGGTTATTGTGTGTTCCTTGGGGGTAATTTAGTTGCCTGTAAAAGCAAGAAACAACATGTAGTTTCTCGATCAAGTGCTAAAGCAGAATATAGAGCTATGACACATGTGACATGTGAATTACTCTGGTTGAGGATGTTATTATCAGAAATTGGTTTGTCAACATCAGATCCATCCATATTATATTGTGATAATCAATCAGCTATTCACATTGCAAATAATCCTATCTTCCATGAGTGAACCAAACACATTGAGGTTGATTGTCACTTTGTACGAGAAAAAGTTCAGAGAGTGGAGATCATCCTTCAACATACAAGGACGGGGGATCAATACGCGGATATCTTCACTAAATCACTAAGGGGGAGTAGAGTGAGTTTTCTATGTAACAAGTTGGGATTATTTGATATTTACATCCCAACTTGAGGGGGAGTGTTAGGAAATATTCAAGTGAGGGCAGAATAGTCATTCTATGTCTATAGGGTTTGCTTATATATATATATATATATAAAACATTGTAATCTCTCTTTTGTTAATGATAACAATTATCCTTCTCGTCAAACAGTTGTCTTGCTTTGGCTAGTAAACTTTGGAGGAAAGTCCCAATTTCCTTCTTAACCATTTCCTTCCTAGTATCTAAAATAGAGTCTATGTCTTCCTCTTTGCATATTTCATTGATGAGCATAGTGTACCACAAGCTTCCTTTTATAAAATGAATGAGCACGACTATACAATGAACCTTGTGTTTTTTGTGTAGGGTTGAGATGAGCGACAAGTCAGCATGGGTCTGCCTTTTCCATGGTGGAAATTTATTCCATCGCCCAGTGCTTGAATATGTTGGAGGGAAGTTTGATCTAGTAAAAGTTAATATCAGTTCAACGAGTTATGAAAGCTTCATCAGAGACATCGAGAATGGAGTAAATAGTAAGTTCGAAAAGCTTTATTTCAAGATTCCTAGAAAGTCTCTAGAAGATGGGTTGACATACATATGGAATGAAAGCAATGTTGTTGATCTAGTTTTCAGTCATTTGCATTGTGGGCTAATTGAGATATATGGAGAAAATTTTGTAGGCGATGAGGGCGATGGTCAAGGTGCCGGTGTGGGTGTGGGTGAGGGTGTTGGTCAGGGGGTTGGTGAGGATGCTCGTGCTGATGTTGGTTTAGGTAATGAGAGAGTGGTTGAGCTCGAGGGTGATTTAAATCCCGATGAGTTAGTTGATGAAGATGATTATATTGTGGATGATGACGATGATGATGAGATAAACTTGTCTAGGTTAGATCTTGTGTGCTGTTGGAAGGGATGCAAACGATCAGATGTTCTCAATTGCTTGGGCAGTTGTCCGAGTTGAGAGTAGCGACACCTAGACGTGGTTCTTAATAAATTTGATGTTCGATCTCAACATTTTCAGCACACGTGGACAAGGATGGGTCATAATTAGTGATAAACAAAAGGTAAGTTCATTATTTGTTCTTTTAGTTATTATGCATCTTAGGTAGTCATAATTGTAACACATGCTTTACATTGCAATCATCTTTTGCAGGGCTTTGTGCAAGCTGTGGCTGACTTATTGCCTGTGGCTGAGCATAGGATGTGGGCGAGACACATCTATGCCAATTGGGGCAAGAAGTATAAGGGGATACAGATGCAAAGATTGTTTTGGCAGTGTGCTAAGAGTAGTACTATGATGGAGTATGATAAACACTCTCAGGCATTAAAGAAAAATCAGTTCTGCTGCATATCATGAATTGGTTCAAACAGAGCCAAAGCACTGGTCTAGGGCGTTCTTCACCACTAATGTAAATGTGACATTGTTGACAACAACTTATGTGAGGCATTCAATGGAAGAATCATACATGCTAGGTGTAAGTCCATTTACAGTATATTGGAGGAAATGCGGATAATGATAATGACAAGAATGCATACACAGAGGGATGCGTGTGCTAGGTGGAGAAGGGACTGTGGTCCAAGAATCGTAAGAAAGTTAGAAGAAAATAGGGAGGCACCTGAACCACTTCCAGCCAGGGTGAAGCCCGGAAGACATAAACAGAAAAGATCAAGGGAGGAAAGTGAGGTGGCAACTGATTGAGAAATGATCCATCTTAGATGGCTACTTGTATAGCAGTTGGAAACCCTCTCTTATTGCAATGAAATTGTTTTGTGGTTGTTTGTTCATGAAGTAGTGAGATTGTATTGCTTTTTTTTTCTCATATCTTACTCTCTCTTTTTCTCATATCGTACTTCATTCATGAGCAAAACAGATCGCAATGAAATGGTATGTCTCTGGTATTGAGATTGAGAAATAGATTACATATGAAACATGAGTTTGCAAACAACTTTCACTTTATTCATACTCATACTCCACATTTGGACAAGTACAAATCGTATTACAAAAATGTACTATAACAGATTACATAAAACAATCAGTTTTAACACACCCTACGGCAAGCTCATTGCACAATTCATCTTCAAATTTACAAATGGCGTGTTTCCTAGAATTATTATAAACACCCACGACACAACTCTTCAATTTTGATTTTCAGGCAGCCATGATATCTTCTTCATCGATTCTCCTTCGTCTTTGCTGTTTGTAGAGGACATTTAGGCTACAATAGCAAAACAGGTATGTATCATTATTGATAAGTGGGACCGATATCATCGATTATAACGAATTCGCTGATGTCTTCATTGATTGTGATGATTGTAGGAGAATTGCAATTCATGCTTTTAGAATCAACCACCAGTTGGAGCATTCCTAACCTGTAAAGAAGTTCAATAGCAGCAGTTCAGCATATTTTACATTGCCTGACATACAATTGCATAATGCACCTCATATGAGCAGTCAAGTCTAAAACCACTACATCATAACAAGGCACATATTTATCATCCCTATCACATCTCATTCAACAGAATAGGCAATCTCTACAACACAATTATCAGCACTAAATCAGTTGAAAAATGAATTATCTTTGGTCTAGGCCAGTATTTCATAGATTCATGATATGCAAAAATAGTTCGATTTCTTGGGTAAAAGGAAGCCCCATAGAGAAGACCACAGAATCAAGCCAATAGGATAGTGAAAATAACATCCTTGAAACAATACCTCTCTCGGGCATATTAATGTGATATCCTATTGTGAACTCAGTCATATTAATTTACTAACTAAAGCATCATAGATATGGAAATAGATTGCTTTAACAAGCCCAGACCACACAATTATCCTGTTGTGAACTCGTCTTTTTCAACCTTAACAAGCCCAGATACCAGGATTAACCACACGCTTTATTTGCGAAGCTACTTTTCATGGGTATACATAGATTGCTTGTCTCCCATGTACTGAAAGTTCCAGACCTCATTGAAACAATGTACATGCATGTTTTTTCTGAAGTTGCTTTCACCGATATTGAAACAATGTACATGCGTGCATACTCAACTTCACCCACTTCGTGTACAAACCAGGCTAAACCCACTTTGGCATTTAATTGTGCAATAACCGTGCAGACTCAACTTTACCCATTTCGTGTACCAGACATCACGAACTGACATTTCCAATTTGACTAACAAATTCAGCAAACCAAGCATCCTTAAATTTGGTGAGGTTTTAGAGAAAGAGAGAGGGGCGAATTACTTTTCTCAGAGGAAATTGAAGTAATAAGAAAAAGAGGGCGACTAGATGAAGGCGAAGCGTCGGGCAACGGACGAAGGCGTCGGTCGACAGGGGTCTCGATTAACGATTTGGGCGTTGAGCGACTGGACGAAGGCGACTGACGATTTGGGCGTAGATCAAAATCGGACGAAGGCGACTGATGAAGATTTTGGGTGAAGATCAATTTGTACAAGCCGTATTGGCAAAGATTGATTTAGCGGAAGATGGATTTGGGCGGAAAGGGAGCGGTTGATTTGGGCACGAAAGGGAGCATATGGGTTGAAGAGAGCTGTTTAGGTAAGAAAAATTTTCAATTAATTTTTTTTAAGGGAATGACGTCGTTTTTCCCTTTTGGTGTCCATGTCAGCATCGGTAGCGCCAGCCGGCGCTGACTTGGAATCCACATCAGACTTTTCCGGCTAAGTTTGGCCGGAAGGACTAAATTGGTATCAATGCAAAAGATTTAGGACTGAATTGGTCCAATTGAAAGGTTTAGGACTAAATTGGTCCAATTGAAAGGTTTATGACTGAATTGGTACCAATACAAAAAGTTTAGGACTTTTTTTGTACTTTTCCTCGTAGAGAGTGATCCGCGACTGCATGAGACTTTGCATTATAGATTGTTTAAATAAATTTTATATATTGAAATTCATGAGTTCCATTATTTTTCATATGTCAAGTGTACATGGTACACCAGTCATAAGAATCCATAACTCTCCTTGTATGAATCTTCTCATCGAAAATGGATCGGCCTCCTGAGGATTCTTGAGAACATGAAAACCTGGCCAGTTCACCCTGCTCCCCGTCGCCGCGCTGTCGCCCGAGTTCATGTACTCCCCCGTAAAATAGGGTCTTGAGGAAATCGCCGTTCCACTCGTCCCATCCCTTCGGGTCTATGAACCCGTCGAGATCTGTCTTCATGATCAGTGTCCATTGAGTAGTTCTTCCATGGCCGTCCTAGGTAGCTCCTGAACGAGCCCTTGACCAGCGCCAAGTCGGGGGCAGGGGCGATCCGCGACATGTGGATCGAAATCCCCGTGTTCCTTTTCTCGTCTTCTGGACCCTGAGCCGTCACCATGTTGGCTTGGTTGTCCATCGGCCTCCTGACAAGGATGTTGCAGTTCTGGAGGATGACAGCTGCGTCGCCAAAGATGAAATCAATGGTTCCGTAGACGTGGCAGTCGCGGTAGAACTGTCGCTGGTTGTACATGAAGAGTGTGTCCTGGTAGGCCTTGATGCTACACTGGTAGATGACGGATTGGTCCGAGCTGACTAGTAGCACGACGGCTTGGAACTTCTGGGGACCCGCCGTGTTCTCAAATGTTATGTCCCTTGCCCACAAGCCATCCGCATAGACAGCTGCATAGATTTTTGGAGATTAGTTCAAGATCCAAAATAATAATTATCTCATTGACCAATATTTTGGGAGCTTAATTTCTTACCAAATGTAGCTGAAGTCATAGTGTTGTAACCGTCGGGAACATTTCTGCACCGGTAACGACGGTCTGGTCCATGTCGTCGCCGACGTACATCACATTCTTCACGTCACTTCGGATCTCGACATTCTCGTTGTAGATTCCCGATTTCACATAGATGACCACTCTCTCGGGCCATTTCTCGCCCATTCCAGCGAGCGCGGCCACGGCCTCTTGATCGTCTTGTGAGTGACGAAACCGTCCTTTGCCACGACGAAATCGGCCTTGGATGTTGCTGCATTCCATGATGCTAAAAGCCGGTCGTTTTGCTCCAGCCCAAACCTCGGCAGTGTTACTGCAAGCAAACGGGGGTAATAAATTAGTACAAAAATGAATTTATTGGACACAATAAATAATTTAAAAAATGAACTTGAATAATTAAAAAATTTCCCTTTGTTATGTCTTCTAATTGAAAATGATTGAAAATGGAAACACTCTCTCTTCCAAAAATTGGCACTCCGAGCATACCATTGATTTTGGCCTGCGAGACCATTGATTTGGTCTCGTGAGTGCTTGAGGTCGCGGTGGTGGTGGCGACGATGAGGAGGAGGGTGATGGCGGTGAGAGCACGAGTGGACATTTTGGTTGGTTTTCAGTGATGTGTGTCGAGTCGACGTGAGGGATTGCAGAGAAATGAGAATGTGATGAGAGAATTTGAGCTTGGTGATCTTGAATTCGTCCTCTTATATAGAATTTGTGAATCGATGTCACCTCATACTATGACTAATAACCACTCTCTCTCTCTCTCTCTCTCTCTCTCTCTCTCTCTCTCTCTCTCTCACGTTGCTCTGTCCACGACCTAAGTGGGGCATTTATCAACATTGCCAATTCTAGGGCAAGTTCAAAACGTGGAAAAAAAAACCAAGTTACCATGAATGGAAATCAAAGCAACCAAAGTTTTCCATTTTTTCGAAACGGCAAAGCCCGTGAATCTGATGTGGTAGTAGTGCCTGTCAAGCTTCAGAGATCAGTTCTTTGGCTCGATTACAACAGCATTAACATCCATTTAATGTAAATGCTTAGAATAAATTAAACAAGTGGAGTTATCAGGACAACATGTGTGCGTGTTTGAATTAAAGTAAGTGGTAGCTCCACGCCATCTCATAAGCACGTAGGATTGATCGAGGATAAACTGCCCCATTTGTTTCTCCGAGTCGTATACGCTGGACAAACTTGCAAGCAAGTTCAAACAGAAAGCTCTTGAGAAGTTTCTCAGCACTTAAACTTTGTTCAGAAAAGGGAAATAAGAACACCTAGGGTATTGGTATTATTATTTCTTTTACCTTAAATGGATAGCATCGGCATATTGTTCGAAATTCATCTTCCATATGAAAGTCCCCTTGGGAGGATGATCAGAGCATTAAAGAGAGTCCAAGCACGTGATTGTAATCGAAAAGGACTCTCAAAGATTGATATTTCCCAGCAATAGGTTGATGATAATTTGGTTATCTCCGAAAATGCTTGGTATACAGTCGATTTCTCACCATGTATGATCCAATCCCACTACCGGAAGTTGAGGTGTTATTGTTGTGACAATGCAAAAGATATTTGCCACCTTCTGTAAGTGTGACTAAGGATGTTAAATTTCATTCTATGAAGATGTGTTTTCTATGAACGTTCATATTTGTTCCTGCTGTCAAGTGATACAGCAAAAAGAGCATAAAAGCTCACCAAACTAGCTATATCTTGTCGGTGAGTAAACCCTTGCTAGAGCTAGTTGTACATACTATCTGATGAAGATATGATCAAGTATTAACCCTAGGAAATGAATTACGAATCATTATAAGCAACCCTTCGTCGGCCTGGAATTGAAATCTGTAGTTTTATTGTGTCCATTTCATTCTAGATGGCCTCCGACTTTCTCGTAAATTCAGCTGCGCCCTAAACTCATTTAACAACAAAACAAATGTACTAGATGGGCGCGCACACTTTTAATAACAAATCGAATGTACTAAATGTGTGCGAGTGCACACGATGTGGACCTATACCCACAAATTTAAGGTTTACAGGGGTAGGTTCTTGAGTTGTTACCTCATTCAGAATTCACACCAAGGATGTACATGCATATACACTGCAACCAAAAGCATAAAAGGAGTCAATCACAGTTCATAAGATATAGAAGCTTTTCCACTACCAATTCCACATCATTGAGCTGGAAAACAAACCCTAGTTAGGGAACACTTGTAAGGAACATCTATATTTGTAAGCAAGAAAGAAGAGAATTTGTGCTTTCGTCTGAAAAATGGCAGGCAGTTTCACGTCGACTTCAAGATCATCCTCTTTCCATGGCCTTTGCAGGCACGCATTGCACCAGTCAAAATTTTTGGGAGAACTTGAATTTAATGGAGAATCACCATTATTCTTCTGCCACAAATCGATAGTCTTCTTTTGCACTTATCTATCAGATCATGGAATTTTGTGAACACCCCCCCCCCCTCCAAAAAAAAGATAATTATGTTTAAATGATCAACCAAAGATCCAAACATTATTAATTAAAAAATCTGCATCGAAATGTGCTTGGAAGTTGCGCATGAGATAAAAGTGGAAGCACTTCTTTCATTGACAAATTAATTATTGGTTACCATATATTGAAACGCTTAAAAATATGATGAATAATGGCATTTCTCAGGTTGTCCAAACTTTTGATATTACGTTGGTGTCCATGTATCACATTTTGATGTAGATGACTTGAAATTTCACACAAATGATATCATGACCGTTTAAGGTGACTCTCACCATCAATTAGTGACCGTCCATCGAACCTGAAATCGCATTTAATAAAGGAGGCAAACACTCAAAAATTTGAAGCTACAAAGATAAATGTCGTTTGTGCTCGCCAAAATCTACTTGATTGAGGATGGAGTTGACATCTTCTTCTGTGCTAGGTCTCAATTTTATATTTAACATGAATGAGCATGAGCTTCAGATTTGTGTGAACTTAGACTTTTACTGAGTAATTTGTAATTTGCCAGAGGCAGTAAGAAGGATTTTGACATCGGAATTTAAGAGCTGAAAGGCGACTCATGAGGGTTTCGAATGAGGCTTCGTCAATTGATCAATCTCTTAGACTAATTATTTCTTAAAAAAATTCCTACTAACAAGTTCAGGCCATGAGAGGGCGAGCGCCGACGAGGGCCCCCCTTGCGAGATTTGGTGAGGAGGAGAGCCAGCACTAGTCGGCTCAACCAGCGTGCCCGTGACCACCAAGATTTCTCCTTTCAAAAGTTCATTCTCCTTTCAACCGGCTGGGTCTGGAACAAATGTGCGGTCCAGTCGAGTAATTCAACGTGGAACCGAGAACCCTCCACTAAGGACCGGTTCCACAAAATGGGAACCGGGATTCTAAGGGCCTGTATGGTAACCATTCTCATTCTCTAATTCTGTTCCCCGGAACAGTAAAGAATGAGAATCATGTTTGGTAACGCAAATAATTCTGATTCTGATTCTGTTCCCAGAATCAGTTTTAGAGCAAAATCCAGAACAAAAAAAAAAGTTGGTTCTGGAAAAAAGAATCACTTTTGAGAATTACAAAACAGGATGAAATCTCACATCTCTCACTTTTCCCTTTCAGTTCTCTCATCACTTTTCTCTCAACCTAATAAAAATAAAATAAAAATAAAAATAAAAAATTCGAAAAAAAATTTGAAATTTTTTTAAAAATCATAAAAATTTTAGAAAATCCATAAAAATAGAAGAAGCTTAGATTAGGCTAGTTTGACCTCATTTTCATAAATTTGGGCCTAAATTTCCTAGATTTCACTCTTCTGCAAAAAAATGTCGCGGAAGATGAGGGCATCCAACACGCGGATGATAATATACATACTCGTAGCCGTGCGTCACAAAATGTGACCATCTGCATGTGAAGCTGGAGCCAAACACCCACTTGGATTTAGGACATAAGCTGCAAAATGATAGTGAAGGACTTGTACTTCGTATCAAGGAGGATAATTTGGTTATTCAGCTGCTATGTTTGTATGTATTTTGGACAAAGCAACATTTAAAGAAAAAAAAATGAGTTCTTAATATGGGAACTATCCCATTCTTCAATCGAACTTCAAATGTCATGTATTAAAATTTGTGTTTCATTTATGACATGCTAAAAAATAATAATGTATTTTAAATTATTTTAGTGTGCATTGGAAATTAGTCTTCAATTTAGGATGAAATTTTACAAAGTAACTACATAATTATTTGACTTAAATGAAAAAAATTAGGAAGAGAAACAGTTTTTCGAAACAGAAATTTTGTGCAGTTATCAAACGAGTTTCTATTCTAGGAACAAAAATTTTGGGCAGTTATCAAACGCATTCTGATTCTCTAAAACTCATCCAGGAACAGAATCAGAAAAAGTCATTTTAATCAGAATCAGTTTTCCGGAACATAATGGTTACCATACACAGCCTAAACATGGTTGGGTGAAGGTGCATATGCGATAGGACATCCTACGCTTAAATTAACGAAGACTATTGGATTTGTTATGCAGGCACGTCATCTTCACCGGGAAATTAAATATATGATTTTGTCAAACTTTTCAGCCCTAAAAGTATCACTACTCCAGAATTATGTGTGTGGCCAAAGTCCTTCATTTTTAGGGTTGGCCCTGTGGAATTTAACTGTGTAAATTCCGCCAGCATAGGTAAAAATCAACCTGGAACCGGCCGGTTCTAGGAGCAGGTGGGCCGGGTCACCGAAATTAACATGTCACGCCGGGGCGGTAAGTTGGGTCGACAATATTAATTTAATCACCGACCATGAACTCTCTAATGATAAGGAGCGGTCTAGCTTGAAGTTAATCCCATACCATAAATTCCTCAGCGAACCACATTTTTCAGATGCAATTAATTCCATCCAAACACAAAATCAATCATTATAAATACTACTGAAAACATTACACGGGGGAAGCAAGGGTGTTTACAATACACCCTTAATCAAAGAAGGATAGTTTTAATCTAATCAATTGTCGATTATATTTTAAGGAGTATCTGTGGATTGAGGCTGTATTGTTTATTGGCTCAACTGGATCTGAATAAGTTCATATGACCTAGGTTTCAACTCCATGGAACCGTCCAAAACCGGCGGGGTGGTACTATCGGGCATATGTCACCACCTGCGACACTTTATGTTTCACCAATGGGAAGCAGCACCAATATAACTTCCGTCGTAATGTCATGATATCAATATGTAGAGGATCTCTACCCATACGAATCCATTTGCAAAAAATAGTTGTGTTTTGTGTACAGGCAGAGGATCTCTACCCATAAGAATCCATTTGCAAGAAATAAAGCGTATAGGAGAAAAAGAAGGAAGACTTAGAATAACATGGAGATTCATAGACCCTGCATGCATTTATTTCTTGGCAAACACACTCTTCATTACATCCCTTATGCTCTCCCCCTCACAAAATAGCCATAATACCAAGTACTATCGCGGACGATTGATGAACGTCCGCATTACGCTTTGTCAAAGGTGGAACCATGCCTCCCTTCCTCCATTCTTGAGTGTCGCACGTCTCTTCGCTAGCCATCATTGCAGACACCCAAATATTCAAATCGAGGTAACGCTTCGCCTTGTAAAATGGGGTCAGATCTTTGCGTTCCGAGATGGAGTAAGCAAGCAAGCAAAGCGAGAGTGCTTTCTGTAAGCGCGGTTCCGATTCTTGCTTCTGTAGTTGCTTAATGTACTCGATCGTGTCTGTGAAGTTGGCTTGTAACAGCTTGAGCCCGATCAGCCCTAGTCCCTCAACGTCCACCTCATGGCTCTCCGGGTCTGATCCAAGAGACTTCACGCAGAAGTCGAAGTTCAACACTAGGTCTTCAATTGCAATCTTCTTGCAGGTGTCCTGAACGATATCGTTTGAGGATTGGACACAGTGAAAGATCATGATGAAAATGATCAGGAATAGGGCGGAGATTGAGAATGCACGATTCATTTTTCCTATCACAGAGATGGGGACTTACAGGTGTCCTGAACGATATCGTTTAAGGATTGGACACAGTGAAAGATCATGATGAAAATGATCAGGAATAGGGCAGAGATTTTTTTTTAGTCAAATGAATAGGGCGGAGATTGAGAATGCATGATTCATTTTTCCTATCACAGAGATGGAGACTTGCAGGTGTCCTGAACTGAACGATATCGTCCAAGGATCGGACACAGTGAAAGATCATGATGAAAATGATCAGGAATAGGGCGGAGATTTTTTTTTTTTGGTCAAATGAATAGAGCGGAGATTGAGAATGCCCGATTCATTTTTCCTATCACGAAGATGGAGATTTTCACGTAATTTTCTTATGAAGACAATGTATTTTGGTCATGTTATACATTGACACAATTTCATACATGGGTACTATGCCAAACCGAATTTATTGTTAGATAGTGTATAAGGAAAATATCATCGAAGATGGCCGGTCGATTAGGCAATCTTATTAGACTTTGATACGATTGCCTAATTGAGCAGCCAATTCCGGAAATCAAAATAATGGACAAGTTAATACCAGATTCTCCAACAAGATTACCAAATCGACCTGCCTCAGCCAAAATTGCCAGAAATTCATCTTCGAGAATATTTATTCTTATACACTGTCTAAAATAAATTATGTATAGGTTTATTCTTCTGGAGCACAGTCAAATGTGCAATTATAACTGTTTAAACATATCAAAAGACCGTTGAGCTCTCACTTAAAATTCAAAGTGCAAAATAACTTGTCGAAAGGAAATCGTCTTGCTGATTGGGTTGCTGCTAATCTTGAATTGATAAACCCTTGGACACTAGATGTTTTTCATTGCCTCCTAGAGTATTATTTCATGTTTTATTATGTGATAAACTAGGGATGTTACATTGACGAAGCTAAATTTTTTGTATACTTGTATATATACATACATGGAAGGAAACTTTGATAATTGCACGATACATGGAAATAACATAAATTAAGTACATTTCAAAGAAATCTCATCCTTCTTCGAGATCTTAAAGGATTTATGTCCTCTCCATTTAAACAAATTCAAATCATCAATTTACTCGTTTAAATGGATGCCAAAATTAGCAAAGTCAAAAATCCGACGGCTCAAAATGAAACACGTCACTAAATTGCCTATACTCGTGTGATACCGAGTATTTTGACTAGTTTGGTGTTACTTGTAGCTCGTAGGGATGGGAATGACGAGAGGATTCACCACGATAGAGGTGGCAATCCTACGGTGAAACGAGAACCTAACTCGATATCGAGGCTTCTTTTATTTTGCGAAAAATTAAATAATTAAAAAGATATTTCTCGTTTCCTAAAAAACATTGCTTGTATTGATTACAAAAATGAATAAACAAAAAATATTTTGATTGTCCACAAAAAAGTTTAGACATAAATTGTTGTTGACAATGTAATTGTTTTTTATTGACTTATTATTTTAACCGATAAAAGCGGTCATTTTTAGGAAAAAAAAAATTTAGATCATTTATTTTCTGTGAAATAATGAAGATTAAGATAAAGTTATCGAGGGATTTATTAATTTTTTTTTTTTACGGTTTTTCAAAGCGTACGGGGTACTTCTGATCAATTTGGGGTTAATGCGGATGGATGTGCATGGATTCACGATCTACGGATCCTCGCCTCGACAAAATGATCCGATCTTAGAGCTTGGACAAGTTACTAGGGTCAGGGAAATTGTGTTAGACTTTTCAAACATTATGTACAATGACCAAAGAAAAAACATTATGTACAAAATGTAATAAAGAACTATTTTTTTCAACACATTCAAATTCCGAGTATTTTTCTAGAAAGTGCAGAAAAGCCCATTTGATGAGCAGTATTGAAAAGGGTTAATACCACGAAAATCCTAAATTGGTACACTATGACAAATTTACCTTAAATTAATTTTCTGACTACAAAAAAGTTCCGAAAGGAGAAGAAATGCATGTGCATTCTCATGGTAAGTGCAGAAGAAGAAGAAGAAGAAGAAGAAGAAGAAGAAGTAGTAGTAGTTGAAATGCGAATGCATTCTAATGGTAAGTGTGTAAATTAGTTTCTATTTTGACATTGGATTCAATAGAAATCCTTGTCAATTTTAAGTCGATTACTGTTAAGATTCTTCCTAATTTATATCGATTTTTAACCAAACGGGACCGGATCTAGAATTTCTCGAGAGGGGAGGAAGTCGTTAAAAGGCGACAGGGGGTGGCGGACCAAGCATCCTCGTCATTCCCACGTAATTGCTAACATCCTCCGAAACTACTAGCAAAATAAAGAACACAACCCATCCTTCAAGCCAACACGACCATCCTCGCCCTTCCCACACTATCCCAGAATCAGATTCCGCCATCAATCCCTACCCTTCATCGCCTGCTCCCTCTTGCTCTGCCTCCTCTCGCCCCCACAGAACTTCCAATCCGCACGTCTTCTCTCTACCGTGGTGGGTTAGAATTTGCGCTCTTCGCAGTTCTAGGATTTGCGGGAAAGTCCTATTTGATTGACAGCTGCAGGGGTTTCGATTCGGTGCGTGTTCTTTCGTTTACTTTTGATTCAAGATCCGATCTTTTGTGATGCTGGGCGATTGTCGATGTTTGTTCTGTTCTGTTTTATTTTGTTTCTTGGTTTTGTTGTTGTGTTATCTGGGGGAGTCGCTTTGTGTTTTAATCTTCATTTTTCTGCCTTGCATTATTTGAGATCTATGATGACATTGGTGTATGTGGGAGGCTCTGGGGAAATCGTTATGCGTGTACAGTGGCTTCGTGGATTTGTCCGGGCTTGGAAAGGATTGGCCTTGAAGAGCTTCATTGGTTCTTTGTTGGTCGAAACCGAAAATTCGAGATCTTTTGTTGTAATAATATGCATTTGCTACCAACTAAACCGACCTCAACTCACGAGCATTAGAAAGTCTCTTTTGGTAGTTAGACGCAACAGTCTTAATATTCGACAGAGCTGTGATTAGTGTACGAGATATTGATCAAATCTGCAGTTATTAGTGTTCCGTTCTTCACGGTAATCAGGGCGATTTGATACGATCGTACACTTCTTTTTCTTTTTCCATGTTATGTTCCATTGGGAGTGGTGTTCTAATATTTTCATTCTATTGCCTGCTCTTTTCTTGTGCAAAAATTTCCATAGCATCTTCCATTCAGCTGGTCTCTTGTCTTGCGCATACTTTACCCTTGCTTTGTTTATTTGACTGTTGTGCGGTCTCTGAAGCTATTTAGACAGAGTTTTCAAATGACTATTCGAAAATACTTGGAGATACTTAAGGGAATTGTTTGAGGTCTTTCTTTTGGGCCACTGGAAATCAATCGAGGTCGATTGATAATGATTTTGAAGGTTGTAATATTTAGCCTTGTAATATAAAAATTAGCTGTGGCTGAAATTAAGAACAGTATTCTGTTTTCAAATTCTCTGGATCTTGGAAGTTAGAAGTTCGCTTGATCCATTCTTTTGATTGTTCCTTTTTCAACTACACTGTCCAATACTCGAATAATGCTTCATTTCTCTGATCAGGAACAACTCAATGATCTAATGGAGTCAAAAGGTGGCAAGAAGATGTCTAGTAGTAAATCTTCATTCTATGAAGCTCCTCTTGGTTACAGCATTGAAGACGTCAGACCCAACGGTGGCATCAAGAAGTTCCGATCAGCTGCTTACTCCAACGTATGTTCTTGTTCAATTGCAAATACATTGGTCAGTTTGTAAAGAGCCTTACATTAGTTTCAACATATTTTGGGGCTTTGTTCATCATTAAGTTTTTGTTCATTGATACTGGACATTGACAGACACGTCATTTTCTTCTCCATGCAGTGCGTGCGCAAACCATCCTGACATCCCCCACTCGGCTTCTCGACCACTTGAGTTGGTCAATTTTCTGATCTCGAAATAAGTTCATTTTTTCTTCTCCTCCAAGAAAAAGTCTTTCTGTTCCTCTCTCCCACCTCTCTGCGGCTTCAATCTCTCTGCAAGCTGGGGCGTCCTTGTTACAGCAATGGCTCTTGAAGTTTCTGCAATTGGCTTTGAAGGTTATGAAAAGAGGCTAGAAATATCTTTTTATGAACCCGGACTTTTTGTTGATCCAGATGGGAGAGGTCTCCGGTCACTCTCTAGGGCTCAGTTGGACGAGATTCTGAAACCAGCCGAATGCACCATAGTCTCGTCGCTCTCTAATGACTATGTCGATTCCTACGTGCTATCAGAGTCTAGCCTCTTCGTCTTCCCCTATAAGATTATCATTAAAACCTGTGGGACGACGAAGCTGCTTCTGTCCATTCCACCCATCTTGAATTTGGCGAGCTCTCTTTCCCTTACTGTAACATCTGCAAAGTACACTCGTGGTTGTTTTCTATGCCCTGGAGCTCAGCCATATCCTCACCGTAACTTCAGCGAAGAAGTTTCTGTCCTTGACCGTTATTTTGGAAAGCTTGGCTCGGGAAGCAAGGCCTATCTGTTGGGCGGATGGGACAAAACCAAAAATTGGCACGTGTATTCTGCTTCTGCAGATGAAGTCAAGTCTGTTTCCCCTGTTTACACCATGGAGATGTGCATGACCGGTTTGGACAAGGAGTCGTCTTCTGTGTTCGTCAAATTCCAATCGGCCAGTGCAGCTGCTATGACCATCGATTCTGGAATCAGGAAGATTCTTCCCAATTCCGAGATTTGTGCTTTCGACTTCGAACCTTGTGGTTATTCCATGAATGCTATTGAAGGCTCTGCAACGTCCACCATTCATGTCACGCCAGAAGACGGGTTTAGCTATGCCAGCTTTGAGGCAGTGAGCTATGACCCAAAGAATATCGATTTCAACCAGTTGGTTGGGAGGGTACTGGCTTGTTTCCGACCAAAGGAGTTCTCCGTGGCTATGCATGCCGATGTTGCGGCTAAGTCACTCGAGAAAAACTGTTCTCTGAACGTTAAGGAGTACCGCAGTGGAGAGCGGTGCCTTGAAGAGCTTGGAGCAGGCGGTTCCATCATGTACCAGAGTTTTATGATGACCGGTTGCCTTGCGCGGTCTATTACGTCGGTTTCCAAAATCTGAACGCCGCCTGGAGGGAGGAATCAGGAATGGTTCCTGTTCTACTTCATGTTTACATTTCTTAGTCAAATAAAGTCGCTTCATACTTGTCCAGCCTACTGGGTATTTTGGCGTTGCTGTGCTAGTCATCATACTTCTCTTTCATCGTTGGAATGTTATGGATTTACCAATTTGGTATGCTGGTGTGGCAGGGAACTGATGCTATCTGTCCCGTTGTTAAAGATGAGTATACGTAGTAAATAGCCATAAAACAGAGCGCTTAACCACACTAGCCTAGTTGAGCCGAAGCTAAGTCAGCATAGCTCAAGTGTCAAGCCAAAAGCCAAAAGCCAAAAAGGATCCCAAATCTCCTTATAAAGCCTTGGTCTACCACAGAGGAGAGAGTACTCCAGGAAAGGTTCAATTTGCTGAATGGGAGCTCTATAACATAAGAACATCTCGTGAGGATACATAATTGACTCTCTGAAATCAAAGTCGCTAGCTCGGTCCAGAGGTAATTCAATTGCAAGTCCTGGGGATCGACCTCGGGTGTCGCCCCTTCTCTTGATCTCTTTAGTCACTGCTGTTGGTCGCACCATGACGCCGTTGGCGCTAAGGCCCGATATCATAAAATTTTCATTTTGGTGGTCTCGGAACAACCACCATTCAACGCAAGTCTAATTTCGTGGGGGTATGGCATCATCACAAGCTAATGAATAAATGGAGGCAATCAAAATCTTCGTGCTGCAGACGACATTACATTCCATCAGTATTAAGAATAATTTTTCGGAGCCCAACGTCAAAATTGTGGCTGTAGTTTAGTGGTTAGAATTCTACGTTGTGGCCGTAGAGACCTGGGCTCGAATCCCAGCAGCCACAAAAAGTAGCCTATGGCTCTTCCCTTTTCCCGCTTTTAAGTTTTTAATTGCTCTCTCCTTAATTAGTTTTTTTTTCCTTAACTTGTGCTAAAATCATGTTTAAGGAAACACAAATCGCTCCAAGAAGACAAAGCACGGTCAACACGCAAGCGGCGGGAAAGCCGTAACGCAAGCAGAGGGGTTGGTTTTGGTCAACCCCAATTCGACCCACTATTTTACTTTTGACGGACTTTTTTTTGGGCTCCAAGGCTGATTGGCAATCAGAGCACAATCTAAAGTTGCAAAGGAAGGGTCGGGACATGTTGTGATTGGAATCGAACCACGAAAGTTATATATCGACAAGTATGATGGTCTGCTTGATTTCTAAGGGGGGAATAAAGAATCCACCTAATCGATGATGCTCCTGATCTTATTGGCTTTGGCTTTTGAAGAAATATATTCTCCATCTCTTGATTTATATAGTGATTTAGATCACTTTATTTGTCTTAATTGCTTGCATGGCCCCAATTGCGGCTGGGAAAAGAAGTTTGCCCTCGCTTCCTTATCTCTTTTTGTCACTTATTTACACTATAATAACGAAGGAAAGACTGATTTACGAAATCGATTCGATGAATCTGTTGGTTTCATAGCAAAAGAAACGTTAGTGCGTTGACTTCATGCGATGCTTTGAAATGTGAAGGCAACAAGCTTAAGAAGAGATGTATGTCATTCACATACTTCCAGTAGCTTTCTAAGGGGAAAACAAGAAGTTGGACGTAGATGATCCGTTTGGTCCGAGGAAGGGCATTGGAATGTGGAGTCAACGGCGACATGTAGTGCACGACGACGACGACGATGATGATGGCGATGCATGGGATCTGCATTTGCACGTGCATTTTCACTTACGCTACTGTGAGCTCGTCAAGATTGTTGCCTCTTTGAAGGGAGGACTAAGGAGGGTCCCTAGGAAATCATGTTCATGCACGCACAGGCCTCTTCCCACACCCGGGCGATTGCTCTCGAGGATGATATACTCTTGTTTCATCGAACCCGTTGCGGGGTTACAATTTGAAAAAAAAATTGTCCAAAAAATCCTAAATCTGTTGCAATTTTGCCAATTCAGTTATAAATCTTTTAATTCTGCCAATTCAGTCCTAAACTCTTTTTACGTTTTGCCAATTGGGTCCATAAAGCCAATCTTGTCCGAAAATCACTAACGTGAATTTTTTTAATAATGTTCCAAAAAAAAAATTATATATATATATTTGTTCTTCTTCACTTTTTCTTTTGTTGTGGCCGGCGAGGGGTGTCAGGGACCTCACGGGCCACGGTGAAGAAAAAGTGAAGAAGAAAAGAAAAGAAAATAACAAATAATAATAATATCGAAAAATATATTGAAATATCATTAAAATTTGACCACGTAAGTACCAACCGTGCCTCCACGGTAGCGATTTCCAACAAAAACTGACCAGATGGACTCAATTAGCAAAACGTGAAAATGTTTAGAACTGAATTGGCAAAATTAAAAGAGTTATAATTGAATTGGTAAAAGTGCAATAGGTTTAGGACTTTTTGGATAATTTTTCCATTCGGTTTTGACACAGTGTCAAGGCGCTCGAGCATTCTCCGAAAGCGAGAGGATTCGAATTCGACCACCGCCGTTGCCGACTCCTTCAGAGCCGTCCTCAAGAGAGCCACGAACCCCGTACGACTCGATAGACGCGCCATTTCCTTTCAAACCGTGGTTTCAAGTTCGACCAACACCCCCATGTTTCAGTCAGGTTATCGAAACGATGCCCCGATACCTATCCATGCACACGCGCACCATGCATGTATCCCTAGAATGTGTTCACTTGTGTCTCTGAGGGAAATCTACATATGGCTCATCAAACAATGCTGAGATGGAATCTTGTGGGAACCATTTCTTCATCATGTGCGGTTCCTTCCGAGGTAAGGACACGACCCAAGTTCAAAATCAACCCTAACGGAGCTTGTTCAATCACGCTATCAACAACTATGGCGGTCAACGCACTTGTTTCCATGGAGAGTCGCCTACCTGAAGAATTGACTTCAACTTTTTTAGGATCCTATATTGCATGAGAGAGAGGCTTCGAGAAAGCTTCTTGCTTTTTTGAAATTTCCCACCTCCCCTTTTGCTTTTCTTAAATAAATTAATGCATTATTGGTTGGACAATCACTCACCGTCGGATCGTTCGAAGGGACGTTGGATAATGCCATCCAACTAAGATTTGATCTCTGTGGGAGGGGCGAAAAGAAGAGCAAAAAGGGTTTGAAATAATTGGAGGAGACAGAGATCTCACGAGAGGCCATTACTGCACCAATCTCGAGCTCCCATGTCTCGAGATTCTCACCCCCTTTGAAATTTTTGGCACTGTGATCTCATGGCCCGGGGATGTTGGATTCCTGATAGTCATGATACAAAGTACTACCATTTGCCGCTACAATCATCGGTACATGAATGCTCTCGATCGGTGTGAGCTCAGATCATGTTAGCTTCATACGAAGTTCGCATGATGCGATGGTCAAGATCGGTCTAAACTATCTTTAATATGAGTTGGTTCGCTATAAACATATCACTTTTTACTTCACTTGAATCATTCAATTGGCCCTCTTCAATGCCCATGTTAATCTTAGCCTTCACTGAGAAGTCCTCCTGAAGACAAGAAGAACAAAGAAAGCAACACGACAGAGATAGGAAACTTCTGGGCGTTTCCCTTTGAGGTATAATCGTTTGTTCGCTCTCCATTTCGCTAAACCTAGTTGAGAGGGTGAGGGATGAGATTTTATGTTGCTTGAGTTGAACTAGAGGGTTTGTCCCCATTTGGACTGCTTTCTCTAACTGGTTGTTGTCATTGCACATATTGAAATGGTTTAGCAATCTAATTTAATCAACCGAAAATCCATGGATGACATTATACGTGGGATAAAAGTTCAGAGACCAAATTGACTTAGGTGAAAGCGCATGCAAGACATAACACACATTTGGACAAAAGTTCAGGAGATCAAAAGTGTCCTTAATTTTTCTTTTCTTTTCTCCCGGGATCGATTCAAAGGGACTTGAACAACAGCTTGATACTTCCACGTCCCACCTGCTTTACAATACTGTATGCTCTGATGGAACCACGCCTTTTCTAAACATATATGCATGATTGAAGGAATTTTTTCCTGTATCCATCTTTTGGGAGATTATCTAGATTTTGTTTAAGTGTAGTGCAGCTTTGCTTTATTAATATTCTCCCTCTTTTGCTTTTTTGAACTAGTGGCAGGCACGGTGGCGCCCTTCAAGTCATTCACTACCAAACACATCTGATTCTTTCTTGGCTCTTCAGTCCCAACAAAGAGCTCAACAAGTGGGTTTATATTTTTTTTGCTTTCTTGATGATATGACAACATAAGCAAGGAGGAGCAGAGGCAAGAATCGTTTGTCCCAGGAGGCATCACCCGTTTTCCTAAGTATTACCAGATCAAGAGAACAACCCTGAAGCTGTGTTTCTAGCTTCTCGGGTCTGTTATTTTCTCCGGACTCAGCTCCGATGGGAGCGAAGAGCGCGAATTCCTCTCTGTGCGGCGCAGTTTTGCTCGGCTTGTGGGCGAGTGTGCACGGGTTGCTCTCTCCTAAAGGGGTCAATAGTGAAGGTAAATCAGGACACATGCTCCAACAAGTCCCTGCATCATGTTCATCTTTTGCTTAACATGTGGCTCTAGAAATGATCGCTTTCTGTTGCCGCGCAGTTTACGCTTTGATGGACATAAGGAGTTCACTAGTGGATCCTCATGACGTCCTGAACAATTGGGACGACAACGCGGTCGATCCTTGTAGCTGGACTATGGTCGGATGTGATGCTGGTGGTTTCGTCACTGCTCTGTAAGTAGCGCTAGCTCATAAGACCGTTAGAAGAACCGAACTTATCCGAGTTCGTGCCAGCAGAAATTTGCACTAGGGGAAAATTTCGAGGTTTACTGAAATAAAAGGATGGTGTTTTGATGCAGAGGAATTCCAAGCCAAAACTTATCTGGAACGCTTTCGCCTAGCATTGGGACCTTGATTAATCTTAAAAGTTTGTGAGTGATCAGCCGTTGCTCGGGACGAGAATCTCATTTGCGAGCTTCCTGTTGGAAATATAATGTTCTGACAAGGGTGTTGGTGCAATTCTTTTTTCTCCGCAGGCTCCTTCAGAACAACAACATTTCAGGATACATTCCTTCCGAGCTTGGGAAGCTCCGGAAACTTGAAATGCTCGACGTTTCCGATAACTCCTTCTCTGGTGAAATTCCTAGCGAGCTGTCCCATCTCAAGAACCTCCAACACCTGTGAGTAGATTTCAGATCAAACAGAAAAAAACAATGAGTCATTAAGACATGTTTTCTGATTTGTGTCTGAACTTTGTGTTGGTGACTAGGCGAATGAACCATAATAACCTATCGGGTGCAATTCCAGCATCCTTCACGAACATGACCCAGCTTGCTCTTCTGTAAGTTTCCGAAACACCACCGATCAGTCCTTCTAAACGAAAGAAAATAGAAGAAGAAGCTTATGGTAATTTTATCTCTGGAATTCTAGGGATCTATCTCATAACAATTTGAGCGGTCCGATGCCAAAATTGCACGCGAAAACGTACAGGTAAGCCGATTACGTCTTCCATTGTGTAAAGAGCTTATAAGAGACATGTTTGAATTACTAATACTCCTTTTGTTTTACTGAAAAAAAGTCTTCTGGGGAATCCAATGTGCGGCTTCGGACGCGAGATAGAGTGTTTCCGGACTCCACCGACACCAGTTACATTTAGCGGAAACAATTCACTAAGTAAGGATTTTATACCCTGTTTTAGCAAGATTATTTAGCTTTTATATCTGCTATTAAGATTTAATTTCAGCTTCCGTGATAATCTTCTGCTGTTGAACTATGCTTGCTTCAACTGTCTTCAGTTCCGAATACATCAGCTTGTGACAAAGCTCAGAAGATTACTGACCATTAGGTTTGGCATAGTCATAGTGCTAACAAATAATTTTCTTCTTTTCGCATGTTAAGACTCTCAGCCTTCTGGTAGAGCCAAAAGCCACAAAGTAGCCTTGGCCTTTGGTTCAACCCTTAGTTGCATCTCCCTACTCATCTTCGGATTTGGCTTCCTTTTCTGGTGGAGGCGAAGACACAACCAGCAGATCTTCTTCGACGTAAACGGTTCGTAATGCATCTAATGATTAGGAACAGTAACTTGCTAATGGCATTGACTAACTGATGCCGACATGATCACCGATCCTGAACTTTTGCCCTCTCTCTGAATTATCAGAGCAACATCACGAAGAAATCAACCTGGGAAACTTAAAGAAGTTCCACTTCAGGGAACTTGCGAGCGCGACGAACAATTTCAGCAGCAAGAACTTGATTGGAAAGGGTGGTTCAGGGAACGTGTACAAAGGGTGCCTCAGGGATGGGATGGTGGTTGCGGTCAAGAGACTGAATAATGTCAATGCCTTCGGAGGTGAGATCCAGTTCCAGACAGAACTCAAGATGATCAGCCTAGCGGTGCACCGCAACCTTCTTCGGCTCTACGGGTTTTGTATGACCACAACAGAGAGGCTTCTTGTGTACCCCTACATGTCCAACGGCAGCGTTGCTTCTCGTCTCAAAGGTATCACATTCACACTCATTAGCCTGTTAAACATAATATCTGCAGAAGATTCTTCCATGACTGTATGTGAAGGAAAGAAATTGTGGGGATCAGCTAAACCCTAGAATCTCGCATGTATGACGATTTTCTTGTCTTGCAGCCAAACCAACCTTGGATTGGAGCACAAGGAAAAGAATTGCATTGGGGGCAGCAAGGGGACTTTTGTACCTGCATGAGCAATGTGACCCCAAAATTATACATAGGGATGTTAAGGCGGCGAATATATTGCTAGACGAGTACTGCGAAGCTGTGGTAGGAGACTTTGGATTGGCAAAGCTCTTGGATCATCGGGATTCCCACGTGACCACCGCCGTGAGAGGCACGGCAGGGCACATTGCTCCAGAGTACCTGTTAAGCGGGCAGTCCTCCGAGAAAACAGATGT
This sequence comes from Lenwebbia sp. NSW1173648, assembly GCA_029784005.1. Lineage (NCBI taxonomy): Eukaryota > Viridiplantae > Streptophyta > Magnoliopsida > Myrtales > Myrtaceae > Lenwebbia > Lenwebbia sp. NSW1173648. The sequence goes on from JARCGZ010000011.1 coordinate 6,395,226, forward strand.
TTTCGGGTTTGGAATCCTTCTGCTCGAACTGATTACTGGCCTGAGAGCTCTTGAGTTTGGTAAAGCAGCGAACCAGAGAGGGGCCATGCTTGATTGGGTGAGTAAAATTTTGAAGCACCCCTGGTAACTATATGCTCTATAATGTTAAGTCTCCTTGTGATTTCTGAAGGTAAAATATGCCGACGAGCACGTCCGACATTTGCACGAGGTTGGCGTCATGATGATTAGGCTCAAAAAGCCGTCTTGGCCTCTTAATCTGGTCCCGTGGCCGATCAATTTATGTCTCATCTCTTTTCTATGCTAATTCAGAGGCTTTAACCGCAGGTCAGGAAAATTCACCAGGAAAAGAAGATAGAGATGCTAGTAGACAAGGACCTCAAAGATAATTATGATCGAATCGAGCTCGAAGAAATGGTCCAAGTAACTCTTTTGTGTACCCAATACCTTCCAACTCATCGGCCCAAGATGTCTGAAGTCGTCAGGATGCTGGAAGGCGATGGTCTTGTGGAGAAGTGGGAAGCTTCTCAGAGAGCCGAATCAACGAGGTGCAGAGCAGCGAACGAGTTCTCCTCCTCCGAGCGTTACTCCGATCTCACCGATGACTCCTCTTTGCTCATACAGGCAATGGAGCTTTCAGGACCAAGGTGAAGAAGTTACTTAAGATGGCAAAGAGCTATGGAGGAATCGAAGGAATATGAATAACACGATCATAGCAAAGTCATGTATAGCAACATTAAAACCAATACTAAGAGTGTACTAATGTTTCACTGTATAGATTCTGATCCGATCTAAACTGTTCTTAGCAAAGAGAAAAAACTCTTCAGCACGCTACCATGACTCCCGCACCAAACCCAGCCAAAACAGAAGGGTACATAGAGCCGAAAGACATCATAACCCGTGCATAGATTTTGATTTAGGATGCGAGATATCAGAAGAAACTCTCCGAAAAGAACCGAAAAACTGATTCAAGGCATGTAATTAGGAAGTTTAAAGTGCTTATTTACATTTCACAAGGCACGCTACGAATATCCAATGATCCAACAAGACTGGATCCAAGCAGAAACCCAATCTTCTCAGAGAAAGGACGAACCAATACTCGGTTGCTGAATTGAATGCAAAAAACATAGTCAAAGCTCATTCTTGAAGAAATATGATTTCTGCTTCAGAAGAAGCCCTGCGAAACCTCAACAACTCAATTAGCATATCCATTCTATCATGCTTAAAATATGTAGAAGGGCTTATAGTCATCGTCTTGAGCACCGGAGAGCTGCCAAGCAAGAACTTTAAAAGCTCCATCTCATGTGGTATACCATCTACATCAGTCATCTTGACTACTTTCAGCTGTTTAAATGTCCAATCCGCAGGGCATTCTCTCTCCCAAATATCTAAAGAATCAGGTGCTTCTGCAGGTGATGTGCTCACACCAGCCTAAAAAGAATAATAAGGAAATAGGATAATAAGCTGCTGCATACTGTGCAAAGACCAACAACTAAAAAGAACTCGATCACTCACCGATATACACAACTCTTCTAAATTAGGAGAACTCGTTATCAACCGCAGAAGCACAAGAACCTCTTTCATGTCTTCGAAGCTCACCTCAAACAACTCAATGATTTTCAGACGATCAAATGTGATGGGGAGTGGTCCAGGATCATCACCTATACTCAAATACTTTGCAACATATAAAAAAAAACAAAAACAAATACACATAAGAATGCAATAGAGAACAACCAAGAAAGTGGTCATAGCAGCTTATACTATAAAACCCACTTCAATCTCTTAGCTAGAGGTCGAATACACACGATGTGAAGAACAAAATTTGTAGAACAGGTAGTACCTTTGCAAAGTAAGCACGTCCTGCGAGAGTTACAAGACGAGGCGCACGACTAAGAAACTTCACAAAGTTGCAATTCGAACTTTGCTCAAGCTCCAATTGCTCAGCCATGTCGTCAGCCATGTACATAACTACAGACAGGGTACAGAGCAGAGGAGTATTTTCGAGGAAGATGTCTGTAAAATCGCCCTCCAGATACAAGTGCTTAAGATTCGGAGCACGGATAGTAATAGCAAGACTGTCATCAAAGTATGATAATGCCAAATTTTCAAGAAGAGGGCAATTCCAAATGAGATTCTCAATCGCATCGGCAGCAACCAAGACCCGATGAAGACTGAGGCTCCTCAAACACAAGAATCCCTTAAAACGAGGGGGTGGATCCAATTCACAACAAGATAGCTCCAAATGAGTCAACTTCTTACAACTAAAAAGACAGGAGGGTACTCGTACCCATTCATCCTCCCCTAACTTAAGAATCAATTCTCTGACATCACTACTACGGGAAAGGAAAAGTATCCATTGATCGATATCGGGGCAGCTCTGCAAGTAGCACGAGGAGACCTGAAACTTATGGATCGGCCCTTGGTGGAGAAACAAAGCCCGTGTAATGAATTTCACGAGACTCCCCTTGATTACGCTCTTGTCGTGTGACGAGCTGACACATTCGTCATCAAACACAAGTTCAGTAATCGAAGCCCATTTGTACCTCCATTTCCTAGACAAAATGCTAGTCTTCACAGCATCCCTAATCGGCAGCCGAGTGAGGATGCTTTCCAGAATACTCTGCGGGAGATCGCTTATGAGATCATCCATGTGTCTTAACCAGCAAGATCAACAAGAACCCTATACCCTGGAAATTCAAAGGCAAAAAAAAAAAAAAATCGTCAACTAAGGCCTGCAAAGTTATACTTCAACATCTAAGATCCACTCAACTTCATCTAACAACATCAAAGGAAACTTAAGAAAAACTTAATCAGCAGGGAAGTTTCAGCAGAACGACCATCAGCATTGTAAATACAGGCACCGACAGTTGACAAAGTTCGAGAGAATACGACTCCACACGCAGGTAGATCGATCGGACTCCTACTTTCAAAAGAATGTCCAAAAACGAAAACGAAAGAAGAATTAGGAAACCCCATTCATACTTCTCCCGAAAATCGTGCACACAGAATCCAAATGTTCAAACTTTCGGTGCCCGGACAGCATTGAAGAAACACTACTCAGCCAAAAGAAGACCAACGATTTCGACGCGCAATTCATTTCTCGGAATTCTCAGGGGACCAATGAAAGGGAAACGATCACTCGCGAGCTGCACAAACTTCGCGATTTCTGCCATGATCGGAGCCAAAAATGACCCACCACCGGCAACATCAACAGAACAAAACTGAGCGAAAAAAGAAGAGAAATCGAAAAGACGAAGGGGCGAATCGACGGGAATGCAGTGCACAAAAGACATACCGCGAGTGCTATCTCTACCTACGTCGTTCTCCTGTAACGGAACGTCGCTCTCAGAAGTCCGTCGCCGAAAGGAACAGAGCGCTTCGCTGATACGTTCTTGCTTTAAGGTTTTGTCTAGTATATTATACCTCGGTGAGGAGGTCCCGATTCGGTGCCGACCAGACCAGAGCGGTGTCGTGGTGCTCTCTTGTTCTGTTCGGACATGGCCAAGCCCAGCAAGGTAGTTATCCGGTGTGAAAAGCCTGGCCCACAAAACCTCTCAATTAACTTCGGCTAGGTTTGGTAGCCAAGATAAAATCGGGTTAGGATTTGTCTTATCCTGCGTTTGGTTCCTGATCAAGATTGTATAAAGTTAGATATTAAGGGGATATAGCTCAGATAAAAATATCTCGTAGGAAATGTGGATATGATTTCTTATCTCTATAGTATAAAAGTTATTTCTCTCAGATAACAAACTTCTTAACTTAAAAAAAATATGAATAATCATTAAACATAAAATACTATTTGGGTTCTAATATAAAAGAGATCATTCACAATAACCAAAAAAAAAAATGATGGACAATTTTCTCTTTTATTATATATTTGAATTTCTTTCTATTCTATAATATATTTTGTATGTATATGTACACACGCATATATATTATCTATATTTATTACATATTTTAGGTATATTAATATATTTTATTATTTAATAAAAAATTTAGTAAGGAACAATGGAAGGGAATAAAAAGAAATAAAAAAGAGAGGAACGTTAGGAAATAAGTAAATAATAATGAAGTAGAAGAGTTCTAACTTTAAATGAACAAATTCAAACTTGAAACAAATATTTCTAATTCTCTCGGTCTCCTTTTCCTTTGTATTTTTTGTTCATGTCGAAGTTTCATAACTCATTCGTAGTTCTTTGTTCACGTCAAAGCTCCACAAAAACGACGAGAGAATTGACACTCCTTCTTCATAGCTCTTTGATTCACATTAAAAGCCCATAAACGCTATAGAAAAGTCGAATCCTTATTGTCCGTAATTCTATAGTTCATTTTGAAGTTTCACATAAGTGTTGAGAGAGTCCAAACATTATATTTCGGAATGCAAGTTTTACAATTCTTGTCATACTTGAATATGTGGCTCTAGAATGCTGCAATGAGCTCCTTTTATGTTTAAAATTTCAATCATACAATAATTATGAATTAATTGATGGTTATTATCTCCATTTGTGCATTTGCGATTTCTTTAGCAATAAATATTACCCAATTGTTTTCTTCTTCGTTTATTGAGTAATTTGTGCATTTGTGAGTTCTTTAGCAATAAATATTACCCAATTGTTTTCTTCTTCGTTTATTGAGTATAATTGATGTTGTAAACATGTTTAACGTAGGCGTCGAATTACACATGAAAAACAAAAGAAATATGATAATATTTTGAACATTACAGTTCGTGAGAAGGACGATTTAGTAGTTGCATCTTTCATTATGTCTCTTCTTCCCTGATGGTTCATTTAATAACTGATGGATGAGCATGATCGAGAAACCGTTTAGTTGTCAGAAATGATCGATTTTCGATTTGTGCGAGCGATCCGAGGTCTAATCGATATGTGATTATTATGCGAATAGTTAATCTCCCGAATTGCAAGCAAATATATCAATTCACCAAATCTGCCCTTTAATACGTATCCATCGATTCAAGCATAACTCGAATTTTTGGCATGTTTATCTATCAAAAGATGTAATCTTGTCGTACTTTGAAGATATATGCTATAATTTGATAGTTTCAAAATGACCGAAAGTAAGTTTTGCACTCTACATTGCAATAATACAGGAAATGGCAGATAAATATATATGGTTCACATTTAAACGTGATCCTGAACTCAATAAAACAATGGAAAGTTGTACTTTCTTCTATTATGTGCAATCCAAATACCTACTCCTTGCCCTCTTTCAGCTTTAAGAGTGGGAAAACATGAAGGCAAAAAGATGTAAGTCACCATGAGTGAAAAGCTTTCATTGTTTAGATCCTCATTCTTGAACTCCAACAGCAATTCATGATAGCAATGGAACCTTTACATCAATAAGATAGTAGCTCAATCAGTTAGGCATGAGATTGCACAATGGACTCCCTATTTTCCAGCTATCATCTCATTGAACAATTTAAGGAATTTATGGACTTTCATTTGTTGCATGGATCGCTTTCAGAATGTCAACGAAAGTAGCAAGTAAACTATCGCTACTTCTCCTGAAAGGGGAAGAAGAGAGAAAAAATGAAAAACTCCGGCCGCAAGGATACAAAAATTGCTAGACCAACCTTCTCTTTTGCAACAAGGAACTTCAAGATCAGGGCACCCTCCGTTCCCCGAGCAACTGCTTTCCAGGACAGAACAGAACGATGGACTACATGGCACTCGAACTCTACGTTAGAACAGGACTTTGAAATTTACTATCTGAAAGAATCAATTAGAGAAGCAAAAAAGAAGATCAATTTCTGTTTGAAAGACCCCTGAACACGAGAATTCCTAAACCGCCGAAAGCCAGGGTGCAAATAAGAGGAATTTTCACGCGGTCTGTGTCAAGCACACTTTTCCTGCTTGTGGTTAGATGGTGAGATCTCTCCCCTAAGGTCTCCCGGAGAAGATTACTGAGGTTGTCAAGCTGATGCATGATTTGTCTCTGCCCACGTGCGACTGTTGATATCTAATCAAGGTATAACAGGGATCAGAAAACAATATGGAGAAGAAGAAGAAGAACGTTAACTAACTCTCCATCTCAAATTCTAGGGTACATTGGATGGCAGAAAACTTGCACATCAAGAACATTAACTAACTCTCCGTCTCAAATTCTAGGATATATTGGATGGCAGAAAACTTACACATGTTTGTTCATTCAATAATATACCCGAAACAGTCAAAATACCAACAAAGAAAGAGAGTAAACTATAGCATAAGACACGTAACCAAGATAAAGTCTACCTCTTCCATCAAAGGAGACTCCTTAGCAAGTTGGGAGGATGACGAGGAATTGGGCATTATGGATCCAGTCAAAGAACCGTTTCCCAAACCAGAAATAAAATAAGAAGTTGGAGCTGATCCATTGCAAGTCTCAGGATTAAGGGCCATATTTTGTTGGCTCAAGGAATTTTTCTTTATTGTTAACTTGGAATTCAATTCTTCAATACGGGTGGTAAAGTCATCCATTCTTTCATTCAGGGAGGAAATTTGATCTGAAAGCTGAGTAATGATACCCTGTAAGGAGAAAAGGAAACTCAATGAGATCAGTATAAGATCAGGCTTTACAACAATCATAAGAGAACAACATTTCCAGAAAAGTTACCTGGTTAGGAAGTATTGTTGATGCACCCGAGATTCTGTCATCAAATCCTGGATTGCTGATAGCGAAGCCAGCAGGCTTCGACAAATTCTTGTCCCTTTGGGTTGAATATGAGTGTGACATACCACTGCCCAGAGAATTTACGTCATTCCAATAGTTAGCAAGGATAACAGAAGGGCTATTTTGTGAAGGTTTACTTTACCTATGCCACATAAATTCAACCATGTTTATCCTCCTTGAAAACAGATTTCAGCTGATCTAATCAATTTGTGCATCGGAATGACATGTAAATCATTACATCTGATTCCGGAGTACTACATGTAAATATGATGTCCAAAAAGACAACTAGGAAAAAACTGTCAAGCTATTACTCAAGTCTCTTCCTTTGTAAAAGAAAGCATAAAGATATCAATTTAAATACAGCAGCAACAACCACTTAATGTGGAATATATGTACTAATTTACTGATCTAAAAAGGACGATCAATGAAAGTATCCAATGAAAGAAACTTCATCTATGGCACACATCCTACAGCATCACAGAGTGTTCTGCAATCTTTCCCTCTTTCTCTGTTACACATTTATCGTGATAATCAATCCAGGAATTCAGGAAATCCTTATACTGTCCTATCAAACTGGAGCCCTGAACATGCACATGAAATCATTCCATAACTCCTACAGAACTCCTAAACTTTTATAAAGAGTTTACAATCAGATGGATAGGTGATGATTGGATAAAGAGTTTACTAACAAGGGAGTTATCCAGGATGCCTCTGTAGGAAGCACTACCCAGATCTTTAATCATGTGGAAATGCATACAAGGAGAAATTGCCAAGCACAAGTTTACTCAGAAGATTATATGACTTTAGAAAGCAACCATCTCTGAGGATACAAAGAGCTCAAACTGGAGAAGACTGAAAAATAAAAAATAAAAAATTAAAGGATTAGACTATTGCACCTCTTCAGATGCTTACTTCTCATAGCTACCCTATCAGCAGATGCTCGAGAAAGGGCTTCTTTTGGACTTGCAACAAGATCCTCATCTAGGCTAAGTTTTGTCTTCAAGTCTTCTGGCAGTGCCTATAAATGCCTAGGTTAGCATACATTCATAAGGAAAAACATTGTGAACTTGGGAAGTTTCCGTACCATGACCTCATTAACAAGCTTTTCCAGTTGTATTTGTTCTATATACGTGCGGGCAACATATGAGCCTTCCAACCCAAGCTGCTCGGCAACACTTCGAACGACTTGGCGATCTTTTCCTTGCACCTTTTACAAATGCCTATGGTTTCAGTTCGAATATCAAAAGGAAAAAAATTGACAGATGCAGACTATATTACCCACAAACAACTGAATATGAAAACACTCCACATGACCCATCTCTTAAATTGGCCAGATCCGCAAATACAGCCCTAGAACATCCTACTTGTCTTCAAATTTCACAGAAGATATCTAAATTCTTGGCAGGTATAGTTATCAGAGATACTTTTAAATCAGATTGAATACTTCAGTTTCATTCCAAGGAAAATCTCAAGTAACTTCTTTTGTACAACAGTTCAATTTCGATGGATTCATCTTGTGAGTACTCATAAATGCATTTCGAAAAAGAATACACGATCGCATCAAACAAACTGCCGCAAGTTGATAGTTAAACCAAGGACTTTCCAATTAGATATCATAACTCAGTGGGTGGAAAATAAAGATATTAAAACTCTCATCCAATGATCAACATTGTGTGAAAGGAAAAAGGACAAGACAAACAAATAGAGCACATGCAAGCTTGAACTATGTTTTACATGCGAAAGCACTCAAAGAGAACAATGGCTCATGTCAGGATATACAAAGTTACCTGTACATACTGACGGTTCAATTGTTCTAGCCAATCAATCTTCACAGTCACCCTATCGTCGGAGAACACATGGCTGCTTCTCTTGAGAATAGTTGCTATTGTGTATCCCAAGGCCATCAACCCACCTAGGAGGCGGACACTCACTTCAAACGTTATTCTAGGTGATATCACAAAAGGGTTGTCAGTCACCCATTCCTGAAAGAAAAATTTATCAGATAAAATACCATGTGTTAATTTCTGCCAATGAGGAGTGAACTTCTAATGAATTCATATCTCAAAGAAAAGTTGGTATCGAGAGAGATGGAAGCAGTCATGTTTTGAAAGCTCAATGCCTAAAATTCACAAGCCCGGAGATCAAAGCAGATGCCCCAAATGATTCATCCAATAATAGCCTCAACTGAAACTTTCTATCTCATATTAAGCTAACAAACAGTCACAAAACATATTCTTTTGCTGATGGTACCAGCAGCCGAAGCTCAATAATATAATAATGAAAGTAGAGCTGTCAGCCTTAAATACAAACCTCAAACATGAGACTGTACTTTCCATCTTTATTCCGCATCCTCAAATACGATTGGCAAGATTCTGGATCTTCACCTGGGGGTAGAAGATAGATATCGTATGTCTGCTCGGAAGTTTCAGCATGTTCTTCAGAAATCACAGCCTTGATTTGATCCACCGTTACATTCCTCAATGACTATAACACCAGCAAATACATGATATGGTATCTCAATTTGTAATTTAACAGTAGCGAACACCTCCAGAATAAGGCGACGGAGAGAAGTAGCCAACAAACCTGTCGTCAAATAACAAACAAATAAGGAAGATGCATACCTTCAATATGTAAGTGGGATTCTGGAATCCCGTGAATGGGTTGAACTTGTTGATTATCTTAATGTGTGCTGTTTGAAGGTCAGGCTCAATGAAGGCTTTGTACATTGGATATACCTGTCAATCACAAATATCATGAAGAAGTGTTGCAGACGTACATGTGGTTAAAAACACAAGTCTATTAAGTTTTGACATAGGAAAAGCAAACCGTTTCAGATATTTGGTGGATTATCTCTTCTGGTTCTTGACCAGCCCGCTGTATATCCCTCAAAACCCGCTTGACTAGGTCAAAATGAACTCCACCAGTGACAGATATACGAAGATCCAGAAAAGGTCTCAATTTTTCATTCAGTGCATAGATTCCCTCAATAATAGCAATTCTGGAACTTGGTACTTCAAGAGTCCTGTCAAAATTGCTCCATATAGAATGACTTATAAAGTAGGTGTAGGTTGTGTTTGAGAAGGTTTGTAAAGAAGAGGAAGAAATGATTAAGGGAAAGCCGAAAAACAAAAATGTTCACAGATAAAGCGCTGCAACAAGACACCACAGCTTAAAGGAAGCAGAACTACAGAACCAACTATCATGATCAGACCATGACGACTGCGAGGAATATCATTTTTCTCACCTAAAAGGCAATGGATTAAGAGAAAAAATGCATTGTGGGCTACAGGTGAAAGCATCAACATGAAGACATAACTATGTCATGCACCACAAACTCAGAGCTCCTTCAGTCATTCGCTATGTTAAGCACTTGCAGAAAACTCGAAAGGTTATAGGAACTGATTCCCCAAAGTTTCTTCTATGGAATGGCATATATAAACTCAGAAGCCATATTATTTAGTAGTGAGGATCTTTCCACCTGTATCCCGTGCGAGAGCTAGTCTTGAAGTCATAAATAGGTACTTGGATTGGTTTCCCTGCTTTTAACTCCTCGACATCCCTGAGCAGAGTCTCATAGTCTGTTACGCGTGGATCTGTACGAAAAGAAATCACTATTCATCTTTAGAAAGGGAGCTATTGTGAACAAACTAGCGAGTTACAACTTCAAGTCACAATAGAGATGTTGGATTATTCACAGCTTTGAGAAAACAAAAAAAAACTCCAGTAACAATTGACAGCTTATACAAGCACGCAGCGCTCCCTTTGATCAGCCGTACCAGTACCATTCCTCTTAGTCCCGTTATTATAGTAAAATGTCCTGAACACCAAAAGCTAGTAATCACTCAATTCAAAACACGGATTTATTGAAGTCAATGATCAAAGAAATTTGTGTACGCAGATTTTTTTTTTAATTTGGGGTGGGGGGTTAAGTGATAAGTCATAATAGATGACCCTCCCCCAGCCCTCACATAGCAAGAAGCCTTCTGTATTGGTGATTCCCCTTTTCATCTCTCAGAACGCTCAAACATAAATATCCAAAGTGACTGCAATTAGTTTTCCCACACCATATTGCCCAATCGTTGGTGAAAACATACTAGGAATAACTTAATAATCCTGGGTAAACTAATGTGCTTCTTCAGAACTTTCGTCTTTTAAATACTTATTTTGTTCTCAGATTTTCTCCACTGAGGACAGATATTGCCAAAATAATAAATAACAAATTCACCAAATCTCTTCAAGCACAATGCATGATGAACTGTAATTATGTTTCCTATACTCCTTTCACACAAATCTGAAGATGATGAGCAATATGAAGCAACATAAAGCATGATGCTGAGGTAAATTTACCAGTCAACAAGTTTAAAAATTGTGTGTGACTCCCATCTACAATATCAACTTGAGGAAGTACTAAAAAAGCCATTAATGTAAGCTCATAGGGAGTAGTATTTCACAAGCTGGAGTATAAGTGTGAAAGATGTTGTAGTGACTGTGGTCACTGGTCATAATAGTTGCCATGCCCAGAGTGAAAACATGCCCCACTCAAAGCTGTAGAAGAAGGTTTGACAAAAAAAAAAGGCTGTAGAAGAAGGAAAAAATAAGGGAAAAATATATTTACCATCAAAGTTGCCATCAACAATTCGACTAGAGTCATTGTAGTTGTCCATTGATATAACAGATATGCTAGGCATAAAGTTCAGAATCTTTTCTGTAAATACAGTCTTTCCAGCACCAGAGGGACCAGCCAAGCCCACTAATATAATTCCTTCATTCTTCTGAGCTAGTAATTGGCATGCACGAATGACTATGAAGAACCCCTTCTCAAATGACAAAGGATCTTGGATGGGAACTATCTCGTGGCGATTACAGTCCTTCCTCTTAACTAATCTGACCTGATCTTTCAATAGTCCTTGCTTTCGTTGGTGTGATTCGACACTAGAACCATCTTGAGTCATTTTGCAATTATCCTGACTCCACAACTGAAAAAATCCATTTATAAGTACAGTATAAACAATATAGCTGTGGATTGGCACAAAATTATGCTTCTCAACAAGAATCTACAATAGGATGCTTATCAAGCGTCACATGCTCAATGGAGAAAAAGCTGATGGAATAAAAGTTATGACGAGAGGGAAAACAAATCTTCTGAAAGTTACGTCAGAGCAACATAAATTTCCCACAAAGTTGCAAAATGGAAAAAAGAAATTGGCTGCAGAGACCACTCCATGCAGTACAAAGATGTGATCACCAAGCACTTCATTAACTTTTAAAAAGAACAAAAACAAAAAACAAACAAAAAAACATCAGCAGACTATCACAAACATCTTAATTTGCGTCAGATTCCGTTGAATTACATCGAGTTGTACTAAAAACAGCATCTTGCAAGCACCAACTGCAAAGGACGCCTATGTTTCACCTTTAGCAGTAGTAGTTCGCAAACTACGCAAGTCGATGGAGACATTGGGGACATAAGCTGAACATAGATGCAAGGAAAAGAAATGTTCAGAGACTCGATAACACGGCAAACACTTATGCAACTTGTCCAAGCGTTAATTCAACTTTCTCAAGAGAATCACACAACAAAACAGGTCTAAGAAAACAGAGCACAGTCCGAACATCCAACACAGTCTAACAAATAAACACGATCAGCTCTTCCGAGACTCCGAGTGCCTAAAAACACTCGATGATCAGTGCTGGGAGCACCACTTCACACCGAAAGAAGTTGAGCAGGGCAACATTCATACACACACAGAATCCACCAAAACGAGGTTAAAACCTCCGACGAAAAGCATTCGGTCCGATCCGATCCGCCGCCAACGCGGCGCACGCAACCGACTCAGCAGATACCGAATTGAAATCCCCACGACACGAAAAGAAGTCGCTGGAACAAGCATTGTGACAGAAACAAACCGATCGCAAAGCAACCGGAACAGCAGTTGCCGAAGTCGCGGCCGCCAGTCACAGAGCGAGTCGAGGAGGAGAGGGAACGAGCATGGCAATTTCTGGCGGAGCGAGTTCGACTCGCTTCATACACGACTCCAACGAGGGTGGTGATTTCGCTAAAAATTGAATGCGAGATGTGCTTAATAAATGCTTCGTGGGAATTATTAATGCGAGTTTTAACCTTTTTTTTTTTTTTTTTTTTTTAAATTCGAATGGACCATCATTGAGAGTCACCGTTCGCAGAAGTCCACAGCGTACTTGTCCGGCACGGATCGCAAGTACCAAAGTAATTATTCACAACGTTGTAAAATGTGTGTCCCCGTTTCTGTCCTCTGTCGCAAAGCACACCCACCACCCTCAGCCATACTGTCTTCTTCCGATCTTGCATTTGAATCCTGGACTTTTGTCTCGACTAATCTTTTCCAAAGCGATTTAGATTTGGAATTGTGTGGGTCCGCTGAAATGGGTTACTCACGCTAAGGGTGAGTATGGTCCAGATTGGCGGTTCTCACCCTAAAATCGAGAATCGTCCATTAAGGACCGTTTTCTGAAAGATTGAAATCGGGAATCCCCCGTTGATTTCACCCTGTTCCCGAGTGAATCCATGGAATCGGTCCCACCAAACTTCACCGAACAAATGGAGATTGAAAATTAGGGATTTGGTGAGTAAATTGAAGATTAGATATTCGAACTTATAGCAAACGGAGACGACCAAGAGCGAGAGAGGGAGGTGATGAACGACCGGATGCTTAACTGTGAGTTGATGGGAGTCGATAGACGGAGACGGAGACGGAGAGACCGAGGTGAGAGTGAAACACTAAGAGTCTGAGAAGAGAGAGAATAGAGACCGAGATGAGAGTGAAAGTTTGAGACGGGATGAGCGAGTTTCAGTTTAGGGATTTAGGATTTTTCATTTTTTTTAAAAAATTATAAATTATACATATTACCGGTTCGGTCTGGATGGATGGGTGGGCGGTTTCACACTTGGAACTGGGAACTGGGAATCGGAAACCGGATCGGTTTCTTTAGGCTCATGTCAATGTGGAAGGAACCACAAATATGGATTCAAACTATAACAGTAGATATTTATGATGCCAATTGCGTCCATATGCTTCATCGGCTTTCTTCATTCATCCCATATTTGTGGACAGCCAAGGCAAATAAATGCCATAATTTCAAACCTTTCAATTGTGCAAATTTAGTTATAAAATTTTTACATTTGTGCTAATTGAGTCCATCCGGTAAATTTTGGCTTGAAATCGCCAATGTGGACATTATTATTATTTTTTTGATATTTTTATGTATTTAATTGTTATTTTTTCTTCGCCAACCCTCAATAAAAAAAAGAGTAAAGAAAAGAAGAAGAAAAAAAAACCAAAACTATTATTAAAATAAATATTAAAAATATTAAAAATTATAAGAAAAAAATATCCACGTCAGCGCTGGTCATGCCACGTAGGACGACCGATGTTCACGTTAACGATTTCTGACCAAAATTGACCGAATTGACTCAATTGTACAAAATTAAAATGTTTAGAACTAACTTTGCATGATTAAATGTTTATCATTGAATTGGCACTAATGCAACAGATTTTATGACTTTTTTGATACTTTTCAACACCAAAATGTATAGATCCAAAGAAAATTGTCTTCTCCTTCATAAGTTTGACCCTCTCTTTGGCACGAGTTTGATTCCTCACATCACCCTCAAGTTCGAATAGCTCTATGTGTGAGCTGTTGAGGTGTGGTTTATATTTTACATCGACAGGAAGACATGGGGCCCCACTCCCTAGCTAAGGGGAGGGCTTTTATAGTTTGAATACATATTTTATTGATAGTTTGAGTTTGGGCTCATGAATATCTACGGTTGTATCTCATCTATTTCTCTGGTAATTGAAAGTTGCTACAAAGAGATGTGAGATGCTAAATAAAGTAGAATTCTCTATCGGATATTGCCATAATTTAAGGGTGAATTAAGACAAATTTTGCGTTTCGATCTCTCTTTTTTGCATTTATTCTGTAAGAGTTTCAAATCGCATCTTAATCTGCTTTGTAAAGACAGCGGGATATGTCTGGGCAACCATAACGATGTGATCTATCAATGTACGATCAACTTCTCCATTTAGCAAATAATTCCCCGTTGAACGAGGTAGAGAAACTTGCCCTGAAGGTGAATCCCACTTTGGTTTGATGCTCTTTGAATGCTACCACAGCTCGTGTCGTAAAAGAGCCAGTCAAAAAAGTCGGCGTTAGTTCGTGCGCTTTTCCTAAAATTCCGTATCGACGACAATCATTTGTATATTTTCTGGCGGAACCCCAACAATGGCCATTGCCAGGACTAAGAGGATACCACCCTATGGGTTCGAGAATGCGTGAGTTTCGGACCTGAAACCTATGACCTACTTATCAGGATTGATTTTTAATTTTTGAAATTTGACATCGATCATGTTGGTCCAATTTTTTTTTTTTTTATAACCGTGATAAATAACCGTTAATGCTAAATATTATGAGCAAAAAAGCGACTCGGAGTAAGAGATGAACTACAAAAATCTCTATCCATGAAAAGTAATAATCCATAAAAGATGAACACGTCGAAACAAGTAACATAATTGGTGAGATGATAAAAGCCATAATTGGTGGATGATAATAGCAAATCTATACCTATGTAGAGGTATAGAATAGAATATTACGAATGGAACTTTATATCTTTGGCTTTAGAATAGAAGTAGAATATTTCTAATAAATATCTTACCAACCTACCCAGGCATGACACCTACACGACACATGGAAAATTCGTCTAGACCGTTATCTTTGAAATTAAAATTAAAAGGTTTATGATTGAATTGACAAAATTAAAAGTTTTAGGACTGAATTGACAAAAGTACAAAAGGTTTTGGACTTTTTTTACAATATTCCCTATGTAGAGCTATGGAATAGAATATTATGAATGGAACTTTATATCTTTGACTTTAGTTTATGGTTGGAATTACAAAAAAGAAAAAGAAAAAAAAGAAGTCTCAAATTATTTATAGCGTCTCACTGCTCACTCAATTTTTTTTTTTTTTTATGGTTGATTTTTAATAATTTCAAAAGAGGATAAATTAAGTATATACTCTGCCAAATAGAAGGATCTCCTTCCATCAAAACAAATATTCATTCCAAGTTGGTTTAGTTCATTTTGTTAACTATGTGTATATAGCTATGCATTCCATTATAAATTCTCTTTTATAGGACTAAATGTAGTGAATAAAAAAAAGGTAGTAAAATAGCTCATTCGCGTATCTTTCAAAGGGTTTTTCTGAGGACCCGCAAGATGATGATGTTTAGTAAGAAAAAGAAGTTATCGTCCACAGCTAAATTTCCATATAGTTCGACTAGATGATAGGTTAAGCATATTATCCTTTGATGATAAGGATAATCTTTCTTCTCTTCTTGTTCATCAACTCATTCAGCAACTTCAAATGAATATCTAAGTATATAAAGGTGTCACAAAGCTGTCAAAACTTATTGAGAGAGAGACAAAGAGAGAAGAAAATCTCACAAAAGATGGCAACTTATTGTCACTTTTTACTGGACCACGAAATTTGGTAAGAAAAAGAAGTTCCCATCCATAGTTAAATTTCCATATAGTTCGATTAGATGATATGTTAAGCAGATTATCCTTTGATGATAATGATAATTTTTCTCCTCTTCTTATCTGTCTAGTCATCAACTCATTTAGCAACTTCAAATGAATATCTAAGTATATAAAGGTGTCACAAAGCTGTCAAAACTCATTGAGAGAGAGAGGGGGGGGGGGGTAAGAACAGATTAGGTGTGAATAGCCATGGAGGTAACATCATCCAAGAGAATGGGGTCGTTGATGTTTGTGGCGGCTCTGATACTGTGGTCGTCCATCGGTGCCAGTGCCAATGCCAACGTAAGCAAATCTGTGAAGTGCGCGTTGAAGTGTGCAGTGTTATGTGCATTCGACCCCTTCCAATTTGTATGCAGTGCGGATTGCATCAATCGTTGCCTTGGAAAGTCCTTTTCATCCACGGCATTAGGGCACTGCAACGCAGGTTGTATCTTGTCTACTTGCCTAGACCACAATCCAGGTAATAATCTTCGCATCGATATTGAAGATAGAACATAGCTTCTTCTCAAATTCATAAAATCAAGAAAGTCATCGTATAATTTTGTTTCTTTATCGATGTTTCATTGTTATATATTAATTATGAGAGGATGATTGTCTAGTAAGCCATTTTATTTCCTTGGGCTTCGACGTATGCTCTTGTAAAAAAAAAAAAAATTTCAATCTTTATATAATTGACTTTTTTAATTTCTTGCTTCACGTTTGAAAGACACCAAGAAAGTTCAAGCGGACGTGAAGAAGGTTGGAGCTTGTGCTGATTCATGCTCTCAGGGTTGCCAGAAGACCTTTTCATTGCACTAAAGTTTGGAAATTATTGGGTTATGTAATACCTTTATGGTTTCTCCATGAATAATAAAATTATGCCTTTTTAATTATCTGTTTGACCAGGAGTGAAGTACATTTCTATGAAATTTTCATTGCGATAAAATGAGTGTGCTCTTTATTATCCGGATTTAGATTATGAGGTATAAGTACAAAAGTCAAGCGGACTCCGACTCCGATTCAAAAAATCGAACACAATGGAAACCATGGCTCTAGTAATTCTAGCTTCGCCTTGCTTATAGACGAGCTCCTGCAGATTCCTCACAGCCCTAACTTTGACTTATAATGTAAACTTATATTTTGTTAAATGGTCTCCACTCAATCAGTTATGGCTAGACCCACCTGCATTGGCCAAAAATGAAGAGGGCGCGATTAAAGAAGCAATAAATTAGTGCTTGGTTAAGATGATTAAAATCAATGTGGATGCATTATTGATGAAGAGATTGGATTGTTGGAGGAAGAACATGGGGACTTACAGAGAAAAATGAAAGAAAAAGGAAGCCTAGGAAAAAGAGAGAGTGAATGAAATTGATTTGAACCCACGGGTGCGTTTGGTTGGGGAAAACTCCATGAAAAAGGAAAGTGATTTCTTGAAAATCATTTGTTTGGTGATATGTTACCGAAAACGTTTTCTGGTGTTTGTTTCTCATTTGTAAAATAAATTCAATCTCATGACTTTATCTAAGGTTAAAAAATAAAAATTCAAATTTTTAAATAACTTTTTACGTTTATACCATATTATATATATAGTTTTCTTTTTCCTCCGCCGATCAATGGGCCTCGGCAACAGTCGACGGTCGGCAACACGAGACGGCCCGCGAGGATCGAGCTCAAGCTCGCCATGCGGCCGACCTCGCCGGGATCTGGCGAGGCTCCACCTCGTGTGGCCGGTCGCCAGCCGTCGCCGAGGCTCGATAACCAGCTTATTTTCAAACGAGACTAAATGAATAGCTTGTTCGTATATTTTCAAAGGCTTTACTTGAGGACCTTAAAATTACTTATAGCGACTCACATTAGCCGGTTTCCAATTTCTAGGACCTAGGACCGTCTACCGCGGGAACTGGACCGCATAGCGTCGGTCCAGGGTCTACCACCAACGAAATATAGGGAGCATTATCTTTCCATTAGGAAATTATGTAAAACGTTTAATATATGCGGAATTTGTTAACAAGTGCTTAAAGACACTTGATAAGTAGCTAATTGTAAACGTATTTCTAATAACAGTCCTATTAAATACGATTAGTGGAAAAATATTTGGTTTCAAATCGGGGACAATCGGTACATCGGGAAATTGTAATATTTCCTTCTTTAATTGCTTAACAAGTGTTCCGCCAGCATTTTTTTTTTTTGCAAAAATCTATTTTCATAATTTTATAAACCTCACTAACTCTTTTTCTTTATTTTTTCTCTGCGACGAAAAAGTCGAAAGCTTAGTGTCTTGCCTTTAGAACAGACATACCAAATAGGCTATGATTATTTAAATAAGTGTGATCCATATGTACAAACACATTTGCGTAGATATCTCTTATCTCATCGCCTTATAAATAGGCTTCGATGTTAAAATGAATTATTAAGAAAATGCCCCTCGGATATTTGTTAATCAACTGATTAAGAAAAGTTTGTAATTTCTAACGCAATACGGTCATGTTATGTGTTCGACTTTCGTTGCTTAAATACATATAATTTGGAAATGCCATAAAAAACGAAACGTCACAATGTCATTTTTATTAAGAAAATGCCCCGCCCCGCCCCGCCTTTATCAACTGTCTTGCATCCGATGAATTGTATGATGATTGGATTTATATCAATGAACAAAAAAAAAAAAAGAACAACTTGAGCAAAGAATTTAGAAATCCGAAAATCAAAATATTCTTTATTAATTTAACAAACATCCGGAAGAAAGCAACCGTTAACGACAATCAATCTGCCAACGAAATTTCCTGAGAACTTTCCGGTGGAGTCATCGGATTTGGACAACCTGGTCGTCACCAACCAATCACCGACCAAGCAATGACATTCCTCCACGAAATGATTCACGAACAACCTTAGTCAACAAACTCATGACCTTTCCTCCAGCAGCCCCACATCCAAATATGCTCGCGGCATGGACCATGTCTCTAATTTGATGTGGAAAGGTCAAGCCACAGTGACCATCTTTTCAAGAATCAAATCCAAAAATCCAAAAAAAGAAGAAAACAAATCCAAAAAAGTTGTGATTCCCATGATTTCTACATCGACACAAGTTGCTTCCCATTTCACTATTGCATGAAATCGATTTCTCAGATCTCTGGAGCCCATGTATTGATGAACCCACAGTTCTTCCTCACTTCGCCATTGACAAAGCTTTCCGGGTTCGTGATGTTCCCCATCCTCACCATCGACTCCGAGAACTGCTTGAAGAAGGCGATCGGGTCGGCCGCGTACTCCTTCACGATCCCCCTCGTCTGCACCGCCAGGATGCTCGAGTACATCTCCTGGTCCGAGCTGAGCAGGCCCTCCCCCCGTAAGAGTAGGTGGTAGAAGGAATTGTCGAATAGGTCGGGGGTCACGTGATCCATGGGCGCGATGTTGTTATCCCCTCCCCCTATCGGCGGGCAGATCGACCTCAAGTGGCCGAGGTTCGCCTCCGAGGCCGGAGTTTTCCCCGACGTAACTTCGAAGTCCCCGTAAATCCTGGCCCGGAAATTCACGCAACGCGCCATCCCGACCGTGTGAGCCCCTACCGATTATAAACATTCGTCAATTGTTAAAATTACATTATAATTATAACGGAAAATTCCAAAAAAGGGCCCTAAATCCTTTCATTTTTTTTAAAATAAGGGCTCCAAGTGAATCTTGTTTCAAATAAGGACCTGAAGTGTCCTCATTTTCTCAAACAAGTATCTGAAGTGAACGTTGTTTCAAATAAGGGCCTGAAGTGGCCATGAAATCTAAAAAAAGGGCATGATTTCAGGGCCATTTTCGTCTTTTTCCTTATTTGATTTTTTTGTCTTTTTTATTAGGATTTTCTTTTTTCTGTTTTTTAAAAAATTAACAAACATAAAAAATAAAAAAACAGCCACATTGGCCCACTTCGGTGGGGTGTCGGCGAGGGCGGCGAAGGCCAGCATGGTTGCTGGCCCTCGTCCTGGACCGGGCAGGGGTCGCCGGCCCTCGCCGAGGCGCCGGCGACCCCCCACCAGCGGTGGACGGGCAGCCCCTCCCGCATGTGTGGCTTTTTTTTTTAATTTTTAAAAAGCAGAAAAAGGAAAAAATAGAGAAAAAATAAACAAAAATCAAAATGGGAAATGACGAAAATTTCCTTTAGGCCAGGCCCTTTTTTGAAACTCTATAACCACTTCAGGCTCTTATTTGAAACATACTATGTCACTTCAGGCCTTTATTTGAAACAAGGTTCACTTTGGTCCCTTATTTGAGAAAATGAGAGTACTTCGAGCCCTTATTTGAAATTTTTCCTAATTATAAGGGACGTTATTATTATTTTATTTTTTTGGAATTTGATTTGGACCGGAGATTAAGACTCTTTAGAGACGGATGCACACGTGTCGGGGGAAAATTAGGCAATTTTAGCTGACACGATTGGTCGAATTCAATAACAACATCACTCTGCAGTTAGGAGATGAAATCTATTATGTAGCTGTCAGCATATTCATCCGAAACGCGAGTAAGTTACCCAAATCATAGTACATTAAAATTTATTATAGAGTTTAGTTAATTTACCGGCGAGAGCGACCGTGTCGGTGACGGAGAGGCCTTGGTAGATGAACTTGGAGATGATGGACGCAAGGCTCTCATCAGCTGTAGGGAGGTTGGCAGCGGCAAGCTCGTAGCTCGCCGTCCTCGAGTCCATTCTTCCCAAGGGAACGTCCCAATAAGGTCCCCCAACCTTGGCGAAATCCGAGAAATTACCACGTTACTTATCGCATTAGAACTTAGTCTCCCCATTATAGATTGGCTAGTAACATGATAGATTGAATCAATGGTGTTTCGAAGGTCATGACAGATCCGATCCACGACTAGCGATGGCACAAGGACATGAAAGAAGAAAATGGATGATCCATGCTTTTGTGCTTGAAGAGAGACGAAGTTCGTGGACATACCAGAAGCGTAGCGTCTCTCGCAGCAACAGTGAGTATGTCGGCGCAGGAGACAACGCCGGGGCATTCGGATTCGAGCATGTTCTTGATGCGGTCAATGATCCTGAACCCTCCTAGAGAATTTATGTTGGTGGGAGCTTTCTTCTCTCCTTGGAGGGTGATAGTGTCGTCTAGCAAGACCGACCCGTCGCATCCCTATGTTCGTCGTCTTAATCGTTAGTAAAAAAAGAAGGATCCATCCAGCGTTTACAAGTTCTAATCTGCTCCTTTAGCCTCTGTTTACCTTAATAGAGGAACTCCCGAACATTTAGAGATCTCAGATGGGTCGATATCAGTGGTGACTCATTATTTCGATGTTATTCTAACTGTGGCTCCTAGCTCGAGCTCTAGACTTATTGATCATGTCTCACGTGTTCAAATCTTTCTGCTCAATGCACAATTAGTACTTAGAAATTGGGAGCAGCCCTTCTTGAAAATTAACCATTCATGGGGCAGAATCAGAAATATAATTACCAAGATATATAGACACATTGGTCCCCACGAAATCCAAACTAGATATACGCGTTGTGTCTTCAAAGTTCAAATCTTAGCAAGCTTGCAAAGATGGCTACTAGTACAGCAATGAAAATGAACCTGAACGAAGCAGTCGTGGAAATGCAACCGAATGATCAACGCGGCGTTGCGAGGATCGGAGAGCACGGCGCATTCCATCTCCTTCCTCACGATCTCGAGCACCGACGGACACGACGACTTGTAGTAATCCAGCGTCAACGGAGGGTCACCGGCGCGAGATGTTTTGGCGAAACTCAATAAGAGAAAGAGAGCCACGAATTGGGACAATCGGGGCATCGAACGAGGTGATGCGGTCGCCATGGTCTGTAGTGGTCTAGCGCTTCACGGTGGAGACTTTAGTAGAGAGAGTGGAGGAAGATGGGTGCGACTCTGAGAGATATATAAGTGACAAGCATGTGGGACTCAGCAATGGTGCGTTGAGTAACTATTTGAGAAAAAAATTTGGAGTCAAGAGAAGATGCAACTAACATTTGGCCCGGTTGGTAGTGACCCAAAAACCATGCAGAGAGAGAGAGAGAGAGAGAGAGAGAGAGAGAGAGAGGTCTATGCATACATGTTACTTAAAAAGATAAACAAAGGCAAGCCACCAAATAACATAAGCAATCTTTACACGCATGTAAGAATTTGCTTGTAGCACCAAGCTTTACAATCGTTCGGAAAAATTATTCAGAAAGTCAAAAATCTTTTGCACTTTTATCAATTTAGTTCTAAACCTTTTAATTTTGCCAATTTAGTCCTAAATATTTTCACTTCTTGCCAATTGAGTCCATCCAGCCAAATTGACTGGAAATTGCTCATGTGAACGCCAGTCATCCTATGCAACGCTGACGTAAATAATTTTTAATAATATTTTAATTTGTTATGAATTTTTTTTTCTCTTTTTCTTACTTTTTCTTTACTGGTAAGTGAGGGAAGAAAAGACAAACAAGGAAAAATAAAAATAAAAAATTATTAAGATATTATTAAAGTTTGTCCACGTCCAGCAGCACTAGTTACATAAGACGGCCGACATCCACATCAGCGATTTCCGGCCAGAATTGACCAGATGAACTCAATTGGCAAAACGTGAACATGTTTAGGACTCAATTGGCAAATTAGAATATTTAAGACTGAATTGGCAAAAATGCAATGAATTTAAGGCTTTTTTTTTTTTTAACAATTTTCCTGAAAACCCTTTGGTATGGATTACATTGGATTGCAAGTTATTTCATAAATCTACCAATAGGTATCGAGATAATCCGATGTAATTGTCGATAAAAACATATAAGAGATGAATAGCAATATGTAAGTAATTTGTGTTTGATGGGTTCTCGTGCAATAGTGGTTGTTCTTCTCGACACTGCCTATCAAAACAAATCAAGGTGACAACTTAAACTAGTGAAGGCCGGAGGGACAACCAACGAATCCATCCCTTTAAATGCTAGCCAAAAGAAACTCACATCCGACGCAAAGTCATTGATGAGGGGAAAATGGGAATCAGATGGTCTCAAAAGCGTACCAAGTTACGACGCCCTAAGAAGCAATATCAGCCGTCAACATTGCCCGTGACCGATTGAAGGATTCAGGTGTGCAGTTGAGAAACTTGAAGCTGGTAGAATTCACATATGTTTGTGTGTTCTCCAAGCAATATTAACAGGGGTATCGTTAGACCAACTGGTTAAACAATGGTGGATGCAACAATCTTGTTCATTTTGGCTTTGACATAAAGGAAGGCTATCAGACAAATACGGAAGAAACAAGAAACCAGGTAGAGGAATGACTCATATCTAGATGAACGACAGTTTAGACCATGAAGATTAACATTAACACGACAACTGTACACAAGATTCATATGATGAAGGTAAAACATGGAGGCTAAGTAACACAAGAGGTAGAGATAATCTGACCCGAACCCATCCTCCGCATAGCCAAAGGGTTTTAGGTCATGTATATCTTCTTCTTCTACTACTTCATTTTTAACATGAACCGATACTCACATTGACACGAACCTAAAGCAGATGAAAACAATAAAATCCAAGTACTTTGGCCGATAGCTTTACATTTCAAAGGCCACGTGCAAGACGAGTGGATGTAATCTAACCCATACCAATGGACTAATAGCAATTTTAAGAAACATGAAGCCTAAACACTGCATTGGGGCTGCACTTAAAAAGACATGAACTTTCCATGTTTTTGTATTGTGGTTGATTCTGTCTACCGTGTTAGTAATAGAATGAATATGAACCCACACATTACATTCCCAAGAAATGAAAATTATGAACTCCAATTGATCAAGAATAGATTACATGAGACAGCTGTCCTTTACCAAGCGATATCGCATCAGAAACCTCATCCTTCTGAAATAAAAGAACCAAAACCCATTCCAACAGATGCAAAAGTTAAGAGATTCAACTTTCATACATCTGTCGAAGGAAAGATAACTCATTCAAGTTATAAAAGTGTAGGAAGAGTTTCCTGCTAAGAGGCATCCTCTAGCATAAAGTCTAACCCTGTAGTATTACCCCTTCTAACTTCTGTAGGCCATACAAGAAAGAATCAAAACTTGACACATCAGTCAAAAATTAAAGCACTTGACACAACAGTCCAATGTCAAAGACAATAAACATTACACTCTACTTTTTTGGAAGTAAAGAGAGAGGAACCAGCCTACCAGAGTAGCCTATTTTGTTGTTTCCATTGCTCGTGTTTGGTTGTCGCTTGGTTTTTCCTTTCCTCCTTTTTTTTTTTTTATCTCTACTTCAGTTTATAGTGAGAAGGTGTCAGGTATACAATTCAGGATCAAATGGCTGGTCTTTGTAAAGAGTAGACCTTGATAAATGCACCCCTCCATCGCAATTTAAGTGGAATTTAAAGTGAGGCAACACTTTCCTCTGCAGGATAGATGTTATCATGGCCACGACAGAGCCATCAAATTCAGGCCATGAAACACAGAGCCCCCCTCTGATATTCATCATCTCACATCGTCCCAACAGAGCAGCAGCCAAGCCATCTATCATACTTCCTGATGGAAAATAGTCTAAGCCCTTTAGCAAAGATGAATCTCCAGAACCAGTATCTGCACAACTTCTTTCAGGTGATGTCTCCAGCTTGAAAGCGAAGGTTTCATCAGGGGAGAGCTTCCCTCTGAAGTTCTGGCTCTGAATTGAAGCAAAAACTAGAACCCTCTCAGCAATAATACATTGACCGATCAACATCCTTGCAACGAGGTGACATCTCTCTGCAGCTACAGGACACTGAACAGTGACCAGTAGTATCGAATTATCAGCAGCATCATTGATAGCATAGATGTTGCAGGACTTATC
Organism: Lenwebbia sp. NSW1173648; assembly: GCA_029784005.1. NCBI lineage: Eukaryota > Viridiplantae > Streptophyta > Magnoliopsida > Myrtales > Myrtaceae > Lenwebbia > Lenwebbia sp. NSW1173648. The sequence goes on from JARCGZ010000011.1 coordinate 6,420,260, forward strand.
TCCACGAGAAGGTTCAACTGAGATGCCAGACAAGGCAATCTCGGGGAGGACGAGAGTTCCAATTAGATTTTTTGAAGGTATTTGGTCGAAGATGAAGAGAGACGCAGAAGATAAGGCAACAATGAGGAGAGATGGGCGAATAGGTTCATCAAGTTTAGGATTTGAGAACACGAAGAAAGGAGTAGGAAGGGGTGGCGATGGGGATATAAAGTTGTTGAGGTCTTCCTGGAAAAACCTTGATGGTGGAGGTATCTCAGTGAGTACATCTTCCATGGCTATACCTGCCCAAGTTGTTCAACACAATCACATTCTCAAGTCTCACCCCAATTTGTGGGTTCTCTAAAGTAAAGAGAAGAAGACCACAACAATAAGTTGGACCATAGTCACCATACCAAACACCACATTTACCATATTAAAGTTCCTACACCTATAACCCGAGTCTATTTGTATGATCATGCTTGACTAAAACATTCATTCTTAACATGGGGGACCATGTTATGTCAATGTCATCAATCAATCAATTCAATACTCATCAATGCCCTTGATCGTGGTGTCGTAATCCACATAACAAAAACCACAAAACTTCAAATAGCATCACATATCATTGTGCGTGAATCATGCAATATCCATGGTCGCTACTCGCAAGTCATTTAGATAAAGAGGAGAGTACTTATCCTAACATAACAGAGTAGGAAACGGTAGCATCTATCCCTACATGATACAGAGCAAAATATGAGGGACTTCTACAGCAATTCAAGTTGTACGGCAGTTGGTAGAATCCTCGGCGAGCAACATCATCTTTGGCCAATGAATGAATCATACTGTGGGAGAGAAGCCGTGTGATGCATCATGTATCCAAGAAAAACTAAAACCTTTTTTTTTCGTTTTTGCCTACTTAACTATGGGTAAAATGAATATACGTTATAAATGACATCTGCACTTGAACAACTATTAACCATAGAAGACGAATTACAGAGAATGAGAGGAACATCGAAGGGACCGATTAATTCGAAGAGTCCACGTTCGTTCACGCGCTTCCATAACGTCAAGGCAGACCAGAAGAACTAGATCTATTAAACGAAAGCCGCCACAGTCAACAGCTTCAGCGAAAGCTGGCAAATCAGGGTCGACTCAAAATGAAACAAACAGTACGAGGAGACAAATTTGCGATGCTTGAGCTAAACCAAAATTCGAACAAAACCACCACCAGCCGAACTAATCTACCATGGAAGCATCACCCAAGCTAAGCAATTACGCAGGAAACGAAGAACAACAAAAGAGAAGTCGCTTGCTAGAGAGAGAGAGAGAGAGAGAAAGAGAGATACCTCCTCCGGTTGAAGAAAGCAAGAGAGAGGATTCGAGACGAAGCAAATCGCAAAAGATGTACCCCCACAACCAATTTTTCTTCTTGCTCACGAAAACTTTCTCTACCGTTATTCTACCAACATGGGCTGGGTAAAGCCCATAACAATTTCGTATTCGATTGATCCGGACCCGGCCCAACTTGCCCCCATTTAACAGTTCTTCCTCTAATTCATGTCTCTGCGTCGTCTCATATTTATATTCGTGTTTGACTTAGGCCCAACGCGGACACGTCGCGATTTTGAACCTTAATCACAATAAGTTTATCGTTGAAGGGCTCATACATACTATACTATACAACAAGTGCCAAAAATATATCCTATATGAGAACGTATGAGCTATGATATCTAAATGTATAAAATATGTACTTGTGTGCATTGACATGCATGACGTACTAACTTATAGGGATAATAACACAAATAGTTCTTGCTTCAAGGAGTTGAACAAATTTCAAAAGTTCAAGGATCATATCGATCAAATTAAAAGTTCAAGGACCACATTGCACATTCGATTAAAGTTCAGGGACCATACTGATCAAATTAAAAGTTTAGGAACTATATTACACATTAGGTCAAAATTCATGGACCATTTATGTCATTTTGCCTAACTTATATAGTCGAAATCTGTCTAAATGTGTCACAAACAAATTAAAAATGTCGATCTGCATCGGACATTTGTCACTTCTATACAAATTAACATGACCGGCATGCTTGATTACGTGTTGATTCATCGGAGATATATCGCACGAATAGGTTTCGTAAAACCTTGGTGAGACCTAACTAGAAGGATCTATCTAGAACACGACATAAGCTGGGGAAATAGTAGAGTTTTGGATTCGTCAAGTGAAGATTTCATGTGGATGCTTTTGGAGAAATTTTGTGACTCTCCTTCTGTATAATTACCGGGGGTCAAGCACGGTCGCAAATGCACATTCATTTCAGTTCCAAGGGAATTACAGCTAACCCAAATTTTCGATAGTAAAAAGCACAATGCATGATTATGTTACTGAGGCCGCTCCAGGCCAGGCCCGACCCGACCCAACGCGCACGGGCCCAAGGACTTTTTGAGGGGGACGCGGACAAGGGCATTCCGTGAAAACCCATGGCCCGAAGATCCATATGCAGAAATTTAGATCTATCCCGAGACCGTCCAATGATCATCTCTAAAAGAGATTACTCAAAAAGAGTTCAAAACCAAAAGCTCTGAGAGAGAGAGAGAGAGAGAGAGATTCTTCAAGGAACATCTAAGCCTAGATTCCGTACAAGGTTTCAAATAAATGAACAGCTTGGTAAATTGTATCAACAAGAACTCCTCCTTTTTCTTTTGCTGGAATTGCATCAACAAGAATTCATTTCCTCAAGAATTCACTTTATTCAAATGATATACAGGTGAGGTCCAAGTCAAGAATCAAGTTTTGGTTAGAAGAGAGAAGTGGCCAAGAATCAAGCTCTCTGGTGGACAATTCAAATAAATCTTCTTAAAAAATGCTTCCGATCCAGACCTAAAAGAATTCGCACATCCCTTCGGGCTGCAAAAAATCAACTTTACGGAGAGGTGCTTGGTATCACCAAATGAACATGTCAAGTAAATAAAGTAGGCCGCTGTTTCCCATCTGTGAAACAAGAAAATCATTAGCCACCATTCCTGAATAACTGGTAAACATAAAGCCCTGAAACCGTTCAAAAATTCTAGCAACAGACCGAGCCATTAACGTACAAGGACTTACCCCAGAAGGGGAACTGTACATTTCAAGAACAAATCGTCCCATTTGATGTTACAAAGAGTTTCGAAATGGATATCCTATGAGCTCACTATGTACCTGTATTTAGCAGCAACTTAACATGTAGAAACCCTTTCACAAATCTGAAATCTGAGACTAATATGTTCTGTTGAATATTTCGTTGGGGACTCATTTTTAACAAGTTATATGATGTTAATTTTTCTGTAATTTCGAACTCAGTTGTATCTAACCAACCAAACATAAGATAGGATAGTAAATACTTATATCCTGTCTCTTATCCAAGATTTCTCAAACAATGCACGTGACATAAGAAATGTGGAGATTTCTTCAGCTATTTGATCATATCCTCCAGTAGCCATATCCTATATCCAAATGCAGCTAATGTCTATAGCATTCGGTGGCCAAAAAGAGAGGAGAGTCTACAGCATTCCCACTCACATTAGAGCTTAACGCTTCTGTAAAGAAAATCCAGTCATCCCAAATGATAAACCAAGTTGTTGCAGTATACGAGCATAACTCTAGTCTACAGCCGTCCACAAATTTGAAATTTATGACCATTCAATTCATACGCAACTTCAAAATGTTTATGTGATTTTAACTTGCACACAAAGCATCCAAATGGCTTTTGCAGTGATCTTCTCTGGATGCTGTGGCAGCTTACCTGTTACTTGATCAATCTTCATGTCCGTCTTCATCTTCAGAATCTGCAAAGAATGAAAGCTTTTGAGAGAGGTAGCATAAGCTCGTACGCCTTTTGTAAGCCACAAAGACAAGAAGCATAGGCTTTGCAAATAATGGATCCTTAAACTTCCTATCATCCTAAAATACCCTGCAGTGAAATTATAGGAAGATGACCCACCATCGGGTCTACAGCATTTCCAGAAATTGTAATTGTGTCAACTTCTGCTTGGTTCTTTACAAGTTCCAAATCAGCTAACAGTAACCAAAGACAAGGAGAAAGAAAAGGAAATCTAATGAAGTTTCTGTTTGAGTGCATCAAGAAGAGAGTGGCAATGGGTCATGATACCACCTAAGCGGATCTCTGTAGAAGGTTTCCTGATAAACAAGACCCTTACAGTGTATAATTCAATTATGACAACTGGTGAAAAGATGGAAATTTAGACAATGTGCCATAAGGACGTTATAGGTCAGTGGCTGCCCCAAAATCCTGCTTGGACTAATGAATATGCAAGCATACTTTTCCTAGTGAATAAGTAATTTAGGCTTGGAAATTTGGTAGATATGCTTTGTGTGCGTTTTACCCTAAGAAAACTTCAGATTTATTTTTTGTCAAAAGAAAACTTTTAGCATAGAAAATACAAAATGGTGATGCTTTTCAAAGATCAAAATTAACATAGAAAAGCCCATCCTTTAATGTCTTCCAATTCCTCAATGCTCTCTTATCATTTCATGCACTCTAATATCAAAATTATGAATCTCATCCTTTGAATGACGACAAAGTTTTCCATAAAACTGCCTTTGAAGATTACGGCTTCCATTTCAAACTCCATCCATACATACTGATTATTAGTTTTCCATCAGATTGGTAATTTTGTCATTGTAAGTGGATGAATGAAATGAAATAGAAAATGAAACAAGGGGTATTGTGGAGATATGTCTCCAGAGAGAGACTTTGGGATGCCATTCCAGAAAAGTTCACGGTGGAGATGATACGATAAAGCAGGTCATTCTCTTTCTTCCATCAGGAGGCATTTTTAATATTAGACCAAAGAAGACTAAAAGTCATGAAAGTCGAGAAACAGAAGGGAAAAAAATCAGGAGTTCCACCGAGGGAATGATAATACAGCATATTCTCCATTGAAATTGTTAAAAAGGCCTACAATTCGACTCACCAGATCTGACATCATCAGTGACCTGCCCTCTGGCTTGAATTTGCTTCACAAGCATCCGGAATATCAATACCCACCAATAGACATGAAGAACAAGCAAGCAAAGCAAAAGACTATTGAACACATAATAATAAATTGGGCCATCCACTCGGTGTTTCTTCTTATCCAATGTCAAGAGAACCTCATAGCTGGGATTTACAAATGAAAACAAAAAGTCAGATGTTAACTCCCGTACAGGAGGCAGCAGCATATCAAAAGGCAGTCTTGTGGATGGCTAAAAGCTTATAATCGACTATACCCAGGAAAGCTAAATTCTACGCTAAACAGTGATGGTTTTCCACCACGATGTATGTCGACACCGTCTAAAGATGCCAAAGACTCACAGAGATTAGCACAATTACCATGAAGCAGCCTTTATTTTCTTTGTTATACAGAAAAAAGGACATGGAGCCATTGCTCTGCTTTGATAAGATGCAAACAGATTTTGAAGTTTGGACCATGCAGCAATGGCATGGAGCCATCTTCTAACGAAAGATGGCAAGTATATGGTGGGAGTCAGGACCATGAGAATTTTCAAGAAGGAAGATACTGAAAGCTTTGCGCTTTAAGAAAACACAACGTTGCTACCGTTTAGGAGAAACTAGAAATAGCATAACAAACAACTTCAGCGTGGATTAAAGTCGGGTGGTTGAGTGATCATGTGCAATAAGTTTCATTGTCAGCACGTCCCATCATGTGCCTCCCCTTATCCTGTAGTCTCTGAAGGATTTTGAACTATGAATTATTCTTCTGATAGAAAGCTCATTGCCCCAAGTAACTGCACATAGCTCTTAGCTTGTCATTCTTGCACAAGTTAGGAATATAGTCAGTGAATTAGAGTCGCTAATTATTCTGTTGAGTCAAACGACCGGCGTGTGTTTTTTTCTAGCAGGTATGAGTGCAACTTTACAACAGGACTTACATCCGCACTGACTGATTATTCCTATTTGGCTTATAAAATTTTCACAACAGGGAAGGATATGTATCAATTAAACTACAAAACTTCAAAACCAACCCTGAAAACAATCAACCATACAAACATGATCACTCTATAGGTGACTAATCCAATTTGTTACTTATGTCTCAGATTCAAAAGACTCATGAATTGCGGATATGGAAAATGATGGGAACGCTAAGATCTTGCAAAAGATAAAGCAAACCAATGAGCACACTAGGCGATACATGTTTACCTTGTACTCCAAATGATCCAGAATGGGTAATAAATAAGACGCAAAATGATCCAAGACAAAACAAAGAGTATAAATGCGCCACTGGCAATCATCTCTGCCCCACTGTACTTGGACATCTTCCCTATTTCCAGAAAAATATCACTGGCATCATGAAGAGCTAATACAACTGAACCCACTCGGGCAAACCTGCATAGGATAAATATGGAGAAAAAGAGAGAACTGTCATAATACATCTTAATTTGAATAAAGCGTGGAGCCAATGATGAAATTAACTTTCTTATAGAATGAAACAAGAAGCATGCTCTCTATCACAGGTGCCTAATGCATCTAAAGAACTAAGAAAGAAAATTTTTAGAAAGAAACTATGAAGTGTTATCCTGAAGCAAGAACCATGCCTTGCTATGCACGGGCACCCAATGCATCTAAATTACCAAATAAGATAAGCCTTCTCCTACTCACCTTCTGCCAATTTACACAAATGAACGAGTGAACACTCCATCAAATCTTAAAACATACCTACATATGTAAGATAGGACAATTAGAATCACAGTCGCGACATGATGACTCATTGACACTCCAAAGTCGGATCTTCGTGTTTCCCAGAAAACCAAAGCAAATATGGAGTATGTGTAAAATCCAGCAGCATACATGTACACCCCTTTCAATTTCAATCTGAAATTTCAAAAAGAAACGTCATTAAACCAGTAAGCATACTTTCGGGAGGAAAACAGGATTAAACCCATTAGCATTTCAGTATGACACACATGGAACTCACTTAATCTTCTGGTCAGGCCAAACCTGATCTCCTGGTCCTACCCAAAAGTATCTAGTATTAGTGAACCAAGGTTCATCATATGTTACGTATAGAGCCAGAAGCTCAGCTGAAAGAAAGTAAACACATTTCCATGCTGACTCCTTGAATTTTCGTAGCTTCTTCCTGCCGTCCGACTCTACATCCATCATTTGCTTCCCCTTCCCCAAAATTAACCGTCTACCAACTGTCTGCAACATAATCAATTTTTTAGATGAAGCACAGAGATTTAGAAAGCAGGCTAACTTATCAAAGTGCAGAAAAAGGCTATAATACCATTGAGGGCAGCAGTTAATTGCATTTTCCGTATGTAAAATGCTAAAAAGACCCGATTTAGTAGAGAGACTGATATACTCATTATTCATTAACCAACTAATGCCGAATTCCGCCAACACCCCAAACCCCTCTCTACAAACCGCTAAAAAGCAAACTCGAGTCAAATGGTGTCCAAATAATGGTTCAGTTTGCACAACCAAAGTGATTATCCGCAATCACATAAATTTAATCCCCACCCCGGAGCCATGAAACGGAAATGCCAGAGCAAGTGTATGTTAGTTGCAAGATGAAAAGACCACAGCCTCTGAACTGCTACAAACTTTTAGGTAAAACCCAGCATCCCAACAAAGAGTTTAACTCATGAAATTCAGCCTCTTAAGCGAGTCAACGCCCAAGTCAGAACACAGCAAGGACAACAAGTAGCCATCGATCATTACAAACATCCATCTCTGCGCCGCATAAATGCACGTAACACATCCGTTGACGTTATCTAATGCTCTTCCAGTCGGGGCATAATTATTGAATCGCACAGAGAGCTCGACCCAGTTATGCCCCCGCTCGAACCATCCACAACACCTCACGACACACAATACTGCGTACTACAACGGAAAAACAAGTCACTTTCCAGCTCGAATCGAAGTCAGGGCTCGCCATTACGCGAGCCGCGAAGCGAGGCCGAGGAACGGCATTAATTTAGTAGACCCGAATTCAACCATACGCATCCCCTGAGCAACATGCGGGGTTGGGGCGAAAAAAGAAGAAGAACAATCTTACCTCGAAGACGAATCTGTCGAGGAAGAATCTGACGAAGGGGAAGAAGAGAGCGAAGAAGGGGAGGGCAGCGAAATCGCCATAGTCGGGATACGACTCTCGCTCCCAATCAGCGCGCCTCAGCTCCTCAATGTACTCCATGCCCGATTCAATTCCAAAAAAAAAAAAAAAAAAATCCAGTCCCGCGTCAGTGGTCCCACTCGGATAACGAATTACGACGCAGAGGCAATGCGTTCCGGCCACGCTGAAGGTGATGATGCCGGTGATGGCGATGCTTTCTCTCTCCGGGCGTGTGGCGTTGAAATTCGAGAACTTGGAAAGGGACGGGTTTCGGTCAAAGGATCCATTGAAGATCAAGAAGTGGAGGTGGGAATCATTATCTTAATCGGGTTCAAGAGAAATTGCCCCCGAATCGCAGCAGTTATCTCGAAACTGCCACTGCTTCGGAGCCGAAACTTCGCAACGAGATCTATGACCCGCCATAACGAACGATCACTTGCGCTGACCCGTCCCTGCCGCGCGGGGGGCAGCGTCGAGGCCCACGCTCGGGCACGTGACCTAGGCCGAGATTCGCCCGACCGAGCTCGAGCCCGCTGGCTCTCGAGTCGGAACTTGGGAAAAGGTCGCGACAGTTTGGCTAGCTTGTTGCACTTTACATGCACCTCACTTCCCTTCTCTTTCCGAATTGACGAACAAGCCTCTTGGCGAATGCCCGACAAACTTCACCGGCCGCGGCCTGAAAATTCCTCATTCGAATTTCACCAATCGCACGCAAGCTGCTTTGAATTAAGGGCCCGTTTGGTAATGCAAAAAGTTTTTATAATTTTTATTTAAGTGACCCCTTTCCAATTTTTTTTTTCATTTCGATGGAACACATTCTTATTTTCACAAACCAAACACGTCTTCAAAATTAAGAAACATGCTAAAGTGATTTAGAAAAAATATTTTTTTTTTACTTCTTTTCAATTTAGTATTTGACAGTATCTTCACTAAACTTAACTTTATCATTTACTTTCTTTTTTCTTTGCTAAAACAAACATTCAATTCCGTCAAAGCAGTACAAATGTTACAAGGAGAAACTAGAGCCTCGTTAAGACGATGAACTAAAGAAGACTCCACTAACGCTATATTTTTAGCTCTAGATAGGAAATCATTAAAAGGAAAAGAATTTGCAGTTTCTATTTATTGGGGTTATCTCACATTGGTTGTGAAAGAGATTGGTGGTCGATTTATTAATATGAGAGAAAGTATCATCATTTGAACTAGCTTTTGAGATGAGAGAGGCCCAAGACCACCTAACACTAGTATCAGAGCCCAGATTATCAGCAAATCTGGACCCAACAGTCACACGGGAGAGATACGAGCTATCCCACATCCCTTGTGAAAGGGGCGGGCTATCGCATATCCCTTGTGGAAAGGGCTGGTGGTCAGTTTATAAGTGTGAGGAAAAGTCTCATCCTTTGAACTAGCTTTTGGAATGAGAGAGGCCCAAGGACCAAGACCACCCAACACTAGTATTAGAGCAAACACTATTTGATAAAAAAAAAAAATGCAAAACTCATTTTGCAAGCTCATGAGCAACAACATTACTAGCTCTAATGGTCCACTTCAAACTTTTGATAAAAAAAAAATCATTTTGCAAGCTCATGACCAACAACATTACTAGTTCTAATAATGCCGAAACGCAATAGAAATTGGCTAAACAGAAATTCGGAATTGAAAAGAGGAACAATTTGTTCTCTCGAATACGATTATCAAAATCAATGGCAAAAGTCTGCTCTCGAAATCTTAAAAATACCATTATATATGGTGTTGTTAACCCTAATTAAATAGAAAACATAAAATTACGGAAATGCCGCTGGAATTACAAAAATTGCATAAAAACCCATCAAAACGACTACAAAACGCGAAAATACAACGTCGTTCACGGCGTTTTCATGCAGCCGACCAAATTTCAGCCCATTCCAAGTTCTCCAACTCTAAGTGCATCATCTAATGGTCCACTTCAAACTCTATCACAGGTTGTTTCTAACTACGAAATGAGAGTCCAAGACAAAAAAAAATGAATGCACCAAGGGCAAAGGCCATTTTTTTGAATAGCATCAATTAACACGATGCAATCACTTTTAAAGACCGCTTTGCGAATGCCGATGAATTGAATAACTTTGGATACGAGAAGAAAAGTTGTATCTTCCACTTCCATTGGTGAGTTCCGTTTTCCTCGTCTTGTCCATGCTTGGACAACTGAACATCTGTCCCATCGTGCAATAACATCTATTGCCCCTTTGTTATCCTTCCACGTGGACCATCTACATTAAACTTCAAGTCTTCGTTTGACGGAGGAATCCAAGAGTTTGTTCTTACCCCGATATAATTTGGTTCCTAGCTTAACTCAACTTTATTCTCTTTCCTGAACATATTCGAGTATTCCATGAAACATTTTAAGCGAATGAAAGAAATTAACATGACTATTTTGGACTTGATAGATCAACTAGTTAAATTACTTAATTTCAATAAGTCAAATTTGGTATATATTCTCAATCTCTCCTGAAATTATCTTATATATGTGGGGAAAAACTTATTAAAAATGAACATCATGAAAACTATTTGTTTACATAAATATCCAGATAGACTGTCTTATATTAATTTTAAGAAATAATGAATCGGTGTGAATAATAGGAGTAAAGTAAGAAAATTATGAAATATTGGATCTTTATTACATAAAGTATACTTAACTTGGAATAGACCGTCTTAAAAGTTTCGATTTTCTAGGTTAGCTTCTCCTACTTACTTCTTTCTTTTCCCTGTTCTTCTATCTCTTGTTTAGTCCGCTATTGCCACTGCTAAAACTATTGACAACCACGAGCTCCAGCAGACGGGTTTGGCCACCCACGAACGAACAGATTTATGAGAAAGGGACGAGCGCCACAGTGGCCATTTCCGCTGAATTGACGACGGTCACTGGCGCCGAAAGAGGCGATGAACTTCCCCCATCTATTTCATCACAAGCTGAATGATTGTTGGAGAGGGATAGAGAGGGAGGGAGCGCACGCTCAAGTATAAACGGTGAAGCAGAGTGATTGGCAGCCATTAATAACCCTGAAAACAACTTTGAGTAGTTTTTACTCTCCATGACAAAAAATTTAACTCCTCATCTTGCATTTCAAACAAGCGAGCGTTGTTCTTTCAGGAAGAAAATACGTACTGTTGTTCTTTCAGGAAGAAAATACATACTGCTATTTTTTTGTTTTTCTTGTCTTCTCCCTGTCTAATAGATCATTTGATAATTGTCTCAGATCTCTTGTCGTCGTCAATAAGAGTACTACGTCTACCCCCACAAGGAATTCTGTTCATGGAAAGACACACATGCATCAGCTTCAAGGGCCACATTTGAATGGTTCAAATGCATGCTTCCAGCTATAACAGCATAACTCACAACTAACTATAAAGCACCTGATTCGTGTGAAATCGATTGCATATGTGTCTCGATAAGCACCGATCATCAAATCGATGTTAAAAAGAGAGAGAGGCCGATCAATCTACGATCCCGGACATGGGGGCATGTCCGGGGGCATGTCGCGCATGCTAGTTTCCTTCGTAGGACCATTTGAGACGATGAAAGCCATGGCCATTCCCCAGCTCGTATGGCGTTCCAGATGACAGTGCATGAACCAGACTCCTGAGAAATAAGCCGAATAAGTTAGCTTGTACATGAAAAGTGGTGGTTTGGTAAAAAGAGAGTATCCAACTCGATATATTCAAAGCCAGTATCACATTGATGTACGTTTATATACCTTTCGCTTTACTATGCTTTTGTGTGTTTATAAACTAGTTCATGTTCCTAAAAACCACAACTTGATGATATAATAGTGTCTATTGATTAATGCATAAGCACTGTTGTCGTTTTGATAGGTGAACATACCAGGATTATCGGCTTTGAATCTTATGGTTGCCCATCCATTTTTCGGAAGTGCGACGGTGTTGATTTTGGGTGGATGGGTCAAATTGTATGTCGGTATGCTTGTGTTCGGAGAGAAATTCCCGCGTCCGAAACCGACCAAGTAAAAGCTATAACCGTGCAGGTGCATGGGGTGGTTCTCCGCTGCAGGGATATTAGTCCCCTGGAAGATTATTTCGACCTCTGAACCGTATTCGATCGGCTCCACCACTGTTCTTCCCACCACGGGATACGTCACATTATCACCTACGTCTCCTGTGAAGTCGAAATAACGCGGAGGTTGATCGGGAAAATCTGTATAGTAGATCCCCGGTAGCTTCCTGCAAATTAATTGCATAAGTTCAAATGCACGGTATGTATCTTGCCGAGAAGATGACTTTGCTAAATAAGCTATTGGAATCCAAGGTGCTCGAGTTCAAATGCAACAAAATACCGGTAGTACGCTTGTAGAATGTCCATGTTTGGCGCCGTCCAGCTTATGTTATTTAAGCTCGCCGAGTGCCTGTTACCATTTGGACCTTCGCAAATGTCGCCCTCGGCACATTCCACGTTATTCACAGAGACCGTGAGGTACAAGCGTTTTGTGATTTTCAATGGGACCTTGATAGGATGCTTGTCATCGGCCAGACTCTTCAAAAGCCGCATGAAGCTCTCGGCAGAATCCCTATCTGTCGAGCCTGGAACGGTAATAGAACTAGGGTATGTACGTGGTTCGTAGCCTCCATTGTAATGGAGTATGGCCGCGGCCGTAGTCGTATCGGATGGAGCCTGAGTGTCCGCAAAAGGACTGCCGAGCATGTAATAGCTACCTGGTTCTTGGTCTGTCGTGACTAAAACATCCATGGTTTGTCCAGGAGCTATCATTATGTAGCTGGTGTTCACTTGCTCTAAGTAAGCTCCATCCATCCCGACGAGGGTAAGGGCGTGGTTGGCTATGCCGAAGAACATCTCTTCATTCATAATAGCGCTGATAATCCGTAGAAGGTAAGTCTTACCGGGATCAACCGCCATCCGGTAGGTAGATTCTGCATCGTAATAGTGTCAAAGAGCCGAGTAAGGTCCTACCTATTTATTGATGCTGTGATTGATGGTGGCTAGGTGTGAGTTTTTCTCATGGAATCCTTAGTGTTTCGCTTATATCGTGTGGTTGAAGCTTTTATTGCTATTTGACGGATGATATAGACAACATCAACTGTAACGAATGAAACATATGAACGATCTTGGTACTAAACATATTAATACCTTTGGAGCACTGATAAAAGTCACCGGGTTGGCCATTGATGGTGTAGGCAATCGATGTGTCCACGTCTCCGCCGGTCCTCGTTGCATTAATGACCATCTCGGTGAGGTTCTTTTCATACCATTCTCCTGCATTGCCATAACCGGCATGGAATTGTGCTTTGCTTCAGTTTGCGTACACATTAACCTTTAAAGTGATGGTCGAATAGTGTACACAGGCCTCACCGAGTATAATCGTCCGCTCCGCGTCATGTTTATAAGGGTGCTCATTTCCAAGTTTAGGGTAAATAATGAGAGCGCCGTGCACGGATGCTCTAGTCCAATCGCTATGAGCATGCCACCAGAGCGTCCCTTCTTCTCTATCAAGCACGACCGTTTGAGTGAAGTTTTGCTTGGGTTGGATGGGACACTGCGTAATGTACTCCGGGCCATCGTGCCATGGATTGCACATCTGCCTCGCTCCATGCCTGCGTGTGTGGTGCGATTCAATCTTGCCTTTTTGTTTGGTTCGAAAACGAAACTCATACGCTCGATAGACTATACATCTCATTTTCTAGTCTCTATGATAAAAAAGAAGAGCAAAGAAGAAAGGCGATTTTACCAGTGAATTGTGAGGCCGTAATTTCCATTGTTCACGACAGTAACGACGACAGTATCTCCTTGGTGCGCCCAAACCGTCGGACCCGGGAAGCTTCCATTGGCCACTAGAATGCTTTTGTTCTCACATAACCTCTCAAACTCGGTCTCTTGCAGCTGCATCGTGCATCACGATTCATGTCGTTTCGAGCATGTAAGTATGGCGATCACAGTTGATGGGCAAGCTTGTAATGACGATGGCCAGAACTTCATAACAACAAAGGAAACGACAAAAAAAGAAGAGCGATTCCCAAAACGACAGTGTCAAATCTGGACAGATGGTAGATGATGTTCACTCACCACGAGCATGTAGGTGTGGACGTCTCCTTGGGCCATGCAGAGAAGAAAGCTGAAAGTGAAGAGAAACCCCAAAAACACAGGCCAAGAGCTTCCCTCACAAGCTCCCATTTATCCGAACACAAAGCACGACAGAAAGGAAAACTTTTTTTTTTGCTTAACGTTGCACAGACGGGCGCAAATCTACAGGGGGAGTGTTCATGTCGATGAGCTCTAGTATCGTTAAAATCACGACACCTTCACGTAAAATATTGATGAAAAAATCAATTAAATTCAGTCGGGATTTGTCCGAAAGACGGCGACGACCCCCCGCAGCGAAATCTCGAACGCCTGGACGAAGAAACAGAGCACCCAAAACAAGAAAACCTCATATGATTGATGGCAGAAATGGTATGAAAAGAGCAGCAGCAGAAGAAAAGGGCCGTGGGCAAATCAAGTGACGAAGAGACCCATCTGGAGAAGGATCGAGATTTCCCAACTGCGAGAGCGTGCGAGCATTGGGGGGGAGAGGAGGAAAGGAAGTCGAAGCGGCGGCGGCGCCTCTCTGACTTCCTTCTTTGGCTTTCTTTTCCTGCTTCGCCGGGAACCGAAGAAAGAAGAACGACGAGGAAAAGAGAGGGATTGCGGTGAGAGGAGTGGGCTAGAGAGAGAAATAGAGAGGGGGCTGCGCGCTTTGACTTCAATTCAACGGGAAACAGTGGAGTTGGGAGAGGAAACGGGACAGGTGCGGGACCCACCATTTTTAATTATTGTCTTTTTGTTTCTTCTGTCCAGGTGTCGCAATTCTAATGATGTTCACTTGATATGTACAATGAATAATAATTTGCCCATACTCACGTAGAAAGGACCTCTAAGAACATGGGACTAGTGGTAGTCACGGGCCGGTTTGGGCTTAAAATCGGCCCGAGTCAAACTCGAAACTGGCCCGTTGATCGGGCCTATTACGGCTTATAATATTTTTTGAACCGGCTTATAGCCGTTCGGGCGGGCTGGCGCAATGGTCAAATTTTGACCGTTGCCTTGCAATGGCCAATTCCTTATTTTTCTTTTTAATTAAATAAATCTATCCTAAGTTCCTAATTATTATAAATATCCCTTTTCATCTTTCATTTTTTCTCACAAATTCTCTCAAATTCTCTCAATCCGCTCAATTCCGTGACTCTGTCAATTTTATGAATCCGCTTTTTGCTCAATTCTCTCAAAAAATGGCAAGTGAAAGTAGAGGAAATGGTAAAGGAAATAGCTTGATAAGGGAATCCGATTATCCTCATTCTCATGATTCTCGTGATTTTGCATATTGAGGAGACAATGTTGATGATATCAACATTATTCCCAACGTCGAACACGTCTCAACGCAAGAAAGTCTGCATCCTCTTTCTACTAGTATCGAAGAAATGTCAACAACAAAGGAGTTGGAACGGGAGGGTACATCCGACATATGTGAATACTTAACGAGGGAATATTTAGGCGGAAACAAGTATCAGGTAAAATGTAAATATTGTGGGGGCAACATAAAAATTTACAACTGGAGGCGGCTATGGAATATTTAAACAATATCTGAGGTCGAAACATCCAACGCAAGCGGGGATCAACACCAGCAAACAACAAATTTCCAAGTACGCCAATTCTAACGCTCCTCCTTTATTTCGTTACAATGAAAAAGTTTATAAAGAAGAATTAGCTAGATTTGCTGCCGTTGAACGTTTATCGTTTAATTTTGATGAAAAAGTTGATTTTAATCATTTTATACAAACTGCATGTACTCCACAAGCAAAACCTGTTTCGAGAAATACGCTTAAACGCCAACTTTTTGATATTTATAAAAAAGAAAAAGAAGATTTGAAAAACTTTTTTTATGAATTTCAATGGACGTGTTCATATAGGTAGCGACATTTGGAGTGATCCTTGACAAACTCATTCTTATATGGGTATTACATGTCTTTGAATAGGCGATGATTGGAATATTCAAAAAAGAGTTATTGCATTTCGAGTTTTTGATGATAGGCATACGATAATTAATATTTGTAGAATAATTAAGGAAGTTTTAGAAGAATATTTTTTTGTTAATAAAATTTTTTCAGTTGGTTTTGATAATGCCCCGATAAATACCACTTCTATTTCCGAGTTAGAAAAGATTTGTGAACCCGCTTTTGGTGGATAATTTTTTCACATTAGATGTGATTGCCATGTTTTAAATTTATGTGTACAAAATGATTTACAAACTCTTGATATTTTTCTCAACCCAATAACGACGGCAATTCAATTTTTATGGAGACATCTCCAAATTATGAAAGAATGGGGCACATTTTGTAAAGCAAATAGAAGAAGACCAAAATGATTTCCAAGAGATGTTCCAACTCGTTGGAATTAACTCGTTGGAATTCTATGTACGAGTTGCTTAATCAATCTTTTGCATATAAAGGTTTATTATGTATGTTTATTTCGAATAATATTTCTCAAATTAATTTATTCCCACAAGAGTGAGATATTTGCAAAAAAAAATTTAGATATTTTAAAAGTTTTTAATGATACAACTTATACTTTATCCGGTGTTTATTATCCTACTACGCATTTATTTTTAATAGAGTGTGTTAATATTGCTGGTATTTTTGAAGAAAATGAAAAATATCATCAATTAGGTCTGACTATTATGGCAATGCGAACAAAATGGCTGCATTATTATACCGAAATTCCTCTTATTTATTTGGTTGCTTGTGTTTTCGATCCACGTACAAAATTAGATGGTTTAAGTGATGATTTGAATACGTATTATAACTGTTTATATTTGATTCAAATTGTAGATATTAGAGCTATACAAACAGTAGTTAAAAACACAATAGTAGAAATGTATAATGAATTTTCCAATAGATATAATGTAGGTAATAGTGGATCTTCCAACCTAATGACGTACAAAGCGGGGACCTAGGTAGAATTAGTAGAATGGTACAAAATTCTGATGAATAGGTAAAAAAGATAAAAGGGAGCAACATGAAATATTTTCGAAATAGAGACCTATTTAACCACTTTTTTTGAGTTTAGTGAATCCGAAGGCGGGACAGATTTCAAAATTCTAGAGTGGTGGAAGTGGCATTCAACCCAATTCGCAATTCTCGCTCTCATCGCAAGATAGGTTTTAGCAACCCCTTGTTCAACAGTTGCGGTTGAACAAGCATTTAGTGCTGGAGGCAACATTTTGGACGACCGACATTCAAAATTAGCTTCGAATTCGGTGGAGGCTCAAGCTTGTGTCGATGATTGGACAGTGGCTCAACATCGACAATAAGAGATGGATTGCAACTATGAAGCCGAATTCTTCCATGATGGAGATACCACCGCCACGGGTATCGATACCGGAATCGGCAAAATTGGTAGCGACGATTGACGATAAGGTAAGTATGGGATTATCAAAGGTAAAAGAACTACATGGGCTTTGATTCTTCTATCCCCAAAAAGATATGTATGCGCTTAATGATAATTCATTAAGTTCAAGCCCTTTCCTCCTCCCTTTCCCCCTCCCCAAATTTGATTACAATTTATATTTGATAATTTATTATTTCATAATTTTATAATTTTTTTTATTTCATAATTCATTATTTAAAAATTAAATTTGAAAATCGAAAATCGGAATCGGAACCGGCCGGTTCCATTTCTATTTTGAATCGGAACCGGCCCGGAACCGCCGGTTCAAAACCAAAACCAAAACCGCCCCTTAAGGTTCCGGTTTCTGTTCATCCGTGGCCACGAACCGGAACTGCCGGTTCATGAATCGGAACCAGTCGGTTCGGAACCGTGGCCACCACTACATGGGACCTCAAAAGAAAAAACAAATGTGACAATCTTTACTTGAAAACACATGATTATTTTGGTTTGTTATTTATTCATCTTGCAATGTTAATAGGGAAAATTCCAAATAAGAGCCCGAAGTGCTCTTATTTTCTCAGATAAAGATCTAAAGTGGCATAATTTATTTCCAACAAGGGTCTGAAGTGGTCATGTAGTCTCAAAAAAGAGCATGGCTTCAAGGGCATTTTTGTCATTTACTTTTTTTTTTCTTTTTCTATTTTAAAAAAATGAAAACGATAAAAGTAAAAAAAAAGAATAATACAGGCGGGACTTGCGACCCCGCCGGCCATCGCCAACGGCCCACCGATTGTGTTGCGGCGCCCACTTGTATATTATTTTACTTTTATCTTTTTTAATTTAAAAAAAATAAAAAAGAAAACAAAAGAAATAAATGACAAAAATGCCCTTGAGGCCATACCCTTTTTTTTTTTAGATTACACGGCCACTTCAAGCCCATATTTGAGAAAATAAGAGCACTTCAGGCCCTTATTGAGACAATGTTCATTTTATGTCATTATTTGAGAAAATTAGTGTACTTCAAGCTGTTATTTGCAATATTCCCATGTTAAAATTTGCCGTTGTCATATCGATCAAACGTTTCATTTGAATTGAATGTCGCATATCTCTATTCGAGTCACGACATCATTCATTCAGAGCAAATGACTGTGGTTGTATCCCCGGTCATCAATTAGGTACATATAAAAGGATCGAATTTGGTTTTGCCCATCAAATTAGAGGAGCTCATGTGTGCGACCCTGATGTGCTGACGCGAGATTAGGGTAAAAATAACGGGAGAAAAGGAGGAAAAGGAAGAAAAGGAGAAATAAGGATAAAAAGAATAAAGACACATATCGGCCCTTGAATTTAAAGGTGCTAATCACAATTTCTCAATGGGATGAATTGAAGATGTTAATTATTTGCTGCCTAAATTGGGAGGTCCCTAATCTTTCATAATCACGGATGAGGTTATATCAGCGATAAAAAAAAAAAAAAAACAACGGAATAATATACACAACAAACAAGAGAGAAAGTGCTAACTCTGTTTTCGACTTCGGTTGCTCTCTTTGGACCATTTGGTAACTTATAGCCTCATGCAAAATCGACAACATATAAATTCGCTACGCGATTCGACCAAAGGCCACCTCCATAGACGAAGGAAGAAAAGAAACTCACCGGTCATAATTAGGAGTTAACTGGTCATAACAACAAAACAAAGCAGGTAAGTATCTGAGCAAAGTAAATTCCGAAGGGGTAGGGGGCTTAGAAAGCCAATTAAGGGGAAGAGATCCATTTCGATGGGATCTAGCGATCCAATCTGCCGCTTAATTAGCTTCACGGGGACAAAAGAACGACTGGAACACCGCTCAAATGGGCCAACATTTCTTTGCACTCCACGATCGAGACCCGAATAGCCCATGGGCTTTCTAATAAGCCTGTTCAACATATTCACCGCAGATAAGCTGGAAGAACTAATCTCCACGCTCAGATCAGTTGAAGCTCCTTGTTCGCGCAACTCAGTCAAAGTGAGAATGGCTTCTCTAACAGCTAGGGTTTTTAAGTTGCCAATTTACCACACTGTACAGTCACTCAGGTCATGTATTGGAGCGAAATGCATAGTTGCGTATAAATATGAAATTGTACGTGCTTTTATATATATTTTATACTAGCCGACTGAACAGACAGCTAAGGTTTTTAAGTTGCCAATTTACTACACTTTACAGTCACTCGGATTATGTATTGGAGCGAAATGCATAATTGTGTATAAATATGAAATTGTACGTGCTTTTATATATATTTTATACTAGCCGACTGAACAAAGTTAGATATATTGAGAAATCTTACCATAATTCGTTTAGTACATGATGCGGCCCCTTCTTAATTGGTTGTTGAACGAGATTAGAGCTATGGTTTTCTCTAATTGAGATCTCTCAATACACATATCTTTTCTCGAATTAAAATGGCCTCACATTAATAAAACGTATAGATCTCTTCATCATCAAGTGGCATTTTTTCATGGTGAAATGGGGTTTTACTTACTAAAGACTAGAGGTGTCAATATGGGTCTATGACCCATTTTTTACCCATATTTTGTAAAAATTGGTTCTATATGGATTGTTAGCTTTTAGAGGGCCCAGTAAAAACGGGTCAAAAAAATTGAAACTAAATCTGATGGGTCAAAAATGTGTTATACATAGAACCCACATAGAACCCATTTTCGACCCATCAAAAGGTTAAGTCATCGTTGTACTTGGTTTGGGTTACGGGCCGTTGAACACTGCCAGCAGCCCCCGCCCGCTGAGCGCCAACTGCCCACCGCCACCGCCGAGACTCCCTTAATCCCGTCGCAAACGACTCTGATCCCGACCTTTTTGCTCTTCCGCCCACCCACCTTCACCCTCACCTTCGTCTCTACCCGAATTTTCAGACCCAACCCGTTCTTTCTCCTCAGATCCGACCTCAGGGAAGCCACCAATTCGGCGTCGTCCCAGCTCCTCCCAGCTCCCTGACACGGCCGTCTGGTTCTTCGGGTATTGGGGATACAAACTAACACGACTTTTGCTTCATTGTGCTGGTTTGAGTCGATTCTCTGCGCAAAACTTGTGGTGCCCAACTCGATGCTTTCGACGAAACTTCTTGGACCGTCGACTTGGTCTTCGATCCTGGACTGTTTCAGTAGCTTCAATCTTAACAGTTGGAGTTCGAGCAGTGAAGTGAAGACTTCACCGCTAAGCAACATTAAGACGATTGTGACCAGGAGCTGGGCCCTCATGAGCTCCTCCATTTCCAACGAGGACATGCTCGAAGCTGTCGTTGCCGATACCAAGGTGAAGAAGAGGTCGAAGTCCCGATACCTCAGCTTGGAGCCGTCTGGTGCGGCGGCCTTGAGAGCGAGATAGCCCGCCAGAGAGACGGTGAGGTAGTAGCCGAGCTGAATCCAGAAAGGGTGGACGTGGAAGAGTAAGAAGCGAGAGAGCGACGAGATCGAATCTCGGCATAGTCGGAGAAGACGAGCCGCTTTGGGTCGTATGCAATTGCAGAATTGAGAGCCCATGTGATGGCAGAAATGAATCAGCTTCTTCATGTTGGACATAGCGAAAGGATTTTGCGAAGTGATTTAAAAAAAAAAAAATCAAAAAAACGTGAATATCACTAGTTTTTTTTTTTGTGCATGAAATTATCTTAATAATATCATTTTTATTTTATTTACTAATTTTTTTATTGTTTAATTTGCTTTTTATTTGATGTAAAGTTTTTATCCAAGTAACTTATACATGTGAAGAACTTAAAATAGGTTAAATGAGTTGTATATGTTTTCCTAAAATATTAGTGTGTTTTGGTAATATGGGTCAAAACGGGTCGGGTCGGGTATGGGTCAGTTGCGGGTCGAGTCGGGAATGAGTTATTAAATATGAGTCAAAACGGGTTAGACGGGTTAATATGGGTCTGGACCATATTCTAACCGATCCAAACTCGACCCGACCCAACCCACCCATTTGACATATGTACTAAAAACATTAATGGTAACTTATTTATTACTTTCATCGGGTTTTAAGATTGCTCTAAGCTTGAATATTATCCTGACAACCAGATGCCGATAAAATTTCTACGAAATAATGTTTTGAAAACTAAGACTAGGATATGATGTCTATGAGCTCCTCCTAAGATATTGACACCAATTACTATATTTTTTAAAAAAATTTACTTTAAATTATCCTTTTCTAGGGCTAACAAGTTACGACGCTCAAGTGTCATGCTAGATATTTATACTATTGTTTTATAGTTACTAAAGACAAAACATGCTTACTTAGTGTCGATTTCATAAATGTACCTTCGATCCCTTAAGGCAGCATATGCCTAATGCATATACTTTTGATTTATTCAATATATGTTACATACACCTATCCAATGTCCTAGGGTTATATATGCAAAACTGGAACTTCAATATTAAATGTGTTCAAGAAAGAACATTGTTGGGATGGGTGGCCTCTAGGAAAAGTGATTATCATAAGTGTTAGAATATATCTCGAGTTTGAGCCCAAAGCGAAAATAAATATATCTTGTGTCAGAAAGTCCTTGTGGAGCAGTTAAATGTGCATGTGCAGTTGGTGTTCTGATGAGGTCCACGATTATGGTGAAGTTCAAGCGTGACTTGGACTTGAAAGACGTCTATGGCGATTGAGCCCATTGGGGCTGTGGGAGACTAGCAACGAAGTTTGAAATTATTAGGGCAGCGATTGTGATTTGGCTCAAATGTCGAGCCAAGGTGGAGATTGTTAGAATATGTCTCGAGTTTGAGCCCAAAGTGAAAATTTGAATTTTGAAAATAAATATATCTTGATCGTAAAATTAAAGATAAGAAAAAGGAGCACGCAATCTTGGATTCTGCGTTGGATAAGATTTGTTTTGAATCTCACGAAAATCTATCCTTGATGGAATCGGTGTGATATTTCCTATTTTGAATAGGTTTCCTAATCTTAGTTGGAGAATGTTTTCCTATTTTGGATCCAACCATTGCCTATAAATTAGAAGCGGATCTTCATTGTGAAGATCAAGTATTCAAGTGTCGAAGTTGATTTGTGTTAAATCCTTCGTGAGATTGAGAGAATATTTTGTGAGAAATTGTGGGGCTAACACTTGTGGGATATTTGATGTAATTTGGGGCTGAGAAACACTGAGAGTGTTTGAGTAACTCGAGTGATTTATAATCTCTATTGTATCGCTTGTTCTATAGTGGAATTTATTGCTACTCTCCCCATGGACGTCGGTCTCTACGACAAAATCACGTACATACGGTATGATTTATTTTCTATTCAGTCTATTTTATTGTTCAATCGCTTGTTTCCACGCAATAATTGATATCAGAGTAAGGCTTGGCTGAAGTTGAAGCAAATCGATGGCGACAGAAGAAGTTAAAGTGAAAATCGATAGATTTGATGGGAATGATTTTTGTTTCTGGAAGATGCATATTGAGGATTATATGTATCAGATGAAATTACATTTACCCTTGTCTAGGGAGAAGCCGGATACGATGAAGTTAGTTGACTGGGAATTGCTAGATAGACGTATTCGACTGACGTTGGCTCGTAACGTCGCGTTTAATATCGTCAAAGAGAAGACCACTGCGAGTTTGATGAAAGCCTTGTCGGATATGTATGAGAAGCCCTCTACGATCAACAAGGTCTATTTGATGCGATGTCTGTTTAGCTTAAAGATGAGCGAAGGTGCGTCAATTGCTAATCATATCAATGAATTCAATGTGATCGTTAGTCAATTGAGTTCAGTTGATATTGACTTTGAAGATGAGGTATGTGCTTTGATTCTGTTATCCTTATTGCCTGATAGTTGGAATACTACTGTTATTGCTGTTAATAATTCCTCTGGGTCAACAAGTTTGACGTTTGATGGTATTCGAGATTTAATTCTGAGTGAGAACATCCATAGAAGAGAATCTAGGACTAGTAGGTGAAAATAAAGGAAGAGCTAGTACTCGTGTTAGCAGAAGTAATAAAAACTTAAACAGACGCAGTCAGTCTAGGACTGGTGGTGCTGCCTGTTGGAATTGTGGCAAGAGGGGGCATCTTAGAAGGGATTGCCTTAAGCTAAAAAACGAGAAGGGTAAGGGAACTAGAGTTAAATCTGCTGATGATGTTGCAGCTATAGCTTACTGTAATTCGGATAATGCTGATTATGTCTTGTCTGTCATTGATGATTCGTCGTTTAGCGAATAGATTATGGATTCTGGTTGTTCTTTTCATGCTACACCAAATAAGAACTGGTTTATTACTTATTAATGCATGGATAGTAGCAAAGTGTAGTTGGGGAACAACGCTGAATGCGATGTTGTAGATATTGGTGATGTTAGAATCAGAATGCATGATGGTATTGTGAGGACATTGACTGGAGTGAGGCATGTTCCAGAGTTGAAGAAAAATCTGATTTCCTTGAGTGCCATGGATTCAGCTGGATGTTGGTATTATTCAAAATGCGGAGTTCTGAAAATTGTTCGGGGTGCATTGGTGATAATGAAAAGAATCAAGCACAATGGCCTGTATGAGCTTCAAGGTGAGACAATGATGAATTTGACTACGGAGACATCAAATGCATCTGTTCGAGAGTCTGAATTGTAGCACATGCGTTTGGGGCACATTTGCGAGAGAAATCTGAAGGTTCTAAGCGAAAGAAATTTACTATGTGGTTATATTGCTAACGAACTTAATGTATGCAGGTGCTGTGATTTCGATCAATGGCGGAAAGTGCAGTTTAGTGCTATTGTCAGAGAAATCACGGATATTGCAGAATTAATTCACTTGGATGTTCACAGGATGTCATGGTTTCCTTCGAGAAAGAATGCTAGATTTATGCTTACAGTTGTCGATGACTACTCGAGGAGGACCTGGGTGTATTTGTGCTTAGGCACAAGTTTGATGCTATTGTCACAATCAAACAATTAAGAGCTTTGATCAGAAAGGAGACTGGTAAAACGATCAAGCATGTGCGGACTGACAAAAGCATGGAGTTTTGTTCGGAACTGTTAAATGAATTCTGCATGAAGGAAGACATAATGAGACACCGCACTAGTGCCAATGAATCACAACATGTTGCAGAGTTGATGAGCAGAACATTACTAGTGATGGCCCATAAAATGCTCTCTAGTGCTGGTATGGCTAGGAGATTCCTAGCAGATGCGTTTAGTGCGGCGAGCTTCCTGGTGAATAGATTCCCATCTACTGCGATTAGATGTCGGACTCCCGAAGAAGTGTGGTTAGGTAATGTTGCTGATTATTCTGTTATTAGATGTAAGTGGGGGCTGGGAAACACTGAGAGTATTTGAGTGACTCGAGTGATTTATAATTCTATTGTATCGCTTGTTCTATAGTGGAATTCGTTGCTGCTCTCCTCGTGGACGTAGGTCTCTACGACCGAACGACGTACATCTGGTGTCCGATTTATTTTCTGTTCTGTTTATTTTATTGTTCGGTCACTTGTTTCCGCGTTGTCGCGACCTAAAAATTAGAAATCCTTAGGTTAACGGATTATTAGGCTAATTAGATAACTAACATAATACGGACTATCCTAAGCCCCACCAAATCGCAACATTGGTTTATTATTCAAATGATTTAAAAGTTGGGGTTGCCACTAATCATTTTTGGTAGGTTGATTAGAAACTTAAATAAAGTACCGAGAGAAGTACTTTATTTCTACGAACCTAAGATTTTAAGTTCGGAGACTTGGTTACATTAATTAGAAAAATTAATGCCCTTTCGGTAACTTCAATTTCATGAAAAATGCTAAGTTTGGCAATTCAACTTGAATTGATTTCACCTGATGTTCAAAAAGAGTGATTTTTTTGGGTTTTCTCTTGCTTAAATGAATGTATGAATGTATGAATGCAAATGACGTGAAAGCTATACTAAATGACGAGAAAATGCATATGTGAACATGCAATGCGAGACATGCAAAATGTGTCATGTTATTTTATATGCAAGATTTAACTAACCAATTAAAGCATACATGACATTAATACTAAATATGATGTAAAACGCTGGACAATATACTCTAACTATGCATGACATGAATAACGTGGATGACATACGAACAAATATGCAATCAATTAAGATAAACATGCAAGTACCATATAACATGTGAACATTTCATCTAACCTAGACGACATGCAATTTTAATCTAACTCAAACATGCAAGTTTAATTGATTAGCCTAAACATATAATCTAAATTGACTATCCTAAGATGCATGGTCATAAAACATGATTTTCTAAATGACATGGCATAACATGATATGGCATAATGACAAGTGAATATGACATGCAATATGTGAACATGCGACATGGCAATTTAATGTGTGCACTCTATCCTATATGATAATGCAACATGAGATATGCAAAATATGATATGCGAAAATGTGATGGCGTACAAGTATGCAATATGCGAAAAAGAATGATGACGTGCAAACATGAGATATTCGAGAATATGCATAGCAAACATGATATACCCGAAAATATGATATGCAAACATGATATGCAAAGCGAAAATTGCGCCTAACCTATATGAGATGCAAAGTGATATGCTAACAAAAATGAAATGCAACGATGAATGATTTTTTTTTCAATGAATTTTCGGAAATTAAAGATAACGATGATTGATTCAATTTTCTTGATTTTATTCCAAGCAAACCCGTGAGATAAGGCTTCTATGAAATCCTATCTTCCTAAAATCTTAATTAGATAAGGCTTCTAAGAAATCGCATCTTACTGAATTTTAGGAGTTTTAAATTATAAGGAAACTAATCAAGAAGATATCAATCAAAGATCCAAAATCCCAAATAAAGCAAGAAAGCAATCCAAACAAGATCAAACCATCAAATATCCCATTGATTTTCAAAAAAAAAAACTTGCTTTCTTAATCAGGTTGGCTATCTTGAAATTAGCGGATCAAATCTAAGTAATCATAGATTGGATCGACTAACTTCCCGTATTTTACTAAACCAGAGGATTGTATCCGAATAATCACGGATACGACTTGTCCAATTTTGGAGATACGTTGCCCTTTAGGAAAGATGCTGTCCTAATTGGATTAGGTTTTAATTTAGAAAAATTATGCCCAAAATATGAATCAATTCAATTCAATTCAAGCAAAATTTTCAGCCTTCCATGAAGATTAGAATTTTCGGTTGATCTTGCAAAACCCTTTTCTTGTTTCAATTTTTGCCAAAAATTTCGAGCGCCAATGCTCGTTGATCAAAAGAAAATTCAGGTTTTCAATCCTTGATAACATAAAACGTGTCAATTCGAGAAGAATTATGGATATATGCAAATTCCAATCAATCGACTACATGTTTGCAACCAAGAGGGTGAGAAAAGTACCTTTTATTGCCGAAAAAATTCTGCACCGAACCAAGCAATAAACTTGCCCAAAAACAGCCTCCTTTGGACCCAAATTTGCAGCGAAAAATAGCCCTAAACAATAGAATTCTGGGGCTAATTAGAAGGCTGGATCAGCATTGGCCTTGGTGGACAGCGGGCGAGCTGCTTCTGGCAGCCTTCGGGCATCTGTGCGAGCGACGGACAGCTTCGAGTTGTGGCGCCGGGGCTGCTGGACAATGGCAGAGGAAGCTTAGACCAGGCGTCGGTGCAAAGGCAGATCGACAGGGAGGCAAACTCGAACCGATAGGAGGAGGCTCGGGTTGGCGGATGTGCACCAGCTTCGGTCGGACGAGCTGCAGCGGTGCGAGGCGGGGCAGTGGCGTCGCTGGACGGGGCTGCACCGGTGGGCTGAGATGACAGACGGCCAGACTTCGGGTGGAGTACGAGGAGGAGGGTTCGACCTTGGGGGGAACCTTCAAACTCCTTGAGAATGCTCTGAATTTTCAGAATTAGAATGCAAAATAATGACCGTCCCCCTAACCCTAGGCAATAATGATGTATTTATAGAGAAACCTTAGGGTTCAAGTTTCCTAATCCTAGTTGGAATGGGTTTTCTTATTTTATTTAAAAATGCAGAACTTTATTAACTCTTTAAGAGTCCAAATCCCTTAAAACTCCTCCAAATTTCCGGCCATTATAGTGTCTCAACGGGTTGGCCGAAAATTCCAGCCCCCTTGTGGGCTATAATGCGCAATTTTGGGCTCAAATTAGGCTTTTTCTAATTAAATGTGCATTTATATTAAGTCTTTTCTCCAAATTAATCATTTAAATGGCCTGAATTAAGCCCAAAATAGGCCCCCAATAGCCTTGATGAATTTGTCACCCCCTTCCCCCAGATTGCCGAAAATTATCTGCCCATTTAAGTCTAGTCGCCTGTCAACTTCAAGCTCAAATCCCCTGCCGCCGATTCAATTAAAATGCAAGAATGCAATGCATGCTAAAAAGTGAAGAAAATGAAGACTAAATTAATTGTTTTTGTATGAACTAAAATTTAATTCCTGATTTTTATGGAAAATAAATGATTAAAAGAAAAATCAAAATTTAGGTGTCAACACGCGCAACAATAAGTCTTAGCCTAGGATTGACTAAATCAAATATATAATACCCCAAGTGAGTTAGACCGAAGGTTGTCACTACATAGTACTCGAGTAAGACCACCTTCCGTGCGGTTCAGGGAGGAACCACACGGAGGCTAGTGGCTTGTTTGCAAGACTGTGTCCAATGAGGGTGTGAAGAGATCGATGGGAGAAAAGGGGTGGACAAGGTATAAGTCCTAATATATTTATAAAATGTCAGGGTAGGAATGAATCGAATAACACATTAAATATGAAGGGAGTATCTTTGCAGTATATACGTGAAACTGGAAGTAGCTCATAAGTTGCAACTTTCGGTGCGAAGACAAAGTTTACAATTAGGCCTGCAATGAGTGTGTTTATGTGCACTATCAAGATGGGTGACTTTTTGAGAAGGTGTTTACTCGTAAATCACAAGATAAAACCTTGAGTTCCCGTGTAAGATAGGCTAAGTAAACGACCCTAAAAAGCAAAGAAAGCTTATAAAAAATGAGCACCATCTCAAGTGAGTGAAACCACGACCACGATATCACAACTTCTTAGGGATGGAAGTGAGATTGGCCTTGGACGGCTGACCTAGACAACCTCCATTCCAAATTAATGCAATGCAGACCTCCACTTAGAAAACCTACAAAATCGCAAATTATCACGTTTAAATTAAATAAGATTTAAAATCATAAAATTTCCATAATAATCTGAAGCTGATGATTTGAATTTTTCTTCCTAATTTCAATCATTTATATCTCTTAGGAAAAGAAGTAATGGATAATATGCTCATTATCAGAAAGAGAAAATGTTTAGACATGAGTTAGTGTGTTAATAACGGAAGAATTTCTCACCGATTCATTTTTTTAAAAGCGATAACAACGAGAATCCAAATTATTAATTTTTCACGACACGAGCGAAGCCTGAATTTTTGTTTTTAATATTTGTATTCACACTTCTATATCATGGCAATTGAGTCTTTCAAATGGTTTCCAATTTCCACAGTGTAGATGTTGGGTCCTAAACTAGAAAAGATGGAAAGACCTTGCACGAGTATCCCTCAACTCAACTGGATGTAATGTCAGCCACACATATCTCACAAAAATCACAACATCACAACGCTCTCCAACTTCTTCCCATATCCAATCTCTCTCTCAAAAGATGCTCCTACGTAGCACCACCTGCATCCCTCTCCCCACCTCCCTCCACCTCCCAACCACCACCACCACATCCCGCCACCAACCTCAATCCCTCTCCATATCCGCCTCCTCCTCCTCCTCATCGGCCACCTTCGCCGCCACTGCCCTCTCCATCTCCGACGCCGAGCTCGAGTCCCAGGGCTTCGCCCTCCACCGCGACACCGCTTCCCTCAACCTGGACCAGCTCAATGCGGTGTTCGTGGCCGTCGGGTTCCCTCGGCGCGACCTGGGTAAGATCAGGGTGGCGCTGGAGCACACGGACGCCCTGGTGTGGGTGCAGCACCAGAGGACGGAGAAGCTGGTGGCCTTCGCGAGGGCGACCGGTGACGGCGTGTTCAACGCCATTATATGGGACGTGGTGGTGGACCCCTCGTTCCAGGGGATCGGGCTCGGGAAGGTGGTCATGGAGAGGCTGGTCGGCGACCTGTTGGCCAGAGGGATAGGCAACATCGCGCTGTACTCGGAGCCCCGCGTGCTCGGTTTCTACCGGCCATTGGGCTTCGTTGCAGATCCGGATGGGATCCGAGGGATGGTGTACTCGCGGAAGCAGAAGAAGAAAAAATAGTCTTCAGGATCAAAAGGGAACGTGATTGATACCAAAATCATTCACAGTAAACAGTTCGAGAATGACTTCGTTTTTGTACATGTTACGGTTAATTTTAGTTTAGGACCGTTATTTTCCTCCTTTTTTTATCCTCCGAGAAACTGTAACTGACCGGACCAAGGTAGTTACATCCTTCCTTAAGCATATGAAACAACATATTCCTTGAAATTGGTTTTAAGTGAACTTGCATTGCTCGCGGCTATCCGTACCTAATTCAAAAATTCATGAAGTATCGAACTCGCTTCCCAGTCCGTTTCAAGAGGTATTGTTTTCTCTCGTCTCGTCCCGTCCCGATAGCAGGAAGTGCACAAGATCATAGAACTGACATAAAGGATCACTTGGTGAAACTATCTGAGGATACGAACTCCACTTATTCTAAATATGCTGAAGACTGCTGTATAACTCTGGCGTTTCAGCAGAGAAAAACAGCAACTAAGGACCCGAATGATCTACTTTCAGGAGAAGAGGCTACTCTTAAAATAAGAGGACTCGTTCAGATTTGCATGGTCTAGAGTTTGACCATTACAGAACAAGAGGTGACTGGTAGATGAAGAAAGACCAATCCTGGAGACTCAGCAACATAAGCAAGTGCCAATCCACCGGGGCAGGTTACAAGCAAAGAAAACCAAATGTGCAAATCATGTGCATAGATTCAATCACTGAACCCCTTAAAGATGTTTCGGTTGCCTTGTACCGACGACTCAAGAACCTGGACTAGTGACACAACTATGCGCATAGCGCTTTGAAGACAGAGGTGTCTGAACCAACAAACTCACTACAGTGTAAACAACAGGAAATGCTTTCTGCAATTTCTTCAAGGGAAAAAAGAAAGATGGAGAATGTCAATCGAACTTTCCTTAGCGATATGTTACAGCATGAGAGGGGGTTTGCTGGCAAGGCTATTATTCAGCATAATCAACAAAACTTCATCAGAAACTCAAAACTCAGCTTCTCACAAGCTTTTCTCTGTTGGATGCATGAAAAGAGCGTCCATAGTCCATGGGCTATCGGAACACAAGCCTTGGTTTCAACATAGCCTACTGCTTCCCCGGAAGCACAGGAATGCTGTTCGGATCTTGTTCCCGCATGGCTCCATTCGAATATCTAGACATAATCAAATCAGACAAAGAGTTACTTCCTTGCACCGTTATGGACAAATTTGAAGTATGAATGCTATAATTTTAACATATCCAGTTGAAGACTTCAGCTGTCAATCAGAAAAAGCAAGAAAAGGATGAGGGGCTTCATGATTTTGACACAAGTTATGTATGCCATCAAAAGATGAGGTCGAACCCAATTACTAGGCCTTTCTGATTTTTTAATGAAAGCATGTTTCAGACGTCGCTTAAATCAACCCTTTCCTCAAGCTGCTCGCACACCTGTATATGTTATAAAAACCAAACAATGGATCTGAAATAACATACAACGGCGTCCAATCGAAGACACTGAATTTAAGCGCAGTTTAATTGATCTAAATAGCTTCTCCACTTGACATATGATGACACAATAGTTTACCCGGCAAGCAATAAAAAAATGCAGCTAATTTAGTAGGCAGATCACAGTTAGAAAACAGAGCAACAATTCAAAGGTCCCAACTATCTTCAATCTTGATACATATGCCCCATTCAAGCTGATGGCACTGCACTTATAGTGCCAAATAGTAGTGTGTTCCTTTAATTTCACATGAAAGCTTGTTATCCATCCTTATTCTCTCAAAAAGGGAAAGACGGCTTCCGGAGCCGCCTCCCCTCGCATCTGTAGATGAATTTAGAGGACCCTTCTGCTCGGTTCTCGGAAACAATACAGTCTGGTGTGTGCATCCTCCTTTGATTGAGGTCCACAGCACCCGGTCAAATTAGCTGTCTTAATGAAGTCTTTGGCTAGAGAGCGGTCAACCAATCTAGAGATGCCTAAAGAGCCTGCATGTTGACAGAACCAGAAAATTGCCCCGTCGAACCTGCGCAAAGGGGACGGAGAAACGGGAAAGGATTCAAGGTGAGACAGGTCGGTGACACGGTGCTAGGATCACTGGATTTGGCAGTAAAGCCATTACCAAGATGCAGCTAATGGAAGCAAATGCAGGTCCGCAAAGCATAGATTTCTCATTTCTCAAATGCTAATTGGATCAAATGTAGGTCAGCCAAGCACAGATTTCTCATTTCTCAAATGCTAATTGGATCATCCAGTTTCAAGTATGCTCCCTGGAGAGTATGAACTGCCTAAAAAAGCCCCCTTTTTCTTTCCCAACAGAGCATCATCACTTAAAGCATCTCTCCCTCTCTCTTTGAGAGAAGAAAGTCTGTGAAGGATCCACTTAATCCTACATCGAAAACGGGAGAAGCACCACCATTGCTGACCCAGAAGACGAAAAAGCCCAAACTAGAGCACATGCTTCGAGCCAAATTCACCATGAATTTCGAGCGGAATTTTGCGAACCTGGGACAATTATCGGTCAGGAGACGTCCTTGACGTTGTTCAAGAAAGCAGCGGAGCAGAGAATGGCGGCGACGAACGCGAAGAAACCCAGGCCGATCACCAGAGAAACCCCCGCAACCACCAAATCCATCACGCACTGCAAGCTCACGCCCATCATCGGCATCGGGAAGCTTCTGCGAGAAATCGAACTGACGAACGAACGAGATGGGTTCAGTTCATGAATTCGAAGCAGGAAGGAGGATCGATCAATGGCAGCAGATTGCAGATTCGGCCCGGACCGACCCGAACGGATGGACCTGGCTCTTATGGGCCTGGCCCGAGTTGAAACGGTTCGCACAAAGCCCAACTGTTCATAAAAAATTTTTTTTTTAAAAAATGATACATGTTTTTTTTGCCACAAAAGATAGATAATAATTAAAAATTATTATGGGGTCCACTCCTTCAAGAATTTATGGCTCATTTATTGTGAGTCACCTAAAAATTATTATGCTAGTAAAGCCCTTTTAAAGAACGTTTCTATCAAATTTCGTAACTCAAACATACTACCATCAATTTGGCCAAAAAAAATGTTACAAACCTTCCTTGAAAAAAAATCGGAATAGCGCACCTTAGTTTTTCGGGAGGTACAACCTTCGGAAAGCAAAAAGAAAATGTGTTCAACAAGTACAGGGAACTGTACGTAGGACCATGGGTTTCCTGTTGCTATTGCAGGTTGCATTTGCATCATGAAAGAAAAAGAAGTGGTGGTGGTGCTGATGCTTCCTGAAAAGAGAGCGAGCTCGGATACTCGCTGTTCAAGCAACACCTGAAGCGTAAGTGTGTCGTGCTGCGCAATATCCCAACAAGGTGACAACAACACCACCGCAGAAGAACAATAGCTGGGCCAAGTTTGCCAGCCCTTCGTTTTCTTATAGAAAGCCAAAAGAATAGAAACAGAGACTCTCTCTCTATCTCTCTCTGAGTGTTTTAGTGGATAGAGACGCACTTTCCAGCAGTAGAAAGTATTGAATGATGAGCCACTACCACCAGCACCTCCACCACCTTCTCTCTCTCTCTCTCTACATTGCTTGGCGATGATGGCCATATTGATTAGTCCCTCGTATGGATTTCATGGATGACATTCTGTGATCATTCGTGTTCGCTTCCGTTTTCAGAAAAAAATAAAATGTAGATGATCTCGATTACGTTCCAATGTTTGCATCATCCACGTTGTTATAATATTTAAATAATAAATCATGCATTCATCTAACATTTTAAGCTTTTAGAATAGTTAATAGTAGTCCCACCAAATCGCACATGGTATCAGAGCCGACCAATCTGTTCCAGTGTTTAGTGAATATCTCAAGGAACGAATTTGGTGACCAACGCAGTTTTCGGACGATGGGCATTGTGGTGTAGCAATGTGGGCCTGATGGCAGCTTTTATGGTTCGGTCTGGCGGAAGAGACTAGGGATGAAGGTGGGCATTGATGAAAATTCAAGTTGAGATATGTTGATGTAGATAGATACCTGACTTAAGTGGGAGCAGACTTAACACAGAGCTCACACGTGACCTGGAGGTTGCTGAGATGAACCGAGTTATGTTAGAGAAGTCCCACATTGAAGAATTGATGTGGTGTGGAGCAGTTAATATATCCAAGTCGGCACATAACTTATCGGCTTAGACTTTTAAGTGCAGGTGGGTCTAACTAGATATGTTGGCATGGCAGTGGTCCAATCAAATCTCACACATTCATATTCATTATGGATATAGTGTGTTATTATAAACATATGCGTGGCCTGGTGGGTCTCATAATGATTAACAAGGATGTGTAGCCATCGCATGCACATAATTTAGGTCAACAATAAACACGTCTCTAGAATGTTGTGTTGGAATACCATTATCTTCTTGTGCATTTTCTTCTCTTCGTTTGTCGCGGCGAGGAGAGTTAGAAAATGGTTGCTCGAAAATATGAATGGATAACATGGTGATATAGGGAAATGTCCTTCAGGCAATCAAGATTTATCGAATTAAGCTGGTCAAGTCCGACCAAAAAAAAAAAAAATTAAGATGGTCAAGGTGCAAAAAATAAAATAATTAGAGATGCTTTTTTATGATTATTGTTGTGAAAACTTCGTCCATATTCATTTGCTAAACAGGACAAATAAAACTTGCAATGAACAAATCAAAAGTAAATGATTCTCGTTTTGAATACCCCGAATTTTATTTAATTTTTTATATGGCGATTTCTTCCGACAATATAATTTTACTCACATAAGTTCATTCTCAACGTTGCAATGCTAATCAAAATCCATGACTCTCAGTGAAGCAATTCAGGGAACACATCGTTAGGCTCATCGGTTTATTTCGAGGATAATTCATCCCGCGCATATGATCGCTGGACTAACTCCCGCTATTGCACACGATCTCTAGTGCCGCCACTTGCGTCGTCGTAAGGGCTGTCGAACCTCACGTCCCTCAGCAGCTGCCGCAGATCAGACACCTCCTCCCGGAGCCTCGCGATCTCCCGGACGGCCGTCTCGTGGCGCTCCGCGGCCTCGCTCAGCCGCTCGACGAGGCTCTGGTTCTCGCCGCGGAGCCTCAGCACCTGCGACCACAGCTCGTCCAGGTGCCTCTGCTTCCGCATGCGCGACCGCCGCGCCGACTCCCGGTTCGATATCATCCGCCGCCGCCGCCGTTCGTCGATGAGCCGGAGCTGGCGGTCGTCGGCCTCTTCGGAGGTGCTGCTGAGGCACGAAGTGGCCACCGTCTTGCCGGACAGCCTCGCTTGCTGGAGCATCTGCTGAGGGTTTGGCAAGTTGGCGAAGACTCTGGCGAAGTTGAAGGGCGATACCGACGGCGGTGAGTCGTGTTGCATGGCGGGGAAAGGGGCGTAACAAGGGTCACGAATCATTTCGGTGATTGCTTCACGTGGAACCATTTTGATGGATCTTTTCTTTTATGATTTTAGAAGGTGTACAAGATCAAGAAACGGAGGGTTTTTATAGGATGAAGATGACGATGAGAAAGGCAATCAAAGTGGAGAGACAGGACAAGTTTCTTCTATGGAGAAACTGTGTATCATGCGCTTACTTTAGCTGATATTCAAATCTAGCAATAATGCTAGGCATAGGATAAGAAAGGATTTCTAAAAGGTTCGTTCTCAAGTGATGTATAAGGACATCTAGATATTCAAAATCTTCATGAAGATTAGGGCATAAGAATATATTCAGCCATTGTTAAATCACTTGCTTCTGCATTACAAAAGAGTATCCTCGATGATCGGGTCACTGGTGGATATGGACTCTTTAAACTTAGGGAGTAAAATTAGTTTAAATTTTACCCCATTTAATAAGATGAACACATCAGTCTCAATTATCTTGAAGGGCTGAGTTTTCTTATGTACTAATGTTTATGTTATATTTCTCCATCTTTTCCCTCTTCCTCTTTCTAAAATGCCCACCGTAAGAATCGCCGCCGCCGCCGCCCGTCTCCAACCACCGCCTAGTCGTCGCAGCTCCTCTTCTCTCGCAGGACAACCAAACCTTAGATTAGGGGTCACCAACCTCGGCGCCACGGTCCCATGGTGTACAACCACGAACTATAAGACACCACTTTAGTAATTCGGGTTTTCCAAATTTTGTACATATGTGCCTAAGCATTAGTCTGGCCCGGACAAATAGTGACACCGACAACAGGGTCGTGCCCTAGTATTTTCAGGATTTTGCTAATTGAACCTGGTCATGCCGAGACCCGGGCCCGGCCACTTCCATCACCATTTCTTCGTACATATGATGTTCCTCTTGCATGCGTTTCGCTTTGAATTAAACTATTAACATCCACAAAGAGAGAGAACGATGACGACACAACGAAGCTAGGTCGCCTTCAAGGGCGACTCTTGGCAATATAGAATTCGCATTTGATGGTAACATCCTTTGGTTTTATAACCACAAGCCTAGTCACGGGGCACTTCAGTTGAGACAACCAGGGCAAAGTGAAGATGCATATCGATCTCGGTATATTCAATTGTTTCCGCCGCGTACCTAACTTCCATGCATATTTTCGAACGCGTCGCCTCTTCTTTTCGTTTTCTTTTTCTTTTTTCTTTTTATTTATTTCCTGGGTTGATATTATTGTCGCGCGACACTGTTGATTAAAATTACTAATCTCTTGATTTAGTTAAGTCATTGAACAATTTGTCTACCCATTTCCATCATTAACATCCCTAAGATGTCACCTTAATTCATCTTCACCAACCATGGGACTTGTAGAAGGGCACGCAGCAACTTGCAAACGCATAGGTCGCACCAAGTTTAATTATGAATAGATTGGTGAGCAGTCCCGCACTAATAAAGCGGCAATTTAGGTCACTCTCCACCGTGCCTTAGCCGTCAAGCGCAATCTCCTTAAATTACTATTATAACTAGAATAAAAAAAGATTTATACAATGACCATAATTTATAGTTTTTTTTAAGGGCATAGTAGTAATGATATAATAATCATTGCGGTTTAGTTTGATTTAGGCAATTGATGACTTTACAAAGAGATAATCTGTCAAATGAGTTCTTTTTCTTTCGCAAACTTTAACTATTATCTCAATTTTACCTTTTATCTCATAAAAAAAATCTCCAATTTTAAGTCCAGTTCCCATGCTACTCTAATTTTTTTTTTTTGTCTCATAAAAGATCTCCAACTTTAGGTCCAGTTCCCACTCTACTCTAATTTTTTTTTGTCCCAAAAAAAAACCCTTAACATTAGGTCATGTCTTAATTCTACTCTATCCTTTTTATTGTCCCATGAAAAATCCCCAACTTAAGGTCTTGTCCCGATTTCACTGTCTAATCTCAAATTTTTCCTAAAAATTTTACAGTCTCATAAAAAATCACAAACTCTTACTTGAGTTACAAATCTGCCCCCATTAACCCTCAGGCCAAAATTTCTCGTTGACAATCGAGAAATGGAAAACTCCCAAACACAAGCTATTCGAGCGTCCCGAGCGCGAGTTCTCCGACCGCGAGAGATGGAAGATCGAGATCAAAATCACTATGGACGATTTCGACGGGAGGTTAATGGAGGCAGATTTAGGGCTCTAGTAAAAGGGGAAAATTACCAAAAAAGTCCTAAACCTATTGCAATTGTGCCAATTCAGTCCTAATTTTTTTTTTTTGCCGATTCAGTCCTAAACCTTTTGCAATTGTATCATTTCAGTCCATCTGGAAAATTTTGGCTAGCCAGTGTTGACGTGAACGTCAGCTGGTCGGCGAGCGAATATTTTATTTTTTTTGAATTTTATTATGATTTTTTTATAATTTTTTTCTTTAATTTTTTTTGTCCCCAACCCCTCCCCTTCCTCAGCCGGTTGCCGAGGCTGAGCCTTGCCAGGCCATGGCAGGGTTCGACCTCACCGTCGCCGGGCGAGGCAGCAACGGCGAGGTCGAGCCCCGCCATGGCCGGGCGAGACTCGACCTCGCAAGCCTAGATCTAGGCCGGCGAGGTCGAGCCTCGCCAGGCCATGGCAGGGCTCGACCTGGTTCAAAGGCCAGAAGGGATTGCCTATGATCGATGGAGGCAGAGACGGGGAAGGAAGCGTTCGCCAACCTCCACGAAGTCGATCGACTCTCTTCTTTTCCTCTCAGCCTTCTCTCACCGTCGCGTTCTATTCTTCCCTCTCTCTCTCTCGCTCTTTGTACCCTCGATTTCCACCGGTTAAATTTCACGAGCCCCCCCACCAGAAAACCAGAGAGCTTCCCTTAAAACCCATTCTCTTTCTTTTATTCCTCCCCTCCTCCAAGAATGACGACCATCCTCACCTCTAACTCCGGAGCTCTATGTGCAGTTTTGTCTTTTTTCTTTCTCTGTTCTCTCTGCCAACATTTTTTCAAGAAGAAGCCGGCCCAGATCTAGGCTTGCGAGGCTCGACCTCGCCGTCGCCAAGCAAGGCAGCGACGGCGAGGTCGAGCCCCACCATGGCCGGGCGAGGTTGGAAAAAGAAAAAAAAGAAAAAAAAAGAAAAATGATAAAAATGATAAAAAAATATTCAAAAAAATATTAAAATATTCGATCGCCGACCGGCCGGCATCCACGTTAGCGTTGGCCGGCCAAAATTCGCCGGATGGACTGAAATGGCACAATTGCAAAAGGTTTAGGACTGAATCGACAAAAAAAAAGGTTTAGGACTGAATTGGCACAATTGCAATAGGTTTATAACTTTTTTGGTAATTTTTCCCTAGTAAAAGTTGGTTGTCTTTTATGAGACAAAAAAAAATAGAGTAAAATTGAAACTGAACCTAGAGTTGGGATTTTTTTATGAGACAAAAAAGAGTTAGGTTTTTTATGAGACAAAAAAAGTTTAGGGTGGAATTGGGACTGGACCTAATGAGATAAAAAAAAAAAAGTTTAGGTTAGAATTAGGACTGTACCTAAAGTTGAAGGTTTTATATGAAACAAAAAGATAGAATTGGGAAACGAGTTAAAGTTGGAGATTTTTAGGGTATTAGTCTCCTTATATGCATGCAACACGAGGAAAAGGAAAAGGAGAAAAGAAAATGTCTTTATTTCCAACAAGCTAAATTAATGATTAGGTGGAGGGCAAAACGTTTTAGAGACGTGCGCACCGAAAGATATTGAAAATTCTGAATATTGATAATAATAATTATTTACACTTTACATAGCTTTATAGGAAAATGTACGGAGGATTGGTTGCTTAATTTAAGCAAAGAATCCCAAAATATATGCAACAAGAAAGGTAACAAAATAACAGAAAATAATATCAGACTTGATTACATTCCTTTATACGCCCCCACAAGATGGAGTTGCCATCGGAAACACCAATCTTGTATCGAAGTTGATGAACTCGTTGTCTTGATAATGGTTTTGTGAGAATGTCGGCGAGTTGATCATGTGTCGAGATATGGGAAACTTGAAGATGGTGTGTTTGGACAAGCTCTCGAACAAAATGGTAGTAAATAGCGATATGTTTCATGCGAGAATGGAAGACCGGATTAGCACAGACATATGTTGCGCCAATATTATCACAATGGATGACGGGGGGTTGTGTTGAATGAATTGCCAGCTCTTGAAGGAGATGTTGGACCCAAAGAAGTTCGGCCGAGGTTGTGGCGATGGCCCTATATTCGGCCTCAGTGGAGGAGCGTGCAACAGATTTTTGTTTTCGAGAACTCCATGAAATGGGATTAGCACCAATGTAGATAAGAAATCCAGAAGTGGAAGTACGATCATCTGAGTTACCAACCCAATCAGCATCAGAGTAAGCATGAAGTGTCGGAGTGGTATCACGACGCAAGTGTAAGCCGTGAAAGATAGTACTCTTGAGATAGCGAAGTAGTCTCTTGGCTGCCGTCCAATGAGTGTCAGTGGGATTATGCATGAACTGAGATAACTTATTGACTGTGTAAGCAATGTTTGGTCGGGTAATAAGAAGGTATTGTAAGCCACCAATTAAACTTCGAAAATCCGTTGGATTTGTGAGTGTAGTGCCACCATGAATAGTCAAAGAAGTACCCGTTGCCATGGGTGTGCCAACCTCTTTAGCAGCAGTCATTTTATGGCGCTCAAGAAGGTCCCGAATATACTTGTTTTGACTCCCAAGAAGTAGTGTAGAGACCCGAGATCTTTCACAGAAAAGCGGTGGGAGAGTAAGGCAATGAATTGGTTCACAACTTTGGAATCACTCCCAATGATGATGAGATCATCAACATAGACCAGAAAATACATGTGAGTCCCATTTTTGGAGTAGATAAAAAGGGAACTGTCTGCCTTGGAGTTGACAATCCATCCTAAATCACGTATAGCTTCAGATATATTCACCTCAAGTTCACTGCGAGTATCTCGAAACCGATAGCACGTCTTTGCTAAATGCCCGGGTTGATCACACAGTTGACACACAATGCGTGAACCATATGAAGGGCCATCACGGCTACTGTTTCAGCCTTCATACCTGCCATTATTCCAACTGATTCTGCTATCATTGCGGCCTTCATTTCTGTTGTGAAAGCGGCTATTTTTGTTGCGTCCATTGTTGCGGTAGGTGCCAGCAGACCGATTGTATTGATTGGAGAAACGGGGACTATCCTTCACACGATTATTGTGGCTTGTGTAGTAAGCAGAAACGGGAGTTGTATCTCGGGCAGATTCTTCTTGTTGAAGGAAGGTTTCATACGCAATTAGCTTATCATGAAGTTCTTCAAAGCTAATGGGATTTTCTCGAGCATGTGTCGCAGCGGATATCTCCTTGAACTCCGATCCAAGTCCACGGAGAACATGAATGACAAGATCATTCGTTGCTTAAGGGAGTATCGATGAGTGCCAATTCATCTGTAATGGACCTAATGTGTTGCAAAAATTCAGAGACAGATCTTGAGTTATGGCGAACCGAGGACAATTGATCCTTCAAGTGCATAACCCGTGAACACGAGTTATTCGCGTATAAGTTGGTGAGTTTCACCCATGCTTCCCGCGAGGTTTGGCTCGATGCAATAAGAGGAACAATATTTTCAAAGACAGCGGCAAGGACTGCATGAAGAAGTAGCTGGTCTTGTCGGATCGAGCTGGTGTATGCGGGATTGACAGCAGATGCAGTGCCGTCGCTGAGCATTGTAGGAGGACACGAGAGTGTGCCATCAATGTAGCCCTTTAAATCGTATCCAACGAGCAGGGCATTGAAATGGGCCTTCCAAGAAGGGAAGTTGGTGGCCGTGAGCTTCAACGGCAATTGAACGGCGGCCGAAAAAGAGATTAAACCGGCAGGAGCAGCAGAAACACCATTGGTTGTAGCAGAAGGTCCTGTAGAGGCGGCCATTGATGAGCAACAGAAAAGAAAACCGGGATCGAGAGGGAAACTCGTGAGAGCAAATT
Source organism: Lenwebbia sp. NSW1173648 (assembly GCA_029784005.1). Classification (NCBI taxonomy): domain Eukaryota; kingdom Viridiplantae; phylum Streptophyta; class Magnoliopsida; order Myrtales; family Myrtaceae; genus Lenwebbia; species Lenwebbia sp. NSW1173648. The sequence continues at coordinate 6,461,363 of JARCGZ010000011.1, forward strand.
AGGTTTTCTCTGATGCCATGAAAGATATTGAAAATTCTGTATATTGATAATAATAATTGTTTACACTTTACATGGCTTTATAGGAAAATGTACGGAGGATTGGTTGCTTAATTTAAGCAAAGAATCCCAAAATATATGCAACAAGAAAGGTAACATAATAACAGAAAATAATATCAGACTTGATTACATTCCTTTATACGCACTAGGATAGTACCCTACTTATGTACAACAAAATTCTTTTGATATGACAAGCCAGGAAATAATTAGTTGTATTTGTTTGTATTTTTGTTTATTTGAGGTGAGTGTAAGAAGCAGTAGTTGATGACATTTTCTCCCTATGCACTGTTCTCACGTTTTCTACACGTGTGAAGCAACTCTATTGCGAGCTTATGAACATGGACTCTCAAAAGAAGAGAAAGATGTTGGGGAGATTTGGACTTATACAACGTCACATAACGGGACCCAAGATTGATTATGTAAATCAAATTCATCTAGTGTAATTCATCTAGTGTAAGCTCGACGATAGGAATCACATGATTAATGATTAAGATGATATTAATTTGCAAATTTTATAAATCATGCAATAAATTTTGACCAATTAATAAGTTCATAATTTCACCTATTAAAATTAGTTGCGTGTTTTGTTAATTGCAGACATGTTCATATCCAACAATACCTGTAAAATATGTATTTGAATTTTATGTATCCAGTCCGACATATATTTTGTGCAGCCCAAAAGAAGAGAAAAAGTAGAGGTTTAGTTCGCGACGTCGGAGGGTTGGGCCGATAGGCGCAACCCGGAGCGAGCGAACTAAACCTCTTTAGTGGGAAAGCAGATCTTTATGGGAGTTCGGGGGCAACGCCCCCGAGAATTTTTTTTTTTTTGGGCCTTAATTACCTGGGCTAGGGTTTTCACGTTGGGAATATAGAGAGAGTTTGTTTTTCGTTTTTGTAATTGTCGCAAGCTGTGCGCTTATGCGATCTTGTACTCTCTTTGATTATAGTGGAATTTCGCTTCGCCTCGCCCGTGGACGTAGATCGCCTCGATCGAACCACGTAAAATCCTGTTGTTCTGTCTTTGTTTTCTGCGTTTCGTCATAACAATACCAAACCAAGTTCATTAAAATTAGTCGCGTGTTTTGTTAATTGCAGACATGTTCTCTTTCACCTTCTGTCCTCTATGGCCGCCACTCCCTCCCCCTCCCCCCTTTCGGGTTCGATCGCGACGTTAGATCAAGCTCGCCCATGGTAAACGAGCTAGATTTGGCTCCAACAAGTTCATTGAAGGTGGGAGGAGAGAGAGGATTAAAAAGTTGTGCATGAGTATATCTAATTTATGAAGATTAGTTGAGTCAAAAGTCCAAATGAGAAACAAAAAAACTGTGAGATTCTTATTGTAATATCCATCCTACTTTGAACCCCAATGAGCAACCGAACATACACGGATTTGATAAATTTCGGTTCGATATGAGTACATATCTTGTCTAGTAATCAACTTCATCTTTAAGAATCTTGCCCTTCTACTAATCCCCTTAACCGAGTGCCCTTTTGACCTCACTTCCAGGAGCACGAGTTCGTGCTTTTTTCATTGATCACCCGATATTCGTCGACAAGAGAATCATGCGCTCAACAGGAATTAATCAATTTTCCAATGACACGGAAGAAAAGTTTCATGGGAGAAACTGTTCTATCCGATGCTATCCCACCACTTTTTCCCCGATATATGTAAAGGCTATCATGCTCCACTCAAAGACAGGGAAGAAGCAGCATAGAAATGGCTCGTTGACATATGAGTACGGAGGGAGACTGAATTTAGCAGCCACACGTGAGGAGAGAAACATGACCTGATAGATGTAATTTCTTGAAAGGCAGACTTCAAATAATGGAAAATTGTACGAGCCTCCATTTATGTATTTCCTTCGTGACAAGACAATGATGCATGGGAAATTACCAAAAAAAAAAGTTCTACACCTATTATAATTGTGTCAATTCAGTCTTAAACCTTTTTTTTATATCAATTCAGTCCTAAATATTTTGCATTTATGATAATTCAATTCATTTGGCCAATTTTGGTTGGAAATCGCTAACGTGGACGTCAGTCGTCCTACACAGCATGGCCGGAGCTGACGTGGACAAATCTTAATAATTTTTGAATTTTTTAATATTTTTTCTTTTTCTTTTATTGTCTTTACTTTTTCCTTGTTTTCTCAAGCTTAGGCCTCGCCCAGTGCCGGCGAGGGCGTCTGACCCTTGCTTGTGGCCAGCTACCCTCATCGGCCCTAAGTATAGGGAAAAAGAAGAAAATATAAAGAAAAGAAAAAAGAAAAAAGAAAAAAATTATAAGAAAATTAAAAAATATATTAAATATTATTAAAAATTATCACGTCAATGCCAGCCACGCCACTTTAGCAATTTATGGCCAAAATTGGCCGAATAGACTAAATTGACACAAATGCAAAAGGTTTAGTATAATGCATTTGCAATGCTAGTCCTTTGATATTGAATTCGAATGCACATATATGTTCATACCGAAATAAGTCAAAGTCAATCATTGAAGCTTTGCTTCATCCCCTATTCTTCCTTAGTTTACTTTCATCTTAGGTTATGATGCAACCCGTATGTAAGACCAGCTTGCTCAGCCAAGAAGATCAACCTGCATTCAAGCTTGACGAGCCTCTCATTGATAAGCCTAACATTGATAAGCCCTCATCGGCGAGAGTGTCATCTTTCACTTTGTCATCTTCCATGCATTGGAAACTTACAACAAGACACTTTGGGACCGCCACAAACAATGGAAATATTGAACTTTTAATAGCTCCTAGTTTCTATGTGCTTTTTGTTTTGTCAAACGTTTCTATATGCTTTAATAACTTCTAGTTTCTAGATTTGACTTTAATCTTTTGCTTTGCTTTTGTTTTGCTTTAAAAGGCCATCAAGTTTCTATAGGAAGAGCATCGAATTTGATTAATGAAACTTGATCAGTGCAATTTACTTAAACCTCAAAGAGTTCATATCCCTTGAAAATCTAGAATAGTGTCCATTCCGTTCTTGAAGATTCGGGGCTTTTTAGAAGTCTGCATCCTTGAAAAGTTGCAGCCATCAATCTAGAAGAATTGATGCCTTTTCAACTTCCTTGGAGGCCTAGAAGAGCAACCACTGAAATTCCTATCTTTTCGTCATTCTGTCCATTCACGTTCGTCCACTTCCTCCCCAAATTTCGACCTTCCTAAAGTGCTCTTAAGAGAAAACTCAAAGCACAAAAGTTACGATCTGGTCATTCCAATCTGTATCGAGAATCATTTTCCCGAGCTAGTGCAGAAATGCAAAATTGAAATTTCAACTCGTTCTTATGACTGGATTTTCATGTGTGTAAGTCACTCTCCCGGCCTATTATTTGAGTAGCCGATCTTGGACAACATGAGGCTCGCTGACCACCACGGCGTGGTCGCCATTCACGCCACTTCCCAAGCTTTCCCACGATCAGAATTGGCCCCAACTTGGGTACGCATCGAACTGTAAGTACCATGTGGGCGTTGTCTCCACTCCATTGCGTCCCACTGAGCTACACACACTCAATCACAACTTTTTTCTTCTCCCTTTTTCTCTAGTCATCATTTGAATTTATATTCTCCTGATGTCATCGCATCGTTGCAAATCCATTGGCTCGAAGAGGATAGGCACACCAACACCATTCTCGTTTTCCAAATGTTTATATCATTATTTGTGATGCGAAAAGCATTTTGGGTAGGATCTGTTAGATATTATAGTAAAGAAAAATATTTATTCCGTCATCGATAAATAGTATTGAGATGTCTAACGCGCGCGCACACACAAAAATCCTTCATGCAATTCATGTGTTAATAGTCATTGCGGGCATGTCAATACCCGACGCTTGTACGCGAAAATAATTTTTTCTCCTCGAAGAGGCGAGGAATATATGATGTTTGGTCGCGTGATAGGATAGGCATGGATAGCCTTTACCTTTCGCCTTATGTCAATGCAGATAATCATTAGGTTAAATATTCGAGGGTGGGGGTTCGATTTGTTTAGCAAATTCAGGTTTGCATCACCGTACTTTGGTTTATAAAGAACGTCGTCCACTCACGATGTGGGTGTTAAAGTTGGCTTTTCGTGCATTCAAAAGTCATTGTGTTTATCTTGTAAACTCGCCTCCCGCTACCATGCATGCACGTGTGGCTGTGGCTCTGGCTGTAGTTCCGTGTGTGAGTTCTTCTAGCTACATGCATGAGCCAAGATCACCAAAAGACTCAAAGATCTCTCGATCAAATTTATTTATCTGTTTTTTCTCTAACAGTTTAAACTGTTATAAGTACGTCGGTCCGATTCGCCCGCGAGACTCCGCTCTACCTAATGATGGACGGAGCTCTTGTTCTTGTGTTTGCAAGTTGTGCGAACCCGATGCTGCGAGCAACTAAGGAGTTTGAGAGGGAGCGCAATGATTTGAACCTTTGACCAGTGCTCCGAACTAGACTAACCGGTTTTTCTAGTAACTTAACTCGTTAAGAAACATGTCAACAATATATATTTATATAACGTTGGGGGTAAGTGCGTTGGAAGTCCTAAAACTTGTCAAGAAAGTGTAATCGAGTTCTAAAACTTTCAAAAAGTGCAACTAAGTCTTAAAACTTGTCAAAAAGTGCAATCAAGTTCTAAAACTTGTCACGAAAGTGTAATAAAGTCCTAAAACTTTCAAAAAGTGCAATCAACGGAATAACTTGATTTCACCAATTTGACAAGTTTTAAGACTTGATTGCACCTTTCAAAAGTTTTAGGACTCAATTGCAATTTCGTGAGAAGTTTTAGGACTCAATTGCACTTTCGTGATAAGTTTTAAGATTTCCAGCGCACTTCCCTATAATTGTTTCTTGACAAAGTAAATGCTTGAAGGCCGGCATGCTAATTTGAAGTCTAGACGGCACCATTCTTATCTCTGGTCCTTCATCTTTTGGAAGCCTAATCTCGCAAACTTACTTATCTAATGGGGACATTAGGTAGTTTCATATAAGATCCGTCTAGTTTAATTTAATTTGATCATGTTTTTTTCAAGATCTAACAAACTTGACATCTTAAATACTTGATTTTCATTCCTTTCAAACTTGATTTTCTGTTGCACTTCTCAAAACCCAGGTAATTTTTTAAGAGTAAAAACTCATTAAGGGTGCATTTGTTTCGGGAAAAATGAATGATTTGAAAAATATTCTTCAAAAAATGATCGTTTGTATTACTTACAACTATGAATGAACGAAAACTATTGTTTGTCGATAATGAAAACATTTACCATTGACTAATTATTTCAAGCGATACAAGCAATCATTTTTAGAAAAATATTTTTCAAATTATTCATTTATCGCGAAATAAACGGAGCATAGAGAAACAATGATTATATGCTTTAGAACGAGCATGCGTAGAACGGATCCATGAAGCTAGACGATTTTAAGATCGCTGTTGAGCAATGAAACCTTGTGAACGTGACGTGCCCGCACCGATCAGTCCCCATCAGCTTGAATGATTCTGGACAAGATGAACGTCCACGTCTCTCTCGTCACCTCGTCCCATTGCGCTTGTTTGGTTAGTAAGGTTTGGTTCGGTCATCAAAAAGTTAATCGAGCTTGTCTTCTCTTCGATTCCTAGTGCCCTAATTTTATCTCACACTCGGAATAAAAAATGAACTTGCAATTGGTCAGTGGCATTTTTTTTTTTGACAGACGCGCCACTCGAACTGATCACGCCCTCCGCGGAATGTAGGGTCTATCCGACCAAAGCAGATCGACCGTGTCTGGATCTGATTGTTACTTATCTTGTATCCTAAGAACAATCTGTTTAATTAACTCATCCAAAGTTAGGTTTTATCCCAAATTATAGTTGCAACCTAACGATATTGACCGAATACGATTTGCTTATGTCAAATGTGCTAATTAAGTTTTACTTGTTTGGTGTAAATGACCTACCCTACTTCCAGTGGGCTTGAGTTGCGATAGAAGAATACATATATTGCACTCAAATTAACTCGTCATTTGGAGACTGTGGGCCGGCAAAAGCATGTCTATATGTGGCAAGAGATGTCTGGCCCAACCTACGTTTATTTCACAAAGAATAAATTATTTAAACATTATTTCCATAAAAATATCACTTGCAAAAATGAATAAACAAAGAATATATTCATTGCAAATGAAAATATTTAAATTTAGATTGTTGTACATAATAAAATTATTTTTCATAAATTAATTATTTTGGGCGATACGGAAAAATAAGGTGCGGGAGGATTGATCAATGCAGTTACCCTATCTGCTTCATCATAAGGGTCTCATACCCATTACGGAATGTTCGATTTGACCATAGTTACTTAGTCCACTAGTTGAAAAAAGTCAGTTACTGCAGTCCCATGGGCGTGCCACGGAAGGTAGCAAATGCCAAAATAGAAACTCAGTCAAAAGTTTTGCTCACGAAGCATGTCATTAATTGCTATATACCAAAATGAGCGAGCATGCATTTATAAGGAAATTGTGCGTGGAGTGTGGACGTTTATTTTCAGGTGTGGAGTTCTACTCCCATGTTTTACACAGAGGCAAAGTAAAATTCGGAGAGAAAGAGGAGAGTTAAGAGAAAAAAAAAATTCTATTTGATCATTGTCTTTCGTGCTAAGGAGATTTGTTGATTTTGTAAAATCTCATAATTTGGAACAACAAAATGTAACTTTTTTTGGTCGGAACAAAATGTAACTTAATGTTTATAAAAAAGGAGCAAAAGAATCTAAAAAAATAGTCCTTTCACACCTGGGATAAAAACAAGCTAACATTTTAAACGTTCCAAACAAAAACCCAACCTTTTGCACCTTGGACAAGAATAACACAATGCACCAAAAGTGTATTTTGTTAGAAACTTGTACAAGTGGGCATCACGTGCTGATTTACCTGTGATGCATATTTTGTTTTGTGTCTTTGGACGAAAACTTAAACTTTGTCCTTAAATTATTGTCAGAGATAAGTTTGGAGGACCCAATTGTAACAAATGGCAATACATGGTCAGATTCGAGTAGTAGTACGATGACGATTTTTGTAAATTATTATTGTTGTTGGTGTTGTTGGTGTTGTTGCTATTGCCACACAACTTCACTGCAATACACATGTTTTTCCACACTATCTTTATCACTTTGTCAAATTGTCACATTCTATATATTAGGATGAAAGGGAGATCAATAGTAAATTGGTGACATGGTTTCTCGAGGAATTTATAATTATGATTTTTTTTATTGTTGATTCCGCACTTTACTACTTGTAATTTAGTCAAAGATAACTATTATCTCTGGGAAAATATTGATGAATATACTAAATCAATGGACCAAAAAAGGGAAGAAGAGGATTTATTTAATAGTTTTAATTTTTTTTCTCATTTCACACTTTATTAATTACATTGTTTGTTTTAAATGCACTATTAACTATTTTTTATGTTCTCAGTATTAAGGTATTATTTAATATTTCACTATTTATGGAAATATCTTTTTATATTAGATATTTGAATTATGATTTTCTAATTGGTATTCCAATTGCAATATTTATCGAGACATTGTATCTATATATCGAAAGAAAATTAGAGCGACAACAATAGATGATGTGGTTACCTTAGGAATTATGAATGAATGTTCCTATTTGAAAAGTTGAAAATGACAATATTAGTTGTGGTGTGGGCAAGCAATCGAACATCATATTTACGTGGTTCAGTCGGTGTAACCTACATTTAAGGTGAGGTCAACGCTGAATTCCATTATAAATCAAGCGATATAACGGAGATTACAATCTCACTCAAATCATTCAGAAGTTGAGACCTTAAATTAGGAAACTCATTCCAATTAAGAAACCACTTAAAAGGTGAGGGAAAGGGTTGACCTCCCCAGATCTGGTGAGCAGAGCCTCATCGGCGCTCACTCTCGCCAAGGCAGAGGCTAGAGAGGCCAACCCTCGCCTATGGCGGGGCAAGGATGATGTTGGCCAATCGAGGCTAGCGCTCGTTGGCCATCGCTTATGGCCAATGTATGGTGCCCGGTGACCGGCCATTGGCAAAAAGAAAAGGGAAAAACAAAGAAAAATTAAAAGAAAAAAATTCAATTTTTTTTATATAAATTCTAAAAAAGTTGTCCATGTCAACTCGATCGCGCCACGTATGACGACCGGCATCCATGTTAACTATTTTCGGCCAAAATCGACCGAATGGATTACATTGGCAAATCGTCAAAAGATTTAGGACTCAATCGACAAGATTGAAAGGTTTATAACTGAATTGGCACAAGGGCAAGAGGTTTAGAACTTTCTTGTAAATCACCCCCGTATATATCTTATAAAAAGAGAAATGGTTAATACCACAAAAAATCAAAACTGGTACACTAGTAACAAATCTGCCCCAATTAATTTTTTGACCACCAAAAACTCCAAGCTGGTACATCTGTGATAAATTTACCCCAACCTAATTTTTTGACCACCAAAAATCCCAAACTGGTACACCGGTGATAAAAAGAGGATAAAAACCTCAAAATGTACCAACTACCATGTGTCATCCAACTCAGCAATTTCACGGTAAAATTTAACGAAAATTAATGAAAAGTAAATTTATCACGGGTGTACTAGTTTGTTGTTTTTGGAAGTAAAAAATTAGTTCGGGGTAAATTTGTCATAGATATATTAGTTTAGAGTTTTTCGTTGTGTTAACAAAAAAAAAAGATAAGGATAAATATGGCGTTGTAGTTGTTTAAAGTACCCAGAAATTTCGTTGCTCATCTATCACAATCTGCAAATTCGGGCCTTAATAACGCGTAGATTTTGGTGTTATGCGTCTTTGCTTTTTGTCACCGTACAACGAAGGAATTGAATATGAGGGGAAAGTAAAGGAAAAAAAAAAATCATAGCCAAACCCGACCCATTTGACAGAGCAAAGTCAAACTAACCACACATTTGAGAAATAGGGGAAAGCCATGAGGTGGTCTCTACTTCTCCTTCTCATGTAGTACAGAGAAAATTGCGACGATGCTTCTGGGAGGGAGAGCTTCTCAACGACAGAGGAGGGAGAGAGAGAGAGAGAGATTCTGGATTCTTGCGCACGGCAATAAGTACGAACCGAGAAGCCAAACCGCGTGCCCTAATGCAGAACCAAAAGACAACACCACCCAAACGATTAATGGCCACCCCCGTTCACGTTCCTTGAAGTTCTCCCGTATTTGCCTCCTCTTTGCCCCTGCTCTCACGCCAGAAACCAAGAGAAATCCCAAACCTGAGCACTCTCAACATATTCAGTTGGACTCGCTTCCACTCGAAAACTTATATTACCTGGTCCATACTACACAGCATCCCCGGCGTATGGCTTATTTCACCTAACACCTCAAAAAAGATATATCATTGAAAACCTGTGGAGTCGGGAAAAAAAAAAAACATTTCCTATAGGGAATTTATAAAAAAATAAAAAACAGTTGACAGTTATCACACATCGAGGAACGAGTGAGAATGAATATGTTTTTTACTTTGAGATGATGGCTTAATCTAGATTGAAATCCACTTTCCCTTAATGACAAGGTTGAGTAAATGCAGTTATTCGGACATGATTGCAAAAATGTAGACCACCTAAATAAGGTCCCTCTTCCAGACCCAAAAAATAATAATAATAAGGTCCCTCATTTCTCGTTATTGTTCGTTCTTCCTGTGTCGGAATAGGAAAGCACGCTCTGCTCTAACATTCTCGGAACCTGCACAGACGTAAAATGTCAACTCCTCCGTTCCTGGAAAATTCGTGTGAGTGAACCTTTGAACCTCTTATATAAGAGTCAAAGCCCATACTCGTCGCTTTGAAAACGCCGGTCTCACATGTTCCGAAAACACATGCTCCCTAATTCACATACCCTTGCCCTTCTTGCCATCATGGCGGCTGTCGAGCGGCCAGCTGATGCTGCTTCTTCTCAGGGGGACGATGCAGGACCTGCACCGGCGGCCCAGGCTGCGACCGAGAGAGACACGCCGTCGGCTCTCTCCGATCCCGACGCGGTCCCGTTGCCGTTCTCTGTTCGCGAGGCAGCCACGTCTCCTCTCTCCGATAGCGATGCGATTCCCGGTCTGGATCGTGTCCCTCCTTCGCAGCCCCAAGTTCTCCGCATTCGGCACGTGAGGGTCCACATGAACCCGCCTCTGGAAACCCTGCTCGACTATCACACCGTCGACATTGAGCTAGCACCAGCGGCCAACGACTACGAGGAGGCGGGAAGGAGGCGTCTTCCGCCGGTGAATCTGGGGAAGGTGTTCCTCGGGCTGACCTACCAGGCGATGGTGGCTTTCATGGTCTTCCACTTCTCGTCCTCCGTCGACATAGCTAAACTACTCCACTCGGCGCTTCTTTCATTTCTCCTGAACTTCTCCGAGGTCGCGGTGGTGGTAGGGTTCGCGGCTTCCCTGGTTGGGCTTTTGATGCGCGAACTAGGGTCCACGGAGATGGCCATGGTCGCTGAGAAAGCGGGGTCGGCTTCTGCCGCCTTAGGGTTCTTCCTAATGATGAGCATGTTCTTAAGCAAATTGTCTATAGGCATTGGATGGGTTTGTGGTGTTGTATCCTTTGCGGCTTTTGTCTTAGTCTTCGCGAAGATGAGAAAGGCAGGCTGATTCCTAGGTATACGACATTAATTAGGTCGACTTTAGTCTCGACGGGAATCAAATCTAGTTACAATGAAAAGAATAGGTGCCAGGACCAACTCTCAACTATAGTCGGTGGAGGGCTATAGGAGAAGTTTAGTGGACAATCGGTGATGATAGGACTTTCCATTTGGAGGGTTGCACATCTTTTTTCCCGGCAATGAGATGTATAAATGTTTTCATACGTAGAGAATGGAAATTTGTAACAAAAATTTCCAGCTTGAGCTCCGAGGGGTATTCGTTCAGATCTCATCAGCTGCATACAAATTACTTTGAATCAATGTTGCCTTTATAGCTCAAAAGCCTGAACCTTACTTGTTCATGGGGTTTGAGCCTTTTAGGAGCGTTCCATAAATGAGTTTTCGGGTGGTCGAGTTTATGCGTGGTGGGTTATCCGGAAAAAAAAAATGTGTCCCCAAACTTAAGATAGGTCCTTTTGGCCATTATCACGGATAGTTATAATAGGTGGTTCTGCATGGCCTCCATTGTGCGCGGTTGACACTCTTTCTTGTTTTTTTTAGTCCAAAAATCCTTTTTTGCCCCTTCTTAAATAGTACTAGATATGATAAGAGAGATCTTTAAAGTTGGTATAATTTGCGACAAACTGTAGTAAGCATAACGCTAACAGTACTAGATATGGCTCCATTTAGATCTCCAAATTCTCTTTCCCTTTCGATGATAGCTTCCTAGGTATTCGTCGACTCCTCGAGCTGGCGGGTATGTTTTTGGTGTCAACTTTGTTAAATAACAAGCGATTTAGCCCGCTTAAGACATGCTGATTCGTGTGGCATGTGACGTAAATTCGCATATCCGTAGGTATAAACTTTGAAATTCTTACAACTTGTAATTAAAACGTCTGATCGTATACGCAGTACCTTAGTAGTTACACGCATCCAAGACCAAACAAAATTACAAGAGCCAATCATACACCCATGTATAGGCTTCAGACACAAATAATCACCGCTTAGCTACATTAATTCCTACAACGTCATCAAGCCCCTGGGGAGCGGACCTGGGACACAGCCAAGACGCAGAAGAAGGCTACCGCGGACGTCATGGAGATCACGGATAAGTAGCAGCAAGCGCTGGCGATCCCGGGTATGTGGTGGACCATGAGGGAGGAGTAAGCCCCGGCAAAGGCGGCCATGAGGGAGAGAACGAAGCCTTGGAAGGTCGAGGAGGACAGGCGGCCCTTGAGGAACAGGGTCGGGATCGGGTTGCCATCGACGAACTCGCACGGCAGCTGCACGAGGGCCGTGGCGGCCGTGAAGGACACCCAGATGATGCACTGCAAGATGGTGATCCTGGTGGTTTGAGGAGTGGTCGATGGGCCATGCGACATGGTAAAGTGTGCGGATCAGAGGAACTACGCTGGATGGGGAGGGTGCAAAAATCGCAGAGTGTTCACTTTCCGATTGAGTGGCATCATCTCTTATATTAAAGGACTTAAAAAGTTAGTCAACCAAGTCTGAATCGACCGGTTCATAGGAATCGCATTCTCTCTTCTTTGAACTTTCCAAGCAATTGAGTCGCATCTCTGTTGTTCTTGAGGGCTTATAGTTGGTCAAGGAAAATCTCAATCGACCGTGTCTTAGGAGTTGCAATCTCTTTTCTTTGAACGTTCCAAGTAATTGTCTCTTTTTCTCTCTCCTTTCTGGGGTTCTTTCCTCTCCCTCTCGTGTCCACACAGCTGTCGTCTTCAATCTCCATGGAGTGGAGGGGAGAGTTTGAGTTAGATCCCTTCCTTCCCTCCTTTTTCCCTCTTCTTTGGCTGATTTGGTTCTCTGATTTCTTTTTCTTTTTCTTTTTTTTTTGCTTTTCTCTCATTTTGAGATGTTTTTCTCTTCTGATCTAGTCTACATCCGAAAGATTCTCTTTCCCATTTCGGGAAGGTTTCTACCCCGATCTGGTCTAGATTTGGGGATTCGTGCGTGCATGATTTCGAGTTTCACGGTGCCCAAATCCAGTTTCGAAGGAGATCGAAGAAGTTTCATGAAGATTTTGCTCTCACAAAAATTAGATCTGTACTCATTCAACCTTATTACTCTAAACGATAATGGTGTCGGGGACGTCAAACCTATGCGAGCACCGCCGAAAGGCAAAGCCATAACAACAGTTGGAGATCTCGGTATGTGCTCATTGCTGAAGGAGGATTTGGTGATCGGACGCCAATTTTGATTTAAAGAAGTCACAGATATGTTCTTTGAGCGTGTAACCTCTAACGTTGTTCTGATGATTCATCTTGTTCTATGGAGTTTGTTTTATTTTGAAGTTATCTGGAATTTGTCTTAATTTGCAATTGAATTACGTCGTTTTTTATCTTATATCGCTATGAAAACGAATGAAATGTTATTTTGATTGACGATGTCAAGTGTGATAAGACGTATTGAAGGAGTCTATCTACTGTTGGAAAAGGCGTGGAAAAGGCAGAGCAGTTACATGAAGGGCGAGACGAAAGTGATGCATACAAACTCCAACAACGCCATTCATTGATGTTTACAAATGAAGTCATAAGCCACCTTCATTTGAATTTGCATGTGAGCATCATTTATATGGTCCGGCGGCAAATGGAGTTCCTGACAAATTTTCACTCAAATTGACTAGGTTAATAGGTTGTATATGGATAAGTAAGCTGATGGGTCTTGAAAAGAAAAGCGCCCGTTATAATCGAAATGGTGTTCCTGGAAAAGGTTAACAAAAGAGTCTGAGTTTAAGAAAGCCTTAACTGGTGTCGGAAGGACGACAATGGCCGCGTCGACGTGCCTGAGAGAGAGAGAGAGAGAGAATCCAACCTTGGGTACTTTCTAGTTCATCTACGATCAGTGCAAAAATTGACCGAAAGCGACACAATTTTCTGTCGCCTTATGTCCATATTTCGTCTCTTTTTGGTTTGCTCCGTCATCTTTGCTTAAGGCTAAAAAATTTTGAGAAATAATTATGTGATTGTCCATAATTCACTATGAGATTAAAATCTATTTTGGATTACAGAAAATAAATAATAAAATATTAAGAATTATTATAGGACCTATTACTTCAAGAATTTATGGCTCATATCATACTATTACTCTATCCAAAAAATTATTGTGCTACTGAAGTCGTAGAATTTTTGTAATTTTCATATCTTTTGGTCTGTCTAAGGCAAAAAACTTTTGTCGCCTTTGCCAACTCAAAAGCGACGAAATCTTGTCGCCTTAGCGTACCCCAAGGCGACGAAATTTTGTGGACTTTGCGTATTCTAAGGTGATGAAATTTTGTCGCCTTAGCGGGGCCTTTGGTCTTCTTCTTTTTTTAATCTTTTGCCGAAAAAAAGCTATCGGGACTAAAAATTTTGTCGCCATTGGCTCGTTTTATGTTTCTTTAGGGTGATTTTTCAGACATGTTGCAGCGACAATTTGTAATATAGCTAGCTATTGATCAACCTCGTCGCTTGGTAAGGGCCTCTGTCGATAACTTGTCCAGTGTCGTCCTCAGGCGAATTCAAGTTAATGAAATTTGCTGAGGTGGCTTTTAGTCTGTTAAGTCTAATGGTGGATAAAAAGAAAGTTAAAAGTAGATTATTTAAGTAAGATATTTATCGCAAATCAAGATATATAAACTACGTCATCAAATAACGATGAACATGTTGGCGCCTTAGTTTTTCTTTTCCTTTTCTAAAGTAGATGGATGAAAAGATGGATACGTCGACTCATCATTTTTAGAACTGTAAGCTAGCATCTAATAATCTACATAATCAAATAACGTTCAATTTATTGTTTGAGCGAATCGAAGAACTACATTGAATATTTACTACTAGTTCGAGGATCGCATTAAATATGGGTTTATGGGTCGTGGACTTACTTTCCTTTTAGCAATTTCCGAGGAACTTGTCGGAGAAGTATCACGAGATGAAGTTCATATAAGTAGGACGTGCTACTTGGGCGACCGAAGCTAATTTTCTATTCATTTGCTAAAGAAGTATGTCTAGGAAAACGTTTACGTCACGCGAAAAACATTTTCTGTTGCAAACAGGTAAAAGTCGAGGAAGAGTGAAAAAGGGTGAACGCTTATATTATCACTTTTGTAATGGACAAAAATCTGATCATTAAGGGAGCAAAATTGAAATGATTAGTGCCCAAGAAAAGGTAAAAATGTCCCTCGCGGATAAATTACAGTAAATATTCGCAACTTTCGAAAATTGATGGTAAAAGAAATGATCGGTGGCTTGGTGGTAAGTTTCCGGTTCATATTTCATGCTCGGGTTTTCGCAACCGTGTTAAGTCGCGTCATTGAGAAAATCATGTTTAGAATTTTAAATAGCCTCTTCAGAGCTAAAGATTCACTTAATAATGGTGGCGGAATCAGTTTTGTCCGGTTTATATGATTAGTTTGGAAAAATTATCAAAAAAATCCTAAAACTATTACAATTGTGGCAATTCAGTCCATTTGGCTAGCCGGCGTTGACGTGGTAATTTTTTAATAACTTTTTTTCCTTTTTTTTTTTTTAGGGTTTGGGCCGACAAGCCCACCGGCCATAGCAAGGGCTCCCAACCCTCGCCAAGTCGTGGCGAGGGTCGCTAGCCCCGCTCGCGTCTGGGCGGGGGCTCGCCACCCACGCCTGGCTGTTGGGTTCGCCGTGGCCAGCGAGGGTTGCAAGCCTTCACCGCAGTCGTCGCCTAGGCGAGGGCTTGCGACCCTCGCCCAGGGGGCCGGTGGCCAGTAGGGCTACCGGCCGAAACCCTGAAAAAAAAAAAAGTAAAGTAAAAAAAATGTCAGTGACGGCGGCGCCACGTCAATGCCGATTGGTCAAATGGACTGAATTGACACAATTGCAAAAGGTTTAGAACTTAATCGGCAAAAAAAGAAAGAGATTGAATTGGCACTATAGCAATAGATTTAGAAATTTTTTGGTAATTTTCCCGATTAGTTTGAAAAAATATATATATAGTTGAGGGACGACATAAATCATTATAAGAAGTTTAAGAGATCGAGCTTACCCGCTTCATCAAACTTTTAACTTTACTTGGGAAGGAGAGAAGGCGAAAATGAAGTGGTCAACAAAATTTGTAAAACTATCTGATCATATCCTAAATAGATCATGACCTCAAATTACCAAAATTATAATTCCCAATACAACACGACCATATAATTTCGACTAAACTCAAGCACGACGTTGAGTTATGAAGAGAAACCAATTACTACACAATTAATTCCAAGCTAAAAGAAAATCAAATACAAATAGGAAGGCATCACATGAATTATCAACTCTAACGAGTAATGAGTAAATGACCAATTACTCCTAATCAAAATCAAAGACTCAATTTATTTATTTTTTTACTTTTAGTGCCAGATAAAGAGTTGAAATTTTAGGGCCCCGTTTATTCTTGATTAGGTTTAAAAGTAAGCGATACCTCTCTGCTTTTTCAATAAAAATTGTAAATTTATCAAAATTCCAAAAAAAAAAAAAAATAGGAAAAGAATTACTGCAAATATTATTGTAAAAATTTTGAGTGCTTTCGATTAAAAAAGTTAAGGTACGTCCGCATTAGAGGTGAGCATGGTCCGAGTTGATCTAATTCCCTTATGAATCGGGGACCAGACCTGTGGTACTTGGAACTGGACCGGACCGGATTGACCGGTGCGTTCCGGTTCTCAGGCGATCCAATGGAACCGAAGTTTAACATAAACAAAGAACTTAGTGAATTTAAAATAAAAAAGAAAAAGAAAAAGAAGTTCATTGTTTACTGCTAAAAAACTTAGTGATTAGTATTAGATGATAGAGAAAGAACTTTTGTTGCCGGTTGTTTAACACAATAGAGAGCCTCAAATTAGGTTTTTATTTAAATAAATAAAAAATGGTCCGTCCGGTTTGAGTGGTCCATCGGTCCGATTCCACATCTAGAATCGAGAATCGGACCGCTCGGTCGCCAGTTCCATTTTTAAGAATCGAAAACAGGACCGGGGCTCCTTGGAACCGGATCAACCCGGCCAATTCGGTCCGATCCAATCTGGTCCGAACGATATTCGTTCCAATCTGTCCATTATGCTTATAGGCACGGTGCAAGTTTCAAATAAGATGAAACTATAAATCGATTCAAATGGGCGACAGTGCGATATTTAGCACACAAAAATATAAATGGCAAAAGAAAAAGCAGAAATCGTGAGCCGAAACCCTGAAATTTTAACGTTGACACGTCAGCCCTAGTTGAAAAGAAAAGTTTCTCTCTTGCAAGGCTTAGCCTCAGGCTGGCGGCTGCGGAGATAAAAAGAGAGATCTGCCTCCCCACTCTTCAGACTCAGTCTCTCATTCTCGCTCACCCGCAGTCACTGGCTCAATAGACTTCAAATTTGCCGATTCGAGCGTCCATATAACTCAATTTCCGTCCTAGTTTGATGCACCCACAAGCCCCTTGTTTCTCTAATGTCTGGATTCAAGGAAAAATTCGAGAGAAGGTGTAATCGAAGGTGCAAAATTCAAAGATTGGCAGAAACAGAGCATGCGCTGTGCATTGGATTAAGATGGCATCTCTTGCACAAGCTCTGCTTTTGCCAACAGATCAAAGTCCCTTCCTTTAAGCTCGTGCCCCCCCTTTTTTTTCTTGGGGTCCCCTTCATTTGCCTTGCTCGCCTAAATCTTTGTCCTGAATTTGGAAATGTTTAATATCTTATTCGTCTTCGTAGTTTTATTTGCCACTGTGCATGCTATGCGCATTCGAAATGTTGGCCAAGTCGATTGAGGATGATGTCGTTTGATCGGCAGTGTGTGATTTGTCGGGGCAGTGTTTTCTTTTTTTCGCTTTTCTTTGCTTGTCTGATCGGGGAATAGTGACAAAAGTTCCACTTTTGTTTTGGTGTTAAGCTTCTGAGATGATATCGATGCAGTTTATGATGTAGTTGGTCGCGTATTAACGTCGTGGTTTTTTGAAGCTGGGGGGTCGCTTAATTTGACTAGTTGTTTGGTTTCATGCCTGTATTTTCATTGCACCAGATGCGGTTGAAGCAAAATGATGAGTTTCTTGTATCTGAAAATGGTGTGGATTCCCATATTACATAGGTCTTCAAAGTTCTCTGATTGCTTTCTTGATGTGTCAGAAGTTAACGATAAATACTGAAACTTCCCAACTAATCATTTCATTTTGAGTGTTTGTGTGAATATATGGTTGTTCCTAATGCATTTATACTGGTCTACGGCCTGTGGTTCCCTGGGTCGGTTCAATATTTCAAAGTTCTTTTTATCTCCTTTCTAATTCTCTGAGTGTGAGTGTATATTCCCTCGATCATATGTACTTTGCTGAGTTGAGAGTGTCATATGCTGCTATGTATGAGCAGTTTTTGCATTCATAGAGTAACGGGGATACGAAATAGTGTAGTCAGTTCATGTGTAAATTAGTGGTGGTAGTGAGATATGTTTTTGACGTGTTGAAATTGTTTGCTGCATATTGTTCTTTTTGAAAATGGTTATAATCTTCTTAAACGGAGGTTGATTGTACAAGCTTTTATGCGAGATGTGCGGAATTTTTTACTTGTGCTTTCTTTTTTTGTGGTTTTCCATATGGAATGGGACTTGTGATGAGGCTTCAGTTCATTTATCATAGCGTCGACGCAGAGATAGTTGTCATAGTAGTTTCTTAATATCTGGGTGTTTTCCCCTTATGTTGCTCCTAGAGGTTTCCGAATGAAAATAGGGAGTAAATCGAGTTGGAGATGAACATTTCTTCCAAGTGATACTAGTGTCCTTTTTGGTCCAAATTAGAGTTCAATGCACAGTTGCTATATCTACAATCTTTTGTTGCTGCTGTTGATTCACTAGCTCTTGCTAAGCTAACAAGTCTTTCTTGGCTACGTTCTAAAAGCTATATTTCTTACTTCTTTGTTCACAAGATCTTGGCTCTCTTGAATCAAAGCAAATGATGAGCTTATGAAACCGAATTTCATGTGGAAATCAACATCATATGGTCTTCAAAGTTCTCTGATGCTTTATCTATCTTCTATCCTCATGGCTCATGCTTCTGTAAGAGCTAGAACATTTTTGCTTGGCTGGTGCCACTGGGGTGACTCTGTCACACTTCTTGGTGGTTAGTATGTATGGATTGAGGTTTGAGTGTCCTATAATTTTTGGTGTAATATTGGGCGGAATTCAGATTAAGTCCCTGAAATTCTGGTTGAATGTCTGATGAGATTCATCTGTCATGTGATTGCTTCCATATAATTTACGTAATTCCAACTGTTTCTTTCGCCACTGAGTAATACACATCTGTTCAAGCTACTGATTTTCTTACTAAAGAGCTTTTATTTGCTCAAGCATGTGTTTTCAGTATTTGAATATAGACTTGTTTCTGATGGAAAATCAGGCACCATTATTCATAGTCTGTGATGCACTTGTCTCACAGGCTATACGAGCATGGTGCAAGAGGAAAGAGTTTCCCTTCTAGTTCAGTTTTGCTCACTCGATCAGCTGACAGATGCAGCAAGAACTGGGAAGAACACATCTTTTTTTCATATTTTCGCTTTCAAACATGCATGCTACTATGCTTTACTCAGTAGTTCTTCTGGGTACTAGGTGACATTTACAATGCTCTGTAGAGGAAGTCTTTCTGCCCACTGGAGTAGCACAATTCTAACTTTTCTTTGTTGGATTTATTTGTTTTGCTCTCTTCTACCTGCTGGGAAAGATGCTGCCTCTTCTGAGGCATTTTACTTTTCTATCATTGGATGTGCTTTTGGGGTCAAACTTTGATGTCAACAGTCAATTTCATTGCTAAGTCGTCAAAAATTCACAAACATGGGGAAAGGGACTGAAAAAAGTGGAGGGTACACTGCACAATGTCTATACATTGATTTCTCAAACGGATTCATCGTAAAGCATGACAAGGATATGATTTTGTGGCATATACTTAGTCCACAACTGTACAACGCGATGATGTTAGGACGGCATAATTAGCATTTAAGGACAATGAGCGCCTTTGCTTGAACATAAATGTTCCCTCTAATCATCATGGAAGTTCTTCAACAGGCGTGTATGGTCATCAGGCTCACTGCAAGTGCAAGTGCAATGCTGGTGACTGCAGATGCATGTGATTCTATCTCCTCCGCTCGCAGATGTGAAGGCTATTGGCCGAACATTCTTATTTGTGAATGGTACATGTGTTGCTTCATGGGTTTTTGTGAAGATGATAATCGGAGTATCAATCGAACCCCTTGTACCTGTACATTTTACATGTAGAGAGAGTGAGCTGTCTCATTTTATTGATTTCGTTCTAGAATTTTCATATGGCCGTTATTACCTTCCTTTTGGATAAGCTTGTCTTGTTATTTATAAAAGGGTCATGGCGACGAATGTTCCTTGCCATTTGTCAAAGACGGTCACATGGTTCTAAGGAGGAAATGATTGGATTTTACACGCCATCTGCACTGCAGTATGATTGATCATGTCTACGTACTGGGTCATCCGTAGAAACGAACTCTGTTTTATTAGGTCATGAAGCTCGATCATTAGGCACAACATGCCATGATATATTCACACCCAATTGAGTTCTAAATTTTGTTTTCCCAATTGTGTTCATATGAATATTTTATTAGTAACATTTTAATAACTTTTTAAGTTATTTATTTATTTATTTGTTCATTCTTTTATTTTTATTTTTTGTGTTTTCTGTCTTTTCTTTTTTCTTTTTCCCTAAGTCAGCTCGCGATGGTTGGGCGGAGGTCGCCGCCCTCGCCTCGGCCTAGGCTCGAGTCAGTCCTCGCTTGAGGTCAAGGAAGGGAAAAAAAAGTAAATAAGGAAAACAAAATAAAAAAATAAAAAAATTGAAATGTTATTAAAAAGTGTTTATCATGCTATATAGGACAACTAGCGTTTACATTAGTGATAAATTGGCCGGATAAATTCAATTGACAAAACGTGAAAAGGTTTAGAACTTAATTAATAAAATTAAATGGTTTAAGATTGCATTGGCAAAAATGCAATAGTTTTGGGACTTTTTGGACACATTTCCTCACACAAGGCATACCCTATCAAGTCTATCATACCCTCATAGAGGTGGCATCCAAACCTTGTAAAGAGAGATCAAATGGTTTATGGAGAATAAAGGAACTAATTAATTTATTTTATTTTGGCAAGTCCAGCCCTATAGAATTCAAAATCATATATACTTCCAGCAAACATAGGGCTTTGTATGCTTAATTGTGTTTAGCATTGAATTTGTATTACTATTAGAGCCCAATTCTCCCATATACCTATGGAAAAATTGCCCAAAATGTTCTAAACTTATTGCATTTTTGCCAATTTAGTCCTAAACTTTTTAAGTTTGCCGATTGAGTCCTAAACATCGTCATTTTTTGCCGATTGAGTCCTAAACCATTTCATTTTGGAAGGACGTCAATGACGTGGATGCATGCCATCCTATGTGGAATGGTCATCGCTGATGTGGATAATTTTTAAAAGTATTTTAATATTTTTTTGATTTTTTATTAATTTTTCTTTTATTTTTCCTTTCCTTGGTTTTCTTTTCCTCAGAGGTAGGCGAGGGTCGCCTAGCCCTCATCGACTGCGGGTGAGGGCCGCGACGCCCTCGTCAGCCGCTAGCAAGGGCCACGATGCCTCGCCAAGATCCGGGCAAGGTCGACCTCGCCTTTAGTCGCGACCCTTGCCCACACTCAGTGAGGGTCAAGTGACCCTCGCAAAAAGCTGCCGACGAGGGCTTGGCGACCCTTCCCAGCCACTGAGGGAAAAAAATCAAGAAAAAAAATAAAGGGAAAAAAGGAGAATACAAATAAACAAAATTATTACAAATTGTGACGACCCAGTTTTCGCCACACATCAGGAAGGCTTTCTCAATCACGTACTCTGCTTTAATCTTTTCTTATTATGCTGATGGCGCATGCGGAAGCGTATATAAACAGAACAGACGGTCATGCAGCATACAAGTGCATAAAACAGTCATATGGTAGACACGTCTAATGAGAGACATGGCCATATAGGGTTCCACTAATCAAATAATACAGTTTATGAGACATGAGCATAACAATCAGATTACTTTATTTCCTATTTTTACAGCTCATGTAATAGTCCTTTACAAAAGTTCAAAGTATTAATCTGGGAGGATTTACAGGAAAGATAATCTACTCCGATTATTAGGATCTTCATCCACGACCTCCATCGATAGCCAGATCTCTCGAACTCCTAAATCAAAGTATTATACTGGTTTTCTCCTTGCTAACTTGCTTATCTGAAAATTGTTATCCCGCAAAAGGTGAGCTCAATCGTTCAACAAGTGAATTTCAATCCAAACGACTAAACCAACCATAACATCACAGAATTGAGGATTGTTCCACACAAACAATCACAAATCATATATGCAGAAGATCTCGGAATCATACCAAGCAAATCATCACAAAACATGATTAGCCCTGTCCAGCCCAAACCCACGAAAATACAATAGTTTCTTCGTTGATTAGCCCTCAGATCTAATTTTCCCTCGATCTTACGGTGGCGTAGGAGAAAACGGAGCTCAATTTGCCCTCCGGACGTGCTCAAATGGGCGATTTCTTCCCGCGCGCACGTTGAAATCCAAGAAAACGGGCTCTCGGGTTTGGGGGAAGTTTGGCCGGCTGAATGGAGGAAGAGAGGAGAGTGAGAGGGTCACTACCAAACTTGGGGGGAAAGAAAAAGAGAGAGAAAAGGTGGGGCCCACAAGTCAAGTCTCTCATAATGGGTTTTGTCTCTTATGAATAATATCCAAGGGCAAAATGGTCATTTCACAAGTGAGGGCAAGTTGGTCATTTGGTACAAATGATTAATGGTGTTTTGGTCATTTGACATCAAGGGAAAAATGGCAATTTCAAGGCAAAGGACAAAATTGTAAATTTACCTTTAAGGGCAAAACGGTAAATTCACTTCTAAGGTCCAGCCAGGACAAGGCTCAGGCGCGAATGGTCTCGATGTTACGATTCGACAGCTCGATTATCCTGACTCGCTTGTCTCTGCCCGACGTCTCAGGTTTTTCCAAATCCTTTTTCAGATCAAATAAAATAATGTCTAACCATTGCCCCTTAAACCTCGAAAATCCAATATTATTTATCTTTCACACAAATTGTCCACGTCACCGGTCGTGCCACGTAGGACGGCCGGCGTCCACGTCAGTGATTTCTGGCCAAAATTGGCTGGATGGACTCAATTAACAAAAATTTAAAAGGTTTTTACTCAATTGGCAAACGTAAAAAGTTTAGTGCAATAAGTTTAGGGCTTTTTGGATAATTTTCCCAACACCTATAGCGATCTATTATTTGTTAAATCAAACCCTATATAATTAGGAAGCTAATGATAGACGAAATTCAGTGCCATGTTAAGAAATTGTATTATTCCTTTCCTAATAAAATGCTGGCTAATTTAGAGAAGGAAAACGCATTATTATGAATGGCTTTTGAACGTGCCGAAACTGACTGCAACTTTAAATGCCATCGTTCCCCTCAAAATCGTTGCAAATTCCCCCACATACTTTCACGACGTTCGACTCATAGCAAACCCTCTTTTTTGCACGTTTTAGAGGAGCAATAAATGAGATATCTTGCCCTTCATTTGATTCACGTAAGTGCCGTTCGAAAGGCCTTCCCAAAACAAGGTCGTCTCCGACATCCGAGGAAAGAATGCTTGGTGACAAGACAAAACAACTATCTCAGACCATGGTAAAGACCGGTTTGGTATTTGCCGGTGTGGGCAGAGAAAGGTTTTTCCTTTAAGCGAGAAAAACGTGCCAAATAAAGGACCTTGTCCTTACCATGATTGATCTTTTATTTTCCACCTGAAAAATCAAAGGAACCCGCCAAGAAAATAACTAGAAAAGAAAAGGGCCGAGGCCTTACTGAATATGGTACGTGATCTATGCAATGTGGCAGGAAAGGACGCACGAGGTTTATCATCCAAAGTTCAAATGCATCACCAAAGAAAATCTTCGAGTAGATGGGTGAGTAACTTCGACCCGCCCACCTATCATGGCTAAATTGGCTAAAACCGGTTCGTACTTGAAGAAAAAGGACATCATACTCGTCGCTAAATCAAGACTCTCTAGAGATTTTGGTCGGTCCAAATTCCAACTTGGGCCCCGCTCGATGGTTAAGATATACCTTAAAAGTTAATGCGTGTATGTCCATTCCACCTGGGGTGCGTTTATTTCATGGAATATTCAAGATTTGAAAAATATTTTTCGAAAAACTATCGCTTGTATCGCTCTAAAAAATGAATGAATGAAAAATATTTTCATCACCCATGAAAAGAATTAGTCATAAATCGTTGTCCATAATTAAAAATATATTTTTCATTGACTAATTTCTATGCAATATAATCAATTCTTTTTCGGATAATATTTTTCAAATATTGAGTTTTTCGTGAAACAAAGGGCACTCCTAATTTTATTTGGGGTTACATTGGAATAGACAGGGGGTACTCCTAGTGCACGACTAGATGAGGTCGGATCACAAGAAAGTGCTTAGGATATTCCAATTTCGGCGTGAATGGCAAACTAAGGAGGCGAACTTAGTTTGAGTTTGGGAATACGGTGAGTTTGGACTTTGCTTTTAGTAAAAGGAACCTTGACTTAAAAGTGTTTTGATTGAAAAGAAATAATGTTTGGCAGTTGGTATTCATTGTTGCGCGAAGCAAGTGATCGAAAAATAGAATAGACATAACAAGAAAATAGATCGGATGCTAAATTTACGTGGTTCAGTCGTAGTGACCTACATCCACATGGGAGAGCAACAAAGCATTCCACTATAGATCAAACGATATAACGGAGATTACAACCACACTCGAGTTATTCAAACACTCAATTGCACGAAGGAATTATACAAATCTTACCCACAAGATTTAATTGGCTCCAAACACTAGGGATGCAATTCACAAGCAGAAACTCCTCTTTGATACTCTTCACAAGGAGCATCAACTTCTTATATATAGAGAATTGGATCCAAAATAGGAAACATTCTCCCACTAAAAAACCATCAAGTAGAAAACTTATTTAAAACAAGAAACCTACTTAAATTAGGAAACTTTCCTTTTCGAACTCAAATTTCAATACTTTCAAGTACTTAATTCGACTCAGCTTCAAAATGATAAGAAATTAAACAAAAAGAAAAACGAAAGAGAAGTGAAGAGAGCTACAGAAGCATCGAGAGCGGCGCAAGGTTGTCCCTAGCACAAGAGGTACATTGCAGTGTGACCAAAGCCGGCAATCGGAACCCGGCGATATCTAGCTGGTTTGGAGTAGCGAGGGACGGCGGTGAGGCGACACTAGGTCCAACGAGTTGCCTCGATTGGACCAAATGATCACCGCCACCTGATTGCAGGAAGATAATCATTCCGAGAAGTTGGGATTGTGTATTTCCTCTTGCAATAGAGTTGATAAGCTTTGTGTAAGATTTCCTTTATCAAGAGTCTAACCAAATTCAATGGATAATAATATCTGTGGTAATTAATAAGCAAATCAATCAAAGGATAGGATAGGCAATATTTTCTTTTCAAAACTTCTGAAAAAGGCTGACTTTATGTAGCCTTTATTTTCCTTAATTTTATTTATATCATGGACACAAATGGGTGCCTAACAATGATGGCCACCTTGACGGGAAATGATTGAGAATAAGTAGCAAAAAAATTTCACTAGACAAGTGACATTTACCCGACCATGTGTCTCATTTTCATCTGATTAGCTCTGCAGGGGATGGTGTGGCAATAGGGCTTGTCCTCAATGGATTAGGCAATCTTGACCCGCAAGAAAGGACAAAGAAGAAAGGAAATTTTTTTGGTAAGGCAATCCCTCGGATGAAGATCAGAAACGAGGACAAATACGTGGCAACGAATTTCACATGGCATTAACTTTCCCAATGACTATATTTGGAATCCAAAACATGTACTGTGGTATCTTCATATAAATTGAGGGACCTAGTGTTGGGTTTTGCCATGATTTTGCTTCGTACAAGCAATGATATCACGATTGATAAGCAAATAGGTCGAGTGTGGGTACGTTGTACATGGATTAAGCCCTCCAAATTAGGAGTATTTGATAAGATGGCGATCGTTTGAAGATGAGTTTTACCCATACCCACTTCGCAAGACACGTCCCGTTCGATCGGGAATTTGGTTTGTTACAACTATATATACTCCATCTCTATTAGAGTTCACGTACGAACAACGCTCCATTCGAGTTGCAAAGTTGTATGTGGTTGAATTTATCCTATTCAGAGAGTGTGATAATTTCATCTCCTCCCATAAGCTGCGGTAGCCATGGGTATGTTAGGATACACGTGTGAGTTATGTTAGAGAAGTCCTACATCGGATAAATGGTGTGGTGTGGAGCGGTTAATATATCATAGTTGGTCCATAACTCATTGGATTAAGCTTTTGAGTGAATGTGGGTCCAACTGGATAGGGGTGAGCAAATCGGACCGCTTGGATTGGGAACGGCCCCGACCGGACCGATGGTCCGGTTCCTGGTTCTAGAGGGTGGTGGTCCGGTTCCTGGTTCTTAAAAATGAAACCGGTGACTGGGCGGTCTGGTTCCAGAGGTACCGGACCAGACCGGTCGATTTTAATTATTTTTTTTTAATTTTTAAATGTAACCTAGATCGTGAGGGAGATGACACTACTGTGCAGTCGTCTTTTTCCACTGTTAATCAATTTCAACGTGTAGCTTTGCTGAGCTGACTACCATGTTCTCTTCACTGAGTTCTGTTCCTACTCTACTACTCTAAATTCACTACTCCCAGTTTGCTTCTCTTCTCACATCAAACTGATGAAAAATCATGCAAATGGATATAACCTTCTCCAAATCAATCAGATAGCCAGATTTTTTGTCAAAGCTATATAATTTGGAACCTCCTTGATCCTGGCTGCAAAATATGTTGATAACTTCGGCTTTAAATGCAACTTGCATCTCATTGTCCTGTGATCACGATCTCATTCGAGTGGGTGTTATTAGCTATGATTTAAATCCAAGGATCCATCAGTGATTGCAATGAGCTGCAACTTAGGTCAGAAAATCTTCGGTAGCAATGACAACGAATGGAAGCATGAGATCACAACAAAAGGCAGAGGAGAGAGGTGTCCTCCGGATCACCATCCAACTTACTGGAATTTGGGAGTGAAAGGGACAAAATGAAAATTCTACAGTTTATTACTAGTCTCATGGAACCGCTCGGGAACCGGACCGTACCGGAAACCGCTCACCCCTATAACTAGATATGATAACGGGCTCGGATTTGGGCTCCCTCTTAGCGATCTTCCCGGGTGGAGGTATCGGACTTCTGCTGCGCGCTCCCAACAAATGGTATCAGAGCCGATAGTTGATTGGTGGCCCACTCCCAACATGTATCGGTGTTTGGTGGATATCTCAAGGAAGGAATCTGGTGACCAACCAACAAATGGTATCAGAGCCGATAGTTGATTGGTGGCCCACTCCCAACATGTATCGGTGTTTGGTGGATATCTCAAGGAAGGAATCTGGTGACCAACGCAGTTAGCAACGCATTTTTCGGGCCAGTGGGCATTGTGGTGTAGCAACGCGGGCCCAATGGGCGTTGATGGAGATTCAAGTTGAGATATGTTGATGCAGAAGGATACTTGAATTAAGGGGGAGCAAACCTAACATTAGAGCTCACACGTGAGGGGGAAATTGTTAGGATACATGTGTGAAATCTCACATCGGATAAGTGGTGTGGGATGGAGCAGTTAATATATCTTAGTTGGCCCATAACTCATTGGCTTAAAATTTTAAGTGAAGGTGGGTCCAACTGAAAATGTTGACAATCTCGAACTTAGGCTCCCTCTTGGCGATCTCCCCGAGTGAAGGTATCGAACTTCTACTGAGTGGTCTTGAGCTTCCCTCATCCCAAAGCTAGCTCAAAAGACGAGGCTTTCCCTCACACTTATAAACCGACCGTCAGTTCCTTCCACAACCGATGTGGGACAACCCCAACAATCTCCCCCGACCTCTCTCATCCCAAAATTTAGCTTAAAGAATGAGGTTTTCCCTCACACTTATAAACCGACCACCAGTCCCTTCCACAACCGATGTGGGACAACCCCAACAATCTCCCCCTTACACATCAGGCCTCGATCGGAGGAGTGACAACACATATCTCTCCCATGTGACTGTTGGGTTCAGACTTGTTGGTAACCTAGGCTCTAATACTAGTGTTTGGTGGTTTTGGGCATCTCTCATCCCAAGAGCCCCACATCGGTTGTGGAAGGGGCTAGTGGTCGGTTTATAAGTATGAGGGAAAGTCTCATCCTTTGAGCTAACTTTTGAGATAAGAGAGGCCCAAGACCATCCAACAAATAGACTCTCGATCTCTGTTCAGGAGCGATCACGAGTTCGGAGCATCTATTACTGATGTCCTGAACCAACCCAAACTGAATCGAAAATTTTTATATTTCGAGATCGAGTTCGTCTCGACGAGGGCATTAAAAAAATAGGTATCTTGATAGTTCGGTTCATGTCATATAACTGGACGAAACCGAAACACGTTAAATGTTGAAAAGAAAACCTCAAACTCCCGCCTTCAGCACCTCGCCTCCTCCATCGCCCTCTCCACCAACATCCTAGCTTTGCTTTAGAACAGCTCTCTACCCGACTCCTTCCCACCGATTCTTCGTCTTTTCTCGCGTCTAAGGGTGTGAGACAAGGTTTTCGGAGCTGGAGGTAAGAGAAGGGAGAAGATGAGGCGTCCAAGCTCGGTGTGATGGCGGGCAGCGGCGGAGGCTCTCTAGAGGTGCTGCAAGGCTAGGGATTTGGCTTTGGTTCGAACACCAGTGGCCGAGGAGTCTTGAGAACCTCCATGAGTGAGACCTCGCAGGTGATTGTTTTCGATTTCTTCATGTATTTGGTCATTTTGGCGATGATTGCCACTGACAAACATGGAGCATCATCGCCTCCAAATTGGGAGGAGACACTCCAGATCTTGAAGAAGACGAAATCAACAGCATGTATCGAAAGTCCTAAAACTTGTTACGAAAGTGCAATTGAATCCTAAAACTTTCAAAAAATGCAATCAAGTCCTAAAACTTATCACGAAAATGCATTTAAGTCCTAAAACTTTCAAAAAGTACAATCAAGTTCTAAAACTTGTCAAGTGTGTGCAATCAAGTCTTCCCATTAACTTCATCCAACTTGACAAACGAAAAATGCTAACAAGTTTTAGTACCTAATTGAACTAACTTGACAAGTTTTAGAAATTGACAAGCTTTAAAACTTGATTGCACTTTTTGAAACTTGTAGGACTCAATTGTAATTCCGTGACAAGTTTTAGAACTTGATTGCACTTTTTGAAAGTTTTAGGACTCAATTGCACTTTCACGACAAATTTTAGGATTTTCAATACACTTATCCCAAATAAATAATAAACAAACCCAGAAACCCGAATAGAATTGAACGAGCCTTGTCTCGGTTTGGGTAATGAAAACTCTACATCGTTCATATTCGTGTATTGTTAAAAACCCGAATAGTCCCGGCCCATTGACACCCCTAAAATTAGAATTTACTAACAACCAGCAATCCTCTTACTAAAAAGTCTTTTAACTCTATGTTACGTCAACGAGGGGAAAATTGTCAAAAAAGTCTTAAACCTATTATATTTGTGCCAACTCAGTCCTAAACCTTTTGCATTCGTGCCAATTGAGTCAATTCGGTCAATTTTGGCCTGAAATCGCTAACGTGGACATCGGTTGTCTTATGTGGCACGGTTGGCACTGATGTATACATTTTTTTAATAATTTTTTAATTTTTTTAAATTCTTTTAGTAAATTTTTTTTTCTTCTTTTTCTTTTCTTGCACTTTTCTTTTGTATTGGTGACCCTTGCCGGGCCCCAATAAAAAAGTGCAAGAAAAGAAAAAGAAGAAAAAACCAAAAAAAAAATATTTAAAAAATTAAAGGTTTATGACTGAATTGGCACAAATGCAAAATGTTTCTGACTGAATTGGCATCAATAAAATATTTAGTACTGAATTGATACAAATGCAAAAAATTTAAGATTGAATTGGTATCAAAAAAAGATTTAGGGCTGATTTGACATAAATGCAATAAGTTTATGACTTTTTTTGACACTTTTCCCCGTCAACGAGACTAAAGCAATCTCCCATTAAACTTTTGCTTCATGTTGGCCACCATAAAACGGGAGATGGAAAAAAGGATTAGGTTTATGAGGAAAAAGTGGGCAATCTTTATACACTATTAGGCAACATCATTTCTGCAATAGGGCAAAAGAACATATCATATGGTAAATGAAGAAAAAGCTAGCTAGTGAAAAAGGGGAAAAAAATTGAAAAGAGACTGCAAAAGCTTGCAAGACGTAAATAATCATTCTTCAAAATCTTCTCATGATCCGCAATGATGCTTTGATGAAATTCATGCAAAAAGGAAGACGATATCATTGCAATTTGGTATACAATCTCTTTAATATCCAACGGACATTCCACCTCTCTACCATTCAATTCGACATGTCTTTGCAATCTCTCGTTGATATATTAGGAATGATCGAAACTAGAGTCTTGTTTTAACTTATTGAAGAGGTCATAAAGAATATGTAGTTATTGAAAATGTAGGCCTATCATCACTAAGAAATAATTAGGAGCTAACCATACTTTCAAATACCCTTTTGCTTGGTGAAAAAAAAGAAGAAAAAAAAGGGGAAAGTAGTGTTAGACTATCTATATGTAGTACTCCCTATAGTTAAGTTTTGGGCAAAATTAGGGAGAAAAGAAATCAAAACCATAGGAAGTAGACCGAGTCATCTCCACAGTTACGGTTGCTATATTATATAATTGTCCCTTGAAATGATAGTCTCCCTACCTTTCTTATCTTAGTCTAACTTATGCAGATTCACTTTTGTTTAACCGTGAGGTTCTCTTTTATTATGGGTTGGACAGCTTGGATTATAACTTTTCAAACTCGAAATCAGGCAACCCCGTACCGATGATTACTCTTCCAAACTATTGATTCGATTTTCTACGTCATGCGTGATCATTTTACAGCATGCTTTGCAAAGCTTTTCTATGTTCTTGATTTTAATTCTTCAGTCGTGGAACCTTGTCATGGGCACACCGTAGCTGACTCAAACAAAAGGGAGCAATGCGAATTAATTTGAGCAAGTATGGTAATACTAGCTAGATTGAAATAAACAAAAGCGGAAAACGTGCGTCTTTTTCGATTGATTAAAGAGCTGATTATGACCAAATTGCCTATTTTTTCATTGCAGAGAGAGAGAGAGAGAGTAATGATCAATGAGTTAGATTAAAGAAATACTAAGCTCTTGTTAAGAGATCTCGAATCCCCAACTCCATCCCATGTTTGCTTTGGTGATGTGATTTGGTTTTTTGCTTGGGTTATTTTGCATAGCTTTTCCCCCAAAAAGTAGAGCCATATGCCAACCATGAACCAACTCTCACCAATTTAAATATGAACAAAGCCTGCTTAAACAAAACACTAAAGAATTCTGTGATCTCTCGTCGTTTACCTATAGTACATCAAATCAATAGGCCCTCCCATGAAAGGGCGCACCACCACACGTGGCAGTGCCCTACTGGCCAAGCTCTTGGCTTCCTCATAATCTAATTGGAGAAATTGGTACAAAAGGAATCTGATCCTCTTTTTTTTAATAGGGGCCGATGGGTCTCTTATATCATTATTGTCTTCTTCCTTGGACTCTTCTTTCCTCAAAGATCCCTGTCCATGGTTTCTTGTACAGTGCACAGAATTGTAATGATATGAGACTGCATGCATGGGTTTGTGTAATACAAAAAATAATAATAATCTTTACTTAGCTTTCTTTATTCCCCATTTCTTTGTTAATACTCCTAGTGAAGCTAACCCCAATCAATACAAATCATTTTGGGTCCTTACTTATTCAGTTTTATAAAGGGTGTGTGTACAAGTTAGGGTTTTGAGAAAGAGAAAGAGAAAGATGAGAGAGAGATTCCATTATTTTAAAAAGCTTAGGTCTCTGTGATTGCAAGTCCCTATGCCAACTAATAATGACATGAGAGAAAGAGAGGGGGAAAAGGGACAGGTCCTTAGTGGCATGAGATGTAAAATGCAGGTGATTTTGGAGAGGAATAATCACCCGTGAAAAGCTTAGTTTAAAGAACCAAAAAATCATATTAAAAAAATAGGAATTAATATGGCCAAGCCTGAGAGTTGCAAGTCAAGCTACTGTGCCATCATCAGATGTGTCCATTTTGCTGTGTGAGATGAAGTTTTTCATAGCTTGGGCAGGTCAAATATAGTAGGTTACCTTGTTTTTTTTTAGATTAGAACAACTGACGTAAGAGTTGGCATGTTCAGATTCACTAGATATGCTCAAAAAAAGAAAAAAGAAAACACATTTGACCTGTAAATAAGTGGACATTAATGTAATCCAAGTTTAAGCAGACCTACATGTCTACTACAGAGGTTTATTGCACCTGACAATGACGCTGAGAATGTGATTAAATAATCTATGGGGAAAAAAAGAGAATCATAAAACAAGCACCTAATTTCTCCGGGCATCATTTATTGATGCTTCCAAATCGCAACATGTACTCTCTATATGAAATCCTCCAAGTATTCTAACTTTGATTGTTGGATGCCCTTTCACTAGGTAGACTTATATATATATATACATACATTCCATATTGGGTGTAGGACCCGTATGTTAACACTTAGAGGGAATCATTAACGTTGCTCGCCTCTCCCCACCATTTAACTTAACAAAAAATACATATTAATAGCTAATAATAACATAATCCCAAGATATGATAACATCGAAAGTAAAAAAATAAATATGTTTCTTATCGTTTCATACGTTTCTATAAAAATTTATCCATAAGAGAGAATATCATAAGGAGTTCGTTTTTTATTTATTCACCTAAATACACATGGTACCGTGTATCTTTCTACAAGGTACATGGTGGTACGAATCCAAACCCTGAAACCTACTTGTGCTTATCGGTTGTGGAATTTTGGAGTATGGAACCCATCTCGTGACCTCTAATACACATCCTCGTATCTATTCAGCAGTGTCGATTCCAAAAGGTTCCGCCGGTTCCACATGTTTCCTTGCACATCCCAGAGGAGATGACACTAGGGCATGATGCCACGAGATTTTAGAAGATGCTTTGCTTAATCACTTTGGCGGATCAAGAAATAGAATTGAAGAGGATAAGGCCAGCATAAGTGTGGGTATACGTAATATTGCAAAATTGCCTAAAAGAAGAAAAAGAAATCCCTACCATAAGGTGACGACAACCAACACGAACGAGAGAGAGAGAGAGAGAGGGGTGGTATTTCCTAGGCGATGATGATGATCGTCCCACAGTGGTTAATTCTGTGTGTTTGCAGCTGGAAAAATTGTCAAAAAAATTTAAATCTTTTGCATTTTTCTTAATTTAGTCCTAAACATTTTAAGCTTGCCGATTTAATCTTAAACCTTTTCACATTTTCCCGATTCAGTTCTATTGGCTGAAAATCACTGATATTGACGTTCGTCGTCTTACGTGGCACCGCTGGCGCTGACGTGGATAATTTTTAATATTTTTTTAAATATTTTTATGTATTTTTATTTTTTCTATTTTTCATTTTTCCCTTTTCCTTTTCCATTTTTCCCTCCTCTGGCCTCGCCGGATCGGGCGAGGGCCGCCCTTGCTGGCCCCTGGCGACGGTTGCCCTCACCTGGTAGGCGACGACCGCCCTCACCAGGGGCTGACGGGGAAAAAAAATAAAAGGAAAAAAAGGAAAAGGGAAAACATGAAAAAATAAAAAATAAATAAAAATTATTTGAAAAAAACAAAAAATATTATTAGAATTATCCAGGTTAGCGTCGGCGGTGCCACGTAGGATGACCGGTATCCACATCAGCGATTTCTAACCAATAGGACTGAATCGACAAAAAGTGATAAGGTTTAGGACTAAAACGACAAACTTAAGAGGTGTAGGACTGAATTGACAAAAGTGCAAAAGGTTTAGGACTTTATTGACAATTTTTCTGTTTGTAGCTACGAGTGACGAAGGTCGGGTCACTCACTATGGCAACGAAATAAATTTCTATTTGAGATCTTTCTTAAACGCCTGAATAACCTATTTGAGATTTTAGTGAGATATTTCTCATCCTAAGTGTGTTGCCAAATGCTAGATATCGCCGATTTTAAATAGGCATATTAAAATGGGTCATAAACTTATTTCTTAACTCATATATGATGGACTGAGTTGTTATATGAATTAGTTATATTCAATAAATGGATTTAAACATAATATGGGTCATAAATAGGTTGACAACTTATTTAGACCCAACACACCTCTATGATTCTCTTTCATTTTCTCTCACCCTCACTCATTTTCACGCTCACTCACTCCGCACTTTCACCTCAGCTTGGGTTATATGCTATAGTGGATGTAGTTGATTTGGGACCAAGACAAAAAAAGTGCTTCTATTGAAGAGGCCCACCCTTCTTGTCTTACATCGGTTACGAATTTTTCTAGATGTGGTTAAATATAAAAGTGTTTTAGGAATATGTGTCAAGTCGGTATATGTTGCGTATGTATCGGGTCGGGTATAAGTCGCTGAATTTGCATTGCATGAAAAATGGATAAAAAAAAAAGGGTTAAATGAGTCTATTTAAGTCGGATCTTTTTCAATTCGACTCGATTTACCTATTTGACGAGTCTAATTTTAACCAATCCAACTCCTTGTCCAAGGCTATTTAAACACGCCTTTAGAGGCATGGATTAAGCTAAAGGCGTAGGAAGATTCTTTCTGAACTTGGGGAAAAAAAATCATCGGTTAGCAAGAGCTCTTAGGACACTAATCACGCAGACAAAATGCCATCTCCACCTCCAGTCAAACCGCAGCAATGAGAACAGATAAGACGGTCAAGCTATCATCATGTCCATGTCTGGAGATACCACCAGATCTCTCTCTGCTCACAGTGTGTACAGATACGCTGCGTGACCCGTATGGCAACCTGGTCTTCTTCTCCAATTAATTAGTCAGCAATCGGGCTTTCATTTAATAAGCCAACGAAGAAGAGCTAGATTTTCGGTTCCTCTTGACCAGCTGAGCAAAAAGCAAAGGACACCCACCCACAATTTAAAAATCGAAATGCAACTTTGTTCTGCACATCTCCCGAGACAAGTTTTACTTTTTTTTTTTAATGGCAGGACAATGTGAAAAAGATGGATGAACGAGGGAATGCCCCTAATGGGCAGAGTTGGCAACGTCAGTGGCTTCTCTAGCTCGAACTGGCGTTATTACTATTTACATGTTATAAAACAGAATTCCCCATTGCTATTATACTGGATAAAGTCAAGAAATAAAGGACCACCCTCAAAGGAAAAGCTGAAGCGCAAAAGTAGAGAGCGGTGAAGAAGGGCTATAGTTAATTGTGCATTAGTGTAGTTGATGAATTCTTAATTTACAGTAGCAGTGGCGGTGGTTAATCATCAAGAGCTCTCTTTTTGATGCAAGCGTGGGTATAAATGCAGGGAGTTTTGCTCTTGCTTGCTTCCCCCCACCCCCTTCTCTCTCTCTTCCTTCACTTTCTCTCACTTTCTTTTTTGTGTTGACAGTGTCTGTGACAGATTTTCTTTTTCCCCCTTCCCTCTGAGCAAGAAAAGAAACAGCAGGAGGGAGTGGGGGGTTTTTGAGTGGCGAAAAGCTCGAATTCGATGGAGTGTTCCGTGAAAAGATTTTTGGAAATGGAGGAGAGATCAACAAAAGCAGAGCAGAAGCTGAAATGGGTATCTCTCTCTTGCTACTTTTGGCTGATTTTCTTTATAAAAGAAAAGTTCTTGGGGCTCCCTGCTTTAAGGGTTCTGTTAAAATTCTGACTAGGGTTTTGAATGCTGCATTTATTGTACTGAAATCAATGTGTGGCTTTCTTTTGTTTTTTCATCGATTGACTGCTTCCTTGGACTTTTCCTCTGTGTTCCCTCAGGCTCTGTGTCTCTGTGTTCATCATCTTCCTTTCTCTGAGTTCGTCTATCTTTTTCGTGGTGAGGGCTTCATTTATGTCGTTTGGTACTTCAATGTTTCAGTACTTGGCTTTTCAAAAATGTTTGCACTCGAAAGTTCGCAACGAGTCTGTGATCACTTTACACAAGTCGGTCGTGTTTCTTTGTGACTTTGATGCATATGCCTTCACAACCCTTCTCCCTTTGGTTAGCTTCATCTGGTTACATTTCTTGTTTGTTCTATTGTTCTGGGTATGCTCTGTCTCTGTGGAATATTGTCCATCCCATTTTTCCAGCTTCACTTTTTTCTTTTCGTGAATTTCTTGTTGCTCCGTTGTCTGGTTGAAGTTTAATTAGTTGTTCTTACAATGTCTTTTTTCCAAAATTTCACATACTATGTTTTTTTTTTTTGTGCGTATCGTTGGTTAACTGGGTGTTAGTCTACTTTCCAGGTTCACCGTTTGTTCTGGTAGAGGCCTAGAGATAAGAAACAGATTCCGGGTTATCTTAACAAGAGAAACCTCGGAGGTAGAGAGATAAGAAATAGACTTAGGGTTGCTTAACCAGAAAAACTTGGGAAGGACAGAGACCTCGCGCAGGCTGCGGCTCATTTGATCGCCCAACAGTGATGGACTCAGATGACAAGGATAAGTTTGAGCCGGCTAAACAGAACGAGGACCCTATGAACTTCAATTCAGCTAGCATTTCCTCAGACTGGCAATTCTGCGGTGCAAATCTTTCAAGCGCGCCAATGAATTTGGTTAGACCGGGCAATTCAATGGCTGTTTGTAGGGAAGATCTGATTGGTTCCTCTTCTTGTTCCTCTGCTCCAATGGCAGACTCATTTGGCCCAGCCTTATGGGACCACCCCTCCACCATGGAAAACTTGGGTTTTGTTAATGTTAGTGCCCAAAACAATTTAAACACTTCAAATCTTCTGGGAATTAGAAAAGTCGGTCCTGAATCTGTTAAAGGTGATATAGGATGGAATCCACCGAGCTCAATGCTCAAAGGAGGCTTGTTTGAGCCAAGAGGACTCGGAACATTCCCAATCCCAGAGGGCTTACCTCATTTTCCTACCGACTCTGGATTTATAGAGCGTGCAGCTCGTTTCTCCTGTTTTGGTGGAGGAAATTTCAGTAGTATGGTGAACCCTTTTGGAATTCCTGAAAATGCTGGTCTTTACCCAATTGCTGGGGGTTTGGTGCTCGGACCACGGGATATCTTGCCGGCTAGCTGCCCAAAGCCAGTGTCCGGTGCACAAAGCGAGAAGAATGAGATGAACGTTGAAGCTTGTAGAGATGTTCATTTGGCTGCTACTCGGGGAACTCCTCAAGGGAGCCCCTTAATAAATGAGGGTGAAAGTGAAAGCTTTGCTAGATCACGTGGTGAAGCAAAACAAGGTGCCACCGCTGGGTCCAGTAATGAGTCTGATGAAGCTGAGTTCAGTGGCGGTGGAGGTGGTGGTGGTGGTCAAGATAATCCGTCCATGTTAGAGGGTACTGGTGGAGAAGGTTCTGCTAAGGGTTTTGACTGTAAAAAGAGAAAATGGAGTGGAGAGGTAATTTCTGCTACTAATACTTATGATTTGTTTCATATGAAAGTTGTCTCACCTGCATGGTTTAATTGATCTGCAAATAGGATGCCGAACTTGATAAAGGGAAAGCGGCCCCTGAGCTTGCTGAAACCACAAAAGATGACGGTAGAACTCAACAGAAACTAGAAAATAACCCCAGCTCCAACACCAGCAAGGCCACTGCAAAGAATAATAAACCGGGAAGTCAGGGTTCAGATCCCCAAAAGGAAGAATATATTCATGTCAGAGCCCGAAGAGGCCAGGCAACTAATAGCCATAGTCTTGCTGAAAGAGTAAGGTTCCAACAATGAAGTAAATCCATCGAAGCTAACTTTTTTCTAAAACTTGGTTGGACTGATTAGTGTTTATGGCGATTGAAGGTGAGAAGGGAAAAGATCAGTGAAAGGATGAAGTTTCTCCAAGATCTGGTACCTGGATGCAGTAAGGTAAAAAAATTTCATGGAAGTCGCTTCAACAATTATTTAACTCAAAGAATGCCACTACATTCTTATTTTGCCATTCTGGCTTGTAACAAAAGAACTGTGTGTTTTTTTTAGGTCACTGGCAAGGCAGTGATGCTGGATGAAATAATCAACTATGTACAATCACTTCAACGGCAGGTTGAGGTACTGGAATATGACATGTTGACATAAGTTTTCTTTTGCATTACGTTTACCGTTGTCTCTTTGACATCTGCTTTTCTTATACTTCTTAGGATTAATCTGTCTTTGCATTTAGAAGCATTGACATTAAGTGGCTTGCTCTTAGGATGAAAGTTAATACTTTTCGAGCTACTGCAAATGATTGGCGATTAATGAATGTCCTTTAGATGAACTGGGTGTCTGAAATTTTATGGTTTTCTATCTCATACTTGGTTTGGTTGTCTCCTGTTTTGCAGTTTTTGTCCATGAAACTTGCCACGGTGAATCCAAGGCTGGACTTTAACATTGAAGGACTCCTGGCTAAAGATGTATGTGATGCTATATCAGATGCTACTGTACTGTTTACTGTGATTCAGGGATCTACTCAATTCTCTTCAATAACCTTCTTTCCTCTTATCTGAATATGAATTTTCCATGCAGCTTCTTCATTCAAGAGCTGGTCCTTCATCTACTTTGGGACTTTCACATGACATGCCTATGCCATTTCCTCCAATGCATTTACCACCGCACGGACTTATTCAAGGGGGCCCTACAGGTATCGGGAGACCTGCTGATCCATTGCGGAGAGCCATGCAGAACCAGATGACACCATTGGCTGGAGGTTTTAAGGAGCCTTCTCAGGTACTAACTCTCTCAGGAAGTTCCATGATGCATTGCTTCAATTTCGCGTGCTCTCTTTTCTTGGCAATCATGAGAGTTTTGACTGTGGACTATAGAGTATAATGAGGCACAATGATCAAGAAAATTATCCCTGAAGTCGGCCCTTGATTAGTGGGAAAGGCTTTGATATTGCTGTTGTTGTCATACTGTTCTTCTAGTGTAGAAAAGGCTTGATAATTTTAATTTCCTACCAGAAGATGCCCAACTACATTTTCTGCACTTGAATCTTATCGTTTTTGTCTATTTCCAAAGAGCTAGGTGTCCTATACTGTAGTTTTAAGTTCATAGGCAGATGGGGAACATACTAGTAGCTTTGAGTTGATAGCAATATCTCTGTCCATCTATTGTAAGAGGACCTCAACTGCCAATGAGAAATCACCTGTTAAGCTTAAGAATCTTTCATCTCCTTGATGTATTT
Organism: Lenwebbia sp. NSW1173648; assembly: GCA_029784005.1. Classification (NCBI taxonomy): domain Eukaryota; kingdom Viridiplantae; phylum Streptophyta; class Magnoliopsida; order Myrtales; family Myrtaceae; genus Lenwebbia; species Lenwebbia sp. NSW1173648. Next base: position 6,500,306 of record JARCGZ010000011.1, read on the forward strand.
CGAGAAATTTGTGCCCCTCATTTCAATGAGATCCGTGTTTAGAAAAAAGCAATATCCATGTTCCGAGAGAGTCTTGTTAGTTTGAACCACTCAGGTTACTCTGAAAATGTACTTGTCGCCGAAGTCTCCATGATCACAATTTGGTTAGTCTTACTCCATGACATTTTTTATTGCAGCTGCCACACCCATGGGAGGATGAGCTGAACAATGTTGTCCAGATGGGTTTTGTGGGCAGTGGTGGTTCTGGTGCTGCCCCAAGTGGTCAAGATGCAGAGGGTATTCTTATGAGTTCATCTCAGCTAAACTTAATCACTCTCGCCTCTTTTGAGCAAATTACGAAGTTTTCAATCTTCATTTTGCAGGGCCTCCCCCACCACCGAGTCACACGAAAGTAGAATTGTGATGTGATTGCATCTAAATTTTATGCCATATAACATCCTGTACAGCTTATCCTACACTCATCAGCAACCACAGGAGGTGGATGAATTTGCTAGGCCTCTCAGCTATGTGGGCTTCACCATTATGCAGTCCCATATTGAAGGATCAAGCTTTTGAAGTCGCCTCACGCAAAACAATGGAGGATCACTATGTAGTCAAGCATACGGCCTCTAGCAGATTGTCGGTGAAGTGGTTTCCGATACTTAAGACCCACAAAGTGCATCAAGTTTTTGATTGTTCGTAAGATTGGGTGGTCGTCCTACATTGATGCAATGATATTTGCTGTCGGGAGCCAGAGAGTGGGTGCGGAGAGGTTGTGGTTTTATCTTCTGATGACGTTGGGAGAATCAGGACTTTCAATTGTGGGGCTTCTCTTCTCCTTGGTAACAAACACTAAATTTAGTGAGCTGTGGCCAATTCTACCAGATTGCTATGCAAACCATGCCCATCTTGGTAATTGTCAAATGATGATATATATATAAAATGAGAGATGCATTTTGATTAAGCTGATTGATTACTTTTACACGATTGTTTACGACACTGCGATGAAGACGGAGATCTTTTAGTATGGTTTATGGAGGATGTCTGTAAATCAGCTTCTCTGCAAAGAGCATCCCCTGAATACTAGGACTCAAACCATGTTGGCAAGATGATTTTGACCTTTTGCATTCTGGAATGTTTTCAGATTCAATTTCATGTCGGTCGAAGGAATTCCGATCGCGAAAAGGTAATTTTTCGCAGAGTATACAGATTCAATCTCATGGTGGAGCTTTAGAGTATTTTGGGGGTTATCATATGATTGCAACTGTAGAAAGGATGAAAAAATTAGCCCTTAAAGTTAAGCATAAACCTTGTTAGGCACAATGAAGGTGCAAGAAAACTATCCTTTATGTGCAACAAGGTAGTGGAAGAGAGAGACTATGCTTGGAAGTATCTGTATACGCCAGCCACCGACTTGGCCAAATTTTTCCCTATTCAAAAGGGAAAATTTCAAATAAGATCTCGAAGTGAAAAGAAAAAAAAAAGAGATTTAAAGTAGACCTCGTTTCAATTGAACTAGACCGACGGTGAGTAAGCTTCTAATGCTACACTCAGGTCCTGCCGTCTCCAATTTTCTCCCCGCGGGGACATTTTTCATGTACTTTTTTCGCATTCTTTTTCGTAATTATTTATGGATCTTAAAAGCATTTACGTTATTATATGGTCCGCAATCTTCGGCATAATATAATACAGTTCGCGATAGCCATATTTCGCATTAAATCACCTTGTGAACGAAAAAAACGAAAATCCAGATCTTCGACACGATAAACATGGTTGGTAACACATATAGCTATTTTAGTCAACTTTTCTTTCGACGTTAAAAGGCTGCATCATTATAATCTTCCAATGAATAAAGGAATCACGTTCTTATTATTTTAGTTCTGAGATATTTGATGTGGCCTCATCATTACCGTTTTGTTATTGTTATTTCCCTACGTTAAAAGGTAAGGAGACAAATCTCGACCACCTTAACTTGTTAGAATACCGGTAAATGATCTGAATTGCACAGCATTATATGATTAATTGATTTCAAATTTGAAATCATAAACAGTTTTAGGTTGTTTAATTAGACTTCACATTTTCCAAGTTTTTCGTTATTTGACTTTTATGGTATGCTTTCCTGAATTTCTTTTCCCGTCATATGCGGCCTAGGCATTTTTCTACCGCCTCGGCGTGCGATAAAATGACTCGCCGGACTCCAACGGAGAAAGAAAATGTCCGGGAGCTCCAACCACTACTGTTCCTTACCGAAGCTCTGCTTCGACACCCGCAATAAAAACCAAGCCAAGAAGCTTCATTGTTTCATCATCAAGAGCTTGACCACTCCCGAGACCATCCTATCCAACACCCTCGTCAATACCTACGCTAAAGTCGGCAATCTTAAGTACGCACGCCATGTGTTCGACCATATTCCGCAACCGAACCTCTTTTCCTGGAACACCCTCCTTTCTGCTTATGCGAAATCGGGGGATATCACCAGGACGCGAGAGGTATTTGAATCGATGCGGAACAGGGATGGAGTGTCGTGGAACTGTCTCATTTCGGGGTACGCGAACAAAGGGTTGGTGATTGAGTCGGTGAAGGCCTATAATGAGATGTTGAGAGGTGGGAGCGCGAATTTGAACAGGATCACGCTCTCGACGATGCTCATATTGTCTTCAAGTAAGAATCGTGTGGATTTGGGCCGGCAGATACACTGCCACGTGATAAAGTTTGGATTTTGGGAGTATGTGTTCGTGGGTAGCCCTTTGGTGGACATGTACTCGAAAGCGGGATTGATTCACGATGCAAAGAGGGTTTTTTATGGCATTCCTGAAAAGAACGTAGTCATGTATAATACAGTGATGACAGGGCTTTTGAGATGTGGGATGGTTGAGGAGTCCCAGCGCATATTTTGTGGAATGAAGGAAAGAGATTCGATCTCATGGACGACGATGATTACGGGATATGTTCAGAATGGTTTAGAAAGAGAAGCAATCGACTGGTTCAGAAAGATGAGTTTTGAAGGCTTGGTAATTGATCAGTTTACTTTTGGGAGTGTGCTAACTGCTTGTGGGAGTCTGGTGGCTTTGGAAGAAGGGAGGCAAATCCACGGATATGCAATCAGGACTGATCACACCGACATTGTCTTCGTAGGTAGTGCTCTCGTTGACATGTACTGCAAGTGTAAAAGGATCACATATGCTGAAAAAGTATTCAGAAGAATGACCATTAAGAACGTTATATCATGGACAGCAATGCTTGTGGGGTATGGTCAGAATGGGTTGAGTGAGGATGCTGTCAAGGTATTCTGTGATATGCAGAAAAATGGCATTGAGCCCGATGAGTTCACACTTGGGAGTGTGATTAGCTCGTGCGCGAACCTAGCAAGCGTAGAAGAGGGTGCACAGTTTCATTGTAGAGCCTTGACTTCTGGCTTTATTTCATTTTTGACAGTTTCAAATGCTCTCATCACCTTGTACGGTAAATGTGGAAGCATAGAGGACTCTGATCGGCTGTTCAATGAGATGAGAATCAGGGATGAGGTTTCCTGGACAGCACTTGTGTCATGTTATGCACAGTTTGGCAAAGCTAAGGAGACCATAGATTTGTTCGAGAAGATGTTGGCCCAGGGATTGAAACCAGATGCTGTCAGTTTCATTGGCGTTCTTTTAGCGTGCAGTAGAGCAGGATTAGTTGAGAAAGGACAAATATATTTCGAATCAATGGTCGAAGATTACAGAATTACCCCGATTGCTGACCACTATACTTGCATGATTGATATTTTTAGCCGATCAGGAAGGTTAGAAGAAGCCAAAAATTTTATACACAACATGCCCTTCCCTCCTGATGCAATTGGTTGGGCCCAGCTGCTGAGCTCATGTAGACTTCACGGTAATATGGAGATTGGGAAATGGGCAGCTGATTCACTGTTAGAATTAGAGCCACAGAACCCAGCGAGCTATGTGTTACTCACAAATATCTATGCAGCAAGAGGGAAATGGGAATTTGTGGCCCAATTAAGGCGGGGTATGAAAGAGAGATCAATAAAAAAGGAACCAGGATGTAGTTGGATCAAGTATAAGAACAGAGTACATATCTTTTCAGCTGATGATCAATCGAGTCCTCATTCAGAACTTATAACTGCTGAGCTGGACAAGTTGACTGCTAGAATTATAGAGGAGGGTTATGTGCCAGACATGAGCCCAGTTCTCCATGATGTTGAGGAGTCAGAGAAACTGAAGATGCTAAATCGCCACAGTGAAAGGCTTGCAATTGCTTTCGGATTAATATATATTCCTTCAGGCCTCCCAATACGAATTTTCAAGAATCTTAGGGTATGTGGAGATTGCCACAATGCAACAAAATACATATCTAAAGTCACTCAGAGAGAAATAATCATGAGAGATGCGGTTCGTTTCCATCTTTTTAGAGATGGAACATGTTCATGTGGAGATTTCTGGTGATATCTTCTCGGTATGATATTTGTTCAAGGGATAAGACTACCTTTCGTGTTACCATGAGCGGCAGAGATTTTTTTTTGCATGGATAAGAAGGTTACTTAAGCATTTAGCTTCTTCAGCATCATCTTCATAGCTACCACGCCAAGGGCAGTGAGTATTTCCTGAGAAAATTTCCGGGGCTTTGATGCCAAAGTTGAGTTTTTTCTGCAAGATCCTCGCGAAGTACTTGATCTCAGTAAACCAAGGTACCCTTTTGTGTGAAAGGAAACCTTGATAATGAACATTCATCTTGATTTGGTGAGGAAGTGCATACATTATAGAAAGCTCTTTGTTTTATCAGGAGGCGTGCTGAGAAAGAGGAAAGAACAACTTTCTTCAGTCAGAGTTTTGGCTACTTGCTCTCTCAGGACATGGAGGTACTAAGGAAAGAGGTCATTATTTTCAAATCAAAATTACTTGCATTTTCTTTTGAACTCGTTCATTGTACAGCTACAATGGCGATTATTGTTCTTTGTCAGATTATGGATTTACAACATGGACACAGGTGTGCCTTGAACTCCTTACGGATGTTAAAGGCCGACTCAGAAATCAGTTTGAAGCGCGATAGCTGCTTAACCTGTGGCAATTCATTTCCATGTCACTGAAAACACGAAAGCCATAGAAGGAGCAGATCAAAATAATGGGCTATTGTTGGTCATGGCAATTTTCCTCCGGATGAGAGAAACTATCACAGGCTGATTTGTAGGGGAATGTTTGGTCAGAGGTCTTCACGTTTTGGAGTTCCTCTCCTTTGTCCAAGGATTAGAATGATTGTAGAGACAATAACTGACAGTCAATGAGGCAGTCTACCGCTTTCATGTCAGAGGAATGTACAGCAGAAGTACACTCAGTAACTCTTGCAAAGATGATCACCTATCAATGCCACAACCACCACAATTTTCTGTCACTCAGTATTGAGTCACTCCGGGAGAGTCACGATAGATGAATAAAAGTGTACAAGAAGAAACAAAATGTGGTACCGAATTTCTTGACCAGTGATTTTAACTTGTGCTGCTGTTCTATCGTTTCAAACATGGTTGATTATCAGTATCGCTGAACCCTCGCAGATTACCAGTCGGATATGTTAGTTTCATTTTATGGTGCACTTACATTCACTTTCTGTGAGTTGGAACATGGTTCGCATTGCTTACTTCAGTACAATGACACCCACAGATCCCCGAATTTTCACCAACTATTCATTGTCGTCTCTTACCAACTATTCAATGTTTTCCCTTGGAGGCTTGGACTTTGTTTGGTCATGCGACTCCTTGAGCTAAGGTCCTTTTTCATTCACGCTCCCTTAAAATTAAAATGGGCATTCCAAGAGACGAGGTTCCCAGCACTACAAGGGTGTGGAGAGGGTTTAATATATACCGACGCCGCAGCGGACTTGCGCCGTCCAAACACAGCCGCTTCTGAATTGGTTTGTTTCAACCCTTTCTGTGGCGGCTGCCATGCATGGCTGTTCTACATCCGGACTTAAAGCTTGTTTTTTGGTTGTAAACAACAACGACGACGACAACAATAAGAACAATAATAATAGTAAAGTTGCTATAATGAGGATGATTATTATTTTTAATATCTACGTAGCCGCCTTGAGAATTGGATTTAAGCTTAGTGGCCTGAATGGTAACTTGAAGTGTCCAACGGAGTGCAATGCCACTCCCCTCCAAAAGAGTAAGAAAAAAGGTATTTCAGTTCATAAGATTGAACTGTACTAAGGGTTGGGCATAACTTGTCGCCCGTATCTGCTCAAAATGGAGTCCAATGCCCTTGCCCATACTTGACGAGGGCAAGTAGCCCTTGCTCCATTTGTGAATCTTTGCACTTTTGAGCAAGCCTTTACACGATCGTGTAGTATCGACAATACTTTGCCATGATAATTTTTTGGCATTTGGTCGCTCAAGGACCAAAACGATTGTTAATAAATAGCATTGGTCAGTGATTTAGTTGAACAAGAAGAAGATTCATGGACAACATTTAACAACTAATGGAAGTTCATGGACTTGGATTCGTCCTTCCTTCCTCACTCATGAAACTGGAAGATTTTGAAGTGCAAAGGTTAAATATTTTGAATCGAACGGGGCGGCTTATTACTTTTGTACACCTGGAGTGCAAGAATCACACTGCGACAGCCAATTCAATTCGCACATCCGCATGCAATGTAGTTGGAGACAGCTTTATATGTAATGTTGAAACAAAAACTGGAGACTAATCAAATTCTCATATCACAGTGGAAACAAATCAAAATGGGCTAGGACGTTCTTGTATTTTCTGTGCATGGCAGCAATTGCCTCGTATCAAAATCTAGAGGCAACAGAACGTTCGCAAAGAACATAGATTACAGGTACCTATCGAAAGTCGGTACGCTAGTTTCCAATTAAAAGAATGGTACAATAATGAAAACTTCCAAAACATCACCTACGACTTGGTGAGAAATCCATCAGTTGTTTTCCGTCGTCATCTGCAGGAAACAAGTATAGGACCGTCCATAGTAGTTATCAATTTTTACATACCAGTAGGATCCTTCAATCAAGTCCATCTGGTTCAATTCTTGTCAGTTGCAAAACCACAATCATCTTTGAGAAGCATGAGCTTTCTTTGAAGTTGCTCATGACTGATTTCGTCGAATTCTTATTGCAGACCAAGCATGTCAAAGTGGCCCTGGAGTTCTTCACCAATAACCCCTGTGGTATATGTATGCATCATCTTGCATCCCTCGAACCTCCGAGAACCTTAGGTCCAAAAGGGATAGATGTGAACTTCAAAATTCAAGCTGGAAACTTGAAGATCGTTCGCGCGCATTATCTTTATCTTCCTGGACATATATACAAGGAAGTCATCATGTACATTCTTCACGAGGCCACATTTTGGCCTCCTTTCCTCTCTACCACTTCAATTATGTGCAAGGAAATTGCGTCACAGGCCTCCAACCAAATGCCAAACTGCTGTCACCTTCGGTTGAATGACACAGTTGCTGAGAACAAGTGATACCAGTACACGTGCGTTGCTTTAGTTGAAGAAATAGGGGGACTTCAGGACCTCTATTAGATCAAAGTCTCCTCTCTCAGGTAATGGAGGGAAACGTGAATCAGGAAAAGATTTCTGGAAACTCTCCAACAACTGCAGCCACAGACCCAACGAATAAAAAAAGAATCATCATAGAGTATACACAAGGGTTTAGTCATATATCTAATATGCTCTTTAACTCAACCAAAAGGAATGCACCCACAAATGGGGGGTGCATTTGCTATTCAGAAAACTAGAAGCCTGAAACACTAAACTTTCGGAGGATCTAAATGAGAATATATTATTGTTAAATGAAACAGATAAAAAGCATGTTTTAGTTGTAAAAGGACCTGCAATAGTATCTCAAAAGAAACCTTCTAAACACATCAATGTCAGTCATTGATGCTAGTTAATCCCAACCAAAAACGGAAAGAAAAAGTATAGTCAGATCCTGGTATCAAACTTCCCCACTGTTTCAGTGGCTTCTTGGTATATAAAAAGATGCTGAGGAAGAATAGTTTTTGCAATTTTATCCAAATGTCCATCTAAGTTGTCTTTCAATTTGATAATCAATAGCAACATATCCCTCTTTCCTGAAAAATTCACATGACATTACTACCGATGTGCTGTATGTTACATATCTATTAACTTTCTCCAATTTCTAAACTGAGCTATCTGATTTCAGCATAGCTGATAATTCCAGAGAGATTGACAGATATGAATGCATAAAAACGAACATGTACTTACCTTTTATTTATCAACGAACATGCACTTACATGTAGTAAGCATTGTTTACCAGAGTTTGAAAAACAGGACCGGTGGATGGACTGTTCAATTGATAGACCATATGCTTAACTCAATTGGTCCATCAGCTTTCATTTAAACTGCTGATTCACGGTGACATAACTAAAAATGCTAAAATTGTTTGCAACCCCATCATAGTACCGCAAATATAAGATGGCAGAGTGAGCTTACCCAACCTGGATCAACAGAAATTCTATTTTTTGGCATTCTGACTTATTTCTTTTTCTTTACCTACTGAAATTTATATGTATAATATCGTGAACAATTTAGAAGCAATTTATGTTGTGTGCCAGGGTACTCTGCCCATTTAAATAGCCAATGGAACGATCTTGATTTTAGCACCATTTATTCGTACAACATACAGAAAACTGCAAAAAACAAAAGGGAAGAAATGCCAATACCTAATAAACATTATAAGATAGCATTTCAGGCTTGTTGAAATGAAAAAGGTACTTACATTCTCAAGTATAGGTGCCTCATACAGTTCAACAAACTTCTCCCTCAGAATCTTGTTCATTTCATCCACATCGCATGCGTGCGTCCAGTAAGAATCGTGGACTCCTGTCACCAGATTACCGGTAAAGAATAAGAATAATTCTCACAGAGGGTAAAAAATCCACAAAAATAAGTAAATATGTACGACCTGCAAAGTTTAAGCCAGCATCTTTGCATGCAACAGCAGTCATCATCATGTGTGAACCATCAAGGGAGTGGACAAAGTTTGGAGGAAAAGCCGTCCTCTGCCGCTTTACCATGACCTGGGGAAAATTACAAAAAAGAATGTTACATTTCACTACAGATTGTTTCATATGACCGGTGACCGTACTTTTGTAAAAGCACCACTGGGCGGTGGTGATCGCACCTTCCCTCCGGGTGTCAAATCACAGCCTATCCTAAGAACTACTTTTGCTTCATATATGTCTTCGTCGGATAGTTATTTCCTACTGGTCTTTAATTAAATCACAGTTGAAAAGGAGTTTTTACAACAACCTATTGCATGGCCAGGCAATTTAAAAGGTTCTTTACAATAGCATGCTTGACATGTGAGGTCAACGTTCACAATGGTGCCGGATGCAAAAAGCAGCTCATATACATTTACTGGTGGTAAGCCACTTAATTTAAAAGGCTATTAATTGAAAAGAAAAAGAAAACACTACACCTCAATTACCTTATCAGTTTCTCTTTGTAGTGTCAACACCTGGAGGGAAGTTCTAATCTGCAGGCAATTCATAGTTGGATCATTCGTACCAGATGTAATAATATATATGGGGCTGTCTGTAATAAAACATTCCTTCATAAGATTACCAAGTGCCTTCCCAGCTGTCTATAGGGTTGTACAACAGGCAGTCCCAGAGGAGTGGTCCACCTAACTGGCTTATTTTCTGAGGCTATTACCTGTTGAAATTGGACTTCACCATCAGCACTAAAAAGAAATATCACACAAACTAACAAAAACATACGAGTACTGAAAGCAAGAAAAAGTCTTGGTTAAGAAATGCAACATGAAAATGAGAGAGAGAGAGAGAGAGAGAGAGAGAGAGAGAGAGAGAGATCTTCTACTGTGATTTACAACTTGCTTGTAATTGACTGTTGTCGTTATTTCTCTTATAGTTCTTACTAGTGCTTTTAACAGCTGACTAAATTGATTACTCTAATTGACGCATTGATGACCGATATATCAGTTCAGTATAAGAACACTAATAAAAGTTTTATAAACCACCGACCAAATTATTTTACATCAATCTCATCTTGGCTCATGAAAATCTACTTCATCTACTTTGCGTTTTAATCTTCACCGGACTTCAAGCAGACATTAAATGGCAATGAAAGCTGTGAAATCTGCATGCAGCACACACCTTAGCACATTCCCCCAACCAGCCCATAATGCCTCTTGCAGCTTCAAACATCTCTCCCAAGGCAGTCAGTGTGGTCTGCTCATGCATAAAATCTCAGTGAAATTGAAGATTAATTGAAAAGACAACCCTTAAAGTGTGAGATTACTTACTTTTGCAACATAACAAGATGCAGCAAACAGCTCATCATCTTCTGCAATAGCGTTGCGTTCCATCAACCTCCTCTTGATTTGGTCACGAGCACCAACATAGGTGACTCCGTAAACTGAAGTCATCACAGTCTGCTTTACCAATTTTCTGTCTACCTGAAATAATTCAAGTCATGGTGAGAAACTGTTAGTCTTAGCATTTAGCAGAACGACACCACGAAATTAAAACAAGAATAGTGTGTTCATAGCCTGCTTAAACATCATTGAACAATCATTTCAGGCGATTACTTTAACAGGTGCGACCTGATCCAATAAGCAGAGAGGCATCCAGTCTCGCAAGTCATTGATAAAGGTCTCCCAGGGAATTCCTTCACAGAGTCATAATGGAATATTTACAATTAACCATTTCCTTCTCATTTTCCACTAAGTTAAATGTTTGCGAGGTTGGGATTTGAACCCTTAACTTCACATCAGGCTGTCCCCAGACTCCCCAGTCTCTTTCCCGCCTCTTGACAGCTCAGTGGCTTAGATTGTGACGAAGTCCTTAAACATTGCATTGGTTTTCAATGAGTCCGTTGGCCTAATTATTCATGGCACAGCTGACATCTGGTGCCTAGCTTTCCATTAGAAACTGTTGTTGGATTACGGCTTCTTTTCAACAATGTATGCAACTGTTTGCATTGCCACCTATCTTAAAACATGAATAAAAAGATCTACCGGATGAAAATAGACGGTTGAGTTTTTTTGCATGATATAAATCTCCACACATACATCAAAGAGACCGGACCATGAATTTATTAATCTAACTTCTAGTTTGTCCAAGTGCATTGCTTCAACTAGCATTCCCTGCTCAAACCTTAGTCCACCCATTTCAGAATCATGAACCCATGATACCTGACTGATTAATCGCCTAGCATGACGGGCATTTAGATTTGTTGCAGGGTCTTTCTCCGCATCCCTCTGCATGATATCGACAACCCTGAGACATGAAAAGAATAGGATGTAAGCCACATTAAAATTTTGTTCCGATTATGGCATATTTATATCGAAAAAATACTTAGAACAGTTAGAGAAAGTGCAGAATGTTCGGGTGAACCAGAAAAGAAAAAAATTAGCAAACAGAATAAAAGCAACACCAACATCAATATAGGCATTTTCAGTGATGTTTGGGAGTGCTTCCGAGGAAAAGTGGGTTTCTTCTGAAAAGATAGAACAGCTCCAGCACAGTATCTATAAAGTCTCAAAAGCAAGAGCAGTCAGGAGCCAAACTAATAAAGCTAATTTTCAAGAAACAATTTGGAAGTGGTCAATTTCCCACTCCACAATTGCATTACAAGCCGATCATTATGAAAGCACTTTCTAAAACCATGGCATTTTGAAATATCATCTGCTAAACCCTTTTTATGGCCACATCTACAGCACAACAAAGCATCGAAGATATCTTAGGAACCCCGAATGCATTCCTTTCCACGATGTCACCACTGTTGGCAAAAGAAATCTCATTTTAGATCTTTATATTGCCATCTGAGATAACTCTAGTTGTAGATGTGGTTCTTGCTATACTCACAAGATCATGCTTTAAAAAGGTTTTTGCTTGTCCTATCTATAAGGTTGCCAAGTTCAGGGGCCCCTGAAATAGCACCTCCAACTTATTCAATCATTGATGAAGGTTCTGAACATCATGCTAACTCACTAACCTTGGCCTATTTCTACAGTAGTCATCAACCTCATTGTTGAGAGAGAGAGAGAGAGAGAGAGAGAGAGAGAACCTGGAAGCAATTTCTGAGTAAACATCAGCAGGTTTGTCTCCAGCAACCAGGTTCACTGCAGCAGCTCCCAACTACAAAATAAAGTGGTATATCTTCATGGAAACACATCCAGATGACCAGGACCAAATAACATATTATACAGATCGCATAGAGCAATATCAAAGCATTTACAGTATCAGTCACTGGCTACTTCTCCAAATTTGGAAAAGAATAAGTACAAACTTCCACAAAAATGAGCTCGTTTTATACGACAGGTACTACATACTTTAGGGAAAGAAGATTGGACTGCAGACAAGGTCATGTGGTACTCCAAATCCAATAAGAATATTAAGTAAGACATTTCCGAATCATCTCTGAAGCTGATTGTGACAAGTAGATGCATAATGTAATTAATAGCATTAGGAGTTATCATAGAAAGCGCGTGTGTGCTTCCATTTAGGGAATTCTCTTGATTTGTTGCATTAGGTGCCTACATATGATAAATCCAACTGCAAACTCTAGATAACTTCAAAAAATTGAAGTGTATGAATTGCACAGAAGCATACATGGTACAGTTTGTGATATACAACACACTGCCCTCAAACAAACAGTTCAAGTTAGAACTACATACAAAATTCACTTTAGAAGAGATACAGCTAGGTGCCTACACATGATAAATCCAACTGCAAACTCTAGATAACTTCAGAATTGAAGTGTATGAATTGCACAGAAGCATACATGGTACAGTTTGGGATATACAACACAATGCCCTCAAACAAACAGTTCAAGTTCGAACTACATACAAATTCACTTTAAAAGAGATACAGCTAGGCAAGGACAATATGGAAGTATGGCATAAAAATACTGCAGTCTTTAAGCAAAGAACATTAAAAGATCTTGTTACCTTATCCCTCCCAAGTGCAGCATAATGTTGCAAGCCATTGCATGAACCATCCTTGTACCAACAACATCCCAGGTTAAGTTGCACTGAATATGTACCAAAACACAAAAAGCATATACTATACTATATAACCAGATCAACTTTCAACTTCAGTGGACAGACTGACAACATATTAATTGTATACAGACAGACATGAATTTGAATGTAACAAAAACATTGATGCCACGAACATAATAGTGAATGCACTTAAGCTTAGGAAGCATAATATAGAACTGCATGAAATTTCCTCACAAAATTGCAGCATACGCATCCAGATGTCAATACAGTCAGTATGGTCAAGTCGAGAATATTTTCCACTATCGAACTATAAGAATCGATATTCATATGGGTAAAGGTAGCCACACTAAGAATAAACAGACAACGCCAGCACCCAGTTAAGAAAAAAGGATATTCAGTCAAATGAAACTTAGATCTTAAGATGCTTAAGAAAGATAGAGAGATGTGGCTCTATGATGAGGGTTTCTAGATGGCTTATGCAGTAAACAGCTTGATGCATAATAATGATGCCATGGCCTCTTGATATCAAATTAGACTGCTATTTCATTTTGAACGAAAAGCCCACTAATAGCAATTGCCACAACCACTACTGAACTACCACTCCTTATTGTATGTCAATTCAGCAACATGCAACAGATTTTTTCTCAAGTCTGATCGAAATCTCAATTAATCACCCACTCCATTGAATATGGGGTTAAGTTTCTCCAGACCGGAGAGAATTGATGCAGAATGCTTAATAGATGGTTTGAAGACCTTTGGAAGGAGTGTTAAATTTGGAAAGATTGATTAGATAATTGACCAGAAGTCTTTTTTTATAAATTAGGAGTTAAGTTTCCGATTTCAGTTTTAGTAGGACATTACGTTCCTATTTCAATTACATTTCTTTCTTATAGAGAAGATGTACAATTCAACTTTGCAAGAATTTGCTTCGGGATTGAGTGATGCAATTCTTCTCTTAAGTGTGATGCTTAAGAAATCCTAGGTGGGATGCTTGGGAAGCTTTGGGTTTAAACCTAAAGATTTATGCTTCACTATGGGACACATTGTCCTACACCACTAAAAAAGTTACACAATCAAATTGAGTGCCTTGGGGGTTCTTTTTCCATTGGTAAGTATCAAGAAAACGACTTGAAATAGAATTTACCAAGAATCTGTTAGCACCTAAATCATATGAAGATCTAATATACAGCAACAATTATTTTGGAATTTGCCAGTTTGAATAAGGTCCGTCGTACACTGCGATATTTTGGAATTATACGCATGGTGTAACTATTTCTCCATCTCGATGATTTTTTTGTTTTACTCATGCTCCAAGATTCCATAATGAAACACTCTAATGAGTTCTAGACACTACACAGATCACATCTGCATATGCCATCAAATCCATCTGTCTGTTGAAGAGAACTTGCATCAAAAGAAAGGCCGGATCTAAAAGTTTGCAGTATTTTCAGTTTCAGAAAAAACTCATTCCCACTGACAAACAAATAATTTGCATTAAAATTTTATTTCTGGCATGGCGAATAGTTCATTAAATTCAATGTATAGCTATAAAATCTTTTGCACGGACAAATTACACCGATCATGACTCAACACCCAATTACCCACATAATTACGTATATCCATAAAAATGTGCAGCATACGAAGTCTTGAACCTCAATACTCATTCGACCAAAATAAAAACAAAAAACCTCAATACTCATTGAAGCAATATGTTATCCCTTCTTAATTAAGTACCTGGTGAATGGGCATATGTGAAAGATATGCCTCGGGAGAGGAGCTTCGTAATGCTTCTGTAAGATTAATACACACTGCCAAGCATTGAAAAGGGTCCTCTGCTTTCAACCACCAACGTTTTCCTTCAAGAGGCCTATCCGCAGAATCGAATATCTCATCTAAATGCTTTTCAGTGAATGCAATTCGATCCTCATAGGACTGCTTGTCCACACCAGCAGCATACAGATTTGCCAATTGAATCTTTAGCCAGCGTAAGCCAGAATTTCCTAGAGGGCGTCCCTCAGCAAACTCAAGAATGCCTCGACACAGATCAGAGCCAAGATGGTTTAAATATGGATGCATTGGGTATGCACGACCACGGAAATCGAGGCTGTGCGGGTAAAAGAATCCCTCTTCATCCTTCAATTTGCGTGCCACCTTCTCCCACCAAAAGCAAAATGATAAGAAGTAAGCCAGATGTCTGGCTAATCAATGATGAGTGGTGAACTCAATTTGCAGGTGAGATTCTTACCGCCAATTTAAGCTCAATATCACAACGCTGTGAATGTCTCTCAGTGTTTTCCTTTTTCACGGTTTTTACTTTCCATTTCCACTTTCGCAATACTGATTCATCATCCGTGTCAGGTTTTTCTGGCAAGGGAACCTTCACCAAGGAAATGAAAAGGGAAGATTAATATCTAAATACGATTATGCTCATAGAAAGGTAGATAGAAAAGTTGAACAAGTGTAACACACATCTTCACGGTCAACTAGGCCTCCCAAATGACCTCCACTAGCCCAAATCCTGTCAATGACAGCAAGTGCTCTTTTGTTTACTCTCCATTTGGTGTTTCCAAGGGTATCCAGGGCCTGATACACAGGATTAAAACAGGAAACAATAACTAAAGAGAGATCTCCACAAATTAAGACTTTGTTAAAAGAGTAGCAGTCTCTGCAAAGGGGATGATAAAGGTATTTAGTGAAAGATCGGCATTTGCCAAGCAAAACAGAAGCAGAAGCAGAAGCATTCAAGGTTCTCAGATGACAGATATGAGGCTTGGCTTTTGTAGAAAGAATATTCCCGAAAGAGACTAAATAAGATGTCTTTTAATTCCCTACCTCAAAAACACGCTGTAACTGATCTGTTGGTGTCCTCTTGATAGTTTCACGTTGTTGTCTCGCCCCATGCGTACGCATAACATAGGATGGTAAAAAGAAATATGCTCCTTTATCATAACTGGAGAAACATTGGCATTTAGAGAGAGAACAAATAACAAGCAACAATCAGCACGGAACTCTCAACAATGATATCCATGCAAACAAATTTACTGCATAAAACAATAATGTCCAAATAGGCATGTCGTTCCTAAGAAAGGGCAAGGAGAAATCTACTCCTTTCCCTTTCTACAAAATTGAAAGGGAAAAATGACGGGATATCGACAGTGTAACTTGGACTGCTACGATTATAGAATCTTACCCTGTCCATTGTACTGGCGGCACCAACATCGGCATATAAGGAATCACCATATGCCTCGCCTGTCGTGAAAAATTAGGCGTCACTAATTTCAATTACTAAAATGACACTCCAAGCTTCACATTTAAAATTACTGAAGAAAAGATATGCAGCAATGTGAAAAATTCTAGAGGTAGTGTTGTTCTTACACTTATCTCAAGACCCCTACGAACCAGCGGGTCACATTCAATAACTCCGTATCTCCTGCTACCTTTCCTAGAGAAAGGATATCCAAAGTATTAGTATAAGCACGTGCAACATATATTATATATATGTATGTTTGTATGTATGTATGTATGTATGTAAATATATGAAAGCATTCTTACTGAGCATCTTTTGTTAGCGTCTTAAGGACATGGCTGAATGCAGGACGAACATCAGGTGGCCCGTCTCCTAATTGATCTATTGGTGGTTGTATATACGCAGTTTCCAGTAATAACTGAATTAGACGACAGCCAATCTGGAAAGCACAATAGCCAGCATCCATTATTAAGGAACAGGACCTTCACAGTAAGTACTTAAACAGAAGAGATTTCTTCAGATGAAACTACACAGACCTTGACATGGTTTTCCTGACCCCAAGGCTTCGACTCATCCTGTGCCTTCACTAACCCTCTTACTTGCAACACCTTCTGCTTTTTCATCAGAGTACAAACCCTTTTTCTTAGCTTTTCCTGTTCTTCAGTAGGCTGACCTTGAGATGTCTGAAGATCAGATTCACCTTGAAGATCCTTACTTTTTGTGGACTTTTTCTTTGTCTTCTCCAAAAACTTTTGTAGCATAGCCTGTTCAGACGAGGATGATCAAAGTAACATCCAACCACCATATAGGCACCTGGGTGTCAGAATTAAGCTCCAACCAACTAGAAGGAATATGACTTGTCTTTTGCATTCCGACAGCTTGACATGATTTGATGATGACAAGATGAAACGATAGCAAACTCAAGGGGAAAAAAGGGCCTTTTCTCCTTGACTGGTTCGGTAGATGAATCTAATTATTGCAACGCCCCCTAAATTACTTATCATGACATACAGACAAAATTTGAAGAATTAGAGACTGCCAAGCGATGACACTCTTCCAAAGGCTTGTCAACACCAAAGCTTTGCCATTCAACATTTGAACATATCCCAACATCAATTAGTCACTCATGCAATAGATTTTGAATGCAGAAGTATTAGACAGTGAGAAACTGTGTATATAAGTATGATATAGCAATTTCCTGGAGAACTATCTCCTATTCTATTTTTTTGGCCAGAGTGAACTTTAATCGTTTGTACTGAAGTTTTTTCTCTTTTCCCGGCTTCAACGCTAATAAAGTCGCATAACATTATTTCCCACACACCTCATTTTCAAGGGCTTCACCAATCTGGCAAGCAGCTTGAACAACCCGGCAGCTGCCATTCCCTCCATTGGCAGACAGCAAGAGTCCCATAAGCTTGTGCATTGTGATCACAGCCATCATATCTGCTGGCAACTGATCGATAAATGAAGCATGAGATGGCTTCACCTTCTTTTTTCTACAAAGCTCCTGCTCCGCCACTATCGCATCCCTCAAGGGCTCAAACCAACCGAGGAACAGCGACTTCACGTACGGCAGGTTGGGCGCCAGCTTCTGCTCGCACATGTCCGTCAGGAGCTCTTGATACTCCCTCGCCGCATCCTGCCACGCCTCAGTCTCCATCTTGATCTGCCTCCTCTTGAGCGTGAAGTACTTGGACATTGCCATCCCGCCAATCCTCTTCTGCGGCGGCGGCGGCGGCGGCTGGGGCAGCCGCCACCTTTGAAGATTGGGAGGAACCTCAATGTGCTTCTTCATCTCCTCCATCAGCTCCTGGACTTCCTCGGATCCCGAGAGCTCCTCCTCCGTGGTCGAGACGATCGCTTCCGCAGCACCGGCATAGTTCCTCCAGCAACCAAAAGGCTCAGGCGCTACGAAATCGTCCTTCCGCAAAGGCGTCGGCCACGCCATCCGCCGAAGAAGCGGCGACGACGAGAGCCATGAATTCAGACCGTTTTGGGCCTCGAATGCGAGTTTACCGGAGGAATTGGAGCTCTTAGGAGCTAACGATGAAGCGGAGGCAGGAGTGAAGTTGAATTTCCTGGAAGGTGCTCGTCTGCCCAAGTTCCTCCACATCCTGTTTTTCCTATTATTATGGTCGACGAATCGAAATTGAAAGCAGCTCGAAGAAGAAGAAGAAGATTGTGGAGATGGAGTGAGAGAAGATGGGATGGAAACGAAATCAAGAGCGAGACTGGTCGAAGAAATGAGAAGAGGAAGAAGAAGAAGAAGAAGGGAGGCTGTGACGCCGCCTCGCTAAAACCCTGCATAAACCTATGGCTATGCTCCTCCTTTTCATTTCTCTTCAAACGTTGTAAGAAGTACACGCCACGCGACGTCGTTTGGCAATCTCTCTATAGATTTATTCCATAAGCCTCACGCAAAAATTCTAAATTTAAATTGATTTTCCTATTTTTTGGAGAATATAAATCTAATTCTGAAAAAAAAAATAGCTTGAATTAGAATTTTCATTTTCTAAAACCATTCCCTATTA
Source organism: Lenwebbia sp. NSW1173648 (assembly GCA_029784005.1). Taxonomy (NCBI): domain Eukaryota; kingdom Viridiplantae; phylum Streptophyta; class Magnoliopsida; order Myrtales; family Myrtaceae; genus Lenwebbia; species Lenwebbia sp. NSW1173648. Next base: position 6,519,065 of record JARCGZ010000011.1, read on the forward strand.
AATTGCAAAATAAGGATAAATATGTAAAAAAAAAAAAAAAAAATCTTCAACAAAATCCAATCAATGACCTATTTTCTCACTCTCCTTTATAAATTCACTCTGTCATCTTTAGTAAGAAGTCAGTTACTTTCTCTTTTATCTATATCGTCTGTATAATCAAAGGTAAAATACTTTCTTTGCACAAAGTATGTCAACATGAAAAGCGATCCTACATTTAGTCAAGTTGGTAAATAAGATGCAATTTTCAATTGAATTAGGAATAGGAGAAAGAACAATCATTTGTAGAGTGCATAGAACCATATTTTGCTTAAGTAAGGTGAACCATCTATAATCTCATCAAGACCACTGGTGTTAGCACCATGGGAATATAATTCCTCCAATTGGCCAATAAGTACCTAAAGAAGATGCATAAAGTTCCCCAAAAACACATCATCAATAGCAAAATTTCACAGGCCATTCAATCACCTAATCTGTGGGAGTACAAGTGCAGGGTGAGACACAATTTCACTAGTCTTTGCCAACCCATAAATTGTATAAATCTCTTCTTTGCCTTTCCAATCCCACACCACTTTGGTCCAAAGTGGCACAATTTTGCCTAAGAATGTGGTACTCCCAAATATCTCTTCAATCTAGAGATCCTCTCTTAGTCATTCCAAGGATCACTCTCCGCCCTTACTTCCGAGGGCTCTACCACCTCGGCCTCGGCGACAGCAGGTTCTGCGGCGCTCGATTCAGTAGAACCTTCCTCTGACGACTCCGTGGCTTCTTCTTCTTCTTCTTCTTCATCTTCCAGTCTCCCCCATCTCCCGCCAAGAGCCATCGCCATCATCTCGTATATCTTGTTCCCCAACTCCGCTGGGCTGTCGGGCTGTTCGATGGGAGCAAAGAGGTTGGAAAATGTTAAAAGATAAGTGAAATGCCCAAATGACTCCTATTTTGTTACGAGTTCATAAGTATGATGTCTAGAACATAGTTCAAAAGGAAGGCGGAATACGAGCTTACAGTAAATCCACTGGAGATTAATGCGGTATCATATAGGAGGTCCACTGCTCTCTTGGCATCGGAGCTGTCTGGCGCATTCTTGCAGGCAGCCTGCAATCAAAATTACCACCGTCAAATTTCTGGTCTTCGTACTTATAGACTAGTCTCACATACAAGAAAGTTGAAAACAATGGTTACTCTTCCTTCTTGTCTGACTAGATTTAGAGAGAATAACAGGTAGAGTCGTTTTCAATGAATGCGTTTGACAGTAAACTTGATCTTCAAAAATCTTAGCAAGAGAGATGGATTCTTTGGCATTAACTTGAATTAGTCATCAGAATGTATGAGCATTCAATAAAAGATCAGTGTTACATTTAGGTCTTTAACAATGGGGTGATCGGGGTTGATCTCCAATATTCTTCTGCCCCTCATGAATTCCAAACTTGAAGTGTCCCCAAGAGCCTGAGCTTTCATCAACCTGCGAACGGAGAATCAGCCCGCCTCCTCATATACAATGATATTGAAAATTGACTCTTTCAGATCATACACCAACCTTTCCATATTCGCAGACCATCCAAACTTTCCAGAGACAAGAACACAAGGAGATGAACTCAACCGCTTCGACACTTGTACTTTAGCCACTTCATCACCAAGTTGTTGCTTTATCCAATCGCACAGTAGATTATACTCTTGTTTGGTCTCCCTCTCCTTAACCTCATCCTCGTCTCCTACAATGAGTAGGAGTCGATATCACACCAAAGAATCTAATACCTAGTAAAGAGAAGCCGCGACAAAGAAAGTGCACCAAAAAAAGCTGTAAAGGGCAAGCATTAACCAAGCTCCAAGTCTTCCTTGCTAATGTCGACAAACTTCTTCTCTTTGTAGGTCTGCAGATTCTGAATTGCAATTTCATCGATAGGCTCAATCAGGTAAAGAACCTGCAGCAAAAAAAGTATAAGCAATCTCTAAAAGGAGATGGAATAAGGAACAAACTGAAGGAGACAGATTTACATTCAAGAAAACGATAAAATCTAAGTGAGGAAGGGCCCAGGAGGAGGAGGATGGAACAATGAAATAGGAATAGAAGACCCTGCTCATAGTAGCTATCCATTTCTTGAGCGTTAGACTTTCCTCTTACAATGAAATATCTGAAATCGTTACTTTAATCTTACTGAAGTGTTACCACAGGTCCATAACTCTTGCGTGTAATCTCCACTACCCCTATGGCGGTCCAAGACCGGAAAACACTGCAATTCATCAAGTTCCCTAACTTATCAAAGAGAAAACATTTCACATCCAATTGCTGCCCAGATTATTCAACTGATATTGCTTAAATCAACACTGCGGCATTGCCAGAAAAGAAGGAAACAAAATACTTCTTCCTATTCTTGTAAACGTAAGAGTTAGTCAACCAGAGATGAAGCAAAGACTAAACACCGTCCCCATCCCCCTTATTTTATCATTTATACAGTGCCACTTCGTTTATCAAGTCCACTGCATCAGAACAAAGGAACTAGATAAGGCTCAAAGACACTACAAGCAAAGACCAGGTACAAACCTCAATATCCTTTTGAACCAACTTCTCCAAGAACGGAGCACTCCTTGCACTCTTCAAGCTGTCTGTTGCCAAATAATAAATGGCCTTTTGGTTTTCACCCATGTTTTCAACATAATTGTCCAAGCTCATCAACTCCTCCTCACTTTTGGAAGTGTAGAATCGCAACAGTGGTGTTATGCGTTTATGATTCCCTGAATCCTCAATGCATCCCAACTTCAAAAATCTCCCAAAGTTTTCCCAAAATTTTTTGTAGTCCTGAAAGCACACGAATCAAAGTTTTCAAAATGCAGCAAGCAAATCAAACAAATAGACACGAGAAATCTCTAAATGCTTCCCACCTCCTTATTTTCACTTTCTGAAAGATCTTGAATCATGTCAAATGCTTTTCTTACAAGTCTCTTCCTCATTATTCTTACCTGCAAACATAGCGAAAGAGACAGATGGCAACTTATAGATGCTGAAACTGAACCAGTCTGGAGAATATAATGCTCATTTGTTTTAACAGGGAATTGACAAAATACTATGCAAGCACAACGTTGTACTGAATAAGTAGGAGCGAGCTGTCAGCACAACCAAACAAATGACATGTGGATGTTAATGTCTATTGAGTAAGTCAGAACTGACAAACCATATGTAACACAACAATATGAGGAAACAAAAGAATTGACAACTTAAAACTTACGACTCGGCTTTCTTGAAGAATTTCTCGCGAAACATTGAGTGGAAGGTCGTCTGAATCCACCACACCCTTTACAAAGCTTAAGTAGCGTGGAAACTGCAGATACAGGATATAAATTACTTAAGTATAATAATTCTTCCCAACGGAATATTTAGACACATCAGACAGGCAATGATGGAAACATATCATCAGAACAAAGATCCAGAATAGTTTTTTAATGTGGTTATCAACTACAAGCCGTATCTCGAAAACATGGGGCTTTATGTCCAGTATACAGGATGGCTTGGTTAATCTAAATTGTGGCATATAAGTTTAACCTCTGCTACTTACTAGACTACGCATAAACAGTCCTTAATAAATACCACATCTCAACATAGTAAACCTAAGACCAATCAGCTCATTAATTAAAAACATGGAGACAGACAGGAAGGTATAAAGTAGTGGGGGTTTGCATGTGTGTCTAAGCAGCCACGTGCTGAAACTACTGGAATCACGAAAAATAGCGAGAATGTTCAAGAGCCGTTCATGTTTCATTAACCAAGCTTTTGCTGAGAAGAAGAAGAAGAGTTTCTCTATTCAGTTTGAAGCTGCATTAAAACTTACCAGTTCACCATCAAAATCATCAGAAATGAACACACGCTTCACATACAAGCGTATGTTCTTTGTTTTGGGGTTTACTACGTCTTCATTGTTGAGAGGTCCCATTCCTGGAATATATAAGACACTCCTGAACTCCACCTCACCCTGCACATATTTTGAGTCAAGCTCCACATGAAGGAGAGCATTATGCTAGATGAAGGAAGAAGATTATGCAGTACCTCAGTGGTGAAATGAGTGTATGCAAGTGGATCAAGAAATTCATTGAAAGTCTTCTTGTAGAATTCTTGATAGTCTTCTTTCTCGACTTCTTTGGGGCTCCGCATCTACAGCAGGCAAAGGACTATAAGTTCAGCAGGACATTATTTTCAAGCACATGTTGACATGGCACAAGAGCAAGCAACAACACCGCACTCACAGAAAATTTCAGCAGAAAAGAATAATTTCAATAGCATCAAAATGTGTTATCAAAAGAAGTAATAGAAGGAAAAACAACTAAACACTACTTCTTACCCATATCGGTTTTGTCTCATTGGCCAATTCCCAGTCCCAGTACTTCTCAGTTTTAGTTGTCTTCTTCTTCTTTTTCTCCTCCTGCATCAAAGAAACAAACCCACTTAAATGTCATAGTAGCAGAAAATGACACCATATAACATGAACGAATGCCGCATAAATTACATCTGGCTTTGCTTCTTCTCCCTCCTTGGGTGGCTCCTCCTCTTCGACCTGGCCAAATTCAGATGTTGACATCAGTAAACTGAATGCCACCATTTAAATGAATGAAAAATAGAACTCGCATGAAAGTACTACAGTGACAGAGCGCCTTCTAGCCTAATAGCACATCCCTACCTTATCTCTATGCTAAAACCCGCATAAATTAATCAGTGTAGGTTCAATTTTTAGTCATCAGGGTCAACCAGAAAATTGTTCAATCGGATAATACTGGGCAGTCCACCAGAAAGTTGTCGCAGTATAAACAAATGCATTGTTGACATTATACGCCTATAATTATCTGGGCAAATGAATCAGTTTCAGAGGAAATTACTACCAGAAAATTCCGTATTATACCAAATAAGGAAAAAACAAAGAATTGACTGGGCATTCGTGGTTCTAACCTTCAATTTCCAAACAGCTCTCAAAAACATAGAGAGCATATATTCACAGACTTCAACCTTAGCAAAATCACAGAAAGAAAAATACACTTTGCATACAAAGGGGACCCACCTCAATAGTCCTCGATTTTTCTTGCCATGTATAGATGGGGAAGGAAACAAACTGCGAATAATTTTTAACTAGATTCTGTATCCTTGTCGGCTCTGAAAACTCGTATTTGTCATCCTCCTACAACAATAAAATTGATAGTGTTAAAATACCATTGCAAACAGCAGAAACTGAACAAATACTTTTCAAGAGCTAATAAGCTGATTGTTAAAAATTATAACAAGGGGAGTATCATATAGTTCCCAAGGGACATGAAATAGTGGACAGAACACTCTATCATTAACTGAATTAAGAAAAAGCAGAACCAACGCCATCACATGCCATCTATTATCGACATAAAAGTTAGTACCAAGGTCTTTCTCAAAGACAGACAAAGAGATCAAATGTGTGGGATAAAAGGAGGATGCATTGAAACTTTAAACCACAAGCATGTGGCTTACTAAAGTAATTCTCCTAGTTACACATATAAAAGTTCAAACCAAATCAAAAAATGACAAAGTCAGTTGGTTTTAATGCACCAAATATGCTCCAAGAAATTAATTTGCACAGAAAAGTCATTGTTCTACTTGCATAAGATATGCTTTGACTCTTGACTCTTGAGTATGATAACCTCTTACGTTGACTCCTTAGGCTTTAGTATGATTTATGGACACATATTAGATTCGAACGTCAAACTCTACAAAACTATTTGCGATAACCGCAGTAAATCCTACAGGCCCAAAATTTAATGGAAGCTAATTAAGGTGGATACGTTGATTTTAATGTCCAATAAGTAAACAAAGTGCGCAATCAAACTATCACAATACCCGCAAGTAAAGAGTAATTTGTGTTCCACGACGAAGAAGATTCTCAGGATCTGTCTCCTCTCTGATCACATATGAACTGCTATCAGCTACTGCTTCCCACACGTACTGCTTATCTGATCTTGGGCTCTTTGTCGAAACAACAACCTATTAGCCAGGAAGATTAGTAAAGCCTCAGGAAAATCCTCGCGATGAAAAGTAAAAATCACCATGCCAGTGCAAAAGAATTACATATAGACAAAGGTTTATTAATGGTTAGCTAAAGGAGACCTTCTCAGCCACTAAAAAAGCAGAGTAGAAGCCAACACCAAATTGACCTATCAAACTATTGTCTGCACCAAGATCCTGATTTTCCTGAAAGTAAAAGATTAACGAGTTAGGTTCAAATTTTTGGATATCAATTGTACCAACCAAACTATCATATGATGAAATTCAAGGAGTGGCAAGAGAAACAAGAACCTTCAGAGCCTTCAAGAATTTTGAGGTACCACTCTGAGCAATAGTTCCAAGACAGTCAATGAGCTCCTCCTTTGTCATTCCAATACCAGTATCTCTGAAATCTCATATATCACCATCCACATCCTATGAATTCCTCGGTTATTATAAATTAAAACACTATTGAACTATAAGCTATCGTAGACTTACGTTATCGTGATGGTTCCATTGTCAGGATCTGGCTTGATTCTTATCTCCAAATCACCAGCATCTCCAAGAAGTGCAGGCTCAGTAACACTCAAGAACCTCAACTTATCAAGGGCATCACTAGCATTGCTGATAAGAGGGAAAAAAAGGAAACCAAATTCAGCCATAAATCACAAATAAAGGCGAACTTAAAATCTTCACCGAGAATTCAGAAGTCGTTACACATAGAAACGGAGATATATGTTTGAGTGAAATGCTCACCTGACAAGCTCTCGAAGAAACACTTCCTTGTGGCTGTATAAACTATGGACAATCAAGTCCAACAGACGACTGACCTGCAAAAAATGCGAAGTTTAAATTTATCAGCACAGAAGCGGAGGGTGCAGTCCTACACAATTATAATAAAATCTGGAAGTCACACTCAATGTGACAAATGCAGTGAAATTACAAGTTCTTCGAAACAATCAACCAATCATAATACCTTTCAGAGAAATCCTTGTGTACTACTCTTGTCATTTTAAAAATTGTACATGCCCATCTCCTTCAATATTTCACAATGTTCAGCAACAATCATTGCCAAAAAGTAATCAAGCTTCCATTTCAGTCATCAAGTATGCTCTCAATGTCAGAAATACCGGACATGTAAACTCGAGAAGTCAACTGTGATATTAAACCTCAATTCTAACTCAGCTCACACCAAACAACTGCAAAAACTCAGAATCCTGCGTGATCAATCGAAAAACATGGCGAAACCCACCTCAGCTTGGTATTGAAACTGCTCGCCCGAAGTCTCACCAGCCTCCTTCTCAGCGACCGCGGCCTCGCAACGTATTGAAATCCGATTGTTCCTCCTCTCGAGCTTCCACTTCAACCCGCCGCACGCGAACCCCGTTCTAAGCCCATTTTGCGGCAAAAAAGCGCTCCTCAAGCTCAAAACTTTATTGCTGTTCTTCGGTGAAAACGAAGATGAAGATGATGGGAGCGAAGCGAGAGAAGCATTGGCCAAGCCTCTGCTAAGTGCTGGAGCCATTTGGGACTGAGAAACCCTAGAGATTACGGTTCAGAAATTGCAAAGTTCTTATCTTTTAAAGTGGGTGCGACAAAGAGAGAGAGAGAGGGTGAAGAAATAGGAGGAGGGTTGAGAGAGGGTTTAAGAGGAGGGTTCTAGAAGTTGAGGCACTGGAGAGAGGGAGGCTTTGCTTGGCAGTATATCCGGAGAATTGTAAGGCCTAGATGCTGCCATTTCAGCAGTGACAATATCCTCTAGAAAGTTTTCTTTTTTTCTCCATTTTGGTAACCAAAAGAATTAGGCAAAATTTCAATTAAGGATCTACGTGTTTTCATTTTCTCAAATAAAAATTTAAAGTAGATTTTATTTTAAATAAGGACCTAAACTGCTTAAATTATTTTAAAAAATTGGCCTAGTTGAATGGCATTTTCGTCTTGTACTTTTTCCATTTCCTTTCATTTTTTTCTTTTTGCCTTTTCTTTTTCTTTTTTCTTTTTTCTCCCCCCCCTCCCCTTCCCAAGTCATCTCCGAAGATCGGCGTGGGGCGAGGGCTACCGTCGCGAAGCCGCCCTCGTCGAGCCTAGCCAACCGAGGCGAGGGCAACCCTCGCCTGGAGGCTGGCGATGACCGGGGGAGGGGAGGGGAGAAAAAAGAAATGGCAAAAAGAAAAACATTAAAAAAAAAAAGAGCTCAAAAAAGTAAATGACGAAAATATCCTTTCGGTTCAGCACTTTTTTGAAATAATTTGAGCACTTCAGGTCCTTATTTGAGAATACGATGACACTTCAGGCTCTTCATCAAAATTTCGCCAAAGAACTATTTGGCTCCTCTTTATGTTTTTTTTTAGTGGAGAAAAAAACTTTTACAATAATCAATGCATGTCAGCCGACTTCATCAAGAATTAAATCGTGCGGATCTCACTTCCTCATCAATAATGTCTAAGATAAACTGGTTGCTTTTTATTTTTCTGCTTTTCTCTTTAAGTGCGAGGTTTTGCTATATCCTAGGATTTACTTGCATCATTGCACTAAAAAAAAGTTCATTTGGAAGGAGTTTGGTAGTTAGTGAATCATTGATGGTCATCCAGTCATAACTATGGCATACGACAGGATGTATCCTCATCTCATCTTGTGTTTGCCCAACAAATGAATTGGCTCATGAGATTGATTACCATTGGTCTTTGGCCAAAAGACCAAAAGAGGTAGCGCTTTGAAAAAAAAATGGCCGGAAGGGAGAACTATCGAATAAGCTTGCACAAGGGTCTTCTCTGTTTTTTCTTCTGTTTTCCATTAGGTTGCAGAAAGCTTTTGATATTGTGGATGCACGTGACTCATCTTCTTCACAGCTTCTTGTGCATAACAAAAGCAACCCAGTGGCATCTGGGAATGTTGGCAGATTTCACATTTCCAGTGGAAGAGAACCAAGTGCGTGTAGACAAGCAGCCACCTCGTACAGTTTAATGTAGCGAATGCCGCATTCTTCAATACAGCCTTCCACGACAGAACTTCCAGCTAGCAGATGCAGAAAGAACTGGAAAACAGTAAAAAAGATGCCAAGTAGGTGTATAAACAAAAGATGCCGAGTACTCGTATCAACAAAAGATGCGCGAACACGTGGATAATCAAGTACTCAAAATGACTGGAGAATCTAGAGATCGCCCGATCTCTGGATCCCAATCTTAAAATGAAAATACAATCACCATAGCAACAACAATGTGCATAATCATCTAATCCTTCCACTCTTTATTCTTTTGCACTGGAGCACCGTGAAGATATCTGAATATCAAATGGAACCAGCTAAATAAACTTGATCGGGAAAAGGGGGTATCTGTACACAGGTTGTCACAAGCATTGGCACTTCCCTCAGGCTCAGGCTTCTAAAGCTGTTGGCTTCAAGCAATCGGCATTGCACAACCCGACCGACCTCACCATATCTCCCAATCTGCATCATCAATTTCAAAACCCAAATACTATAAGACCAGTCGCGAACAGTAGTCGTTAACTGCTAGGCATGCAATTTCACAGTAAACAAGAAAAAAAAATCAATCTAACCGGTCAAAGCTGTTCCTAGCTTTCTCCGGCTGATCTGTGCTGTTTCTTGATTTCAGCAGCCGATCCACACTCTTTCTCGATTTTTCTCTCTTGTCAGTGCTGGATCTCGACTTGTCTCTGCTGTCCGTGCTTAGCCTTGCCTTATCCTGCTGCCCAGTGCTCGGCCTTGATTTCTCCCTATGATCGGTGCTTAGCCTGGACTTATCTCTATTCACTTCAATGGCAATTAGAGGAAGTTCAGAATTATCTGTACTTTGTTCAGATACATCGCGAACGCGAGGTAGTTTCTCGATGGCAGTTATGAACTTCCTGAGATGCCTCAAGTACTCGGGGAAGAGCTCCAAATTAGAGTGGTTCCCTCCTTGAAGCCATAATGGTTCATACTTCTCTTTGCACTGCTCCCACAACTGCTTGCCGTGGGAGAAATCTACTACATCGTCTTCAGTTCCCTACATATAAAACAAGACGGGCAAGTTAGTCATAATGCTTCAGCAAGATGTCATTCATATGAATTCATGTTTGTGTTCACTGCTACGGCACATCAGAAAATAAAAGAGGAACACAGAAAACGCTCATCAGTGTCTATGTCGCACCGTTTAATTTGCAGACAAGGTTCGGATGATTTTGACATATCCACGAGATAAAAATCATAAAACCGGTGAGTACTTATCTAAGAGAGTAGATATGAATATCTGAACAAGTGAATTGTTTCATAAGTTTGGAGCCACTGCATCGTGTATTGTGGAGTGCATTGACAAATCGAAAGCACCGTATAAACTCACATGAATGACCAGAACCGGGCAGTTAACCAGAGGAATTTTGTCAATATTCTGCAACAGAGTAAAATTAGTAGCTCTCAAATAGACGATGTGATCTATCTCGGCAAGTTGAAACTATTCTTTACGAGTAATCGAGAAAAGAAATCAAATCGCAACAAAGGCAACCTTATATATGTCAAACCAGAATGTTCTCTTCACGGGATACATGACTCGAAGACCGGACAAGATTGGACTGTGAAGAATTACAGCCCTCAAACAAGGCAACTGGATCGCAAGCTCTAGAGTAGGCCCACTTCCGACCGACTGACCGTACAATATTACGTCTTCCTCCTTCATCCCGTACGTCTCTTGAAGGCACTTGTAAGCTGCCTCTATGTCAGCATATGTGTCCTGCTCGCTTGGCTAATTCAACAGATACTAAACTGAATCAGCTCAACGGGCATCCAGATCTCAATAAATCTCAGCAGAACAAAGAGAAATTGCATTACAACTCAAGCACCACGCTAGTGGACCACAATACTTGTGTCAACCTATGCTTTGAGCAGAAAGGGTAACTTAAAATGGCCATGGAAATGGAATGCTGGAAAACCTGTTCACTAAAATGTCAATAGTGGCGACAGATGAATGGGTGATCATACAAGCAATTGCAAAGTCAAAGTCCCTTGTCTATCATTTGACAACAGACAAATCAGAAGGTTTGACGTACTCGGAAGACTACTATTTTCTCTTGGAAAAACAGATAAGTCCATCACATCACCATGCACTCTACGCCGAAAGACAAAAATCGTACCTTTCCCGAAGACTGTCCATACCCTGAATAGTCATACCTGAATTTGGCACAAGAAACTCATCACTTCCCACGAAATTTTTGTTCGCTTCTCTCTCTCTTTAAAGATAAAAAGATGGAATCTTTTCGACGTACCCAAGAAGATTGACGCCCAGATGGAGGCTGAGCTCGACGAAGATGTGATACATCTGGCCAATATCGGCCGCGTTCCCGTGGGAATAGAGGAGGGCCATGGACGCCGACGGGTTCTTCACGTACATGGCGACGATCTCGTTCCCTCTCTTGGTCCTCAGCTTCATCACGTCCACGTCGTCTCTCTGGGTCACATCGCTCATCCTCAGCCTCCCTGTCGATGCGTCCGCGTAGACGCCGTACGACGGCGGAGTCGGAGGGAAGAAGGCGAACTTCGCCGCCATTGACGACGTTGCAGAACCCATTTATTCTCAGAACCAAGAAAAGCAGACCCGGAGCGAAAGAGAGAGAGTGTGTCAGTGTGTGTGTGTTTCTGGGGTTGTGATCCTAGTTGGGTTGGATTGGAAAAGTCGAAGGACGAAGACGAAGCATGATTGACGTCTGCTATTCGTGTGTGAGTTTGTGTTTCTGAACCAGCGGAGTGGACAGTTTCAATCCAAATGAAAAAGGACAGTGGATTGAGCAGAAGAGAAAAATGAGAACTTTTTGGTGCAGAAGGAGAGAGAAGGAATTGAATATTTGTCGGAGGGAGGAGAGAGTGATTTCCGGCATAATAATTGTTTGGGAGCTGGAAGGGGATTGCGTCCCTATTTTCCAGCTCAGCAATTGGGCAATAAATGATTCTATTTCTTTCTTTTCTCTCCCACAATTGAAATCATAGTATAATTTCTATACCTCTACTAATATCAAGAGAATAATCATCCAGTGATTCCATAGATACTGCTTATAAAATATTTCAACATATCCAAGAGCGATTCTCATTCTAATATTAGGAATGTTATCGGGTTGTCATGCATTAAAGATACATCAATCGATAAATCTCGCAATTTTGCAAAATTAAAAGATTAAGACGGGATAAAGTAAAGGGGGAATGCTTTCCTTACCGGACGGCCAAGCACTGCACAATCTTAACGGTAGATTCACATATCATCGTGTTTTGTATAAAACACTAATTGATTGAGAGATCCTGTTGTCAAAAATAACTGACCGTATTGAGACCGTGAGACTATCAAGTAGGGGTGTACAACCGGACCGGGTTTAGCTGGATCCGGAAACCGGTTCCTGTTCAAACCGGTTCGGGTACAGGCTCTAATTTTTAGGAACCGGTTGGAACTAACTTATTAGCCAAATTATGGGAGTACCGTTTACAATTTCTGATGCACATCGATTGGGTGGTAACATACATCTATTGGGAGCTTTTAGGGTATACAAATTGGTAAAGCACGGCACTTTCATCTAATCGAACCAATCAATGAACATGAACTTTACTCAGTTCGAAAGAGAAAAAGAAAATTCATAAATACTCCGTATCCGATATCGGTTTGAATGGAAAAAGACAATGTATAATTCACATGATACAGTGTGCACGATTTGTTTGGAGGGATAGAGACATCGTATATTACACGGGGCATGCACTTTTTTTTTTTGGCACTGTCGAAGAATAGCCGAGTCAAAATCTATATACCTCGAATTACTTAAAGTGAAGAATTGACTTTGCCTACGCTTGCTTAAATGTATTAAGGTTCAAATGGTTTCGCGAAAAATAAATGATTCGAAAAGTATTTTTCTAGAAATAATCAATTGTATCACTTGAAATAATTAGTTGATGAAAAATATTTTTATTATCGACAACAATTTATGCCAAAATATTTTCGTGGACATTGAAAATATTTTTCATTTATCAGTTGAAATAATTAGTTAATGAAAAATATTTTTATCATTAGTAACAATTTATGTCAAAATATTTTTGTGGACATTTAATATATTTTTAAAGTATTTATTTTTCGCGAAATAAAAAGCGACTAAAGTCGAACCGTTCCAAAACATGACATTTGACTACGACATGGCTCTAGAAATTTAATGAACAAACGTTGGACGGAGAGAGAGAGAGAGAGAGAGAGAGAGAGAGAGAGAGAGAGTTTATTGCCGTTACTATTGTTGAGTTGATGGGGCCCGTTTCCCTTTGAAACCCAATAATTAATAAATTAAAGCATGAATGTGGTCCTAAAGGCCCACGAAGACAGTAGGAATGTCGTCTCATTCCTTAGTTCTTATATTAATGACCATTTTTTTTTTCCATTTTTCATTGGATGCTATTTTAATGTCTTGTTTAATTCTATCTCCTCCTCGCCTCGAAAACCATAGTCTTTCATTCCAAGGCATAACATGTATCCATGCGCATTATATTCGCCTGTCGCTCCCAGAAATATTGCCATCTCTCTACCCACTCACGTCAATCCGACGAGCCTCTTACCCATTCTTATTTTATCACGGCAGGGAGTAAGTTAAAATAAAAAAAACTCGCAATGGTTTTAGGAATAATCACGCTCGAAATGATGACTTCCACCACGTCAAAGTGACATTCTACCGCTGAGTTATATCCCTTCCCTGCTCCCATCAAGAAATAGAACTGACTAATCCTAAAAGACAAAGGGACGAGAAACTCAATGCCACTATTCTACTATTCTTGAACAACTTGGAGCCGGGCCTTAGTTTCACACGTACAATTTTTTTTTTTGCTTTTTCTAATAAAAAAATGTTATTCCGATTATCTCTAGTTTTAGATAGCAGAGGAAAACGATTCATGCCAAGCTTATTTTATGATCGACATCCTAAAAGCTGTTTTCTATTTGTTATAGGCGTCGAGCTTCCAATTTCATGAGACGGTTATTTTCGATTTCGAGAAGTTGCTAACCGTAGATAGGTCGCCATTTACCATTCATAATGCAAAGTTGCAAAAAACAGTGCCATCCCTCACTACTAGTAGGCACATACATACGCATCCGATATGAAAAGCTTATCGATCACGGCGAAAAAAATGATTGCTGTAATTACTTGCTTCCCACCGTATTGAATACTAGTTAAAAAGAGGAAAAAAGACGCCACAATTGTCATAATCTTCGTACGATGCTCGCTTGAATGTCATAATTTTTTTTATCACTTGAGTGCCTAATTTATGTACGAGCTTACTTGAGTGTTGTAATTTTTTTTTGTCACTTGAGTGCTATATATCTTTTCAACTGATCAATCAAGTGTCATAATATTTTGAAAACGTTCACCGCAAGTATTATGCCACGTCGGATTTTCGACACTTGGGTGAACGATTTTAAATAAGTTTTGGCACTTAAGTGGTCGATTGAAGGTTATGGCACTCAAGTAAACGTTTTTAAAACTTATAGCACTCAAGTGGTCGAACAAAAAGTTATGGTCCTCTAGTGAGTGCCGTACAAAAGTTATGACGCTTGTAGTGTGCTTATTCCAGTTGAAAAGACATTAAATCACATGCAAAAATCATTAACTACTTAAGCAAACTTAACTTTTACATGCTACTAATATGGTGAAAATGTTATTCAGTAATCAGTACAATTACTTAGTACGCTGTTACTCGTTTTCCATCAAAATATTGTCAGCCAGGTGAAGATGTTACCAAGTAGTGATTGATGGATTGCAAGTTACCTCTTCTTAAACTTACTAATCCGTATTACAGATAGTTTAGTTGGAAATTAATTTTAATCTCAAGAAATCTGTTAGCAACATTTAGAATTGGAAGCAATTATACATATGTTTATTTTATTTTTTGGCCAACAGAAGTATAGGTTGGTTGAAAAGTATAAAAATATATGTTCCCTTTAAAGCTCGGCAATCATAAAATAACATGTCAGCGTTGAGTATAGTGATTTGCCGTTCAAGTCACTCAACGCACCTCGCCTGACCATTTCTTCTCGATTGCCTTCTCTTGCATCATAGCTTTTACATTGGACTTGGACCACCACTTATGGTTAGATCCGTCGAGGGAGCGTTTCATGTTTTATAGTCAGTCTCGCCATTTTTGGATACAAGCAACACATAAAGGGCTCGGTATGAACATATTCTCGGATGATCTTTGCCAATTCCTAGCCCGTATGCGATTCGATGACGAGCAAAAACTTGAATTATTACCAACAGCGGCGCCAATGTTGGGTCGGACAAGAAAGGAAACAGAATGTCTTTCTGCACATGTTAGGATTCTCACACTGAGGTTATGTTGTCCATTACTGTCCTGATGTATCTAATCACACCAATCTGATTTCTGAGTATGGCTCACACATTATTACTGGAGAGATAAGTGCAATAGAAGAACTCGTTGCAAACGTGCAATCGAATCCTAAAACTTGCTAATAATGCGATCAAATTCTAAAATTTGTCGAACGAATGCAACGGAGTCCGTTAACTCCGTCTGATTCGGCTAACAGAAGAAGATGAAATGACTTCTATTATTACTTTCTTAAGACACGGGGTGGTGGTGTCATCCCCTCACGCTGACAAGGTCGTCCTTGACTTTCATTGTCATTTGCGGTCCTCTACCCAAAGTCGGGCCACAACAAACTCGGACCTGGTGGAGCCAAATTTGGCTCTACCCTTGTCGACAGAGCCAAAATCCGCCTTGGTTGAAGGCCGCATAACCAGATTTGGTACCTTTGCCGAGTCGACTATGGTGGAGTTAGATCTAGCTCTGAGCTTGTCTGTCAGAACTCGATCAAGTCGGAAAAGGCTCGGCCGAAGGCAATGAAGTTAGATTTATATCCTCCATCGACGGGGGCGAACCCATTTGGCTCTGTGAAGAGAAATAGAGGGAGAGGGTCGAGAGCAGGAGCAGATAGGATTGATTGGTACGGAATCAATGGCGTCGTTGGGAGGGGTTAAGAACGCGGTTGGGCGGCAGATGTGCAGCGATGGGCGCATCAGAACCAAGGGAGGTCGAAGAGAACACGAGATCGATTAGATCTCATCAAATGAACGGATCTAAACAGGGATATAGGATGAATTCATGAGAAAGCACAAATGCTCATAATTTCATTGAAGTTATCAACTTTCAAAAACTTTGATTTGCTAAAGGATTGTATGGAGAGAGCTTTGGGAAATCTTCTCCAAGTTATTATCATCCTTGAAAAAACAACGTTTCCATGCTCGAAAATGCAGTGCAGTGGAAAATTCTGTGTGGAAGGAACCCTGTGTTGAATTGAGGGTCTATTTTGTATAATAAGATGCTTTAATTCCAAGAAGCCTTCAACTCGTTGCTATTTTTCAGTCCGTCCAAGTAGAGATTTAAGTTGTAAACCCATTCCATTGATGGTGAGACGAGAAGGGACGAGAATGGGGGAGAGGGCTACGGTGGCATTGCACGAGGAAGAAGAAGGTGCTAGACCAAGGAAGAATATGCCACATGAGCATCTCTCTTTTCAAAAGAAAATAAAAGATCCCACGTCCGTTCCACGTGTCTTAAGAATGTAATAACATTTTCCGTTAGCCAAGTTGGGCAGAACTAACGAAAAGACTTGATTATACCAATTTGACAATTTTTTAAGACTTGATTGCACTTTTTGAATATTTAAGGACTCGGTTGCACTTTTACGATAAGTTTTAGGACTTTTGGTGCACTTAACCTTAATTTGCGTATCACGGAAACTCAAAAGAACGAGTAACCTTACGAAGCCAGAGCTTCCCTATATTCATGGGACGGCAGTGGTTGAATGGCGCTGAAACATTGCGATGATCTCGTCCGCTGCTTCGCTTGGATGAAATGGATCCCAGAATACATGCGAGTTCCTACAGTGGCACGGGATTGTATTGGGGACTCACGCCCCGTTCCATGGCCTTCGACGACACAGCACGACTTTCTCAAATCTGATAACCCTGAAAGATAGATTATAGTCAGCATCTTTATGAATCAAGGCTAGAGATACTTATATGTAACACAACAACAGGCGTCGAAAATCGAGTTGCTAGACCCCGCTACTCATCATATCGAGCAGGATGCTTTCTATGTGATGGTTGAGCTTGTAAATGTTAGCGGAAACGAAGGAGAGCGTCTCCACGGCGGCCGAACGAGAACATTGCCTGAAAGCAGGACGACGACATGATAAGTGTCAAACTTTTCCATGGTTTTAAAAGGTTCCTTTTCCTCGTCCAATAAGGGAAGAGATTTGAGTTTCAGCTGAGGGCGAATCGCTCCAATGGATTCGGATAGATGGGCAAGTAAGGCTTTTAGGAAAGACGAATTTTTACTTCCAGCCTCTCTGTGTGTCCGATACCCCAACAGGTAGAAAGAATATATTTACTGAGAAAGGAAGGTTATGCAGAAAAGTAAAAAGAAGCTGAACCGACGAGATAGCGTCAGAAGCTAGGTACCATTTAAGATAGGGGTGATTGGTTTTCGAGTTGGGTCTGTTCACCCTAGAATCGGAACCGGAACCGGACTGGTCCGATTCAGTCCTGGTCGGGTTCCCGAGTTGGACCGGTCCGGTTTAGGTGGAAGACTGGTTCCTAGACCAAAGGCCTATTTTGATATGGATATGAACCATTAGTCTAGCCTGTAACAGGTATGTCTCGATTATTCAGCAAAAATGGGAGAAACGTGTGTTGAAATTTAATACGCGAAAACTAATCAGGATCTTGCAACTAAATCAATGCGAAAAGCCCAGAAAAATAACGAGGGACGATAAAGGACACCAAAGATTTACGTGGTTCGGTCCGAATATCGGTACCTACATCCACGGAGAGAGCTAGCAAGAACAATCCACTATAATCGAAGAATCGGAGTCACAATCGCTCAATCGCTCATTTTTTCCATACCTAAATTATAACTAAATTTAAAGTGTTTATAAATAAAACAACTCAATTGGATGTAAAACTCACGCACAAATCACCATGTATGGCAGCCACTTCGTGTGTCCGAAATAGCTTCGCGTTCCTGTACTTGAGCGGCTCAAGTGTGCGGTTCTTTTTCTCTGCACAAAAGAACCCTCTGACCTCTTTTCCAAGAATAGCACGCCTGAGACTAAAAGAAAGTGCATCCTTTCACCTAGCCCAAAAGACGATTTTACCCCCATAATTAATATAGGAAAGTCGGTCCCTTCTTTGTCCTGTAGTGGGCAGAAAACCTTTTCACGTGATCTTTGTGCGTGTATAGGAATGCTAATCCAAAATAGGATAGTCGTCCATTAGAAATTCTTATCTTTCTAACAGATTCAGCTTAACAAACTGATATCCAGGCTCAAACTCGAGACATAATTTAATAAGTTGATAGCAAGCCGACATACACACCCACATTCAGGAAAGACCACTCCACGATGTCACATCTTTGTAATTTGGAAATCGTAGTCTATCAAAATAGGAGTAAAATAGCCTAGAATCGACCATTCCACGTAAGAGACTTTTAATACACATTAACCATAACTAGGGTGGTCAACAATACCCGAATAAATCCGAACCGACCCATTAACACCCCCTAGTCATAACTCGGTGAATTTTATTCTCTAAAGCTCCAACCGACTTGGGCATCGAAGGGTCCCAAAATCCATGCCCGGAGGACTTTTTTGTCTGTGGTGTGTCAAGTGCATAGAGCCACAAGCCGATCAAACGAGGAATTCGCGTGAGGAAGGTTGAGCTGCGGCTGTTGTCACTTTTTCTTGAGTCATAATCTATCTCAATCGAACACTTAATGGTTAGGCCAAACCATGACAATGGGTTTTGACAGTCCAAACAGGTCTACACATCACTTTGACGAGGGCCAATCGGGTCGAGTTTGCCCGGATGCACAATGGATCATCAACCCTAAAAATCTTCAAGTTGGGCGGAAGCCCGAACGTAGAAAAAGAACTGGCATTTAGCCCAACAAACAAGCCTTGGCCGCGCACGACAAATTTTTCTTAAACGGAAAAATTTGCCAGGATTCTCCTTTTCAGCAGTCATTTGCCTTCTCCAAAGTCCAATTCCATGTGTAGAAATGTTCATGCGCTCATGGTTGCGACGAAATTCTGCTGCGCTGGAGAACCGGCAAATTCACGCGCACGCCGCCCTCGGATTTATGGCTCCGGCTTCTGCTGAAATCCGAGACTTCACAGACCATTTGTTTTTGAAGCCCGTCACGGTCAAATGGTCGGCAATGAAAAAAATTTCAAACAAGGATGTGAAATGTCCTCGTCTTCTCAAAAACCTGAAGTGGACATTGTTACAAATAAATGTCTGAAGTGGTCATGTCACTCTCAAAGTAGGGCCTGACCTTTCGGCTGATCGAGAGCATTTTCTTCCTTTACATTTTTTAATTTTTTTTTCCCTTTTTTCTTTCTTTTTCATTTTTTTGTTTTTTTTTTTACTTTTCGCTGTGGCTGGTCTCATGTGATGCTCGGCTAGCGGCGATGCTCGGAGAGAGCTGGGTGAGGGTCACTTCACTCGCTGCCAACAAGGGACGGCCTCGCTTGGGCGAGGCCGCCCTCGAAAGCGCTCGCATGGGGGATGGTGGCCCGATGTAGCGAGGGTCGCCTCACTCGTGGCCGGCGAGGGCCAGGCCCTCGTCGACCGCAACAAAGGGAGAATAAAGAAATGAGAAAAAAGAAAATACAAAATAAAAGATAGTCTAAATTTAAAATTATCTTTCGACGAAAATGCTCTTAAACAGGCGGAATATTTAGCCGGTAGGCGAGTTCGTACCCTTATTGAAAAACTGTCATGGCCACTTCAGACTCTTATTTGAGACTGACATGGCCATTTCAAGCCCTTATTTGAAAAAATGAGCGCAGTTCAAGCTCTTATTTAGAATTTTCACATTGTTTCTTAAGCCCGTCCCGGTCAAATGGTTGACATGACAGCAAAGGGAATCTAGGAAACAATGCTGATGGATGAGATTTCTTTATCTGTGCAGGCAAAAGGCATCCCTCAATCGTTTGTGGAACTTGGAATTTATGAGTAGGGGTTAAGAATTCCAAACGGACCCAGTTCGCTTGCATTGAGACAAACAAGGCAACTAGAAATTTCTCTTCCCTAATTACTGAACTTCACCTGTCATTTGGAACAATGGAACTGCAGTTAACACTGCAACTAAATTCTGCAGCTCCCACCCCCTTCACCTTTCACCTTTCACCTTTAGTTTCATTATCTTCTTCGCCCTCTTTAACTATTACTCTATCTCAGTCTGGACAACAATTAGCCAACAAAATTCAAACCCGAAAACGAAAATAGATCACTTGTGCGAACGACGCATTGTAACCCGAGGAACCAAAAATTTTAGCCATAGGGCGTTCCACGACACACTAAATCGATGAAGCGTTACATCAAACAAGCTAGTATGCAAAATACGATGAGATCGTGCAATCAAAAGGTTGAACCTGGAAGTTTAAACAGTGATTGTAGTTCAATAATCAATCACTGCAGGTGCCGCGCTGCTGATGAACTGTAGCAGCAAAAGAAAGCGACTTCTTCAAATACGTATTAGTACTACTGTTATCCTATCGACGACATCACATCATTCTAGCTTAAGAGGTCAGATGTCATGCATTCTTTTCTGCATTTTCTTTAGTGATCTTTAGAGTTTTCAACCACAGCGGAGGTGCAATGGTTGGCGAGTCTCGATTCAATCTAAACGCAGGTTCCCGAGCATCTTCTAGCTATGTTATTTTTGCTTGAAATTTAAGTAGCAAAAAGGGTTCATACGCAAGGAAACATACCCTTCACCAACCCGCTCATGGTCTGATTTTAGCAACCCACCTTTCTTCTCTCACTGAAAATCCCCCAAAGCCCTTTATAAGTCCCCCATTGATAACCAACCCAGATACTTTCCTTATCCCATCAGAACAATGTCTAGAGCTAGTGTGAGGAAAAATGTTCTGGAGACGAACAAATATCTCAATGAGAAGGATAAGTCAAGCCAAAGCTTCTTGACCAGGCACCTGAAGAAGATATACCCGATCGGCCTCAACCGAAGCAACTCGTCCCTCTCGCTCTCGTCCCTGTCCTTGTCCTTGTCCCAGAACTCCAACGACTCGTGCCTCACGGAGCCGACTTCCCCACTGGATTACAAGATATCGTTGGCGCTACGCCTCATCCGCCCACCGGAGAGAAGATTAGGAGTTACTACGCCGTTCCCTAGGAATGTTCGGTCAGCACAGAACCCGAACATTCAGCCCGGAAGTCCAACTCCAAGTGACGGTGGGGAGGTGAGGAGATGCAACTGGATTACAAAGAGCAGCGGTATGTTTTCGTGTAAGCACTGTTCATGAGAACGCACCTGATGACCTGTGAAGTTTTTAAGCTTTTTACTTGCTGAAACATTGACATTGCTCATGCTACGTGTTAACACAGACTCCATGTTGGAAGTAAAAATAATGCATGAGAAGTGATTAGCTTTGCATGCCTAACTTAATACTCATTGTCACCATTTATTTAATGAAAACCTTATTGCAATACAGTGTTTTGGAATTTGGATGAGTTCATTGCATCGACGATATCCTAGTTTATAGACCTCTTTCTTCACCTCATTAATCGGTTCTTATTATGCGATTTCCTGGTTTTTGTACTTCCGAGACGTAGATTTACTCTCCTAATCACTCATTATCGACTAAGCAGCACAACCCTCTTCGTCGTACGCCTGAACTGAACCAGCCTTAAGAAGAGCGCGAAAATTGGATATGACAAAACACCTATCCTCTAGGCAAAGTCTAAGCATTTGTGATATGCCATCTATAAATTTTACCAAAGTGCAGGGAGTCGTAAGGCAATGTTTCTATTATAATAATTATTTTGGAAGCTGCTAGGCTGACAGTTTGACAGTAGTGTCAGTTATTTCTAACCATACGATCTCCCAATTAATGAGTGCTTTATGCAAAACACGCGGTGATGGTGTGTGAATCTACGGTTGAAATTGTACCGTCCCTGACAGTACTGTCAGGAAAGCATTTCCCAATTATTTTTTACCTTGCGTGGTTCCCAAACGTTTCAAAGAAAGAGCAGCCTGTGGTCGTTAGAGATGAGTAATCAACTGCACAGAGGAAAGTGATGGTCAACCTTATAATAAAATCGACAACTTGCCCAAATTTAGAGTTTTCGAGCCTTCTTTACAAAGCACTGTTCTAGCTGTTGTCTTGTAACCCTCATCTTGATAGGAATATTGCAACGTCATTGCACCATGCCACCAACCATGTAGCATCTTAAATTTTGTTAATGATTCATAATCACTCAGTCTTAAATCTAGACAAGATACCAAACGCGGATAGCTCATTCTAATATATTCTCTTGCACCTACTTCGCGGTGTTAAATATATGCATCCATCTCAGAGAGATGATAGCGAGTATACTAGACTCGATTCAGAGGTAATTAAAATTTTTGAATGACAAATATGCTTTGGATACAGAGGAAGTTTACGTATCGTTTCACGACGAGTGCTGGGGAGTCCCGGTTTACGACGACCGGTATGTCGAACCTGTATCCGTTTTCTCGATTCCATTGCCGGCTAACATTTTTCATTGCTTTGCTTATCGTGGTACCCTACGCTACGCAGTCAGCTGTTCGAGCTACTCGCGATGTCGGGCATGCTGATGGACTACAATTGGACAGAAATTTTGAAGAGAAAGCAATTATACAGGTGATGATCATCGAGTATTAGCTCGTTATGAGACTCAAATTCAATTATACTGAGCAATTATTGTGTCACTGATGCAGAGAAGCTTTTGCTGAATTTGATCCTAACTCTGTTGCCAAAATGGGAGATGCTGAGGTTGAAGAAATATCCTCCAACAAGGCAATGATGTTAGCGGACAGCAGAGTAAGGTGCATAATAGACAATGCCAAATGCATATTGAAGGCAAGCAATTGGAGAACATGTACATTGGTCATGTACTTTTGCCGGTTCACGTTATAATTAATTAGCCGGACATACGGCTGGAACTAATGCAGGTCGCGAGCGAATTCGGATCGTTCAGCAACTACATGTGGAGCTCCGTGAACCACAAGCCGACGATCAACCGGTTCAAGCACCCAAGGAACGTCCCTCTCAGGACTCCCAAGGCGGAGGTCATAAGCAAAGACCTACAGAGGCGAGGGTTCCGGCTCGTCGGCCCTGTGATCGTGTACTCCTTCATGCAGGCCTCGGGCTTGACGATCGACCATCTTGTGGACTGCTACCGATATGACGAGTGCATAAACTTAGCCGAACGGCCGTGGCGGCATATATGAACTGCGTCGTCGACGTGAGGTTGCCATCTTCTTTTTCCCCGCGCGAAGGATCTGGTTTCAAGGATTTGGCCAACTAATGTGTAGACAGTAAGCGACTCTCTGAAACTGAAGTACGTTATAAGATCCTTCATGGAACACCGGCCATGTAAAAATGTTGTCGTCCCATGTAAAAACGCGCAGCGCACATGGCCCATCAATTCGTGCCGGCAACAGGACCCGACAAGATAGACCACTCTTTCTCTTTTTGTTGCTCGAATGGAAGTGCAAGTTAAATTAATAAAAACGCCGATTCTTCTACCGAAATTTGTTCAGCGGATCATGTGATGCAATTGAAGTTTTTCCAACTAGGGCACGCCGGTTTCGCGCAAAATTCACGTTTTGTAAACATTCTTCAAAAAATGATAATTTGTATCACTTACATAAATTTATGAATGAAAAACGCTTTCATTGGCCACGAAAAAAGTTAGCACAAATTATTGTTGACGACGAAAACATCTTTTTTCGACTGATTATTCCAAGTGATATAACCAAACTTTCTATGGATAATATTTTTCAAATCGATCATTTTTTTCGCGAAATAAATGGACCCTTAATGTCCATTTAACGGGTGTTAATGAAACCTTCAACGTTTTAAGTATCACTTTCACGTCGCGGAACATAAAATTGTGAAATTTTCTGGTTGTAATTACGTGACGAGGTACTTGAAATTACTTTTTGATAAAATCCCGTTAATTGCCTTAGCTATTGACAGTGCTAACAAGATAAAACAATTTTTATAAAAGAAATGTCAACCGGAAGCTTTGTCAGAAAGAATATATTATGCTCATACCCGCCAAATCCAGTAACCATTTCAAATTAAGAAAGCCTACTTTTCTTTTTTAATTATTCTTGCAATGAACGATAGCTAACGCATCCCGCGGGGAAAGGGGAGGGGGTCCGATTACCCGAAGGGGAAAGGGCGGGAAAGGCGGAAGCTCGGTCATAAAAAAAAAAAAAACGATTGCTAACGCATAGGTCGCCATACATATTACATACCATAGTAGTGCGACACTCCACGAACAACTACATAACATACTCAACGATATAAAAATCGTGTGATGTATCATTTTGCCCTTTTTTTTTGGGAAAATTATCGAGTTGGTTAGGACCGACACCTAATGGGATAACAACGGGCGTCGGAGAGCCACCTTCCATGGCACGATCTTAAGGGGCTTCTGCCCCGAGAAGTATCCGACCATGGCTCGATAATTTCTTTTCTTTTGGACCGATTAGATTAGAGATAGAGAAACAACGCACTCGACGTGTGCACTATGAAGCACCGACACTCTCTGGAGATCTACGTGTCGTGCCCGATACTCTCTCGATACTTTTCGACATGCGACCGACCCGTTGTCAGCGCTCCAGACACCTTAGCGACACACAAATCTAGCATCCCGACATGTCATTTTGACACACACAGATCAATTTTAAGCATTTTCAATAAATTATGGATCAAAATGTAAATTTAACAGAAATATATATATACTTAAGTCAAATACCCAAGCACACCAAAATTAATATACTTAGCCAGCAAAAAAAAAAAAAAACTAATCGTGATATAACAGAAGAAAAAGAAAAAACTCATCGCTGATATAATTTATCACGTATATATAAAAATATACATTTAATATACAACGTGTCCCAACGTGTCAGAATTCTTTATTTTTTTGAATGACGTGTCGGCGTGTCGTGTTTTGTCGTGTCGCATGTCGGTGTCGGTGTCGGTGCTACTTAGCGTGTGCACCACTTGACACACACGCCCAACTGCGATATGAAGCTGGAGCCCCGTCCTCTTAGGGCGGCTTCTCGGCACGCCTTCGTGGCGCGACGAGTCGGCCGGCTGCTCGAAATATCTGAGTATAGCGAGAAAGGCAAAAGAGAAAAAAAGAAAAAAAGGATTTTTGTAAATATCTCGGGATAGCAAGTAAATTCTTTTCGATTGATTGTCGAAAGTTTGTGCGTCAGAAAACGTAAAAAAGCGAACTTTTTTCCCCAAAACCTCTGTGAGCTCACAGGCACCGCGTGAGCTCACCCGCACCTTATCGCCGCTCCACCACCTTCCTCTCTCTCTCTCTGCTCCCCCCCAATACCCACTCCATAGACAAACCCAGTCATAGCTCCTGCAACGCATTTTTCGTGCTAACAGTTGCTGTCCCAACAGCGTGCGCAAGAGCCCCATTTCTTGTACCTATCGAGCCCTCTGTGTGTGTATCTCTCTCTGTGTGTGTCTTCGCCGATACATCAATTTCATCGATATCACGGCGGTGGAAGTTTTTTCTTTTTGTTTCTGCGTGGCTCCCGCGAATTCGAGCTCGGTGGGAAGATGAGATCGGGCAAAGGAAGCCAGGAGTACGAAGAGTACGAGGAGGAAGATCTCAATTCCAAGAAAGATGGCCCTTCCTCGAACGTTTCGAACAGTGGCAACAGTGCGAATCCCAAAGGTACGGGCTTTTCCGACCGTGTCGCTTCCTGTTTTGGGATTTTCGCTCCCCAATTGGATTAATTTTTCGGGGACGGTAATTTCTTGTTCAACGTGCTAGTAGACGCTTGCTTGTTCCACCGGTTTCGGACCCAGTAACTCGGTATGCGTTGTTAATGACTTGTTGATCCGGAAATGGCTAAACTTTGGGCCTTTTGGAGATATGCGTTTCATTTTTCACTTCACTTGCTGGAAATAGTTTTTTTGTTTTTGTTTTTGTTTTTGGCTTCTTTCGGATATATTGACATGTTGAGCTTGGTTCGTTGCTGAATTGTAGTTCTAGTAAGCGGTATTGGTCCACTCTGATTGTGGAGATTTGCAATTTGAACTGCAGATAAGAGCAGCGATAAAGCGAATGCCATAAGATCGAAGCATTCGGTCACGGAGCAACGGAGGAGGAGCAAAATCAATGAGAGGTATGTCCTTTTGCATCCTTATCAGAGTTCTCGATTTGATTATGTTGTGTATGATCAACCTTCGATGGTGAATTTTGTGAGAGCCTCGTGGTCTTGTCAACAGCTTGACCATGATGCACTGTGTTCGATTGGTGAGAGCAAATGAAGTTGTATTGTGTTATGCACAGAAATAGGGTCAAACATAATCTTGGTCCTACTTTTCTGTGACATTCAAATTGCTTTGCCTTATCAAGTATTGTTTTCTTCTCTCTTCCTTTTTTACTCCGTCAGGATTTATTGTCAGCTCATCTACTATCCCATGACATACAAGTATCTTACCATGAATGAATGATAACTTTCGGATCGATAGGGAGACGTATTTTCATGATGGAACTTTGATTTCAGGTTTCAGATATTGAGAGATCTCATACCCCATAGTGACCAAAAGAGAGATACAGCGTCTTTTTTGTTAGAGGTAAATCGATTTCTTGAAGACTTCCCATTGCTTGTGGTTCCTTAAGATGGTTTGCCTAATTGGTTGATTCTCACTGCCTGCAGGTAATTGACTACGTCCGCTATTTACAGGAAAAGGTACATAAGTATGAAGACTCCTACCAGGGTTGGAGTTCAGAGCCCACCAAGTTGATGCCGTGGGTCAGTCACTGTTCTGGCTCTTGTATTTAACCAAATAGTTTATTGATGTATTTATTTGTGGGCTAGTGTGCGTTTCCTTCAGTGTGCTTCGTCATGGAGTTCTGTTTTGATATATATATTATTATCTGGATATGCCTTCTGTGTGTTCACTCTTCTGTTTTCTGTCATTTCTTTGTTAGACTTGTATCTCTTCACTACCACAATTAGGATCCTGTACCAATTACTGTTGACAGTTGGTTATGGGCCTTATAGTTCTACAAGACAAACGTGTGGGGCATATGTTGATGCACCTTATTCTGGAAAGTTTTTCCTTTGTGAAAGTTTTCTCTTTGAACTCGAGTTACGATTTTTCTTATGGGTAAGTTTAATAGATGGGGTTTCGTGCCCATTTTGCGAGTTGTCTCCATTAACTGCATCATTTGTTGAATTTCTGCAAGGCAGCTTTTGATATAGTTTCTTGATGAATATATTTCATTAAATTAGAGGGACTGCTCTTCATCTTGCTCATTGCCACACAATGCAACGAGAAAAGTTATTGGAAGTGTACTACTCCAGAAGCAGAATGACAGATGTGGAAATTATTTCCTGAACTATGTGTTGAATATCTAGTAATCAGTCTTTTCACACTATTGTGTGAAAAAGCAGCACATCAACATATAGGAAATTTTTCGACCAAAAAACAAAAAAACATATAGGAAATTTTGTTTTCTATTATGAACACTTGTGTTTGAATTTGCTTACTGAGTAGACTCCTCTCGGTAACTTTTGGTTCTTCCTCAAAGCAGAGAAATAGCCATTGGCGCGTTCAAAGTGTTGTCAGCCCACCTCAAGCCATGAAAAATGGTTCTGGTCCTGTGTCGTCTTATCCTGGAAAGTTGGAGGAAACGAGCACTGGCACCACCTCAAACATGCTTGCAAGCTCACAGAATACATCAGAAATTGATCCTGGAAGAGATCTCACAGGCAAATTCATGGTTCAGCAATCGGAGGTAGCTAAACAGGCAATGCACGTCGCTGTTCCTGTACCTGTCTCAGTCCGAAGTGATGATTTGATTTCCAATCATCTTCAGAGACCGTTTCCAGATGCTCAACCGACGGAGTGCACTGCAGACACGGCACCTGATCAGCAGGAAGATCTGACTATTGAAGGGGGGACAATCAGCATTTCTAGTGTTTACTCTCAAGGGTGAGTATGGATGTGGGTCTTTTATCTTTAAGTTAGCAAAGATGGGCCTTATCTTCCCGCTATATCATTACATCGCTTTTCTCAGCACAGGGATTTCCATGGTGGTAGGTTTTTTTTTTTTTTTTTTTTGTTCTCATGATCAGTTTTCCCTCTTCATGTCAAGAAACTGTTGAATATTTGTGCCTCTTCATGATCAGTTTTCCGTCTTCATATCCTACAAGCAACCTGCATAAAAGAAATCTTCTATGATTTGTTCTTCCAATTCTCTTATTTCCCAATGTTGGTTGATGTCGAGATTTTATCAAAGAGACCTCTTGGAAATTTAGGTTTATGATGAATGACATTTTATGCGATTCCGTTATTGGGTTTTTAATTTCTATGTACGAAACTTATATAGGCTGCATTATATAGGCTTTAATATTGCGGTTACTATTTTATCCGCTAAACTTAAATAAGCTGCAATATTCGACATGGGCAGTTGCTTTTGTATTTTACATTGTCAGCGATCTGGTTTGGAGGATGTGCACTATTCTATGTCCTGGTTCATTTCAAATGTTCCTATGCGATTGCTTCCAACTTCTCCTTTAGGTATCAAATTTGTGCTTTATTCATTATGAGCTTGCAATTGCGGTGACTCGAACTTGGAGCAAGTACTTTATCTGAATATGCACCTCATTTGTTGATTATTAGAGCAGTACTCTTGAGCCATATAATTATGATGTTATATTTTATTTTGCCAAACCGTGGATCCTTCTTATTTGGTGTTTTTTGTATTCACCCAGTTGTATGTCAATTAGACTACCAAAACTTATCTATCTGCTCTCTCATCTAAAGTGGTATTCTTACTCCATAGCAGCTGAATGTTCTAATCATATCATTATCAGCTGAGTTGAGGCTGATTCTTTGGCATACTGTAATAGCACCATCTTCTTGGATTTAGATTTATGGGTTGAAAAGTTGATTTCGAATTCTATAATGCACTCCGCAGGTTATTAAATTCACTGACAAATGCACTACAAACCGCCGGTGTGGATTTATCACAGGCCAGAATCTCAGTCCAGATTGACCTTGGAAAGCGGGCGGATAGAGGAGGGCTTATGACTGGAACGTCCATTCCCATGGTACGATGCGGGCAATAGACTCGGTTCTTTTCCCTTCACACTGGTGGTTATGCTTGTCTTGTCACCTTCACTTACCTTAGCGATCTCACTCTCGCTCTCTCTGTCTCGTCTGTCCTTCCTTCTGGTTCTGCGTTTTATTTCCTAAATTTTCTGGTTTGCTCCTCAGGATCACGGCAGTCCCAATCCTGGCAATTCAACAATGGCCCATGTTACAGATGCGAGAGGTGAAGAAGGGTTGGATCAGGTGCAGAAGCGCCAGAAGACATGATAAGTTACATATTCCTTCCATCCATTTTTACTACTTTACTTTGTTTCCATTTGACCTCTTCTCTCTCTCTCCTGCTCTTGTTTTTCTTTTCCCCCTTTCTTTCTTTTTTTTTTTCTTTTGGTTTGGGGGGAGGGGGGTTGCGGCTGATACCGTCTTGTCATCTCTTGTGGATATTCTTGATCTGATATGGCATCGAATCCTCACTGTTTGATGTGGCTAATGGTTCAGAGATAATTCCATGATGTGTGCTACATATGGTCGTTCTTGGTTGAATGCGGTTCGCTATAACGATAAACAACAGTCGCCGAGGAGCCTGTATGAACGGCTATTAGACCCACATTCTGCTGAACATATCACTAAAAATGGGACAGTGATACTAATGGCGAACGAGTGATGAGAGCGTGTAAAGTGGTGGGAGCTGTTCAGGTAGATGAAGCAGTCGGACGCTTGTTTTAAGTTCTTAACCAAGTCGTGCATGCTTCTCAAGCAACTGTCTTTTGCATTGTAAGGAAACGAGAGGAACCATACGTATCCCTTCCGTGTCTACCAGCATATAGACACGCGAGTGAACCACGGTCATTCAAGAACCAAAGTCGAGTTTTACGAGACAGTTTGTCGGAGTCTGGCCGGCCGGTCGGGGGTATTATGTCGAAAAAATAGGAGCTCGAGGCATCAACTAATTTATTGGGGACTCAAAATCACTCACTTTGGTATTTTTCGTAGAACAAGAAAGATGACAAACTGCTCCTTATCGATCCACAATTTTTGCCGGATTTGATGGCATTTGATAATAACAATGATGCATAACATAATTGACATTTGATTTGAATTGGTGGGGTGCGCCCGGCCCTGGTTCTAGTGCAGAGGAGAATAGGTCCATTTTACCCATTTTCTCACTCACATTTGTCGGATCGGTTTTCAAATTGGTGGGAAAAGTACCAATAGAATCCTAAACCTAGTGCATTGGTACCAATTTAGTTACAAACCTTTTAATTGGATCATTTTAGTCCCAAATCTTTTAGCATTGACATCAATTGAGTCCATCCGGCCAATTTATGCCGAAAATTACTGAGTGGATGTTGGCTGATTTGGCACGGTCAACGCTGACGTAGACAGTTTTAAATAATATTCTTTCTTTCTTTTTTCTTTTTTTTTTCTTTTGGCTAAGGGTCGACAAGGGTGTTCCGGCCCTCGCCTATGTAAGGGCCGCGGGTCAGGACATCCTCGATGGCCACAAGCGAAGCCAAGATGCCTTCGACGCCCTTGCCTGGCCCAGATTGGCCCTCGCTTGGTGTGGGCGAGGGGCCGCGCAAGATCACAATTCTGTATATTCCATTTACTACAGAAGTTCTTGTCGGCCCACAGCAAAATAAAGAAAAAAAGAGTGACGAACAGAAAAGAAAAAAAAAAGAACCAAAAAATAATAATAAATTTAAAATATGATTAAAAATGTCCATATTAGCGCCGACCATGTCACATAGGCACATCAGCGATTTTCAGCCAA
This sequence comes from Lenwebbia sp. NSW1173648, assembly GCA_029784005.1. Taxonomy (NCBI): domain Eukaryota; kingdom Viridiplantae; phylum Streptophyta; class Magnoliopsida; order Myrtales; family Myrtaceae; genus Lenwebbia; species Lenwebbia sp. NSW1173648. The sequence continues at coordinate 6,549,996 of JARCGZ010000011.1, forward strand.
TCAGTATTGATATAAAAAGGTTGGGATTAAATTAGTCCAATTAAGAGGTTTATGACTGAATTGGTACCAATACAATAATTTTAAGAATTTTTTGTTACTTTTGTCCAAATTGGTCAGTTGGGATTTTATGAAAGGGTTGAAATGAGTTATCACGAATAGAGTCCAACTAAAAGTAAGTTCAAATGAGTTTTGACTCAAACCCATCTTATAGAAAATAATACCATCAACCTCGCTCCCATTAAGGAAAAGAAATTGCATGCAGGCCATAACACATATTCATTCTCGACCACGCGCATTTCTCATCGCAGCCAGCATTAACGCTGTGGTAAACGTGAGGTTCTCATAGATTCTGGCGGGATTGTTGCGATTGCTCTCGACGATCGCCGACGAGATCGAAGTCACGCCGACCTCTCGAGCTCTGGGAGAAGAGAATCCATTTTGTAGTCTCGTCAAAACTGATTCATCAAACGTCGAGAGGCAGGCCGATGTCTTTATACGTTGCATCCTAATAGATTACGGCAAACATTAGTTGCTCTCACTCGTCGGCGTCTTCTGCAATTACTTTCTTCTCAGTTCAATTAGTGTTTTAAAAAAGAACGCGACAAAGGTTGGACTCGGACTCGGACTCAAGCTCGAGAGTTCCAAAACTCGAGAATTTTTGTATTATCAAATTCATTTTCGATCCTTTACTGTTATTCCCCCTCTCTTGGCCCTTCACGCTCGATCCGGAGCCGATTTGACGAGAAAGAAAGACAAGTCTCAAGATACTACGTAGCACCGAAGATGAAGTAAGTTGCATTTGACCCTATTTACTTATTCAGAGGACATACATGGTTTTGAACCTCGTATGTGCTGATGATAATTTGGTGTTGAGACTATGAGTAACATTTGAACTAAACACCGGCCAATATCGGCCTGGTGGCAAAGGGTTTGGGGGGTCGGAATTTGGTTTTTATCTATGACAGATCCCTGGTTCAATGCCTTGTGAAAACAAATATAACATTAGCAAACTCATATATGCGTTCTTGCTCAATAAACCCAGATTTGCATTTATAATAACTGAAAAAACATGGCTTAATTTGATTAGTGATGAGTTCATTAGCTGGGGGGCCATGTACTTATCCATAATGATTCACTATTGAAGACTGAACAAAAAGAGGGTGATGGGTTAACACTAATAGATGGTGGAATTACCCGTCGGAAGACTGCCGATGAGGGCACAGGAATAAGCAAATGCAGAAGGCATATCCGGCTTCTCGGGGGCCTTTTGCTTGGACCGTCTCTGCGAAAGAACAAGCTCCGGCGATGGGCGGCGACGAGACGAACAAGAAAACATATTAACCACCGCCAGTCCAGCAAGGGGTGTGGGGAAACGGAATCACAAATAGAGAGGGCATTTGAGCGTTTAACTGGCCTGTTTACCAAAACTAGCTCGCTGCAAAAACGATACCCAGTTGATTTAGCAATTGAAAATCAACCGTCCCTGTAATTGCAGTCACAGCTTGGACAACAAAGTGCAAATTAGACCGACGAGGTGCAAGAAAAAAAACAGCCTTAAGGATTGCGAATGTACCCCGGGCCAAAAGTTGATGGATGCTGGTTCCTGTAGGACTAGCATGTAACTGTGTAAATTATGCAACAGACCCGGAACAAAGTTCAGACCAAGAATGGGTCTGAGATTTGAGGCCTGTAATCTCGCATAGAAATTAATACGTAAAAGACAACAGGCTTCAAAGATTCGATAAGCCTTCAAAGATGGCAATCCTACTTCCCAGTACATGAAGGGCAGGCAACTGCTCTTAAGTTCCAGGTGACTGCACATCAAGCAGCCCTACATACTGAGGCTCGGGAAAGGAACTGGAATTCCCGGGTGTCTTCACATACAGAACTATCTGCATTGTGACAATCAACTAATCGAATCGATAGACTTCAATTAACAAAGAACTTAGGGCTTCCTATTCTGCGCTAAAGTAACTGCAGGAAAATATATGAACAAGTGACCAGTTCCCCAGGTCAACCGAAGATATATATTCAAATCTTGATAATGAACACATCACTTTCACAAACTCACTTCACTTTAAGTCACTACCACCGTCCCAAAAAAACTTGTTAAAATGAAAGATCTTCCATGCATCCACAGAACATCAAGACATGTTAGCCGGAGAAGTTTTTTCAGTAAGAATATACTTAGGTAAAAATTTTGCCCAGAAGGGAAATAATTCACATGAATGAAACAATCAAATAGACATAACGTAATAAGAACGACTAGGAGAGGATAGCTTACCCTAGTGCCAAAACCCCGTAACAGCATGCACCAGTCCCTTAACGCCAGTGATAAACGAAGGAAGAGCGTCGAGCAGGAATTTGTTAGTTGAGCGCAAACCTGAACACATTGTTTTTACTCACCAATAGGATTGACTTTTCAAGCCTTACAAAATCACTTGTTGAAAGCCCCAGTAACTTTCATCAGAAATGCGTAGTCAAAAGCCGTTTCCTCAAGATACCTATAGTGTCCCCCTTCACCAAAATGTCCTGCACTCATATTTGTTCTCAATATTAGCGAATGTGAACAGCGGGAGCACCCAACTTCTCTCACTTTAGCCACCCACTTTGCCGCTTCCCACACTCCAACCCTGGATCAACAAAATCAAAGAAAGTCACATCAAGCCTATGAGTTGAATCGCGAACAAATGCATTTGTACAATAATGAAGACATGCTACCTTGAGTCAAGAAATGACGCTGAAACAAGGGTTGATGGATGACATCCCCCTTCCCGAATGTTATCATAAGGCGCATAACTCATGATGGACTCAAATTGCGGCAAGATACGAGGATCTCCAAACTCTTCATGGTCCAATATGGAAAGCGGCATAGTAGGATCCAACAATGTATTGCATATATCGAGAAAAGGTACCTGGGGCACATTATCTTGGCGTCATCGCTCCAAAGTAATCAAAAGCAAAGGTTCAGCATGATCTGATTACTCAAACTCGCAATAATGAGCAGCATTTGGCAGAATTTCTTTCCAGTTTGAAGCAGATCAAGAGACGATTACTCAAGAAGAAGATTTAAAATCGTGAAGCTGCTGCAGCAGGTGACAGGATTACGAATGACACATAATGATGTTAAACCTTTGCTGCCATTGTTTGAAGTAACTATGTCTATCAGGGGAAACTGATGCTCCATGAGCAACGAAAAGATAAATATTGGTAGAGTCGTCTGAAGTTCATAACTCATAGAATCCACTAATTTTTCTTCAGGAATTCTAAACAAGGAACTTTGAAACCATAAGCAACGTGCATAAACCACTGTAGACATAGACAACATAATAGACTAGATGTATGATTTGTGAACCGCACTGGAAAGTGCTTACCTTCATAATGGCAGCATGAAAGAGACCTGGATACATATTTATAGCAGCCCCCACAAGAAGACAGCCCGCGCTATGTCCTATAGAACAAAGCTGATCATCACGAACATAACCCTCATGAACGAGGTACTTAGCACATGATGCAAAGTCATGAATAGAGTTCTGCTTGTATGCCCCACGGCCAGAAGTATGCCACATGGAATTAACACCGCCCCCGCCTCTGCTTCATAGAAAATGGTATTCAAAAGATACATTAAACTACAATATGTGACAAAACACAATTGCTAAGTAGATCATTCAGATGCCAGCTAACTTACTGAAAATCAGATTATAAACAGACTAAGCAGACTACATTTGTTATCCCTAATCCAAAATATAAATTTCGGCAGATAACAAAGGCAGTGATTAACTTTGAAAGAGTTCTTATTCCTTAAATTTATCATTTTCCCTTTAAGTATCTATTAGAGGAAAAAATATCCTCTTTCATATTTTTCTAGGATGGCTAGTTGCTGTGCTTTGTCTAGTACTTTGATCGGTATAAACCAGCACATCTGATATAATCAACAGACCAACCATAATGTTTATGCCAGGGAGAAAATTTAAACCTTCAACATCATTTAGACTAGCCATGTCAACAATCCTGACAAGAGCTGTTGCTCCTAATGGATAAGTATCAAAAAAGACAATCGATGAACAAACATCTTGTTGAACCAACCTCACATCAGCAAAAGCAACAACCCAACCACGGTTGAGTAGACTCAGACGATTTGGACACCAGCTTATGTCTAGAACTTCACCATATGCTCCATATCCATGCAAAAGGCCTGGACACTTTCCCTTCTGCCACAATGTTTTAGAGTAAAGAATGGTCAGAGGAATCCTGACACCATCATGGGAAATAACATCCTTCCTTTCACAGCAGTACACATCCGAGAAGTCCTTCCAACCCTGCATTGCACTGTTCTCGTTGGGTTTCTCCTTAATGTTCTCTACATTTATAGGGCTGACAAAGTTTTTGACATAGTCTGTGGTAGACGATCCAATGTCAGCTGAAACACGCCTCACTTCCTCCTGTTGGATGGTGGAGAAAGTACGTCTTGACATATCATACTCAACAACTACATCAGGCATCTGCACTTCATACAGGACAAGTATCATATTCAAGGAATCCAACATACCTTAGGCCTTTGTTTTGGCACCACAATTGCAAGTTTAAGGCACTTAGTGACACCGAAAGATTGACAAAAATATTTTGAGTGGAAAATAATTAAAAGCTCTTCGTTAGATGAGAAATGTCGTCATTGCTTTTGCTCTCACATTATGTCAAAAAGAATAACAAATGCTTAATTTATGTAGGAAAAATACAGCCACCTTGGAAATTCTTTTCAATTCAGTTTTTAGGGGAATAAAGGATCTTCAAATGCACACACATTACTATGATAAAGTGTATATCGTATTATTAACTCTCTTTTTTTAGTTTAGCAATTAGGTAGTGTCCAGCCCATCTTTCACAACTCCCCATATTGGCCTGGTGCATTCAGAATTTGACTTCTAGAGTGCTCTCAACAAGACTTGAACCCAAGATCATAAGGAGAGGAACAAACTCCCCCTGCCAACTAAGCCAACACCTTGTTGGTAATTATTAACTAATATTGCTCAACAAATCGAGAATCCACATTTGAAATTAAATCTCTTTCAGCCTATCGCCGCAGTGAACATATAACGATTATACATTTTCAGTTCGCAATTACATTCCAGGAAAGGTTTGAACTTTGAGCACAGGCTGAGGAACTCGCGTGATTCAAGTTCAACTAACAAGGCATAATATAACGAGAATGTGCTCATATCAAAAGATAACTAGCTACTTAGAAGTTAAATCATAAAAGAATGAAATATCCGACTACATCAGCATCTAGAGGAAGCAGAGGCAAAGCGGTTTAAGAGTAGTGAGGAATGGATAAGAATACATAAACTGACTAGCATAAAAGAGGTCGATACAAAACAAACATTCCTCAAGTTAAGAATCCATACTGAATATGCAAGTTTCCTCTTGAGATAAGACAGTATACCACAGGAGAAGATAGCACGACACGGTATGCTTGACTCGTAAAGTCATGGTTGGAACCAGGAAGAATGCTGGAGAAATTTGTAGGGACGGGAAAAAACCACGGGTTTAGATGCTCAAGGGTCATTGCATGCTGCAAAACAAAAGGGAATGATTTGAATGTTAGCACAAAAAGTGTTACAATCGTGACAAATAAGAAGCTAACAATAGAAGTCAATTTATCTATCCATGTTTCGCACAACAAGAGCCGTCCATCTCAATGATGGACACTGAGCTAGTTATCTAACGGCCATATACATTTGTTAAAAATAAAAATTACTTTATTATAGCAACATAATTGTTGTTGTTGTTGATGTTGTTATGGTCATCGTCGTTATTATATGCTACACCCCGCAATAGCTAATGCGAGACATGTATAAAAGCGCCTAATTTTCCGATAATTAATTGCATGTAAGCAGTATGATATACAGGAAATGCAGTAATAGTACTTATTCTTCCACTACATACAAAAGGTGCTCACACGCACCAACAACTCAATGTCGACGAACTTGCTAAATGAGACCCAGATAACTAATCAACTAATTGCAGGAGTGCTTTAACTAGAAATAGCTTCATGATTTTTTCTCGTCTGTAATGCACTATAGATCCTGACAACAAGAATCCACCGGAACATCAGACAAAGGTTCTGCAGATTCCTAGGCATGACTTACATAATCATTAAATGAGCTTGTATTTACAAAATGCCGATACTTACCTTCACCAGAAAGCGAAACATAGTCCTAGTTCTGCTAACAATTCACCAGTAAGTCTAAAAGATGTTATCTCAGATCAATAGCATCCCCACTTTTAGGGTACTTTGCCACCCTATTTTTTTATGAGAGAACATTTACAGAAGCTACGAAGCTTTTTGGCACAGAGGAAAACCAAAATCAAGTAAAAAGCAAGCACACTTTGCAAATCAAGAAAGAAATTGAAAAAAAAGAGTCAAGAGGCAGGGCAATGGCATCAGATCAAAAGATGCAACTCTGAAGTAAAAGCCAGCTCGTCAAAACAAAGAAAGACAAACAATTGCCAAAAGAATTCAATCAAGGCAAAAGGCCACAAAAAGAAAAGACGCACCAAAAAAGCTCTAAGGACTATATTAAAATGAACCAGTTTTGTATTCCCATCCAAGGTAATTTTTGCAGATTAAGGTGAACGTAAGAGAAAAGCCTACACAAGATCATTAAACTTGTGCCTACGGCAGAATGAGAATAGTACCACATACAATTATTTCAGCCAAACTTTTACTAAGATTAAAAGTTGTACTATGAACAATAATTTAATAAATATTTGGAAAGGAGAAGGTAATAGATATGCAACATATTCATATTTCTATTGTTTGCCCGAAAATGTTTGATATTTTGCAGCGATCTATAATTAAAACGTATTTCTTGTGTGTACTAGAGAGATGAGCGAATATACATTGAGTGCAATCATTTTCTTTAATTTTTTGAACAAAAATTCATATAATTGAGATATCGTCAAAAAGTTTGAGACGTGACTAATTAAATTTGATAAATTTGATAAATTTAATATATAGAGATGTTTTCCATTAGGAAAGAGTTTAAATGCAGTAAAAAGATGTGACAGACCTCAGAATTAACATTGATGGGCAAATTGATGGAGCATAACATAGGTACACCCTGCTTATCAATGGAAAGCACCAGATGTCCATTGAAAACATCCATGTCTTCTATAGTGATACTTTCGCCAGGAATGATGACATTCTGCCAGGAACCAAAAGCAAAAGATAAAAGATTTGCAGACAACAGAAAGAAGGAAAGAAATAACATAATCTGATGCTAAATTTACAAAAAAAATTAAAAAAATAAAAAATAAATAAATTTAAAATTAAAATTAAAATATTAACTTATAACATCCAACATCTAACTTGTAACACACCACAAAACAGTCACCTGAAACTTGCCCAGCTCTGGATCCTCAACCATTGATCTTGCCAAGTAATAACCATGACCATTCCATTCCACACTTTCACATAGAGGGGCATTTGTGAGAATATAGAAAGAACCATAGTGATGCTCCACGAAGAACCTCACATCAGATACACGCTTACATATTCTTCTCAAGCCACCAAGAGGGTTCTCAGCATCTATCACATAAACCTGTAGAAAAGTGACGGGCTATATTGACAACCACTGTTGACAACAAAAGACTTACTAACATCTCTATAAATTCATAGAAATAGCATATTAAATGAAAATGGAATAGGTAAGGTCCTTCCTCAGATGAATTCCTTGAGCTTGAATTAAGAGTTATAAACTTGCCATCTTTCGTTCCTGTGATGTCCACACAGTATTTAGAATCTCTTTCTGTGAAAATCACTGCGTTCTCCAGATTACTTGATCTTAATTTAGTGCAGAGGACCCTGCAGGCAAAAACTGATAATAAAATTCTAGGACACCGCGGAAATTTGACCAACTTCAGCAATCAATATAACTACCTATAAGGTCGTTGATGCTCGTCGGATAGAGTATAGAAGAGAGTGGAGCCATCCTTAGCCCACGCCACGCTAACAACCCCTTCAACTTGGATATTCGGAAGTAGACATCCCCTATTAATGTCCTTGACTTGAAGCTTAAACCACTCACTTGCATTAGTGTCAACGGTATAAGCGAGAAACCTATGGTCCGGGGAAACTCGACACATACCCACATGGACATAACCTAAAGATGAATAGGAAAATCATTTCAATTTAAAAGAGATGCTTACTGCGGGAAAAGGACACATTCTATCTGTAAGAAAAACATGGTGAATTCCAACTTAAATAATCTTATCCACAACTATGTTTCATTTACAAAAGAAGTTGGTCTCTGACATCTCCCAACTGAAACTTAGAACTCGTATGAATCAAATTATCTAATGCGTCAATGGGAAGATATCACCCAACACCGAGTCAAAGTAAAAAGATACAAAGGGGATCTTTGCAAGAGTCACTATATACCTTGTCTGTCCTCTTTTCCATCTATATATACTCCGGGTAGCCTCTATTTCATGGACCAACGGGAGGAAAACAATAAAATTCTGGCCCTATGCTATAGAGCTCCTTCCCCAGCCATTTGGCCTCAAAATCAAATTACCGAGCCAGCTTGTAAAAGACAAGCAACCACTGCTCCCCCATCTTTTGGCTAATGCTTTTTTGGGTTTTCGGTTAACTTAATAGTACTGCCAAAAATGACTTTCATGCTCTTTTTGGGAGCTCCTAAGTGAAGAAATTGGGAGGAAAATACTCACAAATTTAAATTTTCCATTTTTTTTCATCTCACACAAAATTTAAACTTTCCACTCAAACTTTCACAGCCCCCATTTTCCCAGTCCCCCAAAAATAGCATTAAAGTGCGAAATCAAATGTAACAACATATTTTGATCTACATTACTATAATGGTGGGAATAAGTCAAAAGAGATTAACTTCCAATGTTACACCTTCAAAACACTACCACTACTAAAAGTCACCCAGATTTAAAAACCAAATGCAGAAAGCCATAAGTCAAAAAACTACAGCCAATAGCCTAGACCCCCTAAAGGAGTTAATCATTGCAAAAAGAAAAGAAGCAGGCTCTAAACAAGTTGATAATCAAAAGGAGATATCCCAACGGACTGACATTCTATTAATCAAAAACTGTATCAAGCAAAGTAAGACAGACTAAGTCACTAATCTTATCCTATAAGCTATTAATGAGCATACAGAAAACTCGCCATGTCGCTCTGCAATTTCATTCCAGTCAAGTAGGACCTGCTCTCTTCCTTGTCCTCTCACATAGCTAAGAATTGCTTCTGCCCAACCTTTTTCAGCTTCCAGCCTCCTACATAACACTGGAAACTCCTTCCCTTCGGGTATGTATTGGTAATATAGCCTGTTTGACCACAATAATGATGTAAGTAGAGTTCACTTATTCAGCTTTGTAGCTTCCAATTTCAACAACACCAGGAACCACCCAAACGGTCGAAATAGTACTGTCAAAGGCATGTTCAGAAAGGACTAGTTTGAGGTGAAGAATGTTAATCGACCCATAAAAAAGTGTAGAAAAACATGCAATTTTGAAGCTTGCGGAAGATAGAGCAGTGAAATCTGGAAAAGCATGTACCTTGTCCCTCGGGCGATCATAATACTACAAAACACATCAATGAGCTTGAATCATCGCCTAGAAAGCTGATTTTTTTCACTAAACCATATAGGTGGGACTTGGGAGCAAACACAAACAGAATTTTCAAAGCAAGCTTCCCAATTCGCATTTATGCCCTGGGAAACAAGAAGCAACATTTGTCCATGAGCTCGCGTAGCATCAAGCAACTAACCAACCAAAACACCCAAACGAAGCAGACAGAAATACGAGCCCATGATAAAGAACACTTCTTGGTCGCCCAAAGCCCTTAATTCCCGCTTTAAAACATCAGTAGCACCAAATGGTTAAAAAATAAAAACGAAAAGATCAAAACCATGACGAACAACCGGTCTGGAATCACGACCGAGTAATCAATATCTATAAAAGACAAAAAAACAGAGTAAAAGACAAAGAACAGACCAGGGACCCCATCGCTCCGGCGGAGTACGAATCTCAGCGGGGACTCGACTCTTCATTTCGGAAACCAGCTGGGTCTGTAGCTCCCTCGTGTCTGCCATGAAAGCTTGAGCGTAGGAGTTCTCTCGGCGGAGGTGCTCGACGAACTCGGGGTCGTCGACGTCGGACATCCAGTGGAAAGGGTCTTGCCATGTCCGACCGTGGGCAGAGACGGCGAAAGGGATTCGCTTTGGGACGGGAGGGGGTGGTCGAGGGAGAGCGAAAGAGGTTTCTTTGCAAACGGTGGACATGAAGCGGCGGCGGCATGAGCGGGTGATGGTGAGGATGAGGGAGGCCCTCGTTCGTGGGATGGAGGGGAACGCCATGAGAGAGCGTCCAGCGAAGAAGGCGGAGGAGTCCAGAGTCCTCTTAAAAAATGGCACTGCGAGTGGCTCTGAGGACTGAACTGAAGAAGGTGCGTGTCCCCGACCTTGACCTCTGCGTGTTGGACTAATGTTTGATACAGCTCGTTATTGCAACTATGCTGTGAGGCTGTCATTATATACAAGGTACCTGTCCCCGCACATCGCAACGTTCGCCCTACGATGCGGCCATGACCATTCAAAAGGGGCGGTAGCGTTTGACATCCCACCACCAAGCATGATTAACGCTGTGATGCTCGTGCTCGCCGGTTTTACACGAGAGTGCGAGTTCAAATCTTGAGAGCGAGACGGATTTCTTGAGAAGAGTCGTCTACCATTGCGTGAAGAGTGTGGCGACTTAACCAAACTCAAGCTGGTCCGTCAGCAATGATTAAAGAATTGCACAAATGCCATAATTTTCGTACTGCAATCACTTGAATCGCATAATTTTTTTTTTTGCTAACTTTGCCACTAATTTGAAAATTTTATTACTTAAGTGCCATCCGCAATTTGCCTTATCGTAAACTCGACATGGATGTCGAGAAATTTGATATGAATAATTTTTGTAACTTTACTTTTTTTTTTTTTATCTTTTATCTTTCTTTTTTTTTGTCCTTTCTTTCTGTGCTAGCGAGGCTCACGACTACCCTCGTCGAACTGGGCAAGTGCTGCCTCGCCTAGGGCCATCGCAACCCGCTGGCCGAGGGCGAGGCCTATATGGTCGACAAGGGTCGCCTATGACCCTCGCCAAAATAGGAAAAAAAATCAAATAAAAAATAAAATCCACATCGGAATGGAAAATCAAATAAAAAAATTACATAGGACGATTTGCTGGAAATGACACTCAAATTATCAATTTTACTCGGATGTGTCACTTAAGTGAGCGAAAAAAAAAAAGAGTTGTCATTTAAATGAGCGTCGTACAAAAATTGACACTCTTGCTGTTCTTATCCCGATGTTAACCGTATAGTTCTTGAATAAATTGTTGTTAACCGTATATTGTCTTACAATAAGATTTCAGTTGACAATTTTGGGATAGAGAAAATGGAATGAGATGAGATTCATTTAAAATATAAACATCTTACTTAGGCAGACGAATTGAGCCATTACCATTATTTTTGCCCGTTAAGAAGAGAAATATTCTCGATGGTTGATCCGATCTAGCAGTCATTCCTAACATTTCTTCTTAACCAGGAGTCGAGCAATACAATCATGCATCTAATAGCTAGAACAATGACTTTCGCTATTAACTACAATTTATAACCAATGAGTTTTGTAAATAATGAATTTATCTTTGTTGACTAATTTTCTTAATTGATATAAATGAACGGGACCTCTAATTTGTACACATGGATAACGATCCCCCTACCAAGAAAATAGAGGGCAGCACAGAGACCTTGTTAAAATAAGCATTTCTCTCCTCCAGATGAAATTACTGCATACGATAAGAAATTATCCAAGAAACCTATGAATAGGCAATTCATTACCTCGAAATTTGTCACCCATTTGCGTCACCTCCTCTTTTAACACGGGCACTCACCAATGCTCAGACCATTAGTAGCCGAGCACGATAAGATTTCTATATAGCTGAAGAAATCATGAATCAATCTGTCGGATAAGCCTGCTTCTGGTCATAGCACTGTTATTGCGAGCCAAGTAAAAGATTAGTTGGCCGACCACACACGCTCGATGCGCTAAAGTGATTAGAAAGTGTACAAGGCATACCAAGTTTCACGGCAAAGCTGCACTTAAAATCTTTCCACCACAAATCTGAAATTCCGGGATGCAAGTCGGCATCTTTCTTAGTCATACCACAAGCTAAAGGTACCAGAAGCACAACTTTTACAAAATACCGCAGCAAGAAGTCATACATAGTAAATCTAAATGTCCTTAGAGTCCCAGACCAACCGTTCGGCCATCCCTCCTTCGAAGTCCAGCAGTGTATTGTTTCTCTAAATCCAATTGCAGCTCCTTCTGTTTTTCGGCTCGCAGAAGGCTGTTCCCATCTTCGCTGTTTGCTTGTGGCTCTGCCTTGAGCTCGCCCTTCACACCCTACAATTGGCCATAGGTACCAAGGCAACCTCAGACTCTAAAAAAGTGTTAGTAAGTGAACTCTATGAAGGAGAATTAACTTACTAAGGCTAAGCAACACGAGATTCTTAACAGTCCTTATTGGAAATTTAGGACAAAATCTACATTAAGAAAGGGGAATGGGGTTTACCATGAGCTTGCTAAATTTTTCTTGCCGTTCACGATCAGCAATCAGAGACACATCCCAATGGTGAGCAGACTGCAAAGACTGAGAGGCATGAGTATAGAATCTATGAAAGCAACAAAAGCAGGTGTAGAAAATTTCATCCACCGGGCAAGATCCAAATATATGAAATCATCGCCATACCTCTTCAGTAACTGTATTTTTCTTGCTCCCCCAAAGTAGCTTCTTCTTTTGTTCAGTAGATAAGTAGCCAGTTGGTCCCAACCCACCAGCAAGATTCTTATTGACTGAATTCAAAGAGACGATACGATCACCGCAGAAGCAATTATAGTTACAGAGATCAAAACATCGTAATAACACATCAACTTGGAAAGGAGCACTGCATATGTTATCCCAATTGCTAGGCATCTCAAGACACATTGATCACCAAGTACAGAAAATTCAACTAATGTGACGGAGGATAACAAATAAGAACTTCTCATCAGATAACATCCTTAAATAATTAACCGAAGAAATCAACAAGTGCATATCTTTGTATAGAAGGCAGGGATTGAATTGTGCTGCTACAGGAGGGGGGCAGATGATCACTTTTCCACTCTTCTGACAGTTTTCCTAAATTATTTGACTGATAAACCACTCCTGCTTCCAGGAGGGTATGACAAATGAATAACATTTCACAAGTTTTGTAGGAGGTTGCGTGTTTCATTACCTACCCAGCTCAGGGAAACTGTGCAGGAAAAGACATTACTAGATCATTGAAAAGCAACTTAAGTTATAAGGCCCCAGAATAACCTTGCCTTGGGAAGAAACCTGAAAAGGCTCATAACAAGTCGAGCTCTATATGATCGATAAGATGAGAAAAATACAGAATGACAACAAGCATCAAGAGAAAGCTCCGATGAGGGAACAATAAAACTAAGAGACAAGTCAGTCTAGACAAAGGTCAAAGACCAAGCAATCATGCTTCAAAATCATCTCCCAAAAAGTTTCAAAACAAATTAATGCAACTTTTCCACAAAATGGAGTCATAAATGTTACTAAAATGAAACATAAAGGGGAAAGATCAATTTTCCTAGACAAATAGTGGAACAAGTAACAGAGCATATGTCCTTGAACTCATCATCACATTTATTATATTCCTTGCCGAAGCATATGCCGGGCATCACAAACCCGATTTGACAAAGAATCAACCAGTTAGCATAACAGCCAAAGCCCACCCCCCAGGGCCAGGAGAATAGAGGAGAAAATTTGTATTTCATTAGAAGAGAGAATTAGCTGAAGCATTTTTTGCCAAAGAAACGTATCAACCTCAACTAGATCCAAGTCAAAACCAAAAACCATCCCCCTTGAAAAATACAGAAATAGAGAAAAGTTTCAGTTTTAATATTAAGAGAGGAATAACTGAAGCTTGCCTCAAGGAGATATAATTGTAAGAGGATATTCCAACAGGAAATTAATGTTGTTTATAAGAAGCCAGCATACGCACATCAACACAACCTTTTCACAGCCATACTTCAGCAAGATAAGTCACAACCAGAAAAACTTAGAAATGCAACAAGTAGAACACAGGAGCATCCTAGCTAACCAAAGTGGGATGCATTAGCTCATAACAAATTAAGGCAAAAAGATCTGAACATATGAAGTTATATGTTAAACAAAACAATGAACAGAACATACCCATTTCAGCAGCCCTCATAGCAGCAGATTTTGCAGCACTCAGATCATTAGCAGCCTCAGGTCCACAGGCATGGAGCTGTGATTCATTTGCTTTGACACTGGTCTCCTGAGATTCCTTCAGACCCAATGAATGTTTCGCATTATCTACCACGACAAATAAACAAAGCAACAAGGCAGTATAAGGAATAGCAAAGAGGAAAAACCCACATTCACCAAACCTACTGATATCAGACCATCTTGAGGGAGAGTGGTGAATGATGTACAATTAACAACTGACAAAAATATTACCATCCTTGTTGAAGATAGGGTCTCTTTCGGAGCTGAAAAGCCTTGATCTTTTGGTTGAGGAACTCTTGTCACTCTTAAAGACAGTTGAATCGTCTAAATGTTTCTCTGCTCCTCTTTTCTGCTGATCCTTGTCCTTCATAAGGTTGCAATCATCAGAACTCTTCTTTTCTTTGGCAAGCTTTTGACTGTCCCTATCCCTCAGATCATTTCTATAACCTTCTTTAGATTGATGTCCATCAGTATCCCTTCTAGCTGTACAAGAACTATGGTACCCCTTGGATTCTTCTCTAGATGTAGTCCTATCAATTCGGTGATCTCCTGAAATCCTGTGATAATCCTTTCTCTCACTTCGATCATCTACATCCCGCTTACGCCGATCCCTCTCTAACTCTTCAAAATTATCGTTTCTCCTCCCAGATTCATTTTCCCTATCTTTACTTCGGTGACCTAAGTCGTCATACTTATCTCGGGAATATCTGTCCCCATCCTGCGTAAGGTCCTTCGATCTGCTATAATCACTGTCTCGCCTTGTACGATCAGAATAAGAGCCCCTTTTTGATTCTCGAACCCCATGAGGGGACTTGTGATGATCCCTCTCTTCTTCATCCATGCGATGTCTGGTCTGCTCGTCAATTCTAGAGAAACCACGAGAACCCCTGGAGGCATGACGATCAGAATACTTATATGAATCACCACCCCTGCTGTAGTGGCTCCGTCCAGAATTTTTGTATAAATCCTTCTCATCAACCTTCCTTCTTTCTCGATATTCAGGGGGCTTAGAAGCATCATCCCTTCCATACTTTGGGCTATATGCCCGGTCGTGCTCTGGACTCCCTGAAGAACATGAAGAGACAAGTATCCAAGGGCAATTACTAATAAAATATTGTAAAACACAAATTACCCATTAGGAAGAATTGCTTTGTAACAAACTGCTTCAGCAAGAGAAGTGCTCTTTTCAGTAAAATACTTCACTTGGGTTAAATTTTGGTACAGAATAATCAGCCAAAGAAACAATTCAGTACTGACATTTCTGGGGAACAATGTGCACCAATGCTTCAGAAAGCAGATTTTCTTTTGAATGTAAAAGATATCCACCAAATTTTTAACAATATGTCTTCTCACAAGCTTTCCTCTATTTTGCCAAATGTAGACACTGTCCTTGGCAGTACATTTTTATGCAAACCTCTCAAGTTTTTTTCCTACTTATGCCTCTTGGGGCAACATATTAGATAATATCCTAATGTTGCTGAAAATGAAGTGCATACATGAGCCATGAATGATCAAATGCCAACCAGCCATAGTTGTGCCAACGTATTTCAATTATCACACAAGCAACAATACAAACTCAAGCGGTGTAATCTAATTAGTTAGAGACAGCTCAGACCAATACCCTTTGCTACGCTGAACTAAAAAAGTGATATAGAGCAGTGAAGCTTCAATCAAACTAAAATTTCATCGTGACCACAGCACAGACCACTGTCCACTAATTCCAACATAGTCAACATCGAGCAGTTCAAGAATTTACATATATAACATACAACTATCGAGACCTCACAACACCATAAGCCACCCATTGAAAGATGGAAAAGGAACAGACCATCGGATGAAGATGAGTAGCTAGCTGGAGAATGACGTCGATAGTTCCTATTAGACGCATCGTTCGATGGCTTGTGGAATGCCGCCTTCACATCAGCATTATTTGGAGGCGAAGACTGAGCTTTGGTGTCCATGATCGATAGCAGCACCTGGTAAAATGGTCATCGTTCTTAACATAAGCCCATGAAAGGACACAACACAAACTGATGTACACACTTCAGTCCTGTCAGGATTCCAAACTCTCATCATACCTATCAATGTAAATAACTCAAATTTCGCCTTTACGCATTTTCGAGCCAACCAAACACCAAGCAACTAAGAAACGTCACTCGTGCGCTTCAGAAGCAGGAAACGCAGCTCAATTGTCCCACATAAGCAACTGAGAAAAAACTAATAATTTCGAATTCAGGAGACCAAAAAACCTTAAACCTAACACGAGCTTTTGCAGATTATATTGAAAAGAAAACTAATTCGACGACGACATCGAGAGAACAGGGCGACAAAATCTCTCCCCTTGAGCAAATGGCTCGTGCATCCAACAAATCGATCTAAGTCTTCAAAAACCAAGCCGCGACGCCATCATATCACGGAAATCACGATGAATCGATACGAACAAGACACGGAGAGGAAGGAAGAACTGAAGATTCTCAAACCTGATTTTCAACGCGATCAGCTCGAGAGAATCGCTCGGAGAAGAACACGAATCGGTTCGCCTCGCTTTCGGTCAGCCTGCAGATTTTTGCGAGAGGAGGGGCCGCGTGTGTGTGAGTGACAAATATCTTCGTCCTCAGCTGGTAGGCTTTGTTTGGATAAAGCACGCATTTGGGCCGTTGGGCCTTTTTAATGGGCTTATTACATTCTTGTCTAAACGAAAGTGGGATTATAATTGTGAATTTTTCCCCCACTTCGCAAAGTTGGAAAGAGGGGAAAAAGAGGCCGAGGAGCTCTTGAACATTTTGAAAAAAAAAAGAGTCAAGAGCTTCCGGTGTCTTTATTCCCTAATAACAAATTTTTTTAAGCGTTGATTATCTTTTTCTATTGATGATGATGTACTTAACTTGACTGATTAAGTCTATAAAGTTTTTTTTTTTTTTTGTAACCGAGGTGTCCGGGTCAGCTTGCGCACACCTCGACTATTCCTCGGGGGGAGACTAGCACAGAACCCACCGCCATGGCTCCCCACTTAAATCACAGGTGCTCAGCTGAGGAATCGAACCTGAAACCAGTGCGCCTAACCACACAATCCCAAATGCCCCCTAATCAATTGAGCCACCCATGGGTGGGTGATTGATTAAGTCTAAAAAGTTCGTAAGTCAACATTCAAATAAGATAAACTAGCAAATTATAAAATGCCCTGCTCAAGTTTCACCACCATCTTTGCATAATATACTTCGAATGCTTACACAATTGCACCTTAAGTTTTGTCACTCGACTTCAACTTCAATATGAATTTGGCTAATGTACTGAAATTATTTACCAAATGTCCACTATCCTCCAAAAAAAAAAAAGTAATATTTCGACGAAAACATGTCTGGTTATGTTTATTTATAATAAGTATTTTGTCACGAAATATATTATTCACCATAGGTCCGTCGCTGAGGTAAACTTGTTCTTTCACATCCTTAAGTAGCGACGACTGCGTTTAATATCGATCTAGACCTTTTCACATGTCGGCCATCCCGACGGCGAACGCCTGAATAATTTTTTTTTACATCGACGGTACACCTAATAAAGCTCTCCAGACCGACGACGATCACATAGTTCGCGACAATGTTCCCTCTCTAAAAAGGCAGAGAGAAGAGAGAGACACTGAAGTGGAGTGATGGCGACCGGACCAGCTCATGAAAGTCTTGGATCCGGCAGTAGGAGTAGGACCCGGATGGTCCACTCGGTTCATCTCTAGTCCCCTTCAATCTGCATCGCAGGTCCATGTGGTATTATTAATTACGTGTGTTGAATGTTTAGCTAGATGTGATCCCCTGAAACTATACTTCATCCTTTTTCCTATAAGAATGATTCTTTTTTTTTTTTTTCCCATTAGACGTCTTCTTATTGCCGCCGGATCCGCTGCCTTTGCGAGATTCGTACCTTCTCGCCCCCTAGATCCCTTCCGATCAAACTCGTGCCTAGAGGTAATGAGCAAAAGAATCGTACCAGATCGAATCGGCCGGTACCGGTCCGGCTCTCGATTCCAAATACCCGAACTAGACTAGTATATGTATATGTATGTATGTTTAAAAACCCTAAATTTCTAGTTACTAATTATGTTTTAATGTTTGAAAATCGTAAATCAATGGAGGATCGCATGAATTGGACACACTTATCAATAGAAAAATCGCATGCCGAAGCTCCACACGAGCGATTAGTTGATGTTCCATCCACCCATAAAATGTCCGCTGCTATCGCCACAGTCATAAATTCAGCTGTTCTTTCGAAGAAAAAAAAATAATTTGGCTATAGAATCGGAGTTCATATGTTGTTATTGTTGCGATATCGAGAAATTCAAAAATTGAACTTTGTATAGAGTAGAATATCGAAAAGATTTATAGATGTCTTTCCAAATAAAAAATTATCGAAATAGCTTATTAGAAATTAAAAGATGTGATATTGATTGTTTTCCTTCGCCTGATGCTCACTAAATGTGCGGGCAATTGGTGACGGCTGTTGCCCCCCAAGACTCGCTCCTTGTCTCCCCATGAATTTAAGGCTACGTACCAACTTAGGTCGGGTAACATTAATTACCCTCTCCCGTCTCAGCTTGATCATGACACATAAAAAAAAAAACAACAACAGCATTTTGACTAAATAGCACAAAAAAAAAAACGAAAGAACCGAACTCGTACCCTCCTATCACATTTATCTCGAACTAATTTTCGTGTCACAAAAAATCTCAAATTAGTACATTTGTGTTGCATTTACCATAAACTATTTTCTTTGTCACACAAAAAATCTCAAAGTTTGGGATAAATGTGACATATATGTATTAGTTTGGGATAAATGAAGCACAGATATATCAATTTGAGATTATTTGTGGCACGAAAACTAATTTGGGATAAATGCAGTGCTTATGTATTAGTTGGGGTTTTGTCATAACACGAAAATTAGTTTAAGGTAAACGTTGCATGGATGTACCGATTTGAGAATTTTTGTGGTAGCGGGCCCTACATAATTTTAAGTGCATGTCCATTAAATTTGGCTATTTCCATCGAATGTTCTTTTACATGAAAGATCGCAGGACGATGCCATGCAAGGGGTTAAATTAGTTTAAATGAGACATGGCACTGCTGGCATGACAACAAAGAAATAATATCGAACATTTTCAAGTCATGGATTACATTCACATAGGAGAAAAAGAAAAAAGAAAACGAAAAAAGGAATAAATAACATGCAAATATCTTCCTCTTGTAGTTTTCTTAAGGCGGGGTCACTAATCACGTGGTCGTCACGAGACAAATGGGGCCTCGGCGAGGAACATAGTGACAAGAAAATCTACTCTTACGCTAGGACCATACTTGATTTAGAAAGCAGTAACTGTAGTGTAGTTTTAATTTGACAAGTGTTTTTCACGAACTTACTGACCGAGTTGTAATTTACTCAAAAAGACACAAAAAAAAAAAAACAGAAAGTTTGGGAATGGGGCCCAAAAACACGATCCATATCATAGACTAGCATTTCACATTTAATCCAAAATAAATAAATAAAAAAATCTCCTAAATTCCGCGTCTTTTTCCATCTCCCGTCTCACTTCATTGCATTCATTTCATCTTCCTCTCCCACCCAACCCTCTTGAATGCTCCTCCTCACCAAGAAAATCAATACCCTCTCTCTGTTTTTCTCTCTCTTCTATCAAAGGAGAAACCAACAAAAAAAACAAACTTTTCCGGAGAGAAATCAGTACACAGAGAGAGAGAGAGAGAGAGAGAGAGAGGAAGAGAAGCGTTTAAAGAAGCAAACTTTTCCAAAGGAGATCAGTAGGGACAGCAGAGGCATTTTCTTCCATCTTCGTTTCATTCATGGGCTGCTCTGCTTCAAGGCTCGAAGCTATCCTCAGCAAGTACCCAGAAGAAGACCACAAGTCTCCGTCCTCTTCTTCTCTGGACTCCACCGCCACCACTCTCTCTCTAGACTCATCGCCGCTCATGAAGCCCCGAGCCCTCTCTCTCCCCTCCCCGCTCGTCCACCACCCGCCTCTCCGCAAGGGCGACACCCACCACCTGGTCTGTCTCACCTCCACTACCTACGGCTCCCTCCGCCTCACCAACCCGGCCAAAACCCCGACCCTCGCCTCCGAAAGCCCCGATTTTTCCGGTCGAAACACGGGCCACGACGACGGCGCTCCGGCCGACGGCGAAGCGAAGGAGTCGCTCTCGCCGGACTCCGTCATCAACACTTGGGAGCTCATGGACGGTCTCGACGACTCCGATTTCGTCTCCGACAACCCCTCCGGTAAGCTGCATTGTTCGGAGTACGGCTTTGCAACGAAACCCAGTTCCTGTAGGTACACGAGCTTTGATGGGTCTATTAGGAATGTGCGCGATTCGTCATCTTTTCCGGTGAAGTTGTCGGAGATGTTGGCGATAAGCCCGTCATCGGAGACGAAGCCGCTGTGGAAGCATTTGTCTGAGGAAGCTCTGTTGGCCAAGATGGACCCCAACGTGGTCTATAGTTACAGGCGTGCGTTGTGTTCTAGGCAATTGGAGAGCAATCCGAGCCAAACACGAACGGTTAGGCCTGCGAGACCGGCCACTGTTAACACCGTGGCGTGTGATGATCAGAACTGGTTGAGAGGCGTAGAGGATAAAGTCTTGTTCTATTTCACTAGTTTGAGAGGAATTAGGAAGACTTATGAGGATTGCTGTGCTGTGAGAATGATACTTAAGGGATTCAGAGTGCATGTGGACGAGAGGGACATTTCGATGGATTCTTCGTACAAGAGCGAGCTGCAGAGCATGCTTAGAGGGAAGGCGCTTAGCTTGCCTCAAGTTTTTGTTAGGGGGAAACATGTCGGTGGGGCGGAGGAGATTAAGCAACTCAATGAGGCTGGTGAGATGGCAAAGCTCTTGGATGGATTGCCCGCCAATGATTCAGGATCCGTCTGTGAGACTTGTGGGGATGCGAGATTTGTGCCCTGCTCGAGCTGTGATGGTAGTAGGAAGATATTTGATGAGGACGAAGGGCAGACTCGGAGGTGCCTGGATTGCAATGAGAATGGGTTGATTCGGTGCTATAGCTGCTGCCTCTGAACTCGGGTAATCACTTGGATGTGTAAATTTTTGGTACTAGTCCCTGCTCTATTGCTCGAGCAATGTTGAGATATGGCTGGACTCCGTCCAGAGTTGTGGATTGGAAGTGTTAATAACCAATGGTGGTAGATAGATTTGTTCATTTGCCCCTATGAACTACGTGAATAAGACTACTAGTTTTTCTGTCATTCTTTCTCATGGTCCTTTGGAGAGGTTGGCTTGCATTTTAGGCCTCTGCTTTCTTTCCTTTTCCTGTTAGGACATGAAATTCGATGAAAAATTGAGATATGTTCCTGCAATGAATCATAGAATAATTCACACTTGCACTACACAATCATACATGTTTTCTCACCGATAAGGTCTTGTGGCTATCCCGGTTTGTCCATAAGACCTTATCGGTGAACTATACATCCAAATAGTCGATAACCATTGTCTGATTTGATGCTGCTGTGTTCCTTTGATCGGAAGGTATGCACGGTTAAGGAAGAAAAATACGTTTTCCGCATTAATGTCTTAACTAGTTCTTGTTGTAAGGTGGTCTTTTGTAGTTCTGACCTGACTGCGAATGGAACTCTTACTCTGCTGCTATGAAATGTCAAGGAAGTCAGTATTTTTAACTCTCGGGTGGTAGGCCGGGGTGCCAACAGCGAAGGAAGCGTGTGAGAGTCCGACATGTTTTCCAACCTACTAATGTGTATAGTACGATGTGCACGTGCTTTATTAGCTTAAGCTTAACAAAGGAAGTGTATTTCGGTTCTTTCCATTCGCTGATTTGCATGCTTTTCCTTTTGGAATCTCACCGGCCTTCGCATGAGGGGGCGAGTGTTCAGATCTGCATTCTTCCCCACTGTTCCAATCAATCCGGACCAATTTTCTGCTCATTCTTGAATTTAATGGAGACAACATGAGCCGGGTAGGCAGCTCTCGGCTTTCCTACATTGCTGCAACAAGCATGTGTACTGAAGGATATGCTTATCTTTGGGTTTTATTTCCAACCACGAACCAAGTGTTGTTCTGGAATTCGCTTACATAAAGCAAATCCAGCTTCGAGGTGAATGATGAATTTGAGCAAATTCTGTGATCACGGAGTATGCTCTTAGATGAATTGACCTCGTCTTAAGCAGTTTCAACAGGTTTTCTTGATTTTGATCTGCATGATAAACTGAGAAGTTCCTTGCCGGAGCTTCTTCTTCAGTGACGGCATACTCGCGCCATGCCACCGCAGTCGCTTCCAGCAGGTTAGGTGATTGTCACCAACCCCAAGCGTGGAGGCGCGACCATTGAGAGAGAGCAATTGTGGACGCAAGCAGAGCCACACAAGCGAATTTGTTGGTGTGACGACGTGCAGAGGCCAACGGTATGCTTGCTGGAGGTGTGGTTGAGGTGATTGGCAGCTACAACATTGGCGGTGGAGGCGGAGGTGCGAGCGAGCGAGCGGGTGGAGGCAGTGGCTGTGACTCAAAGCCTTATAAAAAAGAAGGCGTCATCGTTCGTCCCTCGATCGGGCCGATGACGGATTTGGCTGGCGTGGGTTTATTATTTGACTCTCTTTTGACTTGGACACAGACGGACTTTGCTGACATGGCATTATCACGCTTAAATATTTTCAGACCTGGATTTTTTGTTTCCATTTTATTAAATGTTGACTCTCCCTTTGACCTGCACGGTTCAGTGATGCACTTTGATGACCTGACTGTGGAATATCTTCTTCTAACGTGTAATTCTTTAATATTCACACCACTCTCTGCGGCCATGGCCGTGACTCCAAGGCTCAAGTGGCGATGATGGCTGCGAGCCCCGATCTCAAACTTGAGCTTGAGCGACCATGGCTGTGAGTTTTGAGTTCAAATGTTCACGGCTGCGTGCTTTCAAGCTCGAGTGACCACTGACCAGGGTGGCCGCGATGAAAACACTTGCCACCGATCAATTTCACTCACCATCACACATGATAAGTTTGAGCGAATCATAACATCACACTTGAGTTCCACGGGAAAAATTACCAAGAAAGACCTAAATATATTGTAATTATGCCGATTCAGTCCTAAAATTATTATTTTTTGCCGATTCAGTCCTAAACATTTTACAATTGTGCCAATTCAGTCCATCAGACGAATTTTGGAATTTTGGCTGGCCGACCACATAATATTTTATTATTTTTTGATTTTTTTTTTTCGAATTTTTTATTTTTATTTTTAGTTTCTTTAATATTATTATTATTATTTTTTTACTTCCCCTTCCCAGCTCAGATCTGCACTCTCTCTCCCTCCTCTCCCTCCTCCTCTTCTTCTTCGTGAGATTCCATGGCGTCCTCCTCTTCCCCTTCCATCTTCTTCCTCCAGCCGGTCGCCGGGCGAGGCCCAGTGTCCATGGCCGGGCGAGGCTCGGCAAGAGGAGCGCTGTAGTTGAAGAAGAAGGTGAGATTGACGTTGGCGGAGTTGTTATCGAGCGGAAGCGAGTCGATCGTGAGGCTGTGGCGGGCACTGGGGTATCTCTGGTCGGTGACGTCGATGTCTACGAGAGTCAGGGTTCCGTCGGGGTAGTTGACTTCAGTAACGGAGTAGGTGTCCCCGGAAGAGAGAGGGTCGGGCAATCGGAGCCATCGGAGCAGGCGAGGCCGAGGCCTGGGTAGTCGCAGTGCACGGGGGCGTCTGATGATTATTACCCTAAAAATCCCGCAACCCAGACTTTACACATAACTGCTGTGGGAGGTCGGCCTGAACCTTTTACACGAAGAAGAAGTGGAGGAGGAGGAGGAAGAGGAGGGAGAGAGAGTGCAGACCTGGGGTGGGAAGGGGAAGTAAAAATAAAAAATAATAAAAAATAAAAATAAAAATAAAAAATTCCATAAAAAAATTAAAAAAATTAAAATATTATGTCTCTGGCCGGCCGGCCAAAATTCGCCAGGTGGATTGAACTGGCACAATTACAAAATGTTTATGACTGAATCGGCAAAAAAAAAAAAGTTTAAGATTGAATCGGCACAACTGCAATAGGTTTAGGACTTTTTTGGTAATTTTCTCGAGTTCGGCATCCATATTAGCAATCTCGATCCATGTTATAAACATTTTGACTGGCCAAAGAAAAAATTTAATGGATGAACTAAACAATTAAAGAGTATAAGAATGCTTTTGAATAAAAAAGAAGCAGATGAACGATTTTGAACGTGGACATAAGAAGAAAGACCACTGATGACGTTATCCCTTGAACTGTGCCCGGTCGAGATCTTAACTAATCAACAACGCAACAAAAATTACCAACTCCTTCTTTCTTGTCCACGTTCTAACCGCAAAACTACTACTAATTTTCAGGTCAGGACAAAGCCATTGAGGGACAACGTAGGATTATCATATGTTCAAAAATTAACAAAACCCTAGCAGCCTCAGATACATATATTTGTTTTTTCTGCAAATACTTATTCATGAAACGATGCAATCACATCGACTATCGAAAATCAAAATAAAATTGACGATCGCATCTCTACATGAACAAAACTTTGGTTAAAACTCCAAATTCCAAGCATTACTTTGTTTAGCCAACCACAATATCCTACATTGCAAGTCCCAAGGACTCTCGAAACATGAATCCCACTTCACCGTTTCGTTGCGTTTGAGAATGAAACCCGCTGTGGGCTCTGCACAATCATCGGAATGTTCAAAAACATCATCGCTTCGTGTCAAGCATTCTTGCACCGGAGTCCTCCACGCACACGTTCCGAACCGTACGGCATGCAAAGATTGCACAAAAAGATGGTAAACGAACACAAAATTCGATCCATTCTCGTAATTCCCTAAGCCAAAGAACGCTCGACGGAGCTTGACTGGGTTCGGACCGTACCTAATCTGTACCTTAAATTTATTAAACTAAGGAAACTTTTCCATGCACGAGACGAAGAGGAAAAGGCCACCCATCGTGGGAATGCTCAAGTGGTCGGGATGGGTCCAAAGCATTAGGGTTTTGCTCGACATTGTCGGCCACGAGAGAGATGTTGTTAAGACACTTCCCTCATTTCCCTACTCGCAGAAAAAGACACGGTTTTCCCGTCTTTCACAAAATTTCGCAGGGCGAACGAGGGGTCGTTTTGTTTCGATATATAAACATATACGTTCTCCTAGGGCAAAAAAATTTAAGGGGGCAAAGGCTTTTTTTCAGGGACCAACGGGCAAGGACTTGTTGTGAATCGGGCGTCGTCTTCGAACGTGGGAATAATCCATGGTAAAATATTGGGTCGGGTCGGTCCCCTCCACCCATTCTCTCCATGTCCCTCTCTTGTCGTTCCCATGCATCGTCGCCGGGCCTGGTTCTCTGCTGTGGACGCCATCCCCACCTGGGACATATCACATCAAAACCCACAAAAAAGACTTGTTCAGCTCATGTTTTAATCTATACCAGATCATTAAGTTAATGATATCGATGGAGATGGTGTTGGGAGTTGGTACGATGAGGTCCGCTCGAAACACGTTCCTCATGTTATGTTCGTAGCCTCTGGCTCTCGTTCGCTTGTCCTTAGAAGGAACCGTCGCCGGCTAAAAAGAATGATAAAACAATATGATCCCGTCGATCGCAGCAACTGTTTTCCAGGTTCTAGGTTTAGTTAATTACTTGCCGTACCAGAAGTATGTTCTTAATCCAACCTATCCCATGCAGATCTTCCAATTCATTGCCTTATTCGTAGGTTAAACTAATCTATATCTGTCTGGAAGATGGGCCCTAATCATGGATACGTAGTGATAAGGACCGATGATGAGAGCACGACAACCTTTTTCATGTAGGCAGTTTAATTGTTGCGTTTGCTTATATCACGTTGTTCGTTATTCTGATAAACCACATGGCACACATGTCATTTAGTAATGCATAACAACTTTGTTTTTATTTCTTTGACGAAAAGTCAACAAAAATTTGCATTTGAGCTTCGCATTGATTGTAAAATAATGAATTAGGTCTAGATAGAAACTTATTATATTCACAAGCTAGACATGAACTTTGGATGACATGCCGTAAGATGGTTGATTTCTCTTTGAAGGAAAATAGTCAATGTCATGTTTGTAGCTGGAACACGGTCATAGTACTCTTCGACATCTATATAGAAGCAAGCTTTACATGATTCTTTATAAGTGGATGAAGGCCTAAACATCCCTCTTTCTCAGTTCGCGCGTGTGTGATCGACTCAATATATTTCAATATATCTATCTCTTTATCCTAATCACGTTCTAATTAGGAGAGATGGCTAGGCTCAAAGCATACAGTCATTCAACGACACATACAGATGCCTAATCTTGAGCCCTAAATATGTGAATAGATTGCTTTCTATAGTGGTATGCTACATTGCGAGGGAGACTATTCACAGGCGAGTCTTGCTTGATAATCTAATAAGTCTTGCTACATCGACTTAGTCGGTCGATGTGTTTTTGCGTCCCTAGGGTTCTTCGGTGATTCTAATGTGAAAGTAATGGGAGGAGAAAATGTGGAGATGCTTCACAAAATGGAATTTAGCAATATGCTGAGTTGCTAATTACCCGATTTATCTTCTTTCCGCTTTGGCGCCGCCGTGGGAACTTCTTTGCCACGTCCTTTTATCTGTTCCGATTGGAAGGCGAGATGAAAAGATGGAAGTTAGAGGTTTTAGCTTGCATATGGTAAAGCACGATTAATGAAGTTGGAGAAAGGAAATTACGTGAACAATGAGCTCCGCAGTCAGTTTGGCAGGATTGCTTCTTACAGTTGCAGTGACTTGCTCGAAGGGTCTGAGCTTTCTTGGCGAGTTGCGAGGAGAAAGCAGCCGAGCTTCTTGTGCTGGACAATATCACCAAGCAAACCCATGTTCACATCGAGATTGAGATCGAGATCGAGATCGAGATCGAGAGAGAGAGAGAGAAACCTTGTTGAAGAGAAGGCAGTGCATGAACATGGTGAGAAGCGTAGGACGAGGTTAGAATAAGCATGCACAGGCTGAGGATGCAAAGCCTCGCAGGAACAACCATCGACCCCATCTCTGTCTCAACGGCAGACTTGCATATACGAGAGAGCTTCTTAAGCAGACGTCTGGTTTGAATGTATACTGGTATAAGAGAGAGAGAGAGAGACCAGAACACAACACAGAACACAAAACGCAGAGTTCGAGAATAACAACAAGAAAATCTACGCCTTAGCTTGGTTTTTTAGGAGGTTTCACGCGGTTCTGAGTTGTGTTTTGTCCCCAGCTCATTGTGGGGTCGGTGGACTTAGGTACGCGCGACATATTTTTCCTACACACTTCCCTATCAACGCG
Organism: Lenwebbia sp. NSW1173648; assembly: GCA_029784005.1. Classification (NCBI taxonomy): domain Eukaryota; kingdom Viridiplantae; phylum Streptophyta; class Magnoliopsida; order Myrtales; family Myrtaceae; genus Lenwebbia; species Lenwebbia sp. NSW1173648. The sequence goes on from JARCGZ010000011.1 coordinate 6,577,698, forward strand.
ATATGACAACGTTTTGCTACGTCACATTCCGTGGGTCAGTCATATTCTCTCTTTATTCTAGGTTTTCACTAGGATGTTGTTCACGGATATATTGCTATGTATCAGCATCCTCTCATTTTTAGGGGCAAAAGATCTAATTGTTTAGGTTTATTTAGTTGTATGTGTATTTATATGTAGACACAAAAAAACGTGACCTAACATAACCCCATTCGCGTTGCGAATAGCTCTAGTGAATGTGACCCACCTCTCTCTCTCTCTCTCTCTCTCTCTAGAATGATCACATAGATCTTGCCGCGGTCGTCGACGTCCCCGGATAGAGGCTGTCCATGGCTTCCGCGACCTAGATTTGAGGTTGTAAGCTCTCATCGATCTCAAATCAAGGTGATGGACGCTGTGGCGACCTTAGATTGCCTAGGTCGTCGGTGGTGCTCTATTCTTGGACACACGTGCATGCGCACCCACACACACATGCCCCTTGCAGAGGTGAGGCAATGGGAAACGACCGTGGTGGCCGAGCAAGGGTTTGGACATTTGGGTTCAGAGGTTTAGGTGGTCGGGCAGAGGATGTGGTAGGGGAGGGGCATTTTTGGGAAAGAAAGTGCCAATTCGATAACCGTTCTACGTGACACGATGAAATCCAGAGTCTAAATTACGACGAAAATGAGAATGCAAAACCTGAAATTTCAAAATGAAAGGGTGCAACATGGTTAAAAGAGAATGTGAGGATGGTTTTGGCAATCTTTCCAAAGGACCACATAGACGGGACCAAGCTGTGTCTATCAAGAGGTTAATTCCAGCTGTGTCTAGAGAGACTTTTCGGTCTCTTACCAACTAGAGTGACCACACGCTTCAACAAGGCTTAGGTCGAATCCGTATCCATTTTCGTGCAATTTCAATTGTCGACCCGACCCGATCAACCCTGGAAGCAAAGTGAGCCCTACTATGTGGAATGCGCTGGACCCAAGAACAAGAGCAATCACAAGAAGAAAATAGAAGGAATGGTACTGAATTTTTAAATTGAAATGGAGAATCATTACTCGCAACTTAAATAATTCAACTTAGGAAAAAGAAGTAGAAATTTGATGCCAGGGACAATGAACGAGACTACTGATGGATTAAGAATAGCTTAATTACCAATTACATTGGAAAATAAAGAGAGAGTAGCTTGTTGTCCGTTTAAGAAGGATCATATGAACTAGACTATTGATGGATTAAGAGCTTTTTGCCAATTGGAAGTTTAAGCAATATCCGAGGAAAATCATCAAAAAAGTCTTAAATCTATTGCAATCGTGCCAATTCAGTCTTAAATCTTTTTTTTTTGTCGACTCAATTCTAAATCTTTTACAATTGTGCCAATTTAGTCTATTCGATCAATTTTGGCAGGCCGACGCTGACGTGGATGCCGGTTGGCTCCCGCGATAGGTGTTTTGCTTCTCTATCTCTGTTTAAGCCACAAATATAAATTATGAGGTTTCACATAAGCAATGCCTTTTGTCCTATCTTTCTAAGTACGTTTTGCTTTTTCCTCCGAGATTTTAAGATCCGGAGGAGGCGTTGTTGGGTGCGGTTGGAGACGACGAACGGTGACGATGAACAAAGCCTAGAATCCACTCGATAAGCAACATGGATTTATTTGACATGAAATTGCCACGTTGGTCCTCTGATCGCGACTTTAGACGGCCAATTAACGAGGGTCAAATTTAGGTACGGAGCGAAAGTTGATAGAAGTTCGGGACAGAATTAAGATTCGATCTAAAGTTGGTGTTCTTTTAAGGGAATTGGGCCGTGAAGAAAATGATCTAATGCTTGCCTTTAGCAATGGATTATTTTTGGAAAATAGCCTTATTTATAAAAAAAAAAAATTTGAGGTAAATCAAGAGTCTTATTTACAAATGAATTATGTTATCCAAAGTGGCCGTCTTGCTTGATGATCAGCTCAAGCCCAACCTTGGAGCAACCCGGGCGGATGTGGGCCTGACTTCAGAAAGGACAAAAAGGGTACTTGTTTACTTTCATGGCAAAATTTAGGATTCTACTCAAATCCTAATAGTAATATGGAATAATTATACACTGGTTTACATATCAAAACAGATCATGACAACAGCAGACTATTAACTTCAGACACTTCCGTTCTTCTCTGTTGAAAAGAGAATGGCACACAGATTAGGCACATTCTCTCTTTAGCTCAGTTTACCCTATTAGGCACTCGAGCGCTTCCATCTTATGTCGACGGTCGGATCGTTCGAGTCCTATCTGAGGCCCACACGATTCATCGGCTAAGGACCGTTGAACTCACGCGCCAGGTGCATGTAAGAGAATTTTCAGAACAAATATGTTTGAAATGTTCACCACATGTGCAGTTTAGAGAAGGAGAACTTGCTCTCTAGATTGATGAATAAATCACTGATGAATAGAGGACGCCTGAAGGAACAAAAAGAATTCAGCCTAGACATGATCTTCTACATCTCATTCCAGCAGCAGCCAATGTTGACATCCCCCAATGGACAAGAAAAGGGATAAACAAAAGGCGGGGGTGTATATGAATATCTACAAGTAAACCTCAAAAGTATGTAATAAGCTTTTCAGAATCTACAGCAGAGAAGTCCATGCCTCCAGCCCCTGTGCCTCCGGAAAATCCTACTATCGGCTTTTGCCATTCTCACCGGACTGCTGTTCCATTCGTTCTGCAATCTGCACCCAACAATTGCAGTGCGTTAGAAAGATTAGCCATGGCTCTAGTAATGAGCCGAAAGGAGAACAAAACAAATTGTGTGACTTGCAGACTATGCTTACACGGGGAAGGCGAAAGATCTGTTGCTGGTCGTGCTGCCGTCGGATCTTAGTGAAAGGCTGCCCGAATATGCGATGGGCCCCGAGTAAGTAATGAGGCTGGAGACGGGGCCTGCCAATGAGAAACTCGATTCCCCGCTAAAGGTTTCAGCTTGACGCTCCGTTTGACTATCGGAAACCCCGTCATGTTTCATCTTATTTCGAGTCTCAGTGGTGTGTATTTCCTCTCCACTCGTGGATGCAGGGGCCAAAGCATCGGAGTTGGAAGCAGTGTTCCTACATTCTGCCTCGCTAGCGTCGGGAGCATCCTCGTTTGTCCCTCTGGAAACAGGCGGGCATGCCACTTTGTCGGCCTCGCAATCATCAGGCAGTTTCTGGATGTGGCTGTGGTTCGGAGAATCTTCCGAATTAGAAGCTGAAGGGGGGTCTCCAGAGGTTGCACTTGCATCTTCCAAGCTACCACGAATTCCTTCGCTTGCCGATGCCAGAGCGGCGGCATCTGTGATCTGTTCTGAGTTTGACTCCTGCAGAAGCGCCGGCCTAACTGTTACAATTAGATCACTAGACATAGCACAACTATAGCTAAAAGGTAACGTGCTGATTCTCGGTATCAGGATCTAGAGATCATGCCTTCCAAATAAATCAAAACTACTAGATTATCACAACAACATAACATATGAATAAGTAATATCGGTGTTGAACAGGCTTCCGCATGAGAAAATGTAAATGTTCTAGGAGAAAAGCGGCGATTACACCGCATCGTTGGACCAGAATAATAAGAGTAGCAAGTGATAATCTTGTGAATGTCTTGCTCTTGCCTTGCAAATAGTCTTCACATCCGAGCACTATCACGTCAGTGAAGATACTGCAGAAGTTTTCCTCCAAGGAGTACAGGACTACATACCTTAGAAGAAGGTTGTGTGATTCCATAGCAGATATTATCAGATGAATGGCAGGGTAGAATTTCCAAGGCAACATCTCTCACTTTGGACTTGGCATCCGCATTGTCATCTGCCTTGATTTCGGTCGGCACTAAATTTGCACGAACATGCAGCTTAACAGCATCCTCAAAGTAATGATATTCTGAACAGTTCAAACAGTTTGCAGCGGAGAAATGATCGTCCATCCTTCCATAAGATAGATTGCTCTCTTTATCCTTGCCACCGAGAAAATTGGTGCCCGGGCCTTTGTCCCTGTCGGTTTCAAACAAGACAATTTCATGAGAATTCACGCCTTCATCAATGCAGATATCCTTGACTTCGAGGAAAGAGCTCTCTCTGTAGCAGATCATCAACTCAGGAACTCGTAAATCGTCGTCATTTCTATCCACGAGATGATCCATGTCCTTCTTCGCCAACCTTGTTTCTGCAAAGGAGGGACCACTCAGCCCACTCCTACCTAGGATGTCAAGTTGCTCCGAGTCACTAGATTTCAACACCGACCAGAAGCCATACCCGTTGCTCTCAATAATCGATAAAACAGAACCTCTTTCACTGCCCTCGACATCACACGGGACTTCTTGAGTGCTTGCCATCGTGATTTTCTTGTCCTGGCTCATCTTCTTTTCAACATTGCTGTTGAAGACTTCATTCTGTGGAGTTGAATGGTGGTCCGGCCTATTTAAGTACGATGAAACGTGAAACGGCCTCATCATCGTCACCATCTGCAAATGCAATCAACCTCCAAAACACGGTTCGATAAGCCAGATGCCCCAAATTTAGAATCAAAATGATGGGAAATTAACCAAACTCAGGCTCTCAAGAGAAGGCCAACTGGATGCAGCAAAACACATCATTTCCAGAACGATTTGAGACACCAATATCAGGAACGCATGGAGTAAGAGGGTGTCGATCTTAGACAATGGACAGTCCAGAAAAAAACAACCACCAGAGCAAGAATTAACAAAATAAAACAACAAAATTCATGGTTCAAATAGACAATGAAATTCAGGTAAGAATTGTGCAGAGCATCAGAAGATATCGCGACTCTGTTGATCAACCGTGAAGGCAGGTTAGAGCAATAGAAAATAAGGTGAACCTTCGAAACCAACAAAAGGCACTATTAAACTAGGTATGTTTTGATACTATCTATGTTTAAAAAAGAACACACGACGTGCAGGAGTTCTTTTTTTCAATTGCAAATAAGTAGATAATGCCAAATCCTGAAGCCATCACCTCGCAGACATGCACTCCAACGAAGACCAGAGACTGCTCTAGAACTTCAAACTCAATTCTAATACAAGAGGGATCATCAACTTCAAGGGAAGAGAGAGAGAGAGAGAGAGAGAGAGAGAGAGAGAGAGAGCACATCATGCAATACCTCATTGTCTTCTGACCTTTTCTTTGGATTGTGCAGGTTGACACTAAATAGTTGGTATATTAGAAAAATGCAGATTGCAGGAAGACTTTCAAAAAAGCGAAAAAAGAACAAAAAGTGGGGGTCCAACCAATTTCCAGCAAAAATGTCAGAAAGAAATAAACTAAAAAAAGATCCATTACCCTGAAAATTTAGTGGTGGTTAAAGGAATATCAGGGCTTAAACTGATCATCACCATCACAAATCAAACTATGATACCTGAACCCAAGTTTGCAAACTAAACTGGTTTTTTTAGACTTAAACAGGACAAAGGAATAATGGCTTTGGTAGCTTTCCAGAAAGCGACCTAAGCGGGTCAAAAAAGAATGAAAAGGAAAACAGAGTTCAAAAGCAATCCTCAAACAAACTTTTAAAGATCATATTTTAAAGATCATAATCAAGGACTTTGTACTGATTTTCCGAAAGGGAAAAAAAATACCCAACAGCCATGGTTGGATTTTAATCCACAAGTACGATATGTTCATTGAAAATATGAAGTAGAATGAGTACAAAGAAAGCTCCAGGACAAGCAGAACCTGATGATTCAGACATCTGAATGATGAGAACCAATATCAATGCAAATCATATCTTCCCCTTTTCCTTTTCCTCTTCCATTTTTTCAGTTCTTTCCTGGGTTGTATATATCTTCTTAATGCTCAAAATACGCAACTTACCAAAAAAAAAATAACATATCTACCCAGAAACCAAAAACAAGCCAAAACGTGGATGCAGAGAGAGAGAGAGAGAGAGACCTTAGAAGGAAGAGGAGACATGCTGCTTGATGATCCCACCGAGGGAGGATTTGATTTGACCGAGAGATGGCTCTTCGTTTGGGTGTTCTGATCCATCTCCGTCCTTCTACGTGAGTCTAGGCTGTTCTTGTAGTATGGAGGAGAGAGAGAGAGAGAGAGAATGGCGGCGATGAGAGACAAAGCAGAGAGTGGCGCTACAGAAAAAGAGAGGAAGTGGTTTAGAGACGAAGTAATAAATGCCCAAAAGACAGATGACTAGTTGTCAAACAATCTTTTCTCGAACAAAAAAGACTCTCATGAATAAGCAACAGCTCTCTTCTTAACAGGCGCCTCTCGTAATTTATTGAGGCATATTCATGGAGAAATTCAAAAAGTTGACGAGAAAGATTTTTTTAACAAGTGCATCGAGACGCTAACAATATCCTAGAAAGTCAACTGGGCTTCTTCTTCTCCTTCTTCTTGTCGAAAGGAATTGAAATTACAGTGAACCCAGCAAAACAACAGATTAGACTGCTATGTCACGCCCCCCCCCCCCCCCCCCCCCCCCTCCCCCCCCGGCCAGAAAGTTGCCAAATTTTCGGCTATTTGTTTATTGTTACATGGAAAGTTTACAGCTTTATGTAATTTGTTACCCCCACCATATCCTCCCATTACTCTTTCGTCCCACCTTCCTTCCTTGTATTCTGAAAACTTCACCGTCCAATTTCTGTCACTTTCCACGCCAACCCCGTTTCGTGATTCCATATAGGATTTTCGCAGCTGGGTTCTCGATCACAGCGCCCGAGATTAAGCACCAATCATCATTCATCAGCCGGTGGAAGTGCCCTTTTGAGTGAGTGGGGTTCTGTTGATATCGATTACTTCCTCTTTCCAGAGAATCATTTCCCTGCAACAGAGCCGCGAAGGACGCTGACTGACCCTCCAATCCATTAGTTCCACGGCAGAAACATCACAGAGAGAGAGAGAGAGAGAGAGCATGTTCATACTTCATGGTGGCCGTTTCTTCCTTTTTTCCCCCTGTTTCAGTGCCCATTAATGGTTTATTTACAGGCATGTGATTCTCTGTCCCGCTTGACGTTAATTGAGAGACAGTAATGTCGCAGAAACAGAGCCATGTGAATGAGGTAAGGCAAGAGGGCGAAGAGTAATTGTATTTGGTGTGCTGCGACAGGAGAGTGACTTTATTTTTGGCCGGAAAAAACGACAGCAAACGAGGAAGGAGAGCAGTAACTGTTCGTCTGCGAAGGCATGAACCGTGCAAGAGAATGACACTCCGCGGATTAGTTTGACCTGGGTCCCACTGGACCAAATGAATCACTGCCATTGATTCTGTGGATCTCGAGAAAATATTGGGTGTGGATCTCACCTCATTTTCTCACGCGGGTCCCACGAAATCAGCTATCATAATAAACTTGGCCTACTAGTCTCGAGTCTTGGCAAAAAAAATTATCATCCTTAAGAAAATTTTCGGTTTCTCTCACAATTAATCCTTTTTGTTCCCCAAAAATCTCTCCTTTTCTCAAAGGTATGACAATACGGATTTGAAATGAATCACTTCATTAGCATATTTGGCAAACATAATATCTTTCGATAACTCGAATCCGACATGTCAAAAGATGAATCGAAGGTCATAGAATAGCAAGGCCCAAATCAATCGATTACTCTATCTTTTCCCAATAGTAGATGAATCGAATTGTTCTTCCACATAATAATGGAAATAGCCCATATCTTTTATTCAATGGAGTTGGAGGCGAAATTGGTGTCAAAGACGATGATTTGTATAAGTAATTTTATTTTAGGTCCGTGTCCTCGTGCTTACTCACGAATAGCTTAGTCGACTCCTTTCGCGTACTTACTTGCATTTGAAAATTTTTGTACACTCAAAAGCTACATGAGAACTGAATTAGTATCCGATAAATTTAAGATTGATCGGACAACCGACAATGCAAAAAGCAGACGTGGTGTCCAGCCTTGCATCTATTCGGGTTTGTTTGACCGTGGACAAATTGTGACGAATACTCCATGAATTATGCATTTTCGCATCATCCCACGACCTGTAATATCTTTATTTTTTCTTTTTTGCACATTTTTTTTTTATAAATGATTAAAAGCGGCCAATACGGAATTTTGGGCTGGCATGATTCGGGCCGGCACTTGCACGTTTGCCGTGGTCAACTTTGGCTTCTCATTCCCTTTTTCGGACATTTGTTTCGCCTCATCAGTCCGTCTCGTCGATCATGAGAATTTGTTTAGTTAGGGAGTTCATAGTTTAGTTGGGACAGGACAGGACAGAACAGAACACAAATTCATAAAACTAAAGTAATATCAGAACTTTCAGAATTCTTTCTTATGGAAAACAAGCCAAAATCGCACAAAATTGGCGACAACAGCGCAATGCTTTCATTATTTCGACATACCGGTTATTCATATGTTATCGACACCGTTAATTCACTTTAATCACCAATGGCGAGTCCTATTTTTACCCCTGACGTAATTCACTCGGGTTAAATCAGCATCGGCCGAAAGCTTCTGGAGCTAAGATCTGTATATTGTAAATAAATTCTATCTACTAGAACTCGGAGCATTCTACGGAGTTCTCAAGAGTCAATAGGCTTAATAAGGCATGGACGTCCACCAAGACACCAAGATAGTAATTCAAAATTTCAACTCACAAGAAGTCATTTGGCTTGCCAATTTTGATGTTCTGGTCAGCTAAGAATGCCGTGATCGCATTCTTCTGCCAGCTCTTGAAACTCCTACAGACAACATTATAAGCAATGGTCAATTCATGGCTTGAATGTTACCAGCACTTTGCTAGAACTAAGCCTATTAGGTCAAATGCTTTTAAAAATTGCCTGATGCTCTGTGCCCCCTAGTTATGTTGCTTAATCTGCGCACATCAGGAAGCTGAAAAATAGGCTGTTTCTGTTTGGATGACTTACTTATGATCAAGATGCGCAATAATGTCGCCACTGGGGAAAGCCGACTTCGTAGTCTTGAATGCCACTTCAATTGCTTGCCTCCAGGTCCCCCCGATAACTGCCGTATTAGCTTCTGCTTTTGACTGGCTAGGATCTTCCATGGGTAAGCAATATCCAGAAAGCAGATGCCCTACCCACACATCATCTTTCCTGAAATTATCGTGAAAATGCTATGTAACTTCGAACACCTTGAGAGCACCTAATAAACTTGGGATGTTGTAACTTGAAAAGATGGTTATCTTTTTTCTGTCTGTAACTCTAATCAGAACAGGTAGCAAATTTATAGATATCAACCCCACGAAAAGATGTGAGATTGTAGTATTAAGGAGGACAGAAAAAGTTAAAAGACATCTTACTGGACAATGTCCATATGCCGAGGCGCATAATGTCCGCCACCTATCCCAAGCAAGACTTTTTTCTTGGCAACATCCCTGAGACATTATCGGAGGCAAATGTATTATTCCATGGTCCTGAGCAAGAAATGATTTATAGTCATGAGCACTTGTGCTGTCTCAGTTTCTTGTACTCAGCATTTCACATCTACGACGGAAGTGAATATCTTTTCTAAAGAAACACAGAAGTTATACTGCTTCCCAAATAATCTTTCGATGGTAAAAAAAACACATCTACAGAGTACTGAATTCAGTCACAAAGTCACACAAATAGCCTGGAAATGATATTGGTAAAGAAAGGCTAATTTCTTGTAACATCTGTTAAAGTATGAGTTTATACCTGCTCCAGTTCCCAACTGCAGGCTCTCCTCCAAGCCCAAGACCTTCCCAAGCTAACTTCATTTGAACAAGTGATATGTCAGACCAAGGAATTAAAAAACTCTTAAAAGAGGATCAGATTCTGGACTGCCGTCTCGTCACATGGTATCAAATTACATGTCCTTTTCAAACATTTAAAAGAGGTGACCTTGAAGTTTAACAGGAAAATTATCCCGTGAAAAGAAGTTCCTTCTAAGTAAATTAAAGTCCCATGAACTCAGGAGCCAGAGATATTTTTTTGCTCTGATATTCCAGAGCAAGAAGATCAGTACTTTTATACAACTACAAAAGGAATTAATAATAACACCCCCCTGATACCCCAGTGTACATTTATTCTTCCTAGAGTTTGAAATGATACACCGATCGTTTTTCCAGTGTTCTTGGATCAATACAGAATTTCGCCACACAAAGAAGAACTAATTCTGGGCGACAGTTACGAAAGGAGGGGTTGTCGTAGGATTTGTTCACACCGATCCGCAAACAATATATCAGTTAGTATAACATCAGTATGATGAAGGCACCTGTCATCGTGATTTACACTAGAAAAAAAATATCCATCTTACATACAGTCAAACCACTATTGCACCATATCCACCATGATAACTGCAAATGACATACCGGAATGTGAAAACTAATCACTGCAAGAGGAAATTAAAAGCTGGGAAATGCCACTCAATAGTACTCTATATATAAAAAGCTGTGAACTCAACTTGAGCAATGACTTTAGCAGCATCCAGCCTCATCCAGTATTCTTCGGTACTCCCTAAATCAAGCACAAAAACACCACTGTGGGTCATGTCTATTTCTCACAGCTAAGGACATCATTGATAGGCAACGAAAGAGTGCAGCACACGGACTACAAAGTCCACATTCTAAGCTAAAGTCAACCATAAGATGAGCATTTTCATGCAATCTACATGAAGAATTAGTTAAACGAAAGCAGAAAGAATATACATACTGTCAACTAATTGCAGCTATTTGTACCCCAAAAAGAAAGGAGCTATTCGCTGTAAGCTTGGTTGCTTGACATGATGTGGAAATCAAATTGATAGTGTTGTCATATAGAATAGGACAGTTCAGAGAAACTAGACTACGGTAAACACAATCAGATCATATATTAGGGGAGGGGAACCTTTACAATGATATAGCAGCCATATGAACGACAAGCTTTGCAAGTTAGATGCTTTCCTACTAATGAACTGTAGTCAAGTAATTGTGGAATGGGATGGTACAAAACACTTCATTTTACTTAGATCTTAATAACTTTGAAAGAGAAGGTTTTACACACGATGGCAAGTTATTAATTGATGGATGACAAAGGAAAATAGACGAAAAGTCTAGACAGTGAAAGTGCAACCATCTTTAGTTAACAGGACGTAACCAGTGTCCATCATGCGGAAATTGGAATACGAGTAAAATGCTGGTCTTTCGATATTCGAGGAACTCAATCAAATCATTCCCATAGGCTTCCAATATGGATTGAAATAACACTAAAGCAAATCATCAGCAACAGGGACAACACTGATCTAGTTTGAACAATACAATTGGAGAATGAAATGAGAAGAGAGTTGGATATACCAATCTCCACAAACATTGCCGGCTTGTTGGTCTCCGGTCCATGATGAGTGCCCTCCAAGGTAATCTACTCATAATCCATGAAAACAAAAAACCATCAATAACCATATCCAGAATCATCTCTTACAATGCAACCACATGCCCCAAAATAGACCCAACATATTGATGAACAAGACATCATAAAAGGAGCCCCAGAAACAAGAACGTACCTCAAATTCAGGAACCAAATTATAGGACTGAGCAATCTTCTTCAACAATCTCAGCCACGGCCCTATTCTTGGATTCGGCGGCGCGGCCCACCCCGGCTTCCCTCCTTGCGGCGGAACTTCGCCTTCGCGCAGATGAGGTACACCTACAACAACAACAACAGCGACACACACACACACGCACCAATAGAAGTCAGAATCACAAAACTCTCTGTCCCAAATGCAAAATTTAACGTCCGCCGACTGCGATACTCGAAAACGAAAAGTAGTACAAAATTACCAATTGGGTGGACAGTGAGAGCCGGGCGATTGGAGACGGCAGTGTGCTTGCTGAAGAAGATTAGCTCGTCCACCACCTCGCCGGTGGCTTCTTCCCAACGCACGTCGAGATGATCTTCTTCCACGATGCCTTTGTCCTGTTGCAGCAGCCTCACTTGTTGATTGGCGAAACTTTTCATACCCTTCAAACCCCAAATTACAGAAAACCAGAACATCGCCAAAAAAAAAAAAAAAAGACAAAAAACCACTCAAATCAAACACTGTTCAAGACAATCCCAAGTTGAAGAAGAGAGGCTAAAACAAAAACTGTTATTGATGACTCGATTGAGGCGTGGACGACCTGAAGGGAGGGACCAGGGGTCCAACCGGGCATGGCCAAGAGGGCATTGGCGGGATTGATGGACGCAGGGTCGGTGGTTGTGGCCACCAAAAGAATCACCATTTCTCGCTCTTTCCTCTTCTTTCTTCTTCTTTCTTTATTGCCTGCGCTGTGCTCTACGAACTCGATCTCTGCAAGTGCAACTAAAATCAATAAAGCATGGAAATTTCTTCAAGCAAGTGATCCGCCGAGTGCTGTGGGCAAGCTGCATTTCCAGTTGGCGACCGCAGCTTTGGCTTCTCCTTTCTTTCTCGAGCAGCCACTTGGGAGGTGGCAAAAGGCTATCGCCCACATTGAGGTATTCTCTTGACAAAAGGACACTATGAGTGGTAATATTTTTGTGCGACTCTTATTTTGATATTAATATTTATTTTTGAATAACTTAAGTGCTAATTTTTTTTGAAAAAATAATTATTTGAGTGCCATCTCTCGTGAGCTTCGCCGGAAATCTGACGTGACATCTACGTGGCTCGTCGGAGGATCCAAGTCAGCAATAAAAAAAAGCTAAAAAGTAATAAAAAAATTCCATGTAATATTAAAAAAATTTAAAAAATCAGCTAAAACTAAAAAAATAATAAAAATAATTTTAAAAAAGAAAATACAAGTTGCAGTTCTTTTTTTTTTAAGCTTATTTTTTTAAATTTAATTTAAATTTCAAAAAATTAGGTTAATTTGTGAAAATTCAGTCCGTTTTCTATAAAAAAAAATTGCCATGTGGACTTATTTTTAATAAAAATTGCCACGTGGAATGACATTTTGAAAAAAAAAATCCATGTAATATTAATTTTTTTTATAAAATGCCACGTGGACTATTTGGTTGGAATCTTTCACCGTTGGCACTAAAGTAATCTTTTTTTTTCTCCGATTTGGTACTTAAGTGAGCCGGCGAAAAATATTGACACTAAAGTGAGCGCCGTACACAAATATTGTCATTTAAGATGTCCTTCTATCATATTTTCTTAGCCGTTGCCCACCGTCTCTACTTTCACTTTGATAAAGCAATTTCAAACGTATCAAAAATTGACTTATGTAATTTGTTAATTAATGTACCAACTTTTATTAAAATAGTTTTACTATGTATCCCTAGTTTTGCTTACAGATTTTGATCTATTCTTCTTTCCATAGACAGAATTGCACACATATACATACGTGTCGGAAGAAGAAGAAGAAGAAGAAGAAGAAGAAGAAGCAGGAGGAGGAGGAGGAGGAGGAGGAGGAAATAAAATTTGATTTCATTTAGGCTTGAATAAGAGTTTAAGCTGTTGCAAAATGGTGAAGATTTAAGAAATACGAAATTATATCATATGTCATTTGTATATTACCATTTTATTAATCATTTTATAATAGAGTGCTATCATTCGTTTATGCAGATCAAGACTATATCGACATTTTTTTGACAGAAGTACGAGATTGAATATTGTTTTAGGTTTATTTTATCTGTATAGATAGAGATAGATATGTACAGGGATGATTATCAAAAGAAAAAAAAGAATCGCCATATTAGTCCTAACCTCAAAGAAACGATCTCTGGATCATATAATAAACCTAAATTATTGTTTTCCCCGAACAACTATTTCAAGTAAATAATTTAATTAGTATACTAATGAACTAAAGTGAAATGCCTTGTTTGGTTCCACGCCGAATCAGATTACTATAAAGTAGGATAAGAACTATCATATGTGGAAAGAATTTTTGCTTTTGGCCATGATTTTTGGGACAAAAAATATAAATTTAAGATTACGTTTGGTAGTTAGGATAAAAAATAGGAAAGGATAAAATATATCATATCATGTATTTAGTTCGTGCCCAACACATGATAAAGCTAGATATAAGAGGGGTATAACCCAGATAAAAATATTTCATTGGGGAGGTGGGGGTAAAAGTGAATTTATATCAATGATATAAAAACTATTTTTCTCGAATAACAAACTTCTTAAATTAAAAATATTAAAAAATAATTAAATATAAATCGACATTTGTATAATATTATAAAAATTTCAAAATAAAAAATAACAACCAATTTTTTATTTTTTTTCCAATTTTTATTTATATAATTGAACTTCTTTCTATTACTATGGACTGATAGAAGGAATAACTAATAAATAATAAAATAAAATAAAATAAATTAAAAATGGAGGGAAAATAATAAAAAGACAAGTAAATAAAAATGAAATTGGTGAGAGAGTCGAAGCATTGTACTTTTCGGAATCACGAATGTGAGTAAATATGTTTTCTCTCTCTTGTTAAATTCGGCATTTGCTGACTGATTTAGCTCATCGATGGTATTATAACTCGTTTACATTTCTTGTCATAGTCGAACTTATGGCTCTGAAATGTTGCAATGAGATCCTTTACCATTTAAGATTTAGATCGTACAATAATCATAGATCGATTGATGGAAGTCATCTTCGTTTGTACATTTGTGATTTTTTTAGCAATAAATTGTAAGAGATTCTTACTATTTGTTGTTTATATCAAACAATTGACAAGATAAGATATGAAAAGACATGGCTTCATTATTGCGATTCATAAAACGTAGAATAAGATATAGCAAATTTTTTACATTTCATACCCTATCATATCCAGTTTTATCCCGATTAGATATTTAGACGATCAAATGTAGCCTAAATGTATTACTTGTTAAGGACACGAGAAATTCAATTTGTTACCGCAATTTAGTTTTGAGAATTCAATTCCACTACTCTATCCTCACGAAATTAGAAGAACCAACTCCAACAATTGTTGTGTGGTTGGGTAAGCTAGTACTAAAGAAGAACATTAGGGGAAAATGACGGAAAAAGGGAAAAAGAAAGACGGGAAAGATAAGAAAAGAGACAAAAAGGAAAACACATCTCGGCCAATTCAGTGGACTCTTATCTTAAAAAATTTAGCTATTCAAACTATTGGAAAAGAATATCTATGGGAAATATAATTATTTGGAATGTGGATTCTTGTCCATAGAACCAAAGGAGGCCCAAAGTATTCTAAATTCATCCTCTTTTACTCCCGGTTATGGAGTGTGAAATGTGATTTTACCCCGTCTTGTCATGCATACCATAAACTTTTAAGATGAAGATGAAGCAGTAATTACAAGGCGCCTGCCACCAAACATAACTGTTGCAAATTGAAACACAATTCCCCTTTAGGGTGCGTTTGTTTCACGGACAACTCAAAATCTACAAAATGTTTTCGAAAAATAATTGATTATATCATTTAGAAAAGTTAGTCAACGGAAAATGTTTTTCTTATCGACCATAACTTATGACTAATTATTTTCATGGGTGATGAAAATGTTTTTCATTCACTCATTTTTGTAAGCGATAAAAAAGTCATTTTTTGAAAAATATTTTTCAAATCTTGATTTTGTCGAGAAACAAATGCATCCTTAGTCCACTTAGATTTTCTTTTTCTTTTGAAATCACGCATGATGATTGGATCTCATGTGATTAATGAGAGGTGAGACTTATAAACCGACCATCAGTCATTTCCACAACCGATTGTGAGACAACCCCAACAATCTCCCCCTCACACATAGGGTCCAGAGTTGGAGCTGCAACATCTCCCCCTCACACTTAGGCTGCGTTTGATAGTCAGGATAAAAATCAGGATATGATAAGATTTATCATATCCTGTGTTTGGCTCCTGTCCAAAATAGGATAAAAGGGGGATATAAAGGGGATATAGCATGTATATAATTATCCCATGAGCAGGTGGGATAAAGGTGGATAGGATTTCTTATATCCATGATATAAAAGCTATTTTTTTTCGAATAACAAAATTCTTAAATAATAAAATCAAAATAATAATTAATTTTGAATTATATTTGAATTCTAATATTAATGCTAACATAAAAATAAAAAATAATTTTTTTTATATATACCTGTATGTATTTACAAATTTCAGTTTCTTTCTACTTTATAATATATATTTTGTGCGCACACACACACACTTCATATCCATATCATTACATATTTTAAGTATGATAGTATAGTTTATTATTTAATAAAATCTTTATTAAGAAATGCTGGAACGGAGTAAAAATAATGAAAAAAAGATATATAAAAAATAAAAAAATAAGTAAATAAAAATGAAGTAGAAGAACCATATTTTAAATGAACAAATTTGAACTTGAAAATGATTTTTCTAATTCTCAATGAATGTAGGACAATGAAATTTCTATAAAAAAAAAAACTAACTAAGAAATCTCCATCTCATTCTCCCATGTATCTCTGGTTCATGTTGAAGTTTTACCATTCCTTTGAAATTTTTTAGTTTGGGTCAAAACTTTACGAAAACAGCTAGGGAGTCGAAACTTCTTCTCGTTCGTAGGTTTTTGGTTCACGTCAAAAGTTTATAAAAGCAGAAAGAGGGTCAAAACTTATTCTCCTCCGTAGTTTTATGGCTTATGTTGAAGTTTAACCAAAGTAACAAGAGAGAAAAAAACTTTTCGTAATTGTAAATTTGAATGATCATATTTTCTCTCTCTTACTAGAGTTGGGAGTGAATTATGAGAGATTCTTATACTCTCCGTTTGTGCATTTCAAATTTAATTACATCGATATGTACAAATGCCAAACAATGAACATCATAGGATATGTGCATGTTCAACTTTATTACCGCGATTCACCAAACAGTGGATACGATATGGCAAAATCCCTAGATTTCATATCATATCGTATCCTGGCTAGAAATCAAATCCCCCTAGATTTCATATCATATCTTATCCTAGCTAGAAATTCAGACGACCAAACACAACCATAGGGACCTGAGTTGGAGCTGCAACAACTCTCCCGCCTCTTGCCAGCCCATTCTACAACTTATGTGGGACAACCCCAACAATCTCCTTCTCACCTCCTCACACATCGGACTCTGAGTCGGAGCGAGACAACCCTAATAATTTCCCCCTCACACATTGGGTCCAGATTTGCTAGTAAGCTGTGCTCTGATATCAGTATTTGGTAGTCTTGGACCTCTCTCATCTCAAAAATTAACTCAAAGGATGAGCCTTTTCCTCACACTTATAAAAGGACCACCGGCCCCTTCCACAATCAATGTGGCACAACCCCAACATTATCATCCATCGTCTACACCATGTAACTTCAAACGATTGCCCCCAGACACGTCCAAGGATTTCTTGATCTATATTAGACACTTGAGTCCCGAATCATCGAATTTCTCTTCAGTTATCAAATCAAAGCCTCCGCGAGTCATCTCGTTGCTCAAACAGTTCCCCCCAATCTCCGACCTTGCCTCTTCGGAACAAAGCCTCGTTCTTCACCATGATCCGATTTGCCTTTTAACTTAACTCTAGAGGTTGCACAGTCTTAGCGTCTTTGTCTGCCATGCCGCCGCCGACGCCACCGTCATTGGGTGACACACTACCCAAAAACTCACCCAATCTCTTCACCGCCTCGCGTGGCCTCTCCATCACTTAAACTAATTGTAAGTAGTTTGATGCAGAAATAATTGTTCTAGGCTTCTAGCTATTACTACTTTAGTCCATTGTAAACTAGAAGAACGATTCCGACCAAAAAAAAAAAACTAGAAGAAGGAGCACTCATTCTATATTGGCAAAAGAGTTTGAATTCACAATTAAAGATGCGATAACTTGGTATGCAGTAGAGATTCAAAATTTATTTGGGATGAGGGGACAATTACCTTATAATTTAAACCCAAACGAAGTTGATAAGGGTCGCGATCAGGTAAGTACAACACGACATGAGAACATAGGCATAATTATGTTAGTTGGCTGGTGACTGTCGGCCAAATAGTTGGATCAATTGGATTATTTTAAGCTTTTTAGCCAAATAAGGCTCCATTTGTTTCAAGAAAAATAATTTTCAGAAAAAATTTCTTTGGATTTTTCGGGGTTTGATTTCACAACAGAATAAGCTAGTCAAGGAAGATATATTTCACGAATAGAAAAAACACCTTTAAAAGTAAAGAAAATGATTTCCCCCTTTTGAAATCATTTTCCCTCATGTTTCCTCCTTACACTCCTTCACATTCCTTTCCTTTTTGATTATTTTAATTATTTTTCTTTTTCTTTTTTCTTCTTCTTCGACTGGTCGCCAGCCATGGCGATGACTGGCAACCTGCAACAGGCAAGGGACGAGCTTGCCCAAGATCGGTGAGCTCGAGCCTTGCCAAAGGTCAATGAGTCGTGGTGAGCTCGAGGAGGAGGCGGCAAGCTCAAGGCTTCGCGAGTCGCTGCGGGCTCGAGGAGGAGGCGGCAATCTAGAGACTTCGCGAGTCGCAACAAGCTCAAGGAGGAGGCGGCAAGCTCGAGGCTTCGTGAGTTGGCGACAAGTGAGCTTGCCATATCTAGCGAGCTCGAGCCCTCTCGAGTCGTGGAGAGCTCGACCTCGTCAAGTCGCTGACCTTTAGCGAGCTTGAGCCTCGTCGACCTTGGGCAACCTCATCCCTCACTTGTGGTTGGTCGTCGACTGTCGCCGTGGCCGACTACCGATCGAGGAAGAAGGTAAAAGAAAAAGAGAAAAAAAAGAAAAAGAAAAAGAAAAAGAGAAACTAGAAAGAATAAAATAATTAAAAATTCATTTTTTTTGGTAATTTTCTTCAGGAGAATCAAATCAGATTTTTCATACTAATTGACGGGAAATATTTTCTAGTTCTTTTTCATGTTTCAGCCAAGCACTGCATTTTGTTGTCATTTTATTGGAAAATGGATTTTTCTAGATTTGACTAAATATGAAGGTGTTTTAGGAATATGGGTCAGGTTGGGTATGGTTGGGAATGTGTCGGATTGGGTATTGGTCACTAAATTTGCATTGTAGTGAATGAGTTAAATGGGTACGACTCGACTCAAATCCGACCCCACCCACGTGTTTGACGGGTTTCCTTGATACGCAGTAGACATTCATATGTTGTTTGGGAGGAGGAGACAATGACCTTATAATTGAAATCCAAACGAAGTTGATAAGAGTCGCGATCTTGTAAGTACAACCCGACACGAGATAATAGGATAAGAACCATGATTGGCAAATGACACCAAGATCTCTCGCCTAATATCATGAGAACGACTCTTTCAGCAGCCAACTGGGCATTGACCTCCCTAACCATGCATCTATTAATCAATTTTTATTTTATTTTATTTTATTTTATCGAAACGCACAGCACACACAGACACCTAAAGCGTCAACCCAGAACCATGCAGCTTCTCCTCCACAACCCGGTCGATCCTCTCGGCCATGTCAACACTCAAGTAATTTACCCAATCTCCAACCTCGCCTTTCCTGAAGAACGCCTTGTTCTCGTGCCCTGTAGACAACGTGCCGCTCTTGTTCACCTCCAACCCGCTCAAATGGTCAAAACTACAGAGCCTCAGTATTTCGTCCACCGTCCCGTCTCTCAGCTCTTCTTCGCCGAACGGACAGTCCAGGAAACCGGCCAGCCTCCTCAGGTTTCCGCAAGGGTCCTCCTTCATGTCCTCGTACTTCAGGAACAACAACTTCTCGGGTGTCTCCGAGCTCGCCTTGTGGTACCCCAGCACGTGATCCCAGTAAGGCCCGTACAAGCTCACGCCGCGGCAGAACTTGTCGAGCGACTCCTGCAGCGAGCTCTCGCCCTTGTCCTTGGGCCTCAGCTTGTTGGCGAAGTGCCAGAGCGAGACGAAGGTGTCCTTGGGGTTCCTGCACAAGTACACCAGCTTGCACTTGGAGTCCCTCAACGACTGTGGGAGCGATTGATAAGGCAAGTGGGTGGCGAAGAGCCTTGGGGGCAGGAGGGACGCGAGGTCGGGAATGTCCTGCTCGAGGTAGAGCTGTAATTCCAGGTAGGGCACGAGGTCGTGAGGGTTTTGGCTCAGCAGAGGGTGCTGCGGTTGCAAACCTGAGCCCGAGTACTTGGCCCGGTTGAGGAGGGCAAAGAGGATGGCCTTGAGCCAGGTGGTGCCGGACTTCGGGTTGGTGACGAGGAGGATGTCGGTGTCTTGGGCTTGGAAGTGGCTCTGGCAAGCGACGACGCCCTTTAGGTTCCTTGTGGAGACCCAGAAGCCTTGGTATAAGTAGAGGGAGGTGGTGAGCCAGCCATCTTCGCGGGGGAGAGAGGGAATGAGGTCCCAGCATTCTTGAGGGATGTCATCTTCTCGCAAGTACTTTGGGATGGATGGAGTTTGAGCCATTGTTGTGCAGTGGATAGTTTCTCAAGCTAGTTCGGGGGCTCGGCTGAAGAAGGAGGAGGGTTGGTTTGAGGCTTTTGTTCGGATGGTATTTATATACATGTAGGGTAACATTGCTGTGAAAATGTAGGTTGGATGATGGATACAGTGTATTATAATCGTTGTTGTTATTAGAAGAAAACATATGGTGGGTTCGCATCTCAAGATTTACGAACAGCGAAGACTTCTTAGTACTTCAATCTTTCAAGAATATTGGCGTTTGGTCACTAGTCATTATTTCTAGGTTTTTGCATTGTCTGTAAAACCACCAATTTAACCAAAAATTCACAGGATCTTCTTGTCTATTTGAAGGTATCGTCACGGCCACTTGGTGTCTTTTGTCGACTGATCTGCAGTAGAACTCTACTACGCAGAATCTGTCACGATTAATTCGAAACACAGAACCGAGTGCCACGTGTTCTCCAACCGGGTCACGGGCAGGTTCATCAAGTTGGCGGGTCCGCCGCGGGAAGTGTGACGTGGGTCCCCCCTCTTTTACAAACGGAGAGAGAATGAACTCGTTTTAAAGATTAATACCACAAAAAATCGCAAATTATGTTTACTCTGATAAAAATATCTCAAACCTTTTTTTTGTCATGAAAAACCCCGAACATATTCCAATGTGATAAATATACTTTAGATGGAATTGAAAAATGGAGTATATATGTCATACATATATAAGTTTGGATTTTTTCATGACACAAAAAAAGCTGGGGATATTTGTGTCATAGCAGGAAAGTGTAAGTTTTTTTTGTGACATAAAAAAATTAACATAGTTGGAGCACAATGGGCATAATTTGGGGGGTTTTTTGTGATATTTATCCCTCATTTTTGTGCTTGTAAATTTATTTTTCTTTGTATTTTCTCTTTTCTTTGTAGAGCTGATACGTCGATTCTAAAAGGTCTAATCTCATAAATGAATCGAGGATAATGGGTTTAGAATGTCCGTAATAAGTCATATAAACAGTTTGACTACATTTAAGGCGATCATGATAACCATTTTGTTTGTATATTTTTCTCTTTTTCTATTTCTTTGTTCTCGGGAACAAGTTTGGAACAGAAATCTTGATAACACAATTTCACTTTTCTATTTTCAGGATAATTTTATAGCCCGAAAATAAGTTTGGAACGAAAATGTTCTTCTCTATTTTTGGAACAGAAACAGAAATAAGAACTCTTCTCATCGCTCACTTCCTCTCTCTCGTGTGCATTCTCCCTCTCTCTCACGTGCCTGTCACTAGCCAAGGCCTGGCGGAGGAACAAGGAAATTCGATGACCATAAAAACGGGTTAAATGAGTTAGGTCGGGTATGTGTCGTTAGATTTGTATTGCAAGAAAATTGGTCAAAACGGGTTAAATAGGTCAATATGGGCCGGGCGGAGGTTGAGGCCAGGTGAGGGAGGGAAAAAGAAAAAAGAAAAAAATATTAGAAAAATTATTAAAATGTTATTAAAAATTATCCACGTCAACGCCCTCGGTGTCACTTAGGACAGATGGCGTCAACGTCAGCGATTTCCGGCCAATATGTCTGAATTGGTAAAGTGTGAAAAGATTTAGGACTGAATCGGTAAACTTAAAAGGTTAAGGATTGAATCGGCAAAAGTGCAAAAGGTTTATGACATTTTTTGACAATTTTCCCCCACTGCCTTTCTTCTCTCTTTCGTTTTTCTCTACAAAACGAAGTGTTTCTTCGATAGGCTCATTAACGCTCCATGGATTCATGTACGAACACCGATCCACGGTATGATTTTCTCCCTCTTTCACTTACTTTCTTTCTTTCTTTCTTTGTGCTGTTTCAGTGCTTTCTTGCACGTTATGGCGGGGGTGGTTGTGGATCTTTTCAACCAAACCTCTTCGCTTTGATGAATCTGTACCGCATCGGGTATATTCTAAATCTAATATTGTTCCCCAAAGTTACTAGGGACGTAAATTAGGACATGTAAACTTAACCGGCCGGCTTGGTACATAAGCTAGTACTTGTTAGGTAAGGACTCAAAATAAACATCTATGGGAAACCTAACCAAAGAAGAAACGGCAAAGGATGATGCCTAATTTGTTTACTTCGATGTTTTTCATATGATTTGGTCTATGTATTTAATATAAAAAAGCTTACTACGTCTAGCATCGCTCAGCTATTCTATTATACAAGGAGAAATCCAGTAGAAGGATCCCCTGTTCGTTCTCATTCTCACCTTGATTAATTAGACTCTACCGAGAATTCAAAGAAAAATTGAAGAACAAAATCTTAAAAGCATAATGAGGATGTGATGGGCATGCTCTATGGTTCTACTTCTTATTCACTTCAAATCTTATCACAACTAATTAGAAAGGTACGATTTGCAAAATTCACCTTTTTATTCCCTGTAAGATTTACTAGAACAAATTTGTTTTAATGAAGGGGCTGTATTATGTGAGAATTCAAAGATATTGTACGTGACATAGTAATGTAATCTAGCTACATGCTTGACTTTTGGGCGTTAGTATGTGCATTTTGACTTTCTATCGTTACTATAGAGCATAAATCCCATCATGTCAGCTAAAAAGAATTAAGGGCCATAATCTTCTCACTAGAAAAAGGAAGAAGGACGATGCATTCATAGAAACACAAGTACTTTATGTTGGGAAATAATAGTGTACAAATGGGAACAAATGGAATCAGACTTTGTGGCGTGATAACACTCTATTTAAGAAATTATTTATCCTACAACGTTGCTAATGGTTACCAGCAAAGATCCTCCTGTATACAACATAGTCTCAACGAGAATATTAGATATCAATTCTAATATTTCTCCAAGAGAATATTAGATAGCTATTCTAATATTTCTCCAAAAACTCTTTAGAGAAACAATCGGAAACAAAGGCTGTATTTCTCTTGTTTGAAAAGAAACGAAAATTGAAAGTATAAGAAGTATAGTGAACATTGAATAGAATCGCTCAATATATATTGGCGAAATGAACACAGGCTTTCATGCTATTTCGAACATAACACAACTTTTCGTGATTGAAAATAACTGTGATTGGGACACAACTCTTCAGGTCCAAAAACAGTCATTTCCGACACAATTCTTCATGTCCGAAAATTGTCATGTCTGAAAAGTTACAACCATTGAACATAATTAATTAATTAAAAATTTAAATTTAAAACTAATAAAAAATAACTGCAACTCGTACGTGAAAAGTCGTACTGTTTCATTAAGACTCAATAGTTGATTTATTATTATAATTTCGAAAAAATAAAAAACAATAAAATGATTATTAATTAATGCCAATTGTTACGACCACGCAAGCGTGCAAAGTGTGCCTTGTGCGGGTATAGTGGAGCCAAGTCCACTTCCCCATTTCTCTATTTAGAAGATTATAATAGCCTTGTAACTAATAAAGTGTTTCACACTTTTCCTTCTATCCTATGTGGGATGAAGTAAATGTATTTTTTGTTTGTTTTGCAAACAAACTTCAACACTTTCTTATAGTATCAACATTGCGATCAATTTATCCACCACATCATGACACTAATTTACTCGTCCAAATCTAAACCTCAACACAACGACACCTCCCTGAGGCCAACGGCAAATTGGCCACAGTAATTATTGTTGCCATGGTCATGGACCCAAATCATAATCAAAGCTTCAACCCTGAACCATGAATCTTCTCTTGCACGACCCGGTCAATTCTCTCCCCCATCTCGATGCTCATGTAATTCAGCCAATCTCCGACCTCGCCTTTCCTGAAGAACCAATCCGTCTGTACTCCACTCGACAACTTCCCGCTCTTGTTCGCCCCCGTCGCGCTCAAACTATCGAAGCTGCACATCCTTAGTATTCCGTCCACGGTCCCATCCATCAACTCTCGTTTGCCGAACGGACACCCCAAGAAGTCGGCGAGTCTCTTGAGATGAACATGTGGATCCTCTTTCATGTCCTCGTACCTCAAGAACAACGCCCTTTCGGACATCTCGGAGCTCGCCTTGTGGTATCCCTGCACGTGGTCCCAGTAGGGTCCGAACGGGTTTGCCCCTCGGCAGAAAGCATCGAGGCACTCTCCGAGTGGCATCTCGCCTGTCGCTTTGGACCTCATCTTGTTGGTGAAGTGCCAGAGCGAGACGAAGGTGTCCTTAGGGTTCCTGCACAGGTACACCAACTTGCACCCAGAGTCCTTGACTGACGTCGGGAGCAAAGGGTAAGGCAAGTGGGTGGCGAAGAGCCTTGGGGACGCGAAGGATGCGAAGTTGGGGAGCTCTTGCCCGAAGTAGAGCTGAATCTCTAAGAAGGGCACGAGGTCGTGGGGGCTTTGGGTGAGGAGAGGGTGGTGCTGCATCGAGCCTGAGAACTCGGCCCGGTTCAAGAGACAGAAGAGGATGGCCTTCAACCAAGTGGTGCCAGACTTGGGGGCAGTGATGAGGAGGACGTCGGTGTCTTGGGCTCGGAAGTGGTCTTGGCATGCGAGGATGCCGTTCAAGACCTTCGGGGAATACCAGAAGCCTCGGTACTGGTAGAGAGAGGTGGTGATCCAGCCCTTTTCGCGAGGGAGGGAGGGAAGGAGGTCTCGGCATTTTTGGGAGATGTCATCTTCTTGCAAGTAGTTTGCTTGGTGAAGTTGAGAGGGTGACATGGTGGAGGAAGAGAGGAAGAATTTCAGAGCGAAGGGTTGTTATAGCTACTTAGGGCTCGATGAAGGGAAAGAAAGGGGTTTAGCATAGGATATCAGTGATTACGTTAAATAGAGAGGCTTATCGCATTAGAATATTCATATAGCCGGTTGTTGAAGATAGGATTTCATCTGATTCTGATTCCTTAGATTATGGAATAATTGAATCAGTCAATCCGTAAGATTGGATATTTAGTCAGTAAAATAGCAAAACGTTATCTTGTATATTTTTTCCTATTTATATTTTCATGTGTTATAAATATCCTATGTACATGTACAAGCAATGCAGAAAATATAATTACAATTCTTCCAAAACTCTTCTTCAATTTCTGTCATCTCTTCTTCGATTTCTGTCATGGAATCAGAGCATTCTTTCCTGGCCTAGCTTCCGCAAAAATTTTCTAGATTGCCTCCAGTCAGTTTTCTAACTTGTTGTTGCAAACCATAATCTGCAAAACAAAGTTAGCAGTCTAGGTAGGAATCTACATATTTCTTTATCAACGATACCATGCCGAAGAATCAAAATTCAAGTTCTGATGAAAACCATGATTCAAACATACCTGCGTTGGAGGAAGCTCCCAATTTTTTGAATTGTGTCAATTCAGTCCTATACTTTTTTTTGTCAATTCATTCTTAAATATTGTGCATTTGTGTCAATTCAGTCCATTTGAGCTACCGACGATGACGTGGACATTTTCTAGTGATATTTTAATATTTTTTAGAAATTCTAATTATATTTTTAATTTTTTATGTCATTTTTTTTGTTAGGGCAGGAAGGAGGCCGCCGGCCACCGATTGAGGACCTGTGACCCTTGCCAGCCGCTGGGCAAGGGTCGCGAGGCCTTGCGACCTTCGTCTAGCCACGATGAGGGTCGTGAGCCCTCACCCAATGGTTGGCGGCCTCCTGTTAGCCTAAAAAGAAAAAGAAAAAGGAAAAGATAATTAAAAATAATTAAAGAAAAATTGAAAAATATTAACATATTAGTCAAAATGGACTAAATTGGGTCAAATATGCAACAATTTTAGGATTGAATTGGTAAAAAAAAAAAGTTTCAGATTGAATTGACGTAATTATAATATGTTTATGACTTTTTTGGTAATTTTCCCTCTGTTGTTTATCAACTCAATCTATACAACCAAGAACCAGAATACTCATTAAATATACAAGACCATACGCCACGAAGCTTCACACGGAAAAAGAAGAAGAAGGAAGACTGCTTTTTAATGGCCAACCTAGCGTAATTGCAATTCATGTTAAACAGTTTACCCGGTTCGTGAATCACGACGCTTGTCTAATCAGAGATCATGTATCGGCTTTGGCATGGTCTATGTCCAAACCCACAAGTTTTGACCTTTTAGATTTGATTCCTTTTTGCAGGATTGCGAAATGATATGTAAATAGCATAATTATGTTAGTTGGCCAGTGACCGTCAGCTAAATAGTTGCATCAATTGGATTGCTTCAAGGTTTCATTTGTTTCACGGAAAATAACTTTTAGAATTTTTTTTTTTCGAATTTTCTATCATTTGGTTCACAGAAAATAAACTAGTAAAGAAAAAAAAATCAGTCAATGGAAGAAGCACATTTAAAAGTGGAGAAAATTGCTTCCTGTTTTTTGGAAAGAGGAAATCATTTCCGTTCCTTCTCCTCGGTGCACTCCTTCACTTTCCTTTTCATTTTTATTATTCTTTTCTTTCTTTTTATTTTTTCCTTCGTCCTCGGCCGGTCACAGACAGTGACAAGCTCGTCGAGCTTGAGCCTCACTAGCCTCGGGCGAGGCTCCATCTTGCCAAATTTGGCGAGGTCGAGCTTGCCCGAGGCCAGCGAGCTGGAGACTCGCTGGATCTGGCGAGGCTCGAGCTCACCGACCTTGGGTGAGCTCGTCCCTCACTTGTGGGCGGTCGCTAGGAGTCGCCGTGGTCGGCGACCAGCAGAGGAAGAAATAAAAATGAAAAAGAAAGAAAAGAAAAATATACAAAATTGGAATTTTTTTCCCAATTTTCCTCAAGAAAATAAAATTAGATTTTTCATACCAAACGGCAGAAAATATTTTTCCAATCATTTTCAGGTTTTAGCCAAACACAGGAAAATATTGTCATTTTCCTGAAAAATGACTTTCTAGAATTTTTTTTTTTTTCCAAAAATGTCTCATTCTCTGCGAAACAAACGGAGCCTAAGCTTTCTAGCTAACTAAACGTGTTAGCCAAAGAACATTTCCACTTGCTGAGTACCACATAGAATAAGAAATATGATTGGCAAATGACACCAAGATCTTTCGCCTAATACCATGAGAACGACTCTATACCATGAGATCTTATTCTACGTTCGGTCAATCCTCTCGGCCATGTCAAGACTCAAGTAATTTACCCAATCTCCAACCTAGTAAGGCTCGTACAAGCTCACGCTTGTCGAGCGACTCCTGCAGCGAGATCTCACCCTTTTCCTCGGGCCTCAGCTTGTTCATGCAGTGCCAGAGTATGTACGTCTTCTTCTTGAGATATTAGATGAAACCAAAATATGCAATCAAAGTAATTCGATCTCTGGTCCTGGTCAAATCTTGGATAGATATCTCAAGCAACCACGAGGAGCTTAATTACTTAGGGCGCGCATGACAACTATTTTGTTCCTCTATTTTTCTATTTTTCTGTTCCCACGAACAGGTTTGGAACAGAAATCTGTTTGGTAACGCTATTTCATTTTTCTATTTTCGGGATAAATTTTTAGCCCAGAGATAGGTTTGGAGCATAATGATAAGTAGAAATTTTCTACTCTCTTATTTCAGGAATAGAAACAAAAATAAAAACTCTTCTCGTCGTTGGTCTCGGGCCGCTGTCAGCCATTCACTGGTGTCCGATTGTCGGCCGCTGATCCCCTTCCGCGGCCTGCTGCCGATCCCCATCCGTGGGTTGCCGCAACTGTAGCTCCGCCTCTTATCGCAACCCTAGCCTCCATTACAACCGTAGAACTTTTATGTTGTCATCAAATGAAATTCTGTTCCGGGAATAGAAATTTTATTTGTGTCCTTATCTAACGCGTTTCTTTGCTAAGAAACTCATCCATGGAATAGAATTAGAAAAATCTATTTCTAGCCAGAATGGTTATCATTTGTGCCTGTTGACACCGAAAATCGGCATAGGCCATACATGGTTATAGAGCTCACAAGAATATTGTATCATGCGAAAGCCCACGAGTAAATGCGCAATTAGTAGCCCAAGACATGGAAAATCCATACTTGATTAAATGAAATGTCGGTGACACCATAAAATCGGTATGTTACACCGACAGTTACACGGAGCAAATGAGTCAACACTTTAAACCGCCAAAAGGATAAGAAGAGCAGTTACCGAAGCTAGTCCGGGAATTTAGGGATAATGTGCACAGAAGTAACCGGAACCAATGGTTATACTTTGTACTAGGCTATATATAGTTGGAGACGACTCTTTGTAAAGGACCGATCAATCATCAATCAAGAACACTTATCTTTTGCTCTGCAATTTATCTTACTTCCCTTTACGTTTATCGCGTTTTACATTTATCGTCCAATTCATCTTTTGCCATTTATTTTACTTCCTGTCCGGAATCGTTATAAGAAGGTTCGAACTCGTCTATCGCTCACATTAAGCTATTTCCTTGGCCGTTGCCCAGCCCATTGTCTCTACTTTCACTTTGTTAAAACAATTTTGAGAAACATTAAACGTATCAAAAATTGATTTATTGATTAATGTATCAACTTTTATTAAAATAGTTTTACTATGTATCCCTCGTTTTGCCTTACAGATGTTGATCTATTCTCCTTTTCATAAACAGAATTACACAAATATACATACGCGTTGGAAGAAATTAAAAAAAAAATGGAAACAAGAAAAACTATGAAGGAAACAAAAGTATGATTAACATTTAGATTTGAACAAAAGTTCAAGTTGTTGTAAAATGGCGAAGAAACTAAAAAATGAAATATTGTTTATTATGTCATTTGTTAATTACCATTTTTCGATTATTTTGTAAATCGATCGCGAGTATTCGTTTATGCAGATCTAGACTATATCAACATTTTTTTTTTTGGACAGAAATATGAGGTTGAAGATTGTTTTTGGTTTGTTTAATCTTGTGTAGATAGAAATAGATATGTACAGCTATGATTATCCAAAGCAAGATGAATAACCAAATTTGTCCTAACCTCAAAGAAACGATTAATGGATCTTATAATAACACCTAAAGTGATACGCCTCGTTTGGTTCCACGCGGAATCTGGTTAGTATAAAGTCGGATAAGAACTATCATATGTGGAAAGAAAGTTTTGCTTTTGGCCGTAATGTTTGGAAAAAAAAAAATCTAAATGTAGGACTACGGTCAGCAATTAAGATGAAAAATAAGAGATGATGGAATTTATCCAATCATGTATTTGGTTCCTGCTCAACACAGATTAAAGTTGGACATAAAAGGGGTATAGCCCGGATAAAAGTATCTCATGAGGGAAGTAGGATAAAGATGGATAGAATTTCCATGCTATAAAAGATATTTTTCTCGAATAACAAACTTATTAAATTAAAAATTAAAAAAGTAATTTAATAAATATAACACTTGAATAACAAGATAAAAAATTTCAAACTAACAAAATGTAACAACAAATTTTTTTATATTTTAATTTATGGAAAAACCCACAAAAACTTCAAACTATGCCTATTGTGACACATTTACCATAAAAAAAAAATTTTGTGACATAAAAAACTCAAACTATGTCCATTGTGACACATTTACCCTAAACTTTTATTTTTTGACATAAAAAAAATCCAAACTATGTTCACTGTTACACATTTACCCTAAAAATTTTTGTTGTGACTTAAATAATCTTAAACTTGTACATATGCAACGTATTTACCCTCCGTCAAGGTTTTGTCAGATAATTTTTCAGCCAAAACAACGTCGTTTTTATTTTGCTTTTCGGCATCTATATAGGCAGATTTTGAATGGTTCCCATTGATCGAACTTTGACAGAGGATGGAACTTTGACAGATGGTAGATGTGTCACATAAGTAAAAGTTTAGGATTTTTGGTGTCACAGGGGATAGTTTAGGCTTTTGGTGGATTTTGCCCTTTTATTTATACAATTGAATCCCTTCTATTCTATAATATATATTGTATATAATATATAATTAGCATGAATATTTATGGAACGGCGAAAGGGGATAAAATAAATAATAAGAGAAAAGAAATACAAAAGAGAGGGAAATAATAATAAACGCTCTATTTTTTTGGAATCGAGAATGTGAATGATCATATTTTCTTTCTTGTTATATTCGACATTTGTTGGCTGATCTAGTTTGTCAATGTTGCTGTAACTCGTTTACATTTCTTGTCATAATCGAACTTATGGCTCTATGTTGTAACGAGCTCCTTTGCTATTTAAGATTTAGATCGTACAATAATCATGGATTGATTGATTGAAGTTATCTCCATTTGTGCATTTGTGGTTTCTTTAGCAGTGAATTGTGAGAGATTCTTACCATCTCTGTTTGTGCATTTTCAAGTTCATTTACACTGATATGCTTTTCATACCAAATAATGGACAAGAAAGGATATGAAAATATCGGACTTTATTATTGAGATTCAACAAATAGAGAATGTGATATAACAAAATTCACGAATTTAATATCTCATTATATCCAGCCATATCCTAACTAGAAATCCATCAAACATATCCTAAATGTATCACTTGTGAAATTAGATTCCTTAAAGGCACGTGAGATTCAATTACTTACCAAACTTTAGTTTCGAGATTTCAATTCCACTACTCTATCGTCACGGATGTAGAAAAACCCAACTCCACCACCTCGTGTTGTGTGGTTGGGTGATCTAGCAAAGAACAACATTAGCGGAAAATGTCGGAAAACGGAAAAAGAAAGACGAGAAAGAAAAGAAAAGAAAAGAGACAAAAAGGAAAACACATCCGAATCTCCGATCAAAGCCTCCGAGCCGTCTCGTTGCTCACACACTTCACCCCAATCTCCGACCTTGCCTCTTCGGAACACGGCCTCGTTCTTCACCATGCTCCGATTCGCCTTTTAACTTTTTCCAACTCCCGAGACTGCACAGTCTCAGTGTCCTCGTCCACCATGCCGCTGCCGCCGTCCCGTGACGCACTACCCAAAAACTGACCCCCATCTCTTCACCGCCTCGCAAAACCCACTCCTACACTTCCTCGCACCTCAAGAACAAAACCTTCTCGGGCACCTCCCGGCTCGCCTTGTAGTTCTCCGACAATGTGGTCCCAGTAGTGCCCACGTAACGTAACACCGTCGCAAAACTTCTTGAAAGCTCCATCCATGGGGAGCGCTCTCCTTCCTTCTCCACGCTCATCTTATTGAGCAAACTGCCACATCGACTAGGAAAAAAGCATATTGGAAGCACTTATCTCCCTACTGTTCCCCTAACAGCACCACAGGATGGATACTTGCAAATTAGTTCTTGAGAGAGAGAGAGAGAGAGAGAGAGACTATTTCAGATGGGTAAAATTTCAAACTCACGAAATGTCCAAGACAAGGTAAAACTCGAGTCAAACCTTAGATGAGCAACCGCACTTGAATTCCAATTATGTGCGCTTAATCCATACGCACAAATTCGTTACTCAGACTTTTAAGACACAAAAAATGTCCAAAAAATCTTAATATAATGTACTTTTCGCCAATTCAATCCTAAATCTTTTAATTGTACTAATTGACTTCTAAATTTTTTCACGTTTTACCAACTGAGTTAATCTAGCCAATTTTGGTTGAAAATCACCGACTGGATGCCAGCCAACCTACGTGGCACGATCGTAACTGACGTGGATAATTTTTAATAGTATTTTAATATTTTCTCGAATTTGTTCTACTTTACTATATATATATATTACAATTGTGGTCGGCGAGGGCGAGGGCGTCGCAGCCCTCGCCGGCCACAAGTGAGGTTGTCGGCCCTTGCTTGTATCTAGGCGAGGGCCACGATGTCCTCGTCGGTTGGCCGGTGAGGGCCGCGATGCCCTCCCCCATACCAGGCGAGGGTCGTTGGCCATCGCATGTAATCGGCGATGATCGGCCAGTAACCTCGCTCGTTATGGCAAGGTCGCCTATGGCCACAGATAGAGTTAGTGTAACGATGAAGTCCACGGTAATGGCGAAGTTCGCGAATTGGACTTGGAAAATCTCTGTGGGAGAGTAACAGCGAAGTTCGGATTTTCAAAGAAGTAATTCTCACTTGACTTAGACATCGAGTCAACATGGAGATTGATGAAAATGAGTCGAATTTAAGCCCGTGTGACACTTTCCTAATTCAAATATGTTTCCTAGTTTTGGTGGTTTCTTAGCTTAGGTTCCTGAAAAGAGGTTTTCTTATTTTGGATCAAATTCTTGTATATATACATAAGAAGTGCCTCTTTTTTTGTTTTTTTGTTTTTTGCCTCATCTTTTTTAAGAGACGTTTTTTTTGGTCGAAAACTTTGAAGAGCATGTGCCATTCACGTGTCTATACTCATTCACAGGCTTGTTGACTTGCAAACTATTTTTGGTGTCAACATCGTTTAACATCGTTTTTCACAATGCAAATGTCATATTTCTTGCCGTAATTATTTTTCAACAATCAGTCCTCCAAGTTAAACCTAGAGGTAGAATATTCATTTAATAATCTCAAATATGACGAGCGCTCATAACTTTCTTACTAAACACTCACACTCAATTTCCTAAAGCCTCAACCCAGAGCCGCGCAGCTTCTCTTCCGCAGCCCGGTCAATCCTCTCGGCCATATCGACACTGAGGTGATTCACCCAATCTCCAACCCCGCCTCTCCTAAAGAAGGACTTGTTCTCATGTCCTAAAGCCATCTTGCCGCTCTTGTTCACCTCCAACCCGCTCAAACAGTCAAAACTACAGAGCCTCAGTATTTCGTCCACTGTCCCCTCTTTCAGCTCTTCTTCGCTGAACGGACACTCCAAGAAACCAGCCAGCCTCCTCAGTTGAGCGCACGCGTCCTCCTTCATGTCCTCGTACTTGAGGAACAACACCTTCTCAGGTGTCTCCGAGCTTGCCTTGTGGTAGCCCAGCACGTTGTCCCAGTAAGGCCCGAACGCGCTCACGCCGCGGCAGAACTTGTCGAGCGACTCCTGCAGTGAGATCTCTTCCTCGTCCTTGCGCGTCAGGGTGTTGGCGAAGTGCCAGAGCGAGACGAAGGTGTCCTTGGGGTTCCTGCACAAGTACACCAGCTTGCACTTGGAGTCCCTCACCGACTGCGGGAGCGCTTGGTAAGGCAAGTGGGTGGCGAAGAGCCTCGGGGGCGGGAGTGAGGCAAGGTCGGGAGCGTCCTGCTCAAGGTAGAGCTCGAAATCCAGAAAGGGCACGAGGTCGTGAGGGTTTCGGCTCAGCAGAGGGTGCTGCGGTTGCGAGCCTGAGCCGGAGCCTGAGTACTTACCCCGGTTGAGGAGGGCGAAGAGGATGGCCTTGAGCCAGGTGGTGCCGGACTTCGGGGTGGTCACGAGGAGGATGTCGGTGTCTCGGGCTCGGAAGTGTCTCTGGCAAGCGAGGACACCCTGCAATTGCTTTGGAGCGGCCCAGAAGCCTTGGTATAGGTAGAGGGAGGTGGCGACCCAGCCTTGTTCGCTGGGGAGAGAGGGAAGGAGGTTTCTGCAATCTTCTGAGACGTCGTCTTCTTGCAGGTCCTTCGGGAGCGATGGAGATTGAGGCATGGTTGTGTTGTGGATTAATTCTTCAAGCTAGCTTACGTCTTGGCTGAAGAAGAAGATGAAGGGTTGGTTTGAGGCTTTTGTTGCGGTGGTATTTATTTTAAGAATATGCTAGTACGACAATTTGACAGTATTATTGATTATTTTGGATCATACGATTTTTAATTAGTGAGTGCTTTATGTAAAATACGCGATGATGCTAGCACGACAGTTTGACAGTATTGTTGATTATTTTGGATCATACGATCTTCAATTAGTGAGTGCTTCATGTAAAATACGCGATGATGATATGTGAATTTACGATTGAGATTATACCGTCTCTAACAATATTATAAAAAAAAGCATTTTCTATTGTATTATTGCTGTGAAAATGTAGCTTAGTTAATGGACATAGTATTTCGATAAAAAAAAAAAATGGACATAGTATGTTACTATTGCTGTTGTCGTTGTTGCAAGGAAACATGTCGGGGACAGGAAAGATTCTCTTCGTAATCAAATCTTCTAGGACGGCGTGTAGTCACTTGTCATTTTTTTTTTCTGGATTTTTGCATTGTCGGCAGAACCACCAAAAATGCAAGAAATCCAATTTAACCAAATACAATGGACATAGTATGTTACTCTACTGGTGTTGTCGTTGTTGCAAGGAAACATGTGGAGTTTGCCTCGTGATATTACCAGACACGAAAGATTCTCTTCGTAATCAAGTCTTCTAGGGCGGCGTGTAGTCACTTGTCATTTTTTTTCTGGGTTTTTGCATTGTCGGCAGAACCGCCAAAAATGCAAGAAATCCAATTTAACCAAAGCGGCAATCGTTTGAACATGAGATTCTTTCTTGCGTAATTTGTATCTTCGGTATAATTCGTAGCATATGTTGTTGGGAAGTGTTCGTAAAATTCTCAATGCAAGTGAATGTGCCGAATAAATAATATAATGATGAAAAAAGATATCGTCCCATGAAAATTGATGATTAATAAATCAATTAAATATTAAAAATGGACTAAGTCTAAAATTTATCTAACAGATCAAAGTATAATTGAGAATAAATTAAAAGCTGACAATCTTAAAAGTAAAAGTTTGGAGCTAGATGTAGTAAATCAGTCAAATAAATACGTTAGAGTATCCAATTTCACCACAACCACTAGATATGAATTTTAGATCATTACGCATACAAGAACGATATCAAACATGTAATAGCGGAATTTCCTCTTCTATTTACTATCCTATCTTTAGGTATAGTAAACCTACTCAGTTTATCAATCCACCAATCTCTATGTGAATTTAGATAAACGTAAGTGCATTAAAATATGTGAATATTCCCGGTTTACAATGAATCTTTTGGATCACCTTATCACCGAAAGCCACACAAATAACATGATATTTTCTATCCACATTTAATTTATGGTTATATATTATAAGGAGCAATTGCTTATTATCCCTTCATAAGATCATTCAAATGGTGGCCAGTCACTTAAAAGAATTGAGCACAATAATATATAACTCACATAAATGAAATCACTTTGCAAAACATAAACATCATGAAATTCATATCATTATGATCAGGCCACATCGTAGCCCTACCAAAAGACCATTAGCACATAATAGAAGAAGAAACGAAAATATAAATTAAACCCAACATATTAAATCAAGAACAAGAATTGTGTCACCACTTTTGTCTTCTATTCAAAATCCTTGAAACTCTCCAAGAACAATCAAAGAACAATGTGAAAGTAAAAACCTCAATGTCTCCCAAACTCTAAATCTTATCCTATTTATAGGATAACATTCAATACTCCTAAAAACAAATAAGTCCCTAAGGATAACATTAAGAGCTCCTAAAAACAAGGCAACCCCTAAGTTTTCGCATAAAATTAGGGAATAAATCACATAATTTCTGATTTGGCATCTATCTTCTAACATTCTATGGGTGGTATCTTGATTTCCTTTTTTTTTTCTTATCTTCTCCATATCTCATCCCGCATAAACAAGGAAAATTTGAATAAATAGAAGGAATCTAAATATTTTCTCACAAATATCACATTATTTTTGCCTAAAATAGGTAAAATAACTATTTTTATAGACTTATATGGAAGCGCTCAATAGAAACTCAATATCTTCATCCGGGAGTGGACTTGTTTGTCAATAGGCTGGTCAAATGGGTGGGTTCGGATCGGATAAAAAATGATCTGACCCGTTTTGACCAATTTATATGCAATGTAGATTTAGCGACTTGACTCGTACCAGTACCCAACCTGACCCATATTATTTATCAATAATGTAGACATTTATCATCGACTAATAATTACAAGTGATATCAGCAATTATCTCATGAAAAATATTTTTCAACCGCTAAACAAATAGAGCCTTAGGAAGAGTGGGTGAAGTTTTGCACCCCACGGCATCAGAGTGTAAGGAGCAACGACTTCGACTTTTAGAACAACCAATCGAACCACAACTGGTGGAGGGAAATAGGAAAAAGGAGAGAAAAGAAAAGGGGGAAAAACAATGAGACACCTTAAAGATTAAATAAATCGTTTACGTTAATTTCCGGTCAAGATTAACTGAAAGGACTACATTAACGAATCATAAAAAAGGTTTAGAACTAAATAGTCAAATTAAAAAGTGTACGGTTGAATTGACATCCGTGCAATAAATTTACGATTTTTTTAAATAGTTATCCCTTTTGTAATCACCAACTAAAATTCCTCCAATTAGAAATTAAAAAATTATGATATCACAATAAGATTATTTCAGATGTGCTATTTTATCTTTTACCGTCCTTTTCTGCTTGTGTGCATTCCAAATAGCTCAAAGGCTACTCTTAGCCGGAAGCGGATCACCTAACATTAGGGTTTCTGTGACATGAGTAACATTACTCAAATCACGCCGTCCAAATGAAAATGGACAACCTGATTTGAGAGAGGGTTGGGATTCAAAATTTTCAAACCCCAAAAAAATTCCTTCCCAATTTTTTTCTCTTCCCCTCAACAAATAACGTGGCCCATTCTTGGCCGTCCAAATGAAAATGGACAGCTTGATTTGAGTAATGTTACCTATGTCACAAAAACCCCCATGTTAGGTGATCCGGATCCCTCTTGGCCTAGCAATTCCGAAAGATGAAAGTCTGTCTTTCCTTATTCCACGGCCATACGATGTATCACCTCAGATACGTGGGATCTCGATGGTGATTGCTAGCAGTAACAAAAGTACAATTTGTACATTCATCTTTAGGTGCATTTGTTGGGTGGAAAACTGCATGAAAAAGGAAAATCATTTAGGGAAAATCATTTTTCAAGAAAAGTGTTTGTTTTTGGTTATTTGGTGATATATGATTGAAAACGCTTTTTGGTGTTTGGATCTCATTTGAAAAATGATTTCAATCTCACGATTTTATCTGAGGCTCGAATTTTTTCTTTTTATATATTATTTATTCTTTATTTATTCTTTTTCTTCTTCCTCCACCAGTTGCCGAGCCTCGGCGACGGCCGGCGACCGGTGAAGGAAGAAGAAAAAGAAAATAAAAAGAACAAAAAAGACATAGAATACAAAATACAAAATAAAATATTGAAAAATTCTAGATCAGCAATTCCGAAAAATGTTAGGAATTCACTTTCTTAATTTTATGCATGAATTTTTCGTTGACCGGAAAGTGTTTTCCGTTGACTAAGTCATTTTCGGCCAATCAAACGGTTGAAAGTCCACAAAAGCAATTTTCAAAAAAACACTTTCGCTCAAACAAATGCACTCTTAACTAGCATTACGTTGGTGAAGAGACTTTGGCTTACCTTTCCACCGAAAATAATGTGGGTTTCATGAAAACTTCCATAATACTTTCAATGAATGGAAAAATTTTACCCAAGTAACATAGACTGTCCCACGAGGCGTATATATAATGTTCTACAGAAAATATGATGCCAAGAAAGAGATAATAGAATTACGTAACCTAATATCTAAGAGAATATAATATCAAATGAATGTTCTACTAAAACATATGACCAACGCAATTTGAGTGCATCGTATTGATTGGCATATTTCATGTAAAATAACACGTAGTTTGATGCAAAAATAATCGTTCATTCTAAACTAGAAGAACCAGCACTCATTCTATCTGTGCAACAAAAGATTAAACAAAACCTCAGCATATATAGAGGAAGAAGATTTAAAGGTTTCGATTCTTACAATTTATGGATGAGGATATCATCGTTTAGATTTGAGGATTCCATTTTCATCTTTTGTATTTACATTTTCGCCCATTAAATAGGCAAATGTAATTGCAATTCATGTTAAATAAAGTGACACGGCCCCGCTTTCCATGGAATTTATTGGGGAAAGAGTTTGAATTCACAATTAAAGATGCGATAACTTGGTATGCAGTAAAGATTCAGATTTTATTTGGGAGGAGGGGGCAATTAAGCTTATGATTTAAACCCAAACGAAGTTGATAAGAGTCGCGATCTTGTAAGTACAACACGACATGAGAAGAACATAGGCATAATTGTGTTAGTTTGCTGGTGACTGTCGGCCAAATAGTTGGATCAATTGGATTATTTTAAGCTTTCTGGCCAACTAAGGTTACATTTGTTTTACGGAAAACAAACTTTTACTAAAAAAAATTCGGATTTATCGGTGTTTGGTTCACAGAAAATAAATTAGTCAATGAAAACATATTTCACAAATAGAAAAAACAATCTTAAAAGTAGAGGAAATCATTTCCCCTCATATTTTCTCCCTGCATTCTTTCACATTCCTTTTCTTTTTATTTTTTTTTAGATTTTTCTTTTCTTTCTTTTTCTTTTTCCTTCTTGTCACGACCTAAAAATCAAGCCAATGGATTATCAGGTTAATTAGATGACTAACCTAATACGGACTCTCCCAAGTCGTACCAAATCGCAACTTTGGTTCAAGTTATTTAATGTTCAAATGATTTTAAATTCAGAGCCGCCACTAATCATTTTTAGTTGGTTGATTAGAAACCTAAATAAAATAGCGGGAGAACTATTTTATTTCTACGAGCCAGAGATTATGAGTTCGGGGACTTGGTTACATTAATTAGTTAAAATTAATGCCCTTTCGGTACCTTAAATTTCATGAAAAATCCTAAGTTTGGCAACTCAACTTAATTGACTTAAGGTTCGAGTGAAGCAATTATTTTTTTTTAGTTTCTTCTTGATGAATGCAATGCATGAATGTGTATGATAGCGAATTCTATCTAAATGACAAGATGATATGCCATGCAAAATTATGACGATATGCATTCTAACTTATGTGATAATGCAACATAAGATATGGCAAAGTATGGTATGCAAACATATGATATGCGAATGATATGCAAAATGTGATGTTTGAAAAATATGGTAGACAAGATGCGGCGATACTCGAAAACATGGTATGCAAGATATGATATGCACGGTAACGTGAGATATGTAAGACAACATGAGATAATGCAAGATGACATGAGATAATGCAAACATGAGATGATGAATTTTTTTTGTATTTTTTATATGAAATTTCGGCAATCAAGGATGCCCATCAATGATTTGGTTTTCTTGATTTTATTCCAAGCAATTTATGAGATAGGATTTCTAAAAAAATCCTATCTTCCTAAAGTTTAATTAGATAAGGTTTATAAAAAACCGTATCTTACTAAATCTTTTAGGAATTTTATCATACATGGAATCCAATAAAAAAGATATGCATTCAAGGTCCAAAATTCCAACTGAGATAAGGAAGCAAACAAAGAAGATCATCCACGAATCCAAAAATTGGCTTGTCGAAAATAGCGGATCGAATCTAAATAGTCATAGATTGGATCGACTAATTTCCCGTTTTTTGCTAAACCGGAGGATCGTATCCGAATAGTCACGGATATGACGTGTCCAATTTAAGAAACCCGTTGCCATATAGGAAAGAAACTTTCCTAATTTGAATTAGGTTTGAATTCAGAAAAGATATGCCCAAAAGTTTTAATTTTCCGATCAAAAGTTTATATCTTGCGATAGATATCAAATCACTCAAAATAGGCAAGATATCTAAAAAAGTCAATCAATCAAAGATCAGAAATTATTCCCGAGATATTGCCTTTCCAAATTTGAATTTGCGCGAAACTTGCGAGCAAGTTCTCAACACCAAAGAACCGGCAGCTAGGACTCGTGGCAACAGCTCAACCGACGGTGAAGCTCGAGGCCACGCTGGGTTTAGTTGACGCTTAAGAACCTGCAAAATCAAGAACAAATTCGGCGAGGACAAGTGCAATCACCGGGATTGAAAGATCGAACTCCAAAACGTGAATCTCCTTTACTGATTGTGCTTCCCACTTCAAGTGACGTGCTGTCCACTTCTCTCCCACGTGTTGTTCCTTTTGGTTACAATTTCTCAAGAGGACTCCATGAGCGTGGCCATGGATCAGAGGATTCCACCAAGGGATTTTCTTTTCCTTTCTTCACATAAAGAGCTCGGTGAACACTAATGGTTGAAAACCTGCAGGAGAAATATTAAGACAGGATGGGAATTAGAAATTTTGAACCGATTTCGAAAACGGAAAAGAAAAGAACCACGAGAAAGAGAATTTAGGCTTTCGCTCTGTGGTAACTAAAAAGAAAAGGGAGGATTATTGGATGAAACGTGTCCACGACTCATGAACCACTAATTGCGAGTAAATTCGAACCATATCTGACTAAATTAATAGAAGATATGATGATCAAAAGCCCCCATAACACTTCTCTCAGTACTAGTCTTCAAATCCTATGTCAGTACGGCCTGCTGGTTTGATGGTGCAAGTTCTACGACAATCTGCTGAGGCCTCGGCGAAGGAAGCTACTACGATGGGGGTTACTGGAAGTAGTTGGGCTTTGTACGCGTAGCGGATGGTCTCGGTACATCAGCTTCGTTGGTAGCTTCACGGGAATTCATTGATCACAAGAAAAATTCTCGGCCTTCAATTGTTTGGACAGGTTCTTTACTCTTTTGGCACTTTTTTTTTTGTCCTCTTGTTCCTAATCTGCAGACCTGGGGACCTGCAAAAAGAAAAGAAAGTTTTGCTCTCCGTGTAGCCGATGCTCCTTGGGATGAAGCGAAGAAGACCCGCTTTTCTCTTCCGAATTCACGTGTGTTCTGATTCAGAATTGCCGCCTGCAAAACCGAT
Organism: Lenwebbia sp. NSW1173648; assembly: GCA_029784005.1. Taxonomy (NCBI): domain Eukaryota; kingdom Viridiplantae; phylum Streptophyta; class Magnoliopsida; order Myrtales; family Myrtaceae; genus Lenwebbia; species Lenwebbia sp. NSW1173648. Next base: position 6,618,453 of record JARCGZ010000011.1, read on the forward strand.
CAGGTTACCGTTGTCGGGAAAAGGTGTTGGGAGCAGCTCAATATGTTCGGGATTTGATTTGAAAGATCACGATGATTGCTCATCAAAAATGCTGAAAAGGAAGAATACCGGGATATGGATAGAATCAATGCTGGTGATTATCCAAATTAGAAGAATTCTAATCAATCAAGGAGATTTCCAATCAAGAGGCGATTGCGAAATCAATTAGGGGAGATTCTAATTTGGATGGAGATATACAACTATCAACAGAGCGATTGAGTTTGAGTGTGCACCAGAAAATTACTCTAGAGAGATCACAAAAAGTTCTCAACAATGAATAAACGCGAGAGATCTTGAGAGTTCCTAAAGTGAGGTGTGTTTTGTGACAATTGTGAGGATTTATTGTGAGAGAGACACCATTAGAGTGTCAATTATAATCCTTTGATTATAGTGGAGCAGTTCTTGGACCAGCATCCCGTGATTTTTTCCCGGTGTATCGCTCTTCTCGAAAGAGAAAATACGGTATCATATTGCGCGAATTTGACAGTTAGAATTCCGTTGCGATCGATTACGGTCCGACTTAATTTACAACAAAAGGGTCTTGGTGGAGCAACGAAGCGCGGTGTTGCGAGAGACTGCCTGGACTTTGAGGAGTTGTTGCCGTTCACTAGATAAACCTGCAAAAACAAAAACTAATACGACAACAGTGGCTTGGATGTCTAACCACGATGGGAGTGCCTACATGAACGTATTTGGCGAACTTTTCTTGTCTCGTCTCGATCTGCTAACCCCTCCACATTCTCTGTTCTCTTCGTGGATCTCTCTCTCTGCCCTCAATCTTTCTTCTTCTCGATATGGGGAACGTGGGTTCTCCTTTGGCTGTGTATTACAATGAAGTGGCCTCCTCTAATCCTAAGTCTTAAGTTAGCTTATATAGACATAAACTAATTCTAGTCCTAGTAGGATTGATTATAGACCGTAGGATTAGACTTGAGTTGTAGGACTATATTAGGACCGTTAGATTTAAAAAAAAAATGATATTCAAGAGTCCTATTCTATTAAAAGACTTAGAATTTTCGGCCAATTAAGGATGCATTGGGCCAGCCGAAATTCTCTTGCTTTTGGGCTTATCGCACATTTTCGGGCTCGAATCGGACTTTAATTAATTAAATAGGTAATTAATTAAAAGCCTTAACATTTAATTGAGCAAAAATGGGCTGAATTAAAACTGAAAATAGGTCCAAATTCCTCAAATTTTCGGCACATCTTTGTCATTCCTTAGCCGAATTTTCTCAAGTAAGCTCAGGCCTGTCGCGCGCAAATTTAAGCTCAAGTCCTCTGTCGTCGGTCCGAATAATGCAGATGTAAATGCATGAAAAATTAATTATGCTATGTATGAAAAAACTAATTAATTATTTTTGGTGAAAATTAAAACTAATTCTCATTTTTGTGTAAAATGACTGAAAAAGAAAAATCAAAATTTAGGTGTCAACACTTCTTCGGCCGGTTGCCAACGACCCGCCACAAGCAAGGTACGAGCTCGCCCAAGACCAGCGAGCTCGAGCCTTGCCAAAGGTCGTCGAGTTGTGGTGAGCTCGAGGAGGAGGCGACAAGCTCGAGGCTTCGCGAGTCGCGGTGAGCTCGAGGCTTCGCGAATCGGCGACGAGAGAGCTCGCCATATCTAGCGAGCTCGAGGCCTCGCGAGTCGTGGAGAGCTTGACCTCACCGAGTCACCAACTTTCAGCGAGCTCGAGGCTCGTCGGCCTTGGGCGTCCTCGTCCCTTGCTTGTGGTTGGTCGCCGGCCGTCGCCATGGCCGGCTACCGACAGAGGAAGAACGTAAAAGAAAAAGAAAAGAAAAGAAAAGAAAAGAAAAGAAAAGAAAAATTAAAAATTCGAATTTTTTGGTAATTTTCTTTAGGAGAATCAAATGAGATTTTGCATACCAAATGATGGAAAATATTTTCTAAGTCAATTTCATATTTCAGCTAAACACTGAATTTTATTGTCATTCACTTGGAACATGGGTTTTCTTAGATTTGATTAAATATGAAAGTATTTTAGGAATATAGGTCGAATAGGGTCGGGTATGATTGGGCATGTGTCGGATCGGGTATGGGTTACTAAACTTGCATTGTAGTCAATGGGTTAAATGGGTATGACTCGATTCAAATCCGACCCGACCCACTCGTTTGATGGGTTTCCTTGATATGCACTAGACCTTCATATGTTGTTTGGGAGGAGGAGACAATCCCCTTATAATTGAAATCCAAACGAAGTTGATAAGAGTCGCGATCTTGTAAGTACAACAGGACACGAGATAATAGGATAAGAACCATGATTGCAAATGACACCAAGATCTTTCGCCTAATATCATGAGAACGACTCTTTCAGCTGCCAACTGGGCATTGACCTCTCTAACCATGCATATAATAACCAGATTTTTTTATTATTATCGAAACGCACAGGCACACACAGACACCTAAAGCGTCAACCCAGAACTAGGCAGCTTCTCCACCACAACCCGGTCAATCCTCTCGGCCATGTCAACACTCAAGTAATTTACCCAATCTCCAACCTCGCCTTTCCTAAAGAACGCCTTGCTCTCCTCCCCTGTAGACAACGTGCCGCTCTTGTTCACCTCCAACCCGCTCAAATGGTCAAAACTACAGAGCCTCAGTATTTCGTCCACCGTCCCGTCTCTCAACTCTTCTTCGCCGACCGGACAGTCCAGGAAACCGGCCAGCCTCCTCAGGTTTCTGCAAGGGTCCTCCTTCATGTCCTCGTACTTCAGGAACAACACCTTCTCGGGTGTCTCCGAGCTGGCCTTGTGGTACCCCAGCACGTGATCCCAGTAAGGCCCGTAGAAGCTCACGCCGCGGCAGAACTTGTTGAGCGACTCCTGCAGCGAGCTCTCGCCCTTGTCCTTGGGCCTCAGCTTGTTGGCGAAGTGCCAGAGCGAGACGAAGGTGTCCTTGGGGTTCCTGTACAAGTACACTAGCTTGCACTTGGAGTCCCTCAACGACTATGGGAGCGATTGATAAGGCAAGTGGGTGGCGAAGAGCCTTGGGGGCGGGAGGGACGCGAGGTCGGGAATGTCCTGCTCGAGGTAGAGCTGTAATTCCAGATAGGGCACGAGGTCGTGAGGGTTTTGGCTCAGCAGAGGGTGCTGCGGTTGCAAACCTGAGCCCGAGTACTTGGCCCGATTGAGGAGGGCAAAGAGGATGGCCTTGAGCCAGGTGGTGCCGGACTTCGGGTTGGTGACGAGGAGGATGTTGGTGTCTCGGGCTTGGAAGTGGCTCTGGCAAGCGACGACGCCCTTTAGGCTCTTTGTGGAGACCCAGAAGCCTTGGTATAAGTAGAGGGAGGTGGCGAGCCAGCCATCTTCGCCGGGGAGAGAGGGAATGAGGTCCCAGCATTCTTGAGGGATGTCATCTTCTTGCAAGTACTTTGGGATGGATGGAGTTTGAGCCATTGTTGTGCAGTGGATAGTTTCTCAAGCTAGTTCGGGGGCTCAGCTGAAGAAGGAGGAGGAGGAGGAGGAGGGTTGGTTTGAGGCTTTTGTTCGGATGGTATTTATATACATGTAGGGTAACATTGCTGTGAAAATGTAGGTTGGATGATGGATACAGTGTATTATAATCGTTGTTGTTATTAGAAGAAAACATATGGTGGGTTCGCATCTCGAGATTTACGAACAGCGAAGACTTCTTCGTACTTCAATCTTTCAAGAATATTGGCGTTTGGTCACTAGTCATTATTTCTAGGTTTTTGCATTGTCTGTAAAACCACCAATTTAACCAAAAATTCACAGGATCTTCTTGTCTATTTGAAGGTATCGTCGCGGACACTTGGTGTCTTTTGTCGACTGATCTGCAGTAGAATCTGTCACGATTAATTCGAAACAGAGAATCGAGTGCGACGTGTTCTCCAACCGGGTTTCGAGCAGGTTCATCGAGAAAATATTAGGTGGTCTTGCCTTGCCAAGTCATCTCAGAGACATTCCATTCATTGGGCGACATGTGTCCAAACGGTCCCACTATTAATCTTTATTCTCTCCCCTCCGTTACGAGAAAATATTGGGTGCTCTGGAGCACCAATTCATTTCTGCACCAGTCCACTCAAATTCGCCACGTGCCAAGCTGGGTCCCACTTGTCAAATTATTTTCCCTCTTCTCCCTCACGTTAGTTTCTCTCTCCTCCGCTCCGTTACTTGCAGCAGAATCTCTCTCTTCCTCCCTACTTCTCTTTTCTTTTCTCCTTCTTAGTTCAGAGGAAAGAGAAAACGAAGAAAGGCACATACACCCACAACTTCTTCGCCTGCATTTCTCCGCACATCATCAAACGTCGGTGACACCTTCAACTTCCCGGACCACCTTCCCCTCGCCTTCAGCCCCTCGCCCAGGCGGATAGGGTCGAGCTCTCGCTAAATCCGGTGAGGTCGGCCCTCGCCTAGGCGGCGAGGGTCGAGGCCTCGCCAGATCCGGCCGGCCCTCGCCTAGGCGGCGAGGTCGGCCCTCGTCCAGGTGGCGAGGGTTGCTATCCCTTCAGCCCCTCGCCCAGGCGGATAGGGTCGAGTTCTCTTCCCCGTTACGTTACTGTCAACGTTACTGACCCTCTCTCTCTTCCGCTCTACACTTTTCTCTTCTTCTTCGTCGTCGACCTCCCTCGGCAGGTGATCGTCGCCGTTCGCTGAAGCTTAATGATTGATTGATGTAATACCGTAGTGAGAGAGCTAGTAAGGGCAATCGAAGAAAAACGAGAACGAGGAGGAGAAGGAGAGATCCAGAATCGATGAAATAAAAGCCCATTGGACTGGGTTCCTTTTTCTTCTTCGTTTTCTAGCTATTACAGAGATTGTTTCATGTGTTCATTCTTTTCTTGTGTTTTTTTTTTTTCTCTCTCTTCATGGTGGTGATGTTGATGAAAAAGATTGCTTTTTTTTATTTCCTTGTGAGCCTGCAATTAGAGAGAAAATGAGAAAAGAGTTATAACACTCAAAGCTAGATTCTCAGTATTGCAGTATCAAGAACTGTTGTTCTTGGGGTTTCTCTGGATTTAGCAACATTTGTTCTTCCTGTGCACAAAAGTCCTGTCACAAATGCTTGGAGATAAAGCACATTGTTGTAGAGGTTATGGCCCAAAAAAAAAAAAAGCTCCACTTCTGCATTGTGCGTTGATTATGGAGGTGGCTGGGAATGGATGTGTACCGAAGAAGAAGATGGTGAAAGCTGGGTGAGAAGTAATAAAGTGGGGGAGAAAAGTTTGGGTGAGAGAGTGGCGGAAGATAGAGAAAAGTGTAGAGCGGAAGAGAGAGAGGGGGAAGTGACGTGACAGTAACGGGGAAGAGATAGCAAAGGAGGGGTAGAGAATAAAAGGTTAATAGTGGGACCGTTTGAACACATGTCGTCCAATGAATAGAGTGTCTCAGAGATGTTTCAGAGAATAAAGGTTCAGCACATTGGCGGGTCCGCCGCGGGAAGTGTGACGTGGGTCCCCCCTCTTTTACAAACAGGAGCATTGCTAGCCTCACGGCGCCGTTAGGTAACGGTGCAATGCATATGGTATCTTTCCTGGCCTTGCTTCCGCCAAAAAAAAAATTAGATTGCCTCCGGTCAGTTTTCTAACTTCTTGTTGCAAACCATAAGAGTTCTAGCCAGAACGGCCCACTGAAGGGGCATCACTACAAAGCAACGCCCATCGGGCTTGGTGGAGGAGAGAAGAGCCAGTTGTGTGGAAGACAATGATTCCTGTGGGCTTTCGCAGCCCAATCAGCTACCATATTTGCACTTCTTGGGCCAAATTCTAGCCGCCCAGATGGAAGGCTTGCAAGAAGGGAAGTGCACTCGATTGTCCCAGCAGAAGTGATGTGTGGAGGACAGTGTTTGGACTAGATCTAGTCGGTCCTTCTCTTTCACAAATCTAAGAGCTTCAAGCAAAGCAAGGGTTTCGACCTGAGCAGCAGTGGAGGCCTGGACTGTCTTTGTAAATCCAGCGACGAGACTACCGGTGTAGTCCCGACAAATACAAGCGGTAGCACCGTCCGTTGTTAAATCTGCAAGCGAGCCGTCCGCATTGATTTTCAGTTATCACAGTGCTTGACAAGTCTATGTCATGGGTTCTTTATCAACGATACCATGCCGAAGAATCAAAATTCGAGTTCCGAGGAAAATCGTGATTCAAACATACTTGCGTTGGAGGAAGCTCCCAATGTTTTGAATTGTGCCAATTCAATTCTAAACTTTTTTTTTGTCAATTCATTTTTAAATATTTTGCATTTGTGTCAATTCAGTCCATTTGAGCCGCTGACGATGACGTGGACATTTTCTAGTAATATTTTAATATTTTTTTAGGAATTCTAATTATATTTTTAATTTTTTATGTCTTTATTTTTGTTAGGGCAGGCAGGAGGCCGCCGGCCACCGATTGAGGACCTGTGAGCCCTTGCCTGCCGCTGGGCGAGTGTCGTGAGCCCTCGGCCAATGGCTAGCGGCCTCCTACTTGCCTCAAAAAAGAAAAAGAAAAAGGAAAAGACAATTAAAAATAATTAAAGAAAAATTGAAAAATATTAACATATTAGTTAAATGGACTAAATTGGGTCAAATATGCAAAAAATTTAGGATTGAATTGGTAAAAAAAAAAAAAAGTTTCGGATTGAATTGACGTAATTATAATAGGTTTATGATTTTGTTGGGTAATTTTCCCTCGGTTGTTTATCAACTCAATCTATACAACCAAGAACCAGAATACTCATTAAATATACAAGACCATACGCCATGAAGCTTCACACGGAAAAAGAAGAAGAAGGAAGACTGCTTTTTAATGGCCAACCTAGCGTAATTGCAATTCATGTTAAACAGTTTACCCGGTTCGTGAATCACGACGCTTGTCTAATCAGAGATCATGTATCGGCTTTGGCATGGTCTATGTCCAAACCCACAAGTTTTGACCTTTTAGATTTGATTCCTTTTTGCATGATTGCGAAATGATATGTAAATAGCATAATTATGTTAGTTGGCCAGTGACCGTCAGCTAAATAGTTGCATCAATTGGATTGCTTCGAGGTTTCATTTGTTTCACGGAAAATAACTTTTAGAATTTTTTTTTTCGAATTTTCTATCGTTTGGTTCACAGAAAATAAACTAGTAAAGAAAAAAAAATCAATCAATGGAAAAAGCACATTTAAAAGTGGGGAAAATTGCTTCCTTGTTTCGGAAAGAGGAAATCATTTCCGTTCCTTCTCCTCTGTGCACTCCTTCACTTTCCTTTTCCTTTTTATTATTATTTTCTTTTCTTTTTCTTTTTTCCTTCGTCCTCGGCTGGTCATAGACAGTGACAAGCTCGTCGAGCTTGAGCCTCGCTAGCCTCGGGCGAGGCTCCATCTTGCCAGATTCGGCGAGGTCGAGCTTGCCCGAGGCTAGTGAGCTGGAGACTCACTGGATCTGGCGAGGCTCGAGCTCGCCGACCTTGGGTGAGCTCGTCCCTCACTTGTGGGCGGTCGCTAGAAGTCGCCGTGGTCGGCGACCAGCAGAGGAAGAAATAAAAATGAAAAAGAAAGAAAAGAAAAATATACAAAATTGGAATTTTTTGCTAATTTTCCTCAAGAAAATAAAATTAGATTTTTCATACCAAATAGTAGAAAATATTTTTCTAATCATTTTCAGGTTTTAGCCAAACACAGGAAAATATTGTCATTTTCCTGAAAAATGACTTTCTAGAATTTTTTTTTTTCCAGAAATGTCTCATTCTCCGCGAAATAAACGGAGCCTAAGCTTTCTAGCTAACTAAACGTGTTAGCCAAAGAACATTTCCACTTGCTGAGTACCACATAGAATAAGAAATATGATTGGCACTTGACACCAAGATCTTTCGCCTAATACCATGAGAACAACTCTATACCATGAGATCTTATTCTACGTTCGGTCAATCCTCTCGGCCATGTCAATACTCAAGTAATTTACCCAATCTCCAACCTAGTAAGGCTCGTACAAGCTCACGCCGCGGCAGAACTTCTCGAGCGACTCCTGCAGCGAGATCTCACCCTTGTCCTTGGGCCTCAGCTTGTTCATGCAGTGCCAGAGTATGTACGTCTTCTTCTTGAGATATTAGATGAAACCAAAATATGCAATCAAAGTAATTCGATCTCTGGTCCTGGTCAAATCTTGGATAGATAATCTCAAGCAACCACGAGGAGCTTAATTGCTTAGGGCGCGCATGACAACTATTTTGTTCCTTTGTTTTTTTATTTTTTTGTTTCCACGAACAGGTTTGGAATAGAAATCTGTTTGGTAACGCTATTTCATTTTTCTATTTTCGGGATAAATTTTTAGCCCAGAGATAGGTTTGGAGCATAATGATAAGTAGAAATTTTCTACTCTCTTATTTCAGGAATAGAAACAAAAATAAAAACTCTTCTCGTCATTGGTCTCGGGCCGCTGTCAGCCAGTCACCGGTCTCCGATTGTCGGCCGCTGATCCCCTTCCGCGGTCGGCAGCCGATCCCCCTTCGCGGGTCGCCGCAACCGTAGCTCTGCCTCTCATCGCAACCCTAGCCTCCATTACAATCGTAGAACTTTTATGTTGTCATCAAATGAAATTCTGTTATGGGAATAGAAATTTTATTTGTGTCCTTATCTAACGCGTTTCTTTGCTAAGAAACTCATAAATGGAATATAAGTAGAAAAATCTATTTCTAGCCAGAATGGTTATCATTTGTGCCTGTTGACACTGAAAATCGGCCTAGGCCGTAAATGGTTATAGAGCTCGCGAGAATATTGTATCATGCGAAAGCCCATGAGTAAATGCGCAATTAGTAGCGCAAGACATCGAAAATCCATACTTAATTAAATGAAATGTCGGTGACACCATAAAATCGGTATGTTACATCGACAGTTACACGGAGCAAATGAGTCAACACTTTAAACCTCCAAAAGGATAAGAAGAGCAGTTATCGAAGCTAGTTCGGGAATTTAGGGATAATGTGCACATAAGTAACCGCAACCGACGGTTATACTTTGTACTAGGCTATATATAGTCGGAGACGACTCTTTGTAAAGGACTGATCAATCATCAATCAAGAACACTTATCTTTTGCTCTGCAATTTATCTTACTTCCTGTTACGTTTATCGCGCTTTACATTTATCGTCCAATTTATCTTTTTCCATTTACTTTACTTCCTGTCCGGAATCGTCACAAGAACCCGTTTAAACAATAAATCCGAAGGCTCTACACTTTTCGGTGAAAGATCTTTCGGAGCGGACATTTCCGGCGAAACTGGGCCCTTTAAGGATTCGGTCAGTAACTCCATTCCACATCACCATATTTGGTTCTAGTTTCATACACGGCTCAAACGCGAGACATAATTTAACAAAAACAAAGATAAGTGTATGAACAACAAAAAGATTAGTTTTAGTTATTTTCGCTCACGTTACGTTAAAGCAGTTGAATGATTGAGTGTGTCTACCGTTCTGAATGTGTTCGCTCGTTTTTGCAACAAGGAATATCTTTCACCGAAATTCAGTCTTCGGTTTTTATTAAGAGGGTTCTGCGGCTCAACTCTCGAAAGGAAATTTTAATGAGAACACGGAGTAACACAAATGGAAGTGAAATGGGTATGAAATCAGTGGATCGAATGTGGATTTGAGATCAACAAAGGTTCAGGCTACGTTACAATACTCCTACTAAAGCAGTAGAAAACTTGAAACTAAACTAGAGTTGCAGAAACTCTAAATGCTGGAAAGGAGAATACAGGAAAGTTAAAGTGCAGAAAACTTGAGTTCTTTTGGATGTGTGTTGATCTGTCTTCCTTCTCTTCTCTTTCGATTATTTATCATTCTTTGGCTTTGCATAACCGTTTGTCGGTTATTTTCTTGCTTTCAAACTCTGAATCTTGGCGTCTTCAATAACTTCCCACTTGCCCACGTTTTATCCGCCAAAACTTGATCTTCAACTGTCAATATGGCTTTGAATTTTGAATCTTTTCCAGCAACTGCCATGAACTGTTCGCATCCACTATCCGGATTTCTTGCTCGTAACTTCTTGCTGATATGGATAGTTTGGCCATCCTGCGGTTCCTTTTGTCTTCATACTCCTCTTACTGCTGACCCTTTATAATTTCGGTACGTCCAGAAACTTACCGAATTCTGAAAATCAATGGTCCTGTTCTCCTACTTCCCGAATATCGGGTTTAGACTTCTAGACATTTCGGTATGTTGCAGATGACTTACCGAACTTCTCAGAGTAGCTTACCATTCCTGATTTACCGATTTTCGGGACACGTTGATACTAAAGTCCATTCGGTAACTCTTTATTATTTGGTGCCAACAGATGCCCCCTTTAAAAGAATTAAAAGAATTTAATTCTTTTAAATGCCAAAGATGACAAGACACTTACTTTTCGCTTCCAGCGCCATTTTGCCGTCTCGTTTCGCGCGCTTGCCTTTTCAGCTTCTCCTCGTATCACCTCAATATATATATCAGATGTCCCCACACAATCTGATCTCTCGCCTTCAAACTTGCTTCTCCAACAAGTCATCTCTTTCGCTATTCTCTTGCTCTTTCGCTTCTTCACTCCTTCGTGCCCTTTTTTCCGTACTTGATCAGACACCATGGCTCCCAAAGCTCAAGCTTCCTCCTTCCTTGCCTCAAATGCCCTAGAGCGCTATTATAACTTCAGAGACTCTCAAGATTTCAACGATGATCGGCATTTTTTCTCGGTGCAGAATGATTTCGAGGATTCTTACATCCTTGGCCCAGCTGTCTACAATCAATTCTCGATTCCTGCCATCCTCTTTGATTTCTTCCCTCGTCATCAAACTGAGGTACTTCCAATCCACCATTCTTCCGTTCTAGCTTACAACTGGCACTCCCGTCCTTCTCGTCTTAGGGCTTTTTCTGATTTTGAGCCAAATTTCTATCAATGGTACCTTCGACTTCGTCCTTCCAAGGGCTCCCTTTGGGATGGACTTTCGATTCATGATGCTTTGCGCCTTTGTTGTTTCGACTATCGTCTGAATCATGGGCTAATCAGTGCCCTATCCTGTTTTTGGTCAACTTCTACCAACTGCTTCTTCTTCCCTTTTTCCCCGATGTCGGTAACTTTACTCGACATCCATTGCTTGACCGGTCTTAGTCCTTTAGGTACAGACCCATCTACTCTGTCTTCGGATTCTTACCCAGGACTCAGTAAGTTGTCTGATTCCGAGCTAGCTTATGGGGCTTTTATCGGTAAGTTTTTTAGGAAAGAAGGTGAAGTTACCGACGAGGAACACACCGCTTTTCTCTTGTACTGGCTCTGTAAATTCCTCTTTTGCCACCCTATTGTGAGAGTTTCAAAGGACTTCATAGCCATAGCTTCTGCCTTAGCTTCGGGAACTCTCCTTTCTTTAGGAAAAACCATTTTATCCTTACTGTACCGAGGCTTAGCCCATTCGGCTTCTTCCATTATTTCGGATGAAGTAGGCGGAGTCTATGGTGGTCCACTCTGGATTCTCCAAGCCTGGTCGGCCTTTTATTTTCCTTTTTGGTTTTCCAAAAACCATTTCTCGCAACCCCCCTCGGTTTCTATCCCGAATCATCCTGTCTGCCGAGCCTTAAACCGGGAGCTGATTCCTTTTCCAGAGGGGCAATTATCTTATTTTCGGTTCTTTGTTTCTCAAATTTTTTCCATCAAAGGGAAACAATTCTCTTTTTCTCCTTTTCTCATTCCCGAATTCAAATCATATCTTCCTTCCTTTCAGAAGAACAAGAGTGATTTTTGGCAAGTCGTTCTAACCTCTATTGACCTTCCTGTTAGGTTTTCAATAAAGGGTAGATTCGTCGCTGGCTTCGAAATCTACTCTCCCCAATATTGTGCTAGACAATTTGGGTTGATTCAAGGGATTCCTGTCCCGGCTCTTTACACTTTTTCCTTTTCTTCCATCAATAAAGTATTCTGTAAGCAAGGCGACAGTCAGAACTTCATTGAACTGAACAAGCTGATTCGGGACATTTGCCGATTGTTCCGTGTTACCGAGTTCTTTCCAGATGCTGATCGCTCTTCAGAGGACTTCGACTTCTGGTGGAAGAATTATCGGAAGTCTGTATTCTCAGAGCCGCTGGACATGATCCTTTTGAAAATAAAGGAGACGGCCACTCTTGCACTTCCTCAATCCACCGGAGATGAAGATATTCTTCCCTTGGAACCGGCAAAGCCTGTTAAAGGTTAATTTGCTTCCCTTCTTTCAATGTACTTCTTCATTCGGTATTTGGTTGTGTCTAACTGTTTTCGCTCATAGCAGGGAGAAAGCGAAAAATCTTAGAACTGCCTGCTCCAGAAAAGGCGTCTAAGAAGCCAGCAACAGAAAGAACTACCACTCGAGCTTTATCATCATCACCAAGGAGCACATCCGTCAGTCCCACGCTACGTGCCATGATAAAGCCACATACACCGAAAGGTAACTTTAATATTAAAGCTTTTGCTAATCATGAGCATACCTTCCAATATTGATCTGTGCTTTTCTTCTTTTAAATATAACTCAGGGAAGACTCTCAAAATATACCGATCAAAAGCGGCTTTGCTTTCTTCCCCTTCTGCTCTTGCTCCTGATGATGATATGGCAATCCTTGACCCTGTCCTGGTGCCTCCGGCTTCTTCGACGGAACTTCCTATTGCATCAAGGCAAACCCAGACTCCAAAACTTAAGAAAAAGGAACAAGCTGATGATCCATCTTCTCCTCAGACTAGGAAGTCTCCAACTTCTATCGGTAAGTATTGTCTTCACTTTACCGAATGAGGAATGCTTCTTATACTATTGTTTTAACACTCATAACTGCATTTACAGGTACTGATGAGCCTTCGTCTGCATAAAAAAGAATCCTGATTCCTGATGGGGAATTTCTTGAAGGCCCATCAACCAATGTACCTCTACCGCTTGTTCAGCCTTCGTCAATTACTCTGCCTCTTCAAGGAATGTCTTTGGCAAGCTCTTCTTCTTCACAAGTTCATTCTGCCGCGGCTGAAATAAATCTTTTATCTACTGAAGAAAAAGCTGAAGTGGAAAACATACTGCTCACAAATCTTCCTGGCTCCTCCACTGATGACTGTCCACCAGAATCTATAGACCCGGCATCATTTTCTGAAGTCTCTAAGGAAGTAGCCAAGGCTAAATGGACTGAACTTCTTAGCTTATTAGAGTCTGGCTATGGGAAGTTGATTACCGACTCTGACAGAGAGAAACGAGCAAGAACTCTCTTCCAAGAAGTATGCTCTGGTAATCCTTCCTTTGCACTTTCCTAAGACTTCCAGGACAAAAGTGATATATTCGCCGTTGGTTTTGTGGATGCTGTGGATACCATCAGGATCAACACCTATCAACTTTCACATCTTTTCTTCGGAGAACAGCGAGGTCAAGCCATTCAAGATGAACTAACCCACAAATGTGCGGATACCCGCTTGTTCTACGACAGTTATAAAGCCGAAGAGAGCAAACTTCACCGCTTGGCAGAAAGAAGAGCAGAACTTGAGAAGGAATTGAAGACGGTAGAGGTCCAAATGATGGAGCAGGAAGCGAAGATGCGTCATCTTTGCCCATCAGTTAGAAAGAAGATGGAGAAGTGTCGGGAGCTGCGGAAAGAATATGACTCCACTTGTAGGTCGGTCAAAACTTGTGAAAAACAGAGGGCGGAGCTCATGGAACAAAATCTTAATTTAGAATTTGAGCTCCGTTCTTTTGTAAATGAAGCCAAGTCTCTACTGAGGAAGTATAAATGAAAAATCTTGTTCTTTCTGACTTATGTTCTTTTGCTTCATTTGCTGAATTCCAACCTCTGCTCTTTTATAATCTTCAACAGAGATCCCGATAATCCTCAATAATTAACAAAGATCCCGATAATCCTTGATAACTAACAAAGATCCCGATGATAAGGCTTCCCGACAATCCTCAGTGATTAACAAAGATTCCAATAACAAGGCTTCCCGACAATCCTCAGTGATTAACAAAGATTTCAATGATAATGCTTCCCGATAATCCTCAATGACTTTTGCGTATTTTCTTTTACAAAAGAATATTTTTGGCGGCAATTTTGGTAACCGTCTTCCTCCACTTATGGGCCATGTTCTTCCAACTATCCGAGAAAAGCTCTGGCATGCCACTACCCATGATCTGCTCTATGTCCTTTCTATTTATAACCGCCAAAATTGCACAATTCATCCTGAACATTTGCAATCTTGCTCATGATGTCTTCACATGGTTCTTCATCTCAGTTGCCTCTTTGGCCTCGATCATATAGACATTGTGACAGCCAACATGAAGGTAAATTTTTTGCTAAATGCATCCTGATCCCAGCTTTGACAACTGTTCTTCATTTCTTTCAACCATGAACAACTTTTATCCAATTGCTTACAAATGATCGATCCTTGTGGAAACGGCTACATGAACTACTATCCCAGGGACATCATGCTTTATTACTAAATTATAAGCATAGGTTAGAAGTTACCGAGCTGACGGACATTTTCAGGTCTAAGGTATTTTTAACTGCTGAGTCTGATCTCTTGGACTTAGTATGGGAACTGTGCTCTTTATTCCCTGCCAGCTTCGATGAGTTTGAGCGCAATGTGAAGGAGGTTTGGAGCCTTGAACCTATAATTGTGGAGGCTGAGACTCTTAAGCTCCAAATTGTGGAAGAATTCTCCCGATTGTGCGATTCCAAGGAAGCATATGCTCAAGTTCAAGACTCTTGCCTCCACGCCAAAGAAGATGCTGAGACGACACGTCGGCTTTTCAATTTCTTTTCCAGTCATAATCGTGCCGAACGCAGGATAATTAAAGATGAAATCTCCTGGGTCAAGTCCATGGTCGAAGTTTCTTCAGACAAGTATAGACGATTGTTACAGGAAACTTGGGAGAAACTTGAAGTTGTCCGCTTCCATTCTCGTCGCACAGAACATCTCAAAGAGCAGCAATTCGAACTCCGCCATGATCTTGAATTACATTCCAAACTTGTAGCTCAGAATCTCAAACTGGTGAAAGATCTGAAAACCTTTGTAACCAAGATCAGAATGTACTTTCGCTTTTGATGAATGAATTAATCTCCTTGTGTTTCCCAGATTGATGGATAATATTTCTTCAAGAATTTCCCATTTATAGAACGAGATAGTTCTTTCCCATTGACATCCATCAATCTGTATGCATTTCCGCTGAACATTTCGGTAACTAAATATGGACCTTCCCAGTTTGATGACCACTTACCGAACTCTCCATCTTTGAGATTAAATGGCAAAATTGCTTTCCATACTAAATCTCCGACAGCAAATTGCTTGATCCTAACCTTCTTGTTAAATGCTCTGGCTACTCTTTTCTTTTGTGCAATCAACTGATCCAAAGCAGCCGCCCTGATTTCATCTAATTCATCCAAATTTATATGCATCCAATCTCTGTAATCTTCTGGCAACATTTCACTTTGCAATTGGACTCGTAATGATTGAACGGTTATCTCCATCGGTAGAACTGCCTCTTGTCCATAAGTTAGCATATATGGACTGACACCTGTACTTGATCTTCGTGGTGTTCGGTATGCCCACAATACTACCGATAACAAGCTGTCCCATTCTCTTGGATTTTCTTCCAAATGCTTCTTAATCAATCCAATCACAACCTTATTAGTAGCTTCGGCTTGTCCATTTGCTTGAGGATAATATGGTGTAGAATGCAACATCTTAATTCCTCTTGATTGCACAAATTCCATAACTTCACTTCTGGTAAACACTGTCCCTTGATCCGCAGTGATTGATTCCGGTAAGCCAAATCGGTGAATTATGTTTTCTTCAATAAATTTGATCACCGTCTTCTGACTAATGCTCTTGTATGGAATCGCTTCCACCCATTTCGTAAAGTAATCCTTAGCCAGCAAAATGAAACTATGCTTATGAGAAGAGGGTGGATAAATCTTACCTATTATATCCATTGCCCATCCTCGAAATGGCCATGGTTTTACAATGGAATGAAGCTCTACAGCAGGTGCATGTTGCAAAGGTCGATGTTTTTGACATGAAATGCATGCTTTGGCATATTCAATGCAATTCTGCATCATTGTTGGCCAGAAATATCCATACCTTTTTAGAAGCCATCTCATCTTAATTCTAGCTTGATGTGCTCCACATATGCCTTCATGAGCTTCTGCCATAACCAGTTTCGCATTGTCCTTATCAAGACATCTTAATAGTAGCCCATCTGAAGATTTTCGGTATAACTCGTCTCCCAATATTACGTACTTCTGGGCTTGTCTCCTCAGCTTTTGATCTCTTGAATCAGGATTTTTCAAGTATTCCATAATGGGCTGCCTCCAATCCTTTTCTCGGATCGCCTCACTGATCGCTATCGGTATTTCTCTGTGTTCAATAGAAGGTACCGATAATGTGATAATGGCTGCAACATTAGCCAATTCTTTTGATATTTTATAACCAGAAGCCATCTGTGCTAATTCGTTGGCTTCGTAATTGGTTTCTCTTTTGACATGGACTATGGCATATTCTCTAAATTGTTCCAACAGCTTCTTGGCTAAATAATAATAGCCAATCAAATTTTCATTTAAGCACTGATATTCTCCTTTCAGTTGCTTCACCACTAACTGTGAATCACCAAATATTTTGATGAATTGTGCTTCCAATTCAATCAGTATTCCTAAGCCGATGATTAGTGCTTCATACTCAGCTTGATTATTTGAGCATTCAAAATCTAACTTACAAACACACCTTGTAAGCTCTCCGGTGGGAGAGATTATCATCAAACCAGCTCCAGCCATACTCTTAGCACATGATCCATCAAAATACATAGTCCATGGTATAACTTGACTAAAATTCTGTTTATTTTCTTCCATTTTAAAACATGGGTATTCGGTAAGAAAGTCAACAACAGCTTGACCTTTGACTGCTTTTATTGGTACGTATGCCAAATCAAATTCAGACAAGATAAATGCCCACTTGGCTATACGCCCTTTTATAACAGGCCGTGACAACATATATTTTATCACATCAGTCTTACCGAGTACATGTACTGTAGCTGGCAACAAATAATGTCTTAACTTCATACAAGAGAAGTACAAAGATAAACATAATTTTTCTATCGCGGTATATCTTTTTTCAACATCAGTCAATGTTCTACTTAAATAATATACCGCTTGTTCTTTTCCATTTTCATTCTCTTGTGCCAGCATACTCCCGATAGTTGAATCGGTAGTAGACAAGTACAACCTTAATGGCCTGCCTGCTTTCGGCGGCATCAATACAGGAGGATTTGTCAGATAAATTTTGACCGCATCAAACGCTTTCTGCTGTTTATTTCCCCATATAAACTCCTCATGATTTTTAAGACGCAAGAGCTGGGTCATTGGTTCTATCTTCCCAGATAAATTTGCAATGAATCTTCTGAGAAAATTAATTTTCCCGAGAACCATCTGCAACTGCTTCTTTGATGTAGGATGAGGAAGCTCTATAATAGCCCTTGCCTTATTCTTGTCAATCTCAATTCCCCTTTGGTTAACTAGGAATCCCAAGAAATTCCCTGCTCGTACTCCAAAGGCACACTTAGCTGGATTCATATTCAATTTGTATTTTCTCATCCTAACAAAAGCTTGCTCAAGATAGTCCAAATGCTCTCCCTGACTTGATTTGATCACAACATCATCAATATAAACTTCCAAGAATTTACCAATCATGTCATGAAATATGAAATTCATTGCTCGCTGGTAAGTAGCTCCTGCATTTTTCAGCCCAAAAGGCATCACTGTCCACTGAAAAGTCCCGATAGCACCAGGACATCTAAACGCTGTTTTCGGGACATCTTCTTTAGCAATAAATATCTGGTTGTAACCCGAATGACCATCCATTAGAGATAACATCTCATTTCCCGATGCCGAATCTACTAACATGTCTGCCATCGGCATCTGATACTCATCTTTTGGAGTGGCATTATTAAGATCCCGAAAATCAATACAGACTCTCAGTTTTCCATTTTTCTTTTTTACAGGAACAATATTCGAAATCCACTCTACATACCTGGCTGTCTCAATGAATTTTGCTTTCAGCAGCCTTTCAATTTCTTCCTTGACTTTGTCAACCACATCTGGAGCAAACCTTCTTGCTAACTGTTTGTGTGGACGAAATCCTTTCTTAATAGGAAGACGATGTTCTACAATATCTCTTGACAAACGAGGCATTTCATGGTAATCCCATGCGAAGCAATCTTTGTATTCTTTGATCAAGTGGATTAAATCTTCTTTCATGCCCCCTTGCAGAAAAGCACTCACGTATATTGGACGAAAACACCCAGGTTCTCCTATATCAACTTCTAATAATGGGTCTTGAGCTTCTGTTGATCTGTTGTCTTCCTTGATTGGTGACTCTTCCCATTCGTCAATACAATCTGAAACTTCAGCACTCTGCTAGGTCTTCTCTGCCAAGTATGCAAAGTACCTTTCACAAACTTCTTGCAATAAGGGCTCGCTTTCCATAAAGAGTATGTAACTCCTCTAATGCCAAGCTAGACTTGGGAATCCACTCAGTTTTCATATTCCCAAAGCGGCAATAAGCATAGGATCGTGAATCTGCTTTCGGTACTCCAATGACATGTCCTCCATGTGAGTATTCTTGATGATCTTGATGAATACCAGTCAACCCTATTGTAGCAAGTCCCGAATCAGCCTCAATGTACTCTACTCCCTTACCATTCCAAAATGCCAGAACCTGATGAAGAGTCGAAGGTACACACTGATTAGAGTGTATCCAATCTCTTCCAAGCAACAAGTTGTACGAACCATCAGACTCTATCACGAAGAAAGTCGTTCTTGCTGTTTTGGATCCTATGGTTAGGTCCAGTACAACTGCCCCTTTGACTTCGGTAACTTCTCCTAGGAAATCAGACAGCTGAACATTCGATGGAATTATTTCATCATCATATTTTCCCAACTTCTTGAAGTACCTGTAAGATATGAGATTCAAGGTAGCTCCTGCATCTACAAAGATCTTACCGACAGCTTGACCATTGATTCTACCTGAAATAACCAAGGATCTTAAATGTCTAGCCTTGTCTGAGGGTACTTTATCAAACCTTATCATTTCTTTATCAGAGAATTCGAATTCTGCCATTGCTATTTCTTTCTCTAAGATATGCTCGAGTTCTTCTTCTACTACTGAACAAGCCCCATATTCAGCTGGAAGCTTAGCATGGACCATGTTGATCCTCATTGGCGAACGATTCTCTTTCGGCATTTTGGAATGACCAGCTCGGCAACTCTTATCATCTTCTTCCGACATCTTAAGATTCAGATTCTTTTGTTCTATTTTGACTTGATGCTTCGGATTAAGAGCTACCTGGAATTGCCCAAAATTAATTGTTTGGGAGACTTGTTGAACCTCTTTCCCTTTTTTCACCTCTTGATGAGAACTACTTCTCGAATCATATACAGAATTTTTCTCTGGTTTGACAAACTCTTTATCATCAGGGTTTCTTCTCCAAACCCATTTTCCTCTCGAACTAAAAGATCTGGGTGGAGGAATCTGTGATGGCATTCCTTTGTCCCGACGATTCTCGAAATTCCTCTGTCTGCTTTTCATTCGCTGAAAACGTCTTTTTGCAGTTCGGTAAGATGCTTGCCCCGGCGGTCTAGCCAATGACCATTTTCCTTCAGGAGGATCGTGTGGGATCTTAATTGTTTTTGTCTTCGGAACTTCCTGGGGAATTGATGGTGGTGGATCATCAAATTCATCTCCCCAACCAGATGGTTTCACAGGTAATGACGGGGATAAGGACTCCTTCGTGTCTCCATAGTACACCACATAATCAAATTTTCCACTAGGCTCTCCAAGCAATCCTACTTTGGGATCCCCTTCTTTATATCGCTGCCATAAACTTTTTTTCTTCTCAGGCTTTCGTGGGGTTTCCTTTTCCTTATGAGATTGTGTTTCAACTTCTTGAGTTGAAGGAACTTGTTTTGGTGGATCGAGGCGAAATTCCCGCCTCTCAGACACTTGTGTTGACCGCCTTGAGTCAGCTTCTTGACTTCTCGATTGTGCCGAAACGCCGCTTTTAGTTACCACAATCTCAGACTTTATCTGTGGTCTGCCTTCCCGACGAACAAATGATCCTGATCTGTATCTTTCCCTTGTTCCTCTCATGTACTGGAATTCGGGAACTTCCCGATGTTGATGACTTAATTCTCATTGGCAACGGGTGCACAATTGTCTATTATCATGCCTCGTAGACTCACGTACATTAACCATACTGATCATCTTCGGGAAAGGATCCGTGTCTACTTCCATTGGAGCTTTGCCTTTGTCTTCAGCGAATTTAATTTTGCCTTGACGAATCGCTTCCTGGATTGTCTTTCTAAAAACAATACAATTCACCGTATCATGAGTCTTGGAATGATGCCACTTGCAATACCTTTTGTCAGTAGTCTCTTCCTTGGATGGGATTACCTGTCCCTCAGCCAACTTGATCATTCCATCTTTCAATAACAAGTCAAATATCTCATCCAACTTGTAAATATCGAACGAATAATTACTCGTCTCCTTGGCTTTAAACTTGGACACATCTCTCACCTTTGCTGGTTTCAAAGCTGGGCACACATATGGTTTTTCAAGTACCATAGTTGCTACCGCTATCTCATTCTCTTCTTCGGTAAAGTCACTGTATTCGGTACTTTCAACCGATGCTATTGTCTGCCGATTATCCTTCGTCGGCTTCTTATCTTTATCCTTCAACAGATGCTCATACTTAGAAACCCGAGCATTTAATTGGAAGAGATCATCAAAAGCCTGGCCCTCGAATCTCTCTTTGAGATTAAACTTCAGCCCATTAAAAGCCAAATCTGTAAATTCTTTTTCAGTGAGAGAAGTCAAACACTGATTCCTGGACTTCTTAAAACGAGCAATGAATTGATCTACTGTCTCAGTGCCATACTGGTACATCTTGGCCAAGTCGGCTACTGTTACCTCTGGTACCGTTCGGTAAAACTGAGAATGGAACTGTCTCTCCATCTCAACCCACGTCTGGATAGAATTTGCTGGCAAATTCGTATACCAAGTAAATGCTGTCTTTGATAATGACAATGGGAATAGCCTTAGCCTTAAATATTCATTTGTTCCAGCCTCTCCACATTGTGCTAAAAAACGACCTACATGCTCCACAGTTGACTGATCTTCTTCGCCTGTAAATACAGCGAAATCTGGCATTTTAAATCCCCTTGGATATGGAATGTTAACCACCCAGTCGGGATGTGGCTTCCTGTATACAGGTCTTGGTGTGCCTCTCTCTGCTCCCAATTGTTGCATTACCAATTCTGCAACTCTGTCTGGATTCCATGGCCTTAAATTCTGCTGGCCCAACCAAGGATCTTGCCCCCTAGGATCAACCTGCTGAGGTCTGTTCATTCCTTGTTGATCCATATTGAAGTTAGCGGGTGGTGGTGGCCTGTAGAGAGGATTTTCTACCACTTGTGGATATGGTTGAGCCACAGGTAGTCTCATGGGATCGAAGTTAGGGACATTCACTGGCGGAGGCATGTTCAATACTGGTGGGATCATGGGATTGATCACAGTAGCATCAATGGGGCCAGCTTGAGGGAAATTGTAACCACTCACACCATTTACCAGATTTGCTGTTGTAGGATTTTCTGGCCTTGGTATAATTCTTATTGAAGGCTGTGAATTTGATCCTCCACTACCATTATACCCAACATTGGGATGTCCCGATGCTGGTGGAAATGGTATCGTACCAGGAGGGTTTACATAAAAGGGAGGAACTTGAGAGGATGAACTAGGCGCGATATTACCTCGTTTATGGCGTTAATCATCATAGGCTTTATCACATCTGAGACATGTCGCACCATATGATTCGTGAGCTCATTCTGCTGTTCCTCAAACATTCTTCTCATCGTGGCTATCAAAGTGTTGTCAGGTGCCAACGCATGAATTTGTTCTTCGTTCAATTGCCGAGGAACATCAGCATTGTGATGGGGTACGTCCTCATTCGCTGCCGAATGCTCTGATCGTGCTCCATCATCTGGATTGTTGATGTTGCCAACTGGTACTCCATCTGATTGACCTCTGGTTCTCACCATTTCTCTTAATCTTACCACAATGGTCCCACCAGGCGTGCCAAAAAGATGTTCGCTCGTTTTTGCAACAAGGAATATCTTTCACCGAAATTCAGTCTTCGGTTTTTATTAAGAGGGTTCTGCGGCTCAACTCTCGAAAGGAAATTTTAATGAGAACACGGAGTAACACAAATGGAAGTGAAATGGGTATGAAATCAGTGGATCGAATGTGGATTTGAGATCAACAAAGGTTCAGGCTACGTTACAATACTCCTACTAAAGCAGTAGAAAGCTTGAAACTAAACTAGAGTTGCAGAAACTCTAAATGCTGGAAAGGAGAATACAGGAAAGTTAAAGTGCAGAAAACTTGAGTTCTTTTGGATGTGTGTTGATCTGTCTTCCTTCTCTTCTCTTTCGATTATTTATCATTCTTTGGCTTTGCATAACCGTTTGTCGGTTATTTTCTTGCTTTCAAACTCTGAATCTTGGCGTCTTCAATAACTTCCCACTTGCCCACGTTTTATCCGCCAAAACTTGATCTTCAACTGTCAATATGGCTTTGAATTTTGAATCTTTTCCAGCAACTGCCGTGAACTGTTCGCATCCACTATCCGGATTTCTTACTCGTAACTTCTTGCTGATATGGATAGTTTGGCCATCCTGCGGTTCCTTTTGTCTTCATACTCCTCTTACTGCTGACCCTTTATAATTTCGGTACGTCCAGAAACTTACCGAATTCTGAAAATCAATGGTCCTGTTCTCCTACTTCCCGAATATCGGGTTTAGACTTCTAGACATTTCGGTATGTTGCAGATGACTTACCGAACTTCTCAGAGTAGTTTACCATTCCTGATTTATCGATTTTCGGGACACGTTGATACTAAAGTCCATTCGGTAACTCTTTATTATTTGGTGCCAACAGAATGTGAAATATTCTGGTTTGGTCTCGTAAAGTGCTATTGTAATTAGATTCATTGTTTAGATGATCTAGGCACGTCAAAGCTCATAAGTAATGAGTCGCAGTTCGCACATATGCATAACACTACGCGAAGTTCGTTGTCACGCATTTTCATTATGTTATCTGAAAGACGTGTCACATTTTTACGACGCTTTGTACTTAATGACGTCCGTTTTCTACTTAGTCACCATGAGATATCGAGGAAAATCCGCAGTAAATATTGATATTCAATCTTTACCTGCAACTGCGGGGCCGAAACCGAAAGAAGCATCTTCACAGCCTTGCCAAATAGAGAATTGGGACCAGCTCAACAGCACATCCGCATGTCTTGCTAGGGGTGTCAAAATCGAACTGAAAAACAGAATTAAATCGAAAATTTTGTGAATTTCGATACGGTTCGGTTTTCGGTTGGCATAATTGAAAAATAACCTTTCTTTTTTTTTTCTTTCGGTTCAGCTTATTTCGGTTTTGTTCGGGTAACCGAACCGAACCGAACTGAAAATTTCCATTCTTCTTAATATTAGCAATTTAATGAGAGAATTACTCCTATATAAAAAAAAAGAGAAAAAGGCAAAAGGAAAATCAAACCGAACCAAACCGGTCCAGTCCATATTCGGTTTGGGTCACGATTCGAGTTGATTCAACCGCTCACCCTAACAGTTCGGTTCCCACTTTTAGAAAACCCAAATCGAACCGTTGACACTATTAGGAGTGCGCAGCAGAAACCCGATACCTTCACCAGGAGATCGCAAAGAGAGAGTAAAAGTCCGAGCCCGTAAATATATCCAATTGGACCTACCTTCACTCAAAAGCTTAAGCCAATGAGTTATGAGCCAATTAGGATATATTATTTGTTCAACCCTAATAATTCTCCGATATGGAACTTCTCTAACACAACTCACACGTGTATGTCAACAATCTCCCCCTCACGTATGAGTTCAGTGTTAGGTATGCTCCTCCTTAATTTAGATATCCTTATGCATCAACTTATCTCAACTTGAATGTCTAAGTCATTGCAATGCACTCGCAACTTATGCACAATAACCAACCAACATCAACTGCTAACTTGGGATTGCATCACCCATGTCATGAGATTGCACCGGCAACTTATGCACAGCAACCAACCAATATCAACTGCTAACTTGGATTGCATCACCCGTGGTCTCTATCCCACGTCACCAGACCAAGATCATGAGATTTCCTTCCTGAGAGTCCGATACCTTCACCAGGAGATCGCCAAGAGGGAGCTTACGTCCGAACCAGCCAATATATCCAATTGGACTCACATTCACTCAAAAGCTTAAACCAATGAGCTTTGGGCCAACTAGGATACATTAATTGTTCAACCCCACACAATCCTTCGATGTGGGACTTCTCTAATAAAACTCTTACGTATGTCAATAGACACCCTTACCTTGCATTGTTAGATTGAAATCATTTCGACTTGTCCTAGGACAGCCTACATCCATATTATAACTCTTATTTACTAGACGGATTGAAACGAGTTGCTCAAGTTTCTACACATGTTAAAACTGGTTTGGAAAATAAAGCCTAATTGAGCATAGATCCTAGTTGGTTCGTAATCGTTCGCAACACACTTTAACTAGAACTGATCTTTGAAGCCCGCAGAAATGACGGAGAAGAAAAGGAAGAGAGACAGAATTTTGGATTTTCTTTTTTTCGAAATTTTTTTCTGTTATCGACAATAACTTATGGCTAAATATTTTGGTGGACAATAGAAGTAATTTTCATTTATTCATTTTTGTAGGCGATACATATGATCATTTTTAAAAAAATATCTTTCAAATCATTTATTTTTGGAAGCAAGACTTTTGTCCTTTCTTTTGAGCCTCCAGAATCGGGGAGAGAACAAATCTTCAAAGCATGCATCGAACTTTCAATAGGAGGCTTGGCTGCTGAAGGAGAATGGTCGGCTTTGATGGTTTTTGTACAGGGGTTGTGTGTCCTTGGTTAAAAGATCTTGGTGGGCTAGCTAGCGTATCCTCATTATTGTCCTTTTCGTGTAGCGAAAGTTGGACTTGGGACCGAGACCGACCCATGTGCTTGTGACACGGTCTGGGCGAAGAGCAACGTTCGAAGAGGGTTTTGGCCAAGACGGATCATGGACTCTCAAGGAAGACTGAAGACTCCTCTAGGGTATTCTAGAAAGATCCTAGGGGCGGGCGATATGGGAATTTCTCGTCTCTGTAATTATCGCGGGTAGATGGTAGTTGGGGAGATCTAATCTCCACCGTTAGATCAAGGAGAGATCGACGGTTCTCATTGTACGAGTATTTGTATATAAGGGGTCCTTCTCCCCCTCATTTGTAACATCTCATCTCACGAGTAATAGAATTCCAGAGCTTCTCTCTCTAGTTTCTCTCTCTAGAGTCTTGTGAGTTGAGCGTGGGAAAGGTTGACTTGGGAAGAAGTTCCTAAGGCCGCACGAGTTGATCGAGTGTCAGAGTCTTGAATCGATCGGCCCGTGACAAGTGGTATCAGAACCAACATCAATTCCAGCTAGCCAGATTCATCCACGGGTGTGATGGAGAATCCTTCCGGGTAGACCGCTGCCCATAGTGAGAAGGCCGTGGACGAGCAAAGCGGAAGGGACGCCTAGAAAGCCAGCAAGTCGAAGAAGGGATGTGCTCGTTCTAGTTCGAGGGAGGCGATGGGGAACTTGGAGACTCGGGTGGCGAACATGGAGATCGCGCTCACAGAAGTCCCAAGGCCTGGTTGGGAATTTGTCCGAGAACACTGATGGAGACGAGTCAGGCAAGGGAGTGCTCGAGGCTGAAGTCCAAGAGCTGAAGTTCGGCATGGGAGAGCTCTGAGGTGAAGTATTGGGCACCCTGACGTGCACCGCTGAAGAACTTCGACAATAGAACCATGACTTATGGAACTTGGTGGAGGCGATGCGTGGGGAATTGGATGCGTTGAAGGCAAAGGTCGCCGAGGTTGAAGTTGCACGCGTGAATGGGGTGATCACGGTGCAACCTGCTCCATGTGTGGACGCCCCGAAGCCTAAGGAGTTCAAGGGCTCAAGGGTGGCCAAGGACGTGGACAACTTCTTGTGGTACATCAACCAATACTTCCAAGCGACGGGGATCACTGACGATACGTTGAAGATGAGTACTACAGCTATGTATTTCGCTGAAAACGCACTCATTTGGTGGCGTCGTAGGTGTGATGATCGGAGTGGGGAACCGATCACAACATGGGAGATGTTCGTCGCTGAGTTTCGACGACAATTCTATCCGGCGTTTGGGAAGAAGAAGCGCGAGATGAACTTCGCTGTCTGGAGCAACGAGGTGGAGTTCGGGAGTATGTGAAGAAGTTCTCGGAGTTGTTGCTGCAGATTCCTTCGATGAACAACCGCGAGGCTTACTTCCAATTCCTTGGAGGACTCAAGCCGTGGGTGAAGAACGAGATCAAGCAGTGCAACGCGGAGGGTCTTGCATCGGCGATGTCCATAGTAGGAACCATGGTGGAATACAAGACAGCTTCCGAGAGCAAGTCGGACTCCCACCCGAGGGACAAGGGCGTAGGTGGGGGAGATCGTGGCAAACCCCATTGTCCTAGCGGGAGTAAACCACCTACGGCTCCTCCGAAGACGAAGGGTGAATCGAGTGGCGGGGATCACCAGAAGAGGCGATTCCAGATCAAGTGCTTCTTATGCGATGGTCCACATTATACTCGAGACTGCACGTTGAAGGGGCAAATCGTGGCCATGGTCAAAGAGAAGAAGGAAGCGAAGAACAAGGAGGAGGAGCGGAAGGAGGAGACGCGGCTAGGGGCGTTGCGAATCCTCAACACCATTAAGTCCAATAAGACCGACAAGTCCAAAGAACTGATGTTCGCGGAGGTGAAGATCGCCAACACCACGATGAAGGCGTTGGTGGACACGGGAGCGTCCGATCTCTTGATCTCAGAAGAAGCTGCCAAGAAGCTCAATCTCCAAATCGAGAAAGAGGCTGGTTGGCTAAAGACGATAAACTCCAAGCAAATCTCGATCATTGGTGTAGCAAGGGATGTGGAGCTTCACATCGGGCAATGGACGAGCAAGGAGAACCTTGAGGTAATCCCCCTTGATGACTATGACTTGGTGATTGGATTGGGATTCTTGGATCGGATCAATGCTTTGGTAGTTTCATTTGCCGACTGCATTTGTATCTTGGATGATCGAAACCAATGCGTGGTTCCCATCAAGCGTGGGTCGGGAAGCAAGATGCTATCGGCCATGCAACTGACAAAGGGAGCTAAGAAAGGTGAGGAGACCTTCTTGGCCGTCTTGAAGGCGGA
Source organism: Lenwebbia sp. NSW1173648 (assembly GCA_029784005.1). Lineage (NCBI taxonomy): Eukaryota > Viridiplantae > Streptophyta > Magnoliopsida > Myrtales > Myrtaceae > Lenwebbia > Lenwebbia sp. NSW1173648. Next base: position 6,645,761 of record JARCGZ010000011.1, read on the forward strand.
GGACCCTCAAGACAAAGTGGAGGATATCCCAATGGAGGTGAATGAAGTCCTCGAAGCATTCAAGGATGTTATGCCTCCAGAATTGCCGAAGAGATTGCAGCCTCGGAGGGAGGTGGATCACAAGATCGAGTTGGTGCCTGATGCACGACCACTAGCCTTGGCTCCGTATCGCTTGGCACCCCCTGAATTGGAAGAGCTGCGGAAACAACTTAAGGGATTGCTCGATGCTGGCTATATCCGCCCATCCAATGCTCCGTTTGGTGCCCCAGTTCTATTCCAGAAGAAGCAAGACGGATCACTATGTATGTGCATAGATTACCGGGCATTGAACAAGCTCACCGTGAAGAAGAAATACTCGATCCCTCTGATCGCGGATCTATTCGATCAACTTGGTGGGGGCACGTTGGTTCACGAAGTTGGATCTCAGATCGGGTTATTACTAGGTGCAGATAGCGGATGGAGATGAGCCCAAGATAGCATACGTCACGCGTTATGGCTCGTATGAATTCCTGGTCATCCCTTTCGGCTTGACGAATGGGCCAGCAACGTTCTGTACTCTTATGAACAAGGTACTCCACCCGTTTCTTGATCGATTCGTTGTGGTTTATCTAGACGACATTGTGATCTACAACAGGACGTTGGAGGAGCACCTTGAGCATATAAAACAAGTCTTCCAAGTTCTTCGAGAAAACGACTTGTACATCAAGCGAGAGAAATGTGCGTTCGCACAACGGGAGGTGCCTTTTCTAGGCCATATTGTGAGGGACGGTCGTGTGCGTATGGATTCGGCACAGATTCAGGCGATCACCGAATGGGAGTCGCCAACGAAGGTAACTGACCCGCGTTCCTTCCTTGGCTTGACTAACTATTATCAGCGGTTTATCAAGGGATATTCGAGCATCACTGCTCCACTTACCGATATGCTCAAGAAAGATAAGCAATGGGAGTGGGCAGAACGGTGTCAAAAGGCGTTCGATGGGGTGAAGAGGGCAATGGCGGAGGAGCCCATGTTGGCGTTGCAAGACTACTCGAAGCCTTATGAAGTAGAAACCGATGCTTCCGATTATGCTATTGGAGGTGTTTTGATGCAGGACGGTCATCCTGTGGCTTTCGAGTCACGCAAGCTCAACGAGACCGAGCGAAGGTATACCATTCAAGAAAAGGAAATGACGGCTATGGTGCATTGTCTACGCACTTGGCGTCATTATCTACTGGGGTCGAAGTTCGTCGTGAGGACGGACAATGTCGCAACGAGCTACTTCCAGACGCAAAAGAAGTTGAGTCCGAAGCAAGCTTGTTGGGAAGACTTCCTGGCGGAATTCGACTATGTGTTGGAGTACAAACCGGGAAAAGCTAATTCCGTGGCCGATGCGCTGAGTCGTAAGGCGGAGCTGGTTGCCATAAGCCGACCGGAGTGCTCGTTGATCAGCAGAATCATAGAGGGGTTACAACACGATCCGGCGGCAAGGGCTCTCCCGAGCTACGCGAAGGAGGGCAAGACTCGAAGATTTTGGTGCGAGGACGACCTTCTTTATACTAAGGGGAGACGACTCTATGTCCCGCTCCATGGGAATCTGAGGAAGGAAGTTCTCCACAAATGCCATGATTCGAAATGGGCGGGTCATCCGGGGATGCACCGCACCATGGCACTGATGGAGGAACAATATTTCTGGCCACACATGCGAGATGATGTGGAGGTGTATGTTCAGACATGCTTGGTGTGCCAATAGGATAAGTTGGAGCAAAAGTCACCTGCCAGTCTTCTGGAGCCGCTACCAGTTCCAGAGCATCCATGTGAGAGTATCCATGGACTTCATCGTGGGATTGCCAAAGTCAGAGGGGTGTCGGACGTTGATGGTGGTAGTGGATCATTTTTCCAAGTATGCAACGTTCGTGCCAGCCACTGACGACTGCCCAGCCGAGGAAGCGGCTAATCTATTCCTCAAGCACATGGTCAAGCTTTGGGGCATGCCAAGGACGATCGTAAGCGATCGAGATCCTCGGTTCACGGGGAGATTTTGGACCGAGCTTTTCAAGCTACTCAGGACGGACTTGAACTTCTCGACGAGCCTCCATCCACAGACAAACGTTCAAACGGAGCGGGTGAATCATCTGCTGGAGGTATATTTGAGACACTGCGTGAGCACAACGCAATGAGATTGGGTAAAGTTGATCGACGTAGCCCAATTCTCCTACAATCTACAACGTAGTGAATCAACCGGGAGGAGTCCGTTCGAGTTAGTCACGGGGCAACAACCGCTCACACCGAGCGCGATCGCGAAGGGCCACAAGGGGAGTAGCCCGGCTACACACAAGGTTGCTGTGGAGTGGCATGAGCAAGCTGATCTAGCTCGCACTTGTCTTCATAAAGCGTCAAAACGGATGAAGAAGTGGGCAGATCCTAAGCGAAGACATGCGGAGTATCAAGTCGGAGACTTAGTGCTATGCAAGCTACCGTTGCAGTACAAGAATGTTCACAAGGCGCTACTTCGACGATACGAGGGGCCATTCCGCATCATTCAACGGGTGGGAAAAGCGGCATACAAGCTGGAGCTCCTGGAAAAATTGAAGATTCATCCGGTGTTCCACGTGAGTATGATAAAGCCATTTCATTTGGATGAGGAAGACCCGGATCGAGGGAAGTCTAAAAGGGCGCCACTGGGAGCGAAAACATCCTATGATCGAGACGTGGACCTCATCATGGCGGATCGAGTTGTACGGAAGAGGTATTGCGCGTCGAAGAAGGAGTACTTGATCCGATGGAAGGGTCTCCCCGAGAGTGAAGCTACTTGGGAACTGGCCGAGTCTCTTTGGCAATTCCAAAAGCAGATCGAGGCGTATCTTGCAGATAGTGCAACGAGGGCGTCGCCAGAATAGGTGGGGGAGAATGACACGGTCCGGGCGAAGAGCAACGTTCGAAGAGGGTTTTGGCCAAGACGGATCGTGGACTCTCAAGGAAGACTGAAGACTCATCTAGGGTATTCTAGAAAGATCCTAGGGGCGGGCGATATGGGAATTTCTTGTCTCTGTAATTATCGCCGGTAGATGGTAGTTGAGGAGATCTAATCTCCACCGTTAGATCAGGGAGAGATCGACGGTTCTCATTGTACGAGTATTTATATATAAGGGGTCCTCCTCTCCCTCATTTGTAACATCTTATCTCACGAGTAATAGAATTCCAGAGCTTCTCTCTCTAGTTTCTCTCTCTAGAGTCTTGTGAGTTGAGCGTGGGAAAGGCTGACTTGGGAAGAAGTTCCTAAGGCCGCACGAGTTGATCGAACGTCAGAGTCTTGAATCGATTGGCCCGTGACACTTGCACATGAGTTTCTTTTACCGTGTGAACTAGTAAATTCACAATTACCAATTACCATGGACGGAACAAATTAATGGCGAGGTTGGTAAATTTCATGGGGATTTTGTGTATTGGATCATAAAATGTTGAACTCTTGGTGCTGTAGATCTAGTTAAAACAACAACTTCTGTGTGCTTCAACGACTCATATATGAGCTATGACTGTAAGAATAATTGTGTCTCACATGATATTAATGGGAAAATTGTCAAAAAAGTCCTAAATCTTTTGCACTTTTGCCAATTCAATTGTAAACCTTTTAATTTTGTCAATTCAGTCCTGAACCTTTTGCATTCGTGCCAATTCAGTCCTAAACTTATTTTTTTTGCCAATTCAGTCCTAAACCTTTTGTATTTGTGCCAATTCAGTCCATCTGGCCAACTTTGACAGGCCAATGTTGACCCGATAATTTTTAATAATATTTTATTTTTTTCAAATTTTTATTTTTTCTATTTTTATTTTTGTCATCTTCTTCCTCATATGAATATTTTGTTAACTGTTGATGAAGGGACGAACTCACCCTGCACTGTAAATCGCTAACCAAGTCAATTGCAAATTTCTTCCTCCAATTCCTCCATGATCGAACGTTGCGAGTTCCAAAATCGTGCGAGGGTCGGCTCGAGTTGGATAGCAGCGACTTCGCGCCACTCTCCTCAAATTTTTTTTTTCGTTTTCGAATTCAATCGGGTCGCTCGAATTTGCTTGGGAATCAATAGCAGAGCGAGAGGAACAATGTGCCATTTGTGCGCTCCCTCGCTCTCGTCGAAGACGATTGAACGAATTCTGGATGATTGAAGAGCCGTGGGCATCGCCCAGATCTGGTGTCACCATGGCTGGGTGAGCTCGCCCAGCAACGGCGACGCCATGGTTCGCCCAGATCTAGCATCGCCATGGCTGGGCGAGCTCGGCCTCGCCCGGCCATGGCGTCGCACAACGATGAGATAAGTTCGTCACCCGGCCTCGCCCGGCCATGGCGTCGCCCAACGATGAGATAAGTCCGTCACACACTCTCTCTCTCACGCAGGAAAGAGGAAATTCCTGATGTCGGCCAAGAGATAGGAGGTTGAAGATGAACCAAAAAAAGAAAAAAATAATTAAATAAATAAATTTTTTGAATAAAATAAAATATTATTAAAAATTATCCGGTCAATGCCGGTTGGCGTCCACGTAAGCGCCGGCTAGTCAAAGTTGGCCGGATGGATTAAATTGACACAAATGCAAAAGGTTTAGGACTGAATTAGCAAAAATAATAGGTTTAGGACTGAATTGGCACGAATGCAAAAGATTTAGGATTGAATTGGCAAAATTAAAAGGTTTAGGACTGAATTGGCAAAAATGCAATAAGTTTAGGACTTTTTTGACAACTTTCCCTGATATTAATAATTGACTATTTAATAATTGTTTTAAGTGCTAAAAACCTATTGGTTATGGAAAGATGCAACTCTCGTGAAAGTGCGCAACTCTTTATGCCCTTTGATGGAAGATACTTATTGATAACCTATAGAGAGTCTGGTGCTCTCTCTACCCAAGATAATGAAAAGTTGTATTTAATCGTCCATCAGATATTATATTTTAAGACAAAATTGGGTTAAGGGAGAGGCATTGGATTTGTTCATTTCTCCTATTTTCGCAACAACAATTTTTCTGAAGTTATTGCTATGGGTAAAGGTATATCTTCATCCCTCTTGTTATGAATTAATCATGAAGAGCTAAGATTATTTAATTTAGAATTTTAGAATAAAGAATTACATTATTGCTTACCGTTGGTATTAGAGCATGGTTTATGATCTCATGATTTTCCAATTACTAAAATATATATGATTTCGTTAATGATCTCCCATTAATGCTAGTTAGACACACACACTTGAACTGATTCATACAAGTACTTGCTTAATGAAATTGCATGTAAGTTTGGGTCCAGTGCTATTGGTGTATATATATTTTCATGTTTTTCAACACGCTAATTGTTTTGCTATATGTATTCATGTATTTATCAATGGCGACGGTTGCGCGCGACCTTGAGAAGTATCAGCAGTCACTATGAAGAAGATCGTGGGAAATATTCTTATATCCGCTCATAATACGTGAGCTCATTTTATCTCAATCGTTCAAAAGTATAGATCGTTCATGCCGACACTTTGATGTGATTATTGAGATAAGAGTGGGGTCACATACACCGAGTGCATGCAATATTTACTCGGGTAGGGCAGGCCCGAGTCGAAGCAAGAATCTTACTAGCAAATTAGGACCTGCATGGTAACGATTCTAGTTCTCTGATTCTGTTCCCCGGAACAAAAAAGAATGAGAATCATGTTTGGTAACGTAAATGATTCTGATTCTGGTTCTGTTCTCGGAAACAGTTTTAGAACAAAAACAAGAATAAAAAAAAAGTTGGTTCTGAAAAAAAGAATTAGTTTTAAGAATCACAAAACAGAATGAAGTCTCACATCTCTCGCTTTTCCCTTTCAGTTCTCTCATCGCTTTTCCCTCCACCTAAAATAGAACGATGTCTCATTTTCATAAATATATAAGATAATAACAAAATAAAATAAAATAAAAAATTGGAAAAAATTCTAAAAAATTCTAAAAAATCAGAAAAATTTCAGAAACACCCTAAAAATAGAAGAAGCTTAGATTAGGTTAATTTGACCTCATTTTCATAAATTTGGGCCTAGATTCCCGAGATTTTATAGATTTTTTTTTATTTTTTAGGAAAATCATAAACACATTTGAATTAAACCCGAACCACATTTCTCTAAGCCCTTAGGGCTTCATTAGGGTTTTATGATTCAATTTATCAATGCCATGATTCCTTGATTGCGCACTTGATTTCATTGGTTGTGATTTGCCTAGGTTTAGATTCTTTAGACTTAGTCTAGTTTTAGAAAATTTGGAAAAAGACAAAAACAATTCGCGTGAACACTTAGCATTGGCGTAACTCATAGGTTTAAAAATGAATGGAAAATTTGCATGAAACGAGTTTAGAAAACACTCAACTTCGGTGCCAAAAGGACATCGGTGGAAACACTGACTTAACCAAGTCCCCGGACCCTAGAATGCTTTGGTTGCATAGAATCGAACGATTTCTCCCGACCGCTCGATATGGTTTTCGGTCTACCTTCCTCAAAGATTGGTGGCGACTCCATTTGCATGTACACATACACATGCCCTCGATCACACTAAGATCGAATCTGATATTCCCTCGTTGCAATTTGTTATAGACTTGGGAGGGTCCAAGCTAATCTGAAATCACACATTAACCCAACATGATCTCTCCTTTTTTAAGGTTAAAATGCCTCGTTATGACACGTCAATTAGACGGAATAGCACGAAAAAATGTTATAAACAATATGCAATATGTTATATAAGAGAATCATTATAAATTAATTTTCAATTAATTCGAAATGTAGGATGAAATTTCACAAAGTAACTACGTAATTATTTGACTTAAATGACAAAAATTGGGAAGAGAAATTATTCTCGAGAACAAAAATTCTATACAGTTACCAAACGCGTTTCTGAGTCACTAAAACTCATCTAAGGAACAGAATCATAAAAAATCAATTCTAATCAGATCACTTTTTAGGATCAGAATCATTGCCATGTAAGCCCTTATTGCTCTGGACCGCTGCATGAGCTAGCCAGAGGAAAGTCTATGTGTGTTAGTTATTTTATGGATACTTTCTTCTTTATTGCAATTTTTTTTTCAAAGCTTTGGAACAAAATCAAAATTTAGATATCTTCGTTTTCCTGGGGACTCACACATCCGTTGTTTAGCAACTCAATCTATTATGGTTGTGTGTTACGAACTAGAATACTCTTTAATTCCTACTGTAAGAATTAAAGTGATTCTCTTATGTGAAAATTCATAATCAAACGATCTTAGATCTTCATGGTTTTCACAACAAGAGGGATTAAGGCATACCTTTATCCATGACAATAACCTTGACGAAGTAATAAACTTGAGAAAGCAATAACCTTGAAAATACAATAACTTCGAGAAAATGAGCGCTCCGAAATAAGAGAAATGAAGAAATCTGATTTCTCTTTCGGATAGAATACAACTTTCATTGTTGTATATAGGTGGAGAGAGGACCAGACTTTTTTTGTATAGGCTATCAATAGATGCCTTCGTTAAAGGCATTCATTAAATATTATACATTCATCTTTTAGTCTTCCATCTCTTAGCCTTCCATCTCTTAGCCTTCCATCGGTTATCAGCATAATTACTAAACCATCAATTATATCATGTGGGTCATAATTATCCTTACATTTGCAACACAAATAGGAGACCAAAAGCCACGAAGCGCCACAGAGCAAAAGGAAAAGAAGGAATTGAACAGAATGGCAGAAGATAAAACCCATAAGCTCCCCCCAAAAAAAGGAAGCTAGCTTTTTATTCTATAGCATGATAAACACACTTACTTTAGCCAACCAGACATTGACCTCCCTAGAGACCGAACAATCCAAACGTTTCTTGGTTTTTCAATTTTATTTTTTTTAAGATTTATTGCGTTTTTCTTCTCCCCCATCAAACCAAACATATTCAAAGCTTACGCATAACACATGCAAATTGTTGGATGGGTGTGTTATTTGTACTCGAACTTCAACCCAGAACCATGCAGCTTCTCTTCCATTGCTTGGTCAATCCTGTCGGCCATCTCAGCACTCAGATAATTCACCCAATCTCCAACCTGACCTCTCCTGAAGAACGACTTCCTTCTCTGGTCCAGTCGACAACCTCCCGCTCTTATTCACCTCCAATGCACTCAAATTGAATATCTTTTGTAAAGTGAATATCTACGACGAAAGTGAATATCTTTTGTAAAGAAACCCAGAAGTTATACTGCTTCCCGAATAGTCTTTCGATGGGAAAAAAAACACATCTACAGAGTACTGAATTCATTCACAAAATCACACAAATAGCCCTGAAATAATATTGGTAAAGAAAGGCTAATTTCTTATAACATCAGTTAAAGTATGAGTGTATACCTGCTCCAGTTCCCAACTGCAGGCTCTCCTCCAAGCCCAAGACCTTCCCAAGCTAACTTCATTGGGACAAGTGATATGTCAGACTAAGAAAATTACATGGCCTTTTCAAACATTTAAAAGAGGTGACCTAGAAGTTTAGTAGGAAAGTTATCCTGTGAAAAGAAGTTCCTTTCAAGTAAATTAAAGTCCCGTGAACTCAGGAGCCAGAGATATTTTTTTTCCTCTGATATTCCGGAGCAAGAAGATCAGTACTTGCACACAACTACAAAAGGAATTAATAATAACACCCCCTCATACCCCAGTGTACAATTATCTTTCCTAGAGTTTGAATTGATGTACTGATTGTTTTTCCAGTGTTATTGGATCAGTACAGAATTTTGCCACACAAAGAACTAATTTTGTGCAAGAGTTACGAAAGGAGGGGTTGTCGTAGGATTTGTTCACACAGATCCGCAAACAATATATCAGTTAGTATAACATCAGTATGATGAAGGCACCTGTCATCGTGATTTACACTAGAAAAAAAATATCCTTACATACAGTCAAACTACTATTGCACCATATCCACCATGATAACTGCAAATGACATACCGGAATGTGCAAACTAATCACTACAAGAGGCAAATTAAAAGCAGGAACATGCCACTCAATATTACTCTATATATAAATAGCTGTGAACTCAACTTGAGCAATGACTTTAGCAGCATCCAGCCTCATCCAGTATTCTTCCGTACTCCCTATATCAAGCACAGAAACACCACTGCGGATCATATCTATTTCTCACAGCTAAGGACATCATCGATAGGCAACGAAAAGAGTGCAGCACACAGACTACAAAGTCCACATTCTAAGCTAAAGTCAACCATAAGATGAGCATTTTCACTGCAATCTACATGAAGAATTAGTTAAAGGAAAGCAGAAAGAATATACATACTGTCAACTAATTACAGCTATTTGTACCCCAAAAAGAAAGGAGCTATTCGCTGTAAGCTTGGTTGCTTGATATGACGTGGAAATCAATTTGATAGTGTTGTCATATGGAATAGGACAGTTCAGAAAAACTAGACTACAGGAAACACAATTAGATCATCTATCAGGGGAGGGGCAACTTTACAATGATATAGCAGCCATATGAACGACAAGCTTTTGCATGGTAGATACTTTCCTACTATTGAACTGAAGTCATCATGGAATGGGATGGTCCAAAACGACTTCATTTTACTGAAATGTCCATCACTTTGAAAGAGAAGGTTTTATACATGATGGCAAGTCATTAATTGATGGATGACCAAGGCAAATAGACGAAAAGTCTAGACGGTGAAAGTGCGACCATCTTTAGTTAGCAGGACATAACATGTGGAAACTGGAATATGAGTAAAATGCTGGTCTTTCCATATTCGAGGAACTCAATTGAATCATTCCCATGGGCTTCCAATATGGATTGAAATAACGCTAAAGCAAATTATAAGCAACAGGGATAATGCTGATCTAGTTATGAAAAGAGAGTTGGATATACCAATCTCCTCAAACATTGCCGGCTTGTTGGTCTCCGGTCCATGATGACTGCCCTCCAAAGTAATCTACTCATAATCCATGAAAACAAACAACCATCAATAACCATATCCAGAATCATCTCTTACAATGCAAGGACATGCCGCGAAATAGACCCAACATATTGACGAAAAAGACATCATAAAAGGAGCCCCAGAAACAAGAACGTACCTCAAACTCAGGAACCAAATTATAGGACTGAGCAATCTTCTTCAACAATCTCAGCCAAGGCCCTATTCTCGGATTCGGCGGCGCGGCCCACCCCGGCTTCCCTCCTTGCTGTGGAACTTCGCCTTCACGCAGATGAGGTACACCTACGACAACAACAACATCACACGCACGCACACCAATAGAAGTCAGAATCACAAAACTCTCTGTCCCAAATGCAAAATTTAACGTCCCCCGACTGCGATACTCGAAAACGAAAAGCAGTACAAAATTACCAATTGGGTGGACAGTGAGAGCCGGGCGATTGGAGACGGCAGTGTGCTTGCTGAAGAAGATTAGCTCGTCCACCACCTCGCCGGTGGCTTCTTCCCAACGCACGTCGAGATGATCTTTTTCCACGATGCCTTTGTCCTGTTGCAGCAGCCTCACTTGTTGATTGGCGAAACTTTTCATACCCTTCAAACCCCAAATTACAAAAAACCAGAACATCGCCAAAAAAAAAAAAAAAGACAAAAAAACCACTCAAATCAAACACTGTTCAAGACAATCCCAAGTTGAAGAAGAGAGGCTAAAACAAAAACTGATTTTGATGACTCGATTGAGGCGTGGACGACCTAAAGGGAGGGACCAGGGGTCCAACCGGGCATGGCCAAGAGGGCATTGGCGGGATTGATGGACGCAGGGTCGGTGGTTGTGGCCACCAAAAGAATCACCATTTCTCGCTCTTTCTTTCTTCTTTCTTTCTTCCTCCTTTATTGCCTGCGCTGTGCTTTACGAAATCGATCTCTGCAACTGCAACTAAAATCGATAAAGCATGGAAATTTCGTCAAGCAAGTGATCCGCCAAACGTTGTGGGCAGCGTCATTCCCAGTTGGCGACCGCAGCTTTGGCTTCTCCTTCCTTTCTTGAGCCGCCACTTGGGTGGTGGTGGCAAAGGAAGGTTCGAACTCGACTATCGCTCACATTAAGCTATTTCCTTGGCCGTTGCCCATTGTCTCTACTTTCACATTGATAAAACAATTTTGAGAAACATTAAACGTATCAAAAATTGATTTTTATTAATTAATGTATCAACTTTTATTAAAATAGTTTTACTATGTATCCCTCGTTTTGCTTATAGATGTTGATCTATTCTCCTTTTCATAAACAGAATTACACAAATATACATACGCGTTGGAAGAAATAAAAAAAAAATGGAAACAAGAAAAACTATGAAGGAAACAAAAGTATGATTAACATTTAGATTTGAATAAAAGTTCAAGTTGTTGTAAAATGACGAAGAAACTCAAAAATGAAATATTGTTTAATATGTCATTTGTTAATTACCATTTTTCGATTATTTTGTAATCGATCGCGAGTATTCGTTTATGCAGATCTAGACTATATCAACATTTTTTTTTTTACAGAAGTATGAGGTTGAAGATTGCTTTTGGTTTGTTTAATCTTGTGTAGATAGAAATAGATATGTACAGCTATGATTATCCAAAGCAAGATGAATAACCAAATTAGTCCCAACCTCAAAGAAACGATTAATGGATCTTATAATAACACCTAAAGTGATACGCCTCGTTTGGTTCCACGCGGAATCTGGTTACTATAAAGTAGGATAAGAACTATCATATGTGGAAAGAAAGTTTTGCTTTTGGCCGTAATGTTTGGAAAAAAAAATCTAAATGTAGGACTACATTCGGCAACTAAGATGAAAAATAAGAGACGATGGAATTTATCCTATCATGTATTTGGTTCCTGCTCAACACAGGTTAAAGTTGGACATAAAAGGGGTATGGCCGGGATAAAAATATCTCATGAGGGAAGTGGGGGGGTAAAGATGGATAGAATTTCCATGCTATAAAAGCTATTTTTCTCGAATCACAAACTTGTTAAATTTAAAATTAAAAAATTAATTTAATAAATATAACACTTGAATAACAAGATAAAAAGTTTCAAACTAACAAAATGTAACAACAAATTTTGTTTATACTTAAATTTATGGGAAAAAACACAAAAACTTCAAACTATGCCTATTGTGACACATTTACCCTAAACTTTTTTGTTGTGACATAAAGAATCTCAAACTATGTCCATTGTGACATATTTACCATAAAAAAAATTTTGTGACATAAAAAAATTTCAAACTATGTCCACTATTACACATTTACCCTAAACTTTTTTGTTGTAACATAAAGAATCTCAAACTTGTACATATGCAACGTATTTACCCTCCGTCAAGGTTTTGTCAGATGATTTTTCAGCCAAAATAACGTCGTTTTTATTTTGCTTTTTGGCATCTATAGGCAGATTTTTAATGGTTCCCATTGATGAGAACTTTGACGGAGGGTAGATGTGTCACATAAGTAAAAGTTTGGGATTTTTGGTGTCATATGGGATATTTTGGCTTTTGGTGGATTTTGCCCTTTTATTTATACAATTGAATTCCTTCTATTCTATAATATATATTGTATATAATATATATTTAGCATGAATATTTATGGAACGGTGAAAGGGAATAAAAGAAATAATAAGAGAAAAGAAATAAAAAAAAGAGAGGGAAATAATAATAAACGCTCTATTTTTTTTTTTGGAATCGAGAATGTGAATTATCATATTTTCTTTCTTATTATATTCGACATTTGTTGGCTGATCTAGCGCGTCAATGTTGCTGTAACTCGTTTACATGTCTTGTCATAATCGAACTTATGGCTCTATGCTGTAACGAGCTCCTTTTCTATTTAAGTTTTAGATTGTACAATAATCATGGATTGATTGATTGAAGTTATCTCCATTTGTGCATTTGTGGTTTCTGTAGCAGTGAATTGTAAGAGATTCTTACCATCTTTGTTTGTGCATTTTCAAGTTCATTTACACTGGTATGCTTTTCATACCAAATAATGGACAAGAAAGGAAATAAAAATATCAGACTTTATTATTGAGATTCAACAAATAGAGAATGCGATATAACAAAATTCATGAATTTCATATCCCATCATATCCAGTCATATCCTAACTGGAAATCCATCAAACATATCCTAAATGTATCACTTGTGAAATTAGATTCCTTAAAGGCACGTGAGATTCAATTACTTACCAAACTTTAGTATCGAGATTTCAATTCCACTACTCTATCGTCATGAATGTAGAAAAACCCAACTCCACCACGTCGTGTTGTGTGGTTGGGTGATCTAGCAAAGAACAACATTAGGGGAAAATGTTGGAAAACTGAAAAAGAAAGACGAGAAAGAAAAGAAAAGAGACAAAAAGGAAAACACATTCGAATCTCCGATCAAAGCCTCCGAGCCATCTTGTTGCTCACACACTTCACCCCAATCTCCGACCTTGCCTCTTCGGAACACGGCCTCGTTCTTCACCATGCTTCGATTCGCCTTTTAACTTTTTCCAACTCCCGAGACTGCACAGTCTCAGCGTCCTAGTCCACCATGCCGTTGCCGCCGTCGGTGATGGGATTTATCCTAAATCGAATTAGAACAATCACAATAAATAGAAAAGAATGACACACAAGTTTATCCAGGTTCACCCCAAAAAATAGGGCTACGTCCTGCAAAGGGATTCCACTATATTTTAGGTTTTCATCGCAACCACTCGTTACAATGATCTCTCATACGAGCACAATATATAGGACTTAAAAATGGGCCCAAAACCTAAGCCTAGCCGAAACCCTTTGATCCCACAACAAACGGGCCAACTTAAACACAAGCCTAAACCCGATGTTGTTTCGGGGGCGCTGCCCCCGAGCCCCAGCCCACTCATTGGGCAAGCGGGGTGGCCGACTGCTCACCGGGGAGCAGAACCCCCGCCGGCTGACCGGTCAGCAGGACCCCCGACCTCATTCCATGCGCAGGAGTCACATGTCGTCGGTTCATACTTCAGTTTTCCTAAGCTCACGTGGGCGTGCCCGGTATGAGAAACAAGGGTCCCCGAAGTATTCGCCAACTCCAACATTCTCCCGCTTGGTGGATACTTCGCGCAAATGAGAGCCTTCCCAACATCATTCCTCTTCAATCCAATCGCAGCAGAGCACCATTCAAATTTCGCACCCGTGACGGCTTTAGTAAGGAAGTTTGAACTATTTTTCACCGTATCGACCTTTACAAGTCGAACCACTTTCTTCTCCACCTTCTCTCGGATAAAGTGATATTGTATATTGATGTGCTTTGTACATAAGTGAAACGCTGGATTCTTAGCTAAATAAATAGCCCCTTGATTGTTGCATCTCACCTCTACAGCACCTTGCTCAAAATCGAGCTCCAAGCACAATCGCTGTAATCATATGGCCTCTTTTCCGGCATGAGTAAGAGCCATGTACTCAGCCTCCGTAGAAGAGAGCGCTACCATGCTTTGCCTCCTACTCATCCAACTCAATGCAACCCCAAATAATGTGAAAACATACCCGCTAGTGGACAGTCTACTATCAATATCTTCACCCCAATCTGCATCTACATGGCCTAGATATCGAGGATGTTTCCATTCCCTATACCTTCAAAACATAAAGGAAAATTCCAAGTCCACGAAGATACCCGAAAACTCTTTTGATCGCATTCCAATGTTCTCTACTCGGGTTAGACATATATCGGCTCAAGACTCCCACTGCTTGGGCTATATTCGGACGCGTGCACACCATAGCATACATCAAGCTATCCACTACACTTGCGTATGGAACTCGGGCCATCTCCTCAGCCTCCTCATCCGTTTTAGGGCACTGTTTCGCAGATAGTTTGGTCCCTAAAGGTATAGGGGTACCAATAGGCTTGCAGTCCGTCATGTTGAATTTCTTCAACATTTCTTTGATGTATTTCTCCTGTCCTAGCCATAGCTTCCGTTTCCCATAGTCCCTCGTAATCTGCATGCCCAAAATAAAATTTGCAGGCCCCAAATCTTTCATATCAAACTTCCTAGCCAACAAATTTTACACGGATTTCACCATCTTCACGCTGTTCCCGATTAACAGCATATCGTCCACGTAGAGCGTGAGAATGACAAATTGATCGCCTGCCCTTTTCACATAAACACAATGGTCAGAATTTGAACGCACAAAATCAAGCTGGAGCATGTACGTGTCAAACTTCTGGTACCACATCCTCGGTGATTTGTTTCAGCTTATATAGAGACTTTTTCAGCTTGCACACCAGATTCTCCTTTCCTTTTGCTTCAAAACCTTCTGGTTGCCTCATATAAATCTCCTCCTCCAAGTCCCCATGAAGGAAGGCCGTTTTTACATCCATCTGTTCCACCTCAAGATTGTATGCACCTGCTACGGACAGAACAAACCGTATCGAGGTCAATTTCTCCACGGGAGAAAAAATCTCGTCATAGTCAACTCCTTCGATCTAAGAATACCCTTTGGCTACGAGCCTTGCCTTGTACTTCTCCACAGTCTCATCTGGTTTTAATTTTCGCTTGAACACCCATTTGCACCCAATTACCTTTCTATCCTTAGGCAATTTACACAAGCTCCATGTCTCGTTATGATCAAGCGACTGCATCTCATTTATCATTGCGAGCTCCCACTAATTCGCGACATCCATGGATCTCGCCTCTTTTACAGAACTAGGATCATCCCCGGTAATGTTCAAGACATGAAACGTACTCAATGCACTAAGTGAGTACCGAAGTGGTACCCGCCTTTCTCGCGTTGATCTCCTGAGAGCCGACATGCTATTTGTATCTGGGTCTTCATCCGAATCTGCATCCTCAATTTCATTAACCAAGTCCCCTTATTCCGGATCAGAATCAGACTCCACTGGTGTACTTTGTGGAACCATCTCCACAGTTTCAGCTCTCGGACTTTCTTCAAGCACTACTACTTTCTTGGGCTCATCACTTTTCTGTGTGCCTGCCTGGGATTGTGTTTCACGAAAGACAACATCCCTGCTATATACGATGGTCTTTGATTCTAGATTCCACAGCTTATAGCCCTTTACCTCTTCCTTGTATCTAACGAATATGTTCTTTTCAGACTTATTGTCAAGCTTACCCTCTTCTCCTTGGGTATATGAACATACGCGTTACACCCGAACACCCGAACATGTGATAGATTCGGCTTCTTCCCAAACAGTACCTCGAATGGTGTACGGTTCTTCACTAATGAGGTCGGTGATCGGTTCTTCAAATAACTAGCCGTGGCTACAGCTGCTGCCCAAAATTCAGGTTCCAAATTTGCCCAACTCAACATGCATCTCGCCTTTTCTATGAGTGACCGGTTTAATCTTTCGACCACCCCATTCTATTGAGGCATATATGTGGTCATTTTCTGCCTCGTGATACCATTATCCACACAGAACTGCTCGAACTTGTCCGAGTAGAATTCACCTCCGTTATCTGTACGAAGTACCTTAATTTTCCTGCCCAATTGGTTTTCAACTAAAGCCTTAAATTTTCGAAATTTTTCAAATACATCTGATTTACTTTTAATAAAATAAATCCAACTATATCTCAAAAAATTATCTATGAACGGTACATAGTACCTGGATCCTCCTATAGATGGAGTCGGAGTAGGCCCGAAAACATCACTGTGAATCAGCTCCAGAACCTCTATTGCTCTCGTACCGGTGTGTTGGAAACTAACTCGGTTCTGTTTTCCATGAAAACAGTGTTCATAGAACCCGAAACCCGTAGAGAAATCTGGTACTCCCTCTACCATTTGACTCGAAGCTAAGGTAGACAGTCCCTTTTCACCGATATGCCCTAGCCTCTGATGCCACAACATGGATGTATCATATCTATCTTCCTTTACCTTTTCAGAGACGAACCCACCACCAACAGTCACCAATTCCCTGAACAGCTTGTACAACATCCCGTAACGGACTCTTCGTGCAATGACAATAGAACCCCGAGTCATCTTGCACGAATTCTTATCACAACTGAAAGTAACCCCTAAATCAGCCATCGTACCAACCAATAACAGGCTTTTACTCATCGAGGAATGTGCATCACGTCCGGAAGAGTCTTCACTGTGCCATTACTCATCCTCAGCTTCACCCTGCTACGCCCGACAATTTGAACTGCAGTATCATCTCTGAGCATGGCATCTACACCATTATATTGCTCATATTCACAAAATCAGTGTCTATGAGGCGTCATGTGGTATGAAGCACCGGTGTCGACGAACCCAATATCCTTGTCTGACTGCGCCATACATGCAGTAGCCACATACATATCTCCTGCCTCGACCTCCTTCTTCCCCGAGGATGATTCAGCTTCTTTCTTAGGAACAGGCTTGTTTTTACAGTCCCGCTTCACATGGCCCCACTCTTCTCATCTCCAACACCGCACCCTCCTCTCCTTACTCTTCGATCGCCCACGAGATTTAGATTTGGACCCTTTTCGATTTAGAACCTTCTTTGCTGGCCTACCCCTAGCCGCCAGCGTCTCTTTACCGGAATTCCCTGACCCCTTTCTTCGTGCCTCCTTTGATAACAAGGCCGAACACACAATCTCATATGACAATTCCTTATCCTCACCACCGATTACCACAATTAGGTTATCCCATGAATCCGGCAGTGAACAGAGTAGTGTTATCGCCTTGTCGTCATCCTGGAACTTAACACCGATTGATACGAGTTGACTTATCAATGTGTTAAAGTCATACAGGTGTGCAGAAAACGAGTCGCCCTCGTGCACCCGAAGATTGTACAGCTTTTTCCTTAAGAATAACTTATTAAACAATGACTTACTTTGGTACATCGACTCCAATTTCTTCCATAAATCCCTGACTGTAGGTTCGCTCATCACGTTCGTCAGAATGGAGTTTGCGAGACAAAACCGAATCAAACCCTTTGCTTTCCAATCGATCCGATCCTAGTCGTCAATCTCCTTTGGATGTGGCTGTTTGGGAGTTGAATCCCCTTCCTTGCCCGTTTCCTTGCCTATCACGACACTAGTCGTCGCAACAACTGGCCTTTCCCTTACGATTATCGACCAAAGATCTTGATCACAAAGTAGATCCTCCATCTTCATCTTTCACAGATCGAACCGCTTCCCATCGAATTTTTCTATCTCAATCCGTGACCCTCCTGACATCTCAAATAAACCCTAATTCCTCGAACACAAGGCTCTGATACCAATGATGGGATTTATCCTAAATCGAATCAGAACAATCACAATAAACAGAAAAGAACAACACACAAGTTTAACCAGGTTCACCCCAGAAAATAGGGCTACGTCCTGCAAAGGGATTCCACTATATTTTAGGTTTTTACTACAACCACTTGTTACAATGATCTCTCATACGAGTACAATATATAGGACTTAAAAATGAGCCCAAAACCCAAGCCTATCGAAAACCCTTTGATCCCATAACAAACGGGCTAACTTAAACACAAGCCTAAACCAGATGTTATTTCGAAGGCGCTGCCCCCGAGCCCTGCCCCACTCTCCGGGCGAGTGGGGCAGCCGTCCGCTCACCGGGGAGTGGAACCCCTGCCCACTGACCGGTCAGCGGGACCCCCATTTCGGGGGCGCTGTCCCCGAACCCTTGCATTCCGTGCGCAGGGGTTACATGTCGTCGGTTCATACTTTAGTTTTCCTAAGCTCACGTGGGTGTGCCCGGTATGAGAGACAAGAGTCCCCGAAGTATTCGCCAATTCCAACAGTTGAGTGACGCACTACCCAAAAACTGACCCCCATCTCTTCACCGGCTCGCAAAACCCTCTCTCCTACACTTCCTCGCACCTCAAGAACAAAACCTTCTCGGGCACCTCCCGGCTCGCCTTGTAGTTCTCCGACAATGTGGTCTCAGTAGTGCCCACGTAACGTAACACCGTCGCAAAACTTCTTGAAAGCTCTATCCATCGGGAGCGCTCTCCTTCCTTCTCCACGCTCATCTTATTGAGCAAACTGCCACATCGACTAGGAAAAAAGCATATTGGAAGCACTTAGCTCACTACTGTTCCCCTAACAGCACCACAGGATGGATACTTGCAAATTAGTTCTTGAGAGAGAGATAGACAGATAGACAGACTATTTCAGATGGGTAAAATTTCAAACTCACGAAATGTCCAAGACGAGGTCAAACTCGAGTCAAACCTTAGATGAGCAACCGCACTGTGAATTCCAATTATGTGCGCTTAATCCATACGCACAAATTCTTTACTCAAACTTTTAAGACAGAAAAATTGTCCAAAAAATCTTAATATAATGAATGCACTTTTTGTCAATTCAATCCTAAATCTTTTAATTGTACTAATTGACTTCTAAACTTTTTCACATTTTACCAACTGAGTTAATCTAGCCAATTTTGGTTGAAAATCGCCAACTGGATACCAGCCAACTTACGTGACACGATCGTTGCTGACGTGGATAATTTTTAATAGTATTTTAATATTTTCTCAAATTTATTCTACTTTACTATATAATTTATTATTATTATTTTTTTACAATTGTGGTCGGCGAGGGCGAGGGCTTTGTAGCCCTCGCCGGCCACAAGTGAGGGTGTCGGCCCTCGCTTGGATCTGGGCGAGGGCCATGATGTCCTTGTCGGCTGGCCGGTGAGGGCCGTGATGCCCTCCCCCAAACCAGGCGAGGGTCGTTGGCCATCGCATGTGGTCGGCGATGATCGATCGGTGACCTCGCTCGTTATGGCAAGGTCGCCTATGGCCACAGATAGAGTTAGTGTAACGATGAAGTCCACGGTAATGGTGAAGTTCGCGAATTGGACTTGGAAAATCTCTGTGGGAGAGTAGCAGGGAAGTTCGGATTTTCAAAGAAGTAATTCTAACTTGACTTAGGCATCGAGTTAACATGGAGATTAATGAATATGAGTCTCAAATTAAAGCCGATGTGACACTTTCCTAATTCAAATATGTTTCCTAGTTTTGGTGGTTTCTTAGCTTAGGTTCCTGAAAAGAGGTTTTCTTATTTTGGATCAAATTCTTGTATAAATACATAAGAAGTGCCTATTTTTTTGTTTTTTTTTTTCCTCTTCTTTTTTAAGAGCCTTTGTTTTTTGGTCAAATTTTTTGAAGAGCATGTGCCATTCACGTGTCTATACTCGTTGACGTGCTTATTGACTTGCAAACTATTTTTGGTGTCAACATCGTTTTTCACAATGCAAATGTCATATTTCTTGCCGTAATTATTTTTCAACAATCAGTCCTCCAAGTTAAACCTAGAGGTAGAATATTCATTTAATAATCTCAAATATGACGAGCGCTCATAACTTTCTTATTAAACACTCACACTCATTGACCCCAAAAAAAAAAAACACTCACACTCACTTTCCTAAAGCCTCAACCCAGAGCCGCGCAGCTTCTCTTCCGTAGCCCGGTCAATCCTCTCGGCCATATCGACACTCAGGTGATTCACCCAATCTCCAACCCCGCCTCTCCTAAAGAAGGACTTGTTCTCATGTCCTAAAGCCGTCTTGCCGCTCTTGTTCACCTCCAACCCGCTCAAACAGTCAAAACTACAGAGCCTCAGTATTTCGTCCACTGTCCCCTCTTTCAGCTCTTCTTCGCTGAACGGACACTCCAAGAAACCAGCCAGCCTCCTCAGTTGAGCGCACGCGTCCTCCTTCATGTCCTCGTACTTGAGGAACAACACCTTCTCAGGTGTCTCCGAGCTTGCCTTGTGGTAGCCCAGCACGTTGTCCCAGTAAGGCCCGAACGCGCTCACGCCGCGGCAGAACTTGTCGAGCGACTCCTGCAGTGAGATCTCTTCCTCGTCCTTGCGCGTCAGGGTGTTGGTGAAGTGCCAGAGCGAGACGAAGGTGTCCTTGGGGTTCCTGCACAAGTACACCAGCTTGCACTTGGAGTCCCTCACCGACTGCGGGAGCGCTTGGTAAGGCAAGTGGGTGGCGAAGAGCCTCGGGGGCGGGAGTGAGGCAAGGTCGGGAGCGTCCTGCTCAAGGTAGAGCTCGAAATCCAGAAAGGGCACGAGGTCGTGAGGGTTTCGGCTCAGCAGAGGGTGCTGCGGTTGCGAGCCTGAGCCTGAGCCTGAGTACTTACCCCGGTTAAAGAGGGCGAAGAGGCTGGCCTTGAGCCAGGTGGTGCCGGACTTCGGGGTGGTCACGAGGAGGATGTCGGTGTCTCGGGCTCGGAAGTGTCTCTGGCAAGCGAGGACACCCTGCAATTGCTTTGGAGCGGCCCAGAAGCCTTGGTATAGGTAGAGGGAGGTGACGACCCAGCCTTGTTCGCTGGGGAGAGAGGGAAGGAGGTCTCTGCAATCTTGTGAGACGCCGTCTTCTTGCAGCTCCTTCGGGAGCGATGGAGATTGAGGCATGGTTGTGTGGTGGATTAGTTCTTCAAGCTAGCTTAGGTCTTGGCTGAAGAAGAAGACTAAGGGTTGGTTTGAGGCTTTTGTTGCGGTGATATTTATTTTAGGAATATGCTAACATGATAATTTGACAGTACTATTGATTATTTTGGACCACACGATCTTTAATTAGTGAGTGCTTTATATAAAATATGCGATGATGTTACGTGAATTTACGGTTGAGATTATAATGTCTATGATAATATTGTCAAAAAAAGCATTTTCCTTTATATTATTGCTGTGAAAATGTAGCTTAGTTAATGGACATAGTATTTCGATCAAAAAAGAAAATGGACATAGTATGTTACTATTGCTGTTGTCGTTGTTGCAAGGAAACATGTGGGGTTTGCCTCGTGATATTATCAGACAGGAAAGATTCTCTTCGTAATCAAATCTTCTAGGAAGGCGTGTAGTCACTTGTCATTTTCTTCTGGGTTTTTGCATTGTCGGCAGAACCAAAAAAAATGCAAGAAATTCAATTTAACCAAAGCGGCAATCGTTTGAACATGAGATTCTTTCTTGCGTAATTTGTATCTTCGGTATAATTCGTAGCATATGTTGTTGGGAAGTGTTCGTAAAATTCTCAATGCAAGTGAATGTGTCGAACAAATAATATAATGATGAAAAAAGATATCGTCCCACGACAATTGATGATTAATAAATCAATTAAATATTAAAAATGGACTAATTCTAAAATTTATCTAACATATCAAAGTATAATTGAGAATAAATTAAAAGCTGACGATCTTAAAAGTAAAAGTTTGGAGCTAGATGTAGTAAATCAGTCAAATAAATACGTTAGAGTATCCAATTTCACCACAACCACTAGATATGAATTTTAGATCATTACACATACAAGAACGATATCAAACATGTAATAGCGGAATTTCCTCTTCTATTTACTATCCTATCTTTAGGTATAGTAAACCTACTCAGTTTATCAATCCACCAATCTCTATGTGAATTTAGATAAACATAAGTGCATTAAAATATGTGAATATTCTCGATTTACAATGAATCATTTGGATCACCTTATCACCGAAAGCCATACAAATAACATGGTATTTTCTATCCACATTTAATTTATGGTTATATATATTATAAGAAGCAATTGCATATTATCACTTCATAAGATCATTCAAATGGTGGTCAGTCACTTAAAAGCATTGAGCACAATAATATATAACTCACATAAATGAAATCACTTGCAAAACATAAACATCGTGAAATTCATATCATTATGGTCAGGCCACATCGTAGCCCTACCAAAAGAACATTAGAACATAATAGAAGAAGAAACGAAAATATAAATTAAACCCAACATATTGAATCAAAGAACAAGAATTGTGTCACCACTTTTGTCTTCTATTCAAAATCCTTGAAAATCTCCAAGAACAATCAAAGAACAATGTGAAAGTAAAAACCTCGACGTCTCCCAAACTCTCAATCTTATCCTATTTATAGGATAGCCTTCAAGACTCCTAAAAACAAATAAAACGCTAAGGATAACATTCAAGACTCCTAAAAACAAATAAGTCCCTAAGGATAACATTAAGAGCTCCTAAAAATAAGGCAATTCCTAATTTTTCGCATAAAATTAGGGAATAAATCACAGAATTTCTGATTTGGCATCTATCTTCTAACATTCTGTGGGTGGAATTTTGATTTCCTTTTTTTTTCTTATCTTCTCCATATCTCATCCTGCATAAACAAGGAAAATTTGAATAAATAGAAGGAAATCTAAATATTTTCTCACAAATATCACATTATTTTTGCCTAAAATAGGAAAAATAACTATTTTTACAGACTTATAAGGAAGCGCTCAATAGAAACTCAATATCTTCGTCTGGGAGTAGACTTGTTTGTCAATAGGCTGGTCAAATGGGTGGGTTCGGATCGGATAAAAAATGATCTGACCCGTTTTGACCAATTTATATGCAATGCAGATTTAGCGACTTGACTCGTACCTGCACCCGACCCGACCTATATTATTTATCAATAATGTAGACATTTATCATCGACTAATAATTACAAGTGATATAAGCAATTATCTCATGAACAATATTTTTCAACCGCGAAACAAATAGAGCCTTAGGAAGAGTGGGTGAAGTTTTGCACCCCACGGCATCAGAGTGTAAGGAGCAATGACTTCGACTTTTAGAACAACCAATCGAACCACAACTGGCGGAGGGAAATAGGAAAAAGGAGAGAAAAGAAAAGGGGGAAAAACAATGAGAGACCTTAAAGTTTAAATAAATCGTTTACGTTAATTTCCAATCAAGATTAGCTGACAGGACTACATTAACGAATCATAAAAAAGGTTTAGAACTAAATAGTCAAATTAAAAAGTGTGTGATTGAATTGACATCCGTGCAATAAATTTACGATTTTTTTAAATAGTTATCCCTTTTGTAATCACCAACTAAAATTCCTCCAATTAGAAATTAAAAAATTATGATATCACGATAAGATTATTTCAGATGTGCTATTTTATCTTTTACCGTCCTTTTCTGCTTGTGTGCATTCCAAATAGCTCAAAGGCTACTCTTAGCCGAAAGCGGATCACCTAACATTGGGGTTTCTGTGACATGAGTAACATTACTCAAATCAGGCCGTCCAAATGAAAATGGACGGCCTGATTTGAGAGAGGGTTGTGATTCAAAATTTTCAAACCCCAAAAAAATTCCCGCCTAATTTTTTTTCCCTCCCCCTCAATAAATGACGTGGCCCATTCTTGGTCGTTCAAATGAAAATGGATAACCTGATTTGAGTAATGTTACCCATGTCACAGAAACTCCAATGTTAGGTGATCCGAATCCCTCTTATCCTAGCAATCCCAAAAGATGAAAGTCTGTCTTTCCTTATTCCACGCCCATACGATGTCTCACCTCAGATATGTGGGATCTCGATGGTGATTGCTAGCAGTAAGAAAAGTACAATTTGAACATTCATCTTTAGGTGCATTTGTTGGGTGGAAAACTGCATGAAAAAGGAAAATGATTTAGGGAAAATCATTTTTCAAGAAAAGTGTTTGTTTTAAGTTATTTGGTGATATATGATTGAAAACGTTTTTTGGTGTTTGGATCTCATTTGAAAAATGATTTCAATCTCACGGTTTTATTTGAGGCTCGAATTTTTTATTTTTATATATTATTTATTCGTTATTTATTCTTTTTCTTCTTCCTCCACCAGTTGCCGAGCCTCGGCGACGGCCGGCGACCAGTGAAGGAAGAAGAAAAAGAAAATAAAAAGAACAAAAAAGACATAGAATACAAAATACAAAATACAAAATAAAATATTGAAAAATTATAGATCAGCAATTCCGAAAAATGTTAGGAATTCACTTTCCTAATTTTATGCATGAATTTTCCGTTGACCGGAAAGTGTTTTCCGTTGACTAAGTCATTTTCGGCCAATCAAACGGTTGAAAGTCCACAAAACCAAAGAACCGGCAGCTAGGACTCGTGGCAACAGCTCAACCGACGGTGAAGCTCGAGGCCACGCTGGGTTTAGTTGACGCTTAAGAACCTGCAAAATCAAGAACAAATTCGGCGAGGACAAGTGCAATCACCGGGATTGAAAGATCGAACTCCAAAACGTGAATCTCCTTTACTGATTGTGCTTCCCACTTCAAGTGACGTGCTGTCCACTTCTCTCCCACGTGTTGTTCCTTTTGGTTACAATTTCTCAAGAGGACTCCATGAGCGTGGCCATGGATCAGAGGATTCCACCAAGGGATTTTCTTTTCCTTTCTTCACATAAAGAGCTCGGTGAACACTAATGGTTGAAAACCTGCAGGAGAAATATTAAGACAGGATGGGAATTAGAAATTTTGAACCGATTTCGAAAACGGAAAAGAAAAGAACCACGAGAAAGAGAATTTAGGCTTTCGCTCTGTGGTAACTAAAAAGAAAAGGGAGGATTATTGGATGAAACGTGTCCACGACTCATGAACCACTAATTGCGAGTAAATTCGAACCATATCTGACTAAATTAATAGAAGATATGATGGTCAAAAGCCCCCATAACACTTCACTCAGTACTAGTCTTCAAATCCTATGTCAGTACGGCCTGCTGGTTTGATGGTGCAAGTTCTACGACAATCTGCTGAGGCCTCGGCGAAGGAAGCTACTACGATGGGGGTTACTGGAAGTAGTTGGGCTTTGTACGCGTAGCGGATGATCTCGGTACATCAGCTTCGATGGTAGCTTCACGGGAATTCATTGATCACAAGAAAAATTCTCGGCCTTCAAAAGTTTGGACAGGTTCTTTGCTCTTTTGGCACTTTTTTTTGTTCTCTTGTTCTCTAATCTGCAGACCTGGGGACCTGCAAAAAGAAAAGAAAGTTTTGCTCTCCGTGTAGCCGATGCTCCTTGGGATGAAGCGAAGAAGACCCGCTTTTCTCCTCCTCCGAATTCACGTGTGTTCTGATTCAGAATTGCCGCCTGCCAAACTGATCAGGTTATCGTGGTCGGGAAAAGGTGTCAGGAGCAACCCAACATGTTCGGGATTTGATTTGAAAGATCCCGATGATTGCTCATCAAGAATACCTAATAGGAAAGAGTCCTATTATGGTAGGACGTTGAAAAGGAAGAATACCGGGATAGAATCAATTCTGGTGATTATCCAAATTAGAAGAATTCCAATCAATCAAGGAGATTTCCAATCAAGAGGCGATTGCGAAATCAATTAGGGGAGATTCTAATTTGGATGGAGATATACCACTATAAACAGAGCGATTGAGTGGAGGATTTTGAGTGTGCACTAGAAAATTACTCCAGAGAGATCACAAAAAGTTCTCAACAAGGAATAAATCTTGAGAGTTCGTCAAGTGAGGGTGCGTTTTGTGACAATTGTGAGGATTTGTTGTGAGAGAGACACCATTAGAGTGTCAATTATAATCCTTTGATTATAGTGGAGCAGTTTCTGGAGCAGTTCCTAGACCAGCATCTCGTGATTTTTTCCAGATGTATCGCTCTTCTTGTCTTCTTTTTATTTTGCTGTGTTATTTACGTTTTTCTCGAAAGAGAAAATACGGCATCATATTGCGCGAATTTGACAATTAGAATTCCGTTGAGATCGATTACGATCCGACTTAATTTACAACAAAAGGTCCTTGGTGGAGCAACGAAGCGCGGTGTTGCGAGAGACTGCCTGGACTTTGAGGAGTTGTTGCCGTTCACTAGATAAACCTGCAAAAACAAAAACTAATACGACAACAGTGGCTTGGATGTCTAACCACAATGGGAGTGGCTACATGAACGTATATGGTGAACTTTTTCTTGTCTCGATCTGCTAACCCCTCCACCTTCTCTGTTCTCTTCGTGGATCTCTCTCACTGCCCTCGATCTTTCTTCTTCTCGATATGAGGAACGTGGGTTCTCCTTTGGCCTTGTATTACAATGAAGTGGCCTCCTCTAATCCTAAGTCTTAAGTTAGCTTATATAGACATAAGCTAATCCAGTCCTAGTATGATTGATTATAGACCGTAGGATTAGACTTGGGTTGTAGGACTAGATTAGGACCGTTAGATTTAAAAAAAAAATGATATTCAAGAGTCCTATTCTATTAAAAGACTTAGGATTTTCGGCCAATTAAGGATGCATTGGGCCAGCCAAAATTCTCTTGCTCTATGGGCTTATCGCACATTTTCGGGCTCGAATCGGACTTTAATTAATTAAATAGGTAATTTAATTAAAAGCCTTAACATTTAATTAAGCAAAAATGAGATGAATTAAAACTGAAAATAGGTCCAAATTCCTCAAATTTTCGGCTCATCTTTGTCATGCCTTAGCCGAATTTTCTCAAGTAAGCTCAGGCCTGTCGCGCGCAAATTTAAGCTCAATTCGTCTGCCGTCGGTCTAAATAATGCAGATGTAAATGCATGAAAAATTAATTATGCTATGTATGAAAAAAATAATTAATTATTTTTGGTGAAAATTAAAACTAATTCTCATTTTTGTGTAAAATGACTGAAAAAGAAAAATCAAAATTTAGGTGTCAACACTTCTTCTTCGGCTGGTCGCCAACGACCAGCCACAAGCAAGGTACGAGCTTGCCCAAGACCAGCGAGCTCGAGCCTTGCCAAAGGTCGTCGAGTTGTGGTGAGCTCGAGGAGGAGGCGGCAAGCTCGAGGCTTCGCGAGTCACGGTGAGCTCGAGGCTTCGCGAATCGGCGACGAGTGAGCTCGCCATATCTAGCGAGCTCGAGGCCTCGCGAGTCGTGAAGAGCTCGACCTCACCGAGTCACCAACCTTCAGCGAGCTCGAGGCTCCTCGGCCTTGGGCGTCCTCGTCCCTCGCCTGTGGTTGGTCGCCGACCGTCGCCATGGCCGGCTACCGACAGAGGAAGAACGTAAAAGAAAAAGAAATTAAATTAAATTAAATTAAAAATTCGATTTTTTTGGTAATTTTCTTTAGGAGAATCAAATGAGATTTTTCATACCAAATGATGGAAAATATTTTCTAAGTCAATTTCATATTTCAGCTAAACACCGAATTTTATTGTCATTCACTTGGAACATGGGTTTTCCTAGATTTGATTAAATATGAAAGTGTTTTAGGAATATGGGTCGAATCGGGTCGGGTATGATTGGGCATGTGTCGGATCGGGTATGGGTTACTAAATTTACATTGTAGTCAACGGGTTAAACGGGTATGACTCCATTCAAATCCGACCCGACCCGTTCCACTCGTTTGATGGGTTTCCTTGATGTGCACTAGACCTTCATACGTTGTTTGGGAGGAGGAGACAATCACCTTATAATTGAAATCCAAACGAAGTTGATAAGAGTCGCGATCTTGTAAGTACAACAGGACACGAGACAATAAGATAAGAACCATGATTGATGACACCAAGATCTTTCGCCTAATATCATGAGAACGACTCTTTCAGCTGCCAACTGGGCATTGACCTCCCTAACCATGCATATATTAACCAGATTTTTTTATTATTATCGAAACGCACAGGCACACAGAGACACCTAAAGCGTCAACCCAGAACCAGGCAGCTTCTCCACCACAACCCGGTCAATCCTCTCGGCCATGTCAACACTCAAGTAATTTACCCAATCTCCAACCTCGCCTTTCCTAAAGAACGCCTTGCTCTCCTCCCCTGTAGACAACGTGCCGCTCTTGTTCACCTCCAACCCGCTCAAATGGTCAAAACGACAGAGCCTCAGTATTTCGTCCACCGTCCCGTCTCTCAGCTCTTCTTCGCCGAACGGACAGTCCAGGAAATCGGCCAGCCTCCTCAGGTTTCTGCAAGGGTCCTCCTTCATGTCCTCGTACTTCAGGAACAACACCTTCTCGGGTGTCTCCGAGCTCGCCTTGTGGTACCCCAGCACGTGATCCCAGTAAGGCCCGTACAAGCTCACGCCGCGGCAGAACTTGTTGAGCGACTCCTGCAGCGAGCTCTCGCCCTTGTCCTTGGGCCTCAGCTTGTTGGCGAAGTGCCAGAGCGAGACGAAGGTGTCCTTGGGGTTCCTGCACAAGTACACGAGCTTGCACTTGGAGTCCCTCAGCGACTGTGGGAGCGATTGATAAGGCAAGTGGGTGGCGAAGAGCCTTGGGGGCGGGAGGGACGCGAGGTCGGGAATGTCCTGCTCGAGGTAGAGCTGTAATTCCAGATAGGGCACAAGGTCGTGAGGGTTTTGGCTCAGCAGAGGGTGCTGCGGTTGCAAACCTGAGCCCGAGTACTTGGCCCGATTGAGGAGGGCAAAGAGGATGGCCTTGAGCCAGGTGGTACCGGACTTCGGGTTGGTGACGAGGAGGATGTCGGTGTCTCGGGCTTGGAAGTGGCTCTGGCAAGCGACGACGCCCTTTAGGCTCCTTCTGGAGACCCAGAAGCCTTGGTATAAGTAGAGGGAGGTGGCGAGCCAGCCATCTTCGCGGGGGAGAGAGGGAATGAGGTCCCAGCATTCTTGAGGGATGTCATCTTCTTGCAAGTACTTTGGGATGGATGGAGTTTGAGCCATTGTTGTGCAGTGGATAGTTTCTCAAGCTAGTTCGGGGGCTCGGCTGAAGAAGGAGGAGGGTTGGTTTGAGGCTTTTGTTCGGATGGTATTTATATACATGTAGGGTAACATTGCTGTGAAAATGTAGGTTGGATGATGGATACAGTGTATTATAATCGTTGTTGTTATTAGAAGAAAACATACGGTGGGTTCGCATCTCGAGATTTACGAACAACGAAGACTTCTTCGTACTTCAATTTTTCAAGAATATTGGCGTTTGGTCACTAGTCATTATTTCTAGGTTTTTGCATTGTCTGTAAAACCACCAATTTAACCAAAAATTCACAGGATCTTCTTGTCTATTTGAAGGTATCGTCGCGGACACTTGGTGTCTTTTGTCGACTGATCTGCAGTAGAATCTGTCAGGATTAATTCGAAACAGAGAACCGAGTGACACGTGTTCTCCAACCGGGTTACGGGCAGGTTCATCGAGAAAATATTGGGTGGTCTTGGCTTGCCAAGTCATCTCTGAGACATTCCATTCATTGGGCGACATGTGTCCAAACGGTCCCACTATTAACCTTTATTCTCTCCCCTCCGTTACAAGAAAATATTGGGTGCTCTTGGAGGACCAATCCATCTCTGCACCAGTCCACTCAAAATCGCCAAGTGCCAAGCTGGGTCCCACTTGTCAAATTATTTTCCCTCTCCTCCCTCACCGTTAGTTTCTCTCTCCTTCCCTCCGTTACTTGCAGCAGAATCTCTCTCTTCCTCCCTACTTCTCTTTTCTTTTCTCCTTCTTAGTTCAGAGGAAAGAGAAAACGAAGGAAGGCACATACAGCCACAACTTCTTCGCCTGCATTTCTCCCCAGGCACATCATCAAACGTCGGCGACCCCTTCAACTTCCCGGACTACCTCCCCCTCGCTCTCGTCCTCGTCCTCGTCCTCACCCTCGCCTTCAGCCCCTCGCCCAGGCGGATAGGGTCGAGCTCTCGCTAAATCCGGTGAGGTCGGCCCTCGCCTAGGCGGCGAGGTCGGCCCTCGTCCAGGTGGCGAGGGTTGCTATCCCTTCAGCCCCTCGCCCAGGCGGATAGGGTCGAGTTCTCTTCCCCGTTACGTTACTGTCAACGTTACTGACCCTCCCTCTCTTCCGCTCTACACTTTTCTCTTCTTCTTCGTCGTCGACCTGCCCCGCAGGTGATCGTCGCCGTTCGCCGAAGCTTATTGATTGATTGATGTAATACCGTAGTGAGAGAGCTAGTAAGGGCAATCGAAGAAAAACGAGAACGAGGAGAAGGAGAAATCCAGAATCGATGAAATAAAAGATCCCAAGATCTAGAGCCCAATGGACTGGGTTCCTTTTTCTTCTTCGTTTTCTAGCTATTACAGAGATTGTTTCATGTGTTTATTCTTGTTGGATATTATGGGGTGTATGGGAGTACCATGGTCCGCCCATGTATACTATCCCAGCCCCTCATCCTTTGAGATAACTGCCAAAGGCAGTTACTCCTTTTAAACGTGAAAAAGTTCGCGTCACTTCTTACGTTCAAGAATGAACGAGAAAAAAGAGAGAACAGTACGAGGACAAGAAAAGGATGACGAATTCCGATTCCACTTCCGAACGTCAAACAGACGAACGATCTCTCGAGGGACTGCAATGGTAACATCTAATCTGTGAAAATACGAGGTATGTCCGTTCTGTGATATACTTCTCCGATCAGTGATTCAAGTAAGTTCTTGAACGTTGACTTTTCGCGTTGACCTTTGACCTGCAAAATTACGTTTTTGCCCCCGAACTTTCTGAAAATTGCAATGTGGTCCTCGAACTTTTTAAAAATTGCAATTTGGTCCTCAAACTTTCGGGAAATTGCATTTTGGTCCCTGATCTTTCTGAAAATTGCAATTTGGTCCTTCATTTTTTGGAAAATTGCAATTTGGTCCCCAAAATTGTTGAAAATTTCGATTTGGTCCTCTATTAAAAAAAAATCATTTTGTCCTCCGTTGACCAAACGCGCCGGAGCTTTGACCGGCGCGTGGAGGCGCGTCCAAGCTCCGTTTGGGGCGTACGAGATACCGTTGTGTTCGTATCGAAATTATCTTCAATTTGATATATTATTTGGACAGGTTTAATGTATTTTAAATTTTGAAAATACGTATGAAACCCATGATACACGTATTTTGGGGCGTTTTTCAAGTTTTTTTTGTTCTTCTATATTTTTGTAAATATAGAGGATGGCTTACGTGTACATAATCGCATGCAAATTGTGTAGAGCATGATTGCTGATAGCATGTATAAAGTTTAGAGTACTTGCTTTTATATCTTGTATTATGAAATTAGAGTATGATTTGATACGTGAATTATTTGTGTATTAGTTTAAATCATGTCATGCCATGCTATGATTACAAGATATAGGGATCATTAAATGATCTATGATCTTTATTTGAGTGGGGAGTTCTAGAAAGTTTTTAGTAACTTTAGTGAACTCAATTTTACATAAATGATTATATTAATGGTAATTTCAAACGAGGATTCTTAGACGATGATTGGGAACGTAGTGAACTTTCGAATCTGAGACCTTATGTGAAATTATTCATTAATGTAATTAGTTAGTGTAAAATAGATGCATAAATGTTAGGCATTAATAGTTCGTGAATACATGTCTATAGAACTTCGTGTTCAGATACAATGGCTACAGTATTTTAGAATATCGAAACTGAGCTTCACAAAGGAGAGAATTTGTGTGACGTCCCGAAATTTTAAGGTCCATAAAATAAATAAAATTGGAATTTTTGTGGTCTAAGGGACAATTATTGGACGCGATTTATTTTGATCTGAAGAGAGATTTAATAAATCCTGAAGCACCGGTCAGAGACCTTTCGCGCCTGAAACCCTTTGTGCTCAAAGTCAAAGAAATTCAAACTTTGACCCTAGTGGACCCCACCCATTTACTCTCCCTCTCTCCTCCTTTTTCCCTCTCTCTCTCTCTCTCTTTCTTTTCTCTTTCCCTTCCCCCCTTGGCTGCCGTGCAGCCCCCATCTGCCCCCACCTGCCCCACCCACTCCCCTCACGTCACTCTCCATCTTCCCATCACTCTCTCTCTCCTTCCCTTCCCTCTCTCCTTCCTCCTTCCCCCCCTGCAGCCCGACCTCCTCTCCCTCCTCCTCACCGCGTCTGCCGAGCGTCGTCCAGCCCCACCGAGCGCCGCCGCCTCGCCGCCTTCGCCCGCCAGCCGCCTGCAGCCGCGCCGTCGCTGGTCGTCTCCTCCTCCCGTCGCGTCGCCGAGCTCAGCCCGCGGGCCGAGGACCCCGCGACAGCCCCCCTCTTTCCTCTTTCTTTCGGTTGCAGCAAAGCACCACCAGCCACCGCCACTCCCTCGTCGCCGCGCCGTGCCGCTCCGCTCCAGCCGCCCTCCAGTCGTCGCCCCGCGAGCCGACCCGTGAGCAGCCGAGGCTCGTAGATCCGCGCCTCCTCCTCCTCAACCCGCGACGCCGCCAGCTGCCACCGCCGACCATCACCTCGCCCGTCGTCTAGCCTCAGCCGCCGTCCCGTCGAGCAGTTGCCGTCGCCGTCGCCCCTCAGCCGTGGCCAACCACCCCCCCTGCACTCCTCTTCCTCCTCTGTTGTTCAGCCGCCACCATCGTCCCCTCCGTCGCTCGTCCAGCCACCGCGACGCCCGAAACCTCCGACCACCCTAGCTTCCAGCTCCGTCGTCCAGCCGCAGCCCCGCCACCCCTCGTCGCGCCGGCCTCGCCTCACCGACCCGAGCTCCTCGAACCGCCGAACCGCCACCCACTCCTCCGCCCGAGCTGCTGCCGCTGTCCAGAATCGCCGGAGTACCGCCCGTGACCCGAGATCCGAACCGTTCGCTCCGTGCCGCTGACCTCAGCCCGTGAACAGTAGCCGCCGCTCGCCGGCCGCTCGCCGGAGCCGGCCGCCGCCGCCGTTCGTTGCCGTCGTCGTTGTCCCGTCGCCGTCGTCGTAGCCGGGCTGTGTAGTAGTGAGTTAGCCCCTAACTCTCGGTTAGGTCGCTAATTGCGTTCGGGTCTAGATTAATTAGTCTAATTAGGCGTTCACGTAGATTAATTGTGGTCGGTTTAGTTAGAGACCGGGTTTAGGTTAAATGACCGCGATTAAATAAATTAGACTGGTTAGTTAGGTTGTCTGTGGCTAATTGGTGATTAGATTGATTGATTGACTGCAATTGTTGATTGCGAGCGAGCGATTAGCCAGAGCCGAGTGAACGATAAATTGTTTGACTGGTTGGTTCGTAGGCGGAGTAGCCGTCGGTGGTTAGTTCAGTTAATCGAGCGTGTTGTTATAATTGTTGTCGACTGCTTGACGGGGTGATCAATGCCTGACTGCTGAATGATCTGATTGGTTTGTGATTGACTGCTTGAGGGTTGATCACCCGTATTTAGATGCAAAGTCTGGTGGATAATGTGCATATTCATGTGACCACGTGTGAGGTTAAATTGCATATTTGAGCATAAAAATGGCCAGTGGCCGAGTCTTTGAGCATGATCGTGTGAGCATTTGACTAAATGCCAAGATAAGAATCGATTGGTTGGATGATCTGCTTGTGTGGTCATATGATGAGATAAATCCGTGCCAGTCGTACGGTCCGTGCCAGTCGTACGGTTTTTCCTGGTAAATTCGTGCCGTGCCAGTCATACGGAGCCACACGATTTATCGGACGCCGGTCGCAGTATGGATGGACCGAAGCCCCTTCAGGGATTCCCGGTAGTTCCGTGTCGTGCCAGTCGTACGAATCTTACGGACTATTGGACGCCGTCGCCGGAAGTAAGGGACGATGCCTGGTCATGCCAGTAGACACTGCCAGTCGTAGTGTTGAGCCACACCAGTCGTGTGCGCCGGGCCTTGTGGCCGTTAATAACCGGAATATGTGTGGGGATTTGTGCTTGCAAGCTGTTGTGGTGTTCGGGTTGTTGCCTTGATTAGTTGACTGTCATGTCAAGTCGAGTCTTGCATATGTGTGATCCAAGGCGTGGTAAGCTTGCATGTGATTGGCGTTATACTATTGTATTGTACTGTGTGTAGGTCGCCTGAGCGAGTCAACGCCCTAGCCGGGCTTAGGCGCTAGCTCACTGAGATTTATTTCTCACCCCGTCGTGGTTAACCCCTTTTTCAGGTCCAAGGTGAAGTTGAGGACGAGGGTGGTGTAGCCCCTCTTTTGGAGTAGATGAGAAGTTAACCCTTCCTGACCCATATACCCTTTTGTTTGGTCTTAGAGAGCCGCCCCGAAGAATGGGGTTGTATTTATCTCTGTATAGCTCTGTAGGGTTAGCGATCATCTACTTTTGGTGTTTTAATGGAAATGTTCTTTGATTGATTGATCGCTGGTATTTTTCCTGCTTTGCTATCCCTGTCTATGTTCTTGTCCGGGAGTTTAGCACGTTTCCGCATGCGCATTATATTTCGATAGGTCGTTAGCGTGCCTGGGACGTTAACCTTTATGACCAGAGGCGATTTGGTAGGGTTGTCGCGTGCTCGAGAGTCGGGGCGTGACAATTTGAATGGCGGAAATTATGAAAACTGGTATATGAAAATCCAGTTTGTGCTAGAAGAGTAAAAAGCACTAGAAGCTCTTAACCTAGTTATGGAAGACTCTGAATATGGAAATACTGCACAGCATAGAAAGTATAAAGATGCATTTGCTGCATGGAAAAAGATGAACTCTATTGCTCGCATTATGTTGCTGAGTAGCATGGAAAATCGTTTTATGCATGAGTCGGGCATTTATGAAAATGCCAAAGTCAAGTGGGAAGCATTAAAAACTAAGTTTGGTTAGACATTGGTCACCAAGTTGAGATAGATCACTATACGGTTTGACACTTATATGATGCCATATGGGTAGAATATAAAACAACATTTTGAGAAGTATGTCAAACATGATAAGTGAATTGTAAGATGCAGGCCACATTTTGACTGAGGAGCAGTAAATGCAAGCAGTAATCCATTCTTTGCCTTATAACTATGTGCATATCAAAAATCCACTTAATCCACAATGGAAAGTAAAGACTTTTGAGGATGCTTTGCGCCGTCTTGAACCAGAGGTGGATCGCCTTCTGGCGGCTAAACCAATAACTGATATTTGTTATGTTGGTTCTAGTTCACATGGAGCTTCGGACTCCAAGTGTAAGCGTTAATATGGGTTCAAGAAGTGGAAGGGCAAGGGAACGAATTCTTCAAGAAAGAAACTGAAGTTTAACCGACATGGAAAAGGAAAGTGTCCTTTCAAGAATGACATTTCGTAATTGAAGTGTTTTATTTGTGGCAAAAAGGGTCACTTTGCTCGCCACTGTGGTGAGTCAAAGAAGTTAGAAACCCTTTGTACACTTTAGAGTGTTACTTATGTCTCCAATTCAGTTTTGTAACCGAACCTCATCCTTTGTGGACTGTAGACTCAGGGGCCACAGACCATGTAGTAAAGGACATAGATGCCTTCGTGGAATTTTGACAAAATTTCACATGGAGCATAGTAGATATATGTAAGAAACAATTCCTGAGTGGAAGTCAAAGGAATTGGCACTTGCCAATTGAATATGCGTGGTGGTCACACCCTATTCCTACATAATGTGTTATATGCTCCAAAAACTCGACGGAATTAAGTTTCCGTGTTAGTTTTGGTTAAACTTGATTTCAGTTTGAATTTTCATAACGATAGTGATAACTTGTCGTTGGGAACAAGTAAATATGGTTCTGGATGGTTTCATTATGTTGATTGTTGAGTACAATAATGTGAATGTTAGTTATTCCCTATTTACGAGCATTGCCAAGCGGGAAAAACAACTAGGAAACCATTTGGAAAAGGAATAAGAGCTGAGTTTCCTTTGCAGTTGATCCATTCAGACATATGTGGTTCAATGAATGTGAGAGTAAGGCATGAGACTGTTTATTTCATCACATTTATTGATGATTACAATCGATTCGGACATGTTATTTTTGATTTCTCATAAATCTGAAGCATGAGTTGCTTTGAGAAATTTTTGAGCTTTTACAAAATAAAAAAAATAAAAATAAAAATCCGATCGAGGTCGAAGAAAATCTATCTGATCAGTTCAGATGTTTATGTGATGAAAAGGGAATAAAAAAAAAGTTGATTATTCCATCGATTCCTCAACAGAATGGAGTTGTAGAGAGAAGAAATACGTCTCAATGAAAATGATTAAGTTTATGATGGCATAGGCTAATTTGCCTATCACCTTTTGGGGTGAAGATTTGTTGAATGCTGTCTAGATATTTAATCGTATGCCTTCTAAATCAGTTACCTTCACTCCATATGAGTTGTGGACAGGTCGAAAATAAGATTTGAGTTTTCTTAGACCTTGAGGATGTGCTACTTATACACACGAGTCTTCCCACAAGTATGGGAAAATGGGCCCTAGAGGCAAAAACGAATATCTTCATGAGATACTGAGAGCACTCGAAAGGGTATGTATTTATAGGTGAGCAAGAAAGCAGACAGTGTAACTGAATTCGAATCACGAGATGTCACATTCTTAGTGAATGAATTTTAGAAAAAGGGCAAGATAGGTGAAGACTATTCTCTGTTTAAAATCTTGGATAGTGATAATGATTTTATTGAGGCATATCATCCAAGTGGGAGCAATGTGAGAAGTGGGGAATTTGTTTCGAATCAGTCTCAATTGCAACCACTTGATGTGAAGATGTAGTCGTTATCTAATCCGAGTGGGAGCGTAATGGAGATTGACGTACTAAATGTATAATCTCAAATTTGGCGAACAAGTCGCAAAATCGTTCTCCGTTGACTTGTCGACGTTTAGACATTGAAGGTAAAGCTTTCATGGTCGCTCCACAAGAAGAGAATGAGCCAAGGAATGTCAATGAGGCTCCGACTTACCCCGATAAGAAAAATTGGATACAAGCAATGGAAAAAGAGATGTAGTCAGTGAGATCAAATCGAGTTTGAGAACTGGCTGATCTTCTAAACGGATGCAAAGCCATTGGGAACAAATGGGTTCTCAAAATAAAGCGTAAAACTGATGGCTCGATTGAGAAATATAAGGCTCGCCTTGTGGTGAAAGGGTATATTCAACATGAAGGATTGATTATGAAGAGGTTTTCTCCTGTGGTGAGATTTACCTCAATTCGCCTTGTTCTAGCAATAGTGATTAGCATGGATCTTGAATTACATCAAATGGATGTAAAGACTGCAATTCTCAATAGAGAATTAAAAGAAGAAATTCATATGGAACAACTCGCTGGGTTTGTTACAGAAGGCCAAGAACAAAAAGTATGTCGACTTTTGAGATCGATATATGGCCTTAAGCAGTCTTCGAGACAATGGTGTATACTTTTTCGTAATGCCATAGTGGTATATGATTTTGTAATGATTGATGAAGATCATTACGTATATATCAAAAGATCCAAAGATCAATGTGTGATCTTATCATTATATGTTGATGATATACTAATTGCTGGGAGCAATATAGTAGTTTGTTAATACAGTCAAGAATTGGTTATGTTCCAATTTTGAGATAAAAGATATGGGTAAAATTTGCATATATTCTTGGAGTTAAGATTTCAAGATATTCTTTAAAGAGATTGTGATCTCTTTCACAAGAGACTTATATTGATAAAGTTCTTGAATGTTTTTATATGCAAGACTGTAAACCCAAAGATACTCCTATTGCAAGAAGTGAAGGATTGAGCCGTAGAATGTGTCCCGAGACTCCACAAGAAAAGGAAAGAATGGAAGGTGTTCCATATGCTAGTGTTGTTGGAAACTTAATGTATGCTATGGTGTGTACAAGACCTGATATTTGTTATGCAGTTGGAATGGTGAGTAGATACCAATCCAATCCAGGTCAAGCCCTTTGGACTGCCGTCAATAGAATCCTGAGGTATCTGAATGGTACTGCTAATTATTCGTTGAGTAATCAAGGTAGAGATCTGCGCCTTGAAGGCTATACTGATGTTGACTGAGGAGGAGGTTTAGATGAGAGAAATTCTACCTCTAGATTTGCATTCTTACTTAACAATGGCGCCATATCATGGAGTAGTAAGAAGCAAACGTGTATAGCCTTATCCACAATCAAAGCTGAATTTGTGGCATTATCAACAGCAGTACGAGAGGGTATTTGTCTTAAGAGGTGTTTGGATCAATGAGGTGTTGCTAAGGATGTTGTAGGTTCAATTATTGGTTAATTGTGATAGCCAAGCAACAAGAGCTTACACTAAGGATCCACTGCAAGACGAAACATATAGACACGAAGTATGATTTTGTGAAAGACATGGTTGTACGAAAAGATGTGAACGTACAGTACATATCTACGCATAGAATGATAGCAGATCTTATAACGAAGTCAATTCCTAGAGATGTTTTTCCTTGGTCATGTGTTGACAAAGGGATTAATTCTATATATTGAAATTTCTAGGATTGCGTAGAAGTTGAAGTACTGAATATTTGTTTTTCCCAAAGTTCATAGTTAATGGTATGTTCTATTATTATTAATGCTTGAGTTTGTTCGATATTTATGCATATTAATGCTTAGTGCATTATGTAGAGAAGGTATGTCGGACAGATAAGAGATTAGCCCGCTCACACGGGTAATCACATTCATTTACTATGTGATAAATAGAGATGAGACAATTTTAAGCTCATTATCTAGGTGATAATTGAGAGCTCGAGCTTAAAGTATAGATGTCGCCTTAACAAAGTGTTAAGATGAGGACATATTATTTATTATGTCCGAAAGTGAAATAGCCCACATATTTCGCTTTATCTGTCTTAATGCCAGATGTGAGTTCTGATGGATTCTTTCAAAAGAGTAGATTTGTGAACTCAAGTTAGACATTGGGTATGTCTGAACTATCATCTGTACGATATTAAGTGACAAGACATACGCTCCATGGGAAAGGAGAGAATACCGTAATACGTATTTCATACTACGTATGCATGAGACGACTAATAAGAGTTGGCGGAAGTTTTGATCTCAACTTTCAAGCCGTGTGAGACTCTTAAGGGTAAAAGTTCCTCAAATTTGTCCCCTCACGACTCTTACTTATTCTCAAGATTTCTATTCAGCGTTCGCTATCTTAGAGTGTTGCCAATGGTCATGAGATTGATTCGATCTAATGGGACATTTCTAGAAAAGCGAGTTAAACTGAAATTGAGAGGTTTAAGGGAAGAGGAAGATCAATTTGTTTTGATGTCACATTCTATCTTTGTATTCACAGGTCGACCAATTATGATTATTTGAGTTTAATCATGATTGTGAATACAATGCATATGAAATGCTTAAAGAGATCAAGAGAGATATGATGTAAATGTGACTGATTGATCTAGGGTACTGCATACTGGATCTACTCTGAGTTAATATGCCCATTTTGAGCTGCTATATACTCCTAACAGATGTATGGCAACGAGCTCTCGTAGTATGCTGGTCGCACGGATTATTTGTTGATATGAACTTTGCAGTAAAGAGAGAAAGTTATGTTTAACCCTTGGTGGGCAAGTGAGAGTTGTTGACCCTTCGTGGGCAAATGAGAGTTTTGGATAGC
Source organism: Lenwebbia sp. NSW1173648 (assembly GCA_029784005.1). NCBI lineage: Eukaryota > Viridiplantae > Streptophyta > Magnoliopsida > Myrtales > Myrtaceae > Lenwebbia > Lenwebbia sp. NSW1173648. The sequence goes on from JARCGZ010000011.1 coordinate 6,685,586, forward strand.
CCTTCATGGGCGAGTGGGAGATGTTGGATATTATGGGGTGTATGGGAGTACCATGGTCCGCCCATGTATACTATCCCAGCCCCTCATCCTTTGAGATAACTGCCAAAGGCAGTCACTCCTTTTAAACGTGAAAAAGTTCGCGTCACTTCTTACGTTCAAGAATGAACGAGAAAAAAGAGAGAACAGTACGAGGACAAGAAAAGGACGACGAATTCCGATTCCACTTCCGAACGTCAAACAGACGAACGATCTCTCGAGGGACTGCAATGGTAACATCTAATCTGTGAAAATACGAGGTATGTCCGTTCTGTGATATACTTCTCCGATCAGTGATTCAAGTAAGTTCTTGGGCTTGTTAATTCCGTGCAATTTCGCTGCGTATGTATTGGGATTGGTTCCCTTCAATTCTTTTCTTGTGTTTTTTTTTTCCTCTCTCGTCATGGTGGTGATGTTGATGAAAAAGATTGCTTTTTTTTTATTTCCTTGTGAGCCTGCAATTAGAGAGAAAATGAGAAAACAGTTATAACACTCAAAGCTAGATTCTCAGTATTGCAGTATCAAGAACTGTTGTTCTTGGGGTTTCTCTGGATTTAGCAACATTTGTTCTTCCTGTACACAAAAGTCCTGTCACAAATGCTTGGAGATCAAGCACATTGTTGCAGAGGTTATGGCCCAAAAAAAAAGCTCCACTTCTGCATTGTGCGTTGATTATGGAGGTGGCTGGGAATGGATGTGTACCGAAGAAGAAGATGGTGAAAGCTGGGTGAGAAGTAATAAAGTGGGGGAGAAAAGTTTGGGTGAGAGAGTGGCGGAAGATAGGATGTGTACCGAAGAAGAAGATGGTGAAAGCTGGGTGAGAAGTAATAAAGTGGGGGAGAAAAGTTTGGGTGAGAGAGTGGCGGAAGATAGAGAAAAGTGTAGAGCGGAAGAGAGAGAGAGAGAGTGTAAGTGACGTGACAGTAACGGGGAAGAGATAGCAACGGAGGGGTAGAGAATAAAAGGTTAATAGTGGGACCGTTTGAACACATGTCGCCCAATGAATGGAGTGTCTCAGAGATGTCTCGGAGAATAAAGGTTCATCACATTGGCGGGTCCGCCGCGGGAAGTGTGACGTGGGTCCCCCCTCTTTTACAAACAGGAGCATTGCTAGCCTCACGGCGCCGTTAGGTAACGGTGCAATGCATATGGTATCTTTCCTAGCCTAGCTTCCGCCAAAAAAAAAAATGAGATTGCCTTCGGTCAGTTTTCTAACTTCTTGTTGCAAACCATGAGAGTTCTAGCCAGAACGGCCCACTGAAGGGGGCATCACTACAAAGCAACGCCCATCGGGCTTGGTGGAGGAGAGAAGAGCCAGTTGTGTGGAAGACAATGATTCCTGTGGGCTTTCGCAGCCCAATCAGCTACCATATTTGCACTTCTTGGGCCAAATTCTAGCCGCCCAGATGGAAGGCTTGCAAGAAGGGAAGTGCACTCGATTGTCCCAGCAGAAGTGATGTGTGGAGGACAGTGTTTGGACTAGATCTAGTCGGTCCTTCTCTTTCACAAATCTAAGAGCTTCAAGCAAAGCAAGGGTTTCGACCTGAGCAGCAGTGGAGGCCTGGACTGTCTTTGTAAATCCGGCGACGAGACTACCGGTGTAGTCCCGACAAATACAAGCGATAGCACCGTCCGTTGTTAAATCTGCAAGCGAGCCGTCCGCATTGATTTTCAGTTATCACAGTGCTTGACAAGTCTATGTCATGGGTTCTTTATCAACGATACCATGCCGAAGAATCAAAATTCGAGTTCCGAGGAAAATCGTGATTCAAGCATACCTGCGTTGGAGGAAGCTCCCAATGTTTTGAATTGTGCCAATTTAATTCTAAACTTTTTTTTTTTGTCAATTCATTCTTAAATCTTTTGCATTTGTGTCAATTCAGTCCATTTGAGCTACTGACGATGACGTGGACATTTTCTAGTAATATTTTAATATTTTTTAGGAATTCTAATTATATTTTTAATTTTTTATGTCTTTATTTTTGTTAGGGCAGGCAGGAGGCCGCCGGCCGCCGCCCACCGATTGAGGACCTGTGAGCCCTTGCCTGTCGCTGGGCGAGTGTCGTGAGCCCTCGGCCAATGGCTAGCGGCCTCCTGCTTGCCTCAAAAAAGAAAAAGAAAAAGGAAAAGATAATTAAAAATAATTAAAGAAAAATTGAAAAATATTAACATATTAGTCAAAATGGACTAAATTGGGTCAAATATGCAAAAATTTTAGGATTGAATTGGTTAAAAAAAAATTTCAGATGGAATTGACATAATTATAATAGGTTTATGACTTTTTTGGTAATTTTCCATCGGTTGTTTATCAACTCAATCTATACAACCAAGAACCAGAATACTCATTAAATATACAAGACCATACGCCACGAAGCTTCACACGGAAAAAGAAGAAGAAGGAAGACTGCTTTTTAATGGCCAACCTAGCGTAATTGCAATTCATGTTAAACAGTTTACCCGGTTCGTGAATCACGACGCTTGTCTAATCAGAGATCATGTATCGGCTTTGGCATGGTCTATGTCCAAACCCACAAGTTTTGACCTTTTAGATTTGATTTCTTTTTGCATGATTGCGAAATGATATGTAAATAGCATAATTATGTTAGTTGGCCGGTGACCGTCGGCTAAATAGTTGCATCAATTGGATTGCTTCAAGCCTTCACTTGTTTAACGGAAAAAACTTTTAGAATTTTTTTTTCGAATTTTCTAGATTCACAGAAAATAAACTAGTAAAGAAAAAAAAAATTCAGTCAATGGAAAAAGCATATTTAAAAGTGGGGAAAATTGCTTTCTTTTTTTGAAAAGAGAAAATCATTTCCTTTCCTTCTCCTCTGTGCACTCCTTCACTTTGCTTTTCATTTTTATTATTCTTTTCTTTCTTTTTCTTTTTTCCTTCTTCCTTGGCCGGTCACAGACAGTGACAAGCTCGTTGAGCTCGAACCTCGCTAGCCTCGAGCGAGGCTCCACCTTGCCAGATTCGACGAGGTCAGGCTCGCCTGAGACAAGCGAGCTGGAGCCCTGCTGGATCTGGCGAGGCTCGAGCTTGCCGACCTTGGGTGAGCTCGTCCCTCACTTGTGGACGGTCGCTAGAAGTCGCCGTGGCCGGCGACCAGCGGAGGAAGAAAGAAAAATTAAAAAGAAAGAAAAGAAAAATATAAAAATTCAAATTTTTTCCCAATTTTCCTCAAGAAAATAAAATTAGATTTTTCATACCCAACGGCAGAAAATATTTTCCTAATCATTTTCAGGTTTTAGTCAAACACCAGAAAATATTGTCATTTTCCTGAAAAATGACTTTCTACAAAATTTTTTCTAGAAATGTCCCGTTCTCCGCCAAACAAACGGAGCCTAAACTTTCTAGCCAACTAAACGTGTTAGCCAAAGAACATTTCCAATTGCTGAGTACCACATAGAATAAGAAATATGATTGGCAAATGACACCAAGATCTTTCGCCTAATACCATGAGATCTTATTCTATGTTCGGTCAATCCTCTCGGCCATGTCAACACTCAAGTAATTTACCCAATCTCCAACCTAGTAAGGCTCGTACAAGCTCACGCCGCGGCAGAACTTGTCGAACGACTCCTGCAGCTACATCTCACCCTTGTCCTTGGGCCTCAGCTTGGTCATGCAGTGCCAGAGTATGTACTTCTTCTTCTTGAGATATTAGATGAAACCAAAATATGCAATCAAAGTAATTCGATCTCTGGTCCTGGTCAAATCTTGGATAGATACCTCTAGCAACCACGAGGAGCTTAATTTCTTAGGGCGCGCATGACAACTATTTTGTTCCTCTGTTTTTCTATTTTTTTGTTCACACGAACAGGTTTGGAACATAAATCCGTTTGGTAATGCTATTTCATCTTTCTATTTTCGGGATAAAATTTTAGCCTAGAGATAGGTTTGGAGCATAATGATAAGTAGAAATTTTCTACTCTTTTATTTCAGGAATAGAAACAAAAACAAAAACTTTTCTCGTCGTTGGTCTCGGGCCGCCGTCAGCCAGTCACCGGTCTTTGATCGTCCGCCACCGACCGCCGATCCCCTTTCGCGGCCGGCCGCCGATCCCCGTCCGTGGGTCGCCGCAACCGTAGCTCTGCCTCTCATCGTAACCCTAGCCTCCATTACAACCGAAGAAATTTTGTGTTGTTATCAAATGAAATTCTGTTCTGGGAATAGAAATTTTATTTGTGTCCTTATCTAACGTGTTTCTTTGCTAAGAAACTCATCCATGGAATAGAAGTAAAAAAATCTATTTCTACCCAGAATGGTTATCATTTGTGTCTGTTGACACCGAAAATTGACCTGGGCCGTAAATGGTTATAGAGCTCACGAGAATATTGTATCATGCGAAAGCCCATGAGTAAATGCGCAATTAGTAGCCCAAGACATGGCAAATCCATGCTTGATTAAATGAAATGTCGGTGACACCATAAAATCGGTATGTTATATCGTCAGTTACACGGAGCAGATGAGTCAACACTTTAAACCGCCAAAAGGATAAAAAAGAGTAGTTACCGAAGCTAGTCCGGGAATTTAGGGATAATGTGCACAGAAGTAACCGCAACCGACGGTTATACTTTGTACCAGGCTATATATAATCGAAGACGACTCTTTGTAAAGGACCGATCAATCAACAATCAAGAACACTTATCTTTTGCTCTGCAATTTATCTTACTTCCCTTTACATTTATCGCGCTTCACATTTATCATCCAATTTATCTTTTGCCATTTACTTTACTTCATGTCCGGAATCTTCACAAGAACCCGTTTAAACAATAAATCCGAAGGTTCTACGCTTTTTGGTGAAAGATCTTTCGTAGCGGACATTTCCGGCAAAACAGCGCCCTTAAGGATCCGGTCAATAACTCCAATTCACATCACCATATTAGGTTCGAGTTTTGTACACGGCTCAAACGCGAGACATAATTTAACAAAAACAAATATAAGTGTTTGAACAACAAAAAAATTAGTTTTAGTTATTTTCGCTCACGTTACGTTAAAGCATTTGACTGATTGAGTGTGTCTACCGTTCTGAATGTTAAACATTCTGGTTTGGTCTCGTAAAGTGCTATTGTAATCAGATTCATTGCTTAGATGATCTAGGCACGTCAAAGCTCATGAGTAATGAGTCGCAGTTCGCACATATGCATAACACTACGCGAAGTCCGTTGTCACGCATTTTCATTATGTTATCTGAAAGACGTGTCACATTTTTACGACGCTTTGTACTTAATGACGTCTGTTTTCTACTTAGTCAACATGTGATATCGAGGAAAATCCGCAGTAAATATTGATTTTCAATCTTTACATGCAACTGCGGAGCCGAAACCGAAAGAAGCATCTTCACAACCTTGCCAAATAGAGAATTGGGACCAGCTCAACAGCACATTCGCATGTCTTGCTAGGGGTGTCAAAATCAAACTAGAAAACAGAATTGAACCGAAAATTTTGTGAATTTCGGTACGGTTCAATTTTCGGTTGGCATAATTGAAAAATAACTATTTTTTTTTTGGTTCGGCTTATTTCTGTTTTGTTCGGGTAACCGAACCGAACTAAAAATTTCCATTCTTCTTAATATTAGCAATTTAATGAGAGAATTACTCCTATAATAAAAAAAAGAGAAAAAGGAAAAAGGAAAAAGGAAAAAGGAAAAAGGAAAATCAAACCGAACTGAACCGGTCCATATTTGGTTTGGGTCGCGATTCGATTTGATTCAACCGCTCACCCTAACGGTTCGGTTCCGATTTGTAGAAAACCCAAACCGAACCGTTGACACTATTAGGAGTGCGCAGTAGAAACTAGATACCTTCACCAGAAGATCGCAAAGATGGAGCTCAAGTCCGAGCCTGTAGATATATCAAATTGGACCTACCTTCACTCAAAAGTTTAAGTCAATGAGTTATGGACCAACTAGGATATATTAATTGTTCAACCCCACACCAATTCTCTGATATTGAACTTCTTTAACACAATTCACATGTGTATGTCAACAATCTCCCCCTTACGTGTGAGTTCAGTATTAGGAATGCTCCCCTTATTTTAGATATCCTTATGCATCAACTTATCTCAACTTGAATCTCTAAGTCATTGCTATGCACCCGCAACTTATGCACAGCAACCAACCAAAATCAATTGCTAACTTGGGATTGCATCACCCATGTCATGAGATTGCACCCGCAACTTATGCACAGCAGCCAACCAACATCAACGGCTAATTTGGGATTGCATTACCCATGGTCTCTATCCCACGCACCAGACCAAGAACATGAGATTTCATTCCTGAGAGTTCGATACATTCACCAGGAGATCGCCAAGAGGGAGTTTAAGTCCGAGCCTGTCAATATATCCAATTGGACTCACCTTCACTCAAAAGCTTAAATCAATGAGCGTTGGGCTAACTATGATACATTAATTGTTCAACCCTACACAATCCTCGGATGTGGGACTTCTCTAATAAAATTCTTACGTATGTCAATAGACACCCTTACCTTGCATTGTTAGACTGAAATCATTTCGACTCGTCCTGGGACAGCCTACATCCATATGATAACTCTTATTTACTAGACGGATTGAAAAGAGTTGCTCAAGTTTCTACACAACATGTTAAAACTGGTTTGGAAAATAAAGCCTAATTGAGCATGGATCCTAGTTGGTTCGTAATCGTTCGCAACGCACTTTAACTAGAATTGATCATTGAAGCCCGCAGAAATGACGGAGAAGAAAAGGAAGAGAGACAGAATTTTGGATTTTCTTTTTTTCGAAAAAATTTTCCGTTATCAACAATAACTTATGGCTAAATATTTTGATGGACAATAGAAGTAATTTTCATTCCTTTATTTTTGTAGGCGATACATATGATCATTTTATAAAAAATATCTTTCAAATCATTTATTTTTCGAAGCAAGGTTTTTGTCCTTTCTTTTGAGCCTCCGGAATGGGGGAGAGAACAAATCTTCAAAGCACGCAGCGAACTTTCAATGGGAGGCTTGGCTGCTGAAGGAGAATGGTCGGCTTTGATGGTTTTTGTACAGAGGTAGTGTGTCTTTGGTTAAAAGATCTTGGTGGGCTAGCCAGCGTATCCTCATTATTGTCCTTTTCGTGTAACGAAAGTTGGACTTGGGACCGACCCATGTGCTTGTACATGAGTTTCTTTTACTGCGTGAACTAGTAAATTCACAATTACCAATTACCATGGACGGGACAAATTAATGGCGAGGTTGGTAAATTTCATGGGGATTTTGTGTATTGGATCATAGAATGTTGAACTCTTGGTGCTGTAGATCGAGTTAAAACAACAACTTGCGTGTGATTTAACGACTCGTGTATGAGTTGTGACTGTAGGAATAATTGTGTCTCACATGATATCAATAATTGACTATTTAATAATTGTTTAAGTGCTAAAAACCTATTGGTTATGGAAAGATGCAACTCTTATGAAAATGCGCAACTCTTTATGCCCTTTGATGGAAGATACTTATTGATAACCTATAAAGAGTCTGGTGACGCAACGCTAAGCGTAATAGGAAACGATAACACGCAAAGCGTTACGAGAAATCTCCAAAATTCAATATAAAAAATTCTGTCCTTTCAAATACGAATAAACACCTTTTATATGAGGTGTTAACCCTAACCCTACTAGGACTCTAAATAGCAAACCCAAAATTACAAAACTGCCACTGGTAATAAACTAAAGGCTAAAAATAAAATAAATAAAGAAAGAAAAATTGAAAAGTCCAATTAAACAACCCCGAATTGCCAAAATTCATCTTTAATCACAGCCAAAGGCAGTGAGAATTGATCAGGAGGCCGTTTCGCTTCAACCGACCGAAATTGAGTTCCAAAGTCGACAATTTTCGAGTCCGTCGGTCATCCTCCCCTAGACTTCCGTTGGGATTTCTGCCTATCCAATCGGTCCAAAAACGCACTACTAATACTCTTCATATCATATGGTGCTCTCTCTACCCAAGATAATGAAAAGTTGTATTTAATCCTCCATCACATATAATATTTTACGACAAAATTGGGTTAAGGGAGAGGAATTGGATTTCTTCATTTCTCCTATTTCCGCAACAATCATTTTTCTGAAGTTATTGCTATGGGTAAATATATGTCTTCATCCCTCTTGTCATGAATAAATCATGAAGAGCTGAGATTACATTATTGTTTACAATTGGTATCAGAGCATGGTTTAGGATCTCATGATTTTTCAATTACTAAAAATATATATGATTCCGTTAATGATCTCCATTAATGCTAGTTAAAGACACACACACACCTGAATTGATTCATATAAGTACTTGCTTCATGAAATTGCATGTAAATTATTGTTTGGGTTCTTCGTTATTGGTGTATATATATTTTCGTGTTTTTCAGCACGTTAATTGTTTTGCTATATGTGTTCATATATTTATCAATGGCGAGGGTTGCGCGCGACCTTGACAATTATCGATAAAGGCCGTGCAGCCCTCACTAGCAGTCGCTTGGGGAAGATCGTGGGAAATATTCTTACATCCACTCATAGTACGTGAGCTCACTTTATCTCAATCGTTGAAAAGTATAGATCATGCATGACAACACTTTGATGTGATTATTGAGATTAGAGTGGGGTCACGTACACCATGTGCATGCAATATTTACCCGGGTAGGGCAGGCCCGGGTCGAAGCGGGAATCTTACCAGCAAATTATTGCTCTGGACCGCTGCATAAGCTAGCCAGAGAAAAGCCTATGGGTGTCAGTTATTTTATGGTACTTTCTTCTTTATCGCGATTTTTTTTTTCCAGAGCTTGGGAACAAAATCAAAATTCAGATATCTTCTTTTTGCCTGGGGACTCACATATCCGTTGTCTAGCAACACAATCTATTATGGTCGTGTGTTAATAACTAGAATACTCTTTAATCTACTGTAAGAATTAAAGTGATTCTGTTATGTGAAAATTCGTAATCAAACCATCTTAGATCTTCAAGATTTTCACAATAAGAGGGATTAAGGCATACCTATATCCACGGTGATAACCTTGAGGAAGTAATAAACTTGAGAAAGCATTAACTTCGAGAAAATGATTGCTCCAAAATAGGAGAAATGAAACAATCCGATTTCTCTCCCTTAACCCACTTTTCTCTTCACATATTTTATCTGGAGGATAGAATACAACTTACATTGTTGTATATAGGTGGAGAGAGGACCAGACTTTTTGTATAGGCTATCAATAGATGCCTTCATTAAAGGCATTCATTAAATATTATACATTCATCTTTTAGTCTTCCATCTCCTAGACTTCCGTCTCTTAGCCTTCCATCGGTTATCAGCATAATTACTAAACCATCAATTATATCATGTGGGTCATAATTATCCTTACATTTGCAACACAAATAGGAGACCAAAAGCCACGAAGCGCCACAGAGCAATAGGAAAAGAAGGAATTGAACAGAATGGCAGAAGATAAAACCCATAAGCTCCCCGCAAGAAGGAAGCCAGCTTTTTTATTAGCCAACTACGTGTTGGCCAAATAACATCTGCAAATACCAATAGTACAACACAAAAATGAAGACTAGAATCACGACCTTGAAGCATCTAACCATGGAGACGAAGCCACGGTTGACAATCTTTTATTCTATAGCATGAGAAACACACTTACTTTAGCCAACCAGACATTGACCTCCCTAGAGTGCGAACAATCCAAACGTTTCTTGGTTTTTCAATTTTTTTTTTTTAGAGATTTATTGCGTTTTTCTTCTCCCCCATCAAACCAAACATATTCAAAGCTTACGCATAACACATGCAAATTGTTGGATGAGTGTGTTATTTGTACTTGAACTTCAACCCAGATCCATGCAGCTTCTCTTCCATTGCTTGGTCAATCCTGTCGGCCATCTCAGCACTCAGATAATTCACCCAATCTCCAACCTGACCTCTCCTGAAGAGCGACTTCTTCTCTGGTCCAGTCGACAACCTCCCGCTCTTATTCACCTCCAATGCACTCAAATTGTCGAAGCTACACATCGTCAGTATTCTCTCCACAGTCCCGTCTCTCAGTTCTTCATCGCTGAATGGACATCCCACGAAATCGGCCAACCTCCTCACGTGAACACGCGGTTCCTCTTTCATCTCCTCGTACGTCAGGAACAGCACCTCCTCGGGCATCTCCGAGCTCACCTTGTGGTAACCCAGCACATGTTCCCAGAAAGGCCCGAACGGGCTCAGCCCTCGACAGAACTTGTCGAGGCAATCCGGGAGCGGAGTCTGGCCCTTCTCTTCGGGCATCAGCTTGTTGACAAAGTGCCATAGCGAGACAAAGTTGTCCTTAGGGTTCCTGCACAGGTAAACCAGCTTGCACTTGGAGTCCCTCACCGACCGTGGAAGCAAGGAATAAGGCAAGTGGGTGGCGAAGAGTCTCGGGGGTGCAAAAGAAGTGAGATTGGGTTTTTCTTGCTCCAAATACAGCTTGACCTCCAAAAAGGGCACGAGGTTGGGGGGGTGTCGGGTTAGGAGAGGGTGGCGTTCGGAGTCGGAGTACTTGGCACGGTTCAAGAGGAAAGAGGATGGCCATGAGTCAGGTGCTGCCGGATTTTGGGCTGGTGACGAGGAGGATATCAGAGGAGCGAGCTTGGAAGTGGCTTTGGCAAGCGAGGACGCCCTTTAACATCCAAGGGAAGAACCAGAAGCCCTGGTACAAGTGCAGAGAGGCGCCGTTCCAGCCTGTTTCCGAAGGGAGAGAAGAGAGCAAGTCTTTGCATGCTTGCGACATGTTGTCGTCTCGCAAGAACTTTGGAGGAGGTTGAGAGGCTTGCATGGTGGAGATAGTGGAGGAGGAGGAGGAGGAGGAGGAGGTGGAGAGTTGGAGTGAAGAATTATTTCCTACTTGCAAATATATTGGCCCGCGAAATGAACCACGGGCAAGTAGCTTAACGGTTGCCGTTGCCTAAAATCTCTGACGGTTGAATTATGACCACGAGTTTCAGGAAGAGATAGGAAACCATAAACAACGTCCGACACACTTATTCCAAACTTTTTTTTTAATACTAAAAACCTCAAATTTAAACCCGTGTGACACATTTATCCCAATTTTTTTTTGTGACATAAAAAACCCCAAACTTGTAGGAGTGTGACACATTTACCCCAAATTTTGAGATAAATGTGTCATACGGATACACCTTTAGGGTTTTTGGTATCACAAGAAAAAGTTTGGGGTAAATGTGTCACACAAATACAAGTTTAGGGTAAATGTGTCACATGAATAAGAATTTAATTTTTTTTTTGTATCACAAAAAAAAATTGGGATAAATATGTCACAGTAGGCATAATGTAAGATTTTTGGTGGCTTTTTTCCTTAATTTAAAAGTACAAATCGGAAGTGATTAGAATCAAGCCAGAAATAATTCATAAAAAATTGGAAGTGCAACTTTTCAATGCACAATGAATATTGCTCAATTGAACAATATCTATCATACCGCAACTTTTGTTAAATATACACATACGTAATGTTTTTTCCGTTTACTAATCCAATACAACTAGCATGGCCACGGGCCGATTTGGGCCCTGAACCGGCACCGGTCAAATTGAAATCGGGCCGTCAGTTCCAAACAGGAACAGGCCCGTGGCATCCGGTTTCTTCAAACCATGAACCGGGCCGGGAAGTGGCGATTCGGGCCGGTTCCGAACTGTGGATTAAAAAAAAGAAAGAAAAGGAAAGAGTCGTTGCTTGCAACGGCTCTTTCCTTCCCAATGCAATGGTCACCCTTTTTTTTAAATACTATTTTCTAAATCTAATTCTAACCTATAAATACCCATTCTCATCTCTATCTTTTTCACACAAATTCTCTCTTCATCTCAATTCTCTCAAATTCTCTCTAACTCTCAATTATTCACAACATCCAAGTTATAATTTTCTTTTCTTCAAGTACATTTACGTTCTCTAATTCCTTATTTTCTTTCTTTATTATTTCTTTTAATAATTTCCTATTTCAAATTCTTTTTTCATACCCTATGTTTTTTTGCATTATACCATATATTTTTTCTATATCAAAAAAAAAAATGGCAAGTGGAAGTAGAGCTAGTGACAAAAGCAAGAGTAAGGTTGGGGAATCCGATTATCCTTGGGGACTCGACGTTGATGTAGATGAATAAATCAACACTATTCCTAATATGGAGCAAGTCCAAACGCAAGAGAGTCTTCATCCTCCTACCGGCATCGAAGAAATATCAACAACAAAGGAGCGAGAGTTTACATCCGATGTATGGGACCACTTCATGAAGATTGAAAGATTTGATATAGCTCCAAAAAAGTATGATGTAGTTTGTAAACATTGTAGGGCAACAAACAAATATATAAGTGGAGCCGGATATGGAACATTTAACCGGCATCTTAAGTCGAAACATCCAACCGAAGCGGGAATTGACACCATGCAATAATAAATTTCCGGGTACGCCAATCCTAACACTCCTCCTTTATTTAGTTATAATGAAAAAACTTATAAAGAAGAATTAGGTAAATTTATTTCCGTTAAACATTTATCATTTAGTTTTGGTGAGAGATTTGGTTTTAATCAATTTACACAAAATGCATGTGCTCCAATAGCAAAACGTGTTCCTAGAAATACACTTAAACGCGTTATTAAAAAAATTTATAAAGAAGGAAAAAAAGATTTACAAAACCTTTTTTTATGAATTTTAATGGACATGTGCATATAGGTAGCAATATTTAGAGTAATCATTGGCAAGTTAATTCTTATATGTGTATAACATGTCATTGGATAGATGATAGTTGGAATATTCAAAAAAGAGTTATTGCATTTAGATTTTTTGATGATAGGCATACGGCAAATAATATTTATAGATTAATTAGGAAAATTTTAGAAGAATATTATTTGCTTAATAAATTTTTTTGAATTGGTTTGATAATGCCGCGGTAAATACCACTTCAATTGTTGAACTAGAAAAGATTTGTAAACCCGTTTTTGGTGGATAATTTTTTCACGTTAGATATGCTTGTTATGTTTTAAATTTATGCGTACAAGATGGTTTAAAAACTCTTGATATTTTTCTTGACCCAATAAAAATAGCAATTCAATTTTTATGGAAACATCCCAAAAAAAAAAAAAAGAAAGAATTGTCAAAATTTTGTAGAGCAAATGGAAAAAAACCAAAAAGATTTTCAAGAGTTGTTCCAAATCGTTGGAATTCTACTTACGAGTTTCTTAATGAATCCTTTGCATATAAAGATTTATTATGTGCATTTATTTCAGATAATATAACTCAAATTAATTTATACCCACAAGAATGGGATATTTGCAATTTTTTTTAGATATTTTAAAAGTTTTTAATGATGCAACTTATACTTTGTCTGGTATTTATTATCCTACTACGCATTTATTTTTAATAGAATGTATTAATATTGTTGGATTTTTTGAAGAAAATAAAAATGATGATTTATTAAGGGACACTATTAGAATAATGCGAACAAAATGGCTACATTATTATAGGGAAATTCCTATTATTTATTTAGTTGCTTTTCTTTTTGATCCGCGTTGTAAATTAGATGGTTTAGGTGATTATTTGAATACGTATTATGAATATTTACGTTTAATTGGTGAGGTAAATACTAGAAATATACAAACAATGGTTAAAAACGCAATAATAGAATTATATCATGAATTTTGTAATACATTTAATCTAGGTGATAGTGGATCTTCTCAATCTAGTAACATACAAAGTGAGAACATATGTAAAATTAGTAGATGGTACCAACTTCTGTTGCATAGGCAAAAAAAGAAAAATGGAGCAATATGAAGTAATTTTGAAATAGAGAGCTATCTAACCGTTTCTTTTGAGTTTCATGAATCTGAAGGCAGCACAAATTTCACAATATTGGATTGGTGGAAGAGGCATTCCACCCAATACCCAATTCTTGCTCTAATTGCAAAATAAATTTTAGCAACCCATTGTTCGACAGTTGCGGTAGAACAAGCATTTAACGCTGGATGCAATATTTTGGACGAACGACGTTCAAGATTAGTTCCCGATTCGGTGGAGGCTCAAGCTTATGTTGATGATTGGACAAAGGCTGAATATAGACAACAAGAGATAGATTGCAATAATGAAGTCGAATTCTTTGATGACGGAGATACCACCGCCACTGATACTGGAACGGGTAGCGACGATTGAGGATGAGGTAAGTATGGGGTTATCAAAGGTAAGAGAACTACATGGACTTTGATTCTTCTATCCCCAAGAAGATATGTAGGCGCTTAATGATAATCATTAAGTTCAAGCCCCCTCCCCCTCCCTTTTTTTTCTCCTCAAATTTGATTACAATTTACAATTTAACTACAATTTATATTTGATAATTCATTATTTTCTTTTATTTCATAATTTGATTACAATTTTACTACAAATTCATTACAATTTAATTTTTAAACTCAAAAACCGTAATCGAAACCGAAACCGAAACCGGCTGTTCCATTTTCGATTTGGAACCGGAATCGGGCTCGGAACCGGGCCGGAACCGCCGGTTCTGAAGCGGAACCGAAACCGCCACTTAAGATTTCGATTTCGATTCCCCGGAATGTTGAACCGGAACCGCCAGTTCATGAACCGAAACCGATGGTTCCGGAACCGTGGCCATGCCTAAGTACAAGTGAGCTCCTAGTGTTGAAGCAAGAAACATTCATTGCTCAATTTCTTGATTCTAACTATGGAAAAGTGATATATTTAACATCAATAAATAAATAAATAATTATATATAATACTTAACCCTTTTTCTTTCAAATCCTTTCTAGATAGGTGTCGTGATGCGGGTGCGGGGCGGACGAGTGATGTTTTGAGTGGTGTCGATGGATGAATGAGGTTATATCGGTATGTGTGGGATGGATATCGATGGGTAAATGGTAATGCAAGATAGATTACGATCAGACCCAAGGCATACATAATATGACCAACCAATGATTACGATCGGGATTGATGAAGTTTGCCACCAAGGTCTACAGAATATCACTAGCCAATGTGACAGGACTTCAGATATGAGAAGCTCACCACTAGGGCCTATAGAATATCACCACCCAATGATACAGTGCTTCTTTGGCTCGTCACCAAGGAAGAAATCTAACTTCCAAGTATACAGATGCTGGGAATAGATATTTTCTCACAAGACTAATCTAATATATTCTTAATATTGAAGTTGTTGTCTTATATTTGAGATTTCGCCTCCCTTTATAGAGGGACTATTACGTAGGAGATAGGCATACATTAAAGATATGGGAACTACCCAACATTAATGACATAGGAACTAGAAATCACAATAAACACCTAGGAACTAGAAAATGCATTAAAACACCTAGAGCCTTTGACTTTGACTCTTGAAACCTACCACATATTTAAGACTCATAAAACTAGGACTAAAGACACTTGATCAAATGCAAAGTAATAATACTCAGACTCTAAATTTGTTCGTCATCCTTGGAAGCCGAATAGTCATCGTTGAAAATTACTAAACAACAATAAAAATTGATGAGAACATCCTCCAGTCATTAATAGGGAGTCTTGAAATCGGCAATAAATTTATATATCAGTATCTAGGTAGTCGATCGTCAACCGTGAAATCGACAACTTGACCATTGAGTCGACAACTCTCTTATGCAATCGACATATTCAACATGAACTTGTCGACAAAGTCCGATGTTCTCGCATCATTCTCCCTAGGTTAAGAAGATTTGTCCTCAAATCTTGTCACGGCTTCAATTCCGAGACAGCCTCTCCAATGAACTAGACAATACATCAGCTTTATACTAACAGATATCTTCAAAGCATGTTGAAAAACTAAAAATATGTCCAACATATTTTGCAAATTGGTGAACACTTTGAGAGAGAATGCTTCAGAGCATCTGAAATGAAAGTGGCAGGTAATGTCTCCGGTTGTTATAGTCATTCCCTCTTCGTGTATGACCTCAGGATTTGCCTCAATAATTTTATTTGGAGAATCACTATCAATAATGTTACCGATGGTGTCTAGATGAGAGGCATCTCTACTTCTTCAATTTGTTCGATGATCTCATCTTGCTCATTGGATTCAGACTCTACATGGTGTGGATCTTGTTGAGTCTCTTGAAGTTCCGAATCAATCTTCTTGATTTCTTGAATAGTGATAACTTTATGGTTAGGACAATCCCCTCATAGATGCCCGTATCCATAACATTTGAAGGACTTGCTATTTTCACCATTCGATTCTTTTTGGAGCTCTTTATCGAACTCGGGGGGGGGTTATCCATTTCTCTTTCCTATTTTGAAAATTTCTCGACTCGGTTGAAGTATAGTCGAAGAAATATGTACCTTTAGTTGAAGGCTCAGCCGAAAATCTCGTACCGCCCTTTAATCGTTTCTCTAAGAGAGTGAGGTCTCTTTACATTTGTCGACCTTGAAATCGATAACTTTACCATTAAATCGACAACTCTCTTGTGCAATCGACATCTTCAATATGAATTTGTCAACTTGTCGACAAGGTCCGATGCTCCAGCATCATGCAGTTTGTATTAAAGTGATTGTCGCAGATAATGCCAACAAAGAAAATGAGACCGATTATATGCTAGTGAAGAAGGAATCATAACACCAAAAGAAATGATGAAAAAGAGAGAGTTAAGTCAAAGCGGGTATCCTATCCCGTGATGGCGAGAATTCCTTCACTTGAGTCTCAATAGCCCAAAATAACAAGAGCCCCATTTAACTAACTTAAATTGTGCACAAATTATGAGGTGCCATGTAAAGCACAATAATATTTTTATTAGTCTCGAAAACAACATTTCTAATGTTTTTGTAATTTGAAAATTTAATGGATGGTTCTAGTGACATTAATAAACTCTTTTCAATGATATTATTTTCATACTTGTTATTTTACTTTAGTAGTTATTTTTTCAGATTAATTTTGTCTTGCCCTATTTCTTTTTGCTATACGACGTAGCCAAGTTTATTCCTGATTTTCCAAAGAAATTGAGCAAAAAAAAGTTGGTGCTGGAGATAGCATCGTTCACAATTTTCCTTCTTTTAGTCATTGATTTTTTTGGTAAGCAAACATGTGGGGTTCGCCTTCAGAAATGAACAAATAGCAAAGTTTATTTCCTACTTCATTATTTTATCTTAGTTTAATTGCATTTAGCTGCTAGCTAGTCAGTATTTCTATGTTTAGTGCCAAATTTATGATCTATTTCCTAGAGTTTCCTAGGTTTCTCTGAGCACAACTACAACCGTCTAGAAGTTCGTTAGGTGAACTCTTCGGGTGGTTAAGATATGTGGCCATGAATAATTTCACAGCTACGACAAGAGCAAGAATCAAACTTGTTGATACAATTAAGGATAGCTTATAATTAGGCTCGTCTTATTGGTAGAAAAATTCTCAGATGATCCCGGTGCATATGAACTCAATGCATTGGAGAGTCCCACATGAGATCCAAATGATCCAAGAGCTTGCATCATGAACTCACATGTACCCAGTGTAAACAAGAATGTCTCAACCAAAATACGATAATAAAAGGTTGTTGTACTCTTGTACTTTGGTAAAAATCAAATTACGACAATAAAAATTTGTTGTATATGGCCAACTCTACCTCACCCTCCACTAAACTACCGACATCCTAACTTTGGCTAACTCTACTTCACCGCTACTATCAATTCCTACTTTTGATGAAAGCAACTATGACTGCCGGAAATAATTACATCCTTGATAGCTCAAGATTTGTGTAGACATGAGCAGGTCCTTAAAAGGCTCAAGGAGAGACAGGGGAAGGAACTCCCCGGTATGGTGTAGAGATCTCCCCGTAAGTTCTCTCCGTATTCCGTCTCTCCAGGGAAGACAAGGGCCTCTAGCAGGGGAAGGTAGACCCCTGGTCAATTTTGATTGGCGACTACTGGGTAGGCAGGTATAGTTACCTCCCTCGCTTGGAGTCATGGAAGGGAAGCTTCGGCTTCCTGCTAAGCGGACTTGTGCTTTGCACAGTGTCTGATAACTGACTTGTCCACCTAGTAACCCTGGTTATCAAACACTATGCGAAGATTTGTGGGACGTTGTCCACTAAACTACCGACATCCTAACTTTGGCTAACTCTACTTCACCGCCACTATCAATTCCTAACTTTGATGAAGGCAACTATGACTGCCGGAAATAATTACATCCTTGATAGGTCACGATTTGTGGGACGTTGTATGTAGACAAGGGCTATGTTGCCATGAAAGAAGGCGCAAGCGTTCCCGCATATCAACAACAAAAGAATGTAAAAGATCTCCATGAGTGTTGTGGCTAAATATCCAACCGGGAGGGAGGGAGGGGGCGGTGTGAATTGGTTGATATACGAAACTTGATAACTTTTATGGAATTATTAAGATCAACTTTAATAAACGCATAAATTACTTAACAAATGCAAGAGTAAGCTGGTGATATCAAGTGCAATCTACTTCTATCAACCAAATATAAAACGAAGAGAGATAGAAGAGTTGCATGTAGATTTTGTAGTGATTTGGTTTAGATCAAGTTTACGTCCATTCTCTTAGCCACCAACAAGCCCGATTTTACTAACATTTATATGAGAGGTCACGACGTAGCCTATGCCGCTTCTTCTGAAAGTTGGTTCTCAAGCACTACTACCACACTCTCGAAAGAGATTAAAATCAGTGAATCACTCTCAATAAAAACGAACTGTTCGCTCAATAACACAAGGTTGATCTTCTGATATATCGATTTAGCCATTGAAGATAAGCAATATAATCACTAGGAGATCTGGTCATGCATACAATCCTAGTAATAGTTTGATTCCATGAATAGATTTGTCTATATTAAGAAATTATCCTTTAGGAAAATTTGATTGACAGCTTAATGTTTCTCCTCCGTGTATTAATTCCGAAGGGGAAAATTGTCTAAAAAATCCTACAGATATTGCACTTTTGCCAATTCAGTCCTAAGCTTTTTAATAGTGCCAATTGAGTCCTAAACCTTTACATATTTTGCCAATTAAGTCATCCAGTCAATTTTGGCTAGAAATCGCTGACGTGGACACTGGCCATCCTACGTGACTCGGCCGATGTTGATGTGGACAATTTTCGAAAATATTTTTTTTTTTTCAAATTCTTTACTTTTACTTTTATTTTTTATTTTATTTTATTTTCTTCTCCCTCCGCCGATAGGCGGGCCTGGGCCATGGCCAGTGATCGGCCAAAGTCAACTACCGGCAATGGTTGCCCTCATTGGAGGCCAATGAGGGCCGGCCACACTAGGTCCGGGGAGGGCGAGCCTCACCCGAGGCCGGCTCTCGTTGGCCTTTTGGCGAGGGCGAGTTTCGCTGGCCTTCGGTGTCGACCAAAGATCACTCTTGCTCGAGTTTAGAAATAGACTCGTCTTGAACACTTCCGAGTCTTCAAAGCTAGTACAGTAGGACCGAAGTGCCGGTTCATGGAGCGGCGTGACGTGCATGGACGGCCTTGAGCTATGAGTCGATCTTTAGCGGAATCGATGGTTCGTCGTGTCTCTTCAGGCTCGAATTCCTTCGAAGCTCGAACTTGGCTTTCAACGACTTCAACTCCGCGGCGATTCCGCCCGCTCTCACTGGTCTTTGGCACGGGTGGGAGAGGACATGTAACATTTCTAGGTCTCTAACAAGGTGTTGATTTCATAAAGAAGCAAGAGAGATCTTACCATTTGTCTACCAATAAGGCTGATGATAAGCTCAAACCTATGAAGCACCGACACTCTCCGAGGGCTTCCGTGTCGTGTCCGACATTCTTCGACACTCTCGGACACTCTTCAACATGCGATTTGAATAGACATGTTGGACATTCTTTTTCATCCGAACAGATATGATCGTTCGGTGTTGAGCGAATAGACATGTTAGACCGACGAACATACATGTTCGTTCAGAATAAAGCGAACGAACACGTTTGTTCGAACAGAACAAGAACAGTTTGTCTTTTTGGTTCGCATCCCTTCATCAATAGACATGTTCTGCTTCGTGACTCTTCACTTCATTGTCTATAAATACAAAGATGGTCCGTCACTTTCAAAACTGATCATTTTTTCACCAGTCATTACTCATCTTCATTTGTGCGATTATTCTACAAATTTGCGTTCGAAGGAGTCCTTTGAAGACGTACCGCTTCAAAGGAACGCGATCCGTTCTATCCTGGGAGACAATTGTCCGACGTCCTCGGGTACAGATTGAGGGGGGAAATTCGTCTTAAGGACACAACGACTTTCGTTGGGCTCGGATCAATATTCTGATTTCTACTTCGCGTTGGCTGCAAGTTAGTCATTTGTTCACATGTCTTTCGGTACGGACTTAGCAAAAGAGAACAACAAATGCCACATATGCTCAAACTCACCTCAGAAGGCGTGGATTTGTCTAGTGGTGTCGTTTGTTTGCCCCTTGATGAAGGTTCGGATTTGTCTAGTGGTGTCGTTTGTTTGTCCCTTGATGAAGGCGCGGATTTGTCCCTGACGGTAGATTATTTTTTCTGCTTGTGCAACATTTTTGGATTTCTGCTTATACGATGACCATTTAGAGGCCCATTATCTTATCCAGAAATGTTCCTTGATTTTCTGTTGTCATGTTACCATATAAAACAAAGTTGGGATCGATCCACGTCCGTCCACACGAGTTTGTGCTGTAATGAGAATTTCGGCTTTTTGTGATCTATATATGGATTAAATTCTAGTGTTTGTTCATTTGTTTGCAATTTGGTGTTGTAGATCGAGTTGCAACAAAAAAAAATAAATTTGGTGTGCTTTAACGACCATTGTTTGAGTTGTGACATTATCGCATACCGTACTAAGAGACACTATCATTGACATAATCAAATATGCTCCAAAGCTATAATACTAGAGAGTTGAATGATTTTCAAGAAATTTATACTTACGTGTGATTAAATGGTGATTTTCAATTATTGAGAAAATTACCAAAAAAGTCCTAAATTTATTACAATTTTGCCAATTCAGTCATATACCTTTTTTTTTTTACCAATTGTGGAAGTGCAGTGATGTATGCAGTTGAGGCATCCTAACAGACCGGTAGACTTGAACCTTGTTCCTACAAGACTCGATCATTCAGTTCATCTGGCCAATTTTGGACGAAAATGGCTGACGTGGCGTGGCCGGCAATTTGACGTGCCAATTTTTAATAACATTTAATTTTTTTAATTTTTCTTTTTTTTCTTTTCGTTCTTTCTTTTTGTTCATTCACCAACTGTGACCTCCGGCGATACTCGCCAGCCAGAGCTCGCCTGCCACAGTTGGTAAATGTAGGGAAAAGGAAAGAAGGAAGGAAAAGAAAAAAGAAAAGGAAAAGGGAAATAAATATAACAAATTAATTAAATAATTGAAAACTATTAAAAAATTAAAAAATTTATCCACGTTAGCGCCGGCAGCGCCACTTAAGATGGTCGACGTTCACGTCAGCAATTTCGGCCCAAAATTCGTCGGATGAACTAAATTGGCACAAATGCAAAATATCTAGGATTCAATTGGCCAAAAAAAAAAACTTTAGGACTAAATTGACACAATTGCAATAAGTTTAGGATTTTTTTGATAAATTTATTCGCACGATA
The DNA here is from genome assembly GCA_029784005.1 of Lenwebbia sp. NSW1173648. Lineage (NCBI taxonomy): Eukaryota > Viridiplantae > Streptophyta > Magnoliopsida > Myrtales > Myrtaceae > Lenwebbia > Lenwebbia sp. NSW1173648. Next base: position 6,707,198 of record JARCGZ010000011.1, read on the forward strand.
TTTTCTCCTGTAGTGTCACTAGTGTGTATAAAAATATACAAATCAGCCGATGTGATTGGCTTGGTCATTGAAGATAAAACCAATTGTATATCAACAATTCAACATATATTGGGATCCATCTGTTTTTCATATGAAAATCTATGAATTCAATGATTTAGATGAATATCGAGTGTAAGCATCCGATTCACGTAAAAAAAATTCCCGTTTTGAGAACAAGATGGATGACCACTACTGTGCCACCAGAATGGTTGGCTGGAATTGCCGATGAACTTGCATCAAAATCCCAACCACCTCTGTAAATAAAACAAAATACTCTCACTACATCACACTTGTTTCACAATTTAATTTAATTTCATTGGTTAAAATCTATATTGCGTACCCACTTCAACATATTCTAGTCATATGAATATGGAAAGATTGTGTGGCGAATCACACACAGTAACTGAAAACAAGCACACATCTGGATCACATGATTATCGGGAAACGTACTAAAAAAATCGGTGTCAATTCAGTCCTAAATTTTTTAATTGGACTAATTTAATTGTAAATCTTTTTTGCATTGGTACCAATTGAGTCCATTAGGTCAATTTCCACCGGAAATTGCTGACGTGGTCACCGCCCGGTGCTGACGTGGACGTTTTTAATATTATTTTGATTTTTTTCATAATTATCTTGGTTCTTCTTTCTTTTCATTTTCTCTTCTGCGCTTTACTTTTTTTTTTTTTTTTTTTTTTTGCTGTTGACCGGCAAGGGCCGCCTGCCAACCCTTGCTGGCCACACACGAGGGCCATGACGTCCTCGCCAGATCTAGGCTAGGTGAAGGCGTCGCGGCCCTCGCTTGGTATGGGCGAGGCCACAACGCACAAATCGGGGGCGAGGGCTTTGCGACACTCACCCCGATCCGGCGAGGGCCAGCGTGGGCGTCCCAAGCCCTTGAAAAGAAAAAGAAACAAAGCACAGAAAAAAAAAAAAAGAACCAAAAAAATTATCAAATATTTAGCAAGTATTTGAATGGTCGAGCCTGAGAACTCGACCCTGTTCAAGGGACAGGAGAGGATGGCCTTCAACCAAGTGGTGCCAGACTTGGGGGTAGTGATGAGGAGGACGCCGGTGTCTTGGGCTCGAAAGTGGTCTTGGCAAGCGAGGATGCCGTTCAAAACCTTCGGGGAATACCAGAAGCCTTGGTACTGGTGGAGAGAGGTGGTGATCCAGCCCTTTCTCGAGGGAGGGAGGGAAGGAGGTCTCGGCATTTTTGGGAGATGTCATCTTCTTGCAAGTAGTTTGCAAGGGAAAGAAAGGGGGTTAGCTTAGGGTTTCAGTGATCCCGTTCAATAGAGAGGCTTATTGCATTAGAAGATTCGTATAGCTGGTCTCTTATTGCTCTTGAATTAAGTTAGAAATCCTTCGAAAAGGCTTTAGCTAACGCCCTTTTTTTTTTTTTTTTTTTTTCACATATACAGGTGTTTTATGATATATTCACGGCTCACATACGCCATGTTCGGTCAGATTGATCTGTTTTAAGATGTTAGAATTTACTCTCGCTTACATTCAGATATCTAATCGCATCTTCATCTCAAAATATGTTAGAATTTACTCTCGCTAACTCCTTGCATCCGCAACTTCTGCTTTAAATTCTTCGGTGTGCCCTATTTATTCGAACTTTCCACATAGAGCACTTCTATATCCTAGCATCACTCATTAATTTATGTATTCAAATTGGTTACAACGACTTTTAGGACGATGCATTTGTCTACCTAACACGAACATACCAAAAGTGGACGGGCTAGGTTATCTTAGTGAATCTTCTTACGGCAAAATTGAGTGTGTAACACTGCGACACAGTGTCAACGTCCCATGCATATTGAAAACCGCTATAATACACGCAAGTTCAGACTCAAGGATGTCGCAGTTGTCATTGTCTTTTAAGATTAAATTAAAAATAGAGCATCTGAATGAATACATATTTTTTTCTTCTTGCCGTTCAAAATCAGGTGCCCGTATTCATGTACCTTATGATCATCGCTTAAAATAATCTAAACTAACCTTGTTAGGTCGACTATCCGACCCTGGTTTTAAATCTTCTGTAACTAACATCTCCATCTCAACCAGCAAAGATTAAAAATGCAGAAGTTTGTAGGCATTACTTTCTCTAGTGCGAGGCTTATTGCATGAGAAGATTCATTTGCTGGATCCATTTTTGCTCTGGAATAATGTTAGAAATCTGAAAGGGCTTTAGCTAACTCCTTGTTTAAACATATGTCATGATAACCGTCTTGATGGAAGAAGTTATATGAAGGGGTGCGAATGGGAGTATAAATAGGTCTAAGCGAAACTGAAGGTTGTGAATGTGGCATGCCCAATGATCGCCATAACCGGAATTGAAACACTACATGAAAGAAGAGAGGAATGGCGTGCACCTTTGTCTAGAATCTGTCGAAACTCAATGCGGAACAACGACAATTCAGAACCCAAGCGCTTCCCCTCTATTCCTCTTTGGAACACTGGCGGAATGAGAGTGCCACTCATGAACGGGTGCGTTCTTCCTTGATGTGAGTTCATTTGTGCATCTAAGGGTAGAAGAGGGACTTGAGCGCTATTTATAGAGCTTCCAGCCACAGGCCCTTTCATCACGGGCCGGGCCAAACTCGGCCCACACTAGCCGATCCATATTAAATCGATTAAGAATTCTTATATCTTACTTTATTAGACCAACCCGTAAAATGGTAAATATCAATTTCAATTAATATAAACCCACATTAGAAAAACTCTTACACAAACCCCCTCATCGGTGAACACACCGTCGACATTGAGAGGGCAATTGGTTAGAAATGCCCATTTTTAAGGCTCTGCGAATCTGATTTTTCTATCTAGCTTCATCAATGGCTTGAGGTCAGTACAGAATTATCCATGAATGAATCGGGATTTCCAGTCCTTAGATTTCCAACATGGCACGGTTCAGGAGAGCAAAGAGGATGGCCTTTAGCCAGGTGGTGCCGGATTTCGGGCTGGTAACGAGGAGGATATCAGAGGGGTGAGCTTGGAAGTGGTTTTGGCAAGCCAGGACACCGTTCAAGAGCCAAGTGGGGAACCAGAAGCCCTGGTATAAGCGGAGAGAGATGGCGATACAGCCTTCTTCAGAAGGGAGAGAGGATAGCAAGTCTTTGCATGCTTGTGACATGTCGTCGTCTCGCAAATACTTTGCATGGAAAGGACGAGGAGGTTGAGAGGCTTGCATTGTGGTGATGGTGGAGGAGGAGCAGGAGGTGGAGAGTTGGAGTGAAGGATTATTCTTGCTAGCCAGCTATAGAGCTCGATTGGGAACGGGTTAGTTGATGTTTGGTGGCACAATGACGTAATATAGAGACTTCTTTCCTAGCAACCATATGTTGCATTTGGATGCGCAACAATAACCATAGACGGTTTTAAAATAAGTCAACCGATATTCCTTTTATCTTGGTTAACGTGCCTAAAAATGTAAAAAGTAGAGCTTCACTTTACCAAAAGATTAACCTTCCCGGACAAATGTTGTATTGGCTACAATGTGGGGACTTCTTACCTCTATATTTTTGAATTATTAGCTTGATTTGTAATGCCAGGATACCCTAAGTAGTTGTACTTTATCTGCTTTATAATATTTATATTTTACACAAAATAAAAGGCTTCTTGCAAGAGAAAGACCGTTGCGGGGATAAGGTCTGAAAAAAAAATCCATGAAGATGGTATTGGGTGTCTCTAATAGTTTACATATTAAATGTTATCTACATATTTCTATAAACAACTTTGCACTCAAAACTTTTAATACTCCTAGCACTATTAATGCTTTCATATAACCAACTTGGTATGCTAGATTTAATATTGTCAAGGTATAATTTATTTTGGGATAAGTGCACTTGAAGTTCTAAAACTTATCATAAAATTACAATTGAGTCCTAAAATTTTCAAAAGGCGCAATCAAGTCCTAAAACTTGTAAATCTGTCACAGGTGTATCAGTTTGGGGGTTTTTGTGATAAAAAAATGGTTTTGAGTAAATCTGTCACACGTGTACAAATTTGGGATTTTTAGTGGTAGTAACCTTAAAAAGTAAACTACATGCAATGAATGGGATGCACTTGTTAATCTACATGACGTGTTAAATCATGTGACCCTAAAACATGCGATTACTACATGACATGTAATATATGACATGGATATTATAAAACTAACAAAATTATATATGAGATATGCATGCAATATCTTTATGGTTTGACTTTTGAGTTATTATAAGAAACTGTCTAATTTACATGATGACCTAATTTAAATAGAGAAATAATTTTATTAAATTTTAATCGAAATTAGGTAATTTCCTAATTACTACATGATTCCTAAATATATGGAGTTCTAAAGTAGGAAAGTAGATGAATGCAATTTATCTTAAATTCAATGCAATTTTTTTCATAATTTTTATAATAGGAATATTATCGACGTATAATATATAACCCTACATGATTCGCGATATATTAAACATTAACCACGACCAAAATAAGAATCAAATTAATATTAGCCAATGTAGGGTACAATATGGCGGGGGTGGTTGTGGAATTTTTCAACCAAACCTCTCAGCTTTAATTTTTTTTTTTTTTCAGGTCGAACTCAGCTTTGATGAATATGCATTGCATCGGCTATATTATAATTTAATATAATATTGTTTCCCCAAGTTGCTAGGGACGTCAATTAGGACATGTAAACTTAATACAATATGGCGGGGGTGGTTGTGGATCTTTTCAACCAAACCTCTCAGCTTTAATTTTTTTTAGGTCGAACTCAGCTTTGATGAATATGCATTGCATCGGCTATATTATAATTTAATATAATATTGTTTCCCCAAGTTGCTAGGGACGTCAATTAGGACATGTAAACTTAACTGGCCTGCGCATCACGCCAGTACATAACCTAGTACTTGTTAGGTAAGGACTCATAATGAACATTTATGGGAAACCTAAACAAAGAAGAAATGGCAAAGGATGACACCTAATTTGTTTAAATAACCAATTGCGGTTCTTCATATGATTAGGTCAAATATAATTTGGTGGAAAAATTCTTACTACGCACGTCTAGCATTACTCAGCTATACTACTATACAAAGAAAAATCCAGGAGAAGGATCCCCTCTATGTTCCCATTTTCACCTTGATAAATTAGATTCTACCAACAATTCAAAGAAAAATTGAAGGACAAAATTTTAATAGCATAATGAGGATGCGACGGGCATGCTCTACGGATCTACTTCTTATCAGCTTCAACTCTTATCACAACTAATTAGATAGGCATGATTTGCAAAATTCACCTTTCTATTCCTTGTAAGATTTACTAGAACAAGTTTGTTTTATTGAAGGGCTTGTAATATGTGAGAATTCCAAGATATTGTACATGATATAGTCATGTAATCTAGCTAAATGCTCGACTTTGGAGAGTTAGCATGTGCATTTTGACATTTCTATCATTTTATCTAGTGGAGTTCATTACTATAGTATAAATCTTCGTCATGTCAGCTAAAAAGAATTAAGGACCATACTCTTCTCACTAGAAAAAGGAAGGACAGTACATTCATATAAGCACAAGTACTTTCTTATAATTTTAACATTGCGATGCACATATCTGAACCTCATCGCCGTGACACCTCCCTGAGGCCAACCGTACATTGGCCATGGTGATTATTATTGCCATCATCATAAACTCAAGTCTAGGTCAAACCTTCAACCCTGAACCGTGCATCTTCTCTTGCACGACACGGTCAACTCTCTCCCCCATCTCGACACTCATGTAGTTCGCCCAATCCCCGACCTCGCCTTTCCTGAAGTACGACTTGGTCTCTTGTCCGGTCGATAACTTCCCGCTCTTGTTCACCTCCAACATGCTCAAACTATCGAAGCTACACATCCTCACTATGACGTCCACGGTCCCATCTCTCAGCTCTTGTTCGCCGAACGGACACCCCAAGAAGTCGGCGAGTCTCTTGACATGAGCATGCGGGTCCTCTTTCATGTCCTCGTACCTCAAGAACAGCACCTTCTCGGGCGTCTCCAAGCTGGCCTTGTAGTATCCCTGCACGTGGTCCCAGTAGGGTCCAAACGGGCTCACGCCCCGGCAGAAAGCGTCGAGGCACTCTGCAAGCGGCAACTCGCTCGTCGCTTCGGACCTCAGCTTGTTGACGAAGTGCCAGAGCGAGACCAAGGTGTCCTTTGGGTTCCGGCATAGGTACACCAGCTTACACCCAGAATCGTTGACCGACTGCGGGAGTGATTGATATGGCAAGTGGGTAGCGAAGAGCCTCGGGGGTGGTAGTGAGGTGAGGTTGGGGATCTCTTGCCCGAAGTAGAGCTTGAGCTCCAAGAATGGCACGAGGTCGTGGGGGCTTTGGGTGAGGAGAGGGTGTTGTTGCATTGAACCCGAGTACTTGGCCCGGTTCGAGAGACAGAAGAGGAGGGCCTTCAACCAGGTGGTGCCGGACTTGGGGCCAGTGATGAGGAGGACATCGGTTTCTTGGGCTCGGAAGTGGTCTTGGCAAGCGAGGACGCCGTTCATGAGCTTCGGGGTAACCCAGAAGCCTTGGTATTGGTAGAAAGAGGGGGTGATCCAGCCTTTTTCATGAGGGAGCGAGGGAAGGAGGTCTCGGCATTTTTGGGAGATTTCATCGTCTTGCAAGTACTTTGCTTGGGAAGGTTGAGAGGGTGTCATGGTGGAGGAAGTGAGGGAGAAACTCCAGAGGGAAGAGGGTGTCATGGTGGAGGAAGTGAGGGAGAAACTCCAGAGGGAAGGGTTACTTAAGGCTCGGCAAAGGGACACAAGGGGGTTAGCTTATGCTGCCAGTAATAACGTTAAATAGAGAGGCTTATTGCATGAGATGGCAATGTTGGTCCCATACTTTAATTTTTCTGTAAAATGAAATAGGCCAAATTAGGTTAATTTTGCATTTTCCCTTTATTATTGCAAAAATAAAATAAAATTAAGTATATAATAGAAAAAAGTAAAAGAAAAGAGCAAATAAAAATAAGAAAATATATTTAAAAAATAAAATGAAAAAGTGTACGGCCGAATCTCATGGCGGCCCACTCATTCACCCCCCCCCCCCCCCCCCCCCCCCCCCCTTATCTTCTGACCTCATTATCCGATGGTCAACAGATGTATCTTCTGACCTCATTATCCGATGGTCAACAGATGTCGGACAGTCATCCGATGGTCAACAGATGTCAACATGATGTTGACGGACACTCATCCGATGGTCAACAGACGTCCGACACTCATCCGTTGGTCAACAGATGTCTGGAAATCCAACAAGTGGTCATCGCTCACGCTCGAACAAGCCATTGACACGCAGGTCGCATAATAAATTAATTTAACTTAACTACAACTCTGCTAATCAGCCGAGAGAAACAAGTAATCTCGCCTCGGTCAGCACGCTCAACTGGCAGCTTAAAGATGAATCCCACTTGTTATTCCCACTAATCAATCGATGTGGGATTCCTTGCTTAAAGCCTTCAGCCCTCATCCTGGCTTCTTGAAGAGAATTCTCGCGTCTCTCTTCCTTACCAAGCGATGGGGGACTCGTCCCTCACCTCCTGGACACTGACTGTGAGAGAGAGAGCCATATACTTGTCAGTTCAACGTCGGCTCCCAGACTCAATGCCGCTATTGGAGAAGAAACAAAGACCAGACAACACGATCAAAGAGATGGGTCTTCACGATTCCATTGACACGAGAATAGGAGGTTAGGGGAAACAAAGGCCTCTGCAATGCCCAAAAGAGGAGGGTCAGCATCTGCCCGGAGATCTTGACTCGCCCCAACCTTCGCTTTCTCGAGGAGCCCACAAGCGGCCTCGACGGCGCAGCGTCATACTACGTCATGAGACGAATAGTTAGTCTCGCTCAGCAAAATAAGATGACGGTGTTTGAGCTTTTCAAGAGCTTGTGCCTTCTCTCTCTCTCGGAAGAACAGTCTATTTTGGTCTTTCCAGTGAAGCAACTCAGGTAGGTTATAGTTTGTGCATAACCTCATCTTTTGCGGTAGTCAACAAGTAAAGGTGATTACCGAGCGAATGAACATTGAATTCTATACAATGTAGTTCTTTGCACTGAATGGTTTCCGATGTCCAAGTCTGCAAAATCCATCTGATCACTACCCAAGGACATCAACATTGATTTTGACGAGGTATGAGGGTGAAGTTTTCCAAGCTATCAACGCTAATAAAAATGATAATTTATCATGTATATATAAAAATACGCATTTAATATACAAAGTGTCCTAACGTGTCGAAATTCTTTATTTTTTGAAAAATGACTTGTCGACTTGTCGCGTGTCGGTGCTATTTATGTTCTGACAGGAAAGAAAATAGAGAGAAAGGGAAGCAGAATAGAAGAGAACGAGAGAGCTCTCGTTTTAAGAAAACTCGGGGAGCTCAGGGAGGGCGAGCTTTAGAGAATAGAAAGAGAAAATAAACACCAGAGAAAGAAGGAGCGAGAGACCGAGCAACCACTCGTCGGTCGCCACCATCGTTGCCCAAGGACCCGACCTCGTGGCAACCGGCGATGGTGGCATGGCCGTCGTGGAAGTAGCAGAGTGTGAGACGTCTCCCACGCGCTATCCCTGCAACGTTGAACCAACCCTGGTGTCACCTACAATTTTCTGCCATTCCTTGGTTGCCAGCTGCGACTACTAGGTGCCATCCGACGGAAGCCTCCATTTACCGATGCCATCTTCTCGCCAAACCAGAGGAGGCGACGACGAGTGGTGGCTGTTGACACCTGAATTTTAATCACTTTTTAATTTAGAAAATTAATTAAAAATCAAGAAAAATTTAATTAATTCAAAAATCGACTTTGGAACCCTTGGCCAAGCATAAGGAACTAATTTCGAGCAAAAAATATTTTTCAAATTTTTGCCGAATTTTTGGAATTTCTTTTTATTTAAAAATAGCCGAAAATTTAAAAAAAAAATACCAAATGATACCAAAAAAATCTGGAAAAATAGTCAAAAATTTTCTTGTAATCCCATTTGCGTTTGGCAACTCTAAATTTTTTAGGATTCAATTCGGGCCACGGAAAACCCCCACCGGTTTGGTAAAAAAAATTCAGTTTCACGAAATTTAAAGCCGATTGAGCAAAATTCGCTGCCACTGTAGGGACCTAATGACTGTCTAGATCCAGGAACCATTCTCACTTTTGCAAACAATGATCTAAAACGGGCCGAACCGGCCCATATTTGTCCGTCGATTCAATTGAACCGACCTGGCAGCGACATAGCACAGAAACGAAGCAGCAGCATGAGCAAAGCGGGAATGGCTATCCTTCCCTTTCCATCCAACACCACACCCAAGGCCTGAATTCATCCATATCTAGCTTAGTTTCTCTTCCCCAGGGTTGCATCAAAGGCCCCATTTTTCCGCCTTTTGCGTGCTCTCTTGGGAAGGGGACGGAAGCAGACTCAGACAGAGGGAAGAGAGGCGAGTTCCAAGGTTGCAGGGACGGAATTCCAAGGTGAGTTGGCGTGAATAAGGAAGGAGAGCTTGGCGTGAAGAGGAGGAGACCAAGAGGGGCGAAAGAGAAAAAAAAAAGAAACGAAAAAAAGAAAAAAAGAAGAGTTGGTGAGTGAGTGCTTGGAAGAGAAAAGAACATCAACAGAAGAATAGGCTCGAGGGGGGCGTGAGAGTTCAGTAGAGGTGTCAAATGGATGGGTTGGGTCGAGTTTGGGTTGGGTCGAATATGATCCGACCCATATTGACCCGTCTAACCCGTTTTGACTCATATTCAATGACCCATACTCGACCCGACCAGCAACAGATCCATACCCGACTTGACTCGTTTTGATCCATATTACCAAATCACACTAATATTATAAGAAAACCTATATAACTCATTTAACCTATTTTAAGCTCTTCACATGTATATGTTACTAGATAAAAACTTCACATAAAAAAAGAGTAAATTAAACAATAAAAAAACTAGTAAATAAAATAAAAAATGATATTACTAAAATAATTTCATGCAATCAAAAATCTAGTGAAATTTTTTCCTATTTTTTTTCTAAATTTTTTCTGATTTTTTTTCCAATTTTTTATTCAATTTTTTTAAAAAGTATTTTTTATTTTATTGTCTTTTTCATTTTTCTCCGTCGACCGGTGGACGGTGGCGACGGCAGTGGTCGGTGGCTACCGGCGGCAGTGACTGGCAGCAGGCGGCAGCGGTTGGCCAACAGTTTTTATATTTTTCAATTTTATTTTTCTTTTCTTATTTCTTTCATTCACTTATAAAAATAGAAATTTTTTTAAAAAAATAATAACCAAGTTGAGCTTTTGAGGCCCTTGGCCCATTTGCAACTTGTGGGAGCTGGTCTATTCATCATGGGTCGAAAATCGGTCCAATATGGGTCGAAAATGAGTTTTAGTGTGTGATCCATTTTTAACCCATCCAACTTAAATTTTTTGGACCCATTTTCATTCGGCGCTTTAAAAACTCAGAACTCATATGTAACCTATTTGTCCAAAATATGGGTCAAAATGGGCCATTGACCCATATTGACAGCTCTAAGTTCAGGGGATACAGAGAGAAAAAAAAAAAGGAAGGAGAGAAAGGCTCTCGGTTTTGGGAGAGCTCTGAGGAAACCGAGAGCTGAGTAAGAGCTATGGTCTTAAAAACACAAGGTGGGGGGATCGTGAAGTACAAAAGAGAGAACTGAGAGAAAGGAGGAGGGTGATTTCACTTCCTTCCAAGCAGTTCCCGTCCAACGCTTCCCGGAAATCGCCAAAATCGGGATGGGCCGCGTCCCCGCTTGATTCAGCCTTGCCGATCGGAGAAACCAAGAGGCCGTCTTTCGCCCGGATCTCCTCTTTCAAAGCTAAGTTTGCTCAGATTTTCTGAGTCCCATCTTTCTTCAGTTCCCGCTTTGGTTTCCTTCTTCCCTTCTTGTATTCCCAATACTTTCGTGTTTCCGCAGCTCCATCTTCACTTGTTGACCAAAGGAGGCGTTTACCAAGAGAAGACGGAGAGAGGAAGAAAAAGAGAATCATTTGGGGAGGGGGGCACGCAAGGAGAGCTCCTTTGAGAGGAGGTTTTCCTCAGTAAAAAAAACCAGGGAGAAGGTCCAAAAGAGCAGTGAGGCTCTGGTAACGGAAAGAGGAGGGTCCGGGGGCAAGCGAGAGCTGAGCTGAGGGAGTGAGAGTTCACGGAGGAGCTCGGCAGAAAAGGAGAAGTTGAAGGAAAGAAGGCAGAGGTTGAGGAGGCCAGAGAGAAACTGAGAGCAGCTCTAGTAAAAAAAGAGGGAAACGAAAGGGAGTAAGCTCCAAGCTTCACCGACAGAGAGAGCTAAAAAGACCAAAAGAGAGCAAGCTCGAGAGCTTGGTTGAAGACCACAGAGCAAGACCGAGACAAATCGCTTCGCGTGCATCGCCCGAGCCCGGCCGGCCGTAGCTCGTCTTGCCTCGCGCTCACCCCGTGGCGGCCATCCCCGAGCCCGCTCTTGGCTTTGGTGGCAAGCATAGCCCCGGCGAGCAGGCAAGCCATGACCGTACCGTCTCTGCTCTGGCCGGGTCTACGCTGGTGGCAGCTGTGACTTCGTTGGTCGCCAGAGGCGACGCGAGCTGGACAGTCGGACCAGCGGTGGCGTGGCGAAGACCAAAGAAGCCCGATCGGCCGACTACCACCTTTGAAAGCCGAAGCCCGGACCAGCAGCTCCCTCCTTCGGTCCAGGGGGAGAGAGAGAGGGAAGCCAGCGTCGAGACATCCTAGGCGGTCCAAGAGCAGATACCAGCGACGGCGCGCAAGCTGGACTGGTGGCAGTGTGCGAGCAGAACCAGACGGGGCAGTGGCGAAACGAGGGAGACTCGGCGGCGAATGGATTGGCACGGCCGAGTGTTGCAGAGGACCCGTACGTCTGGGGAAGAAGATGGTGAACAGGTTAGTCGTACGTTGTGGCCGAGCTTGGTCTGTTTGCGAATTGGGTCTGATTTAGTTTTGGGCCGCTCGAGTGGGCTGCTTTAGATAGAAAGAAAAGAGAGAAGCAGCTTGAGCCGGCTGCTTGTGGATTTAGGCATGGTAGGCTTAGCTGGGTTTATTTGGTTTCGGGCTGCCTTGCTTAGTCTGGGCTTTGTTTATTTTGGTAGGAGTCTGGGCCTGTCTTGGTATTAATTTAGGAGTTGGGCCTGGGGAGGTTTTTCGTCTTTTTCTTTAGTATCTTGTCCACGAATTGGGCTCATACCCTGAGCCCAATCCGTGTGTGCACCGAGGCCATGAAGGCCTGGGTTGGCCCCTGACCGGGCCGGGTTCTTGGACCCGGCTCGGATCTACCTGTTTAAATATTAAAAAAATAAAAAAATAAAAAAAATGAATTCGAAAAAAATATAAAAATTCAGAAAAATTCCAAAAAAATCACAAAAATAGGAAATTGCTAGATTGACCTTATTTTCTTAATTTTAGCCTTAGATTCTCCTAAAAAATGACGGTTTCGCCCCAAAATTGTCCCAAATTTTAAACACACCATTCTCTGAACTTTTAGGGTTTTACTAGAAATGTCGTGCTTGATTTGATGCGTTTTATTCGCATGTCATTGACTCTTCGATTGTGCACATTATATGCTTTCATCGCGATTGATAGAATAGACCCACATCTGCACGAGCACTTTAGAAAAACACCCAATTCGGTTATCGAAAGAGCGTCGTTGGAAACACCGGTCTAACCAAGTCCCCGGACCTTTAATCTTTGGTTGCGTAGAATCGAACGGCATCTCCCGACCGCTCGATGAGGTTTTCGGTCTGCCTTCCTCAAAGACCGGTGGCGACTCCTTTTTGCATGTATATATACACATGCCACCCGATCACACTAAGATCGAATCCGTTATAACCCTCCGCGATTTAGTATGGGCCTGAGAGTATGGGTGTCAACGGTTCAGTTCGGTTCGGTTTTTCTGAAAAATCGAACCAAACTGAACCGTTAGGATGAGCAACTAAATCGAACCGAATCGCAAACCAAACCGAATACGAACCGAACCGAAAATTCAATTCGGTTCGATTCGGTTCGATTCGGTTCGGTTCGGTTTTTCGATTTTCATTTCTATTTTTTCTTGGTTTTTTTTCCTTTTTTGTTTCAGATCTGACGTCGTCACCTGTTTGTGAACCAAGTTGCATCTGCTAAATGCACTTTGAAAAGCAAGATCATGATTTTTTCAATCTCCCATCAATTGATTAATCATCCACGAACCAGAGCCATCTCCGCTTCGACCGAATCGCATATACCCATGGCTTCTGACGTCCTTCTTTATTCCCTCTCGAGCTCTCCCCCTGTGAAATCTCAGTTCTACTTCTCTTTGTTTTTTCTTCTTTTGGTTCTCTCTTCTCAAACTCCTTTTCCTTTTATTTTTTTTTAAGCCCACGTTCTTTCAAGAAGAAGCAGATCCCATGACCACCTCCCCTGCTCACGCTGCTCCCTCTTTTTCCCTCAACTATTTTTGCTCTCTCTAGGTTGGACGAAGGATGGAATGAAGAATGAGCCCCCTCCTTTTGTGGGCTCTATGTTCTCTGTGAAAGAAGACCCTCTCGCTGCCCAGAAGAAGAAGAAGGCCACTCACGAGCTCTCCCTGTTTCTGGTTTTTTTTTTGCTTCTTTTTTTTGTCTTTTTCGTTTCTTCCCCCAAGCTTTTTTGACCTCCCCCTCTTCGATTTCTTGAACTTTTGCCAGCCAACCTTGTACTTTTCCCCCGCCCCAATAGATTCTTTTTTAGTCTTATCTCCAGCCATCTCAGCATTAGCGAGGGGCCGCGACCCCTTGCCCACGGCTGGTGAGGGACGCCGGCCGCCGGACCTCAGCCAGTGTGGGTGGCCCCTGGCCCTTTGCACCAAACGAGGGAAAAAAAAAGGAAAAATAAAAAAAATGATTATTTTTTCCAAATAGCTAATATCAAGGAGCAAGAAGAAATTTCGGTTCGCGATTCGGTTAACCGAACCAAACCGAAATAACCCGAACTGAATCGAAATGTGCCAAATTTTCGGTTCGGTTCGGTTAGCAGTTCGGTTTGGTTTTTCGGTTCGGTTTAGACGCCCCTACCTGGGAGCGCCCGAGCTAAGCCCGCTCTGGAGGCTTAGTAATTCATTAGCCCGATTCTTCTGAGATCGGGTCGTGACAATGGCCAATCAGTAGTGGTCTGATCACGTCGGCTCAGAGAGGTCGTCCTGCTCGGTGGAATGGCGGCAGCCCAGGTCGGGGGACGGTCTCCAGTGCCCGGCAGAGATTCTGGTGACGGTTGTGGACTGGTGACGACTAGTCAGTCTGAGTTGAAGCAGTTTCGTGGTTGCTCGTTCCTGGTCAAGTGGGGAGGACGTCGATGCAGACCCGAGCCGGTTCAGACGCCTTGAAAGGGAACCTGTGAAGAACAAGAACCCGTGAAGAAGGAGACCTAAACGTAGGACTAGGCTTCAGGGATTAAGCTGGGCCAGGTGAGTATACTCCTCCGGGTGGGCTTAGTTTACTTGTTACTAGGCTTGTTTTAAAACGAAAGGGAGCTTGGACTTGGGCCTAAGTGGCCTTGTCTTGTTGAGAGTCCATGGGGTCATGTTCTGAGCCCAGTCCGAGTGAGAACCCAGGCCATGGAGGCCTGGGTTCGGCCCTGCCCGGATCAGGTCGGGTATTTTTTAAAAAATAATAATAATGGAAAATAATAATAATAAATGATTAAAAATTCAGAAAATGCCAAAAAATGGGAAAAATAGAAAATGGGTGGGAAAATTCTTTTTGTCGATTTTCTCTAATTATGCTTTTATATGCTTAACTATTGACTGCTTTTCATGTTTTATTCGCATTACTTAGTTAGACTTCGTATGTGAATATTTGGATGACTGATTTGATTCGTAATATGTGTATTGGCGGTTAGATTAGCATAGTGATTAAGGTTTAAATGCGGGACGTCCGATTTATCCTTTGATTGACTGAACTTTGCTAATTATCTGCTTTGAGTGAATGCATGTTTTGAATGCTCGAATTCATGAAATTGATACTCCGATGCTGCAATCGATGACGATGTCCACGGAGATGACGGCTCATTGGGGTTTGGCGATAGCGGTCGACTGATGTCCATTTCGGTCCAATTTGTTGTATACCCGATCATGTCTCGAGTTTGAAATTTGGAATTGTAACCTGTATTAATTGGTTTGTGTGTTTACTTTCCAGTAGTTAGCTGCTTTCCATACTTGAGTGTTTATTTGCAGCACTGCATTTCGATAAATTGCTTGTTAAATCGCTTTCCTAGTGTTAAGGTAAGGATTCAGCTAGCAATTGCACGAAAATGACAAAAATATTATGCATGATCATCTAGTACTGGTTAGATACCTGTAGGCTTTGAATGATAAGTAGAATGTATGGTCACCTTCGAAAATATCAACTAGTTAGATACTCTAAGGGTGCTAATTAACTAATTAGCGTAAATAAGTCTCCGAACCTAGATACTCTGGTTGCGTAGGAATCGAGATAACACTTTCGTGTCTCGATTGGTTTCTAGCCGATCTCAAGAGGCTAGTGGAGATTCTTAGTAACTGTTTAGGTTGCTAATTACGAAAACGAAATCCAACATCACGCGAGGTAGGACTTGGGAGAGTGCGCCTAGACTGATAGGCAATACCTCTAAATCCGCTTGACCCTCGGGAGGGGGAAAAGTTAGGTCGTGACAAGTGGTTTAGCTTATGTTGCCAGTGATAATGTTAATAGAGAGGCTTATTGCATGAGAAGATTCATATTGCTGGTTCCATTAGTGCTCTTCAAATTATGTAAGAAATCCGGAAAGGCTTTAGCTAACTCCTTTTTTCAAATTTAGCGGGTGTTTAATAAGTTAATCGCTGTGTGTATAGGTCTTACTCGGTCAAATTGATATTTTTTGATACACAACATTCAGATATCTTATAACATCTTTTTATAACGAGATTTTCGAAATGCTTTTTTGTATTCCTCTCATCATCCGCAGCTCCTGTATTACTAATAAACTTGACAATGTTTCGTAATTAAGCTTTTGATTTAGGACGATTGTCGTGTATGTTGGGAAGCACAAATAAGTCTCTCCCTCCTTGAATGCTTCATTGTGTCCTGTTCTTTAAAATTTACCACATAGATCACTTTGAATGCATTATCTGATAACCTAGCGTCACTCGTTCAATATATCTGTTTAAACCCGGTACCCCTACTACTGCTTGGGACGTAGCATTTGTCTGCATGCATTAAGATACAAGAAACCTACGTGTAACACCCACCTAACACGAACATGCCAGATGTGGACGGGGTACGTTACTTCAATGAATCTTCTTATTGGAAAACATTTTAAAATGTATCATGACTCAAGAGATGTTTTAGAGTAAATTAGTCATAAAGAATTTGAATGAATTCTCGTCTTCTTTCTCCTTGCTGTTCAAGAAAAGATAGTCGCCATCGAATTACCTTCCGACCATCACTCAGAATAATCCAAACTAATCTTATTAGGTGGACAACTCTATTAGACACTGGTGACCATCTTCTGCAGCTAACATTGCCATCTCAACCAGCAAAGATTAAAAATGCTGAAGTTTGTGGGAATTTCTTGCTCTAGTGCAGTAGTAATAAAAAATTTCCCGGTGGTGACGTTGAAGAGAGAGGCTTATTGCATGAGAAGATTCATTGCTGGGTCAAATATTGCTCTCCAATAATGTTAGGAATCCGAGCAGGCTTTAGCTAACTCCTTTTTTCTGACATATACAGGTTATTGGCTGGGTCTGCCTCTTATGTGGGGCCCAGCTAACTTAGTAAAAGAAAACAAAATAAAGAAGAAAACAAAGAAAAGTCAAAAAGTGAAAAACAAAAAAACAAGACAAAAGGACAAAAAAAGAGAGAGATGGGCTGTCTTTCGTTTGTGTGTGCCCACTGAGTGCCCGAGAGTGTGAAAAGAACAGGGTAGGAGAGAGAATCGACTCGGTGAAGAGAGAAACCGAGTGAGAAGAAGAAAAAAAGGGATGCGTTTATTCGAAGGCCAAACATTGACGGAATTGGCTCAAATTTGAGTATGTTGTTTGTAAGACCGAGCACTACGAGTTGATCGGTTTCGTTCGTTGAGATTCATATCCAAATTCTCCAATCACAGTTAGGATTTTCTTACCCCTTTTATATTGTTCCACCTTTGTGGTGAGGAAATGCTCTTGTATTCTTGATTTTAAGCCTCTAGTGTGTGACTAGAAATGAACTTCTTTGTGTACATACTATTCTTGGTGATTAGTGGAAGTTTTGGGCCGTCAGTGATTTTTCCCGTTTTGGGTTTTTCACGTAAATCTTGGTGTATTGTCTCATTATCACTCCGCTATCATATTCACTTGTCTTGAGGTTTTTTTGCTAGATATATATTCTTGGTTGTTGCTAGATTAAGTTGGTTTAGTTTCAAGGGAGATTTTGATCCTAGATTGACTTAGTTTGTGGCGAAGTGCTGCCCGTTTTTTTTCCCAACAAAGTGGTATCAGAGCTAGTGTTGAGATTCTAGAGTTAAATGGAGGATACGAGTGGCACCATGTTTAAGTTAAATGCCTCGAATTATTCCATATAGAAGCCTCGGATGGAAGACATGTTATATTGCAAAGATTTGTTTGATCTCATCGATAGTGATGAGGCTCAAGGAGACAAGGAAGACAAAGAGTGGGAGCGAATGAATCGAAAAACGGTTGGGTTTATTCGACAATGGATTGACGATAGTGTGTTTCACCATGTTGCTCAAGAAATGAAGGCGGATACTTTGTGGAAGAAACTACAAGATCTCTATGAGAAGAGAACTCCACAAAATAAAGCTCTTCTAGTGAAAAGACTTGTGAATTTGAGATACAAGGAGGGAAGTAGCATGTTGGTGCATTTGAGTGAATTTCAAGATGTTGTAAACCAATTGAAAAATCTTGAGATTGACCTCGGTGATGAATTGCAATCATGTCTATTGCTTGGTACTCTTCCTAATAGTTGCGACACCTTGGTTGTGGCATTAAACAATTCGACTCCTTACAGGGTGCTTTCTATGAGCATGGTTAAAGAAAGCTTATTCAATGAAGAAACAAAGAGAAAATGCTTGAATTATGCTTCTAGATCGGAGGCACTTGTCGTAGAAAATAGGGCGAGAAGTCAATCAAGAAAGTTTCAAAGTAACAACAGGGGCAAGTTAAGAGGAAGGTCGAAATCAAGGCCGATGAGAAGTGTGAAGTGTTACAATTGTGGCAAGATGGGAAATTTATGCTAAAGAATGCTGGCTACCAAAGAGAGACAAATCCCATGATAGAAATGGAGATAGAAAGAAAGAAGAGAAACATGTTACAGCAATAGTTGCATCTGATGGCGATGTTGTGTTCATTTGTGACGACAGTTGTGTAAACCTTACATGCCAAGACTCTAGCTGGGTTGTTGATTCCACAGCTTCTTTTCATGTCACCTCACGGGGTGACTACTTTACATCTTATCGCAGTGGTGATTTCGGTTGTGTTAGGATGGGAAATAGCGGTGCTTCCAAGGTTATCGGTATGGGAGATGCTTATTGGAGACCGATATGGGATGTAATTTGCTTCTGAGAAATGTGAGACATGTTCCAGATATTCGACTTCACTTGATCTTCACGTGTGCCTTAGATGATGATGGTTATTGCAATTCCTTATATGATGGCAAATGGAAATTGACTAAAGGCTCTATGGTAGTGGCAAAGGGCAAGAAGACATGCACTCTCTACACCATGCAAGCAAAGTTGATGCGAGAAGAGGTACATGCAGTAGAGGACTCCTATGGCATATGAGACTTGGTCATCTTAGCGAGAAGGGGCTTGAGACTCTTGCTAGAAAGAATCTTCTACCATTGAAGGAGAGAAATTTGACGGAATGTACTCATTGCCTCATGGTTAAGCAACATTGATTCTCATTTCATAGTTCCTCTCCACACACAAAATCTAATGTACTTGATTTAGTTCACACTGATGTTTGTTGCATGGATGCTAGAACACTTGGTGGTGCATTATACTTTGTGATATTTATCGATGATTGCTCTAGAAAAGTGTGGGCTATTGCTTTGAAATCTAAGGCCATGTGCTTGCGGCTTCCAAACAATTTCATGTCAACGTGAAAAGAGAAACCAGGAAGAAGCTGAAATGTGTTCGAGCTGACAGCGGTGGTGAATATAGAGGCCCGTTTGAGTATTATTGCAGAGATTATGGTATCAAGCTTGAGAAGACTGTCCCGAAGACACCACAATATAATGGGGTAGCAGAGAGAATGAACCGGACGATTAATGATCGGATTCGGTGTATGCTATCTCATGCGAAGTTGCCTAAGTCATTCTAGGGTGAAGCGATGAGAACGACCGTGGACTTGATAAATATTTCTCCATCAGTTCCTCTTAAGGGGGATGTTCCGCAAAGAGTTTGGAGTGGGAAAGATGTTTCATACAGTTATCTGAAAGTGTTCGGTTGACGGGAATTTGTACATGTTCCAAGAGATGAAAGGTCCAAGCTTGATGACAAGTCTAAATAATGTTGTTGAGAAAAACCCCTAATTGACTTTGAAGCTGACAAAACAATCTATAATCTTTAATATCTAAGTTAATGCAGTGAAATACTATTTTGCAGATTATCCAAAGGTGTATGGATCAAGATACATAGGATTGAATTTGGCAAGATAGGCTTAGAAGATATTCTGAGGGACTCAGACGCTGCTTGGAGCTTAGACGGTGAGCGGGTAGCTCAAACGCTGCACGTTGAGTAGGGAGCTCAGACGATGTAAAGAAGCTCAAGCTTTGAGAAAGTATTTCACGAGCAACGACCAGATTATCAAGAGATGTATTTAAGAGGGTCTAATTTACATATTACATCATCACAACGGTTAGCAAATCAAGTTGGATTCGTACTTGGAGATTCTCAATTTTGAAGATCAATCAAGGACGCGGATTAAGGGAGACGAGGATGACTCACCTAATGAAGAACTCCATATATGGAAACCCAGGATCACGATTATATGGGCGATTTGATCCAACGGGGGATTCTTTCCTTTGTCGACCTCAACGGCTACAAAATCCTTTGTATACAATCTTGTCTAAACGAAAAGTCTTGAGAGCGATCCTCTGTAGATCTTGCAACGGGAAGTTGGAGATGGAGGAGTATAAAAGGAAACCTCAAGGCTGAAGAGAAAGAGGACGAGAGAGTAGGATCTTAAATTCCAAGATCAAGAGAGCTTCATATCTTTCATATACTTTTGATCCAACACCGTAATACTTAGAGGAGAACATTCGAGTGTAAGAGTGTTAGACTGGAAGTCTATTCACCAAGTTGTAACCTCTAAGCTATTCACTAGTGGAATCCAGCCGATTGGCTGCCAACGTGAAGAAGTGGACGTAGGCTTGAACAAAGCCGAACCACTATAAATCCTATGTGCACATTCACTTTCCCTTAATCTCTTTGTTTATTTAACTGTGAAAGTAGATTTGTGCATGGTGCTGCATCTGAGGATTTCTCAGATCTTCCTAGTAGCATCGTCTGAACGAAGCTCTGAGCTTATCCGTTTAAATTCTGCATTAGTTTCTATAGTTCTTTGAAATCACCTATTCACCCACTCTAGGTGATAACGCTAGCTCCAACAAGTGTATCTTCTTGGGTTATGGACATGAAGAGTTTGGCTACAGATTATGGGATCCACCTACAAAGAAAGTCATTAGAAGCCGAGATGTGGTGTTCTTTGAGCATCAAACCATTGAAGACATTGACAAGCCAAGGAAGCCAAAGAATGTAGCTCAACACGTTGTTAGTTTCAGCCCAAATCCTCATACTGGATTGGGTGGAAATCATGGGGGAGAAGTGCATGGAAATCATGAAGAGGGTGAATCCTCATAGAATGTTGATTCTTCAGTTGAGACGGGTGAACCAATTGAGCAAGAGCAACCAGTTGAGCCAGTTGAGCAAGAACAACTGGTCCTACCTCAAGTTAGAAGATTGGAAAGAGAACGTAGACCCTCACAAAGATATCGACCGCATGAGTATGTGTTACTCATTAATGCAGGAGAGCCAGAAACTTATGAAGAGGCTATGCCATGTGATCAAAAGAATGAGTGGCATGAAGCTATGCAAGATGAGCTCAAATCTTTGCATGAGCACCACACATTTGAATTGATGAAGTTTCCTAAGGGCAAGAGAACACTCACAAATAAGTGGGTGTACAAGTTAAAGACAGAAGAAAGCAATTTGAAACCATGATACAAGGCTAGGCTTGTTGTGAAGAGCTTTTGTCAGAAGAAGGGAATTGACTTTGAAGAGATTTTTTCACCGGTTGTAAAAATGCCTTCTATTAGAGTTGTTCTTAGGTTTGCCGCCAGTTTGGATTGAGAAATCGAACAGCTTGACGTAAAGACATATTTTCTTCATGGAGACTCAGAAGAAAAAATATACATGGAGCAACCGGATGGTTTTAAAGTGGAAGGCAAGGAGCATCTTGTATGCAAGTTGAGGAAGAGTCTATATGGTCTCAAGCAAGCGCCAAGGCAATGGTACATGAAGTTTGAATCATTCATGGAAGATCATGGATATGGGAAGACCAACTCTGACTCTTGTGTCTTTATGAAAAGAATCTCAGATGATGATTTTATTATTCTACTACTCTATGTGGATGACATGTTGATAGTTGGGCATGTTGTTAACAAAATCAAGAGTTTGAAATATGAGTTGAGTAAAGCTTTTGCGATGAAGGATCTAGGGTCGGCTAAGCAAATCCTTGGCATGAGGATCACTCGTGATAGGAAGAGTAGGAAACTTTGGCTATCTCAGGAGAAGTATATTGAAAAGGTACAGGAAAGATTCAACATGAGCACATGTAAACCGGTAAGTACTCCACTTGCTGGCCACTTCAAGTTGAGTAGCGATGAATGCCCTACAAGTGAGAAAGAGAAGGAAGAGATGATGAAAATTTCTTATGCATCCGTCGTTGGTAGTTTGATGTATGCAATGGTTTGTACAAGATCGGATTTTACTCATGTAGTTGGTGTTGTGAGTAGATTTCTCTCAAATCCAAGTAAAGAGCATTGGAACGCTATGAAATGGATTTTGAGGTATCTTAGAGGCATTTTCAGATTCTTCTTGTGTTATGGAAAGGGAAAGCCTGAGTTGAGTGGCTATTCGGATTTCGATTATGCCGGTGACAATGATTCCTGAAATTCCACATCGGATTATATGATGACTTTTGCAGGGGGAGCATTTTCACGGCAATCAAGATTGTAAAAATGTGTTGCTTTGAAGCGGAGTATATCGCTATCACTGAAGGAGGCAAGGAACTCTTGTGGATGCAAAAATTTCTACAAGAGTTGGACTTGAAGCAAGAGAAGTTTGCTTTATATTGTGATAGCATGAGTGCTATCTATCTTAGTAAAAATCCGGTGTTGCATTCAAGATCGAAGCATATTGATGTGAAGTATCATTGGGTCCGAGAGAAAATAGAACAGAAGCTCTTTCTACTTGAGAAATTCCATACCGACGACAACGGATCCGACATGATGACCATAGCCTTGCCCATGGTGAAACTTGACTCTTGTAGAAGCAAAGCGGGCATGATGGAACTCTCCACATGAGGCAGAGGGGGAGATTTGTTGGCTGGGTCCAGCTAACTTAGTAAAAGAAAACAAAATAAAGAAGAAAACAAAGAAAAGTCAAAAAGTGAAAAACAAAAGAAAAAGATAGAAGGGAAAAAACGAAAAAGAAAAAGGAGATGGGCTGTCTTTTGTTCGTGTGTGCCCAGTGAGTGCCCGAGAGTGTGAAAAAAAAAAAAACAGGGGAGGAGAGAGAATCGGCTTGGTGAAGAGAGAAACTGAGTGAGAAGAAGAAAAAAAGGGGCGCGGCGATTCGAAGGCCAAACGTTGACGGAATTGGCTCAAATTTGAGTATGTTGTTCGTAAGACCGAGCACTACGAGTTGATCGGTTTCATTCATTGAGATTCGTCTCTGAATTCTCCAATCGCGGTTAGGGTTTTCTTACTCTCTTTTGTATTGTTCCACCTTTGTGGTGAGGAAATGCTCTTGTATTCTTGATGTAGAGCCTCTAGTATGTGACTAGAGAGGAACTTCTTTGTGTACGTACTATTCTTGATGATTAGTGGAAGTTTTGGGCAGTCCGTGGTTTTTCCCATTTTGAGTTTTCCACGTAAATATTGGTGTATTGTCTCCTTATCACTCAGCTATCATATTCACTTGTCTTGAGGTTGTTTTACTGGATATATATTATTGGTTGTTGATGGATTAAGTCGGTTTAATTTCGGGGGAGATTTTGATCTTGGATTGGCTTAGTTTGTGGCGAAGTGCTGCCCGTTTTTCCCCAACACAGGCTTTGCTTTACTTGTCAATAAAACTAGTGTACTATTGGTGGAAAAAAGAGATCCACGTTGAGCAAAGTTGGGACCGATCCATGTGCGTGTAGTGTACATGAGTTTTACTGTGTGAACTTGTAAATTCGTACGAAACTAATCACTAGCGAGTTTTACTCTTGCCAGGTTTGGTTTGCGGTGATTCAGATTCAAGGTTTAGCAAGTTTCAGGAAGCTTTTACCGTAAGAATGAATAATCTGCCTGAGAGGATGAGAAAACTAAAGTTGATTCCATCAACATGTTACTAGAGGTGGAAAAATGGGTCTAACACCCGTATTTTAACCCATATTTAGTCGTAAATGGGTTGCATTTATTTTTTAAAAACAAGCTTGGGTCACAAATGGATAACTTAACAACTTAATGGGGCTTAAATGAGTTTTAAGTGGGTTACCTAACTATCTTAAGTAGGTCATAAATAAGTTTTATGATTTTTAATTTTATGATGTTTTATGTTTTTATATATTTCTTTTTCTTTTTTCTTCTACGATCTGGCAAGTCGTTCGTCATAGCCGCTAGTCGCTAGTAACTGGATCCCGCCGCCGCCGTTGTTGGTCATCGGTGGTTGGCCAGTCGCCGGTTGTTGCTGGCGGAGGAAGAAGGAAATCCAACGATTTCCTAGAAAAAAATAAAACAAAAAATAGGAATTTATAGCAAACAAGTTTTTGTAAATTGGATAAAATGTAAAAATATATAGCAGGACTCACGTGCTTTCCTGTCGTAGGGGAGTATGACCCACACCCCAACAATCTACATATTTCTATAAACAACTTTGCATTCAAAACTTTTAATACTCCTAGCACTATTAATGCTTTCGTATAACCAACTTGGTATGCTAGATTTAATATTGTCAAGGTATAATTTATTTTGGAATAAGTGCACTTGAAATCCTAAAACTTATCATGAAATTACAATTGAGTTCTCAAACTTTCAAAAGGTGCAATCAAGTTCTAAAACTTGTAAATCTGTCACAGATGTACCAGTTTGGGGGTTTTTGGTGATTAAAAAAAATAATTTTGAGTAAATCTGTCACATGCTGTATCAATTTGGGGTTTTTAGTGGTAGTAACCCTAAAAAGTAAACTACATGCAATGAATGGGATGCACTTATTAATCTACATGATGTGTTAAATCATGTGACCCTAAAACATGCGATTACCACATGACATGTAATATATGACATGGATATTATAAAACTAACAAATCATATATGAGATATGCATGCAATATCTTTATGATTTACCTTTTGAGTTATTATAAGAAACTTTCTAATACATGATGACCTAATTTAAATAGGGATATAATTTTATTAAATTTTAATCTAAATTAGGTAATTTCCTAATTACTACATGATTCCTAAATATATGGAGTTCTAAAGTAGGAAAGTAGATGAATGCAATCTATCTTATATTCAATGCAATTTTTTTAATAATTTTTATAATGGGAATATTATCTAACTTAACGACATATAATATATAACCCTACATGATTCGCGATATATTAAACATTAACCACGACCAAAATAAGAATCAAATTAATATTAGCCAATGTAGGGTACAATATGGCGGGGGTGGTTGTGGAATTTTTTAACCAAACCTCTCAGCTTTAAAATTTTTTTTTTTTTCAGGTCGAACTCTGCTTTGATGAATATGCATTGCATCGGCTATATTATAATTTAATATAATATTGTTTCCCAAGTTGCTAGGGACGTAAATTAGGACATGTAAACTTAACCGGCCTGCGCATCACGCGAGTACATAACCTAGTACTTGGTAGGTAAGGACTCATAAGGAACATTTATAGGAAACCTAAACAAAGAAGAAACGGCAAAGGATGATACCTAATTTGTTTAAATAACCAATTATGGTTCTTCATATGATTAGGTCAAATATAATTTGGTGGAAAAATTCTTACTACGCACGTCTGGCATTACTCAGCTATACTACTATACAAAGAAAAATCCAGGAGAAGGATCTCCTCTATGTTCCCATTTTCACCTTGATTAATTAGATTCTACCAATAATTCAAAGAAAAATTGAAGGACAAAATTTTAATAGCATAATGAGGATGTGACGGGCATGCTCTATGGATCTACTTCTTAGTCACTTCAACTCTTATCACAACTAATTAGATAGGCATGATTTGCAAAATTCACCTTTCTATTCCTTGTAAGATTTACTAGAACAAGTTTGTTTTATTGAAGGGCTTGTAATATGTGAGAATTCCAAGATATTGTACATGATATAGTCATGTCATCTAGCTAAATGCTCGACTTTGGAGAGTTAGCATGTGCATTTTGACATTTCTATCATTTTATCTAGTGGAGTTCATTACTATAGTATAAATCTTCGTCGTATCAGCTAAAAAGAATTAAGGATCATACTCTTCTCACTAGAAAAAGGAAGGACGGTACATTCATATAAGCACAAGTACTTTCTTATAATTTTAACATTGCGATGCACATATCTGAACCTCATCCCCGTGACACCTCCCTGAGGCCAACCGTACATTGGCCATGGTGATTATTATTGCCATCATCATAAACTCAAGTCTAGGTCAAAACTTCAACCCTGAACCGTGCATCTTCTCTTGCACGACACGGTCAACTCTCTCCCCCATCTGGACACTCATGTAGTTCGCCCAATCCCCGACCTCGCCTTTCCTGAAGTACGACTTGGTCTCTTGTCCGGTCGATAACTTCCCGCTCTTGTTCACCTCCAACATGCTCAAACTATCGAAGCTACACATCCTCACTATGCCTTCCACGGTCCCATCTCTCAGCTCTTGTTCGCCGAACGGACACCCCAAGAAGTCGGCGAGTCTCTTGACATGAGCATGCGGGTCCTCTTTCATGTCCTCGTACCTCAAGAACAGCACCTTCTCGGGCGTCTCCAAGCTGGCCTTGTAGTATCCCTGCACGTGGTCCCAGTAGGGTCCAAACGGGCTCACGCCCAGGCAGAAAGCGTCGAGGCACTCTGCAAGCGGCATCCCACTCGTCGCTTAGGACCTCAGCTTGTTGGCGAAGTGCCAGAGCGAGACCAAGGTGTCCTTTGGGTTCCTGCATAGGTACACCAGCTTACACCCAGAATCGTTGACCGACTGCGGGAGTGATTGATATGGCAAGTGGGTAGCGAAGAGCCTCGGGGGTGGTAGTGAGGTGAGGTTGGGGATCTCTTGCCTGAAGTAGAGCTTGAGCTCCAAGAATGGCACGAGGTCGTGGGGGCTTTGGGTGAGGAGAGGATGTTGTTGCATTGAACCCGAGTACTTGGCCCGGTTCAAGAGACAGAAGAGGATGGCCTTCAACCAGGTGGTGCCGGACTTGGGGGCAGTGATGAGGAGGACATCGGTTTCTTGGGCTCGGAAGTGGTCTTGGCAAGCGAGGACGCAGTTCATGAGCTTTGGGGCAACCCAGAAGCCTTGGTATTGGTAGAGAGAGGGGTTGATCCAGCCTTTTTCATGAGGGAGCGAGGGAAGGAGGTCTCGGCATTTTTGGGAGATGTCATCTTCTCGCAAGTACTTTGCTTGGGAAGGTTGAGAGGGTGTCATGGTGGAGGAAGTGAGGGAGGAACTCCAGAGGGAAGGGTTATTAATATTGCTACTTAAGGCTCGGCGAAGGGACACTAGGGGGTTAGCTTATGTTGCCAGTGATAACGTTAAATAGAGAGGCTTATTGCATGAGAAGATTCATATTGCTGGTTCCATTAGTGCTTTTCAAATTATGTAAGAAATCCGGAAAGGCCTTAGCTAACTCCTTTTTTCAAATTTAGCGGGTGTTTAATAAGTTAATCGCTGTGTGTATAGGTCTTACTCGGTCAAATTGATATTTTTCGATACACAACATTCAGATATCTTATAACATCTTTTTATAACGAGATTTTCGAAATGCTTTTTTGTATTCCTCTCATCATCCGCAGCTCCTATATTACTAATAAACTTGACAATGTTTCGTAATTAAGCTTTTGATTTAGGACAATTGTCGTGTATGTTGGGAAGCACATATAAGTCTCTCCCACCTTGAATGCTTCATTGTGTCCTATTCTTTAAAATTTACCAATAGCTCACTTTGAATGCATTATATAATAACCTAGCATCACTCGTTCAATATATCTGTTTAAACCTGGTACCACTACTACTGCTTAGGACGTAGCGTTTGTATGCATGCATTAAGATACAAGAAACCTAAATCTAACACCCACCGAACACGAACATGCCAGATGTGGATGGGGTAGGTTACGTCGATGAATCTTCTTATTGGAAAACATTTTAAAAAGTATCATGCTGTCACTTTATATCACAAATAAATCAAAATGTTCAGCATTGTTTTAAAATTTTCGACATGCTTGCTGAAAACTAAAACGGGAGGTCACCTATTCAAGTGTGTAGGAATGTGACCCTGTGTCAACATCCCAAGCAAATTGGTCCGATAGAGTCTGCGAAAGTTGAGACTCTGAGATGTTCTAGAGTAAGTTAGTCATCCTTGCTGTTCAAGAAAAGATAGTCGCTATCGAATTACCTTCCGACCATCACTCAGAATAATCCAAACTAATCTTATTAGGTGGACAACTCTATTAGATACTGGTGACCATCTTCTGCAGCTAACATTGCCATCTCAACCAGCAAAGATTATAAATGCTGAAGTTTGTGGGCATTACTTTCTCTAGTGCATCAGTAATAAAAAATTTCCCGGTGGTGACGTTGAATAGAGAGGCTTATTGCATGAGAAGATTCATTGCTGGGTCAATTATTGCTCTCCAATGATGTTAGGAATCCGAGCAGGCTTTAGCTAACTCCTTTTTTCTGACATATACAGGCTTTACTTTACTTATCAATAAAACTAGTGTACTATTGGTGGAAAAAAGAGATCCACGTTGAGCAAAGTTGGGACCGATCCATGTGCGTGTACATGAGTTTTGTTGAGAAAACCTTCCCTCTAAATATTTTGATTCTGACAAAACTATCTTTCTTGTAAGAAAATCTAGTTAATACAAATAATTTATTATTGCAGGCGATGAGCATGTGAACAAAAGCTTTATAATGTTCCAAAACTGGCATTCAGACTCAAGGAGTAGTCGTCGCACACCTGCTTCAGAGATAGTCGAAGTCCAATATTCCGAAGGAGAATTGTGTTGCCTCTGAAAACTTCAGAAGGAAGTCTGCGCTGCCTCTGAAGACTTCATAAGGAGGTTTGTGTTGCCTCTGAGGACTTATCTCGAGAAGATTTATGTGACACGTCAGCAAGAACTTTGCAGAAGCTCAGAATCACTGTTCTAATCTGTTCAGATTCAGAGAGTCTCTTTGGTTCAGAAGACTGCTTCTGAACAACGTTCAGATTCTGCATTATCTCGCTACCAGATTCTGAAGACCCACGTTTGGCAGGTTTCCGATTTGGCCACGTCTTTTTATAGAAGTCTGTAAGATTTGATTGACAGGATTATTTTCCAATCAAATCAGGAGAATATCCTCGATTGGATATTACCTTCCATGGACAAGATATCTTGGAGATTTGGATGAACTCTATTTATGGAAACTGAAGATTTGGTTGTATGGGCGACTGAATCTGAAGGGTTCAAACTCTACTCCAACGGCTACTGGATCTTCCTATATACAGTCTCGGTCAATCAAGATTGATGGTACCAATCAGAGATTGAGGAGCGATCCTTTGAAGGACCTTGTTAACGGCTAATTCAAGGTCGAAGGAGTATAAAAGAAGATCAATGGTGACTGTTACGAGGGGGTTCAACAACTTAAAATTTCAAAGTTTTGAGTTGTTCAGATTCACATTCTCTTGTTCTGTGAGCTTAAAATTCTCAGTCTTGAGAGATTCCTTTGTAAGAGTAATTAGAGTGACATCTCTTGTAACCTTTCATCGACTCATAGTGGAATCCAGCCGATCGGCTGTCATCGTGAGAGAGTGGACGTAGGCTTGCTAAAGCCGAACCACTATAAACACTGTGTGCAATTTCTCTTTCCCTAAACTCATCTTATTGTGTTTAGTTTATCTGCACGTCTCTTTACTGATCTTATTCAGTTTATGCTCTGAACCTATTAATTTCCGTATTAAATACCAAAAGTGTTCAGAATCACCTATTCACCCCCCCTTTAGGTGATATTGCTAGATCCAACAATTGGTATCAGAGCTTGGTTCTCATTATTTTGAAGTGTTTTACTTCAGAGCTAACGATCTATCATGTCTAGCAATAATTTCACAGGAACCAGTGATGCACATTTCAGCAACAAACCACCCTATTTTGACGGGAAAGACTACAATATGTGGTGCAACAAAATGAAGTGGTTGTTCAAGGCATCAGATGATATGATGTGGGATGTTGTTGTCAATGGAGTAATTCCTGTTGTAACAGCAACCCCCTTCACTGGGAATGAAGGAAGCAACAATACAAATGTTACTACAACACTGTCAGATTCAGAAAGAACAAAAAGACAAGGACTCGATTCTAAAGCTGTGCATGCACTTTTCTGCGCCTTATCTATTCCTCTATATAATCGAGTTGCAGAAGAAGATTTAGCCAAAGCTATATGGGACAGACTTCATGTCACATACCAGGGAACTGATAGAGTGAAAGAAACAACTCTTAGCATTCTGCAAAGTGATTACGAAGCCTTCAAAATGAAGCACGATGAATCAATTGCTGAAATGATTGACAGGTTTCAAATTCTAGCAAGTGGTCTTGCAAGGCAAGGCGCCCCTGTAGCAGAACCAATGCAAGTGAGAAAGATCCTTCGAGGACTTACAGATGACTGGAATTACATCAAGCCATCAATACATGAATGTCAAACAATCAGACCTCTATCTATTGATGAGCTAGTCGGAACTTTACAATCTTATGAGACTGAGCGCACCAACAAAACAAGAGATTCAAAAGGTAAGAAGTCCATTGCTTTAAAATCTGAAATTGACTTTGAAGTGCCAGATTCAGAAGATGAAGATGAAGACGACGAAGAACTTGCTCTCATGGTGAAGAAGTTCAGAAAGATGGCTTGAAGAGGTAGAAACTTCAAAGGGAAGAAATCATTCAGACATAATGATCAGAGACAATCGAGAAATGACAAACAGGAAGACAAAGATGTAATCTGCTTCCACTGTAAGAAAGCAGGACACATCAAACCCAATTATCCCCTTCTGAAGAAAGACAAGATTAAGTATGAGAAATACAAAAAGGCATTGAAGGCAGAAACTCTAAGCGATTCTGAAGAAAGCGAGGATGACTATGCTAACATATGTCTTATGGCAAAGTCAGATTCAGATTCAGATTCAGATTCAGATATTGAGGTACATCCTTCTGAAATACCAGATGAAGTGTCGGAATACATTGATGAGTTGTGCTTAAATTATAAAGAAGCTCTCAAAAAGGTTTCCATTTTGAAAAAGGAAGTTTCATCTTTGAAGCAACAGAATGATTCTAAAAAAGACAAGATTGAATTTTTGCAAAAGGAATTTCATCAAATCAAGGAGAATCGTGATTTGATCTTCAAAGAAAATGATTCCTTGAAAACCCAAATTGAAAATACCTCAAAGAAATTTTCCCAAAGTTCAAAAAACTTAGAAAACATTATTTCCAGACAAATTCCGTATGGCAACAAATCTAGTCTTGGTTTCAAAAAGGAAAATAATTTCAAAAATAAGTTTCCGGAAACAAATGAAAGGATTTCCCATAAACCTTCCAAATTTACATATCATCGGCATTTCCAAAAGCAGTTTACAAAATCCTTTTATCCAATGCATTGTGAAAACTGCGGTGCTAGAAATCACGTTAGAAATAATTGCATGATGGAATGGAGACTTGTTAATAGAAAGCTATATACTGTGACTAACTCAAATGGACCCAAGAAAACCTGGGTACCAAAGAAATAGTAAGTTACTTTCTACTTGCAGGTACCAAAGAAGAGAAAAGACAAATGGTTTCTGGATAGTGGATGCTCAAGTCACATGACTGGTGATCCAGATAACTTCATTCAACTTTCAGATTACAATGGTAGAAGTGTGTCGTTTGGTGGAAAGAATAAAGGCAAAGTGATTGGCCAAGGCACTGTAAAAATCGAAAATCTCACGATCAACAATGTCTCTCTTGTCAAAGGACTCAAATACAATTTGATTTCAGTAAGTCAACTCTGTGACTCTGGTTATTAAATTTGTTTTCAAGACTCGGAATGCTCAGGTGTTAGCAAAGACAAGAAGCAAACTTTCACTGGTCGACATCATGGAAACATCTACCTTCTGAATGTTGATTCTGAAGACATCAAGTGTCTTATTTCTATCAAAGATGAATTTGAACTATGGCACAGAAAGCTAGGCCACATCAGTATCAAGTATATCTCGAAGCTATCATCCAAGAAACTAGTTCGAGGTTTACCACAATCAAAGTTTGAGAAATCTAAGCTTTGCTCAGCCTGCACACTTGGGAAACAGGTAAAAAGCTCTTTTAAATCTGTTAATCATGTATCATCTGAACGTGTTCTGCAGCTGCTTCATATGGATATCTTTGGTCCTAACAGAACACTAAGTCTTGGAGGTAAGAAATACTGCCTTATAGTTGATGATTACTCTAGATTTACATGGGTTTTATTTCTTGCGCACAAAAATGATGCTTTCTCATCCTTCTCAAAATTTTCTAAAAAGATTCAGAATGAGAAAGGTTACTCTATTTCCTGCATCAAAACTGATCATGGGGGAGAATTTGAAAACCAAAGTTTTTCTATTTTTTGTGATGAGTTTGGAATTCAGCATAATTTTTCATCTCCTTACACACCTCAACAAAATGGGATTGTGGAGAGGAAAAATCGTTCTCTACAAGAAATGGCGAGAACTCTTTTGATCGAAAGTAAAATTGCATCTCATTTCTGGGCAGAGGCTGTGTCAATAGCATGTTACATTTTAAACCATGTCTCCTTAAGATCAATCATTGAGAAAACTCCCTATGAACTTTTTAAAAAGAGAAAACCAGATTTAGCATACTTCATTGTGTTTGGTTGTAAATGCTTCATTCTGAAAAATGTAAATAATCGAGCTGGTAAGTTTAATGAGAAGTCAGATGAAGGAATATTTCTGGGATATTCTACAATGAGCAAAGCATACAGAGTCTACAACAAAAACTCTCGATGTGTTGAAGAATCAATGAATGTCAAGTTTGATGAAAATATTCAAACTCAGAATGATCAATCTAAATATGTTCAAGTTTCGTCACTACATCAAGGTTCAGAACCAGAAGAAAATTCAGAAGAGAATCATGCTTCTAAAGAAGTTCGGAATCAAGAAACAAGCCAACAAACCGCAGAAGAACAAGAGGTGATACCATCTGAATCTAATGATCCAAGTGATGCTCAAGACGAGAAATTCAACAGAAACTGGAAACATAAGTCCAGTCACCCCAAGGAACTAATAATGGGGAACTTGGATGAAGGAATCAAAACCAGATTGAAATTCAAGGAAACAATGAGCAATATAGCATTAGTTTCTGAAATCGAGCTTAAAGGGATTGAAAAAGCTATTACTGATGAAAATTGGATCAATGCCATGCAAGAAGAACTTCATCAATTCAAGATCAATAATGTTTGGGAGCTCGTTTCAAGACCCAAAAATCGTCCTATAATAGGAACAAAATGGGTGTTCAGAAACAAAATGGACGACAGAGGAAAGGTGGTTAGAAAAAAAAGCAAGACTTGTGGCAAAGGGATATTCTCAAGAAGAATGAATAGATTACGATGAAACCTACGCACCAGTTGCCAGGTTAGAGGCCATAAGGCTACTTCTTGCTTATGCTTGTTACAATGACTTTAAACTTTTTCAGATGGATGTGAAAAGTGCATTCCTAAACGGTTACATCAAAGAAGAAGTCTATGTCGAGCAACCTCCTGGCTTCGAGGAACCAAGAGGAAAGGATCTCGTATATTCCCTGAAGAAAGCCTTATATGGATTAAAGCAAGCACCTCGTGCTTGGTATGAAAGGTTAAGCAATTTTCTATCTGAACAAAAGTTCACTAAAGGTAATGTTGACACTACTCTCTTTATTCAGAAGCAGGGTAAGGATATTCTTATTGTTCAGATTTATGTTGATAATATTATTTTTGGCTCCTCTAATGAATATCTATGCAAGAATTTCTCTAAAGCAATGCAGGATGAATTCGAAATGAGCATGATGGGAGAATAAAAATTCTTTCTTGGACTTCAGATTCAACAAACCAAGAAAGGAATATTCATTCATCAAGAGAAATATGCTCTTGAAATTATCAAGAAATTCGGCTTAGAAAATTGCAAGAAGACAGAAACACCAATGTCTCATTCGTCTAAGCTTGATAAAGATGAACAAGGAAAAGATGTTGATCAGAAGCTTTATCGTAGTATGATTGGATCGCTTCTATATCTCAATGCATCGAGGCCAGATATCCTTTATAGCGTCTGCTTATGTGCAAGATTTCAGTCATGTTCAAAAGAATCACATCTTACAGCAATCAAAAGAATTATCAAATATATTGGAACATATCTAGCTTATGGTCTTTGGTATTCAAAGGATTATGATTTCATTCTGAAGGGATATTCAAATGCAGATCTCGCCGGATGTAAAATCGACAAGAAAAGCACTTTAGGAACCTGTCAACTTATGGGAAATATGCTTATTTCCTGGTATTCCAAAAAGCAAAGCACAGTTGCTCTCAGTACAGCAGAAGCTGAATACGTATCTCTTGAAAGTTGTTGTGCTCAGATCCTATGGTTAAAACAACAGCTAAGAGATTATGGAGTTGAGGATTCAAATGTGGAGATCAGATGCGACAATACAAACGCCATTAATCTAACCAAGAATCCTATTCTTGACTCAAGAGCGAAGCACATCGAGATCAAACATCACTTTATTCGCGATCATGTTCAGAATGAAAATGTTCACATTCAGTATGTTGATACAAAGAATCAACTCACAGATATATTTACTAAACCTCTTGACAAAGAGTCTTTCAATTTTATCCAAAATGAATTAGCTATTACTAATCCTTTTCTTAAGATATATTGAGATAGGTTAATTGACAGAGCTCAAAAGCAAAACTGCTCAGAAGCAGAACTCAGAAGCAGAGCTCAGAAGCAAAACTGCTCAGAAGTAGAGCTTAGAAGCAAAACTGCTCAGAAGCAAAACTGCTTAGAAGCAGAACTCAGAAGCACAGTTCAGAAGCAAATTTGCATAACCTTTATTCAGAAGCATATTTTTAGTACTTCAGAAGCAAGGTTAGTTCATCTTACACCTCTTTATATTTAGAAATTCTTGATAAGGCAAGAATCCAAGGTACGTTCCCGAAATTTACGTTCTCCAATATATGCCTTGTTGATTGATTGGAATAATTCTGTATCTTTGGATTGATCTTTGGATTTTATTTTAAATTGATTTTATTTCCAAAAATAACCGCTTTACGGTTTTTCAAAAATTTCATAAGGCCTTGAACCGACACCTCTATCAAATATCACAATCTTCTCTCAAACCCTAAAAACTGATTTCTCTCTCTCTGTTTACATTCCTTCTCGCTCACTCCAAATATTTCTCTCTAAAAACTCTAACTTTCTCATCCATGGCTCCGAAATCATCATCTACCATGAAGAAAGTAGCAAAAGAAGGTACAAGTCTGAGAAGAAAATCGTCAAGGTTGACGAAGGGCAGAAAAGCCCGTCTCACCGAATCCATTGATATCTCTAGGTTTGATCACGAAGAAGAAAGACACATTGCCCAAAAGGAATCAGGTTTGTCTCAGTCTGAGTTCGATGAAAGAGTCGCTCTGGCTCTCTCTATAAAACCACTGTATGATTCTTTCAAGAACACTGGCTCTAGTGACGAAAACGTCAAGTTGTTGCTGAGTATTCACAAGTTTACAAGCAAGAAAGATTATCTTGCTATATTAGAACTTCCTCTGCAAACTGTGACACCCATTGCCTCTGTGGTTCCTGAGAATGTATCTCGGAAGGGCAAGGAAAAGGTTGTAGAAACTGGAGTCTCTAAACCTAAAAAGTCTCCATCTAAGAGCATTGTTATCAGGGAGGCTGTAACTGAAGAAAATGAAACCAAGGGAAGGCCTGATGACGACGACGATGTACTCTTTAAAGACTTTAAGAAAATCAGAGGGGTTATCAAGGACAAGAACTTTGAAAGCAAGCTGTTTTCAAGTCAGTTGCATTGTGACAAATTCGAGATGCTGAAGCAAAGAGGAGTTATACCCCACAGGGTATTTGATCTTAAGTATTTTGATAGGGTTGGTATCCCTATAAGGAAGCATCTAGAGCAGATGAAGTTGAGGGACTTTGTAACTGCAAGGAGGCCAACTTTTCCTTATTTGGCAGCTTACTTTTATTCTAGCTTATGTTTCAGCAATTTTGATTCCTTGTTTTATACGGTTGAAGGAGTCAGTATCATCTGCATGTCAGGGAGCTAGCAAGATTAATGGGAGTTGATGAAATGGATTTTATGCCCATTAATGTGCAACCTGATAATGCCTACAGTTCTCTAACTGGAAAAGGGAACCACTCTAGAGATTTCAAGGCACACATTGCTTACAATGACTTTTCCCTGAAGCACATTGTAATGCACAAGGTTGTCATTGAAAGCTTAAGATCCAAGGCTGTTTAAAAAACTGACATTTCGAAATATGAAGCCAAGCTGATGTGGGGTCTGTTGAATGGCTGCAAGATCTCTCTAGGACATACTGTTCTCCTCCACATGTACAGGACTGTCCAAAAGACCAAAGGACAATTACCCTATGTAGGGTTGATCTATCGGATCATGTCCTTCCAAAATGTTAAGATTCCTAGAAAGCTCCTTCAAGATGAAACTCAGTTAATGGTAGCTGGGGAGTCTATGATTCAGAAGATGGGTTTTAGACAGTCTGCTGGTGGTTGGATCAACAAGAATAAAGAGGCTGTCCTGGTTGAGTTTGAAGAGCAGAATGCAGAGAGTGAGAGATCTGCAAAAAGAAGGAAGATAGAGGCCACAAAAGGAAAACAGACCACTGTTCAGAGTGAGTCTTCAGAAGAAGAGGAAGTAGAAGAAGAGGAAAGTGTATCATCAAGAGATGATGAGAGGACCCCTACAGTCCTATCAGCAGGAAACATCGAGTCAGAAGCTGAGGAGATTGCTGAAATAGCAAATGAGCTGGAGGATCCTATGGACAAAGAAGAGGATCCTCATAAGACTCATGAGAGTGAAAATGTAGAAGCTGCTGAAACCACTAGTGAAAAAGCAAAAAAAGAAGCTCAGCTTGCTACAAGTGCATATGTAGAGATAATGGAAGAGCAACTAGATGACAGAATGACTATTGATGTTCTGGTTGCTCGAGAACAAAAGAAGAGGTCCTCATCACCACCTGAGGACATGGAGGTTGATAAATATGATGACTTTGTTGTCACAGCTAGAGGATCAACAGAAGTCTCTCCTATTGTAACAGCTCAGATTCAGGGGGAGCAACCTATAGAATCTGCTGTTCAAATTGAAGTTATTCAGAAGGACAAGGCCGATACTGAAAAGGAGGAGTCCAGCAGAAAAGAACAACATGATGAATCAAATGTTGTTCAGACTGAAGAGGTTCTGACTGCTGTTCAGAAGGAGAAAGCTGATGTCGAACTTGCTGTTCAGAAGGAAAAAGCTGTTGAGGAAAGTGCTGTTCAGAAGGAACAACTTCCAGTGGAAATACCTGAAGAGAAACCCACAGAGATTGCATCTACTACCGCTGAACCTGTCATAATCATTCCAAATTCAACACCTGATCAGATTCAGGGGGAGATAAACTCGCAGAGAATTCTGGATTCAGCCTTAAAGGGTAAAGCTCAGATGGTGGAAGAAGAACACCAACAGATTTCTGCAGGGACACTGAATGCTTCACCAAGTCTTGTTCAGATGGAAGTTGAAAAACTTCGGGTTGAAGTTATGCAGAGGATGGACAGGATGGAAATGAAAATTGAAAAGTGTTAGGGAAAATCCCCCATGATGTTTTGAAGATGACAAAATAATCAAAGGCTACTAATGTGTTTATTGGTTGAGTAGAACCAGGTGAAAGAATCACAAGCCGCTATGCAAATGGTGTATTAACAGAATATCTGAAGGTTATGAATTATCTATCAATGGTGATCAAGGCATTGGGCGTAGAGGTGTATACAAGCTGGAGGTACCTAAGTAGAAGATGAACAAGCCTAGAACGAGAAGTTCGGTAAAGCTTGGAAGGATCTTGGATAGGTAAACAAGCATAGAACGGGAAGTTCGGTAAAGCTTGGAAGGACCTTGGATAGGTGAACAGCGAGGTAGAGCCGCAATTGCCAATATGCTTGGAGGAACCAGAAGATGGAGCTCAAGATACTGCATCTGAATTATGCATCTGAAGCTCTGGTTATTGCATCTGAGAAGAAAATTTTATATTGATCTTAGTTGGATGTTCAGAATCAGGGAGTAGTCGTCGCGTATTTGCTTCGGAGAAAGTTGAAGTCTAGTATTCAGAAGGAGGTTCGTGTTGCCTCTGAAGACTTCAGAAGGAGGTTCGTGTTCCCTCTGAAGACTTCATATGGAGGTTCGTGTTGCCTCTGAAGACTTCGGATGGAGGATTGTGTTGCCTCTGAAAACTTCAGATGGAGGATTGTGTTGCCTCTGAAGACTTAATCTCGTGAAGACTTATACGCGAGCATCAATAAGGTTTCTATCAACATCAAACTCAGTGTATCTCTGTTCAGAAGCTGCGACTTATTCAGAAGCAGTGATATATGAAGAATTCAGAAACTGCGACTTATTCAGATTCAAGAAACTGCTTCTGAAGTCTGGTTCTGAAGATTATTTAGAAGCTGCGAGATATATTAATTCCAGATTCTGAAGACCCACGCCTGACATATGTTGCTGAGGTATTTATGGAAGTTTATAATCTTTGATTGACAGGATTATTCTATAACATGATCGATAGAATACCCTTGATTGGAAATTACCTTCCATGGGACAAGAAAACTTTCATATTTGAAGAACTCCACTTATGGAAACCGAAGATTGAGTTGTATGGGCGATTGAATCTGAGGGGTTCAGATTCAACACTAATGGTCATCAAATCTCCCTAGATACAGTCTCGTTCAATCAAGATTGATGGCGTCCAATCAGCGATTGAAGAGCGATCCTTTGAAGACCTGTCCAACGGCTAGTTTGGGGGTGAAGGAGTATAAAAGGAGATCCATGGTGCTACTACGGTGTGAGATCAGAATCATCAATTCCAAAGTGCTAGAGTTATTCAGATTCATACTTGTCTCCGTGAGCTTAACGTTACAATCTTTGAGAGGCTTTGTAAGAGTGATTGAGAGAGGATAGTGTGATCTATCAAAGAGAGTATCATCACTTGTTGTAAACCTTCATTGATTCATCTAGTGGAATCCAGCCAATCGGCTGTCAGCGTGGGAGAGTGGACGTAGGCTTGATCTAAGCCGAACCACTATAATCGTCGTGTGCAATATTCTCTATCTCTAAACTCTTATCATTGTGTTTGATAGAATATTGCATGCTGGTGTTTATATTCAGAATTTGCATACTCATGTTCAGAATCATAAACTGCACATATTCAGATTCAGATTCTATTTTGACTTGATTCTTTTAATTCCGCATTTTCTAGTCAAAATTATTTTAAATCACCTATTCACCGCCCTCTAGGTGATATTGCTAGATCCAATAATTGGTATCAGAGCATGTTGCTCATTATTTTGAAGTGTTTTACTTCAGAGTTAACGATCTATCATGTCTAGCAATAATTTTTCACGATCAGGTGATGCTCAATTCCACTACAAGCCTCCTTACTTCGATGGAAAGGATTACAATGTTTGGTGCAATAAGATGAAGTGGTTCTTCAAGGCTGTAGACAATCTGACGTGGGATGTTGTGACTAAAGGAGTAAATCCTACCACTACTACAACTTCTGGAAATGGGAACAATGCTCCTACTCCTATCCCATCAGAAACTGGACGATCCAAAAGACAAGGACTTGACTCTAAAGCTGTTTATTCTCTCTTTTGTGCTTTATCTCCTGCTATATATAATCGTGTTGCAGAGGAAGAATCTTCAAAAGCTATATGGGATAGACTCCATGTCACCTATCAAGGAACCGACAGAGTCAAGGAGACCAATCTCAGCATACTTCTAAGTGATTATGAAGCTTTCAAAATGAAACCAGATGAAACGATAGCTGAGATGATTGACAGATTTCAAATATTGGTCAGTGGTCTTGCTCGGCAAGGTGCTCCTATTTCTGAACCTATGCAGGTTCGAAAGATTCTTCGAGGACTAACGGATGATTGGAACTACATCAAACCGTCCATTCAAGAATGTCAAACAATCAGACTATTATCCATTGACGAACTTGTTGGGACTCTACAGTCGTATGAGACAGAATGAGTCAACAAAGAAAAGGATACGAAAGGTAAGAAGTCGATTGCTTTAAAATGTAACATGGATTCTGATGATTCAGATGATGAAGAGGACGAAGAAGAGCTTGCTCGTATGGTAAAGAAGTTCAGAAAAATGGCTAAGAATGGAAGAAAATTCAAAGGGAAGAAGCCATTCAAACAAGCCGATCAAAAGAAAACCTTCAACGATAGAGAAGAAGGTAAGGACGTAATTTGTTTTCAATGCAGGAAAAAGGGACACATAAAGCCAAATTGTCCACTGCTAAATAAAAGGAAAGGCAAGTACGAAAAGTCCAAAAAGGCTTTGAAAGAAGAGACTTCGAGTGATACTGAATGCGAAGATAGCGATGATGAAGAGCTCGCACATATCTGTTTAATGGCTGAATCTGATTCTGAAGAAGATGAGGTGATTTGCTCAAATCCTATTCTCGATGATGAAGATCTTTTTGAAGAGTTATGCGTGGAACACAAAAATGTATTGAAGAAGATCTCTGAATTGAAAAAGGAAGTCTCTAGATTGAGATAGCAAAATGTTACGAATGAGAAAAGGATCGTTGATCGAGAAAAGGAGAATTCCTCTGTTAAGGAAGAGAAAGATATTCTGCAAAAAGAGAATAATTCTCATAAGGAAGATGTTCAAAAGATTTGCAAGAAGACGTTAGAGCACGTTCTCTCAATACAAATGCCGTACTACAACAAATCCGGTCTTGGCTACGAAGAGGTAAGTGAAAACAAGAATGATTTTTCGAAGGTCAAGGAGCGATGAAGGCGCAGGCCTTCAATCCAACATTATAGAAATCACTTCGGTAAGCATTTTGTCAAGCCTATTGGATTTCAATAACATAATTGCTTTAACTGTGGTGATCATAAGCAACAATGTCCACATGATTGGAAGAAATCCAAATCAATCAATTGGAGATTTGATGCTTTCTCTAACAGAAATGGACCCAAGCTCATTTGGGTACCAAAGAAAAGATGAGTTGCTTTTCTTGCAGGGAATAAAAGAGAAGAGAAAGAGAAATCGATATGTTGTTTGCTTTGCGTGCATACTTCATTTATCTAAATTCTCATTGTACTTGATATTGTGCTTGGGTTGATTCGATTTTTTTTATGACGTATTCGATAATTAGATGTGCTTGAAATATCTTTTAGAAAGATTCGTGTGATGCATTTTTGGTGATTTGTGAGATGAGATTAAGCGATTGATTGATATCTTGCTTAGAGATAATGCATTTTATTTGATTGATATCTTATTTATGAAAGAAAGATTTCGGATTATTGGACCTCTTTTATCCATTTTGATCTTGTCACGTTTTGTAAATTAAAATCTTTTTAAAGGAGATTTTATTTGAATCAGATGTCATCTTGATATGGCATGTTATTTTACATCGTTAGTTGTGCTGCAAAGTGAGAATCTTACGAGATATTATTTGTTTGGGCATATTGTTAGAATTATAATATTTCTTTTATGCCGTTAAGGAAAGAATATTTTGGAATCTATAAAGTTTCCTTATTTTTTGTTCTAACGTAAAGGAAGGATCCAAGTACGTGGATACCAAAAAGGAAACAAGTTCATTGCAGGAAATCATCAAAGGAAGATTTGCAATCAATCTATGCAAATCTTAGTGCAATCAAAGAAATCTCTCAAAGAAAATTGACAAGGATTGTATTTTTCTCCGCAGTTCGAAGGAAGAATTTGAAGAAAGATATTTGGAAAGTTTGATCTGAATATTCGAGGAAGATTTCGCACTATTTTGGAAGGATCAGAAATTCTCCTCTTCGCTTACAACTCTCGCAAATCATTGAAGGCATATTAAAATATATTGTGCAAGCCCTTAGAGTATCATGTGAAAGGTTAAGTAATTTCTTCATTGAAATACTTGAGATGCTTACAATTACTACTCTGTTTATTTGAAAGGGGCATGATTTATTACGTGAGATATCATATCTTTAACGCAAATTTGTGCAAGAAGTTTGTTGAGTTTATGCAGATTAAATTCGAGACGAGCTTGATTAAAGAAAATCGTCTTTCTCGAATCTCAAGAGCAAATGAATGTTGAGAATTTTGCTGCATCTGAACAACCATTAAAAAAAAAAAGACCGATGAGAAGAATAAGGAGTTCAAAAAAAAAAATTCATTTCTCAGACGCAGGGGGAGTTAGAAAAAGTGCACAAGGATGACATTATTGAGGATACTCAGATCAGTCCTTGCATCCTTGTAGTTGCAATTGAAATGGAAATCGCAACACTCAAGCATCTCCACCATTTTCTAGCTGCTCAAAGAATATAATGCTGCTACAAAGAAAAACATCCTATTTAACTGGCGCAACCCGACGATAAAGGTTACTCGCAAAAGCTGTCCTGATGACAGGGGGAGAAAAGAAAGAAATGATCAAATTAAGGGGAGTCTACTAATTAGATTCAGGATGAGATCATTGATCAGATTCAATGGGAGCCTAACACTCAGGTTCAGAAGGAAATCAATCATGAAGATCTATAGGGGGAGAACCTTATTCCGAAGGACATGAAAAGCTGCAAGCTTCTGTACAGCAAGAGATGGTGAAAATGACAATGGAAGTAAAGGTAAACATGTGTTAGAACTTATTAAGTTCTACAAAATCCGGTTAGTACATCTTCCATTTTCCTTACTTTTTGTCATTACAAATCTCTAATCTGTTTTATCATTTTATCATGACAAAAAGGAAGTGAAATTTATCTGTACTCCTTGATATATGTTCACTGACGTACATGATGATTGATTTAGAACATGAGCTATTTTGCATCTGAGTACATATTCTCTATGTAAGACCCTTTTCATTAGTATCGCTTTTTGATTATGACAAAAAGGGGGAGAGAATGTATGTGCATATGTGCTGATTGATTATATATACATATGTGTTTATTTGGTGCATAATATTGAGCTGCGATTATGTTTCTATATATCATTATGCTCAATTTGTCTGCTATCTCCTATTTACATTATTGATTATCTTAATGTGGAGATTGCGTTACGTGCTTATTATGCCTTGAGTTGAATTCTTATTTTTGGCAAATAAGCGTATCTCGTTTACTTTTAATATCTTTGAAA
The DNA here is from genome assembly GCA_029784005.1 of Lenwebbia sp. NSW1173648. Taxonomy (NCBI): domain Eukaryota; kingdom Viridiplantae; phylum Streptophyta; class Magnoliopsida; order Myrtales; family Myrtaceae; genus Lenwebbia; species Lenwebbia sp. NSW1173648. Next base: position 6,750,065 of record JARCGZ010000011.1, read on the forward strand.
CTTGTTTGCACATTTGTATATTCAGAGATTATTTTGTCATCATCAAAAAGGGGGAGATTGTTAGGGAAAATCCTCCATGATGTTTTGAAGATGACAAAATAATCAAATGCTACTAATGTGTTTATTGGTTGAGTAGAACCAGGTGAAAGAATCACAAGCCGCTATGCAGATGGTGTATTAATAGAATATCTGAAGGTTATGAGTTATCTATCAATGGTGACCAAGGCATTAGGCGTAGAGGTGTATACAAGCTGGAGGTACCTAAGTAGAAGATGAACAAGCCTAGAACGAGAAGTTCGGTAAAGCTTGGAAGGATCTTGGATAGGTAAACAAGCATAGAACGGGAAGTTCGGTAAAGCTTGGAAGGACCTTGGATAGGTGAACAGCGAGGTAGAGCCGCAATTGCCAATATACTTGGAGGAACCAGAAGATGGAGCTCAAGATACTGCATCTGAATTATGCATCTGAAGCTCTAGTTATTGCATCTGAGAAGAAAATTTTATATTGATCTTAGTTGGATGTTCAGACTCAGGGAGTAGTCGTCGCGTATTTGCTTCTGAGAAAGTTGAAGTCTAGTATTCAGAAGGAGGTTCGTGTTGCCTCTGAAGACTTCAGAAGGAGGTTCGTGTTCCCTCTGAAGACTTCAGATGGAGGTTCGTGTTGCCTCTAAAAACTTCAAATGAAGGATTGTGTTGCCTCTGAAGACTTAATCTCGTGAAGACTTATACGCGAGCATCAACAAGGTTTCTATCAACATCAAACTCAGTGTATCTCTGTTCAGAAGCTGCGACTTATTCAGAAGCAGTGATATATGAAGAATTCAGAAACTGCGACTTATTCAGATTCAAGAAACTGCTTCTGAAGTCTGGTTCTGAAGATTATTCAGAAGCTGCGAGATATATTAATTCCAGATTCTGAAGACCCACGCCTGACATATGTTGCTGAGGTATTTATGGAAGTTTGTAATCTTTGATTGACAGGATTATTCTATAACATGATCGATAGAATACCCTTGATTGGAAATTACCTTCCATGGGACAAGAAAACTTTCATATTTGAAGAACTCTACTTATGGAAACCGAAGATTGAGTTGTATGGGCGATTGAATCTGAGGGGTTCAGATTCAACACCAATGGTCATCAAATCTCCCTAGATACAGTCTCGTTCAATCAAGATTGATGGCGTCCAATCAGCGATTGAAGAGCGATCCTTTGAAGACCTGTCCAACGGCTAGTTTGGGGGTGAAGGAGTATAAAAGGAGATCCATGGTGCTACTACGGTGTGAGATCAGAATCATCAATTCCAAAGTGCTAGAGTTATTCAGATTCATACTTGTCTCCGTGAGCTTAACGTTACAATCTTTGAGAGGCTTTGTAAGAGTGATTGAGAGAGGATAGTGTGATCTATCAAAGAGAGTATCATCACTTGTTGTAAACCTTCATTGATTCATCTAGTGGAATCCAGCCAATCGGCTGTCAGCGTGGGAGAGTGGACGTAGGCTTGATCTAAGCCGAACCACTATAATCGTCGTGTGCAATATTCTCTATCTCTAAACTCTTATCATTGTGTTTGATAGAATATTGCATGCTGGTGTTTATATTCAGAATTTGCATACTCATGTTCAGAATCATAAACTGCACATATTCAGATTCAGATTCTATTTTGACTTGATTCTTTTAATTCCGCATTTTCTAGTCAAAATTATTTTAAATCACCTATTCACCCCCCTCTAGGTGATATTGCTAGATCCAACAAAAAGAAGATGAACAGATTTGAGGAAATGCTTCATAAATACTTTCGCCTTTTTTGCTTTGAGATGGCCAGCATTGGTACTTATACATTGATCAGAGATGAAAGGATTAGTAAAGAAATTCCAGAGATGCAAGAACTCAAAGAATTTGCTACCTATATTGCTGATATGGGCAAATCTGTTGAAGCTGCTCAGAAAGATGATGAAGAGCATGTTGATGTTCCCTCCTCATCTTCAAAACAAAATTCACCTCCGTCATCTTGAATTTTTTTTTCAAATTGTCCGTATTTATTTTTATTTTTATCTCTGTCGGAGGTTCCATTTATGTGCACTTTGGATGTTACGCTATTCTTACAATAAATGTGTGAATCTCCGTTAATGTATGTGTAAATTGCCATATTATCTTGCTGATGACAAAAAGGGGGAGAAAATACCTCATCATTATCATAATGTATGATGCACACATACGCGAATTATACCTATTCGCGCAAACGATTTCAACGTCGTATACAACATATGGTGATATCCTACTATCACTCAGAGTGCATATCTTATATATTCAGATGCACATTCTTTTGAAAAGATTCAATTGAGTTATATTCATATTATTACTGAAATCTTTTTCGAGCTTAACTTTGATACAATTTTTTTTTTCATATATATAAACTTTTATTAAGGAAGTTTTGTCATCATCAAAAAAGGGGGAGATTGTTGAGAAAACCTTCCCTATGAATATTTTGATTCTGACAAAACTATCCTTCTTGTAAGAGAATCTGATTAATACAAATAATTTATTATTACAGGCGATGAGCATGTGAACAAAAGCTTTATAATGTTCCAAACCTACCGTTCAGACTCAAGGAGTAGTCATCGCACACCTGCTTCAGAGATAGTCGAAGTCCAGTATTCAGAAGGAGAATTGTGTTGCCTCTGAAGACTTCAGAAGGAAGTCTGCGCTGCCTCTGAAGACTTCAGAAGGAGGTTTGTGTTGCCTTTGAGGACTTATCTCGAGAAGATTTATGTGACACGTCAGCAAGGACTTTGCAGAAGCTCAGAATCACTGTTCTAATCTGTTCAGATTCAGAGAGTCTCTTTGGTTCAGAAGACTGCTTCTGAACAACGTTTAGATTCTGCATTATCTCGCTACCAGATTCTGAGGACCCACGTTTGGCAGGTTTCTGGTTTGGCCACGTCTTTTTATGGAAGTCTGTAAGATTTGATTGACATGATTATTTTCCAATCAAATCAGGAGAATATCCTCGATTGGATATTACCTTCCATGGACAAGATATCTTGGAGATTTGGATGAACTCTATTTATGGAAACTGAAGATTTGGTTGTATGGGCGACTGAATCTGAAGGGTTCAAACTCTACTCCAACGGCTACTGGATCTTCCTATATACAGTCTCGGTCAATCAAGATTGATGGTACCAATCAGAGATTGAGGAGCGATCCTTTGAAGGACCTTGTTAACGGCTAGTTCAAGGTCGAAGGAGTATAAAAGAAGATCAATGGTGACTGTTACGAGGGGGGTCAACAACTTAAAATTCTAAAGTTCTGAGTTGTTCAGATTCACATTCTCTTGTTCTTGTGAGCTTAAAATTCTCAGTCTTGAGAGGTTCCTTTGTAAGAGTAATTAGAGTGACATCTCTTGTAACCTTTCATCGACTCATAGTGGAATCCAGTCGATCGGCTGTCATCGTGAGAGAGTGGACGTAGGCTTGCTAAAGCCGAACCACTCTAAACACCGCGTGCAATTTCTCTTTCCCTAAACTCATCTTATTGTGTTTAGTTTATCTGCACGTCTCTTTACTGATCTTATTCAGTTTATGCTCTGAGCCTATTAATTTCCGCATAAAATATCAAAAGTGTTCAGAATCACTTATTCACCCCCCCTTTAGGTGATATTGCTAGATCCAACAAGTTTTACTGTGTGAACTTGTAAAATCATATGAAACTAATCAATGGCGAGGTTTCAGTGCAGGAGAGGGAGAACATGAGGAGCTACATTGTGCATAAACTCTTGCTAGGTTTGGTTATTCAGATTCAAGGTTTAGTAAGTTTCAGGAAGCTTTTACCGTAAGAATGAATAATCTGCTTGAGAGGATGAGAAAACTAAAGTTGATTCCATTAACATGCTATTAGAAGTGGCAAAATGGGTTTAACACTCGTATTTTAATCCATATTTAGTCATAAATGGGTTGCATTTATGTTTTAAAAACAAGCTTGGGACAAAGGGATTACTTAATAACTTAATGGGTCTTAAATGAGTTTTAAATGAGTTACTTAACTATCTTAAATGGGTCATAAATAAGTTTTATGATTTTTAATTTTATGATGTTTTATGTTTTTTTTATTTTCTTTTTATTTTTTCTTCTACGATCTGGCAAGTCGTTTGTTGCTGCCGCCGGTCGCTAGTAATTGGACGCCGCCGCCGCCGTTGTTGGTCGTCGGTGGTCGGCCAGTCGTCGGTTGTTGCTAGGGGAGGAAGAAGGAAATCCGGCGATTTCCTAGAAAAAATAAATAAATAAATAAAATAAAAAATAGAAATTTATAGCAAACAAGTTTTTATAAATATGGGTCAACTTGGGGATGTGTCGCTAAATTTGTATTGCACGAAAATGGGTCAATATGGTTCGAACCATTTTGATGCACTTAGAGTTGGCGAACTCGGAATGGGCTGAAATTTGGTCGGCTGCATGGAAACGGGCCGCTAATCAAAACTCACCACTGCGCCGTGAACGACGTCGTATTTTCGCAGTCATTTTGATGGGTTTTAAGGCAATTTTTTGTAATTCCAGTGGCGTTTTCGTAATTTTGTGTTTTCTGTTTAATTAGGGTTAACACCATATAAAATGGTGTTTTTAAGATTCCGAGAGCAGACTTTTGCCATTGATTTTGATAATCGTATTCGAGAGAACAAATTGTTACTCTTTTCAATTTCGAATTTCTGTTTAGCCAATTTCTATTGCGTTTTGGCATTAAAAAAGGATAATTCGTGGCTCATAGTCATACCGCAGCTATATGTTTCGCAGTAACAAGTCTAATCTAATCTTGTGCTCCCAAAATTATAATGGGAAAAAAATAACTGGTAAAAAAACTGGCCCCCATCAAGTTTCCGCAACAATATGATAATAGGATAAGAACCATGATTGGAAAATGACACCAAGATCTTTCGCCTAATATCATGAGAACGACTCTTTCAGCAGCCAACTGGGCATTGACCTCCCTAACCATGCATCTATTAATCAATTTTTATTTTATTTTATTTTATCGAAACGCACAGCACACACAGACACCTAAAGCGTCAACCCAGAACCATGCAGCTTCTCCTCCACAACCCGGTCGATCCTCTCGGCCATGTCAACACTCAAGTAATTTACCCAATCTCCAACCTCGCCTTTCCTAAAGAACGCCTTGCTCTCCTCCCCTGTAGACAACGTGCCGCTCTTGTTCACCTCCAACCCGCTCAAATGGTCAAAACTACAGAGCCTCAGTATTTCGTCCACCGTCCCGTCTCTCAGCTCTTCTTCGCCGAACGGACAGTCCAGGAAACCGGCCAGCCTCCTCAGGTTTCCGCAAGGGTCCTCCTTCATGTCCTCGTACTTCAGGAACAACAACTTCTCGGGTGTCTCCGAGCTCGCCTTGTGGTACCCCAGCACGTGATCCCAGTAAGGCCCGTACAAGCTCACGCCGCGGCAGAACTTGTCGAGCGACTCCTGCAGCGAGCTCTCGCCCTTGTCCTTGGGCCTTAGCTTGTTGGCGAAGTGCCAGAGCGAGACGAAGGTGTCCTTGGGGTTCCTGCACAAGTACACCAGCTTGCACTTGGAGTCCCTCAACGACTGTGGGAGCGATTGATAAGGCAAGTGGGTGGCGAAGAGCCTTGGGGGCAGGAGGGAGGCGAGGTCGGGAATGTCCTGCTCGAGGTAGAGCTGTAATTCCAGGTAGGGCACGAGGTCGTGAGGGTTTTGGCTCAGCAGAGGGTGCTGCGGCTGCAAACCTGAGCCCGAGTACTTGGCCCGGTTGAGGAGGGCAAAGAGGATGGCCTTGAGCCAGGTGGTGCCGGACTTCGGGTTGGTGACGAGGAGGATGTCGGTGTCTCGAGCTTGGAAGTGGCTCTGGCAAGCGACGACACCCTTTAGGCTCCTTGTGGAGACCCAGAAGCCTTGGTATAAGTAGAGGGAGGTGGCGAGCCAGCCATCTTCGCGAGGGAGAGAGGGAATGAGGTCCCAGCATTCTTGAGGGATGTCATCTTCTTGCAAGTACTTTGGGATGGATGGAGTTTGAGCCATTGTTGTGCAGTGGATAGTTTCTCAAGCTAGTTCTAGGGCTCGGTTGAAGAAGAAGGAGGAGGAGGGTTGGTTTGAGGCTTTTGTTCGGATGGTATTTATATACATGTAGGGTAACATTGCTGTGAAAATGTAGGTTGGATGATGGATACAGTGTATTATAATCGTTGTTGTTATTAGAAGAAAACATATGGGGTTTGCATCTCGAGATTTACGAACAGCGAAGACTTCTTCGTACTTCAATTTTTCAAGAATATTGGTGTTTGGTCACTAGTCATTATTTCTAGGTTTTTGCATTGTCTGTAAAACCACAAAAAATGCAAGAAATCCAATTTAACAAAAAATCCACAGGATCTTGTCTATTTGAAGGTATCGTCACGGACATTTGGTGTCTTTTGTCGACTGATCTGCAGTAGAACTCTACAACGAAGAATCTGTCAAGATTAATTCGAAACACAGAACCGAGTGCCACGTGTTCTCCAACCGGGTTACGGGGAGAAAATATTGGATACAGATGAGGCAAAGCTGACGTGGTCCAGACCACCAGTTAATGTGCAACACGTGGCGCAAAGGTCCCACTAGTAAAAAAAAAAGAAAATTTCTCTCTCCTCTCGCTCTGTCTTCACTGTCTCCCTCTTTCTCTTTCGTTGTTCGCGGCCGGAAAACAAGAAGACGCCGGCCGCCATGGCAACGGAGCTTGAGCTCCACAGCCATGGCGGCTGCAACCTTTAGGACGCCGATTTGACGAGCTCGCGCCATCACGGGCGCGAAGCTCGAGTCTCGAGCTCGACAGCCATGGCGGCCGTGAGCTCGAGCTTCGCGGCCAGAGACCGAGAAGACGTCGGCCACGGCAGCGGAGCTTGAGCCCACGGATCGCGGCCGCCATGGCCACGGAGCTCTCGAGCTCGACAGCCATGGCGGCCCCGAGCCGTGAGCTCGAGCTTTGCTGCCAGGGACCGAGAAGACGTCGGCCGCGATCCTTAGGTCGAGCTCAGTGACCGAGACGGAGAAGACGTCGGCAAAGGAGGGAGAGAGAGGGGAAAAACAGAGAGAGGAAAGAGAGTTTCTATTTTCTAAAAGGTGGGCCCGCGGAACACGTGTCGCACGATGAGTGGAGATGGGTATTACTGATGTGGCTCCCCGACCGTATGCAATATTTTCTCGGTTATGGGCAGGTTCATCACGTTGGTGGGTCCGCCACGGGAAGTGTGACGTGGGTCCCCCTCTTTTACAAACAGAGAGAGAGAGAGAGAAAGAACTCGTTTTTAAGATTTTTTTTTTGGGGTAAAGGAACTCATTTTTTAGATTAATACCACAAAAAATCATAAATTATGTTTACTCTGCTAAAAATATCTCAAACCTTTTTTTTTGTCACGAAAAACCCCGAACATATTCCAATGTGATAAATATACTCTAGATGGAATTGAAAAATGGAGTATATATGTCACACATATATAAGTTTGGATTTTTTCATTACACAAAGAAAGTTGGCGATATTTGTGTCACAGCGAGAAATTGTAAATTTTTTTTGTGACTCAAAAAAAATATGGTATTTAGAGCACAATGGGCATAATTTGGGGTTTTTTTTTTGTGATATTTATCCCTCATTTTTGTGCTTGTAAATTTATTTTTCTTTGTGTTTTCTGTTTTCTTTGTAGAGCTGATACGTCAATTCTAAAAGGTCTGACCTCATAAATGAATCAAGGATAATGGATTTAGAATGTCCGTAATAAGTCATATAAAGAGTTTGACTACATTTAAGGCACACATGATAATCATTTTGTTTCTTTATTTTTTTGTTTTTCTATTTCTTTGTTCCCAGAAATAGGTTTGGAATAGAAATCTTGGTATCGCAATTTCACTTTTCTATTTCCAAGATAATGTCATAGCCCGAAAATAAGTGTAAGTTGTGAGTTTAATCCTTATACAGTAACCCAAGAATAACATGTATAGATAAGCGAATTATGTTTATCAAGTAGAGGAATTAACGAACCTTATTTCGGATCTATTGTTCTTGATGCGGAATAGCGATGAATCGATACTCAAGATCTTCTCCTCTAGAACCCCCTTAAACACTGGCTTCAATGAGACGGCTCATCACGTATTGCTTGCTAACGACTATTTTTGTGAGGTTATGTGGACATTATGATTTAGAGGAGGGACTTGAGTTTTATTTATAGAGTTTGTAACATATCTTCTCATATAGATAAGGTTTAACTCCGCCATACTATCTAGTCCCATATCCAACTAGGATTAGGAAATCTTATATCTTTCATTTATTAGACCAATAATCAATTACAATAATAATTAATAAAGCCCAAATAATAAATAAATCTTACATTCTCCCACTTGGGCTATACTAATTAAAATTGTACTGTATATGCGCATCTTTATATTGTTCTAGAGGTAATTCCTAATAGTCAATCCGATCCCATAAAGTCTTAAACACTAAATCATGGCAGTAACTACATCAGAAGACACAGAGCCGTCCATGGTCACAAATGCTCTTAACTTTACTGATATAGATTTGATATGGTAGTGTGGCAAATGGATAACATCATAAATAATAGAGACACTTTACATGCTATCATCCTTGTTTGTCACCATTTTCTTACATTAAGTGTCACGAAACCTGATGTGCCTCTAGAGAATATCCTTATAGTTCCAATGAACCAACATATATCTTACCTTTATAGTTAACTATACTTTATGTGTAACAAGACATATATATGGCTAAAAAATAAATGCCCCAGCCATCACTCAAGGTTTACACAATACCTTGAGTTGTTAAGCAGGTATGTATTCAATATGAAAATAACACACTCATAAATACGTTATTGAATGTAAAAGAGTCAATACATATCAAAACTATTACTAAATGTAACATAATAAAGATGTAAACTTTATTATAGCAAAAAACTAAAGAGCTCCTACTAAACAATAGCATCCCACGATGCTTCTAGGCTCATATTTATGACATGTCATTCAAATATGCAAGGGCGTAGACCTTTAGTCAGTGGATCGGCAATCATATCATATGTAGAAATATGCTTTACTTTAGTGTCACTATTCTTATCTAGTAACTTTACGGTCAAAAAATTGACCGCCAGATACTTAGAGCCCTCGTGATCTCTGTGGTTGTTAATAAATAACACTGCAGAGTTATTGTCACAATACAACCATATGGGCCTATCCACAAAATCAAATACAGTCAACTCTCAAATGAGGTTTCGGAGCCAAATAGCTTGAGTAGCAGCCAGAAGCATGCTATAAACTCCGCTTAATTGATAAAGGATGAAATAGATTTCTATTTCTTGCTTTTCAATAATACCACACTTGCCATTAACATACTAATATATTTAATTGTCAATTTCACGTCATCCTGACAGCTAGCAAAGTCTGAATCCGAATAGACTACTAGCTACAGGTCTTGAACATATCTGAAAATCAGCATATAGTCTTTTGTTCTCTTTAAGTACCTTAATAATTTCTTAGCAGTAACCCAGTGATCGTGTCCTGGATTTAACCCTTATTTGCCTAGAAATCTCATTGCAAAAGCAGCATCTGATCTGGTGCAAGCTTAAGCATACATGATGCATCTAAGTGCGCCAACATATGGTACATTCTTTATTTGGATTTTCTTAATATCTTTATGAGGGCACTAGGATAGATTCAGTTTATTGCCCTTAATGACAGGAGCAATTCCTGACTTGCAATACTTTATCCTGAATCTTTCCAACAATACGATCAACATGTGTCCTCTAGAATAAACCCAAATATGTCAAGAACGATCCATATGGATCTCAATGCCTATGATAAAATACTTCTCACCAAGGTCAATCATGTCAAAATGCTTTGACAACATCTGCTTCACCTAATGCAGTAATTCAAGAAAACTACTCTCAAGCAAGATACCATCTACATAAAGCACGAGGAAAATAATTTTCCTCCCACTGACCTTGCAGTATAAAGACTAATTTACTTTGAATAGTGTATTGCAAGGTACCCGTTCGTCCGTAAACAATAATCAAAAGGTAGCGCACCTAACTCTTTTTGGATCTAAGCGAAGCAAACCTATTGATATATTATTTCAGTGGTTCATATCCAGGGCAGCGTGGATACGGCTGATCTCTCATGGGATCATATGTCTGGCAGCCAATTTTTTATAATCTTGATGCGATATTGGATCCAACACTGAATCTGAACTGGTGTTTTAAAATGAAGTCAATTATGTGCATGAGAAGTCGCCAAGCACAAGGCCAAAGTCTCTAAAAAATTTACTTAAACATCTATCTGTGCCAATTTTCCCTCCTAAAGAGAGATTTCTCAAGATCCCCCAAATTAACTAAATAAAAAGAAAGATTCGATAGTTCTAAATCTATCGTACGGATGTCAATTCATTCATGTACGTTTCAATTTTTTTTTTCAAATTTAATCATAAGCATTTGGGTGAAATTTCAATGTAATCCTTCTGGCCAATTGCCACCGGAAATTGTTAACGTGGCGTCCAGTCATCGCCGGCCATCCTAATGCTGACGCGAACAACCTGTTGATCGTCACGTCAATAGATTTAGAACTATCGAATCTTTCTTTTTATTTAGTTAATTTGGGGGATCTTGAGAAACCTCTCTTTAGGAGGGAAAATTGGCACAGATAGATTTTTAAGTAAATTTTTTTGAGACTTTGGCCTTGTGCTTGGCGACTTCTCATGCACATCGTTGACTTCATTTTAAAACACCAGTTCAGATTCAGTGTTGGATCCAATATCGGATCAAGATTATAAAAAATTGGCTGCCAGACATATGATCCCATGAGAGATCAGCCGTATCCACGCTGCCCTGGATATGAACCACTGAAATAATATATCAATAGGTTTGCTTCGCTTAGACCCAAAAAGAGTTAGGTGCGCTACCTTTTGATTATTGTTCACGGACGAACGGGTACCTTGCAATACACTATTCAAAGTTGACATGATACAGATGCTACTTGAATAGAAACTATAAGTTAGCATTTTCGCAAGATGACAAAACATATTTAGGTTAGAAAAATTACTTTATGTTGGATCTAGCAATATCACCTAGAGGGGGGTGAATAGGTGATTTAAAATAATTTTGACTAGAAAATGCGGAATTAAAAGAATCAAGTCAAAATAGAATCTGAATCTGAATATGTGCAGTTTATGATTCTGAACATGAGTATGCAAATTCTGAATATAAACACCAGCATGTAATATTCTATCAAACACAATGATAAGAGTTTAGAGATAGAGAATATTGCACGCAATGATTATAGTGGTTCGGCTTTAGCAAGCCTACGTCCACTCTCCCACGATGACAGCCGATCGGCCGGATTCCACTATGAGTCGTTGAAAGATTACAGGCGTTGTCACTCCAATCGCTCTTACAAATGAACCTCTCAAGACAATGAAGTTTAAGCTCACAAGAACAAGAGAATGTGTTTTTGAACAACTCAGCACTTTGGAATTATAAGTTCGTGATCCCCACTTCGAAACAGTCACTATTGATCTTCTTTATACTCCTTCAGCCTTGAACTAGCCATTACCAAGGCCCTTCAAAGGATCGCTCCTCAATCTCTGATTGGACGTCATCAATCCTGATTGACGGAGACTGTATATTGAAAGATCCAGTGGCCGTTGAAAGTGAATCTGAACCCTTCAGATTCAGTCGCCCATACAACCAAATCTTCAGTTTCCATAAATAGAGTTCATCCAAATCTCCAAGATATCTTGTCCACGGAGTTTTCTCTCTTTAAAAAGTTCATAGGGAGTTTTCTCAACAATTGATCTTAAGGAGACACGGTTTAAAATGTAACATGCTATTGACACAGCCTCTGCCAAGAAATGAGATGCAATTTTGCTTTCGATCAACAGAGTCCTCGCCATTTCTTGAAGAGAACGATTTTTCCTCTCCACAACCCTATTTTGTTGAGGTGTGTAAGGAGATGAAAAATTATGCTGAATCCCAAACTCATCACAAAAATTAGAGAAGCTTTGGTTTTCAAATTCTCCCCCATGATCAGTTTTGATGCAGGAAATAGAGTAACCTTTTTCATTCTGAATCTTTTTAGAAAATTTTGAGAAGGATGAGAAGGCATCATTTTTGTGTGCAAGAAATAAAACCCATGTGAATCTTGAGTAATCATCAACTATGACAAGGCAGTATTTCTTACCTCCAAGACTTAGTGTTCTGTTAGGACCAAAGATATCCATATGAAGCAGCTGCAGAACACGATCAGATGATACATGATTAATAGATTTAAAAGTACTTTTTACCTGTTTCCCAAGTGTGCAGGCTGAGCAAAGCTCTGATTTCTCAAACTTTGATTGTAGTAAGCCTCGAACTAGTCCCTTGGATGATAGCTTCGAGATGTGTTTGATACTGATGTGTCCTAGCTTTCTGTGCCATAGTTCAGATTCATCCTTGATAGAGATGAGACACTTGATGTCTTCAGAATCAACATTCAGAAGGTAGATATTTTCATGACGTCGACCAGTGAAGGTTTGCTTCTTGTCTTTGCTAACACCTGAGCATTCTGAGTCTTGAAAACAAATTTGATAATCAGAGTCACATAATTGACTAACTGAAATCAAATTATATTTGAGTCCTTTGACAAGAGAGACATTGTTGATCGTGAGATTTCCGATTTTTACAGTGCCTTGGCCAATCACTTTGCCTTTATTCTTTCCACCAAATGACACACTTCTACCATTGTAATCTGAAAGTTGTATGAAGTTTTCTGGATCACCAGTCATGTGACTTGAGCAACCACTATCCAGAAACCATTTGTCTTTTCTCTTCCTTGGTACCTGCAAGTGGGAAGTAACTTACTATTTCTTTGGTACCCAGTTTTTCTTGGGTCCATCTGAGTTAGTCACAATAGATTTCTTTCTATTAACAGGTCTCCATACCATCATGCAATTATTTCTAACATGATTTCTAGCACCACAGTTTTCACAATGCATTGGATAAAAGAATTTTGTAAAATACTTTTGAAAATGCCGTTGATATGCAAATTTGGAAGGTTTACGGGAAATCCTGTCATTTGTTTCTGGAAACTTATTTTTGAAATTATTTTCCTTTTTGAAACCAAGACCAGATTTGTTACCATACGGAATTGGTCTGGAAATAATGTTTTCCAAATTTTTTGAACTTTGGGAAAATTTCTTTGAAGTATTTTCAATTTTGGTTTTCAAGGAATCATTTTCTTTCAAGATCAAATCACGATTCTCCTTGATTTGATGAAATTCCCTTTGCAAAAATTCAATCTTGTCTTTTTGAGAATCATTCTGTTGTTTTAAGGATGAAACTTCCTTTTTCAAAATGGAAACCTTTTTGAGAGCTTCTTTATAATTTAAGCACAACTCATCAATGTATTCAGAGACTTTATCTGGCAGTTCAGAAGGATGTACCTCAACATCTGAATCTGAATCTGAATCTGACTTTGCCATAAGACATATGTTAGCATAGTCATCCTCGCTGTCTTCAGAATCACTTAGAGTTTCTGCTTTCAATGCCTTTTTGTATTTCTCATACTTGAACTTGTCTTTCTTCAGAAGTGGACAATTTGGTTTGATGTGTCCTGCCTTCTTACAATGAAAACAGATTACATCTTTGTCTTCCTGTTTGTCATTGTTTGATTGTCTCTGATCATTCTTTTTGAATAATTTCTTCCCTTTGAAGTTTCTTCCTCTACGAGCCATTTTTCTGAACTTCTTCACCATAAGAGCAAGTTCTTCGTCGTCTTCATCTTCATCATCTGAATCTGGCATTTCAAAATTAATTTCAGATTTTAAAGCAATAGACTTCTTACCTTTTGAATCTCTTGTTTTGTTAGTACGCTCAGTCTCATATGATTGCAAGGTTCCGACTAGCTCATCAATAGATAGAGGTCTAATTGTTTGACATTCCTGTATTGATGGCTTGATGTAATTCCAGTCATCTGTAAGTCCTCGAAGGATCTTTCTGACTTGCATCGGTTCTGCTACAGGAGCGCCTTGTCTTGCAAGACCACTTGCTAGAATTTGAAACCTGTCAATCATTTCAGCAATTGATTCATCGTGCTTCATTTTGAAAGCTTCGTAATCACTTAGCAGAATGCTGAGTTTTGTTTCTTTCACTCTGTCAGTTCCCTGATATGTGACATAAAGTCTATCCCATATAGCTTTGGCTGAATCTTCTTCTGCAACACGATTATATAGAGGAATGGATAATGCGCAGAAAAGTGCACGCACAGCTTTAGAATCGAGTCCTTGTCTTTTGGCTCTTTCAGAATCTGACAGTGCTGCAGTAACATTTGTATTGTTGTTTCCTTCATTTCCAGTGGAAGGGGTTGCTGTTACATTAGGAACTACTCCATTTACGACAACATCTCACATCAGATCATCTGATGCCTTGAAGAACCACTTCATTTTGTTGCACCACATATTGTAGTCTTTCCCATCAAAATAGGGTAGTTTGTTGCTGAAATGTGCATCACTGGTTCCTGTGAAATTATTGCTAGACATGATAGATCGTTAGCTCTGAAGTAAAACACTTCGAAATAATGAGCAACCTTGCTCTGATACCAATTGTTGGATCTAGCAATATCACCTAGAGGGGGGTGAATAGGTGATTTAAAATAATTTTGACTAGAAAATGCGGAATTAAAAGAATCAAGTCAAAATAGAATCTGAATCTGAATATGTGCAGTTTATGATTCTGAACATGAGTATGCAAATTCTGAATATAAACACCAGCATGTAATATTCTATCAAACACAATGATAAGAGTTTAGAGATAGAGAATATTGCACGCAATGATTATAGTGGTTCGGCTTTAGCAAGCCTACGTCCACTCTCCCACGATGTCAGCCGATCGGCCGAATTCCACTATGAGTCGTTGAAAGATTACAGGCGTTGTCACTCCAATCGCTCTTACAAATGAACCTCTCAAGACAATGAAGTTTAAGCTCACAAGAACAAGAGAATGTGTTTTTGAACAACTCAGCACTTTGGAATTATAAGTTCGTGATCCCCACTTCGAAACAGTCACTATTGATCTTCTTTATACTCCTTCAGCCTTGAACTAGCCGTTACCAAGGCCCTTCAAAGGATCGCTCCTCAATCTCTGATTGGACGTCATCAATCCTGATTGACGGAGACTGTATATTGAAAGATCCAATGGCCGTTGAAAGTGAATCTGAACCCTTCAGATTCAGTCGCCCATACAACCAAATCTTCAGTTTCCATAAATAGAGTTCATCCAAATCTCCAAGATATCTTGTCCACGGAAGGTAATATCCAATCGCGGATATTCTCCTGATTTGATTGGAAAATAATCCTGTCAATCAAATCTTACAAACTTCCATAACAAGGCGCGGTCAGATCGGAAACCTGCCAAACGTGGGTCTTCAGAATCTAGTAGCGAGATATTGCAGAATCTGAACGTTGTTCAGAAGCAGTCTTCTGAGCCAGAGAGACTCTCTGAATCTGAACAGATTGGAACAGTGACTCTGAGCTTCTGTAAGATCCTTGCTGACGTGTCACGTAAATCTTCTAGAGATGAGTCTTCAGATGCTGCATAGACCTCCTTCTGAAGGTTTCAGATGCAACATAGACTTCCTTCTAGAGTCTACTGAGGCATCACGATTCTCCATCTGAATGTAGGATTTCGACTATCTCAGAAGCAAGTGTGCGACGACTACTCCTTGAGTCTGAACGCCAGTCATGGAACATTATAGGCTTTTGTTCACATGCTCATGCCTGCAATAATAAATTATTTGTATTAACCAGATTCTCTTACAAAAAGGATAGTTTTGTCAGAATCAAAATATTCAGAGGGAAGGTTTTCTCAACACTTTATCGTGTTTCAGAACGTGCAAGCGGCAAGCGCTCGACCTTTCAAGTCACAAATTAGCTATATGTACTTTATTGATGTATTCGAATATCTCGAGCGTGATAGGGAAGGGTACGGTCAGTCGTTGGGGGCAAATTTTGGTCAAAAGGGTAAGTCACCACCAAGGAATAAAATAGTTGGCTTGAGGAAAATCGACAGCTCGCCGGTGAAGTCATGGACATCATACGTTACAGGAGTTATCAACAAGCGCCTTCAGACGAGAGTCATCGACGACCAGCCATTGCAAATGTTTGTTTAGTGTTGAAGCTCAAAGACAGAGATGATGAATCCACACAAGTACATGGTTGCTTGATGGTTATGCCCATAACATCCGGATTTCCAACCTCTTGTACATAATCATTGCTAAATGATAGGTGATTGGGTCCAGAGGTTACAACTTCTTCTCAATAACTGCATATCGAATTACGAATTATTTGTAGATTTATAATCAATATTTACTTGTAAGTAACTGTGGCTAGTCACCGTGGCTGGTGACCGGCAGAGGAAAACAGAAAAGAAAAGAAAAGAAATAAAAAAATACTAAAAAAATTCAAATTTATTTTGTCAATAAATAAAAGAAATTGTCCATGTTAGCGCTGGCCCACGCCACGTAGGACAGCCGGATCCACGTAAGCAATTTTCAACCAAACGATGACGTAGAAAATTAAATGATATTTTCCTAACTAAACGATGAAAAATATTTTTTTCAGTTCATTTTCAGGTTTCAACTTACACCGAAAAATAATTTTATTTTCGCGAAACAAATGAGCCTTATTCTTTTTTGAAAATATCTTTCTCTTTGGTGAGGCAGAAGGTAAAATTTGCGGTTCTACCTTAGATGTGCTAGTGAATCTGTCGTATGTCTTTGACCCAAAAAAAAAATTCAAAAAATCCGTCGTATGTCTGGTCACAGAAAGTCAAAGTCAATTTCAATAAATCTCAGATAACTTTTCCTGTAAAATGACTACTGAGGACAGAACGAGGTTTGCGGGAAAAACGAACTTTAGAGACCGCAGAGACTTTGGCAAGTACCTGGATTTTCCTTTAAAAAGACAGGCCAATTGCACCAAAGATTTCAATTTCCTTGTTGACAAAGTGAAGATTAGGCTTACAGGTTGGAAAGGTGGTAATGGTATGCTTTTCAAAATGGGGAAAACTGTCATGATCAAATTTGTTGATGACTCGGTACTGAACTATTATGCAATTGTAGTGAATTCCCGTTAAGATACGTGACGAGCTTGATGAGTTAAATACGAATTTTCTTCGGGGTTCTACTGAGGAAAAAAAGAGAATTCATCTTGCCAACAAACTTAGGTGAAGACTCGCAAAGATAAGAAGGTTAAATGGGTTGAGTGAATGAGGAGGAAATACAAAACAAAGGATGATGATCATAGTGAGCTTGCTAGAACAAGCTACATTGGTATGGCTACTGCCCAAACATAGCCAGCTTCTGCATTTAAAAACCGAAAATTGACAAACCAAGCCGAACCAAACCGATAAGTTCAGTTTAGTAGTTTTTTTTTATTTATTTATCGGAAAACAGTTTAGTAGTTGAGAGGTCAGTTTTTTGGTATAGGATTCTTTTGGTTATTGGTTTGGTTTTGATTTCTAACTTTAGGAAACAGTAAAATTAAACCAGACTGATAAGCTTTACAAATAACATATTTCACATAACCAAACAACTCCTTTGTACTTAAGACCACATGGCACGAAGCTTCTCACAGCAAAAAAGGAAAACATGGAGTAGAAAAGAATGACAGAAGATAAATCCACAAGCGCCCAGCGAGAAGCAAGCCAGCTTTAATTTGTAGCCAACTCTGTGTTGGTCAAATAACATCTGCAAACGCCAATGGTACAACGTAAATGAGGACTAGAATCACAACCTTGAAGCATCTCACGGAAATTGCTGAATGAGTGTATCATATCATATGTACTAAAAATTCAGACCAGAACCATGCAACTTCTCTTCCATGACACCATCGATCCTCTCCCCCATCTCAGCGCTCATGTGATTCACCCAATCTCCAACCTCGCCTTTCCTGAAGAACCACTTCTTCTCTATTCCAGTCGGCAGCTTCCCGCTCTTGTTCACCTCCAATGCGCTCAAACTGTCGAAGCTGCACATCCTCAGTATTCCCTCCACCGTCCCGTCTCTCCGTTCTTCTTCGCTGAATGGACACCCCATGAAATTGGCCAACCTCCTCACTTGAACGCTCGGATCCTCTTTCATCTCCTCGTACTTCACGAACAACACCTTCTCCGGCATCTCCGAGCTCGCCTTGTGGTAACCCTGCACATGGTCCCAGTAAGGCCCGTACATGCTCACCCCTCGGCAGAACTTGTCGAGGCACTCCGGGAGCGGGTTCTGGCCCTCCTCTTCGGGCCTCAACTTGTTGAAGTAGTGCCACAGCGAGATGAAATTGTCCTTAGGGTTCCTACACAGGTAAACCAGCTTGCACTTGGAGTCCCTCGCCGACCGCGGAAGCGAGGAATAAGGCAAGTGGGTGGCCAAGAGCCTTGGGGACGTTAAAGCAGTGAGATCAGGATTTTTATGCTGGAGATAGAGCCTGACCTCCAAGAAGGGCACGAGGTCGTGGGGGTTTTGGGTTAGGAGAGGGTGGCGTTCGGAGTCGGAGTACTTGGCACGGTTCAAGAGAGCGAAGAGGATGGCCTTTAGCCAGGTGGTGCCGCATTTCGGGCTGGTGACGAGGAGGATGTCGGAGGGGTGAGCTTGGAAGTGGTTTTGGCAAGCGAGGACGCTGTTCAAGAGCCAAGGGGGCAACCAGAAGCCCTGGTATAAGTGGAGAGAGGAGGGGAGCCAGTCCTCTTCCGAAGGGAGAGAGGAGAGCAAGTCTTGGCATTCTTGCGACATAACGTCGTCTCGCAAGTACTTTTCATATAAAGGAGGAGGTTGAGAGGGTTGCATGGTGGTGGTGGTGCGCGGTGGTGGTGGTGGTGAAGGAGGAGGAGGTGGTGGCGGATAGTTGGAGTGAAGGATTGGGTGTCTAAACAAAGAAGATGAAGATGGTGCTGGCCTGCTGGGTGTCACTGAATATTTATATATGAAATGTTGAGTGATTACGTCTTTCTATAAACAAACTTGTATTAAAAACTTTTAATACTCCTAGCATCGTTAATGCTTTCATATAACCAATGTGGTGTACACAAATTAACAGTGCCGAGGTTTATAAAGATCGATTTTTACAAAGTTGGGTTAAAACTATTATTTGATACTTGAATGTATCCTTCCCCCTTCATTTAGATACTCGTTTGAATTTTACCATTTCATCCTTATGATCATTTTTGTACCCAATCTTTGTGTTTTTAATAGTTAGTCATCCAAAGTAATATTAATACGATACTGCATTTCATATGTATCAAGATGCAAGAAATTAATATGTCACCAAATGCTTTCAACCAATTCAACGTACATTGAGGTCCATCTGTTTTACATATGAGAACAAGATGAATGGTCACCACTGTGCCACCAGACTGGTTGGCTTGAATTGCCGATGAACTTGAACACCAAAACCCTAACCACTCTTTAGATTAACAAAAATTAGTCTCACTACCCCATACGTGTTTCACGATTTTCATTAAACAATTATACTTAATTATCAACTGACAAGGATTAAAAATGTTAAACATGATTGAACAGAAACCCATGCTCAAAAAGCTAATAAAACATTGCTTACCGATAGAATTAAGCATTAGAAGGGCATGTGTCCACTCATACAACTCTGCATTGTTTTTATTTATTTATTCACGAGAACATATTACTCTGAAATGATTAGAGTAGAGTGGATATCTACTCGGTCTGTGTGCACGAGCAACTATGATCATATATTCCATACGATTCATTTCACAATTCAAAGAATTTACAGACTCCTTTACGATTTACGATGGTCTCTCCTTGTTGAAGGGTTTTATCGCACATCGATTCAGAATGATCACACAGAAATCAAAGAGAAAATTGGACGACACACGAGATTACCCAGGTTCACCCCAGAATAGGGCTACGTCCTGCAAAGAGATTTCACTATAGTTTCGATTTACAGCCGCTCAACTCGTTACAATGATAAAAAACGAGAAAATATATATATGCCCCAAACGGGCCCAAAACCTAAACCTATATGAAACCCCTTAATTCCATACCATACGGGCCAGCTTAAATAAAAGCCCAAACCCGTTGAGGTTTCGGGGGCGCTGCCCCCGAACCCCCGCCCGTTCACCGGCGAGCGGGACAGCCGTCCGCTGACCGGGCAGCGGAACCCCCGTCGGGAGGCGCTGCCCCCGAACCCCCGCCCGCTGACCGGGCAGCGGGGCACCCGTGTCGGGGGCGCTGCCCCCGAACCCCCGCATTCCGCGCGCAGGGGTCACATGTCGTTGGATAACACTTCAATTCCCCTAAACTCACGTGGGCGTACTCGATGTGAGAAACAAGGGTCCCCGAAGTATTCGCCAACTCCAACACTTGTAAGGACACGCCCTGATCCATTTGGACCAAGTTCGTGAAAAGATTACTTAGAATAAGCACACAAGATGGTGATTATTTGGATTTGGGTATGTTTTTATTTATGAAGCTTGTACCACCTAGGCAATATCCTTTTTTTTTTAATGTGTGATGCCATCTAGTCCTACCCTCTCCGCCATCTTAGAAGCCTAAGAAAGACACACATACCCTCTCCGCCATCTTAGAAGCCTGTAAAAGGCACATCTTGTCTGAGTTCTCTCACCCCGTCGATCATTCTTTGTTCGTCGGATCGAGTATGGGTCTAGTCTCTTTACAAACTATACATCTATTTTGGGGGGGGGGGGGGGGGGGAGGGGTTGTTTAGGGCTTGTTTGGTAACGTTTTTATTCCTCTGTTTCTGTTCTCCAGAACAAAAAAGGATCAGAAACATGTTTGGTAACGCAAATGATTCTGATTCTGCTCCCATGAACACTTTTGGACCAATTTTGAGAAACAAAAAAAAAGTTGTTTTTCAAGAAAAAGAACACTTTTGAGAATAAAAAAGGCAATGATAGTCTTCTCTCACTTTTGTTGAGCGCATAGAAGGCGTGGGCCGGGTCAACCCGACCTGGTCAGGATAATTTTTTTTAAAAATAAAAATTTCTGAAATTAATATAAAAAAATCAGAAAATGATTAAAAAATCCAAAAATTGGAAAATTCTTAAAAATTATAAAAAATTTTAAAAAAAATCAGAAAAAATTCCAAAAATTCCAAAAAAAACTCTCAAAAATTAGGAGTTGGGTCATTTCAACTGGCCAATCCTATTTTTGACGATTTTGCCTTTCGATTTCTCCCAAATGATGATTTTGCCCCTCATCGGCAAATCGTTCTGAAAATTCCCAAAAAATAGGAAATGAGTCCATTTAACTGGCCAATCCTATTTTTGGTGATTTTTCCTTCCGATTTTTCCTAAACCTTGCCTGATTTGTTGCCGGAGTACCATGCTGCATCAGTGACCATCCGCATCTGAAGCATCCCTATTTTGGCCAAAAAGATGTCATGGTGCAAGATGATCGCAACTGTGGGGTCTGAGAAAAGTCATCAAATGTGATTATGTAATTATTTGATTTAAATGACAAATTGGGAAGAGAAATTATTTCCCAGAACAGAAATTTTGTGCAGTTACCAAACGCGTTTCTGTTCCTAGAACAAAAATTTTATACAGTTACCAAACGCGTTCTGATTCTCTAGAACTCATCTAGGGAACAGAATAAAAAAAATTGATTCTCATCAGAATCACTTTTTTGGACAGAAACGTTACCAAACAGGCCCTTAGTAATTTAACTTACTTATGTAATTGTGGGATCTGTAAAGTTAGAGGGTAATTTTGTTATGTGAAGGTACCCCAAAATGGAATGACATCCTTTACCTACATCAGTATATTAATTTGGTGCCTCATCCATTCGGACTATTACCTATAGTTCTAAATCGCTTACATAAAAGTTATAATGTCTTGTACACTCGTAATCTCTCTCCATCTAATGGTTATCCAGGTATTCTTTTGCACTAATATATCAACTTGAATCTCCATAAACGCCCACCATCATTGTGATCTCTTTCTCCAGGCCGAGCCATGAAGGCTGCCCCAAAATCCGCCATGGCCCTTTCTCGAGATATTTACCAGACACCGGAACATGTTGGAGGTGGAGCACTAATCAATCATCGGATCTGATACCATTTTTTGGGAGCACGTAGCAAAAATTCAATACCTACATCTAGGAAAATCGCCAAGAGGGAGCTTAATTCCGAACTCGACAACATATCCAATTAAGCTACTGAGTATGAGCCAATTATAATATATTGATGAGTTCGAAATTAAGCTCCCTCTTAATGATGTTTCCAAGTGAAGGTTTTGGACTTGTACTGCGAGCTCTCACCACTCGGCCCACTTCATGATACAGAAGAGGATGGCCTTCAACCAGGTGATGTCAGACTTGGGGGTGGACCGGGTGGTCAAGAGGAGGACGCTGGTCTTGGGCTCATAAGTGGTCTTCTTCAAGAGATTCGGGGCAACCCGGATTGGTATTGGTAGAGAGAGGTGGAGATCCAGCCTTTTTGGTGTCTCGGCATTTTGGGGAAATGTCATCTTCTTGCAAGTAGTTTGCCTGGGTAGGCTGAGAACGTGTCATGGTTGAGGAAGAGAGGGAGAATTTCAGAGTGCAGTGTCATTAGAGCTACTTGAGGCTGGGCGAAGGGTCCATTAATGCTCTCGAGTAATATTAGAAATCCGGAAAGGCTTTAGCTAACTCATTTTTGCACGTACACTGGGAGTTCAACAAGTTATTCATCATATGATGCACAGGTCCAACTCAGCCAAATTGATCCTCTTCAATACACAACATTCAGCTATCTTGAAAGGTTTATGACTAAATTGGCAAATCGTCAAAAGGTTTAGAACTAAATTGATACAATTGAAAGGTTTATGACTTTTTGGACAATTTCCCCCCAAAAATACGTTACTGCATATTCTAAGCAATGACAAGTTCAGCCTGACTTATGACTATGAAGGTACAAATTTGCTTTAAGCACATACATCACCTCGCTACAGTGTGTGAAACATCACCTGAACTCCGTGTTGCGGGCAGGTCGTGAGCAGTCGAGTAGGTGAGTGAATGTATGCAGGGGAGAGAGAGAAAGTATAGCGCTGCAGAATCATCGAAAGAGCAATCTTCGCTTCCGTGGTCGCGAAATTGAAACCCACGCAAGTTCGAGGTCCCAAGCCAAAAGGGAAGAACGCCGCCAAATTGTTGTTGGTGGCTTTAGCAACCCCTTCAGAGAATCTCTCCGGCTTGAAAAGCTGCGCATCGTCGCCCCAGATTTGAGGGTCATGGTGAAGCTTCAAATTCGGGATGTACACGCCAATGTTGGCAGGAAGAACAAGCTTTCCAAGCCTAGCTTCTGTAGCAACTTTCCTGTCGATACCAACAACCGGAGGATATAGTCGCAGAGACTCGTTTATGATCATTCCCATCTATAGCAAAAGGAGAGCAAGTTAATATGTAAATCGTTTCACCGTGCAGAAACAACAGCAATAGCGGAACAAATTTTAGAACTTCATGAGATGAATAGAAATTACCGTCTTTAGTTTTGCGATAACATCAGGATTTGGATCCTGGTTGCCAAACACGCCGAGCACTTCCTTTCTTGCTTCATCTTGCCAGTCTGGGTGAATCGCCAGGAGGAAGACAGTCCATGTAAGCATGGTGTTCGTGGTATCGTGCCCGGCAATGTAGAAGGTCTTGCACTCGTCGACGAGATCAGTGATTGTGATCCTTCGACTCTCATCATCACTGTGAGTAGCCTTCACAAGCAGTCCCAGAAAATCATTCCCCAAATCATCCAATTCTCCGGCTCTCACCTTCTCTTCTCTTTTCCAAATTATCTCCAACACGGCATCACGTATCCCATTCTCAAGCTTTTCGGACTCAAGTTCGTCGTTCGTCTTCCACAATTTACTGAAAAACGTAACAAAAACCTCCTCATATCAACTCAGTTTACCAGAATCCATAGAAATCCTAACGTCTAGGTATATTCTCAGACAAGTTCTGTATAGTTTTGGTTTGACATTCTGTTAACAACCAACCAATTAGCTTATCAGACCAATCAAACTGAAAAGTAGAAAGAAGAGAAAGAGCACCTGATTCCTGGAAACCTTATTTTGAAAGCGTTTCTGGACGCAATCGAGGCCAACTTCCTTAACATCTCGAAGATGTGTCTTGCTTCCACATAGCTGCTCCCGAATGCAGTCTTGGAAATCACTTCTGCCGTCAAAACTGTAAATTCTTGGTACACCTCAATCTCATCGCCCTGTAGATTTTTCCATCTCTCCAGCATCATGTGGACGCTATCTACCATTGCTGGAAACATACTCTGCATTTGCATACATTGATTGAACCAGTTCAATCCTTCAGTATGGGCCAACAATTTTCAAGCAACATCGTGTTTCCAAATACTCAGTCATTCACTGTGTTCATTTACATCTCTACTGCATTCCATTCTCCGTGATCAAAGACAACATTGGACAACATTTCCTGGGTGAATATGTAGATTGTACCTTCAAGCTATCCCCATGAAAAGCGTGATTCGCCAACTTACGCTGCTTCGCCCATTTCTCGCCTTCCGATGTCACGAGCCCATCGCCCAAAAGCTTCTTGAGAAACCCTTTCGTATCAGGTTTCGTAAAGGCCTTGTCTTTATTGTTCAACACCTCTTTGACCAGCTCAGGCTCTGTCACAATCAGCCGAGGCAGAGGCCCATACCAACACAAATAATTTGCCCCTACAACACCCACAAATCAGAAAGAGAAACCACGTAAAATTAAACAAATTGGAGTTCCGAAACCCGATGACGAACATTACGTTATTTTTCGCGAACTCACCGTATGTTCTAGTCCAAGCGGAGATATGAGGCTGGACCCGAGGGAAGATGTCGTGAGAAAGGCTCAAGGGTCTCCTGGAAGCTTCGTTCTGGAGTTGGAGGATCGCTCGGGTGCTTCCATGGATGAGCTTGTAAGGAGGGCCTGTGATTCCTTGTGAGGCCATCGTCTTCTGGATGCGAAATGGGGTCCACCATAGCTTGTGGAGAGCGATGGCGAGAGCTGAGAAGAGAAGTAGAAACAGAGAGGTCCAGAGCACGATCATGGCGTCTCCCAGAGAATCGGGTTGTGCTATGAAAGGATGAAGAAGAAGAAGAAGAAGAAGGAGAGTGAAGATCAGCTTTTGGGTTGTGAAGTCAAACGTAACTCCTCAACTCCTCAACCTCAAGTTCGAAGTTTCTTTGTTCTTTCTTCATTTTCCAAACATTTGTCTTTGTATTGCGGGAATCTTCCGCGCTTGATGGCCGACGCGTGTAAAGATTTATTTTCAAATTATCTATCTGTGTGATTTATCATACGCGTGCACAAAAATATGTGTCGTGCATAATTAAGCTACAAACCATGCTTTACTTGATGGTTTAAGTTAGAAATAATCTTATCCGACCAAAAAAAAAAAAAAAGTTTGAAATAATCTGATGATCTCTACTATTCAACATTTCTTGAAAATTGCGACGTGGGTCCATAAAATTGCAATGGTTTGTGCTTTTGGACAAAGAGTTGTAACACAAAATATCTTAACAATTAGCGATTTTTCCTCATTTTATAATGCGAGCATAAATGGATGTGAAATGATGGGCTGCGGGCGTGGGAGCCGCTTGAATCTTCACCTTTGAGAATAATCCAATATAAAAATTTCACTAAGTTTTAAGAAGATACTGAACTTTTGTATTTGAAAAACATATCAGGAGGCGTCTCCGAAACACCAAGGATCACACGAAAATAGCAATGTACTGACAATTCAGTTGCAAAGACTTCACCACCCAGAAGCTGCAGTCGACTAATGGAGCGGTCATCGATTTAGGGCATTCCTTCTTTGTGGTTCGTTTCCAAAGTAAAGATGATCAGAACAGAGCTTTTAGCAGCCTTGCTGGGCCAGTACTTGGAGTTGATGCCGAGACGGCTATGAATAAACGCGGAAGCTTTGTACTGTGCCCAGGTTTCCCTGGATGAGCCGCTCAAGAAGAAACTTTCCATTGATGAGGAAGGAAACCGGGTGCTATGTGAAGGTGTTGAGTCCCTGTTCAAATTGTGGGGTTGGGGGTGTTGGAACCAAAATAATAACGATGACTTTGGGAAATTTAGAACAATGGCGCAAAATAAAGATCAAATGTTATTGGAATGCTTTCTGATGGCTACATATTACAATACTCACCCTCTAGTCTTTATATAAAAGCCGAACATATGAAATACATTTGATGAAGACACATTTGTCAAAGACTACATTTAATTAGGACACGCGTGAAATCTTCTCACACTAAAGTCCTGAAAAAAAACACAAAAGTCCACAAAGTTGAAACATGAATACAAATCTTCTGACACAAAACTAAATGCACGCATAGCAATCAGCAGGCTTGTGGTTCCCTTTGGTCTTCAATTTTCTTCAAATGCCTATCATGAATCGCGCTCAGCCGATTCGCTTTTATTCTTCTTCTGACATCCACCATAAATCAATGCATGGGTCTTAACCAACGTGCTCAAATATTCAACAATCAAATTTATATTTTTCAAACAGCCTCCCTTAAAATTGATTTTTGAATTTAACAACACCGAGCATTATCTTTAATTTTTCGAACGAATCTGCCTTTAATGATTTTGTCAAAATATTTAAAATTTGATCTTCTGATCTGCAGAAATTTAGCTCAATTTCACCATCTTTGACTCACTCACGAATGTAGTGATACTTGATGTCGATGTGTTTGCTCCTACTATGAAAAACTGGATTCTTGGCTAATGCAATAGCCGACTTATTGTCACACATCATTTTAGTAGGACCTGTTTGTTCATGCATTAATTCATACAGCATCCTACGAAGCCATATCGCTTGACAAGCCCCTGAAGCTAACGCCATGTATTCTGCTTCAGTTGTCGAGAGTGCAACAACTTGCTATTTTTTCAAAGACCAAGAAATTACTCCCGATCCAAGAAAAAAAAGCATATCTTGAAGTACTTTTACGAGTCTCGGTATCACTTGCCCAATCACTGTCTGTGTACTCCACTAAACTAAATTTATGAGTACAAGAATATAGAATTCCATGGTCACGAGTTCCACTGACATACCGTAAAATTCTTCTTGCTTCCTGCAAATGTGATTGGTACGATTTTTCCATGAACCTGTTGATAATTCCCACTCCATAGGTAATATCTGGTCTCGTAGAAGCCAAATATCTCAAACTACCAACAATGCTTTTGAAAATAAGTGGGATTTACCTTCTTTCTTCAACTCTAATCGTTCTACTACAAGAGTCCGAATTGATTTGAGCGATTCCATTTTTAATCGCTTTAAAATATCATTTGCATATTTTCTACTGTGAAATAAATATGCCATAATGTGCTTGCTTCACTTCAAGGTTAAGAAAATAGGACATCAATCTCAAATCCGTCATCTCGAACTGGCTAGTCATAGCCTCCCTAATTCAGCAAACATTTTTTCACAGCTCCTTGTAAAATCAAGTCATCAACAAAAAGGCACACAATTATGATGTCACCGTTAGTATTTGACTTGATATATAGTGTATGCTCATACGGGCACTTTTGAAAATCATGCTCCAATAGGTACGTGTCAATCCGCGTGTACCAAGCACAAGGTGCCTGTTTTAGCCCATATAATGCCTTTTTCAGCTTGTAAACTTGATTTTCATGCCCTTTCTCATAACCCTGTGGTTGCTCCACGTAGACTTCCTCGTCAAGAACACCATTAAGGAATGCTGACTTCACATCCATTCGATGGATCCTCCAATGGTTTTGAGCTGCAAGTGCTAAGATCATCCGAATGGTATCCATTCGGGCCACTAATGCAAATACTTCAAAATAATCAATACATGGCTTTTGCTTGTAGCCCTTTACAAGCAGTTTGGCTTTGTAACGGTCCACTTGACCGTCGAGTTTGTACTTCGTCTTGTACACCCACTTAACACTAATGGACTTCTTACCAGGTGCTAAAGAAGCTAGCACTCATGTGTGATTCTTCTCAATGGAGTGAATTTCTTCATCCATTACTTGGATCCACTTTTCATCTATAGCTGCTTCATCATAGGTTACAGGGTCACATTCAGCAAATAAACAAAAGTTTACCATTGTTTCATCAGTGATTCCATCACTATCACTGTCATCGTCTCTTGTGACAACAAAATCCCTGAATTCTGCTGGCGTCTCCCTCAGTCGTTGTGAACGACGTAGTGGTGGTTCTGAAGCTGCTGTTGGTGAAGATGTAACACCAGTTGAAGATGACGGAGGTTCTTCTGTTTCTCTCTCCAATGGTTCATCTTCGATGGTGATGTTTTTCCAATCCCAGGCTTCATCTTCAAAAAACTGGACATCCATGCTGATGATTACCTTTTCAGTGACTGGGTTATACAGTTTATAACCTTTGGTTGTGTCATTGTAGCCAATGAAGGTGCACTTCTCGCTTTTGTCATCCAACTTCTTTCTTCGTTCATCTGGTATATGGGGATATGCCACACACCCAAATACTCGTAGGAACGAAACATCTGGCTTGTTACCACTCCAAGCCTCTTCTAAGGTTCTTCCAAGAACACTCCTTGTTGGACACTTGTTTAGTACAAATACAGCACATGCAACAGCTTTTGCCCAAAACTTCTTGGGCAAAATTTTAGCTTTTAGCATACTTCTTGCCATTTCAAAAATTGTCATGTTCGTTCTTTCTGCTATACCATTTTGCTGAGATATATAGCTAGCAGTCAACTGACATTTTACTCCATGAATTTTATACTATTTATCAAATTCATTTGAGGTAAATTCTCCCCCTCTATCTAATCTCAACGTCTTCAGATTAAAGCCACTATGTTTTTCAACATACACTTTAAATTCTATAAACTTGCCAAATGCTTCAAATTTTTCTCTCAAGAAATATGCCCAAGTTTTTCTAGTAAAATCATCCACAAAAATTAGCATATACCTTTTTTGTCCGAATGATTCAACCTCAATAAGGCCACATATATCTGTATGTACCAACTCCAAAGGTTGCTTTACTCTTTTGGCTTTCCCAACTGGAAATGATTCTCGATGTTGTTTTCCAACGAGACATCCTTCACATGGACGATATGGATAGTCAATTAAAGGCGTGCTGGTCACCGTCTTTTTCTAGACCAGTAGTTTTAGTCCACAAAAATTTAGATGCCCGAATCGAAGATGCCATAACCAGTTGTTGTCTTTCATCATTGCTTGAAAACTCAAGAGATTCTTCATCTGAAGAGTCATGGGGAACATCCAGTTCTTCGTCATCTGCACCGTCGTGATCAATTTATTGTTGACACCTATGATGGTGCAAACTCCATTTTCAATTTGAACTTTGTGGCCTTTTTCGAAAAGTTGCCCAACATTTAGCAAATTCCAAAAAAGTCCTGGCACAAAGTAAACATCTGCAATAGCAACATTAGTATCATCTTTTGACTTGATATTAATGTTACCTTTGCCCATCATGGGAATTTTTTTATTTATTCCCGAAGTTGACTTCACCACGACTCCTCTCATCCAACTGCGAGAATAATTCCTTCCGGCCAGACATATGATTGCTTCAACCAGTATCCAGGTACCATATGTTGGTGTCTTCGGTGGTCGAGTCATCCTTCTTACATGCTAGCACCATGTATTCTTCAGCATAGGTGGTATGTGCGTGCCCCGCTTGCTCGTATGTCACCTTTGCATGGCATTCGGATTTGTAATGTCCAAACTTGTTGCACTTAAAACACTTGACTTTTGATTTGTCACGTGTTTTAAATTTTCCGGTGAAATTTGAATTTTCACCTCTACCTCGGCCTCCTCCGCGACCTCGATTGCCTTGAGAGCCTCCTCGACTTGATGGAGCGACCCGACTTTGCAACGCTTGCTCGGGAACTGAACCAACAAACTTTTGTTTCATTCTTTGCTCATGCAAGCACAATGAACCCATCAACCGCTTCAACGTTAGGATTGACACATCTTACCCTTCCTCAATCCCGGCGATGATGTAGTCAAATCTTTCGGTCAAAGACCTCAAGATTTTTTCTACGACACCTGTATCGTGGAGTTCCTCACCATTAACCCTCAATTAGTTAACGATGGTTTGCACACGATCAAAATATGCCAAGATTGATTCGGAGTCATTCATGCGTAAAGACTCAAAATCACCTCGAAGCGTTTGCAGCCGCACTCGCCGGACACGATCGTGGCCTTTGTAGGATTTTTGTAAAATATCCCACGCTACTTTTGCGGTCTCCGCACACGATACTTTTTCAAATATCGTTTCCTCCACGGCTTGAAAGATCGCATACAATGCTTTCTGATCTTTCTTCCGGGACTCCACCAAAGATTCTTTCTCCTTCTTTCTTAAAGCCTCGAATGCTTCGGCATCGGCCACTTCGTTGTAGCCATTTTCAACCAGATTCCACAAATCTTGCAATTTGAAAAGAACATTCGTCTGGATGGACCAGTTGTTGAAATTCTTTCCGTTCAACTTTGGAAGCTGCAATTGAACGGAACTAGCGGATGCCATTTCTAGCTTTGATAACCAAAACAATAACGATGACTTTGGAAAATTTAGAACAAGGGCACAAAATAAAGATCCAAGGGAGAAAATCTTTTATTGGAATGCTTTCTGATGGCTACATATTACAATAATCACCCTCTAGTCTTTATATAAAAGCCGAACATATGAAATACATTTGATGAAGACACATTTGTCAAAGACTACATTTAATGAGGACATGCGTGAAATCTTCTCAGCACTAAAGTCCGGAAAAAAACACAAAAGTCCACAAAGTTGAAACATGAATAGAAATCAGCCGACACAAAACTAAATGCACGCATAGCAATCAGGAGGCTTGTGGTTTCCTTTGGTCTTCAATTTTCTTCAAATGCCTATCATGAATCGCGCTCAGCCGATTCGTTTTTATTCTTCTTCTGATACCACCATAAACCAAGACATGGGGTCTTAGCCAATGTGCTCAAATATTCAACAATCAATTTTATATTTTTCAAACAGTGGGACATAGGAAGGATCGCCGGCCGGAGCTTCAAGCGAGGGAGGATGATTCAACCGGACGCGCGCATGGCGGCACTGCTGGTGGAGAATCAACCGCTGAGAAGTGTCAGACAGGACAGTGCCCCAAGGGGAAACAAGTCGCAGATACGAGGAAAGCTGAGGTTGCTGGTGGATACAGCGAATGGATGATCGTTCCGCCCAGAAAGAGTTAAAATTTCCGACTTTAGCGAATGGGTGGAGCTTGGGACCAGAGAAGATGGAGGTGAACGAGTTACTCGAAGGTCCACAGACGCTCTCGATGGTCCACAGACATACCAATATCATCTTAACCATTAGTTATGCGGTATCTGTCATGGAGCCCAAAGTGATCAATGGTTGAAATGAACTTGGTTTCTATGGTTTGTAGACCAGGTTAAGTAAGTCGATTGAATTTGATAATTCTCCTCATCCAAACATCGGTCATCAGACATTCATTCTTTGCCTACTGTAGTATGTTGCATTTATAAGAGAGGTGGTAAAAATCACTATTAAGTTCCACCAGACAAAAATAAATGACTACTTACAAGAACCAGGACACAAGATTCTGCACCGTGAAGAGTCTTGGCAAACCAAATACACTACACACTAAGAATATACTGTCCAAATTAAGAGAACGACATCTTGATACCTTTATGAATGTCACATACCTCTGGAACCAAGAATTAACAAGCCATTGTTGCATTGATCTATGGAGGCATGCGTGCACAGTTGCGACCGAACATCATGCGGTGAGCAGCTACTGCAGAGGATGAAATCTGATCTGAAGTCCATGTTGCGGGCGGGTCGTAAGGAGCTGACCTGGGCAGTGGATGTACGCCGGGGACAGCTCGAAGGTGTAGCGCTGGAGGATCATCGAAAGGGCGACTTTCGCTTCGGCCGCCACGAAGCTCATCCCGACGCAAGATCGAGGTCCGAAGCCGAAGGGGATGAACACGACCGCGTTGTTGTTGGTAGCCTTAGCTATGCCTTCTGAGAACCGCTCCGGCTTGAATTGATTCGCATCTTCCCCCCAGATTTCAGGGTCATGGTGAAGCTTAAGGATTGGTACAAAGATGTGAATATTAGCAGGAAGAACAAGCTTCCCTAACCTCTGTTTTTTTGCCACATTTCGAGCCAAGCCGACTACAGCGGGGTACAACCGCAGAGTTTCATTTATGATCATGCCAATCTGCACATGAAAAAGGAAAATTTTAGGCACCATGTCTAACTTACAATTCGAGTAAATCGAAAAAGGTTGACCGAGATCAAGACTCTGGGACGTTTTCTGCACCTTCTTTAGTTTTCCTAGTCCATCTGAATCAGGGTCTTTATTCCCAAACACATTAAGAACCTCCTTTCTTGCCTCCTCTTGCCATTCTGGATAAATTGCTAGGAGGAATAACATCCATGTCATCATCGCGTTGCCGGTTTCTTGTCCGGCGATGTAGAATGTCTTGCACTCATCCACCAGATTATCTACCGTAATTTTCTTGCTCTTGTCCCCATCGTGCAAAGCCTTCACAAGTTGTCCTAGGAAATCATCCCCAAAGCCATCTGCTTCACCAGCAATCACCTTCTTCTCTCTTCTCTTGATCATCTGCACGATGGAATCGCGTATGCCTTTCTCAAGTTTCTCCGCTTCGACTTCATCCGCCGTCTTCCAAATCTTACTGACAGCAGGATTCAGAACAAATTCCATTGCTAGTTAGGCCTAATTGAAACCCGGATTCTGAGATGTGAAATGTCTTAGTCTATTTAGGCTTGAAGTTTGTATTTGCACAATGACCAAAATTGTTGCCTGACCATCATCAGAAATTTGCAGCTTGCTAAGCGTGATCTTACATTAGAGTTTTGGAGATACGAATGGTCATCAAAAAACAGTGTACCTACATCCTAAAAATGGTCAAAACAAAATTTTCGCAGGAAGAAGTATGTAATACCTTATTCCTGGTAACCTTATATTGTAAGCATTTTTGGCTGTTAACGAACCCAATCCTGTCAACATCTGAAAAATGTTCCTCCCCTCGACATAGCTGCTCCCGAACGCAGTTCTTGAAATCACTTCGCATGTCAAGAACCTAAACTCTCCAAACACCTCGATCTCTTTCCCTTCTTGATCCTTCCATCTTCCTAGCATTGTGTGAACACTCTCCACCATTGCCGGTGCCATATTCTGCAATTTCAATCCCCCCAAAAACAGTTTTTAAAACCTCACATCAGACAATTCTCTTTATTGATCGAGCTCAACTACCTTCAAACTTTCCCCGTGGAAAGCGTGGTTGGCGAGTTTACGCTGCTTCGCCCATTTCTTGCCGTCGGCTGTGCTCACCAGCCCATCTCCTAGAAGCTTCTTGGAAAAGTCCTTGGTTCCTGTTTTTGTGTATGTTCTCTCTCTATTAAGCAGCACCTCCTTAATAAGCTCTGGCTCTGTGATGACTAGTTGAGCTTGAGGTCCGTGCCAATTCAGGTAATTCCTCCCTGCAAAGTTGCACAAAACTTCAATATTAAAGTGTCACAACAATGAAACTAAAGTCTAATTTTTCAGTAATCACCGTATGTGTCTATCCATGTATTGACTTGAGGCTGAATCTTAGGGAATATGTCGTGAGAGAGATTGCTCATGGGTGTGTTCTTGACTTTCATCTTCATCTTGATGGTGTCCTTGGTGCTTCCATGGAGAAACCTGTAAGGAGGGCCTGTGATTCCTTGTTGGGCCATCATCCTCTCTATCCTGAGCGGGTTCCACCATAGCTTGTGCAAGAGCTTGGCAAGAGACCAGAGAAGAAGAAACGGAAACAGAGAGCTCAAGAAGATGACCAATCCCATGGTTCTACCAGGGGATCAAAACGATACAGGAAATGGAAACAGGGAAGATTATGATATTGGGTTTTTCTTGTGAAGTGAAAAGTTTGATCAGATTAGGTATTTATCGTGCCTTTCGGAGGATCCTATGAGCCGGACGATGATGCCAGGGTCAAAATTCTAAGGCAAAATGGCACAAATAGTTCTTGAACTTTGATCCAACATACAATGTGGTCCATGAGCTTTTAATTTGACCACTGTAATCCTCAAACTTTAACCCAATGCGCAATGTGGTCCCTAAACTTTTAATTTGATCAATATGATTCCTGAAATTTTGGAGTATGTTCAACTTAGTTCCTAAACTTGAATTAATGGAAGGATTACATTGAACATCTTCTTCTAATTTCGGGACTAAGTTATACATAGTTCAAAAGTTCATGGACTATATTTGTCAAATTAAAAGTTCATGGATCACATTGCACATTGCGTTAAAGTTCAACGATCATATTAGTGAAATTAAAAATTCAGAATTATATTATATATTGAGTCAAATTTCAGAGACTATTTGTGCCGTTATCCCAAATTTTAAAGAAAACTTTGTTGGGATGATGTCGGAAAGGCCTTTGCGTCCTGGTTTGACTCTCCATTTCGAGAGGAAACGTGGGATATAGACTAACTGAATTAACGTCATCTCTGACGTCGATTGCCAATCTAAAATTTATCCAAATCAATCCAAAAAAGGAAGAGCACTAGATGAGCGACTCTTGGGTGATCCGGATGCACGTGAATCCAATTCACTAAAGTCATCCTAATCGCGTGATTTTCCAATGTGAGCGACAACCGGCGGTAATTGTGATGCACAAGATGTTAGGGGTGTGCAAACTGGACTGGACTGGCCCGGACAGGCCGGGTTGGTTCGATCCTTGAGGGGGACGGTCCGGTTCTCGATTCCATGGTGGATGGGACCGGACCGGACCGCCCAGAATATATATATATATATATTGTAATTTTGATATTTCTCGGCATTTCAAATCTGTCACAGTAATTTTCAAAATCGCAATTTAATTGTCTATTGGCTAGTTATTTTGAATTTCATCTATTGCTAATTATTGCAAACTGCTTCAGTGAGGATGTTAATTTGGTGATGCTCTCTAGTTGCATGTACTTGAAGAGTTGCAGGTAGTTTTTATTTTTCCCTTTCATTTTTCTCTTCATTGCATTCCTTGGCGATTGCGAGTTGGGAATCCCATCGGGACCGAACCGGACCGACGGTCCCGGACCGGGACCGGATCGGACCGCCGGTCCAGGACCGGGACCGGACCGGACCGCCGGTCCCCGGTCCAGAAAATTTGGGGACCGGGACTATCGGTCCGGTCCCCGTTTCTATACCGGGACCGGACCGGCCCGGACTATGCGCTCTAAGCCCAAAACTGTCAAAATTCCCTTCCCAAAAGTCAAACTGAGAATTCGATGAACAGCGAATTTGTCAAACTTTTCAATTTAGAGACCCGGGTCTCGATTTGTTTTCGATTTAAAGTACGACGCAAGCTGGTTTGGTCGTCTTATTGGTCGATAAGGAATTCAAGGATCAACGTATAAAGGACGCAGTCATGAGCGCAACCATATAAATAGCATTTTACCTGACATATCGATGTTGACATCGGACGTGACAAGGAAACGCCCAGACCATCTATCCCTCGTTTTCATCTTTTTTCTTGCTTTGTCCGAAAAGTCTCATCCAACACATTGTTCATTGGCAGATCCAAAAGCAAAATTGACCTTTTGTTTCTGTTGTTTCGTCACCACACAGGTGTAAGGTCGCCTAGCCGCCACATAGTCGGTCAAATCGGGAGGATACATTAGTGGGATCGAACCCCGTATCTCATAGTTGTCAGAATGATGCGAAATAGGCTTGATCATTGATTTGACGGCTCATTAGGTCCGCCATGGTCAAGGCATAACTAGGTCGATTGAATGCATGGGTAATCCAAGATATGACTCGCGTACATCGTTAGATTAAATGTGGGTCAATCCGAGCCAATCGTGACCCGAACATGTGTTAGGAGCGCATGCAGAAATTTGATAGCTTCATTTGAGGAGATCGTCAAGAGAGAGTTTAAGTCCGAGTCCGTCAACATATCCAGTTAGACTTACCTTCCCTTAAAAGCTTAAACTAATGAGTTATGGGCCAAATAAGATATATTAACTACTTCACACCATACTATTTATCATATATAGGACTTCTCTAATACTACTCACATGTGTATTTCAACAATTTCCCCCTCAAGTGTGAGCTCGGTGTTAGGTCTAGCTCTCCCTTAATTCAGGTATCCTTCTGCACCGAGATATCTCAACTTGAATCTCCATCAAAGCCTAATCTGATCTATTTCTTCACCGAACCATGAAATATGTCATCAGGCGTGCGTTGCTATGCCCGAAAATCGCTTTGGTCACCATATTCCTTATATGAGATATTAACTGAACATCGAAATTGATTGGGGACCCACCAATCTACCATCAGCTCTACCATCAGCTCTGAGAGCATTTGTCAGGAGCACGCAGCAGAAGTCTTATATCTTCATCTGGGGAAATTGTCAAGAGGGAGCCCAAGTCTGAGCCCGTAAACATATCCAATTGGATATATTAACTACTCTACACCATAACTCACAGGGTGCATCATAACAATCTCCCTCTCACGTGTGAGCTCAGTGTTAGAGAAACATCTCATAAGGATTTTGATGATTTTCAAAATGTTATTGGTATAATATCTACCTTGTTAAGTGTAGATATTTGTGATAAAGTTTAAAAACTACATGATATCGGTGGTATGATCCATCGGATGAAGATCTCAAATTGTCCAAATACTTTGTGTAAACAGCACCAGCGGACTTAAAGATTGGCTGATCATAATTTTTATATCGAAGCTGTAAAAATCGCGTTGCTGGTGATGTTCGACCAACGACCTTTTGAAGATGTTTGTTGAAGATAAAGATTATAGCCGTTGTTGGGTCGTACACGCAACAGAAGATGAGGAAGATTCATGGGGAACAGAAAATAGGCGTCAATTAGAGTTGGCAAAGCAGTCAGTGTGGAACAATAGCTGCATGACTTATTTTTGGGTAGACTGTAAATGTTCAGAGGAAGAAGCTGTATGGGCGGTTTTATTCTTAGACAGTAGCACCAATAGACTTCTAATGCCTAGTTGCTTCTCTAGGACATCTCCAAAGGGAAGATTGAAGATGTCTATACAAGAGAGGACCGCGAAGGCCAAATGTTAGAGAGAGACATATTACACTAAATCCAAATATTTGTTCTAAGCTGCTTGTCTTGTTGATTATTTACTATTATCTAAAGATCTTTACTGTGATAGTCTTGCCATACCATATTGTTTAAGAAATCAAGTGTACAAGAGTGACTGCAGTGGCTGAGTCCTCATACTATGATCTATCATCTAAAAAGGATCAACCCTTGTCAATTGTAACTTGTTGAGCAAATTACTAGTGCAATCCAGCCCAATTTATGGTTGTTAGTCTGGATAGTGGACGTAGGCTTTGTGAATAAGTTGAACCACTATAAATTGATGTGTGCTATCTTTTCATTCCGCTCTTTAACTTATGTCTACACACAAGCATCGCTAGATCTTTGATAAAGATCTATTGCACATGTTTTTCAAATATCATTTGGTGATTTTCACAAAAAGTTTAAAAACAACCAATTCACCCCCCTAGGTTGTATTGTTAGCCCCAACACTCAATGTTAGAAAAGTCTCATATCAAATAAGTGGTGTGAGGTGGAGCAGTTAATATGTCCAAGTTGTCACATAACTCACTCACTTAAGCCTTTGAGTAAAGGTTTTGCCCAAGTGGATATGTTGACGGGCACGGACTTGAACTCCCTTTTGGCGATCTCCTCGTCTGAACGTATCAGACTTCTGCTGCGCGCTCCTAACAACATGACCCGGAACACATCTTTGAAATAAAATAAGACTTCGATAGCTTTTTCATGAAACTAGAACCCACAGGCTCACGAGGGCATTAAAATTAGTCTCTGCGCATTATTACCTCAGCATTAACTACACCATATAGGTTGATAAACAAGCTACAAGGGACGAAATACAACTTGAAGTCCGTGTAGGGGGCGAGTCGTGAGGATTTGAGCTGGACTGTGGATGTACCCAGGAGACAATTTGAAAGCGTAGCGCTGCAGAATCATTGAGATGACAATTTTCGCCTCGTGCGTCGCGAAGTTCATTCCCACACACATTCGAGGCCCGAAGCCAAAGGGAAGGAACGCGACTGCGTTGTTGTTGGTGGCTTTAGAGACGCCTTCTGCGAATCGCTCCGGTCTGAAGAGGTGCACATCTTCTCCCCAGATTTCGGGGTCATGGTGGAGCTTGAGGTTTGCTATAAAGACTTGAATGTTAGGAGGAAGAACAAGTTTCCCCAGCCTAAGTTGCTGGTTGACTTTTCGATTGAACCCAATCACAGGAGGGTATAATCGCAGAGCTTCGTTCATGATCATGCTCATCTGCACACAAGCGAATGCATATTAGTTGACAACACGTACAGCTCGGAATTTGAAAGAAAGGCGATTTCATTGTTTCGTTCCCAATAAAACAATTCTTTTCCGTCCTTGGTAAATATAAGAAGGAGTTTCTTTTTAACCAAACCAATTAAGACAAAGAACAGTTCGATTCTTCATACCGTCCTTAACTTGGCGATTCCATCGGAGTCAGGGTCTTCATTCCCGAACACATCAAGAACCTCCTTCCTCGCTTCCTCCTGCCAATCGGAATGAACAGCCAGGAGGAACATGACCCACGTCAGCATTCCGGTGGTGGTTTCTTGGGCGGCGAAGTAGAACGTCTTGCACTCGTCCACCAGATCGTCGACCGTGATTTTCTTACTCTCGTCCGTATCATGATAAGACTTCACAAGCTGCCCTAGGAAATCATCCCCATAGTCATCTGCTTCCCCAGCCATCACCTTCTTCTCTCTTTTCTTGGCGATCTCCAAGATCGCACTGCGAATGCCTTTCTCGAGCTTCTCAGCTTCGACTTCATCCGCCGTCTTCCAAACCTTGCTGTGCTCGGCTTCCACAAGAAATGCCTTAGTTTGTGAATCTAAATTGGAAGATTGATTTTCTAACTAATGTGTGTTCAGGTTTCCATTCACTTTATTAGTTAGGTGCGTTTACTCTTGTGGTGGACTAGTTTGTGCCTGAGGTGGATTTAAACCCTTTTCGTTCCGCTTAACCCTATCTTCCTTTTCACGTTTTGTCGATTGTGTCCATCTTGTCAAAATTGGCTGGAAATTGCGAGGACTGTGACGCCCTCGCTGGCCCTAAGAAAAAAAGAGTAAAGAAAAGGAAAAAATATCTAAAAAAATTCAACAAAGATTAAAATATTATTAAAAATGTCCACATCAGCGCCAGTTGTGCCACGGATGGCGTCCACGTCAACGACTACCGGCCAAAATTGACCGGATGGACCCAATTGGCAAAATGTGAAATTGTCTAGGATTCAACTGATACTGTTAAAAGGTTTATGATTGAATTGGTACAAATACAACAGGCTTAAGACTTTTTTGGCTAATTCTCCCATAAAATGGGATCATGGAGATTGCGGTACTCATTTATTTTTCTAGCTTCTATACATCCCAAAAATAAGTAAATTTTTCTTAGGAAGGAATAAAAAGGCATACCTCATTCCCGGGAACCTCATGCGCAAACTATTCCTGGACAACAACAAACTCAAGTTCGCCGTCATCTCGAAGATGTTTCTCCCTTCAACGTAGCTACTCCCAAATGCTGTCCTCGAAATCACTTCGGATGTCGATAACTTGAACTCTTCGTACACATCAATCTCTTTTCCTTCCTGTTGCTTCCATTTCTCTAGCATCATATGAACACTCTCCACCATCACTGGAACCATGTTCTGCACTTCCATTACTTCCGTCAATTCGTAGTCTGAATCTCAAGTACGCAATCCTTTTCCACTTTCGTATATTTAGGCTCAATTCGTTTCGCGAAAAACAACTTCCACGAAAATATTTTCCAAATTTTCCGGCGTTAGGTTCACAGAAAATAAATAAGTCAAGGAAAACAATATTCTACTCATGGAAAAAACACCTTCAAAAGTGGGTAAACCATTTTCCCTCATTTTGCCTCCCTCCACTACTTCACATTCATTTTCTATTTAATTATTTTTCTTTTCCTTTTCGTTTATTTCTTTTTATTTTCGAATTTTTATTTATTTATAATTTTTTATTTTATTTTTGTTCTTTTCTTTCTTCCTTTGTCGGTCGCCGGCCACGGCGACGGCCGGTGAGGGGAGGCCTCAAGCGAGGCCGAACCTCGCCAGATTCTGACAGGCGAGGCCTGCCGACCGAAGAAGAAAAGCAAAGAAAAAAAAAAGAGAAAAGAGACGAGAGACGAGAAAAAAATAAAAATTCGATTTTTTTTTTAAAATTATGAAAAATAAATAAAGCAAAATAAATGATATTATTAAAAGGAGTGCGTGAAGGAAAATCAAATCCGACTTTAAATATCGAACGACAGAAAATATTTTCCAGTTCATTTTCAGGTTACAGTCGAACACCGGAAAATATCGTCATTTTCCTGAAAAATGATTTCCCAGAGAACATTTTTCGAAACATCACATTTTTTGCGAAACGAACGGAGTCTAAGATTGCATGAAATTCTTTCTGCATATGTTATGTAGAAGAAACTCGAAGTAAAATCGCAGCACGTTGATGTATCAAACCCTAATTACCTTCAGGCTTTCCCCGTGGAAAGTGTGATTGGCGAGTCTACGCTGCTTCGCCCACTTTACCCCATCTTTCGTCGTCACGAGCCCGTCTCCTAAAAGCTTCTTGACAAAGTCCCTCGATCCTGTTTTCGGATACGTTTTGTCTCTGTTGATCAGCACCTCCTTAATCAGCTCCGGTTCCGAGATGATCAGTTGAGCTTGAGTCCCGTACCAACTTAGGTAATTCCTCCCTATGAAATTTTCGCACAAAAATCGATCAAACTAAAGTCAAATCGAAGTAGGGGCGATGCTTCGCACAACAATATGACCAAAGCTTATATTTTCAATTACCGTGTGTGTTGATCCATGCGTGGATGTGAGGCTGAACCTTGGGGAGTATGTCATGGGAGAGATTGTCCATGGGCTTGCTCCTGGCCTCCATGATCATCTTCATTATTTCCTTGGTGCTTCCATGGATGAACCTGTAAGGCGGGCCTTTGATTCCCTGTCGCGCCATCAACCTCTGTATCCTGAGTGGATTCCACCATAACTTTTGCGCGAGTTCGGCGAGAGACCATAAAATTAGAAACAAAAAAAGAGCACTCAACCCGATCGCTATGCTAATTACCATCGTCTTCCAAGATTGAGAGAAATTTTTCTTGGTCTTGTGGAGTGAAATAATGCCACTATGGTCGTGTGGGGTCTATGCCGTCGTAGAAGGAAGGTTCTGCTTGCATGACGAGAGAGACGTCCACGATCGACAACGACAAATTTTATTTTTTTTTCATTTTGGTACGAGACATGGAGTAAAGACAGACTCAGACTTGATGAACACCCTAAAATAAACAATGAATGTTGCCGGCCGGTTTAAACAAAGGATGCTGATTAGGATTGCATGAAAATTCGTAAGCTCTCACGTCATGCAGTGCGTCCACTTTACTTTATGGATTAGTGTCATGAGGATAATGTTTTTATCAAACCATAGAATGATATTCCTTTTTTTTCATAAGTAACATAGAATAAATTGCTTCCACAATGACATGACATTCTGGAAAATGGTTATGATCTTTGTGTTAAAGATGCTAAACAGAAATGATCCATTGCTTTGGAGATTCTTTTCTAGATGATTTTTTGCTTTTACAATGTAATGTTCATGCAGAATATCCTAATCCGTGTAGAGCATTTATTTTTGACAACCGTAAGATGAAAAGACTACGCCATATCAAAGGCCTACACGAAATTTATTGGGACGCACAACAGAAGTCTGAATCACTTGAGGAGATCAACAAGAGGGAATCAAGTCCGAGCTTATTAACATATCTAGTTAGACCAACGTTCATTCAAAAGTCTAAACCAATGAATTTTGTCTCAATTAGAATATATTAACTGCTCTCAAATGCAGCACATACCACTATGTAGGACTTTTTTCGCCTAACACCCTCAGACATGTACCTCAACAAATCCCCACCTCATGTGTCAACCTCCTGTGTTAGGCCCCCACGCTGTTCTCCAAGCATCCTTCCGCACCAACATTATCATGACTTAAACTTCAGATTCTACCTCAATTGTCTTGACATAGACAAGTCCAGCGTGAAGTCAAGGACACCATGCACCAACTCGATTAGGAAGTCAAATGTAAGATTTCTCCATTGAGATATTCAACAAACATTAATAAATATAGGGAGTGGGTCACCAATTAATAATCGGCTCCGATACCGTTTATTAGATCAACCCAATAGAAAGCGAACAACTTCACCTGAGGATATCTTAGCCACCTTACTTTTTACTAAGGTTTGACCAACTTTGACCCGAAGTCAACCTTCGTCCAAACCCTTATCGAATGGTGCGATCTGATGATATTTGTTGAGAGCTTTACAATAGTATCGAATTTGTCCTAACCTAACATCCGGATCGACATGCCTCTTTTGATTCGGCCAGTTCAAAGTGACCCGGATGCAGGGTCATCGGATTAAGGTGATATCCAACGTTTTTGCCAAGCAAAAAGATAGGATATAACATATCCCCAGGCCCCATATTTTATGTTCTCCTCTATCCAATCCTATCATAATATTTATATTGGCCACTATCATAGCCTCACATTTTAATTATGGCAACAATAATCTCATCTCTTCCCAACATATCGGCCATTTCCACCCTTATATTGACTGTATCCACACCCTAATGAAGTAAAATAACAAAAATACTTGCACATTGATGTTGTTCATCTTCTTCCTTTGTTCTCTACTTCGCCCTTTTTCAACAGCTTTTTTCTTGGCAACGTTTATATAACAAAAGAATCTCTACTAGTTTTGCTTCTAGCAAATGCTTTCTGCCATTTCTTCTATTCTAAAATAGAGTTTAACCTAACGAGGGCCAGAGTGCATCAATAGTAGTACAACACACTTGAACCATATCAAGGAAATCTATTTGTAGGAGTTTTGATCAATCTTTACATAATCTCTTTCGTTCATCTTAAATCCATGAAGAAACTTTATAGTCCCCATCAAAAACTCTCTTTTGAAAACCCATATTATCTGCAGGTCTACTTTCCACACAAGGTAATGCCATTCATCACAAACCCAATGATTTTTACTTGTGTCTCTTATTTTGATTCCTCTGTTCGCCGTGGACCAAGAGCGAGTGGGAGTCTAATTCCACACTGTCACGGCCAACATGATCGCCGGTAAGTGGCTCAAGATCTGGATCGAGGTCAGCGGGGTGTTGTAGGTGATCGGGCTGTAGGGTTTCCTAGATTCGTAATACGCAGCGGAACGAAACCCTATAAGAGGATCCATGTGTATACCAGAATCGAATTAGGGATTCAAGGCTTACCTTTCTTGATCGTAGACAAGTTGATAATCGATTGTGTCAGAATTCACGCCCCAAGTGTTGCGCTTCTATCGGTATCCACACACACGAACTGAGATCTCCAATGATCCAAGTGCTAGCTTTTTAATATTGGAGTTTCTCTGCTAGTCGCCTTTTTGTCTTCTTGAGACTTTCTCGAGAACGACGACCAAGAACTGTACGACGTGCTTCTCATGGTCTAAGGCACCTCTAGGGTTATCACTCATAACCCACGGTTTCACGTTTTGGGCCCCACGACGTCTTCTAAACCGTCCACTTAATCGTGCGTTTTATCGTTATCTTATAACGCGCACGATCGCGTGGATATTCGTAATAAGAGTATAAATTAAATCTACTTCTTAAGCAGATCAAGGCGCAGAGAAAATATTAAATCAATTCGCTATTGTGTGCGACCCTATAGGTTCACTAGACATTAGCAGTGTGCCCAAAACTCTTTTGGCCCACAAGTCATAAGCGGTCTCTAGCAAGACATTATGACTACCTAAGTATAGTGAAAGTCGGTTTTCCGACACAACCTGATCCACAACTAATAGTTAGAGTATCAACCTTAATTGATTCTTAGGGAAGACCACTAACAATCTCCCACTTGCACTAGGATCAATTATACAAACTAAAATCCCTTTGTCACTTGATATCCGAGTTAAGCATAAGGCAGGACAAGTGTCACCCTTATATAGCCCAAACTCATTTTCCCGATACCGCAATTAGACTGTCAATCCAAGTAGTTGACTCTTCAACTCACTTGTGCATGGTCATGCATTTCACAGTCTCAACTCTACGGGAGGCCAGGATATCATACTCTCGTTATATGAGAGGGACAAATCCCATCTTGTCTACTCACATCCCTCAGCACGATTCATGATATGCCCAGCTATTACCTTTATTATCGCCTGTTACGGCCGACGTTTGGTAATGTTAAAACATGATAATCCACGTCTAGGAAATCATGGCAGACTCAGGTCGAAGGACTATACTCTATAGCTGTGATGAGAAACACTGATGACATCATATAACAATCCTACAGTATTCTCATAGCGGGTCTGTCCAATACAATGTTCTCCAACATGTATTCCATGTGATCAATTTTATATCTATATATTCATGACCCATGAAACTTGGTCATCAGTTAACTCACATGCTAGTCTCAAACATCATTGGCGTCCCAATGCACAATAACAATTGACTAGGGACATTTAAAATATTAATATCCATTCTATTAATAGAGTTTCACGATCAAATCACGTATTTGATTATCTATTAAGGATATTCAATATTCAGGGGATAAAGATTTCGCATTCAATCATATACTGAAAC
The DNA here is from genome assembly GCA_029784005.1 of Lenwebbia sp. NSW1173648. Taxonomy (NCBI): domain Eukaryota; kingdom Viridiplantae; phylum Streptophyta; class Magnoliopsida; order Myrtales; family Myrtaceae; genus Lenwebbia; species Lenwebbia sp. NSW1173648. The sequence goes on from JARCGZ010000011.1 coordinate 6,794,836, forward strand.
TAAATTGAAATCAAATATAACATGTATTTTATTAATGAACAATGAAAATGTATATAACATAGGCTTCCACTCACATCAAGACCAATCACTAATGTGTCTAAGGCCTAAAGCGTTACAATGACGCTCATGCTTAGGTTGTGGAAGAGCCTTTGTCAACGGATCGGCTACATTCAACTCTGTTGCAACTTTGCACATTTTGACATCCCCTCTTTCAATGAATTCTCGAATGAGGTGATACTTCCTGAGTATATGTTTGGTCCTCTGGTGAGACCTAGGCTCCTTAGCCAAAGCTATGGCTCCATTGTTGTCACAATAGAGGTCTACTGGATTCGAACTAGTGGGACCGATTCCCAGTTCTTCTATGAATTTTCGAATCCAAACAACTTCCTTTGATGCTTCTGAAGCAGCAATATACTCAGCTTCTGTCGTAGAATCTGCAATAGTGTCTTGCTTGGAACTCTTCCAACATACTGCTCCACCATTCACGCAAAAGACAAACCCTGACTGCGATCGAAGGTCATCTTTGTCGGTTTGGAAACTAGCATCAATGTAACCACTTACAGTGATCTGTTCCTCACCTCCATAGACTAAGAATAAATCCTTAGTTCTTCTTAAGTACTTAAGGATATTTTTGACAACTATCCAGTGAGGTTCTCCTGGATCTGATTGGTATCTGCTCGTCATGCTCAACGCATAAGCAACATCAGGACAAGTGCACAACATGGCATACATGATGGATCCTACAGCTGATGCATAAGGAATCCTACTCATGCGGTCTCGCTCATCTTGTGTCGATGGACACTGAGTCTTGCTAAGACTTATGCCATGTGTCATCGGGAGAAAACCTTTCTTGGAATCTTGCATATTAAACCTATTGATGACTTTGTCAACGTATGTACTTTGACTCAGTCCAATAAGTCTCTTTGATCTATCTCTATAAATCCTGATTCCCAAGATATAGTTTGCCTCTCCCATGTCCTTCATGGAGAAACATTTTCCCAGCCAAGTTTTAACTGACTGAAGCATAGGAATGTCATTTCCAATGAGTAGTATGTCATCCACATACAACACTAGAAATACAATCGCGCTCCCACTAGACTTCTTGTAAACACAAGCTTCTTCTTTGTTTCTGATGAAGCCAAACTCTTTGACAGTTTCATCAAAACGAATATTCCAGCTCCGTGATGCCTGCTTCAATCCACAAATAGAACGTTGAAGCTTACATATCTTCCCAGCATTATCTGGTGATGTAAAACCTTCAGGTTGTGTCATATACACATCCTCTTCTAGGTTTCCATTAAGAAAAGCTGTTTTTACATCCATTTGCCATATCTCATAGTCATAATATGTAGCAAACGCCAGGATAATTCGAATGGACTTAAGCATGGCCACTGGTGAAAAGGTCTCGTCATAGTCAATACCATGAGTCTGTTTGAAACCTTTAGCTACTAGCCGTACTTTATGGATATGAACATTTCCATCCATATCAGTTTTCGTCTTGAAAACCCACTTACACCCTATAGGTTTGACACCTTCGGGTGGATCAATCAAAGTCCAAACTTTGTTTTGATACATTGAGTTCATTTCGGATTTCATGGCCTGAAGCCATTTATCGGAGTTTGGGCCCATCATAGCTTCTGTATAGGTCGTAGGCTCGTCATTTTCTATCAACAATAGATGACGATGTTCTGTCACATGAAAACCATATCTCATAGGTGCACGATGTGTTCTTTCAGGCCTACGAACTAAAGGTGTCACTGTGGTAGACTCTACAACTCTTTGTAGATCTAATTGAGGTTCCTCATGAACTGGAACATCCTCTTGTGACACAATAATTTCTTCAAGGTTTACCTTACTCCCACTAGTGCCTTTAGTAAGAAACTCTTTCTCTAAAAAGACACCATTTCGAACGACAAACACTTTGTTCTCCAATTGGTTGTAAAAGTAATATCCTTTCGTTTCTTTAGGATATCCCACAAAGAAACATTTATCAGATTTAGGCGCTAACTTATCAGAAAGTAAACGTTTTACATGAGCTTCGCAGCCCCAAATCTTTAGAAAAGACATACTAGGAACTTTTCCTGTCCACATCTCATATGGTGTCTTCTCTACAGCTTTTGATGGACTTCTATTTAGTGTGAACGCAGCTGTCTCGAGTGCATATCCCCAAAAAGATAATGGAAGATTTGAATGACTCATCATTGATCGAACCATGTCTAACAAAGTTCGGTTTCTCCTCTCAGAGACACCATTCCATTGTGGTGTTCCAGGGGGAGTAAGTTGTGAAACTATTCCACACTCCTTGAGATGGTCATTAAACTCTTGGCTTAGATATTCTCCTCCTCGATCAGATCGAAGAGCCTTGATATTCTTACCAAGTTGATTTTGTACTTCATTCTGAAATTCCTTGAACTTTTCAAAGGACTCAGATTTATGTTTCATCAAATAAACATATCCATATCTACTAAAATCATCAGTAAACGTAATGAAGTACTGATAACCTCCTCTAGCTGTAGAACTTAGTGGTCCGCACACATCAGTATGTATAAGGGCCAATAATTCTTTTGCTCTCTCACTTTGATTAGTAAAAGGAGCTTTCGTCATTTTGCCAGCTAAACAAGATTCACATGTATCAAACGATTCAAAATCAAATGAATTTAATAGTCCATCGCTATGGAGCTTGTGAATTCGTTTCTCGTTTATGTGGCCTAATCGACAATGCCATTGGTAGGTTGGGTTCAAATCATTAGATTTAAACCTTTTCATATTTATATTATAGACTGGCACATCAAGATTTAGAACATATATCCCATCAACAATGTGGGCGCTACCATAAAATAATCCATTAAGATAAAATGAACAACTATTGTTCTTTATATCAAAACAGAAACCTTCCTTGTCCAAACAAGAAACAGAAATAATATTCCTGCGTATAGCAGGTACAAAGTAGCAATTATTTAGTTCTAAAATCATGCCAGAAGGTAAAGCTACATCATATGTCCCTACAGCTAATGTAGCAACTCTTGCTCCATTTCCAACGCGCATTCACCTTTTGCAAGTGTTCTACTTCGTTTTAGTCCCTGCACATTCATACAAATGTGAGTACCACACCCGGTATCTAATACCCATGAAGTAGAACTAGTAGTAACATTTACTTCTATAACATAAATACCTGAAGTGGAAGTCTCACTTCCTTTCTTCTTCAAATCCTCCAAATATTTTTTGCAATTCCTCTTCCAATGCCCTTTGACACCACAATGGAAGCAGACAGCATCAGCAGTCGGACCTGATTTAGTCTTGGAATCAGGCTTGGGCTTAGTGCCCTTGCCCTTACCCTTGACCATACCTGGCTTCTTAAAGCCTTTCCCCTTTTGAACCATGAGAACATTAGGGGTAGGGTCCTTCTTGATATTCTGCTCAGCAGTTTTGAGCATCCCATGCAATTCAGTCAAAGTCGTATTCAGATTATGCATGTTATAGTTCATAACAAACGTGTCATAATCATGAGGCAATGACTGAAGAATAATGTCAGTAGCCAACTCTTGGCTAATGGGAGAACCCAGTCGTTCCAGGTTTTCAATATAACCTATCATCTTAATGACATGTGGGCTAACTGAGCTCCCACTTGCTAGCTTGCACTCAATTAAGGCTTTTACCGTTTGATACCTTTCAGTGCGTGCCTACTCCTGAAACAGATTTTTCAGGTTCATGATCATATCATAGGCATCCACGTTCTCAAACTGCTTCTGAAGGTCTGAGTTCATGGTAGCTAGCATTAGACATGATGCATCCAATGAATCATCTTTATGCTTCTGGTAAGCATTCCTTTCAGCATGGGGAGCATTAGCAGGAGGTGCCTTTTCGGAGAGTGGTTTCTCCAGGACATAATCCTTTTTCTCCTGCTTGAGAACAATTCTCAAGCTTCTATACCAATCCAAGAAGTTTGAACCATTCAATTTGTCCTTCTCAAGGACAGATCGCAGTGAAAAACTTGATGTAGAGCTATTTGCCATAATCTACAACAAATATGCAAAGTGAATTGTTCATTAATACTATTTATATCAAGCTTCCACTATACTTATATAAAAAGTGCCCCTATAAGTACAGTGGACCAAGATCCATATTTTACTAAGACTCAAGTAAACTTTGGCTTACCGCTCAAGACTTAGTTATTTAGGTAGACAACTCTTTGTCAGTTGTATCAAATACAACTCTTGGTTGTTCGGGTTTGACATCTCATGTCTTATGCCCAAACTCTATGCCTCAAGACCCAAAACCGTTTTGATAGCCTCGTTAAGTAAACCAATCTTGACATATGGACAACTGTTATCCATTCTATCTTACTCAAATAGTTAAAGATACCCTGCTTTGGCAGACCCATCTTTTGACGATTCAAGTCTTGATAGGTGTATGATTGGAAAGGCATCATTTTATTACTTAATTTTATCAGGGACTTTCAAATGTTCATATACAGCGATGAATGTATGCAAGCTACAGACATAACTACTAATCACAATAAAGGCACAACAATCATACTGGGGACGAACAATCCATGCAGGGGTCAAGGGGGCTGCGCCCCCTTGCGGGGTTCGAGGGGCAGCGCCCCTCGCGGGGTCAAGGGGCAGAGCCCCTTGCGGTGGTCTCGCTGAAACCTAGACATAATTCTTAATTCTGTTTTATCTGGAACCCATCCGTACCCTTAAACCATCCTACTAAGGCGATCGATTTCAACTAAATCGACCCTATGCTTCGTTCTTTCTCAGAACCCTAAACAGAATTCATAATTCTATTTTCTTAACAGAACGTCGCTGGATCAATCACATTAATCCACATCATTGCAGGAATTCAAGTTCGTCTGAATGTGAAATTACCCAAACTGATCATATCAATCCGTATTCCTAATTTCATCTAACCCTAACTAAGAATCAATCCAGGCATACATCACATGTATCGACAATTAGGGTTTGCGATTCAACTCTAATATAACACAAGTTGCTCTGATACCACTGTAGGGTTTCCTAGATTCGTAATACGCAGCGGAACGAAACCCTATAACAGGATCCATGTGTATACCAGAATCGAATTAGGGATTCAAGGCTTACCTTTCTTGATCGTAGACAAGTTGATAATCGATTGTGTCAGAATTCACGCCCCAAGTGTTGCGCCTCTATCGGTATCCACACACACGAACTGAGATCTCCAATGATCCAAGTGCTAGCTTTTTAATATTGGAGTTTCTCTGCTAGTCGCCTTTTTGTCTTCTTGAGACTTTCTCGAGAACGACGACCAAGAACTGTACGACGTGCTTCTCATGGTCTAAGGCACCTCTAGGGTTATCACTCATAACCCACGGTTTCACGTTTTGGGCCCCACGACGTCTTCTAAACCGTCCACTTAATCGTGCGTTTTATCGTTATCTTATAACGCGCACGATCGCGTGGATATTCGTAATAAGAGTATAAATTAAATCTACTTCTTAAGCAGATCAAGGCGCAGAGAAAATATTAAATCAATTCGCTATTGTGTGCGACCCTATAGGTTCACTAGACATTAGCAGTGTGCCCAAAACTCTTTTGGCCCACAAGTCATAAGCGGTCTCTAGCAAGACATTATGACTACCTAAGTATAGTGAAAGTCGGTTTTCCGACACAACCTGATCCACAACTAATAGTTAGAGTATCAACCTTAATTGATTCTTAGGGCAGACCACTAACACGGGCTCTGTGAAACCTAGCTCAACAACAGCGCTTGCCAGGTCCTCGGCACGGCGGATAACGGGATGATGCCTAAGTTCTTCGCCACGAGGTCTACATGGTTCGGCACTCCCGGGGTGGGGATCTTGCTGTCCACCTTCATCAGCATTGGCGTCTCCTACATGTACTTCACCGACATCGTAAGATTAGAAACACAAAGAGAGAGCTAAACACGATCACTATTATGATCCCCCATCATTTTCCAAGATTGAAAGATATTTTCTTGGGCGTGCGGAGTTAAATAATTCAGCTATGATCGTTTGGTTTGGATGGCAACATGGCATCACAGGTGGAATGATCTGCTTGCCGACGATGGAGACAAATACTGTGGGAAATGACGACCTTCTTGACAGTGATGATTTGGAAGGAGACGTGGAATAGGGAGAGACTGAGCATTGATCGACACCCTTAAAAATACACAAAGAATATCCACCAGAACCGTTGAGAATAAAAAGATGCGGAAGAGAGAAATATGAATATATATTTTAATGTATATAGAAGATAGTATATAGAGCTTATTTATAGACTCACTAACATCCTCCTCAACACACAAGGTGAGTTGGAACAAATCAACTTGAGTTTGAAAAATAATCCCAACAATGTCACAAAATCTTCTATTAAAATGAGCTCAACTGATCCGAGGCTAGGCGGCGTGTGGTGGCGCGTGTGATAGCTCTAGGCTTTCGTTGACGACGAGATTTCAATATGTTGATCATCTAACGGTGATGAGTCTGATGGTGGTGTCGGCTTCTCTAAACAGGCAGTGTAAAGTCGAGAATCGGAGGCCAAAAGCAAAGTCGAAGAATTGAGAAGTCGGGAATTAGAGGCCAATAGCATGTGTCCTTTACGGTCAACTTTGCTGTTGGAGCCGAATAACACGCGTCTTTGCGGTCGACTTTGCTGCCTGAACATTAACCAAACAAACGCAGCCAATACAGCTAGCATGGCTATAGCAAGCGAAGTAAGCCGGGCGTTGCTGAGTGAAAGTTATTGTGCGAAGACGCATCTTCGTGGCGTCGAAAAGTACCGCCATGAAAAAGAAAAAAGCTCAACTTTACGACACGTCAACGACGTCGTAACACAACCACCGTGACGCTTGGGTGCACGGGGTGCAAAGTGCACCCGGTGCACTTGGGTTGGCCCAAGAAATGAGGCTTTGATATAAAGTTGAGAATAATAAGATGCGGAAGAGATAAGTATGGAATATCTGGATACTTCAATTTACATGGAAAAGATTACATGGAGCCTATTTTATAGGCTCGCTAAAATTATATATTTTTACGCTTAGTACTAGGCAAAAAGACAAGACTAAGCGTGAGAGGGAGTGCTAGGATAATTAAATATTAAACCGTGTTTTCATCTAATAGCTTAAGGTTTTAGAACAATGGCAGTGGTTTCATCAAATTTCACGTGATATCAGACCAAGATATCATGAGTTCGAATCTTTCCTGGCCTATAAATGCCTCCATAATTACATATTTTCACGTTTAGTACTAAATAAAAAGACCAAATTAAGCATGATGAAGATTGATAGAATAGTTTAATATAAAAATCGTCAGCTAACCGTTTAAGTTTTTAGAACAATCTACTGTCATCCCACGAAATCTGGCAAAAACAATTATTTGATGGACGTCGGTGTCAGCTGATTGGGACTGCATGAAAATTGGTAAGCTATTGCGTCATGCAGTAGGTGCAACTTTGCTTTATAGACTAGTAGTAGCCTTGGAAAAGTCGAAATCAAGCCGCAGTACACCACATCTCGAGCATATCAACATATCACCACCTCTCGTGTCAACCTCTTATGTGAGGACAGGCTCCCCCTTAATCCATGGCTCCCTCCGCACCAATATTATCGTACCTCATATTTCATATCCTACCTCAATCATCCTCACCTAGCTAGAGAAGGCAAGACACACCATACGCTACTCCATCAAGAAGTCGCATCGGGGATTCTTTCTTTGACATATCCACCCGACGATAATACAGTGGACCACTAATCAATCATCAGCTTCACTGCCACTTGTTCGGCCGACGCGACTGAATGCCGATAACTTCATGTGAGAAGAACTTGAACACTTAAATTTTTACTAGCATTTTTATCAATTTTGATCTGAAGTCAATTTTTTTTCGAAAGCCTGATTAAATGGTGCAAACCAATGATATCCGTTAAGAGCCTTCCAACAACAGCCAATTAGTCTCAATATGACACTCGAATTGTGAGAAATTCGGCCTACTTCAGGGTGACTCGACAATCACCAGCTTAAGGTAATATCTAGTGTTTTGCCAAACAATTAAAAGGATATAACAAATTCTCCATGTTTCTTATTCTATTTTATTCAATCTTATTGTAATCTCGACCCCGATGGGCTACTCACGGCCTAATATTTTAATTGTGGCAACAAATTACTTTATCTATTCCAAATGGATAAGGGTACATAACATAGTAGGAACAAGTGAGAATCAATAATAATAAAAAGGCTCACGCTATTTTCACCCCCTAATTGGCTCCTGACAACCCATTTTACATTAAATTGACTACATTGTCCCTTGCCGTCACACTCTTCATCTAAGATTTACCTTTTTTCTTTTTCTTTTTTCAATTTTACTAGAGACGAAACTACTCATGCTCCTATCAAACAACATTTATTAAAGTTAAATGTGGGTGTGTACTCTTGATTTAGGGCTATTGCTTGCCTTCTTCTTTTTATTTTTGGCCTTTTCCCTTTTCTTTCTCCATTTGGAACAAAAAAAAAAGTGTACCTCTTTTCTAAAAGATAGTTTATTTCGTAGATAGCTAATTAATTATTGTGTTTTTGACAAAAAAAAAACTAATTATTCTATTAATAAGTTGTATATTTCTTTATTTTTTTGCACTAGGAAACTATTATTGAAAAAATAACTTAAGCACAAGTAAGACAATAATCTATGAGTACATTGTGTATAATGCATACATTGACTATAATATTTCATTTTTAGTAGATTCTCATAAATTTGATCAAAAAATCAAAGTCGAAAAATTCGCGAACATGAAAATAATCTAAGGATATCAAGTAAACAATTTGAAAATAAAACTAACATTTCATTACTTTAGTATATGATTAGTGCTTGCTTGAATTATAATAATGGAGAATAAGTTCAGAAGAAGACAAATATGAAGGAAACGTTGAAATATAATATGTGTGGAAGAAGCGACTTGCGTGAAAAAAAATAGTTGTTGGGAAGAGACATGGGTAAGTTTTTCTTTTAGTAAAATTGAAAAAGAAAGAAGAAAAAAAGGTAAGAAATAATCTTATATCAAGAATGGAGAATAAGTTCAGAAGAAGACAAATATGAACGAAACGTTGAAATATAATATGTGTGGAAGAAGCGACTCGATTGAAAAAAAAAAATAGTTGTTGGGAAGAGACATGGGTAAGTTTTTCTTTTAGTAAAATTGAAAAAGAAAGAAGAAAAAAAGGTAGGAAATAATCTTATATAAAGAATGGGACCCACAAAGAATAATGTAATTAATCTAATGTGGTAGAGGGTATTAGGAACTAATAAGAGGTTAAAAATAAGGCGAGCCTAAAACAATCGGCCGGCCAATTTCATGTCACGCACCTGCTTCCACAGTTTCTTGTCCTCGTCTCCCGACAATTTCACAGGTCGGGATGCAGCCCGACAAATTCCATATCCCAGCATATACATGTTGGCAAACATCTTTATGCATTGATAGTGTACTATATAGTAAATAAAGAATGCACCAATCCACAACATTCGCAAAAAATTAATGTTTAAAAAATATTTTTCTTAAACATTTTTTTATTAATTAATTATTTTAAAAAATACAAACGATTATTTTAAAAAAAATTATTTTTCAAATCATCTATTTTTTCCGTATGTGCTGATCATCAGCATCCCCCAGCCCCCTTTTAATTTTTTGGACAAATCCTGGAAGCCCACCACAGGGCAATTGAAATATGAAGGCATCAATGGACATCATTTTACAACTTAAGAGACAGTATTCATATGTCCGGTGAACCAAGCTACAATGGTTGAAACATAACTTGAAGTCCGTGTTTCGGGCGAATCGTGAGGATTTGAACCGGATAGTGGACGTACGCAGGGGACAATTTGAAAGCGTAGCGCTGCAGAATCATCGAGAGAGCGATCTTCATCTCGTGCGTCGTGAAGCTCATGCCTGCGCAAATTCGGGGCCCGAAGCTGAAGGGGATGAACACGACTGGGTTGTTTCCGGTGGCCTTGGCGACGCCTTCTGCGAACAGCTCCAGCTTGAAGAGATGCGCGTCATCTCCCCATATTCCAGGGTCATGGTGAAGCTTTAGATTTCCTACCATGATCTGGATATTGGCGGGAAGAACGAGTTTTCCCAACCTGAGATGCTTGTCAACCCTGTTAGAATATTTTATTGATTCTGTATATATTCTAGAATTATTGTTGTTTATTCTCTAGGATTGTTTCCTCATAAATTAGGCTTATTCTGTATATATTCTAGAATTATTGTTGTTTATTCTCTAGGATTGTTTCCTCATAGATTAGGCTTATTGTACCTATTTATTATGGCTTCGTGCCTCAATACAATATACAGCTCAATTTTCTAAATCCTTTTTCTTTTCTATCATGGTATCAGAGCTAGGGTTTGCTTCTTGACGTTGTTTTCATCGCGCCGACTTCGCGATACAACGTTGGTCTACACCACCGCCTCATGCTCCAATGCAGGGTCCTCTTCTCGTCTCTCAATCCTTCATCAACAGGGGGTTCTTGGTCCAATTTCCTCTGGTGTTCTACCTCCCTGCTCTATCTGTCCTTTAGCAAAGCAGTCTGCTTTACCTTTTCCTACAAGTACTTCTAGCTCTAGTAGTATTTTTGATCTTGTTCATTCTGATGTATGGGGCCCTGCTCCTATTCCATCCAAGAGTGGTTTCAAATATTATGTTTCATTTATTGACGATTATTCTCGCTATACTTGGATCTACCTTATGCGTCAGCGTAGTGATTTTCTTACCATTTATCAAACTTTCACTACAATGATATCTACTCAATTTCATAAGAAAATTAAGGTCTTTCGCTCTGACTCTGGAGGGGAATATCTCTCTGGTGCTTTTCGTTCTCTCTTAGCCAGTGATGGGACATTGCCGCACCTCTCTTGTCCTGGTGTCCCGACTCAAAATGGGGTTGCTGAACGTAAGCATCGACATATTCTTGAAACTACTCGTGCTCTTTTACTTTCTACTTCGGTTCCTATAGAGTTCTGGGCTGAAGCTCTTCTCACTGCGGTTCATCTCCTTAATCGTCTTCCCTCACCTATTCTTCGTCAGGATACGCCCTTTTAGCGACTTCATTCCCGCTCTCCTACTTATACACATCTTCGAGTTTTTGGGTGCACGTGTTTTGTGCTTCTCCCTCCCACTGAACGTACGAAGTTGACTGCTCGATCCATATCGTGTGCATTATTGGGCTATAGCACTGAACACAAGGGCTATCGTTGTTATGACCCGATTGCTCAGCGTATTCGTATTTCTCGTAATGTCACTTTTCATAAGCATGTTCCTTACTTCTCTACTATTACTACTACGTCTTCAGTGTCTAAACCTATTCCCTTCATGTACTTCCCGGCTGATCCTTATCCTGACCCACCTCATGCCTTTGCTTCTCCTCCTCCAGATTTCCCTCCTACTATTGCCCTTCCTGCTCCCCCTGCCACCGACGATTCTGCCCCTATGGAGTTGCGTCGTAATCCTCCTCGGGATCGTCGTCCCCCTGCTCGGTATGTTGCTGCTGCTTCTTATTCTACCGAGTTTGGTTCCTTTTTGGCTGCTGTTCATGATGTGCAGGAACCTACTAGCTATCGCGAAGCAGTACAACATGCTGAGTGGCGTCAGGCCATGGCTGAGGAACTTTCTGCTTTACAGAGTACTTGTACTTGGGAACTTCTTCCTCTTCCACCTGGTCGATCCTTGGTATCATGTCGCTGGATCTACAAGGTAAAGACTTGTTCTGATGGCAGTATTGAGCGTTACAAGGCACGTTTGGTTGCGAGGGGTTTCTCACAAGAATATGGCATTGATTATGAGGAGACTTTCGCTCCGGTAGCGAAGATGACTTCTGTTCGTACTCTACTGGCCGTTGCTTCTGTTCGTAACTGGCCTCTCTATCAGCTCGATGTGAAGAATGCTTTTCTTCATGGGGATCTTCATGAAGAAATCTTTATGCAACCACCACCCGGTCTTGCTCACGCCCCTGGTCAGGTTTGTCGTCTTCGGCGAGCTATTTATGGCCTCAAACAAGCACCGCGTGCTTGGTTTGAGAAGTTTACTGCTGCTGTACGTTCTGCAGGATTTGTTCAGAGTGAGGCCGATCATGCTATGTTTGTTCATATTTCGTCCTCTGGCTTTACTATACTTCTTCTTTATGTGGATGACATGGTTATTACCGGCAATGACTCTGATTATATTGCGCATACCAAGAGGCATCTTCAGCGATATTTTTCCATGAAGGATCTTGGTCCATTGCGTTATTTTCTTGGGCTTGAAATTGCTCGCAGTTCTCGTGGTATTCTTCTTTCTCAACAGAAATATACCGCTGATATTCTCTCTAGGGCTGCTCTTTCGGATTCCCATACTGCGCTCACTCCTATTGAGTTGAATCAGAAGCTTTGCCCTGATGACGGGGAACCTCTTTCTGATGTGACTCGTTATCGGACTCTGGTTGGTAGTCTTGTGTATCTCACTATTTCGCGTCCTGCCATTGCTTATGCGGTTCATGTTGTCAGTCAGTTTGTTGCTGCCCCTCGGTCTACCCATTATGCTGCTGTTCTGCGAATTCTGCGTTACCTTCGGAGTACTTTGACACGGTCTTTATTTTTACCGTCGTCTTCTCGTCTCGAGTTACGTGCTTATTCCGATGCCGACTGGGCTTCTGATGTAACTGATCGTCGGTCTGTCACGGGGTTCTGCATTTTCCTTGGCGATTCTCTCATTTCTTGGCGCGCTAAGAAACAGCAGATTGTCTCGCGCTCCTCTACTGAGTCTGAGTATCGCGCTATGGCTGACACTACTGTTGAGATTGTCTAGCTTCGTCGTTTGCTTGCTGACATGGGCGTTCCACTCCAGGATCCCACTCCTTTGTATTGTGACAACAAGAGTGCCATCCGTATTGGGGCTAATCCTGTTTTTCATGAGCGTACCAAGCATATTGAGATCGACTGCCATCTTACTCGTCATCATCTCCAGGCTCGAACCATCTCTCTTCCTTTTATTGGGACTGCGGATCAATTAGCTGATGGTTTTACGAAGGCTCTTACAGCGCCGCGTTTTCAGTATCTCATTTCCAAACTCTCGCTGTTTGATCCACTTTGAGTTTGAGGGGGGGTGTTAGAATATTTTATTGATTCTGTATATATTCTAGAATTATTGTTGTTTATTCTCTAGGATTGTTTCCTCATAGATTAGGCTTATTCTATATATATTCTAGAATTATTGTTGTTTATTCTCTAGGATTGTTTCCTCATAGATTAGGCTTATTGTACCTATTTATTATGGCTTCGTGCCTCAATACAATATACAGCTCAATTTTCTAAATCCTTTTTCTTTTCTATCAAACCCAACCCCAGGAGGGTACAATCGCAGAGTTTCATTTATGATCATGCTAATCTGCATACACAGAAAATATGACAGTTAGGCATCATGTTCCCAATTTCAGCCTATCTAATGAAAGAAATTCTAGAAAAGGTCATCCAAATTTTATTGTTTTTGTGAGATTGAACTTGTTCTGGTCTACCTAGTTAACCCCAGACCAAAGATTCATATCCATACCGTCCTTAACTTTCCAATACCATCAGAGTCGGGATCGTCGTTCCCGAACACATCGAGAATCTCCTTTCTCGCTTCTCTTGCCAATCCGGGTGAGTCGCTAGGAGGAAGACGACCCATGTCAACAATGCAGTGGTGGATTCTTGGCCGGCTATGTAGAATGTCTTGTTATGACGAAACGCAAAAAAACAAAGACAGAACAACATGATTTTACATGGTTCGATCGAGGCGATCTACGTCCACGGGCGAGGCGAAAACGAAATTCCACTATGATCAAAGAGAGTACAAAATCGCTAAAGCGCACGGCCCGCGATAATTACATAAAACTCTCTATTAACAAACATGAAAACCCTAGCCTCAATAAATAAGGCCCAAAAAAAAAAAATTCCTCGGGGGCGTTGTCCCCGAACCCCCATAGAGATCTGTTTCCGCTAAAGAGGTTTAGTTCGCTCGTTCGGGTTGGGCCTATCGGCCTAACCCTCCGACGTCTTGAACTAAACCTCTACTTTTTCTCTTCTTTTGGACTGCACGAAATATATGTCGGACTGGATACATAAAATTCAAAGACATATTTAACACATCTTGCATTCGTCCACCAGATCATCGATTGTGATTTTCTTGCTCTCGTCCATGTTACGAGAAGCCTTCACAAGCTGTCCAAGGAAATCATTCCCGAAGTCAGCTGCCTCACCGGCCTTCACCTTCTCTTCCCTTTTCTTGATTAACCCCAGTATAGCGTCGTATATGCCTTTCTTGAGCTTCTCCGCTTCGATTTCATCTGCCGTCTTCCACAACTTACTGAGAGGGATTCCCCTAGTTTGTTAGGCTCATCTCAACTAGACAGAGGTAATCCTAAGAATTGGCCAAAGACAGTTTGTTCTTAGGAAAAGAAGGAATACCTTAATCCTGGGAACCTTACATGAGGAATGCTTACGCACCCAATCTTGTCAACATCTGGAAAATACTCCTGCCTTCGACGTAGCTGCTTCCGAATGCCGTTCTTGAAATCGCTTCGCATGTGACTAACTAAAAATCTTCAAACACGTCAATCTCTTTCCCTTCTTGATGCCTCCACCTTTCTAGCATCACGTGAACGATGTCCACCATCGCCGGAACCATGTTCTGCATTTCGATTTCGATCCCCAGGAAATCAGTAGAATCTAAATTTGTTATTACAATCACATTTTAGAGAACCATTGTCCTTTCTCGTCGCTTTCTTAACGGCTCCATTAGTTCTATCTCGAAACGTGCATTCAGCTCTTATTAATTGTGCGAAGTTTTATTGTGGATTGAGATTGCTGAAGTAACGAACTTGGAGCACTTTACTGTCAAGCTGAATTACCTTCAAGGTCTCCCCGTGGAAAGTGTAATTGGCGAGTTTACGCCGTTTTGCCCATTTTTCTTCATTATTGGTGGTCGCAGGCCCATCCCCTAAAAGCTTCTTGATGAAGTCCTTAGCTGGTGTTTTCGGATATGTTGTGTCTATTGACTAGAACCTCTTTGATCATTTCCGGTTCTGTGATGACCAGCTGAGCTTGACTCCCATGCCAACACAAGTAATTTCGCCCTACAAAAGTCGCGAAAATTTCCGATCGACAACTAACGTCGGATGATCCCGTAGTAAGTGGAGCACAAAATCAAGACTTAGACTTAGCGCCTAATTATCTTACCGTATTTGTTGGTCCATGTGAGAATTTCAGGCTGAATCTTGGGGAATAAGTCATTAGAGAGATTGTTCATGGTTATGTCCCTGACCTGCATGGCCATCCTAAAAGATTCCTTGGTGCTTCCATGGACGAACTTGTAAGGAGGGCCTCTGATTCCCTGCTCATTCATCATCCTCTGTATCCTGAGCGGGTTCCACCATAGCTTGTACCAGAGTTTGGTGAGGGACAAGAAGAGGAACAGGAACAGGGAGCTCAAGATGATGAGCACTTGCATGGTTTTCTTTCCAAGGTTAGGGGGGAAAGGAAGGAAGGAAGTGGGGGAAACTAGAAATTCAAATCCCGGGTTGTGAAGTGACGATGATCAAAGCTTTTAGTGGCATTGGTCGGAGGAACCTGTGAGCCTTTGGGTGTTGGGACGAGTGATCCTAGAAAAAGTCGTCAGACCTACCCTCGTCTCTTGTCGGAGCTGGAGGCAGGGGGGAATACTAACATCTAACACAGGAAATGTCGCAATTGCCGGCTCTAGGATTTCTCAAGAAATCATCCCTCAAGACAATTAGTGTGATGTGATGAAGCTTCCTTTGTGTGCCGAAAAGTATCGGGAAAATTACTAATTTTTTTTAAAACTTATTGTAATTGTGCAAATTCAGTACTAAATTTTTTTTTGGTCAATTTAGTCCTAAAAATTTTACATTTGTACCAATTTTTTTGGTTGAATTTTTGTACCAATTTAGTCAATCCAGCCAATTTTGGACTGGAGTCGCTGACATGGCTCTGACGTGACAATTTTTAATAATTTTTTTGAATTTTATTTTTTTATTGCATTTTTTTTCTTTTTCTTTTCCATATCTTCTTCTTCTTTTTCTTCACCGGACTCGGGCGAAGCTCATCTGCCCCTAGCAAGGCTCGACCCCATCGTCACTGGGCGAGGTCATGCCTCGCCATGGCTGGGTGGGTACCTCCCTCCACTTATACCAAGGTACGTGAAATTAATTGTGTTTGACTCTTCAACTTGCATAAGTTAAACTCAACTGACCCTCCACTTATAAAAGGATCGTGTCAATTTGCTTAATTACTTAGCCCACACGAACATATTTGGATTAAAATTAGTTTTCTTTCCTAGAAAAACTATATTATAAGTGAAGTATGATTATTTATTAAATATTGGTAAGTTCTTACGTCATGCAGTGGGTGCAACTTTACTTCATAGACTAGTAGTAGCACGAGAAAAGCAATAGCAAAAGTCGAAATCAAGGAACAAATTATTCATTCAAAGGATTTGTCATGAAAGTTCTATGATGGAATATGAAATTTACTTTCGTTCCATCAAACATAGAATAATCTTTTTTTTTTCAAAACATAGAATAATATATATGTATGCAATAAATTGCTTCTAGAGTGACATGACAGACCCCACATAATATAGGAGACATGAATAATCTTCGCATTAGAGATGCTGGGCATAAGTACATCGCGAGTGCTATAACTTTTTTTTCGTTCACTTGAGTGCCATATCGAAGCAAAATCGTTCACTTGAGTGCCATTTCCGGCAAATCGTCTTACGTGAACTTTTTATTATTATTTTATTTATTTTTCAATGACACATGGATTTTTATATATTTTTAAATATTTTTTGGAATTTTTTTTACTTTTTATTTATTTTGATATTTTTATTTTCATTTTAATTATTTAATATTTTCTGAAAAAAAAAAGGCTTGAATTTCCGCCTTGGCGGGCAAGGTCACCGGCGACCCTCGCCGGCCACGGCTTGCTCTCCCAGGGGCGAGGGCAACCTCGCCCTCGGTCGGTGGGGGCAGTGACAGCCCTGGGCGAGGGACGTCGCGGCCCCCCCGACGGAGGGCGAGGCGGCCCACGCCCCTGGGCTAGCCGGCCATGGCCGGCAAGGGTCGTCGGTGACCCTCGTCGATCAAGAGGGCGAATACAAACAAAAAAAAAAAAGCAAAGCAATTTTTTTTTCAAAATAACTAAAAAAATAAAATAAAAATCCACGTGTACATTAAAAAAATTCAAAAAAATTTCTCCGGCGATGCCACATAAGATGTTTCGGCATCCAAGTAGGATTTCTGGCGGGGAAAATCGGCGATGGCATTTAAGTGATCATTTTTTTCAAATTTATGGCACTCAAGTGAGCGAAAAAAAGTTATGGAACTCAAGTGAACGCCGTACACAAGTTATGGCACTCGCGGTGTACTTATCCCGAGATGCTGAATAGAGATGATCCATTGTTTTGACGATTGTTTTCCACTTGAGCTATTGCTTTGACAATTTAAAGTTTATGCAGACACCCTAATCCATGTAGAGCATTTATTTTGGAAATCCGCTAATCAAAGTACCTATACGAAATCTATTGGGACATGCAAGTCCAATAACTTCATATGGGAAGATCGCCAAGAGGGGCGAGCCAAGCCCAAGCCCATTAACATATTTCTAGACCCACTTTCACTAAAAAGTTAAATTAATGAGCTGAGTGTCAATTAAGATACATTAACTACTTCTCAATGCAGCACATCCCCTTTTAGGACTTCTTGCGCCTAACATCCTCACAGTGAACCTCAACAATTCCCCACCTCACATGTGACCCTCCTATGTTAGGTCGGCTCCTTTTAATCCATGCATCCTTTCGCACCAACGCTTTCATATCTCGAACTTTAGATTTTACCTCAATCATCTTGACCTAGCCAAATTTAGCAGGAAGTCGGCGGCACACCATCCGCCACCTCGATCAGGAAGTCACTTGTAAGATTCCTTCTTTGAGATATACGTCAAACATTGATACACATTGAGAGTGGGCCACCAATCAACCATCGACTCAGATATCACTTATCGGGTCAAGCGGCATAAAGCCAACAACTCCACTCGAGGAGAGTTTAGACACCTAACTTCTAACTAAGGTTTGACCAACTTTGGCCGGAAGTCAAACTTCATCGAAAGCCTGATAATGGTGCAATCCGATAATACTCATTGAGAGTTTTTTGATTCGGGGCAGTTTAGGGTGACCCTTAGGGAGGGTCACCAGCTCATGGTAACATCCAGTGTTTTGCCAAATAAATGATTGCATATAACAAATCTTCTCACGTTTAATCCAATCCTATCCTAGTCCTCATCTTGGCTCCTATCTGTTATGAATCGCGCACCAATTCCAGAAAAATAATCCAAGCAAACAACTCACACTGGCAGAATATAATAAATAAAAAAAAACAGAATCAGAAGAACACACCAGAGAATTTGTTATCGAAATTCACCCAGACTTGGGCTACATCTCCGCGCAAAGGCACTCTGCGAATCCACTAGTCTTCGAGAAAATCGAAATACAATTAATGATCTTCTCACAATATCAGGGCACAAAGAGATTGAGAACACTCATAAAGTTGTCACGGCCTCTCTTTTTCTTTTTTTTTCTCTCTATTCACTACTTTGCGCTTCTTTTTCTGGTATTGGCGGCAACTACCTCTACATCTCTAAAATAAGAGGTATAGCTTTTAACCTAGAAGCAAAAAGAAGATAAAAGACAAAAAAAGCTCTTACTGATAATTTTGGCTTCACACGCCAACAATCTCCCACTAGAAGACAAATATATCTGATGCATCAAGCAACTTTGCATCCATCCTCTTCAAAAACAAGTAACTGGAACTTGTGCCTCTACGATACTCCTCATTAATTAACATGGAGTAATACCAATAGCAGTAATATAGAAAGTATGCTTCTCTCTATCTACTACCTTGGTAAACATTTCAGTTGGATTCTTTGAGCCATCAATCTTCTGTAGCTTTAACTCATTATCTTTCAATGCTGACCTGATGAAGTGATAATGCTTCTTGATATGTCTAGTCCTTGGGTGATAAGCTGCATTCTTTGCTAAGTGCACTGCACTTTGACTATCACTCCACAGTGTGCTCACTGGCTGCTTTCGATGTAGCTCCTCCTTGTAATCTTGTAACCACATGATTTCCTTAGAGGCTTCCATGATCGCCACGTACTCTACTTCTGTCGTCGATAAAGCTACTACTTTCTGTAGTTGAGATACCCAACTCACTGTTGTACCTGCAACTATAAAGACATATCCAGTGGTACTCTTACCACTATCTCGATCACCTAAGTGATCTGCATCAACATAACCCTGCAACTCTAGAGATGTACCTCCATAACAAAGAGAGTAGTTCTCAATATCCATTTTACTGCATTCCATTGCTCTCTACCCGGGTTATGCAAATATTGACTCACAACTGCCACTGCTTGTGCAATGTCTGGTCTCGTGCTCACCATGACATACATCAAACTTCCCACTGCTGATGCGTATGGAACTACTACCATCTTATCTTTCAAAGTCTGAGTACTCGGACACATATCCTTGGAAAGTTTGAAGTGACTCGCTAGAGGAGTCGCAACCGATTTTGCCTTATCCATTTTAAATCTCTTTAACACCTTGTTCACATAGTCTTCTTGCGACAACCATAATTTCTTATTTTTCCTGTCCCTTATGATTTTCATGCCTAAAATCTTCTTGGCCTCTCTCAAGTCTTTCATTACAAACTGTGATGCTAACATCTTCTTTACTTCTGCGATTTTCTTCATATTAGAACTAGCCACTAGCATGTCATCAATTTATAAAGAGAGATACACAATATCACCATCGCTATACTTGCGAAAATAAACACAATGATCAGCCTCATAGTGTGCAAATCCTTTTTCTTCCATAAAACCATCAAACTTTAAGTACCATTATCGCGGAGCTTGCTTCAAGCCATACAGGATTTTTTTCAAGCGACACACCACGTGTTCTTTACCTTTGACCTCAAAACCTCTAGGTTGCACCATGTATAACTCTTCATCTAGATCATTATGCAAAAACTCCATTTTTACATCTAACTGCTCGAGATGAAGATCTTCCACTGCAACTATACTCAGCAAAACTCTGATTGTTGTCATCTTCACTACTGGTGAAAATATCTCGGAGTAGTCGATTCCTTCCTTTTGAGAAAAGCCCTTTACTACAAGTCTCGCATTTTATTTGATACTACCGTCTGCTTCACTTCTGATCCTTTACATCCACTTGTTTAACAAAGACTTTTTATCGGTGGGCAACTCTATGAACTCCCAAGTTTTATTCTAAAGTAACGAGCTCATCTCGTCTTTCATAGCATGCTCTCACTGCATGTGAGATGTGTCTTTTTTTGCCTCATCATAAGTCTCCGGCTCTCCCGAATCTGTATATAAGACATGGTTCAGAACAATATTAGCTGATGGATCAAAAATTACCTTTGGCTTTCTCACACGTGTAGATCTCCTCAAAATAGATACTTCAGGGTCATTAGTCTGTTCCGGATCACTGTATTCCTCTTAAAATGCCTGCTCATTAATAATGTGTTCATCTTGAACCTCCCCTTCCGGTGCATTCTGATCTGCAGGAATCATCTACACAAGAATTGTGTCTAGCTCAACATATTCTGGTTCTACTGCCGTCTCATGCTCTATCTGACGATTTTTGTACATCTTTTCTTCATGAAACACCACATTTTGACTGCAAATGACTTTGTTATTCTCATAATCCCAAAGCCTATATACATATTCAGTGCCACCATATCCAATAAAGACGCACTTCTGGGACTTAGCATCAATTTTCTTCTTGTCCTCTCTGTCAATCAAAGCATATGAAATACAACCAAAAACTTTTAGATATGAATAATTGACATTTTTACCTGACCACTACTCTTGCGGTATTCCTCCATCCAGCGCACTAGATGGACTCCTGTAAATCAAATATACAGTTGCATCAACTATAGCAGCCCATAAGTGTAGTTGGAGACCCACATGTAGTCTCATGCATCTTGCACACTCCAAAGTAGTTATGTTCATCCTCTCAGCTACACCGTTCTCTTGAGGAGTTCTAGAAATAGTCTTCAACCCGTGTATGCCTTCCTGGCTCAAATATTCTACAAATTCTTTGCTCATGTATTCACCATCATTATTAGATTTCAGAGTTTTAATCTGATAACCTGTCTCTTTTTCTGCCATAGTTTTCCATATTTTGAACACCCCGAATACTTCTGATTTTTGTCTGAGAGCATAGACCCAAGTCTTTCTTGTCGCATCATCAATGAAAGTAACAAAATATCTCTTACCACCATAAGAGAGCTCTTAAGCAGTCCCCACACATCAGTATGAACCAACTCTAGCTTTTGCCCTTTATTCTTTCGCCCATTCAATTGAAAACTAACCGCTTTTTGTTTTTCATAAATGCAACTCTCATAGAAATCTAACTCAACTTTTTGCAAACCTGGAAGCAATTTTCTTGAGTGTAACTGCTTTACACCCTTTTCACCAATATGTCCCAAACGATAATGCCAAATAGTAAACAAATTACCTGTAGACACTGTAGTTGCAACCATATCACTGATATTGTCTCCCTGGAGAAGGTAAAGTGTACCTGTACACTTTCCCTTTGCTACTACTCTTGTCTCTGAGGTTATCTTCCACTCTCCGCATCCAAAAGTTGTTATCATGCCTTCTTGATCAACTTAACTAGTTGAAATCAGATTTTTCTATAACTCGGGAATATGTTTGGTTTCACACAAAATTAGAAGTCCTCCACCTGAGTTGTTCACAATCACAGTTCCTTTTCCGACAATCCGACACATGTGGTTGTTTCCCACAACCACTTACTCAAAATCTCCACTGGCATAATCAGCAAATATATTTCTTTGCGAGATGCAATAAAAAGAAGCACCAGAGTCAAGAAACCACTTATCTGTCATCAAGTCAAACCCTGCAGATAAACACAAGTTCTCTAGCAAAAGTTCATTGCTAACCACATTAGCTCCTTGATTGTCATCTCGCTGCTTCTTTTTGTAGGCTTCACGCTGAAATCTACGGTGTCCCGCCTGGTGACAAAACTAGCACTCATTTTTTGCAACCTCTCTCTTCCCCCTTGATTGTGACCTACCATGCCCGCTGAATTTTCCTCTGTTTTTACTTCTCCCACGGTTCTCTACTGCTAGTGCTGTCGAAGATGTAGATGCCAAAAACTTATCTCCACCTAAGACTTTCCTTCGCATCTCTTCATCCATGATACAGCATTATCGAGAGTCAAATCATCCTTCATGGTGCTCGAAATTCCCTGCACCGCGGTGTTGTAGTTTTCTGGAAGGGAACATAAAAATAGTAAAGCTTGCAGCTTCATATCCAGATTTATGCCTGCGGATTCCAACTGACCTGTGATCTGTGTAAAACTGTTAATATGCTCTGCAATAGATCCTCTGTCAAATAACTTCATATTAAATAATTGCTTTAGCAAAAATATCTGATTTGATGTGGACGGTTTCTCATAAATATTCGTTAGAATATCCATGGCTTCTTTTGTAGTCTTTGCTTTCGCGATGCGGTACCCTGTCTTTTTCATCAGCCCTAGACGAATTGCACCTAACGCCTTTCGATCAAGAATTTTCCATCCCGATTCTGTTGTCGGATCCACTTCTGCGAGTTCGGGTTTTCAACCCTCAAGTGGTGCATAGAGATCTTTCTAATAAAGATAGTCCTCCGATTCTGTTGTCGGATCCACTTCTGCGAGTTCGGGTTTTCAACCCTCAAGTGGTGCATAGAGATCTTTCTAATAAAGATAGTCCTCCGATTCTGTTGTCGGATCCACTTCTGCGAGTTCGGGTTTTCAACCCTCAAGTGGTGCATAGAGATCTTTCTAATAAAGATAGTCCTCTATTTGGAGTTTCCACCATTCGAAATCCTGTCCATTGATCGAACGTCATTGAAAAACCTAGATGTTCTCAAGTAGCCAACCCAGGCTCTAATACCAGTTGTTAGGAGTGTGCAGCAGAAGTCCGATACCTTCACCCGGGGAGATCGCCAAGAGGGAGCCTAAGTCCGAGCCTGTCAACATATCCAGTTGGACCCACCTTCACTCAAAATCTTAAGCCAATGAGTTATGGACCAACTTGGTTATATTAACTGCTCCACACCATGTTAATTCTTCAATGTGGGACTTCTTTAACACAACTCACACGTGCATATCAACAATCTTCCCCTCACGTGTGAGTTCCAGTGTTAGGTTTGCTCCCACTTCGATTCTTCTCTTTGATCCTTTCCTTGCTTTTCAAGGAGGGGACTTTCTCTCCTCCTTAATTCAAGTATCATTCTGCACCAACATATCTCAACTTGAATCTCCATCAACGCCCATCAGGCCCGCGTTGCTACACCACAACGCCCATCGACCTGGCAACCGCGTTGGTCATCAGATTCCTTCTTTGAGATATTCACCAAACACCGATACGTATTGAGAGTGGGTCACCAATCAACCATCAGCTCTGATACCAGTTGTTAGAAATCGCGCACCAATTCTAGAAAAATAATCCAAGCAAACAACTCAAACTAGCAGAATATAATAATAAAAAGAATAGAATCAGAAGAACATACCAGTGAATTTGTTATCGAAGTTCACCCAAACTTGGGCTACTTCTCCGCGCAGAGACACTCTGCGAATCCACGAGTCTTCGAGAAAGTCGGAATACAATTGATGATCTTCTCACAAGATCAGGGCACAAAGAGATTGAGAACACTCATAAAGCCATCACGGCCTCTCTTTTTCTGTTTCTCTCTATTCGCTACTTTGCGCTTCTTTTTCTGGTATTGACGGCTACTACCTCTACATCTCTAATATAAGAGGTATAGCTTTTAACCTAGAAGCAAAAAGAAAATAAAAGACAAAAAAGCCCTTACTAATAATTTTGGCTTCACACACCAACACTATCCACACACTAATATACAATAATTGTGGCAACAAACATCTTATCTCTTGCAAACGGATTGGGTACATTTAACATATTGGCAAAAACCGAAAATCAATAAGACCATCGACCGGTCGATGCTCCCACAGTTTCTTGTCCTCGTATCCCGACATTTTCCCATGTCTGGATGGAGCCCGACATACTTTTTTACCAGGACATATATGTGGGCACACATTGCTAGGCACAGATGGTGTACTACACAGTAAATAAAGGATGCACCAAACCAAAACATTTTTATGCTGATTAAGGAGGACGATACGCTCATCGTCAGCATCTCCGAGCTCCCTTTTTAATGTTTGACAAATCCTAGAAGTACAAAAGCAAGGCGTTGAGATGTGCAGGCATCGGTGGACATCATTGCACAACTTAGACGTTATCCATATGCCTGGTGAACCGAGCTACAATGGTTGAATAATAACTTGAAGTCCAAGTTTCGGGCAGATCGTGAGGACTTGAACCGGGCAGTGGACGTACGCAGGGGACAGTTTGAAGGCGTAGCGTTGCAGAATCATCGCGACGACGATCTTCACCTCATGCGTCGCGAAGTTCATGCCTGCGCAGATTCGGGGCCCGAAGCTGAAGGGGGTGAACACGACTGGGTTGTTGTTGGTGGCTTTGGCGATGCCTTCCGCGAACCGCTCCGGCTTGAAGAGATGCACGTCGTCTCCCCAGATTTCAGGGTCATGGTGAAGCTTGAGATTTCCTATCAAGATCTTGATACCGGCGGGAAGAACAAGTTTTCCCAACCTGAGTTGCTGGTCGACCTGCCTGCTCATCCCAATGACAGGAGGGTATAATCGTAGAGTTTCATTTATGATCATGCTAATCTGCGCACACAAAGGAAATATGACAGTTAAGGCATCATTTTTCATCAATCTCAACCTACGTAAGTAGAGAAATTTCTAGATAAGGCCATCCAAATTTGATTATTTTGTGGGATTGAACTTATTCTGATCTACCAAAGTTAACCCCGGACCAAGAATCCGTATTCGTACCGTCTTTAATCTTGCAATACCCTCAGCGTCGGGATCATTGTTCCCGAACACATGGAGAACCTCCTTTCTCGCTTCCTCTTGCCAATCAGGGTGAGTCGCTAGGAGGAACACGACCCATGCGATCAACGAATTGGTGGTTTCTTGTCCGGCAAGGTAGAATGTCTTGCACTCATCCACCAGATCTTCGATTGTGATTTTCTTGCTCTCATCCGTGCCGCAAGAAGCCTTCACAAGCTGTCCTAGGAAGTCATTCCCGAAGTCAGCTGCCTCTCCGGCCTTCACCTTCTCTTCCCTTTTCTTGATCATCCCCATTATAGCGTCGAATATGCCTTTCTCGAGCTTCTCCGCTTCGATTTCATCCGCCGTCTTCCACAACTTACTGAGAGGTACTCCACAAGAGATTCCCCTAGTTTGTTAGGCTCAACTCAACTAAACAGATGTTATCCTAAAAATAAATCGCCCAAAACAATTCGTTCTTAGGAAAAGAAGGAATACCTTAGTCCTGGGAACCTTACATGAGGAATATTTCTGGTTACTATCATACCCAAGTCTGTCAACATCTGGAAAATACTCCTGCCCTCGACGTAGCTGCTTCCGAATGCCGTTTTCGAAATCACTTCGCATGTGAATAACTTGAAATCTTCGAACGCCTCAATCTCTTTCCCTTCCTGATGCTTCCACCTTGCTAGCATCTCGTGAACGGTCTCCACCATCACTGGCACCATATTCTGCATTTCAAGTTCGATCCCCACAAAATTAGTACAATCTCAATTCAAAGAACAGTTCTCCTTTCCCGTCGACGTCTTAACGGCTCCATTAGCTCGATATCGAAACGTGCAGTCAGCTCTTTTAAATCGCATGAAGTTGTATTCAAGATTGAAATTGTTGAAGTAGTGAACTTGGAGCACTTTACAGTCAAGCTAAATTACCTTCAAGCTCTCCCCATGAAAAGTGTAATTGGCGAGTCTACGCTGTTTTGCCCATTTTTCTTCATTATTGGTGGTCACAAGCCCATCCCCCAAGAGCTTCTTGACTAAGTCCTGAGCTGGTGCTTTCGGATACGTTTTCTCTCGATTAACTAGCACCTCTTTGATTAGTTCTGGCTCTGTGATGACCAGCTGAGCTTGCGTCCCATGCCAACACAAGTAATTTCGCCCTACAAAACCCGCAATAAATTCCAATCAACAACTAAGGTCGGACGGTCCTGCGGCGGCTGTCATTACGGACATAATTTAGAGCAACGAATCAGAACTAAAGCTTAGGACTTGATTCAATTACCGTATGCGTTGGTCCATGCGTGGATTTCAGGCTGAATCTTGGGGAATATGTCATGACAGAGATTGCTCATGGGTATGTCCCTGACCTGCATGGTCATCTTGAACGATTCCTTGGTGTTTCCATGGACGAACTTGTAAGGAGGACCTCTGATTCCCTGCTCGTTCATTATCCTCTGTATCCTGGGCGGGTTCCACCATAGCTTGTACCAGAGCTTGGCAAGAGACAGGAAGAGGAACAGGAACAGGGAGCTCAAGATCATGAGCACTTGCATGGTTTTCTTTCCAAGGTTAGGGGGGAAAGGAAGGAAGGAAGGAAGGAAGCGGAGGAAACTAGAAATCCAGATCACGGGCTGTGTTGAAGTGGGTGATGATGATCAAGATGATTTGAGTGGCTCTGGGCGGAGGAATCTGTGAGCCGGGGGGGAAAGGACAGCCTTTTGGCATTTGCTTGTTGGGATGATAGGTTGATCCTAGATGAAACGTCGCAGTTGCCGGCTCTTGGATTTTTCAAGAAATCATCCCTCCAGACAATTGCTGAGACGTGATGCACCTTCCTTTTTGTGCTGAAAAGTCTAGGTGTTTCGTTCATGCTTCGACGCCTCGAGTTAAAATCGTCTTTGCTAATTAGTTTTTCTGTTCAAGCATTTGCATTTATCAGGATGCGTGTGGAAAAGGATCACTTAGACCAACTCTAGGGTCGCGTCACTAAAGTTGGACAGGTGGTAAGCTCGCCTGCGGCATTTTTCAAGATCCTTTCGATGGCCTATATTGTGTTGAAGAGATATCTATATGATCCGGAACTGTTATATGTCCAAGATCCAATATTGAAATAATTTCAGAGGTTTTCCTGAAAATTTTCTTGTCTTGCAGAAGTGTTCTAAACCTAAACCATGAGCTTCTTCTAATTCATCGAATTTCATAGACTTCAAGTTGAGACTTCGTAGTTCCTTCGATTGTGTTTGGCTCATTCAATGAAGTGGAGAAAAACATGAAAGAAGACAAGGGAAGCCCACAATTGTTTACTTTGACCAATTCCTCTTGCGGCTTCTCTCAAGGAGCTTTCATATGTAGACTCAACAAACATTTGTGGGTCCTTCGATAAATGTTCAGCATTGTTTGAACGCTGGCCAAGAAAAGAGTGGGATAATTCTTCGCCTGTGTTCGCTCGTTTTTGCAACAAGAAATATCTTTCACCGAAATTCAGTCTTCGGTTTTTATTAAGAGGGTTCTATGGTTCAACTTTCGAAGAGAGATTTTGGCAAGAACACGAAGCAACACAGAGAGATATGAAATGGGTAGGAAATTAGTGGATCGAATATGGATTTGAGATCAACAAGGGTTCAGGCTACATTACAATACTCCTACAAAAGCAGTAGAAAACTTGAAAATAAGCTCTAGTTGCAGAAACTGTAACTACTGAAAGGAAGGTACATGGAAGTTAAAGTGCAAATAAACTTGAGTGTTCTTGGATGTGTGTTGATCTATCTCTTGCTCTTTTCTTTTGAGTATTTGTATTCTTCAGCTTTCCATAACCGTCTATCGGTTATTTTCTTGCTTTCAAACTTTGAATCTTGGCGCCTTCAATAACTTCCCATTCACCCACGTTTTATCCGCCAAAACTTGATCTTCAATTGCCAACATGGCTTCGAATTTGAACCTCTTCTAGTAACCGCCGTGAACTGTTCGCATCCACTATCCGGATTTCTTGCTCGTAACTTCTTGTTGACGTGGCTGGTTTGGTCATCCTGCAGTTCCTTTCAACTTCGTATTCCTCTTACTGCTGGCCTTTTACAGTTTCGGTATGTCCAGAATCTTACTGAATTTCAAGAATCAATGACCTTATTCTCTTACTTCCCGAATATCGGGTTTAGACTTCTGGCCATTTCAGTATGTTACAAACAACTTACCGAACTTCTTAGAGTAGTTTACTGTTCCCAATTTACCGATTTTCGGGATATGGTGATACCGAAGTCAATTCGGTAACTCATTATTATTTGGTGTTAACAAATGCCCCCTTTTAAAAGAATTAAAATTCTTTTAATTCTTTTAAATGCCAAAGATGATAAGACACTTACTTTTTGCTTCCAGCGCCATTTTGCCACCTCGTTTCGCGCGCTTTCCTTTTCAGCTCCTCCTCGTATCAACTTAATATATATATCAGATGTCCCCACACAATTTGATCTCTCGCCTTCAGACGTGCTTTTTCCAAAACTCATCTTCTTCGCTATTCTCGTGCCCTTTCGTCTCTTTATTTCTTCGTGACCTCGCTCTGTACTTGTCTAAACACCATGGCTCCCAAGGCTCAAGCTTCTTCCTTTCTCGCTGCTGATGCCCTAAAGCAGTATCATCAGTTCAGAGACTCTAAGGATTTCAACGACGATCGACATCTACTCTCGGTGCAGAATGATTACAAGGATTCTTACATCCTTGGCCCTGCAGTTTATAATCAATTTTCGATTCTTGCAAATCTCTCTAACTTATTCCCTCGTCATCTAACCGAGGTACTTCTAGTCCACCATTCTTCTATTTTGGCTTACAACTGGCACTCTCGTCCTTCTCGTCTTATGACTTTTCCTGATTTTGAGCCAAATTTTTACCGATGGTATCTCCGACTTCTTCCTTTCAAAGGTTCTCTTTGGGATGAGCTTCTGATTCATAATGCCCCGCGTCTCTGCTGTTTTGATTATCATCTGAACCATGGGCTAATCAGTGCTCTATCTTACTTTTGGTCATCTTCAACCAACTGCTTCTTTTTCCCTTTCTCCCCGATGTCGGTAACTTTGCTCGATATCTATTGCCTCACTGGTCTCAGTCCTTTAGGCGCAGACCCATCTACTATATCTTCAGATTCTTACCAAGGGCTCGGTAAGTTATCTGATTCTGAATTAGCCTACGGGGCTTTTATCGGTAAGTATTTCAAGAAAGAAGGTGTAATAACCGACGAAGAGCACACCGCTTTCCTCCTATACTGGCTTTGTAAATTCTTTTTCTGTCACCCTATTGTGAGAGTTTCCAAAGACTTCGTTGCTATAGTTTCTGCCTTAGCTTCGGGAACTCAGCTAGCTTTAGGAAAAACCACTTTAGCCTTATTGTACCGAGGCTTAGCCCACTCTGCTTCCTCTATTGCTTCGGATGAAGTTGGTGGAGTCTATGGTGGTCCCCTCTGGATTCTCCAAGCTTGGTCGGCCATCTATTTCCCTTCTTGGTTTTCTAAGGATCGAGTTACGCAGCCTCCTTCGATTTCGATCCCGAATCATCCTATCTGCCGAGCTTTAAGCCAAAAGATAGTTCTTGCTTCAGAGGGACAATCATCTTATTTTTGGTTCTTTGTTTCCCAAATTTATTCAATCAAAGGGAAACGATTCTCTTTTTCCCCTTTTCTCACTCCCCAATTTAGATCATCTCTTCCTTCTTTTCAAAAAAATAAGAGTGATTTTTGGCAAATCGTTCTAACCTCTGTCGACCTCCATGTTAGGTTTTCAACAAAGGGTAGATTCGTTGCCGGTTTGAAATTTACTCCCCCCAGTATTGTGCTAGACAATTTGGGTTAATTCAAGGGGTTCCTGTCCCGGCCCTCTATACCTTTTCCTTTTCTTCCATCAACAAGATATTCTGCAAGTTGGGTGACAGCCAGAGCTTACTGAATTGAACAAACTGATTCGGGATATATACCGACTGTTCCGTGTTACCGAGTTTATTGCACATGCTGATCGCTCTTCAGAAGACTTCAACTTTTGGTGGGAACTATCAGAAATCTGTATTCTCAGAGCCGTTGGACATGATTCTTTTGAAGATAAAGGACACGGCTACTCCTGCACTTCTTCAAGTAACCGAAGGTGAAGACATACCTCTTGCTGAACCAACAAAGCCTGTTAAAGGTTGGTTTGCTCTTCTTTTTTTAATGTATGTCTTCATTCGGTATTTTGTTGTGTCTGACTGTCTTCCTTCACAGCAGGTAGAAAGAGAAAAATCTTAGAATTGCCTGCTCCTGAAAAGGCGTCGAAGAAGCCTACAACAGAAAGAGCTATTGATCAATCTTCATCACCATCTCTTGAAAGCTCTTCACCAAGGAGCCCATCTTTCAGTCCCACACTTCGTACCATGATGAGGCCGCATACACCAAAAGGTAACTTTCATACTCAATATTTGCTAATTATAAGCATACTTGCCGACATTGATCTTTTCTTTTGTTTTAAAACTCAGGGAAGACTCTTAAGATCTACAGATCGAAAGCAGCTTTGCTTACTTCCCCTTCTATCAAGGCTCTTTCTGACGATATAGCAATCCCTGACCCTGCATTGAAGATTCCTGCTCCTTCAACAGGACCTCCTACCGAATCAATGCAAGTCCAGTCTTCGAGACTTGAGGAAAAGGAATTAGCTGATGACCCATATCCTCCTCTAACTGGGAACTCTCCAACCTTTATCGGTAAATCCTGTCTTTACCTTACCGAATGATAAATGCTTCTTACACTATTGTTTTAACATTCATAGCTGTGTTTATAGGCACTGATGAGCCTTCGTCTGCGTCAAAAAGAATTTTAATTCCCGATGGGGAATTTCTTGAAGGCCCATCCACCAATATACCTCTGCCGCTTATTCAACCTTCAACTATTACTCTGCCTCCTCAGAGAGTCTCTGTGGCAAGCTCGTCTTCTTCCTAAGCTCCTCTTACCGTAGCTGAAATAACACTTTTATCCATTGAGGAGAAAGCTGAAGTGGAAAGTATGCTGCTTGCTGATCTCTTTGGCTCCTCCGCTGTTGAACATCCTCTAGAATCCATAGACTCGGCATCATTTTCCGAAGTCTCTAAGGATGTTGCCAAGGCTAAATGGATAGAACTCCTTCACTTATTGGAGTCTGGCTATGGGAAGTTGATCACCGATTCTGACAGAGAGAAACGAACAAGAACTCTTTTTCAGGAGGTGTGTTCTGGTAATCCTTCTTTTATGCTTTCCCCAGACTTCCAAGACAAAAGTGATATCTTCGCCGTTGGTTTTGTGGATGCTGTGGACACCATTAAAATCAACACCGATCGTCTTCCACATCTTTTCTTTAGATAGCAGCGAGGTCAAGCCATTCAAGATGAAATAAGCCGCAAATGCAGAGACACTCGTTTGTTTTATGACAGTTATAGAGCCGAAGAGAGAAAACTTCATCGCTTAGCGGAGAGGAGAGTAGAGCTTGAGGCAGAACTGAAGAAGGTAGAGGTCCAAATGGTGGAGCAAGAAGCGAAAATCCGTCATCTTTGTCCATCAGTCAGACGAAAGCTGGAGAAGTGTTGGGAGTTGAGGAAAGAATACGACTCTACATGTGGGTCAGTCAAGACTTGCGATAAGCAGAGGGTGGAGCTCATGGAACAGAATTTTAATTTAGAATTTGAACTCCGCTCTTTTTGTAAATGAAGCCAAAACTCTGTTAAACAAATGGAAATGAAAGTCTTGTTTTCTCTGACTCAAATGTTTTTTTGCTCCATTTGCCGAATTCTAACATCTGTTCCCCTATAATCCTCAATGACTAACAAAGATCCCGATAATAATGCTTCCCGATAATCCTCAACGACTAACAAAAGATCCCGATAATAAGGCTTCCCGATATTATGCTTCGTTGACTATGACTGCTTAATATTCCCAATGTCACAGCTTCCTTAATGAAATCAACGAGATAATTGAATAACCAACCTTTTGCATACTTTCTCTTGCAAAAGAAATTTTTGGCGGCAATGCTGGTAACCGTCTTCCCCCACTTATGGGCCATGTTCTTCCACTTCTTCTAATTATCCGAGAAAAGTTCTGGCATGCCACTACCCACGATCTGCTCTATATCCTTTATCTTTATAACTGCCCAAGCTGCACAATCTATCCTGTAAATTTGCAATCTTGATCATGATGTCTTCACGTGGTTCTTCATCTCAGCTGGCTCTTTGGTCTCGATCACATAGACGTTGTAATGGCCAACGTGATGGTAAACTTTCTGCTAAATGTACCCTGATCCCAGCTTTGACAACTGTTCTTCATTTCTCTTAACATGGATAACTCTTTTATTCAATTGCCTACAGATGATCAATCCTTATGGAGACGACTACATGAACTGCTATCCCAAGGACACCATACTTTGTTACTGAGTCACGAACATAGGTTAGAAATTACCGAACTGACAGACATTGTCAGGTCCAAGGTATTCCTAACTGCAGATTCTGATTTCTTAGACTTAGTGTGAGAACTGTGCTCTTTATTCCCCGCCAGTTTCGACGAATTTGAGCACAATGTGAAGGAAATTTGGAACCTTGAGCCTTTCATTGTGGAAGCCGAGGCTCTTAAGCTCCAAATTGTGGAAGAATTTTCCCGATTGTGCGACTCCAAGGAAGCATATGCTCAAGTTCAGGACTCTTACCTCCATGCCAGAGAAGATGTTGAGATGACACGTCGGCTTTTCAATTTCCTTTCCAATCATCACCGTGCGGAACGTACGATAATTAAAGATGAAATTTCCCGTTTTAGATCCATGATTGAAGTTTCTTCAAACAGGTACAGACAATTGTTATAGGAAACTTGGGAGAAACTTGAAGCTGTCCGCTTCCATTCTCGTCGTACAGAATATCTCAAAGAGCAGCAATCTGAACTCCACTATGATCTTACATTACATTCCAACCTTGTAGCCCGGAACCTCAAACTTGTTAAAGATCTGAAGACTTTGTGACTAAGATTAGAATGTATTTTCGCTTCTAATGAATAAATCAATTTCCTTGTGTTTCCCAGATTGATGGATAATACTTCTTTAAGAATTTCCCATTTATGGAGCGAGATAATTCTTTTCCATTGACATCCATCAATCTGTATGCATTTCCATTGAACATTTCGGTAACTAGATATGAGCCTTCCCAATTTGATGACCACTTACCGAATTCCCTATCTTTGAGGTTGAACGGCAAAATTGCTTTCCATACTAAATCCCCGACGGCAAATTGCTTGATCCTAACCTTCTTGTTAAAAGCTTTGGCTACTCTTTTCTTTTGTGCAACCAATTGATCCAAAGCAGCTGCCCGGACTTCGTCTAATTCATCCAAATTTATATGCATCCAATCTCTATAATCTTCCGGCAACATTTCACTTTGCAGTTGGACTCGTAATGACTGCACAGTTATCTCCA
Source organism: Lenwebbia sp. NSW1173648 (assembly GCA_029784005.1). Lineage (NCBI taxonomy): Eukaryota > Viridiplantae > Streptophyta > Magnoliopsida > Myrtales > Myrtaceae > Lenwebbia > Lenwebbia sp. NSW1173648. Next base: position 6,828,300 of record JARCGZ010000011.1, read on the forward strand.
TCGGTAACACCGCCTCTTGTCCATATGTCAGCATATATGGACTGACGCCTATGCTTGATCTTCGCGATGTTTGGTACGCCCATAACACTGTTGATAGCAGGTTATCCCATTCTCTTGGGTTTTCTTCCAAATGCTTCTTAATCAATCCAATCACGACCTTATTAGTAGCTTCGGCTTGTCCGTTTGCTTGAGGATAAGACGATGTGGAATGCATCATCTTAATTCCTCTTGATTGAACAAATTCCACAACTTCGCTTCCAGTAAACACCGTTCCTTGATCCGCAGTGATTGACTCAGGCAAGCCAAATTGGTGAATTATATTTTCTTCAATAAATTTAATCACCATCTTCTGACTGATGCTTTTGTATGGAATTCCTTCCACCCATTTCGCAAAGTAATCCGTAGCCAGCAGAATGAAACTATGCTTATGAGAAGAAGGTGGATAAATCTTACCTATTAGGCCCATCCTCTAAATGGCCATGGCTTTATAATAGAATGAAGCTCCACAGCAGACGCATGTTGCAAAGGTCCGTGCTTTTGACATGAGATACATGCTTTGGCATATTCAATGCAATTCTGCATCATTGTTGGCCAAAAATATCCGTACCTTTTCAAAAGCCATCTCATCTTAATTCCAGCTTGATGTGCTCCACATATGTCTTCGTGTGCTTCTGCCATAACTAGTTTTGCATTATCCTTATCAAGACATCGCAATAGCAACCCATCTGAGGATTTTCGGTATAACTCTTCTTCTAATATTACGTACTTCTAAGCTTGTCTCCTCAGCTTTTGATCTCTCGAATCAGGGTTTTTCAAGTATTCCATGATAGGCTGTCTCCAATCCTTTTCTCGGGCTACCTCACTGACCGCTATCGGTATTTCTCTTCGTTCAATAGAAAGTACCGATAATGTGATAATAGTTGCAATATTTGCCAACTCTTTTGATATTTTATAACCGGAAGCCACTTGTGCTAACTCGTTGGCTTCATAATTGGTTTCTCTTTTGACATGGACTATGTCATACTCTCTAAACTGTTCCAACTGCTTCTTGGCTAGGTAATAATAGCCAATCAAATTTTCATTCAAACACTGATATTCTCCTTTCAGCTGCTTCACCACTAGTTGTGAATCACCGAATATTTTGATGAACTGTGCTTCCAACTCAATCAGTATTCCTAAACCGATAATCAATGCTTCGTATTCGGCTTGATTGTTTGAGCACTCAAAATCTAACTTACAAACACACCTTGTAAGTTCTCCGGTGGGAGAATTATCATCAAACCGGCTCCAGCCATACTTTTAGCGCATGATCCATCAAAATACATAGTCCATGGTACAACTCGACTGAAATTTTGTTCATTTTCTTCCATTTGTAGGCATGGGTATTCGGTATGAAAGTCAGCAACGACCTGACCTTTTACAGCTTTTATTGGTACGTATGCCAAATCAAATTCAGACAAGATAAATGCCCACTTGGCTATACGCCCTTTTATAACAGGCCGTGACAACATATATTTTATCACATCAGCCTTACTGAGTACATGTACTGTAGCTGGCAACAAATAATGTCTTAACTTCATACAAGAAAAGTACAAAGATAGACATAATTTTTTGATTGTGGTATATCTTTTTTCAACATCAGTCAACGTTCTACTTAAATAATATACCGCTTGTTCTTTTCCATTTTCAGTCTCTTGTGCCAGCATACTCCCGATAGTTGAATCAGTAGTGGACAAGTACAACCTTAGTGGCCTGCCTGCTTTTGGCGGCATCAATATAGGAGGATTTGTTAGATAAACTTTGACTGCATCAAACGCCTTTTGCTGTTTATCTCCCCATATAAACTTCTTCTGATTTTTAAGACGCAAAAGCTGTGTCATTGGTTCTATCTTCCCGGATAGATTGGCAATGAATCTTTTGAGAAAATTAATTTTCCCGAGCACCATCTGCAATTGCTTCTTTGATGTAGGATGGGGGAGCTCTATAATAGCCTTTGCCTTATTCCTGTCAATCTCAATTCCCCTCTGATTAACTAAGAATCCCAAGAAATTCCCTGCTCGCACTCCAAAGGCACATTTAGCTGGATTCATCTTCAATTTATACTTCCTCATCCTAACAAAAGCTTGCTCAAGATAATCCAAATGCTCTTCCTGATTTGATTTAACCACCACTTCATCAATATAAACTTTCAAGAATTTACCGATCATGTCATGAAAGATGAAATTCATTGCTCGCTGGTATGTAGCTCCTGCATTTTTCAATCCAAAAGGCATGACTACCCATTGAAAAGTACCGATAGCACCAGGACATCTGAATGCTATTTTCGGGACATCTTCTTTAGCAATAAATATCTGGTTATAATCCGAATGACCATCCATTAGAGATAACATCTCATTTCCCGATGCTGAATCTACTAACATGTCTGCCATCGGCATCTGATACTCGTCTTTTGGAGTGGCATTATTGAGATCCCAAAAATCAATACAGACTCTCAATTTTCCATTCTTCTTCTTCACAGGAACAATATTCGAAAGCCACTCTACATACCTGGCTGTCTCAATGAATTTCGCCTTTAGCAACCTTTCAATTTCTTCATTGACTTTATCAACTACGTCTGGAGCAAACCTTCTTGCTAACTGTTTATGTGGATGAAATCCTTTCTTGATAGGAAGGCGATGCTCTACAATGTCTCTTGACAGACCAGGCATTTCATGGTAATCCCATGCGAAGCAATCTTTGTACTTTTTTATCAGGTTGACTAAATCTTCCTTCATGCCCCCTAGCAGAAACGCACTCACATATACTGGACGAAAACACCCAAGTTCTCCTATATCAACTTCTAACAATGGGTCTTGAGCTTCTGTTGACCTGCTGTCTTCCTTGATTAGCGACTCTTCCCATTCATCAATACAAGCTGAAACTTGCGCACTTTGCTGGGTCATCTCCGCCAGGTATGCGAAATACCTTTCATAAACTTCTTGCAATAAGGGTGCTTTCCATAAAGAGTATGTAACTCCTCTAATGCCAAGCTAGACTTGGGAATCCATTCAATTTTCATATCCCTAAAGCGGCAATAAGCGTGGGATCGTGAATCTGCTTTTGGTGTTCCAATAACATGATTTCCATGTGAATACTCTTGATGATCTTGATGAATATCGGTCCACCCTATTGAAGCAAGTCCCGAATCAGCCTCAATGTACTCTACTCCTTCACCATTCCAAAATGCTAGAACTTGATGAAGAGTCGAAGGTACACATTGATTAGAGTGTGTCCAATCTCTTCCAAGCAACAAATTATACGAACCATCAGACTTTATCACGAAGAAAGTCGTCCATGATTTCTTGGATCCTATGGTTAAGTCTAGTACAACTGCCCCTTTGACTTCGGCAACTTCTCATAGGAAATCAGACAGCTGAACATTCGACGGAATTATGTCATCATCACCTTTTCCCAACTTCTTAAAGTATTTATAAGATATGAGGTTCAAAGTGGCTCCCGCATCTACAAAGATTTTACCAACAGCTTGGCCATTGACTCTACCTGAAATAACCAAGGATCTTAAATGTCTAGCTTTATCTGAAGGTACCTTGTCAAACCTTATCACTTCTCTATTAGAGAATTCGAACTCTGCCTTTGCTATCTCCTTCTCCGAGATATGCTCGAGTTCCTCTTCTACCACCAAATAAGCTCCATATTCCGCTGGAAGCTTAGCATGGACCATGATGATCCTCATTGGCGAACGATATTCTTTCGGCATTTTGGAGTGACCCGCTCGGCAACTCTTATCATCTTCTCGGGGCATCTTGAGATTTGGATTCTTTTGTTCCATCTTGACTTGATGCTTCGGGTTAAGAGCTACCTGGAATTGCCCAAAGTCAATTGTTTGGGAAACCTGTTGAACTTCTTTTCCCCTTTTCACCTCATGGTAAGAACTACTTCCCGAATCATATACAGAATTCTTCTTAGGTTTGACAAGTTTGAATGGAGGAATCTATGATGGCATTCCTCTGTCTCGACGATTCTTGAAATCCATCTGTCTGCTTTTCATTCGTTGAAAACGTCTTTTAACAGTGCGGTAGGATGCTTGCCCCGGCGGTTTAGCTACGGACCATTTTCCTTCAGGAGGATTGTGTGGAACCTTAATTGTCTTTTTCTTTTGAACTTCCTGGGAAATTGATGGTGGTGGATCATCAAATTCATCTCCCCAACCAGTCGGTTCAACTGGCAATGACGGGGGTAAGTGATCATTCGTGTCTCCATAGTACACTACATAGTCAAATTTCTCACTAGGTTCTTCAAGCAATCCTACTTTGGGATCCCCTTCTTTATATTGCTGCCATAAACTCTTCTTCTTCTCAGGTTTTTGTGGGGTTTCCTTCTCCTTGTGAACTCGTGTTTCAACCTCTTGAGTTGGAGGAACTTGTCTCGATGAATCGGGACAGAACTCCAGCCTTTCAGGCACTTGTGCTGACCGCCTTGATTGAGCTTCTTGACTTTTGTATTGTGCCGAAACATTTTTAGTTACTACGATCTCAGACCTTATCTGTGGTCTACCTTCCCGACGGACGAATGATCCCGATCTGTATCTTCCCCTTGTTCCCCTCATGTACTGGAACTTAGGAACTTCCCGATCCTGATGACTTAATTCTTGATGACAACGGGTGCACAGTAGTCTATTATCATATCTTGTAGACTCATGCACATTAACCATACTGATCATCTTCGGGAAAGGATCTGTGTCTACTTCCATTGGAGCCTTGCCTTTGTCTTCAGTGAACTTAATCTTGCCTTGGTGAATCGCTTCCTGGATTATCTTTCTAAAAATAATACAATTCACCGTATCATGAGTCTTGGAATGATGCCATTTGCAATACCTTTTATCCGTAGTTTCTTCCTTAGATGGGATTACCTGTCCCTCAGCCAATTTAATCACTCCATCTTTCAGCAATAAGTCAAATATCTCATCCAACTTATATATATCAAAGGAATAATTACTCGTTTCCTTGGCTTTAAACTTGGACACATCTCTTACTCTTGCTGGTTTCAGAGCTGGGCACACATACGATTTTTCAAGTACCATAGTTGCTACCGCTATCTTATTCTCTTCTTCAGTCAAGTCACCGTATTCGGTACTTTCAGCCAATGCTATTGTCTGTCGATTATCCTTTGTCGGCTTTTTATCCTTATCCTTCAGCAGATGTTCATACTTAGAAACCCGAGCATTTAACTGGAAGAGATCATCAAAAGCTTGTCCCTCAAATCTTTCTTTGAGATTGAATTTCAACCCATTGAACGCTAAATCGATAAATTCTTTCTCGGTGAGAGAAGTCAAACACCGATTCCTGGATTTCTTGAAACGAGCAATAAATTGATCTACTGTCTCAGTGCCATACTGGTACATTCTGGCCAAGTCGGCTACTGTTACCTCTGGTACCGTTCGGTAAAACTAAGAATGAAACTGTCTCTCCATCTCAACCCATGTCTGAATAGAATTTGCTGGCAAATTTGTATACCAAGTAAATGCTGTCTTTGACAACGACAATGGGAATAGCCTTAGCCTTAAATATTCATTTGTTCCAGCCTTTCCATATTGTGCTAAAAAATGACCTACATGCTCCACAGTTGACTGATCTTCCTCACCTGTAAATACAGCAAAATCTGGCATTTTAAAACCCCTTGGATATGGGATGTTATCAACCCAATCAGGATGTGGCTTCCTATATACAGGTCTTGGTGTGCCTCTCTCTGCTCCCAATTGTTACATTACCAACTCTGCAACTCTATCTGGGTTCCATGGCTTTAAATTCTGCTGGCCCAACCAAGGATCCTGCCCCCTAGGGTCAACATGCTGAGGTCTGTTCATGCCTTGTTGATCCATATTGAAATTAATAGGTGGCGACCTGTAGAGAGGGTTTTCCACAACATGTGGGTATGGTTGTGCTGCAGGTGGCCTCATAGGATCAATATTAGGCACATTCACTGGTGGAGGTATATTCTATACTGGTGGTAGATTCGGGACCATGGGATTGATCACGTTAGCATCAGTGGGGCCAGTTTGAGGGAAATTGTAACCGCTCACACCATTCATTAGGTTCGCTGTCGTAGGATTCTCCAGCCCCGGTATAATTCTTATTGGAGGTTGCAGATTCGATCCTCCACTACCATTATACCCAACATTGGGATGTTCCGATGCTGGTGAAAATGGTATTGTACCAGGGATATTTGCATAAAAGGGAGGAACTTGAGAAGATGAACTAGGACGCGATATTACCTCGTTTATGGCGTTGATCATCATAGGCTTTATCACATCTGTGACATGGCGCACCATATGGTTGGTGAGCTCGTTCTGCTGTTCCTCAAACATTCTCCTCATCGTGGCTACCAAAGTGTTGTCAGGTGCCAACGCGTAGATTTGTTCTTCGTTTAATTGCCGAGGAATATCAACATTGTGATGGGGTACTTCCTCATTAGCAGCCGAATGCTCAGATCGTGCTCCATCATCTGTGTTATTGATATTAGCAACTGGTACTCCTTCTGATTGACCTTTGGTTCTCACCATTTCTCCTAATCTCTTCACACAGGTCCCACCGGGCGTGCCAAAAATATGTTCGCTCATTTTTGCAACGAGAAAATATCTTTCACCGAAAATTAGTCTTCGATTTTTATTAAGAGGGTTCTGTGGTTCAACTTTCGAAGAAAAATTTTAGCAAGAACACGAAGCAACACAGAGAGATATGAAATGGGTAGGAAATCAGTGGATCAAATATGGATTTGAGATCAACAAGGGTTCAGGCTACATTACAATACTCCTACGACAGCAGTAGAAGACTTGAAAATAAGCTCTAGTTGCAGAAACTGTAAATACTAGAAAGGAAGGTACATGGAAGTTAAAGTGCAAATAAACTTGAGTGTTCTTGGATGTGTGTTGATCTATCTCTTGCTCTTCTTTTTTGAGTATTTGTATTCTTCAGCTTTGTCGCGACCTAAAAATGGTCAAATTTTAGGCTAATGGATTATCAGGCTAATTAGAAACTAACCTAATACGGACTCTCCCAAGCCCTACCAAATCGCAACTTAGAGTTCATTAAGATGATTTTAGATTTGGAGTCGCCACTAACCATTTTTGGGTAGGTTGATTAGGAACCTAAATAAAGTAGTGGGAGAACCACTTTATTTCTACGAACTAGAGATTTTAAGTTCGGGGACTTGGTTACATTAACTAATTAAAGCTAACGCCCTTTCGGTACCTTAATTCCATGAGATATCCTAACTTGGCAATTCAAGCTTGATTGATTTTCTTTAAGTTCAAGTGAGGTGTTCTTTTGTGTTTTCACTTATTTAAAATGAAATGCAAATGCATGAATTACACTAAATGCGAAGTGACTCATGAATACATTATTCAAGACAATGTGCAAGCAATCAAAATAGAAAATGAATTAAATATGCAAATCGGATCGATTAGACTAAGATGCAAAGAAACTAAACATGATTTTTTACATCACATAACATAGCATGACATGGCATAGAGACAAGCATATATGACATGGCAAATAATATTATGCAACATGTTTTTTTTCGAAAAATAATGATGCATGGATATGTGAATTTCGAAAAAATGGTGTGCAAGATGGGTGATATTTAACATGATATGCAAAATATGGGATAGGAAAAATATGATAGTGCAGACATGGATAATATGCATGATATGGATTTTCGAAAAATATGGTATGATGATGTTTAGATGATATTTTTTCGAAAAAATATGATATGCAAAAGATATGATAAGCATGGGATATACAAGATATGCATAGATGACAATGAGATATGCGAGCATGCAAGATCCAATTTTAATTCTCTCTTTATATTTTCAGCCACAGGATCAAATATGCATGATATATGCAGAAAATATGCAAGATATGAATGAGATATGCATGGGTATGCATGAGATGATTTTTGTGCACTTTCCTTTTGCAATTTTCGAAAATTTGGGATGAGATATGCATTGAAATTCCATTATCTTGATTTAACTTCCAATTATCCAATGAGATCAGGTTTTCTAAGAAACCTCATCTTCCTAAATTTTTTAATTAGATAGGGTATCTAAGAAACCATATCTTGCTAAATCTTTTAGGAATCTTAGATAACTCAAATCAAAGCAATATCCATCAAATGTATCCGAAATTCCAAATAAGGCATCATAACATCCAAAATCAACATGAATATCCGCTTCTTGTCTCGAAAATTAAGATACCAAAATCTAAAATCGGCTTATGAAGATAGCGAATCGGATCTAAATTGCAATAGATCGAATTGGCTAACTTCCCGTTTTACTAAGCCGGAGGATCGTACCCGAATGGCGACGGATAGGATATGTCCAACTTAACATAAACGTTGCCTATTAGGAAAAGCAATTTTCCTAATTTAGATTTAGGTCTTTTATTCATAAAAATTATGCAGATATGCAAATATCTCAAATTAGACAACAAATATTCAGAATATTTCCTAGATAGAGTTGTTACCTAATTTGCGGATAAGCTCTCAAATTCGAACCGACGATGGATGACGATCGGCTCGTGGATCGTGGATCGGCAAGGGATTCTCGGTGGACTCATGGGGCGACTATGGGTTGCCGATGTGTGCTTTGGTCGCTGGCTCCTTCACCCTTTCGCACTCACTTTTGCCGTATGTGTAAAATTGTGGCCTCGAAGTGCCGTCTATTCTATTGTGAGTGGCCCTCTTCTTTTTGAGCTCGATTAACCTGTAAGTGGGATCCACGAACAGAACCTAGAAAAGAAGAAAAAGCAAAGAAAGGAACAATAGAAAAGTTGCAGCAATGTGACACTCATGAAGAACCACTTCCCTTTTGTTTGTCCCTTTATCCTCTCTTTGTAATTGGCACCGGTGAAATTCCTTGATGAATTTTGGACGAGGAAAGTAGCTAGTGCTCAGCCATGTCCTCTCTCGTGCATGTGTCAGAAGGACCCAGGAAGAAGAAACTCCCTCACCAGAAGCGTGGCCGTGGATTCTCAGTGCGTGGCCTTCTCTCTCTGCTCTAAACCTTCCTCAATGTGCCGTATGATGAAAACCAGAGGGAGAGAGATGCGCCTCTGATTTTGTGGCCGTGTCTTGCAATGAAGATGGCCTCCGTGTGACCTCTCCTCCTGTCACGATTTTCTGCCGTGTATTCAAAGAATGAATTGGCCTCCTTGATTCAATGACCTACATGTGCTTATATAGGGAACATTAGGTCAAGTTATGGGCTCTAACTTATGACTTTTTATGAAATAGACCCCGTATTGCAAGACCTTTTAATTAAGCCCCCCTAAGGACTTAATCACACTTAATTAACAGCCCATATTTCTTAAAAATATCGGCACAAGCTCAATTCAGATAATTCAATCAAGTTCAAAACCTTGAATTAAGTCCATCCACCGCCGGTCCGGATAATATGCAAATGTGCAAAATGCAATGCATGCTAAACCAAATTAATTATGCTATGCATGAAAACTAATTTATTTTTGGTGAGAACTAAAATTAATTTTCATTTTTTATGTAAACGAAATGATTTAAGGAAAATCAAAATTTAGGTGTCAACAGCTGCCCATCTTTGAGTGGAGGCTCGCAGAGGTTTCGCTCAAAGATAAAATTGAGCCTAAATTTTGACTATGCAAATGATGAATGATGAATTTTTGCAAGACTTTTAGTCCCATTTTCTATGCAGATAAAGATGATGTATGAAATGCAAGACTGTAATTAACACATACCAAGACTTCTTTCTTCCATGTAACAGAATAGGAAGACCTACACATGGATCGCATATGAAATATCTAAGCTTTACTAGACGTTCATGATGCTGTCGATTCCCTCGATTTCCAAGCCTCTTCTTGTGGACGCGAGGATCTCAAGATACTGGGCCTATCTGTTACCAGAAATCTCATTCTGATGCGAGACAGCGCAAGATATGTTGATTATGAAATGTGCTTGAGTTATGGTTCAAGCTGCACCATTTTGTCTCTTGGGACCACCATCGTTTTAATGGGATGCCATGAGCTGGAAATGTCTCTCGAGACCACCATCGTTTTAGCGGGTCTTCGTGAGTCGGTAAAATTTCTCTTGGGACCGCCATCGTTTTAGCGGGTCGCCATGAGCTGGAAATGTCTCTCGAGACCACCATCGTTTTAGCGGGTCTTCGTGAGTCGGTAAAATTTCTCTTGGGACCACCATCGTTTTAGCGGGTCACCATGAGTTGGAAATGTAGTGCCAAGATCACAAGAGCATGTCGATTGTGATTTGGGTAAAGGTATCACGAGAGCAGGTCGATCGTGAACCGGGTAAAAACCTCATGAGAGCAGGTCGATCATGAGTTGGATAAAGATAAGACCAAGACCACAAGAGCATGTCGATTGTGACTTGGGTAAAGGTATCACGAGAGCAGGTCGATCGTGAACCGGGTAAAGATCAAGAACACGAGAGCAGGTCGATCGTGAACTGAAAGGATCAAAATGACAACTAAAGTTAGCATAGCTGTCAATTTGAAAAGGATTTAGAAAACTTACCTGGATTCTTTGAGCAAACGGCTAAGGGAAGGACAAGCTGACTGGGTCATACCTGTCTTTTCACTCGAAGTATAATCATGCGCATAGACAAACCAATGCTAATGCGACATGTATTTCATAAAAATCACGCTTCACTGAAGAAAGTGGATACTTGAGTGATCATATGTGCCGCAATGGATTCGAGCACCTTGATAATCATCAGAACTCACTCTTTTGAAAGGTTCAGGTTGAAGATATACTTACCTGAGAGCTTGGAAGTTCGCCTGGTGGGCACTTACCAGCAGGGTTTGTTCATTCAATAATCCTTGGATGAATTTCGAGACCTCAGAAGGTAACTCGAACATTGGGAATGCACTACCTATCAGATAGTGTTAGAGGTAACACGTACAAGCGTACATTCTAGAATTCAATTGGTTCATGCAAAACTATTCAGCTAAGTTTGCAATGATTAGAGCAAAATGTATATAATTTATAATGCAGTTCATGCAAAACTATTTTGTCAAGTTTGCATTACCAATTCTACCTAGGGAGGTCATTACATTATGAATGCCTCGAATGTAACCTGAATGGGGAACTTTAGTCCAAAAGGGCTTTCTCACTCTCGAGAAAAGTTGTTTATCATGGCTGTAGGATTCAAGAGGATCACTCAATCTTACCATCATCGTATTCGACAAGGGTCTGAGTAATCTCGCAATTGGTACGACCGAGCCAATCTGGAGGTCTTGATTAGTACCGTAATGAGGCTAGGCCAAGGTTTACCAAAGGGGACTCTCTGTCGAGTCAAGGCTATTGAAAAAGAAGACTTTATCATCTGCTCCTGGTTTACAAGTCAAGAACCCTGCAAAATGAGAGAGAAATAATCTTGCTCGAACTTCTTCGAGCGATGCTTAAAATCATTTAACTCTACGTTAACTCAAGTGCCCTAATCAGAAGAGACTTTGAAGGGTTGTAACGTATGTTAGGTTTGGGGACTGAGAAACGAAAAGGTTCGTTTTGGCTCAGAAAATATATGAGAAGGGTTTGATGTTGGTGATCGTAGCTGTCTTGTCACCGATCTCGACCTTTCTGGAATAGTCTTCAAAGGATACCATCATTTCTTGAGAATGGTATGGACTCTCGCTGGAAATTGCATTTTGCAATCCGGCTTCTCTGGAAATTTTCCTTTACATCCCGAACTCTTTGGGGATTTACAAGAAAGAGTATGCAAATATATGCATTTAAAGTTCAGAAGTACTTTACAAATGAACAAGGATTGAATGGGCATTGGCCTTGTTTTTTTATAGGCATTTTGCTTTTTCCGCCCGGGATTTTTGTGGGATCAGCCTTTGCTTTTCTTACTCCCAACTCCCGTTTTCTTTCTTTTTTGTCTTGACGTCTCGATTTTTTTTTTTTTTTTTACGTCTCGTTTTTGCTTTTTTTTTTCGGGAGCGGGCCCTTTTCTTTCAGGCTGCACTTGCTTCTTTTTTTGACAATCTCGTGATTTTGAATTCCCCTTTTTTTTTCTTTCTTTAAGGAATTACAACAACACGAGCATTTACAAACAAAAATTATGCCAGACATTACATGAAAAATCTAGCATACAAGATGAGTTCACTCGGGAATTCTTTGTTGACCCAACCTTCTTCAATTCTGCTTCTTGGGGAAAATGCCATCTTCGCCTTGGAATGAGCAATGATCACCAACAAGGGTTTAGGAAATGAATTTGTTGGCTCAAGTGGGCTATGCAAAGGATAAAGCGTATAGGATAGAGAAATGAATGCTCTTCGTCATCCTAAGACACTTGAATTAAAGTTTGAGTATAATGCAAAGCAAAACTCGAAAGATTGATATTAGTCTGAGCAAGAGAATTTCTAACCATTTACCTCATGTTCTGTCGGAATTGCCTCATCTGGATCCCGATGTAGGGTGGTTCTTGACAGGGGTAAAGAAATGAAACCGCCGCTCAAGGGGTTTGCAATGGATAACCTGTAGTGTTTGGATAGAGAACTGAATGCCTCCGTCACTTCGGCTATCGTACCTTTTGTGAGGAAACCCTTCACCTGGAGAATGCGGAATCTAGCTACCGCTCAACTCACTAGGGATTAAAAACGCAGGACGTGTGTGGAAATGGCTTGCCTTTCGTCATCCTGTCATGCCCCATTTTGTACATTCGATGCATCATATGCAATTCATGCTCCCTATTCAGAGTTGGTAAATTAAACATGAAGAATAGTCATGAATAAATCATGCAATGTGTGAGCATTTTTCAAGCATCAATCATATTTCATGAAAATCTTATGCTTCTGCTTAAGGATCAGACTATGCAAGTATGCAAGAGAATTTTTAGGAATGGGGGAATTTGAATTGCCCTTGAACATGTGAGTGGATCAAACAAGTCAGGGAGTCTACTCCTCGAGTCGAGGACTAGCTCATTCCTATCTTTGCCCCAGAGGAAAGGAAACTCATTCCTATATTTGCCCCAGGGGAAAGGAAACACGCATAATCGGGTCGAGTGAGGACTTGAGACACTGAAGTTGCCCTTGTTCAATGGTGATGACTGTCATGGTCTATCGCATGCCCCTGCAAAAAGGAAAGTATAATCTTGAAAATAACATGAGACAGAGAAACATACTCCCTTTTCAAAGTCGGGGGTCCGCTGTCGATTTGCCCCATTTTCTGTCAGATTGGGTCGTGGCAAGCTCTGGAATTGCCCCCGAATGTGCCCCAGGCTGGATTTGGCAAATAACTGCTTCTTCCTTTAACCCTGCAAGGAGGAAAATAGAACGTCATTTTCAGAAATGATGAAGCCTAAATGGGGATATTCCCTCTTAGATTGAGCGGCCTTGGTCTTGCCCTGCTTTCGTCAAAACGAGTTGCATTAAGCGGTTTTTAGTTACACGGATCAGGAATGACGTGATTATCAGCCGAAGTATGGCTATGGCCATGTTGCAAGTGAACTCAGGTTGAGGTCTCGCCCTAACTCAATTAGGTCAATCATCGACAGCTGACATGCCACCTAGTTTCGTTACCTGCAGGGGAAAGGGGAGGAGGTGTCATTGAAGTCAGTCAAGTTCGGAGAGGAGTGCTTATCTCTTGATTTTCCCATTGGGAATTATGGCATCCTCAAGTGGCGCCATAATTGTGGCAATTGTCGGATCGAAGCCTCATGACCACTCTTGCATCAGTAATCCGAATGATCTGTTGGATTGATTAGTTGGGATCCTGCCCCGGTGTGCTCTATTACAGCTCGCCTACTTGACTGAAATGGGCTGCTTTTGGTATCTTGCAAACGGGATGCGATTGGAGTTCCACGCCAAGAGACCATGCCAGCTATTGATCAGTACTAAAGTATCATGATGATTGATACATCAATGACATGGGATAATTCCTTCATGGGCCATTCTTGAAATCCTCCACAATTGAGTATGAACATGTCAGAAGTCTCTTGAACTTCGACTTGGTCGAATGATCGAATGGTCTATGAACCGGGATCGATCGGGGATCTCTGGTTTAATCGTGAGCTACGGGACTTAAAACTCATGGATGGAGCATGCGGGGTCGTCAATGATCGATCGGACCATACTGCATAGCCCAGGTCAAGAATCTGCACCCCAGATTGCAAGGTTGTCTTTCTAATTCAAACTTGCACCGAACTTGCAGGGCAAGCCTCAAGGATTTGCGACCGCTCGGGGGGTTCACGCACGGCTTGACTGAAGTAGTAGCAGCACCCTCATTGGAGATGAAATCTCGTACCTGAGGAACCGATAAAACCGGACAAGAGTCAACAGTTCAATAAGAGAAGATCCGTGAGAGAAAACTTTCCTGTTTGAATATGTATGTTGTGATCCCTGTGTGAAGAGCTCAATGAGGAAGTCCCTCATGCTTGAGATGGTCTTCCACGTGCACCACTTTACCCATGGGTCACACTTCTTGGCCTGGTCTGAAACGTGAATGGCTATTGACCGAGGGAAAACTTGAACTCTTTAACTGGTGCTCGCTCGCTGCCGAAATAGAGAACAGATGAGCGCGGCGCAGTAATTTTGTCAACGAGTTTTCGACTGGTGTAATCGAGCATGGGTGCAGTGTCCGCCACGAGGCTGCTAGTTGCGACGGATCACAGACGACATTGAGGAAAATCGCCTGTACTGGTTTGCGGGAGTGCAGGAGCAAGCGTCGTTCAGGAACGGCACAACGAAGACTCGGTATAGGCTCAGGTCTGGAGATTCTACTGGTCACTGGATTGCTGGTCGTGGGAAAGCTCACCAGGGGGAACACTTCAAACTCATCTGGAAAACTTGTAAGAAAAAAAAGACAGGACCTTGTTGGATTAGAACCAGACTGCACGTGGGGGAATCACCACACAAAAGCAAAAGAAAAGAGGCAATTGAATCTCTTTTTGGGCCTGCTTCTGTCTTATGTTCTTCGTATGCCAAGAGGAGGATTTCTTCTCTTTTAGCTCTATTGCGTGTTTTTCAACCGTCCAACCTCTCCCTTTGACTCAACCGAAATCCTGTAATTACAAAGAAAAGAAAGCAGGCTGCGACTCATGTCGTTGCAAGCCTTAGTCAAATTTGGAGCGACTGGATCGGTGGGGCAGCAGCTACGTCGTCCATCAATGAAGTCGGCAAGGATTGGCTTTGTCTCTGTGGAATCTGCAAGAGAAAGGAAGGTGACAATCTCTCGAGATGTTGATTATGATTGGAGGCCTCCGTGGAGAACTTCCTTTCTACCCAAGTCAACACCCGCTTCTTGTATCAATATTGGATTAGTGTAGGCATGGAACCTTGTATGACCGGCAAAACAATAACACTTTTCAAGTGTGAAGAGGTAGCTGGCTCAGAGAAGCTCTTCATCTGGATGAGCGAGTCCGCGATGGAACAGCTTGTCGTCAAGGCTTCCCGGACTAGATCCTAGCTTTGTCGCGGGCGCAGACCAATCGGGATTGCGGCCTCGTCCTCGGGGGCAATCTGGTGTCATGACGAAGGTAAAACGGTGGTAGCTCGTGACGAGATCGACTTCCCCGCGATGGTCTGTTCGGTAAGGCTACCTTAAGGCTGTGCTCAATTCGGGCTGCTCACAACAACGATTACTAGAAAAACCTGCAAAACAAAACAATTGTTGTTGTGGAGCAGTTGTCGTTCGGTAGAGGATCCAACAAAGGAAACAGTGGCACGGCAAGGTTCGGCAAGACGTCGATCACGAGCTGAGGGAGTTGTCGGTGCTGCAGGACCTCGAGACGAATGCTGGAATTGTCACTGGAGCTTGCGAGTTGCTCTCCGGAGATGAGGTGAGAGGTGATGCGCATATGGAGTCATACAAGTGGACACTTGTACGCTAGATGACCCTTTTTGCATGGATCCCGAAAGAACGGATTTGGTTGCAAAACATGAAATTGATGATTTATAAAGAACTACCTCCCCTCTTGTGAATATGTCCTCTAAAGCATGCATCCCAAGTGTGGTCGGTGTGCATCTCTCTCTTTTGTGGAATCCACGCCTTGATGTGTCGCAGCTTGGTGAATGTCAAAGAATCTGCATCAACGAACACAGTAGGACTGGACCGGCACTAGACTTGTTGGACTGATCCGAATAGATAACCAATATTGATGTAGCTTTGTCGCTCGACAGACTTCAAGGGCTGTAGGTGTTGGACAATGGGCACCGAATCTAAAAGGACCTTTCACGGTAACCTTGATCTTTTAATTTGACCAAACCACTCGATGATCCGATGATTTGCATGCTATTTCTTTCAATTGTGAATGAGCGGTGCACGTAGGGGCTGTCTTGGCTTGGTGGCGGCAGAATTGCCTGGCTGGGTAATGTCTCGAGTAGGGCAAGTGCCATTGGACAGTGGCTGGGTGGCTCGCTCAGATCATTGGACGAAACTCGCGTGTCCTTGGTGCACGATCTGGAAGGTCCCGCAGAATTGCTTCGTGACATAGCAACCTCATTGAGGACGGTGGAGGCAGCCACGGAGCATCGAAGGCAGTCTGAAAACCTTTTTGGCCTTCTGTGAAGGTCGACTATCAATCCTCTTACGCTCATCTTGTACGTAAGTGCTGGCCATTGTTGTTGTACACATGACGCTGCCTGAGGACACCATCAAAAGCACCCATAAATCAACGAGGGAACCCAAGAACATCAAAGAGAGAACCGAGAACAATTTCGCCCTGTCTCTTGGTTTGTGGCTGCATAAAAATGGCTGACGGCTGGCGATCCACATCCACCTAGATTGCAAAATTTCCTTTCCTCGTTTGAACTTGCACGAAAACTTGCACTCCAAGCTTGCACCTTTGAACCGGCTCGGTGGGGCTTGTGGATTGATCGGACCGGGATGGCTTACGATCACAGACTTGCGGACGGCCTCGGTGAGGCTTGAGGTGGTCGTCAGCGGTGATGGCTCGTGGGTTGATTGACTCAATATGACTTCAAGGCGGCTTTGTCAGAACTGCAGGAACATTCGATCGCAGTTTGGCTTGCGAGATAGTGGCGATGGGAGGTAATCTCCTCGGACGTCACTAATCGTTTGTGAGCATGGATGGAGATCTTATGAATACCGCCAAAGAACCTGTAAAAATCACAGTGAAACAAGTAGACCAGAGGCAACAGAAGAGTTCTTATGTTCACCAAGGATTATTAAACTAATATTTATTTGTAAGTGGTGAAAACCAAGAAACTTTTCGAAGTGCGGGCAGTGAAGGAATCTTGACTGAGTTCTCCTTCACAATCCAATCGTGATCTATTTGTCAAAAGGTTTTCATGCTCTATCATGACAATACTGGAGATAGCGCTAAGGCTACAAGAAATTCAGTCGTGGTTGAAGAGACAACAAGAGCTAGAAAACTGCACTAAGAAAAATAAGAACATGAAAAGTGAAAATCGAAACTCTTCTCGTGCGAGTCCCCGGTGTGACCGTCTCTTTGGTGTCACAGGAGGCAGTAGCAGCAGCCGTCGAGGCAAGGTGGTGATGAACTCTGGTCGATGGGCAGTGACGACGGTGAGGGGATCCACGACGGGTGCTTATGGCTAAGGACGGCAATGATGCTCGGCCGAAGAGGACTCGCGGCTGAGGTTACAAACAGCGACCTGATGTCGTCCTGATGCGGCTCGAGAGATCTGCAAAACAAAAGAACTCAGCTCGGTGCGGGGCCACGGCAAGATCATCTGGTCTCATCCCTATTCTTCACAATGCGAATTTTCTTTTTCTCTCCAAGTTGTGCCCCTCCTTTTAAAATCTCTCTCATCAAAAACTCCTTTTTTGCTAAACAACATACTTCTCATCAAGTGGTCTATAATTTCAAGAAGTTCGCATGAGAAGATTTCATGTATTTTTTTTAAAAAAAGGAGAGGCAAATCATTGGCAATCCAGAAGCAATTTTGATTATCATTACGAAAAACGGCCCTCATGCGTTATTTGAAGAAAATTGACCAAACCAAATGAGACCTCCGGGACCAATGCAAACTTAAAATGAGCTCGCTCTCAACGAGTAAATCCACTGCACTTCTAGAATAATTGTAAGCTTGCAAGATGATTTCCGTAATAACCTGCAAAAACAGGAAAGGGAATGAGCACACGACTTTAGAGAGGTTGGTCCATGTCTTACTAATTAATCCCATTTCATCCCTTTTTCACCTACGGAAATGACGACAGATTTTCTTTTCCTAGAAAAATCAAGGATAAATGCTTTCAAGAAAATGCCTTACTCTTTGACTTATGAAAAGCGTCGACAATGTTCCATGACCTTTAAGAGAATGAGGGGCAAATGCCAGTAATAATTCCTTTTTTAAAAGGATTTTCCCCTTCTTTCTTTTGGAAGAAAACATGACCATTTCATTTGACATAAAATGACCACAACATTAATCAAACCATAGATTCAGACCAAACATGGACCGACCAGCACTGTATTGAAAAGTAAGTAGATTGCAAAGTATAGAGTTAGAAAACTTACTTTACAACTAACCATGACGACACTCACATAGACATGCACATGAAATGTTCGTGAGGTTCGATTTCTATCTAGCATGGCTTGACAAAGGTGGAGCCCCAAGGATGTCCGGACTGAACCACCTTAGCTTGTGATTGAGTCGGGGATCCCCGTAGACATCCGGCTCAGCCAAGTAACAACCCGCATCACATGGCTAATGATGGGGGTGGTAACTCTTGGCACCGATTTGAAAAGTTCGGGACTTGAAAAGGGAGACTTGGGCCAAATGGCGATGGCCGGTGTGCCCCTAATCAAACACCATCCTAAGCCTAGCCACTCGGGTTCAGTGGCGGGTTGTGTGTGCTAAGTGTTGTGCTAAAAAGATAAAGGCATGCGAAACAGTTTATGGCACTCAACACTTCAAAATAACCAGGACATTCATTCCTACTTCTCTCTGCAAAACAAAGGGTTAACAATCAACTCCACCCCTTATCACTCCAACCTACAAAAACATATAACACCTTAAAAATGAGATTCAATCAAGATCGCCAAAAGCGAAACATCCAAGAAATTTTCTTTGGGCCTAAGTCCTCTAAAGCTTTTAATTTTCTTGAAAAATTCAAGTAATCCAATTAAGGCTTAATTTTTTCGAAAAATTAAAGCAAGGTCCCCAGCGGAGTCGCCAAGCTGTCGCGACCTAAAAATGGTCAAATTTTAGGCTAATGGATTATCAGGCTAATTAGAAACTAACCTAATACGGACTCTCCCAAGCCCTACCAAATCGCAACTTAAAGTTCATTAAGATGATTTTAGATTTGGAGTCGCCACTAACCATTTTTGGGTAGGTTGATTAGGAACCTAAATAAAGTAGTGGGAGAACCACTTTATTTCTACGAACCAGAGATTTTAAGTTCGGGGACTTGGTTACATTAACTAATTAAAGCTAACGCCTTTTCGGTACCTTAATTCCATGAGATATCCTAACTTGGCAATTCAAGCTTGATTGATTTTCTTTAAGTTCAAGTGAGGTGTTCTTTTGTGTTTTCACTTATTTAAAATGAAATGCAAATGCATGAATTACACTAAATGCGAAGTGACTCATGAATACATTATTCAAGACAATGTGCAAGCAATCAAAATAGAAAATGAATTAAATATGCGAATCGGATCGATTAGACTAAGATGCAAAGAAACTAAACATGATTTTTTACATCACATAACATAGCATGACATGGCATAGAGACAAGCATATATGACATGGCAAATAATATTATGCAACATGTTTTTTTTCAAAAAATAATGATGCATGGATATGTGAATTTCGAAAAAATGGTGTGCAAGATGGGTGATATTTAACATGATATGCAAAATATGGGATAGGAAAAATATGATAGTGCAGACATGGATAATATGCATGATATGGATTTTCGAAAAATATGGTATGATGATGTTTAGATGATATTTTTTCGAAAAAATATGATATGCAAAAGATATGATAAGCATGGGATATACAAGATATGCATAGATGACAATGAGATATGCGAGCATGCAAGATCCAATTTTAATTCTCTCTTTATATTTTCAGCCACAGGATCAAATATGCATGATATATGCAGAAAATATGCAAGATATGAATGAGATATGCATGGGTATGCATGAGATGATTTTTGTGCACTTTCCTTTTGCAATTTTCAAAAATTTGGGATGAGATATGCATTGAAATTCCATTATCTTGATTTAACTTCCAATTATCCAATGAGATCAGGTTTTCTAAGAAACCTCATCTTCCTAAATTTTTTAATTAGATAGGGTATCTAAGAAACCATATCTTGCTAAATCTTTTAGGAATCTTAGATAACTCAAATCAAAGCAATATCCATCAAATGTATCCGAAATTCCAAATAAGGCATCATAACATCCAAAATCAACATGAATATCCGCTTCTTGTCTCGAAAATTAAGATACCAAAATCTAAAATCGGCTTATGAAGATAGCGAATCGGATCTAAATTGCAATAGATCGAATTGGCTAACTTCCCGTTTTACTAAGCCGGAGGATCGTACCCGAATGGCGACGGATAGGATATGTCCAACTTAACATAAACGTTGCCTATTAGGAAAAGCAATTTTCCTAATTTAGATTTAGGTCTTTTATTCATAAAAATTATGCAGATATGCAAATATCTCAAATTAGACAACAAATATTCAGAATATTTCCTGGATAGAGTCGTTACCTAATTTGCGGATAAGCTCTCAAATTCGAACCGACGATGGATGACGATCGGCTCGTGGATCGTGGATCGGCAAGGGACTCTCGGTGGACTCATTGGGCGACTATGGGTTGCCGATGTATGCTTTGGTCGCTGGCTCCTTCACCCTTTCGCACTCACTTTTGCCGTATGTGTAAAATTGTGGCCTCGAAGTGCCGTCTATTCTATTGTGAGTGGCCCTCTTCTTTTTGAGCTCGATTAACCTGTAAGTGGGATCCACGAACAGAACCTAGAAAAGAAGAAAAAGCAAAGAAAGGAACAATAGAAAAGTTGCAGCAATGTGACACTCATGAAGAACCACTTCCCTTTTGTTTGTCCCTTTATCCTCTCTTTGTAATTGGCACCGGTGAAATTCCTTGATGAATTTTGGACGAGGAAAGTAGCTAGTGCTCAGCCATGTCCTCTCTCGTGCATGTGTCAGAAGGACCCAGGAAGAAGAAACTCCCTCACCAGAAGCGTGGCCGTGGATTCTCAGTGCGTGGCCTTCTCTCTCTGCTCTAAACCTTCCTCAATGTGCCGTATGATGAAAACCAGAGGGAGAGAGATGCGCCTCTGATTTTGTGGCCGTGTCTTGCAATGAAGATGGCCTCCGTGTGACCTCTCCTCCTGTCACGATTTTCTGCCGTGTATTCAAAGAATGAATTGGCCTCCTTGATTCAATGACCTACGTGTGCTTATATAGGGAACATTAGGTCAAGTTAGGGGCTCTAACTTATGACTTTTTATGAAATAGACCCCGTATTGCAAAACCTTTTAATTAAGCCCCCCTAAGGACTTAATCACACTTAATTAACAGCCCATATTTCTTAAAAATATCGGCACAAGCTCAATTCAGATAATTCAATCAAGTTCAAAACCTTGAATTAAGTCCATCCACCGCCGGTCCGGATAATATGCAAATGTGCAAAATGCAATGCATGCTAAACCAAATTAATTATGCTATGCATGAAAACTAATTTATTTTTGGTGAGAACTAAAATTAATTTTCATTTTTTATGTAAACGAAATGATTTAAGGAAAATCAAAATTTAGGTGTCAACAAGCTTTCCATAACCGTCTGTCGGTTATTTTCTTGCTTTCAAACTTTGAATCTTGGCGCCTTCAATAACTTCCTATTCGCCCACGTTTTATCCGCCAAAACTTGATCTTCAACTGCCAACATGGCTTCGAATTTGAACCTCTTCTAGTAACCGCCGTGAACTGTTCGGATCCACTATCTGGATTTCTTGCTCGTAACTTCTTGCTGACGTGGCTGGTTTGGTCATCCCGCGGTTCCTTTCAACTTCGTATTCCTCTTACTGCTGGCCTTTTACAGTTTCGGTATGTCCAGAATCTTACCGAATTTCAAGAATCAATGACCTTATTCTCTTACTTCCCGAATATCGGGTTTAGACTTCTGGCCATTTCGGTATGTTACAAACAACTTACCGAACTTCTCAGAATAGTTTACTGTTCCCAATTTATCGATTTTCGAGATATGGAGATACCAAAGTCAATTCGATAACTCATTATTATTTGGTGTTAACAGCCTGCATGTAAAACATGCGCCGTACTTCATTAAATGCTCCGCGAATGTGCTTCTCTCTTTCAGCATATTAGTAAATGCTGCGTGTGCGAGTCGAGTATAGTATACAGCTCAAACTCAAGACATAATTTTAACAGAAACAGCAATCGGGACGGCGATGAGCAGCGACTACGGTGGCTCGCCCTGCTGGTTTGAAAACTACCTGAAGCTCGCTAGTCTGGAGAGGCGAGGCTGCTGGGTGCTCGTCGAATGCGGCGCTCACCGAGATTATCGCTGGTCGTGAGGCGGAGTAGGTCGAGCTGGAGCGCCAGGCGCTGCTGGGAAGCTCGCTTGGGCTGCTACCGGCGTTGGTGGTCACGGTGAGCCCTCTAGAAGTGACAGAGAGATCTGGGCATGATGGAGCTGTTGGGGGAGAAACGGGCAGCACTTCGCCACAAACTAAGTCAATCTAGGATCAAAAAACTCCCTCGAAACTAAACCGACTTAATCCAACAACAATCAACAATATATGGGTGGATTTGGTTCAACATTTCAAATGGGCTTTGGAGAAATGCAAATGTCTTCAACCTAAAGGGGCTTGGGAAAATGCTAATTGCGTTTGGTAAAAACTCATTTGAAAATGGGCTTTGGATTAAATGGTGTTTGCTAAAAATAACTTTGCAAAAGGGCTTTGAATGTAATTTTTTATCATTTTATTAAAAAACTGTCAAACCCTTCGCCGGACCGGCGAAGGTTTCAGGCCGCCGGCGAGCCATATCTGGCGCCGGCGGCCTTCGTCTGAGGTCGCCCGACCTTGGGCCGCCCCCGCCGAGGGTCGCGCGGCCCAGTCGAGCTTTGCCTGAGTCATGTTAACCCAGGTGATGTCGGCTGGGTCGCGCGACCTAAGGCTACCTCGCCTGAGGTTGCGCCACCTAGGCTCCCTCGCCTGGACGGCGTCCCTCGCCTGGGTGGTTGGCCCCTCGCTGGCCTGTTGCCGTCTCCTTGCCGAACTCTCACTAGTCAGATCTACCTTCCCAATTTCAATGAAGATGAATAGTAACTAAGAAGGGCAATATCAAAAAATTAGGGAATTTGTGGGGATAGTTCTGGAAGGAAAAAAAAAACCTTTTAGCATTTGGCCAAATGCTGACAGCCCAATGCTCGTCCCTACCAGCATTGAGCTTTCAACTTTCCCAAGGCCAGCATTTGGCCAAATGCTAGCCTAAAGTTGAACCAAACGTTTCAGCATTTTCCCAATGGGCTTTGGAAGCTGAAAGCCCCTTGGGAATGATGAACCAAACCCACCCTATACCAGCAAAACAACCTCAAGATGAGTAAAGATAATAATGGAATGATAAGGAGACAACACACCAATTTACGTGGAAAACCAAAAATGGGAAAAATCACGGACGATCCAAAAACTTCTACTAATCACCAAGAATAGTAGGACATACAATTGGTTTCTCTCTGGTCACACACTAGAGCTCAACATCAAGAATACAAAAGCATTTTGGAACAATACAAAATGGGGCAAGAAAACCCTAACCGCTATTGGAGAATTTGGAGACAAATCCCAACGAACGAAACCGATCAACTCGTAGACCTTGGCCTCACGAACAACGTACCGAAATTTGAGTCAATTCCGTCAACGTTTGGCCTTCGAATCGGGAGCGCAAAGTTGGGCCCCTTTTTCTTCTTCTTCTCTCAGCTGTCCCCTGATTTTCTCTCTTGCCTCTGTACCCTCTCTCTCTCTCTACTCGGCGCACTCTCACACGAAGGAAACAGCCCACACTTTCTTTTCTTTTTGTCTTTTTCTTGCTTTCTTTTGATAGTCGGCTGGACCCCCATAAAAGAGGCGGACCCAGCCAACAGGAGCGACCGGAACTCGCCACCGGAACGGTCACGGGCAAGCTGTGAAAGCTATCCAAGTATATGTTCTGTCGTGTTTAGGTCATCAAGACCTCTACCAAAAGTTCGGTCATCGAGACTCCAGAAAACAAGTCCTCAAGGCCTCACCAAATGTTCGGGTTATCCAGACCTCGACCATCTTGTATTTGAGATCCATCACTCGAGTCCATAAATCCGGTTCCTGAAGAGGAATCGTTTTCGGGGGTTAGACATTTCTATATGCCTCGAAATCGAAAACCCGAGTTTGACGAGGACGAGGAGAGACAGCCTTGCTTATTCTTTCGTAGTCTACAAGGTCAATAGATTCAAAACGAGCATTTTGAGGGAGCGAAGGTAAATACTAAGTTCGATCTCTTCCCAGGAATTCACCGAGGATGTCCACGAGCGAAAAACGGATAAACTAAAGTCGCCTTGGTTCCATCTCACGATCAATCGGCTCTTTTGGTCCGATTCCAAACTCTCCAGCTGGAATGGGAAAGCCTAACAAACGAGTTCTGCTTTGTCTTAGGCAGCCTCTTTTCTCTCTCTAGTAATTCCTGCAGATGTTGCTGCAGCTTTTCTAAAGGCTGTCGAAGGCATCCCCATTTGATGGCAACGTGATAAGGAAATAAAAACAAAGTAGTTTTTTTTTTTTTTAAGACAATACAACTGACCGAGATAATTATTTTAAAAAAACTATTCTAAATTTATTGTGCGTATGCCAATTCAATCTTAAATATTTTAATTTAATCATTTTAATACTAGTTTTGACGATTGGCCAATTTAATCCTTCCAACCATGAAATTGCTAATATGAGCGTCATCCATCTTATGTGGCACAGCCGAGGCAGCCGTAGATAATTTTTGGCTTAATTCCCTAAACAACACCCAACTTTAGATCTAGTTCCAAATCTGCCCGAAACTTTTTTTTATCTTGGAAAAAACCTCAAATTTTAGGTTCAGTCTCAAATCTGTCCCGAACTTTTTTTGTCCAAAAAACCCTAAGTTTTAGGTTCAGTCCCAAATCTACCATAAACTTCTTTTTTGTCTGAAAAATTACAAATTTTCATTCTCATCTACAATATGGCCACTAACCCTCTGTTCAAAAATTATCGTTAGTCGTTCCTAATTCTCATCTCTTAGAACGGTTTCATCTAATTTTTATTTGGGTGGCTTTTTGTCCACGTGGAAACGCAAGTTATGTTCGTACCTTTCAACAAGTTACTTTGCTGATGTGGATTTGCTATCAATGTGGAAATGCCACATTAAGTTAGGATTAGACCACGGGTGGATATGAGAATAAATTGGAAGTTAGTGTTTTTTTTCAGACTAAACAAAATTTAGGGCAGATTTAGGACTTGACCTAAAGTTTGGAGTTTTTTCTGAGACAAAATAAACATTTCGGACTGGACCTAAATTTGAGGGTTTTTTTAGGGAATTAGGCAGAGAATTTTTACATTTTTTTTTTTAAAATCTAAGTATATGTATAAATACTATTTCATATTTGCTACATATATATATATATAGTAAGAGAGAAGATTCTGTTGGGTGGACTAATGATTCCGGGGGGATAATATACCACCGTTACTTGGCCTGATGAAGTTGTTCCTATTGAAGAGTGTGGGATGCCATTCATAGAGCTTCAGCAAGATGTACGAATTGATGGGACTGTGATTTCTTCTTCTTGTGATATTTTGGGGCCGTGATTGGTGGTTGCAAATGTCTTTCTGGGCTTTAGATTGATTGTTGTGGGATGGCTTGGGACCAATGAATGTGATCAGCAGCACAGGAGGTTTAATTGTTTTGTAAACTAATTCATTCAACATTTAAGTTGAATGAATTCAACTGTTTAATGATGAGTTGACGATGGTTGCTTGGCCAAATGATTTCTGTTTAACCATGAGCTGGTGACGATGGTTGCTCGGCCAAACACTTGATACCAAGACCTTGTTTGAATTTTTCTCAAAAAATGAATTTTAAGATCTCAACACTTGACCAAATCTTACTGACTTAAAAAATTCTTCTTCCACTGTCCTAGCCTAGCCAATGGTTGGAAATCATTATCATCTCATTGTCATTGGGGCCAGTCTTATTCCTTTCGATGCAGAGTGCACGACAGATGCTTTTCATTGCCTCTGTAATCCAGAGATTCATCCTCTGTTCGAGAGATATAGAGACTCTAACTAGGCTAATCCATTCAAAACTAGGACTTTGAGACAGTGGTAGTCGATAGGTATGTACTGAAGCTGTCTCTTTCCATTGCTACATCAAGCGGGCTTTAGACGCTCTTGACAATCGATCCTTGAGTTAATTGGTCATTGATTTGGACTGACAACTTCCCTATTCAAGCAGTCAAGTCGCCAAGAACGTATATCCTACGTGACTGACTGCTTCCGTGTTCGTTTGTGTCTGAATTATTGGCCGGCAGAGGTCGAACTCCAGGAGTCTACTTCTTTCCACTGTAGTAGGAGGAGAGCTGTCTAACCACAAGATTTGCTGTATCAAGTATCAAAGTCCTGTTTCTCTGAGATCAAATCCAGCTCTAATTCCTCTCGGAAGATTTCCCTTTGGCATCCGTCCAATGTACCCGAATGGCAAAAACAGACATGCCTCTGTTCTTCTGCTATATTCTGTGCTGTTCTTGTTTCTAGAAACTAACTATGTAGTTCTTACACGTTCACGAAAACCTCCTTAGGTGCCGACCGAGAAGGTAACTCTGAACTGCGACTCTTCAACAGGAGATATCCCTTCTGATGTCCTGAGAGAAAGTCTCAGCTTTGCAGTTAAAGCCAACAGCGATGCCGCCCAGGATTCCGGTTCCCGGAAGTATCCCAAGACATCTGCTTGTATTCTCCTCACACCATTTACCTACCCGTTTTCCGTCTCTCCCGGCCACAAGTTCATTCGACTTCATTTTTATCCAGTCCACTATCAAGGTTTAGACTTGTTCAACGCGTTGTTCTCTGTCAGCGTGGGGCCATACACGGTGTTGCGAACCTCCCAATCCTCCTATTCGAGTGATCCTTCAGATACTGAGTATGTGATTCGAGAATTCAGTGTGGAGGTGGGTTTCCACGGTCTGAACATAACATTTACCCCCTCGCCCGATCATTCCAATGCCTATGCATTCGTGAACAAGATCGAGGTCATGTCAATGCCTCGAAACCTGTACATGCGAGATGTTCGACTTCCACTGATAGGAAATCCATCCCAATTCTACACCTGCAATCGTACAGCACTTGAAACGATGTACAGGGTAAACATAGGTGGGCAACCCATTTCCCCTGAACATGACACCGGCATGTTGCGCTCGTGGTCGGGAGATGAAGATTACCTTAGGCCTTATGGAGCCTCCACGGCTATTCACCCATCCAAGGTCAAAATAACTTACAGCCCAGAGGTGCCTGCTTACACTGCACCAGTGAAGGTCTACTCCACGGCTAGAACATTGATTTCCTACAGTAGTACTACTCCTCAAGAGAATATGAGCTGGTCATTCCTTGTAAGTTCTCGGTTCTGCTACCTCGTCAGGTTTCACTTCTGCGAGATCACAAGAAGAATCACTCAAAATGGAAGGGTTTTCCAAGTCTATGTTAATAATGCAACTGCAGAAGATCATGCAGATATCATGGAGTGGAGCGGTACGCCAGGGCGGCCTGTTTATAGAGACTATATTATCAATTCTTCTTTTACTTCAAACTCATTGAGGGATACACCTGAAACGGGAATGGAGTATATGGAGATCACAATACGAAGTAATGCATCACCTAGTTTTTCGGATCAGAGAATCTTGAATGGGCTTGAAATTTTCAAATTACCAGACTCTACTGGTAATTTTGCAGGCCTCTATCCATTTGGTTCCAATACTTCTCAAAGCCCGCTTCACAACAATCTCACGGTTTTCCGGATTTTCTTGTTTATCATGCTCTATCTGACGATCTTGGTACATCTTTTCTTCATGGAACACCACATTCCGACGGCGAATGATTTTGTTATTCTCATAATCCCAAAGCCTATATACATATTTATCGCCGCCATATCCAATAAAGACGCACTTCTAGGACTTAGCATCAAGTTTCTTCTTGTCCTCTCAGTCAATCAAAGCATATGCAATACAACCAAAAACTTTTAGATATGAATAATTGACATTTTTACCTGACCACTGCTCTTACGGTATTCCTCCATCCAGCGCACTAGATGGACTCCTATTAATCAAATATACAGCTGCATCAACTACAGCAACCCATAAGTATAGCGGGAGACCCGCATGTAGTCTCATGCATCTTGCACACTCCTAAGTAGTCATGTTCATCCTCTCAGCTACACCGTTCTCTTGAGGAGATCTAGGAGCAGTCTTCAACCTATGTATGCCTTCCCGACTCAAATATTCTGCAAATTCTTTGCTCGTGTATTCACCACCATTATCAGACTTCAGAGTTTTAATCTGATAACCTGTCTCTTTTTCTACCATGGTCTTCCATATTTTGAACACTCCGAATACTTCTGATTTTTCTCTAAGAGCATAGACCCAAGTCTTTCTTGTCGAATCATCAATGAAAGTAACAAAATATCTCTTACCACCATAAGAGAGCTCTTGAGTGGTCTC
Organism: Lenwebbia sp. NSW1173648; assembly: GCA_029784005.1. Lineage (NCBI taxonomy): Eukaryota > Viridiplantae > Streptophyta > Magnoliopsida > Myrtales > Myrtaceae > Lenwebbia > Lenwebbia sp. NSW1173648. The sequence continues at coordinate 6,857,024 of JARCGZ010000011.1, forward strand.
CACACATCAGTATGAACCAACTCTAGCTTTTGCCATTTATTCTGTCGCCCATTCAATTGAAAACTAACCGCGTTTTGTTTTCCATAAATGCAACTCTCACAAAAATCTAACTCAACTTTTTGCAAACCTGGAAGCAATTTTCTTGAGTGTAACTGCTTTACACCTTTTTCACCAAGATGCCCCAAACGATAATGCCAAATAGTAGACAAATTACCTATAGCCACTGAAGTTGCAACCATATCACTGATATTGTCTCCCTAGAGAAGGTAAAGTGTACTTGTACGCTTTTCCTTTGCTACTACTCTTGCCTATGAGGTTATCTTCCACTCTCCGCATCCAAAAGTTGTTATCATGCCTTCTTGATCAAGTTTGCTAATTGAAATCAGATTTTTCTTCAACTCATGAATATGTCTGGTTCCACACAAAATTAGATGTCCTCTACCTGAGATGTTCACAATCAGAGTTTCGTTTCCGACAATCGGACACATGTGGCCGTTTCCCACAACCACTTGCCTAAAATCTCTACTGGCATAATCAGCCAATATATCTCTTTGCGAGGTGCAATGAAAAGAAGCATCAAAGTCAAGAAACCACTTATCTGTCGTCAAGTCAAACCCTGCAGACAAACACAAGTTCTCTAGAAAAGGTTCATCGCTAACCACATTAGCTCTTTGATTCTCATCTCGCTGCTTCTTTTTGTAGGCTTCACATTGAAATCTACGGTGTCCCGTCTAGTGACAAAACTAGCACTCGTCTTTTGCAACCTCTCTCTTCCCCCTTGATTGTGACCTTCCACGCCCGCTGAATTTTCCTCTGCCTTTACTTCTCTCACAGTTCTCCACTGCTAGTGCCGTCGAAGATGTAGACGCCGAAAACTTATCTCCACCCGATACTTTCCTTCGCATCTCTTCATCCTTGATGCAACATCATCCAGAGTTAAATCATCCTTCATGGTGCTCGAAATTCCATGCACAGCGGTGTTGTAGCTTTCCGGAAGGGAACATAAAAACAATAAAGCTTGCAGCTTCATATCCAGATTTATGCCTGCGGATTCCAACTGACTTGTGACTTGCGTAAAACTATTAATATGCTCTGCAACAGATCCTCTGTCAGATAACTTCATATTAACCAATTTCTTTAGCAAAAATATCTGATTTGATGTGGATGGTTTCTCATAAATATTCGTTAGAATATCCATGGCTTCTTTTGCAGTCTTCGCTTTCACGATATGGTACCCTGTCTTTTTCGTCAGCCTTAGACGAATCGCACCTATCGCCTTTCGATCAAGAATTTTCCATCCCGATTCTGCTATCAGATCCACTTCCGCGAGTTCGAGTTTCCAACCCTCAAGTGGTGCATAGAGATCTTTCTAATAAAAATAGTCCTCTATTTGGAGTTTCCACCATCCGAAATCCTACCCATCGATTCTGATTTTATTTTCTGCCATACCGTTTGCTTTCAATTGAACGTCATTGAAAAACCTCGTTGTTCTCAAGTAGCCAACCCAGGCTCTGATACTAGTTGTTAGAAGTGCGTAGTAGAAGTCCGATACCTTCACCCGGGGATATCGCCAAGAGGGAGCCCAAGTCCGAGCCCGTCAACATATCCAGTTAGACCCACATTCACTCAAAAGCTTAAGCCAATGAGTTATGAACCAACTTGGATATATTAACTACTCCACACCACATTAATTCTTCAATGTGAGACTTCTCTAACACAACTCACACGTGCATCTCAACAATCTCCCCCTCACGTGTGAGCTCCAGTGTTAGGTTCGCTCCTACTTCGATTCTTCTCTTTGATCCTTTCCACGCTTCTCAAAGAGGGGACTTTCTCTCCCCCTTAATTCAAGTATCATTCTGCACCAACATATCTCAATTTGAATCTCCATCAACGCCCATCGGGCGTGCGTTGCTACACCACAACGCTCACCGGCCCGGAAACCGCGTTGGTCACCAAATTCCTTCCTTGAGATATTCACCAAACACTGATACGTATTGGGAGTGGGTCACCAATCAACCATCGGCTCTGATACCAGTTGTTAGGAATCGCGTGCCAATTCTAGAAAAATAATCCAAGCAAACAACCCACACTAGCGGAATACAATAATAAAAAGAACAGAATCAGAAAAACACACCAGTGAATTTGTTATCGAAATTCACCTAAACTTGGGCTACATCTCCGCGCAGAAGCACTCTGCGAATCCACTAGTTTTCGAGAAAGCTCACAATTAATGATCTTCTCACAAGATAAGGGCATAAAGAGATTGAGAACATTCATAAAGTCATCATGGCCTCTCTTTTTCTTTTTCTTTTTCTTTTTCTTTTTCTTTTCTCTCTATTCTCTACTTTGTGCTTCTTTTTCTGCTATTGACGGCTACTACCTCTATATCTCTAATAGAAGAGGTATAGCTTTAACCTAGAAGCAAAAAAAAAAAAAAAAAAAAAAAAGACAAAAAGGCCCTTACTAATAATTTTGGCTTCACACGCCAACACTATCCACACACTAATATACAATAATTGTGGCAACAAACATCTTATCTCTTGCATACGGATTGGGTACATTTAACATATTGGCAAAAACCGAAAATCAATAAGACCATCGACCGGTCGATGCTCCCACAGTTTCTTGTCCTCGTATCCCGACATTTTCCCATGTCTGGATGGAGCCCGACATACTTTTTTACCAGGACATATATGTGGGCACACATTGCTAGGCACAGATGGTGTACTACACAGTAAATAAAGGATGCACCAAACCAAAACATTTTTATGCTGATTAAGGAGGACGATGCGCTCATCGTCAGCATCTCCGAGCTCCCCTTTTAATGTTGGACAAATCCTAGAAGTACAAACGCAAGGCGTTCAGATATGCAGGCATCGGTGGACATCATTGCACAACTTAGACGTTATCCATATGCTCGGTGAACCGAGCTACAATGGTTGAATAATAACTTGAAGTCCAAGTTTCGGGCGGATCGTGAGGACTTGAACCGGGCAGTGGACGTACGCAGGGGACAGTTTGAAGGCGTAGCGTTGCAGAATCATGGCAACGACGATCTTCACCTCGTGCGTCGTGAAGTTCATGCCTGCGCAGATTCGGGGCCCGAAGCTGAAGGGGGTGAACACGACCGGGTTGTTGTTGGTGGCTTTGGCGATGCCTTCCGCGAACCGCTCCGGCTTGAAGAGATGCACGTCTTCTCCCCAGATTTCAGGGTCATGGTGAAGCTTGAGATTTCCTATCAAGATCTTGATACCGGCGGGAAGAACAAGTTTTCCCAACCTGAGTTGCTGGTCGACCTGCCTGCTCATCCCAATGACAGGAGGGTATAATCGTAGAGTTTCATTTATGATCATGCTAATCTGCGCACACAAAGGAAATATGACAGTTAAGGCATCATTTTTCATCAATCTCAACCTACGTAAGTAGAGAAATTTCTAGATAAGGCCATCCAAATTTGATTATTTTGTGGGATTGAAGTTATTCTGATCTACCAAAGTTAACCCCGGACCAAGAATCCGTATTCGTACCGTCTTTAATCTTGCAATACCCTCAGCGTCGGGATCATTGTTCCCGAACACATGGAGAACCTCCTTTCTCGCTTCCTCTTGCCAATCAGGGTGAGTCGCTAGGAGGAACACGACCCATGCGATCAACGAATTGGTGGTTTCTTGTCCGCCAAGGTAGAATGTCTTGCACTCGTCCACCAGATCTTCGATTGTGATTTTCTTGCTCTCATCCGTGCCGCGAGAAGCCTTCACAAGCTGTCCTAGGAAGTCATTCCCGAAGTCAGCTGCCTCGCCGGCCTTCACCTTCTCTTCCCTTTTCTTGATCATCCCCACTATAGCGTCGAATATGCCTTTCTCGAGCTTCTCCGCTTCGATTTCATCCGCCGTCTTCCACAACTTACTGAGAGGTACTCCACAAGAGATTCCCCTAGTTTGTTAGGCTCAACTCAACTAAACAGATGTTATCCTAAAAATAAATCGCCCAAAACAATTTGTTCTTAGGAAAAGAAGGAATACCTTAGTCCTGGGAACCTTACATGAGGAATATTTCTGGTTAATATCATACCCAAGTCTGTCAACATCTGGAAAATACTCCTGCCCTCGACGTAGCTGCTTCCGAATGCCGTTTTCGAAATCACTTCGCATGTGAATAACTTGAAATCTTCGAACGCCTCAATCTCTTTCCCTTCCTGATGCTTCCACCTTGCTAGCATCTCGTGAACGGTCTCCACCATCACTGGCACCATATTCTGCATTTCAAGTTCGATCCCCACAAAATTAGTACAATCTCAATTCAAAGAACAGTTCTCCTTTCCCGTCGACGTCTTAACGGCTCCGTTAGCTCGATATCGAAACGTGAAGTCAGCTCTTTTAAATCTCATGAAGTTGTATTCAAGATTGAAATTGTTGAAGTAGTGAACTTGGAGCACTTTACAGTCAAGCTGAATTACCTTCAAGCTCTCCCCGTGAAAAGTGTAATTGGCGAGTCTACGCTGTTTTGCCCATTTTTCTTCATTATTGGTGGTCACAAGCCCATCCCCTAGGAGCTTCTTGACAAAGTACTGAGCTGGTGCTTTGGGATACGTTTTCTCTCGATTAACTAGCACCTCTTTGATTAGTTCTGGCTCTGTGATGACCAGCTGAGCTTGCGTCCCATGCCAACACAAGTAATTTCGCCCTACAAAACCCGCAATAAATTCCAATCAACAACTAAGGTCGGACGATCCTGCGGCGGCTGTCATTACGGACATAACTTAGAGCAACGAATCAGAACTAAAGCTTAGGACTTGATTCAATTACCGTATGCGTTGGTCCATGCGTGGATTTCAGGCTGAATCTTGGGGAATATGTCATGACAGAGATTGCTCATGGGTATGTCCCTGACCTGCGTGGTCATCTTGAACGATTCCTTGGTGTTTCCATGGACGAACTTGTAAGGAGGACCTCTGATTCCCTGCTCGTTCATTATCCTCTGTATCCTGCGCGGGTTCCACCATAGCTTGTACCAGAGCTTGGCAAGAGACAGGAAGAGGAACAGGAACAGGGAGCTCAAGATGATGAGCACTTGCATGGTTTTCTTTCCAAGGTTAAGGGGGGAAAGGAAGGAAGGAAGGAAGGAAGGAAGCGGAGGAAACTAGAAATCCAGATCACGGGCTGTGTTGAAGTGGGTGATGATGATCAAGATGATTTCAGTGGCTCTGGGCGGAGGAATCTGTGAGCCGAGGGGAAAAGGACAGCCTTTTGGCATTTGCTTGTTGGGATGATAGGATGATCCTAGAAGAAAACGTCGCAGTTGCCGGCTCTTGGATTTTTCAAGAAATCATCGCTCCAGACAATTACTGTGATGTGATGCAGCCTCCTTTTTGTGCTGAAAAGTCTAGGTGTTTCGTTCATGCTTGGACGCCTCGAGTTAAAATCGTCTTTGCTAATTAGTTTTTCTGTTCAAGCATTTGCATTTATCAGGATACGTATGGAAAAGGATCACTTAGACCAACTCTAGGGTCGAGTCACTAAAGTTGGACAGGTGGTAAGCTAGCCTGCGGCATTTTTCGAGATCCATTTTTCGGGATCCTTTCGATGGCCTATATTGTGTTGAAGAGATATCTATATGATCCGGAACTGTTATATGTCCAAGATCCAATATTGAAATAATTTCAAAGGTTTTCCCTGAAAATTTTCTTGTCTTGCAGAAGTGTTCTAAACCCAAACCACGAGCTTCTTCTAATTCATCGAATTTCATAGACTTCAAGTTGAGACTTCGTAGTACCTTAGATTGTGTTTGGCTCATTCAATGAAGTGGAGAAAAACATGAAAGAAGACAAGGGAAGCCCACAATTGTTTACTTTGACCAATTCCTCTTGCGGCTTCTCTCAAGGATCCTTCATATGTAGACTCAACAAACATTTGTGGGTCCTTCGATAAATGTACAGCATTGTTTTCAAACAATGCTGAACGTTGGCCAAGAAAAGAGTGGGATAATTCTTCGTCTGCATGTAAAACATGCGCCGTATTTCGTTAAATGCTCCGCGAACGTGCTTCTCTCTTTCAGCATATTAGTAAATGCTGCGTGTGCGAGTCGAGTATCGTATACGGGCTCAAACTCAAGACATAATTTTAACAGAAACAGCAATCGGGACGGCAATGAGCAGCGACTATGGTGGCTCGCCATGACGATATGGATGCCAAAGAACCTGCTGGTTTGAAAACTACCTGAAGCTCGCTAGTCTGGAGCGGCAAGGCTGCTGGGTGCTAGTCGAATGCGGCGCTCACTGAGATTACCGCTGGTCGTGAGGCGGAGCAGGTCGAGCTGGAGCGCCAAGCGCGTCTGGAAAGCTCGCTTGGGCTGCTACCGGTGTTGGTGGTCCCGGTGAGCCCTCTGGAAGTGACAGAGAGATCTGGGCATGATGGAGCTGTTGGGGAGAAACGGGCAGCACTTCGCCACAAACTAAGTCAATCCAGGATCAAAAAACTCCCCCGAAACTAAACTGACTTAATTCAACAACAATCAACAATATATGGGTGGATTTGGTTCAACATTTCAAATGGGCTTTGGAGAAATGCAAATGTCTTCAACCTAAAGGGGTTTGGGAAAATGCTAATTGCGTTTGGTAAAAACTCATTTGAAATGGTCTTTGGATTAAATGTTGTTTGCTAAAAATAACTTTGCAAAAGGGCTTTGGATTTAATTTTTTTTTATCATTTTATTAAAAAACTGTCAAACCCTTCGCAGGACCGGCGAAGGTTTCAGGCCACCGGCGGCCTCCATCTGAGGTCGCCCGACCTTGGGCCGCCCTCGCCGAGGGTCGCGCGGCCTAGGCGAGCGTTGCCTGAGTCACGCGAACCCAGGTGATGCCGGCTGGGTCGCGCGACCTAAGGCTACCTCGCCTGAGGTCACGCCACCCTGGCTCCCTCGCCTAGGCGGTTGGCCCCTCGCTGGCCTGTTGCCGTCTCCTTGCCGGACCCTCATCGATCAGATCTATCTTCTCAATTTCAAAGAAGATGAATAGTAACTAAGAAGGGCAATATCAGAAAATTAGGGAATTTGTGGGGATAGTTCTGGAAGGGAAAAAAAAACCATTTAGCTTTTGGCCAAATGCTGACAGCCCAATGCTCGTCCCTATCAGCATTGAGCTTTCAACTTTCCCAAGGCCAGCATTTGGCCAAATGCTAGCCTAAAGTTGAACCAAACGTTTCAGCATTTTCCCAAGGGGCTTTGGAAGCTGAAAGCCCCTTGGGAATGATGAACCAAACCCACCCTATACCAGCAAAACAACCTCAAGACGAGTAAAGATAATAATGGAATGATAAGGAGACAACACACCAATTTACGTGGAAAACCAAAAATGGGAAAAATCACGGACGATCCAAAAACTTCTACTAATCACCAAGAATAGTAGGACATACAAATGGTTTCTCTCTGGTCACACACTAGAGGCTCAACATCAAGAATACAAAAGCATTTTGGAACAATACAAAATGGGGCAAGAAAACCCTAACCGCTATTGGAGAATTTGGAGACAAATCTCAACGAACGAAACCGATCAACTCGTAGACCTTGGCCTCACGAACAACGTACCGAAATTTGAGTCAATTCCGTCAACGTTTGGCCTTCGAATCGGGAGCGCAAAGTTGGGCCCCTTTTTCTTCTTCTTCTCTCGGCTGTCCCCTGATTTTCTCTCTTGCCTCTGTTCCCTCTCTCTCTCTCTACTCGGCGAACTCTCACACGAAGGAAACAGCCCACACTTTCTTTTCTTTTTGTCTTTTTCTTGCTTTCTTTTGATAGTCGGCTGGACCCCCAGAAAAGAGGCGGACCCAGCCAACAGGAGCGACCGGAACTCGCCACCGGAACGGTCATGGGCAAGCTATGAAAGCTAGCCAAGTATATGTTCTGTAGTGTTTAGGTCATCAAGACCTCTACCAAAAGTTCGGTCATCGAGACTCCAGAAAACAAGTCCTCAAGGCCTCACCAAATGTTCGGGTTATCCAGACCTCGACCATCTTGTATTTGAGAGCCATCACTCGAGTCCATAAATCCGGTTCCTGAAGAGGAATCGTTTTCGGGGGTTAGACATTTCTATATGCCTCGAAATCGAAAACCCGAGTTTGACGAGGACGAGGAGAGACAGCCTTGCTTATTCTTTCGTAGTCTACAAGGTCAATAGATTCAAAACGAGCATTTTGAGGGAGCGAAGGTAAATACTAAGTTCGATCTCTTCCCAGGAATTCACCGAGGATGTCCACGAGCGAAAAGCGGATAAACTAAAGTCGCCTTGGTTCCATCTCACGATCAATCGGCTCTTTTGGTCCGATTCCAAGCTCTCCAGCCGTAATGGGAAAGCCTAACAAACGAGTTCTGCTTTGTCTTAGGCAGCCTCTTTTCTCTCTCTAGTAATTCCTGCAGATGTTGCTGCAGCTTTTCTAAAGGCTGTCGAAGGCATCCCCATTTGATGGCAACGTGATAAGGAAATAAAAACAAAGTAGTTTTTTTTTTTTTTTTAAGACAATACAACTGACCGAGATAATTATTTAAAAAGACTATTCTAAATTTATTGTACGTATGCCAATTCAATCTTAAATATTTTAATTTAATCATTTTAATACTAGTTTTGACGATTGGCCAATTTAATCCTTCCAACCATGAAATTGTTAATATGGGCGTCATCCATCTTATGTGGCACAGCCGAGGCAGCCGTAGATAATTTTTGGCTTAATTCCCTAAACAACACCCAACTTTAGATCTAGTTCCAAATCTGCCCGAAACTTTTTTTTTATCTTGGAAAAAACCTCAAATTTTAGGTTCAGTCTCAAATCTGTCCCGAACTTTTTTTATCCAAAAAACCCTAAGTTTTAGGTTCAGTCCCAAATCTACCATAAACTTCTTTTTTGTCTGAAAAACTACAAATTTTCATTCTCATCTACAATATGGCCACTAACCCTCTGTTCAAAAATTATCGTTAGTCGTTCCTAATTCTCATATTTGCTATATATAGAGAGAGAGAAGATTCTGTTGGGTGGACAAATGATTCCGGGGGGATAATGTACCACCGTTACTTGGCCTGATGAAGTTGTTCCTATTGAAGAGTGTGGGATGCCATTCATAGAGCTTCAGCAAGATGTACGAATTGATGGGACTGTGATCTCTTCTTCTTGTGATATTTTGGGGCCGTGATTGGTTGCGGCAAATGTCTTTCGGGGCTTTAGATTGATTGTTGTGGGATGGCTTGGGACCAATGAATGTGATCAGCAGCACAGGAGGTTTAATTGTTTTGTAAACTAATTCATTCAACATTTAAGTTGAATGAATTCAACTGTTTAATGATGAGTTGACGATGGTTGCTTGGCCAAATGATTTCTGTTTAACCATGAGCTGGTGATGATGGTTGCTCGGCCAAACACTTGATACCAACCCCTTGTTTGAATTTTTCTCAAAAAATGAATTTTAAGATCTCAACACTTGACCATATGTTACCGACTTAAAAAATTCTTCTTCCACTGTCCTAGCCTAGCCAATGGTTGGAAATCATTATCATCTCACTGTCATTGGGGCCAGTCTTATTCCTTTCGATGCAGAGTGCACGACAGATGCTTTTCATTGCCTCTGTAATCCAGAGATTCATCCTCTGTTCGAGAGATATAGAGACTCTAACGAGGCTAATCCATTCAAAACTAGGACTTTGAGACAGTGGTAGTCGATAGGTATGTACTGAAGCTGTCTCTTTCCATTGCTACATCAAGCGGGCTTTAGACGCTCTTGACAATCGATCCTAGAGTTAATTGGTCATTGATTTGGACTGACAACTTCCCTATTCAAGCAGTCAAGTACTCGCCAAGAACGTATATCCCACGTGACTGACTGCTTCCGTGTTCGTTTGTGTCTGAATTATTGGCCGGCAGAGGTCGAACTCCAGGAGTCTACTTCTTTCCACTGTAGTAGGAGAGCTGTCTAACCACAAGACTTGCTGTATCAAGTATCAAAGTCCTGTTTCTCCGAGATCAAATCCAGCTCTAATTCCTCTCGGAAGATTTCCCTTTGGCATCCGTCCAATGTACCCGAATGGCAAAAACAGACATGCCTCTGTTCTTCTGCTATATTCCGTGCTGTTCTTGTTTCTAGAAACTAACTTTGTAGTTCTTACACGTTCAGGAAAACCTCCTTACGTGCCGACCGAGAAGGTAACTCTGAACTGCGACTCTTCAACAGGAGATATCCCTTCTGATGTCCTGAGAAAAAGTCTCAGCTTTGCAGTTAAAGCCACCAGCGATGCCGCCCAGGATCCCGGTTCCCGGAAGTATCCCAAGACATCTGCTTGTATTCTCCCTACACCATTTACCTACCCGTTTTCCGTCTCTCCCGGCCACAAGTTCATTCGACTTCATTTTTATCCAGTCCCCTATCGAGGTTTAGACGTGTTCAACGCGTTGTTCTCTGTCAGCGTGGGGCCATACACGTTGTTACGAACCTCCCAATCCTCCTATTCGAGTGATCCTTCAGATACTGAGTATGTGATTCGAGAATTCAGTGTGGAGGTGGGTTTCCATGGTCTGAACATAACATTCACCCCCTCGCCCGATCATTCCAATGCCTATGCATCCGTGAACAAGATCGAGGTCATGTCAATGCCTCAAAACCTGTACATGCGAGATGTTCGACTTCCACTGATAGGAAATCCATCCCAATTCTACGCCTACAATCATACGGCGCTCGAAACGATGTACAGGGTAAACATAGGCGGGCAACCGATTTCCCCTGAACATGACACCGGCATGTTGCGTTCGTGGTCAGGAGATGAAGATTACCTTAGGCCTTATGGAGCCTCCACGGCTATTCACCCATCCAAGGTCAAAATAAGTTACAGCCCAGAGGTGCCTGCTTACACTGCACCAGTGAAGGTCTACTCCACAGCTAGAACATCGATTCCCTACAGTAGTACTACTCCTCAAGGTAATATGAGCTGGTCATTCCTTGTAAGTTCTCGGTTCTGCTACCTCGTCAGGTTTCACTTCTGCGAGATCACAAGAAGCATCACTCAAAATGGAAGGGTTTTCCAAGTCTACGTTAATAATGCAACTGCAGAAGATCATGCAGATATCATGGAGTGGAGCGGTACGCCAGGGCGGCCTGTTTATAGAGACTATATTATCAATTCTTCTTTTGCTTCAAACTCATTGAGGGATACACCTGAAACGGGAATGGAGTATCTGGAGATCACAATACGTAGTAATGCATCGCCTAGTTTTTCCGATCAGGGAATCTTGAATGGGCTGGAAATTTTCAAATTACCAGACTCTACTGGTAATTTTGCAGGCCTCTATCCATTTGGTTCCAATACTTCTCAGAGCCCGCTTCACAACAATCGCACCTTGTCCGGATTTTCCTGTTTATCGTATGTGGGATCTCAGCATTGATTTCTCTGTGTTTCTATGTACTTTACATACCCTCGGGGTGGTTTAGCTTTTTCTCCCGAAACCGAAATCAAAGCCTAAAGCCCTGCAGGCCACACTGGGAGAATGTCATCCCACTGGCAAAGATCGAGTTGGCGACCAACAACTTCTCCAATGCTGTTCTCATTGGAACCGGCGGATTTGGGAAGGTCTATAGGGGATGGTTAGATGGAGAAGCCAGTGCAGTTGCTGTAAAGCGTGCAGATTCCTCTTCACACCAGGGTTTACATGAGTTTCGAACCGAAATCTCCTTGCTATCAGTGCTTCGCCATCGCCACCTCGTCTCTCTCATTGGGTACTGCTTTGAGAAAAACGAGATGATACTCGTCTATAACTTCATGGCTCGAGGGACCTTGCGAGAACATTTGTACAAGACCAAAAATCCTCCACTTCCATGGAAGACGAGACTCAAGATTTGCGTCGGCGCAGCACGCGGGTTGCACTACCTTCACACAGGTTCTAAGCAGATTGTCATCCACCGTGATGTGAAGAGCAGCAACATACTGTTGGACAAGAGATGGGAGGCCAAGGTATCCGACTTCGGATTATCTAAACTCGGGCCTGATGCGATGAACCAATGTGACATGCATGTTAGCACCAAGGTGAAAGGAAGCATCGGATATCTCGACCCAGAATACTATCGCTGTCTAAAACTTACAGCTAAGTCTGATGTGTACTCATTCGGAGTGGTGCTGTTTGAAGTTCTCTGTGCCAAACCTGCAATACTACCTGAACATGGGAATGAGGATGGACCGCAGAGTCTGGCTGAATGGGCCTTAAAATGTTATCATTCAGGTTTGCTTGGTCAGATCATTGACCCATATCTACAAGGAAAGATCGACCCTGGATGTTTCAAGACAGTCACTGATGTAGCAGCAAAGTGTTTGGCAGAAAAGGGAAGAGAGAGACCGTCAATGGGAGATGTTTTATGGAATCTAGAGCTAGCCTTGCAGCAGCAGAGCCGGGCGGACGGAGAAAAGCTCTGCGGTCCAGCAAATAAGATATTGGCCGGTGATTCATCAGTATTAGCCGCTCATCGATTATATAACTCCGATAAGAATATGGGGGCGGAATTTTCCGAGCTTATTCACCCAACTGCTCGATGAAGGATTTTATAAGCAAGCATGAGAATTTATTGTGGTGTAGCTATATCTTTTGTTCGCTGCTGCTCCTTGTAAACCTTACATTGAACTAGATCCTGTCGTGTAGTTGCTGTTTCGGTCTTCTGCATTTTCGGGTCGATCTTTGCTCATCAGTCTGAAGAAATCATCAATCTATACTCTTTTATATAGGAATATGTCATGATGGGGTGGTCCATGTAACAACCATAGATTAGCATTGTGATACCATCAATAAAGGATTTCTTCCATTACCTTTCATTTCTCATATCTTTCAGATTTTGTAAATGGTCTAGCAACAACCATAGATCATAAATGTATTTTAACAACTAGCATCAAACATAAATCATCGGGATAGGAACTGAAAGCCAAAACGATAACATTACTGTTTTACGCAACTGTTTCAAAATTCAAGTGACATTCCTACAGGAAAAATAGCCCTTGATTCAACAAGCTGGAGCATGACTGGAAAATTGCTCTTGGTACATCACTTGCTCATCCACTGCAATATCTACATGCCGCATGTGCTCAGACGCATTGCATCAATATCCTCTACTACGCAACAACCAGCATTTCTACAATCCGAAGCTGAATTCCCAAGTTCCGAAGCATTGAACCTCCTTTACAGTCCAACAGACGCTTCGATGAGAGTATTGTCAAGTCCCGCTTTCATCACCTCCTCTTCCTGCCTTTTCCAAGTTGTCCCGATTTAAAAGCATGCTCCTGCTCTTGCAGAAAAGCTTTAGCTCTTCCGTACTTCTCCAATCTTTCTTGTTCCAGCGATGCTTTCTCTCTTTCTTTCACCTCAAATAAGAAATAGTTGTCTTTACGAAGTTCACGAACCGCCCCTTTGGCTTCCTGCTTAATAAGTTTCTTCAACTTTCTACTTTCAGCGCGGTCACGATCTGGATCATAATCTCTACCCTTAACAAAGCTGTCAGAAAAAAGAAATATATATCTCCATCAGATTATACTTGATGTAAATCATTCACTAACAGAGGGCAACATGTGATGAATGCAGTCTGCACTAAGCATACAGTGAATAAGGTCCACTATACGTATTCAAAACACTAGATGCATGACACCTCCACATCTGCTCGAGAGAGAGAGAGAGAGAGAGAGAGAGAGAGATAGTACTTCTCTTCAAACTTAGGATTAAGTTGCTTGATAGGAACTGGCTTTTGCTTCCGCAGTTGAAGTGGTTGCCGGAGCATCTGATGTTCATCAGCTTTTCTCTTGATAAGTTGGGCAACATCCTCAAATTTATTTCGCAACTCATTTGGCATGTTTTGTTGCTGTGCCACTTTAAGTAACAAAGTTGAAATTGGCATGAAAATTTCAGGGAACGAACTTAATTTCCCATATATACTGGCGAAACCGCTAAGGGTCTCAATCACGGAAGCCAGTGCACTAGCCCTGCATATAAACGAGTTCGCTTTTTAACAACATGATTTGAATCCTGAAACTTTTCAATGAAGAAAATATATGTAGGTACCCTGGCCATACGACAGTTTCAATCACACCTAGATTTGAAAACTGCAAATAGCTAACATCCATACTGCACAAAAAATAACGATGGGCAAAGAAGAGATAACAGATAAACCCAAACATACTAACCTGAAACCATTGGAGCTGAAGAAAGGGGATTCCTCAGGCATGTCAATTATTTTCAGAAAATTCAAAGGGCTAAATTCACTTGCACCTTCACGAATACACAGTAGAGGCCTTTGCACTCTAAATTGGATAAGATTGCCAAACTGTCACAGAAAAACACACATGTATACCAGTCATTTTCATCACAACCTATCAGTCTCCTTGAAATTCCCAAGTTGTCAGGCAGATTCACAAATGGAAAGGAAAACCATGACACATACCTGAGAATTTTGGGTAGATCCTATTTTCCTGTCCATCGCTGCAGAGAGCAAAGTTTCTAGAAACATTATGGCCTCTGGACAAAACTTCTGAGATTGTTTAGTTACCTTCAATAAAAAACAAGTGACATCAGTTAATTGCAGCTGCACATCTAAAAACCAATAATGAACCTTCAAAATACCACCACTATATAATCAAGGTTGTGAATGCAAAGTGAAAAACTGAAAACACCGTGTCAAGAGTGCTGAAGAAAATGACTATTTAGCTCAAGCAGAAACCCGGCAGCCAAGCATTCTTAGCAAGCAATTAAGTTGCATCATGTCCAATCATTGTAATCAACCACTTAGCAACTACGATGGACCTTAATTTGTAGGACAGCTGTACCAATGTATACCGATCTTAAAGAAATGCTAAGCATGTATGAAGGCACTACCATAAAATGAAATTTCACAACACAACGATGGAAACACTCACACAGGAGGAAAAAGTAACCATCTGAACCACAATGAGAGGAACGAGGAGTATTTAAAAGAACTTGTTCACGCACCCAAACAAGTCGAACGCACAAAAGAATTAACGGACCCTCAAATTAGTGACATTGAACTACAGTGCATAGCATGCCATTACTGACCTAAAATCAGAAATATATCTCAGTGACCTATTGCGGAAAGAAATCCTACATGCAACAACTTGAACTAGAAATATGTTTTTAAAACGTACCGAGAGAAGCATAGAGCATAGAAAAGCCCCTAGAGCAACATCCCAACCCGAAAGAATGGGGCAACGCATTAGATATTCACACATTAACAAGACAGCTGGGGTCATGACAACATGACGAAAGTCGGAGCATGGAAATATCAGCGACCATAGCCGCAAAAGGAACAATGTCTTCAGAGACGGCCAACTGCTGATCTCTATCCAATGAAAAGGAAACAAGAGACAATTAGCATTTAATAGATTCAACAAAAACTTTTCCAAACTTCCATCCAGTAATAAGATTGTTATATAATGTTCCCCTGCAGCTAACCTGAGTTCTTAATGACCTCACAGAACTGTGTCCGAGTTCTTAGGATTCTTTGACGAGCACAAATTGCTGCAAAGTATGGAATCTCTGTGCTCATTTCTACTAGTGGCTTGACCAACATATTTAACAACTGAAAATTCAATGGCTTTTTACTTGCTAATACGGCAAAATACTGCAGTAGTACGCCGTAAAACACCTGCAAAATGAGATACATCTCAGATCATCCTCAGAAATGCTTGCTACTCAGACCGTAGGCTTCAGCTACAAATTCGGACACACAGTGTTTGGCTACTCCTCAAATGCATAACCAAAAATTATTGGGAAAAAGGGTAAAGTTACTCTAAATGGAATTGTAAAACCTGCCTAAAATGTTCACATTAACAACAGATAATTTTGCAGCCTATATAAAAAAAAAAAAAAGATGTTGAACAGTACAATGCTGGAAAACAACCTGAATTTATGTAGGCAATACATGCCTGGTTTGATTGTATAGGTTTTAGTATTTTTGATTAAACGAACATTTACTCTAAACAATAATTCTGCCAAATAATTAAGAACTCTACCAAATCAGAGAAAACCGCAAGTGAAGCATAGTTAATTGGCTAAAGTAAACAGTTAAGAAATAGAAGATTACATGCAGTAGAATGTCCTGTCAGAAGCACAATTAAACTATAAGCACGATATAGCCAGATAATGATTCATACCTGCATCTTTTTTCGATTTTCTGCAGCAAGAGCTATTGCATTGCTAGCCCGAATTCGACTAATTAATAGAACGATATCCGAGTCGGAACGATCCTCCAACAAAACATTAAATTCTTCCAAGCTTGTTGGTGCTTCAATCAAAAAGGGAAGGATGCTAGTCCCTTCAGAAAACTTGGCAACTTTCTTCTTATTTTCGTGCACGTCCACATTCTTCATTGTTTTATTGTCTAAATGCCCAACTTGTTCTTTACTATTCTCACTAGCATCATTGTAATCTTCTTCTCCTTCTCTTTCTTCTTCTTCTTCTTCTTCTTCTTCTAGATCAGCATCAAGTCTTTCATCATCGCTTTGCTCCCAGTCCTTGAGAAGATATGTTTTGTCATGATCATCTTTGTCGTCATCAGATCCACTATCATCTTCAGCACTGTCTGACTCCTCAGAAGAACCCTCATCTTCATCCTCAGAGTTAGCAGCAGCCTCTCTTTCAAGAATCTCATCAACCCAGCCCTTCTTAGTCTGGGTTTGTTCATCCAGTGAGAAGGAATCACCAAGGTCATCGCCCGATAATGATCTAATCTTCTTAGCAGATGGTTTCTCATCATCTTCATCATCCTCATCACTATTATCATCAGTAGCAAGCATCCTTTTCTTACGTTCTTCCTGGCATGTAGTAAAATCATATAGTGAAAAATCACATTCGACTTTGAAATGAAGGGTTCAATCTCTTCTAGATGATTTTAAGCTAATAGAGGACATCCAACTTCCAAAACCTAATTAGCATATCCTTGTCAGATACGGGGTTCATAGGTGAAATAGCAAGCCCACACAGGCACTATAAAGCATGGTCAAAGAAAATGATGCAAGCATCCTGCTGAGATGATTAGAGCACCTGTACTTGCCATGTCCCACCTAAATACTACTGAAAGCTGGCTGACAACTTGCAAAATAATAGGGTGATGCAATTGATTGAATAAATGACATTTTTCAAAATATAGAATGAGCTATCAACTTGAACCAGATTAAATATTTGAGAACAACTATTTTGTTTGAATTGAATTGTTCCACCATCCAGAGACAATATTCTCCAAAGATAATAACAGCATCTAACACCAGAAAGGACAAAGTATGAGCTACAACATCGAACATCATTAATACAGTATCTTTTCCATTATTAATCCCCTGTTTCCCGTCCCTGTAAGAACTAGAAGATAGAATTCTTAAATGGTTGATTACAGAACTTGAGCAAAATAGAACTGCCCTGGATGGAAATCAAAGAGAAATAGCTACAAAATATTGCACTTTGTACCTCAAGTTGCTCAAGTCGTTCTCTTTCTTCCTGGGCAATCTCTTCCGGTGTCTTCGTTCGGTCGGATGGCCGAGCTCGCATATCTAATGACATTTCCTTTACAAGTTTGTCATAAGTATCAGGCTTGTCCTGTCACAAGCAGATCCAATTATGAGTCTGGCACTGACAAATGATCAAAGTTCACCAGATGAATTCGAAATTCTGACAGTGTTAAAGGTGGCCACAGAGCATAAGCTACAAAATGGAACCAATCACAAGGTAGATAACGACTGTTTTGACAGCTAACCACCGCAACAGAAGATACAAATTATCTGAGAATGATAAATATAAATTAATGGGGAAAAACATTATAACAGAACTCTACCTGAGCAAAAGTCTCTGCTTTCTCTGTGGCGGAGAATTTAGTAATCTTCAGAGGCTCTTTCGGGACACTCTGGTTGACGAGTGCCTTTAATGCACTCATCTTGCCAGGCTCAGTCAAAGAAAGTAAAGCTTCAGACTGGACTAAGGAAGTAAAATTTTTGTCCAAGTCTTCCATTAATTGCTCGTTCTCTTCCTTATCTTTTGCTTTTTGAGCCTGGTTAAAATTGAAGAATCAAAACGTTGTGTGATACAGCCTCAAGAATGAATCAACACATTAACAAGAAAAGTCCCCACCTTGAACAACTTGCTTTTAAATATAATCTCCTCCATAACTTCTTTTTTGCTTTTGTGCCTCTAAAGTCAAAAGCCATCAAAAGAAGACCCATCAGTATCTAGCATCAGTTGACAAATTATTGGCATGCATGATGCCAGTGCAAGTGCAACGGTGGGAAGATATCTGAAGTCATACCAACTTGACACCCATTGCTCTTTTTCACCATAAAAAAAATGCTAGAAAGTGGCATATGTCTAATCATGAGGGTAGCCCTGTAATATAATCAGGAAAATAAATTTTGGAACTTCATTGTTCTGGAAGATTTAGAAGAGGGAGTATAATATTGATGATCCAAAGATGCACCTTAACCCAAATTATCACATTGGCCCTCCATACGGATGCACAAGCATACATTAAGAGAAATAACTATTGCCTGATATCTCAAACTTAATGCAGGAGATGTTGCAGCTAGCACCCACGAGGATAGTTCCTAGTGCTAAAGCAGACACACACTTCAAGTGATGTCAAAGCAGTAAGTGAGATAACACGGTAAATCTCACATTCACTTCGCCTTCTATTCCATTTGTTTCAAGTGAATTCGCACCTTGAGTAGAGAGTTGTTTCAAGATAGATGACTTCTCTACAATAAGACAAGTTAGTGTTAGTAGATATCAATACTATCCAAAAGGAAAACAGCAAGAGTCATCATCAGCCAAGCCAAATGCTAATAAATCACAAGAATGGGCATTGACAAGGCTAACCAAAAGAAGAAAAAAAAGACAACAAAGATTGGACATTGAATAAATTACAAGAATGCACATAGACAAGGCCTTCACAAAAAAAAAAAGAAAAAAAGAATGGACACGGGCAAGATCATAAGTCAAAATCCAAGGGGATATTATTGTCAGTCAAAATCCAAGAAATGTCATCAATTCCACCCAGTCATTCTTACTATAAACTGCACCTCTCTAAATATTCACCTCATATAAAGCGGCTCTTTGGGAGGGAGACCTCTTATACGGAGGAAGCAAATCTAGATTCTTCATATGAATGACTTTTCACCATATATGAAGTTAACGTTCAACAATAATATAAGTAGTTTGCTTTCTTAAAACTTCTTCACTTTGGCCCCCCAAAGTCCTTCTAGATACATCCCCAAGTGCAAGGAAATAACTTCACTAATTCAATATCTATGTGTTGCATTCTGCGTTGCTAGTCTATCATTAAACCAATGCCTGCTCCAAATCATGCATAGTGAGGAGAATAAGGTATTCATGCTCGTAACAAGATCAAATAGAAACTATCAGATAGATAGAATCAAGTTCCTAAATCATTGGCCAATAGTACTTTAGCACGAAATTGCCAGTCATGACATACTGTAAGATCCAGCTGTTTCGGCACCACCACCATTGTCATCATCATCCGGCAACATTTCATCCTCAAAATCGTCCCTTCCCATAAATGCACCTGCTTCATATTCATGATCATCTTCTTCTCCATCAGATAAATTGTACTTGCTCTTTTTATTCAGTTTCAACTGCAATATAAAAGATACAATTACAACACTATGATGAACAGTATAGAGAGGTGAGGGAAACATTCCAATTTAATCTCATTAAACAAATCATTCAATCCTGCAGCAGTAGCCGAGCATGTTACGTACACAATACTGCACAATACGACGGGTTCCTCTCCTTAAATGAAAGGGAGTAATATCAACCCAAAGAGGACATCATCCCTGTTAAGTGCGCTGCAGAAAGTTCAAATACTTAGTTGCTTCATTGATTACAGCTTTGCAAAATGTTGGCCACACTTCAAGTTAGACACTTCTCGGCCACCACAACTTGACCCTTGCTACTTAAACGTGAGTAAGTTAAAGCAATCGGCATGCAAAATGTAGCAAGCTAATATCATCCCTTACCTTGTACTCCCGCTGAGATCTCAAAATAGCCTTTTCGAATTCCCCCATCCCTTCCTTATCCTCCCCAATCCGCTTATCCACAAAAACCGAAGCCTTGCCGCTCTGCTCATACTCCTTCAACAGCGTATTCTTCCTCTGCATTCAACCGAAACCCCCCAAGAAACCAACCAATCAAATAATCCGCACATAAGCACAAAAGCACACAGACAGAATGACTGAATCAACATAGGTGAATTGCCTTTTCGATTGCACGGGAGCGAGCGAGGCCGACGCGGCGCTCCTCGCCCTTGCGCTTCTTGCCGAGGATGTCGAACTTGCGGCGGGACCAGATGGTCTCGAAAGGATTGGGCTTCGGGGCTTTCACCTTCATGGCGACCGCATCGGGACGCGACTTGCTCTTGTTGTTCTTCTTCTTCTTCGTCCTGTTGCCGGAATTGGAGCTAGCGAACCCAGACATCTTCGCCATGTCGACGATTTTCCCGGTTGAAATTGGTCCAGGGGAGACGGTGACACGGAGGGTTTTAGGGTTTATGAGAGTTTTATCAGGAGGTGACCAGTTGAGAGATTGATTCCCAAATTGATGGTGACGGATGAACCAGGGGAGAGTCGGATCCGAACCCAATCCTCTTTATCACGGGTCATGAATTCCGGGTCGGAGCAAGAATGGATCGGATTCAATTTTCTGGCCGGCCCGTGTGTTGAAGGAAAAGGCGGTTGGTGATTGGGCCCGGACGATCCATTTGGTGTTAGGAGCTAAGCTTTGAGCGAAATTGATTTCAATAGGAAATTTAGCCCACCCCCAACCAATATAAAACTTGACGAATGGTGACCGTACGATCCTCCTCTCAGTATATCGATAAATCACAACCATCGATTTATCGCAACAACAATAATAACAAATAGAGGAAAAAAATTTAGCCTATTACATGATACCCCTCTAAATCTCAAAATTGGAAATAAAAATAAAATTTGTTTCTTTCGACAATTAAATGCGCATATGATTCCTATACTTTTAAGGGCAAAAGTTTGACTTTCTCAGATTCAATTTGTTTTGTGAAAAATGGATGATTTGGAAAATATTGACCTTCAAGCGATCCCTTATATCGGTTGAAATAATTAGTCAACGAGAGATATTTAATTATCGACAATAATTTATGTCTCAATATTTTTGTGGATAATGAAAATATTTTCGGCTTTTCATTTTGTGTGCAAGACAAGCGATCGTTTTTAGGAAAATACTTCCAAATCATTCATTTATCGCTAGACAAACAGAGCTTAAGGTTAATACTTTTTCACTCAAAAAATTATTATTTTTACCGGCGGTTAAAATATGTCGAGACACCAAAGAAAGAGCATGATCCTCGTCGGAATGCAAATATTCAATAGATATATAGTTTGCTTAGAGACAGTTGCATTTTGTTAGTACTATTCTTAGTCAAGTAACCAACCTTGTTATGTCTCTCTTTGTTCATTTCTTTTGGTTGTAAGTTGCATAACTTCTGTCAGGTTCTAGCCTCTAGGAGCAACTTTCTTGCTTTGTTTAGGCAATTATAATGTTTGGTTGAGTATATGGCTTGTCTCCAATGTTATGATGTTTCCGATTTCAATTGTATGTAGAAGCAAAGATGTTTAGGGCGTCGTAACATCGATTTGAATGCTAAAATCTGAGTTTTAGCACCCTCCAAAAGGTATGCTTATTCATCGAGCCCTACATGGAAGAAAAGAGCGGAACTAAAACTCATAGAATCTGTTTCTGATTTGAGGTAAGTTTTCTTTTTAATCGAAAGAAATATTCCGTTCATTAATCAGGATGATACTCTACATAGAATGCTTTCAAGTCTAACAATTCCCACCTAACCGTAGAAAAAAGCAAATATCGAAAAGCAAATAACAAAGCATATTTTACAGTTAGAAGCACACTCTCATCCTTCAAGACTAGATTTGCTACCATAAAAATTCGGCGGTTGATCACCAGATTCAGTGATGAGTACACATCGAGAACTCCAAAACAGCATTTGCAATGGCTTGCGGTGGGCGTCTACGTTCGACGTCGCATCACAATCGTCCAACAGTAACACCAACATTAGTATGTTGTTGAAAGAATACATATCAAATACATGTAACGAGCTCTCAAATATATATCGAGATCTAGTTCGAGAAACTAAAATCCTGGATCTAGACTTAAATCTAAACTAGAAGGAGAGACCGGCCTAATCTCGGAGAGTTTATGGAGCCACGTCACAAACATCCTCATCAGTGATTGTCGACTGGATGAATGGCCAAACTTGTCAATTTTTTCACTAAGTTGATCGGGTTCCTAAAAATTCTAGGTGTCATGGAGAAATCATCCAACCATATATAGTAAGGAAAATTGGTCCGGCTGCGAAAATCAAATTTCTATGGCCTTGGGTTTTAGTACGTGCACGCAAGTCCGCGACACTCTTTCCATACCACATTCCTGGAGTAAATCCTTTGAATGCATTTATTGGTTCATCGGAAAACGATTTAATCAATGGAAAACACTTTCCGGTCAATGAAAAACACTTTTCGGTCAATGGAAAGTTTATTTACAAAATCATAAAAGTGAATTCCCTAATTTGAAGAAGTGAAAACACTTTTCAGAATTGCTCGTCTTTAATTTTTTAATTTTTTAATATTGTATTTAATGTTTTAATATTATATTATTTTCTTTTTGTTTTTTTTCTTTTTTTTTCTTTTTCATTTTTTATTTTCTCTTTTTTTTTCTTCCTCCCTCCCTACGATTGGCCACTGGCCGATCCCGGCGAGCTCGGCCGTCAGATCTGGTGACCTCGAGGCTTGCCAACGGCCTTGGACTAATCTGGCGCCATCGAGGATCGTTGGTGGCCTCGGACAGATCTGGCGAGCCTCGAGCTCGCCTTCCGTTGGCGAGCTTGACTTCACCCATGGCCATCGGCGTTGCATAAGGACAAACAAAGAAGCAGAAGGAAGAAGGAAGAAGAAGAAGAAATAAAGAAAAAGAAATATAATATGTAATATAATTTAAAAATTAGATTTTTCTTTTTTGCCTAAGATAAAGTCATGAAAGTGAAATCATTTTCCAAATGAAAATCAAACACCAAAAAACGTTTTCCATCACATATCACCAAACAAAGGAAAACAAACTGTTTTTCGAAAAAATGATTTCTCGAAAATCATTTTCCGAAAAACGACTTCTGAGAAAATGTTTTCAATGAAACAAACGCACCCCAATAAGTAATTTTAATAGTATTTGTGAAATTCAAGCAAACATAGAGGATCAAATTCCCTAGGGACCACTTTTAGGGCGGCATGATGACTATTCTGTTTCTCTATTTTTCTAATTTGTCTATTCTCAATAACAGGTTTAGAACAGAAATCCATTTGATAATGCAATTTTCTTTTTCTATTTTCAGGACAAAAATTTTAGCCTAGAAATAGATTTGTAATATTCTCTATTTCTGGAACAGCAACAGAAATAAGAACCCTTCTCGTTGACCATCCCTGTCAGCCGGTCGTCGGTCCCCGGCTGCCTGTAACCGTTTGTTGTCCGCCGATCGTCGGCCCCCGGTCGCCTACCGCTGATCCCCTGTCGCCGTCCGCCGATCGCAATAGTAGCTCCGCCTCTCATCGCAACCCTAACCTCTATCACAATCGTAAAAATCGAATTTCTGTTCTGGGAATAAAAAAATTTATCGTTATCAAACGCGTTTCTCTACTAAGAAACTTGTCCAGGGAATAGAAATTGTTTTCAGGAACTTAATGGTTATTATTCGCGGCCCTTAACATCTTTCCCTCCCTTTTTTCCCCGTCTAGCTCCCTTAGAAGTCCTACTAGAGTCCTTGCATCGACATCATCATCAGATCTCACTCATCAACTTGGGTGGTCACCAACAAGATAAGCCGCATGGAGCTTTGCCTTATTTTCCAAGGGACACTCGGATTCAGACGACAATTGCTTTATAAAATGCAGCACTCTAAGTGCAGCTAGTATGGCCACGTTACTCCATTTTGACCTAAAAGAAGGATAAGCCTTTTGAACTCAGAAGAGGAGGCATAGCTTTTGCGCAGACAGATTCACTTCACAGATCACAACTCTCATCACTTCAATGTGGATTTTGCTTTCGGAATGAGCTTCGAAACCCACGAACTCTCATCGCACATGTTCATCTTATCTCATCCCTCCTCTTTATGGGTAGGTAAAGCACTGGCCAACTCAAACTGAGTGCCCATTTCAGCTGGGGAGGGGCCTGTAGCTCGAGCCAACCAGACCACTGATGACCACTTTGCGGTGACATGAAGGGACAGACTCGGGTCGTGTCCCATCTGGACCTGGCACAATGAGCAATTCCTGTTGGGTCGTGTAGGTCCGATGAACTTGGAGGAGACATGCACACTGAATCAAGACTCAGATTGGAGATGATCAAACTATCTACGAGTTGAGGATATGGGGATGTAACTAGGGTTTGATGAGGGAGTTGGGAAAGCTCCACTTTGTATCTATTTAAATATGTCCCTTTTCCAGCTATTATTCCATTTCGGAATGGCAGTTTATGTCTAGCTAGCTCATCAGCCAACAATCCATATGTTATCGTAAATGGTTTCTAAGCTTAAACCACATTGAGCTCATTTCGCGAAGGATATGACAAATCCTAGAAATAGCATGAGATCACTTAAGCAATAGAAACATATCGTCGGTCCAGATTTGGATCGAGCTTGATCTCCTTTTACTCGACCGAGCATTGGACACAATTAACATCAATCGATCTGTGGCCACATCCATTGAACAATAGTGACAGGACACTATTTTAGGCTCCCAGCATTCATTCCCTTCAATATGAAGGACAAACACATGTATTTTGTGGCATTTCCGACACAAAGAAGAGAAATTCACTTCTCGAGGACTCCTAATAACGACACTAGGCCTTCGTTTCCAATGGGGACTTTTTCGGGACACTGAACGGGAACACGAGGGGGCGACATTAGATGGGACTCACGGACGAACC
The DNA here is from genome assembly GCA_029784005.1 of Lenwebbia sp. NSW1173648. Taxonomy (NCBI): domain Eukaryota; kingdom Viridiplantae; phylum Streptophyta; class Magnoliopsida; order Myrtales; family Myrtaceae; genus Lenwebbia; species Lenwebbia sp. NSW1173648. The sequence goes on from JARCGZ010000011.1 coordinate 6,882,058, forward strand.
AAGGCCATAGAAGCTGACTTTTACAACTCATGGTGCCTAGCAAAAGAAAGCAACGGAACATCGCAGGCATATGTATCTATCCGAAAGATAAGAAAGAAAGAGAATAAGAGATCGACCCCGAGACAAACTATGACATGCGTGTCGGTTTTCGCCTTGCGGGTGGCGAACCAAGGCCGGGGCAATTTTCCGTGCGGCGACAAAACGTGTCGCGTGCGCTTTTCGAGCTCCGTGACCCCAAACTAATCCTATCCTAAAAACCATTCTATTTTTTTTTTTACGTGAACTCGATCCCACGAGTGATGTGATCGACGCGATCAAGCGGGAGTGCGAAGAAATTTTGCCTCAATTGGGTTTTTTTTTTTTTTTTTGTGTGTTCTTGGTCGGGCCGCATTTGGGTTTTTTATGAACATGTAATTGTTCGGATTTAATGAGGCTATGGTTGGTGTTTGGACAAAAATTCGGTCGATCCTATCGTGGTGTAACTCGGATTTAATTGTGGGTCCTCGATGGAGGTCTGATATGGGGCACCGCCGCACCAGATAGGGCTGGTCAATTGAGCTTGTTTCCTTCTCTCAACCTGGCGATGTGAATGGCATACGATGCTTCGAGAGGCATTGGCCTGCTTATCAGGATCAGACTAGAAATGTTCACATTTAACTACGTTGTCTAGCTTCTTAAGTCCAGGGCCAAGTTTGGCAAACAAAGGCATGGTTATAAAGGACGATATCCAACATGATTTTAACATCCATGTAACCCGGATAACAAAACTGTAGGCCTAGGGTTGAGATTAATCGGATTTGTTGTCCGGGTACGACTTTTCATGTCCGGGCAAAAAATCGAAGGAAAAAAAATTATGAGCAACGTAATAACGTTAGACAGTAATGCGGTAACTATCTGAGAAACACCATCTCCGCCCATCGATGGTGGTGGACTTCATCGATTTAGCAGCGACATCTATTAATCGGCTATTATCTCAGCTCTCTCTCTCTCTCTCTCTCTCTCAGAGGTTGTCCCCTATGCTCATCGGACCAAACAGTTCTCCGTTTTTCATTGATTTTCCTAATCTCTCGGATTTTTCTTTTCGATTCAAATCTAGTCTTATAACTACTAGACTCACAAAACACTCCACAAGACAGGCCATACATATTGGGAGCGATTTGCTGTCATTTTCTGAACACCACTATCCGGTAGATGTCTTATCCTCAATCCTATCCAATCCTGTTAAGAAAACTCAATCCACCAAACACAACTTCAGATGGCGAGGACGAGATGCATTTTAATGTATCATAGGGCTTTAATTAAGTATAGTCTTTTGTCATCTAACGGTAGAATGGTTAGGAATTGTAATTCCTTGACCTAGTGAAGACGGTTCGATTTTCTTGCGCCCGTGGTAATAAGGTACCACCTTAGTCAAGTACGAATCAGCAGCTGTATCCGACTTACTCGTGGGGCTACTGCATAGAATTGTCGGAATCGCTATGGTTAGTTTTTGTTGGGATTTGGCGTACTACCACAACGAAATATAGTGTAAAAGCGAGAAAGAGAAATCGACACACAAGGTTTATCGTGGCTCATCCTTAAAATTAGGGCTACATCCAGCAGAGAATTCCACTATAATTAACACATCGCACCTCTCCATTATATCACTCAATTACAAGCGAAAAAGAGCATATATGGTAGTAAATATTCATGGGCCCAAGCCCAAATTACTGAAAAAATATGAATTCAAACTATAAAAATCATATAGCGCCGACCCCCCGGACCCCCACACGCTCATCAAAGAGGGGCCCCCCCTACTTTCCTATCATGAGATTTGCAGGTATATTTGATATTATCTTGATTACAACATTATGATAAGAAGGTGATGCTTCTAACTATTAGTTTTCGGTCACGATTGAATTGATATTGATATTCTTGTCCACTTATGGTGTTTTGAAGTTTGAACTCTAAATATAAACTACGAGTACCGAGACCATTTGTCTTCTATCCATATTTTTTCACACCAAAACATCAATTTTCCCATAAGGCTGCCCTGATCCATGATCTGCAAACTGACAAAATGCTTCTGAACTCGAGCAGAAAAGGTTTGCCTTTTGCAGTTCACAAACTCTCGCATGAGGTTTCTACACGCAACTTTTCCTGAAACATATCAGCAGAAAAAGATTCAATCAAGAGGGTCGACAGTGAATGATCACAACACCTCAAGGTCTGTGTGTCTTGGTCCTGGATTGGTGTTGGGCCAAATTGTGGTGATGACTGATGAAAGAGCAAAGGGGCCATCGCCATTCAACCTCTCGAAGCTTAGGGGCTATTCCCCAAAATCCAGGGCAAAATATAATTGCTGTTGGATATTGACAGGACCATAGTATGGTTAATGCAACTGTCGAGATCAGATCATCTTTAGTTTCCTCCGGTCTGGTGTTGGCAAAATTTGCTTGCTTGGGTATATTCGTTTTCAGTTTGGTCTGATGTCCTGTTGTTGGAAAACTCAAAAGACTTTTCGTATTTCAAGGAGACTCTTCGTAACCCAAGTTCATCTTGATACTTGGAATCTAGAGAGTTGTTACCTAGGAGGTTATGTCTTTTAAGATAGCTTTTAATGTTATGAATTTAGACGTATCTGTTCATGTGTCTAGAGTAGATGAAGAGTCGGGTGTTAATCATATATATATGTGTGTCTTGTAATCATTTTTAACAAGTGAATACAATAGAATATCCGTTACAAATTTCCTTCTTCCAACATTTGGTATCAAAGCCAATTTGGCTGAGCTAGTTTGGCTAAGTTTTGAAAGATCTTGTGTTAGATGGCTTCTGTAAGTAGTGCCGAGAATGTCCAACCTCAACTCCCAAGGTTTGATGGGAAGAATTTTGAGCATTGGAAGATCCAGATGGAGGTGTTGTTCGGATTCCAGGAGCTGACCGAGATTATCGAAGAAGGATTCGTCGAGCCGGAAGCAGCGGCAGATTCAACAACGGAGGAGCGGAGGACGATAAAAGAAAATAGCAAGAAAGATCGTAAGGCTCTCTTTTACATCTTTCAAGCGATAGATTCGTCAATCTTTGAAAAAGTGGCGAATTCAAAGACGGCGAAGGAAGCGTGGGATACTCTCATCAAAATTTACAAAGGCGTTGAGAAGGTCCACAAGGTTCGGCTTCAGACTCTTCGTCGACAATTCGAGCTCCTTCAGATGGAAAAGTCGGAGTCCATTTCCGACTATTTCTCTCGAGTATTGGCTCTTGTCAATCAAATGAAGGCCAATGGTGAGACTATTGGTGATCAACAGATCGTGGAGAAGATTCTTCGGACGCTAATGTTGCAGTTCAAATATATTGTGACTTCCATCGAAGAATCTCGTGATCTCTCAGTTTTGATCGTGGATGAGTTGATTGGCTCTCTACAAATGCACGAGCAACGACTCAAGGAGAAGTCCAAGACGGTGGAGGAGGCTCTACAAAGCCAGTTGGTGTTGCCCGATGAAAGGAAAAATCCTTCGACAGAAAAGAAAGATAAAAGGCGGCAGGAGAAGCAACCTCGACAACAAACAGATAAGTCCCATATTCAGTGTTTTAATTGTAAAAAGTATGGGCACTATAAATCTGAGTGTCAAAGCAAAAGGATTGGTGGTCAAAAGTTTCATGCTAAGGTAGCAAAGTCTGTCGATAGATTTGTCGAAAGCAATGATGAGCATGGTAATGCTCTTTTATTCACGTGTGATGCTTCGGTAGAGAACCAGAAGAATGTTTGGTACTTAGACACTGGATGCAGTAATCACATGTGTGGTGAGAAGAAGTTATTCTCGAATTTCGATGACACCTTTCGTTCGGAGGTGAGGTTCGGGAATGATGCAAAATTTCCTATCATGGGAAAGGGGAGCATTAAAATCAAGACGAAGGATGGGTTGGTTCAAACCATTTCCGATGTCCATCATTATGTTCCTGGTCTTCGAGAGAATCTCCTGAGCATGGGATAGTTGTCCGAGCGAGGCTATCGCATGATCATCAAGGATGAGATTTGCACGATTCATGATGGCAAAGGAGGATTGATTGCGAAGGTAAAAATGGCTCGAAATCGCCTTTTTCCTTTGTATATTAATTATGCTACGTCATGTTTTAGTGCCTCGATGCAAGATTCTTCATGGCTTTGGCACAACCGGTTCGGACATGTGAATTTCGACAGCTTGAAGCTGTTGTGTCGAAAGAAGATGGTACGAGGTCTGCCCGAAATTTCTTCTCCAAAGGAGATATGCGAACCATGCGTCATTGGAAAGAAATCCAGAGAAAGCTTCCCTTCGGGACAATCATGGAGAGCGTCGAAGCCATTGGAGTTAGTTCACTCCGATCTTTGCGGACCACTCGGTGAATCGTCGAATCGCGGGTACAGGTATTTTGTTACCTTCACTGACAATTTTAGCAGAAAAACATGGGTTTATTTCTTGAAGCAGAAGTCCGACGCCATCAATGCTTCCAAGGAATTCAAAGCATATGTCGAAAACCAAAGTGGGCACAAAATTCGGATTCTCCGAACTGATCGTGGCACAGAATATTTGGTTGGTGACGGCTTCTTCATGCAATGCAGCATCAAGCATCAATTGACAGCACGGTATACTCCTCAACAGAACAGAGTATCGGAAAGGAAAAACCGCACTATTGTCGATATGGTACGTACTATGCTTCGTTCTAAACATTTGCCGAAGCATTTCTGGGCAGAGGCTGTTGCTTGTGCTGTTTACTTGTTGAACAAATGTCCCACTAAAGGTCTTGAGTTCAAGACACCGACGGAGGTGTGGAGTGGTTGAATCCCTTCAGTTCAGCATTTTCGTGTGTTCGGGTGTATTGCTTATGCCCATGTGCCAAATGAGCTTCGTAAGAAGCTTGATGAGAAGAGGGAGAAGTGCATCTTTCTCGATTACAATAATGAAACCAAGGGTTATCGGTTGTATAATCCGGTAACGAAGAAGGTCGTGATCAGTCGAGATGTTACCTTCGACGAGGAAGGTGAGTGGACTTGGAACACGGAAGAAAAGAAGCAGTTTCGCTTTGTCCTAGATGAGGAGGAGACGGTTCAGCCCGATTCAGATAGTCAATCTGAACCAGTAGCGACTTCGATGGAACCAGGTTCGATAGCAGGGACTTCGACAGCAGTTACTTCGTCGAATTCTGTCGAAAATCCTATCGAACATCTTGCTGAAAGTTCTTCACGTCCACGGCGAGAACGAGTTGTGCCAACTCGTTTGAGGGATTGCGTTTTGTCGAACGATGATGATCCCTCTGATGAAGAAATTATCAATTTTGCTCTCTTTGCAGATTGTGATCCGACAAAGTTTCAGGAGGCTTCCCAAGATGATGATTGGGTTCGTGCGATGGATGATGAGATCCATGCGATTGAGAAAAATGATACGTGGGAGCTCACTTCTCTTCCAGAAGGCAAGTAGTCCATTGGCGTAAAATGGGTCTATAAGACCAAGTACAAGCCTATGGTGATGTTGATCGGTTGAAGGCTCGTCTCGTAGTCAAGGGTTACAAACAAAAACCCAGGATTGACTATTTTGAGGTATTTGCTCTGGTTGCTAGAATGGATACCATTCGTATGATCTTTGCCTTGGCTGCTCAGAAACGTTGGAAAATACACCAGATGGATGTCAAGTCCGCATTTCTCAATGGCGTACTTGAGGAGGAGGTGCATGTGGATCAACCTGAGGGCTATGTCAAGAAAGGACAAGAGGGCTTTGTCTACAAATTGAAGAAAGCTCTTTACGGCCTCAAGCAAGCCCCGCGAGCATGGTATACCAGAATTTATTCTTATTTTCTGAATCATTGTTTTACTCGATGTCCTTATGAGCATACTTTATATGTGAAGATTGGCTTGAACGGTGAGTTGCTCATTGTTTGCTTGTATGTCGATGATCTCATATTTACTAGAGATTGTCAAGAGATGATTTGTGACTTCAGGGAGGTTATGACTCATGAGTTCAAGATGGTAAACATGGGTCTAATGTATTACTTTCTCAGCCTTGAAGTTACACAATCGGAGGATGGTATTTTTATTTGTCAACAAAAGTATGCCAAGGATATTCTTGAGCGTTTCAAGATGGCTACTTGTAAACCAATCAACACTCCCATGGAAGAAAGGTTGAAGTTGACAAAAGACGGAAGTGGTTCCGAAGTCGATCCCACTTATTTCAAGAGGCTAGTTGGAAGTCTGAGATATTTGACTTCTACTCGGCCAGATCTTGTTTTTAGTGTTGGGATGGTAAGCAGATTTATGGAGTCTCCTAGATAATCACACTTACAGGCAGCGAAAAGAATTCTACGATACATTAAAGGTACTGTGAATGATGGTGTATTCTACACTGCTTCTAGTGTTTTTCAGCTTGTGGGATATACAGATAGTGATTGGGGAGGTGATATTGGAGATAGGAAGAGTACTTCCGGTTATGTTTTCTCTTTAGGAAATGGAATTTTTTCCTGGTCTTCGAAGAAGCAGCAGGTGGTTGCTTTGTCCAGTGCTGAAGCGGAATACATAGCAGCGGCTTATTGTGCTACTCAAGCAGTTTGGCTGCGTTCGATGCTTGCTGAGTTACAGCATAAGCAGGAGCATTCGATGGTGATTTATTGTGATAACAAGTCAGCAATTGCCCTTGCAAAAAATCCAGTCTTCCATGGAAGAAGCAAGCACATCGATATAAAGTACCACTTCATTCGAGATCTAGTAAAGTCCGAGGAGATTGTGCTGCAGTATTGCAAGTCGGAAGACCAAGTGGCTGACATGTTCACTAAGCCGTTGAAGACGGACTCCTTCCTTAAACTCAAGAGAATGATCGGCATGGTCAAGATGAGCTCGGCTTAAGGGAGGCTGTTGGAAAACTCAAAAGACTTTTCGTATTTCAAGGAGACTCTTCGTAACCCAAGTTTATCTTGATACTGGGAATCTAGAGAGTTGTTACCTAGGAGGTTATGTCTTTTAAGATAGCTTTTAATGTTATGAATTTAGACGTGTCTATTCACGTGTCTAGAGTAGATGAAGAATATATATATATATATATATATATATATATATATGTGTGTGTGTCTTGTAATCATTTTTAACAAGTGAATACAATAGAATATCCGTTACAAATTTCATTCTTCCAACACGTGTTCTTGCGGGGAATTCTATGCTTGCACGAGTGATGGCACGAGTGCAGGCCGACACAAAAGAAGATGGAGCTTTTCTTTATGGACCTAAATGAAGTGATTGCTAGCTAATCTCTTTTCAGGATTTAATATTGTGAAAATCCTCGCAGATTCTTCTTAACAAGTATTCTCGAAGCACTTGCGATTATTTACACGGTAAATTTATATCTAAGAAACGGGTTATCAGCTCTTGAAATTCCCACCAATTACGTGCAAGCTTTTATGGAGCACCTCCATCAAGTTATTAACACTTAAAAAGTATCCTCTTTTTATCTTGTTCTTTTATAGTCAAAAGTTGCCTTTCACTTTTGCTTTTTTCGTTTGTTTCTCATCCTCGTCACTTCAAAGCAATTTCCAAACAAGACATAGAAAAAACTCTTTCTTACAGAAAATTTTCATTTATCTTTTTTAAGTTGTTGATCATTGATGGTACTTCTTATTTTTTGAAGAAAAAAATCTTGATGTGTTTGTAATACTCAGACATTCTAGCAAGTTACATAGTTGTGTCCCAAACTCATATCCCCCAGAAGTGCTTTGTTTCACATAACTTATAGGTTGTGTGATTTTGTTTCACCAACATTCACACACTTGTATCTCCACTAATCTCTTCTCATGTGTGTCTTTGATGTTAAAATTTTTATTCTAAATATCCTTTTGAACCATGTCTCAACTCAAATCTCCATCTTAGCCTAGCCAAACCCGGCAAGAACCAAATTCCAACTCCTCTTGAATCACCGTCTTCCGCCTGATTCAAGATTCATCCGAAGTTTCTTCCATGAGATATCCACAAAATGTCCATACACATTGAGGGTGTGGCCCATGCAATCAGCCACAAGCTCTGATGCCACTTCTTGAGAGCGAGCAGTAGAACCACTCATACTCTCATACTCGGGAGATCACCAAGAAGAAACTCGATTTCGAGCTCGTTTACATTTGTAGTTCAATTCGAGCCGATTAATATATTCTCTTGCCCATTAATTGCTTCTCACAAAAATGAAATCCTACTTCCTAATCAAACTTGACATGTGGCAACCGTCCTTCTAAATCACTCTTACTAACAAACGTGCACATGCATTGCAAGTATACAAAAAACCACACTTGAAAGACCAAATGAAACTAGCTTCTTATGTAATATTTAAATCATTTAATAGTGAACATAAGCTATATGGACAAATATATACAATACAAAGAAACTGAATAATCACATGTAGAGAGATAAAGGGTATTTCAACATTTGAACTCTTCGGGAAGGTCGTCTTAGGATGGAAAAAAACTAAATTTCAAAATTGGAAACAAGCGAGAGGATCAAAATAGAACTATCGACTTACACATATGTCGATGGGACTCTTTATTTTACATTATGATACAGATATAGAGTTGAAGCTCAAAATCACAAGAACACATAGCTAGGTATTCAATCAAATTCCATTTCTAAACTTTTTGAATCTAGATAAATAGATGTAGTAGCCTTTTTAGACACAGAGATCAAGGAAGATGCAAATTTGGAGCATACCCCCTTTTTCTAAAGGCTCCATCACCGGCGCAGTAAGTGGAGGCATGCAAATATGGCTGGGCCATGCTTGGTTTGCTTTGCTTTTGCAAAAAAATTAAAGAAGAAGTCGATATCAGTGCCAAAAACATTTAATGTTCCAGGAATCAGATGCACTAAATATATATTCACGAATAGGATGGGATTCTTGTATGACTCCTTTGGATGTTTATTCGGGGTACTTACGTCATATAATCCATCGTATTAGAAACACAATCAAATTTGCGCAAAGCATCATAATGAATACCTTCATTTAGAGAAAATTACCAAAAAAATCTTAAATTAGTTGTAATTGTGCCAATTCAGTCCTAAATCTTTTTTTTGGCCAATTCAGTCCTAAACTTTTTGCATTTGTGTCAATTCAGTCCTAAATCTTTTGCATATATGCCAATTCAGTCCTTTCAGCCAATTTTAGTCGGAAATCGCTGGCGTGGCATGGCCGGCGCCGACGTGGCAATTTTTAATAATATTTTTCGAATTTTTATATTTTATGTATTTATTTTTATTTTTTCTTTTCTTTATCTTTCTTTTTTGTTTCTTCTCTTCTTCCTCCAGCCGGTTGCTGGACTTAGGCGAGCATTGGCGACAACGAGGTCGGGCCTCGCGAGGGGCGGCAAGGCCTGACCTCACTACCCCTAGCGAGTTCGACCTCGTCGCCCATGGGCGATATCAACCTCGCCGTCGGCAGTGGTTGGCTGGACGAAGAAGAAAAGAAAAAAAAAAAGAGAAATAAAAGAAAAAAGAGAGAAATAAAAAAGTTCAAAAAATATTAAAATATTATTAAAAATTGCCACATCAGCACTGACCGCGCCATGTCAGCATAAAGGACTGAATTGGCACAAATGCAAAAGATTTAAGACTGAATCGGCAAAAAAAATGATTTAGGACTCAACTAGCACAATTGCAATAGGTTTAAGACCTTTTTTTTTTTTGGCAATTATCCCCCTTCATTTACCAATGAAATCTAAGCTTCGGTTGTGTTGGTTTTAAGGACAGAGTTTTTCATAAATTAATTTTTCGAAATTTCACGTGTTTGGTTTATTAGAAATGACTAGTCAACGCAAAATTATATTAACGCAAAATAAATTCATACTTCAAATTAGAAAAATGGATTCCCAATTCTAAATAGGGAAAAGCATAAAAGTCTTTTAATAAACGCTCTTCTTCACTTTCTTTACTTTTCTTCGTCGAGGCTCGGTCCCTTTTTCACCTTCTTGAAGGTGCGCTCTTAGTTCGCTCTTTGCGGATGAAAAAACGCACTGACTCACAAAACACGATCCCCATTTTTCAAATAAAATCCAACACCTGAAAACGTTTTCGAACATACTTTTTCAGCATACTACCAACAAATGAGAACTAACCATTTTCCATGAAAAAAAATCATGAATTTTTCCAAAAAATAAACACACTCTTCATCTATGTCTTGTTGAGATTCGTGTGTAAGTTATGTTAGAAAGTCCCACTTCGGAGAATTAGTGAAGTGTGGAGCAATTAATACATCATAATTGTCACATAATTCGTCAGCTTAAACTTTTGAGTAATGGTTGGTTCAACCGTATATGTTGACAAGCTTGAATTTGGACTCTCCTTTGACAATCTCCCCACGGACTTCTACCGTGCACTTTCAGCGTGTCTTAATTTACGAATGCGGGCCGAATAAAAGTCCCACTAGAATAGGCATGCGTGTACTTCAGTGCTTAGGGTAAATTTAAGTAAACTTGTTCCCTTCAGAGATAACATCAAAATATTCAACACCTGAGATCTGTCTTGATCTTCCATTTTTCTTCTTTTTTTTCCCTTTTTTTCCCCCTCCTCTCTTCTTCTTCCCCAAGATGGCAAGGAGAGTGTGCACCGATGCACCTCCAGCCACTGCAGCCGCCACTACCATAACCGCCCCCACCTTCATCTAAATTGAACACACACACACACACACACACACACACACACTCTCTCTCTCTCTCTCTCTCTCTCTCTCTCTCTCTCTCTCTCTCTCTCTCTCTCTCTCTCCTCGTCCTCCTCCTCCTCCTCCTCCTCCTCCCCCAAGATGGCCGAGGTCGTATCCGTAGTAGGAAACGGTGACGGAGCCGCCATAGAGGGTGTGAGGCTGAGAGGGTGAGATGGAGCAAAGAGAGAAGGGAAAATGACACAAATTGCCATGAACTTTAACTCAATATTCAATGTCGTCCTTATACCTTTAATTAGTTCAATTTGATCCTTGAACTATTAGTATATGTTCTTTCTTTTTTCTTTTTTTTTGTCAAACTATTAGTATGTGTTCAATGTAATCATTCTGTATACTCAAACGACAATTAAATGCTATTTAATGATGTGTATAATTTTATATGTTGAGTTTGTTTTTCAAAAATGATGAGTCAATATGTCCATCTTTTTATCTATTCACTTTAGAAAAGAAAAAAATTAGGGCGCTAAAATGTCCATCATTAAATGATGATGTGAATTATAATATCCTGTTTTGAGATTAATATCTTACTTGAATAATCTACAATAACTTTTTTTTGTCCACCGTTCAACCGTAACGGACTGGAAGCCACGTCAGCAGATTTTGTTAATTTACATTAGTGAAAATAGTTTAGGGACTAGATTGAACATTTACCAATAGTTTAAGGACCATATTGGATGAATCAAAAGTTCAAGGACGACATTGCACATTGGACGAAAGTTCAAAATCATTTGTGTCATTGTTGGTAGAGAAAATTGGAGGCTAGGACTTGATTGGTGCCTTTTTTTCACAAATATGATGGTATGTTGATAATTTTAGAATATTCAGAAAGATGTAGCCTAGATCGACCAGAGGAGGTAAATCGAAGTTTCCTCGCCAGATCTAAAGCAGTACAATTTATATTTCTCTTACAATGGCTATGCATGGGCTATTGGATGCTTTTATCTTCCCACTGTTCCTTAAGAATTTCCAATCCAAGCATAAGGGAAAAAAAAAATTAAATGGGGATTGTCCATAGTACAATAATGAAAATCGTGCCACTGGTATTTCTTCGTGACTGAATACAAATCGTCGTAAAATGTTAATTTTTATTAGTTTACGACATTCCGTTGTATTTATACCGCAATAATGTTGCAAGAAAATTGCACAGTACAATATTGTGCCATAGAACATCCCAAATTGAATAGGAATTCCTTATAACTTCACAAGCAAAAACTGAAATATACTTTCTCATTACTCTTTTTAACATGTAGGGGATACGGATGGGTGCACATGATGTCTGTCCTGGAAAAACAAAAATGGTGGGACACCATGAAAAATTCCTCATCACTATCATGATCATCCAGACCATCATAGATGCATCAATGCCACTAGTAAAATCCAAGTCCAACCCTAGAATCCAAGGTTCTTCACAGATCATTGCCCCCCATCATCCCCAACATCACTTCTGCTAATTCATATCTCAGAAGCATAAAATCATGACAGCTTGTTCCCTTCTGCCCCCACAGCACTTTCTTCATAAATGAAAAAGCCAAAAAGGGAAAAAAAATAAAAAAATCCATCATGTGTGGTTCTCTCTTTCCAAAAATCTCTAATGGTAACCTATTTATACAGATCTAAGCAAATTTTAGGCCAAAAATACAAGGGCTTTGCTAAGCCTTCAGGCGATTATAAGAGTAACGACATGTTGTGAGTCACAAATTCTTGAACGAGTCGACTCCACAATAATTTTAAATTATTTGTTATATGTTCTTTTTGTGGCCCAAAATAAACTGTTAATCTTACAGCAGATCAATGATATTTACATAATCATTTCTCAAAATAGAATACTCAATACGTGACATATCTTGATAAGGTCGTGGACTACATAAAATATGAGTGAAAAAATAGGCGGGTTACCCAATATTGATGTGATTACCTAATATTACATAGACTAGTTTTCTAATATGATGGACAGATATGAATAACAGCTTACAAAATATGTTGGTAAATGTATATTATTAGGTGATTGACTTGACCCATTAACAAATCGAAGTCAATTATTACTCATCATACACTGTATTATGAACAGTGAAGAACTAACCATTTTTTTAAAGGCCACCTTATTCCCACCTCTCAATCATTCCCAATCGCATCATTGATTTATTTCTCTCCACACAACCTCACAAATTCTCACTTTTTTCTAATTCTTATGATCTCCATTCTCCCCCACATTTCTCTTCTCATCATAAGTACCTCCCACGCCTTACAAACACAGTAACCTTTGAAAAAAGAAGGAAAGAGAGGAATATCGGAGTCCTGGCGATAGTCATGTCCATCACTCCATGTCCAGATGCCGATAGGACGATCAGCCGGAAATCGCTCCACCGGAGGAATGACTCCGGCGAGCTCGACGTGTTCGAGGCTGCCGGGTACTTCTCCGGCTACGGCGACGTCGTTTCCGGCTACGACGCCACGACCTCGGTGCAGAAGGCGGCAATGGCGAGAGATCAAGAAAGGCAAGCCAATTCTAGAGGAGGAGGAAGAATGAGCTTAGACGTGCCGATGAAGCATCAGCACCATCATCATCAACATCACCAAGTCGTCGCTCACCAACACTTTCATCTCGTCCCAAGCGAGAACAAGCAAACGAAAGAGAAGAGCAAGATCACCAAACCGCGGCAACCGAGCTCGCCCGGGGGGCGGCTCGCGAGCTTCTTGAACTCCCTCTTCAGCCAGTCCTCTTCGAAGAAGAAGAAGTCGTCGTCGTCGAAGCCTTCCTCGACGCAGTCCATGAAGGATGAGGACGAGAGCCCCGGGTGGAGGCGGCGAAGGAGGAGCAGCATCAGCCATTTCAGGAGCTCGAGCGCCGTGGCAGATTCAAAGTCGGTGTATACCTCTTTGAGCTCCGGGTCCAAAACTCCTCCAGCATACATACTAAACACTCCCAACAAATCGTATAAGGAATTCAGAAGCTACTCTGATCACAAGCAAGTGGTGGTTTCGAAGAATAACCGCGACGGCGAGCACGTGAAAGTGCCGAACTTGGGAAACGACGCCGTCTCAGGAAACAAGAGAAGCAACGACCTGAGTTGGTTGGACGAGAAGTTCAAGCTGATAGAACCGAGCTCGGAGAAGAAGAAGAAGAGTTTTGGCAACAATGGTTTCAAGAAACATGCATCAGAGAGCACAGAAGTGAAGAGATTCGATGAGGAAGAAGAAGAGGATGGCGCAGAGAGCGACTCGAGCTCCGATCTGTTCGAGTTGCAGAATTACGACCTCGGAGGTTACTGCTCGAGCGGGTTGCCGGTATACGAGACCACTTGTATTGAGAGCATCAAGAGAGGATCATCAGCAACAGCAACAACAGTTTCTGGTGCTGCATTTTGACTTGTAATTAGCGCCTTTCAATTGCGGTTAATCAATCTTGATTTTTGGATACTCTTTTGTCAGTATCGTGTCCCTAGAGTTTTGCTTTGTTTTTTTTTTTTTTTTTTACTGCTGATGATCAGCATCTTTGGAAGTCCTCTTTTGATTGATGTACAGATGATAATCGTTTGTTTCGTTTTGCTTGTCTGTTTACCCAAATTCTTCTCTGGTTTTCGTCTTAATCACATAGTTAAAGATCCCTCCTGATGGCTGATTATTGAGAATCGCGAAAAATAAATTATTACATTAGACTTAGTTTATTATATACATAAGCAAAATGACGCGACAAATTGCAAACAGACATTTTAATAAACGGGTCGCATCTAAAATTTAATTAAAATCTACCCCGTTTTCAAATTATCTCGATACATCTAACAATACAAGAAATAACACAAGCAATGTTTTCCATTTTTTGGTATGAACATTAGAGTGGCTTTATTGAAGATATGTGTCATGATGCCGAGATCTGATACCAGATTAAATTAATGAGGGAACTCGATGAAATTCGCAAATCACAAACCCATGTGGAAAAGGTCTAATCTTTTGACTTTGTAGGCGCACCAGTTTGCACTTCTTTTAATAGTTGTTCCATCTCTCGAGTGTTATCAATTCATTTGCCGCCTCCTCGTGAAGAAAGAATGGTCCCGGCGTGAACAGAGTCAATTGTTGTTTGGCATCGAAACCTGACCCATTTCATGGTTATAACGTGAATCAATTCGTGGCATGTCTCACTGGCCAAATGACTCAATTCGTAGCATGTCCCCCCATGTTTAATAGGAAATCGAGGAAGTCCATAGCTAAGAGACATATTGGGCCGAGCCGATGCGATTCGATTCAATTCAAAACTCGAACATCACTCGGCAATAGTTTGCTTGCGTATATGCACGCGCTATATGTGTGCGGAAAAAGCAATTTGTTTAGATTATGTTATATTTAGGGTATGATTAAAGTTAATAATGAGAATAATAGAGTATAAGGCATTTGAAATTCTAGATAAAACAAGATTCAAGGTTCGACTACAACCGAAGGTGTGGCGTTATATTATTCCGATCCAAAGCATGGTAATACAACAATAGGCATGACTAGAGTTACTAAAAGTAAAAGATTTCAATAAATTTCACTAGCGAAGCGCATTTGATCAGTCTAATGCTAATAATAGAAAATGCATAATCTAAGATAGAAGTAAAGTTAGATCTTCATTGAGAATTGTAATACGAATTAGTCATGCATGGCTTAAAAAGATAACTTACAAATTACAATCATAACTCATTTGGTTGAACTTCAAGTATTATTGTTGCTTTATGTGTACTCTAATTTATATTTCTGTCTCTATAATTTAGGAAAAATTTCAAATAAGGGTCTGAAGTAATGTCATTTTCTAAATAAATAAATAAATAAAAAGAGCCCAAAGTAAATGTTGTCTCGTATAACGGCCCAATGTGGTAAACTTAGTTTTAAATAAGGGTATGAAGTGGATCCCAGCTTACTAGCCGACGGAATCATAGTCACAGTCAAAGGCATTTTCGTCCAAGGATATTTGTGACTTTGTTTTTCTTTTTCTTTCTTCTGTATCTCTCATGTTTTTGTCGGGGTTTTCTTCTCTTGTCTTTCTTCCTTTTCTTCATTCATCTTCCTCACACTCCTTCACTTTACATCACCACCATGCACACTCCTTCGCTTTACATCATCACCATGTTCGACGCCATCATCAGCCTCTCTCTGCCATCTCATCGTATGAACGGGAAAATTATTGAGAAAACCTTCCCTTTGAATATTTTGATTCTGACAAAACTAACCCTCTTTGTGAGAGAAACTAGTTAATACAAATAATTTTTATATTGCAAGAATGAGCATGTGAACAACAGCTTATAATGTTCCAAAACTGGCGTTTAGACTCAAGGAGTAGTCGTCGCACACTTGTTTCAGAGATAGTCGAAGTCCAGTATTCAGATGGAGAGTTGTGCTGCCTCTGAAGACTTCAGAAGGAAGTCTGTGCTGCCTCTGAAGACTTCAGA
Organism: Lenwebbia sp. NSW1173648; assembly: GCA_029784005.1. Taxonomy (NCBI): domain Eukaryota; kingdom Viridiplantae; phylum Streptophyta; class Magnoliopsida; order Myrtales; family Myrtaceae; genus Lenwebbia; species Lenwebbia sp. NSW1173648. The sequence goes on from JARCGZ010000011.1 coordinate 6,898,163, forward strand.
AGGAGGTTTGTGTTGCCTCTGAAGACTTATCTCGAGAAGATTTATGTGACACGTCAGCAAGGACTTTGCAGAAGCTCAGAGTCACTATTCTAATCTGTTCAGATTCAGAGAGTCTCTTTGGTTCAGAAGACTGCTTCTGAACAACGTTCAGATTCTGCATTATCTCGCTACCAGATTCTGAAGACCCACGTTTGGCAGGTTTTCCGGTTTGGCCGCGTCTTTTTATGGAAGTCTGTAAGATTTGATTGACAGGATTATTTTCCAATCAAATCAGGAGAATATCCTCGATTGGATATTACCTTCCATGGACAAGATATCTTGGAGATTTGGATGAACTCTATTTATGGAAACTGAAGATTTGATTGTATGGGCAACTGAATCTGAAGGGTTCAAACTGTACTCCAACGGCTACTAGATCTTCCCATATACAGTCTCGGTCAATCAAGATTGATGGCGCCAATCAGAGATTGAGGAGCGATCCTTTGAAGGACCTTGGTAACGGCTAGTTCAAGGTTGAAGGAGTATAAAAGAAGATCAATGGTGACTGTTGCAAGGGAGTTCAAGAACTTAAAATTTCAAAGTGCTGAGTTGTTCAGATTCACATTCTCTTATTCTTGTGAGCTTAAAATTCTCAGTCTTGAGAGGTTCTTTTGTAAGAGTGATTAAAGTGACAACTCTTGTAACCTTTCATCGACTCGTAGTAGAATCCAGCCGATCGGCTGTCATCGTGGGAGAGTGGACGTAGGCTTACTAAAGCCGAACCACTATAAACACCGCGTGCAATTTCTCTTTCCCTAAACCCATCTTGCTGTATTTAGTTTATCTGCACGTCTTTTAACTGATCTTATTCAGTTTATGTTATGAACCTATTAATTTCCGCATTAAATATCAAAAGTGTTCAGAATCACCTATTCACCCCCCCTTTAGGTGATATTGCTAGATCCAACAAAAATTACCAAAAAAGTCCTAAACTTATTGTAATTATGCCAATTCAATTTTAAACCTTTTTGTTTTGTTGATTCAATCGTAAACCTTTTGCAATTGTGCCAGTTCAATCCATCTGGTGAATTTTGGCCGGCCGACACTGACGTGGACGCCGGCCGGCCGATGACTTAATATTTTAATAACTTTTTTTGAAAATATTTTTGAATTTTTTTATTTTCTTTTTTCTTTTTTTTCTTCCCCTTCCCTGTTCTACCTTCAGCCGATCGCCGGACCTCGGCGACCGGCCAGAGGATGACTGGCGAGGCCCGACCTCGTCATGGCCGGGTGAAGCCGAGCCTCCTAGTGGCTTGGCGAGGCGAGGCAGAGCCTCGCCAACCCAGATCTGGTGAGGCAAGCCTCGCCTAGCCAAGGCGAGACTCAACCTCGCCATCGCTAGGCGAGGCTCGATCATCCTCACCCGGCAATGGTCCAGGTCTGCCTCGCCTGGCTATGGCGAGGCCAGCAAGAACCTCACCGGTCATCCTCTAGCCGGTTGCCAAGGTTCGGCGACTGGTTGGAGGTAGAACATGGACGGGGAAGGGGAAGGGGAAAGGGAAAGGGAAGAAAATAAACAAAATTCAAAAAAATTATTAAAACATTAGGTCATCGGTCGATCGGCCAAAATTCGTCGGATTGACTGAATTGACACAATTACAAAAGGTTTAGGACTCAATCGAAAAAAAAAAAGTGTTTAGGACTGAATTGACACAATTGCAATAGATTTAGGACTTTTTTGGTAATTTTCCCTCATATGAACATGACCTTCTTTTCTCAGGTGCAATCCATTACGGCACAAGTAGGAACATTATGAGTAGGAACTCATGTTTTTATTAGAGTAGTGTAAGTATAGAGAATGAGTAAGTTATAATATAAATCGCCAAAAAGTATAATTGGTTCTGATATATAGGAATTTTGACCGATAATATAAGAAATCAATTGTGAAACGATGCATAACGACACTTAGGGGATTAGAATTAGATTTTATTTGATTAAACACTTATATATATATAGTTACTTTTTTTTTTACTTTAATTCGTATATATGCGGGCGAAATATATAGAGACTATTACAGGATTATCAATTGTTGCTAATGTCAAAACCGTTGCGGGAAAGTTATTCTAAACAGCTTGTCTATAAAGTTGGTCTATCAAGTGATGAGTTAGATTGCTTTTTCATTATTAAATATGGCCTACCCTACCTTACACCATTTAGTATCCCAATTTTACAACCAATCTAAGTTAACTTGGCATAGCTCTATAGAATTATTGTTCTCTTTGTAACTTATAGAGTTGGTGTAATTAGTTGGAGCATTATACTTCAAGAACTGAAGTTCACCTGTTCAGATCCCATCAATAGCGTGCAAACTACTCTAGATCGAGCCACTTGCATAAGCCAAATACATGGACTTAACTGGTTCATAATGTGGATTATTCCGTGAGCCTCTGCAGGCATCTAGGTAGCCGAACCGCATCCTGAGTTGTTAGAGAAGAAAACATAGTCGCTTTTTTATTTGCAGTTTTGCATATAATTTCAATATAATCCATCCAGTTATGCGAAGGGTCAAAGTCAAATTGTCAAGGAGTTGTGACAATAACTCAATTAGCTATGGCCCCCTGATTAAGAGCATCCATATTGATGGTGCAATTCCAAGAAAACTTCTTAGTTAATATCTTGTACCTAAAACGACATTTGTTTATAACCTTAAGATTCTCTACCAAAGTCCATCTGCATAACATGGATGCACAAAACACGAGTGTCTGCATAAATGTCGGGAAAATTATCAAAAAAGTCCTAGACCTGTTGTAATTGTGTCAATTCAATCCTAGACCTTTTTTTTTTTTTTTTTGCCAATTGAGTCATCAACCTATTGCATTTGTGTCAATTCAATCCATATGGTCCATTTTGGCCGAAATTCGTTGGCATGGCATGGCTGGCTCTGACGTAGATAATTTTTAATAATATCTTCTTCTTTTTTTCTTTTTCTTTCTTTCTCTTTGTTTTTTTTTTTTTTTCCTTCTTCTTCCTTCAGCCGATCCCTGAGGTCCGGTGACCGGACAGAGGCGAGGGCCGGCGAGGTGGACCTAGCTGAGGATAAGATCTAGAGTCATTTGGCATGGACAATCTAAGGTTGGAACCCTTACCAAAAGCAAAAGGAGCTCTAGTGGCCCATCGAGAGCTCTTATAAACTCTCTAGGAATTGCATACTTCCATTTTCGGACTAAAGATCTCTCCGCCCATCTTCACTTTCGAATAGATTCACAGAATTGACACCTCTGGGAGCACAAAATGACTCTCTTTTAGGACACCCTAGGGTTAATTGTGGCCAGTGTTCTTGTGCATTTTGCACTGTTGGAAGAGGAATGGGATTAGGTATGCAGGACAGCATTGCCTCGAGGGACATTGGGTTGGCCACTCTTTGGTGAGAGCATATAGCTTTTCTCAAGCAAGGACCAAGCTTCACGAATAAGAAGCAAGCAAGGTAAGTTCATCCCATCATTGCTCTTGATGATTATGCCAATGGGGTTGTACTTATGATTGCTTTTTCTTGAAGGTTCATCTCTAATCATTTAATTTTGTTGCATTCGACACCCATCGAATAGCTAATCCAATCTCTAATCTAAGTATCGCGTGGCTATATTCTTCAAGTGATACGTCGCCGAACTTCTTAAACATAACCGAGAGATTTCATTTTCAAAAGTAATGGTTCTTGATAGGTTTCGAGAGGTCCAGACTTCAAAGGATCCGAATGGCAAGTTTAGGATACATTGATGATTGAACTATCTAATGTCTTGTCTCTTTGAAAGCACTTGTGGAAAAATAATTTAATGCTTGCAAAACGATAAATCAAGCGATTGTCCTGTTTGTTGGGCCGTTTAGGCCAGTCCAGCCCATTTGAGTCTCCTTTTAGCTTCTTATTATGTTGGAGAGAGGCTGTCATACCTAGGGTAATATATCAGCACCAAAAATGTGAAAAGGCAATAGCAAAAAAACGTGGGATAGTAGCAGTTTTCTGGCGAAAAATGAATCTGTCCAGCAGAGATCAACTCGACGATCAGAAGTCCATCAGTGGGCCGATCGGGCTGAAATTTTGTCAGCGGCTTTGGGTCTTATTGGTCTTGATTCTGAACTGTTGGATCGTGTTTCAAGGTGTCTACTGTAGATTTTGTGGGTGATTTCAGACCACGTTTTTTGGGTGATTTTCATCCGTTTTCTCTCGTTAAAGGTGATGTTGATGCTTGCTCTTCACTTATAGTTTTGGGATTTGTGTTGTTGAAATCAGTGAGGTTTTTTACCTAAACTATCAATAGTGGAGATTCGGGTGGACTCCGTGAACAGTCCCGTTGTTTTTATTCTTCACATTGGAGGAGTTTTCCACGTAAAAATTCTTGTATTATTTTTCTTTTGATTCGTATATTTTCATTGGTTGAGTTCGATTCGGTTTCTCACAGGTTCAGTCAAAGGGGGAAACTTATCCGCTGTTTTTCCCAAACATAGTGGTATCAGAGCGTTATTTTTTATTGAACGATGGAACCGAATATGAGCAAGATGGTCAATTTGAATGGAAAGAATTATCATGTATGGAGAGGAAAAATGGAAAATCTTCTATATGTGAAGCGCTAGCATTTACTGGTGTTTGCCGAGGGTAAACCTGATAATATGACCGATGCCGATTGGAATCTTGAGCACAAAATTATATGTGGGTTTATTCGAAAATTTGTCGATGATAATGTTTTGAATCACATCAACAAAGAATCACATGCTAGAACGTTGTGGAACAAGCTTGAGTCATTATATGCACGGAAGACTGGCAACAACAAAATATGTTTTATTAAACAATTTATGGAGTTGCATTACAAATATGGCCAATCTATATCAGACCACTTAAATGAGTTTCAGGGAGTGATAGACCAGCTTTCTACCATGAATATTAAATTTGATGATGAAGTACAGGGACTCTGGCTATTGTGTACCTTACCGAAATCTTAAGAGACATTACGTATATCTTTGATTAATGCCGCACCTGATGGTATTGTTACCATGGATTTTGCTGCAAAAAGTGGTGTTCTTAATGAAGAGATGAGAAGAAAAACGCATGGTTCTTCCTCCCATTCTGAAGCCTTAGTTGTTGAAAACAGGGGCAGAAGTCAGAGTAGAGGTCCGAAAGGTAGAAACAAGAGCCGAAACAAGTCAAGATCATGGAAAAAGACTGTTGAGTGTCATCACTGTGGTAAGATGGGTCATATTAGGAAAAATTATTTTCAGCTGACAAATGAGAATAAAAATGGCAATGACAACATTGAGAAAAGAGATAACAGTAATGATGATCGGGTGGCCACTGCTACTGAGGAACTTGTTATTGTTTGCTATGATGACAATATTAATTTTTCCTGCGACAATTCGAACTGTGTTATTGATAGTGGAGCTTCCCTTCATATCACCTCTAGGAAGGAGTACTTTACATCCTACAGGTCGGGAAATTTTGGCACCTTAAGGATGGGCAATGATGGTTTGGCGACCGTTGTGGGTATAGGAGATGTGTGCTTGGAGGCTAATAACGGAGCAAAACTAATCCTGAAAGATGTTAGACATGTTCCGGATATTCGTTTGAATCTGATTTCGACTGGTAAGCTCGATAATGCAGGATTTTGCAATACTTTTGATAATGGACAGTGGAAACTCACCAGAGGCTCATTAGTTGTGGCTAGAGGCATGAAGCAATCTTCTTTGTATTTGTTACAGGCTAAGATTTCCAAGGACATGTGTAATGTCGTGGAAGATGAGAATGTAACTACATTATGGCACGAGAGGCTTAGTCACATAAGTGAGAAAAGTATTGGTTTGTTGGCTAAAAAGGGTTTACTCTCTAGAGTGAAGAGTGCAAGACTTGAGAAGTGTGCACATTGTTTAGCAGGAAAACAACGAAGAGTTTCATTCAAGAGTCATCCGCCTTCGAGAAAATCAGAGTTGCTAGAACTGGTGCATTCAGATGTTTGTGGTCCAATGAAACCACTATCACTTGGTGGTGCTGCCTACTTTGTAACCTTCATTGATGACCATTTGAGAAAATGATGGGTTTACTTTTTGAAGATAAAAGATCAAGTGTTAGGTGCATTCAAGCAGTTTCAAGTTTTAGTTGAAAGACAGACTGGAAAGAAGTTGAAATGCATTCGTTCAGATAACGGTGGCGAGTACATCGAACCATTTAATGAATATTACAGGCAACAGGGAATTCGACATCAGAAGACACCTCCTAAAACACCTCAGTTAAATGGCATAGCAGAAAGAATGAACAGAACATTGGTTGAGAGAGTCGGATGTTTGATTTCAGATGCAAAATTGCCAAAATCCTTTTGGGGTGAGGCTTTGAGTACAGTAGTACATGTTATCGACATATCTCCCACTATTGCTTTGGATGGTGACGTTCCAGACAAAGTTTGGTTTAGAAAGGATATTTCATATGACCATCTAATGGTATTTAGCTGTAAAGTTTTTGTTCATGTTCCCAGGGATGAGAGGTCCAAGTTAAATGTCAAGACACGAGAGTGCATCTTTCTTGATAATGGTTCTGATGAATTCGGCTACAGACTTTATGATCCAATTGCAGAGGAAATTGTCAGAAGTTGAGATGTGGTATTCGTTGAGAATGAGACCATTTGAGATATTGAGAAGATGAAGAAGACAGATTCCCGTGATTCCGATATGTCAGATGATACGAGCTCAGTCTCATCCTTTGAGTTGCAAGGACAGTTGCATGATCGGGTTGAAAATGGTATTCAAGGTCAGATTCCAAATCAGCAGGTTTATGGTCAGACTCAGAATGATCATCAGGTTCAAGATCAGACTCAGGGTTATCAGCAGCACTCAGATGGCATTGATACTCATGAGAGTGCACCATTAGCTCCGCCAACCACTGCTTTGAGGAGGTCTACCAGAGACCGCACCCCATCTACTAGATACTCTTCTAGTGAGTATGTTTTATTGACAGATGTAAGTGAACCTGAAAATTTTGAAGAAGCAGTAGAAGATAAGAATAAGAAAGAATGGTTCGATGCAATGCATGATGGGATGAAGTCACTACATGACAATCATACTTTTGTGTTTGTGGCACTACCTAAGGGCAAAAGAGCTTTGAAGAATCGATGGGTTTACATATTGAAGTAAGATGAGACTACTTCGCGTCCTCGATATAAAACCAGACTGGTTGTTAAAGGCTTCAATCAAAAAAAGAGAGTTGACTATGATGAAATTTTCTCACCAGTTGTGAAAATGTCTTCAATTCGAGTTGTTTGAGTCTGGCAACTAGTCTTGATCTCGAGGTTGAGCAGGCGGACGTGAAGACTACTTTTATTCATGGTGATTTGGAGGAAGATATATACATGGAGTAGCCTGAGGGTTTCCAGGTAAAAGGTAAAGAAAATTATGTTTGCAAACTAAAGAAAAGCTTATATGGCCTAAAGCAAGTACCGAGGCAATGGTATAGAAAATTCGAGTCCTTTATGAGGGACAAGCCTACAAGAAGACTACTTCTGATCATTGTGTGTTTGTGCAGAAATTCTCTGAAGATGACTTTGTTATTTTATTGCTTTATGTGGATGACGTTCTTATAGTTGGTCAGAATGCTTCAACGATAAACAAGTTAAAGCGAAATTAGAGCGAGTCTTTTTCGATGAAAGACTTGGGGCTAACTAAGCAAATTCTTGGAATGAGGATCACTCGTGACAGACAGGCGAAGAGGTTATGGTTATCTCAAAAGAAGTACATAGAGAAAGTACTTCAAAGATTCAAAATGGATAAAGCTAAAGTGGTGAGTACGCCTCTTTCTACCCACTTTAAGCTTAGTCATAAACAATGTCCGTCTAGTGAGAAAGATCTGAAAGACATGGAAAAAGTTCATTATGCTTTTGCAATGGGTAGTTTGATGTATGCAGTGATTTGTACAAGGTCAGACATAGCTCATGTAGTTGGAGTGGTTAGCCATTTTATGTCAAATCCAGGTAGAGAGTATTATAATACATTGAAGTGGATCATAAGGTATCTCCGAGGCACTTCTAGTTTGAGACTTTCATTTGGAAGTGAGAAGCCGATTCTTGTTGAGTATACTGATTCAGACATAGCAAGGGATGTTGACACAAGGAAATCTACTTCATGTTATTTGATTGCTTTTTCAAGGGGAGCTGTAGCTTGGTAGTCAAGGTTGCAAAAATGTATTGCCTTGTCGACGACAGAGGCAGAATTCATCGCAGCAACCGAAGCATGCAAGGAATTGCTTTGGATGAAAGAGTTCACACAGGAACTTGGTTTCACTCAAGAAATGTATGTTTTACTTTGTGATAATCAAAGTGCTATACATCTTGTGAAGAATTCCACTTTTCATGCCAAGTCAAAGCATATTGATGTGAAGTATCATTGGATACGAGAAACTTTAGAATCCAAAGGGTTGGAACTTGAGAAAGTACACACAGAAGATAATGCTTCAAATATGATGACAAAGGCTCTCACTAGAGAGAAGTATGAGTTTTGCCGGCGCCAGGCCGGCATGGTTTTCTGTTGAGTTTCTTTTGTATCAAAATCTCCCTCAATGGGCTGGAGGGGGAGATTTGTTGGGCCATTTAGGCCGGTCCAGCCCATTTGAGTCTCCCTTTAGCTTCTTATTATGTTGGAAAGGGGCTGCCATACCTTAGGTAATATATCAGCACCAAAAACGTGAAAAGGCAGTAGCAAAAAAACGTGGGATGCAGCAGTTTTCTGGCAAAAAATGAATCTATCCAGCAGCTATCAACTTGACAATCGGAAGTCCATCCGTGGTCCGATCGGGCTGAAATTTTGTCAGCGGCTTCGAGACTTATTGGTCTTGATTCTGAACGGTTGGGTCGTGTTTTCAAGGTGTCTACTGTAGATTTTGTGGGTGATTTCATACCACGTTTTTTGGGTGGTTTTCATCCATTTTCTCTCGTTAAAGGTGATGTTGATGCTTGCTCTTCACTTATAGTTTTGAGATTTTCCGTGTTATTGAAATCAGTAAGGTTTTGTACCTAAACTATCAATAGTGGAGATTCGGGTGGACTCCGTGAACAGTCCCGCGGTTTTTATCCTTCACATTGGAGGAGTTTTCCACATAAAAATTCTTGTGTTATTTTTTCTTTTGGTTTGTATATTTCCATTGGTTGTGTTCAATTTAGATTCTCACGAGTTCGGTCAAAGGGGGAAATTTATCCGCTGTTTTTCCCAACACTGTTGAAGGAAGCCTTATTGGTTTATAAACTATCCCAGCTTCAATTGGGTGACACAATTTAGAAATTGATTTATAAGATAAGAAATAAAAACTAATAACAATATTGATAATAATAATAATAATATGATAATATCTTCTGTTAGATTTATTTGTGTTTATCGTACATAGTAGTTCTTAGGCCTCGTCAGCTTCGATTTGGACCCTTGAAAATGTTAGTCCAAGTCGGTCAAGTTAGGCCCAATAAGTTTTTCACTCTTCACATTCTCGCGCTTGATATTGTTTTTTCCCACTTATAGACCGATTCTATGAAAGAGAATAAAAAGAAAAATATTTTTTTATGCTGGCGAATTTCTGAAAGAGTTGGTAATCGCCGGTTAGAAAAAAAAAAAGTAATTTTATTCGTAACTTACCAATGATATTAATTACCAGCTATATTTATTGGTTGACAAATTACAAACTTTTGTACTAATTTTACAACTTATTGGTACAAATTATCGACTTGTCGAATTTACCGTCTCTTATTAATTTGAGTTGCTAACATTTTCCCGATTAAGTTACCAACTCCTACTTGAGTTACTTGCCGACATTTATTTGATTGTTTGGAAATTACCAACATTTTTTCTAAGTTACTAGCATTTTATTTGACTCGCTTCCCAAAGTTTTGATTTTACCATCTCTCGCATGAAATTACCACCTCTTATTTGAGTGAGTAACCAACTCTTCTCCAATTAAATCACCTATGTCGGAAACGGATTCCTAAATCTACACATATGAAACACGGAAAACATGCATAGAATCACTCAAGCAGACTTTTGTCTTCAATCTCTTCGAATGTGGCCTCTGTACGATCTCCTCTTTATATTTTTTTTTTCTGCCCAAACAATAATTTTGAATTCTGAAAGTGCATTAATCCATCCAAAACCTCATGGAAATTAGTGATCAGCGAGGTAGGCTTGCGGTTGAACTTGAATGAGGATCTCTTCGTCTTTTATTTCTCGTTTCAACGGATGCGGAAGGTGCTCGGACCGTCATTTCCATGGACGCTGAGCTGACCAGATACATCCTTCTGAACAAATATAGGGTTATCGGTATTGGAAGTTTTGGAACCCCATCCGGGGGAGTTGGAAAGTTTTTCTACTTTATGTATTTTTTTTTTCTTGCAAGTAAATCTTCTGCAATGCACTCTTGAGTATATAAATACCCACCTGAATTCAATGAAAATATATAAGCATTTATGTCTCAACATAGTGTCAAGAGTCATCCAGGGCTCACGTAGGACGACCAGCGGTGCCGGCTACGCCACGTAGGTTTAGGATGGACTGGATTGGCTATGAAACGATGTCCATCTCTTCGAAAACATATTAAAATATTATTAAAAATTATCTACGTCAGCACTGACCGCGCCACGTAAGACGACTGCCGTACATGTCAACGATTTCTGGTCAAAATTGACCGGATGGACTAAATTGACACATATGCAATAGATTTAGGAATCAATTGGCAAAAGAAAAAAGTTTAACACTGAGTTGGTATAATTGCAATAGACTTATGACTTTTTTTGGTACTTTTTCCCGGAATCAAGGTATATTCAAAATGTCTTAAATCTTATTATATAAAACTTTCCTATTTCGATTTTTTCAAATTGGTTGAACACTACCTGCTTGACCATTTCAGGCAAGAAAAGGTATCATCATTATGCTCAGAAAAATTGTGAAAGAAAGAAGAGCTTCTTCAGCATCTCGCGACAACATGTTATATGAGAAAAAATTACCAAAAAACTTATAAACTTTTGCAATTGTATCAATTCAGTCCTAAACCCTTTTTTTTTTGGCCAATTAAGTCCTAAACCTTTTGCATTTGTGTCAATTCAGTTCATTCAACCAACTTTGACCGGTCAATGCGGACACTGACATAGACGCCGACCGGTGGTGACGTGGATAATGTTTTTCTTTTTTCTCTAATTATTTTTTCTCGAAAATATTTTAATACTTTCTCGAATTATGTTTTTCTTTTTTCTTCTTCTTTTTCTTCCTCCAACCGGTTGCTGGATCAGCGACCGGCCAGAGGCAAGGGTGAGACCGGCTGGAGCAAGAAGGAGAAGAAATAAAAGAAATAAAAGAAAAAAGGAAAAATATTTAGATAATTCAAAAGAATATTAAGATATCATTAAAATTTGCACGTCAGCGCTGACCGGCCAAAGTTGGCTAGATGGACTGAATTGGCACAAATGCAAAAGGTTTATGACTCAATTGGCAAAAAAAAAAAAAAAATAGGACTGAATTGACAAAACCGCAATAAGTTTACGACTATTTTGGTAATTTTCCCTGTTATATCACCTTATGAACCGTGAATTGGTACACAATCTTAAAGACGATGAAATGTTTGATCATATAATTACCATCTTATATTCAGGCTACGAAGCGGTGTCGGCTATATCAATGACGGCCATCAAGTATCTTCACGATCACCCTAAAGCCCTTCAACAATTACGTGTAAGTACAGCAATCTTTTATGCGTTTATTGCATTGGCGATGCATATTATAATCTCCTTGCCTTCTTGGAAAAAAATCTATTCGAGTAGGAAGTGAATTTAGCATGCTTTGGTAAATTAAGCGGCCATCAAGTTTCACTCCCGCTGTAAGGACGAATTAAGCATGCTTTGGTAAATTCGTAACAAGTTCCCATGTTCCTTCATTGCTTTTTGACTAAACTCACGTAATTAAACTACATTTGTACTCCTTGATGACTATCTCTGAGCTGTCAGTCGTTGTCATTTCGTTTTAGGATTCTTAGATTGTAATCAGAAGGTGGAAATGTTATTTTTTTTCTTTCTTACAAAGGGTGTTAAAATAGTTACCATGTGCATTTTTTCAAATCGAGTTATCACACGAATAAGATAATTTTATGTGAAAAGATTCGCAATCAATCTCTTTTTCGAAACCGTAACTTACACACGGCATGTCGTCCAAGTACGCTATGCTGACTTGACATCTTCTAGTAACTAAGTACATACGGATGGCCGAATGATATGAATTTTCTAACATTTGTTATGGGAAGTAGGATCTTCAATGGACGCAAAGTAAGTTCTTTGTCTTTCGCTTTGTAGTTTGATATCATACGAATGGCCGAATGATATCAATTGGTGCATTCATTGCAGATGGGAATTGATTTTCATTTCCCAACACTTCGTCAAGAACTTGTGAAGCATGTTGGACTACTTATGCAAAATTAATCAGTAGAAAGTTGTTTTTTAGGACTATTGTCCGAGTATTTATCGGTCAGGTTATTGATCCTATTCGGCTGAAGTCTCTCTGTGAATCATGAATCCAGTAATTCCACGTTTAAGCATTAATGGTTGTTTAAGCATTTCACATTCTGTCAATTTACATGTTAAACTCCCTAATATACAAGGCACTGATCATTCCTCATAATTAATTGGATCAGCCAAACCGTGAATTGTGTCTCAACTCTTAGAAAGAAAAAAAGAAGAAAAAAAAATAGGGAGGAGTTTCTTAGCTAGGTTAATTGATTGTCATTCTGAGTGAATTTTCACGTGGTTACCCTTAAGTTGATGGCATGTATGAAATTATGTTGAGCTGATTAGGGACCTAATCAAAGATACTACATTGACTGATAAAACACAAAGTTTCACGTACGCATAGAAAACACTTATAAACCTGACATCATCATCAATCGTAACTAACATCACGACAGTAGATAACTCTAAAATAGCTCGATCTAGTAGCTCATTATTTAGCCAAATAAAACGGACACAGAAGGAGAAGGAAAGTAAAACGGCTCCGCTTATGTTGATACACAGCATCAGCACGCCGGAACATCCGATATGCCCTCTTGCTCTCCGAATATCCTCTGTCGTGCCGTTTGTGACTGCGATTCTCTTCATTCCTGTAACCGAGGGTATGACTTATTATCGCTAACCAAGTAATAAAACTCGATATCCATCAAGAGAGCTTATTGATATTCACATCATATTTTTTATCTTGTTTCTACGAATTCGATTACTTCTCTGGACTTATTTGGGTCATTCCACAGTCATTGGAGGATTATGCTTGTCCAAGCACCGGAATTTCATTGCACGCATAGAGATTCAATCGCCACAGTTGATTTATTCTACAAACTGTCGTGCAATCAGTAGTATTGTGGAATATCTTTTTGACTCCGAAGTTGAGTATATAAGTCTAAAGCACTGAAGAATTATTTACATGTCATAATAGATAATTTAGGTATTAGTCTCTCAATGAATTGCAGCCTAAAAACCTTATGGGAGACCACTACACATTGTCTCTTTCGTAATTAAGACCAGTGTAGACGTTGCGCGACGAAGAACTGATTACCGCATTTTCCTCAGCTTGTAGCCGGTTAAAAGTATTAATGAACTTCGATATCTATTAGGCACAGTCATTAAGCAAATAAAATTGTCTAATGAATGTTTGTTTAACTATACAGTTCCTTTTAATAGGACCAAGCAGAAATAGGAAGGGACGATAGCTTACATGGTTACTGCTGCCAGAAGCCGATCCCGAAGGCGAGTGTGGAATGTACCTCGCCCACTATGTAGAACAAAACGGCAGATTAAAGATAGAAAATCTCATAGTAATAAAATGTTTTTTTCCTTGGAAGGAATGAATCTCACTATAAGTTAGGGCTAGGGTGCAGATGTGTCTTGAAAAGGTGCTTACGTTTTTGGCTGCTGCACTGAATGCTTCTCTGTGTGGTATCTCAGGATTCGCCACTTTGATGCGCTGTATCTCCTCTCTATTGTTCATATATGTCACGTACAGATACATATCGGTAAGTTCTTCGCTAATTTTCTTTGCTTTCTAGTTGTCTATGAGCAAAAAGAGACTATGAAAGAAAGGAAAAACGTATCTATGCTTACTTCATGAACCGGTTATAAGCAGATGGAAGCCTGTGCTTCTTCTCCGGAGCTGAAAGAAAAGAGGTTGAACGATCCATACATGACTCATAGGGCCACACAAAAAAAAAAATTGAAAGTAAGATACGAAGTGGAATGATGAGAATATCAATCTCACGTTTCACGACAAAGGGGGCGGCTTTGGGTGATAATGGCTGATCGCCCGAAGTTGAGGACGAGGAGGATGATGACTGGCCTTTCCCAAAATCACTGGAAAACCCCTGCTTCCCCAACAATACAAACACTTATGCCGGTATAACACAGCCTCAAATAAGTTTTGAACGATCAGTACGAAACTAGACATGGATAAATATCGATTTTAGTAACTGGTTCAAGAAAGAGCGACATATACGTGATATTGATGCATCAGCCATGGGATTAGAGCTACTATACTAAATTAAAAAGGACATGTCTCCAAGATATAATTAGGACCGCTTATGGAAGGCATTCTTCGCGCTTATGAGATGCGCATAAAAAGAAGTAGATAGAGAGGAGAAGAAATGGACCTGAAGGCTCAAGGGATGATCAAGACACTGGCCTTGAAGGGGAGGCCTGGTGCTCAGGAACGAGAGATTGCTGCAATGCCCACATTTCACCGTCACTGTGTCCAACATCCTCTTGCATGGAATCCCCACCTGCAAGATTGATGAAGAAGAGGAAGAAGAAGAAGAAGAATAAACCCCTCGGTTATTACAAGACATAATGCTCTATAGACATGATTTCATTAACACTTCTTGCGGACTTTATAGCTTGATCCCACGCAACAATACTCGTTCTTCGTGTGGAGAGGAAGCGCAGAGCTTGTTTCTCTCTATTCAGAAAGATATAAATTCATGAAGTTGGCGACGAGAGTTAGATTGGAAAGTGATTCAATTTAGGTGAGACATACAGCAAGAACGGTGTTGCAGAAGTTGCACCGGACATAGCACAGATGCTCGGACTGTGGGAGTTCCATGCTCGCCTTGTCTTCCATATGATTCATGACTGCTCCAACTCCAACAAGAGGAAAAGCTATATATCTATGGAGAGAGAGAGAGAGAGAGAGAGAGAGAGAGAGAGCTAGGGTTTCAGGGGCTATGCAACGATATTAAAGAAGAGGGAGTGAGTGAAGCAGAAGGGGATGGGAGAAGCGTCAAAAGGAAAATCTAGGGTTTGTGTACACCAGGTCATAACATCGTACCTGCACTGCGATTTGCAGATACGGAAGTTTGCACGGGGACTTGATTTTTGGTCTTTTGCACTTATGACTCCCTCCTGCTCCTCTTTGAGGTGCTTCTTCTACTTTACTAAATACTCAACCTCCAAAACTTAGCATCCATCCTTAGTCTCACCGTGTTCTCCAGCCACACATGCACGCGCAGACGGGCGATCGTAATACCTCTGTGTTACAATGTCAATGCAAACACTACCCACCATTAATCTGATTCTATTTTACTTGCGATTCCTACAGGGATGGATTTCACTGGGCGACAATTTGGGGACTAATGGGCCAGGTAGATTTCATCACTACTTGCTGGTTTAAATTAGCTTAAGTTCCATCCGATACAGACATGAAGTAGAATGAGAACCATTTGCTATTCCATTGTGAATATTCGTATGATGAGATTTTTGGATGACGGATGTATATATTGTTCCTCTCGTACGAGTAAGGTCCACATCGCACATCAGAGGATGAGAGTATATATTGGATGTACCTTATGATGGATTATGTAAATTTATCAAGTGGTAGACTCGTGAGATAAACGGATTGGAGATTGTAACCTAATTCTTCTCTAAGTTTATGCATGATATTACTTAAATAAGAATGGATCATCAGCTCATTTGTCTTACTACTTCACTTTTTAATTTTTGGGAGATAATAACTTTTCAATTACTTTCTTTAAAGTAACAGAAATAACTTGCATAATATTCTGATTTGCCACTAATTGTACTGTTTAATTTATCAAAAATGGAGACTCTTGAAACCACCATTTAGCAAAATAATTTGTTCTCTATTACATATTTTCTGTTATTAATACTTTATTATCTAGTATAATTACTCATCCAAAGATAATATTGTGTTGGTATGGTAGTTCATGCAACCAGTCTCTCTCTCACGCCATACAACTTCGATCTCATACATAAATGTTGATGTGGGAGAGTATTCCATGGTCGATTCATCATCAACATAGAAAATACTCACACAAAGGAGAAACATATTGGACTATTACCTACTTTCATTCGCAACATTTTAAATTACTCTCTTTGGAATATTCATCAGGCACGGACTTATTCTACGTTGATGGAGTAGGTTACTACATAGATATCTCTCGCATGTTGCCAAGTCACTTTGCGAAATGACATGCAATACCTATTTTTATTGACGTAAATTTTGTCATGTCAAAAACCATGTATTGTAGGATAATGGTGGCAAGAGGATTAATCAAAATTGTGAGCGAAGCCGAGATAGCGGAACTATCGTCCAAGGCTATATAAGATTACGATTCAAAGACTTTTTGACGCAAAGGAAAGAAGTCATTTTGTGTCGATGCTCTCAAGCACAGGATATATCTACACTGGTCTATGATCAAAGTATACGCGCGCGCAAAAAAATAAAGAGTTATGGCCAAAATGGACATAGAAAAGCATATGTTTTGCAAGCTAAGTTGAATTACGAGAAAATGCTACAGCGTCTATAAAATACAGATATATAAAGTTAAGGTAGCACAAAACCATGCATAAGAAGAAATCCTTTAATGATTGGTGATTGCCGAGAGGAAGAAGTAGGAAGTGATTGAAAACGCATGGAGTCAACCCTTGTCGATCACGTCAATGGAACCCAGATCAAAAATCGGCCACGATGCTCTGATAAGTGAAAGTCGTCGTGTATGTGTCAATCAAAATGGAAAGAAAAAGGAAGAAGGAAAAATCATTGTGCATCAACCAAGATCGTTACTAACTTTGTGAATCTCCTTTCGTTAATCTTTGACAATATAGAGAGCACCGCATCAACGTAAACATTATCAAACTAGGCAGACGAGAGACCAAATCGGAGGGATTCATTTTGGCAAAGGTATCTTGTCGATTGCGCCTGTTGGGGCGAGAAAGATAATGACGAAAGCTCGTGAATGAACATTCAAA
Source organism: Lenwebbia sp. NSW1173648 (assembly GCA_029784005.1). Classification (NCBI taxonomy): domain Eukaryota; kingdom Viridiplantae; phylum Streptophyta; class Magnoliopsida; order Myrtales; family Myrtaceae; genus Lenwebbia; species Lenwebbia sp. NSW1173648. The sequence goes on from JARCGZ010000011.1 coordinate 6,915,436, forward strand.
TTAGCAAGAGATGTCCAATTGGATACTAAAGTAAAGAAAAGACCGGTCGCGAGCAGAAATGAGTGGAAAGAGGTCGGAATCATCATTCATCACTACGAGAAGTGTTCTTGATAGTTTTGTTATATTACACTAAGTCAAAATTATGCATGAAGATTTACACAATTTCTACTATATATACCATCATTTGAAAATGACAAAAACGAAAAACAAATACGGGTGATAACCTGTTGAAAAGAAAAATGCATGGGTGAAGAAGAAAATGACAGTGTAGAGAGAGAGAGAGAGAGAGAGAGTAGGGTTTTGATGTTTGATCCAATTCCACTTTAGAGGGTGCAATATTAATGTTTAGGAAAATGACAGAGACAAGTGCTCAAATCACATGACAACTGTGGACCAATGGGTTATTTACGGACATGATGGGACTATTCCTGGATTGCCAAAACTGGAATGGAAGCCATTCCCACGCTCGATTTCGCCAGCTTTCTTTGTTGGTATAAATCGAATTTCCCAAGAAACCCACAAAAATATATGTTGTACGCACTCACTCTCTTCCAATTCAATTCAATTCAATCCAACTCAACCCCCCCTTGCTCTCTCCGCGTTTGTTTTATCTGATGCATGGACGTGGTTGGATTTGAAACCCTAGCTAGTAGCATCAGGGCCATTCTCTCTCTCTCTCTGCACTGTGGTCTCTGATCCTTAACGGATTTGGACACAATCATTTGATCTGTTGTCTCCCTACGTTGGTACCTCTATTTGGAAAGTGTGATTGGACTCATCTTTCGCTATGGTCTCTCTCTCTCTCTCTCTCTCTCTCTCTCTCTCTCTCTCTCTCTCTAGAATGAATTGCATCTTACTTCTCATGCGACTATTGGGGTTGCTCCTCCCAGGAAATGCAACTTTGGTTTCCTCTGGCTGGTTACACCCCTGAAGAACTTCTTTTTGATACCCTTTTGGATTTTCAAATTTGCCCTTCCAATTCATCGGTTATATAGTCTACAAATATGTCTGCGTCGCTCATCTTTTAGGATTATGTATCATGATCTCAAGAGGCTAAAACAAAAATTATTGTGTACTTGTGTGGATTTTAATTCGAAATATGTTATCAAAAACAAGCTTTGATTATTTGAGTAGTTTGCTTCTTCGTAATTAATCAAGGAATCGATGGGAATCTTGTTTTATCATATCCCGAAAAGTAATGTACGGTGTTATTTGAAGAGGAAATTTTGATGTACTCCAACCAAAAACATTTGACCACTCCACAAATATTTGGGGGTTTCAGTGGATTTCTTCAAAATAGAAAGAATTGAAATAGCTAGTGATATGTAAATAACAATAAATTGAGAGCTTAAACAGATTAGCTTTTAGTAGTTAACCTCATTCAAAAACTAAACTTGTTCAGTTTAGAATTCCGAAAGTTATTGCTTCATTTGAATTAAATAATTCTGAAGCGAGGCTGAAACATTCCGGAAGCTTCTCTAACCGCTCTTGAGTTAAACATGAAGTACGAGAATGAGAAATTACTAGATCATAAACAATGAGAAGAAGCAAAAAGAGCAAAACAAAATATGAAAATGGAAGGGAGAGGCACTTTCTTTTGCTTGCTCTATGTTTTGATAAGGAAAGAGTTGCATGGTAGTGCCCCTTCACGTAGGGCATTGCCAAATGTGGCTTTTAACAACTCTAGAGCTGGCTTTGGTTCCATAGTATTGATGCAAAAGTACTCTCAGTTTACTCTCATGTGATCGATGAGATCCATCAAACGACCGGATCCTATTTAAAGCTCAAACAGGTATCTGTCTTCATATTGTTGCGAAATATATGTCAACCACCAAAGCGAACGAAAATTGATGAACGTTTGAGGTGTGCAATCACTATCCACACTAGACCCCCCAAAAAAAAAAAATCACTATCCACAAGGATAATTTCCACCCATCGGAAAGTGCAGAAGGTTAAACGTGACTAATATTCACAATTCAACAGACCTTCCAATTAGTATGCACCACACTTTCGGGTAGATCATGAACGGGCATGAAACCAAAAGAGATAGCGAGACTGAAGAGACTGTTTCATATGAAGTTTTTCGGTGTGCAAAACCAACGAAGAAATAGTCATTATGTATAGAGGAACGAAAATGAAAGTAAACTACATCAAGTAATGGCTAGGAAAAGTAAATGTCGCAACAACCAGAAAATTATTCAAGAAAAGGCTGGCTGAGTAAATTTTACAGTAGCCAGTTTGATCGTGGATTTTAAAGTACCAAAAACGCAGGTTCAAAATGTGAACTCATTTTTCAAGCAATGCGGAGCAAATAAAAGTGAGGAAATAGATCTTTCAAGATATTACAACACTTATATATGTGGCTCACTATTACTACAAGAATAGTCCTATCACCTTACACAACAAATTCACTACATGTACTCAGGAACTATGAAATTATCGATCACTTCACTTAACAAAGAAGATCCTATATGCAAACAATTATAGGGAGAATTATTTAAAAAGTCACAAACTTACTGCACGTATGCCAATTCAATTATAAACCTTTTGAAAATTTGCCAATTAAGTCCTAAACTTTTCGATTGTAACAATTTAGTCGTAAATTTTTTTACGATTTCCCAATTTAGTCCTAAACCTTTTGAGAATTTGTCAATGTAGTCCTTCTGACCAGTTTTGGATAGAAATCACTGACAAAACGGTCTAGTCAGCGTCGGCCATCTTACACGGCATTTTCGACGCCACTGTGGATAATTTTTGTAATTTTTATTCTTTCTAATTTTTTATTTTTATTCCTTTTCTTTTCTTTTCTTTTTCTAACCTCGCTGGCCACGGATGAGGGCATCACGGCCCTCTCCCAGATCTAAGTGAGGGCTCGTTGTCCAGCAAGGGCCGCAACGCCTTTCCCTAGGCCAGGGCGAGGGTCACCAGTGTTGGCTGGGTTCACTCCCATGTGGAGGAAGCCCAATGAATTGCAAACCTCTAGGCTTGAGCCCATATAACAATATATAAGGAGAAATAGGGTTTCTCACTATTTTTATGTCGTAGCCGCAAAAGATGTTCTTTTTCAAACGTAATAGCAAGAGAAAAAGAGTGAAGAAAATCTGGAAAGAGGTGCTGTCCAATTTTTTTCAAGCTGACATCAGAGGTCGATCCGTGGTCCGATTGCTCGCGATGCATTGTTCTCGAATCTGATTGGTTTGATTTTCATCTGGATCTTCTTTCCTCGGATTTTTCGTGGGTAGAATAAAACCTGTGTTTTGGTGAGATTTATCCTTGATCTCTTGTGAATTCACATGTATTGCCAAGAATGGTGTTCTTGATGTATTTGTCGTTATGTACCTCTAGTATTAACTAGAGAATAACATTGTTTACCCAATTCGTTGATAATGAAGTTTTTGGGTGGACTCCAGTCCCGTGATTTTTTATCTCCTCACATCGGGGAGATTTTCTACGTAAAATTCCTTGTGTTCATGGGTGCTTATTTTTTTTTTAGCAAATATATTGCTCTGTTATATCATTTCCTATTAGGTTTGCACAAGATGGGAGATTGCTTCATTCCGCCGCACTAATTCGATATTGTTCGGATTATCATTGATCTCCTAACAAAGTGGTAGCAGAGCTTTGGTTCTTGCTGGATTTTTGTGCCTTGTGTTAAACGATGGAAACGAATACGAGTAGACTGGTTACATTGAATGGTTCAAATTATCCAGTCTGGAAAGGAAAAATGGAAGACCTTTTATATGTGAAGGATTATTATTTGCCCGTGTTTGCTGATGAGAAGCTTGAGAATAAAACTGATGTTGAATGGACTATATTTCATTGTCAAGTGTGTGGTTACATTAGGCAGTGGGTGGATGATAATGTTTTGAACCATATCATTGAGGAAACACATGCACGCAGTTTGTGGACTAAGGTCGAACAATTATATGCTCGAAAGACTGGGAATAACAAGTTATTTCTGATAAAACAGATGATGGCTTTGAGATATCATGATGGTACTCCTTTGACTGACCATTTAAATTCTTTTCAAGGAATTATAAATCAGTTGGCTGCGATGGGAATCAAGTTTGATGATGAGATACAAGCGTTATGGTTGCTTGGTACTTTGCCGAACTCGTGGGAGACGTTTCGAACATCTTTGTCTAATTCAGCCTCGGATGGTAAGATTACCATGGATTTAGCCAAGAGCGGTGTTTTGAATGAAGAGACAAGAAGGAAGACACATGGATCCTCTTCACATTCCGATGCCTTGGTTGTTGAGAAAAGGGGGAGAAGTGAAACTCGTGGTTCGTGGAATAGAGATAAGAGTCGAGGTAAAAGCAGAGGAAAATCTAATAAATTTGCAAACATTGAGTGTCATTATTGCCATCAGAAGAGACATATCCAGAGGTATTGCCGTCAGTTGAAAAGAGAGAAACAAAAAGAGAAAAGTAAAGAGACGAAAAGTGATAATAAAAGCGATGACAATCGTGTTGCTGCACTTTCTGAAGATTTTCTCATTATTTTTTATGGTGATGCAGTGCATCTTGTAAGTCATGAGACCAGTTGGGTAATCGATAGTGGTGCATCTATTCATGTTACATCTCGTAGAGATTTCTTTATATCGTACAGGGCAGGTGACTTTGGATCTGTGAAGATGCGAAATAATGGGTTGGCTGAAGTATAGGCATTAGTAATGTGTGCCTAGAGACCAGCAATGGCGCGAGGTTAGCATTGAATAATGTTAAGCATATACCTAATATTGGTTTGAATTTGATTTCCACAGGTAAGTTGGATGATGAGGGGTATTGCAATACCTTCAATGACGGTCAATGGAAGCTTACTAAAGGTTCTATGGTTGTAGCTAGAGGCAACAAATGTTCTTCGTTGTACATTATGCATGCAAAATTGTCCACAGACAAAATTAATGCAGTAGACAACAAAGAGACAGTTGAATTATGGCACAAGAGGCTCAGTCACATCAGTAACAAGGGTTTGTCAGTATTGTCCAAGAAGAAACTCTTTTTAGGAATGAAAAATTCAGCATTGAAGAAGTGTGCTCACTGTTTAGCAGGAAAACAGAATAGAGTTGCATTCAAAAGCTCCCCTTCTTCAATAAAGTCGTGTATACTTGATTTAATGCATTCCGATGTTTGTGGTCCTATGAAGACAAAATCGCTTGGTGGCTCTCTTTATTTGTTACTTTCATAGATGATTATTCAAGGAAAATTTGAGTTTATACCTTGAAATCTAAAGATCAAGTATTATATGTTTTTAAGCAGTTTCAGGCTTCAGTTGAGAGATAGACTGAAAAGAAGTTGAAATGCATCAAAACTGATAACGGGGGAGAGTATATTGGACCTTTTGATGAATATTGCAAACAATAGGGTATTCGACATCAAAAGACACCTCCCAAGACACCTCAGTTAAATGGCTTAGCTGAGAAAATGAACAGGACATTGGTTGAACGGGTAAGATGTTTGCTTTCACAGTCAAAGCTACCGAGATCATTTTGGGGTGAGGCTTTAAGTATAGTTGCACATGTATTAAATCTTACTCCATGTGTTCCTTTAGAGTTTGATGTTCCTGATAGAGTTTGGACAAGAAAAGATGTTTCTTATAATTATTTGCATGTTTTTGGGTGCAAGGCATATGTGCATATTCCCAAAGATGAGAGATCTAAACTTGATGTGAAAACACGACGGTGCATATTCATTGGCTATGGACAGATATGTTTGGCTATAAACTCTATGATCCAGTTGAGAAGAAAGTTATAAGAAGTATAGATGTTGTGTTTATGGAAGATCAGACAATAGAGGATATTGAGAAATCAGAGATGATTTCAGCGCCACATGTTAGTGATGATTTGATTGACTTGGATCCAGTTCCTCACACACATGTTCCTGCATAGGTTGATGAGGAACAATCGAAAATAAATGTTCCAGATAATGCACATGTCCCGGAACATGTTGAGATAGATGATGTTGTTCCTGAACCAGAAGCTCCATTAGATGCTCCACCAGATGTTCCAGTCCGGAGATCTATCAGAGACCGACGACCTTCCACCACATATTCTACAGATGAGTATGTATTATTGACTGATGTAGGTGAACCAGAGTGCTATGCAGAAGCAATAGAAGATGAGTGCAAAAGCAAATGGTTTGATGCCTACAGGATGAAATGCAATCATTTTATGATAATCATACTTATGAGCTGGTGAAGTTGCCTAAAGGCAAAAGAGCTTTGAAGAACAAGTGGGTATAAAGATTGAAGCAAGATGAACATACTTTACAACCACGATACAAAGCTAGATTGGTTGTTAAGGGATTCGGTCAGAAAAAGGGTATCGACGTTGATGATATATTTTCTCCGGTGGTAAAAATGTCTTCTATCCTTGTGGTTTTAGGCTTGGTAGCTAGCTTAGACTTGGAAATTGAATAGATGGATGTCAAAATAGCATTCCTACATGGTAACTTGGAGGAAGAGATATACATGGAACAGCTAGAAGGTTTCAAAGTGAAAGGAAAAGAGGACTATGTGTGCAAGTTGAAGAAGAGTCTCTATGGCCTAAAGCAGGCACCGAGACAGTGGTACAAAAAGTTTATGTCGGTTATGATTGAGTAAGGCTATAAGAAGACTTCCTCGGATGACTGTGTGTTTGTCCAAAAATTTTCTAATGGTGACTTTATTATTCTCTTGCTTTACGTTGATGATATATTGATTATTGGCAAGAATGCTTCACCAATTGAGCTGTTGAAGAAACAGTTGAGCAAGTCTTTTGCCATGAAAGACTTGGGCTCGGCGAAACAGATTTTTGGTATTAGAATTACTCGGGACAGAAATTCTAAGAAGTTCTTCTTGTCGCAAGAGAAGTATGTCGAGAAAGTTCTTCAGAAATTTCACATGGACAAGGCTAAAGTGGTTAGCGCTCCTCTTGCTGCCCACTTTAAGTTGAGTACGAAGCAAAGTCCTATGATTGATAAAGAGAAGAAAGACATGGAAAGTGTTCCTTATGCCTCAGCTGTGGGAAGCTTAATGTATGCGATGGTATGTACACGGCCAGACTTGGCACACGCAGTTGGCGTTGTTAGTCGCTATTTGTCAAATCCGAGAAGAGAGCATTGGAATGTGGTAAAGTGGATCATGAGGTATCTTCGAGGAACTTCAAGTTTGAAACTTAGTTTCGGGATTGGGAAACTAAAGTTAGTTGGATACACAGATTCTGACTTGACCGGAGATATTAATACACGGAAATCTACTTCTGGTTATTTGGTTTCTTTTTGCCTGTGGGGCTGTGTCATGGAAGTCAAGGTTGCAAAAGTGTGTTGCACTTTCTACAACCGAAGCAGAATTTATCGCAGCGACCGAAGCTAGTAAAGAGTTGTTGTGGCTTAAGAAGTTCTTGGAAGAACTTGGTTTCAAGCAAAAAAGGTATGTGTTATTTTGTGATAACCAAAGTGCGATTCATCTTGGTAAGAATTCAACTTTTCATTCTAGATCGAAACATATTGATGTTAGATATCATTGGATAAGGGATGTTCTAAATGAGAAGTTGTTGAAACTTGAAAAAATCCATACGAACCATAATGGTTCCGATATGATGACAAAGACTCTACCAAGAGAGAAGCTTGAATATTACCGATTGATGGCGGGGATGGTGAATCCCTCCACATCGTCGTGAGGGGGAGATTTGTTGGCTAGGTTCACTCCCATGTGGAGAAAGCCCAATGAATTGCAAGCCTCTAGGCTTGAGCCCATATAATAATATATATGGAGAAATAGGGTTTCTCATTATTTTTATGTCGTAGCCGCAAAAGACGTTCTTTTTCAGACATAATAGCAAGAGAGAAAGAGTGAAGAAAATCTGGAAAGAGGTGCTGTCCAGTTTTCATCAAGCTAACATCAGAGGTCGATCTGTGGTTCGATTGCTCGTGACTCATTGTTCTCGAATCTGATCGGTTTGATTTTCATCTGGATCTTCTTTCATCGGGTTTTTAGAGGGTAGAATAAAACCTGCGTTGTGGTGAGATTTATCCTTGATCTCTTGTGAATTCACGTGTATTGCCAAGAATGGTGTTCTTGATGTATTTGCTGCTATGTACCTCTAGTATTAACTAGAGAAGAACATTGTCTACCTAATTCGTTGATAGTGAAATTTTTGGGTGGATTCTCATCCCGTGGTTTTTTATCTCCTCACATCGGGGAGATTTTCCATGTAAATTCCTTGTGTTCATGGGTGCTTGTTATTTTAGCAGATATATTACTTTGTTATATCGTTTTCTATTAGGTTTGCACAAGAGGAGAGATTACTTTATTCCGCTGCGCTAATTCGATATTGTTTGGATTGTCGTTGATCTCCTAACAACCAGCCCGAAGTTGAAAAAAAAAACTAAAATGAGAAAAAAAAATCAAAAAATTTTAAAAAAATATACAAAAATTTATATGTCAGCGCTAGTCGTGCCACTAGAATGGTCGACGATGACTAGACTGCTACATCAGCCATTTCCAGCCAAAATTGGCTAGAATGACTAAATTGACAAATCGTCAAAATGTTTAGTATTAAATTGAAAGTTTAGAGTAAATTGGCAAATCGTCAAAAGGTTTAGGACTAAATTGGTCAAATTAAAAGGTTTAAGGCTAAATTGACATAAGTGCAATAGGTTATGACTTTTTTGGTAATTTTCTCAACAATTGTAGGTTACTAAAATGAATGGCATTATCATCAAGCATTAAAATCACAGGTCATACGTATAGAGAACTTTAGATTTTGGTTTGGGAAATGCTTCCCTGACAGTACTATCAGGGACGGTACAATCTCAACCGTAGATCCACACACCATCACCGCGTGTTTTACATAAAGCATTCATTGATTAGAAGATCGTGTGGTTAGAAATGACTGACAGTACTATCAAGTTAGAGCTTCCTTTTGGTTTCTCACTTGATTATGAGAGTCATAAAAGTCGTACAAAGAGCGAAAGGTAAATCAAAGAACACAACGGGGTATAACGACGTAAAATGTACACGACGTGCCAAATTCATAGCGTTTGACATACAGATAACAAAAAATCAAAGTGGAAGTATTCAATGAGGGAACAGTATTTTTTTTTTCCTTTCTCAAATTCGAAATATTAGTTAAACTTCAAAATTATACGAAATTACGTGTTAGACATGTTGAGAAAACCTTCCCTCTGAATATTTTGATTCTGACAAAACTATCCTTCTTGTAAGAGAATCTGGTTAATACAAATAATTTATTATTGCAGGCATGAGCATGTGAACAAAAGCTTATAATGTTCCATGACTGGCGTTCAGACTCAAGGAGTAGTCGTCGCACACTTGCTTCCGAGATAGTCGAAGTCCTACATTCAGATGGAGAATCGTGGTGCCTCAGTAGACTTCAGAAGAAAGTCTGTGCTGCCTCTGAAGACTTCAGAAGGAGGTCTATGCTGCATCTGAAGACTCATCTCTAGAAGATTTATGTGACACGTCAGCAAGGATCTTACAGAAGCTCAGAGTCACTGTTCCAATCTGTTCAGATTCAGAGAGTCTCTCTGGTTCAGAAGACTGCTTCTGAACAACGTTCAGATTCTGTAATATCTCGCTACTAGATTCTGAAGACCCACGTTTGGCAGGTTTCCGATTTCGCCGCGCCTTGTTATGGAAGTTTGTAAGATTTGATTGATAAGATTATTTTCCAATCAAATCAGGAAAATATCCTCGATTGGATATTACCTTCCGTGGACAAGATATTTTGGAGATTTGGATAAACTCCATTTATGGAAACTGAAGATTTGGTTGTATGGGCGACTGAATCTGAAGGGTTCAGATTCTCTTTCAACGACCACTGGATCTTCCCATATACAGTCTCCGTCAATCAGGATTGATGACGTCCAATCAGAGATTGAGGAGCGATCCTTTGAAGGACCTTGGTAACGGCTAGTTCAAGGTTGAAGGAGTATAAAGAAGATCAATGGTGACTGTTTTTAAGAGAGATCACGAACTAAAAATTCCAAAGTGCTGAGTTGTTCAGAAACACATTCTCTTGTTCTTGTGAGCTTAAAATTCATTGTCTTGAGAGGTTCATTTGTAAGAGCGATTGGAGTGACAACGCCTGTAACCTTTCAACGACTCATAGTGAAATCCAGCCGATCGGCTGTCATCGTGGGAGAGTGGACGTAGGCTTGCTAAAGCCGAACCACTATAATCATTGCATGCAATTTCTCTTTCCCTAAACTCATCTTGCTGTGTTTAGTTTATCTGCACGTCCTCTTACTGATCATATTCAGTTTATGTTCTGAATCCTTTATTAATTTTCGCATTAATTCATATAAAGAGTTCAGAATCACCTATTCACCCCCTCTAGGTGATATTGCTAGATCCAATAATTGGTATCGGAGCCGAGTTGCTCATTATTTTGAAGTGTTTTACTTCAGAGCTAACGATCTATCATGTCTAGCAATAATTTCACAGGAACCAGTGATGCACATTTCAGCAACAAACCACCTTATTTTGACGGGAAAGACTACAATATGTGGTGCAACAAAATGAAGTGGTTCTTCAAGGCATCAGATGATCTGATGTGGGATGTTGTCGTAAATGGAGTAGTTCCTAATGTAACAGCAACCCCTTCCACTGGAAATGAAGGAAACAACAATACAAATGCTACTGCGGCACTGTCAGATTCTGAAATAGCAAAAAGACAAGGACTCGATTCTAAAGCTGTGCATGCACTTTTCTGCGCATTATCCATTCCTCTATATAATCGAGTTGCAGAAGAAGATTCAGCCAAAGTTATATGGGACAGACTTCATGTCACATATCAGGGAACTGACAGAGTGAAAGAAACAAAACTCAGCATTCTGCTGAGTGATTACGAAGCTTTCAAAATGAAGCACGATGAATCAATTGCTGAAATGATTGACAGGTTTCAAATCCTAGCAAGTGGTCTTGCAAGACAAGGTGCTCCTGTAGCAGAACCGATGCAAGTCAGAAAGATCCTTCGAGGACTTACAGATGACTGGAATTACATCAAGCCATCAATACAGGAATGTCAAACAATTAGACCTCTATCTATTGATGAGCTAGTCGGAACCTTACAGTCATATGAGACTGAGCGTACCAACAAAACAAGAGATTCAAAAGGTAAGAAGTCTATTGCTTTAAAATCTGAAATTGATTTTGAAATGCCAGATTCAGATGATGAAGATGAAGACGACGAAGAACTTGCTCTTATGGTGAAGAAGTTCAGAAGAATGGCTCGTAGAGGGAGAAACTTCAAAGGGAAGAAATTATTCAAAAAGAATGATCAGAGACAATCAAGCAATGACAAACAGGAAGACAAAGATGTAATCTGTTTCCATTGTAAGAAGGCTGGACACATCAAACCCAATTGTCCGCTTCTAAAGAAAGACAAGTTCAAGTATGAGAAATACAAAAAGGCATTGAAAGCAGAAACTCTAAGTGATTCTGAAGATAGCGAGGATGACTATGCTAACATATGTCTTATGGCAAAGTCAGATTCAGATTCAGATTCAGACTCAGATGTTGAGGTACATCCTTCTGAATTGCCAGATGAAGTCTCTGAATACATTGATGAGTTGTGCTTAAATTATAAAGAAGCTCTCAAAAAGGTTTCCATTTTGAAAAAGGAAGTTTCATCCTTTAAACTACAGAATGATTCTCAAAAAGACAAGATTGAATTTTTGCAAAGGGAATTTCATCAAATCAAGGAGAATCGTGATTTGATCTTGAAAGAAAATGATTCCTTGAAAACCAAAATTGAAAATACTTCAAAGAAATTTTCCCAAAGCTCAAAAAATTTGGAAAACATTATTTCCAGACAAATTCCGTATGGTAACAAATCTGGTCTTGGTTTCAAAAAGGAAAATAATTTCAAAAATAAGTTTCCAGAAATAATTGACAGGATTTCCCGTAAACCTTCCAAATTTGCATATCAACGGCATTTTCAAAAGCATTTTACAAAATTATTTTATCCAATGCATTGTGAAAACTGCGGTGCTAGAAATCACGTTAGAAATAATTGCATGATGATATGGAGACCTGTTAATAGAAAGACATCTATTGTGACTAACTCGGATGGACCCAAGAAAAACTGGGTACCAAAGAAATAGTAAGTTACTTCTCACTTGCAGGTACTAAGGAAGAGAAAAGACAAATGGTTTCTGGATAGTGGTTGCTCAAGTCACATGACTGGTGATCCAGAAAACTTCATACAACTTTCAGATTACAATGGTAGAAGTGTGTCGTTTGGTGGAAAGAATAAAGGCAAAGTGGTCGGACAAGGCACCGTAAAAATCGGAAATCTCATGATCAACAATGTCTCTCTTGTCAAAGGATTAAAATACAATTTGATTTCAGTTAGTCAACTATGTAACTCTGGTTATCAAATTTGTTTTCAAGACTCAGAATGCTCGGGTGTTAGCAAAGACAAGAAGCAAACCTTCACTGGTCGACGTCATGGAAATATCTACCTTCTGAATGTTGATTCTGAAGACATCAAGTGTCTCATCTCTATCAAGGATGAATCTGAACTATGGCACAGAAAGCTAGGACACATCAGTATCAAACACATCTCGAAGCTATCATCCAAGAAACTAGTTCGAGGCTTACCACAATCAAAGTTTGAGAAATCAGAGCTTTGCTCAGCCTGCACACTTGGGAAACAGGTAAAAAGCTCTTTTAAATCTATTAATCATGTATCATCTGAACGTGTTCTGCAGCTGCTTCATATGGATATCTTTGGTCCTAACAGAACACTAAGTCTTGGAGGTAAGAAACACTGCCTTGTCATAGTTGATGATTACTCAAGATTTACATGGGTTTTATTTCTTGCGCACAAAAATGATGCTTTCTCATCCTTCTCAAAATTTTCTAAAAAGATTCAGAATGAGAAAGGTTACTCTATTTCCTGCATCAAAACTGATCATGGGGGAGAATTTGAAAACCAAAGCTTTTCTAATTTTTGTGATGAGTTTGGAATTCAGCATAATTTTTCATCTCCTTACACACCTCAACAAAATGGGGTTGTGGAGAGGAAAAATCATTCTCTACAAGAAATGGCGAGGACTCTTTTGATCGAAAGTAAAATTGCATCTCATTTCTGGGCAGAGGCTGTGTCAATAGCATGTTACATTTTAAACCGTGTCTCCTTAAGATCAATCGTTGAGAAAACTCCCTATGAACTTTTTAAAGAGAGAAAACCAGATTTAGCATACTTCCGTGTGTTTGGTTGTAAATGCTTCATTCTGAAAAATGCAAATGATCGAGCTGGTAAGTTTGATGATAAGTCAGATGAAGGAATATTTCTGGGATATTCTACAACGAGCAAAGCATACAGAGTCTACAACAAAAACTCTCGATGTGTTGAAGAATCAATGAATGTCAAGTTTGATGAAAATATTCAGACTCAGAATGATCAATCTGAATATGTTCAAGTTTCGTCTCTACATCAAGGTTCAGAACCAGTAGAAAATTCAGAAGAGAATCATGCTTCTGAAGAAGTTCAGAATCAAGAAACAAGCCAACAAACCGCAGAAGAACCAGAGGTGATACCATCTGATTCTAATGATCCAAGTGATGCTCAAGACGAGAAATTCAACAGAAACTGGAAACATAAATCCAGTCACCCCAATGAACTAATAATGGGGAGCTTAGATGAAGGAATCAGAACCAGATCGAAATTCAAGGAAGCAATGAGCAATATAGCATTAGTTTCTGAAATCGAACCTAAAGGGATTGAAGAAGCTCTTACTGATGAAAATTGGATCAATGCCATGCAAGAAGAACTTCATCAATTCAAGATCAATAATGTTTGGAAGCTCGTTTCAAGACCCAAAAATCGTCCTGTAATAGGAACAAAATGGGTGTTCAGAAACAAGATGGACGACAAAGGAAAGGTGGTAAGAAACAAAGCAAGACTTGTGGCAAAGGGATATTTTCAAGAAGAAGGAATAGATTACGATGAAACCTATGCACCAGTTGCCAGGTTAGAGGCCATAAGGCTACTTCTTGCTTATGCTTGTTACAATAACTTTAAACTGTTTCAGATAGATGTGAAAAGTGCATTCCTAAACGGTTTCATCAAAGAAGAAGTTTATGTCGAGCAACCTCTTGGCTTCGAGGAACCAAGAAGAAAGGATCTCGTATATTCCCTGAAGAAAGCCTTATATGGATTAAAGCAAGCACCTCGTGCTTGGTACGAAAGGTTAAGCAGCTTTCTATCTGAACAGAAGTTCACTAAAGGTAATGTTGACACTACTCTCTTTATTCAAAAGCAGGGTAAGGATATTCTTATTGTTCAGATTTATGTTGATGATATTATTTTTGGCTCCTCTAATGAATATCTATGCAAGAATTTCTCTAAAGCAATGCAGGATGAATTCGAAATGAGCATGATGGAAGAATTAAGATTCTTTCTTGGACTTCAGATTCAACAAACCAAGAAAGGAATATTCATTCATCAAGAGAAATATGCTCTTGAAATTATCAAGAAATTCGGCTTAGAAAATTGCAAGAAGACGGAAACACCAATGTCTCATTCGTCTAAGCTTGATAAAGATGAACAAGGAAAAGATGTTGATCAGAAGCTTTATCGCAGTATGATTGGATCGCTTCTATATCTCACTGCATCAAGGCCAGATATTCTTTATAGCGTCTGCCTATGTGCAAGATTTCAGTCATGTCCAAAAGAATCGCATCTTACAGCAATCAAAAGAATTATCAAATATATTGGAACATATCCAGCTTATGGTCTTTGGTACTCAAAGGATTCTGATTTCATTCTGAAGGGATATTCAGATGCAGATCTCGCCGGATGTAAAATTGACAGGAAAAGCACTTCAGGAACCTGTCAACTTATAGGAAATATGCTTATCTCCTGGTATTCCAAAAAGCAGAGCACAGTTGCTCTCAGTACAGCAGAAGCAGAATACGTCTCTCTTGGAAGTTGTTGTGCTCAGATTCTATGGTTAAAACAACAGCTAAGAGATTATGGAGTTAAGGATTCAAATGTGGAGATCATATGCGACAATACAAGCGCCATTAATCTAACCAAGAATCCTATTCTTCACTCAAGAGCGAAGCACATCGAGATCAAACATCACTTTATTCGTGATCATGTTCAGAATGAAAATGTTCACATTCAGTATGTTGATACAAAGAATCAACTCGCAGATATATTTACTATACCTCTTGAGAAAGAGTCTTTCAATTTTATCCGAAACGAATTAGCTATTACTAATCCTTTTTCTTAAGATATATTGAGTACAGGGAAATTGACAGAGCTCAGAAGCAAAACTGCTCAGAAGCAGAACTCAGAAGCAGAGCTCAGAAACAAAACTGCTCAGAAGCAGAACTCAGAAGCAGAGCTCAGAAGCAAAACAGCTCAGAAGCATAGCTCAGAACCAAAACTGCTCAGAAGCATAGCTCAGAACCAAAACTGCTCAGAAGCAAATTTGCATAACCTTTGTTCAGAAGCATATTTTTAAGTACTTCAGAAGCAAGGTTAGTTTATCTTACACCTCCTTATATTTAGAAATTCTCGATAAGGCAAGAATCCAAGGTACGTTCTCTAAATCTTACGTTCTCAAATTTCTATACATATGCCTCTTTGATTGATTGGAATAATTCTGTTTCTTTGGATTGATCGTTGGATTTTATTTTAAATTGATTTTATTTCCTAAAATAACCGCTTTACGGTTTTTCAAAACCTTCATAAGGCTCTAAACCGGCACTTCTATCAAATATCGCAATTTTCTCTCAAACCCTAAAAACTGATTTCTCTCTCTCTGTTTACACTCCTTCTCGCTCACTCCAAATCTTTCTTTCTAAAAACTCCAACCTTCTCATCTATGGCTCCGAAATCATCATCTACCATGAAGAAAGCAGCAAAAGAAGGTGCAAGTCTGAGAAGAAAATCGTCAAGGCTGACGAAGGGCAGAAAAGCACGTCTCACCTAATCCATTGATATCTCTGGGTCTGATCACGAAGAAGAAAGACATATTGCCCAAAAGGAATCAGGTTTGTCTCAGTCTGAGTTCGATGAAAGAGTCGCTCTGGCTCTCTCTATAAAACCTCTGTATGATTCTTTCAAGAACATTGGCTCTAGTGACGAAAACGTCAACCTGTTGCTAAATATTCACAAGTTTGCAAGTGAAAAAGACTTTCTTGCCATATTAGAACTTCCTCTGCAAACTGTAACACCTATTGCCACTATTGTTCCTGAGAATGTATCTCGGAAGGGCAAGGAAAAGGTTGTAGAAACTGGAGTCTCTAAACCTAAAAAGTCTCCATCTAAGAGCATTGTTATCAGGGAGGCTGTAACTGAAGAAAGTGAAACCAAGGGGAGGCCTGATGACGACGATGATGTGTTGTTTAAAGATTTTAAGAAAATCAGAGGGGTTATCAAGGACAAGAACTTTGAAAGCAAACTGTATTCAAGTCAGTTGCACTCTGACAAATTCGAGATGATGAAGCAAAGAGGAGTTATACCCCACATGGTATTTGATCTTAAGTATTTTGATAGGGTTGGTATCCCTATTAGGAAGCATCTAGAGCAGATGAAGTTGAGGGACTTTGCAACTGTAAGGAGGCCAACTTTTCCTGATTTGGCAGCTTACTTTTATTCTAGCTTATGTTTCAGCAATTTTGATTCCTTATTTTCTACGGTTGAAGGAGTCGTGTATCATCTGCATGTCAGAGAGCTAGCAAAATTAATGGGAGTTGATGAAATGGATTTTATGCCCATTAATGTGCAACCTGATGATGCCTATAGTTCTCTGACTGGAAAAGAGAATTACTCTAGAGACTCCAAGGCACACATTGCTTATAATGACTTTCCCCTGAAGCACATTATAATGCACAAGGTTGTCATTGAAAGCTTAAGACCCAAGGCTGCTTCAAAAACTGACATTTCGAAATATGAAGCCAAGCTGATGTGGGGACTGTTGAATGGCTGCAAGATCTCTCTGTTGGATCTAGCAATATCACCTAGAGGGGGGTGAATAGGTGATTTAAAATGATTTTGACTAGAAAATGCGGAATTAAAAGAATCAAGTCAAAATAGAATCTGAATCTGAATAGGTGCAGTTTATGATTCTGAACATGAGTATGCAAATTCTGAATATAAACACCAGCATGAAATATTCTATCAAACACAATGATAAAATGATAAGAGTTTAGAGATAGAGAATATTGCACACGACGATTATAGTGGTTCGGCTTAGATCAAGCCTACATCCACTCTCCCACGCTGACAGCCGATTGGCTGGATTCCACTAGATGAATCAATGGAGGTTTACAACAAGTGATGATACTCTCTTTGATAGATCACACTATCCTCTCTCAATCACTCTTACAAAGCCTCTCAAAGATTATAACGTTAAGCTCATGGAGACAAGTATGAATCTGAATAACTCTAGCACTTTGGAATTGATGATTCTTATCTTACACCGTAATAGCACCATGGATCTCCTTTTATACTCCTTCACCCCCAAACTAGCCGTTGGACAGGTCTTCAAAGGATCGCTCTTCAATCTCTGATTGGACGCCATCAATCTTGATTGAACGAGACTGTATCTAGGGAGATTTGGTGACCGTTGGTGTTGAATCTGAACCCCTCAGATTCAGTCGCCCATACAACTCAATCTTCGGTTTCCATAAGTGGAGTTCTTCAAATATGGAAGCTTTCTTGTCCCATGGAAGGTAATTTCCAATCAAGGATATTCTATCAATCATGTTATAGAATAATCCTGTCAATCAAAGATTACAAACTTCCATAAATACCTCAGCAACATATGTCAGGCGTGGGTCTTCAGAATCTGGAATTAATATATCTCGCAGCTTCTGAACAGTCTTCAGAACCAGACTTCAGAAGCAGTCTCTTGAATCTGAATATATCGCTGCTTCTGAATAAGTCACAGTTTCTGAATCACTGCTTCTGAATAAGTCACAGCTTCTGAACAGAGATACACTGAGTTTGATGTTGATAGAAACCTTGTTGATGCTCTCATATAAGTCTTCACGAGATTAAGTCTTCAGAGGCAACACGAACCTCCATCTGAAGTCTTCAGAGGCAACACGAACCTCCATCTGAAGTCTTCAGAGGCAACACGAACCTCCTTCTGAAGTCTTCAGAGGCAACACGAACCTCCTTCTGAAGTCTTCACTAACCTCCTTCTGAATACAAGACTTCAACTTTCTCATAAGCACATACGCGACGACTACTCCTTGAGTCTGAACATCCAACTAAGGTCAATATAAACTTTTCTTCTCAGATGCAATATCTAGAACTTCAGATGCATAATTCAGATGCAGTATCTTGAGCTCCATCTTCTGGTTCCTCCAAGCATATTGGCAATTGTGGTTCTACCTCACTGTTCACCTATCCAAGGTCCTTCCAAGCTTTACCAAACTTCCCGTTCTAGGCTTGTTCACCTCTACTTAGGTACCTTAAGCTTGTAGACACCTCTACGCCCAATGCCTTGGTCACCATTGATAGATAACTCATAACATTCAAATATTCTGTTAATACACCATCTGCATAATGGCTTGTGATTCTTTCACCTGGTTCTACTCAACCAATAAACACATTAGTAGCCTTTGATTATTTTGTCATCTTCAAAACATCATGGGGATTTTCCCTAACACTCTCTAGCACATATTGTTCTCCTCCACATGTACAGAACTGTCCAAAAGACCAAAGGACAATTACCCTATGCAGGATTGATCTATCGGATCATGTTCTTCCAAAAGGTTAAGATTCCTGGAAAGCTTCTTCAAGATGAAACTCAGTTAATGGTAGCTGGGGAGTCTATGATTCAGAAGATGGGTTTCAGACAGACTGATGGTGGATGGATCAACAAGAACAAAGAAGCTGTCCTGGTTGAGCTTGAAGAGCTGAATGCAGAGACTGAGAGATCTGCAAAAAGAAGGAAGACAGAGGCCACAAAAGGAAAACAGACCACTGTTCAGAGTGAGTCTTCAGAAGAAGAGGAAGCAGAAGCAGAAGAAAGTGTATCATCGAGAGATGATGAGAGGACCCCTACTGTCCTATCAGCAGGAATCATCGAGTCAGAAGCTGAGGAGATTGCTGAAATAGCAAATGAGCTGGAGGATCCTATGGACAAAGAAGAGGATCCCCATAAGACTCGTGAGAGTGAAAATGTAGAAGCTGCTGAAACTACTGGTGAAAAAGCAGAAAAAGAAGCTCAGCTTGCTACAAGTGCATATGTGGAGATAATGGAAGAGCAACTAGATGACAGAACGACTATTGATGTTCTGGTTGCTCGAGAACAAAAGAAGAGGTCCTCATCACCACCTGAGGACATGGAGGTTGATAAATCTGATGACTTTGTTGTCACAGCTGTAGGAACAACAGAAGTCACTCCTGTTGTAACAGCTCAGATTCAGGGGGAGCAACCTATAGAATCTGCTGCTCGGACTGAAGTTGTTCAGAAGGACAAGGCTGATACTGAAAAGGAGGAGTCCAGCAGAAAAGAACAACATGAGGAATCAAATGTTGTTCAGACTGAAGAGGTTCTGACTGCTGTTCAGAAGGAGAAAGCTGATGTCGAACCTGCTGTTCAGAAGGAAAAAGCTGTTGAGGAAAGTACTGTTCAGAAGGAACAACTTCCAGTGGAAATACCTGAAGAGCAACCCACAGAAATTGAATCAACTACCGCTGAACCTGTTATAATCATTCCAGATTCAATACCTGATCAGATTCAGGGGGAGATAAACTTGCAGAGAATTCTGGATTCAGCTTCAAACGGTAAAGCTCAGATGGTGGAAGAAGAAGACCAATAGACTTTTGCAGGGACACTGAATGCTTCACAAAGTCTTGTTCAGACGGAAGTTGAAAAACTTCGGGTAGAAGTTATGCAGAGGATGGACGGGATGGAAATGAACATTGAAAAGAAGATGCACAGATTTGAGGAAATACTTCATAAATACTGTCGCCTTTTCTGCTCTGAGATGGCCAGCATTGGTACTTATACTTTGATCAGAGATGAAAGGATCAGCAAAGAAGTTCCAGAGATGCAGGAACTCAAAGAATTTGCTACCTACATTGCTGATATGGGCAAATCTGCTGAAGCTGCTCAGAAAGATGATGAAGAGCATGTTGATGTTCCTTCCTCCTCTTCAAAACAAAACCCTCCTCCGTCATCTTGAAATTGTTTTTATTTGTTTTTATCTCCGTCAGATGTTCTATTTATGTGCATTTTGAATGTTACAATATTCTTACAATATATGGTTGAATCTCCGTTCATGTATGTGTAAATTGCCATTTTATCTTGCTGATGACAAAAAGAGGGAGAGAATACCTCATCATTTCATATTGCAGGATGCATACACGCGAATACCTATGCGCTCAAACGAATTCAACGTCGTATACAACATATAGTGATATCCTTCTATCACTCAGAATACATATTCAGATGCACATTCTTTTGAAAAGATTCAATTGAATTATATTCATATTACTATTGAAATTGAAATCTTTTCCGAGCTTAACTTTCATACAATCTTTTTATATATACCAACTTTTATTAAGGAAGTTTTGTCATCATCAAAAAGGGGGAGATTGTTGAGAAAACCTTCCCTCTGAATATTTTGATTCTGACAAAACTATCCTTCTTGTAAGAGAATCTGGTTAATACAAATAATTTATTATTGCAGGCATGAGCATGTGAACAAAAGCTTATAATGTTCCATGACTGGCGTTCAGGCTCAAGGAGTAGTCGTCGCACACTTGCTTCTGAGATAGTCGAAGTCCTACATTCAGATGGAGAATCGTGGTGCCTCAGTAGACTTCAGAAGGAAGTCTGTGCTGCCTCTGAAGACTTCAGAAAGAGGTCTATGCTGCATCTAAAGACTCATCTCTAGAAGATTTATGTGACACGTCAGCAAGGATCTTACAGAAGCTCAGAGTCACTGTTCCAATCTGTTCAGATTCAGAGAGTCTCTCTGGTTCAGAAGACTGCTTCTGAACAACGTTCAAATTCTGCAATATCTCGCTACTAAATTCTGAAGACCCACGTTTGGCAGGTTTCCGATTTGGCCGCGCCTTGTTATGGAAGTTTGTAAGATTTGATTGACATGATTATTTTCCAATCAAATCAGGAAAATATCCTCGATTGGATATTACCTTCCGTGGACAAGATATCTTGGAGATTTGGATGAACTCCATTTATGGAAACTGAAGATTTGGTTGTATGGGCGACTGAATCTGAAGGGTTCAGATTCTCTTTCAACGACCACTGGATCTTCCCATATACAGTCTCCGTCAATCAGGATTGATGACATCCAATCAGAGATTGAGGAGCGATCCTTTGAAGGACCTTGGTAACGGCTAGTTCAAGGTTGAAGGAGTATAAAGAAGATCAATGGTGACTATTTTTAAGAGAGATCACGAACTAAAAATTCCAAAGTGCTGAGTTGTTCAGAAACACATTCTCTTGTTCTTGTGAGCTTAAAATTCATTGTCTTGAGAGGTTCATTTGTAAGAGCGATTGGAGTGACAACGCCTGTAACCTTTCAACGACTCATAGTGGAATCCAGCCGATCGGCTGTCATCGTGGGAGAGTGGACGTAGGCTTGCTAAAGCCGAACCACTATAATCATTGCGTGCAATTTCTCTTTCCCTAAACTCATCTTGCTGTGTTTAGTTTATCTGCACGTCCTCTTACTGATCATATTCAGTTTACGTTCTGAATCCTTTATTAATTTCCACATTAATTCATAAAAAGAGTTCAGAATCACCTATTCACCCCCTCTAGATGATATTGCTAGATCCAACAAGACACACCTAGTTACATGAATCTGCAATTAACCTACGTCCAATGGAAACACGAATTCACGAATAGCACCCGAGTAAATCGCATGGACTCGTACTCATTCCAGTCGTTCGCTTCTTCCGGTCCTTTTCCTTTGGGGATTGCTAAGTGTTCTTCCCCGGCAATGATATTGTTCCTCTTGCTAGCTTATTAAAATCTCGCTCGAAAGTTTCAAATATTTGGAATCCGATTCCAACTCCACAAAAAGGCAATGAAAGAGCCATCTGAATGGAAATTGTGGCCATCATGAAACATGTACGAATCTCTCATGACATAAGTTCTACAAAACCGTCTTTGTTGTCGCAAAACATTACGTTTCGGATGGTTCGTAATTGTTGTTAAATAATCGGGATTAACAGATTACCTCCTTGGTTGTCTATTGAATATCGAGAGTCCTCCCTTCACAGTGATCCGTGAAAAATCTCATGCTCTTATTGTAACAATAATTGTGGCCCACGTGACTTTATTAATTATGATTTAATAATTATTTATACGCTATAAAGTTAAATATATTAGTTATGAAAAGATACAATTGAAAATGTGCGATTCTTAAGTGCTTTGGTGGAAAGCACTTCTTGAAGAGGCACCTCTTTATAACGTTAAAAAGAAGTCTGGTCCTCTCTCCACCTAACGAACAGACGTAAGACATTTCTAATGTAATAACGTACGGTTGTCTCTCTCCATCAGAAACAACGTAAAAGAACAGAGAGTTAAGGGAAGGAAATCAGTCTTCATCGTCTCTGTTTTCTGGAATGATCACACTTGAAGAATCGCTATGGATAAATGTACCTCTACATCCTTATTGTTTGTGAAAATCGTGAAGATCAACGAAGTAAAATTTTACGTTAATTGCTTACACTTATCGATTTTGCGTAGCAGATTATTGTCCTTCATCATCGCAGGCCCAGCGAGAGCTAGAAATGCCACGCTCGTGCGCTTGTGAGTGGGGCCATCCACAGTGGCAATGTTGGATCTCCCGAGTATTTTCAGATGGGATTGATGGGTAACCAGGAACGAGTCCTTTTGCTTCGTTCAAGAGGATGTATCTTTTGAGCTTTGGATCCATGGAAATCACTGTCGGAGAACCTAAGACGTGATATGAACACACTCCTTGTACCTGTTCGATCGAGCCAGAGAAGAAACTTCAAATTGTTTTTGAAAGGAAAGAGAAATACAAGGAAGGATTGATCTTTTTCTTTTTTCTTCTTTGGTTGAGCCATCATAGTATGACTACTTTCCTTGTGACAGAATGCCATAGTTAAAAACTAAGGTACTTAGTATCCGTCTGGATTTCGACCAAAAAATATATACATATACCCTTGGTGCCTAGCCGTCGGACCCAAGTCCTTGGGGCCAGCCAAAGCCCGGCGGGCCGACCTGGGTCCCCAGTGCTTGGACACGAGGACCCAGCGTCCAATCCTGGTGTCATATTGCAAAGTTATTATCCCATGAAACAGACAGATTGAAGAAAGTTCATGTTCAAATTTACAGTGGACACTTTTGGAGTTATTAGTCCTTAAGCTGGAGATGTTGCCCTGGGTTGAACCCCAGATCGCTCATAGCATAAACTTTTCTTGACAAAATTCGACGCTGGTCACATTAGAAACGTATCTATCCACGTTCGTTCAATATGTACGAGAACACTAAAGAAACCTAGACGAAGAAAACAACGTAAAACTCGTACCTTGCTTTCTTCTTACTCATGAAGCTCGGTCCTTCTTTGAGGAACGCTATGGTTTCGCCCAGAAGTGGCCAACCCAATGTTCCCAGAGGCAAGCCTATTGTAATGTACCTTATCTCGTTCCACTTCAACAGGGCCAGGTAAATGAAGGGATTCACGATCAGCCCAAGGGTGACCAAATCGATATGTGTTGATTGTCTCAATCTGCTTCAAAGCCTAATAGGTTCAGAAATAACTTAGTAAGCAGTGTGTGGTGTTGTGTTGGCTTATATGTGTTGAAGCATATTTATGGAAAAAGAGAGTTCTTAGCGATATTATTTAATATTGGACTTTGCTAGCATAACAGTCTTTGGATGACTATGAAAATAACAGAATTTTGTGAGTCACAAATTCTTAAAAAAATGGACCCCACAATAGTTTATAATTAATTGTTATTCATTTTTTGTGGCTCAAAATAGACCGTTAGTATAACAGTCACCCAAAGAATGTTATATAATCAATTCCCTTTAATATTAGAGATATTACTTGATATTTCGTTATTTTCTAAGATGGGCTTTGCTAGTATAACAGTCTTTGTGGAACCATAAGAATAACAGCATGTTGTGAGCCACAAATCCTTGAATGAGTGGACCCCACAATAATTTTGTATTATTTTTTACTTATTTTTTGTGGTCCAAAACATGATGTTATTCTTACAGTAGATTATGGACCGTTATATAATCATTTCTCTTTCTAAGATAGCTCATTTCCTTGTTGAATTAGATTATTTCCGTTAAAAGTACAAAAAAGTCCTAAACCTACTGTACTTATGCCAATTCAGTCCTAAACTTTTTAATTGTACCAATTGAATCCTAAACCGTTTAATGATTTGCTAATTGAGTCCATCCGGCTAATCTTAACCTGAAATTGCTGACATGAACGTCAGCGTCCTACACGTCAGTCGTCCTACATAGCCCGACTGATGCTGACGTGAAGATTTTACATAAATTTTTATGAATTTTAGGAATTTTTATTTCTTATTTATTTTTACTTTTTCTTTTCTTTTCTTTTCTTTTCTTTTGGGGGGGGGGGTTATGGGCCCGCAACCCTTACCGGCCCTCAGGCGAGGGCCGTGATGCCTAAATCAGGTGAGGTCTACGGCCCTCGCCCAGAGCCAGCGACCCTAGTAGACCCACAGCCCCAAAAAGATAAACATATAAAGAGAAGAAAGAAAAAAAGAAAGAAAGAGCAAAAACTTGTAAAAATCCAAAATATTACTAAAATATTTTTTAGATAAAAAAAGTCCATGTCAACGCCCACGCACCATAAGGATGGCCGACGTCTACGTTAGTAATTTTCGTTTAAAATTTCTCGGATAGACTGAATTGGCAAATCGTCAAAAGGTTTAAGACTCATTGGTACAATTGAATTTTTTTTTTTTTTTATGACTGAATTAGCACAAGTACAATTAGTTTGTGACTTTTTTGACACTTTTCCTAATTATTTCATTTCCTAATGCCAAGTCAATTGAGTAAAGATGTAGAGATTATTGATTTTCCCTCTCTCTCTCCTTTGAAGATCCTAGAATATTAATTTAGGATGCTTAAATAATAAATCACGTCTTCATCCGACAGCTTTAACTTTTAAAAATTTCACAAAATCTCACGTGATATCAGAACAAAAGTTTAGTCTACACGTGAGAGTGGGTGCTACAATAATTAAATAATAAATCACGCAAACAACTAGTAATCCCACAAAATCTCTCTATTAATCCCAAAGTGACTGTTAAAGAGTTTCGCTGGACAACCAATGCACATTGGAAATGCAAATGCTTCATCGTATCAAGTTTTCATTACCAAAATCAAGTAGTATTGGCCTAATACCCCAAAAAACTTTCAACTTTAGCATTTGTGACAATTATATCCAAAACCCTTTTTTTGTCTCATAAAAAAACACCAACTTTTACTTTTATCCCAATTCTACTGGTCTAATACCCAAAAAAATCCTCAACTTTAGCATCTATCCCAATTATATCCGAAACTTTTTTTTGTCTCATAAAAAATCCCCAACTTTTACTTTTATCCCAATTCTACCACCGTTAGCCTTCCGTCCATAATCACCGTTAGTTAATCCTACGTGGCTCGAATTTTCTCGCCGAACTTACCAATGAATTTTCGAAATTTAGAAACAGTAGGTTTTAGGAACGACGAGATTTTAGATCGTTCGTCCAAATATCTCCATGTCTAGCCGTTCTTTGGACTGTTGAGCGCCGAAGAGAGTACGAAATGCGCCGTCTTGAGTGACTCTATATCTCTCGGCAATAAATAAGGGAAGCAAACAACAGAAGAGAAGTTCGGAAGTTTATTCATGACAGCTTTGCTGAGGTGTAATTCATTAATAACGTGAAAATGCCACGTAGGATTAACTAATAGTAATTATGGACGAAAGGCTAAAGGTGATAGAATTTGGACAAAAGTAAAAGTTAAAGGTTTTTTATGAGACAAAAAAGGTTTTGGATATAATTGGGACATATGCTAAAGTTGAGGTTTTTTTGGTATTATGCCGGTAGAATTGGGACAAAAGTAAAAGTTAGAGGTTTTTTATAAGACAAAAAAAAGTTTTAGATATAATTGTCACTAATGCTATACTTGTAGGGTTTTTTGGGGTATTGGGCCAGTAGGTATTTAACTCTTAATTTATGGACCTTCCAGAAACTCAAGAAACTATCCCCAGATATCATTATCTTTTGAGATGTTCTTAATTGGCTTTCCAATCTATATTACTAAGGTGAGTGCTTTAGGAAATCCCTGGTTGCCCTCTAAGTCAAACCTTCTTCTTAAGAGGTTGTCAAAGTTGGCAAGGCGGTTGGGAATTTGCGGCTTAACAACGATAAGATTTCGAAAACATATCAAAGTAATTGGTTAATCCAAAAACATAAGATTTCGGGTTCAATTTCCTCCTCGGATTTGCAACTAGATGATGCCCATGATAGTGAAACTTACGATAATTGGCATCATCCAGTTGTGATGCGTAGAAAAGTAATTTTATAATGCATGTCACCTTTATCGTATTGAAACTGAACGCGCAACTATTTGCTCTAAAAGTTAAAAATTTTGCGATACGTCGTACATAATTTTAAAAGTTTAACACCCTTCTCTCATGTGAAAAGGATTTGATCTCGTAGGCGTTAAGCGAATGAATGTAAAGCGTGTGGTTGAGACAAGAGTTGAACAAGTTCAATATCGATTTTGCCAAGCAAATGAGTATATTGGATTAGTTTTTTTTTTTTTTTTTTTGGTCGAAAAAATGTTGGATTAGTTCAATAGCTTCCTTTTCTGCTGCAGTTGGTGGGGTTCGTTTTCAGCCTTGTAGCCCAAAATTAAGTTGGTAGAATTATAACCAAGCTCAAGTTCAGGGCTCAAGCCCAATGATCTATCTATTCCAGAAAAGGACGAGGATGAAAATAAATGTCAGAGGAGGCGAAAGTTGACACCAGAATAGACGGCGACTCCGAAAGAATTCCTGCCGCCGTCGTTTGGTTGACCGGGCACCGGAGGAGCCGTCGTCGCCGGTGGCCAAATGCCGACCATCACGAAGATGTTCTCGATGCAAGAAGCATCGCAGCACAACACCAAAGAAGACTGCTGGATTGTCATCGACGGCAAGGTCGTCTCTTTCACCGTCCTTCTTCTTCTGGGATTTTGGGCTATGACCCAGATTTTGTTTCCCCGCCTTTGTTTCCGTTCGATATGATTTTGGCTTGTTACTTGTGTTTGTGTCCCCTGTTCTAGCTTAGGTTGTGGTGCTCATATTTGATTGTTTAGTGGAGTCAATGTCCTGTCCACATGTTCTGTGATTGGAAGTTTTTATGTCTTAACGCCCTTTTGGTTGCTGATCCATTTTTCCTAAGTTCAGTAGCCTGAAGCAATCCAGTTTCGTTATAGTGGCTATAAATTGATCAAACTTGAAGCACTTTTCAATAAATACTTGAAAGAACAATTCAGGTAATGAATGTTATTAGGAAGATGAACCGAAAGAAGTCCCTTTGTCCTTCCTATCAAAAATGAAAATCTTTCTGAAAAAAAAAAAAGGCCAGCTACCCGTAGTTATAGTCGAGGAAAAATGGAGAGGGATTTACTAAGAATATTATGATCCCTATACAGTAGCATGTTATTTCATGGATTTATGCAATCCTCAGTTTCGAAGTTTCGGTCATCTTGCGTAAATGATGTTGCTCACGTGCGCTTGTGACTTTGGCAGCAATTTGAGATCATCAAGTTCATGAGTTTTGCTACTGTTTGTAGGTTAGCTAAGAATCAATTAACTGTCACTGGAGGTGTCAAGTTTGGTTATAACACATGGGGGAATTGGGTTCCGATTTTGTGAATTATTTGGGCTACACAATGTTATACGTAGTGTTCATGGTTTTGGCTTCAAGATGCTGCTCCTTAGATCCTGAGGTCGAGTTGAAGTTTGCTTTTGAGTAAGTTTAATCTCTAGCTGTAATTGAGGAGTTTTATTCTTGACAAAGGACAGACATAGATACCTGCTATAGAGTGATGGTATGCGCCAGCGAACAATGTATGGGACCCCCTTCCACCTTTTGGCTTCTTTTGTTGGAGTTGCTTCTTAGGTTTTTTTCTTCGTAGCAGTTAAAAAAATATAAAACAAGGTGTTGTCTTCTTTCAGGCTTAAAAATTCTTTGTCGTTCACAGCAATGTCAAAGCTAGCTGCCTGGCATTGGCTTGGGTGATGTGAAGTAAAAGGGAACCTTCTTCTGAAATGCTATGGCTTACTTTCAGTGAGTTAGTAATGAAAATGCTACTCTCAGGTTGATTTTGGAGAGAAGACATGTCAGGGGAGATCATGAAGTTCTAGCTACACCCTTCCTAATATCTTTTATTTTTAAGGACTGAGCTGTGTACCATTTAACCAAAGCAATGATACATTCTCTGAGTTGGAGCACAGCTTTGATGTTGGATTATGGTGTTTTTTTGATAAATTCATTGCTTGCAATACGAGATTCTAGGGGTCTTTATACTGATGAATGCTATTGCTTATAAATTTTAGGTGAGGACAAGGAGTATGTGTGTGAAGGAGAGAGAGAGATAGTAGATGGTTGTATCTGGATTGGGGAAGAGAGACTGATAGAAGTGGAGAAAGTGGACGAGGAAACCACTTTTATATAGTGATCACTTGTGTATAATAACGATTTAATCCTCCAATTGGATTTTATTAATACTAATAAATTTGTATTCTTTGAACGGAAGTATGTGGAATTCATGGACTTAACGAAAAGTGGTTGTGAGTTTTTAATTGATTTAAGTCTTGTAACTCCAGAACTCTATGACAGGGGTCAATGCTATTTTAGATGGAATGCTATTTTTGGCATCGTTTCCTCTTGCCACTTCCAAAACAACCGTGCTGTGCAAAATATTTGGAGAGAAAAACAGTACTGATTAACGCGAGTACCAGAAAGAAATTAAGGAACAAATAAGAGTAACTATGGCATGTGCATGTCTATGCTCTAACTAATTGTGTTTCTTCTGCACAGGTCTATGATGTGTCATCGTACATGGACGAGCATCCTGGTGGCGATGATGTTATCCTCGAGACAACTGGTAATATACTTCACCTTGTTGATAGTACTTAATGAAGTTTGATCGCGTTGAGTACAATCCATTTAAGATAAATGTCATGGTATTGGTTAGAATCTATCATGTGACCATATCTTTCCTTTTTCCTTAATAAAGGAAAAGATGCTACCAATGAGTTTGAAGACGCTGGCCATAGCGAAGAAGCAAGGGAGCTGTTGCAGACATTTTGCATCGGTGAGCTTGACACATCTTCCCAAGCCATCCCGGAGCTCGAAATATTCTCCAAGAGCGAAGGAACAGACTATTCTCAGAAGCTCATGGCCCTGACAAAACAATCCTGGGCTGCTCCTGTTGCTGTTGTTGGCATCTCGGTGATTGTTGGCTTCTTATATTTTCGTAAGAAGTGAACAAGCCTGTTTTTTGCACTACCTCTCCTTTAAAAAGAAGTTTTTGTAACAATTTTTCGAGTCATGTAACAGTGGTTCAGAGAAAGCGTTTATATATGTTGGATTCAGATTTGGATAGAAGTCACCAAGATTGTCGAGAGGGAATTTTTCCTGTTGCGAGTCATTAGACATTTTTTTTTTTGCTATTTTTGAACAGTCATATAGTCTCAAATACTCATGTGAATTTGAGAATTCATTTGGTGGGGTGGTATGTTGGGTTATTTTGTTAGGATTGTGTTTGAGCTTTCCAAGGACATGCTTTAGTATGCGTTTATTCCAGCAGAAGTGAGCCTAGGACGACACATTTTTACCGTTCATTGTGCGAGAGGTGCTAATCATTCTGCGCTTACTGCTGGTTTCATCTTTTGTAATTTTGTATACTTCCTTGCTGATCAATGAATTTGCTTAAATAAGTTGGTTCTGGTTGATTAAATGACGAGCCATTATGAGCCTATAATCAGGGCGAATGTAATGGAAGCCGCATGATCTATATGGTTTTTGTTCTTGATCTAGGACTGAAGATTCATCTTGTTCCAAGAAATGCATTTACAGTCATGCACATCCAGAATCCTGCTCGCACTCGATGCCTAGACGTTGTTCCATCAGGGACTCATATACTTTCAGGATCTGAACTGCTAATGAGGAGTCATTTTGGTCCAAATCTTTGGATAAATGTGAGTCCTCATATACATAGACATCATCCTATCAGTCAGTAATGATCTGCAAATTGATGTTCCCTACCTCCATCTGTATGCTGCATTATTGTTGCTTATGATAGATGAAAACGAATAGGTCTTGAAAGGAGACGGAAGGCTAGAATGCCAACCCGCGTTTTGATTGTTGGGCGTGTCGATGCCGGATTTTCGTATAGTCTATAAACTTACTTTGGTATGGTTTTTTGGTTCATAAATCTTATTCGTATCGAACGGATCTCATATCATAGCAAACATTATTGAGGATGACAAACCACTCGAACCACCTCTTAAAATCAAAACAGTCGAACATCGTCAGAAAGACCGGCTTCGAAAAGCAAGAAACTTGGCTAAAACAAGCAAAGGGCACACTGCAATTTGTAAATCAAGTGATCATGTTTGACAGCCAACATTGCAAGGACATGTTGCACGTTTGGTCAAAGCATATGATAGAAAGATATCAAATTTAAAATCGCGAATTTTGTGTACCCTTGCATTGAAAATGGTCTCATCTTCTCTTCAATGTCTCTTATTGGCAAAATGTCCGGTTAAAGTACACTACAAGTGTCAAAACTTGTGTACGGCGCTCAATGCCAAAACTTTCGAAACGATAACTTAAGTGCCAAATTTTTTGAAAAACGTTCACTTCAGTGCTAATTCCCATTTTGAGCGGACGTGGCTCGCCGGAAATCCGATGTGGCCTATTTTTTTATTAATATTTGAGCTGACGTGGCTCTTCGGAGTTGGTACTAGAGCGACCGTTTTTCAAAAAATTTAGTACTTAAGTTATCGTTTTGAAAGTTTTGGCACTAAAATGAACGTCGTACACAAGTTTTGGTACTTATAGTGTTCTTACACCCAAAATGTCCTACCTCCGCCTCCACCGCCGCGTCGGCGGTGAAGATGAAAATTCTTGGCCGCGAGTTGCCCATTTCCTTAGCTAAAACTAAAAGGTAACCAAGAAAAAAGGAAAGATAAGAGGAAAAACTTAAAAGCAGCAATCCACCAGTGACCAGTGAAAAAAGAACAACAAAAAGAAGAAGAGGAATAAACGGTAATAAAAGATCCTCCCTCCTGCTGATTAAACTGTAAACGCCCTCGCTTCTTAAACCCGAGCAGGTGCTGGGAGATAAACCCCCTCAACCAAAGTCTCTCTCTCTCTGCCTCCTTCTGCTCCCTACTCCGCAGTCGATTCGTGGGTTCCAGTTCACCATTCGATGTCAAGGATGGCCTCTCTCTCCTTCACTCACCTGTCGTCCTTGCCCAGGTTCGTTTCTCTCCCTGGCTCATCTTATTTCCTCCTCTGCCTTTGAGTGAAAAGATATCCCCTTTACTTGCTTCCAGTTCCTGCTCACTTTGAGCTTTTTTTTTGTGATTTGAAACCACTCATGTACTTTTGGTGGGCGCATTTGATTACTCGCGGTCCACTTCTCATTTTGCTCGTGCGCTTGTCCAATGATTGTTTTGTTTTGAAAATTTTGTCTGAATGGGCATTCGAGGTGAGACTAGTCAATCTTGTTGTTGAATTTTAGAAGTGGGTTCTGCTTGGTTGGTCGTAATTCAGCGGGAAGAACATGTCTTGCTCGTGTTTTGATTACTGATGCTGGGTGACCCACTTTGACTGTTCATATTGAAAACTCGCTTTCTTTTAAGACATATAGTTGTCACGGAACTGCGGCGGCTGTTCGGAGTTCGATTCAGTGGTTGGCTGTGTTTTTGCAGTTGGTTCTGCAACCTTGTTTCCAATCTCCAGTGGTTCTTCGTTTTTCTTGCCTTCCCGTTGTTTGGGGGTGGGAATGCATTGTCGTTTTAAAAAATGAAGGCTTGAAACCATTAACGTGGGTTTTGGATTGATTATTGTGCGCAAGAAGAAAATGACGGTCAAAGTCTTTCAGCAACTATCGGTGAAATGATCAATTTGATGTCATACTATAGGTGAGATGACCTAGCCCCATTAACGTTTTCTTGCGAGATGCGTCACCTCAATCAGAAATTTATTTGCTTTTG
Source organism: Lenwebbia sp. NSW1173648 (assembly GCA_029784005.1). Lineage (NCBI taxonomy): Eukaryota > Viridiplantae > Streptophyta > Magnoliopsida > Myrtales > Myrtaceae > Lenwebbia > Lenwebbia sp. NSW1173648. The sequence goes on from JARCGZ010000011.1 coordinate 6,947,671, forward strand.
CCTAAGTTTATATGAGGTTCATTTTGGGTCACTCCACCAGTATAGTTATGAACTTGTCAGATATGATTTGTTTTTCTGAGGCATGAACTCTGCAATTGCAGATGGCATAAGAATTGCCCTGTCTATTCGACCCAGATCTTGGTGCTCTGTCAAGATGTTAAATCACAAAACAAATGGGCTCTTGCGGCTGTGTCTAAAACAAAACTTGTGGAGCCTTCAGCTGCAGAGCAAATTGAAGATAAGGCTGTTACTAAAAGGAGGACATCAAAAATTTCTAAGCAAGCTACTCCTCGTACTAGAAACAAAGCTGTTGTAGATACCCCGGAGGAGTCCTCTGAATTGATTTCTAGTGAGGAAGAAATGACCGTATCCGAAGGACTGGAAGATTCCAACAAGAAACAGCGAAGGACTCGTAAGAAAGGTAGTGCCTAAGAGTTTACTGCTAGTTTGGTGCTTGTCTTAAGCCGTGGTCATTTTTAATATCTAGGGCCAGGAGGCATGCATCTGATTTGAATATTTTGCAGCTGCATCCTCTCTTACAACGACGAAGGAAGAGAAAACCAAGAAGGTGAGGAGGCGGAGAAAGAGTACTCTGGAGGTTGCTGAGGACAAAACTAGTGAAACTGAATTGTTGGATAGTGAGGACTCCACCTTATTTGCAATTTCAGATCAAGAGAGCGACGAGGACCTAGATCTGGGAAAAGACGAGGGAGAGGATATTAGCTCTACGTATGGCTGGCCTCCTCTTGTTTGTTGCTTCGGAGCTGCGCAGCATGCTTTTGTACCATCAGGAAGGCCAGCGAACAGGCTTGTAGATTATGAAATTCACGAAAGGATGGGAGATGCTTTATGGGCACCAGAGAAATATGTAAGGGCTCCGGGGGGGTCAGCTGGAAGTGTGGCTACTGCCCTTGCAAGCTTGGGAGGTAAGGTTGCTTTAATGGGTAAACTTGGGGATGATGACTATGGCCAGGCCATGCTTTATTATTTGAACGTGAACAATGTCCAAACCCGATGTCTTCGCATTGATAGCAAGAGGCAATCAGCTGTATCATTGATGAAGATTGGTAAAAGGGGCCGTTTGAGAATGACTTCTGCTCGACCTTGTGCAGAAGATTCTTTATTGAAGTCTGACATCAATGTTGATGTGCTGAAGGAGGTAATCTATCCTGCTGCTTTGAGAAAGCCCTTGAGAATATTAAACCAGAGGTCCAGAGTGATATACATTACTAAGCCGTAGAGGGAAAATTTATTGTTTACAAAACTTAAGGTTTAAGCATGTATCTTTCTGCTGGTAGTGCTGATATATGAGTGTTTTGGTTCAATGGCTCGTGGATCTCTAAAAAATCACGAAATTCAGTGACCTGTCTAACGGTAATGAGCAATAATAAGAATGGACATCATGACTTCCTTAATAAAATTGTAAGACAGTCGCGGTAAGTGTGGAAACTACACATGCATATCAGGAACCTGATGGACTTTACTCCACGATCCCTTTTTGTTATCATCTTTGTCCCTAAATCATTTACCTGAATGCCCCAAATTGGGTCGTACATCTGATGTACCATCATACAATGGTTTATGTTTGGTGTGGGATCTGCTTATTATAAATGCAGTCTTCTACTTGAAGTGCATATTCTGTACTTCTCCTGAAGAACAATTCAGTGCTCGCATTGTTGCTTATTCTATCGTTTGAATAATTGATTCTTCATTATGTTCTGTATCCCTGATGTCCTTTAACATATTATGGAATTTGATGCAGGCAAAGATGCTATATATCAACACACATTCATTGCTTGAGCATAACATGAGATCAACGGCATTGCAAGCCATCAAGATCTCAAAGAGATTCGGAGGGCTTATATTTTATGATGTCAATCTTCCTTTGCCTCTTTGGCATTCTGATGAGGAAACCAAAATGTTCATTCAGCAAGTTTGGGAGCTAGCAGATTTTATTGAGGTCACCAAGCAGGAACTTGAGTTTTTATGTGGGATCATGCCATCCGAGGAATTTGACACCAAAAATAACTTGAAATCTAAATTTATTCATTATGAACCAGACATAATTGCACCTCTCTGGCACGAGAATCTTAAGGTCTTGTTTGTGACGAATGGAACTTCCAAGATTCACTACTACACAAAGGAGCACAATGGTGCTGTCCATGGGATGGAGGATCCTCCCATCACCCCCTTCTCTCGTGATATGTCGGCGTCTGGGGATGGCATTGTTGCAGGTATGAAGTTGTTAAGGTGCAATACTCATATCTACTTTAATTGGGCCTGTTTGTTACACCGAGAAAAAAGTTCCACTTGCTCTTTTTGAGTATTTAGTTTTTTGTGAATGGCCTTGCATAGGAATGTTCCTTCGGGATACTTCATGATTGAAAAGATTGTTGCTTCAGGATGCCCCAAAGAAAATGTTGGTACCATATATTATTTTCATGTACTGCTGGCATATTAGTCTGGGGCTGATCTCTCCAATGTCTCACAATCATGTTTCTTTTGCTTGTTCAATGCTCTTTCAAATGTCTGATTATAGTGGAGGCTAGAGAGATGAAGCACATATTGCAGATGATATGCCGTTCTTTTCATGCAGTGTCTCATATTGGGGCCAAATAGCTAATCAGACCTCATAGTGCCACAATTTGTGCTTTTATCTTTTTTTCAGTTTATCACAACCATAGTATACCCATACTTGTTAAGATATTTCATTACTCCATATGTATAATTTGATCAGTTTTTAGCTTCTTACTCTAAATTTCACTATCCATTAACCTTATTCATTGACACTATTAGAGTATTCTCATTTGACAGGCGCTCTTTCCCTTTTTCATGATCATGTATCATCATCAGTCGTCATTGCTCCTCATCATTGTTCAAGTTCTTAAATCTCTCTCACTTACTTTGACCATTCCTCCAAAACATCCTATATCTAAATTTGATGAGCAATAGCTTATTTGTTGAAGGCCCAAAGAGAGTGAGTTCATTGAATAAAACAAGTTTGATGCTTGAAAAGGCAATTCTGATCAGTTTACAATGGATCGCTTCTTTTCTCTTGGATATTACCGCTGTGATTTGCTGCATCTCGCATTGTCAACATGATGGAAACGAAACTTTTCTTACCAAGCTCTGCGTTGTCGGCATGATGAAACGGCACTCTGCTTTACCAAGTTCTCTTTTGCCCATGTTTGAAGGTCTCATGAGGATGCTGACGGTTCAGCCTGACCTCCACACAGACAGAGACTACTTAGAGCACTCAATCAAGTATGCCATTGACTGCGGAGTCATTGATCAATGGGCGGTCGCACGAACACGCGGCTTCCCTCCTAGATATGATGAGGAAGAAGAGGTGTCACCTGATATTAACGGCATTAGATCAGTAACAGAGAGGGAGTATCGGACGATGCAGCTTGCAAGCTAATCCCAACATTCGCGATGATCATTTTTGCTTTAAGCTAGCCAGCATTTTCTTCCCTGTAAAGTGACGATCATATTCATTTTTCCTTGTTCCCTTTCTTCAAAAAATTTCTCCATTTGCTTCTTGCCTTTTTTCAAATTCACAGTCCTAAGTGTAGGCACAGTGTAAAACCTTCTTTCCCATTTTCAGACTTTTTGAAACTGGTATAACTGGTGAGAGCCATTTGCGACCGGAAGCTTGATTATTGCAACTTCACTGGTGTAAATAGGCATAGAAGAAACATAAATCAAACTGTTTGTTACTGTTGGAGCTTTTCAAGCATTTTTCTGATTGTCTAAATATCAAGAGCGCTAGTAAAATAACGGGCTTTTATTGATCCTCCGACCTCATCAAAATCTTCTTATAAAAGGGATTAACCATAGTTCTCCACCATCCGACAAAAGAGGACGACAATTCAAAAATGGAGAACTGAACCAGATCTATAGTTCGAATGTTTTTTTCACTTTATAAATGTGAAAAGGGCGGGAGCATAAACAAAATCCACAGGTGTTCCATCCCTCCGCAGCGCACGAAACATAGACATTAGGACTTGTAAAATTGATCACCGTCGAGCTTCGAGGCAGCCCCCTTATCCAAAAACCACACTAACTTCCCCGTCGTCGGCTGAACCATTCTAGCGGGCAGTTTCGGGCAGTCAGGTTCCACGTCGTCGATTGCCAAGTGCACGGCCTCCGACTTGGCTTCACCAGCCACGACCACCGCCACGTTGGAAGCGGAGTTGATGGCTGGTAATGTGAACGTGATCCTCTCCGGTGGAGGCTTCGGCGAATCGGTTAAGAAGGTCACCCACTCGCTTTTCTCGTTCAGCACTGCATGGTTAGGGAATAGTGAGGCAACATGTCCATCAGGACCCATCCCTAGGAGGATGAGGTCAAACTTGGGACAGTCGCTAACCTCGGAGACACTGACCATGCGAGTTTTCACTAGTTGCCTGATCACAAACTCGTACTCACTTGCAGCCTCCTCTGCAGAAACCGCATCATTGATGGAGTGCACATGACTCGGGATAATGGGAACCTGCCAAAGTAAAAATAAGATGAAATCGAGAAAGCAATGTATGAATCCTTTGCTGAATGAGTTTAACCAGCATGAGGAGACTTTGCTGTTTGAACTACATGTGCATCTGATGCTTATCAGTCCTTCCTAGTCATGCCGTAATGACAACAATGTTCAAACTACCAAGATACTACATTCATGTGCGAAAAAGCTCAAAATGAAAACGAAAATAAAACTAATTCCCTGTGATTTTCAGGCTATTAGAAGCTCACAGAAAATAATTACAATTAGTGATTTGATTGCTAGTTCAATTGGCCCGTTCCGACAAATTTTTCAAATAACGGTAACTTTTGCACCCAAAAAAAAAAAAAAACATCTTTTATAATACTAAATCATTACAAGACAGGCAGCTAGCTAATATATAAGGTAATTAGTGGCATCAAAAGGCAGCCAAGTTGCTGCACCATGTCACAAGTTTTGATGAATCTTAGCATGAAGGAATGGATAGATGTTTCAAGCAAGATAAAGGAGAACTAAGGCAAGCTAATGTAGAATGAATTTACTCATGCCATCTTTTTGTTGAATTTCTGTTTTAGGTGCATGTTATGTTTGTTCAACTCATAAAAGCGGAACGGTCAACAAACACCGAAATTTGAAGGCTAATGACGCAATATGCGAAAGTTGATGCAGATTACATGATTGCTATATAACTTCTCCCTCTAAAGTCGTCTTTTTTGTCACTAAATATATGTTTTGCATCTGTTAGGGCACATTGAAGACTGGAAGAGGAAAGATGGAAAAACTGCAGACAAGAATGGAAAACGTCCAGCGCAGTAGCTAGTTATCAATGGAATTGAGCATAATATGTTATCATCTCTATCAGATGTATGAAGTTTGATGAGGACATTTAATTTGAAAAGTCCATAGTTCTCCCTATAACTTCCCTGCATGCGATATGCTAACAAAACCACATATTTAGAATCACACATGGAATTGAGGAGCAAAAGACGCCACACATTTGTAATGTCTTAGAAGTAGCACTAATGGGAACAGTTAAGAGTTAAATTCGCATATATTGGACAATTACTACATATCACAAGCTATAGATCGAAGTAGGTGGAAACAAGTTCGTTGCTGTCTTAGTTTATGGTGATTCAATAATTATCTGCTGACATGGAAAATACTTCCTTCAGAATGGTTAAGAAGATAATGTAAATTAGGTAGAGTGGAACGCACTGGAGACTTGCAAATATTTGTCAATCTACCGAAAAAGGGATTAAGCACTTAGGAAAGCAACTAAAAGGACAACCCTAAAACTCCGCCGAGAACAGGGTGAAACAAAACATAGTCAGATACAAATGCCGGAAGATGTGCAATACATGCTAGGATCTTCGTGTTGGCCTATTAACTGAAACACAAGATAAACTAAAGGCTGGGAACGACTCTTCCAATGAAATTGGCTCATGCACTAGGTGAAAGGCCCAGATTCAGAAGTTATACAAGAGAAGGAATTTTTCCTGAAACAAGAAAATGAAGAGCTAATGCTTGATGCTTAAGCTCTATAATCAGTCTTTACTGCCCTGTTATCGTCAATTTTGGGTCCATACAGCCAGGAACAGCTCAATGAAGAAGTCTATCTAGTGAACAGATGATATTAAAGCATTCAACAAGAATACAAAACTGAGCATATACGGAGAATGTGCAGTGACCTTCCAGCTACATCAAGAGTCTCGAATATCATTGTGGAATCAGTCCAAATAATAAATGCAGACGTCAGTGGGAGGAGCTACGCAAAAGAGGAGGCTTATCTACATGCCAAGGAAAGAGGTGATTTCCCAGGTCAGGAAGGGCTTGGGAATGTGTAGTAGTTAGTTGCCAAAAGAAGACTAACCTAACGCATTCTCCATCACCGCCACAACAAATGCCAACTAAAAAGGACATATTTTGATGGACGATACATAATGAGTCTAAAAAAGGATGCATACTTTGGACAAGAGGCCGTCCTTCGCTAACTTATAGTTGCTATCAGTGTGGTTCTTTGCTACCACACGCTCATCGGCCCAGAAAATATACCATTTTGCCCAATCCACTGTCCTATTATAAGGCGCTTCGCAGAGCTTCCTGCAACGAGAGAAAAAAGTTAAACAGAGAGCTGAAACTGTCCATCTTACAAAGCAAGTAAAGGGAATGCAAGCATTAATACCCCATTAAGCCAATGAGAGAACCACCAGATAAGGCGATTGAGAAAACGCCTCGCTCTTTCACCGATGCCTCAGATAATTCAGCAATGTAGTCTGCCAAGTCGGTGCTCAGCTCATCCAAACTTTCATGGATCCTCAATTCTCCTCTATCGTTACGAACCACCCCAGAGAGAGCCATTCTATATGCAAGTCCAATTACGCGAAAACCAGTACGTAGATGATAAAGAAAGATGAAATGCAAGAGAAACAATAAGAAGATCTTCACAAATAAGCTAACTCGAAACGACAAATACTGACAGGTGGCAACGGCCAACACGAAAAATTTGAACACGATGGTATCAACTAATCAACCACGTGTTTCATAGATCTTGAAATAGCCTGGAAATGAAAGACAGCACACAAAAAACTCAGCAATGTTTATGCCTCACGGGCATAAATGTACGAAAGACAACAAATTGAAGCATAGCTGCACTGTATGATCAATCAAGCACAACAAATGTCTGAATCCTTAAACCACAAGCATACTCATAATCCAAACAGCAGTTATCTGAAGCCAAAAGTCAGAATTAAATCCACCACAGATGGCTTTTCTATTTCTATAGCCAAAACTCAAAGCAGTTAGCCGCCATGGAATTAATAAAACAAAAGCGCAAAAAAAAAAATGCTTTCGTGAACAACTTGGTGATGGGTACTTGTAAAGAGATCAAGAGCAAAGCCACCGGTTCATACATCAACAACCAGGCTTTAGTTCTACTGCAGACACAAAATGTGCCCAGTACCCTGATTACAGAAAGTCAATCAGAACCCTCCTCTAAGACATTGGCAATAAAACGCCATACACAGCAAAAACGATCGAGAAGAATCACATGCAATCTACCAATTTGCAGACAGATAAACAAAAAGTTATTTCATCCAGAACGAATTGGCCAAAAGAAATCTTTTTTATCTGTAGAAAAGAAAGAACAGACAGACAGGCATACACAGGAGGGACGTGAGGGTGGCAGAGGGTGAAAAAAACATTGTCCCAGATGGATATCAACGAAAATTCATGTAATCACGCCATTGATATGCTATATTCATATGAATTTCACAAGAAATTCAGAGAGAATACTCACCTTCTGGGTGTCCCACGTGCAGCCACTGATCGTAACGAAACGCAACGCAAAACCAACTCTCTCTCTCTCTCTCTCTCTCTCTCCCTCTCCACAAAGTAAAACTGAAGTAAAGATTGATTGGTGAATACAGATGGAGAGACGCCCACAGAGAGAACTTATATATAATAACCCTTGCCCATTTTTCCTTTTTGGGGGCCAATGCACTATTCTTTTCCCTTTATTTTTTGGGGTTATACAGAAGAAGAGAAAAACCTCGCTGTCCTAAACCATCAGCGATAACATCTCTGGGATGACAGAGACCCACAAGCACTGGACACCTGCACTTTCTTGTTTTTTCATTGGAACCATTTTGTTCAGATTGCCATATATATAATACCACAATAATTACTCAAATCACCTGAATTTCTGATAATTCCTCCCTTCTTCTCTTTCCCCATATTGTGAGATCAGCACAACCCACCTGTCCATTCTCAGCTGCTGACAAATGTACCAATAGTACCTTCTGTCTTGCAAGACAAAAGCAGCATTTTTTTATCAGTATATTGCTCTTGTATGGTAGTGGGGATCAATTGAAAATTCAGTCTTTTATTCCATTCCATAAGTTATCTGCCTCTGGCTCTGGCACATAACATCTTCCTCCACATTCTATTCATCACCATGGAAGATAAAGAAGAAAATATTCTCGCTCTTTTTAAAAATTTAAAAAAAAATTGTTCTTTTAGAATTTGTTTTTTGGTTGTCTCCCCAAAACCAGCTAATATACACTTTATTATATATGCCTGTGTGTGGGAGAGATATGTCTTACCCTTTACCGTTTACCCCACCCCATCTTGATCCCATAATTTCCCCTCCACTGACACAACTTTTTCTCAATAAATTATTGAAGAGTGGTCTGATTTATATCTGCTGACGTATGACTTGCTTATAATCAAATGATTATTGCTCGAGGTATGCACCAACAATCTAGACATCATGTTTAGTCTTAGGTTAAAGCTCGCAAATATGATATGTGTCTCAGAAATTTTTATTTCCTTTTGTATAAAGTCAATGATTAATTCTATCCTATCCCCTACTAAAGTGTGTCACATATACCTTTCGATATAGTACGTTATTATGTTTTTTTTTTTCCTTTTTGTTTGCCACCTTGTATTTTCCAACGGAAAATTTCTAAATAAGGGCAAGAAGTGCCATCGTTTTCGCAAATAAGAGCCTAAAGTGGACATTATCTCAAATAAGGATCTGGAGTGCCCTCACTATCTCAAATAAGGGCCTAAAGTAGCTATGATAGTCTCGATAAGGGCAGACCTTCATGCTTATCAAAGGTATTTTTTTCCTTTACTTTTTTGAATTTTTGTCCTTTTTTATTTTTTTTCATTTTTCTGTTTTTTCTTTCTTTTTTGCCGATGGCCACTTACGATGCCCGGAGAGGGCTAGGGTGGTCCTGGCCACAGGCGAGGACACACTTGGGGCGAGGGTCGCCTCGCCAGCAGCAAGCGAGGCCGAGTCGCCCTCGCCTAGCCTCTCCGCTGTCCACCGGCCAAAGGGAAAGAAAAAAAGGAAAAATAAAAAATAAAAATAGAAAAAATATTTCGAAAAGTAAAGGACGAAAATGTCCTTGACCACCCTGAAGGTCGGGCTCTTATTTGACATGGTCATGGTCACTTTAGGCCCTTATTTGAAATAATATCCACTCCATGCCCTTATTTGAGACAATGTCCAACACTTCGGGCCTTTATTTGAAATAATGTCCAGTTCATGTTTTTAATCTGAGAAAACAAACACACTTCAAGTTCTTATTTGGAATTTTTCCTTTTCCAATTGATGATTCATAAAACTAGAAACTGGCCCAATTGGAGTTTCTTTTATTTAGCTCTTCACGCATAATCCAATTCAAAAACGTATATTTTGTCTTCGTAAACATCATAAGAATTCGATGTTTGCTTATTGTAAATAGAGATGGTTTGAAAGCCGTTTATGATGCGCAAGTTTATAAGTATTTGTGAGTCCCTTTTTTTGCGCTACTTATGTGATGCTCCAATATTGAAGAGATCTCTTCTCTTTCGCAAAGGAAATGTTAGGGATGATATTCTTGCTTCCCTTATGTGTCTCCTCCAACTTTCCATAGTTGAAAAGGGGTTATGCCATTTTAGTCTGTCTAGGCTAGCTGTCGATTGCTCGTGTAATCCCAACTTTATGTCACCTCCAAAAGTGTCTTTTTGATTGAGCTGAAGATCTCAACATTAATCATTTCCTTTTAGTTTCCCTAACCTCCACCACCGGGGAGTGTAATGATGGACATACCCAACAGGAAGTTTGGAATCTCTACTAATCTGGGATTGCCTAATAACTTTTGCGGAAAGGAAAACTGAAAATCGAAACTCCAATGACGACAAATGCAACCCATTTTCTGAAATCTATCTATTTTTCTTTTGTTAGTAAAGAGATGGGAAGAGCCCAACTTTTGGTATAGTTTTGATCGGTTTTCATAAAGGCCCTACACCAGCTACAAAATGTTCGGCTCGATCAATAACTACTCGGTCCTCCTGTAAGTGCACGAGTCTGTCGTCGTAGCCCCACCGGCGTGCCAAAAGATGAGAAGTCTCTCCATAAGAGATGGTAAAAATCCAAAACACCAGCTGACCAGCGATGCGCTCATAACAAGGATAGAACTCGTGGCCTTATGAAAGCCAGTATGACATTTTTAACATTAGATTACCATGTTTTGGAGTCGAATTCTATCAAAGCCTGGCAAAAAAAAAAAAATCAGAATGGGATGATTGATTGTCCCTTCTTGGTTGAAACTGCCCCCATGCACTCTCTCATTTTAACGTTGACAAAGAGTACAAAGCACACACTTCTCATCATGGTCTCAAATGCCACTCCCATGTCTCTATTTCAACAAAGTTTCTGTGGGAAACTTTGTGCATCTCCCTCTAGTTTGGCAATACCCTTTTCCACATGAAAAGGAGAATCTCCCCCACGCTGTCTCAAGCTTAAAGATGAAGGGATATAAGCATTATGAGGGGAAAAGAAGTTTTTGATAACAATTCCCCGTTAGTTGATCGATTGTTCGTTAATGAAACAGGATCATCAAAGCATCTTCCATTCTATCTCGATTTGGGTTTTTTCCGCACCATATTTCGATCTACCTCTTCTTCGATCTGGAATTCCCGGCAAAACCCTCGACTCCTCGAATACAATGGGATCTCGGTATAATGTAGCGTAACTTTTCACTCTGTTCATTTACTAAACGACTCGGCAAGATCGGTAATATAAAACCACCTAAATGACACGCAACTGTCTTTGAGCTCTGAGAAAGCAAACATCTCCACATCTCAAAGAGCCATGGCCATTACAAAAGCAGTTTCTTCCTTTTTCTGATCATGGGAAAGCTACAAAACAGCTTTCGGAGATGACAACAACGTTAATGACTTATAATCAACGCGAAGGAACGACTTTAGGCCGTTCGAAATGGTTGGTTGTCAATCCACAAATCCTTAAGTAGAAGTCATTATGAAAGGATTAGCGTGTGGGGATCTAACTTCAAAAGCAAAAATCATTCTCTTTCGGTTAAATTATGGGGTCGTCTTTAGGAAAAAAGGCACATGGGTATCTTGGTTTCTTCACCACAAAATTAGCTTTGCTTGTGGATCTTATATTTAATTCGACCAAGAGATTCTTTCCCTTGGAGTTAAAGACTGAGAACGTCTTCTCTTGATTAATGATATCTCTTAATCCTATTGCTAGGCGGTTGTGTAACCTGATGATATAGATGAGGAGAGTTAAGATGGTTGAGCTTACTTGAGTTTTTTTGTTTTTTTGTTTTTTTTTGGTCAAAGAGCTTACTTGAGTTAGAAATTGCGTTTGGGAACATCGACACTAAAGGCTACATTTAGTAGTCGGAAATAAAAGTAGGGATAGTATAAAATTTATTCTGTTCTTTTTTTGGATCTTGTCCAAAACAGGATAAGAGGGATATAGCCTAGATAAAAATATTTCATGTGAGGATGCGATAAAGATGGGTGATTTCTTATGTCCATGGTATAAAAATTATTTTTCTTGAATAACAAACTTATTATAATAAAAAAATAATTAAGAATAAAATATCTAAACTCTATTATGGAAAAAGAAAATTCACAATAGAAAAACGAAATAAACAACAATTTCAGTTTATATTTACATATTTGAAGTTCTTTATTTTTATAACATATACTATATATGTATAGTATCTATTTGCATTGTGTATTTTAGGTGTATTGGTATTTCAAGTATCTTAGTATAGTCTATTATTTAATTAAAACTTTATTAAGGAATGATGGAAGGGAATAAAAAAAGCGGGGGAAATAATTAAACAAACAAGTAAACAAAAAAATAAAGTAGAAGAACCTAGATTAATTCAAACTTGAAAATTGATCTTTCTAATTTCTCAAAGGATGGGGGGCAAAGAGATTTCTAAGAGTCCCCTATCATCTCCTTTTCGATTTCCTTCGCAGCACCAGTTCACGTTAAGCTTCATAACTCTTCTATAGCTCTTTGGTTTACCTCGAAGCTCCACGAAAACGATAAGAGAGTAGAAGAGAGGCAAAGTTGTTTCTCCTCCATAACTCGCCGATTCTCGTTGCAGTTTTACGAAAACAACGAGAGAGTCGAAGCACTATACTTTTCTAAATCATGAATGTCGATGATCATGCTTTTTCTCTCTTACTGGTTTGGCATTCGTTACCAGATCTATTTCGATAATCTTGTTATAGCCCGTTTACATTCTTTGCCATGGTCAAACCTGTGGCTCTTAAAAGCTACAAGAAGTTCCTTTGTTGTTTGAGGTTTAGATCGTACAATAATCACAGATTGATTGTTGGAGGTTGTCTCCATTTGTGCATTTGTTGTTTCTTAGCAGTAAATCTTGAGATATTCTTACCATCTCCTTTTAGGCATTTTTGGGTTCTTTTACATACAATTCTTACCAAATAATGGATATGATAGAATATTCGACTTCATTATTGCAAACGCGACCTAAGTTGATGAGATCATCAGCTTCGAATAATTTTGGTGAGATCAAAGTCGAGTGAAAATAAAATTCTTAGCCGAATCTCAAGTCTAGACATGCTATAAGCGTTTTCTTTTTCTGGATCGAAGGCATTAATTAGTCTCCCCATGCTATAGTCATAGTCTAGATTAACTTCGTCACATATATGATAATCCAATACATAGATGAGAGTTTTCGGGTGGATGTTGACACAACGATCAAAATGTGGGCCCAAATGAAAAGAAGCTAATGGTCATATTAGACCGTGATTATACACATGGCTCACAGCGTTAAAAAGTCCAACTCAAAAACTTAAATTATTAGGTGGAGTGGTGTCACATGAATATCGAGAGCATATATGACCCGTTGTCAAGCGATGTTAGATAATATTTCAACAGCCCCCTGACATGTTAAAGCCGGATTAGGAGCGGCACGTGGAATTTGACCCCAGCTCATGGAATTTGACTGATGAGGTTGGATGCACATTTGCGAAAAGGATAGCAATGACTCTGATACCATATTAGAAAAGTCGACTCAAAAGCTTAAATTATTAGATAGAGGTAGAACGCATGAATAAAAAGAACATATAAGACCTGATATAAGACTATATTTCAACGTCGCCCATCGATAGAATACCTGATGAGCTCATAGATCATGAGTTTCCTACGAGCAGAATTCTGAGTGACTTACATAGTTGCAAATATTTTTCATTTTTTATGTATTTTGTCCTGAGGTATATGTACAAACACACAGCAACTTGCATCATGACGCAAGCCCTACATGAATTTATTAACTTACAGCGTATTCTAGACGTAGCTGCAGATATTTTTCGTTTCCCATATAGTAAAATCATTGTCAATGATGCATCATTCATCATGTCGATCAACTGCTCCGAATTTGATATTGCCATGTCAAGGTTTGAATTTCTTGCCCCTACCCATCTGTCATTTTGTGTGTAGATGTCGACATGAATCGCCACAGAATTTTTGAAATTGTTCAGACCATCTCCGTTTTACTTCCTTATCAGACAGAAACCACACAATGCCTTCACTTTCAGGAAGAGGAACTGTTGCATTCAGTGGTCTTTTACTCTTCATTATTGAAGAAAATGATTGAAAGAGAGCAGATGTTGTAGGCCACGTTCTGCCGGCCCCCTCTTAAAGCCTCTCGCCCAATAACAATTCCGGATCGAAAAGATATCTGCATCAGGCTTTTTTCTGATTAAGGGACACTTTTGCCTGTTGTTTGGTTCTCGTTTCTGTGCAACTCACTTTCCTCGTTTCAATTCATAAGTCTAGTTTCAAATAAAGGTGATAATTGGGTGTTTTTTCAAATATTTGCATGCCCTCTTTGTCATGCTGAGCTCATCCCTACATGGCAGTAGATAATTAAGTGCTTGGTAGAATTATCAGCAAACTATATGGCAGTAGACTCCCCATAGTTCACCACAGGTCTCAGATGATGGGATCCAATTCACTATCCACCCCATGCAGTTCAAGAACTTGCTTCTTTACCTCCATTAGGGTTTCGTAATCCTTAGGTAAGACAGCGTAATCGACACTCGACATGACAGTCATCATCCACGATTAATGTACATCACGCTTCAACCGGGAATGCTTCACGGGTCTTTCGGACAACTGCGGTATGTTACGCAGACCCGATCCACATAAATTATACCGCCGAGTGAGAAGATATGGCACGCTCCTACATCATGGATCAATAATGCTAATGCTAGCTAATGCGAAATGACCTCTCGAGACTTGTGAGCTCTCTTCCATTGAATGGAATGATTTCCAGCTACATGTGAAACAGAGAAACGTCCTTGGCAAAACACAAAGTGGAGCTATCTACCAAAAGATGGAGACTGGTTCTGTTGCAAAAATTTGGAATGAAGACAAAATAATGTATTCCATTAGGTTAGGTTGGGCATGAAAAATTAAAAGGAAAGGAATGTCCTAATCAACATGATAGGACGAGTAATAGAGAGGGGGGGTGTGGGGAAGGAATCCACTAGCTAACCATTGGTGTGGTATGGGTTCACTTATATCTGATGATGAGCAAAGCCAAACGTGGAGCTATCTACCGAAGATGGAGACTGGTTCTGTTGCAAAATTTTGGAATGAAGACAAAATAACGTATTCCATTAGGTTAGGTTGGGCATGAAAAATAAAAACGAAAGGAATGTCCTAATCAACATGATAGGACGAGTAATAAGGGGGGGGTGAGGGGGAGATCCACTAGCTAGCCATTGGTGCGGTATGGGTTCACTTATATCTGATGAAGAGCAAAGCCAAACGTGGACACACATGTCCATCAATTGACAACTCACCTTATTATTGCCTTGCTTTAACATGATCTTTTACTGTTCGTGTGCCCCTTGTTCTTGTCTCTCCTTGGATTTTGGGGAGAGGACACGCGATGTCATTCATCTTAGCTTGCTGAATCCATGAGCAATGAGCAATGGGCATAGGTGACGGAAAAATTACCAAGAAATTTATAAATCTATTGTAATTGTGTCGAGTCCTAAATCTTCTCTTTTTTTTGTCAATTGAGTCCTAAATTTTTTTTTGCATTTGTGTCAATTAAGGCCATGTTTGGTTCAGCATTTCAAATGAGCTTTGGGGCTCTAAAGTCCCTTGGGCAAATGCAAATATTGTTTGGCTACTTTTTTGACTCACTTTAGGAAGATGCAATTGCATCTCAAATGTTCTCCAAAGACCTTTAGCCCAAAGTACCTTCGGAGGTACTTTGGGAAGTTGCATTTCGGAAATGCATCTACAATTTTTTATTTTCTTTTTCTTTTTTCTCCTCCTTCCTCCGCCAGCTACCGCCAACGATTGTTTTTTTTTCCTAATTTTAAACAAATTAAATTTAAAAATTTTTAAATTGAGACACCAAATATTATAAGTTTACCAAACAACATTTTACCCAAAGTTGCATCCAAATGCACTTTTCAATTATAGTTTACCAAACAGTACTTGCATTTCACCAAACCCATTTAGCTCAAAGGTATTTGCATTTTTCCAAAGTCCATTGGCCAAATGCTAAACCAAATAAGCCCTAAATCCATCCGGCCGGCACTAATAGGGTAATTTTTAATAATATTCTAATTTTTTTTCAAATTATTTATTTATATTCTTTTCTTTTCTTCATTTTTCTTTTCTTTTTTTCTTCTTCTTCCTCCAGCAGGTCGCCGATCCAGCAACCGACCGGCGGCAAGGGCTAGCGAGGTCGACCTCGCTGTCGTTGGGCGAGCTCGGCCTCGCCAGATCTAGGCGAGGCTAGTGAGCCTCACCGTCGCTGGGCGAGCTCAGCCTCGCCGACCCTTGCCTTTGGCCGATCGTCGATCCAGTGACCGGGTGAAGGAAGAAGGAGAAGCAAAAAAGTTGAAAAATATTAAAATTTATCACGTCAGCATCGGCCGGCCAAAGTTGGCGAGATAAACTAAATTGGCGTAAATACAAAAGATTCAAGACTAAATTAAGAAAAAAATTGTATAGAATTGAATTGACACAATTATAATAAATTTAGGACTTTCTTTATAATTTTTCCATCAGGAAACTGTGTGAGACACCGCAAAACCTTGTAATCTCCGGCGACCCGGAAAGAAGTGGTGTCCAAGATATCGAGGTTAGTTTTGCCATGAAAAAGTTTAGCATCGCCATGTAATATTATTGCAAGTGGACTTCAGATGAACGTCTGTGGAGGAGTCACGTTCCCACAAACTCCATCCCCCCAATTGATGGATTGAATCACCCGCTAACAATGACATTAATGCATTGCACTTCATTAGGTGATAGTTAATCAAAGTACGTTGGCCCATTGGAGTTCCTATTATTTAGTTTTTCTTGCATAATAAGCTAATTCGAAAGTAGGAGAAAAAACCCTACGAGTACGACGTTTCCTTATATTTCGTCTTGACAAAAACCCTACGAGTTCAACGTTTCCTCATCTTTATCGATTGTTCGTTAGCATATGCAATTAGAGATATTTTAAAAACCGGGCATCGCACTGAAACTTTCGCAACTTTATTAGATAATTACGGGTCTCTTCTCTTGCGCTAAACTTTCGTTGTGGTTCAACTTAAATAATTGCATGGGCCACTGAATCTTGCATAATTTGAAGTGTATGAACTGTTCTTCCTACGTAACACTCCAATACTAGGTTTCTTCCCAACCAAAATCTCCTTTTTGGGACACGTATCTGCTGTTTCTGCTGCACTAATTAGTAATTTCCAGCTCTCCATTGTTTCGTAAGTGGTTATGCCATTTTAGTCTCTCTAGCCTAAGCTGTTCATTGCTCATGAAATCTCAACTTTATGTCATCGTGATTTGATGAGCGTTTTGAGTTGATGAGCTATCATTTCGCCATCCATCATTATCTTTGATTTCTCTAACCTCCCCTGCCATATCAAAAAGGAGGTTTTAAAATCTCTAATCAAAAAACAGCAAAGTGGCAAAAGTTGAGTAAAGTTGCATTTTTTTTTAAGAGCCTTACAGTTTCGTTGTAACGTACTAACTGAAAGGCTTTCATTTAGTTTCACCACTTTATTATTTATCCGAGCAACATACGTTATCATTTACTAGCAATAACGAAGGCGGACACAACCCGAACGTTTTCGGGATACTCCTAATAAGCAACGAATGGCAAGTCACGATAAAAAAATACTGTATTCTCTTTCGGATAGGCCCGAAAAAGAGAAGGAAGGCTGGAACAAAACAATTAGAATTAGGCTCGGTCAACTGGAATGTGTTTGTCTAATACTTTTCCGGACGGAGAAAATGGAAATTTGAAACTCCAATGATGACAAGGGCCATGCTACCCCACTTTTTGGAATCTAATTTCATCAAAACCTGACAAATATTCTTCTTGAGGGATAATTGAATGCCCCTTATAGGTGGAAACATAAGCATCATGCGCTCTCTTATTTCTTTGGGAAAGAGGGACAAAGCACCAGCTCCTCATCATGGTCTCAAATCCCACTTCCATGTCTCCAACTAGTTTTTGAAGGCGATCGTGTGCCTCTTTTACAGATAAAGTCGAAACCTTTTTCTCTCACATTTTCATTTCCTCCTTAATAGCCCCCAATAACAAATGAAAGGAAATGGATCTATTTCCAAATTACTCATATATTATGTGATAAAAGGACAACAAATATAATTAGCATAACTCTTATGACTTCTCATTTCATCTGGTTCCTTACGCATCAAAAAAACCTAATTTCTTCCCATAGACAACCACCATACTTCGCACATGCAAGTAGCGCGTGCTGTGTCACTAGTCTCTCTCTACTTCAGGAATGAGCAGCATACCTGATGGCGGCAGGGCGTAATTTAAGATCTGATAGTTGCAATGCAAATGGACATTCAAGGACTGGTACTGCTGGTCTTCATCCATTCTTGGGGTTGTATTTCCAATTCCTTATCTTATGCATGAGAACCTGATGTACATTGGAGGAGGTCATCAATATTTCTTTTTCTCTGGAAGATCTTTCAAATTCACCAGCACATTGTCGCATTCCCGAT
This sequence comes from Lenwebbia sp. NSW1173648, assembly GCA_029784005.1. Classification (NCBI taxonomy): domain Eukaryota; kingdom Viridiplantae; phylum Streptophyta; class Magnoliopsida; order Myrtales; family Myrtaceae; genus Lenwebbia; species Lenwebbia sp. NSW1173648. Next base: position 6,966,012 of record JARCGZ010000011.1, read on the forward strand.
CAAAATGCAGAATATTCTATATTTGCAACAGTGCAGCATCCATTTCCGTTATGAGCGCCTCTTGGCGGTCTAGATGCCTACAGACTATGCAGGTTAGAGGCTGGACATAAGCAGAACAGAAAAGACGGAACGACCGTTGAATGAAGTGAACTAGCAAGCTGACATGCTTATTGTTCCAAGACATTTAAATTTCTTTGTTGTTGTGGCTAACGATATATTTCTATCCTTTTAAGTTCTAGTATCCAATCATGCCGATGTAACAACTAAAAAAAAATTATTGAATCAATGCATCATAAAATCTGAAAAAGTATCCGCTGGAGATGATACTTATCCTTGTGGAGTAAAACATGCCTCACGGAACCATCAACCATAAATTCTGCAATAGTGGCCCAGGTTCCTCCAGGTCCATCTGGCACAACACATAAAATGCCACAACATTCACATGGTGAAGCTTCGATAGCTAAAAAACAAGAATGAGCGTAGTTAGTAAATGGATAGAGCATTAGAGATGCATAAAAATTGGACACAATGATAAGAAAGGGGGCAAGAAACAGAGAAGCAGTAAGCTCAAAAGTACAGAGTGACATTCTGGTTGCACGCATATAGTACCCATAATGAAACCACAATTGAGTCTGCATGTTATCTTAAAAAGGGGACTCGCTAATTTTTCCTGCTTCGAAGATCAATCTGTGAAGCAACTTTTCTTTATCTGCTTGATAGCAACATCCGTCCCTCTCCATTTCCCATGATAAACAGATCCTGAATTTACCAAACACAGTTCTCTAAGCTCTTCATGTCCTTCATTCTTTATTACAAACCAAGAGCATGTGGAGTGGTCACCCCAAAGGATGAAAAGAAAAGCTGGCAAAACAAAATCTGGGGTAAGGAAGTCGACAAAAAGTTCCATAGGAGAACATCCAGCAAAGAAATGATGAATGCCTGAACCGTGACAATCCACACAAGCTTAGTGGCAGTGTCACCAGAGCAAACGATGGATGTAAACTGTGTAGTGTATACTACCTTAAGTAATTTTGAAAAGATGAAGCATGCAGAGACCAAAGTGTGTCATGTCTGTGCGAGCTATTATTAAAACTTGTCCCAGATGCTATGGATGTCAGTACAGGCTGTACAATGGGTTCTTATCAAAGACGCCAGTGCCATAATTTTCACATTTACATTATAGTATGACAAAAGGGATCCACCACCATCAAGTATGGTATTGGCAATTCGGGCTTACCTACTGTCCCAATTCTGAAGAGAGCTAATGTCAAAAGCTTTCCCGAGAAGATTCTACAGGCAGATCCATATTTCGTGCTTCTTAACTTCCTATAACCACCGCATTTCCCCAAAGAACGCAACCTGGTTCACCTTTAGAACCACATGAGTCTGCAGGAACTTGGAGGACAACAAAATTTTGGCTTCTCGTCATAAAAAATTCTGAAGGGAAGAATGAGCTTGGCAAAAAGGATCTGATTTAAAGGGGGAACAACAGTCTGGCCAAAGAAGAACAACCTGTATTAACCAATACGTCATGGATTTTTTTTCCCACCTACCCATTGTTCCTAATTACCTAGTAAAAAGAAAAAGGATCGGATTGGAACCCATATCTCTGGAAAAATCCCCATCATATCATAGGGGTAGGAGGACTAGCTCCAGGTCAATTGTCAGCTACCAGGCACCCAAAACTCTAACGTCATGAGGATACAGGATTTCGCGGCGGACCAAAATCTTCATGGGAGACTAAAAAGGTTCAGTGGTAAAATTGCTCATCATACCTGCACAGTGCTCATATCAATCCGTAGAAGATCGATCTTTGCAACCGAATCAAATTGCAAACCTTCATCATTCTTAAGTTTGGAATAACCAAATTCCGTGGGTAAAGCAGATGGGTCAGTAGCAAATACTTTGGGCTACTCTTTATGGCCGTTTCCAAGCAAAAATGTGGGGGAATCAACATTGGCCTTATGGAGATTTACCTGCGTCAAGAGATGAGATTTATCATCACCTTGTCGAGCTTTTCAACCTCAGAAGGAAAAACAGGATGATCCTGGTCCATAAGAGAAATATCCATTCTCCTATATTCTTCTTGTGCCAGCTTCTGGACGTAAGACAAATGCTTAGTTTCATGGTTTTCCCTGTTCCAGCTCACGCCAACCCCATCTTTACCCAGATGAGTAGAACCAAATGAATTTCCGAACTCCTAAGTTAAATCATTTGACAAGCCAAAGAAAAAAGAAAAGGGCAAAACGGCAGAGCAGACAAACACTTAGAACAGGATGCCAAAATCCAAGGAACACGCATATTAGCAAACAGCAACAAGCACCAACAGAACTGAAGGCAATGACTTTCCGGACGTAAATGGAATCACAAAACTAGTGAGCACGTGTAACTACAGTTGGGCAATTGCTACCACTAATATTCAGATAGATTAGGACGAAGTCGACTGCAGATAGTAAGCACCAGTATAATGAGAAAAATAGGAAAAATCCTTGATAACACAGGAAAGTTATAGCCTTGTCAATGGTAACAAACCAAGGTACATGAATTGCCATAGAGAAATAAAAAGAGACCTGGGGATGGGCGATCAAGAGATGCAGTGTACAGTAAGCTTTCCACATTTCATTTTTAGAGCCCCATTTTGAAATAATTAAATAATGAGTATTTGGTATCTCTGTGTAAGTGACACTCTCTCAAGTCTCAAGCTCGCCGGTATCAAAATCAAAATCCTTCAGAAAGGGAATCCTTTGGTATAGTTCTTCTTCGAGGCTTCGGCCAATCGCTTGACACCTTTGACAGTGTTGTAGAACTCCATCAACTCATTGGAAACATCTCCCGTATGACACCCAACAAATGCTTTTAAGAATCTGCTCTCAGTCATCCTGAGAGCCCTGAAGACATTAGGGCCTTGGATTTGAGGAGAGAGACCCATGTCCTGAATCTTGGCAGCGAGAAGAACACGCGACCTCAGCACGTTCTCCAAATTACAGTGCAAGAGAAATGGGTGTTCCAAAACGATCCTTGCAGGGAGCTTCATGATTCCTAGAATGAAAGTCATGTTCCTTTGGATCTTATCAATGGAGAAGGTGAGCATAAAAGGGGAGCGACCGAATAGACTCAACACCTCCTCCTCTGAGAACCCAAACTTCTCCAAATTAGCCACCTTTTCACGGATTGTGGTCAGCCTGGAGACGGCCATGATGGTCACCACATATTTATAAGACTTGGAGTTCTGGGGAACCCCAGTCCTGCGAATGTAATCCAGCTTTTCATTCCCCAAAGAAGTACGGGGTATCAAAGTCGGGCGAGACATGAGCATGGGAACCAAGTCGTCTTTGCTAACGCCCATCTTCTCATACAGGTCGACAATGGCCTTAATCCTGCCGGGGAAATCGTAGGTGAGGATGGAAGGGTTGCGAACGATGGCCCTGCGGAGGACTTCTTTGGAGCCGAAGAGGGAGATGAAGTACTGGAGGCGGTCCTCGAGGTGGTTGTTGATGCGGCAACTGAGGAAGCGAGGACGGCAGTGGATGACCTTGACGAGGTCGGGACCGGTGATGCCCACGTCGGTCAGTATTTGGAGCTTGGAGCGAAGCTGAGCGAGGTTGGCCCTGCGGAGAGAAGGGCGGCGGGAGAACAGTTTGGAGATGTCATCGCCGCTGCAGCCCCATTGGCGGAGCAAATCGGCAGAGTCTTGAGGTGGGTCTTCGTTCAGACAAAGGGTCGAACAGGTGGCGGGCGCGGGGAGGAGAGAGAAGGTAAAAGAAGCAGCGAGGGAGAGGATTCTGGGGAAATCAGACACGGAGCGTGTAGGGAGACGGAACAGGGATCTCATGAGTCGGAGGGATGTGAAGACAGCTTCGAGCTTGAAAGTGGGAGAGGCAGCGCCGCGGAGCAGCTGCTTCTTCTTCTGCTTTAAAGAGCAAACGTGAATGAATGAATGAATGAAAGTGATGGATTTGGGCCTTTGCCTGACGTTTCAGATCATCCGAACGATAGAAACAATCTGGGAATGGGATCACGACTACAAGCAAAAAGTGGGCCACCGAATCGAATGGGGAGCAAAGCAAGACGAAGAAGCTTCTCCGACCTATGAAAATCTTTTGGCGCCAACCAAACCTTCCCGTTCATATTGCATATTAATGTCCCACAAAACAGTCTTAAGTCGTTTCGTTGCTGACGTTTGGGGAGGGGTGATTTCACTTAGCAAAGCAGGTACATTGCATATCATTTCCTCACAAATGTCCAAAACCGTTCAATTTGGTTCTCGAATTTTTAAATTTGGTTCAGTTTCATCGTAGACCATCCCAGTATTCCTCACGAAAAAAAGTTCCGACTTTTACCCGACCATTTCACTTCGATGTGTGTTCTCCTTTCATTTTCCATCAGTGCTTCGTCGACCGTCGGCAAGAAGATTGAAGTACATACAAATGTTCTTCAAAAAAATTGCTTTCTGCTTTCATTTTGGATTCGATAATGGTACAAGAGTCAGAAGGAGAAGATACACAGACAAGAAAGTGCAGCATTTGGGTCATAGTCCTGTACAAATTAAAAGCCGCACCCAGATTGCTATGCAGAAAAGGGAAACGGACCGTAGGTCCTGATAACGATAGACCTCAGGTTTAGTTTTCTGTCAAAACAACAAAAGCACAAGGTGATTCAGAGAGTCGAGGGGAACAAAATCTCTTCAGTCTGTGCCGACGCATCTGTAGATGTCGATGCAGTGAGAATTGCAGAAAGTTCAGACAGCACTTTATTTAGGCGCAGCAGGTGCAGGAACTATTCCCCATCTCCTTCGAACGTCTTCCAAATCCTCATTGAAGTGCCGTTCATAATATAGACACATGAGGTCCGTGCACCTCATACCCGCCTGAACTGCCCATGGGAAGTAATGCTGGAAGAATAAAGCCCTTTGCTTCTCATTGAATCTCGCCGTGCCTCCTAAAACAGATAGGAGGCACATAGGCAGGTACATCTGCTCGAACTCTATCACCTTAAGAGCTGACTCGCCTATTAAATTAGTTGGGAGACCAAACAAAGTGTGCCAAAAGTCATGCACCTCTCGAGCCCGCATGGCCACATATGCCAATTCATCAGTCTCCATGAACCTCACAGGTGGCCGGTCATCCGGAGAAAAGTTCCTGGATCCCATAAACCTGGCGTATGCAGCACCAAATGTGTTCTCTGGTAGGTCCCATGCATGACTGACCTCATTAGATATTACTCGTGGTCGTTCCAATAGAATTGCCTGCCAGAACAGGATTTTATCTAATTGCAGTTCAGAAAATGAAAGGCAGACTCAATCAAGTATACGATGTCTCGAGAAACATGAAACTCTCGACACTGGATGGCTTGGTACTAAGCTGTAGGAAGTAATGTTTAAGATGACGATACAAACATATCACTAACTTCAAGGATCCCGTTTGATTTTCTTAGTAAGCTAGATGCCCAATATAAACAAAAGATCATTTGTCCTGAACATGGGTTTAGTTACTGGCCAGCTCATGCAATGGAGAAAATGCAGAGCAGATGCGTCAGACATACTAGACTTACTAGTCCTCACAGAATAATGCAGGTTGTGTTCTCACAAAAATGCTATTGAGTTAAGTTTTAACAGAACCTGCAGAGGTAAGTGCAAAGTTCCAGTGTCAATTGAGAAAGAAAACACAACGACATTTCGTTTCCGGCTGGATGCCCTCTAAGACTTAGAATTTTTAGTCAGACACTCCAATGCTGAAAAGACATATATATCATTACTACATGACTGTGATAGGTAAATTTCAGAATGTTGGAAAGTTGCACCTCAACGCAGATCAGCACAAGTTCAGCATGTCCAGAACATAACTAGGTATGCTAAGACATCTGAAGAGAACAGCGCAAAAATCATGTAAAGAATCTCCAACAGTGTTCTCCTGGCACTATACGTTTGCAGAATGCTAAAGTCATTCAACATAAGGGACAGGAAGAGCAAGCCAAAAAATTAGTCACCGAAGACGTGCCATAAGACAAATAAAACTCAAGATATCTGGATCACTAGCTTGCGACTAGTTATCTATAATTTAACCAATTAATAGTTTCTCACCAAAATACTGCACATCCCATGTAAAATATGACTCACAAGTAATCAGTCATGTTTAATCATTTGTTCTTTCACATTTTAATGCAAATAAAACCACAATATATATACTCAAAAGTGAAAAAAAAAAATGGGATGAATTAAGAAACTTACTCTGCCTTCCGGACTCCTCTTCATCCTCTCAAGGACTCTCTCAAAAGCAGGCTTGCCAGTCGTCTCACCAAGAGCCGCGATAAGATCTGCTCTTCGAGGGTCAAGCAATGCACCCACAGCCGAACCTACGGCAACTGCTGCTTGCTGCCACCTATTGAGGCGGATGCGAGCACCTCCTATCATGACTATATCGCTCTAATTATCTAACAATCCAATGACAAACAAAAACTCATTTATATGATCCAAAACCTCAGAAAATGTGGACAATGATGCTCAGAAGAATACAAGATACACCGACAAGGACATACTTTCTAACTGGTGCCTCCACTAAAAAAGCAATAGATCAACAGATTCAAAACTGAGGCAGCCACACTACTTGTATAGACAATATAAGATGCCACAACATCCAACTTGAAAGATCTACAAAGATAAATCAAAGTGCCAGTGAACCCTTCAATCTAATACACAAGAATATCATATACGTGACTGTAATTTTAGTCTACATTAATTGTCATTTTTAACAAAAAAGATACCTTCAGTAAAGAAATTAATTACTTATGATTGATATAGAACTTCACATCCACGTTGGCTTGTGGAAAGGGAAAGCTACTCCAAGGAGTAAAACTAGGAAAAAGTAGTTACACTAAGAGACAAGAAGAAGGTAATAGTAGGAAAAAGAAGCGCAATTTGGCTCACGGGAAGAAGAAGCTACCCCATTGTGATCTATTGTCTGATTCACATTGATACAGCATAAAAGTACTAGAAACCAGAGATGCCCTACAGGTTAATATCACTGAGATATTCTGTCATCCAATAGAAATCAATCTACTTGAAGCTACAATTTTTTTTATTGAAACATCCAAATTTTTAACTCCAGGAAAGTGATTACCAGCTCTTTCTACTTACCGTATAATCCACATATTTCAACTTTCAGATGTCTACAGAATAAAATATAGAAGCATCAAGCTTAACATCTTCAAACAACCCCTCAATTTCCTGCAAAATGCCCATGAATAACTTAAGCCAGACAAGGCCATACACCTCTATAAGAATATGACGCAATGTGATGGAGATTCGAGACAAAACAAAATGCGCATGCGGAGACTGTTCTCCCACCCTTAGAGGGTCTACAGATGAACCACACATCCCCTCAGGCAAGAATTGCCACCCAATCAGCAGACACAAGTACTTGTAATAAATCAAAAGAAAAGAAATATATGTATCCGCATGATAAATATACACATGTTCAAGTACAGAAATTCAATGAAAAGGAGGCTAATGAAAATGAAGAGCTTCACTCTGCAAGACGAACACCGCAAAGCACGCATTGGCGCATTGCAGCCTTATTCTCTCCTCTCGAACAATCATACCGACCTTACAAACACATTGAACCTTCAGATAAAAAACATGAAAATCAATATTTGAAGTTCCAGCAAAGTAAGGTACTGCCGAAGTTCACTAGACACAATTCGCGGACGAACAAATCGATCTGAACCTGAACAGAACCAAACATCGGCAACGGTTCCTAAGAGACCCAGAGCCATCTACAGGAGCGAGAAAGTCTGGCGCATATAGGAAGCCAAAAGAGGACAAAGGAGGGAGAGAGAGAGAGAGAGAGAGAGGGTGGTTACCTAGAGTCGATCTCGTCGGCGACGTAGAAGGAGAAGGCCGGTGCGGTCGTCTGCGGCGGTTCGTAGAGCGGAGGAGGCGAATCGCTCAAGAAATGGGGAAGCTGGGGATGACTATATTTACTAGGGCCGTAAAAAAGCCCGCGCCGGTCCGACCCAGCCCGATCCGACCCGAAAATTTAGAGAATTTTCGGGCCGAACCTTGGTATTGTTTTAGCACAGTACCGGTACCGTTTCAATAAATGGGCCGTCACTTATCCTGTCATGCTCGCCCTTTTCATTTTCTCTTATCTAGGCTGCCCACTTGCCCCACATCCTCATCCTTATTCCCTTGTAGGGCCTCTCTCTCTCCTCCGCCGCCACGCCCCTTTTTCTCTCCCCACCACCTTCAGCTTCCATGGAAACAGCTTATAAACAGGCAAAAAGAAGAATGGGTCTTGAACTATTTATCCTGCTGAAGGCGAAACTTCGTGAAGGTGATGCAGAAAAGAAAGAGAGAGAAGGCGAGTTCTCATGGAAAAGAAACGGCAATGTCATAAATCGAAGTTTAAAAAAAGAGCTGTAATTGTATTGTGTTTCTCTGTTCATCAATGTACAAGGGCTTAGCACTATTTATAGTGCTAGAAAGGAAAAAAGGAAAAAGATCTACAAGATTACATTTTCCTATTCTATAAAAAATCATGGATAGATTGAATCAATTAGTCTAGGAACATAATCGTATCAAATCAATCCATGATCGAATCAAATCAAACCACAAATCAATCTATATTTCCAACACTCCCCCTCAAGCTAGCGGCCTATATATGTCAAGGATGCCAAGCTTGCTCAAAAGGTATGCATGTCGTCTCTGACACAATGGTTTGGTGAAGATATCAGCAGGTTGTTCTACAGTTCCAATTCCTCTTGTCAAGATGATGCCTTCTCGAATTTTATCTCGAGTGAAATGACAATCTACTTCTATTTGTTTCGTCCTCTCGTGAAAGACTAAATTTCCTGCTAACTTAAGAGCAGTATCATTGTCACAAAATAACTCGCTCGGTCCATCTATTTGTATTCCAAGGTCCGAGAGTAGTCCTTGTATCCAAACTATTTCGCAAATAGTCTTTGCCATGGCTCAATATTCTGATTCGGCTGATGATAGTGATACGGTTGACTGTTTCTTTGTCTTCCATGATATCAATGACTTCCCCATCTTAATACAAAAACCAGTAATAGATCTTCTGGTCATGGGGCAAGTAGCATAATCTGTATCACAATAGGCTGTCATCCGCATATTGCAATCACGAGACAAGAAAATACCAAGTCTTGGACATCCCTTTAGATATTTAACAACTTTCAGCGTTGCGTTCATGTGTGATTGCTTTGATTTATGCATGAATTGACTGAATATTTGTACTGCATAACATATATCAGGCCTTGTCATGGTAAGATATATTAACTTCCCAACAAGTCTCTGATACCCTGATGTGTCCTTAAGCAATGGATCTTTGACAGATGAAGATGAGCCCGTGTCGTATTCATGGGTTGTCAGCTTCGCATTTTGCTCGATCGATATAACAGCTGGTTTGCAGCCTGATAACCCTGCTTCCGAAACAATTTCTTGAATGAATTTGCGCTGACTGAGGCAAATTCTCTTATCACTTCGAGCTATCTCGATTCCAAGGAAATATTTGGGAGGTCCCAAATCTTTGGTGTGAAAGGTAGAGTGTAAATACTCTTTGAATTTCCCAATAGCAGAATCATTATTCCCCATGATAAGTATATCATCAACATATATCAATAAATAAATTGATGAATCACCTTCAGTCCATGTAAATAGGGCATAATCATGCTTGGAATGCTGAAATCCTGCATTTGTAAGTGCAGTAGTGAACTTAGCATACCAATGTCTAGAAGCTTGTTTAAGACCATACAGAGATTTACGGAGACGATATACTCAAGACTCCCCCTGTCTGCGTAGTCCCTGTGGAAGTTCCATATAGATTTCTTCATCTAAATCCCCATGTAGAAAAGCATTGTTCACGTCCATATGATGTAGTGACCAATTGCGAATGGCCGCAATGGATAGGAATGAGTGAACAGTGACTTCTTTGGCAACTGGTGAGAGGTCTCATGGTAATCAAAACCTTCTCGTTGTGTGAATCCTTTGGCGACCAAATGAACCTTGTATCATTCAACGGATCCATCTATCTTGAATTTAATCTTGTATACCCATTTGCAGCGAATCGCCCTTCGATGTAGAGGTAGTGGAACAATATCCCAAGTGTGATTTTCAATAAGGGCTTTCAATTCAGCTTCCATGGCATGCTGCCATTTGGGGTTACGTGCTGCCTCAACATAAGAAGATGGTTCCTGTTCCTCGAAAATTCGACTAATACAACACAGATGTTCGGGTGATAGTCGACTAAATGAGACGTATGAGGAAGTAGGATATTGTGTACTTGAAGAATCCAACGTAGGACATATGTAATCTTTTGTCCACGTAGGAGGTCGAGTAGATCTCCCAGAACGTCGAGGCTACTCATTCTTATTCTGTTCATGAATTGGAGAAGCTACCTCATGAATAACCTGAGGTGGAGAATACACCGAGGGAGTAAGAGCTTCATGGATATCTTCAATTAATGCCGAGGGAGTAACAGCCGATGTCGCTGACTTGGTGCACTGAATCTGTAACAACTGGCACATATGACTCAGGTGCAATAATTGCATATGAAGGATACATAGATAGATCTTCTTTTGATAAAAATTGACGATGTTCTGATGATGAGACAGATGAAGATTCAATATCCTTGAATGGGAATATATCTTCATGAAAGATAACGTCTCTGCTTACAAAGAATTGCCATGTGGACAACTCCATAACACGATAACCCTTCTGTAGAGAAGGATACCCCATGAAAATACATTTAGTAGCACGGGGATCCATTTTACCTCAAGAGCCCACAGTCGTTGCATAGCATAAATAGCCCAATACTTTAAGATGATTAATTTCTGGCTGCTTTCCATAAAGCATTTCGAAAGGGGTTTTCCCCGCAAGAATTCTAGTTAGCATGCGATTAATCAAATAGGCTGCCGTGACCACACAATCTCGCCAATATTTTCGGGAATCGAGGCTTGATATTTTGATTGCTCGAGCTACTTCTAAGAGATGTCGGTGTTTGCGCTCAACAATCCCATTTTGTTGGGGAGTGTAAGTGCAGGTGCTTTCATGAAGTATCCCTTGAGAAGATAATAAAGATGTGCACTCAGTAGTAAAGAACTCCTCCCATTATCCGTACAAATTCGATGTACGATCTTGTTGAATTGATTCCTAATTAGAGATAGGAAGTTCGACAAATAAAAGTCTGGCTTTTAGATTGCATGAGGAACACCCAAGTAGCACGAGTATAATCATCGACAATGGTGAGAAAAAATCGGGACCCGTCCCCATTTGGAGTGTGATAAGGACCCCAGATATCCATATGAAGCAAGGAGAAAGAACTAGTAACTCGAGATGTGCTGTTTGGGAAAGGTACGCGAGATTGTTTTGCCAGAGGGCAGATTGGACATTTTTTATAAGGAAAGCGAGCACAATGACCCAGACATCGATGAAAAAGCAGATTTTTATTACTAGTAGTGGCATTGCAAAAAATGCTATTATCAAAAATCTCTTGGGGGTACTGGTCCAAAAATATAATCCTTGCGCAACACTACCCAAGCCCATTAGTTTGCCAGTCAAATGGTCCTGAAAGAAGCAATTTTCGAAATTGAATATGGCATGGCAAGAATTATCCTCGCAGACTTTTGAAATCGACATGAGGGTTGAATTCAAAATCAGGGATAAATAGGACATTATTAAGTATGATGTCTGAACTAAGATGCACAGTCCCAATTTTCGTGACATAAGTAACGTTCCCGTTCGGAAGACAAACTGACACGTAAGATTGTGATTTTTTGTGAACATGAGAGAATAATCGTTCATCACAAATTATGTGGTCACTACCACTCGCATCAATTATCCATGCATCAACTGATATTGAATTCGTTTTGCAAATGAAGGTACCTGAAAAACTTGCAACCTTGTCCCTAGTTTTCAACTAACTCAGGGCTTTCATAATGTTCTGGTACTGATCATGAGTGATTGTTTGATGTCCCCCATCAGTCCGTTGTGCTGACACCTGGTAAGCAGAAAAATACTTTTCTTTCCTCTTTGTCATTTGGTTTTCTATGTAATTTCCAGCAGGTTTCGATAGTATGGTGCGGGCGCTTACAATATTCACAGTATTTACCTTTAATTTTGGAGTTTTACCCACCAGATTTCTGAGCTGACGTGGCACCACGAGGGACGTTGGATCCTCTATAAGCTGGGGCTGACGTGGCCTGAGAGCCGCACGATTCGATCGCATAGTGGGATGGATGGTAGCCGCCCGATCCTCCCTTCTGATCCCAGCTGTCCAATCGAAATCCTTAGGGTTTCCATCCTCTCTTCTTGTTGCCTTCTGGAGCTCGATACTCCCGAGACCTCCGATGCTCCTCTATCCTCCGTGCGGCGACTCGACCGAGGCAATGCTGATTGGGAGTGCCATGAGGGCCATACTCTCCCCGCTCCTTGCATGCGCGGTTGCGGCCAACCGCTGGCTTTCCTCTTGGATGGCCAGTTGGTAGATTCACCCGAGTGTCGGCGTGGGCTCCATCGCCAAGATCTTTGACCGGAAGGATGTGTATGACTCGTTTAAGATCAGCAGAAATCTGGCAATTTTCTCTCTCTCTCTCTCTCTCTCTCTCTCTCTCTCTCTCTCTCTCTCTCTCTTTCTCTTATCTCTCGGTACTGCTGAAGTGTGGCCTCGGGTCCCTCGAGTTGTTCTTCGGCGGCCTCGAGTTCGTTTCATAGTACCGAGAGCCGATTGAAAACATTAGTAATCGACAAATTTCCTTGCTTTAATTCAGATATGGCCTGAGTAAACGTGAATAATTTCACTCGATCTAGTATCCCATACATTTCGCGAATGTTTTCCCGTATTGTTCTTGAATCCTCGGTGGGTGGAAGTCCGGCGACGACGTCAGCGGTGAGACAATTCCTGATCCAACTGCGAACCAATTGGTTGCACTTCCGCCAGTGCCTCTGTAGGAGCTCGTCGGTCGGAAAAGGGACGGCTCCGTCGAGGAAGCCGCCCTTGTCTTTGGTGACGGGGGCTCGCCTGAGATCCCAAGCCCAAACGTTGTAGTTGTCCGGTCCGGCGAGCTAGATGTTGATGAGCCTAAGCTCCAGTCCGTCGGCCGGCGACGTGTAGAGTGGGTCACCCGGCTCGGGCCGGCGGCCACTCACTGGAAAGGTTTAGGGCAAGAATCCGGGTTGGGGAGCCGAGTAGGGATCCATCCCCGGACCCGATGGGAAAGATCCGGGTCTGTGACCCGTGGCTGCCCAACCCGATCCACTATTCTGGAAGGGACCCGGCCCACCTCCACTGGGCTGAACTCCAGGGCCCAAAATATTTTCCTCTCCAGGTGGGCTTTGTTGAGCCCACATTTGACTTGGCCTAGCGACCCATTGTCCTTGGATCGGATACCAGTGGACTGGGGCCCATTGGGTTGGGCCAGGAACAGTAACTGAAGCAGGAGCCATTCCGACAGAGTGCTGAACAGAGGACTGTTGCTATGTGGCTGGATCAATTTGACCCGAATCTTGAGGTGAGCTGTTGTTGTTTTCCACCATCGAAGGATCACTGGTATCTTGATTCTTAGACATGGTATCAAAAGGAGAACTAAATTCCTATTCGTGGTGCTACCTTGTTTTGCAGGATTGATATTGCAAAGACAAGACAAAACCAGACCGGAGGCAATTTAGGGATGCGGAAGCTAGGCCAGAAAGGACAGCTCTGATACCATGTCATAAATCGAAGTTTTAAAAAAGAGCTGTAATTGTATTGTGTTTCTCTGTTCATCAATGTACAAGGGCTTAGCACTATTTATAGTGCTAGAAAGAAAAAAAAGGAAAAAGATCTACAAGATTACATTTTCCTATTCTATAAAAAATCATGGACATATTGAATCAATTAGTCTAGGAATATAATCGTATCAAATCAATCCATGATCATATCAAATCAAACCACAAATCATTCCATATTTCAACAGGCAAAGAGAGAGAAAGAGAGAGCTGTTAAGAATCAGAGACATGCCAAGTTAAAGAGGGGCAAGGCTTTTGTTTGGAGTTTCCTGCTATCTTGGCAGCTAAGGTTGTCATCTGGGTGAGGCTACACGTCGAATTCCACGACCGATTTCCCCTCGTTCCTTCCGCGAAAAACAAAATCGCTAATAATTGAAACATATAAAAATATCACCGACAAATCTCGGTGATTTCTGTAGGAAAGCGTGCAGGGGGGAGGGGGTTGTTCCTTTTCCTTAAATATGCGAGCAGTAGCGATTGCACTAGACAGATAGTGTGGTCATACAGCGGGTCTTTAGCTTCATCTGGACTTCTCGAGCAGTTTACTAAGATGGGTTAGGCGGTGGTGATGTTGGTCTATCCGCCTGTGGCTGAGCGAAGTGGAAAGATCAGAAGGGTTTTGGAAAGAAACTTAAAAGAGGGGTCACGTCGTTTGTCATGGGGGAAGGAAAGGAGGAGGAGCGCAAGAAAAAAAAAAGATTATTTTCTCAGGATATTTTCTGCGATATCTTGCGATTTCTTTATTAGGGTTCGACGCTCAATATATATATATATATATATATATATATATATATATATATATATATAAGGCCGACCCGACCCGAATATCTTGGACGTATACGATTCGGGCATCGGATCGGGTCGAGCTTGGCGTTGTTTGGTTTCGGGCTGGGTTGGGCCTATATGAGACCTGGCCCGACCCGACCCATTGACACCCCTTATTTACGTCTTATACTCATTTATCGTAACTAAAGGGTTTTTACCATTTTGAGAGATATAAGTACCACATAAAATAAGAGTTTTTGACATAATAGAGCGTGCCGAAACAAACATTAAATCTAAAGATGATGTTTTTACCCCCTAGAACAAAGTAATTACCATTATTATAAATATTTTAAAAAATTTCGATTAAGGGCCTGAAGTGCCCTTATTTTCTCAAATAAGGATCTGAAGTGGACCTTGTTTCAAACAAGGGTCTGAAGTGCTCAAATTGTTTCAAAGAAAGGCCTGACCGAAGGATATTTTCGTCTTTTACTTTTTTGAGTTTTTTTTTCTTTTTCTATTTTTCTTTTTGCCATTTCTTTTCATTTTTTCCTTTTTTTGCCTTTTCTTTTTTTTTCTTTTTTCTTTTTTCTCCCCTCCCCTCTCCTCCCCAGGCCATCGCCTGGGCCAGCAGTCGACCTCAGGAGAGGGCCGCCCTCGCCTAGGTTGGCGAGGCCAGGCGAGGGCTGCCCTCGGCCCCTCGCTACGGCGTCGGCTGAGGGAAGCCCTCGCCCGGGCTAGCGAGGCCACCCTCGCCGAAGCCGGCCCAGGCGAGGCCACCCTCGCCGGCCTCTGGCAATGGCGTAGGAAGGGAGGAGAGGGAGGAAAAAGAAAAAGAAGAGGCAAAAAAAAAAAAATTGAAAAGAAATGGAAAAAAGAAAAAAATTCAAAAAAAATAAAATACGAAAAAGCCCTTCTGTCAAGCTCTTATTTGAGAAAATGGGGATACTTCAAGCCCTTAATTGGAATTTTTCCAAATATTTTTACAATTCTTGATAGGACTTTAGTTTTGTTTGCCATTTTACCCAAATTGTATGTATTTTACTATACTTAAGATACATTAAAACGATTGTATTAGATAAAAAAAAACGATAAAAATTTCAATTTAAGTATTAACAATTCAGTACAAACTTGAGATTTCAAGTACAAGAGCTGTCCGACCAAAAAAAAAAGTGCAGGAGCTGACTCTCCATGCGTTGTAGCAGAGCCCACGAGCACAAGTCAAACTCGTGATTCATTCGCTGCAAGGTTCAAGTAGAGACCACGTGAAAGACAACCAAGCACGAGAAGACAACCAATCAAAATCGGTGTTGCCATGATTTACATTCGAAAATATACGTGATCAGCAAAAGTCTATATAAGATTTTGCGTCATGACTTACGTAATTTGGGACAATATGTAGGTTTTTCACGTCAGATATATTGATTATGAAAGGAGAATTTGGTCATATTTTATTTACGTGAATCATTTTACTATATGTAAGACATATTTATCGCAAACTAAGACTTTTTTACTAACTAAGATCCAATTTAATCTATTGAAAAGGGTATCCAGATCAAATATACATATTTCCATTCAGCTTCAGAATATTTTCCCCATGAAACTGGTCCGTAACAAATTCTTCCCACCCTGCTAGAAGCATCCCGTTTTACAAGTGAAAAAAGGAATTTGAAATATTACCTTCGTGACGCCTTTTGCATAAACACGTCAAATAATTAAATGACAAATCACACATAAATACGTTTTTGCATCTGCTGCGGAAACGGGGCAAAGTCGCAATCTCCCCATTATAATGTGCAGTGATAACAGGAGAAACGGGGCAAAGTCTGCAAGAATCAATAGATTCGAGAAAACAAGTTCTGCTGATATCAAGATTCGCAGCAGAAGTTTATGCATCTGCTGCGGAAGCTGATATTGTGCTTCAAATTGGAGTCCAACAATAAGCAGCCACCACATCAAACATATTACACAACATGACGCAGCAAAGTTTCAGTATTCGGTTTACAGAACAATAAAAGCACTCGGTTGTCCGACGTCACGGGCTCCACTTGGATCTTTTCAGCGGTAACCTTCGATTCAGGAGACATGCGCAAAGGCCTGTCCAGTACTCACTTACCTCCACCACCGAAAAGGTAATCCAGAGATGATCCGCCCCCAGGTGCAGAGTGGACCTTGGTCGAGGGCCGATCCTGCACGTATAACTAGGGTCAACAATGGACTGGATAAATCCATGCGGAACAAAAGTCAGGTGAGCAGCCATTTGACTACAATTTGGCCTTAGAAGGCAAAGCAGCAGTGTTATGTCCATAACCTTTCTTCCAACCTCATCAAAATTCAAGAAAATATAAGACAACCTTCAGGCTTCAGGAAAAAACCTCATGTGACGGGCTAATGTTTCATACCCTACACGATACACTTCACAGAACAAGCTAAGATGTCGATGCCACGACATTCCGGACTCTTCCGATTCCTGATTGACAGAGTCCAGCGAGCCACGAGGTTTCTTCACAACAGTACAGTGGAAATGCTCTATGATCTCATGACACTGTTAAAGAAGGCCATTGACAGCAGGTCTGACCAATAAGAGAAATAAAGTGCTAAAAGTACAGGAGAATCTGACATTCTTGCACACTGCTTGAAGCTTGAAGCATCAGCACAACATGCCCTATTAAGAAATGCTCTATGATCTCATGACACTGTTAAAGAAGGCCATTGACAGCAGGTCTGACCAATAAGAGAAATAAAGTGCTAAAAGTACAGGAGAATCTGACATTCTTGCACGCTGCTTGAAGCTTGAAGCATCAGCACAACATGCCCTATTAAGAAACTTCTACGTGGAACCTGGTTCATAGACCTAAGGCAATCACAGCATTTGATCATTGGGGATTGAGCCCTACACGTGAAGCACAAAGGATCACTTGGCATGATGAACGTGGTCTTTGTGGATCCAGGACAAGGCAAGAATTTGCCCCTATCTTACAAGGTGTCAGGACAATCCAGAGCTTTAGCCTGAAGACCCAGAATAAACACTCCTTGGCAACCAAAAAAAATCCTCGGGAGATGAGTAACTTGGGGGCTTGTATGAAATGGACATTTAGCAGGTGTATCTCAGGGAGAATACACGCGGCAATACAGCTCTATCTTATGACACAACGTTCTAGTATAAATTGCAATATGATATATTTTACTGCCTACCCATAAATAAGAAACCAAAGTCCACACAATGTCAAGGGCTTACCTTCCTCCACTGGATGCGTGGATCCTAAAACATTCAATGGCATGATTTCCATCTCTAGACAACCATCAATGATGTCCTACATTGCCCCTTCGGACACTTAGTAAATTATTAAGTTCCTCTAACAGCATATCATTTTTAAAAAGGGCCATACACGTGAGGATGGGTCTAGTTAATTGAAGGGAGAGAGAGCAGCATCCGTTATGAACGCCATTAGTGTTATTGAATGTCTTTCGAAAATGATCATTTCAGTTACCTATATCTAAGAAATTAGAGGACATTGAGGTCAAACCTTGGACTTCTCGACGTAATTTATGATCTCGTGATTGCTGCTCGACAAAACTATTCACTTTCAAAAAATGAACATACAGATCTACAACCAGACTTCACTATCTACTGACAATGTCATCCAGTACCAGCTCAAACCTGTACTGACGAGAAAGAGTTTCAAACATGTGGACCTCAGTGAGTTCAAAAGTTACCCCAATACTATTGAGTTATGGCAAAAGAGAGTTGAACAAGGATTAAACTTTTGAGCTTGTAACATCTGTGTGAAAAGAGGAATGATTGGCCACTTCTCGGATTACATAGCCTAAGAAACGGAACCAGGAAACTCCAAAACGGATTTTTTTATAGGATAAAAACGAGTATAACAATTCGTCAGTTAAGACTCCTAATACAACTCACAATTGATCACAAAGTAGGCACAATCCCAATCACATGGCAAAGAATTTTCTCTCCTTGTAACTCAAGAATGCAACCTTAATTTTTGGATACACTAACTGAATAATTTTGACTTGACCATGCTAAAGAACGAACAAGCTGACATTAACATCATGTGGACGAGAGCAAAGACATGTACAAGTTTTGCATTTTCGCAAAACAGAGGAGACAAGTTTCACATGCAATCAAATAGATTCCACAGGCAGTAGAAGAATGAAAGGTACTGTTCTAGATTCTTGTTATAAGGTTCCTCCTCCGAATTTCATAGGATCCTGAGAAACCGTGTCTTCATCCATAGGATCCCAAGTACCTAGATCAATCGAAAGTTCGATCCAATCTGAACTACTCGTTTTCAAATAATATCCACATTGATCACAAAGAGTCGCATAGGTGAATATAAAGGGCTACTCCAAACAATCTTGCTCGTAAAATGGAAAGAGCCACTGATTTATCTCCCCATCAAACCAAATTAGCTAAAAGTGTGTGCTCATGAGCCCATGCTAAAGTTTCAATCAATTCCTACCACAAATAGGTCGGCTATTGCTGAATTTTTTAAGAATACATAAGGCCTGCCCTGGATGAGAGTAGGGATTCGTATAATCATTAGAGTGGTTCTACCCTTTCATTCATGTCTAGTGGATCAAAGTTCGAATCTTCCTGGGTCGATGCCCAAGCGGTTTAATGAGGACGAGAAAAAAGCGTCCATTGTCTAATGGATAGGACAGAGGTCTTCTACACCTTTGGTATAGGTTCAAATCCTTTTGATCGCAATTTTTTCCATCTATTTTGTTACAGCAAAAACAGTTGCACCCTCCAATGACACTGTCCTACAGTTCACTAGCAAAAGGACTCCACTGTACAAATGAGATGAATATCAAGTGATAGTGATATTACAATTAATTAAATAGTGATATTACAATATAACTTCCTCATAAAGCAAGCAGAACGTGAGCTATGTTAATATGGCAGGTTAAATATCATACTGCTGTGAGTTACCTGAATTACATGGTAACATTCCTCCCAATTATCTCTCCAGTTATAAGACTTTGGTTGGCAAATACTCACTAAAATTGCTAAAACAGATATCCTGTTAAATGCTGAATGACAAAGCTGTCATGGCTAGAAATTTACCGTGAGGAAGTTGCCAGTGTTCTGACCATCAGCTCTCATGTAGTTGTTTGAGGAAGTACTATGGATTCCAGCAGGAATCTGCTTGGTAACATCTACTGGAGGAGAAACAACCGCAGGTTTTGAGGGAGGTGGATTGTCCACCTCGGTCGGAGCAGTCGGGGGACTGCTTGCAGCTGCTTTTGGAGCCTCTCCACTACTACCGAAAAGGTAGCCCAAAGAACTCTGTCCTCCACCACTGCTAACTCCTCGACCCATTGTGCCTACTTTCCTGATGCTCTGGGTACAAGGACAAGCAAAAAGAGGAAAAGCAGCGGAAGATCAAGAGGAGTTGTGGAAAAGATCAATCGACCATACCTAGAGATATCTCTAGTGCTGAACATGGGATGGAATGGAATCAAAGAAACATGCCAACATAAAACAGTGAACCAACAGGAACACTAGAAAGTGGTTTCAAAAGGCCATTAAAGAAGTAATCCAAAATTTCATCTGTTTTTACGTTCACAAACTGTCAATTCATCTCATATATGCACAAAGTTAAATCCTTCCCTCCAAAGAGACTGAAATGAAGGGGCAATTGTCACTGCCATAAAGAGAACTTCTGACAATTACCAACATAAGATCACGTGACGGCGCTCTCCTGTTATTAGACAATATGTTTCAACTGAAGGTGCTTTCCTCTGACTACTGACTTCAAGAATCAATTCAGTCAAATCATGAGTTAAGAGTTACCATGGAATTTAAAAAAAGAAACTACAAAAGTACTTTTACAAGAAATAAACTCCTTTAGGATGTCCTCGGCTTCTTGTCACAGATTCTACATGAGCTTACATGCTATTTCATTTGTTCAAGAGGTGATTTACTTATATCAAATAACATACAAATCTTAAAAGCTAAAGCAAAAGGGCAGAAAGGTACAAACACCCGGAATACTCGCTACATCTCAATAACATGCACAGAAAACCTAGTCCTACATTAGTTTTCGTCATGGTATATTAATTGCTAAACTATCCATGGAGAACGATGATGAGAGAAGAAAAAACTACATATGTGACGACGGGTGACTGCAAGAGATAAGATCAATAACATTGAAATAACCCAAGGACCTCATGTGACAAAAAGCAAAAGTTTCTATTCCCTCATTTAAGCACCTTGCTCAAGCAACACATCTATGTGCAGAAAACAGGTTACGGAATCTGGAAGCAAAGCTAATGATAAATTCCTTCAATTGAGAGACTCAAGCTGCAACTTTTAGAGCAAAGATCAATTTAGTCAGAACTAAATGCGTTCCTCTACTTAAAGAAATTTTCAATACTCTGATCATGCTAATCCTGGAGAGAACTTCCATGGCCGGAATAATCAAGTGATGAATGGAGAAGATGTTTGGTTTAGATCCAGATAACTCGGACACTTTTGACTTTGAATAACTATAAATTAAAATCAATTAGGACAAATTCAGTCTGTTCCATTTAAATCCACATAGAACTACGTGCAAAAGTTGACGTGCAGCTTGGAAATAAGTGTCCAGTATGAAGAGTTAACTGGCGAATACATCTTTAGCAGAAGTTTTCAATCAATCGCAAGTTTTTCCATGACCGATAAAACAGAACAAAAGCTGTAGCCCACTTGACCTACAGAGAGGAGAGAGAGTCCTACAAAGAACAAAGAACAAATAGCAAAAATAAGAACAAATGTTCCACCAGATATGAAAAGGAAAAGGAAAAGGAAAAAAGTTCCTTTCAGGAATTCAAGTTTCAAACACATGTACGAACCGTGTACAACATATAGAGGGTTGATCAATCTACAGAAATGTACTGGCGAACTATACATTTCTACTGCACCATCTTCACTACAATTTACTTTATCTTCATCCGTGAATTTTCACTACATCAAATCAAAGTTTTGGAGGACAACTCAGTACTCATATCCAGGCAAAGCGGGGACTATAATAATTCTAGATCCACAAAGTTTCTTATCTATCAAAGGCCTATAAGTCTACAAGAGACATCTGTATGCCAGTGCCACCTAATGTGGATAATGGCTAATCATGTACACTTCAAACATCACAGACCAATAAGTGCGACGGGTACACAATCACGAATCACAAGCCTTACAGAACCTCAAAAGGCGAAACGATCCCACCAAACCGAGCATGTCAAGCCATCACAAGATCTTCCAGAGCACGGCGACATACATTCCGAATGCTACCCTTCGAGCAGCAGAAAAGTCTCGATCAAAAGCGCTCTACAGCTCAGCAAAAGCGCAAAAGGAAAAGGAAAAACAGGAAGGCAACGGCGACACTACCGGCAGATCCAACCAACGGGAGACGCATTTCACGAAACGAACGCGATTCGACGCAACACTGCCGGTTACGCGCTAAGGGCGTGGAAGACGAGACGTGGGATCAAATCAGTAACAGTGAAAGGGCGACTTTCGAACAGCGAATCTACATCCACGGCGAATCGAAACATCGGGAGAGACGAGGAAGGGGAGGGCCAAGATCTAGGGTTACGCGAGAGCTCGAGGTCGTTACCTTGGGACTCGTCCGGTGATCGGATCGGATCGATCGGGAGAGAGATCTGAGAGTGGCGGAACTGGAGAGCAAGCACGGAGCGAGTGAGACAGGCGAGAGATAAATAAGAGAGACGATGGACGGGACAGTAACACCGACTCCACTGCGGCTGCTTCTAATTCACTTTTCTATTTAAAAATTAAAGCTCATTTCTTAAAATAATTTTTTATATCGTTTTGGAATAATTAACTAATTACTAATTCTATTATCATCGATAATAATTTATATTTAAATAATTTTATAGACGATTTAAAAATATTAAATTCTTTTCGAAACAAGGCCCAATATTAGTTTGAGCTTCTCATTTTGGCATTTTGCTTCTTCTTTTTTCTTTTTTCTTTTTGGGGTGAATGAAATGTGGAAAATGGTGCGGTGGTATATATATAAGTCTAGCTCAAGGGTAAAAACTAACCGCGGTTCGGAATTAATTTTACTTTTCTAATTTTGATTTTTTTTTAAATCTTATAATTTGCACATCTTTAATTTTTTATAAGGGAAATTATCAAAACGTGTCTCAATTTGATTTTAAAATTATAAGTCGGCCGCACCAAATTTAAGGTCGTGTGGATGCGCTCGCAGCCCAAATCTAGCGTCTCCCCGGCAAGGGAGGGGAGTCAACTGTGGCAAATGTCAATGGTGTGTGGTGGAGGAAAGATGGAGGTCTATAGGTGATGGGGGTCGGGATACGTGGGAGAGTTTGATGGCCTGAGGTGTGAGATTATGTGAAATCATTATCAATAATTAAACGAAGGCGTGGTTCAATACTATTTTATTATTTAATTACTCCTCTTTGAATTCTGGATAGGGGTGAGCAAGGCGGACCGAACGAATCGAGAGCCGATCGGTTTGGTCAGATTCCGAGGGCACCGATCCGATTTCTAGTTCCATGGGGGAACTGGACCACCCAATCGGACCGACAATTTTGGGATTAGAATTCAACCCTCATAGTTAAGTAAGTCATAATTATTAAGAATTTAGAAACCCAAAACCCTTTCAAACCCTAGCCAGTAGAAAAACATAATAACATAAACATGAAAAATACTCCTTGAGAAGTGTGACGTGTTGCATAACTTAAAAAAGCACGCACATATATAGAGAGTTTACCGATTCCACCGGGTCCAGTCCCCAATTTGGAAATCTTGGAACCAGGGCCACCAATCCGGTTTCGTGGGGAACCAGACCGAACCCAGAACCGATCACCCCTACTCAAGAGTTCTTACTATGTGAGATTTTGTGGGATCACCATCAACTATTTAAAAAGTTTAAACTTTTAGAGAAAGACACTTTTCTTATATTTAATTATTCTATCACGAGAATTTGGAAAAAGGCGCGATGTGTTCTTTTCAAAGCATGAATTTTGCCTAAAAGAGAGTTTTTGGTTCATTGGATGAAAAATTAGCTATACTTTTGTATATTCCCTTTTTCAAAACACAAAATGCTTGAACCTTTGAAAAATGCAATATTTGACATTCAGATTCACATGTGATTTTATCTTTTAGTTTTTTTTTCAAATTTCACTTTTGGTCGGAGTACTTTTGACTTTTCAAGAGTTCGGGCAAACGAACTCTAACTTCAGACGAACTTTTACGGTGCATTTCGAACGGACTTTTACACGTCTCTAATTTTCGCGATTTAAAATTCAGATTTTGAGCGAGGACGACGAACGTGGTCGCTACTTCAACAAACCTCTTGACATTTGCATGTTTTCTAGCAATGATTCGACCTCAGACGCATTATCGGGTATCAAGACTCGAACATACAATACTCAAATTGTGTAATGGTGTTAACTTTTGCTTGTCTTTAGCAAATGAAATATTGAACAATTAAAAGCTCAAACATCACATTGTACATTGAGCTAAAATTTAGAGATTATATTGAACAAATTAAAAGTTCATGAACCACATTGCATATTCGATCAAAATTCAAGGATCATTTGTGTCATTTTTTATAATTCGGAGAGCCCACAAACGCTCGATAATTGACTTGACATATGTTTTAAATTAGAACCGCGGACGTGTGTGTAGATGTGCATTCGGAGGGATTTAACAAGCTTAATTTAATGTTGTACCCCAGTATTTCATGATTAAATATCATGTGAGATTTTGTGGAACTGCTGCCAGCTATTTTAAAAGCTTAAGCTAATAGGTAAGGGCAGACTATATGAATATAAAAAGCATATAGAACCTGTCGTCAAGTGATATGGGGCAATAGTTCGACATTATACAGATTTATGATTCGATAGTGCCCAAATCGTGAAATGCAGAGAGGCATATTGCATGCGCATGAATTGGAGAGCCAATGCTAATGTCTGCTTCCAAGATAGACTTAGCATGCGTTTGAAATTGGCTTTGCCAAGCCACTTTGGGCATCCAAAGCCCCTTGGGCTAAAATTTGGTGTTTAGGAAATTTTTTTAGATACCCCATTGAGCCAAAGTTGGCCTTTTGAATGCTAAAAGCCCAAGGCAACCTCCTAGGTGCCTTGACATTTCAGCATTCTCGGCAAGCAACAGTACCAAGTAAGTAAAAAAAAAATCTTCCGAAACTACCCTCATCTATTTTTTGATTTTCCGGTTTTGGCCTCGTCTATCACTGTTCATCGTCTTCTTCGCTTACACCTTGGTCGGCGTGGCTATGAGGGGATGGCGACCAGCCAGAGGGGGGCCGGCATTGTCGTGCAACCCAGCGACTGTCATTTGGGCTAGCACGACCGCCACGAGGGGCCACGCGACCCAGGCGAGGGCCGCCTGAGGTCGCGCAACCTAGCGACCGTCGCCGCGAGGGGCCACAGACCCAAGCGACGGCCGCCTGAGGTCACGCGATCCGTTCGAAACCCAGGTGAGGTGGCCCTCATCGGTGGTCGCCGGGGATGCCTGAGGTCGTTCAGCCTCAGACGAGGGCCGCGCGGCGTCAGATCTGGGTCGTCGGCGGCCCTCGCCTGGGTTCGCGACCCTCATCGGGGGTCGCTCAACCCCAGGCGGCCTTCGTCGATGGTCGCCGAGGGCTACCTGAGGTCGTTCGACCTCAAAAGACGGCCGCCAGCTCCAAATCTAGGTCGCCGGCGGCCGCCTGCCCTTCGCTGGCTCCGGCGAAGGGTTTCAACTTTTCTTTAATAAAAAATGAAAAAAAAAAAAAAAAAGTGCCTTACAAGTATAATTTTTCCAAACACTATTTTACCCCAAGTTGCTTTACAATTGACTTTTAAGTTACAACTTACCAAACACAATTTGCATTTTAGAAAACTCCTTCAACTTAAAGTCCTTGGCATTTTCCCAAAGACTTTCCCCCAAAGTGTTCCCAAACGCAGATTCGCTTGGGCTTAGAAGTGCGGTCCTACTTGACACGGCCGAATTAAGTAGGCCCATAGAGTCATCTGACGCTCATGCTGATGACAAGCCCATCAGGAGGCCCATGGACCAAACTATATGATATGCCTTTCTGTATACAAGTACCAAGCATAATTGAGCCATGCTCCATCCTCCCATGCTCTCCTCTGTTCTTATCACCGTGATATCAACTTATTTAAGCACCAGAGAGTCCACACGAGCAAACCCCCGGGGAATTTCTTTTGCCGGTGAGATGCATATTACATGTCGTGGAGCGCGTGAACCAGCCACTCGCGGCCGGCGAAATACGTAGCATCATTGACATTTTCATCTTTACGGGTGACTTTTGGTGATTTTCGAATTTCGTCGTTCTTCGATCCTGGATGGTTTTGAATGCCTAGCCTTCGTTATGCAAGATCAACTTGTTGGTTAACGGCCCTCGATCCAAAATAACGAGAAACGAAGGCTAAATTTGATTATTTGTCGCTTGCTCTCCTACGTAAAGAAAAAGGACATAGTTGAGTTCCCAATAAGAAGCCTAGGATTGTCTTGGGTCATTGCTCATGCTGGAAGAGGAGATCGATAACACACTTGCCAACCATCACAAGCTCCAAGTCGAATGTCCAAAAGCTGAGTTTTAACACATACTCAATTTCTCAATCTTGTTAGGGATGGTCTATCATTTCTTGGGAAAAGTATCAAAAAAGTTCTAAACTTATTGCATTGGTGCAAATTCAGTCCGAAACCTTTTATTGGTGCCAATTCAGTCCTAAACATTTTGCATTGATGTCAATTCGATCCTAAACCTTTTACATTTGTACTAATTGAGTCAATCCGATCAATTTTGGCCGAAAATCGCAGACGTGTGACGTCGGTTGTCCTAGGTGGCACGGCTGGCGCTAACGTAGACATTTTTAATATTATTTTAACATTTTCAATAATTTTAATATTTTTTTTGTTTTTTCTTTTTTTTTCTTTGTTTTCTTTTCTCTCACTTTTTTTTTTATTGGGGATCGGCAAGGGTTGCTTGGGGCCGGTAGGGGTCGGCCGGCGACCCTTACTGGCTCCCAGTAAAAAAAAGTGAGAGAAAAGAAAAAGAAAAAGAAAAAATTAAAAACATTATTATAAATATTTAAAAATATTAAATACTATAAAAAAAATGTCCACATCAGCGCTATCCATGCCACGTACGACGTTCACATCAGCGATTTTTTTATCAGAATTGGCCGAATTGACTCAATTGGCACAAATACAAAAAGTGTAGGACTGAATTGACACTAATAAAAGGTTTATGGCTGAATTGACATCAGTGCAAAAGGTCTAGGGCTGAATTGGCACAAAAAAAAAAGGTTTAGGACTGAATTGACACAAATATAATAGTCTTAGGACTTTTACGACACTTTTCTCATCATTTCTTTCTTGGCAGAGAAAAAAAAAAAAAGGGCAATTTGTCCATCCCAAATTGGTTCTCACCGCTTACCTCGAAGATGGATGCCTCCAAAGGACCGTTTAAAAGCAAACTACGACGGATCCTTTGTTGAAGGCTCGAACAGAGCCTCTTATGCTTGCGTCGTCCGAGATACGTCGGGAGCGATGGTGGGCGGCGCGGCGAGCTTGGGGCCAAGAGAGAAGAACAGTCGAAGGCTCTACTCATCAAAAAGATATATTTTTTTGTTTTTGTTTTGTTTTTTGCACTTCTAATCAAGAGATTGAATCGTCGCTTTCTTCCCCAAAGAAACATGGTCAAGTCATTCGCCCACTGCAGAAGCCACACGTAAAAAAAAAAAAAAGTAGAAGAAGAAAGGAATAAAGGTCAAGTCAAACCCACTGCGGAAGCCACACGTAAGCCGGACGAGTTCGATAACGATGGTCATGCCCTGCCTGAGAAAATATTGCCCGCCACTGTCGCCACTCGGCAGCATATATAATCTTTCGTCGATTTTCTTCTGCTTTGAAAAGGAACAATGTCCCAAGACGTGGCACCCGAAACGGTCGAGAATCTTTCGTTCTCACATCGACGTCGGTGACGTGTCTTGCACGCAAATCCTTCCCCCTCCGCTCTCTTTTAATTATTTGACCAGCTATGTTAATTAAAGCTAATCATATCTTTAAGAATCTATTATACGGTTCGTTTATTTCACGGCAAACTCGAGATTCAAAAAATATTTTTCGAAAAATGATCGCATGTATCGCTTATAAAAATAAATAAATAAATTAGTCATAAATTGTTATTGATAATGAAAACATTTTCCGTTGACTAATTTTGCTAAGCGATATAACCAATTCTTTTTCGGAAAATATTTTTCAAATCTTGAATTTTTCTGGAAATAAATGCACTCATGATGAAATCTACTTCGATCTCATAACAAGCTCATATATTCATAGATTTTCCCTAGATATGGGCAATTATAAAACAAGTCTATCGGACGCGAATTCTATTGTTCCTTGCCTTAGTTATCATTAGTTTTGCCATATGAAAGGGGACCAGATTTTTTTTATGTTCAAAGAAGGGGATTAAATTTTCTTTTTGTCGAAGGAGATTTCCACTCATTACCAAAATGGTTAATATCATGAAAAATCTCAAACTGATACACTTATGACAAATTTATCTCAAATTATTATTTTTACAACAAAAAATCCCCAAACTGGTATACATGCGATAAATTTACTCCAAACTATTTTTTGACCACCAAATATCATAAACTGGTATAATTGTGACAAATTTACCTTCCACTGATTTTTCGTTAAATTTTACCATCAAATTGTTCAGTTGGATGACACATGACAGTTGACGGGTGTACCAGTTTGGGATTTTTACCCTCTATTTATCATAGATGTATCAGTTTGAGGGTTTTCGTGGTATTAACTCGATTTAACAGAAACTAACGGAGGGTAAATTTGTCACAATGTGTATTAGTTTGGAGATTTTTTGTGGTCAAAAAATTTAATTTTGGGTAAATTTGTCACATGTGTATCAGTTTGAGGTTTTTTGTAGTCAAAGAAATAGTTTATGGTAAAATTTTCACATGTGTACCTGTTTGGGATTTTTTGTGGTCAAAAAATAGTTTTGGGTAAATTTGTCACATGTGTATCATGGGGTTTTTCGTGATATTAACCCTTACCAAAATGATACATGAAATAGTCCACGGGAAATCCCATAAATCGCCTCAACAAAATAAACCCTTAGAGCTGCAAAACAAACCAAAATCCAAAAACCAAGGTATATCATCAAAGCATGATCGGCAGAGGCACACGATCATCCTTCAAGATCTGACAGTTGTGAGAGCAAGTCCTTTAGCAAGTGCGAGACGCCAAAGTTTCTGACAAAAACATGTTGAACGAGCACAAATTTGACACCGAAGCTGCTGTAAACACCATTGAAACTGGAGGGGGTACTTATTCATTAAAACTCCTAGATCTAGAACTAGATTGGGAGAGAAAAGTTCCCAGATTTAAGATCGAGAGAGCAGAGCTCCTAGACCTAGATTTAGGCGGAAGAATAGAGCAAGAAACTAAAGAAAATAGAAGGAAAAACAATCAAAGAAGGAGGGGAGGGAGAGATCTAGATCAAATCCCTACTGTCCATAAATTGAATAAGCGAAGAAAGGCTGAAACTCGTAGAGAGGAGGAGAGAGATGAAGTTCTTAAAAAAAGGGGGAGGGGATTAGATTATTAATGTGATTTTTGTTGTTTTTGTCTTGGTTGGAAGCGATTCTAAGAAGGTGCAAAATTATCTTATAAAAAGAAAAGCGGACTAAACAATATACAAGGAAATAATTTCATTGACTGAAGAAGAAGAAAAAGAAATAAATCAAGATAGAGGTTGGGAAAGCTACTCTCTCTCTCTCTCCTTTGAAAGGAGAAACCATGGAAGCAAAGAAAATGAAGATAATGTTGTCCTTGGTAGGGTTAAATTAGGGTCTATGAAAGGTCTGTCGAACACTCTAAGGGTTTTAGAGAATCAGAACGTGTTTGGTAACTGCGCAGTATTTCTATTTTAGGTCGAGGAAAAGTGATGACAGAACTAAAAGGGAAAATTGAGAGATGTTGGGCTTCATACTATTTTGTGTTTATGAAAAGTGATTCTTTTTTTCATAATCAACTTTTTTTTATTCTTGTTTTTGCTCCAAATCTGTTCTCAAAAATAGAATCAGAATCATTCGTAGCTATGACTTTGCCTTATGACGGAATAAGAAGGAATTCATGTGGGGCTTCCAATGGATGATGAACGCGAGGCTTTGCATGGACGATGAAGCTCGTGGAAGTATCACATGGTCGAGCGAATCATATAACAGGGGCATCTGCAGAATACAAAGTAGATGGCAGTTAAATATTTAAAAAGTGAGGCTTATTTTCAAAATCTTTCTAAAAGCTAAAGAATTATTTCATTTCCAAAATTTACCGGAAAACTCATAAGTATAAGAAATAAGTAACTATTTTGATTTTTGGCCAACCTAGTCACACCAAATATGGAAAAGTACCAAGAAAGTCCTAAATCTATTACATTAGCACAAATTCAGTCATAAACCTTTCAATTGGACCAATTTAGTCCTAAACCTTTTTGCATTGGAATTAATTCAGTCCATTCTGTCAATTTAGCAGGAAATTGCTGACATGAATAACGGCTGTCCTACGTGGCACCACCGGCGCTGACGTGGACATTTTATCATCTTTTAAATACATTTTTTATTTTTATTTTATGTTTTTCCCTTTGTTTTTTTTTCCTTTCCCATTTATTTTTGTCGGTGGCCGGCGAGGCCCCCCTTGCCCAAGCCAAGGCGACCTCGTCGAGTCTCACCGGACATCGTTTGGGCGAGGGTTGGCCTCCCTGACGAGAGGCCCAGCGAGGCCGCCCTGGCCTGAGCGAGGGTCAGCCTCGCCAAATCTGGCGGGCAGGGCCTAGCCGACCATTGGCACCAAAAATAGGAAAGGAAAAAAGGGGAAAATATTTAAAAAAAGTATATAAAAATGTCCATGTCGGAGTCGGTGGTGCCACGTAGGATGGCCAAGCGTCTAGACAGCGATTTTCGACCTAAATTTGCCGAATGGACTGAGTTGGTACCAATACAAAAAAGTTTAGAACTAAATTGGTTCAATTAAAAGTTTTCGACAAAAAAAAAAGGACTAAATTTGTACAAATGCAATAATTTTAGAACTTCTTTGATACCTTTCCCCACCAAATAAGCCCCAAAAATTAGTAGGTTATTCATGTTGTATGTAACTTTCCATATAGGAAAACAAATTTCAAACATTTTGATAATTACATTAATGACCTTTTCAATGCGATAATAGCTTTTAAAATTGGAAAGAAGTACTCACTTACTATAGCTATATCTAGTAATTTCCTTTAGTCTAGGCTCCATTTTTTCAGCAAAAAATGATTGACTAGAAAAATATTTCACTAAAAATTCGCTTGTATCACTTACAAGGGCAGATGAGGACAAAATATTTTCATCTTTCTTGAAGACACTTAGACATAGAATGTTGTTTGACAGTGAAAATATTTTTCATCGAAAGCGATAGTTTTAAAGAATTTTTTAAAAATTATTTATTTTTCTCTAAACAAAAAGCCTTAATTAAAATAATTGTTCGCTGACAGAACAGATTAGTTAACCATGGTCAAAATTTTTGTGACCGCTTTTTGTGGTTACTTTGGAAGTGGTTTGATTCGAATGGAAATTTCAGGGAAGAAAGCAAAACAAAGATCGATACCCAGTGACTAACTTCGAGAGTAAATAAGACAAATGTTATTGCGCAATGCACATTTTCCAACACATGTTTTTTTTTTAATGACGGATAAAACACCTAACTTTGAAAGAAAATATGACATTTGTTAAGGATAGCGAGGTAGGTTCGAAGACGGAAAGGAAGACATCAGGCGATTGGTTCGATCGATCAAACTCGTGCCCAAAATTGCACCGTCGCTCAAACTAACTTCGATACCATGCTCGTTACCGTTATCGGTCGAACTTCTAATCGATATATGCACCGCGATTCATAAGTATAGGTGGGTACTAATCAACCGAATCGTTCAAGTACCTTGTGTTTAAGATTGTGATTAATAGAAGGGCCGCTCCGTCGATGCACGAGAGACCCGAATTACAAATGGACAAGTTTGGATAATGACCGTACATGAAGAAACCCGGCTTTGCCTAACTTTGGTTGGGGTCCGACTCGACTAAAATATTTATACGTGAAATTTATGTTGTGGCGGCCTCGGATTATTTATTATGTGTGATCTTTGATCTCAACCTTGAAAAGATGTTGGTAGGGCGGGTTTTGTGGAAAGTAAATACGGAAATAAAAGCAATTCGTTTTCTTTTGTAAGTGAAAAAGGCACTAATTTCTAACAAGCAAAAGAAGATTGTTTTAAATAGAGAGAACGACACAGACGATTTTTAAAGTTTGGTTTAATGTGTAATTTTTAATTGTTCAATATGATCTATAAAATTTATCGTAACATGTAATGCGATTTTTGAATTTTTAATCTGTTTATACAAAAACGTTCAAAATTGTTTACGGATTTAAATTAATGAAAAGATAATATTAAATAATTTGTTTATATAGTTTAGGAACTAAATTAAGTATATATCAAAAGATTAGAGAACATTATAAAGTTGAGAGAAGATATCGTACGGCCGGTGAAAACAATGAAAGTTATGAAATTATTTATTTCATTTTCCTTTTTAAATACTAACAGAAAGGGTAACGATCAGAGACAGCTAAGGAGGGTAAGAGAGAGAGAGAGAGAGAGAGTAATTCGCGGGGCACAAAATCCAACGCCGCATCTTCGAAAAGCCAAAGGATTTAGGACACGTGGTTTTCACCCTCAATTATGTCGAGAGGGAACACGTGTTCCAGTCAGCCTGACTGTTCCGTTTTCAGACACGTGTCCCTCTACCCACAACTTGTTCCCCCGTAGACCTTGGATAGACTCCCCGACCAGCAACGAGGATGGCACCATTTTTTTATGCTCTTTTTATTTTTTTATATTGGAATATGAGAGTTTTGGTATAAAGTTGATTTATTATGAGAAGACTATAGAAAAAGATCTAAAAATTTATGAATTTTTTTATTTATTCATCTAATGAAGCTAACTTGTTTTTTTTTTTTTTTTTTGTGGGGTTTGCACCGCAAAGTTTTTATCTTGGGAAAACACATCTGTCTCGAGAAGAAAGAGAAATTAAAAAAAGAAAAAAAAAGGCATCGCCAGTGCGCACCGTGCTGGGTCAGACCACGTGTCGTCCAAGAACTACTTCGGGATCGACACTTGTCATTTCTAGGTACTTTCTTGTCCAAAGACCAAGGGCTTTTTGGTCACATCGCTCTCTCTCTCTCTCTCTCTCTCTCTGTGTCTATGTCTAACACGTTCCCTGGTCCATCGCTCTTCCGCTTTCAGTTTCTCTGTTCCCCTTTCCTCGTGCGTCCCTGTTCTGTTCTCCTATTTTTCAGATTTTCTTCTTCCTTCTTCTTTGTTTCGTATTTTCACCTCTTTTTCTCTTTGCGGTAATGGTCAGTGAAACAGGACGCTAATCTCTGATCGTTATTTTCTTTCCCCGAAAATAAAATAAAAAAAGGGGAAGAAAATCTCGGGAAAATTTTCCATTTTTGGTCTAAATTTTATCTGGGTCTTGGCTTTTATGATTCGTCACCCAGCTTCCACAACGGGTCTTCGACGAGAGAGTCGGGTTGCTTCTGCAAATGGAACGGCTCTCTCCTCCCTCGAAAGACCAGTGTTGTCGCACAGTTCATCGTCCAAGTCATAGGCAAACCGGGGGCGAGTGTCCGTTTGTGTAACGAGAACAGGGACATGGACAACAGGAAAGAAGTTCGAAGAACCAGTCCACTGGAGAACATCTCTCTGCGTCTCGAGCGGTTCCCGAGAGATCTGCTTCAGAGATTTACGTCGTCGCCGAGTACGTCTAGTAGTGGTGCCGCATCACAGTCGCGCCAATCGTCGGAGTACAAGACGCCGAACCAAGAAACAGAGGAGCTCGAGCTGAGTCTGGGGCTCTCGTTGGGAGGCCGATTCGGGGTCGACAAGAGCTCCAATAGACTGACCAGATCGTCCTCCATTGCCGGGTCGTTCCCACTGTTCAGGGAGGACGATTCGGCGGCAACGACGACGCCGCCCACGCCGTCTTATACGGCTCTGGTGAGGAGCAGCTCTCTGCCGACGGAGACGGAGGCGGAATGGAGGAAGAGGAAGGAGATGCAGACGCTGCGGCGGATGGAGGCGAAGCGGAGGCGGTCGGAGAAGCAGCGGACCGTGAAGGATGATAGGCTCGAGATCGAGACCCAAGTGGGTGTGTTTGCTGCTAAACAAGGTAATGTCCTCGCTGTTTGCGTGTTCTTGTCGCCGTTTTAGTAGACACTTAATGATTTGGTTTTATCTACTATGTGCGGAGTTTGTTCAATTTGGGGTTGTCAGTGTCTGTCTGTAGTTATTTTTTCCTCTGGATGTTTCTTGTTTTGGTAGGTAAGCTTGGCCAGAAATAGTTCCATTTTTGTGTCTATCCTTCTTGTTGGGGGTCTCTGTTTTGGTTGTTTCAGGACTATTACTGAGAGTCGGATTGACTTTGGCTTGGATGATTCTGTTCCTAGAGGACCATATTTCCATAGGCATCGGTGGAAGGACGTGCACAAGAAATGAAATGAACTATGTTCTTGGGTTGTTTCTGTGTTCGATATCATCCTTAGGTAGGGTTTTATGCGAACCATGGCTCGACATTTTTGTCCACCTGTATCGGTTATTGAGTGTTACATTTCATCAGCTTGGAGGAAAGAAGAAAACAAGTTGGTGTGTGATTGAATGGTGTGGGTCGATCGGGTGCCGCGATCTGGGAGTCTCTATGAGTTTCCATCGATAAGACTATCGATGATTTATGTCGAGTATAGGGCAACACGAAAAGCTAATTTGAAGGCCTTAACTCAAGGTCTATACAAGTCTTGACAAAGACCATGTGAATTCCTAGGACTGTTGCTATAATCTCTTGGCCACCGAACAGTCCGAATAGGTGAGTTCATTGCTTGTTGAAGTAAATAAGAAAGTTTTCTTTCTAGGTATATCTCAACTAACACTAGGAACTTTTCGGGCTTCTATTTTTAAGATAGCGACTAAATTTTTCTCTAGCGCCGTCTTGATTTGCCTATGGAGTCATCTCCAGCGGAGACTCATTTAGGATGGAAAGATGACTGTCGAACTGAAGAACCAAGAGTCCAAATAGGACAATCTAACGCATTGGAATGGAGATTGAAAAACTGGGGTGGAGCTCTGAGATTTGCGCTAGTCAAGATTTTTATATGATAGGGTTTAGGCAATCACCGGAAGATCTGATCTACATATTCATTTCATTCAAGTAGAATTTTGCTCGAAACACGACATGGTTCTAAACTTGGAATCCGAACATTTTAGGTATGGCTTCTCCCAAGATTAATATAGCACTGGTCTTACTCAGGGAATTCTTATTCTTAAAGTGAAAACTATTTGAAGACAAGAAGCAAACGTGGCCTACTACTAAATCAAAAAATGTTTAATCAGGATCGTTATTTGGAAGACTGCGAAGCAATAGCCTGTCAGTATTTTCAGTAAAGAGAGCTGGAGTTTAGCTAGATAGGGCCGCTAGAATTTGTTGGTATGAGATTTTTTATTTTTGGTCAAAGTTGGTATGAGATTGACATTGTTCTATGTAAAGATCTCATAGAGGACTTTGAATCTAGTTTCCTGGAATACCTCTTTGACGTTCCCGGTTGAAGGAAATATTATTTTACTAGTTAAATTGGTTTACTTTCTTTCAACTCTGTCAAACTGTTGGAGTGGTGAAAGTGCATTTTCGGCTACACAGCAACAGTTGAATAGTCTTCTTTCGGACATGCTTAAAGAGTGTTGAAGGACTGTTTTCCTCAGCTGTGAGAGATTTCTTCAGAAGAGGGGGTTTTGTTTTGGGTGGGGGGGGGGGGGGGAGGAGGGAGGGAGGGACCATCTTGTTGATCCACCAAGCACTACAGATACATTTCCGGACTGAGATAGAGGAAAGAGCAAGCCTGACTAAGCACACTTGGCTGTACCAGCCTTCGGTTTCCACTGATTTGGCAGTTTGCCTATACCATCTATATAATTTTCCTTATAAGAAAGAGTAGAACCACTGTAATAAATGTTATGTTTGAGGAAATGATTGCATCCTAGGATGTTCTTGTGGTTGTAGTTCAAAAATCACCATTATCTTTTCAACAAGGAAGGTTAGGCTCGTGAAGCACCCCGCTCACCTCTTGGACCTGGTATGGTGTAAACCAAAGTCCGGGTGATTGGCTCAAAATGGAATTGTTTATTCTTTGGATGGTATGGGGAATTGATGCGCCAATCAAATCCATGGGGTCTAGTGGAAGATCAAGTTAGTTTTGCAATGTTTGTGATTTGTAGCTTGAAACCGCTATTGGAGACTATAGAAGGCTCTTAGAGTACACAAAAAATATGGAAAGCGATTCATCAAACTTTTAAGGAAGGATATCGGAGGAACAGCTAGAAAGATCCTCCTGATGGTAATCTAATATTTCTAGTTTCATGCAAAGCGTTGTTTTCTAGCTTGTAGTTGTGAATAGTAGTTAGCAAATGTGCATTAGACAGGATTACTGGCAGATTGTATACTTAAGGGCAATAGAAAGAAAATAGTCACCGAGTGCAATTGGGTTTTGGATGAGCTAATGAGGTGGTGCTTATTGGAATCAGGAGCCTGTAGTAGTGATGGTCTATTGCTGTGTTTCTGTAGCTGTGAAAATTCCTAACTTATCAGGGAAAAAACAAAGAAAAAAACGAACATTTTGCAGGAGATGTTGCTACTCAAGTAACTATGGACTTCAATACCGAATCTTTTAGATTATACTTGTCGCCTGTGTGCGCACAGTAATCCATTGCATTTGGGTATTCTGAAGCTACTCACTCTGTAAATGTCCTAGAGCACATAGCCGTTTAGAGCTGCAAAATACGACTTGACTCGGTAGATTTCTTGATTTTGTTCTCTCATGCCATTGATTGTTGTAAGGTTCTTTCTCTCTGGGAAATGTGTCTATATTTACTGCCCACGTCTGCTGATAATTCGGTTCATTTTGCATACCGCGTGCTACATAATGTCAAGTTAAAACTTCTCTGCTGTGA
Organism: Lenwebbia sp. NSW1173648; assembly: GCA_029784005.1. Classification (NCBI taxonomy): domain Eukaryota; kingdom Viridiplantae; phylum Streptophyta; class Magnoliopsida; order Myrtales; family Myrtaceae; genus Lenwebbia; species Lenwebbia sp. NSW1173648. The sequence goes on from JARCGZ010000011.1 coordinate 7,002,684, forward strand.
CTTCTACGTTTGGTTTGTCCTGTTGTAAATTTTCTGGAACTCATTTATGTTGTTTATTTGATCTTCTGACATATATGATCACATGAATTTCTTATATCCTTAAAAGTACGAAGTCAATAGTAGCTCGTAGATGCAGGCAAATAGAATAGAACCTGTACAACTATACGAAGCTTTTTTCTTTATTTTGCCTTTGCTATGAAACTAACATATGTCGAGGGCAATAAATATAAATAACAAGAGTGATGGAGACTTAAGCTCATCATCTGTCTTCTATATCAGGATCAAGCGGCTACAGCGATGCAAGAAGCTCCCTCGGCAGTCAGATGCTGCAACAGCGAGTTAGTCAGGACACGGTCGGTTCATCCGGGGGGTCCTCAGTAGAACAGATGACGAGCACCCAGATACCCGATTCTTCCGAGAGCAGGGACAAGGAAATCGGCGCCGGCACGATGGAGGACATGCCTTGTGTCTTCACGAAGGGTGAGGGTCCGAACGGGCGGAGAGTCGATGGGATCCTCTACAAGTATGGGAAAGGGGAGGACGTCCGAATAATGTGTGTGTGCCATGGGAGCTTCCATTCCCCGGCGGAGTTCGTGAGGCACGCCGGTGGAGGCGAGGTCGCTCACCCTCTCAGGCATATTGTCATAAGCCCGAACCCAGGTCCTTTTCCGCGGTAAACTCTCAGGCTCATCTGTTGCTTCATAACACCCCTTGAAATTGGTTCGGGAGGAAGGAGAGGATGCGAAGTAACATTAGACCGGACTCGAATGAAAATAGGCTTATTCGAAGATCGAGCATGTTTCATATTGTTTACAAATTTCGAATGATGTATGATCAAATCTGTACATTCACAATAGAAGAAATTGATCTCAGCGTTTGGATCTTGCGACCGGGAATCAAGGGAAGATCAACATGAGAAATAGTTTTTTAGCCTGCATTCATTTAGCCTTTTGGCTCAAAAGACAGATGAGTGCCGTACATAAGTTATTCGATGGAATTCACAGCATCATCTACCTGGTTTCATCACTCATTTTTTTAGGGATCTCAGGTTCTCGCATGAATTTGAGTTTCCAAAATTGATGCTGTCCGCGGTGGTGATTGGACGGTTCAAATCAAATGCGAGACCACCACGGTTCGAATACCATTGCGGCTCCGCGGCTGAGGACGGTGGTTAAAGCATCAGCCGCTACCTGTTTAGCCACGCGACGGACAATGCGGCGGCACCACCAGTTTGCCGTGAAGACGGAGTTCACTCCCCAATCCGCGACCTCGTCTTCTGGCGAATTGTATCTTCTCCTCCACACTCCGAGTCCGACATGTCATGGGGACCTTGTTTTCTGCAACGTTGGCTATGCGCCATGGATGTACCTGCCCAGCCGTTGCGCTTCGTACGAGGAAGTCATATACTCCACTGATAAGAGGCTGTTCTAGGCCCCGCCGGAATTTGGGCGCGTCAGCCTTTTTTTCGTCGAGGCCTTGAATGTCTTCTCCAACGACACTCTTGACTCAGCTAAGGATATGTTTGATTTGCGAAAAATAAATAATTTAAAATAATATTTTTTTAAAAAATAATTGTTTATATCATTTAAAAAAATGAATGAACGAAAATCTTTTTTATCGTTCACGAAAATACTTGGGCATAAATTAGTGTATACATTAAAGTTTATTTTCACTTGTTAATTATTTCAAATTATATGAGCGATCATTTTAAAAAAAATAATTTTTTAAATTATTCAATTTTCGTGAAGACAAACGGGCTTAAGTTTTGCTCCAAATCTCCATAGTTAGGCTAGCTGCTATCTCAACAGAAATGGGGAGATGATTATTACTAGCCGGCAATCTTTTCGGACTACCTTTGCTTGCTTATTGATGAACTTAGGCTTCGCGTGTAAGAAGTTTTTGAGTGAAATCGACAGTCTATAACTCGTCGTTTATGACTCACTTTTAAAATTGAAGGAGCTTATTTATGACCCAGTGTTTCACCTCTACCTCCACGCTTTGCTCATCGGTGCGGTGATTCTCTCTGCTTCTGTGACATCGAACCCCTCTCTCTCTCTCGCGGACACCGATTGGTTTCGCGATCTTCACGAAACGAAGAGGTACAGTCGCTGTTGCTCAGCTCATTTCGTGATTGCTCTTGCTCTGCTTCGTCTTCATTTGCTCCTCTATCCTCATTTTTCGGTTAATGGTGTCCTGGGGCTGGTCTCCGTTACTTCCCGCTCCAATCTGATAATTTTTTTTCACGTTAGAGTCGCAAATTGGTGGAATCAATCGTTGCTGGCACTCGGTTGCTGCCCATTGCGATTATGGAAACCCTCCCGGCTGAAGTGTCGATTCTTCTATTAACGGAGTTTGTCGTCGGTTGATTTGCGGCATTAGAGCTTCTAGGGTTTCGTGGCGTTCACTGCTAGGTGATTGCTTCCCGTGAAAATTTAGTCGGTTCTTCTTGGCGTCATTTAATTCAGTTCCATGTTCTATGAGCTAAGCTTTTGAAAGTTTCTTTTTTTTTGTTCAACAAGGGCTTTTTTTTTTTTAGGAAGTTTCTCCCTTCTCGAATCCAAGGAAAGTCGCCTCGATTACATGGAAGTAAATTGAGGGTGGTCAATAGGATTGTGGAAAATAAATTTGCCCGTAACTTTTGGGAGTTTGGAGGTTTCTCTTTTCTTGTTGCCGCTTTTTGTATTGGAAAAAACTCTTGCTTTACTTTGAATCATTGTGGGAATAGTCGGATCAAGAGAGCGGAGACTCTGGATTCAGCCAGTCAGCTGATCATCGCTCTTAAGTTCTCACTGTTGTTTACTCTATATTCAGGTGGTTATTAAGAGGATGTGGCATCTGGAGGAGGAAGTTTGATGGTTATATGAGTTCCTTCCTTCAGCTGGGAATGAGAGCTTGCTGTATTCACAGAAATCAACGAGGTAGCGGTACTCTCGTGGCATGCTGCTAGATTCCATTCGCATAATTTCATTGTTACCTCTGCAGAGAGAACGATTATTATCCCATGGAAGGCGGGCAAGGGCCAATCTTCGCACCTATTATCACTGAGTCTGTCTCTTCTCAGTACAGTGCACGGTTTAGTGCGGATGGGTATGGAACCCGTGCTTCTAATATATCTAATGCGAAGAAGAGAGGTCATGGAAGCCGCTCTTGGATAAAGATTGATCAGGAAGGAAACTCTAAAGTTTTGGAGCTAGACAAGGCTACCATAATGAGACATTGCTCTCTGCCAGCGAGAGATCTGCGGCTTTTAGATCCTTTGTTTATTTATCCTTCTACAATTTTAGGGAGAGAGAAAGCCATTGTGGTCAGTCTTGAGCAGATAAGGTGTATAATCACAGCCGATGAGGTTTTCCTGATGAATTCCTTGGATGGATGCGTTCTTCGGTATGAGTCAGAATTATGCAGGAGTCTGCAGACAAACAAAGATCAAACTGGTAAAGAAACTCCTGGATCAAAATGCACCTCAGCTTGTTCTTCATGATTCCCCAAGCTGACAAATGGAAATTGTAACATTAAATGAGGATCACATGGTCCTTGCAGTGGCTTTAGAAGTCCAAGCCTTCTTGAGGAAGAAGTGTTGTCAACGTGCTGCCCTGTTTTTATGTGGACTTTACACTAGTCATGTGATAAATTTGCCCAGGAAAATCATTGTTTAGATTGATTAATATTTTCTCTTTGAAAGATAATGCCACTTGAAATTGCTTACATTTGCCTACTTAATTCAGATGACCTACCTTTCGAATTTAGGGCACTGGAGTTAGCTTTGGAACACTCATGCATGTTGCTTGATGCTCAGGTATGCAGCAACTTCTGCAATGATCGATGATATGAGATGAATCAGAGAGTCACTTCTTTCTCTTTAATGTGTCAAGCCTGTTTATTGTGTGGTTAGAAGTATGTACATGTGGACCTTTCCTAGACAGTTGTTTATAGTGGAAGACTTACAACCCCAGAAAAAATTGGACCCCAAAAGAACGGTGATCATGGAGAATTTTTGTCAAATTCTCTGACCTGACATTGTTAATCTAACATGACTAAGGAACACTCAAACTAAAGTGACTTTGATAGATTGATGCAGCTGCCATTCTTTATTCGAAATCATCCTATCATTCTTAACATATGATATGAGAAGCTTCTATATTTGACAGGTGAAGGACTTGGAGATGGAAATTTATCCAGTTTTGGAGGAATTAATATCATCTGTAAGTACTCTTAACCTAGAACAGGTCCGTAGATTCAAGGGTCATCTACTTGCTTTGACTCAGCGAGCTCAGAAGGTAATTTGATAATTCTAATCACCTTCAGATGATTATGGTTGTGTTACTCTCCTTCACAAAGATTTTTGCAATTCCAGGTCCGAGATGAGATTGAACATCTCATGGATGATGATGGCGACATGGCCAAGATGTACCTCACTGAGAAGAAACAAAGCACTGAGGCATATTCCATAAGTGATCAGTTCATCCAAACTGATGATTCAGGTGTGGCTAGGTCGGGTTCCAAATCAGCACCTGTTTCACCTGTAGCGTCACTCAGTGGGAGACACAAACTGACAAGGGCTTTTAGCAGCATCATAAGTTCAAGCAAGCATGGAAGCTTTCTGAGTTCATCTAGTAGCGGTGAAAACATTGATCAGCTCGAGATGTTGCTTGAGGCATACTTTGTCGTCAGTGACAACACTCTCAGCAAACTGTTATCGGTGCGTGTTCAAATGAATATGACTTGAACAACTTAGCCTCCTCTCCTAGTTCCATGTCCTTTACGATCATATTTTATCATTTCTATGATTTTCCAGGCATCGTAGTTAAATTTCCCAAAGAATAACTATTATGTGATTGATTTGCAGAAATCTACTGGAAATTTGGCTGCTCTTAGGCCTAAAAAAGTCTTTCAATTTTGTTCATTGATAGCCGTACTTTCTCGAGTCAGCATGCTTCCTAGAGATGATCAACAACGAACATCTTACTTTCTTGACTGGTATTGCTGAGACCCTTTGCTCTTTTATTTGGCAATGCAGCTTAAGGAGTATATCGATGACACGGAAGATATGATCAGTATTAAACTGGTGAGCAGAGTTAAATTTGTACTAATGTCTGCATTTATTATCTTCATATCATTGGTTGACAACTAATGCTTCATGAGCTTTTTCTCTTTCATTTTACTTGGGACCAGGGCAACATTCAGAACCATTTAATACAATTTGAGTTGCTGCTAACAGCGGCCACATTTGTTGCTACGATTTTTGCTGTTGTGACCGGAATCTTTGGGATGAACTTTGCAGCTACAATTTTTGATCATCCATCTGCTTTCAATTGGGTTCTCCTCATGACTGGTTTATTTTGTGCTGGCTTATACTTCTCCTTTTTGCTTTATTTTAGGTATAAGAAAGTTTTCCCCTTGTAAACTTTCCAGCGAAGCTTATTGCAATGCGAATTTATTCTGATTTTTTTTTTGAGCTGTGTATCCTGGGCTAAGGCCTTATGAAACAGGCTAAGGACGAAAAGATGACTGTCCTAATTCATGGATGCCTCACGGATTGTCAATTTCTCGATAAAATAGGTCCTTTGATCCACATATGCCATTGACATTCGACTTTCCTTACCGGTATTGTCACTACCATAGTCTACTGTCGAGCAATGTGTGAGGACATTTATCGTCGTTTCACTTTGGGTATTTACAATATCAAGAACGTGAAGTTCTGGTTATATCCATACCCTAACCTTGCAAGTACCGGAAGCTTGGTTAAGGAACTATCTCCTACATGTCTCTGCACTCGTCTAACTTGATCCCCAGCTCCTTGGTGTCCATTCCATACTGGTTTTATCATTTTCATGAAGAAGACTATGTGAATGTCGCCCTTCATCAGCCTTATTTGTGCTTAAATTATCGCCCCAGTTGATTTGGTCGTCTTCCTGAAGACAATGCGATTCCATCTCTGTCTGCTCAATGCTGTGTCCGCTATGTGTTTGATCTGCACCATCTAATTCACATATCCCAGTAGTCTCTTCTCGAGCCTCCTTATATGCATCCAGAGATTCCCCCAACGTATCTGCAGCCAAAGGTCCGTCTGTCTCGCAAGTTCCACCGGGTGAGGTCGGGTTCTCTTGGTCAGACGATGGTGATGCAATAGCACCAATTGAATCTCTTTGACAGTTTTCACTCTCGAGTAGTAGGAATTGCAACTTCTTCTGGCTAGCTTCGAGGGCTGCCTCAAGTTCAGCAATGCGTTCGTCGAGCCTCGACTCGATTAATTCATGAAGGCGGAAACTCAGCTCTTGAGGTGGTACTGCATAATTCGGCGAACAAACTCGACCGTCTGAACTCCCACTGTCATTGAGGTCGGATTTTAATGTACCTTCTAGCTGGGAATAGACTTCTTCTGGTCTTAGATCTCCCTGAGGGAGCACAGATTCATATGAACAAATTATGTCACGTCACAGAATGAAATTACCGGATGAAAGTGAAGTTCCTGTGCAGAAACTAGGATCCCATTCAAGCGCAGTGATGTTTGTTTTCATGTGCATGTGTGACGATACGAGTTCCAAATTTAACAGCCTATACGACTTAACGTAGGTTACCAAGGTACTCTACAAAGGGTAGTCAAGACTTGGGCCAAATGTCATGCAGCTAAACTGTAGATTCAGACTTACCTCAACGAAATCTGATGTGTTCTTCACGCTAGTCAGCTTCATGTTCAGCCCCAACCTCTCTAGTTCAGCTTCAAGCTCTGCCTCAATTTCTCTCATTGCATCAGACTTCTCCGCCGCACCATCATTCGGCTCTCTCATACGACTCTTCGAGGAATCATCCATTTCATAGACAAGGGAAGATGCGGTTGTTGTCCCACTGAGAAAAGGCCGAGCGCTGGTTTCGGGGATCCTTGGACCATTGGTGTCGATCTCCTTCACAGTTAACAGGTCCTTCATTTCAAGCTCCTCATGTAGATCCTGAACTTGGTTTTGCGCTTGCCTCAACCTCTCATCTAACAGGTCCACTTCCCTCTTGTTCGCCACTACACTGGTCATCACGCCAATTGTTAAACCGAGAAAGAAGAGCGGCATTCGATTGTACAACCCTGAGGAGGAGACACACCTCGACGATAAACACGATAGTCACGTAAGAATTAGTGAAGATACAAATAAAGGTCTCAGGAAAATGGGATACACACAGAAGCCTGTACAGTTGCATCCTGAGGTTGGGCACTTAAGACTTCTCACTTTTAGCATTTGGATTCAATTCTTCTATTTAGATTAACAAGTTGGCTAATGTTGACTTTCTGTTTTGTGTGGCCAATGTTGTTTAAGGTTGTAATGGAATCGCTTAGATCATGTTGATTCATTTTCTTAATTTTCAGCAAAAAATCCAAGAAAAAGAGAGAGATTCAAGTCCATACAAGGTGAAATCAAGGTTGTTTCGATTGAAGACTCGGATTGACGGAACTTCTATCATTCTATTACAGCAAAATTCCCGGCTTAAGTCTAAATGAGTCATAAGAAAGTGAGACGAAAGTCCAAAGATTCTTCATAATGTTTGTGTGGATAATTGGAGCATGGAGAAAAAGAACAGACCTTGTGATTGCAATGAACCGGCAAATGCGCTTACTCTAGAAACGCTCGACCTTGTAGAACTCCTCTTGGCTATACTTAGCTTCTGTCTTCTCGACATCTCTCGGGATTCAATCTCGGGAAGCTCCAAATGTCCTAAAAGTGTCTCTTCCCGATCCAATTCGCCTTCTTCTCGATGCATCTTTCTCCCATTTTCGCTCTCCACATAGAAACCGCTGCTGGTCCTGCTTATGGTTATTCTGCTCCCATCAGTAACAAGCAGAGGCCTCACCGCAGATTTAGAGGGCGATACTTGCTCACTCCTCTTGGTTCTAACATAATAATCACTATACAACTGAGCATCGATGTCGATGTAATCCTCAAATGAATCCACAGGCTTGAGTGCTATTTCATCAGACACAGCAATCCTAAATTGCCTGCTCCCATTGAACCTACTGCTTTTATTAGCGCTTGAACCCTGAAAAGACTCATCGCCAGACTCTGTATGTCCTTGGATAACCACTCTGAAATCACGAGGGCTCTCATACTGGTGACTAACCAGCGAAAGTACATCGTGATTAAGATGGCTACCCAAATTTGCAGGCCTCTTTCTCTCTTCATGATCGCCATTAAGATGGTCAAATTCCCAAAACTTGCCCCCGAATGCATCATGGTCACCTACTTGTGCAAGAGCCAATCTGTGCAAAGGAGACTCCCTGATTTGCTGTAGAAAGCTCTTCAGTTTAGCTTGTCTGAACTTAAAGTCGTTACCAAATGGCTCAGACGAAGACTCTTCCCTGCCCCGAGACAAGATGTTGCGCCAATGCTTCGCGGCATAACTGGCGCCAGCAGCTGCTGCCACAACCCATAAATCCATACTCTCTGTTTCAGGAAGATAGAACTTAATCAAATCTCAGCCAAAGAGAATATTTAGAACATGATACTACGTGCCTTCAACTTCTCTTTTCCACGTTCACTTGCCCAACTTCTTTACTATAGAAAACGCGCGAGCTCGCTCGCTCGTATACGGGGTAATACAATCACACAAACAGGTGGGAAAAATTAAAGACAATGCGATTACCTCATTTAAAATCAAGAAAATGAAGGATTCAAGTCGAACTGATGGGTCGTCCAAAGACTGAAATCGAAGGTGATACAGCTGAGAAGACGCCGCCGTCGGCAAGAGGGTGAACTTCTAGGAGTCAGAAACAGGAAGGAAACGGCATCAGAGCAAGAAATTACTGAACCAAATTCGTCATGAGAACGTAGAGTCCCATTTTTTCTTCTTAATCTGTGAGAAGGCATGGGAAGTGAATCCATGGGAATTTATGTAGTGACATGTTATGTGGCAGGACATTCCAGGCCACGAGAACCGTTCGGTCCAGCAGCAACCAGACAAGAATGAAACTACATGGCTCAGAAAAGGTAACCCACGATATTTCTAGCTGAGCGTAATTCAATTCTCTAAGTTGTCTTGTAGCATCCCTGCGAGGGATTTCTTGTAATTTTCCTTTTGGCTTCGTGCTGAATCTGGAAGGTGTCGTATTGGAAGAGTCAGAATTGTTACATGTCGTGGAAACCGCAAGTTTGATTCAGATGAATCGTTGCAAGAATAGCCTGAACAAGGTTTATCATTTCAAGAGAGAACTTCAAGGCTCCGAGCAAAATTCCCTTTTGATGTGACAACAAATTAAAATATTTAATCGTGGTATAAATTAACAAGATAAAGCAATTACACGTAGGGATGAGAATGATTTTCAAGATAGAACTGGAGAACAAGAGAACCAAACCGGTGGAAACAGGGTAAGTTCCAAGTTCCGACGATAGGTTGCTGATCGTATGTACGAGCGAACACTTAAGAGTATGACACACTGATGACGACAAGGATATGTTTACCGTGCACGATTGAACACAATGGCAATCACATCAAGAAGAAAATTCCCCATTTTTTGTTGGTTTAGTCTGGATGAATTTTCCGTGTCTTTCGTGATGTATGATACCATTGCCCTCTTTACATATGCTGGAGGAGATCTTCTCTTTAATTAAGAGAGACACAAAAACCTTTTGTCATCACAGTAAGTTAATCAACACTTTTGGCCTTCACGGATCTCATTGAATGGTCTTGAAAGCAGTTGACAGGAGCGAATTACTTCCTTGACATGTCGATATGATCCGTCGGAAATAAGTTGTTCTCCATATGGAAAGATAGATACATAAAATCCCCCAAATCAGCAGATGAGATGACCACGAAGATGGTCTCAACTTCCATTCACATCTGCTTCTGCTGTGAGTTTATTTCCTTAAATTTGATCGCAAGCCCACCAACACAAGAAAAATGTGATTCATGACGCTATGCGACATCGAAACTACCTCAAAACTCTAGAGGTTATGTGACATCGGGAATTCACATTAATTCCTGAACAGAGAATCTCACAGCACATTCCAAAACCATAGGATCTAGTAACCAGAAAAATTCGCGGTGATGTGGTCGACTGCAAAACTTTGTCAGCTTCAGGAAAGGTTAATAAGGCATTCAGCAAATCACCAAGTCTCCCTCCATGCGCATTGAACATTCAGATTAGAGGCAGTGAGATGGAGAGCAGAATCCACCACAGCATCAATCCTATAACCACAAAAGAAATTAATTATGCGAAGACCCGGCGACGGGAACGCATAAGAGGAGATCATGCAGCAGCATACCAACATCGGCTAAATATCTTTCCTTCATTAAGCGGGACTATTGGAGTAATCGGCAGCATCAGGATAAAAATTCGGTAATAATAATTGGATGGCTTGGCTTGAAGTCTCTACTTCAGAGTTCAGACATAGTATGTATACACAGCTTAGGAGTCTAGAACAGGCCCTGTTAGAATTGCTAAATATGATTTCTTGTCTATTAGCTATTTTAGCCAAGAATTTCTCTGTCGCCACATTGCGCCCTAGCGAACGTAACTCGGAGTGTTCATCTTCTTGTTGTGTTAATTTGTGAAGCAATTTCAGAAGGAAATTTAATTTTACAATAAAGACGTGTCCTTCCTTGCGAACATCCCAATCTCATTCAGGCCCGACGCTCAAGTCTATTAAGTTAACACAATCGTAGTACTTTAGTTGAAAGCTTAATCCTTCCGCTAAGCGAATTTTAAACAATTAATCTTGCAAGCAAGCTGAACTCTGTAGCAGGAGGAAGGGGGGAAAAGTAAAGAGGTGCGGGAAAAAGAAGAAGAAGAAAGCGTAAGGCTACTTCAGTACCTGATATGATGATCCTGGCTTGACTCTTGGGTCCCCATGTCCCACTCCATGAATATCCTGATCACATCAAACACATATCAGTATGAAGCCGAACAGCACAAGGATTGAAACATTCTACTACATCAGAGGAAAAAGAGAATTCCCAATGTACAAACCTCGGCCGAAACAGTTATTCGTGGTATTCACGCCGTTGTGGCAGAGGCAAGCAAACGACTCGGCCACGCCGGAGAAACCACAAGATCCCCCACTTGCCTCGCAGTCCGTGCACGCATCCGCGCCGTAAGAATCGTTATACTGCACGGAAATCCCGAACTTCCACTTCGAGGGATCTCCGCGGTCGTCTCCGAACCCGTATATCGAGCTGTAGGACGCGCACTGGAGCTTCGGAAGATCCAAAGCATAACTCGAACCGAACCCGGTCGGGGATTGGTAAACGCAGCAGGTGGACACTGGCGCATTCTGCTGCAGTCCAATGCCGGTCACTCCCTTGCAAGAATACAGGCCCCTACAAACGCGAGAGTTGGAGCCGGTGTCGCACAGCTCCTCGTACGGATCGAACACAGGAGAGTTCGTGGAGCACCCGAGCAGTACAAAGATGTTGTTATCCATAACGCTGAACGGGCTGGCTCGATCCAGGCTGAAGCTGCCGGAGTTCTGCATCGATTCGCAAGTTGACATCAGAGGGTCAGTGACGATCATGGTCCGGGTGGAGTAGTCGATCGAGGCCACATCGTAAATCCCACTTCCGGTGGAGAACTCGAGCTTGCCGGTGGAGCTGCATCTCACGTTTCTAGCGAAGTCCGGGTGGCCACAACCGAAACTGGTGCCGAATGGGTACTTCACGGGGATGGCGCCACACGTGTTGTGACAGGTGAAGTTCATTGGAATGGCAGGGATGGAGGCAAACATGGTTGGAAGAAAAGGAGACAAAACCAAGAGATACATGGAGAACCATGTCACTGGAGGAGCTGACATCAGAGAAGAATGTGGGGGGAGTTTGAATGTGAAATGGGTTTAAGCAGTGAAGCAGATGCTTAAGAGAGGGTTCTGGTTGAACAGGATGGAGGTCTACGTTTTGAAATGGAAGCAGAAGGGGGTTGATTTGATTCATCCCTTTTCGGTGGAGGCAATCACATTTCAAAACCCTCCATTTTCCTCTGTTTCCTGCATAAAAAGCAGAGCCTGCTTCGATAAGTGGGTTCTAGCTAAAAGCATCACACGCTTTTTGTCAAGAACTTTGTGCAGAAGGGGCAACAGAAAGTCAGCAGAAAATGTTCTTAGCTGGATAACATCAAAGCTGTCCTCAAATATAGAGCATGCAACATATAATTATAGATGGAAACTTACATACAATACAGACCATAAAAATATGTTTGTGCAGGCCCCTTGAAGAAATTTACTGACCCTTGGTACCGAGTTTTGTCTTATATATTGATACAGTTTCACACACAAGTCTATCCATTTACTTCCATGAATTTCACGTTATTCATGCCAAAATCCACCAGATCTCATCTGATATAACAGGAATTTAACAACAAATGGAACGTGAATCAAAGGGAAGATTGGCACTTGCAAGTTTTCATGTTAAAAGCCTGAGTTTTGTGCAGAAGAGAATCTTTAAGTGCATCAAAAGCTAATACATAACTGAGGGGCATGTCCACAATGCCATGCTTCTCCGCACAGCAAAGTTGTCGTGCACACGGTAGAAAGTCGGATTGAAGCGATTCAATCTCCATCATTGGCTTAACAGTAGGCTCAAAAATTATTTCTATCAACCGTTGAATTAGGCACGATCAAGTTGTGCACATGCCCGCAGCATTGCAATGTTGCGCAAGAATCAACACGCCTTCTTAAACATCAGATAGTATGAAAAAAAAAATTAAAGTTGCCCATCTGTGACGAGAACAATTTTGCTCTCCAAGAAATATCTGACAAATTTCAACCACATGATGGAACTGCAAAGGTCCACACCCGGGGCATATTATATTGCTTATCCATTGTCCTTTTCATCTTGGACATGATGGACCAAGCAAGAGGTGACAAATTTAAAAGCCTTGTCAGGGTTTCATTACTGATCTTTCCCAACTTGAAATCCTCCTCCTCTGTTTAACTTAAACCCTTAAACAGGACAAACACGGGATTTCCCGCCAGTGCCAGCATGAAGCAAATGAGATCTCGGCTGTCACCAAAGAGCTAACTGCTGGCAAGGCCTTCGAGAATATTTGAATGAGCATTAATCATATGTTCTTGATCTTTTCCATCTTATAGCATCACCTAAGTTCACCAATCATCAGTTGCAATATGCAATGAGCACTGCTGAAATGCTCCTCCTCTTCACAATTTTTAAGACCTGCCGTATCTTCTAGATGTGAAAGTGAGGCAAGGATCATCTGAGACTTACATTACTTTGGCAATTCCACTTTCTTCGAGTTTCCCATCATAATCATCAGCCACATGAAACCATCAAAGTTCGTGAGTGAATAATGAGTTGACAAAGTAACGGCAATCTCAAGCATTTAGACCTGCCCAGTTCTTGAAAGCAATCAGTGCCTCCGTTTTTCTGTAGTTTCTCTTTCTTAATTTATTCACTTTGAGCTTCTTATGGTTCTCCATGAAAGCTTGCTTGTACCTCCACTTGTCCACAAAAATTTTCATCTCCTGAGATTTCTCCACCACTTGCATGACCGCATCAAAGAAGCCACCTTTAACCAGCGCATAAAGGAATGCATCAACCAAACTGTGATCAAATTTAATCCCTTTCTCTATATCAGCTGAAACAAACTTTCTTTTAATCTCATTCCACAGAAGCAAGACACTGAAGTATTTCTCTGCCGTTACATACCCATTGATAAGGGATAAAAATGTTTGACAATTCGGTTCAAACTGCAAAAACACCATTCTTCTGAAAGTTCTCCTAGCATCTTCCAATCTTCCAGCTTTACAAAAGGCGTGGATTATAGAATTCCAGTCGTGGGTACCCACTTCAATCCGAGGATCCTCAACAACCTCATCTAAGAAGGCCGCCATCAACTCTGGCCGGTGATTTTCCATTAAGCCCGTCATTATAGTCAAGTAACTCCCTTTCAACTCTCTTATTCTTGCATCTCTCATATCTCTGAACAGTGAAAAGGCCGACTGAAAATCTTGGCTCGACATAGATGCTTCTATCAGGGCATCATAGGTTCCCATATCCAATTGAAGCCCTGAACTGCTAATGTCCATGACCAACTGAGTAGCCTCAGCTGTTCTATGCTCTTTGCAGTAAGACCTGAGGATTGGCACATAGATCCCAAGCCCTACAGAACCACCTTGAATGTTTATTTCATCAAGAATACTGTGTGCCTTATCTGACAGCCCAAGATTAACGCAAGCATTAACTATGCCATACCCAACTGAACAATCGGCCTCAATTTCAGCAGCCTCCAACTTTTGAGCTTCGATGATCAAACGTGCTAATTCTTTGCTACTACCATTCTTGAGAAAACCTTTAACTATTTCAGAGAAAGTCTCCTCACCAAATTTTGCATCTTCCCCACTGCTCTCTCCCAGACTCCGCAGTACAGTTCCCACAACAGATTCAAAGTCACCCATTTTAACATACCCGCTAATCAGATTACTGTAAAACACCCTTTTATTCGAAAGACCAAACCCACCCATCAAATTCTCCAACTCTGATATCTTTCCCTCAAGCCCCTTGAGGGCATACAAGTAAGCCAGAAACCCAAAGCTCGACTCATCCGGCCTCACCCCCAAAACGGACATAGTCTCCACCACCTTTTCCGCTTCAGTCACCGACTCGAGGTGCCGGCAGCACCCCTCCAATGCCGCATTACAAGCGGCTAAGCCGGGCCTCATAAAATCCAGTTTCTCATCCAAAGCAACCCGATAACTCTCTTCAAAAACCCGCAGAAACCCAACAAACTGACCATTCTCCCTACATATCTCAACAAGCAGGTTGCCCCATAGCTCAATGGGCATGAAGTACCTGTTCTTGAACATGCTCCTGACCAGAGCAAAGGCCGGGACCGCCGCTCCCGCCCGTCTCATGGACTCCAGCAGCGCCGAGACGGTCCCGAACTCGACCAATCCAGGATCTTTCTCGATGAAGTAGACGGCGGAGGCGAAAGCCCTCTTGAGATTGTGGGTGTCGGCGAAAGAGGACAAGTGGGCGATGAGGGAGTTGGCGAGGGGCTTGCTGGGGAAGGAAGAGTGGGAGGTGAGAGCCTTGAAGGCCTTCCAGGCGTCATCGGTGTTGTGGACAAGGACGGACTTGTGGAGGGCGGACTCGAGGGCGGTTTTTAGTTCTTGGGTCAAGGTCTGCGGCGGGGATGGCGGCGGTTGCGGCGGAGGAGATGAAGGGGTGTTGTTGCGGTGGGAGAATAAGGAAGGTTGGAGGAAGGAATAGAGAGATGGGGTCTCAGCTTCAGAAGAGGAGGAGAAGGACAAGACGAGTCTGCGTTGTGGGAGATTCAGATTCAGAGCTCTTTTCCACATTTTCTGTTCATCGAGAACGAGTCTGCTCTGCTGCCTATAGTTTTCTTTTGCCTCTCTCTCTTTCTCCGTCTCTCTCCCGGAGTTGCAGAAAAATGCTAAGTACAGAATGGGGGATGCTGAATCGCTGAGGCCCAAAATGCTATGTGCAGGAAAGCTAGCGAAAAATCAAATCGCAACTAATAATATTATTTACTATTTCATTTTTAAATTCTATTTTCATAGTTCTTTCATTTTATATTAAATTATTACGATCTAAGACATGCCTTAAAAAAATATTTCATTTTTGAAATCCATTTTCATAGTTCTTTCATTTTCAATTATATAATTACGTTCCAAGACATACTTCAGAAAATATAATTACAAGAATGATAATGTCATTTTCTTTAATTTTACCGAGTGAGATCGGTTTATGAACCGTTTCCTCATTTCTTTCCTTAAAGCGCTTAGGAAGTCCAAATCGAAGAAAATAATTGGCGCTCATAAATCATGGTATAGAACCATCGATGCCCGAAAGACGGTCCTCTTTTATCTTTAGCCTTTTTCCTCTAGCATTGGAATGAAATTTGGGATGGAAGAAAGAAATGACGGACTTTCTATCACTTATTTCGCTCAATATCCGAGCCTCTTCGAGATCTTCCATAAATGACATTCATCTTCTCATCCAATATTTTTTTTGTTAATTTTGCTGGACATGCCGACATAAATTTCAAACGAATTCATTATAATACATCTAGATTTCAGTTTTAATTAGAAAAAAAAGGAATTACTATCCTATAAATTCATATTTGTCAAATTACGTATAATAACTATAAGCTTCTTATAGATAATAGTTTATTCTGCGGTACGGTTTTATTCACTAAGGAAAATGCAGTTAAAATTGAAAGTAGGTTACTGTAAATATAAATTGTTAATAAGGAAAATGTAATTTCTCCGTTTAAGCAGAGAGACAGAGAAGAAAACATAAAAAATCTCTCCGAAGTTGACTTGAGAGCAGACACGCATGTTGCAAAGTCCCACTGAACTGAAAAACAAACGACGGTGAAGTGAAACTGGTCCGATCGTCGTCTGTTCATGGAAGATTCAACTGCAAGGGAACTGATCGCGTCGTTGGATGGTGATTCTGGAGACGGGACTTTGATACTAGAAGAATGGAATGGCTCATCTTCTACAAAGCTTTCGAGAACCGCCATCATCACTGCTGCTCCTTCTCTTTCCATACAAAGGTCGCTTTTTTTCCACTATTTCACACTCTATCGCTTACACGTGAATCGCTCGAGTTCGTGTTTAGCTGACCCAAAGCTGATTTTTCTTCTTCCCACAGATCGGGCAATCGATTCGGCCGTGTCTGGAGACGTGTTCTTGAAGCATTTGTCCCTGAGGTTGCTAGCTATCATGTCTCAACTTTATGATTTTTTGTGCTCTATTTGTGCTTTTCGGATAATTGACTGTCTTGGGTTTGTGGTTTGTTGATCTCTGGTGCTAGTTTCTGAGGAAAAACTTTATCTTTTTGTGTAAAGCTATGGAATTTCTGACAAGCGGATATTCATGGTGCTTTATGTGAATGCAGGGTTTTCCTAGCAGTGTAACCCCTGATTATGTCCCTTTCCAAGTTTGGGATTCATTGCAGGTGCATTGAACTTTTCAATTAGTTGGCTTCATCCAATCAATCTGATTGGCTCTATCAATCTGTTACTACTAGAATTAATTGTTTCGGTCCCTCTGTAGGGCCTTTCGACCTACATAAGGACCATGCTTTCCACTCAGGTGAGGCTAACTTCACATCAAAGTGGTCTGAAAATCTACTGGTAATGCTGTGCATCTGATTGCTTTGCGTTTTAATCACTTTCAAGGCTCTTCTGAGTGCCATTGGAGTCGGTGAAAAATCAGCGACTGTTCTAGGTGCGACATTCCAGGTACTGCTAGCGCTAGCTGCATGCTTTCCTTTTCTCGGCTTAAGTTAATTGATGGCTAACTAGTTAACTATGTAATTTTATCACAGTGGTTTCTGAGGGATTTAACCGGCATGGTTGGAGGCATTTTATTCACATTCTACCAGGTGTTTATTGATATCTTCTGCATGATATCAACTATTCATTCTTCAGATAAATGGTCTTGCAAAGACAATATGGTTGTTTCGGGGCACATAGGTTTTATTTTTTATTTTTTATTTATTCTGGCTCTAGATGTGTGACTTGATATGTGCTCCCTCAGGATGTGAGCTTTGTTATTTGCATAGAATACTTGATTGATGGTAGAGCTGGTAAATTAAGCGGTTGAGATGCTGCATATTCAGGGTTCAAATTTGGATAGCAATGCCAAAATGTGGCGTTTGGTTGCCGACCTCATGAATGATCTTGGTATGTCTTGAACTGCCAACTCTCTCTCTCTCTCTCAAGTGAAGAACTTATTACCTTCTTCTCGTCATTTTTATCTGATTTTATCTCAACTCGAGCATACTTCAAACCTTTCATGGCTCTAACTTACCTTTCATCTATTGCTATCTTCAACTATCACACCAATGTAGGGATTCGAGAGAAATTTTATATTCGATGGGCTCTTTGCCTGTGACTATTATACACTATCAGTCTGTTACCTTACATATATATGTTCTTACACGTGTACCCTTTTTATTATACATTTTATCTCATTTATCATGCTAACATACAAAGAATTATACTTCAAAATTTTTGTTGAGCTTTTACTGCCTTTTAACATGTGAATCTCATGATTGCGATTATCTTGGCCAGCCAAGACTCCTGATTGCCAATTAAGTGTGTAACTTATAGGAGAAAGATTGATTATTTGATAAACTCAGTTTTAACCACCAAAGAACAAGATATCTTACTCATTTAAACTAATAATATAATACCTAGGTCAGTTTAACAGGGTATACCTTCTTTCCTTTAACTTCTGTTACGTTCTTTCACCGCATATAAAACTATAGTGAGGGAATTACTTGTCTACTGCTATTATGACATGAAGCTGCACTCCATTAAGGGAGGAGAGATGCTTTTTTGGCAGATTTTTGAAGAAGGAAATGGTCACTAGATGCTGTCATGTTGGTTGCAGGGATGTTGATGGATCTTGTCTCCCCATTGTATCCTTCAGCATTTGTTTTTGTTGTTTGCTTAGGAAGCCTTTCGAGATCTTTCAGTAAGTGCTTTGTTCCTTCAGCAACATCAATTATTGACATCTCAATTAGATAAAACCTTCAAATCTCTTAGACATGATATATTCACTTGATTGTTATGAATCTCTGTGAGATAAGTTCTCTTTTTCCATGTGACATAAGCTACTGAAATTGCCGTTTTGATGCAACACTAACTATCCATGAGACTGTAAAACGAACTATCGCTCACCAAGCTATCAATTTTGCTTTCCCCTTTTTTTGAGGGGGTTATAATATGGCCATCAGAATGTCTAGTTGCAGGACAATGGGGTATTATCGTATTGACAAGCATATTCCTCATTTTTCCTGATTAGCTGGTGTTGCTAGTGGAGCAACTAGAGCTGCTTTGACTCAGCATTTTGCCCTTCAGAATAATGCAGCGGATATATCTGCGAAGGTACTGTATGGCTATTAGGTATGCTGCTACACTATCGTGCACCATTTCCATTTGCTAGTGTCATGTACTAACTAGTGTGTTGGGGGTGTGTCCATACAGGAGGGAAGTCAGGAGACTCTTGCTACAATGATTGGCATGGCATTGGGGATGCTTCTTGCGCGCGTTACAATTGGACATCCTCTATTTATTTGGTTTTCTTTTCTCTCACTTACCATTTTCCACATGTATGGTAAGTTCACTTACTTTCTCCATCAATCTGGCGTTCACGTTTCTCATTTCCCTCAGCAAAGGTGATTCCGCATCTGGACAAGAGAACCAGAATCAGTTTTGTTTTACTACTACCTAGGAGCTTAATCTAAATCTGTGTCCACACAGTATCACACAACGTTGATGATAGCAACTCTCATTTATACAGCAGAACATGGATTTGGAAAACATGCACAATAATTGGGCTGATCAAAACAAAGTGCTCTGTTTGAACTAAAACAAGGGGCAGTGATTTTGTCCAGTTTCTAGAAAAATTATTTCTAGTCATACAAGTGGTTATTATGAAGATATAAATTTCACGACTTCTGTTACTTAATCGTTTAATTTAAACAGCAAAGTTAACCTGTGAGGGTTTTTTCCCCCTAATCCGGCAGTACAACTTTTATTTTCCTTATGTGCAGCAAATTACAAGGCTGTTCAGTGCCTTGCACTGACTACACTAAATGTCGAAAGGAGCTCAATTGTCTTGCAGCATTTTATGGAAACTGGACAAGGTAATGCCAATGCAAATGCTATAATTGTGTTTAAATTATATGGAGACATTTGACTTGCACGTTCCATAAAGCATATCATTTTCTTCACCTTGCATTCCTTGATTTTGAACATAGTCTTTCTGCCTTGGAGTTTAACATAATAGTATTAATACTGAGAGTTGTTCCTCTTTATGGATTAGATTGTCTTTCTCCCTTCAAATAGGATTTTTAATTCCTCGCGTGAATTTGTGGCAGTCCTCTCCCCAGCACAGGTTTCCAAACTGGAGCATATTTTGCCTACCTGGATGTCTTCGTGGGGCTTGAAGAAAGTGAAGTTGTTGCATACACGAATAAAATTGGGTGCGAGAGTCTCCTCTCTTGGGCAGCAGGAGATGTGAGTATGGATTGATTAGTGGAACTTACTGAATTACACTTAGTAATTAATCCCAACTTAAGGTAGAGATCTCTCCAATGGAGATGAACATTTTTTAAAGTGGGTGATGGTGGATTTAACTGCTTAAGATTTAGAATTCGTTTGCAAAAGGTAAATAACCATCCCGATTGCTCTGGATCTTTATCTCAACTTTATCAAATCCTATAACATGGCTTGATTAACCTCCCAAAAAACTGCTTTGTTGAGATTTTATTTCAGATGAGTTGCATTGGTGCCTATGAAACTGTTTCATGCTCATTCTTGAACAGGATGATCCTTCTGCAGACAGCAAAATCTCATCGTTACAAAGGTGCGACTCTTTCTAATTTTTGCTGGTGGATTCATCTTTTGTAAAGAAATTACTTTTTCTTTTTACCTTTTTATTGTATAGGGAAGTACTTGATAGTTGAAAGGAACAAAGACATCAGCATTGTCATGCATAAAAGTGCGACAGCTGCCGATGTCTTGCAGTCATTTATTCATGCACTTGTGGACGCATACCAAATAAATGATGATTCTGCGCATTCTGAAAGCCAGACATGGATGGATAAAAATTACGAAGTATTTCTTCTGAAGGTACTGTCCCACTCAAAGCAATTTATATGTCAAATCTCCCTTTTGGATGGAGTAAGAGAAATTATTGTTAGGAAAGTCCGATAATCTTTTGCGTGTCTCCATTTTCATGAAGCATCACGTACTTGCTTTTTGCCGTCTCATCTCCTTATAATTGTTGGCATAAGATTCAATGTCAAACCTAACGAGAAACGGTCGGTTTATGTGACTGCCAACCGAATCTAACCTTGAGCACCGCATGTCGAAGGTGTAAATGATTTTCACCTTACACAGAGAAGTTGGCAAATGCAAATAGTTCTAGCTGAATGGATAGAACAAAGCACTCTTAGCCTCTTACTGACAACGAACAATTTCTCAAGCACAGACCATAGTGTCTGTGTGGGATGATTTGTATGAGCAGCTTGTTTTTGTTTTATGTTTTTGTTTTCGGAAAGAACACTCGTTTTTCTCACCTTCCCCTAATTCATTTTGCAGTTGAAGTCATTGGGATGGAAAACAGAACGCCTTTTAACACCATCAATTATCTGGAGGGCTGACTGGATTTACAGTTCTGTCGATAAGAAAACTAGCTAGGTTCTTTCATCTGTCAGCTATTGCAACAAACAATGAAAGGGAGAAATCGTTTAATGCTTATTGGGCACCGGCATGCTTGTCAGGGAGCACAGAACTATGGGGCTAATGCATCGATTTGAACTACTTCCCGTGCTTTAATGTATCTACCACTAATCAGGCATCAAATATGTTTGGGTTCAATCATCCTGGTGCAAATATCGAACTCTCCATGGTATTCATAGTTTTCTTTTTCCTTTTTGTTTTTTGTGTCTGTCCTACTCTCTCTCTCTCTCTCTTTCTTAGACTTCTGCTTTGCCTCTTTGCAGAGCATGGGAGTCGAACTCCATACTTGAAACTAAACATCCCCACCTCACCTAATATCCTTACCACTAGGCTGTGTGCTCAATGGGCTAGACCGTCAACCCATTAGGAGTTGAAATTTTGCATCTTTTTTAGTGCTGAGTTGAAAGTTCGTGACCATGTATTGCTTCCTGTTTCACCCTTTGATCTCGACGACCCAAAAGCAAAGTTTGGCTGGTTTTTGTGTAGTTCTTCCTCCTTTGAGGCCTACATCTGCTTCTGGATAATTTTTTCGTACCTGTCCCCTCATTTTGTGGAGGGGACCCTCCATGCATTCTACTTTAGATGCATCTCCAATCACGTGAGGGATGTTCGGACCAAAGTATCGGTGAAATAAATTGCTTGTTTACAGGAAACTAATTGATAATGGTTTCATATGCAAGAGAAGGAGCTTCATGGAATGGCCTTGCCCTCTAGTTCCCGGACAGCTATTGGTTGTTTGATTATATCCTGACATCTCTCTGCGAATGATCCTTCTTCATCCTTTATTGCAAAAGCTAATTTGACATGAACCACTGGAATTTGCTATCATGAAACAGACCAAACCAAGTCGGTCTCCTGGAATTCCAGAATTTTGACAAACTTGATGACACAGCATGTGATCCTTCAGAAAGAATTCCCTAGATGAGGCTTATTTAGCTTGAAATGGATATCAACTTTCAGAAAAGGTATCTCGAAGTCAGTCGAAATGATTTTGTAGCTGTCCGAAGTTTAGAGCACATATAAGTACACCAGGTCTTAGAACTCTCTAGGACTGGTAAGCCCGAACTATGGATGAATTGATTTTTAACTAGACAGACAAGGAGTACTTCATACTAAACAGTGGAGACAACAAATCTCAGCTCCCAGGATTCCCACTGGCAATGTTCATTCTTTCCTCAAGTTGCAGTATCGACTATTATTGAAAGCAATCTAGATACATTTGATTCAACTGACATGACCAAGGGAAAGAAATTCAAAGCACTACTAATCCAAATTGCGTTCCAAAGCAAAAGAACTGAACCGACGGTCCGTGACTAATAAATCCACGTCCCGTTTGTTCAACAGAAGAAGTTTAGTTTTATATTTTGGACATTCGCTTCCCCTGCCTAATCAATGTGGATCAAGCCCCTGTCCTGGTATCTACTTGCAGTTTCTTTCTGACCCGGATTGCTTTGACCCGCTGCCTCTTACCAAGACCGATCAACAAGTGATTGATTATTAACTGCCTTTGGCTTTCTTACAATTGCTACATCCGGCCTTTTCATTTACGGTGCCCCGATGAGGCCATCAGGACTCCAACAGCCGCAATGAACATGAACAGCATACCGAAAAGTAAAACATAGGTTCTCCTCGATGATCTGCGGTATTCTCCAAAAATGAGTACGCCCCAGAAGGTGCTCACAAGTGGAAGCGCCTGCATCATGCAACAGATTATAAGTTAGAAAAAAGAAGAAGAGTCATAGCATAAAAATGTTATGGATTGTGTTTTTGACCAGATTGGCAGAATAGGATTCAGGTTTCATTGTCAGTTCAGGCCACAAAAACTAGAAGAAGTCTGTTCTTTAGTCCCATGATCTCATGCATTATTGATACGCAAACAAAAAGAAGTCGGAAATGATTCTGAAATTAAAAAAAAAACTGAATGGAGACTCGGTTCTCAGTTCGGTTCAATTCTTTAACAGTTTGGCCATGGACCAAAAAGTTAAACTCTCAACTCAAGTCAATTCATTCATCAGACGGATCCTTTGGTGCCCTCTAGCTTGGTCAACTAACCTGAACAGCATCTGCTGCCGCATAGCCTGCGGCTTGACCGCCCATAAACTGCAGACCATTCCCAAATCCACACAGAAATCCTGCCAAGAGAGCCCACCCTCTGCCGTTCCAATCGTTCAAATAAGCCTTGAATGATGTTTTGGGCAGATTGAGCACCGGCCGGTAAAGGAAGGTGATATTTAGAATGACGGCCACGACAAAGCACGATACAGAGAAATAGAAGAATGCTGTATACACAGACAAGTGAGGAACCCCTTTCTTCAGCGTGTTCCACTGGTCGTTTGTCGCCAAATTAAATGCCGGCGAGAAAAGAGAGAAGCAAAATCCAGCAAAGAAAGTAATGCTCAGTCCGAGTACGGCACTTCTTCCAAAAACCTACAAGAATAATAAATATTTCAATTATAGAAACTTAGAAAAGCTAATACACTCCGATGTCATGATGCTAAAGGTTTTGGAAGATGAAAAAGATATCAAACAAATCTGTTCCACAAGCATAGTTGAAGTGGTTTCACGAGCCTTGATAGATCTTCTGTTCTCTACTTCGACCAGAAAATCAGCAGTCCCTACTTTTGCCTTATCTGTGGATCCATTCCCATTTTCAACATCTTTCGGCCCTGTTATGCAAACATCATTTAGTTAGGCTACAGATTTTCTAGCTCGTCGGATTAGAGTAGCGGTCATCACTCCAGAAAGTCTCTCACCTTCATTCGCAGTCGTGCCATTATATGCATCAATGGCGCTGAGGAAGATGTAAAAACGATTGCATCATACATCATCTCTAAGTGAAAAGGCTATAACAGTGGTCCTAAGAACTAAAGTAATCGACACCAGTAGAAGTTTCGAAATTAAAAATATACATCAGAGAATAATCTCCAAATGGAAAATCCATTCACCAGTAAAAGTTGCATAAGTAGGCCGACCACGGATTTCGTACAAATTTCACAAATATAGGCTTTTATTTCCTTCTTTCAAATGAAAAAGTGAGGGAGGAGAGCAAACATGTAGGAGAGATGGAGTAGTTTGGAAGAGATACTTAAATAAATCTTCATGTGGATACTGAGTCAACTTTAGAGTGAAAAAATTCCGCTATCAAATGGTGATTAACCTTTCAGACTCCCTACAATTACGAGATAAAATTGATCATTTCACACATTTGAGTTTACTCATGCTCTTAATCCATAAACAAGTAGATGTACCTGGCGTCCACTCTGCCATTGCCAGGGAGATTGTTCAGTTTTATTTTATTATCAGCAGCATTTGATGCGTGAACAGCAGAGCCAAAACAAACTGCAATCAGGAAGCAACCAACTCCTGGGAAAAGAATCTCCGCTCTGTTTATTTTGTCATCCAGAAAGTAATTCAGGGTTGTGCCTGAGCAAAAGAACAGGATAAAAGAAATCAGCATCATGTAGTTGTGCCTCTATTATATGAAAGCCTCAATAGATCCAGTAGTTGAGTGTATTGAACCAAATTAATTCTTGCCATATCAATTGACGAAGAAATCTTCGTATAACTTCTCCGTCCATCGAGCATTTCTCTATAGAACTACACATTCATCACTGGCACAAATACAAGTAAAGGGAGATGGAACATGAAGAGACCTATAACGACTGTTATGCTGGAAGTGATGACTTCCGTTACTGACAAACCAACAAACGCCCATGCATACTGGGTTGCAAGATTCCCGAGGCTAAGAACAACGCCACCCGCCATTGCAAATAGAACCGATGACCAATTATCCTGCATCAATCAACTTGCAGATACTAAAACTAGATGAAGTAACGTCGTCTTGCGAGGTCACATGCATGACAGTGTATACTGCTTCTCCACTCTTGATATGTCAGGAGATAGAAACGTAGTATGTATCCATGGTAGGGATGAGCAATATATAACAAAAGTTAGGTTTCATGTGACATTTGGTGTGGGTAAAGAGAGGATGAACCATTGAAATTCATATGGATCAGCCTTAAAACCATTTCAAGGATGATATGAAAACGAATTATACCTGAAACTAATCAGCAAATAGACTGCTTTATCTAGGCATCTACTTAACCGGGCTTCTCTAGCTGTTATGTGATGCCAAGCGTTTGAAATAACATCCAAAGCATTACACCAACTCAGTACTTTGGTTCATGACCAGAAAGTGAAGTCAGATGACATGTCCAAGCTGGACTCCTCTTATTCAAACTAAGATGCTACTTTCACAAATGAAAGCAAGCTTTCTCCATCAATAAAGTGGAGAAATTGAACCAAAGTTTAAGCTAATTTTCAAAAGTACCACCAATTTGAACCAGACTAGCAATTATGCATCAACCACAACGAACTGCAAATATTGAGTACTTCTATTAATCCAAGAAGCCTTACTTTAAATTTGATAATTTCAACGATAAGTAACGCTACTGGTTCAGTAGTAATCGAAGTACAAGACTCTTCCTTTTCCAGATTGTCATTGTAATTGCAAACTACACAATGAGACTTCCCATGTCCTTGACTTGGTCGGGTAGAAATCGCTGCCTATTCCCCTCGCATATGTGCTTCTACTTAAAGCTTTTCTTCTTTTTCCTTCTAGTATAAATTCCATCAATCTCAAATAATATAGGAAGTCAAAAAACTCACCTGGGAAAGTTGCTGCAAGAAATTCGGTGCCTCTGGTGTTCCTGCGCGGATCTCGCCAAATGTGAAAGCAATAATCACAGCAGCCAAGAGATTGGTGATCGTGTAATCAAGGTAAGTGTGCTGCGGAAGGCGGCCTCGCCTTTCGAGAAGAGTTAATATGGCAGGCCATGTGCCCAGGAAGAAGAGGGAGAGCAACATGCACCCAATCGCGCCTCCTTTACTCTCCACCAGATACATTGTTAAGAGTTCGCTCGCCCCTGGAAACAATTTCCTCTGTTGGACAAGCTATGGTGACTGGGAGTTCCTTGAAACTCCTGTTGGAAAAGCTAGCAAAAACGGGAAGTTGGTGGCTCTTCTTCTGGCACTCTTCCTGTTTGTTCGCCAGAGGACTAGTTTTATAGGACAGAAAAGTCGATTCATTCGAGTTAGATTGTCCAAGACGTTGAGAAAGCTACTAGAAAACTTTTACAATTGAAGACTCTCAAACACAAACAGGTTAATATGAGTCAAGACAGACAGTTGCTAAATTACAATGCTCATTTAAAAAAAGCATGCGGCGGTCAAATTAAGATTACAAGAAATAGACCGGAAGCCAGAGTATCATCAGCCCACACGCATGCAACAGCAATTAGTCAAAATTGTTGATTTCACTGGCCACACGTAATTGATATTTAATTAATCCTCTTGGAGATCGCATAAGACCTGCAAATAGCAGAAGCAGAGTATAGCAGATAAAGAGAAGCACGGAATTGACAGAGTCCAAATTGCTTAGTTCACTCTTTCTTAAGAGTCTTGCAAAGAAAAAACAAGAAAAAGAACTCATCATTATCTCCACGGCCCTCCAAATTCTTCCCCAACTAACACCGGCAGACGAAGAACAAACAAGCGTTCAAGCATCAAACATCTACGGAGCAGAAAACAGTAACAGTTTGACATTCAGAGAGAGGGATTAGGAACTAACCAAATGCAAGTGAGATTAAACTGCCAAATCACTTTCCGGGGCGACCCAACAAGCCAAAATCAAGAACCGAAGCACCGGAACAATCAAAGCCCGGAATCTTCCCGCCGAGCTCTCGGGATCCGCTAATGGCTTTGAGAGAGGTGGGGGAGAGATTCTTGAATGGCTCTGCTTAGCTGGATACTATTAAGCATTCCGTTGAAGTTATTTTCTTTTAGCTGCGGTCTGATACAATACCCAGCTAAGGAATTCGTGAACAAGGATTCTCTCCTGATTTTTTTTCCTTTGGTCTAAGATTCTCTCCTGATTCAAAACGTGATCTTTCTTGTTGTGGGGTCGTGCTCTGCTTCACAACTTTCCACGCTGTTTACCACGCCAATGAAGGGAGGAGAGAGATTCGTCTTTCTAACAACTTTGGGGGGGGGGGGGGGGGGGGGGGGGGGGGTGGATTCGGTCAACGCGTGGGATGGGGTTGCTTTCGAGTGGGGTTGAATCCGAACACCAGAGTGGGGACAATCTAACGACTTCCACGCATCGCCCGATTGGTTGGTCGTGATTAAAGCCTTTTTCTCATCCGGCACAAACGTGGGATTTCATGCGACGCTAGCGAACGATGGATCAAAGATTTACTGTTCCTCCTCTGCAGTCTGTTCAAGGACGGGGTTGATCGCTTTCTGCCTGTAGTGTTCCCAATCTCGTGGAAATCAATCAGGTGACAACGTCCAGCGGTTGGCGAGGATCATAAGCACTCAGACAAGAAGGAGCTCCTGATTTCGTCAATTCTAGTAATCGACCAACTGTAGAAGACATGGCTGGAAGCTAGTTCCTTCAAAGAATCCAACGAGAACTCAAGTCGTAGTCTACGAGTGTCATCCAATCACCTACTTTTGCTCGTGTTGCTTATTTCTATAACTAGGACAAAACAATGACCTTTCAACGATGCCAAGGCACTATGGAATTCGTAAATTTTTCTTATTAGAGATGATGTGATTTCTTTGGCAAATTTAAAAAAAAAAAAAAGGCTCGAAGTGCCTTCATTTTTTCAGATAAAGATCTAAAGTTGACTTTGTTTCAAATAAGAGCCTGATGTGCCCTCATCGTCTCAAATAAGGACATGAAGTGGACATTGTTTCAAATAAGGGCATGAACTGATCAGTCTTAAAAAAGGGTCTGACTCAGCAATTAGTAGGGGCATTTTGGTCATTTGGTTTTCATTATTTTATTATTATTATTTCTTGTTTCAGATTTTCAAAAATAAAATAAAAAACTAAAAAATTTAAAAAAAAATTAAAACACAAGCGGGAGGGCAGTCCCCTCCCGCCTGTGGCCGACGCCCCAACACCGGTGGGGTGACGCCACCGCCGACCAAAGGCAAGGGCCAGACGGCCGCCTCCCGCTTCAGTTTTAAATTTTTAAAATTTTTAAATTTAATTTAACTAAAAATTATGTTAAAATTGTATTTTGACGAAAATACCCCTAATTGGCTAGAATATTTAGCCGCCAGTCGGTGAGGTCAGGCTCTTATTTGAAAAAATTATGGCCACTTCATGCTCCTATTTGAGACAATGATGTCACTTCAGGCCCTTATTCGAAATAAGGACTATTTCAGGCTCTTATTTGAGAAAATAAGAGCACTTAATGCCCTTATTTGAAATTTTCTCTATTTCTTTTCACGCGTGCTTTTTTATTAAATGAACTCATTAGATGGGCTGATTGAAGCCGCTCGTATCTACCTGGCCCAGCCCATGAAACTGGACCAGAATCCCCAATCCTCGCTATAAAAGCAAAGATGAAGCGGGTTAGGGTTTCTGGTCGCTCGGCATCTCCGTAACTCCCTCTCAGCTCGCGTACCCTGCGTCCGCTCGCCGTCAGCGAAGATGGTAACGATCGCTCTCCATTTCTCTCTCTTTGCATACATGGGATAGCTGAAAGTGTGGTTTTGTGTTCTGGGATTCCTGTGGAAACGGGGATAAGTGGATGTCTCTGCCGGCTTAACACGTGCTCTGTTTTTTTCGCGTGTTTTCGGTCCGTAGCCGTCGCACAAGTCGTTCAGGATCAAGAAGAAGTTGGCGAAGAAGATGAGGCAGAACAGACCTATTCCTCACTGGATCCGCATGAGGACCGACAACACCATCAGGTTCGATCTTCTCGCCGTCCCTTTTCATTCGTTTTCTTATCGTCAGTCGGCGTTATTAGAGAGTCGAGCAGTGATTAGAGCGGTTTCGGCTTCGATTGCAGGTACAACGCGAAGCGTAGGCACTGGCGCCGCACCAAGTTGGGATTTTGAGGTGGATTAGACGTAATTTGAGCTTCCTTTTAATGAAAAAGATGGAGATTTTTACTTCATTCGCAAGACTGTTGACGAGGGTTGTGTTTGATTTGGAGTTCAGTGGATGGAAGTTACGTTTTTTAGCAAGTTGAATTGAATTGTAATGACATTTCTTACATCATTGTCAACTGGGTTTCTCTCTTTCGTTTATTTTGATGTTGTTAGTGTTAATCCTGAGTCGCGTAGATATCTTCTCTTGCCTGTCCTGTCGTGGGTGGTGTACTGTTAGTTCAGATGTGGGCGGGGGGGACTTTTGCCTTTTGTTACCTTCCTCATGGTTCACTGCTTCTCTGCCCATTTCTGATGTCGAGACTATGTAAAAGCAGATCCAACCCTTAGTAATCTTTTCGGGTCCCTCGGCCTAAGCTTAGCAAAATCAATTGGAAATTAGATCCTTATTGTTGCGTTGTAGTTTGCCTACGGTTGTCCCAGCACACACCACAAGAGCGGTGCTTGAAATATGATGGCTGCAGTTGCACGGGCGGTTCCTCCGTGGATGTTATTCGTTTGTTAGGTAGGATAGCGTTTGCTCTAAATGGCATTACGTGGGGTGTGACTTCTTGTGGTGCTCGGTGATCGTTCTCCTTAGTCCTTGGGAAGGTAATTTGTTGAGTAGCATGAGGGATATGGTTATTCCCTCAATTCGACGGAACATGAGCTTAAGCGTACTGTGTATAGGGTGATCCGGTACAGCATTTTGGGGCTTTCTTGGTAACAAGAGACCATTTGTTTTAGGTGTTGCAATGTATCCTGTGTGTCATCAAGTATGCCCCTATGTTTTGGATGACCCGTTTACAGAGGTTTGGCTGATTAGCTCAGCTATACTGCTACCAATACTTTGCATGGTGATGCAATTGGCAAAGTGAGCGATTTTGATTCTTACACTCCCTCCTTTGATGTAGAGAACTTTGTAACGGTTGCTACGAGAGTTGCAATCTTACGCACTTTATTTATTAGGGCTTGCGAATCGCAGAATCGATAGATAACACTTGCAATTTTTCATCATTTCTCGTTCCAATTTTGGCTATGCGGGAAAAGGTTAGCTTGTACTCATCTTTTAGGGACAAGTGTATTGAAAGTCTTAAAATGTGTTATGAAAGTGCAAATGAGTTACTTATGAATTGCAATTGAGTCATAAAACTTTTAAGTGCAATTAAATTCTAAAACCTATTGAATTGATCTAAACAAGTCTCTCCTTCCGTTGCGCATTTTGAAAATTTTAGAATTCGATTATATTTTTCATGACAAGTTTTAAAATTTGATTGCACTTTTTGAAAATTTTAGGACTTAACTTTTTTTGTAACAAGTTTTGGGGCGCGCTTATCCCCATCATTTAACATATGGTTTACACAGGACCCCAATAAAATCATTAACTATATTCGTGTATATTATTTGGTATTAGAAAGATAAATATTATTACCTCCGAACCTGATTTAAAAAGGGGCAATGAATGGTCATCCAAAAAATTGCGCCAAGAAGCCCTCCGGCCTGGAGGTATGCATTATACAGAATCGAGCCCGGAATGGTTAAATGCTGAACATTATTTATCAGGTATTTACAGGGATTGAAATTAAATGTGCACAATGCACGATTGAAAATGGCATCTAAACCATCTTCCTGGAATCCTTAAAATAACCTTATCGCTCGAATTGGAAAACGATTGCATTATCACTGTGAAGGTAATGACCACTACCAAAGAACGTAAGACACTGATTGTCTCACGGGCAGGCTTTCCAGAAGAAATTGCAAGTAAAATGAGGAGCTACCGTGTGCCAAACATTCATTAAGGATGTAACTTAAAGTTGATATTATTCACTCAACACATTCACATGCTCTCCACAATGCGCTAACCTCACAGATAACACCTATGGAGGAAGTCGCGAAGGAAATTCATTACTTGTGCAGTCACTGTGGTGAAAGTAAAGGAAATCGCAAACACTTGTTCATGCACTTGATAGTCGGTAAATGTACATATATATCAACCATTCTATCTAGTGCCAGTTTTGAAGATGGTACTACACTTCTCACACTCGCAATCCCATATTTCCACAACTCAATAGATATGACTGAAGCAAAACAAACCTAAATTAACAGAACAGCAGAAAGTTGGGCTGTTTTCATCAGGCCTTAGGTGTCTGAGTAGCCATCTCTGGAGGCTACTCTAGATACCTCCTTAGACACATTCTGCAAGAAGTTCCCCAGCAACCTCTGGTCCAAAACCATATTTGGTACCTGCAGGCAGAGCCATTGGTAAAGCTCACAGAGAGAGAGAGGGAGAGAGAGAGAGAGAGCTTCATACCTTGTCCCCAAAGAATATCTTGGTGTTACCAGCAATTGCCTCTATGAATTTCAGCTCAAGAAATTGAGGTGTGAGCTTCAACTTGTTTGCTTCGGCTTCCTTCAATAGACTGTGCATCAAAAGCACATAACAGCAGTCAATTACAATCTTTTACGGTCAATAATCAACATGCTAATGAGAAAAGGATAATCTCACCGATAGAAATCAGCATCTGCCAGGCTCTTCTCACGAGCCAGGTACATTTGGTTCTCTATTTCCTGCTGCATTCTGGAGCTGTCTTTCTCCATCAATTTTTGTTCCATGAGTATCTTGCTAACATTGGCATTCTTTTCAGCTTCACTTATAGCCATCTTCTTCATTGTGTCTGCTTCTTTCTCAGCAACCTTTTGTTTCTCAATAGCAATTAAGACCTGTATAGAGCACCTTGGTCATGGACTTCTACTCATTCAACCAATGTAGACTTCCTAGGTGCTATAATTATTATTTTGTGTTTAATAACAGCTTAGCAATCAAGATCTGTTATTTTAGGATCAGTGTACCTTTGTACGCTCCTCTTCCATCTGCTCAAAATTGCGCCTTATACTCTCTGGAATAGCAGGCTTAGTTACACGGACGCTAATTATTTCAATGCCTGGAGCATATCTTGTGCAATCACCTTGAAGAGCATCTTTCATCTTTTCATCAATCTGGAAAGGTTTAACTCGACATTAGTCACTTGATCCATATTAATTTAAGCCCACATAGATGACATTTAGTAAACAATGGAAATTACATGACAAATATGAGGAACATCCTCTTCATATAGTATGGCTGCAGGAAAAAG
This sequence comes from Lenwebbia sp. NSW1173648, assembly GCA_029784005.1. Classification (NCBI taxonomy): domain Eukaryota; kingdom Viridiplantae; phylum Streptophyta; class Magnoliopsida; order Myrtales; family Myrtaceae; genus Lenwebbia; species Lenwebbia sp. NSW1173648. The sequence continues at coordinate 7,034,975 of JARCGZ010000011.1, forward strand.
AAAGGAAATAGGATACACAGTCAAAAGGCCCAGGTGAAACCACTATGAGAAAAGAGCTAGTGTGCAGATGACAAGCCCCCTGGTAATTGCAAGTGCTCTGTCCACTCACAGTCTAAATGCAGGATGCCTCGATAGTATCAAGGGTACCCAGTCAAAAGGCCCAGGTGATAACCCTATAAGGAACAAGCCCGTGCGCAGGCGACATGTCACTTGGTAAATGTAATTGCTCTCTCCACTCTCCATGTAAATGCAGGATGCCTCAATAGTATCCTCGCTTACCTGATCGAACACATCAATGTACACTTGCTGCAGGGAATGCGAACTGCAGAACTGATTGATTTCATGGTGGATCTTGTCATAAATCCATGTGTGGTCGTATTGCACTCCGTAATTGAGCAGTGTCTCATACACAAAATCCTTGTGGAGGCGATTAACAACCTGTAATAGCCAATGCACAAGTTAGAAAAGACATCATGGTACGCATAAAGTTAAATTATACAACTCAAAAGCCTTGCCTCTATTTTCTCAAAATTTATCATAACACCTCCTTTAGTACCACATGGAATGTCCCTCACCTGCATATGGGGACCCAAAGAGGAAATGCAAGCCGAAATAAACATTATGTCGACAAGGAAATAAATAGCTAAATATAAGCAAACAGCAACACGCATGGAAACCTGATCTGTCTGGAGGGTCACTTGAACAGACTCATACTGAGTTACTAAGGGCATCTTTAGATGAAAGCCTGAAAAAAAAAAATCAGCAGTGCAAGAATCCAATGAATCCTATGCCAGCAAGCAAACATAAAAAACCATTAGCCAAAAGTGATGCAAAGCTGTACCCGGATCTGTAATCGTTTTTAGTAGTGCACCCCCTCTCCAATATACACCAACATGGCCTTCTGGCACTTGGTGAAGAATACTAAAGCTGTTTTTGATGGTTGAAGTTGATGGAATAAGGATCTGCAATTAAGTCATGATTCACTGTTAGTCTCTCAAGCCACCAATTTAAGCACATATTCTAGCTTGACAAAGCTTTATCATTTTTCAACATATCACTGTGACATGCGGCAATAGTGTCTATAAACCGAAACCAAAAGAGATTGAAAGTCCTGCTTCCACTTCAACATGGAATGACAAAGGCTTCGCTTTTCAACTATTTTTTTTTTTTGCCTTTTGTTTTCTTTTGGATGAAAAATAAAGGCTTCTTTTGGACATGTTATGGTACGAGCAGACACCATGCACCTAAGAACTACTTCTCCACAGCATGAGTCGATAAGAGGCTGCTGCACAACACTAATTTGGAAAGATTAGCTCAATTATGAACTTAGTTTCTCTAAGATTCCTTCTCATTTATCATTCTAGTATATTCCTCATCTCATAGATGCAGAAAACAACAGAACCAGTCACCAAAAGCTTAAATATAGATGCGTAAACTTTGCTTTTGAATGCCTCAAACGCGAGAAATTCGAGTTTCCTGTGTGTGTAATGTCAATGCCGTGTATGACACATCAGAATGCCTCAAGAAATCCCCAAAACCGTTGCATACTTAACAGCATATCTTGAGAGTACTAATATTCTTTACCACGTACTACTGCTGTGCAATAGAAAACACCTGTATGAACTTTCTATTCTTTCCCTTTCCTAACTTCTAATCTCTTTGTCTTCTCTTATTCTGGGACATAGATGAAATGAGCCAGGTACATTAGGTTGAGACTGCATGGTGTAATTAGATTGATACTAAACCCGAATCATGACGTCAATCAACAAGAGATTTGCCGACGAAGTCATAAACAAAGTGTAAGAACCATGAGACTCAGAAAATAACACCACAGGCAACTATAGTAAACCCTAAGCCACCTAGCAGTCAACTAGAAACTTAGACATTCAAATCCAAGAAATGTGGCGAAGTGAGTCTCAAATTCCTCAGATGATCAGCGTCTTAAGCGTCATTTTAGTGGAATGTTCGGTCATTAGTGCAACATTCTGTCACCGTCTTCAGCAATTAACCAACAAAAGAGGCACGGCACTGTCAGTGACAGCAGTGAGAAACTCAAAAAGATTTCCATCATACACAAGTTACACAACCCTCACCTAGCCTTTAGCAACAAACAGAGACTCGCCAACATGATCGAAGAAGCAAGGGGTACCAGATTCGAACAGTAAATCTAGAGAAAGCAGCAAGTGAAATGACAAGAGCTAGAACAAGCACACGGAATCACGGAAAGCATCAGAGAGGAACTAGGCAGTGCACATTTATGATCATGAAAGTGTTTGTGAAAAGGCCTGAAAGAGCGAGCGAGGGATGGAGAGTTCAAGTACAAAGAGCGCGATGGCGACAAAGGAGAAGAGGACGGTGAGAAAGCCAGAGCCTTGATCGGGAGGAGGGCGCTGCGGCTGCGGCTGCGGCTGCGGCTGCGGCTGCGGCTGTGTCTGCGCCTGCGGCCGAGGGGGCGCGACCGGCGGGGAAGGAGGGGTTCCATTCAGTGGGTCCATGGCGGTTGCGACTCAGCTTTAAACCGGGGCAACGTTTACTCTCTTGCTCTGAAAATGGTTCCCTCCGGTTGAAGGCAAGGGATATTTGTAAGCAACCCGAGCTGAAAAATACCCGCAAAGGAAGCCAAGCCCGACCCGAGTCTTTCGGGTCGGCCCGAGAAGGGTTTAGCGTGCAATAATTTGAGTTTCGTTTTTTCTAAACCTCAGTGGAATCGAAGCACGATAGATCACTGAGGTCGCTTCTTTCTCAGCAAAGAGAAGCTTCCTCGTACAAAGCCCCGAAGACCCAACTGCAAAAAAGATGTCGTGGAAGTGAATTTCGTCGTAAAGGGATTGGCGAAACGATGTTGACGCATCGAAAAGTCTCCATAGACAAAACACGAAGTACATAAAAATATTAATTAGTGCATCGAAGAAGTCTTCAGGAATCCGAAGTCTTCGTCGAAAGACAGACAGCTCTTCGGATCAATTTCTTTGGGGCTCGATCGGGACGCAAACGTGAGGAAAAAGTGGGGGGTGAAACCAATATCCGTAGCATGCTCTATAGTCTTGAAAGAGAGAGAAAGTCTTGCCCCCGGTGGTCACGATAAAACCGATGTTATTGTTGAGATAATCTCACATCGATCGTTAAATGGGTTGGTGAAAAGTTATACGTGAAAGGGGAAGCCTCACGTCATTTGAGTTAACTTTTGGGACGAGAGAGACCAAGAATATCCAATATGATATCTTATTCATGAACCCAATAGTATTCTGCTCTCGAACTACTTCTTTCGTTTATACATTAAAAAAACTTGTACCTCTTTAAAGAAACAGTGTCGTTTTTGTTTAATATGCAAATGCTTGATTAAATTGGTAATCTCTCTAGGCATTCCCAAAGTTATTATGGAGATGAACTCGCAAGCAGCAATTGCATTACTTCAGACACCAGCTATCTCTCGCCATTTCGGCGACATCCTAACTTTTTTAATTCGGTCATCGAAGTATTTCCAACAAGTTGGAATTCTTCATATACTTAGGGAAGGAAATTCTCGTTTAGAACTGTTGGCAAACTGGATCATTCAGTCCTACGATGTAAATGCCACTCCGGCATTAAATAGGTCACCAATAGGTTTTGTAGGAGATCAATTTGTAGGGAAATATTAATGTAATAATCGAGCTTTGTCCCTTTTTCTATAATAAAAAAAAAAAGTCACGTAATTTTGTGTAATTATAGCCGGTCGAATAAATACATTTTCTACTGATAATGTTGTACAACATTTATTTGACTCGTGTTCATTATTCAAGTGTACATTATTGAATTTTCAAACTTCTTAATCAGTGATTGTTTCTTGGAACGGTACCCCGAAATTCTATCCTCAATTGCCCAAGCCAGATGGCGGGAAGCAGTTCAAGAGGCGTAAGAAGCACGCGCCGCTGCACCGCGTGTGCGATTCGTCTGAGAAAATAGAGAAGCGAGAACCATACACCGAATGACTGTAACCGAAACGAAGCTCGCAAGAGAGTACTGTCTCAGCGTGTCTCGTCGCACACGGAACGCACAGCTTCCACAGCGCAAATGCTTTGACAAGAGCATCTGCCACTGGACGACGAAGGCGGCCGCGGCGGTGGCGACGACGACGATGCTGACATTCTCCGCCGTTCCTCCGCCAATGGCCGCCAGTGCCAGGGCTGGCGCGTTCCCTCCCTTCCTTCCCAAGCAGGTGGAGAATATCAAGGATTCTTACGCTCGCAAGCTCGCCTCTCGCATCGAGAGGCTTCCCGTGCGTACTCTCTCTCTCTCTCTCTCTCGCGCGCGCGCGCGCTTTTCAACTCGTGCTTTCGCGTGATATGACTCGATTTCAATCGCGGTGAATGTTTTGAGGTTGTCTCGGTTTGTGTGTAATTTCTCATGCGATTGTTGCTGATTTTAGACGGTAGGCAGACAGCGACAGCTTTTCTCACGACATTAGGCGCATAATGTTGCTGTTTTGTTCTGGGAAGTGGAAAAAAATTGATTACTCAAGTATCAGTCGAGTCTTTGACCATTATCGCTTTCCACTGAACTGGCTAAAGACAGTTCAAGCATAATGAAATGTATGACGGACACCGGATGAGGTCCTTACCAACACAGCATGACAATTTCTAAACCACGCAGAGGAATTTGAATTCTTATTGCTGCTTCGGAGATTGACCGTTGTTTCAATTCACATTCTACATGGTCTACATAACTTAACATATGGCAAGAACAGAAAAGGAACTTCTCATTATTGTTGATCCGACATAGCTATAAATTGGAAGCTGAAGGCTAAATCAGCTTTTTTCACTTCCAAAAATAGATTGTCGACAAGTAGGTTTTATGTTCTGTTGCTCGGCTCAATGCAGGTAAACTTGTCAGACAATTGCATCATGAGCAGCTGTGTGAAGCCACTAGTAAAAGGAGAGACTAATCTGGTGGTCCTGCTACATGGTTTTGACAGGTACTTAGTGTATCTGGAGTACTGTAAGAGTGAGCTTATAGTCACTCTTCTTCTGAGCATATTTGTCCTGCAGCTCCTGTTTAGAATGGAGATACACATATCCGTTGCTTGAGGACGCTGGTCTAGAGACTTGGGCGATCGACATTCTTGGTTGGGGTTTCTCTGATCTAGGTGAGCTTTTATGCCTCTTCTCTTGGCTGAATCTTCCGAGCATCCAAGTCTCTCTGTGTTCCGCAGATTGTTTCAAGGTTCTTTCTTATTCTTTTGCATGTGAAAGAACAACTTCCAGCATGCAATGTGGCAAATAAGCGCAACCATTTTTATCAGGTATTTTCATTTCAGGCATCTTTTTGTCCTAAAGAAAACTCTTTATCGAGAAAGCTGTGAGCCCCTTGTTTGACTGACGGAAGAACTGCAAAGTTCAACTGAGATTTGAACGGTTTGTTTCGTTATTGATCCTTGTAAGTTTCAGGAATGCACTTCCGGATATAATGCTAACCTCATTTTTTTCTTGTGTCTTTGGGTTTTGCACCAGTGACAAAGCACCCCAACCCCATTTGCAGGGTAGAGGCTGCTCATTGGCTTTGTGCTTGTTTAATTTACTGCCCTGGCAATTCGTGTTTTCTAGTTGTTACTGGTTGTTAAGAATTCAACGAACTGTCAATTGCAGTATTAAATTAAGAAGAAAAGCTACATATAAACAGAAAATTGCCATCCGTATTCTTATTGTCGAAAATCGTTCTATGTTTTATTCAGTTGCGTAGTCGAACTATTTTGGTTTTATGTATGGGGTGTAGCTCTGGAAGTCCTACATCAAGAAGCCAATGATATTGGTCGGACCAAGCCTTGGTGCTGCTATTGCAATTGATTTTGCATTCATCCATCCAGAGGCAGTAAGTAATTCTCTATATCCACGATTTAGCATTGCTAACGTAAACGACTATACTTAAATTGGATAGAAAGAGTTACTTGTGCTAAACGTGTCAACTTGTCCAGGTTGAAAAGCTAGTTTTGATTGATGCCAGTGTATATGCTGAAGGCACGGGGGATATGGAGAACTTACCTAGAGCAATTGCCTATGCTGGTGTAAGTTCTACTCCTGAAGGATTCAAAACTTCATTTATAAGTATGCAATCGGTCCACCTTCTAGTGAAGGTGACATAGTTATTATCTGCTTCGGTTCAAAATTTTCATCCATTTTCACGCAATCATCTTGGGCATTTGAACATCCAGTGACCATATTCTTAGTTGCTGAACTTTTGGCGAGCTTTAGCTTGTTTTTACAACTTACGTAATGCCTTGTTTAAGGAAAGGGGGATAGTGGTAGCTGCACAACTAACAAACCAATTGAGTGTGTGTTTGGGTTAGCTGTGGTTTTTGGCATTTGACTTTGGCCCATTGTTGTCGAGACTCTTTACCCCTTGCGAACTATGATCCAGTATAGTGTTTCAAATTTGGGTGCTCCTTCATAGAATGTCCAACCAAAAAGCTTTAAGAGCATATAAATCATAAAGACAAGTGATATGCGATACTTTAGCACCCCCTCTCTTGTGCAAACTAGAGTAAGAACGAAAAGTGGAATTTGGAATAGGGAGCCTCACATGCAATAAATATATCTAGGGCGAAACTTGGCTCTGATACATGTCAAAAAGTCCAATTCAAAAACTTGAATCACTAGGTGAAGGAAGGACACATGTACATAAAAAGCCTAGAAATCCTATAGATAAAGCGATATGAGATACTTCAATTTTCTTAATGTTCAGAATCTTTGGACCGCCAAAGTTGAGTATCGCGAGAGATCACACCACATTTTTGCTATTGAAAGATACCAAAATAAATCTAATTGGTGTGGCTTTGCTGAGAACTTGAGATTTTACTATCTTGACCTAAATTAGACTTTTGGATTTGTAGAAACCGAGTTGTACAAGCGCCAGTTTACTTGATTAATCATAGTCGAAGTTGAACACCACTTTCAAATTTAAAGCAAATATAACTAAAGATTCTATTACATGAATAGCCAATGATTCCACCAATGGTCCAGAACGTTCTGCTATCCAAATTAACAACTTGATTAAGCCTACCTCTTACAATCTCTAACTTGAAGGTAAGTGACATGGCTTTTTACTCTCGTGTCAAAAGCTTTTAGTTGGGGGGCCAAAGTCCCAAACACACACTCCTTATGCCGTGATTTGGAGAACAGCGGAGGTCATCTGGATATTTCCAGAAGCTATGGCTTCATTCTGGAACTGAGAATTTCATGAGTTCCGAGAGAAAAAGAAAAGGGAGGAAGAAAATCTAGAGCTTTAATTTTTCTTTCCGTGAGGACTGAGGAGCTTTGTGCATATCTTTCCTCCTCCCCCATCCCCGCCCCCCTCCCAAAAAAAGAAAGAAAGAAAGAAAATGATTCAACGAAGCACAAGAATTTAGTCCTTGAACTGATGAGGCTGAACTCAATACATCTAATCTAGATTCGCTAAATCCAGGAAATATCACATATACAATCACTAGAGGAGGGGAAAATTACTGAACGTCAAAGAGCTTTTGAGCTGATCATTGAGCTGATGGCCGATGCTTGCACTGTTCTGATTTAATTATATCCTCCCTTACTCACTTTTGGAATGATTTATGGTTGATAAGACAGCCAGTAGTATTACTTGCACTTACGGTAATTATATGCAGGGTGTGAACTTAACGTGGACTATGTTAGAGGATGTTGCTACAGTAAGATGAGATACAGTCTATGGCAACTTCGAAAAGGACGTAAGATACCTCAGTGCATCATAAAGAATGTATTTGGTATATCAGAAGATAAAATTTTAATGATTTTTTGGGCCAATCAAACTCTGTTGAGTTTGCTAGTTTAGCTCATTACTAATAAACTCTAGAGAGCTTCCGGAGCGCATTAGTTAATTATGATGTCGTCAAAGTAATGCCATCACTTTCCACGCAAAACTATGGCACATAAGAAAAAAAAAATCCACATGTAAACAGTGTTACAAAGAAGGGGCAAACTTAACAGTTTCTATTTCCTTCATGGTGCTGATCTTTCTAAGCGGAGTTCGCCTATGATCCTGTATGCTAAATGAGATGATTTACCATGTATATACTTCCTCCTGAATTTGATGTTTTGAGATTCTGTAGATCAGATGAGAGAGTTGTTCTTGATACAGGTATCTATATTGAAGAGCTTTCCTCTCCGCTTCTATGTAAATGTTTTGGCGTTCAGTGGTCTTCCACTCAGCATTAACTTGGATTGGACTAATGTGAGTCTTCCTCACATTATTCGTGAGACGAGGCTTTTTCACTCATCATACCCGGGTCGTCTTTCTGGTCATGCACCTTCAAGATACTGAAGACATGAATTTGTATTTTATCCTAATCAACTCTAGGTGGGGAGACTGCATTGTCGATATCCTTGGTGGGAGGATGCTTCAGTTGATTTCATGCTTAGTGGTGGATACAAGGTGACTGACCAGATTAATCAGGTATGCAGAGTGACGTATTCCCATCTATTGGCAACTTTGTTTGTGGTGCATATGGAAATCCTTGAATTCATTGTGACCAAGATAAAGCAAATAATGAAGGGTCATCCCTGATAGTCTGATGCCCAGACTCAAAGCATGGGAGATCATCGTATCTAAAAGCTACAATGGCAGTTTATTTTGCATCTAGCATGACAGTCTCTGCCAATTCCAAGTTCGATTAACTTCTTATCAGAAAAGACATACAATATGTTATGGCTTCCAAAGTGTTGCTGCTTCAAATCCAACAACTCCCCCCCCCCCCCCCCCCCCCCCCCCAAAAAAAAAAAAAAAGGCTTGAGACTGCCATATGTGCCCAGCTGCAGATCCTTCACTTCTAATTATGCACTTTATCTCTACATTGAATCTTTGCTCTCTTTTCCCTTGGTAAGAGCATCCATCATTGCTGTAACACAAACAAATTCTTTTACTAGATAATTCACTTGAAAGGCCGGTTTCATGAGTCTTCTACGACTCCCTTCAGCTCCTTTCTCTCTCAATTTCTGGGAGAGTTTTGAAGAATGTGTTACAGCTGCTTTCAGTTCATATCGAAATGCTGCAACTCTTTCATTAAAATTGAGCGACTGATTTAGGGGATCTCTCCTCACATGCAAGCAGCAAAGTTGCTCGTCCTTCAATCATTGAGCTTGTCTACATGTCTTATTTGCAATTTTTTTTTTTCATATATATTTGCAAGTTCAAGAAAGGTAGTCTCGAAGTTGATCGATCTTGGATATGCTTTTGTCGTTGTTTTTTGGGTGCTGACCATAACGTGCTATTACAGGTGAAGCAGAGGGCACTCATCATATGGGGAGAGGATGACATAATTATCAGCAACAAATTGGCCGTGGTCAGTTCTTGTTCTCTTTCTTAAATTATGGTTAGCTAGCTACTACTAAGGAGATGATCATCCATTCAAGCTTTTGAGTAGCATATAAAGCTTTTGAAATTTCTTTTACCAATTGACCGGATTACTTCAAGTATGTCATCGAACCATGCAACTCCAAACATTCCATGTTCAGCTGTAGATTAATAATTTCTATTCTACTTGATGCAGAGATTGCATGCTGAGCTGCCGAACTCAATTCTTCGCCAGATACCAGACTCTGGCCATCTTCCTCATGTGGAGAAGCCAAATATCGTTGCCAATTTGATAGCTGACTTTGTGCAGGAAGATAGCACTAAAGAAGCTGAATTTGTTTCTCTAAACTGAAATTTATTCGCCGACGTTAGCTCTTAGAGAATCGGTTGTCTTCGTCACAGGGATCATCGGCAACATACGGTATTCCACCGCCTCTAAATCTATCATTTCTGCGACCTTACTTAATTACCGTTCGAATTGCATTTTCATTTCGCACACTCATCTGAAACTGCCAAGCCTGACTGTGCATCTTCGTCACGATAGATTCACATTTACATTCATCGCTTGATACTCATGCGCACTTTTCCTTGGAAGAAAAATGAAAATCCCAAATGATACCCGTGAATGGGTCATATCAAGTGTCTGTTGGCGTTAACCTTATGTTCAAACTGCTAGCTGAAAAATCATTGGACACAAAACGGAAATGTATAATTCTTAGTAGCTTAATCTAAACTCTGCCTGATTTTAGTGTTCCGATTTGCGTAGTTTACAGTCATTTCCTTGTGAATTATTCATCTCTTCGATTTCTCTGATAATTTGCTTATTTTGCAAAACGATGAATTTTTCTTATTTCGTCATAGATATTCCTTATTTACTAGTTTCCACCTCATATGTTTATTATTTCTTTACCTCACATTGCCATTTCTTATGATATCATACAAACGTGCCCTTTCCTCATTCCATCATCGTATAATTTAGGTCAGCCGTCACTTCGTCAAGGATTTAAATCTTAAGAGGCGTAAACGGCAAGGAACTTATCAAGACATAAGAAAAAGAGCACGGTAGTAGCACCACCAGTTATACATTATTAAGTAACAAAAAATACTACTACTCCCTAAATATACAGCAATAATAAATCTCTAACTGAAAAGGAAAAAGATCAGCTCTCTTCTGCCCCACTGGTGGTCGTGTCACCACTCATAAGAAAAACAGGAATCAAATTCCCAACCCCTTTTTTTTTTTCATCACACAGGGAGGAAGACGACAAGAAAATCCGAGTGGGGGGTCTGGCCCTTGATGATATGATTCCCCAAATACCAAAAAGATAATGCCATTCTCATGGCAGTCCTGGCGAATCTCCTCCACAGATCAAACCCCAAAAGGTTGCACCTCCCCTCCCTCCTTTCTTTTTTATCATCTTCGCGGGACCTTCAGGCCCACAACGCCAACGAGAGTGAAAACCCGAAGGTGGTGGTAAGAGCAAGGACCGTGCTTGCTCTTTGGATGGACATGGCAGCGTCATTGGTGTCAGTGAAACTAGTAGGACCCAGTCCTGCGCCGCTGTTGAACACCGGGGTGGAGCTTGGGGTGGTGGTGGTGGTCGGCGTGGTGCTTGTTGAATTACTACTGGTCGGCGTGGTGCCTGTTGTAGGAGTGGCGGTCGGCGTGGTGCCTGTTGTAGGGGTGGCGGTCGGCGTGGTGCTCGTAGCACTGTAACCAAAAGAACAAACAAAGGAAAAAACACAAGGATCAATTGAGGTCCTCAAGCAAATTGAAGACAGAGCTGAAGTTACAAAGATTTTTCAACGAGTGATTACTTCTCTAAATTGAGTAAAAAAAATAAAACATGATGCTGTCTGATCATGTGAAGATAAAACAAAGAAAGGGACAAAGGGGGTGTAGGAAAATCACTATCAGGGACAGCTCACATCGCGACCAATATGGGACACACAACAATTAGGCACGGGATACACTTTTTCCTAACTAATTGACCCAAGATTCTGAACCCGTGATGAAAAAGGTCTTTGATGGCATCTTTGTTCATGGGTCGCAAAATCCCCCAAGTAGAATCTCTCGTCTAAGCATAGATCAAGCTCTTCTATTCTAGACAAGAAGCAGGAGGGAAAACAGAGCAAGCAGATCCAGGAATAGGAACTGGATTCAGATTCTGGACTGTTCTTTTCATGTTTGCCCACCACTACCAACGAGAATAATCTGAAAAAGATTTGATCTTTGAGCCCTACTAAGTCTAAAAGTCATCAGGTTCACTCGCAGAAAGCAGGAACCTAATCTGGGTATGAGATTCTATCTCCTCAGAAAGTTGAGCACAGGATCTCTCTTCTTCACCAAGCCCTTGTAAGGCGGAGAAAAAATGATTTTCTCTTATATGATGATGATCTGTGCTGCCGAAGAGTAATTGGATGGTAATTTACTCTTTACTGGAGAATCAAGAAACCAGAAGTAGCATACCTGGCACTTGAAGGATACACACACCCAGAAGATGGATCTGTACATACACATCAGATTCAAACATATGAGAAAGGGAATAAACACTGGTAACCCATCAAAGATTCTACACTATAAAACCCAAGAAAAACACTGAAAATTAAAAAGCCCCAAATGATTGAACAGAGAACAGAATCTCGATGGGTCTTACTGGGAACAGAGGCTGAAGTGGTGGCAGTCCCAGAGAAGTCACAGCTACCGGTGGCTTCGCCTTTCTTCTGGAAGTAGCTGTTCACAGCATAGTTGCAATGATCCTTGACAGTGTTTGGGTTGTAACAAGCCCCGTTTTGGATGATTGGGCTGCAATCAGCACCGGCTCCACAAGCATAGTCCAGGGTCTTTTGCAAAGCTGAATCGCTCACCCCGTCTTTGCAGATACAGTATGTTGCGCCTAAATAAAGGCAGAGACAACAAAGAGGAAAAGAGAAGAAAGACCATCATTGAACAGTCACTCCAAACAAGGACTGAATCACTTCTTAAAGAGATGCTTTCTGCTAATCCAGGAGATGAGAGAAATCTGGACATGATCTGTTTCTGTGACCAACCATCAACTGGGTGAAATAAAACCCTTTTCTGCCAGGAACTAGTATTTACTTTATCGTTTCTTGGCCGCAAACAGGGACCAGTTTGTCAGCATAGATGAAGAAAAAAATGAGACGAGAGCAAGAGATCTCTTCAGAACCCAAAACAAGATGTGACCATCTATCACAAGAAGAGTGAAATTGCTCCTCTCCATATAGCTTATGAAGGTCGGGGAATTGAAAAAGACAACAAGATTGGGAGTAAAAGAGGCAGAACAATATAGGAGCTTACTTGAACAGCCGGCCATGGCCAAGAGAAGCATAAAAAAGGCTAAGAAAGCCATTTCTGGTTGCTGGACTGGCAACAATCAGATTGAGAGAGCCCTGGATGAGATTTGATTATATGAAGATGGCGATCTTTCAGTCTCTGTGCGTGCGCTCGAGAAAAAGAGAGAGAGAGAGAGAGAGAGAGAGAGAGAGAGAGTTCTAGACAAGAATACGAGAGTGACGGTGAGTGGCTATGGTGGGTGGTGTCTGCATCTCCTTTCAGGCCTTTTATGTGTCCCCAGAACCGTATTTAACTATGGCCTTGTAATTAGTTTAGTACATACGCCATTATTATAATTCTGGCAAAGGTGGGTGATTGAGTCTGGGACTGGTGAACCGACACTAGAGCAAGCCCAACCTTTTTATTTATCTTTTTCTCCGTCGACCAAAAGAATTCTCTGTTTTCTGATCTTGCTATTCATCTTTTTGTCCGTTTTGGCGCAAAGAGCGAAGCCCAACCTTAGCCAGGAGCGAGACTGCTTGTCCCACTCCTCTCGAACGGTCTCAAACCCATGTGCACTGTGCAAAAAAGCAGGGTCCATCCAGCATCTACCTCGAGGTACTGTACCTTTAACCTTAATTTGTTCATTCCATTTCGTAAAAAGTTTTGCTTTTTACTGTAAATCGCCAGGTATTTTACTACAAGAAGACAAATGTATCACATTTGTGTCAGCTTAAGGTTTAAGGAACAATGAACATGCCCATTAATAACTCTTTCTGGTTAGGCTTTCCTATTAGGAGATGACTCTCTCTCTCTCTCTCTCTCTCTCGGCAGAGGTTTAACATCGTGACCGGAGGCAAGGGAGGTCGTCGACTGACGATGATGGAATATGGCGAGGGCATAAACAAATCTCCTCCGACTGGTACCCCATGCATACGGAATAATCATGTTACTACTAGAGTCGCGCATATTGCAATCTCCCGATTATGAAATCGTAAGCGAATATAAATCTGAAAATTACTAGACGATTTTATCTTGCTCGACCTAACTCTAAATTAGATGCTCACGGTCGTCCTCAACCGATGTCTACTAGGCTTTCATCTCCCATTAACACTGTATCAGCTTTCAAACCTTGTTAATCCATACTTAATGGTTAGAAATCCCAGTACAATATCATATCTATGTAATCTCCCGAATATGACTTAGATTGATTACCAATGGAAAGGTATTTGAACTTAATCATAAGCATGATTTCTTGTGTAAAGATATGAACGTGCTTAATAGACAACGATTTAGCGGCGGCGCAGAGGTGATCTGAGTTGGCTAGAAAATGCATTGCTTTCTTTTTCTTTTTCCAAGAAAGAGGATGCGTACCTTTCTTCTTTTCTATGAATGGCGATGAAAGTAACCCTCTCACATATGCAAAGTTGAAATAAAGTAGACAAATAAAAGATTTGGAAAAATGGAAACTTTAAGCATATAACTGTAATTAACTTTTGGGAAAAAGCCACCAAAAACCTTAAACTATATTCATTGTGACATATTTACCCTAATTTTTTTTTTGTGATACAAAAAACCCAAAACTTTCACCCATGTGATATATTTACCCCAAACTTGTACTAGCGTGACACATTTATCCCGAACTTTTTCTTGTGACACCAAAAATCCTAAACTTCTATCCATGTGACACATGCACCCCAAAAATATTGGGGTAAATGTGTCACATGCCTATAAGCTCGGGATTTTTAGTGTCACAAAAAAATAATTTGGGGGTAAAAGTGTCACACAGGTACAAGTTTGTGATTTTTGTGTCACAATTTTTTTTTTTAGGGTAAATATGTCACGCGGGTGCAAGTTTGGAGTTTTTGGTGTCACAATGAAAAGTTTTTGGAGTAAATGTGTACAGTGGACATAGTTTAGGATTTTTGGTGGTATTTTCCCTTAACTTTTTGCTTCACATATTATTAGCGCAATCATTCATGTGAAAAGGGGGAAAAGAATAATAATACTCGTAGCGGCGCCCCACATATGCTAACGTAAAGATTGAATAGTGGTTTTCTAATTAATCTCGTGGCCGTCCTTTAATTTAGTACTGCCCGAGTGTGAAAACAGCTGAAAGATATTTGGACGCTCTGCAGATACCTGAAGGCGCTGAAGTTAATGTTTTGATTGTTCCTCATGCAGCAAGTTTCAAGAACACTTTTCGCTTTCGATTGTTTCGATCGGCCCAGAAAGATTTCCTGCGCATTACTTAATCACTTTGGTGAAAAGGGATTGACCTGTTTCTACACGTCAACCATATAGCAAACTTAATTAAGCACTTCCGTAACCATTTAGGCTTTTACCATTTAGGGCGAGTTGGATGATTATTGCCGCAAATCCTATTGACAGACCCCTCCTCGTTCGGGTCGAATGAGTAAGTGGCTCCGCAAGTTTGAGAGTCAAGATGCGACTCCTGCCATAGTGCCCACATTTTCCGATCGATAGGCTTCTCTCTTTGGTACCACTTGCAACGACTCGACTCGCGCGATCCATACGGGTCAAGTCACCCGAAGAAAGTTACTCGGGTGGCGATTATTTAGGGGCGAGCTGCACTTATAAATCAAGCCACAAGTCTTCTCTCATCCAATCTTGGATCGATTTCGGACATCCGTGGGGTTTCCACAACAGGGCATTATTTCGCTGGGGGCTTTGCTAAGCAAAAGAATCGAGCCAGCCAAAGAAACGAGATCTCTGTCCATAGTCCTAGTGACTAGTCCCAATGATGAGAGAATAAGTTGGCAATCAAATGTGAACGAGAATCAAAGAAAAGAAAGAGGGTAAGAAGAAATGTAGCTTTCACACTTCGTTTGTTTGTGTTTTAGGGTTAGGTGCGTGCAGCCCTCCAAAAGGAAGAGACACTTCGAGTAGTCTTTTGAAAATCTGTGGTTGCTTTGTGGCGACTTTATCTCCATGGGCCCCCGCCCTCCAACAAAAAAAAAAAAAAAACTAAAGTCTTTGATGGAGGGTTTGAAATTCTTTGCATGACGAATGAAGAAAATCTGGACCACGAGCAAAGGTGAGATGCTCTGTCATGGTAAAAAAATTACTCTCTCCGTTTATCTGGGTAATTATCAAAAAAGTCCTAAATCTATTACAATTGTGTTAATTTAATTCTATTTTTTTTTCTCAATCCAGTTATAAGCATATTGCGTTCATGCTAATTCAGTCCATCCAGCCAATTTTGGCCGGAAATCGCTAACATAGACGTCGATCATCCTACTTGTCGCGGATAATTTTTTAATAATAATTAATTTTTAGGGCTTTTTTGTAAAGTTTTTTTTGTTTTGTTTTTTCCCTTTTTCCTTTTCAATTTTCTTTTCCTTGTCTTTATTTTTTTGGGGCCTAAAGGCTAGCCGGTCTTCGCCAGCTTTGGGAGAAGGTGGCTGGCCAAAGTGAGGGCGTGCAGCCCCTCGCCTAGATTGACGAGGGTGGCGACGCCCTCACCAGATCTGGGCCAGGCGAGGGTGTTGTGGCCCATGCCTAGCGACCCTGGCCGACCCTTAGCCCCTCCCAAAAGAAGAGAGAGAGAGAGAGAGAGGGAAAAGAAAAAACAAAAGATTACACAAGTTCAAAAATTACTATTAAAAAATGTCCTCGTCAACAGTAAGCGTCAATGTCAGCGATTTTGTGTCATAATTGGCCTGATTAACTGAATTAACATGAATGCAAAAGGTTTAAGACTGAATTGACACAATTACAATAGATTTAAGATAATTTTTTTGGTAATTTTCGCCATTGATCCAAAGCAGTTGAGATCAATCACAATCCATGCTGTATAACATAACGAGGCCGGTCGCCAGCGATACTTGTCACTGTATAATCAATTGAACCCTAGGCGTAAAAACTCATGAAGTAGCCAAAAAGTTGGACTGATCACGAGGCAAGACTGTTAGGCAAGATGGCTGAGAACAGCACGGGCGAGTGTAAAAAGCAGAATTATGTTGCGGCTTCTTGGCCGTGTTATGGAGGCGGTCGACGCTCAACGTCCTCTTCATGAGAGTCGTGCGTTTGATTTTCTCGACGTTTTTTTTATTGGCTTTGGTTGAATCAGTCAGTTCCTTCAGTTGGATGAATCATGAACACAACAACATCCCGAAAATCTGAGAAATGATCGAAAATTCGGAAAAAAAAAAAAATACTCTCTCCATTGATGAGGAAAATTATCATAAAAAGTCTCAAATCTATTGTAATTGTGCCACTTCAGTCTTAAACTCTTCTTTTTTGTCAATTCAGTCTTAAACCTTTTGGATTCGTGCTATTTCAGTTCATCCGATCAATTTTGGTCGGAAACGCTGACATGGATGCCAGCCGTGCTGACGTAGATATTTTTTAATAATATTTTAGTAATTTTTTTCTAATTATATATATATTTTTTTATGACTGAATTGTGACAATGTATTTGGGAACTCTTTTTGATAAATTTTCCCATCAATCCAAAGCAGTCGAGATCAATCACAACGAGACCCAGTCCCTAGCGATACGTGTCATTGTATAATCAGTTGAACCCTCGGTGTAAAAACTCAATGGAGTAGCCAAAAAGTTGGACTGCTCACTAGGCAGGGCTGCTAGGCAGAGATGGCTGAGAGCAGCATGGGCAAGTGTAAAAAGGACAGAATCATCATGTTTCGGCTTCTTGGCCGTCAATGAAGGCTGTCGACGCTCAGCGCGCTCTTTTATAAGAGTCGTGCCTTTGATTTTCTTGACGTTTTTTTTTTTCATTAGCTTCGATTGAGTCAGCCCCTTCAATAGGATCAACACAACAACAACGCCCCTGCAATTACGCTCACATAGTCCAGCGATCAACTTTTGGGTGATTGGCAATTGAGAATATGAAGTGAATGAGACCAAGCTTGTCTTTGTTTTGAGTTCGTGCTAGGGATATGAATAGGTATTACCGAGGAGATCGTCGATTCTTCGAATCTAAGCGTTATGGTTTGGTATCATGAGTTTGCTTCTTCTTTTTTCATTATTTTAGATATGGGTGTAGAGATCAGGCTATCTAGAGGCCTATGAAACAACCCCACAAGCTCCGTGAATCGGTTTAGTCCGGACCTTTGACCCGTGCATGTGACCCTTATCGAGAACTGCCTGCACACAATTCGTGAGATTCAAACAGAGTTATTTTCAGATTTCGAGCTAGAAATCCCTGATCCCCCCAATCTATTATCCAATCTTGAAGGGGGGGTCTTATAATGATTTTGAGACGTGTTATGTCTGCAATTCAATGATGTCGTGAGCAATTATATTATATCAAGGTATCAAACGTGTTGCTAGGCGTAAATTCAGGGCATCACCACAACTATTTCAACTAAAAAAGAATTCAATCGTAATCTTATTTTCCCGACGTATTCAATGTTTTCACATTTTCCTAAGCAGTACCCACGTCTTTTTACTATTGGGAATCCATCTTTTAAATGTCTCATTCGAACCTCCATCTCAAATTCCCACGTCGAATAGGAAAGATAGTCGCACAACCAACTTTTTCAGAACTGAGACTTATTTCAAACTCGGTCCACTTGAAACAGGGCCGGATCACTAGATTACCTATCTAAATTAGGATCTGTAATAATATTTCGGCTGAGAAAGCGTTTGGATTGTTAACCTTAAGCTCGTATCTGCAGATGTATATTCTGTAATTTACGAATCAACTGAGAACAAGTAAATATTCTTTTGTAGGAGATCATACTTCCAAAAAAGGAGAAGAAGGAGAAGAAGAAGAAGAAGAAGATAATGGAGGGCCGGCCTGCAAGAGAAAGTGGCTTCTTCTTTTCCCAAAAGGGCATCTATCTAAAGCTTTAGAAAGATAATATGCTTCTTCCTCTATCTTCCTCATCTCTTTTCCCCTTTCCTTTTTCACTTTCTTTCTTCGTAACTTTCGTCTCGATTCCCTTTTTTTCTGTCGGTATTTGGGGGGGTGTCCAAAGCCCAAAAGGTTGTTATCTAGGGGTGAATATGATTTCAGGATAGAATTGAAAACTTGAAACTGGAACATGTGAGAACCAGTCTAGTTCCAGGTTCCAAGATATGTAGGGTAGGTTTCAGGTTCCAAAAATTGAGGAACATGTTCCAACGGGTAGGTTTCAGGTTCCACTGCCTAGAACCTGGACCCTGGATCCTAAAATAATTTTTTGTGTTTTTTTGGTATATGTCTTCGCACGATCCTACAATATTCTATGGCGTCCGATGAACAGTGTATAATCTGGAGCCAAACAAATTTTTAGGTTCACTCTCATTAGCGGTTGTAGCGTTCACTCTCATTTTGCTTAACTAAAAATGAAAAAAGAAAAGAAATAGGCAGGTTCCCGGGTACCCTGAAATCAACCCTAGAACCTGTGATAGGGTAGGTTCCAGGTTCTAGGGTATGACGGGTAAGTTTCAGGTGCCAAAAAATGAGAAATCTATTTTAACGGGTAGATTTCAGGTTCCAACCTGAAACCGCTCACCCCTATTCTCCACACAAGTGTTGATATTGTGTTGGAATGTTTTGTAAAGCTTCTGTCAAATGGTATTTGTAGTTGACCTGCAATGCCACCTAAGTAACGTTTCTGAATGTATTTTCGGCTTAATCTTTTCCCATTCCTTCCTCTTTCGACGGTCGTCGTCCCTGAGATGTGAGAACTCCATCGTTGCCGCCGAACATGCTATATCGTCACAGCCGCCATCGAAGAAGAAGAAGAAGAAGAAATTACAACGTAAGTGGTCTTGTGGGGTCCTTTCAATGGAGAAAGTGGAAGCATTTGGACCATCCGGTTGGACAGCTTCAAAACTCAACGTCGCTTCACATTACTCCATCTACATCAACAATTTTCTTTGGTATATATACTTAATGAAAAAATGACATTGAACCGAGTCAAAAAGTTCATGAACTAAATTGAATAAGAAGTAGTTTAGAGATTGCGTTAAACACGAAGCGAAAGTTTATAAGCTACCCCCATAAAGATAAAACTCCAATACATCTAAAATGCTACCAACTTTCATCACCAAAACAAAATAGGTTTCTCTCACATGCACTTGCTCTTCTTCCACCACCGACAATGCCGAAAGTAGCATAAACATGGTACGACATGCTCTTATAAAAAAAAAAACATCCCTCTAACAGTCCAAGTTCAACGCGACATATGTACCGTGACCAAAGTAATTGACAAGAAAAATTCGACGCTAAAACATAGATAAAAGTCTATCGAATAGGGTCGATGCGATCAATGCGGCAACCCGTCTTCCATGACATCACGAGTTCGAATCACGTCGCGATCAAACTGCTCGTACCGCATTGTCTAGCCGTAACATACCTCATGTGGAGATAGCATAGACTTTCTGTCTGTTGGCATCAAGGATGGGACTGCAGACAAGCTCGCCAACCTCGGGCACTCGAGTCGTGGGTGATTCGGAACAATTATGACTCAAACTGCACATTTCGTAGCGACGTGGGACGTTGATGATAAGCCCGAGGGGATTGCTACTGCCGATCGTCCCTCCCTGCAGTTTCGCTTATGAAAAGAAGAAAATGGCATGAGCGTTACTGTTTTTATTGCTACGAACACCGATTTCCATCGCCTGGGAAACGTCTTCTTCACATCATTAGATCTTTCAAGACATCTCTTCATCAGACATCTCCTAAGTCCAAAGACATATCGGAGATTGGATGTGTCATTTTCTTGCTTTTATAGAATGCTTTCGGATAAAGTTCCACTCTCATCTTATTTCATAATACGAAAATAGAAATGATATCCCAATTAATATATCCATGTATATCAACTAAAAGTGCATACAATCATTACCTATACAATCTAGTTTATGTTAGAAAAAATTTGAGTCTTGGGGTTACACGGTAGTACCCAACTAAATCTCAAAGCCCGCCTCAAAGCCCATCACCCGAGTGTAATCCCCCCTTGTCATTCCTTTCCAATTAATTCTGAAAATGCGGAACCGGATTAGCTAATTATAGCTACCATTGAAATTTCGTTCCACGTTTTAATAATCAGAAAATCATCGATGGCATTGACTGTCGTATTTCGTCATCGATCGGACAGATTCCATCATCAGTTATTGGCGATGGTCGCGGCCACGGGATTTTGTTGCCAGTTGCCGAACTTCGCCTCTGATCGCCCCGGTTGCCGATCACCGGCGACAACGAAATTTGACAACGGTAGACATTTTAAGGCCTATGGAACAATTGAATAATTTCTCAATTTTGAAATGGAAGTCGTCCATGTCGTCTAGGATTGGCGTCTTCTCTTCACTTCTTCACCATTGACTGATATGGGAAATTACCAGATTGACCATCTGCCGGGATCCGCCACCATCCATCCAACCAGATAGCCCCCAAACTCCCACTCTCTCACCTCCACTCTCAATCAAGAACCCTAACGCCGTCCTCCTCCGAGCTTCTCATCAATGGCGTCTCAGGCGTCGATCTTCACCAGGACCCGCACTCTCCTCAACGCCCTCCACAATTCCCCTCCTCACTCCGTCAAATCGATCACCACCTCCGCTTTCCTCTCTCAGCAACCTCAGCTCGCCGAATCACCCGACCCGTCCCCAAACCCTGGCCCTAGCCCTGACCCTGACCCCACGCCTTCAACGCCGCTCCCTCCGAATCCAGCTTCGGGGAGCCCTCTCTACTCCTCCAACTGGCGCAACCCGATCCCCTACACCGCCTCCGCCTCCGCCTCCGCCCCCGCCCAGAGCCTCATCCCTCAGGGGTTCCTCCACCAGGCCGCCTTCCGCATGCAGTCCCTCTCGCAGACGCTCGACGTCCAGTCCCTGATGAACGTCTTCGCCGATTGGATGACGTCGCAGCGGTGGTTCGACATGAAGCAGCTCTTCGAGTTCTGGATTCGGAGCCTGGACAAGAACGGGAAGCCGAACCGGCCCGACGTGAACATCTTCAACCATTACCTGAGGGCGAACCTGATGACTGGAGCGTCTGCTGGGGACTTGCTGGACCTGGTCGCTCAGATGGAGGAATACTCGATCGAGCCCAACACGGCTTCATTTAACCTCGTTTTGAAGGCAATGTACGAGGCTCGGGAGGCCGAGGCTGCTGAGAAGTTGCTGGAACGGTTAGAACTGTTTATCCCGTTAATAGGGGCTAAATGACTGTGAAATGATACGATTCCGAATGTGCATATACTGATGAATACGGTTTTTATCAGGGTATTGTCGTTATGTATGTATATACGATATTTCTTGTAAGAAGAAGGTGATATGTAAAAACGGTATATAGGGCAAGAAGCAGGTGATCTTATCTGCGTCATATTCATGCTCTATGTTCCTTTGAATGCAAGAGTAACTTATTTGCATTAGTGGGAGGCAGAAACTGTGGCACTTCTATGGTACCGTACATGATGGAAGTGGAGATGCTTTATCCCGACATTAATATAACATAGGCTGGATTTGACTCCGAAGACTGGTTCTTTCTGTTATCAGGCAAAATTGTTTCTGAAATAAGTGAGGCAAGGGTCAGTTTTCGGCCTAAGTGCAATGATTGTGATAGTCTAAATGAGTACATGGAGATTTTTTTTTCCTGTGCCCTTCTATTAGTTGTGTTCCTGACCTGGAGTACTAGTTTTGGAGACTCTATGTTTAGGTGCATTGTTTAGAGGAGTTCATAGGGTCAAATTGCTGCCCATGTCCCAAAATTTGAGGCTTAGTGGACTTCTGTCTTTTGATCTGTCAGGAAAAAAGGATACCCTAGCTTTGGATAATCATGATATTTAACGATGTTCTTACGTTTACTCAGTAAAAAAATTATGTGGTGGGCATGGATAATAATAATAACTGCTGCCAATGTGGTTCAATTTGTCTTGCAATTTTTGCTCAATGAAGGTGCTCCCTATGAAAATCCAGTTTACTTTGGGTTTTTCTGTACTAGTTGTACATGCTACTGGCTGCTGTGTCATCCGTGGAAGATGAATTGGCCGTGTCCTGATAGAATTCGCACTCTTAGTAGCGTGAGATGCATGCACTCTCTTACGGCGGAAGGTTGACTTTTGATCAGACAATCTAATTCTTACCGTCACCAGGATGCTGCAGACAGGAAAAGAATCTCAGCCTGATGAACAGTCCTATGGATTGGTAACTCGCTTGCTCCTTTTGGCGGATCAAATAGATGCTGCCTTGAAATATGTAGATCTAACTCTGAAGTCTGGCTATATGTTGTCGATGGAATTATTCACTGAATGTGTGCAAAGCTGTGTTAAGAAAGGCAGGTTGGACACATTGGTGTTGATGATTGAGAGGTGCAAGGTATGCCATTAATTTGTTCGGTCCTGATCCTTGAAGTTCTGCACTTGTAGATGTGTATTTCTTGATTTTTTTCCATTTGTGACTTTGTTCCTCCCAATATTATTAGGCAATGGATCAGAATAAAGCTCTTTGCCCATCATGGAGCCTATGCAATTACATTGCTGAAGTTGCGATGCAAGATGACAATAGCAAATTAGCATTTTATGCATTGGAATTTATGGCGAAATGGATTGGTCGAGGTGAGATGGCAAGGCCTCCTGTTCATCTTTCTGTGGATGAAGGGCTGGTTTTATCGGCACTTGGAACTGCTGGTAGAACATTTAGTTCTACTCTCCTAGATGCTTCTTGGGCAATCTTGCGACGGTCTTTACGGCAAAAGAATACACCTAGTCCAGCATCATACCTTGGAAAGATATATGCCCTTGCCTCGCTGGGTAATTTACAGAGGGCGTTTAGTACATTGCATGAGTTTGAGACTGCCTATGAAAATCTCCAGGAGCAAGCTGAAGATCTTTTCTCTCCATTTACCTCTCTAAAGCCTTTGGTGGTTGCATGCTCCAAGAATGGTTTTGAGACTTTGGACTCCGTGAGTATTACCTGAACAATTTTTTTTTTTCATGATTATCGACAATCTCTCGTAGTATTGCAGCTTGTAATATTTCTTTGGTCACCGTTGATGCAGATCCTCCACTGCAACACGACCTATTTGAACTTTTATAGTATATCACGGCAGCTTGGCTGCTCACAATGTCATTTTAATGTCCATGTTATGCTGTCATCTGTTTTCTAGATGAGCTTTAGATTTCTGGCTTGCTTCCAGTCTTCTGAAAACTACTGTTCTAAGAACTTTTACTATGGGCACTGAGAAGTTGGTAGTTCAATAGGTAGAAACATTAGTTCATCAAATGTTGGCGTCATCAATAAGTTCATATATTAGTCTGTACCATACAAGACGTGACCAGACTGGCTTCCTTGCCTGGTTTTTCAGGTGTGCTGACATTGAATGATCTATCAATAATTTGAATCTCACCTTCTACTGTTTGAGATTTGTTTTCAAAACCCACAAAATGAGGGAAGGGCTCATTTATAGCGAAAGGCAATATGTAGGTTAGTGGCTAGGAACTCTCTCCCAACTGAGGTGAGAGTTTTGACATTTATCTTTCTTATGGGCATGGATTAAGTTTCTCAAATCTCAGTTAGTTTGAATAGGCAAAGAGCTCATCAGTGTAATCAGATCAAACTCAGTTCAATCTGATTCTTGGTCGAACTGGGTCGTATGATAAATGATGACTGCTCTGCGAACCTATTCTTGGTCCAACTAGTTGAATAGTTCGGCCCAGTATGATTTTAAAGCTCTGCTGGCATAATTTGATGGTGTTTGAGAAGTTTTTTGCGTACATCATTCACCTTTGTTGCTGATTCACTTAGAAAAATTACACAGGTGTACTTTCAACTGGAGAATTTGAGCCGTGGTGATCCTCCTTACAAATCTGTTGCTGCTCTCAATTGTGTAATCTTAGGTTGTGCCGATACATGGGATCTTGACCGTGCATACCAGACATTTGAGGCAATTGGTGGAACTTTTGGCTTGACCCCGGATATCCATTCCTATAATGCGCTTTTATATGCATTCGGGAAGCTCAAGAAGGTGCATGATACTTCCTTCTCTCAGTTGCCTGTTTGAAGTTGAATGCAGATTCCCTTTCAGTTGACCTACACCGTTTACCATTATCTTGCATGTTTCACATGGTAGGCCTTAGTGCGATGTCAAATTAGTCCTTTTCCTGATGTCATTTATAACTGGATACATTGCTATCAGCATTCAGCAGTCACATAAAATAGCTTGTGAACAGGGACGTTTTTGTGATTAAGAGCAGATGCATGTTAACCCCGTATGTTATGCTTTGCCACTATACCAAATGTAAGTAAATGGAAGTTTCTCTGTGACAGACATTTGAAGCGTCAAGGGTTTTTGAGCATTTGGTTGGTGTGGGGGTTAAACCAAATGCTACGTCATATGCTTTGCTTGTGGATGCGCATCTGATAAACCGAGATCCAAAAGCTGCTCTCTCTGTGATTGACGAAATGGTAATGTTTATTGAGTGAGCTCTGAGCTGGCCTGCTCTTGGGAAATATCTATTGCTTTTGATGCCAATATTGATGTTTCGAGTTTTGAATGCTATGCCAGGTAATTGCTGGATTCGTTCCCACAAAGGAGATGCTTAAAAAGGTCAGAAGACGATGTATGAGAGAGATGGACTATGAGAGCGATGACCAGGTGGATTCACTGGCTAGGAAGTTTAAAATACGGATGGGCAATGAAAATCGCAGAGACATACTATTTAATCTTAATTACAGCACAGAGCATGCTTGACAGGTAATGCTTAGGGCTTTTGCCACGTCATGCTTCGTGAACCTTTTTTAGCCGCATAGTTGTACCGATCCCACACGTAGATTGGCTTAGGATTTGCTCCTGCTTCTTTTTATGCCTCGCAAGCCTAGTGCCTCAGTCAGATGTCTTATATTGTGGTGTTGCTGGCTTAATTCCAAGTGCTCTCTTCATGTAGGTATGCTGATTTTGGCTCTCGAAGTTCGAAGACTCTGATCTTCCCTGCCTTCCCCGTGGTTGAGCATAAACTGTACTGTAACCATTGATCTTTCCTTTCCCTTTGTATATTATTCAATTCTACCTTTTTGATTTTCGACAGAATGAATCTAGGATTTTAGTCTTTAGAGGCAGTAATTTTGTTTCGCTCTTTACATCCTCTTCTTTTCTGTATGAGAACCTCGGAGGGCCAGTGATGATGCAAATTGTGCAAGGTAATCGGTTGATGATGAATAAAAATTGCACAAATTACGTTCTGCTTCGTATGAGCCTTCCATAAATCGAACAGCTGATCTTCCATCTTGAGCTTGCCAGCTTGGTGCGAGGACAGAGAAGCTCCTGTCAACAGAAGTAGCTCTAGTCTCTTCCTGCATCTATATGACAGCAAAAAGAAGACACCATTATCCAAAAAGCGACTAGTTAGATTAAACTCAATCCTAGAGCATTGCACGTTGCATATATGGTCCATGAGCTTACCTTTTGAGGTGGAAGAGAATGCTCCAAAGGGAAGTAAATATTTGATTTTGATACTTGACATTAGAAGAGAATATCATGGACGAAATATATTTTACTGGATTTGCATCTATTACGTGCATGCCAGAAAACTTCTCTGCGGATATCAGGATGACTTGCTTATATATCAAGAAGTAAAAGAAGGGCTATATGTTTCTCAAATATCCTCTCTTCTCCCTTTATAAATTAAAAGGAGCCGAGGTGCGATCATCGGTAATAAACCCTACCCTTCTGGGGCGCCATCATAAGAATCATGTATTTGTTACGGAACATGTGAACTGTCGAGCAAGAGCAGCCGGGCGGTGGAGCGACAGCGGCAGCAGCTCGGGCACCACGGTAATGGTGGCCGTGAATCGGGGCTTGTGCTGTAGAGCTGTAGGAGAGAGCCATGGACTAAAATTTCTCATTGCCTAATCAGTCGGTAGAAAGAAATTGGAGGGAAATATGGCCATTTTTTAAACGAAAACATAAGCATCAAAATAGATGAAATGAGCTTGCAGTCTCTCTCCCTCTCTCTCACAGAAGTCTAATAAGCTGGAAGAATGTCATCCGTTCCTCACCAAATGAGAGCCCCCCTCGCCGAACTCCCCAAGCCTCTCGCCTCCGTGCTCTTCCACCTTCGCCCATTAACCTCCACCACCGCCGTCGATCCCTCCCACCTCCTCCGCGTCTCCACCATCCTCTACCAGCAGCAGCACTCGCCCGATTCCCGCCTCCACGCCTCCCTCCGCTCCTTCCCCTTCCACCTCACCCCCGAGTTCTTCCTCCGCGTCTGCAACAACTTCCCCCTCGCATGGCGTCCCGTCCACCGCTTCTACCAGTTCACCCTCACCCGCCCCGACTTCCCCCACTCCTCCCTCACCCTCAACAAGCTCGCCGACGTCGTCGGCAAGTCCCGGAACGTCGCCCTCTTCTGGGAAGTCCTCCAGGACATGGCCCGACGGCGTTTGGCCAACGAGAAGACGTTCAAGATCGCTTTGAAGACGTTGGCTCAGGTCAGGGAGCTGAAGAAGTGCGTGGGGTTCTTCCACTTGATGAATGAGAATGGTTGGGGCTACAGTGTGGAGACACTGAATATGGTGGTGGAGTGTTTGTGCAGGGACAGGCTAGTGGAGGAGGCTAAATATGTGGTCTTTCAGTTAAAGGACGTGGTTAGGCCTGATGGGTTTACTTATGGGTGGTTGACCAGAGGGTTTTGCGGTGTGGGTGACTTGATCGAGGCCTCCAAAGTTTGGAACCTGATGGTGGATGAAGTGCTCGAGCCGGAGGTTTGGGCGTTCGAGGCGATGATGGAGAGATTCTTCAAGAGTAATAAGTATGACGAGGCGATGAAGCTCTTGGGGATGATGAGGATGAGGATGCTGGATCGGTTGGGTGTTTCCACCTATAGGCTTGTGATCAGTTGGATGTGTAAGAGGGGCAGGGTGAGTGAAGCTTATATGGTGTTTGAAGAAATGCATAAGAGAGGGATCGAGACAGATGCATCGACAGCGGGGTCACTTGTCTACGGGCTGTTGGTGCGAGGCAGGGTGGGAGAGGCTTATAAGATTGCAGAAGGGATTGAGAGGCGGGACATTAACGTGTACCATGGATTGATCAAGGGGCTATTGAAACTGAAAAGGGCAGGCGAGGCGACCGATGTTTTCAGAGAGATGATAAGGAGAGGGTGCGAGCCCACAATGCACACGTACATCATGTTATTGCAAGGGCATTTGGGGAAGCGGGGGAGGAAAGGACCTGATACACTCGCAAATTTCGACTCCATTTTCGTGGGGGGATTAGTGAAAGCAGGAAAGTCCTTGGAAGCAACCAAGTTCGTTGAGCGGACATTGAATAGAGGACTCGAGGTGCCTCGATTTGATTACAATAAGTTCTTGCATTACTATTCAAGTGAGGACGGCACACTCATGTTTGAAGAAGCGAGCAAGAGACTAAGACAGGCGGGCATGATCGATTTGGCTGATATACTCGAGAGGTATGGCGAGAAAATGGCAACTCGGGAGAGGAGGAGAAACGGAGGAACCGAATCATGAGAAGAGCTTTATGAGGCTGTGTGTGTGGAAAGGTTCTTCTTTCATAGGACCTTCTCAATGAGCAGCTAACTAACAAAAAGGATATGCCTATACATGCAAACCGGTGGACAGATAAACGGAAGAAGCATCTGAAGCCCTTCATGTTGTCATTGTTGTCGTTTTCTTAGATTGGCGCTATTGACGGAGCTATTAACCTGCTGTGTTTGAAATATATAAGAACTTGTAATTAGGGTTGCATGGAATTGCTTCCCAAAACCCTTGTAAGGGAGAAATTACTCTCCCACCAAGTGTTGAAACTTTGTGGAGAGATTTTTTTTATGGATCTTCTCAGTGATGAATGAAGTACTTGCGCATAAGAGTTGAGAGGAAGAGGCAGGCGAAGTAGCAAAAAGTATTCAAGAAGATGTAAAATGTATATGAGAAGTGGATATAGAAAACTCCAGTGCTGCACCTATTCAGATGCTCTTACTCCAGTTTATATGTACCTCAAACTAAATTTAGTTAGACCAGCCAAGATATTTGAAAACAACCGATCCCATTCAAAGCTAATTCTATGCAAATTGCTGTGGCATCTGGACATTTTGAAATATCAGGACACTCTTGTTTTCTAATTGAATCTTCCGTTTTACTAAAACAAACCCCTTGAGCCTGCATGTACTCAGCTGGCAGGTGCAGTCCAGGTAGGAGGGCCGCTCGAGGTCACTGGAGGCATAGCACGGATGTTGATGTCGAGGGGTAGTAACCGGTATTGGATGTCAAGTTCCCTGAAAATCTTGACCATCTCCTCCACCAGGATGGCTCTTCTTGCCCACTTCTCGCCCATGTCCTGGTGGTTCATCCTGTGCGTCAACCAAACTGCTATTCTTAACTTGTTCAATTCTTCCACATCCTTGAATATGAACATTGGTGCAGGGTACCAGTGGTCCTTCTTGTTCTCAATGTAACTGCATTTAAATAGTAATATAAACCAAATCAGAATGATCAAGTAACCAAAAAAAGACTTACCAAGAAGCCGTTAGGCATTAGTAGAATAACTAAACTGTGACACTTGTTTTAATCAGCAGTAATAAGATGTTTTACTATAGTGTGGACGTACATAAGATCCGCCATTACAACATTTTTCTGTTTTCTAGGGTCACCAGTTGTGAGCAGATTGCACATAATCCATGAGGGTCCTTCTACATTCTAAATACTTATGCATCACTTCTATTGGGCTGGACGGTCCAAAACCAAAACAACATCCTCATTTGTCTCAAATGGTCACTTTCACATTAAATTTCTGAAATCCTAAAGCTTAATCGTGTAGTCATCAGAAAAGCAGGAAGTAGATAAGTAAAACGGGGCCAAGTGGATTAGCTAATAACGTAGCTACTGACCTTATTATTCTCTGTTTCATCATGGCAATCTTCTCAGCTGGTGTAGATATGTGCACACAGAATTCAACTGCATCGCCCATATCAGGACTTCGATAGTAGTTACTGATGGCCTTAGTAGCAAGAACACTGTTCGGAATTATTATCTTCTGGTTGTCGTACCTTAGGAAAATAGTCGTTAGGATGTTCATCTCTTCCACAACCATCTGAAACACAATGCATCATGGTTTAGTAACATATATTTTGAACATCTGTTGAAACACAGAGCTCTGTTCGTCTATGTACCTGCACCCCATCGACTTCACAACGATCGCCGACGTCAAATGGATGCATCACAAACAAGAAAATTAACGCTTCAAATGTAGTCTTGCAGGTGTTTCCAAATATGAATACCACAAGCAGCAACTGGGAGCTTATGAGAAGCAGAACTCTTTTCGTGGCAATTCCTAGTATAAGGAGCCATACAATGGCTATGAGGATGCCAACTAGAATGTTGACCATCCGATGGAGTTTGTTCACGGCTGTCTTAGTATCATCCAGTGTCAAAGCTAGCGCTCTTCGTTCTCTAAAAGCATTAACCTGCGTTACATCCAAATGCAACCTTAAAGCTCAATTAGTGGACACTGCAGCTATAGAAGTTCAACTAACGTAGAAAGACAGTGTAATTGATTTATCAGGGTAACTCCAATTCGCGAAGATTGCATACACAATCCTAATGCAATCAGTTAGTTTCATAATGTCCAAAATTTTTAAGCACTAATTAGTTTTTTGCTGTTTGAACTATAGAGAAGGGTCTCGATTTGCAACTAAATTGAAACGGAGTACTTTGACCCAAATCTGACATGGAAACATAAATTGAGTAAGAGGTTTTATTCATGAGCACTCGCAACTAGCAAAAGATAATTCCAAAAGCCCCCCCCCTCCATTTACATCAAGAGCAGGATTTATTACCTTAACATCCCGATCCACTAAACTAACTAGATTCCTAGAAATTAATATGTTGAACTTTGATTCTGCAAGGGAGAACAATATCTGTAAAATCTGTAATAACTGGCATTTTCTAGGGTCATATGCTATCTGACAGAAAGCTGTTCTGCTCAATTCTTATGGTGAAGGACATTTAACATATTGCTGGATTTTCATTGAGAACCTACCATCTAAATGCGATCCTACACACAAGGGCTGAGAGGTTCTGAATGTCATGCATTGTGTACTTTTAGGCTGGTCAGTTATCAAGGTCCTGGAAGAGGTTACAATTAGATGTCACTCGATTATATACCACTTACCTCAGGATTACATTTTCATTAATTCCTTCTTTTCCTATACATGACCTCATTTTGACTTCTACTAACCTTTCAATCAAGTGCTAAAACAGTCAAGACAACAAGCAGATACTTTCTACCATCTCTTACCACCCAGTTTTTTAATGATGATTTGCTAATTTTTTGGCTCTCTGGTGCTCCTTCAAATAGACTCATTGTCTTGACAGCCTCATCTTCTGGCATAAACCGCATCAAGTCCTCTAGATATATGTGCCTGACATAGAAACAGCAAGTCAAAAGAGCGATAAAAAACAAGACCAGTGAATAAAAAGGGTCGTAGAGCTGATAGAGATACGAAGAGAACATAGATGAAAAATCACGGCAAAGGGTAATGCAGAATGGAGAGTTCAGAATTGTAGGAAAGCAGACTATTAAGCTCCTATAATAATTTTGAAAGAAGAGGCCAAAATTGATAGATTGGACCAAGTTCAAGCTTTTCTCAAATTGTTTGGCCTACGTGTAGTATTAAAGGCTTAATATGGCCAAGCAATAACACTGTTAGGTTTGTGCGCAAGATCTTTAGGACAGTGAAAGAGTAGAACAACATTTGATGAAAATTGAACAAAGATTACTTGGATCCCTGCTGAGACACATTGTGGAAAATTTTCTTCGCCGCTGCTCTTGCCTCACTTTCGCTGTTTATTTGCTTTGAAGATTCATCATCATGACCTGATATCTGCTCATCCAGTGTCGTGAGGTTCCCATACCGCACCAAATTCATCAGCCTCTTCATATTCCAAGCAGATACATTCTTCGGGCTCAGTTTATGCAAGTGATCGATTGTAATCCCCTCTTCCCCCTTGTCCTTTCCTCTAGGACTCTTCTGTACTCTCCCGCTGCCTATCACTCTCCCACTGCCTTTCGCTGGCAATACAGTTGCATTAAGATCGGGAGGTATCACAGCCCCCGCCTTCTGCAGCGTCTCAACTTCGACAGCAATCTTCTCCTCCTCTTCCTCCGCTTTCCTCATCTCAACTAACGGCGGCCCTGAAAGGGTCTCGATCACATACTGATTGAATAGAGACTCCTGAATCCTATCAAAGTAGGTGCTCACGTGGAAGGAAGACGCCAAGACCTTGACGATAAGAGTCTTCACAAGCCAAATCACTGTGCCAACCAAGAGACAAACCAAGACCTTGGTGACGAACGGAAGGGCCTTGCTATTGGTCTCTCTTTCAACCTTTTTATCAAACAGGAAGTGCCATGCCACCAATACCAGCCCTAACCACAGACAATTTTGCACTGCTTTCCTCAATCCATAAACAAAATAAAGAACCCTCTTCCTCAGAACAAAGTTCCTCTCAATAAAGAACACAATGATCCTGATGCCCCAACCAGAGACCAACCTTCCACATATCAACACCAACACCATTACCTCCCACTTCCACAACATGAGCTTCCACAGAGTCCTCTTCCTAAGGTAAGGAATAGTGAGGCTACAAACTAATGCACCTATAATCAAGATCAAACTCACCCACTCAAGCAGGATCACCAGATCTAGCCTGGCCTTCTTGTACTGCCCTGGCAAGTCCTCTTCCGCAAAAGGGTCATCCTCGTCGTTGTCCCCACCGCGTTTCGGCGACAACCCTAATTTCGAGGCTCGATCCGATTTCTTGTCCGTCTGATCAGGCGGGTCCAAGAGCCTCGACTTGTTCTTCGCGGCTGCCGGGGTCAGAAGCCGTGACTTTCTCTTGAACGAGCTGTTGCTATGAAACGACGCGTTCGACGTGCACCTCAAGACTTGCCCATCTTCGCTCCCCTCCTCCTGCTGCCGCGGCTGGTTCTCCACTGAAACCTTAGTGGTCTTGGCCTCGCTCGAGCCGGACTCGTCAAAGGACACCTTGTTCCGGCTCTTCAATGGCGACTCCTCCAAAGGTGGCAGCGGCGTGAAGTCGTCGTCGTCGTCTTGCTTGAGCTCTTGCATCTCCAAATCAATGTCGAGCGAGAAATCGCCGGAAGCTCTCTGCTTGTGCAGGAACTGACCGATCAGCTTCGACGGCGGATCTTCCAAGCCCTTCTCGCTGCTTCTCTGGAAATCGAACTCGTCGCTGTTACCAACTATGGACTCAGTACTGTTCGCCTTATTGCTGGTAACTTCTTCGTCTTTCCAAAAGTCGTAGCTTGAATCCCTCCAAATCTTGCCGTTCCCTCCTTTCATCGTCCTCACAAACTTGTTCTGCTTAATTGGACTCGACAATGTACGTTATTGCAGATCACTGTGTTCTTCCCTGTGGAGTGACGATTGGGAAGGAAAGTGAGTTGGGTGGGAATGGAGTCAAAATAGGAGTGATGGGTCTATTCGATTCCAAAGTTGCCGAGGAAAGAGAGAAGGGACGCGTGTTCTTGGGTTGGTAATAAAAATGAGAGCTTTCGTTGGATCTGCAATAGAGCGAAACATGTGGCGACGGAAACGGAATGAAAACGACCGTCTTGCTGCTTCACTATCCATTTCGAAATTAATGTTAGAATTTAGTGCTTGTGTCAAAAAGCATGATCCTTCCATAGATACTATAGTCATAATCCTCCGATTCATATCCTTAAATATTCACTCCATCGAAAAAATTAAAGGTAAATAGTAAACTAAAATTGAATGAGGAATGAAGAAATTTAATTCGATGCCAAAAAAATTGCACATTCTCACTACGACAACACGTTCGCCTTGATTTTGTTTTGTCGCTTACCTTTCGAGTTCTGTCAATCAATATGCGAAAATACTAGAAAACTGAAAAACCTGTGCAACTTCATGAAAGCACCATAGAAATGATCAATCTCGCCTATTTTTTATTTTTTTTTATAGGTCTACAATTCGTTAGCACGTCGTGATTTATTCAACTAGTTAATCATGCTTTTAAGTAGGCATTTTTGAGTGAAGAAATATATTTTCATAATCTTTGATTTTACAAAACCGATTTTAAGTTGTCATGCTGTGTCAACGTTAGATTTCATATATATATAGAGAGAGAGAAAAAAGAAGAAGAAGAAAAGGTAAGGTATAGTATATATCTCAATTAACTCAAGAGTCCTAAATTGTTGGATTGAATATATATACACCCTAGAGTATATCGTTGTCGCCTCGAGGGACATATACACTCACATCATCAATATTTTAGTTTGGTGGGAGAATTGCCAAAAAAGTTCTAAACCTCTTGCAATTGTGTTAATTCAATCATAAACTTTTTTTTTTGGCCAATTAAGTCCTAAGCCTTTTGCATTTGTGCCAATTCAGACCATTCGGTCAATTTTAACCGAAAATTTTTGACGTGGCAATTTTTAATAATATCTTAATTTTTCTTTACTTTACTTTTTATTTTTATTTTTCTTTCTCTTTCTTTATTTTGAAAATAAAAATTTGAAAAATATTTAAACATTATTGAAATTTGCAACGTTAGCATAGTTTAACGTGGCATAGCATTTGTGGTGAACGTTTTTAAAAAGTTATGGCACTCAAGTGGTCGATTGAAGAGTTATATGGCATTCAAGTGATTGAAAAAAGTTATGGTACTCAAATGAGCACCGTACATAAGTTGTGGCACTCAAGTAAGCGCCGTACGAAATTTATGGCACTTGTGGTATCCTTATCCCGAGAAAAAAATTATATGCTTATTCTTCTGGAAAATAAAGATAGTAAAAATTTCGTGTAATTCAGGTCTTTTAATTGATGTGGATGGTTGGAAGTTGGTAGTAAAAACGAGAGCTTTCGTTGAATTTGCATGGATTGAAGCTTGTGAAGCCCGATGCAAGGTTTACCGTGGCTCTGATACAAGTTAAGAGTAATAATGTGGAAGTCAGATTTGAGAATTTTCTGTATTATTTGATATATCATAATGAAAATACATCAACCTAATTGTAGGCTTTATCATATAAATATTCTAAGATAATATCTCAATCACGTGTAATATCTATGCAATTTTAAGAGATACGAATAATTAACAGAATTATTAGAATATCTCCGACAGATGAAATTATTTTAGAGAAATCTTCAAGCCATTAGGGAGATGTATACCTATACAGGTCCCCCAATAATACCGATGCACCCATCATGCTTATCTGCACAGTGGTCAAAATTGTCCGGTAGAAATTGGCAAGATATCGACCAAGGCTCCGACTTGCATACACTCTCATCGCCGTTGCTCTCAGATGTGTTTCGTGCAGTCTGCTGTTGTAAATTATGCTTGGTGACATGTCTTGATTGATTTTCGTTCCCTGCATCCTGATGTTGATAATGCCCTTCAGATGTTGATAATGCCCTTCATTCATCGTGCACGCGGACGTGTGTTCTTGGGTTGGTAATAAAAATGAAAGCTTTCTCAAATATGCGCGAATTGAAACTTATTGGGCGACGGTGATGGATTTATTTGGGCGTGTCGGTGCATATCGCACCGGGTGCACCAAGGTTTGCTTAGCGAAGTTAACAATAATATTACGGAACTCAGATTTGAGGATTTTCTATGTAATTTGCTATATCATAATGAAAAGTACATCGAGATAGACATGCAATTTTAAGAGACACGGATAATCAATAGAATTATCAAAATATCTCTAACAAAAGAATTATTCTAGAAAAATCTCTAATTATCTCTAGCACTACGTGCAATATACGTGCAGTCACTGTGCCAACCAAGACACACCAAGACCTTGACCAACTGAAGGGCCTTGCTATTGGTCTCTCTTTCAACCTTTTCATCAAATAAGAAGTGCCATGTCGTCAAGACCACTCCTAACCACAGACAATTCTGCAATGCTTTCCTCAACCCAAAAACAAAATAAAGAACCCTCTTTCTCAGAAAAAAGTTCCTCTCAATAAACAGCACAACGATCCTAAAGCCCCAACAAGAAACCAACCTCCCACATTACCTCCCCTTCCACAGCATGAGCTTCCACAGAGTCCTCTTCCTAAGATAAGGAATGGTGAGGCTACAGACTAGTGCTCCTAAAAACGAGATCAAACTCACCCAGTCAAGCAGGACCACCAGGTCGAGCCTGGCCTTCTTGTACTGCTCCGGCAAGTACTCCGCGAAAGAGAGAAGGCTTGGGTATCTTGGTCACCAACTGAAGGGTCATGCTATTGGTCTCTCTCTCAACGTTCTTATCATACAGCAAGTGCGATGCCACCAAAATAAGTCCTAACCACAGGCAATTCTGCACTGCTTTCCTCAGACCATAAACGTAATAGAGAACCCTCTTCCTCGTGAAGAAGTTCCTCTGCAGAAAGAACACTATGATCCTAAAGCCCCAGCTACAGACTAACCTCCCACATATCAGTACCAACCCCATTGTCTCCCATTTCCACAGGATGATCTTCCACAGAGTTCTCATCCTAAGACTAGGAATGGAGAGGCTACAAACTAGTGATCCTAAAAGCGAGATAAGACTCACCCACTCAAGCAGGACCACCAGGTGGAGCCTGGTCTTTTGATGCTGCTCCGGCAAGTCCTGCGCGGAAAGGTCGGCCTCGTCCCCTGCCCTGCGGCATTTGGGTGACAATGTTCTTAGTGAACTTGTCCTGCTTGGTGGCTCTCCGCCATTCATCTCTAGGCGAACTTGGCTTTGACTATGTACGTACGCTAGCAAAAGAGTGGGTGTGGGGAAGCACGAGATCAGAGAACACGTGGCGACGAGGAAACAGAGACAGGACGGTGTTGTTGAAGTTTATTTGCAAAACAAACAAAATGTGTCTTTTTCTAATCCCACGTAGGATGGAAGGTAGAGTGCAAGTTTGTTCACGTAGGAGTTGCAGGTATTTTTATTAAATTTATTTTTGAATTCTAATTAATTATTTTTGTCCAAGAGTTGCAATTTTTCAAATGAGGCAGTTTTCGACAATGAAGAGTTGTGTCCAAATTAACTGTTCCTTAGACAAGAAGAGGTAGGTCAGAAATTAACTGTTCTTTGGATACGAACAGTTGTGTTCGAATGACAGCTTTTGAGACATGAAAAGTTATCTTCTTTTGACTAATATATATTGAGCAATTCTGTTCAATTTCAGTACTTTAATTTTCAGAACTTTCAATTTTATTTTTTTCTAAAAAAAAACACAGCATTCTTCTCCAATTGTTTTCCTTGAGAGATTCTAGAGAAATATCAAAATTAATATCTGCTATTCTCATTGAGACTTTGTTGTATCAAGAAGAGGTGTGTCCGGAATTAACTGTTCTTTGGACACGAATAGTTGTGTTCGAATGACAGTTTTTGAGACATGAAAAGTTATCTTCTTTTGACTAATATAAATTGAGCAATTCTGTTCAATAGTACTTCAATTTTCAGAACTTTCAATTTTTTTTTCTAAAAGAAACATAGCCTTCTTTTCCAATTGTTTTCAAATTTTAGAGAAATATTAAAATTGCTATATGCTATTCTCATTGAGACTTTATTGTATCCTGGAGGATATTTGCCAAAAACCATTAGAAACATTATAGGGCAAATAAATCCTTAAAGAGATTGTTATCACGCCTCAAAGTCTAATTCCATTGTTCATCCCATTCCCGGCGAAATTTCCCAACAGGCGTTCTTGTGTATCTTTCTATTTTTGGTGGAAGCGCGCTCTTTGGTTGGATGGTGTGGCGACAAGGAAACAAAGAGGACGCGTGATCTTGCCTTTCACTCTACTGCTAAAATGAAGTTGTGAATGAAGATATGTAATTTGATGCCAAAAGAACTTGCACATTCTCATTATCACAACATGTTTGCTTTGATTTTTTTTTTTTATCACGTACCTTCTTACTTCCATCAATCAATATGCGAATATACTAGAATAAGAAAAATCCTAACTATGCACGAAAAAATATAGCTTTATAAAAGCACGTAAAAAATGATCATTCCCACCTTTTTTTTTTAAATATATTCATTTGCAATTTATTAGCTCGTCATGATTTATTGAACTCGTTAATTATGTTTTAAGTTGGCATTTTTTAGTGTGGAAATAAATTTTCATAGTCTTTGATTTTAGAAGAGGGTTTTAAAGTGGTCATGGAGTGCCAACATTAGATTTCAATATAATATTTATCTCATGTAAGAGAAAATATATTTTTTCCAAAAAAAGAGGAAAACATAAGGTATGAATGATGATGCAAGAAATCAGCTTTAGAGTACAGCGTTGTCGCCTCGAGGGACATATACATTCACATCATCAATATTGTAGTTTGGATAGACCGAGATATGAATGATGATGAAAGAAAACGTATTCTTTTTAATGTTAGGTTCAAAATACAATCAAGAATGGTCATGCTACACTTTCCCAAGTACCAATTGTTGGATTTGACGAGATCCACCCAAATATGTGGCCTATCAGGTTTATTATTTAATTAATATATTACGGGCATATATTTATTATAGATTTGTTACATCCAATTGAGCTTCTAGAACCCTCATCTTTAATCCTTGATGGACGGTTGAGATTTGATAGCTCTAGGGTTGGTCCCATCACTCCATCCATATAAGATCTCTTTTTGTGAAGAACGGCTATCGCGTTATTATGTTTTCGTATTCTTACGCTTGCCTTCTTTCACAAAATCACAGGAGAAAAATACACATCCATCACAATTATTGTAAAGGAGAGTGGTGAAGATCTATACCCATAAAAGACATATTCTCCCACATTAGATCAACAATGGCTTCTTTGATTCGGGTATGTTATATTTATCAATTTCGTTTTATGTTCGTGTGATTGAAAGATCCTATCGATTTAACACCAATACGATACCAAATAAAAAGCTTTAAATTTTATGAAATTGTGAAAATTCGAGTATAGTTAACCTTGTTGAAAGCTTGTGAAGAGACCACATCATCCTTTTATTTTGTAGAGTGCATTTTATTTTTATACAAAATAACTTTTGTTTCGAGCAATAGATTAGATCAAAATGTACGCATAAATTAAGAATAATGCGAAATCATCCAGAGGACATATGCTTAATCGCCAATTCACGGCTAATCTCTTCACTATTCGAACTCATTTTATTCTTTTTGATGATATATAGTATGCTTGGGTTAGGGGAAAAGCAATCAAGTCGTGGAAACCAGTCCATAAATATGTCTCCTTTTCTCCCTTTTGGCATTACCCACCAACTAATGTGAATTATTTACACATCTTTATTTTTTTTCCTTATTTTAAATTATTTTTTACTTTTATTTAAAAAAATAAAAAAAAATATTAAAAAATATCCACGTTAGCGCCGGCTATCCTACGTGGCACTGTCGGCGTCCACATCAGCAATTTTTGGCAAAAATTGGCCGAATGGACTCAATTGGTATCCATGCAAAAAAATTTAGGACTAAATTGGTCAAATTAAAAGGTTTAGGACTGAATTGGTACCAATGTAATAGGTTTAGGACTTTTTTGGTACTTTTCCCCCTAAAAATTAGGGCAAAAAATGATGTGCCTATTCTTCTGAAAAATAAAGAAAGAAACAATTTCGTGTAATTCAGGTCTTTCAACTGATGTGCATGGTTCTGTAGTTTCCCATGAAGAAGGAGATTGGATCATCGCATCACTAAGATTCAGAGGTGAGTGGTCCTTAATGTACGTAGGTCGGCGATGATTCATGTGTACATCGAGACCGCAACCAATTTCTCCACCGTTTGGCAACGAATAGGTGACAAACACCAATTTGTCGGAAAAATTGCCTGAAAAAACCTAAATTTATTGTACGGTCGCCAATTTAGTCTTAAACTTTTTAAATATACAAATTTAGTCCTAAATCATCGTCGAGACCCCCCCACTGGCCAGAGAATAAGAAAAGAGGAAAAGAAAATTGAAAAGAAAGAAAAAGTTTAGAAAATTGAAAAAAATGCAAAAATTATCCACGTCAGCATCGATAGTGCCACGTAGGACGGCCGATGTTGACTAGACCGCCACTTCAACGATTTTCGGCTAAAATTAGCTGGCATGACTAAATAAACAAATCGTTACAAGATTTGGAATTAAATTGGTAAACTGTCAAAAAACTTAGGACTAAATTGACAAACAGTCAAAAAATTTATAACTAAATCGACACAATTGAAAAGTTTAAGAATGCATTGGGCCAATTGGCCACGCGAAGTAGGTATAGGAGTTTTCCCCAAATTCCAAACAACCTAATTCACCACAAAACCAACTGATCTTACAGTGGATTTTTTTGGCTCTGTTTCCCCGTCACAAGAAGTGGATACGATTCCGATTCCATTCCTATCCGTGCTTCTCTCTGATTTGGATTTCCATAATGCACAATTCGACAGGTGTAAGCCACGATGAATCAAATAGTCTAGCGATCCCACCTTTGACTGGATTGAACAAACGAGATTCTCCGAACGCGTGAAAATTGACCCAGGATACCGCTTGATCCTCGATCGCATTATGGAAGATTACCGAAAAAGTCTTCAATTTATTATAATTGTGTTAATTTAGTCTTAATTTTTTTTTGTCAGCTGAGTCCTAACTCTTTTGCATTTGTGCCAATTCAATCAATCTGGCCAATTTCAGCCGGAAATCGCTAATATAGACACGATCGTCCTATGTGGTGCAGCAAGCACCGACTTTGATCATTTTTAATACTTTTCAATTTTTTATTTTTTTACATTTTTTTTCCTTTTCTTTCTCTTTCTTTTATTTTTTTCCTTCCTTTTCTTCTTCTTCCAACCGGTCACCAAAGAAAAAATAAAATAAAAATAAAGACAAGAAAAAAAGGAAGAAGAAAAGAAAAGATAAAAAAATAAAAAATAGAAAAAAATATTAAAATATTAATAAAAATTATCCACGTCCTCGCCGAGCGCTCCACATAGGACGACTAGTGTTTATGCCAGCAATTTCAGGCCAAAATTAATCGTATGGATTGAATTAGCACAAATGCAAAAGGTTTAAGACTCAATTGAAAAAAATTAGGATTAAATTGGCACAATTACAATCAATTTATGACTTTTTTGATAATTCTGCGGATCGAAATTGATACCTTGGCAATCTACCATACTCTGATTCCCTTGCTGCGACAATTTCAAACATTTTTTTTATTGGAGAAACTCGTCTCCAGGAAAATATCGTCCATACAAAAGCACTGTGATTACTTTCCCCAAAAGTTTGATTATCGTGGGTGAATTTATTAAAAGTTTTCTTCTTCGATGAAGATCCTTGTATAGTCCCAACATAGGTAGTTGCATACAAATTTTTGAGAATTTATGCGAGGTACGTCAACAATGAGGGTTCGTTGTTTTTTTTTTTTTCTGTTTTTTTTTGTTTTTGTTTTTTTGCTATCGGCATATCAAATAGAAGTTGATAAGAGACTCGTGCATGCCACTGGGTGGTTTATGCACCTCCGGATTATCCTTTCCAAGTAATCAAACATTAAAGACCTAATTGTACTCCTTCTCGAACTATTGCACGATTAAAGTCGACATTTTGAGGGAAATTTAAAATTTACTTAACTAAACAAGACCACATCGTACTTCAAAAACAAAGGAAATGAGAGGTTTGAAGGAAATCCAGCACTGTCCATCAGCCTCTCATCCTAGCCGACATCAACTACACAAACCGCTTCTTACATACCGTGAGAACAACACAGATACAACGACACAGATACACAAGTAAACTTTGCCGCTTATTATGTTTCAGATCAGGCCCATGGCGTGGCGCTCGGCCGATTCCCTAATCTAATGGCTCGTCGAGCGCGTAGCTCGGGCTGCCGTCCGGTGGGATGTCCTCGCCCAAGCAGTGGTATCTCTTCAGCAATTCGGTCCTGAAGCTCGAGGGAGGGCACGCCAGGCAAACCAGCAAAGCGCATACTTTTCTCAGGAATATGTGCCCGCTCTCCGGCGGCGCGGCCCACCTGTCTGAGCTAGACAAATGAGCATTCGAGAAGGACAAGGCGCAGAGAGCCCCCACGAAGAATAGCTTCAAACGCGAACACGTCCACAACTTAGCCATTGGCCTTTCTCTGGAGAATCCTTCTGGTACTTGCAATGGCGCTTAGCAACTTTTTCTTTGCTTAAACGACTTCTTTAAATACTGAGGAAAGGGACTGTTTCTGTTTCCTGCAGAATTAAACGACAGACAAGGTTCATGCCTTAATGCTACATCAGTTATCCTTGTGCATCGATGAGATATTGATGAAGTCAGATGAATGAACGAAGTAACCTCATCAATTGACTATTGGTGCCGGAGATGTCACCACATTGGATTAGTTATCCTAAATCTTCAGATTCAGTGTAAAAAATGTTCTAAACCTATTGCATTTGTGCCAATTCAATCCTAAACCTTTTATTAGCGCCAATTCAATCCTAAACGTTTTGTATTTGTGTCAATTGAGTCCTAAACTTTTTGCATTTGTGTCAATTGAGTCAATCCGGTCAATTTTGGTCGGAAATCGCTAACGTGGACGTCAGTTGTCCTATGTGACACGGCTGGCGCTGACGTGGATATTTTTTTTAATATTATTTTAGTATTTTTAATATTTTTTTTTTGGTTTTTTCTTCTTTTTTCTTGCACTTTCTTTTTTCTTTTGATTGGGTGCTGGCAGGGGTCGAGCCGGCGACCCTTGCTGGCTCCAATAAAAAAAAATGCAAGAAAAAAGAAGGAAAAAAAGAAAAAGTAAAAAAAAAATTAAAAAACTAAAATAATATTTAGTATATCAAATGATATTAAAATATTATTAAAAAATATCAACTTCAGCGCCAGCTGTGTCACATAGGACCACTGACGTCCACATCAACGATTTCAGGCTAAAATTGACCGGATTGACTCAATTGGCACGAATGCAAAAGGTTTAGGACTCAATTGGCATCAATGCAAAATGTTTATGACTAAATTGGCATTAATAGAATAGGTTTAGGACTAAATTGGCACCAATGCAAAAGGTTTAGGACTGAATTGGCACCAATTTTGACAAAAAAAAAAAAAAGAGAATTGGCATCAATAAAAGGTTTATGACTGAATTGGCACAAATGCAATAAGTTTAGAACTTTTTGACACTTTTCCCAAAGTTGATGATTTGTCTGAATTAAGATGAGCCGTTTTTATATTTCCCCACACTGGTAGAGCTATAGACCCGTCAAAATGGGTTAACGGGTCTCTAACCCATTTATTAACACAAATACTTTGAAGTGGGTCATTCATATCTTGAGGGCCTAGCCATAACGGGTTTAAGAGAAAAGGCCCAAAATAAATGGATAAAAATGAGTTAAGAGCCTCTCACGCTCCCTAACTCTTCGTTCCTCTTGGCCAGATCAGACTTTCTCCGATTACCCGGACCTGCTTCCCCACCGCCTATCTCCGGCTTCGCCGCCGCCCAACTCTGGTGGCCCTCCGGGAAGCGGAACGTCTCTGAAGGCAAGCGCTACTTCGGCCTCAAGAACTTGGCCAAAATTTGCCTCACCGAACATCATCACGTCAGTTTTGTTTCTGGACTCAAGTAGTTCCTTTCGCTTTCAAAGAAGTCAAGGTGAGAAATACTGCGAAACGTCTTCTGGGTTTTGTTGTTGGCGATTACGTAATGCGATCTTGTGAGCTGTTAAGAGGCTTAAAAGAGAACTTTCTTGTTTTTCGAATCGCCTGTTTCGTGTTTGTCAAATGGCAAGCTTGGCTCGTTTTCCAGCTAAGGACAAAGAACATGCGTGCTCATCACCCATCTTTGCGTGCTATAAACTTATGCATCAGGAAAAATCGAAGACCCATGTTAGAGAGATTGGACAGATCGAAATGTACAAAGATTTATATCCGAAAAAAATGTCGTGGACCATTGGTGATACGGTGAATTAGACGTAAGTACAGTTTGAATTACGTGTTAGAGGGGGAAATTGTCAAAAAAGTCCTAAACTTATTGCACTTTGGCCAATTCAGTCCTAAACCTTTTAATTTTGCCAATTCAGTCCTAAACCTTTTGCATTTGTGTCAATTCAGTCCCAAACCTTTTTTTTGTGCCAATTCAGTCCTAAACCTTTTGCAATTGTGCCAATTTAGTCCTAAACCTTTTGCAATTATGCCATTTTAGTCCATCCAGCGAATTTTGGCCGGCCGGCGCTGACGTGGACGCCGGCCGGCCGGCGACCGAATATTTTAATATTTTAATATTTTTTTATACTTTTTTTTTATTTTTATTTTTATTTTTTTTCCTTCCCCCTCCCCTCCCCTCCCCTACCCGGCGGCCGGCCATGGCGGGGCTCGACCTCGCGGTCGCTACCTCGCCCGGCGACGGCGAGGTCGAGCCTCGCTCGGCCATGGCGGGGCTCGACCTCACCGTTGTTGCCTCGCTCGGCGACGGCGAGGTCGAGCCCCGATCTGGGCCGGCGAGGTCGAGCCCCGCCATGGCCGGGCGGGGCTCCGCCTCGCCATCCGCGCCTGTGGCCGGCCGCCGGGTAGGGGAGGGGAGGGGGAAGGAAAAAAAAAAGTAAAAAAAGTAAAAAATTTAAAAATTTAAAAAATATATATTAAAATATTCGATCGCCGGCCGTCCGGCGTCCATGTCAGCGCCGGCCGGCCAAAATTCTTCGGATGGACTGAAATGGCATAATTGTAGAAGGTTTAGGACTAAATTGACACAATTGCAAAAGGTTTAACACTGAATTGGCACAAATGCAAAAGGTTTAGGACTGAATTGGCAAAATTAAAAGGTTTAGGACTGAATTGGCAAAAGTGCAATAAGTTTAGGACTTTTTTGACAATTTTCCCCGTGTTAGACATCCGGGTTAATTTGTGCTCGAATAATTGTGCAGGTTGATTCGAAGGTGACTTACATATGGCTTCTTATTCGAGTCAGGCTTGAATGTGGCTAACATAGGAAGAGCACGTTGTTAGGAGGCGATGCTGATACATATACATCTTCGATGCAGTAAATTGTTTCCTTTAGATGCTAACCATTCGCTTGGGTTGACGCGCATGATAACCTTTCTATTTGTATGTTTCTCTTCCAAACCCGTTTTTGAAATAGGTTTGGAATAAAAATTCGTTTGATAACCCAATGTCAATTTTTTTTTTGGGATAAATTTTTAGTCCGGAAATAGTTTTGGAACGGAAATAAAAAGT
The DNA here is from genome assembly GCA_029784005.1 of Lenwebbia sp. NSW1173648. Taxonomy (NCBI): domain Eukaryota; kingdom Viridiplantae; phylum Streptophyta; class Magnoliopsida; order Myrtales; family Myrtaceae; genus Lenwebbia; species Lenwebbia sp. NSW1173648. The sequence continues at coordinate 7,079,720 of JARCGZ010000011.1, forward strand.
AAATTTTTTTTATTTTTGGAACAGAAACAGAAATAAGAATTCTTCTCATTGCTCACTCTTGCGTTCCTCTTGCTAACCGCCGGTCGCCGGCCCATCCGAGGCCCAGCGGCCAACAGCCATAGATGTTTTATATTGTTATCAAATAAATTTCTATTTCAGGAACAAAAATTTTGAGTCGTTGTCAAACACGTTTCTTTCGTCCAAAAATAGAAATAGAAATAGAAAAATCTATTTCTGTCTAAAAACTATTACCAAAAACAGAATTATTATCATTCACGCCCTTATAGTTCAAGAAAAACTTACTACAATGTACACTTTTTCTTTGGTAATGAGTTTTTTTTGTGTTTATTGTGCAATTCAACCGACTGGCCCGGTCCAGAATTTCAACTCCACCTTCACGCAAGCATCCATAACCTGGCCCCCGAGCTCCCTTACTAACTCGATGAACCAGTCCATGAAATCGTCCATTCTTCAAAGACACTAATATAAAGAGAGAACTTACAAAAAATGCATCTCAGATCTGATTGGGGATGGGGCCACTAAATTTGTGCTGCACAAAAGTAGATCAATTTGGATTGGATCATTTTCAATCCAATCTAACCCACCTGTGTGATGAGCCTAGCTAGTAGCAATGGAAAGTAATCAGCTAATGATGTTGCGAGCGGATTAACTGTCACACATTCGATTGGGTCCGTCTGGTAAAACTGAATTCCAAATATCACACACAAACAGGCGCGGAGAGAGATAAGAGAGAAATGGGGCAGGGGATACGAATCTGTCTCGTCTCCCCCATTCCGTGTCTAACACGACACATTGCTCATGTAATATTTGCTAGTTCGCTGGCTATTACGACATCACTTTATCCGGCTCATTGATTTCGTACACAAATTCACATGCATACTTATCGATGAACATTATTAACCACGCACGCTACAAAATCTCAATTGAACGAGCGCCGACTCAATTGAATGCACACTACAAAATCTCAAGAACGAACCCGTGCTCATGGAACCGGCTAGTTGTATAGCTAACTGAACTTATGATCCACATTTCTCATCAATTCAAGGAATGAGACGCCAATAGCATGGATAAATCGCCAGATCACAATGCCAATGCACAAACTCTGAGGGAATTGAAGAGCACGTCCTCGTTGAGATTATGACCTGTCGGAAGAAACAAATAAATGGAATTTCAATCTAAGACTGAAAAAGCACCCTGAGCTAGAATGTGGGAGATGAGCTTTGCAGAACATCACCAATAAACACTATCTTGTTCATCGGATTCTCTTGTTCTTTCCATTTGCGAGTTGGAACAATCTCGTATATCTCCTTGACAGCCTGCCAAACATTTGAAAGAACAGAATTTGAGAAATATGACTTACGAAATCAACGAAAGATCTGTATGTTTGCGGATAGCTGCACGACTGATTTCAGCAAAAGCATGCATAAAGATGTGAGGAATATATGCAAGGAGCATACTTTAATCCTATGTGGGATGAAGCAGGCCTGGGAAGTCCAGTCTGAATGCATAGACACAAAGTCCTCAATGACAATTTTGTGCATGGATGAACTTGGCCTTGAGATGGGGAGAACAAATTCAATGTCCGACCCCAGTGGAAAAGCCACATCACATATATGCAATGCCATCAATACCACCAAATATAATGGTTTACCTGCAAAGTATGTAGCATGTCTGAGATCAAGACACTCACGACCCCTTTACAGAGGTATACATCCATGCCATATTTCTTATCCCAAAGAATCTCCTCAAGCCATGAACGAACCTGCATGAAAAGCCACTGAAAAATTACTATGCTTCAAATGGGAAAACTGGGGAAGGAAAAAGGCAAGGGGAAGGCCCTGTAATTTGGATTTCTTGTCTACCCTCAAATTTATTCTTTCTGAATTATCCCTCCCACAACAATTCGATTAAAACCTACGATTCAGTATAAGATCTATCTAGCACAACCGATGCAGCATACTAAAATAGCAAAAAGAAGAAGAACAAGCCCTGTATGTTGATCGACATAGTATTGGTTTCAATGTACTAAAACCATTCACAACAAAGTGGTGATTACTTATTTAACCTAAAATGGTTTTCTTTTTTCCTAAGTTCTTGATCTCGATATTACACGTGTTATGGAAATCCTATACAATATTCCAAACCTATGAAACAGTTGATCTTTACCGTCTATTGGACGGGAACCCAAGCATAAGAGGAACCGTGTGGCCAACCCCACTAAGTGGAAACAAATTTTGGAAGTTGTCATAATAAAACTTGTACGAGGTATAAGATGAAGGACAGAAGCCATGAGGAAATTCTCTCAATCTGTGCCTGCATAATATCTTCACTATGTAAATGAGAAAGTAACGCCTCAAAAATTACAAAACCAAAAATATAGACCATTTAACAGAGAAGTATTGAGTAATCAGAGGAGCACTCCACACTTCTAAAAGCAGCAGTCAGCTGTAGACTTCCTTTAAGGTCAAATCTCCAAATGCCTAGATAAAGAAATCACAAGGACATAACACTAGGTAAAAGTACACCAAAAATGATGTTTTACACTATGAATTATATTCGCTGTGAGAAATATCTATGACATTATTTAAGCTAAGTGTTGCCCCATCTATTTTCTAGGACCATGCGGATACTCTTAGGGATACAAAATCCTTCATACAGATATTTTATCAGCATAATGGTATTTCCAAACCTTACTAAAGCCACATATCACACGCATTCTAAGTCTTGTTATGTTCCAGCACTTAAATTAAAAATTCTTTGATGACACAGATATAAATCATCAGATTAACATCATACTTTTCCCTATACTAAAATAATATTGCAGTTAAAGTAAATATAAAAACAGATAATTCCCAATTAATTTGCTCACTAAAAGTTCCAAATATCATACTGCTAACAAAGGATGACAACTATCAGTAAATATGACCCTTGAGTCTGTATTTCATGCTTTACCTTATCGAGATCAACTTTCCGAGGCTCACAAATGCATAATGTGCGCACTCTCTTGTCATGAAGTTCTCTACCAGAAAGAGATTGATTTTCTAGCAGCAAGGCTTCTAAATGAGCAACACGCTGAAAGTGCATGTTGAGCAATATGATTAACTTAAAAATGGGAGTCAACGACAAGTATAATTAGTGAAGATACATATAACTCACTGTAGCATCATAGGCCTGCCGATCCAAAATTGTTGACAAGTCAACTTGACATCTAACAGTGTGAATGATGTCGGCAATAGAGTTAATGCCATGTATTTCCTTCTCCAACTCTTCCAAGGCACCAGTGGCCTCCGAGGAAACCAAATCAACCTTGTTAAGAATCACCACATCCTACAACAGTAAAAAGTTTCTGTAAGAGCCTCCTACATTCCAAACTCTCCTATCCAACAGTAAAATAAGGACAAACATGACGAACAAATCATGGAGAGGGAATATGTGCCCTAGAGTGAATGAACTGAGCTGAACAATAAAAGTACAGCAAAATCTTACTGCAAATGCAATTTGAAGAAATGCTTCTGGAAATGAAGAAGAATCACGCTGCTCATTGAGCTGCAATCGAAGGTTTTTAGCATCTACAACCTAGTGAAGGAGCAGCATATCAAACAAGGGCTGAAGAAAAAATAAACTCCATCAATGAAGATTTTTGTCCTATAGGCATGTAAATAATATGTATATTAACCTCGCCATCCCCGAAAAGAAAATAAAGAAAGAAGGGAAAAAACCAAAAAGAGAAAAGGAAAGAACAAGAGGGTCCTCATAAATAGGGCATTCTGCTTATCAAGTATACAGACATAGCAAATATAAAGTAATGGATTTCCGAGTTCCATCTTATAAGACGTCATTACTAACTTATTACTGTGACAATGGAGTTGAGCTTCACAGCAGATTCAAGCTGCTCATCCAACCAAAGAACAGACGCAAGAGGAGCAGGGTTCGCCAAGCCAGTCGTTTCCAGCAATATATGGTCGAGCCTATCCTACCAGAACAGCAACAGAGGCAATTGTCAGCTTCTGCCAGAACATCTAATCACGCAAGACAATACCTGTAGCCCTGAGCAAATTTCAATCATAAAGAAATTTAAGCAGAACTTAATGCCGAAAATGATAAATAGATCGAGACAAATCCAGAAAAGAGTGTCATCAACCTCAGGCTCACGCACATCAGATAATTTCTAATTAGGCTAGTGGTCCCCATTAGACGAGGATGATGACACCACAGCCAACAACATAATCCCTGTTGCCCAGGCTGAAATGTAACCTTCGCTCAAGCTTGAAAGCTCTGTCTACTTTTCATTTTACTTCCTCCACAAAACCACATGCTCATTCCAACACCAAGACAGCACATAAAGAGAGAATTCAAAAATCACCAGAAAATTTGAGTACATACGAAACAATGCATCTCCAGTCGGTGGCAGAAATGAGGAAAAAACACGCAAAATACAAGAGAGAGAGAGTCCACAGACCTTTCTTTCCTCTGAACAAGTTGCTCGAGGGCTTGAACCAGACTGTGCTTGACGGTGCAACAGACGCAGCCATTCGCGAGCTCCACCCACTCTTCAACGAGATCCCCGCCTTCCCCTTCGTTGATCATCGCCCTCTCCACCCCGATTTCTTCCCCAAACTCGTTCAGTATCACGGCTATCCTCTTCCCGTGTTGAGAGTTCAGGACGTGGTTCACGAGCTGACAATTGTTCATCGCGTTCGAAAACGAAGTAACGGTGAAAAAAACGAAACTTCAAATTTCCAGAAACCGTCACGAATTTAAGGAAGAAGACGAACGGCTCTCGCCGTGGATTTGCCAGCGCCGAGGTAACCGGTTATGACGGTGACGCCGACCGAGGCGCCGCCTTCTTCGGTTCGCTGCTTCGGGTCGGACGTTCCGGGTATTTCGACTGCGAGTGGCGGAACTTCGTCAAGGTCGACGTCGTCTTCCATGGCCGATCGGAGGGAGTTTTTTTGTTTTTTTATGGTCGGAATCGGAGGGAGTTTAGCTCGAGGGTTTACGAGAGGTTTTCATTTGGGGGTCATTCTAAGGGCTTTTTTCGAAAAGGGGTCCAAAAAAAAAAAAAAAATTACCGATTTGGGGCTCGTTTTCAAAAATTTACCAATTTGGGGTCGGTTCGGGAGGGGGAATGCCGAACAAAGCCCGTTCGGCAGTCTTGGTGCCGAACTGGGCCCAGTTCGGCAGCCCAACTGCCGAATTTGGCTCATTACTCTTATTTTATTTACTTGTTTTTCAATTATTTTATATTTATAACATTTAGTAAAATATAATTTTTATCTTTAAAGCTTATTTTTATAACATAATTAGTTGAAATTTTTATTAAGATATATAATTAATAAATAATTTAGTAAAAGAACGTGGTCTTCTATTTCAACAAATAATTTCAGTTTTCCCAACAAACAGTAGCATAGATTGCTTTATTAAGGGTGACATACGTTTCAAAAAGGGACCGAGAATGAAGTGATTTCACACTTCATATCCACATTACAAATAAAAATTGAACTTTATGATTGAACCGCGTATTAAACAAAGCATCATTCCCTCCCACCTCACTTAACATTTATTAGCACACTGACTATTACGTTAATTAGGCAAAAAATAGAAAGGCTTTTTTATCCCGCTTAAATGTCAACATCAATTAGCATAACTAAATGTGTAGGCTCATATCTCTTTTTCTTTTTCCTTTTCATAGTTTTATCCATAAATTGGAAGTGTGCACAAAAATATGTAGACATAAATCGTTACTGATAATGAAATACTTTTCATTAATTATTTCAAGTGATGCAAGCGATCATTTCTAGGAGAATATTGTTCAAGTTATTCATTTTCTATAAAACTTTGTTTGTTTCAAATTGATTTGCTGGATTTTTTTAGCTCATGAATTGTTAGCCACGTTCTTTTAATCTGGATATGTCATCTTCATATTTTAATTATTATTATATTTATTAATTATTTGTTGAAACAGAAGACCACGTTCTTTTACTAAATTATTTATTAATTATATATCTTAATAAAATTTTCAACTAATTATGTTATAAAAATAAGCTTTAAAGATAAAAATTATATTTTACTAAATGTTATAAATATATAATAATTGAAAAACAAGTAAAAAAAATAAGAGTGGGTGCTAAAATGAGCCCAATTCGGCAGGTGGGCTGCCGAATTGGGCCCAGTTCGGCAGTTGGGCTGCCGAACTGGGCCCAGTTCGGCAGTTGGACTGCCGAACGGGCGCCGTTCGGTAGTCCCGCCCCCGAACCGACCCCAAATTGGTAAATTTTTTAAAACCAACCCCAAATCGGTAAAAAAAAAATTTTTGGACCCCTTTTCGAAAAAAGCCCTCATTCTAATATCCAATGTCTACTTAAGCCAAAAAAAAAAAAAAAACAAAGCAAAAATTTCAAATAAAGGCATCAAGTCTTCTTTTTTTCTCAAATAAGAGCATCAAATAAACTTTATTTTAAACAAGGGCCGAAAGTAACATAGTATATTTTAAATAAGAGTTTGAAGTGGCTATAGAGTTTCAGAAAAGGGCCTAACGTAAACGGCATTTTCATCATTTCTCATTTTGATCATTTATTTATTTTTTCTTTATTTTTTCCTTTTTCTATTAAAAAAATAAAGATAACACAAGGGGGAGGGGCAGCCCTCCCGCCTGTGGCCGCCGGCCCACCGCTAGTGGGGGGTTGGTAGCGGTGGGCCGACGAGGGCGACGAAGGTCGACGGCCCTCGCCTAGACCATGGGGGCTGGCGACCCCTGCCCAGATCCGGGAGAGGGCCTTGCCCGACCCTACCCTCTCCTTGTTGGCCCTCACCTCTGGTTGGCGGGGTCGCCGGCCTTAGCAGATCCCCCCCCCCCCGGCTGTGGGGCGGCGGTCATAGGCGGGAGGGGCAGCCCTCCCGCCTCTATTTTCTTTTTCTTTTTCTTTTTTTAATTTTTTTGTTAATTTTTAATGAAACAAAAAAGAAAAATCTAATAAAAAAGATAAAAAAAAATCAAATAAGGAAAAAAAACAAAAATGCCTTTAAAATCAAGCCTTTTTTTGAGATTTCATAATCACTTCAGGCCTTTATTTGAAACAACGTTCACTTCAGACCATTGTTTGAGAAAATGAGGGTATTTCAGGCCATTAATTGAAATAAGATTCACTTAGGGCTCTTATTTGAGAAAATCAGAGGATTTTGGGCCCTACTTTGAAATTTTCCTCCAATTTTTTTTTAATAAATAATAGTAAATAAAAGAAGGTTTTTTTCTTAGAAAATTATTGGGCCAATTCCCAATGCCAACAACACTATTGTTCTCTTTGTTAGGGGCGAACGATTTCAGGTTTTGTATAGGTTCCATTTGAAACTTGGAACCTACCATTCGGAACAGATTCCTCATTTTTTGGAACCTAGAAACTACCATACGTTCCTTGCTGTTGAGAAAAACCCTAGTTGATTTTGAAGTTAACAAAACAATCTATGATTGTCGCGACCCTTCGCGATCCGGGATGCGGACGCGAGCGGGTTTAGGGGTGATTGCCGAAATTCTGCGGATCCGATGCGATCCTCGAAATCGGCTTGGACTTTCCCAAGTCCTTACCTCGCGCGACGGCGGGATTTAAGAATCGAGTTTCGACCTTAGGTGCGGTTGGGTTATAGAAGCTAGCGTTATCACCTAAATGGGGGTGAATAGGTGATTTTAAGGAATTTTATGAAATTAATGCGGAATATAACTAATCTACTCAGAACTTCGTTAAGATAATATTATCTAGTAAGATCTGAGATTCCTTTAGAAGCAGAACTTGGTTCAGACGATGCTACTAGGAAGATTTAAGAAATTCTCAGATGCAGCGCCGTGCACACAACTACTTTCACAAATACATAAGAAAAGAGATTAAGGGAAAGAGAATGTGCACAGAGGATTTATAGTGGTTCGGCTTTGTTCAAGCCTACGTCCACTTCTTTACGCTGGCAGCCAATCAGTTGGATTCCACTAGATAATAGCACAGAGGTTACAGCTCAATGATCTCTCTTGAGTTGAAAGACTTCCCGCTTAACACTCAATACTTGAATGTACACCTCTAAGTATTACAGTGTATGGATCAGGGTGAATATAAAACGTTGAAGCTCTCACGATCTTGGAATTTTGAACTCTATTCCCTCTTACGCCAACTTTTTTTTCTCTTCGGCCTTGAGATGTCCTTTTATACTCTTTCACCTCCAACTACCCGTTGCAAGGCGTCTAGAGGATCGCTCTCCGAACTTCCCGTTTGGACGAGACTATATCTTAAGAAGATCTCGTAGCCGTTGAGGTCGACAAAGGAAAGTGTTCCCCGTTGGATCAAATCGCCCATACAATTATGATCTTGGGTTTCCATAAATGAAGTTCTTCATTAGGAAGGTCACGCTCGTCTCCATTAATCCGCATACTTGATCGATCTTCAAGATTGAGAATCTTCAAGAATGATCCAGCTCAATTACTAGCCGTTGTGATGATGTAATCTATCAATTAAATCATCTTCAATTATATCTCTTGATATTCTGATTGTTGCGCATGAAATACTCTCTCAGAGCTTGAGCCTCATTCCAACGTCTGAGCTCTCCCGCTCAACGTCTGAGCTCTTCAAGCAACGTTTGAGCTCGATACAATATCTGAGTCCCTCAAAACATCGTCTGAGCATATCTTTCCAGATTCAATCCTGTGTATCCCACACCTACGAATAATCTACAAATCAAGTGTTTCATCGCATTAATTCAGATATAAGAGATCATGGATTGTTTTGTCAACTTCAAAATCAATTAGGGGTTTTTCTCAACACGGGTGACATGTGCAAAGGTGTACATGCTTTCGGAGTTGCCACCAATCTTTGGGGAATGTAGATCGGAAACCTCGTCGGGCGGTGGGAGTAGCCGTTCGACTCTAACGGAACCAGAGATTTGGGAACGAGGACTTAGTTACGTCAATGTTGCCATTGACGCCCTTTTGGTACCTAAGTTGAGTGATTTCCTAACTATGATTTCATGCAGATGGCTCGGAGGGAGGTAGGCTCTAAAACCTAGGAGTTCATGCAGATAAGAATATCTAACCTATTAGTCACAATCGGTAAAGATTGAGCGCAATCAAGGATCCAAAACATGCTGATAAAATGCATCAAATCAGTATATAACATCCCTAGTAAAGCCCTATTGACTTAGAGAAGGGGTGTATTAAGATTTGGAAGGAGTTCGGGATGATTTGGAGGTGATTTACCCATTAGGGGCAAAATCGTCATTTTGGGAGATAATTTACCCAAAGGGGAAAAATTATCAATTTTGAAGGGATTAGGAACCCAAATCATCAGAAATAGGGTTGGCAAATTGAATGTGCTCATTTCCCAATTTTAGAGATTTCTAGAATTTTTCTAGAATTTTTCTAGATTTTTTTTGAGACAATTCGCCCATGAGGGGCAAAATCGTCATTTCAAGAAGAATATGGAACCAAAATCACAAAATATGGGTTTGGCCAGTCATGGTGGACCTTTTCCCATTTTCTGTGATTTTTGGGAATTTTCCGAGACAATTTGCCTATAAGGGGGCAAAATTGTCATTTTGGAAAGATCATAGAGGGAAAAATCGTCAAAAATAGGATTGATGGGTTAAAACGACCCACTTCCTATTTTTTGAGGCTTTTCTTAATTTTTGGAATTTTTTGGGATTTTTTTTCCAATTTGTTTCGAATTTTTTTGTTGTTGTGAATTTTCCAATTTTTTGGATTTTTAAAATCATTTTCTGATTTTTTAATTAATTTCGGTTTTTTCAATATTTTTTGGGCCGAGTCGGGTTGACCCGACCCACACCTAGCGGGTGTCCAGCCCGGACCGTGCAGGTCCGAACTGGTCTAGGCCCAAAACGACGTAGTTTTGCCAAATTTTTGAATTTTTGAATTTTTTCAAAATTTTAATGAATTTTCTGATTTTTTTATCTAATTATTAATCCTATGGTCAGGATTGGGCCACGTGGCTAGCCCACGGCCCTTCGATCTAGCACTCAGATCAACGGCCACGATCGGGCGACGTGGCTAATCCATGGCCGTCCGATCGGGAAAGTTATGAAAGAATTTTTAATTTCTGGAAAAGATTTTTTATTTTCAAAAATTGAACAGACGATCAGGATGGTGAAGCGTGGTGATCACAAACTATTTTTTTTTATTTTCGAAAAATCAGAATATTTTTTAAAATCATTTTATTTTTCTGAAAACTTCCAGATCGGAACACGTGGCACAAGGACCACCGTCGGATCTGGATTTTTTTTTAGGCAACCGTCCACTCCCTGCTGACGTGGCCGCCACGTGGGTGTTGACTGGTCTACTAAGGTTGACCAGTCAACTCCGTCGCCGGAGAAGATGAATAGTGACCACCGGCAGTCACTGTTTCGGCTGGCGACCTCGCCGGAAAAATGAGACCGACCCCAAAATACTCGGGAGATCCTCCGTTTTCGGTCTAAACCTAATCTATGCCTTCATAACATTAACATATGTGAGATTTTACTCGAAAATAACCCTAAAACTAGCCTACCCAACTTCGACCGAAGCTATCTCTGGCGAGGCTTCGTCCTAACCACTTCTAACGCGAAACCAACCATTCTAATCATCAAGCAGCATCATGGAGGGTCAAGGGAGCTTACCTGACCAATCGAGGGGCTTCGGTTTAGTATGCAACGAGTTCACGAGCTCGAGATGGGTGTTCGGGTTTGGGATTGGCTCAGTGGTTTTCATGCAATGACAACGCAAAACGAAGGTAGGTACGTGGTCAGTGGATGCTCGGGATAATCTTGAACCAAAAACCTCAAAGAAAATGCAAGAAACGGAGAGTCTGCCATTAACGAAGCTTTGTGAGCTTGAACATGGCGTTTACTTGTTTCGAGGTCATCGGCGAAGGCGAGTAGGTTAGGCTTGCTCACTGGACCGAGGTGAAGCTACTGGCACTAAAGGCATCGTTCGGCGTTGCCTGAATCGCAACGTATCACTCCTCGCAGCTCTCGATTTTCTTGAGCTCCGAAAATGGCCACTGACCTCAGAATGGCTCGCCTCCCTATCTCTCCATATGGTATTTGAATGCCTCTCTTAGAATGCTCTAGAATTATTCGTTTTATGCGCGCACCTCTCTATCTCTCTCTCGGCTAGCCTCGCCAGCTCACTCTCTTTTCCCCCCAACGGCCTCTGTCCTCTCTCTCTCTCCCAAATAGCGAACGTGCGCGTCCCCGCTCTATACGTCTGGCCATGTGCAGAAGATGACAAAGGTGAGATCTCGTGACGTGGAGGGCGCGACGTCGTTCGGGCGTGAGTAGAGGAAGGGAGGAGAAATCACGTGCGCCTCTGGTCTGCTGGTGCCAAAGAAGGAAGATGATGAATAGTGCTCGGTTGTCGGGTCGGGTCGGCCCGACTCGGCAGACCCGGTCACTCAAAATTCATCAAATTAGGCTATAAATTCACTATTTTTTTTTTCATGAAATTGAAGCCAAAATTGAGTTTCCCATCGTGGATTACATCTAAAAATGAGATTTTTGTGAAAAATGCACTTGGAATTGCACAAAAACTCCAAATTGTGGATTTGACCCGAATTGAATTTTGAGCAATTGGGGACCCTAATGACCAAAACAGGCCAAACCAACCCCACCAATGGATTTGGAAGGGTGATAAATATAGGGTAGAGGGTTCGGATTTTCATGGGTACCCCTAGAAAAAGTTTAATTTCATTTTTGGTAATTTGAGGACTAAATTGAAAAGTGAAACTTCAATTAAGCACCTCTTGCCAAAATTGAGCAATTCTGTGTACAATTGGCCCAAGATGCAAATTGAGCTATTAGAGGGCAATGTCAAAACTCATAAAAAGTGAAAAATGAAAATAAAATGACTCAAATTATATTTTTTTAAGCCCGATTCGAAATTACATTTGTGAAGGAACACACAATCTCGAACTGGATTTTTTGAATTTAAATGGGCCAACATGAGAAGGGATTTAAAATAAAAATATTGAATATTTTTTCATATTTTTGATGCCACAAAATCTATTTTTTGGGATTTTTTTTTGGGTATTTTCCTAATATATGAAAAATATTAAAACATACGAAAAATATCAAAAATTATTTTTTGTTAAAAAATGGTTCCTTAGGCTTGGCCAAGGCTTCCAAAGTTGATTTTGCAATTTTATGAATTTTTATGAATTTTCTATTAATTTTCTAAGGAAAAAGATGATTAAAATTTAGGTGTCAACAACTGCCCCTCTTTGAGAGGAAGCTTGGCAGAGATTCCTTTCAAAGACGAGATGACACCTGAGCCTTAATCAACTCAATTGGGGAAAATAAAAAGAGTTATGACATCTGATCTCCAATACCTCTCTGTGTAAGCTCAGGTCCAGACTGGGCGGCATGAGATTCTTATGATATGATAGAGATAGAGAGAAGGAGAGAGTTACCTGGCACTTACTTGTCTATTGTACGGCTGTCGCCTGATGTGAACGCTCTTTGAAAAGATGCCTAAGGATTCACTCTGAGAATACCTTAGGAAGGTTAAGCTCTAACCCGTATGATAGGTCAACCCATGATAGAATTCCAAATGAAAGGGTTCTAAAGACGACTCATCTTATCAAAAGACTCGCCTGAGTAGATATTTGTAATAAAGGATTTTCGACATGGTTCGCCCAATGTTGAGTTTACCGAAGGAATGCATGTAAGAAGGACGTTGGAAATGGTTCACCCGATGTAGGGTTTACCGAAGGTATGCCTATAAGAAGGACTTTGGAAACGATTCACCTGATGTAGGGTTTACCGAAGGAATGCATGTAGGAAGGACTTTGGAGATGGATCATTCGTTACCCGAGAATTACCTTAATGTCGCTTTTTAGGGCAAACAGAAAAGGTGCAGACTCATTTCGTTCATCAACAGGGAATACCCTAATATCGCTTTTTAGGGCGAATAGAAAAGGTATGGATTCATTTCGTTTGTTATTGAGGAACTACCCTAATGTCGCTTTTCGGGGCGGACATAGGAGGAATAGACTGAATTCATTCGTTATCAAGGAACTACCCTAATATCGCTTCTAAGGGCGGACAGAAGAGGTACAAATCCATTTCGTTCGTCAATGGGGGACTATCCTAATGTCCCTTCTAAGGGCGAACAGAAGAGGTACAAATTCATTTCGTTCGTCAAGGAGGGACTACTCTAATGTCGCTTCTAAGGGCGGATAGAAGAGGTATAAATCCATTTCGTTCGTCAATGAAGGACTACCCTAATGTCGCTTCTAAGGGTAGATAGAAGAGGTACAAATTCATTTCGTTCGTCAAGGAGGGACTACCCTAATGTCTCTTTTAAGGGCGGACAGAAGAGGTACAAATCCATTTCGTTCATCAAGGAGGGACTACCCTAATGTCGTTTCTAAGGGCGGATAGAAGAGGTACAAATCCATTTCGTTCGTCAAGGAGGGACTACCCTAATGTCGCTTTTCAGGGCGGACATAGGAGGTACAAATCCATTTCGTTCGTTAACGAGGGACTATATCAATATGAGATCTAGGGAGACCAGAAGTCCTGCAGAAGCTCAAAGCCGAATTATCTTCTCATGCCGCTTTTTAAGGCAAACCAAAGAGGTAGAGATTAAAAGATTTCAAATACCTCAAATATTTCAAGTCTTTAGGACGAGTCGTGCTCCTATGATGACTATCTAGGAGTCATGCAATTTTCTTTCAATAAATGCAACCGTGATGCAGGAGGTCATCCAAAACATCTTGCAATATGACATTGGTGATCAAAATCCCTTTTGGGGGAAGATTTTGGATCAAATGATACGAAATTGCCAAAATGGGTTTGGTTAACCATCAATTGGAGTACTCCCATCAAAGAGGACCTCTTATAATTTTCAGAAATTTGTTTTGGATTTCCACTTGCTGGGGAAAACATTAACGAGATGTCTCGAATTAATCTCACAAAACCTATCATCTAGGATTTCGAGATTATTCGCAAAGTATACATTCTGATTGATCAGAAAGGGTCTTTTAAAAGACTATAATGTTGAGCTTGGCCAAAGGTTTCCAAGGGAGACCAATGAATGAGTCAAGACCAACGAACGAAAGATCTTTATCATCTGCTCCGCGTTTACAAGTCAAGGACCCTACAAAATGAGAGAGAAATAATCCTGCTCTTACTTCTTCGAGCGATGCTTAAAATCATTCAACTTTACACTAACTCAAATGCCATAATCTGAAAAGACTTTTACGGGTTGTAGGGTAGGTTAGGATTAGGAACCAACGGAGAAAAAGCTTGTTTTGGCCCAGAAAATATATGAGAAGGGTTTGACATTGGTGATCATTGCAGTTTTGTCATTGGTCTTGGTCTTTCGAAATAGTCTTCAAAGAACACCATCGTTGTATAAGGATGGTGTGAACTTCTGCTGACGTCGTTGCTTGAGGACGACGTGAACTCCAATGGAGGAGTTTATTTTGCAACTTGATTCTTGCGGGGAATTTTCTTTTGTTACCCGATCCCATTGGGGATTTACAAGGGAGACAACATGCAGACATTTTTCATGAATTTTATGAAAACGCACATGTGAAGATCCGCAGCATTTAAAAATGAACAGGGATTTGAATGGGCATTGACCTTGCTTTTGATTGGAACTTTGCTCTTTTTGATGCCCGGGATTGGCTTTTCTGCTCTTTCTTTTTTAGTCTCGCCTTTTCTCTTCTTCTTTTTTTTAGACAAAAGAATTTTCAAAGATTATGCCAGATGCACATGCAAATGAAAATCTAGCACACTTGAACAGTTAATTCGGGAATTCTATGCAGACTTGATTCTTCTAAGTTCTTCCGCTTTGAGGTGCCACCATCTTCATCTTCGAGCAGGCAATGATCACCAACGGGATTTTTGAAATGAATATACAGGCTCAATTGGGCTATACAATGGATCAAAGTGCGTAGGATAGAGAAACGAATGCTTTTCGTCATCTTAAGGCACTTGAATTGCCATACTAGCTTAAATGCAAAGAAACACTCGAAGATTATTGTTATTCGAGCAAGAAAGTTTCTAACCATTTGCCTCATGCTACTGCTGGAATTACCTCCGTTTGGTCCCGATGTGGGGTGATTCTTGACAGGGGTAAAGAAATGAAACCGCCGTTCAAAGGGGATGCCAATGGTCACCTGTAGTGTTTAGGAGGGAGAAATGAACGCCTATCATCCTCTCAATCCATGTAATCACTGTGAATAATCCCTACGTCCATAGACCAAGGTTTTATTCTCAACTTCGCTCCACTCACCTCTCAAGTGTGTATGGGGTGTGTTTAGGTAGGGTTTACTTCTCCTCATTTGAGAAAGTATCCTTTTGAAAGGTTTAAACACCTCATTTTCGAAAACTTCATTTCATTTTCTCCAAAGTTCAATCTCCACTGGGGATTTTGAGATGCACAATGCATGTTTCAATCATGTTCGGATAACCTCCCGGTTCCTTTAGACATGAGTATTGATGAAAAGTTTTAAGAACGCTAGGCATTTTGCTCTAGACTTGGGGTTTGAGACTCGCTAGATTCTCCAATACCCTTATACTCTAGGGAAAACAGATCACTTACCTGTAGAAGTCTGGCAAGGATTCCTGCTTGTTGTGGTCATAACCCGTTCCATTTCCACACGCAGCTCCTCGAATCGCGGCTGGTTTCCTGCCAGAGAAATGAAATTATCTAATGAGAGTATGATTTAGGAGATAACGTTGGAACAAATATGTTTCACCTGTCTCTGTGACTCCGCATCAGTGGGCCTCTTGCTTGGCTTGAATGGCTTATCGATTCAGGAACTTCCTTTGAACCTGTAATCATATGAAGCAAATGCACATATGCACGAATGCATGAGATGTATGCAATTGTCCTAAAGCAACTCGGATTGTCCAAAAGGTAGCCAAGCTGGCTC
This sequence comes from Lenwebbia sp. NSW1173648, assembly GCA_029784005.1. Lineage (NCBI taxonomy): Eukaryota > Viridiplantae > Streptophyta > Magnoliopsida > Myrtales > Myrtaceae > Lenwebbia > Lenwebbia sp. NSW1173648. Next base: position 7,095,652 of record JARCGZ010000011.1, read on the forward strand.
TTGCTTTCATTTCAAGGATAATACTTTTTGACTGCGTCTGCATTTACAGGAAATCCTAACTCCTCTCCATCCATGTTTATAAGGATCAAGGCTCCTCCAAGAAGGACCTTTTTGACAACATAAGGACCTTCATAATTTAGGGTGAACTTGCCCCTTGGATGAGAAACATTCGGAAGTGTCTTCCTCACTACCAGATCCTCCACCTCAAAGAACCTAGGCTTGACCTTCCGGATGAATGATTTGGCAACCCTTTTTTGGTAGCTCTAACTGTGGAAGATTGCCCTCAGACGCTTTTCGTCAGTCAAATTCAACTACTCATACCTCTGTTGGATCTACTCAGCCTCAAAGAGTTTGACTTGGGATAAGATCATCAGAGACTGAATGTCAATTTCCACAAGCAAACCTGCCTCCATGCCATAGACTAGGGAATAAGGAGTTGCCCCAGTTGAGGTCCGTTTCGAAGTTCGATATGCCATTAATACATATGGCAATCTCTCATGCCAGTCTCTGTAATTCTCGGCGGTCTTCGATAGAATTTTCTTGATATTCTTGTTTGCCGCCTCCACAGCTCAATTCATTTGTGGGCGGTAAGGAGATGAATTAAGATGTTGAATATTGAAAGCTTCCAACAGACTATCGACTATCTTATCAGATTGGAACCATTGTCCGTGATAATTGCTTGAGGAGCTCCATATCGGGAGATGATATCCCTTCTGATAAACCTCGCCACATTCTTCGCCGTGACTTTCGTGTATGAGTTCACTTCGATCCACTTCGTAAAGTAATCGATTGCCACCAGGATGAACCAATGTCCATTGGAAGAACTGGGATTGATGGGGCCAATCATGTATATACCCCACATAGCGAAAGGCGAAGCCTCTGACATTTGGTGAAGCTCATTCGGAGGTGCTTTGATTATGTCTCCATACACCTGACATTGGTGACAAGACCTCACGTGTTGGTTACAATCCGACTCTATGGTCATCCAGTAATAACCTAGTCGCATGATTTTCTTTGCGAGGAGGTGACCGTTCATATGGGGACCATATACCCCTTCGCGGATCTCATTCATGAGCATATTCGCTTCTCTGACGTCCACATCTCAACAGGACCGAATCAAATGACCTCTTATACAAAGTCTGTCCACTCATGAAGAATTTGGTAGCCATCTTCACTATATACTTCCTATCCCCGATTTGACTTTCCGGAGGGAATTCTCCTTTCAAAAGATAATTCTTGAAATCGTGATACCATGGCTCGCCATCGAATTCATCTTCAATCAACATGCAATAAGCTGGCTGATCAATCACATCAATTTTTAAAGGCTTAATATCGAGCCCATCTTCCACTTGCAACATAGAAGATAAAGTGGCTAAAGTATTTGCGAAGTGATTCTGGGTCCTCGGCAGATATTCAAACGAAATTTCCTCGAACTCCCCAGCTAACTCCTCCAAGAATTTATGATAGGGGATGAGTTTGGAGTCCTTTGTCTTCCATTCTCCTTGAGTCTGCAAGATAATGAGCATGGAGTCCCCATAAACTTGTAACCTTTGCACCTTCATGGTAATGGCCAATTGTAGGCCCAGAATGCAAGCCTCATACTCTGATATGTTGTTAGTGCAAGGGAACACCAACTTTGCAGAAACTGGATAGTGTAAACCCTATGGGGATATCAATATTGCCCAAGTACCATATCCGGGCAGATTAACGGCACCTTCAAAATACATGGTCCACTTATCATCTGATCATGCTAGGATTTGATCCTCGGCCTCTTCCTCACTAGGGATCGCAAATCCTTGAGAGTTCTCTGCCAACATGTCGGCTATGGCCAGCCCTTTAACTGACTTTTGAGCCGAGCTTCTTATGTCAAATTCTGACAACAACACTTGCCACTTAGCTAGCTTCCCCAATAAGGCTGGTTTTTCCACCAAGTACTTGATAGGGTCGCATTCTGTCACCAGCTGGATGTGATGGTGGAGTGTGTACTGCCTCAGCCTGTGGAGTACCCAAATCAGTGCGATGCACGTCTTCTCAACCACCGGGTAATTAGCTTCCGACGGTGTGAACTTCTTGCTCAAGTAATAAATTGCTCGCTCTTTCCCATCCTCTAGCTTTGTCTGGGCGAGTAAAGCTCCTAGTGACTCTTGATGGATCGTTAGATATAGAGAAAGAGGAATCCCAAGGGTTGGCGGTACCAATATCGGAGGTAGGATCAGATATTCCTTGATCTTCTCGAATGCCTGATGGCATTTCGAATCCCAGATGACCTTGGCGCCCTTTGCCACATCAAAAAGCTGGGATATAAATCTAGCGATGTAGTTCAGTCGCCCCAGCAGGCTTCTCACTTCTTTTACCGAGGTGGGGGTACAAATGTCCCGTATGGCTTTGATCTTGGAAGGGTCGACTTCAATGCCGCGACTACTAACCACAAACCCCAAAAGCTTGCCAGATCTTGCCCCAAATACACACTTATTAGGGTTCAACCTCAGCTTATACTTTTGTAGACGTTCGAATAGCTTCCTTAGCACCAGAACATGGTTTTCTCCTAGTCTGGATTTGGCAATCATATCGTCTACATGCACTTCGATTTTCTTATGCATCATATCATGAAACAGAGCGACCATGGCTCTTTGGTACGTTGCCCCAGCATTCTTCAAGCCGAAAGGCATGACCCTATAACAGAAGGTTCCCCATGTCGTTATGAATGAGTTCTTTGCCTTGTCCTCCTCTTTCATCAGGATTTGATTATATCTAGAAAATCCATCCATAAATGAAAACAGCTCGAACCCGGCTGTGCTATTGACCAGTACATCGATATGCGGTAAAGGGAAGTCATCCTTTGGATTAGCCTTGTTCAGGTCTCGATAATCCACACAGATTAGGAATTTACCGTCTTTTTCATCACTGGTACAATGTTGGCGATCCAGTTGGCATAAAGGGTTGCTTCTATGAACCCCACCTTAAGAAGTTTCACCACTTCCTCAATCCTTTTGGAAAGTTCAGGCTTCGTCGGCCTAAGCTTCTATATTTTCGACGGGACACTAGAATTAGTGGGCAGTGTGTGCTCCACAATGTTGGGGTCGAGGTCGGGCATATCTGCATACGACTAGACAAAAACGTCCTGGTATTCTCTGAGAAGTTCAGTCATTCGTGTAGCTTCAGAGGGAGACAAAAATTCCCCAATCTTTACTTCTATGACATTCTCTGAATCACCCAAATTTATCACCACAGCTTTCTCTGCCGTAAGGGACTTAGACTCCTCATGTCGGTTCCAATCCCTCTGAATATCTATGAAATCCTCGTCTTCTTCTCCAATACCACACGAGTAATCTCCTTGGTGATCCTAGTCACATAAGAGTCGATTATGCTTGCTTGGAATAGTATGCATGAAATGTCATGAAGATGGTCAATCCATTTCAACAAGTAATTTTAGTGCATGATTTTTTTGAAAATCATTTTGAAAGGTGTTTTACAAGATGGACATAAAAAGAGAGCTAGTCCTCATATCCTAGGATATCTTCGCTCCTCCAAATCCATTTGATAAACCAGGAAGCGCGTGGGAATCCAGGCCTTAAGTCTTCGAGAATCGAAGACAAGTATCTTCATTGGGCTGGTTTGGAATGTTCCTGCACGTCCTTAATAAAACGTGCACACGCATGTTATTGAATTTCACTGATAAAGCTGCATTACAAGGTGAATCACTTAGACCAACGGCTCGAGATCCAAGGGTATTTTTCTTGGAATCAAGAAGAACTAAACGAAATGCGACAACTGAATTGAAATTTCAAGTAATAAAGTGCTGTAAGAAGTAGAAGGAAGGCCTCTTTACTCAGGTAGCATAACATCGGCATCAAGCATTCCATAATAATGTTCACGGAATCTTCAAAGAAGGCACTTCAGGATCGGCTGCAGCTTGAACATCCTAGTCTGCTAGCCATTTGGGATACTTGGAGAAAAACTGGTTGAGCGGGTTGTCAAACATCTTTGTTTTGCCCTTCCAAGCACTGGAGTCTACGAAAGAGCTACCTCTGCCTCCTCGGCCTCCTCAACATCCATGGTTCACATCTCGACCTCGGCCTCGGCTTTCATGATAGCTCCTCAAGGTGGAGTCATGACCAGACTCACCTGTATAACCCAGGCCGGCTTGGTGTTCGTTAGAGCTCAGCTGGAGGGGTTGGCAAATTCCTTGGCCATGCTTCCCCAGACCTCTCTAGGGAATAAAACCAAAAGCTAGTAACATCCTTCCAGGCGCGAGAGTGTAGCTAGAAGGCGTGGGAATTCTCATCTTAGTTCCAAGAGGTGTGTGTACAATAGCCACAAGGTCGAGAGAGTGATAACTCGACTCTTTTTTCAGCTCAGGCTCTACATAAGGAACATCACTCTTTTGATAAGATGCAAGGTCCATCTCTCCATGCACCGTAATCACTTTGTTGTCCACGACGAATTGGACCTTCTGATGTAAGCTCGAAGGTACAACGCCAGCTGTGTGGATCCACGGTCTTCCAGTAGGAAATCGAAAGCATTGGGGAGATCCATAACTTAGAATTCGATGGAGAATTTGACTGGCCTAATGAACAAGTCCAGTTCAATCTCACCACGACAGTCTTTTTCATACCATCGAAAGCTCGGATGGTTGCCTTGGAAGTGCGGATCAACTCTTCGTTTATGCCCAAATTCCTCAACGTGGCCCATGGGCATATGTTAAATGCCGACCCATTGTCCACTAAACACATGGGACAATTGCTTGCCATGGCATCTTACAGAGACATACATGGCTTTGTTATGAGCCATCCCATCCATGGGGAAGTCTTCATCCGAAAAGGATATTTAATCTTTCAGCAGAATCGAGCCAACGAAATCCTCCAGTTGCACTTCGTTAATAGTCTCAAGTACATGGACCTCATTTACACTTTCAACATGGCATTCTTGTGCTTCTCAGAATTAACGAAGAGATCTAGCAACGAGATCAGGGCCGGCATTTTCCTTAATTGCTCTATTACCTCGAACTCGCTTGTCTTGATGATGGATAGCATTTTTTCCGCATCCTCCTTTGTTACCTCTCTTTTCTCGGGTTCGCCTTCCCTAGGTGCGTAGCATCTGTCCGATCGCATTACAGCATCTATTTCGCCTGTTCCGTAGTCCTAGTGGACCGCCTTAGGGTTATACTCCTCTACGGGAGGAATTCTTATCACGACCAGCTTAATCTTTTCCGTTTCCATCTTCGGATCATCACTCGCTTCATCATCAGAGATCTTAATTACAACTAGTTTGACCATGTAGTCATCATCCTCCTCCCAGTTATCAATCTTATCCAGATCAATCATAAAAGGCTTCACTGTTCTAATCATCCCAATGAGGTCGTCTAGGTCTTCTGAGTTATACCCACGTCTGGGTTTCGCATAGAGCATATCGTCAGGTTCACGTGCGGATGACACATTCGGTCCCCTCAAGGGACTAGCATCCTTGCTTTTAAGTTTTCCATTTCGCAATCCCCATTCCACTCTCTCGCATACTCGCACTAGGTGCGAAAACGAATCAAAGTTGGTTGCGACCATATGCTCGAAGAAATCGTACGGGAGGGTTCTCAGGAAATACCCCACCAATTCGTCTTCAATCAATGACGGATAGACTTGTGAGGCACGTAACCTCCATCTGTGTACGTAGGGCTTAAACCCTTCATCCTCCTCTTTAGTCACGAGAGTCAAGTCTATACGAGTAGGGACATCTCCCATACCAAGCTTAGGCCCATCCATTTGCTCTTTCACTTTCATGACCAAAACAGCCAATTCCCCCAATCGTTCTTCCATGACGGTCAATCGGTGATCCTGGCTTTCAACTTTCGTGTGCAGCTCCAGTGAGAGTATATCACTCACAACTTGTGCTTGATCTATTGCTCCCAACTGCTGAAGTGAATTTAACACTTTTCTGGAGGCATAATTCAATTTTCTCTCAATGTTATCGAGTCAATCTATGACAGTTGATCCTCCCAACTTATCAAATTTTTCCTCATACATCCCCGCTGGGATAATTTCGTCGATTGTTATGAATGAATCCTCTTCCGAGGGGTCCTTTTCGGGTTCTTCCTTTACCTCATCCATGCCTCCCCTCCCGTCGGGCACTATGTCCATGGCGTCTACAAAGAAGCTGGGGCAGGCCGAGTACAAGACATTGAAGTTGTATCCCCCACTATCTTGCCCCAGGGTATCCATAATTTCTCCTCTCTTGAGGGCTCTACGGATAAACCTCCTATCTCCTTGACGGGTCTTTGCTAGCTCAAGCTCTTCTTTATCCAACTTTTCTTCTCCGAATATCATGCCTACCACTTGATGGTCCGGGAGTAGGTTTTGTTGCATATTCAGATCCATTTTATTGAACTCCAGGACCTGATTATCAATGAGGGCTTGGACCTTATACTTCAAAATAACACAATTGTCGACGTTGTGTCCCTTTGGTCTTGGCGGCTCCTTGGCAACTAACCTTCCCTCTAATAGCATAGGGAGTAGCTTAGACAATGGCCTAGGGAGTGGTGTGAACTACTTGGGAGGCAACTTCTTCTTCGGGGGATACGGCCTCTGTGCCAACCTTGATGTATTTCCCTGAGTCGGGGTGGAGTTAGAGAACTATTTTGGCTAAGGCGGGTTAGGCACAAAAGCCACGTCAACATTAGAATCCCTTTCCTTCTTAATCGGATACTGGCGTCTGGTTACGGCTTTGGGTGTTTTCCTTTTCCTCATTGCCCATTCGAGCCTCTCGATAACTTTTATGAGGTGCACGAATGTCTGGCACCTAGAGGTGTTCAATCTATCGAAGTATTTGTAAGGATGCGCCTTTAGAAATAAGTTCACGAGTTTATCCTCCGGGATTGATGGCTTAACTTACGTTGCCAAAGCTCGCCACCTTTGAGCGTAGGCGCGAATGGCTTCACTTTTCCCTTTCACTATCCTCAACATCATCCCTGGTAAGGGCCGTTGTAGTATTGAATTATACTGATGCAATAAGTCCTCTGCCAAATCATCCTAGCCATCATAGTCCTCCAGGTCCAACTCAATGAACCAAGCTAGAGTGGCACTCGCCAAACTCTCTTGAAACGTGTCCATCAACAGAGGAACGTAATCGGAGTAGTGCGTCATCTTGTACAAGTAATATTTCAGGTGAGCCCGGGGACAGCCTGTCCCGTTGTACCTCTTAATGAACTCTGGCTCATTGTAACAGGGAGGAACCTCTATCTTCGCGAAGGGGGATATCTTATTGAAAAGGGCCAGCTCATACCCTTGGCTGCTTAGGCACTCCTCTATCTTTGCGAGCCTCCTCACACCTTCCTCTGTCTTGCTCGCGAGCTTTTCCTTCTTTTCTATGTCCAACTCGATAAACACCGATGCAGTCTTAGGCGGTACATCGATATTTGGAACATGATCGGCTTTTAGGGCGTGAGGCTTGTCCGGGGCTTGGGTTGCGTTCGGAGTGTTGGACGAAGACGGGCGAGCGGACTGATTCTGATTAGGTAACTGGGCATCCTTCTCTTGGGCTGCCATCATCATGCCTTTCATCTCGACCAACATCGTAGCCATTGCAGTTACTTGCGTCACGAGGTTGACCACCCTCGGGCTCAGTTCCTCTTGCTTCATTCTCGTCCTCAAACGGGTTCTAACATGACCGTGTGCCGTTTTTGTGATTAATGAGTACCTATTTATGGTAAAGATAAGTTAGAACCACGGAAATAACTAAGAAAAGACTGAATCCTTTCAATCCCATGGTTTCTCGTGGTTAATGAGGAAAATGACTTCCATGCGGTCCTTAGCCTCGCACCGATTTTTTTTTTTGTCGTTCTCTAGGGAAAAACATGCTATTAAAAGAAGCGTAATCCATGACAGTTTTTGATAGGTCTAAAAGATGCCGTAATATGCATAAATGAAATCCGAACGAGTCTTTTACAAAGAAAGGCTCACGTGGAGCTTTTAACAAAAGTGCAGAATGTAATGCTCATATATTCTAAACTTGATGGGAATTTCTCTCTATCCAAGTATGAGGCATTTTGGGACTAAGGTCTCCTCAACTTCCTCAGAAAAATCTGGTCCCTAGTTATGAGTCTCCCCGTCTTCATAGCAATCTGGAAATCCGATGTCCTCGGCCACGTATGGCTCCACTCCAAGTACGTATGGAACTATGTATTTCGGCACGTAGGGCTCCACAAAACTGCGTCTGATCACCTTGAAGTACTGGATGTACTCTTGTGAAACTCTGTAGGTATCCATCTCGCCTTCGAAAGAGTCAGGCCATTCGATGTCTTGTAGCGGGGAATCATCCAAACTGTCCTTGATGTAGTTCACCTTGGCTAGAAATTGTTCCTTGATCTTCCCTAAGAGAACCCCAGGTGGTAAGTTAAATGAGAATACTCCCGGCCTCAGTGGTGGTGGGATCTCCTACAGGGCCCCAAACTGTCTGATGACACGTAGCGGGTAGTAGGCCATCCCTCTAGTGATGCCTAACAGTGGGATAGGATCCCCATTGTTGCAAGTAAGACGTGCCTTCGAAAGCTTTGGCCACCTAAGCCGCCATCGGAGTTACTTTGGATCTAAGGCTTCAAGGAATTCCTTCCATTTAACGAAGGAGCGATTATGAATGTTTGATTGAACTCGAATGAAAGATTTGAGTGGGTGAGTGTATTGGCTAATTTCATTGATGCCCATACGAAGGTGGAAATCTTTGACGTGGGATGTGAACACATGTAGAAGAGTCCAGATGAGGCTCGGAAGATGCCCTTGCCCTGGCTTTGCAACGGTTGAGAGAAATGATAGTCTCGGCTAGAATTAGATTGGAGTAGTCCCACCTGCAGTAGGCTTGCCTGGCGACTATAAACATCAGAGGGTCGAAAGTAACAGGAGAAATGGGGAACAAAACGAAGTTGAAGAAGGTTCAGACGAATACTCTGCCAGATTTGGTTCCTTTATCTGCGGGAAGGCGAGAGAATCTCTTTATGAGAAAGGATAATGGAAACCTACCCGAATTGCTTTTTAGGAGAGGTAAGATCTCAGATAGGTTGGTATCCAGGAATTTAGCTAAGGCGCTATGAGGTGCAAGTCCTATAGGTGCCTGTATGGGGCGAGGACAAGTGAACCTAACTCCGATGGCGGCACTATACTCCTCTAGTGTTGGCGCGAATTCCAATCCTTCTATGTTGAAGGTGACGGTGTCACAATTCCAACAGTGGGCCAAGGCTTGGATAAGACTGACTTAGCATTGTACTTGTATCAGATCCACCAGATATCCCAGCTTCTTCTTGACGAAACGACTGGTTTGCTTCGTTGAGGCCGTCCCACCAAGCTAGGAGCTCATCTCTAGGGACGATGATCACTTGGATGTCATTCCTCCCCATCGAGTCTAGAATATATAAATGATGATTGAAAATCAGTTGCCATAGATTACTTAAACATGCACGATGCAAATGTCATGTGTGCATGAACTGATTCAATTCCATACCTCTTTCGGTGAAATAAGAGTTAGATTCTCCTATTTGGGATCGAAAAGACTAAATAAGAGGTCTAATTAGAATTTCACCTAAAGGAGGTATGTAATCAACCAGGGTCATTCAGGTGATTAAAAGAAATGCCGATGTCACATTCCATTGATGAAAATGCGGGGAAAATCAAACTAAAAAGCATACAGCAGAGATAGATTCCTAATACATGCAAGTCTAAGGGATAGGATTGGAGTGGAGATCCGAGTGGGGAAACCCTATACATGAGTTCTAAAAAGAAGTAAAGCTATCAAATGGAACGTGACCACATCTTTCTAGAAAAACTCGCATGAGTTCAGCCTTCATGCCTCGAGTCCTAGAGTCTTCAGGGTCTTCTACTCCGCTCTTGGGCTCTCATCAGGTGGAGTCCCATGGAGATTAGGAAAGGATTGAGCCAGCTCATCCATCAAGTTTCCTTCGTCAGTAGGTGACGACTTCACAACCTTAGGTTTCTTCTTCAGGGTTATGCGCTTTGGGCGAGTCTTGATTGCAGGATGACGCTTCTTCTCCCAAGGTGCTAACATGGGCCGGTTCTTCTTGGCCAGGTGTTCCCTCTTCAGTCAAGCGTGCCTCTCTCTAGCCTGCAGGTTGCGGGTTTGCCTCTTGGTCTCGCTCATAAACTCTAGGTATTCATCAAACTCTTGCTTCTGCTGGATTCTGTACACATGGTGGTTGGTGTAGCAGTCGTTAGGTTGTCCCAAATTTCGTCCAGCCAGCTCTCGTCCATGCATGAATTGGGTCAAATTGAACCTAGTATAGGGGTTGGGCCACACCACCTTCTTCTCATGGCGGAAAGGCTCCAGATCCGACGAACTCATGGGATACATTGACATTCTATCATATCACTGGCATTGAATTTAATCACTTGAACGGGAATGTGCTAATATGCTTGTGTGCTTAAGATGTGCAAATATGCATGCCATGAACAGTTTAACATGTAGATGACAAATATAGCAAAAGAAGCAAGCTCGAAAAAGGGACGAACTTACCAATCGTTCCTTAGGAAAATAAGAAGAAAAATTTGGTTTTAGGTATACCAACCGTCCATGGACATGCGTATAAGACAAGTGAGGATAATACTCTAAAAATCAAAATGGGGGGTATGGAACCTGTAGAGGCTAGCGTTATCACCTAGAGGGGGGTGAATAGGTGATTTTAAGGAATTTTATGAAATTATTGCGGAATATAACTAATCTGCTCAGAACTTCATTCAGATAATATTATCTAGTAAGATCTGAGATTCCTTCAGAAGCAGAACTTCATTCAAACAATGCTACTAGGATAAAAAACATCAAATTAGTACATGGCATCCCTAATTAAGCCCTATTGCCTTAGAGAAGGGGTATATTAAGGTTTGGAAGGAGTTTGGGATGATTTGGAGGCAATTTACCCATTAGGAGAAAAATCGTCATTTTGGGAGATAATTTATCCAAAGAGGCAAAATTATCTATTTTGAAGGGATTGGAAACCCAAATCATCGAAAATAGGGTTGGCCAATTGAATGTGCCCGTTTCTCAATTTTCGAGATTTTCTGAAAATTTTCAAGATTTTTTTGGGGACAATTAGCCCATGAGGGCCAAAATTGTCATTTCAGGAAGAATCAGGAACCAAAATCACAAAATATGGGTTTGGCCAGTCAAGGTAGACCTTTTTCCATTTTCTGTGATTTTTGGAAATTTTTGTAATTTTTTTGAGACAATTTGCCCAAAAGGGAGCAAAATCGTCATTTTGAAAAGATTATGGAGAGCAAAACCGTCAAAAATAGGATTGATCAGTTAAAACGACCCACTTCCTAATTTTTGAGGCTTTTCTGAATTTTTGAATTTTTTTGGGATTTTTTTTCCAATTTTTTTAGAATTTGTTTTATGAATTTTGCAATTTTTTTGAATTTTTAAAATCATTTTCTGATTTTTTTAATTAATTTATAATTTTTTAATATTTTTCTGGTCCGGTTGGGTTGACCCGGCCCATGCCTCGTGAGCGCCTGGCCCGGACTGTGCGGGTCCGAACCGGTCTAGGCCTAAAACGATGTAGTTTTGCCAAATTTTTGAATTTTTCAAAATTTTAATGAATTTTATGATTTTTTTAATCGAATTATTAATCCTACGATCAGGATTGGGCCACGTGGCTAGCCCACGACCATCCGTCTAGCACTCAGATGAACGGCCACGATTGGGCGACGTGGCTAATCCGCTGCCGTCCGATCTGGAAAGTTAAAAAAAGAATTTTTAATTTCTGAAAAATATTTTTAATTTTCAAAAATTGAACGGACGGTCAGGATGGTGACGTGTGGCCAAACCTGTGCCACACAATCACAAACCATTTTTTTAATTTCGAAAAATCAGAATATTTTTGAAAATCATTTTATTTTTCTGAAAACTTCTAGATCGGGACACGTAGCGCAAGGACCATCATCGGATCTGGATTTTCTTTTTTTTTAGGCGACCATCCACTCCTCGCTGACATGGCCGCCACGTTGGCGCCACATCAGCGTTGATTGGTCAACTAAGGTTGACCAGTCAACTCCGTCACCGGAGAAGATGAACAGTGACCACCGGCGGTCACTGTCCCGGCCAGTGATCTCGCCGGAAAAATGAGACCGATGCCAAAATACTCAGGAAATCCTCCATTTCTGGTCTAAACCTAATCTACGCCTTCATAACATTAACATATGTGAGATTTGACTCGAAAATCACCCTAAAACTAGCTTGCACAACTCCGGCCGAAGCTATCTCCAACGAATCTTCATCCTAGCCATTTCTATTGTGAAACCAACCATTCCAATCATCAAGCAGCATCATGGAGGGTCAAGGGAGCTTACCTGACCAATCGAGGGGCTTCGGTTTCGTATGCAATGAGCTCACGAGCTCGAGATGGGTGTTCGGATTTAGGATTGGCTCAGTGGTTTTCATGCAATGACAATGCAAAACGAAGGTAGGTACGTGGTCAGTGGATGCTCAGGATAATCTTGAACCCAAAATCTCGAAGAAAATGCAAGAAACAGAGAGTCTGCCATTAACGAAGCTCTGTGAGCTCGAACATGGCATTGACCTGTTTCGAGGTCGTCGGCGAAGGCGAGTAGGTTAGGCTTGTTCCCTGGACCAAGGCGAAGCTACTGGCACTAACGGCATCGCTCGGCGTTGCCTGAATCGCTGTGTATCACTCCTCGTAGCTCTCAATTTTCTTGAGCTCCGAAAATGGCCATTGACCTCAGAATGGCTCGCCTCCCTCTCTCTCCATATGGTATTTGAATGCCTCTCGCAGAATGCTCTAAAATTATTCCGTTTCTGCGTGCACCTCTCTATCTCTCTCTTGGCCAGCCTTGCCAGCTCACTCACTCTTCCCCCCAACGGCCTATGTCCTCTCTCTCTCTCTCTCTCTCTCTCTCTCTCTCTCTCTCTCCCGAATAGCGAACGCGCGCGCCCCCGCTCCGTACGTCCGGCCATGTGCAGAAGATGACAAAGGTGAGATCTCGTGACATGAAGGGCGCGACGTCGTTCGGGCGTGAGCAGAGGAAAGGAGGAGAAATTGTAGAGGCTAGCGTTATCTCCTAGATGGGGGTGAATAGGTGATTTTAAAGAATTTTATGAAATTAATACGGAATATAACTAATCCACTCAGAACTTCGTTTAGATAATATTATCTAATACGATCTGAGATTGTTTCAGAAGCAAAACTTCGTTCAGACGATGCTACTAGGAAGATTTAAAAAATTCTCAGATGCAGCGCCGTGCTCACAACTACTTTCACATATACATAAGCAAAGAGATTAAGGGAAAGAGAATGTGCACAGAGGATTTATAGTGGTTCGGCTTTGTTTAAGCATACGTCCATTTTTTCACGCTAGCAGCCAATCGGTTGGATTCCACTAGATAATAGCTCAGAGGTTATAGTTAGTGATCTCTCTTGAGTCGAAAGACTTCCCGCCTAACACTCAACACTTGAATGTACACCTCTAAGTATTACAATGTATAGATCAGGGTGAATATAAAACGTTGAAGCTCTCACGATCTTGGAATTTTGAACTCTATTCCCTCTTAAGCCAACTTTTTTTCTCTTCGGCCTTGAGATATCCTTTTATATTTCTCCACCTCTAACTACCTGTTGTAAGGCCTCTAGAGGATAGCTCTCCACACTTTCCGTTTGGACGAGACTGTATCTCAAGAAGATCTCGTAGCCGTTGAGGTCGACAAAGGAAAGTGTTCCTCGTTGGATCAAATCGCCCATACAATCGTGATCCTGGGTTTCCATAGATGGAGTTCTTCATTAGGAAGGTCATGCTCGTCTCCCTTAATCCGCATCCTTGATTGATCTTCAAGATTGAGAATCTTCAAGAATGATCCAACACGATTACTAGCCGTTGTGACGATGTAATCTGTCAATTAAATCATCTTCAATTATATCTTTTGATATTCTGATTGTTGCCCATGAAATACTCTCTCAGAGCTTGAGCCTCATTCCAACGTCTGAGCTCCCCCGCTCAACGTCTGAGCATATGTTTCCAGATTCAATCCTGTGTATTGCACACCTACGGATAATCTGCAAATTAAGTATTTCATTGCATTAATTCAGATATAAGAGATCATGGATTATTTTGTTAACTTCAAAATCAATTAGGGGTTTTTCTCAACAATCTCCCCCTTTTTGATGATGACAAAACTATCATTATAAATATATCAAATGTTGTATAAGAAGGTGAGTAAAAAATGTTTTGTTACTCGAATAAATTTTTGCTAGATAATGATATATCATATAATGCATTAGCAAAAGATAAGTTCTAGGATAAAATAATTCAGAGTAAGATTCTGTTTCGTCTTCAGAACTTCTAAAACTTGTCTCAGAGCTTATGAAATCTAGCTCGTTTCTTAGAGTTACAGGTTTCAATTCGTTTTCGATCTAAAAATTTTAAGAGACTGTATCAGAGCATGAAACAGATATAGATTTCATTTGAAGGCTCAATACTTGAAGTCTCATATCCTGTATCAGAGCTTATAAGGTCTAATCCATTTCTCAGATTTTCAAGTCATTCATTTTAATTTCGATCTGAGAAACTTAATAGCCTATATCAGAGCATTATGAAAAACAGATTCAAACCGTAGATACAGATTTAGAGCATGGGTTCAAAGCAAATTCACATAAGTATATCGTTACTCAGAACTTGTATGCAGAATGACGTGAATCATTCTCAGAACCTATTCCTGTGATATTCTCAGAACCTGTATCATTCTCAGAACTTGTATGCATAGAATGACTTATGTCATTCTCAGAACCTGTTCTCCTTATATTGTAACTCTAATACTCGTACAGAATCTGTTCACCTTAGATTGTAACTCTGATATTTGTACAGAACATGTTCCTGTAAATGTTCTCCTTTTGCAGTAAATAATCAGAGATATTTATGTCTCTCCCCCTTTTGTCATCAGCACAAAAGGCATGGATCGAACTACTAAAAAGTATTCAATAAAGGCTTAATGAAGTTCAATCAACAAAATTTTGCAGGCCATATAAAATATTCAAGTATCCAAAATATTTAAACATTCAACCAAAACTCAAACACTTCAAGTCTTAAAAACAGAACTAAAATTGACGAAATAAGGGAGTGAAAAACGAGTTCTATTTTGGAGAGTTTGGGGCTGGAGTAAAGCTTGAAGGGGTTTGAGTGGATGGTGGGACAGAGTCTGAAGGGAGTTGCACAATAGCGAACTTGGATAGTTGGGCCAGCTTCAAGTTAATCCTTTCCTCCATTGTGTTCATCTTCCTTTATGCTTGTTCCATTTCAATGAAAGTTAGATGGAATTTCTTGTCCGTATCATCCCTTAGGCTTAGAGTTAGCAAAGTTAATTGATCTTTCATCTGAAGCATTTGAACACAGAGCTTAGTCTTTAGTTTTCTCAGATTGTCTTTGCACTCTTCTTGTTTGAACAGAATATCCCATAACTTCTTTGAATTCGAGCTTTCCTTTTGATTTTGTAAGACGCAGTAGCTACACCACTCCCCACGAGTCTTGACTCTTCTTTTCTATTCAATCTCATCATCTATCTCCTTATTCATTTGAGCAGATAATTTTTCCAAAGCTTTTATCCCTACTAAAATATAGCTGGGATCAAGATTTTTTTCCTCTACTATCATCTTTGCATACTCAACTCGTGCTATAGCCTACTCGTTCTATTGGAAAAATTTCAGAAGATCTTCAACACATAAGTCTTCTAAGTCTGAATCCTTAGAACTCTAATCTTCTATGCCATGAACAACCTTCCCTTGTAGTAAGGCGGCCTTTAATTCTTTTTCATTCAACTTAGATCCAAACTCCTGGACTTCCTCTTCAGAGATAAATCAATTATTCTTGATCAATGTTTTCATGGCATTTTCATGACCTCCCCTCAATCTCATACCATGAACAGCTTTCATGACAGCTCTAGCAAGTCTGATTTTTCTTTTTATATAGTAAGCAGCTTATTCAGCAGAGAAAGAATGTACCGTATTTATGAGCTATTCGGTCTCCTGTTTCATCTGATGCACAAGTGTTGGAGTGGATGAAGAAGGAACTTGAGTTGATGTAGAAGGCACAAGATCTGAAGGAAATTGGACTTGAGCAATCTTGGAACACTATTCCAGCTTTTGGTCAATTTCCATTCTAAAGGTGTCTGCCTTTTTGCCCATGTGTTCTACCTTCAAAAAGGCAAAACTTGTCTTTTCAGACACATTTTCCCTTAGCTTCATAAATTCTTGAATCATTCTGTCTTTTATTTCACCAACTTCTTGAAACATGGTTTTGTACAAGTCTTGGACTTGTAGTTTCAATTCGTTCTGATAGTTCAGAATGTCTTTGAGTAGTTCAGAGTTAGTAGTCTCACTCATCTCCTCTTCTTCTTCATCAGTCTGACTATTTGTGTGGTCAGTTGACTCCCCCTCAGGTTGTGCTTCTTTCACTTTAGCAGGTTTCATTTCATCTCCTGTACCATCTTCCCTATTTTCATTAAGGAAGGCCTGGTATTCATGCGCCATCTCCTTGTGATATATCTGTTCTTCTTCCAGGATTGCTCTTTCAGGCTTTGCTTCCATAAGAATTTTTCTTTCTTTCTGAATTTTCAGTATGAATTGCTTAAGTGTAAGATGATCCTTATTTTCGGAGTTACTCACGGTATACTTAGAGTGATCCGAGTGATTGTCCAGAGCAGTAGCTCCGATTAGAGCTTTAGGACTTGTAAGCCTCAGCCTGTCCGAGCGACAAATACTGGTTGAAGGTTTCTTTAAGGTAGAGGAATTTTTGGGTGCCATGAAGGATTTTGAAAAGAATCTCTTCGGGAAAAGAGATTTCGGGAGAGGAGTTGCAGAAGATGATTTTGAGAGTAACGAATTTAAGAAGGATTTTAAGTGTATAGAATGAAGATTTTATCTTTGCTTAAATAGGCTTTAGAGAGAGAGAGAGAGAGAGAGAGAGAGAGAGAGAGAGAGAGAGAGAGAGAGAGAAAATGTTTAGTAAGGAATGAATTATTTTGGAAACAAAACAAAATCGGAGATAACTTTTGATAATTTAAGGATTTGATATTCGAATTTCGAAAATAAAATATTTTGAGAAGATTTGGTAAATTAATTTTTGGAAACGAAATATTCAATCAATTCAATCAATATAATCACTTCAATCATAATATTTGATGGGATATTTAAAAAGATTGAGATTGCGCTTACCTTAGTTGTTGCAAAAAATAACTACTTACGCGCCAAAAGTTTGAACGTTTACACCTGATGTGAGTGTTGTTCAGATGATGACCTACTCAGATGATGCGTTCGTTCAAAGGTTTCATTCAAGCATCTGTATCTCCTCAGATGATGCTTTTGATTATCCTCAGATGTTGAGCAAATTCTGAAGCTTTGCTTCAGATGTTGAATTTTCTCAGATGTTGCGTTTTGCTCAGAAGCATATTTTAACCTGTCTTGAAGACAACTTAAACATGCATAATAGTAATACCCAATTCTTGTCTAATATATTCAAAAGAATTCCTATCGATGGGCTTTGTGAATATATCAGCTAATTGATGCTTCGAATCAACAAATTGAATATTAACATCTCCATTATGCACATGATCACGAATGAAATGATGTTTAATTTCAATATGCTTAGCTCGAGAGAGCAAAATTAGATTCTTTGTGAGGTTGATTGTACTGGTGTTGTCACACTTGATTTCCACATTTGAGGTTTCAATACCAAAGTCCCTCAATTGTTGTTTCATCCATAAGATCTGAGTACAGCAACTCCCAAAAGAGACATATTCAGCTTCTGCGGTTGATAGTGCCACAGTGTTTTGTTTCTTTGAATGCCAAGACACTAGCATGGATCCTAGAAGTTGACATGTTTCTGAGGTTCTTTTCCTGTCTAATTTGCAACCTGCAAGATTAGCATCTGAGTAGCCCTGTGAAGTAAGTTCTGAGGTCTTTGGATACCACAATCCGATATTAGGATTGGTTCCAATATATTTTATGATCCTCTTTACTGCAGACAGATGAGATTCCTTAGGATCTGTTTGAAATCTGGCACACATACACACACTAAAGATGATGTCAGGTCTAGAAGCATTAAGATATAATAGAGAATCGATCATGCTTCTTTATAGCTTCTGATCAACCTGTTTGCCATGTTCATCCTTATCTAGCTTGGATGAAGAAGACATTGGTGATTCAGTTTTCTTATAGTTTTCTTGACCAAACTTTTTCACAATTTCCTTCGCATACTTCTCTTGATGTATGAAGGTTCCTTGTTCTATTTGATTCACTTGAAGTCCAAGGAAGAAAGTGAGTTCTCCCATCATGCTCATTTCAAACTCGCTCTGCATGATCTAAGAGAAATTCTTGCAGAGTTTTTCGTTAGAAGAACCAAATATGATATCATCAACATATATTTGAATGAGCAAGATATCTTTACCTTCCTTTTTGATAAATAGAATTGTATCTACTTTACCTTTTTCAAAACCTTTATCAACAAGGAAGTTACTTAATCTCTCATACCAGGCTCGCAGTGCTTGTTTGAGTCCATACAGAGCTCTCTTGAGTTTATAGACATGATCTGAGCTCTTTGGATCTTCAAACCCTCGTGGTTGTTCCACGTATACCTCTTCCTTGATGTAGCCATTCAAAAATGCGTTCTTGACATCCATCTGATTTAGCTTGAAGTCGTTGTAGCAAGCATAGGCTAGGAGCAATCTAATAGATTCCAGTCTTGCTATGGGAGCATACGTTTCATCGTAGTCAATCCCCTCCTCTTGAGAGTATCCCTTGGCTACGAGTCTTACCTTATTTCTTGTAACTTTGCCTTTATCATCCAACTTGTTTCTGAATACCCATTTAGTTCCAATGATTGAATAATCCTTGGGTCTGGGCACAAGTTCCCAGACTTCACTGAGTTTGAATTGATGTAACTCTTGTTGCATTGCTTCAATCTACTTTTCGTCTGCAAGAGCCTCTTTAATTCCTTTGGGTTCTACTTCAGATACAAGTGCAAAAGCATTTATGGCATTCTTGAATTTGGATTTGGTCTTGATTCTATCTTCTATATCTCCGATGACAAGATCTGTAGGATGATTGGATTTGTATTTCCAGTTCTTGTTTCTACTGTATTGTTCATCTTCTGGAGAATGATCTTGGTTTTCGTTCATAGATGATGTAGCAGTTTGAGTATCATTGATGTTCTGAGTCATTTCAGATAATGTTTTGTCCTCAGATGATGAAGCCTGCTCAGATGATGGATTCTTCTCAGATGATGTGGTGATTTTAGCGCCTATCTTCTAAGTGTCATTTGCATCTTCAAACCTCACATTCATTGATTCTTCAACTGTTCTTGAGCTCTTGTTGAAGATTTTGTATGCTTTGCTTAAAGTGGAATATCCAAGAAATACGCCTTTGTTTGATCTTTCATCAAACTTACCTGGCCGATCATTCGAATTCTTGAGGATAAAACATTTATAGCTAAATACATGAAAGTATGCTATGCTTGGTTTCTTGCCTTTGTAAAGCTCATAGGGGGTTTTCTCAAGCAATGATTTCAGAAAAACTCAATTTATGATATAGCATGCAGTAGAAACAGCTTCTGCCCAAAAATGAGAAGGAGCTTTGCTTTCAATCAAGAGTGTTCGAGCCATTTCTTATAAAGATCAATTTTTCCTTTCAACTACTCTATTTGTCTAAGGAGTATAAGGAGACAAAAAATTATGTTGAAAACCATTTTGATCACAAAGGTATGCAATATTTGGTTTTCAAATTCTCCCCCATGATCAGTTTTGATGCTGGAAATTGAATAACCTTCTTCGTTTTGAACTTTCTTTGAAAAACTTTCAAAATATGAAAATGCATCATTCTTATGTGCAAGGAAGAAAATCCAAGTAAATCTAGTATAGTCATCTACTATTACCAGACAATACTTTTTACCTCCAATGCTCTGGGTTCTTGTTGGTCCAAAGACATCCATGTGTAAAAGTTGCAAAGCACGGTTAGTGGAAACTTAATTTATTGACTTGTAAGAATTTCTTACTTGTTTTTCAAGAGTGCAAGCGTCACAAAGTTTTGCTTGCTTAAATTTAGCATCTAGGAGTCCTCGCACAAGTCTTTTTGAGGAAAGATTTGAGATTTGTTTGAAACTTATGTGTCCCAGCTTCTTATGCCAAAGTTGAGTCGTCTTTGACTTATATTAGACATTTCACATCCTCAAATGATGTATCCAGAAGATACATATTACCATGTCTGTGTTCGGTGAATGAGCACTTGTTATCCCGACTAACACCTGAGCATATATCCTCCGCAAAAGAGATTTTATATCAAAAATCACACAATTGTCTTATGCTAATAAGATTGAAATTCAAACCCTTAACCAATGAGACGTCATTAATGAAGAGGTTGCCAATCTTTATGGTTCTTTTGCCAATAATTGTTTCTTTGTTGTTGCCGCCAAAGGAGACACTTCCTCCATCAAATTTAGTAAGATTGATGAATATTTTGGAATCTCCAGTCATGTGTCTAGAACACCCACTATCAAGGTACCATTTGTTTCTTCTTTTCATTGGTATCTGCAAACATCAAAGGAATTCAAGTTTTCTTTGGTACCCAAATTTGTTTGGGTCCTTTTGGGTTAGTGAAGTTTGCAAATCTCAAAATATCTCGTGTTGGTCTCCAGATCTTAGGACAATAACTTCTGGAATGCCTTGGATCAGTGTAGTTTATGCACTTTGAAACGTTCTGTCATTCAGATCTTATAAATTGCTTATGAAACTGATTTCTATACGCGTGTTTCGAAGGTCTACTTCCGAGTCTTTCTTTTACCTTTGAAAAATCATTTTTCAATTCACTTTCCTTTTGAAAATCAAGTCTAGACTTATTGTAGTAAGGAACTTGTATAGCAATAATATGTTGTAAAGTTTTTGAACTAGAGAAAAACTTTTTATTGATATCTGAAATTTCCTTTTTCAAATAATCATTTTTCTTTTTCAAAGAAACGTTTTCCTTTTTCAAAGATTTGTTTTCGATTTGCAAATCTTCATTTTTCTTAGAAATCAAATTTGATCTTTCCTTGATTTGAGAAAATTCACTTTCGAGAAAATTTATTTTATCTTTTTGAGAAATATCATTTTTCTTTAAATAAGCATTTTCCTTTTTCAATTCAGAAAGCCTTTTAAGAGCAATTTTATAATCTGAACATAATTCATCTATATATTCAGATACCTCAAAAGGAATGTTAGTAAAAGTTACCTTAGATTCATCCTCAGAGTCTGAGATGACCATTAAACAGATATTGGCAAATTCCTCATTACTTTCACATTCTGTGTCGCTCCAAGTTTCAGCTTTTAGAGCTTTCTTGAAATTTTCATCCTTTCCTTTCTTCTTTAGAAGAGGACAATTTAGTTTGATATGCCCTCTCTTTTTTGCATTCATAGCAAATCACATCTTTGCTTTCGTCTTTGTCACCAGATGATCGTCTCAGATCATGTTGCTTGAAATCTCTTTTGCCTTTGAAATTTTTTCTTTTCTTGCTATTCTTCTGAACCTCTTGACCATGAGTGCTAGTTCCTCATCGTCTTCATCTTCAGAGTCTGAGACATCAGAATCAGCATTAGATTTCAAAGCAATGGATTTCTTATCTCTCAATTGAGTTTCCTCATTGATTCTTTCATTCTCGTAGGATTCAAGAGTTTCAATGAGTTCATCTATGGACAGAGGTGAGATCCTCTGAGTCTCTCGAATGGAAGTTTTGATATTGTCCCATTCTTTTGTGAGTGCCCTTAGGAGTTTATTCACTCGCATCGGTCCAGACACAGGTTGCCCATGATAGGTGAGACCATTTACTATTTCAGTGAATCTGTCGAACATTTCTTTCACCGTTTCATTAGGCTTTATCTTGAAAGCTTCGTACTGGCCGAGGAGTATCTTGACTTTAGTCTCCTTGACTCTGTCTGACCCTTCGTAGGTTACATAAAGCTTGTCCCAAATCACCTTTGACAAGGAACAATCTGCAGTACGTTTGTATTCAGTGGGAGATAGTGCACTGTAAAAAGAATAAATAGCCTTAGCATCTAGAGCATCTCTCTTTGCTAATTCAGTGGCAGTTAGAGCAGTTGTGGAAGTGGTGTTGGTGTTGTCCCCTGCATTTGATCCACCTGAAGTACTTGCAGATGGGTCAACACCTCTTTGAACAACATCCTAGATCTGCGGGTCTTGGCATCTGAGATATGCCTTAAATTTATTTTGCTAATCACTATACTCTTTTCCTTCGAAGTAAGGTGGTCTGTTGTTACTTCCGCCTTCAATCCATGTAGGAGAAAAATTGCTAGCCATAAAGATCGTTAGCTCAGAAGTAATAACACTTTAATAAAAATATGAGTACCAAGCTCTAATGCCAATTGTAGAGGCTAGCGTTATCACCTAGAGGAGGGGTGAATATGTGATTTTAAGGAATTTATGAAATTAATAATGAATATAACTAATCTGCTCAGAACTTCGTTCAGATGATATTATCTAGTAAGATCTGAGATTATTTCAGGAGCAGAACTTCATTCAAATGATGCTACTATGAAAATCTAAGAAACTCTTAGATGCAGCACCGTGCACACAACTACTTTTACAGATATGTAAACAAAGAGATTAATGGAAAGAGAATGTGCATAGAGGATTTATAGTGGTTCGGCTTTGTTTAAGCCTACGTCCACTTCTTCACGCTGGCAGCCAATCGGCTGGATTCCACTAGATAATAGCTTAGAGGTTACAGCTCAGTGATCTCTCTTGAGTCGAAAGACTTCTCGCCTAACACTCAACACTCGAATGTACACCTCTAAGTATTACAGTGTATAGATCAGGGTGAATATAAAACGTTGAAGCTCTCACGATCTTGAAATTTTGAACTCTATTCCCTCTTACGCCAACTTTTTTTCTCTTCGGCCTTGAGATGTCTTTTTATACTCCTCCACCTCCAACTACCCGTTGCAAGGCCTCTAGAGGATCGCTCTCTAAACTTCCCGTTTGGATGAGACTGTATCTCAAGAAGATCTCATAGCCACTGAGGTCGATAAAGGAAAGTGTTCCCCGTTGGATCAAATCGCCCATACAATCGTGATCCTGGGTTTCCATAGATGGAGTTCTCTATTAGGAAGGTCACGCTCGTTTTCCTTAATCCGCATCCTTGATTGATTTTCAAGATTGAGAATCTTCAAGAATGATCCAGCTCGATTACTAGCCGTTGTGACGATGTAATTTGTCAATTAAATCATCTTCAATTATATCTCTTGATATTCTGATTGTTGCGCATGAAATACTCTATCAGAGCTTGAGTCTCATTCCAACGTCTGAGCTCCTCACTACGTCTGAGCTCCCCCGCTCAACGTCTGAGCTCTTCAAACAACGTCTGAGCTCAATACAACATCTGAGTCCCTCAGAACATCGTCCGAGCATATCTTTCCAAATTCAATTCTATGTATTGCACACCTACGAATAATCTGCAAATCAAGTATTTCATCGCATTAATTCAGATATAAGAGATCATGGATTATTTTGTCAGCTTCAAAATTAATTAGGGATTTTTCTCAACAGAAATCACGCACGCCTCTGGTGTGCTGGTGCTAAAGAAGGAAGATGATGAATAGTGCCGATTGTCGGGTTGGGTCGGCTCAACCTGGCAGACCCGGTCACTCAAAATTCATCAAATTAGGCTATAAATTCACTATTTTTCATGAAATTGAAGCCAAAATTGAGTTTCCCATCGTGGATTACATCTAAAAATGAGGTTTTTGTGAAAAATACACTTGGAATTGCACAAAAACTCTAAATTTGGATTTGACCCGAAATTGAATTTTGGGTAATTGGGGACCCTAATGACCAAAACATGCCAAACCAACCCCACCAATGGATTTTGGAAGGGTGAAAAATTTAGGATAGAGGGTTCGGATTTTCATGGGTACCCCTAGAAAAATTTTAATTTCATTTTTGGTGATTTGGGGACTAAATTGAAAAGTAAAACTTCAATTAAGCCCCTCTTGTCAAAATTGAGCAATTCTTTGTACAATTGGCCAAAGATGCAAATTGAGCTATTAGAGGGCAATGTCAAAACTCATAAAAAGTGAAAAAAATGAAAATAAAATGACTCAAATTGTATTTTTTTAAGCCCGATTCGAAATTACATTTGTGAAGGAACACACAATCCCGAACTGGATTTTTCAAATTTAAACGAGCCAACATGAGAAGGGATTTAAAATAAAAATATTGGATATTTTTCCATATTTTTTCGGCCACAAAATTTATTTTTTGGGATTTTTTGGGTATTTTCTTAATATATGAAAAATATTAAAAATATCAAAAATACCAAAAATTATTTTTTGTTCAAAAATGGTTCCTTAGGCTTGGCCAAGGCTTCCAAAGTTGATTTTGAAATTTTATAAATTTTTATGAATTTTCTATTAATTTTCTAAGAAAAAAGATGATTAAAATTCAGGTGTCAACAATGGTCTCTTATATCTGAGTTAATGCGATAAAATACTTATTTTGCAGATTATCCGAAGGTGTAGGATACATAGGATTGAATCTGGCCAAAAGGGCTCAGATGTTGTCTTAAGGGACTCAGACACTGTGTCGACCTCAGACGTTGAGCGAGGAGCTCAGACGTTGGAATGATGCTCAAATTCTGAGAGAGTATTTCATGCGCAATGACTAGAATATCAAGAGATATATTCGGGATGATTTAATTGATATATTACATCATTACAATGGCTAGAAAATCGAGCTGGATCGTTCTTGGAGATTCTCAATCGTGAAGATCAATCACGAACGCGGATTAAGGAAGACGAGCGTGACTTTCCTAATGAAGAACTCAATCTATGGAAACCTAGGATCACGATTGTATGGGTGATTTGATCCAACGGAAATTCTTTCTCTTTTATCGACATCGATGGCTACGAGATCTTCTTGAGATACAGTCTCGTTCAAACGGAAAGTTTGAAGAGCGATCCTTGGACGCCTTAAGGGACTCAGACACTGTGTCGACCTCAGACGTTGGAATGATGCTCAAGCTCTGAGAGAGTATTTCATGCGCAATGACCAGAATATCAAGATATATATTCAGGATGATTTAATTGATATATTACATCATTACAATGGCTAGAAAATCAAGCTGGATCGTTCTTGGAGATTCTCAATCGTGAAGATCAATCACGAACGCGGATTAAGGAAGACGAGCGTGACTTTCCTAATGAAGAACTCAATCTATGGAAACCTAGGATCACGATTGTATGTGTGATTTGATCTAATGGGAATTCTTTCTCTTTTATCGACATCAACGGCTACGAGATCTTCTTGAGATACAGTCTCGTTCAAATGGGAAGTTTGAAGAGCGATCCTTGGACGCCTTGCAACGTGAAGTTGGAGGTGGAGGAGTATAAAAGGACATCTCAAGGTCGAAGAGAAAGTTGGCGTGAAAGAGAACAGAATTCTAAATTCCAAGATCAAAAGAGCTTCATATTGTACATATACCTTTGATCCACACTGTAAAACTTAGAGGAGTGCATTCGAGTGTGAGTGTTAGGCAGGAAGTCTTTCGATTCAAGAGATATCACTGAGTTGTAATATCTGAGCTATTTACTAGTGGAATCCAGCCGATTGGCTGCCAGCGTGAAGAAGTGGACGTAGGCTTGAATAAAGCCGAACCACTATAAACCCTATGTGCAGTTTCTTTATCCCTTATTCTCTCTTTTTATATTTTGTGATAATAGAACTATGCACGCTGCCTATTCTGAAATTGTCTCAAATTTTACTTGTGTTCATTATTTGAGGGTTGAACTGTGTGTTTATTTGTTCACATTTCCGCACTGACTTCCAAAATCCTTTGAAATCACCTATTCATCCTCCTCTATGTGATAACGCTAACCACAACATAAGCCTATAACTTGACTTAGGTTTAATTTCTCATCTATTTACGAAATAACCCCTAACTTAATTTGCGATTTAGTCCCAGAGGGGGTGAAAGTTCTGGTCGATTTAGTCCATGTCCACGTGGAATTCGGCCAGCCCTATTGCATGGGCTTGGCCAAATTCTGGCCCGTCTGCGGGCTTAATTCCAAGCCTTATTTGCTTAATGGACTTTAATATCTAAGACCCTTTTCCTAATAGGCTTTTAAAGGGACTGAATTAAGCTCAAGTTAGGCCAATTGAGGCCCTATTGATCAGAATTTACGGCCACTATATCCCCAGTGGCCTGACTGAATTTTCCATTCAGTACGGGTCTGATCAACACAAAATCAATTCCGGTCCGTTCGCCTCCGCCGGTCTAATTCCGGTGCAGACTAAATGCATGTTCCTAGTACTATATGGATGCTGCTAAAACTATATGCAAATTGATTAAAATTATTTTTGGTTAGGGGTTAAGGTTAGTCCTAATTTTTTATGCAAATGATAACTAAATGAGGTCGTCACAAGGACGAAGGGCAGAAAGGTAAAATTGACGAGTACGCAAAGCCTATAGAAACCAAAAGATCAACCAACCCCCAAACTAAAACCTTGGTTTTAGGGTTCGTCGGACATGCTCAATCTGGAACGAGGCTTTCTCTCTCCTCCGCGATTTGATGTGAAGCCTGTTTTTCACGATGATCCTAAAACGCCGTCAACCATTCTCTCTCGCTATCTCTCTCTCTGATGGGTCTGCCTCAATCTCTCGACTGCTTGAGAATCTGCCTCTTCTTCTTCTTAGGCTTCTTCTTCTTGTTCCTCATCTTTTCTGATGATTGAAAATCGCCCCCCTGTCGCTGTTGGACTTGGACTGTGCGACCCAAATCTGACCTGAGCAGCGGAGATTTTGTTGAGAATGTTGATGGCCGCGGGCCCAACCGGAAAAAAGAGTGGTTATTTTTTTTATATGTTAAATATGTCTTGAAATTTATGTACTCGGCCCGGTTCATCACCCGACTCAACATATTTTTTGCGCGGTCCAAAAAGTGGAGAGAAAATTGAGATTTAGTTCGTTTCGTGGAGGGTCGGCTCAACCCGGAGCAAGCGTACAAATCTCTGTGGGGGTGCGAACAGATCTCTATGGGGGTTCGGGGACTACGCCCTCGAGAATTTTTTTGGGACTCTTTTTTATACTGTTGCTAGGGTTGTAATCAGTACTCTCTTCATTTCATAGTGGAACCTTATTTTGCCTTGCCCATGGACGTAGATCACCTTGATCGAACCACGTAAATCCTTGTGTTCTTTGTTTATTTTTTCATGTTTGTTACAACATTTTATTATCAGAACCGAAAACTAAATCGAAAATATACAAAATTTCGGTGCAGTTAGGTTCGATTTCGGTCTTCCGGTTCAATTTTGACGTAAAATTTCATTTGTCTAGTTGACAGTACAACCAAGTCAAGCTCTCATGTCATGTCGTGCCAGAGATTGACAATCTTATGCATGTTGTAAAACATTGATTGCGTGAAGACATACATTCGTGTTTTGACGTGAATCCAAAGAGGCATGACAAGGCCAACTTCGATGTTTTGTGAGGTTATGTTTTTTTATTTTATTTTATTTATATCTCATTAACTAATTCCGGATAATAAAGAGCAGACTCATTTTATTACAACTGAAATTTCATAGAAATATACTTCACCCATGGTCGAGTAGAAAATTAAAAAGGCACTATTTATTAGTTGAGGAATGAAGCCACAGAGGCATTACATAACTCGAGTACCTTTGTTTAACTATAAAAAGGGAAAATTTCCAACTTTAGTGCAATGATTAGGTCTTCTCGCAACCCTGAGAGCATGAATCCGCACAAGCTCGAACTTTCTTCACGTCCATTCCAACTTTCTTGGTGTCTGCATGAGTTCAAAAATGAAACAAGAGATTAAAAAAGTCACTCACATTGAAATTGAAATTGATTTTTTTTTTTAAACAAAAGCATACATATCGAAGTCCAAGAAAATGAAATGATTAAGTGCGCAACCATCCCCTCATAATCAAATTTTATCAATGAAGCACTAATAAAGGAAACAAAATTATACAATGGCTTTCATGATTTTATGGATCTCATAAGAAGCTACGTTATATCTTCGATCTCAATGCGAAAATTATTACCTGGATGGTAGTCAAGGCAAGTAGACAAGAAACAACCGACACCGCAGTGCTCTGATGCCGTAGATGTTAAGGACTTGCTGTCCAGATGCAGGAAGCAATCTAGAATGCATCTAGATAGGTCATCAGACGCGATACAGGGAATTAAACAACTCCAGTTCGCATCGGCACCGATGGATGACCACAGTATTAGAGCTGCCACGAGCATCATCGACCCCATTCTCTTGGATGTTGTTACCTCCATGGCTATTCCCACCTAAACTGTTCTTAGCCCCTCTTTCTCTCTCTGAGTCTTGACAGCTTTGTGACCTAGTGCAGAGATGTGTTGAGATTAACCAGTGTTGCACATTTATATACTTGGCGATTCATTCAAGTTGCTAAATGAGTTGATGACTAGAAACCTATGTAGAGGAGAAAGATTATCCTTTCCATTTAATGGGGATATGCTTGAGATATTGTAATAATTTCTTCTTATATGGGGCACTTATCAAATTTAATCTCATCAATAAATGACGACATCAGGTTCATGCCTTAATGCCATGTCAGTTAGCCTAATGTGCATTGAAGATAATCAAACAGATCATGCTGCATTTGTAATCCTAGCGCATTGATGAGATATTGATGAAGTCAGTTACTAATGATTGCTATAAGTAACAGATGCATAAATAAAACTAACCTCATCAATTAACTATTGGTGCCGAAGATGTCACCCCCGTTGGATTAGTTATCCGAAATCTTTAGATTCAGAGATTGATTATAGTGAGAAGACGAACAGAAATGGTGAAAAAGTTGATGATTTGTTCGAATAGCTCAGTTCTAGTAAGATGATCCACATTTATCGGGATAAGTTCACCTGGAGTGCCATAAATTTCATATTATGTTCACTTGAGTGCCATAAAATCAATCAATTGAGTGCCATTTCCGACAAATCGTCCTACATGGATTTTTCTTATTTTTATTTATTTTTTAGTTACACGTGGATATTTTTATTATTTTGTATTATCTTTTTGCTGTCGCTGGCCAAGGGAAAAAAAATCAAAGAATTAAAATTTTCAATATTAAAAAATTCCAGAAAACATTAAAAAATTCAAAAATCGCATGAGGAAAATCGTCAATGGCACTTAAGTGATTGATTTTTCAAATTTGTGATACTTAAGTGAGCAAAAGAAGAAGTTGTGACTCTCAAGTGAACACTGTACGAAAGTTATGGCCTTCCAGGTGAATTTATCCACATTTATCTCTCCTCAATGATCGAGCTAGTAGTAAATCTATCAAAATAGGTCTCTAACCCATTCATTACCCCAATTATGTTGAAACGGGTCATATATGGGCCACCTCAGATTTTTATGGCCTAGCCATAAAGAAACCTAAGAGAAAAGGCCCAAAATAAATTAATCTTAATGGCTTCGAATGTGTTAGCATCTTTTCATGCTAACTTTTCGGCTACGTTTAGTCGTCTGGATTCCTAATCAGTATAGGACTGGATAGTATATGATATGAAATCTAGGGATTTTACTATATCCTATCAAATGTTTAATTATTTGCAGTAATATAATCGTATATTTTCACATAATTTCTTATCCATTGTTTGGTATGAATGGCATATCATCATAATGAACCTAAAATTGCACAAACAAAAATGGTAAGAATCTCTCATGACACTCTTGCCTACTTCATTTTTATTTTCTTATATTATTAGTATTTTTCCATCTCTTTTATAATTTCTTTTCATTTTTATTTGTTTTCCCCTTCTTTCATTCTCTAATAAACTTTTATTAAATAGTAACTATACCAATATGCCTAAAATATCTAAAACATGTAATAGATAGAATACTAATTATATTAATCTTTATATGTTTAACTGAATATCTAACATAAGATAGAAAGAACTTTGAATATATAAATAAAAATAGAAATAAATAAAAACAAAATTGTTGTTATTTTTTTTCTTATTTTGTTTATATTAGCATTCAAACATTATTTTAATTTCATTAATTTAAGAAGTTTGTTATTCGAGAAAAATAACTTTTATATTATGGATATTATAGATCCTATCTACCTTTATCCCACATCTCCTATGCGAGATTTTTATCCGAGTTATATCCCTTTTAAATCCGACTTTATCCTGTCTTGGGCAGGAACAAAATAGGATATGATAAATTTATCATATCTTGAATTTTATCATGACTACCAAATATAGCCTTCGTTCCTCTTCGCCAAATAAGACTCACTTCGATTACATGGATCGACTTGGCCACCGCCTATCTTTGGCTTCGCCATCGCCCATCTCTGGTGGCCCTCTAAGGAGCGGAACACCTCCAAGGGCAAGCACTGCTTTAGCCTCAAGAACATCGGCAACATTTGCCTCTCTGAACATCTTCACGTCACTTTTGTTTCTAGGCTCAAGCAGCTCTTTTCGCTTTGAGAGAAGGCTGTTGACACCTAGATTTTGGTTAAATCATTTAGGAGAAATTGCATAAAAAATTAGATACTAACATTAGTCTCTAGCAAAAATAATTAAATCATTTTTCATATAGGTTGTATTTTAGTATAGTTTTAATTTATGCATTCATACATTTGCATTTAATTGGACTGACGGCGGAAACAGAATTGAAATTGACGCACGGATAGACCAGAATTTATCTGAAAATTTTGGCTAGCAAAGGACCATATGTGCCGAAAATTTCAAGTGTCTTAGGGCCTATTTTAGGCTTAATTCAGATCATTTAAGATTAATCAATTAGAAAGACCGTTGATCAAAAGCTTAATTAAATGAAAATAGGGCTGATTAAGACTAGAAAAAAGCGATCAAACCCGCAATGGGCAAAGGAATTTCAGTTAGCCCATTCACTAAGCTTGGCCGAAATTTTCAATGAGTTTGAGACTCAATTTAATGCAATTTGACCCTTCAGGACATAATTTAAATCATATTTTGATGCTGGATTTATTTTGCAAATAATAAAAAATCCAGAGCCCCTAGCTTGCAAACATTTTGTCTATGAATACAACTACATCGACTATTATTCAGAAAATACTCGAAGAAAAGAGTTGAGAGAGAGGCGAGTCCGCCGGCAACAAGGGCGTTCTTTGGCTGCCTTTTTCCCAGCGGTTTTCGGATCTGTAACTGTGGTTCTTAACGGCAGTTTTCTTCCTTTCCTTGCGATTTCTGGAGCTATGACTGTGGTTTTCTGATCTGTCCTTGCCGTTTTTGCTTCTGTTCCTGCGGTTTCTTCATCTGTCTCTGTTGTTGCCGAGAAGCAGAACTACCATCACGAGTTGCTGCTGTTGCCAAGGAGGCCACACAATTATACTTCACGGACCCAATTGATACACACGGCCAGAGAGATACGAACGAAAGAGAGGAGAGAGAAGAGATGAAGGATTCTTTTGGGGTCTTCTCCCTCTAAAGATGTTTATACGAAGAGAAAAAGGGATAAGGAAGAAATTCCTGGTGGTCTCTGTTCGTGTCCTCCGGTGCTTAACGTGTCCCACCTCCATCATAGCCTTGCCGTCCTGCTGCCTCACACCAACATCCGCTGCAGCCGCGAGTTCCCCCAACGCCGACACAGTCTCTGCTTGTCCAGACGAAGCTGCTGCACCGGCGTGATCCATCACCAACGAGATCAGTCCGCGAGATGCTCACCAGCACAAGTAGGCTGCGAGAGCCCGACCGCGACCTGTTGTGATCGCCGACACGACACCGCCGTCTCTGACGTCGCCACTGTTGCCCAAGCCGCAAGATCATCGCTCATCCATATCAGCCTCGACGAAAAAAATCGTCTTTTTTCTCCGCAGGTTTTCCGGTGAGGATCGCGACACCTAACCTCCGAGCCGCAAGTCGTTGAGTTCCATGAGCAATCGCCACCTCTCGACGAGGCTGTTGTCCTCTCGACGAGGTGTTGTCCTCCCGACGTCCAGCCACAGCCGTCACGACGACCAAGGCGAGCGACTGTCTTGACAAACTGTCGTCCTTGTCATGATCCCTGCACCGAGGAGTGTGCACTTGCCAATCCAACCAGCCACGCCTCTGCTTTGGCATCAATTTGGGACGACGCTGCTGCTCCAGTGATACCGGCCACTTTTACCATTCTCGAATCAGCCCTGTGTCGCAACCCGTTGGAGCGGAGATGTTCGTTTTTTTGTTGTCTAGATAATTGATTGCCGAAGCCCATTTTAGAAGAGATAGAGAACTCGGCGCGGGTCCTCCCAAGACCCATACCAAATTGCGACGGGAGTTTATTTTTAAATCGAGATCGACCTTAGTGTGGTCGGGTGACAAGTGTTAAGTGTACATGCCATCGGAATCGCCACCAATCTATTTTTGGAAGGTAGATTGGAAACCCTACCGAGTTGGTTGGGAGATTCCGTTCAGTTCTGCGAAAACCAGAGAAGAGGGTCTGGGGATTTAGTTACGCCAATGTTGCGATTGACGCTCTTTCGATATCTAAGTTGGGTGATTTTCCTAACTACGATTTCATGCAGATGTGTCGGGATAAGGTAAGCTCTAACGTCTAAAAGGCTCATACAGATGGGAGTACTAGCCTATCAATCACAACTAGTGAGAATAAGTGCGTAGATCAAGTAAGCAGAACATGCAGATAAATCGCATTACGTCATCACATGGCATGCCTAATGAAGCCCTAAAGGCTTAGGAAATGTGCCATTAGTGTTCAGGAGTGATTTGGGAAAGTTTGGGACAAAATATCTAGAGGGGCAAAACGGTCATTTTTGGAAGGTTTGAAAATCAAAAGCAACAAAAATGGGCAAAACGGTCATTTTTTTTTTGGTGATTTTTAAGAATTTTTCTGAATTTCTCTAATTTTTTTCTAATTTTTTTAATGAATTTTTCCTATTTTTTTTTTAAATATTTTAATCATTTTTTTATTTTTATTTTTTTTTCTGAATTTTTTAATATTGTCCGGACCGGGTCAACCCAATCCACGCCTCTCGGGCGCCCGACACTGACCGCTAGGGTCTGGGTTGGTCTACAAAAACGACGTAGTTTTAGGAAGATTTTTGAATTTTTGAAAAAAATTGGATTTTTTTTATATGATTTTCCATTTTCCCGCCGGATTTAAGATCAGACGCCCCAAAATCAGCCACGTGTTCAAATACTAGTCGCCGGATCAAAATCTATTTATATATTTTCGAAAATTCAATTAAATTTTAGAAAATAATTTTTTATTCCAAAAATTCCAGATCGCGCCACGTGGTCAAACCGTGGCAATTGATCTGGCTTTTATTTTTTTATTTCGAAAATAGATTATTATAACCACTAGTGCTGAAGTGGCTGCCACGTTAGCGTTGACTCGGTCAACACACGTTGAACGAGTCCACCTTCACCGGAGACGACCGGAGCCGTCCTTTTCCAGCCAAAACAGCTGGAAGCTCGCTGGTGTGCCCCAAAACATGCCCAAATCGTACCAAAACTTCCTGATTTCAATACCAATAAACTCCTCAGGAATTCAACATTAACGTACTCGAGTTTCATGCCAAAAACTAACCTAAAAACACCTGATCTAGCACCGGCCGAACCTATCTCCGACAGTGAATCCAAACAAGCTATTTCTACGTTAAACAAGCCATGTGAAGCATCAAACAGCATCTAAGGAGTATGGGGAGACTTACCTGGCCGTCGGTGCAGCTCGAAGACGTCGGGAATGGCCTCACGGAGGTTTGACTAGAACTGAAGCTTTCGAAGCTCGGCCACGGTGATTTGTGCGAAATCGATGCAAATAAACGGGTAGGTTTCATTTAGAGTAGGATCTAGACTCAAATGAAACAAGAATCACGAAGAATGATGCTCTAGATCGTGAGTTGCCATTAACGAGAGCTTGGACGAACAAAAATGGTGCTTACCGTTTCATGGATTATGAGCACGAGCGAGGGGGTTCAGTGTGTTCCTTGAGGTCTTACGGTGCTCGGAGGACCAGCGGCGACCTTCGATTCTCCTCCGTTTGGTCTGCACGAAGCTTTGAAGCTTTCGGCCCCCCTCCTCCAATGGCTACCTTCGAAGCTTGCCGAGAGCTCTTTTCTCTCTCTCTCGTTAGTTCTTCGTTGTTAACAGAATGAATGTCCTTTTATCCAAAACGCGTGAGAATCTTGTAACTAACTTCAAAAAAAAAAAAAAAAAAAAATCGCCCGCTCGGGGGAACCTGCCAGCTTATCACCGACCTTCGCCTGCACTTGTTGGCACGTGAGAATGGGTCCGTTGGGATCGGAACTGCGAGGCCAACGATGCCCATCTCCTTAGAACTCCGATTGCGCACGAATTGGGTGTCAATTTTGGACTTCTTTGCTTCGGCTTCCTTTTGGTACAACCGGCGCACAGATGGAATTTGTCGCCCCAGTTCCGACCACCTCAGCACGCAAAAATAGACTTCCTGGGACCGGAATTTCAAGGGCTATAAAGCCCACCCCAGGAGTCTTTGATTGTGTCCGTTTGGGTGATCAATTTTGCGTTCAAACTTTCGGTCTCCATGGCTAATCCTGCGCAAGAAACAAACTGAGGAAGAAGAAGACTGGTTTTGGTGTCCCGCGGGTCAATGGGTTGACTGGGTCGGATCTTTCGGACCCGGTTGACCCATTTCGACTAAAAATGCCCAATTGACCCATTTATTGTCCAAATTCCACCAAAATAACGTCAAAATTGGATTCTATGGTACGGAATTCATTAAAAAGTGACAAGATTGAGAAAAATTTGTTCGGATTTATGCAAATCCCCTAATTTTCAAGTTTGATCGGAAAATAATTTTTGAATAATCCAAATCCTAAATGGTTCAATCGAACCAATTCAACCCCACCAATGGATTTAGAATGGTGGAAAATATAGGGGAGTGGTCTTGGATTTGCAAGAACATCTCTAAAAATTGACTAATTACACTTAGAGTGAAACTATGGACCAAATTGAAAATAAAAAGTGCAGTTAGGCCTTTCTCGCCAAAATTGAACAATTTCCCAAACAATTGGACCGAAATGAAATATGAGGGATTAGAGGCAGATGTCACGACTTGGAAAATGTGAAAAGAGAAAATAAAATGACTCAAAATGTAATTTTTTAGCTCTTTTTGGGTCTACATTTGTGAAGACTCATGTGATCCCAAATTTAATTTTTCAAATTTTAAATGGCCTAGATGAAAAATAAAAAAAATAAAAATAATGACTATTTTTTGTGTATTTTTGCAGCCACGAATTATATTTTTCTTGATTTTTGGGTATTTTCCTAATATATAAAAATATTTAAAAATGCAAAAAATTATTTTTTGTTCAAAATTGGTTTGTTAGGCTTGGCCAAGGTTTCCAAAGTTGATTTTTCAATTTTATGATTTTTTTTTATGGATTTTCTAAAAAAGAAATGACTAAAAATCAAGTGTCATCAGCTGCCATTCTTTGAGCGGAATCTCGTGAGAGGTCACTTTCAAAGACAAGTTGACACCTTAGCCTTAATCGACTCGACTAGAGAAAAACTAAAAATTCATGACATCTGACTCCCACACCTTCTCGTATAAGCTTGAGTTCAAACCAGATCACATTCTGCCTTTTTAATATAAGAGAGAGAAAGAGAGAGATTTACTTGAAGCTTACCTGTTAGTCGCATCGATATCACCGGTCTGTTTGACTTTAAGAAGATACCTAAGGATTCGTTATAAGAATACCCTAGGAAAGTTAAGCTCTAACCCGTTTGGTAGGTTAACCCATAAGATTCCTAACGAAAGGATTCTAAGAATTAAGGTGACTAGGATTTAACCCGTATGGTAGGTCAGCCCATAGAAGATTCCTAATGAAAAGAGTCTAAGAATTAGGAAACGGATCTTCCCCTATCGTGGATTCACCGGAGAATTACCCTAATGTCACATTTTAGGGCGGACAAGAGTGGTAAAGACTAAAAGAAGGATCATCCCCTAACATGAATTCACCTAAGGAATACCCTAATGTCATTTTTTAGGGCGGACAAGAGTGGTAAGGACTAAAAGAAGAATCGTCCCCTAACATGGATTCACCTAAGGATCTTCCCCTAAAATGGATTCACCTGAGGAATACCCTAATATAGCTTTTTAGGGCGGACAAGAGTGGTAAGGACTAAAGGAAGGATCGTCCCCTAACATGGATTCACCTAACGAATACCCTAATGTCGCTTATTAGGGCGGACAAAAGTGGTAAGGACTAAAAGAAGGATCGTCCCCTAACATGGATTCACCTAAGGAATACCCTAATGTCGCTTTTTGGGGGTGAACAAAAGCAGTAAGGTTCGGGTTTTAGGAAAATATCTTCTAAGACTATGAGCTGCGAACGCTTGCGGATATAGAAGATCTGAGGCATGCTAACCTATGCACACTCGTAGAAGGACTTGTTAATGACAGGTAATCTATTCCGAGGCTACTGGCTGCTATCCATTCCAAAGGATGAAAGCTCCGAGGCTTGGCCAACCGATGTACACTCACGGAAAAGGCGGTCATCGTATCTCTGTCGCGAGCGTTCTGGGCTCCGAACTCCAACTGTGCTTTGAGATACCTTTGAGGCGTATTCCTATTATGGAGGGTTCTGAGGGAAAGAAATCTTCTGAAGCTGAAGGTCGTTGATCCAGTCCAAAGGATAATAGCTCCGCGGCTACTAACCTGTGAATACTTGCAGAAAGATTTATCAAAGTCATCGTGTTTTCGGGATGGCAAGTCGTGAACTGTTTAGCTCCGAACTCGAACTATGTTCCTAGACATCTATGTGTTATATTTCTGAAAAAGGAGATCCGTGACAACGCTTTTGCGAAGTCAGATAGGGTATGTTTTTGAAAAAGACTCCAAAGTTTGATGAAAATCTCTTTATATATATTATTCTTGAATTTAGATAAAAAATTTCATTTGGTATGCTAAGGATGTAGGAGGTTATCCAAAACATCTTGCAACATGACATTGATGATCAAAATTCCTCGTGGGGAAGATTTTGAATCAAATGATACGAAATTGCCAAAAGAGTTTGATCAAAACATCAATTGGAGTACGCTCATTAAAGAGGACTTCTTACAATTTCTGAACAAGGGCTTCAATTTCCATCTATTGGAATGATAACTTCAAGAACACTCAAATTTCCTCTCAAACATATGTCTAGTATTTCAGGATTATTCACAGTGCATACAATCTGATCGATCTAAAAAGGTCTTTTGATGGACCATAATTTAGGTTTGGTCAAAGGCTTACGCAACAGATAGACACTTTGAGGCTAACAATGCAATATTAATCAATGATATGTCATTCGGGTTTACCAGTCAAGAACTTTGAAGATAAGATAAGATAAGACAAGATTGTACTTACTCCTTTAAGCAGTAGCTCCTTGCGTGAAATCACATATCGACCAGAAACATCCCAATCAGAAAAGTCTTCGGAGAGGGTTGTAATGTCGGTTTCGGGTAGGCTCAATAAAGGCTCAATTTTTTAGAATGAGGGGTATCAAAAGGTTGGTGATTACCTTTGCATCATTACCATCCTTAATGTCCATTGGGGATCGATTTACATTTGGGATCTTTTTGAGTCCACTAAATGCTCACTTTTTCAACTCTAGAGATCTGATCTTTTCTCTCTTGTTTTGCTTTAGCAATTTTGCTTTCTGATGCAATCATGTTGTTTTCAATTGCATTTTGACTCTCATTTTTTCAATGAAGGGCTTTGGCCTTGCTTTTATCAGACACTTTGCTTTTTCGCTCGCCCTTAAATTCAATTGATTTTTTTTTATCTTTCCAACTCTTTTTCAACTTCAGCTCTAAAGACTCTATTGTGCTAATCAAGATCTCATCTTTTGGTAAATCACACGCATTGCTCCAGTGTAGAGAGGTAATCACCAACGAGGTTATGAAATGAAGATTTAAAGGCTCAAATTGGCTCATCAAAGGGATTAAGTATTTGGGATAGAGAAATGAATTGCTCTTCCTCATTTTGGGATGTTTCGAGCTTCCACGTGACATCACCTGAAGCTATCACAAAAAGGTTGATGCAAGTTAGTACAATAAAGTCTTTCTCGATCTTTTTCTCCAAGATATCTACCAATGAACCTCCAAATTGCCCAAATGTGGGGTGATTCTTGACAGGGTTGTCTTTAAGAATGCTCCCATTTTAGGCTCAAATGGGTTTGAAAAGGATTATAAATATGTTTAGGATAGAGAAACGAATGCCTTTCGTCATTTCAATCAATGTAATCGCTGCGAATGATCCCTATATCCATAAACAAAGGTCTCCATCTTAACGTCATCTCACTCATCTCTTAAGAGTGTGGGGGACATGTTTGGGCATAGCTTGCCTCTCATCATTGGGGTACTCCGATTGATAGGTCTTAAACACATTCGTTTGGAAACTCATCTCATTTTCGACAAAATTCAATCCCCATGAGGATTTGTGATGCACGATGTATATTTCAATGTATGCTTGGATAACTTAAAAAGCTTTTGAGCGAATGCAAGTGAAATGATTGTGAGAATTTCGTGTCTTTCTAGACATGAGAATTAAGTATATCCTAGACTCCTAGAAATCTTAACACTCTAGAAAGAGAGAGGACTTTGAAAGTATTAAACTCTAAGGGAATGAGGAAAATGATACTTACTTGTTTGTTGTGGCTGAAGATCCCTGGGGATATAAAAGGAATGTGTCAGTGTATGTTTTCGAATTTAGAGAAAATTGGAACGATACAACTTACCCTTGGTTATGCACTCCAATCTAAATGAGAGTGCATGAATTGGGGAAATATGCAATCTACTCAACAAGATGGGATTGTTAGGTGTTCTAAATTTTCTTGAAGTTTTTAGATTTTAAAAGGAAGGGACACTTACCTATCCATTGTGGCAGCGAGTCCCTGTCAAGATAAAAAATGAAGAGTTAGTATACGTTCCGTTTCTGAAATAAGTTGGAACGATACTACCTTACTCTTGATCATGTATTTCTATTCGAACGTAAGTGAACGGATTGTAGGAATCTGCCATCCGTGTGGCACGGCGATGACCTACTTTACTTTTGTATTTGTCCCTCCATTGATTGATGTCTTCCCTTGATTGGAGCCGATTTCGAAGTCTTCTTAATACATTCTGTCAAAACACGAAATGATTGTGTTAGTGAACGAGAGAAAGAGAGGTAAATTGGACACGATACCCAACTACCCTTCTTTCGTCGAGTGTTGACGTTTCTCTTCAATTGAGTCCATTCAACATTTTATATTGATATGGACAATCTCTATTGGATCCTTCTATCCGTGCTTGAAGGTGTTGTTCACGAGAAGACCCTCGGTCACATCAACGATCCATTTGCCCTAGTCAGGTGACATTTGCCCCAACTAGATGCCTTAGTCTTGTTTCACAATCTCTTGCCATTCTCTATCCAATTTGGAGATGTCTCTTGTTTGGGTTTTCATGTCTCTCTTCACATGCACGTGAAGAAACAAACGCTAATTCGCATTTCGACTTTATTTGAATTTTTAGGAACAGAATACCCCCTTCAAAGTGTTGTCTTTTCAATACTTGAGGATATTGTCTTTCTCAAGATATCATGCCTTGGTAGGCCATGTCTTGCTAGTTATCGCTTGATGATTTAATGTCTTTTCGCCAATATGCTCTTTGGTGAGGAAAGAAGAGTATGCCCCCAAACCGATCCTTCTTTTCTGTGCTTGAAAGGTCATTATATGGTTCATGCTTGCTTCATAGTGACTTGATGATCCTCCTTATTTGGATTTGTCTTTCAGTTGTTTGATGTTTCCCCGTTTTGTCATTTATGTGCATTGTTCCTTGACTGCCTTGCTTCTATTTATTGCCTGCAAAGAAAAAGACAAGAAACATTCTTTCCACAATTGATTAAAAGTTATTTAAGAATGATACATCTTTTCACCGAAATGGATGGTTCGGTCTCTTCCTCTTTCTCAGTTGGGAGTGCAATCGTGCTTGGGTGACTTGCCCCATTTATCATCCCAATATGTTTCTTTGGTGGGATTGGAGAGATTTGCTCCAAGTAAGCTCTATTTTTCCATCTTCAAACATCTGTCTCAACGACTTGAGCAATTTGATCATTTTCAACCTAAGCCAAGAGAAATAAGTTGACAAGTCAGTTCATACATATGATGTTTTTATTAGAATGATTACGTTTACCTTCTTGAAACACCGCTCCTTGGGACATCCCGCATAAATCATCATGTGAGTAAAAATCAAAATTTATGCATGAGGTTTTGAAAGATTTTTTTTTTTGAAAGATGTTTTCAATAAAAGAATCAAGAAAAAGGGAACTAATCCTCATATCATCGGACATTCTTGTTCCTTTTAAAATCTTTTGGAAAATAGGAAGCGTATGGGAACCCAGGTCTCAAGCTTTGTGAGTCGAAGACAAGTATCATTATTGGGCTGGTTTGGAATATTCTCACACGCTCTTAATAAAATGTGCATATGCATTTATTGAAATGAAATGATAAGGCCGTATTACAATATAAACTACCTTGGACCTACGGCTCAAGATCCGAGGTGTCATTGAGTTCTACTTACAATGAAAGATTGAATGGAAATGACATGAAACAAACAACTAGCGTAAACTGCTTTATTATGGAAAAACCATAACGTCTTCGAATGACCCCGCTTCTTCATATGCCAGTATGGTATCCTCCTTATATCAACGAATCACCTCTTCCCAGAACTCCCTCGGGATATGATGACGCCACAGCTAGAATGCCTTATACCTTGGAGGCGTCAACCGAGAAATCCAGTCTATCTCCCTCTTCTTCATCATATGCGAAGCTTACTCCTTGGCGATCAAATGAAGGGTTCTGTGACACACTTGGCTCCCTCTCATCAAACTTCAGGATTTCATTATCTATAAGAGCTTGCACCTTGTACTTTAGTACTATGCAATTGTCCACGCTGTGCCCCTTTTCATCCACATGGTATATGCAGGAATGGGTTTCGTCATAACCCACGAATTTCTTTGGAGGATTAATTCTCGGCAGCTCTTTGGCTACCATCCTCCCTTCCAAAAGCATTGGAAGGAACTTTGAAAGGGGGCGAGGAAGTGGAGTGAACTGTTTCGGCGGGGGCTTCTTTTTTGGTTCAATGGACTTTGGTGTTGTCTGAGATGGCTTAGATGGTTTGGGAGCTGATTCCAAATAAGATTTCTGATTTGGTGCAGACGCCTCACCATCGAGAGGCCCCATTTAGTATTTGTGACTTTGATGAGGCGGATCCTGTTTGTGAGGCTTCTTTTGAGGGCCATGGGGTGGTTAGGTAGCGGTAAAGTTGGCTCCCTCGACATATCCTTGGATATGTCCTTTATTGATGAAAGATTGCTTGATTTCGTACATGGGTTCTTTGTACGGTCATTTTCCTTTGCCTCCCATATTACCATTGGTGGTCTCGAACATGGAACGGGATGGCGATTCCATAGCAATTTGATTCACGCGATCCATAAGGTGTATCGACATTCCACGCATCTCATTAATCTGGCTCTGAAGGTCTCTAGGCGTAGGTGTAGCCTTATTCGGAAGCAATGGAGTTATGGATGCTTTGAAGTCAGTAAATGTGGTGATCATCTCTTCAAACCGCCTTTCTAAATCAACAAGTCGATTGTTTTGTTTTTCAACATCCGTTTGAAGATTTGAAGGTGGCACATTATCCATAGCTTATGGAATAACATGGGTTCTTAGTTGTTGAGACATCTCTCCCATCGTGGATATTACTTGAAAGAGATGAAATTCCACACAGGAGAGTCGAGCAAGAATATTCTGGTTGTCCATCTTGCTTGAAAGTGTACTTTCACAAGTTCCAATTTCTTGTTACCTGATTCGAATGAGAGAACAACATTAGAAAAAGAAGAAAAACACAAATCCTTTCAATTTTATGCTTTCTTGTAGTTAATATAGATAAGAATCTTTTCGTGAGCCTTAGCCTCACGTGGAAAGTTCTTATCTATATTTTTCATAAGAAAGCATACCATTGAAAGGGATATAATCCGTGGTACTTGTTTTCGGCCAATTCAAAGGAAAACCAATGGAATGTTCCAAAAGGAATAAAGTGCAATTTCAATATGTCCTAAATTCAATGAAAGATAGGACACTCAAATTGAAGCCATCTACTTGGAACGGAAATAATTCGAACATCTAATCTTCTCTTGAATTTAGAAAACATGAAAGACCTTTTCCAATTACCATGGATTATAAAAGAATGCTAACTACGCAAAAATGTGACACAAATGTATAAACCAATTCAGTTTCAAATTTTCTTTTGGTGAAATAAGGGTTTAATTCCCTTATATGGTCAAAAGGTCAAATAAGGGTTCCAATCCAAGTTTCTTCCAAAAAAAATTCTGAAATTGATTGGAAGATGTGATCAATTCACAATATGAAATGCATGAAAGTGAATTACAATAAGTTAAGGGATAGAAAAATCTTACCAACCGTACACGATTTTTTTTTTTTTTTTTGGTTTTAGGTATATCAACCGTCCACAGACATGCGCTTGAGACAAGTGAGGCTCAACTCTAAAAACCAAAAGGATAGGTGTGGAAACTAAGGTAAAAGGCTCCCACTATTCGGTCGATAGATTCGTCCACAAGCGCAATCAACAACAAGTGGGTAGAATCATCGATTTGGATAGTGAGCGGGATCGGG
Source organism: Lenwebbia sp. NSW1173648 (assembly GCA_029784005.1). NCBI lineage: Eukaryota > Viridiplantae > Streptophyta > Magnoliopsida > Myrtales > Myrtaceae > Lenwebbia > Lenwebbia sp. NSW1173648. The sequence goes on from JARCGZ010000011.1 coordinate 7,138,352, forward strand.
TGTGGTCACTCTCGACGCAAACCGATGCCAGAGCCTCGCATACCTAATACCCTATCTATGGCTACCTAAAAGGGTGATTCACGGCCTGGATTTGGGCGCATTGTGTGTGCTCGGTGTAGTGATCGTCACATATGCAATAGCATGCACAACAGTTAATATCAACCACCGCTTCAAAAGTGCGTAAGTAAACAATCAAACCCCAACTCCAAAATTTGCATAAAATAATGTTAGCACAGACTCCACCCGTTATGACTCTTATCTGCAAAAATATTTAACACGTTTGGTTAGCGAACTTACCTCACCTTCAAGAGCATCCGTAGAAAATCAGGTTAGAAAAACACTCAACTTTTTAATTGGCTCAAGTCCACTAAAGGTTTAAAACCAAGTCCCCAGCGGAGTCGTCAGTCTGTCGAGACTCGTAGGAGCGGAGATGTCCGATTTTTTGTTGTCGGGCTAATGGACTGCCGAACCCATTTTAGAAGAGATGGGGAACTCGGCGCTGGCCCTCCCAAGACCCATACCAAAACGGGAGTTTATTTTAAATCGAGATCGACTTTAGTGTGGTTAGGTGACAAGTGCTAAGTGTGCATGCCATCGGAGTCGCCACCAATCTGTTTTTGGAGGGTAGATTGTAAACCCTACCGAACGGTTGAGACATTCCGTTCGGTTCCGCGAAAACCAGAGAAGAGGGTCTGGGGACTTAGTTACGCCAATGTTGCCATTAACGCCCATTTGGTACCTAAGTTGGGTGATTTTCCTAACTAAGATTTCGTACAGATGTCTCGGGGTAAGATAAGGTCTAACGTCTAAAAGGCTCATACAAATGGGAGTAACTAGCCTATTAATTACAACCAGTAAGAATAAGTGTGCAGATCAAGGAAGCAGAACGTGCAGATAACTCGCATCACATCATCACATGGCATGCCTAGCGAAACCCTAAAGGCTAAGGGAAGATTTGGAAAAGTTTGGGATAAAATGTCCAAAGGGGCAAAATGATAATTTTTGGAAGGTTCGGAAACCAAAATCAACAAAAATGGGTCAAAATCAGCCACGTGTTCAAATACTAGCCGTCGGATGAAAATCTATTTATTTATTTTCGAAAATTCAATTGAATTTCAGAAAATAATTTTTTATTCCAAAAATTCCAGATTGCGTCACGTGGTCAAATTGTGGCCGTCGATCTAGATTTTATCTTCTTATTTCAAAAATAGATTATTATAACCACCGGTGCTGACGTGGCTGCCACGTGGCATGCCACGTCAGTGTTGACTCGATCAACACATGTTGACCGAGTCAACCTTCACCGGAGAAGACGACCGGAGCCTTCCTTTTCAGGCCAAAATAGCCGGAAGCTCACCGGCGTGCCCCAAAACATGCCCAAACCGTGTCAAAACTTCTCGATTTCAATACCAATCGGCTCCTCAGGAATTCAACATTAACATACTCGAGTTTCATGCTAAAAACTAACCTAAAAACACCTGACCTAACCCCGACCGAACCTATCTCCCGTGGCGAATCCAAACAAGCTATTTCTACGTTAAACAAGCCATGTGAATCGTCAAATAGCATCTAAGGAGTATGAGGAGACTTACTTGGCTGCCGGTGCAGCTTGAAGATGTCGAGAATGGCCTCACGAAGGTTTGAATAGAACTGAAGCTTTCGAAGCTCGGCCACAGTGATTCGTGCGAAATCGATGCAAATAAATGGGTAGGTTTCGTTTAGGATAATGCTCGGCCACAAGAATCACGAAGAATTCTAGATCGTGAGTTTCCATTAACGAGAGCTTGGACGAACAAAAATGGTGCTTACCGTTTCAGGGATTTTGAGCACGAGCGAGGGGGTTCAGCGTGTTCCTTGAGATCTTACGGTGCTCGGAGGACAAATGGCGAGCTTCGATGCTCCCCCGTTTGGCCTGCACGAATTTGAAGCTTTTGGCCCCCCTCCTCCAATGGCGACCTTCGAAGTTTGCAGACAGCTCTTTTCTCTCTCTTCTTTCACACACACACACACACTCTCTCTCTCTCGTTAGTCCTTCGTTGTCAATAGAATGAACGTCCTCTTATCCAAAATGCGTGAGAATCTTGTAACTAACTTCGAAATTTTTTTTTGCGCGCTTGGGGGGAACCTGCCAGCTTATCACCGACCTTCACTCGCACGTGTTGGCACATGAGAATGGGTCCGTCGGGATCGAAACCGCGAGGCCAACGATGCCCATCCCCTTAGAACTCCGATTGCCCACGAATTGGGTGTCAATTTTGGACTTCTTTGCTTCGGCTTCCTTTTGGCACAACCGGCGCGCAAATGGAATTTGTCGTCCCAGCTCCGACCACCTCAGCACGCGAAAATAGACTTCCTAGGACCGGAGTTTCTAGGGCAATAAAGCCCATCCCTAGGCATCTTTGATTGTGTCTGTTTGGGTGATCAATTCTGCGTTCAAACTTTCGGTCTCCATGGCTAATCCTGCGCAAGAAACAAAATGAGGAAGAAGAAGACTAGTTTTGGTGTCCCAAGGGTCAATGGGTTGACTGGGTCGGATCTTTCGGACCCGGTTGACCCATTTCGACTAAAAATGCCCAATTGACCCCTTTCTTGTCCAAATTCCACAAAATAACGTCAAAATTGGATTCTATGGTACGAAATTCATCTAAAAATGATAAGATTGGGAAAAATTTGTTCGGATTTATGCAAATCCTCTAATTTTCAAGTTTGATCGGAAAATAATTTTTGAATAATCCAAATCCTAAATGGTTCAATCGAACCAATTCAACCCCACCAATGGATTTAGAATGGTGGAAAATATAGGGGAGTGGTCTTGGATTTGCAAGAACATCTCTAAAAATTGACTAATTGCACTTAGGGTGAAACTAAGGACCAAATTGAAAATAAAAAGTGCAATTAGGTCCTTTTCGTCAAAATTGAACAATTTCCCAAACAATTGGACCGAAATGAAACATGAGGGATTAGAGGCAGATGTCATGACTTGGAAATTGTGAAAAGAGAAAATAAAAGGACCCAAAATATAATTTTTTGGCTTAATTTTGGTCTAGATTTGTAAAGAATCATGTGATCCCAAATTGAATTTTTCGAATTTTAAATGGCCAAAATGAAAAAAAAAAAAGTAAAGTAAAAATATTAACTATTTTTGTATATTTTTGCGGCCACCATTATATTTTTCTTGATTTTTTTGGCTATTTTCCTAGTATAGAAAAATATTAAAAAATACGAAAAATATCAAAAATTATTTTTTGTTCAAAATTGGTTTCTTATGCTTGGTTAAGGCTTCCAAAGTTGATTTTGCAATTTTATGAATTTTTTTATGAATTTTTTATATTAATTTTCTAAAAAAGAAATGACTAAAAATCAGGCGTTAACATCCTGGTGTGTCTTATTCCCCTTGTGCTGTTATTTGGATTCATACTTGGTGTTTCGTTCTTTCTCGTTGTGTTGAAGGAGCCGAATCCAACACCGAATATGTTCAGGCCAAGTGTGTTCCGCAATTTTTTTTTGGGTCCAAAGTGTGTTCCGGAATTGATTAGACCAACTCATGTGCTATTGAAGATTAGAGTCCAAGCGGTGGTCAAAGAAATAAACAGAACAGAAATTTGATTGGGAGTTTCCCATACAAAAAGAAAGTCAAAGAGAAAAGACGAAAAGGGGGAGAAAACGTGAATAAAATCCTTTGCGGTAGTGCTCTTTTTCTCCCCCCATGGTCACGCGTCTTGCAACCCCCGACACCGAGAGAAAAACTGAAGGTCCAGCGATGCAACCAAGTCCCCGGCACACCGATGACCCTCTCGCACGAAAGATTCTGTTTTTGCAGGTGTTTGTCAAGACCCGGAGTGCGAGTTGAGCCCGTGAGTGCCTTGATCAGAGCCAACCGTCGTCGCTGTTCTTGGCGAGGCCCACGCTTGCACACAACTCGCTATCAGAAGTTCCTCCGCGTACCATTGCTGTCACCGTCGCCATAGTCCAGCTGCAAGGCCCGCCGATTCCGCGATCCGAGTCTATCGGCCAATTTGAATTTTGGAAAGTTCAACCTCGAGTTAGGTAAATATCTTATCCTGATTCGAATTGAATTTTTAATTATCATGTTATCTAACGATATCTTTGAGTCTTAGGTGATCAATTAGGAAAATCTTAACCAATTCGCAACTGCACGTATGGATTTGATTGCCTTATATAGAATCATGGCTATTGATACTTAAATTTTGATTTTTTATTTATATTGCACAAAAATGAGAATTAACCTTAGTTCTCGTCAAAAATATTGTCTCATGCATTGCATATTCAAATTTTCTATCAGTCATGCATTCAGGCCGGAGGTGAAGCAATTGAGCTTTAATTTGACAGGTGACTGGACTAGAGCATATCATCAGATTTTCGGCCAGAGCATGGGAGAATGTGCTGATTTTTTCTGTAATATATTTTGAGTTTAATAAAGTCCATTTAAATGATTTATTTGGAAAAGGCTTGATTAAATGCACATTTTTAGGAAAATCCTAGTTTAAGCTTGAGAATTTGCACAAGTAAGCTCGAAAAATAAAATGAAATTCGGCCAGGCTGTGGTGATTGGTGTGCCGAAAATTATAGGGTCATTGGGCTTATTTTGTGCTGAAATTAGCTCATTCGAATTGATTTAATTTACAAAGGCTTTTAATTAAATGTTCATTATTTGGAAAAAGCCTTAATTTGAGCCTGAAGGTGTGCGGTGAGCCCACGATTTGATTGGAAATTCGGCCAAAGCATAAGATGAGGGTGCCGAATTTCATGATGGGTATGGACCTAATTTTGAATTTAATTCAACCCATTTTAATTATTAAATTAAGCGAGGTCTTTAATTAATTACCCGTTTAATTAATTAAGGCCCGATTCGAGCCCGAGAAGTCATGATAAGCCCACAAGAGCTCCTCATTTTCGGCCACATCACTCTCACCCCTCTCTTGGCCGAAATTCCATGGTGAGCCGGTAGATCTAGACTCTTGTTATAACTTGTGTTAGATCATTCGGGTGATTTGGAGCTCAAACCAAGCTCAAAAGAAGCAATTTTGGATGGATTTCTGTCGCGACCTAAAATTAGGCTAACGGATTATCAGGTTAATTAACTAACCTAATTCGGACCCTCCCAAGTCCTACCGAATCGCAACTTAGGTATGATTTCATGCAAAATTAATTCAATTGGAGCCGCCACTAATCTTTGTTTGGTAGGTAGATTAGAACCTAAATAAATTAACGAGAGAATTAATTTATTTTCACGAACCAGAGAAAATGGGTCCGGAGACTTGATTACATTAATTTAGAAAAAATTAATGCCCTTTCGGTACCAGATTTCATGAAAAAAAATCCCTTTAGATTGATGAAGTGAACTGACTGTTTTTATTTTTTCTTTGAGAAAATGTGAATGCAAACTATACTGTATGACATGGCAAAGTATGATCTAAAACTATATGACATGCAAATGATTTTTTTTATTTTTTTATTTTTTTGAAAATTAGTAAGCAAAAATAAGCAAACAAAAGGATGAACAAAAATAAACAAAAATGCCCATAATGTACCTTTAATTTCCGAATTTTTCCGAAAAATTCACTCATTCCCAAAGATTAGGGCTAGAGTAGAACTTTATTCGCAACGTACTCTTAGATTCGAGTCAGTAAGCGAATTGGGGGGTATGGAATAACATCGTCCCTTTTGACAAAGGGCAGAACACGAAATTCTATACAAATTGCCGTCCCATTCCACAAGATCGTGGCTAAGGCATGCAATTTTATTTATCGAAGGGTCTAGGCACAAAGGGGAGCATACATTATGGGCATGTTTGTTTATTAATGTGCAAACTTTATAAAAATAACACAACTAAACAAACATGACCAAAAATGAAAATCAATCAGACGAGAAGCAAAGTCAACCGGATTTAATCTTGAATTTTTGAAAAAATGAGGGATGGCCGAAAATTCAAGTGTGGGGCCACTTTCCCTATCCAGAACTCAATCTTAACTTTTGAGAAATTATCTCTGAGGATTTTTCAAAATATTTTCAGATAATTCGAGATTAAGAAAGATATTATCCAATTCAATTACAAACTTATTCCATATTAAGATAACATCCAATATCCGCAAGATAAGGCCATCCAACCGATTCAATAATCACGAAATAATTATCCAGATCAAAATTATCCACAAGATATCAAGATATGCACACAATCTATATCCATAGATGATGTGAATATTCAAACAGAGGTCGGGCAACTAAACAAATCAAATCACCAAATTTAATCGAAGATTATCTTTTTGACTTGCCAAGATTTACCATTATCCGATTGACCTTATTAGGATATGTAAATTGATTCAAAGTCAATAGAGATAAACAAAACGAAGCAAAATTCACATTGAATTGATCATGCTCAATTTTTCGAATTTAGCAAGAAGGAATGTCTGAATTTTGTGTAAGTTTTCCAGCCTTCAAATTTTGATCAAGCTTGAAAAGTCATGCTATTCATCAAAGAGCAACCAACTTAGCATGCGCAATTGATACGAGAAGGTGTATGCAACAATTCCAAACAAACAATCATGTATTTGCAATCGAAACAAGCTAAGGAAATTACCTTTTCCGAACCCAAAAATCTGCACTTGATCAGTGAGTAGCAACAAATCTGTTTTGGACTTAACTTGCCACGGATTGACCCCAAACTTGCACCCGAACAATCATAACACTTCTTCGAAAACCTGCAGCACTTCAAGCTTTATCAACAATCAAAAACAAAACTGATTTAGCCACAAAGAATGACTAGTCAGGAGCTGGACTCATGGGTTGCTCGTCAATGACGAACCACAGTGATGGTCCAAGAGACGCCAGAATTAATGTTGGACTAGACATCGCAAAGGATTGATCTAGAATTTTTTCTTTTTTTATGGACTCTTGATGAATGCATAACGTTGGTGCAACTTGGTGGGACTTTTTAGCCTGCAAAAAGAAAAAGAAAAAAATTCAGATTTGACCGAGGAAACTCCTGGTTAAAAAAAAATTTATTATTCTTCTCATCTCCTCTTGCATGAACCCCCCAAGTGTCACCGAGTGGATGCTTTGAGAACTTCCCAAGATCTGATCCTGTGACTTCTTCGTCAGGGTTTGAAGTCTTCTCTGTGAGCGCTTGACTTGGCGTTTGGTACAGCAACAAAAAAAAATAAAATCGGCGCAGGTGGATGTAGGCACCACGGGACTGTTCGATTCAGCTTCGTGGTGTGGATCGGCGTCAGTGACTTCACGAACAAAGTGGGACAATGGGTTCCGCTCAGCTATTCGTCGCTATGGGCACAGCCGCGTGGCGACGATTCACGTCGGACTCGGTAGCGACGGAACTCGTAGATGATGACACTGACTGTTCACAACGAGGCTTACTAACGGATATGCTCGCAGTGAACTTCTCAGACTGGTATTGCGCCGCGGTGATGTCTCGGATTTGGACAATGAAAATCTGGAAAAAAAAAAACCTGCAAAGAATTAGTCAGGTCGCTGCTGAATCCTTGAGCAATATAAAAAGTCAAAGTTAAGATTGTAGAGGTGGTAGAGATTGCTCAGGTTGTGGAGATTGCAAGTGTTGAAACTCAAGAGTTGGCGTGCAAGGAAATTGATGTGAGCCCCTTCTTCTTTCTTGGCAGAAGCTAGAATTTTGTTCTTGCGGCCAATATCGACACCATAGTGCTGGAGATATCAGTGCTTGAATGGTGCCGCGTCAACCTGGATTATTGCACTCCTCACCGAAATCTGGGTGCGGACTAGTTCATTGTTGGACGCATTGTACACCACATCAAGAATTCTAATCTTCCTAGTGGCTAGCTCACTCTCTCCCCATCACCGCATATTCTCCCTCACGATTTTCTCTCTGGCCGAGTATTGAATTGAATGGCCCTAAAGGAAAAGAATCGTGGATGAAGTCTCTGGAAGATGGACGAAGATCACCGAGAGAGAAACCTCTCTCTGCTGTGTATTCTAATGTGTGTCCCCAAAATCTGCCGTGTCTTCAATGAATGTGGCCGTGTATTATGAACGTCAATGGCCTCGTCTAACCCTAACTCTTAAGTTAGGTTATATAGACATAAGCTAATCCTAGTCCTAGTAGGATTGATTATAGACCGTAGGATTAGACTTGGGTTGTAAGATTAGATTAGGACTGTTAGATAAAAAATTCTGATTTTTTCAAGAGTCCTAATTTATTAAAACACTTTAATATTTTCGGCCATATGGGTGAAAGTGATGTGGCCGAGAGTGAATGTGATCATGAGAGTGAATGCGAGAATGAGAGTGAACATGATCACCAGAATGAATGCGATCGTGAGAGTGAATGTGATCGTGGCCGAATTTTCCACACTCGTGGACCGTCTCGGTCTCTAATAATCTTGGAATCCGAGCTCCCATAATCTTGGAAACTTCGGTTCGCTCCCTCAAACCTTTAGCCGGAAATTTGTAAAAATCTCTGTCCAGACCGCCTGTCGAATTCAAGCTAGTCCTTGCCGTCGAGGCAAATGAATGCGAATGCAATGCATGGGTGATTTGATTTGATTTTTTTTTTTTTTGGTAAGAACTAAGATTAGTTCTAATTTATATGCAAATGATAATAACTAAAAAAGGTAAACCAAAATTTAGGTGTCAACAATTTCCAGCTTGCGCGCGTTGCTGTTTTTGGCTTCAAAAAAGGTAAATTTCCTCGACTTTTGATTGCAATCCATGTTTGTTTGATCGATAATTCGCATGTATATTCTAGTACTTCGATGAGCATGTCTGATTTGCAACAAAATTTGGGGGAATTGAACTTTTTTCATCAACTCTATGGCTAAACCGAAAATCAATTTTTAGGTGCACAAAAATTTGAAATTTTTGAGGAAGAAAATTTTTATCATAAAAGCGAGAACTTTTATTGACTATCGAAGTATGAGCTTCTTGATGTTGGCATATTAAGTTTGCTCGTTGTTTTGGTAATCAATTTTAGTTCGGTTTTTTTAAGAATCGAAAATTGACTCGAAACTCTTGCTAAATTGAAAATTTTGATGAAATAAAATCTAGATTTTCAGCATACTCATATCTCTTAGATTTTTTAAGTATATGGCGGATGGGATGATGATCTTGTGAGTTGGACTGATCTAAAAATCAGAACATTTTTCGTGATTAAAATCTGAATTTTACGGCTATATCCCCTCTTTGGCTAAATTTGGCACGTCCATGGATGACCTTTGCTTTGAATTTTATCACGTGGTTGGTTGAATGAGCTTGTCTGTTGTGGATATTCCATGTTATGGATAACGGTGGATTAGTTGAATAATTGTTTGATTTTTCTTGAAAATTATCTGAGTCGTCTTGCAAATCTTGTGGATAATTTTTGAGATTAAACTTTGGTGAGGATAGGCGGCCCATCTCATAAATTTCGGCCACCCCTCTTATTTTTTCAAAAAATTAAAAAATAAAGAAAAAAAACACAAAAAAAACTCAAGTCAAGCTCGATTATCTTTTTTTGGGTCATGTTTGTTTGATTTTTTTTATTTGGTTTGCACATTTATAAACAACCATGTGCATAATATATGCTCCCTTATGTGCCTTGTCCCTTCGGTAAAATTGAATTACTAGCCTTAGCCATGATCTTGTGAAAATGGATGGTAATTCGTATAGAATTTCGTGATCCGCCCTTTGGAAATAAGGGATGATGTTATTCTATACACTAATCTTCATACTGACTCGAATTTAAGAGTACGTAGCGGATAAATTCCCTCCAATCCTAACCTATGGGTACGAGCAAATTAATTGGAAAATTCGAAATCAAAGGTATAGTATGAGCATTTTTGTTTATTTTTGTTCAATCCTTTGTTTGTTTAATTTTTTTTAAATAATAATAAAAAAAATCATTTTTTGAGTATCATGTGGTCCATTCCATTTTCTGAATCATTCAATCCACAATCATGCAATAAAAGGGATTTTTCATGAAATCTAGTACCGAAAGGGCATTAATTTTTTCCAAATTAGTGTAACCAAGTCTTCGGACTCACTTTCTCTGGTTCGTAGAAATAAATTAGTTCTCCCGCTAATTTATTTAGTTTTTTTAATTGACCTACTAAGAAACGATTAGTGGCGGCTCTAATTAAATAATTTTTCATGAATAAACCTAAGTTGCGATTTGGTATGGGCTTGGGAGAGTCCGAGTCGAGTTAATTAAATAATTAACCTGATAATCCATTAACCTACGGTTTTTCTAAAAATTTTAGGTCGCGACAGCATGGCGACTCCACTGGGGATTGAATTTTTAATTTTTTAAAAAAATTAAAAGGGGCACCGAATTTTTAATTTTCGGAAAATTGACTTGATTTTTCAAAAAAAAGAAAAGAAAAGAAAGAAAAACCCTTGATTTTTCGAAAAATAAAAAAAATCATTTGCGGACTTAGGCCATTCGATTTTCATGATTTATCCTTGAATTGATTGATTTATTGTGAACCGATTGATTATGGATGGTTCTTGATTTCTGAATTAATTTCCATGGACTATACTTTGGTGGTGGAGAATTACTCTTGTTCGATCATGGTTCGTTCTTGGTTTCTAATCATTTTTTCGCAGGTCTACTTGATTTTGGGCATTAAATTCCATTGCTTTATTTTAATGCGACATGCCATGATTGAGTGAATTATACCTATCGTGCATGACATGCATTGCATCAGACCTTAAAATGTTAGATGAGCCTAGGATGGTGTCTGGGCAAGACTCTTCCTGGCCTCAAGATGGAGGAGTGGATGACCTTGCCTTCGACCCCGACTATGTTAAGGGTTCCCCGCTCTAGCCTGAATCTAATGGCATGAGTGGAATTCTTGACATCCCCAAGTTTAAAGGTGCTAAATAAGGACCCCAATCTATGGGTACGATTTGCCCTCTAAAGCTCTAAAAACTCGGCTAATAATGCATGCATGAGCATCATTCCGCTTGTCTTTGAATCCAAGATGGTCATTTTGTTGTACATGTACTCATTTTGTACTTAATTTGAGTTGATCTATGGCTATTAGGTTGTCATTGTGTTGGTCTATCACTTCATGGGGCACGACAACATCCGCACCGTTATAATGTCCAAGGCCGACCTGGTTGATTGGTTGGCGCAGCTCGATCAGACGGCTCGCGAGTACATGGAGCACAGACTAGGGACGTTGATTTTGTTGCTTGACATCAAGGTTCGTGTTGGGATTATTCATGCATTGGCGCACTGTTGGGTCCTTGAGACAGCCACATTCTTGCTTGGTAAGCATGAGCTTACACCTACCTTGGAGGAGTATAGCATGCTCATTGGTAAGTCACTAGACTCCGAGCTCTTCCGTCTGTTCTTGGGGGATGATTCCTCTACGGTTTTAGCCAAGTTTCTAAAAGTTGAGATTTCCGTTGTCCGGAGGGTTTTGAAAGCAAATTATGGGAATTGCCCATTCTCTTTCTTGATTGACTATTTCAATAAAGCTGATTCGTTGCAAAAAGGAAAGGTTTTTATGCTTGCCTTCTTCGGATTGATAATGTTCCCTCACCATAAGAACTCTGTCAATCCGAACATGGCTCATTTTGCTCAACAAGTTTGTGAGGAAAAGAATTTTGTTGTGATCGTGCTAGTCGAGACATTCATCTCTTTGAACAAATATAGGCGAGGCAAGGCCAAGGTCTTGCAAGCACCAGCTGAACTTTTGCAAGTCTGGTTCCTTCTCATATTAAAGAATGTCAGAAGCTTGTGTCGGTTGACTAGCTTATGAACTTTGCCCCTCCGATGGTCATTTTCAGAAATAAACAAGAAGAGTGTCCTGATTATCATTTTTCTGAATGGCTAAAACTCATTAGGAATCCGACAGCCAAGTGTCTCCAATGGCATGCTAGCTGGTTTTAAGGTAAGGTGGCTCGTCTTACTTCGGGGCAAGCCGGACAGGTTCCTTTGCTGGGTTTTACCGAAACATCAGAATATTATCCTCCTCGCGTCATACGGCAGTTTGGATGCGTGCAGAAGATGCCTCCACCTCTTCCGTCCGAGCAAGTCCACTTGAACTTCGAGAATCTCATACCCGAGCATGAGGAGACGGTCATCACTACTTGTTATTTATGGGCGGCTTGTCACCCCGCGAAGCTGAGTTTCCTAAGGAAGTCGTTAGAGCCCGCTGATGAGGTGTTTCAATCCACGAAGGAGTACCGTCTGAAGCACTCTATTCCCAAGGCCTAGAGTTCAAAGCTTCCTGATATCACCCTAGCATAGTACACGAATAACGAGCTTAGGCGATTGCTAGCCGAAGCATATGAGGAGATCATGATGGCTAGGAAGGCGCTCAAGCGAGCAAAGGGTGAAGCCGGACCATCGAAGCGTCCCTGGAAGTGATAGATTTAGTCCGGTCTAGTCGAGTCGCGTCTTTTCTTTTATGTTATTTCAATTCTAGTTGGTTTGTTTAGGGCATCTATGTCATGAGTCTTTGGGATGTAGTACTCTTACTTCAATTTCAGTTTAATGAAGGGTCCTAATTTTGGTCGATCTTGTTCCTTTGTATGATTTTTCTGATTTTTTCCGTCCAGATCTGGCACTACTTGTATCATAAGAAATGACCAAGAAATCTTAATCCACCACGTAATTTTTTTTTGGACGGATCCGATGTGTTTTCCATTTATTACAGAATTAATGGCCGAGATGGAGCGGGCTGGAATTGCACCTGTTTTCTGACTATAGGCTTGTTTCATCGTTTACCACTATTGAACAAATTTTTATGTCAAAAAAAAAAACCTGAAAGTTGAAGGTTGGGATTTGAAATAAAGACCTAAAAAATTTTGGACTTTAATTCATATTTTTTATAGCCCTTTCGTTCTTTAAACTGAAGCAGGACGAAATAGTTTTATGGACAAATTTTTTCCAAAGAAGTATTAAAATGTCTTAATCTGTACATTTTTAGCCTCGGAACAAAACATAAAAGTTGTTCATCATTGTCTTGAATACATATTAGTAAATTTTTGTGACATTTAAATCACTCCATGATTTTTCACGAAGTTTCTCCGAAACTAGAACTTCCTAAATCATGGTCTTGAGTCAGGTTAGGTCACGTGAATAAGTCCGATCTAGAGCCATGAATCGACTCGTCATATCCACTCATCATATTGATCATATTGATGCACTTTTACAGGTAATTTGTCACGGATACTCCACATATAATACTCGACTGAGAGTGAGGAAGATGGCTGACAAGGCCGAGATCAATGTAGTGGTCCATGAGGCTCTCAAGGAGCAGATAGATACAATGAACGAATGATTTGAAGGGATGCTGTCTCGAGCAATGGAAACATTGACGGCTAGTTTCACGGCCAAGTTGCAGCTATCTAGCTGTGCTCCTCTGCCCGCAGCGCCTCCTCCACCGCCTCCAGCGGACAATCCTAACAAAGGCATCGACCGAGGTCCTGCACATACTCTACCACTGGAGGATGTTATTTTTGCTGGTGCCAGCTCGGACACGTCACCTGTAGTCCCTACACCCTAGGCTAGCCCTGTGGCCGTGGGAATGAGTGAGGAAGCCATGAAAGTTATAGCCCAAATGGAGCAAAGGCTGCGCGAAGTTGAGGGATCACATAGTATTGTTCCCGTTGACCTGTCCATTTACTCGAAGGTCCAGGTGCTTGATAAGTTCAAGATCCTCGATTTTGAGAAGTATGACGGCACCTCCAACCCTGTTCAGCACATTCAAATGTTCCAGGCCAGAATGAACAAGTACGTGGCTAACGGCCCCTTGATGGTTCAGACTTTCCGGGCCAGTCTGAAAGATACAACCATGAGATGATATACGGACTACGAGGTTTACCGCATGGAGGACTGGGAAAAGGCAGCCAATATATTTATCAAGCACTTTAGTTTCAACTTGGACGTTGTCGCCACCCGAGAGGATTTAGAATAGTCGGAGATGAAGAATGGCGGGTCGATTAAGTAGTATGCCACCTGATGGAGGAATATTGCATCTCAGCTGAAGCCGGTGCCACCTGAACGAGAACTCATGAGATTATTCATCTTAACCTTACCTTAGATAATGCAGACGCGTATCCTCGGGACGACGGCCACATCATTCAGCCACCTCATTGCAATGGGTGAAGCGGTTGAGAACGGCTTGAAGAAAGGATGGTATGGTGAGGCCGGCTCTAGCACAAAGCGATGTTAGGCAAAGAAAGATAAAGAACCATACTCGCAGGTGAACATGACTTATGCGCAGAAGCCTCAAGCTCAGGCACCCAAGGTACAAGTCCTTAATCAACAACAAGCCAACTTCGATCCACAGAATAAGTGGGCGAACCGGCATGTCAACCGACAGTACACTCCACTCCCTGGTACTCTTTCTCAAGTTTTGGCTGTCTTACGCAAAAAGGAGTTGTTGACAACTGAACCGATGTGGGCGAACTACGCATCCTTTTCCAAGTACGACCTGACTAAGAAGTGTGATTACCACCGTGGTGAGCCTGGGCATAGTACGGACGAATGTAGTGCACTCAGGAATCATATCCAGGATTTGCTCGACTTCGGAGCATTCTCGTTCCAGAACAACAACCAACCGAATGTTTAGAACAACCCTCTGCCTAAACACGAGGGTAAGGTCAATACTGTCTTTGCTAAGACAGGCCGGGTTGGAAATGTTAGAGTTCGGGTGGTTGACATATTCAGCACTTTGGTTCCCGCGGGCTACTTCTGGAGCGATGAGGGCATGTCACTGGACCAGGTAGGACAGAAGGTCCTAAGTTTAATTGAGCATGGGATGATCGTACACATGAGCCAGATCGGGGTGATAGCTACTGTTTCCCAACTAATCATCGATTGGGATGAAGAGCTGGCTGCACTGACCACTCATGTCAAATTGAAGATGGAGATTGGGATGACTGAAGATGAGACAGCCAGTGAGATCAAGGCAGACCCTGAATTGGCTGACATGCCTGCCCTGAGGATGCTTTTGATAATGAGCTGGGCATTGTTGTACCTTATACTCTCATAGTCACGGCGCCTCAACCGTTTCCGTACCAGGATGATAAGGTAGTGCCATGGTCTTATGACCTGGAGTTAGCATTGGTGATAAGGTCGGGGCGCGCCTATAACAACGATCCACCGGCTAAACCAGTTACAGACAAGGAATCGAAGGAGTTCTTGGCGATTATCAAGGCAATCGAGTATTGTGTGGTCGATCAACTACGTAAGTTGCCAGCTCAGCTTTCTTTGCGGGAGCTCCTCCAATCCTCTGAGAAGCACCGGAACTCTTTGTTGAAGGTACTAGGGCAGGTCCATGTGCCTGAAGATATCGACGGAGACAAGCTGGAGAATTTTGTTAGGACTATCCTTTTGAAAGATCAGGTAGCGTTTACTGACGATGAGATCCCCACCGAAGGGAGGGGACATAATAAGGTCTTGCACATTTCGGTCAAGCATAAGTAAACCCACGTGGCCCGAGTGCGGCTTTGAATTTATGTCCTTTGGCTACACTGAATCGCCTAGGCTTTGATCTGGATAAGATGCAAGCAGCTAAGATGTCGGTCAGGGCATTCGATGGAGTGAGGAAGAACGTTATGGGGCAGATCAATCTAGAGATACCAGTCGGTCCTTCTACGTTTGATGTGTTGTTTCAGGTGCTGGATATCTCGTCTACTTTCAACCTTTTGCTAGGCCGTCCATGGATTCATAATGCTGGGGTTGTTCCGTCTAGTCTGCATCAGAAGGTCAAGTTTGTGGTCAAGCAAAAGCTGGTTATAGTTCATGGAGAGGAGGATTTTCCTGTTTTCAATGAGACGGCTATTCCCTACATCGAGCCAAAGCATATCGAAGAAGACTCTTATCACTCCTTTGAGTTAGTACATACGATTCATGCTTCACCAGATAGCCCTTTCCCGATCCCGGAGCTATCTAATACCTCTCTCATGGTTGCTAAGGTGATGGTGAGCAACGGATTCGAGCCTGGTGCTAGATTAGGCCTACACGGATAGGGGATTCCCACCCCGATTGAGATTAACGGGCAATCCCACATGGCTGGTTTGTGATATCATGGAATTGGATACCGTGGATGAGGTAAGTACGGTTATGGACGCGGGCGTGATCGAACTGGTCGAGGAGGCCGAGGCCTGATAGGCCGTGGAAAGCCTGAGCGCAGTCCATTACCACCGCTTCTCTATGAGACCTTTCGTTCAGTTGGAGTGGTAGGCGGCTATGACAATCAAATCCAATTTGAAGATGACCTGGGGATAGTGTTCCCTGATTCGCCAAGAGGACAGAACCCTGAGCCGATGGTTCTTGATGCTGAGGATACTGATGATGGCGTGCCCTACTTGGCTAGCTGGTTTAATGACTTGACCATTGCGGCTATCTTTGAAGACCTTATGCAAATTGATGGAGCCCCTGAGGAAGAACCTTACATGGTGCCTAAGCCTCCGAAGCCGCCCGTCATTACCATATTTGATGATCTGCTAGAGGGATTAGATTCAGAGTAACATCTTTATATTCTCATATTCCCATGCGTGAGAAATTTTATTGCTTTCCTAGGATTTCCTTTTCAATTCAATGTCGTACTTTAGGATTTCCCTTTTCGATAGGATGTAATTCAATTGATTAATATCAATAAAATTACAGAGTCTTTCCGTTATATTTTGGAATCTTGTGAAAGTATCCCAAACCAGCCTGATGACAATAACCAACGATTGAAAAATTATTCTCATCTCTGGTAAGAACTGAGGGTTGGGCTTCCTCAAGATTTCTCATCCCGAGGTCTTCGAAAATAAAAGATTCTTCAAAAAAATAGAGACTCGAAACCCACTCATTGGCGTGAGATGCATGTGTTAAGCCTTGTTTGTCCTTTTGATTTCGCTACCTTATGTTTCAGGGGCAAACATGAGGAGGGAGAAACGGTGGATCCAATGATAGGTAATGCCCATGATTCAGACGACTCAGACACAAGCGATGAAGAAATATGATAAAACCTTGAGCGCCATGAAAAATCTAAGTCTTTGACCGTCGAAGAAACCGTATCAATCAACCTTGGCGTTGCGGAGAGCCCAAGAGAGGTGAAGATTGGGGCGAAACTCTCTAGAGACATGCTGAGCGTCTAGAGGAACTCTTGAAGAAGTATCAGGACATCTTTGCCTGGTCTTATGCAGACATGCCTGGTCTTGATCGATCGATCGTCGAGCATTGTTTACCGACTGATCCTTCAATTAAGCCTAAAAAGAAGAAGCGGCGCAAGGCGAAGCCGAAGTTGGCGAAGAAGATCGAATAAGAAGTCATGAAACTTATCGATGTTGGATTCATAGAGGTTACCCAGTACCCTACGTGGGTGGCCAATATAGTTCCAGTATTGAAGAAGGATGGTCGCGTTCGGGTTTGCGTAGACTATCGTGACCTGAACAAGGCTAGTCCAAAGGATGACTTCCCCCTTCCTCATATTGATGTGCTTGTCGATAGCACGCCAGGGTTTGAATTGGTTTCATTCATGGACGGTTTCTCAGGTTATAATCAAATCTTGATGAATGAGATAGACAAAGAAAAGATAGCATTCACAACCCCTTGGGGGGTGTTCCATTACAAAGTTATGCCATTCGGTCTTAAGAATGCTGGGGCAACGTACCAACGAGCCATGGTTACTTTGTTCCATGACATGATGCATAGAGAGATCGAGGTTTATGTCGATGATATGATTGTAAAGACCTGGCGTGGAGAAGATCATGTGGAGAACTTGATGAAGATATTTGAAAGGCTCCGCAAGCTCAAATTACGTCTTAACCGAGCCAAGTGCGTGTTCGGCGCCAGTTTAGGCAAGTTGCTCGGGTTTATTGTTAGTAGTAAAGGCATTGAGATCAACTCATCTAAGGTTAAGGCTATTTGTGAACTCAAGCCGCTAACAACCATCAAGGAAGTTCAAGGTCTTATGGGCAGACTGAACTACATCGCCCGGTTCATTTCTCAGTTGACTAAAATCGCTAAGCCATTTCTCAAGCTATTAAGGAAGAATGCACTAGTTGAATGGGATAGCGAGTGTGAAGAGGCATTTGAGAAACTAAAACATCACCTCATGAATCCACCCGTGCTTGTTCCACCCACGCCGGGGCAACCTTTGATCCTATATCTCACAATCCATAGTGAGTCCCTGGGCGTGATGCTTACTCAGGGAAGTCAAGAGGATGGTAAGGAACGAGCTATCTACTATTTGAGTAAGAAGTTCACGGCCTCTGAGTTGAATTATTTTGAGGCAGAAAAGATATGTACGGCACTAGTCTGGGTGCTACACAGTCTACGGCAGTATACTTTGCATTATCAGATCCTCTTGGTGACGGAATGTGATCCTATCAAGTACTTGCTGAATCAACCTGCCTTGGTTGGGAAGCTCGCGAAGTGGCAGATTCTTATTTTTGAATTGATGTCCAATACTTGCCATAGAAGTCGGTCAAAGGACGAGTTATAGCTGATGTCTTAGCTGAGAATCCGAGGCAAAACGAGAATATCGATCATCCTGAGGATCGAATCATGTTAGTAGAAGATTAGACTTGGACTATGTATTTTGATGGAGCTGTGAATTTATTCGGGTCAGGTACTGGTGCGATTCTAATATCCCCAGGCGGGCCACATTACCCAGTAGCAGCGAAGTTGGTGTTTCCTTGTACTAACAATATAGCGGAGTACGAGGCATGAATTCTCGGACTACAAGCCGCAATTGAGATGAGGATCACCCGACTCAAGGTGTCCAGGGATTCTGCTTTGATTATTCTTCAAACCGTGGGTCAATGGAAGACACAGGATACTAAATTGCTGCCCTACCATGAGTATTTGGATGAACTAGTGGGAGAATTTGAGGACATTTCGTTGGAATATCTATCTAGAACTCACAATCAGTTCGCTGATGCACTAGCAACCTTATCGTCAATGTTGCGAGTTAGCGATGGACTAGAGGTTGAGCCTTTGAAGATCGAAGTGTTAAGAAAACCGGCCTACTGCATGGCTATGACTGAAGAGCCTGCCGGTAAACCATGGTATCATGATATTAAGACTTACATTCAAAAGCAGGAGTTTCTTGAGAAGAGTACCACGGTTGATTAGAGGTATATAAAGAAGATGGGCTCAAAGTTCTTCTTGAGCGGAGAGAGCCTATACAAGCGGTCTTATGATTCAGTCCTTCTAATGTGCATCGATTCTACTAAGGTTCGTCTGATGATGGAAATGCATGAAGGAGTTTGTGGTCCGCATATGAATGGCCACATGCTAGCCAAGAAAATCATGAGGTTGGGTTATTATCGGCTCACCTTAGAAAGTGACAAATGTCAAATTCATGGGGACAAGATCAATGTTCCCCCGAATGAATTGCATCAGTTGTCAGAGCCATGGCCGTTCTCTATGTGTGGCATCGATATGATCGGCCCTATTAACCCAAAGGCATCTAATGGGCATCGGTTTATCTTGGTTGCCATTGATTATTTTCCAAATGGATCGAAGCTGCATCATATGTTGCAGTCACAGCGAAGAATGTGGTGAAGCTCATTCGTCAGGATATTATTGCTCGATATGGTTCACCTGAGGCGATAATCATCAATAATGGATCGAACTTGAATAACATGCTGGTGGATAAGTTGTTTAAGGAATTCAAAATCAAGCATTTGAACTCTTCCCCGTACCTTCCTCAGATGAATGGAATAGTGGAAGTGGCCAATAAAAATATCAAGAAGATCTTGGCTAAGATGGCCAAGAATTACCGTGATTGGCATGAGCAGTTGCCTTTTGCCCTTATGGCGTATTGGGCATTAATCTGGACTTCAACTGGGGCAACCCCGTATTCTCTTGTTTACGGCATGGAAACGATGTTACCTGTTGAAGTGGAAATCTCGTCCCTGCGTATACTCTCCCAAGTTAAGTTGATTGAGGTTGACTAGATCCAACAGAGGATGGATCAACTGAACCAGATTGATGAGAAGCGGCTCAAAACCCTATGCCATGGCCAATGCTACCAGCAAAGGTTGCCAAGTCCTTTAACAAGAAAGTCCGACCTCGACATTCCTAGGTAGGTGATCTTGTTTTGCGAAAGCTATTGTCGATAGTTCCACTTCCAGAAGGAAAATTTGCTCCAAACTATGGTGGACCGTACGTCGTGAAGAAAGTGCTTTCAGGCAGCGCTCTGATCCTAGCTAAGATAGACGATCAGGTGTTTACCATTCCTGTTAATTCTGATGATGTAAAGAAATATTACACTTGATATGTTCTGACATTTCTAAATTAATCAAGTTGTGATGGTCATTTTGAACTCAAAACTTTTATGCATATGTTTGCCTGTTCTTGTTTGTATTTCTGATTTTCATTGGAGGAATGTTTCAGTCGGGTAAATTTGTTTGATCCTTTGAAGTTGATCGTATTGAATGAGGAACGTCGGAATGATGAGAGGCAAACCGTTTTCCATACACGTCCTACAAGGTAAAGTGTTATCTCGCGAAAAGTATAATGACCAAAATGACGAGAGGCATTCGTTTCCTTTATCATACACACTGTAGGTTGCCCTTTGTTTAAACCTTTTTGAAAGGAGGATTCGTTTCTCACCCCTATCAGGAACAACCCCACATTGGGGCAATTTTCATAAAGTTCAAATGGTTAGAATTTTCTTGCTTTCACTTGCATCAATCTTCGAGTGTATTTGTTACATGCGAATTTTGTGTTAGCTCAAGTGCCTTAGACATGATGAAGAGCATTTCTTTCTACACCCTACACACTCAATCCATTGCTTACCCCAGTTGAGCGGCGATTTCATTTCAAATAACCCAAATGGTGGTCATCCTTGTGAAGAATGAAATCATCTCAAAGTGAAATGCCTCGAGGAAAAATGAAAATAGTCGAAGGAAAAGCAATGTGCACAAGCTCATCAGGCGAGGTCTCCTTTTTCCTTAAAAAAAAAAAAATGAGAAGAGAGCCAAAAAGAAAAATTCTCTCAAAAATTCTCAAAAAGAAGGGAGACCTCGGCCGAAATAGTTCGCGAGAACCTTCCTCAAAAGAAAGATCATTTGTGGAATCATGTGCGACATGATTGGTGGTGCTCAAAGTGTCAAAGGTGGATGATCACCAACCTATTCATGATAGCCCTCTTGATTAAAATAGGCATTTTATTTGAAGCTCACCCGCGCCTACGGTACAACCCTTACTAAAGTCTCTTCAGATTAGGGCACTTGACTTAACGTAGGATTGCAAATGCTTACAAAATTGCTCGAAGAAGTGCGAGCAAGATCGTTTTATCTCATTTATGCAGGGTTCCTAACTTGTAAACCCGATGCAGTTGGTGATATCATTTCATTCCAGAGCCAAATGACTCACATGAGTCCCCTTTGTTTAAACCATTGACCGAGCCTGAATTACAGTCCTTGTAAAGACCTCTCAGATTGGTCCAGTCATATTGATTGCGAGAATACCCTGACCCTTGTCCAGCATGATGGTGGTAGTCCTGAGTGATTCTTATGCCCGTATCAACGGTTGGGTTCAAAAGCCTTTTCATGAGAAAGAGTGAAAGTCCTTTCTGACTGAAGGTTCTTCATTCAATCTGATAGGGCGTAAAAGGATCGGGCAAGTTTCCTTGTCAACGAAATTTCCAAATGAAGCCCTGTAATATAGGCAAAAGCTTGCAAAATTCGTTAACATATGATGTTGCATTGACTTTGCATGATTAATCGTTTTTGAGTGTATTGACAGGAATGAAGTAATCAATCTGCATGTCCCTCAATTTTAGAAAATCCAAGTAAGTTTTCTGAACTCATTTTGAATTTTGTAATTTTTTGCCTGTTCCAATTATCATTTTGTCGCTTGATGTGATTTCTTACTATGAGATTCGCGACACATCCCTCTTTTTGTGATTCACGTTGTGAGATTCGTGACATAATCCCTTGATGTGATTTCGCGCTGTGAGATTCGCGACACATCCCTCTTTTTGTGATTCGCGCTGTGAGATTCGCGACACAATCCCTTGATGTGATTTCGCGCTGTGAGATTCGCGACACAAATTCTTTGATGTGATTTCGCGCTTTGAGATTTGCGATACATCTTTTTTATTCATAGGCACCTTGATGTGATTTCGCGTTGTGAGATTTGCGACACATCTTTTTTATTCATACGTACCTTGATGTGATTTCGTGCTGTGAGATTCGCGACACATCTTTCTTATTCATATACACCTTGATGTGATTGGTGCTGTGAGATTCACGGCACGTCCCTCTTCACAACAACACATCGTGCTCAGGCTGTTCGCTCGACGCACTCTCTTGAGAATTCGAATTGATTTTCTAGTTCATGATTGATTTGCTCTCGTGATTTTGAAAAATCCATTACAAATCTTGCGCTGTCTCACATCAGAATGAAAGTTCTGATAATAGATAGGCCCCAGTACCTTAAGATCTTTGCATCCACAAGAAGCTTGGAAATCAAGGGAATCATTTGCATTATGAGGTGTTCGGTAAGATCGATATTTCGTGTGCCATCCATGTGCAGTTTTCTCTAATCCATTTCCTTGGAGCATAGAAGTTTTAGCATATGTTATTTATACTTCTGCATACCATGCATCATTTCATTGGCATAGAAAATGGGATTAAAACTCCCACAAAAATTATTCATTTCATTTGCATTAGCAAAATTTAGGGTTAGTTTGGTCTTTGAGCGAAACCTATTCGAGCATCCACTCAAAGAGGGGCAGCTGTTGACACCTAAATTTTGAATTTTTATTTATATTGCACTAAAATGAGAATTAACCTTAGTTCTCGTCAAAAATATTTTCTCATGCATTGTATATTCAAATTTTGACAGTCATGCCTTCAGGTTAGAGGTGAAGCAATTGAGCTTTAATTTAACAGGCAACTGGACTAGAGCATATCATCAGATTTTCGGCTAGAGCATGGGAGAATGTGCCGATTTTTTTGTAATTTATTTTGAGCTTAATAAAGTCCATTTAAATGATTTATTTAGAAAAGGCTTGATTAAATGCACATTTTTAGGAAAAGCCTTATTTAAGCTCGAGAATTTGCGCAAGTAAGCTCGAAAAATAAAATGAAATTCGGCCAGGCTGTGGTGATTGGTGTGCTGAAAATTATAGGGTCATTGGGCTTATTTTGAGTTGAAATTAGCTCATTCGATAAGATTTAATTTACAAAGGCTTTTAATTAAATGTTCATTATTTGGAAACAACCTTAATTTTAGCCTGAAGGTGTGCGGTGAGCTCACGATTTGATTGGAAATTCGACCAAAGCATAAGATGAGGGTGCCGAATTTCATGATGGGTATGGACCTAATTTTGAATTTAATTCAGCCCATTTTAATTATTAAATTAAGCGAGGCCTTTAATTAATTACCCGTTTAATTAATTAAGGCCCGATTCGAGCTTGAGATGTCATGATAAGCCCACAAGAGCTCCTCATTTTCGGCCACATCACTCACCCCTCTCTTGGCCGAAATTCCATGGTGAAACGGCAGATCTGGATTCTTCAAAGATTAATTAAATTCAGATAATTATCTTGGAAAATTAGAGTTCTAAAATAATAAAACTCTATCTTCATTAGACTCTAATAACCGAAAGTTCTGCCTGGTCTGGGCTCTTCCTAGATCAGAATTTTTGATCAAACGGCTGACATTGAATCCTACTCTAGCTAGGATTCGCGATCCGACGGTCCACAATGAGTCCTACATCTACTAGGATTAGTGAGCCATATTCTCTATGTTGAGAAAACCTTTCTTCTGAGTATTTTGATTCTGACAAAACTATCCCTCTTGTAAGAGAATATGGTTAATGCAAATAATTTTTATTGCAGGGATGAGCATGTGAACAAAAGCTTATAATGTTCCAAAACTGGCGTTCAGACTCAAGGAGTAGTCGTCGCGCACTTGCTTCTAAGATTGTTGAAGTCTAGTATTCAGAAGGAGAATCGTGTTGCCTCTGAAGACTTTAGAAGGAGGTTCATGTTACCTCTGAAGACTTCAGATGGAGGTTTGTGTTGCCTCTGAAAACTTATCTCGAGAAGATTTATGTGACACGTCAGCAAGGATCTTACAGAAGCTCAGAATCACTGTTCTAATCTGTTCAGATTCAGAGAGTCTTTTTGATTCAGAAAACTGCTTCTGAATAGCGTTCAGATTCTGCAATATCTCTCTGCCAGATTTTGAAGACCCACGTTTGGCAGGTTTCCGATTTGGCCGCGCCTTTTTATGGAAGTTTGTAAGATTTGATTGACAGGATTATTTTCCAATCAAATCAGGAGAATATCCTCGATTGGATATTACCTTCCATGGATAAGATATCTTGGAGATTTGGATGAACTCTATTTATGGAAACTGAAGATTTGGTTGTATGGGCGACTGAATCTGAAGGGTTCAGACTCTACTCGAACGGCTACTAGATCTTCCCATATATAGTCTCCGTCAGTCAAGATTGATGGCGTCCAATCAGAGATTGAGGAGCGATCCTTTGAAGGACCTTGGTAACGGCTAGTTCAAGGTTGAAGAAGTATAAAAGAAGATCAATAGTGACTGTTACGAAGAGAGTTCATGAACTGTAAATTCCAAAGTGTCGAGTTGTTCAGATTCATATTCTCTTGTTCTTGTGAGCTTAAAATTCTTAGTCTTGAGAGGTTCCTTTGTAGAGTGATTAGAGTGACAACTCTTGTAACCTTTCATCGACTCATAGTGGAATCCAGCCGATCGGCTGTCATCGTGGGAGAGTGGACGTAGGCTTGCTAAAGCCGAACCACTATAAACATTGCGTGCAAATTCTTTTTCCCTAAACTCCTCTTGCTGCATTTAGTTTGTCTGCATGTCTTTTTACTGATCTTATTCAGTTTATGTTCTGAACCTATAAATTTCCTCATAAAACATTAAAATTGTTCAGAATCACATATTCACCTCCTCTTTAGGTGATATTGCTAGATACAACACTCTATAAATACTAAGCTACCCTAGAGAGTTAGGGGTTGGCAATTCTAATCTTCCAATTCAGAAAATTCAGAGTGAGAAATTGAGGAAAAAGGAGGAGATCTCGGCAAAGCAAGGCTGAGACCCCACCCCCGCCCCCCGAGCCCTCCGTACGCCGCCAAGCATCACTGGTGTCCCTGCCCTGCGTCGCCGTCCGGTCCCTTCTCCACCCAGCTCCGGCCATCCCTGAGGTCCATCGGCGCCCCTGTTCAACCACGGTTAGCTCAGCTCCATCGTCGTCTAGCTCCGGGGCTCTGTGCAGCTCGCGACTAGCCAAAACCGTAAGGATTCACCTCTGTCCAGTAGCAAAACTGCCACTGTTCAGCACTGGTTCGAGGTCGATCATGCCTTGTTTTGTCATTATTTTATGATCTAATCTTGTTACAACTTGTGTTAGATCATTCGGGTGATTTGGAGCTCGAACCAAGCTCAAAAGAAGCAATTTTGGACGGATTTCCAGCTTGCGCGCGTTGTTGGAATTTAGCTTAAAAAGGTAAATTTCCTTGACTTTTGATTGCAATCCATGTTTGTTTGATTGATAATTCGCATGTATATTCTAGTACTTCGATGAGCATGTCTGATTTGCAACAAAATTTGGGGGAATTGAACTTTTTTCATCAACTCTATGGCTAAACCGAAAATCAATTTTTAGGTGCATGAAAGTTTGGAATTTTTTAGGAAGAAATTTTTGATCATAAAAGCGAGAACTTTTATTGACTATCGAAGTATGAGCTTCTTGATGTTGCCTCCACGTATTGCCTTCAACCGGCCATGTTATGCCATCCGTAGCCTGGAGCCGTTTGAAACGTTTACGTCTTGGCATGTTAAGTTTGCTCGTTACTTTGGTAATCAATTTTAGTTCGAATTTTTTAAGAACCGAAAATTGATTGGAAACTCTTGCTAAATTGAAACTTTTGATGAAATAAAATTTGGATTTTTGGCATACTCATATCTCTGTAGCCGAATTTGTTTTAAATATATGGCAGATGGGATGATGATCTTGTGAATTGGACTGATCTAAAAATCAGAACATTTTTTGTGATTAAAATCTGAATTTTGCGGCTATATCCCCTATTTGGCAGAATTTGGCACGTCCATGGATGAGCTTTGCTTTGAATTTTATCATGTGGTTGATTAAATGAGCTTGTCTGTTGTGGATATTCCATGTTATGGATAATGGTGGATTAGTTGAATAATTGTTTGATTTTTCTTGAGAATTATTTGAGTTGTCTTGCAAATCTTGTGGATAATTTTTGAGATTAAACTGTGGTGAGGAAAGCCGGGCCATCTCATAAATTTCGGCCACCCCTCTTATTTTTTAGAAAAATTAAAAAATAAAGAAAAAAAACATAAAAGAACTCAAGTCAAGCTCGATTGTCTTTTTTTGGTCATGTTTGTTTGATATTTTATTTGGTTTGCACATTTATAATCAAACATGACCATAATATATATTCCATTATGTGCCTTGTCCCTTTGGTAAAATTGAATTACTTACCTTAGCCACGATCTTGTGGAAAGGGATGGTAATTTGTATAAAATTTCGTGGTCCGCCCTTTGAAAATAGGGGATGATGTTATTCTATACACTAATCCACATACTGACTCGAATTTAAGAGTACGTACCGGATAAATTCCCTCTTACCCTAACCTTTGGGTACGAGCGAATTAATCAGAAAATTCGGAATCAAAGGTATATTATGGGCATTTTTATTTATTTTTGTTCAATCCTTTGTTTGTTTAAATTTTTCAAAAAAAAATAATAAAAAAATCATTTTTCAAGTATCATATGGTCCATTCCATTTTCTGAATCATTCAATCCACAATCATGCAATAAAAGGGATTTTCATGAAATCTGGTACCGAAAGGGTATTAATTTTTTCCAAATTAATGTAACCAAGTCTCCGGACTCACCTTCTCTAGTTCGTAGAAATAAATTAGTTCTCCCGCTAATTTATTTAGGTTTTCTAATCAACCTACCAAGAAACGATTAGTGGCGGCTCCAATTAAATAATTTTTCATGAATAAACCTAAGTTGCGATTTGATATGGGTTAGGAGAGTCCGAGTCAGGTTAATTAAATAATTAACCTAATAATCCATTAACCTAAGGTTTTTCTAAAATTTTTAGGTCGCGACAATGGCCACGGGATGTTTCAAATTCGATAGGTTGATCTACCTAAGATCAATAATCGATTCGAAAGAGATTGCGAAAATATTCAAGTTTATTTACTGTAGTACCCAAGAACATGGAGGAAGACAACGACGCCGTGTGACTGTTGATACATGATTTTTAATCATTTTATTTTTATAAAATTAATTAAAAATAGAAAAAATTCATGAAATTGCAAAATTAACTTTGGGAGCCTTGGCCTAGCCTTAGAAACCAATTTTGAACAATTATTTTTTGTATTTTTTTGACATTTTTTATTAGAAAAATAGCCAAAAATTAGGAGTAATAGCACCCGTTTCCACAAAATAAGAAAAAATAGTCAATATTTTTATTTTAATTCCCTTTTCACTTTGGACACTTCAAATCTTAAAATTTTAGTTTGGGTCACCATTTTCCTTCACAAGCATAGACCCAAACCGAGTCAAAAAATTACCCTTTGAGTCTTTTTATTTTCCTTTTTCACCTTTTCTAAGCTATGACATTGGTATCTAATGCCTTGAATTGCAATTGGGACCATTTACTTGGGAATTTATTCAATTTTGGCAAAAAGGACCTATTTGCACTTTGTATTTTCAATTTAGTCCCCGGTTTCACTAAAAATTAAATTAAATTAAATTTTTTCTAGAGATATTCAAGCCTAACCAAAACCACTACCCTATAGTTTTCATCATTCTGAAACCATTGGTGGGTGTGGTTTGGATCGATTCAACCGTTTAGGCTTTGGATTATTCAAATTTCATTTTCGGGTCAAACTTAAAATTTGGGGGTTTTGAGGTAAATCAAGCTATTAATTCACAAAAGCACCCATTTTACGTGAAAAACATGTTGGGAAACCAAATTTTGACATCAATTTTGCAAAACAAAATGGTCAAATGGGGGTCTAATTTGGGCAAAAATGGGAGACCAGGTCAATCGGGTTGGATCTGACTCGACCTAGCTGATCCGGGTCTGCAACACAGGCCACCAACAGACATCAAAACGCATGTTTTTTTTTCCCTCTCTTTCCCTTACGTTCACGCGACGTCACCCACCCTACGTCACAAAATCTGGTCTTTGGCGTCTTGTGCACTTGCTGGACATATGGGCTAGCTAGCGTAGCTGGTTTTGGGTCGAAAAAGGACAAAGTCTGTTAGAGAGGGGGGTGAGCTGTGCAAAAGCCGAGAGAGAGAGAGAGAGAGAGAGAGAGAGAGAGAGAGGGTGTAGGAGCTTAAGGGAAGGTTCGAGAGCATTTCTAGAGAGCTGATTCGAATACACAAAGAGCGAGAGAGAGCTAGAGAGGGGGAGAGGGTGCTCGGCTATGGGGTTCTGGTGAGAAAAAAGAGAGAGTGGCCGAGAGTTTGAGTGAGTAAGAAGGGAGAGAGCCGAACGAATTCGACGCTTGAGTGAGCATCCTTGGGCTTCAGCACGACGAGGACGACATCGTAGGAGCTTCCTCCATCATCGGCGCGGCCTAAAAAGGTCTGTCTCCCTCCCTGCCATTGTGCTCTGTTCTCGTTTCTCACTGTGCATCACGGGTTTTGCCTCGGTTTGATCAAAGATCAAACCGAGCCAAACCTAAGGCACCTAGACGTTGCATTCTATCCTTATAAACATGTTTGAACGCCCTCTTGCCTCGGTTTTGCTTGCTATGTCTCGACTTTTGGTTTGAGCATCATTTTCTCGAATGCACGCCTACTGCTTGATGAAAGGTCTCTCGAACCATTTTGTGTGTTTTGATTCTCGGCCATGCCATTCTCGAGACTTATCTGTACATTGTTTGTTTTGAATTGTACCTAAGACCAATTCTAAGCTTCCCCACATGTTTTTTCTGCATTGATTTGAGCAAAAATGCTCGGTTTGACCTTCGTGAACCTTGGCCCGAGCCGAGAGTTAAGCTTCCCCTAACTCTGTTGTTGATGTTTGGCAAGCTAGATCGAAGTTTGAAACGTTAAAAAAAAATTGGAAAACCTTCGTTGGCATCGGGATTGGTCGGGTCTGTTCGAGAGGGTTCCGACAGGTTTCGAGGTTTATTCGGGGTTGGGGTTGGTTTTGAGATGTTGAGGGAGTAGTTTCGTGAAGTTTGGGACGAGAATGACCAAATTTGGTCTCGATTTGGGGGATGCCGGCAGAATTCCGGCACATTTTTCGGATTTTCTATTGTTCCGGCATTCTCTCCGGTGGCCTGTGACCAAGGTTGACTGGTCAAGGCTGACGTGGCGCCACGTTGCATGCCACGTGGCAGCCACATCAACCGCACAACTTTATTTTCAAAAAATATAAAAAAAAATAAAAACCCAGATCCGACGGTCGTGGAGTAGCCACGTGTTACGATCTGGGATTTTTCAAAAATATTTTTTTTCTATATTTAAAATGAATTTTCGAAAATAAAATAATCAATATGATCCGACGGTCAAGGTGGAGCCATGTGGCGCGCCCTGAGCCGTTAGATCGGTCTTTTTTAATCAGAAAATTAGAATGAGATTGGACGGTTCAGGGGAGGCCACGTGGCATACATGTGATCTTTTGATGGGGGGAAATTCGGGAATATAGAAAAATGTTTAAAAAATTTTTAGAAAAAATTCAAAAAATTCAAAAATATGGGCAAAACTACGTCGTTTTAGACCAACCCGGACCCATTCGGTCCGGGTCGGGCGCCTCGAGCTCGGGTCGGGTCGTTTGACCAAGTCCGAATAATATTAAAATAATTTAAGAAATACAAAAAAATATATTAAAAATTAGAAAAATTAATAAAAATGGAAAAATCAATAAAAATTCATAAAAAAGGTTAAAAATCTTGGAAAAATTTCTAAAATATTTATAAATCATCATAAAATTATAAAAAAAAATTATTAAAAATCAAAAAAATCAAAAAAATCAAAAAAATCAAAAAATCAAAAAAATCAAAAAATTTGGAAATATCCAAAAAATAGGAAATGATCCCAATCAACAAGCCAAGACCTATTTTGGGTACTTTGAGCCCCGATCCTTCAAAAAATGACGATTTTTCCCATATAGGTAAATTGTCTCCATTCATCCTAGACTTTTTCCCAAACCTTAATCACACATTCTTTAAGCTTCTAGGGCTTTAATATGGAAGCCTTGACTTGCCTTGGTGTGATTTATTTGGGCATTTTGGATCCTTGATTGCGCACTTATTTCATTGATTGTGATTGGTAGGACTAGTCTTCCGACCTATATGAAAACCCCAATTCTAACTCACCTCACCCGAAATTGAGCATGCATGAAATCATAGTTAGGATGATCAATCGACGTTAGGTATCAAAAGGGCATTGATAGAGATACCGACGTAACCAAGTCTCTGAACCTAGTTTCTCTGGTTTCGTAGAACCGAATGATCTCTCCTAATCACTCGGTGAGGTTTCCGGTCTACCTTTCCAGAAAGACCGGTGGCGACTCCAATTGCATGCACACATTGCACATGCTACCCGACCACACTAAGGTCGAACTCGATAAAATCCCGTTGCAATTTGGTATGGGCCTGGGAGGGCCCGTACCAAGCCCATTCGAAAAGGACTCGACAATCCAGCTCGAACCAAGATCCGCGAGGATCCGAGTTGTGACAGCTGGCGACTCCGTTGGGGATCGAACCCAGAATCTATGGTTCTGGATCTCAAGTGGACTTAGGCCGCGATTAAAACGTTGAGTGATTATCCTAACATGTTGTCTGCAGGCGCTCTTGAAGGTGAGGTAAGTCCGCTCATGATATGTGTTAGATGGTTTTGCAGATTGGAGAAATAAGGGGTATAGTCTGTGCCTGACGTTGTCTTGTGCAGGTTAGGTGTAGGAATGTATGTTATGGGGATGGAATTGAAGCGGTGATTTGTATATCAACTGTTATGCATGATCACTTGCATATCCGACTATCACGACACTTTTGCACAAAGCTGTCAAACCCCGACTGTGATTCACCCTTGGGATAGCCTTAGATAGGAATTGGGTATGAAAAGACCTCATGTTTAATTGTACTTGGGACGATCATACCCGATTCCGCTCACTTTCTAGATTGGTGATTCTAACTCTCTTGGGCGGGTGCCCTTGGGAGCGAATCTATCATATCTGCATCCTGGGAGCCTTAAGCCTTAGGTTCCATGCCCATTTTGATTTCTAGAGTCTTAACCTCACGGTCCATGCGCATGTGATTGTGGTTGCCATATAGATCGACACGTTCGGTTGGTAAGGTTTTTCACCCTTAAACTTGTTGGAATTCATTTTCGCACATCATTCACATTTTTGAGCATGTCATGCATCATTCGTATATAATTCAAATGATGGAGTTAAATTCCATTCTTTCAAAAAAAAGAGAGAGGCTAGATTAGAGATGATTTCCCCAAGTCAGTCCAAGGTTCCCGAGACATTTTCCTATGAGCGACGCATCATTCGACACCGAACCACTGAGAAGTTCAACGGGTTCCATTCATTTCGCTTCGCAAGTGGAAGGGAACTCACCGGATGCAACCTAATCCGAGGCGCAGATTGCTACTACACCAAATCCGCTCGAGAGTTGGAGCATAAGCATGGAAGAGAGAGAATCCAAGAGTGGTTCTTGAAAGTGAGGAATTGGCGTCTTGCAATAAGAACCAACCCAAGACACTCACCTGAAGTCATTGAGATATCCTCAGATGAAGAGAACAATCCTACTTGTCCTCCACTGGGGGGTCATCCATCCTTTCCTGGCCTGGTGGAAATTTCATCCGATGAAGACAATGATGCAGAGAAGTTGACCTGATGACCCCAAGACACCCCTAGAAGACCTGACTTAGGGCGTCTCTTTAGGTTCTATAGTGTCGCATTCCAATGGTCTATCTTTCATTTGTTTGAATCCCAGAGTTTGTATGGGATCTCCGCCTGTGGAATCCTTTCTATCCTTTCTCTTTAGATATGAATGTACAAGGTCTTGTCTGAGTTGTATGCACTCTCCTTAGAGTTGTTAGTCTTCCTAACATTGGAATGTGACGATGAAATTTCTCTCAATCATTTGGATATCCCCATTCAATTACATACCTCCTCTCAGATGAAATTTTGATTAGACCTCTTACTTAACCCGTTCAAGTCAAGTAAGAAAATCTAATTTCCATTTCACTAGACGAGGGATATGAAACTGAACTGGCTCATAACATCCATGAACATGCCATTTGCATCATTCAAATGATTAGACTAAATGCCGATTTCTAGGATAGAATGGCGATGGTTCCCCGGACTGCGGTGGAGAAGCAACTGGAGCCTTTTTTGCATGACCGCAAGGTAGTACAACCCCAGTCGTATACCAGATTTCAGTTGGTCCGTGTCGTTCATGGAAGGGAGCTCACTGGACGCAATTTGGGCCACCCTGATGATTGTCACATTCACTTTCACATGGGCCGAATCATAGACAAGCGTGAGACAGACGAAACCCGTGAAGTTGGACTCGAACAAGAGTGCGAAATGGATGAAATCCACGAGTCCATGGCCGAAATGAAGAGGCAACTTGGCAACCTTGCAGCTAGAAAAAGGTACGCTCGCCTGAAGGAGGAGCGCTTTGCTACGATGAACATGCCGATGGAGGCTCCGTGGGAGAAGAAGCGGCGTCCCGCCATAAAGACTAAATCAAACGCATTACCTTGAAGAAGCCAAAGGTCACCAAAGCCGTCAAGCTACCAGCCGACGATGCAGAAGACCCGAACGTAGAGTGATGGGATTTGAAGACCCTAGAGCCTATTTCACGACATCCAAACTTGGCGGTTGCCTTTAGTTGGTTCTAGTCGCATTCCATTGACCAGTGTTGCAAGTTTTAGACTTCATGTATAGGTTTTCCCCACTAGGAATCCTTTTCTATCATATCCTTTAGACTTGATTGTACTAGGAATCTTTTCGATTGTATAAATTTCATTCTGTTTTCCTTAGTATCCTATCAATGGAATGTGACGTCGGCATTTCCTCTAATCACTTGATTGCTCCCAATCAACTTCCTATCTCCTCTGGATGAAATATGGGTTAGAACTCTCATTTAACATTTTTTGAACTAAATGAGGGAATCTAATCCTCATTACTCCATGAAGGACATAGCATGTTGAATTGGTTCATACATGTCTCATCACATTTGCATCATGCATTTTGAGGAAATCCGTGGCAATTGATTTTCAAATATCATTCATATGTTTTAGACTCGATGGGGAAGACCGACATCCAAGTGTTCAAAGTTCCCCGAGATGAGCTCCTAGCCATGAGGGAGGGGATGAATGAAGCCAATAAGAGCTACGTCAAGAAGCAGTTGGGGTACCTACTGGATTTGACTAGGGTTGAATGTCAAGTTAGTCTCATTCAGGCCTTAGCGCATTTCTAGGATTCGACGACTCTCACATTCAACATGGCTGGTTTGGAGATCACACCGACGTTAGAGGAATATAGTGCCACCATTAGAGTTGAATTCCTCCTTATCGCGGCCTAAAATTTTAGAAAAAACCTTAGGTTAATGGATTATCAAGTTAATTTAATTAACTCGACTCGGACTCTCCCAAGCCCATACCAAATCGCAACTTAGGTTTATTCATGAAAAAATTATTTAATTGGAGCCGCCACTAATCATTCTTGGTAGGTCGATTAGAAACCCAAATAAATTAGTGGGAGAGCTAATTTATTTATGAACTAGAGAAAGTGAGTCCGGAGACTTGGTTACATTATTTCGAAAGAATTAATTCCCTTTCGGTACCAGATTTCATGAAAAAATCCCTTTTAATTGCATGATTGTGAATGATTTAGAAAATGGAATGGACCACGTGATACTCAAAAAATGATTTGTTTTTTTATTTTCGATTTATTTTTGGTTTTTTCCTTTTCTTTTTAGAAAAAATTAAACAAAACAAGGATTGAACAAAAATAAACAAAAATGCCCATAATATACCTTTAATTTCGAATTTTTCGATTAATTCACTCGTACCCAAAGATTAGGGTCGGAGGGAATTTATCCGCTACGTACTCTTAGATTCGAGTCAGTAGGTGGATTAATGTATAGAATAACATCATCCCCTTTTCCAAAGGGTGGACCATGAAATTCTATACAAATTGCCGACCCATCTACAAGATCGTGGCTAAGGTATGTAATTTATTTTACCGAATGGACAAGGCATAAGGGAGCATATATTATGGGCATGTTTGTTTATAAATGTGCAAACTATATAATAAAAGGAAAAATAAACAAACATGACCGAAAATAGAGAAAATCAATCAGATTTGTCTTGAGTTTTTTTTAAAGAAAAATAAAAAATGGAGAAGGGTGACCGAAATTGTGATGATGGGGTCCACTTTCCCTCGGTCGAAATTCAATCTTTTATCTGAGAAAATTATCCTTTAAGATTTGCAAAATAATTCGGATAATTCTCAAATTTCAAAAAGACAATATTAGTGCATCATGATCCTTATCCACAACATTGAGATAACATTGAATAAGCACAAGATAAGATAATTCAATCGACCCAACAGGCAAGAGATAATTATCCGATATGCTCAGATTATTTCGAAAATTCCAAATTTGAACTTGAGAAAATATGAATATTTCGAATTATATGCTCAATCTCTGAAAGATAATGAAAGTCAAACCACAAAGCATATCAAATATCCGAACAAATATCCATAGACATCTGAAAATATGCACAATATCCACAAAGAGTGTTTCAAATTTCGGCAATCATGGTCTATCAATGTTCAAAAATCTGCACAAAGTTCGTGAGATATGTTCCATATTCGAAATCCACCAAATCATGCAACCATGTATATCCAAAATTTATCTCATCCCTTGAACATTTTCAATTCAATCAAGTAATATTCAGAATATCTCAAGAGAAAAGAAATTACCTAATTCGAATTGATCCGAAACTTGAGTACCAAGTGATTGTGTTCTCGGACCGAACGACGGAAATTGCGCTCGCCTAGGAGGGGCTTGATGAACACGAATTTGCAACTCGTTAAGGCTCAATTCGCAACAACAATTTTGAGCGCGGATTCACCTAAGATTAGCTCCAAACAGAGGAGAAAAAACCTGCGTAAATAGCAATAAAATCGACCACTGACAGCTGGTAGAACCTGCACTAAATAATTAGCAAGATCGTCCAAAACAGTGCAGTTTTTGGTCATAAACAGTAGCGAATTGATCTCCGGACAGCGGCAAACTCGGGCACCAAACTACGGGGATTTCACACGCCAAACTCCAGCACGAACGGACACCGATCAGCAGTGATTTCTGTGCACAACAGCAGCTGGAAAACGGGCCGGACAGCAGCTAAAAAATTCCCAATCAGCAGCTAACTTGGTCCCTGCGTAACTGAGTAGGACCAAATATCTGCAAAATCAAATCTGAATAGCAGCTTGAATCAACACTGGACAGCAAGTTCGGTCGCCTGGACTGCAGCCAAATTTGGACCCAACGGCAGTGAATTCGACGTCGGAACAGCTACAATTCTGAGCACCGAATAGCAGCTAACTGGACCTTCGAACAGCAAGGAAAAGAGCAGCGATTATCAGTGAAAAGCGGCCTGGAGAGCTACAGTT
Organism: Lenwebbia sp. NSW1173648; assembly: GCA_029784005.1. Taxonomy (NCBI): domain Eukaryota; kingdom Viridiplantae; phylum Streptophyta; class Magnoliopsida; order Myrtales; family Myrtaceae; genus Lenwebbia; species Lenwebbia sp. NSW1173648. Next base: position 7,173,991 of record JARCGZ010000011.1, read on the forward strand.
TTGGGACTCCTCCACCAAGAACCGAAATTCTTTCCCTTTTGGTCTTCTTCTCACGTAATTTCTAAAAAAAATTATGAATCGAAGGCCCCTCTCTCTCTCTTACTTTTCTCGTGCGTTTTTTTGTGCTGTCCATCCCCCTGAATATGGCCCTCTAATGTCTATTTATAATACATAATTAGGTCTTACTCTAATTAGCTGGGCTTTTGATAACAGACGGGTTTAATTCCAATGGGCACTCTCTAGTTAAGCTTGAGGCCTTCTAGTAATTACGGGCTAAACCCATACCATTTAAACCTCATAACTCCTCCTTTTGTCATGTAATTTTTTGGCCCTTACGGTTTGCAGAGGGCTTGATCAAATTTGCTTCATTCATGGGCCAAGTCCAACTAATTCAATTTAAGTTCAAATCATTCGTGGCCGGTCCAATTGATTATGCAAATATAATGCAATGGATGTGAAAATTAAATTAATTAAATGAAAACTATACTAGAATGATTTAAATATATTTGCTAGGGACTAAGGTTAGTCCCTAATTTTTATGCAGAAATTAATAACAAAGGAAAATCAAATTTTAGGTGTCAATAGCTGCCCCTCTTTGAGTGGAGACTCGCAGAGGTTTCGCTCAAAGACAAAATTTGAAACCTAAATTTTGACAATGCATAATGAATGTTGATTTTTTTGGTGGGGTTTTAATCCCATTTTCTATGCAAAAATGATGCAAAATACAAACAATATTTAACATGTGTAATGACCTCTTCTTCCATTCTGGCGGAGTGTCGAGAAAGCTTACACATGGATCACATACGGAATATTAAGCTTTTATCCTAAATACCTTGTAATGCTAAGGAGCATCCTTGATCCCCCATCCTTCATTCTGGTGAACAATTAGGTTCATAAGGAAGAAGAGGCTCTTGATCCCCCATCTTTCATTGTAGTGAAGAATTAGGTTCTCAGAATCTGAAACCCTTGGTCCCCCATCCTTCATTGTGGTGAAGAATTAGGTTTACAAGGTAATTTAATGTTTGTCTCTCGGCAAGTCACCATGTGGACTATCAACCGTGAGTCGGTAAAATATTGATTTGAAAAGAGATGTAACGCCCAAGCTAATCGGTATAACCACAAAGGGGATGTAGCACCCGAGCTAGTCAGGGTGAATACAAAAGGATGTGACACCCGAGCTAATCGGTATGGACACAAAGGGGATGTATCACCTGAGCTAATCAGAGTGAATACAAAAGGAGTATAACGTCTGAGCTAATCATAATGAACACCAAGGGGATGTGCCACCCGAGCTAATCGGAGTGAATACAAAAGGAGTGTAACGCCTGAGCTAATCAAAACGAACACAAAGGGGATGTACCACCCGAGCTAATCGGAGTGAATACAAAAGGGGTGTGACGCCTGAGCTAATCAGAACGAACACAAAGGGATGTACCTAATCAGAGTGAATACAAAAGGGGTGTGGCGCCTGAGCTAATCAGAACGAACACAAAGGGATGTACCACCTCACTAATCAGAGTGAATACAAAAGGGGCATGATAACTTGAGCTGATCAAGTATCAAAATAAAATCTTGGGGACAACTTGAGCTGATCAAGTGTCGATGTATGGTAAGATTTTGAAGGGGAATCAGGAAACATACCTGAGTTCTTCTCTATTGGTCAAGAACAGCCAGGCTAACTACATTGTACCTGACTTTTTCATTTCATGCGCAAGATATCTTCATAAGATATGCTTTCTTGACAAAATTAACTCATGTTAACAAACTTTATTGAGGAAGAATGTCAATCAAGGAAACCTATCTTGTCATTCTGACAATCTGATGATATTGAATGAGAAATTTTCAATCAAAATGGACTTCCACTCAATCTCTCATTAAAATGCTATTTCACTCGGCCATTGATACGGGTTCGAGAATCACTAAAACTCACTTCATCGTGCTTGACATGTGACATTCTGAAATTCGATCCACTTTCGGGATTTATGAAATGAATGGATGTCTCGTTGATGTGCTTTAGAGTAATCTCACTCAGAACTGATCACTCTTGAGGAGACTAATCGTAAGGGAAAGGCTAACTAGGAATTTAAGTACGTGGACCTAAATTTGAATAAATTACGGGTCGATATGCGTAACTCCTAAAAGCCACCCGTTAGTTTGAGATTTTCTGAAGTCACGGTCGATCGAGTTTGGCCGCGAATCAGACTCCGAATTTGGGTATCGAATATTCAAGAATAACATGACTAATATTTAGGACGTCGCCTCAGTTGGTTCAGTATTCATCGATCCGCCAGACTACAGAGGTTTCAGTGTTAGCAGATCAGTCAGAGTGGGAAGATTACAGAACTACCCTTGAATATTTATTAGCAAGAATCGAAAAGCATTAGTGGGATATTTATGATTTTGTCCCATCTCCATAAATGCTCCCAACCACCCCCCACCTACCAAGAGTCACATCCCTCACTTTGTGTCAAATCCTTGCTTTATGTCCAATCAGTGAATAGTACCAAGCTTCTTGGACAAGCTTCCTTCTCTCTCTCCTCACTTGCTTTCTCTCTCTCTCTCTCTCTCTCTTCTTTTTGGAAAAGCAAGAACACCTCTCTCTCTCCTTCCCTCTCCCTCCCTCTCACTGTCGCCGTCCGTCGCTCGCTTTGCCGCCCGACCACAAGCTGCCGCTCGGATCGCCGCTGCCTTGCCTAACCACCGCCGAACCACCCAGCCACCACTGACCAGCCTTGCAGCCGCTATGAGCCACTGTGGATAGCCGTGGACCGCCCAGTGCTTGGAGGGGCCGTTTTGGGTTCGGTTTCGTCAGTTTTCAAGCTCAATTTCAAGTAAACCGCTCCCTAAACCTTGAGTAGGCTAATGGGTAAATACTAGGCTTGATTAGGAGATGATTTAGTGGATTTTAGGGGCTGCCATGGTACTGTTCATCGAAGAATTTCACTGTTCATCGAAGGAAATCACTATTCATCGAAGATCCGGAACTTAGAAATGGCTTAGGATGATCATAGGAGCTTGCTATGTGGTATCTTGAGGCTTGATGAGTGTTATCGAGGTGTTAGATGGAGTGGATCGTGGGGGAACGACTCTCCTGTTTGGGAAATGAGATTATGCCTTGAAATGAGATTATGTGCGCGTGTGCAAGTTAGGGGCTGAGTTGATCGTGCCTTGTTCCACGTGGCGTGTTTGTTGAATACTTGATGTGCACGTGTGATGATGTGTTTGGCCAAGAGGGCCCGGTGGGCCATTTGTGGTTTGATTTGCTTGATTATGCGTCGTGCGCGACTGTAGAGTAATCCGGTGCTTAGGAATCGAAGTACGTGGCATGTGTAGGGCTTGATGCCTTAGTTTGGTTGTTATGTGGTCCATTGAGTGGACATTATGGTTCGACTGTGTAGCTTCGCCTTGATGCGTGTTTATGCGAGGTACGCATAGAATTGATGTTTATGATGTTCATGTGCTTGAGACCCTGAGGCGTTATGACGCGGGGCTCGTTGTTGATATTATGCATATGTGACTGTTTTCTTAAACCCTAAGGCGTTATGACGCGGGGAATGTGAAAGTCTTAAATCCTGAGGCGCCTATATGACGCGGGGAATGTGATTATTATACCATGAGGAGTTATTACGCGGGAAACTCTGAGGGATTATTACGCGGGTTGTTGAACTAATCCTGAGGCGCTATTACGCGGGATGTGGCGCCTGACAAGGCATTGTATCGCCCATGAACCTGATGTGTTAAACGCGGGTGGTGGCGCTGACTTGATGCGTTAAACGCGGGTCGAGTCTTATACAGACTGGTATGTATGTATGTATGTATGTATGTATATATATATATATCTCTTAGGTGCATTGTTGAATGCTTTGTGGTGGAGAGCGTAGTTTAGATAGATTAGATTGTTGGCTCTCGTTGTACCTTGTTTGCACTGATGTGTGCTTGAGTTGTGAGAGGGCATGTGTGATTTGGTGATTTCAGACTCTAGGTATTGTTGGACTGCTAGTCTAGTTGGGTTATAAATGCATGTTAGGCTGGCCTAGGATACGTGTTATCCTAAGCGAGGTTTAGGGTGTAGCTTATTGAGATTTATCTCATTGTTGTATCCAACCACCTTTGCAGACCCTCGACCCTGAGGAAGCATGGTTCTGCCGCCACGTTTTGGGATACCGAAGCATATAGAGCGATCTGTGACGAAGTACACCAAGAGCGATGGTGAAGTTTATTTTAGGCACTATAGTACAGTATGGTTATATGTAGGCAAGGATCATTGGAAGCCCCATACCTACGTAGCGTGGTCTCAGAGAGTTGGAGATGAGGTAGTTAGTCCTCTGCGAGGTTTTGATGTTCCTAATGCCGATGGCGGAGTGTGGGACCCCATGGAGCTAGACCCAGTGGAGGCGATGCCAGCTGACGGGGAGGTCACTGATCTGGACACCGGACCTGAGGAGTCTGAGCCTGAGGAGGAGCCAATGGAGTCGGATCTAGAGGAGGAACCGATGGAGTCAGACCCTGAGCTGGAGTTGTCGTCTGATGGTGGGGACTGAAGGTATAGTTAGGTTCCCTCTCCCTTTTGGTATATCCTCGTAGCGGATATAGGCTGGTAGATCACAAATTCCTTTTTGTAGCGCGTGGTCGCTTTTGGGTGGATTTGTTCTTTTATGTATGCAACTGTTATGTTTTATGAAATGATTATTGTGCCTTGCATTCTCTCTCTTCTCTATCCCTCTCTCTTATTGTTGTCTAGATGTTGAGTTCGTTTCGTCTAGCGTTTGCTTTAAGATCTTAAGCATTTGATTTGGGTCGGCGACTAGTCTTGGGTTATCGCATCTCTTTCGATCGGAGCTGAGGGGGTGTCGCACGCTAGTAGGACGCGGGCCGTGACATGACAAGGGTCCGAATATTCTTGAAATCAGTATAACCTAACCAATCTGAGAGGTATTTGTGAGGGTTATAATGTAGGCTTGGTCGAAGGTTAAGCAATGGGGACTCATGAGAGTCAAGGCTTGAATGAATTGATATATGTTGTATCGGGTTTACAAGTGAGGAACCCTGCAAAATGAGATAGAACAGTCTTGCTCGCACTTCTTCAAGCGACATTTATAAGCATATAAAACCCTACATTAACTCAAGTGCCCTAATCTGAAAAGACTTCGGTAAGGGTTGTAACGTAGGTTTGGGTAGGCTTGCAATGAATGGTCTATTTATAACAAAAAGAGGTATCATTTGAGAAAACTGGAAATTGGTGATCATCCAATCTTCATGTTTTCACCACTAATTCTTTTTCTGATCATTTGTATTAATGATCTGAGGACCGCTAGTGCCTTTCGTCAAACATTCTAGGGATCTTTGTTTGAGGACTTTCTGAATGACTTCTTTTGACTTGCAAATCATTTTTGTCGAGGCCTCTCTCTCATCCATTTTTCTTTTTCTTTTTCTCTCTTTCTCTCTTTCTTTTTGAGAGATTTTTTCTTTTCCTTTTTTTTCGAGAGATTTTTTCTTTTTGAATTCTTCCTCTTCTTTTTTCTTTCGAGAAAGGTTTCTCTCTCTTTTTATTCTTTTTTTAGAGAGAGATTTTTTTTTTTTTTTATAAAGAGATTAAGAGAGAGGACCCCATTCACTGAACTCATTTGCATATGGATTCTTTCGAAATTTATTTTCCCCAAGTCACTTCATTCTTCATTCATCCCGATGCTTTGAGAAGATTTCCTTTGCTCATCATGGGAATGATCACCAATCGAGATGAAATAAATCTACCTCTCAAATTGGGTAAGCAAAGGGTATAGTGTGTAGGGATGTAGAAATAAATGCTATTCATCATATCTAAGGCACTCAAGCTAAAACAAAATTTTCATGTAATAAATATACTTGAAGATTGATGCAAGTGAAAGCAAGAAATTTCTAACCATTTCTGATCCTTTTGAGTAATTGCCAAATAATTGCCCCAGTGTGGGGTTGTTCCCGACAGGGGTAAGAAATAAAACTCTGCTCAAAGGATTAACAAAGGATAACCTATAGTGTTTGGATAGATGAAATGAATGCCCTTCGTCACTTTGATCGTCATATATTTCGCAAGATAACCCTTTACCTTGTCAGCACGGAATTTTCACTCAACTTGCACTGGGGATTGATATTAGGGATGTGTATGGAAATGAGCTTACCTTTCATCGTCCCGACATTTCTCATTCAATATGATCATTTCATTAGAACTGAAAATAGATTGCCTGATAACATTCTTCCAAACAATGCTTAGTAACAAAGAAAATCAATGAAATTTTGCAATATGTGAGCACCTTTAAGCATGCAAAAATGACTTGCGAAAGTTTTATGAAGAGCTCATGCATATTCTTAAGAAATGAACTATGCAAGTATGTTCAAATTTGCAAGAAAACCCTAAGGAATGGGGGATTGTAGATTGCCCCTGCATATGCAAGCTTGAAAGCTTAATCCTTGGATTAGGAAAAGACTCGTTCCTGACTTTTGCCCCTGCCTAAAGAGAAATGTGCATGAAATAAGTCCGGTGAGAACTTTCGAAATGCTTTGGCTATTCACTGGAGATGACTGTCATGTTGGTCACATGCTCCTACAAGAAGAAAAATCGAGTGTTATCTTTAAAATGGCACAAAATAGAGAAGGCATACTCCCTTTTCCAAAAATAGGGTTCACTGTCGGTTTGCCTCACTTTCAGTCAGGATGGGTTTTGCTGACTAAGTAACACCTAGAATTGCCCCCCAGGTATGATAAATGTTTGGCCACAGGCTTTGGCAAACGTTCCATCCGGCACTTGCCCCTGCAAGAAGGAAGACAAAGTGTTATTTTCAGAATTGATGAAGCCTAAGTAGAGATACTCCCTTTTGAGGCCGGGTAGCCTTGGCTTTGCTCTGCCTTCCGCCGACTGATGCGGCGTGATGGATGGATCGGTTGAGGGCGAAGCATGAATCACCATGACTGGTCGATGAATTGAGACTAGGCAGGGATCTCTAGCTCGCTTCAAGGCTTGACATTCATGTGCGGGGCCATCCAAAGATTGATCAGACTGATGTATAATCAGAGTTAAGAATTTTCCCCTGAATTAATTAATTTTGAAACATATAGGAGATGGATCAGTAGGACAACACAGGGTTAAACCATATGCCAATCATTTTGAAGATTTTTTCTTGGAAAACCCTTTTGTTTTCGAAAACCTCGGGACGAGAATTCTTGAGGAAGCCCAACCCTCAATACTGACCATAGATGACATATTTTTCGATCGTTTGATATTGTCATCGGGTTCGTTTGGTATGCCTCTTCAAGATTCCAAATTAATAAAAACTTTTGTAATTTTATTGATCATGAATCAACAAAATACATCTTATTGAATTGAAAATGCAGACGTCTTCCCCGAGGGAGAAACTTGACCCGAACAATAAATGAATCCTAGAAATCGAAAATGCAACCTAGACACCTAGAAAGCAGGAAATATCCCATGTAGGGGATTGCATAAAATTAAAGGGGTCACTGATTTGGGTCTGCACCCTCTTCCTCAAAGGGTTCTTCAATTGCCCGCGTGATTTGGTAGCAGGTTATTCTGCACATTGGGCTTAGGTGGCTGAAGTGCAAATGCTCCGATTTCAAGTAGATCCTGGATGCGATGCTTGAGCACGGGACAATCATCGATCAAGTGGCCCTGTTCACATGAATGATAGTCGTACTTCTTTGTAGGATCGTACCTAAGATACTTCTCAAGATTAGGACGTTGGGGCTCAGAGGACAACAGACCCTTCTTTCGTAAAATGGCCAAGGCTTGGGAAAGAGTCCCAGGAAGTAGGGTAAAAGTTCGGTTCTTTCGTTGATTCGTCCTCTGATCCTGTTGACCATAGCTGGATGTCCATTGAGGAGCAAACTGCATATTCAGGACTTGAGCCGGTGCCTTCTGTACATAAGTCATGTTGACTTCGGGGACGGGCTCCTTATCTTTCTTAGCAAACCTCTTACTAGGTGAACCTAAGTCACCATACCAACCCTTCTTGAGTCCGGACTCTATTTCCTCACCCATTGCAATCAACTGGCTAAAGGACAGAACGACTGTCACCAACATTCGCGAGCGGATTGGTTGTGGAAGGGTGGCCACAAACAATTTCATTAGGTCACGTTTAGGAGGCTCGGGCATAATCTGCCCCGCCATATTCCTCCAACAGGTAGCATACTCCTTTAGGATCTTGCCCTTCTTTTTTTCAGCTCTCTCCATGTCTTCTCGGGTAATAGTCATATCCAGATTAAACTTAAAATGCTTAACAAATGCATTGGCCACCTCCTCCCAGGAATCTTTTTAGTTGATCTGGTGGTTTGTGTACCACCTCATCACAACATCCTTCAAGGTCACCTGGAAAGTCTGGACCATCAGAGGTCCGTTAGAGACATACTTTTTCATCAAGTCCTGGTACATCTCAATGTGCTGAATTGGGTTTGAGGTGCCGTCGTACTTCTCAAAGGTCAGCATCTTGAATTTGTCTGGCACTTGCACCCTTGTGTATACGGACAAGTCGATTGGAGGGATGCTCTGGCTTCCCTCGACATCACGTAGCCTTTGATCGAGGTTAGCCAGGAGCTTAGCACTTTCATCACTTGGGGCCGGAGGAGGTATGACGTTAGGCGGAGGGACCTTGGCCGCAGAAGGTATGCTGGTGCCAGTCAAATAATGTCGTCCAATATGGAAGGTTCGACATCCACTACAGGGCCCTTATCCATGCGAAGTCCTTAGTGAGTTGAAGGTGGGACCTCCGATTGAGAGCCAGGACTGGGTTATTGTTGCTTGGACATAAAATCATTCATCATCTTGGACATCATGTTAGCGAGCTGGTCATTCAAGGTAACCATCTGTTACTTCAACTTCTCATCCACAATGACGGCAATCTTAGCTTCGTCAGCCATTGCCCTTGTTCTGGATCAAGTATTATACGGGTGTGGGGGATCCGTAGCAATTCACCTACAAAAGTGCATGAATATGATTAGTATGAGAGTGGAAACGAGGAGTCGATCCATGGCTCTAGACCCTCACACGACCCGACTTGACTCACGACCACGACTCGGGGAATTCTAGTTTCGTCGAGTTTTGGGAGAAAATTCGTGAAAAATCATGAAGTAGTCGAAACACCATAAAAATTTACAGACATGTAGCCGAGACGATGATAAATAATTTTCATGTTTTTTACTAAGGCTGAAAATGTACAGATTAATACAGTTTAATGCTTCCTTGGAAAACATTCATCTAGAAAACTGTTTTGTCCGGTTTTAGATTATGAGGTAAATGGACCTCCAAAAATGAGAATTAAAGCCCGAAAATTTTCAGATTACTATTTCAAAGTCCATTATACAACTTTCATGTTTTGAATTCGTTCAAGAAAGCCCATTTACCAGTAGTAAACGGCGAGATAAGAGTGAGGTTGGAAAAACCATGAAATTTCAGACTGCTTCGCCGTGACCATTAATTCCGCCATAAATAGAAAATGTACCGGATCGAATCCAATTTTTTTGTCATGATAGATCGGGATCTTACAGACATTTATTAAGAAGACGAGATGTTCTGAATTTGGATGGAAAAAATTATAAAAATCGTGTATTACGGAAAGGTTGACCAGAAACAGAATCGTTCAATAAACTGCAAATGAAAATGTACAACCATCAATCTGAAAAACTCCTAGACATATGAACTAGAATTGAAAATACATGACTCGACAAGATAACAACGACAAACCCAATTTTCCATGGACCGACCCGAAATAAATATAGGAAAAATATATGTACAAAAATCAATGAAGAATCATGGGCTCAGAGACACGATAAATGATGTTCATGCATGCATTATTAGCCGAGTTTTAGAGCTTTAGAGGGCAAATCGTACCAACAGATTCAGGTCCTTATTTCGCACCTCTTAAACTTGGGGATGTCAAGGGTTCCGCTCGTGCCAGTAGATTCAGGCCAGTGCGAGGAATCCTTGACATAGTCGGGGTTGAAGGCAAGGTCATCCATTCCTCCATCTTGAGGCCAGGAAGAGTCTTGCCCAGACACCATCTTAGTCATACAATGTTGTGATGCAATATTGACTGAAAGGGAACTGAGAAAAGCTGCAGAGTTAGCTAAAAAGGCTGAGAAAGACATGGAAAAGTTTCTAAATACCGAGAAAGGAAAGGAGAAGGTCGGTGACCCTTCTAGGACGAGGAATGTTCTTCACTCCTATTCCTATCTTAGATGAAAATGCTTACAAATTCCTTTCTGGCAATCCAACACTCTCCAAAGCAAATAAACCTCACATTGTCTACAATCATTTCCCACTGAAATGCATTGTATTACATAAGGTAGTCATCAACTGCCTCAGACCTAAAGGCTCTTCCAAAATAGATGTATCAAGATATGAAGCCAAGATCATCCGAGCCATTTTAAATGGCAAGCCTTTCTCTCTTCCTCATATCATATTCCTGCATATGCTTAGAACAGTAAGGAAGAACAAAGGTAAACTGCCATATGGGTCTTTGATCACGAGAACCTTTGAGTATCTGAAAATAGATATACTTGATAGACTCAGATCTCTACAACTTCCCCAAAGTTGCACTGGTGAATCAATGATGACCAAGATGGGTTACAATTTTGCAAAAGGACAGTGGAGTGACAGAAAGAAAAATGTGATCTTAATTGATCTGCCCATAGCAGTAACAACAGAAGCTACTCAGGCTGAACCAGGACAATCCCCTGAAGCAAGTCGAAAGAGGAGGCTAAAAATGTTAGCACACAAGTCCACTAAGCCTGAACAAAAGAAAAGAAAATTGGTTCAGATGCCACTTGATAAAACCAGGGATGATTCTGAAATGAATATCTCTGAGGAATCTCCAGCAAGTAAGTCAGATTAAGAGCAAGATAGCTTTGATGAGCTCAGATGGTGTTGTGGCTAGCGTTATCACTTAGATGGGGGTGAATAGGTGATTTTAAAGAATTTTAAGAAATTAATGCGGAATAAAACAAATCTGCTCAGAACTTCGATCAGACGATATTAGCTAGTAAGATCTGAGATCCTCTCAGAAGCAGCGCTGTGCACAAATCTACTAACATAGTATATAATAAAAGAGAGAGAGTTAGGGAAAGAGAATATGCACAGAGGATTTATAGTGGTTCGGCTTTATTCAAGCCTACGTCCACTTCTTCACGCCGACAGCCAATCGGTTGGATTCCACCAATGAATAACTCAAAGATTACAAACTTGGTGAATAGACTTCCCGTCTAACACTCTTACACTCGTATATTCTCCTCTAAGTATTACAGTGTTGGATCAAAGGTACGTGAAGGATGTGAAGTTCTCTCGCTCTTGAAATTTTGAATTCTATACCCTCGTCTCTTGCACTGTTTAGCTTTGAGGTCTCCTTTTATACTCCTCCATCCCAACTTCCTATTGCAAGATCTCCAGAGGATCGCTCTCCAAACTTCCCTATTTGGACGAGACTATATACAAAGGATTTCGTAGCCGTTGAGGTTGATAAAGCAAAGAATCCCCCTTGGATCAAATCGCCCATACAATCGTGATCCTAGATTTCCATAGATGGATTACTTCATTAAGTGAGTCATCCTCGTCTCCCTTAATCCACATCCTTGATTGATCTTCATGACTGAGAATCTCCAAGTACGAATCTAGCTTGATTACTAACAATTGAAATAAATCTCTTGATAATCTGGTCGTTGCATGTGAAATACTTCTCTGAAAGCTTAAGTATCATTCCAACGTCTGAGCTCCTAGCATAACGTCTGAGCTCCCTACTCAACGTCTGAGCTCCTTGCATAACGTCTGAGCTCCTCACACAACCTTTGAACTCTAAGTAGTATCTAAGTCCCTCAAAACATCGTCTGAGCCTATCTTGCTAGATTCAATCCTGTGTAACTTGTTCCATACACCTTTGGATAATCTACAAGATAGTATTTCACAACATTAACTCAGATATAAGAGATTATGGATTATTTTGTCAACTGCAAAATTAATTAGGGGTTTTTCTCAATAATCTCCCATCTTTTTGATGATGACAAAACCATCCACACAAATATATCAATTTTTGTATAAGAAATGTGAGTAACATAATGATTTATCACTCAAGAAAATTTTGCTAAAAAATGATATATCATGTAGTACTTTTAGCAAAGATTGAGTTCTGAAAAAGATGAATTCAAGGTTTGAATTTGTTTTCAAAGTATAACTCATTTTTTCCTTCAGAACTTCTAAAGACCTGTGTCATAGTTTATAAGGTCTAACTTATTTCTCAGATTTCCAAGTCATTCATTTTTAATTTCGATCTGAGAAACTTAATCGCCTGTATTAGAGCATTATGAAGAATAGGTTCAGAGCGTAGATACATTTTAGAGCATAGCAAGATATAGGTTCAAGGCGAAATCATATAAGTATGCTATAGGTTCAGAGCGAAATCATATATGTATGTCGCTACTCAGAACTTGTGTGTAGAATGACTTGAGTCATTCTCAGAACCTGAGAGAAACTGTATCATCCTTAGAACTTGTGAGAAACTATATCATCCTTAGAACTTGTATGCAAAGAATATCTTATGTCATTCTTAGAATCTATTCACCTCAAATTATAACTCTGATACTTGTTCAAAACCTGTTCTTGCAAATCATAATATTCTCCTTTTTGCAATAAATAGTCAGGGATATATCTCTCCCCCCTTTTGTCATCAGCATAAAAGGCATAGATCGAACTAGCAAAGCATATTCAATGAATGCTTAATCAAGTTCAATCATCAAACTTTTCAGGCCAAATATTCAGAATAAAAACTTGCCCAAGCCAGAATATTCAAACCCAACAAACATTCAACCAATTTGAGACTTAAAATAGAAACTCAAACACTTCAAGTCTTAAAACAGAACCAAAATTGACAAAATAAGGGAGTGAAAAATGAGTTCTATTTTGGAGAATTTGGGGCTGGAGTAGAGCTTGATGGGGCTTGAGTGGAAGTGGTAGGCTCAAAGTCTGATGGGAGTTGGACCACATCAAACTTGGATAGCTGAGCCAACTTCAAGTTAATCCTTTCCTCCATTGTGTTCATCGTCTTTTCTACCTGTTCCATTTCAAGGAATTTTAAATGTATGTTCTTGTTCGTATCATCCCTTAGACTTTGAGTTAGCAAGATCAACTGATCTTTCATCTGAAGCATTTGGACGCAGAGCTCAGTCTTCAGTTTTCTCACATTGTCTTTGGACTCTCCTTGCTTGACCAGAATGTCCCACAGCTTCTCTGTATCCGAATTCTCTTCTTGATTCTCACTGGGCTTATTTCCATAAGATGACTCCCCCTGAGTCTTGACTCTTCTCTTGTGTTAAATTTCATCATCTATCTCATTGTTCATTTGAGCAAACATTTTTTCCAAAGCTTTAATCCCTACTAAGATGTAGCTGGGATCTAGCTTTTATTCCTCTACTACCATCGTTGCATACTCTACTCGTGCCATAGCTTGCTCGTTCTCTTGACAAAATTTCAAAAGACCTTAAAGACAAAAGTCTTCTAAGTTGAAATATTTAGAATTCTGATCTTCTACAATATGAGTATCCTTCCCTTTCAATGAGGCAATCTTTAATTCATTTTTTATTGGTTTGGATGCAAATTCTAAAGCTTCCTCTTCAGAAGTAAATCAATTATTCTTGATTAATGCCTTCACAAGACTTTCATTTTCTCCTCTCAATCTTGTGTTACGAACAGCTTTCATGATAGTTCTAGCAAATCTGATTCTTCTTTCTAGATAAAAGGTAGCTTGTTCAACAGAGAAAGAGTGTATTGTATTTATAAGCTTTTCGATCTCCTGTTTCATCTAGTGTACAAGTGTTGGAGTAGGTGTTGGAGTGGATGAAGAAGGAACTTGTGTTGATGCCAAAGACACAAAATCTGAGGGAAATTGGACCAAAGCAAGCTTGGAAAATTGTTCCAGCTTTAGATCAATGGTCATTCTAAAGTTGTCTGTCTTTTTTCCCATGTGTTCTACCTTCAAGAAGGCAAGGCTTGCCTTTTCAAACACATTTTCCCTTAGCTTCATAAATTCTTGAACCATTTTGTCTTTTACATCATCAACTTCCTGAAACATGGTCTTGTACAAGTCCTGAACCTATAGTTTCAATTCATTCTGATAGTACAGAATATCCTCGAGTAGTTCAGAGTCAGTATTCTCACTCATCTCCTCTTCTTCTTCTTCTTCAGTCTGGGTTCCCGCAGTGTGAGTTGACTCCCCCTCAGATTGTGCTTCTTTCACTTCAGTGGGTTCTATTTCATCTCATGTACCATCTTCCCTATTTTCATTAAGGAAGGCATGGTATTCATCCACCATCTCCTTATGGTATATCTCTTCTTCTTCTTCCAGCATTGTTCTTTCATGCTTTGCTTTTATAGCAGCTTCTCTTTCTTTCTAAAATTTCAGTATGAATTGCTCAAGAGTGAGATTATCCTCATCTTCAGAGCCACTCACAGTATGCTTTGAATGATCAGATAGATTGTCTAGAGCAGTAGCACCAATTGGAGCTTTTGGACTTCTAAGCCTCAGCCTGTCCGAGCGATGAGTACAGGCTAAAGGTTTCTTTTCAGTAGAGGAATTTTTGGGTGCCATGAAGGATTTTGAAGAAAATCTTTTTGGGAGAGGAGATGCAGAAGATGGTTTTGAGAGTAAAGATTTCAAGAAGGGTTTCAAGCGTAGAGAATGAGGATTTAATCTTTGCTTAAATAGGCTTTAGAGGGAGAGGACAGTTCAATATGACATAGATTATTTTTGAAAATGGAATATTTTGAAAGCCAAAAATGGAGATGATTTTTATCAATTTAAAGATTTGAGATTCAAATTCCAAAAGTAAAATATTTTGAAAAGATATGGAAAATTATTTTTGGAAACATAATATTCAATTAATTCAATCAAAATAAACACGGCAATCACAATATTTGACTGACTATTAAAAAGATTGAGATTTGCGTGTACCTTATTTGTTGCCAAAAATAACTACCTACCGCCAAAAGTTTGAACTATCAAACCTGGTGTACGTATCTTTCAGATGATGACCTCTTCAGATGATGCTTTAAGTTCAGATGATCCTTTTGCTCTTAGAAGTGAGTGTCATCCTCAGATGTTTAACAACTTCTGAAGCTTTACTTTGATCTTTCTCAGATGTTGCTCAGAAGCAGATTTAACTTGTCTTGAAGACAACTCAAGCATGCATAATAGTAATACCCAATTCTTGTCTAATATATTCAAAAGAATTTCTATCAAGGGGCTTTGTGAATATATCAGCTAATTGATGTTCTGAACCAACAAATTGAATATTAACATCACCATTATGCACGTGATCACGAATGAAATGATGCTTAATTTCAATATGCTTAGCTTGAGAGTGCGGAATTGGATTTTTTGTGAAGTTGATTGCACTGGTGTTGTCGCATTTGACTTTCACGTTTGAGGTTTCAGCACTAAAGTCCCTCAGTTGGTGCTTCATTCATAAGATCTGAGCACAGCAACCCCCTAAGGAGACATATTCAGCTTCTGCGGTTGATAGTACCATAGTGTTTTGTTTCTTTGAATACCAAGACACTATCATAGATCCCAGAAGTTGACATGTTCATGAGGTGCTTTTCCTGTCTAATTTGTAACCCTCAAGATTAGCATCTGAGTAGCCATGTAAAGTAAGGTCTAAGGTCCTTGGATACCACAATCCCAGATTAGGATTGGTTCCAATATATTTTATGATCCTCTTTACTGTAGAGAGATGTGATTCCTTAGAATCTGATTGAAATCTGGTGCTCATACACACAAGTTTTCTTGACTAAACTTCTTCACAATTTTCTTCGCGTACTTATCTTGATGTATGAAGATTCCTTGTTCTGTTTGATTCACTTGAAGTCCAAGGAAGAATGTGAGTTCTCCCATCATGCTCATTTCAAACTTGTTCTGCATGATTCGAGAGAAATTCTTGCAGAGTTTTTCGTTAGAAGAACCAAATATGATATCATCAACATATATTTGAATGAGCATGATAACTTTACCTTCCCTTTTGATAAATAAAGTTGTATCTACTTTACCTTTTTCAAAACCTTTACTAACAAGGAAATTACTTAACCTCTCATACCAAGCTTGCGATACTTGCTTGAGTCCATAAAGAGCTTTCTTGAGTTTGTAGACATGATCTGAGCTCTTTGGATCTTCAAACCCTAGTGGTTATTCTACGTACACTTCTTCCTTGATGTAGCCATTCAAAAATGCGCTCTTGACATCCATATGATATAGCTTGAAGTCATTGTAGCAAGCAAATGCTAGGAGTAATCTAATGGATTCTAGTCTTGCTACGGGAGCATACGTTTCATCGTAGTCAATTCCCTTTTCTTGAGAGTATCCATTGGCTACGAGTCTTGCCTTATTTCTTGTAACTTTGCCCTTATCATCCAACTTATTTTTGAATATCCATTTGGTTCCAATAATTGGATGATCCTTGGGTCTGGGTACAAGTTCCGAAACTTCACTGAGTTTGAATTGATGTAGCTCTTGTTGCATTACTTCAATCCAACTTTTGTCTGTAAGAGCCTCTTCAATTCCTTTGGGTTCTACTTTAGATACAAGTGAAAAAGAGTTTATGGCCTTCTTGAGTTTGGATCTGGTCTTGATTCCATCTTCTATTTCTCCAATGACAAGATCTGTAGGATGATTGGATTTGTATTTCCAGTTCTTGTTTCTTCTTCCTTGTTCATCTTATGGAGAAGGATCTTGCTTTACGTTCTTAGATGATGGAGTAGCCTGAGTATCATTGATGTTCTGAGTGGCTTCGGATGATATCATGTCCTCAGATGACGGTGTCTACTCATGTGATGGATTCTTCTCAGATGATATGGTGATTTCAGCGCCTGAGTTCTGAGTATTATTTCCATCTTTAAACTTCACATTCATTAATTCTTCAACCGTTCTTGAGTTCTTGTTAAAGACTATGTATGCCTTGCTTGAAGTGGAATATCCAAGAAACACTCATTCCTCTAATCTTTCATCAAACTTTCCCGACTAATCATTTGAGTTTTTTAGGATAAAACATTTACAACCAAATACATGAAAGTATGCTATGCTTGGTTTCTTGCCTTTGTAAAGCTCGGGGGGGGGGGGGGTTTCTCAAGCAATGGTCTAAGATAAACTTGATTTATGATATAACATATAGTAAAAATAGCTTCTGCCCAAAAGTGGGAAGGAGCTTTGCTTTTTCATCAAAAGGGTTCGTGCTATTTCTCGTAAAGATCGATTTTTCCTTTCAACTGCTCCATTTTGTTGAGGAGTATAAGGAGACAAAAAATTATGCTGAAAATCATTTTGATCACAAAAATCTACAAAGATTTGATTTTCAAATTCTCCCCTATGATCTGTTTTGATGCTGGAAATTGAATAACTTTTTTCGTTTTGAACTTTCTTTGAAAAGCTTTCAAAGTATGAAAATGCATCATTCTTGTGTGCAAGGAAGAAAACCCAACTAAATCTAGTATAATCATCTACTATTACCAGACAATACTTTTTACAACCAATACTCTGGGTTCGAGTAGGTTCAAAAACATGCATATGTAAAAGCTGCAACGCACGGTTAGTGAAAACTTGATTTATTGATTTGTAAGAATTTCTAGCCTGTTTCCCAAGCGTGCAAGCATCACATAAATAAGTTTTCTCATATATGATGTCTGGGAGTCCTCTCACAAGCCTTTTTAAGGAAAGCTTTGAGATTTGTTTGAAGCTTATGTGTCCCAGTATCTTATGCCAAAGTTCTGAGTCATCTTTGATGGATACAAGATATTTGATGTCCTCAGTTGATGTGTCCAGCAGATACATATTTCCATGTCTTCGTCCTGTGAAAGATTCTTTGTTGTCCTGGCTAATACCTGAATATTTATCTTCCACAAAAGAGATTTTATATCTATTGTCACACAATTGGCTTATGCTTATAAGATTGAAATTTAAACCCTTAACCAATGAGACGTCATTGATGAAGAGATTGCCAATCTTCACGGTTCCTTTGCAAATAATTGTTCCTTTATAGTTGCTGCCAAAGGAGACACTTCCTCCATCAAACTTAGTAAGGTTGATAAATATCTTGGAGTCTCTAGTCATGTGTCTAGAACACCCACTATCAAGGTACCATTTGTTTCTTCTTTTCATTGGTACCTGCAAACATCAGAAGAATTCAAGTTTTCTTTGGTACCTAAATCTTTTTGTGTCCTTTTGGGTTAGTGGAGTTTGCAAAACTCAAGATATCTCGAGTGGGTCTCTAGATCTTAGGACAATAACTTCTAGAATGCCTCGAATCACCATAATTGTGCAATTAGAGATGTTCTGTCCCTCAGATTTTATAAACTATTTATAAAAGTGATTTTTGTATGCATGTTTTGAGGGTCTTCTTCTGAGTCTTTCTTTTGATTTTGGAAAAGCATTTTTCAATTCACTTTCCTTTTGAAAACCAAGTCCTGACTTGTTGTAGTAAGGAACTTGATTTGAAAGAATGTTTTTTGTAAAGTCTTTGAGCTAGAGGAAAACTTTTTATTGATATCTGAAATTTCCTTTTTCAAAGAAATGTTTTCCTTTTTCAGAGATTCATTCTCGATTTGCAAATCTTCATTTTTCTTAGAGATCAAATCAGATTTTTCCTTGATTTGTGAAAACTTGCTTTCGAGAAAATTTATTTTATGTTTTTGAGAAACATCATTTTGCTTTAAACATGCGACTTCTTTTTTCAATTCAGAAAGCCTTTTAAGAGCAGTTCTATAATCAAAACATAATTCATTTATATAATCAATTACCCCAGAAGGAATGTTAGGAATAGTTACCTCAGATTCATCCTCAGGGTTTGAGATGACGATTAAACAAATATTGGCAAATTCCTCATCACTTTCACATTCAGTGTCGCTCCAAGTTTCTGCCTTCAGAGCTTTCTTGGATTTTTCATCCCTTCCCTTCTTCTTTAGAAGAGAACAATTAGGCTTAATGTGCCCTCTCTTTCTACATTCGTAGCAAATTATATCTTCACTATCTTCTTTGTCACCAGATGATCGTCTCAAATCATGTTGCTTGAAATCTCTTTTGCCTTTGAGATTTCTGCTTTTCTTAGCCATTCTTCTGAACTTCTTGACCATAAGTACTAGTTCCTCATCGTCTTCTTCTTCAGAATCTGAATCATTAGAATCATTGTTAGATTTAAGAGCAATGGATTTCTTACCTCTCGATTGAGCTTCTTCATTGATTCTTTCATCCTCGTAGGATTGAAGAGGTCCAATGAGTTCATCTATGGATAACAGCGAGATCATCTAAGTCTCTCGAATGGATGTTTTGATGTTGTCCCATTCTTTTGTGAGTGCTCTCAGAAGTTTATTCACTCTCATTGGACCAGACACTGGTTGCCCGTGATAGGTGAGGTCATTCACTATTTCAGTGAATCTATCAAACATTTCTTTCACCATTTCATTCGGCTTCATCTTAAATGCTTCATACTGGCCGAGGAGTATGTTAACTTTGGTCTCCTTGACTCTATCTGTTCCTTCATAAGTAACATAGAGCTTATCCCATATTGCTTTTGAAGAAGAATAGTCTGCAATATGTTTGTATTCAGTAGGAGATAATGCACTATTAAAATGATAAATAGCTTTAGCATCTAGAGCATCTCTCGTTGCTAATTCAGTAGCAGATAGAATAGCTGTGGGAGTAGTGTTGTTGTTGCCGTTGGTGTTATTGCTCCCTGCATTTGAATTTGCACCAGCTATTGTATTTGCAGCGGGATCAATGCCTTGTTGAACAACATCCCAAATTTGCGGGTCTTGACATTTGAGATATGCCTTAAATTTATTCAGCCAATCGGTGTACTCCGTTCCGTCAAAGTAGGGTGGCCTGTGTTGTTGCTTCCTCCTTCAATCCAAGTAGGAGCAAAATTATTTGCCATAGAGATCGTTGTCGCGACCTTAAAAAATCCGGGGAAATTCCAGGTTAATGGATTACTAGATTAATTAAATGAATTAACCAACCTAGTCCGAGCTCTCCCAAGCTCTACCAATTCGCAACTTAGGTTTATGTTCAAATGATTTAAATTTTGGAGCCGCCACTAATCTTTTCTTGGTAGGTAGATTAGATACCTAAATAAAGTATCGGGAGAATACTTTATTTTCTGCTAACCAGAGATTTAAGTTCGGGGACTTGATTATGTTAATTTTCCAATTAACACCCTTTCGGTACCATTCTTGTGAAGATTTCTTGAACTGGCAAATTCAATGGATTCAATTTTAAGAGCGAGGTGCAATTATGTTTTTTTGGGGTTTTCTTGATTTAATGGATGCTATGCAAATGCATGAATGCAACTATGATGTGAAACTATATGACAAGGAGATAATCATGCATGATGACTTTAGAAAAGAAATCAAATTTTAATGCAAGAAGAAAAATATGAATTCTAACCTAAATGACATGATTTCTTAACCTATATGACATGCAAATGATGATATTGAGAAAATGGTTTTTGATGCACATAAACGTGAATTCTAATTACATGACATGCAATATGAAATCCATCCTATATGACATACGACATGATTTAATTAAACTACATGACATGGCATAATAATGCATGAAACAAGATATGATGTGATGTAACATAATATGACATGCGAGAATGAATTCTATCCTATATGCATGAATGTGATTTCTAATCTATATGATATGAAAATATGCATGAATGACATGAGAAATATGTATGAACTATGCTATATGAAATGCACATGAATGACATTTTTGGTATTTTTTTTATGTTATTTATGAAAAAAGGGAATCAAATACTAATATAATGAACCTTGAGCATAGTACACCTTAATATCCGAAATTTTCGATGAATTCGCTTCGTACCCAAAGTTTAGGGTCGGAAGGGAATTTATTCACGTCGTACCCCGGTGGTGGGGTCGGATGGTGAATTTAAATATTATGAAATTGGTCGGTCCGGTCCCAAAGTTATGGGATGAGACGGACAATTTCATCGTGCAGATGACGTCGCACTTCGAGGGTGAAGTCGGATGGCCATGCACAAATTCCGAGGGACAAAGGCACAAGGGAGCATGTACTATACTCAAGGTAGATTATAAAAATATTTGAACTAGACTATAGTATATAACAGGAAAATGAATTTTCGGCCACCGGAGGGAATTGCCGAATTATAAAGGGCAAGATTGCCCTATCCACAAAGGATTCACATCTTGAAAAATTTGGAAGAATATCTTGTACGATTTTCAAAATGTTCCAGATAATCATCCAATTTAGAAGGATGTGTTCAATCAGAGCAAGGATTTATCCACAAAATGTAAAGATATGCAAAAATTCGATCAGGGTATGCCACTCAATCCACAAATTATGAAATTCAACCAAATCAAGTAACGAAATTTAAAATATTCTAAGGATGACAATTTGTTACCTAATTCGCGGATAAGCTTCCTAAATTCGAACCGACGATGGATGACGATCGGCTCTTGGATCGTGGATCGGCAAGGGACTCTCGGAGGCGCGGAGGGGATGACCAGACTCGCAGGTGGCGTTTGCCGTGGAGCTCGAAAAAGACCTGCAAAGAAAAGAAACTCGTGGAGGACTTTTGCTGATCTGGGCTCGAGGATTCCACCGACGAAACTTCTGACTAGAGATTGGTCATGGAGGGACTGTGAATATGAGCAAGTCCTGGAAGAACGTGACTCCCTTCTCCTTTTCTACGACGTTCTTTCACGTGGGTTTTGACTGAGAAAAAGGAGCTCTTCCTTATGTATTGGACGAGACAGAGAGCCCACTCTTGTGAATGTCAGAGTGTGAGTCTTCTCTCTTGCTTGTCGTTTCCTCACCAAATTGTGGAGCTTCCTTTTGTCTTTAACTATATATCATGCATGTGAAATGCAAGAACATATGCGTGAGTGTGCACATGGAAAAGGCTCCAAAGTGTATTCTGTTCTGCTCAGTCAACATCGATTTGACCGCGCGCGACCACAACAAAGGGACGAAGTAGAACCAGAAATATGAAGCGAAATAGTTTAGTAGGAGGAAAAACAACCCGGTTCTGTTGCAACGAGATGCTGGACGACGATCAGGCGCTTGGGAATGTTGACGACATGGTGTCTCGCGGTGGTGATTCGTTGGTCGACGGCTCTCAGCGAAAGAGACTCGGATGTGTTTGACGTGGCTGCAGATAGCCACGATTCACCTTGGCGGCTGAATTTCCTGTAATCCTCTGGAAGGTGCACGACTAGACCTGCAAAAAATAGAAGAAACCGAGCCTGCAGGACAGAAAACGGCAAGCCCGGGATAGGGACTTCCTTTCCTCTTGCGTGTCTCAATTCTTCTTTGTATCTCTGTGATAGATGTTCATGATGGCCAGTCTCCTCCTTTGAACACCAGCGTTGAAGAAGTGGTCTAGCCCCCCTGATGAGCCTCTTCAATTCTTCTTTTTTTTTTATGCCAACTCCACTCTCTTTTATATCCAGGTCCTTGAGACCCGTCGGATAGCAAAGCCGAAGTCGGTTGATCGTGAATCCGATCGGAGTTTGTCTCTCGGGCTCGTCCTCGCTAGAGAAAGCGATGCTCTCTATTTTCTCGTGGCTATTCCGCAACGGTCACGCCGCCGTCACCGGCTCACGAGGTTGACCCCTCGGGCTGCGACGACGGCGACTCGGTTGCTCGCGGATTACGGATCGGCGGGACGCGCACGGTGGAGGAAAATCCCATGTCTTTGGAACTTCCTGATCCCCCTCAAGACATAATTCGCTGCAGCGACTAATGAAATCACCTGCATATGCTTTGAACTCGCTGTCGAGACGTTCAACTAGTCTCGCCGCATCCCTTCAGGGCAACACATTCCAAATCCTCAGGATTTGGATGTATCTTAGTTCCTTTAGTACATCAACAGTGCACAGCCAGTCGTCCCCTGCGACCTCCCATTGCTTCATCATATATCAGAAGAACTTTTAGGGAGTAAACCCACATTGCTCCTCTTGGGTCCCAGCCACCAGCAAGTTTTGAAATCAAGTTCATGATTGACATCTTGGTGCTAATTGACATCAGCATTCTGAAAGACTTCACAAAGTTGTTGCTGAAGAAAACCCTCCACCGAGCATTTCTAAATAGGACACTATTTCCACTGAGTGGATCATCAAGCTGATCATTCTTGTTTGCCTTTACCCTCCACCGAGCATTTCTAAATAGGACTGCCATCCACTTTGTCTTCGTGTGGATTGTGGCTGTGTATTATAATGAAAGTGGCCTTCTTGGTGGGGACTTGCTCTTGTAGTGCAGCTGTGGGGCTAGTGCGCGGAGGAATTATCGGAACCGACTGTGTTTCCTCAGATTTTCCTGGAATACAGCGTTCAAGTACGGAAGCTGAGACAAGTGGTCCTCTGTGAGGGTTTCAGTTCCACGAACTTTTTGAATCTCCTGGACGAGTCGATCCTGGCATTTTGGACTCTTAGCAAGTTCATACAAAGACCACTCTGTTGTGACCGTAATGGTATCAGAAGTCTCGATTATTGGCTCCCAGAGCAAAATGGTGATCTGCTCTTCAGAAAGCGTCTTGGCTTCGGATATCAAGAAGTCACTATAACTGTTCCCTTCCTCCCCCGGGCTTTCGCCACCACTTTCCTGCGGAAAGCCAGTTGTTCGATCTTCTTTTCAAAGCTTTTATTAGGAATCCATCTCAAGTAAGGAAAAAAGTCCCTCCAGTCCACCTCAATTGCACCAGCCATCATGTCCGACACCATAACCTTGAACATTTCCTCTTTGGACAATGTTGTCCCAAGTTCTTCCACATATATGGATTTCACCTCCCGTCCCAAAGCTTGTTTGAGTGCCAGAGCAAATAGTTCACTCTCGAAGACTTTCCTGAAATTGACCGCTTCAAGAGGATGGCCATCTACAATAGCATGCAATTGTCTAGAAACGTTCTCCATCATGGCGTCTCGGTTGGATCGTAGCCGCTTCTGAGCATTCGCGCCCAAGATATTTGCAATTATGTATCGCTTGACCATCTTGTGGAATTCATCATAGTCACTCATAGCAACCAAACATTTATCGGCTGAGAGGATCCGCAGGGCATTTGACAGCTGTCTCGTAGAGATTGACGAGAATCTAGTAACCATAGCCTCTTTGGCAACATCAATGTTACTGAGGGCTACCATAGTAGTAGCACCGGTTCTGATGGAATAAATAGGGCCATAAGTTTCAGCAAACTTTGTAAAGGTCTTGTGAGGTTTCTTCTCCTTCAGTTGAAATAAATTCCCCACAATGGGCAACCCAGGAACCTCCGGTACAGGTGGAAGAGTGGACTGCCCATTTATCTTCTGGGTAGAGCCGAATTTCCTCAAGAAGAAAGAGAAGAGGAACAGCAGTGAGAGCCCACCAAGAATGGCCGTGGTGGCAAAAGGCAACTTAGGCAAGGGCAGTTCTTGCGTATCTTAAGGAGTGGACATAACCCTTTGAAAAAGTGAAGAGTGTCAGTGGGTCTTGAATCCAATGGAAACGAAAGGAGATGACCAATAAAACAGACAACTTGGGGCTAATTTATATAGCAAGAACTATCTCCTATCGGTCGGAGCAATTAAAAAACACATGAGCCGAGTAGAGATTGCTTTCTTGATTTGTGCAATTTATTAATCGAAGCATGCAAGAAGTTTGCAATAAAACAAGAGGGAGCGAACGGTGTGCATTGAGCTGAGAGTGAGGGAATATACGATTCGGAAGATCGTGAACCATCCGAGTGATCGGGTGGTTTTCACAGCAATAGTGCTCAAATTCTCCACCGCCGGCCCAATTTAGTATGCAAAATGTAACGCAATGCAGAGAAAATAAAATATGCAATGCATGAGGAAATATTTTTGGCGAGAATTAATTCTCATTTTATAAATGATTTAAAGAAAAAAATCAAAATTTAGGTGTCAACAGCTGCCCCTCTTTGAGTGAAGGCTCGTAGAGGTTTTGCTCAAAGACAAGATTGAACCTAAATTTTGACAATGCAAATAATGAATGATAATTTTTGGTGGGGTTTTAATCCCATTTTCAATGCAGATAAAGATGATGTATGAAATGATGTATGAAATGCAGGACTGTAATTAAACACGTGTTAAGACTTCTTTTTTTCATGAATAGAATAGGAAGACCTACACATGGATCGCATATGAAATACCTGTTTTACCAGACATTTCGTGATGCTGATGATTCCCCTGATTTCCAAGCTCCTTCTTAGGGATGCAAGGATCTTAGGGTACTGGGGCCCATCTGTTACCAGAACTCTCATTCTGATGCGAGATAGCGCAAGATCTGTAATGGATTTTCCGATATCACGAGAGCGTATACATTGTGAATCGGAAAAAGGGATCAAGATCGCAAGAGCGCATCATTGCAATTTGATAAAAGTACCAGAACCATAAGAGCGCATCATTATGATTAGGTAAAAGGGACCAAGACCATGAGAGCGCATCATCATGATTTGGCAAAAGGGACCAGGATCACAAGAGCGTATCATTGTGATTTGATAAAAGTACCAGAACCATAAGAGCGCATCATTATGATTAGGTAAAAGGGACCAAGACCATGAGAGCGCATCATCATGATTTGGCAAAAGGGACCAAGATCACAAGAGCGTATACATTGTGATTTGGCAAAAGGATCAAGATTGCAAGAGCGCATACATTGCAATTTGATAAAGATACCAAAACCATAAGAGCGTATCATTATGATTTGGTAAGGTAAAGGTCATGAACACGAGAGCAGGTCGATCGTGAATTGGGTAAATATCCAGATCACAAGAGCAGGTCAATCCTGAACTGGAAGATGTCGAAGTCACAAGAGCATGTCGATTGTGATTTGGGGTAAAGGTATCACGAGAGCAGGTCGATCGTGAACCGGGTAAAAACCTCATGAGAGCAGGTCGATCATGAGTTGGATAAAGATAAGACCAAGACCACAAGAGCATGTCGATTGTGACTTGGGTAAAGGTATCACGAGAGCAGGTCGATCGTGAACCGGGTAAAAACCTCATGAGAGCAGGTCGATCATGAGTTGGATAAAGATAAGACCAAGACCACAAGAGCATGTCGATTGTGACTTGGGTAAAGGTATCACGAGAGCAGGTCGATCGTGAACCGGGTAAAAACCTCATGAGAGCAGGTCGATCACGAGTTAGATAAAGATAAGACCAAGACCACAAGAGCATGTCGATTGTGACTTGGGTAAAGGTATCACGAGAGCAGGTCGATCGTGAACCGGGTAAAAACCTCATGAGAGCAGGTCGATCATGAGTTGGATAAAGATAAGACCAAGACCACAAGAGCATGTCGATTGTGACTTGGGTAAAGGTATCACGAGAGCAGGTCGATCGTGAACCGGGTAAAAACCTAATGAGAGCAGGTCGATCATGAGTTGGATGAAGATAAGACCAAGACCACAAGAGCATGTCGATTGTGACTTGGGTAAAGGTATCACGAGAGCAGGTCGATCGTGAACCGGGTAAAAACCTCATGAGAGCAGGTCGATCATGAGTTGGATAAAGATAAGACCAAGACCACAAGAGCATGTCGATTGTGACTTGGGTAAAGGTATCACGAGAGCAGGTCGATCGTGAACCGGGTAAAAACCTCATGAGAGCAGGTCGATCATGAGTTGGATAAAGATAAGATCAAGACCACAAGAGCATGTCGATTGTGACTTGGGTAAAGGTATCACGAGAGCAGGTCGATCGTGAACCGGGTAAAAACCTCATGAGAGCAGGTCGATCATGAGTTGGATAAAGATAAGACCAAGACCACAAGAGCATGTCGATTGTGACTTGGGTAAAGGTATCACGAGAGCAGGTCGATCGTGAACCGGGTAAAAACCTCATGAGAGCAGGTCGATCATGAGTTGGATAAAGGTAAGACCAAGACCACAAGAGCATGTCGATTGTGACTTGGGTAAAGGTATCACGAGAGCAGGTCGATCGTGAACCGGGTAAAAACCTCATGAGAGCAGGTCGATCACGAGTTAGATAAAGATAAGACCAAGACCACAAGAGCATGTCGATTGTGACTTGGGTAAAGGTATCACGAGAGCAGGTCGATCGTGAACCGGGTAAAAACCTCATGAGAGCAGGTCGATCATGAGTTGGATAAAGATAAGACCAAGACCACAAGAGCATGTCGATTGTGACTTGGGTAAAGGTATCACGAGAGCAGGTCGATCGTGAACCGGGTAAAAACCTAATGAGAGCAGGTCGATCATGAGTTGGATGAAGATAAGACCAAGACCACAAGAGCATGTCGATTGTGACTTGGGTAAAGGTATCACGAGAGCAGGTCGATCGTGAACCGGGTAAAAACCTCATGAGAGCAGGTCGATCATGAGTTGGATAAAGATAAGACCAAGACCACAAGAGCATGTCGATTGTGACTTGGGTAAAGGTATCACGAGAGCAGGTCGATCGTGAACCGGGTAAAAACCTCATGAGAGCAGGTCGATCATGAGTTGGATAAAGATAAGATCAAGACCACAAGAGCATGTCGATTGTGACTTGGGTAAAGGTATCACGAGAGCAGGTCGATCGTGAACCGGGTAAAAACCTCATGAGAGCAGGTCGATCATGAGTTGGATAAAGATAAGACCAAGACCACAAGAGCATGTCGATTGTGACTTGGGTAAAGGTATCACGAGAGCAGGTCGATCGTGAACCGGGTAAAAACCTCATGAGAGCAGGTCGATCATGAGTTGGATAAAGGTAAGACCAAGACCACAAGAGCATGTCGATTGTGACTTGGGTAAAGGTATCACGAGAGCAGGTCGATCGTGAACCGGGTAAAAACCTCATGAGAGCAGGTCGATCATGAGTTGGATAAAGGTAAGACCAAGACCACAAGAGCATGTCGATTGTGACTTGGGTAAAGGTATCACGAGAGCAGGTCGATCGTGAACCGGGTAAAGATCAAAAACACGAGAGCAGGTCGATCGTGAATTGGGTAAAGATAAAGATCAAGAACACGAGAGCAAGTCGATCGTGAACTGAAAAGATCAAAATGACAACTAAAGTTTAGCAGAGTTGTCAATTTGAAAGGATTTAGAAAACTTACCTGGATTCTTTGAGCAAACGGCTAACGGAAGGACAAGCTGACTGGGTCATACCTGTCTTTTCACTCGAAGAAGAGATTGAAATGATCATGTGCATAAAACCAAAGTAAATGCAACATCATATGCCAGTAAAAACTCGTTTGCTTGCTTGCATTACAAGGCTTCACTAGGGAATTTCATCAATAAGGAAATCTGTTTGATCCTTTTGATAAAACCAATCAACATTGAATGAGGAACCTTCAGTCAGAAAGGACTTTCACTCACTCTCATGAAATGGCTTTTGAAACCCGACCATTGATGCGGGTATGAGAATCACTCAGAACTGCGATCATCATGCTCGACGAGGGTCTGGGTATTCTCGCAATCAGTATAACCAGACCAATCTAAGAGGTTTTTGCAAGGACTGCAATTCAGGCTCGGTCAAAGGTTTAACAAAGGGGACTCACGTGAGTCATTTGACTTTGAATAGTATCATCAGCCTTATCAAGTTTACAAGTCAGGAAACCTGCAAAATGAGATAAAATGATCTTGCTCGCACTTCTCTGAGCAATATTTATAAACATTTGAAATCCTACGTCAACTCAAGTGCCCTAATCTGAAGAGGCTTCGGGTATGGGTTGTAACGTAGGTGCGGGTAGGCTTGAAATGAAAGGCCTATTTTCAATCTAGAGGGATTGATTGTGAGGGAATTGGTGATCACCCATTCTCAATGCTTTTGCCACTGATTCCTACTCTGGCGAATGTTCGGCAAATTTTCTTCATGAATGATCTTTCTTGAGAAGGATCTTTGTGATCTTAGCTAGGGCTCTCCTTTCTCTTCTCTTTTTTTTTTTTTTTTTCAAGAGAGACTTTGCTCTTTCGAGAGAGGCTTTAATGCTCCTTTTCCGTCCCCTTTTCCTTCTTCTTTCGAGAGATATTTGAGAGGGAAATAGGACATCGCTTGATGAAATCCTTTTGCACACTTTCTTTGATGGATTTCTTTCTGACCCTCCATTTGCCCCATAGTCACTTCATACTTCATTCGTCTCGACGCTTTGAGACGGTCCTTTTAATTCATCATGGGAAAGATCACCAATTGGTTTGAAATGAATCCACCGCTCAAACTGGGTAAGCAAAGGGTATGACGTGTAGGGATATAGAAAGAAATGCTCTTCGTCATGTCTAAGGCACTTGAGCTAACACAAGATTCGCATGCAATAAAGACACTCGAAGATTGATGCAAGTGAGAGCAAGAAAATTTTAACCATTTGAATTTTCTGGTAATTGCCCCAATGTGGGGTTGTTCCTGACAGGGGTTAGAAACGAAGCTCCGCTCAAATGGGTTAAGCAAAGGAATCCCTGTAGTGTTTGGATGAAGGAAATGAATGCCTCTCATCACTTTGGTCGTCATACTTTTTGCGAGAAAACCCTTTACCTTGTTAGCACGGAATTTCCAACTTAGCTCACACTGAGGATTAGTATTCAGGATGTGTATGGAAATGGCTCGCCTTTCATCGTTCTGACGTTTCTCATTCAACAGATGGCATGATCAGAAATTTTTTTCTCAACATCATGTACAAGATTTGCAAAATGTGAGCTCCTTTCAAGCATGCTAAGCATGTTCAAATTCATTTTTTGTGGAAACACCTCTCTTCACTTTGAGCTCACTACATGAGTGGTTTGCAATTTCCCCTTACCAGCTTCGCCGCTTGGCGGCAAATGAGTGAATGAATTTGTAGCCATCAAGGTTTTGGAATCGCCCAAGGTCTTAGTCTCGTTCGGTCGGGCATTCTCATCTTCTTCTGCAAAAAAGAAAAGTGCAAAAAGCTCTTTATTATTGATTGACAATATTTACATCATTCACTAACCTCGGGGATCGAACCCGGGTTGTTTCGGACCACTGTCACTCCCTCATGCCACCAGACTGCGGTGTAGTTGGCATTCGTGGGGTGCAGCACTTTTAGTTAAGTGTTGGCCTGGAAACGGCATGTCCTTCCACATCATATCAAATGATTCCACTTTTCACTAATCTCGTGGCGGTTGACAACCCCCTGCCGAGAATGGCATGAACTCGCGTTAGAATCGAAATGATTAAGGGTAAATCGAAAACGATACAGGGTTACCCTTTTCAAGCTTGCTCGCGCTTTTCACTGATCTCGTGGCAGTTGACAACCCCTGTCGAGAATGGTATGAACTCGAGTTAGAATTGAAATGATTAAGGGTAAATCGAAAACGATACAAGGTTACCCTTTTCAAGCTTGCTCGCGCTTTTCACTAATCTCGTGGCGGTTGACAACCCCTGTCGAGAATGGTATGAACTCGCGTTAGAGTCGAAATGATTAAGGGTAAATCGAAAACGATACAGGGTTACCCTTTTCAAGCTTGCTCGTGCTTTTCACTCGCAATTTCCCTTCTTGAGGTTATTCAACATTTTTCTTTACGGCATTTAGAGGCATCGTCCGTAAATTGATTTGCGCCAAATCTGATAAACCATGCATTTGAACATAGAAAAAGGGAACACTGCCCCTTCCCCTAATTCCAGACTCGCAGAAAGCAGGAAAATATCCCACGCAAGGGATTGCATGAAATGAAATTTCACTAATTTGGGCCTACACCCGCTTCTTCTGAAGGTTCTCCGGCGATCGGCTAGCCAGGTACAGATGAGTGGTATTTGAGGACCTCAAATCACCGGCTTTGGATCACAAGTTACGGCTTTGGGGGTTTATCAACGCTGAACTGGTTGACCATGACAGCAAGGCCATCGCCGAGGCAACTCGACCCGTGGGGATGCATGTTCCCTCTTTCGGAAGGCATTGATACTGACCTCGTAAGATTGACCCCCCCATGCATTTCTCCAACGGAACTTGATTGTGCCGGGAATTGATCTGGAGGACAGGACGACGAGTGAGGAGGGAGATGAGGGTAGTTAGAAACCAATAGCTTCCAAACATACTTCGAGGCGATGGCGGATATCCTTTTTATCTCCTCTTTCAAACGAGCATTTTCAATCCTCAGATGCTGCTCATCAAGGGACGTTCCACCGGGGGCGGTGGGGTCGCCGCAGTTAGGGCAGGTGGCAGTGCTGAGAGCTTCTCCATACCTCTTGTGCTCTGCTTGGAGCTTTTCAATTTCAGCCTTCAGAATCACATTATCGCGGCGTTCATGTCGAACCTTCGATAGGGTTCGCTTATTTTGAAACCAAAATTTGATTTGCAAAGGCTCCAACCCAAGCTTTTGGCTCAGTTCCTGTCTTTGTGTATCATCTGGGTAACGGCACTCCTCGAAGACGGCTTCCATCTCTTGAACTTGACGTTGAGTGAAGCGCCTCTTTTTTCGAGGTCGACCATTGATGTTGTCGTCGTCGTTGTCAGGATCTTGAACGCCGTTGCCGGAAGGATCGTGTTCTATGGTTTCGGTGCCAGATTTGGTCCCGAGATCTTCAAAATCTCTCACCTTTAACACTTCGCTCGTGGAGCTCCATTCGCTGGTCATGTCCAGAAAGTGATGGTGGCTCTCAAACATGCTCATGAAATTCGCATCATTGGTCATGTCCAGCAAGTCATGGTGGTTCTCAAACATGTTGGGTTGAGACATCTTTGACTGATTTTTGTTCTTTCAAGGCTCTTTACTCTCTCCTGTATTTTCTGAGTGGCCTTGTATGGTCTGAAGCTTTCTTTTGAACACGGATGACAAACACCAAGAGGACGTCTCTCTCAAGATTTCACGTCTTCTGCATGAAAAGGTGTGTTTTTCCTAAAGATCTGCCGTGTTTCTCGCTCAGTTTGTCTTCTACTTTTCCTCTTTAATGTGGTGGGACCTCCAAATCTTTTCGCGAAATTTTTGGATTCGTTGGGCTCGAGATTGGAGACCAGCGATGAGTCCACGACCGACGGGCGAAATAGGGAACTTGGACCAATGGATGGAAAGGGAAATTGGACCAACGGACGAAATAGGGAAAAGGCACTGACGAAAAGGATGAACAGAGGATAGCACCGACGAAAAGGACGAATAGGCTTCTGTCGTGCAATTCAGACGGTGTAGCACAAGCAGCTAATTCGTAGAAGCCGTAAGCTTGCTGGGTTGGCATTGAATGCTTCTTTTACGTAATGGCAGACATTGACGTTATTCGGTGCGGGAGCAAATGATGGCTTCTTCTTTTCCTCACTTTCCTCTTGCTATAAGAATCAGAACTTGACGCAGAGCAGATTAACATCTTTGCATCCTCAGTTTCAAATCATCTGATCATTCCTCTGCCTTCAATCTTTTCCCTTCTTTCTTCAATAACAATGGCCTCTAACCACGTCCTCTCAACCGAAGCTTTAGCCAAATGGGAGAGACTTTATAATCTTCTTGGCCGAGGCTACGTTCATATTGCCCATCATCCAGATACTGAAGCTGAGATTTTCAGTCTGTTTATTGGCATGGACACAGCTTCCATTGAAAACACTAATTTGGAGAGGGAGTATAGGACATTCCGGACCCTTTTCATCAACTTTCTAGAAGCTTATCGGCGCGTTGATCAGGAGGTTATCCTGGCTCGTCTTGTGAGAGCTCGTTACCAGGATCAGTCTGAGTTTCTGGCGTTGGCCCGTTACCTGGTTTACAAGCACGAGAAGGCTGCCGAGCTTGTCAACGAACGAGTCTCATTGTTGGTTCGTGAGAGGGAGAGGCTGGTGGGACGTTTAGCCCTGACCCAGACATACTACGAGCACGAATCGAGCGACGTCGTGATGAAGTTCCAATGTGAATGGCTAGAAAAGAGGCTTGAATGCCTGACTATGGATATAGCCCTCGAGAGAGCCCTGATCCCGAATCTGGAGTCTGCCTCTGAGTATCACGAAGCCAGCGCGACTAGGCTCAAGGAGAAATGCGATCGCCTCTTTCTCAAGCTTGCGGACCTCGATTCCCGGAGTGCTCAGCGCGTGCAGAGCATTAACTGTGTAGAGAGTCAGTTGAGCTCCTTTGTGTCGCTTATTAGGGCTCAGTTTGGTTTTACTTTTCCCCCTCGATGACTCGTTGTAAGGCTTGGTGTATGGAATGAAATGATGGTTCCCGTATGTTTGTGTTTTGTTTCATCCCATATACGGCTTAATGCATTTTCCTTGAGAAGTTTAAAGGAAGGTTTAGCTGTCTCAGATAGCTGGAAAATAAATCGAGCTATATAGTTCAGCCTGCCCATCAGGCTTCGAACTTCCTTCACCGAAGTGAGAGATTTTATTTCACAAATGGCCTTCACCTTTGACGAGTCGATCTCAGTTCCTTTATTACTGACAATCAAACCAAATAGTTTGCTAGATGCTGCCCCGAACACACATTTTGTCAGATTGAGGCGCTATTTGAATTTCCGAAGCCTATCAAACAGCTTTGTCAAGGTCTCCACATGATCTTGGTCACGCCGGGTCTTCGTTATCATATCATCAACATAAACCTCGATCTCTTTGTGCATCTTGTCATGGAAGGGGGTAACCATTGCTCGTTGATATATTGCCTCGGCATTTTAGACCGAAAGGCATCACTCTGTAATGGAGTGTGCCCCACGGGGTTGTGAATGCCATCTTGATCTTGTCATTCTCATTCGTTAGAATCTGGTTGTAACCAGAGAAACCATCCATGAATGAGAACAACTCGAATCCTGCCGTGCTATCTACGAGCATGTCAATGTGACGGAGTGGAAAATCATCCTTCGGGCTAGCCTTGTTCAGATCCCAATAGTCTACACAAACTCACACCCGAACTCGGCCATCCTTTTTCATCACTGGGACTACGTTGGCGACCCAATCAGAGTACTGGGTAGCCTCGATAAATCCTACATCAAGGAGCTTCATGACTTCTTCTTTGATTTTCCCTGCCAGCTCGGGTTTTGCCCTACGTTGTCTTTGTTTCCATCGGCTCCACCAAAGGGTCAGTGGGTAAACAGTGTTCAACGATCAATTGATCGAGCCCTGGCATGTCTGCATATGACCATGCGAAAATATCCTGGTAGTCTCTCAGGAGCTTTGTTAGGCGTATAGCCAAATTGTCAGGAAGGTTTGCCCCAATTTTACTTCTCTGGGGTTTTCTGTGTCGCTTAGATTGATCGGCACAGTTTCTTCTCCGGTCAAAGATTTAGACTTCTCATGACGCTCCAAGTTCTGGCGTATTTCTTCATCATCATAATCAGGCCCGTCTGACTTATGGATATCATATGGATCTGCTGGCTCTCCCTCCTCGTTTTTGCCCCTGAAAGATAGAGTAGAGGGAATCAAAAGGACAAACAGGGTTCAAACCAGATGCATTTCACAAGCATCGAATTTTCATGTTTTCGAAGGTTTCTTTGATTTTTGAAGACCGGGGGACGAGAATTCTTGAAGAAGCCCAATCCTCAGTGCTTACCATAGATGACAAATTTTTCAATCGTTGGCTATCGTCATCGGATTGGTTTGGGGTACTTTAACAAGATTCCAAAAAATGATGATAAGCTGCCTCAATAAGATTCCAAAAAATAATAAAACAACCACATCTTATTGAAATGGAAATCCTAGTAATTGAAAATGCAGCCTAGACATTTAGAAAGCAGGAAATGTCCCATGGAAAGGATGTGCATGAAATTAAAGGTTCAATCATTCGAGCTTGTGCCCGTCTCCATTGATGGTTCTCAAGTATTCTGCGATCAGAAGATAGTCAAATGGAGTGGAAAATGCTTTTGTCAATCCGGTGCCAAATCTTGAGGTGATGGCACGAGGGTGTCCAGAGCTCCTGCTTCACATGTGAAGCTGTGTACGGGCCATCGTGGACGTTCACAGATGTGGTGCGCTTGGCATAAACGTCATGGTTAATACTCAGCCTCTCAATGGCACTTAGTTTGGCATTCTCGAAGGAACTGGAGGATGCGATTCAAATGTGAGACAAAACCACTTCAGGTGTAATGGGCGCAATAGCATGATTCCTCTGGAGGGACTCAATTTGCAATGATAGCCATTTCATTCGTTCTTTCATGCTAGCAAAATGTTTCAGTGTCTAATTGACTGGCTAGCTTTGTGGGGTGATCTTTGACTCATCATGGTTACCTGAAAAAGGAAACAGGAATGCAATGAGTTTGAGATTGACAAAAGGTCAGTCCATGACGAGTACCTAGACTCTTTCCATCTGAGTGCAACTTATGGACAAGTGATAGTGCACATGTGGCATCAAAATTTCATTTCAGAAAATTTCAGTCTCGTCCACCTTTGGAAAACAATTCACGGAAATTCATGATATTCTTAAAATGATGCCGAAATTTACGGACATATGACTGAGAGGATCATGAACAACTTTCATGTTTTGAGCTTGGGCAAACAACACATGGATCGATACATTTTAATTCATCTTTCCAGAAAATCCTGATCAGAAAACAGATTCAACAGGTTTTCACTTGAGAGCTAAGTGGGCCATCAAAACTTCGAATTAAGATCCCAAAATTTTCAGGCCTCTAGTTCAAAACCCATTTAACCACTTTTATTCTTTGAATCCTTGCAAAAGAGTCCATTAACTTGTGGTAAATGTCAAAATAATGTTGAGGCCCGAAAAATTCTGAAATCCAGACTGATTTGTTCTCATCTTAAATTCTGAAATAGTTGGAAAACGTCTTGGATTGATCCAAAATTTTTATCACTGATGGATTAGGATCTTCCAAACGTTTCTTGTGAAAAGGTGATGTTCCAATTATGGGCCAAAAATGGTCGAAAAAATCATTGAACCAGTGAAGGTCGATCAGTCGGAATGCTTTGCAGTTTTCACGTATTCAGAAAAACGTGAGTTTGGCCCAACTTCGTCCCAAGCATATGAATTCCGTTGGTTCTGATTTTTTTACATGTTGAAAACCATTATGTTATCTACGACTTTTGTTAAGGGTGTTTGCCCAAAATTCGATCGTAGCATTTTACAAAAATCATGCAACACAACAAGGTAAATCAGAAAATGGGGAGAAATTCATTCGACTGTATTTCCTTGAAAAATTCGACCAACCTAAATGTCAATGGACCGACCCAAAATAACGACGTGAAATGAGTAAATTGGAAGACAAGGTTAAGAAGCTTACCCATGGAAGACCACAATCACAAACACATGCGCATGAATGCAAGTTCATTGATTAATCTTTTCAAAGTGAAATTCCAAAAACGGACCGTACCAATGGGGCTTGGTCGGGTCTGGTTTCCAGAATTCCGGCTATGGTCAAGATTCTGCCCGTGCTATTAGGGTATGGCCAGGGGAGAGATCTCCAACGCGAAGGAAAGTTCGGGATCGGGGACAGGAATCGACCGTACCTCGGGGGTGAGGTCGGGTGGATTCCCGCGCAATACCATCCTATTTACTAGCGACCCAGGTTCGGTCGCAGTGAAAGTGCGATGCAAATGGGCATGCGGACACATGGCATATTATCCAAATCAGAAATAAAATCAAACTATATTACCCTGCAAAACAAAGGTTAATAGTTTAAATTTATCCTGCAAAAACATATAACACCTAAAAGGTCAATGAATTAAAGCCAATCAAAGGAAAAATCACCACAAGAATTCGGCCTAAGCCCACTTAGAACAAATGAAAATTTCGAAAATTGCAAGAGTGCACAACAAAACCCAATTATTCGAAAATCCAAGTGTTCAGTCCCCAGCGGAGTCGCCAAGCTGTCGCGACCTTAAAAAATCCGGGGAAATTCCAGGTTAATGGATTACTAGATTAATTAAATGAATTAACCAACCTAGTCCGAGCTCTCCCAAGCTCTACCAATTCGCAACTTAGGTTTATGTTCAAATGATTTAAATTTTGGAGCCGCCACTAATCTTTTCTTGGTAGGTAGATTAGATACCTAAATAAAGTATCGGGAGAATACTTTATTTTCTGCTAACCAGAGATTTAAGTTCGGGGACTTGATTATGTTAATTTTCCAATTAACACCCTTTCGGTACCATTCTTGTGAAGATTTCTTGAACTGGCAAATTCAATGGATTCAATTTTAAGAGCGAGGTGCAATTATGTTTTTTTGGGGTTTTCTTGATTTAATGGATGCTATGCAAATGCATGAATGCAACTATGATGTGAAACTATATGACAAGGAGATAATCATGCATGATGACTTTAGAAAAGAAATCAAATTTTAATGCAAGAAGAAAAATATGAATTCTAACCTAAATGACATGATTTCTTAACCTATATGACATGCAAATGATGATATTGAGAAAATGGTTTTTGATGCACATAAACGTGAATTCTAATTACATGACATGCAATATGAAATCCATCCTATATGACATACGACATGATTTAATTAAACTACATGACATGGCATAATAATGCATGAAACAAGATATGATGTGATGTAACATAATATGACATGCGAGAATGAATTCTATCCTATATGCATGAATGTGATTTCTAATCTATATGATATGAAAATATGCATGAATGACATGAGAAATATGTATGAACTATGCTATATGAAATGCACATGAATGACATTTTTGGTATTTTTTTTATGTTATTTATGAAAAAAGGGAATCAAATACTAATATAATGAACCTTGAGCATAGTACACCTTAATATCCGAAATTTTCGATGAATTCGCTTCGTACCCAAAGTTTAGGGTCGGAAGGGAATTTATTCACGTCGTACCCCGGTGGTGGGGTCGGATGGTGAATTTAAATATTATGAAATTGGTCGGTCCGGTCCCAAAGTTATGGGATGAGACGGACAATTTCATCGTGCAGATGACGTCGCACTTCGAGGGTGAAGTCGGATGGCCATGCACAAATTCCGAGGGACAAAGGCACAAGGGAGCATGTACTATACTCAAGGTAGATTATAAAAATATTTGAACTAGACTATAGTATATAACAGGAAAATGAATTTTCGGCCACCGGAGGGAATTGCCGAATTATAAAGGGCAAGATTGCCCTATCCACAAAGGATTCACATCTTGAAAAATTTGGAAGAATATCTTGTACGATTTTCAAAATGTTCCAGATAATCATCCAATTTAGAAGGATGTGTTCAATCAGAGCAAGGATTTATCCACAAAATGTAAAGATATGCAAAAATTCGATCAGGGTATGCCACTCAATCCACAAATTATGAAATTCAACCAAATCAAGTAACGAAATTTAAAATATTCTAAGGATGACAATTTGTTACCTAATTCGCGGATAAGCTTCCTAAATTCGAACCGACGATGGATGACGATCGGCTCTTGGATCGTGGATCGGCAAGGGACTCTCGGAGGCGCGGAGGGGATGACCAGACTCGCAGGTGGCGTTTGCCGTGGAGCTCGAAAAAGACCTGCAAAGAAAAGAAACTCGTGGAGGACTTTTGCTGATCTGGGCTCGAGGATTCCACCGACGAAACTTCTGACTAGAGATTGGTCATGGAGGGACTGTGAATATGAGCAAGTCCTGGAAGAACGTGACTCCCTTCTCCTTTTCTACGACGTTCTTTCACGTGGGTTTTGACTGAGAAAAAGGAGCTCTTCCTTATGTATTGGACGAGACAGAGAGCCCACTCTTGTGAATGTCAGAGTGTGAGTCTTCTCTCTTGCTTGTCGTTTCCTCACCAAATTGTGGAGCTTCCTTTTGTCTTTAACTATATATCATGCATGTGAAATGCAAGAACATATGCGTGAGTGTGCACATGGAAAAGGCTCCAAAGTGTATTCTGTTCTGCTCAGTCAACATCGATTTGACCGCGCGCGACCACAACAAAGGGACGAAGTAGAACCAGAAATATGAAGCGAAATAGTTTAGTAGGAGGAAAAACAACCCGGTTCTGTTGCAACGGGATGCTGGACGACGATCAGGCGCTTGGGAATGTTGACGACATGGTGTCTCGCGGTGGTGATTCGTTGGTCGACGGCTCTCAGCGAAAGAGACTCGGATGTGTTTGACGTGGCTGCAGATAGCCACGATTCACCTTGGCGGCTGAATTTCCTGTAATCCTCTGGAAGGTGCACGACTAGACCTGCAAAAAATAGAAGAAACCGAGCCTGCAGGACAGAAAACGGCAAGCCCGGGATAGGGACTTCCTTTCCTCTTGCGTGTCTCAATTCTTCTTTGTATCTCTGTGATAGATGTTCATGATGGCCAGTCTCCTCCTTTGAACACCAGCGTTGAAGAAGTGGTCTAGCCCCCCTGATGAGCCTCTTCAATTCTTCTTTTTTTTTTATGCCAACTCCACTCTCTTTTATATCCAGGTCCTTGAGACCCGTCGGATAGCAAAGCCGAAGTCGGTTGATCGTGAATCCGATCGGAGTTTGTCTCTCGGGCTCGTCCTCGCTAGAGAAAGCGATGCTCTCTATTTTCTCGTGGCTATTCCGCAACGGTCACGCCGCCGTCACCGGCTCACGAGGTTGACCCCTCGGGCTGCGACGACGGCGACTCGGTTGCTCGCGGATTACGGATCGGCGGGACGCGCACGGTGGAGGAAAATCCCATGTCTTTGGAACTTCCTGATCCCCCTCAAGACATAATTCGCTGCAGCGACTAATGAAATCACCTGCATATGCTTTGAACTCGCTGTCGAGACGTTCAACTAGTCTCGCCGCATCCCTTCAGGGCAACACATTCCAAATCCTCAGGATTTGGATGTATCTTAGTTCCTTTAGTACATCAACAGTGCACAGCCAGTCGTCCCCTGCGACCTCCCATTGCTTCATCATATATCAGAAGAACTTTTAGGGAGTAAACCCACATTGCTCCTCTTGGGTCCCAGCCACCAGCAAGTTTTGAAATCAAGTTCATGATTGACATCTTGGTGCTAATTGACATCAGCATTCTGAAAGACTTCACAAAGTTGTTGCTGAAGAAAACCCTCCACCGAGCATTTCTAAATAGGACACTATTTCCACTGAGTGGATCATCAAGCTGATCATTCTTGTTTGCCTTTACCCTCCACCGAGCATTTCTAAATAGGACTGCCATCCACTTTGTCTTCGTGTGGATTGTGGCTGTGTATTATAATGAAAGTGGCCTTCTTGGTGGGGACTTGCTCTTGTAGTGCAGCTGTGGGGCTAGTGCGCGGAGGAATTATCGGAACCGACTGTGTTTCCTCAGATTTTCCTGGAATACAGCGTTCAAGTACGGAAGCTGAGACAAGTGGTCCTCTGTGAGGGTTTCAGTTCCACGAACTTTTTGAATCTCCTGGACGAGTCGATCCTGGCATTTTGGACTCTTAGCAAGTTCATACAAAGACCACTCTGTTGTGACCGTAATGGTATCAGAAGTCTCGATTATTGGCTCCCAGAGCAAAATGGTGATCTGCTCTTCAGAAAGCGTCTTGGCTTCGGATATCAAGAAGTCACTATAACTGTTCCCTTCCTCCCCCGGGCTTTCGCCACCACTTTCCTGCGGAAAGCCAGTTGTTCGATCTTCTTTTCAAAGCTTTTATTAGGAATCCATCTCAAGTAAGGAAAAAAGTCCCTCCAGTCCACCTCAATTGCACCAGCCATCATGTCCGACACCATAACCTTGAACATTTCCTCTTTGGACAATGTTGTCCCAAGTTCTTCCACATATATCGATTTCACCTCCCGTCCCAAAGCTTGTTTGAGTGCCAGAGCAAATAGTTCACTCTCGAAGACTTTCCTGAAATTGACCGCTTCAAGAGGATGGCCATCTACAATGGCATGCAATTGTCTAGAAACGTTCTCCATCATGGCGTCTCGGTTGGATCGTAGCCGCTTCTGAGCATTCGCGCCCAAGATATTTGCAATTATGTATCGCTTGACCATCTTGTGGAATTCATCATAGTCACTCATAGCAACCAAACATTTATCGGCTGAGAGGATCCGCAGGGCATTTGACAGCTGTCTCGTAGAGATTGACGAGAATCTAGTAACCATAGCCTCTTTGGCAACATCAATGTTACTGAGGGCTACCATAGTAGTAGCACCGGTTCTGATGGAATAAATAGGGCCATAAGTTTCAGCAAACTTTGTAAAGGTCTTGTGAGGTTTCTTCTCCTTCAGTTGAAATAAATTCCCCACAATGGGCAACCCAGGAACCTCCGGTACAGGTGGAAGAGTGGACTGCCCATTTATCTTCTGGGTAGAGCCGAATTTCCTCAAGAAGAAAGAGAAGAGGAACAGCAGTGAGAGCCCACCAAGAATGGCCGTGGTGGCAAAAGGCAACTTAGGCAAGGGCAGTTCTTGCGTATCTTAAGGAGTGGACATAACCCTTTGAAAAAGTGAAGAGTGTCAGTGGGTCTTGAATCCAATGGAAACGAAAGGAGATGACCAATAAAACAGACAACTTGGGGCTAATTTATATAGCAAGAACTATCTCCTATCGGTCGGAGCAATTAAAAAACACATGAGCCGAGTAGAGATTGCTTTCTTGATTTGTGCAATTTATTAATCGAAGCATGCAAGAAGTTTGCAATAAAACAAGAGGGAGCGAACGGTGTGCATTGAGCTGAGAGTGAGGGAATATACGATTCGGAAGATCGTGAACCATCCGAGTGATCGGGTGGTTTTCACAGCAATAGTGCTCAAATTCTCCACCGCCGGCCCAATTTAGTATGCAAAATGTAACGCAATGCAGAGAAAATAAAATATGCAATGCATGAGGAAATATTTTTGGCGAGAATTAATTCTCATTTTATAAATGATTTAAAGAAAAAAATCAAAATTTAGGTGTCAACAATCGTTAGCTCAGAAGTAATACTACTGCAAAAATATGAGCACCAAGCTCTAATACCAATTTTTGTGGCTAGCGTTATCACCTAGAGGGGGTGAATAGGTGATTTTAAAGATTTTAAGAAATCAATGCTGAATAAAATATATCTGCTCAGAACTTTGATCAGATGATATTAGCTAGTAAGATCTGAGATCCTCTTAGAAGCAGTGTTGTCCACAAATCTACAAACACAGTATATAATCAGAGAGAGAGTAAGGGAAAGAGAATGAGCATAGAGAATTTATAGTGGTTCGGCTTTATTCAAGCACACGTCCACTTCTTTACGCCGGTAGCCAATCAGCTGGATTCCACTAATGAATAACTTAGATGTTACAAACTTGGTGAATAGACTTCCCGTCTAGCACTCTTACACTCGTATGTTCTCCTCTAAGTATTACAATGTTGGATCAAAGGTACTTGAAGGATGTGAAGTTCTCTCGCTCTTGGATTTTTGAATTCTATACCCTCGTTTCTTACACTCTTCAACTTTGAGGTCTCCTTTTATACTCCACCATCCCAACTTCCCATTGCAAGATCTCCATAGGATCGCTCTCCAAACTTTCTCGTTTGGACGAGACTGTATATAAAGGATTTCGTAGCCGTTGAGGTCGATAAAGGAAAGAATCCCCCTTTGGATCAAATCGCCCATACAATCGTGATCCTGGATTTTCATAGATGGATTACTTCATTAGGTGAGTCATCCTCATCTTCCTTAATCCACGTCCTTGATTGATCTTCATGACTGAGAATCTCCATGTATGAATCCAGCTTGATTACTAGCCGTTGAAATAAATCTCTTGATAATCTGGTCGTTGCATTTGAAATACTTCTCTCAAAGCTTGAGTATCATTCCAACGTCTGAGCTCCTCGCACAACGTCAGAAGCTGAGGAGAGAAAAGACCTCAGATGCAAGCTTTGCTGCTCCAGATGGAGCACATGGATAGGAAGCTATACAACTTGAAAAAATGCTTTTGATCTGAAGTTAGATTAGCTATCCAAGTTCTCTCTTGTCCAACTCCCTTTAGACCTTGTGCCACCATCAACTCAAGCTCTAATCCAGACCCAAATTCTCCAAAATAGAACTCATTTTTCACTTTCTTATTTCGTCAAATTTTGGTTCTACTTTAAGACTTGAAGTGTTTGAGTTTTGTTTCAAGACTGAATTTGGTTGAATGTTTATTGGGTTTGAATACTTTGGCTTTGCACAAGTTTTTTATTCTGGATATTTAGCTTGCATGGTTTGATGATTGAACTTGATTGAGCATTCCTTAAATATTTTTTCTAGTTCAATTTGTGCCTTTTGTGTTGATGACAAAAAGGGAGAGAGATATATCCTTGATTATTTTTCGCAAAAGGAGAACATTATGATTTGCAGGAACAGGTTCTGAACAAGTATCGGAGTTATACTTTGAGGTGAACAGGTTCTAAGAATGACATAAGTCGTTCTGTGCATACAAGTTCTGAGAATGATACAAGTTCTCACAGGTTCTGGGAATATCACAGGAACAGGTTCCGAGAACATACTTAGTAACGACATACTTATACGATTTCGCCCTATATCTTGCTATGCTCTAAAATGTATCTACGCTCTGAACCTATTCTTCATAATGCTCTGATATAGGCTATTAAGTTTCTTAGATCGAAATTAAAATGAATGGCTTGGAAATCTGAGAAATGAGTTAGACCTTATAAACTCTGATACAGATCTTTAGAAGTTCTGAAGGAAAAACGAGCTATATTTTGAAAATGAATTCAAACCTTGAATTCATCTTTTTCCAGAACTCAATTTTTGCTAAAAGTACTACATGACATATCATTATTTTAGCAAAATATCATTGAGTAACAAATCATTATGTTACTCACATTTCTTATACAACAATTGGTATATGCGTGTGGATGGTTTTATCATCATAAAAAAGGGGGAGATTATTGAGAAAACCCCCTAATTTATTTTGAAGCTGACAAAACAATCCATAATCTCTTATATCTGAGTTAATGCTGTGAAATACTATTTTGCAAATTATCCAAAGGTGTATGGAACAAGTTACATAGGATTGAATCTGGCAAGATAGGCTCAGACGATGTTCTGAGGGGCTCAGACGATGTTCTGAGGGACTCAGACGCTGCTTGGAGCTCAGACGTTGTGTGAGGAGCTCAGACGTTGTGCGACGAGCTCAGACGATGAACGGGGAGCTCAAACATTAGAATGATGCTCAAGCTCTAAGAGAATTATTTCACGAGCAACGACTAGATTATCAAGAGATTTATTTCAAGATGATTTAATGGACATAT
Organism: Lenwebbia sp. NSW1173648; assembly: GCA_029784005.1. Lineage (NCBI taxonomy): Eukaryota > Viridiplantae > Streptophyta > Magnoliopsida > Myrtales > Myrtaceae > Lenwebbia > Lenwebbia sp. NSW1173648. The sequence continues at coordinate 7,218,050 of JARCGZ010000011.1, forward strand.
TATATCATCACAATGGCTAGCAATTAAGCTGGATTCGTACTTGGAGATTCTCCATCATGAAGATCAATCAAGGATGTGGATTAAGGAAGACAAGGTGACTCACCTAATGAAGTAATCCATCTGTGGAAACCCAGGATCATGATTGTATGGGCGATTTGATCCAAAGGAGGATTCTTTCCTTTGTCGACCTCAACGGCTACGAAATCCTTTGTATACAGTCTCGTCCAAATGGAGAAGTTTGGAGAACGATCCTCTGGAGATCTTACAACGGGAAGTTGGGATGGAGGAGTATAAAAGGAGACCTCAAGGCTGAAGAGAAATAGGACGAGAGAATAGAATTCAAAATTCCAATAGCGGAAGAACTTCACATCCTTCACGTACCTTTGATCCAACATTGTAATACTTAGAGGAGAACATACGAGTGTAAGAGTGTTAGACAGGAAGTCTATTCACCAAGATTGTAACCTCTGAGTTATTCATTAGTGGAATCTAGCCGATTGGCTGCCCTCTTGAAGAAGAGGACGTAGGCTTAAATAAGTCGAACCACTATAAATTCTCTATGCACATTTTCTTTCCCTTACTCTCTCTGACTATATACTGTGTTAGTAGATTTGTGCACAACGCTGTTTCTGAGGGGATCTTAGATTTTACTAGCTAATATCGTTTGATCAAAGTTCTGAGCAGACTTGTTATATTCCGCATTGATTTCTTAAAATTATTTAAAATCACCTATTTACCCCCACTCTAGGTGATAATGCTAGCTACAATAATAGAAAATCACACAGGAAGCTATTGCCAAAAGGAGTAAGTACAATCCTGCCTTGTCTTGTCTTTAAGGTTCTTAACTTGTAAACCCGAAGAAGACATTTTGCAACACATTTGATTCTTAGTCTCAAAGTGCCCATCCGTTGTGAAAGCCTTTGACCAAACCTGACATTGTGGTCCCTCAAAAGACCTTTTCAGATTAATCAAATTGTATGCACTATGAACGGTCCTGAATTCCTAAGCAAAGGTTTTGAGAGACCATTTGAAAATTCCCCGGAATCTTTCCCCAACGGAGGAAACAGAATCCTTTCTAAAAATTGTGAGAAGTCCTCTTTGACAAAAGAACTCCAATTGCGAGATTTAATCAAGCTCTGTCGAAAAATTTAAATCATTTGATTCCAAAATCTCCCTCGTAAGGAATTTTTGAACACCATTGTTACATTGCAAGATGTTTTGGACAACCTCTTGCATCATATTGCATTCTCTTAAAATCATGCATGACTCCTAGTCTGCTCAAACCTTAGGATCATGTCCCCCTTTGAAATCTCTTAAAAGTTGAAACCCTTTTGACTTGTTTAAATGCAATCATTAGGAGTCATCTATAGGCTAGACTCTGTCCTTACGAGTCAATCTCAGGTTAGGCTCTGTCTTTACGAGTCATTTTTAGGCTAGACTCTGTCCTTACAAGTCATTCTCAGGCTAGATCCTACCCTTACGGATCATTCTTAGGCTAGGCTCCGTCCTTACGAGTCAATCCTATGGTCAGTCTCAATCCTTAAGAGCGATCCTACGGCCAGTCTCAATCCTTAAGAGGTAATCTTAGGCCGTTGATGCCCTTAAGAGTTAGCCTTAGACTGGGCCCTATCCTTAAGAGTTAATTCTTATGGTCCACCGCTATCCTTGAGAGCCGCTCCCATAACCTCAACTCCCCAAGGATTCTCCCATAATGAATCCTCAAGCGTCACATGAAGCCACTCACAAGCAGCATATACACGGCTGATAGGTAATGTTCAGGTAAAACTCTCTCTCTCTCTCTCTCTCTCTCTCTCTTTGGCTCCTACTCATACCATCAGAACGAATTAGGGACTAACTTCAATTTGAGCTTATGTTGAACGGTTATCAGAATCAGATGTCATAGCTTTTCTTTTCCCCAGTCGAGTCAATTAGAACTCAGGTATCACCTTATTTTTGGGAGCAACCTCTATCAAGATCACTCCTAAAGAGGGGCAACTGTTGACACCTGATTTTTAATAATTTTATTTTAGAAAATTAATTAAAAATAGAAAACAAATTCATAAAATTTAAAAATCAACTTTATGAGCCTTGGCCTAGCCTTAGGAACCAATTTTGAACCAATTTTTTTAAAAAAAATTTGACATTTTTTAATATTTATTTTTTATTAGAAAAATAGCATCCGTATCCACAAAAATATGAAAAAATAGTTAATATTTTTATTTTAATTCCCTTTTCACTTTGGACACTTCAAATCTCAAAAATTCAGTTTGGTTCACCATGTTCCTTCACAAGCATAGACCCAAACCGAGCCAAAAAATTACACTTTGAGTCTTTTTATTTTCAATTTTCACTTTTTCTAAGCTATGACATTGGTATCTCATGCCTTGAATTGTAATTGGGTCCATTTGCTTGGGAATTTGTTCAATTTTGGCCAAAAGGACCTATTTGCACTTTTTATTTTCAATTTAGTCTACGGTTTCACTAAAAATTAAATTAAATTTTTCTAGAGATATTCAAGCCTAACCAAAACCACTACCCTATATTTTTCGTCATTCTGAATCCATTGGTGGGTGGATCGATTCAACCGTTTAGGCTTTGGATTATTTAAATTTCAATTTCGGGTCAAACTTAAAATTTGGGGGTTTTGAGGTAAATCAAGCTATTAATTCACAAAAGCACTCATTTTACGTGGAAAACATGTTGGGAAACCCAATTTTGGCATCAATTTTGCAAAAAAGCTGGTTAAATGGGGGTCCAATTTGGGCAAAAATGCGAGACAGGTCAGCCGAGTTGAATCCGACCCGACCCAGCTAATCCGGGTCTGCAATACAGGCCACCAACAGACATCAAAACGCATGTTTTTTTTTCCCTCTCTTTCCCTTATGTTCGCGGGACGTCACCCACCCTACGTCACAGAATCTGGTCTTTGGCATTTTGTGCACTTGCTGGACGTACGGGCGAGCTGGTGTAGCTGGTTTTGGGGCGAAAAAGGACAAAGTCCGTTAGAGAGGGGGGGGGGGGGTGTGCAAAAGCCGAGAGAGAGAGAGAGAGAGAGAGAGAGAGAGAGAGAGAGGTGTGGGAGCTTAAGGGAAGGTTCGAGAGCATTTTTGGAGAGCTGATTCGAATACACAGAGAGTGAGAGAGAGCTAGAGAGGGGGAGAGGGTGCTCAGCTATGGGGTTCTAGTGATAAAACAAAGGGAGAGGCCGAGAGTTTGAGTGAGCAAGAAGGGAGAGAGCCAAACGAATCCGACGCTTGAGTGAGCATCCCCGGGCTTCAGCATGACGAGGACGACACCATAGGAGCTTCCTCCATCATCGGCGCGGCCTAAAAAGATCTGTCTCCCTCCCTACCATTGTGCTCTATTTTCGTTTCTCACTATGCATCACGGGGTTTTGGCTCGGTTTGATCTTTGATCAAACCGAGCCAAACAAAGATCAAACCGAGCCAAACGAAAAGTACCTAGACGTTGCATTCTATCCCTATAAGCATGTTTGAACATCCTCTTGCCTCGGCTTTGCTTGCTATGTCTTGACTTTTGGTTTGAGTAGTATTTTCTCAAATGCACGCCAACTGCTTGATGAAAGGTCTTCGGAACCATTTTGTGTGTTTTCATTCTCGGCCATGCCATTCTCGAGACTTATCTGAACATTGTTTGTTTTGAATCGTACCTAAGACCAATTCTAAGCTTCCCCATGTGTTTTTTCTGCATTGATTTGAGCAAAAATGCTCGGTTTGACCTTCGCGAACCTCGGCCCGAGCCGAGAGCTTGGCACCATCGTACAGCACCTCTCGAGCCTTCCTCGAGCTCAGGTAAGCTTCCTCTAACTCTTTTGTTGATGTTTAGTAAGCTAGAATGAAGTTTGAAACGTAAAAAAAAATTGGAAAACCTTCGCCAGCGCCAGGACTGGTCAGGTCTATTTGAGGGGATTCCGGCAGGTTTCGAGGTTTATTCGGGGTAGGGGTTGGTTTTGGGATGTTGAGGGAGTAGTTTGGTGAAGTTTGGGACGAGAATGACCAAATTTGGTCTCGATTTGGGGACGTCGACAAGAATTCCGGCACATTTGCCGAAATTTCTATTGTTCCAGCATCCTCTCCGGTGGCCTGTGACCAAGGTTGACTGCTCAAGGCTGACGTAGCGCCAAGTGGCAGCCACGTCAAACCACACAACTTTCTTTTCAAAAAAAATAAAAATAAAATAAAAACCCCAGATCCGACGGTCGTGGAGTAGCCACGTGTCACGATTTGGGATTTTTCAAAAACCAAAAAATGTTTTCAAAATTTAAAATGAATTTTCGAAAATGAAAAAATCAATATGATCCGACGATCAGGGTGGAACCAAGTGGGGCGCCCTGAGCATTTAGATCGATCTTTTTTAATCAGAAAATTAGAATGAGGTCATACGGTTCAAGAGAGGCTGCGTGGCATAGGCGTGATCGTCCGATGGGGGAAATTCCAGAAAAATAGAAAAATGTTTAAAAAAAATTAGAAAATATTCAAAAAAATTCAAAAAATATGGGCAAAACTACGTCGTTTTAGATCAACCCAGACCCATTCGGTTCTGGTTGGGCACCTCAAGCACGGGTCGGGTCATTTGACCCGGTCCGAATAATATTAAAATAATTTAAAAATGCAAAAATATATATTAAAAATTATAAAAATTGGAAAAATCAAGAAAATTCATAAAAAAGGTTAAAATCTCGAAAAAATTTCTAAAAAAATTATAAATCATCAAAAAATTATAAAAAATTTAATAAAGTTTTCATAAAAAATAATTAAAAAATAAAAAAATCGAAAAATTCCAAAAATTTCCAAAAAATCCCAAAAATAGGAAATAGCCGCATTCAACTGGCCAAGATCTGTTTTGGGTACTTTGAGCCCTGATCCTTCAAAAAATGACAATTTTCCCCCTCTAGGCAAATTGTCTCCAATCATCATAGACTTTTTCCCAAACCTTAATCACACATTCTCTAAACCTCCAGGGCTTTAATACGGAAGCCTTGACTTGCCTTGGTGTGATTTATCTGGGCATTTTGGATCCTTAATTGCACACTTATTTCATTGATTGTGATTGGTAGGTCAAGTCTTCTGACCTACATGAAAACCCCAATTCTAACTCACCTCACCCGAAAGTGAGCCTGCATGAAATCATAGTTAGGATGACCACTTGACATTAGGTACCGAAAAGGCGTCGGTAGAGATACTAGCGTAACCAAGTCCCCGAACCCAGTTTCTCTGGTTCTGTAGAATCGAACGATTTCTCCCAATTGCTCGGTGAGGTTTTCGGTCTACCTTCCAAGAAAGACTGGTGGCGACTCCAATTACATGCACATATTGCACATGCCATCCAACCACACTAAGGTCTAACCCGATAAAATCCTGTCGGGATTTCGTATGGGCCTGGGAGGGCCTTCGCCAAGCCCATTCGAAAAGGGCTCAGCAATCCATTAGCTCGAACCAAGATCCGCGAGGATCTGGGTCACGATAGAGACGGCCTGAATTTTCGCCAGATTAAGCTTTTGAGCGGAATGGTCATTGTTGGACTTAAATTATATCAGAGGTAGAGAATTGGAATTTGATCTATGGTGCAGTGAATTGAGGGCTACAGTTCGCGATGGGCATGATAAAATTAGAACTGATGGACCATTAGCTGTCGGTACTATCTTATTTCTACGAACCAGAGATTAAATAGATTCGGGACTTGGTTACATTAATTTTTTCAATTAATGCCCTTTCGATACCAATTCTCATGAAAAATCCTTAATTTGGTGATTTGACTTGAATTTTTTAGGGGTTTTCTTTTATTAAATGCAATGCTAATGCAAATTAACTAAATGACATGTGAAATGCAATGAATTAAACTGCTCATGCAAAACTATATAATATGCGAATGATGAGGTGCAAATATAACATGAGATATGCATGAATGACGTAGCATAATGATGTGTCGAAATGCATGACGTAGCATAATGACGTGGCAAATGTTTGATGACATGGCAAATATGCATTCTAAACTATATGCTATGCAATACGAATGACATTTTTGGTATTTTCCATGTATATTCGGATTTATAAAAAATGAAAATAAAAAACTATCCTAAAGGTGAATAACATTCGTTATAATTTAAGAAATTGATTTCTCAAAGTCCCAATTTATGTTAAATGTTATTTTGCATGTAAAAAGCATAAAAAATGTAGTTTACTTAAGAAAATGGTGACATTTTTTTTATTTTTTAGAATTTAATTGAAAAAGGAAAAACACAAAATTTGAACAAAAATAAACAATTTTACCCATAATACACCTTTAATACCAAAAATTTCGATTTAATTCACAATGTGCCCCTGCATCAAGGCCGGAAAGTGAATTGAATATAGAATTACCGCCGTCCCAACATATGTAGGGAAAACCTTGAAATTCTATTTGGAATTATCAATCCGCTCATCGAAATCGATAATTAGATGTACAATTCGCCCGCACGGGCACAATCGTACTTCAAAATAGAAGTCAAAGTAATGCCTTAATGTACAGATTCCAAAGGGACAAGGCACAAAGGGGAGCATGTATTATGAGCATGATTGTTTATTGATGTGCAAACTTTAACATAAACTAAGCATACAATGACATAAAAACATACAGGAAACATAACAATAAAATGCAAGGGTGGACACAAATATGCAGAAAAATAAAGACAAGATGATCAACAAGGCAATATGATTGACAAAATCCGAAATTCAATAAGGCATTGCTGAAAATCCACATGCTCACCCGCCAAGAGCTTATATCTTCCAAAAATGTGCACTAATCCGATTAGTTTTCTCTGAAAAAAAATATGTAAATCAATCCACCAATTTTGAAAGATGTATCTATCAATCCGATTAGGTGATGCGCAAAATATTCATCAAAGTATACCAAATAATCGGATCATCCGAATTAGGAAAAGAAAAATCAGATTTTTATGCAAATTTCCCAATTTGGATTTTGATCAAACTTGAAATTAAGCTATTCATCAAAGAACAAACAAGCTGGGCATGCACTATCAATGTCATGGTTCACTCAGACTCTGGTTGTGGCATGAACGCGGCACACGAGGTCGAGTGCACCATAACACGATAAGGTGCGAGCTTTGAGTGTTTGAACTTTAATAAACGGCAAAAGTTTTCGCCTTTTTTAGTCCAAACGATTTATATCTCAAGTTTGATTGCAAAAATCATATAAATTCAGCAAAACATAAGAACATGTATAATTTTTCCAATCAAACAATCACATGTTTGCAGTCAAAAGGAGGAATTACCTATGAACTTCAAGCAAAAATCTGCACCGAATATCAAACGAAACTTGCCAAAACCTTGCTGTTTTTTACCTGATTTCGAGTGAAAAAGCACCCTCGAATAGCCAAAACTCTAGCACAAGACAGCAGTTAAGTTAGACCTCAAATAACAATTGAAAACGGGGCTGATCAACCACCAAATAGTGGCTGATCAGCGGGCTGGTACCGCGGCTGCAGCAGGCGTGACCGAGATGGCTGGACGACGACCGGAGGTGGTGCTCAGCAGACAGCGGCTGGTGGCGACGCATGGCGGTGGTGGCACGCGGGGCAGCAGCGGCAGCGGTGGAGCAACATACCAGGCGGCGTCCGGGGCTAAGCTGGCTACAAGATCGGCGTGCGGACAGGCGGACGTGCAGACGGCGGGGGGACTTGGCCGAGGCTTGCTCCTTAGTCAAGATCTTCTTGCTCTCTCTCCCTTTTTGCTAATGAGTGTATGTATCCATGAATAACCTAGGCTTAGTGTTCTATTTATAGGCTTGAAAAGCTCCTAATCCTAGTTGAGGTAAGTTTCCTAGTCAAAGTAGGTTTACTAAATTGAAAATTCAGAATTTAATTAAGCCTTCAGGAGTCCGATTTCTTTGAAATACCTTGAAATTTTTTGCCACACATGGTACATATGGGCTAGCCGAAATTTTCAATTCCCCATGGGCTCTCTTGTGCAATTTTGGGCTCAATTTAGGCTTTAATTGATTAACAGGTAATTAATTAAAATTCTTTAACATTTAAATGGGCATAAACGGGCTGAATTAAATCTGAAAATAGGTCCAAGCCCCTTAAACAAATTTGGCACGCCCCCACCATGCCTTAGCCAAAATTTTCATCTCATGCCTAGTCCGATTGCATGTCAATTTAAGCTCAAATCCTTGCTGTCGATACAAAATAATGCAAATATAATGCATGAATGAGAAAATTAAATATGCATAAATAATTAATTATTTTTGGTAGGAATTAAAGTTAATCCCTGATTTTTATGCAAAATAGATGGTTAAAAGAGTTAATCAAAATTTAGGTGTCAACAAAACCTGCCGAAACGAAACAATTTACTGATGCGTATGCATGTATCAGCATCGCCTCCTAAAAACCGTGCTCTTGTTATGGTCAAACCATATTCAAGCCTGTTTGTGATAATCGGTCAAGCCTGTCTTGAATAAGAAGGCATATATAAGTCACCTTCCAATCAACCGGCACGATTATTCGTGCACAAAATTAACCCAACAAGGATGGCGAACATGAAATTCAAACTGTACTTACGTCTAATCCATCATATCATTGATGGCCTTGACCTATTTTCGAATATAAATCTTGGTACATTTCGATATGACCAATCTCTCTAACATTGGTCTTTAATTTTTCCTGATGCATTTTTTAGAGGGTATTAGTTTATAGAACGCAAAGATTGGTGTTCAGCACGCATGTTCTTTGTCCTTAGCTGGAAAACGAGCCAAGCTTGCCATTTGACAAACACAAAACAGGCGATACGAAAAACAAGAAAGTTCTCTTTAAGCCTCTAACCGCTCACAATATCGCATTACATAATCACGAACAACAAAACCCAGAAGACGTTTCGCAGTATTTCTTACCTTGCCTTCTCTGAAAGCAAAAGGAACTGCTTGAGCCTAGAAACTGTTGAGGTTGATGTCTTGTATTATGTTATCCAAGAGATTATGAGGCGTTTTCCGAAAGGCCCCCTGACGACTGGACAGCATGGGGGTCCCGCTCCCGGGTGAGCGGGCGGGGGTCCGGGGGGGCCGCCCCGGCTGGGGTCGCGGGGGCAGCTCCCCCAGGCCGGCAGAGGCGTTTTATGTTCAGTCATAGTAGGATTTATATGGGAAAGTTAAATATTTTAGGCTATGTGGGAAATTTTGTAATTTGTGCCATGTAGGGTTTCGCTATATATATTTAGGGCAAAACAGATCTCTATAGTAGAGAGAGAGGGTGAGAAAGAGTGGCAGTACACTTTTCTACATTATTAGTGAAACAGATCTCATCTCCCCGTGGACGTAAGTAGGCGGAACATCTCCCTTGTTGAACCACGTAAATTCTTGTGTTGTGCGAATTTCCATTACTTTCTTGCATCGTTGATAGGATTGAATTTAGATATTCGACAGAAAACAAAAGTGATGTGATGATGTTCGGTGAGGCAAATGTTGCCGATGTTCTCGAGGTTGAAGTAGCGCTTGCCCTCGGAGACGTTCCGCTCCTTGGAGGGTCACAGGACATGGCTGGTGGCGAAGCCGAATAGCGGTGGCCAAGCCAGCCCATGTAATTGACGAGAGTTTGATCTGGCGAAGACGAACCAAGGCTATATTTGGTAGTTAAGATAATATTCGAGATATGATTAAAAAAAAATTAGTTCCTGCTCAAGACAAGATAAAGTCGGATATATGAAGAATATAGCCCGGATAAGAATATTCCATGGGAACGTGGGATAAAGGTGGATATGATTTCTAATATCTATAATATAATAAGAGTTATTTTTCTCTAATAACAAACTTCATAAACTAATGAAATTACATAATATTCGCAGATAAATAATATTTAATTCTAGTATAAACAGAAAATACAAAATAAGAAGAAAAAAAATAGCAACAATTTTATTTTCATTTATTTCTAATATTCGAAGTTCTTTGTATGTTATCTTATATATTCAATGTATATAAATGTATACTAATATATTTGGTATTGTATGTATTACATATTTTAGATATTCAAGTATATTGATATAGTTTACTATCTAATAAAATTTTCTAAGAGAATGATGGAAGGGGAAAAACATATAAAAAATGAAAAGAAATAAAAAAAAAGAGATGGAAAAATACTAATAAAATAAGAAAATAAAATTTAAGTAGGCAAGAGTGTCGTGAGAGATTCTTACCATTTTTGTTTGTGCAATTTTTAGGTTCATTACACTGATATGTTGTTCATACCAAACAATGGATAGGATATCATGTGAAAATATTCGGTTTTATTACATCAAATTATTAAACAGTTGATAGGATATGGTAAAATCCATGAATTTTAAATTATATCTTATTTGGTCCTATCCTTGTTAGATGACCAAACACAGCCAAAGAGTTAGGGAGCGCAAGAAGATGTTAACACCTTCGAACACATTTAAATTCATTTATTTTGGGCCTTTTCTCTTAGATTTCATTATGGCTAGGCCATTAAAATCTGAGGTGGCCCATATATGACTCATTTCAACATAATTGGGGTAATAGATGGGTTAGAGACCTATTTTGAGAGGTCTATTACTAGCTCGATCAAGGAGGAGAGATAAATGTGGATCAGCTTACTAGAGCTGAGTTATTCGGACAAATCATCAACTTTACACCATTTCTCTTCGTCTTCTCACTATAATCAATCTCTGAATCTGAAGATTTCAGATAACTAATCCAACGAGGTGACATCTCCGGCGATTGCTAATTGATGAGGTTACTTCATTCATGCATCTGTTATATACAGCAATCATTAATAACTGACTTCATCAAAACCTCATCAATTCACTAGGATTACAAATGCAGCATCATCTGTTTGATTAATCATCTTCAATGCACATTAGGCTAACTGACATGGCATTAAGGCATGAACCTGATGTCATCATTTATTGATGAGATTAAATTTGATAAGTACGCCCGTATAAGGAAATTATTACAATAGATGACAACCTATTTTCACCTTTTAATTGGACCCTGCTATTTGGTAAGAAAAAGAAATTCCTATCAACAGCTATAATTGATTATTATTAGACTAGATGATATCTCAAGCAGATCCTCATTAAATGGAAAGGATAATCTTTCTCCTCTACATACGGTTCTAGTCATCAACTCATTTAGCAACTTGAATGAATCTCCAAGTATATAAAGGTGCTACATTGGTTCATCTCAACACATCACTGCACTAGGTCACAAAGTTGTCAAGACTCAGAGGGAGAGAGATGGGCTAAGAACAGTTTAGGTGGGAATAGCCATGGAGGTAACAGCATCCAAGAGAAAGGGGTCGATGATACTCGTGGCGATTCTGATACTGTGGTCATCCATCGGTGCCGATGCGAACCGCCGCTGGAGTTGTATATTTCGATGTGTCACGTCTGATGACCCAGTTGGATGCATTCAAGATTGCTTCAAGGATCCGCACAGCAAGTCCTTGACTTCTGCGGCATCAAAGCACTGCGGTGTCGGTTGTTTCTTGTCTACTTGCCTTGACTACCATCTAGGTAATAATTTTCGCATCGAGATCGAAGATATAATGTAGCTTCTTATGAGGTCCATAAAATGAAGAAAGTCATTGTATAATTTTGTTTCCTTTATCAGTGTTTCATTGATAAAATTTAATTATGAGGGGATGGTTGCGTACTTAATCATTTCATTTTCTTTGACTTCGATATATATGCTTTTGTTAAAAATAATTAGGTTTCAATTTTGATTTGAGTGACTTTTTTAATCTCTTGTTTCATAATGAACTCATGCAGACACCAAGAAAGTTGCAATGGACGTGAAGAAAGTTCGAGCTTGTGCGGATTCATGCTCTCAGGGTTGCGAGAAGACCTATTCATTGCACTAAAGTTTGGAAATTTTCCATTTTTATAGTTAAACAAAGGTACTCGAGTTATGTAATGCCTTTGTGGCTTCATTCCTGTCGTGACCTAAAATTAGGCTAATGGATTATCAGGTTAATTAAATTAACTAACCTAATTCGGACCCTCCCAAGTCCTACTGAATCGCAACTTGGGTTTGATTTTTCACAAAAATTATTCGATTTGGAGCCACCACTAATCGTTTCTTGGTAGGCCGATTAGACACTCAAATAAATTAGCGGGAGAACCAATTTATTTCCACGAACCAGAGAAAATAAGTCTGGAGACTTAGTTATATTAATTTAGAAAAATTAATGCCCTTTCGATACCAAATTTCTTGAAAAATCCCTTTTAATTGAATGATATGAATTGAATGATTCAGAAAATGGAATGGGCCATATGATACACGAAAATCATGAATTTTTTGTATTTTCGGATAAAAAATGTGATTATTATGAAAACATGCCATGAAGCGCAATAACATCCAATTTAATTTACGAAAATGATTTGACAAAGTCTTAACTTATATTAGATATTATTTATGACATAAAAAAAGGACTTGTGACGTGATTTACTATAGAAAAATAAGAGTTATTCTTTTAGATTTTATTATTTAATCAGATGAAATATGAAATGCAAAGTTTGAACAAAAATAAATAAAAATGCCCATAATATACCTTTGATTCCGAATTTTTTTGATTAATTAGCTCGTACCCAAAGATTAGGTCGGAGGAAATTTATTCGCAACGTACTCTTAGATTCGAGTCAGTAAGCGAATTAGGGTATAGAATAACATTATCCCTTAATACAAAGGGCGGACCACGAAATTTTATACAAATTATAATCCCATTCCATAAGATCATGGCCAAGGAAATATAATTTATTTTTTTGAAGGAACAAGGCACAAGGGAGCATATATTATGGGCATGTTTGTTTATAATTGTGCAAACTTTATAATAAAATGAAATAACTAAATGAACATGACAAAAAAATGAAAATCAATCAAACTTGTCTAGAGTTTTTTTTTCTTTTCTATTTTTTATTTAAAAATTCAAAAATTAAGAAGGGTGGCCGAAAATATCATGTGGGGACCACTTTCCTTATCCAAAGTTTGATTTTGATTTTTGAGAAATTATTCTTAAGATTTGCAAATTAATTTCAGATAATTTTCAAAAATTTAGGTAATTATTCAAACCAATCACAATCTTATCCACAAATCAAATAAACTCAGAAAATTCACAAGAGATAAGATTAGCTAACCATCAGATAAGCAACCCAACCGACTCACATGTTATAGATAATCATTTAGACCCGAGGTTTATCCATGACAAATCAAACATTATCCAATTAAGAGATTCTCACACATTTAATCGATTATTATCCATAACATGATATAAGGCCAAATAACCAAAGATAAGATAAATCAACCAATCATGGATTACAATTCAAAGCAATGATCATCCACAACCACCATAGAGCAATTCGGCCAAGGGACATATGTGTGCCGAATCCTTCTTCCACAAAAATTCTTGATTTTTCAATCAACCTAATTTGATCTTGAAAATATGCCGGACATTGAGAAAAGATATTTTTCAATCCAAATTAATCAATTCTCAAATTATGCATGGAATTCAACATATCTCATGATCAAACCAAATTAATCCAAAAAAAAAAAATCAGAGCTTCTAGCAAGTGGGCACCATTTTCGGTTTAGCCATAGAATTAATAGAAAAGGTTTAATTTTCCCAACTTTTATTGCAAATTAAGTATGCTCAAGATAGTACAAGAACATCATTAGAAGTTTCCAAGTAAAAAAGCACGAATTGCAATAAAAAAAGTTGAGAATTTACCTTTTCCAAGCCAAAAATTCCAGCACACGTGCTAGCTTGATGATTCGCCCAAAACTGTCCCCTTTTGGCTCAAATCAAACTCCGAACTCACAAGGATTCTTACACCAGACGAGAAAATATGTTAGATCTTTCAATAACAATTTAAAACGGAGCCGAATCGACCTCAAATACGGCTGAATAGTGATGAAACAGTGGCTAGGCAACAGACTGATCGAGCAACACCGGGCTGATTGAGCAATGTCGGGCTGTTCAGTAGCTTCGATGGTTGATCCGGCGGCTGAATTGGACTGAACTGGACCATGGCAAGGCTGGTCGGTGGTGCTAGAGCGGATTGAGGTGGTGCACGGTGGAGCTGGAATGCCGGGCGGCACCAGCGGGCTGGATGGTGAACGGCGCCGGCGGGGAGTCTTGGCTGGACTTGCTTCGGCCGAGACTTCAAACCTTTTTTTTTCTCTTGCTCTCTCTCTCTTTCATGCTCTGATTTTCTGAACGTCGTCAACCTCCTTTGCATGTGAAGTAAGAGCGTTTTTATAGAGCTCATATGTATGAATCCTAGTAGGAGTAGGAGTCGATACGGACCGTTAGATTAGCAATCCTAGCTAGAGGAGGATTCAATGACAATCGTTGGATAAAAAATTCTGATCTTGGAAGAGTCCAAATTCGTTGAAACTCTCTGTTATTTGCAACTTGATAGAGATAGAGTTTCAATATTTTAGGACTATAATTTTCTAGATAATCTTGTGAATTAATTTAATTCTCGAAGAGTCCAAATCTACTGAAACACCTTGAAAATTTCGGCCAAATGAGTGTGACAGTGACTATGGCCGAAAATGGCTTGTGCTCGTGGGCTTACCGTTTATTTTTTAGCTCGAATTGGGCTCTAATTAATTAACGGGTAATTAATTAAAAGCCCTTTCAATTAATTGAGCTAAATATGGGCTGAATTACATTTGAAATTAGGTCCAAACCCACATAAAAATTTCGGCACACCCATGATTAATCTCAGCCGAAAATTGTCTTATTTTTCAGGCTCATTTGCTCAAATTTCTGAGCTCAAATTAGGCTTTACTAATCAAAATATGCGTTTAATTAAGCATTTTCAAAAAATAATCATTTAACCAGCTCAATTAAGCTCAAAAATATGCTCAAGGGACTTTGACAATTTTCAGTCATGTCAGCCTACCTTAGCCAAAAATTATGAAGCTCAGTCCAGACCGCCTGCCGAATAAAGTTCAATTCCTTGCCGTTAACGCAAAAAAAAATGCGATGCATGAGAAAAATAAAAATACAAAAAATAAATGAAAAAAGAAAAATCAAAATGCATGAGGAAATATTTTTTGTGAGAATTAATTCTCAATTTTGTGCAATATATAAATAAAAAAATCAAAATCAAAATTTAGGTGTCAACAATTCCTCAACTAATATATAGTGCCTTTTTAATTTTCTGCTTAATCATGAGTGAAGTACATTTCTATGAAATTTCAGTTGCAATAAAATGAGTCTGCTCTCTATTATCTGAAATTAATTAACGAGATATAAATACAAAAAAAAAAACATAACCTCAAAATATCGAAGTTGGCTTTGGATTCACCTCAAAGCACGACTGTATGTCCTCACGCAATCAATGTTTTACTATGTGCATAAGATTGTCAATCTCTGGCACCACATGACATGAGAGCATGACTTGGTGGTACTGCCAACTAGACGAATTGAATTTTATGTCAAAATTTGAATCGGAAGACCGAAATCGAACCTAACCGCACCTAAATTTCGTGTATTTTCGGCTTATTGTTCGATTCGGATAATAAAAAAATAACCACTCTTTTTTCCAGTTCGGGTTAATTTGGTTCGGTTAACCGAGCTGAACCAAAATTCTCAACAAAAATTGAACGCCCAACTTAAAATCTCTTTTGTTTCTCACCCCTCAAAATCGGCCTGAACCCTAATCTTCTTCTCTCTTTTCCACTCGGAAAATCCAAAAGGAAAAGAGAAGCCATCGACATTCTCAGCAAAATCTCCGCTGCCTAGGTCCAATTTGGGTCGCACAGTCCGAGTCCGACCACGATGGTGGGGTGACTTTCGATCATCCGAAAAGATGAGGAACAACAAGAAGAAGCCTAAGAAGAAGCAGCAGATTCTCAAGCAGCCGAGAGAATCAGGCAGACACATCAGAGCGAGAGAGAGAGAGAGAGAGAGAGAGAGAGAGAGAATGGTTGACCACGTTTTAGGATCTTCGTGAAATCACAGGCTTCATGTCAAATCACCGAGGAGAGAGAAAGCCTCGTTCAAGATTGAGCGTGTGCGACGAACCGGGAGAATGATATTTGGAGTATCATAACTTGTGTACCTCACTTGAGTGTCGTAACTTTTTTTTGCTCATTTAAGTGCCACATCAGAGTAAAATCAGTGCCACTTCCAACTTGGATTTTTTATTATTTTTATTTATTTTGAATTGTTATTTTCTTTTGCTTGTTTTCTTGGCTTTTTTTCCCCTTGGCCGGCGAGGGTGCGACTACGGCCATCGCGGCCCCACTGGCCGAGGGCGAGGCAGTCCTCATCGGCCAAGGGGGAAAAAAGAAAAGATAAAAAACAAAAGAAAGATAAAAAAAAATTCAAAATTTTTTTTAAAAAAATCCAAGTGTAACTGCAAAATAAATAAAATAATAACAAAAATTCCACGTAGGACTTTTTGCCGGAAGTGCCACTCAAGTTATCGTATGTAGCACTCAAGTGAAAGAAAAAAATGTTATGAACACTCAAATGATTGAAACAAACATTATGGCACTTATGGCACTTAGTGAGTGTCATATACAAGTTACTGTAAGCCGCTAAAAACCTTACTACAGCAATCCCAGGATCAACATAGTTAGAATCTAAAAACACAGTAACGGTTTAAAGGAATTTGTGCACTTGATTTACAAACTATCGTTCTTGATGCGGAAGAGCGACGATCCAAAGCTCAAGATCTTCTCCTCTATGACCATCTATAACCTTAGCTTAATGAGATAGCCCATCAACGATGCCAATCCGTATGCGTTTCTTATGTGAGGTTGTTATGAGTTCGTTAGCGGTAGAGGTGGGGCTGGAGCGCTATATATAGAGTTTCCAACTGTTGACACCTCATTTTTGGTCAATTTATTTTTAGAAAATTCATAAAAAAAATTCCATAAAATTGAAAAATCAACTTTGGAAGCCTTGTCCAAGCCTAAGGAACCATTTTTGCACAAAAAATAACTTTTCATATTTTTCACGTTTTCTTAATATTTTCGAAAAATAGTAAAATACTTGAAAAATTGGAAAAATAGCATTTGAGGCCGCAAAAATACACAAAAATAGCCAATATTTTTATTTTAATTCTCTTTTCATTTTGGCCTAATAAAATTTGAAAAATTTACTTCGAAATTATAGGCTGCTTCATTGAGAATAAACCTAAATTGAGCCAAAAAATTACATTCTAGCCCTTCAAATTCCCATTTTTACATTTTCAGAGTCGTGACATTCCACTATATTACTAAAAATTACATCTTAGTCCAAAATTTTAGGGAATTGCTCAATTTTGGCCAAAAGGACTAAAATGCACAAAAGTTTTGCAATTTAACACCTGGTTTCAATCAAAATGAACTTTTTCTAGGGACTAAATTGAAAATCTAAGCCCGTCACCCTCTATTTTTCAACCTTATGAATTGATTGGTGGCATTGGTTTAGTCCAATTTGGCCGTTTAGGGTTTGGATTTTCCAAAATGGATTCTTGGATCTGAATTGGAATTTGGGGTTTTCGTATAATTCCATGCAAATATTTCACAAAAACCACTTTTTTGTATGGAATTCATGCTCCTAAGTTCAATTTTGGGGTTTAATTTGACAAATTGTAAATATTTTGGGGGTCAATTTGTCAATTTTTGGTCAATAGGGTCTGTTGGGTCGGACATGACCCGACCCAACGACCCGACCAACCATCTTCTCCCCAATTTGGTTTTCGCGTGTAGGTTCAAAGGCCCAAGGAAGAGCAAACTTTTGACGACCAAATTGATGGCCTTCCCGGCCACGATCAACGAAGGTGGTAATTGGGATTTGTGCGCCACTCAATTCCGCGTCGATTGCCACCACCCTCGCCGCTTGGGAATCGCCAGAGCCACCTTGTCTAGTCTGGTCAATGTCGCGACAGTACACGAAATTCAACCCAAGCAAACCAAGCTCAATTCAACACCAATTTGCGCATGCCTAAGGCCTTAACGAGACTAGACAGAAGCATCTCCGTCTCCGGCGCCGTTATGACCATTCTGCACGTGGAAGGGCACGTGGGGAGCTCGCACTGACTCTACTCGTGCGCTCCCAAAATTTGTTTGAACTATTTAAGCTCTCCCACGCGTTTTCGAAGGGGGAGGAGCTCATTTCTGTTCACAACACAACAAACTAGAGAGAGAGTGAGTGAAAGGAGGAGTGAGAGACTCTCTCTGGATCGCCATTGTTGAGAGCTCAGGCCGAGAGTTGCAGAGCTTCGCCAGAGCATTCCAAGAGGAATCAAAGCTCCAATCCACTTCCAAAAGCTTCATCTAGACCTAAGGAAGAGATCGCACCAGCTGGCGAGGCTTGCAGATCTCAGAAACGGTGAGTCGTAATTTCCAGCTACTCACTATGCATCCATGGCGGATCCTTGATCCGACCTTCATTCTTGCAATTATTGTGTGTGTTTTGCTCCATTAACATCCCTGAGCACGATCGCATCTTGTTTTTGCATTGATCTCACGAGAAAACCTTGAGTCGAACCTCCGCCATAGCCAAACCTGTCGAAGCTCACCTGGCCAAATCTGGCAATTTAGAGCTCGATCAGAGCTTGAGGTAAGTTTCGTGAACTCCCTACGAAGCTTCTCTGTGATGGAATTGAATTGTTATACTCTAGTTTGTGATTTTGATTCTGCCAAAGCCTAGACCGTGCGAGCTTGATCCATGCATGTTTAGCCGTTAAATCAAGTTAGATTTTAGATATGTTGATCTGGATTAGATTAGGAGTTGGTAGGCACCGGTTTCAGGTCGATCGGCCGAGGTTTCATCGTTGGATATCGTTGGGAACCTCTCGGCCGTTCATTCCCTCAAGCTTCGCGAAGAAGAGGAAGACCGGTCAACTTTCGTTGACTTGGTCAACGTCTAACGTGGCGCTGATGTGGCACTACGAGGCTTGATACGTGGCATCCACGTCAGCTCACACGGTTAGGTTAGTTTTTTAGAATAAATAAAATATCCAGATTGGACGGTGGGGGTGGTACCACTTGTCGCAATCTGGATTTTCCTACAAATAAAAATAGTTTTCAGATTATAAAAATGAATTTTCGAAATTAAATAAATAGTTTTTTTATCGGAACTGTCTAGGATTGGTCAGGGGTTGATCTGAGCTATTGTTTTTAGTCGCCTGATCCAACGAGCGTAGCGTAGCCACGTGGGCGAACCTGGACCATAGGATTAGATATTAGATAAAAATCTTCAGAAAACCCAAAAAAATTAGAAAAATTTTTTTAAAAAAAATGAAAGAAACCCCAAAACTGTGTCGTTTTAGCTCCGGTTTCAATCCGTCCGGGTCTGGACCAGGATTTCAGGTTTGTGGGTCGGGTCAACCCAGTCCGTAAATCATTTAAAAATTCAAAAAAAATCATAAAAATCATAAACAATTCTAAAAAATTGGAAAAGTCCCAAAAAATGCTAAAACATTTCAGAAAAATATCAAAAATTAGGAAATGGTC
This sequence comes from Lenwebbia sp. NSW1173648, assembly GCA_029784005.1. Taxonomy (NCBI): domain Eukaryota; kingdom Viridiplantae; phylum Streptophyta; class Magnoliopsida; order Myrtales; family Myrtaceae; genus Lenwebbia; species Lenwebbia sp. NSW1173648. Next base: position 7,237,538 of record JARCGZ010000011.1, read on the forward strand.
AAATTAATTGCCCAATCCTATATTTGATGATTTTTTTACCCTTATGGGCAAATCGTCTCAGAAAAAATTCTAAAAAAATTTCAAAAATCTCAAAAAATGGAAAATGACGACACTCAACTAGTCCAACCCATTTTCGTCGATTTTGGTTCTCAAACCTTCAAAAATGACCATTTTTCCCAACCGGACACTTGATCCCCAAACTTTACCAAACCCCTGAACCTTGATGGCACATTCTCTAAGCCCTTAGGGCTCTACTGGGCATGCCATGACTTGTTTGCGATGTGATTTATCCGCATGACCTGGATCCTTGATTTGCACTTTTTTATTATTGATTGTGATTGATAGGATAATCATTCTCCATCTGCATGAATCCCTTTTAGATGTTAGAACTTACCTCACCTCGAGACGTCTGCATGAAATCTCCTGTTAGGAAATTCACTCAACTTAGGTGCCGAAAGGATGTCGACCAAAAGGTCGGCGTAACAAAGTCTCCGACCCCTCTTCTCTAGTTTTCGCAGAACCGAACGATCTCTCCCAACCGCGCGGTAGGGTTTCCAATCTACCCTCCAAAAAAGATTGGTGGCGACTTCGATGGCATGTACACTTATCGTATGTCACCCGACCACACTAAGGTCGATCACGATATGAAATTCCTCCCTGTCGCGATTTGGTATGGACCATGGGAGGGCCCGCGCCTCGATCTCACCGTCCGTCGTATCGAGTGGACGAGATCCCGGTAATCCATTAGCCCAACACCCTTTCCGAGGGAGGGTCGCAACAGAATGTTAAAACGTTAGTTATTGATTTTATTGTTAGCAATCTCTCTTTCGTTTACATTGTATCAAAGCCTACCCAAAAAAAAAACTTGTCGCTATAGTCGACCACGCTGAAGTCGAAGTTGAGATCCAGCGGCAAGGAGTCAACCATCGCAGATCTTCCAGCGGGTGTCGCTGTTGGGTTTCAGATCTGGTGTCGTAGAAGAAGGTCTCGAGCCACGTCACGCCGACTATGACGAGTCCAGATCCGTCGCTAGTGAGCGTCGTTGAGATTGGTCGCCCATGTTCTCTGGTTTGTAGAAGATGACGTCTTTGATTTGTAGAAGACGATAGATTTTTATAAATAAAAAATGTTAGCGTTTTATTTGTGTATTCACAGGGACTGTTGGAATTGGAGTGTGGCATTGATTTGTTTGGTGCTTCATTCTGAGAAGTGTGGAAGAAGGAGGTATGGGCATGGTGCAAATGTAGTGGAGATGTTTTGGGGTAAGAAGGCATTGAACTGTAATGACTTGTGAATGCTAGATTTCTTTTTTGTTGAAAGTTGTGTACAGCGAGAATCGATTTGTTTGATATTGCAGCTATCTTCATCAAAATCAGATAATCGGTTCTTGGATTGTTATTATATGTTAATTTTCTTCTGTGTTATTTCTAAAAAAGGGGGGGAACTTTGATTTTCTGGATGAAGTTTCAGTAGGAGATTGGCACACAAGGGGATTTGGTGATTGTCGATAATGGAAATTTGTTGGTGATTAATTTCCTGAGAAGTGCATATATTCATGTCTGTGAATTTAATTGTTGATGGTTAGAGGGAGCATTTCTATTAAGTTCAATGTTTATTATTGAGTTATGGCTGGAACATCGAGCATGGATATCAGTCTTACTAATCTGAAGTTGAGTTCTGTCAAGCTAGATGACACTAATTATCTTTCTTGGTCTATGGCAGTTGAGACATATCTTTTAGGCACCAAACAGCTGAGGTATTTGACTTCATTTCCTCCTTCAAATAAAATAAAGGTGGATGATTGGCATTTTGGCGATGATGCCATTCGAACGTTATTGTGGAATACCATGGATTCCAAGATTAATCCTCAATTTATGCAGTGTATATCAGCCAAAGCCATTTGGGACAAGTGTGCTTTTATCCGGTGTATATCAGCCAAAGCTATCTGGTGATGATGCCATTCGAACGTTATTATTTGTGATATTTGGGGGGAGTTATTTGATCTATGTACGGGAGACATATCTATATCCTATTACTATTCTAGGTTCACTACCCTTTGCGAGAGACTGGATACTTATTTGCCTGCCACTGATAACATTAGAGAGTTAGCCAAGCGTCAGGAGGATATGATAGTTATGTTATTTCTCCGAGGGCTTGGTCTTACTCATTCTTCTCTCTGACGGCAGATCACTTTTCAGGGTACTCTTCCATCAGTTGATGAGGTCTTCTCTCGGGTCCTTCGATGCATGCCAGACTCATCATCTACACTCACTTCTGCACCTGTAGCAAAGTACTATGATTTCTCAGTCGTCTGGAGGCCGTGAAGGCCGGGGGCGTGGTCCCTATGGCCGTGGCCGTGATGGCAGTAAGGGTGCTAGAAGTTCTCATTATTGCCACCACTGTCAGCAAACTAGCTATACTGAGGCTTATTGTTATAACCTACATCCTAAGCTTCGTCCATATGTTGCTTGTGCCTATGTTGTTGGGTCTCTAGTGCAGAAGGTTCCTGATCAATCACAAGAGCTGCCTAGCACCATTATAATGTCTCGCGCCGAGTAAGAGTCTTTCATGTGTCCCAACCAGGTGGTGGATTCCTCTGCTCCTACTGCTACTTTGGCACAGACTTCTTCAAGTAGTTCATCTTGTTTACTCGCTGTTGCACCCACTTCCTGGGTCATAGACTCGGGTGCCACCAATGTGACGACGGGAATTTTTGCAAGTCGGATTATTAAGCGTAATAGCTAATTTGGACTTGGACTAAAGGAGATTGTGAATTCGGGATTAATTTTCTTGGTGTGGTGAACATTTGAATTGCATTGTGGTAGCAAGCAAAACTAAGGTTGGGTGAAGGACCATCATTTTGCCAAATAATTTAGCATTCGGAGTCGCTAAATTTGGCATTAAGAAATGGAATTTATATTCTTGCGGATTGATTACGGGCGCGATATATGCGTAGGGGTCGAACTACTAGATAATCAAAGTTAGCTCAGGATCGTCTTCTTTTGGTTCGGGTGAGAGTTGTTTTGGAATTAGACCGCAAAGCTCTTAGACAAGCCCACCCCACCACCTCTCCTTTTTATTTAAACCCTCCACTTACTCTCTCTCTTCATTTTGGGAACCCACAAGAAGCTCTCTCTCCCTCCTTCTCTCTACCTTGTTCTCTCTGCTGGCTCTCCTTCCCGTGACCTCATTCTCTCCTTCGATTGATCCCAGCCAACCCGACGACGCTCCTCGCCTTTGCCCAATGTGCTCGAGTCCACACCCTTTGATGACAACTGCCTAAATAGCTCATCTTCTCGCCGCTCAAAGGCCGGTTCGCCCGTACTCCCTCTCTTCCCGTTGGCTGACCCGCGCGGCTCAAAGAAGAAAGAGGAAGACTCGACCAGCTTCTAGTATCGATTGAGCTCCCGTTTGGCTTTAAGGTAAGTATCCATCCACCCTTGTCACAATTCTACCCCCACTGACGCTTGTTTTAGAGTGGAACGTTGGTTTCGGGAATGGGTATAACAAAGGAAAGATCGATTTACACGAAAAGGGAAATGAGTTTATTTGGACGATCCATCGCTTAGACTAACGTTCTATGATTTTGGGTGACTAGGATTCAAGAGTTGATCGTCTGATCTGTCATTCAATCGAAACGAATCGAAGTTGGACCCAATGGAAGGGGACTTCGGCCGTACGAGGAGGAAGAGTCCATGGTTTGGGCCAAGATTCAAGTTCAGTTCTCTAGAGCAAAGGACCTAAGGCAAGTAGAGTATCTAACCCCCTTACTAGGCTAGCTATTTGTCATCTGAATGGGCGCGATGACGCCGATTGGTTTTGGGTATTCAGAATTGGAATTCATTTAGTGTGTGGGATCGATTGTGTTTGATTGGATGGTCCATTGCGTGAATTTGATTCGCTTACTTGTGAGTCTTGGTCGTGCGTTAGGTTGGGCATAAGGAGTGTCTTGGTTCGTATGCTAGTATTGAGTGGAAATCGGAGTGTCTTGCATATGAGAAGTTCAGTCAGGAGGCCATGTGAGGCGTGTGGTGCATGAGGGGTTTGTCTGCTTGGAGTGGTTGCGTCGTGGTGTTGGTCTGCATTACATCTAAGTATCGAAGCATGCGTGTGTTCCTGATTTAGGAAGTGGGCGAGTTATCTTATCTATTGCGTGTGGTTTGATGATATCTTTACGGGTATGGTGCTTGATGTTTGGTTTGCATTGGAGAATGAGAAAATGTAAAGAATCGAGGATCCCGTTGGCCTATGTCCCGATGAGGACGAGATAAATGTCCGCCTGTGTCCGGACGATTCCCTGTGGGAGCCTGAGTGAAAATCGAGAAGTCCACGGCCTGTGTCCTGTTGGAATGGAGTCCCAAAGTAGGGAAAATCGAGGCCTGTATCCCTCGCGATTAATATGAGGCCTGTGTCCCTCATGATTCCCATGGCCGGTGTCCCATGGACGATAAGCTAGGGTAAAACCCAGAATCAAGGCCTGTGTCCCTCGTAGACTAAAATGAGGCCTGTGTCCCTCATGTACCCATGGCCTGTGTCCCATAGAAGTCAATTCTAAAGTGAAAACTGGAAATGAATGAACAAGTCAATGCATGCTCATGCATGTGGGGTTCGTATTGCATATTCTGTGAAATCGTCGCTGAGTCGCATACGTGCTTGTGGTCGGTTGTTTGGCATTGGTCGAGTCCTGCGCGTTTATGTGATACATAGTTAGTTTAGTCGGTAGGTTAGATGCTTCCCTTGCTGAGCTTTAGCTCACCCCTTGTTGTTATCACATTTTCAGATCCACAGGCTCCTGCACCTTCCGACGATAGCTTGCCGATGGAGATGAGGCTAACTTAGTACTCGGAGTAGAGTTTACTTTTGTATTCCTCCCAGCGTATTTGCGATTTACTTGATTGAACAAAGAACATGTGTAACTAAATAGGTTATCTATATATATAAAATCAGATGCTTTTGGCCCAATGTGACCTTTGTGTATTATTTCTCGCATGTTATATAGGTTAGCGAACCCTAATAATGCCATACCTTTAGGCAGCGAGCTTGCCTTTCCTTATCGCATGCACTTGTCATTCATTTTGGGTGGCGAACTGCTTGTTTTTAGATGGATTAGCTTCCGCATGCGCCCTCTACTATCTATATAATAACTTATTAAAACAAAGCTCACTAGTGTCGAATAACGCCTTGGGGCATCAGTGGCTCTGGATAAGGGATCGAGAACCCCATCCCTGACCGGTAACTCTAAATTATTGTCTGATATTACCTATATGTCTCCTAGTTCTGTTACTCTTACCGATGGTTCACACTCTCATATCACTTGTCAAGGACATGTAACCTTGGGTCCCTCTCTATCTCTCTCATCTGTTTACCATTTACCAACTTTCCCATATAACTTGCTTTCTATTAGTTCCCTTCCTAGAGATTTGAATTGTTCTATGACATTTACCTCTACTCATTGTATCTTTCAGGACCTGAGGACTGGACGGATGATTGGTGGAGGGCATGAGTCCAATGGGCTATACTACCTAAACAAAGATCTTATTGCTACTACAGCTCAGAAGAGCACCGCCACCAACTTCTTTCAGATGCATTATCGTATGGGTCATCTGCCGCCTGACATACTTCGTCATTTCTCTCTTGTTTCAGTATCTATGGGTCCTATCCAATGCGATGCTTGTCAATTTGGAAAACACCATTGGGTATATTTTCCTTCTCGTGTCTAGAGTCGTGTGTCAAGTCCTTTTGAGTTGGTCCATTTTGATGTTTGGGAACCATGTCATATCAGTTATATGTTTGATTACAAGTATTTTGTTACATTCGTGGATGATTATTCCCGCATAACGTGGTTATTTTAATAAAAGATCAAACTGAAGTTTTTTCTTGCATCCGTATGTTTTACTTTGATATTCTCAATCAGTATCATGTTTCTATTAAATGTCTACGCCACGATAATGCCAAAGAATATATGGCTATTTCATCTGGTTTTCAATCATTTCTTATAACCATGGGATTTTGCATCAGACCTCTTATCCTTATACCCCCCCCCCCCCCACCAGAATGGGGTGGCGGAACGAAAACAATCGCCATCTCTTGGATATTGCTCGTTGTCTACATTTTCATATGAACCTCCCCAAAATGTTCTGGGGGCATGCTATTCTTACAGTATGCTATCTCATAAATCACCACTCATCCTCTACCTTTCTCTACTCTTCATCCTACGAGTCCATTTTTTTCTTTACCACTCTGTGCGATTGGGTGTGTTTGTTTTGTGCATCGTCTTGCTCTTGGTCATGATAAGCTCGATCCACGTGCTGACAAGTGTGTATTTCTTGGGTACTCTCTAACTCAGAAAGGGTACAAGTGTTATAGTCCAGTTAGTCAGCAGTTGTATGTATTGGCAGATGTGACCTTTTTCGAGGACAAGTCATATTACTCATCTACTGTCGAACCAGCAACTCCTTCCGAAGATGCTCTATCCTCGGCCACAGCTTCACTACCGCCTGTCCCCTTGTCGGGTGTACCCAGATCGTCGTCCGACTTTCAGTTCGCTGACCGGATGTAGCGACCCTAAACCGAGCTCTATTTTAATCTTATATTATAGATAATATAGGCGCATGTGGAAGCTAATCAAGCTATAAACAGGAAGTGGGCCATCCAAAAAGAAACACAAGTGCATGCAAAAAGGAAAGGCGGGCACACCGCCTTAAGGTATGGCCTGAATAGGGGTACACTCACCTGTATAGCATTCATTAGATAGCATTCAAATGGTAAAATTATGAAACAGAACTAGAAAATAGATACTTTTATTTAAAATAAACTGTTACGTTACATTATCCATTTCAACATACAGTGAAGATTTCACAAAAGGAACTCCACCCGAGCTACAATCCCCATCACAACCCGTCCATGGCTTCCACACCCACGACCACTATACCTCGCCGACTAGTTCATCCGAAAAGAAAAGTTTATCCAACAGGGTTGAGCCGAAGCACAGCAAATAAACGCTTAATCAAACCACTAGTCAATTCACTATACCCTTCCAACCAATCTTAGTAACCATAGCACAATAGGATACTAATCAACAAGCAACACCAAATACAAACATAGAAGGTTCACAAAAACTCGAAAGGGAACATGGAGAATCCACTAAACCTCCCTTCCAAATCACAAGCCCAAATACTCATAGGATTTCGTTCCAAATTCGCATCAAATTGGCGACCTACTGGGCGGTCTAACTCAGATTTCAACTTACCCATGGCCAGACAGTAACCTTATAACCCTCAAATTTACCTCGCTCGAGCACCAAACCTCATAATTCTTTTCCTAATCCATAAGGCCGAATTTTCCCTTATATACAGTCCCACGTCAATTCTTCTAAACCGGGCGACAATTAGGACGATCCATTCATATATTCCACTTACCCAGGACCGGCATACGTCAACTCAAGTAGCGGATCGAAAATTCGTCGCCGTCCTCCTCACCATGCAAGCCCGACTACTCCCCAGAATACCCATTTTCAAACATCGGAGATCCGCGTTAAAACTAACTACAAATGAACAACCTAATAGTAAGGATAGAGGTTTACTTGCTAGGGATTATCGCTCGAAGAAAACGGGGCTTGAATCTATTGAGGAAAACCCCTAATTAATTTTGAAGTTGACAAAATAATTCATGATCTCTTATGTCTGAATTAATGCGATGAAATACTTGATTTGCAGATTATCCGTAGGTGTGGGATATACAGGATTAAATCTGGAAAGATGTGCTCAGACGATATTCTGAGGGACTCAGACACAGTATCGAGCTTAAACGTTGTGAAGAGCTTAGACGTTGAGCAGGGGAGCTCAGACGTTGGAATGAGGCTCAAGCTCTGAGAGAAGTATTTCATGCTCAACAATCAGAATATCAAGAGATATAATTGACGATGATTACATCATCACAATGGCTAGTAATCGAGCTGGATCATTCTTGAAGATTCTCAATCTTGAAGATTAATCAAGGGCGCGGATCAAGGGAGGCGAGCGTCACTTTGCTAATGAAGAACTCCATCTATGGAGACCTAGGATCATGATTGTATGGGCGATTTGATCCAACGGGGAACACTTTCCTTTGTCGACCTCAACGGCTACGAGATCTTCTTGAGATACAGTCTCGTCTAAATGGGAAGTTTGGAGAGCGATCCTCTAGAGGCTTTGCAACAAGTAGTTGGAGGTGGAGGAGTATAAAAGAACATCTTAATGCCGAAGAGAAAAAGGGTTGGCGTAAGAGGGAATAGAGTTCATAATTCCAAGATCGTAAGGGCCTCAACATTTTATATTCACCCTGATCCATACACTGTAATACTTAGTGGTGTACATTCAAGTGTTGAGTGTTAGGCGGGAAGTCTTTCGACTCAAGAGAGATCACTAAGCTGTAACCTCTGAGTTATTATCTAGTGAAATCCAGCCGATTGGCTGTCTACGTGAAGAAGTGAACGTAGGCTTGAACAAACCCGAACCACTATAAATCCTCTGTGCACATTCTCTTTCCCTCAATCTATTTGTTTACATATCTATGAAAGTAGTGGTGTGCACAGCGCTGCATTTGAGAGTTTCATAGATCCTCCTAGTAGCATCGTCTGAACGAAGTTCTGCTTTCAAGAGAATCTCATATCTTACTAGCTAAATATCATTTGAACGAAGTTTTGTGCAGATCTCTTTTATTCCGCATTAATTTTATAAAATATTTTAAAATCACCTATTCACCCCCCTCTGGTGATAACGCTAGCCTCAACAGAATCGACGCCGAACGAACCACGGGTCTCTTCCTACTACTTCAGTGTAGCTCAAATTCATGGTGTTCCATCAACTTATTTGACGATCAGCCCAGAAATCCAAGTTGCCCACGACCTTAGGAACATGTACAAAGAAACGGAGCTTGATTCCCCTTCCGAACGAACTCAAACCACCACTTTTCTTCTTCGACGTGCCACGCACGATTGAGACTCACGGAGGAAGAGATGACCAACATCGGGGCTGAGCAGAGGGCGAGGAAGCCGTAAAGAGTCACTGCCAATGGGTCATGGCGTCGTCGGCCCAAGCACAAGAGGAGGGGGAGCTCGACAGATCCAATGAGAAAGAGAAGAAGAAGAAGTCATGGTAGAGGGGGGTGTTCCACGAATGAAAGGGAAAAGAATGAGGGGAGGAGAGAGAATGAAGGGTAATTGTAGGCCAAGGTTGGTGGATCGATTAATGGGGGGTTTCGCGGTTCATTTCAGTCCAAAAGTTTAGGCGCGAACCATCCATTCAAAGTCCAACAACCCACCGCGCCACAATTCGTGGATTCCAAATTCACTTGCGCTGCTATAACTTCGGATCCGTTAAATACTCATCCACTTATAATCCGATTGGCGAAAATTCAGGCCATCACAATTCTCCCCTCCTTAAGAAGTTTCGTCCTCAAAACTTAGTCCTTACTCCCTCCTTTGAACAAATGAGGGTAATTATTCTTGCTCACCACATCTCGCAATCTTAACCTTTTCCATGGTCATCCCTGATCTTACTAGCTTACAGTTCAATTGGCAACATTACTCAATGCCATTTACTCACAATCCCGCCACGAACAACTCCTGTTTGTTTCCATAACTCACTAATCCTCAATGCCAACTCAATATGTCACACCTGTGGTTCCATTGGTTACAATCTTTAAACAATTCACACCCCACCACGACATTGCCGGGTCGTTGGCCGGCTCGCTCGTGTGAGTCTCATCTCATTTCAAGGATACCCTGATCATACAGTAGGGGCCCTCTCCGACCATAACGAAGGCACACACTCGACTTTCACCAACTCCCCACCAGGTATCTAAGGTATTTCCACATCCATGGCATCCTAATCCACTCATCATACTTTCATTTGTCGAAATACCGTTCCATGCTATGCATTTTCAAAACACTTTACATTTTGAAAACTATTTCAACTTTTATACAATGCAGTTTTCAAAACAAGTCAGACTTAGCCCGATGCCTAAACCCACCTTTTTCAATGTATGGCTTGGTTCATTCCTACCCCCATCGCCATCTTAGAATCCTGTCAGGAGCCGCACCTTGCCCAGGCCTCTCTGCACCGGCATCACTCCCCGCCCTCATCAGACCGGGTCGGTAGAGGCCCACCAACTTTCGCCTAGTTCGTCCCCAAGCCACACATCTACAAAGGGAGTCACGCTTTACACGTCCCATATCATGTCTCACGGTTTGTAGGCATCTCATATTTGTTTATCCCATAACAAGCCCACGGTTTATCAAGTCCAACAAAACAAATGACGTGAGCAATGCATGCACATTTCTCAAAATTTCGTTTTAATGTAAGAAACACGTGCAATGCATGGTCGTCCTCACGTACCACTCACTTTCACATAATCAATTCCTTATCTTAAAATAAACTTTCTAACACCACAAGCGACCATCAGATCAAAGATCAATTGCCTAAGATCAATCTATAGACCTCTTGTTTGGTCGCTGCCAATTCAGAATCCAAATCATATAACCACATTGGCCCTTCATCCCAAGCCAATCACTAAACTTCAAGCACATTCACAAATTCATGCCTAAACTTGATAACCTTCATTCGCTTCCTTGCGAACCTCATATCCTCATATCGCTCAAAGCCTTTCAATAGCAATCGATAACTAAATCCATCAATGTCAAACATACAAATTCAAGCCTATAATCCTCAATATCCATTGCCTCATCTTAAATCCATAACCACAAATCAAGCCTGTCGATAAGTCATAAACATTCCGACTTACCGTCCAATCCACCTGTCGATCACTATACTATAACCACAAAACACCAAGATCATCAAGCCTAAACAGTGATCGACGAATCTCTTATCTAAAAAGTAGCATGAGCTACTACCAATTCCCTACCAATCACAAACACATGCACTTGTAATTTTAATAGCGTACGTGCCTACCAGATACTTCATCTAGTAGCGCACCTTATCACTCCACTAACCTGGCTCTACTACCACATTAATGTAGCGACCCTAAATCGAGCTCTATTTTAATCTTATATTATAGATAATAGAGGGCGCATGCGGAAGTTAATCAAGCTATAAATAGGCAGTGGGCCACCCAAAAAAAAAAATACAAGTGCATGCAAAAAGGAAAGGTAGGCACGCCGCTTAAAGGTATGGCCTGAATAGGGGTTCACTAATTTGTATAGCATTCATCGGATAGCATTCAAATTGTAAAATTATGAAACAAAACTAGAAAATAGATACTTTTATTTAAAATAAACTGTTCCATTACATTATCCATTTCAACATACGGTGAAGATTTCACAAAAGGAACTCCACTCGAACTATGATCCCCATCACTACCCGTCCATGGCTTCCACACCCATGACCGCTATACCTCGCCGACTAGTTCATCTGAAAAGAAAAGTTTATCCAACGGGGGTGAGCCAAAGCTCAGCAAATAAACGCCTAACCAAACCACTAGGCAATTCACTATATCAACCCTTTCAACCAATCTTAGTAACCACAACACAATAGGATACCAATCAGAAAGCAACACCAAATACAAACATAGACGGTTCACAAAAACCCGAAAGGGAACATGGAGAATCTACTAAACCTCCCTTCCAAATCACAAGACCGAATACTCATAGGATTTCGTTCCCAATTTGCATCAAATTGGTGACCTATTGGGTGGTCCTGCTCAGATTTCAACTTACCCATGGCCAGACAGTAACTTATAATCCTTGAATTTACCTCGCTCGAGCACCAAACCTCACAATTCTTTTCCCCAATCCATAAGGCCGAATTTTCCCTTATACAAAGCCCCACACAGACGACAATCAAGACGATCCATTAATATATTCCACTTACCCAGGACCCGTATACGTCAACTCAAGCAGTGGATCGAAAATTCATCGTTGTCCTCCTCACTATGCAAGCCCGACTACTCCCCAGAATACCCATTCTCAAACATCAAAGATCCGCGCTAAAACCAACTACAAACGAACAACCTAGTAGTAAGAATAGAGGTTTACTTGCTTGGGATCGTCGCTCGAAGAAAATGGGGCTTGAATCAACACCGAACGAACCACGAGTCTCTTCCTACTACTTCGGTGCAACTCAAATTCATGGCATTCCATCAACTTATTTGATGATCAGCCCATAGATCCAAGTTTCCCACGACCTTAGGAATGCGTATGAAGAAACGGAGCTCGATTCGCTTTCCGGACAAGCTCAAATTGACACTTTTCTTCTTCGACGCGCTGCGCACAATTGAGACCCACAGAGGAGGAGATGAGCGACGTTGGGGCTAAGCAAAGGATGAGGAAGCCATCAAGATTCTCTGCCAAGGAGTCATGGCATCGCCGGCCCAAGCACAAGAGGAGGGGGAGCTCGGCGGATCCAATGAGAAAGAGAAGAAGAAGAAGTCTCGGTGGAGGGGGGTGTTCCACAAAATGAAGGGGAAAATAATGAGGGGAGGAGAGAGAATGAAGGGTATTTATAGGCCAAGGCTGGTGGGTCGGTTAATGGGGGGTTTCGCGGTTCATTTTAGTCCAAAAGTTTAGGCACGAACCATCCATTCAAAGTCCAACAACCCACCACGCCACAATTCTTGGATTCCCAATTCACTTGCACCGCTATAACTTCGGGTCCATTAAATACTCATCCGCTTATAATCTGATTGGTGGAATTTCAGGCCGTTACACCGGACCTATAACGGCGCCTTTCTATTCACCGTGAGGTAGTACAATTGTCGCTCGCATTGGATATGCATGATTCTCCACCAATTAATGCCCCGGCCTCAGATCCGCCAACTTCTTTTGAGCCTGATCCTCCCACTGATATTCCCATCGCATTGCACAAAGGTACACATTCTTACGTCAGTCAACCCAATTTTCGCTTTGCTCCCTATACTGGTTTGTCTTGTCATATACATACTCGTCACCCTCTTTCTCAATTTTTATCCTATGATTTTCTTTCTCCTACATATTCCTTATTTGTTGCTTCTTTATCTATCGTGTCCGTGCCAAGTACTGTTGCAGAGTCTCTTGCCCATCCAGGTTAGCGACGGGCTATGGAGGATGAAATGCAAGCGCTACAGGATAATGGGACATGGCAGCTTACACCGTTACCTCCTAGCAAACAGGCTGTGGGGTGTCATTGGATTTTCACGGTGAAGTTTCAACCGAATGGCTCTATTCAGTGTCTAAAGGCGCGTCTGTCGCGACCTAAAAAATCTCAGTTATGACAATAGGTTAATGGATTATCAGGCTAATTAAAGACTAACTTAATACGGACTCTCCCAAGCCCTACTAAATCGCAACTTAGGTTTATTCAGATGATTTTAACTTTGGAGTCACCACTAACCATTTTTGGTAGGTTGGATAGAAACCTAAATAAAATAGCGGGAGAACTATTTTATTCCTATGAACTAGAGATTAAAGATTCAGGAACTTAGTTACATTAACTAATTAAAGCTAATGCCCTTTCAATACCTTAATTCCATGGAATATCCTAAGTCGACAACTCAAACTTGATTGAGTTCAAATGAGGTGTTTTTCATTATGTTTTCACTTTCTTAGAATGAATGAATGCATGGCATGCAAGGACTATGATAAATGCTGAATTTAAATTGCTAAATTAAACATGCAAAATGACATCAAATCAATGTAAGACACACATACAAACAATAGACATGCAAAGACCACATAACATGCAAAGACTATATGATACGTGAAGATTATACCTAACCTAAATATCATGCAATTTTTTATTCAAGCAATTCAATCATGCAATTAAACTAACCTAACATGAGTATCCTAAACATGGTACTAATGACATAGCAAGATAAACTATAGACATGCAAGACATATAGTATGTGAAAATGACATGGCATAAGAACACTTAGCAAGCAATTTTTATTTTTAAAACACGGAAGGACATGACTTATGATACTCAAAAATTTAATGCAACATGGACATGCAAATGAGCAGATTTTTTTAGATTTTTCTAGCAATTAAAATATTCAATGTGACACAAGATAACTCAAAGATATGCAAATAACATATCCCTAAATCTAAAATCGGTTTTTGAAAGATAGCGAATCGGATCTAAATGGCGATAGATCGGATTGACTATCTTTCCCATCTTTTCTAAACTGAAGGATCGTTCCCGAATGGCGACGGGAGGGATCGTCCAATTTTAGAAAATCCGTTGCCTATTAAGAAAGAGACTTTTTTAATTTAGATTTAGGTTTTGAATATTCAGAAAAATCAGGTTCAATTAATCCAATTAACACCCCCCCCCCCCCCCCCCATTTTCGAAAAATGATGGTAAAATTAGGGTTTTGATATGCAAAAATTGTCCCATGAATTTTTCCTAAAATTCAGTGTTTCATCCCCAAAATCAGTAAGCAAACAGCATTGTAAACATGCAAAAAATAGCATCTAAATGTAGCAAAAACTTACCTTTAAGCTCCCGCAAAAATCTGCATGATTAGTCTTACCAAAAAAAAAAAAAATCTGCATGATTAGTGATCATAAAACATGTAAAAAGGGCCTCGATTAGGACATAACAGCACACAAACAGTGCAGGAACAGCATCAAAACAGCATGCCTTTTATCACAAATCATCAACAAATCAACCTTAATAGATGTACGGGTATTACCTCGATTCGTTGGGCGAGATTTGGGCCGAATTTGAGCTAGAAACCTGCTGGACAGCACCTCAAACATGAGCTAACAAGCTGGTCGCGCGGTTAGAGGACATGACACTTCGGTGGAACGGCGGCACGGTGGGGGTCACGGCTGAGTACGACAGACCACGACGAGCCAGGGGGCTGCTGGACGAAGGCTGAGGCGGCTAGAACACGATGGGACAATGGCGGCTCATGGTGGCGCACGGCGGTTCCGGGGCGTGCTCGGTCGTGGGGATATGCTCTTGGCTGAACCTCTCTCAAATTGCTCTCTATTTTTCTGAAAGAATTTTCTGAATCTCCCTCTCTCAATCCTAATTATAATGAGGTATATATATATAACAAGGGTTAATAGTAAGCAGGATTTAATCCAAGCCGTTAGTTGAGCAACTCTAGATAGGATAATTGCCGTAGGATCAAAATTTCTGATCCCAGAAGAGTCCTAACGGACTAGGACTCTTATCAAATTCAGCCACATGAGGGAAATATAGGGGCCAGTCGAAAATTGCTTCTTAGTAGGCTTAAGTTGCGCAAACTTGGGCTCAAATCGGGCTCTAATTAACTAAACATGTAATTAATTAAAAGCCTTGACATTTAATTGAGCAAAAAATGGGCTGAATTAAATTAAAATTAGGTCCAAGGCCCCTTAGAAAATTCGGCACATCCACTCTAGCCTTGGCCGAATTTTTCAAGCAGAGTCTGGTCCAGCCGTCTATCAATTCAAGTTCATCCTCGCTCTACCGTTAGTCCAACACAAATGAAATGCAATGCATGTTAAATAAAATATTAAAAATGATTCAATTATTTTTTGCTAGAACTAAGATTAGTTCTAATTTTTTTTTATGCAAATGAAATGATTTAAGGAAAATATAAGGGGGATGTACCACCCGAGCTAATCAGAGTGAATACAAAAGGAGTGTGACGCCCGAGCTAATCAAAACGAACACAAAGGGGATGTACCACCCAAGCTAATCAGAGTGCATACAAAAGGAGTGTGACGCCCGAGCTTAATCAGAACGAACAAAAGGGACATGATAACTTGAGCTGAACAAGTATCAAAATAAAATCTTGGGGACAACTTGAGCTGATCAAGTGTCGATGTAAAGTTAGATTTTGAAGGGGAATTAGGAAGCATACCTCAATTCTTCTCCATTGGTCAAGAACAGCCAGGCTAACTGCATTGTACCTGACTTTTCATTTCATGCGCAAGATAAATTCATGCGATATGCTTTCTCGACAAAATTAGCTCATGTTAACAAACTTTATTGAGGAAGAATGTCAATCAAGGAAACCTGTCTTGTCCTTGTGACAATCTGACAACGTTGAATGAGAAAGAAAAGTTTTGCCCACACTTCTTTGAGCAACATTTATAAGCATATGAAATCCCAAGTTAACTCAAGTGCCCTAATCTGAAGAGACTTTGGGTATGGGTTGTAACGTAGGTGCAGGTAGGCTTGAAATGAAAGGCCTATTTATAACAAAAGGGGTATCATCTGAGAATTGGTGATCATCCAATCTTCATACTTTCAACTGGTTCTTGCACTGATCATTTTTCATTGACGATCTGAGAACTGCTATTATCTTTTGACAAATGTTCCAAAGATCTTTCTTTGTTTGAGGACTTTCTAAATGACTTCTTTTGAGCAAACATCCTTGGAAATCATTTTTGTCGAGACCTCTCTCTCATCCATTTTTGTTTTTCTTTTTCTCTCTTTCTCTCTTCTTTGTTTTTTAGAGAGAAATTTTCTCTCTCTTTTTTTTTTTCTTTTTTTTTTTTGAAAGAGATTGAGAGAGAGGACCCCATTCATTGGACTCGTTTGCATATGGATTCTTCCAAAATTTATTTTCCCCCAAATCACTTCATACTTCATTTATCTCGATGCTTTGAGAAGATTTCCTTTGCTCATCATGTGAGTGATCACCAATCGGGTTGAAATAAATCCACCGCTCAAATTGGGTAAGCAATGGGCATAGTGTGTAGGGATATAGAAAGAAATGCTCTTCGTCATATCTAAGGAAATGATTCTTTGCTCGAGTGATCACCAATTCGAGCTATCACAGAATTCGCATGCAATAAATATACTTGAAGGTTGATGCAAGTGAAAATAAGAAAATTCTAACCATTTCTGACCTTTCTGAGTGATTGCCAAATAATTGCCCCAATGTGGGGTTGTTCCTGACAGAGGTAAGGAAATGATTCTTCGCTCAATGGGTTTCGCAAGGGATAACTTGTAGTGTTTGGATAGAGGAAATGAATGCTTCTCAGCACTTTGATTGTCATACTTTTCTCGAGATAACCCTTTACCTTGTCAACACGAAATTTTTCTACTCAACTCGCACTGGGGATTATATTCAAGACATGTGTGGAAATGGCTTGCCTTTCATCGTCCTAACATTTCTCATTCAATATCATCATTTCATTAGAACTGAAAACAGATTGCCTAATCAAAATCCTTTTCTCAAACGACATCATGTATGAAATCTTGCAGCTTTTAAGCTCATGAAAATCAACCTCAACTTGATTATTCAGAAAAATAACGAGTGAGTACAAATCAAGTGTAATACTTCTTCACAGAATTAGAATTAACAGGACTAGAGAAAACACGACCGTCCATCTCAACTAGGATCAAGGCACCTCCTAGTAGGACCTTCTTCACAATGTTTGGGCAGCCATAGTTCGGAGCGAACTTTCCTTCCGAAAGAGGAACTATTGGCAACAGCTTTCGCAGGACAAGGTCGCCTACTTGAAAATGTCAAGGCCTGACCTTCTTGTTGAAAGATTTAGCAACTCTCTGCCGGTAGCACTAGCCATGACATAGAGCTCTAAGTCTTTTCTCATCGATCATATTCAACTAGTCCATCCTCTACTGGATCCATTCTGCTTCTAACAATTGTACCTGCGAAAGAATACATAATGAAGGGATTTCAACCTCAACAGATAGAACTGCTTCCATACGTACACGAGAGAATATGGAGTTGCCCCAGTAGATGTTCGGATAGAAGTCCGATAGGCCATAAGTACAAAGGGTAATCTCTCATGCCAATCACAATAGTTCTCAGCTGTTTTAGCCAAGATCTTCTTGATATTCTTATTAGATGCTTCAATCGCACCATTCATCTATGAGCAATATGGGGAGGAATTCATATGTTAGATCTTGAACACATTGAATAACTCATCCACCAGTTTATTATTCAGATTTGACCCATTATCGATAATTATGGTCTCAGATGTACCATATCGAGCAATGATATAGCGTTGGATAAATTTCACAACGTTCTGTGCCGTGACTGCCGTATAGGACATAGCTTCAATCCACTTCGAAAAATAATCAATAGCGACCAGGATAAACCGATGTCCATTTGACGCCTTAGGATTGATCGGGCCAATCACATCAATGCCCCCACATAGAAAATGGCCATGGTTCAGACATCTATTGTAACTCGTTCGAAGGGACGTTGATTTATCACCATGGATTTGGCACTTGTGACAATTCCAGACATGCTGGATACAATCACTCTCTAACGTGAGCCAATAGTAGCCCAACCTCATTATCTTCCTCGCTAGCATATGACCGTTCATGTGCAGACCACATACACCTTCATGCGTTTCTAGCACCAAGCGAACGGCTTCGGTCAAATCAACACACCTTAATAAGATCGAATCATGCGACCGCTTGTATAAGCATTCCCTGCTCAAGAAGGACTTCGATGCCATTTTCTTGATATACTTTTGATCAAACATGGTACTCTTCTCAGGAAACTCCTGCGTCTGAATGTAAGTCTTAATATCATGGTACCATGGCTTGCCATCAAGTTCTTCAGTTGTGGTTATACAATAAGCCAACTTTGGCAAGGCCTCAATCTTCAAGGGGTCAACTTCTAATCCACTCGTGACCTGTAGCATTGCCGATAGCGTGGCTAATGCGTCGGTAAACTCGTCTTGGGTTCTTGACAAGTATTCAAATGAAATGTCCTCAAACTCCTCTACCAATTCTTCTAAATAGGTGTGATAGGAATGCAACTTAGCATCTCTGGTTTGCCATTTCCCTATGGTTTGAAGAATAATCAAAGCCGAATCTCCGAACACTTTGAGCGTGGTTACTCCCATCTCAATCGCAGCTTGTAACCCGATAATGCATGCTTCATACTCAAAAATATTGTTCGTGCAAGGAAATATCAGTTTTGCGGCCACAGGATAGTGCTGTCTGCCTAGGGATATTAAAACCCCGATACCAGATCCCGATAAATTCGTGGCTCCATCGAAATACATAGTCCATATATACTCATCAATGGGCATAATTCGATTCTCGGGGGGATTAATCTCCTCATTTGCCCCAGGATTCTTGGCCAAGATATCAGCAATTATTCTTCCCTTGACTGATTTCTGTGATAAATATTGAATATCAAATTCAGATATAATGATCTGCCATTTCGCCAATTTTCCAATCAAAGAGGGCTAGTTGAGCAAATATTTAAGAGGATCACACTCCGTCACAAGTAGTATCTGGTAGTGCAAAGTGTATTTCCTCAGCCTGTGAAGCACCCAAACTAGTGCTGCGCGGGTTCTTTCTGCTTCAGAATAATTCATCTCAAAGGCGGTGAACTTCTTACTCAAATAATAAATCGCCCGCTCCTTTCCATCCTCTTCACTTTTCTGAGCAAGCAAGGCGCCTAGAGACTCGCTGTGAATCGTGAGATAAAGGATCAAAGGTTGTCCCAGCGTCGGCGAAATAAGCACAGGCGGATTCATCAAGTAGTGCTTAAGCTTGTCGAATGCCTGTTCGCATTCTTGATCCCATTTAATCAGTACATTCTTCTTGAGAAGCTTAAACAAAGGCTTCGTAGTTCCAGATAGTTGGGAAATGAATTGTGATGTCCCAGTTCGCCACACCTTGGGAAGGCTTTCCAATCGCGCTTTCTTCTTTAATAGTTTCTTTATTTACAAATGGCACATGTGGAAGCTTTAGATAAACATAGATAGACAGCCATATAGAATACAAGTGCGCATCAAACACTATCCTGACAGTTTGGTGGACACCTAATGAAGGGTATGGCCTTTCGAGGGTTAAACTATCAATTCCTTTGGCAATCATTAATCAGAACAGCAACTAGACAGATTTCAACTCCTCATTACATTCCATATATTTACAAGAGCTCCTTTTTAATATACGATTTTACAACTGGGAAGCGAGTTTCAAAAGACAACCACCACGACTAAACGATATCTCACAACCAAAATATGTCGTCAGTCGATCTCATCACAACCCCACTGTACAGACCAACCACAAAACTCCACACCCAACTCCCCATATCACTACTCGAGGCCTGAGGGCTCCCAGAACTACCACCACCATCCTCGTCTGAAGTCATGGGGAGTGGTCCCAAGAGGAAGTCGTAGTCCCTCACCATGAATAATTCCACGAAACGGTACAGGAGTGGGGTGCTAGTCAACCCTACCTCGACAGCAAGAGTACTAATCAAGTTCTTGAATTTCACCTTGGGGTGATCACTATCCACGTGGTCCTCCCAGGATGAGACACATTCCCAAGGGACCCCATAACAATAGGTAGGAGCAACGGGGCCAACACGAGGCATCCTTACCTTCTGAAAACCACAATTCTACCGGAGTGAGCTTCCGCCCAACAAATAAATATCTAAATCAATGGAATGTAAGCATTGCAATCAAAACACAACATCAACAATTCATGAGGTTTAAAGCACACGTTTTAAACGTTCCTTAAATGAGATTTCTGTGCAAAACTCATGAATTTCATATGCAATACAACGCCGACCCCTCACGGATACCATTTCCACTGGTGTGTTGTCCTCGTGGATAACGTCTCCACGGTATCTCAATAACAGAGGCATCTCACAAAGGCGGAGACACTTTCTAACCACTGTCGAAAGCATCCCGAATTCCCTCCGGCACCCACGGGGCATCGTCGCAGCATGAAAGGATACCATCTCTTGTTCACCATGATATGCCATGTAATGCACACACCATGCAACCTTACCCTCATCGAAAATCAGAATATTCAATGCAGGCAAACGAATCACACGATTATGCCATTTTTTCATAAATCCAATGCGAAAATCACACATAGACAGGCGAGTTCTCAAAATACAATCATGAATTCAAACCATCAACGTACAATTCTAACATCAATCCAGAAAAACCATAACGGTTAGAGATTTACTCACCTTTTTGGTAATTGCTTGACGAACGGACGAACGAGCGACGAACGGACGACGAGCGGACGAACGGGCGGCCGAACAGCGACAGCTGATCCTGGTCTATCGGAAGACTAGGGCGGCGGATGGGCTAGGGCGGTGGACGGGCACGAGTGGTTCGAGCAGAGTAATGATATTCTGATGGTCGATCCTTGAGTGAACTAATGCCAGGCCCTATTTATAGACAAAAGCAGCTGAAGACCGGCGACCTAGGTGACGACATGTGTGCGCCGTGTGTCGAGCCGTGGCTGCCTACATGTGACACGTGTGACACGTGTCATGTATGTATCACACATGTCACGTATGTTTGACACGTGTCACGTATGTGTGTCAAGTGTCAGACACGTGTCGCCTCAAGAGACACGTGGCTACCACATCGGCCACGTGTGGACACGTGGCTCCCACGTGTTCATGTGGGGCAACGTGTTCATTTTCGCTCCCGGTTGTTTCACTTTTGCGCCTATTTGGCCCAATCAGTACCTAATCCAACTATGATAAATCGCCGCGTCGTGTCGTCGTCGATTCGTAATTTCCCCTATAAATTATGGTCAAATCAATTAGTAAAGCATAGGTTGAGGTTTTCAGGGTCGTCACAATACTCCCCACCTCAGGAAATTTCATCCTCGAAATTTAGCTTTTGCTCCCTCCTTCAAATAAGTGAGGGTACCTTAGTCTCATAACTTCTTCACTTTCTCATGTCGCTTCCTCGACATCGTGGTACCTCCATAACACTTTAACTAGGGGGATAGTTTTATTTCGGAGGACTTGTTCCTTCCGATCTAATATCTACATAGGTTCTTCAATGTACCTGACCCTTTCGTCAACGTCAATGGTTTCAAAATCAAACACGTGACAAGGGTCTGGATGATATTTCCTTAACATCGATACATGAAATACATCATGTACTTGGGACAGTCTTGGCGGTAGCGCCAATCTATATGCTAAGTCACCCATCTTTTCACATATTTCAAAAGGTCTTGTGATTCTTGGACTTAATTTTCCTTTTCCTCCAAATCTCAATGTTCCTTTTGTAAACGATACTTTAAAAAACACATGATCGCCTACTTCAAATCCTAATGGTCTTTGATATCTGTTAGCATAACTCTTCTGCCGACTCTGGGCGACCTTAAGTCTTTCTCGTATAAGCTTAACTGTATCGGTAGTGATTTGAATTCATTCGGGTCCTATCAAACTTCGCTCTCCTACTTCGTTCCAACATTGGGGAGTTCTACAGACCCTACCATATAAAGCTTCAAATAAAGCCATCCCCATACTCTGCTGAAAGCTATTGTTATAAGCAAATTCCACCAAATGTAAATTTGCCTCCCAACTACCTTCGAAATCAATAATGCATGCCCACAGCATATCTTCTAGTATCTGAATTACTCTTTCAGATTGCCCGTCTGTTTGCGAGTGGAATGCAGTACTGTATTGTAACTTTGTTCCTAAGGTATTTGTAAACTTCTCCAAAAATTTGACGTAAACCTTGAATCTCGATCTGACGTTATAGTAACCAATATACCATGTAATTGTACTATTTCTTTAACATATAGATTAGCGAGGTAATCTAAACTATGATCCTTCCTAGCTGCCAGAAAATGAGCACTTTTGATCAATCGATCCACAATCACCTAGATAGAATCGTGACCTCGTGGTGTTCTTGGAAGTCCTTGTACAAAATCCATCGTTATGTGCTCCCATTTCCACTCAAGAATTTCTAATGGTTTAAGCATTCCTACTGGCTTTCGATGTTCTGCTTTCACTTGCTGACACGTCAGACATTTCTCAACGTATTTAGTAACGTCTCTTTTTTCATACCATTCCACCAATAGTGTTGGCGAAGGTTATGGTACATCTTTGTACTTCCTGGATGAATACTATACTAACTTCGATGTGTTTCAGATAGAAATTCTTCAGTTAATTCCTTATTGTCTAGTACGCACAACCGTCCTTGGAATCTTACAGTTTCATCATCGGTTATATGGAAGTCGGGTCTCTTTCCCTTTAACATTTCTTCCTGAGTCTCTAAGATTTAGGGACCTTTTGTTGTAATGTCTTAATCTTTTGAACAACATCAGGTTCTATCCTCAGAGTTTCCAAAACACAAGTGAGACTTTCTATTTCAAACTTGTATTCTGAACATGATGCTCCCTTTAATAGATTCCATTCTCGGATCATCATGCTTGCCACTTATGCAGACTTTCGGCTAAGGGCATCTGCAACTCTATTTTCCTTTCCTGGATGGTATAGTATTTCACATTCGCAATCCTTTAATAATTCCATCCATCTTCTTTGTCTCATATTCAATTCTTTTTGGGAAAACAAATACCTTAGGCTCTTATGTTCCGTATATACTCTAAACTTTTCTCCATAAAGGTAATGTCTCCATAATTTCAACGCAAAAATGATTGCAGCCAATTCTAAGTCATGAGTCGGATAATTCAACTCGTATGATTTTCGCTATCTAGAAGCATACGCAACAACCTTTTCGTATTGCATTAAGACACAACCCAGTCCTTTTAGGGAAGCGTCACTGTATACTTCATATCCTCCAAATCCTAAAGGTATAGTCAGTACTGGTGCGGACATTAACCTTTGCTTGAGTTCTTGGAAACTCTTTTCGCACTCTTGGTCCCATATAAACTTAGCGTTCTTCCTTGTTAACTTAGTCAGGGGACTTGTAATATTGGAAAATCCATCCACGAATCTCCTATAGTAACCTGCCAATCCTAGGAAACTTAGAAACTTCGGTTACTGTTGTTGGTCTCGACCATTCTATTATAGCCTTAATTTTAGATGGGTCGATGGATATCCCTTGGCCAGACACAACAGGACCTACGAATGTAACCTCGTTTAGCCAGAATTCACAGTTACTGAATTTGGCGTACAATTCGTGTTCTCTCAAAGTCTGCAAGACTATCCTTAAATGTTCTTCATGTTCGATGGGTTCCTTTGAGTAGATCAGGATGTTGTCAATGAATACTATCAAAAATTGATCTAAGAACGGTTTAAACACCCTATTCATTAAGTCCATGAATGCCGCGGGTGCGTTAGTCAATGCAAATGGCATGACTAGGAACTCGTAATGTCCGTAACGAGTTCGAAAGGTCGTTTTAGATATATCCTCATTCTTAATTCTTAACTGATGGTATCCTGACCTCAAATCAATCTTTGAAAATACTGACGCTCCTTGCAACTGATCGAATAAATCATCAATTCTAGGGAGCAGGTACTTATTCTTTACTATTACCCCATTCAACTTTCTATAATCAATACACATCCTTAATGATCCATCCTTTTTCTTTACGAATAGCACTGGCACACCCCATGGTGACTCACTTGGTCAGATAAATTCTCTATCCAATAATTCCTGCAGTTGTACCTTTAGTTCCTTTAGCTCTACTAATGCCATCCTATATGGTACCCTTGAAATTGGTTTTGTTCCAGGCATTAGTTCAATTACAAACTCAATCTCATGCTCATGTGGCAAACCTAGTAATTCTTCTGGAAACACATCAAGGAATTCATTAACTATGGGTATGTCCTCAAGTTTGGGATTCTCTTTTCTTTCATCCTTTATAACTGCCAAATATCCCATACATCCATCCTCTAGTAACTGGTGGGCTTCTAATGCCGATATTAGTATCTTCGTGCAACTCGCATGATTTTCAATGAATTAGAAGCTAGATTGGTCTGGTGGATTAAACTGTATCACTTTTCTATAACAATCCACCTTCGCTCTTTGATTGTGAAGCCAATCCAAACCTAAGATGATGTCAAAGTCATACATAGTCAAAACTATTAGGTCTACTGTCAATTCTCGTCCTGTTATTTCTATCTTGACATTTTCACACATTATGGTAGACAGAACAATATCCTTTAAAGGTGTAACGATACTAAGAGGTATGTCCATAGGTTTAGTACTTAAGTTATTCATATGTACTAACCTTAACGAGACAAACGAATGCATTGCACCCGTGTCAAACAATGCATAACTTTGCAATTATTTATAGAAATCGTACATGTTATTATATTCTCAGAGTTTTCTGCCTCTTCCTGGGTGATTGCTTAAACCCTTGCTTGAGCTGGAGATCATTGATTGCTTCATTGAGATGACGCTGCATTAGTTATTGTCTGCTGTGGTTGGTTATTCCTTTGAGGTTGGATACCTCGTGGATAGTTTTCTATCACATGACCAGTCTGCCCACATCTAAAACACTTTAGACATGGCATGTTTCCATGTGCTTTGCCACAGATGTGACAAGCTTGGTCCGAGTATCGTCTTCCTTCCCCCGACTATCCGAAGTTCATTTCTCTTGAACCTCTAGTTGTACTCCTCTTGTTTGGACTAAATGAGCGATTCTAGGGTGGGCTAGGTCTCTTATATTGAGAACTACTCTAGGGAGTATAGCGATTCACTCTACCTTGCGACTCTGTTTCTTTCCTTTCCTTTACCAATGCCTGCTCAACAAGTTGAGCTCGTCCATACAGGGTAGTATAGTCCCTTATGTCATGAGGTACTAATGGTCTCCCAATATCATTCCTTAGCCCATCAATACATCGTCTTGCCTTGTCTTTCCCATTTTCTACCAACCTAGGTGCATACCTAGATAGATCTAAAAATTTTGCCTCGTACTCATCCACAGACATGTTCCCTTGAGTTAACCTAATAATCTCTTCCATTTTCTATTTTCGAGCACAATCTGAGAAGTATTTCCCGTTAAAGGCTTCTACAATTTTATCCCAAGTTACCTCAATACCAATGGGAAACAAGGTTGTTGTCATTGCTCCCCACCAGTGTTTAGCATTTCCTTCTAATTGAGACTCAGCAAGAGTGATATTTTCAGCCTCACTATAGTTAAATACTCTAAAAATTCTTTCCATACCTTTAACCCACTTTTCAGCATCGCCTGGTCTTCGTGACCCAGCGAATTTGCTCGGTTTCAGTCTCAGGAACTGTTCCAATAGTCCCTAAATACGACGTCCACCGTTTTCAGCATTTGCTGCGACTTGTTGCCGAACCTGCTCTTGCATTAAGTTTCCTACAGTAGTAAGTGCCTGCAGGATTCCCTCCACTTGAGGATCACTACCTGCGGCTCCCTCAGTTGTCCTTTAAGATCCACTTGACCTCACCATTTCTCTGATTCCTCTGCATAATTGGTTAGCATGAATGTATTACCTTTTTCTCATAAGTAACTTTAGTTACTACTAATCAGAATAAGAAGCGTTCGCTACTGCCAATCTGAAAACAATCAAAAGCACATGTACTTGTAAGTTTTATTGTTCACGTGCCTACCAAACACTTCATCCATTAATGCATCTTATCACTCCAAAACCCGCTTTGATACCAAACTCTATGTGACGTCCCAGTTCGCCACACCTTGGGAAGGCTTTCTAATCACTCTTTCTTCTTTTATATTTTCTTTATTTACAAATGGCGCATGTGGAAGCTTTAGATAAACATATATAGATGGTCATATAGAATACAAGTGCACATCAAACACTACCCTAAAAGTTTGGTAGACACCTAATGAAGGGTATGGCCTTTCGAGGGTTGAACTATCAATTCCTTTGGCAATCATTAACCAGAACAGAAACCAGATAGATTTCAACTCCTCATTAGATTCCATATATTTACAAGAGTTCCTTTTTAACATACGAGTTTACAATGGGGAAGCGGGTTTCAAAAGACAACCACCACGACTGAACCGTATCTCACAACCAAAATATGTCGTCAGTCGACTGCATCACAACCCCACTATACAGACCAACAAAACTCCACACCCAACTCCCCATATCACTTGTGACATTCTGAAATCCGACCCCATTTCGAAGTTTATGAATGAATAAAATGAGTATCGATGTATTTTAGTAATCTTGCTCAGAATTGATTTCTCTAGAGTCGACTGACCAAAAGGGAATGGCTAAATAGGATATAGGTACGTGGACTAAAGAACTCGATTGCGGGCCCGTACCCTGACCATAAGGATTGTCGAGGGTATATTTTGGACCATCACTTGCCGATCTAAGATTAGTGTCAGAATGATTTGCTAGTATTATGCAATTGGTTCGCGAGTGGTTCCGTTAGACCATAACATAATTTGCGAATAACCCTGAACTGAGTTCTGACGATCGTGTCTTTTGGGACTAGCAAGTACCCTCACAATTACATGACAACCAAGGTCGCCGTGGTTCGAATAATTCTTGAACGTGACAATAATCACGGTTCGATACGCGTAACCCCTAAGAGTCGCCCGTCAGTCTAAGATGTGTTGAACTTGCGATCAATCGATTTTGAGCGCGAAGTGGACTTTGAAATTAGAGACCGGACATTTAAGGATTCTAATGTCAATAAATTGGACGTCGTCTCATCGAGGACAGTAAAGATTGTGTAGCGCTCCACATGATTTAGAAAAGTGAAATTGGGACTGCGAAGTGGAAATTACGTTTTTGCCCCCGAGAAATTGTTAAGCCTTTGGAATTAGATAAGGGCATTTTAGTCATTCAACCCTCACCCGCTTGACCAAAAATATCCAAGGGTAGTATGGTCCAAAGAGCTCTTGCAAGAAGCCAATTGCCCCATGTGCTCTTATGAACCCCATTTTCCCCATTTTCGCCATTAACCACTACTACTATTCCTACACTATTCACCATTATTCATGAAAGAAACCAACTCTCACTATCTCCCTTCTTGAAAATTGGACTCTCTCCCTCACTCCCTCCTCTTGATAATTTTGAAATCTCTCTCTCTCTCCCTCATTTCTCTTCTTCGGCCGAACCACCTCCCTCAAGCTCTCACTCTCTCGGTTCCTCTCACTCTCTCAAGCTCACGGTGGAGCTCCAAGCCAGCAACACCATCTCCGAAGCTTCTCCTCTCATCCTTCGCCACCGTCGTCGCCGTAGAACCGTCGGCCGCCCGTGGCACCGCCAATTGAGCCATGAGCATTGGAGGTCGCCTTGCTCAGTTCATTCAGTCATTTTAGAGGGTGAGCTATTTTAGATCTTGTCTTAGCTTGATAGAGGGCTTAAGGTTGTTATTATAATTGGCTTTGAGGGAGTTTTGTTGACATGAACCTTGGATTTTTCTCTTAAAACCGAATCAGCCCATTCCCAAGCAAATCTGGTCGTGGAGAGTTGCTGTGTTTCCTTGGCTTGTTCTTGCTGCAAATCAAGGGTAAGTGACTCCTAATCTTACCTTAGGATTATGGGGTACTAAAGTGCTTGATTAAAAATGATTTAGTTCGATTTTGGGGGCTGTTTTAGGCATGCAGAAGGGAAAAACGGGATCTGATATGGGGGGTTAAATGATGCTTGATGGGTGTTAGAATGTAATATGTGTGTGGCATGGCTGAATTGGGATGATAGGTTTGACTTAAAGTGATTGCTAGGTACCGAGTGATAAATCTTTGGCAAATGAGCTTGATTTATGTTAATGTGGTGCGTTGGTGGTCTCGATTAATTTACTGCTGTGATATGTTTGGAAAAATCATCAAACGTTGCCAATTGGAACCCTTAAACTGTTCGGATATGTGTGGGGAATGTGAATTGAATTGTGGAATTTACGCCGGAACCCATGTGAATTTCGGTTGGGCTAATTGAGGGCTAGTTTTGTGGCATCACAATGGGGGCTGAATTTTAGTGTGAATCAGGTATAGTATGATGATTTGGAAGTGAAAGGTGGGCTCTTGAAAGGTTGTGATGCGATCGGCTATTGATTGAGTAGCACGAACCAATTGTTGGGAATTTGGCTATATTTTATTATACTCGATCATGAAGTGTAAAATGTGAGTCGACTGAGTTGTGGGCATGGAATGAAATTTATATGCTCTAATCGTGGAAATACGCATATGTATACCCTGAGGCGTATTAACGCGGGGTTATAATCAACTGAATTATAAGATGAGTATATGTATGCACATCGTACCCTGATGCGTACTAACGCTGGGTTTGTGCCCGTTCTGATACATACTAACGCGGGACTGACCTGATGCGTATTAACGCGGGTCTATGAATTGAGCTCATGAGTATTTATGCACATCGTGCCCTGATGCGATAATCGCGGGGTTTGTGCCCATCCTGATGCGTACTAACGCGGGACCGACCTGAGGCGTACTAACGCGGGTCTATGAATCGAGATGGTAGCCTGAGGCGTACTAACGCAGGTGCCATGTATATATATCTACTATAAAGCCTGAGGCGATAATCGCGAGCCTAACTGTTGAGTATTTTGAGCCACTTGGAAGTTATCTCCACATGTTGATTGAATTGTTGATAGGTGCCTAAGTCGAAGCCCAGTCTTAGTGGAATAATTGAATATTTATTGAAAGCATGCGTAGTGCCAGTTACTTATAAATCTGATTGAGATGTCATTAGTCTTTGAGATTCCTTTAATTGACTTCTCTGTTTTTATAAAGTTGCTCGGAGGTACTGTAGACCTAGAGTAGGCTTAGGACCATCTTGCTGGGATTTTATCTCACCCCGTCGTGGGACCCACTTTTCAGACCCTACGTCTTGACCTGTCTGCGATGCCGACCCTTTTTGGATTGCTGAAGGATTTTGAGTCTGTGACCACATTGTACCCAGTGGGTCCGACCCAAGCGTACTATAGGAGAGCTAGCACTTTATGGGTAGATGATGGAGGCGATAGCTTGACACTGCATACCTTTGTGTCCTGGACGTATAAGGACGGAGATACACTTTTTGGGCTGTTGAGAGACTGCGTCATACCTAACGAGGTGCTGAGAGCTGCAGGGCATAGGGAGGTCGCCGTCCCCGAGAATGGACCCGTCGAGTGGGAGCCCGTGATGGAGCCTGAGCCGGAGCTTCCGGAGCCTGAGGACCCTAGTGAGGCCGGAGAGATCGCGGAGCCAGAGGATGCTGAGGACGACCCCCTAGACACTTCTGAGTCCTAGTCGGAGATAGAGTCCTCTATCGGCGAGTCTGACCCTTAGGCGTAGTATGTTGGGTGCTTAGAGGGTAGTTCCCCTTTTGATTTGTATTGTCTTCGTCGAACCTTCTAGTATGTTGTCTGGTCTTGGGCGTTGTATGACATTATGTATTTTGTTATGTGATTTCATTTCCTTGGTCATATTGTCGTTTTAAATTGTCTGGAGTTTCTCGTTGCTTCCGCATATGTATTTCATTTTCGCATTTGTGTATTGGCCGTTGGATCTTGGGATTATTATTAAGTAACGGTATGAGAGGGATGTTGGCGCCCTCGAAGGACACGGGGCGTGACATCCCCGTTGAAGTGGTATCAGAGTAAGGTCAGCTCGATCTAGTTGATTGAGGATTGGAGTAATAAGGAGTGATGACTTTGGAATGACCGGGTAGCGAGACCTTAGGGATTCGCTAGAGTTAGGCACAAAATGCATGTCATATGATTTGGTGCTTGTGACTGGCATATTGGATTGGCATCACCCTTGGTGATTATAAGACTGTAGGGCTTCGTACTTGACACTAATTGTTATGGCTTGGTGTGCTGTTTAATGAACGAGTGGACGATTGATTGTGATTTTACTGAGTTGCAAATGCATCTGGACTCGAGGTATGAACATGAACCTTTGAATGTGATTCTCTTGGTTGCTTGATTGCTGGCCTGCTAAGTGTTTGCCTGGTTGTGACTGCCACCTTGATGTGTGGCATAGGCCTGTTAGACTTAGTAATTGGCTTAGGTCTCTAATTCCTGGATGGAATTATAGGGAGTTTCAAGTGTTGTGAGGATTAGCAAGGATGAGCGGAAGGGGTAGAGGAACAAGAGGAGCTTCTAGCTCGAGGGCACCAGTAGTAGAAGACCCGAGGGTTGATGGAGTTCTTAGAGCCCTAGAGGAAATCGGGAACTTAATGGGCAGGCAGGCTCATGAAAGGGCTGCCACTGTTACTCAGGCCACTGAGGCTGCCGTTGCTGCTGCCAACCTGGCAAATGGGAACAATGGACTGAATGGGAATAACCACGGAGGAGGAAATAGGAATGGGAATTGTCAGATGAGCCAGTTAGTGGTGCAATTCTTGAAGCTGAAACAGGCTCAGTTTGATGGTGCTGGAGATCCGAAGGTCGCGCCTCGATGGATCGAGAAGCTAGAAAAGGCCTTTGAAATCTTAGGGTGCATGGAAGAAGAGAAAGTAACCTTGGCGGTTTACCAACTGGAAGGTGCCGCTGATGACTGGTGGAAGGCCACCAAAGGAGGAGTTTTTCCTGATGGCACCGCCCTTAATTGGATCGCCTTCACTGAGGCGTTTAACGGGAAGTATTTCTCGGAGACCGCTCAGGAGTGGAAACTGATTGAGTTTCAACAGCTTCGCCAGAACCAGATGACAGTAGATCAATACGAAGCGGAGTTTGCAAGGTTGTTGAGGTACGCGCCGAGAATGGTGGAGAATCCGATAGACAAAGCATGGAGGTTCCGAGATGGACTGAGACCGGACCTTCGTAGCCAGATGATAGCACTGAACTTGAGGACCTATAGTGAGATGTATGAACAAGGTCAGATGATCGAACGGGACATGAAAGAAAGGGCTGTCGCATCTGGGTCGCGGTTTGCTCCCATCAGAGACAACCGTCAGTTTGGCAAGAGGCCAATGACAAATAACAGATGCTTTGTCCCTCCAGTCAGGAAAATATTGGGAAGCCTGCCCATCAATCCAACTGGAATTGCCGCCTGTGCGGAAGGAAGCATGGAAACGGACCTTGCCCGAGTAAGACGGGTGCATGCCTTAAGTGTGGCAAGCTGGGCCATCAGGTTAGGAGCTGCCCGAGTCAAGCCCCAGGACCCCAGTTTCAAGGGCAAAGACCTCAGTATGGACCGCCAGCGAGAGCTGCTCCGCAGAACAACCTAAATAGGCCGCCAGCTCAAGGACGAGTCTATGCTGTGGCACGTAGGGAGGCGGAGAATGCGCCTGGCGTGGTCACAGGTACGGTTACATTATACGATCATGCTGCCTATGCATTATTTGATCCTGGAGCATCGCATTCATTCGTATCTGCACAGTTTGCTGAATTAGCTTAATTGGATTTGAAACTGTTGGATGTTGTGCTGCATGTTACCACCCCATTAAAGGATAAAGTATTGATTTCGTTAGGATGCTTAGATTGTAAGATAATAATTGGTGGTAGTGAAGAAAGGATAGATTTGGCTGTATTGGCTATGTACGACTTTGATGTTATACTCGGGATGGATTGGCTGGGTAGACAAGGGGTCGTTATGGATTGTGGGAGCAGGGTGATCAGATTCTATCCTACCGGTCACCCTAGATTCAAGTTTGTAGGGAGTCGAGGAGGAACCTCGATCCCTTTGATATCGTCACTTGAGGTGACTAAGTTGTTGGACGAAGGGTGCCAAGCCTACCTGGCTGCAATGATGGATTCGACGATTGAGGAACCCAAGCTGGAAGATATAGCAGTGGTGCGCGATTTTCCTGATGTCTTTCCTCAAGAATTGCCGAGATTGCCACCAGAAAGGGAAATAAAATTGATGATCGAATTAACCCCTGGGACGGAGCCGATCTCGAAAGCACCCTATCGAATGTCCTTATCAGAGTTGAAGGAATTGAAGGTTCAGATGCAGGAATTATTGGACAAAGGCTTTATTAGTCCAAGAGCGTCGGCGTGGGGAGCGTCGGTATTATTTGTGAGGAAAAAGCATGGGTCTTTGCATCTATGCATCGACTATAGGCAACTGAACCAGGTGACTATCAAGAACAAGTACCCGTTGCCTAGAATAGACGACTTGTTCGATCAGCTGCAAGGAGCTTCAGTGTTCTCCAAGATAGATCTGAAGACGGGTTATCATCAGTTGAGGATTAAGAAGGAAGATATACCGAAGTCTACTTTCCGGACGAGATATGGGCATTACGAGTTCACGGTTATGCCATTTGGATTGACTAATGCCCCAGCTGCTTTCATGGATTTGATGCATCGAGTATTTAAGGAGTTTCTGGGATGCTCGTCATCGTGTTTATCAACGATATCCTGATCTACTCGAGGAGCTCGGAGGAACACAAGCAGCATCTAAGTGTAGTCCTACGAACGTTAAGAGAGCACTCGTTTTACGCCAAGTTCAGTAAGTGCGAGTTCTGGCTCAACAGAGTAGCCTTCCACGGGCATGTGATTTTTGGAAATGGGATTTCAGTAGACCCTACGAAAATTGAAGCAGTTACGAACTGGCCAAGGCCAACATCAGTTACCGAGGTTCGGAGTTTCCTAGGACTGGCTGGCTATTATAGGAGATTTGTGGAAAAGTTCTCCTCAAAAGCCACTCATTTGACAAAGTTGACAAGAAAGGATATGCGGTTTGAATGGATGGACAAGTGCGAAAGGAGCTTCCAAGAGCTTAAACATAGGCTGACGACTACACCAGTGTTGACTATTCCTTCTGGTCCTGGAGGTTATGAAATATATAACGACGCATCGCTAAAAGGATTAGGATGTGTTCTGATGCAGCATGGGAGAGTGGTTGCTTATGCATCGAGATAGTTGAGGCCTCATGAAATGAACTACCCAACGCATGACTTGGAACTGGCAACAATTATATTTGCATTAAAGATTTGGAGACATTACTTGTGCGGAGAAAGATTCCAGATTCACACCGACCATCAGAGTCTGAAGTATATGTTTTCCCAAAAGGAATTGAACATGAGGCAGCATCGGTGGATAGAGCTGCTTAAGGATTACGACTGTGACATTTTATACCACCCTGGGAAGGCGAATAAAGTTGCGGATGCGCTTAGCCGGAAATCGAGCATCGCGCATTTGATGGTCAAGGAGTGGACTTTACTTAAGGGAATAAGGGATTCAGGATTTAAGCTTGAAGTATGTCAGTTGTCCAGCCTGATGTCTACATTGAGAGTGGAACCTGAGATTCAAAAAAGCATTAAGGCCCTGCAACCTACGGGCCTCGATGTTCAGAAAGTTTTGGAGATGGATAAAAAGAAAAGGAAGCCTGATTTCCGAGTGTCTAGGGACGGAATCTTGATGTTTTGCAGACGGCTATGTGTGCCCAAGGACGAGGAGTTAAGGGAAAGGATCCTGTCGGAAGCCCACAGGAGTAATTATAGTATCCATCCGGGTAGCACGAAGATGTATCAGAACTTGTGACAGCATTATTGGTGGAATGGGATGAAAGTGGATGTTGCGAAACACGTAGTGAAGTGTCTGACGTGCCAACAAGTGAAGGCACAACATTGTAAACCATGTAGTTTGCTTCAACCTTTGGAAATCCCCGAATGGAAGTGGGAACAAATTACGATGGATTTTGTTATGGCCTTGCCAAGGAGTCAGAGAGGTCATGACTCTATTTGGGTGATCGTGGATAGGTTGACTAAGTCTGCGCATTTCTTGGTAGTGCAAAAGGATTTCGCTATGGACAGATACGTCGACCTGTACATGCGGCAGATAGTCCGACTACATGGAGTTCCAGTGATGATTACGTCAGACAGAGACACTAAGTTCACTGCTTCATTCTGGAAAAGCCTACAGGAGACAATGGGGACGAAACTGCAGTACAGTATAGCTTACTACCCGCAGACAGATGGGCAGTCTGAGAGGACAATTCAGACGCTGGAGGATATGTTGCGAGCATGTGTCATAGATTTTAAAGGAGGTTGGGAAGAACAGTTACATCTGGTGGAATTTGCCTACAATAACAGCTATCAACATAGCATCGGAATGGCACCATTTGAGGCACTATATGGCAGAGCGTACAGAACTTCAGTATGTTGGGATGAAGTTGGCGAGAGAAGTATAACGGGTCCAGAGTTAGTAGAACAGTCGATTGAGGCAGTGAAGGTCATTAGAGAAAGGCTTAAGACTGCTTAGAGTCGCCAAAAGAGCTATCCTGACAAGCGACATAGACCTTTGGAATTCCAAGTGAGAGATCACGTCTTCCTTAAAGTGTCGTCGATGCTAGGATTATCTCGATTTGGGAAGAAAGGAAAGCTGAGCCCGAGGTACGTGGGACCCTTCGAGATTTTAGAGCGGATTGGAACCTTAGCCTATAGACTTGCCTTGTCGCAAAACCTATCGCAAGTCCACAACGTCTTTCATGTATCGATGCTGAGGAAGTATGAACCGGACCCAACTCATATATTGGACCATGAAGCTATAGAAGTGGACGACCGGGTGGCGTATGTGGAAAGACCAGTCAGAGTTGAGGACAAGAAGGAGCAAGTCCTGAGGAACAAGACGATTCCGCCGGTAAAGGTGATCTGGGAGCATCACGAAATTGAAGGAGCTACCTGGGAGAGCTAGGAAGCGATGAGGCGTCAATACCCCTATCTGTTTGAGTAGAAGAGTTTGGTGAATTTCGAGGACGAAATTTTTGTAAGGATGGAAGAATTGTGACATTCTGAATTCCGACCCCATTTCGAAGTTTATGAATGAATAAAATGAGTATCGATGTATTTCAGTAATCTCGCTCAGAATTGATCTCTCTAGAGTCGACTGACCAAAAGGGAATGGCTAAATAGGATATAGGTACGTGGACTAAAGAACTCGATCGCGGGCCGGTACCCTGACCATAAGGATTGTCGAGGGTATATTTTGGATCATCACTGGCCGATCTAAGATTAGTATCAGAATGATTTGCTAGTATTATGCAATTGGTTCGCAGGTGGTTCCGCTAGACCATAGCATAATTTGTGAATAACCCTGAACTGATTTCTGACGATCGTGTCTTTTGGGACTAGCAAGTACCCTCACAATTACATGACAACCAAGGTCGCCGTGGTTTGAATAATTCTTGAACGTGACAATAATCACGGGTCGATACGCATAACTCCTAAGAGCCACCCGTCAGTCTGAGATGTGCTGAACTTGCGATCGGTCGATTTTGAGCGCGAAGTGGACTTCAAAATTAGAGGCCGGACATTTAAGGATTCCAATGTCAATAAATTGGACGTCATCTCATCGAGGACAGTAAAGATTGTGTAGCGCTCCGCATGATTTAGAAAAGTAAAATTGGGACTGCGAAGTGGAAATTACGTTTTTACCCCCGAGAAATTGTTAAGCCTTTGGAATTAGATAAGGGCATTTTGGTCATTCAACCCTCACCCTCTTGACCAAAAATATCCCAGGGTAGTATGGTCCAAAGAGTTCTTGCAAGAAGCCAATTACCCCATGTGCTCTTATGAACCCCATTTTCCCCCATTAACCACTACTACTATTCCTACACTATTCACCACTATTCATGAAAGAAACCAACTCTCACTATCTTCCTTCTTGAAAATTGGACTCTCTCCCTCACTCCCTCCTCTTGATAATTTTGAAATCTCTCTCTCTCTCTCCCTCATTCCTCTTCTTCGGTCGAACCACCTCCCTCAAGCTCTCACTCTCTCGATTCCTCTCACTCTCTCAAGCTTACGGTGGAGCTCCAAGTCGGCACCACCATCACCGAAGCTTCTCCTCTCATCCTTCGACGCCGTCGTCGCCGTAGAACCGCCGGCCATCCATGGCACCGCCGATTGAGCCGTGAGCATTGGAGGTCGCCTTGCTCAGTTCATTCGGCCATTTTAGAGGGTGAACTATCTTAGATCTTGTCTTAGCTTGATAGAGGGCTTAAGGTTGTTATTATAATTGGCTTTGAGGGAGTTTTGTTGACATGAACCTTGGATTTTCCTCTTGAAATCGAGTCAGCCCATTCCCAAGCAAATCTGGTCGTGGAGAGTTGCTGCGTTTCCTTGGCTTGTTCTTGCTGCAAATCAAGGGTAAGTGACTCCTAATCCTACCGTAGAATTATGGGGTACTAAGGAGCTTGATTAGAAATGATTTAGTTCGATTTTGGGGGCTATTTTGGGCATGCAGAATGGAAAAATGGGATCTGATATGGGGGGTTAAATGATGCTTGATGGGTGTTAGAATGTAATATGTGTGTGGCATGGCTGAATTGGGATGATAGGTTTGACCTAAAGCGATTGCTAGGTGCCGAGTGATAAATCTTTGGCAAATGAGCTTGATTTATGTCAATGTAGTGCTTTGGTGGTCTCGATTAATTTACTGCTGTGATATGCTTGGAAAAATCATCAAACGTTGCCAATTGGAACCCTTAAAGTGTTCGGCTATGTGTGGGGAATGTGAATTGAATTGTGGAATTTACGCCGGGACCCATGTGAATTTCGGTTGGGCTAATTGAGGGCTAGTTTTGTGGCATCACAATGGGGGCTGAATTTTAGTGTGAATCGAGCATAGTATGATGATTTGGAAGTGAAAGGTGGGCTCTTGAAAGGTTGTGATGCGATCGGCTATTGATTGAGTAGCGCGAACCAATTGTTGGGAATTTGGCTATATTTTATTATACTCGATCATGAAGTGTAAAATGTGAGTCGACTGAGTTTTGGGCATGGAATGGAATTTATATGCTCTAATCATGGAAATACACATATGTATACCCTGAGGCGTATTAACGCGGGGTTATAGTCGACTGAATTATATGATGAGTATATGTATGCACATCGTACCCTGATGCATACTAACGCGGGGTTTGTGCCCGTCCTGATGCATACTAACGTGAGACTGACCTGATGCGTATTAACGCGGGTCTATGAATTGAGCTCATGAGTATTTATGCACATCGTACCCTGATGCAATAATCGCGGGGTTTGTGCCCGTCCTGATGCATACTAATGCGGGACCGACCTGAGGCGTACTAACGCGGGTCTATGAATCGAGATGGTAGCCTGAGGCGTACTAACGCGGGTGCCATGTATATATATCTGTTATAAAGCCTGAGGCGATAATCGCAGGCCTGACTGTTGAGTATTTTGAGCCACCTGGAACTTATCTCCATATGTTGATTGAATTGTTCATAAGTGCCTAAGTGGAAGCCCAGTCTTAGTGGAATAATTGATTATTTATTGAAAGCATGCGTAGTGCCAGTTACTTATAAATCTGATTGAGATGTCGTTAGTCTTTGAGATTCCTTTAATTGACTTCTCTGTTTTTATAAAGTTGTTCGGAGGTATTGTAGACCTAGAGTAGGCTTAGGACCATCTTACTGGGATTTTATCTCACCCCGTCGTGGGACCCACTTTTCAGACCCTACGTCTTGACCTGTCTGCGATGCCAACTTTTTTGGATTACCGAAGGATTTTGAGTCTGTGACCACATTGTACCCGGTGGGTCCGAGCCAAGCGTACTATAAGAGAGCTGGCACTTTATGGGTAGATGATGGAGGCGATACCTTGACACCGCATACCTTTGTGTCCTGGACGTATAAGGACGGAGATATACTTTTTGGGCCGTTGAGAGACTGCGTCATACCTAACGAGGTGCTGAGAGCTGCGGGGTATAGGGAGGTCGCCGTCCCCGAGGATGGACCCGTCAAGTGGGAGCCCATGATGGAGCCTGAGCCGAAGCTTCCGGAGCCTGAGGACCCTGGTGAGGCCGGAGAGATCGTGGAGCCAAAGGATGCTGAGGACGACCCCCTGGACACTTCTGAGTCTGAGCCGGAGATAGAGTCCTCTATCGGCGAGTTTGACCCTTAGGCATAGTATGTTAGGTGCTTAGAGGGTAGTTCCCCTTTTGATTTGGATTGTCTTCGTCGAACCTTCTAGTATGTTGTCTGGTCTTGGGCGTTGTATGACATTATGTATTTTGTTATGTGAATTCATTTCCTTAGTCATCTTGTCGTTTTAAATTGTCTGGAGTTTGTCGTTGCTTCAGCGTATGTATTTCATTTTCGCATTCGCGTATTGGCCGTTGGATCTTGGGATTATTATTAAGTAACGGTATGAGAGGGATGTTGGCGCGCTCGAAGGACACGGGGCGTGACATCACTACTCGAGGCCTGAGCGCTCCCAGAACTACCAACACCATCTCCGTCTGAAGTCATGGGGAGTGGTCCCAAGAGGAAGTCGTCGTCCCCCACCATGTATAACGCCACGAAACGGTACAAAACGGTACAAGACTGGGGCGCTGGTCAACCCTACCTCGACAGCGAGAGTACTAATCAACTTCTTGAATTTCACCTCTGGGTGATCACTATCCATGTGGTCCTCCCAGGACGAGATACATTCCCAAGGGACCCAATAACAATAGGTAGGAGCGGCAGGGCCAACGCGAGGCATCCTTACCGTCTGAAAACCACAATTCTATAGGAGTGAGCTTGCGCCCAACAAATAAATATCTAAACCAATGTAAAGTAACCATTGAAATCAAAACACAACAACAACAATTCATGAGGTTTAAAGCACACATTTCGGACGTTCCTAAAATGAGATTTCTTTGTAAAACTCATGAATTCATTTGCAATGCAACGTCGACTCCTCACGGATACCGTTTTTGCTGGTGTGTCATCCTTGTGGATAACGTCGCCATGGCATCTCAATACCAGAGGCATCTCACAAAGGCGGAGGCACTTTTCGACCACTATAGAAAGCATCCCGAATTCCCTCCGGCTCCCACGAGGCATCATCGCAGTACGACGGGATACCATCTCTTGTCCACCATGATATTCCATGCAATGCACGCACCATGCAACCATACCCTCATCGAAAATCAGAATATTCAATGCAGGCAAACGAATCACACGATTTTGCCATTTTCCAAAAATCCAATGCGGAAATCACACATAGATATGCGAGTTCTCAAAATATAATCATGAATTCAAACCATCGATGCAAAGTTCTAATGTCAATCCAGAAAAACCATAAAGGTTAGAGATTTACTCGCCTTTTTGGTAATCTCTTGACGAACGGATGAACGAACGACGAACGAACGACGGGCGGATGAACTGGCAGCCGAACGGTGATGGCTGATCTTGGTTGGCAGGACGGCTAGGGCGGCGGTAGGGTGGCGGACGGGCTAGGGGGTGGACGAGCGCAAGTAGTTCAAGCAGAGTAACGGTATTTTGATGGTTGATCCTCGAATGAACTAACCCCAGGCCCTATTTATAGACAAAAGCAGCTGAAGATCAATAAACTAGGCGGCGACACATGTGTGACACCTGTCGGACATGTGTCACAGGCCGCGTGACACGTGGCACCGACATGCAACGTCCAAATCGCGTGGCTGCCACGTTTCGCCTCAAGGGGACACGTGGCTGCCACATCGGCCACGTATGGATGTGTGGCTCCCACGTGTTCATGTGGGGCCACATGTTCATTTCTGCTCTCGATTGTCTCACTTTCGAGCCTATTTGGCCCAATCAGTACCCAATCTAACCATAATAAATCGACGCGTCATCTTGTCGTCGATTCGTAATTTCCCCTATCAATTATGGTCAAAACAATTAGTATAGCATAGGCTGAGGTTTTCGTGGTCGTCACATGAATCGGGCTATATAGTTCAATCTGCCCATCAGGCTTCAAACTTCCTTCACCGAAGTGGGAGGTTTTATTTCACAAATGGCCTTCACTTTCGATGGATCAATCTCAATACCTTTACTACTGACAATGAAGCCATGTAATTTACCAGAGGCCACCCCGAACACACACTTTGCCGGGTTAAGGCCTAATTTGAACTTTCGGAGCCTATCAAACAGCTTCGTCAAGGTCTCTACTTGATCTTCTCCATGCCGGATTTCTGTGATCATGTCATCAACATAAACCTCAATCTCCCCATGCATCATATCATGGAATAGAGCGACCATCACCCGCTGGTATGTTGCCCCATCATTCTTGAGATCAAAGGCCATCACTCTATAGTGAAATGTGCCCCACGGGGTTGTGAACGTCTAGACTTTATCATCTTCATTCGTCAAACTTTGATTATAACTCGAGAAACCATCCATGAATGACAAAATCTCGAACCCATACTATCAACGAGCACGTCGATGTGAGTGGGTGGAAAGTCATCCTTCGGACTAGCTTTGTTCAAGTCTCGATAGTCTACACAAATCCGAACTCAGTCATCTTTCTTCATAATCGGGACTATGTTCGCCACCCAAACAGCATACTGGGTAACCTTAATAAACCCGACATTGAGAAGTTTCATGACTTCTTCTTCAATCTTTTTTGACAATTCTGGCTTGTACTTTCGGAGCTTTTTCTTTTTAGGCTAACCAAGGGATCAGTCGGTAAGCAATGCTCAACGATGGATCGATCAAGACTCGGCATGTCAGCATAAGACCAAGCAAATATATCTTGATATTCTTTCAGCAACTGAGTCAGGCGTTAAGCTACATCCTCGAGGAGATTTGCCCCAATCTTCACCTCTTTAGGATTCTTCGCATCACCAAGATTGATTGACATGGTTTCTTTGATAGTAAGAGGTTTAGACCTCTCTTGAATTTTCAGGTTCCGACGTATCTCTTCATCATTCCGATCGGAATCATTCGAACACTTGATTGATCGGCATCATACATATTTTAATCCACGGTTCCCATCCCTTGGCACACCTCAAGGTCGTTCCTGAAACATAAAATAAAGGAATCAAAAAGACAAGATAGGGATAAATCCCATGCAAGTTTTCGAAAACCTTCGCTTTTGGAACCTATTTTGTTTTCTAAGACTTCGGTGATGAGGCTAGCGTTAGTGGTGGCCACGGATCGAAATCAGCCGGTTTCGATTCATGAACCGGCGGTTTCGGTTCATGGCCATGGATGAACCGAAATCGGAACCTTAAGGGGCTGTTCCGATTTCGATTTTAAACCGACGGTTCCAGGCCGGTTCAAGGCCCGATTCCGGTTCAAAATAGAAAATGGAACCGGCCAGTTCCAATTCCAATTCCGATTTCAAATTTCAAATTTAATTTTTAAATAATGAATTATGAAATAAAAACATAGTAAATTATGAAATTATGGAATAATAAATTATCAAATGCAAATTGTAATCAAATTTGGGGGGAATGGGGAAAGGGAGGGGGAAGGGGCTTGATCTTAATGAATTATCATTAAGCGCCTACATATCTTCTTGGGGATAGAAAAATCAAAGCCCATGTAGTTCTTTTACCTTTGATAACCCCATACTTACCTCATCGTCAATCGTCGCTACCCGTTTCGTCGATACCGATATCGGTACCCGTGGCGGTGGTATCTCCATCATCGAAGAATTCGGCTTCATTGCTGCGATCCATCTCTTGTTGTCAATGTTGAGCCTTTGTCCAATCATCGACACAAGCATAAGCCTCCACCGAATCCGGAGCTAAGCTTGAACGTCGATCGTCCAAAATGTTGCCTTCAACGCTAAATGCTTGTTCAACCGCAACTGTTGAACAAGAGGTTGCTAAAACCTGTCTTACGATGAGAGCGAGAATTTGAGAATTGGGTTGAATGCCTCTTTCACCACTCTAGAATTTTGAAATCGGTGCCACCTTCAGATTCACCAAACTCAAAAAAAGTGGTTAAATAGGTATCTATTTCGGAAATATTTCATGTTGTTCCCGTTTGTCTTTTTTGCCTATTCATCAGCATTTTGTACCCTCTACTAATTCTACCTAGGTCTCCGCTTTGTACGTCACTAGGTTGGGAAGATCCACTATTACCTAGATTATATCTATTAGAAAATTCATCATACAATTCTATTATTGCGTTTTTAACTACTGTTTGTATAATTCTAATATCTACCATTTGAATCAAATTTAAATAGTCATAATACGTATTCAAATCATCACCCTAATTTGGTACGTGCATCGAAAACACAAGCAACCAAATAAATAAGAGGAATTTCAGTATAATAATGCAGCCATTTCGTTCGCATTGCCATAATAGTCGGACCTAATTGATCATTTTTTTCATTTTCGTCAAAAATACCAGCAATATTAACACACTCTATTAAAAATAAATGCGTAGTAGGATAATAAACACTGGATAAAGTATAAGTTGCATCATTAAAAACTTTTAAAAGATCTAAAAAAAATTTGCAAATATCTCACTCTTGTGGGAATAAATTAATTTGAGAAATATTATTCGAAATAAACATACATAATAAATATTTATATGCAAAATATTGATTAAGCAACTCATACGTAAAATTCCAACGAGTTGGAACACCTCTTGGAAATCTTTTTGGTATTCTTCTATTTGCTTTACAAAATCTGCCCCATTCTTTCATAATTTGGGGATGTCTCCATAAAAATTCAACTGCTGTCTTTATTGGGTTGAGAAAAACATCAAGAGTTTGTAAATCATCTTGTACACATAAATTTAAAACATGGCAAGCACATCTAATGTGAAAAAATTATCCACCAAAAGTGGGTTTACAAATCTTTTCTAACTCTGGAATGGAAGTGATATTTGCCGCAGCATTATCAAAACCAACTAAAAAAAATTTATTAACCAAAAAATATTCTTCTAAAACTTGCTTAAATATTCTATAAACATTAATTGCCGTATGCATATCATCAAAAACTCGAAATGCAATAACTCTTTTTTGAATGTTCCAATCATCGCATATCCAATGACATGTAATACCCATATAAGAATGAGAGTGCTAAGGATCACTCCAAATATCGCTAACTATATGCACACGTCC
The DNA here is from genome assembly GCA_029784005.1 of Lenwebbia sp. NSW1173648. Classification (NCBI taxonomy): domain Eukaryota; kingdom Viridiplantae; phylum Streptophyta; class Magnoliopsida; order Myrtales; family Myrtaceae; genus Lenwebbia; species Lenwebbia sp. NSW1173648. The sequence goes on from JARCGZ010000011.1 coordinate 7,280,861, forward strand.
ATTGAAATTCATAAAAAAAAAAAATCAAATCTTCTTTTTCTCTTTTATAAATATCAAAAAGTTGGCGTTTAAGCGTATTTCTCGAAATAGATTTTGCTTGTGAAGTACATGCAGTTTGTATAAAATGATTAAAACCAACTTTTTCACCAAAATTAAACGATTATCATTCAACGACAGCAAATCTAGCTAATTCTTCTTTATAAACTTTTTCATTGTAATGAAATAAAGGAAGAGTGTTAGGATCGGCGTACCCAAAAATTTATTGTTAGCTGGTGTCTATCCCCTGCGTTGGATGTTTCGACCTCAGATGCCGTTTAAATGTTCCATAGCCGCCTCCACCTGTAAATTTGTATGTTGCCCCATAATATTTACATTTTACATGATACTTATTTCCACCTAAATGTTTCTTCAAGAAGTGTTCCCATATGTCGGATGTACCCTCCCATTCCAGCTCCTTCATTGTTGACATTTCTTCGATACTGATATGAGGAAGATGCGGACTTTCTTGCGTTGGGACGTGCTCGACGTTCGGAATAATGTTGATATCATCAACATCGTCTCCCCAATATACAAAATCACGAGGACCAAGAGGATAATTGGATTTCCCCATTGGGCTTATTTCTATGTCACTGCCTCTGCTTTCACTTGCCATTTTTTGAGAGAATTGAGCAGAAAGCGGATTCAGAAAATTGACAGAGTCACTGAATTGAGCAGATTTAGAGAATTTGAGAGAAATTGTGAGCAAAAAAGAAAGATGAAAATGGATATTCATAATAGTTAGGATAGATTTAATAAATGAATTAAAAAAAAATAAGGGGGGAGCAAGGCAATGGTCAAAATTTTAACCATTGCAAACCGGTTCGGAACCGGCGATTCCGAGCAGGTTAAGAACCTCCAGGAATTGGCTCGAAACTGGTGGTTCGGGGCCAGTTCAAGAAAATAGGGGCCCGTAATCGACCCCTATGGCACGGGCCGGTTTCGATTCGAAACTGGTGGGCCCGGTCAACGGGCCGGTTACAGGTTTGACCCGAGCAAGTTCCGGGCCCAAACCGGCCCGTGGCCACCACTAGCTAGCGTTATCACCTGGAGGGAGGTGAATATGTGAATTTAAGGAATTTTAAGAAATTAATACGAAAACTAATTTGCTCAGAACTTCGTTCACATAATATTATCTTGTAAGATCAGAGATTCCTTTAGGAGCATAACTTCATTCAGACGATGCTACTAGGAAGATCTAAGAAACTCTCAAATGCAGCACCATGCATACAACCACTTTCATAGATATGTAAACAAAGAGATTAAGGGAAAGAGAATGTGCACAGAGGATTTATAGTGGTTCGACTTTATTTAAGCTTACGTCCACTTTCTCACGTTGGCAGCCAATCGATTGGATTCCACTAGATAATAGCTTAAAGGTTACAGCTCAGTGATCTCTCTTGAGTCGAAAGACTTCCTGCCTAACACTCAACACTTGAATGTACAACTCTAACTATTACAGTGTATAGATCAGGGTGAATATAAAATGTTGAAACTCTCACGATCTTGGAATTTTGAACTCTTTTCCCTCTTACGCCAACTCTTTTCTCTTCGGGCTTGAGATATCCTTTTATACTCCTCCACCTCCAACCAACCGTTGTAAGGCCTCTAGATGATCGCTCTCCAAACTTCCCGTTTGGACGAGACCCTATCTCAAGAAGATCTCATAGCCATTGAGGTCGACAAAGGAAAGTGTTCTCCGTTGGATCAAATCGCCCATACAATCGTGATCCTGGATTTTCATAGATGGAGTTCTTCATTAGGAAGGTCACGTTCGTCTCCCTTAATCCGCATCCTTGATTAATCTTCAAGATTGAGAATCTTCAAGCATGATCCTGCTCGATTACTAGCCATTGTGATGATGTAATCTGTCAATTAAATTATCTTCAATTATATCTCTTGATATTCTGATTATTGCGCATGAAATACTTTCTCAGAGCTTAGCCTCATTCCAATGTCTGAGCTCTTCACAACGTATGAGCTCGATATAGCGTCTGAGTCCCTCAGAACGTCGTCTGAGCATTTCTTTCCAGATTCAATCCTGTGTATCCCACACCTACGGATACTCTACAAATCAAGTATTTTATCGCATTAACTCAGATATAAGAGATTTTCTCAACTTCAAAATCAATTAGAGGTTTTTCTCAACAATCTCCCCCTTTTTTATGATGATAAAACTATCCTTATAAATATATCAAATGTTGTATAAGATGGTGAGTAACATAATATTTTGTCACTCAAATAAATTTTTGCTAGACAATGATATATCATATAGTGCATTAGCAAAAAGATAAGTTTTGGGATAAAAAAAAATTCAGAGTAAGATTCTGTTTTGTCTTCAGAACTTCTAAAACTTGTCTCAGAGCTTATGAAATCTAGCTCGTTTCTCCTAGTTATAGGTTTCAATTCATTTTCGATCTGAAAATTTTAAGAGACTGTATTGGAGCATGAAAAGGATATAGATTTCATTTGAAGACTTAGTTCTTGAAGTCTCATATCCTGTATCAAAGCTTATAAGGTCTAATCCATTTCTCAGATTTCAAATCATTCATTTTAATTTCGATCTAAGAAACTTAATAGCCTATATCAAAGCATTACGAAAAAAAATAGATTCAGAACGTGGATATAGATTTAGAGCATAAGTATATCGTTACTCAGAACTTGTATAGAGAATGGCGTCAGAACCTGTTCCTATGATATTCTCAGAACCTATGAGAACCTGTATCATTTTCTCAAAACTTGTATGCATAGAATGACTTATGTCATTCTCAAAACCTATTCTCCTTAGATTGTAACTCTAATACTCGTATAGAATCTGTTCACCTTAGATTGTAACTCTGATACTCGTACAGAAACTTGTTCCTATAAATATTTTCCTTTTATAGTAAATAATCGGGGATATTTATAAATCTCCCCCCTTTTGTCATCAGTACAAAAGGCATGGATCGAACTACTAAAAAGTATTCAATAAAGGCTCAATGAAGTTCAATCAACAAACTTTTGCATGCCATATAAAATATTCAAGTATCCAAAATATTTAATTATTCAACCAAACTCAAACACTTCAAGTCTTAAAAACAGAACTAAAATTGACGAAATAAGGGAGTGAAAAATGAGTTTTATTTTGGAGAGTTTGGGGCTGGAGTAGAGCTTGAAGGGGCTTGAGTGGATAGTGGGACAAATTCTGAAGGGAGTTGGACTAAGGCGAATTTCGATAGCTCTTCCATCTTCAGATCAAATGCAGTTTTGAGGTTGTACAACTTCCTATCCATGTGCTCCATTTGTAGAGCAGCAAAGTTTGCATCTGAGGTCCTGTCTCTCCTTAGTTTCTGAAGTTCAAAATCCATTTTGTCCTTTACTTCATCGACTTCCACATAAAGAGATGAGCACATATCCTTAACTAACTGTTCAATTCCTCTCTGTTTGTGCATGATTTCTCTAAGCAACTCTGAGTTTGTGGCTTCACCCATTTCTTCCTCTGTCTGAATACCAGCATTGGAAGACTCCCCCTAAGTTCTAGCTTGTCTCCCAAATGAAGAAATTGGAGTGTCCTGCAGTGGAAGATCTGAAGCACTCTTACTTGGAGAATCTGCTGTTCCAACAGCATTGATGTCCATTTTCAGATTCCTCCCCCTCAGATGTAGCTTCCTTCCGAACTTTCTCAGCTATATTCTGCAGAATAAACTCAGATGTTTACTTGCTCAATCTGCTCTTTCAAAAACTGTGCTTCTATTGTAGCATCAGTTTGAGTTTCCTTCTTAGACTCCATATGAGTTTCCATCTGATCATCTGACTATTGCACAAGCTTATGTACTTCAGATGGTCTACTAGCTTCTTTGTCCTTTCCCAGGATAATTTCAGTCTTCTTAGTTTCTTCCTCCCATATTTCTTCTTTCTCCTCCTCTTCCTTCTCTTTCTTCTCTTTCTCTTGCTGCTCAATGTGAGCTGCAATCTCATCCTCAACAATTGATCTCACAATTGTATGGATAATTTCCTCAATCTCATTATTACTTGCTAGGGAATCTTCAGATGTTTACTGATCTGACTCAGTTATAATCCTTTCAAGCAACTTCTGGGCTAGTTTTCTCTTCTTCTGACCTGACTTAGTTGACTTGTGAGCCAATATTTTCATCATCCTCTTTCGAGTGGATTCTGAGGATGGTCCTACAGGTGAAGCATCTATAATTTGTTCAGCAGGTGAAGCTTCTATTGTCGAAGGTTCTGCGATTGAAGGTTCAGTCTGAGTAGCCTCTCCTGTTTCAATCTGAGTTAGAGGAAGATCTCTTAGCACCACATTCTTCTCCCTGTCCCTCCATTGACCATCTACAAATTTCTATCCCATCTTCACAAACATTGATTCATCGATACTTCCTTGTGGAATCTGCAGACATCTGAATTTTTAAGGAATTTCTATCTATAGATACTCAAAGATCCTGGTGATCAATGAGCCATATGGCAGCTGTCCCTTGTTCTTCTTGACAATTCTGCACATATGTAGGAAGATCATGTGTGGAAGAGAGAAAGCTTTTCCATTGAGAATGGACCATATGATTTTGGCCTCATAGAGAGAAACATCGGTTTTGGAGGAACCTTTGGGCCTAAGGCAGTTGATGACTACCTTATGTAGAATGATGAAAGTGGTGGTGTTCAATATGAGCTTTGTTTGCTCAATAGAGGTTTGGATTTCCAGAGAGTTCTCTATAGACAGCATCTTCTGAGATCGGAATGGGAGTGAAAGTGGACTGCTCAGAACTTAGAATTTCAGCAAGTTCTGTAGCACTCAAAATGATATTTTGTTCAAAGAATGAGAACTGATTAGCATCTCTAGAGATCATAGAGAAGTTTGAGTAAAAATAGGCAGTCAACTCAGAATAGCATGGAGTATTTAGAGAACAAAGAGTCTGCAGACGCAGATTGGTAAGCAAAGAAAGGATCTGCAAATTATTTTTCTCAAAGTACTCAAAATCAACAGGCCTAATTGCCATGGAGGTTCTGGCGATCAAAGAATTATAGTATGCACAATGTTCTTTTGATCTGAACATCTTGTCTGCCTTTCCTTCCTTGGCTAAGAAATTCATTACCATTCCCTTAAAGTGAGAATAGATCATCTCATCATCATCCTCCCTCAGATGATCACTGACCAGCATAATTTCGGGTCTTACTTCACTCTCAGGTCTTACACCTTCTGATCTTGCTTCAATCACAGCAATTTGTATTTCCTCTACTCTTGAAGGTTCACCAACCTTCTCTTTTCCCTTCCAAGAGGTCTCAGATAATTTAGGCTTATCTTCCTTATGAAATTCTGCTCCCACCTTCGTAGCTTGCCTATCTCAACCTGAGTTAACATCTCACTAAACTTTTGTAATTGTCCATCATCAAAAAATCCATTATCACACAGAAACTCTTGAATGTCATGATCAGCCCTTCCATACATTCTCATCTCCCAATCACATTCGTTAATCCTCTTGCTAACTTTATTCTCTTATCAACAAGAAGATTAGCGATTTGTTCAGGAGTTCTTACTGTAATGTCCGTGATGCGATCCTGAATCCTCTTTTTCCTTCTTGGTGCAACTTCTAGGGCCACGGCAATTGGGGTTGCAGCAACAAGTTCTGATTGAGGGTAGCACTAGTTTCTTCTTCCCTTTGTTCCTCGCCTCCATCTTCTGAGGAACTTGAGAGATCGTACTGGGTTGGAGAGCGTATTGGAGCCCTAGGTCCTCGCATCTCCAATCGACCGAATCGACGAGTACCAGTGGTGGATTTCTTCGCAATTGAAGGATTTTTAGGTGCCATTGAAGGATTCTTGGAGTTAAGTTGAAGGATTTGAGAGATTAAGGGTTTGGGAGTGAAATCGCAGAGAGGATTTCGAGAGAAAAGTTTTTCGAGAGATGATTTTTGTGTGGAGAGTAAAAATTGAAGCTTTGTAAGAGAGGTTTAAAAAGGGACGACGGTTCGGTGCAAGTTTTTTATTTTCAACAAAATAGGAAACCGCCTTTGACAGTTAAGAAATTTGAAATTTATTTCCCAAAAATAAATATTTTGAAAAGATTTGATAAATTAATTTTTGGAAATAAAATATTCGATCAATATAATCACTTCAATCATAATATTTGAAAGAATATTTAAAAAGATTGAGATTGCGCGTACCTTATTTGTTGCCAAAAATAACTACTTACGCGCCAAAAGTTTGAACGATCAAACCTGATGTGAGTGTTGTTTAGGTGATGCCTTCGTTCAGAGGTTTCATTCAAGCATCTGTATCTCCTCAGATGATGCTTTTGATTATCCTCAGATGTTGTGTTTTGCTCAGAAGCAAATTTTAACAAGTCTTGAAGGTAACTTAAATAGGCATAATAGTAACACCCAATTCTTGTCTACTATATTCAAAAGAATTCCTATCGAGGGGCTTTGTGAATATATCCGCTAATTAATGCTTCAAATCAACAAATTGAATATTAACATCTCCATTATGCACATGATCACGAATGAAATGATGTTTAATTTCAATATGCTTAGCTCGAGAGTGTAGAATTGGATTCTTTGTGATGTTGATTGCACTAGTGTTGTCACACTTGATTTTCACGTTTGAGGTTTCAACACCAAAGTCCCTCAGTTGTTGCTTCATCCACAAGATCTGAGCACAGCAACTCCCCAAAGTGACATATTCAACTTCTACAGTTGATAGTGCCACAGTATTTTGTTTCTTTGAATGCCAAGATACTAGCATGGATCCCAGAAGTTGACATGTTCCTGAGGTGCTTTTCCTGTCTAATTTGCAATAGTTTTCTTGACCAAACTTCTTCACAATTTCCTTCGCATACTTCTCTTGATGTATGAAGGTTCCTTATTCTATTTGATTCACTTGAAGTCCAAGGAAGAAAGTGAGTTCTCCCATCATGCTCATTTCAAACTCATTCTGCATGATCAGGCTTGCGGTGCTTGTTTAAGTCCATACAAAGCTTTCTTGAGTTTATAGATATAATCTGAGCTCTTTGGATCTTCAAACCCTAGTGGTTGTTCCACATACACCTCTTCCTTAATGTAGTCATTCAAAAATGCGCTCTTGACATCCATCTAATATAGCTTGAAATCGTTGTAGCAAGCATAGGCTAGGAGCAATGTAATAGATTCCAATCTTGCTACGGGAGCATACGTTTCATCGGAGTCAATCCCCACCTCTTGAGAGTATCCCTTGGCTACGAGTCTTGCCTTATTTCTTGTAACTTTGCCCTAATCATCCAACTAATTTCTGAATACCCATTTAGTTCTAATGATTGGATGATCCTTGGGTCTAGGTACAAGTTCCCAAACTTCACTGAGTTTGAATTGATGTAGCTCTTATTGCATTACTTCAATCCAGCTTTCGTCTGCAAGAGTCTCTTCAATTCCTTTGGGTTCTACTTTAGATACAAGTACAAAAGCATTTATGGCATTCTTGAATTTGGATCTGATTTTGATTCCATCTTCTATATCTCCGATGACAAGATCTGTAGGATGACTGGATTTGTATTTTCAGTTCTTGTTTCTACTGTATTGTTCATCTTCTGGAGAAAGATCTTGGTTTTTGTTCTTAGATAATGTAGCAGTCTGAGTATCATTGATGTTCTGAGTGGCTTCAAATAATGTCGTATCAGAAGTTTGCTCAAATGATGGATTCTTCTCAGATGATGTGGTGATTTCAGCGTCTACCTTCTGAGTGTCATTTCCATCTTCAAACCTCATGTTCATTGATTCTTCAACTGTTCTTGAGTTCTTGTTGAAGACTCTATATGCCCTGCTTGAAGTGGAATATCCAAGAAATACACCTTTGTCTGATCTTTCATCAAATTTACCCAGCCAATCATTCGAATTCTTGAGGATAAAACATTTATAGCCAAATACATGAAAGTATGCGATGCTTGGTTTCTTGCCTTTGTAAAGCTCATATGGGGTTTTCTCAAGCAATGGTCTTAGAAAAACTCGATTTATGATATAGCATGTAGTAGAAACAGCTTCTGGCCAAAAATGAGAAGGAGCTTTGCTTTCAATCAAGAGTGTTCGAGCCATTTCTTGTAAAGATCGATTTTTACTTTCAACTACTCCATTTTGCTGAGGAGTATAAAGAGACGAAAAATTATGTTGAGAACCATTTTGATCACAAAAGTCTATAAAGATTTGGTTTTCAAATTCTCCCACATGATCAGTTTGATGTTGGAAATTGAATAACCTTTTTGTTTTAAACTTTCTTTGAAAAAATTTCAAAATATGAAATGCATCATTATTTTGTGCAAGGAAGAAAACCCAAGTAAATCTAGTATAGTCATCTACTATTACCAGACAATACTTTTTACCTCCAATGCTCTAGGTTCTTGTTGATCCAAAGACATCCATGTGTAAAAGCTGCAAAGCACGGTTAGTGGAAACTTGATTTATTGACTTGTAAGAATTTCTTACTTGTTTTCCATGGGTGCAAGCGTCACAAAGTTTTGCTTGCTCAAATCTAGCATCTAGGAGTCCTCTCACAAGTCTTTTTGAGGAAAGCTTTGAGATTTGTTTGAGACTTATGTGTCCCGGCTTCTTGTGCCAAAGTTCTTAGTCATCTTTGACTAATACTAGGCATTTCACATCCTCAGATAATGTATCCAGAAGATACATATTACCATGTCTGTGTCCAGTGAATGAGCACTTGTTGTGCCGGCTAACACCTGAGCACTTATCCTCCACAAAAGAGATTTTATATCCAATATCACACAATTGGCTAATGCTAATAAGATTGAAATTCAAACCCTTAACCAATGAGACGTCATTAATGAAGAGGTTGCCAATCTTTACAAAATTCTTTGCCAATAATTGTTCTATTGTTGTTGTCGCCAAAGGAGACACTTCCTCCATCAAATTTAGTAAGATTGATGAATATCTTGGAATCTCCAGTCATGTGTCTATAACACCCACTATCAAGGTACCATTTATTTCTTCTTTTCATTGGTACCTGCAAACATCAAAGGAATTTCTTTGGTACCTAAATCTGTTTGGGTCCTTTTGGGTTAGTGGAGTTTGTAAATCTCAAAATATCTCGTGTTGGTCTCCAGATCTTAGGACAATAACTTCTGGAATGCTTTGGATCACTGTAGTTTGTGCATTTTGAGACGTTCTGTCCCTTAGATCTTATAAATTGCTTATCAAAGTGATTTCTATACACTTGTTTCGAAGGTCTTCTTCCGAGTCTTTCTTTTACCTTTGGAAAATCATTTTGCAATTCACTTTCCATTTGAAAACCAAGTCCAGACTTGTTGTAGTGAGGAACTTGTATAGAAAGAATATATTGTAAAGTTTTTGAACCAGAGGAAAAAAATTTATTGATATCTGAAATTTTATTTTTCAAACAATCGTTTTCCTTTTTCAAAGATTCGTTTTCGATTTGCAAATCTTCATTTTTCTTAGAAATCAAATCTGATCTTTCCTTGATTTGAGAAACTTCGCTTTCGAGAAAATTTACTTTATCTTTTTGAGAAATATCATTTTTCTTTAAACAAGCAATTTTCTTTTTCAATTCAGAAAGCCTTTTAAGAGCAATTTTATAATCTGAACACAATTTATCTATATATTCAGATACCTCAAAAGGAATGTCAGTAAAAGTTACATCAGATTCATCCTCAGAGTTTGAGATGGCCATTAATCAGATATTGATAAATTCCTCATCACTTTCACATTCTGTGTCGCTCCAAGTTTCAGCTTTTAGAGTTTTCTTGAATTTCTCATCCTTTCCCTTCTTCTTTAGAAGAGGAAATTTTGGTTTGATGTGCCTCTCTTTTTGCATTCATAGCAAATCACTTCTTTGCTTTCGTCTTTGTCATTAGATGATCGTCTCAGATCATGTTGCTTGAAATCTCTTTTGCCTTTGAAATTTCTACTTTTCTTTGCCATTCTTCTGAACTTCTTGACCAAGAGTGCTAGTTCCTCATCGTCTTCATCCTCAGAATCTGAGACATCAGAATCTGTATTAGATTTCAAAGCAATGGATTTCTTAACTCTCGATTGAGTTTCCTCATTGATTCTTTCATCCTCATAGGATTGAAGAGTTCCAATGAGTTCATCCATGGACAAAGGTGAGATCCTCTGAGTCTCTCGAATGGAAATTTTGATATTTTCCCATTCTTTTGTGAGTGCCCTTAGGAGTTTATTCACTCGTATCGGTCTAAAAACAGGTTGCCCATGATATGTGAGACCGTTCACTATTTCAGTGAATCTGTCGAACATCTCTTTCACTGTTTCATTAGGCTTCATCTTGAAAGCTTCGTACTGTCCAAGGAGTATGTTGACTTTAATCTCCTTGACTCTGTCTGTCCCTTCGTAGGTTACATAGAGCTTGTCCCAAATCGCCTTTGATGAGGAACAATCTGCAATAGCCTTAGCATCTAGAGCATCTCTCTTTGCTAATTCAAAGGCAGTTAGAGCAGTTATAGGAGTGGTGTTGGTGTTGTCCCCTACATTTGATCCTCCTGAAGTACTTGTAGATGGGTTAACGCCTCTTTGAACAACATCCCAGATCTGTGGATCTTGGTATATGAGATATGCCTTGAATTTATTCTACCAATCACTATACTCTTTTCCTTCGAAGTAAGGTGGTCTATTGTTGCTTCCGCCTTCAATCTAGTAGGAGAAAAATTGCTAGCCATAAAGATCGTTAGCTCAGAAGTAATAACACTTCAGTAAAAATATGACCACCAGGCTCTGATACCAATTGATGAGGCAAGCATTATCACCTAGGGGGGTGAATAGGTGAATTTAAGGAATTTTAAGAAATTAATGCGAAATATAAGTAATCTGCTCAGAACTTCGTTCAGATGATATTATCTAGTAAGATCTAAGATTCCTTCAGGAGCAGAACTTCATTCGGACATGCTACTAGGAAGATCTAAGAAACTCTCAGATGCAGCACCGAGCACACAACTACTTTCACAGATATGTAAACAAAGAGATTAAGGGAAAGAGAATGTGCATAGAGGATTTATAGTGGTTCGGCTTTGTTTAAGCCTGCGTCCACTTTTTCACGCTGGTAGCTAATTGGCTGGATTCCACTAGATAATAGCTCAGAGGTTACAGCTCAGTGATCTCACTTGAGTCTAAAGACTTCCTGCCTAACACTCAACACTCGAATGTATAAATATAGATCATGGTGAATATAAAACGTTGAAACTCTCACGATCTTGGAATTTTGAACTCTATTCTCTCTTACGCCAACTCTTTTCTCTTCGGCCTTGAGATGTCCTTTTATACTCCTCCACCTCTAACTACCCATTGCAAGGCCTCCAGAGGATCGCTCTCCAAACTTCCCATTTGGACAAGACTGTATCTCAAGAAGATCTCATAGCCGTTGAGGTCTACAAAGGAAAGTGTTCCCCGGTGGGTCAAATCGCCCATACAATCATGATCCTGGATTTCCATAGATAAAGTTCTTCATTATGAAGGTCACGCCCATCTCCCTTAATCTGTATCCTTGATTGATCTTCAAGATTGAGAATCTTTAAGAATGATCTAGCTCGATTACTAGCCGTTGTGATGATGTAATCTGTCTATTAAATCATCTTCAATTATACCTCTTGATATTCTGATTGTTGCGCAAGAAAAACTCTCTCAGAGCTTGAACCTCATTTCAATGTCTGAGCTCCCCCACTCAACGTCTGAGCTCTTCACAACGTCTGAGCTCGATACAGCGTCTGAGTCTCTCAGAACATCGTCTAAGCATTTCTTTCCAGATTCAATCCTGTGTATTCCACACCTACGGATAATCTTCAAAGTAAGTATTTTATCGCATTAACTCAGATATAAGAGATCATGGATTGTTTTGTCAACTTCAAAATCAATTAGGGATTTTTCTCAACACTCAGGACAAGAATTCTTGGGAAGCCTAATCCTTTAGTTCTTATCGTAGATGACATATTTTTCGATCGTTGGTTATCATCATCGGGTTAGTTTGGTATGCTTCGACAAGATTCAAAATGTAATAAGAATTTCTATAATTTATTGATATTGAATCAATGAATTACACCTTATTGAATTGAAAATCCTGAAGTACAACATGAATTTAGATGAAATCCTAGAAAGCAATAAAAGTTCCCACGCAGGGGAAATGCAGAAATCTAAAGAAAATCATTACTCTTGAGGGCCAGTGCCCATCCCTTCAAGTGGTCCTTCAGTGATCGCACTGATGGAGGTCCCAGCGAACCAACCGGTGAGGTAGGGTATACCATCATCGAAGTCAACGTCCACCACCCTCGACTCTGGCTTCTTGAAAATGCAGGGTGGCTGGTCATTCTCAGAATCATCGGACAAGCTCACCAGAATCGCCTTGCCCTTCTTGCACTTGGGAGCCTTTGGTAGCTGGTCAGTCATAGCTTGGGGCCATTCAGGAAAGATGAGCCCGAGATCATCTTCATTCGGGCGGCTTCAAATGCTTATACCCCTCCAACTACTCTAGCTGAGCGAAAGGTATGATCAATGGGGGGTGGTAAAGGACTTCAACCTGTTCCACCTCGGCCTCCACGATGACCGCGGTCTCGTCCACGGTTTCCCGACCCATGGTATCCTAAACCAGTCATGTGGGATTGTCCCTTCGTCTCGATCGGGGTGAGAATACCTTGGCCTTCCTTCCCAAGACCCGTGCCTGTCTCAAAACCACTACCAACCATGACTTTCACCACCATGATAGCTGCAATAGAAACCTCAGGAACAGGCAATGGCATCTCGAGGGAAGCCTGAACAACATGAACTATCTCAGATAAGTGATAGCTATCCTCCTCGACATGATCGGGCTCTATGTACGAGACCGATGTTGCATTGAAGATTCGGTGATCTTCCTCTCCATAAACTGTGACCAACTTTGCCTCCACTACAAATTTGATCTTCTGATGCAGACTGGAGGGCATTACACCTGCATTATGGATCCATGGCCGTCCCAACAAGAAATTGAAAGCAGAAGGAATATCCAACACTTGGAAAAGGATATCAAACACCAGAGGTCCGATTTGTAGTTCTAGGTTGATCTGGCCCATCACATCCTTCCCCACTCCGTCAAAGGCCCGAACGGACATCTTGGCTGCCTGCATGGTAGATGAATCGATACCCAGCCGTTTCAGAGTAGCCAACGGGCATAAATTCGAAGCCGACCCATTATCAACAAGCACCCTAGCTACATGAGTCTCTTTGTATTTTACTGATATATGGAGTGCTTTGTTGTGGCCATGTTCCTGGACCGGGATTTCCTCATCAAAAAATTCCACCTGATCCTTGAGAAGGACCGCCCCGACAAAGCCCTCTAGCTTATATACTTCAACAGTCTCGGGCACATGAATCTCGCTCAAAACATTCATCAAAGCACCCCGATGCTTGTCTGATGTCTGGAGGAGCTCTAACAATGAGACTTGTGCAGGTAATTTTCTCATTTGATCAACCATACTATACTCACTAGCCTTAATCACAACTAGGAATTCCTTCGCTTCTTTCTCGGCCACCGGCTTGGCCGGTTGATTATCAGCATAAGCTCGCCCTGACCTTGTTATCAGATCAACATCATATAACTAGGGAACCATCTTATCACTTTCATAAGCATAAGGTTGAAGTGATGCCAGCACCAACCCTTCAGAAGCATCGGGTATAACAATCCCAAGGCCATCGTCAGAGGCATCTTCAAGAGGAGGCATGTCAGCTAGCTCGGGATCCAACTTAACTTGTTCATTAGTCAACATTGCAAGCTCTTCATCCCAGTTGATAATGATCTGAGATATAGTGGCCACAACCCTGAACTCATCACTCATTCTAATCATTCATTTCTAACCAGTTCATCCACCTTCCTCTCTACTTCAGAGAGTGATACCACTTTGCCAGTCGAAAAATAACCAGCTCGGACTAAAGCATCAAACACATCATCAAAAGGGACCTTGAAACCTTAAACCCATTTAAATACCGAGGCAAAGACAACATTTGCACTGCCCGAATGATTAGGGAGTGGATTGTTCTAAACATTGGTTTGGTGTTCTTCTCAAGCACAAATGCCCTAGTCTCAAGCAAGTCTTGGATGCGGTGTTTGAGCACAGGACAATCATCGATCGAGTGGCCCTGTTCACCTGAATGATAGTCATACTTCTTAGTAGGATCATACCTTGGATACCTTGCAGGATTAGGACATTAAGGCTCGGAGGACAACAGACCCTTCTTCAAAATAGCCAAGACTTGGGAAAGATTCCTAGGAAGTGGAGAAAAAGCTTGGCATCTTCGTTGATTTATCCTTTGATTCTGTTATTCGAAAGCCGGATGTCTGTTGAGGATCAAACTATACGTTCAGGACCTGAGCCAGAGCCTTCTGCACATAAGTCATGTTGACTTCGGGGATGGGCTCCTTATCTTTCTTAGCAAAACCTCTTACCAAAAGAACCTGACTCACCGTACCATCCCTTCTTGAGTCCGGACTCTATTTCCTCGTCCATTGCAATCAACTGGCTAAAGAACTGGATGGCTATCACCAATATTCGCCAGCAGATTGGTTGCAGAAGGGTGGCCACAAACAATTTCATTAGGTCACGTTCAAGAGGCTCGGGCGTTATCTGTCCCGCCATATTCCTCCAACGGGTAACATACTCTTTTAGGGTCTTACCCTTCTTCTGCTCGACTCTCTCCAGGTCTTCTCGGGTAATAGTCAGATCCAGATTAAACTTAAAATGCTTAACAAAAGCATTGGCCACTTCCTCCCAGGAATCTTTTCGGTTAATCTAGTGGTTAGTGTACCACCTCATCGCAGCATCCTTCAAGCTCGCCTGGAAAGTTTGGACCATCAGAGTTCCGTTAGAGATGTACTTGTTCATCAAGCCCTGGTACATCTCGATGTGCTGAATTGGGTTCGAGGTGCCGTCATACTTCTCAAAGGTCGGCATCTTGAATTTGTTCGGCACTTGCACCCTTGTGTATATGGACAGGTCGATCATAGGGATGCTCTAGGTTCCCTCGACATCACGTAGCCTCTGATCAAGGCTAGCTAGGAGCTTAGCATTTTCATCGTTCGAGGCCGGAGGAGGTATGATATTAGATGGAGGAACCTTGGCCGCAGGTTCCTTCGCCGCAGGAGGTATGCTAGCACTAGTCAAAATAATGTCATCCAGCATGGACGGATCAACATCCACTACAGAGGCCTTGTCAACACAAAGTCCTTGGCAGGTCGAGAGTGGGACCTCCGATTGAGAACCGAGACTGGCTTGCTTGTTACTTGGACATGAAATCATTCATCATCTTGGACATCATGTTAGCAATCTGGTCATTGAGGGTACCCATGTGTTCTTTCAGCTTCTCATCCACAAGAGCGGCGATCTTAGCTTCGTCAGCCTTTGCTCTCGTTCTCGATCGAGTATTATACGGGTGTGGGGGATCCATAGTAAATTACCTACAAAATTAAAAATCAAGATGAGTACAATGAGTGAAAATTGTGAGCCGGTCCAAGACACCCATCTAGACTCAAAAAAATGAACTAAAAACGACCAAGGGACTGGCTCGGGCAGTTTTCCAGTTTCGTTGGCTTTCACGAGAAAATTCATATTAATTCGTAGAGTGATCAAAACGATGCAAAACTTTATGAGCATAAGACGGAGACATGGATGAACAACTCTAATGTTTTGAGCTTGGGGATATTTCACACGAATCAATATATTTTAATACTTTTTTCTGAAAATTTTGTCCAGAAAATTGATTTGTCCGGTTTGTGTTTTAAGGATAAATGGGCCATCAAAAATGGGAATTGATGCCCCGAAATTTGTAGATCACTAGTTCAAATCTCATCCTACAACTTTTATTTTTTGGTCCAGTATAAAAAAATGATTCACCCATGGAAATTGGTGAGATGAGTCTGATGTCAGTAAATTTCTGAAATTCCTGATTATTTTACTCTCATGAATAAGTTGGTAATAAAATGAAAACAACCTGGATTAATTTCAAAATTTTACACATGAAATCTCAAGATATGACAAACGCTTTTCATTCTTTGGCTGAGAGCCAAAAATATCTTGAAGATACTCGAAAAATTCACATACCAAAGAAAGGTCATCTAGAAACAGTAATATCCATAATACATATCCCAAATGAAAACGACTCAAACATGAAACATAAAGACTCTAACTAACTCGAGCTATAGACTTATGGGGGATAGCACGAACCTTGAGCTTCTTGTTTTTGTCCTCACTCTTCTTGGCCTCCTTTTTGGCTTTGGTAACTTTCCGCTTGAGGTGATTGATCTCAAACCGCTTGGTGTCTTGGACGGCCGCTTGAGGTATCATCGGAAGCCAATCTTTCGGGATGACATGCCCTTGAATGTAGCTCACCAAGGCATGATAAGTCTTGACCTTCCCTATGTGAATCCTCCTTGGCAAAAGTAGCTTCATCGGCTGGCATCTCTCCAACAAAGCATGAGGAAGTGTGATATGCTCCTCAAATCTTCGGCTTCCCATAACGAAGTCGATGCGAACTTCCACGTTCTTCGAACTCGGAGGAATTAACTGTACCACTCCATACTATCGTGTCACCCTAGTCGGATAATACTCGGTGATGCAAGAAACTCCCAAGAGAGGAACGGGTGCTCCATCTCGACCCATACACCTAGCCTCCTCAACTTTAAACCAAGAAGCATTCCATAGAAAGGTCACAGGACTCGGGTTTGCTAACAAAACTAGCCATTGGGAATAATGATATTCGAGAACCCAATCTTATTCATTCTTAAATTTCAAAAGTGGATGGTCAAGCTCAGTGATTTTCGAGATCTCAAGAAGGTCCCCAAATTTAGCAAAGTGAGAAAGGAACCAAACTTGAAGAATCTCGGGTGAAACACAAAAAGTCTTATTTTGGTTCATCTTAAACTTTGAAAGAGAGATGAAGGTTTCTACCAAAATGGCATTAACAAAGTTTTTTTCGTTGTTTACCTGCTGCACCAAAGATGCGATCATGGGGTCGATCGCATTTTTTTTATGTGGAAAAATGATTGAACCAAAAAATAAAAGGATAAAAATTTTGGCTCTATCATATTCAAAGGGAGCTTTTGCAAAACACAAGTCTAAAAATGCACTAGGACAACTCGCTCGGTTGGCCTTCAAAACCTTAGCCACTTCATCTCGACTGATATTCAAATACTCAGACAAAACCAAGATCGGATCCTCTCCAATTGGCGGGCTAACTAATCCCGAGTCAAGTGACTTTTCGATAAGAACACTATACTCTTCTAAAGTTGGAGTTAGCTCGTACTTACCGAATATAAAAGTGGTGGTCCTCGAGCTCCAAAAATGCGCCAGCGCATGGATGAGGCCGAACCGGAGTCTAAGGTCAATCAGGGGGAGCATCCGGCCTATGCGGAATCTGACTATCTCTCGGTCATCTTCATGTAATTCGCTCCACCATTTTTTCAATTGATCTTTCGCCGAAACAATGACTCGAACTTCCCCCATAATATATAGCTCAAGACACTCACAAAATCACCTAACAAAAGTCATGGACTGACTCAAAGAAATAAGTAAAAGTCGAAGAAAATACCACTTTTTAGTAGAACCGAATATGCCAATCACAAAGACATGCACAAGAAATGTTTCATGAGGTTCAATTTCTATCTAGATGGCTTGACAAAGGTGGAGCCCCAAGGATGTCTGGACCGAACCACCTTAGCTTGTGATTGAGTCGTGATCCCCATAGACATCCGGCTCAGCCAAGTAACAGCCCCCATCACATGGCTAATGACGAGGGTAGTAACTCTTGGCATCGATTTGAAAAGTTCGGGACTTGATAAGGGAGACTCGAGCCAAATGGCAATAGCCGGCATGTCCCTAATCAAATACCATCATAAACCTAGCCATTCAGGTTCAATGGCGGGTTGTGTGTGCTAAGTGTAAATGTAAAAATAGTAAAGACATGCATAACAGTTTATAACAAAGCAACACTTCAATATAAACCCGAAACACATACATTCCAACACCAATCTGCATGAAAAGGGGTTAGCAAGGACTACACCCCTCATCACTCTGAGCCTGCAAAAACATTTAACAGCTTATAGCATGAGTCTCAATCAAGATCGCCAAAAGCAAATCATCCATGGAATTTTCTTTAGGCCTAAGTCCGCTAAAGGTTTTAATTATTTCGAAAAATTCAAGTAATCCAATTAAGTCTTGATTTTTTTTTCAAAAAAATTAGAAACGTTCCCCAGTGCAGTCGCCAAGCTGTCGCGACCTACAAAATTTCAGTTAAGACCTTAGGCTAATGGATTATCAGGCTAATTAAAGACTAACCTAATACGGACTCTCCCAAGCCCTACCAAATCGTAACTTAGGTTTATTCATATGATTTTAACTTTGGAGTCGCCGCTAACTATTTTTGGTAGGTTGGTTAGAAACCTAAATAATATAGCAGAAGAACTATTTTATTCCTACAAGTCAGAGATTAAAGATTCGGGGACTTGGTTACATTAACTAATTAAAGCTAATGCCTTTTCGGTACCTTAATTTCATGGAATATCCTAAGTCGGCAACTCAAACTTGATTGAGTTCAAATGAGGTGTTTTTCATTATGTTTTCACTTTCTTAGAATGAATGCAATGCATGACATGCAAGGACTATGCTAAATGCCGAATTTATATTACTAAATTAAACATGCAAAATTACATCAAATCAATGTAAGACACACATACAAACAATAGACATGCAAAGACCACATAACATGCAAAGACAATATGATACGCGAAGATTATACCTAGCCTAAATATCATGCAATTTTTTATTCAAGCAATTCAATCATGCAATTAAACTAACCTAACATGAGTATCCTAAACATGGTACTAATGCCATGGCAAGATAAAGTATAGACAGGCAAGACATATAGTATGCAAAAATGACATGGCATAAGAACACTTAGCATGCAATTTTTATTTTTAAAACATGGAAGGACATGACTTATGATACTCAAAAATTTAATGCAACATGGACATGCAAATGAGCAGATTTTTTTTAGATTTTTCTAGCAATTAAAATATGCAATGTGACACAAGAAAACTCAAAGATATGCAAATGATATTTTTTAAATATGGAATGCAGGATATGATACTTGAAAATACGAAATGAATATGTAAAATATGCAGACATAAAATTCGAAAATATGCATGAAGATGTACCAAATTTCACTGAGATTTTTTCATCTTTTTGGACGCAATTTTCGGCCAAATTAGAATAATCTTGATTGGATTCTCTTGACTTTCAATTCCAGAATAAACTTAATGAGATAAAGTTTCTTCCAAAATATTTAATTAGATATAATTTCTAGGAAACTATATCTTACTAAATTTTTTATGAATTTTTAAGTCTATTAGAGAATCCACACACAAAAAAGACAGGAAATCAAATCAAGCAAATCCAAGATAACAATCAAAGCAAACCAAGCGGCTTCTATCTTGTAGTTTTCGAAAAAAACATATCCCTAAATCTAAAATCGGCTTTTGAAAGATAGCTAATCGGATCTAAATGGTGATAGATCGGATTGACTGTCTTTCCTGTCTTTTCTAAACTGGAGGATCGTTCCCGAATGGCGACGGGAAGAATCGTCCAATTTTAGAAAATCCGTAGCCTATTAAGAAAGAGACTTTCTTAATTTATATTTAGGTTTTGAATATTCAGAAAAATCATGTTCAATTAATCCAAGTAAACCCCCCTCCCCCCCCCCCCCCCCCCAATTTTCAAAAATGATGGTAAAATAAGGGTTTTGATATGCAAAAATTGTCCTGTGAATTTTTTCGAAAATTCAGTGTTTCATTCCCAAAATCAGTAAGCAAACAGCATTGTAAATGTGCAAAAAAAAAAAAGCATCTAAATGTAGCAAAAACTAACCTTTAATCTCCCGCAAAAATCTGCATGATTAGTGATCATAAAACATGCAAAACGACCTAGATTCGGACAAAACAGCACCCAAACAGTGCAGGAACAGCATCAAAACAGCATTTTTTTTTTTATCACAAATCAATCTTAATAAATGTAAGGGTATTGACTTGATTCGTCGGGTGAGATTTGGGCCGAATTTGAGCTAGAAAACCTGCTAGACAGCACCGCGAACACGAGCTAACGAGCTGGTCGTGCGGTTATAGGACACAACACTTCGGTGAAAAGGCAGCACGGTGGTGGTCATGGCTGAGCACGGCAGACCACGGCGAGCCAAGGAGGCTGCTGGACGGAGGCTGAGGCGGCTGGAACACGATGGGATAGTGGCGGCTCGTGGTGGCCCATGGCGGCTCCGCGGCGTTCTCGGTCGTGGGGATATGCTCTTGGCCGAACCTCTCTCGAATTGCTCTCTATTTTTTCTGAAAGAATTTTCTGAATCTCCCTCTCTCAACCTTGCTTATAATGAGGTGTATATATATAACAAGGGTTAATAGTAAGCAGGATTTAATCAAGGCCGTCAGTTGAGCAACTCTAGATAGGATAACAGTCGTAGGAACGAAATTTCTGATCCCAGAAGATTCCTAACGGACTAGGACTCTTATCAAATTCGGCCACATAAGGGAAATATAGGGGCCAGCCGAAAATTGCTTCTTAACAGGCTTAGGTTGCACAAACTTAGGCTCAAATCGGCTCTAATTAACTAAATAGGTAATTAATTAAAAGCCTCGACATTTAATTGAGCAAAAAATGGGCTGAATTAAATTAAAATTAGGTCCAAGGCCCCTTAGAAAATTCGGCACATCCACTCTAGCCTTGGCATAATTTTTCATGCTGAGTCTGGTCCAGCCGTATGTCAATTCAAGTTCATCCTCGCTCTGCCGTCAATCCAATGCAAATGAAATGCAATGCATGTTAAATAAAATATGAAAAATGATTCAATTATTTTTTGCTAAAACTAAGATTAGTTCTATTTTTTTTTATGCAAATGAAATGATTTAAGGAAAATCAAAATTTAGGTGTCAACAGCGTTTAGTTGCCAAAGGTTGCACCCCGACCTATGGTGTTGATTATAATGGTACATTCTCTCCAATCGCAACCCGTTCGTGCTTTCATCTCTCTTGCTGTCTGACATGATTGGACTCTCCATCAGCTTGATGTCAAGAATGCCTTTCTTCATAGAGACTTGGAAGATGAGGTATATATAGAGTAACCCCCGGGGTTTATTGCTCAGGGGAGCCTACTGGTGTTTGTCGCCTACACAAAGCATTATATGGGTTGAAATAGTCTCCTCGTGCCTGGTTTGGCCGTTTCAGTGATGCAGATGGTTTGATTTACAACGTTCTACCGTGAACCATTCTGTGTTTAGCTCCACTTTCCCCACGGGGTGTGTGCTCCTGGTTGTGTATGTGGACGATATTATCATCATTGGTAGTGATTCTTTGGGCATACAAAAGTCAAAATAGTTTTTATAGACAAAGTTCAGCACAAAAGGTATGGGTTGTCTACAGTATTTCTTGGGCATTGAGGTGGCCTACTTGCGTGATGGTATCTCATTGTCACAGCGAAAATATGCTCTGGATATTCTCAGTGAGGTTGGTTTTCTTGGAGTGAAGCCTGTCGATACTTCAATGGATCCTAATGTGAAGCTTGATGCAGAACATGGCAACTTACTTCATTATCCGAGTAGGTATCACAGGCTAGTGGGTAAGCCCAACTATTTAACTGCCACCCGACCAGATATTTCTTTTGTTGTTAGCGTGGTTAGTTAGTTTATGAGTGCTCCTCGCACTACACATTGGGAGGCGGTGCTACGTGTTATTAAGTACTTGAAGGGAGTACTGGGTAAAGGGCCCCTATTCAAGAATCATGGACATCTTAGTGTCATTGGCTACTCTAATGCTGATTGGGCTGGGTGTCCTATTGATAGGAGATCCACTTTTGGCTACCGTGTGTTCTTAGGAGGCAATCTTGTGAGTTGGAAATGTAAGAAACAACAGGTTATGTCTCGACCAACTGCAGAGGCAGAATATCGAGCCATGGCTCATGTGACTAGTGAGTTATTTTGGTTGAGGATGTTGTTATCCGATTTGGTACCGCTCTCGTGGCCCATACTGAAACAGTGCTTTACCCCTAGATATCCAGTCAACTGCTACGCCTCAAAGCATAGCTGAGCCATTTCCTTTTATGATACTAAAAAGCCAGGAAACTCAAATAAGGTAAGGAAAGAAATATTTTCACCACCTATAGACGCTTTACACCCAATCATTCCGGATAACGCTTGCATCCTCTATATTACCGCGGCTACTGGCATAGAGTTAGCCGATGCTTATTCCCCAGAAACCATCATTGCTTCTACTCTAAGAGAAGAAGTTCACGACCTACCCACCTATGTCGGTTTCGGGTACAGGTACCCTTTTGTTGAAGGTCGTTCGAGCTTTTCTTGGGAGTATGGCATAGGTTACTTCAGCGCCATAGCGCCTGGTACTCGAACATTGGTTCAGGGCATTTTCTCTACCCCTTCTTACCTTGAAAAAGTAGGGGCACTTGGCGTCCTTGAATCGATAACCATCTTTCGCCTAACCTAGCGTCCTCCGTCCCTCGGAACCAATAAGGGCTAGTACAGGAATATTCACCTATTGTCCATCGATTATGCCTTTCGGCTTGATCTTAGGCCCTGACTCACCCTCCGTGGGCAAACCTTGCGGAGGAACCCATTGGGTTAAGTCCCGCAACGAGCACAACCCTCGTGTTTTGTTGCCACCATTGAGTTTGGAAACCTGAATAGACTGCCGGTGATAAGCCAGAGGAAAGTGAGGATGATGTCAAGTCATCATGCCCCTTATGCCCTAGGCGACACACGTGCTACAATGGCCAGGACAAAGGGTCGTGATCCCGCAAGGGTGAGCTAACTCCAAAAACCCGTCCTTAGTTTAGATTGCAGGCTGCAACTCGCCTGCATGAAGCCGAAATTGCTAGAAATCGCCGATTAGCCATACGGCGGTGAATTCATTCTCGGGCCTTGTACACACCGCCCCAATAGGAGCAAGAGTAATAATACAAGTTATAATGCTACAGCGTCTGGTGTAGTAAGGAAAATCATACGAAAATAAAAAGAGGGGATCCCTCTGTTTGATTTGATTCATAGCCATCATTGTTAAGAACAACTGATATCCAATGAGAATTTGCACGTAGCTTCTGGTCTTTGACATTAAAAAAAAGGTCGTAATAACAAAAGGGACTTGTGAGAATTTCGTCCTAACTAGTAGAACAAGAAAGACGCTGAATTTTTCCCCAGCAGAACCAAACAAAGTAAAAGGACTCTTGAGACTTGTTTGCTTGGTTCTAAACATTTGGAATCTGTGTTTTTTTATGGATTTCCATTTCCAGTATTGCTCCCATAGGACATCTAATATCAGAATATGGATCAAATAAAAAATATTCTTTTTTAGGTGGTCGTCGAGAATTGAATAGTATAACATAGGAAGATCTTTTATCCATACCGAATCCAAAATTGGATTCCTGATCCAACCCCTTTACTTTTCTTTTTTATTTTTTTTCTCCTTCTTTTTCATTCTTGTTTTTGCTATAACCTACCACCTTCCTTGTACAATCATCTGATGACATATCATTTGTTACTCAAGCTGACATTCTCGCTTCCGTTTCGCCCACTCCTGCTCTACGGGTGCTTCCCTCTAAGGCAGAACGCTCCCCTACCGATGTATTTTTACAACCCACCGCTTCGGCAGATCGCTTAGCTCATGGACCAGACCAGTTCAAAGAAATAAAGTTTGGTAAAGATACATGTACTTGATGCCCCGCCCAAGAAAGAGGCCCAAGTCTTAGTAGCCATGCTAAATGGTGATTCAACATAGATTCTACATCTTGGAACCAAGCCAATTTTGGAGCAGCTTTGTGATCATGGAACCAACCAGTAAAAAGCATTAAGGCTGTAAAGACTAATGCACCAATTGCGGTACAATAGAGTTGTAATTCACTAGTTATTCCAAATGCTCGCCAAATCTGAAAAAAAACCATAGGTTATTTGTATTCCTCGGAAACCCCCACCCACATCGCCATTCAATATTTCTTAGCCCATTATTAGCCAAACCACATGGGCACTAGGTCCAATGTGAGTAGGGGTCACTTAGCCAAGCTTCATAATTGGAAAAACGAGCACCATGGAAATACATGCCACTCAGCCAAAGAAAGATAATGGAAAGTTGGCCAAAATGAGCACTAAATACTTTTTGAGAGATCTCCAAATCATTGGTATGGCTATCGAAATCGAGAGCATCAGCATGTAAGTTCCAGATCCAAGTGGTAATATCAGGGCCCTTAGCTATTGTTCCTGAGAAATGACCCGGTTTGTCCCATTCCTCGAAAGAAGTTTTTATGGGATCCCTATCTACCATTCCTCGAAAGAATCGAGTCCTAGACAAGCAAACTTCATTTTAATAGCCGGCACAGTAACAATGAAAATGGCTCCTTCTTTAGTGAGATTATATGAACAAATGCATGAACCCAAATATGTTATTGCTATGGGAGCATGCAGAATTATAGGAGGGATGTTCAGTACCGATTTTTATAGTACTGTTCGAGGAGTCGATAAGCTAATTCCTGTAGATGTCTATTTACCAGGCTGTCCACCTAAACTAGAGGCAATTATAGATGTGCAAGAGCTAAAGTAGCCCATAATAATATTGTTATTATAAAAAGAAGAAGAAGTCGAGTTACAAGAAAAATGCCTGATGCTACCATAGTAGCGGCATGTATAAGAGTCGAAATAGGAGTAGGACCTTCCATGGCATCAGGTAACCATACATGAAGGGGGAATTGTGCCGATTTAGCAACTGCACCGGCAAATAAAAGAAAGGCACACAAAGTAAGAAATAACAAAGGAACCTCATTATTAGAAATCAAGTTATTGAATATTTGGAACAAATCCCAGATCGATCTAAACCAGCCCACTTATTATGTATACGATTCAACATACCAACTATTAAACAACTTATTAGAAACACAAGACAGCCAATCAGAAATGTCACGAAATCCCCCACTCTTGGGGGATGTCCTCAGTGTCGAGGAACTTGTTCGCCACCTATTTTCACTGTTCAACTCTTTGACAATATAAAAAAATCAAAAGCTCTGCCCTCCCTCTCTATCTATCCAAGGGATGGAAGGGCAGAGACCTTTGGTGTCCCCTCCAATCATGAATTGGGGTTGGGGCCTCACAATCACTAGTCAATATGCTTTTCTCTCATGCCTTTCTTCGTTCATGGTTCAATATTCTGGTGTCCTAAGCATAGAGGAACCACACTAATCCATCCCGAACTTGGTGGTTAAACTCTACTACGGTGACGATACTGTAGGGGAGGTCCTGTGGAAAAATTGCTCGACGCCAGGATGATAAAAAGCTTAACACTTCTCATTCTTATTACTACTTCTTCATATATATTAAAAATAAAAATAAAAGGAAAAGGTCATTTTATTCAAAACCCCCAATTCTGAAATCCCTTCTCTCCCACTTCACACCTCGGAACGCACCCTTACTATAGAGAGAAAGGCGCTTTCACATCTTCTTAACCTGAAATGACTGGGGAGAGGAACGGTTTCTCTTTTTAGGGTACTCCCGGGAACAGATCCAGTGGAGACGAGGCATGGCCTATAGCTCAGAGGATTAGAGCTCGTGGCTACGAACCACAGTGTCGGGGGTTCGAATCCCTCCTCGCCCATAACCGGCCCAAAAGGGGAAGGACCTTTCCCTATGGGGGTAGGAAAATCATGATCGGGATAGTAGACCCAAGGTTATGGAACTTGGGTGTGGCTCTTTTGTCGAAATTAAATGGCCTTCCGTTTTCTTTTTTTTCTCGTTAAGGGTTGAAAAATGAAATGTAGTACGCCCCGTCCTATTTTATTTTGTTTTACGCCCCGTAACTCTTCCTCAGCCAGGCTTGGTCAAAATAGCAGAGCAAGTCAAAATATTAGTAGCATAGCAAAAATGCGTTCCTCTTTCCAACTCCTTTCATTGTAAAGGAAAGAAAAAGGAATAGCATATTCTAGATTTACGACTTCTCTCAAATATCAAACAAGAGAAAGAAACAAACATAAAATTATTCATGGATTTACCTAGTTCAGGTTATAGACCAAGAAAGGTTTTTTTTATCTTCGAAACCCATTAGGGGCGGGTTGATTTGATTAGGAGCAAGTTCGAAACTGACTGGAAAGGCCATAATAAAGAAAAAGAATGGATATGCCAGCAGAGGACCCTGCTCGAAACCCATTGTCAATGGATTTCACTACCATTCCCATTTTCGGGCAACTTTCACGCTTTCCTTTGCCACTGCATGACTAGATCAGATCTCACAGACAGACAAAAAGACAACAAAAAAAGATGAAAATGCGGTTTTGGGATTCATGCAATAAGAAGGAAGAGTCAGCCGCTGACGAGACTGCTAAAAAGAGTGTTTTGAACTTCATTCCCGTTGTTGAAAGACCAGGGAAGACAAGCAAAAAGTCTTTGAGCAAAGAAGTTGTCCTTGGATATGTGACCATCGAAATTCCGCCAGTTGGTTTATTAAGCGGAATAGATAATATGAATGTGGATTAAAGGTGATTATAAGTCGTATTTTAATCCATGGCGTGATGGAGTATTGGACAAAAGGTTGGTGATCGCGCGAGGGAGGTTTGAACTAATGGGACCGTTGGATGTCAGCTTTGGTTTTGGGTTGGCGTACGAGTGGTCCCGGAAACTGAGCTTGAACAAAACACCCTTGACCAAACCCACTTAAGTCCCTATATAAATCTCACCCTACTCTCTCTCTCCTCATTTGTTTCTTTCTCTTCTTCTTGTGGAACACTCACCCTCCTCCGCCCACCTCCCACTTGGCTCCCTCTCCCTTTTTACGACCCCGACGCCCTTTTGCTGCCCTTGTCGATGAACCAGTAGCTCCGACAGCCACATGGGCTTCCTCGGCCTCACCCTCGACGACCTCAACTCAGCCTCGCCATCCCGTCCTCGACAGCCTGCCCTTCCTCCTCCCGGCCGCACGCTACCAAAGAAAAGAGTGGCGGTCCGAACTCATTTTTGTAGCAATTGAGCCCTCATTCTCTTCGTGGACGACTCTAAGGCAAGTGTCTTTCTACCTTCATCCCTTTTCTGTCCAATCATAGTTCGTTTTAGCTCAGATTGTCCGAATTAAAAATGGGTATCTTGGAGCGAAGTTCGAATTGCATGGAAAAGGAAAACGGCTTTGTAAGGACAATCCATTGCTTAAACTAGCGCCCTTGGGTCTTGGGCAAGTTAGGTCTGAGGTTTGATCGTTCTGATTTTTGTTGAAACCAGGTGAATTGAAGTTGGATACCAAAAAGGGGTGGTTTGGCCGTGAGCTAAAGGGGGAAAAAGGACGATCCAAGCTCCATTTCGAGGCGATTCGAGCTCCATCTTCACAAGCTGAGGACTTTAGGCAAGTGGATTTCTAGCCCTACCACTAGCCTATCCATTGATCGCTCGATTGAGCGCAGAAAATAGGTTTAGTCGAGGGTATTCTGAGTCGAAAGTGTGTTTGTTTGGATGGGAAACTGCTTTGTGTGTGGTATTATGTCGTGTGGTTTGAGTAGGCGTGGATATTGTCATGATGTGTGGGTGTCTGGCCTTGAGGCCGTTCAGGTGTGTGGTGTGTCTGATGCTTGGTGGTCTAGAATGGTCACGTCGAGGTGTCAAATGCATTACATCTAAGAATCGAAGCACGTGTGTGATCGTCTGCTTGTTTGGCGGAGTTCAGAGATGGAAGTGCGTGTGTGAATTGTGTGGCTGAGGATGGTTGGGCTATATGTGAAAACATAACGAACCGAGAGGATCCCGTCGGCCTGTGTCCCAACGAGAACGAGATAATTGTTCGCCTGTGTCCGGACAATTTCCCCGTGGGAGCCTGATGGAATTCGGGAAGTCCACGGATTGTTTGCCGTTGGAATGGTCCCGTAGTAGAGAAAATCGAGGCTTGTGTCCCTTGCGATTGATATGAGACCTGTGTCCCTCGCGATTGATATGAGACATGTGTCCCTCATGGTTCCCATGTCCGGTGTCCTGTGGACGATAAGTTGGGGTAAAACCCAGAATCGAGGCATGTGTCCCTCGGATATAAATGAGGCATGTGTCCCTCATGAAGCCATAGCCTGTGTCCCATGGTACTCAGTTCAAAAGTGATAACGGAAAGTAAATAGTGAATCATGTGTGTGGGCCCATACGTGTGATGGTCTTGTGAAGGATGGAAGTCGTCGTTTGTGATGCGTGGGGTCATGGTCGAGTCTCATCTACTTGCTCGTGGAATAGTGCGCATGGTTTGCCTGCTGAGTTTGCTTGAGTTGGGTATGAATTTGTCCGAGTTAGGTAAGTTCTGCTTGATTGAATGAGATATAGATAGTTTAGTCGTTAGGCTAGACATCGTTTTTGCTGAGCTTCTGCTCACCCCTTGTTGTTATCACTTTTTCAGATCCACAGGTTCCTGCACCTTCCGACGATAGGTTGCTGATGGAGATGAAGCTAACTTAGTACTCGAAGTAGAGTTTACTTTTGTATTCCTCCTAGCGTAATTGCGTTTTACTTGATTGAACAAAGAACAGGTGTAACTAAACAGGTTACCTATATATGTAAAACCAGACGCTTTTGGCCCTGTGTGGCCTTTGTGTGCTATTTCTCGCATGTTATACAGGTTAGCGAACCATAATAAGGCCATACCTTTAGGCGGCGTGCCTGCCTTTCCTTTTTCGCATGCACTTGTCTTTCTCTTTTGAGTGGCCCACTGCTTGTTTTTAGATGGATTAGCTTTCGCATGCGCCCTCTATTATCTATATAATAAGATATTAAAACAGAGCTCGCTAGTGTCGGATGATGCCCTGGGACGTCAGTGGCTCTGGTCAAGGGATCGAGGACCCCGTCCCTAACAGGATAAGTGTGAGAAGAGACCTTTCAAAGTCAGTCCCTCAGGTCGGTACTTCCATGACACAATCTGTCTAGTGAACTCCTTATTCTTGATCTAGTTGTCGTGACAATAAAAAAAAAAGATATTTCCTTGTTTCAAAATATTTTATCTTTGCCGTGAATCATTGGGTTTAGACATTACTTCGGTGATTTTTAATCGTTTCAAAATGGCAGCAACATACCCCTTTTTCTGATTTATTTCTATCAAAGAATCATAAACGGTTGATTCCCACACGATACACTTTGGATCAAAAGAATTTCACTAATTCCAACAAATTTTCCTTTTTTGAATTTGAAACTCGCTCAAATTGGATAGGAGCGCAAACCATGTGATTGAATAAGTCCTCCTCTATCTTTTGTGGGTCAAGAACTCCTCCTTCCCCTTCTTTAAACTCCGATTCGTATTTTTCATAGAGTCAATCTAGTCTTTCACAATAAAGTAATAGATGGAACTGCCATTAAAAGACTTATTAGCATATTAATAGATCACTTCAGAACGGCATATACATCACACATTCTGGATCAAGTAAAGACTTTGGGTTTCGATCGTTTCAATTGTAATTACAATTTTTTTAAGCTTATCAGTCAATGAAATCGTAGGACTCTGATTCGTCAGAAAAAGGCATGATAGCTACTTTTTTCTATATAACAGGATTATTAGTTCTTTCTTCTATATCGAGGATCATCGAAATAAGCAAGAATACTATTTCTACGTAAAATGCATTTATCGGTAGTTCTATCTACCATTATACCTATAATGATTGGCCATACTATTGCTATCCATAATGGAAGGGAGCATTTGCCTATTTATATAACAGATCGTATGGTAGGCCATAAATTGGAAGGATTTTCACCAGCTATAAATTTCCTTGGACGTGCGAAAAATGATAATAGATCTCGTCGTTAACATTAACAACATGAATAAGTTATTAAATAGATGATCAGTGATCATGAGTAAGAGGTGAACCTTATGACAAAGAAGAGAAATAAGAACCCATATGGAGAAGTATATGATTTAGGTCAACATATATCTATGTCTGCTCACAAAGCACGAAGGGTAATTGATTAGATTCGTGGACGTTCCTACAAGGAAACACTTATGATACTCAAACTTATGCTTTATCGCGAACTTAGCATGCCATCTTGAGCTCCCTCAGTTCTATGTTGTGATAACCAGTCCGCTATATATATTGCTTCAAATCCAGTTTTTCATGAGCGCACAAAGCATATTAAAGTAGATTGCCATTTTGTGCGAGAAAAAATTTAGAATAAGGAAATAACAATTCAATACACACGGACCGAAGACCAACTTGTTGATCTTTTCACTAATTGCAAGGTAGTAGAGTGATTACTTTGTGTAACAAGTTGGGGCTCTTTGATTTTTATTCCCCAACTCGAGGGGGAGTGTTAAAACGTTAATTATTGAGTTTATTATTAGCAAGGGTAGTTTAATCTACTTCATTATTAATTCGTCCTAATGCTCACTATATATGTTGATGTAATCCTTAATTATTAATATCATTCTTCTCTCTTTCGTTTACAAAGATGATTAATCAAACAGATGATGCTGCATTTGTAATCCTAGTGAATTGATGCGATATTGATGAAGTCAGTTATTAATGATTGCTATATATAACAGACGCATGAATGAAGTAACCTCATCAATTAACTATCGGTGCCGAAGATGTCACCTCATTGGATTAGTTATCCGAAATCGTCAGATTCAGAGATTGATTATAGTGAGAAGACGAACAGAAATGGTTTAAAAGTTGATGATTTGTCCGAATAACTCAGCTCTAGTAAGATGATCCACATTTATCTCTCCCCATTGATCGAGCTAGTAGTAGACCTGTCAAAATAGGTCTCTAACCTTTTTTTGAAAAATGACTCAACCATTTGATTTGAGGAAAAGTGACCATGATATAAGTTTAAAATTTGATTGAAACTTAGCATGAACAGAGCGAGTTTGCAAATAAATAAGTGGCATGATAGAAATTAAAACACTTACTTTCCCAACTACCGTGATGGCAAATACATAGACATATACATGAGGCATGGGGCTCAATTTTTACTCTAACTCGGATTTCGTACACGCTCAAATTCGACACATAGTTTAAAATCGCACTAATACCCAAAAAAAATCCCAATTTTAGCATATGTCCCAATTATATCCAAAACTTATTTTTGTCTCATAAAAAACCCTCAACTTTTACTTTTGTCCCAATTCTACCGGTCTAATTGCTAAAAAAAC
Source organism: Lenwebbia sp. NSW1173648 (assembly GCA_029784005.1). NCBI lineage: Eukaryota > Viridiplantae > Streptophyta > Magnoliopsida > Myrtales > Myrtaceae > Lenwebbia > Lenwebbia sp. NSW1173648. Next base: position 7,312,046 of record JARCGZ010000011.1, read on the forward strand.
CCTCAACTTTAGCATCTGTCCCAGTTATATCTGAAACTTTTTTTTGGTCTCATAAAAACCAATCAACTTTTACTTTTGTTTCAATTCTACCACCATAAGACTTCCGTCCACAATTACCATTAGTTAATTTTACGTGGCTTGAATTTTCTCGCCAAACTTACCAATGAATCTTCAAATTTCGAAAACAGCAGGTTTCAAGGACGACAAGATTTGAGATTGTTCGTCCAAATAATCAGATCTCCACGTCTAGCTATTGTTTGGGCTGTTGAGTGTCGAGGAGAATCCGAAACACGCTATATTGAGTGGCTATGTATCTCTCGGCAATGTATAGGGTAAGCAGACAACGGTAGAGAAGTTGGGTTTTTTTTATAACAGCTTTGCTGAGGTGTAATTCATTAACGAAGTGGAAATGTCACGTAGGATTAATTACGATGATTTTTAACGAAAGGTTAACGATGGTATAATCGGGACAAAAGTAAAAGTTATGAATTTTTTATGAGAAAAAAAAAAGTTTTGGATATAATTGGGATACATGCTAAAATTGCGAGGTTTTTTTGAATTTTAGACCTTAGAATTGGGATAAAAGTATGAGGTTTTTATGAGATAAAAAAAATTAAATATAATTGGGCCATTTAAAATCAATTCATGATCCAGACAGGGAGAAAAAGTTTTGCAGTCTCGATATTGACAGAGATGGAGGGTTTGCGGCGGGTGATCGGCGGATCCAGTCCTTTCGGTCTAGAATCGGGGAACCGACCAACGAGTCCCGGTTCTAAAATTTTGGAACATGAAATCAGACCGAATGGTTTTGGAACCGGACAGGACCGGCCGTTCAGATCCAATTCCCGGTTCTACCGGGACCCGCCCAGGCACAGTTGGCCTGAGAAAGGTGATGGGAGTGGAGGCAATGGAGAAGACCGTAGCAAAGGCTTGAAGCGCTCGTGAAGAAGACCATAGCATAGGCTCTAAACGAATCTCGACTCGGCCAACTCGAATCTTAGCTCGCTGGAGGCGAAGCACATCCCAAGCGACCTGCTCAACATGCTCCACGATTCGGAGGGCGTCACAGACCGAGATCTGGTGATTCAAGGTCTCGATTTCGTCATCAAATGCTTCGAGGAGGAAATACTCGTCCCTCGGGCTCAGGCATCGGAGCTTGACGGCCACGACCATGTCGGTCCGGTTTCAGATTTGAGCGCACCAAATCAACACAACCTGAGCGCGTGCTTTAGGGGATGATGAGCAATCGGAGTTGCGTGAACCAGGTGTTAGTGACGACGAGGACAACGGTTTTCTCAATGGCGGCTTGAAAATTGCAGGCAGGACTGGTTCGAGCACCGGCAGTCGATCGAAGAAGAACAGATGCGTAGTGTGGTGTAGTGTTGAATAATTTCTCGTTAGGAGTTAGGCAAGCAGGCCCTGTAGTGCGTGTGTTAGGCGGGCCCCTTCTGGGCCTGCCTCCAGCTCCCCCAAGAGGAGCTCCTCAGGGGAAAAAAATTATAAAAAAAAATCATTGTGCTGTCAGGGCGGTTCCACGCAAAGAACCGCACCGAAAATAACCGGTTTCAGTTTTTTGGGAAATGAGAACCAGGCCGGTGCCTCCGGAAACGCCCAGAATTGGCCAGTCCGATTTCTTTTGCTCACCCCTAGTTTGTAGGTATTTTTCTTTTTTTTGGTGGATGTGGGTTCTTGGGTTGGTTGGTGTGGCGACAAGGAAAGAGAGAAGGGACGTGTCATAATAATAAAAAGTGAAAATGATATAAATAGTTCTTGAATTTTGATCCAATGTATAACGTGATCTCTAAATTTTTTATTTATTCAATGTGACCCCTTAACTGTAGCCAAATATGCAATGTAGTCCCTGAAATTTCAATTTATTCAATGGGGTCCTTGCACTATTAGCACATGTTCAACTTAATCCCTGAACCATATGAAATGATCAATTAATGGATGACAACATCGAATATTTTTATACAGTTTAGGGATAAGTTGAATATGTATAAAAAAATTCAGAGACTGCATTGAACAAATTAAAAATTCAGAGACTACATTATATATTGAGATAAAGTTCAGAGACCACATTAAATAAATTAAAATTTTAGGAACCATTTGTATTATTACCTCAATAAAAACTGTAGCTTTCGTCGAATATGAAATAGAGAACATGTGGCGACGGAAATGGAACGAAAATGACAGTCTTGCTGGTTCACAGTCCATTTGGAAGTTAATATTAGAATTTAGTGTTTGTGTAAAAAGATCATACTCGGATGATATATTCATAATCCTCATGTTGACTTATATCTTTAACTAATCACTCCATCGAAAATAAACTAAAGCTAAATTATGAATGAAGAAATTTAATTTGATGCCAAAAAACTTGCACATTCTCAATATGACATGTTTGCTTTGATTTTTTCTTATCACTTGCCTTCTGAGTTCTATTGATCAATATGCAAATATACTAGGAAAAAGAGAAACGCGTGCTATGCACGAAAACATAAAACTTCATAGAAGCATGATAGAAATAATTTTTCTCGCTTTTTTTTATGGGTCTGCAATATGTTAACACATCGTGATCTATTAAACTCATTAATTATGCATTTTAGTTGGCATTTTTGAGTGAAAAGATAAATTTTCATACGCTTTGATTTTACAAAATGGTTTCTAAGTTGTTGTGCAGTGCCGACGTTAGATTTCTCTATAATATCATATCACGTAAAAATAATTATATATTTTCCAAAAAAGAAAAAGAAAACGTAAGGTGTAGTAGATATCTCAATTAATTCAAGAGTGCTAGATTTGTTGGATTGAAGAAAAGAACAATATTGGCCCTAGAGTACAGCGTTGCCGCCTCGAGGGACATATACACTCGGTAGTTTAGGTAGACCGAGAAAACTTTGAAATGATGATGCAAGAAAACCTATTCTTTAAATGTAGGTTCAAAATACAATCAAGAATGGTCATGCTTCACTTTTCCGAGTATATAAGATCGTAAAAGTTCAAGTATAATTTAACCTTGTTAAAAGCTTGTGCAGAGACCACATCATCCTTTTATTTTGCGGAGTGGTTTTTTTTTTACATATTTTTGTTTTTGTTTTGAATAATGAATTAGATAAAAATGTATGCGTAAGGCACATACACTTTATGGCCAATTCACGGTTAATCTCTTCACGATTGATTATTCTTTTTGATGATATAGTATTCTTGGGTTAGGTGAAAAGCAATCGAGCATTGGAAACCAATTCATAACTATGTCTCTTGTTCTTTTGACCAAAAAAAAAAAAAACCCTATGTCTCTTGTTCTCCCTTTTGGCATTACCCACCACCTAAAAGTGAAGGGAAAAATAATAAATAAAATGATATGCCTATTCTTCTGAAAAATAAAGAAAGAAAAAGTTTCGTGAACTTCAGGTCTTTAGACTGATGTGCTGGTTCTGTAATTTTCCACGAAGGTCATGATGTCATCATCGCCATCACGAGGTTTAGAAGTACGAGTGGTCCTTAACCTCTATATATAGGTCGCGATGATTGATATGATGTGACGAGGATAAGAATGGGTTGGACACATGCTGCCTGTGCGTAACAACAGGTTGTCGGTGATTGACTCGTGGCTTTGATCCTGCTCTTCGCAGGCAAACAAGAACACCGTCGCTTCTCTCTTTCCTCGTCGACACACCACCCAACCAAAGATCACGCTTCCACCAAAAAAAGAAAAATAACCAACGCAAGAACACGCTCCACCAGTCTCTTCGGAGGCATTCGATAAAATTGGAACACGCTCCACCAAAAAAAGAAAAATAACCAACCCAAGAATACGCTTTCACCCAAAAAAAGAAAAATAACCAACGCAAGAACACCGTCCCTTTCTTTCCTCGTCGCCACAAGAAAAATAACCAACGCACTAACCAACCCATGTTCTGCTTTGCCATACGCGGAAACGACAAGATTCCAGCAAGTAACGCGAACTATAAAGAGTCAAAATTTAGTAACAGCGACGAGTTCGCTTTCTTGCGAAGCAGCGAGAAGGGCTTTGAAGATCGGCCGTCGAAGCTGATCGGTCAGTTACAGCACAATGCAAGAGCTCAAAGACGGCGACGACTTCACGCGGCTGTCAGAGTTGCCATTGATGAGCCGGAACAAGGTGGCCTCCGACGAGCCCGGCTCGAGCAAGGCCAAGACCACCAAGGTTTCGGTTGAGTCGAATGTGTCGTTCAAGGGGAAGTCACAGCTTCTGATGTCGGCAGCGAAGAACAAGTCAAGGCCCCTGGACCCGCCTGATCAGACGGGCAAGAAATCAGCTCGGGTCTCAAAATTAGGGTTGTCGCCCGAACGCCGCGAGGACGACTTTTTCGCGGAGGACTTGCCGGAGCAGTACAAGAATGCCAGGCTCAACCTGGTGGTCTTTGAGTGGGTAAGTTTATTCTTGATTGTGGGGGCATTAACGATTAGCCTCACTATTCCTTACCTTAGGAAAAGGACAATCTGGAGACTTCTGTTATGGAAGTGGGAGGTCCTTGGATTGGTTTTGATATGTGGAAGGCTGCTTTCTAGTTGGGGTATCGGAATTATAGTGTTTTTTATTGAGAGAAATTTTATTATGAGAAAGAGAGTACTATATTTTGTTTATGGGTTGAGAAGAACGGTGCAGAATTGTCTCTGGTTAGGGCTGGTGACGGTGGTATGGCATTTGCTTTATTATATAAAGTTTGAAGGAGAGACCAATAGCGCGACCCTTAAGTTGGTGACCAACGTGTTGGTGTGTCTCTTCGTTGCGACAGTTATATGGCTTGGGAAGACGCTTATAGTCAAGGTCTTGGCGTCTTCCTTCCATGTGAGTACCTATTTTGATAGGATTCGGGAGTCGTTGTTTAATCGGTATGTGATAGAGACGCTTTCGGGCCCGCCGTTAGTCGAGATGAGGAAAGCGGAGGAAGAGGAGGAGAAGATTACGGTCAAAGTTGAGACGCGGCAGAAGGCGGGGGCTGTGATAGGTAACGGGAGAGTGCAGACGAGTCCGGACAAGGGGGAAAAGGGTATTACAATTGATCACTTGCGTAGACTAAGCCTTGAAAATGTATCAGCCTGGAAAATGAAGAGGCTAATGGATTTGGTGCGGTATGGAAACCGCTGACACCGGACGAGCAGATATCAGGTCACGATGATGAATCTTCGAAGCAAATAAACTGCGAAAGTGAGGCAAGAGCAGTGGCGAAGACCATTTTCCAGAACGTGGCTCAACAGGGATCCAGGTATGAGGCGATCTTTTAAATTCTGTTCTACTATTTCACAAAGCCCCAAACTTTATCCTATTTATCATTTTTTGGCATCATATTGCATAATTATACTAGGAGCTGAATAGTCTGCTAAGTACCCATTCTGCATTAATCATGCTGTCTTTCCATCTATATTGTCTTTGTAGGCACATATACCTTGACGATTTGATGAGGTATATGCCCGAAGATGAGGCCGAAAAGACAATCAGACTTTTTGGAGGAGCATGTGAGAAAATTAGCAAATCGTCTTTAAAAAACTGGGTGGTAAGAGATCAAGTATCTCGTGTTGTCTTGACTCTTATACATGTGTCGAACTGTCCACTAATTGAGCTTTAAGTTTGCATTTTTTATGTAATGCAGTTTGCATTTTGATATAATGCAGGTTAGTGCTTTCAGAGAACGAAGAGCACTATCTTTAACGCTGGATGACACTAAGACAGTTGTCAACACACTCCATCGGATGGTCAGCGTTCTAGCTGGCATCCTCATAGCGGTAATATGGCTATTTATACTCGGAATTGACACGAAAAATTTCCTGCTTTTCGTAAGCTCCCAATTTCTGCTTGTGGGATTTTTGTTTGGAAAGTCCTGCAAGATGACAATTGAAGGGATAATTTTCTTGTTTGTGATGCGTCCGTTCGACATCGGCGATCGTTGTGAAGTCGATGGGATCGAGGTACACAAGCGTATAGCGTTTTCTGATTTCGACAGATGTTCGGCTATATATTTCTAAACCATTATGCATTGTGTTTCAGATGGTGGTGGAAGAGAAGAATATCCTAACTACTGTTTTCCTGAGATACGACAATCAGAAGATAGTAATTCCGAACAGCGTTCTTATCACTAAGGCGATCGGTAATTACCATCGTAGTCCTGATATGGGAGACGAAGTGGAATTCTGCGTGCACATATCTACACCAACAGAGAAGATTGCCACGATGAGACATAAAATAACATGGTCAGTAGATATTTATTAGTTAATTCAATTGCCCCACTTTTATGTCTGACAGTTTCTTGGCGGATCTCAAATGCAGTTACATTGAGAACAAAAAGGACCACTGGTACCCTGCACCAATTATTCTATTCAAGGATGTGGAAGATTTGAACAGGATAAGAATAGCAGTTCGGTTGACGCACAGGATGAACCATCAGGACATGGACGAGAAAAGGGCAAGAAGAGCCCTCCTGGTGGAGGAGCTGGTCAAGATTTTCAAGGAGCTTGACATCAATATGGTTGATACTTAAATTTTCGTGGCAAAATATGAAACCTGTCGAGTTTTTGGACGCTGAATGTGGTTATGGTACTGAATATGCAGTGTTTGATTGTTGCGATTAACTGTAAATCTCTTTTCATAATTGCCAATTCTTCATTTTTATTTGATGCCTCTCCAGGTTCGGCTACATACATATCTTTAGGTAAATAGATCTGACATTCCTCAATATAATCTTCGATTACAGAAAGCCACGACAATTATCAATCTGGAAAAGAAAAACATTAATCTAAAGCAATATTAAGCATCCCAACATGCACAAGTTGAGGCATAATGTAATTTTCCTCAATTAATAGGATTCTTTTGTAATTTTTTTACTGTGCATAATTTCTTTCGAGGATATGGACATATTTTAGATGGGAAGTCATGCGACGTATTCGAAGATCCTCGAGATGTCATCCTAAAGTAAATGGTGTTATAAGTAGATGAACATATTAATGATAAACAAAACTAGATTAAATGTAAACAACAAAAAATAATCCAAGCAACAGATTTAGTATAACAATAAATGTAACAAAAAAGTAGCAAGGTTCGAAAGTAAAACTAACAAAATTTGGTCCAAGTAACATAAAAAATCTAGGCGATATTTGAATTTAGGGCATTTAAAAAAGAACTGTATTCTCCTTTTTCTCCGTCGTCCTCCTTACTACCATTGATCATTGCCCCTCTCCGTTTCGCCGCCACCGCCGGATAATGGAGGAAGACCAAGCCAACATCATCATCTTCCCCTACCGCCCTCCGCTTCTTCGATTTCCCCTTCCGCCCCTCCGACCACTGCCTCCCCCAACACCGAGAGCACCAACGTCCTCCCCTGCCCCTTTGTCGTCCGCCTCCTCCACCCCTCCACCAAGAGCCCTTCCGCAACCTCCTCCTTGGCCTTGTCGCCGGCGGCCGAAAGCCCCTATCCGTCATCACAGACATCTTTTTCGGCAGGAACGTCACCATGTGCTGTGAGCTCGACATCTTCCAAGCTGTCTTCAGCGGCGTAAGCGGGGTCGGCCTCGGCCTCGCCTGCTACTACTCCCTTTGGGTAAACCTGCCTCCCCGAAAGAAGCCTGATTCTATCGAGTTCTCATTGGAGGACTTTCAAGAAGTGTCACCGGTGCACGTCTCGCAGCTACCGCTGAACATCCTCGAGGCCGACGGGACGGACCCGTGGTCGCTATTCCAGGCCGCGAATCTCTCCGCCTTTGTGGATTCGAATGGGATCCTGTTCAACACGGTGGCGGAGTTTGACGGTGTCGGGCTCTCCTACTTCCGGCAGAAGCTCGGCATGGAGGCCCGGCTGGTGGGGCTCGTCCTCCTGTCCGCAAAAGCCGCCGGTCCACGACGCCTTCGAGGGGGTCTGGTGCGAGCCCAGAACAATGCATAGCTTGGCTGGACAAAAAGCCTCTAAAGTCGGTGCTCTACGTGTCGTTCGGCTCCTTGAACACCATCATGGGCGAACATGATGGAGCTGGTGACGGCGCTGGAGCCCAGCGGCTGCGACTTCATATAGGTTGTGAGGACGCCGGTCGGGGACGACATAAAGGCCGAGTTCGACGCGGGGCGTGGCTGCCCAAGGGGTTCAAGCGATGGATCGCTGGGAGGGAGCTGCTGGTGGGAGAGGTGGGCGACGCAGGCTGATATAGCGCACGGGGCGGTGGTGGCGTTCCTGACGCACTGCGGGCAGAGCTCGATGCTGGAGGCACTGAGCAACGGGGTGCCGCTGCTGGGGTGGCCGATGGCGGCCGAGCAATTCTCCAACGCGAGACTACTGGAGGGAGGCGAGTTCGAGGCGTGGGTTGAGGCGGCGAGGGGGAGGAGCGGCGAGTTTAGGGGCGAGGAGTTGAGGGAGCAAATTGAGACGGAGAGAGGGAGGGAAATAAGGAGGAGGGCGAGGGAAGCGAGGGAAATATACAGACCGCCAGAATTTTTTTGTCAAATATTCAAACAATATCCTCTGAATGCCAGGGAGATGATACTGAAAAGTGAGAAGAGGAAATAGAATTTTTGGGATCCCGCTATCACGACAGTAATAATATTACAGTATAATGACAGGTATAAGATTAAAGGTGAATTCCGTCATAATTGCTATATGTTTTTTATTATACCGTTCCATTGTTGGTTTCTCGAATCTCAATTTTAAATGAGAGCTTTTTTTTTTTTTTTTGATCGGAGAAGGACAGAGAGAAATGTAGGCATTTATCGCTGTCTTTTTCCTGTAGCCAGAGGAAAGAAAACTTTCATTTTTTCTTTTTTATTTTCACGTCAAAGGACACGTAATAAAATTTGAATGAGGCTGACTAGGCTAACACATGCCACGTGGCCTAATGGCATGGACTGTAGTTGCTAACTACTAAATATTCTCTCCCGTTAGCCTATTCATTGCATAAAAAAGTTAGGGTTCGACCTAGCCGCTAAACAAAAAGAAAAAATCGTTTTAATAGCATAGATAAACTCATTGCATGATTAATTGCACTATCGGGTGGATGGTTTTGAGCTTAACCGATATTCCTTACGTATTTCGGCCAAACCCATTTAATCTTTGCTTGACCAATTATCACATATGATAAGGACTCTAGCACGAATTGAGGAGCAAATATTTGTTCGTGGAGGAATATATTTGCAGGCACAGGAGAAGAGTATCAAGAGCCATAATATTGAACAAAAGTTCGGTCAACATGATGGCGAACAAGAAAATTGACCATTCTCAGGGCACATTCACGGCAATATTGGGTCTAACTAGAAGAAGCAAGAATTGAAGAAAAGACAAAAGATAGAGAAAGAAGAGAGGGCGACTGAACATTAAAAAAGAATGCATATCTTTCCTTTGCAACAACTAATTTCGGTCAAAGAAGGAAACAAATGAAAGTGTGATATTCTTGCCTTATGAAAAGCCCCACCATCCTCAAAGAAGGCTGGCTGTTTGGAGTAAGAACAGATTCTCCAATGCCCAAAGGAGAATATCCTAGCTGAAAGACGTACTCCAAGGTGTAATGAATATTCCTGAGATGCGAACCGATATGGAAAAAATCCAAAATTTGAACAATGAAATTGAATTTATGTGGAGACAAGAGGAGATGTACTGGAGTATGCGATCTAGAATTAGCTGGCTGAAATGGGATGACCGGAAACACAAAGTTTTTCCACGCAACAACTATACAAAGAAGAATTCGGAATTCGATCTTCATTCTAAAGAACTCAGGAGGGGAATGGATGAGAGTCGAGGAACAGTTAAAGGCGATGACAGAGGATTATTTCTCCAATCTTTACCTGATGGAGGAAGGCCTAGAAATTTTCAACCCATTTTCAATCAATTTTCGTGCCTAGTCGATGAGGACATGAATCAGAAATTGATAGAACCTGTCACCATGGAGGAAATTTCAGCAGCGGCCTTTCAATTGCGACCCACAAAGGCCCCTGGTCCAGATGGACTGAACGGCTTATTCTACCGGCGCCACAGGCAGGACATACAGCAGGACATATACAGAGAGGTACAGCATTTTTTTGAAAGTGGATACTTAAACCCTGATATGAATAGAACATTGATCACCCTCATCCCAAAGATTCCTAACCCAGAAAAACTTGGAACAGTCCCGTCCTATTAGTTTGTGTAATTTCATTTACAAAATTATTTCGAATTCGTCAGTGGAAGACAAATTCAGGGCAATATCCTGATTGTGCAAGAGGTTCTTCATCAATTGAGAATTAGACTGAGAAACAGGAAATTCCAAGCTATTCTTAAGTTAAACATGCAGAAAGCTTATAACCGAATAGAGTGGGATTTTCTCTTGGAATGTATGATAAATGGGTTAAGTGGGTTATGCAATGTGTAACAACGGTGTCCTTCAATGTGAAATTCAATGATGAACCCCTGTCGCATTTCAAGCCAACGCGAGGTATTCGTCAAGGTGACCCGCTATCTACCTACCTCTTTATCGTAGTGGCTAATGTACTCTCTCACTTGATGAACCAAGCAACCTCAACAGGTGCTATTCGAGGAATTAAGTTAAATGGAAATTGTCCTACATTATCACATCTTTTATTTGCCGATGATTCAATTTTTTTCTTGGATGGACTATTACTGAATGTCAAAATGTGGCTGCAATACTACACCAATATTGTTTCTCATCTGGCCAGGTATAAATTTAATCAAATCAGGGGTGTATTTCAGTAAAGGCCGCCCACAAAGTTTGAAAACGAACACGTCCTCAGAATTAAGAGTGCTTGAGATATCAAAGACTGGGAAATGCCTCGGAATCCCGTCGGATTGGGGAGCATCAAAGAAAGAGATGTTTGCTCGGCTTCTTGCGAGAGTCAACATGAAATTAGAGAGTTGTAAGGAAAGTTTGCTGTCAAAAGCAGGGAAGGAAGTATTGATAAAGGCAGTGGTGCAAACACTTCCTCGGTACGCTATGTCCATTTTTAAAATCCCAATTTCAATTTGTAAAGCCAATGAGAGGAAAGGAGCCAAATTCTGGTGGAAAAATACCAACAAGTCAGCTGGTTTACATTGGAGAAAATGGGAAGTTTCAAAGCTTAGAAAAGACGAAGGGGGACTTGGGTTCAGAAATATATTGGCATTCAACGAAGCCATGTTAGGGAAACAAGCTTAGAGGATATGGCAGCATCCTAAGTCTCTTTGGAGCCAAGTTATGAAGGGACTATACTTCCCAGGATGTTATTTCTGGCAAGCTAGAAAAGGGTCTCTCGCCCTTAGTCGGGTTGGCAAAGTCTGGTCGTTGGAAGAGATGCCAATTTTCCTCATGTTATGTGGGCTGTGCGTAATGGAGAGATAATCATTATTAGAGAGGACAAATGGTTGAAAAGTGGAGTCATAGGTGGTCCAGCGACGAGAGAAGAACCACTCAAAGTGGCTGGTTTGATCGAGAGACAGGAGGCAAAGGCAAAGTGGAACGAACCCCTGTTGAATCAGTTGTTCGATGATCAGAAAGTAAAAGAAATACTTGCCATTCCTATTGGCCTACCAACTCCAGAAGATAGACTTGTGTGGGTAAACAACAAGTCAGGGATCTACACAGTTAAAAGTGGTTGCTTTAACAACAGAGAATTAACAGCCACATCCCACACAGAAGCAGCAGCATCCTCCTATCAGCCATACCCAGAACTATGGACCTATATTTGGCAACTCATCGCAGCGATCTTATGGTTCATATGGAAAGCTCGCAATCATTTCATCTTCAGACGGCAAACCCCAGACGCGAAGCACCTTATTGACACAGCCATGGCTATGAATGAGAATACTATGGCATGGACAGGGCAAACGAAGAAGAAAGAGGTGCGATTCGAAGATCAGCATCGACGCCTCATTTGTAACCGATTCGTCGAGAAGTGCCATAGCGTGTGTTTGCCGAGACTCATCCGGACAATTGGTGGATGGATTTGCAAAACTGGTGGACGTAAGCTCGGCGTAGCAGGCGGAAGTAATGGCGCTCATCGAAGCCTAGATTTTCTCTCTCCCTGACCTGAACTCGTTTGGCGGTCCGAATAAAACAAATATGATATATCTTATGGTAGCTATTCTGAATAGGATAAAAATTGAATATAAAAGGGATATAGATTGAATAAAATTATCTTGAGAGGAGATTGGATAGATCCGGATATAATTTTTTTTTTATCCGGACGAGCAAAAATTACACGCTCAAGAGAGCGACAGGCGATGTGAACGGAATTTTTCCAACAACCATTGTCTGTCCTTCGTGCCCAGCCATCTCTCTGCCGTGCCCAGCCGCTTTTCCAGCTCGGCGATCGTCTCCAGCGCGGCGATCGTCAAGTGTGGCCGAGACTTGGGGAAGCTGCTAGACGTCGAGCTTGGTGTAAGGACGTGCTTAGAGACCACCGAGAAGGTCGCCAGTATCCATACTGGGTGGAAACTGAGATCTCGAACTGTGGAGGCTACGACAAAATGAACGTGGAGTCTGACTGCGAAGTACTTGCGGAAGGTGCTTTCGGCGTTGCTCAGTCCCAATGGGAAGTACAAACACTTTGTTCAACGGGCCCAGACATTATTGAAAGGCTTTTCGGCCCTTACTCTAGCCCGCTGCAGAAGGGACACCAATAAAGTCGCGAATTGGGTGGCTAAAGCCCACCGAACATTTTGCCTACCTAGTAATTGGGGTTAAGTACCCCCACCTGCCCTCTTTGATTTACTTTGCTCTGAAGTTTTAAGCTTGTTGTACTCACTCAACTCTTTTAAGTGAATGGAAGCAAGTTGTTCTGACAAAAAAAAAAAAAAAACAAGAAAGCCCCACAATCCCTGCAATATAGGGACAAATTTTTCTGAAAAAGAAAAAGAAAAGGATATGTAATTAAGGATGTGTTTATTTCACGAAAAATAAAGATTTGCAAAATATTTTTCAAAAAATAAACGTTTGTATCACTCATAAAAATGAATGAATGTAAAATATTTTCATCGCCCACAAAAATAGTTAGGTATAAATTGTTATCGATAATGAAAATATTTTCCGTTGACTAATTTTTCTAAGAGATGCAAGAGTTTATTTTTTGGAGAATATTTTCCAAATCTTTAATTTTCCGTGAAATAAACACACTCTAATATTCAATTCTTTTCCCGAGGGAAACAAGACTCGATATAAAAGAGGCACACAACACGCGCCAAAAAGAAAGGGGGGGAGCTTGAGGATTGAGATAACACGGCGCGACATAGACGAGAGTGGATTTAGGATTGGTCTCCACACGGAGCTTGAGGATTGAGATAACACAAGCCAAGTCGTGACCGAGACCCCCTTGTCATGCCTCCGAGACAGCCGGCCCTTGCCACAAGCATACCGCCGAGCACCGGCCAAAAAGTCCTTGATTTGGAAACAATCTCTTGAATTAGGTTATCATCTTGAACTTTTTTTTTTTTTTTGGTCGAATCTTGAACTTAATTTGAATACTTCTTTGCCTATTTTGTTAAGATTGTGATTGAAATATCTTGAGATTGTAGGCATATCCCAATCGAAGACGAAAGACGAAGTCACGGTGAAAAAACCGAAACTTCAAATTCCAGAAACCGTCATGAATTTGAGGAAGAAGGGTAACCGGTTATTATGGTGACGCCGGCGACTTCGATTTGCTGCTTCGCGTCCTTCCGGGCATTTCGATAGCCAGCGGCGGACCATCATCAAGTTCGACTGCAGTCTTCCATGGCCAATCGGAGGGAGTTTAGCTCGAGGGGTTACGAGAGGGTTTGCATTTGAGACTCACCTGTAGTGTCACCTCTAGGCACAAGGTCAAAATCCAACGTCCACCTAAGCCAATACAAACACATTATTCTTCTCTGTCAATGGCTAATTTGATGTTTCCAACTTCCAGTTTGTTTCGTCTAATCAATATATCCTTTCGAGTCGAGTATATTTACCTTATCAAGTTAATCCAACTGATTTCTTATGCGACAATTCAACTAGCTGTGTATATCATAAATAAGAAAAGTGTTTGTAAGGACTATAGCCCCTCCAATTTTGGCTGTCTTTCTTACTAGGGGCCATAGTCTTTTTAAAGTCATTTTATGTTCTTCTACGAACAAAGGTTACTGATTTTTCATCTGCTCGTATGTTGATGCATACTTAATGATTATTCTATTCAACTTTTAACTTTTTTTTTAACAATTGCACGAAAGATAAGGCACCCGTTATTCGCAATTTCGCATCCACAAAGCGAGTTTGTTGTCATGAAAAAGAAACATTCGTAATTGCTGTCGAATTTGCAAATTTGACAAGTGGATGGATCCCTGCCTTTGGGATTGACCCAGTCGCGAAAGTTGAACCTTTGCGTTGCGCCTACTCATTTGATAACATGCAGGCCACTCAAAAACCAGCCTTGAAGATACAAATCAAGCCATTCAATCAAAACTATCTCTACTTGCAATTAGAGAGGAATTCTTTCGTCTCGAATTTACACATCCATCAATTCTCAAATTCTAACATAAAAATCCCAGCTACCGAGTAACTAATCTTGTTAGACTTGCGAAAAACGATTCTACAATATCATTTGTCAATCGATTTTCAAAATATCTGCAATGCATTCCATAAAATGTCAGCAATTCGATATCCAAAACTTTGTCTGATACTTGCTTAAGTAGTGAAGAACATGCCTGGTTTTTTGGAATCACTGAAGTCACAAAACTCTTGAGAAGACATTCTCAGTTTTGAGCCTTCTTCAGCAGTCCTCAAACCTCAGAATCCCCAAAAAAAAAACCCACCAATCTCAACCGTCCAATTAGGCAAGCGATCCAAAGAGGAATATGGCAGCAGAACTAAGAGTCCCGATCATTGACAAAACTGGGAAATATCTCTGAATTCCGTCAGATTGGGGCCAATCGAAGAAAGAGATGTTCTCTTGGGTCCTTGCGAGCGTGAATATGAAACTTGAGGGTGGTAGGAAAAGTTAATGACAAAGGCAGGGAAGGAAATTCTTATTAAAAGAGTAGTGCAAGCGTTGCCACAATATGCAATGTCCATATTCAAAATCCCTATCTCGATTTGCAAAGTGATAGAGCATAAGATTGCATCTTTCTGGTGGAATCAGAGTAATGCAAAAGCAGGGGTTCACTGCAAGAGATGGGAGGTGCTAAAAATTAGGAAGATTGTGGGGGTTTGGATTTTAAGGACCTCGTCGCTTTCAACAAAGCCATGTTGAGAAAGCAGGCATGGAGACTTGTTCAAGCCCCCTCAGCCCTATGGGGTCCACTGATGAAAGGAATATACTTGCCAAGTGGAGATTTCTGGAATGCTAACAAAGGGTCTAGACCCTGTTGGGGTTGGCAAAGCTTGCTAGCGGGTAGAGAATCGTTAAACCAAGAAGTTATGTGGTCGGTGGGAGATGGTACTAAGATTAAAATCAGAGAAGACAGGTGGCTGAATCGAGGACGAATTGGAGGCCCAACAAACCGAGGTGAACCTCAGCTTCTGGCTGAGTTGATTAACCAGGAAGCTAAGCAATGGGATTTACAGAAACTGTCAATGTTTTTTGAAGAGGAAATTGTGCACGAAATTCTCGCCATTCCACTTAGCTCTTTCACAAGAATTGATAAGCAAATTTGGACTGGGAATAAATCGGGAGCTTACTCGGTTAAAAGTGGATACAACAAAATCTACACAGCAAACACACAGAGCAACAACAACCAGGCCTCCACATCGTACCAGCCTCCCAAAACTTTGTGGAACATGATTTGGCACCTTCGTATCCACCCAAAGATCAGATTTTTCATGTGGAGCTTATGCAATAACGCACTCCCTACAAAGGAAAACCTACACAGGAGGAAAATGTTACCTGACTCGTCTTGTGTCCTGTATGCCATCGAGCGCCGGAGACCCTGGAGCACCTCTTCATTCTGTGAGACTGGACTTTTGCCATATGGTCACACCCAAAACTCAAAATCGACTCTTCCCCTCGGCATTTAACAAGAATCGACAAGTGGATTCTGAATATTCTCACTGAAGAGAGGGACCCTCCGTCGAAGGAGTTGCTCGCATGGACCCTTTGGCTTATCTGGAAAGAGCGAAACAACCTGGTTTTCCAAGGTCGACCACCAAGCTCAATAGAGATCGTAGACGAAGCAATTGCAGAGAATAAACTCTTCAAAAGGTGGAACCCAGAAGCAAGAAGTCGAAGAAAAGAGGAAAAGGAGCTACTTGCACGATGGGTTCCACTTGAGAAGGGAAAGCTGAAATACAACGTGGATGCCTCATGGTCCGACGACTCACTTGAGGGATCCATAGCTGGAATCTGCAGGAACTCCAACGGCGTTGTCACCGATGGTTTTGCCGAGAAGACCCACGCCTATTCAGCCCTGGCGATCGAAGCCCTAGATCTTCGTGCGGTACTGTCGAGGTTGAAGGAGACACCGGAACTGAAAACTTCAGTTGATCTGAGCGTTGAAGTGGAAGTAGTCACGGACAGCTTGTCAACAGCAGAGCACTTATCAGGCCGAGTCCAAAGCCCATGGCCCGTGCGGACGATTATAGAAGACTGCAGATTCATTCTAGCCCAACTTAATGGAGTATCTATCAAATATGAACCCCGTGAAGCCAATGAGACTGTGGATTGGATTGTCAAAGCTCACCGAAAAAATTTACGTCCCTTCAATTGGCTGTCTAAGCCCCCCAATCACTATGGGTTTTATTATGTACTGATTCCGAACCTTGTTGCGCTTCTTCAGCGCTTTAGCAATGAAAGCTATCGTTCCGACCAAAAAAAAATTATCCTACTTGGTGGCTCCCTGCCGTTCATCTCTAGGTGAACTTGGTTTTGACAATGTAGGTTTTGTAGGTGGCTAGTGATATTACCTAGAGGGGGGTGAATAGGTGATTTCAATGAACTATAGAAATCAATGCGGAATTAAAATAGATAAGCTCAGAACTTAGCTCAGATGATGATCGCTAACAAGATCTGAGATGT
This sequence comes from Lenwebbia sp. NSW1173648, assembly GCA_029784005.1. Lineage (NCBI taxonomy): Eukaryota > Viridiplantae > Streptophyta > Magnoliopsida > Myrtales > Myrtaceae > Lenwebbia > Lenwebbia sp. NSW1173648. The sequence goes on from JARCGZ010000011.1 coordinate 7,328,994, forward strand.
TCTCAAATGCAGCTGTGTGCACAGTTCAACTATCACAATCTAATAACAAAGACCTTAAAGGGATAGAGAATTTGCATATAGAGTTTATAGTGGTTCGGCTTTGTTCAAGTTTACGTCCACTTCTTCACGCTGACAGCCAATCGGCTGGATTCCACTAGTGAATATCTCAGAGGTTATAACACGGTAACGATTCTCAAGTCAATAGACTTCCCGTTTGACACTCTCTCACCTGGATGAGAACCTCTAAGTATTACAGTGTTTGAATCAAGAATATATGAAGGATGTGAAGCTCTCTTGATCTTGGAATTTAAGATCCTACTCTCTTGCCCGCACACTCTTCGACCTTGAGATGTCCTTCTATACTCCTCCACCTCCAACTACCCATTACAAGGCGTCCAAGGATCGCTCTCCTAACTTCCCCGGTTTGGATGAGACTGTATCAAAAAGCTCTTGTAGCCGTCGCGGTCGACAAAGGAAAGAATCCCCCTTTGGATCAAATCGCCCATACAATCGTGATCCTGGGTTTCCATAGATAGATTACTTCATTAGGTGAGTCATCTTCGTCTTCCTTAATCCACGTCCTTAATTGATCTTCATGATTGAGAATCTCCAAGAATGATCCAGCTTAATTTGCTAGCCGTTGTGTTGATGTATAATCTCAATTAAATCATCTCGAATATATCTCATGATATTCTGGTCATTGCATGTGAAATAGTCCCTCAGAGCTTAAGCTACGTAACAACGTCTGAGCTCCTCGCACAACGTCTGAGCTCCCCGCACAACGTCTGAACTCCTCGCAGTAGCGTCTGAGGCCTTCAGATGTAATATCCAGAACTTCACTTGAGCTTCCATCTTCTGGTCCCTCCAAGCGTATTGGCAATCACGGCTCTACCTCGCTGTTCACCTATCCAAAGTCCCTCCAAGCTTTACCGAACTTCCCGTTCTAGGCTTGTTCACCTTCTACTCAGGTACCTCCAGCTTGTAGACACCTCTACATCCATTACCTTATTCACCATTGATAGAGAACTCATAATGTCATTCAGACATTCTGTTAAGACAACATCTACATAATGGCTTATGCATCTTTACTTGGTTCTACTCAACCAATTAAACACATTAGTAGCCTTTAATTTATTTTGTCATCTTCAAAACATCATAAGGGATTTTCCCTAATAATCTCCCCATTTTTTATGATGACAAAACAATCTCTGAATATGTAGATGTGTAAACACATTTCAAAGATATTGTGTATGAAAAGTAATACGCTTATCTTGCCAAATATAAAAATTCAGATCAAGGCATAATAAGTACGTAATGCGATCTCCATTTTAAGTTAATCAAAGAATGTAATCAGGAGATAGTAGATAAATTGAGCATAATAATAGTATCATCAATCGCAGCTCAATATTATCAACACATAGGCATATTTATATTCTTTCCCCATTTTTGTCATAATCAAAAAGTGCTAATGATAGAAAGAATTTCACATAGAGAATATAACGATGCATTTCATGTTCTTCTGTAAATTATAAGGCATGAATCATAATCTTGAGTTGCTTCGTCAAACATAAATATATGCAATGTAGCTCATATTTTGAATCAATATGCAAGTATCATTCAGAACCTGTATCCTTTGTTCTCGTCATAGGTTCAATTTCGAACCTCAGAATCTATATTATTCAGAGCCTGTACTTGCAAATACTTTTTCTATACTTGATTCTGTATCATTCTCAGAACTTGTATGCACAGTACAACATTCAGAACTTGTATGCACAGAACAACATCTTATGTCATTCTCGGAACCTGTTTACCTTAGAATATAACTTTGATACTTGTTCCTGTTCCTGCAAATCATATTGTTCTCCTTTTGCAACAATAAATAATCAAGGGATATATAATCTCTCCTCCTTTTTATAATCAGCACAAGCATAATGATCAAGCAAATATCTTTGTTGAATCAAAATTATACCAATATAGGTAGAATAGTTCTTGCACAAATATCATGTATGTCAGTGAACATATATCAATGAGCACAAATGAATTTCACTTCCTTTTTATCATAATAAAACGATAATATAAATTTGAGATTTGTTAATGACAAGAAGTAAGGGAAATGGAAGATGTACTAACCGGATTCTATAGAACTTAACAAGTTCTGACACACGTTTACCTTTTCTTCCATCGTCAAAATAGCGATCAAGATCGGGCAGAAATTTACTGATGTTTAGCATGATTTTCCCATACTTGATCTATGCTCCCCCTCCAACTAAGCTTTCTTCTGCCCAGTGGACAGATCTCCTATACTATCTTCCCTATTTTCATTAAGGAATGCATGGTACTCATTCACCATTTCTCTGTGATAAATCTCTTCTTGAGAGTATCCATTGGCTATGAGTCTTGCCTTATTTCTTGTAACTTTGCCCTTATCATTCAAATTGTTTCTGAAAACCCATTTGGTTCCAATGATTGGATGATCCTTGGGTCTGGGGACAAGTTCCCAAACTTCACTGAGTTTGAATTGATGTAGCTCTTGTTGCATTGCTTCAATCCAGCTTTCATCTACAAGAGCCTCTTTAATATCTTTGGGTTCTACTTCAGATACAAGTGCAAAAGCGTATATGGCATTCTTGTGTTTGGATTTGGTCTTGATTCCATCTTCTATATTTCTAATGACAAGATCTGTAGGATTACTGAATTTGTGTTTCCAGTTCTTGTTGTATCTTCTGTCTTGTTTTTCTTCTGAAGAATCATCTTGGTTCGCATCCTTAGATGATGCAATCGTCTGAGTATCATCAAGGTTCTGAGTAGCCTCAGACGTTATTTTGTCCTCAGATGATGGATTTTGCTCAGATGATATGATGATTTCCAGTGCCTATCTTCTGAGTGTCATTTCCATCTTCGAACTTCACGTTCATTGATTCTTCATCTGTTCTTGAGTTTTTGTTGAAAACTCTGTATGCTTTGCTTGAGGTGGAATACCCAAGAAATATTCCTTCATCTCCGGTACTTTGGCTTCAAGTAGGTCCAAAGATATCCATATGTAGAAGCTGCAAAGCACGATTAGTGGAAACATGGTTTTTAGATTTGTAAGAATTTCGTACCTGTTTACCAAGGGTGCAAGCACAACATAATTCTGTTTTCTCAAACTTAACATTTAGAAGTCCTCTCACAAGCTTTTTAGTGGAGAGCTTTGAGATTTCCTTGAAGCTTATATGTTCCAGCTTCTTGTGACATGTCTCGAATTCATCTTTAATAGATATTAGACACTGAAGATCCTCAGATGATGTGTCCAAAAGATATATGCTTTCATGTCTACGAATTTGGAAGATTACTTGTTGATTTCCATTTCAGTTGCAATTTCAAGGATGCTAGGACTGATCTAAATATCCTCACGAATGTCATCGTTGTGCACTTTTTCTAACTCCCCCTAAGTTTGAGAAGGGAATTTTGTGTTTCTTCTGAAACCCCCCCTAAGTTTGAACAACTTCTAAAATGATGTTCAGATGCTGATTTATGTTCAGTAGAAAACACCAGGGTTCTAGTCATCCTCAACATTTGTTTGCTCATGGAATTCGAGAGAGAAGATCTTTTTCAATCAAGCTCGTGTCGAATTCAATCTGCATAAGCTCAACAAACTTTTTGCACAAATTTACGTTAAAGATATAAATGTCTCACGTAATATATAACGCCCTTCCTTTTGGATAAATTGAATAGCAGTTATAAAATATCAAATATTTGAGTCCGGAACTACTTAACCTTTCATCAGATCCATTAAGGATTGCTCAAAATATTTCGAGATACCATCAAGAAATTTGTGAGAATTTTGCTTAAATAGAATAACTTTCGATCCTTCGAGAGTTGTGCAAAATCTTTATGATTTTTGGATCCAACTGTCCGAATTTCATATGGAGAAGCTCTTTTACAACCTACAATATCTTGTAGAAGAGAGAATAATCTTTGCAAAATAAATAAGGAGAATATTGCTTACATACCTTCCTTCGAATTAGAGATCAAACTTGCCATGTATCAAATGTGTATTTAAGAATATAGCAAGTGCATCCAAATATATAAAAGTATGCAGTGATTTTTCTCAAAATACTTTTCTTAAAGCATAAATCTCATATCCATATAATAGTAACGTTGTTTGCAAAAGAGACAGAGATGTTTCAAGCATTAAATCTATGCAATATCTTATACTTATGGTAGCAAATACATCATTTAAATCAACCATAATATCAGCAACCCACGAATATCAAATATTTTGGTCATCATAATAAATCCATTTAAACATTTGTAAGCCAAAATAGATGATAGACACAATATACTTCATTCTCTTACCCAAGGTATATGTTTCAAATATACCATTGATTAAGATATGATCCTTCTCAATTTTTGCTTGAGAGATTCCTTTGATTGCACCATGATTTGAGTAGATTTGCAATCAATCTTCTTTTGTAGAATTTCCTGCAACAAGCTTGTTTCCCATTTTTCTCTTTATTCCCTACAAGAAGAGCAATCTCAACTTTTCTTTGGTACCTAAATGAATTTGGGTCTTTTTGGGTTATAGGAGTTTGTAAAACTCAAGATATCTCAAGTATTCCTCCAGACTTTAGGACAGTAATTAAGAGAGTGATTCGGATCACCACAATTTGAGCATTTATAAAAAAAATTCCCATCCTATCTTATAAACTGCTTTTGAAAATGATTTTTATAAGCACGCTTTGCAGGTCTTCTCTTGAGTCTTTCATTCACTTTTGGAAAATCATTTTTCAAATTACTTTCCTTTTGAAAATCAAGTCCAGACTTATTGTAGTAAGGAACTTGTATAGAAAGAATATGCTTTAAGGTTTTTGAATCAGAGGAAAACTTTCTATTGATACTTGAAATTTCCTTTTTCAATGATTCGTTTTTCTTTTCCAAAGAATCATTTTCTATTTTCAAAGAATCGTTTTCCTTTTTCAAAGAATCATTCTTGGTTTGTAAAAGGTCATTTTTCTTTGAATCTAGATTAGATTTGTCTTTGATTCGTGAGAACTCCCTTTCAAGAAAATTAATTTTATCCTTTTGAGAAACATCACTTTGTTTTAAACAAGAGATTTCCTTTTTCAATTCTGAAATCCTTTTAAGAGCAGATTTATATTCTGAGCACATTTCATCCATAAAATCAGATACCTCAGAAGGACTGCTAGAATGAGTTACCTCATATTCTTCCTTAGTATTTGAGTTGGCCATTAAGCAGATGTTGGCATATTCCTCATCACTTTCACATTCTGTGTCGTTCCAGGTTTCAGCTTTGAGGGCTTTCTTGGATTTCTCATCTTTTCCTTTCTTCTTTAGAAGAGAACAGTTTGGCTTAATGTGCCCTCTCTTTTTGCATTCATAGCAAATCACATCTTTGCTTTCTTCTCTATCACCAGATGATCATCTCAGATCATGTTGCTTGAAATCTCTTTTGCTTATGAAATTTCTGCTTTTCTTTGCCATTCATCTGAATCTTCTGACCATGAGTTCTAAGTCCTCATCGTCTTCATCTTCAGAATTTGAGATATCAGAATCAGCATTAGTTTTTAAAGCAATAGACTTTTTACCTTTCGAGTGAGCTTCTTCATTCATTCTTTCATCCTCATAGGTTTGGAGTATTCCAATGAGTTCATCCATTGACAAAGGATTGATCCTCTGAGTTTCTCGGATGGACATCTTGATGTTGTCCCATTCTTTTGTGAGTGCTCTCAGAAGTTTGTTTACTCTCATCGGACCAGACACTAGTTGCCCATGATAGGTGAGGCCATTTACTATTTCAGTAAATCTATCAAACATTTCTTTCACCGTTTCATTAGGCTTCATTTTGAATGCTTCATACTGGCTGAGGAGTATGTTAACTTTGGTCTCCTTGACTCTGTCCGTTCCTTCGTAAGTAACATAGAGCTTATCCCATATTACTTTTGAAGAAGAACAGTCTGCAATACGTTTATATTCAGTAGGAGATAATGCACTATAAAAAGAATAAATAGCTTTAGCATCTAGAGCATCTCTCTTTGCTAATTCAGTAGCAGATAGAGCAGCTATGGGAGTAGGATTGGTGTTGTCCCCAGCGTTTGACCCGCCTAAAGTGCTTGCGGATGGATTAGCCCCTTTTTGCACTACATCCCATATCTATGGATCTTGGCATCTGAGATATGCCTTAAATTTATTCTGCCAATCGCTGTACTCCTTTCCTTCGAAGTAAGGTGACCTGTTGTTGCTTCCTCCTTCAATCCAAGTGGGAGCAAAATTGCTAGCCATAGAGATCGTTAGCTCAGAAGTAATGACACTTCAATAAAAATACGAGCACCAGGCTCTGATACCAATTGTAGGTGGCTAGCGATATCACCTAGAGGGAGGTGAATAGGTGATTTCAATGAACTATAGAAATCAATGCGGAATTAAAATAGATAAGCTCAAAGCTTATCTCAGATGATGATTGCTAACAAAATCTGAGGTGTTCTTAGATGCAGCTGCGTGCACATTTCAACTATCACAATATAATAATAAAGAGTTTAAAGAGATAGAGAATTTGCATAGAGAGTTTATAGTGGTTCGGCTTTGTTCAAGCCTATGCCCACTTCTTCGCGCTGACAGCCAATCGGCTGGATTCCACTAGTGAATATCTCAGAGGTTACAACACGATGACGATTCCCGAGTCAATAGACTTCCCGTCTGACACTCTCTCAGTTGGATGAGAACCTCTAAGTATTACAGTGTTTGGATCAAGAATATATGAAGGATGTGAAGCTATCTTGATTTTGGAATTTAAGATCCTACTCTCTTGCTCGCACACTCTTCGACCTTGAGATGTCCTTCTATACTCCTCCACCTCCAACTACCCATTGCAAGGCGTCCAAGGATCGCTCCCCAAACTTCCCCGGTTTGGACAAGACTATATCAAAAAGATCTCGTAGCCGTTGAGGTCGACAAATGAAAGAATCCCCTTTGGATCAAATCGCCCAAACAATCGTGATCCTGAGTTTCCATAGATAGAATACTTCATTAGGTGAGTCATCCTTGTCTTCCTTAATCCATGTCCTTGATTGATCTTTATGATTGAGAATCTCCAAGAACGATCCAGCTTGATTTGATAGCCGTTGTGTTGATGTATAATCTCAATTAAATTATCTCGAATATATCTCATGATATTCTAGTCGTTGCATATGAAATAATCCCCCAGAGCTTGAGTTATGTAACAATGTATGAGCTCCTCGCACAACGTCTGAGCTCCTCGTAGCAGCGTCTGAGACTTTCAGATGCAATATCCAGAACTTCACTTGAGCTTCCATCTTCCAGTCCCTCCGAGCGTATTGGCAATCACGGCTCTACCCCGCTGTTCACCTATCCAATGTCCCTCCAAGCTTTACCGAACTTCACGTTCTAGGCTTATTCACTTCTACTCAGGTGTCTCTAGCTTGTAGACACCTCTACGCCTAATGCCTTGTTCACCATTGATAGAAAACTCATAATGTCATTCAAACGTTCTGTTAAGACAACATCTGCATAATGGTTTGTGCATCTTTACCTGGTTCTACTCAACCAATTAAACACATTAGTAGCCTGTAATTTATTTTGTCATCTTCAAAACATCATAAGGGATTTTCCCTAACACGTTTGCTAGCAAAAGAGTGGGTGTGGGGAAGACGAGATCAGAGAACCCGTGGTGACGAGGCTACAGAGACGGGATGGTGTGACGACGAGGAAAGAGAGAAGGGAGTTCTTGGGTATTAGATGGTGTGGCGACGAGGAAAAAGAGAGGACGCGTGTTCTTGCCTTTCACTCTACCGTTAAAACTAAATTATGAATGAAGAAATGTAATTTGATGCCAAAAAAACTTGCACATTCTCAATATCACAACATGTTTGCTTTGATTTTTTTATTGCTTACCTTCTGACTTCCATCAATCAATATGTGAATATACTAGAAAAAAAAAAAAAAACGGGCGCTATGCACAGAAAAAATAGAACTTTATGAAAGCACGACAAAAATGATCATTCCCATCTCTCTTTTTCACATCGATTTGTAATTTGTTAGCACGTCGTGATTTATTGAACTCGTTAATTATGCTTTTTGAGTTGGCATTTTTTAGTGTAGAAATAAATTTCAATACTCTTTGATTTTACAAAAGCGTTTTTAAGTTGTCATGCAATGCCAACATTAGATTTCAATGTGATATTTATCTCATGTAAGAGATAATATATTATTTTTCCAAAAAAACCGAAAATATAAGGTGTAGTAGACATCTCAATTAATTCAAGATGTGAGCGAGAAAGAGAGATGGGATGCGTGTTTTTGGGTTGGTAATAAAAATGAGAGCTTTCTGGCATATGCGCGAATTGAATCTTATTGATCAGCAGTGATGGATTTATTTGGATGTGTACTAAGATGCACAGAGTGCATATCCCATTAGGTGCACTTAGGGTTTCCTCGGCGAAGTTAACAATAATATTGCTGAGCTCAGATTTGAGGATTTTCTATGTAATTTGTTATATCATAATGAAAAGTACGTCAAGATATACATGCAATCTTGAGAGACACGGATAATCAATAGAATTATCAAAATATATCTAACAAAAGAATTACGTTAGAGAAATCTCTAATTATCACTAGCACTACGTGCAATATACGTGCAATCACCGTGCCAACCAAGAGACACACCAAGACCTTCATCAACTGAAAGGGCCTTGCTATTGGTCTCTCTTTCGACTTTATCATCAAATAAGAAGTGCCATGTCACCAAGACCAGCCCTAACCACAGACAATTCTGCAATGCTTTCCTCAACCCATAAACAAAATAAAGAACCCTCTTTCTCAGAAAAAAGTTCCTCTCAATAAACAGCACAATGATCCTAAAGCCCCAACTAGAAACCAACCTCCCACATTACCTCCCCTTCCACAGCATGAGCTTCCACAGAGTCCTCTTCCTAAGATAAGGAATGGTGAGGCTACAGACTAGTGCTCCTAAAAATGAGATCAAACTCATCCAGTCAAGCAGTACCACCAGGTCGAGCCTGGCCTTCTTGTGCTGCTCCGGCAAGTCCTCCACGAAAGAGAGAAGGCTTGGGTATCTTGGTCACCAACTGAAGGGTCATGCTATTGGTCTCTCTTTCAACGTTTTTATCATACAGCAAGTGCCATGCCACCAAAATAAGTCCTAACCACAAGCAATTCTGCACTGCTTTCCTCAGACCATAAACGTAATAGAGAACCCTCTTCCTCATGAAGAAGTTCCTCTCCAGAAAGAACATTATGATCCTAAAGCCCCAGCTACAGACTAACCTCCCACATATCAGTACCGACCCCATTGTCTTCCATTTCCACAGGATGATCTTCCACAGAGTTCTCTTCCTAAGACTAGGAATGGAGAGGCTACAAACTAGTGATCCTAAAAGCGAGATAAGACTCACCCACTCAAGCAGGACCACCAGGTGGAGCCTGGCCTTCTGATGCTGCTCCGGCAAGTCCTGTGCGGAAAGGTCGTCCTCGTCCCCTGCCCTGCGGCATTTGGGCGACAATGTTCTTAGTGAACTTGTCCTACTTGGTGGCTCCCCGCCATTCATCTCCTGGCGAACTTGGCTTTGACAATGTACGTATGCTAGCAAAAGAGTGGGTGTGGGGGAGACGAGATCAGAGAACACGTGGCGACGAGGAAACAGAGACGGGACGGTGTTGTTGAAGTTTGTTTGCAAAACAAACAAAATGTGCATTTTTCTAATCCCACATAGGATGGAAGGAAGAGTGCAAGTTTGTTCACGTAGGAGTTGCAGGTATTTTTATTAAATTTATTTTTGAATTTTAATTAATTATTTTTGTCCAAGAGTTGCAATTTTTCAGACAAGGCAGTTTTCGACAATGAAGAGTTGTGTCCGAATTAACTGTTCCTTAGACAAGAAGAGGTGTGTCCGAAATTAACTGTTCTTTGGACGTGAATAGTTGTGTTCGAATGACAGTTTTTGAGACATGAAAAGTTGTCTTCTTTTGACTAATATATATTGAGCAATTCTGTTCAATTTCAGTACTTCAATTTTCAGAACTTTCAATTTTGTTTTTTTTTGTAAAAAAAAACATGGCCTTCTTCTCCAATTGTTTTCCTTGAGAGATTATAGAGAAATATCAAAATTGATATATGTTATTCTCATTGAGACTTTGTTGTATCAAGAAGAGGTGTGTCCGAAATTAACTGTTCTTTGGACATGAATAGTTGTGTTCGAATGACAGTTTTTGAGACATGAAAAGTTGTCTTCTTTTGACTAATATATATTGAGCAATTCTATTCAATTTCAATATTTCAATTTTCAGAACTTTCAATTTTGTTTTTTCTAAAAGAAACACAGCCTTCTTCTCCAATTGTTTTCCTTGAAAGATTCTGGAGAAATATCAAATTTGTTATATGCTATTCTCATTGAGACTTTATTGTATCAAGAAGAGGTGTGCCCGAAATTAACTATTCTTTGGACACGAATAGTTGTGTTCGAATGACAGTTTTTGAGACATGAAAAGTTATCTTCTTTTAACTAATATATATTGAGCAATTCTGTTCAATTTCAGTACTTCAATTTTCAAAATTTTCAATTTTTTTTTTCTAAAAGAAACACAGCCCTCTTCTCCAATTGTTTTCAGATTTTAGAGAAATATCAAAATTGCTATATGCTATTCTCATTGAGACTTTGTTGTATCCTGGAGAATATTTGCCGAAAACCATTAGAAATATTATGGGCAAATAAATCTTTAAAGAGATTGTTATCACGCCTCAAAATCTGATTCTATTGTTCATCCCATTCTCGACAAAATTTCCCAACAAGTGTTCTTGGATATCTTTCTATTTTTGGTGGAAGCGCGCTCTTGGGTTGGATGGTGTAGCGACAAGGAAACAGAGAGGACGCGTGATCTTGCCTTTCACTCTACTGCTAAAACGAAGTTTGTGAATGAAGAAATGTAATTTGATGCCAAAAGAACTTGCACATTCTCAATATCACAACATGTTTGCTTTGATTTTTTTTTATCACGTACCTTCTTACTTCCATCAATCAATATGCGAATATACTAGAATAAGAAAAATCCTAACTATGCACGAAAAAATATAACTTTATAAAAGCACGTCGAAAATGATCATTACCACTTTTTTTTATATATATTCATCTGCAATTTGTTAGCTCGTCATGATTTATTGAACTCGTTAATTATGTTTTAAGTTGGCATTTTTTAGTGTGGAAATAAATTTTCATACTCTTTGATTTTAGAAGAGGGTTTTTAAGTGGTCATGCAGTGCCCACATTAGATTTCAATATAATATTTATCTCATGTAAGAGAAAATTTATTTGTTTCAAAAAGAGAGAGGAAAACATAAGGTATAGTCGATATCTCAATTAATTCAAGAGTGCTAGATAATCGGATTGAATAAAAAAAATCAGCTCTAGAGTACAGCGTTGTCGCCCTCGAGGGACATATAAATTCACATCATCAATATTGGAGTTTGGGTAGACCGAGGTATGAATGATGATGCAAGAAAACGTATTCTTTTTAATGTTTGGTTCAAAATACAATCAAGAATGGTCATGCTTCTCTTTCCCAAGTAACAATACGATACCAAATAAAAAGCTTTAAATTTTATGAAATTGTGAAAATTCGAGTATAGTTAACCTTTGTTGAAGGCTTGGGAAGAGACCACGTCATCCTTTTATTTTGTGGAGTGCATTTTATTTTTTATACAAAATAACTTTTGTTTCGGGCAATAGATTACATCAAAATGTACGCATAAATTAAGAATAATGCGAAATCATCCAGAGGGCACATATGCTTAATCGCCAATTCAAGGCTAATCTCTTCACTATTCGAACTCATTTTATTCTTTTTGATGATATAGTATGCTTGGGTTAGGGGAAAAGCAATCAAGCAGTGGAAACCAGTCCATAAATATGTCTATTTTTCTCCCTTTTGGCATTACCCACCAACTGATGTGAATTATTTACACAATTCGACAGGTGTAAGCACGGACTAAATGTGTCAAATGTGTCGATTTTTTTCTTTTCCGACCAAAAAAAAAATCTACACAATTGAAAGGTTTAAGATTGAATTGATCACGGCAGGTATAGGAGTTTTCCCCAAATTCCAAACAACCTAATTCACCACAAAACCAACTGATCTTACCGTTTTTTTGGCTCTGTTTCCCCATCACAAGAAGTGGATACGATTCCGATCCCATTCCTATCCGTGCTTCTCTCTGATTTGGATTTCCATAATGCACAATTCGACAGGTGTAAGCCACGATGAATCAAATAGTCTAGCGATCCCACCTTTGACTGGATTGAACAAACGAGATTCTCCGGACGCGTGAAAATTGACCTAGGATACCGCTTGATTCTTGATTGCATTAAGGAAGATTACCAAAAAAGTCTTAAATTTATTATAATTGTGTCAATTCATTTCTAAACTTTTTTTTTGTTTGCTGAGTCCTAACTCTTTTGCATTTGTTCCAATTCAATCAATCTTGTCAATTTCAGTCGGAAATCGCTGACATAGACATCGGCCGTCCTATATGGTGCGGCAAGCACCGACGTTGACAATTTTTAATACTTTTTTTATTGCATTTTTATTTATTTTTTTCCTTTTCTTTCTCTTTCTTTTATTTTTCCTTCCCCTCCTTCTTCCTCCAACCGGTCACCGAAGAAAAAATAAAATAAAAATAAAGAAAAGAAAAAAAAAGGAAGAACAAAATAAAAGATTAAAAAAATTAGAAAAAAATATTAAAATATTATTAAAAATTATCCACGTCCGCGCCGAGCGCATCATGTAGAGCGACCAATGTCCATGTCAGCGATTTTAGGCCAAAATTAATCGTATAGACTGAATTAGCACAAATGCAAAAGGTTTAGGACTCAATTGAAAAAAAAAATTAAGGCTGAATTTGCACAATTACAATCAATTTAGGACTTTTTTGATAATTCTCCGGATCAAAATTGATACCTTGGCAATCTACCATACCCTGATTCCCTTGCTGCGACAATTTCAAACATGTTTTTATTGGAGAAACTCGTCTCCAGGAGAATATCGTCCATACAAAAGCACTGTGATTACTTTCCCCAAAAGTTTTCTTCTTCGATGAAGATCCTTGTATAATCCCAACATAGGTAGTTGCATACAAATTTTTGAGAATTGATGCAAGGCACGTCAACAATGAGGGTTCGTTTATTTTCTACGCTACGCTATCGGCGTATCAAATAGAAGTCGATAAGAGACTCATGCATGTCACCGGGTGGTTTATGCGCCTCCGGATTATCCTTTCCTAGTAATCAAACATTAAAGACCTAATTGTACTCCTTCTCGAACTATTGCACGATTAAAGTCGACATTTTGAGGGAAATTTAAAGTTTACTTAACTAAACAAGACCACATCGTACTTTAAAAACAAAGGAAATGAGAGGTTTGAAGGAAATCCAGCACTGTCCATCAACCTCTCATCCTAGCCGACATCAACTACACAAACCGCTTCTTACATACCGTGAGAACAACACAGATACACAAGTAAACTTTGCCGTTTATTATGTTTCGGATCAGGCCCATGGCGTGGCGCTCGGCCGATTCCCTAATCTAATCTAATGGCTCGTCGAGCACGTAGCTCGGGCTGCCGTCCGGCGGGAAGTCCTCGCCCAAGCAGTGGTATCTCTTCAGCAATTCAGTCCTGAAGCTCGAGGGAGGGCACGCCAGGCACACCAGCAAAGCGCACACTTCTCTCAGGAATATGTGCCCGCTCTCCGGCGGCGCGGCCCCCGTGTCCGAGCTAGACAAATGAGCGTTCGAGAAGGACAAGGCGCAGAGAGCCCCCACGAAGAATAGCTTCAAATGCGAACACGTCCACAACTTAGCCATTGGCCTTTCTCCGGAGAAATCCTTCTGGTACTTGCAATGGCGCTTAGCAACTTTTCTTTGCTTAAACGACTTCTTTAAATACTGGGGAAAGGGGCTGTTTCTGTTTCCTGCAAAACTAAACGACAGACAAGGTTCATGCCTTAATGCTACGTCAGTTATCCTTGTGCATTGATGAGATATTGATGAAGTCAGATGAAGTCAGATTGCATGAACGAAGTAACCAACATCAATTGACTATTGGTGCCGGAGATGTCCCCACATTGGATTAATTATCCTAAATCTTCATATTCTGTTCGCTCGTTTTTGCAACAAGGAAAATCTTTCACCGAAATCTCGTCTTCGGTTTTTATTAAAAGGGGTTCTGCGGCTCAACTCTCGAAGGGAAATTTTAGTGAGAACGATGAAGTAAAACAGATAGAAATGAAATGGATAGGAATTCAATGGATCGAATGTGGATTTGAAATCAACAAGGGTTCAGGCTACGTTACAATACTCCTATGAAAGCAGTAGAAAGCTTGATAATAAACTGGAGTTGCAGAAACTGTAAATGCTGGAAAAGAGAGTACAAGGAAGTTAAAGTGCAGAAAAAAGTTAAGTTCTTTTGGATGTTGATCTGTCTCCTTTCTCCTCTCTTTCGACTATTTGTTATTCTTTGGCTCTCCATAATCGTTTGTCGGTTATTTTCTTGCTTTCAAACTCTGAATCTTAGCGCCTTCAATAACTTCCCATTTGCCCACGTTTTATCCGCCAAAACTTGATCTTTAACTGTCAATATGGCTTTGAATTTGAATCTTTTCCAGCAACTGCCGTGAACTGTTTGCATCCACTATCCGGATTTCTTGCTCGTAACTTCTTGCTGTCATGGCTAGTTTGGCCATCCTGCGGTTCCTTTTGACTTCATACTCCCCTTACTGCTGACCCTTTATAATTTCGGTATGTCCAGAATCTTACCGAATTTTGAAAATCAATGGCCCTGTTCTCTTACTTCCCGAATATCGGGTTTAGACTTCTAGTCATTTCGGTATGTTGCAGACAACTTACCGAACTTCTCAGAGTAGCTTACTATTCCCGATTTACCGATTTTCGGGATACAGTGATACTAAAGTCCATTCGGTAACTCTTTATTATTTGGTGTCAACAGATTCAAAGATTGATTATAGTGGTAACCCAACAGAAATGGTGAAAAAGTTGACGAGTCGTCTGAATTATCGTCTGAATTAAGATGATCCGTTTCTATATTTCGCCTTATTGTGTATATATTTCTCCTCATTAGTAGAGCTAGTAGTAGATCCGTCAAAGGGGGTCGGTATTGGCATCGAGGTTCGTCCAGGTTGCCATGCTATTCTTCGCTCATGGCGAACCGTTAAGCGTAGTGTCTACTCGATTATCGGGCTCGATTATGCGAGTGCTCATGCATAGTTAGAGATGAGGAAATGGGAAGGATATAATTTTCTGGGAAAGATCGATACGGAAGAAAAAAAGAACAGGGGAAGTGAAAATTGCCACTGATTTGTCTGCTGATGCAGCTGTGTTTCCTCTGTTCGATTAGTAACGATAAATGGGTCAACACAGATGAAGCCGAAAACGTGCTCAGACAGCTAAAACATCTGTGATTAAGCTTACTTAATCAAGATTACAGCAGCTAATTAATACTACTAAACCAACCCACTTCTACGCACAATCCATTCGCTAATTGCCGGTTCATGACTCTTAACTTGTTCTGTAGTTGTAAGAAGTCAACGCTTGCGATAGAGAAGAAGTCAACGCTTGCGATAGATGATTCATGTTTACAACATCACTTTATCCGGCTCATTGATTGCGTACCCAAATTCACATGCGTACTTATCGATGAACATTATTAACCACGCACGCTACAAAATCTCAATTCAATGAGCCCCGACTCAATTGAATGCACGCTACAAAATCTCATAAATGAACCTGTGCTCATGGAACCGTCTAGTTGTATAGCTAATTGAACTTATGATCCACATTTCTCATCAATTCAAGGAATGAGAAGCCAATAATAGCATGGATAAATCGCCAGATCACAATGCCAGGGCACAAACTCCGAGGGAATTGAAGAGAACGTCCTCGTTGAGATTATGACCTGTCGGAAGAAACAAATAAATGGAACTTCAATCTAAGACTGAAAAAGCACCCTGAGCTACAATCGAGAGATGAGCTTTGCAGAACATCACCAATAAACACTATCTTGTTCATCGGATTCTCTTGTTCTTTCCATTTGCGAGTTGGAACAATCTCGTATATCTCCTTGACAGCCTGCCAAACAGTTGAAAGAAAAGAATTTGAGAAATATGACTTATGAAATCAATGAAAGATCTGTATCTTCGCGGATAGCTGCACCACTGATTTCAGCAAAAGCATGCATAAAGATGTGAGGAATACATGCAAGGAACATACTTTAATCCTATGTGGAATGAAGCAGGCCTAGGAAGTCCAGTGTGAATGCATAGATACAAAGTCCTTAATGACAATTTTGTGCATGGATGAACTTGGCCTTGAGATTGGGAGAACAAATTCACTATGCTATCAATGTCAGACCACAGTGGAAAAGCCAAATCACATATACGCAATGCTATCAATACCACCAAATATAATGGTTTACCTGCAAAGTATGTAGCATGTCCGAGTTCAAGACACTCAGGACCCCTTTACAGCGGTATACATCCATGCCATATTTCTTATCCCAAAGAATCTCCTCAAGCCATGAACGAACCTGCATGAAAAGCCACTGAAAAATTACTAGGCTTCAAATGGGAAAATAGAAGGAAAAAAAAAAGGCAAGGGGAAGGCCCTGTAATTTGGATTTCTTGTCTACCCTCAAATTTATTCTTTCTGAATTATTCCTCCCACAACAATTGGGAATAAATTAAAACCTACAATTCGGTGTAAGATCAATTTGGCACAACCGATGCAGCATACTAAAATAGCAAAGAGAAGAAGAACAAGCCCTGTATGTTGATCGACATAGTATTGGTTTCAATGTACTAAAACCATTCACAACAAAGTGGAGATTACTTATTTAACCTAAAATGGTTTCTTTCCCTAAGTTCTTGATCTCGATATTACACGTGTTACGGAAATCCTATACAATATTGGACGGGAGCCCAAGCATAAGAGGAACCATGTGGCCAACCCCACTAAGTGGAAACAAATTTTGGAAGTTGTCATAAATAAAACTTGTACAAGGTATAAGATGAAGGCCAGAAGCCATGAGGAAATTCTCTCAATCTGTGCCTGCATAATAACTTCACCATGTGAAAATGAGAAAGTAACGCCTCAAAAATTACAAAACCAAAAATATAGGCCATTTAACAGAGAAGTATTGAGTAATCAGAGGAGCACTCCACACTTCTAAAAGCAGCAATCAGCTGTAGACTTCCTTTAAGGTCAAATCTCCAAATGCCTAGATAAAGAAATCACAAGGACATAACACTAGGTAAAAGGACACCAAATTATGTCTTACACTATGAACTATATTTGCTGTGAGAAATATCTATGACATTATTTAAGCTAAGTGATGGCCCATCTATTTTCTAGGACCATGCCGATACTCTTAGGGATACAAAATCCTTCATACAGATATTTTATCAGCATAATGGTATTTCCAAACCTTACTAAAGCCACATATGACACGCATTCTAAGTCTTGTTATGTTCCAGCACCATAAATTAAAAATGCTTTGATGACACAGATAGAAATCATCAGATTAACATCATACTTTTCACTATACTAAAATAATATTGCAGTTAAAGTAAATATAAAAACGGATAATTCCCAATTAATTTGCTCACTAAAAGTTCCAAAAATCATACTGCTGACAAAGGATGACATTTATCAGTAAATATGACCCTTGCGTCTGTACTTCGTGCTTTACCTTATCGAGATCAACTTTCCGAGGCTCACAAATGCATAATGTGCGCACTCTCTTGTCATGAAGTTCTCTACTAGAAAGAGATTGATTTTCTAGTAGCAAGGCTTCTAAGTGAGCAACACGCTGAAAGAGCATATTGAGCAATATGATTAACTTAAAAATGGGAGTCAACAACAAGTATAATTAGTGAAGATGCATAGAACTCACTGTAGCATCGTAGGCCCGCCGATCCAAAATTGTTGACAAGTCAACTTGACATCTAACAGTGCGAATGATGTCGGCAATAGAGTTGATGCCATGTATTTCCTTCTCCAACTCTTCCAAGGCACCAGTGGCCTCCAAGGAAACCAAATCAACCTTGTTAAGAATCACCACATCCTACAACAGTAAAAAGTTTCTGTAAGAGCCTCCTACATTCCAAACTCTCCTATCCAACAGTAAAATAAAGACAAACATGACGAACAAATCATGGAGTGGGAATATGTCTCCTAGAGTGAATGAACTGAGCTGCACAATAACAGTAAAGTAAAATCTTACCGCAAATGCAATTTGAAGAAATGCTTCTGGAAATGAAGAAGAATCACGCTGCTTATTGAGCTGCAATCGGAGGTTTTTAGCATCTACAACCTAGTGAAGGAGCAGCATATCAAACAAGGGCTGAAGAAAAAACAGACTTCATCAACGATGATTTTTGTCCTATAGGCATTTAAATAATATGTATATTAACCTCGCCATCCCCGAAAAGCAAATAAAGAAAGAAGGGAAAAAACCAAAAAGAGAAAAGGAAAGAACAAGAGGGTCCTCATAAATAGGGCATTCTGCTTATCAAGTATACAGACATAGCAAATATGAAGTAACATTTCCGAGTTCCATTCTATAAGATGTCATTAATAACTTATTACTGTGACAATGGAGTCGAGCTTCACAGCAGATTCAAGCTGCTCATCCAACCAAAGAACAGACGCAAGAGGAGCAGGGTTTGCCAAGCCGGTCGTTTCCAGCAGTATATGGTCGAGCCTATCCTACCAGAACAGCAACAGAGGCAATTGTCAGCTTCTGCCAGAACATTCTAATTACACAAGACAATACCTGCAGTCCTGAACAAATTTCAATCATAAAGAAATTTAAGCAGAACTTAATGCCGAAAATGATAAATAGATCGAGACAAATCCAGAAAAGAGTGTCATCAACCTCATAGGCTCATGCACATCAGATAATTTCTAATTAGGCTAGTGGTCCTCATTAGACGAGGACGATGACAACACAGCCAACAACATAATCCTCGCCCAGGCTGAGATATAACCTTCGCTCAAGCTTGAAAGCTCTGTCTACATTTCATTTTACTTCCTCCACAAAACCACATGCTCATTCCAACACTAAGACAGCACATAAAGAGAGAATTTAAAAATCTCCAGAAAATTTGAGTACATACGAAACAATACATCTCCAGTCGGTGGCAGAAGTGAGGAAAAACATGCAAAATACAACGTGTGAGAGAGAGAGAGAGGGTACACAGACCTTTCTTTCCTCTGAACAAGTTGCTCGAGGGCTTGAACCAGACTGTGCTTGACGGTGCAACAGACGCAGCCATTCGCGAGCTCCACCCACTCTTCGACGAGATCCCCGCCTTCCCCTTCGTTGATCATCGCCCTCTCCACCCCGATCTCTTCCCCAAACTCGTTCAGTATCACTGCTATCCTCTTCCCGTGTTGAGAATTCAGGACGTGGTTTACGAGCTGACAATCATTCATCGCATTCGAGGAACAAGTCACGGTGAAAAAAACGAAACTTCAAATTCCAGAAACCGTCACGAATTTGGGGAAGAAGACGGAACGGGGCTCACCGTGGATTTGCCGGAGCCGAGGTAACCAGTGATTACGGTGACGCCGACCGAGGCGCCGCCGTCTTCGGGTCGCAGCTTAGGGTCGGACGTTCCGGGTATTTCGATCGCGAGAGGCGGACCATCGTCAAGTTCGACTCCGTCTTCCATGGCCAATCGGAGGGAGTTTAGCTCGAGGGTTTACGAGAGGTTTTCATTTGGGACCTCACCAGTAGCGTCACTCTATAGGCACAAAGGTCAAAATCCAACGTCCACCTAAGCCCCCAAAAAAAAAAAATTAATAATAATAATTACGCATATATATACCAATAATAAATAAATAAAAGAAGGTTTCTTTCTTAGAAAATTATTGGGCAAATCCCCAATGCCAACAACATTATTCTTCTCGTTGCCAATGTCTAATTTGATGTTTCCAACTTCAATTTTGTTTGGTCTAGTCATCATATTATTTCGAACCGAATATATTTACCTTATCAGTTTAATCCGGCAGAGATCTGACGTGATAATTCATCTTACTATGTGGCTATACATGTCATAAATAACAAATATAGCAGAATAAGGCTTAAGCTAAGCTACTTCACAACATTTCGCTTGAGTGAAGGTTTTTATCCCTCCCTCTCAAGTCTCGCCCAACGACTCTTAAGACTCATTCACCGATACTATTATCATAAAGGAAAAATGACTTTAAATAACATCGCTGAAAATAAGACAAATTGGTTGAATAAAAAGGAATGCGTTATCTGACCAAAAAAAAAAAGAGGGGAATGCGTTACAACGGTAACGTCCGTTTATGTACTTGGATTAGAGAGAGAGAAAAAAAAGTCATAAAGAAGTAGTGGTGGCCACGGGCCGGTTCGGGCCCGAAACCGGCCCATGGCATACGGGCCCGATTCTGGTTCTCCCAAATCATGAACCGACCCGGAATCGCCGGTTCCAAACCGGCGAACCGTGAAAAAAAAAAAGGCATAAAAAAAAAACCCGAACCGCCGGTTCCGGTTCCCGATTTTCATGAATCGGAACCGGCGATTCCGGAACCGTGGCCACCACTAGGAGGAACGTGAACATATTTATTTATTACAGTACAAATTACTCCAAATTCCTTGATATCTGGAAATTAGCTCCACCTATCCCTTTCGACAAGCAAGAAACACAGGAGCACCAGAGTAAAAAAAAACCCTAATATGGCACTAGGCTCACCTGTTAATTTTGTTCATTCATTAGACTTGTGCCAGGTGTACCTTTGATTTCTCCCTTTCTTGCAAGAGGCCATATTCTTTTAAAGTCAGTTTTATGTTCTACTATAAACAAAGGTTGTTGATTTTTCATCCGCTCGCTCGTGTACAGTCGACGTATACTTAGTGGTTATTTTACTCGACTTTTAACCTTTTTCTTTTGTTTTGATTGTACGAGAGATAAGGCACGCATTATTCGCATCCGCGAAGCGTGATTGTTATGATAATTAAAAAAAAAACACTCAGTAATTGCGGTCAAACCTGCAACTTCGAGGAGTGGATGGATCCATGCCTTTGGGATTTGACCAAGTCATGCAAGTTGAACCTCTGCATTGCCCCCCACTCATTCGACGACATGCAGGCCACTCAAAAACCAGCCTTGAAGTTACAAATCAAGCCATTCAATCAAAACTATCTCTGCTTGCAATTAGAGAGGGATTCTTTCGTCCCGAATTTACAAATCCTACCAATTCTCAAATTTTAACATAAAAATCTCAGCTGCCGAATAACTAATCTCGTTAGATATGCAAAAAGTAATTCTACGATAACAATTTATTGAATATGATTAATCAGAAAAGATCAATTTACAAATTATCAACAATGCATTCCATAAAATGTCAGAAATTGGATATCCCAAACTTTGTCTGAGACTTGCTTCTTAAGTAGGGAAGAACATGCCTGGTTTTTTTGGAATCACTGAAGTCACAAAACTCATGAGAAGACATTCTCAGTTTTAGCCTTCTTCAGCACTAGTCCTCATACCTCGGAATCCCCCAAAAAACCCACCAATCTCAACCGTCCAATTAGGCAAGCGATCTGTGCTCTCCCCAGCACACGTGCACTCCCCTACGGTTTTGCTTCCCCCAAACCTTTTTACTGAACGTCTTTTCAGCTTCCATGCATGGAATTCTCCTCCAAACTTCAACATGAAGAGCACAACCACAGGAGAGAGAAAGAGAAAGAGTCAATAGTGTTTTTGCTTTGATTGTTCTTCGCACAGGCCCGTGCCCTGTTTGTCGCCATCATTAGCGACCCACTCCCCTTCCAAGTTTTGAATTTTTCTCTTCCTCCGAAATTTTTTTTAACATTCAAGAGAGGGACGTGATGTGAGAACCGAGAGTAGCAAAAGGGTGTAGGATTTGGAGGGCCTGTCCTTTGGTGGGTCTGGATCTTGTACTTTGGGAGGAAAAAGAACCAGTCACAGTTTAATCTTTTGTGGAAAAAGTTGCAGACTTTCTTATCTTGCTGAAATTCTGCACATCAGAGACGAGCTTCTTGATCTGGAACTGAATTTCCTCTGCTTTTCTGCTTCATCTTTCTCACCACACCTTGAGGGTTCTTTTGGTGGAAGGAGATGGGCAAAAGAACGCGGAAAGCAGCATTTTCTGGAGATCTGAGGTATTTACTATGCAGTGATCTGCTGATTTACACTAGTGGTTTGCTAAAGTTTTAGTTCTGCTCTGCTCTGTATCTTTGGTCATCCAAAGGGCAATGAATCAGACGATGGACTTTGTGTGCAAGTATTGCAACAAGAGGTACCCGTGTGGGAAATCTCTAGGCGGTCATTTGAGCTCTCATAAGATAGTGGATGGTTTTGCTGGAGAAGATGGTCGACATTGTACTGATCACAGGGTCAAGGAGCTTCGAGTTGAGGGGAATTCCAGCCACTGCCTCCATAGGAACCGGAAAGAAACGAGATTGTTCGAGGGTTCGGGCAGTATATTGCGAGTAGGGAACGTGTGTAAAGAGTGTGGGAAAGGGTTTCAATCATTGAAAGCTCTTTGCGGTCATATGGCTTGTCATTCCGAGAAAGAAAAGGCGACCAATCGCCGAAAGGATGCCTTGGAGTACAGTGAGAAGCAGATCCTAGAAATAGACGTAGTCCAAGCGTCAGCTCAAATTCAGTGTAGGAGATCGAAAAGAATCAAGTGTAGAGGTCCTGCAAAGATCTTAGTCTGCGGTTCATCATCTGTTTCCGAGATCGAACAAGAACAAGAAGAGGTGGCAAAATGTTTGATGATGTTATCCAGGGACACTAGTAATTTTAAGGGTGCTTGGACTTGGATCCGAGATGGTGCAGATCACGATTCAGACCATTTAGAAGCTAAATCCTCGTCGATAAGAAGTGGGAAATCAGGTGAGATTGATGTTTCTAACAGTTACGGTTCTCGATATGTGAAGCAGACGGAATCTGATTGTTATGTTGACGACAATATCAGCATTTGTGAGCTTAAGAATCGTAAGTTAGTCTACAGATCTCAAGCTAGGGAAGACAGTGTCGAATGGAGGAAATGGTTGAACAGAATCAAACACGAAGCTGAAGGAGTAGAAAGCACCATAAGGGAAGCATTAGATGTTTCAAGAAAGAGAGTCGAAAATGGTATGCAAAGATCATTCAGTGGTTGGAAAAATAAATCTGTGATTGGTGAGAAGATCTTCGACTCTGCCAAGAAACTTGCTGAGCAGAAAGACTGCCATAAGAAGTTAAAGATGAGCGCCTTGCCCAAATATGAGACTAGCAAAACCGGTGGTGAGATTGATGCATCTCACAATCCTGAGCAGGTGATTAGAGATCAGGAGTTTTGCACTGGTGGAACCGCGACTCGAAAGGAGAAAAAACCAGTTACAAAGAAGAACAGCAGGCATGAGTGCCCGATCTGCTTCAGGGTCTTTCGGTCAGGCCAAGCTTTAGGAGGTCACAAGAGATCGCACTTTTTAGGGGGGTCCGAAGACAAAGCGATGGCGACAGGGCGAGAAGTTCACGAGGTTCCTCCCTTAATTGATCTCAACCTTCCCGCTTGGGAAGAGGAAGATGGCGAGGCCGGTTTATTGTCATGGTAAAGATAGGTCTCTGGCAACAACCCTTGGGCATGAAGTTGGGGGACATTCCAATGTTCAACCGACCAAATCGGGAGGATCTTTCACTTTTCTTCCTTTCGTCCGAGATTCAACTATCTCCAAGATGCTCTATATTCTGCTTATGATTGTGAAGAGTTTCACCAGAGAAGATCTCAACCAGAAGTTCTCAAATTCTTTTCTCAATTCCTGCTATTTCCTGAAATGTCTCCATAGGGATGAAAAACAGAATGGAAAAATAACATTTTGATTCATTTTGGAATAGGTAACTGGGTTCAGTGATATTTTTCTTGAACTTTACCCTGAATTTCCTGCCCTGATCACTGAGGATCTCTTTTTGCCTGGTACATCATAACTCTTGCTCTCATAGCAATGGTATGCATAGTCTTTGTTGCAAGCATTACTCATGAAGCCGCCTGCTTCAGAGGGAAGAAGCTTAAAAGTGTCTGAGAAATGCAAAAAGCGGCAAGCGAAGTTTCCTTGGGTCCAAGGCAGAGCACTGTGCATTCACATGTAAATAACAGCAGTCGATATGCCGGAAAACCTCAAGATTGATTGGCATGTGGCCTCTCTTTTTGTACTAGTTAACCAGAAAGATCAGCAAAAACTTCATTATCTTTCTTTCTTCTGATCTCGTCCTCTGTTTCTTAAGAATGCTCCAAGTATTGAACTCACACAGTGATCCTGATTTTGGCAAATGAGGTGTCGACATGGAAGGTAATCCGCCTTTTACTACCAGAACGGGCACACAGTTCGATTATGAAAAAGGTTGCAAGCTTCAGCATGGCGTTTCGAAAATTATCAGGGAACACAACAGGAAGAGTGGTTGGACTAAACACCCTTTGGATTGAAGGCTGGAGAGAATGATTAGTTCCATTGGAATCGTGAGGAATCAAAGTTGATTGATGCACCTTTATTCTCCAAGAAGAAATGTGGTTATGGTGGTTGTGGAGTCACCTACCAATGGAGACATTACAGTGTATCTGTCTGCTTCATCTGCTTCACATATTAGCTCTGACAAGATGGGTAAAGTCCAAAAATCCTAATTTCATCATCGCCATCACAATGTATAAGAGTCACACACATGGCGTAACTTTCAAAAGTCATGAGCTGTTCAGTTAAAACTTAAAAGCAATAGAAAAGCAGCTCAGCTTTAAACAGGAAACAGAACCCATATGCAGGATTCTTTGTTCTACTGAACAGCTCGGTTTCGACCCAAAAAAAAAAAACAAATAGAACACCTCGGTCTGTCTTCTCTGTGGCCGGTCTGTCTTCGCTGGGCATATCATCAGCCCGGCACATTTCGCTTCTTTTCGCATGATTAGGCACTCATGTTAAGCATAGTACGAGCTAAGCGCGTGCCTGTAGTTTGACGATCGTGTGTACAAGAGGATTATGTACAAATTTGTGGTTGGTTCCTTAAGGTGGCGGCACGGGACGGGTGTATTGGAGAGTTTTGGATGCTCGAATTGAGCTGAACTCAACAAGATGTTGAACTTAGAAATCAAGCAAGCCGATCGAAAATAGGCATGAATCGAAGTCCGAGTTGCTTGGGAGTAGCATGACTCAATCTCGCTCCTACACGGCGATTCAATTGTTCTGTTCCAATTGAAAATATTTTGGAAGTGCCAGAAAGAAAACTATTCGTTACGGGCTTTCATCTGTCTTGTTGATAGCCTACCGACATTTCTGTAAAATTCCAACTCACTTTGACCGTCTGCGAATTATTAGCTTTAAGTTTTTAATGTTTTACCTACATGTACTTGTTTCTCTTATCAATGTCTTCAATTTTTCAATTTTTACACGAATGTATCAATCTTTACTAAGTGACTAATCAACTTTTTTTCCGATTAAATTTCTAACTTTTGGGATTAGGCGGGATGGGGATTGTAATTCTTTCTACTTCTCGAGATATAATGGCAGATCGAGAGGCTCTTATATGATTTACCAACCTTTTATTTGTTCGACTTCCAATTTTTCCCCCATTAGATTACCAACTAATTTTGGTTTACTGACTCTTATTTGAGTTGTCGACGAATGTTCATTAGATCTATCCATTTTTTTATTAAAAAAACAATTTACGAACTTTTGCTACCAACCTTTATAATTGTCAACTCCTTTTAGATATCATCCACCTTAATTAGAGTTAATACCAACTTTTTTCTGATTAAGTTTCCCACTAGTTTTGTGTCATTACCTCTTATTTGAGTTAATGACCGGCATTTTTTAAAAAAAAATTGAATTACCAATTTCCCTTATTTCTGAAAAAATAAAAAACTCTCTTGTCATTTTACAAACTTCTATCTGCCTTATTAACAAACACCTTGAACTTACAAATATTATATCAAACTATCAACCTTAGTTTAAGTAACATATCAACTTTAGATTATGTTGTATGATTATTTTTCAGTTACCAACTCTGGTTTGAGTGGCTCACAAGTGTTCAATTTTCTCCCTATAAAAATTTACCAATTTATCTATTGAAATACTGCTTTTATTTGTCTAGCTAACAAACCTTTTAACTCATTAAATTTCTTTAAAAATTACCAACCTCAATTAGAGTGATTACAATCTCTTATCTTTGATTAAGTTACCAACTTTTTTTACATTTCCAACTCTTAATAGAGTTAGTTAACATTGTTTACATGGTTTTTAAAAAATTATCGGTTTCTCTTGTCTATAACAAAGAAAGGTTCTTAATCGCTTACCAACATTTATTTACATTTCTTACCGATAGCTTGATTATAAATTATATAAACAACCAACATCTCTGGTCTTTGACAAAAACAAAACCCTTATCTTTTACCACTTTTTTTTTTCACTTCTCTTACCAATGCCTTAAACTTACCGATTATTATATGACATACAAACCTATTTATGCTTGTTTGTGACTTACCAACTTCTTTGATTAAATCGCCGACTAGTTTTGAATTGCCAACTCACATTCAAGTTGCTCATTAATGCTTGTTCGTTTTTTATCAACACTTGCCAACCTTTTTTTATCGTGTTACCACTTTTATTGGCCTTACTTGTCAATCTTTTGCTACGATTAACTTACTAACTCTTATTTAAGTTGGTTACCAATGTTCATTTGGTTTTTTAAATTCAACTTCTTTAGTTCGGGCTCAAAAAGAACTTGTTTTTATCTTTAATTAACTTTTATTTACCATTCCTATCAATGCATTAAATTTACCAATTATTATATCAAATTACCAACTTCATTGAGCCATATACCAACTCTTTTCCTGATTAAGTAACCCAATAGAAAATAATTGACTTTTTTTTATCATTCCTACCAATGCATTAAATTTACCAATTATTTTATGAAATTACCAACTTCATTGAGCCATATACCAACTCTTTTCCCGATTAAGTTACCCAATAGAAAAGCTCATAAATTAGGGAAAAAACGAATGAATATTAGTAAGTAACTAAAATAAGAATTGTTTACCAAAAAAGTAGTTGATAACTATCGAAAAACACTGATAAATCACTTCAATTAAAGTTAGTAATTTTTTAAAAAGAGTTAATAAATTTAAGGCCTTAACAAAGGTCAATAAAAGTTGGTAATTAAAAGAAAAATAAACTTGGTAAGTAACTCAAATAAGAGTTGATAACCCAAAAGCAGTTGCCAACATAATCAAAGAAACATTGGTAAATCACTCTTACAAAAGTTGGTAATAATAAAAAAAAAGAGCCGGTAAATTTAAAATGTTGCTGAGAAATGCAAATAAAAGTTTGTAAGGGTAAAGTTTATCGGAAAAAGTAAATAAACCAAATAAACATCGGTAAATAATTACCAAATGAAAATTTTAATTTCATGAAAGTGTTAGTAAGTTACTAATAAGTTACTTGAAAAAAAAAATTACTGGTCATTTTTTTTTTACCAAATTTTTTTGGGAATTTTCTAATCCGGTTGTCGAAAAAATAATCTATACTTTGAAACGGAACAAATATAATTCTTTTATTCACATATTAGATATCTTCGCATCTCTGGTGATCACCAGCCCAGGTTGCATATCATTTGAAGTCTGAGATTGGTTAGCCTGCAGAACTGGATCTTATACTCATGGGCTTCTCTTTTAGCAATAAGAGTACTCCATCCATAAGGCGCACGTTCACTGAATCAATGACATGAATAAATAGGAGCCATATTTACAGCATATATCAGTTTAGAAATAGCCATCAATTCGTGTTCGAGTTAGCAATTACCATAATTCGATCCTCATCTCATTCCAGGAGGCACGACATCGGCAAGCAGTCCTTCGGTAGAAAGAACTTGGTTTGCGCCCAACAGTGCACCGCGTTCTCCGGAAGACGCCGGCAACCGTTGCGAGTCTCCGGAAGAGGTCGGTACACGATGAGTGTTTGAGTTAGGAGAAGTTTCTATGGGTAAAAGAACTCGTGTGGGACGGTAAATCTGCGAGGCCGGATGAGCCAAATGCCTGCTGAAGGTGGCCTCGTGGCTAATGGCACTGCTGCGGAGGTACCCAGCGGAGTGGTGGCAATGTTGGCCTTCGTAGGTGGTTATAACAATGGCAGGATCTTCGGAGGACCGCTCCACTCTCTTCTTGACTGTGCATTTGCTATTCGTGCAACGATAGTAGCTCCTGTATTCGTGCAGCAACATTTGACAAACCAGTGGCCCATTGTGGCAAGTCAGTGCAAAAAAAATTCAGCTGCCTATGTCGGCATAAGAAATAGCATATGCATAATCTTGAATTCATGGCCGGTCTGCCAATTTTGCAGGACGCAAGAACATGAAAAAATAAAACACGAGCACGAAAAAAAGCACTAGCACAGCAACGGGCTTGCGACACCTAAACATCAACTTGAATTTACTATGATATTACTGCCGTTTCATGGAATTCTTGGATAAACAAGGTCTCCTGAATTGTTGGAATTGGGAACGTGTTACTATTGACAAGAACTGTGGTGCTTGTACATGTACACGATGACAATGTGAACTGCCTTTCCTTTAGATACTTTTGCACTGCTAAGTTAGAACATAAACTCAAAACACTCCCTCCAATATCAGATAATTACAACGTGGGCAGATGATTTTACTAAAAGAAGATGAGGCGAAACATTGAACTCAAGATCATGTCGTCTCGACATCCCGCGGTCGCACACATAGTATTACTTGGACTACTGTAAGCAGAGAACTTTTCAAGAAAACTGCAATATCAATTGTACTATGTGGGTATTCATCATTCGGATAGTCTAGACAAGATCAAATGCTTCACAAGTTTTTCAAGAAGTAAATGCACAAATCAGATGAGCTTGGAAAGGTTTTTGCGAGGTTTTTACGCACAATGGATAGGAAAAGAAAAGTGCAATGGAGACCTTCTCGAACCGAATATAACCAGAATTTAAATGATTTGAATACCTCGTTTACTTGGGCATAATGCACTTCCTTAGTGCACCTTCTTAGAAGGATCTTAGACCGACACCAAAAAATCCAGCAGAAGGACTGATCAAAAGAGATTCTTTTTTTACTCAAATCCACATCAAAGGACATACCAAGGGAGAGTATCAAGATTAAGCATATATAGATTTGGGCACCTTCAGAGAGCATAAAGGAATCAACATACCTCGGAAATGGACTACTCTTGACGGCCTTTTGTCCGTATTTTCGCCAGCGGTACCCATCTTCAAGATGATCAACCTCGCTCTTAGTCATGAACGCAAACCGCGGCTGCTTTATCCTCTTTTGTCCTTTCTTTCGAACTCTACTCCTGCAGAAGCACACCAACCCTGAATTAGCAAAAAAAACAAAAGACAAAAAACAAATGATGATAACTAATAAGCCACGCACACGAAATAACCAGTATGTAAATATCTTGTAAATCCGGCCAAAGTATATCAAACTTGCTATATAAGTAACAAGATCGAGACACAAGACTCTTCAACACCAAGAAGGTAAGAGCTAATGTCCTGTGTCTTGGCATGGAAGCCACTCTACCGTACAGAATACGGACGCCGCGGCTGTTATAGGTTGAGAACTCAAACCTTCAACCTGCCCTTGTTTACTTGGGGGAAAGATAGTAAATCTTGATGCTGTTTGCTGCTTATGTCAATGCCAGTAGTCAAACTGCAAAGTGCATTCATTCTCTAGGCTAATTATATACGAAGACAGAGAAGCGTGGCCAATTTTCTGGGTTAGTTTTCCTGCGAGGGTTTCCATGAACTGAGAGAAAAAAAAGCACTGCAAAAGGAACATCCAGTTCCACATGAACGACACACCATTGCTGTCTCTCGTTGATAAATACGGTGGTCGGAGTTGAGTCTGTCTTCTGATGAACCGAGCCAAGCCATGGTCAAGAAAACCTAGCTCTCTCCCAGATCACATGCTCAAAGGAAATGGGCATTTATTGTTTCTTTTTCGTTTTTTTTTGTTATCGTGCATGACTGAAACATATGATGATCCAATCGGGATCGGTCGAGGCGCCCACCGAACAGACAACCAAATCTGCCTCGGAGATCGAGCACGAAAGTTGCTCTGTCTGCACGCTTCTCGCTCTCTCTCTCTCTGCTCAGTCAACTCTCGCTCTCTCTCTCACAAAAAGCAGCCCATTGTCTTTTTGCTCGCGAAAAAGGAAAGGGCCTGTGGAGAAGATCTCGAATGTCGAGGATCACTCCCACCACCACTTTCGTAAACTGACCCAAGAAATCCATGGACGAACAGAAAAACCAGAATCGTTCGTACGTGCTCCTAGATAAGGCAAGAACAAAAGGAAAAGAGAAAAAATTGGCGCACGCTATTGCCGCCGAAATAGCGGCGGCGTGGAAGGACGACGCGCCCCACTTAATTAATACAATCCCCCCGCCGCCCAATATTGCCCTTCGTTCTCGCTCGAAATTACGAAATTGTCTCGCCCCGACCCCTCTCGGCTCTCGCATCGCATGCGCTTCTAAAGCGTACGGACAACGCGTGGAGTTGCACTGAACCCGGAAGACTCGCGGGTTTTCAGATTAATTTGCGATTTGTAGTTCCGATTCATTCCACACAACAGCAAAAACCCTATGATACTCACGGTTTTTCTGGCGCCAGCAAGCTCTCGCCGGAGGCCGCGGACCTCTCCGGCCGATCCTCGCTCGACTCCGAAGACGCCGACCTGTTCGACGTCGACGCGGCCCCGCCAGCGGCCGAGGCGGCGTCGGAGCCGCGAGGAGCCGATCCCGTTCCCTCGCCCGCGGCGATGATCTGGTCGACGTCCCCGAAGCAGTGGGGAGCTCCCCCAACAGATCGGGCTCCCGGGAGGTTCCATCCGAACTCGCTCAGCACGGCGCTGTCCCGGTCGCCGCCGAAGAAGTAGCGGCCGTCGGAGTCGGGCCCAAGCTGGGGCCAGCTGGAGATGGGGGTGAACTCGGCGAACGGATCGGATCGGTGCTGGTCTCCATTGTCGTCCATAGAAGGTTGTTGCCCTTAAGAATCGAGAAGTCGCAGTGCAGAGAGAGGGAGAGAGAGCTAGGGTTTGCGAGGGAGAGGCTATTTTAGCGTTGGAAAGGACGCGTAGCTTTTTGAAGCTTCTTTTTTGGTTCGCCAGAGAGAAAAGGAGGGGAGGGGAGAGTAGTTACTTTACTTGCACAGTGTTCCATTCAATCGGAGAGAGAGTGGGGGCCCACGCGCTTGAATGGCGGGACAGTAAAATAAAGCTTTTGGCGGGGGCGGGGGCGGGGGGGGGGGGGGAGGAGGTGATACGATCTTTCCGACTAGGAGAGTGGACCCCACTCCTCCTGTTTAGTTTTTTTTTTTTCCCATCGCATCGACATAAATGATGTTAGACATATACATACGTGGACTTTCGCAAAAAGTGAGGCCGTCTAGATGTGTTCTTTCAATTGTTGGCCTTAAAGGTTACCCCCTAATAAAAAAATCTAAGGTCCATTTATTTGAAAAAAAAAATTCGACTTTTTGGTATCTAGACGAAGAAAAATTGATGAATTTACGGGAACTGTTTTTAATGGACTGAGTATAACAAGTTTAGATTGGAGAAAAACGACTTCATTTTCTCCCGAGAAAGAAATCACTTTTTCCTAAATCACCAGAAGGAATGAAAACTAACCGTTTCCTTATAAATATTTCCCATTATCACGAAGTTTTCAGCCAAACAAATGTACCCTTGATCCTAATTTATTTTTCCATTCATACGGGGTTTATTGGAGAACCAAAGTTTCCTCTCTTTTTTTCTCAAATTGTCAAACATATCGTTCTGTTGGCACCAAATAATAATGAGTTACCGAAGTGACTTTAGTATCACCATATCCCGAAAATTGATAAATCGGGAACAGTAAGCTACTCCGAGAAGTTCGGTATATTGTCTGTAACGTACCGAAATGTCCAGAAGTCTAAACCCGATATTCGGGAAGTAAGAGAATAGGGTCATTGATTTTCAAAATTCGGTAAGATTCTGGACATATCGAAACTGTAAAGAGTCAGCAGTAAGAGGAGTGCGAAGTCGAAAGAAACCGCAGGATGGCCGAACTTGCCATGTCAGCAAGAAGTTACGAGCAAGAAATCCGGATAATGGGTGCGAACAGTTCACGGCAGTTATTGAAAAAGGTTCAAATTCGAAACCATATTGACAGTTGAAGATCAAGTTTTGGCGGATAAAACGTGGGCAAATGGGAAGTTATTAAAGGCGCCAAGATTCAAAGTTTGAAAGCAAGAAAATAACTGACGGACGGTTATGGAAAGCTGAAGAATAACAAATACTCGAAAGAGAAGAAAAAAAAGACAGATCAACACGCATCCAAAAGAACTCAAGTTTTTTCTGCACTTTAACTTCCCAGTACTCTCCTTTCCAGCATTTAGAGTTTTTGCTATTTCAGTTTATTGTCAAGCTTTCTACTGCTTTCATAGGAGTATTGTAACGTAGCCCGAACCTTTGTTGATCTCAAATCCATATTCGATCCATTGATTTCCTACCCATTTCATTTCTATCTGTGTTACTTCGTGTTCTTACTATAATTTCCCTTCGAGAGTTGAGCCACAGAACCCTCTTAATAAAAACCGAAGACTGAATTTCGGTGAAAAATATTCATTGTTGCAAAAACGAGCGAACACGTTCTCTTACTCGATAGAAAAGCTGGACATATAGTCCACGGTCTAAAAAAATAAACCTCCGAAGAATTCTTTATTGTATGAATTGGTCAGAAGGGTTTGATTTCGGGATTTCATCGCCTAGGGTAATCAGAGCATTAAATCGGAGACAAAAACTAGATCCCTTAAGAGGATTCAACGATCCAACTTATCTTTCTTTTCACTCCTCTGATTATAGCATATGTGATCGAGCTTGAAGCTCTCCTAGGAGTGATAAGTTGATTACATCTGAAGTAGACAATAAGACAAGATGATGAATCCTCAATCGAAATGAAAACCGATCGTATGTTTGGTAGGTTCCATCAACGAAGACATTATTTTTAACAATACAAAAGAAAGCGACCCAAAAAATGTCTCGCAGAAGGAAACAAAATGAGAAATCTCACTCGAAAGGGATACCGCGTACAATAGCATATCGCCATCTAATGAAATTCAATTTACTCGATAATGATTGGTCCACGTCCCGATCCACGAGATAATATTCAACTACATCGCTCTATAGTAACACGTGTCCATGTCATAAAGAAGGAAAGATAACCCTAATTAATTAGGGTCGCCAATTGAAGCAAACATCTACAAATTACTGTACCCTTTCATTTCGAACCGCTCCTTTGAATCCCCAAATTGAAATTGAAGAGACATCTCTTGTCCAAAGGTCCTTGCAAGATGTATAGCTCTTACACAATCTAAATAGATAAAAAGGGGTAGAACGGAATTTTATGGTTTGAGGTCGAAGGGTGGAGCAACATTTTATCCGTCACAAAAGGCCATTCCAATTTCTAATACTCTTTAGATCAAATTCGGAGATAATTACTAAAAAAGGTTCTAAAACTATTGCAATTGTACCTTTTTCTTTTTTTTTGCCAATTCAGCTCTAAACATTTTACATTTGTACTAATTCAGTCTATTCGGCCAATTTTCGCCTACCAATCGTCGGATCTCAACGATCAGCTAGAGAAAGAAGAAGATAGGGAAAAAAAAAGGAAAAAAAATTAAAAATTGCCACGTAAGCTTCGGCTACGCCACATCAGCGATTTTCAGTCAAAATTGATTGGATTGACTGAATTGACACAAATTCAAAAGGTTTAGAACTGAATTGGCAAAAAAAAAAAAGTTTAAAATTGAACTGACACAATTGCAATAGGTTTAGAACATTTTTGATAATTCTCCCATCAAATTCAACGGCGTCCTACTAACCCTAGCCTCTATGTTATAATATAGGGTCTGACCATTAATCTTTTTTATCCTAAACTCATGCTACGAATTTGGTTATTGGAAAAATTAACTTCAAATTGAAGACGAGAGGTAATCGCGAAAGCACGTGGCGTTTCAAAAGCCTTTTAAGTAGGTAGGGCAAAGAGATCCGTTCCCGGAAGCGATGCATGCAAAGTTGCGAAACATATTTCGGTTTCGACGTGGAAGGTTTGCGTCCTTCCAGTCCAGTTCGCCTCGCGCTCTTATTCTTGGCCATGTTCGATTGGCACATCATCGTAAAGGACACCACGTGACCAGGGACACCAGATGAACACGTCGACATATGTTCCTTGGCACTTTACGATTGGAGCCAGCCAAAGATGCTTGGTGACAACCGAGCGCATAATTAGATATTTATAATGCTAATTTTGTGTAATGGCCAATAGATGAGTCCGGGAAAAAAAAAACCCTAGACTTTATTCTAGATAGAATTGCTTATTAGTCAATCCGTGATTCATACGCTCGACTGGAAATCACCGTCGTTTTGTCTCTAGGATGCTCTAACTTGTCCGGCACGAAATGCCGCGATGAGTTAGCAAATCTTATGTATCGTATTGTTGAGATAAATGTGTGATTTGTGTTAGAAAAGTCTCACATCGAAGAATTAATGTGTTGTGGAGCAATTATTATATCTAATGTAACTCATAAATCATTGACTTAAACTTTTGAATGAATATGGATTCAATTGGATAATTTGACTGATTCAAACTTTGTTCATTCTTAGCAATCTCCTCGGATGAAGGTATTACGCTTCTGTCACGCACTCTCAATAAATAATATCAGAGCTAATGGTAGATTGGTACCGATGGGCGTTGATAAAGGGTGAGTAGACCTAACACTGAGCGATCCTCCCAGATAAAGGTATACGGCTTTTGCTACGCTTTCTCTACACATACCTGTTTTTGTTTGCCCGTAATTATGGGGTGCCGACTTTTGCCAATACGGAAATTCCAAAGATTAGATTGATTGGACCAATGACGACCGATGTGCCTCAACAGCTGGACACGTGGGACTGCCGACAAGACTCCTAGTACTGTAAGGGCATAAGATATGTCCCTCGCGAATCGCATCGCATGGGGGTGGCACATGATGTGCAAATAACTTAAGTTTTGGATACATCATGGCGAGGAATCTAACCTGAATTTAGTTGAAATTAACTTCATTATACTGGTTCAGGATTCGAAAAGAACAATTACCCACCACTCATTTCTTTTTATATGTTTATTTGCTTGTATGATTTTTTTTTTTTTCATATATTGAATTTGCCTCGTGCCCTTTGGGCAAAGGAATAGATAGATGTGGTCCTTAGAAGTGGGAATGCACTTTATTTGTTGTGCCAATACATCATATGCAATAATCACGCGTACGTGGTCCATTCCCTTTCAGCATTGCTTTGCTAAAACATGATTACATTTATTTATAATCTCGTTTCCACTCGAAACAGCAAATCGAATTTTCTAATGAATTGAATCAAAATCTTCTTAACTATACTATATAATAGTTCACAAACACTTTGACCGGGTTTTAGTCGATGAAATTTTCGCATGATATTCCATGAAATACTCTAATAATAATAACTCGTTTATTAATAATAAATCCTTTACTTAATATATTTAAAGGTCATTATCGCGATATGAAATTTACTCATTATCTCCACTAATCCACTCCATCGTGGGTCGCGGCTACCTCATTGCTCCCCTCTCTCTCGGCCCCATAAACAAATGTCATACGTACTTTGGATGGTTGGTTACTGATGGAAGATGTGCTCTTTCATGTTTCCCCAAAAGAGAACATTATTCAACAAAACGATACGAAAGTGTAATATCTGATTTGATTTCAATAGTGACTAAAATGCAAAGCAACATGCGCGCGTGTACGAATGAAAAGTTAAAAGAGCGTGAAAAAGCGAGAATTTTACAAAGAGTAAGGTTGTCTAACAATGCAATTTAACCATCTGCGACTGAATATACAAATAAGGAGATGCTCGAGCAAGATAATGCGGGCCGGTATTGCTATGACGAAATCATATTTGATTTTATGGAATGGTGCGATAAATGTCGCACGCGAAAAGAAAAAATGTTACGCGAAATATTGTCGAATATATAGGGACGATGCCGACTTATTTGATTATTTAGCTAGATATTGTGACATCATAATCAATTGATTTCTAAATATGAAGTCTTATTGTACTATCCTCCACATTATGAGATCCGTATCGGCGTATCCAATGCAGGCACAGTGGCACACAGCAGATAGCTGGGCAGCCCGCAATTAGGGCACGTGCATTATTTTGATACTGCCCGTCTCCCACGCTGACCTTTTCTCTTGGCTTTTCATCGGACGGTCATT
Source organism: Lenwebbia sp. NSW1173648 (assembly GCA_029784005.1). NCBI lineage: Eukaryota > Viridiplantae > Streptophyta > Magnoliopsida > Myrtales > Myrtaceae > Lenwebbia > Lenwebbia sp. NSW1173648. The sequence continues at coordinate 7,365,416 of JARCGZ010000011.1, forward strand.
ATCATTTTGCGAGCCGCGCACGTAAGATCTGTCTGCCGTCAACTGCGGTGGGGACCACCATCATCTGCATGGATTCTTCGGTGTCGGCAAGCGAAAATTCTTATTTCATAAGTGAACTGGTGCTTTTGAAACCTAAGAAAAACGTAGAGTTACCTGAAACTGAAATTACGTAAAAGTTGGATGAGCACCCATGAAGGATATACTTATATTAACAAGGAAAAAAACATAAAATATATTCAAATTTAGAAAAAAATTTGTCCAAAAAATCCTGAATCTGTTACACCTTAATCAATTCAGTTTTAAATTGTCACTTTTGCCACTTGAATCCCAAAATTGCTAACGTGAATTCCGGTCGTTCTATCTGGCACGACCGATGCTGACGTGGATAATTTTTATAATTTCTTAAAAAAATTCCGAATTTTTGAATTTTTTCTTTTTTTTCTTTATTCCTTCCAAGCTCGGCGAGGGTCGCCGACCCTCGCTTGCGACCGGCGAGGGTCAACCGGCAACCCCTGCCGAACTTGGTAGCAAAAAAGGAAAAAATAAAAATTAGAAGTATAAAAAATCAAAATCAAAATCAAAATTCAATTTTTTTAAAAACTTGTCCACGTCAACATGGATCGTCTTACATGACTCTACCAGCGTCAGCGTCAGCAATTTTTGGCTAAAATTGACCGGATAAACTTAATTGGCAAAATGTAAAAAGTTTTAGGACTCAGTTGGCAAAATTGAAATGTTTAAGATTGAGTTGGTCAAAGTGCGATAGGTTTAGGACTTTTTGAATAATTTTCTCTAAAATTGAGTTCCTTGCAAAGGTCTTATTCGGTAAAACGATAACTACGTTCATATGGAAAATGCATTTAGTGATATTCTGAATAACACGGGAAAATAAACGTTATTTGGGAAAATCCCAGAAACGTGCCTAAGCTTTTACTCGATGATAAAAAATATAGTTCTATCTTCAAAACTACAAGTTGCACATCTTGACTCAACCGTCGTTCTGAAGGTCATATTCGGTAGAACCACTGTGGACGACCTCCGGTCGAGGTCGTGGCAGTCATCCTCGACCCGGGCAATCTCACGAGCAAGCACGACAAAGAGAGAATCAGAGATGAGAGAGAAACATAGAACAGAGATACGGTGGTGGAGAGAAGGGAGGGCGAGGGTGGCACACGACGACGGGAGCTGCGACGAACGATGAGAGGGGTCGTGGCTTGGTGGTGGCAGAGCAGCCCGAAACAGCAGAGATGGGGGCCGAAACCGTGGAAGGTGGCGGCGGAGATGGGTGTTTTGAGGTACTTGAGGGTTGGGTTTTCAACGAGCGAACCTTTAGGGCTTTACCACAAATTAACGCAGCATTCTTTTAGGATAAACTCTGAAGATATTATTGTTTGAGTGGCTCTTTGAAACGTGGCACTCGAAAGAGAATCGAGCATGTTCACATCACCGTTTAAGAATAGACAGATTTTAAGGTAAAAAGTTTGCCTTAACCTAACACTTCTAGATCTAAAATCTCATAGGGTGTTCAGGCTTCGTAAGGTAAGAACCAATGAGGATGACCCACCTCTCAAAAAAGTTGCATAGCCTTTTCTGATTAACGATAGGTATAGTTTTAGCTTATTTACAAAAAGATAAATTACACAAACGGTCTCTGAACTTTGGTCCAATATGTAATAAAGTCCCCGAAATTTAAATCTATTCAATGTGATCCATGAACTTTATCCCAATGTCCAATGTCATCCCTGAACTTTTAATTTATTCAATATGATCTATGAACTTTTTATACATATTCAATTGAGCCCGTGAACTATATGAAATGTTCAATATTGTCCATGAACTCGAAATTACTATTTTGTTTCCACTAGTTTGGCGATATCTATTCGCAAATATCCACTTATTCCAAAGGGGATTTGCAAGAGCCAAACGATAAGGAGCTGGGACAAACTTGCAAGCAACCAAAAGAAATCGGTGCATGAGAGACTTTTGACTAGTTGAGGAAAGAAAAGGACACTTTGGCAAGACAGCAAGACCTCTTGCCAAGAGTTTTGAAAGAACCAAAGATGTGACCTTCGAAGCCAGGAGCTGCGAAAATCTTGACTCGATGAATTTATGTACACCACATATATACTTTAAACAATGTTTCGACATTCGTGTAAAAAAGAAGAAGAAGAACATAGGTATTTTGAATATAAACACAGCTACTTGATCTGAAATTATCGATTTCTTTGTCTGTCGTTGATAGTTTTTTTATTTATTGGCGATGGTAATTTTCGAAATAACGTTAAGCGCACTTCATTATATAATTGGTAATTTCGTAAAAGTGAGAGCACATTACGAATCTGCAAAATCAATCTTCGAAAAGAGTAGAAAAGATCGAGGGGGCACATATATAATCATAGTGAAAATAACACAAATGGTTCCCGAACTTTCGCTCAATGTGCAATGTGGCCACTGAACTTTTAATTTGTTCAATATGGTCTCTGAACTTTTGGTGCAGCTCAATTTAGTCTACGAACTGTATGAAGATGTTCCATGTTGTCCCTGAACTTGAATTAATGAAAGCAGAACACTAAGAATTTTCATATAGTCCAAAGATTAATGCTACTTTAATTCATTAGCTAAAAATTTCACAAAGAACTACAAAGAGATGGCCAAAAACAGCTCTTTCCCTATCAACCGAAGCCCCCTCTCACCAATGTCAGGTAATGCAATTGATGAGAAAGACATCGATCTCCTAGTATATCTAATTCTTAAAATTATTAGATTAATGCTACTTTGATCTCGCTTTCATGATGTTTCACACTGACGGAAAACGCCCGGAAAAAGCTCATTCGACGTAGAGGCAAGACAGTTGTGGAACACAAGCGATTTCGGGTTATGGAGGACTAAACCGGTCGTAGGGGACGATAGGCTACCGTCGAGAGGTCGGGACTTACATGTGAAATTTGGAGGACAAATGGGGTTGACTTTGCAACAGACACTACAGTTAAGGAGTGTATTTGCAATCAGCTCCCTCTCTTTTTGTTCGTTTACAATTGGAACCCTCCTGTTTCGTTACATCGGAGAGACGATAGATCCGACCAGCTTATTAGACTTATAACGGATACGGCAACGTAAGGATGCACTCATAAGTAGGATAAATCAGTTCGAAAGCTCGACAAAGGTAGTTGTCAGGAAAGGGAGTTCCTCAGCATTGTGAAGCTATCTGTGTAATTTTCGCGCTTCAGCATTATGGGAGTAATTCGTACAGACTCCTCATTGTACTTGTAATTCTACAATTTACAGTAACATGAGGACATAGCTTTACAAATTAACTTCTCTCTTTGTTCCACCAACCCCTTCATTCTCCTATCAGAGTGGGATGATGAAAGAAGGCAATTCATTTCTGCACTTTACCAGTGGAATACATACTGTAAAGTTATGGCAGTACGATCGGCTCGATCCCCCATATGTCTCTGGCGTACTCGTGGATCGTTCGGTCACTGCTGAACTTGTACGATCCAGCCGTGTTCAAGATCGACATTTTTGTCCATCTCTGCTCAAGCACATATCGTAGAATTAGATCAGTCACGAGAGAGCTCTTCACGAAGAATCTCATATAAGAAAGTTTAGACCCAAAGTTATAATGAAGATCGAGAAGCAAGAGATTAATGTATAACATGGAGCAATGAAGGGATAAGTCATCACACAAGGAAACTACTAATTGATGTAAGATGGGCTCCAATTTTCTATGCATAGATAGGCAAATCTTGGCATATGATTTCTGATCGAGCACTTGCAGGCAAAGCTTCAACAAGAGAGCGGGAAACAATAAGATATAATCACCAATTGTTGTTTGTTACTCACTTTCTGGTCTCTGTATGCCTCATCGACCTTTTCTTGGCATTCTACGTAACTGGGGAAGTCCTTGCCCACGAGGAAATAGTCTGCACGCCCATAGCCTTCGTTTCCTTCCAACGATCCCATTAACTCTTCATAGTTGTAGGGACCGAAGATACCACTCCGCACATATGCCTTTACTTCTTCAAAACGAGCATCCGGGACAAACTGAAAATGTCACAGTTGATCATATGTATTAAGAAAGAGAAAGAAAAGCTGATCATTGACGATGCTTCTCATCGAAGTGTGAGATCATGTCTCTCTGACCATCATTAGATTCATGTAGGCAATGTCTATGGGACAGTAATCCAGTCAGAAAATTATCTGTTTTAATGGAGGGATCTTATCTCACAGTGATGCTTCTTTATCCCATTATAAAGCAAAAAATTCTCCTACCGTCACGACATTACCTTTCCTTCAGCTCTTTCCTTCCTCAGCCCAGCTATTTCATGCGCCCTTGCCCCGAAGAGGAAGAAGTTGTCTTCTCCAACCTCCTGTCTTATTTCAACATTTGCCCCATCTAAGGTTCCGATGAGGACACACCCATTCATTGCAAACTTCATGTTGCTGGTTCCACTGGCCTCCATTCCAGCAGTACTATAGAGCAGAGACAGTTGCTGTCAACTATACTATTTAGAAAAATATTCTAACATGTTTTGATCTCTCTTAAAACATAAGTGATGATCATCCATTAGGATCTAGAACTAACGACTAGATTTCAACTGGTCCAGGTTAAAGACGCATGGACCGGCACTTTTGAGATTTCAGGCTATGAGAACTATATTAAACAAGATACCTGATATGTTGTGACAACTCGCTTCCGGGAATAAGCACTTCCGCAACACTGACATTGTAGTTTGGAACAAAGACAACCTAGATTGAAGCAATGAACATGTCATACATGCATTTAGATGTGCATATCATAACTAGCTATTCCGCTGTATAGATGAAGTTGCTGGAGAACAATGATACAATCAATTTCAGAATATAAGATTGCACTCGATATCCAATGGAAAGAAACCAACCAATCTATAACTAGTTTGAGCAAATATCAAATGATATCCTAAATGTAGCCAATAGACAAAATCACCTTCAAGAGATCGCCAATTTCGGGATCATGGTTAACAGTTGCCCCCACATCCGTGATGAACTTCACAATTCTCTTAGCTTGGACATATGTAGCAAATGCTTTACCTCCAAATATGCAGACCCGAGGAACGAACCTCGTCTTTCTTTCATCAGGTGTCATTTCCTTCATTTTCTTGTAGCGATAGATGATGCCAAGGATGTTTAATAACTGCCTCTTGTATTCATGTATGCGCTTCACCTGAACATACATAATCAAGATCTCTCAATTAAACTTCGAAGACCGTCAAAATTTGGACGTAGTCATACATGCCTTGAAAGTAACGTATTTTGATAAGTTGCATTGGATACGCATGTTTAGAGCAACATAGTATAATCGCTAGTGTTTCGTGAGATATGAGTCTAGCCCACCCATTAAAACAGTTAGAACACCACCTATGAAATGTTCACTGTCGCAAGACCAGATCAATTGCAGGCATAGAGATTACCATGATCTGTTTGCCGTTTGCCATTTGCTTATCTATTGTTAGTCCTTTTCACTTAAGATTTCTGAGGTTTCATGTTTTTACTTTCCTTTTCTAGGTTTGGAAGTATATACAGAAAACTCCTAGGACTACCTTAGAGACGAACCGTTTTCCCCCAAAAAACCAGCTTATTGGTCGGGAAACGGGGAAGAAAAACCCTTAAGAAAGGGAATTATTTGGTCAGTGAAATGATTCTGCTGCCTCAATTGCGGCTCCATAAATTAGCTCACTACTACGACTTAAACAAAAGGCCCCTGGTTCTATCATGAAAGCAGAGTCACGCGAGCAAAGTAACCAAGGCAACGAGAAGAGCCTGAAGGAGTTATGCCGGTTGCAGAAGTGTTTTTGTGGAGGGCCACCTAAGGAAGGTACAGGCTGACATGAGATAAAGCGGCAGCAAGGCAACACCTGGAGCAGATTCCCCACCGGCAGGGGGACAGGAGACGGTCATAAGTTGGCCTTTCTGTGCAAGAGTTCACCAATAGCAGAAGAGAGGGCAAAAGCCGCATCTCCCCCAGAGCTTGTCTACAGATGCAGAACGAAAATAGAGGAAGAACTAACCTGGACATCAAACATGGCATCGGTACTGACTATATATCCAGTTTTTTCTTTGAGAAATGCTGCGACCTTTATCTTGTTTCTTCTTTTGGCTTCCCGCCATTCCGATTGGAGATCTTCATTGTCAGCAAACTGTGGATAAAACACACCAGCCTTTCAGGTTAAGTGCATGACTACCCTGTTATTTCAACTTCTTAAAAGGATTCGATTCAAAAGGTCTATCACCAAAAGAAATTTACAGCTGTATACAAATGGCAGACCATGCATGATGACCTCAATCATTGCTGTGGTACTAAAAAAAGGCAATCTCATCCTTGAAAAGTCAGATAATCAGGAAATTTGTACTTAAGGAAGACGATGTAGACCATTTCCTAGGCGGTCTTTAGTATGTACCATAGGAAAAGCTGCTATTATTTCACATTTGACTGAAAAATTGAAGGGATGTAAATTAGACCGACCAAATAAACCAAGCATCAGTAAAGGAATCGCACAACTACTTTCATGAGACCTAATGTCCCCATATTTCACACTTGACCTCAATAAGCAAATCTAATTTCTTACAGGATATATAGTATTGCTGGAATAGAAGCATATAATGAACTTTTTCAAATATCAAAATGATAACAAGGTCTGTCTGACTTGTTTACCTTTTTAAGGATAGCTAATTTCTCAGTGTTAATAATCCAGTCATCCGTTCCAATCCACTTGGTTATGATTTCACTCAGATTTGAATTGCAAAAACGTATCCATCTTCTCGGTGTCACACCATTCGTTTTATTCTGGAACTTCTCTGGCCATAACTGTTGCCATGTCATGCCAGAAAACAGTCATGGAAAGATCACTTGACCATGGAGCAGAAGTAGCTAATGAACTGAGAAACTATATACCAGGATGGTAAAAATTTCTTAATAGTATCACCTTGAAGAATTCATTAAAAACTTCCTCCTTTACGATCTCACTATGGATCTCAGCGACACCATTTACTGCAAATCCAACAGCAACGCAGAGATTGGCCATCCTAACCATCTTCGGCAATACTGGAGCTGGATCAGGAGTCACTTTCTTCTCCTCTGGAGCATCCTCTTCTTCAGGTTGATCTACTTCATCAACTACTTTACTTTCTTCAATGGCAGAATCAACTTCCTCAATAGGATCTACTTCTGGTTTAACTAGCAATTCTAGAACTGTACCAGGCAATTCGACATTATCTAATATCCGCATTTCTTTCCACTTTTGCTGCAGCAGGTCAAGATCCTCCTTGCCGTACTCATCTATTATAGTTTGAACTAACTGGTTGATGTTACCAGCAAGAAACCATTCAACAAAGAGAAGTTTGTTAGGATTTAGAATGGGGGATTGATGTTGTCACATAGTCAAGTATTATGGACTCTCTAGTATTACCTCCTCATCTATCTTTTTGATGATCTCAACATGTCGAGGAAGCAAATCCTGCATAAGCTCCAAACTCCATTTCTCTAGGGCCTCAGGTAGAACAGTATGGTTAGTATAGGCAACGGTCCTGACAGAAACATTAAAAACAAGAAATCAGAGAAGCAAAACAACATGAGATGGCTGTGAAAACTGAATGTCTGAAGTGAGAAGAAAACGATGATCGCATTCACAATGCAGGCGCATGCAGATAAATAGCTATGAAAAGATCACCAACACCGTCGTGATATGTAATACCTTTTAGTGATGTTCCAAGCTTCTTCCCAGCTCAACTTCTTCACATCCATTAATATTCTTATCAGTTCAGGAATGCAGAGTGTAGGATGAGTGTCGTTCATCTGGACAGCAACCTTCTCAGGTAACTTAGCCCAATCCTTAACATCCCCTGATCTTCTTTCAAAACGAGCGATGATATCTTGAAGAGAAGCAGAACAGAGGGTGTACTGCTGCTTCAATCGAAGAGTCTTTCCTTCAATTGACTCATCCCCAGGGTACAATATGTAGCAAATCTGATCACCAAAGAAATTCAGTTATTATTTTGTCATTGTGCATTAAACATGCAATATGTAACTACACCATAAATACTTGCGTCGCATGGACCATCTAAACAATACATTGACCGGTAAAAAGCAGAAAAACAGTTCCTATAATTTAGTCACTTATGCAGTGAGGTGGCAGCAGAATTCACAAGAAAGACACACCCCTAGTCAATTTTATGAATACTATTTCTTTTTAGACACCTTGTCCTTGGGCAAGTTCTACCTATAAAGTTCTAAAGGAGGGGTAAGTTCTCCAAAATATCCTTTGCACCTTTTCAGCGTTCTTCAGGGCCGCAGATGCTTTGGCATGATCTCCAGCATTAAAAGCAAGCAGGTCAAACTCTTCTGAAGCAACCTTTGTGGACCAAAGTCGAAGATTGATGGTGGTCTTAGTTTTGTATCCTGGAATGGGAACATCATAGGCAAGAGCCATTATGTTTTCTCCCCCAACCCATTCTTTACTCCCATTGGGTCCAGAAATGACTTCGCCATAGAACTTCACTGGATAAGAAACATCATTTCTCACAATTTCCCATGGATTTCCCATCTGCTAGGAATGGTTAGTAGTCAACAAAAAGCAAAAGTGATTCAAGCCACTGTCAAAGTGATACTTTGAGCAGCGTCTTCATTCAAAGAAATTTTTTCTTTAGCTTGTGGAAAGATTAAAAGTTTTCGTACCTCAAGCCAATTTTCTGCAACCTCCTCTTGGCCATCTTTTGTGATATTCTGCTTGAACAAGCCATACTTGTATCTAAGCCCATATCCCCAAGCAGGATAGTTGAGGGTGGCTAGAGAATCAAGAAAGCAGGAAGCGAGCCTCCCTAGTCCCCCATTTCCAAGTGCAGCATCTTGTTCCTGGGTATCATCAATTAGAGAATTTTAGCTAGAGACAACACTCACCAGGCGAAATGACATTTCTTTTGGAATAGCAATCTCAGTACATGAGTAATCAGATTATCTCCATCATCCAGACTCCTGAAGTACAGTACACAAAATGGAAAAAATGCCGGTATTACAGATATAGTGATTAAATTTAAAGCTTATTAACAAGAGATTATAGGTGAGGCAGAGTAAATTAATTCGACAACCATGAGAGGCTATGTGAAACTGGCAATAGAATCTCAAAGTTTAGGCACATTATTCAATCTGTTCCACAATTTGATGAGGGACCAAAGATTGGAACCCTATTAATGTGGTATACTTTGGTATAGACATAAACAAGTATAATTAATGGATGTCAGTTTTAGCTACACAGTTCAGCAACGATGCAACATCTAAAGGATGCCCCATGGCATTTGACAGCAGAAATTAGATGTGATAAACCAACCGAGACTGTTTGGCAGAAAAGAAAACCTAACTGAAACTTGATGCTGGAAGTTGCCGACAGTGCTTGAAAGACCAAACCCCAGCATGGGCTAGTTGAGGTCATTCAATGGCCTTACCTGGCTAGCCACATCCTCTAAATTGTGCCCCATCTTTCTCAAAGCCTCTGCATAAGCCCCAGAAAGCTCTAAGTTACCAATTGCGTTTAGCAGTGCTCTGCCCTGGAGAATTTATATTTTCCTTCAAATCCATGAACAAATAACATGCGAAACCCGAAGCTTGTCATGAACAACAGTATAGCACATATTTCACCACAAACCTGTAGATACTCCATAGACAGATAATATGCCTGCTTTACATTCAGCTTCTCGTAATACTCATAAGTAGCATTCCAGTTTATTATAAGGGTATCGCGAGCACTTTCTGCAGTGGCAAAATATGCCTTTGGCAACTCGAACTTCTCTGGAGAGAAAGACGGGGTGAACTCCGCATGGTACTTGATGCTCGAGGCAATGGATGCTGAATCTGGAACAAAAGTATCCAGTGTGCCTGGAACTCCAAATTGAAAGGCAAGTTTTAGGACTACATTGGACAAAATTGCCAGTACACATATGAAAAGGACTTCTCTCGGCAAACAAAAGCCAAAGGACACCCTAAAACACTATCAGTCAAGTATGATTGAGTCTCTCGTACTAAAAGAAGTGAAACCAAAGGCAACAAAATCGACAAAATCTTTATAATACATCTAAAGTTCCCTCTAGAGGAAAAGAAAGATGGTCGATCCATCTATCCAACAAGAAAGGACCTTTTTCTTCTCGGTCATCAAAAAAGAAAACCCTTTGTGCAGTGATGGATCGTCAAGTCGAAGTTGTCATTTTTCGCACTGCTGATGTCTATTCGTTTTTCATGATGAACGTGTAGTGAATCACAAGAAACTTCAATTTATAGATCTTAAATGGGTAACTTTCAGTTCAAAAGAACATGTCAGCACATTTAAGCAACTCTCGAGTGCTAATTGGACCATCAAAATTCTACTCGATTCAATGAAGACCCAGAAGTACACGAGGAAATCAGCAGAGAATAACTAAACAAAATCTGAAGCAGTTGAGTGCACACGCAATCACTAACTAAAGGCTGATAGTTTTCATTGCAACAAATGCAGCATCAACTACACAGCATAAAAAAGAAGAAGAAGAAGAATTACTCGACCTTCATCAGCGAGGGGTTCTTTCAGCTCCTGCTTGTGGTCACTAGCCACATTTCCGACATAGAAGTTTCTTCTGGAACAAACCAAACGTGGGTGTTGGAAAAAGAACAACTTTGTCATTCTGGCTCTGAAGTCGCAACCTTTAGAGCTGTGCACAGATTTCGAATGAGAAATCGACTTGGGCAAAGTGCTACTCGCTGAGAATGGGGAAGCAGCCATTGCCCTTTTTGCGCACAGCGTTCCTCTATCGCGCGAGAGCACACAAATGGGTATTGACCAGCTAATTGATGAGCAAAAACTGGGACAGAAGTGAGAGAGAGAGAGAGAGGTGCTGATTCTCTGTCAAGGTGTTATCTTGTCGTTTTGTGAGCAGCTTGCCCACCTCTGTCTTCGCTGTTTCATCTACCCCATCACGTTTGAAACCAGCCGGAATAGTAAAAGGGTGAGGATGATACTCAAAACATATAAATAAAACCGAATCATCGTTTCTCAACGCGAGTCTTCAATCTTTTCATCGAGTGATGTGTACTCGGAATGAACTCCGAGGAGCCGTTGCACATGTATCAGCCAAGATATTTGTGTTTGCACGTTATCACATACCCCACCACGTAATCCTTTCGACTGCATTTGATCGTCCGGATTTCTAGTCAAAATAGGATTAGATAGGATAGGATATGAAATCCAGGAATTTTGGCATATCCTATCCATTGTTTGATGAATCGCAGTAATAAAGCCAGATATGTTCATATCTTATATTGTTTATTGGTATCGATACAAATGAATCTGAAAATTTATAAACGGGGATTATAAGAATCTCTTATAATTCACTGCCGAATCTAATAAGAGAGAGAAAATATAATCATTCATATTTGCTACTATGAAAAGTTTTCCCTCTCTCGCTGCTTTCATTAAACTTCAACATGAACCACAAAACTACGAATGACATGAGTTTTGACTCTCTTTCTGTTTTCATAGACTTTTGAAGTAAACCAAAAAGTTAAGAAGGAGAATAAGTTTCGACTCTCTCGCCATTTTCGTAGAGCTTTGTCGTAAATTAAAAATCTACAAAAGAGTCACGAAATTTCAATATACTCTAGAGATACAGAAGAGATGGAGATGGAGATGCTAATGTTTTTTTTTTAGAAATTTCTTTACCCCTCGTTCTTCAAGAATTAGAGAGATCATTTTCAAGTTTGAATATGTTCACTTAAAATATGGGTTCTTTTACTTCGTTTTTTTTTAAAATCTTTTTTTATCATTATTTTCATTCCTTTCCATTATTTCTTAATAAAATTTTTATCAAGTAATAAACTATACTATTGTACTTAAAATAAGTAATGTATATAGATACTGGATGTGTGTGTATGTATTTATGTATGTATATATAAACTATATATTATAAAGTAGAAAGAAATTAATATATAAATTAAAAATAGAATAAATAAAAATGAATATTTTTTTTGTTATTTTGAGTTTTTTTAACATTAGAATTCAAATCTAATTTAAATATAATAATTATTTTAATTTTACAATTTCAGAAGTGTGTTATCCAGAAAAATAATTTTTATACCATGAAGAGAAGAAATCTTATCCACCTCTATCCCATCTCCCCCATGGGATAATTTTATCCATGCTATATCTCCCTTATATCGCACTTTATCAAGTCTTGGGCAGGTACCAAACACGGGATGAGATAAATTTTATTCTATCCTAACTTTTATCCTGACTACCACATAATCCTTAAGGTCCAACAAGGATTGGCCAAGCATTGGAACATTGAAATCAATACGAATCTAAGCATATTGGCTTCATGTGGGTGTCATCTTGTTCATGCATTTCTTTAACTTTGAATATATAGATTTTATCGGTGAGTGCTTTCGAAGAATTAATTATGTAATATTTTTTGGGTGACTGTAAGATTAATAATTTATTTTGAGCAAAAAATAAATAAATAATAATTAATTAAAAAAAATTTGTAGTCTACTCTTTTAAGAATTTGTGGCTCACAACATACTCTATTCTTATAGTCACCCAAAGACTGTTATGCTAGCGTATGCTCGTAAATAAGTAACTAATGAAGGATGTGCTCTATTACGCGCAATCAATGCTTTGAAAAGTCTATTATTCCATTGTAGAGGGGGACCAACATCCTACAGTAATAATATCTTTTGAAAAAAATTCTTTTTTTTTTTCCCACATCTCACTTTTGAAAAAGCCATAGACAAAAATACAAGAGGAGAGGATGCGATTGCCTTTTCACCGCCATTTTCTTTGTGTTTTCTTTTCACGTTTTATTAATATTGACTAGTCCCGCCATGCATAACTCAATACGATGCAATTCCAACGAAATGTCAATCTAACTATACTTTATCGAAAAGTGAATTTTCGACGGCCAAAGCGAGAAAGTTCACGACCCATCAATTATTAAGAGCAAAAGTTCAATTACCAAAAGGTAAACAATGCTTAGCCCACAAAGAAGAAGAAGAAGAAGAAAATACCAAAAAAGGGATGCTCCGAATTTAATATTGGAAAAAAAAAATATATATATATATAAATATATATAATAAGAGGCACCAAGTTTAAAGGATCCCAAAACCCAACGGTCCAGAAAGTGAGGACGACGACCCAAAGATAGCCTCCTGCGCAATTCCTTCTGCCATTCCTCGGCGCCTTCCATCTGTTCGATCCGTTTATAGATAGATAGCTAGAGAGAGAAAGAGAGAGAGAGAGGGAGAGAGAGGGGTCCTCGTCATTTTTCACGAGCGTTCTCTCTTTCTGAGTTCCATTTGCAGACCTCCTAAAAAAGGAGCGGTTTTTTCTTCTTCCTTCTTTTATTTTGGGTGTCCTGTGTGCGGAACTTGTTTTGACCGCCTTTCGAGTTCTTCACCCAAGCCTCTCCCCGAATTCCAGGTACCCAGTTGCTCTTTTCTTGCTCTCGTGATGATTCTTGTTCTTGCTGCGTGTGTTTGTACCTTCAATTCCTCCTTTACCGAAACAGTTTGATGTTCTTTTTTCTCTCTGCATTGGTGGGTTTGTGTCATTGGGTGTGGGCAGATAATGCATTTGCTGATCGATTTCGCTCCGCGAAGCCGCCCGTCCTTTTCTTCTTGTTGCTAGGTCGAAGAAAGAGAGAGAGGGAGAGAGTGAAGAGTGAATGGATTATCACCCATTGTGTAGTTTTGAGGGAACAGAGAATGTGACGTTTGAGCTTCTGCAATCCCTTGGTCTATGAGATGATTCATGCCTTCCATTTTAAAAGTAATGATGCTTTAGTAGCTGTTCTTCGAAAAGAGCATTAGCGATTGATTACCGGCCCACGATGACTTGTGATTGATCTTGGCTTGCATAATTCATCATCCTCGGTTGATTCCCTAGTTTTTGGCCTGCACTTGTGCACCATTTCTGGAGGGGATTCAATTGGGGGCATCCTTGAGCTTTTTCTTTTGTTGGTTTTTCCGTTTGGTTGATGAAAACGTTTTGTTGAAGCAAACCACTTTTATTGAGTTCAAGGGCTTGGACATTTTCACTATTGCAAACAGAATAGGCATGAACCATCATTTTTCCACTACATTCGTGTATCCCCCCGTCATGAAGATGCACTTGGATTCTTGGAATTAGCTTCGCGAGTAACTGTTCTTGTTTTGCTTCGCCAGGTTCTTGGAAATTTCACCGTTAAGGCACCTTCTTCTGATCTTCGAAAATGTTTGGATTTCTTAAATCACCGGCGAATAATGTTTCCAAGCAGAACTCTGTGGACCCTCTGTCTTCAGGAGCAAATCCTTTTGATTCTGATACCGAATCTGACACCAAATCTACCATCAAACCTTCGAGGCGAGCAAACTCAGAACCCGCGCTAATTGTGCCGAATCTTGGTAGCAATCCTTTTGATGATGATAATAAGGGACGAAGAGGAGCTTCCTCCTCCGCATCCTCTAAATCTGGTTCATCAACAGCACGTGATAAGTATAAGAATGACTTTCGTGAATCAGGAGGGCTAGAGAATCAGAGCGTGCAAGAATTGGAGAACTATGCCGTGCACAAGGCGGAGGAGACCACAAGTACTGTCAACAACTGCCTTAAGATTGCTGAGGATATAAGAGAGGATGCCACGAGGACCCTCGACATGTTGCATAAACAGGGCGAGCAGATCACTAGGACCCACGAGATGGTTGCCACTACAGAAAAGGACTTGAGCAAGGTAACTTCCACGTATTATGAACTCGGCAAGCAATGAATATGTTCTAGAAAAAATTGTGCGCAGTTTTCGGCTGCCTGCTACTTTCTCAGTTTCGTTATGTAACATTCAGGTTTTTCACCCAGATGACACCTCGATATTGTTTCTCGAGCCACTTCAATAGTGATAATTAACGATCACCCATTTGTTGTTTTGGTGAATACCAGGGGGAAAAGATCTTAGGAAACCTTGGAGGAATGTTCTCCAGGACTTGGAAGCCGAAGAAGACTAAAGAAATTTCAGGGCCTGTAGTTACAACAGGTTTCTTACACAACTGCCTCGTTGCGGTTTCTTTATTTTAATGTGGCCAAAACAAAGTGAATTTTATGCACAGCTTCTGTTGAAACTTGATTAGTTGTACTTTCCGTGGCGATTCATAAACTCATCGGCTTTTCCCTCTCGGCATGACAGACAATTCATCTAAAAAGAGTGACAAAAAACAGAGAGAGCAGTTGGGCTTGGCTCCTGTGCCGAAAGGAAAAGGGACTAGTCGTACGCCTCCGCCTGAACCAGCAAATGCATTGCAGAAAGTCGAGGTTTGTGTTTTAACAAGTTTGTTTCACTCAGATAGCAGTCTTTGAGCATCTGTTCACAAGGACTTTTCGGCCCTGCAGGTTGAGAAGGCAAAGCAAGATGATGCTTTATCGGATCTTAGCAATGTCTTAGGTGAACTGAAGAACATGGCTGTTGACATGGGGGGCGAACTTGACAGGTCTGAATATGTCCTAACTCATATTCATGTTCTTTCCTACTTGACCTATTAAATGTCCCCCTTGCCCGAACTGATACAATTGCTAGCTTTTTGAGATTGAAGTTTGATCAACACTATCTTCTGGTTTGGTGAAGTTTGATTGTTTGCTGCGCTTTTCCCGGCCCTTGTCACATTCTCTTAAAGGCGTAGCACTTTACTTAACACGTAGAGCTAATGTGGTGCATACAGGCAAAACAAAGCTCTCGACCATCTTAGTGACGATGTGGATGAGCTGAACTCTCGAATGAAAGGCGCCAACCAACGTACTCGTCGTCTGCTTGGCAAATGAAACGGAGAGCAAGAGCCGGCTTCTTTATCGGGCATCCCCTCTGATTTGCCTTCCTATAGCTGTTATGGCGTGTTTTCCCTCTTTCTTTTACTAAGCCGAAATCGAAGAATGTTGTTTGATAGATTGTACCGCATCAGCAAATGAAATGAACGAATCTATCTGCAAATTGAATTACTCTTGTTCGGTGATACTTCCGGAATCCGATCACCTTTATCAGTTTTAATGGCATTTGCTATGATTCTCTCCTCTCTTTTTTATTGCAAACTGTTGTCTTTACCCAAAAGTTTCCACAAGACAATGGCATGAACCGAAGTAATAAGACACAAATCTCCTCGATAAAAGCTGTAATAGCAAAAGAACGCATGACGACACCCGGTAGCATCTCCAAGTCGAACTATAAAATGGAGAAGGCGAACAAAGCTGAGGGGCTAATGGTTTTGCTCTGATCAGTTCCTAGATTTGCATAAACATCCAGTCAGGCCAGCAGATTATATGGTTATAAACAGGCAGAGTGGCAGGCAATGTATCATGAAGAACATTTAACGTCTTTCTTGATAATTTGACATTGTTTATCCTTATCAGAATTCAGAAGTGGCTATAGTCGAAAATAAAAGTTCAAACCTGTGTTGATCGCTGAGTTCTCATTCCTCTATGGAAGCTACCAATCTTTCGGGTTAACGTACGTTGTCAAGCATCGTAGATAAGCGTCCATTATTCATTCTACAGCTGGAATGGAGAGAGAGAGAGAGAGAGAGAGAGAGAGAGAGAGAGAGAGAGAGAGAGACCTTCCTTGTTTCTCATATATAATTTACAGTAGCTATTCCAGCGGTTCTCTAATTTGAAGGATAAACACAAAGGCTTTACCATTCATCAATTCCTGTTCATGCTGAAAGGAAGACTTATTCTGAAGTTCAGTACTTCCCAAGACATGAAGCCATGCAGCAGATTCTAAGTGTCGTGTATTTACAGAGGAGAGAAAAGTTAGATAGTACAAACTTCCATCCAGGGAGGCCTCCCACCTCTCACCATACGCATACAAATGAGCAATTCCGATACCTGAATGCTTGCAACTACAATACATTAGGATATCAGAGAAGAAAGCACCATCTGCCTCTTCCATTGACCGGCATAACATTTTACAGTCTTCATACTTCATCGCTCTTCACAGGAGTCCAGCTCCTTCTGGACATAGCTTCTCTCCTGGTGTGTGAGATATAGCCAAGAATATACCCCACAAATGCTCCAAGCAACAACACACTCGCACCTTTAACAAACCACGAGAAAAAGGACTCAGGCACCTCTATCTTCGGTTCAGCACCACTAACACCACTGTTAAGAACCTGTCCAGATGCCAGAATTTCCACCGTGTCATGCACCTCACCATCGTGATTTCCAACATAAGAAAGCATGAGTTTCTCCCTCGTAGCTACCAGCCTAGTGTACCCAAACTCACCCCCTCGGTACAACGATCTTTCAGGTTGCGGGTAAATTGGATCGGTCAGATGATCTGGTCTGGGCTGCCAGATGGGTTGCCAATCCTGGCCCGCCATTCCAATCACAAGATGAATCGGCAGTGCCTCCCAATTATCCTTGGCTGGATTTGTGCTTCCACAGGTGAAGTTATTAATCGGACAAAACCTTTCATATCTATGGACGTGGCCCCACAGCACAAGGGTCACTTTATTCTTCACGAGCAAAGGTTCTAAGTGCTCCATCATTTTCTCCCTAATGGGTCTATCATTAGATTCATAGCTGGTCGTGTACATTGGTCTATGCCCTTGAAATATCACGAAAGGGGTCTTCTTCCGATCCACCGAATCCAAATCAGTCTTTATGAAATCGTACTGCTTGCTTCCAGGAAGAAAATTGGTCTCAGTAGACATGAAAAGAAAGTGGACCACTCCCATATCAAATGAATAGTAGAGGTTCCGGGTGGCCGGGGCCTTCATTCCCGTGGGTTCCGAAGAATTGCCAGGCATGTTGAACCTAAGGCTGTAAGGTACCCCACATTCACCGCCCCCATCTGTGCCATATATCGTTCGGGCCCATTCAGGCTTCCAAGGTTGCAATGGCCAATCGTACTCATGATTGCCAATACATACATGGTACGGAACTTGGGCAGCGACGGGCTCGATCTGAGTGAAGAAATGGTCCCACAACCAAGAGTAACCTCTCGCATAGCTGATATCTCCAATGTGAGACACGAAACTGGGCCTGTTCCCAAGAGCTTCAATGTCGCGGAGGATCCACTTCATGGTTGATATGCTCTCGTCTTGCGTGTGGTAGAATGTCGTGTATGGTGTTGCAGTTCCCATATCTCCGAATAAAAAGGCTACCGTTTCATCCGAGTCTTTAGCCCTAGGCATAAAGCTGTGCGTTTTACTCCAACCACCAGAGTCACTCCCAACCTGTTGCGAGAGTATAGACATTCCAATCACAAAGATGAACTAGTCCCAATCGAATTTCAAGCATGCTTATATCGGTTATGATACTTCTATAACTGAAAAAGATTAATCACACGGAACACCACATTCTACTGAGATTGCAGACAAGCCCCATTAAAGGCATGACAGATTCTATGATTCTATCACATGCATTTCTCGTCCGAGAGATCCAAAAATCATGCATTCACGCTGAGAATTCTCCATGAACCATACCATTCATGAACAAGACCAAGTGAAAGCCCAACCCGTGCATGATTTCCCGTGCAAAAAATATGATGGAATTCATTCACCGCGCATTTTGAAGGTGGTGAGGAAGCAGCAACTAGCAACTAAACCAGCATCAACATGTATCCAAACCACCATGTCAACAGCAAATTCACAAGAATACCATCTTCTCTTAACCATAAAAAAGAAATGAAACTGCTGACCAGACACACCAACATGAACCTTAATCTAAAAAGAAGAATCAAGCAATCAACCTAGCAAAACTTCCGTTTATACATTATCAAAGAACAAAACTGATCACAAACCTCATAAAGCACAATTCAAATACCAGCTCACCTGATAATAATACCTCACCCCACCCTTCAAATTCCTCATGACCGCATCATGAATCCACCCAGGATCCCTCCACCCGACGCTATTGTTCGCGGGCGCGTCGCACATGTCGTCCCTCTCGTACCTCCCCGCACGCGCCGTCGCCAACTCGCCCATCTTCCCCTCTCTCTTCCCGTACCTCACGTACCTCTGCCCGCCGTCCTCAGCCACGAACATGACCCGCATCTCGTCCTCCCGATCCGTGTACGCCAGGTGGACCTGCTCCGGGCCGCGGCCTGGCTCGAACCCGGCTTCCTCGGAGGCGCCGAGGTAGTGCTTCGTCCCCGGCAAGGGGTTGTGGTCGTGGTCGAGCCGGGTCCGGTCGACTTCGGACTCGGACCACCGGAAGATCCGGAAGGAGTAGTTGGACCGGAGGTTGGGCAAGGGGAGGGAGACGGAGCCCGACCCGGAGGAGAGGTGGGCCGGGTCCGAGGAGAGGAAGACGTAGCCGATGAAGAGGTCGTGGGGCGAGTCGGGAGGGGAGTAGATGCCGAGCCAGTCGAGGCTGGAGGGGGAGTCGACGCCGGACCATTGGATCCGGAGCGGGTCGCCCGATCTGGAGAGGATCTTGGGGGAGATGGACAGGGAGGGTCCGGATTGGGTTGACGGGTCGAGTAGAGAGAGGAGGGAGACGATGAGAAGTGGGATCATGGTGGCGGTGGCGGTGGCGGTGGCGGTGTAGGTGGAGGTGGTTGAGACTGGTGGTTTTGTCGGGCGAACTGGCGGCGTTCGTGGGTTTCGTTTGGCGTGGAAGGGATGGTGGTGTGAGTTTCGGATTATTTCGGATAAATTGATGAAAGACAAACAGCCAAAATTAGGAATATGCTTCCGACATATTCTAATCAATCGTGCTTATGATACTTAATATCCACCACAAGAAATGTCAATCCTCGTGACGTTTATTTCTCCATCTCAAGTATGCTTGAATGGATGCAGATTAACGATTTGTACGCATCATACATATGTCACGGGCCGACAGATCTCTGTCGCGGAATTAGCCCGTGAGGTCTCTGGCAAGCCAAGCCAGGCCAACCTTCCTCACATAGTTGTTCCATAAAACACTTAGGCGAATAGCTTTCCCGTATTGGATCATACCACGCCCAGCTCAGCTCGGGCATTCATCACATCAAATAAGGCGAGTGTAACACTTTCAACAACTGGTTTCGGCCTGCCATGGCAGAGCGGCACCAGCTCCCGACCAGTTTGTACACGGGAGGGCAACCCCTCCTTTAGAGTCCCTAAGGGTATATTCCTTCCAATCTAGAACTCCTAGTACAAACTCGTCTGACGCCACTCACACGACCCGATTGCCTCTTCCCCTCTACACCGCTCACACATCGTGATGACACTAAAAGCCCCACCCTCAAGGTACACGAGTACGGGAGAACTTCCACGAAACTCCCGGTCTGTGTCATTCTCCCCCACTCAATCCGCAAACGCCCTCGTTGCGGGCTGTTCTGTCGCTTCCCTGCGTTCTCCAACCATCACTGCCACTCCCATGGGACTTACATGAATGGCAAACGCTTGCCCAACAGAATAACTCTACTCCACTGATCGCTCCCCCCGATCAAAGCTGTTCGCGAATCTCCAGTCACCTGTACTCCCTCGACAAGTGTGGCACCCCTTGCCAACTGCGCACCCTCAGCAGCACCTTCTTTCGCCAACTAGGCTCTTCCTGATCTCAGCGGACCAATGGAGGTTTCCCCTTGATGAAACGTGGTAGCAGACCCATCTTGAGATTCGTCGAATCTAATCCAGGAACGTTATCCCATTTCAGTGAGTAATCTGGTTCCTTCCTATGCCCCATAGGCATCCTCGAAGCTAGATGAGAGCCGCACCTTGTCCGAGCCCCCTTGGCCCCGGCGATCACTCTCCGCCCTCAAAGGATCGGGAAGACCACAGGTTTTCACCGAATCACCCGGGATCCTTCTCTGATACCACTTGTCACGGGCCGATAGATCTCTGTCGCGGAACTAGCCCATGAGGCACCTAGCAAGCCAAGCCAGGCCAACCTTCCTCACATAGTTGTTCCATAGAATACTTAGGCGAATAGCCACGCCCAGCTCAGCTCGGGTATTCATCACATCGAATAAGGCGAGTAGAACACTTTAGGTACAACAACTAGTTTCGGCCTGCCATGGCCTCATCAGGAGAGCGGCACCAGCTCCCGACCACTTTGTACACGGGAGGCCAACCCGCCTTTAAAGTCCCTAAGGATATATTCCTTCCAACCTAGAACTCCTAGTACAAATCCGTCTGACGCCACTCACACGACCCAGTTGCCTCTTCCCCCTCTACACCGCTCACTCACCGTGATGACACCAAAAGCCCCACCCTCAAGGTACACGAGTACGAGAGAACTTCCACGAAACTCCCGGTCCGTGTCACATAGATATTAGATATACTCGAAGCGCGCCGCTGTTTTCACATCTTAATTTCGTAACTTTTCTATTGGTCGACACAAAAATTAGATGTTCGGCAAAGGCTTTGCAAACGTCTCTAGGCACGATTGGAGTTAGCATTTCTCTTTAGCAATGGGGATTTGACGAATCGAACCTGACCAAAACTACCCTTTTTTATTCGGATTACTGCCCCTAGGGGTGTCAATAGTTTAGTTCGGTTCAGTTTTTCAAAAAATCGAACCGAACTGAACCACTAGGGTGGAAAGCTTGAACTGAACCAAATCCGTCCTGAACTGAATATGAATTGAATCAAATATCCAGTTCAGTTCGGTTCAGTTCAATTTTTGATTTTTCCTTTTTCCTTTTTAGGTTTTTTTCCTTTTTTTTTTCCATAACTGATGCAGCCATAACTTGTGGCCCATCACCCCCCCCAAAATTCAGAGCCCCACAGGCTTGGCTCCACACAGAGAGAACCACTCCATCAGCTCTCCCCCACGCGCCTCCCCACGGTGTCTGCAGTCTCGCTGAACGCAAGCAGCGACCAGCGACCGGCACATCGGGCAGTTGAAGTTCAAGTGCTGGAGCCACCCGATGAGGCACGCCTTGTGGGAGACGTGGTGGCACCCGAACTCGCGCACCTGCTCGCCCTCGCTCAGCGGGGAGAGGCACACCACGCAATCGAGCGCCCTGCAACCCCCACCCTAGGCAGCAGACCGGCGAGAGGAGAGCCGGTTTTGGTTGAGCTGGTCGGCGAGGAAGATGAGTCGAAGTCGAAGGCAGCCCGGTGGATGGATCTGGAGAGGCGGAGAGAGTGGAGGAGGGCGAGGAGGAGGGAGCAGAGGTGGTGGATGTTGCGAGCGACGACTACAAGGAGGAGGGGGATGGAGTCGGACGAGACATCGTGGAGTTGGCTCGGCAACATCGCTGTGGGATTCGAGTCTGAGTGCGTTTCAAGAGGATGTAGATGAGAGTTGGGTTCGGTTGTGAAGGGCCAAAAGATGGGAGAGTCAAGGAATCTCGATTTTTCCTTTTTGATTTTTAGTTTTAGTTATCCGAACCGAACCGGCAACAAATAAATGGTTATTTTCAATTATCTGAACCGGAAACCGAACCGAACTGAAAATGAGCGAAATTTCAATTCAGTCTGATTTGGTTCAGTTTTCGGTTCGGTTTTTGGTTCAATTCAACACCCCTGCTGCCCCCACTCTTGGGTAGACCTAATCCTCGGCCACCGCTCGAGATGTCATTAGCACTTGTATACACGTTGAAAATGAAGAGATAAGTTGTCAACTACTACTCGTAAAGAAACAGTAATCACAAGAAAGTCATATCGTTACAAACAACATTTCAAGGATCAACCCGCCTCTCGGTATACTTCACTGGGTGTTCAAAGCAAGATCATGCCAAGAATCTCCATCAGCTTGTTGAGTCTCCTGATCTGGATTATGCAGCAAACAGTCAAGCACTACCCAGTCCAGTCAATTCATATGAATATACAGCAAACAGTTATATCTAGTGTTATCATCCGTTTCTTCAGAAAAAGCACGACACTGGTCAAAGCACTAAATAGGCCAAGTCCATAAATGAGGAACATAAACTTATCTATCCAAAACCAGGCATGAGAGAACGTTTAAGAGAAACAACATCAAACAATTCCCACACGTCATGTACATGTTCATTCGTCTCTGCTTCAACCAACTAAAGATATCAAAATACTCGCAGAAGCACCAACTTAACACGAGAGACTTCTTTATGATTGTTAGATTTGTGATTCTCATAAGAACAAACGATGGGCAACAAAGGCTTAAGGAATTTATTCCACAGTTCTCACAGTTAGATTAGTTTATACATATTCACCTCACTTCGATGCAAAGGAAGCAATTCTCTGGCCTTAAGCTTATTCCCCCAATGAACCAAACGATAATGCGTCATAATAAACAACAACACTGACAGTGGGCGCATTCAATGTACAAGCAAAAGGATGAAAGAAGCTCTATCTTCACAGTGCAATAGGGTGATGGAGAAACTCCAAGAACCAGCTTAAACAAAACTAAGAGTGTCAACATTCGCTTTCGATGTTGGTTGGTCTCTTCATTGAATAGCAAGCATGTGGCATCTACACGGATAATTAATAACAAAGTGAAGACTTACTGTCAGATCAAGCATTAGAGGATAAGAATACATGATCCATTTTGCAAAGATCAGTACAAACAAGAGATCGTTTAACGAAATACATACTCGAATCTTCAACATCTTCATTTCGAACAAGCAACACAGGGGGTAAGGGAAGATCTGCAACAGCAACGCAATCATGTGGAAACCAATTCAGACATCGAATCCTTAACACAGTGGCAGTACACATTCATTTACCTACATTTATGCGAAGTGAGTGCAAAATCATGAGAGGAAAGTAAAATACCATCATTAGGCAGAGTGTCTCTCATCCATTCCGCATCCACAATATCTATGAGTATACCCATGCTTAATTCTGCCATATTTGGCCCTTCAATTCCACCACTACCCTACAAAAATGCACAAGCACAACAATGGAGATAGTTAATTTCCTGTCTTTTTCTGAGGTCCGAACTCAAACCTCTCAAGATTAATCATCAAAAGTTCCACTTCCCCACTTCTCTACCTGGTTCTTTGGACGGCATTTAACAGAACTCTCTCTCTCTCTCTCTCTCTCTCACACACACACACACAAACACAAACGCAAAAAAAAAAAAACTGTATTGTCAAGTGAAACCAAGCGGGACAATACGTCGAACATGTAAGATGCGAATCCGAGACAGAGAAGGAAGCACCCGTAATAGCGAACGGACATGAGTACCATTTAGAACGAAACACCTAAACATTCTTCCGATTCAGTAATATGAACCCAAGCGGCGAAGAATGGCTTACCCAAAAGTAGAAGATGAATCACTCCAAACGCGCACCTCGAACCTCGAAGGAGAAAAATTTAAAGCTTAGCTCTGTCTCACAAACCCCAGAATTAGACCAGTTTCAAGGGTGGGTCCAGTCGAATTAATTTGAAATGTGGAAAAGTGGGTCCGACCAAATTCATATGAACTAAGTTCTGAAGAGTTCTGAATTAGAGACGATTGGACTTCGATCGAATTCAGATCTCTGCCACAACTCTCTCTCTCTCTCTCTCTCTCTCTCTCTATGGAGCGAACCGATGAGGAACGGAACTGGGGCCTGGCTCGGATATGGGCTGATTGTGGACACCTATGGGTTTGGACCGTGAACATAATCGGGTTAACTTGCCAAGCCCAGTCTATTATCTCATTCTTATTTGCCTCTTTCGTTCATCTCAAAACCGAACATCCTTCGCTTCCAAATCTCAAAAACCGAGCATCGCGGTTATTCATCTGCTGTCATCACCAATCACCAGAAACCTTCTATCAAACAACAGCTTCAGTTATTCATCATTCATTGAGCATCTCCATTTAACGACATTCATTGAACACCTCCATCGTTTGCAATTGGATAACCATGGAGACAGTCAATGCATGGGTTAGAGAGACAAACCGATGCCAACACCTCAAGGAAGGAATCACCACACCAGAGAACTAAGTGAGCCATTTCCTCACCATTGACCGCCGTTTATCCACACCAAGGCAATGCACAGAACAAAAACAAACTAAGAAACAAGCATTCTCGTGTCATTCCCGTTTTCCGATTCGAATATCACGAAACAAAAACAACACAAATGATTCGGAGGTTACTATTGTGAATTGAACATATATACTGTGGATTTAAGGCTATCCTCTTGGATGCGTTTCACACCTTCACCGAGACATTTCAACAAACAGCTTGCGCGCAACGAGATTACTAGATCTGGTCATGAAATCGAAATAGTTTCTCATCTAAAATCAGTATTGGGACAACAATGTCATCCCCGGCCATTAAAAGAACACTCGGATTAACTCAAATTCTCAGTGATTCACACACACATTCGACTCTATGTCTCGCAAACAAAAAGGACTAAAAAAAAATGAGGAGTGCTTCAGAGAAATCATGCTCACTGACTACGACTCGGATTAAATCCGCATTCCTGTTCTCCTCCTCTTTCCTGAGCAGGCGTCCCTGCCTTCAATTACGGACTCGTTATGGACGTCGCTCAGCCTCGTCCGCGTGAGATTCTCTTCTTCCTCCGATTCCTCACCGCCCTTCTCACCCAGGGACTCCTGAAGAAGTAAGAAAGGGAGATTGGGCCTGCTGTTTCCTTCTGCTGGGCCAAAAATCATTTGAATGAGTAGACTTGGGCTTTCTAATGTTCCGTGGGTTTGAAATTGTTGGGCTAAGTTTAAGGGCCTGTTTGGTAACAATTTCTATTTCCGGGAACAATTTCTGAGCAGAAATGATTTTTTTCTGATTCCGTTCCCCAGAACAGTTCTGAGCAGAAGAACGCGTTTGGTAACTGCACAAAATTTCTATTCTCGTAATAGAAAAAGAACATAAATGTGTTTGCTTCTTGTTTATGTTCCAAATCTATTCATATCCTTATGCATGAAGATAATAAATTCGATCGTTATGGTCGGACTTTATTATGGATTTCTGACCACATTCTCCATAGGGCCCTCTTATCTCTTCCTTCTCCATAGGGACAACTAGTCAATTTTGAAAAAGTTTACTGTCAACCTCTTTCAGATATGAATCTATCTGATTCAGAAGAGAAGAACTTGTATCGGTATCTCCGAGAATAGAAAAATTAACTGACGTGTTAACAAACAGATTTCTGTTCTTTTTTCGTTCCCGAAAACAAAAGAACAAGAATCGGAGAAACATGAGCGTTACCAAATAAGCCCTAAGTGTTCCATGAGCCATGGTGAATGGTGGGTTAGCATGAGTGATGGGCTTTGGATGATGGGCTTCGACTAGGATTAATGGGCTGCTCCTGAATTGGACTAAGGCAAATGGTAAATGGCCAAATTGGGCAATCCTTTTATTTGCAATTTTTTTTTTTTGTTGCAAGAACGGGCGGGCATAGGTAATACATTAGGCTCGACCTTTAGCTTCAGCACGCTCAATGATCACTTGCTTTGGGGAGAATATTCTCCCTATCATCGTGCTTGGGTACAAAATAGTGGTCCATAATAAGATCGATAAGGCCGCTTTACTTAGAAATTGACTTAGAGCGTATTTGTTGCAGTTTTCATTTTGTATTTATAACCGTGAAACGGGTGTTTTAGATTTTACAAGTGTTAAGAAGTTAGTGTCATAGATGTTAGTAACTTGCTAAAGGACAAGCCTACAAAAGTTTATAGGTTGTTTATGTGCCTAACAAGGGAGATGCTTTGAGAGGGTTAACGAACAACGAATCACGCCCGATTAAGCTCTAAGTAGGTACTCATATATGGCATATTTGATTAGCTCTTTTGATGATGTGAGATTTACATAGTCACCGTCGAATCGAATGCGTGATGCGTACGTCTTTAAGGTTAGTCGCCACCTACATATAGTCAAATTTGGGCCTTATCCTAACTTCTTCTTTCGTACTAAGAGAAATGGTGATGGCATTCGGTTGGTTTTTCCATTTTCTATGCTCAAATTTTATCATTCAATTTCCTAAATAAACAATATATATATATATAAAAAAGTTCACATTCTTCTGCCCCACACCCCCAACACATTGAACGTGACTAGTGTTATTATCAGTGGAGGATGGTTGAATCTTTGCCGACTATAGGTTACCCCCATCGGCAAATGCGTAATAAATAAATAAAAGCCTAAGCTAGTAGTTTCTTTTATGTTCCTTCATGTGTCTCTCGCTTCGCATTAAACTCTTTCGTATCACTTCCATATCTCTCTCTCTCTCTCTCTCTCTCTCTCTCTCCAAAGCACCCATCTTCAGATCAACCCCCGTTTGAAAGGTTTTCTGAAGGGCCTCTTGGAAGCGAAGTGCGACCACCAACCATGAAGAGACCTTCCTCTTCGTCAACCCACTGCAACAACTCTGCGACTACAGCCAAGTTCTTGATCTTGACCCTGCTTCTCTTCCTCCACCCCGTGATGTCAATGCCGGCAGTGACTTCGGCGGCCATCTCCCGCTCTTCCGATTCCTATGGTAAATCTTGGAGGAGCCACAACAGCCACCCCCACCACCCCCACCTCCATCATTCTTGCGATCCCTCGTCCCGCCGCGACCACCCGCCGCATTACTCTTCTTCTCTGTGCTTCCATCTTGAAAGAATCCGCCGCCGTCGCCACCAGCCCCCGCCCCCGCCGCCGCCCGACGAGATTGACCCGAGATACGGCGTCGACAAGAGGCTTGTCCCCTCCGGCCCTAACCCCCTTCACAACTGAAAGTATTACTCAAGAAAACTTTTCTTGCATTTTCCGGTCCTTTGTTTTCTTTTTCCGGTGGTTTGAATTTCTTTGATAAGTGTGGTAAGAGGAAACGCGCTCTTTGCAGCACCGACCTCCTTTCTCCACTTCCCCTTGGGTGTCAGCGAGAGAGGAATTAAAGAGGGCTTCACGGGGTAACGTGCAAATTTATTGCCGATGAGGAAAGAAGATCAGAGAGGCACACATGCATGGCTATTGCTAAGTCTCTACACGCCATCGTTTTCAACTGTTTCAAGGCTTTATGTGTTTATTTTCTTCGTAGCGCCATTTCCACGCTTGTCTTTGTCTTGGAAAATTCCATGAGAGAGAGGAAGTTTCATGGAAGGGAGAGGTTGGAGCAGAAACAAGCATGGAAATGGCCGGCGAAACCCTAGCAAATGTAGAGTGTGTATTTACTATGTTATTCAATTCGTCGTGTGTTTCTGGTTTTCTGCTGGTTTTTTTGTTCTTTTTTTCTTCTGGGGTCCGGGGAGAGAGGTTTGGTGGTGGGTTCAATTTATTTCAAAGCTGCTAGGGCTAAGCAGAAGTCATGTCACTTCGGCTGGGCGTTGTGTATGGTCAAAAGACTCCCAAGTGCATTGCCGAAAGAAGAGAGAGAGAGAGAGAGAGAGAGAGAGAGATGCTAGTGTTCTTCATCTCATGCAATTACTACGCTCCATGTATGTACAGTTTTCGCTTTACAGTTGCTCTTTAAGCCGCGCACAGTTTGTCCCTGTTTTTTTACTCGAGTCTCTTTCCCGATCGGGCATCGAGCACCTTCAAGGGTCCGTTGGGCGGTGGTATAAAGCGGGGCGGTCTTCGTTATCGTCCCCGTACGGCTCTAGATGAGGTTCACCTTTTGCTATCATTGGGTCCATAAGCTAAAATTTGTTTAAATCAAACTATTGGAGTATTTCTAAAGATAAGAAGCGCACTTTGGATCGATTTACCCTTCGCATGATCCCGGTATCACCCGCGGTTGCGATTTTCAATCGCGGTTCGCTAGCATATCCTTTACTTTTAGGAGGGGCGCGTGCCGTGATCTCAAGGGAATAAATCGGGTCGATTCGGTCTCCCCTATTCGAGACCGGGCTCGATTTCCATAGGCCGATTCTCCAACACGACATCTCTTTCGGGTAAAGCTCTTCTGGTCTAGATGAATGGGGGAAGAGTAGGGGTGAGCGGTTCCAGAGTCGGTCCATGTTCCATTCGTCGGAACTAGTTTTCCAATTTTTTAAACTCAAAACTTACCCTGCATACCCTGGGAATCTGGAATCTACCCTATCACAGGTTCTAGGGTCGGTTCCAGATTCTACCTAGATTTCACATGTATTCTTAATTAAACAATTGCAGTGAATCATCACATCAAATGCCACCAATTGCTGCTACAATTCAATAACCTCGGCTCATATTTAGACACATGAAGAATATAAAATGTTAACAAAGTAAGAGTCTCAGTCATGAATATCGCCGAAAAAGGAAACTTAGACTAGTGGGTCCAGATTCACATTCATTATCGGACGCCATAAATACCTTTGGATCGCGCAAAGACATAGAACAAGAAAAATACAAATATTATTTTAATGTCTAGGTTCTAAGTTCCATACCTAAAAGCTACCCATTGAAACTGGCTCTCTAATTTTCGGAACTTGAAACCTACCATGCATACCCTGAAACTTGGAACTGGATCAGTTCTCACAAATTTGGTTCGTCGATTTTTTATTCTATCTTGAAATCATGCTGTCCCCTTGGGAAGAGTGTTCTTTAGAGCCTTGTTCGCTATACTAATTCGAGAAAGCAAAACCCGTCAACAACCATGCTATAATGCACTTGTGATGGCTCATTCTCTCGGAAATCATATAGTGTGGGGAAAGCAACAAATGGTAGTTTGCTTGTGTACAAATGAGTTATTTTGGACAGGGGTGAGCATGGATCCAAGGTAGAATTGGAAACCGAAGAATCGAATCGGTGGGAATAAGGTAGGTTGCAAGTTCCAAAAAATAGAGAACCGGTTCCGACGGGTAACCTAGAACCTGGAACAAGTCTTTATATTTTTCTTGTTCTATATATTCGTGCGATCGTGCAGTATTCTATGGCATCCAATAATTAATATATAATCTGTAACCATTAGTTTGAGCTTTCATTTCTCGGTGATGTTCATGACTGAGACTTTTACATTGTTAATGTTTCATATTTTTCATGCATCTAAATATTAGTTATGATCAATGAATTGTAGCAGCAAATGATAGTCATTAGAGGTGATAATTCACTGTAATCGTTCAACCAAGAATACAGGTGGAACCTGAATAGACCCTAAAATCTGTGGCAATGCAGGTTTTAGGTTCTAGAATATGCATGTAGGTTTTAGGTTTCAAAAATGGAAAACTGGTCTCAACGAGTAGGTTCCATGTTCCATTTTATACAAAAAAAAAAACAGAGGTGACCGTCAATTTTTTCTTTTTTCATGAACAGATTGAAAATCAAATCTTTTTTTCCTTTTTTAGGCCACGTAATTAAAGGTTGAGAATGCATATAGCACTTGGGACCCGTTTGTTTAGGCCCGAGTTTAAGTAAAAAGTATGTTTTTACCTTCCCGTCAAGGCTTAAAATATTGTCCAAATTTCAACAAATCATGGGTTTGAATTTTGCATATCGAGATATATATATATATATATATATATATATAAATTCGAGTCTATGTGATTAAAGAAAAATTCATTGGGAGTATATGTGATTAAAAAAAAAAGTCATTGGGTATATGTCGCAAAATTTAAATTAAGCAAAAGTAAAACGAGTATATTCTTCATGTTAATTGCTTGTCATGCTATCAAGATGAAACTCTATTTTCTAGAGAAAATGAGGAAATAAGCTCTTGTCGGGCCTTTTCTTAACATCTCTTAAGCATAACTTTAATCGAAAACGTAGTTTTACTTGTCTGACAAATCAGTAAACGCGACAAAAAGCATCTGGAACGCAAAATTAATGACTTAAGGGCTTGTATGACAACGATTCCAGTTCTCTGATTCTGTTCCCCGAAATAAAAAAGGATGAGAATCATGTTTGGTAACGTGAATGGTTCTGATTCTAATTCTAATTCTGTTCCAGAGAATAGTTTTGGAGCAAAAACAAGAACAAAAAAAAATTGGTTTTGGAAAAAATAATCACTTTTGAAAATCACAAAACAGAATGAAGTCCCACATCTCTCACTTTTCCCTTTCAGTTCTCTCATCACTTTTTTCTCGATCTAAAACCGAACAATGTCTCATTTTCAAAGAAAAATTTATAAGATAATAAAAAAAATAAAAAAATTCTAAAAAATCAGAAAAATTTCAAAAAATTCCTAAAAATAGAAGAAACTTAGATTAGGCTAGTTTGACCTCATTTTCATAAATTTGGGCCAAGATTCCCTAGATTTCAAAGAGTTTGTTCTTTTTTAGGAAAATCATAAATACCTTTGAAATTAAATCCGAACCATATTTATCTAAGCCCTTAGGCTTCATTAGGGTTTTATGATGCGATTTATCAATGCCATGATTCCTTGATTGCGCACTTGATTTCATTAGTTGTGATTTGCCTAGGTTTAGGTACTTTAGACTTAGTGTAGCTTTAGAAAATTTGGAAAAAGACAAATAACCTGCGTGAACACTTAGCATTGGCTTACCTCATAGATTTATGAATTGAAATTTTGCATGAAACACATTTAGAAAATACTCAACTTCGGTGCCGAAAGGGCGTCGGTGGAAACACTGACGTAACCAAGTCCCCAGACCCTAGATTTCTCTAGTTGCGTAGAATCGAACGGTTTCTTCCGACCGCTCGATAAGGTTTTCGATTTACCTTCCTCAAAGACCGGTGGCGACTCCATTTGTATGTACACATACACATGCCACCAATCACACTAAGTTCGAATCCGATATTCCCTCGTTGCGACTTGGTATAGGCCTAAGAGGGCTCGAGCTAATCTGAAATCACACACTAACCCAACATGGTCTCTCCTTTTTTAAACTTAAAATGACTCGTTATGATACGACAATTAGACGGGAATAGCACAAAAAAATGTTATATGCAATATATTATGTAAGAGAATCAATATAAATTAATCTTCAATTAATTCGAAATGTAAGATGAAATTTCACAAAGTAACTACGTAATTATTTGACTTAAGTGACAAAAATTGGGAAGAGAAAATATTCTCGGGAACAAATTTTTTTTGCAGTTACCAAACGTGTTTCTGTTCTAAGAACAGAAATGTTGTGCAGTTACCAAACACGTTATGATTTTCTAAAACTCATCCATGGAACAGAATTAGAAAAAATCAATTCTAACCAGAATCACTTTTTCGGATCAGAATTGTTGCCGTCTAGGCCCTAAATGTCTGCGGCAGGATGATTCAGAGAGAATTTAATTTACCAGC
The DNA here is from genome assembly GCA_029784005.1 of Lenwebbia sp. NSW1173648. Lineage (NCBI taxonomy): Eukaryota > Viridiplantae > Streptophyta > Magnoliopsida > Myrtales > Myrtaceae > Lenwebbia > Lenwebbia sp. NSW1173648. The sequence continues at coordinate 7,397,445 of JARCGZ010000011.1, forward strand.
GAAAGCAATTAGAATTGATGACCCCACAAAAAGCAAATTAAAATAGCATAATATTTGGAAAATGTTGAGGGTGCGTCTAATAACGTTTTTAGTTCTCGGGAACAATTTGTGACTTGAAATAATTTTTTCTTGATTCTGTTCCCGGGAATAATTTTTGAGCACAAGAACGCATTTGGTAACTGCACAAATAAAAAGAATAGAAATGGGTTTAGTACGACCCTAAAAATTTATATTCCTAATTTTTTTTATCTAATTATAAAAATGTCAGTGGAGGCGACGGGGATCGGCGAGCTACGGTGACGACCGGCGGCAGAGGGGGCGACGGGCGATGGACTCGTGGCTACTTTTTTTTACTTCTTGTTTCTGTTCCCAAAAACAAAAAATCAATTTACATTTCCAAACAGATGTCTATTCTTTTTTTTTTTTTTTTGTCTCTGGGAACAAAAAGAAAAAGAAAGGAATCAGAATTTGGAGTATTACCAAACAGGCCTGAGTTAACCGTACCAGAAAACATAAAAAAAAAAAAAAAAAGTCGGTTTCCTTGGAATGATTAGAATTAGAAACTCTAATTTGGTTCGATTTGCTTAAAATAAGCAGAATTAAAAAGATTAAAAAAAAACATAAGGAAACATATACTCTAGGGTTGGGTTTGCTTGCAGGCAAGTAAATTACACAGAGCAGGATTTAAATAAATTTTAATTTCTATGATTAAACAAAAGGAAAAGAGCCGAAAGAAAAAAATTCATCAAATTTCATAATGTTAAGGATGAAATAGGGTGGTAAAACATCTCGTAGTACTATATCAGTATTAACTATTCGTGTCACTCTATGTCGTGATCGAAATATTCAAACGTGATGACAAACGGTTTTTGTTTTTATACTAAAAATTTATGAAAGATTGTCGGTTCGCATCCATTTCTGGTTGACCGCATTGTATTATGGGTATGGCATGTTCGATTTACGTTTGGGTGTCTCGATATATATTCATATGATATTCGAGCCATGTTTTCTCGTTGTATTATAAGTTGCGATCCCTAGCAAGAAACAGTTTACATTGATTTTGCTTCCTACAACACATTGTAATTTGATTTTACTCTTCTATTGATTGTCAAAATCCAAATCAAGAGAGATAAGTAAATTTCTTTTTCAAAAGAGGAGGGCTAACTTGGGTTTCAATGTGCAAATAAAGGAGTTTGTGTGGGAATAAACAGCAATAAAAAAAAAAATTGGAAGGTCCAATTTATCTAATTTTTCGTGTCTTGGATATTTAATATTCATTATTTATGAAATTTAAATTCCATTTTATTGAATAATGTCGTCGGATTTATTTCTTATATTGCACACATGCAAAAGCAATGATTTTCTACGGCAAATTAGTATCCGTTTGCCATCATAAACAAAATGAAATGTACGGTTCCGGTTGCAACGTCGTTCATAGAGAGTAACTGTGCTATTATGCAAGCAAATTCCAAAAGAAAATAAAATTTGTTAGACATTAGGGCTTCGTCTGTTTCGCGAAACATGTGAGATTTTTGGAAAATGTTTTCTGGAAAGTCATTTTCCTGAAAATGACAATATTTTTCGGTGTTTGGTTGAGACTTTAAAATGAACTGGAAAATATTTTTCGTTATTTAGTCGGAAATTGCTGACGTGCACCTGGCAGTCCTACGTGGCACCTGCTGGAAGCAACGTGGGCAATTTTTGTAATTTAAAAAAATCCAAAATTTTCAATAATTTTTTATTTTTAAATTTTTCTACTTTCTTTCTTCCTCTATCGGTTGCTGGCTGTAGGCAAGGTCAAGCTTTCCAGCCTCAAACCTATGGCCGATCGCCGGCCAGGAAGAAAGAAAATAAATGAAATAACAGAAAAAGTACATAAAATATCAAAAATAAAAATATAAAAAATATAATTAAAAAAGAAAAGCAAGGTGAAGAAGTTGAGGGAGGACAGAGGAAGGAAAACGATTTTCTCTCTTTAAAAAGAGGAAATTATTTTCCCCACTTTTGAAAGTGTTTTTTTCATTGGTGGAAATATTTTCCTTGACTTGTTTATTTTCTGTTAATCAAACGCCAGAAAATCCAAAAAAAAATTTCCCTGAAAGTTATTGTCGGTGAAATAATCAGATCCTAAAAATAAAGTTTTAAGGGTGAGATATATACTGGTTTCAATTTCACTAATTACATTCATTCCACCATGACGAACACAAATGTCAAGAATTTGTTTGGTTTCCAGAAGTGGTTGGGTCTAAAATCTATTTCGCCTAAGGATGTATTATCCTCTCCTAGATATGTCAATTGTTTTGCTCCCATGAACAATTTTTTTTTATCGGGTCAAAAATAGGTCTAGTCGATGACCGGCCTTGAACTAGGAATTGAATCCGTTCAAGACCAGTTCCCAAATTTTAACCGGGGAATAGAAACGATACTCATGTGAAGGAGCCTGGGACTGGTCAAATAAAGTTGGTTCGATTCGGTTCACATAGTTGAACTGGCCTGATTTGCTCACCCCTAGTTTTGATCGGCAAGTGTGAGTAAGCTTCACACAAGGCCGTAAAGGGAGGTGGTGGTGGGCTAGCTACAAGGCAACAAGACCATGGCGGTGGATTACGTCAATGGATGATCGACTGCCACGATATCTTGTGAAATTTTATTGATTGATCCATACTCTTATTAAAAGACACACCTTCTTATTATTATTATTATTATTATTATTATTATTATTCGTCACAGTAAAAATAAATAAAAGGGTTAATACCATAAAAAAAACCTCAAAGTAGTATACCCGTGACAAATTTACCTTAAATTATTTTTTTGACCACAAAAACCCTTAACTGGTACATTTTTGACAAATTTATCCAAACTAGTACACCTATGACAAATTTACCATCCGTTAGTTTTCGTTAAATTTTATTGTCAAATTGCTGAAATGGATGACACGTGGCAATTGTTGGATGTACACGTTTTGGGTTTTACCCTCTATTGTATTAATTTGAGATTTTTTGTGGTATTAATCCAATTTCACTGAAACTAACAAAGAGTAAATTTATCACATGTGTACTAGTTTCAAAAAATTATTTGGGGTAAATTTGTCGCGGATGTAATAGTTTGAAATTTTTCGTGATATTAACTCTAAATAAAAATTGAAAGAGCAGGCGAGCATTTCCGCGTATAGACGCAATAAAGCCAACTTATATATTTTCGTTTTATGCCCATTAATTTTCATAAAATCAGAGAAATTGAACCCGGCCGTCGGTGATGATATTGATCCCCCATCCTTTTCGCTTTTCAGATCTGACAATCTCCACTGCGGACTGAGAATTTCATATTCCACTTCGCCCAAGAAGAAGAAGAAGAAGAAGATCAATTTACTGTCGGCGTCAATCCCTCAGCTCCACAGATCCGAGCGCCCTTCTAATGGCGCGCTTCCCGCTGGCGATTCTCGCGATCCTCGTCTCGCCGTTGTTGTTCTCCGCACTCGCTCTCTCCAAAACCCTCAAGCGCGACGGTAAACCGATTGCGATCGATTCAGCGCGATCTCCGCTTCGAATTCTCACTTTGTTCTCTGTTATCTTCTTGCTGGTACTTGGATTTGGTTGAGCTTCATTTCTCTCTAGTTGAACTTGGTTTGGGGAAAGCTAAATTTGGGTTGTTTTCGAGTAGAGCCGAGAGTCATTCCTGCTTGATTGATGGTTGTGCTTCAGCGCGACTCCTCCAATGCTGTGAATGATTTTTAAATGTGCTGGTGAACCTTGGTGAATTTAGGAAGTTCATGGAATTTTATTTTTTTTCTATGGCTCAAGCATGATTTAACGCGGTGTTCGCTTGAAATGTGGTTGCAGTGAAGGCATTGAATGAAATTAAGGCGTCACTTGGGTGGAGGGTGGTGTACTCGTGGGTCGGGGATGATCCGTGTGGCGACGGTGATCTGCCGCCTTGGTCTGGCGTAACGTGCTCCTCTCAGGGAGATTATAGGGTTGTGACCGAATTGTAAGCTTAAAATTCTTCTCTTCTCTGTGTTCATGTCCGCTTCTCAATCTGGGATTTCATGTTGAATTGGCCGTTAGTAGGTCCTGTTAATGTCATTTCGTGCTTTCAATTATACGCTTCACCATTTGTGTAATCAGATAGATTAGTTTGATTCATGTCTATATGTTGGACTTGACTGGTTTTTCCTACAGGGAGGTTTATGCAGTCTCGATAGTAGGGCCTTTTCCAACAGCCGTTACCAATTTGCTGGATCTCACAAGGCTGTAAGTTTCTGTGTATCATCGCTGCTTCTTTCTGTCGTGAGTCTAGCTCACTAATCGGGTAACATGTGAATTTGTACCATGATTCAAGATACTAAAGTGCTGAAATTACGATCACTCTATTTCCTGTTAAAATTGCACTAGTGCATACATTTGTTGTTCCACAGTTCCACTTATAAATTACTATATCTTAAACAAAATACTAGGAGACTGCATTTTTTTCTGAAAAAACTGAGTGTTAAGTCCTTTTTTCTGTGTCATAATTGCACAGAATAATTGGGTTATATTATCGTATTATCAATTGATGGCTGTCTCCACTGGCAGGGATCTCCATAACAACAAATTGACAGGGCCTATTCCTCCTCAGATTGGACGGTTGAAGCGTCTCAAAACACTGTAAGATTGTTGGCTTATGGATGAATAATTCCTCACATTTGCTTTGCTTCAATGCTGCAGCAAATTTTGTAATGCTGTTTGACTCAATACAGTAGAACATCATGTCCAGTGAGCATCGCTGGACTACCTGTTGAGGTTTTAAGGCCATATGATAATTTTCTGAGAAAACACCCTTCCTTGGGATTTTTTTTTTATGCACTGGTCATTGTGTATTGTACCCGTGCCTTTAAGTCATTTCGCTACTGAATCTCTGTTATGACACCAGTAACTTACGATGGAATAAGCTGCAAGATGTGATTCCTTCAGAGATTGGTGAACTGAAGAGTCTGACACATTTGTAAGTTATTTCTCCTCTGTGACTATGATTATAATGGTACTGTTATAGGCAAGGTGATGGCGGATTGTTTTAACAAGGGAACTTCACTTTGTGCTACTTCTTACCTTCCCATGCGCCTGACAAGCCGAAGTTTCTGCAGATATCTTAGCTTCAATAGCTTTAAGGGGGAAATTCCTGCGGAACTTGCTAATCTTCCTGAACTTCGATATCTCTATCTGCAAGAGAACCGTTTGACGGGACGAATTCCGCCAGGATTGTGCAACTTGCCAAATCTGCGTCACCTGTAAACTTTTCTATTCGTGGGGAAATCTTTTAATAGAGCGTTATCTTATTCTTACTTGTTATTAATCCCATGGCTATGTTGTGCTTCCACAGGGATATTGGTAACAATCATTTGGTAGGTACTTTGAGGGAACTGACACGAAATGAAGGCTGCTTTCCGGCCTTGAGGAACTTGTAAGTACAATTGCTGGCAAGTTTGTAGTTATTAACTCTGGAGCCTCGGTAGGAGTTTGCTTTTAACAAACTCATTCCATCTGAAATTCTGAATATGGCAGTTATCTGAACAACAACTATTTTACCGGAGGTATTCCAGCACAGCTTGCTAATGTCACCAACTTGGAGATTTTGTAAGTATCATTTGGCGCCTGCTCTCATCATTGTTCTTTTCTTTTTAAATGCGTAAATATCTAAGATGCCTATCAGTCCATAATGTGCTGTTTTGGATTTACTTCTCTTACCCTAGGTCTGTCATGGCATTGATTGCAGGTATTTATCCTACAACAAAATGTCAGGAATTATACCTGCCGAAATTGCCCGTATTCCTAAACTAACATTCTTGTGAGTTGCCTTTTATGTACTTATAGCACTTTGGATTGCCTGGAGGATTCACTTAAAAAAGGTTTATAATCACGACTAGGCAGTTTTGTATGTGGATATGCCTAGTATTGATAACACAATTGATTTATTTGGCAATATTAGTAGTAGTACTGTAAAGCAATGTAGTTTAGACACATTGAATGGTGTATACAATAGCTGTATCATGTAGGTAATAGAACTTTCTTTGTGAAGAGAAACTGTTTTAGTGTATCAGAGATATAAAAGAACAGAGAGTAAAAGAAAGACAATCAAAATTACGCAATATGCGAAATAAGGAAAAGTAGAGCATAAATCTCATGTATGGTCAATCGCATTATCACGTAGGATGCCTAACCGCTTGCTTTTTAATTAATATTTCCTGGAATGCTTTTGCTTAATGAATACTCGAAGTAACAACAGTTTAGAACCAGTGAACATTTCCTCTTTCTGAGGTTGACTTCTTGGTCGTCTTCTATATACACCATTCAAGTTGTTTTTGGTATGTGAGATTTTTTTCTTCTAATTATATCCACACGCTAGCATGGTTGCCATATCAACATAAGCTAACTAAAATAATGACATGTTTTTTTGTTTTTGTTCGCAACTTATTCATGTTGAATTTTCTTTGTTGATCTCAGATATTTGGATCACAATCAATTTTCCGGAAGAATTCCTGATGCCTTCTACAAACACCCATTCTTGAAAGAAATGTGAGTCCCTTTCGGCACCTGATAGGAATCTCTCATTTGCTTGATGTCCTCCTACCTTGCGACTCCTAGCAGTAATTTATGATTACCTGCATATTGTGCAGGTACATTGAAGGAAACTCATTCCGACCAGGTGTAAAGCCAATCGGAGTTCACCGAGTTCTTGAACTTTCTGACTCGGAATTTCTGTTTTAGTTTATGAGAACAACGAGCTTTTGATTACATAGGATCATGTCAATGCCTGGGGAAGCTAGTATAATTAGTTGATGCAAGCGAAATGGTAATGTTTGTTACGCAATATTTTTGTGCAATAGGGGGTTATTGATTTTGTTCATATAGCTCAAGTGACTCCATTCATCATCATCATCTTATATTCTCAGCTTCTTTTGAGGTGGGAACTTGCAATGTATTTTATCAGTCCAATCAACTATCATCATTCGAAGTGATCGAGTCATTGTACTTCCAGCTTCCGGGGAAAGAACTTGTCAACGTTACTGCTCCCAAGTGTTTAACTAAGTTTGGTCTCAACTTCTCATCACTTTTGTTGATTAAGATTGAGGGAGCTTTGTTTAATCTGCAGTTTACTGCAGTGCGAGCCGAACTGGTCATGCACTCACCGTATCCTACAAGTTCTTATGACATTTGGGCATCACCGAATGTATTTGACATCGAACTGGTAATATGGTGGTTGTCTGTCTCAACTCAGCATATATACTGTGGGTCCACTATGAAAATAGGCGCATCTCGTGTGGTAAGAAAGCAAAGATTATTCTGGTCTCATAGCGGCATTCTATTGCCGGCTCTCGAGCACAAAGATTAGACTAGGAAAGAACCGGTCACACTATTTTCTGAGTGTGTGAATTTGGAAAAGTTGAAAACCTGCAAACGAAACAAGAAAGTTCCACTAATTGTCAACTCCAGATCCATAATGTGAGCTTTATCGGAAAAGCACCTACGGATGGGTAAAATTCTATGCCCAAGTGCTGACTTGTGTGCGGTGTGCGAACATGATTTCTGTATTTCCGTGAATCAATTTTCTGGATTTTTATGCGGTTTTTTTTTTTTTTTGGTCAGAAAAAACATATCCATTTACTAGGATAAAGTTTGTGAATACAATCCGTAAGATTCGGAGCAAAGTAAATCCCAAAGGTCCGAGGGAGGATAGAGGACCCAGTTACTTGGTAAATACTTTTTTCTTTGGGCTTTTTGGGTTGCTGAAAACAAGAAAATGATCGGTCAATGGAAAGCCATTTACGGAAAAAAAAAAAATGCATGCTTAAATTTAGGAAAATGAATTTATAACTTGAAAAGAGAAAGAAAGCATTTTAACTTTATGACGAGCAAGCTCCTTCCTCACTCGTCCCCACCTCAACTCCCCCCGAAGGTGGGGATTTGAACCCCCTATCTCCCGTTCTCAAGTGAGAAGAGTGGTCATTGAGGCAAACCCCCTTGTTCGCTCCTTGGAGTTTAGGAATGGTAGTACAGCAATGGTGTCTTCATATAAAAATGGGTGGATTTTATTTTTATTTAATATTAATTTATTGGTAACGAAAAAATCACAGCCTAGCTTTCATAGCTCAGTTGGTTAGAGCACCCGTTTAGTAAGCGGGAGGTCTTGAGTTCGACTCTCAATGAAAGCAAGGTTCCATTTATTTTTCCTTTCTTTTTTCCTGAGGGAAGAGTTACCGGATCCGCTCTGGCTCTGGCAAGAAGGTTTTATGTGTTTGGTATCAAAACAAATCCAAATGTGTTTTGAAAAACTGATTCTGGAGACGAACTTATCGTAACGAATTTATAGCCGGTCCTTAATACGGATCTCTTTTGATTTCGAAACGAATTTATATTTAGTCCTTAATACTAATCTTTTTTGGTTTCGTTCGAGTTCCCATGTGTTTGGTATCAAAACAAATCCAAACGTGTTTTGATAAATTGATTTTGGAAACAAATTTTTAATCTATTTTGACATAAATTTGAGATGATGAATATAAACAGAACTTATCGTAACGAATTTATAGCCGGTCGTTAATACGAATCTCTTTTGGTTTCGAAACGAATTTATAGTCGGTCCGTAATACTAATCTTTTTTGGTTTCGTTCGAGTTCCCGTAATTTGAATTTAAATTTGAGAAAATGGATAAATATTAAAATATCTTGAAATACCCTTTTAAAATAATATAGGGAAAAGGGAAATTTTATTTACTATGAATAATTACAACCACCGCTAGGTGAAATTTCTCGCCTCTCTTCGCAACGTGACACTTCAATTCGAATGTGTTTGGTATCAAAACAAATTCAAATGTGTTTTGAAAAACTGATTCTAGTAACAAATTTTTAATCTATTTTGACATAAATTTGAGATGACGAATATAAACAGAACTTATCGTAACGAATTTATAGCCGATCCTCAATACCGATCTCTTTTGGTTTCGAAACGAATTTATAGTTAGTCCTTAATACTAATCTTTTTTGGTTTCATTCGAGTTCCCCTAATTTGAATTTAAATTTAAATTTGAGAAAACAGATAAAAATTTAAATATCTTGAAATTCCCTTTTTAAATAATATAGGGAAAAGGGAAATTTTATTTACTATGAACAATTACAACCACCGCTAAGTGAAATTTCTCGCCTCTCTTCGCAACGTGACACTTCAATTCGAATGTGTTTAGTATCAAAACAAATCCAAATGTGTTTTGAAAAACTGATTATGGTAACAAATTTTTAATCTATTTTGACATAAATTTGAGATGACGAATATAAACAGAACTTATCGCAACGAATTTATAGCCGGTCCTTAATAAGAATCTCTTTTGGTTTCGAAACAAATTTATAGTCGGCCCTTAATACTAATCTTTTTTAGTTTCGTTCGAGTTCCCGTAATTTGAATTTAAATTTGAGAAAACGGGTAAATATTAAAATATCTTGAAATACCCTTTTTAAATAATATAGGGAAAAGGGAAATTTTATTTACTATGAACAATTACAACCATCGCTAGGTGAAATTTCTCGCCTCTCTTAAAAAACGTGACACTTCAATTCGAAATCGCAATGCGGCACACATAAATTTGTCATCTAATTACCCATTCAGCCGACAAGCTTCATTCAACATATTGATTTTCATGCCTCGGATTTTGATGACTGCTTGCTTTAAAGTTTGAAGAAAGTACATGAGAGTATATTAGATAATTTCAAATATTACTTATGATAGTGAACCTATTCGTTTAACTTGAAATTATTTAGGATAGACAATATATATCATCACACAATGAAAATCACAATTTATTTATTTATTTTACTGACAAAAAAAAGTATAGTTTATTTTATAGTGTAAATAAATAAATTCTAACAATTAATAAATTTATGAATTACATGGAAAATCAATCAAACTAAAAATATATCTTCCTAATAGATAAATTTTTATAATTAAGAGAGTCTCTCTTTCCATTAGGTGAATAAATTGTACTTAGAAACTCACTTAAACACAACACGTATGTACTCATATTTCCTACATGCTTCAGTAAAGTAAATTTACGACGAAATCGAAAAATTATAAGTATCAAAAGATCATAGCTTATTTAAGCTTTTCACTAGTTTATACATTTTTTTTTTTGGTCGACTGCTTTTAGACTTCACTTGATTATTTACTACCTTATTTCATTCAAGAAAGGGATAAGAAGTGAACAAAGTGAACAAAATTTGATAGTCCACTTGGATTAAATTTGTTGATTCTTCCCAATATAAAGATATATGTTTCTAATAAGACAATTCCAATAACTGAAAAATAAGTTCTTTTGGTCGAACTCAAAAATAAGTTTGAATTTGCAAACATGCTAATGTTATTCAACCTCCTTTCTCCTAATACTTGTTTCACCATATCTCTATCTCAACTTGATTTTGTTTAAATTTCGATGCAGCCTTCTATTATTTCGCATTCGAGTTTTTTCTCTACTCAATGGAAAATCACACCTCAAATAACAAACAAAAAACTAAACTATATCCGCTGTGATTGAGAGGGGTTTAAAAATACAAACGGTAGTAATCTTTTCCATGGAATAACTAGAGTTCCGAAGTATATCTATTTGGATAGGTATGAAACGGAAGATAAGACAACACAAACTGTATCTAAAGAACTACTTGTAGGATAATAATTATCAGACATGTCGTTGTGATCTTACAAGAGCATATGTAGATGTATATATATGATGTGATGCTCTGAGTTTCTTGCTTTGCAATCGTCGACAATGGAGTCCAAGGTAGGGCTAGGTCTGGTTTCTCTTCTTCTCCTCTCCTCGCTGTTCTCCTCCTCCTCCTCCTCGTCTTTAGCAGAAGTTGTGAAGGTGGCGGTGAAAGGAGAGGCCGCCATTGGCATGACAGATGCGAGCTTCGTATGTGCAACCTTGGACTGGTGGCCCTCCGACAAGTGTGACTATGGTCAATGTCCTTGGGGATTGGCCGGCATTCTCAATCTGGTAATCCTTATTTTTCACGAAAGTTACTTTTAAATCTTTTTCTCTTTTGGTAATGTGTAAATCGAAAAGTAATCATGTTTTGTTTTTTGTGGTGCATTTTGTGTGTGTGTGTATATGGTGACAGGATTTAGATAACAAGATCCTTTCCAATGCTATTAAAGGTAAATTTCATTCTCAATTAGTTTATTCGTTCAAGTTTTTCATTAGCTAAGTTGTGCACAATTTTCTTGAGTTCGATAAGCAATGCATGTTAAGAAGGAAGCGGCCCCATAAGAATTTTTTGAAGGGTCGATGTTGATTTCAAGTGAAGTAAGCAATTATTTTTTCTCTATTTTCAGATGAGGATGAGAGTAATATGATATCAAGTAATGTGTAATAACACTTTTCACGTGTTCATATCAATATAATCTAACTATTATGTGTAGAACTTTCACAAAAGTGAAATTTGGTAGTTGGAAAGGTGTACTGTTAAGAGACTTGCATGGAATTTGGCTACGGCTGAAAACGTTCTGTAGTCTGTGAAGAAACTTATATGGAATTCAATTCAGTCTCTTGGGTAACAAGTTTTGCTACAAGTTATCATCCAAACTATAGAGTAAACTTCATTGCTGTACATACTGGTGACCGTAAGGTTCCGTTGTCCTCGCGAATTGCAGCGTTTACCCCTCTGAGAATACGAGTCGGAGGCTCGTTGCAAGACCAGGTCGTGTACGAGCACACGCACTCGTACAACAAGAAGTGCCCCGAGTTCGAGAAGGAGGATGGCGGCATGTTCGGATTCAGCGAGGGTTGCCTCCGGACAGAGAGATGGGACCAGCTCAATCACTTGTTCAACCAAACAGGGTATTGCTATTGCTATTGCCTCCATCAGACAAATACTAGTCCTAACAGGTAGCAGAAGAGTAGAATGTAAGTACTTTGCTCTTGCTGTGACATTGCAGTGCTCTGGTAACATTTGGCCTGAACGCCCTCAATGGGAGGACGAGGTCCAAGCAATCCGACAACCTTTTCGTCGGGAAGTGGAAGAACGGAAACGCCCGCCATCTGATGCGGTACACACACCACAAAGGTTACAAGATCGATTCGTATGAGCTAGGTGAGAGGCCATACATGAGTCCCCGATGTCCATGTTCACGTAAATCTTGGTCCTGTGAAGCTTTGCATGATTGGATCCTTTAATGAACTTTTAACATGTTCCTTCTTAGGAAATGAGCTGTGTGGGTCTGGGGTCTCTGGGAAACTGACGGCGGAACAGTACGCGGAAGACATTGTTAAGATGAAGAAATTCCTGACCAGGTTGTACCCCGACCAGGCGTCCCGGCCCAAGGTTCTGGGTCCTGCCGGGTTCTACGACAGGAAATGGTTCGAGACCTTTCTAAAGGCCACTGGACCGGGCGTTGTCGACGGAGTGACCCACCACATATACAATCTCGGTGCAGGTAACAACATAGCAAGTTCTTGTAACGAACGTGAACCGACCCGAGATATCTTAGTATCTTTTGATCAAATCAAATGGTGCAGGTGTCGACCCGACGCTAATCGACAAGGTTCAAGATCCATCTTACCTAGATCAGATTGATAAGACATACAAAGATGTCTCGGATACGGTCCAGAAATTCGGGCCTTGGACCGCACCGTGGGTCGGGGAAGCCGGTGGGGCTTACAACAGTGGAGGCAAAGATGTATCAAATACCTTCGCCAACGGCTTCTGGTATGAACCCTATTATCATAAGGGCTTCTGGCATGAATTAATGCTTCCAAAGTTGATTTTCATATTCATGCATTCAACCATACAAAGAAAAGGAGGATATGAACTCGAAGGATATGTGAAAATTTAGGTACTTGGACCAACTAGGGATGACATCTAAATTCAACCACAAGGTATTCTGCAGACAAGCCTTGATTGGAGGGAACTATGCTCTTCTCAACACCACAACGTTCATTCCCAACCCGGATTTTTACGGGTCGGCCTCTTACTAAACTTTATTTCGATGAGTTAGCGATCAAAAACAGAAGATCTCTAGGAAAGTTATACTCACTCCACAAATTTATCCTTCTTTTCTTCTGTTTTTCCTCCCTCGACAGAGCGCTTCTGTGGCATCGCCTCATGGGAAAGGAGGTTCTTTCAACCGCTCACAACGGCTCTCCGTACTTGCGCGCATATGCTCATTGTTCAAGGAGCACGGTATTGAATTCTTCGTCACAGTTTATAGTATCATACTACTATTATCTAGTGCAAATTGTAGAGGAACATTCTGTATTGTCACATTATTGCAGATGTGTTTGATTATAATTTCTGCATCATGAATTCTGTATTTGCAGCCTGGGGTGACCGTGGTTCTGATCAACATGTCGAACTCGACCTCCTTTGACGTGTCCATAGTCGATGATCCGAACTCGAGTCCTAGTCACCAGAAGAAGGTATCTTCAGGTGGTCATGCCCAAAGAGAGGAGTATCACTTGACGCCGAAAGACGGCAATATTCGAAGTGATGTGTTGCTTCTCAACGGGACCCCGCTGAAGCTCACCGACTCATCCGACATTCCCGAACTTAATCCGACCTCTGTGGATGCATCGCAACCGATCCATGTGGCGGCCGATTCAATCGTCTTTGCAAGGCTGCAAGGCTTCAACGCTGCTGCATGTAATTAAGCTTAAGTCGTTAGGTTTAGGAGATTCACACTTTTCTGTTTTGCCCTTTTTTTAGTTAGGAAATATCATGGATCTTACAGCAAATCTGCAAGTTGAATTTGCTCAGACGTTTTCATGACGCCCATATACATGCCTATGGTTTGAATCTATGGTGTGGTCTAATATACGCCAATATCGGTGCAGTAGGACTTGAATGTGTCCGGCTTTCGATTAAAAGTTTAGGCAAGATCCTACAATTCCATGACGGAAAATGGTGAATTTTCGATTGGCGACAGTAGTTTTTACGAATTTGGTGTCTGTAAACTTTCACTATCACCCTGATGTAAGTATATCTTACAAACTTGCAAATCGTCCCGTGTTCGGAAATAAATAATTCAGGCGAAATACTCGGTTTAACTTAGTACGATGCCCAAATGGAGGTCCCCTTTTTCTGTACCTTTTCTGTTCTTTTCAACTTTGAGGCTAGTTGTCCAAGCCAAACTTGAAAAGAGTTAATTGCATTAACAAGTCATCACTTTTAAACAAACCTAAAAAGAGTTTCATTGTTCTTCCATCATAAGTTCCTGTAACATACTGAAAAAGCTTGCTTACCTTTTTCAAGAAGCTAAAAACTACCAAAATCTTGGATGGCTTCAAGGCTTTAGGGGTGCGTCGCTTTGCAAAAGAGTGCACAAGAAAAAGGGCACAAAAGTTAGAGAAGCATCCTCTTCCTTGAGCAGAAAGTAAGTAAAAAATGTGGCAGAGGCATGCAGGGAAAGAATACTTTGCTTGACCTCTTATGTTGGCTGCAGAAAAGATCCAAACCAGGCTTTGCATGCAAAGCATATTGAACTTTGCTTGCAGCACTCCTACCCATCACAGACATTATCGAAGTAAAACAAACCTTAAATTTCTCATGGGGTTGTCCTTCAAATAACACCCTCCATGAATTCCAAATTCTTGCTCAATTCTCATCGCCGACATAATGGAGCAGTTGCTTAAGCAAACGAGGTAGCCTCGATCTCTTCTTTTTACGCTCTCTCTCAATGATCATGTAGTGACTAGTTCCAGTTGAATGCCATGCTCTTAAATCAGCTGTACATATCGCACACTATGATTTATCTTTGGATGCCGGACGGACCTTAGAAAATCAAATTATTTCGTCATAGGTAACGCATTAACAAGATTGTAGCCATTCTCTGCTAGGTTGAAATTCTCTGGTGTAGGACAAGAAAGGGCAGAAGGAACCAGCAAATTTAGGGACAGAAAGATACCAACCCAAAAGACTCAATCTTTCAAAGGAGGTAATTCAAACTCGGTTTACTAATATGTCGTTCGCTAAGCGCTGTCATTGGAATGCCAAAATATTTCGATTTAAGAATTGATATAGCAAAGGTTGATGTCTGTGATAATCTATCTAATAAAATTCACTTTCAATGTCACTGTCAAAAGTCTAAACATGGTGATTCGCCTTCATCAATGTCTTTGCAGACAAGAGAAGCCCAAGCTGGTTGCAGAGACAATTCACCAGACAAACGAGCCGGAGCGATGGATACAGCGGCGGCGAAGACGAACTAGCCGCTGTCGTGGGTGCCGCAGCCTTTGCAGTCAACAATCTCGACGAAGATTTCGTTACGCCCGACCGCAGCCCAACAAGTGCGGGCCCCGAGAGCACCTTAACCAAGGCCAAGTCCAAAAGGCAAAACGGATCGACGCAACTAGAAACTGGTACAGCATCTGGGACGATCTTGCGCACTAATTAAAGGGAAAGTGCACTTATAAATGATTGTATGTGGTGTCACCTGATGGGAACAAAAGGGTTCTTAAATTGACAGGTGAAGAATCACTAGAGAGGCCGGATAGAAAAATACCGATAACCGGCCGCGCCCTAACCGTGCAAAAACGTCCAACTCTTGCCGAGAAGCTCTTGGAAAGCACCGAGGACGCCAAAGGAGGAGCGCCCACACCGCCAAAACCATCCCCTTCCATCAAGAAGGCCTCATCATCAGCCGATAAACAATTCAAGAAGGTCACCAGTATGAAACCCAAGATCTCGTCGCCTCCGATGCCGGAACCGCTTCCCACCATCACACCCGTAGCTCCACCGCCACCACCCGAACTCAAAACTAGGCAAAGTCCGGCAATTCCTGGAGGCGAATCGAAAGCGGATGCCTGGATCAGACAGGAGTTGTCTAGGATCAAGGAAAAGTCAGCTTTTGTTACTTGATTGAGTATTATCTTCAAAAGAATTGCCCCTTGGACGAAGCATCCCAATCAAACAGTTCCAACCAATTTCCCTTAACACACTCTCTTTTCCCCAGGTACGACAACCTGAACGCAACTATAGTCTCGTGGGAGACCAAGAAGAAGAAAAAGGCCAGACGCAAATTGGATGTGACAGAGGTCCGGTTGAATTTAACCGCTCGCGCTTAGGTATAAATTTAAGGCTTTGTTTTACTCTTCCTATAATCTTCATAAGTGGCTGCAGAGTGAACTGGACAGAATAAGATCCAAAGCATTGCCAACATTCCGGGCCGAGATGGAGAGGATTGGACAGATTGCGGCCGGAGCGAGAGCACAGGCAGAGGAAAGGCAAAGGAATGAAGAGTTGAAGGCCAGAGATAAAGCAAATAAAATCAGAACCACTGGGAAACCTCCGACCACATGTTTCTGCTTCTGAAACCGTCGACCCTGGCTGGCTCTCCCAAAATACTCGAAGCTGCGGATGTAAGATATATTCCTTCCTGTCTGTTTCTCGGTGTGATCACGAGAATACCTTTGTACAGTTCTGAGTTTGCAAGATGTGACATGGCCGCTTCTTATCATCGCTGTTAAGGTTTCCGGCCGATACGATAAATTTCATCACCCAAGACTCTCATTAAAGGGGGGAAAAAGAAGCAAAAAGAGCATGTAAACAGCAGCGCATAGTACTATTTCGCTACACACATTAGCCCCTAATGAAGAGCCAGCAATAGTTGAACGAAAAATCGCAGAATAGCTAGCTTAATATGCAGAAAAGATGCAATAAAACATCCATACAAGTACTGTCCCTATCTATATCTCCAGTCTCCACCATGGCCGCCGCCGCCAAGAAAGTGAAGGGCCTTTCAGATACTCTTATTGCACCTCCAATGCATCAACATAGAATAGAATTAGATTGTAGCACCAGCTGGTTAATGCAATCAATGCCATTGAAATAAATGACAACCTCTTCAACGCGTTCCCAAATGCAATAGATACATAACCAAGAAGCATCTCAAACTTCCCCTCTATAAAAAGCCAATCAAATAGGTGATGCGTCGACCTGAATCAATTCGCATGGTGACAGTAGAGAAGACAGCCAACTACATCACCTCTCGGGCAGACAGCAGAGGCATCGAGGATCCCAGGCTTCATCATCGAAAAACTAAATCTCACGAAGTTATCTCCTTCACCAGCCATCCCAAAACAGGATATGCAAAGTACAATACCAGAAACGAGGGTATCGCAAAAAGAATAGTGAGCAGAAGATACAGGAGCAAGATGATAGCACAACCAGGCAGCACAAAAAACAGAATCAGGAGAAACACGATCACCAATGGGAACTTAGACATAATGTCAATGAATATATCCAGAGATTTAGGGAAAGGGGAATGCTGTTGCCCATTGGGACTGCGACCGACATTTTCCATCTGGGACAATTGCCGGGAATATCGAGAACTCGGCTGCCTTCTAAGGCTACCACTGCCAGCTCGATTTGCAAGAGCTAGATTGCGCCTTGGAGAGCTAACTGGTTGATTTTCAAAAGAGCAAATGGAAGTAGACTTTGTCCGGTCCCCATTCAAGCTCTCAACCATCCAAAGAAGGAAGAAGTTCTTGCGAGGGAACTTTAGGTTCCCCCTATGAATCAGCCTTAATGACAACAAGTGGCACCATGGGCAGGAAATAAGAAAGGGTATCTTAATTTGTTGTCCCGGGAAATTCAAAAGAGCTGATTGGAGGCCGAGGACACAATTCTTGCAGAGTGTATGGCCACACAATAGGACGTACGGTACATTCTCAACAATATTGAATGACTCCCAGCATATCGGGCATTCCAAGCCTTCATCCCTGCTTACATTTGAAGCAACCTCGTCATCTGAGCACTCCTGACATATTCGACTTGGCTCACTGGAGCTTTTTTTCAATCCGATGCTTGAAATAACATTTGACGTAAATTTCCACATCGAAACAATCAAACAATTTGCTCAAGGAGGAAGGTTGTAAAGGCTATAATCGTGAATTGCATGCCATCTAACCTAAAAAACTCTCAAAGAAAAAATCTTGAGCAGAATGTTTTAGTTCCCTTCTCTGACTCACTGGCGAGGCAACAGCTTTGTTTATCCGAACCTGACCTGAATTAAACACAAGGAAAACAGTTAACCTTATACATACTACTCATGATATTTTATTGTCAATGACTACAGTTTCCATACGAAAATGCAATAGAACTAATGGGGACTATTCCAGTGCGCTCCAGGTGACTCGGTCTTCTCAAGCTCATATGAAATGGTAGACATGCACCAGAAACCACAAGACGATGACAGCTTAACCATCATTATTCTCTAGAACAACTGCAATGCCATCAAGAAAAGTTACCCTGCTCCATGTTTGTCCCGATCAATAAGCTGCCATTAATTTCATTGGACAAAAAGAAGGGTAAGCATGAATTTCCTATTTGGTGGTGGCAACCTCTTAAAGCCACACTGATGTTCGAGAGTCACCCGCCAAATTAACTGCAAACCGCATTCTCAAACCACCCTTATCTCTCTAATTCTACCAGACTTCTTATCCTCATTAACAGAAGAACTGCATCCAGTGATTAAATTTCGAAACGTGCGCGTCCACAGTATGTTTACAAAATCAGCGAGAGATACCAACCTTGAATAAACAGACCAATAAAGCTAGATGAAATCACGAAATTCCATCGCCTTCATTCCTACGTCGCCAAAAAAAAAAAAGGACACTTCGCCAGAAAAGGCAGCCCAAAAACGCGCTCGCAGTTATGAGAAACAACATGGCAATGACTCCGCAGTGCTTTTAATGCATCAAAAAGTACCAGCACAATTGCAATCGCGACCAACACACGACCAAATCCACCGAATTCACCCACAGAAACCGACGTATGATCCTCACGGGCAAGAAAATGATTTGAATTCGAGTCAAACAAAGCCTAAGCTGAGCAAACTGAGCAACCGATTCGTGGACTCTCGGAAGATGAGATGGAGGTCATCTGGAAAAAATTAAAATTGAAAAAGCCCACGAATCGAAACGCGAAAATTACCTCGAATTGGAGAGAGACAGAAGATTGCGGCGATTGCAGGATTTACAGACGAAGGAGAAAGGGATCGGAGCAGAGATCGAAAGAGGAGATCAAAGACGGCCCTCTCTTCTCTCTCCCTCTCCCTCAAATCTACCCGGAGAAAATGATTTGAAAAAACAGATATCGTAAACAATTTGGCAGGAAATACTTCCAAAAGAGAAGACGACGTCGCCCAAGCCCACACGCACGCAGCGAAGTGGTCCCTGAGGAAAGGCGAAATTACAGTTGCGGCCCTCAAAATTTGTCTCCATTATCAATTTTAACTCCTAGCATCTGTTTTCTTTTTTTTTCATTTGCATCTCTTTTGTCCCTCGTACTTCCATAGTCGTGACACTTAATTCATTTCACATCCACGACCTTACACATAATTAATCCAACGGAGGCTAAAATGGTTGATCCACAAGACAAAAATGAGACTACAAGAATTGTACCAAATTAATGTATTTTTCAGCGGTCTTCATCCTCAATTTTGACAAGAGAATGCTCAAATGAGAATTTTGATAAAACTCACGGGCAGCACAAAATTATAAGGGTTACGAGCGCAGCAAGATAAATTTGTAAGGGAAAAAGTGTTACAAAAGACAAGTTTCATTAGCGAAGGCGAATTGAAAAATCAAGCTTAGGGACGCGCGGCCACCACCAACCCCCTCTTAGGTCCGCTAGTGATTTTAAAAGGCAGCATGTATTCTTTTTGGCGGACCGATTCATCGTAAATAAGATTTAAATTATCTTACATCCTACAAGATTATTTCGAATATGATACGAAGAAATCGAAAATGGCGACAATTAAAAAGAAGTAAAGAGAGCGACTCATCGTTTCAGACAACAAGGATAGTCATTTCCTTCTTCCTTTTCGGAGTATATTTTTCGTGTATATTATCTGTTCCTAGATCTAATGTCATCCAAAGCATACCAAAATTGTAAGCATAGGGGGAAATGTAGGTGATGATTTGGAGTAGCATTTGTACCTATTGCCCTCGCACTTTTTCGTTCTCCGAAACGAGAAGGAGAAGTTTGGGGAATTGACAAGTTAGCATACATTTTTACCATATTGCCATTGCATTCTCTTCTGATAATTACAATTTGTAAGTTCTTTTTTTTTTTTCATAGGCCCACACGTGGCTCAAGATAAAAAGTTGCAAATCCGGGACATCAATGCAACCGCCGACACGTGGCTCTCGCTGGTGGCCACTGGATCCGTGAGGCGACGCTCCGGCCACGATTTATCCCTTTTTGGAAATTTTTTGCTTTTGATTTTCTTTGTTTTCGTTTTTTTTCTTTTTCCTCCTTATCTTCTCCCCACCCACCCCATCTATCCATTTCTAACTTTTCACTCAGCTTTGACCAATTCAACAAGTCGAGTCCCTCGCTTTTTTCCCCAGATCCGACCCGGGAGATCGATTCTCATCGTCGATGAATCGCTTCAACGCAACAAGACAACGAAATCGAGCAGGAACCGGAGGATTCGAATGATCGGAAATTCACTGATATCTAATTCACAACAGATCACAAGTCGACCGTACACTCGAAACCAGGACGAACAACATGAAACAGAGAAGACAAACACATCGCAAAGTAACTGAAGAAGATTCATGGTATAACTCTGTAATTTATCACTAGCGACGATCGCTACTTCTTGAGAAAACCTTCAGCCATTTTCACGTACTCCCCGTATCCCCCGCCACTCCCGGGACGGTCCTCGCCGCCAGAGTTGAGGAACCCCTGGGCCATCTTCAGGTAATCCCCGTGCCCGCCGCTCCCGGAGTGCTCCTCGCCCCCGGAATTGGCCGACGAGTGGTGGGGGGGCGCCGCGGCGGCAGCCGGGGCTTCAGCGTGCTGCGGGACGGGGTGGTGGCCGGCGTCGGCGGCGGCGGAGGAGGTGTGGGGGGACCCGTACTGGCGGAGGTAGTCCTCGGCCTTCTCCACGTACTTGCCGTAGCTCTTCTCCTCGAGCTTGCCGTAGTGGGAGGCGGCGTCGAGGATGTCGGAGGCGGCCCCGGCGACCCTGGCCCGGTCGACCTTGTCGGGCTCGTGGTTGAAGGTCGACTTGGCGGCCTCCGCCACGAGCTTGGCGCTGGCCATGAGGTCGCTGGAGTTGGAGCTATGGTGGCCGTGGGAGCGAGAAGGGTTCGAGTCGCTCGGATCCATTTGGGGTGCTGTTGAAGATCGAAGAGCAGGGATTGAAGATGAAGATGGGGGTGATGATGATTGAAGAGAAAGTAAGAAGGAACGCGAGTTTAAATAGACGAGGTGAGAGAAGACACGAACGAAGTTGGTGGTTCCCACGTGGGAACTGAGAGGCCACGAGTCGTCCACGCACTCGGCGTAGGATGAGGAGTCTAAAAAAATTCGAATTATATAATCTCCTTTTTTTTTTGTCAAAATTTTAGAATCTCCTTCACTAACTATTTGACGAAAGTTCGATATAATACGTCAGTACTCAAACAGTTCATTAAAATGAATAATATGGAGATTTTTTTAAAAGATGATCTTTTATAAAAGTAAATGAACGAATAATATTTTTATCGTTCACATAGATTTCTATCAATAACAAAAAAATTTTACATTGAATAATTATTTCAAGCGATCATGCCTAAAGCACTCTCCTATCATAGTGTTTTGACAATATTAGCCTTTGTGGGTCCATATTTTCAGCATCATTTGATTGCCATTCTACTAAAGTACTTTCCTATTTTGTTTGGTCTATGGATCTCATTTGTTTTATTCTCTATCTTCTCGTGGGTCTCATTTTCCTTCTCATTCTTCTTTACTTCTTGTTGTTCCTTGTCAATTCTGATCAGGGTTTAATCCTTGGTGGTACCTAACTGATCTGTACTGAAAAAGAATACAAAAGCCCCAGCATTTCTCAGTCGACGAATTTCCACAAGAGCATCATTCACATCATCAGATCCAAGTGTGTTTATCGCGAACGCAAGCTTGAGTGCTTCCATCGGTATACTGATTGACCTCAATCTCAAACAACTTCTAGACCTCAACCTCCCTCATCTTCCTCGCCAATAACGCATCCCTCTCCTTGTCTGAATTGAAGAGGATTGGCAAAATCTCCATTCCAATCCTCTCAAGCTTTGACTTCGATTTCGATTTTGGCTGATTGTGGACAGGACGAGTAGCCAGAGAGCTCTTTGGCTGGAGAGGCTTCTGACCGGAGCTTGTTGACCCCGCCAGCAGATGGTTGGAGCGCTTGCATCTTCACGTCTTAATTATGACCATGAACATGTCTTCCAACATCGTCATCGTCATCATTCTTGTTAATGTTAGTAAGCTCCTTGGTCTTGTCGAAATTGTCTTCTTTCTCATCCTTTGCATCGAAGCTCTGACCATCGCCATTACTGTTGCCTTAGGAATCACTAAAAGAAGGGCCTTTGCTACACAGGTGTGGCGAGGAAAGTGTCTCATCACCGATTGTTATAACCATTATCATCTCTTCATATACCTTCACAGCTTTGTTGTGCCCTTTTTCGTCACTAATCTTTGTTTTGCCTCTTTTTTTTTTTTTTGGTCTCTTTGGTGTTGCTCCAATTGCCGGAGAGTTTCCAGTAGGAACAAACCAAGATCAAGAGAGCAAAGCCAAAAGGAGTGCCACACTAACGACGCCATTGGCGCTTGTCGAAGCGCATTGAAAGAGGGAACATATAGGGACAATGAGAAGAAGGAAAGAGGGAACATATAGGGACAACGAGAAGAACGAAAGTGGGACCCGCCATAAAAGCGAGAAGACAATAAACAGAACAACCCATGTGCAAAAAGGAAATATTTTAAAAAAGTGGGACCCACAAAAGTTAATATTGCCAAAACACTATGATAGGAAAGTGTTTTAGAACAATGTGAGTGGAAAAAGCGCAACCCTCAAAATATTGGCCTCGTCTTCTTCAAAAAATTGCAATTTGCAAAAAATTTCTTTCTTTTTACCCTAGGCCCGCTTAACAATGTCTAGGCTTTTTTTTGCCTTCACTTTTCACATTTGGATGGGCTTTGGGGGCGCGCACATTGAGGTCCTTGTGACACAATCAATTATTTGATTCATCTTCATTTAGGACTTACTCTAACCTCGTCAAGTGTTATTACTATTTTGGGTAGCTCAACACATATACTTTACCTATTTATGCTTTATAGGAAGCACAAGACTTCACTAATCAAATTAATTCAGGACACAGTGTAAATTTTTAAGGGTAAAAAACCCCAAGTCTTAGATTTAGACTCAAATCTACCTCGAACTTTTATTTGTCCCATAAAAAATCACCAACTTTCAATAAGATCCCAAATCTACCCCAATTAGGTTTTCATTCAATTTAAAGCGTTAAAGTCCACGTGTATTCCACTTGTCTAACTCTTTGTTTTCTTTGACCAAATAAAGGTTTTCATATAAAAAACCTTTTTGTATTCCACGTGTTTTCTTTGACTTTTTCTCTCCTCTCGCCCTCGTCCCACGTCATTCATTGACCTTTAAAACTCTCTTCCCTCTCCACCGAACCCAAAGCAAAGGTTATTAGAAAAATTTAATTTTCTTCATCAACATCTGGAGGAGCGGGAGCCCGCGAATCAGACGGTGGTTTGCACCTTATACGAGACCCTTCAATTCCGCGATTGCGAGGCCGTCGTATCCTCACCCCCAACCTCGAGTGGAACCATCCATCCCCCAAGTTCTTGATGCGCCTCCTCATCAGCGCCTCCGCCACATCTGATGACACCTTCCTCTTCATCCCCACTTCGTCACCTCCTTCATCCCCAGCGTGCTTATCGAGGGCTTCGACCTGATCCACTCCATCTTGTGGATCAACGCGGATGGTCACCCAGGTGAGGAAGCACTTCAACACCTCACTCATCGTCATGTGATTTGGCGACTCTCCGCATTTGGATCCACAACGGCCAAGATCGCCTCGCTGCATTATTAGCAAGTTACTGTGGGAGAGTACAGTATGTATCCGGATCGAAAAGTCCATGCCCGATTTGGTTCTTGCCGGACCAAGATCTCGTTGTGTGGCGGTATTAATGGCCTCAAAGATGTGGTCCTCGTCGGTGGGGACAACTTCGCCGTTGATCTCGAGGTAGAGCTCGGGGCGATCAGCGTATGGGTTATCTTGGAGTCTCGTGATAAGAGGGATACACATAGCAAGTGCCCTACCCCACGGCAGGTTGATGCCTGCGAGGGACTAGAGAATGGTCAGCTTGCTAGAGGACCAGTCGCCGATGAGATGATGCTGGGGAGTTGGGTTCCCTCCTCCTTGACATAAGGTGTCGAAGCTTGTCGAGCCCAGGGGCGGATTCAATTGTTGGAGGGAGAGAGAGAGAGTTCGAAGCTATCAATAGAGAGAGAGAAAGAGAGTGATAAGAGTGAGAGTTCTGACCAAGTAGGGGAGAAAATGAGGGGAGAGAAAAAGTAAAAAAAAGAAAGAAAGAAAGTTTGACATGTGGCACAATTGGTAGATTTTAACGATGTAAATGGGATGGAAAATCTAACGGAGGGCAGATTTGGGAACCTATTGAAAGTTTATGATTTTTTATGGAACAAAAATAAGTTTGGGGTTGATTTAGGTCTAAATGTAAAGTTGAGGGTTTTTTAGGAAATTAGGCCAATTTTTAAGTGGATGCGAAGGAAAAAAATACTCGCCATATCAGCAGCTAATGTGGCGTTTTGGAACTACTGAATATTTTCTCACTATCACCATACATCATAGGATTCATTGCGACGGAGGCGTTTGCTCACGGGGCTATACATTTCATTAGAGATGGCACTTGGGAAAATGGAAATAATTCCTTCGTCTCTCTTTCGTTCACATTCATTTTCCATGCTTTCATTTCGTGGAAAAACTATCCAAACAAACATACACTCATTATAGTGAGACTAATGCAGTCGTAAATCTGTTAATTATATCAATTTAGTTATAAAAAAATTTGGACAATTTGGTAGTAAATCTTTCAATTGTACCAATTTAGTCATTCCGATCAAATTTTGATTGAAATAGTTGACATGGACTTTTTTTTGCAATTTTTTGATGTTTTTAGATTTTTCTGAATTTATTATTAATTTTTTGCTTTCCTCACTCCGTTTTACTTTACTTTTCCTTTTTTTACCCAACTCAATGCTGGGGAGGGCTGAGACACCCTTGCCTAGACCAAGAGGCAAGGGTTGACCAACGTCCTTACCGGCCTAGAATTTGAAAAAACAAAATAGAAAATTATTAAAATTATTCACGTTAGCGCCGACAGTGCCACGTAGAAGAGCCGACGTTCATATTAGTGATTTCTGGCCAAAATTGGCCGGAATGATCAAATTGAAAACTCGTCAAAATTAAGACTAAATTGGCAAATAGTCAAAATGGTTATGACTAAATTGGCATAACTAAAAGATTTATGACTGAATTGGTCACATTACAATATGTTTAGAACTTTTTGAACAATTATCCCACATTTTTCTCACCTCCCAAAGACCTTTTCTCACGAATAATTGTGGTCAGTGGATTGTAACAATAAATAGTGGTCATTAGAAGTGATGGTTCACTGCAATAGCTCAATTAAGAATATAAGTAAAATCTGAGTAGACCCTGGAACTGATCTTGAAAACCGTGAGAGGTAGGTACGTTCTAAGGTATTCATGGTAGATTCCAGGTTCTACAAATTAGAGAACCGATTCCGATAGGTAGATTTTCAGGTGAAGTTTGGATTGATTTTGAAACTGCTCACCTTAGCACTTGGAAGTTAGGCGTGATTTGTGGAGTGAGAATGATCTTCACGCGACCTTGGAAATCGAGAGCCTATCAGTCCTTCAGCTCGTCTGCGGCTCTTATGCAAGCCCATGGGAGCTACGGACCGTGATCGAAGATTGCAAGCAAAGCTTAGCCCGGTCCAAGTCTAATGGTAGTGGCCCACTGTCCGAGAGATGAAAACCAAGTTACAGATTCCAAAAGCCCAAGAAGGCCCTTCCTCTTAACTGGTTGTCTAAACTACCTCAGCCTTTATGTGAACCTCGTAAACTCACGATTTTGTTCGACCCCCAAAAAAAAAAAAAAAAAACAAATCTAGTTCCTCGCTGGACCCGTCACGAGTTTTCCGAGATCCGACTCGGAAGACTCTAATCGCTTCTACGGTTCTCATCAGCGGGTGAATCAATTCAACGCAACAGACAACGAAATCAAGCAGGAATCCGGATCTTTGGAATGATCAGACAATCAGTAATATGCGATTCAGCCAATTACAATCACAATTCACAAGTCAACACAAACACAAACTACACAAACAGAGAGAGAGAGATAGCAAACCCAACACACCACACAGACTACTGAAGATTCATCGGATAACTCTGAAATTACTAGCGATGACCACTACTTCTTGAGAAATCCTTGAGCCATTTTCACGTAATCCCCGTATCCCCCGCCGCTCCCGGAATGTTCTTCGCCGCCGGAGTTGAGGAACCCCTGGGCCATCTTCATGTAATCCCCGTACCCGCCGCTCCCGGAGTGCTCCTGGCCCCCGGAATGGGCCGACGAGTGGTGGGGCGCCGCGGCGGCGGCAGCAGCAGCAGGCGCTCCCGCGTGCTGCGGGGCTGGGTGGTGGCCGGCGGCGGCGGCTGCGGCGGAGGGGTGGGAGGAGCCGTACTGGCGGAGGTAGTCCTCGGCCTTCTCCACGTACTTGCCGAAGCTCTTCTCCTCGAGCTTGCCGTAGTGGCAGGCGGCGTCGAGGAGGTCGGAGGCGGCTCCGGCGACCCTGGCCCGGTCGATCTTGTCGGAGTCGTGGTTGAAGGTCGACTTGGCGGCCTCCGCCACGAGCTTGGCGCTGGCCATGAGGTCGCTGGAGTTGGGGTTATGGTGGTGGCCGTGGGAGTGAGAGGGGGTCGAGTGGCTCGGATCCATTTTGGGGGTGCGGTTGCAGATCGAAGAGCAAGGATTGAAGGGAGTGATGATTGGCGAAGAAAAAAAAGTGAAATCCGAGTTTTTAAATAGAGGATGTGGGGAAGAAGCGAATGGGGGAGTTGGTCGGTGGTTTTCACGTGGGGAGGATTCGGGCTGAGAGGCCGCGTGTTGTACACGGCGAGTGGAATTGATGAAAGCCCACACAAACTGCACGCGCATGGCGTTTGAAGATAGCATGCCCAATATTTAATAGCTTTCCTACTCTTTTTTTTTTTTTAATACCACGAAAAACCCCAAATTAATAAATAAATTTATTCCAAATTATTTTTTTACCACGAAAAATTCCGAACTGGTACACTTGTGATAAATTTACCACAAAATATTTTTTTGACTACAAAAAACCTTAAAATAGTACACCTGTGACAAATTTACCCTAAACTAATTTTTTTGACCATGAAAAACCCCAAACTGATACATCTGTGACAAATTTGCCCTCCGTTAAATTGAGTTAATATCAAGAAAAATCCCAAACTGATACACCTGTGATAAAAAGAGGGTAAAAATGTCAAATTAGTACACCCGTCAACTGTCACGTGTCTTCAACCTCAGCAATTTTACGGTTAGATTTAACGAAAACTAACGGAGGGTAAATTTGTCACAGGTGTACCAGTTTGGGGTAAATTTATCACAAGTGTATCAATTTATGATTTTTCGTGGTCAAAACAATAGTTTGAGGTAAATTTGTCATAGGTGTACCAGTTTGGGGTTTTCCATGGTATTAACCTTTTTTTTTAATATCACGAAAATCCTACACATATAATAAATTTATATCAAATTAATTATTTGATCATAAAAAATCACAAATCGGTACACCTGTGATAAATTTATCATCTGTTAATTTTCGCTAAATTTTACCGTTAATTGCTGAGTTAGATGACATGTGGCAGTTGACGGGTGTACCGGTTTGAAGTTTTTACTCTCCGTTTGTCGCAGGTGTATCATTTTGAGACTTTTCGTGGTATTAATCTAATTTAACGAAACTAACGAAAGGTAAATTTGTCGTAGGTGTATCAGTTTATGATATTTTGTGGTCAAAAAATTAGTTTAGAATATGTATATCAATTTGAGATTTTTCGTGATAAAAAAAATTAATTTAGACTAATTTTATCGCAAAGTGCATGTTCGGGTTTCGTGGTATTGACTTTTTTTTTTTTTTTTTGGAAGGTGGAGTAATTGGACAGGGAAGCAGCACAAGTCCATTCTTCCTCCACTCCTCCGCGTAAGAGCGCCAGCAAAGAAGAGTCAAGAGACAGCGATGGCGACGGCGACTCTTTGGTTTACCAGCCCGTCTCAGCCCGACCCATATCAGTACTCGTTCTTGCCCTTGGGACACCGATCTTAGACCTCGACCAATCCCCATTGGCGATGAAGTGCGAAAGCACTTTCCTGGCCTATAGGTACTTGCTGAGATCGTGGCAAGATGTCCCGCTCCTGTTAAGGTACGTCGCCGGGAAGGCCATCGCTTTCGAGGTTTATAAGCTTGACCACGATGGCGAGTCCATGGGAAACCTTGCGCTGTTCCTAACGGATAACCCTTTCCTCCTCAGTTGTAGTTGGAGCCGAAGATGGACTGTGAGGGGCCAATTGCATTTACTTCACCGTCTTCGGAGAGCGGGATCGCGATGCCGGGATCTTCGACGTGGAAAAGAAGACTACTAGGAAGGCCATCACTTTCGATTTCTTTAAACTCGGCCCAGATAGCCAGCCTGAAACGCGGCAGAGTCCTCAGGCGACCGGGCGCTGTTCTTGCGGGATTCGATCCGGACTTAACCGGTTCATAACTTTTTTTCAGGGTCTCCCTCTCGATCTCAGCATTGTTTTGCGAGAGAAATGGACTTAGGAACTGTCAATCCGTTCTCTTCTTCAATCTCTGGTCTGTTGATTTCTGCTGCATCAGACTTCAGACACGCTCCTTCAGCCCTTCTGTGGTGTTCTTGGATGAGCCTGAACATTGTGACAAGCTCGGTCTCCACACTACGCTTTTGACAAGTTCTTTCACTGTAAATCTACACATCACAGACTAATCACCAGCTGTTAAAATATGGCAGCACAAGCTCTTTGTTTAATACCAAACTCACTCGGGTGGAAAAAGTTAAATGCGGTGTTGAAAAGGGTGGAAAGATATATATATATATATATATAGCAACCGTAAGGATCCTGGGTCCCACTTGCATGATATTATCCGCTTTGGACATACAGTTCTCACGGTTTTGTTTTCTCCGGAACACCCCGAAAAAAGGCCTCATGCAAGTTAAGGGAACCCAATAGTGATGTAGGACGGAGATATCATATAATCCCCTCAATGGCACAGCGTCCCCGTTGTGTGTGTATATATATATGGATTAGAGAAAAGAGAAGAAGATTATAATGAAAATGTTTAAGTTATTTTTTCAAACTTTTCTTGAAAAAGAGATTTTTTTTTTTTGAAAAATTTCTTTAGAACGACACATAAGAAGAGGATAATATATATATCTCCCTAGATAGTGTTGCAGATAATGTTTAATATCGCTCGGCTTTCGAACATTGAAATGTTTTACTCACAAGACTATTTGAAACTTCCCATAGCAATATCTCCTCCAAAATAGTATTGCAAATAATATCTAATATGCAATAATTCGAAAAATGGATTGATCAAGTGATAAAATGATCATGATCTCTGCATTTGGATAAATGTGAGGTCTTAATACGACTCACTCCAGGCGAGCTCATTTGAAGTTCAAATCATCAAATCCCAACTAGGATAATCTTGTCTTTGGCTGAACTAGAGAGGCGGCCTTAAAGCTAACTTAAAATATCACTCGACCACAATATAATGGAAAAAAAAATGTTTATTGTTTAGCAAAGAATTGGGGATGTAGAGCGGAGTTCATTGCCGAAGTGCTCTTTAAGCCACCAAGAGCCTAAAGGGTCTCGTTTATCTAATTTGATAAGACGCACCACGCTACGAATTTGGCCTTGAGGCCAAAACTAGCCGTTGCAACAACAATGTCAATTATTTGTAATTAGCTCGATTTTACTGAATGTCTCTTAAACTATCAAATTGGCCCTAAAACAAGCTCTTATGTTGGCATTAAATGCTTTTTTCCTATGTTTATGCTATCTTAATCTATTCTTCCTTCATAGTATATGATTGGGATCTAGGTAACATATTATCTAAATCTAAACTATAAAAAAAATTCCATTTTGCTTGGATGGGAAATGATAGTTTTAGAAGGGTCGTCTCTCCCTTTTTATTCTAGGGATGGAGGTGAAATTCGGGGGAAAATTAAGGGTCTCGAGAGGAATTTAAGGAATTTCGAAGGGTTGCTTGTTATTTTCTGTTACTTTTTTTATTTTGCAATGGGCTCCATGAAAAGAACAAACTAAACAATGGGAAAGAAGACAAGACACAAATGAGAAGGAGCTCTGCAATCGCGAAATTGCAAGCTCATCATCATCACCCCCCAGCAAAACTGGCTGTACGAACGGATTCGCCATTCCAATTCGCCCCGAATCCCTCCTCCGCAATCTCTTCGGTGAGCCCAAGCTTTTCTCCCCCGCTCACCCGTGCGCATACGTTCTTACTTCCGTTCGATCATGTCGTGTTGATCGCCGATTTCCTTCTCGTTTCCGGTCGAGAGAGCCGCGGCTTGTAGCGGTTGAAGTTTTCGGAATTGGTCGTGACTCTCGTATGCGCGAGTACGGAGGTTGAGCGAATGGAAAAGGAACGCTTTTCGTTTTACGGTGTTTTTTGTTCTGTGAATTTGGAACTTCCACCAGATTAAGCTTCGGAATTTTGTTTTGGAATTCCGCGTTTCCAATCTCCGAACTTCCGTCAGCGATGTCTCTGAAATTTCTTTATAGTTAGTGATGCTCGATGGTGTTGTTGTGGCGCTGCCCTGCGGAGATGCATCGAATTTGGAATTGGGTGTTTAGTTGATTTGGACATGTTGGTCAGTTCTACAATTGATTTCTTTGTTGAATTATGGAGAATTGAGTTTGAAAAAAAAGTTTCTGTTTGTTTGAATTGCACTTGGTAGATTGGAAGGTTAAAGCGGTGTGCAACTTGCCCTGCATACTTATTTTTCTGCTTTTTGGTTGTTACCCGGGAAATGTAGTTGACTGGTGATTTTTTTTACATTGTGAAATAGTGTGGGCAATTGGAAGTTGAATTCAGGAGGTGCTTGGTCCCGGGTGCTTGTCCGCTCTTTAATACGGAAGAATTGATCACTGGTGATTTGAGTTGAGGATCTAGTCTCCGACTTACGGAAAATGTACCGTACTGTGGCCACTGCCACAACTGTTGGTGGATTACCAACTGATAGTGGGGAATATGTTGTGAGTTTGGATCAGGTTCCGCGGTGGAGTGATACAGAATATAGATCGTCCTTGGATTATGAAAATGAAGATCCTTCATTTT
The DNA here is from genome assembly GCA_029784005.1 of Lenwebbia sp. NSW1173648. Lineage (NCBI taxonomy): Eukaryota > Viridiplantae > Streptophyta > Magnoliopsida > Myrtales > Myrtaceae > Lenwebbia > Lenwebbia sp. NSW1173648. The sequence goes on from JARCGZ010000011.1 coordinate 7,428,754, forward strand.
CTAACTCATATTTTGCTGATCCTCTGACGTCATATTCTGAAATTACTGGCAATGGGATGATATCGAGGTTTCCGGTAGAACATGAAATTAACTTAAAGATATATCTGTGGAGGGGAAACCCATGGAATCTCGAGGTGGATGCAGTCGTGAATTCTACAAACGAGGTGATTACTCTTTCTCTGTATGTTACAACCTTGGTTTGTTATTATGATTGATAGCTTTTCAGTTGTTGCTTTCTTGTTTGCACTACTTTATTTTCATGTTACTCATAACTGGATAGGGTAATTGCTCCTAAACAGGGAAACTTAAATTTAGGATTGCATGTCAGAACGCAAAATGCAGCAGTATGATTCCATTTGACTTCTTATTTACGGCACAACATCTCCTCTGACTGAGTTTGTGAAATTTCGCAGATGGCTGCAATGAAACTTGCAATTTCTGATTAGGCAGTGCTAAAGTTTATGATTGATGCTGGTGTTGTTTTCTCTGCTTTGGTTTCTGTTGCATCTCTTGAGCTCTCTGGTTCTGGTTTTGGGCCATATTGGGTGAGTGTTATTGTTGTATGGCTTTGAGTCTTGTATTTGGGAGTTGGGCTGACTTTGGGCTTGTATAGGACCTAAAAGTAACTTATTTACCTTGAAAAAAAAAAAAGGTTCATGATTGATTCCAGTTCAGGGCTCTGTGTGTGAGGGAGTTGAGTTTCAAAAGTATGTCCCATTTGCTAACTATGCGATCGAAGTGTTCTTTTGTTGTGTGGATAATTGCTCCCGACATTTGTACCCTTTCATGCAAGATCTTTATTGATAGACATGTTTGAGCTTCACGTGAAAGCTTCACGGAGTAATAGTTCGTTCATCCCTTTGTCATATTTGTTTTCCTTTCAGTCACTATATACCTACTATTGGATGTACATGCAGGACAAGTTGGCTTCATATTTAAACATGCATTTTAGCTAAATATTGCATTGTCTGGAACAAACTGAGTTCAGTGACTGGACCTTGTATTCATTTGAACAAGCGACAAGGCTGTTGCTCTTTTCTCTGGGAAAAAGGAGTGACATGTTTTTCTCATGATTGTTAGAGTATGGATGAAGCACACAGTAGTCTTGGTTTACATGCTGCTGCTGGGCCTGGTCTCGCTGAAGAATGTGCAACACTGGTGAGTGCAATTTTTTCGGTTCTGTAGGGCTGCTGTTGAATGGAATCTGTGATATTACAGGCATTGCCAACTATATTTGGTTGTCAAGCTGAGTTGATATGCACAGAACTTAGGGAAACATGAGAGTTATGGGCATCAAGATCACCTTGCATCTTGATTAGCCTGATTACTTGCAAAGCGAGAACTGTGCCATTCTTTTCATGGAATGAAGGTTTCCCTAGAAGTCTGAAATTGCATGGTGGATTTGACTTTTTATTTGCATCCTTTGGGCACAGGGGGGATGTCGGACTGGAATGGCAAAAGTTACAAATGCATATGATCTTCCTGCAAGGTTGGTATATTCTTCTGTATTGAACAGGCTAGCCACGGCCATTTACAGATATTTGTGAAATTCCTCACTCTTCAGCAGTATTCTATGATTTGAGTGGCTAACTAATGTAATTGTCAATTGTAGGAGGGTGATTCATACTGTTGGTCCCAAATATGCTGTGAAATATCATACTGCTGCGGAGAATGCATTAAGTCATTGTTACCGCTCTTGCCTTGAACTTCTTATTGATAATGGGCTTCAAAGGTTGTGCCACATTAGAAGCTGTATTATTTCCTCGACCGTAGTTCTGTTTTTACTTGAAATCTTGAAGTGTTAGCCTCACTTTTCTACTCATATAATATACAGCATTGCCATGGGTTGCATATACACAGACTCAAAGAACTATCCGCGTGAGCCAGCAGCACATGTGGCTATAAGTGAGAATCTCTACAGTATTTTACAATTTTATATCCTGTTCTTGTATAAATTTCTTATCAATTGCATAGAATTTCTTTCTCCATATTTTCAGTTGGAATTGTTTCATTTAATGTTCTAAACGTGATTTAGCATGATCACTAAGAGATTCTCTGTAGTTGAAGGATCTCCTTGTATTAATTTGCTAATCTAAATCTGGCAATAGCTGGAACTCATTCCAAATGAGTTGTTTGTAGGCTTTGCTAAATATAACGGTAGTGATAGGACATTGAAGACTTATATATATTTAAACAGAAAAGAATACCATTGTATTAGCAAAGAGAACAAAAGACAAAAGAATGCTATTGAGAATTGAACTGAAGTTGTATTACTTTCTAGTTCTTGTTTTCTTTTTGTCTTTCCTTTCCACCATGTCTTTCCCTGCTTGTCGGTTTTCTCTTCTTCTTCTATCCATGCCCTCTGCATAATTTTCTGTGTCTGGCAAATCTGGTATAGAAGTTCCATTAGTAAAAGTTGGTGGATTATATTCCTGTTAGAAGTCTGAAAGCTAATCCTGCAATTCCATCTTTACTGATTTCACTTCATATGCATAAAGCTGAAGTAACATGCCAACTAAAAGCAAACACACAGAAGTTCTATAGTAGGGAAAAAAGCGTTTCTTGAGCTAATTTTGTGTGCTAGCGTCCCTGGTGGCTCTGGGATCCGCAAATCTGATCCGGCTTCCAGCATAAACAAGGCTATCATAACATATTCCTCAACATGCCTCTTAACTTCCGTAGGTAGTTGATTTAGCTTTTGCACTAGATCAAGCCAACACTCTTTGGCCTTATGTTGGTGCTTATTCTGTATAAGGGTTATTTTTCCCTCTTAAATTCGTGGTTCTGCTTTCTGTTTATTCCTATAGGGACTCTTCGTCGTTTTCTTGAGAAGCAAAAGGACAAAATTAAAGCAGTTGTTTTTTGCACCACGACTGCAGTTGACACAGAGATCTATAAAAGGTGTGTAGATCATTGTAATTTAGTTGAGTAGTAGCTTATGAGGCCTTTGCATGGATTTTCGGTTTCCTTGTCTTATCTTTATTATTCGTTCTGTGCTTCTGTTTCTTGTGTAGTTCTCATATCTACTACTAATGCAGACTGCTTCCACTTTACTTTCCCCGAGATAAACACGAGGAGGAGGTAGCCATTTCCAAGCTTCCTGCAGATGTTGGGGATGAAAATGGTGAGACAATTATTGATGAACGTAAAATCCGAATCAAACCTTTGCCAAAGAAGGCTATACCCAAACCTCCACAAGCCCCTGAGGATCCTCCCATCAGTGATGTCGGCTTGGTTAGAAGGTTGGTTTACCTGATATGTCATGGCAACGTTGTTTTTAGTCGGTTATGACTTGTCTACATACAGATTTCTTGGAATCCATATTATAAGATATGACTCTGTTTTCATCTTATGCCATCTGAAGAGGCAATTCTATTTATGATCCTGAATAAAAAGTAGTTTTGAGAGTCAAGACCATCTATTGTCTAAAGAAGGCTGAACTTTTTAATTTGCTTCTCTGTGATTCTCTCTCACTGGAGGTTTTATATATATGTTTCTGCTCTTAAGGAGGATTCTCTATGATTTTAATTCACAGCAAATTAAGTTGAAAAGCATTCCTCTAATACTTTCTTACTCTTTCATGTATAAGGCACTTTACTTGGTGTGCTTGCTTATGAATAAAGTACTTTTGATTGTAAAGTTTGCACTTTTTTCCCTTTGACTTTGTGCTTCATTTGTTTGTATCAACTGAATTTACTAACTTGCTTATGACTTACAGGAATTCTTCATACTTGGACTCATACTTGGATCCTGCTTTCATGTCATTAATTAAAGATCCAGATCAGCGGCGAAAGGAGCAATGGGAAAAAACTGCCCAAGCACAGAGTGGCTGGAATTGTGCTAGATTGCTTGGATTGGGTGATCTTGGAGGACCTCCTTTATCTGTTGCTGAAGAATACTCGCTTCATTCTAGATACCTCTCTAAAGCCACTTCTATTAATCTATCTGAAATCGCGGAGATGAAGATTGTGTATGCATCTATCCTACTCTTTTTTTCTATGTTTATAGTTTGCCTTAATTAGAGGAAAGAAAGCATAGATCAGTTTAGTTGGTGGGTTGTGCCTAAACATCTTGGCTATGCAGTTTTTCTTAAGGGTGTGGCTATTCCATCTTCAATTTTCTTTTTGTTTTTCTCTCCGTAGTTCCCTTGTTGAGATTGAAGGTGATCCATAATTCACACACATGCACATGCCACCTGAACTACATTTCTCCTGATTAAATATTGGATTTTCTGTTTGCAGTTACCGAGGGGGGGTGGACAGTGAGGGTCGCCCTGTGATGGTAGTTGTGGGAGCACATTTTCTGCTGCGCTGTCTTGATCTAGAAAGATTTATCCTCTATGTTGTAAAGGTAACAGGCACCAGTTTCTACAGTTTCACAACTGTTACTTGTTCTTTTGACATGACTGACACCTGGCAATTACATGTGCCCATGCTTATTTGTGTTGTGAATAAGCTGTTCAATCTGGTTGTTTGGACAATCGGTTGCTCGTGTGCCTCTTAGATCATTGGAAAAAGAAAATCAAAGTAGACCTGTATAACTTGCATAAAGCAGTTTCTGTGTTAGTTAATCAATGATGACTGAAAGTATTCCTATCAAATTTCGTGATCATGGTTTTTCAGGAATTTGAGACGGTGATAAAGAAACCTTACACTATTGTATACTTCCATTCTGCGGCATCTGTGCAGCTGTAAGTACCTTATTATGCTACAGATGTAAATCATGAAGGATTGTTTACTTCCACTGACTCGCAACCTATGGCCTAGAAGTGTGGTCGAGTCAAGTCGTTGACACAAGTCAACACTTGGCTTTGCTGGAGCTTCATCGTCACGATTATTTCAACTCTATTAACTGCTCAACTGACTTGAGATCCACCCATGAGTGATGAGACGTAATAATGATGAAATTACTGTGAAAAAATACAGAATGGAAAAGTATTGCATGAATATATTGAGTCTAGATTTATTAGAAGCAAATAATTGACATCTAAAATATTTTTTAGAAATCAATGATCCAATTATTTAGTGATCCACTTAGTGGCAACCATATTGAATTCAGCACGAGTTATAATTAGACTCAGTTACTTTCAGTCAAGCTTGAGTAACTACCAAGCGAAGTATCTAAAGCAGCTTAGCTCAATGTCACTCCTAGAAAGAGATTATAGAAAGAAAAATGGAGCAACAAAACTCTATTGAAAGCCACAATCGTGACGCGACATTATGGTGATGGGTGCCAATGAGGTATAAGGCCTCAGATAGAGTCTTTTAAATGCTGTGTTGATAACTTTTCTATAAGATGTTGGCTATTGGTTGTCTATCAGTAGCTTAAAAGTGTCAAAGCTATTTTAGATAAACTTGCAACACCTGTTGAATAATAAGTCTCTGCGAAAGCTTCAACGTGATTAAATAAAGAGGCTCAGAGGCTCTACCATAAAGAGGCTGTAATGAAAGCCACACAAAGAGTTTTCATCCTCTTTGAAGTCATCTGTTGAGTTCTCTTTCTCCTTTCACTGTTGGCATTGTCATCTTGAGAGTCATTATTGTGGCTTTACACATAGTGGGAAATCCTCTGTGGGGGTGAATTTTGGTTAGTATATTAAATAGATAATATTAGATGAGACGAAGAATACATTAAATTCATGCAAAGGAAGTAAAATGATGGCTTGGATGTGAACTGAGCTGATACATTTCTGAGAATCACATTTGTATGCAAGTGGAATGGAAGTGTTTGCAGGTTTTCAATTTGGTGAGTGAGCTACTTTGTTTACTGCATATGCAATTTTTCACAGTCAACCTGATCTGGGATGGATGAGGCGGTTGCAACAGATACTCGGTCGTAAGCACCAGCGTAATTTGCATGTATGCGGTACTTTATTATGTGATTTTGCGGGGAGTGTGTGCAGAAATGTATTAGTACGTACATTAACCTTCACAGCCTTTGTGCAGGCAATCTATGTTCTTCACCCAACTTTTCACCTGAAGGCTACAATTTTTGCCTTGCAGTTGTTTGTAGACAATGTGGTATGTCTAAATTCTTCCTGTGTATATGTCATCCGAAGCTGAAATTTTGTGGAAGCTATCTATCATTTGTGGAAGCATTGAGATTTTAAATTTTAGGTGTGGAAGAAAGTGGTTTACGTTGATAGACTCCTGCAATTATTCAGATATGTTCCTCGTGAGCAGTTGACAATACCCGATTTTGTGTTCCAGTTAAGTTCTCGGTTCCGTCTTTTTACATATTTCGATACCCCCTTGCATATACATCAACTTACTCATGGCTTGCACCTAATTGCATATATTTACTCATGGCATGCACATAATTGCATCCTCTTTTAATGTATTACTGGATCGGAACTGGAATTGTTCGGGACATCATCGAAACAATAACAACAAAAGCGATGGTTCTTTTGTTGAGCAGGGTTGCACTTCAGCTGACTTTTATTAACCCAAAGGACTGCAGGAAGCTTTTAAACTAGTTATGGCATTCTGTGGCTATTAGTGGCTCTGGCGGAGATCTCCGTGTAGGGATCTTGTCGACACAGAGGAAATACGAAGTAAAAGTCTGTCCTTGTTTATTTGTGCAGGCACGATTTAGAAGTGAACGGTGGGAAGGGTCTAATTGTGGATCCCAGAACCAAATACGTGTATCAGCGTCCATAGTAATACAAACCACAGTTTGATTGTGCGACAAGCATCGGCACAATTCTCTCTCTCTCTCTCTCTCTCTCTCTCTCTCAAGCTGGCTTGCTGTGTCTTCGGCTAACAGTTGTGTACAAAATTATAAGCTGTTGTTTATTCTTTCTTCCCCTCTTTCTCTGTAAGTGTTTTAGATTGTCGATTTATTTGACTGAAGATAGAATAAAGTTTATTTGTTTCTTGCTGTATCCTGGATGAATGAGCTATAATGGGATTTGAACATAGTTTTGCTTTCTGGCTTTCCGGACATTTGACTGGATAGAATGCTTTCTTCTGCCTGCCTCCACAAAGTGGCAGTTACTTCCAACTTCAATACTCTCTCTCTCTCTCCCTCTCTCTCAACCTCTCCAGGAGAAGATTTTTAACCATTGTTCTTAAGATTAGGATCGAAAACTGTGCTTTAAATTGTCTAAAATCCAGAAAGAAAAAAAAATTGGAAGAGAAAAGGCTTGTGCTTTAATTTCCTCTGTACTGAGTTTTGAGAGCTCAGCGATAGTGAATTGCTGGTCAAATACTTGCATTCGAGTTTGAATGACGAACTTATTCTTAGTCAGTGTGGCCTTTATCACACGTGGCGTGCGATTTTTTTTATTAATTAACTAAAATATGTTGGCTGCGTTGGATTTAAGAAAAAAAAAATCTAATTTTTCTCCTCTTCTTTCTCCCTCCACTTTTTTCTCTGAATCTGGCCTTCGTCCATGGCCATGAGTCGCTGCGTGAAGGCGTCTTATTGGCCAACTCTTGCGATCTGGCCGTCCATAGCCGCCGGCACCGAACGAGCCATCATGGCTCATGGCCATGGCTCCAGATTTGGAGCTCGCAGCCATGAGTTCCACAAGCACAACGGCAACTTGAAAACAAAAAACAGAGAAAAGGAAAAATTGAGGATGTATTTTGAAGATTTTCCTTGTCGTCGTCTTCTCCGAGCACAGAAAAGGTTTGTCCATGATGGCGACAGACGAGGTTGAGATATAGACGGCGAACTTCCACATCTAAAGGTTGAGAATCGATGGTGAACTTCCAAATGCCTTCGAATTTGGACCGCCCCACCGTGTCCACCATCACCAATATCAAGCTTCCAGATTGGAGCAAGCTTCCCTTTAGATTTGGCCATACCGGCTCGTCCATGGCTACGGTGGGACTTCCAAATCTGCAACCATGGCTCCAGCGACAGCGGCTCGTCCATGGCTACAAGCGACGGTGGTCGACTTCCAGATCTGCAACTCCGTCGCCATGACTCCAGATTTGATCTGTGGCAACGAAGTTAAGGGAAGGGACGTCGACCATAGAGAGAACGGAGAGGGTTGGACACCTAGGACGTGGCGCTCGGTGACTCCGCTGCTGGTCATAGCGGAGGGAGGCGTGGAGGTTGGAGGAAGCATAGATGGTGAGGTGGATGGAGATTTTTTATCTTGTTCATCAAAATCCATATCAGTATATACGTGTCAATCTGTAACAGATTCAGAATGGAAAAATGCACGGTCACGTCAGCTATTAACATGGCGCTCGCGAAGCAATGAATATTTTGCTGTCCGCTGGTACTTCATCCGGAAAATAACCTATTGAAGAAACATAAATTTCTATTCGGAGAATGTACCTACCACTTCAAGAGCAAACTTCAACAATTCATGTCTCGTGCAGATGAATACTGTTCTTTCATGTCACACAGAGAACGAGACAATACTTCATGTTGTGCGCGACTGTCCCCGGACTAGAATAATAACTTGGGTTCGGTAGGCTGGAGCCTTCATATGCAGTCACTTGCTGGGGAGAGATTTCCTGGCAAAGCTTATTGAACTCCCAAAACAGCTTCCCCGGGAATTTCGTGATAAAGTCCATCGATCCTGACGCAAGACTGGACATTTCAAAGAAACATCATAAAACAACTGCAGGCACCTAGGAGGAGCTCGCTAATGGAAGGAATACCATCTCGGCCTTACCTAAAAGACCCAACGTATCGTTAGTGCTGGAGTCCCTCCAACAGGAGACACTATCAAGACTAATGAGGATACTGCTTTCATCCCCACACATAATGGTGCTTCAGCTCTAATTGCCAGACATCATCGTGAGACTTTGTTGGGCGCCACAGCAGCAGCAGGTCAAACTGTAGCCTCTCCACTGCAAGCAGAAGAAAATGATTTGCCTCTCACCATCCAAAGTGTTCGGCATGAAGGCCAGAGTTCTGTTTGAGAGTAATTTGAGCACTCAATTCATGCTATTACCTCTGTCAAATAGCACCGCATCTTGGCTGATTATGAGAGATCTTTCTAGAAGCCATCCTCGTTGGGCAGCAACCTGGGCTCAGAGAACTAATCCTAATCCCATGGCATATAGACTAGCAAAATGGGCTCTGTGAATAGCTCTTTCTCTAATGGTGGAATTGGAAACTCCAACCCTTGATGTCTTGACTTCCTCATTCATCTTCCTCCAGGAATAAATTAATCGCTTGGTTCTCCACTGAAGCTCTCTGCTGAGAAGGAGAGAGAGAGAGAGAGAGAGAGAGAGAGCCAAGAGAAAGACAGGAGAGGGATTCCCATGTCGAGGTGACATACGAAGGAAATAGATGTTATAGATTCTTGGAATATCATTCTCCAACTAACATTGTTCCAGAGCCAAATTTTGTAGATTTCTTTCCCATATATTGCATATTTCCTCTATTTGCAGGTTAGAGATGTCTCCTGCTCCAAATTTATATGTTCTGTTACCAAGTTCAATCAAGCTGTATCCGGGTACTTTCTTTAAACCTGTGCTTTCCATTGTCAACCTTAGTTTTCGAGATCGACCCCAATTCCCTTCTTCCGCATGTATATTAGATAACAACGTGTAGTACCCCGTGTCGTCCGTATCAACATCTAAAAGATCCCTTTGAATAATTTGGAAAATGTCCATTCTCCGATGAATACGACAACCATTGATCAAGGCACCCCAGATGCTAGAATCTGCAGGGAAAGGCATGGAAGAGATGACTGAATAAGCTTCATCGAGATTCCCAGAACGACTAAGAAGATCAATTAGACAAGCAAAATGTTCCAACTTGGGAGCAACTCCATGGGAATTCATTAACCCGAAATAGAGCTTCCCGTGCTCCACAGATCCTGCGTGACTGCAAGCTGATAGGACATTCATAAAGGTGATATCATTTGGTTGTATTCCCATTGGCACCATTTGGTTGAAAAGAGAGATGGCTATATCGACCTGACCATGGGTTCCATAACCAGCTATCATTGCACTCCACGAAACCACAGTTTTCTCAGGCATGCTATCAAAAACTGCTTGGGCGGATTTGAGGTCCCCAGATTTGGCATACATATCTGTTAAAGCTGTGTCAATGTACAGATCTTTTCTTACACCATTGATAATGAGCTTGTGGTGAACCCATTTACCCTTTTCTAGGTATCCTAAATGTGAACAAGCTTGAATTACACTAAGGAAGCTGACTTCATCCATTATGAAGCAGTTCAAGTACATTTCATCAAAAAGACGGATGGCTTCTAGAGAATAACCGTTCTGACAAAATCCACAAATCATTGTATTCCAAGTAACAATATCTCTCTGTTGGATCTCAAGAAACACTCTGTATGCAGAATCCAAATAGCCGCATTTCGAGTACATATCAATAAGTGCATTTTGTACAAATTCGTTGTGAATATGGGACTTCATCACAAAACCATGAATTTGACATCCAAGCTGCGAACAACCCATGCTTCCACAAGACCACAGTGATGTTGTTAAGCTGAATGAGTCTGGTGCTACTCCCTGTCCTCGCATCTGTAAAAATGTTGATAAAGCCTCTTGTAAAAACCCCTTTCGTGCATAAACTGTTATGAGCATATTCCATGAGACAGCATCTCTCTCTTCAATTGTCATAAAAGTCTTCTCGCTATCATGTACTCTTCCACAGTCAGCATAGAACTCTATCAATGGTGGCCCTAGAAAATCATATCCCGGATCCATAGCATTTTTAATGACAAAACAATGAACTGACTGCCCCTCTCTCAGCCACCCCAACCTTGCACAAGAACATAAAATAGCCATCATGGTAACAGAATTAGCTTGACTCTGGGATTCCTGCATCTCTAAAAAAACATCAAGTGCTTCACGGAAGCACCCACTTTGATTATAGCTCGAAATCATTGCAGTCCATGAGGCAGCGGACCGGCAAGTGACGGTATTGAAGAGAACCTCTGCACTAGACAGATCACCACATTTACTGTACATTACGACAAGACTGTTTTTCAATGTTGCATCATCACTTTCGATATTCCTTGTCACCACTTGACCATGGATCAACCTTGCCAAACACAAAGAACCCAATTGGGCACAAGCCTCAGCGACACCAATCATTGTGACAGAGTCGGGCTCAAAACCTTGTAAAAGCATCCGACGAAACACATCCAGCCCTCCACTCGGATCCCCATTATCAACGTAACTGGAGATCATCGAACTCCAAGACACCACATCTGTACCTGACATATCATCAAACACCTTCCTGGCATTATGAAGCGAGCCCATTTCTCCGTACATACAGAGCAATGAAGATTGAATCACATCGTCCCCATCCAACCCACACTTAATGATCGTCCCGTGGACGGCTTCGCCCGCGCTGAGATTGCCTGAGCAAGAGCAGGCTCGTAACACAGATGGGTATATGAACCTAGTGATCTCCTTCCGTTGGCAAACCATTTCGCGGTAAAGCGAAACGGCTTGCTCGAAAGAGCGCCTCCACACGCAGCACTTGATAAGCACCCCCCACATGAAGGAATCAGGCGCGTGAAAATGGTCAAAGACAAGCCGCGAGGATCCGAGAGAGCCCATTTCGGCATAGGACTGGATGAGCTTGGTGGAAGCGAGCGGGTCTCGGTGGAGGCCCGTGACCAGGAGATGGGCATGGAGCTGAGTCAGTGTCCTCAAGCTCGCGCATGCCCTGAACAAGGGCATGTAAAGCGTCATCGATTCACGAATTTGCGAGCATCAAGAATGGTCTTCTTCGGCCGAGGAACGGCCATAGGTTCGTCAGAGCTTGTCTTTGCTTCACACGATCGTTCACCGATGGGAACGAACTTGAGGTCCAAGAGAAGGACCGAGCGGCCCAGAGAGAGAACCAGAGGGTGTGTCAAGACTGTAGGGGTGAGCAACATGAACCGTTCAGGCCGCTAACCGCCGGGATCGGATCGGAGGTTATCGATCCGGTCCCGGTTCCTCAAGGTGAAATCAGTGTCCGGGCAATCTGATTCCCGATTTCAGGGGGAATCGAATTGATGGGCAGTTCATCCTAACCAATAAATTTTAAATTTTTAAATTTTATATATAATTGACATGCCTAGAAATTAGATTTTAGGCAAAAAAGGGATTTGTACGGAGAAAATTTTCTAAATGAGATTCACATAACTGCATTCGATATAGAATATTGTAAGGGAATATTATAGGTAGATATGTGATGATCACTTTCCGATCACCGACCCAAGACTCCATTGTCGAAACAGCTACTGCCTCGACGTCGGCGACTTTCTTTCGGATCGCTTCCGGGTACAACGACTTCTGGATGGGCTCGTGGTACTCCCATTGTGAAAGAACAGAGCGTTGGGCCCAATCGTATTTTCTTTGCTCTTGGGATAGGTCGGCTTGAACAGGTGAGCATGAGTCTCCAGCACGAACCGAGCCGTATCCAACAAGCACCTTTTTCAAAAAATATATTTCTTTTATTATTACTTTATCGGTTTCATTAAATCATCCGGAAATTGGACCGGTGGTGGTTCGGTTCCAGAGACCTCCGGGGTCCACGGTTCTGAAAATTGAGAACCGGAATCAACGGTCCGGTCTCCGATTCCCGAGGGAACTGGACTAACCAGAACCATGCTCATCCCTAGACAAGGAAAGCGGACAAGCTCGAACAAGATTACAACAAGCGGGAGCTGTAGCTTGTCTAATAATGAAGCCATTCTTTCCCAATAAATCTCACATCCTCACCTATCAATGGTTTGTGTCAGAAGTAAATTTTGTCCAACCTTTTATCTAATTCAAAGGTTTTTTTTTCTTTTTTGGGGGGTCGGATATCAAGGTTGAAAAATTTGAAAACGAACTTGAAAATGGCTTAACTTTTTTACTTGACTATTGAGTGATTATTTGTAACTTCAACTCTATCCTTCTTTTCAACTGCAGAAATTTAAAACTATTTACCTATATTAACGCAATTAATTAGAGAGATGAAGGATTTTCAATTCAACAACACCTATTCGAATTTCTCCAAAATGTAAACTGATCTGAATCAGAATCGCCTGCACAGTCTAAAAAGTCGGGAAAATTATCAAAATGTCCTAAACCTATCGCACTTTTGTCAATTCAGTCCTAAACCTTTAAATTTTGCCAATTTAGTCCTAAACCTTTTACGTATGTGCCAATTCAGTCAATCTGGCCAATTTTGGCCGGCCGGCGATGACGTGGACGCCGGCCGTTGCTGACGTGGACACCGGCGCCGACGTGGATAATTTTTATTAATATTTTAATATTTATAAACTACTTATTATTATTTTTTATTTTTTTCTTTTCTTTTATTTCCTTTTTTTACCCTCCTTTCTTCTTCCTCTAGCAAGCAGATTGTCGACCAAAGGCTAGGCCGCTAGTGGCCTTGCCGGGGTCGGGCGAGGTCGGCCAGCCATGGCAATGTTGCCATGGACGGCGAGTCACCACCTCGCCCATCGCCCAGATCTGGGCTGGGCGAGGTCAGCCATGGGCGGCGAGCCAGATCTGGGCAGCAACCAACCAACGAACGTAGCAGAAGACGAAAATTGCAAAATCGGGGAAAAGATCTGGGGGAGGTCACTTGCAGATGAGCCTCGCCCAATCTCGAGGACGAAGCCATGATGAACCAATCCTTGCTCTTCACCTTGCTGAAGCCGCCATGGCCGGCCTACCTCGCCGTCCATGGCGAGGCTGCCATGACTGGCCGACCTCGCCCAGGCCAAATCTAGGTGAGGTCGACCTCGCCACTGGTGGCCTAGTCTTTGACCGGTCGCCACCGACGATCTGCTTGCTAGGGGAAGAAGAAAGGAGGAAGGAGAAAGGAGAAAAAAATAAAAAAAGAAGGAAAGAGAAGAAAAGAAAAAAAATGGAAAAAAAAAAAATTCACGTCAGCACCGGCTGGCATTCATGTCATCGCCGGCCGGTCAAAATTGACCGGATGGACTAAATTGGCACAAACCCAAAAGGTTTAGGACTGAATTGGCACAAAAAAAATGTTTAGGACTGAATTGGCATAAATGCAAAAGATTTAGGACTGAATTAGCAAAAGTACGATAGGTTTATGACTTTTTTGACAATTTTCCCCTAAAAAGTCGGAGCGTTATCGGTTCATGAGATCTTCGGGGCGGCCCTAGGAAATTTGAAACTACTAGAACAAATAAAATGAGCAAGTAGAAAAGAACATCTTTCCTCCAATACACTTTTCTGTTACGTATTCCAATTAAAGTGACACAGATGTCCGAAATATACTTTGTCCAGTGTGCCCATCAATGTCTATAACACAGAAACGGGTCCTTCCAAAATATTTTTGTTTTTGGTCGGAAGGTCCTTCCAATATTGAACAATCTTTTTATTCATATGCAGTATACATGCCGATCAAACCTCCACCTCTATCTCCAGACTCCTAAGCTGACATTTGACCCAAACGATTCCAAGTCCAAAAAGAATCAACCAGCTTCTTATGATTTTTCTGATGCTTGCCTGCAGATATGAGATGAATAACCTGCCTTGAATCAATTCTCATGCTCGCTGTGATCTTTCATCTAATCAAACCAGAGAAAGTGCGGTCTATTCAAATCTGTTCAATTAGAATCATCTCCTTAACGCGAATTTTTTTATCAGTCATTGATCATCTGACCACTCACCATACCACATGTATCTCGAGGTTTAGACTGATAGATGTCCGGAATCTGGACCCCAGACTCGCTCATTAGATGCTCCAAATCTTTCATTACCCTCTCATCTTTTAGCCTCTATCAACCAGTTGTAAGAAGAGTACTCTACTCATGTTGTCATGGTTACTGTACAGTTGCAACTCTGGCAGCAGAAAATTTATCCTTAGCATCCATCTCCACAATGCTACAACCAGGTGACTTCTTCAACCCCTTCTCTTCCATCAACTCCGTAAAGTAATTAACTCGACTCCATCTTCCATCGGAAGCAGACAGATTGGACATGAGCACGTAATAACAAGCTTCGTCAGGATGCAACTCTAGCATTCTTTTTGTGGCCACCTCGGCGAGATCACACCTTGAATAAAGTCCACAACCGTGAAGAAAGGCTCCAAACAAGCTAATGTCTGGTTGCATTGGCATTCTCTCTATAAACTCCAATGCTTCCTCAAGCCTGCCAGCTCGAGATAGAAGATCAATCATGCAAGCATAATGCTTCATTGAAGGCACAAAATTGTAGTCTTGGCACATCGAGTTGAAATATCTCCATCCTTCACCAACCAAGCCTGTGTGCCGGCACGCTGATAATATACTAGTAAAGATTACTTCAGTAGGCCTTATTTCTTCCTTCAACATGTCACTGAAAAGAGTGAGAGACCCACTACCATCCCCATGGATCCCATAACCACCGATCATTGCACTCCAAGTTACGGTGTTCTTAAAATCCATCCCATCAAAAACTCTACGGGCGGATTCCACATCCCCACATTTAGCATAGAAGTTCAAAATTGCAGTTCCAACATGGACATTGGATGATAGTAAGCCCTGTTTAATGGAGTATGCATGAAGCGAGGAACCAACAGCGAGGGCGGCTAGGAAAGCAGAGGCAGAGAGGACAACCACCAATGTGACAGCATCAGGAGAGAAAGATTCTGATCTCATTTGTTCAAACAATTCCAAGGCCTTATCTGCTGACCCATTCTGCACAAATCCAGAAATCAATGAGTTCCAGGCAATTACATCTTTTTCAGAAATTGAATTAAATATGCCACAAGCATCCTCCATCCTTTGGCTCTTTGCATACATGTCGAGAAGCGCATTCTTCACAGCGCTCTCCTCTAACCCAAGTTTAATTCCTTGACCGTGAACGGACATGCCCATGTTCAAATTGCCCAACTGAGCACAAGCAGAAAGAACACTTGTAGCAGTAACAGAATTTGGCGTGAGGCTTGCCCATTTCTCATTCGTAAATAACTTCAATGCCATATAAGCATTGCCACTCTGAGTGTACCCAACAATCATTGCTGTCCATGAGACAAGATCAGTGGAGGAAAGCCCGACAAATACAGTTTTAGCATCTAAAATTTCACCACACTTAGCATACATATCCAGAAGAGCTGTCACCAAGAATGAATTCAGCTCAATACCATTCTTGATCAGATAACCATGAAGCCACCTCCCCTGATGCAAAGCGCCCAACTTGGAACATGCTGTGACCAGGCTCCCCAGAGTGAATTGATTGCCTCCCACCCACCCTTCTCTCATCCGATTGAACAATGCCAACGCTTCTTCCGCACAACCATTTTGCACGTATCCAACAATCATCGAAGTCCAGGAAACAACGTTCCTGTCGAGAATTTCGTCAAATGCCTGGCGGGAGCACTTGATGTCGCCGCACTTTGCATACATATCCACGAGACCAGTGAACACGAAGCTATCAGGACTACCCGCCTTGAAAACATGCCCGTGCACTTTCCTCCCTCCATCTATATCTCGCAACTCGCGACAGGCCTTCAACACCATCGAGAACACGACATTATCATTCACCTTAACTGAACTCCTCATCTGACCATAGACCCGAACAACTTCCGGATGGCAGTCGTTCAAGAAGTACCATCTCAGCATGACTTTCCAAGAATACAAATCCGGGTCCGGAATTCGATCGAACACCAAGCGTGCGAACCCGACATTCCCAAAAGCACCATACAAACTAACCAGCTTGTTGTGGAATAGAAGATGGCCGGTCAGGCCGTGAACGACCAGCAAGCCGTGGGCTTTCTTGACAGAACGGATGTCGTAGCAAATCCCCAGAAGAGAAAAGCAGGGGTCAGAAGAGAGAGAGTGGACTGCGGACATGATATTGTTCGGATCCAATTGAGAACGTCCGTGGGGTTGTATCGAGTGCAGACGAATCCACCGAGAGTGATGTTTATTATTGAAAAGGTTGCCTCTTTGTAGGAGGGATGCGTAAAAGGATCGCATTTGCGTCGATTTCGTTCTCTCGTTTCACTGCGTCCGCGCGTCTTGCTTCCAGATTCGACGCTATTACGTTCCCGCCATTTTCCTGCACCTTCTCTCTCGTTTGTGGTCGGAGACGAAACACGTGACAGCTCGAGCCCGAGGCATGGTCGTCGATTCTGGGTCGTGGGTCAAATTTGGATGGACCGAAGCCGACATAAAGCCGGCCCATTTGATTGTTATCGTCCAAGGTAATTGTCCTGAAGGCAAACATCTCCACTTCAATTTCAAGACTCGGGTTCTTTTTTTCTTCGCTCTCTCAGGTTTGAAAACCTACGGTTAGCATCCTCGCGTTTGCCCCTTCATTTTACGTTGTATATAAGATTGGGTGATATTAATGAAGTTGTCGTTTTTACTTTGGATTTTGCCATTCCCATCATTTGAAAACCATCCATTTATCCAAACCGCAACCCAACCACCCATTGCTCAACCCCTCTCCTTCCGGGGCCATACCGGCCGCTGCCCGGAGCCAAGCCACAAATCGTCACTCGCAACCACCGCCTCGTCGATCATCTTCTCCCTCACCCTATTCTGTCTATCGTTGAGCTCGACGACCCTTCCATAGCCGTCGAAATCTTCTCAAAAGCTTGGTGGCCTCGAAATCCATCGAGCTAGAGCCCTAGATTCACGGGCTCAAGCTCCATCGAGGATGGGAGGCGGTGGGGTGATCGATGGGCAGCATACAGTGTTGATCAGAGGGAGCGGGGGTTGTGGAAATTGAGATCTATTTGGAGGTGTAGTAGGTCATTGGCGATAGTGGCTAGTAATGGGGGTTCATCAAGGCAATAACGGTGAGAGGTGTGAACTTGTGGTAGTGAATGATAGTGATCGCGTGCGAGGTGGCGGTCTCAGGTTGCTACAATCGAGTGAAAATTATATTTTGCACATAATGAAAAAAAATCAATGAATCAGTGACATGTAGCGAGTAGTAGTCAAGTTCATTTAAGTCCTTTAGTCAAATGATGAAATTACTTATTAATTAGCCGATTTAATTGTATGTTCCTTATTCGACCTTCTTTCCATCTCAATTTGATTGTTCAAAACTTTTGAAGTCTGAATTTTCATATCCAAACCTAAAAAAACAAATTCCTCTCGAATTCAATCTCTGCCCTCCAAAGTTGTGTGGGGTCTCAATAATTGGGCTCACCGATATCCCGTGCAGGCAATAAATTCTCGTGGGGCGGGCAGGTGGGACTTGATGATGCCATGTGATTGGTGAGAAGACAGAAAAAGTGTTTTAATGATTTTGATTCTGACTCCTTTTGTCTTTTTCTGACCACAGGCGCCACTATCATTGATAGAGACTGTCCACCAAAATCCGCGCTGACACCGACATCGTCGTATCTGCCAGGCGCTTTTGCCACGTCCGCCTTCTCACCCTCACGCGCTCCTGCCTCGCGCGTGTACCTCATGCAGTCTTCCTCCTTCCACAGCTTTATTTTATTTGTCCACTCAAAACCCTTTGGGAGTTTCGACCGTATTTGCAAGCTACTCTTTTGGTGGAAGCAAAAGGCAGATAAAGCAGGAATTCATAGGAGGAAATGGGAGTTCTTGAGATGCAGGATAGATTCGGAAGGATTGGGCTTTAAAAACCTAATTGCCTTTAACGAGACAATGTTAGGAAAACAGGCTTGGCGATTTGTACATGCACCAAATGCTCTGTAGAGCCAGATATTAAAAGGACTTTATTTCCCACATGGGGAGTTTTTGCAAGCAAGGAAGGACCACGGCCCATCTTGGGGGTGGCAGAGTTTAATAATGGGTAGAGAAGTAGCGGGATAAAGATAAGAGATGACAAGTGGCTTCCTTCAGGTAGAATGGGAAGTCCTATAAACCAACATGAACCCCAAGTAGTTGTCGAACTCATCAATCGGGATACACGAGTGGAAATCCCAATTGATCTATGAAATATATGAGGAGAAAATGGTGCAAGAGATACTGGCTATCCCACTTAGCCAGTGCCCCGCGGAGGATAAATTGGTGTGGACTGGAAATAGGACTGGATCCTACTCGGTTAAAGAGGGCTATAACAAATTATACTTGCAGGCAAAGACGTAAACATCGCATCAGGCGTCATCGTCTTACCAGCCCCCTAGGAACCTTTGGACCAAAATATGGCATATCCAAGTTTACCCAAAGGTTCGATTTTTCCATTGGAGTGCATGTAACAACGCACTGCCAACTAGAGAGAATCTGTTCAGAAGGAAGATTATAGCTCATCCCCTCTGCCCGTTGTGTTGCCTAACTCTAGAAACCCCCGAACACATCCTCCTCCTATGTGACTGGACAAACAGAGTATGGTTAGATCCTCGGCTGAGCGTTGATACCTCGCCCAACAATATTTCCAGAATCGACAAATGGCTTGCAGAAAATCTAACCAGCAGAGAAACAGTCTCCCTGCCTGGTGTCCCCCTCGAGTCGAATCTGGCAGAGACACTCTGGTTGATTTGGAAGGCTAGAAACGCCTCTGTTTTCCAAAACCGCAAACCAGATCCCTATAGTATTGTTGAAGAAGCAGTTAGTACAATTAGACTGTACGAAAGGTGGACTACGAGCAAACAAAAGAAGAAGAAAGGGGCGCGGATCTTAACGGATCGATGGTTTCCACCGGCGAAGGGTTGCTTCAAACTGAATGTAGATGCATCGTGGTGTAGTGAGTCTCGCGAAGCTGCAATAGCAGGGATTTACCGAGACCATGATGGGGTTCTTCTTTCTGGATTTGCCAAGAAAATTCATGCTCCTTCAGCTACTATTGCAGAAACCCCGGCGCTGCAAGAGGGTTTGTCGTTCGTGCAAAAAAGGAGATCTCAATCAGTGAAGGTAAGTGATAAGTACAGAGATGGAATTGATCTGAGCGTGGAAGTGGTGTCCGACAATCTATCAAGCGTGCGGTGGATTCGGTGGTGGCTGATTGTCAAAGTCTGTTGGCCCATCTCTCAGGGATCTCCGTAGCCCATTGTTCCAGAAACGCTAACCAGGCCGCCGATTGGGTAGCTAGGGCCACACATACAAACTCTCTCAGTCCTAACTGGTTCTCTAAACCTCCTCATTTGCTTTGGGTTTTATTGTGCCATGAGTGTGTAAACTCTGGTGTCTCAGGTTCAAGTTTTTAATGAAAGAAGTTTGCTTCTGACCAAAAGAAGAAGAAGAAGAAGAAGACATGAAGATAGTTTTTTTACGTCTTTGGTAATTTTAGATTGCATCCAAACCCTTGGGGGCGCACGGAAGTGATCTAAAAAAAAAATCATTAGAAGTAGGGTGAAGAACTTGGATTTCCAAGCTTCGTTAGATTTCTCAGCTAAAAGAAGCTTCTACCGGACCTCCCTTTATCTGTTGGCCATGCAAAATCTGGCCAAAAAATAATTGAACAAAAAATTGAAGACCCTTTTTTGTTTTTTGGATTAATATCACGAAAAACCCTAAACTGGTACATATGTGATAAATTTACCAAAAACTATTTTTATTGCCACAAAAAATCCCAAACTGGTACACCTGTAACAAATTTACTCTCCGTTAGTTTTCGTTAAATCTAACAGTCAAATTATTGAGTTGGAAGACACGTGATAGTTGACAGATATACTAGTTTGGGATTTTTTTTTCCATTTATTTGTCATAGGTGTATCAATTTGAGATTTTTCGTGGTATTAACCCAATTTAACTGAGGGTAAATTTGTCACAGGTGTACCAGTTTGAGATTTTTCGTGGTCAAAAAAATTATTTTATGGTAAATTTGTCACAGATATACCAATTTAGGGTTTTTTGTGGTCAAAAAAATATTTTGGGGTAAATTTGTCACGAGTGCACCAGTTTGGGGTTTTTAGTGGTCAAAGAAATAGTTTGGGATAAATTTGTCGTAGGTATACCAGTTTGAAGTTTTTCGTGGTATTAATCCTTATTTTTTGGGTAAAAAATTGAATACACTTTATCCCATGCATGGCTATGATAGGAAGAAGCAACGGAAATGGACACCCCTTATGCCATAATGGCCTAACTTCACTCATTCCCTTATTAACTATTCTATGGGCTCTTGAAGTGTTTCACTACGAAAACCATCCCAAATGCCCACTTTTTAAAAGTAGATGAAACTTTTCAGGCCGAGAATCTTGACCTGGTTGTCACACTAACATCGGTCGCGAGTAGATTTGTCAAACGGGTGGATCAGATTGAATTCGGATAAAGAATGATCCGATTTATTTTCATGCTATACAAATCTAGAGATTCATATCTGACCCATATTGATAAAACACTTTTATATTTAATTCAATTTCCAAAAATATTAATTTCATTTTTTTTTTTCAGTTTTTTAGTTTCAGAAAATCGCCGGATTTCCTTCTTCCTCCGCCGGCGGCCGACTGGCGGCTTTTGGCGACAAGCCGGCAATCAGTGACAAGAGACCAGCCTACCCCGGCTACTGATCGACCACCGACGACGTCCGACGTTCGGCGACTAACTGGAGACCGGCGACCATTCGACCATTGGCAACGTCTGACGTTCGGCGGTGACCGATGAGTGGCCGAAAATCAGCGACCGACCAAACCCCGACGAGGCTCAAGCTCACCCGTGGCTATTGCCAGTCGGTCGCGACGGAGGAATAAGGAAAAGGAAAAAGAAAAGAAAAGACAAGAATAACATAAAAATAAACTAAAAATTTATTAAAAAATTCGTGACCCTAGCCCACCCTTACCAAATTTTGTAGAAGAAAAAAGAAAAAGAAAATAAATATAAAACATCACAAAATTTAAAAATAAAAATCAGAAAACTTGTTTATGACTTATTAAAATAATTAGGTAATCCATTTATCACCCATTTAAAATCCATTAAATTATTATTATTGTTTTGTCTTTCTAACTCACCTCTCTCTGACTTTTGCTCTGTCTCTTTCTACAAAAGCGAGAGTCGAACCCCTCACCTATAAGATACTAGCGTATCCACCTCTCAATCCCTTTACCAGCAAGGTCGCATGCTTATTGACCTATTAAGTTGTTAAGTAACTCATTTATGACCTACTTAAGCTTGTTTATAAAACTAAATGCAACATATTTATGACTTACAGACCCATTTTGTCACATCTGCAGGGAAGACTTGCGAAAGAGCTGAGCGATATGATGATGCACCCACTGATGGGAGCTCATATTAGTGTCAACACTGTTTAAATCTGTCGAGTCTGTATAGAAATGAACCCAAAACCTGCCATCACGAGCACTTCAAAGTCTGTCCCCAGCATCCCCAAAACACTCCTTCCTAACCAAATAGTAGGAAAACAAAAGGAACATTTCTTGTTCCTGAGAGAGTCAGCACTCAAAGTACAAGAAACTCTGCAGAGGACCTGATAAAAGCGAGAAGCAATATCCACAGACATCGTGTAGTTATTCATGAATAACTAAAGAGGTAACCCACCACAGAGGGACAACCAAGGACCCAAATTATGGGCGAAGAAATGTACAATGTTAACCCCAACGGCTCGCTAACAATAACAACCATAATTCCACGAATTGCGCTCTCTTTTCATCCTCCATAAGCCCCATTAAGACATCAAGCCTCGTACCAGATTATGTTGGAGGCACGTGTAATGGAGGATTGCCTGCAGGGCACCTTTGCCTCCGGGGCCGTCTTGGTGTATTCCCCCAAACTGTTGGGGTTCTATCTTCGAGTCCCACTTCAACAGTAGTTTTCTGGGGCATCATTGGACCGCATGTGGCGTCCAATGCTGCAGTGGGGGACCCACTCGCCAACCGTTGCCTCCCTCTTAAGGAAACATTTCTACCGGAGTTCCTCCTTGTTGATCCTGTGTGCCATGAATAACCCATTGCTCGCATGAGCCCTCCAAAAGTTTGAAGATCTTCAGTCAC
This sequence comes from Lenwebbia sp. NSW1173648, assembly GCA_029784005.1. Taxonomy (NCBI): domain Eukaryota; kingdom Viridiplantae; phylum Streptophyta; class Magnoliopsida; order Myrtales; family Myrtaceae; genus Lenwebbia; species Lenwebbia sp. NSW1173648. Next base: position 7,451,506 of record JARCGZ010000011.1, read on the forward strand.
CTCATGCCTCGAAAGTGAAGTGAGGCCCGGGAGGATGTCCCTTTGGAAATCTCGCCGCTGCCTCCCTCTTCTAGCCTGTCCCCTTCGAGGCCGATTTGATGCTGGGGTGACTGCTACATCTTCTGCTCTTAGAGTCTCAGGGATCAGTGGTTTAGGAAGGTATTCATCCTCCCCCATCTCTACCTGTCTCAGCGTCATGGACTCAAAGTAATCAATACTTTCTGATGTAGATTCTGCAACAGTCTGCTCTTCACAATCTCTTGGAGCAGCTTCAGACCTGGTCCAAGAATTATGGTCTTTGAAAGAGGCAACTATACCAGCGAACCAGTTAAGGCAGTAAAAAGAAGATTCTTCTGGTAAATCCCGAGCAGTGCTGTCCAAACAATTGCTGAAACCAACAGTTGAGATGGCAACTATTGCCTCTGCTGCCATTCTACCTAGATTTTCCAAAGATTGCTCAGTTCCTTGCTGTGTAAATGGTATAGATGTTTCCAGTTGCTTCCCAGGAATTTCTTCTCCGTGGAAACTATCCTCCTCGGTCTCAAGAACTGGTGGAGCTTCCAAGTCTATTTCAACAATAACCTTTCCAACGACACTGGGGACGGATGGTGTCATGGAAGTTTCATCGTCAAGAACACAGGAGTTTAGATCAAACTGATGTTTCAAGTAAGCATTTTTGGTACGAGATTCCTTCTCTAGGTCCAGGGTTTCCTCAGCAGCCGCTTTGTTCCATTCAGAAATGGGATCGCAGGGCAAGTTAATATCAAACATTCTTACTTCCCTCTTACGATCTGTGACTTCGCACTTAGACTCCTGAGTGATGGATATAGATGGAGAGGCAAGAGGAGAGAACGCATTATTGGAAGTAGGAGGGTTTGCAAAGATAGGAAAGCCAAAAATCTTTCTATCAGGACCTTCGCCTATTTCCATCCTCTTGGACTCCACTTTACACAAAGGTGAGAAAGATTCCACGCACTGAGAAAATATTTGGCTCGGGCCGTCTCCAGCTTCTACTTTGCTGCTAAGATGACTAGAAGATGACTGAACAAAACTCATCTCTGTATGATTCAAGTCTATTCCAGAATTTTTCTCCCTCTCACGAGCTGGCATAACTCTAAGCCAATGAGGTACCAGAAGAGTTTCCTGCTGGGTACTCTCTCCAATTTTTATCGCCACACCCTGTGGTGATGTGGACTTGTTAATTGAACCACTTGAAAGCACTGAATTTCGCTTTGTCTCTCTCTCAGAGTCCACAATCGCGTAATTTGAAGTTGTGTGTTTCCTAGTATGTAAGTGCTCAGAGGCTACATATCTACTGGCATGGTTACGACTGTCATGGCTGATGACTGGTATGCAGACAGATGCTTTCTCAGATCTCGAAGTAAGTTCGTAATGGAATCCATTTCGAGTAGGCAAATTCTGATAGCCTGGACTCGGACTAGCATTGATATCATGCCACCTGCTACCAAATGATCCATGGCTCTGAGCTGCAGGTTGAGAATCTTTCCTGGGAGTCCTGTATAAATCTAAACTTGGAAACCCTTCAACCAACATTGACTTCTGGCTCAAACTATTACTCAAGTTGTCAGAAGATGAACCAGAGCGCCTGAAGTTTCTTGAGTCAGACAAACTAGTTATTTTATGTCGATTAGGAGAATCAGAAGCAAAGGTTGATTCAAAGTTCTTGGAACTTTCCGAAATTAGTAATCCACATTTTGTCCCCTCTCTGCTGTGTCCCATCACGGCTTGATCTGTCAAAAAATACGCTGGACTATTGCAACTTTTCTTGAATGAAGATTGCACTGGTTGGGATGATGGGCAAAACTTCTCCCACTGGAGAGACTGAGAAACAGGTTGAAGTTCAACCTTGTCCTGCCCTGTGCACAGAGAGAGAGAGAGAGAGAGAGAGAGAGAGATCAATTGAAGTCATAATATTGATCTAGATCCAACTTAAGCAACTTAATCCAATTTCAAGGACAACTCAACCAAACATTTACCTTGTTTAAGAACATGGAGGGACAGCCCTCCATCATTCTTGTTGTTGACGTGTGCATTTGAACTTCCGCTGCTGCTTTGACAAATGGAGTTTGGGGCCTTTTGATCCAGAAAACCTAGAATCTTTGGCTTCGCTTTGATAAAAAGTTCCTGGCTGCGAATTTCCCTTTCAGAGAAGAAATGGTCTGCATGAACAAAAGAAGCAGAAGCATTCATGTCTTCAATCTGTATAGGTTCATTTAAGTCAGCCACATTTCGACTGTTTATGTGTAAATCTGATCTGGCAGAATCTGTGTAGATGCCAGCGGATCCGCCATGAGATAAGCTTACAGAACTGCCAGCAACACTCTTAGAACCTTGACAAGGAATATCACAAGACGATGATCCATTTTCATTCTCGATCTGCTCTAGTTCTTCATCGTCAATGTATTGATCAGCTGGAAGTTGCAAATCAAACATTTTTTTTCTGACCTTTGTAGGTCTACACTCCAACACCTCTTTCAATTTGGAACTACCTCCATGTTGATGCACAAAAGGAGATCCTTGTGTGCTATTGCCTTCTGGAGAATTCAAAGGGATGCCTTTGGTATCTGAAATAGATGGCCATCCATAACAAGAGCTCGCACCAGGGAAACTGGAAAAATGCCATTTCTGAGCATCTTCAGATGTTAATTGAAAGGGCAAAGGGCTTGATTCTGTATCAGCAGCTATCTGACCTATATGCAGTCCCTTCCTTTTGATTTCATCCTTGAGACCCCTTTGGACTCTGTACAACCGATGAAGCTCGTACACCTGGATGATACAAAAAATAGTAAAATCCACATATATAAACAAAACCACTGCAAGCCCCCACACACAAAACCAACATCAAACATAAAAGGACACTTAAAAAGATAAGATTACCCCTTTGTAAGTCATAACTATTTGGTCAGGGCTAAAATCATAGAAATTTCACATCAAATAACAAACGAAGGCAGGGTATACCTGATTCTTGAATACAGCCTCATGCTCAATTATTGTTTGCTTAACAACATCTTTATCGGACTCTGGGAATTCATCTGCAGCAGGCCTTGACCAAAAGCCATTGTAGCACTGCTTGCTTGATAATGTCTTATCTGGATGATAGATAGGCCAATTACAGATGTAGTAATCTTCGTTTAGATCTCTCATTGGATAGTACACTGCTGGATGGCTCTTGTACTGCACTTCTGCTGTCACTCCTGGCAGTTGATTCAAAGTTATTTCAGAAATCATTTCCAAGACTGCCTAATAATGAAAATTGTAAGAGCAATAATTGCCTTTCTGTTATTATAAGTACCACCAAAAGGGGAAAGAACTTGGGCAAGTACAAACTCCTAATCAATTGCTCTAGCTATGAAGAACAGAGAAACTTAGGTTTTTTAACGCGCACTGGGTTGGGCTTTTAGTTCATAATTCGGTACTTTTTCTGCATGAAGACTTCAATGCCAAAGACAAATGAGAATGCAAGAAGGCATTAATGTACGAGAACAATGCATATGCACAAGAAGCAGCTACAAGCTATTTATGGAAAGTAATACAAAATAAACTCCACATTTTAACATGCCTTGGATTGCGAGTACTTCACTTACTAATTATAAATTAGCTGGTCTACATTACCCATTCCCATAAGAATTATAGTTTTATAATGGATGCTCTGCACCTGCTTCTCCTCTGATGAAAAGTGCACATAACTCAAGTCACCAACACTGCAGAGAAGATAATGTCTATCTAAAAAATTTGGACAACATGGAAAAACATTATTTCTCACATCCAAAAGAGCAGACCTACACATACTCAAATTAGTCGTGCTGTGTGGTGAGTCGGCTTTTATGAAGCACGGGTAGAATAAAGTTAAATCCACTTAGCTCGGACTGAAATCATGCTTCCATGAACTTAACCATCACCTTTCACAACGAGATGCACATTCATAGATCATCAAAATAACAATCTAAGCTCTTTCTCCTCCATCCCTCCTCTCTCTTGCACACCTCAGTCTTAACTTTTCTCTTGATAACGCACATAGATGGTAAGGAAGTGAACCCACGAACATTCGCTCGGTGTTGTTCATTCATGAACTCGACTTGGCATTAGAGGACCACGATCATTAACATCAAACGAGCCAGGGATTTTCTTCAGCTTCAGTGGTTAACTCTCCAGGTACTCGTACGCCAAATTCATTAGACACGGACGCAGTGAGAATCAAAATCAAACCGTATCGACCATCTCCACTTCATCTCTAACATAAGCTACAGAGGCTTTGCACTCCACAAGAGGCAATGGTAACCGATGTTGCTCCCAGATGTAATGAGCAAAACATACTCAAATCACAGCGATTATGCCAGATACGAGGCGGGGAATAATACGATCGACGCGACTAATCAGACTTAACTAACGCAATAATCAGACGGACATCGCAGAAGCGTATCGAAAAGGACAAGATCACTAGAAGATCAAGGTGTTTTCACCTGAGATCGACATCCTCCAATCAGCTCCCTCCGAGAAAATCTCCACACGAACACTCGATCACCGACCATCGACCCTACACCAACGGAATCCCAAACTCCAGCTAATAAGCATCAACATCGAGAATTGCTACAAAAAGAAAAGAACAGAAAGGCAAAAAGGTCAGGTAACTACCGTAGCTCCATGGAATGAATGAGCTCTAGATCCTCATCGCAGCGAGCTAAGAGAGACGAAGACGATTTCGATCTCCTGGGCCACTCTCCCTCTTCGAGGAGAGAAAAGTGCAGAGACCTTGTCCTTTTAGAGAGAGAGAGAGAAAGAGAGAGATCTTCACACAAATGAATGAAAGGTTCCAAGAACAGTGACGTGAAATTTGTCAACATCCGGTCTCTTTTTATTCTCTGCTTGCTTTTTCTTCACTTCCCTCTCGAGCTTCAGTCTTCTATTTTCCATTTATTTTTTTTTTATTTTTTTCCGGATTCGTTTATTTCTTCTGTTAAGTTTTCATTTAAATTTATTTCCCTAATATAATATGTGGAGTGCAAATATTTTCGGGCATTTTCTAGACTCGAAAGTCTCACCTAACAGACTACTGGGGCAATTGATTTTTCAGACAAGACTAAACCTTTCATAATATTTATTTGCACGAGTCAAATGGGAATGGTGATTTTGATTTCTTTAATAAGTCGAAGCCGTCTCGACTTGAACGTCAGACTGCGATGACTCTACAGCTTCCGAGGAAAATCGATTAAATTTACAAAGATGGCGATGAAAAAAATACTAATTGACGCGCTCAAAAACTGTTTCTTTCCGCCGAGATACGAAAGCTAGTTAAATGACGACTATTGCTCTTAAAAATCCCGAAAACTTGTTCATTCTGTTGTTTTGATTAAAACCAATGTATAAGATGTATGGTCCTAACGCTGCTCAAATGTAACAATCATAAAATAAAAGTAAAAAGATGAATTAAAAAAAGGCTTTGGTGTGAAGGATATGATAAATTGTTTTCCCTAAAAGGTTAAACCACTAGAAAAATGTGTCGATCTTGTATTTACAGGATATGCGTCGTCACTTCCATTCACGTGTAAGTCAATAATTTGCACAAGCTAGACTCGACTCTACATGAATAGGCACGACTCCTATTTTGTGTAACGAGTCGTGAAGCCACCATGGGTAGCGAGTTTGCTTTGACCTTTAGGACTTCGCATTTGAGCAAAGCTCCTTGACTCAAGGTGTTTTCAATCATGCAATAGCGTCTAGATAATTGTTAATTGGAACATTTTTGTAAAGAAACTTTAAAATGAAGGAAAATTGAAACAAAAAAAAAAGGAAAAAAGAACAACCCAAACTTTTTTTGGAGCATCATTGGTAGGGGTGAGCGGTTCTAGGTTCCGTACAGGTTCCACCTGAAATCCGGAACCTACCCATCTATACAAGTTCTTCATTTTTTAGAACCTGAAACCTACCATGCATACTTTAGAACCTAGAACCTACTCTGTCACAAGTTCCAGGGTCGATTCTAGGTTCCACCCAAGTTCCACATGTATTATTAGTTGAACGATTGCAGTGAATAATCACATTTAATGACCACCACCTATTGCTAAAATTCACTGACCACAACTCATATTTAGACACACGAAAAATATGAAACATTAACAAAGTAAAAGCCTCAATGATAAAGTGGTTCCGAATTACATACTCATCATCGGATACTATGAAATACCACAGGATGACGCGAAGACATATACCAATAAAAAAATATAAAAACTTGCTCTCGGTTCCAGGTTCCACCTACCCAGAACCCGAAACATATCCGTCAGAACAGGTTCCCTAATTTTTGGAACCTAAAATCTACCATCCATACCCTGGAACCGATCGGTTCCCACCGGCCCGATTCTCCAGATTTTAGGTTCTACCCTAAAATCATGGTCGCTCCTAATCCTTGGACTATCGTTCCCAGCACCCCCCACCACACTTAATAATATTCTAACATCTTTTCAAAAGCGGGGTTACATTAAACAAATTGTTTTTTTTTTTGTTTTTTGTTTTTTAATCTTTGTGGGTAAAGTGGGTCCCAAGGGGCGTGTTGAAAGAGGAATGAGGATCGAGTGGGGCTTGAGGAGGGGAGCGAGAGAGACACGTGCCCGTTTGTCTGGGGTTCTATCTATTTACGAGATTGGGGATCCAACGGATGTCGAATCGCTTCTCATTGGCCGATCCCCCTGTTCCCTACCAACAGCGGCTCCGTCGATACGGAAGCCCGCGCGACTTAATAATAATAATAAAATAATCCCACCAGTCACGTGTCTGCTTTTATGCAGACAAATTGCTCTCTCCAATTTTTGAACGAGGCGCCGGGTCCCACTCGGAATGTTTAACCCTTGATAATTTAATCACCCCCCCAAGTCCCATAAGAAAAATAAACTTCTTTTAATTTTAATTAGAATCTTATGCACGAGTGCTCCCGAAATACGCATTGAAAATACTTCACGAAAAAGCATTTCGATTAGGTATTTATAATTTTATTTGGTCCTCTTGATCTTCCATAACTTGTTTTCTAGCTGATTCCCTCCGACCTCAAATTGGCTTTAATTGTACAGCCGACGCGTCTTTTGGAAGCCATACCGACTTTAAGACATTACATTCAGATGTTAGCGTAGCCCAAAGGGTTTTACTAAAAGGCCAGACATTATGCTTGAAGCGCTAAAGAACTTTAAAAAAAAGAAAATTCTTCAATTCATGCACCAACTTTCTTAGTGATGTATACAAGTCATGCTTTGAAAATCAAGATAAGGGCAAAAGTTGTGAGCCTTGCGGGCCACCGATTACATTTGGACATTCTCTTGGAAGCACAGACACTCTTGATGTTAAAGAAGAAGAATAAGAAGAAGATAAAGGGATAGTTGCAGAAACAATCATTAACTTTGCTCTTCATATCAATTCATTCCTCAAAGTTCACAACCTACATTTTGCATTTTCCCAACATAAAAGGACCTGTTTTGTTTTCATACAAACCCCGAATTTACACCCGGAAGGTGAAATCTGGTATTGAGGATGGTGTAACTTGTGAAAAAATTATGATGGTAATTCTAGGTCTCATAAAGTGAAGAGGATGTTTGATACGGGGAATAGAGTTGGAGATGGTGCTTTTCATTTTCGCAAAAGGAAAATGACACGAATAGTTTCTAGACTTTGGCCCAAAGTGCACCGTCGTCCTTACACATTTAATTTGTTCAATAACGGTTCTTAAACTTTAGCCCAATATGCAATGTCGTTCTTTAAACTTGTAATTTGTTCATTTCCCAGCATTGCTCGGTGACAAGGCGCACTTCACATAAGATGCCACGTCATCTTTATGCAAAATCTATAGGGCTAGATTAATAAAACTGAAAGAAAAAATCTCGAAAATATGTCGGTGCCGAATATTGAGTGTTGAAATCTCGAAGTGCTAGATACGGAGAGTAAAGTTGCTTGATGACAAATAAAAAACGCATAATAAATACAATTAATCTGTTACCAAGATGAATTCTCGGGACATTATCGGTATTTTCTTCTGCAACACAAGTGGTGACATGATTTTCCTAAAGATATCAGATGCACTTAACGACATGTAAGTGCTGGAGAAATGTCAAAATTTATAGCAGTTGATGTGACTATGAAACCTAGTCAAGGATTAGCAATTTCCCGACATCACGTTACTCCGAATGCAATTGGCAAAACCAATCTCTCGTTCCAATTGGCGGGACTTTAAATAAGCACGACTTAGTGGATCCTAAGCTAACACTAACACGAATGAATCAAAGTCCGTGGAGTCCGGTCCACGTCATTATCAGCCTCGGAAAAATTGTAAAAAAAAAAAACCCTAAATCTTTCGCACTTTTGCCAATTCAGTCCTAAACATTTTTATCATTTATCGATTCAGTCATATTAGCCGGAAATTACTGACATGGATGTCGGCCGTCTTACGTGGCATCGGCAACACTGACATATACAATTTTAAATATTTTTTTTTTAAATTTCTAATCGTTTTTCGTTTTTCTTTTGGTCCGGGGGGGGGGGGGGGTTGGCCTCCGTCGACCGGCCACGAGGGCTTCGCGGCCCTCACTAGCCCTCACTGTGGCTAGATCTGGCCACTAACGGGCCTCACCTGGCTAGATTTGGCCACAACGAGGAAGGGGGAAGCCCACGGTCGGGAGGGTCGCCAACCCCTTGCCCCGGGGCTAGCTGGGTTGCCGGCCTTTGAAGCCAGAAAGAAAAAAAAGAAAAAAAATTTGATTTTTAAAAAAAAATATATTAAAGATTGTCCACGTCAGCGCCAGGCGGTGCCACGTAGGATGACCGGCGTCCACATCAGCGATTTCCGGTCAATATGACTGAATTGGCAAAAGGTGACAATATTTAGAACTAAATCGACGAACTTAAAAGATTTAGAATGAATTGAGAAAAATGCGAAAAATTTAGGACTTTTTTTTACAATTTTTCCTATTAGCCTCTAAGGATGATAATTGCATGGACGGAATAATTGTGAAGAATTCACGTGAAGGTTAGGAAAAAGAAAAAATAAGTAAAAAATAAAGATGGTTTCATGGGAATTTTGAGGGCATGATATTCTAATGTAATGAGCAGCTTTCGTACGTTTCCGGTCTTTCATCACCAGGGGCTTGTCTAATCAATCATCAAATGGAGGAACCGATGTCGCGGGCCTTATCTTTTGTCATGAAATCGCCTTATCGTATCTTTCGGTGTGCCTTCATTTATGCATCTTATATCTTCGAGTTTAGTGTTCCTTTCAAATTACCACAATAGCTTAATCTTAATGTAGAACAAGTTAAAAAAAGACACATTAAATGTTGTGGATGGAGATTTGAAATCACCGAGCAGTTATCTTGTGAATAGTTTATTTTAATTTAGAACCGTGGCCTGACTTTGAAATTTAATTGGGTACGCTAGTTGTGCTTGCGAAAGAATTAGTACCCTCTTAAGGGAGAGTTTATATTCGTCTTTGCAATTTGAGATGTGCCATGCTTGGATCTACCAAAATGAACATCCCTTTAGATTTAATCGGAAAACCCGTTTGCTTTGGTTAACTTTACTTTTTTGCAAGAAATATTTATCATAGAAATCACGTAAATAGAATCGGTCAATTAAAATTGATTGGTTCCATGAGTATATAGCAACTCAACTTTGTTTGCTAATCTTTTCCAAGTTTGCAATCAAATGTTTTATGAGGACCTAAGTAAGTCCTTAAACTACTTCGTCTGAGGTCTCATTCAAATCTCGGGATTCCTCAGACGTAAAGCAAAATAGGTGATATTCCTCGCTATCAAGGAAGAAAAAGATATGATTGGCAATTGGGGATGCAGAGCGTGCGGGCACCGACTCATAAATTAAGGAAGGCATCTATGCATTCCGCAAGGTTACCGGAGGCCCCTGTAGGTAGGGGTGATCGGTTCCCAGTCCGGTTCGGTTCCCCTCAAGAACCGGGAACTGGACCGGTGGTCCCGTTTCTCAATTTTCGGAACCGGAGATCGGACTGACTGTCCCAGGAACCGGACTAACCGGTTTGATCCGGTTCCCGGGCAGTCTGATGGAACCGGTAAATTGTCTAGTGTCTCATGATATCCCAAAACAACCCAACAAAGAATCTAGATGATCAAATATATGAAAGCACAACAACCTAAAAGCAAGACTGTCCACGACTCCAAATCACAGTGCAAAAATTGGGTCGTTATGACTTGAAATTATATAAGATCAGCAGCCCAGAGCAGAGGAGAGGAGACGTTGCAGCAACTGCATGCAGGGTAAAACTTTCAAACAAGCCTCTAGTGATAAGGCTTTATCTTCGCTTTGCCCGGGATATACTTCCAATAATGTGCCGTGGAGGATTTGCCCAAGTGCCTGATGTCGGGAAAAGTGTCAAAAAAATCATAAACCTATTGCATTGGTGCCAATTCAGTCCTAAACCTTTTATTGGTGCCGATTTAGTTCTAAACCTTTTGCATTTATGCCAATTGAGCCCTTCCGATCAATTTTAGCCGGAATTCGCTGACGTGGACCCCGGTCATCCCACGTGGCACGACCGACGCTGACGTGGATATTTTAAAATATTTTATTGAATTTTTTAATAGTTTTTATACTTTGTTTTCTTTTACTCCTTTTTTTTTTTTCCCCTTTCTTCTTCTTTCTTCTTCGTTCTTTTTTCCTCCCCTCTTCTGCTGCTTCTGTGTTGCAGGCTTCTGCAACGGCCGGCCACCGCTCGGTCGCAGGCTGCATGCCTGGACGACTGGCCTCACCGGGTCGAGGGCGAGCACAGGCAAGGGCAAGCCTCGCCACGGCCGACCCTTGCCCAGACAAGATGGCCTCGACCGGCGTTGCCCGGGCGAGGACGAAGCCCGGCGAGGCTGTCCTCGCCTGGTCGAAGCCGTCCTCGCCTGGTCGAGGCTGCGACGATACCTCGCCATCGCGCCTGCAGCCATTGTCAAACACTTGCCCCTCGCCATTGGTGTCGTTGTTGTCGTCCCTTTCTGTCTTTCACCATTCGCGAAGGTTGTGGGTTGGCGTTGGCGACGGCAATGGAGGTCACATGGGTCGGCGTCGCCAGATTTGGCCTGGGTGAGACTCACCGAGGCCAGATCCGGCGACGCCGACACTCGTCGGGCGTCACCTTCTTCCGAGCGACGCCGGCCAAGGCCGGGCGTGGTGAGGCTCGCTCACGCCGGTGCTCGCCCTCTGCCCAGCGAGGCCAGTCGTCTTGGCATGCGGCTTGCTGCCGGGCGATGGCCGGCCGTTGCAGAAGAGGGGAGGAAAAAAGAACGAAGAAGAAAGAAGAAGAAAGGAAAAAAAAAAAAAGAGAAAAAGAAAACGAAGTATAAAAATTATTTGAAAAATTCAAAAAAAAAAACATTTAAAAAATATTTTAAAATGTCCACATCAGCGAATTCCGGCTAAAATTGACCAAAATGACTCAATTGGCACAAATGCAAAAGGTTTAGGACTAAATTGACACCAATAAAAAGTTTAGGACTGAATTGGCACCAATGCAATAGGTTTAGAACTTTTTTGACACTTTTCCCACCTAATGTCCAAGCTCTAAAACTCAACAACAATTCATGTCAAAGACTCTAAGTGCCCACTGTCCAAGACTCCAAATGCCTATTGTTCAAGCTTTACAACCTTTCGGTCCGGGCGGTCCGGTCCTGTACCCCTGGAACAGGGAACCTGACTATTCGGACACCGGTTCCAATTTTAAGGACTGAGAATCGGACCGCCTCCCTCTAGAACCGAGAACCTGATCGCCGGTCCGGTCCGGTCCGGTTCGATCGGTCTGACTTGTTCATTGCTACTTGTAGGAGAGAAATCTCCCTTCTTTAATTAGATAACACTTAGAACCACCAAGGATCCAAGGAAGCCCCTGGTTCCATGAGTATATAGCATCTCAACTTTGTTTGCTAATCTTTTCCAAGTTTGTAATCAAATGTTTTATGAGGAATTGACAAAGAAATTTGACCCAAAAATATTGACTAAGGAAAAAGAGAAATTAATTAACATCCTTTTATTCTCAAAATTCATTCAATTTAACCCTTTCCTTCCTCCTCCATGAATTTATTGGCCTTCTCATACACCTCCTCCAAAAACCCCCTAAATCTCCCCAAGTCCAACCTCACATTCTGCTCCTTCAAGTACACGCTCATCACCTTCGCCGACCAACCGCCGCCGTTGGCTGCCGCCGTGTCCTTCAGCAGCACGTTGTCCCTTCCGTACTTCTCCACCAAGCTGCTCTCCTCTGGCGCGATCCCGTACTCCACGTAGTTCAGCCCCATGGCCCGTGCCGGCTCCTCGAAGCACACGCGCGCCACCCAGCCCGCTCCGATCGGCACCACCTGCCCCAGCACCGCCCCCGGCCGGAGGAACAGTGTGTGCGTGAGCGCAGCCCCGTGCACGCCGACCAGCGCGTGGCTGGAGTTGATCAGCTCGTACGCCTCCCGCAGCGGCGTGCTCCGCTTCGGCTCGAAGACGGCCACCTCGAAGCCGACCGCCCCCGCCAGGTCCGTGACTTCCTTCTGGTTCAGGATCACGCGCCCGACGCCGCCGGTCCTGGCGGTGATCACGAGCCGCGGCCTCCTTGCCGGAGACCGAGGAGCGGCCGCGGGTGCCTCAGGGCGGTTTCGCCGGTACGCCTCGTCAAGGAATCGGCGGAAATGCAAGAAGGTTCTGGAATTGGGCGTCAATTTAGGGTTTATCGTCATGAATCCGTGAGAGATCAACCCGAGCGAAGCGGAAGGGAAGCAATGAGAACCGTTGGCGTGGTCGGCATATACGACGGGACGATCGCTGAGAGCTTGGAGCAAGTCCTCATACTTGTGTATCCACCGATCGGTGGCGCCGTCGATCACGAGGACGAAATCGCGGCCGGGGAAGACGGTGTTGGCGGTGACGAAGAGGGGGACGAGGCCGTCGCCGAACTCGTGGAAGAAGTTGCCGGTGTAGCCGCCGACGCTGAGCACGAGGGCGGGGGCGTCGTGCTCGACGTCGCACCGGAGGTCTTTCGGAGGGCCGGCGGGGGCGAGGGTGAACTCTTTGATCTTGGACATGGTGGCGTTCTCCCATTTGCGCGGGTGAGGGCGGATTTTTTCCGGCGAGAGGCGGAAGGCGGCGGCGGCGGGGCTGAAGAGGAAGAAGGTGGAGGTGGGTGAGTGGAGGAGGGTGGGGCCGTTGACGGTGCAGGTGTCGTATGCGTGGTGAGACCGGTCGCAGGTGATTGCTGCTGCTGCTACTTCTCTAGATTTAGGGGATTGCCATTGACTGTTGAGTGGGACCCCCGTAATCTCTCGCTGTCGCTGTAACGACTTTTTGGTACCTACGAGGAGCAGAAGAAAAGTCAGACAAGGGTCCAACGAACGTAGAGTTTTTCCTTTCCCTGAACTCACGTTTTATATCTCTCGAGCCTAGAGTTTCTACGTTTGTATCGGAAAATATTTCACGATAAAGAAAAATATTTGATTTTTTTTTCATTTTCAGACTAGAAAAATCGCTTATCTAATTTTAAGCTGCATATTTTCTTTGAACTTAATGATCGATTCTAATAAACCAAACACGTGAAAGTCTGAAAAATTAATTTGTAATTTTTTTTTCACTCAAACAAACATACCCCAAATAAGTTTCATTCAACAATTAAGAGAGAGCCAAACATGGGCATGCAACCCAGTTCTACATTTGCTTCTAGCTCATTGATTCGTTTTAATCGATAATCCTAGCCCGACCATTATGCAGAAGAAGATTAAGTTGGTGATGCAGTTCGTAAACGATCGAATGATCGAACATCTCTTCCTCCTATGGGATGGATCGTCATGTCAGTTGAAAGCATCAAACTCTCTTTACATGTACAGATCAGAAAATAGACAGGCAAACGACAAGTAATGACCATGCTTATTATGATCGAGCCTACTAGAAACAAACAGAAATAACAAACCCTTTTCATTCATTATTCCAGTCACGTCCGCAGTTGACCGCGTTTAACTTCAATTAAACCGATTAAAACATGCCAAGCATATGTTGACTTCCCCACTTATTCAACAGTCAATACTTTGACTCATAGATGAGAATATGCAGAGGGTTCTACGCATGTATCGTGGACGTACTAATTAATGGTAGATAGCTCGCAACTAAGCCAAAGTAGAATGTTGACACCCCTTCTTGGGTTGGCATAGTAAGCTAGGTGCTGTTGTCAAGGGCCGCATTGGAGAGAGCGACCGTGTGGCACCTAGGTTCCAAATGACTCGTTCGGTCCCTTGCTGGAGCCGCATAAGCTCGACCTTTCTATCGTCAATCGACCACTCTCTCACTTGGTCCGTTCAAGATCGTAGAGAGAAGCTCTAACGATAGTAGTGTTTTGAAGAGAATGCTCTATTGTTCGTCTTGAGTTGGATTCTGGGATATTGCAAATTAGGGGGCGAGGGAACTCCTATGTTTACACGGAGCCCCTCATATTATATGCGTAGATCTCCTCTTAATCTAACGGGGGAGATCCAATCTCTCAATCTACCATCTACCTTATTAATTGCAAGAATACTCTGGAATATAAGTGCGGAATTCCAGCACTGCCTGTAAGAATATTATAGAATACTCAAGAAAAGCCTAGATTTCACCCCTAGGACATGTCCGTTCACTTTGGCCACCTTCTCAACCTATCGTGCTTTGAAAACCTTCGATATGTGACACTAGGACCTTCTGCATCAAGAAATAAAAGGCGGTATCAAATTCAATCATCTCCTGCATCGATTCTTTGACACCATCCCTAGAGCCACAGATTTGTATGACCTTATAATAACTCTGTGTGATCGGGATGAGAAAATCGCCACATGCCATGTGGGATTTGCCGATTGTCGACGAACAGACATTAAAGACCTCGATGAATTCAAAAAGAAGATATGTGGTGGCCCAAGATCACTTAACATGAAACACACTCCCTTTAATTTGCTGAGTTGCCAAGAATGAGTAAATAGAAAGGGACATCTACAGTCAGCTTCCTTGACATTGACAAGCAAACTCATTTATTTCCCGTCCATGCAATCTGCCAAAGCATGGAACAATTTGGGCAACTGACTAGTTATGGCAAGACCAGTCAATATTTCCTGAAAAGCTAATAGAACTATAGACTTCAAGCTGTGGTACTGCTTGGTACTGCTGGAAAATGTAGGAAGGAAATAAATTTTCTGGGAGAAGTTTGAAATCTCAGTCGCAGAATGTCCAGAAAAATGAATGGATTTTCTGCCCGTTTTGGCGGCGTTCGCTCTAAATAAGCTTCGCCGATTCGAGCAAAACACACCAATGTGGAGGGAGATGGAGTGAACTAAACAAGAAGGGTCCAAAATCTCTCCAGAAGGGTCTTTTTGCTTGCCATGCCCTAATTACTGGCTACTGGTTATCTAGAACCAGTACCCGAATCTGAGAAGTGAAATCCTCCAAAAGAAAACTAAAGCAGCCCAAGGAAAAAGAAACAGAGAGAGAGGGAGGGAGATCTGAAGAGGGCTTTAGCAGGAACGCATACCTTGACCGTTCTTGGTGAGGGAGCGTGGAGGAGCAGTAACGCTCAGCCTGGATACGGTAGAGACATTGGTGCGAAGCACCAGGAGTGCTGCGAGGAAAACCAGGCCTACCAGTACCACCCGAGCGCTCCTCTTCTTCATTGCACCCGCACGATTATTTCGCTCCAAGAAAAGACCCCAAAGAAGCAAGGCGTGATGATCTGCCAACCTGCGTCTTAATGACAGAAGTCGCACCGGCACGCACAAGGGAGAGATCGGATAGAGAGACTCTGCAATGTTGGGTCGTGAGAAAAGCAGCTCGTGTTGTGGATGTTTCGCACTGTGTGTCAACAACCCATCAAGCTTCTGGATGAAACTCTCAAGAGAGATGCATGCTGGAGAGAGAGAGAGAGAGAGGGAGGCGAGGCTTATACGTTAAGGAGGAAGCTTGGGAAAGTGCGGTTCAACGGCGAAGACCCGCACAGGTGTCAAAGAAGGCTGAAAAAGAGAGAGTATGATAGGCTCTGACTCTGAGGCAATTATTTGCAGTAGGTAGTATATATACAAGGGTCGATGTTGGAATTAATTGATTAGAGTTAATTAATTCGCCCATAATGGGCTAAAACCGAATGACGGTTACCGAAGAGCAGTTACCGAAAGGCGGTTACCAGAGGGAGGTTACTGAAGGCGGTTATCGGAAGTTTCTAAAGAGAGGTTATCTCTTTTGAATTATAGATAATATAAAAAGAAGATTTTGAGAATCTAAAAAAAAAAAGAACGTCAGTTTATCTGAACGTAAAGTTTGGCCTCTCTCCAAAACGCTCTAAAAAACGATCTCCCTCGTACTTCTCTCGCACTTGTTCAGACGACTGATTCTCGCAAGGCTGTTTGTCGGAGGCACTTAATCTGTGGACAGTGGGTACTTTCCCTCGTGTGATCGTACTCCGATCGGTGATACAAGTTAGTGAATCTTGGACAAGTTACAGTATGATTTTCCGCATGTTTATTCGTTTCCTTTATAGGAATTCGTTTCCTTCATTGGTATCAGAGCCTGTTTACTTGTTTTCCTGATCGTTATACTAGGTTTTGCACCAATTTTAACATGTTTGCGAACTGTGTTTCACGTTTTCGCAATATGCCCTGTTTTGTGCAATACACTAGTACGTTTTATGGCGTTTTACGAAAAATTTGTTTGGTAAAACTGACAATTGATTGCATATTCGGAATGTACTCGTCGATACGAGTTCGGAGAGTGGTCGACCGCCTCCAGAGGCCACCGGTGGCGGCCGCACGCGCCACACGCGCCGAGGGACGGCGGTGCGCGTGGCACTCACGCGCCCACGTGCGCAGCACGTGCGACGGTTAGTCGCGACGTGCGTGCTGACGCGGCACCGACCCGAGACTCGACCCGACCCGACCCGTGAACCCGACCCGACCCGCGACCCGACCCGGATCTGACCCGGTCAACGGTCAATGGTTGACCGTTGACCAGCACGTGTGAGCACGTGCGGCGCGTGAAGCCCACGCGCAGTGGCTTCTAGAGGCGCGTGAGGGCGCGTGGAGTGTCCAAATGAGGCGATTTTGATACCGATGTGTTCGTATTGAAATTTCCTACAAGTTGGTATATTTTTTTTTTACCAATTTATGCATTATGGATTATATGTAATCCCTCTTTTCATTGTGCTGCATTCGTTGCAGGAACTATGAAACATATGGTGCGAACCCCAGTACTCCCAAGGACACAAGAGGAAAAATTGACACTTACAAGGCTGATTGGTGAATTAGATGTTTACCAATGGGATGGTGGTGTCGACATGATGACACACATCATAAGGGTCAATGAAATGATACAAGAAATCATTTGGAGGGGTCATGTCATGGTAGACTTTGAGAAAGTCAAAGCCCTGAGAAGTACTCTACCTGTGGAATGGCATGAGGTCTATGATCACTTATGGAAAAATGGCCCATATTCCTATAAGGAACTTGGAATCAGTTTCCTGATAGAGTTCATTAGGGTTGGAGTAAGGAAAACATCGACCCTTGCTATGAATGGGTCCTGGCGCAGACAGAATGCGCCCTGGCGAAGACAGAATTCTCTCTGGCATAAACCCGAGGGTTTCGCAAGAGCCATTATAGGGACGCCTTCTAGGGTCAAGAAGTTTCCTGACGAGTTTATTGAGTCTTTCCCTGTTTATGAGAAGCATTATTATATCTGATGTTGTTGATTTCTTATTGGCTTGTCACTTGTAAACATTTCCCTTTTATTTTATTACCATTCATATTATATGTAAATATTTTATGAAATATTTAGTTGTGAATGGATTATAGGAAATGTTTTATAATGCCTCAGTGGTATTATATGGTTGAGTGGGGAGTTCTAGAAAGTTTTAGTAACTTTAGTGAACTCAATTTTACATAAATGATTATGTTAATGATAATTTCAAGCGAGGATTCTTAGACGATGATTGGGAACATAGTGAACTTTCGAATCTAAGACCTTATATGAAATTATTCATTAATATAATTAGTTAGTGTAAAATAGATGCATAAATGTAAGGCATTGATAATTCGTGAATACATGTCTATAGAACTTCGTGTTCAGATACAATGGCTATAGCTTCTTATAATATCGTAGCTGAGCTCGACAAAGGAGATATTTTTTTGAACGGCAATAATTATGAAATCTGGAATATGAAAATCCAGTGTGTGCTAGAAAAGCAAGAAACATTAAAAGCTCTAAGCCTAGTTATGGAAGAACCTAAAGATGAAAATACTGCACGGCATAGAAAGTATAAAGAGGCGTTTGCTGCATGGAAAAGGATGAACTATATTGCTCGCATTATGTTGCTGAGTAGCATGAAAAACTATTTTATGCGTGAGTTCAGGCATTTATGAAAATGCCAAAGTCAAGTGGGAGGCATTAAAAAAAAAAAAGGAGAAGAAAAGGGCTAAGTTTGGTTAGACAAGGATCACCAAACCGAGACAGATCACTATAAAGTTTGACATTCATATGATGCCTCACGGGCAGAATATGAAACAACATTTCATGCGTATGTCAAACATGATAAGTGAATTGTAAGTTGCTGGCCACAGTTTGACTGATAAGCAGCAAATGCAAGCAGTAATCCGTTCTTTGCCTTATAGCTGGGTGCATATGAAAATTCACTGGATCCACAATAACGTAAAGACTTTTTGAAAATGCTATACGCCGTCTTGAGCAAGAGGTGGGTCGCCTTCTGGCGGCTAAACAAGAAACCGACATTTGTTATGTTGGTTCTAGCTCAAATGGGACTTCGTGTTCCAATCGTAAGCATTAAGGTGGGTTCGAGAAGTGGAAAGGGCAAAAAGAACAAAATCTTTATGAAAGAAACCAAAGTTTAATTGCCATGGGAAGGAAAAACGTCCTTTCAACAATGACATTTCAAAAGTGAAGTGTTTTTTAACTGTGGTAAAAAAAAAAGGGGGTCACTTTGCTTGCAATTGTGGTGAGTCAAAGAAATTAGAAACCCTTTGCACACTTGAGAGTGTTACATATGTTTCCTGTTCAGTCTCGTAACTGAAATTTATCCTTTGTGGATCATAGACTTAATGGCCACAGACCATGTATTGAAAGGATAGAAATGCCTTTGTGGAATTTCAACGACTTCCACATGGAGCAAACTGAATATATGTGGAAAATAATTCCTGAGTGAAAGACAAGGGGATTGGCATTTGCCAATTGAATATGCGTAGTGGTCGCACCCTGTTCCTACATGATGTGTTATATGCTCAACGGAATTTTGTTTTCCTGTTAGGATTGGTTAAACTTGGTTTTAGTTTAAACTTTCATAACGATGGTAATGACTTGTCATTGGGAACAAGTTATTATGGTTCTGGATATTTTCTGGATGGTTTCATTATGTTGATTGTTGAGTACAATAATGTGAATGTTAGTTATTCCCTATTTACATATTCTGTAATGATGTGAATTATGGCATGCTAAGCTGGGTCATATGTGCCACTAGCGAATGTTTAAATAAGCTAAAGAGGGCTTATTGGGCAATATTGAAAAAGTCAATTTGCCTATTTGTGAGCATTGCCTGGCGGAAAAACAACGAGAAAACCATTTGGAAAAGGAACAAGAGCTGAGTTTCCTTTGCAGTTGATCCATTCGGACATATGTGGTTCAATGAATGTGAGAGTAAGGCATGAGACTGTTTATTTCATCACATTTATTGATGATTACAATCGATTCGGACATGTTATTTTTGATTTCTCATAAATCTGAAGCATGAGTTGCTTTAAGAAATTTTTGAGCTTTTACAAAATCAAAAAAAAAAAATCAAAAAAAAAAAAGGTAGATTATTCCATCCATTCCTCAACAGAATGGAGTTGTAGAGAGAAGAAATACGTCTCAATGAAAATGATTAAGTCTATGATGGCATAGGCTAATTTGCCTATCACCTTTTAGGGTGAAGATTTGTTGAATGCTGTCTAGATATTTAATCGTATGCCTTCTAAAACAGTTACCTTCACTCCATATAAGTTGTGGACAGGTCGAAAATAAGATTTGAGTTTTCTCAGACCTTGAGGATGTGCTACTTATACACACGAGTCTTCCCACAAGTATGGGAAAATAGGCCCCAGAGGCAAAAACGAGTATCTTCATGAGATACTGAGAGCACTCGAAAGGGTATGTGTTTATAGGTGAGCAAGAAAGCAGATAGTGTAACTGAATTCGAATCACGAGATGTCACATTCTTAGTGAATGAAATTTAGAAAAAGGGCGAGATAGGTGAAGACTATTCTCTGTTTAAAATCTTGGATAGTGATAATGATTTTATTGAGGCATATCATCCAAGTGGGAGCAATGTGAGAAGTGGGGAATTTGTTTCGAATCAGTCTCAATTGCAACCACTTGATGTGAAGATGTAGTCGTTATCTAATCCGAACGGGAGCGTAATGGAGATTGACGTACTAAGTGTATAATCTCAAATTTGGCGAACAAGTCGCAAAAATCGTTCTCCGTCGACTTGTCGACGTTTAGACATTGAAGGTAAAGCTTTCATGGTCGCTCCACAAGAAGAGAATGAGCCAAGGAATGTAAATGATGCTCCGACTTGCCCCGATAAGAAAAATTGGATACAAGTAATGGAAAAAGAGATGGAGTCAATGAGATCAAACCAAGTTTGAGAACTGGTTGATCTTCTAAACGGATGCAAAGCCATTGGGAACAAGCGGGTTCTCAAAATAAAGCGTAAAGCTGATGGCTCGATTGAGAGATATAAGGCTCGCCTTATGGTGAAAGGGTATATTCAACAAGAAAGAATTGATTATGAAAAAGTTTTTTCTCCTATGGTGAGATTTATTTCAATTCGTCTTATTCTGGCAATAGTGGCTAATATGGATCTTGAATTACATCAAATGGATGTAAAGACTGCAATTCTCAATGGAGAATTAAAAGAAGAAAATTATATGAAACAAACCGCTGGGTTTGTTACAGAAGGCCAAGAACAAAAGGTATGTCAACTTTTAATATCGATATATGGCCTTAAGCAGTCTTCGAGACAATGGTATATATATTTTTCATAATGTCATAGTGGCATATGTTTTTGTAACAATTGATATAGATCATTGTAGATATATCAAAAGATCCAAACATCAATTTGTGATCTTATCATTATATGTTGATGATATATCAATTGCCGGAAGCTATATGGAGTTTGTCAATATAGTTAAGAACTGGTTTTGTGCCAATTCTTGAGATGTAGGATATAGGTGAAGCTGCATATACTTTTGGAATTAAGATTTCAAAATATCGTACAAAGAGATCGTGATCTCTTTCACAAGATACTTATATAGATAAAGTCCTTGAATGATTTTGCATGCAAGATTGTAAACCCATTGATACTCCTATTACAAGAGGTGAAGGTCAGAGCTGCTTAATGTGTCCTGAGACTCCACAAGCAAATGAACAAATGGAAAGCGTTCCATGTCGTAGAGCTGTTAGAAGCTTAATGTGCACTATGAGGTATACAAGACCTGATATTAGTTATGCAATTGGAATGGTTAGTAGATACCAATCCAGCACAGGTCAAGCACATTAGATTGCCGTAAATAAAATTTTGAGGTATCTGAAGGGGTACTGCCGATTATTCGCTGAGTTATCAAGGTAATGATCTGCGCCTTGAAGGTTATACTGATATTGATTGAGGAAGAGGTTTAGATGTGAGAAATTTTACCTCTGGTTTTGCATTCTTACTTAACAATGACGCCATATCATGGAGTAGTAAGAAGCAAACGTGTATAGCCTTATCCACGATAGAAGCTGAATTCGTGGCACTATTAGCAGCAGTACAAGAGAGTGTTTGGCTTAAGATATGTTTTGGATCAAGAGGTGTGGCTAAGGATGCTGCGGGTTCAATTATTAGTTAATTGTGATAGCCAAGCAGCAATAGCTTACACTAAGGACCCATTGCAAGACCAAACAAATAGACATGAAGTGTATATATATATATATATATTGTAAAAGACATGGTTGTACGAAAAGATGTGAACGTACAGTACATATCTATGCAAAGAATATATATATATATATATTGTAAAAGACATGGTTGTACGAAAAGATGTGAACGTACAGTACATATCTATGCAAAGAATGATAGCAGATCCTCTAACGAAGTCAATTCCTAAATATGTTTTACCTGATCATGTGTTGACAAAGGGAGTGCGTAGAAGTTAAAGTACTGGATATTTGTATTTTTCCCAAAGTTCACAGTTAATGGTATTTGTTATCATTATTGATGTCTATGAGTTTGTATGACATTTATGCATATAAATGCTTAGTGTATTATGTTGAGAAAGTATGTCGGACAGATAAGAGATTAGCCCACTCACACGGGTAATCGCCTCTATTTACAGTGTGATAAATAGAGATGAGACAATTTTAAGCTCATTATCTAGGTGATAATTGAGAGCTCGAGCTTAAAGTATAAATGTCGCCTTAACAAAGTGCTAAGATGAGGTCATAATGTTTATTATGTCTGAAAGTGAAAAATAATCCACACGTTTCACTTTATCTGTCTTTATTGCCAGATGTGAGTTCTGATGGATACTTTTGAGCAGAGTAGTTACGTGAACTCAAGTTAGACATTGAGTGTGTCTAAACTATCATATGTACGGTATTAAATGGATAGACATGCGCTCCAAGGGGAAGGAGAAAAAATACCGTAATACGTATTTCATACTACGTATGCATGAGTCGACCAATAAGAGCTGGCGAAAGTTTTGATCTCAACTTTCAAGCCGTGTGAGACTCTTGAGGATAAAAGTTCTTCAAATATGTCCCCTCACGACTCTGACTTATTCTCAAGGTTTCTATTCAGTGTTTGCTATCTTAGGATGTTGCCAATGGTCATGAGATTGATTCGATCTAATGGGACATTTCTAGAAAAGCGAGCTGAACTGAGATTGAGAGGTTTAAGGGAAGAGGAAGATCGATTTAGATTTTGAGTCACATGATAGTTGTGTATTCACAGACCGGTCAATTATGATTATTCTGTATGATCATAATTGTGAATACAATGAATCATCCGTAAAAGAGATTGAGAGAGATATAACTGTGAGTGATCGATCTAGGGTACAGCATACGAAAATCTACTCTTGATTATGTCCATTTTGAGCTGCTATATACTCCTAACAGATGTATGGCAACGAGCTCTGAGTATATGCTGGTCGCACGGATTATTTGCCGATATGAAACTTGCAGAGAAAAGGGTATTGTGTATAGCCCATAATGTGCGAGTGGGAGATGTTGGAATTAATTGATTAGAATTAATTAATTCGCCCATAATGGGCTAAAACCGAATGACGATTACCGAAGAGCAGTTACCGAAAGGCGGTTACCAGAGGGAGGTTACTGAAGGCGGTTATCGAAAGTTTCTAAAGAGAGGTTATCTCTTTTGAATTATAGATAATATAAAAAGAAGATTTTGAGAATCTCAAAAAAAAAGAACGTCAGTTTATCTGAACGTAAAGTTTGGCCTCTCTCCAAAATGCTCTCAAGAACGATCTCCCTCGTACTTCTCTCGCACTTGTTCAGACGACTGATTCTCGCAAGGCTGTTTGTCGGAGGCACTTAATCTGTGGACAGTGGGTACTTTCCCTCGTGTGATCGTACTCCGATCGGTGATACAAGTTAGTGAATCTTGGACAAGTTACAGTATGATTTTCCGCATGTTTATTCGTTTCCTTTATAGGAATTCGTTTCCTTCAGTCGAAAACAATGATTCAATACCTTAAATCACCCAGTGATCATTTATGAACCTACCTCAAAAGAGACAAGTCTGCCCAGATCAGACGCTGCGACAGCGTTTATAATCAAAGTCAAACGCGAGGAATTGATTTTTGGGTGCGTTCTGGTATCTCTTGTGTGCTGCTGTGCTGCAGAGCAGCTCGTCACGTCGGAGTGTCGCTCGTTTGTTGTAGGTGGGCGAGCCAACGGGCGTATCACATCGAGAGATTCTTTGGGACGGCACGAGAACAATACTTAGGTTTGAGTTTGATTAGGTTTCTCAACCTGTTCTTGGTTTGATTACCTTCTGTTTCTTGGTAATTCTCTAAACTCATTTTATTACACCATCTCGACTGCATATCGTTGGCACATTTCTTACGTCGTGAATTAACTTTGCAACGTATTTTCCTCCTTTCGAGTATCATGCATTAATGTTTAAAAAGGATTTAAGTGTGATGTTTCAAAGAAATGAGTATGAGCTTTATTTCAAGGGGTGGTTATATCGGTGAATTGCATAGGCTTTATTAAATCCCATGATCCAACTAGTATGTTGAACTCGAAAGAATGTTGCCACAACGAGTGTCAAAACTGAACCGAACAACTAACCGAACTGAAAATTTCGCGCATTTCAGTTCGATAATGTTTTCGGTTCAGGTAATTAAAAAATAACCATTCTTTTTTCAGTTATGGTTATTTCGGTTCTCGATTAAACAAACCGCACTAAAAATCCCCATTCTTCCTAATATTAGCAATTTTATACTTTTTTATTTTTTTATTTTCCCTTTTTCTTTCTTTTCTTTTATTTTTCCTTTTTTTAATGCAAAGGGTCGGTGAGGCTGTCGGCCACAGGCTGAGGGCCGCCGACCTTCGCCGGCCCCTAACCGAGGGCCGGAGACCCCCACTAGCCTGTGGGCGAGGGCCGCCTAGCCGGTGGCTCCGTCCGCCCTTTGAACCAAAAAAAAAAGGAAAAAAAGAAAGAAAAAGGAAAAAAAATCAAAATAAAAAAAGGTATATCAAAAAGATCGAAATTCGAACTAGATGGAATTGATTATTTGGTTCAATTCGATATTTAGTTCATGGCGAGATTCGGTTTAGTTCAAGCATACACCCTAATAGTTCAGTTCCATTCGATTTTTTAGAAAAGTCGAATTGAACTGAACCATTGACACCCTTACCTAATTAAATCAATTTTCAACTATTCTTTTCCAAACTTTGGTTCGTTCTCCATGGATACAGTTAAATCGGATCAGTGATTGTGAGTTCATCCGTACTACTATTGGTGACGAAAGGTCAAACTTGTACAAATCTTTCCATTTTGCAATTCGATCCGATCCTTTAGTTTGTAGAGCTATTTACTCGATCGCAGACATTTTTGGAACACCTCTAACAGAGGGATAAAGAGTCAATTTTGAAAGAACTTATTTTCAACCTCTTTCAGATATGAATCTATCTGATTCAGAAGGGAAGAACTTGTATCAATATTTCAATTTCAATTCAAACATGGTTTTGATTCACACTCCATGTTTCGAGAAATATTTACCATCCGAAAAGAGGAAAAAATAGAGATCCATTCGAAGAACACGGGGATTAGTTGAAGTAATGAGCCGCCCGGCTCATTACTTCAATTCAATTGATATAATGAAAAATCATTTTACCTTTCTAGTTTGAACTTTAGGTGGTTCTCGAAAAAAGATAGTGAAAAAAAACTATCCCTAGAGTCGAGACTAAGAGGAATGTATAAACCAATGCTTTCATAAATTCGTTCGTGATGTACAATTATAGCTTCCATACATGTTCTGTTTATTTGGGATTTTCTCCCAAAAAGCAAGACAAAAAAAATAAAGAAAAAAGATAAGAGAGAAATCAAGTACCATACTACTAGTAATTTTTTGAGTGAGAAAGATCGACCCATTATATATGACTCATAGGGGTGTGCAAAAGAACCGGACGGGATTTGGAATTGCCCGAATCGAACCTAATAGTTCAGTTCCCGATTTCAATTGTTGAGTACCGGTCCAATTCTAGGTGTAGAACCACCCACCCGGACCGGACTGGTAATTCCTCAGTCCACACGCTATCTCTAAAAAAACCCTAATTCCTCTCATCTTTCTCGCAGCTCGCTATCTCACTCTCTCTTGCAGTCTCGCTCTCTTAGTCTCTCTCGAAGCTCGCTCTCAACACTCGCATGTCGCAGCCTCACTCGCCGCTCAAGAGAGGGTGGATTCCTCTGGTACATAGTGTTGGAGAGGGTGGAGGCCTTGGGGATTTGGTGGAGTTTTTTTTTTTTTTTGGGGGGGGGGGGGGGGGGGGGTCGAAGTAGTCGAGGATGATGTGGATGGCGAACTTGTTCTTGATGACGGAGAGGGGTGTCTTATCGGCGAGGGCGTATATGGTGCCGTTGTCTAGGGCGAGGACGATGATGGTCTGGCGGCTCTTGATCTCACCGGCCAGCTTCGTCTGGCTAAGGTAGGAGTTGAAGTACGAGCACTTGCGAAGCCCTCAGGGATCTCGGTGATGTCGAAGGCGTAGACAGCGGCGGAGCACATGAGGAGAAGGAAGGCGATGAGGGGGCGTAATGCGCCAATGGTGAGGATTAGTAGAGGCTGTGCAATGGCGGGTTCCATGGACACACCCTGGAACCAGATCATGGTCAGGTTTTCGGGTGGGTCCACGAGCCAATGGCTGATTCTCGCTTCCCAGTTTGTGGAACATACCTTTCTATTAGGATTCGGCGCGCAATCACAACGAAATAGAGCGTAAAAATGAGAAAAAGAAATCGTGACACAAGATTTATTCTAGTTCACCCTTAAATAGGGCTACATCCGTACTTTCCTGTCGATGGAGAGTATGAATCACACCCCAACACCTTCATGGGTAGTTTCTGGTTCGAAGGTGGGAAGTGGCCCACCCTAAACCAATCACCCTAATGAGTCTTACATGAATTGAGAATACAATTGCAGCTTAATAATATTTTCCTAGTCCTTGTCAACATTTTCTCCAACTCATTCGAACACGATGCGTCTGAATCCGTTGGTGTTATAGACTCATATTGCGGTGTTAAAATTGTCACCCCTAAACAAGAACCCGTAAAGCATGAGTAAGCGCATCGCCAGAAATGTCAACGAAAGATCTTTCACCGAGAAGCGTAGAGCCTTCAGATTTGATGTTTAAACGAGTTCTTGTGGCGATTCCGGACAGGAAATAAAGTAAATGGCTAAAAGATAAATTGTGCGGTAAAGTAAAGTGCGATAAAAGGTAAAGGCAAGTAAGATAAATTTGTAGAGCAAAAGATAAGTGTTTTTTATTGACGATTGATCGGTCCTTTACAAAGAGTCGTCTCCTGCTAAATATAGCCCAGTGCAAAGTTTAACCGTCGGTTGCTGTTACTTTCGTACATTCTATCCCTAAACTCTCGGATTGGCTTCGGTAACTACTCTCCTTATCCTTTGGGCAATTCATAGTAAGTACTTATCTGCTCCGTCTATCTGTCAGCGTGATATACCGATTCTATGGTGCCACCGAAGTTTTACTCAATCGGGTATCAGCTTGCCGCATTTCAGCTACCAACACATGCTTCCTCATGGGCTTTTGCATGGCACAACCTTCTCATGGGCCTTATGACCATTTTAAGGCTCAGACTGATTTTCGGTGTCAACAATATTATATTTTTGCTCTCGAACTTTCAACCTTTACACAATGCGCCTAAACTTTCATTTTGTTACGGTTGTTAACCCTCCATTATTTATTTATTTATTTATTTATATGATTTCTAATTAAACGGCTTCCTCCACCTTTATGTGATTATTCAGAACATCTGCTATAAGTTGTTACCGTACATGTCTCTTCAGTTAATTGCCACTAGAAAGGACTCTTGTCCAGATGTTCATATGTTTGGCAGGACCAGGAAAATTTCGCTGTTCTTTTTGTGCATAATGTTTGCACATATCTTTCCTGAATCTTCTTTGCACACAGAATTTCCGAGAAAAAAAGGTTGATGAGAGTCGGAGTTTGACTGTAGATGGTACTCGGCATTCCTTAATACGTCAAGAGGAGAGCATTATCTTTAGCCTTTTGGACAGGGCACAGTATTGATACAATGCTGACACATATGACCTTGGCACCTTTCCCATCGAAAATTTTGATGGTCTTTGGTTGAGTTCATGGTCAAAGAAACTGAAAAGCTCCATGCCCATGTAGTTTTGTTTCCTAGTTAAACTGAGGCGGTTCCATAGTGTTGGCACTCAAAATAATTCGCCAACTAAAACATGTGCTGCGCATGTGAGAAATTGATGCGTGTGCAAAACATGTGAGGAATCGACACATGGGTAAAACACTTGAGAAGTTGACGATTGAGCAAGGCGCGTGAAGAATCGACGCACGTGATAGACGCGTAAGAAATATGCGTTTCGACAGGGAGCAAAGAAGGCACATGCAAACCATGTGACGATGCGGATAAATATCGATTGATGGGATCATTGAACCAGCTACTAACATGGGCGCCAACGAGAAGTAATCCTGCCAAAGATTCAAGATCTTTTCAAGGAGCGCCAAAGGATGCGAAAGTTACCCTCTTGAATTCCTTGTCGGGAGGGCAGTTTGAGGCAGATAAGGCTGAAATAAGCCCCTAAGAATAGGTCAAAGAATTCGTGAAACGCGAAGGATATGGACATACCCCGCACGATCGAAAGGAAGTTAGCAGTCGTTCTGTCGACAATTACTGGGATTTCTGACTTTAAAGCCTTAAGAAGTGAGAAACGTGGGCACAATTGACCTAAACAAAAGGTTTGAGCCAAGGCGCCAAAATCATCCGTTATTTAAAGTTAAATAACTGCTTGAAGACCAAGTCAAGGGATTTGAAGAAGCCAAAGAACTTGATAGCTTTTGGCGCGCTAGAACCACAACCGCTAAAGAGCAGTTAACACTCCAACCATCATAAATACTACCAGGCGACCACAGAGGAGCCTCCGAACAAATCATGAAATTTATCTTATCTTTACTTATCGTACTGCATTTTACTCTCCTTAGCTGTAGCTTTCAAATTCTCGTCGTTGAGTCAAACTCCGACGTTTATCTTTATCCCAGATACTGTGCCATCGAGTCAAACTCTGATGTATTATCGAAGCGTGTTCAAGGCTTTGTCATCGAGTCAAACTCTGATATTGTTTTAGGTGCATTAGTTCGTCATTTCTGGAGAGAAATTGTACCTGCTAAGCCAAGCCATCGAGTCAAACTCTAGTTTGATCTATGTTTGTGTGGTTTCTTTTATTTTCATTTGTATCGATTCCCTTTGAGTTGTACCTACGAAGTTTCTCCATCAAGTTAAACTCTGGACGAGACAACATTTGTATAATTCTACTAGAATCTTTACAAATTTCACGTTTTGATTTTGACTCTTAGGATCTCTCATGTCCAAGATCATCGCATAACCTTTTATCACATTAAAAGCCGAAGAACGAATTTCGGTGAAAGATATTTTGTCGCAGAGAAATTCCGGCGAAACACATAGAAAGGTTGGAGTAGCCCTTAATTGATCTTCCAAAAACTATGTAGGTTGGCAGATGCAATAGCTCAGATGAGCACCCTTTCTTCCCCGCACCCCTTCTCGAGCGGATGCTTCCAACCCTGCAATACACACAGGTATAACCGGACTTCCGGATAATCTTCTATGATAATGGACATGCGTTACTTAATGTTGTGTTCTCTTGGTTGAGGCTCTCATTATGACGATAATCTCCAGAATTTGTTTCTTATGCATTCAAAAGCTATTGCTGTCATAAGACAAGTAAGTCAGCAGAAAACCAATATCTGCAGTTCCCTAATCAGAGGTGTCTTAAAGCAGTTGCCTATTGCTAGTACATAGGTTTTCATGTTTTCAAGAATCTGCCGTCTCTATTGTCAAGATCCAGTTTTAGGCACAAATGGGATAACGCGCATATGGTCAACAGCTTATTTCAGCTCTTCTAGAAAGGCTACACTGGAGAAGTGCCATCCCACTTCTTTTGGTGGATGTTCTCACAGGAAATCGAGAAGAAAGCCAAGCTAGGCATGGGCAAGTGAGAAAGCAGAAAAACAAACTCATTTGAGAGATAGAAATTCTTAATCTTAATGTGTCCAAGATTAAAGGTCTGTATGATCGTTGATGGAAATTGTTGATGGAAACATGCACACGACATATTTGAAGGAGATCATATGACATATTTGGGTTCCTTAAGCTTTATTGTACGTATAGTATTGAGGACATTAACGAGATCATATGAAAAATTATAGGTGCGTGTTGGTGACAGAACGATTGAAATTGCCATAGCTTAATTGAAAAGGAAGTAGGAGGAGATAGGCTCATCATGTGAACATTACAATGCATTCCTGGAGAGTGAAGTGATTGGAATAGAATGACCTTCAAGAACTTAAAAGTTTATTTCTCGATATTTCTGATTATCTTGACTCTTATGTAAATAGTTCTTGCATCCCTACGCTGATTTAATCAAAATAAAACATAAAGTGTGGGATATGTACTTTATGGATCTACTCCCAAGATAGGCAAAATCTGGAGATGATGGTAATTGTGGATCAGCAGCTGTATGGGACACAATTTGCTCACAGGTACAATAATCACTTCATAGTGTTCTTGTTCACAGGTCTGGGTTTGCTTGAAGGAAGTGATCTCTCTCTAAAAAGTCGTCTGATGAAGTTGCTTATCGAAAAAGAGAGATGAAGTCGGTCGAGTATTTCGAGTTGGGCTTCAATGACTGTAAAGTAAATCCTTCAACAGCAGCTGAAGTGACAAATGTGTTATAACATAGGCATTAGTTTCTGTACTAAATGATGTCTTCAGACAAGTGTTTAACTTGTAGATTTACTGCTTGCACTTGCTGCAGGCACTCTCCGAGAGGACCCGCTGTGAAATGTTTGTTGCCGAGGCAAAATTTAGAGGGTCCCCTGCTCTTTACGAGGCTGCTATAAGAGTTAAAAGTATGACTTATCCCGTATCTCAATTTATGCATCGCATATGCTGAAGAGTACATGGTACTGGCAAAACTATCATTCGCTCATCTTCGGGAATGCGGGGTCTGGTAGGATAGGCCGAAGCTAATGGATTTGCTTACCCACGAAGATGTGGAATCGGCTGTCAAGAGTGTTTGAATAACATAAAATTGATTGTTGAAGTTTTAAGCACGTTGGTTGCAGTTTCTAGATTTGGTTGTTGGTACAATTCAAAGAGACATCGTTGATTTATGGTAAGCGTCAGAAGAAGAATAACTATTGCATGAATAGGAACGAAGACAAGACGAACTATTTGTAATTAATGAAGGAGAGCTACCGAAGAAGGGCCACGGTTGTCTTTCAAATGCATTCATGGCATTTCTTTTATTTGACTTTTTGTTTGTGTGGTTTTATTGTTGTATGATTTTTCTGTCTTCCTTCATTTAAGTTGTTAGGCTTTTGTACTAAGTTGTCTGCGACCGGCCACTACAAAAGGCTGTGAAGGTCGGGCTTGTAGACACACCGAAGCAAAAGCATTTGCATTTCAATAAGTTCGCATTCCTTTCTTTGTTTGTGCGTTTGTTCCAAACTTCCAAAGTCATCATTCAAGAGAAGAGTAGAGATGAAGGCAAAAGCATTCGGGCAGTAAGGATCAACAACTGAGAAGACGCAGCCTATCCAGTCTACAAAATCAAGCCGAGTTTAGTTGCCAATCTGTACGGTGATTGGATCATGCCTCTAACAAAACAAGTCTGGGTCGAATGCTTGTTGAGAAGGTTGGACTAGTGGAAAATGCCTGCATTCTATAATCTAGACCATCAGCGTTAGCGCCTTTAACATTGAAGTGTCGAACTTCCACACTTTCAAACGAATTTACTGGGATGGAAAACGCGCCACTCGATGAAACTAAGCTGTGCTCAGCATCCTTTTGGGCTTCTCCTGAAGCAAAACAAGCACTCGCCGACCCGCTGAAGCAAAGGCTGCTAAAAGGTTCGCGCTCTCGGTTCAAAGCCCCAGGCTTCAGTCCAATGTGAAGGAGAGAGCTACTGAACGGGGCTGGACTGTAGTCCCGATCCTGCTAGTTCGAGCCTTGCCGAATCGACGCGACTGTCGTACGCCATGTTTCTCTTGATCAGGAAGGCAGACCTGGAGGCTAGGCTCCTGGAGTTGTCCTAACACTGCACGATCTTCAGTTGGCCTAAAGGGTGCACACATGAATGTGTACGTGTGTCTTAACTGGAATTTGCAAGTGACTGTCTTCGTCAAAGGTTCTGAGCTGGAAAGATACAGAAGCAGTCGGTCCCTCCATGTGCTTACAGCTACTGCATCTATGGAGTTTTTCCAAAAGAATGAACAGTTAAAGGCCCTGCGAATGCGTTACTGTTAAGCATTTCTCCAAAAAGATGATGACTTTATGGTACCAAAAGACTTCTACTTGTACGTGATATCTTTTGCGCTTGTCTTGGATTGGACTCTGTGGCCATGGATTTTCAGGAATCTCTTGGTCGCTTCCTTGTGAATATACAATGAAATGGAGGAAGATCACTTGTCATAATTGGCACGCTTATGGGAAAAAATTCTTGTACCAATAGGAAACCGTTTTGCCTCGCCCATTCGATCTGCAATGCACGACAATTGATGTTGTCAAATTTGATATGTAGCTTGGAGATTTCAAAACTCGAGTTTTGGATGAATTTCATGATTTGGCAAAATGATAATCCGAATGAATCACTTTGAATATATGTAAACATTGTGCATAACGACCCCAAGGATTTGTCGAGTTTGATTTTGCCTTTTTTTTCTTAACTCGCGGATATCTATTATTTAGGAAACATAAATCGACCATCGGGCATCCTTTTTTCCAATACATGAAGGTTAGAAAAACACACACTTATGTTTAGATGGAGAGAAGTAGACCGAGGAAAATGATTAGGAGGGATTGGTGAGACCGATTTCATGTATATGTTAAATTTCTTGTTCCAGAAGAAATGAAACAAAAGATACGATAGAGCTAGGACAGTGATTTCTTCAAATATGAAGGGCCTTCGGAGGGATTTTTGTATTGAAAAATTGAGTTAATTTTTTCTTTTCATTTTATACCCTATTTTGAAATATCTTATTGATACATAAATAGAAGTTTATGTCCTAATAATGCATTCTTTTTCTTTCTTTTTCATTTCTTAAATATAAATAACATTATAATCCAATCCCTTCAAATAATTTTTAGTGATCACCCCAACCAAGTTGAGGGTTGAGAAGTCATTTTGAATGCTTTCACTGAAATTTTGAAAATTAAAAGAACTATTTATGGGGAAAAAAGATTAGCATGTTTGTCTCTTTCTTTTGTTATCGAGAACCGGAAGCGCCGCTTTTTTGACTGCTGACATACATAAAGCTGCATGTTTCTCTCTCTCGAATCTCTCGAATCTGACCGATAAGCCACAGTTTCGCTCGACTCTGAAGCGAGAGATAGAGAGATAAGAGAGGGAGAGAGGGAGAGAGGGAGGAGGGCGATGGAGAAGGCATTAACGAAAGTGAGCAGCTTGAAGCTCGGGAACTCTTGGATTTCGAAGAGAGCCAAGGAGGAGCTCTCCAACATCACTGAAGACATTACCGTGAGTTTTCTTCTTCTTTCGCCTGTAAAGCTGTGTCTTTTTGGAGTGGGTTTTTCCGATAATGTGGCTCGAATGTGATGTCCGCGAATCCACTTGCTCCTTCACGATTGACGCCTTTCTACGAGTGGAGTGAAAATGGCGACCGGATGGAATGCCAGATCTGTGGATTTCGGGGGAAATGAGTGGGAATGTTTGGTTCTGGAGGGGACATTATGAATGTTTGCTTCCGGTCGGCAATATCGCCGGATCTTTTAAGGGGTAATTTTCACCCGATGTATTCAAAACACGAGGATTATGAGGCAAGACTATAGGAAAAGATGGCAGCTTTTAGTTGTCCGTGTGATGGGAGGGATCGACAATTTGAGGTGAATGTAGTGAAAATGGCTTCTTAGTCGACTCTTTGGGGTGACCGCTGCGCGTCTTTCTGGGCCAATGGCTGTGAGTTGTGATCATAGACTAGTTTCTAACAGGGTTGCGATCATCTAGCCTATGCAGTATACACCACTAAGTGGAATAAGACTTGGTTTGTCTTCGTACAGTAGCTTCCAGTGAGCGATTCAGCAGTAATTTGGCTTCTAGTGTGCAACCCGACACTAATTTGAAATTTTTTAATTGTCCAGTTTGCTTTCGAGAGCACTGTAGGCTCAGTTTGCCATTGCCCATCGAAGAACATAACTGTTAAAATTAGTGTGCTTCCTCTGGTTCATTAGATGAGAATTGATATAGATTGGAACCTTCTCCACCTTATTAAGATCAAGTTAAATCCCCTTCCTTCTCATTAGCTCAGTGCTAGTTTGACTCTCAGGACACATGACGTTCAGCGGCTACTCGTGTCTTGCCCTGAGGTACCTACTCTAACATAACTGAGTCTTCTGATTTGCAAAGGAGACATATTGTATTTGCACCTTGCAAAATATCTTTCCTGTTGACGATGACCTGGTTAAATACCTTCAGCTAGCATGCTTAAGACATATGGCGCCTCCGAAATTATGTGAAAACAAGGTTGGTCAAATGCTTGCAGAGCGTTGAATTTGCTGGTGTATCTATTGATAAATGAGCTGAAAGAATCTCGTATTTTGGTACCCATGGGCTGCAGTCATGAACTGGTACAGTAAACATAGCAAACCTAAGAGATTTGGATCAGCAATGAGAGCTTTGTTGGTCAAGCATTTGTTGTATTTCAGGAGCTTGATGACATATTTGTGCTTGGCTTTCTTAAGTCAATGTTTACTTCAAAGGACTATCTGTTTTTTCTAACTGGTTTTAGGGAGCGTAAATTTTGGTTTAAAAGCTGCTGTGTAGGAGAAGTGATTATGAATGTTTTGTGGACAGTGTTACCCTAGCATAATGCTTCATTTATTATCTTGCAAGCCTTCTAGAAGGTTTGATGCTGCCAAAAAAAAACCTTTTCTTTTTTCCAGTAAGTAATAACTTCCTTCTGGTAACGAACAATAACAATATCAAGACTCCCTGGATCTTGTCTTATTGCAGTATGTCTCGAATGCAGTTGAAGAGAAGGCAAAATGGATTTTCAACAAGCTGAAAGGTAAGGAACATTTACTCTTTACACTTATTGTAACAATCCGGATTTCGTGATCCAAGTTGCCTATTGGTAAACACTTATTTATTGCAATCAAAGAACATAGTTACAGATGGATATGTTTCCATAACTTTGGTGAAATATCTTTATTGTGAACTAATCTACTTAGATTTTCCTGCATTTGAAGAGATGAGATGAATGGTTGTTTTTTAGACTTACTGAAGAGACTTTTCTGCTGGATCTACTTAGCTAGCCAGCTGCTGTTCACTATCTTCCCTTTTCATATTACTTGGCATCTGTAATCGTGACATTATTCATGCCATTAAGTTCTCATATTTCAAGAACTGTTAGATTACCATTTTGCATTTTGATTTACTTCCCATGTAGGAATCGGCCGGTGCTCTGTCTCAGCTTCTGAAGCTTCTCTTTTGCATTAATGAAGTTCATTTTGCTTTTTGGGAGTCCATGAAATATGTCAGTGTATTTGTTGCAATGAGAAAAAGATTATTATAAACCAATTAGCACAGTCGTTTCAAATAAATTAATCCGTTTCTCTATTTTGATCAATTATTGTTTCCTCATTTCTAGGAAAGCCACAGAGAACCTTGCCAGAGCTTCTTCGAGAGTACAACTTACCGCCAGGGCTTTTCCCCCAGAACATAACTTGTTATGAATTTGATGAATCAAAGGCCAAGCTGATTGTCTACTTGCCCTCTGCTTGCGAGGTTACCTTCAAGGACTCTTCTGCGATCAGGTATGCGAATCGCGTGAAAGCAATCCTGATGAGAGGGAAGCTTACTGGTATAGAGGGAATGAAGACTAAAGTCCTGGTATGGGTTAAGGTGACGAGCGTGACAGTCGAGGGTTACAAGTCCGACAAAGTATGGTTCATGGCTGGCGTGAAGAAGTCAAGGCCGAAGGATGCCTATGAAATGCCCCGTGACGCTGCCAGAGTGGAAGAATTTTGATCAGCTAAAGGGAAGTAGCATCTCCTTTTATTTTTAGACAGTGAAGCATAGGTGTCTATATATTTGCATTGCTCCAAGACCAAATTTGCAGCCTCTGCCGTTTGATTTTGTTTATGGTTATTAGTTGCCGCATCTGGGAATGGATATTTCTCAATTTACTGCTTTATGCAATTTATGACCAATGAGTCTATAAGCAATCTGATCAGCCATCGGTTTATCGGACTAGAGATGCGTTCCAATTAGCAATTTGTTCGCCATATGACCGGACAAAGCTTAGGTAAAAGAGAAGTTCTACCATTCTGCTTCGGATGGATGATGAAAATTTGAACTTGTTTGGGCGACAACATGGTGTTCATCGTTCACCTTTTTGGCTGTGAATCCCCGCCTTCCTTTTCTTTGCGCATGCTCAAATTTGAATGTGCATCCCCTTCTCATTTCCATTCTCACAAAGCCGAAGGTCCATGTTAATCCTAAATTTTGATCGTTTTCGTTCACGCCTGTGGTCTGTCGGAGGAATATTCCAAGAACTCGAAAAATTTACCTACCTTAAATAAGTCCAAAGGAACAACAGTTAAATAAGGAAATTTCACACGATCAGACTGTCGTATGGACAAACTTACAAAAGGTTGAGTCTATGTCCATCATCCAACTGCATCACAGTTGCTAGACAAATATCACCTTTTAGTTTGTAGTCTCTAATTGGAACCAAGACGTCTAAATTCTACTCGTTTAAATGCCTTGCATGCAGCTATTTTAGTAGATATGACATTTTTGCTCCTGTAACAACTGAATATGTCGTTCAATGACAACAATGTCTTCAGCTAACTACCGGACATTACCATTATGAAGAATTTGCAATTCTTCTTCTCCTGCTCGTTGAGATATAACATGAACTCCCAGAGAGCAAAATCATCAATCGCCTTCAACGATATGTCACATATATACAGAGATGTAACGTCTTTATCGCCAGTTAAATGTCCCAACTTGAAGTAGATAAAAACTCGGTAAACGGAAAAGAAGAAAAGAAAATCATCACGACTACGAGAATAACAAACTTTATTTGCCCCTTGATTCAACCTCAGAATCACAGGGCATTTTCGTCCGGAATAAAGAAATCAAACCTGACATCCACTGAACCAGACCTCTCCCCGTTGTCTTTGTACTCGATATTCGTTATTGCTCCAACTTCATCCTCGTCTAGATATTCTGGCTTCACCCTTCTCACAGGTACTGTGACAGAATATACAGTTCCAAGGTCCGCATCAGTAGATACGGTTAGCTGGACTTTATCCTGTGACTCGATTTCCACAAAGTCTGATAGAGCGTGAACAATGTTGGCGACAATTTTCTGCTTTGCTTCGTCGCTAACCGCACATCTATCGGAGAAGAGAATCATCTTGAGTCGCTGCTTGGCAACCCTTGCATTGGAGCTCTTTCTAGTCATTCGAGAAGGAAATATTATCTTCCAAGCTAAGTTTAAACGCTCAAAGAAGCTCATGTTAATGGCATTCAGAAGAAAATTCTCTGCTTCTTGGCTAAAAGAACTTGGAGACAGCTGATAATCTCCTGTAAAACCAGATAGCCGTTTTGACAGACCACGCATGTTGCCACTCTCTAGCACAATGCAGGGCCACTTAGGTGAATTCTCACGAATGTCAGATCCTCCATTCAAGGAACCAGAGAACTTTACCTGAAAAGGTAACAAAAGATTGAGTTTAACATTTCAGTTTTTTGGAGACAATTGCAGATCCTCAATCCCTCAGAAAACAAATCTGGAGCTGTATCTTCAACTTTACAAAATATTTCAATAAAAAGTAAAAGGTAATTACAAGCTATCCTGTATGAAATATATTTACACGATTTAAACATTAGACAGAACATCTAGTGCTTCTTCTTTGAGGCTTCATTGTCACATTATGTAGTGAACTGGTTAAGTTTGTTCTGTAAGGACGAGGAAGATGTCATTCTCATAGAAAGGGGGCCACTGCCGACAAATTGAGGAAACCCAATAAGTAAAGATACGTTATGTGTCAGAAAACATTGATAAGCTATTTGATAGAAATTTGAACGTAACTAAAAGAAGAGAAGAGGTCCTCTGACCTCAAGTACCTCAAATTGTAAAACTAAATAATGCAATTAATTTCTCAAGATCCTGTATTCATATTTCCCCCGAAGTCTAAAGCATATCACTAATAACTTATATAAAGGCGTCTATACATTGGCTCTACTCTGCACCATGGGACTTATTACTATTGTCAATTGGGGAAAACAAGTAGCACCAGGTACTAGAGAAAGACTCATTTATTCCCTTCTTTACACAATCAATTGACAGAAAGACACATTTTAGTCATAGACACCACCCCTAAACCATCCTGTCCCCACCACCAATAGCCACACAGCCAACCGATTATCATCCACACAAGGGGCAAAAATTACAATAAATGTTATCCTCAGCGAAATAACATGCACAAATCATGCATGTACTACCAGTCAACCTATCTAACTAACAGAAAGAGGGAGACAAAGAGAAGTTGATAGCTTGCTTACTAGCTGGCCTTGACACAGGGATAATTTACTTCTACTGAAACGTTCACACGTGTCAATCAAGGTAAAAAAAGAGTAAACTTAGGAAAGATCCAAAAGGTGAGACATGCAACTACGAAATCAAAGATTAATCAATGCAATAAAAAGGACAAGAGCAAAGGAACACCCAGTCCACAAATGTGGTCAATTGACATCCACAAGCAAGGGAAAAACCAAGGTTCACACAGAAGATTGACACAAGGAGTCAGGAAGCATGATGTAATTAAGTGAAGTCCCCAAATTCTACAAAATAAAAACCGTACTTAGAGGAGATGAGAGTCTATTCTCGAAGACAGTTTGGCTGCGGGAGTATGCAATCTGATTAACAGAGGAACGGAGTGACCCTAAAGACTACAAAAACCTCTTGAAATTTAGCTACTCAGCTATAATCAGGCAAAAAGAGATAGAGTGGTTTTTAACAAATTGGAACCATGAAAACAGGCGTGTGCCCGCAATTCCCCATCTAAACCTAAACTGCTAATGACCCCAATTCACAATCCTAAAAGCCTGGATCTCTGAACAACACGAGACAAGTATACAACCACGGCATCGAAAAGTTCATACAAGACATTTCGGAGACATCAACAACTACCGGCCACACAGTTCGAATATCAAACTACACCGCTCCATTTGAAAACTGAGCTTACACAATGAGAAGGAAGGAAAAAGAAACCGAATAAATCAATAGCAGCATTCCGCACAGCTACAGCCAAAACCCTCGAAAGGGGTGGCGGATTCTCAGTTGCCCATTTCGCCAATTGCATCATCGCTCACCCAAATCAATTCTAGCACCCATTAAACACATCGCAGTGCTGCGAACTCGAACTCGCAACGAGAAATGCATGAAATTTCAGCTCGACATTTGTCGAAAAAGAGCTGAAACGGGCTTTAGAGAAAGACAAAGATAGTACCCTTGAGGTCGAGAGGGGCAAAGAGGTTCGAACCGGGTGGGGATGGTAAGAGCCAAGAGTGGCAGAGACCTTCAGATCCCCAGCAATCGCCATTTTCTCGACTCGCTTCTCTTTTTTCTTCTTCTTCTTCTTCTTCTTCTTCGGTTTTTGCTTCACTAGTTCACTTCCTAGCTCTTCGGTACGTAACAACGAGCTCACTTGAAAAGTCTACGGCCCGGTATGACGTCAGTGCTGGCTGGGTAACGAGGTACTCCTTCAGGCCCAATTCAAGCCCATGGAGCCGACTGGCCCGGCCCATGGATCACTCGGAACGTAGTTTTGCCTCATCTGCCATTATGAGTACAAGTAGGGTGTTCTATGATTCGGTTCAATACACCTAGGACATGGATTCTTGTTCGCTCGTTTTTGCAACAAGTAATATCTTTCACCGAAATTCAGTCTTCGGTTTTTATTAAGAGGGTTCTGTGGCTCAACTCTCGAAAGGGAATTTTAATGAGAACACGGAGTAACACAAATGGAAGTGAAATGGGTATGAAATCAGTGGATCGAATGTGGATTTGAGATCAACAAAGGTTCAGGCTACGTTACAATACTCATACTAAAGCAGTAGAAACCTTGAAACTAAACTAGAGTTGCAGAAACTCTAAATGCTGGAAAGGAGAATACAAGAAAGTTAAAGTGCAGAAAACTTGAGTTCTTTTGGATGTGTGTTTATCTGTCTTCTTTCTCCTCTCTTTCGATTATTTGTTATTCTTTGGCTTTCCATAACCATTTGTCGGTTATTTTCTTGCTTTCAAACTCTGAATCTTGGCGCCTTCAATAACTTCCCATTTGCCCACGTTTTATCCGCCAAAACTTGATCTTCAATTGTCAATATGGCTTTGAATTTGAATCTTTTCCAGCAACTGCCGTGAACTGTTCGCATCCACTATCCGGATTTCTTGCTCGTAACTTCTTGCTGACATGGCTAGTTTGGCCATCCTGCGGTTCCTTTTGTCTTCATACTCCTCTTACTGCTGATCCTCTATAATTTTGGCATGTCCAGAATCTTACCGAATTTTGAAAATCAGTGGCCATGTTCTCTTACTTCCCGAATATCGGGTTTAGTCTTCTAGACATTTCGGTATGTTGCGGCCAACTTACCGAACTTCTCAGAGTAGTTTACTATTCCCGATTTACCGATTTTCGGGACACAGTGATACTAAAGTCCATTCGGTAACTCTTTATTATTTGGTGTCAACAGATGCCCCCTTTAAAAGAATTAAAAGAATTTTAATTCTTTTAAATGCCAAAGATGACAAGACACTTACTTTTTGCTTCCAGCGCCATTTTGCCGTCTCGTTTCGCGCGCTTGCCTTTTCAGCTTCTCCTCGTATCAACTCAATATATATATCAGATGTCCCCACACAATCTGATTTCTCGCCTTCAAACTTGCTTCTCCAACAAGTCATCTCTTTTGTTATTCTCTCGCTCTTTCGCTTCTTCGTTCCTTCGTGCCCTTTTCCTGTACTCGATCAGACACCATGGCTCCCAAGGCTCAAGCTTCCTCCTTTCTTGCTTCAAATGCCCTAGAGCGCTATTATAATTTCAGAGACTCTCAAGATTTCAACGATGACCGGCATTTTTTCTCGGTGCAGAATGATTTCGAGGATTCTCACATCCTTGGTCCAGCTGTTTACAATCAGTTTTCGATTCCTGCAATTCTCTCTGATTTCTTCCCTCGTCATCAAACTGAGGTACTTCCAATCCACCATTCTTCCGTTCTAGCTTACAACTGGCACTCCCGTCCTTCTCGTCTTAGGGCTTTTTCTGATTTTGAGCCCAATTTTTACCAATGGTATCTTCGACTTCGTCCTTCCAAGGGCTCTCTTTGGGATGGACTTTCGATTCATAATGCTTTGCGCCTTTGTTATTTTGACTATCGTCTGAATCATGGGCTAATCAGTGCCCTATCCTGTTTTTGGTCAACTTCTACCAACTGCTTCTTCTTCCCTTTTTTCCCGATGTCGGTAACTTTGCTCGACATCCATTGTCTGACCGGTCTTAGTCCTTTAGGTACAGACCCATCTACTCTGTCTTCGGATTCTTACCCAGGACTCGGTAAGTTGTCTGATTCCGAGCTAGCTTATGGGGCTTTTATCGGTAAGTTTTTTAGGAAAGAAGGTGAAGTTACCGACGAGGAACACACCGCTTTTCTCTTGTACTGGCTTTGTAAATTCCTTTTTTACCACCCTATTGTGAGAGTTTCAAAGGACTTCGTAGCTATAGCTTCTGCCTTAACTTCGGGAACTCTCCTTTCTTTAGGAAAAACCATTTTATCTTTATTGTACCGAGGCTTAGCCCATTCGGCTTCTTCCATCATTTCGGATGAAATTGGTGGAGTCTATGGTGGTCCACTCTGGATTCTCCAAGCCTGGTCGGCTTTTTATTTTCCTTTCTGGTTTTCCAAAGACCATGTCTCGCAACCCCCTTCGGTTTCTATCCCGAATCATCCTGTCTGTCGAGCCTTAAGCCGAGAGTTGATTCCTTTTCCAGAGGGGCAATTATCTTATTTTCGGTTCTTTGTTTCCCAAATTTTTTCAATCAAAGGGAAACAATTCTGTTTTTCTCCTTTTCTCATCCCTGAATTCAAATCATATCTTCCTTCCTTTCAGAAGAATAAGAGTGATTTCTAGCAAGTCGTTCTAACCTCTATTGACCTTCCTGTTAGGTTTTCAATAAAGGGTAGATTCGTCGCTGGCTTCGAAATCTACTCCCCCCAATATTGTGCTAGACAATTTGGGTTGATTCAAGGGATTCCTGTCCCGGCTCTCTACACTTTTTCCTTTTCTTCCATCAATAAAGCATTCTGTAGGCAAGGCGACAGTCAAAACTTCATTGAATTGAACAAGCTGATTCGGGACATTTACCGATTGTTCCGAGTTACCGAGTTCATTCCAGATGCTGATCGCTCTTCAGAAGACTTCGACTTCTGGTGGAAGAATTATCGGAAGTCTGTATTCTCAGAGCCGCTGGACATGATCCTTTTGAAAATAAAGGAGACGGCCACTCTTGCACTTCCTCAATCAATCGGAGATGAAGACATTCTTCCCTTGGAACCGGCAAAGCCTGTTAAAGGTTAGTTTGCTCTCCTTCTTTCAATATACGTCTTCATTCGGTATTTAGTTGTGTCTAACTGTTTTCGCTCACAGCAAGAAGAAAGCGAAAAATCTTAGAACTGCCTGCTCCAGAAAAGGCGTCTAAGAAGCCAGCAACAGAAAGAACTACCACTCGATCTTTATCATCATCACCAAGGAGCCCATCTGTCAGTCCCACGCTACGTGCCATGATAAAGCCACATACACCGAAAGGTAACTTTAATATTAAAGCTTTTGCTAATTATGAGCATACCTTCCAATATTGATCTGTGCTTTTCTTCTTTTAAATATAACTCAGGGAAGACTCTCAAAATATACCGATCAAAAGCGGCTTTGCTTTCTTCCCCTTCTGCTCTTGCTCCTGATGATGATATAGCAATCCTTGACCCTGTCCTGGTGCCTCCGGCTTCTTCGACGGAACTTCTTATTGCATCAAGGCAAACCCAGACTCCAAAACTTAAGGAAAAGGAACAAGCTGATGACCCATCTTCTCCTCAGACTAGGAAATCTCCAACTTCTATCGGTAAGTATTGTCTTCACTTTACCGAATGGTGAATGCTCCTTATACTATTGTTTTAACACTCATAGCTGCATTTACAGGTACTGATGAGCCTTCATCTGCATAAAAAAGAATCTTGATTCCTGATGGGGAATTTCTTGAAGGCCCATCAACCAATGTACCTCTACCGCTCGTTCAGCCTTCGTCAATCACTCTGCCTCTTCAAGGAATGTCTATGGCAAGCTCTTCTTCTTCACAAGTTCCTTCTGCCGCAGCTGAGATAACTCTCTTATCTACTGAAGAGAAAGCTGAAGTGGAAAGTATACTGCTCACAGATCTT
Source organism: Lenwebbia sp. NSW1173648 (assembly GCA_029784005.1). Classification (NCBI taxonomy): domain Eukaryota; kingdom Viridiplantae; phylum Streptophyta; class Magnoliopsida; order Myrtales; family Myrtaceae; genus Lenwebbia; species Lenwebbia sp. NSW1173648. The sequence continues at coordinate 7,494,855 of JARCGZ010000011.1, forward strand.
CCTGGCTCCTCCACTGCTGATTGTCCACCAGAATCTATAGACCCGGCATCATTTTCTGAAGTTTCTAAGGAAATGGCCAACGCTAAATGGACTGAACTTCTTAGCTTATTAGAGTCTGGCTATGGGAAGTTGATTACCGACTCTGACAGAGAGAGACGAGCAAGAACTCTCTTCCAAGAAGTATGCTCTGGTAATCCTTCCTTTGCACTTTCCCAAGACTTCCAGAACAAAAGTGATATCTTCGCCGTTGGTTTTGTGGATGCTGTGGACACCATCAGGATCAACACCTATCATCTTCCACATCTTTTCTTCGGAGAACAGCGAGGTCAAGCCATTCAGGATGAACTAACCCACAAATGTGTAGATACCCGCTTGTTCTACGACAGTTATAAAGCCGAAGAGAGCAAACTTCACCGCTTAGCAGAAAGAAGAGCAGAACTTGAGAAGGAATTGAAGACGGTAGAGGTCCAAATGATGGAGCAAGAAGCGAAGATGCGTCATCTTTACCCATCAGTTAGAAGAAAGATGGAGAAGTGTCGGGAATTGAGGAAAGAATATGATTCCACATGTGGCTCGGTCAAAACTTGTGAAAAGCATAGGGCGGAGCTCATGGAACAAAATCTTAATTTAGAATTTGAGCTCCGTTCTTTTGTAAATGAGGCCAAGTCTCTGCTGAGGAAGTATAAATGAAAAATCTTGTTCTTTCCGACTCAAATGTTCTTTTGCTTCATTTGCTGAATTCTAATATCTGCTCTTCTATAATCTTCAACAGAGATCCCAATAATCCTCAATAACTAACAAAGATCCCGATAATCTTCGATGACTAACAAAGATCCCGATGATAAGGCTTCCCGATAATCCTCAATGATTAACAAAGATCCCGATAATCCTCGATGACTAACAAAGATCCCGATGATAAGGCTTCCCGATAATCCTCAATGATTAACAAAGATTCCGATGATAATGCTTCCCGATAATCCTCAATGACTTTTGCATACTTTCTCTTGCAAGAGAATATTTTTGGCGGCAATTCTGGTAACCGTCTTCCTCCACTTATGGGCCATGTTCTTCCAATTATCCGAGAAAAGCTCTGGCATGCCACTACCCATGATCTGCTCTATGTCCTCTCTATTTATAACTGCCCAAATTGCACAATTCATCCTGAACATTTGCAATCTTGCTCATGATGTCTTCACATGGTTCTTCATCTCAGTTGCCTCTTTGGCCTCGATCACATAGACATCGTAACGGCCAACATGAAGGTAAACTTTTTGTTAAATACATCCTGATTCCAGCTTTGAAAACTGTTTTTCATTTCTTTTAACCATGAACAACTTTTTATCCAATTGCCTACAGATGATCGATCTTTATGGAAACGACTACATGAACTACTATCCCAGGGACATCATGCTTTATTACTGAATTATAAGCATAGGTTAGAAGTTACCGAACTGACGGACACTTTCAGGTCCAAGGTATTTTTAACTGCTGAGTCTGATCTCTCGGACTTAGTATGGGAATTGTGCTCTTTATTCCCTGCCAGCTTCGATGAGTTTGAGTGCAATGTGAAGGAGGTTTGGAGCCTTGAGCCTATCATTGTGGAAGCTGAGACTCTTAAGCTCCAAATCGTGGAAGAATTCTCCCGATTGTGTGATTCCAAGGAAGCATATGCTCAAGTCCAAGACTCTTGCCTCCATGCCAAAGAAGATGCTGAGACGACACGTCGACTTTTCAATTTCTTTTCCAGTCATAACCGTGCCGAACGCAGGATAATTAAAGACGAAATCTCCCGTGTCAAGTCCATGGTCGAAGTTTCTTCAGACAAGTATAGACGATTGTTACAGGAAACTTGGGAGAAACTTGAAGCTGTCCGCTTCCATTCTCGTCGCACAGAACATCTCAAAGAGCAGCAATTCGAACTCCGCCATGATCTTGAATTACATTCCAAACTTGTAGCTCAGAACCTCAAACTAGTTAAAGATCTGAAGACTTTTGTAACCAAGATCAGAATGTACTTTCGCTTTTGATGAATGAATTAATCTTCTTGTGTTTCCCAGATTGATGGATAATATTTCTTCAAGAATTTCCCATTCATAGAACGAGATAGTTCTTTTCCATTGATATCCATCAATCTGTATGCATTTCCACTGAATACTTTGGTAACAAGATATGGACCTTCCCAGTTTGATGACCACTTACCGAATTCTCCATCTTTGAGATTAAATGGCAAAATTGCTTTCCATACTAAGTCCCCGACAGCAAATTGCTTGATCCTAACCTTCTTGTTAAAAGCTCTGGCTACTCTTTTCTTTTGTGCAATCAACTGATCCAAAGCAGTTGCCCTGACTTCATCTAATTCATCCAAATTTATATGCATCCAATCTTTGTAATCTTCTGGCAACATTTCACTTTGCAATTGGACTCGTAATGATTGAACGGTTATCTCCATCGGTAGAACTGCCTCTTGTCCATAGGTCAGCATATATGGACTGACGCCTGTACTTGATCTTCGTGATGTTCGGTATGCCCACAACACTACCGATAGCAAGTTGTCCCATTCTCTTGGATTTTCTTCCAAATGCTTTTTAATCAATCCAATCACAACTTTATTAGTAGCTTCAGCCTGTCCATTTGCTTGAGGATAATATGGTGTAGAATGCAGCATCTTAATTCCTCTTGATTGCACAAATTCCATAACTTCATTTCCAGTAAACACTGTCCCTTGATCCGCAGTGATTGATTCCGGTAAGCCAAATCGGTGAATTATGTTTTCTTCAATAAATTTGATCACCGTCTTCTGACTAATGCTCTTGTATGGAATCGCTTCCACCCATTTCGTAAAGTAATCCGTAGCTAGCAAAATGAAACTATGCTTATGAGAAGAGGGTGGATAAATCTTACCTATTATATCCATTGCCCATCCTCGAAATTGCCATGGCTTTACAATGGAATGAAGCTCTACAGCAGGTGCATGTTGCAAAGGTCCATGTTTTTGACATGAAATGCATGCTTTGGCATATTCAATGCAATTCTGCATCATTGTTGGCCAGAAATATCCGTACCTTTTTAGAAGCCATCTCATCTTAATTCCAGCTTGATGTGCTCCACATATGCCTTCATGAGCTTCTGCCATAACCAGTTTCGCATTGTCCTTATCAAGACATCTTAATAGTAGCCCATCTGAAGATTTTCGGTATAACTCTTCTCCCAAAATTACGTACTTCTGGGTTTGTCTCCTCAGCTTTTGATCTCTTGAATCAGGATTTTTCAAGTATTCCATAATTGGCTACTTCCAATCCTTTTCTCGGATCACCTCACTGATCGCTATCGGTATTTCTCTTTGTTCAATAGAAGGTACCGATAATGTGATGATGGCTGCAATATTAGCCAATTCTTTTGATATTTTATAACCAGAAGCCATCTGTGCTAATTCGTTGGCTTCGTAATTGGTTTCTCTTTTGATATGGACTATGTCATATTCTCTAAATTGTTCCAACAGCTTCTTGGCTAGATAATAATAGCCAATCAAATTTTCATTTAAGCACTGATATTCTCCTTTCAGTTGCTTCACCACTAGCTGTGAATCACCAAATATTTTGATGAACTGTGCTTCCAATTCAATCAGTATTCCTAAGCCGATGATTAGTGCTTCATATTCGGCTTGATTATTTGAGCATTCAAAATCTAACTTACAAACACACCTTGTAAGCTCTTCGGTGGGAGAGATTATCATCAAACCAGCTCCAGCCATACTCTTAGTACATGATCCATCAAAATACATAGTCCATGGTATAACTTGACTGAAGTTCTGTTTATTTTCTTCCATTTGCAAACATGGGTATTCGGTAAGAAAGTCAGCAACAGCTTGACCTTTGACTGCTTTTATTGGTACGTATGCCAAATCAAATTCAGACAAGATAAATGCCCACTTGGCTATATGTCCTTTTATAACAGGCCGTGACAACATATATTTTATCACATCAGTCTTACCGAGTACATGTACTGTAGCTGGCAACAAATAATGTCTTAACTTCATACAAGAGAAGTACAAAGATAAACATAATTTTTCTATCGCGGTATATCTTTTTTCAACATCAGTCAATGTCCTACTTAAATAATATACCGCTTGTTCTTTTCCATTTTCATTCTCTTGTGCCAGCATACTCCCGATAGTTGAATCGGTAGTAGACAAGTACAACTTTAATGGCCTGCCTGCTTTCAGCGGCATCAATACAGGAGGATTTGTCAAATAAACTTTGACAGCATCAAACGCTTTCTGCTGTTTATCTCCCCATATAAACTCCTCCTGATTTTTAAGACGCAAGAGCTGGGTCATTGGTTCTATCTTTCCAGATAAATTTGCAATGAATCTTCTGAGAAAATTAATTTTCCCGAGTACCATCTGCAACTGCTTCTTTGATGTAGGATGAGGAAGCTCTATAATAGCCTTTGCCTTATTCTTGTCAATCTCAATTCCCCTTTGATTAACTAGGAATCCCAAGAAATTCCCTGCTCGCACTCCAAAGGTACATTTAGCTGGATTCATCTTCAATTTGTATTTTCTCATCCTAACAAAAGCTTGCTCAAGATAGTCCAAATGCTTTCCCTGACTTGATTTGATCACAACATCATCAATATAAACTTCCAAGAATTTACCAATCATGTCATGAAAGATGAAATTCATTGCTCGCTGGTAAGTAGCTCCTGCATTTTTCAGCCCAAAAGGCATCACTGCCCACTGAAAAGTCCCGATAGCACCAGGACATCTAAACGCTGTTTTCGGGACATCTTCTTTAGCAATAAATATCTGGTTGTAACCCGAATGACCATCTATTAGAGATAACATCTCATTTCCCGACGCCGAATCTACTAACATGTCTGCCATCGGCATCTGATACTCATCTTTTGGAGTGGCATTATTAAGATCCCGAAAATCAATATAGACTCTCAATTTTCCATTTTTCTTCTTCACATGAACAATATTCGAAATCCACTCTACATACCTGGCTGTCTCAATGAATTTTGCTTTCAGCAGCCTTTCAATCTCTTCCTTGACTTTGTCAACCACATCTGGAGCAAACCTTCTTGCTAACTGTTTGTGTGGACGAAATCCTTTTTTAATAGGAAGACGATGTTCTACAATATCTCTTGACAAACCAGGCATTTCATGGTAATCCCATGCGAAGCAATCTTTGTATTCTTTGATCAAGTGGATTAACTCTTCTTTCATGCCCCCTTGCAGAAAAGCACTCACATATATTGGACGAAAACACCCAGGTTCTCCTATATCAACTTCTAACAATGGGTCTTGAGCTTCTGTTGACCTGCTGTCCTCTTTGATTGGTGACTCTTCCCATTCGTCAATACAATCTGAAACTTCAGCACTCTGCTGGGTCTTCTCTGCCAGGTATGCAAAATACCTTTCACAAACTTCTTGCAATAAGGGCTCGCTTTCCATAAAGAGTATGTAACTCCTCTAATGCCAAGCTAGACTTGGGAATCCACTCAGTTTTCATATTCCCAAAGCGGCAATAAGCATAAGATCTTGAATCTGCTTTCGGTATTCCGATGACATGTTCTCCATGTGAGTACTCTTGATGATCTTGATGAATACCAGTTAACCCTATTGAAGCAAATCCCGAATCAGCCTTAATGTACTCTACTCCCTTACCATTCCAAAATGCCAGAACCTGATGAAGAGTCGAAGGTACACATTGATTGGAGTGTATCCAATCTCTTCCAAGCAACAAATTGTACGAACCATCAAACTCTATCACGAAGAAAGTCGTCCTTGATGTCTTAGATCCTATGGTTAAGTCCAATACAACTGCCCCTTTGACTTCGGTAACTTCTCTTAGGAAATCAGACAGTTGAACATTCGATGGAATTATTTCATCATCATCTTTTCCCAACTTCCTGAAGTACCTGTAAGATATGAGATTCAAGGTAGCTCCCGCATCTACAAAGATCTTACCGACAGCTTGACCATTGATTCTTCCCGAAATAACCAAGGACCTTAAATGTCTAGCCTTGTCTGAGGGTACTTTATCAAACCTTATCATTTCTTTATCAGAGAATTCGAATTCCGCCATTGCTATTTCTTTCTCTGAGATATGCTCGAGTTTTTCTTCTACCACTAAGCAAGCTCCATATTCAGCTGGAAGCTTAGCATGGACCATGTTGATCCTCATTGGCGAACAATTCTCTTTCGGCATTTTGGAATGACTAGCTCGGCAACTCTTATCATCTTCTTGCGACATCTTGAAATTCAGATTCTTTTGTTCTATTTTGACTTGATGCCTCGGATTAAGAGCTACCTGGAATTGCCCAAAGTTAATTGTTTGGGAGACTTGCTGAACCTCTTTTCCTTTTTTCACCTCGTGGTGAGAACTACTCCCCGAATCATATACAGAATTTTTCTCTGGTTTGACAAACTCTTTATCATCAGGGTTTCTTCTCCAAACCCAATTTCCTCTCGTATTAAAAGATCTGGTTGGAGGAATCTGTGATGGCATTCCTTTGTCCCGACGATTCTCGAAATCCCTCTGTCTGCTTTTCATTCGCTGAAAACGTCTTTTTGCAGTTCGGTAAGATGCTTGCCCTTGCGGTTTAGCCAAGGACCATTTTCCTTCGGGACGATCGTGTGGGATTTTAATTGTTTTTGTCTTCGAAACTTCCTGAGGAATTGATGATGGTGGATCATCAAATTCATCTCCCCAACCAGATGGTTCCACAGGCAATGACGGGGATAAGGAATCCTTCGTGTCTCCATAGTACACCACATAATCAAATTTCCCACTAGGCTCCCCAAGCAATCCTACTTTGGGATCTCCTTCTTTATATCGCTGCCATAAACTCTTCTTCTTCTCAGGCTTTCGTGGGATTTCCTTTTCCTTGTGAGATTGTGTTTCAACTTCTTGAATTGGAGGAACTTGTCTTGGTGGATCGGGGCAAAATTTCCGTCTCTCAGACACTTGTGTTGACCGCCTTGATTCACCTTCTTGACTTCTTGATCGTGCCGAAACGTTTTTAGTTACCACAATCTCAGACCTTATCTGTGGTCTGCCTTCCCGACGGACAAATGATCCCGATCTGTATCTTCCCCTTGTTCCTCTCATGCACTGGAACTCGGGAACTTCCCGATGCTGATAACTTAATTCTCGCTGGCAACGGGTGCACAATTGTCTATTATCATGCCTCGTAGACTCATGTACGTTAACCATACTGATCATCTTCGGGAAAGGATCCGTGTCTACTTCCATTGGAGCTTTGCCTTTGTCTTTAGCGAATTTAATCTTGCCTTGACGAATCGCTTCCTGGATTGTCTTTCTAAAAACAATACAATTCACCGTATCATGAGTCTTGGAATGATGCCACTTGCAATACCTTTTGTCAGTAATCTCTTCCTTGGATGGGATTACCTGTCCCTCAGCCAATTTGATCATTCCATCTTTCAATAACAAGTCAAATATCTCATCCAACTTGTAGATATCAAACAAATAATTACTCGTTTCCTTGGCTTTAAACTTGGACACATCTCTCACCTTTGCTGGTTTCAAAGCTGGGCACACATATGGTTTTTCAAGTACCATAGTTGCTACCGCTATCTCATTCTCTTCTTCGGTAAAGTCACTGTATTCGGTACTTTCAACCGATGCTATTGTCTGCCGATTATCCTTCGTCGGCTTCTTATCTTTATCCTTCAGCAGGTGCTCATACTTAGAAACCCGAGCATTTAATTGAAAGAGATCATCAAAAGCCTGCCCCTCAAATCTCTCCTTGAGATTAAACTTCAGCCCATTAAAAGCCAAATCTGTAAATTCCTTTTCAGTGAGAGAAGTCAAACATCGATTCCTGGACTTCTTGAAACGAGCAATGAATTGATCTACTGTCTCAGTGCCATACTGGTACATCCTGGCCAAGTCGGCTACTGTTACCTCTGGTACCGTTCGGTAAAACTGAGAATGGAACTGTCTTTCCATCTCAACCCACGTCTGAATAGAATTTGCTGGCAAATTCGTATACCAAGTAAATGCTGTCTTTGATAATGACAATGGGAATAGCCTTAGCCTTAAATATTCATTTGTTCCAGCCTCTCCACATTGTGCTAAAAAACGACCTACATGTTCCACAGTGGACTGATCTTCCTCACTTGTAAATACAGCGAAATCTGGCATTTTAAATCCCCTTAGATATGGAATGTTATCCACCCAGTCGGGATGTGGCTTCCTGTATACAGGTCTTGGTGTGCCTCTCTCTGCTCCCAATTGTTGCATTACCAACTTTGCAACTCTGTCTGGATTCCATGACCTTAAATTCTGCTGGCCCAACCAAGGTTCTTGCCCCCTAGGATCAACCTGTTGAGGTCTGTTCATTCCTTGTTGATCCATATTGAAGTTAACGGGTGATGGTGGCCTGTAGAGAGGATTTTCTATCACTTGTGGATATGGTTGAGCTACAGGTGGTCTCACGGGATCGAAGTTAGGGACATTCACTGGTGGAGGCATGTTCAATACTGGTGGATGATTCGGGATCATGTGATTGATCACATTAGCATCAGTAAGGCCAGTTTGAGGGAAATTGTAACCACTCACACCATTTACCAGATTTGCTGTTGTAGGATTTTCTGGCCTTGGTATAATCCTTACTGGAGGCTGCAAATTCGATCCTCCACTACCATTATACCAAACATTGGGATGTCCCGATGCTGGTGGAAATGGTATCGTACCGGGAGGATTTACATAAAAGGGAGGAACTTGAGAGGATGAACTAGGACGCGATATTACCTCGTTTATGGCGTTAATCATCATAGGCTTTATCACATCTGAGACATGCTGCACCATATGGTTAGTGAGCTCATTCTGCTGTTCCTCAAACATTCTTCTCATCGTGGCTATCAAAGTGTTGTCAGGTGCCAACGCATGGACTTGTTCTTCGTTCAATTGCCGAGGAACATCAGCATTGTGATGGGGTACGTCCTCATTCGCTGCCGAATGCTCTGATCGTGCTCCATCATCCGGATTGTTGATGTTGCCAACTGGTACTCCATCTGATTGATCTCTGGTTCTCACCATTTCTCTTAATCTTACCACAATGGTCCCACCAGGCGTTCCAAAAAGATGTTCGCTCGTTTTTGCAACAAGAAATATCTTTCACCGAAATTCAGTCTTCGGTTTTTATTAAGATGGTTCTGTGGCTCAACTCTCGAAAGGAAATTTTAATGAGAACACGGAGTAACACAAATGGAAGTGAAATGGGTATGAAATCAGTGGATCGAATGTGGATTTGAGATCAACAAAGGTTCAGGCTACGTTACAATACTCCTACTAAAGCAGTAGAAAGCTTGAAACTAAACTAGAGTTGCAGAAACTCTAAATGCTGGAAAGGAGAATACAAGAAAGTTAAAGTGCAGAAAACTTGAGTTCTTTTGGATGTGTGTTTATCTGTCTTCTTTCTCCTCTCTTTCGATTATTTGTTATTCTTTGGCTTTCCATAACCATTTGTCGGTTATTTTCTTGCTTTCAAACTCTGAATCTTGGCGCCTTCAATAACTTTCCATTTGCCCACGTTTTATCCGCCAAAACTTGATCTTCAACTGTCAATATGGCTTTGAATTTGAATCTTTTCCAGCAACTGCCGTGAACTGTTCGCATCCACTATCCGAATTTCTTGCTCGTAACTTCTTGCTGACATGGTTAGTTTGGCCATCCTGCGGTTCCTTTTGTCTTCATACTCCTCTTACTGCTGATCCTCTATAATTTCGGCATGTCCAGAATCTTACCGAATTTTGAAAATCAGTGGCCCTGTTCTCTTACTTCCCGAATATCGGGTTTAGTCTTCTAGACATTTCGATGTGTTGCGGCCAACTTACCGAACTTCTCAGAGTAGCTTACTATTCCCGATTTACCGATTTTCGGGACACAGTGATACTAAAGTCCATTCGGTAACTCTTTATTATTTGGTGTCAACAATTCTACATGAACCAATGGATCGTGACAGGTCCAAGGTTCCGTTTGTTTCACAAAAAATTTTAAAAATATTTTCATCAAAATGATCGTTTGTATCGTTTGCAATAATTAGTCAAAGAAAATTTATTCTATTATGGACAACAATTTATGCCTAAACATTTTCGTGCGTGATGAAAATATTTTCTTTTCATTCGTTTTTGTAATCAATAGAAATCATCATTCGTAGGATAATGCTTTTCAGATCATTCATTTATTCACGAAACGAACAGAGCCTGATCCCCTACTGTGTTTTGAGTGTTGAGGAACTCATTCATGGCTAGTAGCTTGACAACGTAGAGCTCAATCTTCTTGTTGAGCGTGAACGCCGCATACCTATCTGTGCGAGAGAGAGAGATGATTGACTAGAGCCAGAGGTCAAGAAGGTTGGAGACAAAGTCCGAAGACAAGCCATAGTCATTGACGGGCGGTTTTCCAGACATGATCATGGGCCGAGGAGGTGGCCAAGATGATCGAGCATGCCTTAAGTTTCTAGGGGGTTTAGGATGGCACGAGCACTCTTAAATTCTTGGGAAAATTTTAAAGAAGAGCCCGAAGTCCTCTCAGTTTCTCAAATAAGGGCTCCAAATGAACTTTGTTTCAAATAAGGGTCTGAAGTGTAATCATTTTCTCAAACAATGGTCTGAAGTGAACGTTGTTTCAAATAAGGACCTGAAGTGGCTATAAAATCTAAAAAAGGGCCTAATTTCAAAGGTATTTTTCGTCTTTTTCCCTTATTTGATTTTTTTCCTTAGACTTTTCTTTTTTTTGTTAAAAAAAAAAAAACAAACAAACAGCACACACAGGCAGGAGGGCTGCCCCTCCCGCCTGTGGCCGCCGGCCCACCACTGGTGAGGGGTCGGCGTGGTCGCCGGCCTTCGCCGCCTCCGCCGACCCCCCACCAGCGATGGGCCGGCGGCCGCAGCCCTCTTTCCTGTGTGCGGTTGTTTTTTTTTTTTTAAACAGAAAAAAGGAAAAAAAAATAGAGAAAAAAAATAAACAAACATCAAAATGAGAAATGACGAAAATGCCCTTTAGGCCAGGTCCTTTTTTGAAACTCTATGCCCACTTCAGGCCCTTATTTGAAACATACTATATCACTTCAGGCCCTTATCTGAAACAAGGTTTACTTGGGACCCTTATTTAAGAAAATGAGAGGACTTTAGGCCCTTATTTGAAATTTTCCCTAAATTCTTTTAGGGGCCATGTTTGCGGTTCATGTACAAAGAAGGGCCTCTCCTCCTTATTTATATCGGCACAAGACAAGTGACAGAGCACTCTCTCACAAAACACTTGAGTGAGCGAAAGATCAGATCGGGGAAAAGGCTGAGCTCAGGCGACTCTCTAATTTGGGACGAACGAGTCGGCAAAAAGTCCTAAGTATTGCACGGTCGCGATCTCAAGTGTCAGTCGTGACTCGATCACCTTGTTGTTGCCATGACCCATGATATGAGGTGAACTGTGGAAGAGGGTTGGTTTTGAGAGAATAGTGCATGAACTAATGAAAATCACGTGTTAAAACTTAAGCCAATCATCAGAGATTCCGTTCGTTTCACGTAAAATGTTTTACAAGCAGTCGTTTTTCAAGAAAAAGGATAATACTTTTTTATGTTCAGTTAAAATCTGAAAAGGAACTGAAAATTTGTTTTTATGATTTAAAAGGAAAAAACTAACTTGATATTTTAGAAATACACATACCCTATTTAAGCGCTGGTTACTTGAGCACGGGCAGCTTATGTACTAGGCACGGACACCAATCCCGATCCCGCCTCGATGGACCCCAATCCAAGCGCTGAGGACCAGGCACATGCACCGATTCCGAGTCCACAAAAGCCGAAACGAAGAACCCGAGTGCCCGTGCATGGCTTCCTTGCACCTCGGCTCGATTCCATAGAGGTCGGGCTCAAGGCCCGATGCCCATGCTCGGATCCCCAACACTTGGGCCCAAGTCCACAAAGATCGAACGCAGGACCCCGTGCCTGGGTCCACTCTCACTTAGAAATTTATAATTAGCATGCTCCGTAACATATGATTGTCACATTAATATAAAGTCGATAAAATAACCTTTTCTGGTTCAGGAAAAAATGAAAAAGAACTTTTCTTCTTTGTTCGGTGCGGACGGCGCTGAAACATGGGGGAACTGGTCGGCTAAGCCAAACATCAAACAGCAGAAGCAGAAAAACCGAACAAGAACATACCTTGGCACGAAGAAGAACTCAGACAAGACAACACTCTATCGGGTTCGCCTCCGAATCCGTGAATGGGGAGATGGAGAGCCGCTTCTCATCTCCTCGCCCGCGCCGCTAATTCATCCCCTAAGACCCGCTTCTTCTCCGCCGTCTCTTCTCGTCCTCTTCCTCTCCCTCCGGCTCCGTCACGCCTCTCGATCTTCGCTAGCTCAATCTTGGCCAGGCCTCTCTCTGCCGTTGCGGCTAGGGCCTACTTCGACGGCGACGAACTGGGCCCTCGTCTTCAGGACTCGGGTCGCCCCTGCTTGTCGCCGATCAAGGACGTGGATGAATCGGAGAACATTCCCATCAAGTCCTACTTTCTTTCCACCAGGTCTGTTTAAGCTCAACCCTGTTCTTTCTTTAGGAGAGTTGATTCGTGGCTAGGTTGTTTTGGGTTGTTATTTCCATTGATGAGGCCACTGTGTTTAGTTCAGTGCTTGCTTTCTTGTGTGGTTGCTGGTGGTTTTCTCAGATCCATGGTTTTGGCAGTATCGATTTGAAGAGCCTGCAAGCAGAGAACTTAGGCAATGTTCTCCCTGCCACCTCTCGCTCCTCCAATTACATTGCCCTCAAATATTCTGCTCTCCCTTCAGACATTAGAGTAAGATGGCTGATTTACTTTCTTGGTTGGACTTTACATGATGTCTGGAGTTTTGTGACGTGTAATTGTTGGTGATCATAGTCAACTTAATATAGGGCAGTCCGTATATTAGTGCTGGGTAGTCAGTGTCACACCGCAACCCCTATAAGCATAGGAGAAATGACAAGGCCGTTTTCCTACTTGAAGGACGCAGTCTCAAACTCATAACCAACATTAACGTCTCAACAAAATAAATATCCATCTTTATATTGCATCAAAGTTTAACTCCCAAAAATACCTCGCCGATATCGCTATCTGCCTCTAGCTAAAGAACCTGAAAAAGAAATGAGATGAATTGTATGAGTTGAGATAGTTGTATTTTATGTCTGAAACAGTCTTTGTTGGGTTTGCTTTGTTAGTTTGGAGATGTATATATTTTTTGTTGTTGGACTTTAGAATTCTGATCCTATTACCAGGTTGCTGTTTTATTAGATATGTAGATAGATTCATATGTTGATAACAGGCTAAGTTTGGTTATGTGTTTGAGGCCGCGTTCTTCCAAGGACAGGCGTGTAATTTCCCCTATACTTGTAGAGTTGGGGTGTGACAGTCAGCATCTCACTTTGTGATTATAATTCTTAGACAAGTCACTTCGCTCTGATGTGTTGTCACGGGATTTGCATTAGTTGGACGTTTCAGAGTTAATTACACGTGTTTAAGCTGGCAAAACATTTACTAGGACTTTGCTAGGACTTTGCACATCGTCTTAGTTTTAGTTTATTAACTGCTTTTTTTTTTCTTTTCTAAAAGTGCAGAACTTGATTTCACTTCTGCAAGCTCATAATGATGATAAGGCTTACTGTTGTCTTCTAATTCATGGATGGATGAGTGGCTTCTGTTGATCAGGGCACTGCAACATAAATCGCAACATTATGGCCTTTTTTGCATTACATATCAACATGAACTACATAATAGATTGATATAAATTTTTAATTTTTTTAATTTTTTTTCTTAGTTCATGATTTTGCTCATCTTTTCTGTGATGATGATGATAACAAGATGACATTTTTAGGGTCTTGGAGCCAAAGAGAGAGCAAGTCACTGCCACTACATGGTCGTATGTCAATATGGATCTGTCATTCTGTTCAACATTGAGGATCAAGAAATTGAAACTTATCTGAAAATAGTGAGAAGGCATGCCAGTGGATTGCTTCCACAGACATGCAAAGATGGTAAGTCTTCTTGTTGATAAATAATTTGTATTTCAGGATATTTTAACCTGGTGAAATGAACTCTTTCTATTCGTGCTCTGTGATGTATTTTCTCTCAGCATGCACATAACCATGTGCTTGGAAAAGCTACTTAAACTTCTAGAATATCTTTATTAGATAATTCGGTTCCAGTGGCTGATTCAGTTTCCAACTTTTCATGGCCACTTGAAATTTGCGTGTAAATGAAATGAGAACTGTTAATCGCTGAATATAGTAAGTGTGCCGTGAGTGGCTTCTCCCGCTCTCTTATATCTTATATCCTTTGGGAATCAGTGCCTTCTGGTTTGGCTGCTGGCCAGCAATGCAAGTTTCGCAGGAGAGGCATCTGACTTTCCTACTGACTGAATCACTTGAATCAGCCGAAGGAGCTTTTACCCATTTACATCTTAGAAGATTACAAAACCTTTATCACTTAGTTTTCGACTTTTCGGAGCTTAGGCAGTTCCTTTGCTGATCACAACAGAATGAAGAGGAATTTGTATTACTAGGAATCCTTATGGCTTTTCGCAATGTAATTGTGAGATTTTGTGGGACCACTTGCCAACTGTTCTAAAAGCTTAAACTTTTGAATGAATGCGTGGTTTAATATTTGATTACTTTAACACTCCCCCTCACGCTTGGTCTGGTCTTTTTTGCCTAGTACTAAGCGTGGAAATATATCATTGGAAGACAAATAGGGGCCTGGAAAGACTTGAACTCAGGACCTCCTACTCTAATACCATGTGAGATTTTGTGGGACCACTTGCCAACTGTTCTAAAAGCTTAAGCTTTTGAATGAATGCGTGGTTTAATATTTGATTACTTTAACACTCCCTCTCACGCTTGGTCTGGTCTTTTTTGCCTAGTACTAAGCGTGGAAATATATCATTGGAAGACAAATAGGGGCCTGGAAAGACTTGAACTCAGGACCTCCTACTCTAATACCATGTGAGATTTTGTGGGACCACTTGCCAACTGTTCTAAAAGCTTAAGCTTTTGGATAAAGGCGTGGTTTAATATTTGATTACTTTAACAATAATGACTCACCACCCTTGACCTTGCGTGCCCAACTCACGGCTTCCTTGCTCACAACCTGCTCTCATACCTGGAATGGAAATACCTGAGTGCAAAGCTTTGGGAAATCTTTTTTTATCTCCATGTTTCCTCGGCCATTGGGACAAGGTCCGATGACACAATACCCACAGGGCTATGAGAAGGAAGGTAAGAGGACTGAATTATCTATTGACGTAGAAGAATATTTTGTAACCCTGATATCTAGTTTCCTAGGACCTTACAGAAAATCTAAATATAGAAGAAATGTTGTATGGTTACTCGGCAAATGTTTTGAAATTGCCCATTACCTTCATACATGTAATGTTGTTAGGCAGGTTTTTTATCACCATTCATCATGATCTAGGGGTAGATGCTAGAATTATGCTCATATGTGCGATTGATCTTCCTTCGAACTGTCAAATTTTCTTTCCAGATTATGCTGTGAAGGAGCAACCACTGTTAGACGGAGACATGGAGGGGGGGCCCGATTATATTGTTCTCAAAGTCTTGGATATTGATGGTATCCGAATTATTGGAAGCGTTCTTGGTCAAAGTATTGCTTTGGATTATTTTGTTTCACAGGTAAGTCTTTTTCTGAGCTTTATGAGGACTCATCCTGAGAATGTTGTTCCAGTCATTTGCCAAAGGCAGTTGCTGGCTTCTTTAGTTGCTGCATGGCTCATTTTATCCATGCAAATGTTACAAGATTATGGCATATAAATTTTGTAGAGGAATGGTAGTTTCTCACCTGCATCTAATAGAACAGTGATGATCAAGTCTTTTACTATTCGTGGGATTCACTTGTCGCCCACTCCTATTATGGTTGGTTTTTCTCAGTAAAACTTCATTGAGGCAGTTAATATACAAGGTTAAACACATAATTCTCTGGCTCAGATTGATGGCATGGTTGAGGAGTTTGCCTATATCAATCGGAAGATGGAGACCACGGGAACCTTTACAATGGATAGGAAGAAGCTCCTTCAACTTGTTGGGAAGGCTAATTCAAATCTAGCCGATGTAATTCTCAAAGTTGGTCTTTTTGAGAGGTAAAAATCTATATTAGCTCATCGTGTGTCGGATTCCATCAAGATGCTTTGATGTTCTGTTAAGTATGCGAGAATAACTAGGTGATATGGTCAAACTATATTATTCAGAATTCTATAGAACAAGCTTGTCAAGGAGAACAGCTTTTCAAGTCACTCTTTGTTGCGGTTGTCTTTCCGAGTTTCTGTGGGTCTGTGTGCCTGTACGTGTTAGGAAATTTAAGATCTCTATATCTAATTAAGTTTGTCATTGAGGACAACCGTTTGCCTTGATTTTTTTCCCCTTCAGAACTATAGGGTTGGCTAGCAATATTCATTTTCTTGTCATATGCAGATCAGAAATTGCTTGGAGGGAAGCAAAATATGCTCAAATATATGAGTACCTGAGGGAGGAGTACGAGGTCACACAACGCTTTGGTAATTTGAATTTCAAGCTAAAATTTGTGGAGGTATTATCTCTTCCTCCATGCTTTTATCCTTTCATCTTTTCTTAAGGATTCTCAGTGTACTGCCCATATGAGATCTTGCTGTACTTTAAGGACTTGGGAAATTGCTTTGGAAAGAGCTTACATTCATTATGCTTGCAGTTACTCAGAGCAGCAGAAGAAACTAGATATAGATTGGGTTTTTCCATGCATACTTCTAGTCATTTGTTTCTGATACTTGTCTGAATTTGGTGATGAATTTCCTTATTGCAGCACAACATTCATTTTCTTCACGAAGTCCTACAGAACAACAGGTCTAATTTGTTGGAGTGGAGCATTATTTTCCTATTAAGCATCGAGAATGTCATATCGCTCTATGAAATTCTTGAAGACTCGATTCAAGTCCCTCTATGATCGGACAAGTGGTTGGGAGAATCTGGACGAATGTTGTTGTCAAACATCAATGATTAAGATAAACTGCACAATCAATCATTCTTTATTCATTAGATAGTAGTCCAGCAACAAATGAAGAATATGTGGAGACTGCCATGTATTCCCTTTTTCTAGGTCATGGCCTAGTCTGTCTTTGCAAATAGACAAGATGATGAAATTTCCATGATATGTTTATTCTTACTTCCTAGCTGTTGTCTACTTATATATGTCTCAGCAAGTCTGTTAGTGCAATTGCTCTGTGTCAATAGCCATCGACATTATGCAGCTAATTTGAAAATTCTCTCATGGAAAGCCAATAGCCGTAGTTCAACCGCATTTTATCCTGGGCGGGAAAATAATTTCTTGTAGCAACTTGGCGGTTCAGTTCAGATGGATGAACTGGTTACTCGATTCGATAAGTTGGACCGCTTTGTTGAAGAACTCCGTATTGATTATTGAGCAATTAATCACCCTTACATGTATCGAAGATTCAACACTATCGATATTCAACAACGTTTGCTTCAACAAATAGAACCGGAACTCGAAGGAAAAAGCTCTCTTCTCACAAAGCTCGGGATAAGTACATCTCGAGTGCTATAATTTGTGTACGGCGTTCACTTGAGTGCCAAAACTTTTTTTTTTCTCTTATTTGAGTCACAAATTTGAAAAAAACGTTCACTTAAATGTCATCGCTAATTTATCCCGCTGAAAATCCTACGTGGACGCTGGAAAATTTTATGTGGCATCGCCGGAGCAATTTTTTTGAATTTTTTAATATACACATGGATTTTTATTTTATTTTTTTAATTATTTTTAAGAAAAAAAAATTGTTTTGTTTTTTTTTGTTTGTTTTTCCCCTCGGCCGGCGAGGGTCACCGGCAACCCTTGCCGGCCACGGCCTGCTCGCCGAGGGGCGAGGGCAGCCTCCCCGGCCAAGGGGGAAATTCAAGCCTTTTTTTTTTTTTTTTTTTTTTCAGAAAATATTAAATAATTAAAATAAAAATAAAAATATCAAAATAAATAAATAAAAATTCCAAAAAATATTTAAATATATATTAAAAAAATCCACGTGTCACTGAAAAATAAATAAAATAATAATAATAAGTCCACATAAGATGATTTGCTGGAAATGACACTCAAGTGAACGATTTTGCTCTTATGTGGCACTTAAGTGAACGAAAAAAAAAAATTATAGCACTCAAGTGAACGCCGTTCAAAAGTTATGGCATTCAAAAGTTACGACACTTGCGGTGTACTTATGCCCACCAAACTCCTATGCTTGTCTTGTTCCTGTCTTCACCAAAGGAAGAAAAGATGCAGTCTCACGCATCTAGATAAAATCAAGCAAAAAATTGACTAATGTATGCATCCAAGTCCATTAAGTTGGTTGATGAATTGCAAAATTTCACCCGAAAAATCAACCCCGTGATAACGAATGTCTCCTCCAACCTCCCAATTCTTCATTGGCCACGCCTACCCAGCAAACCGAATGGCTGTTCCAAGCCAGTCATCAGGTGTGTTTCCTTTCAAATCCCCGCTCAACGCCCTAACCGAGTGGGTCGTTGCCGCCTGATCCATGAAGAAGTAAATTAAAAGAGCAAACTCGGAAAAGTAAATTTGTTGATCTCTTGAAAGTCTGGTAAGTTAAAAGAGCGAACTCGGAAAAGTGACCTTCACAATGTAAACATCAATGCCAAGCTTTGCAATAATTGCAGCTTCTGAAATCTTGGTTTCCATTCCCCCAGTTGTATCATGAGCAGCTACTGTCCATTCAACTGTTCACACCAATTGATACAAAGTGAATTGTATGTTGAAGGGTTAGTTATGACACGGACCGAGCCAAGATCAACATCATGTAGACCCAAACAAAGAGATAATGACAGGCTTCAGTCAAATATATAAAGCGGAAACCCCACATGAAGTTTCATGTTGCCAGAATGAAATCAGGCATTAAAGGAGCATGGACACGTGTTTATGCCCTAATTGTCTCTTCAACTAACCGTGATTGTCCTCAAGAGGTGGTTTCACAACAGACCAACTCCCATCTTCTCTCACAGCTGTTGCATTCAAAAGACTCGGTTATGGGTTGCAGTTCCGGAAGCTTGATCCAATGATAATGTCCAATGTTATTCTGTGACCAAAAAATGAATGCTCACCAATCTCCTTGAGGAGCACAGCATCAGGTTCTGTGGGAGGACGGTCATATACCCCAAATACATCTGTCTTGACATTAATAGGATAACATGCTTAAGATTTCCAGCTTACAATGAGAACTTAGGGGCTCAATATTCGTCTCTATGCCTGGTAGCAACAGCCAATCAGTTGATGTTTACCTCCAGTCAGCCTAGAGTTAATGTTTGAATTTAGAAGCTTGAGCAGTGGCTAAATATTCAGACATTTAAATGATGCAAATAGCATAACATTAGTGGACATGGTAAACTTAAGTTTTAAAGTTAACTCCCGCATGTTTGGAGCGACTAATAAGAATGCCAAATATTCTTAAGATGACATAAGACTATGCAAGGAGAAATGCAAGTCATTATCAAGTACACATGGTGGATACAAGGAAAACCACATAATCGGGCTTCAAATGCTCTGCTAGATGACGTGTGATTAGATCTCCACTTAATATAGTGCAGCCCTGGTAAAATAGAGAACAGGTACCACATTATTAGTCATAGTTGGAAAGGTGTACAAGATTACAACTTAAAGATTAGATAAGCAACCTGTAACTCATCAAGCACAGCGTCTCCATGAAGGACCTGGAAGGCATGCCGACCAAAGAACTTTTAGCTCATGTATATCTAAGCAATTACGTACTAGTCATGCCTGCCATAGCCAGGCAGAATGAAGTAGTGCTCAATAGCAAGATGATGTTAACAATACTAATGTAGCTGTTACATCCCAGTCAAGCACAAACCGTAAATGCAACATAGATGCAGTCTTGTCATTTTCTCTGCTTTGATAGTTTCCCTAAATCAAGATAATGCAACTAAGTCATGCAAAACACGTTTTCATGATGAAAAGGTCTTTCGATTTGATTTCTTAAACAGTTCATTTCTGAAAGTAATGTCGACTTATCAGAACTATAGACTTCCCTTTTTAATTTTAAATTTGATATTTTTATTATAAAACAATTCGATTTTGACCATTAACATTTACTGTTCTTCTAAGTCGTGAAACATTTTCAAATAAAAAACATAAAGTTGTTCATTTTGGTGGAAAAGTCAAACGAAAGTCAAACTCTCCACTAAAAACAGACCCTTTTCCTTTCCCATAAGTGAGAGTTATGGAAGTGACTATCATGGATTGTTTTAAGAAAAGGAAAGCTCGTTCTTATTTTTGATGACTCTGTTCATCTAGAATGATTCTGACATCTGAAACAACTTTCTTGCATCAAGTGGATGATAATGACACTGAAGAAATCATGTCTTTGCTGCATCATGACATAAAATTTTACTCTTCACTAGGAAAAATCACATAGAAGAATTCACCACAACAATCTGTCGCTTGGGAGGACAAGAATTTGCGAACTTACAGGGATGAAACCTGAATCAAGAGCCTTAGCTACTGTGGACAAATTGGCTGAGGCAATCTGACAACATTAACAGCTGAGGATCAGAAAGGAACTAAGAACCACTCATAAGAAATAAATAAAAAGCCAGAGAAAAGTTTGCTCATATGCTGAATAGGTTCCATTAAGCAGTCAAGTGATCTCTCTATATGTTGGTACAAAAAATATAGTCTCTTAAGGTGCCTCTAACATTCTTTTCACGAGTCGACCATCCACATGAAAAGGGAGATATTCCAATGGAAGGGAGGCCCTCTGCAGCAAATAAAATTCCCAGTCAGCATTTTATCTTGAGATCAAGTCCAGAAACTGACCAATTTATCACTTCCAAAAATACTTTTAATCTGTTAATTGATTAAGACAAGAGTCGCAATATTATAATAGTGAATTAGCAGATAGTAGAGTTATTTGGATGAAAATGTAGCAAGTTCTATTTGTTGGCAGAATACATGGTGGTCAGTGTAAAAGTGAAAAAGAACTTCACTAACAAATGAGCCTCACTAATTGAACATCTCAAAACGACTCAATGAACATGTATTTCGTTCAGCTAAAACGGAATATCAGCCTCTCAAGTTTATGCTTGGTGAACATAGAAATTTCATGAATGGCTGCACAGATTTAGTGGGCTCCTAGCTAAATTTAGCACCCATTTTGGGCACTGTAACCTTAACCGAACACATTAACTGACAGGTATCTTCTTGGAAGTCAGTTTTTCAGACTTGAGTTTAGCCCCAATTGGAAGAAGAGAAGCAACACGCACAGACAAGAGAACCAACTTGCAGTAAAAGTTGGACACTAAATGTGAATCACTACCTCTTGCTAGAGTTCTAACAACTTCAAGATTGAGTGTGCTCACCTGTATGTTTGAAAAAAAAAAATAGTTACAAACAGAAAATACACAATATGGCCAGGAAAAAGGAAATGAAGTATCTAATTCCTCTAAAGACTTCATGGAGCAAAGACAGAAGCTTGTATCTACAACATGAACAACACATTGGCGCCTGCTGAAAAATAAAAACCATGAGCACTCAATAAATAATGAATAATGACTTGTAACTCATTATATTTGACAACTCATGTAATGGTGGCGTTGGTATGATAGAAGCAAACAATAAAGCTGTCATCCAGTGTCATCCAGCCTCATTGTTTAGTTGGTGACAATGATGTAATGGTCCTCAAAAGCTCGTAAAGCTTTTAGGATTGGATGACTGGAACAGCTTTGATTAGCATGTTAGTCCCAACCACCAACACTCGCATCAGTCAAACTTCCCAATTATTTCCAAAGACAAATGATAATGAAAAAAGAGATGGTGATCCTTTTCCTGTTGCTAGCACACTGTTATGTCAAGGTGAAAGATCGTGTTTGGAAGCATATAAAGGTCATAAATTTAGTTCCCCTGGTCAATAAGAAAGTAAAGTCTCCACATAGGGAAGAACGACAAATGGGAATCGTAAGGATGTAAGCAGGATGGCGAACAAAGGAGGTTCATCGATCTTTAGAATATTTAAGTTGTCCTCCAGGAACTGAGCTATCATATGGCAAGCAAAGTCACTTCTAATTGTCCACCAATTCTTGTTGGCTGTTCTTGAGAACTGAACCATCATATTTGTCACAAGACGACTTCCAACTACTCAGAAAAGCACCCCAAGATTTCAACGAGTGACCAAAAGAAGATCGCATCCTGGAAGGGAGAAATGTCGAGATTAGATAGGATGTTTTGCATCTTATCTTTTTTCTTTTCTTATTCTGTTTGGTTAGGGTTCCCAAGTAGAAGAAGCAATTTCTTGAGGTCATACTTACCAATAAGAAATACTTATATCAACGATCATCCAGATATGTATTAATGTTTCAGAGCCATTTTCAGAAATTAAAAGCACCTGTAATAAATATAGCAGCTAGACATGCGGAGACACTGTCAATGGATAAATACTCCAAAGGAAGAGAAAGAAATGAAGCTATTAAAGAAATCAAAGACTGAATCTCACTGAAATACGTGTAGCAACAAAACCAGCCTTCACTATAGGTCGTTTCAAGCCTCCTTTATGAACCCCAGATTGGCTAGCCTGAAAATGCCCGAAAGAACCTGAATTGCACGTCAACAATTCAATTACACGCAAAACCACAGTATCTTGAAAATAATATAAATGAACTTGATCTTTAAGGAGGGATTTAGTTTGCTCCTCCCCATATGCCAGAAACCAAACATCACATATTTAGCTTCGCTTGCTCTTCCTGATGGAAAAGATTGCAATCACAGTGCAATACCTCAAGCCTTATAAAGTAGCAAGCAATAACTAGCCTGCTTAAAAAATCCTTCCGGATCCAAAATTTAGCAATCAACAACTGACCTGCTCCGTGGACAACTACGAAACTGCTCGACTCCAACAACTCTTGGTCTCTAAACTCATCCACATTGGGGGATATCTCCAACTTTCCACTTCTCTTGCTCCAATCCATCCCTGGCACCTTCGACGAAGAAGAACCCGAGATCATCACTTGCCTAAGCTGTGTTGCCACCATCTCAAGATGAGCCTCATTGATCTTCTCTAAATCATTTTTGCATGTGATAGCCGCTCCTCCTGTGCCGCGGACATGGCATATCATCATTTCTTAAAGCCAAATAAGAATCAAACAAGACATCCCCATCTCAGCTTTAAATTGGTAACCCCCTAATTGCAGCACCCTTGTTAATTAAAAGAAATCATCCACTGCTCTCTCCAATATCAAGAAACTGACAGTAGGTCAAGAAAGCATAACATTGTTTTTTGCACTTGTTATCGGTCTATGCACGTGTAGCTTCGCGAAGAACAGAGGTGAACCCAATGACTATACAACAAAAACAAGTGCAAATCTTGGCGCAAGAGAACTGATTGAGATGAATAGACGAACTTGAGGTGAGCATGACCGGGAAGAACAGGTCAGTCATCGCAAGAACATTCACGCAATGGATGTGTGAAGCGATCCATAATGTAGAAGCAAAATGGACAAAAAGAAAAGGAAGAAAACTGGAGGAGATGAGACGAGAGAAGAGGAGAAACCAAGTTTGACAATGCATCGGAGTGGTCTGACGAGGTTGGGGAGCTCCGATCGCTGCTGGTGCATCACTGTGCTCTTGGGTCTTCTTCTAGCTCTTTGCTTGCTAAAGGCGCTCTCTTTGTTCTTATTCCAGCTCTCTGCCTTCTTCCTCCGATGAAGACACTCTCTTTGCTGAAGTAAAAGTTCCCTACTTCATCGGTCCTTTGCAGTTAAAAAATGGAAAGCGAACGAGCTGACTCAAAAGTCAAATTCTTTATCAAGATCCGAGTTCACATGAATTTGAGCCCGTTGTAACGACAAATCATGTAAGTTCCCATCCGGGACACAGGTGTGACATAATCGACGGCTGTGGTTATCTCGGATTAACCCATCCGGTAGCGGGTTAAAAAAGATCATTAAATGAACAAACCACAAACCTAGGAGGAGATGCCGACCCTCGTGTTCACTGTTCTAGAGTTCCGCATATGAAGCTAGAGAAGAGTAAAAGAGTAAGCTTTACAGTTCCGGCAGATTCGGTTCGATATGCTAAACTTCTTTTGGAGAGGGAGAGCTAGAGAAATGAGAGAGATGTTGGATTTCTCACACACAGCATTAATGTACTGACTGATATTTTTCTTTTTCTTTTTCTTTTTTATTATCCAGCCACATTGAACTTTAATATCAGATTTATTTCGATTACGAAATCGTGTTTGGTAGCACGCACGTAGTTCCTAGATGATATAGTTTATTCCTTATATGGTGTTTGATATGATTTTCCCCGTAAGAGATATATGTATTAGTTTACATGATTTAATCGTCTCACCAGAAAATCAAATAATTTTTTGTGTTGAAATATCCCGCGTCGGTTGACGATAAAATGATTTATTCTTTTAATATACATGTAGTCTCCTTTTATCTATTAACTTAAAGTTTTTGTTGGACTTTCTAACACGCGATATCAAAACTAAAGTTCTACCTCTTTCGCAAATGCGCGTCAACCCCGTTAGTCGTATTTCAAGTGTTACACGTGTTATTCCTAATCCGACTGTTTAAATATCTCACATCATTTGACTAGATTAGGCTTATATAGTCTTTGTATACGGTTGTCTCCCTTCACTTATCATTAAAATCGAAATGAAAGGAGCCCAAGTTAAGTGGGGGAGTGGCTTTCCTAATGAATGATTATTATTGAGTTGATTGTCACTCTCTGGCTACCACTCTCCTGACAGTGCCTTCAGATATGTGGATCTTTGAATTGGATCACACAATGAGCGCCATCTCGATGGAGGCCATGGACTTTAGTAGACCACCATAAGGTGATCGCTTCCTTAAGCAGCGGTAATCAATGACATGACGGTCCTACTAGATATTGATGCACAATAATTTCATCTAGTCATGTATCAAATTATAACATATAAATCGTATTAGATTTAAATCAAATTCGATTAGATAATCTGAATTGCAACAGGCAGCTTTGAGAGCAATTCCGCGAAAGTTTTTTTTTTTTTTTTTGGGTAAGTCTTGTCAATAAATGAAAAAAGAAAAGAAAAGGAAAATCAGGGAAAGATGTCGTCTCCAAGACTGGCGGTAACGCCGTCATTTTATATCATCTCATCGAAAACCTTAGCTGTCCAAACCAGATTGTCCCTTTTGTCAACG
The DNA here is from genome assembly GCA_029784005.1 of Lenwebbia sp. NSW1173648. Lineage (NCBI taxonomy): Eukaryota > Viridiplantae > Streptophyta > Magnoliopsida > Myrtales > Myrtaceae > Lenwebbia > Lenwebbia sp. NSW1173648. The sequence goes on from JARCGZ010000011.1 coordinate 7,520,119, forward strand.
GGGTCACCAATTTTCTCGAAAACAAACAATATGCAGTTCTTGATCTATCTATTAAACAGAAAAAAGGAAAAATGAAAAAAGAAAAAGAAAAAGAACTCATGGTCTCTCCCTAGAGAGAGAGAGAGAGAGAGAGAGACTTGCAGTTGCAGGTGAGTGGCGTGGACTTTCTTTCTTGTACTGATTTCGCAGTTCAGATCCTGAAACGCTCGCCCAAGACAGAAAGACAGCGACCCAATAACACAGACGCCGACAAACTTCGATTGCCTACTTTAGAAGAAGAAGGAGAAGAAGAAGAAGAAGATCATCAGAGAAACGAGGAGAGAGAGAGAGAGAGAGAGAGAGATTTTCTTCCTTTCTTGTCTTTGTTCGCCAAGTATGGCGGCGAACGAAAAACCGCCACAGTCGTCGTCATCAGCGTCATCGGCGAAGCCTCCCACGCGGCCCACCATCACTCTCCCCCCGCGCGCCTCCATGGACACCTTCTTCTCCAACGGCGCGGCCGCCTCCGCCGGGGGACTCGGCCTCGGCCCGGGCTTCAGCCCCGGCCCGATGACGCTCGTCTCCAGCTTCTTCTCCGACTCCGACGAGTGCAAGTCCTTCTCCCAGCTACTCGCCGGCGCCATGGCCTCTCCCGCAGCTCACCGCCCGCCCTCCTCCGCCGGAGAGCCCGCTCCCGCTCCCTCGGTCGCAGGCGGCGACGGGGAGTTCCGGTTCAAGCAGAGCCGGCCCGAGGGTTTGGTAATTTCGCCGCCACCTCCCCTGTCGCCGCTCTTCGCGATGCCCCCGGGGCTGAGCCCCACCACGTTGCTCGACTCGCCGGGGTTTTTCTCGCCGGTAACTGCAACTATCTCACATTTTCTGCTTTGAAAATGGTCGTTTCTAGTTTCAGTTTGTCACTGTTATTTACCGTCAAGCTATAAATTGTATTGTTTGCTTCTGCTTAAATCAAGCTTTATCGAGGAATCAAGTGTAGAGAAGACTTTCGTATTGTGCTGGACTTGGAAGGACACAATAATAAACTGAACAGAGTGGAGATTTCGTAAGAGAAATGATTGGCAGTGAATGAAATGCTTCAGGATTGCTGTAAGAGCTGTTACTTCCAATAAAGGAGGAGGAATGTTGCTGCTGAACTTCAAATTATAAGCTTGAGTGCCGAATTTTTCCGGAAAACTTCAGTTTGTTAGGTTGGGCTACGTGAAGTGTCGTAATTGTATCGTGATTTTATTGAGTTCTGACATTGCTTTTATCAAAAGGAGCGACTCGGAAGTTGGTCCATACTGTTTGTTTGTTGGTAATTACTTTATGATTGCCAAGTTACCAACTTTAAATATACTCTTGCCAAATTCTCCATGAGATACTATCATAACACCAAGAAAATGCTTTCTGATTATGATTAGTTCCAGTGCGATGTTATCTGAAACGGTTTCTTAATCTATTCATTTATGTTTTACTTTTTTAACATCTATTTCTTTAATAGGAAATATGAGTGGAAGAATCGTCCAAAGCACAAGCTGTACAATGATCTCCATGAACGCATTTGTCAGGGCTAGTGATATTATTTACCGTGTAATAGTGTCTGTCTGTCTGTTTGTGCTGGGGAATAGTCACTTTCTACTCAAAACCGCAGCGAATTCTAAACTTCACTTTCTTGATCATTAACCTTATAAAACTCGAACCTGAAAATTTCTTTAGTGAATGGTAATGCTTCCATGGCCAAATGAAATCTCCTCTTTTTTTCTGTTTGCCTCTTTTCGTGACGTTATGTTTTTCTTTATGGAAAATCTTGAAAAGTAAAGTTTCCGTTGGATGGACGATTCCAAAAAACCAGAGCAAGGGAAGTCATCTGGCATGTAACTAACTATCATGTTGTTATGACTTTTTCTCCTATTAGGGGATTTTATCATTGTGGATATTGTTATATATTTGTGTTAATTTCCTTTGTCCTTGATTGAACTCGTGCCTTGATTGCTTATGTTGAATTGTATGTAAGCTGAACTCCAATTTCAATTATTTGAAGATCTCTAGACAAGTTTGGATTTTGAGCTTAATCTTATTTGAAGATATCTAGATTCGGTTTTCTAGCGGTGATATTTATCTGCAGAGTTTATGAGATGTGTAGGGGCCTTTTGGAATGTCGCATCAACAAGCCCTGGCACAGGTCACTGCTCAGGCTGCACAAGCCCAGTCCCTGATGCATATGCAAATTGAATATCCGAACTCAGCATCTGCAGCGCCTGCAACATCGCTGGCACAGCCAATGTTCCAGCAGGCACCATCTTTATCAGATGAGAAAGTTGCAATGCCCGAATCGGAGTTATCGCAGTCCGATCTGAGAACACAACCTCCCTTGCAAGTAGATAAGCCAGCTGATGATGGGTACAATTGGAGGAAATATGGGCAGAAACAGGTTAAGGGTAGTGAATTCCCAAGGAGTTACTACAAATGCACGCATCCCGACTGCCCCGTCAAGAAAAAAGTTGAGCGTTCTCTTGACGGCCATATAACAGAAATTATCTATAAGGGACAGCACAACCATCAACGTCCTCTAAATAAGCGCGGAAAAGATGCTGGGACTGCTAGTGGTGGTGATTCACATGTTCAGGAGCATCCAAAATTTACTTCACATGTTCAGAGTGGTGATTTTAACCAATTAAAGGATGGCGAACCTTCTAATTTAATGCTTAGAAAGGAGCAGGAATCTAGCCAACTAACTCCCGAGCATTTGTCTGGCACGAGTGACAGTGAAGAAGTTGGTAATTCTGAGTATGGAGCAGAGGAAAGATGTGAAGGTGAACCTGAACCCAAAAGACGGTATAATTTCAACAAGGGCATCTTTTTCTGATGCTTATAAAGTTTAAGTCCCTATCTATTCTAATACATAATAAATTTCTTCCATGCAGCAACATGGAAGTCAGGGTTGTGCAGTCTGCTGCTTCACTCAAGGCTGTAAGTGAACCCAAAATAATTGTGCAAACAACTAGTGAAGTTGATCTTCTGGACGATGGCTACAGATGGCGGAAATATGGGCAGAAAGTAGTCAAAGGGAATCCTTATCCAAGGTGATTATACGCTCCTTCTTGATGGTTAGAAGCTGGATGCTATAACTAGAAACCTAATATTCTGATTCTGAGAATGTAAAGCAATAATCTGGCTTGGGTTTTTGTTGGTCGTCCTTCAAGGATATATCGATGTAGATGGTAGCTCGAACTTTGAAAGAAACAATCTAATCTGACTCCACTATCTACCTTTGGCAGAGCAGAATTGCTCACTATGCTATTACTTGGAGCTGTCCGTGACATATTTATGCTTTGCTGTTGTGGTTTCTTGACCTCTATCACCAATTGAGATGGTCTAAAATTGTCTGCACCTATCAGCATTTTGAAAAGGTTTTATCGTTTATGTGATATACTGATTTCAACTGGTAGATGATGCAATATTAATTGTTTCTGAGAGTGTTCAATATTTATATATCTACTAGGTGAACCTGAAGAAGGAAAATCTGTGTTTTCACTGATAGAAGGCTTATGCAATACATTGGCTTTTTGTTAATTCTATAACAGCATTTATGCCTTTTCTTTTACATGTTTATGTTGCATGCATGTAATAACGATGATATGGACATATACGCCTACGCTACTACACATATTTTAACATTGATCTTTTATCCTTGAGTAATGGAAATAATTTGTCGATTGTTCTAAGGTAATGAATTTAACAGTTGTTTATCATACATGGTGATGATTGAAGCCGCACCAAAGCACCATTACTATTTTCCTAATCACATCTTTAGATTGGTAATGTACTAAAAAATGACAATTGCATTGAAGGTAATAATGACATTTATGTCGTATTTAGATATAACCAATGCGTATTACTTTTTCTCTATCTTGCATGCATAGGTTCTGTGTCCTGCCCAAATACTTAAGTATCAAGCAAATCAGTGTCATATTTCATCGAAAAGTTTTGTCTCCTAACAATAGAACATAAGCACTTGAAGGACAAAATGTACTACTTCCTTTTATGACAATCTTTTGGATTCTTACTCTATAAGATATTAACAATTCAAAATTCATCAACTGCAAATTTAATATAGCTCGTTACGTAGGCCAGAGTAATAACTGCAATTATTTAATAGGTAAAGCTCCCATGTATTGTTATTACCACATGTTTTTAATACCGCGCACAAAAACTCAGCTTTGATTTTGGTGTTACTGATTGCTGAATCATTTGCCTTTTAGCATCTATCATCCACATTTTTCCATAGTCACCTTCTTTTGCGATATCTCCCTTACTACCAGCACTTCAGAAGCGCAATTGCAGCCACCGAAATACCATAGAAAAAGAAAAGATCCAAGATCACAATTGGCATTAGATATTGCAGGATTTTAATTGAATTAACATTTCTGAGGTTGAAGTGAGTATCTAAGATACTGTGCTGTTCTTTTAAATGTAAATTACGAGGCGATAAGCAACCAGATTTACTGTTTGTAATGTTGTATGTCGAAAAGACGTGTTCTTCTGTATTTAAGTCGATCAGCATTATTGCTGTGGACGCTATAATACTCTCTTTACTTTTTAAACGTGCAGGAGCTATTACAAGTGCACGACTCCTGGATGCAATGTTCGTAAACATGTGGAGAGGGCTTCAACTGACCCAAAGGCTGTCATTACGACGTACGAGGGTAAACACAATCATGATGTACCGGCTTCCAGAACCAGCAGCCACAGTATTGCCAACTCTAACATACCACAGGTCAGGCCACATCACACAGAAGGCAATAGGCGCACTTCAAGTGGCACGACAGATTTCGCGAATAGGCCGATAGCACGCCTACTTTTGAAAGAAGAGCAGATAACATAAACTTTTCTGCTTTTGGGAATATGACAGAGCATGAACAGTAGTCAACAAAGTGCATCAATGGGGAAAAAGGAAAAAAAAAAAAACCAAGAGCTTTTCAGTGATGAGGCCCAATTTATTGTCTGCATTTTGTGGCCATAATTTTGTTCAAGGCCGAGTGCTCCGCTTGATGATATAGACCAGAAAGAGGGACAAATGGAAAGGAGCCTGTTTCGGGGCGAGCTTGCGATGCGTTGTTGTATGGGTAACTGCCGAGGCAGGGCGTGTTGTATTCAAATTACTTTCCCTACCCTGCATTCTTTTGTACATGAAGATACAATAGTGATGCTTTATACAATACATCAGGTTGTACTTTATAATATTACTTCTTGTGTGTTTGTTCTTCCCATACCAATGGAAATTCTTTGGACAGGTTGATGCTTGCTTAGTTTGAACAAGTTGATGTTGTCTCAGACTATTTGCCTTCAAATGGGAAATGATATACACTGCCATACACTTAGAATACGAGGAGGCAACTTCTTTTTGAAAGAGCTTTTTGTCAGCTGTGTTGTCCTTCAATGTAGGAATTAATCTTCAGGACACTACAAATGAGTGAATCTCGATAATTACACACACCACCCATTATTGGAACGTGCAAAACATCTCTCTTTACAACTTCAGAACATGATATAGCTTTTACTGCTCTAACTCCCACTTTCGTGGACTGCATCTTACAAGGGTAGGATTTGCATTCGTTATCAAGAATCTTCATTGATCATTGTCAACATGAACCCGACTGTTCCGGCGAAAGTTTATGCATTTTTTGAAGGTTTTCTGATGGTGGCCATATCCATCATGTCGATTTGGCTACTGAAATCATTCGAATTTGCAGTATTAGGAGCCATCTCAATTCTAAGAGTGATCCTGGAGAATGCATTCGCCTTAATGTTTTACAGATGGATGGTCAGCTATTATGGTCCAGAATAATCACAGATTTCTAAAGTTGAAAAGCAAAGCACTGATTAGGATCTCTTGAGAGTACAAAAAGAATGAATTCAATTTTATTCAAGAACACATCCCGGCACGACTATTGGCGGATATGAAACACTTGCGTTGAAGCATAACGTTTTCTGCTGTTTTCATCCTTCCTCGTCTTTCGCTTTCTCTGAAATTATTTACCAGTTGATAGAACTGCTCTCGATCCCTCTGCGCTGATGTAGTGTGTGCTCTCTGTCATTCGAGAAATCAACCTTCATCAAGGGTCACTATCGTCGGTATTTGGCCATGATTCACGAAATCGATCTTATTCAGACGCACGCAGCACAAAACTTGCTCGGGAAGCTCCTCTGGTTTCTGTGCCTGTCAACCAAATCCAAAAACTTGATGGTAACTGAACATGACAGTTGACAGATGAAAATCACATAGCGAGCTAATGTACTTATTAAACGGCCAAAAGCTGGGTTCCATTTGTCTATAGCTGAAGAAAAATTAAAGGGCCGTATGTATCACTCATCTGGTATTTAATATGAGCTAGCTAACTAAGCATGACATCAAGGTGAGAAGGCAAGGTTATACCTGTATGGTTAGACCCAGATCGAGAATCCCATTCTTTAAACGATCTCGAAAAGCTTCTAATCCTTTCCTAGATATGTAGCTGAACCGATGTATATCAAGGTCAATCTCAAAATAATTAGGTCCCTGCAAGATAAAGACATTGACTAGCATATAAGATACCGCCGACATTCTAAAGATCAAGTAAAATGAACAGTTGTAAGGTGATTTGGGAAACAATGTGACAGACTCTAGACAACTCTCTTCCAGAATGGCTCGAGTTAGGATGCCAAAAAAAAAAAAACGAGAATCGTAATCTCAATGAAGTATGCACGAAGAATACATAACCCTCAGTTACCTCGAAGAAATTGTGTTGTGGGCGCGAGAGAACAGGCTTTTCATTATAAGCATGTAAAAGCTTCCTTTCTGCTGAACTTAGTTGAAGGTCCTCTGGTTTGACCACCCCGGCCATGATCTTCAGCCTCTCTCTAAAAGGAACTAAGTTCTCCTTTGCAAACCCTTTAACTTTTTCCGTTTCGTCTGCAACCAATCTCTGCATTAGAAACCAATCTTTGCTGTTATGAATCACAAAACAAGAAGACGATGCCATAAAGTTCGATAACATTTTTAGTTTCTTTTGCATCATTCAGAATGCTAGAGGAATGGACAGGTTATGTTTCGTCCAAGTGACGGATGGTCCGAGACATTGACAGTAACGAAGGGAAGGAAAGTGTTCCATCAAACTAGATAAACCTCATAAAGTTCAAAACTGAGTTGAGTTCATTTCAAATGATTGTGTACTCAGTACCTGGTAACATAATTCAAGGATATGGCAAGCAAAGAAAGGGAAAAATATGGCAGAATATTCAGATGAAGTTGTCTGTAACAAGAAAAATTTGCAGTGATTGCCTACCTTGATGCTATCTTGAAACTGACAAGAAATATCTGCATCGATATTATCAGATACTTCGAAATATAGCACAAGACTCATTCCTTCCCCATCATTATCGCCGAACATGGTTGTGGGGTAGGTTGGAAGCTGCAGGAAAAAAGAAGAAACATTTCATCTCGACTGCTCGAAAGAATTTTGACTTCTGAACAAAATGAAAATGATAAGTCTCACCAGAAAATAGACCATCATACTCAGTAAAATCCATGCATTGTGCAGGATACCATAATCAAGAGAGAGAGAGAGAACCTGTATATTAACTATTAGAAGAGAGGGCAATGTGTCATGCCCTTTGACAGAGGGAAGATCGAGGTGTTGAGCAATATGATGTATCTTTCGCGGGCACACATATAAGTCAGCCCCAATGGGCACATAAGGGCTGAAATCTGGAGCTGGAAATTTCCTTTTGTCCCTGCAATTTTTGCGCGGGATAGCAAGAATTAAGATAGTGAATTGAGAACAAAGTGTACCCAAAGCAAAAATTACGACAGCAGACTTGCTTTTGCGAAAAGTTTAGCACTTGGCAGAAAATCCAATTCAAGAAACATGCCTGAAATAATTCTCTCCACGGAGTTTGAAGACCGAAGGCGAAACTGCAGACCAACTTCCTGCACTTGGCTTCTCTTCTTTTGAACATGGTAATAGAAGTCCCGCTCTGGGCCTATATACGAACCTCTCCGACGTGCCTGCGTACCAATTCATAACATTTGAATTCTAGTATAGTCCATTAATGCATGAAAGCTACTCTACTCATAAGCACTGCATTACTCAAATGAAAAGTACATTAACCAAATCGGATGGTGATACTGAGAAAATTTATTTAAGAAAGCATCTCTGATTATGCTGAGAAAACCAAGAGAAACATAAACTCAGAGAAAACAAAATTGAAAAGCTTCAATTAAGCTTATAATAACCAAAGATCCATGCTGCTTTGCTCAAAAGACTTTGTTCCACAATGAGCCAGAAGATCGGACTTGGAAAGCCGATACTTGAATTTCACATATTCACAACAATACGTTTGAAAATGTCTATCATCAAATGCAAGTATCGCATCAAGCAGTAGCCTTTGGAGCTCAGAAAAGAATCGGGAGAAAGTATTATGAACTTACAATACTCAGTAAAGGTTTCTTCTCCATCACAGGATTTCCTCTTGAGAGACAACAAGATAACTCTCGACTTCTTTCGTTGCATTTCTCTGGGATCACGTACACCTCCATCTACTTTTACATGACTGTCATAAAAGCCCTCATATCTACGCCCTGCATCTATGTAGTGCAATTCACTATCGTACTGAAGAACTTGACCACTCGGCATAGCCCCGGTGGCATTACCTACTGAAGGAAAACCATCTGTAACCAAACAAGAGAAGAAAACAGTCACACATTGGTCATGAAGTCGACGGATTGAACTGTACAATGGCCTCATCAAGAAAAGAACCATTACCTCCATGTAAACTAATGAAGTCATCGTCTGAATCGGACTCTAGGATACTGACAGAGTCAAACCAAGCTTCTTCCTGGCATATACCTTCATATAATTGAACTCGAGTGAGATGGTATGGTTCTTGCAATCATCACATTTTCAGAAAGGAAAGAAATGATACCAAAGCCTAGCCAAAACTAATAAAGGATGCAGTGTAGGATACAGTAGACGTAATGTTCAACATCTCAAATTTCTTCATTTATGCAACTTCAATGAGATATACATTGAAAAGGTAGGGATTCATATCCCGAAATGATCTCTGTCGAGCACATTTAACATGAGAAGCAATAAGTGAGCTTTTCAAGTAGAGAGAGAGAGAGACAGAGAGAGAGAGAGAGGATAGTACCGTTTTCATCAATTTGACTATGGTTCCATTGCAATTGAGTTAAGTGCAACTTCATGTTGGACATGTCTGATCTTTTGCAAGCTGTTGCGGCACCTTTGTCGAAATCCAGATGAACAAACTCGCTCGTGGAAATATCTCTCACATGATTTCCGGCATCGCTCTTCCTTATAGGCACATCGACAACGGAACTGCATATCTTTCGGTTCCATTTCCCAGGTCTTCTAAAGTATCTCCTCCGTGTCTTAACTTGCTTATGTGTGGTTGAAACACAGCCACCCATTATGATTCCTGTGTTCTATAAACTTGTGTTACCATGCATCGGGTGGGCTTGTATTTCCTACTATCTACCTCACAAAGTGGGCATATATCTGAACTGGGAAAAAGAACCTCCCCTGTGTTGCAACGGCAGATTTACAGAGGAATTAATGTCCGCTGTTCTTAAAAAACATATCAAAGAGAATCTTTGAACTGGATATATAAGTTAAAATTTCTTTTTCTCTCCATCATGGCTTTAGCATTCAGCAAAAAATCGCGATGATGACTTTAATGCAGCTAATAACATCGAATCAAGAAACAAACCAAACACGAAAAAGAAGTAACTTAAAAACAGAGGAATCTCCCCCGAAACAATTCGGTATTACGAGTTTACAATTATTGAGTCATGGAGACCACTTAGAAGATAGCAAAGAGCAAAATTAATATTGTCCAAGTGCACTCTTTGTCAATTTAACAACTTACTAATCATGTTAAAATGCACGGGCAGATTGACCTGCAAACTCCTGCTATAAAATGCAGGGAACTGCCAAAGTTTCTTATGACTTGCTTGACACAGCACGAGGGAAACATCGATTAAAGAGGTGATCCATTCTTCACCGTCTATGAGATTAATCAACCCAAGGATATCTCTAGATGTGATAATGTTTCTTCCAACTAAATTTTATGTAAATCATCTTCAAATTACGTATTATGAGGGATAAAGTACTCACCTTTGAGAAAGACACATACCAGAGTATTTGTCTTTGTCCTCTCATAGAGCAAAGCTTCCTAACCCAGTTTTGGAAGGAGGCATTCTCATTGAGTGTCACTCATTGCACAACCATACTCAACTCCTTCAAACGCAACCATACAAGATAAGAACACACGCAGTGAAACTCAAGGTACACCCTGCTACAGAGATTGCTCTCCAACCAGAGGAAAATAAGAAAAGAAGAGGATCCAAACAATCGCCAAATTCAGACCGAAATTAACAAAATTTCCTCCTAAGGCAGCATGCAACAATCAAATCTGAGCCAGAAAGAAAATGAGAACAATCACATAGAAAAATGCCAGGAAGATAGAAATGAATCTCAATGGAAAAGGATGGTCCAGAGACAGGCAAAAAATTGAAGAACTACCTAAGCAACAAAGAAATGAGCAGTAACAGGTCATTGTCATTCCCACAAGGAACAAAGAAATTATTTGGCATGTGCCATGTGTAACACCTTTAAACATAGTCAAAGAAAGTGAGATAAACTGCTTAAATGTACAAACGAACACAATATGATCAAGCAGAGAGAGCACAGCACTCAGTTAACTGGAAACTTCACCTCAATATCATCATACCATAGGCTTAGACACATGCAGAGAAAGAGCGAGAGCACGTTACAATGGCTAAAGCCAAAAATTTTAACCTCGGGAGAAAAATCCCAGATTAAAGAGCCCAAAATTTCCGCCAGCATTCACATATTGACCACCAAAAAGTCCTCCTTCATATCATGGACACCCACCAAACAAGACAAAAATCAATAAAAAATGAAATCGCAAGAACTATAGCGAGTCAGCAAAGTTGGCCTCCTTTTTGCAGATACATGCAAGAGATGTAACATTCTGAAGAAAAAAAGAGGGTTCTCAATTGCCCAGAGAAACAAGAAGAAAAAACTTTTGGGGTCGCAGGAACAATGAAAACACCATGGAAGAAGATATGAAAATGCAAAAAAGAAAAAGAACAAGCAAACCTGAGGAGAGTTCTGACATGCAGGAGAAGAGAGAATCAAAACCCCAGATGTTTTCCCTCTCTGAAACCTCTCTGAAACTGCAAGCAAAAATTTCAGAGAGAGAGAGAGAGAGGAGGTGATGTGATCCTAATTCACAGTGTCCGTCTCTCTCATCCAAGGCTTTTGGGACATGGGTGGGTGATCTTAGCAGAAAATCTGCGTCCCTCTTCCCTTCCCCCACGTGCACTCATGTCTCGCCTGAGGAAGAAAGAAGAACCGCCATGGCCTTGCCTCTCTCTCTCTCTCTCCTTCCTCTTTATATGATCCGCTACATCATCCATGTATGGTACTTTTGCTATTATTATATGACCATGTAACTCGTCGCGCGAGTTCTCACAGTGTAAACTCAAGAACGAACTGGGGAGGCGCCAAGCATTCAACTGGGAAGCACGTTCATTGGCTGTGAACCGAACTCACTTCTTTTGCTGGTTGGCTCGGAAGGAGAACGTCCGACTTTGACTTTTTCTCAGATTTTTGTGTGGGGCATGAGGGAGGAGACTTTTTAAAGCCTTTCACATAAGAACACGGTCGCATGTTCCTTTTTCATCGTATGTATGCGTAGTTCGGGACCATATAGTAACGCGGCATATCCACAGAGGTTACAAGTTAGGTAATTAGAGATCACAGAATACGTTCTATGTTTCAAAAGTTCAAGATTGATTGGCGCGTGATTGGTTCCGGGGTTTTGAACTATATCCATCGTGCGCATTGCGCCATGTGACATAATCTTCAGACAGATCTATACGAACTAAATCGATACGGGAGGCTTATTGGTACGTTATCCAGTGCTTGCCCACGTAGCGTGGTGGGCGACGACTCGACCTCCCCTGCAGCAATCTTTCGCCGGAAAGGGTATATTGGAATTTCGCACCAAGGTTAAGGACTGAATTGGCAAAATCGAAAAATTTGTGATCGAATAGGCATCCGTGTAATAAATTTCGAAACGGTAGGTTAATTCTCCCTTGGTTCTAAAAAGCATAGGATTCATGTAACTATTACATCTTTTGTAGCGGACAATTTAAGTTAACTCTTCTGTTAATTCTAACATCCTTTTGTGTTGATGATCAATATATGCCACGATTAATCTTGAGGGAATGGCGTTGGGGAAATTTCAATTTGAGGACATCACTATCTACCGTGACGTTTGGTTGTATGCACTTGACTGATGAGTCGGCCCGTCCTCTGAAGTCAACTTAGGTAGCTTTCCATATTAATTTGCTCTCCCTATTTCCTCCACTGTATTTTCTTCATTATTATTATTATTTTAACTTTAGTTTTCAAAATGAGGAACAATCTTGGAAATTGATTTGTGGAAAAAATTCCTTTTTTTATTTTTCTTTTCTTTTCCCTTATTTTTCTTATTTCCCTTTGAATTTCCTGCCGGCGGGATCTGCGATGTCAAAAGAAAAAAAGGGAAAAAAAAAAGAAAAATCAGAAAACCTTTTAAACAATTGCAAAAACCATCCACATTAGCTTTAGTCGTTCAACTGCAATTTCCGACTAATATTGGCCAGAAGTACTACACTGACAAATTATCAAAAGATTTAGGACTAAATTGATAAAAAAAAAAAATTATGACTGAATTAACCGCCATACATCATGTTTGGTGCTTTTTTGGTACTACTCCTGATAGTAAAACCATACAATTTTTGAACTTGCACATTTAAAAAGTTCTAGAGCAGTATTAAAAGCTAAATACATCTTTCTACTGCTTTTCAACTTAAAAATACGGGAAGAGTCATATTTTCCTTCATTCTTAATCAAAAGGAGCTCCTTCCAACTTGACTTTCAATTGGTGGGAGAATTATCAAAAAAGTCATAAATCTATAGCAATTGTACAAATTCAGTCAATTTTTTTTTTCCAATTAAATCCTAAACCATTTACAATTTGCTAGTTCAGTCCATTTGGCCGATGGTGCCGACGTGGCAAATTTTTAATAATATTTAAAATATTTAATAATTTTTCTATCTTTTTATTTTATTTTATTTTCTTTTCTTTTGGGTTTTGGCCTGCAGGAAGCTGCCGGCAAGGGCCAGATCTGGGCGAGGGTCGCGAGCCCTTGTCCAGCGGCAGGTGAGGGCCGCGAACCCTCGCCGCGATTGGGCGAGGGTCATCGCCGGCCCTCAGCCGGTTAAAGAGAAAAAAAAAGATGCGACTGAATTGGCACAATTACAATAAGTTTAGAAATTTTTTGGTAATTTTCCCCCCAATTGGTAGGTTACAAATTTGGACATCGCCCGCAATTCTTCTTAAATAAATTTAGATGCGACTGTTGTCCATACTCGTAATCCACCAACGGCTTCTCCCCGATCGAGACAGAGGAAACGCGGTCAAACATGAAAAGGCAAAGTAATAATGAGTTGTAGGCTTAGGTTAGTACCAAGTTTTCATTAGAGCTTGCAATCGGGCAAGTTGGGTCGGTTCCAAATTGGTGTGACATTGGACGTGGCCGATAGAGGAACGAGAATCGAATCAAAGACCCAAGTTAACGGTAGAGGAAAGGGACCTCTATATGGAGTTTGAGCGCTTTGCCGGCACCACTCCATTCTCCGATCACAAACCATCTCGGAATCGAGTCGTTACTTGAGTTTTTAACCCGTACCTTAATATCTAATCCATGAGGGTAACGTAACACTTTACAGGTACGAAATTCGCGCGAGACGGACATAAAAGGGTCTCTCCATCATAGCAGAGAGGCAAGGATCTGAATTCTTTGGTGCTCTTGTCTTTGTTCGGTTCCTAAACTTTAGTGATTGACGATGGCTCTTTACCAAGAGAATCATCAATTTATGTATACACGTCCCACTCGATCCACCTAATGACCCCCAATTTTGGTTTTTAAACGAATCACAACACATAAAGAGACAAATCGCCCTTCGCTTGAGCTCTCATCTAACTCAAGACCGTCTTGTCAATGAGAGAAAGATGTCGACCCTAGTTTCAATTCCCCACAGATTCCTCGTTTCTTAAATCTCTTCTGCCACCAAACTTTGACACCACGAAGTAGAAATTTTAGCAAAATAATATATATATATATATATATATATATATATATAGGCATGCGAATCATGTTCTTCCAAAGAAATTGAGGAGGTGGGACTTTTGAGGTCGTTCAAATAGTTAACCTTGACAAGTATTTTATGTTGATTAAACTCGAGTGGCCTAACTTTTGTGGAAGTTGTCAACGGGGTAGCGAGTCAATAGGATCGTCATGACGACACACCAAATTTAGTTCAAGAATCAATCCGTAAAGAAACTCTTTGTACTAGCAACACATCTCTCGATTAGGTTCGCCGTGGTCTCGTACCTGAACCCTATCAACCGAATTGGGTACTAAACCAGTGAATTTTGTGGTCCACCCAACTACATATGACTATGGTTTGGTATGTGGCCGAACAAGAGTGTCTAATGAACAAATGATTGATGGAGAACCCTAGGCCCAATCTCAGTTTGTGGGAGATAACGTGTCTTTCTAATGTGCAATAGTAGCAATCAAAGGTTGTCCCTTTTCAGCTGCTGATTTTTCAGTTCACAAAGATGCTCTCTTGATGTTTAATGGGACTTGATAGGTGCTAGGGAGGGCATGGGACACCGCTTACAAGTTATGATTGTACGTGATTTTGTAATGTAAGGACTTATTGATTTTGATGTATCGAAAACTGAAATTAATGTAAGTTTTTCAAATTATTAGTTAGACGTTCCACATCATGTCCCTAACACATTGGCTAGACTCTAGAAGAGCTTTTCCTAAGTCGTGATCCGAACCTAGAGTAGCACCATATTAATGTTTTCCATTAGGATTGGCAATTCAGCTTAGCATACATTAGGATTAGCAATTCAGCTCAGCATATCATATCCGTTTTTGTGGTTCGGTCAATTCGTGTTAGCATCCAAATGTCACAATTTTGGTTTAACGCGACAAAAATAATTTATTACTTATTACGAGCAAAATGCAGTAATTCGCGTCAATATGCGACTTGAGTGTATCATGTCGAACCTTATTCTATTTTTCTCTTTATACTTCGCATAACTAATCTCGTGTCGCGTGTTATTAGGTATATGAGTTCCGTCAAATGTTACCAATCCTATAATTCCAATGATCTGGGTAACTATAAAGAGGAGGCCAAGATTAGAGTTTTGGACTATTGAGCATGATAAGTTAAATGAAAGTCAGCATCCTAGGGTTTAGTGCGAGTGACTTTTAAGCTGTCTTCCGTCGACCTTCTTTACCTCCTTTTCTTAGGGGATGAATTCCTACGTACGAACGATGAAAATGTCATCTCCACTCCTTCTTGCCAATGAGCTTTAGCCTCGTCGGTCCAAACCCATCGTGAGAATAAAACCTAATGGGGTTGGAACAAAAACGATAATCGACGCTATAAACTAGTGCGAGCGCATAAATTCATGTCTCCGTCTAAAAGCAAACTCAATCATGAGAAGAATCTCTCTTCCGTATTCTAAGTCGCTATTATATCAGGATCAATACGGGACCAAATCCACTGATTGATATTCTCATCGTTCTTTAATGGGTCTTGGAAGGAGTAAGTGAAGAGTCGTCGAAGAACCCAGATTTGTATAATGGTTAGTTCGTTCTAGACGGGTCGTGGAAACCCTAAAGAACAATGGGACAAGAAGCATGTATTAATATGTTTGAGCGTATTTGATGTGGCCATTGATGAGTTAAATTATGCCAAACCCTAATCATTGTGTTGTGGGAAACAGCTACAATACCACTCCCCCACGAGGTCCAACAACTTGTTCCCCCTCGGCTCCAAGGACGCACCGACGCTACGACCTTTCTCACCAACTCCATGAAAGGTGTCCATGCTCTACCACTTTGATACATAATGTTAAAGTTCTTGTGTCCATTGGTCGTGGATGAATCTTTAATTGGGGTTTTTTTGGCCTTTCTTTTGTTAATAATGGGGGGGCAAGAAACTTCTTGTCACATTCGAGTGTGATATTCCCCTCATTCACAAATCAGTTATTGTGTGTCGAGGCTTGGCGAATTCTTTCTGAAAATAGAGTGACGGGGTTCTCGCCTGCAGCAGCAGTTAACTTGAGTGACGAGAAGGGTACGTGCCAAGGACATGAAAGTCTCTCGAGAAGAACGGGGAGTTTGAAGTTATTCGAGCACTCGACGACTTGTTTCTTATGATCTCGCGTCTCTGAAAGATTTTTCAATTTGAAATGATCTCGGTTCCTTTTATTTGATAAACCCTAATGAATTTTGGAGAAGAAAAATTTGGTCAACCGTTGCATAAAAAAGTGGTTATTGGCGGAAGTCATCTTCTTTTCGAGCGAAAAATTAGGTACATTTAGACTTTCATCACTGACAAATTACCAAAAAAAAGGAGGATTTTTCCGTTCATATACAACCTGTGTGAATGAAATTATGTATATTCAAATGATTGTGCTTCCAAAATTGTCCCTTCATGCTACAAATGGCACTGTCCATATCAGCCTAATTCAAGAAAAAATGTTTAGTCATTGAGCGAATCCTTCATCAATAATGGTTGTTTATCTATCGCTGAATTTCACACTTAGACTTACCAAAAAGAAGTTGAAAGAGGGGCACAATTTGCAAGTTACAATGCACTAATTGAGGTCAATGGAGGGAGAGAAATCGCACGTCCAATTAGACTTTCTAAAGAGCATACGGCAAATTCTAGTCAACTATTTCACATTCTGTCCCTCCGACAAGAGAAAATGTCTGAACCTTTCATCAATCAACTAATCGGTGAGAGATCGAGGTGTGTACTCGTTACTGAAAACAGGTTCGATGGTCGGCCGCCGATTTTGGCTTGAAGAAGTCACGGATCTGCTTTTTGAGCGTGTGATCCATAACCTTGTTCTAGTGATTCGTCTTGTTAAGCTTGTTTTGTTCTGAAGTTGTCTGAAATTTATCTTAATTTGCAGTTGGACTGTGTTGTTTCTCTCTTGTATTTCTGTGAAAATGAATGAAATGTTACTTTGACCAATTAAAGAAAACTAATAGATGAGAGAATCGAACTCTTCTTCAATGTGATTCTATCATAATTTCTTTAGATGCCATGGACTGACTATCGAGCTAAGTCCTTTATTTGTAGTTGTGCTCAAGGATTGATCTATCATTTCGAAGACGAAATTGGAACCGAAAGGAAGCTATTTCAGGATGGCAGGGGGAATGCACGATAACACCAACTTCCTCGATCATATTCTATTCTTTGTCAGCTGAAAACGCCATCTTAATATCAAAGATTATGGATGTCGCATTGAAGCAGTCAAAGCCTTCACCGCGATTTTCCTTAAGCTTTACGACTTATCAATTGCTTAGATCACATTTCACAAAGGCTTTCCTCTTGGGACGTGCAAGACAAAGTACTTAAGCACTTGGTTTGGACTAAAAATCACATTCTTCTCGAGAACACGGGGTCTAGATGAAGGGAAACCGTTTATTCTCGGTGCTAATTATACTTCTAGACTCGCGCCATGAATTTGAAATAGGGTTTTATTTGGACTACGAAGCTAGCCATATGTAATTCATGGGCTAGAAATTTACCAATTTAAATTTAAATTTCTTTTTTAAGTAAGAAAACGGGGGCAAATCTCAACAGAAAGGATGGGTCTTGCGGCATTAACTTTGCGAAATTAATGCGGTGCGTGCTTCTTGAATCTCGAACTCGAGAGAAAGGGGTTGACTTTGACCGAGGACCGGACGTGAGAACGGGAGAAGCATTAAAGTCTGAGGCAGCCTGATCGATGCCAATCATTAATACGGCGTCGCTTCAGTATTAATGCGCGCCAATAATCATGGAGTTAATGTTAAAGATGGCACATGGCACTAAAGTTTCCATTAATGCTATTGGGATATGCAAAACATATAGTTTAATCAGTGCTTAAGAACTTTCACGCTCCTTCCCATGCACCAGTCCAAGCATTGAATACCCGAAAAAGGAGATTCAATTAGCACTCAGCCCTTGGTTGGTGTTGGTTCCTTCTAACTCTGCAAGACTGGCTGGAAAACGCATTGTCGGACTTGATTAATCGCTCTTTATTGTTCAAACTCAGGGATTCAACCAGCATCAGCTTATCCACTCTCGAGAGTGCCAACTATGCCTGATCGATCAATTCTAATTCTTTCTTCTTTGTTGCTGTTGTTAACGGATTTCTTGCTTTCGCTACGCCCCTTCGCTTCGGAACAGGTTCCGCGTTCATTTTGTTGGCAGGAAGGATCTAATCCATTCGGGGCTTTCAGGGAACCCAAAAACGAAGACTGCCAGCCTTAGTAGTTTCAAATAGGGCGTGCAGGTCTGCCCGATTCCGTTTGTTTCATGAAAAATAAATAATTTAAACAATATTTTCC
This sequence comes from Lenwebbia sp. NSW1173648, assembly GCA_029784005.1. Lineage (NCBI taxonomy): Eukaryota > Viridiplantae > Streptophyta > Magnoliopsida > Myrtales > Myrtaceae > Lenwebbia > Lenwebbia sp. NSW1173648. Next base: position 7,538,663 of record JARCGZ010000011.1, read on the forward strand.
CAAAAATTATATCGCTTATAAGAATGAATGAAAGAACAATATTTTCATCGTTTACGAAAATATTTAAACATAAATTGTTGTAAATGATGAAAATATTTTTGATTGGGTAATTATTCCAAATAATCATTTTTAGGAAAAATATTTTCGAAATCACTCATTTTCCGTGAAACAAATATAGCCCTAAACTCAATCCATAATCTTTCGGACAACAATGGAAAAAGCTTTTCAACCGATCAAGCTTGGCCGCCGAAAAGTGTAATAGAAAGGCTAGATCGATAGGTTATAAATGTGGACATCACCCGTGTCTATAACTCATAAACCATCAATCAGAGGCATGGTCGGAGGATTAGAAATGAGAGGGGATTCAATAAATCATGATAATTTGAGAAGCTAAGAACAAGGCCGCATGGCTAGTTGGGCCCTTGTAAGCCCAAGCCCATGCATTTACGTGCATTTGATCTGAGCCCACCACTTCCAGCATTCCGAAATGCCCTCGAGATATGTGGGGTGTATAGCCGGGCCGGACCGATTAATTTTTAGCTCGATCAAGTCAGTTGTATTTCAGTACGCGAGGAAACTCTCGAGACTTGGCGAATCGGAAAAAAAAAAAAACCGGAGAACATATACGCACGTGTTTCCATTCTAGCATCGAGTCTGTCCACCGCGTCATGCCCCCTGGATCGAGGCTTCTGGGGGAGTCGAAGGGGAACGCGGTTTTCGAATTTCACGAGTTAAGAGAGAGAAGATTTTCATGCATGTTTCGATAGATGAATAGTAAATAATGTTGATGTTTCAAGTTGTATAAGACCAGCAAAAGGATAGTGTAGCCTCTGAAACGAGTTGCTAACAGAGTTTGATTTAAGGTCAATCCCAAGCCCACGGCCCAAGAGATGGCCAATGAATTGGACATGTGGTTGATGTAACCTAGGACAAAGCACATTGGCGAGGTGATGTCTCAAGAAAGCATGAGGGAATCAAACTTAGGCCAAGTTGAGGTTATAATGAAATGATTTCCGGCCATTCTTCTGGATGGCCTCCTTTTGATAGAATCAGACGGGCAACCGTAGTCCGGTGCAATCCGCGAAGGGTCGGCTCGGGATATCATCGATCTCCGATGCAAGAAAACGGAGAACCTCAAGAGTGGAGAATTGGAGAGATGAATCCGACAGGAACACACTATGTCTTACTCTATGCACTTAACAAGGACGGTTATACGCAGAGTTCGCTTCCCTACCTAAACAAAAGAAAGAAATCTAGCCAGATCTTGCTCGCGCGATAATAACGACAAGGCTATGCTCGGTAATAACAACACTGCTCGACGGTGACGCCATGGCTAATCTGATCTGCTCGGTTGCAATATTATTACTGTTATGCGGCTACGATAAAACCTTTTTTTTTTTTTTTCTTATCAAAACTTGAACATTCGAAACATTTTTCTAACATTTAACCAATTCGAAGCGGATGTGTTTCGGAAATAAGGTGGTTGGTTGGTGTAATAATAGTACAATAACATTTTCTTTATAAAGAATATCGTTTGTCATAAAATATATTTTTTCAATTTCGGTGATAGTAAAATGTTAAATCGATATCATGATGTAACTACGCGCGGTATCGTGTGGGACGAACACTATTCACGACTGAAGGCGGTGTCAAAAACGCGTTGCCACTCACGCCGAAAAGAACTCCCCAGTCCGCACTTCCACTCTCGTCTCCCGCGAAGACCCCCCTCCCTCACGCAATCCCCAGATCCCTCCTCTTTGTCCGATTGAAATCACGTCTTGGAACTCGTGAATTCCTCCTCAAGAACGTCAGCTGATGATTTACAATACGACTTGCATTTCCGTTTCAAGTTCGACAGCTCGAGCTGGGTCGCTTGCATCGATTTCGTGGGGGACTCAGGTTTTTTCTTCTGTGTTTCACCTCCTCGGATCCGAATTCGATGCTCCTCTGTTCACCTGATCTGCATTGTCATTATAAATGCGGAATGCCAGGTTTTAGATCTGATGGGTCGGTTCAGTTGTTTGTGGCTGTTGCGTAGGCTGAGTGAGCTTTTGTAATGTTTATCTGATTGTTCTTGAATTTCGCGGAACTGGGTCAAGTGAAAAAATGGAGGTCTCTTCAGGAAATTCTCCGAGAATTAAGTTGGCCCGAGCCAAGAGTGAGGGATCTGAAGGACCCCATTTGCAGAATTTGGATGTGGAATCATCCATTAATGGGGGGTTTGGGCAGAGTCAGATTCATCAGTATCATTACATGAATGCATTGGAGATCTTGAGGGAGACTGTGAGGATTCTCCGGTACAATCTGTCGAGCTTCATGCTGATCGCTGCATTGCTCATCTGCCCTGTTTCTGCAATAACTTTGTCCAATGTGTTGGTTGATCAGTCGATGCTGAAGAGGTTGACCATTAGGCTCATGCTAGTGGCCAAATCAAGTGGACTACCACTGAGGCCTTTCGTCAAACACTCGTGCCAGAAATTCTCCGAGATGGCAATCTCTTCGGCCATAAGCTTCCCCTTGTTCGTGACGGTGTCCTTGTTGTCGAAGGCTGCTGTTATATACTCGGTAGACTGTACTTATTCGAAGAAGAGGGCCGATTCGTCAATGTTCTTTGTGATAGCCTCCAAAATTTGGAGGCGGATCGTCGTGACCTACTTGTGGACGTGTATGGTCAGTGTGGGTTGCCTCACGTTGTTTGTTGTTCTTCTGGTTGCCATTTGTAGCGTGTTGTCTATCATCAGAGTTTCTGAGAATCTGATTGTTTATGCAGCGCTTTTGGAAGGGTTGGTTTTCTCAGTTGCTTTTGCTAATGCCATTATTATTTGTAACATTGCTATAGTCATATGTGTACTGGAGGATGTTTCTGGTCCTCAGGCCTTGTTCCGGTCGAGCGCTCTGATAAAGGGCCAGACTCATGTAGGGCTCCTGATATTCCTTGGGTCCACAATCGGTATGGCATTTATACAGGGCTTGTTTGAGCATAGAGTCAAGGTACTGAGCTACGGAGATGGGTCCTCGAGGATATGGGAAGGGCCTCTCTTGGTGATAATGTACTCATTTTTGGTGCTTATTGATTCCATGATGAGTGCAGTATTTTATTTCAGTTGCAGATCACATAGCATGGAAGCATCGCGTGTAGACCGGCAACCGATTTTGGAAAGTATGGCTATCTCTGCTGAATCAATGGGTATCTAACTAAGTGCAAGCACAGGGTTTATATACTTCTATCTGGAAGAGGAGGGTTGCATTAGAAGTTTAAGTCCATTGCCATTTGTTATTCTTTAGGCTCTCATATATCAATTAGTATCTGGGTTTTCCCGGTCGAGCTTTCCCACCATTGGTTTGATGCGGACAACAAAACTAGATGGCTCCCAACCATGTTGGTAGGTAATTCATTATACCGATCATTATATTGTTCTTCAGCACACAATGACTTTGAAAGGGAGTTGACAATGGCAGTCACATGCTGTTGGAAATATTACTCTGAATATACAGAATAAGATAGATAGATCATATGGATTTGCTTTTGCACCTTCGGTTCTTTCAAGATTTTCAACTTTTGGTTGTTCTATATACGACTGCGTACTCAGTGGCCTTGTGTATATGTAAGGCATCAGGCTTCATTAGCTTCACCATTATGCATTAAGCTGGAACTGAGCTCCAATGCAGGGGCATAGGTTTTAACTTTCTTGTAGAGAGAATTGCTTAATTTCGACTGGAAAAAGTTTTTGCAGTATCTGTTGAACATTCGATTATACCCAAGTAATACCAAATAGTAAGTTGTTGTCACCTCTGTCCTTCATTTGTTGCGATCGTAGTCTCGCGATCTTACTTGTCAAGAGAATAAGAGCAAGTTGCTGTTGCGATACATCGTGATCTAGTAAGGATGGTATTCCTGACTCATATGTGAAGATATCGTAATTGTTTGGGATTCGCGAATTTGCTAAAGTTGTGTCATCAATTTATATGTGGAATACTTCTCAGTTGCTCTTCTCCTTGATGCTTGTTTACAGACGTTCTTGTTGCTACTTTCAGGTGGAAAGAAAACAGTTACCTTTGTCGATTATTTAATTTTAAGGTGGTTATATACAATTCCTATCAGAACGAATTGATGTCTACTCCACGAAAAAAACCGTATACGGTGGAATTACAAGCTCGTAGCTGACTACTCGGGAAATGCATAACGACTCAAAAACATTTGCCTAACTCAGTTGATATTTTTTTTAAGTAGTTTTGCCATTTCTTCCAAGGCCGATTTGAAATAATAATTTCAATAGAGGATAAGTGCACTGGAAGTCCTAAAAGATGTCACGAAAATGCAATTGAATACTAAAACTTACAAAAAGTGCAATGAAGTCTTAGAATTTGTCAAATTGGTTCAATCGAATCCTTCCATTAACTTCGTTCAATTTGGCTAGTCGAATCCTTCCATTAACTTCGTCCAATTTGGCTAATAAAAAAGACTGGCATGATTTTTCATTAATATTTTCTTTATCCTATGTGGTGAATGATAACTAAGTTAAAAACAAACAAAAAAGGCCACCCCACCATTGCCGTGGAGGGCCGGCGAGGGTCCCGACGATGGTGGGGGATGGCCAGCAGGAGATGTTGGACCCCGCCCAAGGGTTGGCGACCCTTATCCACCGCAGGCCCTCGCGCAAATCTAGGCGAGAAAATTTCGTCATGTCATTGCCACGTAGGAGAGAAAATTTTTAAAAAAAATCACGTCGACATTTTCCGTTAGCCAAATTAGACAGAATTAACGGAAAGACTCAATTGAACCAATTTGACAAGTTTTAAGGCTCAAGTACACTTTTTGCAAGTTTTAAGACTCAAATGCACTTTTCTTAATAAGTTTTAGGACTTTCCACTTATTCCTTTCATTAATTTCTTTGGCTATAGATGAAATTATTGTATACTCCAGTGCTAAGCTTATTCAATAGTGATTTTGTTCTCCCATATATGAGCGACTTTATTGAGGCAATGTAAGATGGAAGACTCTAGAAAAGGATTCCGATGCAGAATCCATATGAGCCTATTTGATTTTTATCACCAGATTTACGTGGGATTCGCGTGGGGATCACATGATTGAGAGGCTCAGATCGACCAAGCCCATTTACATCGGGATCAGCTAATTATTTTTCCTACAAAAGAGCTGATGTCAACATCGCCGGCAAGCCACGGATCGATCCTGAAAAACTGGATGATGGTGTTACTATTTCGTGAGTAACAGCAGCCACATTTTACACTGTCTCAGAATATGGTACGATGGTTTTAATGCAAAATCAACTTGTGGTAGTCTTTGCATTGTCTCTTTGGCTCGTGGTAGTCGCATAGATGATGTTAATAGCTACCAAAGTTGTAGGCATCCAAATATCATTTCAACCACTTCAGTAAATAATGAATGCTGCTTCTCGCTTCGGCACCCTCTGGGAATAGGAAAATCCCCATGATATACTTGCTCGAGAAAAGTCGGCAAAATAACAACCAATTACGGCGCAGTTAATTGTAGAATCATCCGACGATGCCGAGCAATTGAAAGATCAGTTCATATGATGACCATTGTCTTGATGTCCAAAAAAATGGCAATGTATTGGTAGTAACAAGTACCAATTTGAGCAAAGCATCAGGACTGGGAAAAACTAGTATCAGTTTGGGAACATACTTTTATAACAGGGCACTTATGCTATAGAGAATACAAAGAACAGCCCATCATGAGGAATAAACGTTCCTATAATGACAAAAAAAATGAAGTATATCAAAAAATTAACATGCTGACACAAAATACATGTCTTCGGAAAATCATGGGACGGCAAGCGCTAATTTACAGCAAACAAGTACCAGGCACAGCACTATGGTATAAAAGAAGGTACCAGGCATAGCACAGACCAGACCACTAAGCACACATGCTGCTCTTGCTTAGTCTCTGGACGGATTGAGGATATGAAATGATGAACCCAACAAAACTCCCCAGAAGTCGCCTCGATGCTGGTATAAGAACAAGGCATACATCGCCCTCACACTTCGGCGGAAGAGATAAGGGGACTGTTCAGACCGTCGGAGTGTGCAGAATACTGAATAGGCAATAAAGCAGGGTCCTGGTAGGCAGTGACCAATTTATCCAAAAATTCCGACATAGATGGATCGTTCTGATCTTCCCTATCCTTCTTTATCAAAGTCTGAAAAGGATTAACCAAAGTGATATTACATGGGAGACCAAAAAATTTATGACAAAGGACCAATTTAGAAGGTAAGAAAGAAAAAGGAAAAGAACTTGATCATACTACCACTTGCAGCATGTTTTCTTGTTCTACTTTTAAACATTTTTGGCTTCTTTTGAAAGAAAGATTTATTTGACACAAGAGAATCCTTCTTTAACGCCGATTCTGATAGCTCCGTAAGAAGATTATTTGGGCAAAAATAGTGAAATCACGCCTAAACCACATTATTTGTACATGATCAACGTGAAGAATATTGCATTTGTTGAACTGAACATCCAACGACGAAGCTCTCTCTTCCCAGTAGCAGAAATGTAAATGATAAACCCCAGCATGTAATCATGAATAATAGTAAACAATAACACCGTACCTCAGCAGAATAAGCAACAAAGATGGGCAAGAAGCGTTTCCGGCAGTACTCATTGAATAGTAGAGTGAGGACTGGAAGAGGGAAAATGAGGGTCGACGCTAACGAGAGCTTCTTCACCGTAAAGATTCCCACGGCGATACAATGCATCAGCACTAGGGAAAATATCATCGAATTGTGAACAATCGGCCAAAACTTTCCAGCAGTTTCATACCTTGGTGCATAGACATTTAAGAACTGCACAATATTAGTGCACATATCAGTGTTTTGGGACATTAAATATTGATGCAAGATGTTGTGGAATCTTCGTGTTGGTATATAATTAACATGAGAATTGAGGACTCAGATATTTGAAAGGAGCAACCCAGTTAGTGCAGAAATGCCTTCAATCATTATCTCATTATGAACGTCAAACACAACAATTGAATCTTTCGATGTGTACCCATGAAAGGAGGCATGAAGCTACTCTGTTGATATTCCATATCAGCCTAGAACTATGCTGAAAAAGTCTAAAGGTAGAAGCTACAACTCAATGATGAGAAAGTAAAAGGAGATGCAACTAACCTGGTTCCGATAAATAATATATGCAAGACACAGGTAAATCAGGAGGAACGGCAGGATAAGTGGAGCCAGGAAGAAGTATGTAATACCCAGCAGTCCAAAGAAGAGAATTCGTGGGATGTCCCTATGATAGGGAATTGATGGAACTTCAAATTCCTCATCTGTATCTCTTACAAAAGGTTTTTTTACTAGACTACAGATGAAAGGGATTATGCGAAAGAGCTCTGATGAGGTGCTGGTCCATCCAGATGTGACCACGTAAGCTATAAAGAATGATGCCTGCCGAAAAGAAACATACATAGCGATCACATCGCAATCTATGACAAGTCTAGATCAATATTTAAATGGTCACAATTGGTGTATAGTGCATTATTGACAATCTGGATTGACAATGCAGCTTAGTTCCACAATCAGGCGACCTCAGAGGCATGCCCTCCCACAAGATCAGAGTATCAAATTTGACAAGCCCCACCGGGAAAAATGATGCATTTCCAATAGCCTTAGGCTTGGCCCTGAGTGTATGTCGCTGTATTAGAATGTTCAAAAGGAAGTAGGAAAGCCAACAACCACTAAGGGTATGTTTTTTGAGTTAAAGAATTTTCCGCGCATTAGTTTTCTGGACTTTCACGCAATTGATTTGCTGAATGATCAGTCAACGGAAAACCATTTACAGTTAAAGAAAATATGCATGCTTAAACCTAGAAAACCGAATTCCCTAACCTAAAAAGGGGAAAACATTTCCCGGAAATTATTCCTTTACCATGAAGTTTTCCCCGAAACTAATACACCCTAAGTTAGCAATAACATACAACTAAAACCTTAGCTAATGACTTGATGGAGAAGCTTTGTCAACTATATGTGACCATGTATTCCCACTTGGTGTTTTTGTCAATGAAAAAGCCAATAATTTTGTATTAGATGCAAGCTTTTGCATAAAATCATTTTGCTCATTAAATGATCATTGTAGACTTGGAACGGCATATATTCTACTCCGAAAGAGTTAGATATAAAAGTTTCTCTAGCATCTTCTGACAAGTTTTCGACATATGTTTGTATGCAAGACAGGACACTCCTCTGAAATGCCAACTAGAAGTTAATTTTCAAAAACTCCATTACCACTCAAGCCTAATTTTCCAGAAGACATTTATAGTTATCTTGATATCAAAACAACCAATATCAGTTCAACGCCTTAATTATTGTGAAACAACATGAGGCTAGCTCAAGAGGCAACATGTTGAGCATTTTTCACTTGAAACGGTTAGTTATTTAGGCAGGTGAAAATCAGCAGAAAAATCACAATCCAAATAGCTAAAAGCCTATAAAGGGAAAAATTATATCCAACCATCTGGCCATCTTAACAAAGTAGTAAAATTAAGAACCCGAGCAATGAATGATAAATCGGGAAAGAAAAAAAAATAAACGAGTTTCATCAGTGATCTCCTAATTGCTGTGCACAACTATGTCCAATGCTCAGAATTATCACTTCAAATTCCGAAATCGATACATCAGGACACTATGTCCCAGAAAGAAGCAGGCTCACCTGTGCTGGAACTGAAACACCGAGCTTGGCTGGAATATTTTTGGGGTCAAGGACTATGGAGACCTGATATAGAACTGACCCTGAAAAAACCGTTGCAAAAAATATGTTCCATATCGTGAACCAAAGCACCTTGTTGCAAGCACTCCTCTCTATCGCACTATGAGAATTGTATCCCTGAATTGAAGAGAGAAACTCCATTATAGGAGGCACCACTTTCAGGAACAACTGAAGAATGAGACTGGGAAGATAGCCAGTAATCACTTGACTGACAAATGTTCTGCAAGGAAATTTAGGGGGTGAGGCTTTGCACCATTGAGAAGTAACACGATAAAAGCTGAATTCTCAACGAACATCAACAGCGCTAAGTATGTGTGTGTGAGAGAGAGAGAGGCAATAAATAACGCCACCTGTAAACACAGATGTGCCGGATTAGTGAATTGAAGAATGATTATTACTTACATGGTTAGAATGCTTTTTAGGAAGGGGAACAATACTTCCAACTGACTCAGGTTAGTCAGACCTTGCACCACTAGAACAGGGATGAGAAATAATATTGTGAGAAGTATACAGGCGACTATGACAACCAGCTTAGATATCCACCTCCGCATAAAGGATGAAGAAAAGAAAGGCCAGTAGACATCATGAGGTTCAGGAGCTGCCTCTGTTAGCCACTGAGTGGGATTGATTCCTTGTTGGACGTGGAAAGCAGTTGCAGCGGCGTACCTTGAGTTGAAGGAAACAAAGGCAGCACGAACTTCCTATAAATTTAAGACGGAATCAAAAGCAATAAGATGCACATGCTCAAGACGGAAACGAGGGCAGAAATATGCATCAACATGAACAGTATCGATTCAGCAATATTGTGACATTAGAAGCACTACGCATCAAACCCATAGCTCAAGACGTTAATACCCTAAAGAAAAGGCACTACAACTTGAACAATATTGATTCAGCAATAACTTTTTCCCTCATGTATGGCTCCAATTCAGATGCTACCCATGATAGAATTAGATTCTTGAAAATTTTCCTCTTAAAAGAAAAAAAAATCGTCATTTTCAGGTCCAGAGGGATAGCACCAATTAAATCATTAAAATTTAGATTTGGAAGCGTACATCAGAAATTAAATCTTCGGCCGATACTCCCCACTCTTATCATCTTTATGCTAAAAGGAAAGGTAACACTCCTGTTTTGCAGACATTGAACTTCCGTGTGAGAATCATGATTAAAACTCTCTCGCAACTATGATTCCACTTTCTACTGGAAACAATAATATACTCATTTGAGAAAATCGGTAGCCATGGCAACGGCATTCCTTGTGCCATGCCTAATAAAAAAAATGAGAGTTGCCAGTTTTTCACTTTGCTTATAGATGGATGGCAACCATAGTGAGAATGATGACGCAACTTTAGCTTTATAGAAGTTATCTTCCTAGACCTAGGCTGTCCCTGTTTACATGTAGTACACAATTGAAGGCAGGATAAGTATCTTTCAAGGGAGGGAGTACACATGATAAGGTAAAATTTGTTCAAAGAATCAAGAAATAATTATGCACGTACTTCTCCAGCCAAGGAAACTTCAGATTGCTCTAACCTCACATTCTCCTCCAAGTCTTCCAGCTTTTTCTCATATTGATCCACAAGGTCAACTGTGCGTCCAAACAGACCAAAGCAGCTGTTACGCCTATACTTCTGCTGCGTAGGATCAGCTTGCATGTGTATAAGCCTTCTATACAATTTCTTAGAATCGTTCTGGAGAAAAATGAAATCATAAAGTAAGAGATGGCATTTGTGGGGACACAAATCAAATATATGAATTAAAACAGAACATTTGGCCAAAAAGGGAAAAGACCTAAAAGATTACTGTTAAAAAATATCATCGTTATTGCCAAAGACCGCAATTTCATTTTATTTGTTTAGAGAGTCATGGCACTATGGGGACGACAAAACTAATTTGAATCTCTAGAGGCTCAACTAATCCAGAAAATAGTCAATCCCTTGAAGCCACGAAGTATATCGCACATAAGAAAATTTCAAAGAACATTCCCCATTGACCTATATTTGACATAGAAAATCTGAGCCTGAACTTCTGTGGTACATGCACTTATGGGAGCCTCTATTCCCATGAAAACATATGAAGGTTGTAATCATCCATACCACAAAACAGATTTTTGATGGAATGAGAAAGGCACTTAGGGCAGAAAGCTAAATCACTTAACTAACATAGAAATTCCTCTTACTTATCACCAATGGTCTAAGATAAAGCTGGAAAATACGGAAAAAAAGGACATGATTCCGTGGGACACATATATATGTCATGAAAAGCACGAAAAGCCAAGATCACTCAATCCAGCATGTTAGGATTGAGCATATAGGTAGCTTGATCCCATCTAGAGAAAGCCAACACAGTAATACTCCTTTGCCTAGATAAGCTATAAGTCAGATGGTTTTATCTTAACCATCGGAGCCTGTGAGATTTCCAACTCCTTTGGGAAGGTGATGTATTACTCTTTTTTCTTTTTTGAAAAACAAGAGCAGCATCCTTAGTCTGTCTATCTATAACAATGGTTGTAAAAGGCCATCAATTTAATATGATAAATGTTAGTCAATCTACATCAGAAGTGCCATATTCCTAATGGCTATGGCTGCAAAACACAATCTACAGATCTCTAGGAACCAATCGCAATATCAGAGTGGATACGAGAGCCATGACAAATTCAGCCCAACATTTTATCATACAGACGTATCAAATGAAATAGTCCATCAACCAACTGTGTGGACTTAGTGGTAAAGGAACGCATGAGGATAAATTAGGTCCATGCCTCATGTTCAAGCCTGCACACTACCAAGTGCAAAATATAATCTTGTTTGGGTCTTTAACACGAGTTTCAGCTTACATCTTCCCTGATTCATGAGATTAGTAGAATTTATCAAAGATTCTGTGGTTCAACTACTTAAGGTGGTGGGCTTCCTTGTCACTGAAAAAGGAGTAAGGCATCCTCGGGTATACAGCTAAGGAAATATGATAAGAAAGATAAAGTAGCTCAAAGTACTTACAATTAGGTTTCGTAGCTTGTTGGTTCGTCGAACAACCACGTGACACAGATATGTAGATGGATGATATTCTCTAAAGAATCTCTCAACATTATCACTGACACTGCTTCCAACAGACACGGGGACGCTCCGGACGAGGATGGTGAACTGATGTGGCTGGGGCTCAGAGGCATAAAAGTAAGCTATCCTTTTTGATGAAACATTGTTGTATTCCTGCAATTACTTAGACTACTTTAATATCGCTGAACTTGTTCTATTAATATGCCACATCCTTCCCTGAGAACTTTCATACAGTTCTAGGTCCACACAGAGAGGTATAAGAAATTAAATAATCCCCTAATGACCAGTTTGCTTCTCATCAGATGATTAAAAAATCAAGCAATACCACACAATTTATCTGTCATGCGCCTTTTGATATGATACTAAAAAAAAATCATATATTATCAGTTGTCACAGAGTATTATTAGAAGAAACTTTCGAGGATAAAACCTTGGAACTCACATAGTACAGTAGAAAGCAGACAAATATCGTGACAACATAAACAGCACAGAAGTGAACCCATAACCTGCCAAAGAAATAATAGAAAAACCAAGGTTATGTACTTTTCATAAAAATTTAAGTTTAAAAGGAGAGAATTTCCTTAGGGCGATCACAGCATAGACGTACAAGATAGTGCATCTCTTATAAATTAAGATGTACTTGCCAGACGGGCTTCATGCATCAGTCAAGATTCTCTCTCATACTCCGATCAGCTCTTTAGCTAATAACTTGACCAGTTCATTACCAAATAAACATTAATTAAGCTCGCTATTAAAAGATTTGACGCAACTAAAGAAGGTGACAACCTAAGGACAATGTTTGGTCAGTTAAGCTTACTTTCAGTTTGTATGCAGTAGATAAGTCGATGGAGGGGGCAAAAGAGGGTTCTTGCTTATATAAAATCCCACAAAGCAAGGACCAGAAGATCCAAACATGGTATGTTTGAGGTTCTCCCACATCTATGGAATATTATACATATCATGTGAACCCGAAGAAACACCTTGAAAATGCAATAGCACAGTATAAGCAAGGAACTGCAAGCTCCCTACATTATGCCAGCAAGTTACCCAGAAATGATAGGAAAAATCTGGCTTCAGTAGTAGCAATAAATTACTGGACACTAAAAAAGTGGAGCACATGGTGGAAATTCTCGACTCTCAAATGTAAATGGAAGCCAACTGAGAAAAAAAGAAATGATCAGCTAAGGCAGATTTCAGATATCTAGCCTCACAAAAGAAGATGGTGTGTGGAGTAATTGATGCCCATATTTCTTAAGTTAATGAAAGATTCAAAGGCTTACCATTGCATATTAACAGAGATTCCAAAAAAAAAAAAGCAGAGATAGAATCTTCTCCGCATCTAAAAGTACGGGCGACTTGATTAATTTCAAAATTCGGGTTACATTAACATGTCAGGTAAAGCATGAATTAATACTGGCATCAAGAAAAGATAAGAGGAGTCCATCTTTCACATAAGAGGTGATCTATCCTTACACAAAAGTTGATGACTCAGTGGTGTCAATGTCGAACTAGGTGACAGGGCTTGGAATTCCTGGTATTACTGAGAAATCAAATATTTTCAGCCCAAGAAGATTTCCTAAAGCATCAACTTTGGTAGAAGTTATAAGTATAAAGACAAAATAACTAATCATTCTTCTCCACTAATGGTCATAAATATCAAAGCAAAAAATAATAAAGATGAGCAAAAAAAATACCTGTTTGATCCATTTTTTACATTTGATATTGCAAATACATCTAATGAGTTGTTTGAAAAATCAACAAAGTCAATATCCTCAAGCTGATCACCAGTGCAGTTTATTGGAAGAAGGATGAAGACTCCAATAACACCCGCAAATGCAAAAACTCTCAAGCTGAAAAATTCAGATCAAAAGCAAAATTGTATTAGGAAGAGCAAATGAGGTAAGTAAATACATGACGCAGAGAAGCTAGTGCACCAGTTACCATAGTCACTACTCGTTAATTGATGAAGACATATATAAACAGAAAGAAGAAAGGCTAATGAATATCCAAAGTTCAGATCTAACCTCTACCATCCCAGTCATTTCTTTATAGAAATTCTATAAAACAAATGCTCTTTTTCAATTGTTTCTCTGTTTACTAGAGCATTTTATTTATACTTGATGCTCTGTCATGATCGATTTTCTTTATACACATCATGTTGAAGAAGTTAACAAGCATTTCCCTCAATCACACAGAGGGGAATCTGTTCCATGAGATCAGTAATCCAATTAGCACTACAAATAAAAACTCACAATTTGTCTGAATCCCTAATGACACATTAAACAAGGGCTTGAAATCATTATACAAATCAGAAGAAGCATAAGCAAACTTTTAACCATCACAAATTAGCTTCTGCTATCATGCAGAATGCAATTTGAGATATGCCAAACAGAAAGAGATCCGGCTCACTATCCTTGCGCTCACCCTAATAAGCTGTGCAAGAAATGATGAAACCATCAAATCTTCTCATGATTTTGGGTATCTATTCAAGCATTAAGGGGCTGCTAGTGGCTGCTCCACTTGAAATATTCGGTAAGCAGTTTCTGTTTGCTAATTCTATTTCCTCCATATCGTGTCATTTCCCTCGGGAGATATTCCTCTAAGCATCTTTCTATAACAGTTCCCAATGTGAGCTGAAAGTTAACCATATCAACTTTAAACCGAAAAGAAATCATGCACCACTTCCACAGGAGAAATGAGAGGGTAAGAATCCTTAAAGCAATGTCTAGTGAAGTACGCAGTAATCCTTATTACCAACAAATTCTGAAAATGGGCATCCTCATTCCAGCACTGAGAGAAACTGCCAATTCAAGTTTGCGATACCCATCGAAAGAAAGTAAAAGAAATCAGGTTGCACTTGGAACTAGTAAAAAGAATGCTTGCCTTCCAAGAGCTTGAATTACCTGAAAATAATAATCCGCATAAATACAACAGCATCCAAGCCTGATATAGATAATAGTTCCTCTTCAGAAAGCTTCCATGCCTTTTTCACCCACCCTGGAGAAGGAATGAATCTCTCTAGGTTGAAACGGCTTCTCCTCCTAGATTTCCCCTCGGCTACCAATCGTGGGATATAAACTTCGTAGTTACTTGGCTGCTTTCTCAGGACTGAATATAATGTGAAGAATAAGAAGCAAAGGCCCGTATTTATTCCAACGGAGGTCAAAAGAGCAGATATAAGCATTTTTTTTCTTGATATCCCAACAACTTCAAAGAAAGAAGGGATCAACTGCTAATTCCTGTGAGTTAAAAGCAAAAGCATTAGGGAAAATGAAAAGGAAGCACAAAAAAAGCATACAGACAGAGAGAGCGAGAGAGAGAGAGATTTTGCTTTTCAAGGTTTTAAGCTGCAAGAACATAGTGCATCTCTGAAGCACATGGAAACACTCAAACACCAGCTTCAAAATTTTGAAAACTAGATCTCTATAAATAGAATCCCCACACTTTGAGCAAATCTAGATACACACGAGAACATACCACAAACTTTGCTTCCGAAAGAGGAGGGGGAGAAACAAAGAACAGGAATATGACAAGGCACATCCCTACGATCAGCCAATGAAGCAATCATATTTAAGACATGCAGCGTAAGACTCCCAAAAGTACACCAACTTATCACAGTGAAGAACATTAACAGGAAGCTGCATCCCAAAACCAAAGCCAACAGCACATTAAGCATGCATGCCTCATTAACCAACTCAGTTCAAGAATGAACTTCGCCGCTTAAACTGGCAACGCATCCAACACTCCTGGCCAGGATCGCCGGAAAACGCAGAGTAAGGAAATGGCGTCTCACTCTAAGACAGTCTGAGAAATCTGACAAACAGAACGACGAATCGAGTTCGGAACAATCGCATGTTCATAAAACAGCAAGCGGGCAAACGAGCAGGAAGCATCAAACCTGGCGCCTCCTCCCAACGGAAGCTAAAACGAGAAATGGCTACACGAGGACCGTGTAGGATCCGCTGCTAGCACCAGGTGAGGTAGCTAGAGATCGATCTGGCACCTGCTTATTAATAATTGGTAGCCCAAATCAAACCGACCGGACAAATGCCCAGAACTTGACGTATCGAGAAGAGTAGTTAGCGCCCGATCGAGCTATATGCCTTGCTCGATACGGAAGCAACTAAACAGTAGAAACCGAGTGAAGTTTCCCCCCTTGCAGCTTGGTGAAGGCTCTTGCTCTCTCCTTCTCCTCCTGTCTTCTCGGCCAAAAGGGAAAAGAAACAGCGCCCAATTTCGTCGCTATGTGGTTCCTGCGAGAACGGGTTCCGAAGCTTCATGGGTCCTTGTTTTCTCGACCGATCTTGCCATGGGGCGAAGTGGCGGTCGGCGATTGGTGGTGGGGCTTTAGTTTAATGGAGAAGAAGGGTGGTTGCCGAAGTCAACAGCTAAAAAAGGTCAGCCGCTGAGGCCAACGGCTAGTCAAGTTCGTCATCCCATTTCCACCACCATTGAAGAAGATTCGCATCGCAGCTCCGGGAGAGCATCTTGCGTTGAATGAATTGTCTAGGATTCGGCTCGATCTCGTAACTTGCAAGTGATTACAACAGCTGAATGAAGTCCCCCACGTCCTTTGAGGAGTTGAGCCTTTTCTTCCGTTTTGTAGAGCGTGTTGGCCTCTGTCTTCGATTGTCGATCAATGGGGCCCATCGTTGGGCAGTCGGTTCGATCATGGCAATTTTCGAAAAGCCGACTTCCTCAACTTCAAGTATTAGCCGTGAAATGGGTGACGGGTGGGGTCAAGAACAGTCCAACCCATTTAATCCGTTCCGACTCATATTTATGATATATAAATCTAGCTACACGTACCAGATTCGACCTATATTGCTAAAACACTTCAATATTGGAATTCAGTTTAGAGAAAATTATTTCTGATATATTTTTAAATATATATATATCTAAAACAAATTTTCATAGTTTTTAAAAAGTATTCTGATTTTTTTATGTATTTTTTCATTCTTTCTTTTCTTTTTTTCTTCTATGACCGGCGAGGGTCAACAACCGACGACTCATATTGTTCAAACATTTTTATATTTAATGCAATTTAAAAAATTTGTTTGATACAAATTCTTGAAAAAAATGTATTTCTAAAATATTGTGGCAATTTTTATAATTAAAAAAACTGATTTTTGTTACTTTTTTTATCTTTTCTTTTCTTTTCTTTTTTTCATTTTTCGTGCTTTCTCCTTCGTCCGCTGGTTGCTAAGGCCGGCAGCAGACGCAGCCAATCCCGGTGAGCGTTGAGCTCGCCAAATCCGGCGACCTTGGGCTCGCCGGTGGCCGTCGCTGGCCAATTGCAGCGGAGGTAAGAGGAGAAGGAGGAAAAAATGAAAAGAAAGAAAAGAACATAAAAATATAAAATATAAAATAAAATAATAAGATATTAAAAAATTCAATTTTTTTAATATTAAGAAAACGTATTTATGACTCATTTAGACTTCGTTTGTTTTGCGAAAAATATTTTTCAAAAAATTATTTTTTAAGAAAATAACAATACTTTCCGATATTTGGCTGAAGTATGAAAAAGACCCGAAAAATATTTTCCTTCGTTTGGTATGGAAAATCGATTTGATTTTCCTCCATGCACTCCTTTTAATAAATTTTTTTATTTTCATTTTTATTTTTTAAATTAAATTTTTTATTATTTTTCTTTTTCTTTTTTCTCTTTTCTTTTTTATTTTTGTTTGTTTTCCTTATGGTTCGGCAACTGGCCACAAGCAAGATCGAGGCTTGCCCGAGCCTTAAGCTCGCCAGGTTGCCTGCCATTGCCAGGGTCCGCGGTCCGCGGAGGAAGAAGGAGGAAGAAGAAGAAAAGAAAAGAAAAAGTAAAAGTAAAGAAACAAGAAAAGAAATACAAAAAATAGCATAAAAGAAAATAAATGTAAAGAAATTGAGGGAGTAAAGACGAGGGAAAATGTTTTCCCCACTTTTGAATGAGTTTTTTTCATGGGTGGAAAATATTTTTCTAAACTAGCTTATTTTTCGCGAATCAAACCCCGGAAAATCCGAACAACGTTTTTCTGAAAATTATTTTTCGCAAAATAAACAGAGCCTTAGGATATTTGCTAACTCATTTATGACTTATTTAAAACCATTTAGAACCCATTGAGTTTCTAATTAACCTAATTAAACCCACTTAGCTTGTTTTTAAAACTTAAGACAACTCATTTATGACTCACAACTGTTAAATATGGGTTCTAGTCTTCTAGACTCATTTTGCCACCTCTAACTTCAAGCTATGACTTGCGGCAAGTATGGTGCTAGTTTAGACTTTTACAAGACGGATCCAATATCACATAAAATGATGTACAATTAGGGTCTGTTTGGCAATGATTCTGATCTGAAAAAGTAAATCTAATTAAAATTGTATTTTTTGATTTTTTTCCCTTGATGATTTTTAGAGAATCAAAACTTGTTTGGTAACTGCATAAAATTTCTGTTCTCGGAACAAAAATGCATTTGATAACTGTAAAAATTTTCTGTTCCCGAGAACAACTAGGTGGAGAGAATTCTTTTTTAAAAATTTTCATCTTAAAAAAAAATTAAAAATGTTAGTTTAACTTTTTTTATTTTTTTTAAATTCCCCCCATTTTTTATATTTTTTATATTTTTAAATTTTTCAATCTTTTGCAATTTTTTTATTTTTAAATTTAATTTTTAAAATATATTTAAAAAATTAGTTGTTAGTAATTTTTCAAATCTAATTTTAATTTTTTTTAAAGTTCAGAAGTCAACTTGGAAGCCAATGTGGACTTAATCTTTTTAAAAGTGCGGTTCGCGCAATTTGGTATTTTCAAATTTAAACAATTAAAACTTTTGCAAAAATGAATATGTTCACATGTATATCCACATATACTTTTTTGAGATTCGAATTATATTCTAAATTTTGCTGGAAAAGAAAATTAGTATTTTTTTTTATGAAGTGTGTGAATTGACTCGGTTTTTTTTTTTTTCAAAACTTCCCCCGGAGAGTGTATAAAATCCGTTCTAAATTAATATATTTATTTAAATACTCAAATACTAATAGGAATTCGTCACATCATGTAATACGATTTTCATTGGGGAAAAATCTCAATAACTGGCCAGCACTAAAAGGACAAAATGGTAATTTTTTACGGAAAATGAGACGACCTTCTTGTTCTTGGCAGATATTTTATATCAACAAAATATCACCCCAAATAAAACCAAAAAAAAAAAAAAAAAACAAATAAAATCGCGTCCTTCTCGTATCCACAGGCTTAGCACACCCGTCCCATTCTTGATCCCCGGGGCTATCCGATTCAACTGGATAATCCTTTTGATTCACTAATTTTTCCGGGGGCGTGCGTATAAAATATCTAGTTTTAAGATGTTTAATGATCTTTTTAGAGGAAAGAAGACCCATGATTTACATATCGACCAAAAATATCATGCCATTACATCATCGCCAATAAATGAACCATTTTCTTCGCGAAAATGGGTCGACAAAATATCGCGCCTTTTAGCAAAATGGATCAGCAAAAATATTCCCGTCATGATTGAAAATGTCCAGGCACATATTTTTGTTGACGATAAAAATATTTTCTGTTGATTAATTTTCTCGAGTGATGCCCGGATTGAGATTTTGGCCCAAGATTAGAGCCTGACGAGGTCATCGAAGTTGCTTTAGGCACACCTAGAAATGATGTTTCAAAGCCCACTCCTTCACTCGAACCGGATCCGGGTGAAAAAGTTCACTGATTCGGAGCGGTTAATTTTTTTAGAATAATGTTTTTCAATTCATTGGTTTCCCAGCTATGCACAAATGGAGAACTTTATTAATAAGTGCCTTGTGACACTTATTAACTAACTAATTAAGTCATGCTTTATTAATAAGTATCTTGTTGACTTCTTTGATCAATTATCAAATCCAATTCTTTTTTTCCTCTCTTATCTTGATCAAACATATCTTTTTAATTGTTGAGAAAAGAGTGACATTAATGCTCTGTTTGTTTTGTTAAAAAATAAATGATTTGAAAAATATTTTATTAGAAATAATTCGATTGCATCGTTTACATAATGAATCAACGACATTTTTTCTCAACGTTCACAAAAGTGCTTAAACATATATTGTTGTAGATAACGACAAATCATTTCAAGCGAAATGATTTATTGAAATTATTTTTGATATCTTCAAATGACGGTTTTTAGTGTAATTAATTGCAATTAATTCAGTTTATGATCGACTTTGGTATATTATAACCGATGCAATTAGTTTTGCAACAAAGGCGCGAGGGTCAGTTATATGTGGCCTGGTGAGGTCAGCGTGACATCCGAAACATTCTTGGACCAAAAAAGGGTCACTCTTCGCCTTCTCTGCTCCAAATCAATGGCGACCGACGGCGCGAAAGCACCAGGCGAAGAAGAAGAGGCCGTGGACGACGAATGGCAACACGTTCAATTCCCTGATTCTCCGCCGTCTCTCCACTTACCTCCCTCTTCTTCGAGTACGACCAAATGGGACACCAACGACGGCGTCGTCGGGAGAGACGACTCCCTCCAACTCCAACAGCGTCGCTCCTCTTCCGTCTTCCCTCCCCTCCACCCCGAGGGCCTTGACCGTCTCCCACCGTCACCGCCACATACACCCACTTCACCTCCTCCTTCCTCGTCTCCGTCGTCGCCATCGGCATCTTCCTCTTCGCCTTCTCATCCTAATGGGACGGAGAATGAACTGCCATCGCCGCCGCTGCCGAGTCCTCCGCCCTCCGGAATTCTCAGGTCCGGCGTCTACGGGATTGCTTCGAGAGTCCGCCACTGCGTGCTCCTCGTGGGGGGCTTCTGGTCGTTCGGCTCGGCTGCGGCGGCGGCAGGAGTGGCGGCGGCGGTCCTGCTCTCGTTGGCATACGTGAGAATGCAGAGGAGGAGGTGGCGGTGGTGGAGAAGGGACAGAGTCCCCGTGGAGGCGACCGAGAACCGCCTCCTCCTCCTCATCAGAGACAAGGACCAGGTAACAAATAGGACTTTCAATCTCTTCGTCTCTCCGCAAATTCTTGATTTGCAAGATAGAGCTGATGATTCCGAGCTGAAAGAATTCAACTGGGTTTGCCTCTGTTTCTAGCTGTAATTGCAAGGTTTCGCAGATTCATGTTCTTCTTCGGCATGTGAAATGAGATAAGGAACTGAGGAGAACAAAACAAGAGGAATTTGGTAGGTTGTTTCGTTGATGGTTTAGAAAATTGTTTGCGAGGGTGGGAAATGAAAGACGTTTTAGGTTGTTTCTCAAGTACTGAAATTTATTGGGAAGGAGATTCAATGTCAAAAGATTCAGACAACCTTATTAAGCTCTTGAGAATTAGGATCTGCTGGATTTTGGAGTGAAACCAATGTTAGAAGCAGCAAAAAGATGTTAATCCACATGTGGTTTCTGAGAAAATGCTACTTTCCCGAACAATTTATTAGTGCAGTCAGTAGAAACTAGTAAACTACTCGGATTGACAAGTTTTCCCTGCACATAGTTTCCAATGGAAACGAAAAAGAACCAAACTTTCCTTGGTTAGCTGCGCAATTCCGTATCTTGTAATTCGGGCTAACCTGAGTTGTGGTTTGTCACTTTTGCATAGCCGATGCATATTCGATTAGAGTTTGTTCTTCTGCAGAAAAACCAGAGACTCTTCACCGCGCGAATGATATGGTTATATCCGCCCGGTAACTGGTATGTGGTAGGATCCCCGGATTCATAGTATCTGATTGGGTGGCTATCGCCCAAACCGAGAAATCACGAACCCCGTACCACTTTGTTAAAGATTCAAGCTGATGTCAATAGTGAATATACGGTCATATAAACAACGCATTTTGTATGTTCAATACTACAATTCGATGTTCTATTTCGCCTTCCTGGAACTTTTCCATCGTTTAGCATGGCTTCTTGCACCGAGTCGCACAGAAACATCTGTCTACATAATGACCACTGACCTCAGGATTGATCTTTCGGATTGCGCAGAAGATCAGCCAACTCTTGCTTCAAATTGCACAGATGAACGAACTCATAGTAGCTCGGCGACGGGTTCAGGTGCTTCGAGTCAGTGGTCAAATGCTTTCCATCTCTAGTCAGTCATAACTCTCTGGTGCCCTCGTTCCTCGACGCCAAGATGGTCCGACTGCCTCGAGAATTGGCGTGAAAATGCGAGGATTTTCGGCTTCCGGTCAATATATATATATGGAGGGAATACCCTTGAACTGCTTGTAAGTCCTGATTCTGTGAAGACAATTGGTGACTGCACCAATCTATTATTCTGTAGTCTTATCTGTGGAAATTCCTTCATTTTGCTATGCTGAATGTTCTGCGTAGTTTATTTAAGATGACCGTGAGGCAATATCTTAGCCATTTTTTATTTTTTTTTTGTGCATGTTCAATCAAGTTTGACTTCACAATCCAGTCAAAGAAAGGTCATCAACACTAGGCCAATCCAGGGAAATTGCAACAAAAAGAAAATTTACTTTCTTGTGGTCGTCCCAGGGATTGCGCTACATATTTCCTGAAGCGCGAGAATTTAATTATTTTATCGTAGCATCGACACTTTCGAATATACATGGCTTGATTTCATGCACAATGGATAAGAATGATTGTCTCTGAATTTCGTTAAATATTCAAAAGTAGCTTGAACTTTTTTAATCAAATTCAATGCCATCCTCCTGTTAAGTACAGTAACGAAAATTAATGCTGTAGTTGCTAACGTCGATTCACAATTAAGTATCAGAGCTGGCATAGGATTGGTGGACCGGATGGTGTAATCCTCTAATTTCTTATGATTTCTCCTAATCCTTTCTCTCTGTTTCTTTTCCTCCATCCAAGAACGATTGTATCTTTACAACCCTTTCTCTTCCCTCCTATCTCCTAACAAAAATAGTGTGTGCCCTTTCTCTTCCCTCCTAACTCGTCTTAACAAAAATAGTGTTAGCAAAAGTGTCATTGCCAAGAGAAAACCCAAGTTCGAACCCGTCACCGTATTCAACTGGACACACATTTATTGAAAAACTGAAGTCAATGAGTTATGGGTCAGCTATGACATTATTAACTGCTCTTCACAACACCAATTCGCCGATGTGAGATTTAGCATCCTAACAATCTTTCCCTCACGTGAGAACTCAGTATTATGTGTGCTCCCCTTTAATCCAAATATCATTCTGTATCAATATATCTTTCTCCACGACCGAACTATGAAGTCTGCAACCAGACCTACATTGTTACAATACAACACCCATTGCCCGAAAATCACGTCCATCTTCATCCACCAAATAGTGGAACAAATTTGGGGCCCCACTAATCTACCATCGGATCTGATACCATTTGTTGTGGAGCGCACATATATCTTTGTCTGTTCCAGTATTTGGGGCAAACCATTCTACCATCGGCTATGATACAATTTGTTGAGAGCGCGCATATACTTTTACCCTAGAAGGCCGGCAAGAGGGAACTCAAGTCCGAGCCCTTCAACATGACCAGTTGGGTCAATTTTCACTCAAAAGCTTAAGCAAATAAGATATGAGTCAACTAAGATATATTAGTTGCTCTACACCATACAAATTCTCCAATGTAGAATTTTTCTAACACAACTTACACGTGCATCCTAACAAATAGTGTATGCGTCCGTGGAATATGATAAATGCTTGAGTTTAAAGGGTTTTCGAATCTTCATGTCGAACTCCAGTACGTAATCTAAAAATGCTTGAATCCAAAAGGTATTCAAATTTATATATGGGCTAATGACATAAATGTCCCTGAACTTTGATTCAATATACAATGTGATCTATGAGCTTTTAATTTATTCAATGTGGTCTTGAAATTTTGGCTCAACGTGCAATGTCGTCCCTGAGTTTTTATTTTGTTCAAGCTAGTCCCTAAACTTTTGATAAATGTTAAACTAGTATTTAGACTATATGAAAGTATCAAATGTTGTCCTTCCATTACTTAAAATTCAGGGACAACATATAGTGCATGAACTAGTTTGAACATGTACCAAAAGTTCATGGACCATATTGAACAAATTAAAAGTTCAAGGACGAAATTGCACATTGGACTAAAGTTCAAGGACCGCATTAAACAAGTTAAAAGTTCAGGGACCACATTGCATGTTAGGTCAAAGTTCAAGGATGATTTATATCATTTTCCATTATATATCATGCACTAATGCGGGACACGACCTAATTTTTCTTTTAAATCATTAAAATAGTTCCAACAAAATTTTAGACTTGCCATTTTGACATTCGTCACGTATAATTTTTTTTTTCTGCTACAATTTGATAATAATTTTCCATCCAAGTAAGAGATGCACATATTTCGAATTGTTGTATTTTCTTCTGGTAAAGAATAAAGAATTGCAATATTTTCTTGAGTGCCAAAGGAAAATTATAGTAATTTCAGTTTAATTTTATCAAATATAAAAATCACCCCCAGTTTAGCAGATACTTCCATACTTTTCTTGAGAAATACTCCACCGGAGTACTTGGTAAGCCGCTTTTGGTATATATAACATATCAATTCGCAATGCTAAAAAACCTTGAACATCAGTTTCTTCCATCTCTCCTTTGCCCTCTTCTTCGATTGCCGGAGAACGCCACAATCGTCGATCCAGATCGCAAAACGGAGGCTAACAAGCGATTTTGGTAGCTCTTCTTCTACCATGTGGTTTTCTTCATGCTGCACTTGTGTAATTTTGTTCCCGCACTTCACTTTCTCCATGTAACTCGAGTTCATATTGATTGCGCCATTTACAACTTGCTCTGATTCAACTTGGATGATAGAAATGAGGGAGACACCGTGTAGAACATGAGACCCTCTAATTAGGGCCTGTGTGGTTCAGCATTTGGCCAAGGGATTTTGGAAAAATGCAAATACCTTTGAGCTAAAGAGGTTTGGTGAAATGCAAATACTGTTTGGTATACTGTAATTAAAAAATGCATTTGGATGCAATTTTGGGAAAAATACTATTTGGTAAACTTTTAATATTTGGCGTCCCAATTTAATATTTTTTTACTTTAATTTGTTTTAAATTAGAAAAAAAAAAAACAATCCGGCGGCGGCGACAGACGGCGACCAGCGGAGCGGAGGAAGGAGGAAGAAGGAGAAAAAATAAAAAATAAAATAAAAAATTATAATTGCATTTCGGAAATGTAACTTCCCAAAGTACCTTTGGAGGTACTTTGGGTTAAAGGCCTTTGGAGAGCATTTGAGATACAATTGCATCTCCCCAACGTGAGTAAAAAAAGTAGCCAAACAACATTTGCATTTGGCCAAGGGACTTTAGAGCCCCAAAGCTCATTTGAAATGCTGAACCAAACAGGGCCTTACAACCGTTGATTGTCCCTAATCTAACGTGGAAAATCCAATCTCCTCAACTACCATTTACCCATCAAATACTAGAAATATCTATAATACAAGTACACATTTCTCGTATTGCCCTTAGAAGTATTCTAGAATCCTTATGGAAATCTTAAGATGCGTTTGGCAACGTTTCTGTTTCGGAGAACAATTTCTGAACAAAAATGATTTATTTCGATTTTGTTCCTTGAAACATTTTTTGAGCAGAAGAACGCATTTGACAAATGTACATTAGTCACGGAATAGAAAAAGAACATAAATGTGTTTGGTACGACCTAATTTTTTTTATTTTATTATGACAATGGCATTGAAGGCGGCAGCGGCCGGCGATTGGGGGGGTGGATTCATGGTTGTAAAAATGAGCATTAAGTTACTTTGAGCTTATTTTTTTAAAATGACATTGTTTCTCTTTTTGTTCCCGGAAACAAAGAAGTTACCTTTTTTTTACTTATTGTTTCTATTCTCGGGAACAGAATTTTTTTTTTCAAGAATAAAAAATTAATTTACATTTTCAAACGGGTTTTTGTTCTTTTTCTGTTTTCAAGAACAAAAAAAAATAGAGAATCAGAAATTTTATCAAAGGCGCCCTCAGACTCCAAGAAGCTTTAAGGCTTGTCGGATCATTTGGGCCTTCTGCTCGGTTTGTTGGGCCTGGAAACCTCCCATCTGTGGCATAAGCGTTATGGCGCTCTCTGTTACACACACCTTTTTTACCTCTATTTTTTTGTGCTTTTTCTCTTCTCTTGATTTTTTGAATTATTGGTAAGAAATAAATTGAAAAGTTACATTCGAAAAGGGTAACGACTTAGAACTAGAAGTCACGTGGTGATAGGAGTAATACTTGAGTATAGAGGGTTTTTCAATCTTCGTACCATTCCCCGATATGGGAATTTAAACGGGATAATTACCCAAAAAAAATTAAATTTGTTATAATTGTGTCAATTCAGTCCTAATTGTTTTTAAAAAAATTGAGTCATAAACCTTTTGCATTTGTGCCAATTCAGTTAATCCGGCAAATTTTGGCCGAAAATTGCTAATGTTAATGCCGACCGGCCTATGTGGCATTGCTGATGCTGACGTGGTAATTTTTGTAATTTTTTTTATATAATTTATTTTTTTCTCTACTTTTTTTCCTTCTTCCTCCCTGGTTGCTAACCTCCTCGATGGCCGGGGATCGGCAATAGGCAAGGGCAGACCTTGCCGGGATCGGGAGAGGGCTGATCTCGCCTGCTGAGCCTTGTCAGAGACCCAGAGCTTCGTCATGAGCGCCATATCTATCACCTCCTTCCTGACGCCTCTCGTTTTTCTCTCTCCTACGGTTTCATCACGGCTGCGATCATGCTTGTGGACCACGAACACCTCGAGCTTAGGGTTCTCGGCTGCCATGGCGGCAGCCAAAGGCCGCTCCGTCCTCGCCAAATCTTGTGCTCACGGCCACCATGGCCACTTGAGCTTGAGCGCCAGGCTTGTGGCTGCGGTGGTTGTGAATGGGTATACTGCTGCCATCACCACAGCCAAAGGCCGCTCCTTCCCTCGCCAAATCTTGTGCTCACGGCCATCATGGCCACTTGAGCTCGAGCGCCAGGCTTGCGTCCACAGTGGTCCTGAATGGGTATTTAGTGGGTTCAACTCGTCGAAGATCCATCGCTTGAAGCTAGCGAGGCCGACCCTCGCCAACCTCAAGTGACCTCACCCCCACGAGGGCGAGCCTCGCTTGGCCGGAAAGGTCGGCCTTGCCCAATTCTGAAAAGAGCGAGCCTCGCTGGCCTTTACCTGTTGCCGGCCATCGAGGAGGCCGGCGACCAAGGAGGAAGAAGGGAAAAAATAGAGAAAAAAACACTAGGAAATTAATATAAAAAAATTACAAGAAATTGTCCACATCAGCGCGGCGATGCTACGTAGGCCAACCGGCATCCACGTCAGCAATTTCCACCCAAAATTTATCGAATTGATTGAATTGTTACAAATGCAAAAGGTTTAGGACTTAATTGACAAAAAAAAAAGATTTAGGACTGAATTAGCTCAATTGTACTTAAACCAGTTTAAGATTTTTTTTGATAATTTTTCCGAATTTGAATATGTTTGAATCCAGAAGGTCTTCGAATTTACAAGCCATACTCCGATGCAGGGAAATAATCTAACGAGGTGTTGTTCCATCCTCACTTCACGATCATCGCGTAGCTGTGGCGTTTCGATTTTGAAAAATGTATGGAAGCTCGTTCTGATTCGAAATCGTGAAACCTCCGACCTCAAATCTTAGGCGCAAGTATGGACTTGGCGCGTGTGCGCATTGCTAGCCGCCGCCCATATAAGTCCCCATGATCCTAGGTCAATTCTGTCTTGCCACGTAAAATGTATATTCTTATTATGGGTGATCGGTTTCAAGATGGGTGGTTCCCACCCTAGAACCGAGAACCGCCCGCTAGGGATCGGTTCCGCAAAATGCGAACTGTGAACCACCCGATCGTTTCATGGATCCATCCGAGAACCGAATCACAGGTCCGGTTCGGTTCCTGGTTACAATCCTACTGAGCAGAAAATCCAATTAAGAAACCTTTTGGTTCTGGGTTCTGTAGACATTTGCTTGACAGAAGTTTACCTGCAATTGTCTAACCAAGAGTTTACTTTGTCAAGAAGATCTGTTGTAAGCATTTTAAGGAGTTGACATGGCTCGGGATATGGAAAAAAAATTACTGGAGAAGTTGAGCAAGGGGCTGGAGTGTAAAGAGGGGAAGCTGTAAAATACATCACTATCATACATTTTGATCAGCAAACTGGCATATTAAGCTCCATTCATGTGGTTTTTGCAGGTCTCTGATGTGAATCTACGATAACAGATGAACACAATGTGAAAATGGAGCAGAGGTCTGGACTCTTTTTTATTTTTTTTATGGATGGGTTTGGACTCTGGACTATAGGCCTTGGAGGGAGATGGCTTCAGCCTTCAATTAAAAGAATATACATTTGTATTATATAAAAGAACCGGTTCGGTTGGACCGGTTGGATGGTTCCCACTCGAAATCGGGAACGAAATAGGTACCCGCCAGTTCTAGAAAATTGGAACTGGGAACCGAACCGTACCCGTCGATTACCATCCAAAATCAGCCGGTTGAGCACGGTCCGGTCCGGTTTGGTTGGATCGTGATTTTTTTGCTCACCCCTAATTCTTACAGTGGATGAACATGTAACCAGATTTCAATTATAAGTTAAGAAAAGATTGAACTGTGTCGTATTTAAGAAGTACCGAAAAAAAATTAGGGTTGGGATTGAAAAATGAAGAAAAATTTAGACACTACTAATGTTATCATCCATAATTTTTTTTCGAGATAATTACACTGGAAATCCTAAAATTTGTCACGAAAGTACAATTAAGTCCTAAAACTTTCAAAAAGTACAACCAAATCCTTGCATTAATCCTGTCCAACTTGGCTAACGGAAAACGCTCACGTTGCTTTTTCTAATTATTTTCTTTTTCTTATGTGACACCTACTAACAAAATGACTGGATTGCATCAATTTGATAAGTTTTAGGATTTGATTGTACTTTTTTAAAGTTGTAGGACTCAACTATACTTTTGTGATAAGTTTTAGCAATTCTAGTGGAGTCCTACAACTTTCAAAAAGTGCAATCAAGTTCCAAAACTTGTCAAATTAGTACAATCGAGTTTTTTTCGTTAATTTCATCCAACTTAACTAAGGGACAATACTGACGTGACTTCTTTTTAATATTTTATCGCGTAAGTGACGTGGCTAAATCATGAAATATAAAGCTAAAATCACATCTTTTTGGTATTTGATTTTAAATGCAAATTTTATTTAAATTAGATTAAGAAAATAAGTTAATTTTAAAAAGGAGAAACCAGGCGGGGAGGGCTGCAACCCCTCATCGCGAAGTCCCGGTCAGGGGCCGATGGCCCTCCCCCAGACTGGCATGGTGGGTTGCAGCAGTGATTTTTTTTCTTCTTTTATTGGTTTATTTTCTTATTGAATTTTAATACAATTTATATCAACATTTGGATTAAAATGACGCTGTTTTAGCCACGTCATCGCCACTTAAGATAAGGAACATGATATTAATAAAAGCCACTTCAACACTTTTAGTTAGTCAAATTGGACGAATTTAATGGAATGACTCGATTGACCCAACTTGATAAGTTTTAGGACTTGATTACACTTTTACAAGTTTAGTACTCAGTTGCAGTTTCGTCACAAGTTTTAGTATTTTCAATGCACTTATTTTGTGTTTAAATTATTGAAGTAGTTTTAGCATACATGACTTCGTCATTCTGCCTTTAAAATGTTTTACCCTAAAAATTAAATGAATATATTCACTAGAAGTCCTAAAACTTGTCACCAAAGTACAATTGAGTCCTAAAAATTTCGAAAAGTATATTCAAGTCCTAAAACTTGTCAAATTGGTGTAATCGAGTCCTTCCGTTAACTCCGTCCAAGTCGGCTAACAGAAAATGCAAGCGTGGCATTTTTTTTATTACTTTTTATCTCCTACGTTGCGCTGATGTGGCTGAAACAAGAAAGATAAGTCCAAAACGACGTCGTTTTGTTTCGAATTTGATTTTTTATATAAATATTAGTTAAATTAAACTAAAAAAATAATCTAAATTAAAAGAAAGGCAAACCAACAAAACAAGCGCTCGCTTCCCCCCCCCCCCCGGGGTCAGTATTTTTTAGTTTACTAGTTAAATTAAACTAAATTAAAGTTTTAGCACTTCTAGTGGAGTCTTACAATTTTCAAAAAGTGCAATCAAGTCCTAAAACTTGTCAAATTTGTGCAATCGAGTCTTTCCGTTAATTTCATCCAGCTTAACTAAGAGAAAATACTGATGTGACTTTTTTTTAATATTTTATCGCGTCAGTGACGTGGCTAAATCATGAAATATAAAGCTAAAATCACATCTTTTTGGTATTTGATTTTAAATACAAATTTTATTTAAAAGAAAATAACTTAATTTAAAAAAAGGAGAAACCAGGCGGGGAGGGCTGCAACCCCTCATCGCGAGGTCTCGGTCATGGGCCGATGGCCCTCCCCCAGACCGGCATGGTGGGCTGCGACGGTGATTTTTTTTATTAGCTTATTTTCTTATTTAATTTAAATATAATTTATATCAACATTTGGATTAAAATGACATCGTTTTAGCCACGTCATCGCCACTTAAGATAAGGAAAATGATATTAATAAAAGCCACGTCAAAACTTTTACTTAGTCAAATTAGACGAAGTTAATGGAATGACTTGATTGAACCAACTTGACAAGTTTTAGGACTTGATTATACTTTTACAAGTTTAGTATTCAATTGCAGTTTCGTCACATGTTTTAGTATTTCCAGTGCACTTATTCCGTGTTTAAATTATTGAAGTAGTTTTAGCATACATGACTTCGTCATTCTGCCTTTAAAATGTTTTACCCTAAAAATTAAATGAATATATTCATTAGAAGTCCTAAAACTTGTCACCAAAGTACAATTGAGTCCTAAAATTTTCGAAAAATACAATCAAGTCATAAAACTTGTCAAATTGGTGCAATCGAGTCCTTCTGTTAACTCCATCCAAGTTGGCCAACAGAAAATTCTAACGTGGCATTTTTTTATTACTTTCTATCGCCTACGTTGTGCTGACGTGGCTGAAACAAGAAAGATAAGTCCAAAACGACGTCGTTTTGTTTTGAATTTGATTTTTTATATAATTATTAGTTAAATTAAACTAAAAATAAACTAAATTAAAAAAAAAAGGCAAACCAGCAAAACAAGCGCTCGCTTCCCCCCCGGTCAGTATTGTTTAGTTTATTTGTTAAATTAAACTAAAAAATAAACTAAATTAAAGTTTTAGCACTTTTAGTGAAGTCCTACAACTTTGAAAAAGTGCAATCAAGTCCTAAAACTTGTCAAATTAGTGCAATCGAGTCTTTTAGTTAATTTCATCCAGCTTAACTAAGAGAAAATACTGATGTGACTTTTTTTTAATATTTTAATGTGTCAGTGACGTGGCTAAATCATGAAATATAAAGCTAAAATCACATCTTTCTGGTATTTGATTTTAAATACAAATTTTATTAAATTAGATTAAGGAAATAAGTTAATTTAAAAAAGGAGAAACCAGGCGGGGAGGGCTGCAACCCCTCATCGCGGGGTCCCGGTCAAGAGCCGGTGGCCCTCCCCTAGACCGGCATGGTGGGCTGCGGTGGTGATTTTTTTTCTTTTATTGGCTTATTTTCTTATTTAATTTAAATACAATTTATATCAACATTTAAATTAAAATGACGTCGTTTTAGCCACGTCGTCGCCACTTAAGATAAGGAAAATGATATTAATAAAAGCCACTTCAACACTTTTAGTTAGTCAAATTGGACGAAGTTAATGGAATGACTCGATTGAACCAACTTGACAAGTTTCAGGACTTGATTACACTTTTACAAGTTTGGTACTCAATTGCAGTTTCGTCACAAGTTTTAGTATTTTCAGTGCACTTATTATGTGTTTAAATTATTGAAGTAGTTTTAGCATACATGACTTTGTCATTCTTCCTTTAAAATGTTTTACCCTAAAAATTAAATGAATATATTCACTAGAAGTCCTAAAAATTGTCACCAAAGTA
Source organism: Lenwebbia sp. NSW1173648 (assembly GCA_029784005.1). Classification (NCBI taxonomy): domain Eukaryota; kingdom Viridiplantae; phylum Streptophyta; class Magnoliopsida; order Myrtales; family Myrtaceae; genus Lenwebbia; species Lenwebbia sp. NSW1173648. The sequence goes on from JARCGZ010000011.1 coordinate 7,570,405, forward strand.
CAATTGAGCCCTAAAACTTTCGAAAAGTACAATTAAGTCCTAAAATTTGTCAAATTAGTGCAATCGAGTCCTTCCGTTAACTCCGGCCAAGTCAGCTAACAGAAAATGCTAACGTGGCATTTTTTTTATTACTTTCTATCTCCTACGTGACACTGATGTGGCTGAAACAAGAAATATAAGTAAAAAAACGACGTCCTTTTGTTCCGAATTTGATTTTTCATATAAATATTAGTTAAATTAAACTAAAAATTAAACTAAATTAAAAAGAAAGGCAAACCATCAAAACTAGCGCTCGCTGCCCGCCCCCTAGTCATAGCCACGGGCCAGAACCGGCCGGTCCTAGTTCGTGGCCAAGGGGGAATTGGAACCGGGCCCTTAAGGGGCAGTTCCGGTTCTGGTTTTGAACCGACAGTTCCAAGTCGGTTCCAGTTCCAGTTTCGGGCTCTCGAGCGTTTGTTCTACTCACGGGTGGGTCTCGCGGCACGGGGTGACGAGGCTGTGGGTTCGGGGGCTCGGGTTCCACGGCTGAACAACGAGTGGCGTGGAACTTGGCGGCTCGGCTTGAGGGCGGTGGGCTGGTGGACGGAGCGACGGTGAGGAGTGGTGGTGGCTGGTGGTATAGGGGAACCGAGAGGGAGAGGTGGAGGGGCTCGGGTGTGAGGGCCGGGCCGAGCTCGGGTTGCTCGTGGGTTCGGCGAGGATAGCGGCGGCGCGGCTGCTCGGCGGCGACGGGGTGGACAGTGGACGAAGGTGGCTGGCTGGGGCGGCGAGCGACGGTGGGTGAGGGTGGTGGCTGGTGGTGTTCGTACGGGTGAGGGAGGGAGAAGAAGAAGCCGTCGGGTTCAAGGGGAGGGAAACGTGAGAGAGAGAGAGAGAGAGAGAGAGAGAGAGAGAGAGAGAGAGGGTAATGTGAGAGGATGGGTGGTGATGTGAGGGGGCGAGTGACAATGAATTGATGGAAATGTTCTTTCCCCTTCAATTTTTTTTTTGGAACAGCTAGTTTGTTGGTTTCGAACCCGCCCCCTCTCCCCCCAAAAAAAATTGCCGGAAGGGCCGGCGAGGGTTAGCCGGGGTCACTGACTGACGACCTAGTCCAGGTGAGGGTGGGGGTGGCAGGGGCCCTCGCTAGTTTGCCCCTTTTTTGAAAAAAAAAGTAATATCTTTTTTAGTTTAATTTAATTATTATTTATATAAAAAATTAAATTCGGAACAAAACGACGTTGTTTTAGACTTATCTTTCTTGTTTCAACCACGTCAGCACCACGTAGGAGAGAGAAAGTAATAAAAAATTACACATTAGCATTTTTCGTTAGCCGAATTGGATGGAATTAACGGAATGACTCGATTGCATCGATTTGATAAATTTTAGGACTTGATTGCACTTTCTAAAAGTTTTAGGACTCAATTGTACTTTAATGACAAGTTTTAGGACTTTTAGTAAATATATTCCAAAATTAAAAAATAATTTTCCATCCACGTCTGATGTAGTATTGTTTAGAGGACGGTACCATCACTTTCCATGAAATGCAATACACTTTTTCAATTTTGATAATCCCGCGAAATACTTGATACGTGGTCAAGATAGTACCGTCACTTTGTGAAAAGTAACGGTGCCGTCCTCAAAGCATTTTTTTACTTCAAATTGGTATGAGTTTCTTATGGTAAAATAGAGAAGAATTGCAATATTTTCTTTATTGGCAAAAGGAAATTGTAATAGTTTCAATTTTCATTTTTAGCGTATATAAAAATCACCCCATGCTTAGCAGTACTTTAGTTCTTTTCTTGAGAAATAATCCACCAGGGAAGACTTCCTCTTCCCCTCTTCCACCATTGCTAGGGTTTGGATCGGCTATCTTCAGAACGAGGTTCGTGATTCGTGAAGATCCTGGTAAGCGGCTTTTCTGTAGGTAGCATAGCAACTTGCAATGCTTTAAAGTCTTGAATGAACAAGAGCTTAAATACTTGAGGGAGTCTTCTTTTTCCCTCGGCTAGGGTTTCGTATCAGTTTTCTTCGATCTCTTCCTTTGCCCTCTTCTTCGATTGCCGGCGAACGTCTAATCTGTCAATCCAGATCGCAAATCGCAGGCTAACGAGCGATTTTAGTAGCTCTGCTTCTGCTGCATCAGTCTTCTTCCTGCTGTAACTCTGTAATTTGTTTCCGCACTTCACTTTCTCCATGCACAGTTACGACTTAGCAGACCTTGTTTGGCGTTTGTTATATCGCATAATGGTCGATTTGTTTGAGTGCGCTTGCTTTCGTTTATATTATATGTCTTAGGCTCTTAGTGTAACGAGTCAGATTCAGGTATACACTCTGCAAATCCTTATGGGAAATCATCGGTATTGAGTGTTTTAGCACCTTTACTCCCTTGAGCAATAAACAAATGAGCATCCACAGAAGGTGGGGATGGATTTTCAAATCTTATTGAATTGGTTAATTTTATTTTTAATGCCTGTGGGATTATTTACAAGTTTTGGGTTGCAGCGGCAGTTGTTGACTGAATACAAGTGATAGATGGCAGATGATTTAGATGTCGAGTTATGGCTTGATTGTTTGGAAGACGAAGTGTCTTCAGATAATGTTATGTGTGTTCTTTATGTATGTTCAGTATAAGTTCATTCGAAAGGTTTAGAGAGGTTACAAAGCATATCTTTCTGGGGAAGGTCCAAATGTTTTCTTTTTTGCTTGTGACTTTCACCTGTTCAGTTTCTAATGCTATGAAGGTCATCAGATGCTGACATTGGGTGATTTTTGGCAGTAGTGGTGAAAGTTGTCATGAATGGCTGCATTGCCACAACTACGTGCTATGTTTTAGGAGGATATTGTTTGCGAATAATTGAGTATGATTGTTATAGGCTTAGTAATAGTGAAACTGGGAAGTAATGCATTAGGCGGTGGCAGAATGTTCTGTTGTGGTGGTTCTGGTTTTACTGTTGATTGGCAGAAGATAAGTAAGTTATATAAGTCATTAGAATACATATGATTGTTCCGAGAATTGATTTGCTACTTTCAAAGGTGATTGGGTGTTAAATGTTTTTTATAGACAGCGAACACTTTCCTTGACCAGCTTTGCTCTGTTACCTGATGATAAGAAATCGTATAGATTGTCTGTGCATTTGCTTTATTAGGATACAAATGGGAATCGTAATACTGCTTATTTGTAGTAAAGCACCCATTGGTAAGATTATTTTGATTTTTATGAGGTTATCATTTGGATTTTTCTACCATGTAAATGTGATGAAATTAGTCAAGAACTTTTGTTGTCGGCTGCTTTGCAAACTCATGAGTTCTTCTACTTATCCCTCATGTACTCTGGCTTCTGTTATATCTTGGGTTCTATCATTCATCTAATATCGAAGTCTTATTTCTTGTTCTCCAGGGTTTTGATTTTTTGAAAACGATGTCAACGTCTTATCTCCCGGCAACAACTGATTCAGTTGCTCAGGCTTTAGAGGCCAAAACTCCATCAGAATCTATATCTCTCCTGTACCGTATTCTTGAAAACCCTTCATCGTCCCCTGAAGCCCTTCGAATCAAAGAGCAGGCTATCACTAATTTGTCAGATCTTTTGAGGCAGGAGAATCGGGCGGAGGATCTTCGCAGCCTTCTGACCCAATTAAGGCCTTACTTTTCCTTGATTCCAAAGGCAAAAACTGCAAAAATTGTTCGTAGTATAATCGATGCTGTGGCTAAGATTCCAGGCACATCTGATCTTCAGATTTCTCTTTGCAAAGAGATGGTTCAGTGGACCCGTGCAGAGAAGCGAACTTTCTTGCGGCAAAGAGTCGAAGCGAGGCTTGCGGCACTTCTGATGGAAGGTAAGGATTATGTAGAAGCGCTAACCCTACTTTCAGATTTAATTAAGGAAGTGAGAAGACTCGATGACAAGCTTCTTCTGGTGGACATCAACTTGCTGGAGAGTAAGCTTCATTTCTCCTTGAGAAATCTTCCCAAAGCCAAGGCTGCTCTTACAGCAGCAAGAACAGCTGCAAATGCCATTTACGTTCCCCCAGCTCAGCAGGGCACTATAGATTTGCAGAGTGGGATACTTCATGCTGAAGAGAAGGATTATAAAACAGGATACAGTTATTTCTTCGAGGCATTTGAAGCATTTAATGCTCTTGAAGATCCAAGGGCAGTGTTTAGCCTCAAATACATGTTGTTATGCAAGATTATGGTACATCAGGCGGATGATGTAGCTGGAGTAATATCATCCAAGGCTGGTTTGCAGTACGTGGGGCCAGAGCTTGATGCCATGAAAGCTGTTGCTGATGCTCACTCGAAGCGATCCTTGAAGCTATTTGAGACGGCACTGAGGGATTTCAGAGCCCAGCTGGAGGAAGACCCAATTGTCCACAGGCACCTCTCTTCCCTGTATGACACTTTGTTAGAACAGAATCTCTGCAGGTTGATTGAGCCTTTCTCTAGGGTCGAAATCTCCCATATTGCTGAGCTGATCGAATTGCCGGGGGATCACGTGGAGAAGAAACTGTCTCAAATGATTCTCGACAAGAAGTTTGCTGGGACTTTGGATCAGGGTGCCGGATGCCTCATCATTTTCGACGACCCCAAGACTGATGCTCTCTACCCAGCAACACTGGAAACCATTTCCAACATCGGCAAGGTTGTGGATAGCCTGTATGTGAGGTCTGCTAAGATCATGGCTTGAGCTTCTCAGACTTGCTCAGGCAGTTGTTGGTGTTGCAACATGTCTGTCCCTGTGAATGTCGTGTTGCAGTCGAGCATACTTGATGGAACTGGGAGCTAATTGCCTTTTGCACGATGGATTTATCTGTTCTTTCTATTTGTTCCCTTTGCTTTGCTAGACTCGCATCTTCTGTGTCCTTAACTTTGGCTGGCATCTCCACAGTTGGATGAGACTAGCTTTGACCAATTGGGTCAATCTCTTCATCTTCGGCATGATGCTTGGAGGACAAAGATCGGTTGGTTTATCTCAAAGTTGCCTTCATTTTTATCAGTTTATGGAAAGTACGATTTACAGTGTTGTTTGTTATTTCGTGAAGACAAGTAATTACGTGATTGCATAGGAGAGTCATAGAAACATCAGATTTTCTGGTGTTACAAATGAAGAAGACAAAGGAACTTGAAATGCTCCGTCGCCTGGGGAGATAGCCATGGTGAGCTTGTGGACGATTCGAGCCTAGTTGAATGGGTTTCTCTGGCTTGCCGCCTCGTTCTCAATTTCTCAAGGCACTGGGAATTTCTCTTGCTTAGTTGCTTGAGCAGTGCTCCACAGATTCCAAATTTTTCCCGTTTGCCTGGTATTAATTAGCTATTTCCGACATCTATTCATTACATTTGGCAAAAAAAGAAAAGAAGAGTAGGTTTTTGACAAATACGGTAAAAATTACATGCGATTCCGCGAAGTGATATTTGAATGGTTTGAAAGACGTCAAGTAATACAAGTTAAATAAAAGTCAAATTGTGAATTTTACAGAATTTATGAGAAGTCAAAGGTGTAAAAGTGGAGCTACAAAAGAGGGGTGGAAGTACAGTTCTAACGTTTTTTGGTGGAACAGCTCTAAGGTTGTTGAAGGCAAACAGTATGAAAATGAATAAAATCACTTCCCCTATTCATGTATTTTTTCATAAATGTATATGCACGCAAGTTAGAACCGTCATTGTCTTGCTCCTTACTTCCCAAAATCATCCTTGTAATACATAATAGCAATTCATTGAGTAAATCATCTACTTTCTTTCCGTACATATATAACTATCCTCCTCTCTCGATATTGTTTTCCATATATATATATCGCATATGATGGTTCTCATCTTATCCATATAATGATATTTTAGACCGAATTGGGTACATATAATTTGCAATTTCATCTCAAAAGCAGTTGCGTGCGGGTAGAACTGGCATTATTGATGTTTAATTTCTTCTTTGAGTTGTAAATCTTGTCCACCTTTACGGTTGGAGCTTATGGAAAACGAAACCACATCGCACTTTTTCGATTTTTCTATCTTCTTCATCTTTCAAGAAATCAAAAGATAGGGAGGCTATCAAATGTGCTTTTAGTGGTTGTTTATTTTAACCAGAAAAGATTGAAGAGTTGCGTGACTTTGATATTCAAGTGAAATTCAATCAAGTAATCATCGAATTGTTTGCGGATCAAAGAAGTATCCATGACCAAAAAGAAAAGAGAAACAAAATCAAAGAATGATTCTTGATGATCTATGCTGTGTTCTCGGTGATAATTTCGTCTATATCTCTCAATCACATTTGAACAAGGGAGAGGATTATGCGCTTCACAAAGTGCAAATAATTCACGACTAAATCGGCAAAGAAATTTAAGAAAAAGGGAAAATTCGCTTATCCCGCAACATTAATTTTTTTTTTTTTATTTCTCGACTGAATTAAAGATATAATTTTCGACAATAATGAGAAGTTACTAAAAGGTTCTGAAGAATAACTTCTGCGTATTTGCTAAATTGTAGATTCCACACTAAAATAAAAGAGTTTGCTCAAATATTAATAAAACATAACACTTATGAGCGCGGGGGTTACCAATATTGTAAATTATCATAAATTACTAGGAAAAATTCCAATTAATGACATGAAGCGCTCAAATCGTTTCAAAGAAAGGCTTAGTTGAAAGGCATTTTCTTTATTTACTTTTTTTTTCTTTTTTTCTTTTTCTCTCTTTCATTTTCTTTTCTTTTTCCTCCCTGGTCCCTAGGCCATCGCTTGGGCTGGCGGTGGTCGAGGGCAACCCTCACTCGACGCCTGGCCTTGCCAACTTAGGCGAGGGCGAGGGGCTGCCCTTGACCGACGCCGGCGAGGGCAATCCTTGCCCTCGCTTGGGGAGGGAAGGGAAGAGGGAAAAGAAAAAAAAAAGAAAAGGCAAAAAGAAAAACAAAAAAAAATAAAAAAAAGCAAAGGATGATTAGATTTTTTTCGAAATAATTTGAGCATTTCATGTTTTTATTTGAATTTTTTTTTGTACATTTTCGCACAAGCCAATTTTTCTATGACTTTTCTTTTTCTCATGGGGGAAATATTTTTAAGGGAAATTATTTATTATTCATTTTCATTTTTTCATCTCTGTCTCCGTCTCTCTCTTTCTCTCTTTTCTCACACTACGACTCGAAGGTCCTCCTCTCTGCTTTCCATGAGAACAGAAACTTTCTCACTCCGGGTTTTCTGTTTCGGCTGAAGGGAATTTCCTCTCGTTTTCTCTTCAGAAAACGAAGGAGGGCCTCCGTCCTCTACCCCCAGCTCGACCATCGCGTAGATCGGATTGCGACGACGATCGATCCCTCGCGGCTGTCGCCATCGGGAGTCGATCCTCGCGCAGCTCCGAAGAAGTCTGAACGGACGATTCCTTCGAAGCAGAGGTTTTGGCGAGCCGGGAAGGTGGACGCAGCATTGTGATTAGTCGACGACGACGCGCCAATTTTTGACTGTCGTGCTTGGCGTCTCCTTCGCTGGATCTGCCAGAAAAGGTAATTAAGGGCCATCTCTCATCGCGATCTCCGCGCTTCCTATTCTCGACTTTCACTGCCTTGCGCTTGATGCTGTTGCTCCTCGGTTGTTTTTCATTCTTTGGTCGACGAGGAACAGAATAACAAAGGAAATGCAGTCGTGTCTCGGTTGAATTTCGTTTCTGGTGAGGGAAAAAAGTGGTTATGGGCTTTAGTCGGATGATTATATCTGCATCAATTTGGTCTAATTGTTATGGAACGTTGCTTCTTCAGATGTTGAGTCATGTGTGTAGCTTTGGGCTGCGTTGCCGTTTTGCCTAAATTGTCTGAGTAGTGAATTGGAGGGTTAGATCTGCGGTCACTGTTGACCATCCTGTCATTGAGTTTTTTCTTGAATCTTCCCTGAATGGCTGTTACTGTGTATCTTCCACGTTGTTATTGGTTGCTGATATCCAGCTGGATCTGCGAGTGGTTCTGATTGTGAGCAAGTATGGTCACTCTCTCCTTCTCACTTGTGATCATGTTCTAGTTGTTTGAGACTTCGGTATGTTGTCATTTAAATTGAGGTTTCCACTAAGCTCGGAGTTTCCCCTAGTTTGAAAGGAGGGAAATATCTTAGATTTGGATTATCTGATGAGCATCTCTTGAAGTTTGTTGGTGTTTGGGATTGTGATAATTCTGTATATCGGGGAATATTATATGGCTGTTAACCGGCTTGGAGGAACTGTCATGTTTGTCATGTTCATATGCCTTCGTCAGTAGAGGAATTGCAGCAGTGGCTCCTGCGGCTCACTGGTGTTGATGCAACTGATGGATATCTAGTGTGCGTTTATACATTGGAGATTTCTGAATGGAGCACTGCTGTGTGCGGGTGCTGTGACTTGCCACTGCTTCTATGCCCCGGCAGACTGGTCATCTCCTGGCCAACAGAACAGGAGAAAGTAAATAAACTGTTGCTGGTCTCACGTTGAAATTTCTTGTCTGCTACTTTTTTCTCTGCTTGAATTAGGAATGCTTGAGTATGGTCTTTACAATAACATGTTTCTGACATTCTTATGCACACAAGATTAGAGATTAGAGATTGTATGGCAGCTCGTATTAGGCTCTTAAAATATCAAGTTGCTTCTCCTGTTAACCCTCAAGCTTCAATGTGCTCTTGCTTTCATATGTACCTTAGTTCATCTGTACTGACTATTCCCGTGTCTCTCAAGGTAATGACTATTTCTGGAGCTCTGGACCTTTCGCGATAGCAGTTTTGCTTACATTCACATACTAAGTCCCATCAAAATGGGCCGTATGAAGATGCCGCCTGGAATTAACGCAATTGAGGAAGAACCTGAGGATTATGACTCTCCCTATTCTAACAAGGCTACTTTAGGGTGTGTGATCAACACAGAAATAGCTGCAGTCTTGGCTGTCATGAGGAGAAATGTAAGATGGGGTGGTCGTTATATGTCGGGAGATGACCAACTGGAGCACTCTCTAATCCAATCTTTGAAGGCACTACGGAAACAGATTTTTTCTTGGCAGCACCAGTGGCATACTGTCAACCCTATCTTGTATCTCCAACCGTTTCTAGAAGTCATTCGATCAGATGAAACAGGTGCACCTATCACTGGTGTCGCATTGTCATCTGTTTATAAGATCTTAACTTTAGATGTGATTGATCAGACCACAGCTAATGTAGAGGATGCAATGCACTTAATTGTGGACTCCGTTACTAGCTGCCGATTTGAGGTGACTGATCCTGCATCAGAAGAAGTAGTACTGATGAAAATACTTCAAGTTCTTCTGGCTTGTATGAAAAGCAAGGCGTCAGTTATGCTGAGTAATCAACATGTGTGCACAATAGTTAACACTTGTTTCCGTATAGTACATCAAGCTGGTAGCAAAGGTGAGTTGCTTCAGCGGATAGCCCGCCACACGATGCATGAACTTGTTCGTAGCATTTTCTCACACCTTCCGGATGTTGACAACACAGAGCATGCATTGGTTAATGGAGGCAATAAGGTGAAGCAAGAGGTACTTATAGCTTCTTTTCCCTGCTGGTTACTTTTCATCCTCTTCTTGTTCAATCAGCCTTCTGGAGTGGGATTCTAATTCATAGAAAAAAACTGTTTTTATTTGGTATTTAACGGTTAGCATTTAATTGATTCTTATAGAATACGGCTTGTAATCTATTCCATCCACTTATGTAACCACAATTTTCTTTGAGTTCTTTATTTTGTTTTAACCATTCGTGTTGCCATGTCACTCACCAACTTATAAGAAGGAGAAATAAATAGCTAGAATTTTACTAAATGTGTCTTCTCCAAGAACAAAACTCTGGACACGCCACCCGGGATGGCAGTTTTTAGCAATATGACAAGTTATCAGTTGTGCTTTGTATTAATTTTTGAAACACTAGGATACATACTTGAACACATAATAATTTATTTTTTCTTTGCATATGAATAAATTGACAAGCTTTGAAATCGCTTGACTCAAATGCCTTTAGGCCTAGTCAGAATTCTGATTTAAGCTTGACATTGTGTTTGCTGCAGGAAAATTTTCATGTACATCTCCCCGTATACAGTAATGATTTTCCATTTATAAACACTAGAGTATTTGAAATAGTCTTTTGGAGTGACAAATTGTTTCCTTTTGTTCTATAAAGGTACAGAGCCACATGAGAGATCACCCATATCTAACTCCTAATACAAATAGTTACTATTCGAATGTTGGAAAGCACATTTAAGAGATTTTCGCTTCCCATATTGAATTATTATTTAGTATACATACTCGGTAGGCTAATCATCCAAATAGGATCACACTTTTTCTGTTAAGCAGATTGACATACCACACGTTTATTTCTTGGGCAGGTTCGTGGACCAGACAGTGAATATGCTTTTGGGACTCAACAATTAGATAATGGCAACAGTGGTTCAGAACTTGATGGTCAACTATCCTCCAGAAGTTTTACTTCCAATTCATCGACAGCTCCAATCTCTGGTATGATGGATGAATTTGGAGCTGGTGCAGGGAAGGATGCAGTTCCAGTTGATCTGCAAATGATGACAGAGCCTTATGGTGTCCCTTCCCTGGTGGAGATATTTCACTTCTTGTGTTCTCTCTTAAATCTTTTTGAGCACACGGGAATGGGCCCTCGATCAAATACCATAGCATTTGATGAAGATGTGCCGCTTTTTGCACTTGGTTTGATTAATTCAGCTATTGAGTTGGGTGGGCCATCGATACGCCACCACCCGAGATTGTTGAGTTTGGTCCAAGATGAGCTCTTTAGAAATCTAATGCAGTTTGGCTTGTCTATGAGTCCACTCATTCTTTCCATGGTTTGTAGCATTGTCCTGAATCTGTATCAGCATCTACGTACCGAACTCAAACTGCAGCTCGAGGCTTTCTTCTCCTGTGTGATTCTGAGGCTTGCACAAAGTAGATATGGTGCTTCTTACCAGCAGCAGGAGGTTGCCATGGAGGCTCTTGTTGATTTCTGCCGGCAGAAGACTTTCATGGTGGAAATGTATGCGAATTTGGATTGTGATATAACTTGCAGCAATGTCTTTGAAGACCTTGCCAATTTGCTGTCAAAGAGTGCATTTCCTGTGAATTGCCCTTTGTCTTCAATGCATATTCTTGCTTTGGACGGTCTCATTGCCGTCATCCAGGGAATGGCTGAAAGGATTGCGAACGGATCTCTTAGCTCAGAACAAGCTCCAGTTGCTCTAGATGAGTATACTCCATTTTGGCTGGTCAAATGTGATGACTATGGAGATCCAAATCATTGGGTTCCATTTGTCCGCCGGAGGAAGTATATTAAGAGGAGGTTGATGATTGGAGCAGATCACTTCAATCGTGACCCAAAGAAGGGGCTAGAGTTCCTGCAAGGAACACATCTCTTACCTGACAAACTTGATCCACAAAGTGTAGCTTGCTTCTTTAGGTACACTGCTGGGTTGGATAAGAATCTTGTTGGGGATTTCCTTGGAAACCATGATGAATTTTGTGTTCAGGTTCTTCATGAATTTGCTGGGACCTTTGATTTCCAAGACATGAATCTAGATACTGCACTAAGGCTGTTTTTGGAAACTTTCCGACTGCCTGGAGAATCACAGAAGATTCAGAGAGTCCTTGAGGCATTTTCAGAGAGATATTATGAGCAGTCACCACAAATTTTGGTTAACAAGGATGCTGCTCTTTTGTTGTCGTACTCTCTCATAATGCTCAACACAGACCAGCATAATGTACAGGTAAAGAAAAAGATGACCGAGGAGGATTTTATTCGGAATAATAGACATATCAATGGAGGCAGTGATCTACCTCGAGATTTTTTGACAGAGCTTTACCACTCCATTTGTAAAAATGAAATTCGCACCACTCCGGAACAAGGTGCTGGTTATCCTGAAATGAACCCGAGCCGTTGGATTGACTTGATGCATAAATCGAAGAGAACTGCCCCATTCATTATTTCTGATTCTAGAGCATATCTTGATCATGACATGTTTGCTATAATGTCTGGTCCGACCATTGCTGCAATCTCTGTGGTGTTTGATCATGCAGAACATGAAGAGGTTTACCAGACATGCATTGATGGTTTCTTGGCTGTTGCCAAGATATCAGCATGCCATCATCTTGAAGATGTGCTGGATGATCTGGTTGTTTCTCTTTGCAAATTCACAACCCTTTTAAATCCTTCGTCCGTTGAGGAACCTGTGTTAGCATTTGGTGATGACGCTAAAGCAAGGATGGCAACAATAACAGTTTTCACCATTGCAAATAGATATGGTGATTATATCCGCACTGGTTGGAGAAACATCCTGGATTGCATCTTAAGATTACACAAGCTTGGTCTTCTTCCTGCTCGTGTGGCAAGTGATGCGGCTGATGAGACAGAGGTTTCTGCTGAACCTGGACATGGTAAGCCGGTCGCAAATTCTTTAGCTGCAACTCATATGCCTTCCATGGGAACTCCAAGGAGATCTTCTGGATTAATGGGTAGGTTCAGTCAGCTTTTATCTCTCGATACAGAAGAGCCAAGATCACAGCCCACTGAGCAACAACTTGCTGCTCATCAGCGCACACTTCAGACAATTCAAAAGTGCCACATAGACAGCATATTCACGGAGAGTAAGTTTCTGCAAGCTGAATCACTATTGCAGCTGGCACGGGCTCTTATTTGGGCTGCTGGGCGGCCCCAGAAAGGGAATAGCTCACCTGAGGATGAAGACACTGCTGTTTTCTGCCTAGAGTTGTTGATTGCAATCACTTTGAATAATCGAGACCGAATTGTGCTCCTATGGCAGGGTGTCTATGAGCATATTGCTAACATTGTTCAGTCGACTGTCATGCCCTGTGCCTTGGTAGAGAAGGCTGTGTTTGGACTTCTTAAGATTTGTCAGCGCCTGCTTCCTTACAAGGAGAACCTGGCTGATGAACTTTTGAGGTCTATGCAACTTGTCTTGAAGCTTGATGCTCGGGTTGCGGATGCCTATTGCGAGCAGATTACTCAAGAAGTTAGTCGCCTGGTGAAAGCTAACGCCACTCACATCAGGTCACAAATGGGATGGCGGACCATCACGTCCCTTCTTTCTATAACAGCTCGTCATCCAGAGGCTTCTGAAGCAGGATTTGATGCACTGTTGTTTATCATGTCCGATGGGGCTCATTTATTGCCAGCAAATTACGTTTTGTGTGTAGATGCATCCAGGCAGTTTGCCGAATCTCGTGTTGGACAGGCAGAACGGTCTGTTCGCGCACTGGATCTCATGGGAGGTTCGGTTGATTCTCTAGCACGGTGGGCTTGTGAAGCTAGGGAAGCAATGCCAGAGGACGAAGTCGCCAAAATGTCTGAGGATATAGGGGAAATGTGGTTGAGGCTCGTACAGGGATTGAGAAAAGTCTGCTTGGACCAAAGAGAAGAGGTCAGAAATCATGCACTTTTGTCACTGCAAAGATGCTTGACAGGAGTAGATGGGATTCAACTTCCGCATATTCTATGGTCACAGTGTTTCGACGTGGTCATCTTTACAATGCTTGATGATTTGCTGGAAATTGCTCAGGGACAATCCCAGAAAGACTATCGAAACATGGAAGGCACACTTATCCTTGCAATGAAGCTTCTCTCAAAAGTATTTCTACAATTGCTTCATGACCTCTTGCAGTTGACAACTTTCTGCAAATTGTGGCTGGGTGTGCTCAGCCGAAAGGAAAAGTATATGAAGGTGAAAGTTCGTGGCAAGAAAAGTGAGAAGCTTCAGGAGCTAGTGCCTGAGCTCCTCAAGAATACTCTACTTGTGATGAAGACAAGGGGTGTCCTTGTGCAGCGGAGTGCCTTAGGAGGGGATAGCTTGTGGGAACTAACATGGCTACATGTGAATAACATTGCTCCGTCATTGCAATCTGAGGTATTCCCCGATCAAGAATTACAGCAACCTGAAACTCAGGGAAATCAGGTATCTGAGGAGACTGTTTCTGCTCATTCAAATGAGTCATTGGCCAACAATGGTAGTTAGCATTTAGTGCACTGAAGAATATAATATGGTTTGGATGTGAGTCAGAAAGGCTGTGACTCTTGGCTATGATTAATTTTGTGGAGCTGCCATACGTATAATGAATGGAAAAGATGAACCTGAGATTTTTGCGTTCTCATTCTTAGATATGCAGCAATGCCGGTGAATTGACACTTACCCTGCTCTTCTTGGGTTTGTGTCTTTTCCTCACTATTGCTTCCGTCGCAACAATTTTCATGTTTATTTTCAAGATGCAATGCTCAGTTTCATGGGGCATAGTTCTGCTGGGGAAGGACTCTTGGGAGTAACACTCGTTCTCTGTCCAGAAATGTAAGCATACCCATCCAAACTTGTGTCAGTCAGTTGATTTATTCAGAACCAGGGATGTTGTTAGCTAAGGATGATATCGTCACTTTGTTAGTTCAGCTAGCTTTTTGAAGGCTCCGGAAATGTGTTTTCCGTTCTTCATGATCTTTTGCAGAGCGAGTGATATACATAGTGGATCTGGTTATCGGGGTTATAAGACTATGCCTGCTCACGCAGTCAACTTGTTTTGTACTGCAACTTGTAAAGAAATCTTAGTACTACTGCTTTGAATTTTTGGCCACACATCTTTTCTGTTGTTGTAAGTGCTTAATCTTCGCAGTTGCGAAAGGCCCGACCCTTTTAACTGCCGTTATTATGAACGCAAACTCCGACTACTGCTGTCTCTTGGGGATTGTCAAGAGAACATGGTATGTGTTGGTTTCTGGTAATTCGTGGCTGGAGGGTAATCTTGTACTCAGGCATGGTCAGCCTTGACCTAATCCCAAGAAGAGAATATAGCAAGTCTTTGCCCTCTTGCTTCTCCTTTGTCGCAGCATGTAGGGCGCTGCTTTTGTATGCAGTTTAACCGATAAAACTGAAAGGGTTTGAAAGATTGAACGTTACAATCTGCACAGTAATGATCCGCTGTCTTTTTTTTTTTTGGTCAAAGATCCGCTGTCTTGGCTTATCGCCACGCCAACTGTGATCAGACTCTGGTCGGTTTTAGGCTCTTATGGTCTTTGTCCTGTCTGATTGCATGACATGACGGAGAGCAAGTAAAGCATTATATTTCTGTACGAATTTTTCCCCTCGTGTCACCTGTCCACAAAGCAACTGCACAAACCAGATATCCCCTCCCGAAACGGTCTCAGACCAATATCTTAGGAAAACTACTATAAAAAAGCAGTTTCATCCTAGCTTTGATTTTTAAATTTACCTAGAATTTTTGCTTAATAACTCATACTTAGAAGTTACATTGACTAATTGGTGAAAATACATCTCGAATTTATATGGACGAATTTGAGAATCACGATACTTTAAGCAATGTCTTTTTGTGAATTGGGCACGTCCAACGGCCGATTCCTTGTTCTATCGAGTTCAAACAGTTACACATTTGATCTACGATTTTGGTTTCTCGTTATTATAGTTAGCGTAATTATAATTAGGGAAAGCGCAAATCTCTTTATTGAGAAAATTTTGAATTTTGAATTAAAGTAAATGCATTATTGACACAATTTATATAAAAAGAGAGAATATTTTAATTTTGAGTTTCTTTTAAGTAATGTTGCTTGAAGATTAAAAAAAAAAAAAGGTTCAAATATTAAAATTGAGATATATGAGAGGTTAAAATTTAGCAATAGATTACGCATTTGTCGGTTGGTGGAATGCTTATAAAGGATGTAAATGAGGATATTTTGAAAAAAGATTTATGATCCCCTAAAAATGGTAATTTTTGTTGTTGTTACCATTATTATTAATTTATCATTCACCGAGAAATGGAGCAAGACACGGATTGCTGAAGAGCCAAAATAGTCAAAAGGACACAAGTTCTGTTCTCGCTCCCACCACCAGGTTATCTTTAACTTGATTCCTCGTTCCATTAATTCTCCATAACTCCATCTTCTCTTCTTCTTCTTCTTTCGATTGTTTTAACCTTGATTTGACGCCAGCTGCGATCGCCCCTCGCACCCCGGACACTGTTGACCAGGTCCCACCACTCGGTTTCTCCTCCTTTCCTTTCCTCAACTCTTCTTCGCGTTAGGGTTTCGAGATCCGAATCCGATTCCGATCGCAGCTGTAATTTTGTCCCGGAAAGAGGCGATTGATCAGCGGGAGTGACGAGATGAGCGAAGTCTTCGAAGGGTACGAGCGTCAGTACTGCGAGCTCTCGGCCAACATCTCCAGGAAATGCACCTCCGCTTCGCTCCTCGACGGAGGTATCGGATTCTCCTAAGCTCATGATATGACGAATTTGATTTCTTTCCTGATTGCGTTGGTTGCGACTTTCGCTCGAAGAAATCGACGCGATGTCGACTGGAGTTCTGCAACTTTCGTTTCCTTTGGTCGCCAATTGGTTAGCCATCCATGGTTGCGCGTTTCTATTTACGTGCCCTGATTCAGAGTCTGGTGGTTTGGCAAGATCCATCTCTTCTTTGTAAAGATGTGGTCGGATCGTCTCCTGCTGCGCGGTTTGCGCTTTTGTTGACTTCTTCTAGTGCTTGAGCTGTTTGAGAATTGAACAATTCATTTCTGCTGTCAGTGAATTGTGAACTGTTCGATACTTGCTGGTCATTTAAGGATTGGAAACCCATCACTAGTGGCTGAGGAATGTGGAAACGTGGTATCTGTGGCATGCTCGAGTCTAAGGTGTTAGGGCCTAAATTTGCACGCATGAAGTCCACCTTTCTGTCTATCTCAGAGAACTAATTCTTGTTGGAAGATGCCTTCTAATATATAGCTTGTTGTTGGTCTCTAGAAGCACTTGGTTTTCGTGGTGAGTCACTGGCGAGTTAGGAACGTTTTACGTCTGGCATACTGTAGTAGAGTCACTTAGTCCGTTAAGGATCGTTTCATTACACAAAAATATTTGCTTAAGTTGTTTGCTAGAAGTCTGACATAATCAAGACACTCATGTGACGAAAGGCAACAAGGATGCTTCTTGGTTTGTAAATTTTGCAGCGTTTAGACTTCTGTAATGAACTGTAGGATAATTGAATTTGTTCTTTTTCAACTTGTATACGTTCCAAACTCCGGTTGAAAGTAACCTATTTGGTGATGTTATTGCAGAGGAAAGAAAGCAACAGATATCTGAATTAAAAGTTGCTCTTGATGAAGCTGATGGGTTGGTAAGTTGTGAGAGACGTTATTTTCTCTCCCTGTGGCCTGTGCTCGATTTTCTGTGCTTCTGACTTTTTCGGTATGTATTTTCCAGATACGAAAAATGGATCTGGATGCTAGAACTTTGCAGCCAAGTGTCAAGGCAATGCTTCTTGCTAAGTTGAGGGAATACAAGTCTGACTTGAATAATCTGAAAAGAGAAGTTAAAAGGATGTCATCGCCTAATGCAAACCAGGCTTCACGCGAAGAATTGTTGGAAGCTGGAATGGCAGATGCACATTTGGTACGCCTGGATTCTAGATGCGCATTTGGTACATGAATTGTCCTAGTCGTCTACCTCATTTCCACATAGGGAAGTTTTGGATTAGTTGCTCATTGGGCTCAATGATTATGCCATATGTTTCTGTTATGGGGGTATTCTTCCATAATATGGATCCTACTATTTATACAACTCGCATTTTTTCCCCTCAAGTGGTAGTTCAGGTTGTCTGGCAACGGCAACAGAAATGTGGTTGCTGAATTTTGGTTTTTCTTATGGGTTTGTGCAGTTTTATTGGCTAGCTGCAGAGCTTGCTGAATATTTACTTTTGAGTGGATGTTCAACTGCAGGCATCAGCTAATCAAAGGGAGAGATTGGCTTTCTCGACGGAGAGATTGAACGACTCTAGCGAGAGGATAAAGGAGAGCAGAAGAACTGTGCTAGAGACGGAGGAGCTGGGTGTCTCCATACTCCAAGATCTACACCAGCAGCGCCAGACTCTCCTGCATTCTCATAACAAGGTACCTATTTAAGTTTAGTTCTATTAATTAAATCCTTGAACTTTCTTTTGCGAAGTAAACCTTTGCCATTGCAAATGAGTGTCGTGCGCTTCTTTGAACTTGAAGTGAGTTCGCAGGAAATAACTGCACTTTAGGGACTAGGACCTTGCCATAGCCTACGAGTCTCAGAGCTGTTAATGATTGTGGTGCTCTTTTTACATTTTTCAATTTGCAGCTTCATGGGGTAGATGATGCCATAGACAAGAGCAAGAAGATTTTGACGACTATGTTAAGGAGGATCACTAGGAACAAGTGGATCGTTGGTGCAATAATCGGGGCTCTCGTCTTTGCCATTATCCTAGTTCTGTACTTCAAGCTTTCTTGACGATAGCCATACCACCAATTCCCATGCCCTGCTATCCTTGTGCTTAGTAAACCTGTTGTACATACAGTAATCAAAACAATAGTCATTGCGTCCCTACGAATCTTATATCTGTTGTGACTTTCTTGCTTTCTCTTTATATTTGTGGGTTCATTGCTGTTCACCATGGTTCGACCGGTTTGCGGAGCGGGTCTGGGCTCATATGATGCATACTTTTTATCGAATGTATATCTTTACGCTTCTGGGAGTTTTGGTCCTTGTTATTTGTTACGCACTTGAATGCTTATTTATTTATCTATGGACTGTTTTCAACCACTTGGACACTATCGTCTGCACGTTCCTTCGACTCATCTGCCTCGATAGAGTCTTGAAAATGATCAGTGGACCCTAAGCTCTTTAATGATGTAGAAAATGGTAATACGACGACGGACCCCGTCACAGGCCAAGTTTCTCAAGTCGGATTCGAATCACACTGTGTGAGAGCACTTTGGGCCGTGGAATGGGCCACATGCTGAAACCGAAAGCCGAAAGCCCAAGGCCCAATGGAAGCCCCTCTCCTCTGTCTGTGGCTCTGTGATTACACGTGGATGAAGCGTGAGCTGACTGACCACTCTGTTCCAGAAGCCCAACTTCCCCCTCCGGACTCGCCAAACTGAAAGGAAGAGAGAGAAAAAAATCCCTCGCTCACACGCACACGGCACAGAGAGAGAGAGAGAGAGAGAGAGAGAGAGAGAGAGAGAGATTCACCAATACAAACTTCTCCGTCTCTTCTTCTTCTGCTTCTTCTACTGTTCAATTACTTGCAGAGCTTTCGACGCCGAGAATTCCGACGTCCATTCCGTTCATTTCACCCCCCGTCGTCAGCCAAACTGACCGAGATTCTCTAATCACGGCTTCGGTCATGGAGTCTCTCTCCCCGGTGTCCCCTTCCATCGTCCTCCCTCCGAGTAACTCGCTCCAGCTCCAGCGGCCGCGGCGGCTGGCCGTCTCCCGCGCAGTCCACGGCGGTTTCCGTCCCCGTCGCGCTCCGCGCTTCCTCATCCCGCACTCTCCGGAGCCCCGTCGGAGGAGATTCCCGGAGTTCTGTCGTGGATCGCGCGGGAACGTTGGAGGGGAGGAGGATGACGGGAGCGACGAGGTGGAGAGGGCGATGCGGCTGGACGGGAGCATTCCAGGGACTTCGGACGAGTTCGTGAAGAGAGTGTCTTCTCGTGCTTACGACATGCGCAGGCACCTCCACCAGTCCTTTGAAACCAGCAGCTATGATGGTAATGTTCGTTTCTCCTTTTCATTCTTCTAATCACCAGTTCATTTAGTTGCGTATTTGTGGCTGCTTTCTCTGAGAATGTTCGACGAATTGTTTGATTGCTGTCAATTAGAGTTCCTTTGCTTTTCCTTCATGAAGCCACTGACTTATAGATTTAAAAAGTTCTACACGTGTACGAAAGGATCGTTGCTGTGTAATACTACGACGTTGCTGAGGTTCACTACAATAAGGGGCTGTGTAGCTCTCGTAGCAGGATCTGCATGCCTGGGGTTATTTGCTATGCTTTACTTATCTCTACATTGATAGAATTTTCATATGCCGAGGTTTGCACTCGTTGATGGAATCTATAGAGAAGGTGTTGTGATTGGTGATTCTCTTCTGAGTGCTTAAACTAAAAACCATTTTAGGTGCAGTACTTATTATGCACGGGATAGTGCTTTGATCAGCTTCCATATCCAGTATCTATGCGCCCGCTAAATGTAACCAGTCTTATCTGTTCCCTTTTTGATCTAGTATTGGAGGCAAATCCATGGAGAGACACTTCAAAGCCTGTATACGTATTGACTCATGGTGAAAACCAATTGTGCACAATGAAAACACGAAGAGATCGCAGGTTTGGTGTACACCATGTTGTATATGGTTATTTGTTGCTTCACCTCTGTTACTCATATTTTTAGTTTTCACAGCGAAGTCGAGAAAGAGCTTGGATTACTGTTCTCCAAAGCTGGAAAATTGAGTTCCAGTTCTGGAAGTCAGCCTAAGCAGTCAAGGAGCGGGACAAAGTTCCAGATGGTTGTTGAGGATATCCTGGATGGAGTTCTTGTAAGGTTCTTTTATTTTTAAAATTATTTCTCTAGAATTTCTGCTAAGGTTTCTTATACAAATTGTTGTTGCATAAACGTGATGAATTCAAATCGTTTAAGAGGAGGTGATTGTGCAAAACAACCATCAGGAACTTAATATGTATCAAATGGAGCCTTAAGAGCATTGTTGATGAATTTACTCATGCTATCTCCTCTCCTTTTATGGATCTCTAACACTTAGGCTCCATGCTGAGTGATCTCTGAGTTATGACACTTGGTTTTGAGATGCAGTCCAGTGAACTGTCCTAACTCCTAAGCTACTTCAGTTACCATCCTCTTGTAAAAAGATATAGCTGGTCACTGGGCAGGCAGCCCAGTGGTAAAGGAATTGGGTGCTGTGGGGCCATTTAGTTTCAGATGCGGGGTTCGACTCTCACACTTTGCAAAGAGGTAAAGTAAAAAGTATGAGAGAGAGAGAGAGAGAGAGAGAGAGAGAGAGAGAGGGGAGAGTTAAGAGTAGGACAAGAAAGATAAAAGGAACGAAGGAATTAGTTATGTGGCTTGTAGTGTGTTCTTTGACTTGTGAAAGGATGTGACCGGGCCTAAGATGATATCATCCTCTAGAAAATGTTTATTTTAGCACCGGTCCTTGAATGCCATTGAGTGTAGTTATAACCGGTGTGAGAGGATCAAGGAGGAGCAAGCAGAGCTGCAGAGGTGAGGAAAAATAAATTAGAAAGGTTGATGCCTGCTGCTCAGGCAACTGGTAGGGACTGGGTAGATAGGAAAGTAGGATGGTGCATACCTGTGCTAGCCAATGGTGATGGGGTTGTTTTTGTTAGAAAGTCCAACCCAAAAACTTAAGTTAATAGGTGGAGGGAGACCACATGAATATAAAGAGCATATAGGGGTGGAGGGAGACCACATGAATATAAAGAGCATATATGACCCATTGTCAACCGATGTGGGACAACAACTTTAACACTTCCTCTCACGTGCAAGCCGGATTATTGATTACGAGCGGCACGTGGAATTTGACTAATGGAGGGTGGACGCACATTCACGAAAGGGACAACAATGGCTCTAATACCATGTTAGAAAGTCAAATCCAAAAGCTTAAGCTGATAGTTGGAGAGAGACCAAATGAATATAAAGAGCATATAGGACCCATTGTCAAGCGATGTGGGACAACAACTTCAACAGCTTTGACAAAAAAAAAATGGTGATGGGGTTGTAACTGGCTAGGAAAATGATTTCTATTTTATTAAAAAAATAGTTCAGATGATGCCCAAGATGAGAGGTAGGGGAAGCTGAGGTTTGGATGTGCATCGTTCCACTTTTTTTATGCAAGAGTAAAGTCGGCTGAAGGAACCTTCCCCATGCAGAAGATTTTCAGTTGACAAGATCAAGTCATCCTTTAATTTGCAAGAAGGATTTTATGTAAGCATCAACAGAGATAGTAGTTACATAGCAAGGTAGAGATAGGTGTGTTATTGGCTGAAGCTGGTAATTTCATTGAACCTTGGGGATGAACTAGAAGGTCCTAATGTGTCTTGCTTAAGTGTAAATGGCACTGTCAGCAGCGTTTTCTGTGGGAAAAATAGAGCTCTTGGAAGTGGGGTTTGCGGCCTACGTTCACACCCGATTCCTTAGGGTCTACAAGTAACATTTAGAGGTTTAGGTATCAGTTTCTTCTTTCTGTGAAGAAAATTCTCGCCTGATCTTAATAGTTTCAAGACCTCATCAGTGTGCGACAGTCTTGTCATTGCTTGGGACTGATAAACGAGTTTTTTCTTGTTCTTGCATTTTGTTTTTTGGTTTTCTTTCATTTGATCTCATATATGAAGAAAATCAATATTGCTGCAGGTCTTTGAAGATGAGAATGAAGCTGCAAAATATTGCGACTTATTGCAGGGAAGGGGTCCAGGGTGTGAAGGTGTTGCAGAGATAGACGCCTCCTCGGTAAGGGGATCAAAGGAAAGATTGAAAACCCACAGTATTTCTTGATCATTGGGTAATTACTCGACTGGCTCCACTATGCAGGTTTTTGATCTATGCCGCAAGATGAGGGCTCTTGCAGTTTTGTTTCGTAGGGGAAGAACACCACCTCTACCCCAAAGCCTTGAGCTTAACTTGAGGGCCAGGAAGCGGTCCCTTGAAGACTAAGGAAAGGAGGCTCGTCTTGATGCTACTTTTGCTCCGACATCATTCGAAAGGATCACAGATCATTGTCTATTTATGGAAGTTGTCCAACGGTTTTAAAGTCGACTGTATTTATCACTCTACTGCAATGCTCTTGTGTCATATATTGGGTAAGTATAGGGCGTTACCATGACCCTTTTCAACACATCGGCACGGGTGGCTTGACAGGTTATTTGTCGGAGGTCGCATTCACATAGGTTGCGTTTGGTCGTCCGAATTTGGATTGGGATAGGTCAGGATAAGGTCGGATTAGAAATCCTTCAAATATCCTCCGGATTGTGGAAAATCCCATCACATGTTTGGTGCAATCTAATAATGATAAAAATCTTTGAAGATCTTTGAAAATCTCACTTGCCTAATACAAACCAGATCAAAGAAGATGCGCGACGGTACCGAGGATCAATGTCGGACATGAAAAGAGAAATCCCGAGAGCTTTTTTTTTTAGCTCGCTTGTTGTTGACGTTCCTAGGCGTTAGTGAGCTTTCTTATGAACGAGTTGATTACGTTTTTTTGTAGGCTGCAGAGTTTTCACTCCTCATCGGTGCGCTTCAGTCAATTGATCGATGAGAGGATGTTGGCTTCAAGCAGAGAAGAAAGAGAGCGATCTCCTCGGCCTTGAAAGCGAAGAAGAGGATGAACTCCTTCGCCGGAAATTCTTCAAAAAAATTCTCCTTGAGGGCGGTGGTGGCGAGCCAACGCCAGGAAGAGAGATTGATTGAGAGGTGCAAAGAGGACGATGTCGAACAGTGAAGAGGCAGTGCTTTCTCTTTCTTTCTTTTTTCTTTATTTTTTTATATTAGATATCTTATCCGACTTTATCCCACCCTTTAGGTGGGATTTTTTTATTCGGCTTATATTCGGATTATATCCAGACATATTCCAATCCAGTGTTCTTCCAAACACCGGATAGGGTAATTTTTATCTTATCCGGAGTTATATCCGGTCCACCAAAAACAATCTATATTGTACATGTCTTTGGGTAAGTTTAATGCAAGGCCCAAAATTATAAACGCCTCGTCGTCCTAAAAATGTGAAAGTGGTCTACGACTTAGTGTGCCACGATTTGACTAACTCAGGGAAAATTGGAAATGAGAGAGCTAAGGATTGATTCAGTGGGCAGTTGATACATTATCCACAACTTGAATAGTCAAAACCGTCGATGGAGCATCTCTTTTGTTCAACGGAAAAAACATATCACATCAACTCTAAACATCTCATTCATTGACTCCGATATTAGGAGAGAAGAGAGCAGTGTTTGATGGATTGTATCTCGAAAAAGCACGACGGTTCTCAATGCGTCGGAAGAACAGCCACACCCATCTCATACTTGTTTCAAGGTAAAAAGCCTCTACCGGTTTTGACTTTCTGCAATGTTCGTTTGAGGGTTCAGCATCAGGAGGGAGGAGCTCCGAGTACAGCTACGTTGGACCTGAACTAGCCTGCTAAATAATTGCACGGGGCGACCGAGAAACGCGATCTAAGAATACACTAAAAATAGGAGTATCTTAGGTAAGGAACAGAGACAAAAAAGTTTCCCAAAAAAACAAAACAAAAACAGGAAACTCCAATTGTTTCGTCGGGGATCTGGATCACTACGATGTCGTTTTCGTGATTTAGATAAAATTTCAAATCCGACCAAATAAATCAAACCTCCGTTCCTTGCCAAAGAGAGAGATCCAGATATCAAGGGCGCGCATGATAACACTTTTAGAATGGCTTCTTTGCTCCAGAATTCATACTAGTAGAGAAATCAATTTGGTAAACTAACTTCTGAAGCAGAAATTCGTTTGGTAAATTTTTTTACTTCTGGTAGGATTTTTCACTTATGGTAAGATTTTTTGCCCAATTTGAGAAGTAAAAAAAAGTATCTTCTCCAAGTCAAGAAGCACTTCTTGGACCCAAAAAATAAAAAAAAACTCAAGACTGCCACCGTCGACCCCCATCGCCAACCACCCGCCGAAGCCGCCCACCTGCTGCCGACCACCGACCGCCGATCACCGGCCACCGACTTTCGCCAACCACCATCGGTCGCCGCCACCGCCGGAGTAAAAAATAAAATGTTGAAATATGAAGTAGAAATTTTGTCCGGTTATCAAACGCATTTCTCTATCAGAAATCAACTTTTGGATCAAAAGTTGACTCAAAATTAGAAGTAGAAAAATCAACTTCTTGTCAGAAGTTGATTTCTGATAGAGAAGTGTTACCATGCACGCCCTAATAAGGGCGGCTCCCTACGATCCAATTGTATGAATTAAATGATGAAGGAAAATTCCGCCATGATCGATCCCTCCCGCACAGCCAGGGAGGAAGGAGAGAGAGAATCACATTCTCGCCGTTGAAAAAGTAAAACGAACCAACACACGCCACACCAAATCCCAGAAAACAACCTCCCTCTACCTTTTCCCCATCCATTTCCCACTGTTGTAATCCCCCCCCCCCCCCCCAAAGAAAAGTCGAAAATCTCGAAATCGATCCGATCCGGTCCCCCATGAGCAGCGGCGGTTGCAGCTCCGATGCCCCCGGCGCCTCCTCCTCGCCCACTCCTCCCCCGGCGAGGGCCGCCGACAAGGAGAAGCAGAAGGAGAAGGCCCGGGTCAGCCGGACCTCCCTCATCCTCTGGCACGCCCACCAGAACGACGTCGCCGCCGTCCGCAAGCTCCTCGAGGAGGATCGCTCCCTCGTCCACGCTAGGGATTACGACAACCGCACCCCGCTCCACGTCGCCTCCCTCCACGGCTGGATCGACGTCGCCAGGTGCTTGGTCGACCACGGCGCCGACGTCAACGCGCAGGATCGCTGGAAGAACACGGTACGTCTCCGTCCCTACCCTCTGCTCAAACGCTCCCTTCTGTCGATAGGATGGGAACTCGATGCTATGGAATTCTTCGTTGAGACTTTGTTAACGTCATGCGACTGAGAATTAGAACTTTTATGAAAACATGCTGCTTCAGTTTATTAAAGAATTTGTTGTTGATTGATATAAGAGCACTAAAGTAGGTAGAAGGAGGAGCTTCTTCATATTGTGGGGCCATTTTGAGAAACTGAACTATGCCGTGAGCCTGGGTTCCAACTTGATTGTTCGTTGAATTTTCTGGTTGCCGTCATTGGACTGCCATCAACAACTCCGGAGTGCTTTTCCCAGTAGAACCTTTGAGTTCATAACTAATGACGGGATGGTTGCAGTTCTCTGCTGTCTATGGTTTTGACGTTGCTTATGTGGTGATTTTCCTGGGTCTTAAGAAAATCGTGAAAACAAACAGCTCCTGTCATTCTTACCCCATTTAGTTGCCCAATTTAGTTTGACTGACTAATGCTTCATGGACTCTTATGGAAACACTTGCTGGTACTTTTGCATCTGTAATTGATAGATAATTGATGCCGGTAATTTGAGAAGCACAAAATGGCTGTTACTGGCTTTATGTTCATCTGTAAGTATGGCGCAACCCATTATGGTTCAGAACAAATTGCAACTTCCCAGTTGCTGACGATGCATTGTATGATTGTGAACTGTAAAATTACTTATGAGTGGCTCGATTTAGTATGCATAGGAAACCTTGCTGTCTGCAATTTCCTGCTCGTGTCATGATCTAATCCAGATTTTGCCTGGACAGCCTCTAGCTGATGCAGAAGGAGCTAAGAAGTATAACATGGCGGAGTTGTTAAAGTCGTGTGGAGGCTTATCTTATGTAAGTATGCTATTTGTCTTCACCCCCCCTTTTTTCTGTCCCTGTTTCTGTCTTTCTGTTTCAAAATTTCCAGTGTACATGGTTGTGATTCTTATATCCGGGACTTGTTACTTCATTTTAATTCTGAAAAATATGCAAAGTCATTGAGACAAGGCTACCAATAGCATAGGTCGCAATTATACTTGGAACAAAAATGAAGATGAAAGCCTTTTGTCTAAAACGGCACGACAGGATTGGCTTTTAAAAATCATTTAGTTATATACTAGTGCCTAGGTAGGTGAAGGTCATGTTCCATATTATAATGGAAACTCTTCTTTGAAATCTACATGGAGATTCAAAGGGTGATCGGAGTGTCTTTTCCTTTTCCATTTGTACTTTGATATTTAGAGTTTGAATGAGAATTCCATCCAATAATGAATTTCTGAAATCTTTACAAACATATAAAACAGCAAAGTTTACACGTCACCTCAAATAATCTTCTTAGTTTTTGGACAAGAAAGCAAGGAGTGTTTTCTGGACGGCTTAAAACTGAACCATGTGGGCATTTTGTTGTCAAATCACAAATAATATATCATGCTGAAGGATGACAAGTGTTAATGTACCAGAACAGTGGCAGTGTTGATTTAATGTTCCAGAATTCTTTGTGAAAGAGAATCAAGTATACTTGTTAAATTACAGATCCCCAGAGGATTAGAACATTATGGTTGGTATTGGTATGCCCCTCGTCCTCCTCCTCCTTTTTTGGGTTTTACTCCTTATTTTACCTTTTTTCCTTTTCCTTGGCGGAAACTTGTAACTTGAGGTCATATTAAATTGACAGTGAGTAAGTTGAGGAAAAGGTTTGACAAGATTATATTTTCACAAACTTTCTCACTGAGAAAGAATGCTTTCTTATGGAGTATTCCATGAAAGAGAAAAATAAAGGGAAAAAGAGCTACCTCATCTCCTAGTCCCAATCAGAGTTGTATCAGCAATCTTAGTATAGCAGCTACATAGATTAATTAGAGCATTATGGTTTCTTGGGGTTCCTCTTTGGAATGAAATGTGTTTTGAAGGAGTCACATTGTTTACATGATTCATTATACGTGCACAAATGCATGAATACACAAAGACAAGCATTGCACCTAAATCATATGAATGACAGAAAACCAAATTGAATGTCTTTGTGCTCGTTTCTATTTCACATGTTAAGCTGAAGCGTAATTCATATTACTGAGATATTTTCTTGATGCCTAAGGATATCGACGATCAATGATCACAAAACGTTTTCTTCAATATATGAAAAATGTTTATGTGAACAATAATTGAACCACAGGAGATTTATGGTCACTAGTCATTCTAATCTCATTTCATGAAAAGATTATCTTTCCACCCTAGAAATGAAAAGGGGCAATATAAAGTTATCGCATCTATGGGAAACCAAGAACATACCTAACCTTTTAAGTATCTTGTGTTTACTTGCAATGACTTTAGTTTCTGCTAAATTTTAACCTTCATTTACCGTCGCTGGTTAATATGAATACTCTAACTGGTCTCACACACAGTAAATACTAAGGTTCACTATTGCTTCAATCATGGCAATCGGCCAATTTGATCATTGCATAAATTTGTAGTCAAGTGTTCAATGTTGGTTGCTTTGTGATCTACCGATTGCATTTGGCCAATTTTAATTGTAGTATGCATGATGCAGGGCCAAAACGGAAGTCATTTTGAACCAAAGCCTGTTCCTCCCCCATTGCCTAATAAATGTGACTGGGAAATCGACCCTTCTGAGCTGGATTTCTCTAACTCACATATTATAGGGAAGGTAAGATTTTAGATTGCTCATGAGCAAGAGTTGTAACCCCCCTCCCCCTGTCTGTCTGTCTGTCTGTCTGTGAGTGTGCGTGTATGTGTATGTGGGTGTGGGTGGAATGGGAAGCACTTTGTTATGTCTGTTAACTCTATCCATATGAATTTTCTACTGGTCAGAAGCACTCGTCTTTATCAGAAGTTAAAAACCACGTGTATGTGGGTGTGGGTGGAATGGGAAGCACTTTGTTATGTCCGTTCACTCTATCCATATGAATTTTTTACTGGTCAGAAGCACTCGTCTTTATCAGAAGTTAAAAACCACTGATTATTGTGGTCCATCGTGTTGCAGCTTATGGTCTTCGAGTCTTCTATTGTGCCAGTCATCATAATACTGGTTTAGTTCTTAGTCTGCCCTTGTGTTTAAAAACAAATGGGTCATACAGATGGTTTATTGACTTAGGAAACAAGAAGGGATTTTACTACATTCAGGCACAGTTAGAATCATCATTAGCCTTTATTATCATATTTTTTTAGGAGTGCCAAAAGGTAATACTAATTTTTTAACAGCAGGCAACTACAGTGATCATTTGCGAGTATAACACATTCCTTACTTCTAATTGGTACTCCTTGAAAAGAATATACTGCATTATTACTCACGGAAGACAGCATTAACTGGAAGTTTATCCTCTGGGGTTGTGGAACTCTTACTTCACCACTATTAGTTCATCATCTCTTTTTGATGCTTCTTCATATTGTGCCTTATAGATTCCATTTGCAGTTTCTTACTCAAAGGCAATGATTATGCAAAAGTTGTCATATGTGCTCTTGTTCTGCATGCAATCTCATTAATAGCTGCTGTACATCTAGGGATCCTTTGGTGAGATATTGAGAGCATGTTGGAGAGGGACACCAGTTGCTGTCAAACGCATTCTTCCATCTCTTTCAGATGACAGATTGGTAATGTAAGTACATGTTTCTCGTGTGATTTTCTATGGTGTTGTGCAACAGAAGATATTTCTGATCCATTTGTGTGAAGGTAAGGCGGATCATGTGCTTATGTATCCAGATAAACATGAATTTACTCCTTCGGTTAATAATGAAACTTGCAGTACCATCTACAGATTGGCAAAGCCAGAAGAAAAGGACACCTATTTTTGCTAGGTTATGCTTTTAAGGAGCTATCCTGAAGTTGTTCTGTCAATTTGATTTTAGCTATATGCTGATATATGAATCACATCAATCAATGATTTCAGAATTATGAAATATTTATGCGTCTACAATTCTACATTCACTTAAAGGAAATAATGACCCGCTTCGTTTTATAGCTCTATTTGAATTTCTAACAAATTCTTTCTGGATGCAAAAGCAATCTCATCTTTCGGTTTCTTTTATTCAGTCAGGATTTCAGGCATGAGGTTAATTTGCTAGTGAAGCTTCGCCACCCTAACATAGTTCAATTTCTTGGCGCTGTCACTGAGAGGAAGCCTCTTATGTTGATAACAGAGTATTTGCGAGGGGTACAGAATGATATTATGCTTTATTGAAACTTGCTGTTCGTTCTCTCGGATGCTTGATGCATATCGCACTTTTGCTTGTACTCGGTTTGAGACATTTACTTACTCATGTAGGGTGATCTTCATCAGTACCTAAAGGAGAAAGGTTCTCTCAGCCCCTCAACAGCTATCAACTTTGCTTTGGACATGGCCAGGTGCTTATTGCTTGAGATTTTCCATCTTATAGGTCGCTATACAAGAAACTAAATGCTACTCTTTATTCACCTAATCTTTTTGCATGTATCTTCTTAGATGTGAGGTTTATGGAGGAGACTTTTATGGAAAGAGATGTGAAATAGAATCTCACTGATTGTTATTCACTGTGTGTATAACCTTTTATGCTCATATTACCTCCCTTCTCACATATTCCTGGGGAAAGGGAAAGTGAATCAATCAGCTGTGAAGGTTTGGTTTGGTTTGGTTTGTTAAGATAGTTCATAACTAATCAGAAAGTTTCTTATCCATCAGTTATGCAGAGAGTGTTTGTCTTGGTTCTTGTGTACTATGTGACCTTGGGTATATAGTTCTTAAACTTAGAATCAATCTATTCCTCTTCCCCTTTCTATGTAGGCTGCCCATGTTATTAGTCCTCAACACCCATAGGTAGAGGAAATCAAGTTAGCAGTAAATGTCTTGACAGCCCATTTTGGACACTGTCATCTTGTCATTTGTATCAGTTTTTTGCTGTCATCCGTTAAGTCAAATAGACTGAGAATGATTCCAATGGGACACTTAAATATTTCAAACAGAACATCTTATAGTCGAGCATGATAATTTGTTAGCCGTATGGTTGTCGTGCACAGATTTTTTTTCCCAGCATTAATCTTTCAACATAATGGCTAACAGGCACCCATGAGGATCTGTTGTTGTCCGAATGCTTGTAGTTCCATTCCACTCATTTGATGCTGTTGTATGGAATGATTATCTGACTGAACTTGAGATGTATATTATTTTTTAGAGAGAGAGAGAGAGAGATTCTGAGCACATGGAAGAGGGAAACAAACTACAAAACTACTCATGTACTATAGTAAAACGTGATATTGAATTTCTCCACAGCTCGAAATTATTGGAGGTGTTGCGCCAGTCAAGTCGATTTTGACAATTGTCAGCTACATTATGCTAATTAAATAACATATACTTTTTTGGATCAGGGGTATGGCATATCTGCATAATGAGCCAAATGTCATAATTCACCGAGACTTGAAACCAAGGTGAGCATCTTTGTGTCTAGAATATGGTGAAGTTTCTCTTTACTAATAATCAATAAAGTTCCTCGTCCTTCTCATAAGTTCTTGGGCGATTTCCTTCCTTTGGGACTTCTTATTTTTATTGACTGCATTCCTCAATCTGCCGTGTGAATTGTTTCCAGGAATGTCCTTTTAGTCAACTCTAGTGCCGACCATTTGAAAGTTGGAGATTTTGGACTAAGTAAACTAATCAGGGTTCAAAATTCTCATGATGTCTATAAAATGACAGGCGAAACAGGAAGTTGTGAGTGTCTCAACGGAACTTTTCTGTATATGACATGATAACTCATGCCCATGTACATTTTTCTTCCTAACTGTGTCTCCTTTTGTCATGGAACAAACCAAAGACCGCTACATGGCTCCTGAAGTTTTTAAGCATCGGAAGTATGATAAGAAGGTTGATGTTTTCTCATTTGCCATGATACTATACGAGGTAAGTGTCTTTGGCTTGGATATCAAGGATTAAAGTACTTGAAGTTGGTTGTCTTGATAATATTTTCAATGTACAGATGCTTGAAGGAGATCCACCGATGTCCAATTATGAGCCATATGAAGCTGCCAAATACGTGGCAGAAGGCAATCGACCTATCTTCCGCTCGAAAGGATACATCCAAGATCTGCGAGAGTAAGTCGGTTCTGGATTTATTAAAACCAAACTTTTGGTGCTTTCCAAATATAGCTGGATCTTAAATTGAACTCTAAATGGTGAAAAGAGCAAGGTATGCACATTTCTTCATAGTAAAGAAACTATAAGATTGTTGTGATCATCATGCGCATGAAGGTTCCTAATCGACCGCCTTGTGCAAAGTAGGATAATCTTTGAGTTGCTTGATTAGTCTAGTGAGAAAAGAGCATAAGACTACTGAAGTGTACCTTGGAGCAGTTCTGTCTAGTCAATAGTGAGAAGTGCGGATTTTCTCTGCCATCACAGTGTATCAAATGAATTTCATTAACTCATTAAATAGCCTTTGTAGTTTAAGAAAAGTCCCCAAAAACTGCAAAATGGGTTCCTGTCTTGTCAAGTTAGGATTAACTTCATCTTTCTTCCGCATTCGTATTTTATCCCCCTATAGCTTGAGCAAGTGAAAACTTGTCTCTCTGTGCTTGACTAAGTTTTTAGAGGAATGCTTGTTTGGATTTACGTCATTCTCTTCCATCACCAATACTTTGTGACGGATAGGCTTGAAATTTGCGTTCTTGCCAGATAGGACAATACTTCTTTTTTATTTTCTTATCGAATGAGCAGTACCTATATCAACATCAGTTTTCACTTCTGCAATGGGCGAAATATGATGAAGACAGGTCCTTCAATGGTCTCGCGAACCTCTTATCTCAACAGAAGGATTCATTGCTTTTGACTCTTCTTTGGACTTGGTTTCATGTCCGAGTCCAAAACATATTTTTGGGAATGCATCTGTTTCTGAATGCTGGGTTGCTGATTTCTTACGTGGAATATTTGCAGTTTAACAGAGCAATGCTGGGCCGCTGACATGAACAAAAGACCTTCATTCTTGGAAATACTCAAGAGGCTCGAGAAAATTAAAGAAACTATGCATTCCGATCATCACTGGAGCTTATTCAATGCTTAATGCTGAACCGACAGGGATGTTAGTTGGATCTATCTATGCTTCAATTTCCTGTCAACTCTTGTGCCCCTGATTGTGCGTAGTGCAGATGGCTTCTGTGTAGAAGCGATTGAAGGCTGCAAGAACTCATGCTTGGAGGCCAGATTCTGAAGGTGAAGACTGAGCAGAGTGATGTATTTCCTGATTTACATTCTTGATCAACCGTAAGCAAGCCAAGCATTGTCCAGGTTGACCCATTTGCGTTGAGCCGAAGTCATTTGACCACATTTCTTTTGTAACATAAGTTTTAGTTTGCTGTGGTCCCTGGTCCATTTGGAGAAATTGAAAAGATGTGTTTCTCTTTTCCTCGATAAATTCAGAATGCTTATGCCGAAAACTCTCATTTTGCTTCGGTATGATGTTGTCAGTTGTAAAGAACTCAAAACGTTAATTGTGCATCAAAACCATGCTTTTGTTGACTGACCGATGCAGATTGCTTTGTTTTTGCTGCTTCCCTCAGTCTTTCTTTTTAGCTTCCAAATAGGCATGGAAATGAATTTATCGGTGAAAAATGGCCTTCCCTATAACTGGTTTGCGGGCGTGAAGTATCCATGGAAAAGGAAGAGGGCTCGTGGTCCTCATGGAACTCATCCACGAGGGCAGTCGCTTCACCTCACTGCTCTGTATTCTCTCCACTTTTGAGTGGAGCAGGATCCTGTCAACAACCATATCGCCCCAAATACAACTTCGTCTCACTTGCCCGATCCTTCCGGGTAGGGGGCTTCAGAGATACAGAAGCGGAATATTAGCTTACTCAATTTCCTATTGCATGTCATTGGACATCACAATTAGAATCTTCCTGGTTATAATTTGGCTTTCCTTCGAGCCAATGAATAAACCCCGTTACCGCCTCAGTGACAGTGAAAACCAGTTTGGTCAAATCATTACAACGACCAAGTTGTCCAACTAACCAATTCCACATCAGTAAAATCTTGGATGCAAATCTAGACTAGAGACCTTAGTAATAACTCACTAGGAATTATAACAACCAGATCTTTCGGAAAATGATTTCTCTCGTGTTTTTGCATTTCCTTTTTTTTTTGGCATAATTCCTACTTAGGATCTCCAGGAACTGTCAACAACGTAGACATCTCAGAAAGGTTGTATCACCATCGAAGTGTTCCGCAAAAGTACATAAAAAATTTCTAAGCTATTGAAAAAAGATTCAAATGATTTTCTTTTTCTCGAAAAAGGTCTTCAAGTGCCATAGTTGCAGGCCAGCCACAGAGAGGCAGACAAAAAGCGAAAGGCAACTGAGCCAGGCCATTTTTGAGTTAGTTGCTTGGTTGAGCTCCTGCATTTCCTCTTCTCTGCTTAAGAGCAACGAACATGTCAAACCCAACATTCCAGGTAACATATCTAGTTTCATGAGTACACATTCCGTTACCTTTCACGAAGATAAAACATCTCATTATGAATGGAGTCGATAGTCTCATACAACTTCTTCAGTTCCAATTCCATGACCTGGCATTCACAAGACAGACAACATGCAAAATTAGTCATCCATCTAGCTTTAACTTTCCTATTCAGTTGCAGAATCTCCAAAGATAGATGGGGGAAAATTTGATTCTCCCCTGCTTTACCTTTCTTCAGTAATTCCACTCATACAATGCAGTTTAACTTAAAAATCAGGGCTCACAATTTCTGACACGAATCAACACGACTATTTGGCAAACTTGAAAGTAACACGACTTAATACGAATTTAAAATACGCAAGTTTTTATAGAATAATTAGCAAAAGTAGATTTTTCAATGACTCAACTTGACATGGCTACAAAACCTAACTATAAAACCTAATTAGGACACGTGAACACGAATTGTCAAACCTTGAAAAGCACATGACCATTCACTAACTGGTACCGACGAACTAAAAACTGTAAAAGTGCATACATAACCGGTACCAAGCTGACTAAAAACAGTAAAAGCACATTCACAAATCCCATCTTCTAGGTCGCTATCGGAGATAAGCAATTTAAACTAGCTTTCTAATGTGGACCCCTTCTTGAAAATGAACATAAAAAAAGCCTCCACTCGAACTCAGGACCAGGGAAACTTTCTTCTGAACTTCAATTTTCCATCCAGAAGCAGTTGTAGAAAAGCCAAATTAGCATCTTTTATGGATTTCTCAAGCTATTGCATGCGGCAGGTTATTACTGATCGCGGTCTCAGTTTTACCAATAGCAAGTATTCATATGGTTTATTCACATTTCCATGACATCCCACATATTAAATTGGCTCAAATTTCCAACCCGGGTGGCAGCAGAGATACCCAATATAATACATCCAAAAGCCAAACATTCACAAATTCCAACACATAACCAACCGAGAAAAAAAAAAGAGTGAAACCACTCACATCGACTTGGCCTTTCTTGGCAACATTGGACCAATCCTTGGCAGCCACACCGGTCCTCCAGTCAAAATCCACCGTCAAAGTAGCTTGGGGCTTGTGATCAGGAGCCCAGAAGCAAGCCGTGTAATCCCCAGCTTCTCCGGCCGTGAATGCGAACTGCCCTGACTCCACATTTTCCGATTGGTGATAGCTGTTCCCGTGTGCAGAAGTTACCTAACAAC
This sequence comes from Lenwebbia sp. NSW1173648, assembly GCA_029784005.1. NCBI lineage: Eukaryota > Viridiplantae > Streptophyta > Magnoliopsida > Myrtales > Myrtaceae > Lenwebbia > Lenwebbia sp. NSW1173648. The sequence continues at coordinate 7,605,392 of JARCGZ010000011.1, forward strand.
AAATCAATCGGGAAAAAGGGGGAAAAAACCCCTAAATCACCAAAAACACAACAACAAGTTCTCGGCCCAATGCGATTGCGCGTAAGAAGGAAGGATACAACACGGGAAATAGTCCAAATCAAGAGACGGAAGCTCACCCGGACGGAGAGCTTATGAGATTCAGGCAGGGGATGGCCTTCGTGAGGATTGACGATGGCGAACTTGCCGACGGTCATGGAATTGGCTCTGATGTCTTCTGCGATGCATTTCGTGTGGCCCGATTGCAAGTCGAATCGGAGGGAGTGAGACGCGGGCGCTTGGAACCCTAGAAATATTACAACGAGAACAACACGAAGACGAGAGACATCCAATGGGAACATCCTACTGTTCGCCAGCGAGTGACTGGAGAGAAGAGTCAGCGCGAGCGAGGGAGAGAGACAGAGAAAGAGATTTCCCGTCCGCGGAATTGTGATATATATAGAGTTGGGGCAGAGTTGATGTGTGACAGTGCGAGGTGCCACCTCCCAGTCAAAAACAGACACGTGGCACGCAAAGGTTTTTGGAGGGCTTTGGACATTTCGAAGATTATCACCTGACCCTTTCCTATTCAGTTGACGACAAAAGTTTTTAATCTTCCGTTTCTTTGTTAATCAGCGTCATTCAACGCGTGACAATCGATGATTTGTGATACAATATTGCATGAAACGTTAACACCCAAGTTAAAATCAAATCAGGTGATCGCAAATCGCAAATCACATCTTACATGGATTATTGGATAGGCCATGCTCGCATTTGAATTTCTTGAAGATGATCCATAATAATTTAAAAAAAAAAAAGTGTTTATGATTGTTCTAGAAAAAATGAAATGAAAGACACAGTAGAGTCAAGACAATTATTGAATGAAGTCTTAGCAAACGTTAAGATGTAGAAGCACGTAATAGATAGATGTGAAGATTATCAGCCGTCCCGCAATGAAACTCTGTTGCTAATAAAGTCCGAAAAAGGTCAAATCTTTGACAATTCCATCATACATGATAACATCGCGAGATCGTTTGGATTGATACCGTATATTTGAACCAAATTATTTACGGTCAAAGAATCACTTTCTAGGTGCTTTGAGAAAATTAGGAGATTCTTTAGGTACTACTCATCAATTCTAGTTTGCACCCTATACTACCTAGGTAAACAAAATTTTTTGTTACTGAATGAACCACTAGCCATTCAAAATCTGCAGCACAGATATCTCTATAGATGGAAACCATATACTAATAAGGGAATCTATACGGATATTGAACCAAATAAACCGTTTTAATTCAATGGTAGAGTAACGTCACGACAAGTCATGGAAAGCAAAGTATTATTCACTTTTCTTTGACACGAGAAAATATTTTTTGCGTTTCTTTCTTGTGTCAGATATGAAAATGGTTTTGGTCCTGTTCGTCCAATATTATTATCTTTAGTTTAAATTATTAGACTCCTTTTTCCATAGTAATCACGTCCACACGTCCACAAAGTGGATTTGAATCCGTGAGCACCTACGATGTTATATGACATACACCAAAACTTGGGTTTTTTTATCTCCTTTTTGGCTAAGGTGGTAATGTATCCCTCGCATAAAAAAAAAAAGCACTAAGGAATGAAAAATTGATGAATTTACGGAATACGAAGAGTTACACAAGAAGGGAAGGAGGTTTAAAAATTTTAAAAGTAGATATGAACTACAAAAACCGACAACCTAAGAAATTGTAATGTGAAATAGCAGAAGAACATGCAAACTAGGATGAAAGGGCCACATGTAAGGAGGGCTCGTACCAGAACATACTCGAGAACATTGTCAAGGGTAGCCTTTATAGTTCACTTCACCGGGTAACCTTCCATGCGATTTTCCCAGATAGCCTATGACATGAGTACAAACGAGAACACATTGAAAGGAATGAGACAGCATGAAACATTACAAGCACAAATAAGTCACAGTAAACCAGGGCTTAGACAGTGCAGCAACTGTTAGGGTTCCACCGCCAAACCTTACCATTAAACAGGCGAGCTAAGCTGAAGGCAACGGCATGTCAATTCCACAACTCCGAGCTGGAACAGTACCATGTTGTGCTCCTCATTTTGGATCATTGAGATAATCATTTCTAAATCTGGATGTTCATCAATCACCCAACACTTCAGCCTTCACCCCTGTGACCAATCCTTACCTTCCCTACAGAGGGTATTAAAGGAGGTCCACTCCCATCTTGTACACATATTGAACATCTCTCACACAAAAGAATTCCTAGTGTAATCAAGTCAACTCGTTCTCCGATGTTTACGCTACTTCTAACAGGAAACTATTCAAATCTCAGCATATGCAGAGCACGGACTATGTAGATTATGAAAGCCCTAACAATGGATATTGATGGAACATATTGGGACAGAAATTATAGGATCGCATGATTAAAAACACAAATGCTTATACAAAGAAAAATTTGAAATGCTTATGAAGAAATTAAAAAAGAGCACAACATGATGATCTACTTGTTTACATGAGAAAACATAGACCCCCTCTGCATTAACAATTATCGTGGGATTTCTGCAATCTACGGACAACATCTAACCTGAAGAGGGGAAACATCTGGAAAGTACAGTTCTTTCATGATTGGCAACAAAAACCACCATTAAAATAAGTTTCCTCACCCAAATATGGATTAAAAGCTATTGCTTGTATAACACAGTTCACATTGCAAGCTGCCGCTAGCTCCAGACAAACTCTCTCAAATAGGAGCAAATTTGCAGCCAACAGAGTCAGGGTCATCCAGTCAATGAATTGAAATCATGACAGTGTACGACCAAGACATACGAGCTAGTAGCCCAGAATGAACAACATAGCCTGCAGATAATCTTTCGTGGTAGTCATAAAGCAAGAACAAGTGAAAACAACACACTCCACAACATGGCGAGAATCACGTCGGAATGAGAGCAAACAACAAGCATTGAGCTCTTTAGAAACAAATTTCTAGCCATTAACTGAGTTTAAATCCCAGAGTCAATGTCAGAGTACACTTATTACGTCGAAACCTGGATAAAGTCAATGTCAGAGCACATCTCGAAACTATTCGTTTAACTTAACTTATGGCAGTAACAGAAGTTCCATCTGTATTCCCCACATAAAAATTTGCCTCCATTCCTCGGAAATTTTCCGAAAATCAGCAGAATAAGCTGAAACAAACCACTATTTTGCTCTCAGTAATCAAAAGATTGAAAAGGGAAAAATTGCCTGACCGTCACCAATCCTTCAAAACCCGATCACTCATTCGCAACTTCCAAGGTCTCGATTCGCTCCTCGGAAGCAGGCTTCGCACTCGAGCTCTGCTCCGCTTCCTTCGCCACTGCCTCCCTCTCCAATTCCTTCAAGGCCTCCTCTTCCGCCGCCTTCTCGGCGCGCAGTATCGGCTCGTAGTAGTTGGAGTGAGCCTCCATGCATTTCTTCAGAGCGGCGGTCGCTTGGTAGCACTTGTCCACGATGTCTTCCTTGCTCTTCTCCGCCTCTTCGATGCACTTCTCCCAGTCGCTGAACGTGTCCCTGCAACCGCCGGCTTTCATGAACAAGCAAAACCCGCACTCCCCTTCCTCTTCCTCCGCCTCTTCTCCGCCTTCTGCATTTGTCTCGACCCGGTCGGAGCTCGACTTTTCGTTGGAATTGTGGCTTTCTAGGGTTTCCGTCTCGATTGGGGAGGAATCCGGAGGACGAGTCGATGGATCGGAGCTCGGGGATTCTGAAACCGAGGCGGACATGGATCGGAGAAGGAAGAAGATCGACGATGATCGGCGATTCTGAGCGGAGATGCAGCGGTGAGAACCAAGAGATCAGACGGATTCAGGTTTGGAGGCGAAGTCGTCGTTGAAAAATGGATTTGCTTAAAACCTCCTTAAAACCCCTTTCGCTGGCGGAAGATTCCGACCTCGCTTTGCTTGCTCCTCGCACGCGTACATCACGTGAGCCTTTTTTTTTTTTTTTTAACTTCTGAATTTTCAGAGTCCTTTAAATTTCGTAACTATATATGTTGAGTTAAATTCAGCGATCATATGACAAATTGCGTCCCTCAATATAAAGAAGAAAGTATTTGTTAACCCAAATTCATTACAATTAAAATGTTAAATCGATTTCAAGTAACATTACATACTCTCTCGTAATTGATACGATTTTTCGTTAAATTGTAATTTGTAGCCAATATTAAAATCGAAATTTTCTGCAATCGGAGTACTTTATAATCGAATATTGCAAATCATATTGGCGACTCCACATGAAAAAGAAAATCTTCACTATTATGTCAGAAGCATCGTTATTTTATCATTCTAGTGATCTGATGAATCACAGGGGTATAAATGCAAAAGTAAAATCCATAAGGTGCGATTTAGTGTATAATGCAAGAATTGAGGGTGCAAAGTGAGAAATGGGTCAAAACATAAGCGGGTTTAGCTGTCGTGAGCCCAAAGCCGAGTCCGAGACGAAACCTTTTTTCAGCTTCAGGCCTCTGGGATTTCTTCATACTCTCTCGTCTCGTGCAGAATCGATCGATCGAGAGAGAATGAACAACCATCACAGTCAGAGCCAGCAGTCGAGCGAAAGCAAGCATGACGATGATGCCGCGCTCACCGATTTCCTCGCTTCCCTAATGGAGTACACCCCCACTGTAAGCAAATTTTGCTTCTTTGCTGCTTCCTTTGTTTTCTTTTCTCGCCAAAATCGACACTTGTCGATTTCTAGAACAACGATCGACACCTTTTGTTTTGTTTCGATTTTCATATGTCGAGTCTCCCGTCGATGTTGATTTCTTCCCAGGTACCCGACGAACTGGTGGAGCACTACTTGGGGAAGAGCGGGTTTCAGTGTCCTGATGTCCGATTGTAGGTACTTCAGTGCTCGTGTTGAATTCGATTTCGCTTGGTTTGGTACAATTGGTTGTGTCTCGGTAGATAAATATGACCGCTGTGCTTGATACGATTATGAGCTCCAGAGAATCATATGCTCCGGCAGATGTCATTGCTTTTCTTAGAATTTGAAAAGTCGGTCGATTTCCTCCCCTAGAGAGCTAGGATGTTGGCAGGTCTTTGATTGTGGAAAACTATTTGGCTGAAATTTTTATTTCCTGTTAGTCACGACGAATTGACTGCTAGGTTGGGGATGGTTGATTCTGAGCTTCTTCAAGCTCGTAAAATCTTCTTAGTTATGTATTACAACTAAAACTTCCTCGTGGCAGCTAGCATTTGGATCCTTTTCCTCTCATTTCTAATAATGTACGGCGAAAGACATGCTAGAATTCTGCAGTGCGTTGTATTCTTTGGGGTTGTGGCAGAAAAGCAAGAAGCTGTATTTTAACTCTGTCGTTAGTTGGGACTTAATTGGGAGCTTCTTTGAGCTCTTAAAATCTTCTTAGTTAGGTACAACTAAAATTTCCTCATGGCAGCTAGCATTTGGTTCCTTTTTTTTTTCCTCTTTTCTAATAATCCACGGCAAAAGTCATGCTGGAATTCTGCAGTGTGTTGTATCCTCTGGGGTTGGTTGTGGCATAAAGGAAAGCGACAAGCTGTATGTTAACTCTATCTGTTATTTGGGACTTGATGTAGAACTTTATGGGTGTTTTATCAGTCGTTATTATTGGATGATTTCACTTTTTCAGTGATGTTTGTAAGGAACAAAAGATTTATGGATGAAGATGTAACTGAAAGGTGATGACAGATTCATGGACAGAGAAGATGATAAGAGTTTTGACTGAAAGCATTCACATAGTGGTTTAACCTTGATGGATTCCAAATAATGTTGGAAATATTTGTTGCAAATCATTGAATTTGGATATGACATTGTCGTAATTGGAGGAGGTGGACATTAGTGATTCTATTAGAGTCTCGAGAAGAAACACTTCCCAATGAGAAGACTCAGAACTGCATTATCGTTATGTTGCTTCCATGTGCCCAGTTGGCAATGGCTGGACTACCAAAGTTCTAAAGATTTTGTTATAGGATACGTTACAGATTTCAGATTAAGCACAGCATGACCGTGCTTTGTCAGGGCATCCTGATGACCATGACAGTTGCACATTACATGATGCTTAAATAGCTTCTTTTTTTCCTTGCGGGGAGAGGTAATCAGATCCACCTAGCTCCTTCTCTGCCTTTTCTTCATAAGGTTCCTCGTAAATTTTTTATGGGTTTATTTTTTTGGTATTGGGGGGGAAGAATTTAAGTCGTAGATCCTAGATTCTATTTTCCCTGCTTTAAACTAGGAATGGACTATGCGTGAAAAAGATAACACCTTTTTCAGAGTAGTTGAAATGTACATGAGTCTTGATTAAGATTGAGGGTATTGTGGTGGACCATAATCTGTTGGGACTAGACACCAATAACCTCGAAGTTAATTTGTTGGACCTAATTACCTAAATCATAATTGTTAAAGAGTTTCGTTTTTTATGTACGAATCTTTGGATGGCGTATTTACGGCATGGAGTATTGATTCTTATTCTCCCCTGTACTTGCAGAACAAGGCTGGTAGCTGTTGCTACACAGAAGTTCGTTGCAGATATTGCTAGTGATGCTCTTCAGTATGTAAATGCAGTTATCTTCTTTTTAATTGTTGAATTTCACTGAGGTGTTTACCTTTGAGTCATTAACACTGCTAGGGATGCGTTTTATGTTTGACCGAATGTCTCATTTAATTTTAGCGTTTACATTTTACATGACTTGAGGAAATAAATTAGTGAGTGGACCAAAGGAGGATTTCAATTTGAGGACCATGTTTTTGGATTCTTTTTTAGTGCAAAAAGAACAGAATGTCTAGGTATGAGAATCTTTGAAGAGGGGATATATGTATGGACATCAAAACTTTCACATTGATTCCAGTATGATTTAACAATGCAAAGTTAGCATTTTAGGTTACTTGGAGTTGTTATTTCAGCGCTGCTTCCTTTTTGCCGTTTATTAGTGATGTTCTAGTCTGACTTCCTGAAAGCATTTTATGTAAATAACAGGCATTGCAAGGCAAGACAGGCCTCGGTGGTAAAAGACAAAAGGGATAAGCAGCAGAAGGTGCTAACATCATACATCTGAAAGTAGCATCTAATCTAATTCTCTCTCTTTACATTGTGACCTTTTTTATTACAGGATAAGCGTCTAATCTTGACAATGGATGATCTCTCAAAAGCTCTACGTGAGGTTAGAATCGAGAACTTTCGGGCATTGAAGTAATAGTTTGGCTTGGACATCTTGTAATTGCCTGTGCTTTCTTATTTTCATCATTTTATATTTTTAGTCTCATGTGCAATAGATGATGGATGACCAATCGCACTGTTCTTTTTTTTTTTTTATGATCAGTATGGTGTCAATGTGAAGCACCAGGAGTACTTCGCAGACAGCCCTTCAGCTGGGTTGGATACTGCTTCTAGAGATGAATGAGGGATAATGATGCAAAAAGATATTCCTTGGATCTAGAGAAGAAGTTCTACGTGAAACTTGTTCCAAGTCTGCTGTATGCAGAAAAGAGGATAGTTTCCTGTAGCTGTTTTCTGCGTATCTTTAATTTTTCGAAGAAACCATCGTGTTGTCGCCATATTGCTGAACTTGTTGTCGCCATATTGCTGAACTTGTATGGAAATCGATGACGGTTTCCTAGACTTTTTTTCTTCTGGGTCAACATTGACTTTGGAGTGTTATATAGTGGAGTTCTGGGAAATGGAATATCATATGCAGTTAATTGTTGCTATATTACGCATTCTCATACGTTTTTGAAGGATCATGGGAAGGGGAAATTCTCTCCTGTATGAATGTCTGAGACATTTATCTGCTCTGGCTCTGGTTGATTTTAAAACTTCTTGTGATGGATAAACATCAGCTCTCTCCAAATATCTCAGTGGAGGCATTTGGTTTCAAAGATACCTTCAAGCTCCTATCTTAATAGCAGACGTTCTAATGCCTCGCAATTACTGATTGTGTACTTGAAGTGGGTAGGAGTTCCAATGGGATCAATACCATATCCTTATACGTCGTTTTCAAATTTCAAGGAGAGTGCATGCAATTTCAGTAACTGAAAACGGAACGGAAGAACCATTTGGTCCTCGCTTCCTCGTTATCGATTGTGAAGACAATTCTAGTGAGAAGAGGCAAAAGCAAAGTGTTAGTGCAACATATCAAGTTGTTGTTCTCTTCTTCTTATTTCGGCTTTCGGTGTAAAGCTTTGACTGGATTTTTACTCAACAATATATGTTAGCCGCATGAAAGTAGTTAAGTACATGTCTATCTCATTATCGTTTCATCCAGTGTTCTTTTCATGCCAGAATATGAAATTAACCAAATCTAAAATTGTGGTGCCAATTCCAAACCAGTTGGTTCTTTTGTTCTAAATAGTTGATGAAAGTGCTCCATCAATCAAATAACCCCAAGCCAAGTTTTCCGCCCCGTGAAACGCTTCACATTTTCCCCATGGGGAATGAAAGAAGAGGACAACCGAGATCAACAGGAGTCTCAGCAGCGACAGAACAGGAACATGTTTGAACAGTTTCTTGGCCCTACCTATAATTTTAAGATCTTTCGAGTAGGACAAAGATAGCACTGCCATGTTCACTGAAATTCTTCACAGCAAATTGTTCAAACACATTGACCCTTCCTCTCGCATATGCTCCCTCACCAAATGAAAGCATTGCCCACCATTTCGAAGCACCTGCTGAAATACCTTGGGCTAACAATATAAGAAAAAGTTATCTGTCCTCAATTTGAGACGACTCTTTCCTAATCTTTTGAAAGAATTCCGTAACATGACTGATGGCTTCTGACATGTCTAGATTAGAAACCCTGAAAAAAGGTTAGCCCGAAGACTACACAATCAATTCGACCTCATTTTCAATGAAGTTCTTCCTTGAGGGAGACGGGACCTTTCATGTGTTTCAGATGAAAATCAAAATAGTCCACGACTTTCAATAGGCCAAGTCTGAATATTAATGAATAATGATGAGCTGAATTCGATTTCACTGACAAGTTTCATGTGGATTAAAATGCAGAAAGTATGTCACATTTATGCTTGCTACTTGATAAAGACAAACAGGCGGCTTGAACAGCCTGAGCCCGCATAGAAGGTAGAATTTTGACACATGCCAAATAGCCGCATGCTTTGATGGAAACTTTGGTCGCTATTGCCCGTGTGGAGCACCATATTGACCACACTGATTTGAACTCCGAATCACCTTAGTCATCTTTGTCAGAGTTGTCATCGTCATTACCCTCATCATAGAAACTGAAGGGATGCGGGACAGACTTGAATGCCCGGTACTTTCCCACATTGTTTAAATGTTCATTCTCCAACCTGATAAATTGCAATCCTCTTTAATGATTTCGCAAAACAAACCTTTTGTTGCAACGATATCGAAGAATCCACAGTAATAAGCCTTCTTCTGATCAGCACAATCAGTGAAAGATGTTTCACTCTTGCTCATGCCACTACTTAACGGCTGGAACGTTTTATCATTACAGTGATTCAATCAGCAAATAGACACTGAATTTTCTCAGTATATTTGAAGAGATACAGTACCTGAAGAAGCTCCAGATTCCACGGCGAAGGATTTCTAGACAAGAGACAATGGTTGTAACTGCCATCTTATGCAGGGAACACAAATTGAACTCCAGCACGAGCTGCATCCAGGCCAGTCTCAAGACTACGTTTAGAACCTACAGTGACATCCAGAAGGAAAAAAAAAAAAAAATCAACCCAAAGAAACGTAAACAGAGAGAGCACAAACAAATTCTGGCATAACAAGTAGTCATGTACCATGGCTGCAAAATAAACACTTTTATGTGAAATGAGAAGTTTATCCCTCAAGTAAAAGTTCCTGGAATGCCTTCGAAGAAGCCCCCAGTCTACTACAATATCCCAATATGTGTTCATTATTGTCGCGACAGCTGAGCTGATGAAAGCAAGAACCAACCATGCATTTCCCTTCTTGAGTTCACAAGCAGTTCTTACTAGAACTGCCACAATTGTCAGTAAGTATTTTAACCCATTGAATCCATGCACTGCATCTCCTTCTTCAAACAATCGACGGAGGCACTGCACGATAACACAAAATCTTCTTCAAAAGTAAATGCTCAAGATTCATGTAAAAGTAATTATCATCAGACTCCAGCTACACTTTCCATTAATACCAGGCTAGTACATTAGAAGTGCTCCGACAGTGAATACAAGCAAATGCTGTCAGGGAGTATTTATTCAAAGGATAAAATGCCATTTCTCACAAAATAAGTTATTTCAGCGCAACAGTTTTCTAAGTTAAGTCGTTGTGTACTTGAATGGTTGTATCATCACTGCTAATTCTTTAATTATTTCCATGCACCCAAGTGAGCTCAAGGCAGCAAAAGAATGCAAATCAGCAAGAGTCCTTCCAAAATGTACTTCAGATACCAATGGCAATGGCTAACTACAGTAGTAGTCATTCCATGTTGGAGTTACATTCGATCAAATTTGTTGTACTTTCAAGTGTTTTATTGGCTCAATGTATTTTCAAGATGATTACAATCAGATCATTTTGTCAAGTTATCCACTTAACGGAAGCTTATGTGACAAGTCACATGGCATGGGGGTTCAGTACAGCATGTCTCCATCAATGAAGAAAATGAAGCAAACAATAAACAGAATGAATAAACTCAGTAATTTTACCAATCATAAGTAACAATTGTGCAAAAATCACAAACAAAATTTGGCTAACAGCATCCTCGCTCGACTTATCCCTATGCTGTCGTGAAAGTTACCAGAGAACACTTTGTAGCTAAATGTCACCTGCAGGAAGCGCATCCAATATGGGATGATGGCAACGATGAAATAGAAAACATTATAGACACCATGGCTGTGGCACCTATTTCGTCTCTGAGAATTCTCTCCCAACCCATAGTAGCAAATGTACAACTCAAGACTCCTTAGAGCCTGCACCTGAAAATTACGATGATGGAAAGTATGTTAAGAATATGTCTCCACATGGAGTGGCCAATGAAAAAATTAAAAGCAATTCCTAACTTTACACCTGGCTGGTAAGGTGGTCTGCCAAGAAGAAATCTGGAAGAGTTACCTGCTAGGACAGAACATATTAAACTGTATCACTGTCTAGCTGTACGTCCTAATGGATACTTTACGTCTCATCTCATTTACCTTGTAGAGAGGAGCACAAATACAGTGAAAAAGACATCTGATGAAGAAAAAGCGACTTGAACCGTATATGATGTTAAAAGGGCAGAAAATTATTATAAGAACGACCTGCACTGAAAGAACAGCTAATCAGAAAGAATCATACCATAAGCATAAGCAAATTGGATAGTTGGAAGGATGTAATCCGTATAGGAAAGGGAGATGGGGACTTTTTGCATTGTCGTACCGTGACTAAGCTTAAAGGAACCAGTTCCGTGAATGTCCGGAAATTTTGAGTTTTTGAGCCCAAATCCAGGTACAAATTTACCAGGAAACTGCCAAGTGCAAGTACTGCAAGCCCAGTGCTTACAAGAAAAACTTCGCGATATCCCAGTTCTGTTCCTTGCTTAAACCCGAATATAAATGGGTAGTTAATCCGATATCGTCTCCAGAAGTATATATTTGCCGCATATGTTAGCATATGGAGAATGATAAATCCAAAAAAACTGCAAGCATGGGGGGAAAATATTTTCATTGATGGGATTCATGCATCCAATTCGATGGGTATAGGAGATGAATTTTTCAGATATTTCATGGAAAAGTTATTTGAACTTCAACAAGGTTTTTCCTACCTGTACAAAGGGAAAATGTTTTCCATGTATCTTTCACCTTCCTCCCTATCCATCAGCTTTTTGGTTTCTATTCTCAGAACAACAGCAACCACAAGAGCAGCTGAGCAACCAGAAAAGAAACCTGGAAACCAGAAGAATCACATTGCAGTTGCGGTTTTTCATGCACTAACAAGCAATGAAGACCCGAAATTGTGAATGTATCCTGATATAACTACATTATTGAGACAAATATCGTTTACCTGAGAAAAATGTTACTTTATGCCTCTCTTTTTTAGGCTTCGGTCTCAATGACTTCATGCCTTCTCTGCGATTTGAATCGGAAAAATGCTCGACAAAAGTTGCTTCCACCCTCTCCAAGAGACTAGTGACCTATGTACAATTAGTCTTTTAGCGTGAGAGTAATGCTTTTTTCACAAGGTACAGGTAAGAGTAATATGGGTTTAATAAAACTTGGCAAAGCTTTTGTATTTCTAAATGTGACTTGGCAAAGCTTTTGTTTTTCTAAACTGACTTTTGACCAAATTCACTAATGTATTTACTCCTATCCTCATTATTAGTTCGAAGGATTAGGAATTGGGATAGGATCATGGTTGATATTACTCTAACCCCATAATAATGGTTGTTCCGATCAAGTAGATGAAGTAAAACCCTACAAAGCATAAGACCAAAGATAATAGAGAATTCAAACGTCCATCAACCATTCTGAGCATAAATTTTTATTTGTACTGAGGATATAATGAACTTATTAGCTCCGTATATATTTGGGGCTGAATTTTACATGGGTTCTCATGAAGGATTACATAGGACGATATCCCAAAGACCACAAACCAGCTTGTTGGTTAGAGAACAAACCTCATCAGAGCTGCCTAGGTAAGAGTTGTCCACTATTTCCATGTATGACCTGGCTGCTCTTCGTGATGTGATCTATGATATAGGCAACAACAAGAGAATCCTAAAATTATCACTAAACCATACTTCCTATCAAATGACAGGTTTATACATTATCACATGATTACGTAAAGAATAAGAAAGCTGAAAGGTGCAACAAACAAACCTAGCAGTTTGGTGCTGATGTCTTACCTTTTCATATTTCTTCAAGATCTTTGAAAAGGCTGAGAGGTTCATAAAGCTGTTCGCATCATAGGAAAGCAATAACTATTCAATAGAGGGAAAGCAAATACCCCAGAAACAAAGTAGTTACGACAAATTTCACCTAAAAAGCTTTAAAAGGCGGAGTTTCTGATAGAATTCGATAAATACAAGCCTCAGTCTTTCTTCCACTTTCCTCAGCTCCTCTTTTTTGAATCTCAGTTCAACATCTTTGGAATCTCGGAAAACTCCTTTCAATGTGGAAATAGGAGATTCAAGTGGATTGTGAATCTTCACGTGCTCAAGTACTTCAAGGGGGTCCTGTCTGCATCCATTCACCTCTTGTCTGCACACGCCTACAAAACAGGTCATATGATGGTGGACGGTTGATCCTCCTTTTTCTGTGTCCTTTCGGTAATATCATCACATTGAGTACTGTGCTCCATGATCCGAAAAGAAAATTATTTTGTATAGATAGATATATCACCCTAGAATAGATTCTTCTGAGCAAAGTATCCCAAAGAATTCAACCCCTATCTTTGCTAAGTGAGAGAAGTTCCCTATTGAGCAGGAAGTGTTTATCTTACTGTGATATTTGCTAGATTAAGTAATGGTTTCCATAAACATGTCCTCACAATTTAAAGACACACATCAACTCGAACCCTCATGTATTTAAACATAACAAGAATGCAGTGACTGAATAAAAACCACGCCCTTACCCGAATTATCATCTCCATTTAGATCATCACTTGGTGACAGCTCTGTGGTGGCAGTGTTAGTTGAATATGTCTTCAAACTGGAGCCATTAGCATCAGGGTTTTCCACCTTAATTCTCAAAGCGACCAGTGCATCCATCTGTCTATCTAATGACGAAGCTTCATTCATCAGTTCCTCTACCTTATCTTTGTAGAAGGTATTTACCTTGTTAAGCTCTTCATCAAGCTTCCTGAAGAACATGGCCTCAACATCCCCTCCTTCCTTGGATTGCTCGAGAAAGTCAGTCCTGTAACATTGCATAGAACCTTCCCCTTGCGATGAATTAACAGCGATCACTTGGTCCTCAATATCTCTCTCGCTAGGTGGAATGCTAGATTGCACGGTTAGTCCACTGAAGGATCTGTACAATGGGGATCTTCGCTGAAAGGTTCTCAAAGGCATCGCTGGTTGCTTGCACTGCTTAAAGAGCACTATCCCTCTTAAAATCCTTTTCAAACCATTGTAATCCATATAGGCCTCGACCCACTCCGGCACTTTTTGTCGCTTAAAATGTTTGCCAAACTTCATCTCTGCAGTTCTGGAATGAGCTCTTGTTGTGTTCTAAGCGTTCATATACTCTGAAATACCGGGAAATATACGATGAGTAAGCTAAGACTAAGGGAAAAGCATCCTGCCTAACACATTTACCACGACAGAAATAGTAAATTCCGGAAGGACTTTATTTTTGCAATCCAAGTCCACACTCACCACACCAGGACATAAATCGCCATTAGGAACACCGACAATAGCTTTAAAAAGATGGTTTATTAAGCAGTGCGACGAACTCAAATGAACGAGAGAGAAAAATAAATTCACTGATCATCATAGGCTACGTAAACGGCCGAGGCGGTGACTACAGACGGGTACAGATCGGCGCTTCTGCAGTGTATAACCCTAGTCCAGTATCGGTGCTTTTTGAAGGGACCAACAAACATGCATAGCACAAAAACATTAACCGACATAGAGGGGGAGAGGAGTAGGGGGGAGATGGCGCCGGAGGTGACGATTTGGCATCAACTCCGACGATCAAAGCGAATCTTCGTCTTCTCCGGAAGATACCGATACAGCACAAAACGCGAGGGAACGTAGTGTATGGCTATGGCACTCGTAACTCGCAATCACATTGTCTTCGAGCTCAAGGAAAACTCGTCAATGGCGGGAGCAATATCATACCTCGATCAGAAAGGTGAGTGCAACTCGTATCCGAATCCGCACTCGCACTCGCCCACGAAGTCGAAATCACAATCTCTCTCTCTCTCTCTAGCATCGGGAACGAAGCAAATGGAAGTGGCTCTTCGGTTACCCCTGTAAATCTCTGCTCTGCTAGTGCTGACAGCGGATGCGAGTTAGTTATGCTCCGGGATCAGGTGCGGCGCGGACCACCGTACGCAAGAATATTGGCCCAGTACGTTTCGGCTCTTGAACATCGATCCCCAACGTTTTGACACGTGGATCGTGCTGGTTTGAGGATCGAAACGGTGGGGCATGGAGCTGGGAGCAGTCGAGCGCGAATGCCGTTGCGGTGGGAAGTGTTAACGGTTGTCCCATCGACGCGCGACGCGTGTCTCCAGATTTGAGCAAAATCGGCACAGGTTTTGGGTTTATGCCAACCCAACTC
This sequence comes from Lenwebbia sp. NSW1173648, assembly GCA_029784005.1. NCBI lineage: Eukaryota > Viridiplantae > Streptophyta > Magnoliopsida > Myrtales > Myrtaceae > Lenwebbia > Lenwebbia sp. NSW1173648. Next base: position 7,620,606 of record JARCGZ010000011.1, read on the forward strand.
CGCATTCCCATTCCAGGGGCTATCCAATAGGCCATGTCCAAAATGAATAATGCAGATATATTAGGAGCTTAATATAGCAAATTAACCGACAAAAAGAAAATAGCAAAATACCTTATTGTACGACGTGGCAAATTTCTGTTGGGCGTTGCACTTACCCATTGAATTAAATAATTATTTAGAGATATTATTTTGTAAACTTACTATGTTAAATTTTGGTATCTCTAGTGAATCTACTGTCAAATCTATTAAATCTCGCGACTTTACAAAAGGATAGAGAAGCGGTCTCCATTTCAATGCAGCGGGCTCACCGACCGAGTAGGAATGATTTCTTCGAACTTCTCTTAACTTCAATATAGGTTGCATACTATTTTTAGAATCGATTGTGCAATTTACTGATAAAAAGAAGCTCGGAAAAAAGTAAAATTCACACCCAGCCTTCTTGGAAGGAATATTATGAGTGCCTTTGGTTCGGCATTTGGGGAATGTCCTTAGCTAAATGCAAACGTCGTTAGCCTAAATAACTTTGGAAAAATGCAAGACCGTTTGGTATGTGTGTTTTGGTGTATTTCTTTGTAAAGCAACTTTAAGGTAAAACGAAACAAGAGAGAAAAAAAGAAAAGAAAAGAGGGCAATGGAGAAGCAACGAAACTGATCCCTCCTCTCTTGCAGCTTATCAGTGAGGACAATATTGGAAAGAAAAAAAGTCATTAAACCTTCCCAATAGCATTTCGAAAATGCTCAAAGCCCAAAGCATGTCCCTACCTGCCTTGGGCTTTCAGCTTTTCCCAGCATTCCAAATGCTAGCATTTAGACAATGGAGTCCCAAAAACACTTGCCAAACACCTTATGTGACGGATTAAGGAAAAAAAAAAAAAACAAGACCAATAGAATTATGCAATGGTTCATAAGATCGGGAAAGAAAATTTAGTGTCTTCGAATGGAAATGAATGGTGCTTCCATAAATGAAGTAGAGAGCAATATAAGGTGCAACTTAAGAAAAGGAAGATGAGAAGACATTTTATGAAAAGATAAGCCTTAACGTTTCGATTGGATTTCTCTTCACTTGCTCTTATTCGTGGAACAACATCTTTTTCTGTAAATTGTATGTAGTCTCAACAAGCGTTTGTATCCTCGAATCATACGAACATTCAACTTATCTTTTGATTGAAAGTGTATCGTGCAGAAACCTGCTGAAATGAATCGGCTTTAACCGGATCAATCTCCACCGTCGGACTTCGATTTTAGGTTATCAAATGAAAATTACTTCCTGGGTGACTAATGTGTGTGTGTGACTAGTGAGGATAGCATAAGTACTATAGTTTGACGTAGGCTCGAAGCAGAGAGATAAGAGGAAGATAAATGGATGCTGAGATGAGAAAAGGTGGAAGAGTACTTAGTATTCATAGTTTCTCCTCTACACTATTTTTATAAAGTGAGTATCTTTATATACACTTCAAGAAATATTCATCTTGTGACGAAGACGAGGAAAAGATCAAGATCATACATTGTCTTTATATATATATACACTCCAAGAAATATTCAATCTTGTGCGAACATTCACGTTGATTCCAATATTGAGAACAATCTTACAAAATATGATCTTACACCCGTGCAACGGAGGACCATTGAATCTTACTACTCTTGTGTACCGTTGATTTAGCGTACTTAATTTATGTCGGTGGATCTTATTGCGCTCCACGTCATCATTAAAGTTCCCATGTCATGTCGTGAATGTGCGAACAGTAGTAGTAGAACGTGGGAAAACACGTCTGAAATTTGACCACCAATCACGCTCGCTCGCCAAGTCGCTCCCTCTCCCCGACCAGTCTTCTTCTTCTGCTTCTTCTTCTTCTTCTTCTTCTTCTTCTTCCTCTCAGTCCAAAGCTGCCATAATTGCTTCCTCGTACTCCCGTCTCTACGTCGCCCTCTCTCTTGTTTTTCTCCTCTTATTCGTCACTCGAAAGAGCCATCGATCTCGCGCACGCCAGCGACGACGAGCTTTCGAAATGGCCAGCGCTCCCGAATGGATCTGAGCGCTTTCAGGAGGCGGTCGTCGCCGTCGGCGTCCCCTGATCGTAGCTCGTTCCACGGGTTCCTTCCGGCTCCCCCGAGGAGATTCAGGCTCGGTGCGATGAGGCTGAACAGGATCTTGGCTTCGGCTCTGCTGGTCCTCCCTCTCATCGCGACGATCTCGGTGTTCTATCCCCGCGGCGGGGAACAGCGACCTTCTGATCGCCTCGTCGGGTTCGCGGAAGCTAGGGTTTTGGAAGGGAGGGCACTGGATGGCAATGCTACGCGACTGGTCTCAGGTAAATTCGAGGCTGTCTGGGCGTGGATGATGGGCATTACCAGTATGCTTTCAGTCGCTCTTGATCGACCTCTTTTATGTTCCCGTTGTATTGTGCTCCTTTACACTTTTTGATCTGCTAAGGATCGGGACTTCACATGATTTAAGGTTTATAGCTAGTGCTTGGGAGATGCAAAATCTATAAGCTGCCCTCCATCATACAGATTAGTTGCCGGTGGTGCTTGGTCCTAACGGAAAGAGAATCTCGACAATTGTATTGCTGCCTCCGTGATTATTACAAGATAATGATAATTCATTTGAGCTTGTTGAAGATTGAGTTAACTTTAAATGATTCTACTGAGACTTTAGTTATATGTCACCATTGCTCTTTTCCCCCTTGGATCCATACATTGATGACCCAGAGCTAGTGTCTCATGCTGTTAATTGCACAAGTAATTTCGTTGCATGATGCTAGTAGGGCCTTTGAGTTATGCAGTTATTCCTGCTCTGTATTTCTCAAAGTTTCTTAATGATTAACATGATAGTGTGTTCGGTCTCAGGGTTTTGAAGTTGTCTCTGACTTCCCTATCTCCCCCTTTTTTAGCCAGAGAGTGAATCAAAATTATCCTTTGAGATGCTTGTTGCTCTCTCCTGGCAACTTTTGTCAGCTAGATCTCAAACATTTACAGTTCTAAAGTTTTTCGTTTTTTTCTCTTTGCTGCGCTAGACCATGCTAAAGTTGCTCGTGGGCAATCACTCATCCCTTCGCCTCTTGTCTTTGCTGCTGCTGCCATTGTTGTTTCATTATCTTGGAAAATTTTAATCACCTTCTCTTATGCTTCCATTTGATACGTTCAGATGACATTGACAGTTCCTCTCCGCCAGTGGACTTGCCTAAGAATGATTTGCTCGGCGGGCTTCTTGCTGCTGAGTTCGATGAGCAATCGTGCTTAAGCAGGTTCCAGTCAGCCATCTATCGGAAGATTTCGCCCCATAAGCCTTCTTCATATCTCATTTCCAGGCTCAGAGAGTACGAAAAGCTTCATAAGCGCTGCGGTCCCTACACTCAGTCCTATAATAAGACATTGGCGAACATCAATTCTGGAAAAGCTATTGGATCTACGGATTGTAAATACATTGTCTGGATATCTTTCAGTGGCTTGGGAAACAGAATATTGACCCTGGCTTCAGCATTTCTTTATGCTCTCCTGACCAATCGCGTCTTGCTTGTTGACCGAGGAAAAGACATGGCGCATCTCTTCTGCGAACCATTTCCAGATAAATCTTGGTTACTTCCTGCTGATTTCCCCCTTGTTAATCAGCTCCAAAGATTTGACCAGAATTCTCCCAAATGTCATGGAAACATGCTGAAAAATAACATCATAAACACATCTACCGACGCACTACCAGCCTATCTATATCTCCACTTGGCCCATGACTACGGAGACCATGACAAGCTTTTCTTCTGCGATGAAGAACAAACTGTTCTTGCAAAGGTTCCTTGGTTGGTTTTGAAGACAGACAATTATTTCGTCCCCTCCCTGTTCTTGATGCCCTCCTTTGATGAACAGCTGAGCAAATTATTTCCTGATAAAGAAACTGTTTTTCACCACTTGGGTAGGTACCTCTTCCATCCCACTAATCGGGTGTGGGGACTGATTACTAGGTACTACCAGGCTTATTTAGAGAAGGCAGATGAGAAGATCGGGATACAGGTGAGAGTTTTCGATGTGGGAAAAGGTCCATTCCCATACGTAATGGACCAAATATTAGCCTGCACACTGAAGGAGAAATTGCTGCCTGACGTAGATGAGAAAGGATCCATTAGCTCTCCTCCAGAAAACCAGAAGCTAAAAGCCATTCTTATGACATCTCTAACTTCAGGATACTCTGAAAAATTAAGAAACATGTATTGGGAGTACCCGACTGTCAATGGGGACTTAGTTGGGGTGTATCAACCGAGCCATGAAGGATACCAGCAGACAGAAAAGCAATTACACAACCAGAAAGCATTGGCTGAAATGTATCTCCTCAGCATGTCTGATGCATTAGTCACCAGTTCATGGTCAACATTTGGGTATGTGGCTCAGGGCCTAGGTGGTTTGAAGCCTTGGATCCTTTACAAGCCTGAAAACAGAACTGCTCCCGACCCACCTTGTCGTAGAGCCATGTCAATGGAACCATGCTTTCACGCTCCTCCTTTCTACGACTGCAAGGCTAAGACAGGAATCGACACGGGTGCATTGGTGCCTTATGTGAGACACTGCGAGGACATGAGCTGGGGGCTTAAGGTGGTCAGTGGTCGTGATGAATTATAGTTTTATCATGAGCTATACTCTTTAGTTCTTATCTTTTTCACTTTTATTTGTGGAATGTGACTTTAGCTTAAGGTAGAAATGATAGTGGAGGTAATTTGATTTATTGCAGAGTACTGACGAGGGTTGTGCATAATTTTGACATCCGTTATTGTCGATGTAGAACAGTGGAGTATTGGAGAATTTTGATGAACAAGAAGGATTGGAAATTCCAGGCTTATAAGTTGAAGCATGGTTTATCATTCAGTGCTATCATCGTTCGATTTCTATGCTCAGTTGTAACAAAATGAATGACGCAACGGAATGATAATTTCTTCCAACGATGAATGATGTAATGGAATGAAAAAACGAAACGAAATTGGAATCTCCAAATGCCCTCACAGGTTGATGAATAATAATAGATCAGAAATTTGTGCAATGTAACGGTTGCTTCTTAAATTACCCGTTCATTTTCTTTTAGGTGAATATTTAGCGAATTTGAATCGCCCAGTTGCTCGATTATTCTGCAAAAATGCGAGAATAACCAAGTATGGAAAGTAATGATGCTGTTCCATGAGCTACCTTCCTTCAGCAGTACGCATTCAATCTCTTTATCCTCCCTTTAATCCGAGCACAAGAAGAAAAGCATAGGACAAAAGATCATTCTGTTCTTGAGCTTTCAAACATTCAGGCTGGACAAAGGGATAAAGAAAAAGGGTGAGAAAGAGACTTCATTCCGTGAATTCTGGGTTTTTTTCAATTAGAAATGCTTGAGATGGTCGTGGGATACGAAGAGGCTGATGCCCATCAAGCCAGGTTTATGCTTTTAAGGAGGAGAAACCGAATAATCAACTAACACATATATTCTTGGAAGAAAAGAGAAGCATGGTGTTTTTCATGAAATGCACAACCTTCTTGCACAAGATTTTCCTAAGATAGATGAGCAATTATATCCTTATAATAAGAAAAGTTGGAAAATAGAAGGAAAGGAACATCTATCTCCTCCTTCCCCACATGACAACTTTCTTGGGCAATGTCAGGTACATTAACTAAGGTCTGTAAAATCTGTATATATCGAGTATCGCAGACTGCAAATGCTCGTTTAAACAAATAAGGCATCGTTAGCGAGCATGCGAATTTCGCGTGGTATACCCAGAGCATTGTTTTGCCGATAACTTAGCTAAAAAAAACCTGAAAATGAATGGAAAATATCGCTATACCGTATGGAGAATTGTTATCCACAAACTGAGTCACGTGACTGAGACAAGTAACTAGAAGAACAGGCCGCCACCACCACCAGTCCACCAGGCCATCCTCCTAAGCACCTCTCAGATCCTCCTGAGATGAAAGCGGGGACCCCATTGGTAGATAGAAGAGAGCCAGAGAAGGAGCAATCTCTCTGCTTTCAATTCTCCCTCCAAACATCCTTATTCGGATGATAAGTGGCTCACGATCTCTCCGGTTATCGCTCAATACTTCCCGAATTCAGATTTGATTCATCTCCGCATCAAACTTCTCCTTCGATGAACAGCTTCAGCTTCCTTGCAACTCCCACCACCGCTCACAACTTTACTAACCCAACTACCTCTCTTCCTCCATGTCCACCCCCTCACAGACCCAACCTGCTCACTCTCCATACGATCACGTTTGACTCCAGGCACACCCTTTCTCTTGTCATTCACTGTTCCACGAAGCCCAACGCCGACATCACCAATGGAACCGATAAAAATCCGAGCTTTGAGTCCAGTCACGGCTCGAAATTCCAGGAAAAGTCGACAGCCTCATCAAATAGTTGCACCTCTTCTTCTGCTTCTTCTTCTTCCACGGCAATGCTTTGGTCGAGAGGTTTGGTGCTTGACTTGGGCCCCGCAAACTCGTGGGACGGTGCAGAAGTTGGGTCTCCAGTTGTGAAGAGGTTCTTGAGCGATGAGGAAGAGAGGTGGTACATGTGGTACCATGGAAGCTCAGATCAGGATCCTAGTTGTGATGCGATTGGATTGGCAGTTTCCAGCAATGGGATTCACTGGGAGCGCGGAGGAGGAGGAGGAGGAGGAGGAGCAGTAAAATCAACCAATGTTGCGGGTTTGGTATTGAATTGCAGCAAAGATTGGTGGGCTTTCGACACAATGAGCATCAGGCCTAGTGAGGTAGTGATTATGTCCAGTAACATAGTCCGAGCCTCTGGTGCTGTTTACTGGCTTTACTACACTGGATATAGTTCTGAAAAGGTCAAGTATTCCGATAATTCTTCGATACTCGACGTGAAAAACCCCGAAAGATTCTGCAGCAGAAAAGGAGAGATTTTCAAGTCCTTGCCCGGGTTGGCCATGAGTCAGGATGGCAGGTATTGGGCCAGACTTGAAGGGGAGCATCACAGCGCAGCTCTGTTCGACGTCGGGTCGGAGAACGAGTGGGATTCCCTCTTCATATCTTCGCCGCAGGTCGTTTTCCACGGGAACGGAGATTTGAGAATGTACTACCATTCCTTCGACGCGGAGAAGGGCGAGTACTGCGTCGGGATCGCGAGATCGAGGGACGGCATCAAGTGGCTGAAGCTGGGGAAGATATTGGGAGGGAGGAAAGGGTGCTTCGACGAGCATGGGGCTGCGAATGCCCGCGTGGTGAAGAGCAAGAAAGACGGCCAGTACCTGATGGTGTACGAAGGCGTGGGCAGGCACGGAGAGAGGAGTATAGGAGCCGCGGTTTCCGCGGACGGGCTGAAGGATTGGAGGAGGCTCGGAGAGGGGGCGATCCTGGGAAGATCAGATGGAGGTTGGGATGGGGAGGGAGTGGGGAGTCCGTGCCTGGTTCAGTTGGATGGGGAGGCGGATGAGTGGAGGTTGTATTACAGAGGAGTTGGCAGCGGAGGGAGGACCGGAATTGGCTTGGCGGTTACTGATGGAAGTGGTTTGAGTGGTTTCAAAAGATGGACAGGTTTTCATATCTGAAGAAATTGGATATATTTCTCTTCTTCTGTCAAGTCCATTGCGGCTTCGATGCAAACCTGGCTGGTGGGGTGTCTATTGCTTTGGGTTGTGTTTTCTACAGGTTCTTGTTGTCTGCTGGGTTTTCTTTTGACACAACTAATTGGAACACATTTTTTCGTATTCTCGTGGGTGTTAACATCGAGCAATCCTGTCAATGGATCTTGTTTTGGTCGGAACAAGTCGGAACAAGAATACCCACTGCTTCTGCGGATGACTTGGGAAACTGTGATTAAAAAGTACATTAAGAAGCAAATTTTGAGAGAAATGCCCAAGTCCTTTGCTGAATGTTAACAACAACGTAAAAGAAACGTAAAAAAAAATCACATTTCTTGATTGACTTAAAAAAAGCACATCAAAGTGGAACAATGCTAGAGCTAGATAGAATCGGATACATGGATCTTGTAGCGCGAGTCATTCGGACGGTTGTTCAAATTTCGGAGATGCGATACAGATATTGCAAAAACCGCGACTTTTCAGTCTGCTTCGTCTGTTGTAAAAAAAAAACTCCAATTTTAACAAAGTAGATAACAATGACTGTACAATTCCTATCCTACCTAGCCAACCAGCTATTTTCTTTACTCCCTCCAAACAAGCCTACTCTTATCAATCATAGATGCATCATAACATGCTATATCGCCGTTTTAGAGGTGACTTAGCACAAAAGTCACACGTTCCAGTTGAGACGGAACACATTGCCAGTGACCTCCATTCCAGAAAAATGCAAGCGACAAGGGACCATCTAACTCAGATCTATATTCAGTCTTAGGACCAAAAGGGCTGCAACTGCATGCAGACGGAAGTGCATCTTATCAAGGTTGTTGCCCAAGAAGCAATGGTCAGTAGAATGCAGGGGTTTGAGCTATCTCGGTGTGATCTGGTGGGAACTCCCTGCAAACAGAGTGATAATATCACATTTTGCTCTGTATTCCCGCAACCACAGTGATAGATCAATGGTCCAAAGCAAAGTAATCTGACGAAATCCTATGCTGAAGTCAATCTGATTCACCGGACTGAGCATTTAGGCTCATTACCACCAGATGGTTTGCACATAGACGGAATTCAACAGTTCTGCTACATGATGCAGCAGGAGTTTACTCCCAACAACAAGCAATAATATCTACCAAGTTTGAGAAACATAAAGCTTTGTTTTTCCAGTCTTCACCACCCAGAAGATAAAAAACTACAGTGTCCAAAACAGCTCAATGCTTTCATGATCAGAGCCAAACCCAAGTCAAGGAAGAGAAAATTTAGCCCAAAAGCAAACTTTTCACCCAAAATCCACTAAATTTTCTTTCCCCTGCTTCGTCCAGACAATATCAACAACTCACCAAATGAACTGACTTTAACCCGCAGATCGGGAAGCATTATCATCACCAAGAAAGAGATTTCTCTGACGAGCTTGAAGCTCTCAGATCAAGCACAAACCGGAAGAGTGACATATACTTCAGTTAAAGCATGGTCACCACAACATTTCCAGAAAATCCGTTAAACAAGCTTTAATCTAAAATACCAATGACAAAAAGAAAGAGTCAGATCTGATCATCACACGCATAATCAACCGAGCGCCACGAAATGCACCCTGGAATAAACACGTAATCGAGAAATAAGACAAGAACCCAAAAAAAACTTTACAAATATCCTTCAACCTGCCGGGCATTACAGTCCACTAAAGAGTGAAACAAATTACACCCAGCAAAATCATAATTCAGGGTAAACATGGGATTATGATTAGTGAGTGAGGGTGAGATTGAAAATTAGAAACATTCATTAACTCAGGGCTTTGCATGTCGAGAAAGCTGAAAGCTGAATGCTCCTCCTCGCTTGCCTGGAGCTAAACCCCAACTGCTTTTCCCCAATGACCCTCCAAAATTTTTCACCAAACAGAATTGCATTTGCCGAGGATGTTTAAAGCCCCAAGCCTATTTCCAAAGCCAAACCAAATGCACCCATTGGGCCAGCATATCGTCCAGAAAATGAACCAACCATCGCAGATGGGTGAATGAGAACAGGCTGCCCAACTCAACCATGCCCTGGCTAACGGAATCCTCTTAATCACCTTCCAACAACTCCAGAAACTTCATAGAACACTGGAAACCAATTAAGACACTGAAACAATCGCCGGAACAACAGGTTGCATAGTGTGTGGAAATAACTGGCTATGCTCAGACACTACACTACTGCATGAATAGCTTTGCACGCTAAAATTGGAGCCTTGAATTCTATGAACTGTGTGTACTACCACACCATAGCCTAATCAACAAAGGATAAAGAATATCCCAGCTCTTAGATAAAAGACCGGATAAGATAAACAACATTTTAAAGTTTCTCATTTCGGGCTAAGGAGAAGGGTGACAGAGATCAATATGTTAACGTATAAGAAATGTCTTCGAAGCAAGACAGAAGTCGCAATAAGTTCGTGTCGGGAATACGGAGAGAAGAGGGATTTCAAACAAAGAGAAATCTCGATATCCATTTAAAAGCCAAAAACAAGTAACAACATTGATGACCATCTCCACCATCTTCCCTAGTGCAATCCTGAAATGGATTATTATTATCACATTGTTCTTGCCTTGTTGGCTACACCTGTAATTCATCAGAGGAATTTTCAAGGTGAAGAGCAAGTGGTGATAACTTATGACTACCTAGGGTAAATTGACCATGCTTTTACCCTTGCACCCAATGCAAAGTGACCGCAGACAAAAGGTACCGCTCAAAGTTCATCAGAAAGATGACATGCCTGCAATTGTTCTAAATTTTTCATAAGAAACCCAGAACACAAATTGCCAAGGACCAAGCCTTGCCCATGTCGGGAAAAAGCCCTTCCAAAGAGCTTTTATGCCTTCAAATTTTACAGTCTTCACCAGGCAATCATAAGAGCTTAGATACATTGCTTTACCGTCCTTGTTTGTTGCCTGATTCATCATTCTCGTCTTTACCACATCAGCTGGACAGCTCAGAGCTGTAGCTGATAGACCTGACATGATCGATGCCAAGGTGTGGGCGAATATATTATCTTCAGCAATTCGATTCTGAATAACGAATCTCTTAGCCTGATCGTAGCACGCCAATTCCCCCATGTTCACAAGGAATGCTCTCTGCGCATTCGGAAAAACCCCTCTCCAAAGCCCTGAGACACCTTCTTCGCGTACAATCTTCCTGAAAGCATCCAAAGGCCCAGAGTACCGAGGTTGAAGACCGCGGCTCACCATATAACCATCAGCTTGCATCCTCACCTTGACAAGATCCGCGGGGCTCGCCGCAACCTGAATAACTAACCATATACCGAAAAGCACAGTTAAATTGAAACCATTGCGTATCACGAATGAAATCTTGCCCAAATAACAATTCCATGAGCTGATCGCACCACAAATTTCTGAACAGCTTATAGATAGAATATAATCGTCAACCATACAAATGCATCTAGTAGGAGCGCTGACCATGGAGACAGTTCGGCACAAGAATCGTAGTCTAAAACAAGACAGAAAAAATTTCGAAAACTGAAAGCATGGAACAGCTCTCAGTTGATCAGAGTATATTTGTTTCTAGCTCACGTCAGAGCTCGTGTATGCTAGAGAAAGGCGTCTTGTGAAACCTCATCACCATTCGATCCAATTAATACGAAAGAACGAGCAATTCTACCTGAGCTACGACTCCAGAAACTCCGCCGAGGAGAGCCTTGCTGAGGAGAGAGAGGGACCGATCGCCCGCATCAACCGCATTCCTCACATTCTCGTAACCGACGATCCTAATCGGAGTGTAGAAGAGGTGCCTGATGATCGCGGGAGACAGGCCTTGGTAGAGGCCGAGAAGACCCTGCCGGCGGACGATGTCGGCGGCGACGCGGAACGCGGTGGTGGCGGTGGGGCGAGTGGAGGAGGAGGAGGAGGAGGAGGAGGAGGGGAGGGACTGGCCGTGGAGCTGGAGGCGCGTCTTGGTGAGGTCTATGGGGAATGTGGCCGATTCAGCGACCATGGCCGAGAGCGACGTGAGCAGGATCTTCGCGCTGGTTCGCTCGCTGGTGGCGGTGGCGGCCATGTGTTTGTGGTGGTGCTAGATGACTCTGGTTCGTGTGAAATTGGGAGCAGAGAACCGAATAGAACAGAGAGTACAGTGAAGCTTTTAATATCTGATTAGTATTAACTGCCAATTTTCTAAATCGATTTCTTTTCGTTTTTTTGGCAATTCCACCAAAATTGACATAAATGAATTTACATAGTATAATTACTCGATTTCAACGAAATGTTGTCATACAAAGAAATTAAGGTGAACACTCTTTTGATACTCGAAGAAAAATATGGAGTTTGACTATTCATTCTGTAATTAAATATACCGAGTAAGCATAGCAAATAAACTTATGCTTACTTCATCAACGGAATTTCATTATGTAACTTCTTAACATTTGACACGAGGACTTTAATACTCATTGTTTCCAATAAGTGCTTGACGTGGATATTATTTCAAATAAAGGCTCGAAGTAGCCATATCAATCTCAAAAGGTGGTCTCTCATCTGTCGGTTAGGGGCATTTTCGTCGTTTACATGTTTTATTATTTTTTTCCTTTTTCTTTTTCCTATTTCTGTTTTGTAAATTTAAAAAAAAAAATAAACACAGGCGGGAGGAGTGGTGAGGCTCGGCGACCCTCGCCCAAATCTAGGAGAGGATCGCGACCCTCCCCTAGCTCTAGCGACTGCCAGCAGGCCCTCACCTTTGGTCGGCGGAGTCACCGGCCATCGCCGCCGCTCCATCGGTAGTGGGTAGCAACCACAGGCGAGAGTGGGCATATGGACAGAGGTTATACCAAGATAAATGGAAAATTAAATTAAAATTGTATTTTGATGAAAATGTCCTTAATCGGCTGGCGAGGTCAAAGCCCTTACTTGAAACAGCTATGACCACTTCATACCCTTATTAGAAAAAAATAATGGCAATTCGGGCTATTATTTGAAATTTTTCCTATATTTTATGGTCTATTTGTTTAGAGGAAAACTGTGTTCCGACTTTTCGGTATTTGGACGATGGAAAACTAATCAGTCTATGGAAAACGTTCTCCATGAACGAAAAAATAACGAGTTCAGATCGGGAAAAACAGCTTCCTCTTCCGACAAGCAGAAAATCACTCCTGAAATCACCAAACAAATAAAAATAATTTTTATTAATTTTTTTTGTTTAATATAAAATATTCAATGAAACAAACACATCCTTAGTTAAGTAGATTAAGACTCAATTATCATATTGCACCTAAAAAAATATGGCCATGAATATAAATCCGAATGAAAGGCAAATTTTCGAATCCCTTAAAATTTTCGACCGTGGTAATTTGCTGCTTGTTATGCGATTCTCGTGACCCATGCAATTAGTTCAAATCTTCTAGAGATTGGTACAATTAACGTCGCGAAAATTTATTATCTTGTTTTGTAAATCGTGTATGCAAGTTTAAACAATTAAATCGCTCAAAACGCAACTTATTTATTCACATATCAAATACTTTCTTATGGTCGAGGTACGGATCAAATTCGAAGCTTAACTCGTGTTTACGAACGAGTACAATCGATGCTTAAGCATGAGCTGACTGAAAACTTCAGCTCGAGAAATCACGGATCAGACTTGAGATTTAATATCAAGCCGTGCCGACTCGATCTCATCCATTAGGGCCCTAGGCTACGTAGAATACGAAAATTAAGAATAGCAAATCTTATCGCGAAAAAATAAATGGTAATAAATAGCAAAAACAAATAAAAATAAAGACGAGGAGCACAATCCCATGATAGCCGTTGGCGTTACAGAAACGTCGGACGAGGAAAAGCGTAGAATATGGAACCAAATGTCGACCGTTACAACCCACCAACCCCAAAATTTGAAGAGAGTCCTCGCTCCACAGCCTCAACCCCCAACGAGAACAACACGAAAAAGCTCTGTGCAGTAGCAGTAGCAACAGCAACAGCAGATGCTCATGGCAGAGGAAGAGCTCTTGCAGGAGCTCAGGTCGAAAGCCAACGAGCTCTTTCTCCGCGAGCAGTGGGCCGAATCGTCCGCCCTCTACTCCCAGCTCATCGATCTCTGCCGCCTCCACCTCTCGACCACCGACCGAGCCTCGGACCCGGACAGATTCTCCAAGCTCCAGAAATCCCTCTGCCTGGCCCTCGCCAACCGAGCCGACGCGAGTTCGAAGCTGAGATCCCTCGAGGAGGCGATGAGAGACTGCGACGAGGCGCTCGTGATCGAGAGCTCCCATTTCAGAGCCTCGGTCTGCAAAGGTAAGATCTTGCTGAGCCTCAGCAAGTACTCGGCTGCCCTCGAGTGCTTCAAGTCCGCGGCTGCGCTGGATCCTCAGGCGAACGGGAATTGCGAGACTCTAAATGTGTGGTTGGAGAAATGCAAGAAGCTCGAGCTTCAATCCCGGACAGGCAATTTCGATCTCTCCGACTGGGTCGCGAGCGGGTTCCGCGGAGAAATTCCCGAGCTTGCGGAGTACATCGGGCCGGTGCAGATCAAGAGATCGGAGATAAGCGGGAGAGGGCTGTTTTCCACGAAGAACATTGATGCCGGGACTGTGGTGCTGGTCACCAGAGCGATCGCGATAGAGAGAGGGATAGTGATGGGAGAAGATTCCGGCTCGGGCGAGAACAAGCAATTGGTCATGTGGAAGAACTTCATAGACAGAGTCGCGGGCTGTGTTTCGAAATGCCGCAGAACCCGTCACCTGATCAGTACTCTGTCTTCAGGAGAAGATGAGGAGGGTCTTGAGGTTCCGGAACTGAACATTTTCAGGGCAGAGGCAAGTGAGAGCTATGACTACCCAAATGAGAAGCTTGACATGAACAAGATTTTGGGCATTTTAGATGTGAACTCTCTTGTGGAGGATGCGATTTCAGCTACAGTCATGGGTAGGAACAAGGACTACTATGGCGTCGGGCTGTGGTTCCTCGCTTCTTTCGTCAACCACTCATGTTGTCCCAACGCGAGGAGGCTCCACGTGGGGAATCACCTGATGGTCATCGCCTCTCGGGACGTAAAAGCCGGGGAAGAGCTCACGTTCGCCTACTTCGACGTGCTCCGGCCACCCACGAAGCGCCGCGAGATGGCGGCCGCGTGGGGGTTCGATTGCTCTTGCAAGCGGTGCGAGTTCGAGGAGAAGATGCGATCGAAGCAAGAACTGAGGGACATCGAGGCGGGTCTTGAAGGCGGGATGGACGTGGGAGGGGTCGTGTACAGACTGGAGGAAGGCATGAGGAGGTGGAACACGAGGGGGAAAGAGAAGGGGTATCTGAGGGCGTCGTTCTGGGCCGCGTACAGCGAGACGTACGCGTCGGAGAAGTCCGTGAAGAAGTGGGGGAGGCGGATTCCGGCGGCGGAGGCGGTGGTGGACAGCGTCGCGGAAGCGGCGGGAAGCGACGAGAGGGTGTTGAAGGTGTTGGTGGAGCAATTGAGTAGCAGGAGCGGTGGTGGACTTGGTGGTGGTGGGGTGATTGGGGAGATGGAGATGGCATTGAAATTGGGAAGAGGAATATATGGGAAGGTGGTCAAGAAACAAGCATTGAGGGGTCTAATTGAGATTTGACACTTTGGGAATCATCAATGCATAAGAAGAAGAGCCCCCACTTTTAATTTTCTCTTTTTGTTCTTTTTTTTTTTTCAATTTTTTTTTTCCAACTATCTAATGTTGGGTGCCAATTGCGAATAAATATTTCATTCAAGCGTGCATGAATCTCTCAGTGTTTGTGTTTTAAACATGGCTGGAGGTGGGAAAATGGGCTTGGGCCAAGAAGGGGACGCTTGTTTTGGGCCGAACCATGGGCCATACATGGCTTAGCAGGCCCTCGATCTTTTCTTCCCCAAAACCCTTAACTCTTGAGAGAGAAACACATCTCCTAACGCGCGCGGGACATCAATGTGTGAATGTGATGATCCAATGGTCGAAATTCAAAGATATCATCAATTGATCCACGCCCATGACAAAAATGTGGTTAATTAGACAACCAAATTTGGTTCTCTCTTCTCTTTTGGCCACCGCAATCACGACATTTGTTGGGTTTGCTGCTAATGCTGTCAAGAGACGAGTCGACACTGACGCTCGCAAAAAATAATGTACTTGTGTCGTGGTGAAAGGGTGAAGAGAGAGTGAGGATTAGGAATAGGTAGTTGGAGGATTAAAGTTTTTCAAGGAAGGGTTCCTTTCGGATGTTTCTATAGTTTATTATGGCTGTACAGTAGACAAAGAGTACGCCGCCAACAAGTTGGTTACATGACATTCTGTGAAGCACAGCTCGACGGCGAAGGAGCTGAAGCTTCGAAGATTCACCCCAGGCGCGGGTCGCTACTATACAAGCCTACTCGGTGGTAGTCGCCCGAAGACGACGTGGATTCTACCTTCCTCACCATTACCCCTTGAGTTGAGCGAAAATATTTTTCTTCCCTTCATCTCAGGGAATACCTTCGAATTTCACGTTTTAGAGTTCAGACAAAGTAATTTAAGGACTTGCTTAAATCCAATTATGGCTGTACAGTAGAAATATCAAGATATCGCTGCAAAACCACGAGATATTTTTGCATTTTGCGAATTTTGTAGCTTGTATTTTTTGACTTAATGTGGTTCCTTTTCATGGTTCTTTTATAGTTGTTTTTCCACTTTTCCGTAGAGCCGCTGTTGTGGTCAACGGGGGTCCCAGCAGGGAGATGGCATGATAAGAACCACCGGTTAGAAAAACACAATAGGCAAGTTGCAATATCCGTGGTTCTTATCTTATCCTCGCGGGTACACCGGCATGGGTATTTGATAAAGTCTACGAAAGTCACGTCAGCACACCGATTCACCGAAACGGCCTGCGACCTTGTCCTAATCTGACGAAGACATTAACGCTACGTTTGGTCACCCAGATCTCTAATCAAGATAAGATCGGATACAACAAGATAAGAAATCTAAGGATTTTGTTATATTTTATTTACTATTTGGTAAACTGCGGATTTAAAGTCGGATAAGCAGAGGCAAGGCACGATTGGGATCCACTCTATTTCGCTGAAACATCATGATGTTTTAGAAATTATTTAATGATGAGTTCTGATGAGTGAATTATTGTAGAGCAGAGGTTTGTGCCATTTGTATTCGGGCACAATATCGACGGAGCAGACCCTGTAGAATCGGGGGTCTTGATTTGGAGTCGAATCAATTGAGAATGACATGTTGGCCTTACTTGTTGTTTTGTCGAGTGAGTAAACAAGTGTTAAACAATTTAATTATTCGACAATCTTTCCACACGTTGAAGATGCACTCATGTAGGTTGCCTAAGAGAGCTACCTTGAAAGTCGATGATCAACCTTGAGTTCTTCATAACATGTCAAGACTCATTTCAAATGTTGGAAAGGTTCAAGCGGTTAAAGAACGAGCGACATGATCTTATATCACATCAAACAATCGATTAAAGAACAAAATCGTGGAGATGCTCGACTTTGCGGCCAAAGACCCCAACCCGGCGCCACCGGAGAGGCGGCCCAACGCGAAGGAGAGGCAGTGGTTGTAGGAAAAACCCAATTCATCTCGTGTCTGCTCTTTTAAGAAATCCTATCTTGGTTTATCACACCCCCTCCTCTAAGATTATTTTATCCTGGTTATATATCCCCATTTATCATATCTTGGACAGCTACTAAACACAGGACATGATTGGCTTATATCCCGACGACCAAACGCAGCTTGAAACTCTGCTCTCGCTGGTGTACAAAGATCCCTACTCTCTCTTTCCACGTGTAAATTGTGTTAAAAAAAATCTAATATTAAAAAATTGATGTGATGTAAACAGTTAGATATATCTTAGTTGACCCATAACTCATTGGTTTAAACTTTTGAGTGAATGTTGGTTTAACTAAATATATTGACGGGCTTAAACTTGGGCTCTGGATGAAGTATTAGACTTCTATTATATGGCCCCAGCACCTTATGAACTCTTTCTTTCTCTAATGTTGTCGTGCTATGATAACATAAAATGGGGTATGAAATCTCGTGACGATAGTGCAATTCTCACTATTCCCATAAATGATTTGATTGAATTGAACCCAAAAAAACAAAAAACAAAAAGGCACTCGTCTATCAATTAACAAGAGCTAGTTTCATCTTTCGTCAATCTTGGATTTGTGAATCATTCATATGGGTTCCTTTGAGATTTGCTAGATCATTTGAGAGAGTGGTAGCATCTATACCCTTTCATAATCAACAAGTATTTGAAGAAAATTCCAGTAAGTGAAAGTTGGAAGTTTCTGATAGGAAGTGGCTGTTTTCATCGAGATGAGTAACTTGAATAGCAATCTTATCATCTGACTATAAAATGTGCGATAATATTCATTGCTCATTGGAACTATTGTATATCTAATTAGTTCTTTAACGCGTCGCCAATCAAATCACGGTACCATTATTTCGATTAACTTCCTTGGCGGCTCGAAAGGAGGTCAAAATCAATTTGATTTAGATATCCAAGTTGTGAGATCAGATGATTGTGCCCATGAGATCTTCAAGCTAATCTCTTTAGTCACGGATATATATACATGTACACACACTGTGAAGGGACAAATTTTCAGAAATGGCAGTCCCAATCAGAGAGAGTACTAGGATTTTTGTCTAACCTATGTAAGCATGACAAAGAGCCACCAAGTGAGAAGTGCGGGTCCAAGAAACCACCAATCAAAACCATGCAAATCTCACAAGATGACAAAAAAGGACCATCGATAAAAGGAGAGGCCTTCTTAATGTAGAACATTTCAAACGCCTCAGTTTCTCTTTAGGCTCTCCCTTTCAATTGCCATGGCCTTGCTTTCCTCTTTATAGCCAAGACATTCAGCATCAAACACTACTCTGTTCCAATTTCTAATAAGTGTCAAGAGCTTGCGATGAATTGCAAACTCCCTCCTGGCTTTAGATTCCACCCAACAGATGAAGAACTGATCGTGTATTACCTCCAAAACCAAGCCATGTCCAGGCCATGCCCTGTTTCCATCATCTCCGAAGTCGATATTTATAAATTCGACCCGTGGCAATTGCCTGGTTAGTTCCTAAGATGACAAGCCGAAGTCTGACATAGCTTTTTTGTAGCTAATATGGAGAATACATCAGTAATTGCTATCAGAATTTAGTACCTGTGATTGCTGTACTAAGTTTGTTTTTCAATATGGATTGTAGAAAAAGCCGAACTTGGTGAGAAGGAACGGTACTTCTTCACCCCGCGTAACCGGAAGTATCCAAACGGGGTGCGTCCTAACCGAGCGGCGGTGTCAGGGTATTGGAAAGCCACGGGTACTGACAAGCCGATCTATAGCGGGTCTAAGCATGTAGGAGTGAAGAAATCCCTTGTGTTTTACGAGGGCCGGCCGCCTAAGGGCTTAAAAACGGATTGGATCATGCACGAGTATCGTTTGGCTGATTCAAGAAGGCACGTGCAACATCGCTCTATGAAAGTAAGCCTTCTTTTATCAGGAGACGATCCTAAATTTGTTCTCCATATTTTGTTAAAGTTCAAATCACAAGGTATGATGGATCAGTGACTGGCCCTTGATAAACTTGACTGTGTCACTTACTCTTTCATGTGTTGCCTTTCAGTTGGATTGGGTCCTATGCAGGATATACAAGAAGCAACACTCGAGTAAAACTTC
Organism: Lenwebbia sp. NSW1173648; assembly: GCA_029784005.1. Taxonomy (NCBI): domain Eukaryota; kingdom Viridiplantae; phylum Streptophyta; class Magnoliopsida; order Myrtales; family Myrtaceae; genus Lenwebbia; species Lenwebbia sp. NSW1173648. The sequence goes on from JARCGZ010000011.1 coordinate 7,639,805, forward strand.
GGATCAAAAAGCGGAAGACTTCCATGGCCAAAGTAACCGAACCGTGATCAATGAGGCTAGTGACAAGCAAGTGATGAGATTACCTAGCACTTGCTCACTCACTCACGATCTGTTGCAATTGGACTACTTGGGTCCCATCTCACAGTTTCTGATAGAGAGCTCATACCATCCAGCCTTCGGTCGCCAAAACATCATCGGCGGCCGTGAATCCTATCGTGCTGAGAAGAAACTTCAGTTCCTTGGAAACGGAATGTCCTGCCTTTATGCAGATCAAGGGAAATTATGATCGAATCAGAACAATCTCTTAAGCCATGCAAGATCTGCTGAGCTCGGTACCAGTGCAATTGTGATGGTTCACAGGCCGGTAAACTAACGGAGGATTGTGCTGATCATCTTTTGTGAAATTTGTGTACTTAAGAGCATACGTACATGTAAACTAATTTTGAAATTTAATAGTCCTTGAAAATCTTAGCCATCCTGCAATAGCATCCGAGCATGACAAGTTACTCCATCCAGTAGTTACAATTGAAAGCGAAATTGTACTTTGTTTTAGCAGATGTGGCATGGCATCTGTTGTGGTCTATTTGTATAATTGAAGAGACAAGGAATACCTGGTTGATGACTCGACATGGATTGATTAATGAAATGCGGTATTATCATAAGTGAGCAGCGCAAAAGCACTTCCTTTGTTCATTATATTAATCTTTTCAGCTTATTCAGATTAATCTACGAGGATAATCAAGATGCGAAGCTATCTGTGTAACGTTCACAGGCAACTAATAATGCACATACTCCGCACTTGCAAAGGAGGGTATCGTTCGCTCCAGCAATCTTGTTTTCGCTTCCATCAATTGCTTTAGCATGTCTTATTAATATCCTATTAAGGTGCACCAGTTTATCAATTATTTTTACTGTCACAAGTTGAGTGAAGTTAGGTTGTGGGTTCAAAAGACGTGATTTGTTCTTGAACCTACACAAAAAGATTGTTTTCACACAGTAGCTAATCCACCATCTTTATATCTGTCCAACAATCAAGCAGTAACCTACTTCCTATGCACATTATAAGAACCAGTCCATGTCTAGAACTTCATTCTGTGCCGTTCCAGAATGGAAGCCGATGATCTCTCATCAGCACATTATCTCCCAGATGTACATGTGGGATGGTTGATCTCTATTTGTGTCATTGTGTCATGGATCATTATCCACAGATGGAACCAGAGAAATAAAGTTGGCCCGAAGATGTGGCCGCTGGTAGGGGCAGCGATCGAGCAGTTCATGAATTACGAGCGGATGCATGATTGGCTAGTAGAGTACTTGTCCGAGTTGAGGACCGTTGTGGTACCTATGCCGTTTACAACCTATACTTACATTGCAGATCCAGAAAATGTAGAACATGTCTTGAAGACCAACTTTGCGAATTATCCAAAGGTATAACATTGATTCAGGTGTTTAATTTTCCTACTTATTCGTCGGAGAAATTCATTTTTAACACCTAAATAGTGTTCATGCAATTTGTCAAGATTTGCATAGACTCTGGTGGTGGTAGCGGTAGATGGTAGTTCTCTTATCTTTTCATGCTCAATTTTTCCTTTCTGTTATTACTATTATCTGTCCTAAGGAGGTTAACCATCTGTTGCTGAAGGGGAAAGTTTATCATTCATACATGGAAGTTCTGCTCGGAGACGGGATATTTAACGTGGATGGTGAATCTTGGAGGAAGCAAAGGAAGACTGCGAGTTTCGAATTCGCGTCCAAGAATTTGAGGGATTTTAGCACTGTGGTCTTCAGAGAATATAGTCTGAAGCTTTCTTCTATCCTAAGTCAAGCTTCATTCTGCAACAAAGAGGTGGACATGCAGGTGAGAATAATGGTTTTTTTGATAAAAACTTCATTTCTGTTCAACAACAACAGATCCGTTCCTACAATAAAGCAGAATCAAAATGAAATAGTTTCAATTCGTGTGGCGTCGAAATGTCCCCTATTTGCTGTATCAAAGCCTAACAAAGCTTGAGAAGTTTTTCGTCTCTAGGAACTGTTGATGAGGATGACTTTGGACTCCATATGCAAAGTGGGATTCGGCGTCGAAATAGGAACTCTGGCTCCGGATTTACCAGATAACCGCTTCGCTCAATCTTTTGATGCAGCAAACATAATCGTGACCTTTCGATTCATCGATCCCCTCTGGAGGATCAAGAAATTCCTGAATGTGGGGTCAGAAGCTCTTCTTGACAGAGCCATCAAAGTGATTGATGATTTCACCTACTCTGTCATTAGAAAGCGGAAAGCCGAGGTAGAAGCGGCTCGCAAGTCTCGTGAAGATGCAAAGGTAAAATAAACATAAACCGCCGGATTCTCGATGTTCAAGTACTCTTCTTTTATCCTCTCACTTGGAAATGATAAAATGATCAATGGAATGAAAACTACAGATGAAGCATGATATACTGTCAAGATTCATTGAGCTAGGTGACGATCCGGAGAGCAATTTAACCGACAAAAGCCTCAGAGACATCGTCCTGAACTTTGTGATTGCTGGGCGGGACACGACAGCAACCACCCTCTCCTGGTCTATATACATGATAATGACCCATCAGAATATTGCCGAGAAGATCTATTCAGAACTTGAAAATTTGGAGAGAGATCGAGCAAGGGAAGAAGAAGTCTCACTGCTTCCTTACAACGTGGACGACCCTGAATCGTTCAATCGGAGAGTCTCGCAATTCGCAAACCTATTGACCTACGACTCCCTCGGAAAGTTGCACTACCTACATGCTGCGATCACGGAGACGCTGCGCCTGTATCCAGCAGTTCCTCAGGCATGCATGATAATTCTCTTTTTAAGTACAATATTGCTAAGTATATGCTCAGAACGGACAGACGACGGTTCTGTTTTTCTGTCTCACGAAACAAAAACTTGACCGCAGGATCCGAAGGGCGTGTTGGAGGACGACGTATTGCCTGATGGGACGAAAGTGAAAGCGGGAGGGATGGTGACGTATGTACCGTACTCCATGGGAAGAATGGAGTACAATTGGGGCCCGGACGCCGCTTTGTTTAAGCCCGAGAGGTGGCTGAAGGAGGGGCTCTTTCAAAATGCTTCTCCGTTCAAGTTCACCGCATTTCAGGTAAATCGGCGGTGACCGAGAGACAATATATAACAGCTGCTCATGATGAGCCTGTTCTATGTTAAGTTCAAGCCTTCAAGGGACGATTCAGTATGGTCGTCAAGCATAGCAAGTATAGTGTGATACCGGAATCTGTCTTCCTAGTTCCTGTCAGGCCTAACAAGCTGCAATGCGTGATCTGTGCCTTAGCTGTCATTTTACCGAGACGAACCTGTTATGAGCACCGCTTGTTTCGATCAAATTGTTTTCGCCGGAGACAGAAAAAAATCTGTAAGGATTTTAACTTAAAAAACCACGAAGGCAGAAGAGGGTCAAGTAAAAAAGAACAAGATTTTCAATAATATTCGAAACTCAGTCGACAATTCAATGTAACCAACAAGCTAGTCCTAATAGGGAAGCACAAACGATCTTCATTCAATGGATGCTTTATGTTTCTTTGTCGCTATGCAGGCAGGGCCGAGGATATGCCTAGGGAAGGACTCGGCGTATCTGCAGATGAAGATGGCGCTGGCCATTCTGTGCCGGTTTTACGAGTTCAAGCTGGTGCCGAACCACCCGGTGGAGTACAGGATGATGACCATTCTATCGATGAAGCATGGCCTGAGGCTGACAATAGCAAGACGCCCTTGAACCAACACCATAATTCTCAGTTTTCACCGGCTTCTGTTGCATTAGTTTGGTTCCAGGAGCCTAAGATGCTGTTACACTCTTACATCTACTATGCTACTTTAGTCAACTCCATGGTCAATGTTTCGCCTCAGGACAAGTCAGTTGTCGGCACTGAAGGACGGATGATATAGAATTCTCAATCATTGCAATCCACCATATGAATTTAAGTGTTAGAACAAGTGATTTACCGTCATAATGGAAACTGAATACACGAACAACTTATGAGAAAAGATGAATGATAAATGCGCGTGTCACGAACGGACTGCCAAGTCATCGATTCGAAGAAACAAGAGCCGTTGGATTGGGTAGGTGAAACTTTTAATCTCCACCATTAGATCATGAGAGTCGGATTGAGTAGGGGAAACTTCGTGAAAATAGATCTTATAATCATCAAATGAGAGATGAAATGAATGTTTATAACCACGGAGACTCATATATAAATATGCAAGCCCTCCATCTCAAAGCAGAAAGTAATCCAATAAAATGTCGGGCAAATATATTACATTATCATTTTTTTTTAGCCTTGACATATGAACCCCGTGAGCTTGACTCGATTAATCGGGGTATCAAAACAAAGACGAACGAGCTAATCTTAATAAATAATCCTACTATAAACGCAAATGAGATCTTTTATTTTATTTTTATTTTGATCAAATTTTTGTATATTTATATCTAGGAAAATTTTAAATAAGGGTCTAAAATACCTTCATTTTTTCAAATAAGGGTACGAAGTTCTTTAATTGTTTCAAAAAAAGACATAACCAGAGGGCATTTTTGTCCTTTTACTTTTTTTTGAATTTTTTGTCCTTTTTTTTTTTTCTGTTTTTCTCGTCTTTTTTCTTTTTCCTCTCTCCTCCCCTGCCGTCGCCGGCGGCGGGCGAGGGCTGCCCTCGCCTGCCCAGCCCAGGTGGTCTTCATGGGCTGTTTTTTGCCGGTTTTTGCCAGTAGAGTTATTAACACTCATCAATGGCCCGCTTGGTCTCCATTGGATTCTTTTGGACGCCTCTCTTTCCTCCGAGAACTTCAACTCAGGTGGGGATGACTTTTCAATTCTCTGTCTCTAGCAAGATACTATTTGCTGCGACAAAGAAGAAACGTGTAGAAACAAGTCGGCCTTTTAGTAGTGTTTCTTTGTGCCATTCCATCGGATTGCTTGTCTGCAATTGAAACTGGAGCGCTAAAAAAACTTTGTTGCAATTCAGATCGGGCGAGGGCCAACCAGGCAAGAGTCGCTCATGAGCGCAACAGCGTCAATCAAATGCCATCAATTTAACGACAAGTGACAAAAAACTGGTCCGAAACACGAAAAACACTTGCCGGCAATTTTACTCCCAGCATTTGCCTCAAGCCCGTAAAAGTTGGTACACGCAAAACGTGATCGATCAATCAAAGGACCGACAAACGATGCCAAAATGCGAATCCACAGCTAAAAGGCAGAGATTTTTCCACGAATGCGAAGACAATATACCGAAAACAGAGTAGCCCAAAGAAGCCCAGATGATCCGTTGAACTACGCATAGTCTCAATTCACAGGGAGAGAGAGAAAGTTACGTGAAGGAAGGAGGAATGAGAAGGTGAACGGAGGAGCGTGATCACCATTAGAGAGATTAACGGAGGTTGAGGGCGGCCCTCGCTCGACGCCGGCGAGGCGAGGGTCGCCTGACGTCAGCCTAGGCAAGGCTGTCCTCTCCCAAGCCTGAGGCTGGCGATGGCCGGGGGTAGGCATGGCCACGGGCCGGTTTGTGCCCGCAACCAGCCCGGGTCAAACCAGTGACCGGCCCGTTGACTGAGCCGGCGGTTCCAAACCGGAATCGGCCCGTGCCATACGGGCCTGGTTACGGTTCCTCCCACGACTGAACAGGAAAATCCGGGCAAAAAAAAAATTAAAAAAAAAAGGGGAAAGAGTCGTTGCCAAGCAATTTGATTTCAATTTACAATTTGATTACAATTTGTATTTAATAATTCATTATTTTCTTTTATTTTATAATTCATTATTTGATAATTTGATTACAATTTTATTACAATTTAATATTTAAATTCAACAATTTTAACCGAAACCGGCAGTTTCATTTTCGGTTTTGAATCGAAACCGGGCACGAAATCGGCCCGGAACCGCCGGTTCAAAACCGGAACTAGAACCGCTGGTTCCAGTTCCCCTATGGCCAAGAACCGAAACCGGCGGTTCCCGAACCGTGGCCATGCCTAGCCGGGAGAGAGGAGGAAAAAGAAAAAAAAAGGAAAAAAATGTAAAAAAGCAAAAGGCGAAAATGCCCTTTGGCCAAACCCTTCTTTAAGACGATTTGATTTGAGCACTTCATGCCCTTATTTGAAACAAGGTCCACTTCAGGCTTATTTGAGAAAATGAGAACATTTGATACCTTTATTTGAAATTTTCCGTTTAAGTTTTGTTATTTATTTCATCTAGAAAAATTTAACTAAAATTCATTTTACCTTTAAAATCGCGAAATGAAATCTTCTAATCTAAACATAAATGTACAAAAGAAGCCCAAGTGCTGCGCAGTTCGCGATCTGTCCTGTGAATCTGTGACAAGTGGCCATGAGTCTGCGAGTCTGTGACGTCATCAATCATCATGGGAAATCCCGCGCTGGAATCCGAAAGATAAACGCGCGTGGCGTGGCATTCAGGCAGAGAGAGCATCTTATTCTCGTGCTTTCCCGGTGTCTCGGCGTCGATGCTATTCATCTTCCATTTCATATACTTTCGCGTTCGAATCCTTGCAATCTTCCGCCTCCGATTTCTCGTTGGAGCTCTTTCTAATCAGGTAAATCTCGCTCCTAGTTTCGTTTGAGCAAGTAGCAACAAGAAAGTCGGTGGTTCGTGCAAGCTCCGAAGATTTCCCTTTGTTTGGAGGTTTTTTCGCCGTTCCTTACTGACGAACGGGTTCGAACCGTACTTAGCTGAAGAGCCGTCGTATAGGCTGAAAAGACGTGTTATGAGTGTGATTTTCCAGCTTGAAGCGGGAGAAGGTGAAATTTCATTACGGGGATGCTCTAGGATCAAATGTGAAACGACACAGAAGATCGACCCATGATGTGGCATAGTGATCTTTCGTCTGAGTCGCTTTTATTTTTATTTTGGTGGAATGTTCAGTGCTCGGATCGTGTTTTCAAATTTTGGTAAGAGAGGCTGGATAGTCGGAGATGCCGTGGTTTGAGTGCAGCTATTGGTTTGCTAAGTTAATCGTACGGAAAGTTTTCGACGCTGTGTAGAGTCATATGTAGCATCCGTGACTCTAAATGTGGGTGTACCCGGGTGGATGTTCCGTTGATGTCTTCTGATATTAGCTTGATGCTGCAGTGTTCACGCTTCTCTTTTTTGTTTTCTTTCTGAACAATTTATCTTCTTCTTTCTATTGGGTGAGTGGTGAGTCAGTAACTGGATGAACATTGTCCCTTCTGGTATTGACGTATGAAAAGATAAAAATTGATTATCCTGTTATGTGGTGATGATGTTCGTGTTTTTCCTGACTGTTTGGTATCATCTGCTTCATCGTTGCAGCTATTACCCGTACAATAAAATGTCGCGTGAGATCGTTGAGGACTCACGGGACCAAGTGCTTACTGATTGTACAATTAAAAATGATGTCGATGGTGAAGGTGCTATGAAAGATATGATAGATTCAGATGTGAGTCAAGAGAATGCCGTGCCTTCCCCAGAGGAGGAGGTATGACTAATTGCTGCTTGTGCATTCTGTATTCAGTTGAGGATCATGCCCAGATGCTTGTACAAGGGGGAAGACAGTATATTAGACTTTGTTTAGTTTAGCTGTAGCCGTAATGCAACTTTTCCAAAGACAAATTTGTTAAGTGCACTAAGAACACGGTTCAGTTGTGGATGCCTTTCTTTTTTCCCTCACTTTTAGTTTCTCAAGTCATCTAACCAGAGAAAAGTATAAGTTGTTTCCTAAGCTAAGATGATCGATAACATGTACTCTGTTTTCTATTCCAATTTTTTTTGGATCTTGGTCTTGGGTAAAGTTCGTGTGGACTCTTTTATCTTGAAAGTGCCTCTTCTATAGGATGAAATAATCAAGAAAAAGTATGGGGGCCTGTTACCAAAGAAGCCTCCATTGATTTCCAAGGTATGTTTTGTTTGTCCCTCTTCCACTTCTTGAGTTCTCCAAAATGATATACTCCAGCAATATTAAGACTAGCATCCGCTGAAAAAATGTGTTCTCCAGGACCATGAACACGCTTTCTTTGATTCTGCTGACTGGGCTTTGGGTAAGGTACTCGTAACTCGTTCAAGCTTCTTCAAATATCACCTTTGGATAAATACTGATAGTTAGTTCTAATGTTTAATATCCTCATTGACTGATTGCAGCAAGGAGCACAGAAGCCCAAAGGACCACTTGAAGCTCTCCGACCCAAGTTGCAGGTACTTGACGTTTACGATAATGTTGCAGTTTGTATGCCGAACATCTACCAGAATTGCAACCTATTGAGTCTAAGCAAGAAGCCGTGTCAGATCATCATAGGCGCATTTTGAAAATCTCTAAACTTGTTTAAAATCTGTCGAGGACCAAGCACTTCACTGTGTGTACCGGGACTGAGTCGTCCAACCACGTCTTAGATATAAGAGAGAACAGGTCATATGAAGTTTGCTCGGTGAATGCCGTGGTTACTGAAGTTTCCTTCAATGAAGATACATCATGTGTCCCAAACAAGGAAAACTTTATGCATGATCTTAGGTATTAGTATCTGCAGTGTTAAATACTTTATGCCATGGTTGATGCTGGTTTTCTTTCTATCTTCATGTTCTTGTTCCTTCTTCTTTCTTTGTTTCAATTCTATCTCTATGTACTTGAAATCACCAATTCCTGCCGAGAACATGTGCTGCTAAATGCTAACGGTAGGACGACATGAACATTCATTTATGGCGAAGATTTGGCTTGCAGAAAGGACAAATCTCACATGTATTGGTGGTGCATATACACAATTTGAGTTTTGTCATGCTATAATAGGTTTGCAGTTAGTTTCTCGACTTCTTACTTCTCTTTATCCTTTTGCTATAATCAGCCCACCCCACATTACCAAGGAAGGTCAAGGCGTTCAGCATATGCACCTGCAGACGATGGTAATGAAGGTAAAAGCACATTGGCACTGTCAACCGATACTTTACGACAATATAGCATCCTCTAGAAGAGAGTTCACCTCAAAAAGAGAGCATGAAGTTTTCTGCTGATATCTGAGCAATCATAAGGAGGCACATCTACATTTACTTTTTCCATGTATGAAGAACCAAGTGCAGAAAATATCTAGCTCCTATAGTCCTAAATGTGTTTTCTGGTCAAGTTGACCTTAGAAGGTTGATTGGTACGAGGGAACCAGATTGTCAACTTGTCAAAATCCTTTTCTTCCAATTCAGAGCGGTAATTGTGGCTTTCTTAGTCCCTTGTTCGTGTGTCACAGGGAATGGCTACCATAGCGAAGATCCAGAAGATGAGAGCCACAAAGGAGAGGATGGTAGCGAGAAAGATCATTCTTCGGAGGAGAAAAGCTGTCAGGACAAGCCGCATGATGTTCTATGCTGAGTCATTTTGGTCGAACTGGTGTTTCATTTCCCTTCTGTAGTCGACATAATGTGAACCAAACATGAGGCAGTTGAACTCCATAAGCACTTTGATGAGTGATGAACCGGCGAGACGTATTCGCAACCCTCGTCTGCTAGTATCGCAGGCAACACAGATATCAGTACACCTTTAGTCTTTCTCACCCGCACGACGAAACAACGAGTTTGTTAATAGTTTTATAGTTATTAGTTTACAGTAGGGGTCGGTCTACTCTCGTTCGGTAAAGGCTAAACTCAACAAGGACGATATGTTAACCACAACTTGCGGTCGGAAAGGTCTTTTATCAAATTCGAGACGTGATCATAGACCAAATCACTGTTCTGAATGCAATTGTTGGAGAACAAGTTCCTAGGACGCATTCTTGAATTTTCTTCACATGGTTGAATCAGTGTCACTCGAATTTACCGTGTCATTTACCACATCTGATTTCACTAACTTTCTTCGCCGATTAACCTGACATGAGACTACCGCCAATTTGATTTGAAATAACGACTTCATGTGAGGATTGTGCAAGAAGGAAGTCTTAGATAAGAGAAAATACTAACAAAATCATTTAAATTTTTGTGGAGAGAGAGAGCATTCTACAACTAAGGATCAAGCAACTAATACAAGTGCATCTACTCATCGACCCCTTCTCTGTTCATTTTGCGAAAAATGAATGATTTGAAAAATGTATCTCTAAATTTAATCGTTGGTATCGCTTGAAATACTTACTCAATTACAAATATTTTCATTATTCACAACAATTTATGTCTCAACAAAAGTTGTCCAAAAAATTCTCAATCTATTATTAAAAATTATCCACGTTAGTGCTGACCGTGCCACGTAGAATGGCTAGCGCTAATGTCAGTGATTTTCGGTCAAAATTGACCGAATAGATTCAATTGGTAAAACTTAAAAAGGTTTAAGACTCAATTGACACAATTAAAAGGTTTAAGATTGAATCGGCAACAGTGTAAAAGATTTAGGATTTTTTGAATAATTTTTCTCAAAAATATTGTGGAACTTTTTTGTTTTCTCCTTTGTGGCAGGGACTGGGAGTCAACCCGTGGATCGAAGTAGATGGTGGAGTCGGCGCAGCCAATGAATATAAGGTCCTGTAATGTAATTTATATGTGCCTCTAGTATTTTGATCTATCTGACTGATTGCAGATTGCCTATTGTAATCTTCGGGAAGGATTTGAGTTGTTGCCAGCTGAATCAAATGGACATCTTAGATAAGACATCCCAGAAGAACCAAACTAAGTGTCCTAGTAGTTGAAATATACTGGATGCTTCCACGTCCATTCATATTCCTCGCATTGGCCAGCCGACGAGGGTCGCCCGGCCCTAGGATCCTGTAAGAAAAGAAAAGAAAAAAGAAAAAAATTTGTAAAACATTCAAAAATTATTTTTAAAAAAAGGCCACCTCAGCGCCGACATTTGGACATTTGGCACAAATGAAAATGGTTAAGGACTAAATTGACAACAACAACAAAAAAGAAAGTTTATGACTGAATTGGCACAATTACAATAAGTTTATGACTTTTTAGGTAATTCTCCCCCAAAAGTGTATATTATTCTAGGGCACCCTAGCAAATTTAAAATGATGGAAGAGAGGGGGGGGGGGGGGGGGGGGGGCGGAAGTAAGTAACAAGGCGTGCCTATTGATGCTTGAACCTGCCAGTAGAGTAGTTACCAACACAAAGTTCAAATGCTTTAACCGAAAAAGAAGGATCTTATTCATTCTGGTCTACCAAGGGAAGGATGCTGGGCACGTGGCAGAAAATATTTCTGCCGCTAAAATGAACCAGAACATTATTTCTGGTAAACACATACGGGCTCAACTGACAAATCATATGATATGCATGATTGGTTGCCTCGGTGTTAATATGGCCAGTAAAGATAATTTTCACTGTGAATTTTGTCTCTGCTCAGGATTGGTTCTCTAAGTTTTTCAATAAGCTCTCGCTTTAACTCGTTCATATCTCTTCTTTTCATCCCCGGCAACAGAATATCTCAAGCTCATGCCGTCGAAGATGCTGATACATCCTGGTCAATTCTACAGAGTGCTGTTAATCTTATAAGACTCGCAGATCATCCACCTCAAAAATAGTGCTGCGACACGGAGTGTACATTATGTTGCAGGGTGAATAATAAAGATCATCATTCAAGTGAATTCAACTAAGGATTTCCTCTTTTTTGGCACCTATATCAATTGACGCATGGTCACCTTTGGAAAACCTCGTGCACGCAGTACGTTTCGGTTCTAACATATAAATGCTAAGCAAGAAGCTGTAGCCATCGTATGGTAAGAATAATAGAGTACACTTGCTCAACAATGTCGCTTACTTTAAGTTCACCAAGTCCAACGCCTCCGAACTAAGCTCTGAAGATCGACCTTCTTCATTACCACTCCACAATCAAGCTTCCCAAACAGCACAGAAGACGATAATTCTAACAAGCACAAAAAGCAAGGACCGTGCTGCTATCTTCCGCCTTCCGACGAATTATGGTGCGACCGTGCATTGTCTATGCATGCGGGATCGTTCAATTCATTCATCCGAGGATCTTGAAAAGAGTTTGATGACCCCTGTACAAAGGAATTAATAATTTATTTAGAAAAAAACACAGTTTACTACACAATGTGCCTGCATTAAAATTATCTCCAATAATCTCATTTCACCAAGTAAGGTAAGTTGTACCTGACTCAAAATGCTTCCATGGGATCTATTATAGTACTCCAACATCTATCGACATGAAACCATTACCAATAAACATTAGAATAGTTTACGATAATTGAAACAATACTGTGATCTAAAATGATATTCACAATAAATACCTGACTAGTTAATGGGCAAAATCCATTCATAATTCCCGGCGGCATGATGTATGGTGGTTGCATCTAAAAAAAAGAGACGACCTCATTAGTAGAATGTAACAAAATTCTTCCATGGTTATGCTACTCCAACATCTATAAACGAGAAACCATACTATAAACATTAGAATAGTGACAAAATTCAGCCAAACAATACTGTGATCTAAAATGATTTCACAATAAGTACCTAACTAGTGAATGGGCGAAATCCATTCATAATCCCCGGCGGCATGATGTATGGTGGTTGCATCTTAAAAAAAAGACGACCTCATTAGTAGAATGTAACAAAATGCTTCTATGGTCATGCTACTCCAACATCTATTAACGAGAAACCATTAACAATAAACATTAGAATAGCAACAAAATTCAGCCAAACATTAGAACAGTCACCCAGACTTCTAAATACCTGACTACTGAATGGGGAAAATCCATTCATAATCCTTGGCGGCATGATATACAGTGGTTGCATCTATATTAAAAAATTGACCCAATTAGTAGAATGGAAATACAAATGTTGGACTTAGAGGGACGTACCTGATTATGGAAATTTGGATTAACTATAGGACCACCATTGTTGCTAGGACAAAAGGCATTACGAATCTGATTTGAATTTCTTAAATAATCTGGTAAATGAGCTTTCAGTATGTGTTGCTTGGACAACAAACTCTACATAGCAAAATAATAAATATGTTAACTGGCATCATGTAGTACATGTATAAAATTCAACTAAACATATTAACTAAAACTATCTCTCACTCACCTCGACTTTCTATTTGCATTGGGGGTATTACTTTCTTAGATTTTTTCTTCTTTTTCTCACTCGAGCTTTTAAGCCTTCCATAACTTGTTCCCTTCCCTTTCCTTCGAAGGGGGTCTAATACCGACATCTCACACAAAGAAGTCTCATTACTATCATCATCACTAGCATCATTTGTCACAACCACACTTGATCTATATGATGAAATTTCAGCCACCGTTGCATCCAAATTCTTCGTCGCTATTCTCATAGTATTTCCATCTTCGGCTCCCAAACTCATCACTTCAAAAGCTATTCGCATTAACGTGGAAAATCGATCAAATGTAGATGGACCCGGTGACATTTGATGAAATTCATCATTCACATTCCCTTGCTTTGCACCCTTAGTCCATCTTTTCAAAATATAGGAAGATGGAATGACTGAAACCGATATGTTCATATTCAACACGTGCAAAGCATGACGACACAACCACCCTTTTGATTCAAATAACCTGCAATCACAAGAAATCGAAAAATCTGCAGCGTTAAATCTGACAACATGTTCACCTTGAATCCCCATACACTTGAGAGTGTATTCATAAACCAACCCATGGAAAGCAGCACTCGAAATCTATTCAGCGATAATTTGAAAAAATTCTTCATTAAATTTCTTAAAAATGGCACGAGTATACACTGAAGCGGCATGCGTCAATATCATATTGTGCAAAATCTGCAATTTAGGTTTCCCACGAGAATTATAATCATCTTGATCTTCAATTTCTCTCATTTGTTTCAGCTGTTCTTCATAGTGATAGACAAATTCTACAAGGGTTAATATCTTAGTCGACATTTGTTGGAAGACATTGTTAGTGCTCTTGCTCCTTTGACTTGATCTTATACCACAAGAAAAAATGTCACGACCAAAAGCCGAACTCCATTTATGCCTTAGGTCGTATAACCTCCGAAGCCAACCGTTATTCTTAGTGCCCCACTCCTCTTCCATTTTCCTCCACGTAGATTCAAATTCATCTTCTGATTTGCATCTATACATAAGTTTTGAGAAATATTTATCCTTAAACCCTCGCTTGTTGTAAAGATGTGGAATGTTATGATTGGCATTTTTCCCACTATGCCAAGTGCATAAACGGTATTGAGCATTCGGAAAAACCTTTCGAATGGCTTTTGCTATAGCTTGGTCTTGATCACTGAAAATGATTTTTGGAGCCTTATTTCCCATAGACTTCAAAAACACCTCAAATAACCAAGTAAATGAATTTTGAGTCTCATTCAACAAAAATGCACAGCCAAACAAAGTACTCCTCCCATGGTGATTAACCCCAACAAAAGGTGCACATATCATGTTATACTTACTAGTACGATACGTGGTATCAAAAACCATCACATCACCGAAGCAATCATAGTCAAATTTGGACAAACTATCTCTCCAAAATAGATTTGTCACTCTACCATCTTGATCTACCTGTACAGCATAGAAAAACATTGGATTTTCCATTTGCATGCAATGAAAATGATTCAGAACACTTTGACAATCTCCCCCACTTAAATGATTTGATCTTTCACTGCGCAAAAAAATTTGACAATCGCGTTGGGCAGATTCATGCTGCAAGAACAAAAAGTATTTAACATAGTGCTTTTACAAGCAAAATAATATCTCATCCATTTCTTGAGAAAGCAAATATCTTTCACATAGTATTGATTACCTCTAATTCAGCCATCGAATAACCTTAAACGTGCGAATTAACTGACTAATCGCGAGCGAACCTTTGTTAGCCGGTGTTTTTGCAAGTGAATCAGGGAGAGACTCCACGAGACAGAGCAATGCAGCACCAGCAATCGAGGGCAATCGAGGACCAACCTTCTTGCCCAATATGAGAAAGAAAAATGTTGAAAAGCTAAGGAACAAACAATAAGTTGGCCAAAGCTGTCTCCACCCCTGCATTGAGTATAATTAATCCGCGTAGGAGACACAATCCTCAAATTCATTAGCATGATATAATCAGCAAAGGCAAACAACGGAACAAGCTCCTAAGAAGCAAGCTTCCTTTGACGATGAGAAAGGGGTGGGAAAAATTATTAGTTTATAACTGCCATCTTCAAACATTAAATTTCAGAAATTAACGCATGCAAAGAGTTTGGCATTGCTGTTTTAAAACTCAAAACCCATCTCCATCCATAAGATAACATTTCAATCTGAGCGTGGAAGAATTAAGATCCGCACTTTATAGTGATTCTGAAAAATAGAAGTTCTGACATCCTCAGAAAAATGCATATAATGTGATAACCATAATCAGAAATGCTAAGCAAGAAGCTGCAGCCATTGTATGTCTCTCAGCATATTTGGAGTATCATGCACAGTGTGCAAAGCGAAGGGATATATTGGTTTAATAAGACAGTTAGGCATATCAAGCAGATCCAGCTTTCTCTCCTCAGAAAATGGTTAGCTTGAACATGCAGAACATATTGTGTGAAAGAGAAAAAATATGTGAGATGATAAAACAGTGGTTTCAAACATCAACTTACACATCAATTCATGAGGTAGCGCAAAGTCATAATCATTTGTCCCCCTTCTTATGCAGCATATGTATAGCACCAAAAGCAGCACAGAGAACACAACAAGACATGCTATGGCTACGGCAATTTTACCACCAGTGGACAAGCCGCCATTTTCCCAAAATAGAGGACATGCAGGCAAAGGAGGTACACCCAAGCCTTTGTTACCAGAGAAGCTGTACAACAAAGAATAAGGTTAGAGAGTTACCCAACTTACAAACTAGGATAGTGTATTAGAGAACAAAATACCAAGGCATAAAGGATGCAACATTCAGAAAACTATGGAAACAATACATTGTTCGAGACCCCGAACATGAATCATGACTAAGCAAATTTGACATGAAACTCAGGTATAGCAATCTTTTGTTGCATCTCCAAATGCACATTATGTTTTGTTGAGCTATGGAAACCACAAATTTTTCCAAACAGGACTTAGTGGAAAGAGATCATAAGAACATAGTGTGCAAAAAAATGGAAAATTCACGACCAAAGTGAACAAACAGTAAACTCACCATCAAGAACATATTCTATAGCACTGAGTGGGGTATGGGGGTTCAGGACAACTCCAGCTTTAGCCCTCAGACTTCAAATCTAGATAACAGAAACCAAATTTCAGCAAAAAGACGCATTTGTAGTAATGCAAGGGCAGGTGATGTACAGAGGATTGGGGCAGTTATCACTAGTACGATCACGAAGCTAGAGGAAGAGAAACTCGCAGAAAACTTCTACTTTGAGTTATTGGCCAAAGTAACAGTCAATCACTCACTACAAATATAGATGGACCTTCAGTATAATAAGTCAGCTTTGCATATTCACAAACATATAGCGCCTGAACTTCAATCCAAGTCATCAAAAGAAAATCTTAGCCTAAAATCCTCAAGATAGGTACTGAGAAATTTCTTCACACGGCAAACCACATCACACTCTTACTACACAGCCGGAAAAGAAAAGGAAAGTGAACTGATTTTATTTACTTTATCTCGTCTCCTGAACCATACTCGTTCGAATTGCCATAAACACTTCGTTACTCGCTTAGTTCAAACCAGAATGTCCACATCGAAACCCGTCGAAACAATTTCCCTCCGAAGATTATACTATTTCCGCACATATTTAAGCACTAGACAATCTCGAATTCCAAACGAACAGTGCGCTCTCAAAGAACACCTTCCAAACTTTAGCTCCACCGACAAAAGCAGCCATAACTTCAATGCCAAGACTAAGGAGGAGGAGGAGGCAGTACCTGGTTAAAGCGACATTGCTCCGTCGACGAAGAGAAGATCTCTGGAGCTTGAGACCTCCTACGAGCCCACTGATCTGAGACTATAGCGTGGAAGAGCAAAGCGAAGCAGTTGACATCTTTCTCTGAGTTGCTCTGTCTCTCGTCCGGCTAGAGCCACGACTGCACGGACGCGAACATTTCGTCGTCTGCTTCTCTCTCTCCGACCGACGACCTCTTCTTCAGAGGGACGCTCGTGCCATCGACCCCTCCGACCCCGACTCCACCAAGCCTCCGTCCTTTTCCAGTAGCTGCGACCGGCGTGGGCCGCTGGGAGTGAGAGAGAGAGGGAGTGAGGAGTCCTCAGAGGCGAGGATCGCGGCGGCGAGTGGTGGTCGTCGTTCGATTTTACGAGACAGAGAGGAGAGAGAGAGAGAGGGGTGAGGTGGGTCGGGAGAGTTTCAAAAGAAGAGAGAGAGGGAGAAGGAAGGCGCAGAAGAGAGAGTGGATGGAGGGAGGGAGGGAGGGAGGGAGGAGGCAAGGGAAGGTGGAATTAGCGCAACACGTGTCGTCCATTGAATGGGTCTTTCCCGTGATGACATGGAGGGGGCCATCTATGAAATACCTTCTCAATATTTTCTCTATTTTCTCCAGCAAAGAGAGAAAGAAAGTGGGACCGATGGACTACACGTTTTGCCACGTGTCGTTCACTGATTGATCCTGCGCACAGTGATTCTCATCTTCATGGCTTGTTAGCGGAATTTGAATCCTTCCTTCCCACACATGACGATGAGGATATTCCACTCTTCTTCTTCTTCCTGGCCCTCCGTCTTCAACTTCAACTTCAACCCCAAGCTCGACGCTCCCACCTTCTCCACGCAAACGCCCATCAGAACTTCTCTCCTCCATCATGTGGTCGCGCGCTCCGCTTCATCTTCGGTGGCCGAGAACTCTGGTTCCGAACTGAAACGAGCTCTCGTCGGTGAAGGGTTGCGTGGCGGCGGATTCTGCCGCTGCGGAAGACGGCACTTCATGGAGGCAGCTGTATCGACCACATCGCCATTCATCCCAATTCGCCCTTCAAATGCTTCTGATTCTTCTTCTGATTACGCGGTACGCATGCTTTTCTCGCTCGCTCTCGTAGTTATAAAGCTTTGTGGAGACGTTTTCATTTCGGTTCATTTTTTCGGGTTTCCACGCATGCCGTTTTCGATTTTTTGTTTCCTTTACATGAGGGTGGATTTCAAATCAAATTTTGGTGAATACAGATAGTTTATTCGTCTCGTAGCTTAAGGTTTTTTAAATCAAGTTAGCTATAGTCTCATGTCAGGTGTCCATCAGAAGCCATGAAATGTTGAAGGAAAGTCGGTGAAATCAGATGGTAAATAACGCCGTAAATATCAAACCACGACTTCATATTCTGTACGGTTGCTCTTCAAGTGAAACTGATCCAGCCGCGTGAACAAAATTCAAGAATCCGTCGTGTGAACTTTGGTCGATGATAATGTCTCGAATTTGATAAAAGACCTTGACCGCAAGTTGTGGTTAGCATATTGTCCTTATTAAGTTCAGTCATTGCTGAACTGGGAGGCTGGATTTTGGGCATTGATTTCATTCTGTTTGGAATGCGAGCGATCTGCGTATTTATCAGTGTGATATCAAAGGGAGGTTCTCTCGCTTTAATGTTCCGACTCCTCATTCGCCCTTTGAATATGATCAATGTCCATGCTTTAGTTGGAGCTTTTGATGTCTCCCCATGTAAGAGTGTGTTAACCCATGAATAGATAAGCAACACAGCTTGTTTATTGGACAAATAGTTTGCCTTCTCATGTGGTCGGCTATCACTTTATTCCAACCATTTTTCATTTCCAAAGAGTTTACGGAGATCGTCAGATATGGGCATGTGACATTTAACTTGCATTAACTGCACATAGGCAATGTTGGATAAATTTCACGCTCCTAGACCTCAGTGGTATGAGGAGTTGCAAGCTATGGTCCTTGATAAGGGTATGGAAGCTTATGAGGCTGAGGTTAGTCTCCCTTTTCAGATTACTGGAGTTTTCTTAATCTTTGTCTCCTTCGAAAAAAGATTTGTGTCTCAAGTTCATACATAACTATCTGCGGTTGCATTCTGTTACTTGGCAAGATTGCAGGGTATAAGTCCCAGCTATTCAGCAAATTGAAGGGAAAAGTCAAGGAAGTTTTGGAGATCGGTATAGGAACAGGTCCTAATCTCAAGTATTATGCCAATGACAACAAAGTCCATGTTGTCGGGATAGACCCAAAGAGAACAATGGAAAGATATTCTCGGGCAGCTGCAGCAGCAGCTGGTCTACCATCTCCCAACTTCAAATTTCTCCAAGCAGTATGAATGCATGAACATGGCCATACTAGTTGTTGATATTTTATTTCCTTTTTTATTGTTTTTTATTTTTGAATTTGTGCACTTTTGAAGAGTGTGGTCATTGGAATTGGTATACCCAGCGGAAATAATTGGGCTTGAGTGATCCATGGTCAACTGGATCATATAAACTTTAACAAGAAGATTCTTTGTGATAATTGTCCAAAAACAAAGAAGAAGGTTTTGTCCGGGAATCATTGAAAATGCATAGGCTGTTGATGATTCTGTTGTGTTTCTTCTAGCTTATATGCGGTGAATTTTGCTCGAATATACAGAATGAAGATGCTTTCCCAAGTTTTTTTTTTTTTTTTGGTCGGGAAAGATGCTTTCCCAAGTAGAAGGTGAAATTTTTCTTGTCTTCAAGATGCTACCCATAACCTTAATGGCCTAATAATTTGTCAACTTGCAAAGAGGATCATCCAAACCTTAAAGAACTTAGTTGGCAAGATACTACATCTGGTGAGGGGATGGATCAAGAGGGGGAAGATGGCCATGGCTAGCTTTATTGGGCTTAGTCAATCTGAATACCAAGGATTATATGCCGGATATGACCTCTGTCTGCCAACTACCAATCTCTATCATGCCTTTTTCTTAGATCAGAATCTCTTTGGTTGATATCCTCCAGGTTGGTGAGGCTATACCACTAGGGGATGCATCTGTTGAAGCAGTTGTTGGAACACTCGTCTTGTGCTCCGTCAGTGATGTTGACCTGACGCTGAAAGGTAATTACTCTGCAAAGGCTATGATCTCCTTGTTTACCATCTGTCTACTTCTGCACTTCCATAGTGCGAATCTGAGGTGTTGAGACTCTCTTTCGACTTCCTCATCTCTATGCAAAGTCAAGCAAGGTGTCATTATTCCGATAGCAGCTAGAAAACTTGGCACGTGAGTTGTGTAACATTGTTTATTTTGGAGGATTATACTCCTCTGTTATAGCTAGCGGGTTGAGGCCATTTGGTCCTTTTCAAAGCGTGATCTTTAATTTTAATCTCTTTAGAAGTGAAGAGGGTGCTTAAGCCAGGTGGTTCTTACATCTTCGTGGAGCATGTGGCTGCAAAAGGTACGAGCCCAGACAACTTCTGAACAGTTATTGCATGAAACGCAAGAAGTTTGAGTTGACATCACTTTAGATACTTGGTTATGCTTTAGTGATGATGTTTGTTGTTCAAAATTTGATAATTCAGATGGAACGATCCTCAAGTTCCTCCAAAGTATCCTCGATCCCTTGCAGCAGGCAGTTGCTGATGGGTGTCACCTTACCAGAGACACAGGGAAGAGCATAACTGAGGCTGGATTCTCTAGTGTCGAGCTTGGCACGGCTTTTTTAGCTAATGCCGCCCTTATAAACTCTCATATTTATGGAATTGCGAACAAGTAGTGCTGCTAAACAACCACCAGTTTATAGAGAAGCGGCGAGCATGTGAAATTATCACCTGGGTTTGCTAGTCTGGTCCCTTTTGGATAGTTTCGATCTGGGATAAGCAATATAGGAAGTATCCGTATCTGGATTTTTGTATAATGAAGAATGCTACAAGTCCTTTGGCCTTAAGTAGGTGCACTCTGACCTTATGATCCCATAATATAGTGTGTGTATCTACACAGTAGCACCGTCTTGTGCCTGTCTGACTTTGAGCTCTAAGTTATGTGGATCTTGATCAGCACGAGCTGGAAGAAGATAGCGAGTATGCGGAATGGTCCTTGCATCATGATAAACTACCGACTCGAGATGTCTTTGCAACTAGAGGATTGTCTTCGAAAATGACACCATAGACGGGCTTACTGATACTGGCTGTTGATACCAACCATGCTCTTATTTTTCCTGTCTCGTGACTAGAAGTAACTGAATCGTGCTTCAGCCTTAGAAAAAGAAAAATTGCATTATGAGGTGGTTGTGGGGCTGCTGACGAATTTTTCCAGAGACATCCGAATCGTACATATCGTGAGCGTGGATATCCGGAAACCGGCAAGTTTTGACTCTGTTCTCAACGAAAAGTAATTTTTCATCACTTCAAAATGTTCTTGCTAACATAATAACAACGGACACAAATAGGATGCCCCAACACGAGTTGACATCTCTGTAGGATGGCTGGATGTGTTCTGACTTGTTTGTTCATGGGAAACATCTACAATTGAATCATTCCTTCTGCTACTTTTGGCCGGCACTTTTAATTTATTCCTTTGGGTTGAGCTTAAAGCTGAAAAGTACCGAACACAGGTGCCCGTGCTTACTGCAGCTGGATCCAGTCCCTGGAAGAATTTGAACTAAAATCTATTAGTCAGATGAACAATGAATGCCTTGTGAATGTGAACTTGGGAATTGTATCATTCTCTCGCGGTCATCTATTGGATCTTGTCCATTCTCTCGTCGGCTCTCTGTCCTTTCTAGTATGTTGAACGAATCTTGATCTTATTCCCAGAATCGAATGGTCGAAATCGATGGCCGTCCATAACTTACTTCCTTATCTATTCTTTCAGAGCCAAAAATGATAGGACCAGCCAGGGAGTAACTCGAGCCGGAAGTGAAATTGCGATGTGTTCATACCTTAAGTTGTCATGTCGAGTTCATCTCAAGCGTGACCTGGGGAAAAAGAGGCCTTTCAGTACAGCATTCATGCAGTTGGTGAAGCACATCAAACCACCGCACTTGAAGCAGATCCACTCTGATAAATATGAATTTATGTGCATCTTTTACAAGTATTAAAGCTCGATTTGTCATGTCATTTGTGACACAACGCACGCTTTCCCTTTCATAAAGTTAAAAAAAAAAAAAAAGGAGCTTTGCACCCAAAAAAGTTAAAAAGGGCGCATTTAGAGTGGAACATGAATCATAGAGGGCTAGAGTCTAGACGACAGTGCTTGCAGATTTGAGCAGAGTCCCCCGACAAAGACTTAACATGGCATGAATGGGAGAATTTAAATTACATCTTTGTATTGTGAATCAAGTCCAAAACAACTTTTAATCTCAAATTTCTGTCCTGAAACTTCAATGATGATTCACAGCTGTCAAATTCATGGTTTACTCAAACCCCCACTTTTACTCTCTTTGTGGGGTTTCTCATTTTTGCCCCCACACTCGTATGTATGTGCATTTTAGCCGGTCAAGAAGAGGAAATGGATTGGTTTTTGCCATGAAAAGAAAATTGGTTGATGGGGGCACAAACTTGATGGTTAGAATCCACGTCCCTCGAGGCATGTAGGTCAATTTTTTTTCAAAGCAATGATCGATTCGAAGTTATAACAAGCAATTCACGTAAGTTATAGTCAATTCGATCGATGATATGAAAACAAATCAGTTCTTTTTCTCCAAGTTATATCGTGTTTTTTTGACGAAGAAGATATTTTGAAAACGAACATCACAAACATCAAACAAAATCAATTTCTATGCGTAACACGATGAAAGTAACAACAGAATAAGAATTAGACACCGACTCTATCTGAGCTCTTGATCGAGATGATTGAGAAAGGCCATCCATCCCTGTGTCGCCAAGCCGACTGAGTCTAAAGTTCCAAAAATCAATTGTGCTCGGGGAAGGAAAAATTAGATACCTCGTAATAACATGGCGACACTCAAGCATGAACAAAAGCCAACCAATTCTTGTATATATTTTTTTTCCGTTTAATGACTTCTGGAGATGTGTAATCAAGCAACTGTCGAGTTTTTTTTTTTTTTTTGGAAAATTCCAAAAAAAAAACCCCAAGTGCCATAATTTTTTCAAATAAGGGCATGAAGTGGACTTTGTTTCAAATAAGGGTCTGAAGTACCATCATTGTCTCAAAAAAGTGCCTGAAGTAGCTATGGTTATTTCAAATAAGGGCCTGACCTCACCGGCTGGCCAAATTTTCCGATCGATCAAAGGCATTTTTGTCAAAAATGTAAATTTAATCTAATTTGTTGTTAAATTAAATTTAAAAAAAAACAAAAAGTAAAAAAGTCATAAAAAAAAAAAGAAGAAGGAAAAAGCAGGCGCCTGTGGCCACCGCCCCACAGCCGATGGGGCGGTGACGATGGCCCTCGGGGTCACCGGCGACCTTGCCGATCAGAGGAGAGGGCCCTCAGCAGGGAGAGGGCCGCGACCCTCGCCTCTAGTCGTCGGGTTCGCCGGCGCCTCGGTGGCCATCGGCCGGACCTGGGCAAGGGCTAGCAAGCCCTAGCCTCTGGTTGCCGGCCCTCGCCATGGCGCCGACGACCCCGGTGGCCACAGGCGGGAGGTCGGTCCTCCCGCCCGTGTTTCTTTATTTTTTTTTACTTTTTGGTTTTTTTTTTCAAAATCTCTTAAAAATAGAAAAAGGAAAAAATAAAATAAAATAGTAAATGACCAAAATGCCCCTAACTAAAGTGACTCATGCCCTTTTTTAAGATTAATATAGTCACTTCAGGCCCTTATTTGATACAATGTGTACTTCAAGCTCTTATTTGAGAAAATGAGGACACCTGAGGCTCTTATTTGAAATTTTTCCTTTTTTTTTTGTCATAAACTATCGAGTTTTTTTTTTTTTGGTCGGAATAAACTGTCGAGTTGATCATGCGATACTTAGGATGATCAGCACGTTAATATGAGGTTAAGAACAAGACAACCAATTGGGGAAGAAAAAAGCACAGGGAATATGCGGAAATACGTAAAAGATGGGGGACCTCAATGCAAATGACGCAGACACCTCCGCCCCTTTTCTCTCCGGTCTGCAACTGTTAGGGCTTTTCTTCCTTGAGTGCAGTTTCGTGTTCGTTTTCCTCAAATGATGAATCCCCAAGCTCTGCATCTCTCCACATGACACACCCTCTCTCTCTCTCTCTCTCTCTTACCCTTCTTCCTCGATGACCGATCGCACTGGTGAGTGTTGGCTCCATCTTACTATTTTTATCTGGGCATTCTTTTAGTAATTTCTCGAGTTATTTAGCTCAAATGGTGTTGATTTCGCTTTGGCTAGTGTTTATCTTCTAAAATGTGCTCGACTTCTTTGGCGGGTCTGTTTGCTTCGGCCTCCGGAAATAGTTCTTGGGTAGCCATTTACTGATTTTGGTGTCAAGTTCTAATTTTTCCCCCTTTGGTAATCTCTTGGCGAGGGTGACTCGTGCAGGAATGCTGTTAGTGCTGACTTCAGCTGTTTACACACCTGGGGCCTTTCAATTCTTTCCTCATGTTTTGGAATTTGTTGTGATAGATGGGATATGTTTTTTACTGTAAATTTCGGCTTTTATTTTGCCCAAAGCATGTTTTAGCATGAGTGAAAGCTGAGGGGGAAGAAGGGTTGTTTCCTCATGTTTTTCCCCGGTCCTGCTAAGAAATTCCGGGAACTACTCTGCGCTAGGTCATGACTGCGTAAAACCCGAAATTGCGTGCCATTGAAGATTGTTGCTCGTTGTTGTTAATTATGACGCCGATGGTGTTACCTTGGAGCCATGATCTGAGTCCCTAGCAATGGCATTCTTGTGGAGATTCTCAGGACCTTAATTTCTTTTTTCGCCTTTAGCTTCCCTGTGAGGTTATTTTTTCCGGTTTCCTTTATGTGCCAGAATTTCCTCTGTGATTCCTTATAGTTTCTTATCGAAATCTGGTTACTGTAGGCACAGCTACACATTCTTCAGGATGGATTCATATTCTTCCTGGACAGTGACAGTGAAGGAGACATAATTACCCTGACTAGGAGGGTAAGTTATTTATTCGCCGGTGTTGAATTAAGTGTCCTTCTTGGCCGCAATACTGCCTTGTATTTCGAGCACCAGTGGCAGACATTTATGTATTCGGCGAACCTAATTCCTTGATGGAATCATGAGCTGACATGGTAGACACTATCAGATTCATTTCAGTTGATCATTGTCGAGTTTAAAAGGTTAAGATATTAGCTTCCGGAGTTATACAGAAAATAGCTAAAACGGGGTCGCTCTGTTGTGTGGCTGCAAGGCCACATGGATCACATGCAGCCAGTGGGGACTGGTCTGTGGGCCCACATGAGCCATACTGGCGAACAAACACTAGCTTTTCGCCACCTCCATCAAGATTGGATAACCGGCTTCAATATGAGGGCCTACCTAATGGTTTACGGGACAGTGATCAGCTTTATCGATCGTCCACATCTTCAAACAGTAAAGGAAGTAGGGGATGGGTGAGAGGCAACCGTCTCTACAGTCATCATTATTCTGCTTCTGATGGTGCAGAGCTGTTTTTAAGTAGTCCATCTGACCAGTCTCAGGGTCCCCAATGGACACCTCCAGCCATACAAGAAATCAATGTCGAGGACTATGGAACTCCGACCAGAAGAGGTGAGCATCAAATGTACATTTTATGAAGCATTCTCACTCTAATATCTTATCCTGTTAGAATTTGGTTGCTTATTGCTATCCTCTACGGCAAGACCATCTTAAGTTTTTCTTGCTTTTTTAGAGTAAGAAGTCAGAATTTTCTTAATTCTTCGGTTCTTTGATGTTCAACCATTTTCTGTGACTTTCAGTGTAGAAGTGACATCACATCCCCTTTAAGATGATGATTTCTGACGAACTTATTGGACTGAATTAAATTCTGGTGTCATCATATATCAATTGCAGTTCTGTTGGCTCTTCTTAATGAAAAATTTCAAATTATTAGTTGTGGTGATTGTTTTTGCATGTGAATATGTGTATCTTTCGATCCGTAGTCCTTGCATATGCATGTGTTTTTTGTAAGTCATTTTTTGACCATCCTTGAGGGATAAAGCAGGAAGTTTGGCTCATAAAATCGTTTGATTTTAAAAGACCTTAGAACATTCAATGTTCATGCGTTATTTTTCTACGAATGGCACCGATTTGGTGATTCACACTGCACAATTTTTAACTCTCTCTCTCTCTCTCTCTCTCTCTGAAATAAAACCAATCCCGAGCCAACAGCTGTGGGATATGTAGGTTTTTCTTGCGATGTGTCGGGTATTAGTGGCTCGAGCAAAAGTTCTTTTGCATTCTCAGGTGTAGTTCATACTAGTATTGGCCTACAAAGGCGAAACTACTCAAAAGCGTTCGATCAATTTTCAATTGGTGGGACCCCTATCTGATGTAGGCCATATGTGGCTTATGCATTTTCCATGAGTGCGCTCTAGGATCCGTTATTTTGGCGTAAATTTAGATGCCGTTTTGCCGTAGAAAAAACATATCTTCAGTTCTATTTGGAGATGTACTAGATGATATTACTACTGTTACTCTAGAATGCATATATCTGGTTCCTAAACTAAACCTTAGAGTAACAGATGGCAAGAATTTAGCAGTGTGAGATAAGCTACGCTAACTATTGACATCTCTATTATAGTGAAGCTGAGATAGCTAGGGTGTTCATTTCTTACATGGCTGGGCTTCCAGCTTTTAATGCCATCCAAATTACAAGCTAAAACATTCGATTACTAATTTCGATAGGCTACCAGAGGATTGGGGTAGTAACAATTGAATATGATATCTACTAATAAGTCTTAGTAACAGCGGCCCACCTCTAGGTCAATCCTGTATTCCTATTGAATGTCTAAACCCACAAATTTCGAGGGCTGAGTGCTTCCCAGCAATACGGACCTGCCCAGCTCCTAGCCACGCATTGCATGAGACCGCGTTATGTGTTTGAGAAGTGTAATTGCAGATTCGAGAAGAATTAATAAGATATGCAGGTGGTACATTTCATCGCCTCATTTGCTGTCAAAGGTTTCCTGCATAGGCTCCGAATTTGGAACCTACTTTTACTTTCCTTTCTTCCTCTCGGAAGATTTTACTTGTTCGTGGAGCATTCAGTGCTAGGAGATGGACCATGCTTCATTGAAGAATTTCTAGATTAAACAGTTTTTGGTGCCATCAGGCCCATCCCTATGATTCATAGTGCGAACATGTCTGAACTTTTGACAACTTGTTTTTATCTTGCTAGATCAAGCTTCGCGGTCATTATCATTTGCACCTATGATGGAGGTATTGTGATCTCTTCCCATTGTGATCGCTTCCACATACCAATTGGCATCTCAGAGATTATTTGAATGTATGAACTTTGCAGGGAACCACGGTGAATCAAGATAGTTTAGGTTCTTGTTCATCCCGCTCAGACAGTAGTGAGTCAGAACCTGCATTTAAGTCATGCATGCGCGCTCACCGCAACATCTCAAGCCGTCGTTTCTTCGTATCCAAGCCGATTCACCCGCTCTCCTTTCCCACCGATAGTCCTGCTAGAGAAGCTTCTGATCCTGTGGCTGCTGGAATCTTGGGGCTCGATGCTTCCTCCACTCCACAAAGAGATGCCCATCGTTGGAGTAGCAGCAGCAGCATCGACTTGACAGATGCATCAGAGCCATTGGAATCTGAAATATTTGGCCGATCGTCCCACTCCCACTCATCCGATGCTTTCAGATGCGGATTGTGTGAGAGATTCCTTTCACATAGATCGCCGTGGAGTTCACGTCGGATTGTAAGAAGTGGAGATATGCCAGTCGCTGGGGTCCTTTCTTGTAGTCACGTTTTTCACGCAGAGTGTTTGGAGCAGACGACTCCTAAGACGCGGAAAAGCGACCCTCCTTGCCCTGTATGTGCGAGAGCGAATGAAGAGAATTCCCCAGAGTTGCGAGTTATTTCCAAAATGAAGAGTGGTTTTCCTAGGCTTAGAACATTTTCTGAGGGTGGGCCATCTAGGCCTTCTTGGGGTTGTACACAGGTTGGGGATTGCGTTGAAGGAGCACTGCATGCACCTCCTCGAAATGCCATGATATTGCTGAATAGGAATCGTGTGAAGAAGAACCTCTCTCTTAAGGGCACCACGAGCAAGGAATATCCTGGTAAGTTGAGAAAAACTGGTCCCCATTCTTCGCAGTTTAGCAGTAGAATATTTATGGATCAGAATCATCAGGCGGCGGTCGGGTGCTCTAATTCAAAGGCAGGCCCGAGCTTGAATATTGGATAACCACTTGTGAAAGAGTTAACTTCTAATTGTAATCATGTAGTTTCATCCCTGCGATTTGCCTTTTTGGCTGAAGGGTCTATACCAGTAGGATTTTGAGACTAGAGAAACCTAGTGTTGTTATCGTATGCTTACGACATTGTTACTTGCTCAAATCAAGTATGGAGAGTTCGGTGATGATTATATTCTTCGTACAGATCTATGATTGGAATGTTAAAGAAGAAAAGAGACAGATAATTGACCTGTTAGGTTGCAAGTCTATGAAGATGGGCCATTCATTAGTGTTAGTCATTCCATTGGTTTCTTCGTAGAAGTCCTAAAACTTGTCACGAAAATACAATTGGGTCGTAAAACTTTTCAAAAATGCAATTAAGTCGTAAAACCTGTCACGAAAGTGCAATTGAGTCATAAAATTTTCAAAAAGTGCAATCAAGTCCTAAAACTTGTCAAATTGGTCTGATCAAGTCGATTCATTGATTGTACTTTTTGGAAGCTTTAAGGTTCGATTGCAATTTCGTGACAAGTTTTAGGATTTGATTGCACTTTTTGAAAGTTTTAGGACTCGGTTGCACTTTCGTGATAAGTTTTAAGATTTGATTATACTTTTTGAAAAATTCTAGACTCAATTGCATTTTCGTAATAAGTTTTAAGACTTTGAGTGCACTTATCCCTACAGTTATTATGAGCACCACAATCTCTACATCCTCTCGAGTATCTTCAGATGCTCCGATATCGATATCGGGCAGCCTAATGTTGCCTAAATTGGTCATTCCCCAAGCCACCTTCAAAAGTCCAAACACCAGTCAGCTAAATTTTTGGTCTAATTACTAGGAGTAAGTGGTTATTGTAGATGGCATATCACTCCGGTAACAGGGGTGGTCTCATGTTGAGGTTTTTAGTTGCTGAAAATATCGCAGATGAAGCGATCATATGGGCTGCATCCCGCACTTCTCACACAGAGGTGCGAAGCATCTCATCTGACAAGGGTCGGTCTCGGAGTGCAGCCAGTGGAATCTGTCGCGTAATTTGAACCTCCACAGCTCTCCAACCGCAACGGGTCTCCCACGTATCACTGTTTTCTGGACGTTTGAGAGACTCAGACATGAGCGTACCTATGTCACTCATCATAGACGACAAGAACTATAAAGATCTGATGGTAACTCGTCTCAATTTGAGGGGAGAGAGAGAGACACACACACACAAACAATGCAAAAACAATGCAAAAATCGAAGGAGGACTGCAAATCTTAGTTGGATGCGAACACTTTTGGTCCACATGAGAAGTGTCATCCGCAAGGGTTGTCTTCTATAAATCCCTTTGTCGCGAAAGGCACGTACTTTGCCGGGAGCGGCTTCCATTGCCGCGCCGGTAGCTGTCGGGTCTTTTTGTGGGCCGACCCGTCTCCCTCCTCCACGTTCCCGGGGGGGGGGGGGGGCTTCAGTTGTTGTTAATTGGAACGAAAGGAACCATTTTGGAGCCTCTTGCAGACATGTCATGTACCATTTACTGCTCCTTCACACAGTCCATGTCCAACAACAAATACTTCAGATTCCTCTTCAGACACGTCGGCCCTCCTCCCATGATGAGAATTTGGGAAATTGCAGTTTTATCTAAATTTTACTGGTGCTGATAACCGGACAAAGGAAAAGGAGGGAAAAGGACAAACAAGAAGAGAGGAAAGGAACATCAGTGGAGCTTACTTTTGAGGGCCTTCATACAATCTCACGTCGCCTTATGGGCTTAATTAGAATTTTTTTTTGTTTTGTCGGTGGTTAATTAGACTTAATCTAAATTCTACGGGCCATGTTCTTGTCGAAAGCTGGATTCAGTCGCCCTGAGGTGAGAAGTTTCGTATTTCAATTGTATGTCTGTCCTCATCGTTAATATGTCGATAGCGACTATGTGGATTGATGATAAATAGTTAAGGAGAGAAATTGTTGAGGAGTTATCCCAACAAATTCAGGAAAAGAAAGAAGAGTAAATTAACGAACGTGGCGCTTTGTAAATGGAAACATTTTTCACGGTGCACCGGAATTATGCAGGCTGGTGCAGCGTAACACTTGATTTTGATGGGTCGTGATATGTTAAACGATGATAGTGCATTAGGCTCGCACGTATCCGATGAACCAAAAATAGCTCTTGTATATGGTTTGCGCATCCCACGTGATCTACATTCTCCCACAAATACAATGTTATTAACTTCGAAGCAAGGGGAAAATAACAAAAATAAATAAATCATAAATCCATTTCACTTGTGCCAATTCAGTCCTAAACCTTTCAATTTGACCAATTTAGTCCTAAACATTTTGACGATTTGCCAATTCAGTCCTTTCGTCTAATTTTGGCTGAAAATCACTGACTTGGACGCTGGCAGTGCCATGTAAGTTATAATTTTTTTATGACTTTTAAATTTTTGAACACAAATCTGAATTTTTTATATTTTTATTAATTGTTTTTCTTTCTTTTCCTTTTTTTTCCTACCAAGTCTGGCTAGGGTGGCTGGCCGACCCTTGCTGGCCACTGGGCGAGGGCCGCGAAGCCCTCGCCGGCAGACGGCGAGGGTCGTTGGCCCTCGCCTGGCTTAGAAGGAGAAAAAGAAAAGAAAAGAAAAGAAATAACGAAAAAGAAAAAGTAAATAATTAACTAATAAAAATTCATAAGAATTACAAGATATCATAAAAATATTGTCAACTACTGGCCGCCCTATATGGCATTGTCGGCGTCTACATCAGTAATTTCCTGCCAAAATTGGTTAGAAGGATTATATTAACAAATCGTTTAAAGGTTTAGGATAAAATTGGCCAAATTTTAAAAGTTTATGACCGAATTGTCATAAATGCAATAGACTTAGAAAATCCTTTTTGGTAATTTCCCCTCGAAGTAAGTAGGACCTTATGTAATGAACCACTCGATCTGGGCGGTGGGCGCCGTGGGCCGTGGACCCTCTCCTTGTACGATCACAATGCTCCAACGTATCAACGAACGGCACCATGCATCGGCCACCATTAATATATGAAGAAGCGAGTCAATCACTTTGATAAAAACATCAGTCAAATCTCCACCTCACTTCATCTCGAGAGTAGCAAGAATGCCGTAGTCGAACGAAGAAGCGTAAAAAGGCAGGCAACGACGCGAGATGCATTTCGTGGATTGGAAAAAGAGGAAGGAAAGAACCAAATTGTCAATGGAGGGATCATTGAAAGTGAGTGGAGGAACACTCAACCTGGGGTCACTCCATTAGATATTGTGGATTTGGAGTCACGGTCGACGTTAATGCCGCCACAAATGGCCGATGGCATGCGATCTTTGACTAATCTCTTTCCATGACCCTAGTTTAGATATGATGGACAGGCTGGTATATAGTAAATTCATCGAATACGGGGTACAAAACGTTGAATTCTAGATCGGAATTGAAGAGTCGGGATATATATATATATATCGAGGGTATCGAAATTATTGAGAAGGTGGTCACGTTAGGCTTTTATAGAGTGAATATTTGGGACCGCTCGACCTTTTCTTGCAGTTAATCAGTATTTGCCTCTATTCGAGATCTAATCGACTCGCTACTAGCTAGAAATTAACCATTTTAGCGGGAAAATTACGAAAAAAAATCCTAAACCTATTGCAATTGTGCCAATTCAATCCTAAATCGTTTTGCATTTATGCCAATTCAGTCCACTTGGCCCGCCGATACTGACGTGGCACTGTTGGCGCTGACGTGGACTTTTCAAATAATAATTTAATAATTTTATGATTTTTTTTCTTTTTTTTATATTTCTTTTTTAACCCAACTCTAGGGCCGGCGAGGGCATTGTAGCCCTCGCCAGCATTGGGCGAGCGACGCCGTCGCAGCCGTCGCCCAACCCAGGCCAGCCCTAAGGGTTTGGAAAAAGAAAAGCTAAAGAAAAAAAAACATAAAAATACTATTTTAAAAAGTTCACGTCAGTGCCGGCAGTGCCGCGTGAGCCCCGGCATGTCAAGTGAACTAAATTGGCACAAATGCAAAAGGTTTATGACTGAATTGGCAAAAAAAAAAGATTTACAACTGAATTGGCACAATTACAATAGGTTAATGACTTTTTTTTTTTTTTGGCAATTCTCTCCCATTTTAGCATAGAAGAAACAAGTGGCAAATTGATGTTACCATCGCACCCGTTATTACAGAGTGCTCACATTCACGCAAGGAATGTGAGCTTCGTACGGTAAGCTCGGTTTTCCTCGTTTCCCGTTAGAATGCTTAAACATTAAACCACGCGGTTCAGTGTCCCTACAGAACTTTACGTAAACTATGAGATAGTACATTTTTGAGATGTCGAGTATCGATCGATGGTGCTTTTGAAAATTTCCAGCTTCAAATGGCCAATTAAGAAGAGGGGGTAAAAAACGTACATTAAAGTACCGCATTGTTTTCCAAACATTCCGCTCGACAGGTTATAAAGTTAAAGCAAAGTGCCATGCGACAAGATTCCTGTAACTTCCAATAACGATCCCAATCCGCAACGAAAACGACAACGTTATCCCAATCCCAGAATCAAATTGGAAACACTTCTCTCCTGTCGGCAACAACCTTTTTTTTTCGACCCAAAAAAAAAAAAAAAATTCAGACGGTCGGGAGTGATTCATCTTCCCCTCCATGTTGGCTTAGGGTCAGTGATCAGAATCTTGATGGTGCTTTGGAGAGGTCGGTCACTTTAACCCTACCAAGCCGCACTTTGCACGACCCACTACTTAGCAAAAGGCTATGGCACCATGGCACTCGACCTAATTGGGAGTTGGTGTGCCTTTTTAGAGCATTTTGTTCGGAGTTTTGCCGGGAATTAAAGAAAAAGAAAGATAAATATAGGGATTAGCTAGGTCGTTAGGTAATCTAACGAAAGGCAGTTGAAAGACATGTACGTATCATAATCTCAATGAAGAGATTCGCGATAGCTTTGGCTTCCCATTGATCGCGGGGACTTTGCTTGATGCATTATTATTCTCATCCAATGCACTCCTTCCTTATGTTTGCGTGATTAAGAAACTAAACTACTTCCTTTAGGAGGGCCGTGCGTGTGCCATGTAGGTCTCACATTCGCGTTTCGATACTCGTATACGAGTACGGGTGTCAGAATCGAACCGAAAATTCGAATTGAAACCCTAACCGAATCAAATTGAACAGAAAATTTCGATCATTTCGGTCCGGGTTGAATAATGAAAAAATAACCATTCTTTTTTTTTTCTCATTCAGGTTATTTCAATTCGGTTCAGTTCAGTGAACTGAATTGAAAATCGCCCCTCTTCCTATATTAGCAGTTTACAATCTCTCTCTTCTTTCTCACCCCTCTCAAAATCGCCGCTGAGAAACCCTAATCTTCGTCTGTCTTCTTTTTTCTCTTACCGCGCCTAGTCAATCTCCTCCTAGATTGCACGCTTACTACCGCGTCGTCCTATTGTGGCACTGTCATCGTGAAGCCCACCTCCTCCTCCTTCTCTCCGCGCTCGACTCCTCGCCTCGCGACCCGCTCAATGGCCGACTTAGCCACTGCTTCGGCTCCTTTCACGAAAGTCCGCATCCAAACAAATGATTTATAGATCTTACAACAGCTTTTACAATTTTAGAAGGTTACTTCATTAGCCTAACATATTCTTATATTTTTTGGTTAATACCACGAAAAATCCAAAAGTGGTACTCATATGTCAAATTTCCCCCAAACTAATTTTTTGACCACCAAAAACTCTAAACTGATACACATGTGACAAATTTACCCTTTGTTAGTTTCCGTTAAATTTTACTATCAAATTGCTGAGTTAGATGACAAGTGACAGTTGACGGGTGTATCGGTTTGGGATTTTTACTCTTCATTTGTCACAGGTGTACTAATTTAGGGTTTTTTGTGGTATTAATCCAATTTAATTCAAACTAGCGGAGGGTAAATTTGTGACGGGTATATCAGTTTGGAATTTTTTGTGGTAAAAAAATTAATTTGAAGTAGATTTATCATAAATGTACCGATTTGGAGTTTTTCGTGGTATTAACTTTGTATGTGTGTGTGTGTGTTTTTTTTTTTTTTTTTTTTTGATCACATGACCCACGACGGATATCAACTAATCCCGAAATTCGCCACCGAAATTCATCACAACATCTAAAGGAACGGACAAATGACAGACCCTCTTTTCAATTTCGCCCCTCTAAACAATTGGGAATCGTTCAATTGAGTCCGTCGAAAAGCAACCGACAGTGTTATGAAAGATCGAAGCCCCACTAGATCCTCTGGTTTCATGAAACAAATTAAATAACAAGTATTTTAATGGGTGTGCATGTGCAAAGAGCAACAATTGCAATCCAATGAGGACGGACATGATGTGTCTGTCCCTTGCGAAGGACATGATTAACCTATAACGACTAAGGGCTTTTTGACGACACCCACACGAGGAGGACTAGGAGGCCGGGACCCTCCAATGTAACTTTGGAATTCTGAACCAAAAATAATAATGATAATAATAACTTTGGAACACTGACATTATTATTATTATAATATATGAATTATGGGTGATCGATTTCAGAGTAGGTCGATTTCCACCTTAGAATTGGGAAAGCGCCCATCTGGTCATGGACCCACTTGAGAACCGGGATTGATCGATCCGGTCCTGTTCCCGAGTAGGTCTGCCTATATTTATAGAGGGGGATATATTTCTAATGGTGCAAAATTTATGTCTCCGTCGATACAAACGAAGCTTTTCTTTCCCTTTTCCTAAATTTAAGTTCATAGACAATATTATTATGAATGTCCCATGTCTGACCTAACTCTCGATGTGCGTCCTCCCCGATAAATTCGGCGCCTCGTCATATTATTTTTACCAAGGTGGCCTGCATAATCAAGTTGAAATTAATGACGCGAATGACCGTGTCTATTTATCTGTTTTTGACTGCGTGTGTAATAGTTTTGGTTTTTCTTTTTTTTTTTTCTCTTCCGTCTTCTCCCTCGGTGATTGGTAGCGTCACGCTAAATATATAGGCGATATAACGACGCCAAGCATATTACACTTTCGGTGTTTCACTATCTCTTTCTCTACCCCGCTGTCCTCCTTTATTTGCAAAACTCAACATCAAACGGACATTAGTTATATTTTCGCGATAGTAGATTTTGTATACTATTACATCAACTTTTAAGATCTTTTATCTAGATT
The DNA here is from genome assembly GCA_029784005.1 of Lenwebbia sp. NSW1173648. Classification (NCBI taxonomy): domain Eukaryota; kingdom Viridiplantae; phylum Streptophyta; class Magnoliopsida; order Myrtales; family Myrtaceae; genus Lenwebbia; species Lenwebbia sp. NSW1173648. The sequence goes on from JARCGZ010000011.1 coordinate 7,675,023, forward strand.
TCGAGAGGATGGATTACCATTTCAACACAACATAAATCATTCTATGATTTTGGGATCGTCCGACTATCTAAATCTTACCATGTAAATCAAGATTATTATTCAAGAGAAACTATCTATCCAATATAATTTTTAGCCAATTAGGTCTAAACAACGAGATCAAAATTGGAGAAATCTCTTAATTAGACATAAAGCAGGTTGAGATGGTTGCGTTGCCTCCAAATTCATCCAATTGACTTTCCACAGGTGCGTGGGGACATTGGACATGACATTCTGCGAAAAGTAGGAGACAGGAAATCTAGTAAATTCAGCAAAACGTTGGCTTATTGGGCAGAGAAGGATCTTATGCATAAGCAAAATAAATATTTATAAAGAAAACATAGGGCGTGAATGACAACACTTGAGAGTAGAATTTCTACTCCAGAAGTACTTCTGGAGCAGAAATTCTATTTAGTAACGTAACTTCTTAAGCAGAAAGTCATTTGGTTAAGCAACTTTATTTTTTTTATTTCTAGAGCATTTTTTTCTTTTGCTCCAGAAGTATTTTTGGAGCCACTAGAAGAAATTAAAAAAAAAAATTTACTTCTCTCCGGGAATGGAAAAATCAACTTCTAGCCAAAAGTTGATTTCTAGAGTAGAAACGTTGCCATGCGCGCCCTCGGCCAACATGATTTTAAGCTTGTTTTTGCTTTTTACTTTTAGACGCAATCAAAATCTTTATAACTAAAAATTCTAAAATTTCTGCAAAATGCAAAAATTGACACGCAAAGTCGAATACAATTTTTATCAGAAAAAGAACTTCTTCTTCTTCTTCTTATTTGCTTTGGGGGTCAAATAGGACTTCGACTTCTTTTCTGCACCTCTCGACCTCTAGCTGAGGAGAGTCAAAACCCTAATTGGACGTAACAGTGAACCCCGAAGAGCCTGTGCGACAGTGAAAGGTGAGAGGGGAACACGAAAGGAAGGAAAATCTTCGCAGAATATCAGTGTCTCCGAACATGTGATCTTCTCTTTGGCTCACATCGATGTCAACATTCTTGTAATTAAAGGCGCCACCAGAACCACCGGAAAAAAGAAAAAGAAAAAGGGATGGGTTGAACGGAAGATGGTATTTCGGACATAAATACCTGTCTGGATCTTAAACCATTGAAATTCATGTGAAATTTATAATGATGGTTGAACGAGATCTACCGTATTCAAGTTGGACCAAGTCTGAGCAAGCGTGGTCGATCGGTGGCCGATCGGGCAATCCAACAATTCCATTTGTAAGTCGAAAAGTCACAAGTTTGCTTCTTCGTAACCTTCTTGTTCTCAATAAATTTTAGTTAGCCTACAAGGAATGGACTTAGGCCTAGATGCATTTGACACGGATCGAAAATGGGCAAGTTCTCCCGTTCTCGTATACCCCTTGTGAGTAGAGCTCGTGGTGTCATCATGGTGAGTGAGCATGCAGAGTGGAAGATGCAACTGGTTCGTGGGAGTGACGTCATGGTGATTTATACTAGGAGTTCTAGAATAGAAAGATTATATCTCTAAGGAGCTCTGAAGGCGGGGTTGGCCTTGCTTGTATAAACTAGTCTGGAGCAGATGTCGCTCGCCCGATGAGGCCATGGCAGGCCGAAACCAGTTGCTGTACCTAACCGGATGCCAGAGCTGAGTTGGACGTGGTATGATCCGATACGAAGATGCTGTTCGCCGTACTGTTCTATGGGACAACTAAAAGAAGGAAGGCTGGCCTGGCTTGGCTCTCTAGGTGCCGCACGGGCTAATTCCGCGGCTAAATCTGTCCGCCCGTGACACATGGACGGTCTTGGACTTTACTGATACGAGCTCACTCGGTGGCCTGTTGATGTTTTGTTAGCTCCTTAAATAGAACATTCTAACAATGGATTGGGGTTAGTCCCTACCCCGTCCAAACCTTTTTTTATGCAAGTAACAGAAAATTACAAACCGATACACATGTGCGCGGCATCCGTCCCGAACTAACTTTCAGGTCACAAAAAAATTTCAAAACTGGTACAATAATACCTCTATATCTATCATGGAATTCTTGATGAAACTCCTACCTCATAAAGACGTCACATCGATTCTGTACCTTTCTGTGGTAATTAGTTCAATAGTACCGCCATGTCTTGATGCAAAACAGATTTGCTTCACCTTTTTTGCTTCCTCAGCCATCTATGTTTGGAAAACGAGGCCGAATGAGAGAAATTGAAGTTTGGATGGTAAATCAAATTGAAGCACATCAAAATCTAAAGAGGGTACTCAACTTTTAGAAATACAAAATGAGGATTATATTTCCCAATCCATTTAAAGCAAATAAAAATAAAAAAATAGTGCAAATATTGAGAAAAATATCACGCACCAACCAAGTTCTTATCTCTTTAGCTAAGCTCGTGTTGTGGCCATAGAATCCAACGGAAAAAAGAAGAGAAACCCACGAAATTTCTCGATTGCTTGATTTTCAGTGGCCTCCTCGAAAGAATCTTGAAACGAAGTGCCCCAAAAGAAAGTACAAAAGAATAGTAAAGATGGGGTGTGCAAAGAGCCAAAAAGGTGAATGTAGAGTGCATGTGCGCGCAAGATGCACAACTCTCTCGAAAGGAGCCTACCCTACCCACCATAATTCAATTGATTTCAACTAATTTAGCCTAATCTTTTTGGGGGGAGATAAAACAAAATTAGCGCGCTATAATTTAGATCAATGCATCTCGTCTACTCTGCAACAACAGATGTTCCAATAATTACATATCTGATTTGACCTGATTTGACCTATGGACGAATATGCGAGCATACGTTTCATGCTATTATATGAATTCCACCGAAATTTAAGTTTGGGATTCTCAACATTTCGAAAAACTCGCACTTCGGGCCTCTAAAGGCCCGAGAGCCTTATGTTTTGCAAGATTTTCGAGAGTCGCATTCGCCGGCCGCAAAACTTAGGGTTTCGAGAATATGAGATGGGAAGTGCAAATTTCGAAATGAGAGGATGCAAAGAGAGAAAAATGAGAAAAATTATCAAAAAAGTCCTAAACATAGTGCAATTGTGTCAATTCAGTCCTAAACATTTTGAAATTGTGCTAATTCAGTACATCCAGCTAATTTTGGCCAGCCGGCGACATAATATTTTAATATGTTTTTAAATTTGTCTACTATTTTGTTTTTCTTTTTCCTTTTTTTCTTTCCTTTTTTTTTTTTTACTTCCCTCTTCTTTCTCAGGCTAGTTGTTGGACCTCGGCGATCGGCCAAAGGCGACGGCCGGCGAGGCTCATCTCGCCAGCCTAGATTTGGTGGTTGCGAGGGCCAGATCTGGATTGGTGAGCTTCGGCCTCAGCGACCGACCTGAGGAAGAAGAGGGAAAAAGAGAAAAAGAAAAGAGAAAAGGAAAAAGGAAAAAGGAAAAAAAAATTCAAAAAAATTTAACATATTATGTCGTCGGATGGCCGGCGCCAGCCAACCACAATTGACCGGATGGAATGAATTTGTACAATTGCAAAAATTTTAGGACTAAATCGGCAAAAAAGAGAGTTTATGACTGAATTAGCACAATTGTAATAAGTTTAGGACTTTTCTGGTAATTTTCCCGAGGAAAATGTAATGGAGTAGAAGGTCGAGGGGAAAAGTTTCAAAATAGTCATAAACTTATTGCATTAGTACCAATTCAGTCCTAAACCTTTTTGCATTGGTACCAATTCAATCCTAAACCTTTTTGCATTGGTACCAATTCAGTCTATTAGGTTAATTTTGGCCAGAAATCGCTGCCGTGGACCCCGACTGTCCTATGTGACACGGCTGGTGCTGTCGTGGACATTTTTAATAAATTTTAACTTTTTCTATATAAAAAAAAATTGGCTCTTTTTCCTTTACATATGCTTACCATCGTAAATCATCCTTATCGAATCGAAATATGGAGGCTAAGGTCACGAATTAGATGAAGATAATTTCATGCAAACTAATAAACAAAGAAAACGAGAAACTTTGGTTGCTCTACCACACAAAATTGAATATTTTACGCAACGCTTCTAAATTCTTTTCGTTCCCGATTGATTGACATGCTAATCACCGGAAATCCCGGCTCCTCTGATCTCGCTTAGAAAATCCGAATGGAATTTGTACATTTCGTTGTCCAGGCAGATCTCATTTAGGTAGACAAAAACGACGGATCACAGCTTTGTTTTATGGAGGAGATGACCACCAACCCACCATATCAAACGACACGTATGAGCGAAAGACACAGGAGAAATGCTGGACTCCAATTTGGAAATCCATGTCTGCCGTACATGAAAGGGGACTTCTCATTGATTTGTGCATCATGTGCTCATTATTGCTCTTATGGAACGACCACCCGTTAGCTTGATTGATTAAGAGTGCCTATTAATCGTAAGATTACTGATTATTGTTCTGTGTAAGGAAACATTTTCAATGAAATAGCTAATGATTCACTGCCGTAACGGGGAAACGATAGATAGTCCGAGATTACGTGGTCTGAAGACTTCTCTGGACGTGCATGCTTGTTTCGGGGGAAAACTTCGTGACGAAGGAGAATTTTTTCTAGGAAAATGATTTTCGGTTTCTCGGGTTAAGGAAGTCATTTTCGTAACTATAAGCATGCATACTTTCTTTGATCGTAAAATGGTTTTCCGTGGATTGATCATTTTCAGCAAACCGTGTGCGTGAAAGTCCTGAAAAACTAATTCGCGAAAAGACAAAAATCATTCAAACAAACACACTGTTAGTCTGAATAGTCCTTTATAGCAGAGCTATCAATCAGCTTGGAGCATGAGAACAAAGATTGATTCAGTAATTAAGCTTGAACTCTGAGCTGATAATGTAGGATTAGCGTTAATCCGCTTGATGGTGGAATGAAGCTACTCCTAAAAAGGGAATAAAGGCTAGGGGTGAACTAAAGTTGCGCATGATAACCATTTTGTTTTTCTGTTTATCTTCAAAATCTGTTTGGCAACGCAATTTCATTTTTCTATTTACGGAACAAATTTTTAGTCCAGAAATAGGTTTGAAACCGAAATGAGAAGTAGAAATTTTATACTTTTCTATTTCTTGAACAAAAACAGAAATAAGAATTATTCCCATCGCTCACTCCTCCTCTCTCTCACATGTGGTCTCCCTCTCTCTCGCATCGCTGTTGCCGTCCGCCAGTCGCCGCGTCATCTGCCGATCGCCGTCTGAGGCCCCGGCTACCGTAGAAATTTTATATTGTTATCAAATAAATTTCTATTCCGAAAACATAAATTTTGCATCGTTATCAAACGCGTTTCTCTACTCAGAAACTCGTTCAGGAATAGAAAATATTTATTTCTATTTAAAATTGTTGTGAGGAACAAAATGGTTATCATTTGCACCCTCAGTGTCTCCTCTCGAATGATCATTCAGTCGTTTACCTAATGGTGAACTAAGTGTCTAGGTTCCGACCAAAAAAAAAAAAAAAAACTAAGTGACTAGGTTCTGACTCAACCCAAGAAAAAAATAAAAAATCTTAAGGCTGCGTTTGGTCGTCAAGATATAAACCAGGATATGATATATTTTATCTTATCCTGTGTTTGGTAGCTATCCAGGATAGGATAAAGGAGGATATAGATGAGATATAGCATGGATAAAACTATCCTAGAGGAGGGGGTGGGATAGACCAGGATAGTATTTCTCAAAAGAGCAGACACGAGGAGAACCAGATTTTTCTCACAACCACCGCCTCTCCTCCACGTTGGGCCACCTCCGCCGCGCTGGGCCCCCTCTTCGGTGGCGGCAACCGTCGAGTGTGGCCGCCTCTCCGGAGACGCCAGGCTAGGGACTCCGGCCGCGAAATCGGATATCTCTACGACCTTATTCTTTAAAGGATTTTTTGGCGTGATATGAGATCATGTTCCTCATTCTTTAATCGCTTGAACATTTCCATTATTCGAAGGGGTCTTGACATATTACGAAGAACTCGAGGTTGATTGTTGACTTTCAAGGTATCTCTTTTGGACAACCTGCATGAGTGCATTTTCAACGTGTGAAATGATGCCCTAATAATTAGATTGTTCAGCACTTGTTTACTCACTCGATAAGATCAGTAGGTCATTCTCAAAGGATTTGACTCCAAATCAAGACCCCCGCTTCTACGGGGCCTGTTCCTTTGATGTTGTGCCCGAATTCAAATGGCAAAAACTTATGCTCAACAATAACTCACGCATCAAAACTCATCATTGAATAATTTCTGAAGCATCCTAATATTTCAGCAAAATAGAGTCGATCTCATCCGCGTCTTGCCTCTGCTTATCCGACTTTAAATCCGTAGTTCACCAAACAATAGATAGGATATGACAAAATCTTTTGATTTCTTATCCTATCATATTCAGTTTTATCTTGAGTAGAAATCCGGACGATCAAATGCAACCAAAGTGTCTAAGTTTAATAAACATGTCCGAATGAAGCTACTCCTAGAAAAGGGCAGCGAGGCTAGAGAGTTGTCTCCGTTCTAGCAGATGGACCCACGTTGATTCATCAAAACCCTAGAGTTGTAGAGCAGCAACACGCAGAGAGAACAGAAGAATCGCGTTGGTCTTCGGTTCCATCCGACCGAGAATCCACCCATTAAATGAAGCGAACGAAAGTTGGAGCACCTCCCACCTAACCTAACCTCCTTTTCAAGGACGAACGTAGCTGCGAGCTGTAATGATCGGTCCTCGTTCTTCCTTAGAATGCCTAGTTCGTCTGCGTTTTGTTTGCCCAGAATCATGTAATAAATAAAATGAAGCAGATCGTGTGATTAGCGCATGGCGATGAAGCTATGCTAGGGTTTTTCTGTAATTATGTCAATTCAGTCTTTCTGGTTAATTTTTGCCGGAAATCGTTGACATGGAGCTGCCTGCGCTTACGTGAACAATTTTTAATATTTTTTTTTTGTCTTTTCTTTCTCTCTGCCTTTTTCTTCCTTCTTCCTCCGGCCAGTCCGACGACTGGCCGAAGGCAAGGGCTGGTGAGGTCAACGTCGCCGTCCTCTAGCGAAGCTCACCCTCGTCGGCCACTGGCAAGGTTGCGCCTCGCCTGGACTTGGCGATCGATGGGAGGAAGAAGGAAGAAATAAATAAATAAAATTGGATAAGATATTAAAATATGATTGAAAATTATCCACGTCAGCACCGCCGTATCACTTCAACAATTACCGGTCAAATTGACCGGATGGATTGAATCAATAGATTTAGAATTTTTGGTAACTTTCCTGGCTTTTATGCTAATGCTTTACTCTATGGAACTGGCTTGATCAAGAACGATAATCTTGCTTAACGACGTGTCAATAAGAAGCTACTACTAAGGAGCATCCAAGAAAGTAGGAGAGGGAAGGGGCAGGTGCCGCAAGCAACAGGCGTTGCATGCGAACAAAACGATTGCATTTGCATGTGGGCACGGCGTCTGAAACACCGCCATCTGTCCGTCCTTACTTAGACTAGATTTTGAGGATCTCTTCTTCTTCATTTTTCATTTTTCTTTTTGGGCCTTCTTTCCCGATTGAAAACGCCACGAAAACCACACGCTTTCTTCCCAAAAAACCAGATCCGAGCCTCGTTTACGCGAGGAAATTTTCGTGCAGTCACTGTTTGGAAACCGCTCGTACGGTCCTACAAACACTTGCAGTCTTCTGGCCCCTACCAAATAGAACAGTTCAGCAAAATGTGTCTGCCTGTCCTGTCCGCTGTGCGTGTTAGTTGTGAAGCAACTAAACATCCAGAAGCGGTGGAGCAACCCCTCTTCCGCCTATAAATCTCCCGCTTAAGCCCCCTTCACTTCCCCTCACTCCTCTCTCTCTCTCTCTCTCTCTCTCTCTCTCTCTCTGCCCAGTCCTTTTTGCAGGTAATAATCACACTAACTCCCATTTTGGTCATTGCTCTAAAAGCGAACTCCAAAATGCCTCTTCCTTTTCATCCAAGCTTGGCTAAGCTTGGAGGAGAGTGCGGTGTGCTTACAACTGGAGTTTTTTTTTTTTTCCTTTCCCCAAGAATGCTGCATTGCATAATGGTGTTGACTTGGTCTTTGGGCTGTGCAGGGGAAGCGAAGAATGGCCGTGGTTGGGTTGGTGCTGGTGGGTTGGCTCGCAATGTGGGTCTGCTCCGTCGATGGGCACGGAGGAGGAGGGTGGATTAGTGCTCATGCCACTTTCTATGGAGGCAGTGACGCTGCTGGGACGATGGGTAACCAGCCCTTCCCTCTTCTTCTTCATTTTCAAACTCTTTTACTCTGTTTTGTCTCCCTTAACACCACACACAGCTACTCACTTTGCTAATAATAACCATACGATAAGGTAATGACACCCCACAGAAACGTGTCAATGAACTCCATTGTCTTCCACATTTCACTGCGGTCTTGCTGTGCTGGTACATCTGATGAGAAAAAGAAGAAGAAGGAAAACAGGGGGAATTTCACTGACATTTGTTAAGCATTGTCGCACTTGGCCAGTTCGCATTTTCAGGACATGAAAGATGGTGAAGTACAGTAATTCTATACATCATAAGGAAAAGAAGATGGAAAAGAAATTTCTTTTTTTTTTTCTACATTTCCCAAAAATTTGATGGTTAACAGGCATTTAAGGGAAGTCGCTAGCACAACAAAAGAGTCCTCTGCATTATGCTCTTCTGCCTATAGCACCTCCACAAAAATTTCCAATGTCGTAAAAAGATTAGACGAAAGTCTCTCCTGTCGTTTCCACTCAAGAGTAGGGAGCTCAACTCTAACTCATCTTCATCGCATAGGTGGAGCGTGTGGGTATGGGAACTTGTACAGCCAGGGCTACGGCACCAACACCGCGGCGCTGAGCACGGCCCTCTTCAACAACGGCCTGAGCTGCGGGTCGTGCTACGAGATCCGGTGCGTGAACGACCGCCAGTGGTGCCTCCCCACGACCATCGTGGTCACCGCCACCAACTTCTGCCCGCCCAACAACGCGCTCCCCAACGACGCAGGAGGGTGGTGCAACCCCCCTCTCCACCACTTCGACCTCTCTCAGCCCGTCTTCGAGCACATCGCCCGGTACCGAGCCGGTATCGTGCCGGTCGCGTACCAGAGGTACGTGCATTGCAACACTAAGCCCGATTTTTTCGGTCACATGAAAAAAAGTTAGGTGCATGTGTTAGGAGCACATGAACATTGTGGTCCACTCGGTCCAATTTACATTTGTTTATTGTGGGTGACATTCTGTAGGGTGCCCTGCCGGAGGAGGGGAGGCATGAGGTTCACGATCAACGGCCACTCCTACTTCAACCTGGTCCTCATCACCAACGTCGGCGGGGCCGGCGACGTCCACGCCGTGTCCGTCAAAGGGTCGAGGACCGGGTGGATGCCCATGTCGAGGAACTGGGGCCAGAACTGGCAGAGCAACACCTACCTCAACGGCCAGAGCCTCTCCTTCAGGGTCACCACCAGCGACGGCCGCAGCGTCGTGTCCTACAACGTGGCACCCGCCCGCTGGTCGTTCGGGCAGACCTTCTCGGGAGGCCAGTTCCGCTAGGGTAACAAACCATGTCCACGAAACCGGCTAGGGTCGAATAAGACGGGCTCCCGGAAAGCCAACCTATAGGCAGAAGATGTTTATATTGTGGTTAGTATAGTGTCAACTAAAACACTTGATTGAGATTTAGAGTTATGTATATGCGTGTCGTGTTTGTAATATGTTGGCGGAGGTCATTGTACCCAGTAAATATGAGAAGGGAGCTAGTAATTTTACATTGGCTCTTCTCATTTTTAGGCATTATTTGGTTAAGTGGTCCCTGCATATTTTAGTAATTACAGAAGTGGGCAGTGGTGGAGTTTTACCACCCGCCCCAACTATCTAGTATTTCTATTTTACTACCCTTTTGCCTTAGTCCCTCCTAGTGGCTCGAGATGGTCATGTTTCTTTGGCAATTTGGCTGTGTATGTATGCCAACGATTATAACATAAGGTTTGTGCTGTAAACTTCGAGTCAGTTCTATTTAAATGGAAAGACTTCGTATTTATAATTTTCGGTGCTGTACTATAATACGTGCTGAAAATTCTTTTAAGTTTTGAACTACGCCTTTCGCCTACCGATTTGTGTTTCCGGTCGTTTCGGCGTGGTCGGTCCCATCCGCGATAAACAGGCTTTCCCTTAAGTTTTGGAAAAAAGAGAGAGAAAGAAAGGAACCAAATGGAGGAGGATTGCATATGCAGGTTATGAGCGGTACTCCGTTCATTGAATCGATTTGAGAAATAGCAAGACATGTATCTGGCGACTGGCCGGACGAAGAAGAAGAGGAAAAAAAAATCAAAGATAAAATAAATAAATAATTCAAAAATATATTAAAATATTATTAAAAATTGTCCACGTCAGTGTCGGCCATCAAAAGTTGACCGGATGGACTGAATTAACACAAATGAAAAAGGTTTAAGACTCAATTGACAAAAAAAAAAAATTCGAACTAAATTGGCATAATTATAATAAGTTTAGGACTTTTTTGATAATTTTGTGGTTGAAGCACGTAATCATTTGCTTAAGCTATCGACACGGTCCAAAAAAACACGAGCAAGTGCGGTGAAAAAGGGAAGAAGAACACGTATGTTTTGTCGCCTAGGAAATTTTCATTATTGAGTTCCGATGTCCTTTTCTTGGAAAAGTTTTTCTAAGCCTGGCATGCACATGCACACAGCTGGGAAGCAACAGCCAATGGACTGTTCATTATGACTCATGAATCTGTCCGATGAGATGATGGATATGGTCAATCAGAGTGCCAATTTATCGATCCATCACGTATATCACTTGTCTAGTCCTCCCCTCATATTATTCGGGATTCTTTTGGCCGTAAATATGACCGAAAAAGTCCTAAACTTATTAAAAAATTTGTAATGCTTTCGGCTGTACCACGTAGAACGGCCGTCGACTGTGTCGGCGATTTCTGATCAAAATTAATCGGAAGGGCTATATTGTTGAATCGTCAAAAAGTTTAGAATTGAATTAACGAAATTAAAAAGTTTAAAACTGAATTGACATAAGTATAATAAGTTTATGACTTTTTTTTGGTAATTATCCTAGTAAATACCGTTACATCATATTTAATCCCGGAAATTGTGAGGCAAATAATGTTTGCGTCCCCGGTGGGAATCGAATTCGATAGAGGAAGGAGACGAGGAATCAAAGATGTTGAAAGCTGATCCGGAGCTTCGAGGGAGTTTCTGAAGAAATTCCGTCATCCTATACTTCCGTTCCTTTTCTGAGTAGTGCACGAGCAAGATCGAGTTAGTAACTGTAGTTTGTAATCGACGTCTTATACCTCACCAGTAGGAGATTTGATGTGTTTTTAAGTTTGCTTTAACTGTATGGTTGAGTCACTTGACCGTTTCATGATCCGGAAATTTATGAGGGCATCTCAGTTCGACGAGAATCAAGATGTTGAACATCTTCGAGGCTCTCACGGTAATCATCTTCTCATCGCGATTGCCGGGAAGCGAGAATCTGCGAATCTATCTTCATCTGCGTGACGCGGCTTGCGTTTCTTGATCCTCCTACTTGACCAATTTCCCCTGAAAGAGAGAGTTCATTCGTAATGTTTCACTTCAGTCGTCCCGGTGTTTCCCGTGACTTCCAGGAACGGATAATGTTGCCTGCAGCCTGCAGCAGTGAAGTAGCAAAAAGAACTCTCGGCAACGTCGAATGAGTTTCACTCAACCTTCTCGTCTTCCTTTCGGGGAACTGGTTTTCCCCATTCGACCTAGACATGGGAATGGATTGGGAATTCTCTACCACAAGACACAAGTCATGTATGAGATTCATTTGAAATGAGTATGATCCATGATAAATTCCAGTTTCCCTTCAAGAGGATATATACATGTTGTGCATATGTGCATACTTTACATGTACATCCTGCAATGAAATTGTCACGTCCCCATCAAACCCAACATCATCAAATTACCACCTCCCTTATCAATGGCAACAAAATCTGGAAGACACATCTTGCCAAACCTTTTTTTTCCCCTTTCTGTAATGAACCACCGAGAAATTACAAAACACGAAGATCACGCTCAAAATTACCTACTTCATCCCTAACGACGATGCAGATAGCCACAGAGGAGAATGAGTGAGAAGCTCAGCATTTCTCCTAGTATAGATCCCAAAGTTCACTTGCTGATCCGCTGGTTTATTTGCGACTCCATATATATGTAATACCCATGACGCTCGATACCTTCATTGTAGGAGGAAGCAATTTTTCCTTGTCAATATAGATGTACAAAAGAAGAGTCAAAATGAGCCTAATCATGTGCCCCACCAACCATATTCGTTGGGACAAAGTAATTGGGACTTACAGGAAGCATTATGAACCGAGGCAAACCTAGCGAGGCAAGAAACCATGATGAGCAATTGCTATTTCAAAGGCTTGGATCCTCTCCCCACCAGCAAAACCATTACGATCATATGTTGATATCTCATTAATGTCCAAGTCAATACAAACCTTGATAAGCTCTTCACCAACACGTTGAGCCGCTTCCTGATTGGCGTGAGGTAAGTTCCACACTCAATTGAAGTTGAATAGGAAGCTCTTTCTTCCCATGATTTATCTATTAGATATCCAAAAAAACGCACTTTAGGACTTACAATGGTTGTACATGGGGGATTATCCCGAATGGACTTCTGAAGAGTGCTTCCATAAAACAAACACTTTTGGTTTTGGTCATCTACCAGCATGGCATATAACTGCTTATCTGAACAGAATACTGAAAGCCTTGGTCTTGTAGGGGTGCCAGTAAACTGGTTAAGCAGATAGCAACATATAAAAGATGGCAGCGAAAAACCATTTTTGAAGATGCAAACTGACGAAAGCTCATTGACAATTCTAAAAAAATGGCAACAGTTTAATTCTAGTATAATCAATATCATAAGCTGAAAAGAATTCAGAATGGGGTTGCTACTTGAAGTTCCACACTTAAATATATGATGTCGCTGTATTTTGTTCAGATAAGGTCGACTGGAAATAAACATGTAAGTGTTAGAGTAATTAAATGTTAAACCACGCCTTTATCTAACAGTTTAAGCTGTTAGAACAGTTGGCAGTGGTCCCATCATATCTCACATGGTATCTGAGCTAGAGGTCCTAAGTTCAAATCTTTCCAGACCCCATTTGCCTCCTCAATTAAATATGTCCACGCTTAGCACCATGCAAAAAGACGGCTCTGAGTTCAAATCTTTCCAGGCCCTATTTGCATCCTCAATTAAATATGTCCACGCTTAGCACTAGGCAAAAAGACTAGACTAAGGGAGTGTTAGAGTAATTAAATGTTAAACCACGCCTTTATCTAACAGCTTAAGCTGTTGGAACACTTGGACTTGGCAGTGATCCAGCAAATCTCACAGTAACAAATAGATGACCGTATACAATTAACTTCACAGAAAACCAAAACCACTTATACGAAGCTTCCAACAACAGAACGCTGAAAATTTTGTAACTTGTTGAAGCGATGATAATTAGCATTTCCAGAAAGACAGCTAACTCTATGTAATCGAAAACAGTACACAGGACATCAAGTGGATAAACATTACCTTCCTTTGCATTCTCCTGTTTCGGATCTTCGGACTTTCAATTCGGGCTTTCCCCTTAGCTTGGATCACCAGTGGCTTCACCAGCAACCCTACAGGATTTCCCATGCGCACAATAACACAAAGATTATGCCGCGCAAACAAGGTAACAGACAAAGACAAAGGTCACGTACTTGTTTTTTCCCTTGGTGGGAGCATAAAAGGTTTCGAATTGGGTCCAAAGACAACAGGCTTTCCCAACTGTATCACTGGAAATTTCAAAAGAGCCATAATCCAGCCCCGGTTGAGTGAATTACTCACAGAAGAATCACACCCTGCAAAAGAATAGTAGCCAAAAGGGTGAATACGAGGAAAAGAAGCAGCAAAAGCGAAACCCAGTTGGTCTTTGAGACAATTCGTCGAACGGGTCACGCGGGGTTGTCAGTATCTGCTTCTCCTATCATACGACAGAGCAGTTTTTGCTGCTGGGCTTGCAGTTGTATATCACGTAGAAGAAGCTAATGTTATCTTTCGTGGCTTTACATTCATCAAACGAGCAAAGATGGTACGACGAGGATGATTGGCATCAAAACAAAGTAGCAACAGTTGTTCGTGGAGGTCAGTAGGACAGTGGCAGCAGAAAGTGATGGTGGTTCCTAGAGAGAATGCCAGGGAAACGAACCTCATCGGATCAAAGAGATCCAATCATCAATGAATCCAAAGAGCAAAACGATGGCGGTTCATGCATTTTTCCAGGTAAGAGAAGAGGGGAACCTGAAAGAGCGAGAGAACAATCACCAACCGAGCCGATTCCCAGTAGACCCAAGTTCAGGATTCAGAAATTCCAGGCGCTTCTCACACTGAACGAGATCATTCCATCGCTACCCCGGCCTGCTTCTTGGCAAGGTCGGCCCTTCTTCGCTGTATTTTTGGGAATGAGAAGTCATTGGGCAATTTATATCAGCGCCGATTTTTCTTATTTCTACTTGTTACGACCTAAAATTAGGCTAATGGATTACTAAATCAATTAACTAATTAACCTAGCTCGGACTCTCCCAAGTCCTACCAAATCGCAACTTAGATTCAAGTAATTAACATGCAAAAGATTTTCAAATTGGAGTCGCCATAAATAATTGATCAGACACCTAAATAAAGTATCGTGAGAAATACTTCATTTCTACGAGTAGAGATTGATTGAGTTCAGGTACTTGGTTACGCTAATATTTCTATTAATGATGCCATTTCGGTACCTTTTCATTTTAATGAAAATATTTGAGCAAGCAGCTTGGATTAATTTTATTCCAAAATCCTAACATGTGAGGTGATCATGCGAGTGCGCAAACATTATCGAAACACCCAATAATCGAAGCATTAAATAAATTGCAAGATTAGGGAAGGAGGGAACGTACCTGGACGCTGCAGCCTAAACCCTAACGCTTATCTCCCAAGCGTAAGACTTAGTCTAATGCAATATTTTTATTGGTTTTCATTTATTTAATGAAGAATTCAAATGAATGAAATGCATATGCAATCTTAGACTAAATGGCATGCAAGGCATTTGTCTAAATGACCTAACTCTAATGACAATGCGAAAATGAGGCTAACTAGAATGACAATGCGATTCTAATTAAATGACATACAAATTGAATGAATTAACCTAGTCCAAATAGCATGTGAAAATGTCATGACTTTAGCCTAAGTGACATGCAACATTAGGCTAAATGACTTAAACATGTAAACTAGATTAAAGAACCTAGATATGCGAATAATGACATGGCATACGATGACATGGCATTCTAAATGACGTGGCAAACAACATGGCATACATGCGGATGACATGGTATAATGACATGACAATTATGTAACATGCGAATGATGTGGCATGCAATTGGTAACATGGCAAATGACATAAAAAAACTATATGACATGACGATTATGGTTCTAACCTATATGATGTGCATATAAAATAAAATGCATTATCTAGATGCATGACATGGAATATTCTAAATTATATGAATGCATACACACAAGATATTTTTGGTATTTTTGAATGAATTTCGGAATTAATTATTAATGAAATTAAAACTATCCTAAACGAAGATTATCCTAAATGTCTAGGAAATAATTTGAATTAAATCCTAAAATTATCTAGGAAATCTTTGATCAAAGTGTAAATGTTTTAAGATATAATATCCTATCTAAATGAAGATGCAATCTATATCTAATATGCAAATTAAATTAAATGCGCCTAACCTATTAGACACGATTCCTAATAAATCATATCTTCCTAGATGAATGTCTAACCTATGAGATAAGATTTCTAGAAAATCTTATCTAACTAAGGAAATTGAATTTTAAAGATAAGATTTCTAATAAACCTTACCTTTCTAAATCTTTTTTTTTAAATTTTCAAATAAGGAAAACAATCAATCGAATATGCAATTAAAGATATGCATGATTTTGAAAATATGTTCATTCAGATTTGGTAACAAATTGAATCGAGGAATCAAATCTAGTGATTATAGATTAGATATCTCGATTCCCAGACAAATCTTAGGGTCGAGATTAATCGAATTTGCACGTTGTCGGAAAGGACATGGTCCGTAATTTGAATTGGTTTTCTAAATCTATGAAAATATGCTAAAAGATATGAAAATATTCAAAATAGGAAATAATATCAACAAATCAAATTAGATAATATTATATTACCTAATTCAAATATCCGTTGATTCGTTTCCCGTTTCGAACCGGCATCGGACCGGCAGATTGGTGAAGGGGGTCCGGTCGCGACGGAGCTCGCAGCGTCAGCTCAGCCTAAGGCGAGTCTTGCGGCGGCCGCTCGTGGCTAGATCTAACGGTGAAGGGACTCGTCGACTCGGTGAAAATCCCTGGAAAATAAACCTGCAACACAGAAAGTTCCTTACGTCAAGAGGAGGCAGCTGACACGGTGAGGTAGGACGAGGGACAGCAGCTATAGTCAGGACAGCGGCCTCCGATAACTCCACGGCCAAAGTGAAGAAGACACGAAAGCAGCTTGTGTCTTTGGCTGAGTTTCCCTGTTCTTTTGTTTATTTCTCCACCGATCTCGCCTCTAACTCGTGTCTTTGCATGGTCTGCAAGGTCTTCTTTTCTCTGACTAGGATTTTTGCTTTCACCACTTGGACTATTTCTTTGACTTTTATATCGTCGGTTTTGCCTTCAATCCTGCAAGTGCGGTCTACAAGAAAAAATGAGAGTGAGATAGGGGCCAATCAGACGTGTAAGCTTCCTTGGGGTGTGCCCAGATCCGACATATTGGAAGCCTGCAAAAGAAAACTCAGGTGCGGCTACAGTTAAGAGGACGTTGCTGGTCTGGTGGTGTCTTGGCGGTGTCCGCTGGACTCAATGGGGACTCGGCGGTCGATGGTGAGGGCACGTCCAAGGACAGCGGCTCAATCGATTGCTGTCGTGGTGGACCATGAGCTTCCGCTGCTGGTTGTGACTTCGACGAAACGGTGCCGCTGGTTTGATCGTGGAGAAGCTCGGAGGTCAACACCGCTTGATCCACCGCTTGAACCTTTACTTCTTTAGTATTTTCTTTTCTTCTTGTCTTCTCTTTTGGCCTGGATCTCTTAAGGCCGGGACTAGGGGTAATTGGTTTCAGGATGGGTGGTTCCCACCCTAGAATCGAGAACCGTCCGCTAGGGACTGGTTTGGCAAAATGCAAACCGTCAACCATCCGCTCGTTCTATGGATCCATTCGAGAACCGTACCACCGGTCCGGTTCCCGTTTGGATTCCTGTTACGGTCCTACCGAGCATCAACATCAATTTTAAAAAAGGAAACCAGTTTTGGAGAAATTGGCTCTGGATTGAACCTTACGTCCTTGATCGGAAGGTTCAGCGTAACACTCCAAATGGAAGAACGGTATACTGTATCAAGCTTATATTTCGGACACTTGAAGTTTTCTACTATAATATCAAGTTTTTATTAAAAGGAAAGCATTGAAGGCCATAGCAGTAATTGTGTTCTACTAATATTTCATGTTCACCGAGCCCACATTGCTTACGTGCATTCAACAACGTGAAAGAACAGCCAAGAGTGCATTAAATTGAAACAACGAAAATAAACCACTTCTCAAGCTTTGAATCTATAATCAAGTCTACAAAGTACAAAGGACCGGTCTAGTTGAGCTGGTTGGATGGTTCCCACCTGAAACCAGGAACCGAACCGGTATCTGCCGATTCCAGAAAATTGAAACCGGGAACCGGACTATTACCCGCCGGTTCCATCAAAATCAACTGGTTGGGTACAGTCCGATCCGATTTAGATGGATCATGATTTTTTTCTCCCCCTAACAAGGACCTCCACTTGTCTTCTTCTTTGGTCTCTCTCTCACATGAAAAGTCTGCTGACTATTCCAAAGAATAGAGAGAGACACTGAGCTCTCTGGATGGGAGACCCGAAAGAGAGAGCAAAGGAAAGCTCTTCCTTTTTTTTCTTTTCTCTCTCTCTCTCTCTCTCTGCCGTGTATTGTGAATATTTCTCTGGCCGAATGGTCAATCAAATGGCCTCCAGGATTCTGCCATGTATTCTATCCTCCAATCCCTCCCCCGAAAGCACTCTTTCTTATAGGCTTGAAAGTCTGAGCTGTTGAGAATATCTCGAACCCCCATGAATTCGGCCGGATTTAGTCCAACTAATTTAGTTGGGAATTATACACTCGAGCTAGTTTAAATGCAAGTGCAATGTGAATATTCTATACGAAACCAAAAATGATTTAATTATTTTTTATAGGGACTAAAGTTAGTCCCTAATTTTTTTTATGCAATAAATGATTAAAATAATAAAAAAAAATCAAAATTTAGGTATCAACACTACTAATTTGGAAAGTAAGGTAAGTTTTGGAAAAAAAAAATGACTGTTCAAATCCACGACATAGCAAGGTGGCTTGTGTAAATTATACTACTCTTATTTTATTTTTTTGATGATACGAGGACTTTTCTTTTGGTTTTTTATTTTTTGGTTAGAGTTTGGATTTTTAACCAATATTTATAATCTATTATGTGAAAATGACTTTTGAGCATGTAATGAGGTTTTAGTAATATAAAAATTAAGATGATGCTATTTTAATAGATTATTAGAAAAAATTTAAAGAATGGCCCGAAATGCCCTCATTTTCTCAAATTAGGGTCTGAAGTGAATCTTGTTTCAAATAAGAGCCTGAAGTGGCCTTATAATGTTAAAAAGGACATCGCCTCAACGGCATTTTCGTCATTTAGTATTTTGACTTTTTTTTCTTTTTTCTTTATTTTTCTCCTTTTTTCTATTTTTATAAAAATTAAAAAAAAGTAAAAAAGAAACACATAGGCAAGGAGTGTTGCCCCTCCCTCATGTCGCCGCCCCGCCGCCAGTGGGGCGTCAGCTATGGCCAGCGACCTCACCAGAACTGGGAGACGGTCGCCGGCCCTTGCCCTGGACTGGCCGAGGGTCGTGCCCCTTCGCCGGACCTGACCGAGGGCCGGCGACCCTCCCCCAAATTTGAGAGAGTGTCACGGCCCTCTCTCGTTTCTGGTGAGATCGCCAGTGACTCTGCAGGCCATCACCGATGCCCCACCGGTGGTGGGGCGGTGGCCCTCTCGCCTGTGTTTTATTTTTATTCTTATTATTTTTAATTTTTTTAAAAAATAGAAAAAAAATTCAAAAAAATAAATAACGAAAATGCCTTTAAGATCAAGCCCTTTTTTCAGACTACATTTCCATTTCAGGTATTTATTTAAAATAAGATTCACTTAAGGTTCTTATTTGAGAAAATAAGATTATTTTAGGCCCTTATTTAAAAGAAGAGATACTTCATGTCCTTATTTGAGAAAATGAGAATATTTCGAGCTTTTATTGGAAATTTTCTTCAATTTTTAAAGATTTAACTGTATTGTAAGCCTTATCTGGCTCTACTTTTCAAGATTCCTGTGTCTTTACATTTGCTGATTGCTTTTTTGCTTTTCTTGAAAAGAACAAATAAAGGACTCAAACTTCATCCCTTGACTTTCTCACTTTGTCTACTTCTTTCCATTCTCTTTAGAGTTAAAAATATAAATAGATTTTCCTAGCGAGAAGGAACTGTTTTCATTGCTCCACTCTTTAGATATACAAATCCCGATAATTTCGAAAAATTATAACAAATTTTAAGTTATTCGAACGAAAAATAAATTAAAATGACTATTCTTTCCAATATAGTTTGGGAAGAAACAGCCATTTGGAATGTGTTGGGACGTCTAACATAGGATGATGTGAATAATAATGAGCATATGCTTTTTCATCAAATGAGATAGGTCTCACGTGAAATCCTCGTGATCTAAAGCAGCGAGTGAAATTGTGCTCGCATGTCTCGGGGGAATGCAATATTTACTCCATACGAGTACAGCTTTCCACCTCATGGTTCGTTGACTATCCGATCATCGCGTTCCGCACAATAGAGTGCCGTTAGATGGATGCTTGCATTGGAAGAGTATTTCACTAAGCATGTGCCACTGAGCAAAGGAATCACGTATGGCTGAACTACTGAGATTTTGACACCCTGCGAGGCAGTTCACATCATACTTCGAATTCATCCTCCCAAATCAAGTTAGACGAGAGGTGAGATGAAAGCGAGTGGCCCAAAACTATAATACTGCTTTCGTTTAACGTGTGAGCGAGTTGAACATGAGTCACGCCCGTGATTTCGCGGCCTAACGACCGAGCAAATGGCACGGATCGCTGAGGAGCTTAGCGTCAATTTTCGAGAGATGAGCGGCGATCGGCCTCACTTTGCGATGAAGCCCCTCCGGTGACGGATGCCGATAGCTAGTATCTATGATGTTCTCTGTTTTGAAGATGAAAACTTCCACAGCACCCAAGTGCAATGATTTGCGACTTTATTCCTCAAGTTTATGAACGCAACGAACAGAACAAAACCATAGCTTTCCTCCTTTTATTGGGGTGGGCCGTACTTTCATCATGACTGATATTAGTGGTAATCCGTTCTTATCCGGTATAATTCCTGACCCTTGAAATTGGGAATTGGTCTGATCGATTGCATTTTTTTGTTTTTTTATTTGTATTTAAAATTTTCTCCACAACAATATATTCGCCGGATCATCTCTTGTTAATTACATCATGTTGTCGTTCAACCTGAAAGTCATACTAAGCATTCTAAGCATCTTTATGTTTAGGTTTATATTTAGGAATTATTTTGTAAAATAAAGTCCGGGCAATACGATTGTCTGATTTTCCCCTAAAATTGAGAACCGGACCGCCCGTAACCAGTTTCAATTTTATGGAACCGAAAATTAAACCGAAGCCCTTGGATCCCGAAACAATCCGACCAGTTCGGTTTGTTTTCAGTTCGATCGATCTATTATGCTCGGCCCTAACTGATACGAACTACCAAAACGCAAATAAGCTCTTTATGGCCCTATATCGAACTCGCTTAAAAGAGACGCAATTTCATGAACATGAATGATTGCTCTTTGGTCTTGGCTTGCTTCTTGGTCCGATTCCATGCGCGAGGGCGACATCTTGATAAGGGATGACCTCATGCTTGCGACCTTTCTTTGAATTTTTGCGCACAAAACCCTAGTTCACCCTCAATCAATGTCCTTTATTCTCCAAGCCAAATAGAAGAGCCAAATCTCAATCGGAGGCTCCTAGCCGGCCTGTACATATTTACACGTCACGCCCAAAGTGCCAAATCCCTTGCCCTAAAACTCGAATGATAAGAACAAATCGAAGAAGACAAAGACCGAAAAAAAAACTTAGCAGGAGGACAAAACACGACTCATGCTCTGTCCGTCGAGTAGTGATGGTGAAGATGACGATGATGACTAACGATCTCGCTCGAACTGTTTCGTCTCGTGACCGAGAAGCTGATCCAAATGTCCCTCCCCTCTCCTCCTTCGCCTCCTTCTTCGTCGTCGTCCTCCTCCCATCTCTCCCTCGCGGCGGCTCCTTCGCCCGCGGGCATCTGGTACCGGCAGACCGGGCAAGTCCCATGCATCCCGAGCCACCGCTCGATGCAGCCGCCGTGGAACCGGTGCCCGCACGGCATCTCTCTCCCCTGCTCGAACTCCTCCATGCATATCACGCACTCCTCCTCCTCTTCCTCCTCTCCCTCTCCCTCTCCCTCTCCCTCTCGCCCTCGCTCGCTCCTCCTCTTGATCACGTCCCGCATGGCTCGCACCGACTCCCTCGACGCCGGCGGCCTGCCGCGGCCCTTGACGGCCCGCAGCGAGCGGAGCAGCGGTTCCCAGCTGGACGGGGGTGGCGACGAGGGGTCAACGACCACCGTGTCCTGGGTCAGCGGGTTGACCAGGATGATCCTGTGGCGGGGTGGGTCGGGGCTGGCATGGCTATGGCTGGGGAGTCTCGGAGGAGCTTCTTCGGGTGGCGGTGGTTCTGTGTCGGAAGAAGCCATTTCTTTTTCCCTTCCTTTGACAGTGTGGGCGAGAGATGAGTAGATATTTGGTGGGTGCGCCCACAGGAATTGCTGCACCATCGAAGTGATTGGTGGACCAACCTAATTTATCCAATGACTTGTCAATTTTTTTTTTAAAAAAATATTTTCCAGACAGTATTACCAGATACAATCTTAATCGTAGATCTACACGTCATCATCGTGTATTTTGCGTAAATAACTACTAATATTGTGACTAGCAATCTTCTTCTTTTTTTACGTTTCGTAGTTTCAAATTTGGCATTCGTGTTTATACGTCACGACCAAACCTACGTCTCCATCAGCCCTCATCCCCTCAGGAGATATTTAAAGGTTAAACCTCACCTGCGGTCCCCAAAAAAATAATTAATTAATTGCTAATAAAGCAGTAGGATCCTATTTGAATAGCTCAAACTTAATCTCAGATTAGAACTCGATTAGTCGTGAATTGCTGCAGCGCCTGTTTGAAGTTCTAGATGCCTTACTAAAGAAAGGGGTTAATATCCTTGAAAAAATCTCAAACCGATACCCATATAACATATTTGTCACAAATTAATTTTCACGTCAAAAAGGATCTGAATCGTTACCCCTACAACATATTTACCTGCAAAGTAAGTTTCGTCCCACAAAAAATCTGCAACTGATATTCTTACCTAAATTTTACTATCCGTTAAAATGCATACGCGTTGACACACGTGGCAAACTATCGCAAAACAGATTTGACGAAAAGAATGACAGATCCATCATAAATAATTCGCATGTATTGACATGTATGCGTTTTAAGAGATGATAGATTTGCATCAGGGCACCAGTTTAGGTTTTTTTTCGTAGAGATGAAAATTAATGTAAAATAAATGTGTCGTGGGCGATTAGCTTGAGATTTTTAGTGATATTAACTCAGTTCCTAAAAGACGTGATATCTAAAGTTGGCTCGGTGGCCATGATCAATCTCTGTTTGGAACAGGAAGGCGGAGAGTTTCAATGCACAACCTCCACGGATGATGTAATAAGTACGTCTGTACAAAGATATAGTATATTTATACATCAAATGTTAGCCACTAAAAGCCTTCGGCGGCAATCCCAAGATCACCATATCTAGAAATAGAATGATGTACGGAGAAAGAAATGAGTTTATGCACCTGATTTGGAATTCATCATCTCTTTTGCAGAATAGCAACCATTCGAGCGCAAGATCTTCTCTTCTATTACCCTCCGTATGACTGGCTTGATGAGTTACACCTCAGTTTCTCTCCAATCCTTCTGAGAGAGTTAGGGACTGTAGCGCTATTTATAGAGTTTTCAGCTGGGCCCTTTCATCACGGGCTGATCCGAACTTGGCCCACACTAGCCAGATCCATATTTGACTGGTTAAGAATCTTTATATCTTACCTTAATTAGACCAATCCCGTAAACGGTAAATTAATCTCGTAAAACGGTAATTACAATCTCAATTAATAAAAGCTCACGTTAGGAAAACCTTACATCAAATGCACCGGTGTACTGCAGACGAACAATAGAATTTTGCCTTCGCAAGCCATACTTTTCGAGGCAAAACATGTATGCGCCGTCGATACGATGATACATGAAATATCATTCAACGTGCGAAAGTTAAAGGTTATAAATAAGATAAAGTGCGTGGAGGCGTATCGTCTGGTCTGTGCATGAAAGACACAAAGTACGTTGAAAAATTTCCCAAAAAAAAAAAAAAAAAATAATCGAAAACAATCTTCCATGAACGTTGGAACAAAAGCCTTCCTCAAGCCTTTTGAATTTGAATTCTTGGAGAGAAGTTACTAATTTTGCGGGAAGTAACTGCTCCTGTAAGAGTTTGATATACTTCATATATCCAGACGACGATTCCGACACATTCCATCTTCTCTCTTCGCACTTTTTTCTCATCTTCTCTCTCTCTCTCACATCCAAAAGCTTCGATCTTTTCGCTTTGCCTGGATTCAGAAAGACAGAAGAAAAATGGAGCAACAATCTCCGGATGTCGGCATCAAAATCTACACACCCATGAAAACTCCGCCTCCGGAGGATGCCGACGCTGCTTCTGTGCCGGAGACGGTCCCTGCAAAAGGCGGCGGTGGCGACGGCGCTCCTGGCGGCGGACGGAAAAGGAAAGCCGTGGCGAAGGGGGTGCAGAAGACGCTCTCGAAGACCTCGATGCTCGCCAACTTCCTCCCCACGGGGACCCTCCTGACGTTTGAGATGCTCCTCCCGTCGGCGTACGGGAGCGGCGAGTGCTCGGAAGTGCACACATCGATGATCCACGCGCTCCTCGGCCTCTGCAGCCTCTCCTGCTTCTTCTTCCACTTCACGGACAGCTTCAAGACTCCCAACGGCAAGGTCTACTATGGGTTCGTCACGCCGCGGGGCCTGTCGCTGTTCAAGACGGGCCTCGGCGTGGAAGTCCCCCAGGACGAGCGGTACCGGGTGCGGTTCTCCGACTTGGTGCATGCGGTGATGTCGGTGATGGTGTTCGCGGCGATCGCACTGTCGGACTTCCGGGTGACGAACTGCCTCTTCCCGGGGCACGTGAAGGAGATGGACCAAGTGATGGAGAGTTTCCCCGTGATGGTGGGAGTCGTGTGCAGTGGCCTCTTCCTGGTCTTCCCCAACACCAGATATGGCATAGGGTGCATGGCCACTTGATCATCATTCACTACATAGTTTCTATTATTTATGTGTTGTCTGTCTGAACCGTTGCCTGTGGTTATTTGTTCATTGTTGTTGGTGTAACAGTCGTTTCGAGTGAGGGTTGTTGCATGGAACATAGTAAGCATTGGATGTTGTCTAGGATTAAATCTGTTTCTTCAAATTGGTTCATCTTCTCTATCGTTCACTTTCAAATTGGTGATGGATTGAGTCATTGAGACCAAACCTAGCCGTCGATTCTCTCTGTATTGTCCGAACCATGCATCTTTCTTCCCTTGGTAGATTATGGCCCTAAAAGGACTACTCTGCTTGTTGAAGTTGCGTGATGACTCGAGAAGTTCACTGACTTCAGAAAAACTAGAAAGGACCAGGAAGTGCTTAACATAATAACACGAGACAGGCTCTGTCACGTACCCCGGAAAAATTTTCGACACAATTATAAGTAGGAGACAAAGGTGAAAGAAAAGCCATGCTCATGTCCAAATTGAAAAGGAAGAGGAAAAGAGGAGACTGAACTTGAAGCACGAGAGAAGATCACTTCACATAGAGCAAAAAGAATGCTGGTAATTGATAGGCATTTAATGTCTGTCAACATCTTGTTAAGCGGTTGCCTGGTAGTGGTAATCACCTATGACTAACTAACTCTGTACAATCATCTCCCTCTCTCTCTTTGTGCGGTGATCGACTCGTCCGGTACTTCTCTGCATTACCCACATGGATCACACAGAATACTAACTATACGTGGTAGTCGGGGAAAAGAATAAACAAAATTGGAGGAGGAGAAATTAGTGGACGAAACCTCTGCTTCTTTCCACACAATAATTTGTTTACGGAGATGCCATTCTCGCTCGTCGTGCAGCTTCAGAAACTGTAAGAGTCTACCGATCTCCGCAACACATGGCACGTTTGGCTTCTTGAAGTTTCTGCCATAGGCAGAGCATCTCCCTAGGGCCTTGGTAGTGGGCAACCACATAACCGTCCTTGCAGCCCTCGTTATGGACCCTCCCTTCGTTCTCGTAATGTACTTCCAGACCACTCTTCTTCATATCGGCAATCCAGATCCCCATCGCCACATCTTCCAACTTAAACATCTGTCACAATAACATTTGACGATTCATCGCACCGTGTGAGAAGTAACTCAGAAGAGAAGTGAAATAGCCATGAATGACAATAAAGCGCATGTTTCATTTTTTATAGAAGGAAATGACTTATATTTGTACCTTCAATCGGCCGTCCTGATATTTCTTATGGACAGCAGATGCAATGTCATGGGACACCACATAACCCGGCCCATGTGCCCAAGGAGGATAAGAATCTTCAGGCCATTCCTTTATCAATGATGAGGTGCAACTCAGAGGTTAAGCGAACCACGCTTCAATATGAGTCCATGAACCATAATGTGCAGGAACATACCTCGTGGCTGATATACCACTTGCTATCCGTATTTCGATGAGGCCGAGAATCAGAGTTGATGAGTCCATACAGCAGCCCGCTTTTTGTGTTTATCCTACTCAAAGAAGCCAGCACTTCATCCACGCGAACAAATGCATCATCATCAGTCTTCATTATATACTTGGCCACATGGACCTTTGTCTGTGGAGAAGATAAAGTTATGAGGTTAATAAAGTACCCTTATCTCGGTAAGGAAAAGAGAAGACTTTACCCCAAAGATGCAGATGGCAAGGGTTTTCCATGTTATGAGATTGTAGTAGTCCACAAAGGGCATCAGCTGTACATCTCCATATGTTCTTGCCTCGTTCCACAGCTCCGCATTCACTATCTGGTTCTTGTGCTGTAACACAATTCAAAGTTGATAAATAAATTTGACAGCCAAAATCCAACAGAATATTAATCCAGAATGTTTGAGATCTTGCATCCTGCTGAATGAAAAGATTACATTTTGGCACAGATAGTGAAAAACAGACACGGTGATTGGGGGAATACGTCATGACTAAAAAATAGTTTGCAGTATCTGGTTTCACTATAATGGTAGGCTGGAAAAGATTTCAGCTCCTTTATAAAAAGTGAACACAGACAGGCACAAGACGAGAAGGTCTAAAACATGGGAAAACTCACCAAACCAACAAAAAAGCGCACCGCTACTGCCCCCGAGCGCACAGCTGCATATTGCATCCATGTTCGCCTAACAGCCATGCGACGCCTGAAGTTGTTTGCTGTTGAAAACACACCAATGAAGAGATCTAATTGCCTCTCGCGAGGAAGAGGAACCGATTTGAGGGACTCCAAATCAGTAGTATGGTCCGAATCCTCTGATGTGGGTAAACCACTGGCAAGAACTGAAATCAGTTTAAGGTCCCCAGATATTTTAACTTCACTCACTAGCCAAGGCTCCAGTGTCTGAAAGCATAAGGGAAGGAAATGACCAAATGTTTCTGCAAAACAAGCTTCTACAAACAACTTCAGATGCAAGAATAACTCACTTCACGATAAGCAAATGACGTTATGTGCTTTCCATCAACAGTCATTTGGATCCCTTCTGATCCGACTCTAAGTGTTGCAACAGACAAATATCCTTGCTTAAAGGGAAAGTATCTTCGAGATGTAGATCCATCCTTCCTGGTTGGACTCAGTTTTGAACTGTTGGAACGTGCACGATTATCATCATTACCCACCATCTTGTTGCACTGGTCCAACTCATCAACTTAAGTAGAAAATATAACACAGTTAGCCACCATGAGGAATATCAATAGTATTAATAATCTCCAAAGCACAAAGAAAACCCAAATTTAAACAATTAGCAGATTTCACATGATTGTAATTGACACGATGTTCCCAAATAGTTATGAACATGACGGGTCCTCAAGGTCCAGGGTTAACTACTACACATGTATTCAAAATACTGTTTTTCAGAGGTACAGCAGATGGTCTAAAAGTTGCTGCCAATAAGTTAAAAAAGGACTTGAGCCAGCTTCTGCAATGTAGTCAAACGCTCCCTTCAGAAATCAAATACGAATGGTCAACAATGCATCAAAAGCAGTAACTATCGAAGAATATTAGAATATAGATTGGGAAATCATGAGTACCGCCTCCCTCAAACAAAATAATACTCGATTGCTGAGAACCACGAAGGTTAAGAGTATCCATATTCCTTACCTTTCTTATTCTTTTCTGGAGATGGGGATGGACAGCGTTCCTCTTCGCCCCAATCATGAGCAAGAGTCCAGGTATTTTGGACGATAACTGGATCTTCAGTGATCTTATCTCCATGAAGCCTTACATTATAGTGTAAAATAATCGGTGGATCGGGCTCTCCAGGAAGTGGTTCCCCAGTTAAGTCAATCCGAAAGTTGCCGAGAAGGCCATTCGGGATGCCAATAATTGTTACCGAAGAGCCCTGGGTAAGGCCACAAGGAACTCGCACCCTAACGCCCTCATTACCAAGCTCCGTAGCATTCATCATGTTAAGGAAATGAGGACATTGTTTCTCATTTGTCCTCCTCCGTGTAGTGTCATTGCCAGAGGCGAGCCTTTCCTCTTCAACTGAGAATATGAGGCTATTCCATGCATTCTCAGCTTGTTTTATAGCCTCCAAACCATTAGGTAATCCTTGAGCTTTATCTATCAAATGCCTCATATGATGCCATGACAAGAGAGATTGCTGCTCTTCAGTAGATATATTCCTTTCAGCAAAAAGACTCGAGACCACTGTTTCAGTGGAGATAACAACAGATTTGTTCACTGGACTTTGAATGGTAGGTGGAGTGGTAGCACGCACCCACTCAAGAGGATTACTTGCATTAGTGGAGAATGGATTAGACAGATAGCCTTGCCCCATGGGATTGTTCAAGACCACATATCTTAGGACAAGTAACATGAAAAGAGACGCAGCTACAACACCACCATACCATTTCTTCATCTTTCTGTAATGCGAGCACAAATCTGTCAACAGCCACAGGTCTGATTTATACAGTGGCTAAGCAAATAGAAATCATAAAACAGCAAGTCGTACTCATTTGATCAATTCAAAGAGGAAGAGAATTTGCCAAGTAAGCCTGGGTATCATCAAGAAGAAGAGCAAGCACAAAGAAAAGGTCTTTTCGGGAACTTCAGCTACATGCATGAAGATGTCTCTGTTCTCAAGAAGCAGACGTTTCAAATCTTGCCATTATAACTGGAACAATGGCATTTTTCGGGACAGAATTCCAGAAGGTGCAAAAGCGATGACAACGGTCCATTTATCAATGATTTCTGTTGACAATTGGAATCAAACATGTAGCATTAGTACATTGTTGACATAACAAAATGTAAGTTATAGCTATCATACAGAGAAACAAGACAATGAAAAAAATCGTGAAATGACCAACAGTAGAAGAGAAACGACCTAATGCTCCTTGAGCGCATCATATTATGCAGCTTTCTACAATAACTTCCTCCTAAAGATGATCAAAGGAAATACATCACGTAACCTCAAAGCAAACTACTATCAACAGATATGAAAATGTGTTTCTCAAAATTTAGCTCTGCAAATGGCCATAGCATCCACGCCTTTGCAAAAATTTAGAGTTATCTCTCCATTATTTAAGCTCTTAGCTGAATACAGAACATATCTATCTCCAGGAAACACCATGTTTGTACCAAAATGGTGCTGCTTGCTATGTGTACTGTGTGCGGAAATCCTTTTCCCGTTCAACATTGAAAAACCAACGCTTCCTAATCCTAGCACTTCATCAATAGTAAAAAATAGGAGGATTTGTAATTTGAACTCTTTCAGTAGCTGCATCAGATGCTCGACTAACCAAATGAACAAGATGGCAAGTGATATCATGTGAAATTCACAAATAAAATATGACGATTCTTACAAATCGGACTCGAAAAAGAAAACGGGAACAAGAATAGACTAAGGGAGATACTTAGATCAGATCAAGACGCAACTAAAGTGGGGCACACTTAAGTTGGTGCAGCTAACCCCTCTTGCTTCCAATTAAATGGCTGGCCTTAAAGTTCTGAAAAAATGATGCATGCACCATCCGCCAAGGCTTTTATTGTTTAAGCAAAGGATGCAACTTTCACCCAAGAAAAGGAACAAAAAAAATAAAATGCAAACAACCAAACATACAATTACGCGCTCAATAGAATAACATAACACAAGCGGTTACATTGATTGACCGAGTCAACATCTAATTCTATGTTCGATTTCCTCGAAGCCCAATTTTCATCAGTTTGATACAGGGATTTTCCTGCGCCAATGACAGGAGTTGTAATAAGTTACAACCAGACGAAAGCAAACAATTACATGAAACCGCTCGCTCGACAAATGCACAAAAAGTGGGGATAGAAACTAATCACTGGATCAGTTCTTTCAATTCCGAAATCCAACACGTCTTGCATTCCCCTTTGGAGGAAACGAACAGTATCCAGACAAACGCACTCCAGAACAAGCAAGCCGAGATGCACATCCACTCTGAATAATAACTAACACGAGCGAGAGAAATCCGAAATTCACTGGAGAATTATGGCAAGTAACTGGAGGACGCGAAGCGAGAGCGGAGACCTTACCGAGTTTTAGCAGCAGCGGAGAAAGAAAGAAAAAAATCCCAGGAATCGCCGGCGATTACACGCTCGAGCGGCGACGGAATCAGCAGCTCCGCTCCTCTACTACGGAGTGCATGGATGAAAATGGAGAGCTCCGGATAAGGCGAGAGTGAAGGAGAAGTCAGGGATCTATGTCCCTTGCCGTACTGTGGACGCGACTAAAATTTGAAAAGTCTACGCGCAAGAGCATTGACGGGGAAGGGAGAAAGAAGACCATTCCAACTCCATCACTGTTCCACCATTTTTGACAAAGCGAAAGCTTTTGCACTGTACAAATCTCTCTCTCTCTCTCTCTCTCTCTCTCTCTCTTCGTCTTCTTTTCTTTTCTTCGGCCTTCTCTTTTTCCGCTTTACCAATTCTTGCCGTTCTAGAGAAGAGAAAATTTGTAGAAAAATAAGCGAAAATCAATCATTTTGCATTCAACGGAAAATAAATATAATAATAAGGGGTGGGAGGGTCTTTCTGCAATTTCTTTAATCGGCTTGACTTTGACTCGTGTAAGCCACTGGAGGTGCGCCACGTGGAAACTTCCGCCCGTCACTGTACATCGACGACACCTTATAAGAAGCCGGACTTTTGCACGGCAACCTTACGCTGCGCTTGATGGTGACATTTCATACACCTAATCAACCTTAGCTACTTTTAATCTCAACCGTTGATTGTTTTGGAAAGTTTAATTTTTAAGAAATCTTGCATCCTTATGAATCCAAGGAAATGAAGCAATTGGTAGATCTTGTTTTTTTTTTTTTTTTAATCACTCTCTCCTTATAGTCCTCTTATTTCTTCCTCTTTCCATTCTCGCAATTAACATATATCTTATTGGATTCATTTCGCTCGGAAATTTAATCGACCCAATCGTCAAATTCTAATTATCAAATTCATAATTGGGCCCGCTCTCTTTTAAACAAGGCGGGCATGCGAGGTTCGAGTTGTTCGACATCGACATGTTAATGTCATCTTTCTTTCAACTCCTTCTAGCTATTGGTGTTCCGGATAAATAATAAATATTAAAAAAAAAAGCTTTTTCAAAGCGATTGCTGACGTGATATTAATTTCTTTCGAAATATTTGTAAAAAAAAATCATTTTCAGATATTCATCAAGCAACCAAATAAAGAATATTACGATGTTTAATGTACCGATTGTTTTCACGGTATGCATGGTCAATAATATATATCAAGAATAGAATATCCTGTATGTTAAATATTGGTCTCGGTGGCAACGGGGTCGTTTTGTCTGGAAGCGGAGAAACGCCGGCCGTAGCCGGTGGGGGCGTGACCCTGGAAAGGGCACAGCCTATTTATTACCGCACAAGCTGTCAAAAAGAACTGAATTATTGTATTAATCCCACGCAATTAACAGACAAACACCAAACCTTCGACGACAACGAGGCAGTAATAATTATAATAACAATAATTGTTGTTTATAATGTTGCTTGTCGTCCGTCGTTTTGCAGTTGGAGTGCAATTTTCAGGAGTTAGGCCGCATGTCAACAGAGGCCAGCTGACACCGGAAACTTGCGGGCGAGACTTCAAGGAAAATCTTGGGATGGTCATTGCTTGCATTATTTCTTATTTATGCGGGGATTGAAATTAGGTTGGGCTCTTTGGAAATGGATTTTGAGTAAATACAAATGTCGTTAGTCTACGTGACTTTGGGAATATGTAAATTGCGTTTTGATAAAAAAAAAAAAAAATCTTTTATGATGCAGCTTTGGATTAAGTAGTCTTTGGCAAAAAAAAAAAACAAAAGAACGAAAATTTTCAAAAAATGGCCCCAAATGCCCTCATTTTCTCAAATAAGGACTTAAAGTGGACGTTGTTTTAAATGAAGGCCTGAAGTGGCTATGGTTGTTTCAAATAAGGGTCTGACCTCGCTGGCCGGCCAAATTTTTCGGCCGATCAAGGGCATTTTTGTCAAAATGTAAATTTAATCTAATTTTTTGTTAAATTACATTAAAAACAAAAATAAAAATAAAAGGTTAAAAAAAAGAAAGTAAAAAATCAGGCGGGAGGTAGCCTCCCGCCTGTGGCCGCCGACGCCTCGACGAGGGGGCCCTCGCCTCTGGTCGGCAGGGTCGTCGGCCCTCGCCGAAGCCCCGGCGACCCCGACGGCCATAGCTGCCGCCCCACCAGTCATGGGGCGGCGGCCGCAGGCGGGAGGACCTGTGTGTCTTTGTTTTTTTTTTTTTTTTTCAAAATCTCTTAAAAAAACAGAAAAATGAAAAAATAAATTAAAATAGTAAATGACCAAAATGCCACTAACTAAAGTGACTCATGCTCTTTTTTTAGATTAATATAGTCACTTCATGCCATTATTTGAGATGATGTGCACTTCATGTCCTTATTTGACACAATGAGGACACTTTAGGCCATTATTTGAAACAAAGTCTACTTCAAGCCCTTATTTGAAATTTTCCCAAAAGAAAATTACAAAGGGATTTGGCTGCATATTTCTCTATTTATTTATTTTTTCGAAGAAAAAAAAATCAAAACCCTTTGCCAGTCGGCGAAGGGGTCAAGCCACCGCCGACCCAGACGGCCCTCGTCGGCCTTTCGCTGGTCCTTCTCCGATCACCCTGAAGAAGAAGATGAAATGCAACAATCTAGGGTTTCACTTTTAAGAAGGGGTAAAAATGAAATTTTAGTAAGGTTTTGAGGGCAAAATATGTAATTCGCTAATTTTTGTTAATGATACCTTCAGCATTCCGAAATGCTGAAAGCCTAATGTTGCCTTGCCAAAGCTGGCATTTGATCAAATGCCTCTTAAAAAGGCTTGGCAAACATCCTAGCATTTCCCCAAAGGGCTTTAGAGGCTCAACGCCCCTTGGGGAAGCTGAATCAAAGACACCCAACTTAACTTTTAATTTATATAATGAGATCCTTGATGACCCAATACGCAATGTCAGTCCTAGACTATTGATTTGTTAAATAAGATCTATGAATTATTAGCAAATGTTCGATGTAGTCCATAGCCTATATAGAAATGTTTAAAAGTCCATGAATTATATTGAACATTGAACCAAATAGATTGATTGCATCAACTTGACAAGTTTGAGGACTCGATTGCACTTTTAGAAAATTTTAGGACTCGATTGCACTCTCGTGACAAGTTTTAGGATCTGATTGCACTTTTTAGTAGTGTTATGATTCAATTGCGCTTTTGCGACAAGTTTTAGGATTTTCAATATACTTATCCCTTAAATAAATTAGAAGTTCAGTAACAACATTACACAATTGAGTAAAATTCGTGGACCATATCGAACAAATTAAAATTTCAAGGACGATATTGGATATTGGACCAAAGTCCATGACTACATTGAACAAATTAAAAGTTTAAAAAAAAATATTACACATTGAATCAAAGTTCAAAGACCATTTGTGTCATTTTCTTTTTATAAGAATGTCATATGTGAACCCTTAGTCCATGCCATCCCTCCTCTCTTTACATAGACACCGTAGACAGTCATGATCGCTCCATACATCAACCCCCTCCGTGCGAGCGCTCGCCGCCATGGTCGACACAACAAAAAGCCAAGTTGAGTTTGAGAGCGGAGAGAAGTTGAGGAAATGTCCACAATCTAGACAAGATGACGGCAATGACCTCTAAAAGGTGGGATATTTATCATATATATTTACCTTGTATTATAAAGAATTTGAATCGAAAATGGCTAGCAAAACTTTCTCATTTTCATTTGTCCGACAAGACAATTGCTAGGGTAGTACAAACGGTCAACAACAATTTTCATGCGGTTAATTTTAGCAAATCACCTTTTTGTTCATCTTTTAAAACTATCATATGATTGAAAATTCGGAATTTGTCAAAATAGGACCCTTTTGTTCGATATTGCACTTCTCAACGCACTCATTATCTTTGCGACGTGCATAATTTAGACTTTGAAAATCAAATATTTTCGCATGAAGCATGTTTCCACGAGCATCTCGATACATATGTCAATTCAGTTCTAAATTTTTGAATTTTGCTAATTTATTTCTAAATCTGTACGCTAAGTTCGAATGTAATTTTTCCTACCAATTTTCGCTGAAATCACTGACATGGTGGTCCTAAACCTTTGTACATATCCCAATTCTGTCCTAAGTATTTTTAATTTTACTAATTTATTCCTAAATATGTACGAGAAGTTCGAATGTAATTCTTCCTACCAATTTTCGCTGGAAATCACTGACGTGGTGGTCCAGTCACGTAGCACGGCCAGTGATGACCTAACAACCTCGTCAGCAATATACGGCGAAAAACTACATTGAAATGTGGAATTTCACATGACGAAATTGGGAAGTTTCAAATCCATATAATAAATTTATGATTGATCGGGTAATTTCCCTTATTAGTCACGCTCTATTGGCTTGAGACATGCCGGAAACTTAAGGCCTGCATGGCAACGATTCTGGTTCTTTGATTATGTTCCCTGGAACAAAAAAAGATGAGAATCATATTTGGTAACGTAAATGATTCTGATTCTAATTCTTTTCATGGGAACAGTTTTGGAGCAAAAATAAGAACAAAAAAAAAAGTTGGTTCTGAAAAAAAGAATCACTTTTGAGAATAACAAAACAAAATGAAGTTCCACATCTTCGGTTCTCTCATCACTTTTCCCTCGTCCTAAAATAGAACAATGTCTCATTTTCAAAGAAAAATACATAAGATAATAAAAAATTAAATAAGAAATGGAAAAATGGAAAAATTTCTAAAAAACCAGAAAAATTTCATAAAATCCCTAAAAATAGAAGAAGCTTAGATTATGTTAGTTTGACCTCATTTTCATAAAATTGGGCCTAGATTCTCTAGATTTCATAGATTTTGTTCTTTTTTAGGAAAATCATAAATACTTTTGAAATTAAACCCGAACCACATTTCTTTAAACCCTTAGGGCTTCATTAGGGTTTTATGATGCGATATATCATTGCCATGATTCTTTGCTTGCGCACTTGATTTCATTGGTTATGATTTCCCTAGGTTTAGGTACTTTAGACTTAGTCTAGTTTTAGAAAATTTGGAGAAAGACAAAAATAATTTGCGTGAATACTTAGTATTGGCTTACCTCATAGGTTTGAAAATAAATTGAAAATTTGCATGAAACACATTTTGGAAAACACTCAACTTCGGTGCCGAAAGAGCGTCGGTAGAAACACCGATGTAATCAAGTTCCCGGACCTTAGATTTCTCTGGTTGCGTAGAATCAAACGGTTTCTCCCGACCGTTCGATAAGGTTCCGGTCTACCTTCCTCAAAGACTGATGGCGACTCCATTTTCATGTACACATACAAATGTCACCGATCACACTAAGATCGAATTTGATATTCCCTCGTTGCGATTTAGTATAGGCCTGGGAGGGGCCGAGTTAATCCGAAATCACACACTAACCCAACATGGTCTCTCTTTTTTTAAGCTTAAAATGACTCGTTATAACACGACAATTAAACGGAATAGCACGAAAAAATGTTATATGTTATATAAGACTATCGATATGAATTAATCTTCAATTAATTCGAAATGTATAATGAAATTTCACAAAGCAACTACGTAATTATTTGACTTAAATGATAAAAATTGGGAAGAGAAATTATTTTCGGGAACAAAAATTTTGTGCAGTTACCAAACGCGTTTCTGTTTCGGAAACAGAAATTTTGTGCAGTTACCAAATACATTTTGATTATCTAAAACTCATTCAGAGAACAATCAGAAAAATCAATTCTAATCAGAATCACTTTTTCAGATGAGAATCGTTGCCATGCGGGCCCTTATCTTCCCACAAAAGCCAAAAAGACCAGGTAGAGCCGGAGGCTACTTGTTGGAGAAGAAGAACACGAAATAGTTGATTAAGCGAGCTTTCTTAAACAACAGACACCCAATACGAGGTTCTTCTTTATTTAAT
Organism: Lenwebbia sp. NSW1173648; assembly: GCA_029784005.1. Lineage (NCBI taxonomy): Eukaryota > Viridiplantae > Streptophyta > Magnoliopsida > Myrtales > Myrtaceae > Lenwebbia > Lenwebbia sp. NSW1173648. The sequence goes on from JARCGZ010000011.1 coordinate 7,711,084, forward strand.
GGATGTTAACCGGCCTTCCCCACAAGTTTGTTTCCCCAATATCTTATTGCCCTGGATCCACAGATTCTAGAGCAGATGTGGAATTTATTTATTTTAGTGAATATTATTACGTTGGACTCTGATCCTCTTTTTTTTTTTATACCTTTTTTGATACTTTTATTTTTGTTTGTTCTGTCTCTAACTCTTCTCACTCAGTTTGACTTTTGCTTTACCTCTTTATAGAGCGTGAGAGTCGAACCCCGTATCCACGATACTAGCGTCCCCACCCCCGAATCCTTTTACCAGGCCCGCATGCCTATTGGCATTTTTTTTTTCTGCATTTGAAAGACGGTGAATATGGAACTTGAAAGCATCTTTCGTCTGTTTTTGGTTCCCGTCCCGTTGAATTCAGAAGGCATCAAATTCAAATACATCATGATTAACACCAAATTTTCAAAAAAGGGACTTGTAAGGACCTCCTGACCGTCAGATTAAAAGAGAGAGAGAGAGAGAGCAAATCTCGCCGTTGATAGTATAGAAGTTGCGAAATAATGTAAAGAACTACGACGGATCATGACCCGGAGATCCATCCCCCGATGGACCACAGAGCTGCGCACTGGAAAAAGTCTTAGTTCACCTTCTCCTTGTCGCTTAAGAACACGAATGATTCACTATGTAGGCGTGAATCTTATTGCGCCAACATCTAATCGATTAACGTTAAAGTATGACGGGACTCATTAAATACAATTGTTCAAGTGTACTCGAGTGCACGTGATTGGAGTAAGCGATAATCTCTTCTTGCACCTTTACAAGATCGACACACGATATATCGAACTCACGTAAACTCCGACACCATTCAAACCATCCCCTATTCCACCTCCCCTACTACACCCCGCGATCTTGACTTAAAAGTGCGTCCACATGTTTGAATTCGTGAAACATTTGCAGACAATTACGATTTTTTCATGGTTTAATAGATTACGGACCGTCCAATTCCTAAGCAAATGATACCGACCTTCCTATTGACATTGTCCCCTAGGATACTAAGAGTCTAAGTTATAGTCACCTATTTCATGTGGCTAATCAGGACCGTTGCTAAAACTCGGACTTTAGCAATTGATGCACATTGAAACCTCGAACAAAAATAACAATCGAGTCGCGCCGGTTGGTTCCCGAATATAATGTCGCGATGCATGATGCAGAATCAAGTCAAATTTCCAAGTCTAAATTCATTAGTTTTGAGGTTATGGTGCTATTTTATGATACTAACAAATGTTATGTACTTTTTTCAGTGTCTATCTAGTCAGCTTGCTTGTCTGACTATGATTCTTAAATTTGGGTTAACATTGATAAAACAAGTCTAGCTTATATGGCGTTGTAATTTTTGGGAGATCGGATGATAAAATTCAAGATCTGCGGTACTTTTTTCTTTTTCCATTGTTAAGACCGGCGAGTGATCGTAGGCTCGAGCCCAGTGGCCAAAAAACAAATTAAAAAATGATTAAAAAATAAATAAAAATATTTCACATAAGAAGGTCGGCGTCTATGCCATCAATTTGCTGCTAAAATTGGTCGGATAGATTCACTTAGCAAAATGTGAAAATGTTTAGGACTGAATTAGCACAATTGCAATAAATTTAAGATTTATTTTGTTAATTTTTCCATGATAGGTCAGCTCTTACGCAAAGCCATTTTTGAAGTATAATCTGCAAGTATGAAATTATAATAAATATTAGTGTTCATCAATTGCGTACATGTTATTCTAGGGTGGGACCACTAACATAGATAATTTTTCTTCGGGTTTTTTTTTTTTTTTCTCTTTTCTTCTTCCTCAACCGGTTGCCATGGCCGACAACGCCTTGGGCGAGGTTGAGCCTCACCTGATTTAGGGAGGGTCGATCTCGTTGGCCGTCGCTATGGCCACTCGCCACGGAGGAAGAAGGAAAAGAAAGAGAGAGAAAGAATGCAAGAAAATTACAAAAATTCGGAAACAATCAATACGATAGGTTTAGATTAAGATACAAAAGGAATGATAAATTGCTCTCGTTGAGAGTCGAACTCAAGACCTCCCGCTTACTAAACGGGTGCTCTAACCAACTGAGCTACGAGAGCCGGTTGACGAGAATGCGCCAAATTTTGTCTTTGTAAATGAGATGATAAAATTTACTTGCGCTGCGATGTGTGCTTTTGAGAAAACACTGATAATGGGCCCAACCTCTTAGGCCCCAAAAAACAGAGACACAATGGGTCCCATCGTCTGAAAGTCAATCCATTATCAACTTCCCCACTCAAATTTAATGGATTTCTCCATTTCAACAGAAGAAATGTACACAACCTTGAAGAAAAGAGAGTTAAGAAAATCTCCAGGCGAAAATTGAAACTCGGGCTCCCTTTCAGTCGCCCTGTTCCAGGATCATTTGAGATGTATCTTGAAATCATTGATGTGTGAGTTGTTCTGTTTTTTTCTTTTTATTCACGGGTGATAAACGAGCTCGTTCATTCGACACTCGGGTGTCCAAAACATAATATATATGAAACATATATAACATGGCAGACAAATCACCATTCACTCAATGTCCAAATGTAGCAGACCGATCACTATGTACTACCACTCACATATGATTTGTAAATAGATGTTTTGGTTCTGGCCCTCTGGGTTTCATAGCAAAACTGGTCATGAGCAGCAGGACCTTGGCAACTCGGCCAGGCTCTCATCCCATCTGCTCTTTGGTCAACGTTTCTTCACCTTTGTTACGACTTCCTCATTTCATGAGCGGCATGAAATGCTTGACCCGCTTCTTCCATCTTCTTCCATGTTTTTGAACTTGCATTATTTTCAAGGTGGGGTGCTTTGCGCAGTCAGTCTTGTGACCAAGAGAATCGCCAATGCCGTGAACTCAATCCCGCATCCTACGTCTACGTATCCATATCTTATAGCTCGTAGCCTGATCATGAAAGTCTTAACTTATATTTTTTTCTCTTAGGCTGAAAAACAACCGTTGTCCGGTATAGTAGATCGGTATTGATATGCGTAGCGTTACTTGTTACTCATGTTGATACCAATCAATCAATCAACTAACTCGATAAAAAGAACAGAACCCAATACTCGCAGCATCAATCAATCATCAAGATCTTGAGCAACCCTTGAGGTAACCCATTATTTATAAGCAGACTGTTTAAAGGTCTAGACAAGAGAAAATTCAAGATAAATATTCTAGAAAAAAAAAAATTACTCAATGACATCTATTGGCATGACTGCTTATCTACATGACTTGGAATTCAAAAGAGAATGACATCTCTAGTCTGGTGAAGTAACAGGTTTATTGGACAATCAAACAACAGATTTCATACATATTCACTTGACCATCTTCACCAAACTAAAATGGAAAAATGAGAAAGAGTGACCCTTGTGTAAGCATGACAGGAATTGCTATGAACCCTTGAAGTTACCTGGTTTTCATTTGGATGCAAAATGGTGAGACAAATCACTAGTTACTTTAAATCAACACCGGAAACAAATGATGGAAAATCAAGCATATCAAATGGTGAATCTATATGCCAATTGTCCAAGTTAAACTGGATAACACTAATCTCTTGCAGACGCCATCTCTACTTGGAGTAGTTTTCAATCAGTATAGAACAGTTGATTCATTATATTTTTCTCTTTACACCAAAAAAGTTTGACAGAGAATCCAGAGAAACAACTGCAGTCACCGCACCCGTATAGAAGTAAAACCAGCCATTTTTCCAAGAATCAAAATTTGAGATGGGAAGTTACGATAAGAATAAATGATTGTCTTGACGAGTGAAAATACTTTGACATATTTGCAAGCCTCGATCAACTTATAGCATATGATATCAATCTACCTCAAGGAGCACAATCCTGTGACAGATCCCGGGTTCAATATGTACAGCTAAGTTCCGGAAAGGAAAAAAGAAGCAGACCCATCATGTAGCCTCAGAGATTCAACCAAAAATTTTATTTCCGCAGCAAATACTGTATCAATCCTCGTTGCGCTCAACATTGAATGAATAAAAGATCAAGACGAAAATCGTACCATTGTGACATTAACCAAATAAAATTACGGACTTCAAATCCATGAACATAGAGATACGTCCCTTGCATCTAGTTCTGCACAGAACTCAGGGAGATAAGACACCAAATATCAGCTACAAAGTCAACGAGATGCCACTCTGGCACAACCTCAATACATCACGTAAGTTCTGCAACAAATGAAACAAAAGAACCTTTAGACAGATGCGCCAAAGCAGAAATATACTACCGAAGATGTAAGTGCCTATCAGCTCCAAAATGATGTATAACAGATGAGAATAGCAAATAATCGGCCAGAGAATGCTCTTACATATTTTGTTGAAAGCAACAATGTCGCAGCTCTGGACATGTTCATTCACCGGTTCAACCGTAAGATGGTCCTCAATGAGAGTGTCGACCGAAACCAAATCATCCACAATGGTCATCATAATTTGCATTTTCTTTATTCCATAGCCCACAGGTACGAGCTTGGCTGTGTGACATTAAATATTTATATCAGAGAGACTTCTCATCTAGCAGGTTCTTCAAGGTTAGCCGCACCAAACATTCAACAATAAGAGGAAAAACGTATTTTTCACATCCGTAAAATACCTGTTGATTCGAAAGTAACAAGGACATACCAAAAATTGTAAATAACATTTCATAATCATGCAAGAAAAACTCATGCTATGGAAATGGGCAAAAGGAGAGCTAAGACCTAGTGCGAGTAATTAAAGCCAAGGACAAACAAAGGGAACAGAACGTACATGCTCCCCAAAGCAACCCTTCCATTTGGACGCTTCTTACTGCTTCCTCAAGCTTTTGCATGTCAGTCTCATCATCCCATGGCTTCACATCCAACAGCACCGACGACTTGCCAGCTGAAAATAAGTATTGAATATTAGGATCTCTCTTTGTTGTCATCGACTCAATTTTCTAAAGCATAGGGTTAGATCAAGCGAACAGTCCTTAGCGCTTCCATCCAACATAGATGATGAATAAGCGGACCAAATTGCGGGTGTTATATGAATTAGGCTATTTTTTGTAAATTAAAAATATAGAACATAACTGGAGCAAGCTATGGACAGCCTCTATCGAGACAATTGCATAGATTTCCCAGAGACAACAAGATTTTTCTACTGTAACTTCACATCAAAAACAGGTTTTTTCCTGATATACGGCAATGCCAAAGCAACTTGACTAATCTAGATTCCAAAGGAAATAATTTATGAGAGAGGGAACTATGAACAAACACTGAGCTTTGAATCATTATCTCCTATGTGTATATAAAGTACTCACATTCTTTCTTCTTTCCAGAAGCCTTGACGGCAGCTGCACGTTCCTCAGCAGCCTTCTTCTCCTCTTCAGTCTCTTCCCCAAACAAATCTACATCATCATCATCATCATCCTCTGCAGCTGCAGCCTGCAATGAGCAAGTTTATATTATGGTAAGGTTCTGTATTTAGGGTTCACAATCACGCTTTAAAGAACATAATAATCCCATCAACTTTCTGTTTTTAAAGTAAATGTTTCAACATAAGCACAAAAAAGAGTAATAAAGCATCTATCAAACCGCAACCCCCCCCCCCCCCCCCCCCCAAAAAAAAAAAAAACAGAAGCTTGCCTTTGTGTCACTAACAGGGGGAGTTGCCACTGCCTCCTCAGTGATTGGAGCAAAACCCTCAACAATAACACCACACCCTTCTTCAGAAACACCACTGACATGGGTTAAGTGTTAAACTTTATTAAGGAAGGGAAAAAAAACAACAACTTAGAACTAACAAGTAGATGCTCAATGCTCAGTCATATGCCTTGAGTGATGAAATCAAGACGAATAAAAACTGAAGGTGTCATGAGAACTTACGAAATCCTCAATAGAGCCTCAATGTGGTTATACCACCTAGATACATTGACAAATTCAGATGACGGGGGCTTCAGAAGTGCTGCATGCACGGTGATGTCATCCTTTGAAGCTTGGTACCTGACATAGCAAGACACAGGAAAAGCATCTGCACTTGAACTCATCTATTGTTTTCTTATTCGGAAAGAAGACAGGGAAGATCAGATACTAACCCAGTTATGTAGCTACGTGTGATGAGGTATTCATCGAGCTTCTTCAGTCCTGATGCCGAGCCAAGGTCATAAAATGCAACTGCCATTGCTTTTCCAGGGAGAGATTCTTTATAATCTGCAGACGCACATGAGAAGATTCTAAGCAGTTAGCACTGAACATGAACAAGCTACATCTTTGAATTACCACCCTAATGCCCAGATCATAAACAAGTGGAACTGAATGCTCAACACAGATTTCCCTCTCCCAATAATAATCACCACATAAATTAACTTTGGCCACCCACTTCTTCGAGAACACCAGCATCATGAATCAAACAGAAGGAAGATGCCCTTTTTAAATCTAGTCCATGCAGACGAAGTCCACAGTCAGATCTTGTCTCTCCTAAATGCGTTATCAGTCACCATCGTCGATTCATATGCTCGATAAATCAACGACCTCTATCGTCAAATAAGACTCGTATCACTTAACTTCTTGAATCTACAAACAACTGAAGATTGCAGGAAAAGCAGAAGAACGATCCGATTGCGACGTTCGCAGAAAAAGAAAGAGGAGAAATATCGAGAAACCACCTACATTGCAGAGAGATGATTCCCTGAAGAAGCGGGCACGGGTGCTGGGAGTTGGTGCTCGGGTGAGGAGGCGAGGGACTTGGTGCGCGGGTGAGGAGGTGAAGTTATATAGATTAGGGTTTGCATCTGAGGAAGCAAAAAAGGGCACAGGTACGAGGGAAAATTTCAAATAAATGGCCGCAAGTCCTCTCATTTTTTCAAATAAGGGCCCGAAATTGATTTTATTTTAAATAAGGGCCCGAAGTGCCCTTTTTATCTCAAACAAGAGCCTGAAGTGACTATGCCTATTTCAAATAAGGGCCTGACCTCGCCGGCTGGCCGGCCCATCAAATATTTCCGCCGATCAAGAGCATTTTCGTCAAAACACAATTTAACCTAATTTTTAGTTAAATTATATTAAAAGTAAAAAAATAAAAAATAAAAAAGAGATACAGGCGGGGTCGCCGGCACCTCGGCGTGGGCCGGCAACCCCGCCGACCGGAGGTGAGGGCCTGCTGGCCCTCGCCAGAGCCGATAGAGGGCCGCGACCCTCTCCCAGATCTGGGTGAGGGTTCGGCCGAGGGCCACAGCCGTCCCTCGTACCTAGGCGAGGGCGGCGACCCTCGCCTCCGGTCGGCGGGGTCGCCGGGCCACGTCGAGGGGCCGGCGACCCCGCAGGCCACACAGGCGGGAGGGCAGCCCCCTCCGGCAGATGTCTTTTTTTTTTTTTTTTACTTTTAAATTTTTTTGAAAAACGAAAAAAGGAAAAAATAAACAAATAATAAAAATGATAACAAAATATGAAATGACCAAAATGTCCTTACTAACTGGTGAGTTGGGCCCTTTTTTGAAACTGATAAAATCACTTTAGATCCTTATTTGAAACAATATCCACTTCATGCCTTTATTCGAGATAAAGATGGCATTTCAGGCCCTTATTTGAAACAAGGTCAATTTCAAGCCCTTATTTGATAAAATAAAGGGACTTGGAGCCTTTTTTGAAATTTTCTCCAAGTACGAGGATAATTTTACGGGTATATTTTACTTTTTAACTTTTTTTTTTTGGTCGGAATACTTTTTCACTTTAACAAATATCACTTTAATTTCAATGCTCTGTATTCGACCAACAACAAAAAAAAAAAATCAATGCTCTGTTCAATTAATCTCGTGATGAGAATTTTGTTGAGGGCGGTAGGTAGGTTTTTCTATTTTGTTTGTTTTTCCTCTCTGCCAGAGCAACGTATGATAATAATAACGTTTTTATTATATCTTCCGCGTCGAAAGATTCAATTGCAAAACTAACTCCAAACACACGTGTCACTGGTTTAAAAATGAATGTGTAAACTCTTTTACTGCGTTCGACCAAAATAAAAACGCTTTTATTGCGATAGTGGTCATAATCGTTTTATTTATTAGGGTTAATATCACAAAAAATCTCAAACTGATACACCTCTAAATTAGTTTTTTTATCACAAAAAACCTCAAATTGGTACGCCCGTGACAAATTTACCCCAAACTATTTTTTTTACCATCAAAAATCTCAAACTGATATATTTGTGACAAATTTACCCCAAAACTGGTACATTTGTGATAAATTTACTCTCTGTTAGTTTTTCATTACATTTCACCATCAAATTATTGAGTTGGATGACACGTGACAGTTGACGGGTGTACTACTTTAGGGTTTTACCCTCTGTTTATCATAGATGCATTAGTTTGGGGTTTTTTGTGGTATTAACTCGATTTAACGGAAACTAACGAACAGTAAATTTGTCACATGTGTACCAGTTTGAGATTTTTTGTGGTAAAATTTTTTAGTTTGGGATAAATTTATTACAGGTGTACCAATTTAGGGTTTCCGATGATAAAAAATTTAAGTTTGAGATAAATTTATGACGGATGTACCAATTTAGGGTTTCTGGTGGTTAAAAAAATAATTTGGGATAAATTTATCATAGGTGTACCAATTTATGGTTTCTGGTGGTTAAAAAAATAATTTGGGATAAATTTATCGTATGTGTACCAATTTTGAGTTTTTTGTGATATTAATCTTATTTATTATGATATTAAGAATATCTCTTACCACCACAAATTTGGCGCCAATTAAAGAAAACGTGACCCAGCTTTTCCTTATAAACCTCTCAGTTCCCCCTTTCTCCCTACCTTTCCAAACATTTCTAAATCCATTCTCATGCCATGTACCCACGTAAAGAGAGACAGAGACCACAACTGCATAACGACCAATTTTCAAAATTCGTCCTACTGAGAAAAAGAGCAAGCCTGGCTTTAAAAACTAGGGATGACTAAGAGAGACCGATTGAACCGAAAACCATTCAAACCGGACCGGTCGATTTGGTCCAATTCTAGAGGGCTCCGGTCCGGTTCCCGATTCCCAAAACTGGAACCGGTGACCGGGCGGTCTAGTTCTCGATTACGGGGGGATAGGATCGATCGGACCGCCCAGCTGAACAAACAAGTTTTTTTTTTTAAATAAACCTTCTCAGTGAAGAACAGTTCTTCACTGAGAACTGAGAATTCTCAGCGACGAAGTTCTCACTGGGAAGTGAGTTCGGTAAGTTCAGTGAGAACTTCTTAGACCGGTTCCACTGAATTCAGTGAGCTTGATGGTTTTCATTTTCAATGTTGCGCGCACTTGTGAATTTTAACTCGATCAGTTATACTGGACCGCTTGGGAATTGGACCGGTTCCGGGAACCTCTGGTCCAGTCTCAGGTTTCAAGAATTGAGAACCGGTCCCACCGGTCAGGTTCCAAGATAGGACCGGATCAGACCGGGAACCGATCACCCCTATCAAGAACAATCCCAAAAATTGATGTCTTGTTCATCGGGTCGATTGTCCTCATGTGATGGACTTTGAGGACGAGGACGACCAACTTGACGAACAAGACATCAATTCTCAGTGGACATGGATCGCCCTCCTGTGATGCACTTGATAAGGTGGAGTACAAGAGAAGGGGAATTAGATGGCGGTTGGAGTTAGGTTTGTTTTTTCCTCTTCCTCTCCTCTTCTGTTTCTTGTTTTGTCAGTATCTTTTCTACTTCTTTTTTTTTTTTGGTTGGAAAAGGAAATCTAATAACTGTCCTGAAAATTTATTTCCCAGAAAGTTTTTTCTTTTCTCATGAAATTTTTCCTCAAACAAATGCACCATAAACCGATAAAATTGAAAAATCCATCAAATTGATATCCGTATAATAAGTTTAGAACTGATTGGATAATTTTTCCTCCTAATCTGCACAAGTAACGGGCATTATATCTTTAACTACCAAGGCAAGTCCATAGATTTAACGAAGTGGTCGCAACAATTAGTGATTACCATTGGGTTACTGAGTGTAGCTAGATTGGTTACACTTCCTCATTCCTATTGTTGTACAATAATTTGGAAATTATAATCCTCCCCCCCCCCCCCCCCCCCCAGTGTTAGGGATTTCATTTCCCCAACTTTAAAGCATGCATATTTTCTTTGACCATACCGTTGACTGGTCATTTTCATCGAACTAAACTCGTGAAAGTCTAGAAAATTATTTCATGAAAAATTCTTTTACTTAAATAAACACACCGTAAAAAAAATCTTGCAAAAAGTAGCCGGACCTAGTTTCTCTTTCCTCTCCCTCTTATCGTCACAAAGCTTTTATCTTCAACATCCATGAAGGGGGTTTGAGCCAGATCTCTCCCTCCCCTCCCTTTGTTCCTTTTTCTTAGGTTATTTCGGTTCCCTATTTCATTTTCTTGCTTTTCTCCCACTTGGGAATTTTTCTCTTCCGATTTAGTCTAGATCTGAAAACTTCTCTCTCCCATTTTGAGAAGATTTATATCCCGATTTGGTCTAGATTTAGGGTTTTTTGCGTGTATGTTTCTGGGGTTTTGCTTTTCTCGAGTTTTGTTGGTGAACAAATTCAGTTTCGAAGGAAATTAAAAGAATTTCATGGAGATTTCACTCTCACATGTGTCGGATATGTGCTCGTTCTATCTTAGAAAAATTTCGTGAAGATTTCACTCTCACATGTAATGGATTTGTACTCGTTCAATCTTTTTACTCTGTTCGACGATGGTATTAGGAATGTCAAACCTAGGGGCGCACCGCCGAAAGGCAAAGTCGTAGCAACAGATGGAGATCTTAGTGCGTGCTCATCACTGAAGAGTGATTCGGTGATTGGCCATCGATTTTGGTGTGAATAAGTTATAGATGTACTCTTTGAGCGTGTGACCTATAACCTTGTTCTCGTGATTCCTCTTGTTATTCGAAGCTTATTTTGTTTTGAAGTTATTTGGGATTTGTCTTGATTTTCAGTTGACCTGCGATGTTTCTCTTTTGTATTTCAAAGAAGTGAATGAAATATTATTTATTTTAACAAAAATAAAGTCTCGCAAAAGCAAATATGAATATAAAAAGGAAGAAAACATGAAAGTGTCCGTTTATTGATCTAGATTATATAAATTGGTTCGTAGCTACTCAGGGTGCGAATGACAACCATTCGAGCACTATTTTTTGCCAGAAATAGATTTTTCTATTTCTATTCCATGGACGAGTTTCTAAGTAGAGATACATGTTTGATAACACATGAAATTTATGTTCCTAGAACAGAAATTCATTTGATAACAGTATAGAACTTCTACGGTTGGGTGACCGGCGAATCGGAGATCAAAGACCGGCGACTGGCGGAGGGCAGCCGGAGAGGCGGGTGAACGGCAGCAAGGATGACAACTGGCGAACAATGACTGACGGAAGGTGGCGGGCGAACGGCAACCAGGGATGAGAGGTCGGCGGCCGGTGAACGATAATCAGCATTGTTTGGCCCATTCAGCACGTCCTAGGCCGGCCTTGACTGGTTCTCATGACTGGTGGGCATGTTAGGATAGTTCAGGCTTGCTTAGTGATCGAATTTGAGTTCGAGAAAGGGACAAATGCTCATTGTCTAGGCTGGACAACAAGCGTCCAAGCTTTGTTCTAGGTCTCGTGGTGCACCACGAGTGATCCTAGACCTTGAGGGTGCGCATGACAACAATTCTATTTTTCTATTATTGGAAGCAAGTTTAGAACAAAAATTCGTTTGGTAATGCAATCTGATTTTTCTATTTCAGGGACAATTTTTTGCCAAGAAATAGGTTTGGAACAAAAATAAGAAGTAGAAGTTTTATACTTATGGAATAGAAACAGAAATAAGAATTCTTCTTATTGGTCACTCTCTTTCTCTCGTGTGCGGTCTCCCTCTCGCTTGCGTCCCTGCCGTCATTTGTCGGTCGCGAGCCGCCGATCGTAGTCTGCCAGTCTCCAGCCACCCTCCGCCGACCACGGGTCTCCGGTCCACCGGTCGCTAGCTGAGACCGCTGTAGAAATTTATGCTTATTACACGAATTTCTATTCCTTGAACGGAAATTTTGTGTCGTTACCAAACGCGTGTCTCTGCTCAGAAACTCGTCCAGAAAATAGAAATAGATTTTTTTATTTCCGGCCAGATATAGATCTCGGGAAGAAAAGGGTTGTCATTCCTAACCATAGCCGATTCTCTTCAAAATTTCTTGGTCAGATAATCCCCATCGTCAATTGACTAGCAGCTTCTTGAATCATGTCGGGTCTGTCGGGTGTTTATCTTTAGAAAAGATTCGAATAATTCCTCTTCTATCGTGGCCAAAACTCTATCTTTAGATTCAACCGAAGATAGACCTCACATATTCATCCATTTTATCCTCAAACTTTGGATTATGGCCAACCCCCAACTCCTTGGATTTGCAATCTATTTTGTCCCCATTTCGGCCAACTCCCGCAATCTTCGAGTCCTATTCAGTTCCAACAATATGACCAACTCCCACAATCCTAGAGTTGTGTCCAATCCCACGTTCTTGGATTTGAAGCCAATCCGACAATCTCAGAGTCGCAATCGAAATCATGTTCAAATGACTTGTAATTTTTGGCCGATGTAAGGGAAAATGTGTTGAAATAGTTTGTTATCGTAAAGAGGTTACTCTTGAATAAGAGAGGATGTGACTCTTGAATGAAAAGAGGTGACTCTTCGTTACGAAAGATAGGTTACTAGCAGTTGTGAAAGGAAATTATTTTAAATGTGAAAAGTGGTGATGGTTGGGGATAAGATACCTATTCCCAAGAGTTGTATTGATTTGGTATCTTTGAATGGGGACCAAATCATACGTTATTGATAATGATCACAACTGTTCATAACTTCACAAGTATATAACTCTCTTCTTCTTCTCTTTTCACATACACAACTTTGACAACGCATTCAATGTGAAATTTTTAAGAGAGAGATTGAGTAATTGCTGAACTCGTTTTCTCTGCGGCTTTGGTGTATATCCTAGAGGTATATTTGTTCTAAACCCGACAGCAACAATAGTGGGGGCAAATAATACCTTAAGGATAGTGATCGTCATCACGCATCGAAGTATCAAGGATCTGTTTCTACTCTCTATCTTCATCAGATTCTCAAGTTTACCCCCAACAAAAAGAAAAACTTCCGAAATTTCCAAAGAGGCCAAACTCATGTGGGAGCGGTCCTGGAAATTCAGATGAGTTTAAGGCCCCCTCACCTCTGGTGTGTTGGGCCGTCTATTGGGTTAATGAAGATGAAATTCGTGGTAAGACCAATGTCGTATTTGGTGCGAATCTAAATGCAGCAAGAAATGCAAATGCAGGACTAGAGGGTCAAATTTTGTCGATATCAAAGAGTTCTTTTTTTTTTGGTCGAACGATATCAAAGAGTTCAATCCCTCCTACGAAATAAATGAAAAAGTTTCCAAGCGAAAATTAGGTTGCAACGGAATATTTATGTCAGAAGTGCAAAGTGTCAGAAAACTCTCTTCATCTGCTCAATCATTTCTTTACTCTAATATATGACCGGTGCTTGCTCAAATTACAGTAATAGAGAATAAGTTCATAAGAAAAAAAAGCACGAAGGAAGCTTGAAATGTTATGGGTGTAGGAGAAACGGCTCGAGTGAAAAAATGTTATTTAAAATGGATGTGGGCAGTTTTGTCTTTTAGTAAATTGAAACAAAAGAAAACGGAGGAAAAAAAGAGGAAGAAATAAAATTAAATCAAGAGTGGGATCCACAAGGGATAACGTAGTCAAATCAACAAAATAGGGGGTGTCACTAACCAATAAGGGGGTGAAAATAGCACGAGTTTTTTTTTATTCACTAAAAGCTTAAATAAGAGAAGCACTGTATTGTTAAAAAGAAAAGAAAAGAAAAGCATGTATTGGAACTTTCATTAGAATTAGAAGCAGATAACTTAAGATCTTGTTAATCCATTTAGTCATTTTTCTCTCTTTCAATGAAATTATGAGAATCGAAATTGATTATTCTAAGAAATAGTTATTTCCTTAGCTTCGGGCAAGGGTTTTTTTCTCTTAAGTGATAAAAGCGCCCTTGAAACTTTGTTAAGAAGTAGGGGTGAGAAAGAAAAATCGACCGGATCGGATCGACTATTTCTTTAATTTTTATTTTTATCTTTAAAAAATTATTTAAAGAAATCATTTAAATTTTAATTATTATGGGTACTTCTACATATTTTAATTTGCATATGTGTTTCAAGCACATGGAACCGGTTCCGCTGAATTGTCCCATCCGTTCCTCCGGTCCAATCCCCGATTTCGAGATGGGATCGGACCGAACCGGACCGAGAACCAATCATCCTTCTTAAGAAGGTAAGGGTGCGCATGGCGACACTTCTGGAGGTGGATTTCTGCTCCAGAAGTGCTTATGGAGCAGAAATCCGTTTGGTAATGTAACTTTTGATGTAGAAATCCGTTTGGTAAAATTTTTTACTTTTGAAGAGAATTTTCACTTCTGAAGTTGTTTTTCCCCCAATTTGAGATACTTCTTTGACAAAAAAAAAAACTCAAAAAGTACTTATCGCCTTAACCTCTTTTCATTTTTCATTACGCCATCATCCTCTTTTAGACCATGCCCGTCTCTGTCTCTGCCGCCGCCCGCGACCATCGCCACCCACCTCCCTCTACCGCCAACCGCCTCCCATTGCTGCTTGCAACCACCGCCCACAGCCGACCGTCGCCCGCTACTACCGTCACCCGCCGCCAACCACCGACCTCCGCCCATCGCCGCCCGCGACCACAGTAAACCACCGCCGCCGCTGACCATCGCCCATTGCTGCCAACTGCCGACCGCCGTCGCCGCTGACCACCGCGCCGCCCTCTGCAGCAGTCTACCTCTGACCTCCGCCGATTGCCACCGCCGAGTGGCCGTTTTCTGCCGTCGGAGTAAAAAATAAATAATATAATTTTATTTTTAAAAAGTAAATAATTTTTTTAATAATAAAAATTATTTTTAAAGAAATTTAAAAAGTTTAAAAATAAAGTAGAAATTTTTCGCCCGCCGATAATAATTTTTGATAGAAGATTTTGTGTTAATAATATTTCAGAAGTAAAAATTTTCAATCGTTATCAAACGAATTTCTCTAATCAGAAATCAACTTCTGCTTCTAAGAAGAAATAGAAAAATTAACTTTTATGTCCTGTTTTTTTTCTCTCGCAATAGTGCTTTTCCTTTACAATTCTCGGCCAGAAGTTGATTTGTGAAGCAGAAGTGTTGCTGTGCACGCGCCCTGTGCACGCGCCCTAAGAGATTGCTTGAACTTTTCTGTCCTCCTTTTTTCTCTCGCAACAGTGCTTTTCCTTTACAATTCCCAACATCATCTTGGTTATATTCTTACTCGTATGTCTTTGCAGTCATTGATGGCAAGAAATAGAATCAACCCCATCAATACTGTGAACCAAATTAGCCATGGATTAACAAATCGTATTCCCCACGAAATCATGCATCAAATCCATCTCCAATGTAATTAAATCCCAAGCTGTTTTATTCCGAACTAAATCCTAAGCGATGCATTGTCCAGAAACGGATCAGGTATACGAACAGCCAAGAAGTATAAAGCTCTCCGATGAGATTGTCGAGTTAGTTTAGATTCAGTACAAAGGAGGAGAAAAGAACAGAGAAGCGAAGTTGCCATGTCCGGCCATCTGTGCAGGGGCCCGACAAAACCTCGTGCATCACCGGTGGAGGTGTCCGACGATCCCCATCGTACTCTCCCGTTGAATACGGGGAGCAGGAAGGAGACTACATGAGATAATGGACAGCTGACGGGAAGGTTGTTACCCAAACCCGGGATCAGTGTCCAGAGCTTTTAAGTGCACACTTCGAAGATAGTAGTAATGACACGACGGCGGCGGCGGCGGCGGAAGGTTCCGATCGTACCAACCGGAAAAATCGTTCGACTTTCTGGGTTTAAGACAAAGGTTGGACGATTTGATTTGTATTTCCTCTTTTTTTTTTTTTTTTACAAAGCTGGTAGACAGAAATTGAAAAAAGAAATGGGAAAAGAAAAGAAAATGCGTACTTTTAAGAGCAAAACAGCATTTGCGATAGGAGATATATTCACTAGCAGTCCTAAAACTTATCACGAAAGTACAATTAAGTCCTAAAACTTATCAAATTAGTACAATCGAGTCTTTCCGTTAACTCCGTTCATTTTGGCTAAGAGGAAAATGCTGACATGGCTTTTTAAAATATTTTCTCTCCTACGTGGCGATACATGGCTAAAACGACATCGTTTTAGCCCAAATCTGATTTTTGATATAATTTTTACTTAAATTATTTAAAAAATAAGCTAAAAAAAACAAACAAAAAAAAACGCAGCAGAAGAAGAACGCAGAACCAGCGGCTGAGGGCTGAAAGCTCTCCCCGCCGCCGCCCACCACCAGCGGAAAGGGCCGGCAATGGTGGGGAAGTGGTCGGTGGGGGTCGGCGGACCCCGACCAGGGGCCGGCTGGCCCTCGTCCAGATCTCGGCGAGGGTCGCAGCACTCACCCAGATCTGGCCAAGGGCTGCCCGTGGCAAATCAGCGGACTCCACAGAATGGATCACGCTTTGAACTTCCACACCTTTCACCTTGGCTTTTAGAATTCCCAGACTCATGCTTTTGCATAGTATCTGTCCTGAAAGTTGCATTTTTTCAACAGTAACCTCTTCAGGAAAGTAGGAGTCAAAATGGGCAACCTCTGTTTTAGACGCGGGTACGGAGGATTCTACTGTTGTTTCGCATCGTTGGTTCGTGGATCGCGATTTGATAGATAGAGTTATCGTCGGGTCGAAATTGTACAGAAGCCGACGAGGCCTCGTTGCGAATGGATTTACATGTGAATCTGAGAAAAACTTGAAGCGAAGTGGGTGGTCTTGAGATCTTTGGTCAGGCTTCTGAGTATGATTTGGTCCGACTCGGTCACATCTTGGGTCGCCGGCCCTTGCCCGCCGTCGGCGAGGGTCGCCGGGCCCCGCCCCCCACCATCGCCAGCCCTTTCCGGCGGTGGTGGGGCGGCTCAGCTCTGTTCTGCGTTCTTCTCCTGCGCCTTTTTTTTTTTATTTTAAATTTTGTTAAAATTTTAGCTTATTTTTTTAAATTAAATTAATTAAATTGATATTAAAAATCAGATTTAGGCCAAAACGACGTCATTTTAACCACGTCATCGTTAAGCAAGAGAGTGATAATATTTTAAAAAGCCATGTCAACATTTTTCATTAGCCAAAATGGACAGAGTTAACGAAAGGACTCGATTGTATCAATTTGATAAATTTTAAGATTCGAAAATATTTTCTTGACAAATTTTAGGGATTAATTGTACTTCCTTGACAAATTTGATAACTTCTAGTCATCATATCTCTTTGCGATAGCGACCGAACGCGGTGCGACCAGGACCCGAAAAAGGCGAAGCGGTCAAGTAAAACTAGAAACGCGCCGTGACGTGACGGCGATCGCGAAAGGACGGAAATACCCTCCCCCGGGATCAGAATTCAATTGAAGCCGTTGGACGGACGTCACCGAACACGTAACGGCTTGTTTTGACGGTGTCCCGTCTTCTTCACAAAGAAGCGCTCTCTCTCTCTCTCTCATCCACCCTCTAAATTTCCGCAGGAAAAATCGTATCATTGCAATCCTCTTCGCTGTTCAATCTCTCTCTCTCTCTCTCTCTCTCTCAAAGAAGAAAAGCGCGTCCGTCACCTGCTCGGGCAAAAATCTACTTTCTCCGGCTGAAAAGCGACCACCACCGTCCACCCACCGATCTGCGCGGTAGGGTTCTGACTCTCTCTTCTCGCTCCCTCTTCTTTTCCATTTTTGTCTGTATAATCCGGATGGGAGATCGATTGCCTGCTTTTCTCGGTGATCTCTGGTTTTGGATCTGCTCTTTCCCCTTTTGGCCGAGGGTCTCGTTCCGCGGTTAGAGCGACTCCCAGGCGTTTTTGCTCAGTTAGGTTTCCCGTGCATTTGTGTGGTGGAATGAGGGTTTTCCCTTTTTTCTTGCTTTTGATGTAGATTGATTTTGGGGGAAGATGAGCGATCACGTGGTGCTGTCCCTGGACCGGCTCGTGCGGCCGGTGCCGGCGAGGGATGAGGCCGAGGCTTCGTCGTCGTCGTCGTCGACCGAGGGCGGCGAGGCGGCCGAGGTGGAGGGGAATGAGGAGGAGCCTCTGATTCAGACGGCCGAGTGTCGCATTTGCCAGGATGAGGACAGCGTGAGCAACTTGGAGTCTCCCTGTGCCTGCAGCGGCAGTCTCAAGGTACAATGCTCATGTTACTTTATGATTGCATTGTTGTTCGGAGGTCAAATTTTGTTGAAGACATATTGTTGGTGTACATGTATTTTCGTCTCTGCGCGGGAGGCATGCTTCGTACTGCTTTTCTTCCCTCTCTTCAATTCGATTTCAAGGTTGAGGAATTCTCTCCGCTGTTTCCTAGTTTTCTAGAAACTGGAACAAAAAATTACAGTTTTCTTTTCCCCTCAAAGGGATTAGGGTTGTCGCATTTTCTGCCTTGATCTGAGAAGGGAAAAATTTGTGGTGATCAACTGATGTAGGAAGTTTAGGCTGTGTTTGGTTTGCAGAAGTTTTTCAATTTCTCTTTTTCTGTTTTCCTTTTGATTTGAGAATGAAAATAGACTAGAAAATGCGTTTGCAAAAACTGTGAAATATTTTTCAATCAGGAAAACAGACCAGAATAAATGATGTTCTTTTGGAAAAACCTGCCTGTGGAGGAATACTTCCTAGGGATAAGAGAACAGAGGGCTAAAGGGAGAGCCGAAAAGCATCTTTCTAGTCCAATCCTGCATAAATCTCAAATTCTGTTCAGTTGATTTTAAAAGCAAAAGTTATGAGCTGAAAATTACCTAGTGATGTTCTCATTCTATTCATTCTGATTGGAATGTCGAAAGGAAAACATCTTTTGCAAATTTTGCTGGATCACGAACATATTTTTATTATTTTCATTATTAAAGGGTATGATTTCGCATACGTAAAGATATTGTGTCATATGCTAGATTTCCTTTAGTAACAGTGTATGTGCTTTCCAGTTTGCTCATAGGAAGTGTGTCCAGCACTGGTGCAATGAGAAAGGCGATATAACATGCGAGATTTGTCATCAGGTATGCTTCGGGTCAACATTGCTTGTTGTCGTGCTATGAATTTTGTGAAATTTATGCTATTAATTGCACAGCTAAAATCCCACTAAAGGACATCATACATCAGTTTGTGATGCATTCAACTGGAAGGTTTTATTTCTACAAATTGGGCAGTGTAAGCTGTCATCTTGTTATTCAGAAAGATCTGATAGAACAGATTCACATGTAGTCAGTCACATGCTTTTCTGTGTTCAAAGAACTTGTTTCCAATATTTGTAATCCCAACTTAGGGAAAAGATAAATATTGCTCGAGTTTTGCCTTTTGTCTGTCAGTGTCATCATAGATGGAATCTAACCCCTTTTTGCATCTGTTAAACAGCAATTTCAGCCCAATTATACCGCCCCGCCTCGTCCACCTGAAGACACCACAATCGATATTGGGTAAGTTTATTTTGTAATTTTCTTTGCAAACGAAATTGGAGCTAGATTCCATTTCTTTAAACTTTTGAAAAAGCGACAAACAAAATGTATTTCTTTAAAACTTAGAAAATGAAATTATTTAGCGCAACGAAGGATTTTTTTAAGCTAATACAGACCATTCTCTTAGAAATTTACTTCTTGCATTTCTGCCAGTCCTCTTTTTCTTTAACTATCTGTGGACTTTCTTTTCAGTGAAGTCTGGACAATATCTGGAGCTTCACTGGACCTGCGAGATCCTCGTCTCGCACTTGCAGAGGCAGAGCGTCACTTTTTGGAAACTGATTATGATGAGTATGCTGCCTCAAATGCCAGTGGAGCTGCTTTCTGCCGCTCAGCTGCTTTAATTGTGAGCGCTTATATTTTTTAATCACGTAGACTATATTTTTGCTTCCTTAGATTCTCATCCTGTACAACTGTATTACTGATATTTTGGGAAGAACATAGGCCTTATTATTGTGCTTGCTCTAAAGTCTGTCGTAATTTTGTGACTGTGGTTCTTGGCAGTTAATGGGCCTTCTGCTTCTGCGGCATGCATTGACCATTCCTGATGATGATGGTGGAGATGACGATGCATCAATTTATTTCTCTGTAAGCTAATCTTAAACACTCTTATAGCTTCTTGATTCCTCTTGTAGTTATAGCCACAAAATGATATCTGGCTCAACCAATTCATCCTTTTCAGCTCTTCTTACTCCGGGCTGCTGGGTTTCTTTTGCCCTGCTACATAATGGCCTGGGCTATCAGTATCTTGCAGCGCCGCAGGCAGAGACAGGCAAGTCTCTTCTTCATCCTCTTGTTGTGTTGGTTTTCTGCAGGATTTAACCCTCTTTAACTAATTGTAGTATGTTGTCATCAGGGAGTATAGTTAAACAGAACAAATGATCCGGTAGTATGTTGTCATCTGGGAGTATAGTTAAACAGAACAAATGATCCGGTAAATCCTTAAAGTGATGGTTATCGCGGGGTAGACATGGCAGACTGTAGTAGAACTTGGCAATGTCTAAAGAACCAACTAGTTAGTGTTGAGCTAGTTTTTTTATATTGCATTTTGTATTCTGTGGTGAAGCAGGAGGCTGCAGCATTGGCAGCAAGGCGAGTTGCTTTTGTACTCCAATCTGGCCAACATAGGGGATTGCATTTCACGATAGCACCAGTAACCCCAGTAACGGCTCACGAAGAACCTGTTTGATCTGTATTGTGAATTGCAGCACTATTGGCTACCAATTCACGTGCAGTGAAGAATGCAAAGGAGCTTCTCCAGCCCATCGAATATGTATGCATATGTGTTTCACTAATTTCTGGAAGTGATTATATACTGGGAAAGCCCTGTTAGATAAGATGCCTCTCTCGGTTTCTCCTTCTTGTAATTATACTTTTTCATTTTGCATTGTTTGGCATCAGCCTTTAGTGGCTCATGGAAAACTTCTCAGGTTGTGTACCCAAATACTATTTTCCCATTAACGAGTTGTCCCTTTCTTTAGAAAGTTATGTTGGCAGATCTGATTGTGGCTCATTTCTATTTTAAGTGCTTTCTTTGAAAGCTGGGCCTATTTCTGGAATCACGAAATTCTTGGTTCTTGATCCTAGTCAGTCTGATACTGGAAGAAAGAATTGAAGCTTTAAGAACTACTGTTTCACTATTTTTCTGCCGTAAACTAATTCTTCATCTTAAAGAAGGGGCTTCTGAAATACTTTGGTTCGTAGAGAGCAAAATCTTACTTGAGGAGGCACTAAGCAGAAGCAAAATCAGAGTGATGAGACTCAGTCACATGTCCTACTACTAGCAAACATCGGCGAGACATGGGCGGCTCGCCGGGGCGTGGGGTGTCTTACGTAAAAGCAACTAGAAGTACTTCATGCTCTGAGGCAGGAATTATGCATGGCTTCCCTCAAAAGAGAGGGGGAGAAGAGATTGCCGCCAAGATCTTCATGATGGGTCACCCTTTACAATTGCAGGTTATCGAGACCGATGTGTTAGAAGCTATAGGACGAACGAACTTGAACTAAACATAGGATGGACAAACTTGAAATGTGCTTTATCCACATGTGAGCATGACTTGTCGTCCTTACCGTTTAAGCAAACATGCACACCAAGTATGAACTCCAGCAGCATTCGGACTTTGAAAGAGGGCGTTCAAAGATGGGGGTTTGACTCTCTGTTGCTTCTCTTCTTTTGATGGCTCTGTGACGCTTTCTTCTTGGTTTTCCTCTTCCCGCAGATTCGGTCATTGCATTTGCAGGTAAGACTGTCTCGGGTGGACCAACTCAAATCAATAAGCTCTAGAATAGTCCCCCTCTTTAAGACCGACCTACCTCGAGAATCTACAGATGTTACAGCCTTCTCCTTTTCATTTCTCCTTTTGCATTCCTGTAGAGTCGATTGAAATGATTTCGAAATACCAAGATAGAACCAGATGGGTAGTGGGTTAGAGACGCAGGAAGTCCACTTCAATAACGGAGATTGATATGGTCTGTGATGAATCATCGTAAAGCAAGAAGCTCGCTCAAAGGGAGTGATCCTTTTCTTCAATTTTAGTCGCGGAAAGAAAATAACGATCGATGCATGAGAAAAGCGGGATAATTATCAAAAAAGTTATAAATCTACTGTATTGTGTCAATTCAGTCTTAAACATTTCGATTATGTCATTTTACTCCTAAACATTTTTCCGTCTTGTTAATTGAATCCATCCGGCCAATTTTGGCTAGAAATATCTAACGTGGACGCCGGTCATCCTACGTGGCATGGCAGACGCTAATTTGGACTTTTTTTCTTTTCTTTTCTTCTCTTTAGGTTTTTTTTTTTTTTTTTTTTTGGGACTGAGGGCTGGCAAGGGTTGTCAGTCAACCCTCACTGGCATTAGGCGAGAGCCGACGAGGGCCGTGACACCCTCGCCCAATGCCGATGAGGGTGGTCAGCCCTCGTTGCTGCCGGGGACCCTTGCCGATCCTCCCTCAGTTCAAAAAGAAAAGTAAAGAGAAGAAAATGAAAAAAGGAAAACAAATCAAAATCCAAAAAATTATTAAGGTATATTAAAAATGTCCACCACGTCAGTGTCGATTGTGCTCCGCAGGACAGCTGTTTATGTCAGCGATTTTTGGCCATAATTGACAAAACGTGAAAATGTTTAGGACTAAATTAACACAGTTGAAACGTTTAAAATTGAATTGGCACAAATGCAATAGATTTAGTACTTTTTTGGAAAATTTTCCCCGAGAAAAGCTTTCACTTTTCACCTTTCCTTCTCCTTACAATAACAAGAGAAACGTCTCGTTCGCTCTCTTTGAAGTTTTAGTCCCGTTAGACTAGATGAAATGATAATCGAGTACCATTCCAAAGAATTCAAACCACACGAGGGTGCGATAGCGGAACCTAGCTGTGAAATAGTTAGCGCACCCTCGTCCTACCATCATATATTTTGCGGAAAGATCTGCAGTTTCTCCCTAATTAAGCTGGCGACATGCAGATTATTGGGCATGGCTAGATTTTGGAACTCTTAGAGCTGGTTGGCATTCACAACAGATGACTTCAGGCCCCAAACAAAAGAGGAATCACAAGATATGAGTCGAACAGCAAAAAAAAAAATTCTTATTCCTCTATCTGGAGAGATCACCAAAGCCACCTAAAAACACTAAAATGTTGAGATTTGTGATGGGATTTCGATACATAAAATATCGCAACAAGTCACTTGGACTCTTTCTGCGTCAATTGGTGAAGAAAAAGCAGAGAGAATCAGAACATAAGAGACCCATTTAGGAGGTGCTCGTGTTGCTTGGACCAGAACTACTGACCTTTCACCCTTCACCCTTGCATGAAATCCTGCAACCCACATTCAGGAAAAGTGGGGCTACTTATGCTTTCGAATGTTCCCGGTTGCATGTAAGACGGAATATCATATTCAAAGTATTGCTGACAGTACAGGAGGAACATATAAAGAGATTGCATCCATCATTAAAGTGTAAACAGGAAGAGAATTGAAGGAAACAGAGTAGGAACTTTGTGTTGCAATATATATGTTCCAAGCAGTCCAGAAACCAGAGAGCATAAAGAATTTTTCGTTTCTTTTCAATGCTGTTCTATCTCCCTATACCATCCCATTTTGATTCTCAATAATGTCTTGCTTGACACTGCAGTATGACCCCACTTCATCAGATATAAACATAACACACTACCCTTCCTTGATAAAAAGATATTTCAATCACCAGAATACATCATCAGTAACCTATGAAAACTGATCCAAGATATGACTCTGTGTCAGCTAATGTCAACCTCAGTGTTTACAAACACATGCTCTTCATCCTAGGAAAAAACATCCAAGATATAAGTCTGTGTCGGCAAAAATATCAACCTGAGTGTTCTTTAAGACATCCTTTTGTAAGAGAGAAAAAGAAAGCCTTATATACAGATTTCAAGCAGATTTGAGTTCCCTCTTTATAAAAATTCCCCGGCGCACCTTACCTATGTGGCAACGTGAGTATTGTCTAAGAGGCATTTGGCCCTTCGCCAAAATATCAAATCAAGAGAATAACAGATAGATTAGGAAATAATGAAGAAAGATGCTTGGCTTCCCCAGGGTAATGTTCCAAGAAACTTTATTCATACTTACCCGGATTCCCCATAGAGCGGCCTCAATATGCTGATTTGCTATGATTGCAGCCTTGCAGGCACGCTAAAGATTTTTAAGTGATCTGAATTCCCTCGAGCTGTTAGGGGCCCCTCCGTACTTTATGCTATTAAGTGCAAACCCACTGCTAGATAAACCAAAGGCTTGTATCTGCAGGAGAAAGAAGAGGACTAGGGGTCTCCAAATCACCTACGCTCTTGATATTACAGAAAGCAAAGAGAGTTCTCGTGCCTTTCTTTCTTCTCTTTCCGCAAACCGCCATCATGGGCTTCATCTTAAACAGAGCCCTCATACTGCTCGTATTCATCTTCTTCTTAGCATCGGACCCGGATAAAGTCCATGGCGTAAGAACTGTAGAGCTCGGTTTCAGGAGGGAGCAAGAAGATCAGGGAAAATCACCTCAGAGTCGACGCAGTTTGAAGACTACTAGCACGGTGGGCATGAACACAAGGAAATCTCCAAGCGTGACGACGACATCTGATCCTAACATGTCGAGCAAAAGACGGGTCCGAAGAGGAGCGGATCCCATCCACAACAGGTCCTAAAATCTGTTAGAGCTTGTTCCTTTCGACCCGAAGAAAAAGTCGAGCAAGTTAACTTGACAGATTGGAAGAAAGAGTTTCCTCGGAGATGTGAAGGCTAGCATTTATAATTATCCTGCCTATAAAGGGAGGCTTTGTGAAGGTTGATTTGTTTCTCGGAATATTTTCTTGTTGTCATATATTGTCATAAAGCAACTTGTACAGGCAAGCTAAGCTTTTGTAGGATTTGTATTGAGAGTAAACCATCACATCTCAGTTCTGCAAGCATCATAGACCCAAGAGAGGGTCCAGCTTAGAACATGGTGCAAATTCTTCTTCTTCCTTCTTCTTCTTCTTCTCTAAGCAGGGGATGGTGAGAGATAGACAAAGGGAATATCGCAAGCTCTGTTCCTTAAGATGTTTCGAGCCTGGGGAGAGAACCTAGTTTTTTGCTACTAGTTCCTCATTTCTGGTTTTTCTGCTAGAAGAATGACATCATATCTTAGGAGGTAAAAACTTTCTGCTCAATTAGCAGTACCTCTTAACAGGAGTCCCTTGAAGAGCCTAGCTGAGCTTTAGTTTTAACTTCGGTTATGTCATCCTAGAGGAGCACATCGAGGCAATTATACAACATATAATTTGAACTTCCTCTTGTCATCTCAGTCAACGATCTCAGTGCCTTCAGAATTAACTGTCACAGCTCATACAACAGGCAATCATATTCTAAAATTTACCACTATTCCAGGTAACTCCTCCACCTCATAAACTCGGTAAATTTGGCTTCGCTTTGCGCCTTTTGTTCGATTATGACAAATAACCACTTTGCTTGTTCGATTATGAGAAATAACCACTTTGCTGGAGATTTATAGCATCGCTCAAGTAAATACTGAACGAGATCGTAGAAACATCAGCTTGTGAAGGTGAAAATTACAAGATGAGGTCGATGAGAAAAGACCAGAGCACCTGCTAAAACAACTCCTATCAGCGATGAGTAAACCATCTCAGCCCCGTAACTTCGGGAGAAGGGGTGCCTCCTCACAAAGGGGGTCGCATGGTCCAAAAACCTATGCACAAAATGTCCCATAAACAGTATAATATTCACTTTGTAAACATAGTAGCCAGGCTGCAATCAACTCTTGAGACATATGAGACAGCAAATGTTAAATATCTTTTATATATTCAGACTAGAAAGGTTAATCACATCGTCCGCATCTTCTCGAGTCTCATCACTACAGAACTCGCAAGATAATTTAGGAGGAGTTAAATGCAGGCAGTGTTCTATTCTATTTTCCATCCAGGCTAATCTCCTCTCAAAATTCAATACACCCATGTGCATACATCTAATCTCAACCTGAGCTACTCTAGCACAAGCACGAAGCAATATGTAATAATCAGCATGGGCAACATAAGCTAATGCACCGTGGTCCCTCTTCCTAACATAATGAAGATAATCAAGTCTCTTGATCTTTACCCTTGGGGGAATGTAGAAGAACCTATTCTCTTCCATGTCTAATTTCAGCTGTCTAATGGCTCTGTCTTGGTAACTTTCTGAAGATAGGCGATTGCTAGGTTTCATATTATCATCTGCTAATGAACTCTGAGAAGAAGCATCGTCATCTGTGCTGTCCAAAAGGCTTTTATTGGTGTCAGAAGTTCCACCATTACGCCTTTTGTTGCCTATAAACGAATTCTTTGAACATCCATTAACATTATCTCCAGGCCTCTTTTGGTTCAAAGCATCATCAAAGTGAAGCCCCGGCCTTTCCATTTGTCCACCATCCTGAAATCAATCACAAATCCCCTTGGATAAGATTAAAGGTAAGAGTATCACATACCAGGACAGGCTTCTATCATGGAACTGTAAAAATTAACTTCACAATCAAAGGAAGAAGTGATGATGCAATTATATCGTATTTTACCT
The DNA here is from genome assembly GCA_029784005.1 of Lenwebbia sp. NSW1173648. Classification (NCBI taxonomy): domain Eukaryota; kingdom Viridiplantae; phylum Streptophyta; class Magnoliopsida; order Myrtales; family Myrtaceae; genus Lenwebbia; species Lenwebbia sp. NSW1173648. Next base: position 7,737,701 of record JARCGZ010000011.1, read on the forward strand.
CGTTTTTCTGATAAAAATCCCATAGCTGCTTCATAACAACTTCTTCCCCGCAGTCCTCAAAAGATGGTTCTAGACCAGCAAAAACAACATCTTTGCAATACTGGAGATAGGTGGGCAAGTCTTTGCAGTACTCTGTCCACACAAAAAGATACAACACAAAAAGTACACTAATTATTCATTCATCCACATCAAAGCCCAAAAAACCTTTCAAAGCATGTTGTGATAGATAAAACATTTTAAAAAATTCTCTTAAGTTATCAAAATGCAATTAGGTACCATATGAGTCAGTGAAGTCATTGTATCGAGCATTGAGGTTTCGTAGAAGCTCCTTAGCATCAAGGTCGGACTTATCACCATCTGAGACTTCTGCTTCCAATCTTGTATCAAAATCATCCCCAGCACCAGAACAAAAACCAGAACCATTTCCAACATCTTCCTTCATTCTGGAACCGCCTGTGGTTTTAGTTCCAACTTGATCACTTGATGTTGAAGTCATATCTTGCTGATCAGTCAAGCTCTTCTCCCATTCTCCGAAACCATGTATGTTATAAAGAATTCTTATTGCTACCATGAGTATTGACATAACACATACACGAGTAGGAAGCCTCAACTCATTTGCCGACAACCATAGATCAGGAGGCATTGACCATTCCTGTATTCGGCATGCATGTAGAAAAATCTTCTCTGCTGGTAGGCATAGCTGATTGAGATAGCGGGAACAAATTGCGTAGAAGTTCACAGGCGGCAATTCCAAACCTATGGACAGAGCAATGGACGCTGCCATAGCTTCTACCTTCTGTGATGGAACTTCTTGAGGAGGCCTAAACATAAGATTGGAACTCAAAGGACAAGCAGCTGATGGTGGACCAATGTTCTTTTCTATGTCATGGAAAGCAGCAAAATATGGAAGCTTCCCTTCAACTGACCACTTGATTATGTCAGTAGGGAGGATTGGTTCCCTAGCAACATGACAAGCCAGAAAACAAATAGCTAAAGAACAAGATAATGGTATCTTTTTTCTCAAGGTCCTATACCATATTATCACTGCTCGTTTGCCATGCATATTGTGCGGTTCTGCACTGAACTTAGCACGAGGCCTAAAATCTTTTGGTTCCCCTGTCGCTAAATAGACAAACATTAAAATTCAGAATCAATTTAAGAGAATAGGGTAATTGAAACTTGAGAATCTGCAGATGAAGGTGTTTCCTCCAAAATGGACATTTTCTCATACCAACACCATCCATACTTAGAGGTGTGCATGTGAAAGAGAGCTGATTTTCAAAGTAAATCCAGCTAGCATGAATTTAATTGTCATTCACTCAATTTTACTGGAATTCTTTGTTGCAATCCAAATGGGCACTAATGCTAGCACATGGCCATTAACTGAACTACAGACTACCAAGTAGAGAGAGTGGTCGCTAAGCAAATAGACAATTATCTCCATATTTCACATCCTCTGACCAGTTTGAACTTTTTTAATCATCTAGAGCAGGGAAGCCTGTCTATGAGCGATTGAAATCCAACAACCATATCCACTTAGCAGCCAAAAGGAAAGGTCTTTGAACATGAATGAAAATAAGCATAAAACAAAAAGGTCTCTGGTGGAAAATTCATTTCTAATTCAAGCAAATTATTTACAGCAAGATATCCATGCTTACATGACACTATTGATATGAAGAAATATCTTAAAGGGCCATCCAAAGTATGCATCATATAAAAAGAAGGCATCCGGACCACTTTCATACTGGATTTCATACTTTTAGTCAGTGCTTCCAAGTTGATGCTGTGTCAATGGTCAATGGAATAAAACTAATCACTTCACTGCTTAGTAGAAAAAGCAAATGGACATTAAAGTTTCTCTGCACAACATTTTTCCACAAATACTTTCATTTCGCCAAATTTCAATTTTTAGCCAGCCTAAGCTTTGCCATTCGCCCTCGACCATTAGATTATGTGAACAGTAAATTTTCTCAGATTCATACTCCATACAAACTACCCATGCTAAATTACAGAGCCACGAAAGATTACAATGCAATGTTAAAGCTACAAGTCATTGATCATAGCTTGGACGACACGGATTCTTCAGGGCATGATTAAAATACATAAAGATGAAATCAGCGCACCTTCTGTCTGCATTTCGGACTCGTTAAAGGTCTCGTCCGCCCATTCGTCTGAGAAAACCCGAGTGCTTGCGACGAACCTCAGCCAAATCGGCCCAGCAATCCCACAAATCAGCGGTGTTGCGCCGAACTCCCTCACGAGAGCCTCGCACTGGAGCTGCACTATCGTCTGCAGCCCCATCACATACCTGATCCTCACCTCATTGTAGTAATCCTCATAGCCAAGCGCCCTCGGCCTGGCCGACTCCGAATCCCCAAAGTCCCGGGGGGCCGTCGGCCCGATTTCATCATAAGCCACGTCTACGTCCTTTTTGGGCGTCTTGAGATGTGGAGTTAGGGTTAGCTGGGACCACAGCTGGAATTGGGAGAGATTGGGCTCGGGCTTGACAGCGCGGTGGCGGCGGTGGCTGGCCTGGTAGAGGGCGCCGCGGGCGTCGCCGCCCTTGTCGACGAAATCCCCGTCGGCGACGCCGGTGTCGATGATGTCGTCGGCCTGGGAGCCGCAGTGAACGCAGTAGAAGAAGCCGTCGGAGCCGTCGGCAAAGCCGATGCCGCCGCAACCGTGGCACATGAAGTTGAGCGTCTCGCCTTCTTCTTCCATGGGAGGACTCCGACTTGACCACTCGGCGACTGAACGCGGGAAGGAGTCGAGAATTTCTTCCAACTGCCCAAGGCGAAGGCCGCGGGAACCAACGAGAAAAGAAGGGATGAAGGCATCATTGGTTTTTTATAAGTTCTATTAAAATTCGATAAGTCCTTCTTTTCTTTTTTATTTTCTTTCCTTTATTAAATTGGGTCTTGGGAAAATTCAAAAAAAAAAAACCCAAATGTCCTCATTTTCTCGAATGAAATTTGTGTCAAATAAAGGCTGAACTGTCCTCTTTATTTCAAAGAATAACCTGGCCAGGGATTTTTTGGTCTTTTTTACATTTTCTAATTTATTTTCTTTTTTTTCCCTTCCCCTCACCGGCGACCGTGGGCTGGGCAGCCTCGCCAGATCGGGCAAATCCCACGCGAATCCGGCCACCATTGAATTCCACGCAAATCCGGTCCACCGGCGTCGGGCGAGGGGCGCCCGCCCAGCCCAGGCGAGGGCGACCCTTGCCCGACGCCGGCAATGGCAACCATCGCCCGACGCTGGCCGAGGCCGGTGGTGGTGCGTCCGGAGCTGTTCGGGTACTGGAGACGGGCAGCCTCTGTTCCGTCCCGAGGTCCGTTTTTTCAAACGTAGTTTTCCTTTCTTCGCTGCCAAAACCACTGCACAGTCCTTGCTCGATGACACTCGGATTCGATCCTCAACTTGTGCGCAGATTTTTACGGGAATTGGACCGACACCCGACCCAGCTGCACTCCCTCTGCTTCCCCCACAGTCCAAGATTCTCTCTCTCTATATCTCTCTCTACAAAGTCCCTTTCATCACCCCCGAAGAACTGTAGCCGGGCCTAGCTTGGGCCGGCGTCGGGTGAGGGCGAGGGTCGCCCTCTCCTGGGTTGGGCGGGCGACCCTTGCCCGCCACCGCAGCATCGACGCGTAGACAGAGACCGACCCAAAAGGGAGATCGCTCCGGGCGAGGCATCGGATCATGTTTTTGGAGGCGAAAACAGATGGGGGCTCGATGCTGCGGTAGAGGGAGAGGTGGAGAAGGAGGTGGCCCAGGAGGTGGTTCTTGTTCTTGACGGCGGCGGCGTGGCCGGAGAGGACGATGATCCGAGCATGGGCTTGCTTGATCTGCGCGAGGGAAGGGCGTGGCGGGAGAGTGAGGAGAGAGAGCGGTGGTGGGTGAGATTCGATGAAAATGGAAAAAGAGAAGGAAAAAAGAAAAGAAGAAAAAGGAAAAAAAGGAAAGGAAAATGAGAAAAAATCAGAAAATGTAAAAAAACGAAAATATCCATACAGAGGCTCTTCTGTGAAACAAATAGGTTATTTTAGGCCTTTATTTGAAGCAAAGTCCACTTCAAGCCATTATTTGAAAAAATAAAGGCACTTGAGACCCTTTTTTTGAAATTTTCCCTTGGGCCTTTCAATGATGTGCATTTTTTTTTAGGTTAACATAAATAAAATGTCGTATTGTCGGGCTAGGATTTACAAGCCCGAAATCAAGCTCAGAACCCGAACAAGCGTGACCTAAAATTTTCGAACTTGTTTGGTTTGGGCTAGGCTTAGCTCTAAATTCTAATTTTTTTTTTGAAAGACTGAAGTGCCGTCATTTTCTCAAACAATGATCTGAAGTTGATCTTATTTTAGAGAATGGCTTAAAGTGCTCTCGTTATTTCAAAGAATGGCTTGAAGTGCCTCATTATTTCAAAGAAAGGCCTAGCCAAGGGTATTTTCGCTATTTTACATTTTCTGATTTTTTTTCCCTTTTTTCTTTTTTCATTTCATTTTTGCTATCTCTTTTTTTTTTTCTCTGTTGGGGCCAGCGAGGGCCCGACGACCCTCACCGGCCACTGGGCGACGCTGAGGGAGGCCTCACCTAGGGGAGGCCGCTGAAAGGAAGGGGAAAAAACAGGAAAGACTAAAAGAATAAAAGAAAAAAGGAAAAATTTCAGGAAATGTCAAATGACGAAAATACCCTTGGTCGGGTCCTTATTTGAAATTTTCTCAAATTTTTAATATTAAATAAGTCACTCTTTCACTTTTCTTTTCTTTTTTTGGTCAGAAGTAACTTTTTCACTTGTAAGTTTCATGTTTTCAAGAATAACATAATTCAGTCAAACGTATAACAAAATAAATAACTCACTTGTAAATTTTAGGCTGGGCAGGGCTTTCGAATTTTCAATTTAAGCCCAACCCCATACTTTGAAAGATTACACATTACTTCCTTGAATTTTAAGATCGTTGCACAGTAATCCTGAACTTTAAAAAGTTACCAATTGCCCTCCTGAACTGTAATATTTCTTGTAGTCTCTAATTTTATTTTATTTTTTTTGAAAACTCACCTCTAGGGCCTCGACTTTATTTGAGCTCGAGTAAGGGATGTTAGATCTCTCTTATTTTATAGAGACATAGAGAATGCGTACTTGGTGGGAGCAAACGAGTCGTGACGGCGAAGCCTTGGTGAAGACAACAATGGGTCAAGGCCGAGGCGGTGATGGCATGAGGTGGCACTGGGACAAGTGTGGTGGTGGGCACGCACGACGACGAAGGACAACGATTCTAATTCTCCGATTTTGTTCCTCAAAACAGAAAAAAGATGAGAAACATGTTTGGTAACGTAAATGATTCTGATTCTCAAATTCTTTGATTCTGTTCTAGGGAATAGATTTAGAGCAGAAACAAGAATAAAAAAAAAGTTGATTTTTTGTTCTAGAATCACTTTTGAGAAACAAGAACAACAAAGTGAGAATGCTCAGGAAAGGCTTTCACTTTGTTCCCTCGACCCAAACAGAAAGAACGAAGCCTCAGTGAAGAACACTCGATCAGCCAGCTCCCCTTGCTCGTTCGCCGCTCTAGTTACTCGACTAGCCAGCTCCACCACTGTCGTACGCTGCCGATTGTCGTTCATCGCCAGTCGCTGTCTCTGGCTGCAGGAGAAAAAAGAAAATAACATAGAAAATAAAATTAAAATAAGAAAATACGTTTTTATTAAATAAAACGTAATTTTTTTAAAAAAAATTAAAAAAATTCACTAGACTTGTATTACATGAAAGTGTTTTAGCAATATCATTTTTCTTAACAAATTTTAAGAAATAAAGATTTCGTGATTTGGTTAAATATAGATGTGTTTAAGTAATACGGGTTGGGTATCAGTTGGGTCGGGTATGGGTCGTTAGATTTGTACTGCATAAAAATGGGTCAAAAAGAGTTAAATGGATAGAACCATATTCAACCTACCCGACCCGACCATTTGACATCTCTACTCGTCGTTCAATTCCATGACTTTGTGTTTTCGACTTTTGTAATCTTATTTTTTTAAATACGTTGCAACATTAATGCTTATCGTAGCAAGCAATTTAAGTGCAAACTTCGTGGAGTAGTACCATTGAGCTTATGTTCAATCCGTGTATACATGATCAGCACCGTCATGGAGCAGTCCAGGGGTTATTCAAACTTCTTTCATAAGCTAATTTAAGTGCAAATTCGTGGCAAAAATTTAAGTACAAATTACCTATTGAGCTTACGTTATTTCTTAAGGATCTTGCATATGTCTTCATGTTCCACGAAATAAACAGACTAATTATGAATTATGCATGATCTGTATTCATTTTATTAGTAACGCTATATCAGTTGACTTTATAGTGATAAGACAAAATTATTTGACTTAAATAAAATTTTGAGAAGAGAAATTGTTCCCGCAAACAGAAATTTTGTGCAGTTACTAAACACATTTCTGTTATGAGAATATAAATTTTGTGCAGTTACCAAGCGCGTTCTGATTCTCTAAAACTCGTCCAGAGAACAGAATAAAAAAAATCAATTTTAAACAGTACATAATTGATTTTTTGGATTAGAATCGTTACCAAACGCACCCTAAGGGGGGTTAGAGAGGTTAAAGAGAAGAATTGATGGTGGGGTTTTAATTTGGAAAATTTATAGGGTGTTGTAGGATGCATAAATGCACTAATAAAATGCTAATAAATTGGCACTACCCGACGAGCAACGACTAATTCTCGCCCTATTTTTAAAACAATAAACTCATTTTCAAAATGCTCTAAGAAAATTTATTTTTTACAATCCGAACATGTCTTTACAAAACATATCTTCTCTTGAGCAAGATTCGAGGGCATCAAGGCCTAAATCTCAAATCAAACCTTGTGAATTTCGGAAGGCAAGGGTTTGATCTCCAAAAACTTCACTTCACTCACTTTCAATATGTCTACGGTGTCTTTGCACGGCAATGGTGATGAGGGCGTTGAACCTAGACGACGCCCACTGAAAGACGTAAAAAATGGAGTGGGAGATCTTGGCGTGCATTAAATCTGGTGATCGGCCGCCAAAGTTTTTCGGTGACAAATTTGTTCTTGAGAGATGAGAGTATGCTTGTACCTGCAAACCGTACTTTGTTATTTATTTTATGGTTTTTTGTTTGTTCTGCAGTTATTTGAGATTTGCTAAGTTCGAAAGATGTAACTCTCAAGTATTATTGACATATGAATGGCATCTTTCTTTCGACTAAAAAATGTCTCCATCTCTTACGAATCTCGAAATTAACGGATGAGCTTCCCAAGAGGAGGAGAGAAGTATCCATACTCGCACTTGAACCAAATTGTCTGATTCGAGATTTTCCATCCACTAATTCCGATCCAACAAATATCCTATCTATTTCAAATTACAAGTGGATTTTGGACAAATTTGAGGTCGAAAAGACCGAATAGCTGAAGATGAAGTTGATTGTTCCGCTTCGCAAAAACTGCATAATCGAACGGCATCCAGTCGGACTAGCAAATTGTTTCGATCGACTCGGCTCGATTAGATCGCACGGCAACCCACTTTTCTCGCGTGGAGGAAGGAGGATCGCGGCACGATCGCTAGTTATTCCTTCCAATCCAATACGCGCGCGCATGCACGACCCCGAACGGGGAATGTGAAATGGTCCATTCCCCGTCCGGGGCCGGTGTTTTGGATTCCTCGAAAACGTGTAAGCGCAAAAAAGGCAGGTAGTGGTTGAAGTTGACCCGCCCGTCTCTTACGGAACTGAGGGAGTCGTCTTTCCCGTCCAAAGGATTGAAGGGTCCGCAACGTGTTTGTCTCTATGTCTCACTCAATCTTTCCAAGATCCAAAGTATATAGGACACCGTCGACATGGAATACGCCCTACCAATCTTTTTGTCCTTTTGCCCATGTCACGCCATGAAGCTCATCAAGAAGCCTTCCTTGTATAGTTTAGTCCTCCCACTCGTCACGGCACGGTTTTGGCCGACCACAATTTTGGGACGTCTAATCAGATTCCTGCTAAAGGAGAAAGTTTGGTGTATTTGATGCCATGTTGCGGAGTCGATTAGGGGGAAAAGGTTTCCAATTGGACCTGGGAGTTAATACCGTCAAAAACCCAAACTAGTATGTATGCACGTGCCACTTTTACTTCAAACTAATTATCGTGATACAAAAAATCACAAATCGATACGTCCGTGCCACATTTTGCTCCAAACTTATCCTTCTCGTTCCATTCGTACATAATATCTCCTATAAATCCAAGCGGCATTTACCATCGGTTCTCATCTAATTTAATAACACGGTTTCATTTCAAAGCGCGTACGCTAAGCCGAATTATTCTAACGAAGACAAAACCAGACACAAAAGGCCAAGGCGACCTTCACCTGCCACAATGTCGGAGATGAAAAGATCATAATCGAAGGGAAATATTCAAGTTCTTCGGATGGCGAATCCCAAATTTGAGATCACCAACCGACCTAGGTCCTCGATGTCGATCAAATCGAAGTTCACCGAGCTCCGGAACCGGAACCCAATCTCCATCGCCCTCGAGATCATGAAGATTTGTGCGATTGAAGAAGCAGTAGTGATTCGACCCACAAAAAAGAAAAAGAAAAAGAGAAACAGTAGTGAAAGTATGATGAAAGTTTTTCAGAAGTTTTAACAAGTAAAGGCAAAAAAGCTAGAGAAGGGTAGACTTGTCAAGGGTGTCATAGCTTGGGATTTGGTACATGGAAGTCAGTGCAGGGGCAAATGAAATATGACACAGATGCATCAGCTCAAAATTAAGTAAGGTTAATCATTATAGGCGAGACGGATGAAATCTAGTGATCGACAAGGCATTTTCCATTTTGCGGTGGAAACATAAGCAAAATGTCATTTCAGTTTCCATCGCTAATTAGGACAATTACCAACCGCCCAATCTCTCAATCTCAATGGGATGGCATGTCACATCTGGGTAAGCACGATCCATGATGTCTCGATCCTCATTTCAAGCCCACGTTTGTGTCCTTAAATTGACTTGCACCAACAAATTTAGACATAAAAAGCAAATTATTTCAAGGCTGAAATACGACCTTATGAAGAAAAAAAATTGAATAGCAAGCCTAAACAACCCCATTTTCTTAATACTCGAAATTAGTCCATTAGGTTGCCAATGTGCATGCGACCCTGCTGGTAAAGGGATTGGGGGTGAAAACGTTAGTATCATAAGTGCAGGGTTCAATTCCCGTGCTTTGTAAAGACAAAAAAATTAGAGATAGGACATATAAAAATAATAATCCATTAGGTTAAGGGGCATGATGCACGACGTATGTTCAATAATGAACAAGGGGACCGAAGAACCCATCGCGCATGCAATTAATTACACATATTCTACTTCTAAACAATATGAATTGGCTACTTCGAATTAATTTGTAAGTCCACGAGCAAGTACCTATGTTAATTTAAGTAGTCGCTAGGTGATGGACATGCCGAAAGGACGATGGTCCAAGTTGATTCAGTGGGATATGGACGGTAGCCCCCCATAAACAATGCGTCAAACTCGTCCTCCCAAACTTGCAATTCGCATCCGACCGAAGGACGTTTCGAGTATGGTAATGGACTATTTTATGATATTGTATACATTTTATGTAGCGATCAAGTCGTACTTCGAATCGATTTTCACACGTCCGACTAAGTCTGTCTCTTTGGCGCAATCAAAGATAGATCATCCGCGTCAGGATTAGAGAATTCAAAGAGAGCTATGTCGTATTATGACAATAGTCTCGAGAGATTGCGTCGAGCACGGACAGAATTCGAGATCTCGAGCTTATGAAGGTACAAGGTCCCCATCGTTCACTTGCTTGGCTGAATGCAATATCAAAATAACTCAACGTAACGCATCAGAAGTTTCATCAGCATTAGGTAGGAGTTGTTAAGATGCATGGGCGAGTTATGTTAGAGAAGTCTAACATAGAAGAATTAATGTGGTGTGTATCGGCTAATATATCATAATTAACCCATAACTCATTGGTTTAAGCTTTTGAGTGAAAGCGGATATAACTGGATATATTAACGGGCTCAAACCTATGCTCCCTCTTGGCGATCTCCTCCGATAAAGTTATTAGACTTATTCTTAATTGAACCATTAAAGTGAATCGTCATATTTAATGACTATCATTTGCTACTACAATTTACCCATCGAATATCACAGAATTGGGCGAAAACATGGAATAAAAAAAAAAGCATAAAGAGGGGCGTCGGAACCAGTTACTCAATTTTTAGAACCCGAAACCTACCATGCATATCTTGAATTTGAACCGATGGATTTTTCGATTCTCGATTCTATCCTAGAGTCATGTTCACCCCTAGCATTAGCATAGACACAAGTAAAAGTTGCTCGATGTGGAGCCTAAAAATCTAACATTTGAAGATCTAGAAGAGTACCTCTTGTCACTAGTGGAATTCAACCATCAAATTGCCTTGCAGAAAAAAACCTAAACCACGAACAGGGTTGACTCTTTCAATCAAGACCAGAAGAATCGGTGGTTTTGCCAGTAATTTGTTTTGGTCTGTGACGGCATCGCTCACTTGCCTCCTTCTACTCCATAATTATACAAATATGTCCCTAGTCAACTTTTAATACGTCCCTGAATTTTAGCCTAATTTACGATATCATCCATAAACTTTTAATTTATTCAATATAGTTCCTGAACTTTTAATAAATATTCAATCTAGTCCCCAGACAATATGAATATTATCAAGTGTTATTCTTCCATTAATTTAAGTTAACGTAATTTCCTAGATTAGTTTCCACTCCGATAAGTTTAAACAGTGAACAGAACAATAACGTCACGCGTGAAATATTTACATGAGATTATCCAACTCAAATTCGGATATAACATTGAATATGTCCCGAAAGTCGGTGATTATATCGAATAAATTAAAAATTCGGAGAGGGCATTGTATATTTTATCAAAATTCGTGGACCATTCATTTCATTTTTACAACATATATTACATGTGCAATTCTTTATTTTTATTTTTTTGTCAATTTTAAATATGCAATTTTTTTTTGGTCAAATAAATATGCAATTCAATCAATGCAAAAGAAGGCATGGAGCGCAAACACCGACCAGGTCACAAGGAAAGTGCACATTGCCTTAACTCCTAACCAAACACGAAGCAAATGCAACTGATATTTCTGACGCTCCCTCGTCCCAATCGCTGAAACGTGTCGCCCCCAATCGAATCCTTCCAACCCCACCCCAGAAAAATCCCATTATTCTTTCTTCTTCTGTCGCAAATGCAAAGCGACCCGAAGGAGAAAATAGAGAGAGACGCATAGAGTCCGCGTTTATTTATTCTCTTGTTCCTGCGAACGGTTCGGGAGCTGAATTGTTCTCCCCTTCTTCTCCCACTGTCTCGCCAGTTCGGTGGCCTGAAATTCTCTCCATAAATTTCGCTGTCTGCAAGTGGGGAGTCCACTTCGTTCCACGGAATAGGTAAGTGAATTGTAATGGAGAAAGAAGCGAGGGGCTTGAGAGTCACTCTTAACTTTGCTTGCGATCGAGAAAAGATAAGAGCAAGAACAAGCCGCAGAGGTTGATTGAATTGATGGGTACCCGAGAGTTGTCTTTCTTGAAAGCCCATCTGAATTTGGTTGGTAGAGGATTGCTGAACCGGTTCCTGCGCGGAAACATGTCCGGGGTCGTGGCCTCTTTCTGGGTCTTGCTCTGCAACTTCTTGTTCTTCGTCTTTGGATCAGTGGGCAGATACATCTCCAGGTTTGCTCTCGGTTCGTTTTTTTTTTTTTGGGTGAATTCTTGAAGTAAGTAATGGTTGAGATAGTTTGTGTTGAACTTTGGCCTTTAATTTTTTTATTTTTTTTTGTGCAGATTTCAAGCACCTGAAAAATCTGAGAAGAATGAAGAAAGTTCCTGTTTTACTGGTTCACAGGAAGACGATGGGATGGATTCGGAGGATAGAGAGATTGAAAACAGAGAACACAATGAAAATGTTACTGGAAGTGATGGAGACGAAGAGGGCTCTGTTCTTGTGGATACTGCGTCGAGCAAGTATCAGTTCTGCACTGGGAGAGACATCAGTGGATTTGTGGAGCAACCAAAAATCATGAGCTTCACTGTCCAAGAGGTGCTTGTGGGTTCAAGCGATGATTACACAATCCTTAGTAAAGACATTGATGCTGGGCATTGTGGCAGCAAAGAGTTTGGTGAAGTGGACATTGAAGTTCAAGAGCAAATGGAGGATTCTCTTGAGAAAGATGGCTCTGTTCAAAGCATTGCAATGGATGAAGTCCTTGATAACAAGGTAAGGGAACAATTGATGGATCAACAGCTTCGTGAAAAGGCAGAGGTTCTTGAATCAGAAGATGATTTTTTGGATGATGATGCTTTTCTGGATGAAGAGGAAATGATTTTGGATGATCTCTCATCTCAAGCTGATCAAGTTGATCGAGAGTTAGAATCGGTTTGCTCAGATGATGGAATTGTTTTTGGGGCTGATTCAGCCAATACTTTCGATGCCCATGGACAACAGCACCTGGAAAATTGCGAGGTCGACGCTGCCGTAGACTTGAATGGAGATGAAAGAATTCCAAGTTCCGAAAAAGACGAAATGCTCAGTGAAACTACATTAGACCCAGAAGCAGCCTTCGTTGCAGATCAACCTAGTGATAGTGAAACGGAATCTGATGAGGACTACATAGAAGTTGAGTTGCAGAAAACGAATTTCTCCCACACATATGGGTCGTCCTGCAAAAATTCAGTCGAGGACAATCACGAAGGGAAAAATCCGGCATCCGACCAAGTGGAACCAACAACGGCGAATTCAGAAAATTCCCGGGAACTTGGGCATCTTCAAGAGAGTTTATCAGCATCGGATTTCGATAACTGGGACTGGGAGCATGATGACATAGTAGAGCAGCTAAAGATGGAGCTTAAAAATGTCAGAACCGGAGGACTACCCACGATCTTAGAAGAATCCGAGACGGACTCTCCAACGATGGTGGGGGATGCCGATCTCAAGCTGAAGCCGCTGAAGATCGATCAGAAGCTCGAGCACAAAGATCTGCTTCAGGAGATTCAGAAAGTGTACAAGAGCTACGCCGAAAAAATGCGGAAATTGGACATCTTGAACTACCAGACTCTACATGCTATCGGTAAGTTACTAGCCAAAATCTTGATCCTTTCACTCTCGTTTTGCTACAATTCTCATTCACATAGCAAAAAGAACGGGAAAGAGCAAATATTAGCAGAAGTCACTTTGATTAACCGGTGAATAATTCGGAAGAATCTTGATCCTTTCACTCTGATTTTAGTACAATTTGTCATTGACACAGTAGACATGTACAGAGCAGAAGTAAAATTTGATTGACGAGTGCATTATAGGATTGAATTTGATTCCTACATCTGCAGTTCCTGATTTTCTATTCCTGGGAATCTATCTGACAATAATGAGGAGCTAATAATGGAAGACTTTTGTCACTGGTGGGATCTGATGACTTCTTTCAACTCCGCGACGATCGCCTTTCTCTTTTCTTAATTCGAAGTGTAAAAATGGCTACTCTCTTAGCATAAACAAATCTAATTTTGATAAAGTAGGAGCTGAACAGACCAAAGATGTGCAAATCCTGTGAGGAAGATCTTTTAAAAGAAGCATAATGGACGGTGGGTCTCCATCCCCTGTTTTGAAATCTTTATTCCATGTCCGAGTTCTTTCAAATGAACCGATGCTCGTGTAAAGCAGCCCAATCTGCTGTCCACTCTTTAAACCACAAAAGCCACCAGTTAGTTAAGGGTCCTTGTCACTCTCTCTCTCTCTCTCAAATGTCTTTTTTCTTCTTTTCCCTCCATTAAATTTTCATGATTCACTTGAATTCCTGTTCATAATGATGCACCATCCTCGAATAGCGACCTTAATTTTATCGACAGACATCTTGGTCCTAGTTATTATTGCTTGGCTGCAATCTTGACAAAAGGCTTTTACTAGTTTCTGGATTTAGTTAAGACTGTGTCATGATCATCTGCAGGGCTACTCCAACTGAAAGATCCACTCAACTCGAATACGAACCGTAAAGTCTTCCTCTCGCAGAGCTGGACAAACAGGTTGAGGAGGCCCAAGGTCGACGCCGTGGCGGAGTCCATGGTCGCGTTACATGGCGACCTCGAGATGGTTTATGTAGGACACGCTTGCCTCTCGTGGGAGATCCTTCAGTGGCAGTACGGGAAAGCCCGGGAGATGAGAGAGTTTGATCACGGAGGGTTTCGCCGTTACAATCAAGTAGCAGGCGAGTTCCAACTGCTCCGAGTGCTTCTCCGGAGATTTATAGAGGACGAGCCGTTTCAAGGGCCGAGGATCGAGTACTACGTCAAGAACAGATGCGTCCTGCGTGGCCTCCTCCAGGTGCCGGCAATAAGAGGTAAATTAGAGGATGTATACCAAAGATAACCGAGCCATTGCGTTCGATGCGTGGATACTGAGCTGAAATCCTTTTGTGGGCTTGGTTAGGTCTGTTGAATGGAGAAACCGACAATAAATTGGAGCAAAATCAAGCTTCAAAACTGACTAAAACCAATTAAATGGCATTCCATTTGGTTCAAAAGGGATCTCAGTTTCATTGCCTATACGTAAAAATCGAAAATTGCATGTAAAACAACAGATTACTAGATAAGTAACTGTTAAACTATTGCAATATGCAGACGACAGCTCCAGGGATAACAAGGGAAAAGCGGCTGAGGAGGATGCGATCTCAATCGAGACGCTGGTAGAGATCATAGAGGAATCTATGCGAGTTTTTTGGGACTTCATCCGTGCCGATAGATATGAACCCGACGGAGGTTTAAAGCAAAGTCAGCTCGACCAACAGGACTCTGCTGATTTGGTACTTATGACAGCTCTCAGGACTCAACTCCAAAAGGTTTGTTGTATTCTGCACACGGGGGCATTTCATATGCTTAACGTACGTTTCAAAATATCAACTCAGCTAACCTGAGTCTCTTCTGCTTGCAGAAGGAA
Organism: Lenwebbia sp. NSW1173648; assembly: GCA_029784005.1. Lineage (NCBI taxonomy): Eukaryota > Viridiplantae > Streptophyta > Magnoliopsida > Myrtales > Myrtaceae > Lenwebbia > Lenwebbia sp. NSW1173648. The sequence goes on from JARCGZ010000011.1 coordinate 7,752,708, forward strand.
AGAAGGCTCAAGGACATAGTGAGGAGCGGGAACTGCATAGTGAAGAGGTTCCAAAAGCCTCGGGACCGGCTGGATCCCGCGATTCTGTTCGCTCAGGTCGAACTGAGACTGGTCTCGAGAGTTCTGAGCATGCGGAGGGTCGCGAGAGATCAGTTAGCGTGGTGTGGCGATAAGTTGGACAGGATCAACATCATTAGCAGGAAGATCTACGTGGAACCGTCTTTTTTGCTCTTCCCCTGTTGAGAGAGGAGGGTGAGGTTTTTACCGCGGGGGTTTTCGGTCGCAGACTGGCGACATTCTACAGACAAAAAAAAACAGGATTAGGAACATAGGGTGGGACTAGATTGCTGTCTTGCTGGTAGCCATTTTGTTTACCATCAGGATGTATTTTGCACGGTCCCTGGCGTGCACACATGCATCTTTCTCACACTCTGTGTAATAGTTGTGATGTATGTAGAAAAGACAATAAGATGCCAAATCCATTGTACAAAGCTGGAAGAGAGAGGGTGGTGCTGTGATGAGACTTTCCCTTTTGTCCTCTGCATTTTCGCGTCGTGGTCGAGTCGTCTTCTCATGCCGTGTTTAGAGTTGTCATCCGTCGCCGCCCCTCGAAAAAGGAAAGATGAAAGAAGAATGGAAGAATTAGTAGCAAAGCGACTCTTTTTCACCTCGCAACTCGCTCTTGGCGAAAAGGGATTCGGTCGAGAGGGCATTTCTCAGGACGAGCTAACTAGTGTTATTTACTAGTAAAACCATTAAGAGATTGATTGAGTGGTCAAACGTTTGTTTCTGTATCTGAGGTGAGGAATTTCACATTTCTTCGTTGAAAGTAATCTTAGGATCTCGTGCGCCATTTCCTGTTATTTCAACAGGAAAGCAAGAAGAAAAGAACTAATTTCTGAAAATTGAGAGTTTCTTGGTAAGTAGAAATGAATATCCTTTACAATGCAAAAGGTCCACATAAACATAAACATGTGAACATTGTTAGGCATGTTGAACTTAGTGCACAATTTAGTATGACAATTAAAGCAATGCACTGCAAGTGAATGTCGAACATGGCATGCTTTGACGTTCACTCGAAGCCCGTCATATTGCTCTTCTGCTGGACGTTAAACCAAATCCCTCGAAATTCTCATTTTCGTTTTCCTCGAACTCTAACCCGAGTCCATAACCCCGGCTGTCCCGGTCCATGGAGCATGTGTTGTCTATTATTCGATACATAAGAAATTCAACACACATGCATCGTTGCATCAGATGAAGCTGACGCAGGATCCACCTCATTCGATTGTACACGTGATCTAGATGCAGCTAAGACTTTTTTTTTTTTCCCCGGCCATGGCCAATCGGATGTCCCTGGCCAATGGCATGCCGAAACGTGGGTGAGTCAAGATTACAAGTGAGCTAATCTCATTCCTGATTTAATTTGAATATATTTCTTCATTTCAAATGATTTAGAAGAAATCGGGCACGCGCATAAACGATTTTGGGATTCTTAAAGGTCCATGAAATGGGCCGGAATCAGGCCCAGTGAGCTACATCCATACAGTAGACAACGCAGGCCCATGTCATCTACCAACGCATTGCCGTCAGATAGAAAGACGAAGAGTTCATTCCCAGCCGTCGGATCTAGGGCGTCTATCCATCGTCACCGAGCGAGAGGCTCTCTCATATATCTGCAAACCCTAGCGCACACCGCGACCCCTCTCTGCTGCAACTGGAAGCCGAACTCTCTGCAAAACCCTAAAGGTAATAAAGAGGGAAAAAAAAATGGTGCAGCGTCTCACGTATCGGAAGCGGCACAGCTACGCCACCAAGTCGAACCAGCACAGGGTTGTCAAAACCCCGGGTAATCTCCTCCATTTCCTCTCCTTCCCGTTTGTTTTGTTTTGGGTTGATTAGTCTTGCGCGACAGTTTGATTCGTCCGGGAGTGTGAGTTGAATGGAGGTGCTTGTGATTTCGATAATGCAGGTGGGAAGCTAGTGTATCAGACCACCAAGAAGAGAGCCAGTGGCCCCAAATGTCCCGTTACTGGCAAGAGGATTCAAGGGGTGCGCTCTCTCTCCCCTTCCTCTTCTTCATTTTCCAATGAACTGATTAGTTTATTGTTTGAATTAGCTGCGGACAGTTTGTATGTAGAGAGGATTTTGTGTTGTCGTACTATAATGTTGTTGATTGTTTCCGATGATTACGGTGCACTTGCTGTCACTGTTGGATCACATTGATGCTCTCGCGAGGTGTTTCTTCGCGTATTGGGTCTGGACTTAGGGACATTGTTATTGCTATTCGGGAGTATTGTGGCTGGTTGAGGCCCACAGTTTTAAGTGTGCATCTAGAAGTTCGTTTCGACCTTCGATTTTCCTCAGTTTGGTTCTGGGGATTACCGAGACTGTGGGAGCTGCCTTTAGATTAGTAAAGTGTGTAGACAATTTTGAAAAATGCTCAGAGTCGGATGAGAATGTTGATTTACGTGCTTGACACAGTTCTGAACTGTTGCCTTCTCTACAAGCTGGTATTGCCAGCGAGAGCTTTATGCTCTGGAATGATTGGCAATGTTTTACCTGATACCCTTATTGATCTAGATTCTTGTTCAATGAGGGCGCAGCTGATGCTTTTAGAAATTCATTTTTTTCGACTTGCATCTGTTGTAGTCTAATTTCTTGCTTGCTTTTCAGTCTCATGTTTTGTAAGCATTGTCGATAATTTGTTCAAATAGTCGTCATGTGTTGGGGTCCCTTGTGTCAGCATTAATGATAGGCCTGGATCATTTGTGCAGATTCCTCATTTGAGACCAGCTGAATACAAGAGGTCGAGATTATCGAGAAATCGTCGTACTGTGAACCGTGCCTACGGTGGTGTATTGTCAGGAGGAGCTGTTCGTGAGAGGTCTTTATTCTAATGCTATATCTGTGGATCTCCTTTTTTTTTTTAATTATCTTCTGTGCTGTGCTTATGAATGCTCATCCTGAGTTTGAATGGTTTTTTCAGGATTATCCGAGCCTTTTTGGTGGAAGAGCAAAAGATTGTGAAGAAGGTGTTGAAGATTCAGAAGGCTAAGGAAAAGCTAGCCTCCAAGAGCTGAGATTTGTAAAACCACAGTGAGTTTGGCGCTTTGAGAGTAATTTTGGCTTTGAATTCTTGGTAGTAATATGAGTTGCTGGGTTCAAATTGGCTTCTTGGGCTTCTTGGAACATCATATGTAGCGCTCCTTTCATCACTTTGTCGACAAGTCAACTACTTAAATTTTGTCTTTTCCATTTGAATGCTTGCTGATGGCACTGAAAACATCATTTATGATATTCATGATGTAATATTAGATCCACGGTTTGACATATTGGTTCCGTTTGAGCTTGGATGTCCTTGAGGGTATCTTCCAGTTCTTTTGTGCAATCTGTTCATAATCTATTATCAACTGAGGAGAATGGATAGCCTCATCTTAAAGTCCGTTAAAACTTAGGTTTCGTTCAGAGTTTATCCAGAATCTGCTTATTATTAGTTCAACTTTCTGTTCTTAGGCTCAATCCCAAATGCATCAATTTGTATTTGGGAAAACCCTCAATCATATTGAAAAGTAAAACTATGTTGCATGACTTATTTTCCCATGAAGTAATGGAGTGTTTTACATCATAAGTAGCTGACTGTCATGCATTTTCTGGCCGAAAGGAAGACAGATCTTCACCGTTTGAGTTTTGTGTTTCATCACAATGTCATTTGTGTGTACGGATAAGTGAAGAGTGGATCATGAGATAGATTTGTACATTTCGCATGAACTCCAATTTGTGGAGAGTTCAATATTATCTTGGGGAAATAATCAATATGCTGAATTGTAATAATAAGAGGGAGGTTTGGGATGATTTGAAATCTCTGCTGGGCAATAGTTCCATCTGCAGAAGAAGTGAAGGTATATTTCTGGAAATAAGGTGCAATTGCAGGAGTGGCCTATGTTTTATTCGACTATTTTACAATAAATGGCGCAACGCCGGTGCTAGTTGCAATGGCCACGATGTAATACACAAATCATGCGGCGTAGACTTGCATTCTAGACCTTTGGAGTTCGGGAGAACTTGGCCTTCAATTTGGCAACCAGCTCGTCATGAGGTGGGAGATTGTCTCTCATCAAAGGGTGTGCCTTCAGCTCATCCGCCCAAGAGAAGAACAATGCATTCCTCTCTCGGTCGGTGATCTTACCAATGGCCTCTTCAAAGGCTTGGCAGTTGCAGGCATTTGTACCGACCATTATGCCCAAAAACTCAGGTTCTCATCAGTGAAGACGGACCTGTTTGGTTCAGCATTTGAAAGGGGCTTTGGGGCTCTAAAGTCCCTTGATCAAATGCAAATAGCGTTTGGTTCGTTTTTTGCTTAACTTTGGGGAAATACAATTGCATTTTCAAAGGTCCCTAAAGGCCTTTAGCCCAAAGTAGCTCCTAGGTACTTTGGAAAGTTGCATTTTCGAAATGTAACTACAATTTTTTAATTTTTTAGTTTCTTCTTTATTTCTTTTTTATTTTGTTTTATTTTTCTTTTCGTTTTTTCTTTTCTCCTTCTTTCTCCTTCCTCTGCCCGCTACTCTTTCCTCCGCAGACCTCGACGACGGCGGCCGCCCTACGATAGACCATGACATGCAGGCTGGCGAGCTCGAGGCTTGGCGACACGAGCCTCGACCTCACTAGATCTGGCTCGGCCTCGCTTGAGGCCGGCGTCATCGGCCTCGCTTGAGGCCGGCGTCATCGGCCTCTGGCGAGGTCAGGGCAAGGCCGAGCCTAGCCTGTGGCCGGTGACCGGCTAAGAAGAAATTAAATAAGGAATAAGGAAAAAAAAAATAGAATTTTTTTTAAAGAAAGTAATTAAAAATTAAAATAATAAAAAATAAAAAATAATCGAATAATTTACAAAGGATATTTTTTACCAAACGACATTTACGTCAAAGTTGCTTTTCAATGTGTTTTTAAAATACACTTTACCAAATACTGTTTGCATTTCAGAAATCCTCTTTAGCCCAATTGTATTTGCATTTTCCCAACGACACTTTCCCAAAACTGGACCAAACAGGCCCTTAGTGGGAAAGTCCCTCTGAATGGCCTTCTCGAACACCCTCAGCAACTCAACGGGGTCTTCTCGAGCCTCATCTTGATCCTTCTATCACGGCCCAAAGGATCCTCGAGCAAGGATGGGCCGTGACACGCCCAACAGATCAGGCCATGGACTGAGCGTAGTGGCCCACGAACGACTCAACCCGGCTGAGCATGATCCAAGACGGTCGGGCATGCGAACAGGCGTGACCCTTGGTGTTCTGGACTGTCCTGGTTCGTCCTAGGGACGGGCCAAGCAATGATGAGACCCTAAACTAGTGAAGCCCAATGGGATGAGGCAGATGAAGAGTCCCACAAGGGATAATTCGGATAGGACAAGCATGGTCAACCCAATCATGCAAGACAAGTCATATAAGACGAAGAGGAAAAGGACAAGGGCCGAGCCGCCCATGAGTCTCCATTCTTGTATTATAAAGAGGGGTCATCCCTCACTTATAAATCACCTGATCCATGATACAATTCGAGTTTCCTTTCCACTCTCTAGTTGTGCGACATTGTGTGAGTGTGTTCTCTCGGTTCGTACGACCCTTGAGCGAGTGTGAGTGCGAGTCGGCTGACTTGGGAAGAATTTTCTATGGCCACACGAGTGTGGGAACGCTAGATAAACACCCGGCCTGTGACACTTCCCTTTGGTTTTGAGGATGAGGTAGGACGCCAGCTTGACGGTCCACACCGAAACATCAAAACTGTTAGAACTCGTGCGAAGCGATTGCTAGCCTCTTCCTACTTTTGACAGAAATCATGGTTATCGTGTTTTTGAGTCATGTGATTAGAGAGTAAAATTTTCCAGTACTTCAGTAAAATCATTAGAGCTTGTGTTTTTCTGTTGTCAATTGCCGAATTTAGCCTATAAAGCGAGACTCTGGTTAATACCTTCTGATCGTAGAAGTCCGCCCAAAAGCGGATTTGCGACCTAGCGTAAGGATCCTCGCGGAGGAGTTTGGGGGCGTAGCTTCGGTACTCGCCGACAGAGATAATTACCAAAAAAATTTTAAATCTATTGTAATTGCGTCAATTCAGTTCTAAATCTTTTTTTTTTTTGCCAATTGAGTTTTAAACCTTTTGCATTTGTGTCAATCAGCCTGTGTGGCAAATCTCAACCGAAAATTGCTAAAGTGGATGCCGGCTAGACATGGCATCGCTGGTATTGACGTGGACAATTTGTTTTTTAATGTTCTTTTTGTTCTTTTTTCTTTCTCTTTTTGTTTTTCCATCTTCCTCCTTGGTCATCGGCCTCCTCGATGTCCGGCGACCAGAATCAAGCAAGGGCTGGCGAGGCTCGCGGGGCGAGGTTAGCCCCCGCCCATGAGGCCTTTGCTTGAAGCTCTTCGACGCAAGGCCCTTCCACATAGAAATGAGCTCACCCCTTCTTCAATGCCGCCGGACTTTGAACCTCGTGCGCTCGCCCATGATATCGGCGAGGGTTGACCTCGCCGGCCTCGAGCGACCTTGCCTGGTGCCGGTTGTTGGCCATCAAGGAGGCCGGCAACCAGGGAGGAAGATGGGAAAAAAAAAATAGAGAAAAAAAAACAAAAAAAATATTAAAAAAAATAAAAAAAAATAATAATTTTTTTTATGAAAAAAAGGTTCACATTAGTGTGAGGATCCACATCAGCAATTTTCTGTCAAAATTTATCGGATAGGTTGAATTTGCACAAATGTAAAAGGTTTAAGACTCAATTGGAAAAAAAAAATTACAACCGAATATGCACAATTGCAATAGATTTAAGATTTTTTCGATAATGTTGATGTATTTGAGGATGAGAAGCGAGTGGCAGATCGTGGGGGAGCACTGGCACTTTCTGGTGGACGGGGTTGGAGCGGATAAGCAAGTCGGTCTTGTCTGTCAAGTCTTCCTCCGCGTACGCGAAAGGAATGCCCTTTAAGTTTAAGGTTAAAAATAAATGGAGGGAGGGGCGGCATGTGGCCTGGACTTGGGTCTTAATTTAAATGAGTACACAAACACAACCCAAAATCTCTAAAATTCTACTGTGATCCGTAGGTAACTACGAAGCTACCCTTTGCAGAATCACTTTGCAACTTGGTTTTCCAATCGTCATTCCGAGAAACGAAAAATTGTTGCGGATTTCAGACTCCTAACGCTATGTCATCAAGAAACCTCTCTCTCTCAGGCGCATCTACTGAAGAAATTACTCCAAGCCGACGTGAAGCACCGCTCCATCAGAAGCGAGCTAGACGACGACGCCCGCCAATCCTCGACATTCTTCTGCACCCCCATCTCTCCTCCATTCGCTCCGATCCTCTGCGCGGGCTCCGGTTGCAGATTGACGAACGAGAAGGCCCGCTCTCCGAGCACTGAGGAAGGAACGTCGAACGCGGCGGAAGCGAGGTCAAGTGTTGCCGATGAACGGGCTTCGTCGGAGAAACACATCAACATGTCTTTCGGACATGGGCTAGGCCTGTGATGATATGATGGAGGCGGGGTTGCTGTCGATGGAGAGAGGCAGAGTGAATGGGAGAGGGCCTTTTGAGTAGTGGACTTGGGTTTCTTGAATATCCTGCATATGGCCCATGACTCCTGCAAAGCTCCCCCCAAAACATAAAAAAAAAATTAATTAGCCATAAACCTGACCTGACTTTGCTAACTTCATCTACTAATGTATCGAGCACTCTTGTCGGATTGGATTATTCCATGGTGCTGAAATATTGATTTTAGAGAGATTATGAATTTATAAAGTCGAATGATTTCTCAAGTCCTTACGGTCAAAGTTCACGAAACAACAAGAAAACCTCAAAGAAGAAAAAAAAAAGATTACTTACATGGGTGGGGAGGTTCTTCTTTGATGGGACTGGGAGTGAGGTTGCAGCTAAATCAGAGAGAGAAGGCAGCCGGAACTCGTGCATCATCCAGTCGGTCTTCACCCCTTTCCCGGCTCTGCCTCTGTAGAACACGAGCGATTTCTTCAACCCTATTATATTACCGCCGCGCTTCGTGCTGCTACCGATGATGCCGACATTGTCGTCGAGCTGATGAGACGAGGAGTAAATGGGTCGATCGGTGCCCGTGGCTTTCCAAAATCCGCCTCCGGTCACCCTGTTGGGCCTCACGCTGTTTCTGTATTTCCTGTCCCTGGGGCAGTAGAAATACCACTCCTTCTCCCCAAGAGTCGTCGCCAACTCTACGTGGAAGAAAATTGCAGAGAAACAAGTCATTTTCCAATCTAGTCATAGAAACGTCAAGCATCCATGGGGTGTTGGGGTGCAGACTGTGTTGAGGAAAGAGTAAAACTGAAATTTTCTTCAAGTAGAAGCTCGAGATTATGCGCATATGAACCGAACAGAAGCAAAACCCTATTGCCTTTTTTAAACCTTGACCATGATCATGTCTTTGAAGGAGTTCACTGACATACTAAATCCGGTCATTCGGACATGCATGCAAATGATCAAACTCTATCTTACTTGGGAGATCCCACGGATCATGTTTGTAGATGTCAAGTTGCTTGATGATCTCAACGCAGATGGCTTGCTTCTGAACCTTCCTCTTCAGGTAAAACCCCACAAGCTCCTCATCCGTGGGGTGGAACCTGAACCCCGGCATTATCAACTCCTCCGTCGTCGTCTCGCCTCCGTTTCTCTCCTCCATCTTTCTCTCGCTTTAAACTAACCCTGAAGGAAAGATGTGAAAGCAGATGCAAGAACTTCAAGCTGCGGTTTCCGGAAACCCTAGAAGTTATGTTCACAAAAATGATGAACACTAGACCAGTAGGTCAAGTTTGAAGAAGTGGAGCTTCACCTATGTGTAAGTACAAAAATCTGAAAATACAAAGTAAGTGTTCACTGACCGAGGACCGAAGGATGAGCCGCCAATCGTGGTGGGGGTGTGTGACTTTGAGAAGCAAGTTGGGTTTGCGAGGAACGTGGTGGATCCTCCGATTCCGTGAAGCTCTCAAGCAAAGCAAGTGAAACAGGGAACAACTACCAAGAAAATTACTGTCTTCTTGTAAAAGAATCTGAAATTTCCTCTTCTTTTTATTGTCCTTTTGGTGAGTAATTGATACATCAAAGATCATTTAATCTTCTAATAGCTTGATTGAAAATATGTCAGCTTATTAAGTCTTTCGAGAACGTAACTTTGTTCATTTTGTCACGTCGAAGAAAAACAATTAAGTGTTCGTAGCATTACACACCATATGATGAGGTTTCGAGGCAGATTAGCAATTTCCGGCCCGAAAAAGACCAAGAAAGCAAGCATTTTCATCTTCCCATAGCTACATTCAAATTAAATGGGTGCTAGGAAATGAAGAGGACCCATTAATTGTTGCCTCCCTCTTAATTAATTCATCAGGCTAGGGCTTGTCTGGTCTGGTCCAAATTGAGGAGTCTCAAGAACTGCAACATCAATGTGTTATGGGGATAAGGAAACCAAAGCTTTGAGGAAAAAAAAAAAAAAACAGGGTCAGCTCGAGACGAGTACCACTCGTTGATTATTTTAAGGTTTTCCGGGTCATGGGAATCAGGAAATGCAGTTTCTATTCCATTCCTCCAAGCTTCTATTCCACTGAACTGTCTGGTGTGGAAATGCATTTAAAATTGTTGGAAGATGCCATCAAATTGAGAGAAACCGGGCATTATATCTTGCTTGTGTTGGACTTTATTGCAAAGATTCGTTGACCTTAATGAATTGCATTGATAGTTGCAACGAAGGTCCTCTTGGGTTTCCTAAATAGAGCAAAAATAAATAGTCAGGGCTATTACCATTTGGATTTGTCATTTTTTACTCTCTTTTTTCACGAGGAACATTAAAAAAGGATAATTTATGCAGAAGAGTAGGTTCCAAATGTGCACATAGTCAATGTCATTACATGGTAGCCAAGAAAAAGGAGCCCATGTCATAAAATTGCCAAACAGGCTAAGTGAGGATGAAGGGACACCGAGTTATATCCATATTCCAGTGCCATTCTCAAATCTTTGGGAAGGCTTTTAGCCCAAGATAAGTCCGGAGGTGCTTTGAAATGCTGCATTTTCGGAATGGAATTTTTTTTTCCCTTCCAACTTAACCAGTTTTGGGCTAAAAACCTTGAGAATGCTGCATTAAATGCAAGCCAATCTGGCATTGGTCAACCATGACTGGGGTTGCGCGACCCCAGCCTGGATTGGGTGACCTCAGGCAAGGCTGGTTGACGGCTAGATCTAGCCTCCGACTAACTGTGGGCATGTGGCGGCCGAGTTCTACCGGCAAATAGTTTGAGAGTTCTTTTAAGAAAAAATGAGCAAAAGTGCTTTACAGAGTGTAGTTTTTACTAAATGGCATTTAAGTCAAAGTTGCTTCCCAATGTGTTTTTAAAAATACACTTTACCAAACACTACTTGCATTTTGAGATACCCATTTAGCCCAAAACCTTTGCATTTTCCCAAAACCTTCCCCCAAAGCAGAACCAAACGCATTAGGCTTTGCCACCAATAATTTCCAAATTTCCAACGGTTTGTTATTGTGCGAATCAATTTTGTAAATCGTCATGAGCATTCCTGGCAATTTCTGAATTCACGTTAGATGCATTTTCTTGAAGAAGGCTACTGCATTTTCTACATAATTCGGATTGCTAAGTTTGAGTTATGCCAAGTAAATCTTATAGAATTAAGTCCGTATGTCATGCACTTGCCGACTGCCAACCAGTATGAACAGGCGAAAGATCTGTAGGTATTTGTTTTGAAAAAATCATCATAATCCAACACTGTTTTCTAAATTTTTGCCGCACAACTATGCAAATGAGGTCCCTCGATAAAAAAAAAATTTTGAACTTTGTATGCATTTGTTTAGCGGAATATGCATTAGTTGAAAAGCATTTTCCAAAAAATGATTGATTGTAAAACTTATAAAACTGAATCAACGAAAAAATATATTCATCGTCCATGAAAGTATTTAGATACATTGTTGTCGGTGATATAAAAATATTTTCGCGATCATTTTTAGTAAAATATTTCTCAAATCATTCATTTTCTGCGACACAAACGGAGACATATTTTTATGCGGGGAGAGGGAGAGGGAGGGGGAGGGGGAGGGGGATGAAGAAGAAGGTTTCCTGTGTGAAGATAACAGGTAAGAGATCATGCATTATATCTCGCTGGTGTTCAACTTGATTACAAAGAGTACGTGTACTGTCCCAGTGAGAAATAGTAGTGATAGACATGGTTTTCGTCTTTGTTGTCCGCGAGTATCGCCGGCAAGTAAAGCACATATAATCATGTCATGATCTCACCAGCTGTCACAGGACACAAATCAGCTCATGTATACAACACTAGATATGATATCTACCTAAAACACCGGACACCCGAATGGCCTCAGCGCTTTCCTGCCGAGGAGACATCGAAACCTACTTTTTAGCTCTTTGCATAAACTACCGAGTCCTTTTTCACGGCCAACCTGCTATGCATTAGTTGGCTACAATGTCGCCTTGCTCCACATATCGACTTAGTTTTTCACAGAAAGAAGGAACAGAATAGAAGTTGCCAATGGTGCACTTGGAGGAAACGAAGCGAAGAATTTATATGGCTTCACGGTCTTAAGAAGAAAACTCTATCAACTCGTCTGCAACAATTCCTTTATATCATATCCTTGCAGCTATAGAAGAAGAACGAGCCAGGGAAACAGTTTTAGCATGTCGAAAAAGATGGAACAGGCCACTTAAAACATCAGAGCCACAGCAAGCATATATGTGCAGTACAGAAATAAACGTGTTACCTGAAGGAAGGTAAGAAGTAGAATGACTCCTGAATTCCAGAGAGAATGGATCGCGATGGGTGTGGCAAGGTTGCGAGTCTGAGAATAGGAAAATCCTAAAGCCGTCCCTGCCACACCATGAAGTACATAACTTAAGAGAGCAAGATGAAGGAAATTGAGGAAAGTGATACTGATCATATTTGAGCACCCATGGTACCATTTCTTTTGACCATAGCATAGAATATCAAATCACTACCTAGAACAAAGAGTTGAGGAAACTCTCCAGGAGTGAGGTGTGCAAGCGCAAACACGGCAGCACTTATTAGGACAGCCACTGGAGTAGGAACCCTGTGGAAGAAGCGAGGGCAGGGGCAGTTCAAAGTTAAAATTACTTCCACAATAAGTTTGATTAATTTTGCACCTGAAAAAATGAGCATAAGAAATGCTCGTGAACTAGCAAGAAATCATTATATAAAACCAGCAACAGGAGTAAGAAGAGAGATTTAACAAAATAAGGATGAACTGTTAATAGACAAACCAGAAGAAAACACAAAATTAGACAATCAGAACTAAGAAGAGACATGGCTGTTTCCACTTTGACACAAAAGCAAGCATTATTGAGCTTTTAATCACGTGAATGATGAGAAGTTTCAGAGATGATGGGACCATAAAAAAAAAAATTTAAAAAAAGAGGCAAGCTCTATATTCTATAATCTAACAAACTACACGCAAACTATACATACTTTTGCATGGGTACATACCTAACAGAAAACTAATAAGATTTGGCCCAACAAACTTTCCAAGGTACTTCACCAGCCACAGTGAAACTTGTTAGGACCGCAATGCATGAGGCATTAGCCGCATTGCTGTTAGTTAAATACGACACACGTCTCTCCACTAGACTGGGAAAAACCCACCTCAGTCTTTTTAGGAATGTGTTAATGAGCATCTTTAGCTGCAAATCTCATATTCATTCTGCCTTTGCTGTTATAGACCGTTAAGTTTCCACACTAGCAGTATGAAGCTTTACAAATTATTGTCTGCATGGCCCTCTACAATGATATATAAAGTGGCGTCTTTCAATTTATAGGAATTCTTTGCGCACAACTTTTTTTTCAAGGGAAACAAAACGAGATAGAAATGATGACAGGGAAACACACAAAAAATCCAAGAATCCAAGTCCAACACCTTAAGTGTACAAACAAGAAATAAGTTGTATATTCCTCCTTCTCTGCAGCATGATGGTCTCACAACAACACATGATCTCTCATGAAACTCAAAGAGAACTGAGAAATGAATCCAGAACTTAGAACAAGTTATGGAATTGCAGAACCAAAATACAGTACTTTCGGAGAATAAAACAAGGTAATGAGGATTCAGAAGCCATACCATTTTGTAAGGGACACCAGAAAAAATCCTCGGAATATGGTCTCTTCAAGGAATGGAGCAAGGACGCCCGTGATGCCCAACAGGCAAGCGGTGCTACACAATGGAATGAAATTATCAAATTCCCAAAGCGCATTAAGGAATCTACCAGTTTATTCTGAAAGTACCTGACACTCGATGAACCAATCAACGGAAGCAAGCGAACCAGAGCATCCGTCTGAAACCATGTATACATGGATGCACCAACTCTCAAATTAAAAAGGAACGTGACCGGAAGGGGAGACCAAGAACTTATGAAGAAGGTCAACGAACTTTTTCATATAATGAACCTTAAGATAACACGATTCTTTTGATTAAGTTATCCAATGGAGGAAATACAGCTAACTTATCCACATTCCAGCATGGTATACTTAAACTTGATCTGCAAGTATATTGTCCTCTGCATCTTGATACAAATTATTTACACAAAAAGAAGCTTTATTCGGATTCTAACCTCTCTTTGAGGGGTCTCTCCACTAAACAAGGACATAGCATACCCTGTTACTGCTATAGCAAGTAGGGCACCAATAAGACCAATTCCAGCCCACAAGAGCCAACCCCTCTGTAAATTAAAAGGCTCCTTCAAATCTGAAGCAGCAACATAAATGCCCGTCAGGATTCACCTCCGAGGACATATATTAGAGACTCAGAAAAGTAGTAAAGCTCCAAAAAATATATCCACTGTACAAGTGGTCAGGCATGGCTGTTTGTTTAATCAGTGAATCTAAGCCTCGTAACATCAGATAATAGCTTATGATGATGGATGTCAGTAGTGTATCTTGGAACAATACCATAGCGGAAAAGATCTTCAGGAACTGGTTGAAAGGTCCGAGTGATGCCATAAAGAACTCCAAGTACTGCTGCAGTTGTAATACTGCCAAACGACAATATTCAAAAGTAAACCTCCAAACCACAATTATAATTTTATGAAAAATAACAACAAAAAATTCATGTTTGATTCGGCCCTCTTATGCAACACAAGAGCGTGGATCAGATACTCTGACAAGCAAGACTAAATGAAAGTAATTTTCTCTCATGTTTTGGAAACAGATGGTTGATCATGCCAATTTATCTGTCGGTGGGCTCAATTATTTCCATGAATTCTTCTTTCCCATTATCATACAGATAATTGCGAGCATGATCACCAGAGTGCCACAAACATGCAGAGATTGTGAAATATGCATGACGACATTTGTTTTTCCCTTATCTCCTTTTATCATCTCAGTAACAGTTACCAGAAACAAAAGGATCACAAAGCACGAACCAGTACCTTTGATCAAGAAATAGGATTTCTGCTTTCTCATCTAAGCTCATCTCCTCGAGTCGAAGTCCGAGATATGGTATCGCCGCAGTCTCCACCAATCCTGTCAAAACAAAACTGCCTGGGGAAAAAGATCAAATTCGTTTTCCTACCAGCTCCTGCAACATTTTATCAACTGTATCATAGAACAGAAAATTTTTGCACTCTAGAGCAAAGTTCGATTGACCAAATGAACTAGTGAAAAACATAATTTTGGTATTAATGATACCTCTACCAATGTCTGGCTTATATCCCAGCATACAAAGGAACCAATAAAGCCACAATCTCATAAAAGACAAAAGAAAGTAAACAGAGCAGATACCTTACTCCACAGGCGAGCGAGGTGAGAGAAACAGTCTGCCATTGCCACGGCACGTCCCACCGCTTAAGTATTGGCCAGTCCGAACCACTTCCCTGCGCACAAACCAAGACATGAGGATTTTCACCGGTTGTCGGAATTCGGAACGGAATCGGACAGTTACACTCCGCAGTCCTATTACCTCTTCTCGAGAACTGCCTCCGGGTTCGTCTCTGGCATCCTGAGAGCGAACAGGAGAGAGCCTCTTGCGGTCCGAGAGTCCGTTCCGATGACGGCGAGGAGAGAGGAAGAGGCGAGAGTTGGCGAGGGACGAGCGGGTTTGGTTGAGCGGAGATAGCTCCGGACAGTTGGAGAAGAAACGGAGTGGAGATTGAGCCAATGAGCTGAGAATAACCATCGAGGCCATTTCGAGGTGGAGGCTCTTCCTGGGCACGTCGCTGTCGCTGACGCTGAGCTTGAGGATAAGGCTTTGAGTTGCCGAAATCGCCGGTGGTTGAAGAAGAAGAAGCAGGGGCGTCGGTTTCGGGCCTCCATTTATCATGGGCCGGACCAAAAGTTGGAGTCCGATTAGATTGAATTGAACTTCAATTTTGTTTACTCTCGGATTTCGCCTTTTAAATTAGTGGATTTATGCAATCAAGTCCCCGTGCCAAAATTTGGAGGGACAGGGAATGAAGAGACGAAGGCGATCGGAGTAGTAGTGGCACGCGACGTAAGCACCGAGGCCCCCCTTGTCGACGGCAGCTTCAACCACCGCCTTTCCCTCCCATCGCGGAGTGAAAATCTTTTGTCCATCAACATTTCGTTTCGTTATTATTACAAAAAGTGTGAAGGTTTATTGAACATGCTACGAAAAAATGTAGACTATTCAATTTACCTCCTTTCCCAACAAGTGCGAAAGAGTATTTGTTATCGAGATCCTTATAATTCTTATTAATGCCATGTTAACATATGCCTCAGGCCCGACAAAAAAAAAAAGAGAAAAACATATGCCTCAAGGGCATTTATCAAACATATTTAATTAAATAAGGTTCAATATTTTTCAACACACTGATTATAACTGTCGCCGGAAAAGTTGTCGACAGCCACAACTCCCGCTCAATTTAGTTAAGGACATTTTCCAAAGAGACAAAATCTCTCTCATTGTTGCTATTTAGTTTCATCGGTAGACTTGATCTTGGATCTAGCTAGATGGCGATGGCGAACTTTCACGGGGTAAAAAGAGCTCGACGGTCGACTTTTTTTTTTTTTTTTTATGGATTAGGAAAAGATAAGTCATAAAAGCTCGACACGACTCAAATTGGGCGTAAATCGAGCTCACTTGACCAAAAGAAAATTACGTATTTCTCAACATGGATGGACAGATCCTGACAAATCGGGCTCGACACAATGTTGGCTTGGCTCCAGTCCTGTCAATGATCCTTTGGTTTATTAGACATTCATGACCAAATGACCCACGACCGTGATAGCTCTAGAAAATGTTATCTTGATAGCTCCAGAAAACAACGTGCTTCCCCTGGGAAAGCAAGAACCGGCCGCACCAACCTTCGTCCAATCTCCAAATCAAGCGGCATCTCTTTGGCTAATTGTTTTTTGACTTTCTACTCGTTTGCGTAAACAATA
The DNA here is from genome assembly GCA_029784005.1 of Lenwebbia sp. NSW1173648. Classification (NCBI taxonomy): domain Eukaryota; kingdom Viridiplantae; phylum Streptophyta; class Magnoliopsida; order Myrtales; family Myrtaceae; genus Lenwebbia; species Lenwebbia sp. NSW1173648. The sequence goes on from JARCGZ010000011.1 coordinate 7,769,142, forward strand.
AAAAGTTTTCGATTTGTTCTCGGGGCTTTGTCAAGGACATTAATTAAAAAGAAAGTTTGTCATTTTTAAAGAGGCGCATGGCAACGCTCCTGCTCTATAAATCAACTTCGGATTAGAAATTGATTTTTCTATTTAATTAATTTTTTTACTTCTGTTCCGAAAGAAATTTTTATTTATTTCTTCGAGTAATTTTAAAATTACTTTTGAAGCGAAAAATACTTCAAAAGTAAAAAAAAAAAATGAAATGGGGGTAATAATCAAACGAAAATTTTACTTTAAAAATACTGTCTTGTGCGCCCCAAGCTACTAATTTTTCATGCGGAAACGCTTCCTCGACAATCGTTAACCAGATGATATGAAAAACAGGGAGAACAAGATTTGTCTGTCCTCCAAAACTACAGTTTGTACTACCCTGCAGTGGGCCGCACATGCTCCCCTCCTAGCCTTCAAGAGCCAAAACCTCTTCTGTCCCGAAAAGCCTACCCCCCGCCGCCGGAGACCTGTCATAACGTCAAAGCAAAACCCATCTGCCCAACCCATTTCCCTTTATATCCTCCCCTGAGTAAAAAGAGACCTTGAAAGATCTCCGAATCTAAGAAGCTACTCGGACGCACATCCGCAATGGCGGCACTCGCTCGCATCACCCACAAAGCCCACCTCCCGTTTCCCGCCGCCACGACCACCGCCAGCAGCAAGCCGCGCGCCGCTAGAATCTGCATGTCTCTCCAGGAGAACGGCCCCTCCCTCGCAGTCGTCGGCGTCACCGGCGCCGTCGGCCAGGAGTTCCTCTCCGTCCTCTCCGACCGCGACTTCCCCTACCGCTCCATCAAGATGCTCGCCTCCAAGCGCTCCGCCGGCAAGCACATGACCTTCCAGGACCGGGACTACGTCGTCGAGGAGCTCAAAGCTGATAGCTTTGAGGGCGTCGACATCGCTCTGTTCAGTGCGGGCGGGTCGATAAGCAAGGAGTTCGGGCCCATGGCCGTCGAGAAGGGGGCGATCGTGGTGGACAATAGCTCGGCCTTCAGGATGGTCGAGGGCGTGCCTTTGGTCATACCCGAGGTGAATCCTGAAGCCATGGAGGGTCTTAGGCTCGGGACGGGAAAGGGGGCTCTCATTGCGAACCCCAATTGCTCCACCATCATTTGCCTGATGGCTGCCACACCGCTGCATCGGAGCGCCAAGGTGAGGCAAAACTCTTGTTTTCAATTTGATTGTGGGGTGTGTGTGTGTGTTTGGTGGGACGTGTCACCTGAAAGTTTTGATCTTCTGCGTTGTTTTTGAGTTCTAGGTGTCCAGGAAGTTGTGGTTTGCATTGTGAGGGTACTGCATTTGGTGTCTTGATATTGTTTTTCTAGCCGCGAGGCAGAGTAGATGTGTGTGATTGTCCTCGTGTCTTCAAAGACAGGAACGAAGGAGCTTTGAGTGAGGAAATCAAATGGGTATCTAAATGAATTTGATGTCATGGAGGTTGTTATTAGTCTTGTTAGAATTGGTAATTTCAAATGGTTGTTTATTAGCTAAGACGAAGCATGATAATTGCTGCTCGTCGTGTGCTAATTTCCCCTTTACAAATTGAAGGGTACATGGCATAAGTACTATAATTCTGCTCATGCCTTTGACGTTTGTATAGCAGTATATCTCTACATATCAGGAAATGCCTAGAAGCGGAGTAAGACTGATACTTTTCGTGGCCTGTTGCAGGTGGTTCGCATGGTTGTTAGCACGTACCAAGCAGCTAGTGGTGCTGGAGCTGCTGCAATGGAAGAGCTTGAGCTTCAGACTCGTGAGGTCGTCTGTTTATATTGGAACCGCTCTTAACCGTTGCCTCGCATCACATATAACCATGTCCTCTGGGAATTTACCTTCTCTTGTTCTGTCATCAGGTTCTTGAAGGGAAGCCACCAACTTGTAAAATCTTTAGCCAACAGGTTCATTTACAACGTGTTTTCTATTATTGGAATTACTTCGTGCTCCATTTGGTTGCTGGGATCATTTTGTTAAGAGCTGTTTCTCGATTTTGTAGTATGCCTTCAATTTGTTCTCTCACAATGCTCCTGTTCTCTCGAATGGGTACAACGAAGAGGAAATGAAGCTAGTGAAGGAAACTAGAAAAATTTGGGTAAGTGCTTGACCCAGTCGTTTTGTAGTTATTTCAGTTGATGACCCAGTCGTTTTGTAGTTATTTCAGTTGATCATAAATATATATTGTACTCTTCACAGTAGTCAACGGTAGAAAATGCCAAAAAAAATGGCATTCACTTCATTCTAACCTAATTTTTCTTCCAACCAATTACCTTGTAGAATGACACAAATGTCAAAGTGACTGCTACTTGCATACGAGTTCCGGTCATGCGTGCTCACGCTGAGAGCGTTAATCTCCAGTTTGAGAATCCACTAGATGAGGTAAGTTTCATATTCAGAGTAGTTTAACCACTGAGTCCCATGTACCGTGTCCATGTTAGGCACAATGCAGCGTGAGATTGGCTTTGCAAGGCTGGATTTGTTATATTGATCATTTCTATGTGAGGATAAGAAGTTCTTGTCACCTATTCTGCTGATGGAAGCTATTCAAGAATATTGACTGTTGGATAATTAACTTCTTAAAGCACCTTGTCTATGTGTACAAATTATCACATGGAGTTATGTGTATGCGCATCATTTAGATTATTTGAAGGGAAGAAGAGGAGGTGATAACTCCTAATAAGTCAACATACACGTGCATTTGTCTTATTCTTTTACTCCACATGACAGTATCTTGCTTTTACATTTGATATTGGGGCCAGCGATTTGATTCAAGATCTCCGATTAAGCTGAATAAAAAAAACTATTCTATCTTCTTTCCCATTTTTACATCGTCGTCTAGACACTACTGAAAATCTGTTCGTTAAGAATATGCAGTTTGTGACCCGAGGAAGTTTTTCTCAAGCGGAATATCTTAGTGTTAACAATAACACATAAGTTAGGATAGTAATTTTCCTAGATTGCAGGGCTTTCAGTTTAGATTCTTCTTTCCGATTGATTCGTGTCTCTCTTTTGGCTCATTGATACTCATTGATGATCTGCTTAGTGATGAACAGCTCGTATACTCATGAATGACTTGATTGTGTTCATTTTTGCGAAAAGCTATTTTGGCACATTCAAAAAGTCAGGCATTAGATCGTGCATCCAAATAGTAAGGTTTCCTTACGTATGTATCTATAGTACTTTCAAGTCAGGATTTTGCTACATCAGTTAATTTTCATATATTAGTTGTACTTGAGAAGTTTTGGGTGAGTTCTGGTCACACATGGCAGTAATTCAGCATTTTCTACTCTGACAGATACACGCTAAAATTTAAAATACTCTTTGTAACAATGTTGGACTTGTAATACATAGCAATTCTTGTAACGGCTTGGTAAGTTGGTAACTAGTTCCAATTTGCAAATTTTGAATTGTCTCCTTGAGTCTCACTGAGCTGAATTCTGCACATTCTCTGTCCTTTGGTCATGAACATATCAATTAAACATATATTGTGTGTTCATGGCTTCTCCCTGTAAAATGGGAAGCTAGATTCAAGCTTGAATCAGGAGTTCTTATGACATTGCAACTTATCTAGCAAATGAGGTTATGCAGGAATAGGACACTAACCTCTTCCATATTTGTGGGAAGTTTCTTGAGTTGACTTAGTCTTTCATGGTTCATACTCTCGTCTATTTATTACGCAGGAGACCGCAAGGGATATACTCAAGAATGCTCCAGGTGTTGTGGTTATCGATGATCGGGCAGCCAATCACTTCCCTACACCATTGGAGGTGTCGAATAAAGATGATGTCGCAGTTGGGAGGATACGTCGCGATGTTTCGCAAGACGGGAATTATGGGTGAGTTGGCTTTGCATCAGTTACTCTTTTGCAAATTCATCTCATTTTTTGTTGTTATCCCGATTTTCTTAGAGCTGATTCGTCAACTGGCGAACTCTGTACAGGTTGGATATCTTTGTCTGTGGTGATCAAATACGCAAGGGAGCAGCACTCAATGCTGTTCAAATCGCTGAGTTGCTCTTATAGTTTGGCTTTCGCGAGGCTTTAGATCTTTGGTTTTTCAAGTACTCGGGTAGAGATTTTTCCATGCGACATGTGGCCATTGTGAGGGTGCTGTTCATTCTTAGTGTGGAGTAGAATAAGCTGGAGGAGGAGTTTGATCTTGCCCAGTACGAACAAATAGGCTCATTGGATCGTATTTAAAAGCTCCCTTTGAGAATATTTGCTGTGACCGGCCTGGTTGTTTAATTGGAATTCTTGTCAACCTTGAGTTCTAAAAGCTACATTTTGTCATTCGCTTGTCGGCTGCATATTCTTAACGAGCACCTCGTTCTTGATAATCAACAACCTTCTTGTTCCTCCTTTTGCTCCTCTTTTAGCCCTAGCTGGTTGTCATCTGGAGTATTCATACATTGACAAGCATTCGTGGGTATGTTTCACCCTGTTATTATGAATGTTTGTACTTTTCAGGCAGTTTATGCTACTGTATGGATTTCAAGGTTACTCTGCTAAATGCCTACACTTATTCGCGAAAAGTGACAATACTACGGTCACTCGAGTCCCCCTCGAGTGACGGAGTGAGATGATTTTCCCTCATTAGCCGATTCGTTGGATAGGGTTGACAATTTAGGATACAAGGTGAAATATGATCGCATATGATTCACCGGTACGGACACATGGTGAAAGACAGATTATATATGATTCGAGCACAAGGCAGTTCCTCTTGAAAGGTTAGAGATAATGTGATAACAAGGTAAAATGGATTGAATTAGAGAGGAATCTTCCACGAAGAAATGACAAAAGTACCTTATTTTACACTTAAAACAGCAAAGAGATATGGGTACGATCTGCATCTTCATCACCTGTAATTTAATCTGTGAAGCTGAATAGCTCGCTCGGTCGATAAAAGAACGTTCCAGATCTCGATTTCTTGAGGAGGTTGCCAGTTTTGCAAGAGAGCTTCAAATGGGGGGACAAACAGGTACTGGCATGCGAAAAGTCCCACGTGCTCCTTCTGTCCCTTGAAATGGAAATCTCCCCTTAGACATCTCCTATGTTCCATTCTTCTTTCAGCATAAGAGTTGGTTAAGAGAAGATTAGAGCAATAGATACAAATTGAGAGAGAGAGAGACATAATGGTACCAATTGGGCAGCCCATTCTTTTAACTTAACCCTCGTACAACTTACTTAGGACAACGAAAGCAAGGGATCTCAAGATTTCCAGAGTATGTCCATTATCCAAAAAAAATCATACAGTAGTAGAACAGTGAGACCGAAGATACAGCTCACAGCAGTATATATACACCAACTATATCAGAAAAGTGGCACCATAGGGGCGGAAAACATGGAACAACTCGTTACAAAACAAAGCGCCTGGATCAGGAAAATTCAATTGTCCTTGTACTCCTTAGTCGGCCGTGCCTCAAAGCCGCCACCTTTTCTCTTCTCTAATGTGTATGGCATATAGGTGCCGAGAATTCTATCCCATACGACAAAAAATGGCTGTGAGAAGTTGTACTTGCTACCGTATAGTTGGTGGTGGACATCATGATAAGCTGTGTTGTTCTTGAAGAAAACATGAAAGAGATTCCCGGGAAGCCACAAACCACAGTGGTCGTCAACAGTTTTTATGGTGGCGAAAGAGAAGAAGAAGATGGATGCTCGAGGGGTCATCCCAGAAAAGAGGAAAGACAACGCACCCCCGATTGTGTCCAGAAGAAGCCCCTCCAAGGGATGGTTGTAGAGAGCTCCAAAGGCATAGGGCACAACGAGCCGGTGATGTTGAGAATGGATGTGCTTATAGAGGAACTTGTTGTGGTGCATATATCTATGCATGAAGTATTGCCAAGTATCCAATATCACCATTGCAGTGATAAATTGCCTTGCTAATACAATCACGGAATTGTTCGAACCTGCAGAAGCGCCAGCATCATCTCCAGTAACCTACACCGTCTCAAAACGACAAGACAATCAGCAACTATCCAAACATGGAATTTTTTTTGTAAAAAGGTAAACATATTATAAACCATAAACAGATCAAACACAACTTGTGTCGGAACTAACATGTTCCCGTTCCATCTTAGAATCAGAATTCAATTCGCATGGGAAAGTGAGAATAGCCAATGAAGTGATATCTCTGCAGAAAGGGGATTTACTCCCTTTTCCACGCATCATGTTGGACTCCAATAACCAGAAGCAACCTATTAAATGACATGAGCCCTGCCACTCAGGGCAATGACGAGTGCGTAAGATTGGCACTATACTAGGCAGGCACAAATGCATGATTAATCTGTTACTGCAGCAACAAGCTGTACTTTACAGCTTTCTCGTCAACGGAAATCTGACAAGCCATTTATACTAATAACGTTCTTTCTCAATCACATTACAAGAAACAAAGTCTCAGAGCATTCGCTATGTTCACATGTACGTAAGTCAAGAGGAAGTACAAAGGACAAGACATTTCATCGTGGATTATTTTTATCAGTATCAAGCATGATCGAAACAAATTACCGCAGAAACAAGAGCCGTCATTTCCAATCATCTTATGTTCCTTAAGCTACCAGATTTTGCTCATAGGCGACAAAGCATAGAGCAACCATTCACAACCCAATAAGGCCAATGAAGAACAAATGATTAACAAGCTCGCAGAGGAAAGGGCAATCTCAAAGTAAACATCATCCACCAGATTTAGGCAAAACCAATACTCCCCAAGCCTAACATACCTTGGAAGATGTCTAAACAAAAAGATTCACAAGGTGACAGGAAAACGTAAGCACAACCTCTCAGGGTCTAGCGCCAGCACATGCCGACAGAAAATCAAGAACAGAACAAGCAGGTGACACGACCAGAATCATCCCTGAGAATCCCTTAGTAAGACACCTCCAAGCTAACAAAAACTCACGATCAATCGAATTAACCAATCGCAGGCGACTAACAACGAATTCACCAACCTTACCCAAAAAAAAAAAAACAACGAATTCACCAAATGATAAAGCTCCCTTCTTTTCCTGCAAAACCCACATACCGTGAACAGGAGGATGGCAACGACAGCCTGAACCGCCTGTTGGAGAAGAACCCCTTTGACCACCGTCCCTTTGGACACCAAATTCTTGTCGTCCTCGTCCTTCTTCGAGTGCAACCGGTAATTCTCGAACGATCCCAGCGGAATATATATCCCGGAATACACCCAATACACTATGATCGGAACAAACGTCCCCAGCAACTCATCCGACAGAGCAAAGCCCATGTTTTTTTTTTTTAACCCCTCGAGAAAAATCACGAGCTAGACCCAAAATCACAGAGATCGCATGAGACAAAACCTGGCGTTCAAGACAACAAAGACGACGACGTCCCACTCCCCGCCGAACCCCCTCTGTCCTCGATCTCGATGAAGAGCTCTTCCCCCCTGCCTAATATAGAGACGACGAGGTCGGCAAAAATTAAATCAAACGAAGAAGAGATGGAGGGAGGGAGGGAGAGTTAGGTCAAAGAAAGGAAATTAGGGTTCGCGAGGGCGAAGATTCGTTGCAATCGGAGATAGAGAGAGAGGGGAGGGGGGACGGGTTTGGGCAGGACGTGGTTGACGATAGAGACGCAGAAAAATCAAACTAACCCTCTCTTTTCCAAAACTCGGAGAGGGCCGGAACCCTCTGCGGGCGAGTTTACCTTCCATTATGTGTTCCGCCACGTGGGCTTGTTTGATCAGGTTGATCCACGGTGCCCGCATTCAACGGACGGCGGAGGTTTCACGTGGGGGAGCGCAGCTCGGGTTGACCTGTTGTGGGCACTGGTGGGGCCCGCGGGGCGATGCGCCCACAGAAATATCAAATATCGCCAGTCGCGTCGCGCTGTTTGTGTTTTTTGGGCTTCGTGTCTTCGTCCGCTTGGTCGGGGATCCCAAAAACGACGCCGGTCCCGCGCGTGGGCGGGGCGAGTCATGGAGTTTCCTGACGCGGGGAAAGGCGTTGTCGTGAGCCACGTCGTCCCTCGTACGTGGAGGCGCTTTCACGGAGCAGAGGATTTCCCCCTCTTTCTCTCTCTTTTGAAGCCCAACGAAGAATCGTCGAGGCACGTTGAAGTATCAAAATTTAGCCCCCCGCATTGAGCTCGTGGTTTTTTTTTTTATTATTTGCTTGAAAACCAGTATTTTCAGTATTTGCTATGCTATACTTACAGGCTTACGGCGTATCAAAAGAATTAGGGATATGTTCATCAGAAGTCCTAAAACTTATCACCAATATACAATTGAGTCCTAAAACTTATCAAATTGACGCAATCGAGTACTTCCGTTAACTCCGTCTAATTTAGCTAACGAAAAATGCTAACGTGGCATTTTTATTACTTTCTATCTCCTACGTAGCGTTGACGTGGGTGAAACCAAAAAGATAAGTCCAAAACGACGTCGTTTATATCTAAATTTGATTTTTAATATAAATATTAATTAATTAAATTAAACATTTAAACAAAAAAAAAAAAGTAAAACCAACGAGGGCCCTTGCTAGCCCTCGTCACCGCCGCCCCCCACCATCACCGAAAGGGCTGACGAGGGTCAACCGAGGTTGCGGGGCCCTTTTTTCTTGTTTAAGCCACGTAGGACAGAGAAAGTAATAAAAAAAAATGTCATGTTAGCATTTTCCGTTAGTCAAATTGGATGGAACTAACGGAAGGACTCAATTGCACCAATTTAACAAATTTTAGGACTTGATTGCACTTTTTGAAAATTTTAGGACTCAATTGTACTTTGGTGATAAATTTTAAAACTTCTAGTCAATATATCCCAAAGAATTAAGTAGGCAACATGTGTGTAATTTGTCTGCATCCAAAGTAAAGCATTGATCTCTGACTCGAGGCCGTCGGACGACTCCTATACCGGGGTTCGGGGCGCCTGTAGAAAGATCTTCTGGACAGAATGTTTTAACATACTAAAGGATAGAGGTGCCCTAGAGAAAGGAACGAAAAATATGAATCAGCTTAATGAATTTGATGATTCGTATAAATTTTATACAAAATTTGATGATTCATAGAGTAAACTATGATCTCTCTGCATCATGAACTACTTTCCAATTGAGAACCTTCCGTTTCCCGGAGTTTTCATAGTCGGTCGTTCCAGCTCACGCAACCGATAAAGTCAGCATAACTTGGCAGAGCCGTTGACAAAAGTCAAAAGTGCTTGTATGATCCTCACGATGCCTCCATCTCCTGGGCTTCTGGGACCTTTTTGACAAAGTTGATTTGCGCTTGCTTGGTCCGCTTGCATGAAGCTAAGGAGCAAACGACGGGTGATCGGATAAGACAGACAGCCTACTAGTGTCAAAGGGGAAGGGGGAAGCTAAAAGATAATCCGTCTAACCTTTTGTCCTTTCGTTAGATGCGAGGACGGAGGATTTCCACTGATCGTAATCCCGCTTCTCCATCTTCTTGCGCTTCTTGTAGCATGAAGTCTGAACATAAAGGCGTACATCTGGTTAGCAAACTCCTGTATGAGCTCAGCTTCATATATGCATTTTGAACGACAGGCATGAATTTCGAGCGACTTAAAGTCAGAGATCTTATCACTTAGCAACAAATGGAACATCGAGCATTGAACCCTAATACGAGTAATGGAAGATTTCGCTTCAGCAACTTTCTTGCTGCAGAAGTCGGGATTTCTATGTACTAACACCTGCAGAAGTCGGGATTTCTATGAATTTCTTGCATGATAACCATTCTATTTCTAGAATCAATTTCTTACCAGAAATAGATTTTTCTATTTTTAATTTCTGAATAAGTTTTTAAGCAAAAAAACGCGTTTAATAATGACATAAAATTTGTTCCTAGAACAGAAATCCATTTGATAACGATTGAAAATTTCTACTTCTGAAATATTATTAACACAAAATCTTCTACGAAAATTTTCTACTTTATTTTTAATTTTTTTTAATTTCTTTAAAAAATAATTTTTATTATTAGAAAATATTATTTATTATATAAAAATAAAAAAAATATTATTTATTTTTTACTCCAACGGCGACTGTGGGCAGCGAGGGGTGGTGGTCGACTGCGACAGGCGAAGGGGGGCGACGAGGGCGACGGGTGGCTGTGACAGGCAAAAGGGGTGGCGGAGGTCAACAGCTCATCCATTGCAGTGGTCACGAGGGTGGGCGAGCGGGGGTTGGCGACGACCAGCAGTGGTCACGGGGGTGCGCGACCGACGGTGGGGGTGACGGAGGTGATTGCGACGGCGGGCAGCGACCAACAAAGGAAGGGCGACAAAGAGAGTGCGACAAGAACTTAAGAAAAAACGAAAGGCTTTAGTAGGTTATTTTTCATTTCTGTTTCTGGAATAGAGAAGTTACAATTTTTAACTTCTCATTTCTCTTTCAAATCTATTTCTAGAACAAAAATTTGTTCCAAAAACAGAAAAATAGAATTGTATTACCAAACGAATTTATATTCCAAACGTATTCCACAAATAGGTTTGGAACAAAAACAAAGAAATAGAATGACTATCATGCACGCCTTTAGAGGTTCCACTTTTTCATTGCAGCCATTTATTCGCTTTCGTTTAAAACCAAAACCAGATGAGCACATGTGATTAACAGCAAGTATTAGCAAATAACGGAGGTTCTATCTCATGAAAAATCGGGGGCCTCGACGCAGCTCAGCAATTGCCAGACGGGTGAAAAGTTGGTTGGGAATGCTCATGTCCCTATGACACACAAAAGAGTCCTACGTGCTAAAGCTTATGGACGGTCATCAATCTAAACATTGAAATTGTTCGGTCAGCCATAAGCTTAAAACATAGTATACGCAATTCCTCTTAATTTAACTCGACAGACATGGATTAATTAAAAGTGACTCTCCATCGTTTGAAGTCCATAGGCGAAAATTTATTGACTGGAGAGCCGCATGTGCTAACAGATTTTAAGAACTGGCAGTTGCTACGGTGAACCTCCCTCCTTACACAGGCGAATTAAAGAACCCCAAAGATACGACTTTTCTATGCAGCCTGGAGATTGAAATAATATAGAGGCCAATCCTTCAAACGTGCGAACAAATGCACAATTGCTTTTTATGTGGTTTTTCTTTTGGCCCTGAATCAGATAAGGTTAAATACCGACACGACAAGAGTAGATCAGATTGAGCATAAAGGAGCGATGGCTGAAACAGTGATAATCCACACACACTCGTCTGAACTCTGAAATCATAAAGAAATCTTCCAGGAAACAAAAGGAAAAGGTATGCCAATATCATACCTCCGGTCCCTCGTCAGATAGATACCCCCCATCCTCCTGTTGCCTTTTCTCAGGTACTACGTCGAGCAGATCTAGATGCCAAATGATAGTTGATCAGGAAAAGCTCACAAATTATGACTCAGTGAAAAACTAATCATCAAGAACATTCTAGTTCTTCAGACCCGGAAATTAATAGGAAGGACTGGAGATGGGTACAAAGAAATGGAGTGTTCTAAGAATGTTGAGCCGACATATTATATTATTCACCTCGGTTCCCTTTGACCTCTCGTGGATCTTTCTTTTCCTTTGAGAAGCCAAAAGTGTCGTAGCATAGATCCTTCATTGAATTGGCGACCTGAAAGAGCAGTTGAGCATCACCACATGTAGTAACAGCAAAAAGCAGGCGTCGTTAGATTGTTCTAGAGGGCAAGGCATAGCAAGAATGCAGCTATCTTACAGAAGCGAACTCAGTTTCGGATGTCCCACAAAGTTCAATTAACTTGATCTTGTCTACCTTGAGCTGCAAAATGAATTTAATGCTTCACTAGAATGTTTAAGATGCAATAGCCCATTGCCCAACACAAGGTAGTAGGCATATAGAAGAACACGGGCGCAAATACCTTTTGTTTCTTCGCGCTTAAGTAGAATGCTACCGCAACAAAAACAGGTCGAGTGAAATCGGCAGTTGCCCTTCGCGAAGCAGGCAATGATGTGAGGAACCTGTCCTTGTAGCTGGTAAAGACGGACATCGTGGTTACATCTCAAGTCACAAAACATCATTTGAGGCCAAAGAAATTGATAGTCCTACTTAAAACGCGACAACTCGTGATTGTTGAGCACTGGAGAAATCACACAGTGAATCTTTTCTACATCATCTGTAATCAGTGTAATGCCGAGTGAAAAAAATTGAACAAGGACGACTTTTCCGTGGCGATACACGCATAAACCTCTCACGGGCAATCCAGCTCACATTTGGTAATTGGAAAAATCAAGCAGTCTCTAAAGCCAATCAAGAGCAATGACAAGATAACCGAGCCTCGTAGCCTACAGGTCTAATATGATGGGAAAGCAAACCGAGCCTTACAGAGATAGGCCCTTCTTCACGAACGGAATCAGCCTGACGCAGCCGAACTGAATCGCAAGTTCTCTTATATCCAGCGTATTCCTAATAACACCATGCATCGCGCTCGTTAAAAATTTGAACAAATCGCACCAGGCAAAAGCAGCTCCTAAAGAGAATGAAGCGTAACCCACTTGAGGCCCATTCCGTTCTGCATTGAAATGAACGATCTATTGTACGCTTTCTCCGACATTCCGCTCTGCTTCACCGCGGCCTGCCTATCAAACATAACCTGCAATCTACAGAATTCCATAGCATCCTATCAACAACGCGGATCACTCCTACCACGACAAGAAACAAAGAATCTCCCACAATCGAAGATTGAACGAAAAAAAGGAGAGTCCGAGCAACCTGTTCGCAGCGATTTCCAAGCAGATTATGGCCTTGCAAACCTCTCCCTGTGAGAAACAAAATTCGAATCCTCAGAGATCGACCGTGAACGAACGCCTCTAACTTCGCGGTCACGTGAAAAAAGAAGAAAGGAGAGGAGAATACCACGCCGATGATCGAGGAATCGAACTGGACGTCGGAGAGGCGACGGAGCTCCGCCGCTTTGCGGATGAGGTGCTTGGATTCCGACAGGCCGAGCTTCCTGGCGATCTCGGAGAGGTCCATTCCGCAACGGTGTTTTCTTGGAGCGAGAGCGAGAGGCTGCGTCGAGAAGTCGCGATTGGGGGAGAGATTGGAGTTGAGATTAACTTGCCTGTGAAAATGGCGGGAACAAAAGTCGGTAATTTTCAGTTTCGCGCTGTTCCTTTCAGTTTCCTGGCTCTCTTTCTTGTTCATTCCTTTTTAAAATTATTCTTTTCTTGGTTTTTCGAATCGATTGGCGCGTAAAAAGGTTTTTCCCGGGAACTAAAACTGGAGTGGCGCCGGAGGGGAAAAAAAAATGGAAAATGGTTTGGTTGGAATTTTTCCCTTTTTCTGTATTTTCCGTAAACAGTAACCGTCCACGAAAATTATTTTAATTAATGACTAACACAAAAGGAACAAAATTAAATATACCGCATGTGGGAAGATAGAGAAAATTAGATGGACGATAGAAATATCCAATTCGCGAGAAACCAAATTAAATGCTAGGGTGAGTTTCCATCGTGGAACGATCTGAAAAATATTTGTATAATAATAATTGCTTCCATCGGTTACAAAAATGAATGAACGAAAAAACATTTGCATCTTCCTGAAAATTATTTAGACATAAATTGCTGGTAATTAAAACATTTTTCTTCACTGATTATTTCAAGTCATACAATCAATCGCTTTTCGAAAAGTATTTTCCTAAATCATTCATTTTCTACGAAATAAACGAAGCCTAAGGATGTGGTGTTTTTTTAATAAAATTCATTATAGAGAAAAAATGCTTTCGGAAAATGATTCTCGAGGAATTTTATTTTTCATTTAAGGTTAGAAAAATATATTCCTAACTTTAAGCATACATATTTTCTCCAACCATAAATTTTTTTCTGTTGACTAATCGTTTTTTGCAAGCTAAACGCGTAAAAACCCATAAAACTAATTTGCATGAAAATCCTTTCACTCAAATAAACGCGCCATAAATGGCCCTTTGAAAAAGATGCAGAAAGAGTATTCAACAGAGGTGGAAATGAAGCGACTAATTTGTTTGGTGTAGATGCGGCCATGAGCTAGTTGTCTTGGGCATTTTTTGTCTGCTCTATCTCTAACTCTCCTCTCTGTGACGTTTGTGTCTGCCTCATTGCAAAGCGTGAGAGTCAAACTTCGTACTTATGATACTAGCGCCTCCACCTTCCAATCCCTTTACCAGTAAAACCGCATGCCTATTAACGAGTTGTTGCAACCTTGAGAGTACCGTAACCACGAGGAGTTTATCAAACACATTACAGAAGTCATGACCTCCTTTTCAAAGCTATAGTTGTTATAAGAAAAGTATACCGAACAAGTTACAATTGTCGCAGGAGGCAGCAACCTCCCATGTTTAAGACTATGAAAGCTGCTATCTTGCGGTTCTAGTTTGACGTGGTCGGAAAGGTCATCTAGCCATTTTTGGAGTTGAATTGTGTCCGCACAGTAGAAATTCAATACTTTCACTTGGGAGATTATCAAGAGGAAGTTCAAGTTTGAGTCTGTCAACATATTCAGTTTGACCAATCTCCACTCAAAAGCTTAAGCCATTAAAGCATATTAATTGCTTTACACAATTTTTTTTTAATGCGAGGCTTTTCTAACACAGCGCATATGTGCATCTCAACAAGTTTCCCCTCACGTGTGAGCTTAGTGTTAGGTCTGCTTCCCTCTCTATAGGTATCCCTCTGCAAGCAAGAAAGTCTCTATTAATGTCGAACTTCATCCTTGATATCTTTCTCCAGAGCAAACCATAAAGTTTGCCATCAGGCCCGCATTGCTACGTCACAATGCCCACCGACAGGAAACTTCATTAAGATATTCACCAAACACAAATAAATTAGGGGTCCACTAATCAAGTATCGGCTCCGATACCATTTGTTGGGAGTGCGCAACAGAATCCGATACCTTCACCCAATGAGATCACAAAAAAGAAGCCCAAGTCTAAGCCCGTTTACTTATCTAGTTGGATTCATCTTCATTGAAAAAATTAAAGCCATATGTGTATTAATAGCTACATCATACCAATTTTTCGATATAAGATTTTTCTAACACAAGCCACATGCATTTCACTAAATTATTGGCCGTATTTATACGTGTGTGAATTTGTGTCCACTGTGTGTTAATATTATAAAAAGAAGTGGAAAAAGACAAGTAGAATGAGAATAAAACATTTGGGGGGGGTGGCCCGTGTGGGCTCTATTTATATACATACCTCTAAAATGTCTCGACATTTTCATAAATATACGATGCATTGGTGGTTTATAGTTATGTCCATGTGATATGTTTAACACGCCCCCTTAATTGCAAAGACACAAACTTTGAGTTCGCAAGAAAGATCCAAGAACCAATCTGGTTTGCAAAGCTCTTCGGATAGGTGTTGCCACGACACATTGGAAAGCCAGTGCTGTTGAAATTAGCTTTCGAGTAGACGACATCGAGATGCAAAGACACCGTCCGAGAAAAGCAAGCGAGGCCCGCTTCCGATAATCTCCGAGTTGATATGAAAAGGAAGATCCGGTACGTGGTGAGGCCCTTTGCGAAGGACATTAAATTGTCTATAGAGCAAGAAAGCGATTCCACGAAGGTGAATGTATGTGCGTGAACTGGTGCCTGCACCTAGTGCACCAAAAGACATTATCTATTACGAAACACCTTCCTATGATACCAGGTGAAAATACCGGAGAAAAGTACTAAAAAAAGTCTTAAATTCATTGCAT
Organism: Lenwebbia sp. NSW1173648; assembly: GCA_029784005.1. NCBI lineage: Eukaryota > Viridiplantae > Streptophyta > Magnoliopsida > Myrtales > Myrtaceae > Lenwebbia > Lenwebbia sp. NSW1173648. The sequence continues at coordinate 7,784,817 of JARCGZ010000011.1, forward strand.
TGATACCAATTTAGCTTTAAAACATTCTACGCGGCATGACTGACGTCTACATTAGTGATTTTCAACCTAAATTGGCAGGCATGATGGATTGAATTGATAGCAATATAAAAAAGGTTTAGGATTGAATTGATCCAATTGAAAGTTTTGGGACTGAATTGATACCCATGCAATAGGTTTAGAACTTTTTTCGGTACTTCCTCAAAATATGGAGATGAAGATTAATATCTTCATTGTTTGATTTCGATATTACAATCCGTGGCCTATTTATAGGTCTCAAACAGAATTTTGGTTTCTGTTTGGGGTGCAAATCGCATTTATGCTAAAGTACATGACCAGATTTGCAAAAGAGGAAGAAATTGTACATTTGCTAAATGCTCCCCTCAGATTCTTAACACTTGCACTTCAGTTGCCAAAAAACAGGAAGAAGGAAACCAACCAATAGAAGAACAATTTCCATACAAAAGGGAAAAGGAAATCGAACCAATTCGGATCCAAATCGCTTTTCCCGCTTCGGAACGCGAGATCTATGATGCTCGGGTAAGCCTCATCGCCGACGCCGGGAATCGCGTGATCGACTCGGATGTCGTCGATTTCGCCGCCTTCATTTGCATTTGCGCGAGTCAGCTGGACGAAAGCTCGACTCCACGCGCACTCGGCGATTTAGCTAGAATCGAGGTGCGCAGAGAGCCTCCGATTTCTCGAGCAGGGGCGAAGACAGTGAATCCAAGGGCTGGCGCCGCGTTGCTAAATATTGCGACAGCTTGCGAGCGTGATTCGGCAGGTTGGGGAAAATGGCCGTGGATGAGGACAGCGATGAGCTAGCCGTTAGCCGAAAGGAGGAGTTTGCGATTGCTGAAACCATGAGGGAGAAGTGATAGTTCGTTGTTGTGATTCGGGAGGGGTTTGCGAAAATGGGTCTGGATAAGCACGGCAGTGAGATGTTTGTCGAGAGAAGGGGTGTGATTGGCGCGTTCCTGCATTGGTTGAGGCGAGGCAGGGATCGACTCCGAGCTGCTCGTCGAGGGAGGAGGGCTTATAAGCAGAGATTCTCGCGCTTGGCGTGTCTGTTGGCCGCTGTCTTCCTGTTTTGCGTGGTGGCTTTCGGCCTGAACATGTTCCTGCACGGTGAGACATCAGCACCGGAGTTTCTGATCACAAGGAACCGTGGTGTAACTCGTTTCATTTGTTGAATCTATGCTGGTGACAGATTGGTTTGATTGTAGCGGGTTTAGCTTCAAGCTTTGTTATTCTGCGAGCACCAATCTACGCATACGAACCCTTGTGCTCATGGCATTTTTAGTGCATAGAACATATGGCATGCTCTTTCTTTCTTTTTGTTCTTTTTGATGTTGGGTTTTCCTTTTTCTCTTGGGGGAGGAGTGGATTTAGTTATTAGCAACAAGGGGTTCATTCTCCATGCACATCGTGATTCATATATTCTCGTTTTCCAACTCTTGTCCTTTCCAGCGTATTCAAACCAAAATAACAACGTTTCTTCTCCATTCAGCGGGCTAACCTTGCGATTTACATTGGAGAGACTTTTCATGGTTGATGTGTTTCGAAAAGTAGTTTCTCGAGGCAGCTTCTTTATATTTTATTATGAAACTCCTCGTGTAGTTACTATAGGTACTTTAAAATTGTCTTCCATAGTCGCTGTTGTTCCCATTTGCCATGCTTCTGGAGTTTGCAAGAACTTCATTCTCCACTAAATAAGATCCTCTCTACCCTATAGTCATCATCTGTCGCATTTGATTAGACTACGATACCCTCCCTGGTCAAAAAGGGGGTGGGTGATAGGTGTTGGTTTTCTTGTCCATATTATTTCCTTAACTTTAGTATGGAACGCAATGCAGGAAAGATGGAAGGCAGAGCTTCATCTACCCACGCAGTAAAAGAAGCAGACACAGTAAAAGAAGCAAACTCAGTACAGGAAGCAAGCATAGTGTCTGGTGTTGGAAAAAATCCAACAACCAAGCATCGCAAGCGGCGTAAGTAAATTGCTTGCATAGCTTAATCCTCTATTGCAGCCCTTACTCCGGCCTTTACATGATTAGATTATGGACGTGTATGTGTCGCCTTGTGTTAGCAGACATATTAAACTAAACTGTGCCCCTGCTTGTTCTAAGGAAAGCAGAAGATACTCAAACAAATACCTTTTGACATCTACAGATTCACTCTCAGCAGCTTTGGAATTTTTTCACCTTTATTGACATCATAAATTGAGTCTTGTAAACTTTTCAAGCCTAAGTTTGATTGATGCTTGTTAGCTGCCTTCATTTAAATATTGCACTGTATTCGAACCTGTGCAATGATGAACATTGCTTATTCATTTTCCTGTCACATGCATATTATGTGTACTTAGATATATACCTTCATCTTTTCTTTGTTGATATTTCAGATCTTCCTTGTGAAATAACTTTATCAGACTCAGTCAACAATCTAGTTGAACCCAGCAGTTTCATGAATTGCACGCAGTTTTCACTGCATTACATTGAAAAGGAGGAAAATTCCATCCCTAGATTTGGTGGACATCAGACCCTTGGTGAAAGAGAGAAATCCTTTCATGCAAGAAGCCAAAAACTTCATTGTGGTTTTGTCAAGGGGCCAGCAAGATTCCCGAGCACTGGATTCGATTTGGACGAAAAGGACAAATTATATATGAATACATGTAAAGTTGTAGTGTCTTCTTGCATTTTCGGAAGTTCTGATTTTCTGAGGCGGCCAACAAGCAAGCGGGTACATATACTTGATCGATTCTCTTTGCCACATACTAGAAAGCAAAACTCATTAACAACTTTAGTTAAGACGTTCTGTTGAAATTAGTGGTTCTTTAACTCTGAAGTTAAGTGCCCAAAAAAAAAATAAAAAATCTGAAGTTGATTTCTAAATCTGCAAAATATGATTGATCAGTGGTGTTTCTTCAAGTTTACCCTTATGTAAATGTTAACATTGATTAAATGAGGCATAGGCAGGATTCCTCATTCAATATTTTTAATTCATGTAATGTCCCAGCTGACGTGGAAGTTTGTGTGTCGCAGACAGTAATCTGACAATATTACTTAGGGATCTTTTCCCATGAAATATCTGAATTCTAGTGGCTATCTCCTGCTTAGGAAAAACCAGTCATACTTTGCACAATGCTGAGGTCTCAATCTATGAATGGAAGCTGTTCGCCAGGAATTGTGCAATATATTCAGGTCTAGGACCTGAGTTTTGCAAACTTTGGATCTTTAAGTCTAAGGTGAATAGATATCTGCGCACTTAAACAATGTTGCCATTTGAATAGCCAATTTATTTCAACTATCTAAGATTTTTAAAGGAAGTAAGTAGGCAAATCTAAGATGCTTGCTATCTTCCAAGTGATCTTATGTAACACACATGTACTGCAGATCACTGAGTATTCCAAGAAGAACGTCTGCTTTGTTATGTTTGTGGATGAGGAGACACTATCAACTCTGTCATCAGAAGGGAATATTCCTGATGATAGAGGTCATATTGGGCTCTGGAAAATAGTTGTCGTCAAGAACCTACCATACAAAGACATGCGTCGAACTGGAAAAGTGCCAAAACTCCTATCCCATCGGCTCTTCCCTTCTTCCAGGTAATATAGATGATTTATTCAAGCGTTCTCTGCTGGAGGCATCTATCGGTTCGTCTAAATCGCGACCTTGTAATTGCATTTTCCTCCTCCTTTTTACTAGGTATTCAATATGGCTTGACAGCAAAATGCGTCTGAATACTGATCCAATGCTTATCATCGAGTACTTTTTGTGGCGAATGAAGTCAGAGTTTGCCATTTCAAACCACTATGATCGTCACTGTGTCTGGGAGGAGGTACTCCAAAACAAACGCCTGAACAAGTACAATCACACTGCCATTGATGAGCAGTTTCTGTTTTACCAGTCTGATGGCCTCACCAAGTTTGATCCCGCTGACCCAAATACTCCTCTTCCTAGTTGTGCGTGCAATTCCAGTTTTCCGATTTGACATTTGCATCCACCATTTCCCTTGATTCTCACGATATTTATGCCTCTATTTTACAGATGTGCCTGAAGGCTCCTTCATTGTGCGGGCCCATACATCAATGTCAAACTTATTTTCGTGTCTTTGGTTCAATGAGGTTGATCGATTCACGTCACGTGATCAACTAAGCTTTGCATACACTTACCTCAAATTGAGGAGATTAAATCCCGACAGACAGTTCCATTTACATATGTTCAAGGTGATGCATATCTTCTCTTATTCCTTTGCACTTATCTGAGTTACTATTATGTACTTGGAAGTAGTATATGGCTAGCAATTCGAGATTATTCTTTTCTTTTCTTTTTTTTGAGCATATAATTCAATATGATTGATTCAGGGCTTCCCCTCCCCTAACACTAGTCATTGTAGCTCAAAATCCCTTCTTTATCAGATGATTGGTTTCTTGTGATACACCTGATTAACAGCAATGCTTCTGTTCATTACTGTTGGAAAACATTGCAAGCTGAAATGATGCTACTTTCCAAGATCTCCTACTGACTTTAGGAAATAAGGAGTCATGGTTCTACTGTACTTACATGACCCTTAGATCCTTAGATCCAGGATTGTAATATGCAGCTTCTTGACCGTCCGTGGGAGCTGTAGAGCACCTTGGTATTTCCTGGGCTTGCAAAACTTTTTGAGTCTGGCAATTTGGTAGACTAAATTCATCTAATGCCCATAGCGACTTCCAAAATCTGTCTTAACCCTAAAATGGCACCACTTGGACATCATTGAGTTGATGTAACCAGTACACTGGTTCCAGCGACTTTTCACGGTTCTGCTTCACAAAATTAGCTGCATGAAGAGACAAATAGCTATATGGCAATAACAGGGAGAAAAATAAAGACGCTAAATAGTATGCAGCGTGTCTGTGTCTAGGGCTTCCTTTTATCTTGATCTATAATTGCATCAACGAGCATACAGTGTTTAGGGGTCAATGGTCGGTATAGGATGGTGAGGAATTTTGTGCAACGTAGTTGTCCTGTGTAATGGCATAAACAGCCCAAAGTTCCACCAACAAATGCTGACTATTGTATCAATTGAAACTCATGCACATAATAAGTTGGACTACTTTAATCTTATTACTAAATATCTTTTCTCCAGGATTGTGAGCGCAGAGCGATAGCAAAGCTATTCCATCACAGGGAGCTTCCCGTTCCAGCATCACCTTGAGTTTCCTGGTGTTTTTACCTGGTAAGGTAGATCTGGCTTATGCAAACCTGTCATCGTTGTCTTTCCACCTTCAGAGTATATGACGTTGTCAAGCTCCCAGAATTTACTTCGAAATGAAAATATTCATGGATCTATGCATCCACCCTACCACTCTGTTGGAATTGCAATTGAATTTTGATAAACATTGGAGTAGGACCACTATTAGTATTCTTATAATAGAGCTGTTCCAGGTTTTAAGAGTTAATATGTCTGGTTTGTGATGGCAGGTTCTACCAAATGTTACCTGGCTCATCGCCCTATTTTGAATTTGTGGTTGGATGAAGAGACACTCATCATTCTAGAGTGAATCATCAACTGGAATTGATTTCAAAGTCAATATGTTGGTTCACCAAGGGATCTCCAAAATCTTGTCTGGTGAGTTGAGTGTATGATTTATGGTAATTCTTCCTGGAGTTCCTGGATCTGCATCAGCTTTGGCTTTTTTTTTTAAGCACTGGTCGATTTGCTCCCTAGTCAGTTGTGTAATTCACAAATTATCTTTCTTTCACCAATCAGATGCTAAGACTGGTTCATTTCCGGTATAGCTGGCATTTCTTTCAAACAATTAGTCTCTGTCAACTTTAGTAAAGATGTAGCAAGGACCTCCAATGAAATGACGGAAATTGAAGGAGTAAAAAAAAGGTAGAATGGGGTTGTGAAAGTAGAGATTCCTAGCAAACTTTACTTTATCTTTTCTTGCCTGAAGGTGGTGGTTCTTGAACAGTTTCTGCAGGAAATATTGGATCCTTGTAGTCAGATCTACATGAAGTGCTCTCGGGTGATCTTGAGACAGGAAGAAATTAGTGGACCTCCTTCACTTGCTCAGATCAAATGTATTGATTGCCCGTATGTAGGCTGTTGAGAGTGAGCAAGGCTAGGTGACTTGAGAGTGAATCTTCCGTTCAAGGAGGGTTTACTTATGAATTGTCATGAGTCGGTTCACTGATTAGACGAAATGGCTTCCCTTTGAAGTGAACAGGATGACTTCTTTTAATTTTTTCTTCTATTTCCTAGAGAGGGAAAAGCTCATTTTAATTCAGCTTCTTGTCTCTCCATTGGTAAGTAGAAGACTCTACTGTCTTGATAATCTTCTTAGTAGCAACAGTGCAAAGGCCATTTTACGGCGATAAGGTTGCCTTTCTTTTATCGATTTTGTCATTCTTAAGGCAGAGACGAGGTTTGTGCTTATATTCTGTGGTGAAGTGAACTTCAGCTGGCGTATGTAATTTTATCCTTTCGTTTTGATCCCTGGCTCTTGACTCGCAGTTCTTCCAACCATATGAGTAAGGAGGATGTTCCTATGGTTTAGCCCCTTTTACCATACAACTAGAAGAATTATGTTTTTTCTTTGGCCAAAGTACGGCTAGGATAAATTGCCATAGGAAAGAAAATATGTTATCATATCGAAAAAGAGGCAAATGTCGACAAAAATTGGGAGAACTGCCCGATCCAGGTGAGAAATCATGGTCAAAGAGTTGAGGGAAGAGGCATAAGAAAGTATAATGTGGAGCGGCTATCAAATGGTTCGATCACTTGTGGTAAGCGGAATTCGACAGTTCGCTTTTGTTTTTCCTCCCCGACAACAAAAATGCACCCAAGTCATTGCCAATGGCGCGTCGGCAAAGCAGATGGGCATGCTTCTCAAAGACCTATGCAGATTACATGCATTTCTTGTCAGATTCTAGATCCTTAATGAAACGAGATAAATCAACTTCCCAAGTTAACACGATGAATGGAACAGGATGGAATGAGTATGAGTGACATCCATATGACCGATAAAAAAGACAACGTGGAAATCCAAGGGGATACTACAGTGAAATTGTCAAAATATTCGTACGAGAGATGAAAGTCATTAGGTGTGCTTTTGCTGGAGGAATCGAACAGGCATTCAATCCAAATTGAAACTGGGATTCGCTTGGGGTCTCCGTTCAGTACTAAACGTGGCGTCCCTCCAACTGCAAAAGGCCTAGTTTTTTTTTTTTTGGTCTAGAGGCAAAAGGCCTAGTTCATGAATTGAAGAAATTGATCGTTCTGTAGTATGCAAATTGGAAAGGGGTATTCGTACAAAACATCAACAACTCCGCCTAAAAACTGGTAAATCAAACATAAATACTAAGGGACCACAAGACTTATGGGTAAGAAACTAGAAACTTTATAGGGCAGACTTTCCGATTCGACATCTTTTGATCCGGCTTCCAATTCCATACTTTCATCTAAGTGGAAAGTTTTCTTTTCAGAAGCATAACGGGATAATTACGTGCGTCTCAGTAACAAGTATTTCTCGAGTCTGGGCTCTCAACGCCATTTGTGGAAAGAACGTTTCCACAGTGCTCTTACAAGAATCCATGAAAAAGTCGTGTGCAAAACCTCGATATCCAAACTTGGCCTTAGCTAAATTTTAATAGATTATAATGGTGAAAACACGAATAGCATTAGCAACTGAGTAGCTGCTCCCTGTAGATGCTCCCACAGAAGTTCCATACTCGGTACAAAGTACTCGGTTTAAGCCATAACCAGTAGCTTATTTGACAATTTAGTTGCTGCCGCATCACAGGATGCAAATTTAATAAAGCTGGAGTAAGTGCAACACTCGATACAAGCCAGATCAAAACCATGCAATAAAAACATATCCAGAGATCAAGGAGTAACTAAAGGATTCGCCCTTGTATCCTAGTTTGCTCTGAAAAACCCCATAGGACTGACCTAGTTTGCTTTAAATTGGAAGTGAAGAATTGCAAATCCGGATTGATGTGTTCAGAGTTGGGTCCCAGAACAATGAATCAAATTAATCCATAGATTCTGCTTACTCACCCAACTTCTACCACATTTTGGGACGTTTATCCTCCACTATTAAGTGTAGATGATGAACAGAATAGCCCCAGAGATACCTTCACGACATCCAAACTCGAATAATACAAACATGTGGCAGGCTGATCTGATATTACATGCCAAACAAGGAAAATGATGTTCTCACTACCATCAGCAACCATTTAAACGGAAACACAAAATTGTCAGACTTGTTGAAAAGTGATGAAAGGAGCACTAGATGTATGTTTCAACCAGCCTAAGAAAAGGCAAACTTAAATCCAACAACTCATTACTGACAAGAATTCAAACGCCAAAATTACTCTCAAAGTGCCCGAAGCACTGTGGTATAACAATCTCAGCTCTTAGAGGCTAGCTTTTCCTTCGTCTTCTGAATCTTCAAAACCTTCTTCACAATCTTTTGCTCTTCCACCAAAAAGGCACGGATGATCCTACATAACATATCATAATCAGGATGTGCTTACCTAAGCATAGCATGGAAGATAAAATTGGAAAATAATATCCCTAGACATGGTGAAAGGTACAGACCTCTCACGGACAGCTCCCCCAGATAATACTCCACCGTACGCACGGTTCACAGTTCGACGGTTTCTTGATAATCTTGATCTCTTGTATTCAGCAGGTCTCAAATGAGGAATCTGCAAATAAATCAGGATGTATCATGCTAATGCACTTCATAAGTAAATGAAGACTTGCACAAACATCTACGTTGTTTACCAACATAAGACTTCAAACCGACCAAGAAGTTAAGACTCTGGATGCGAGCGAAGTGAAGAGACCATCCTTCACACTTCCTCAACTTTTACCACCCCCTTCAGCTGAGGGTAAAAACAAAAAATTCTCCAACAACTTAACAGAAGCCTTCATGAGGCCAGCTAGATGCCAACAGCAGGTATTTTCAAGTGGTCAGGAAGTTAACAAATGACATCTAGACCACATTACTAACATCACAAATAGGACTGTCTCAGAAAACAGATTTACTGTTTTGCGTGAGCCAACCTATTTATTACTGGCTACCCCACATAGGAAACCGGCAATGGACCTACAAGAGAGATCAAAATTTAGGTTCACCTAAGACTAGATCACTTCCAACTCGCAAGAGTTTGGTCCGACACGCGATTCATCCTTAACTAGCAATTCAATTACAGTTGGACTTGGCCATTTAAGTGAGAAAGTGACAGCAACACTACTGTAACAAACCGATGAATATTAAATACTACAATCTGCAAAAACGCAAAATACTTGTGGCTGAAAATTATTTCCAGCAATCTACTATCCCTAAAGGTACCAAATGGTGCTGCACTGGAATTTCTATCTGGGGGATCAGAAGACACATTTCATATTGGCACTAAAATCAATCTCAAATTGTTCTAGCTTAACTCATACAATCACTCAGGAAACTTGCAATTCTGGAAACAATCACCAGACGACACTTCGTCGTCCACCCCACCGGAAAAAAGAACCCAGCACGAATAAGGTGCTCGAGCAGCGACACGACAAGGAATCAGGGCAAAAAAAAAAAAAAGGCTATAGTACTGCCAACTGGCTTGTAGAAGAACATAAGAGTTGAATTATTCCACGGCAAGCAATGTCGAGTGAGTATAATCAATGCTTCATCCCGTTACATACAATTCCCTCAATTTCAAACCACATTAGCAATCCAATGCAGCTCCAAGAAGAAATGTCTCCTGTTGGCAACAAATCAGCGGCCTCAAGCAGCAACGCTAGTTGCTGTAACTCTTGTACACCTCGGTAAAAGTACTGAAAGAAACACCCTTGCCAAAGCATGAACTTGATTCAACAGCGACCGCAGATGGACGCAATTATCCGATAGCATCGTGCAATACAAAAGTACAAAACACATAATCTCTACATCACGTCGTTCGCCCGCTAATTTCAACGAAACCCGAGTCGATTAATTACAAAAAGCAAATGAAGAAGAGAAGAGAGAGCGTACCCCTTGAATCCTCTTTCCGGTGACGGGACATTTGGGGCCACTGGCTCTCTTCTTCGTGGTCTGGTACACTAGCTTCCCACCTGCAGCACCAGAACCACAAAGCCACATAAATTCAAACTCCCACTCCGGACACACACAAAATCCTCAACTAACGAATCAAATCTCAGTACGGCAAGAAGAAGAAGAAGAAGAAGAAGAAGAAGAAGTACCAGGGGTTTTGACGACCCTGTGCTGGTTGGACTTGGTGGCGTAGCTGTGCCGCTTCCTGTACGTGAGACGCTGCACCATTTCTCCCCGATTCTCTCTCTCTCTCTCCCTCGCTTCTCTTTCTAGGGTTTTCTTCTCATTCACCGAGATCGGCTTTCACCTTTTTGCAGAGAGAGAGAGAGAGAGGATAGGCTCCTACTGCTAGGGTTTGGGTTTTGGGTTTGGAGAGAAACGGAGGGGCATTTTACGGTGAATAGATCCGACGGCTGAAAAGTGAGTTCAAGATCAATGGGTCGGACCCATATCACGAACTTTGTACAAACTAATGATATGGGCCAAAGCCCACAGTCATTAGCCCGTACTGGACGGGCCATCTCATATTTACGATTTAACCCGACCCGACCCGACCCGCCTCCGATCTCACTCTCAAGTCTCAAGCACAAAGTTACAGTTTTTTTTGCCGTTGTTTTTTTGTGAGTGCCGTGACGAGGCTTCGACGAGCACGAGAGAGCCAGAGGAAACGAAGCAGAACTCTGAGAGAGAGAGAGAAAAGCAGCATGGAAGCTCGCTTGGCGAAGTTCGCTCGATCCGACCTTCTCTTCACCGCTCGAAGAAGCCTCGCTCTCAATCGCTCCCAGCGAGTTCGATTCCCTTCCATGCTTCTCCATTCAGGTCCCGGTCCTCTCTGTGCTCGACAGGCAATCGCCCAATTTCCGCCTCCATCGTCGCGATCCCGATCTCAATCGCCCAGACTTGATTCCGATCTTTTTTTCGCGACTTCGCGGCTTGTAGATGCAGCAGGAAGGGATGCGAGGAGGGCGTACGACGCGCTGCTGCTCGACGCGGGAGGCACTCTACTTCAGCTGGCGAAGCCGGTGGAGGAGACTTACGCGTCCATCGGAACCAAATACGGTCGGTCTCTCGACTCCGTCCTTCTTGTCGGCTCGCGGTTCTCATCTTTTCCTCCCGTTGGTTATATTGTGTGACTAGAAGTGTGCGTGTTCGTGTGCTGAATTTCGGTAATGTCCGCGAAATGTTTCTCTCAGCTTCTAGGAATGCCGGCAAATTATGCTTGATTCTAGTTTTCAATTTTTAGGTAAGAATGCGTATGATGGGGTGATGAGTGAACGATTATGTTTGCTTCACAGGTCTTACTGCGACTCCTGCCGATATCAAGCGAGGATTCAAGAGGGCCTTTTCTGCTCCCTGGCCCGAGAAACTTCGTTACCAGGTACATATAGTTCGTTTTCTGATGAGCTATGCATTTGAATTTCTCTTCTCCTTTTTCCCAGGTTTTTAACATGCTCTTGCTCCAAGAGAACCCTTCTTCGTAATTAGATGTATGTGCATTCTTAATGATTTTGTAGGGAGATGGGAGGCCGTTCTGGAGACTCGTCGTGTCGGAAGCTACCGGTTGTGGGGATCATGACTATTTTGAAGAAGTTTACCAGGTAAAGTTTTTAGAGACAAGAATGTCCAGCATGTTGTCTTTTAGTCTTTCGTTCTTTCTTAGCATCTTCAATAGATACTCGAAAGACGAATGATGGAGTCCGCCCACACCACATTGCATTCGTTTTGAGCAAGAAAAAGTTAACTTACTTTCAAAATTTGTTGAGAGCAAGAAAGAGTCGACTCTCTTTACAAAAGAATACTAAAAAGATTTCTAGATAGATTAAACAGCTTTCGACTTGTGTGGGAATTACCTTCTTTTTGTATATCAGATTTTGGTCCTTGTGGGCGATATCTAAATAAACTAGCTTCTCAGTACTATGCGGATGGTAATGCATGGCGCCTTCCTGCTGGAGCTTATGAGACAATCAGTATTCTGAAAGATGCTGGAGGTCATATTCATCAAGTATTCTTCTTCATCTTCTGCTAAGATAAGAACCATTGGCCCGATTTCTTGCAGCTTCCTTATTAATGTGGTCAGTGGAATTACAGTTAAGTTGGCTGTTGTGTCCAACTTTGACATCCGGTTGAGGAAGCTATTGAAGGACTTAAACATTGTGGATCTGTGAGCATTAATCTTCCCCCAAGGCTTCTCTTCATCTTCTGATTTTGCAATTACTTATTAAACCAGGGTGGTTCTTACGGTTTGGTTATGTACTACTGTAAAAGCATTTATTTGGTTGATACTGTTTCAGGTTTGATGCTGTAATTGTATCCTCGGAAGTAGGATATGAGAAGCCAGATCCTGGAATATTCAAAGCTGCTCTAGGTATGTATCCAGTTGGAGAGTAATTATCTGGAATTCCTAGTGAAATTATGAAAGCAACAATTCATAATCTCGAGTAACAGTTAAGTAATCTTCTGTTTCCTTCTTTATTCTTGACCTTTAAACAGCGCACACAAGTCTTACCTGGACATTTTCATTCATCTACTTTGCATCATGACCTTTCCTTGCCATCACATGACGTCTTAGTTCAGAGTAATTATTGTCTAAATTGAGTTGAAGCAATCGAATATCTTATTGAACAGCAAGAAAATTTCAATTTATGTTTTGTTTTGTTTTGTTTTTCCTTTTTGGCCTTATGAAGTGACAGTTCGTGAATATCAGTGCAGCATGAATTGCATAGAGTTTCTGCTTGATTGGTAGTACTCTGCCATCGTGTCAGTATTTAGTATGATGATTCACTAATGTTTGGCATGATATTCTTTCGAAAGAAAGCAGTCTAATTAGTGGTAAAGAGTTTTAAAGATTGAAACATTGTTATAGTCATTCAATCGACTTTCCTTACTCCTTACTACATGTGTGTGCTGCAATTTTCTGTATGAATCTCTAGGAAGTTAGGCTTTCATGAAACTCATAGGCATTGTATATGCTGGGATTATTCTCTCTTACAATGGTATTAGAAGGTGTGCATCTGGAATCCTTATATTGCCTGATGATCTTTCAGATCAACTTCAAGTGGAACCTAATAGAGCAGTACATATTGGGGATGATGAAAAGGCTGACAAATACGGTGCTGCTGTTGTGGGGATTGAGTGTTGGTGAGCCTTTTGTTACTTAATACAGATTCCATCACGCATCGTTCTCAAACTTTTTCTATCCCTTCGTTAGCAGTTTTAGTTTATGTACCTATGAAACTAATGCTTATGGATTAACGTTGTTAACTGTTTCCTTGATCAGGTTGTGGGGCAGAGATGTGAAGACATTCTCAGATATACTAAAGCGCATACTCATCCACGTCTAAACGATATCAAGGAACTAATCGCTCTTCAACACTGTTCGAGTTCATACCAATCTTTTCTGTGCTTTTGCCTGCTGAAATGTTCCCATAATGAAGATGGCCATCTTGTCATTGGGAAATTGAAATATTTTAGAAGCACGAGTGATGGAAGCATTGAAAGCTTGAGGTTTTGTGGAATGACTTCTTATAGTTACATGGCTTTTTGTCACTTCCAAGTTCCAACTGCCAATGGTCCTTTTAACATTTTATGCAAAGGTGTCTTCTTTGGTGATTATGAATAAAAAGTTCAATGGCCTTCGGGTTTGTCTCCGGTGTGAGATATGCATTCCGACTTTGAATGTTTGAGAAACATAACGACATGCAAATTAAGATGCAGATAATTTTTCTTTCATATTCATACAGTTGAAACATTCTATTAATTTCTTCTCAAATTACAGCTTTTATTCAGCCAATCTTATGTGTATGATCCTTTTCATTTCATGGCTGACTATCTCTCAAAACTGACTGTGAAGACGTTCAGCATTATCCTCAACTTCGGACTTAGATTTTTCCTGTTACTGAGTAACCCACGCAAACTTGACCGTGTCGCCGGCTCTATGAAGCACAAAGCCTGGAGTTAAAGTATTTAGCAGCAGACAATACTCGACATTGCCGTGATCAAAGACTTGGTGGCCATGAGTACGAATGGCAGAACATGGGAACGATTTCGTATCAGCTTTTTAAATATATCTTAGCTAGACTATACAGACTTGCATTAGTGGATGCTAACCTTTCTATCAGTTGCAACATGAAGAATATGCCTTAGCTTATGGGTAAAATAAAGAAGTGTGCTATATTATGTAGTACCGGAGGGCTTAGGCTTTCATGGGACTGGCTGAACATGAGGAACCCCTTTCAAAGATAGGGGCACCAATTCTAATGGCTATTGTCGGGAAGAATTTCACATAAGATAGAATAGCCTTATAGAGTAGAAAGGGGCTCTCTAAGTTTTTGATGAGTTTGAGGCTTGAGTTCGATCAGATTCTTACTTATCAAAAGCGATAGAGGAAATCCCGTATACTCCAAACAACCTTTTTACACTCTTCAATGGTTATCTCCTTTATACACTCTTCAATGGTTATCTTTTTCAAGGTTGGGAGCGTATTAGGGAAGGGGTGCCCAAAAACATGCTCTTTGGTAACTAGAAAATTCAACCGAAATTAATCTCGAGGCATTCGCATCGAGATGTGAAGACCAGTGCACATCCGGCAGCAATATATAACACAAATGAGCACTGATAGAGCACGCCCGAACAGATCGATAGTCCGATAGTCCGCTGAGATGCAGAACTCAAATCTCTCGACCGAATATCAGCATAATTCTCACCGTTCTTGTCCTTCAGACCCTGGTTCAAATTATAGTAGTGCAAGTCAAAGCAAAAAGCAAAACTAGGCATCCATCAATAAATTTATCCTCTTGGATGGGGCTGAAACCTGCTTTAGATGTCGCAGGAAGCAAAGTATGGCAATGAAAATGCTTTCTTTTTCTTTTCTACTCGTTCGGGGGGTTTGAGGGGGGGGGGGGGGGGGGGAGGAGGGGGAGGAGAGGGAGAGGGGTTCCTAAAGTAGTCTAACCAAATCGAGCAATTCAAATTTCGAAACTAAATGAAACCTCTTGAAGTTCAAAAATAATTTTTCCACTGAGCGAATAGAGTACAAACCATTTCAATTCCAGCATTCCCACAAGCGAAAACGTAATCTGCTCAAACCACTTCATCTAAGCCAAGTAGCGGTACAGCTTCCTATCCACATTATCTCTCTCCAAGAAATCACGCTCGATGAGAGACTCGATCCGCTTCTTTATCTCTGTGGGATTGGCCAAAAACCTTGACTGCAGCTGCTTCGTTACCTCTGTTATTATATTATTATGATCCAACACCCTCCTTGATTTCATGATTCTCACTATTGCAGCCTCAATTTGGGGCTTCCGGTCCTCCTCCACTCTTTGCCGGGTTTCCTGTTTCTCAGGTTCTGACTCTTTCTGTGCAACAACAGTTCCTATCTTGACCTTATAAAACTTACTTGTAAACTTATCATTGACAAAGAATGCGTCATCCTCACCGATATCTTTACTCATAGGTTCCTTTCTTAGAACATTCTTTCCCTTGACGCACGCCAAAGATTGCAGGCACCGCTTTAAGTCTGAAGCAGGGATCTCTGTAGCTTGTTCGATCTCTTTATAGCTCAGTCGGTCAGAATTGTTGAATAACATCAGCACACACATCTGGTATGTGGAAACGTTCAACTCATGCTTCTGCCCTTTCCCAAAAGTTGCTTTTATGTCTGCAGTTCCCATATTTGTTTGCCAAGACAATCTCCGACCAGTGTGTGTCCCAAGGTAATATGAGCGGAACTTCTCACAGAGAGCCGACATCTCAGCTGGCAAGTTACACGTCACACTAGGTTGAGTAGGCCACGAGCCTGTTGTTAGAACCTGAACGGTTAATGTTGGGCCCTCTCCTAGCTCGGGGTGGCTAGCGTAGAACCCCTGCATTGTATCTTGGGAGGTTTTCATATCAGTGAACATGCCTTCTAGCTTTGAAGTGAATTGATATCCACATTCAGTCTTGAGCTTAACAATGAGACTCCTTTCTGCATCATCAGAAACAGTTTTTCCAGACAGAAGCCTTTTCGCCAAATGCTGTTTATAATACTTCTCGAACACATCCTTTTCTTGCAAGTAGCGGAACAACATCATCACCTTATCAAGAATAACCTCCACATCCTCCTCACTGACACCCTTCAAGCCTTTGCGTAATTTATCATCAACAAACAACGAAATGAATTCGGGAGAACGAGCATTCAAGTTGATGAAATATTCAAAGGATGAATTTAAAGCATTCTGAAACGTCTTATCGTTGTTAAATGCAGAACTTATGATCTTATCATACTTATCCTTTTCATCCAAAAGCCGCTGAACAAATTCAACAGGGTCTTTCAACCTCTCAGGATCGGTAACTAACTGCTTGCCAATCTCCCTTATATGAGAAGTCATCACATCTCGAACGGTTGAGAGACCATTGGGAACCCGACGAAACAAGTTGTACATCCGTCCTAAGTCTTCATACTTATCGTCGAGAAGCATGTTCACCAAGCCCGAATTCTCCATGTGCACCAATGCCAGCATGTGATTTGCAATCATCTCCTTCTCAACGACATTTGTGATCTTAGCTTCACTCTTGGCGTCCAAGTAGTGTGTTACTCTCTCCATTTCTTCATTAAGACGCCTCTCAGCTTTCTTCAGATACTCACCACAATCACAACACTCGATAAACTTCTGGGATTCGCCTTTGTAAAACTCGGCCGACACCTCCAGAAATGGCTGTTCGAATTCTTCTTGATAAACTGAAGAACCTAAATCCATCAGCATTTTAATTATGTTCCTCATCAACCCCCGATTGATGACCTCGCCAGTCCGTTCTCTAAGTACTAGTTCTAGTAATGTATCTAGAAGCCTAGTGCGGATCTTGCTGGAGTAGATAACATTATCCCTCCAAAGAATCAACCCAAGCTCATGAACTGGGGTTTTGCGGGTACTTTGGATGAAAGTTCTATCCATGTACATGAGAATGTCCCTGATCATTTGCAGTGCTTTATTATGATCGTTCCATTTCCTGTTTAGTTCCTCCAGAAACAAACCTCCTTGGGCATCTTCGATGGATTTCGATATATCCTTTAGGTGAGCAGTCATGGTTGCAACCAATCCAGTGTACAGCTTCTCACCATACTTGTGCAGAACCATGTTGTAGGCATTCCTATATAACAAGGCACATCACAATATTACGATCTCACAACTTTATGACCGTCATCCACAAAAAATTCAACTCAACACCAATGCATAAAAGAGGAAGAGTGCGGATGCATTGTCACCTTGATACTTTTTACAAAACACCAAACCAATTGGCATTACACCAAAACAAAAGGGAGTTTTGTATCCAGTCAAAAGGCCGCAGCCCATAGGGGAGGTGGAACAAAGAGTTGGGCACCGACTGTACCAGACTCAATAAAGGATAACATTACTATGTCTATGTCTCCTTTCAAAGTGCAACTTAGTAGATCATAACCAAAGAGGCACTTTCTAAATGGTACAGCTAAAACAAACAAAAAACATAGCTCTGTTTTAAGGAGCTTAATTTTTTAGAGATGTCTAGCCCGGAAAAGAACGCTACGTAGAATAACCAAAGGTCAAATGAACGAGGCGAAATACCGAACACAAAGAGACAAGTGTATCGTGCGAAAAATAGCAGAATCAAAGCCAATATTGCATCAATGAGTAAACAGACTTATCTACCGTATTAGGCCATGAAGGGCTTGCAAGAACACGTCTTGCTCAAGCTCGCGAACAAGGGAATTTCCACCTCCAAGAAAAATAAACTAAGATAGCCTAAATCGTTCAATCAATCAATACACATATCAGATTAACAAGTCTTGAGTCACCGACCGAACATCGGATGCAGGGACAGCGTACGGCGTATCATTAGCCGCGCAATCGACACAAAACACAACCGCAACAGAACCCAAATGGACAGGTAAATCAAAAGGCGAGAGAAACTTCGCGGAAAAGAGAGAGAGAGAACCTGTAAAGCTCTTCAAAGCTGAGGCCACTGGCATTATGATTGTAAATCTCGTGAATAGCGTGCTCCAGGATCTTCCACGTCTTGTCGGCGTACTTGGGATCCACCACCACCTTGTGCTTGAACGCCTCTATCTGGAAGTTCCTCTTCCTCTGCGGGTTGCTCATCTTCCCGACCCTGAGAGAAGCCGACAATCGCGACCCGAAAACGGACGTGAGTCTCCGCGCGCTAATCCCAGCGAGAACAAGGAGAGAACCGGACCTAATCGCGAGATTGGACGGCGAGCCCTAAATTGAGAACAGTCCCAATTCGATTGGGGATTGCGAGAGAATCAGAGTTAGAGATAGAGCGAAGGTTTGAACGAAGAGAAGCTATGGTGGGTTTGGGTTTCCTGAGAGTGATGAATTCGAATCGATGGAGGATTTTTGGGGTCTTGATTGAGAGGAGGAGGAGAAGAATAAGGGGAAAGAGCGAAGAAAAGGAAGAAATGACAATGCATATTTTTTTCTTTAGGGGATACTTTGGAGATAGCAATTTTGGGAGCGTGGAAAATAGAATTTACATGATTGGTTATTTATGGAAAAATATATTTAAAAAAATCCTAAATCAATATTGCATTTGTATCCATTCAATCCTAAACTTTTCATCTGAACTAATTTATTCATAATTTTTTTACATTTGTACCAATCCAGTCAATCCGATTAATTTTGACCGGAAATTGCTGATGTGAGGTCATCCATCCTACGTGACATGGATAGACATAGACATGTTTTTTAGAATTTTCTAGTCCTTTCTTTTTTGCTTTTTTTTTTTGTCCTTTCATTTTGGCGGGAGACGGCCTGTAAGCCCTCGCTAGTTGCGAGAGAGGGCGCGAAGGTCCTCGCTCAGATTTGGCAAGGGCCACGGTTCTCGCCGGTCAAAATGAAAGGAAAAAAAAGAAAAGAAATTATCAAAAAGATTTTATAACATTATTTAAAAATGTTCACGTCAGCGTCGATTTGCCACGTAGGATGACCGACGTCCACGTCCATGATTTCTGGCTAAAATTGGCTGGATGGACTCAATTAGTACCAATGAAAAAAAATTAGAACTAAATTGATCCAACTAAAAGGTTTATGACTGAATTAATACAAATGCAATAAGTTAATACCTTTTTATACTTTTCTCGGTCATTTGTGATTCTCACTTTAACCATAGTAGAACTTGGAATCAAACTTTGCCAATGGGTCGAAATGTAAGTCTTTCGCGAATCACCCTAAGGTTGACTTGTATCACTCGCTAGGGATGACCGTCACACGCTACACGTGTCATATTTAGTTATATATTTTATTAGTGAATAACACGCGGAAGCGTAATAATTTTTTCACATCATCCCTGACACACATCGCGCGAGTTTAATAAATACATATGCATCTTTTTCACAGTACCCACTAGTTTATCAAGTATATGATTTTCATATTTCAAATATTAGTAGGCGAACACCCTACAACATACGAAAATGCATAGACCCGGGAAAGGTTAGGGCTGCAACGATTCTGATTCGAAAAAGTGATTATGATTAGAATTGTTTTTTCTGATTCTATTCCCTGGACGAGTTTTAGAGAATCAGAACGTGTTTGGTAACTACACAGAATTCCTATTGGTGGAACAGAAACGCATTTGGTAACTGCACAAAATTTTTATTCCCAAAAATAATTTCTCTTCCCAATTTTTTCCATTTAAGTCAAATAATTACGAAATTACTTTGTGAAATTTCATCCTACATGTTGAATTAATTGAAGATGAATTCATATTGATTCTCTTATATAACATATTGCATATTTCATGTAATATTTTTTTGTGCTATTCCATTTAATTGTCGTGTCATAATGAGTCATTTTAAGCTTAAAAAAGGATAGACTATGTTGGGTTAGTGTGTGATTTCAGATTAGCTCGGGCCCTTGTAGGCCTATACCAAATCGCAACGAATGAATATCAAATTCGATCTTAGTGTGATCGATGGCATGTGTATGTGTACATGCAAATCGAGTCGCCACCAATCTTTGAGGAAGGTAGATCAGGAACCTTATCGAATAGTCGGGAGAAACCGTTCGATTCTACGCAACCAAAGAAATCTAGGGTTCGAGGACTTGGTTACATCGGTGTTTCTATCGACGCCCTTTCGGCACGGAAGTTGAGTGTTTTCTAAACGTGTTTCAAGCAAATTTTTAATTCATTTTTGAACCTATGAGGTAAGCCAATGATAAGTGTTCACGCATGTCGTTTTTATCTTTTTCCAAATTTTTTAAAACTAGATTAAGTCTAAAATACTTAAACCTAGGCAAATCACAACTAATGAAATCAAGTGCACAATCAATGAATCATGACATTGATAAATTGCATCATAAAATCCTAATGAAGTCCTAAGGGCTTAGAGAAATGTGGTTCGAGTTTATTTTTAAAGGTATTTATGATTTTCCTAAAAAAGAATAAAATCTATAAAATCTGGGGAATCTAGGCCCAAATTTATGAAAATGAGGTCAAACTAGCCTAATATAAGTTTTTTCTATTTTTAGGGATTTTCTAAATTTTTTCTGATTTTTTTAGAATTTTTTTAGAATTTTCTATTTTTATTTTATTTTTTATTATCTTATATATTTTTCTTTGAAAATGAGACCTCGTTATGTTTTAGGTCGAGTGAAAAGTGATGAGATAACTGAAAGGGAAAAGTAAGAGGTGGGAGACTTCATTCTGTTTTATGATTCTCAAAAATGATTCTTTTTCCAGAACCAACCTTTTTTTTGTTCTTGTTTTTGCTCCAAAACTGTTCCCCGGAACAGAATCAGAATCAGAATCATTTACGTTACCAAACATGATTCTCATCCTTTTTTGTTCTAGGGAACAGAATCAGAGAACCAGAATCGTTGCCATGCAGGCCCTTAGAGTCACCTATCACCACCACTATACTTCATCACTGCCCAAAAACCTGCCTGTACAAACGTCAACTAACCACTAAGGTTTGATAACTTCGCCCATCAACGGCTCATCGGTGACATAATCAGGAGGACCATCGAATCCTCTAAGTGGTCCAAATCACCATCAAAGATTGCGTATTAGGCTATATACCTATGAGGAACCCACTCGGCAAGTCCTACGCTTACCCATACCGTGATAATTCACTTGGTATAAATAAAAACTAAACTAGGCAACACTACATCTTCATACGCGTAATCAACATGCATCAGAACTCCAAATAGCGGTGGGGAAGGGCCATCCTACATATTTGAAAAATAAAGGGATGAGCTGAGACTCACTAAATGAAATCTCTAAGACTAAGGTAGAGGATCTGCCTATAACACTCAACTTGGTACAAACAATGAGCAACTCATATATGCATGAACATACGTATTCCTTTTTATAATAACATATTGTAATAATACTATTCATTCGATGTAGGCGGATGGCATATTATTTCACAATGAACCAATATCACTTAATGTATTATTCACACAAATAAATGTATGTACGTGAGCATGTATCATATTCCTTACTCCATCTTTCTTCCGAACACTCCCAGGGTATCCCGACACACGAGGCATCTCGAAACTCTCGAGACATCTCGAAACACTCTCCGGAGAATCTCGACATACGGGACATCTGGACACACCGGGCATCGTCGCCACTATTATGTGTATAACAGAATACTTTCATATTATCATGCAAAAATGGTGTTTATGAGAATGTTCAAAAATCATCATTACAACATCATTTTCTCAAACCATCTTCCAAGCACAAGCACTCTAGTTTAAGCATCACTTACCTCTTTTCCATTCTCATGCCTCCAAAAAATATCATAATGAATGCAGGCTTTAGAAAAAATTTCAATTTTTTTATTATAATATTATTATTATAATCGGTAGCTCCATGATCGGCAACATACTACTGAATCAGTGACACCCACTGCAGTCAGTAAGTCCATTGAAATCAGCAAAATTTTAAATTATCATGTTTATATAAAAGTCAACAAGTTAGCGATAACTTTCTTGAAGTCATCGGCGACTTCGTGATTTCACCGATTTCCAATGGGCAACTCCTCTTTTTTTGTTGTTGAAAAATCGGTAACTTTTGTAAGAGAATCGGCAAACTTTCACACTACGACCAGCTTCGGTCTTTAGCCCCCATATCAACAAGAAAGCTAATTTTTACATCTTTTTTACTTTTTTATCCAACATAGTATCAATTCTCATAGAGGAACTGTTGGGAGAGCGCAGCAGAAGTCCGATACCTTCACCAGGGGAGATTGTCAAGAGGGAGCCCAAGTCCAAGCTTATCAACATATCCAGTTGGACCCACCTTAACTCCGAAGTAGGACTTCTCTAACACAACTCACACGTGCATCCTAGGATTTCTCTAACACAACTCACACGTGCATTCTGACAATCTCCCCCTCACGTGTGAGCTCCAGTGTTAGGTTTGCTCCCCCTTAATTCAAGTATCCGACCAACATCAACTGCTAACTTGGGATTGCATCACCCATGGTCTCTATCTCATGTCCTTAGACCAATTGTCCATGGTCTCTTATTGCTAAGACTCGCGTTACCAGACCAACTGTCCATGGTCTCTTTATGCCAGACCAACTATGCTGGCAATTTCCACCCAAAACAAGCGTCAATCATGAAATTTCTTCCTTGAGATATTCACCAAACATCGAAACAGATTGGGAGTGGGCCACCAGTCAATCATCGGCTCTGATACCATTTGTTGGGAGCGCGCAGCAGAAGTTCGATACCTTCACCCGGGGAGATCGCTAAGACGGAGCCCAAGTCCGAGCCCGTCAACATATCCAGTTGGATCTACTTTCACTCAAAAGCTTAAGCCAATGAGTTATGAGCAAACTATGATATATTAACTGCTCCACATCACATCAATTCTCCGATATAGGACTTCTCTAACACAATTCACGCGCATATCCTAACAGGAACAATCAAACATCCATCTTTACGAAGAAACACAAATCAAAACACAATCTCTCAGTACACTAACTTCACTTATCAACCCTTAGTCTTCCCATGCTTTCAATATAATTAGCATACAACAAACAACCAAGTCAAGAGCACTAAGTAGATCATTCTAATTTAACACTTAGAATTTTCACTTATCTAAAAAAGATTTGAGCACAATTCAAAGCTTTAGTTTCCTTCAAAATAAATAGAACCGAAATTAAATGAATGCTTTATTTGAAAATGAAAAACTAAAGGGATATTTTGAGGGAAGGAAGAAGGCTTCTTCTAATCGACCAAGTGTGAAGGTGAGTCATTATGTGCATTAATTACTAAGGTTGAGATAGGTGATGTAATGCATTATATCATTGCCAAGCTAAGCTCTTTGTCATTGGGAGCATGAGAGTTAAATCCATAGGTGGGAAATTAAAAGAGGTGGCATACTTAAAAGAGAGACAAATGGCTTAATCTCACGGTTCCAAAGTAGATATTGTGATAAATTGCCAAGATATCAATTAAATCAATACGTAAGCGAAGGAATTAGTGTTCATTTTAAACATTGGTAATACAAAAAGTATTTTAAACCCGTCAAAACGTTTCACAAAATGCAGCGAACGCAAGTATTCAACTCAGTAAATTTCTAATTTACCACTAGTTCGTTATGTAAACTCGGAGCATATCGGTCTCTATTAACAACCAACGTGGTGTTACGTGTTTCACCGCGACTCTAGAAAATCAATACGGAAACAAATATTCAGCAATCCAATTTTAATGAACATATTTCTCGAGAATTACGGACACAAAAATATATTTCGTGTCTTCGCTACTACGACGGAAATCATTTAGCTATAATTCTCACATGTGACATGTATCGTCTACGAATTCCTACATATTATTAGTTAATGCAGGAATTTTCAGGATGTCACATGAGCGATTCCAGGTTCTTAGAACCTGGAATATGCCCATCAGAATCGGTTCCCCAATTTTTGGAACTTGAAACCTACCCCGCATGTCCTGTAACATAGAACCTACCCTGTCACAGATTCCAGGGTCTAGCCAGGTTCTACCTATATTTTTAATTGAACATTGCAGTGAATTATCACATTTAATGACCATCATTTGCTGCTAAAATCCACTAACCATTACTCATATTTAGACACATGAAGAATATGAAACATTAACAAAGCAAAAGTCTTAGTCATGGATATCGTTGGAAATGGAAGCTTAGACTAACGGTTTCAGATTATACATTCATCATCAGACGCCATGGAATACTTCAAGATCGCGCGAAAACATAGATTAAAAACATAAAGACTCGTCCTATGTTCCAGGTTCCAAGTTCCACCTCTTGGAACCTGGACTTATCTATCGGAACCGATTCCCCAATTTTTGAACCCTGGAACTTACCTTGTATACCCTGAAACCCGTTCATCATAATTCGTTGGGCCACCTATGACTCCTTTCTTTAACCATTTATCTTCATGGATACCAATAGTTTCTCCATTATCAACTGACCACCTCACTTCTTCGAGCTATAGCTTCTCTGCCTACAATTAAGCTTTGCCATCCCCAAGAAGGACATGAACCTTTATCATGCCAGAATTCCAATGGGGAAAATAGATCCCTTCTAACACCTTGCTCCAAATAGCTGAGGTGTTTTTTTGTGTATGCTAATCTCCATGCATATTTACCAAACGTTGCTTTGCTAAGAGAGATTAAGTCCCTAAAGCATAATCTGCAGTTGCTTTTTCTTATTTTCAGCACTTCCCACTTTCTCCAATTCACTGTTTTTTTCACCATAAGGACGCCACTCGCTTTTCCACGGTTTTACAAATAGAAATAGGGATTTTGAATATCGACATTGCATATTAAGACAAGAAAGACCTATACCACTGTTTTATGCTCCAATTCCTTTTATTGACATAGTTTGTTTATATGGAGTGAGTCGGAGTGTAAATCGAAATTCGAAATGAATGGTGCCCAATTTCAATGTGCCCTAGTATAATAATTTTACATTGATCTGTTTCATCTCAATTTATTATGATTTATCTAGATTTCTTTTATGCTATTATAGTTATCTTGTTCGTGTTAAGCAAATAAGGTTACATTTGGTAGGCGTGATAAAAGTTAGAATAAATATTTATTCTATTATGTATTTGGTTGTTGTTAAAGACAAGACAAGTCCGGATATAAGATAGTTATAACTCGGATTTTTCATGTGGTGAGTGGGATAAAGTTGGACAGGGTATTTATGTCCATAGTATAAGTTTTTTTTTTTTAATAAAAAAAAGCTTACCCTCTTATTCTCCTCACTAAAATAGCAAGAGAGTCGAAGCTCTTTCTCCTTTATAACTCTTTGTAGCAAGGCATCCTCCATAACTCTCTAGGTCGCATCGAAATTTCACGAAAGTAGCGAGAGAGTAAATCATTATATTTTTCGGAATCATGAAGGTGAATAATCATGCTTTCTCTCTGTCACTAGATTTGTCATTATTTAGCCAATCACGTTTACATATTTTGCCATAGTCGATTTTGTGACTCTAAAATGCTGTAATAAGCTTTAGATTGTACAATAATCATGGTTTGAGTATTGGAGATTGTTTCTGCTTTGTTTAGCGGTGAATTGCAAGAGATTCTTGCCAATTTTTTTTTTTTTTTTGCGATTTACACTGATATGGCAGTTCACATCAAACAATAGACGTTATAGGATATTAAGATATTCGGTTCTATCACCGCGATTAACCAAATAGCTCATAGCGTAAGCAAAATCCCCAATTTCATATCTTATCATATATAATTATATGTCTTTTTTTACCAATCTTTCAAATGCTTTCAATTCGACACAAATCAACAACACGAACATGGATAATTAATATTTCAATCAATTTCGTCCCACGGCTATTTATATTTCACTCCCTACCATGCCACTTGTTGTATTTATTTACTGATTTCTATCTTTCTTTTTAGGCCGAAAACATGGCCTCACTGCATCAACTACAAGGCACACCGTTTAAAAAACGCGAAATAAAGTGCTAAAGCCTTTATTGAAAAGTGAAATCGAGTCTTAAATTGATGCAATCAAGTTTAAAAGATGTTTATCGTTGAATCCCGAACCCACATCGTAAAATTGCAATTTAAGTGTGTCACTTAAGCAGATTTCCAGCGCTATGTAGAAAAACTAGTAGTGTTATTCACCGGAAAAAATTAATGGCACTTTTCTAAAGAGGTTAGGGATTAGTTTGTACTAATCAAAAAGAAAAAATTGGGAATCGGTTAGTTATTTCCTTGATTAAAATAGGAGTACAATTTCAACATGTCAAGGTAGTCGTCAGTATTTTATATCAATCTACGGAGGCATCATCCTCACCTCATCGGTCTCATTTGCAATCATGAAAGTCCAAGAAACAAGAAATAAAGTCGAATGACTAGGTATATATATATAACTTGACCACTGAAGAAGCAACAATCAGAGTGGCGCAGCGGAAGCGTGGTGGGCCCATAACCCACAGGTCCCAGGATCGAAACCTGGCTCTGATATGGTTTCAGAAGTGGCTTCCACACTCTTCTCTCTTTTGTTTTTTTTTTTGGTTTCATTTATCTATTTAGTTTTCTTTAGGGAAACTGCCGAGTTTGCCCTCGCCTTCTGCATGCGAATTTACAAAGATGACCCGGCCTCTTTCTCTTCTCAATAGAGTTAGCTTCTTTATCAAGCGGGCGCGTGGCATAAATAAACCGCGAAGCCTCGGAAAGTTCGATTTCGCCATCTCTCTCGCTCTTTCTCGCTCGCTCGCTCGCTCGCTCGCTGTCTCTCTGAAGCAGGTTCAGGTACGGTTTGGATTCCCGTGTCGGTGTAGGGTTCGATTCGCATGTTTATCTACGTATATTCACCTGCGAGGCTGAGACGGCTCCGTGTTCCTTCCCGCGTTTCCATTCGGTCGGGGTGTGTGGTGTGGGTGTGTGTGTTTTTTTTTTTTTTGATCAGAGTGTGTGGGTGTGTTCGTGTGGCAGGTTCTTGTTTTTGCTCGCGCCTTTAGTCGCTCGGCGATTTTGATGTGGTTCAGGTCTCTGCGCTTTCCTGGCGGAGTGATTTTTAGTGGTTCGAAATGCCGGAGGAGTTGTCCACGGAGCGACCGTTGTTCGGGGGCGCAATCAGTAGCAGATTTCCTAATAGATTCGAGGTCTTTCAATTTCTCCAATCGTCTTTGCTTTCGATTTTTTTTTTAGCATTTGAATGCGGAGTGAAACGTCTTTGCTGAAACGTGTAGGATGTGAGCAACATCAGGCAAGTCCCTGACCACCAGGTTCGGATTCACTCAGCATATGACGTGTCTTACTGTTGGGTTTAAGTTTCGCTGTGGATAATGTTACAGAGTGATTTTATGTTGTGGGGTTGTGTTTTTGAAGGAGGTGTTTGTGGACCCTTCGAGGGATGAGAGCTTGATTTTCGAGCTTTTGGATTTCAAGCATGAACTGGGAGACAGCGGTAGTGCGGTGTGGTTTCTACAAGACCTTGCCACCGAACAAGATGCGGAACAGGGCATGGTATTAGGCTTAATGTGCTTAATTTTTGTATTTTTGCCCTCTTGTGCACTTGATTGATTATATATTGGGATCATAACGCGCTGCAAGTAATGAGTTTCTGTTTGTTTCTCTTTTTCCCGCTGCCGCTCCATCACAGTTCTTGGTCTTACAGTCATATACTTTATTCACGTCATAATCATTTGTCAGATGTTAGAGAGAGTGCACAATACCTTTGGTTCATATAGATCTTAGTATGAAGTTTCTTGGACTTCTGTGTGCGTGTGTGCGTGTGGTGTTATGTGCTCTATGCCTGAAAAATTCAAGTTCAAATTTCATTTCATGGTTGTGTTACTTGTCTATATTAATTCAGACCAGTCAGTTCTTAACTTCCATCCATGGTATGCTAGTGCATTTAGTCATCATAATGCAGAACATTCTCCTTTAACTGCCTTTTTTCCACTTCAATGTTCATCAGGTGATTGAACAGTCGGCAGTGGTTGAGGCCCCTGGATTGACTTACAGAAACATACCTGCTGTCGTTACCACCGCAGTTGGACAGATGGTATAGTTGTAGAGCTCTATTTTGTTTCTTATAACTCACTTACTTCGTAGTCAAACTTGATAAGGGCCTAATGTGTATTGAATATCACAAGTTCCCATTGGAACATCTCCTCTCTGCCGCATGTTTTTTGACAATAGGAATTTTTTTTGTGGAACTATTTTCTGCATGAATTGTCAAGTCTTGGAATCACAATTATTCAATAGTTTGCCGTAGTATTCGTTTGCTTTTCTTTCAATCATTGGTCGAGCAAACGTTAAGGCCTTAATGTTTTCTGCGTTTGTCTATGTTAGATGGCTTTTCCTATTGTCTAAGAATTGTTTCATCTTGCTTTTGTCCTCTAATTTGTGAAAATTTGTACAGGCCATCTCCAAGGGGCGGCAGGGAAGGGAAGCACAAAATATAGTGAGGGTCAGTCACTTATCTTCCTTATCCTTGTGTGATGTTGTTTAGGTCTCCCAGAGGGGGTTGCATTGATGCCGTGATCTTTATACAGGTCTTTCTGGCCAATTTGCGTCTGAAGGAAGTTGGGACGGATGTACTAATTGCTGCATATGAGCCTATATTAATAAAGTAAGTATTAGAAAAGACTGCTATTAGTATGATCATTTTCCTGATAGTTTTGTTGAGACAGTGTAGTTAAAAGCACTAACATTTAATACATTATGTACCTAGGAACTTGCCATTCGCTGCTTCTAATTTAAGCATCCTTTACTGTGGATACTCTGGGCATCTCAATTATTATTATTTTTTATGCTAGAGTTTAAGAGAAGACTGGAGGATGATATTTAGTGGACCAAATCAATAAGCATGGACAGTTCCCATCCGCTTATTATTTTACTTCCTTCTTGTTGTCTTGATATGGAGACTTTAAGATCCTCGGCCAGAAAGGCAGGAATGAAAGAAACTTGAGGTTGATCAGGTTCTTTTGATTATTCCTCTAAGGACGTGGTTCGCCGAACCAACTGCTAGTGAGATGTCCCTTCAAGTCTGCTTACTGGCTTAGCTGGAAATCTATCACTCATGTTGATGGGAAGGCGTTGTGACCTTGAGCTGTCTCTTTACCTCCTCAGATCTTGGATGTCAAGATAAATCCTTGAAAATGGTTTTGGGTGGTGGTCTTCTGCTCGATGTATATTTCAAAATTTTTGTTTGAATAGTGTCTGTGTGGTAAATAGTAAAGTGAGAAAGGAATATTCTCACTTTGCAATGTACTATATGATTGTTCCCTAGATCTCCTTATTTCTTCTATCTAAACTTGATCTAGTACTTAACACTAGTCTGCAGTTGCATAGTCTAGGAGATATTGGATTTAGATGGGTATGTTTGCTACTTCTCCAGTGAATTTCTGTCCCCCCCCCCCCCCCCCCAAAGCAGTGGCATGACAGACCTTTTGGCTTTCTTCCCTGGAAGTTGCCATGAGTGAGCTCGACTGCCCTTCAGAAGTTTTTCGTGAGAGAAGCTGTGAGAATGGACGAAAACGTAAAATTGCTTTGGCTCAGTTTCCCTTGGAAAAATTTTGCTGATGCACTAGCTGTAGCAGTAAGAATACCTAAAGCTGGCTGAATCCTTTCATTATTGGCTCATTTTGTACTTGTGTTAGTTGATTGTGTATGTACCTTTCCCTTTATTTCTTGCTGTGGGTTTGTTTGGAAAAATCGGACCCGTCATCCCGCCCACATTTTGGGGCCAAGTGCCTATGCATCTGCACATGCATGAATAAATAATACTCAATTTATGTTTAAAGTTATCCTGCTTCACCCAATTACTCAATTTGCTTGCAGCCCTTTGAGTGAAAGTGCAAGAACAGTTGGTGCTGGTTTGACTGCCCATGCGACTCAATCTGGATACATGCCCATGGCTGAGGTCTTTAAACTTGCAGTCTCTAGCTTCAAAGTCAATGATTGGAGCCTGTTTGATTCTTCTGCTTGAATTCATGTCTATGCATAGTTTGTAATTGTATCGAATCGGCATATCTGGAAATAAGGTAGATAAATTGCAGGTCCCAGTACTTCTTGGGAGTCTCCTGACTTAATGGCTAGTTTTTGTCGGGAATATGGGTCCATTAACTTATGGCTAGAATCTCTCAAATGCGCCTAACAGAAGGGTCTGCAAAAAACAATTTTCAATGATTTTCCTGCCGAGGCTAGTTGGCCTTGTTGATTTTCCTGTCATCTGGTCAAGTTCCGTTACGAGGATGCAATTCTGGTCGACGTATGTTGAGGAAGACTCAATCGTGCATGCTAAACATAACACTATGTTTTCCAGTCGCACTCTGGTGGCGGCGAACAATTCGTTTGTTATGTGAACTGTTGAACTTATGACGGTGAACGTCCCTTGAGGACCCATATTTTGATAGAATAACTGAAAACATCCTTAGGCTAATCCTTATGGCATCTGAAGTGCTGAAAAACGATGGATCTTAGTCCTACTTCAGAATACGGTATGGAAGGAAGTAGTGCATCTCCTTGGTATCAGAAAACTATATGTCAACTGAATTGGTGATAGTTCTGCAGAAAGCGGGAGGACGCTTTCTGAAGTATAACCGAGAGTGTTCTTGGTTCCTGTCGAGAGACCTGACTGTTCATAATAACTATCATGATGTCTGAACGATCCATACTTCATGCCACAAGGTCATATGTCCGTTTTGAGTGTCATAACGTTCGAGTCTTTTATGGGCCCAAGACTTGAATAATTTGGTTGGCCGTTGTTGCGCATGTCAAACTTGCCATATTGAATTCCCCATCATCCTTTCGTTCATACTCTAGTTTTGAGACAAATAAGATCGCGTAATTATCGAAGAAAGAGGACATCCATTCTGAGAACAAATTGTGTCTATCGAGACAGTTCTCTTCTTTAATTGTCATTATTATTATGATTATTTGGGTAGTCAGAGGATCAAATCAGCTTTAACCTTCTTGCGGGAAATGTTGACTCAACTAATTTAAGGCTAGTGGGGGAAACTACTTAAGTGGGAGTAGACGACAATGTAGATATATGCCTAGGCTTGTCACAGAAACTACGCCGGCGAAGCACTATTAGATCGATGGAGGAGCAAGATTTGAGTAGACACGCTGATAATAGAGTGGATATTATAATGATGAGATTAATTAGACAAACGGATCAATTTCTTCGTTAGGGAAGGAATCGGTGATGGGGTTGTTGGTATTTTTTTTTTTCCGAAAGGAAGATTCCATTCATTAATCAGGATAATATTCGAGAGATATATAGAATTCTTTCAAACTTCCAAATAACCGCAGAAAAAAGTAAATAACAAAGCATATTTTGCAAGTAGAAGCACTCTCATCCTCCAAGAACAGATCTACCACCATAAAATTTCGGCAGCCAATCACCAGATTTAGTGATGAGCATACACCGAGAACTTCCACACCAAATGCAACAGCGTGCAGTGCGGGTCTAAGTTCGACGTCCCCATTACCATCGCCGAGGAGTACCACCAACATTAGTATGTTGAAAGAGCACAGATCAAATACCTGTAAGGAACTCTCAAA
The DNA here is from genome assembly GCA_029784005.1 of Lenwebbia sp. NSW1173648. Classification (NCBI taxonomy): domain Eukaryota; kingdom Viridiplantae; phylum Streptophyta; class Magnoliopsida; order Myrtales; family Myrtaceae; genus Lenwebbia; species Lenwebbia sp. NSW1173648. Next base: position 7,816,416 of record JARCGZ010000011.1, read on the forward strand.
TTTATATCTAGATCTAATTCAGGAGAGTAAAATCTCTGGATCTAGACTTAAATCTAAACCGAGAGAGAGGAGACATGCATAATCTCGAAGAGTTTATGGAGTCGCGTCATAAATATCCTCATCGATGGCTTTCAACTGGATGAATAGCTGAACTAGTCTCCACATTCGCCCAAGATCAGTTGTAAAAAAAATTTCACACTCGCAAACTCCCAAAACATAGTGGGAGAGAAAATGAAAGGCAATTCAAGTAAAGAAAAACAAATATTGAACCCAAAATCAGTCGCAGAAAGATATAAATGCTTGGTTGGGGGAGGGAGAGTCTTTCCCTCAGAATTTGCAGCAGCGGCGGCGGAAACCCTAAGGTTGTTGGTATTGAAAGCAGGGTAATTCACAGGTTAGTGTCACCTCTCTATCCAATTCCATTATTGAAGCAACCAGGTCTTCCCATATTGAATCCCAATCTACTCTTTTTTTTTTTTTCTCTCTCTCTCCAAAGTATGGTGTTGAACCTAATTTCACGCACTGCCTATTATAGTTCGATTCCAAGGGGAACTGGAAGATCCTACACTGTATGACGACGACCTACTCTTGACCCTATGAAGATGGTGGGGTCATGAAAGATGCTGTATGCATATTATTTAATCATAGATAAAGCACATACATTATTACAAATATTTGCATTGTATAAGATCTTTTTCCACTTACATTATTGATGAGGGCAGCCGTTTTGGTACGCTATTCGCATCATAATCACGATCCCCATATCTTGATAACAAATTTCCATGATGGAGACACCAAATTCCTATTTGAATATCCAATCCCAATCCGATCCCCATTGTCTTTCCTTTTCTCTCCCACTTTGTTTTGGGAGTTTATGAGTGTGAATAATTTTCTACAGCTGATTTTGGGTGAACGTAGAGACCAGTTCGACCATTCGTCCAATCGATAGCCAATGATGAGGATGTTCGTGACGTGACTCCATAATCTCTTCAAAATTAAGCCGCTCTCCTCTTTCGATTTAGATTTAAGTCTAGATCCAGGGATTTTAATCTCCCGAACTAGATCTAGATATAGATCTGAGAGTTTCTCACATGTATTTGATCTGCGTTCTTTCAATATACTGATGTTGGTGGTACTGCTTGGCCATGGTTATGGGCACATCGAACGTAGATACGCATCGCAAGCAGTTGCAATTGGTGCGAGTGTTCTCGATGTGTGCTCATAACTGAATCTGGTAATAGGCCGCCGAAATTTTATGAGGATGCAAGTGTGGTTTTAGCTGCAAAACATACTTTGTTATTTGCTTTCTTTTATTTCGTTTTTTTTTTGTAGTTAATTGAAAGTTGTAAAGCATTTTATGTACTTTTGAAGCATTATCCTGATTAATCAATGAAATCTTTCTTTCGACCAAAAAAAAATTATTTTAAAGAAACGTAGTGGAAATAGTACCAATAATGCCACGTGGAATCGTTTTTGGCTAGCTAATCATTAGTAGGCCGTATAATTACGACGGTTCGATCTCGAATATGCATAGAAATCCATTTATAAAATAATGGAAAAAATGGGGAGGGGAAGGGAAGCGAGAAAACTATAAAGTACATTACAGACGACGCATGTTACAAGGATTTGATCAAGTATTCAAAGGGTGAATTCAAAGCATTCTGGAACGTCTGATCGCTGTTAAATGCAGCGCTTATGATCTTATCATACTTATCTTTCTCATTCAATAGCCGCTGAACAAATTCGACTTCACGGGATCTGTAACCAACTGCTTGCCAATCTCCCTTATATGACAAGTCATCACGTCTCGAACGGTTGAGAGGCCATTGGGGAACCGACGTAACAAGTTGTACATCCTTCCTAAGTCTTCATACTTATCGTCGAGAAGCATGTTCAGCAAGTGCACCAATGCCAGAGCATGTGATCTGCGATAATCTCCTTCTCCACGACATTTGCTGCGATCTTAGCTTCACTCTTGGCGTCCAAGTAGTGTGTTACTCTCTCCATTTCTTCATTAAGGCGTCTCTCGGGTTTCTTCAGATACAAGCCACAATCGCAACACTCGATCAACTTCTGGGATTCGCCTTTGTAAAACTCGGCTGGCACCTCCAGAAATGGCTGTTCGAATTCTTCTTGATAAACTGAAGAACCTAAGTCCATCAGCATTTTAGTTATGTTCCTCATCAACCCCCGATCGATGACCTCGCCAGTCCGTTCTCTGAGTACCAGTTCTAGTAATGTATTGAGAAGCCTAGTGCGGATCTTGCTGGGGTAGATTACATTATCCCTCCAAAGAATTAACCCCCAAGCTCATGAACTGGGGTTTTGCGGGTACTTCGGACGAAAGTTCTATCCACGTACATGAAGATGTCCCCGATAACTTGCAGTGCTTTACTATGATCGTTCCATTTCCTGCTTAGTTCCTCCAGAAACAAACCTCCTTGGGCGTCTTTGACGGATTTCGATATATCCTTTAGGTGAGCAGTCATGGGTGTCACCAATCCAGAGTACAGCTCCTCACTAAACTTGTGCAGAACCATGTTGTAGACCTTCCTATATATGAAAGCACATCAAAACATTATGATCCCACAACCCTACGACCATCACCCGCCAACAATGCAACTCAATACCGACGCGTAATTGAGGACGAGCGCAGATGCATTATCGACTCGATGCTTTTTACACAAGACCCCAATTGGCATTAGACCCATACAAAAGGGGAGTTTTTTTTGTCGTAATCCAATCAGCATCGACCGGAAACATCATTGCTAATCGTACTCGATAACGGATAACCTGACTAAATCTATACATCCTTCCAAAGAGCAAACTCAGTGTATCATAAACCAAAGAAGTACTTGCCCAACAGAGCAGCTGAAACAAACGAAGAACATAGCTCTGTTCTAAGAAGCTTAATTGTTGAAGATTTCTAACCAAGGAAAGAAACACCATGAAGAATAACCAAAAGGCCAAATAAACGAGGGGAAAATAGCCTTGATCGTTCAACCAGCCGCCGATACACTGGTCAGATTAGTAAGTGTTGGGTCACAAACCGAACATCAGATACAGCGACAGGATACGACATAGTATTGGGCGCACAACAAGACATCAATCACCCAGTTATGACATCACAAAATGGACAGATGAATCATCAAAAGCGGGAGAAAATTCAAGAGAGAGAGAGAGAGAGAGAGCCTGTAGAGCTCTTCCATGCTGAGGCCGCTGGTGTTGTGATTGTAAATCTCGTGAATAGCGTGTTCCAGGATCCCCCACGTCTCGCAACTCCCACCTAGGTTGAACAGAACCCGCAAGAAAGCCTGTCGGTGATGAGCTATCGGTTTCCAAGCACACCTGCAGATCAATTCTAGCTTCAGGTAGTACTTCAGCCACTCCAGCAAACTTGGGGCTCCAGCATGAACTGCAGAGAAAGCCATTGACCAAGGTTCCTGAAGAATCTCGACAAATACTTGCTATTGCAACTTCCATCGTCCCTCCAACGAACGATCCATCCAAAATTTATCTTCAGGGAGCCTCTCGTGTGGTTCACAGTCCACATGAACACTGTATTCAGTTTCCATGTTCACGTCCATAGAGTCCTAGGAGTCTGGTAATAAGATGAAGCTTCATTGGCATTCTGTTGCTGCTCTGTGTCTTGGATTCGATTACACCCACTCTTCACTGAATAGTACCCTGATTTACTGTCAGTTCAGACCAAGCTATCTTTCTCGGAGTTCATACTTAAGTGAATTGCAAGTATTTCATCTAGAGTTTGCTCATTGAATAAACTCCGTAGGTTCTGCTCTTTCCACGTCTTATTTCCTTTAGTAATCAAGTCAGCCACTGTCTAAGGTCCATCATGATTCGCTGGCCCCCCTATAACTTTTTTTTTTTTAGTCACCTATCTTCACAAATGTTTTACCATATCTTTACTTGGATTTCTAGTCGACCCGTGATAGACTAGTGGTGACTACTCTTAAGTGAATTAAAATTTGCATGTTTAATTGATTAAATCAAAGCCCCGAAGTACGTGTTTGAGAGAGTTCGCTCTAAGTATTTGCTTAGTAATCCATTAGCTTTACCCTAGGCAGCATTTGGTCGTCCAGACATTTTTACTGGAGAGGATAATGTCGGATAGGAGAAGGATATGGTAGGATTTTAAATATCCCATCCAATGTTTATTGACATCCAGATATAACATGGTTTCAAATAAATATTATCCAAAAGTTAAAACTATTCATCCTTCCACAATGCGTCGTCCATGTTGGGCACCTCTCTTTCCAGTGATTTCGAGGATGCCGACGAGGACACCCTCTCCTTTTGCGACATCACTTTTGCCTCCCTCGACCAACTCGACAGATTGTGCCTGCCCTCTGACTTTGCTGCTTTGAGACACCCCCGAGGGCGAGTTCTCCATCGATCCCACCATCTCCCCATTCCTCTTCTGCGGCGAATCCATCCCCTTTGACGAGTGCGAATAACGCTTCGATCTCCTGTCCTTGGCTCTGACTCGGCCGCCTCAACAACTTCCGCCGAAATGGCGCATAGATCCGTTGTAGCCCAGTCACTCAGCGAATTCCCAGGCGGGCTGACACCTTGAAGTAGCCGATGGTGATCTTCTCCAGCACCTATCTTTCTTGCAATTCATCATTGGACAAATCCAGCTTTTGAAAATAGGTAAAAAGAACCAATTAATTGATCTGTACTACATTGTCTTCTTTAGCTGCAGTTTCATTCATCTGCAAAAACAACACTAATATATAGATCCTGGTGAAGCAGTCCAACATGGGTGAGAGCATCTCCAGCCCTGCTCGACCGCAATCCAGCAGCCCGTCAGTGATCTTGCTCCTCCCCCCGCCCCCCCCCCCCCCCCCCAAAGCACTGGCGACGACCTTCCAGCGATCACATCAAGCGACTCCCAATGTCGCCAATAGCAGCCAACGTCGTGGCGCCCGAAGCTTCACAGACAATCCTTCAGTCATTCTTCGATCTGCAGCAAACTCACCACCAATTTACAGGCCTCACCACTCAGATTTAGTTCAGTTTTGCAAGTTGTTAACGGAGTTGAGCGACATAAGGAAGAGGTAGGGCCGGCGAGCTTCGGTGTCACTTTTCCCGGAGGCCGAAAGCGGGAAGCAGGTCATTGCTGATGGGAGGAGCGGTGGCCATTGGAGTCTGATGATGGTGGTGCTGGGCAAAAAGAGAGGAAGAGCAATGTGGGGGAAAGAGGCGAGATTTTATTTATTTATTTATGAGTTTTTCAAAATCCGCGTATCCTATTCGGGTCTTACCCACTCCTTAAGTGGAATTTTTTTATCTGGACTATATCCAGTTATATCCGAATTTCGCATCACTCCAAACATCGAATTGGATAAAAGTTATCATATCTGGAGTTTTATCCGATCCACCAAACACAACCTTAGTGATTCACCTCTGGAAGGTCGCGACAAGCCTTACAAATGGAAATTGGGATTTTGTGTATTGGGGCAGGGCTTACACAACAACTTTGATTAAAAATCAGTTTCTTCTATTGTCCCCAATTTGATGGAATGTCTTCTCTACCTCTGAGACACTTAATTCGTTGGCCATATTTTGTCTTCTCTACCACTACTGAAAAAATTCCAAATTTGTTAAGATTGTGGTTTGGCTTGTAGCAAGATCGCATTGATTTTGAAAAAAGAAAAATGAAGCTGTTAGCCTGATAATCTGAAAGTAGTTATTTCTGGCCACACGATCTTCGAATTAAATGAGTGCTTTATGCAAAACACACGATGAAGGTATATAAGTCCCTGGTTGAGATTGTACAGTCTCTGATAGTAATATCAGGAAAGCATTTCCAACAAAAAAAAAAAAAAAAGACAGCTAGCTTTCGATACTTTTTAATCTTCCCATCAAGAAAGAATATCGAGTCATCTGCAAACAGAAGATTAGACAAAGTTAGGCAATGCCTATTCAATTTGATTCTTGTAATATTTCCTTCTTCCACTGCTTTGTTCAAGAGATGAGAAAAAACAGTAAAAAACCAACCATACTTCTTGAAGGTTGGAAAAAATAAGGCAAAGATTCACCACTAACATGACACCGAAGGAGACTGAGGTGACCCGACACATAATTAATGAAACTCATCTTTAACATGTAAGCCCTCAAAAAATCACATCCCGCCTTGTCATAAGCCTTCTGAATATCCAATTTCAGACCCGGAATTTGTTCTTTCTTTTTATAGCTCTCAGCAATACGACACCTCTTGAACAACCAAGATGCTATTCATTTTGCCACTCACAAAGGCACTTTGTTCTAAAGCAATCAATTCAGGAAGCCAAGGTTCAAGGCGATCAACCATTGTCTCGGAAATAATCTTGTTATCGGAGTTGCATAAATCGATTGGTCTGAACTGGGTCAAGTTTTTTGGGTTTGGCACTTTTGAAATAAGGGAGATATGAGTTCTAAACTGGAATGCAAAGTACCAAAATCAAATAAGCTTCTCGCCATATTGGATACATCTTGCTGGATTCCATCCCGGCCATAATGATAAAACTGGCCCTTGAGTCCATCTCGCCCCGACTGAGTCATATAGGGACTGAAAATTATCCATAATGTTTACTTGATTAATAGTATTCGAGTCTTCTATGGGCCCAATCCTTGAATAAGATCGCTTAATAATTTAAGAAAAGCACATCCGTGTTTAAAATAATAGTTACCTATCAAAACGATCTATCATGACTATTATTATTATTGTTACTACTACTACTACTACTTTGGGTAGTAAGAGAGTAAATCAGCGTAAAGTCCGAGATACTATTGTTCTTGCGTGGAACGTTCGTTCAATGGATTGAAGGCTAGTGAGGTTAACAACTTAAGTAGGCTTGTCGCGGAAGCTACTCCATTAGATCGGTGGAGGAGCTAGATTTGAGTAGACGCGATCGATAATAGAATGGATTTCATAACGAGGAGATAAATTTTGATTAACGTCATGACGACGCAGTATGTTCTTTGAGCGAGTTTCCACACATTTTGCGACGTAGCTTCCTATAGAGGAAACTCTTGTTTATGTGCTGAACAATCTAAATTAGACAAACGGGTCAATTTCTTCGTTAGGGAAGGAATCGATGATGGGGTTGTTGGTATTGAAAGCCAGGGTAATTCACAGGTTATTGTCACCTCTCTATCCATTTCCATTATTGAAGCGACCAGGTCTTCCCATATTGAATCCCAATCTCTCTCCAAAGTATGGTGTTGAACCTAATATCACGCACTGTCTATAATACTTCGAATCCAAGAGGAACTGGAAGATCCTACGCTGGATGACGTCGACCTATTCTTGACCCTATGGAGATGGTGGGGTCATGAAAGATGCTGTATGCATATTATAAAATCATAGATAATGCACATACATTGTACAAACATTTGCATTTTATAAGATCTTTTCCCACTTGCATTATTGATGAGGACAGCCGTTTTGGTACGCCATTCACATCATAATCACGATCGCCATATCTTGATAACAAAGTTCCACGATGGAGACACCAAATTCCTATTTGAATATCCAACCCAATCTGAGGTAATTGACCTGTGCTGTCTTCACTTTCCAATGTTCATGGCCAGCCAAACCTAATTTTCTTCATATACAGTAGACTGAACTCTTGGGATTTCTTTCTACATCATCTTATTGTGGATCGTTTTGTCCTAAAGGGTCGATTTATCGACGACAACGAATCGTTCCATTGTCAATCCCGTCGTTCTCGAATTGACCTTTGATATTGTTGCTGTTGCTTTGACATCGGTTCATAGTTGGTGTGTCGGGGATGTCCTGATCTAGGAACTCTCTTGGCTATTGCTCCGAGACCAGACATGGATATCCATGGAGCTTTTACATGACAAAACCTATATTGGACCAGAGGTGATGGCGAAGAGTGCCAAAACAGTTTGAAGTTTCAGATGCACACCTTTTTTTTTTGGGTAAAGGTAAGAAGTATATTAACTAATCAAAGCGCAAATTACAAAGAGAGATACCCGACAAAACAACCTCGCACACGAAACGACACTAGAAGTGTCATGACTGGTGCAGGGGTGTCGAGGGTAAACAAAACAAAGAAGAACCAGGGGGTAGGAACCCCACCGAACAACACAGAGAGGTGACCAATGGCCAAACAACGGCCAAAAGGCAAGGAAAAAGCCAGAGGGGCTGCATAGCAACCGCAGATCAACCAAAAACGGACGGAGAAAAGCCCCAACCAGCTTGCATCCTACGGTTACGAGGGGTGTCATTGACATGTTTGAACGTCAAGGCCTTGTCCTTGACAATCTTTAGGAGGTGCTTCTTCAAAGCAGGCATGAAATGGGACTAGTTTCTAAAAAGAATATGGTTCAGAACCGTCCATATCATATGGCATAAGGCGCCAAAAGAAAAACATGCAATGCATTGGTGGAATTGCTGGCCACTGAGATGTTGAATAGCCCATTGGAGATTATCCTGCCATGAACGATTATGCCAAGCCAAATTACATTTAGCGGCCCAAAAGAGAACAAGGGACCCGGTGGTTTTGCATCCAAAGAAGAGGTGATCAATCGAATCCGGCATGCACCGATAGAACGCAGATACACCATTCAATATCCTGCGGTAGTTGAGCAAAACTACCTGAGTTGGGAGCTTCTTGAGGGTAATAAGCTAAAGAAGAAAAGCATGCCGAGGGGCAATGCAACAGTCCCAAATAAAGCGGTGCCAAAAGACAACCCGCCGTCTGCGTCTGATAAGGTCCCAAGCGGAGGCCAAAGAGAAGACACCCGAGGGGTGGCCCAACCACAGGAAAACGATCGCAGCTATCGAGAGTAATAGACGGAAGAGCGTCAGACCAGGAGGCCATGGTGATCATGATTAGAGACGGTTGAGGAACAGAGGAGAGGAACTCCAATCCCGTAGCCTTCCTCGGGATACCAGAACGGTAAATATCCCTATCATTGAACAGCTTATGGAGGGGCCCTCTAGGGTGCCAAGAATCAAATCAAAAGGAGGTAGTACACCCATTACCAATCCACCACTGAAAGTGTAAATAAAAATCCGGTCGGAGGTCCAGGATTTTCTTCCAGGCCCAAGAGCAACATGTTGGTTTAGGAGCGACCCAGAAGTTTTTGTTTTTCAGGAAGGTAATGTGTATCCATTTACACCATAATGACTCCTTATCTGTAAAGAGTATCCATATATGCTTAAGCATAGCGGCACGATTACAATAAAAAAAGCCGACGAATACCCAATCCACCTTCTTGTTTGGGGAGGCACACATCGCTCCATGAGACTTTTGCACCACCTGCACGCAAGTCCGGGCCTTTCCACAGAAACTATCTGAGGATCATCTCAATTTGCGATAGTACAAACTTGGGAAGAGTAAAGACACTAGCCCAAAAGACATGGATGACATGAAGGACCGACTTAATAAGTTGTAAGCGGCCACTAAAAGAAAGAAAGGGTTGAGACCAGGATTGTGCTCTTGCGGTTATAGAGTTCACCAAAGAGTTACAGTCCGCCTTGCTAAGCCTAGATGCAATAATGGATACCCCTAGATAGAGGAAAGGCAGCGTACCTTCCTGAAACCCGAGAGAAAGCCGCAACTGGGTCCGAAGATCTTCGAAGCCGCTGGAGAAGAATATCTCACTTTTGTTCACATTAGGCCTCAAACCAGACCACATAGAAAACTTGTCAAGACCATGGCTCTTTTGTTCACATTAGTCCTCAAACCAGTTTCAGATGCACTTTGTTCTCCAAACATTTAAAGAAATGCAGTGGAAGATGCCATGGCTCTTTGGATTTGACTGGTTGTTTTTCAAGGCCATAGCACCAATAATTTTGCCACGTGGAGTCGTTTTTGGCTAGCTGATCAATAGTAGGCCGTACATACGTGATTATTGTCGAGTCTTTTTAGGAGATAAAAGAACATCAGTGCCAAAATTTGTGTGCGGCGCTCACTTTAGTGCCGAAGTTTTTCACCGACTTCCTTAAGTGCCAAATCGGCAAAAAAATGATCACTTAAGTGCCAAATCGAAAATAATCCGGCCAAACTGATTACATAGCATTTACTATTAAATTATTAATATTACGTGGCAATTTCTTTTAAAAAAATCAGTCCAGGTGGAGACCATGTGCTTCTAAAATAAAAAATAGTTTATTTTTTTAAAATTATATTATATTTAAAAATAAGCTAAAAAACTAAAAAAAGTTTAAAAAAAAATTAGGGCTTGCAGCGGCGAGGGCTATGAGGGGTTAGCCCTCTCCATCGCTGCCCCACCATTGCTGGCAATGGCTGGCATGGGTCAACAAACCCCAGCCAGTGGCCGACAACCCTCACCGACCTCAGGTGATGGTCACCGGCCTCGCCCAGGTTTGGCCGAGGGCCTGCCACTGGCTAGGGCTCAACGACAGCTGTGCAAGCCATTTAAATGCAAGCCCTTTTTTTTACTTTTTTTTTTTACATTTTCTGTTTTTTTTAGTTTTTTTACTTATTATTATTATTATTTAATATTTTTGAACTTTGAACTTTTTTTAATGCTGACTAGATCCTCCAACGACAACGTAGGCTAAAGTTACTAGTAAAAAAAATATCACGTAGGATTTCTGGCCAAGCAAATTAGAGTTGGAGCTTAAGTGATCGTTTTAAAAAAAAGTTGGCACTTAAGTGAGCCGAAAAAAAACTTTGACACTAAAGTGATCGTCGTACATAAATTTTGGTACATCTAGTATTCTTTTGCCCTTTTTAGGATGTGCGAGATCATCTTGTGCTTGTACACGAGACGCTTCTTCATGTTATGTTTGGGAACCATCAAGCAACAATTTTATGCATCATTAATAAGTTTTTTTTTTTTTTTTTTGTCGGAAGGAAATTTTTTATTTCACTTGAAAGAAAGATACATAACTTCCAAGATAAAGATGAAAATCAAACAAAGCAAGTAAATCTGAAAGACAAATCAACTTGGTACACCTTGCAGAGACTTGCTCAATCCGCTCAATCCACAAAGACGGATTTGTCATAACAAGCAAATGCGGCGGCTGATCACCGAATCTCACATCAACATCAGAGATGAGCACACGCCAAGTTCTAGTAACTACGGCTTTGCCAAAAGGCGGTGCGCGCCTAGGTTCGGCGTCCCCAGCACCATCACCGTATAGAGATAATAACAACACCAACATGTTGAAAAAATACAGAAAATGTCTTGTAAATCCCAGATCTATTTCTAGATCGGAATATATGAGTACCTAAATCTAAAGCTAACTCTAGATCGGGAGAGAAAACCTACAAAAGAGATACCAATTGATCACAAAATTACTTTCAGATAAGTCGACCGTTGAAGGAGTGGAGGAGCCACGCACTACTATATGGAGCAAACACCGAAGGCGGAGCGAGCGAGCAAATCCGGAATAGCAGATTCTTCCGAGGGTCTTGCGCTTCAAACTTCTGAGCTCACTGGACAAAACCCTCCACGTGGAGGAAGTCGACGGGATCGTCCTTCCGCAAAATCAATGAAGGAGACTTAAAAAAGAAATGAGAATTTAGAGTGAAGGGGAAGATCCCTCTCTCTCCCTCGAAAAATGTCCCTGCAGAAGGAGGTCTTGGGCGGCGCTTTTTGGGAGGAGGGAAATCCTAAGGGGGGAGAGAGTTGAGAATGACTTCTACATCATTGCTAAGTTCACTTCTCTAATTTCATTCCAAGGGAGTCGATCCATATAAAGAAATGAACTATGAGTTACTTCTCTTTGGTCTACTGAGTGCCAAAACTTGTTGAATCGAAATAATTTTAGTGTTATTATATACTCGTAAATGTGCTGTAATGATCAAACTAAAGAAATGGCTAGACAACTCGGCCGTGGTTATAGCTTTCTTTCGATATCCTTCATTTCGTGCCTTTCTTTTTTACAATTTGGGACATAGTAGTCATGATAATGTCTTGTCGACATACATAACCCGTAAAGCTAGTCCGTTGGTGCACCGTAGATGAGTTGTGGTATATTGTTCCCACATCATGTAACAATGTGCCATCACAACTTGATGGTCCGTTGAATTTGCGCCACCTATCCATCAAGCATTAGACCCAAAAAAAGGAATCTCTCTCTCTCTCTCTCTCTCTTCTGGCTTTCGGTCTCACACCTAACCAAACCAACATGCAGGACCACGACGACCACCATTGCACGCACAACACCACCTCAAGCCACTTGGGAAAATTATTCAAAAAATCCTAAATTTATTGTGAGGCGATCATCAACCTGTTAATTGTGTCAATTTAATCTTAAACCTTTTAACGATGTGCCAATTTAGTCTTAAACCTTTTGATTGTACCAATTTAGTCCTAAACATCGTTACGATTTGTCAATTTAATCATAAACCTTTTAACGATTTACCAATTCAGTCCCTTCAGCCAATTTTAGCTGGAAATCGTGGCCGTCTTACCTAGTATGACCGGTGTTGACGTGGATAATTTTTTGAGTTTTTTTTATTATAAATTTTTCATTTTTTTTTTTATTTTCTTTCTTTTTTGTTCCATTCTTCCTCCGCTGGTCGCCAGGCCTCGGCAATCGCCAGCAACCGTCCACTAGAGAGAGTTGCCGAGGGTCGAGTCTCACTGGCCACTAGCGAGGTCGGGCGAGGCTCGACCTCGGCGGCCCCTGGTGAGGCTCGGTCTCGCCCGAGGCCGGACGTTGACTACAAAGATGGTTGGTTACATCATATAATTCTTGTACTGCCGATCATGAGCTGTGGTTTCATGATTGCCTTGCATTAAATACGTCGAACCCCTCGAGGTGGGGGCAGTTCCCAACCGTCCTCTCTCTTTCTGTCTCTCCTTCTTGAGCTTTCAAATTGCATGCACACATCAAATGCTTCGGATGATGTGGAAGAGGCGTAGAGAGCAAACTGCAATTACATGTGATTGAACCCCTCGAGGTGGGGTGGTACCACAGTAACAACGAGGAAAGGTCGAGATCAATAACAGAAGAAGAAGGAAGGCCACACCACCATCTGTCGCTGCAGGCAGGTTTTTCGTAAAATGAATATGAACGCATTACTTTTGGTGCAGTTGCAGGAGAGAGGGAAGGAAAAGTGATGATGGCCTTTAAAGATGGTGATACCTGATGATCTCTCTCTATCTCTCTACTGTGAAGTAATTTATTTGTGCATGCCAACCTGTCATTCCTTTCTATCATCTTCTTGTTCTGATCTGGCTATTAAGTATAAGCAATGATATCCATCCCATTTGGGGGAGGTGGGAGTCTCTCTCTCATTTGGAGTTTTTTCTCTATCATATCCTATTTTATTTTACAAGCCCCACTATGTGCGCTATGTGCTGTGTGCAGATTGCGAAATCCTGCTCCCTCACTCACTCATCCTCACCCCTAAGCCCCCCTGAAAATGTGGAGAGTTGAACTCCCCCCCCTTCCAAGTGGGAAGGGTGGCCACTGGTGCCCCCAGCGATTTCATTTGGAGTTGTTGAAAACATTGAAACTCGCAATTTTGAAAGCTATATCTTTTCTCCATTCCCTGTCGAAATATCTCTTATTGGTAGTTATAAATAATGAGTATTACTCGGATACTGGCTAGTATTCATGTCCATAATTCACCGATTAGAGATATGATTGGATGAAAGTTGCGAACCGTTTGCGATCGAAGAAATCATGGTCCCTTTGTGATGCAAGCTAACCTTGAATGAAATTGTGGGAGCGCTTTTTGAATGTTGTCCCGACCCATAACACGTGTTGCATTTGGCGGCCTAGATTTAAAGTCCGAGTGAGATATTTGTATCGGATCTAATTTTGATTTGGATTGGATCTGACCATACAACTCAATGTTGTTATCCAATTATAACCTGAACAGATTATCTAGATATGTGGAGTGACATTTCCCGACAAATGTCGTACTGTCAAGTGTGAGAAGTCATATCTTATCTCATCGAAATCCCTATTATTTGATCCCTGGATAACAAACTCAGTAACAAACTCAATTGTCATTTACTGGCTTTATAAACTAATCCTAGTATACTCGGCAATTGTTCTTTTTAGAGACCCAACTATGAGAAGCTCAATTATCCTTTTTACATAGGCCACAAGCATTTCCTAAGACAGATCGAAGTTGTTTGAGTAGCAACCAGTAAGCCCTCTTTGGTTAATCATGGTCCCTTTGTGATTCAAGCATTTCCTAAGACAGACCGAAGTTGTTTGCACAATAAGTCCTCTTTGGCTAATCTATTCATTCGTCGTTGGCCAATATGATCAAGTCTAGCATGCCTTGTATTCACATCATCATCATAAAATTCAGAAGATGTAAATAGGGAATAACAAACATTAACTTTACTGTATTCAATATTTAATATAATAAAATCATCCAAAAAATATCCACAATCGTAATAACTTTTTTCCAACTACAAGTCAACACCATCGTTATAAAAGTTCAAACTAAAATCAAATTTAACCGAAACCAACAAAGAAACTAAATTTCGACTAATTTCTAGAGCAAATAACACATCATGTAGGAACAATGTGCGACCACCACCCATATTTAATTGGAAGGTGCCAATCCCATTGACTTTCGCGCTGGAATTGTTCCTCACATATATCTACTTTGCTCCAACTCCACGAAGACATCTCTGTCCTTCGCTACATGGTCTATGGCCCCTGAGTCTAATAGCGAGTACAGTTACCTTTCTTGCCACAGTTAAAACACTTCACTTTTGAGATGTTTTTTTTTAAATGACGTTTTCCTTTTCCATGTCGGTTAAATTTTGATTTCTTTCCTGAAGAATCCGCTCCCTTGCCCTTCCACTTCTTGAATCCACCAGGACGCTTACGCTTGGAGCCTAAAGCCCCATGTGAGCTACAACCAACAAAATAAATGTCGATTTCTGGTTTAGCAGCCAGAAGGCAGTCCTTCTCTAGCTCAAGATGATGCATAGCATCCTCAAAGGTCTTTATATTTTCATTATGGATCAAGTGGATTTTCATATGCTCCCAGCTATGAGGCAAAGAACGGATTACTGCTTGCACTTGCTACTCATCAGTCAATATGTGGCCAACATCTTTCAGTTCACTAATCATGTTTGACATACGCCTCAAATATTGTTTCATGTTTTGTCCATGAGGCATCTTATAAGAATCAAACCTTATAGCGAGCTGCCTCAGTATGGTAACAGATGTCTGACCAAGCATGGCTGCCAATGCCCACATGTCTTTGGCATTGTCAAAAAGCCTGAACTCCTGCATAATGTCGTTTTTCATGCTACTCAGCAACGTAATGCGAGCAGTAGAGTTCTTTTCTTCCAAGCAGCAAATGCTTCATTATCCCTTCTATGTTGTGCAATATTTTCATCTTTAGGTTCTTTCATTACTAGGTTAAGAGTTTCTAGTGCTGTTTGTTCTTTTAGCACATAGTGGATTTTCATATTCCATATTTCATAATTTTCACAGTTCAAATTTTCTCCTTTGTTGAGCTTAGCTACAATATTCTTAGATGCTAAAGCCATTGTATCTAAACCCGAAGTTCTTTAAACATACATTAACGAATTATTAATGCCTAACATTTATGCATCAATTTTACACAAACTAATTACATTAACGAATAATTCACATAAGATTTTAGATTCGAAAGGTCACTATGTTCCCAATTATCATCTAAGAGTCCTAATTTAAAATTATCATTAACATAATTATTTATGTAAAATTAAGTTCTTTAAAGTTACTAAAATTTTCTAGAACTCCCCACTTATAATACAACATTAGGCATAGCAAGATATGAACTAATCTACAAATAATACATGTATCATTCTTAGCATATTGAAGAATTCAGGATATAAATAGGAAATCATCTCTTGCCATTGTTCGAGTTTTCTTGGGGACTAATATAGCAAGCACATTAAACTTCGTAGCTGCGATCAACGAACCATGCTCTACACAATCTTTACGTAGTTATATCAATGTAAGATATCTATTGTATTTTAAAAAAAAAATAGAGAAATACAGGTAAATAACATTCAATAATGCCCCAAAATATGCGCATATTGAGTTTCATACATATTTTTATAACTTTAAAATCATAAAAGAAAAATGTAGTATAACTATACCACAGTATAAAGAATTTCAATACGAACACGACGGTACCTCGCACGCCCCCGACGGACCTCCCACGCACCCTCACGCGCCACCTAAAGGCTCAACGCATGAGACTCACGTACAGGGCGCCCAACCGGCTCAGATTGCCAGTTCGACAGATTCGAACTTCCAGTCCAACCGGATACCAATCTGCCTCATTTCAAACGGTCCAACCATTGAACGGTCAACAGTCAACTGTTGACCGGATAACAAAATCGGGTCGGGTTGGAACCCGGGTCGCTGACGTCAGCACGATTACGTGACCGTTTGAGTGTGTGGCGCGTGGATTTCACGCACAGATGCCTTGCCAGCGCGTGTCGATGCGTACGGCGGCTTCCAGCGTCGTTCGATGGTGTGCAACCCATCAAAATGCTCGTATCGACGAGACGAGTTCAATGGTATGTTCCAAAATCAATTTTCACCGAACAAAAAATGCGCGTAAAGGAGACGTTTCGCGTCGACTTCGAGCGGCCCGTCTAAGTCGTGACACGTGACGCCGCATATGGTGTTCGTCAAAGGAGATCGACCACTCGAAAAACTCGTCTCGACGAGACGATTCCGTCTTTGTGTTCAAAAATAATACTTATCAGAAGAAAAACACGTACAAACACTAAACAGTACGTTCGTCTAGCGGGTCTTTTGCACTAATTTTGTTTACATAACTATCACATGATCAGGAAACAAGAATAGCATGCTCTGATACCAATGTTGGAAACGAATTTCAAAATCTACGCACACGAAACACTAAAAACATGCCTAGAATCATCTTGAATCACTGATTGGAATGAGTACGTCACACGACAGAACGTAACTTGATTTCCACTCATTAAATGTTTTCCTTCGCAACCTGAAAAGAGTCCTCATCTTCTAATTGAGTGCATTCGGGAGAGGAAGAAGAAAGGACGTCGTCTATTTTCTTTCACTGTTCTTCTCTATTGGATGAACGTAAGAAACGACGTCTAAAAAAATGTGATCTTATTCCCATGTTCAAGTAACTGCCTTGGCAGTTATTTGTGTAGGTCATGGGCTTGGCCGTGGGTTTGGGCCGGGTTAGCCCAATAATGGGCAGCCCACCCATAACCCATAAAAATCATCATGATTGATCTAGGGTAAAACAAAGAGTACGATATGGCAATTTAAAGCCTACAATCAATCATTACAAGCGGTTGTCGAATTTAAAAATAAATTGCTATCACATTAGGAGTGTGCATGGTCCGGGCCGGTTTGGTCCAAGTATGGAACCGGGGACCGGACCGGTAGTCCCGATCCCGGTATGGAACCGGGGACCGAACCGGTAGTCCCGATCCCCGGTTTCCATTAGATGCCTTGCCAGCGTTTGTCGGCGCGTAAGGCGGCTTCCAACGTCGTCCGATGGTGTGCAACCCCTTAAAATGCTCGTATCAACGAGACGAGTCCAATAGTATGTTCCAAAATCAATTTTCACCGAACAAAAATGCGCGTAAAGGAGACGTTTTGTGTCGACTTCGAGCAGACCGTCTACGTCGTGGCACGTGACGCCGCATACGGTGTTCCTCAGAGGAGATTGACCACTCGAAAAACTCCTCTCGACGAGACAATTCTGTTTATGTGTTCAAAAATAATACTTATCAGAAGAAAAATACGTACAAATACTAAACAATACGTTCGTCTAGCGGGTCTTTTGCACTAATTTCATTTACATAACTATCACATGATCAGGAAACTAGAACAGAATGCTTTGATACCAAAGTTGGAACCGACTTTCAAAATCTACGCACAAGAAAAACATGCCCATAATCATCTTGAATCACTGATTGGAACGAGTACGTCACGAGACAGAACGTACCTTGATTTCCACATATTAAATGTTTTCCTTCGCAACCTCAAGAGAGTCCTCGTCTTCTAATTGACTGCGTTCGGGAGAGGACGAAGAAAAGACGTCGTCTATTTTCTTTCACTGTTCTTCTCTTTTGAATGAACGTAAGAAACGACGTCGAAGGTAACGTGATCTTATTACCACGTTCAAGTAACTGCCTTGGCAGTTGTTTGTATAGGTCATGGGCTTGGCCGTGGGTTTGGGTCGAGTTAGCCCAATCATGGGCAGCCCACCCATAACCCATAAACACCATCATAATTGATCTGGGGTAAAACAAAGAGTACGATATGGCTATTTAAAGTCTACAATCAATCATTACAAACAGTTGTCGAATTTAAAAATACATTGCTATCACATTTTCAAAACAAATAACTTCTTAATCCTATATGCATTTACAAGAAGTTACGAATTCGAAACTGTCGCTGCTTGGAAGTTTTACGTCGATGTCGATGACTTTAGGGGTGTGCCTGGTCTGGGCCGATCCGGGTATGGAACCAAGGACCGGACCTGTAGTCTCGATCCCCGATTTCCATCAGATGCCTTGCCAACGCGTGTCGGCGCGTACGGCGGCTTCCAGCGTCATCCGATGGCGTGCAACCCCTTAAAATGCTCGTATCGACGAGACGAGTCCAATGGTATGTTCCAAAATCAATTTTCACCGAACAAAATGCGCGTAAAGGAGACATTTTGCATCGACTTTGAGCGGCGCGTCTACGTCACGGCGCGTGACGCCGCATATGGTGTTCGTCTGAGGCGATCGACCACTCGAAAAACTCGTCTCGACGAGACGATTCCGTTTATGTGTTCAAAAACAGTACTTATCAGAAGAAAAACACATACAAACACTAAACAATACGTTCGTCTAGCGGGTCTTTTGCACTAATTTCATTTACATTACTATTACATGATCAGAAAACAAGAACAGAATGCTTTGATACCAATGTTGGAAACGAATTTCAAAATCTACGTACAAGAAAAACATGCCCAGAATCATCTTAAATCACTGATTGGAACGAGTAGGTCACGCGACAGCACGTACCTTTATTTTCACAGATTAAATATTTTCCTTCACATCCTCAAGAGAGTCCTCGTCTTCTAATTGACTGCGTTCGGGAGAGGACGAAGAAAAGACGTCGTCTATTTTCTTTCACTGTTCTTCTCTATTGGATGAACGTAAGAAACGACGTCTAAAGAAACGTGATCTTATTACCACGTTCAAGTAACTGCCTTGGCAATTGTTTGTGTAGGTCATGGGCTTGGCCGTGGGTTTGGGCCGGGTTAGCCCAATCATGGGCAGCCCACCCATCACCCATAAAAACCATCATGATTGATCTAGGGTAAAACAAAGAGTACGATATGGCTATTTAAAACCTACAATCAAACATTACAAGCGATTATCGAATTTAAAAATACATTGCTATCACATTTTCAAAACAAATAACTTATTAATCCTATATGCATTTACAAGAAGTTACGAATCCAAAACTATCGCTGCTTGGCAGTTTTACGTCGATGTTGATGACTTTAGGGGTGTGCATGGTCCAGGCCGGTCCGGTCCGGTCCCGGAATGGAACTGGGGACCGGATCGGTAGTCCCAATCCCCAGTTTCCATCAGATGCCTTGCCAGCGCCTGTCGGCGCGTACGGCGGCTTCCAGCGTCGTCCGATAGCGTGCAACCCCTTAAAATGCTCGTATCGACGAGACGAGTCCAATGGTATGTTCCAAAATCAATTTTCACCGGACAAAAATACGCGTAAAGGAGACGTTTCGCGTCGACTTCGAGCGGCCCGTCTACGTCGTGGCACCTGTTGCCGCATACAGTGTTCGTCAGTGGCGATTGACCACTCGAAAAACTCGTCTCGATGAGACGATTCCGTTTATGTGTTCAAAAATAATACTTATCAAAAGAAAAACACGTACAAACACTAAACAATACGTTCATCTAGCGGGTCTTTTGCACTAATTTCGTTTACATAACTATCACATGATCAGGAAACAAGAACAGCATGCTCCAATACCAATGTTGGAAACGAATTTCAAAATCTACGCACACGAAACACTAAAAACATGCCTAGAATCATCTTGAATCACTGATTGGAATGAGTACGTCACGCGACAGAACGTAACTTGATTTCCACTCATTAAATGTTTTCCTTCGCAACCTCAAGAGAGTCCTCATCTTCTAATTGACTGCATTCGGGAGAGGACGAAGAAAGGACGTCGTCTATTTTCTTTCACTGCTCTTCTCTATTGGATGAACGTAAGAAACGACATCTAAAAAAACGTGATCTTATTACCATGTTCAAGTAATTGCCTTGGCAGTTGTTTGTGTAGGTCATGGGCTTGGCCGTGGGTTTGGGCTGGGTTAGCCCAATAATGGGCAGCCCACCCATAACCCATAAAAACCATCATGATTGATCTGGGGTAAAACAAAGAGTATGATATGGCTATTTAAACCCTACAATCAATCATTACAAGCGGTTGTCGAATTTAAAAATAAATTGCTATTACATTAGGGGTGTGCATGGTCTGGGCCGGTCCGGTCTAGGTAGGGAATCGGGGACCAGACCGGTAGTCCCGATCCCGGTATGGAACCGGGGATCGGACCGGTAGTCCCGATCCTCAGTTTCCATCAGATGCCTTGCCAGCGTTTGTCGGCGCGTAAGGCGGCTTCCAGCGTCATCCGATGGTGTGCAACCCCTTAAAATGCTCGTATCAACGAGACGAGTCCAATGGTATGTTCCAAAATCAATTTTCACTGAACAAAAATGCGCGTAAAGGAGATGTTTTGCGTCGACTTCGAGCGGACCGTGTACGTCATGGCACGTGACGCCGCATACGGTGTTCATCAGAGGCCATTGACCACTCGAAAAACTCGTCTCGACGAGACGATTCCATTTATGTGTTCAAAAATAATACTTATCAAAAGAAAAACACGTACAAACACTAAACAATACGTTCGTCTAGCGGGTCTTTTGCACTAATTTCGTTTACATAACTATCACATGATCAAGAAACTAGAACAGAATACTGTGATACCAATGTTGGAAATGACTTTCAAAATCTACGCACAAGAAAAACATGCCCAGAATCATCTTGAATCACTGATTGGAACGAGTATGTCACGCGACACAACATACGTTGATTTCCAAGGATTAAATGTTTTCCTTCGCTACCTCAAGAGAGTCCTCGTCTTCTAATTGACTGCGTTCGAGAGAGGACAAAGAAAAGACGTCGTCTATTTTCTTTCACTGTTGTTCTCTATTGGATGAACGTAAGAAACAACGTCTAAAGGAACGTGATCTTATTACCACGCTCAAGTAATTGCCTTGGCAGTTGTTTGTGTAGGTCATGGGCTTGGCCTTGGGTTTGGGCCAAGTTAGCCCATTCATGGGCAGCCCACCCATAACCCATAAACACCATCATGATTGATCTGGGGTAAAACAAAGAGTACGATATGGCTATTTAAAGTCTACAATCAATCATTACAAACGGTTGTCGAATTTAAAAATACATTGCTATCACATTTTCAAAACAATTAACTTCTTAATCCTATATGCATTTACAAGAAGTTACGAATCCGAAACTATCGCTGCTCGGAAGTTTTACGTCGATGTCGATGACTTTAGGGGTGTGCATGGTCCAAGTCGGTTCGGTCCAGTCCCGGAATGGAACTGGGTCCGGATCGGTAGTCCCAATCCCCAGTTTCCATCAGATGCCTTTCCAGCGCCCGTCGGCGCGTACGGCGGCCTCCAGCGTCGTCCGATGGCATGCAACCCCTTAAAATGCTCGTATCGACGAGACGAGTCCAATGGTATGTTCCAAAATCAATTTTCACCGAACAAAAATGCGCGTAAAGGGACGTTTCGGGTCGACTTTGAGCGGCGCGTCTACGTCGCGGCGCGTGACGCCGCATACGGTGTTCGTCTGAGGCGATCGACCACTCGAAAAACTCGTCTCAAAGAGACGATTCCGTTTATGTGTTCAAAAATAATACTTATCAGAAGAAAAACACATACAAACACTAAACAATACATCCGTCTAGCAGGTCTTTTGAACTAATTTCGTTTACATAACTATCACATGATCAGGAAACTAGAACAGAATGCTTTGATACCAATGTTGGAAACGAATTTCAAAATCTACGCACAAGAAAAACATGCCCAGAATCATCTTGAATCACTGATTGGAACGAGTACGTCACGCGACACCACGTACGTTGATTTCCACAAATTAAATATTTTCCTTCGCAACCTCAAAAGAGTCCTCGTCTTCTAATTGACTGCGTTCGGGAGAGGACGAAGAAAAGACGTCGTCTATTTTCTTTCACTGTTCTTCTCTATTGGATGAACGCAAGCAACGGCGTCTAAAGAAACGTGATCTTATTACCACGTTCAAGTAACTGCCTTGGCAGTTGTTTGTGTAGGTCATGGGCTTGGCCGTTGGTTTGGGCCGGGTTAGCCCAATCATGGGCAGCCCACCCATAACCCATAAAAACCATCATGATTGATCTGGGGTAAAACAAAGAGTACGATATGGCTATTTAAAGCCTACAATCAATCATTACAAGCGGTTATCGAATTTAAAAATACATTGCTATCACATTTTCAAAACAAATAACTTCTTAATCCTATATGCATTTACAAGAAGTTACGAATCCGAAACTATCGCTGCTTGGAAGTTTTACGTCGATGTCGATGACTTTAGGGGTATGCATGGTCCAGGCCGGTCCGGTCCGGTCCCGGAATGGAACTGGGGACCAGATCGGTAGTCCCAATCCCTAGTTTCCATCAGATGCCTTTCCAGCGCCCGTCGGCGCGTACGGCGGCCTCTAGCGTCATCCGATGGCATGCAACCCCTTAAAATGCTCGTATCGACGAGACGAGTCCAATGGTATGTTCCAAAATCAATTTTCACCGAACAAAAAATGCGCGTAAAGGGACGTTTCGTGTCGACTTTGAGCGGCGCGTCTACGTCGCGGCGCGTGACGCCGCATACGGTGTTCGTCTGAGGCGATCGACCACTCGAAAAACTCGTCTCAACGAGACGATTCCGTTTATGTGTTCAAAAATAATACTTATCAGAAGAAAAACACATACAAACACTAAACAATACATCCGTCTAGCAGGTCTTTTGCACTAATTTTGTTTACATAACTATCACATGATCAGGAAACTAGAACAGAATGCTTTGATACCAATGTTGGAAACGAATTTCAAAATCTACGCACAAGAAAAACATGCCCAGAATCATCTTGAATCACTGATTGGAACGAGTACGTCACGCAACACCATGTACGTTGATTTCCACAAATTAAATATTTTCCTTCGCAGCCTCAAAAGAGTCATCGTCTTCTAATTGACTGCGTTCGGGAGAGGACGAAGAAAAGACGTCTATTTTCTTTCACTGTTCTTCTCTATTGGATGAACGCAAGAAACGACATCTAAAGAAACGTGATCTTAATACCATGTTCAAGTAACTGCCTTGGCAGTTGTTTGTGTAGGTCATGGGCTTGGTCGTGGGTTTGGGCCAGGTTAGCCCAATCATGGGCAGCCCACCCATAACCCATAAAAACCATCATGATTGATCTGGGGTAAAAAAAAGAGTACGATATGGCTATTTAAAGCCTACAATCAAACATTACAAGCGGTTATCGAATTTAAAAATACATTGCTATCACATTTTCAAAACAAATAACTTCTTAATCCTATATGCATTTACAAGAAGTTACGAATCCGAAACTATCGCTGCTCGGAAGTTTTACGTCGATGTCGATGACTTTAGTGGTATGCATGGTCTAGGCCGGTCTGGTCCGGTCCTGGAATGGAACTGGGGACCGGATCGGTAGTCCCAATCCCCAGTTTCCATCAGATGCCTTTCCAGCGCCCGTCGGCGCGTACGACGGCCTCCAGTGTCGTCCGATGGTGTGCAACCCCTTAAAATGCTCGTATCGACGAGACGAGTCCAATGGTATGTTCCAAAATCAATTTTCACCGAACAAAAATGCGCGTAAAGGGACGTTTCGCGTCGACTTTGAGCGGCGCGTCTACGTCGCTGCGCGTGACGCTGCATATGGTGTTCGTCTGAGGCGATCGACCACTCGAAAAACTCGTCTCGACGAGACGATTCCGTTTATGTGTTCAAAAACAATCTTTATCAGAATACAAACACATACAAATACTAAACAATACGTTCGTCTAGCGGGTCTTTTGCACTAATTTCATTTACATAACTATCACATGATCAGGAAACAAGAACAGAATGCTTTAATACCAATGTTGGAAACGAATTTCAAAATCTACGCACAAGAAAAACATGCCCAGAATCATCTTGAATCACTAATTGGAACGAGTACGTCACGCGGCAGAACGTACCTTGATTTTCACAGATTAAATGTTTTCCTTCGCAACCTCAAGAGAGTCCTCGTCTTCTAATTGACTGCGTTCGGGAGAGGACGAAGAAAAGACGTCGTCTATTTTCTTTCACTGTTCTTCTCTATTGGATGAACGTAAGAAACGACATCTAAAGAAACGTGATCTTATTACCACGTTCAAGTAACTACCTTGGTAGTTGTTTGTGTAGGTCGTGGGCTTGGCCGTGGGTTTGGGCCGGGTTAGCCCAATCATGGGCAGCCCACCCATAACCCATAAAAACCATCATGATTGATCTGGGATAAAACAAAGAGTACGATATGGCTATTTAAAGCCTACAATCAAACATTACAAGCGGTTGTCGAATTTAAAAATACATTGCTATCACATTTTCAAAACAAATAACTTCTTAATCCTATATGCATTTACAAGAAGTTACGAATCCGAAACTATCGCTGCTCGGCAGTTTTACGTCGATGTCGATGACTTTAGGGGTGTGCATGGTCCAGGCCGGTCCGGTAGTCCCAATCCCCAGTTTCCATCAGATGCCTTGCCAGCGCCTGTCGGCGCGTACGGCAGCTTCCAGCGTCGTCCGATAGCGTGCAACCCCTTAAAATGCTCGTATCGACGAGACGAGTCCAATGGTATGTTCCAAAATCAATTTTCACCGGACAAAAATACGCGTAAAGGAGACGTTTCGCGTCGACTTCGAGCGGCCCGTCTACGTCGTGGCACATGTTGCCGCATACAGTGTTTGTCAGTGGCGATTGACCACTCGAAAAACTCGTCTCGATGAGACGATTCCGTTTATGTGTTCAAAAATAATACTTATCAAAAGAAAAACACGTACAAACGCTAAACAATACGTTCATCTAGCGGGTCTTTTGCACTAATTTCGTTTACATAACTATCACATGATCAAGAAACAAGAACAGAATGCTCTGATACCAATGTTGGAAACGAATTTCAAAATCTACGCACACGAAACACTAAAAACATGCCCAGAATCATCTTGAATCACTGATTGGAACGAGTACGTCACGCGACAGAACGTACCTTGATTTCCACATATTAAATGTTTTCCTTCGCAACCTCAAGAGAGTCCTCGTCTTCTAATTGACTGCGTTCGAGAGAGGACGAAGAAAAGACGTCGTCTATTTTCTTTCACTGTTCTTCTATATTGGATGAACGTAAGAAACGACGTCTAAAGAAACGTGATCTTATTACCACATTCAAGTAACTGCCTTAGCAGTTGTTTGTGTAGGTCATGGGCTTAGCCGTGGGTTTGGGCCGGGTTAGCCCAGTAATGGGCAGCCCACCCATAACCCATAAAAACCATCATGATTGATCTGGGGTAAAACAAAGAGTACGATATGGCTATTTAAAGCCTACAATCAAACATTACAAGTGGTTGTCGAATTTAAAAATACATTGCTATCACATTTTCAAAAAAAATAACTTCTTAATCCTATATGCATTTACAAGAAGTTACGAATCCGAAACTATCGCTGCTCGGCAGTTTTACGTCGATGTAGATGACTTTAGGGGTGTGCCGTGTCCGGGCTGATCCAGTCTAGTCCCAATGGGACCGTTAACAATAGCTGTTTATAGAAATCTAACCCTTAGAATACATGCATTGCTACTGAGTCTGATGATCCATGACTAATTATGCTAATGAAAAACTTTTCTTTTGGACAAACTGTAACATCGGAGCACAATGGGATACCTCCATTAAAACTCGGCCATTTTAATGGTATTCAAACTTGAGAGGGATTTGGACCCAAAAAAAAAAGTCGAGAGGAGAGGAAGCGACCATGTTGGGACCACATGATCATGAGTTCTTAGTTGAGAGAACTTGTGGATAATCAGAGTAGAGGGACTGAGGGATTGATCACTTGGGGTATTTACCTGAGATCGAAGCGATCGAGCGAGGATGGAGACGAGGAGAGAAAGCGGTGAGAGGAGCGACGAGTCGACGATGCCGACGAGTGAGAGGTGGGATTGCGAGAGGAACGAGCTAAGAGGCGAAGGCGAGACGCGAGCGGAGAGGCGAAGGCACAACCCGGCTGGTCCGGTCCTGTCCGGTCCTGGGCCGGTCCGGTTTGCACACCCCTAGATGACTTTATCCCCGAATAACTGATGTTTGATGTTGATTATTTCATTGTCGATGTTCGTCGAGTTGTCGCTCCTCTTTTTTAAGTTGTCGATTGTTCTTTTCATCGATGACTTTTATTGTTCACCAAATTCTACTGTCACTTGTCAATTATGATCAAAAGTTGGTCATTTTTTTATGTCAGTACATGCAGAAGTTCGGAATTTTATGTGTTCTTATATACGGCACTTTATGTGTTTATATATAAGCCTTATATTCTTGAATCGGTCTCCTAGCTTCCCCACATACAACACACAGCTTAGGAATCCAACCACACCACAGGACCACAAGGACGGCCTAGAAACCCTAAATTGATGCAAACCCTCCATTCGGATTGCAAGAAAATGGTTAGAAGAACTGTAAAAGAATTTTGAAAAGTGACCCTATAGCTTGGCCTCAGAATGGTTTTTATTTATCTTATTTGTAGATCCCTAGTAACCACCAACATTCCGACAAAATTGTTTGTATGATTATCCCAAATGGATGGTGAGCTATCTTCGTCAATCAAAAGCATACACTAAAAATATATATGGAAATTGATGTATGCGTAAATCCTTAGGTGTCAAAGCACGTGATATCTCAGCAAGCAAGAACAGTGAGAGATGCGAGCAAAAGGTGGGTGTCAATTCTCTGGTGGCTTTTTTGGGTCCATTATTGATTCCTGGTGGGGGTTGTGGCCAAAAGGTGTGGACGATGGCTCTCTCTCTTTTCCCATTTTACTCTGCATTTTAATTAGGGTTTCTGATAAAAGCTGTGTGCTTGGGTAGATTCGACTTAGAATATTGATGTTGGGATGTGTTGTTCATGTTATTTATTACTTTTGTTTAACTCGGGATGCGAAAGATGTCTAATTTTCGTGGTTGTCACATGTTTGAATCGTGGTAATAGACACGCATGTAATTATCAATAATTACAACATGTCGGTCTCGTATATGCATACAAATCCCTTTTTCAAATTCATGAAAAAAGTTGAGGGCAAGCGGGAAAACTATAAAAACAACGTATATTACAAGGATCTATATAAAAGTACATGTTGTGATTGGCTATGTAGTGCCATATTAATTATGGTGTGATGTATCTTATGATGACGATAATCCATTGCACGATAGTTTTGTTTTGAAAGACTATGCGCGTTGACAAATGTAGCTGCCCCTTACAAGATCTTTTAATGATGCATGGTCCAGAAATGCCAAAGTCTCTTTCACCAAATATTGACTATAGCAGGTCTAGCAAACTCCAGTCCTTCCCTGCTGCCCCAAAATAATATAACGGGAAAAAAAAAAAATACCCCTACTATACTTCCTTGTCCCCATTAATTCGACTAGGCAACTACCAAGAAATAAGGAGAGTGAGATATGATAATGAAGTGAACCAGGGAGAATTACTTTAAACTATCTTTTTCAGGAAGCATCCCTCAGGTTCAAATGTATGGGCAGATAGAGGCGCCCACAAGCTGGAGAGGCGAGACCCTAGTGTCTCTCTAACGTAGCCCAATTATTGTGTTCGATTTTCGTCCGGTAGACTAACGGCCGCGAATCATTACACCAGCGGGGTTCTGACGTCGACACATATTTAGAAATATCGTGTTTGATTTTAGAAAAACGAATCCATTCAATTAGTATATTAAAGTTTCCGTGGATACCGATCGGTGCCGACTAGCTCGGTTTTCATTTTATTTTCATTTTGGGAGCAAAAGTCGTATCAGAATTCCAACCTGGGCTGTCACCATCTTCGCAAATACGGAAGGAACATTGCCACATCGAGGACCGCGGCTCACACATAGTGGCAACATATCCACAAGCACAATTATTGCCCGTCCTCCAACGGGCGATCGTAGTGGAACGTGATAGTGTCGCCGGGTTCGGTGACATCCCACATTTCAGACAACCTCCCCCATAATTATTTGGCTCCCCCTCTCGCAATTATTTGGTGGGGGAGGGGGGGTAGAGGAAGGAGTTATGCGCATAAGGACCGAAATCAGTTTCGGATCGAATTGGTCGTGTCCCGCAAGTTCGGATGGAACAAGAAGGGTGGCGCCACTTTGTGCTAATGACGTGACTAAGTGTCACTTGAGATCAGTTTAAGTACACATCAAGGGGGCTTCCTTAATCATATAAGACGGTCATCGACCAGCTCGAACGGGCCGACTAAGTGTCATTTGCGCTAATGATTACCGATGTTCCCAGAGTTTGGTTTCATTATAAGTGTCGGTTGTTGGAAGTGCTTTCGAAACTGTTCCTTAGCTGCATGGAGTTAGTCCCACATGTTCATCGCTGATCTTCGATAATTCGAGATGAAGTTGGTAAATTACAACTATTGTCCGAACTAAGATTTTAAGGGTTCGATGGATGGAATGGTCGGAAACGTGTGAGATCCTTGTATCCTGCAACCGAACCGTGTCGTGGACGTTGTGGATCCTTCAAACTGTAACTGTATTTGTCGGAATAAATATCAGTCAAGATAGTTTAATCGACATGTGAATATGTCTTTGCTTTTGGTGGATGGATGAACTACATAGAAAAGTGGCATCGCTGGCCAATTGATGGGTCTTAATTTAAAAAGTTAGGTGTCATCATGATCTGCACTCGATGGGTGATGCATAGAGAACCCTCGCGACCTTATACGAATTTGTCAAGGTTAAGGTTTTTTTCTCTTTTTCCTGCTCAGCTGAAAAATTCCATATCTGGTGAATAATCTTTTTTAAATATTTAGCTTCAATTCTTCTCTTTGCTTAACAAAAAGTTGAATAGATATGTATTTAAAGTGAAATGTCTCCATGCTGTCTTTCTTGTTGTTTTTTTTTTTTTTTTACTTTGCCTCCTAATCAAATGATGTGGCTGATCAAGTAGGAGATATTCCTCTAGCAACACAAAAAGTGAAATTATATTAACAATGATAAAGCAGAGATATTCCATGTTGATATTCTTCCAAAAGTAACTGATTGTACAAACCAAGCTGGGATTTTGGATCACCATCTATATTTGGGTGTGGATTGTACATTAAGAGGTAACCCGCAAATTTATTAAAGTATATTTAATGTCCCCTATGAAAACCTTAACTCTTTCCTCTGTCGCCCTCTCCTTCCTCAGCTTTTCGCCTGACCGGACATCTCCAGACTCATCGTCGCCTGCTCCCGGCCGCCGTCCTTAAGGTCTCAACCTCAGAGATGTAGGGAGGGAGACAGATTGATGTGGTGGTTTAAATCGCGATGGCTGGCGCAACGACGGGAAGAGCAGTCGGAATGGTGGCGTGCGATGGCATATGGAGGCGCAACATCAAGGAAGAAGGAGCAATTGGGAGAGAACTAAGGGGAAAAAGAAGAAAGAAAGGAAAAAAGATAAAATGACATATCTCAACCGTCGAAATTCAATGTATATTTCGATCCTTTCGACAAAGTCTCGTTCTTCTTTTTTAATACAACTAATACATTTCGTGCAGCGACCAAAGGGAGAGTACGAATCAAATTTTGCGATACACGCGTGCACGAAGGGTCAAAAACATAGATGAAAATCTCAAGTTAGATTTATTCTCGACTTGTCAATAAACAAGAGTATCCCCATAAGCTGAGCATATTCAACTTGGAAGACTCTTGGAAAACCCTAATTAAGTCAGGTAGTCTCAAGCTCAAAGTAAGATTAGTTGCAAATAAGCTCCGAGGTTGTGTTTGGTAGTCTGGATTTCTAGTCATGATAGGACTGGATATGATAGGATATGAAACCCATGGATTTTGTCGTTTTCACCTCACTGTATGGTGAATCACAGTAACAAAATCGGATATTTTCACATGCTATCCTATCCATTTTCTGGTATGAATGGCATACAGTGCAAATGGACCTAAAAATGCACAAACGGGGATGGTAAAAATCTTTCACAATCCACTGCTAAAGAAACCACATATGCACCAACGAAGATAACATACATCAATCAATCCATTATTAGTGTACGATCTAAATCTAAAACAGCAAAGAAGTTCATTGTAACATTCCAGAGCCACATGTTTGACTATGACAATGTAAACGGGTTACGAGCAACATCAACGAGGTAGATCAAACAACGAATGTCGAATTTAGTAAGTTAGAAAGCATTACCATTCACATTTGCAATTCCAAAAAGTATAATGATTCGACACCTTGCCTACTTTATTATATTTACTATTTTTTTTTATTTTCCCTCTCTATTTATTTCTTTTTTATTCCCTCCTAATATTCCTTAATAAAACTCATTTTAAAAAAATTATACTGATATAAATAATATTCTAAAATACTAAAATACCTAAAATATTTAATAAAAGTTAACACTATATATATAAGGAACAAATATTATAAGTTAGAAAGAGATTCAAATAAAAATATGGAATAAGAAGAAAAAAATTGTTGTTATCAGAATTCATTCACTTATGTTCAATTATTATTTTAATTTTATTATTTTAAGAAGTTGTAATTCGAGAAATATAACTTTTATATAAAGGATAGAATAAATCGTATCCACACTTATCCTACCTATTCCATGGGATAGGGTTATATGCCCTTATATCTGATTTTATCCCGTCTTGGGCAAGAACCAAAGATCGGATGAGATAAATTTTATCACGTCCCGACTTTTATCCAAACTACTGAACGTAGGCGAAGAGCATTGAAAGAAGGAGAACACGAGGCTTATGGATTAAGCAAAAGAGAAACACAATCTTGGTAAAGGCATAAACCACTCCAATCACCATACCAGTCTCTTTGGGTTCCAGCTCTTAAGAAGAGCTAGCTAGAAAAAGAAGTACAAAAAGCAATGTGTTTTCTCGGAATGAGATGTGTGAACCCACTTTCATCATCTTTTTCTCTCTCTCTCTCTTGTTTTTTTTTCCCCCGAATGATCATGTTCTCTTCTTTTTACTGATTTATTGAATTCATGGGTCCTAAAATCATTTGGGGGAATTTTTTTATTTTTTATTTTTTTGACTTGTGGGGGGAAGGGGAAGAAAAGGAGAGGGATGGGACCCACGCGCTCAGGGTCTCCACTGTCTTTATAGCTTGAACGATGAGGAGCACCGCACGTGGATTCTGAACTGGGGGCCGAGGGGCTCTCTGTCCTCAACCCAACACATTATCAAGCACAACATCACCCACCCAAAAAAAAAAAACAAAAACAAAGAAGAAATGATAATAAAAATAGAAAAAATCAGGTAAAATAATTATCAAAAAAAGTCGGAAAGAAGCTGCTAGCTTCCTAGTCTGAGAGTACTATCAGTTATTTCTGACCACACGATCTCTCAATCAATGAGTGTTTTATACAAAATACGCGGTAATGGTTTGTGAATCTACGATTGAAATTGTACCGTCCCTGTTAGGAAAGCATTTCTCAGGCCGGAATTCACCAATGAAAGATTTTTCGCTTTTTGAAAAAATAATTATTTCCCTTGATGACCCATCTTCTGTTTTTGGTCGAATACCCTTCATCATTCCTTCTCATTATGTATTTGTTGCTTCAAGCTTTCTCTCTCCCTCTCCTTATCCTCTCTCTCTCTCTCTCTCTCTCTGGACAGAGAAAAAAAAACTCATTTTTGCCAGCTCCCATCTGAAAGGAACCTTGTATATCCCTCTGTTAGAGAGAGAGAGAGAGAGAGAGAGAGAGAGAGACCCACTAGGGTTCACTGAATAGCTGGGTCATCTACAGATGCAAGAGAACGGAGAAAAAGAAAGAGAAAAAAGGGGAAAAACAGTCCAACATAGTGTGTAGTGTAGTATAGTCCACCACAGCCATATTATATTATTATGATCCAGAGACATGGATGATGATAATGGCTTCCGCAGACCTAATTTCCCTCTCCAATTGCTCGACCGAACCAATGACCACCGCCAACCGCCACCTCCCCCTCCTTCTTCCACCCCCTCCTACGTCTCCCTCGCCGTCTCCGCCCCCGGCACCGGCGACCCCTGCACCAGCCGCCAGGCCCCCGAGCTGCCCAAGAAGGCCCCTCCCAAGCGGAACTCCACTAAGGACCGGCACACCAAGGTCGATGGCCGCGGACGCCGCATCCGCATGCCTGCCCAGTGCGCCGCCCGGGTCTTCCAGCTCACCCGCGAGCTCGGCCACAAGACCGACGGCGAGACCATCGAGTGGCTCCTCCAGCAGGCCGAGCCCGCTGTGATCGCCGCTACCGGCACCGGCACCATCCCCGCCAACTTCACCTCCCTCAACATCTCCCTCCGCAGCAGCGGCTCCAGCATGTCCGCCCCCTCCCACTTCCGCAGCGGCTACTTCAGCCCCGCCTCCACCAGCTTCGCTGCTGCGTCCCCGCACCTCAGGAGCATGATGCTGCACGGCGTCGGTCAGTGGGAGCGGGGCATCGCCGCTGTCGACGAGCCTGTGACCTCCTCGCAGCACAGAATTCGGTTCCCTGGAGTTGGTCTGTCGTCGGATAATTCATTTAACGCGAACAGCGGCGCCATGTCGGAAGCAAAGCAAGAGCTGCACGAGGCCGATGCTGAAGCAGCGGCGGAGGAAGAAGGAGAGGAGGCAAGTTTAGGGAGGAAGCGGAGGCCCGAGCAGCCGGAATTCAGCAATCAGAACATGATGATGGGGAACTATCTGTTGCAGCCGCCAGGCGCTGCGGCGGGATCGTCAAGCTCTGCCGGGAGCCCGCCAACGTTCTGGATGGTGCCGAATTCAAGCAGCCAAGTGATAAGCGGGGATCCCTTGTGGACGCTCCCTTCTGGAGCCAGCAACAGCAACGCTTCCATGTACAGAGGCTCCATCTCCAGTGGCCTTCATCTCATGAACTTCCCCATCCCAATGACCCTCTTGTCTAGCCAACAATTGGGCCCAGGAATCAGTGGCGGCGGCGGAGTGACGGTCGCCGACAGCCACTTGGGCATGCTGGCGGCGCTGAACGCATTTCGGCCCGGCGGCGGCGGTTTGGACTTGCAGGCCAGCGGTTCACAGCCGCATCATCATGGAGGTGATCCAGATGGGCGCGATACATCCAGTCATCATTCTCATCACCATCACCATCAACATTGACGTCATAATTAAAGAACGTATGACCTTTTGATCTTCTCTGGCCTTTTCCTTCGCCCTACTTTCTTTCTTATATATATGTATGTTTTTTTTTGTGGGGGGCATGGCGGACGTCGAAACATTTGTTTCTGATTAGGGATTGTTGAGATTTGTGTTCGATTTTTTGGTGTGAGACCGACTGTGAAATTTAGGGTTTTTAATGCATAAGTGTTAATATGAGTATCGACTTGGTTTTCCTTGTTCTTTTCTGCTGAAGTTTCTTGTTTAAGGTATATATGTCTTTGATCTCCAAGTCTGAATGAACAAACTGCTATGAATTTGTTGTTGTCTGTTCCATTTTTCGAAATTTGAATCATTACCAATAGCCAAGACATATCTTTGAATTGAAGAGGAAGAAGAAGAAGACTCGTATCATGCAATGTTATTGCATTATCAATGTCCTCTAACTTGCACTTTGATCAGCTTAGATGCAACGAACACCTAATAATAACACACACTCTCTCTCTCTCTCTCTGAACCACATTAAATTCTTCCTTGTGAAGATCATCATGTCCATGGCATTATTGCGCTTTTCACCTATCAATGCTGCACAGTTTGTTGGCATCTTTCATCTTACATGCATACATGTGGTCTTTCTCGATCCGTAATCGGTAAAAGGCAAAAAAAAAATGGGGGGGGGGGGGGGGGGGGGATGTGTTCTTCACCATGAAACATGCAATGTAATGTAGCTAGGGATGATGAAGTATCAAATATTGACAGAGATTGGTCAAGATCTGATCTTTCAGGTGAACCCTCGTACATTAAATTCAATAGACCAACCAACGCCCTTCAATTTCATCACTCCTCCTTTTCCTTACATAAGGTGTGCGCTCCCTTGCAGAACTGTATGACCCCACTTAAGAAAAAGAAAGCTTTGCTTCTTTTCTATTTTATCAGCTATTATATCAAAACCCACCAAGGCCATTGGCTGATTTGCGATATATTAATCTCCAGCCACCATCCTTAATTAGTGTCCTCCAGCCTGTGTTACCGCATTCATGACAGATCAGAAGCCATGACATACATACCATTTGAAACGATGTTTAAGATGACCACAAAGTCGATTCTATAGTCCCGGCACAGCCGAGTTCAAATTCACCCTTTCCATTGTCGGAGCGAAAGTGCTTCGCGACTAACGAATTCAGCTGAGTTTTCCGTCGAGAGCGCTAAGAGCAACGTTTGTGTCTTCTTTGATGACATTTCTCATGCAGATTCTTGCAAGAGGTCGGAGACCGGTAAAAAAAAGGGCAACTCAGTTTCTGTGACTTCGGTTGCGAATTAGACGGTAAATCCATTTCGAAGGAAAAGGACACCACGTGCATCTTCCCCCAGTTCACCGACCGGTTGATCAGACTGCGCATCAGGAGCTGTTAATGCACTTCTGAAGCGCTAGAAGTCATGTCTTTCCTCCCACCGTGATTGTCTCGAGTTCCAGTCGCGTTTCATGCGACGTCCGGAGTTGTCGACGTCTGCGCGTCCTTAGGGGTCCTTTCGGATTCTGCAGATTGTTGGGTGAGTTCTCGTTCGCTCAGTTCTTTGATGATTTTATGCTTCTACTCTTCCTCGAGACTTAGCTATCATCAGACATAGTCTGCACTGGGCATGTGTGTGTCTGTACTAAGAGCCAGTTCATGGGATCCCAAGTTGCATGAGCAGAAGGGTATCTGTGAACTACACCTAGATCGAACTGGTCGATATGGTGCTTCGGTTTATTGTCGTCAGGAGCTGAAACACATGCAAGGAAACGTGGTGTCGTTCGCGATTACTTGAACTGGACTTCGTGCACTCAGTCATTGACTCAGCTTTGTTCATGGAACTATTTTTCAGTACTAGTTGGTACTCAATAGAAGTAAATATTTATACATTTGAAAAGTAGCCTTTCACAGTTCCAAGCTTTTCAAAATAAGGGAGAAAAAAGTACAATTTTTTAAGCATATGCATATGTTCTCAAACTTATGCATACAGCAAGAAAATGTGAAAAACATAAAGGAAGCTGCTAACCTGACAATCTAACAGTATTGTCAATTATTTCTGACCATACGATCTCCCAATTAATGAGTGCTCTATGCAAAACATGCTGTGATGGTGTGTGAATCTACGGTTGAGATTATACCATCCCTGACAGTACTGTCAGGAAAGCATTTCCCAAACATAAACTAGACTTCCAAGGTGCATGTTTAGCGTCCAGCTACAATTTTAAGAGGCATTCTACAAATATTTTAAGAAGTTGTTTGATATAGCTTTTTTTCGAGTTGTCCGTGCGAAATCCTTTCTAACTTAAAATTTTTGGGTGACTGTGAGAGTAACAACAAGTTATGAGACACAAATCTCGAAAAGTGGACCCCACAACAATTTCAATTTTTTTTTATGGCCCAAAACAAGCTGTTAATCTCATAGGGATTAAAAACGGTCACATAATCATTTCTCTTTCTACTAATTGAGGATTCTTCTTAGCATAGCACGGTTGCAATACAGCTATACAAACTATCATACTAAGCGAACAGTAAGGTGGATAGAGTGGATCAATGATTCACATGTTGCGATTGATTTCTATAGTTCAAATCAAGAAAAAGTGCGTCAGAATGTCCTAAAATTATTGTAACACGGAGTACACATTATCGGTCCTATAACTTGTCATGCGCGGCGTCAAAATATTTTTCATGGCAATCCGATCTTAAAATGCACGGAATGAAATCTTAAAGGCTAAAGTTTGATAGTGTACAGCACAAATAATGTGAATTTATAGGATTAGATCATGTGGTTTCCATCCTTCTTCTCAAGTCTTCATTTGCTAATAAGTCAAAGATCGGAAGATTAAGCGGAGCCCTCATTGTTTCCAGCATATTATTTTCCTTCAATGACAAACAATCGGATTACACGATTGAGATGATCTTGGCACACCCCTGCTCGACGTTAGAGATTTATCTCCAATTAGGAATTAGGGTTTGTGCATGAAATGATTTGCACACAGATATCAACGATTTGAAGAGAAGATTGGATGGAAACAACATTGCTTAATGGCTCGATTGGGGAAACATTTCTCCTAATAGCCATTTACTGTAGGACAACTCGAGAACCAAAATATACTAAGACCGATATTTCTCCTCTCCGGACTATATAAATCATTTGAAAATATTTCATTGAGCTACTTTAAAAAGTTTTGGAACTCAAATGATTGGACCTAAAGTTTGGAATTTTTCTGGTCCGATCTCAATTCTGCCCCGAACTTTTTGTTTTATCTATAAAAAAAATATCTCTAACTTTCACTCTAGTCCCACATCTGTCCACGCCTCCAAAAATTGTAACTAAATCCTTCAAAATTATCAACATCAGGATCAATTAGATCTCCATTATTAGAACATGCGCCTTTGTCAACACCCTCACCGAACAAAAACAACCTCATAATAAGGAAGTGGGTATGTACAGAGAAAAAAGTAACTTTAGGAATATCAGTTAAGACCATGTTACAGAATCGACTTACAAAATTAATTAGCTGCAAGTGAGAGTTTAACGAGCTGAGTTCGTATTGATATTCAATAAGAGTACATCAATTATAAATCGGTCCCGGAAGTTTCTAGCAGAAAATGGAAAGAAACCCTTGATTCCTTTTGAATCAGAGAGTAGCTCATTTGCCTGATGAGTATTAGTTCTTGTGCATCAAAAGGAAAGCACTAGAGAATGGCCAGCAGGAGCTGAGTTCGTTCTTGGAGGAGGAAAAAAAAGGAAAAGGACAAGCGCCCGGGTTCAAAGTCCTCTTTTGAATTCAAAAACTTAGCGCTGAGAATATGTGCAGAACAGTGAAACTCTTCAATCATCCATTTTTGAAGATATGTCAAATGGAAAGTGCGGGATCTGGGTCCACATGATGGGAACTTTATCACTGTTATAATCTCTCCTTATGATCAGAACATGCAAAGGAGAAAAATACTAGTGGATCTTCACGAAAAACGCTTGTGGAACCTGAAAATTACGTTCTTATCTGATCATATTCACCACCAACCATCGATACTTTTTCTTTTCTGGGTAAGTCGAGCATTTCTTATTACTGCTGTAAAACATGGGGGCAGCCCCGTTACAAGCCCAGCAACCTTACTCGTGCAACTCCGCGGAACGAACCACCGTAGACAACACAATTCACATCTTGGCAACAAGCAACTACAGCGGCAACCAAATAAACATCTCAAGAAGAATGCTCCAAGCAGTGGAACAATTCAGGAGACCATTAGAGGAAGCGGTACAGACTACTTCGTCGGCGACAGAAGTATTTGGCCACAGCGCACCACAAAGAGCGACTTGTGCAGCGACAAGTTCTTCTTGTTGGCGTGAGTTGTAATTCCCTAATTTGTAGGGATTTTATTTTTTCTCCTGATTTGTAGAGGATTCTTCTTCCTAATTTGTAGAGACTTGACTTGTAGAAGAAGTCCGTCGTATTGTATATCTATGGGTCTGTACATACTTGATGAAATAACGAAGAAGAAAATAAAAAGAAGAGAGAGGGTGAGGTGTTTGACCGAGGACGTAGGCAAATTGCCGAACCTCGTAAAATCGCGTGTTTTTTATTTGCTTTTCAACATGGTATCAGTGCCTAGGGTTTGCTTCCTGTGAGTACTGTACACCAATCCCCGATTACAGCGGTCCCGCTGCGACTCCGATCCAGACCGTCGCAGCACCGACCGCCGCGACTCCAATCCAGACCGTCGCAACACCGACCCGCCGCG
This sequence comes from Lenwebbia sp. NSW1173648, assembly GCA_029784005.1. Taxonomy (NCBI): domain Eukaryota; kingdom Viridiplantae; phylum Streptophyta; class Magnoliopsida; order Myrtales; family Myrtaceae; genus Lenwebbia; species Lenwebbia sp. NSW1173648. Next base: position 7,854,670 of record JARCGZ010000011.1, read on the forward strand.
ACTCCGATCCAGACCTTCGCAGCACCGACCCGCCACTTCTTCGCTTGTTGCCTATCAATCCACAACCCAGACAATCGAAGATTGCCGTGGCCGCACTGGTTCCATACGGTTACCGCGCCAATAAGCTAACCTAGAAACTACCACCATTATTTTTTTATTCTTGCGTACGCACAAACCCATGGCGGATCAGAATCCTACAGGAGCAGTGATTCCCCACCAAAATCAAGGGGGGAATTCGACCACAGAAGCACTTTTGGAGAATCTGACCACCAAATTGACGCAGAACCAGACTCCTCCTCCTGCAGCACCAACACCGCAGAATGATTCATCTTCATCACAGATTGCAGTTAAGTTGGATGGAACCAACTATGGCTTATGGTCTCAGGTTGTCAAGATGTATATCACAGGCAAAGACAAGCTGGAGTACATCAATGGAGACCTCCCTCGGCCTCTACCTATAGACCCTCAATTTCGAAAGTGGAAAACTGAAAACTCAACTGTAAAAGGATGGCAGATAAACTCCATGGATCCGGCTTTAATCGGTAACTTTATTCGCTTCCCAACTGCGAAAGCAGTTTGGGATGCAGTGGCTACTACTTTTTTTTATGGAACTGATGCTTCTCAGGTTTATGATTTGAAGAGGTGTGTGACCCGGATGAGACAGTCTGGAGGAACTATTGAAGCTTATTATAACAGCCTTTAAGGGTTGTGGAGAGAGATCGATTTCCGTCGCCCGAATCCGATGGTATGCCCAAATGATATTGTGAGATACAATTCATCCATTCAGGAGGATCGTGTGTATATTTTCCTCGATGGTTTAGATGATCGCCTAGATAAGATACAAGCTGATGTGCTCCAGATGCAGCCATTCCCTACAGTTGAGCAGGCTTATGCTCGGGTTCGCAGGGAGGATATGCGATAGACAGTGATGTTGAACAGTGGGAGTACTACCCATAGTTCTGTGGCGATGTTATCGCAAGGAGACAAGCCTAGCCTAAGAAAAGCTCAGGAGCCAAATTTACAGATAGCTAAACTAGGAGGTGGACGAAGAAGTACAACCCTGAAACAGAGAACTCCTCCAAGTGGTGGCTGCTCTCATTGTGGGAATGCCAAACACACCCGAGAGACGTGTTTTAAGCTACACGGGTATCCTGATTGGTGGAAGGAGCTCAAAGCTCGAAAGAAAACAGAGGGAGAAGGGAACAATGGCAAAGGGAAGATGTCTCTAGTTATGGGAGAGCCTCAGTTGTCACTAGTGCCACAGCTCGAACCACGAAGTAAGATACCTACAGAAGGTGAAGGTAATTATGATTTTGTGTTAGTTGCTTCTCTACAGAATGATTGTAGTCAGTGGGTTATTGATTCCGGGGCTACTGACCATATGACTTTTATTACGGATGACTTTGTTAGTATTACAGAACCTCGACGTCGTAGTATCTTGAATGCTAACGAAGTGCCGTATCTAGTGACTGGAGCTAGAGCTGTTAATATTTCCCCTTCCCTCTCACTGCCGAATACACTTCTTGTCCCATCACTATCTACGAAACTGATTTCAGTTGGGTAAGTTACATAGGAATTAAACTGTGTTGTGCTAATGTATCCGCACTTCTGTCTGTTTCAGGATATCCTCACGAAGGAGATCATTGGGCGTGGTACTAAGAAGGGGGGGCTATATTACATGGACAACTTCAGTTCTGGGAATGTCAATCAGGCCCGAGGGTCATCTACAAGTTGGGAAACTCAGATATGGCTCTGGCATAAACGATTGGGGCATCCATCGTTTGGTTACATGAAGAAGTTATTTCCTAAGTTATTTTTCGGTTTGAATGATTATCAATTTGATTGTCAGACTTGCATTTTGGAAAAAAGCCATCGGGTACCTTTTCCTATCAGTTTAAATAAAAGTGCAATTCCTTTCTCGTTGATTCATTTCGATGTGTGGGGTGCTTCTCCTATTACTTCTATGTCTGGTAGTCGATGGTTCGTTCTTTTTGTTGATGATTGCACTAGAATGACATGGTTATATTTGATAAAGACTAAGGATGAAGTTGCCAATGTGTTCAAAATTTTTCATACTATGGTGCAAACTCAATTTGGTGGGAATGTCCAGATCCTTCGCAGTGATAATGATGGTAAGTACATTAATCAGCATCTCAAAGAATATTTTCTACAGCATGGCTTACTCCATGAAACGCCATGCTCAAGAACGCCCCAACAAAACGGGGTAGTAGAAAGGAAGAACAGGCATATGCTTGAGACAGCTCGTTTTTTATTATTTGAAAATAATATCCCTCACCGTTTTTGGGATAATGCAGTGACTATAGCGGTCCACCTTATTAATAGAATGCCATCGAAGGTGTTAGAATTTTAGACACCATTGGAGGCTCTCTCCTCTCATGTACACTTACCATCAGTTCTTACTATTTCTCCTAAGGTGTTTGGCTGCATCGCCTTTGTTCATATTCCCAAAACACAACGCACAAAACTTGAATCGTGTGCTGTGCGGTGTGTTTTTTTAGGCTATGGTTCACATCAGAAAGGGTATCAGTGCTATAATCCATCTATTAAGAAGACATATGTTACAATGGATGTGACATTCCTTGAGACAGAATCTTTCTTTCGGGACACCACTTCTTCTTTCCAGGGGGAGATATCGATGGAAAAGAAAAATTGGTGGGAGACTAGTGGTGTTATTATCGCCCCAGGGGGAGTACAAATCGGTGGAGCGTCGGCATTGCCGCAGGCAGCTAGGGTAGAACTAGGCCAAAATTTACCGATGGATGTTGAGCAAGAAGACCTAGAATGTGGGCAAACTAGTTCAAAGGTTTCAGAACAAATCCCGTCAAGGGGAGGTCAGGTCCTCGAGGAGCTGAGTTTGCAAGACCATCAAACTCTTCCAGAACAGCTTTCCCCGTCTTCTTAAGTACCCAACCAACTCCCGTGGAAATTCCTGAGGTAACTTCTCCTACTACTTGTTTACATGATGATTCTAATATTTCTATGGGATATAAATTACCTGCCAGGCACAATCGAGGAAAGCCCCCGAACCGATACTCACCAGATGTTGGAGGGAAAGAGAAGTCTGTCTATCCGATCATTAACTATGTTTCGATTGAAAAATTTTATGAGCCATTAAGGGCATTTGTTTCGAATGTATCATCTGTTTATATTCCAGGAGGAGTACAAGACGGCTTGAAAGATCCTAAGTGGGTTCAAGCTATGAAGGAAGAGATGGAGGCGTTGCAGAAAAATAATACTTAGAAGCTGGTGGAACTGCTCGACGGAAAGAAAACAGTGGGATGCAAATGGGTGTTCTCGGTCAAGTATAAAGCAGATGGGTCCATTGAAAGGTATAAGGTGAGGTTGGTAGCAAAAGGATATACACAGACATATGGGGTGGATTTTCAAGAAACCTTTTCACCTGTTGAGAAACTAAATACTGTACGAGTGTTATTGTCTCTTGCAGCTAATTTAGATTGGCCATTACACCAGCTTGATGTCAAGAACGCATTTCTCCATGGTGACCTTGAAGAGGATATCTATATGGATATTCCACCGGGTTATAGTCCTTCCTCACAACCAGGACTGGTTTGTAAGTTGGAGCGATCATTGTATGGATTAAAACAGTCTCCTCGAGCTTGGTTTGGACGGTTCAGTGTGGCTATGAAAAGGTATGGATATGTTTAGAGCGATTCTGATCACACTCTCTTCTTAAGGCGAAATCAGGCGAAGTCGAGGTAAGATAACTGTGCTGATTATTTATGTAGATGATATGATTATCACAAGAGATGATTAGGAGGAAATCGCAAAATTATAGCAGAAGCTCTCAACGGAGTTCGAGATGAAAAATCTTGGAGGACTCAAGTATTTCTTGGGGATAGAAGTAGCAAGATCTAAGAGAGATATTTTTCTATCTTAGAGGAAGTATATTTTGGATTTGTTGGCCGAAGTGGGAATGCTAGATTGCAAACCTGCAGACACACCAATTGTTCAGAATCACAGACTTGGAGAGTATTATGATCAGGCGCCTACAAATAAAGAAAGATATCAAAGGTTAGTTGGCAAACTAATTTATTTGTCACATACACGTCCTGATATTGCCTATGCAGTGAGTGTTGTAAGTCAGTTTATGCACACTCCTAGTGAAGAACATATGGGTGGTGTAATGCGAATCCTTCGATATTTAAAGGGAGCCCCGGGGAGAGGGCTTCAGTTTCAGAATAGTAGGCATCTTAAGATTGAAGATTTTACAACGCAGACTAGGCTGGAAGTGTGTCAGACAGAAGATCAACTTCGAGGTACTTTACCTTCGTGGGAGGGAATTTGGTTACTTGGAGGAGCAAAAAGCAAAAAATAGTAGCTCTCTCAAGTGCAGAGGCAGAATTTAGAGGAATGGCTAAGGGACTGTGTGAACTCCTATGGCTTCGGAAACTTATGACAGAACTTGGTTTTGCTCCTATGTCTGAAATGGAGTTGTTTTGTGATAATAAAACAGCTATCGATATCTCTCATAATCCTGTCCAACATGATCGCACGAAACATATTGAGGTGGATCGTCACTTCATTAAGCAGAACTTGGATTCCATGGTGATTTAGTTTCCATTCGTGAAATCCGAAGACCAACTAGCAAATATCTTGACGAGAGCTGTTTCAAGCAGGGTGTTCTATAGCTCACTAGACAAGTTGGGCATACGAGAGATCTACGTGCCAACTTGAGGGGGAGTATTGGCGTGAGCTGTAATTTCCTAATTTGTAAGGATTTTATTTTTCCTCCTGATTTGTAGAAGATTCTTTTTCCTAATTTGTAGAGACTTGACTTGTAGAAGAAGTCCGTTAGATTGTATATCTATGGATCTGTACATACTTGATGAAATAACGAAGAAGAAAAGAAAAAAGAAGAGAGAGGGTGAAGTGTTTGACCGAGGACGTAGGTAAATTGCCGAACCTCGTAAAATCGCGTGTTTTTTTATTTGCTTTTCAACACTTCTGATATAACAGAGGGCCAAGTCCAAACAGAAACGGATATATCAACAGCCACTCTTGCATTTAGAGAGAGAGAAAGAGTAAGAGAGCCGAGGTATTGAAGGATTCTCCTGACCTTTAATAACTTTCTCCAAGCATAGTTAGATGTTGAAAATGCTTGAACAGCCCAAATACTGCCCTTGCTCATGGATAACTGTGTAAACAAGCGATCCAAAGGGAACCAGCCATGGATGACAGTCTCCAGAGGCATTTGAGCATGCGAGCAACGGTCCAAAGATCCAATCTTGGAAGACCAAGTCCTCCTTCCGATTTAGGAAGACAAGTTTTGTCCCATTGAACTTTAGCTCCGCCTGCGGTATTCAAGAAACCGTTCCAGAGAAAAGGTCGACATTTGTCCTCCACGGCTCTACTCACTTTCTTAGGGAGAAGAAAGATACGGCACAAACGGCACCAGTAATTAACAAGGCCAGAGACGACAGATTTGATCGACTATAATCTCCGACGATAGGGGAGCTTCACAGTCCAGCCATTAAACTTTGAAGTAATCCTTTCCAGAAGTGGTTTACACTCTTTGTTTGTTAGTCTACCTGAAATGAGGAGCACTACAAGGTATCAAACAGGCAATTGGCCCCATGTAAAACCACTAGCATTCACCAACTCGGCCACTTGATGAGCAGAAATGGATCTGGAAAAACTGTAACATTCGAAGCATCTCATTTAAAGAAGCAAAGGTCACCTTTAACCAAATCATTAAACCATCAGCAAATCACGATTGAGCTGGATTGGTGGAGCAAAGAGGGTTGTACTGAATTCTTTCAAGTGCTGCTGCAGAATTTAGCAATCTTGAGAGGACTTCCATGACTAAACCTATATTGTTTTGACCTGACAATGATTGTATATACCTACTTGTTATATTACGTAAAAGACTTTCCTCTTACCACAGTTTGATCGACCAACTGACCCTCAGGATTTTTATTTCTTCGTCCCAAAAGTTCAGGATCTGAAATATGTGAGTTGGCTTTGCTTTAAAACACATGCAGAAGGCGAAAGATGTCTGACCTTGTTACTAAAGAATTGACGTTGTACTTCTGGTAGCTAATTTACATTTATAGCGCCATGGACGGAGGACAGGATCGGTGTCAGCTAGGCTGGCTAATTAAAGCACGTACGACAGTTAATTTGATTCCGTCGGAACTAACTACAAGGGCGTCAAATTGATTACGTATTCATTTGATTGCATCGGTTCCTGCGCCATCGCAATTGGATGATGGTTAAGCATGGTAATACTTCTGGAAGTGAATTTCTGCTCCAAAAGTGGTTCTGAAGCAGAAATTCATTTGGTAATGTAACTTCTGAAGTAGAAATCCATTTGATAAAAAAATTTACTTCTGAAAGAAATTTCTACTTCTGAAGTGCATTTTTACTTCTAAAGTTGTTTTTCCCCCAATTTGAGAAGTTAAAAAAAAAATATTTGTCAATTCAAGAAGTATTTCTTGCCTCACCCTCTTTTCATTACGCCCTCACCCTCTTTTCGATCACGCCGACCTCCGCCGACCTCCGCCGCCGCCCTCTTTTCAACCATGCCCGCCTCCGCCAACCTCCCCCACGACCACCGCCACCCACTGCCCCTCGCCGCCAACAGCCTCGCCTATTGCCATCCGCGACCACCGCCAACCGCTACCCACAACCGCCGCCACCCCCGACCGCCCCCCGCCGCCAACCTCCGCCGGCCGACACCCATCACCGCCCGCGACCACCGCCGACCCCCGCCAACCGCAGACATCCGCCGACGACAACCGCAGCCCCCTGCCACTGCAGTCCACCACAGACCTCCGCCAGAGTAAAAAATAAATAATAATTTTTTATTTTTAGAAAGTAAATAATATTTTTTAATAATAAAACTATTTTTTAAAGAAATTTTAAAAAAAATTAAATGAAGTAGAAATTTTTCGGCCGCCGACAATAATTTTTCATAGAATATTTTGTGCTAATAATGTTTCAAAAGTAGAAATTTTCAATCGTTACCAAACGAATTTCTGAAGCAGAAGTGTTGCCATGCACGCCCTAAGACATGAGAGAACTTAAAAGCCGTTGAAGTTTAAACCAACAGGGAGAACGTCGAAAGTGATGGGAGCGTAAGAAAAGAGGAAGAGAGAATAGCGAAGAGTGTTTATGGTGGGTTAACTCCAATTAGGGTTTGCACGATATATACTTACAAGAGTGGTTAATTACAATGAAGATACAAATAGACACATAATTACAGAAACACCCAATAATATACGTAAATTACATATTAATATTTCCCATCAATCCGAAGTAGGTATAACAATTGAGAGATTGTATCTTAATAGAGTGAGTCGCGGACTGGGTAGTCCCTTGGTGTAGATATCTTCCGGCTGATCCGATGGAGACACGTAGCGAACACATATATCGCCGGAAGCAAATCGCTCTCGAATAAAGTAAAAATCCAACCCGATGTGTTTGGTATGAGCATGAAACATGGGATTGAGAGCAAGATAGGTGACGAAGATGTAGCCATAATAAACGGCGAGAGGATAAAAAGGGGTCCCCTAGCTCATGAAGTAGATAACCGTTAGGATGCACGTGTGAGTTGTGTTAGAGAAGTCTCACATTGAAGAATTGATGTGGTATAGAGTAGTTAATATATCATAGTTGGCCAATAACTCATTAGCTTAAGCTTTTAAGTGAAAGTGGGTCCAACTGAATATGTTGACGGGCTTGAACTTAGGCTCCCTCTTGGCAATCTCCTCGGGTGAAGGTATCGAACTTGTTCTACACGCTCCTAACAATAACGAATCCAAATGATCTAAGCACGATACTCAGCATCTGTATTGGAACTGACTATAGTGAATTGCTTATGGGCACTCCATAAAACAAGATTGGTGCCTACAAAAACATAAAATCCGAGGTGGACCGTCGAGCCTTGGAGCACCAAGCCCAATATGCATCCACGTAAGCAATCAATGAAGTGGGAGAACATCCCCTCAATGAGCAGTTCGTGGGTGGACGTGCTAGCTAAATATCGAAATATACATTTGACAGCCTGGAGATGAGGTAATCTGGGTTGGCACATGAATTGACTAACCAAGTTCACAGCAAAACTAATATTGGGTATAGTCATTGACACATATTAAATACCGAAATATACATTTGACAGCCTGGAGATGAGGTAATCTGGATTGGCGCATCAATTGACTAACCAAGTTCACAGCAAAACTAACATCAAGTCTAGTCATTGACACATATTGCAGTGCACAAACCATTTTTTGGTAAAACGTCGGAGAAGCAAGAAGCTCACCATTGTTAGCAGACAATAAATTCTTCAAGGCCATGGGAGTAGACACGGGCTTAACTTTAACGGGGTAAAACTTGCGTAAAAGGCCACTAACATATTTAGCTTGAGATAAAAGCGCACTGTCACAACATATTTAGCTTGAGATAAAAGCATACCGTCAAAGTGTTGTTGAGCCTCAATGCCAAAGAAATAGTGAAGTGGTCCAAGATCCTTCATAGCAAATTCCTAGGAGAGTTGTGTAATCAAAAATCGTGATAAATGAGGAGTATCACCAATGATAAATATATCATCAACATACAGCAGTAGATATACAGCCCCGAGAAGAAGCATAGATGAAGTACGAAGGATTAGCCTTACTCGCCATGAATCCCCAAGATAATAAAAGGCTGCTAAAGCGATGAAACCATACACATGGAACCTGTTTTAAATCATAGATTTTTTTTCTAAGACGGCACGCGTGATTCGGGAACTCAAGGTGAAGAAATTTGGAGGTTGGCGCATGTCCATTTCCTCACGAAGGATGTTGTGTAAGAATGCGTAATTTGACATCAAGTTGACATGTGGCCCATCCCGAAGAAATTGCAATAAAGAGAACAACCGGAATTGTAGTGAATTTAACGAGTGGGCTAAAGGTCTCGTCAAAGTCCAATCCTACTTGCTGCTTAAATTCCTATGCCACGAGGCGAGCTTTAAAGTGTTTGATAATTTCATCAAATTTTCCCTTGCCCTTAAAAACCCATTCACAACGAACTTATTCATAGAAGGATCAAGTGGTATAAGATCCCATGTGTGATTATTGACCAAGGCATTAAATTCGTCCGCCATGGCCATTTTCCAACATGGGTCAACTAATCGCCTTCGAGGTGCATGTCGATGTCTCTTCTTGAAGAGAGTGACAGAGATTAAATATGTTGTGGGTTTAGAAATTTCAGATTTGGGATGAGTCTGGATGGGATGAAGAAATGTAAGTGGAGGAATTGACCAGAGAAGTAGAGAGGATTTACAGATCCGTTGTGGGAGGAATTTGACTGGGAGAAGATATAGGTTGGGAAACAGTGAGTATGGTTGGAGGGAGGGGCGGCGAAGGGGAAGAAGGAATGAAAGCGGGTTGAGTGGGTCGAGACTCAAGAGGGAGAGAGAGAGAGAGAGAGAGGTGGGTTAGGAGGTTGAGCCTGACAGGAGGAGAGAGGGTCAAAGGAGGTTGAAGGAAGAATGGACTGATTGAAGGAAACAAAAGGAAAAGGGGTTAACCCAGAAGGGTGAACCCCTTTTGTGGAAAAGGAAAATTCCCCCATCAAACCAAACACGGCGATGGATAAAAACACGACCTCGATCAAGACAACGATGCCCTTTGTGATTCAACGTGTACCTAAGAAATGAACATGGCACGGAATCAGATGCCAACTTACGGGAGACACGAAACAGAAGAAAAAGGCTAATAAGCACACCTAAAAACTCGAAAGAACGAGTAATCAAACTGAAACCCAAATAAACAGTGAAAATGAGAAGTAATAGAGAAGACAAGAGTGGAAAACCGATTAATAGTGCAAACAGTAGTGAGAAGAGCATCAGATGCTAAAGTTATCTTCGTCGAGATTTGAATCCATGATCATGGCTTCCCTGCGCATCTATTGCCATTGCTACGTGTGTTGAAGCTAAGTAAAGAAACTGATTTAGTCGAGGAAATGAAGAGGGAATAGTATATTTTCCACATACCACGTCTAACAACGATGAACTAGCTCTTGACCTGTTGCTCTGTATACGTTGTCTTTTGACCAAGCACGAAGCGAGAATGCGACGGAAGACTCGTATAAGAACTTTTTATCTTGCCAAAAGTTCTTGTCTAAGTTGACCCGGTCTTTCTTAATTACGTAACAGCATATGGAAGTCTCAGTACTTATATCAAGAAGCAGAGAAAACTGAGAATAATAAGTTCAAAACGCGTTTAAATCGACAGAAACTAAGCTTAAAATGCATCGAACAGATTAATGTGTAGAATAAATAAACAAATAAGGTAAATAAAACTGTTTTTTAAATATGAACTTCCACGTGGCAAAAACAGACAATTGTCTCACCACAAACGACAAGACATTCTTTGAATGGAAACGTGTAAATCGAGATATAATTAATGAAAGGAAATCTCCCGATTCATAACTCACCTTAATAAGATGGAAAACTAAAATGACTAATTATCAGTAAAAGATCTCGAAAGCTCTAAAGACAATTATCGCACTTCGTTCGAATCATACAATTTCAGGGGTAAAAATACTTTCCGACATATGGAGGCGTGCTAGCAGTCAACTGACCAATACCAGCGAAGCCAAGGGGACCGGGACAGAGGCCACGTGACGACGTGGCACGCGGCGATTGGTGAGACTTGCAGGTACACGGTAGGTCCTCGAGCAGCGGATAGATTTCAAAAAATCGGTGCCCCTCCCCTCGCTTCGTGTACCTTTGCAAAGATTCTCCGGAAAATCAGCCTCTTTTGCTCTGCAAAACTCCCGCCCTTCTTCCAAGTTTCCTCCTTTTTCGCCTCCCTTCCCTCCCCTTTCTCGCTTTCCGAAGTCGCTTTTTCAGCTTTCACTATTTGTTTGAAAATTAACCTTTTTTCCGTGTGGAAAAAGAAGAGCTCGAAGAACGCCCGGAACTCGCAGCGAATAGCGAAATGGGTTCTGGGAATTTCCTCCAAGTCGTGGCCAACAACTTCGATGTGCTCGCGCTGTACGTCTCCCTTCGTTTCTTATGTTTCGAGTCGTTGGTTGCGCTGTGCTTGTTTTCGATGAAGTAAAGTTGGGTTCTTTGTGCTTGATTCGCAGGCCTCTCGTCACTCTGGTTTATCCTCTGTAAGTTTGGGTTCAATCTGCATTAGTTTTGGTTGGAGGATCTTTCGATTTTGTGTTCGAAGTTATGGAGTTTGATCTCATCTGTCTCTGTCTCTGGCTTTTCTTTGTTTTTCTCTTTTTGGGGGTTTTGCTCAGGTATGCTTCGATAAAGGCGATAGAGACCAAGTCTCGCACAGATGATCAGCAATGGCTCACTTACTGGGTTCTCTATTCCTTGATTACCCTGTTTGAGCTTACCTTTGCCAAGCTCCTCGAATGGTAATCCAGTCTTGTTCGTTCTTGAACTGTTTCACGAAGATAAAAAACATGTCAGCACGCAGATAAAACTGTTTTAAAATAGAGGGGCACTTGTTGTTTTTAGGAACAGACATAATTTCTATGCACATGGGTGCATCTGTAACTTTTTCATGAATGACAAGATGCAGTAATCTCAGTTCAAACTCTCTTTAGGAGTAAAAAAGCAGTAAGCTGAAGGAGACCAAAAGGTCATCCCCAATTTGGCTCAGTGATTTCTGAAAAGATCTGAGCTTTAGAACATCGGACCTCTTGCGAGTGCAGCCCCACCCCTGCCCCCGCTTTGCCACTGTGTGGGCTTTAATTGATCTAGCACACTTTTTGACTCGGGCTTTTTCGAAGGAGTGTGATGAACGTGGAATGGAAGGAAGGAGTGGCTGCTATAGCAAACAGAGCAGAAATAACTTTTAAGAAGAAAGCAATAGATCTTGCAAGACTAGGCCTAGTTAGGACCGGTGCTTTATACATAATCAGAATTACTTTCACTGTGAAAATGCTAATGTGCATCATTCATCTGATGAAACTATCGCCAATTTGACATGAGCAGCATGTTTACTGCCTAGTTAACTTGGTTCGATCGTACAAGCAAGTGTTACTGCATCTTCTTTTGTGGATGGAAGCAATATCCTGTCAAACTGGAATGGTGCTACTGCCAGAATTTAACTCAGACTAGTTCATTATTCATCAGTGCTCTGATTAACGATGATTATATGGGAATGATAAGTGATAATCTGCTTATTAGGAAAAATAATCAAAAATAGTTGTGTTGCCAAACAAATTTTCATCTTGTCCCTAGTTAAAGTGTCGCCAAGTGGCCCTGGCACCCGAATATGTATCCGCTCGCTGGCATCTTTCTGATTGGTGTAGGTTTCGTTTTCTTCTCCATTTCAGGTTTCCCATATGGCCTTATGCAAAGCTGATATTCGCCTGCTGGTTGGTCTTGCCACACTTCAACGGCGCGGCTTATGTGTATAAACACTTCATCCGACCCTTTTATAGGAATCCTCAATGTACTACAATGTGGTATGTTCCACGGAACGGCCTTTTTCATAAGCGCGACGATGTGCTCACGGCTGCTGAGAGGTACATGGAAGAACACGGGACCGAAGCATTCGAAAGGCTCATTTCCAAGGTACGCAGGCTCTTACGCGATGAAATTTTAGTTCCGGGACTCGCAAGACCTGATCTGCTTGTCTGATATGTCAAGCCAATGTAGTGTGAATTGCTAAGGCCTCATGGTCCTGTCTCTAGATCTATGGTTGATTTGATTGTCAGCGACAAACAGTCCATTCTCATTGGAGTACTGAACTACTTGGGGTTCATTGTCCTACTGAAGAACATCATTTGGGGGTTTGATATGAATACAAAATCTCTTATTCATGCTAGGCTTCTTTCTGGAACATAAGGATAAGCACTTGCATTAGCATTTAGGATTTACTCTTCTAATCATTTGGAACATAACGATAAATCAGGTCTGAGTTTCTAATCTCCTGCAAATCACTTCGGTGATCATTCAATACTCCCGAACTACAATTGTAAATCCTTCATTCTCGCTACTTAATATTTTAACCACCATCGCCCTGTTCTAGCTGTTCTTCTATGGCCTATACTCACTTTTCCCTTAATTATTACAATGAAGACGGTTCATAACTTCTATTGATCATGTTTTGGATTATGAGAACCAAGAAGATACATTCCAAAATGGGATCTCATGGAGGTGGATGACTATCTTAACAGAAAATTAATCTTAGTATGCTGATTACTTGTCTGTACTTGTCTATCATGACTGTTTCTCATGCGGTAATATCCATATCCAAAATAGTCCAACCAATCATTTTGTCGATTCCCCACGGTTCACTTCCTCTCCTTTTGAGTTCGAAGTAACACCCAGGTTCAAGTCTGTCCTAAACGGTGGTTCATGCTCCATAAGCATTTGCCTCGATACATTTAGTCAGTCTTTGTGATTTGCAGGCTGAAAGAGAAGCTCGAGCTAGAAGAAAGAACAACTACACGACATTTGACGACGACTACAGATACTGAAGTTGACGAACGTGGCCTTTTCCGGTCGAAGCTGTGAGGAACCCGGTTACCGGCAGAGCAGGCAATTACATTTCCCGGTCCTGTCCATCTGCTTCCTTAATCCTTGTTATGGTAATTGCTCGCGGCTGAGAGTCGGAAGTGACGCTAGGATTGTAAAGAGTTCCCTGTGTACTGGAGGAGTTGATGCTACTTTCCTAACAATATATGCTTGTGAATACTGGTTCCTGTAATCTTTTGGATGGGGTAATGTATCTTCTGAGCTAGTTTGACACTGCAATTCTTCTTTTAGTTGGCAACTTGATGCTTAAAGCTTATGGAGAAGTTTATAATTTGAATCATTGTTAGATAAACTTATTACATGTGATTTCTGGAAACGCATGTCCTGGTCCATGGGCTTTGTCAATGACTACTGGGCCCCCCAAAAAAATTGGAAGCACTAGTCTTTACCGTTATCCCCCAAATTGCACCCCAGGACGGAAGATTGCAAATTCTTCTTTTACGAGGAAGCCAACTTTTAGGTAGGCTCGGACCAACATAGTGAGCCGGGTAAAACGCGAGTCGAACCTATTGGGTGATCTTGAGCCTCTTTTATTTCAAAAGGATGTGGATCGGACAGAGCATCCATATCTCTTTTTCGTGTGACTGTTGGAAAAGACTGTTGGGTTCAGACTTGTTGGTAATCTGCGCTCCTTTCACAAAGGATATGGATGGGTCGGAGCAGCAATAACCCGTATCTCTCTCGTGTGACTCTCTGGTCTTGGGGCTCTTTCATCTCAAAAACTAGCTCAAAGGTTGAGACTTTCCCTCACACTTATGAACCGACCACCAGCCCATTCCACAACCGATGTGGGATAAACCTTAGATGAGTAAATAGATGGTGAAATTATTTAGCATTTTATGGCATTGGAGTAGAATCGAACATCATGAACCGGATAAAGCGCACGAATCCGTTACTCAACTATTCAAGACACCCCGCGGGGTTAGTTACATTTTCTTGCCATTGAATGTAGAATAGATGTTGTGCATGTAAATCTTGCGAAGGACGGAAAGGGAGAGTAGAACAAGCAAAAGCTTGCCTGAGTCGAACGTGGCTCGATGGTTTTCTTTCTCGACAACCCAAATACAAATTATAAACAACAGAGAAAAAGTTGTGAGTGGATTTTCAGAAAAAATTTTATTTTTGCAGCAGTTGCCAATCGCTGGTATTTACGTAACACTTGTAGTAACTTAACTTATATCTTCTCCCTTCCTGCTTATTTTACTTTAGCTCCCAAGCGAAGATATACGGGGAAACTTGTCATCATCTTCCCTGGGCAGGCTGTGTGGATGAAGTCAATTGCACATGGGAGGAAAGTAAAAACTTTCGTACACGTACTTGGGTTTGGTCCCTCCTCGCGAGAGCTTCGGGCGTGATGCAGACGTCGACCCAATCACAGTTTCTTTCGAATCATCTCTTCTGCATTATCGGGGAAGCTAGTTGGCGTGTGGTGAATCCACCACGTCGTTCGTCAGTCATTGCATGTCACCGTCGATCTGGGTTGATTCTTGGCCAGACAGATCGATCAAAACCCTACTTGCTCGGATGATTATGTGGAACAGTAGACGATGACAGGGTTGCTCAAACCCAAGAATAACGTTCGGTTCTTTTCATGCACGAGCGAGGAGGACATGATAAGCGAAAAGACTGGAATATACGAAGAGAGCGTGGAGTGTTGCCCTAAAAGAGAGAAAAGAGTGTTGAGTAGACGGAGACGTGATCGCCAACTCTTTCGGGAAAATTATCATAAAAGTTTTAAATTTACTGTGATTGTGTCAATTCATTCCCTTTTTTTTTTTTTGCCGATTCAATCATAACCTTTTGCAATTGGGTCAATAAAGTCTATCCTGCCAATTATGGCCGGCCAGCGCCGGCCGTCCACAACATAATATTCTAATATATTTCTTTTGAGTTTTTTGAACTTTGAATTTTTCATTTTTTTTTCTTCTTTTTTTCTTCCCTTGCCAGCCTCAAGCAAAGCTCGCGGCAAGCCTCGCCATCACTAGGCGAGGTTAAGCTCGCCAGGGACCGGCGAGGCCGAGGCTCAACCTCTCCAAATCTGGGCTGGCGAGGCGAGCCTCGCCCGGCCATGGTGAGCTTTGGCCTCACCGGCCAGAGGAAGAAGAGGGAAGAGAAAAACAGAAGAAAATAAATGAAAAAGAAAATAAAAATTCAAAAAAGCCAAATACATATTAAAATACTATGTCGCTGGACAGCCGGCCAAAATTGGTCAGACGGACTGAATTGGCACAATTGCAAAATTTTTAAGATTGAATGGGCAAAAAAAAAAATTAGAACTGAATAGGACAATTGCAATAGATTTCAAACTTTTTTGGTAATTTTCCCGACTCTTTCTTGGACGGGCGAAAATGAAAACACTCGTCTTCTTTTCACTTCTCTTTGGTAAGCAGACTACTGGACTTACTTATGGGTGACATCCGCGTTGATATTTTTGCGATACCTAAGATTTCGAAGCGAATTATTGACATGGAAATAATGTAATTTGGGGAAGGTAGATAGGGGCATAGGAATATATAAACTCAAGGTTTTCTGCTATGATATCGTGTGATAAAGTCCAACCCAATGTTATTTTCGTTTCACGGCATCAGTCAAATTCCACGTGCCGCCGCTCCTAATCCGACTTGAAGGGGTGTGGAAAATATTGTCCCACATTACTTGACAACATGTCCTGTATTCACTTTATATTCATGTAGTATCTCCCCACCTATTAATTTAAACTTTTGGGTTTGACTTTCTAAAGTTCGAAATGAACTTAACTCCCAATATACTTAAACGTGGACACTTAATCGAGCAACAACAAAATTCAACGAATAAGAAATCACTTGTTCCAGCAGTTATCAACAGACCTTTTCTTACATAAGACATTCCATATTAACATGCTGGGTGGCTCAGTTGATTAGGGCGCACTTGGGATTGTGTGGGTAGGCGCACTGGTCCTAGATTCGATTCCTCAGGTGCTCCCCAGATTCGATTCCCCAGCTGAGCACCTGTAATTTAAGTGGGGGGCCATGGCGGTGGGTTGCTGTGCTAGTCTCCCCCGAGGGATAGTCGAGGTGCGCGCAAGCTGGCCCGAACACCTCGGTTACAAAAAAAAAAAAAAACACACACACACACACACATTGTAATTTTTTGCCACAGTTAACTGCGTGGCATTATAATTAATTTATATAATGCGAAATTCATCTAACAATTTAAACTATAAAGAAAAAGTCCACCTGTTTCCCAGTGAATTGCGCACCAAATTTTCAAACTTTAAGAAGTCTAGGGTTGGTGGTGGGGTTCCGCATTCGATGACCAAGTTGCATCTAGAAAAAACCTCAAGATTATTCAATTCAAAAGCCAAGAAAATTTTGAAAAAAGAAAAAAGAAAAAAGAAAAGGCGAAAGCAATAGAGGATGAGGCACGCCCGCCCGCCCTTTCTCTTTCAATCCCCCATTTAATTTCGGTCAATTCCTTCTTTTCTTACTTTTTTTTGAAAAAACAAAAGCTATTAATATGAATATATATATTAAACGAAATGGAGCCGTTGAATTTGATGGGGACGGTACCGAATGGACAACCAGATCGTGCACCCGAACTCGGGTCAATCGAGCCGACTTGGACGAAAAAAACACATTTGGAGTTGGACTCAACCTCGCATCTTTCGCCTTTTCCTACGCCTAACTTGCAAAGCCTTGGCAGCTCATCTTCATATTGTCTTTCTATAAGGACAAAAGAAGAGTCTTGCACGGCATGGATACGATAAGAAGTCGGTTTTTCTGACCGTCCATCTCTCATTCTTCAAAACGAAAAATCCTCAATACTTTCGACCGACTAGGTTATGGAAATTTGATGCGACCCCGGGATACTAAGGGCGACACTTCTGGAGTAAGATTTCTGCTCCATAAGATATTAGGGCGCGCATGACAACACTTCTAGAGAAGAAATCTATTTGGTTACGCAATTTCATTTTTCTACTTCTGGATCAATTTTTTTTTTATTTTTTTGTTGCTCCATAAGTAATTTTGGAGCCACTTAAAAAAATAAAAATAAAAAATCACTTCTCTTCAAAATCAACTTGCTCAGAAGTAGAAGTGTTGTCATGCGCGCCCTAAATGAATACAGCATATTCCGGTTAAGGTCGGACTCGCCTCGCCGTATTTCCCAACCAATTTACTATCACGAGCCGAGTCAAAAACAGTGCCTTCCTCCTTTAATCAAATCTTACAAAAAAAAAAAACTATAAATTAAACAATGAAAAAAACGAAAGAGGAGAGCTTTATCGAAAGGACCAGCTTGTTGCATTTGGAGCATCTCCAATGTCGGGAAGAAACATTGCCTTTATCATCGTCAAGAAAAGGAAAAGAAAAGGAGATGCCACAATTTGCTATTTCTGTCCCCCCCACATTGCAAGTATAAAGGGCTCTTTACTTATCCAACATTTGTGGCCAAGCTTTCTTTCCTAGAGAATTTGTTCTCTTCTCTAGGAGGCCGGCTTTTCCTTCCTTTGACCTTCTTTTTTTTTTTTCTCATTTAGCAGCACATTTCGTAGATGACTACTTCCAAATCGTCGATGTCGACGACGGTCGACAACTTTAACCGTATCGGAAAAATTGAAAGGAAAATCGTTGAAAAATAGTTAATAAAGTATTGTCTCCACTTATGTTTGTAGCGAACATTGCTCCTTTTTCTCCCTAAGAAGTTAATCGACCGTTCTAGAAACTACGACTATCCATTCTAGACACGGACACACACCCTTTCTCTTCGCCTATGATTAGTCAATCGTTGAATTCCTTAAATTTCTCTAATTTTAAAGACCACCCAGAAACCACGACACTCCATCCTAGAAACTTACCTTAAATTTCTTCATTTTTGTTTCTCCCGATAACCTAAGGACCGTCCTAGAAACTACAACTATCCATAAATAATAATAAAAATTAGGTTATACTAATCCGCTTTGTTACAACCAATAAGGCGATATTGAGTCCAGACACAATTAACGATCAACTCGTACATCGAAAAGTCGTAAATAAGGTTTTGTGCTTCCCAATGCTTTCTTGATGCAGGGATAATACACAAATCAAATTAACGCGAAACAAGGTGATTGGGGTTCTTAATCTAGCCTATAAATATGGAAGTGACTTCCATCGACTCAAGGCCTTCCCGAAATTCCCTAGACAGGACCGCTATTTTTTTTTTATTGAATATCCTTCGTGAATAATCTATATGTAACATTGTTTTTGTATACTGAATTGAAAGTCAAATCAATAAAATTTTGTTAACTTATAGAAGGACAACATTTGATATTTTTTTTATAATTTAAGGACTGTATTAAATAGGCCCAAACTGGTACACCTGTGACAAATTTACCCCAAACAATTTTTTTCGACCATAAAAAATCCTAAACTGGTACATCTGCGATAAATTTACCCCAAACTAATTATTTTGACCATCATGAAACCCAAACTGATACACATATGACAAATTTACCCTTCGTTAGTTTTCGTAAAATTGGATTAATACCACGAAAAATTTCAAATTGATACAATAGACTGTAAAAACCCCAACGTGTACATCCGGAAATTGCCACGTGTCATCCAACTCAGTAATTTGACAATAAAATTTAACAAAAAATAACGGAGGGTAAATTTGTTACAGGTGTACCAGTTTAGGGTAAATTTGTCAAAGATGTACCAGTTTAGGATTTTTTGTGGTCAAAAAATAATCTGGGGTAAATTTATCACAGAAAAATCAGTTTGGGATAAATTTGTCAAAGGTGTACCAGTTTAGGATTTCATGAATAAAATTGAATAAATTAAAAGTTAGCGAAAAATATTATATACTACTTCGAAATTCAAGAACTTTGGAGAAAATTGTACGAAACGGTGAGTGTAGTTTAGGAATTTCATAACTGGAAAAAGAAAATTGTTGATGCGAATCCGGGACGTACCGTCAAACACATGGCCGACAGCTCATGGTCTGGTCCGGATCTCATTATCACGTGGCCCACCGTCGGCGTGTCCATTACGTTCTGATTCGACTGGGAAGCATGTGGGTCCCACTTGGACCCCGCCCCAATAAAGCACGCCCGTACACGATTATGACGACTCGCGCCCGAAGCTGTTCCGCTTTTTATTTTGTCGAAGGGGCGGTTTTGTTCATTTATATTCAGCGAAAGTGTCAAACTGTTTTTTTTTTTTTTTTTGGGGTCAAAAGAGTCCCAAACTTTAAAAGGTTAACTTCAATGGAGTTGAAGGTATAAAATGTGAAAATATATCCAAAATGAGATCTGGCCTTTTTAACAAGTGGTTAATTTTCATGGCAAAATTATTTCATTATTAACCTTAATAGTGAAATGACATTCACTATTTCACTATATTCTGTCGTATTGTTTAGTATAATAATATTATAACCAAAGTTCTTTTGTTCCTAACATAGTTCCAAATCTAAAGTCGACTAAAGTCTCTTCATATTTTATGGTTTTTGAAGTCAAGTCTGAACTCGTCCACGTGGATTAAACAAGACGGGAGCCGAAAATAAATCAAACTGATTCAAAATTGATATCGTCACTTCGAAGTAATTGGGCTTGAGTTTATCTCCTCTCTGATATATAGTGAAAATAATGCGGAAATTATCGAATTTCACAATTTAACAAATGACAGAAATCTACCAGAAGCGAAATTGACGCTCAATATTTACGTGATATGATTCCAGTGAAAGTACATACTTTGCAGGGAAAACCGGCAAAGAAACCCATTCCGAATTTGCAATTACGATCGCTCGCTCGAGTGTTTCCCAGCCTAAGATCAGACCCAAAGCAAATTTACAAGGGTCATCTTACAATCTCCTAAAAGATAGCTCAGCCAAAAAATCCAGAGAAAATCCCCACACTTTCCTTGTTTGTTCTCAAGAGTAACTTACGAAAATGGATCACGAATGAGTTTCGAACTTCGAGTTTGTGTAGGTCGGGGTCGGTTCTCCCGGTCGTTCCGTACATGGGCAGAATTGAGAGCCAAAATTTTGACTAATAATTGAAAAATTGCACTATAACCATATACTCCCGAACGTTTTTTTTTTTTTCCTTGTCCAAACTCCCAAACAATTGAAGTGCGAGATCTCCACCGTTCGACATATTTCAGTCCGGAGGGTTAAGATTTTTTGCTCGTCCAGCCGATTGTGAAAATCTCCATAAAAAAAATTAAATTTAAACCACAAGAGATTATAAAAGTATTTCCACCTGTCGTGGGGGTTAATCATAAGAAATTTAACCATGGAAAGGATTCATCTAACTGCTGTTTTACACTTAAACAAATTTCAATGATCTTTTTGTCCATTCACAGTTCATGTCTTCCTAATCTAGAGTTCCCCAACAGCTTCTCCTAACACTAATTAATTAGCTACCACAGCAGAAGAGTCCACAAAACGAAAGAAAACAATTTTTTTTTTCCCTTCACTTTGCAACCCCTTCCACTAATTTCTTTTTTTTTTCACTTCCACCCCCGATTAAAGCAGTCTACTTTGCAAATTCGCCCCACATGAAGAGCTCAGACTGCAACAAGGTGTAGTAATTCGCAGCCTCGTCTTCCAGCTCCCACAGGCCATCACAAGACAAGAGCTCCACGCTGCTCGCTCCCGCTTCCGGCCCTCCGCCCTCTCTGCTGGGCAGGCCGAGCTCGTCGTCGGAGGCCACGAGCAGGTGTCTGAACACCTTCTCTTTGTCCTCGTCGCCGTCGCTCTCTTCCCCCGGAGAAGAGGAGGAAGGCGAGGCGAGCTCCGGTTTGGAGGGGAGGCTGGGTTCGGACTCGGAGGCGAGCTCGTCCTGGAGGGCGGAGATGAGGGAGGAGAGGTCCTGGCTGGAGATCTGGGCGTCGTCTAATTGGTCGTCGAGGAAGGAGAGGAAGTTGTGGGGGTAGGAGGACGACGGCTTGAGGCGCTTCATCTGGTCTTCCGCTGGTCCGTCTACGTGGGTTTCTTCCTTTTCTTCTCTTTGGCGCTTCAGCGGCGTCTCTGCCATTGTTCTGTTTCTAGGTTTTCCTCAGAGAGACAGAGGAGAGAGAGAGAGTGGCGGATGAGTGCACGAGGGAGGCTGAGGTTGAGGTTGAGGATGAGGAGAGAGAGTGGGGGTTCGAGAGGGTTATATAGAGGAGAAACGAAAGTGGGGGAGGAGGGGTTGCGGTCAAAATGGGGTTCGAAGAAAATACTCAAAAAATAAAAAATATATATATTACATGGGATTATATAATTAATAAAAAGTTGGGAATTGTTCTAGTGCAGAGTTATGTCGGGAAGCGCGAGAGACAGAGAGAGTCAGAGATATGCTAGGGAAAGAGAAAACAAGACAAGGAGGGTCAGAATTGGGATTTCACCATCGGCCACATAGGATGGTCCACCCTTTTTGTTGCGACCGTTGGATTTACTTTTTGTGGGAGATTGCGTCGTGATCGAGCGGCTCGTGGCCAAAGGTCGAACGCATCCGATGAAACGAAAAATAACAAATTAAAATACGGAACTTGAAGACATAAAGGGAAACTTTCAAAAAAAAGGCCCGAAGCACTCTTAGTTTCTCAAATAAATACCTCAAGTGAATCTTATTTCAAATAAGGGCCTAAAGTGTCCTCATTTTCTCGAACAAGAGTTTGAAATGAACATTGTTTCAAATAAAAGCTTGAAGTAGCCATAAAATTTCAAAAAAAATATCTGATTTCAAGAGCATTTTCGTATTTTTCCTTATTTGATTTTTTTCTTTTTTATTAGACTTTTCTTTTGTTAGTGTTTTAAAAATTAAATAAAAAAAATCCACACACAGGGGGGAGGGGTACCCCTCCCGCCTGCGGCGGCCAGCCCACCTCTGGTGGGGGTTCGGCGGGGGCGGCGAAGGCCGGCGGGGTCGCAGGCGCCTCCGCAAGGGCCGTCGGCCTCGCCAACTAGAGGCGAGGGCCTGAAAAGGGAGAGGGTCGGGCCCTCTCCCAGATCAGGGCGGGGGTCGGCGACCCCTGCCCGGTCTTAGGCGAGGGCCGACGACCCTAGTCCACACCTGGGCGCGAGTCGCCTGCCCTCGCCGAGGCGCCAGCAGCCACAGGCGGGAGGGGCAGCCCTCCCGCCTGTGTGTGGCTTTTTAAAAAAAAAAAATTAAAACACAAAAAATAAACAAAAAATCAAGATGTGAAATGACGAAAATGCCCTTTAGGCCAAAGCCCTTTTTTGAAACTCTATGGCCACTTCAGGCCCTTATTTGAAACATACTATACCACTTCATACCCTTATTTGAAACAAGGTTCACTCAAGTCCCTTATTTGAGAAAATGAGAGGACTTCAGGCCCTTATTTGAAATTTTCCCAGACATAAAAGTACCATTGTAAATTCCACGTAATTGACGACTTAGTTAATACATATGCATTAATTTTTTAAATTAGTGACGACCGAGGACCCCCAACACTATTCTTAGGCAAATGGGGAGTCAAGATAATTCTCCAAATCGCTCTCTAATTTCGTTCCAGATAATGTATCCGACAGAACCGCTCCAGCTAATTACTTATGGAAATTAATAAATTATTCCGGCATAATTAGTGAGTCCCACGATTGGGAGATCAACTTCAACACGATGTGGAATGGACGGCTACGATGGTTCTGATTTTGATTCTGATGACGGTAGAGGAGGCGTGAGGAAGAATCAAGATCTAGAAGGAAGGAAGGAAGGAGATGAGGGATCCACTGTTGGAGATATTGTCTGGTTTTTTAATGGCAAAGGCATCCACCGACTGCCACACCCCGACCGTGGTACAGGTACAGCCTCTCTATTGTGTCCGATTGAAGACAGACCTTTTTATTCAAATTCGAATTAAATAAAAAGGGCTCTCTCTCTCTCTCTCTCTTTATTTCTTTTCCTCTTTTTAAATAGATATGTAGAAGTCCAAAAATTTGTTCTAAAACTTAACCCCAAAAAAAAAATTACGATCGAGTCCTAAAATTTATCAAATAGATGCAATCTAGTCATTCCGGTAACTCCGTCCAATTTAGCTACCGAAAATAAATTAATTTTAATAAAAATTACATTGAAAATCAGATTTGGACCAAAACGACGTCGTTTTAGCCACATCAACGCCAGGTAAGAGAGACAAATTATTAAAAAAAAGTCATTTCAACATTTTCCGTTAGTCAAACTGGACAGAGTTAACGAAAAAATTCAGATTGCACCAATGTGACGAGTTTTTGCACTTACACCTTCGTGACAAGTTTTAAGAATTCTAGTGAACATATCCTTTGTTTAACAATAAAAAAAGACCTTTTTATTTAAATCGGATATGAATTATTTTGTCCTTGCATGTAAATGTCGGGGAAATTGTACCAACTCCTACTGCTACGAAAAATAATAATAATAATAATTGGCTCGATGCGGTCCAACATACGAGTTTTTCGGACGTGGCATTTTCATGGGTCCAGCATAATTAAGAATTATGTTGTCCTTATTTCATGTTGACCCCCATCTAAACAAATATCTATCTTTCCTCTATGCTTTATTGTCCCCCCCCCCCCCCCCCCAAACCACAAAAAAAAAGAAAAGGTTTTGCCTTTATAACAACTAGGAAGCAAATTATAGGCTCGCACTATTTCGACGTTCTGGATAGTTATAGTACAGCCTAACTTATCAAGCTTGCGAAAATAATCTTGAGATTACTGATTGATTGAGATCACAGATAGAAGATGCGAAAGTTGTTATTTCTTGAAAATGCGAAAATTGCGCGTTGTCGCAAAAGCACGAGGCTGTCTATATTGATCGAAACAATATTGTTTTGTGCCAACGCCTTTTGTTATTATTCGTTCATTTTTATACAAGCATGATTTCTTTTCATACTTGCTAATGTGCTTGAGCTAAAAATTCCGTGAAGGATCTTTGGAACGAGATTGAACCTTGTCGGTAGTCCTAGGCATCATAGCTTTACTAGTATTCTTTTAAAATATAATTCCAATCATTAAATTTGCTAATATACTCAAACTTTAGAGGATCACGTTAAAAAATGACGATGAAACAACAATTAAGGAAAGGTGCATAAAAATCGCAAGATCGTTTGATTCACGTTAGAAGTGTTGGGAGCAGCCCAACATGTTTGAGATTTGATTTGAAATATCCCGATAATTGCTCACAAAAAATACTTAATAGGAAAGAGTCTTCATATGGTAGGACGCCGAAAAGGAAGAATATGAGGGTTGAATCAATTCTAGTGATTGCCCAAGTTCGAGGAGTTCCAATCAATCGAGCAGGTTTCTGATCGACAAATGATTCCGAAATCGATTTGGGAGGATTCTAATTTGGTTGGAGATTTACCGCTATAAACAAAGGGCTTTGGTGGAGGATTCAGTGTGCACCAGAAAATACTACAAAGAGATCACAAGAGTTTTCAACAATGTGTAAAAACGAGATATATCGAGAGTGCATAAATTGAGAGCGTGTTTTGTGACAATTGTAAGGATTTATTGTGATAGAGACATCGTTAGAGTGCCAATTGTAATCCTTTGATTATAATAGAGTGATTTTTTCCCACACTATGTTTTTCACGTAAAAACCTATGGTGTATCATTCTTCTTGTCTCTTGTTGATGTGATATTTACGTTTTTGTCCAATGAGAATATACGATCATGTATTGAGCGAATCCGACAGTTAGAATTCCACCGCAATCGATTGCTATCCGACTTAATTTACAACAAAAAGTATGTTTTTTCCCCTCTTTAGTCAATATTACCACTAATGCTATTCCAGTAATGGTTAATTTGGACTATTTAAAATTTATGGTGTGTCTAAAGTTATTTGAGGGTGAGAAGTACCACAAGCCCGATTACATTGCATTTATGAATACTTATCAGATATTTTTCTAATAAGAAAAAAAAACCTGAGCTAGAATTTAAATAGGTGATATAAATACGAAATTGTCCAATATGATGGTACGATTAATTGAATCTCCGTTTAATTTGCGTACTTGTTAGTTCTTTAAAATTTCGAATCGTATTGGTCATTAAGTTTACACGTGTACTGACATGTGCCAACACATTCTGTATCCGGCTTTTAACTAATAACTAACACGTGTGTGATACGGTTATTCACGTGCGTAAGAACATCGGCACTACTGGCCTTCGAACATCATTTGAGTGTGCGCACAAGTGAGGCCGCATACGACCTTAATTCCGAGTAATATGAGGTCGATCAGATGTTTTCGTCGGACGTGCTATACTTTATATGCACTTCACCTCTATCTTTCCAGTTTGTGATTTTGTACCACTGGCTCATTGAGCTCGTTCCCATTTATATAAGTAAATGAATTTGATCGTGAATGGGCCGAAGTCAATCGCCAACAGGGGGATCATTCGGAAAATTTATGTAGGTAGATGACTTTGATCGTGAATTAAAGCAAGAACATACCTTCTCGTTCGTGCACGGGTTTGTGGATCATCGATAATGTATGTCCGTCTGGAGTTCGATGCCCGAAACGTTGCTGTCGATCAACATGAAAGGCCATAATCATTAATCATAATTTAGGAGGAAGAGAAGAAAAATATACAAAGCGCTTATAAAAGATTTAGGTATCCAAAATTTTGTGTCTTTAATGTGATAATGATTAGTTAATGTGGGGACAAGACGTAATAGATTTCCTTTGTTCCCTCGATAATTGTATTAATTAAGGACATGTTGATAGTGCAATTCCGAGTCAAGTCATGAAAAAGATTCCATCTTTCGCAACAAAAAAACAATTTTATGTCAAGAGTCAAGGAGACTTAGCACCCCCAAATTAGCTGCAGCAAATCTGGTTCCGACATTTGGTGTTGTGCTTTTGCAGTTGGAAAGGAGCACAACATCTCTATGTCGACGTGGAATTTTCACATTGGAGGATGTATTTTTTTTATGTAAATTAATTAAAGCAGGCCACCATATATTCAGTATATAAAATTAATATAGAATTTACACAAGCCTCCGCTCCGACCTCGGATTCTATGTTAAAAGAGAAAGGTCACTAAAAGCTAATCTAATTGGCGGGTGTAATCATTCAAAAGCACCAATCGCATAGGCCGACGAGGAAAAGTTAAGCGCGCGCGGGACGAACCACACGAGGCAACCCTCGATTGGCGACCACTCGATCGTAGCGAAATTCGAGAAATTTCTTGACCTAAACTATTCCCACAAATTTCTCTTCCGCGAATTGTTTATAAGAAAAAGCCGTCGAGTCGTCGGGGATGCCGAGTACATTAAAAAAAAAAAAAACACAAATTTAGGCGCTATGAAGAAATCAAAGGCCCCTCCGACAAAAATGGTCAGCTTTTTTTGACGGAGTAAATCGATTCCCATAGGAGAATAAATTGCGTCGTTACAGAAATGTCCATAGATCGAACCGAGGGAGCTAATCCTTTTTATCTTGTCGGGTAAATTAAATTAAGAAGTTTCTGTCTGTTTTTTTTGCCCATAAAACAAGGAGGTCCTTGAGAGCAACAAGGAACTAAAGAAGTCGGCCCACGAGTTCCAGCTAAGAAGACAATAATAGGAACACATGCCGCTGTTAATTGCTTAAAAAAGAAGAAGGTTTGATTGTGTTTTACTTTTATAATCCTCAGATGACACGATTCTAGGCTTTAATTAATTATAAAGTTTTAATCAAGAGATTAGATCTTGCGATTAGCGTCTTGATTAGTGTTCATATTGTCTTGTCCTCGTGTGGTTTTGAAGGAACCGACGGAGGCATGGGCTGACCCAAGACGATGAATCTGATTAGCCATTTAATCATATTTATTTAATTTGTTCGTTTGTTTTTTTGTTTATGTCGCGTGGAATCTTGGAAAATCAATGCCCTAAAAATTCCAACTTTTACCACCGCAAATCACGGGAAGTTAAAAAGTCGCCGTGCACACGCGAGGATGTGATTTTTTTGGGTCTTTTTGCGGCAAGAATATTTTGGTTTACATAACTTATAATTTTTTGTAAGATATTTTCGTAAAAATGATCGCACGTATCGCTTGAAATGAGTTGGTAATAAAATTTATTTTTATCATCGACAACAATTTGTGTCTAAACAATTGCGTAATCGATGAATTTTTGCTTCATTCACTCAGTTTTGTCGGCGATATAAGCGATTGTTTGTTTAAATGTATTTTTTCAAATCACTCATTTTTTCGCGAAACAAACCGAGTCTCAGAATACATGACGCGGCAGCAAGACCGCCCAAACGAGTAAAAAAAATAATTTGGCGTGACATATTACATTGAGTGAACACGTGTCGTAACAAACCAATCAAAAGCGAGAGATTTCAAAGTCTAAATGCCGCCCGCTCGGAATGTCATGCATATATAGCGCAGATAACGTAATTAGCCTTAGACCATATCTACCACGAAAAATAATTTCTCCTCGCGCGAAAAAAAAATCTCAATCAAGATTTCCCTTTTTACTTTCGTGACACATCAATTTTAGGGTCCAGACCACATTATTGATCAGTACTATCTTCCTTATACATGTGTGTGCATGTAAAAAAGTCTATTCCATTCATTCCAAGATTGTCCTGCTTTGCAAAGAAAAAACCAAAGGAGGGGTCTGTTTTGAATAATGGAAAAGAAACTGGAAAGAAGTGAAAATGCGGGGCCAAGAGCTGTCCTTTTCTCTAGTGGTTGGCTTGGCGGGATCACATCATATTTCAGATTGACAATCGGAAAATAAAAGAAGAGGAAAGAGCATCCAAAGTGACAGCGGACATTATATAAAACGACAACACGCACTGCAATTTGCCGAAGTTGCAGTGATTGGATGGATGAATGGGATTTTGCCGGATCCTTGATTCGTGCCGAATCTCCAAATATTATTTCTTATCGTGTTTAGAATTTAACTCGTCTTGTATTCGACATTGGGTCATGACATATCAAGGCCCCGTTCGTTTCGCGAAAAATGAATGATTTGAAAAGTATTTTTCCCAAAAACTGATCGTTAGCATCGCTTAAAATAATTAGCTACCGAAAAATATATCCGTTAGTGATAATTATATATGTCTAAACATTTTCGTGAACAGCGAGAAATATTTTTTGTTAATTAAGTGCCGTGAGTGAAAATGAGGACCAGCTACTTTCGTGGAAGTTGCATCTGCCAATTTCCAAACTTATGACGTTTGATTCGTCTATATTATGTCTACGCCGCAGAACTTAATTCCATCACTTTCTTTGCCATTTACTTCATGTGTGGCTTGTACGTATCTTAATCCCCCTCAAATTGCTTCTAGAAATGTGAACTCCTGCTCCTTTTGTAGGAAAAAAAAAGAACACCCAAAAAAACATATTATATACTAGGGATACAAGGCAGGTAATTTCATATTGAAAATATCTTGCGGTCGACCCGAATTAAGTAGGGCTCACAACAATTTTCGACGTGCATGTTTATCAAATTCTACTTATAATGCCTTAGAGATTGCGTGACAATCCGAGAGAGGTTTCTCCGGTGTTATTTCCAGTGAGTGACGCGCATCGATCAATTCGTGCTTCAAACCGTTACATTTATAATAGAGAAAGAACGATACAAGCCCCTTTTAGGGTATAACATTTCAAGAAATACCCAAAGAAAGTAAAAAAAAACCCCCAAAAAAAAAAAAAAAAACATAGTGGCAGGATGTTTTTCTAGGGCATCCAATCCAAACAACTTTCTATATTGATGTATATGTGTGTGGCATATAGGAGGTGCATGTGGTCATCACCTAATTCTAATAGACCCGCATACATGTGGAGGGTGGCCATAATTTCTCCTTTTGTTTTTTTGTTTTGCAATAATTGGGTTAAAAAAAATAATTTATAAGTGGCATGCACGTGGCGAGTGACAACTCAATGCGCAGTAGATTTGGATCCACGCAACATGGGATATCTCCAACACATAAACACATGATTCTTTCGCATTTAACAAATATAGCCTCCGTTTGTTTGGCGAAAAATAATGAATAATTTAAAAAATATTTTTCTAAAAAACGATCGCGACGAAAATGGCGATAAAGATATTTTTCATTGGGTAAGTATTTCGAATGTTCGTTTTCGAAAAAATGCTTTTCAAATCACTCGTTTTTTCGCGAAACAAGCATAATCATAATTTCGTTTTCGTTTTCGAGGGACGATTTGGGTTAGTTGAATGATGAGGGGGCAATCATGACGGTGCCTTGAACCGCGAGGCACGTGGTCCATTGGGGACATGATCGTTCATGTTGCTTTGCGGGGTGGTTGATGATGATGATGATGGCGGCTCCATTCCATTCCGAGGTGTCGGTTTTTGTCGTTGTATCGTGCGTTTCTGTCTGTCTATCTGTATTTGTGGCTCGTCCAGTGGAGGTTTAAGCTTTCGCGACACTTCCGATTTGAGATAATTGTTTGAGATTTTGATGCTTTCGATATGATTATTATCTTTTACGCAAGTTTTGGACGTTGAAAGCCAGCTCGGAGATTAGAGCCCTAACTCAAGTTTGCTTTGAAAAGCCCAGAAGTATGGGGTCTGGTCTAGCAGTGGAAATTAAAGGGGAATGCGTCGGCATAAAGCATGGGGTCTGGTCTAGCAGTGGAATTTCGACTTTGATTTTGCTTGCGGTTCTTAATTGAAAAAAATTGTCCAAAAAGTCATAAACCTATTTTGGCCAATTCAGTGATAAACCTTTCAATTTTATCAATCGAGTCCTTAACCTTTTGACGCTTTGCTAATTGAGTCCATCCAGCCAATTTTAACCAAAAATCGCTGACTTGACGCCGATTGTCCCACGTAGGGTGGCCGGCACTAATGTGGGCAATTTTAAAAATAAAAATTAATTTTAAAAAGAGACTTCTTTATTTTGCTTTGTTTTCTTTTCTTCTTCTTTTTTCTATCAAATCCCGCGAGGGTCGGCCGGACCCTCGCTAGGCTTGGCAGAGAAAAAGGAAAAGAAAGAAAGAAGAAAATAAATGAATAAAAGTAAAAAAAAAAACTCAATTTCTTAGAAAAATTATAAAAACAATCAATGTCAGCAATGACCGTGCCATGTAGAACGTCTAGCATTCATGTCAGCAATTTCTGAGAAAAAAATGACCGGATGCAATCAATTGGCAAAGTGTCAAAAGGTTTAGGACTCAATTGGTAAAATTAAAAAAATTAAGATTGAATTCACCAAAGTGTAATAAATTTAGGCTTTTCGGACAATTTTTTTATTCTTAATTTTGATAAATGAATTCATTCCTTCAGCAAATGGGAATTTCGACTTCCTAACCTCTTGTATAATAAATACTTTACATTGATGGTGGTGAGGAAGTCCAACCCAAAAGTTTAAACTCATAAATGGAAGGGAGACCACATGTATATAGAGATCATATAAACCCCATTATCGAGCAAAGTGTGTGACATTTTCAACACCCCTTCTCATGTGCAAATCGGATTAGGAGTGGCACGTGAGACATGAATAGCCGGTGGACGCACACATGAGATGAGCATAATTTGGCTTTGATACCATATGAAGGTTTTGTGGGACTACTTTCAATTGTTCTAAAATGTTAAACTTTTAAGTTGGACTCTCCAAAAGGCGGTACGCACCCAGGTTTAGCGTCTCCAGCACCATCACTGTACAAAGACAACAACAACACTAATAGGTTAAAAAAGCACAAACAACGTCTTGTAATATATCAAGATCGGGATAGAAGAACTCCCAAATTTAGATCTAACACTAAATCTGAAGAGAAGAGCTGTCAAATAACAACAGTTGATCAAAACACTTTCAAATAAACTCACCATTGAACGCAGTGAGAGAGGAGCTTCAGAGACTTGCGGAGCGCTCGAAAGAAGTCCACAAAATCAACGAAGAAGAAGTAGGGATATAGAGAGGAAGAGGGAGGGAGGGAGAGAAAGTCTCCCTCTCCCCAAGGACGAACTGCAATGGAGGAGGCTTGGGGGTGGCGACTGAGAGAGAAAACCCTAAAAGAGAGGGGCTCACAGTTTCATAGTTAAAGCTCGATGTAGCTTTTATAGAGGAAGATTTCGGCGTGTGCTCATCACCGATGATGATGAAAGTTTCAGTGATCGGCCGACGATTGTGCTATTAAGATACGACAAATCTGTTCTTGTGAAAGGCAGGAGTTGCTATAAATTATACCAAGTTAATTTATTTTTCAGATTTGCACTGGATTGTAACGCTTTGTAAGCGATTTTGTCTTAAAGTTATGTACCTATCTTTTAAGTGAAATGAAAATTTCCTTCTGACCAAAAATAAAGTTGGACTTTCTAAAATACCATCAGAGTTAGATCCTACCCTTTTCAAGCGGGGGTGTGTCCACCCCTGTTAAGCTTTGAGGTTGAATTTTCTAACAGTAGCATACGTAATGTAAATCCACAAAATACTTACTAATTTAAAGCCACGGTGGATAACAGTTTAACGAAAAATCATATTTACCAAGGGGACTAAGATGACATCAAAACCCAGTAAATGGAAAGCTCATACTGATGAAAAGCCTACAAATGCATATAAATGATTAATGGCACAATCGGAAAGTACTAAGTACACAAGTTAACAAAAGAAAAATTTGTACAATAGCCTAATGTGAGCTAAATATAGTTTATAGTAACCACATAAATAAACCAAGCATTAAGCAGCTAAAGAGGGACGACACCCCCACTAACCCCCCCGATCGATCCGTAATTTGATTATAAGATCGTTCCGATTAGAAATTCCGACATTAAAAAAGAGACCAAGAAAGGGATGCTCCACATACGAAAATGTCTTGATTAATTAGTGGATATGTAGGATAATTTGCGGCTCCTAGATCTCGCGATTGTGACACAGCCCACTTAAACAAGGAAAAGAACACATGTGCTTTTATCTTTGGGCCTAAATTAGGGCAAAAAAGGGCAAAAAATAAAATAAAAATAATACCCCATTAGTGAAGCACCACCAAGAGCAAGATAATAAGATATGCTCCCGCAAATACCATTCCCTAATGATCAACATCGAAGCTTTTTAATGCGCCACCTTCTCGAGGCACTTTGCTCCCGACCAAAGGCCAAAAGAAAAGGAATCAAATGATTTTTTGTGCTCTCTGATTTTGACAACTTTGTTTGTCCGAGCCGTCGGGTGTCGTTAATGTATTTAGTTGAAGTAGTACTCCAACACGTTCTTTTCTTGCTTTTTGCCAAGGTTTAAAAGAGATAGTGGAGACCACGCCATTCGTTGTATTCCCATCGATTAGCCAAAGTCTCATGGATCCGATTGAGGTGTACGAGCTGGAAATATTAATATTATTACATTTCGTACACGTCATCATCTGCCTATCAAAATAACTAATTTAACATAAATGCAAAATATTTAGAATTAGTTGACAACAAATAATTTAGACCGAATTGACATAGTTATAAGATAGCGAACAAATATTAATTCAACAAGATCGTGTTAACGAAATTTTTGTCCTGACTAATTTCGATGGGGCGATGCGATACAACAGAACTAAAAGATCGCACCGGTGTCACGTGTAACTCAAAGACCGTACCGATGTCACGTGTAAAATCTTGTGCCGGCAGGGAACATAATTGGTGAAGAGACTAAATTTAAATGAACCATACCCTACATGGTTTTTGAGGGCCCATCAAAATTTTGAGAATTTTCTTTTCCATAGAGTCGGACGGCTCACGAATACATATACTACGCACGCCCGTCCTTCAAGATTTGCCAAACCTTTCCAGATAGTAAACCGAAGAAGCCAACTCTCGCACCCAAAGTACCCTCGCACACCCAAGCGTGCCTCTCTTATAAGCTTAAGCTAATCAGTTTTGAGAAATTTACCCGAGCCCATGTCAATCGCACTCGATGTCCACAAGAAGCAGAAGCAAAGATGATAGGTCAGGTCCAAGCGAAATAGAACCAGCCAGAATGAGACAGGATTTTACCGAAAGAAGTCACGACCGACTCAAAACTAGCATCCTTGAACGGGCACCCAACAGCATGAAGATTGTACTACGCGAAATATTAGGTTTCCCCGAATCAACACAGCAAGAGTCACGTGAATTAAGAATATAGGAACCTGTGGAGTTACATAACGATTCAATAAGAGTAGGAGCCCCATGATTAAGAATAAGAACATCTTGGAGTTGCGTTACCAATTCGATAAGACCAAGCAGCTCGAATAAAATAGAGAGAGTGAAGATTTGACAAGTCTAATCAACCTGATGCGATGCCATCATCAAATTCAACTAATATTGCAGCTTCCTAGAACAATGGATTGAAGAGGTAGTACACCTCCTCGTGAGAGTTTTACCAACCCTCTTATACCATAGCTCAACAATCAAAACTGCGAAAAGCTTTCTAAAGCTTTTACTAACCACAAGTCATAGGGGCAGGTTTGACTGTCCTCTGATAGATGAATGAGAAATATCCACAAAACTAAAAGCATGACCAAAAGAAAGATTGTATGACAAGAAAAACAAAAACCAACAATAGACGAATACATGAGGTAAACCAAGAAGAAGACCAACAGAAGCTATTGGTTAGACAGAAGAAGAATCAACACACTATTGGAACCGCGACTTCAGATCAATCTAAAGATGTTCCGAAACCTTTGGCCAAAGTCTAGCATCAATCCCTAGACACATTCATAAGCCAACTACCAAGAGAGATTATCAAACTGCTGATTGCGGTTGCAATGGCAAGTTTAGCCTAGTAAAAGACACAGAATGAAAGCCATTTGCCTACAAAGAGCGCGCCTACTCTTGCCATGATCCATATCAAGCCCCAAAAAGTAACTACAGCTGAACCAATATATAAACTCAAGGAAGACAGCCAGCTAGCTTTCCACAGGCATCAGCCAGACAGTTTCAAGATTCCGTGTAATTGAACGGTTGCAACTCATTCATTTCTATTCCCCCTGCCACAACCAAGCATAAGTTACAATTTTGTGTGCCCCCTTTTCAATTGCAAAGGATACTTACTCCTCAGCACCTCAAATTAGCCCCTCCCCTTGTCTATATCTAGCAAAAGCCAACAGTACAAGTCACAAACATAGAGCACACAACCAATCTGCTCTGTTATACGGATGAGCTTCATCCCCTTAGGAAAAAACTGCTGTAAAATCCAAATTCCTACAGCTCTGGCAATCACTAGCACTCACTATGACCAGGGCAAGGACACAGTAGGGATGACAAATCCTTCTCAAGTTCATATCAATGCCCAAGTGAGCTCTGTCACACATACACACACAGCCAGAGCTTTTCAAGATACATTCAAGAGATTTGCCAACAAACTCATAACGGCGCACATCTCTGAAGGAGTAATATTAGGCAAGACCAACAGGGTATATAGAGAAAAGTAAAGGTAGAATCTCTACTTTTAGCTTCTGACTTTTATTTTAGGGTTTGTGTTTGGAGGGTGTTTTGCCTTTTCCATGTTACCTTTCCTGTGTTGTAATTATAGTCAAATATTTGAAACCTTTTAATATACACGAACATCGACAAACACAATCATTTAGATATTTTTTCATAATCTCCAAACACACTTTTTCTTTCAATTTCAAAATTTTGTGAAGGAAAGCAAAAGGTATTTGAAGAAAGACAGGACAAACTAACCTTAGATAATGGATTGTAAAAATCACAATTTTGGTTAATATCGAATCCTCAAATATTTCAAAAAACAAATGAATTTCAACATTTAACGTCAACCTCAAATTGGGCACCTTTTGATTTTAAATACTACTTTTGGTCCAGGCCAAAAACGCTTATACCCATACCAAACAATCCTAGCACTGCCAGAAACAAACAACCATGCTTAATCAGAAAATACTATCTTACTAGTTACTACTAAGGAAGCCAAAGTATGGCTTGTGTCAATTACATTCCCTTCCTGTCTACATATGTATATAAGACTAGGCACTGTCATGCATGTCGCGATATTATTAATGTCCATCACAAGTACATTGCTGTGCACTCTGCTTAAGGGAGCAGCCCCATTTATGTTTATAAATGAGAGTTTAGTCATCATATGTGTGCGTCATAAAAAAAAATGTGAGTTTTGGCAGGGAAACCAATCCGACATGGTGAACCTCTACTGCTGCCAGGATGATGAACATCAATAACATCAGAAGTACATTGTCATGCATATTGCTAAATGGATGCAACAGCTAAATGTAACTGCCAGTACTGTCAACACCTAACATCAGATTCCATAGAGTATCTCACCCACAAATCATTTCTCGCACAACTAGACACCTTTCCAGTGGAGATCAATTCACAAATCAACTATCAAATATTGGAAGAGTATGAAGAGAGATTTCCAAAATCAGGTCATCTGGATCTATATAATATTTCACCCACAAGTCATTTCTCACATACTAGATGACATCTTTCTTGTAGGACTATTATCATTAAACCAATAGCCCCATTATCACCACTAATACTTGACCGCTCTTATTGATACTTTTCAACCAACAATAACATTGCAGACATGCCCGGCATAAAGAATTTCAAGAACTGTTAGCCAGGAAATTTTTCCGATTTTGCAGTTTTGAATATCTCTGTTGTCGTTCTTTTCTTCTCATGCATATCAACCTGGACACCATGTCCTAATACGTGGAAACAAAATGTGCCCATTTCAGTAAAGGAAGTCTGCTATCATGTTAAAATCCTTCGCAACTGGATTTCTCAGCAACAAAGATAAATTATAATGAACGACACATTTTCTGCAATTATCAGATTTCTTGAGATATTATGGCAAAGAAGTGCCCATTATGACCAAAACACATGCACATAACTAGAAATTGGATAATTAAGCTAATCCAGATTAAATTCTTGATTAACTTCGCGTAGACAACCAATTATATACAAGATTATCAGGATTGGGACGAGGATCATAAGATCCTAGAAATTCAATAATTGAGGCCTAAAATGTGAAAAAAAAAAAAAAAAAAATCTTAATTCAATTGCATATGTATTAACATGAAAAAGAAAGAATAAACCTGAAAAGTAGTTCTCCAACTTAATGGGAGGTCATTACTAAACTTTGGCATTCTCGATATTCAACTTAAGCATAAATCATATCCTGACATATTGTTCAAAGTCCAAACAAAGCATGACATTTGGCGAACCAATCAAGTTTCACACGGTAATTAGACAAACAACACCCTGTAACATCACAAGAAAACAAGCTAAAATCCACTGACTAAGAACCATCTTTTATGAGCACATCCACCATGACCCTCACCCACAAAGAAGAATCCACAGTTTCATGATCATCATCGCTCTCGCTAAATTAATTTGGGTTGAACGGAAAAGAAAATCGGGCCCAATTTTAAGCGATTTACGATACTTAGTCACGAATCGCATCCTATAAAAGACGTGAAAAGCCAGTACAAAGATGTTCTCATAGTGTACAGATCGTTATATTGATGAAAGAAAGGACAAAAAATCGGAAGAAATTCGTTTTTATCAGTCAAATGAATATTACTGCTAACAGAAATCCAGAAACGCTTGCCCCACATCGATATTAACGCTACATCTGATTAGATTCGAGATTGTCAAGCACAAAGATCCCCCTCTCAACGCAACATATTATACCGCTGTACTCATCTAATTGACTTGAACAACACACGCTACAGCAGAATTCCGCAAAGATATACAGTCTAAAATGAAGAGAAGCAACAGACGAGAATCTGGGAAAAGCTCTACTCATTAGTGCAACCCTAAGTCAACAAATGACATGCAAGCGAACCATTAAGAATAACAAATAAACCCACTTTTCAGTGCCTTTTTTTTTTAAACCAAAGCCAATTCCAAGGACGGCAAAGAGTTTGCCTCTTATGTCTGGTTTTTGTATCCTGAGAAGATAAAACTCAGAAACTGTTGCAGCTAAAAGATTGCCGACAATTAGATGTTCCAAACTTTACAAGAAAGGAGGAAAATACCGACTCAATGGTGGAAATGAAACTTAATGTATTGAAGATGAAAGTGAAATCATGACCTCCTCTTTTGGGAAAAAAATTTCTATAATTCTTGAAGAAGGAAATCTGAAATTATTCCCCGTTCTTCCCTAGTCCCAATGGGGAAGAGAAATGAAAAGAAAGAGGGGAAAAATACCCGTTAGCAAGAATCCTGTGTTGAAGGAGAAGCCAATCTTGTACAACCCTTGGGAGGGAGGAACTGCTAAAGTACACAAGATGCTAAGATATCCAACTGTTTAGCATCCCATCACGGCACAATTATACACAAAGTTACTCGAACTCTTTCTGGCGAGCAAGTTCCAACGCGGAGGGCCTTCACTTGGAACCCATGAATTGATCTCTATGAAAACTTCACCTGGCGTCCTAGGTCCACCAATGACGATAAGACTATCTCCACAAGCCCTGAAGGCAATACCCCAACCATTCATTGAGTCTGCACGTTCAGGCAATCTCCCCACTGTAAACCACTCCCTCCTCTCCTTATCATACTTTCTCACCTCCATGTCAGCATAATCAGCCGCATACAGTTCATTGTTAACCACTGCAACTAGAGGAGGTGCTTCCGCTGCTGCAGGCACCTCAGCCTCCCTCGCTGCACCTCCCCTCACAGGCGACATATTAGGAATTACGGTCCAAGTTTGTGTCCTTAGATCATACTCTTCCCCACATGTGAGAACTCTTGGCTGACCCATTTCAGTTCTACCAATACCACCAATCACATAGAACTTATCATCCATAAACACTCCTGAGCACATCTTTCTGGGTGTGTGCATGTTATTAAGAGGTAACCATTTCCGTGTCTCAGAATTGTACATCTCTGCAGAGTTAAAAATATTACCCTGCGAATCACAACCGCCAGCTAATATTGCTATCTCCCCAAGGCTCGCAGACCCAAATAAGCATCTAGGAGCATTCATACTCATTCCAGAAGTCCATGAATTTGTTAGAAGGCTATATTTGTATATCACATGCGAATTTGTCATATCCTTAGTGAACACAAGAAGCTCTGTACCCACTGCTAAGGATTCCTTATCAGGAAATATGACATATTCGTTGGAGATCATTCTGGGTAAATGCATCCACCGACCACGAATAGGATCAAAAGCTTCCCATTCGAGTAAATGGCAAGAAAAATAAATCCAGTGCTCAATCACACGATTCTGCTTACGCAACCTATAAAGCTCGCCGCTCTTGATCAAATTCCGAAATCTCGTATTCAACAAGGCTATGGAACCATAATCGGATCTCGAGCAGCGGATGAGGCAGCTGATTGAGTTGTCCCTCCCAATGGCACCTATGAGGGAATCCAAATGAGAATTATCCCCAGCATGACGCTGATCACTGGATTGTTTTCCCGAATCCTGAGCGTGCTGATCTATTTCTTGCAACTCAGAAAGCTTCAATGATTTCCTGCGCGGGTGATCTTCGTTGCCGTCGATATCCCGAGGATGCTTGCTACTCCCAATGTCGATTTCAAGCCGGAAACTCATGCAACCTGCCCAATTGCTTTCTGACTGGCAAGAGTTTGCAAGCACCCTCGGGATCAGACAGGACCGGCCTTCCAACATGTCTCTGTTATTCTACTGGGGAGGACCAAAAAATTACTAAAACACTTGCACACCCGATTTATCAGCCCCGCCCTTTCTTTCTTTTTTCGCCCTTACACACAGAAAACGAAGACCCCTAAACAAAATTGCGACTTGTGAGCACCGAATGTCCCAGCAAAGTCCGTTCACGGACAGAAAGCACCTGTTAGGGGCCAAAGAAAGAAGGAATGAAGTCGATGCAATTCGATACAAATAACTAGACCTATTGATTCAGCATGGAAAGTCTATAAAGAAAAAAAAGATAGAGAAAGAGAAAATCCTCTTCTCCATCACGATCTTCGCTAAAAAAAAAAATGCTATGCACAAACGCGAATTGATTCAGTAAAAGAGACATCAGAGAAACGAATCGAACCAGACACCAAATGAAAAGAATTTTGAACCAAAAAGAACCTACACACGGCAATTGAATAAATACACCACGCAGGCTCGAAATTCGATTGAAAAGAATTAGCCTGAGCAAGTCCGCCCAGTATTCCGAAGACGAAACTGCAGATCTATTTCGCTTTTTGCGCGCAAAAGAGGGACGCGTATAAAGATTGAGAAAGACGAAGAAGAAGGAAAAAACCCAACTCAGAAGAGCAAAGAATTAGACAGCTAGACTAGATCTGCCACTAATCGCTACTCGAAGGAACACAATGCTTCTCCTCCTAATCCACACGCGCGCGCGACAAACAAAAAAAAACAAATTGAAACTGCAGAGCACGAACGAGGGCATCGGAGGAAGAACAAGAAGGATTAGACGAAAGCGAGAAAAAGCGCAGGGAGGATAGCAACAAAGCGGAATTGGAGACTTACCAGGGATTGGATAAGGAGAGGAGGTGAAAAGCAAGACTGTATTGGTGATTCTAATTAGTTTAAGCTCCAAACAATCTCTCTCTCTCTCTCTCTCTCTCTCTCTCTAAACAGCTTCTGTTCTTCGCGTTCTTCGCCTCCCTCCCTCCCTCCCTCCGTCTCTCTCTCTCTCTCTCTGCAAATCAGAGCAAAGCTTTGGGTTCGGCTCTGGCTGGAGCGAAGGAGGACCCCCTCTCTCTCTCTCTCTCTCTTCTCTCTTCTCGCTCGCTCAACTCGCTTTAATATTTTAATCGCAGTCCTAACAATGTATATAACCACGACAAAGCTCGCAAATCACAGGATCTTTTTCTTTTTCTTTTTCTTTTTCTTTTTCCCCGCCTTTTCCTTGATATAATAAACAAAAAACGATAATTTACCAACAAATATACCAAAAATTCACCTCGATTAATCCTTCGGCATAATATCCTTGCAAAAAAAGGAAATTCCCCGAAATCATCATCGTGTTCGTGGTTACCTTAAGCTCTGCTACTGCCCAAATGACTCGCGCGTTTCAGCATCCTTAAACCCGCCTCGTCCGTCGGGATCAATGCTCCAATTCTCGAATCGGCGAAAAGCGGCCCTCCGCCGTAAGTCGTTGCGGCAGCTGATGTCGAGAGAGGGACGCAGAGTAATGCGTGGGTTCTCTATGGCCAATCGAATTCGATGTTAATGACGATGTTGGTTTTTATAATTTGGGCCGCATTATTATCTGTTTTTTAAATCGAATTTTTATTTTATTCTCCGCCTTTTTTGGGTTCTCGAGGATTGTTGATGTGGAGGGGGAGGAAGGTTGTGGCGGGTGGCGGCGACGGCGGACGCGGGACTTTTTTCGTCTTGTCTTTGTGCTTTCCTGCTTGTCTTCTTGCGGGCGCCGTTTTAGCTGCCACCGGCGGTAGCCGGTGGAGACACGTGTTGACCGGGTAAAACGAAACTGTCCCTGTCGCGAGAGAAGACCGACCCCCCGGCTAGGCCGTTCCCAGCGCGTCTTTTGCTCCGTTGGATTGTCGACCGGTCCAAAGGATCGTGCGGTCAATCTCTCTCTCTCTCTCTCTCTTTTCTTGCTTTTTTTTGCTTTTTCGGTCAGCGGTCAACGGGCGGGAGGTAAACAGGTTCGTATCGGCTTCTTGAGGGAAATGATTGTGTGCGGCGCCGCGTAGGTGGGGAGTTAGTTTGTAGCTGCTGCCGCCCTTCTGGCCTTTCGGAAATCGTTTGTTGCTGTAATGATGCCCTTGTTGACCGGTCAAATCCGGATTTCCTTAATGTTGAACATGAATTCCACGATCCTCTTTGAATTTCCCAATCGCCATCTCTGAGCCCCCCAAAAAAACGAGGGCAAACCTCGCTTTCTCCCCGACATCCATTTTTTTTAAAATGTTAGAATTTGTACCGATATCCGTACGATTTAATATATTTTAGCTATTTCACACTAGTTAAAAGTCAAAATTATTAGGACCGTAAGAGAAGGAAATACGGTCTCAACCAATGAAAGGTATTCATGAAAGTTCATCGGATCGAAGTTTTCAAGTATTCAAACTCGAACACGAGGCGGGTCTCGTTATGAATCAGAACGATGCCATCCATAATCTTCCCGGTGAGACAAAAAATGCACAACCCAAAAAGTTTTTCTCCAAGCTTTTGCATTGTCTTCAAAGCACGGCCCGCGTTGAATTGTACCAGAAGGAATCAGCTCCAAAAAAAGACTAAACCGAAGCAAAACTCACGCAGATCGAGCACGTCTAGCCCCAAAAAGGGCTAGTGAGCCCAACGGTCGATCATCTCGAACACAAGAATCTCACGAGCACATGCAAAACGTAATCTTTTTCCCTAGGAAATCCTCGGGACGAGAAAATCTCCAAAGACATGCTTAGAGTAGGTGGAGAGAGAGAGAGAGACAGAGAGAGAGAGAGAGAGAAAGGGAAGGATCATAATGGGAACAACTTCATTTAATTATCTAATTGGCGAAGAGATTCGACGCAATAATGTGATCCCACCACTAGACTTTGATTAGCTACGTGGGTGGCGCGATGTGTACGTACGTGGTATACTTAGTATTAGTTGAGATGGGGTCGGCCACGATACTTTTCAGCCTATCATCATGGGAAAATTAATCATAATCACCACCACCCCTATTACCATTTCGTCTCTTTTTTCCATCCGCCCCGTGGGGCCCGCCGCCTCTCTCTCTCTCTATCCTTTTTGAATTTTTGATTAGTTTAATTAGATTTATGTTCATATCTTAGAAGGCATTGTGTGTTCGTGGACATGTGGTTTTGAAGATGAGAACTTTGAATTGGAACTCCTTCGTGGCCAAAGGGAGAGCATGCTAGGAATGTTGAATCGGGTGCACGACCATGAGCTTTTTTTCTTCCCCAACCCAGCATGCCAAAATTATTTCAATTTGATGTTGTTATCGAAGTAAAAGGGGGTCGGCTATCAGATGAAAGAAATATGTGATAGGGGTCTGGAAAGATTTGAAACTTATTAGATGAAATCGTGATTTAATATATACGTATTCTAACAAGATGAGAGCCGTCGTAAACATTTCATAAGCTAACGAACTCGACTCGAGTAAGCTTTGGGATCGAAGACAAGCCAAAGACAGGTCTCTTATTCCCTACAAATAAGAGCATCGATAGGCGGCCAATCTCTTTGCACTGTTTATGTAAGTTTCCACTACACTCCCTCGCGAGCTGACACGAAGCGGGAGAATCTAATAACTTCCTCTCACGGGCACTTCTAGCGCCTAGTAAAAATCAAAGCATTTGAAAATCGTGTTAGGCATAACGTAAAACGTTTTACTAGCATAGCAGTCTTTTGGTGACTGCGTGAGTAACGACATGTTGCGAACCACAAAATTTTGAAGAAGTGGACTGCACAATAATTCATCGTTTATTCACAATTTATTTTTTTATCCCAAAACAGGTTGTTAATTTCATAATGAATTAAGGATAATTACATAATAATTTCTGTAACGAAATCAGCCAACATCTCAAAAAATTGGTTGATTATTTCACTGGTAATTACATTTCAACAGCCCGTACGGACGGTCCCCGTGGCGGGTTAGCGTCGTGATATTATTACGTGTGTGGATTTCGGTCGTAACCTTTGAATGTTTTTCGACGCTAGAGGCATTTGGTCTGGTCCCAAAAGATGGCCCCGTGCTTCAAAGGGAGAAAATCAAACGCCGTCCTTCGCGAAATCCCCAGAATGCCCTCCGTAATCCGCATGGCCTTTATGATCATCGCTTTCCCGTTGAAAACCGGAGCGCCGCGTTCGGTTTGTGGGCCCCCCTTGCCACTG
Organism: Lenwebbia sp. NSW1173648; assembly: GCA_029784005.1. Classification (NCBI taxonomy): domain Eukaryota; kingdom Viridiplantae; phylum Streptophyta; class Magnoliopsida; order Myrtales; family Myrtaceae; genus Lenwebbia; species Lenwebbia sp. NSW1173648. The sequence continues at coordinate 7,897,849 of JARCGZ010000011.1, forward strand.
GACCGCGTCAACACGTGCGAAGCCACGCCTTCGATCTTAAAAGGAAAGTATGTATTTATACGTCGATTTTTTTTTTGGGTCGAATTTCCATAGAGATTGAATGTTACAGATAAGATCACGTGCGACTTTGATAAGGTCTTTGATTAATTGGCAAGCATCCAAGTTTTACATGCGCATCAAACTCGTTTACTGATGAACAAGTGGATGTGGCCAGATCGGCGGCGGTCCCACCGTCATTTTTTTTTTTTTTGGCTCTCCGGCTACGCCTTTCCCGATTCGAATCAACGACCCAGAATCAGCCACGACTGTCCAATTTTGACCCCTCGACGATGCCATCACATAAACAAACTCAAGAGCGAAATTCTCAATCTTTGAAGCTTCTCATAAAGGCGTGCCGATCTCCTAACAATAATCACCCCAAACGAAAAGGGAAAGAAAGAAAGAAATTTAGAAATACCCAATATTTTTATCTTATTCTCCTCTCTTTTCTTGGAGAATAAAAGCGTATCACGAACCCACCCAATGGCACATTTATTTCCTTAATTTCGTCAAGCGAGACTACACGGAAATATCATAAAGATTAATTTATCAATTGATCCCGTTGAGTGGTTTAGCAATAATTAAACGAGTCGATCGTATTTGAGTACCCGTGAAGAGATTGATGCCGTCACGTGATTTTCTTTTAGTATTCCAAAGAAGTAATTGATTGAGCAATTAACAGGTGATACAATAAGTTTTTGGAAATTTCTTCGGATTTCAAAAAGGAATAAGAAAACCCACCATTTTATTTAAACACTTGAACCATGATATGAAATGAGTCAACAAAGCCTGAGTATAGCATAAATAATATTTCTATAAATAAAAAAAAACAAGTAGTAAAGTAAGTGCGCAATATATGACTTGCCAAGGTAAGATCTTATTATGCATAGTCTCTCATTGGACAATCACTATGTATATGTTGTTTCCCATAGAAGGTACGTTATCCACTTAATATAATAACATAACGTTTTTCTCTTAATAAAAAGGGAAAGAAAAAGAAATAAAAATCAAATAAAAAATTAAAAAGGTCTGGCAAAACGATTTGATCTATCAAACAATCGATACAGTTTGATTCCTCGCCTCAATTAGTAGTACCACCGCGCGCGTTTAATTATATTATTAGTTGCTCAAACGATGGGATGCGGATCGCACGTGCTGCCTAGACGTGTGTACAGCTAAATGAAGACATCTGCCTCGGAATCCGCGTCACGTGTCCGCGCACGTGGAGAGGTATTGATGCACGGCGTGGTTCCTGACAAAAAAAAAGAAAGTGAGAGAGTAAAAAGAGACATTTAAAGAGATTAGGCAGCCCCCAGCCGCCTAAGCTGGGATTAATTAGTCAGAGATCGATAAGAGCGCTCCACGTGGAATTCAGATTAATTAGTCCGTCCGGGGTTTTTTCCTCCCCCATCGAGATTAAGGTGATAATTTAGATTAATTAGCTGTGTCTATGTTCTTAACTTTTAGCTTTTGGCAGTGTTAATGGAGGGAGATCAAGAAAAGGCGAGTGGGGGAGAGCATCGATTTTGGGGAAAACCAATTATGTCGGCAAACCTTGGCTTTTTCTCAGCTAATTGCACATGGCAATATTTCTGCTCTAAAAATCAACTTCTAAATATATATTAATTTTTTTATTTCCGTTTCCGAGCAGAGATTGATTTTTCTATTTCTAAAGAGAAGTGATTTTTCTTTTACTTCTTCAAGTAACTCCAAAAATTACTTCTGAAGTTACGTAACCAAACGGATTTCTGCTCCGGAAGTTGCGTTACCAAATCGTACTTCTGAAGCGGAAATTCTATTGTTACTTTCTTCTTGATGGGTATTTTGTTTTTTTTTATTTAAATCGTATTATCTAATTATTAACCCTAGGCATATGCATGCAAAATTGGTAATGTCAGAGATTGATTGGACAAGCAAGCTTGGGGTGGGAGACTCCTGTTTTCTTTTGCCTTTTCCCTTTGAAGTATTAAGAACTCGGCAAATATTCTTCTATGTGAAATAATTAAGATATGCATATGGTAAAGCAAATTTGAAATCTCTTTCCATCTCGAACTATTTCAACAAGTTTCAGCGGAGATATTCGTAATGGAAGGCAACAGAACAACATATAAAATTGTCATTTACAGGTTTCAATACGACCTCGTATTATTATACAAATTAGTATTCTTGACCACGCTTTGCATGAGTTTTACACGTCAAAACTTTTCGAAAATTATTTATATACGAAAAACCGTTTCTTTACTCTTGCACGTTTAACTCCGTATGAAAATTTAGTATTTTTAAAATTACATCAACAATCGTGAAATTCTTCTAACGAAATGAAATATCACTTGAATTATAGCCGATAGAATTTGGTATATAATTAAATATTATAGATTCATTTGCCTTGTATGTAGAATCACTTTACCTTATCAAGCTAATCTTACTTCCCTCTTTTTCCAGGAACCAAATTTGTCGTGGATTATTTTTATTTGGAAAAATTGTCCAAATGTCTTAAGTGTATTGCACTTTTGTCAGTTCAGTCTTAACTTTTTAATTTTTCCAATTAAGTTATTAACCTTTTTAGGTTTTGCAAATTGAGTCCATCTTAAAAATTTTGGCTAGAAATCACTAACGTGGACGCCAATTGTCCTACATGGCACGACCAGCGATGACATGGATAATTTATAATAAAATTTTATTTTTATTAATTTTTTCATTTCTTCCCTTTTGCTTTTTCACTGTTTTTAAAATTGGACCCACCCTCGCCAACAGAGGGTGAGGGTCGCGGCCGCCGGTGTGGGAGGACTGGGTTTGTGGGGTGAGGCGGGGGTAGATGTAGGAGTCGTCACGAGTGAGGAGCTTGCGGAGGAGGATAGCAGACAATTCATGGGGCTCGAGATGGGGCCAGTTGTGGAGGAGGTGGGCGAGAGGGAGAGGGAGTTGAGAACTGAAAAAATAAAATAAAAATTAATAAACAATAAAAATATATTAACATATTATCAGCAATTGATCACGTCAGTACTGATTGTGCCACGTAAAATCATCGGCGTCCACGTCATTGATTTCTAGTCAAAATTGACTGGATAGAATCAATTGGCAAAACGTAAAAAGGTTTAATACTCAATTGGTAAAATTACAAAGTTTATGACTGACAAAAGTATAGTAGGTGCGTGACTTTTTGGAACTGAACTAATCCTACTATACGAAACTGTACTAACCGTATTATCTATGATGGGTTATATTGCAAACGACAAACCATTATCCATGTACGATTTCATAGGTACATCAGCAGTTATAAATATTCCGTATCACATGTGATGCGTAATAGAGTCAATTTAACTCGAAATTGCAGACAAAATTAGTTTCTTATTTTTCACAGAGTTAATGTCACTGCTCATTATTTTAGATTGATAACTATCTCGATATACTCGAAGAAATTCTCTCGATTTTTTCTATTATTGTGTCGTTCTCGTAAAGTCGAATTTACTACTTATTATGGCGAGATTTTCCTCTACAACTTTTTGTTTTTCTTGGCAAAGCTCTAAAAAAAAAAATTACTTGAAGAAGTCATTTAATTAAATTCGCCAATAAATGTTATTATAAAAAGATTACGGCGTGCAATAAACACCATGCTCTAGTTATCCTCTTTCACTTGACAACTCGAGGCGATACTCCCCCGATGACATCCCAACAACCCTAATCACAACTGGAACGAACACTTCATGATCCGTAAAATAAATAAAAAAATTAGAAAAATCGGATTCGACTTCGACAAAATCTCATTTAAGTCGAGACACGTCATCCCTCATTGACTTTTAGCCTTTCATATTATGACCCAATGTCCGTAGCGTTCGTACGGTGCTTGTGTGCATCTCAATAATTAAACAATTCACGAAGCAGCCGGGGCGATTCGAATCCGACCTTTTTTGCCGCATTTGATTGTGTGTTTATTTTTATTTTTTTTGTAATCGAGGTGTCCGAGCCAGCTTGCGCGGACCTCGATTGTTCATCGGGGGAGACTAGCGCAGCATCCCACCGTCAGGCTCCCCACTTAAATCACAAGTGCTCAGTCGAGGAATCGAACTCGGGACCAGTGCGCCTAACCACACAATCCCAAATGCGCCTTAACCAACTGAGCTTTATACCGGCGAAAATGAGAACTACCTATTTTTGCCAATTCCTTTCATTTTTATTTTTATTTTGGCCTCGGATGAAAACGAATAAAATTGGGAATCGCCATTTATATTTTATTTTTATGGCCCTAATTAATTTCGGGTGTGCGGACAGCTTGCGAGCAAGCAATGCACGCAAAGGTGTCTCTCTCTCTCTCTCTATCTCTAAACCCTGACACAATAATTGAGAGAAAGAAGAAAGGCGACATTACGCACATTAAAAAAGCGTATGCTTAAGACAATGGGAATTGCAACGTGTCTCTGTCGTCCAATTAAAGTTCGATTCTTTTCTTTTATCTTTTCTTTTTCTTTTCGGGTCAATTTTTTTTTTTGAATTTAGTGGAGCAAAAAAAATGCTCCAAAAATTTAAAAAATAAAAATAAAATTGCTTAACGAGATGAATTTCTACTCTAGAAATCGCACCACCAAATCGATTTCTACTCCAAAAGCACTTCTGCTGCATAAATTCTACTACAGAAGTGTTGTCATGCGCGCATTTAATTTCTTGTTTTGGATTCAATCATGTATATATATATATATATAATTTTATTTTTCACTTTGGAAAATATAGGGTAGAGGTCCCGTTCGGCCATGCCAAAGTGGGCTCAAATCAACTCGGAATAAAAAGCTTGTGCTAACTCTCTTTTGCTTTATTAGTTTCCACACCAATCATAACCTTAGGATTACAAGCACAAGCATACCGTGAAAAGCCGTGTCTGCCGAAGCGATCTCATTGCGTTTCGTTACTGATCGGCCGGCTAAAAGTGATTTATGATTTGATGTCCGAGGGCCGTTTTATAAATAATTTTAAAATGAAAATATACAATCGATTTATGTCGCGGTTTATTTTTATTTTTATTATTTATTTATAAAGATGACTAAGAAAGTTTTATTCTATCAGAAATTACATAGCAGGTGGACCAAGCCAGCCCTCATGGAAACAAAGTACATTACAAACAAGGTATTCCCCGATTAAGACATGGTGGCCTGCGAAGGTTACTGCTCCAAGCAACCTTCCGGGTGTTAAAAGAGAATCTCACCACTAGAGTTCCTAGCTCTGAAAAGTATTCTAAGCAAATTCATATAGAGAATAAAGGAAGAGATTTGCCCTTAAAAGCTAGTAGAAGACATATTAAAAAGAACTTATCCGATCAGTTCAAATCTATCTTATTACATATGCCAATTCAAATTATAAACTTTCCAACTTTATCGATTTAGTCTTAACCCTTTTGGGCGAAATTCCAATACAATTTTTTTCGACCGGTTTTCGCCGGAAAGCGGCGACGTGGCGGCGTGCCATGTAAGACGACCGCGATAACTAATCATTTGAATCTCGGCGTAAAGCCATCAATTTCCAGGCTCTTATCGTCCTTTGTCGTTTATAGACGACACAGCTAACTTAATTTCAGCTACAGTAACAGGGGCCATTAAACAGCTCACGTCTTCTTCAGGGATGGAAAACTGAGTCACGTTCTTCAAGCTTTCCGGTAGAACTACCATGGCAAACGGGATGTATGCTACCCAACAAATGTTGATGAAAAGATATTGCCTCAATTCTAGTAGCGTCAAACTTCTTTCCCATGGAAAAATTGTCAAATAAATCCTAAACCTTTTGCAATTTGGTGGGTCTATTTTTTTCAGATTAAAATTGTCCAAAAAAATTCATAAATTTATTGTACGGCAGTCAATTCAAGCCTAAACTTTTTTATTGTACCAATTTAGTCTTAAAAATCTTTTGCGATTTGCCACTCAGATTAATTTTGACAGGAAATCGATGACATGGAAGTCGGTTATCCTACGTGGCATAATTGGCGCTGACGAGGATAATTTTTGCAATTTTTGTTTTTTTAATTCCAACCTTGATCGTTTTAAGTTTTAAATGAAGATTCTACCACATCGAGCCTGTTGCTGGATAAGAAAATCAATATATGTTATTTTATTTTATTTTGTTTTTACTGTTAAGGGTCAGCGGCCATTGGTCGAGAGGCCGTCAGCTCTTAATAGTAGAAAAATAAAATAAAACTAAGAAAAAATTAAAAAAAAATGTGTATATATGTGTGCAGCCGTGTCACGTAGGATGACCGATATCCACGTCAATAATTTTCGATCAAAATTTGATCGGAAGTTAAAAGATTCATTGATATAATTAAAAAATCTAGGACTGAATAGACTGCCGTATAATATGTTTAGAACTGTTTTTACAATTATCCCTTTTTCCTTGATAACTTGAGCTTTAGGATGAAGGGTTTGTGTTTACCATGTACCGATGAACCATTTGAATCTCGACCTCTGTCTTAATTTTGTTTTGCTTATTACATGTCCTATAATTATGATCTTATTTTTTTTTTTTTTTGTTGAATATTAAGTCTACATCGTATCTTACGCATAAAGAAAGCCCGGCTCCACACGTAAGGTAGAGTACCAAAATCAAACTAAATATTGCATACCTTGTTGGGCCTAAGTTTCTAGCAAACAACATGGCATCACATCATTTTTCAAACGCGATTTTGCATATCAATCATCACTGGAAAATGACCAAAAAAATCCAAAACTTATTACATGGATGAATGCCAATTTCGTCCTAAACTTTTAAAATTGGCCAATTTAGTCATTCCAGCCAACCATAGTTGGAAATCACTAACGTGAACACCAACTGTCCTATGTGGTACGGTCGGTGACGTAGATAATTTTTTATTTTATTTTATTTTATTAATTTCCTTTTTTTTTTCATTGTGGCCGATGAACCTTGGACGAGGGCCTTCAAACCCTCGCAGGCTGTTGGCAAGGGTCACAGCCCTCACTTAGGCCCTACATGGCGACCCTTGCCTCCCATAATTAGAAAAAAAAAAAGAAAAAGAAAACTTAAACAAAATTTCAAAAAATTGTCCACGTTGGCACCAACTGTCCGACATGGCATGGTCGGCATCCACGTTATCAATTTCTTGCCAAAATTGATCGGAAATGCTAAATTGGCAAATTGTTAAACGGTTTAAAACTAAATTGACAAAATTGAAATGTTTATGATTGAAGTGGCATCCATACAATAGATTTAGAACTTTTTTTTGGTAATTTTCACAACAATCGTATTACTATTCACCATGAGTTTAAGGTCAAGGCCATATTGAGGAATGGAAAAAACATAAGCTCATGCAACTTATGATTCTTACCCAAAAAAAAAAAAATTGTTGAGAGAGTCCTTTATGGTACTTGATAAGATTCCATAAAATAAAGTAGAGTGCTTCAAGGTATAAACAAGAACCCTTTTGATTCTTGATTTGTCCGTAGCTTCTCATCTTTCCACAAACCCATGCATTGGGCATAAACACAAGAATAAGCATCGATAACATCTATACGCCCACGTTCGATGATTTTTGACAATGTGATTTCGACACATGTAAGTGGATGCATGCGTTCGTCGAATGTGAATAAGAATACATTTCCTCCAACTAAGAGGAAGGTATATGTTCTATCTTTGTTTAATGCCATTCAAAAGCGGAAATAAAATAAAATCACATATTGGAAGTTGGAACAAATGCTATTTTTAGGGATGTTTATGCGTTTTAATTTCATTACGTCTTGACGAATTATTGTGGGAACATATTCAATAGTTTTATCCGAAAGGAATGGTCCTGTCGCAGCGGCCACCTTTTAGAACCAGAGCATTAAATGTCAATTTGGCCAAAAAAGAAGAAGAAGCTAATTTGAAAGGTCGGCAGAAGAGACGTTTTCCTTGTTCTCACCCTCCATTTCAACAAGAACATATCTGCAAGACGCTTTTTGGCATTAGTCAACTTCAAAGATGATCTTGATGTGCACGACACGACGCCTAGTTATTGTTGTTTTTCCTAGGTAATAATGCTTAAGATGTGAGATAAACCCTACTTTCCGAATTTCGATTTTCATCGGCATCGAGAAAATACGGTATCGAACAGTCTTTTTTCATGCCGCGCATACTAAAACGCTTACGATGCGACTTAGTGATTACATCTCCATTGCTCTTGCTTTAAGTGAAAAAATAAAGCTTCGCTTTTAGCCCACGGAAAAAGAACAAAGAAATTGCTCAACTCTACGCATATTATTGGTCGCCGTCGGCCTAACAAATGCAAACATCTAAGTCTTGTTCGAGAGAGAGAGAGGAAAAGTATAGATGAACATCCGTGATTTTCGCCCAACCAAAAGTATCGGCTTTGATCGAATGGAAGAAAAACCCTAATGCTCATTTAATCAAACCACGTTCATGATAGCGACCCCCCTCCATTAGTGCTACATAATAATGGTCTTTATAGAAGCATTTGCCCCTCAGTTTCTTTCCCTACACCGCCTTTCGATCCTTGGAAAAAGAAAAGCCTAAAGATCAGCAGCTGCTTTTGTTTTTTTCCCACCCCCCTTCCCTGCTCATGATATGACCTCGCTGAATGTAAGTTAGCTTTCACGACCACGTATCAAAAATTAAACAAAACTAGGGTTTTGTTGGCAGAACGAGAGAGTTCCCGTCTTGATATGATAAGTGTGGGGGGCATCTCATCTCTTTCTTTTAGGGTTTCTGTGTTGGGGAGTTTCGATCCGATGCGTCCATTGATTGATGATGGATTCTCTCGATTGTTCCCCTCTCGTTTCTTGTTGCTTGGAGAATCTTGCACGCCGGGGTTCTCTCTTTTGTTTTTATTCTCGTTCTCGAAATTCTCTGACGATTTTCTTTCTGGGGATGCTCGGAATAGGTGGAGCGATCGAACGAGCATGGAAGATCGCAGGTTCTTGTCATGGACAAGAAAAGTTTAGGAGGGAATAAAAGCACGTGTCGCAACGATTCTGATTTGAAAAAGTAATTTTGATTAGAATTGATTTTTTCTGATTCTGTTTCCTAGACGAGTTTTAGAGAATCGGAACGTGTTTAGGAACTACACAAAATTTATATTTTAGGTCGAGAGAAAGTGATGAGAGAACTAAAAGGAAAAAGTGAGAGATGTGAGATTTCATAATATTTTGTGTTTCTGAAAATGGATAATGACACAAATAGTCCATTAACTTTGACCTAATGTGCAATATAGTCCATGAACTTTTAATTTGATCAATATGGGTCTTGAACTTTAACCCAATATGCGATGTGATCTCTAAAATTTTAATTTGATCAATATGGTCCTTGAACTTTTGGAACAAGTTAAAATTAGTCCTTAAACTATATGAAGATGTTAAATGTAGTCTTTTCATTGATTCAAGTTCATAAACTAAGTTGAACATATTCCAAAAGTTCAGGGACCATATTGGTTAAATTAAAAGTTCAGGTACCATATTGCACATTAGGTTAAAGTTCGTAGGGGCCATATTGGTCAAATTAAAAGTTCGGGGACTACATTGCATATTGGGTCAAAGTTCAGGGACCATTTGTGTCATTTTGCTTTCTGAAAAATGAATATTTTTTTCCAAATCAACTTTTTTTTTGTTCTTGTTTTTGCTTCAAAATTGTTTCTGGAAAGAGAATCAGAATTAGAATCATTTATGTTACCAAACATATTTCTCATCATTTTTTGTTTCAAAAAACAGAATCAGACAATCAGAATCGTTGTCATGCAGGCTCTAAGTACCCAGATCTAGCGCTATAAGACCACTTGGTCCCACTCCGAACCTTAATTAATTGGCAATAGACAGATCGAGAGTGATGCGTCCTGTTAAAGACATCGTGAGGAATTAGCGTGGATTGAAACTAATTGCGTCGTCCTCTGATAAATCACTCATCTATAACCCTATATAGGCCTATTGCGACTAGACGACGTTTGGGACTTTAAGAGGCAAAAGAATGATGGTTTAAACATGGGGATATCAAATACAGAAGTCAAATTCAATTCCCTTTGCTCGTCATCTACGAAGATAGAGAGATTGAAAACAGAGAGTCCCCAGGAAATGGGACCGATAGACCCGCCGAGCCTATGCTCGTCTTAAAATGCAAACGGGGCGGGTCTACACGCCGGTTTCCTTCTGTAGCTTGGCCCGGTCGATTTATATGCCTAGTGTGATACCCGATGGACCCGAGATCCGTCCGTCGATCGGGTCTATTCTGCAGAATCGGGATCGCTATGTTTCTCGCATCGGTTATCAATCCCGACCCAATCAAACGCGGTACATCTTAGGCTTTCAAAATTTAGACGGTTTTCGGGATCGTTTTGTTCTCTACATCTTCGTTAATTCTCCTCAAGCACACGACGAAAAGCGCAATCGCTACGTACCTGCCGCAATTAGGAAAGGTCGTTTCCGAAAAGCATCCAAGGGTTGCCGTCACGTATTCTGGATTTTATGCATGTCTTCGACGGATGTAATCCACACATGCTCCACTTTCCCCCCCTTTGATCGCCACGTTTCCTTAGTGGAATCTGGATGAGGTTGCGTGCGGATTTTCTTCGGCTGTCGGGAGCGTCACGCATGTTGCTGTTATCCTTCTGAAATCTTATGCATCTTTCGCGGGCAACTGAAAAGAGGACCATAGCGTTCGAAAAGTCTTTAAGTTCATCGCACTTTTTGTCAATTTAGTTACGAACCTTTTTAGTCGTGCTAATTGAGTCCTAAACCTTTTTCACGTCTTGTCAATTAAGTCCAACCGGCCAATTTGATTGGAAGTCGTTGATATGGACGCCGGCCGTCCTAAGTGGTGGGACGTCCGACGCCTATGATTCAATCGGCACCATTTAAAAGTTTAGAACTGAATTGGGCAACAACGCGCGCGGTGACTTTAAGAGATTTTTTTTGGACAATTGGACTACACAAATGCATCTTTGCCTCTCGGCTGTCACATGATGTGAACTATGAAAAGATTAAGTGATGCTGATCTCAAGCGTCGAATTTAAGGGGCCGCCCGAGCCTCTAGAGTATCTAGGGCTTGAAAAGTATTTAAGATAGATAGCTCTTTTTTTCTGATCAATAAGTGGAAAACTCTGTGCATCTGTGGCTTCAATTTGTGGGTTGCGAGCGATCTTTTGTCCCATGCAGAAACTCCGATAGTGATAGACGGAGGAATATATGAGTTTTGTGACGGGGCCATAAGCACACGATTTTTCTTGCCCGAAATTCTTTTGGCAAATTAACACTTGGACAAAAAAGAAAAAAAAAAAAAGAGTTGTATTCAAACATGTTTAAGTGATTTTCTTTTTCCTTTCTGGGATGTATTAGTACATGAGACCCATGGTTCGAGTTGCTTCATATCATAAATAAATTCGAACGCTCAAAAAATTCGCGTCGGACGGGCGGATTCACATCTCTTACAACCAACACAGTACTCTGTTCTTGAAGCGTAGAGAAGAAATTGTCTGATCAGTCCTAAACCTAATGTACGGATGTCAATCTAGTTCTAAACTTTTCAATCTTTTCAATTTAGTCATACACCTTTCACGGGAAATCCAAATGTAACCCTTCCGATCAACAGTGAAAAGCCAGGCGATGACCGGACCGATTTTTTGTCGATCTTTTGCTGAGAGAGAGAGAGAGAGAGGGTGTTCTTAATTTTGGGCATCCTACATTATCATGTACTTGTTGACCTAAACGTTGCTCTGTGATCCATCGCTTCTAGAGATTTGGTCGGCTCAATAGTGATTACGATAATATCTCGGGTCACTAAAACTAATTGATAGCACAAGACAAAAAAAAATAAAAAATAAAGGCCCTAACTTTGACCATCATTGAGTTTCGCTCTTTTCCCTCTCTAACTCTAACCTAACCATTAACCAGTGTCGTTTTTGCCCGGTCCCACGTAAAAACCAGCAATGAGGAAGGTGTCGGTCCTATGAACCCGAAAAAGAAAAAACCTAACCCGTCTTTTTTTTCTTTTTTCCTTCTTCTTTTCGGATTTATTGAGGACCGTTTAGGAAAAAAAAATCGATTTTTTTCTCTTGATTTAGCGCTTTTTTTTTATTTTATATATTGACCGCCAACTTAAATGATAGGGGAAATTCTTTTTGGAGAATAGAATGATGTTAAGTAAGATTAACCCGTTCGAAATAAAAAAAAAAGATAATGAAATGACAGAAATCGAGAATTTGTCAAGACCTATTAAAGAAGTTATAGAGCATTCATGTTGTTAAGTCGTTTCCAATCATGCGAGACTGGTTGCTGTCAATGGCTATTAGGGTTTGAGTTTTGGACTAATCATTCGTGTTCGAATAAGATAGAGAGATAGAGAGAGAGAGAGAGAGAGAGCTATTTGGAAGTCCACTTTAGAATACTAAATGAATAGGGCTGACGTGGCAATATAATGGCCACACTAGCACTAATCATGAAATGATGTTCTTTAGAAGGTATAGGGATTAAATGATCGAAAGCCTGTAAGGCCGGCTTTCCCTTTTTTTATTCTATTTAACTTCCATTATCCAGAGTCATAATGTCATGATATATTATGATTCCCCTATGCCTTCAGTTCTTCATCACAACCACGCCTAAAAGTGAAACCCTAAATCTCTCTCTCTCTAGGGCTTACATGAAATTTCATTTTCCCGTGTTTTGCCGTATTTAACACATAATATGAAAAACTTTTGCAGATTTGTTTTACTTGAAAATTTCTGAAGAGTGGAGAAATCTCGACTTCGGGGCCCGAGCCTGGTCTCGGAGGACCCGATCTTGGCCGCCGAGTATCGGCCACGTTTGCCGAGACCTAAGCAAGGGGCAAGGGTCTCGGGACAATTTGTCAGGCTCTTAGGACCGCCCTTGAGGGACCTGGGCACTGGCGTTGATGTTCAAATACCGACCTTAGGGAAACCCGGCGCAAGCACCGGCAACTTGAGCACGGGCACCGGGTACCCAAGCTTGGAAGCCGGAGTCCCAAGCACAAGCGTCGGGGACCTTGGCTGTCGGGGTCCCTAGCCTTGCTGATGGGGTCCAAGGCCCTATGTTATGGTCCCTAGCCAGGCCCGGGTCCCTCGAGGCTTGAACACCAGGGTCAAACTCATTTTCCAAAAAAATGATTTAAAGTTTTTAAAGGAGGTTGCCGTTTTTCTTAATCTATACGTTGACTTTTTTTTATCAGTTGTGGCAGATCCTTCACCAACTCATTTTTCTAAGCGACGTAAACTCTGAAAAATATAAAAAATGTTCTGTGGCAATAAATCGTCGACGAAACTAATGGACCGCAAGTCTCCGCCGGTTTCATGTATGTGGTATCATGGAACCATTTACTACTCCACATTGTCCATGATATGTAAATGCGATTCGTAAATTCACCAAACCAACAACTCTCTAGTCTATCCTCTATCAATTTATACTAATTTTGGTACATAGCAATGTGGATTGTAATTTACAAGTAGTTGCAACCCCACTGCATTGCATCGAGCATTGCTCTCGTCATCATCTCTCTCTCATTTTTGAAAGTTTTATGTGAAAGTCAACAGTCTTGTGGGCATGTTCGACGCATTTGTTTTATTATCTAGTGACAAATTGATCATATGAATTATAACTCCTTGCGAATCCTATGGGTGCTTGAGCCCAAGAGTGCTTTGGGTCTATAGGTTGGGCTCATGGGCCAAGAATCTAGGCTGGTTCTACCAACATGGGCTCGTCCCCTACCATTTAAAAAAAAAAAAAAAAAAAACAACCTCGCCGCAAAACGAGTGGTATGTAAGAAAAATACTTTATACGGTAGTCACACGGCTAACGTGGCGTGACCGTTAATTACACTCAAACCGTATAACCGCCCCGCCCCATGAAATACCTGCTCCGTACACGGGATGCGAGTTTTAATCAAACCAAAGTGACTTTGGCCCAAAAGGGGTTAAAATTTAAGCAAAGTCGGCATCGTTAAATATGTAATTCAAATCGCGAAGCATTCCTTGGATGACATGTAGAAACATTTTCACATACGAAATGGTAATAGAGCTTTATTGCAAAAGGAAATTGTAAGAGCTAATAAGACCAACTTAAATTTGTGTGAGGTTAAATCATACAAATGATCTCCGAACTTTGGTTCGATAAGCAATGTCGTCCATAGAATTAGTAAATGTTCACTTAGTCCTTATAACTATATGAAAATTTTCAATGTTGTCCTTCCGGGAAAAATTACGGAAAAGTCTTGAACTTATTGTACGAATGCCAATTCAGTCATAAACTTTTCAATTTGGCCAATTTAACCATAAACATTTTTTACAATTAGTCAATGTAGTCCATATGACCAATTTTGGTTGAAGATCACTGACATGGACACCGTGAGTCCTACGTGGCATGACTGGCATTTGACGTGGACAAATTTATCCATTTTAAAAAGGGAAAATTCCAAATAATGGCCCGAAGTCTCTCATTTTCTCAAATAAGGGCCTCAAGTGAACTTTGTTTCAAATAAGGCATTGAAGTGGCACAGTATGTTTCAAATAAGGGCCTGAAGTGGCCATAAAGTTTCAAAAAAGGGCTTGGCTTAAAGGGCATTTTCGGCATTTTCCATTTTGATTTTTTGTTTATTTTTTTCCCTTTTTTCAATGTTTTAAAAATTTAAAAATAAAATAAAATAAAATAAAATAATAATAATAATAATAAAAGACTCACCCAAGCAGGAGGGTTGCCCCTCCCGCATGTGGCCGCTGGCCTTCGCCGCCCCGGCCGACCCCCCACTAGCGGTGGGCCGACGGCCACAGGCGGGAGGGGTAGCCTCCTGCCTGTGTGTGGCTTATTATTATTATTTTTATTAATAAAACACAAGAAAAAAATCAAATAAGGAAAAAGACGAAAATGCCCTTGAAATCAGGCATTTTTTAAAAATTTTAAGGCTACTTCAGGCCCTTATTTGAAACAACGTTCATTTCAGACCCTTGTTTAAGAAAATGAATGCACTTCAGGCCCTTATTTGAAACAAGGTTTACTTGGGGCCCTTATTTGAGAAACTGATAGGACTTTGGGCCCTTTTTTCTGAAATTTTCCCTTTTAAAAATCATTTTTTTTCCTTTTTCCTTTTTTTTTCTACTTCTCTCCATTCGTTGCCGTCCATAGGCGAGGGCCGGGATGCCCTCCTCGGCCTTTGGTGAGGCTGACACTTGCTAAAGGTCGGCAAGGGCCAAATCTGGCAAGGATGACACTTGCCGGCCCTCGCCAAATTTGGCTAGGGCAATTCTCGTCAAACCCTCGTAGGCCTTTGGCAAGGTTGGCGAGCATCCCCTCGCCGTGAGGGCGACCTCCGCTGGCCATCACCGAGACCCATCGGCCAGCGAAGGGAAACAGGGAAAAAAAGAGAAAAGAAACAAAAAAAGGAAAAAAAAAATTAAAAAAAGATTGTAAAAATTATTTATGTTAGCTCTGACCATGTCGCATGTATCACATAGGAAGGTTGGTGTTGATTAGACTGCCATGGTAGTGATTTTCGGCCAAAATCGATAAGATAAACTACAATTGTCAAAAGGTTTAGGACTAAATTGGCTAACTAGAAAGGTTTAGGACTGAATTGATATTCGTACAATAGGTTTATGACTTTTTTGGTAAATTTTCCCATCCTTTCATTAGTTGAAATTAACAGTATCTGCTGATGTGGTTTCCAATCCATCAATTTTGAGCAGTGATGACGTGGATTATCTAAGTAAGATATTCATTTCAAATCATGATATAATGGTCCACTTCAACAAATAACGATGAATATGCTAATACCCTAATTTTATTTCCTTCACAAAATTAGATGGATAAAAAAGATAGACATATTGACTTATCATTTTTTAAAAACCAACTCGACATATAATAATCTATGCCATAAACAAAAACGTCTGTTTGTTGTTTGAGCAAATGTATGGATTACATCAAACATTCACCAATAGTTCATGGACTATGTTCATTAAATGTCCAAGGAACACATTGTACGTTGAATCAAAATTTAGGGATAATTTATGTCATTTTTTCGTTAGTACTCGAAGATTTCTCCTAATCACGATACGACAAAAGATTTTGACCTTACCAATAGTTGAAACAGGCACTTACTCAACTATCGATTCCAACGATGAGGCTGCTCATGAAATTCAGGAAAAAGAAAGATGGCATGAATATGTGGAACGATTTCGTGGATCCGAAAGCACGAAATTTTGATTCGATTATAAGCAGGTTGCGAACTTAACACCCACGTTGGGACTCCACAATCACCTGCGGTTGATCTGGAAGACCGACTCATCATTCTGTCTGTACTGATGAACCGAGGTTGCAAGAATGTAGCACCGATTCTCGTTCTTTCCGACGTTAGTCTACATCGACCCCGGCGTGTTTTCCCTGTCTACTGAATCTCTTGCTGCACATCATGATAGGTAAGAGCTACGCTGTGAGCCAGCCAGAGCCCAGGCCGTTATAAGTTGCTGCCTAGATGAGTCCAAGGAAACCGTACCGGAAAAATGTTTTGGGAGATGACATCTCTCGGTCACGTCCATGAGGGGCATCTAGGGTGCTCGAACCGACGTGCCCAATTGATAGACGTTGACCTTGGCGCCTGAAGGTCTCGAACCTGTCCTCTCCTTGTCCGAACCCGTGAACCCGATGCTCCAAACCAGATCCCCGACGCTCGGACTCGAATTTGCACAGCTGGGACCTAGGTCCCTACAGCCCTGACCCAGGTCATCAATGCCCGAACCTGGGTCCCTGGCGCCTAGACATAGGCGCCCGTGGTCCGGACTTGACAATCCCGATACCAAGATTATGGTCCTCGGCGGCGAATCCGAGACCTCAAGGCTGTGCTCGAGTATTTTTCTCAAAAACACGTTTCATAATGATTTTGGTACAAATATCAGATAATGGATTCTATCTTATTTGGAAATATGTTCAAGCGAAGTTACCTTTATTATATGATAAACGGAGCTTCAATATCATCTCATAAAACTTGAATTTAGAGCCATTTTCCTTGGGACGGATGTCGAAGGAGGTCGGGCCACTCGGGCATGGTGGTTGGGCCCAACCGCCATGACCGAAACCAAGAACCCATCCTAACTACCAAGAAGCAGAAAAAAACAAAAAGAATAGTTGAGTCCACCTAGCAAAACCTAGCTAGCACTAGCAGGAGCAAAAACTTACTTAATCACCTAATCAAAGGCCATGAAAGAAATCCGAATTCCTCGGACGAAGAACATACGAATGGAAAGAACACGTGACGGATTGCAATAAAAGCTCGAACATGGTCTCTGTCTCTCCGGTGTCGTGTCCCGTCATCCGGTTCGGATAGGAATCCGAATTCGGGGGGGTGTGGTTTGACTTTGCGAGCGAGAAGAAGGGGCCCCCTGTTCCAGTTCTTTCGAGGAAACGATGCGTTGCGTTTCTAGGGACCCCCCTTCCCTTTCGAGTTTTGTCCCCAATGAAACACCCCCACATGGCTCGCACAGTGGCGAACATGTGTCTGTGATCTCGAGCTCAGTATTGCGACCTCGTGGTCTCATGTTGTCTCTTTTATTGCCCCTACGTGGGTTGTTGCCATTGCCATTGCCATTGCCATGTTGGGTGGGTTTGTCATGGAATATGCAAAAGAAAAATCCAAACTCAGTTTGATCAACATCGTGGAAGATATTAATGCCCCGGACCAAAACCATCACACGAGCGAAACACAGCGTCTGGCCTCGTTAGGCACTCGTCGCTTTATGTTTCTTCCTCCTCTTCTTCTTCTTCTGGAGTGATGATGACCTGGCAGAGTTAGAGAGCGTGGGAGAGTCGGCACGATCTGCGATGGGCAGAAACTGAGCTTCTGTGGTCTCGGGTGAAACTCGCTCGGCCGGCCCGACACATTCCCCGACGGCGCTGCTTTACGTCGGAGAGCCCCCCTTTTTCAAGAGATTATCCTCGTCTTTAGTTATGTCTCGGATTAGCAGTTCGATCACGATGAAATCGTCACGGACCCCGTATATCCACATTACACCGTGCGTCGTGAATCCATTAATGGCATTCCAAGCTCGCTTTGCATGAGAGGAGGGAAGCATACTTGTCGGAGATATGAGGGAAGCACACAACTTGTTGACTCAAGTTTTTGAGTAAATGTGAGTTTAATTGGATATTGATTTCATGTTGATGGTATCGCATTTTTGCTGCACGTCCCATCAATTTAAGTTGATGCCCTAGAGTAGCCGTATCTAAAGCTCGGATATTACAGTCCGGGGCCCGGCACCGGGGGGGTGGTGTTCCTTCCTCTGTGGGACAGGTGAGAGTAAATGCAATCAAATGGGCAACACAAGAGGGTCGCAGCGGCGGCTTGTCGGGACAAGGGCGAGTCTGCGTCTTTATGGGCCATACGAGGAGTTCCTGGGGTCGGCCATGGATATGGTCTTCTGAGAGGTTGTGGTTTTGCAACGTGAAGACGAGACAGTTTGCGACGGATGATCTCCTGTCACGTGACTCGTTCTTGGATTGATCTCATGTTGACAGAGACCCGACCCGTTTATGAGGTTTTGGAGCTTACTGGGAAATCAAGAATCCATCATCTTGCGGTCAATTTTACTAGAGAAAAAACAAAAATGAAGAAACCCACCCTACTTGGCAAGAGCACATCTATTCAACAGAGCCTGTGGCTTGTTCGAGAAGCACAGGCAGGCGGACAAGTTCTCGTTCTCCCTCTGCTGCAACTTTGACTTGCATTACATTGATCTCTTGATTTCTCTGAACTTTATACGCCGTTGATTGTTTTTTTCGATTGCATCCTGACCGTTCCTCGGTTCAAAGAAATTGGGCGAAGTAGCTTGCCATGTACTAGAAATTATAGAATGCCATACTACTTCCCCACGAGAATCGCAAGAAGATCCAAATATCATGTTCGATTGCTATCCAAGACGACATCTCCCGAAATTAGAACCGAACGTGCGGCAATTCTGGTTTAGTATGGTAAGTTAATCAGCATTGATTAAGTCTGGATCCCGACATTGGCTAGTCATGTTTCTGGGATTCGAGTGTCACATGAATCAACATTTCGATTCCGGGCTCTTACTATCCAAAAGCCGGAATGTCTCCAAGTCTTGAAACAAAGACTCATCACGAAACTTCTGAAATCAACGCAACAGGAGCCACCTAATTACCAAAGTAATCTCGCATCTTTGGGATCAAATTAGTCACGTGATCTCTAGAGCATTGGTTCTGATTCTGAAAGTTTTGCAATCCCTAGAAACGATTTCCGAGATTAATTAGCGGTGTTTGTTAACTATAAATAACTTCCTTAACTGGAAATTAATAACACAAACGAAACGGACGTAATATGATAATCTTGCATGTGCTTAAAATATGTATCACGTTCGCCATGCATGTGATGAATAAGGGGTAGAAAATCTGGAGCACGAAGTCAAGACTGAAGGATTATCAACAAATGGAAGTAGCTGGAATCAGGAATTTCCTCAAGGATAAAACTCTAACACAGCTCTTGTTTGTTCCAATGTGCAACTTATGAAAATAGGTCAAATCAAACCTTATCCCACGCTTTCGAGGTCCGTGCAACACTCGGGCACTCGCCCCCACTTCGACGGAGCACTCGGAACGTGTGCATGGCCGAAATGCTTGTTTGGACGTTTGGCCTAGCGGATGGTTTCCAAGCTCCTCACACCATGGGCACCTCAAGACACGTATTTGACCTATCTCGATCTCCAGGCTCGATCCAAACTCCAAATTTAGCAACTTCGAGCCATAAATTCAACAAATTTGTTGGGTCAAAGCAGTAGAAGCCTGACATCTTGACCCGTGGACATCACTAAGGAGGAGTTTAAGTTCAAACGCATCAAAAATATCTAATTGGACCTACTTTTAGTAAAACACTTAAACCAATTATGTTTGGCCAACTAGAAGATATTAGCTTCTACACATTACACCAAATCCTCCGATTGGAGACTTCTTTAGCCTAAGACCTTCACATGTGCACCTTAACAAATCTCCTCTTCAAGAATGAGCCACCCCAGGCCTGCTTCCCCTTAAACAAGGCATCTTTCCACACCAAAATTATTTTAACTCAGAGAATCTCCACCTCACATCGGCCAAGTTTGGCGAATATTGGGGAGAACAACATCGACCCATTTGACTCCACCTCAACCGCCTTCGACGCAGCCTAGTTTAGGGGGAAGGCTGGGGACACCATCAGCCACCTCGATTAAGGAGTCACATTCAAGATATGCCTTCAAATTTACCAGGCTTCACTGCAAACCCTCGTGAAAAATTCTCAATCGGATCGTCACAAATTTTATCGATCAAGTTAGGTTACATGTTGGGCTGGCCAATAAGAATTCAAAGTCAAAATCAACAGTAGTGCTTATACATCATGATCGATGGTTACTATAAGAAGGAAATGAATCCCACCCCACATTAACAAAGTTACGATATCGACATGTTGAGTACTCCCCAATCATCCTAGAAATATATTTCACCAGCAAACATGGTAAAGTCTCACAGCCGTAGTAGGTGGACAAGATTAAAATATAAGTTGTAAGAGTTTGGTCATGGCATACTGATCAATTTCCTCCAGATTCATTTCGACCAGGTGATAACAAATCTGAAATTCTCTTACTCGATTTCTTCAAAGCTACAGCTAATTTCACTATTTAGAAGATGAAGCACGTGTGCTTCTAGATTGATTCGTGCTACCACATCTTGCACCATCCCTTTGAGCTTTGGGGGAAGATGCTAGCCTAACATTATTTATTTCGGACAAGGAAGTCCATCCCTCGTGGTTCGCCCCGTTGATTATATATTTACATGATTCAATCTTAAGACATATTCTATCATAGGCACGAGATGATATTCCGACATTTAAATATTGAACCGCCCTTTCGTTACCTTACGAGACCAACTCCCCAATAACGAGATGTAATAAATGCAGAAGATCTCGACCAATGTAAGATAACAGAAGAAAAGTAAATCGTACCATCAGATTTCCAAGTTTGCACGGGAGCCAGATGTGATTTTTAGCGTATGGCTAACGTGCGAATGCGATCACCTGCGGTGGATTGCTTACGGCCATGGCATACGGGGCACCCTAACTATAGGACGTTGACCCATAGAGACTACGACACCTCGCCAAATATTTCTGAAAAATTTCACAAGAACGTGTGGAAAAAGCTTTGTTGATTGATCATTCGACGGGCAACCTGGGTTGACTCCTTCGGACCCGCACTCCTGAATACAGTAAAAACCTAGGTCGAGGTCATGTCGACCACCGCAACGTGCGTACGCCAACTGTAACATCGAACATCTTTCTTCTGAAACTCTTTAAGTTACGTGACGGCGCAGGAGCGATCCATGACCATATAAACCAAACAGTACGCCAATCCCTCTCATGGGAGGGGTTTGGTCCAAGATATAGAAGAGTGGAAAAACTGATGATCAAGGGGAAAATAACAGGTCTACCGAGATCCCGACCCGTAAATCTCTTGCTCTGAGATCATGTTCGTTAAGATACACAGGAGTGGTCAAAACACCTAACACGGATATTGACTGCTCTTTGGATTGTGTGTATTACCATGCTCAACTCAAAAACTTAAGTATGATGTTTGGTTTGATTTTTGGCTTTCGACTTTGTTCTTTGTTATTTTATTTTTACCTTTAGTTTCTATGTTTCAAGCGTTACATTTTTTTTTTTTTGGGTTAATACTATGGAAAACCCCAAATTGGTACATCTATGACAAATTTACCTCAAACTATTTTTTTGACCACAAAAAACCCCAAGTTGGAACACTTGTGACAATTTTACCTCAAACTGGTACACTTGTGACAAATTTACTCTCCGTTAGTTTTCGTTAAATTTAACGTCAAATTGCTAAGTTGGATGGTACATTGCAGTTCACGGATATACCAGTTTGGGGTTTTTATTCTTTGTTTGTCACAAGTGTATCAATTTGGAATTTTTCGTGATATTAACCCAATTTAACGAAGGGTGAATTTGTCACAGATGTAATAATTTGGGGTTTTCGTGGTAAAAAAATTAGTTTAGAGTAAATTTGTCACAGATGTACCAGTTTGAGGTTTTTGGTAGTCAAAAAAATAATTTGGGATAAATTTGTCACAGATGTACCAGTTTGGGATTTTTTATGATCAAAAAATAGTTTGGGGTAAATTTGTCACATGTGTACCAGTTTGAGGTTTTTCGCGGTATTAACCCCCCTTTTTTTTTGCACTAAAACACAAAGATATTTTAATAAATAACTACTATCATTTAAAAAACCCATAAATTTTCATTCTTTCTTCTAAGTTAAACTAGTATTTCAAAGTTTTGCGAGATATATGTGGCTAATTGATGTAAGGCCAACCGAATAAGCCCTAAATTTCGAGAAACAAGTGGCTAGACACTCGATTTTCTAGAGAAAAAACGATGGAATTTCGTCATTTATACTCTTATTTCAAGATGGACCAACGTACGATTACGAGCGTCAGGTTAGAGCCATTGGCCGTTAAAACCGCCTGATCGGTTCAAGTTGAGGTTGTTTTGATCCAAATTTTTTAACAAATTCCCGATTCTGGGGCACAACTGGGGATCGGCCTCCGACCGATTGGCTTCGGAACTGGCTGGTCCAACGTCTTGGTTCGACATTCCGGCAACCCGGTAGCAACGGTAGAGTAGGGTTCTCATTCCACCCCGAAACCGGACCACCTCGGCCACGAACACTCCCGTCAAGGGAGCGAAGTCATTTTTCCGAGATACCTTTCTCGATCCAGTTCCCGATCATCATCTTTTGAATGTCGTCCGCAACAGCTAAAGTTACGCGATCAAGCGTGCGTCAACGGGCTGAACCAAAAACCCTACCAAGAATCTCGCCGGAAAATTCTGCTGGTCCATCCCCCGTCACGTGCAGACGCGCCACGCCCGACATTTGCGATGATGGATCACTCTACTAGAGATTTCGAGCAGAGGGGCGATCTTCTAGGATACTGATCTACCTTCATTTTTCTGACTAATATCTTTCACTTAAAATATATATATTTTCTAATATGCCCCGTAATATTTTTATATAGCATAAAGTAATTCATGCAAAATTAACAATCCGGCAAGAAACAGGTTTTGAGCAGAGTTCACGAGACGACACGTGCCATGTCAGGTCCCGGGATGTGCAAGGGGGTCTCAAATGGCATCACTCGAACATAGTGTTGCATGGACGAATCTCTCACTTACAATTATTGTTTGGACAGAAAACCTACGTACCGAGAAATTAATAAAGTAGTTTCGCAAGCCCTGGCAATCTTTGTTTTGGAGAATAAATTAGGGTCTGCAGCATACGAGAATACATTTTCTAATCTTCTCTGCCAGTTTGTAATTCATAAGGAAGGTGATTCCAAACCTTTAAGTTTGATTTGATTTGGTACTCTGAGTCAGAAATCTCAGTTTTTGATTCACCACCCCCCCCCCCCCCCCCCCCCAAGCATATCCGGGGTTTACGAGTTCCCTTCTTTATAGTCTTGACTAATATGCGCCAATTATTCCAACTCATCCTGTCGAGTCACCGGCATCGGGATTCCGGACAGAGTGTATCGATGCATATTTCCGTCAGTCTCTAACGATTTAAATTCAAAAAGGATGGTTTGCCACTTAAGCTTCAATATCATGGTATCTTCGATCAATACCAAAGGTTTTCCGGTACTTATTTTTTTGGGGAATGCTTTCCTGACAATACTGTCGGGAACGGTACAATTTCAACCGTGGATCTATACACCATCACCATGTGTTTTGCATAAAGCACTCATCGATTGAGAGATTGTGTGGTCAGAAATAACTAACAGTACTGTCAGACTGTCAGGCTAGCAACTTCTTATTTCTTTAGGGGTAGTGATTTCCTTTCAACCTTTCTTAAATGGTTGTACTTTCCTCCATTCTATGTTGGAGGGCATTTCCTCCGATCGCATTCAAGTGAGTAATATCACCAATCAAAGTCCGGACCGGGGCCTCGAGACATTACCTTTTCTTCGATGAATTCTTATCATGAGATCTAGAGCTCCATCCAAGCAAGTTACACGATTTCCACCGACTCAAGGAGGAGAAAGGCATGTGAATTTGACCAAGGGAACTGTTCCCTCATTGAATTAGAAGAGGAGGGTGGGGGGCCAAATTGGAGAGGAATGTGATTAAGTCTTAAGAGAACATGGGGATGCATGGCGAGGCTGACACAAATAGGGCCAATACGTTGTCCGATGAAGCGGCACATTTCTTATTACCACTACAAACCCTAACCCCAATTTGAGGGCCCTTTGACAAGGACATCTCTCTCTCTCTCTCTCTCTCTCTCTCTCTCTCTCTCTCTCTCTCTCTCCCCTATTTAAAGACACAACCGTAGCCCACTGCTTTCTCCCATGCACTTGTCTTCTTCAACCCCAACACCCCCCTCTCTCTCTCTCTCTCTTCTTGATGCTTTCATGGCTTCCTTATCCCTCTGTCCATAGCCTGTCTCGAAAAATTATTTTTCTCGCCCTTTATAAGTAGTCGCCCTCCATAACCCATCTTCCCCAGAACTCAACCCCCCATTTCTCTCCCAGTCATCTGACACAAAAAACCTTGTTAACTCTCCCTCTCTC
This sequence comes from Lenwebbia sp. NSW1173648, assembly GCA_029784005.1. Classification (NCBI taxonomy): domain Eukaryota; kingdom Viridiplantae; phylum Streptophyta; class Magnoliopsida; order Myrtales; family Myrtaceae; genus Lenwebbia; species Lenwebbia sp. NSW1173648. The sequence continues at coordinate 7,922,478 of JARCGZ010000011.1, forward strand.
CCTCTCTCTCTCTCTCTCTCTCTCTCTCTCGTTATTCTCTCTATCTGAGTCTTGTTCCTGAGAGATCACCACCACCATCCTCTTAGCTTCACTTCCTCGTCATCTCTCTCTCTCTCTGCTCAACAATGTCTAGCAGAAGATCCCGCTCGAGGCAGTCGGGAGGAGTTTCAAGAATCAGCGACGACCAGATCGCTGACCTCGTCTCCAAGTTACAACGTCTCATTCCTGAAATCCGCAACAGGCGCTCCGACAAGGTTAAAAAAAAAAACACTACAACACAGAAAATTTATTAACACCTCTTTTTGTTTCTTCTCTCTCTCTCTCTCCACTTGTGACTCCCAAGTTTTGTGTGGTCTTCATTTCGCGGTTTTCGCATACAAGATAAAGTCATTCGGAATAAAAAAGATATAGAACCCACACATAGCCCTCTCATTTATTTCCTTGTTGGGTTGCTTAATTCTGTCTCTCTGCAACTTGAGTGGTGTGGGACTCATTCTCGTTCCACCCCCACCACAACCCCCCCCCCCCCCCCCCACCCTCATTAACTTCGTTTTGTACTTACCAGAGAATATCTGCAGGTATAGCTCTCGTTATTCACTTCATCTCTTACATAAAACACTGCACATAGTATCTCTCGGTCAATGCTAGATTCTTCCACAACCATTATGAGGCAACATGCTTAAACATCTGAGTTACAAACATCATCGTAGAACAAGTTAATGTTGTTCGAGAACGCGAATAGAAACATCATAAACCCTTTTCTCTGAGATAGCTGTATTCTTAATGCACTTTGGGGAATGCATATGCAGGCATCGGCTTCCAAGGTGTTGCAGGAGACTTGCAACTACATAAGAAGCCTGCACAGGGAAGTAGACGACCTCAGCGAGCGGCTGTCCGAGCTCCTGGCGGACTCCGACAGCGAGCAAGCGGCGATCATTAGGAGCTTGCTCATGTAACGATAGTAGTAGCTAAATAAGCAATCCATACAACCCCCCTTTAATAATTTTTTACCTCCTAATTCCCCTACTTTCTTGTACCGTTCTTATATTATATTCTTGATGATCTTCTTAGTTTCCAGCTAGCGCTAGGGTTTGGTCACTACGTAGGCCTCGGAGAATGAGAGCTAACATGAGCTCATGTCCATGTCTCTCTTCCCCCCCCCCCCCCCCCAAGAAAAACCTCGTTTGTAGTAATTTTAACTTCTATATATGTTATCAATAAGAAGGGTCACTTCTTTTGTAGCTATAAGATGTTTTGAACATTTCGTGTCCCCTGGTAATTTACGTTTCGTCTGCATTTTTGCGGAAGAGGCAATATTTAACGTTATCTTCCTCACTGTTCTCGTTTTGTTTTTCCCCACTCTTGATTGCGACACTTGCTAACGAGAATATTTAAAAAATTTCGTACAGTTAAGTTTGAAATATTTGGTTTTGGAGGCTATGTAATGCCATGGGAGTTTCTTCGGTTGTTGAAATCGGGTTCAAAGGATTTTCCCGTTATTTGAGGAAACAGTGTGGACCCGTTTCGGGTCAACCTTGAAGAAGCTCACAAAAACCTTAACACGGATATACTGTTCTAAGACGATGATCTTGACTCCACAGACGGCGACCTTATACTAATTAGCTTGCTAATTACATCTAAATGACTTAGTAATAGCCGAAAAGAAAGAAACACAAAAAAAATAAAAATATCCAGTATAATCGAGAAATGCTAAGCCCCATCAATCCCTCAAGTGCATAATTGCTAAGGTGGTTGGACAAATGTTACGGATGAATGCATGCATTTGTATGAATTTTAATTACACTTAACGGGATTTGAACCGCGTAACTCTCGGGAAATAACTCGCGTTCTTGTCGTAGGCCTGATAATGTTCGGGTATTCCATCCAAATTATATGTTGTTAATCAAATTATAAAGTACAGAGTGATGAACACGATGCCTTAAAAAAACAAGAAAGTAGGCGGTGTTCTTCTGTTCTGGTCTCTGTCAATCAACATGGGGGCCTAATAGTTACTGTCGCCGGTCAAAAATTCAAACCCTTCGAAACCGAATCCCTGTCACGCGGGTGGTTGATGACAGAGCTTTACATTTCCCGGGACATGTCCGCGGCGAGTGTGCGACCTTGTTGTGATCCTTGGATTGTTCTACAAGTCAACATGGGTTCAGTCTTTAACCAGCTGGTCAAACAGTCTCGTTAGCCCGAATTGTTTAGGACTAATTATTAGAGATTTATCACCTTTGAGAGCGTTAATAGTTATGCTATCGTCATCAGCCACGATTGCTTGGACCAGCGATGGGGGCGTGAGGCGAATTTTTTAAGTGTGAGGGAGACGATGATCAGGATGAGATCCCTAGTGTTTGAGACTCCTAATTATGATTAGGGTTGCAAGATCAAAATCGAATATAAAAGTTAAATTACGTAAATCGGGGTAGTAGTAAAGGCCATTTTTTTTATTGTTCTACGAAAGCCATTTCAATAGATGGACATCGACCTATGTCATATCGTATGGTTCGCGTAGTAAGTTAGAGAGAAAATCTATATAAATCACAAATAAATATGAATAACCCACGTTCCTATGTAATTAAATGCAATTTTTAATCAAGTCTTAAATGGAAGATTAAGGTTTTTTTACGTGTTAACCACATTTATCGTGATGGATGTATTAATACGAACGAAATCCGATTTAACCCGCAATTTTATCAGGATTGTTATTGCGCATGCAGTGCAATGGAAAGCAACTGCTACGCTTCGCTTCGTGGGCCTTGGCCTTGGCCTATCGTTTCGGATCCGAAGGTCACCGCAACCGAATCCGGGACATCGAACCCGGTTTCTCCCATCGAATCGTTGATCTTGATCCATCACCATCGAGCGGGCCAGGGCCAACCCGAAACTCACCGACCCCCACGGTGCCCCACGAGTCCCACGACGACGACGACCGGCCGTTACTTTCGAAGAAATCAAGAAACCGTTCACACGGAAGAGCAAAACCACCTGAAGGAGAGAGTTGTGTCCGGAAGTCTCTATTCCTTCTTCGCTTCAATTCGAGGCCTCTCTATTCGCGATCTACGGCTTCAAAGGTACAGGAGTCGAGGAATCATCCTTTCCATCGTTTTCTTTTTCCAATCTTTGATTCATCTGGAATCTTCGTGGATATATACCTTGTGTGAAAACTACGCCCTTTTGCAGCAGCTTTTTTATTTGTATGTGCGAAGGAACAGTACATGAGCTTGCGGTTCGAACTTGGAAGTGATTGTTGAGATGGTTGACCCCGTTTGAGCACTCTACTTAGGACTAGCTGGTCGGAGTCGAGGAGAGAAATCGGGATTGGGGAATTTTTGGGGGGAAGATGAGTTCCGAAGGATATTCCATTGAAGTCACGGGCCTATCTCCCAAAGCGACCGAGAAGGACCTCAGCGATTTCTTCAGTTTCTCCGGTGCGATCCTCCATGTCGAGATCGTCAGGTTGATCTCTCGCCTCTAATTCCTTGTTCGCTGGATCTTAGCATCTGTTTTGGTGTCGACTGTCTTGTTTGGTAATGGTTCTACGAGCATTTGCACCCAAGGTGTTTGTTTTTTGGGTTCTCAGAAGGGTTGAGCTTGAGACTGGTGTCTTCCTTCCAGCTCACAATTTGTTTATGCCTAGATTGATGAAAATTTCATCTCAGCTATCTTTCACCTCAACTGAGTCCTTTGGAATTTTTCCGAAGATAAACATTGATATTTAATGATTTGATTAGGTGGAGTTTATTTTTGCTGATGGTGGTCCTGAATATGTTGTTAAAAATTGTTCTTTTTGGCAGGTTTTCTCGTCTATCATGCTATTAGTGTATTCATTTTTCGCCCCTCGACATGCTATAATGTATGCCCTTGTGTTTATTTTATTTTTTCCCTGATAATTTGCATTGCATCTGTGTCCATCGATAGGTCTGGTGATTATGCGTGTACAGGCTACGTGACATTTAAAGATGCTTATTCTCAGGAAACTGCCGTCTTGCTCAGTGTAAGTTATTACCCATCCAACACCTAGGAGTTTTGAAATTTGGATAAGTAATGCGGAAGTAGAGGTCTTCTGATGTAATATTCCACATTCATTGTTGACTGAACTCATGTATCTTTGTGTTTGTGCTTGGAGAAGAACATCGTGGTGAAGTGACTAACACATGCGCATAGCTCGGCATTTCTTCTCAAATATAGTATACTGCATCTATTTACACGATGTGGCATGAGAACAGCTGGGAGGTTCCATATTTCTTACTGCTTAGCTGAGGGGAATATCCACCTCTACAAAACCAATGTTGCATCAGTTACAAACACATTCTAGTGTTTCCAGATCTCTCCTTTTACCCTTGTCGCATAGCCTTTTGATCTTTTCAGCTGTTACTGGTTAGGGGTCTGGGATATGTCTTGTTCGCTTGCTGCTGTGTGCTCTCCTTCCATTTGTGTTTTGAGCCTGGCAAATATCATTGCATGTGATTGCAAACAGTAAAAGAGAAAGGTTATGTAGAGGAAAGTAGCTTTGTTTCTTTAAGTAAATTCTGCACTCGATGCCAAGCTGCTCCACATCTACTGTTAGGGGCCATCGACATGTTGCTACTCTCAAATTTGTGGACCAAATTCTGTACTCCATTTGTCTTTTGAGCCTAGCACTTATCATTGCATGTGATTGGAAACAATAAAGGAGATATTAGGATTGAGAAAAGTATTTTTGTTTTAAGCAACTTCAAGTAAAATTCTGCCCTTGATACCAAGCTGCTCCGCATCTACTGTTAGGGGCCATCAACATGTTGCTATTCTGAAATTTGTGGACCAAAGCAGGGGAATGAATAACGGGGAATGTTCTTCTGAGGTCAAACGATAGATTGTAAAACCAATGTTCACTCTCACGACAACCTTAAAACCTGCTTTCTTTTAGCTTATGATGTGGAATTGTTGTTTCTTTTTCCTTTTGCTCATCTCCGGCTGAGTTGTTCCATCAGCACATCTTCGTCTCTGTCTGTGCTTCCTTTCTCCTAACGTCACTTTGTCCTTCATACTTCACCACTAATTTTCACTTGCCCGAGTTGAGACCATCACCATCTCCTCTCGTACAGCTCTCTCTGTCCGTATGACAGCTGAAACATTACTTTATTCTCCTAGTATATAACTTGGTTGACATGTATTGAAGAATATATTGAGATTTTGTTAGCATTTTCATGTAAATGTTTCTTTTTTTCAGGGTGCAACCATTGCGGATCAGCGTGTCTGCATAACGCGCTGGGGACAATCTGAAGATGAATTCGATTTCTGGAACAGGTCTTCCTCAAGGCATGAAGACGAAAGCAACTCAACTGTAAGAGTTTCTCTGCACAAGAGTCGTGACATTATCTGCTGGTATTTTAAAGAGTTTTTGCTAAGGAATTCTTTTCTGTCATGCCCTATGCAGAGCCCAAATGGAAGCCAATATGTGCCCAATCCTGGTGAAGTTATGACCGTGGCTCAGGATGTAGTGAAAACTATGCTATCCAAGGGATATACGCTTGGAAAAGATGCCTTAACCGAGGCAAAAGCTTTTGACGAGTCTCATCAAGTTTCGGCGACTGCAATGGCAAAGGTCGCCGAGCTGACTGAGCGAATCGGCCTTGCCGATAAGATCTGCGCAGGGGTCGAAGCTGTTAAATCAGTGGATGAGAAGTACCGCGTTACAGAGTACACGAGATCTGCTGTATCGGCCACGGGAAGAACAGCAGCGGCAGCTGCAAGCACTGTGGTAAACAGTAGCTACTTCTCCAGAGGCGCTCTATGGGTATCGGATGCGCTGAATAGCGCAGCTAAAGTAGCTGCCGATTTGGGTAGTCACGGGGCGAGGCAATGAGTTCACACGACTTAGTTACATCGGCAGCTATTTAGAGCGTTATAACGGGGCTTCCATGTAGATTGTTTCTTTAACTTCAAAGGGGATGTTCGTGTATATTACTTTCGAGGGAAGTAACTTGAGACTTGACAGTGACTATGTTGTAAACTCTCATTCGCTCATTCTCTTTGGGAATTTATCAGGTGAGGAAGATTGTACAAAGTTTGAATAAGCTGTCTATGTGATATATTGGTTTGTCTGGGGAGAAGTAATGCTTTCCATTGTTGTTGAAAAACTTTTAGGGTGACTACAAACATGACTAACTTGTCTTCTTCCACTAACTTTTTCAAACTCTTGAAAAATACGACAAAAATAACATCTGCCATAATTAGGTAACAATCGAAGAAGTCTATATATATATATATAATTTGTAGTTTTCTTAAATGAAGTTGTCTATTTTTATTTTCATTTTAATCTAATGTAAACTATTCATAATAACCTATAAAACAAACAAATATATATGTCACGACATTTTAAACTAAACTTATTTTCTATCATAATTAAGTTTAATGTATTTGTTAATTGCAATTTACTCACTTAATTAAATAATTTATCAATAAGTTCATCTAATAAATGTAGTTTTAGACTTTTTCATTTTATTTAATAAGATATGTCTCTTTAATAGGTTTTTTTTGCTTTTAATTTAATTTCCCATTAGGAATGTAATTATTAAGTGCAACTCATTCGCATAATCAAATAAAGCTCCGTTTGTTTCACGAAAAATGTGATGGTTTCGAAAAATGTTTCCGGAAAGTCATTTTCCAGGAAAATGACCATATTTTCCGGTGTTTAGTTGAGAAGTAAAAACGAACTGGAAAACTATTTTCGTCATTTGTCTAGGAATTGATTTTCCTAAAAAAATTATTAAATAATTCGAGTTTTTTAACAATTTTTATTTTATTTTTTCGATTTAAAATTTAATTTTTAATTAATTTAAATTATTTTATTTTAAATTATTTTCTTAAATATTTTTTTCTCTTCTTTTTTTTTCTTCTTTATTTCTTGTTCAGCTGATCGTTGGCCACGGTGAAGACCGATGACCAGCTGAACAATAAATTAAAGAAGAAAAAAAAAGAGAAAAAATTTTACGAAAGTAATTAGAAATAGTTAAAAACTAAAAAATAATTTTTATTCAAAAAAATAAAATAAAATTCAAATTTCGAAAAGAATAATTAAAAAAAAAAAAGAAGATGTGAAAGATAAGAGGAAGGAAAGATGAGGAAAATATTTCCTCTTCTCAAAAAGAGGAAAATATTTTTCCCACTTTTGAAGGATTTTTTTTCCATAGGGGAGAAAATATTTTCCGGGACTAGTTTATTTTCCGCCTCTCAAACGTCGAAAAATCCGGAAAACGTTTTCTAGGAAGTTATTTTTCGAGAAACCAATGGAGCCTAAGTTATACTTCAAACTACAAATAATTTATTCAGCAATAAGATATGCTCTTTTAACTTGTCTGGTTTTCGGTTTAATCTAATAAGATACATATTGTTTATTTGTTCGATAGTTGTATTTTACTATAATATTTAAATGTATATTAAGCAAAAAAAAATCATGTCATGGAGTGAGGTATATCAAGTAAAAAGAAGAAAGAAATAATCTACTCACAACTTAAAATATCTAATTATTATTATAAATTAATCGAGTTCGTCAATTTTATTTTCATAAATTATTTTCAAAACAAGCTATATTATCAAAGAATATTCTTGATGATATTTTCATTTTATGTGTTTTTTTTTTTCCATTTTAGACTCAATATTCTTGATCAAAGACATGGAAAAAGCTAATGAGTATAAAAAATCATAAAGGAAAACAACATTCTGTCAAGAAAAGCAGACACTTAGGGCATGCATAGCAACGATTCTGATCCAAAAAAGTGATTCTGATTAGAATTATTTTTTCTAATTCTGTTCCTTAGATGAGTTTTAGAGAATCAGAACGCGTTTGGTAACTACACAAAATTTTTGTTCCTGGAACATAAACGCGTTTGGTAACTGCACGAAATTCTTGTTCCCAATTTTTGTCATTTAAGTCAAATAAAGATTAATTCATATTGATTCTCTTATATAACATATTGCACATTGCATATAACATTTTTTCGTGCTATTCCGCCTAATTATCATGTCATAACGAGTCATTTTAAGTTTAAAAAAAGATAGACCATATTGAGTTAGTGTGTGATTTCAGATTAGCTCGGGCCCTTCTAGGCCTATACCAAATTGCAACGAAGGAATATCAAATTCGATTTTAGTGTGATCGATGGCATGTATATGTGTATATGCAAATGGAGTCGCCACCAGTCTTTGAGGAAGGTAAGTAGGAAACCTTATCGAACGGTCGGGAGAAACCGCTTGATTCTATGTAACTAGATAAATCTAAGGTCCGAGGACTATGTTACGTCGGTGTTTCCACCGACGCCCTTTCGGCACCAAAGTTGAGTGTTTTCTAAACATGTTTCATATAAATTTTCAATTCACTTTTAAACACATGAGGTAAGCCAATGCTAAGTGTTCACATAGGTTGTTTTTGTCTTTTTCCAAATTTTCTAAAATTAGACTAAGTCTAAAGTACTTAAACCTAAGCAAATCACAACCAATAAAATCAAGTGCGCAATCAAGGAATCATGACATTGATAAATTGCATTATAAAGTCCTAATAAAACCATAAGGGCTTAGAGAAATGTGGTTCGGATTTAATTTCAAAGGTGTTTATGATTTTCCTAAAAAAGAATAAAATCTATAAAATCTAGGGAATCTATGCCCGAATTTATGAAAATGAGGTCAAATCAGCCTAATCTAAGCTTCTTATACTTTTAGGGATTTTATGATTTTTTTTTTCAATTTTTTAGATTTTTTTTTTGAGTTTTTGAGTTTTTATTTTATTTTTTATTGTCTTATATATTTTTCTTTGAAAACGAGACCTCATTATGTTTTAGGTCGAGTGAAAAGTGATGAGAGAATTGAAAGGGAAAAGTGAGAGATATAGGACTTCATTCGATTTTGTGATTCTCAAAAGTGATTCTTTTTCTAGAATCAACTTTTTTTTGTTCTTATTTTTGGTCCAAAACTATTCCCCGGAACAGAATCAGAATCATTTGCGTTACCAAACATGTTTCTGATTCTTTTTGTTTTGGGAAACAGAATTAAAGGAACAGAAACGTTACCAAATAGGCTCTAAGGGCCTGCATGGCACCGATTCTGGTTTTCTGATTCTGTTCCTCGGAACAATAAAATATAAGAATCATGTTTGGTAATGTAAATGATTTTGATTTTGATTTTGTTCCCGAGAACAGTTTTGGAGCAAAAATAAGAACCCAAAAAAAGTTTGTTCTAAAAAAAAAGAACACTTTCGAGAATCACAAAAAAGAACAAAGTTTCGGTTCTTTTCAAAAGATTAAGTTCACGTAGACTTTCACGAGAACTTCTGAACTTAAAAAAAAAAAAAGATTTGAAAATTTACTAACAACTAATTTTTTTAAATTAAATTTAAAAATAAGCTTTAAAATTTTTAAAAAATTTAAAATTTAAAAATGGGGGGAATTAAAAATATAAAATTTAAAAAAATTAAAAAAATTAAAATTCAAAAATGGGGGAAATTAAAAAAAATGTAAAAGAAAATTTAAAAGTTAAAAAACATTTTAAAAATGTTTTGAAAATGGTAAATACCACGAAAAACCCCAAACTGATACACCTGTAACAAATTTACCCCAAATCATTTTTTTAACCACCAAAAATCCTAAATCGGTACACATTTGACAAATTTACCCCAAACTGGTACACTTATGACGAATTTACCATCTGTTAATTTTCGTTAAATTTTATTGTCAAATTGCCGAGTTGAATGACACGTGACAATTGCCGGATGTACACGTTTATGGGTTTACCTTCTAGTTGTCAAAGATGTATCAATTTGGGGTTTTTGTTGTTGTATTAATCTAATTTAACGGAAACTAATGGAGGGTAAATTTGTCACATGTGTACCAGTTTGGGATTTTTGGTGGTTGAAATAATTAGTTTGGGATAAATTTATCATAAATGTACCAGTTTGAGATTTTTAGTGGTCGAAAAAATAGTTTGGGGTAAATTTATCACATGTGTATTAGTTTGAGGTTTTTTTGTGATAAAAAAAATAGTTTGAGGTAATTTGTCATAGATGTACTGGTTTGAGGTTTTTTGTGGTATTAACCCTTTAGAAAAAGATGAAGAATTTAAAAAAAAAAAGAATTCTAGCCACCTGGTTGTTTTCGGGAATAGAAATTTTGTGCAGTTACCAAACGTGTTTCTATTCGAGAACAATTTTTTTTTGCAGTTACCAAACGCGTTCTGATTCTCTAAAAATCATCCAAAGAACAGAATCATAAAATATGATTCTAATCAGAATCATTTTTTTGAATCAGAATCGTTGCCAAACACGTCTTTAGAGTGAAAGCAAAGTGGAATTAGGTGTCTTGACATGGAAGAAAGAAGACGCTGAATTTACATTTAGTTAATCATTTGCTTTGTTTTTAGAGGGTATTATAACTTTTGTGAATCCTCAAGAGATTTTGAATGAATTACTAAGGGAAAATTAGTCCACTAAATATATAGAATAAGCAAAAGTCGAGGAAAATGAATTTTTGGTCGTGGAAATATCATTTTCCAAACTTTTAAAGTGCTGCTTTTGTGTAATTGTGACTGTTATTTTGACAAGTAAAATATGTATCTTTCTCGTACCTATATCATTGAATCACGAACTCAACGACAGCAAATGCAATCTCGTAATTATCGTAATGGCACGTTGTTCTTAAGGCAAGACTCTCGTATCACAGACAACTTCATTGAGATTAGGTCGAATGTTCACCCCAGTACCATTCAATATGTAAAACAAAAAACTATGTCGAACTATTCGCGAGAATTATTAAGAAGATTAAGTCGATCCAAAACACGCACCACAAAATTAATCGGACTATACAAAATAAACCCAGAAAAATTCTTTATTTGTCAGTGTCTTCAAGATTTTTTTTGTTTTTCTTTTCAATTTTGATTTTTTTTAACTTTTAAACGTCCGATATTCTCATACTGTACAAATGTCGATATATAAATTAGTATAGCCTTTTCATAATTTGTAAGAAATTAGAGAATGCTTTAAATTAGAGCAGAAAGTAGGCAATTACATTTTCTTAAACTCAATACAATCAAAGGTCTGTGGTCGTGGGTACGTGTCCGCCCAGATTTATATACGTATTCCCCTGTCGGCAGCGTCACGCTCTCCCTTGATGGGGTCTTCCGACTCAACGTCCCCGATCCACTCACGTCCCCCGGTCATGAGGTCATCAAAACCAACGGTCACGATCCCAAGTAGCGCGGTCAAACTGTTCATTGATCTTCACCCCCTATCTCACCTCACGCACCGAAAAGACTCCCATGGAAGTCAAGATCCGCCAATGAACGACGTCCACCGGATCAACACGAGCCTTTCCCGCCGCTGCGACGCACTGACCAGGGCGCCCCAAATCCACCGTGTCACGCCCACCCAAATTTGACCAGGCCTCCCTCTGCGCGCTGGGCGTTGCCACTGCTGATCGCAGATCTTGCTCTCTCTCTGCTCGTACGAATCAGATCTGCGAATTGGAATTACGCGCGACGTAGTGCCCGTTCGACCTTGCTGTGAATGCCGCGGTTAAACTGAGTGAAGGATCGGCTGGTGAGTTTGCGATCCGAGCGAGACATGGCGGGGAAGACGGACTCAGCGTCATCGGTCAGAGTGCCGTACAGGAACCTCAGGGACGACCAGGAAGTGGAGATGGTGTCCGTGGACGACGCGCACCACCGGATCGAGCTCAATTCTCCCTCGGTGTCGTCGTCCGCTAGGGTTCCGAACGGCACTGGCAATGACTTCAAGCCTGCGCACTGTAGTCTCGTGACTCTGATTCTCAGTTGCACGGTCGCTGCCGGTGTCCAATTCGGTTGGGCTTTGCAGCTTTCTCTATTGACTCCGTATATTCAGGTACGTGTTTGTGCTGACACTGTCTCTGTCGTTCATTTTAGTGCGTTCTGGTTTGTGATTGTTGGTTCTCGGGTTTGTTAATGTGCCTGTAAATCTGTTGATTAATCCACGTCTAGTATTTTCCTTTTTGGCTAGGATTAATGTACTTATGGCATGGCATGAGATCGATCGCGAGTGGTACTGTATTCGAATTTGATAGTTTGCAATGTGGTTCTGTTGGGCATAATTCAGATTCAGATGTGTGCCCCTGGTGAAAATGGATGATAGACCGTTGAGCTCGTAGTGTATTTAATAGTTTAGGGGTGCCTTGTTTAATGCAAACGATAAACCTGCTTCAAAAGATCGTTGATTTAAAGATTTCATTTTGGATTTAGATGTTGTTTTGGATTAGTATAACTCTTTAGGACTTTAATTTTGAATACAATTGGCATTATGATGATTAAGTTATCATCACTTGTCAATTAATTTAATTAAGGAGACTCTCAGGATTGTCCTACTATAATGGCTGGTGGGTGAGTGTATTATGGTCACAATTATGCATGTTGCACATCATGAATCAGACGAGAATGTGAACTATTGCGGTGTTGTTCTAGTAGTTTATAATAGAGTTGTATTCTAGAACTTATACATGGGTAGAGCTTCTCTGGTCTGTACTTTTGGCTGATTCTTGCTCTCAGTTTTTCTTGAGAACTGAGATGAAATTCCTTCTCCTAGTGTTTAGACATATGTTGCGGCTAGTTAACTCAATATTACTATCTGCGAACTTAATAGAAGTCCTTTTGAAGCCATCGTAAAGACAAACATCCCCATTGTCATGTGGTGATTATCTGTCTGCACCTGAACACTAACGATAACAAGAACACTGCCCTACTGAATTTTCTGCTTTCTTGCCCTTGGCTTTGTCATTCGGTTTTGGCGATAAGTACCATTAGTGTTTTTTATTCGGAGCAGAATAGCAGGAGAAAGGTGAGGTTATGTGCAGTTATCCTGCCTCTTGTTTTGGAAGGATAGTACTACTGAGATAATGCATTGTGAGTTTGAAGTATGTTCGTTAAGTTGGTTGCAATTAATTTGTATCTTGGTAGCTTGACAATTTCTTCAAAAGCCTACAGTTATAAGAGTGTTCCATACATTTATTGATTGGTTTGTGGAAAATTTTAGTCTGCTATTGATGCGTGGCCTTATAATTTGATGCAGACACTTGGCATACAGCACGCTTTCTCTTCATTCATATGGCTTTGTGGTCCAATAACAGGTCTTGTGGTATGTGATGTCATTTCTGCCTTATTTTGAAATGCTAAACCAATTGTCCCAATTTTTTTTTTTAAAGAAAGCTACAATAATGGAATAGTGCAAGGGTTTGATTATATTAATCTGCCAGCAACTCATTTGTTGCTGGAACTCTATGGTTTAATACCGATGTAAATTATGACAACCTTCACTGTCCTTGCAAATTTACTACCCTTCTTCCTTTAAAACAAATGACAAGCAAGGAAACAAATCACTTCCCATCATCTGTGCATCTCCAGGAGTTACTTTTATTTTATCTTTCAGGTTCAACCTTTTGTGGGGATATGGAGTGATAAGTGCCAATCAAAATATGGGAGAAGACGGCCATTTATTCTTGCTGGATCTCTGATGATCTGCATCTCTGTGAGCATCAATAATTCTGATTCTTTGTATTATGGCTGCAGATTTCATTGTTCTCTACATTTCCTAAATTATGCCTTGTAATTTAGGTGATATTAATCGGATTTTCTGCAGACGTTGGCTATTTATTGGGTGATACAAAGGAGCACTGCAGGTTCTTTTTCCTTCTTTTTATTTTTGAGAAGACAGTTGGATGATGGAAATAAACAATTTTTTTTTTTGGATATGCAGGACATTTAAAGGTACTAGAGCAAGGGCAGCTTTTGTCTTCATCATAGGCTTTTGGTTGCTGGACCTAGCGAACAACACGGTTCAGGTAAAGTTGTTGGACAGTTGATCTTACCAATCAGTCTTGGCACATAGGAAATGACATTTTTCACTTTTCCGCAAAAAGAATCTGAACATTTTTATATTTTAGGGTCCAGCTCGCGCTCTTCTGGCCGATCTATCAGGTTGTTACTTTACTTTTTAAGTTCTAGCAACAGAAATTTAATTTTTTGCTTGCCAATTTCTCATTCTTTTTAATGTGATTTTTTTTAACCAATGAATGCCTATCCATTTGTCAGTTTTTGTGATCATGAATGCATGCTAATGCTGTTTATATATATTCACACGTGGCTGCAGGACCTGACCAGAGAAATTCAGCCAATGCTATTTTTTGCTCTTGGATGGCTGTTGGAAATATTCTTGGTTTTTCCTCTGGTGCTAGTGGGAATTGGCATAGGTTAATATTTCTGACTTGGCTTTGAGACAACATGCTTCTGAGATCATTGCAGATGTGCGAGATTTTTCCTTGTTTATTCATTATTGAGATTATGTCCCCTTCATAAATGCGGCCTCTTTGTCATTTTCTTCTCTGAATTATTTTACTGAGGGTAAAATATATTAAGTGTCATCTTATCAAAATATATTGCATTTTGGGTTCTGCTTTTGGGTTTTTTTGTTGTTATTTTCTTTTTGTTGATATCTTACGTTCAATGCAGATGGTTTCCTTTCCTTACCAGTACAGCTTGTTGTGAAGCTTGTGGGAATCTCAAAGCTGCATTTCTTGCTGCTGTGGTAATGTTCTATATTGAATGCACATTACAACTTGAACCTGTCTGTTGCGCTTATGCTGGTGGAAATATATGCCTTGTCTCATGATTAAGTGTCTGGGATTTGTGACTGCAATTTCTTCATTGAGCTTCTTTTTAATCAAACTATACCTTGTGAAATACTGCTTTTAGGGTATGACTTTTGGAAAGCGGATGGGAAGCATAGTGCCATGGTTTTGTTATTTCCCTTTTTCATCAGTTTGTTCTTGCATATTATATGTTGAATAAAATCGTTGTGAATAGATTCCCCATTGGGCGAGTCTCTCACTAATATCAGACACTGTCCCTGCCAAATATCTACAGAATCAAATCCGCTCATGAAGAATCAACACGTCCAATAACATTTGTTGCTTGATGCTGATTGCTAACTCTTTGTTTTATTGACTTATGAGAGAAGAGGGTTGTGAGTATATGACTAATAAGTCAAATTTAGTGATAAGGTTTTGCATGCAATGTACTAGAAGCAACGAAAACAGACGCTGTTGTTCTCACAGTGCGCAACAATGTCTTCTTACAGATGAAGCGATATGTATGATAGGTATAGATTTTGGTTCAGTGAAGGAACAGTATGTCTATCACCCACCTTAAGTAAGCATGAGTAAAACCAACTTTCTAGAGGTATGTGAGGAATCACACAAACAAAGATTTGCAATGGTTAGAAATGATCGGCTTCACCTGCTTGGGTACATGGATGGGAAGTTGATTTTAGCATAGAGGACACTGAAGCAATGTCTTGCCCGAGAGATCCACTTAATTCTTCTCCATGGGATGAAAGCATCAAGTGACGAAAAGACAATGCTGTCAATACTCTTAATAGTTTGGGTTATGTATTAGAAATTGGCTCATGCATTAAATGCCGGCGTGTAGTTAGATTTTTTTAGTGGAGGAAAAGTTGAATTTATCGAGAGGCTAGAACCCTGACTCTCTATCTAAGCACCAAATTGGACCTGATTTATATTTTGTTCAGTTTAGTGCATGCCGGAGGAATTATGGCGATTCTTCATCTGGTCAAGTTTATACAAGTTTAGAAGTCATGTTTGGTTACGTGCAGGTTTTCCTTACATTGTGTACCTTGGTGACTCTGTACTTTGCTGAGGAGGTTCCCCTTTCTGTGAATGAGCATCAACGTTTATCAGATGTGGCTCCTTTGCTGGATGATTCCAAGCAAAATGGTCTGGAACTGTCCAAGATGAAAGCAGACATCCCAGGTGTTCACAATGCCCATGCTATCAATGGGGAGGGATTTCATGAAAGAGAGCTTGCTGATAATCATTCGAGCCCAGAAACTAATGGTGGACAGAATGAGAATTTCGATGATGGCCCTGGGGCTGTTTTAGTGAAGTTGTTGACCAGTTTAAGGCATTTACCCCCTGCAATGCATTCGGTGCTTCTTGTTATGGCTCTAACCTGGGTACAATCCAACTTCAATAATCCTGCACTTTCATAAGCAAAAACTCAGTGCTCTCATGTCTTCGTCAATTTTAGCAACAATTACTTAAACCCTGTTCCTACATGTGGTGCTTGCCTCTTAAGATAGGTTTCTTTCCTTATTCGTAGTCTGGTTTTACTTTTGCTGACATATGCATTGACGGTGAAATGCAGTTGTCATGGTTTCCTTTCTTTCTTTTTGACACTGATTGGATGGGGAGAGAAGTGTATCATGGTGATCCAAAGGGGGATGATTCTGCAGTGAAACTTTACAATCAAGGTGTCAGAGAAGGTGCTTTTGGTTTGCTATTGAATTCAGTAAGACTCAAAATTGATTTTCATCATTCATTTGTAGCCTGAACTTATCAGGATTTACCATATTTCTGCTTTTTCCCCCCTTGATAGTACCAGTCTACTTCTTGTTGTAATGAAAACGTATATGATGAAATATTAGCTCTCATTCTTTCTCTCTTAACTTCCTTTGTTTCTTTCCTTAGGTGGTTCTTGGCATCAGTTCCTTCTTTATTGAACCAATGTGCAAGCGAATTGGCGCACGGCTCGTGTGGGCTTTGAGTAATGTGATCGTGTTTGCCTGCATGGCAGGCACCGCTATCATCAGTTCCATATCCATCTCAGAACCTTCTGAAGGAGCTGAAGTTGTCACTGGAGGGATTAAAGCAGTTGAAGTGGCGTCTCTTGTTGTATTTGCTATTCTTGGTTTTCCCCTTGCTGTAAGAAGCATACCTTGAGTTAATTGTTCTCATATATGAGTTTTCATGCACTAATCTAATGATGTCGTATTGTAGATTACATATAGTGTTCCCTTTTCTGTCACAGCAGAGTTGACTGCTGATTCTGGTGGTGGCCAAGGTATGTGATCTTGTATTGCCTTTTCCTGTTAAAATTAATCAATTAATTTTCTCATACTCAACATGTTTCCTTATGTAATTCTCCAGGTCTAGCTATAGGAGTTCTTAATCTGGCAATTGTTATTCCGCAGGTAGTTCTACTTTCTTAACTCTCTTCCTGCTCTCTTAAATAGGAATTCAAGGCATTACATATTTTCCCCTACCTTAGAGACCAGATTAGATTGCGTTTGAAGAAAAAAAGTGTAGTGCCATTTTGTAATTATTAGGATGCATATGATTAGTAATTATTACTGGTTGGAGTTTCTTGCTTTTGGAAGATCATTTGGGCATGATCTTTGTATCAGAGAATGCAATAATTCTCTATCTCTCTCTCTCTCTCTCTCTCTCTCTATATATATATATATATATATATGCTATGAACAAAATAGTGGACGATGACCATTGTCTTAACTAATGCTAGAGATATTAATACTGGTTTACAAAATTAGTTCAGAAAAATATATGATAGACTTCTGGAGTAGCATTCAAACAACAAGTGGATCTTATTTGGTATCCAATAAAAGCATGCAACGTGATCATTTAGTAAACAATCTTTCTAAATTTGTCTTTTTATTTATAGCAACCCTCGTGATAAAATTGATGCTGATTTTGTGTGCATCATGTTTTTCCTTTTCAGATGATAGTATCAATAGGAGCGGGTCCATGGGATGCTCTGTTTGGTGGAGGGAACATACCTGCCTTTGTTTTGGCTTCCATTGCTGCTCTTGCAGCTGGTGTAATTGCCGTTCGTAAACTGCCAGACCTTTCGAGTAGTGGGTTCCAGTCATCCGGTTTTCATTTTGGCTGAGGGCAGAAGTGCCCTCCACTCAGTCCGAGACACCCCTTCGAATGTTGATCTCCTGATAGATCAACAGAATGCGTCGCGGCTCCCTCAATAGTGCAAAGAGCAGGTGCACAGCCCAACAGCACACCGTGATTATTTCCAGGGGTTACGCATTTCATATTCAAATTAATTCATTTTTCTCCCACCCGGTAAGAAAGACTTTTACGAAGGTTCTATATCAATTTCTCAATAAAGCTGAGATAGTTACCTTTGAGAAAATTCTAGCAATAGTGAAAATGCCTATGCCTTATTCTTCTGGGGAATTTGTAATATACTTAGATTGTAAATGAGCATATATACGACGAGAGGCTTATACGAGCAGATATCATATCATGACAATTTGGGACTTGCTCGCGGCTTGACACTAATATTTATCAATAATCTGCCCCTTCTCCTCTGTCCTCCCTTTTTTTTGTGCCCCCTGAGTTCTAATCTGTCTTCTTCGCCGTGCTGCTTCGTTTGGTTGGAAACACAAAAAATCGAGTTTCAAGACCTGATTTTTACTTACTCCTCAGGAGGCTTTGCACTCTCGATTTTGGACTAGGAAGTTTTTGTTTAAGACCAGTTATACACGCTTTACTTTTCCCATTTATATAGAGACTTGTGGAATTATGGTTGACAGAGATATAAACAGAGATTGTAATTGACTCTATCCACCGTTGATTTGAGAGAAATGGTTGAAATTTTCTTTACATCCGCGATATATGGTCTGTTTTTTGTCCCATATATAAAAATATAAAAAGTGAAAGCCAAAAAACTAGAAAAACAAGCCATGATAGGGTTCCCCACTAGAGAACTTGGGAGGAGTCCGCAACGAAAAACCTCTCAGCTTCACAACTTGCTCCTGAACAAAGTTTTCGCTCATTTGAATCTGTAAAAGTGAGCAAATCCTCTAACGATAGCTTCCCAATTTCGCCACCCTTGTTATGCACCACCACCCTCCTTTGGGTACATCAACCACTTGTTCCCTGTTCATCGGTGCTAAAGATGCCATGACCCCGTGGCACGTAGCATCAAGTTGAGTGAACTTTCATTCTAATAAACCACTGAGAACACTTGGCTGTCCTACCTAGCATCAAGTGAAGAACTCCGATTCTCACGTACGATGTTAAGGTAAATAACCATGTGTGCAGATGAGATGTATCGAATCTCGATACCCTCATGCACGTGGGAATCGCTATCCCCACCTGTCTGTGGGCACGATGAATTCTCTTCGTATGAATTAGATTCACGAAAGGAATCACCTTCATTCGAAAGGGTGTACGAGTTCTTGGTTGGAAGAGAGACGAGAGAACAATAACGCGATTGTTTATGGAATTCGTCGCAAGATGATACTAATAAAAGAAGGAACGAGCGGTTACATGGAAACCTACAGAATGATAGGTTTTAAGTCGAAAGTACCTTGTAAATTTCTGTTGTAGAGGTGAAATCATAACCAATTCCACCAGTTCATAACCTATCTACCATTGCAAATGATACGGCAAAATAGAAGCAGACGATATCGCTAAATCTGGATTAGACTCATGTGCCTCTTCTTAAGCGAGGTCCAAGCGTTTAAACTCGTTCTTTTCTTTTACTAAGTGATTGGCTCGGTCTCTACTTTTGACAGATACCCCATTTTTTGCTGTTTCTCCCCCACACCAGCTCATCATCTATGATAAGTCATTAGTGCCATCGAAATCCACTGCAACTCCGGGCAGAGCAAAAGGAAAGGAGGGAAAAGGGAAGAAACGACTCTGAACTCATCATACGACCCTTTTGACCATGTATCATCTGCTTCGCTCAGAGGCTTTGGCTCTTTTTTCTCTGTTACACGTTGTTGTTATTGGTTTTGTCAGAAGAAAGAAGGCAAAAAAAAGTAAGACAATGAGAATTAAGAATGGCATGGAGGGATCAGAGGGGAGGGGATGAAGTGGTATGCCCCAGGAGATAGCGAGGCCCTCCCCGTCCCATGAAGTGCATGTATCTTTATCAAAAGGTGTTAAAAAGAAGAGATGGAAGTGATCGGTGTCAGCATTTTTTTCAAAGAGAATGAACAGGTCGCGATTTCTTTTTATCCTCTCTTAGTTTCCCTCCTCGCTGCTGCGATATCCTCTTCTCGTTTGCAGCTGGGTTGCGATATGCTGGTGTATCTTTTGGATGGTCTTGGAATGGATTTTCGTTTTGTTTTGGATGTTGAATGACTGTTTTCTTTTATCAAAGAAACGAACATGGTGCTCATCGAGGGATTTTGGCTTGCATTTCTCGATCGATCGGCTGTTTCGAGCATATTGATCCTTTATATGGAACGCAGTCCAATCGTGATTTGCGAGTGTAGACCACACTCCGAAATGGATCAAGGCCTTTGGCTGGAGTTTTGAGTTAGAGGCATACCTCCAAGCGAACCCTGTCGGACGCGATCGGAAGTAATCTAATTATTCGACTCTTAAGCTATCGACCGGGAATAAATTTACAAGAGGGAACAAAACACATCAAAAGATGAATTCAACTGATAACATTATCTCAAAGATTTGGACGAAGATTAAAATGATCATATGGTTCGCGCGGCTCCATGCCCATGATGATTAGATACATGTTTGCATATAAGAAGGTATTGAGCCAGTCCCTAGAAGAGAAAAACAATAGGGCAAAATATCAAAGAAATAGCTACATGGCAATGATGTAATGGACCATGCATATCAATCAACAGCAAGAATAGATTGGAAAAAAGGATTTTGCTACACGAGGTGGGATCCAAGCGCTGCTTGTCTTGGCGGGAAAAGTAGATAATTTGTTTTGGCCAATAAGGGTTTACAGGTTCATGGCCAAATCTCAAGCTGATATGGGACGATTCTGATATTTTTCCAAGGATGAATCAACACCCTTATAGACAAAAAAATCATTGCCAAACCCTTCGTCTTAATCTCCTAGGGGTCTACAACGATCTCTTATGATGATCTTATTTCAGAATTCTCTTATCTGAATCATTTCTTAAGCGTGTACTTTGAGAAAGTAGCAACTTGTGCCGGGCTTTGGCGAAAATACATTTATTTAGAATCATTTCAAAAAGTTTCATCCACTCTTCGAGTTGCTTCATTTTCTATACAGTCATT
Organism: Lenwebbia sp. NSW1173648; assembly: GCA_029784005.1. NCBI lineage: Eukaryota > Viridiplantae > Streptophyta > Magnoliopsida > Myrtales > Myrtaceae > Lenwebbia > Lenwebbia sp. NSW1173648. Next base: position 7,943,366 of record JARCGZ010000011.1, read on the forward strand.
CGCATTTTTGGACCCTTTAGAAATCATTATTGAGATCAAGAATAAGGTGATGTGCATGTCAGTTTAGTCATTTAACCCTTTGCTTTATTTCTTGAGGTTGTTTATTCTTTAAGCACTCGACCCTTGATTCAAGCAAAGAATGGAGAGATAATATCATCTCGTTTAGATTGCCCTCCACTGTTTTCCCGCACAGAAAGGTTAATATCAGCAACAGTCAGTTTGTTTGAAAACCAAGTACATTGAAGCAATGATAACAACGAGATCTAGTCATCCATCACAAAGGGAGATTAGATGGAAAAAAGAAAACCAAGTGATGACAATATGAATGGAGCATAGGATTCCCCAAAGCTTTCTCTTTTATGAGAGCGTGGCTTTTTGCAGAAAAGATGGAGGAAAATGTGAGAGAGAGAGAGAGAGAGAGAGAGAGAGAGAGAGAGAGAGAGAGAGACCTAAAACCTTTGTCAAGAAAAGTTGCCCTAGTATCTAAAAGAGAACCCACAAAGGAATTAGGAATCCCAAGCAAAGAGAGACTCCAACACCCACACATCAAGTTAAAAAATTGATATGGTGTTATCTTTTGTCACATAAGCTCCAAAGTTCATTTCTTTCCACACGTGGGGCCTTTTCTCCCTTGTTCTTTTTAGGGTTTCTTTCTACTTGCTTTTTATTTATTTATTTATTTACATGGGATCAAAGGAATAGTTTTTTCAAGCCCTCAAAGCATAGGTGTGTTGTAAGGAAAGAAGATAGCCATTGTCACCCCACATACCTAAAAGGAAAATGCAAAAGGAGAAGACACGGAGAGCAAAGATCGTTTGCGGTGTACTGTGTATTTAAAATAATATTTCTCCGTCTCATTCACACCTATTTTTTTTGTGACTGCGACTGCGACTGCGAGGGAGCTCGAAGTTAATCACGCTATAAGCTATAATGAAAGTAGAGCTCTTCCCGGCTTCATCTAAAATAGAACTTGAAATAGATCTCAATATACCACCAGACTCGAAAATTACTCGCAAATTTAGACTCAAGTCCCGCACTAGTGACTATTACATATCAAAGTAGAGTGACAAATATAGATGCATTTTAAGGCAAGGTGAGAATATGACGATAAATAGAAAATGACCTATTTTGGTGTCATTCGATGTTGCATGGAATATAGTCTTTCCATAAGCACAACAAGAGATAAATATTGTGAAATGAGGTCTGAATGGGATAGAACTAACTTAATATAATTAAGCTTGCAAGCCTTCCAATCCATTCATCTTGTAAATTTATGTAGGCTTCTATCAAAATAGGAGCTACCAATTCAAACTATCCCAAGTCCACGATATGAAGTTTATAAATTAAACTAACATGGAGCCAAAAACCAACATTGTATAAACCCAAAACTTTCAATTCTCATTGCTAACCAGATGTGCCAAAATTGCAATACGATTGGCGTTTGAAGGGAAAACAAATGTCCCAAACCCTAAAGGAGCGTAGAATAGAAAGTGGTGCACGACTCTTTCTATGTTGCACATCAAGCTTTGCTTTTTGTAGGGCAAATCATGCTCTCTTTTTCAGCCTTCTTTTCCGACCATTCTTGTCCACTTTCCTTTTGGCCAATGTCCCTGATTTTAGTGAAAAAGGATATGATTAGGGAGCGCAAAACAAGCCCCATTGCGGGACCCCTTCTGTTTGATAAGAAAGGCTTGGTTGGACCTGTTTTGCGTTGCTAATCTAATTGCCACGTGAAAGCGAATGCACTAACAACAAGACAAATTGATTATTTGCTTAAGCACATAACCTAGACAAGGTTTTTGTTGAGAAGTCCAATGTCGGATAATTGGTGTGGTGTTGAGCAGTTAATATATAATAGTTGGTTCATAACTCATTGATTTAAGTTTTTGAGTGACGGTGGATCCAACTGGATATGTTGACAGGATCGGACATGGGCTCCCTCTTGGCAATCTCCCCACCTAAAGGAATCAGACTTCTGCTGCGCACTCCCAACAATTTTCGCATTGTTATTTCAAATGAAAATAGGCAAAGCTCGCCTGCTAAAGTTGGGGAGAACGGCCGGTAATTGACTAGGGCAAAGTATACTTTGAGTTTTCCTTTTCTTTTCTATAAGTAAAATGAAATGAAATAAAATAAAGTGCACACTTTGATTTCTCTTTCTTTTGCGGCCCAATGCATAATCTGAAATTTGAACGCATCATTTTTAATGATAAGGAGAGGTCACTTGGATTATAGTTTCTAAAAGAAAAATGGTACTTTAGTACAATGTTATAATTTATAAAAGGCCCCATGAACCGCATTGCTATGCTTTTCAAAGCTAAATTAATCGGTGGCGCATGTTTTCTTTCCATTTTATTTTCGTTACACTATTGTTTTCCCCTCTCTCCATATATGTCTTATCCTTCTACGCGTTTCTCTTATATCTTTTTGACTTGTTCTTGATGGAAGCATAGTGATGTGTAATTCAATTGAACTATATTCAAAGAATTTTCTTTTATTTTCTATTTTTTTTGGGGGGCAAAATGAAGAAGAATTTATGGGAAAACACTACATTACGAAATGTTATTATTATAGATACTTCCATAAGATTTTCTCATGGTCAAGTCGAACAACGGAGAGATGTCCATAGCATTTGAACAGTCGAGTTCATTAGATGGAGCATTCCATAAACAGAAACTTAACATAAAGAGTTTATGCGAAAGATAATGTGTTATGGGTGAGATGACCTTTTTCAACTCATTGGAACATCTTTATTGGCCATATATATGACATGTTACTCATATCAATATTGGTGTTTATTAATATTTAGGCGTGTACTTTTCAAGCACATTCTAAGCTTGAAAAGTATGTTTACATATATATAATGAAGAGGGATGACGACATAAATGGTCTATCAACTTTGGCCCAATGTGCAATGTTGTCCCTAAACTTTAGCCTAATGTATAATGTCGTCTCTGAACTTCTAATTTGTTTATTGTAACCCGTGGACTTTTGTTACATGTTCAGTTTAGTCCTTGAACTGTATGAAAACGTTCAAAGCCGTCATTCCATTAATTCAAGTTCAATGACAATATTGAATATTATCATACCCTCCAGGGACTAATCCAAGGACTGCATTGAACAAATTAAAAATTCAGGACGACATTGCATATTGAGCCAAAGTTCATGGGCCACATTGAACAAATTTAAAGTTCATGAACCACATTTCACATTAAGCCAAAGTTCATGGACCATCTATGTCATTTACCCTAACTAGGGATACATTTCTATGACACGTTATGGATGTTGTATAATTCTTTTAGTCAAACAAGCACATCCTAAACTTGAAAGGCATATTTACGTGTTTACAATTAGGAATAAATTGGAACGGCATGTTATGAATGTCGTATAAGTCTTTTAGTTAGCATGTCGAATTTTAGACTTAACATCATCAATATACATGTCAATGTGTCGTGTAGATGGAAACTCGTGGGCAAATAAACCTCCTAATTATGGTTTTGAGGAGAACTCTAATGTTCTGACTGAAAAAAAAAGGAGAAGTTTAGTGGTGGTTTTAGACCAATACCTCCGCATGAAAAGAGTTTAGTTCATTTTATTGTAAAGTTATCGAATTGGCATGTCCCTGCCAAGGCAATTCCATCAAATAAAAGTGTGTGCGTGGCAAGTGCGTTTTATACTTATTTTTCTGGATTAGTGGTCAAATGGTGTCAAGACTAATTTTCGCGCGTCTAGATCCACCTCTGCTAGCGATTTTTAGGGCGCACTCCTCCTCCTCATCGATCCAGCGAATCCATGATTTCGGTTTTTGGGGTGCTGCCAAACATGACTTGAACTCGAGACCATCCAAAGAGAAGTGAATTTTTCTAATTATCTAAATTAAAACACCTTTGGTTTATACGCAAATCCGAAACGACACCATTTTGGTGGGGGTGGAGAAGGTGAATTGCTAGCCTAGCCCCACCAAAATGGGTGTTCAATCTAGAAAAGGGAAGGTGTTTTTTTCTAGTCCCTTTATTTGGAGGGAGAGGAAATAAATATACATGAAAAGAATAAGATGAAATGAGAGTAGAGTCCGTGAGAGGGAGGGGGAGACACGTGGCGGCGTGCAAGTGGGTGGGAGGACGCTCTCGTTGGGGCATGGTGAGTTCATGAAAAGAAGATGAAAAGGTCCCCACACCACACTAATCTTTATCATCCATCAATCTCTTTCGGAACTTGGGCCTCCCCTCCCATCATACTTCCTTCCCTTTCTTTTTTATTTTTGTTTTTTGGGTGACATTATTACATGCTCTAAGAACTCAAACCATATTGGCCACACACACCTCTCTCTCTCTATCTCTCTAAATGTACATATCTTGATTGAGTAGTGACCATATCCAAATGATATTATGACACCTCGTTCATTTAAATTGTTCGCAAAATTATAATTAAACTGTTGAGTATGTCTTGAATTCTGTCTCCATATCCTACCGGAATCGAAATTTATGGCGACCCGACTTGAGAAATAAAATAGAGGTTTAGTATTGGTAGCGGAGGGCTTGGGCCCTTAGGTTTTAAATTAGAAACGGAGAAAATCCTGAGGTTTTGCGAGCCACCTTTTGTAATCCTTGAATTTTCATAATGAATTTTTGCTTCTCCTCTCCACATGGTTTTTCTCGGAAGGGCTTTTTCATGTAAATTTGTGTAGTCTTTTATTCTTCTCAATTTTAATTTCGTTGTAGTTTCCATATTGGTTATAACATAAACCCAAAAATAAAATAAAATTATGTGATGACATCATCACAAGAAGTTATACATGATAGAGTCATAATCGATTTATAATTAAGACCCACGTTTTCACTTTTCCGTATACTTCAATCAAAATGATCTGTCATGCTCTAGCATTACTAAAATTGTGTTGGTAAATTTCCAAATATTTCCGAACGAGAGCTCCCCGCGCGGGCACATATATATGTAAATATATGCTGCGAACATATGAATAAAATAGCTAGATTATCATATATTAGTACATCATGTTTATTGATGTCCCTGACCATCGCGATCGTGTTGCTAATGTTGCAATTGGCTTAACAGTTTAATAAATGCACCAGTCCCCTAATGAGGGTCCCTTTTAGGAAAATAAATAAATAAACAAAGAAATAAAAAACATTAAAAAAATTGTCCACGTCAGCGTCGGCCGACCAATAGGACTAAATTGACACAAAAGCAAAAGGTTTAGGGCTCAATTGGCAAAAAAAAAAAAAAAGGTTTAAGACTGAATTTGCACAATTACAATAGTTTCAAGACTTTTGTGATAGTCTTTCCCTCTTTCGTTGTACAACGTTAGAAATTCTGAATTTGCCACTCCTCGGACAAGTTGATTGAGGTTGCTTGTTTGGATTCATTATTACATCTCTTTATTTGTATATAAAGGGCCGACTCTAGGACATGATGCGTTTGGATTGAGGTTTTCACTGCCCAACATTGCAAATCTTTAGAAAGCATTTGATATATTTTACAAGTTATTTGCGGTTGAATATCGTATCTATATGTGTGTGTGTGTGATGATTGATATCGCGAGGAGCAAAAGATGACAATGATCATACACGATAAATGCTTTATTTATCTATGCATCCACTACTCATTCATAGTGTCACGAGCAAAGAGATGTTATATGCTAAGTAGGACAACATTGAAGCCCCCATCTCAAGGGCTTCATGGAATGTTTTGTTCCGGTGATTGAAACGTTTCAAAAGTTATATATATATATATATATAAAACACACACACACACACAATTATATATTTATATATATATATATATATATGTCCTTTTTCTACTATTTACTTTAGGCCCCCTATGGAGATGGAGGTATGGAATTCAATGGGAAAAATCATTACCTCCGCGACAATTGTCAAAGACCCAATGGAGATAACGCGGTTTTGAAGAGAGAGCACCACCTCGTCCCACACACACATGCCAAATCTATCTATATATTAAATCCTATCACTTACAATGTTCATGTATCTCACACTCAATCAACAGCCTAACTTTGACAAATGCTTTGCCCCAATGGATGTGCAAAAAAGGAGAGGGAATCTCGGATTTTCTTTTTGAAAATGAGAGTTCGTGGGGGTCACTATTTTCTTTTCTTTTTTCCTTTTTGGGTCCTTGTGGGTTTTTATTGAAGAAAAAAAAAGGAGGATGATGAAGTGGGGCAGCGAAAAATTACAACTTTATGAAGAAAGGGGATCCCACAAGGTTGGTCTTATTCAGGATCGTCTTGATCTTTGATGGCTGCTTGTGGGACAAAGCATCATCGACCCCCCTAGCTTCCCTCACCTAATCTCTATAGTTCCAATCCTCAACTTGCCCCTTTCTCTTTTCCATTTTAAATCAATGTTTTTAGTCCTTTCCTTGACTAATTTCATTCCCTCCAAAGAAAACCCTACCATATGCTCATTCACATTTTGTCCATCTTCACCATGCTAGCACCTAAAACCTACCGGTCCGGCTCGTGATTATCGCTCCCTTTTTTTTTTCTCGTGGGGGGAGATGTGTATTTCGACGATCAACGGTTTTATCCAGATGAAATCAGAGAGTTTCGTAAAAGCGATGATCCAAAGCACAATTCAAGTCAGTAATAAATTCCTATATGCGGTTAAGAGAGGCTTCCTATCGAATTTATTTTTAATCAAGATTTCGAATTGGCTAACCATCATTGACTAAATGCAAACAGTACAGTGCATAGTTCTTTTTTTGCCGCTCTCCCTATGTCATTAAGTTTCTGCAATTTTTTTTGTCTTTCTTTTTTTTCTGTCTATTTCGCATAATAGGCGGGAAATTCACTACCAAGAAAGAGACCATGAAGACGGCCACTTTGTCCAGTCTCTTGTGGAGGGAGGGCTCCATCATTTCCGGATTCAAAAGACAAAGGTTTGGAGAGAAGACTGGTAGTTGCCCTCCTGTTTCCACGTGGCATCCAACTGGTGAGTCCAGGTGGCATGGCCAAATTAGTGTGTCATAATTCATTCGGTACGAAAAGAGACGTGAAAAGACAAGACGAAGCCGTAGGGTTAATATGTAATGTGCATCCAAAACCCCGAGAACTACGCATGAAGCTTATAAATATCTTAAAGAGAACGTTTAAGACCGACAAAAATATACAGATTTTTCGTGGATTTAATATTGATTATTCGAAGGTACTATGGTCGGCTGATTCAAATCTATTGATAAACATGTTTAATAGTTCGGATAATTAACGTTATGTTGAGTTAGGTTTATGTCACCTCATGGAGAGGATTCTCGCTTCTTGTTTCCATCCTCCCTTCTTTCTTTAATCATCTTCTTTCAAAGCTTCGACTTTTCTCTTGTTTGTCTGTTATCGTAGGGCAGGCATGAAGTCTAATATAGATGGACAATAAGTCAATAACTCCACATTTTCTTGCACTAGAGGGAAGAGAATGAAGCCGTAATGGAAGATGTGTGGTTTTTGCTCTTGCATAATGAAGACCATATAAAACCCGAGGGCCTCTTTAGGTGTACTTATTAGCTACTTCTGACTTCGAGCCGCGACTTCCTCTCCCGAAAACAAAAACAGAAAAAAAATATGATTTGAAATTTATAAAAATTACGAGAAAATCATGCACAAATTCTACATATGTTCACTTTTGAATACTTGGAAAGGTTTTCGGTACCTCGAAATTAATAAAGGTCAAGATGGATTTCGCGACATTAATAGGAAAAAAGAAGAAGTCAAAACCTTAAGTAGAAATCGCTCCAAGAATACCCAAATTCCTTAAAGAAGATCAGTCGAATTGAATCCTATTTCTCATAAACACGAAGCACATTTGATTAGGGTTCCTGGCCGTTAGCCATAAATGCTGACTAGCGAGTGCTAATGGCTAAATCACTAGGACTTCTTTTGAACTGATTTTGTACCGCATCTTTTTTTGACATTTAGTGTTGTTTTATGCAACCCACTTTTCTGTTCTATTTTTGACAATGTTAAGTTGTCTTTGACTTTCCTATTCTCCATGAAGGAAATGATTTTGAAGATTTTTTATCTGATCAATGTTGTGAAATATTAAACTGATAACAAGCGTGGTTGAATATTTAATGTTGTAGTACTCTCGATTTTGACCTAGATTGTAGTGCAAAAGTTGTACATTTACTCATTTAGGATGTGGATGAGAGGAGAGAGAGAGAGAGAGAGAGAGATAAAATTGGGGCGATTACGATTTAGCGTCAAATTCCAACTCACGAAATATGGCCATGAGTTCGTATTTGAGTTTGGGTTAGAGCCCCTCTACCTTAGTATTTATCCGGTTGTGGGGGCGATGTGGACTTATCATAATTCGATGAGATTCGTCTCATTTCTTAAGGGTTAGGCACAATGACGACATGTTATATAAAAAATAGCACTAAGCACGCTTAGTTTGTTTATGATCAAAACCATCCAAAGGTTATTTATGATCAAAACCACGAAATGTTTTTAATTGATTGTGATTTGATTGAATATGGTTCGATTATTTAGATTCGCTTGCACTTTGCAGAAGCGGTTATTGATATCTGTCTCGCCCGAGATGGTAGAATATAAATATTAAATCATCTCTTCACCTAACAATAGAGATGTTCTGAGTTCAAATCTTTCTGGGCCCCATTTATCTCCCCAGTTAAATATGTTCACGTCTAGTATTAGGCAAAAAGACTTTTTGAAAAACGATCACTCAAAATACAAAAAAGAGAAGGGAGAAGTACACTAGAAGTGTTTCGACCAAAAAAAAAAAAGTACACTAGAAGTGCCAAACGTTGAAAAACGACCAGTTAAGTGAAGTTCAACTTCACTTAAGTGCCAACTATGATTTGCTTGGCTAGAAATCCGACGTGGCATTTTTGGCTCGCGAGGTCAAGTCAACAATAAAAAAGATAAAAGTTAAAAAAAAATACATAATTAATAAGCTTAAAATAAAAAATTTAAAATTAAGCTAAAATTAAAAGAAAACAACATGCGGCGAGGGGCGGGGGTAGCCCTTGCCGTCGTTGCACCACCATCACCGAGCCCCGAATAGGGGCCGGCGACCCCAGTCGGCTATCCCCCACCCTTGCTGGACAGCCCTCGCTGCCTTTGCAACTCTCTATTTTCCTTTTTTTTCAGCTTTTTTTTTTCAAATTTAATTTAATTTATAAATATTTTTAGCTTGTTTTTAATATTAAAAATTCACGTGAACTGTATTTTTCAAAAAAATTGCCACGTCAGCGCCGGCAGACAATTGAGTCCTAAAATTGCCACATGTAGGACTCAATTGAAAAAAAAATTAGGACTGAATTGACACAATTACAATAAATTTAAGACATTTATGATAATTTTTCCTCAAAAGAACTAACGCACGAGCTGTAATTTTGAGTGCGTGAACACCTTTTGAACACTGACCCAATAAATTCCTTAGACTCACCTTCGTGAGTGCAACAAGACGATGCTAAAGCTATAGTACTTAAATTTCATCTTCTTCTTTGTTCTCTGTCGTGACTTATATAAGCGATGGATGACAAATTACACAAACAAGGTAGACATTGGGCAGTGGATCAACGACGACTGTTGCTTGCTGCAAGAAAAGGGTCCACACACCCATGACCCATCTGCTGCTGCTGCTGCTGGCAGCTGCAGAGAGAGAGAGAGAGAGAGAGAGAGAGAGGGGCAACGGACCATCGTTTTCGCAGGAGTAAATAAGGAAGCTGCTCGGTTGTCGTGATCTTGAGAATTTTTTTAAACCCAAAACCAGTACAAGGGTGATCCAATGAATGGTCGATGCAGAAGCTCTCGAACTCTGCTCACCAGTCAGCAACAACGTCACGTACCCTTTATAACCAGAACAATTTTCAAACTACTCCTTCCTTCATTGACATGACCCCCCCACTTCTCTCAGCTCCCTCACTGTTTATCTTTTGTATCCTCCAAGAGCGATCGCGATTGATTTTCAAATGTGGGTGTCGATATCTCTTCTGTAAGCTGTAAATTGCTCCTGAACAATCGCAGATCTTTGTTCCAAAAATGCGAAATATACTGGTCGTTTGATCTTATCCGACATACGCAGTCGGAATGATCTGTGTATACGGGATTAATCGAGCCAAAAGGTTCGTGGATACCGTATTATAAGGAAGAAGAAATACTCGCTGTATAGTATTTTCTAATTTCCTATTTCCACTCGTTGCATGTGGGTGTGGTCGTGGTCATTTGCGCCACCATCCATGAGGATGACCGACGACCATTAATTATCTTTTCTCGTGGGTTTCAGCGTTTCATTCAAATCCCCTCCACGCCCGCGCACTAACCCAAGAAACCGTTGATCCAAATTAATATTTTTCTAACACTCTGCCCTGTGGCTGGCCTCTTCCTCTGACAGAGAGTAAGAGAGAGAGAGAGAGAGAGATTCAAATGGTTCTTGTTTCTAGAGAGAGAGAGAGTGAGAGAGAGTGAAAATCAATACTTTGACAGATCATCATCATTCAGGTTCAGCCCCATTTGCATTCTCCTTTTATTTTCCCGAATCTACACTCATCTACTCTCTCGCTCTCTCTCTCTTTCTCTATCTCTTATTCGTTTTATAAGAGGATCTGACCATCACGGCACAGGCTTTGGTACTTTAGAATAAGAAACCACTATTTCTGCAGATTCTTCTTGCTCTTTGTATTCCTACATTCATACATACTCATCACTCCGCTACATCGAAAACTTTGATTCCTTCCTTTTCCTCCTCCTCATTCTTGAGGGTGTCATTGACGTCTCTGTCATTCCTCGAATCCCGAAAATTTTGAAAACCCATCAGAGAGATTAAACAGCAGCATTTGCCATTTCGATCCAATCACAGTTTCCACATATCAAAAACAGCCCTTCCATTTACGGTCTGAGCTAAAGCAAAGCATTCTCTTTTACCAAAATCTTTGCATCCCACTTTTTCTCTGAGAGAGAACATGTTGTCTGATCAAAGGTGAATCGAAAAGTTGCAAACTTTAGAATCCGAGGCATCTGGGTGTGTGTGGATTACAGAGTTTTATGGTTCATGCGAAGTGAGCTTTTGTCTTAGTCCCGTTTGAACTGAACAGTGACCGATAAAGTTTGTTGAACGGAAAGGGTGCATTTTTTTTAATGCAGGGTCATTGTTATGAATCACGACACTGTGAGATTGAGTTTGGTCTCTATAAAGAGAGGAGCGTCAAAGAAAACATAGAATAAGGACTGAGTGGTACAGAGAAATAGCGATGCAGGATACGAAGAAGACGATTGACACTGAAGATTCGAAGAAGAAAGAGAGGCATATCGTGACTTGGTCTCAAGAGGTAATTTTTCTTCTTAATTCCTTAGCTCATGCTTTATTTTATCCTATTTTCTTTTTCTTTCTTTTATCTTGCCCCCGCTCCTTGATTGGATTGAAGAAGTTTTGAATTGATTTGATTTGAGAGATGACGACTTTCTAAGGTGGGAAATTTCGTGGGCTGCAGGAGGATGATATACTCCGTGAGCAAATCGGTATTCATGGAACTGAGAAGTACGAGTTTTGCTTCGTCTTTTTATGCTTGCTCGTATTGAGTATTTGCATCACTTGATGATTGGGATTTTGTTCTTGGTATAGCTGGTCGATTATCGCATCAAAGTTCAAGGATAAAACGACCAGACAATGCAGAAGGAGGTCAGATTTGATGCATAATGTTCTGTTCTTAATCTTACTCCTGCTCTAATTTGATCCTTTGTATAAGTATACTAAGATCTTATTCATGTTATTGCAGATGGTACACATATTTGAATTCTGACTTCAAGAAAGGGGGTTGGTCACCCGAGGAAGATATGCTATTATGTGAGGTAGGAAACCAAATCTACTTGGATGTGAATGGTGTTTAGTGTTTGAAGTCTCTGAAAATACCGGTCTTCAATCATACGACCGAGATCATTGGACAAGAAATGAGTTGGCGACACGAGCAACGTGTGGTTTTCATCTGAATACTCACTTGTGCTTGGTAATAGCATGGCCAGCACGAAAATATCCTATTTTTCAGTAGAGGGATCAATAAATTAGACAACCATTCTATTTCTCTTGGAAGTTCATAGAAAAATAACCAGAATTATGGGAGTGTGAACCCTCCCAGTTGATGCGGTTTTGCTCGTGTTCAGGCGCAGAAGATTTTCGGCAACAGATGGACAGAAATAGCAAAGGTGGTTTCAGGCAGGTATACTATATGTTCTTCACTTTGTTGCACCAGAAGATGCATTCTCCCGCTCTGCGTCAATTTGATTGCTCCTAATTATGCAGAACTGACAATGCCGTAAAAAATCGCTTCACAACCTTGTGTAAGAAAAGAGCGAAGTACGAAGCCTTAGCGAAAGAGAATAACATCAACCTGAACAGCAAACGGGTCATCTCACACAATCCATCAAGTGTAGATGGAACAGCAGAATCTGCAGCACCGGCTAAGAGGATGAGGTAATGCTAGATAGGACGCATGAAGATTTACACTGGGCTCATGAACTTTTATGTTTATTCTTTCTTCTGTTTTTTATTGGGTAGAAACCTCTTCTATGCCGTAACATGCTTCTGGGTTTATCTCAGGAGGGCTCATATTCAGAATACAGCGGAAGATTGCAACTTGAAAGACAGATTACATATACAATGTGGAATCACATATAGTCAGCAACAAAGAGCTCCCTTTTCCATATTGGTGCAAAATTTTCGCACTAACAACTCACCACCCCAGCAATACGAAAGCAACCAAAAGGAAGCCACCGATGATGGTAACTATCACCCAACAAATTTCTGTCATTTTAAGCATGTTGCTTAAACGGACATGACAAGCGATTTTAGTACATGATCCTTTGAAAAGACCATCATCTTTAATATAGCAAATGAGATAAAAAAAAATATGACATGCGAATTCAATGCATGATTCTTAGGAAAGACCATCTTTAATTCAGTCAAACGAGACTGTTTTTATGAAAACTTTGGTCATTAGTCGAGCCACTAGTTGAACTTGTTTGTTAAAACCACAAATGCCAAGGTTGCATTCCTCTCTCATCTTTGAGCAGCTCATGGTACCAAAGTCCAAGGAACGTTTCTCAAAAAGGATGATCCAAAAGTTACTGCTCTGGTTCAACAAGCCGAACTGCTCAGTTCCCTTGCGCTGAAAGTCAATGCAGATAACATGGAACAGAGTCTTGAAAGTGCTTGGAAGGTGAGTACATTACGTTCGTTTGGTGTTTTTGGCGAGATCACTGATGGCAGTTAGTTTAACTGGCTAGAGTAAGCCTGATGGATGAAGTTCAGTAATTCAGTAGATCAAACTCTTCCCCAAAGAACATCTTTTTTCAATTGAATGACCACCTTCTGATCCTTTTAAGATTAGATCAGTTGCCATAAAAGTGATGCTGGTAAATGCAGGAAGGCTGCTCAATCATACTTGGTTACTGAAATTACCCCATCTAGTCAAGAAAAATACTGTCCTTTTTCTGCATATTATCACTGATTTTCAGGAGTTGTGGAACTCAGGTTCTCCAGGAATTTTTGAGCCACAAGAAGGATGCTGATATACTCCAAGATTGCGTCACTGACACTGATCTCCAATTCGAAGATTTCAAAGTCATGGTGGAGGACATCAGGAGCAGCAATGAGGGAAGCCAAACATCTTGGAGGTAATCAATGTCGATATGGACTATCGAAAGTTTAAGAACTGTGGAACACTCAACTTTTCTCTCTGCTCCAAACACTGCCTAATAGTACTTGTATTGCAGGCAACCCGATCTGTGTGAGGAGTCTCCAGCCAGCTCAGAGTATAGCACAGCTTCTACTATTTCAACTCATCCTGTTTATGATAAAGCGGAAGAACCTCAAGCTGAAGAAGTTGCACTGCATAAAGTTATTGAAACTGAACTACAAACTAACCATTCTGATGAACAATGTGTAGTTGATGACTGCTGCAAAGGGATTCTTTCCAGCTCAGTCACTCATGGAGGTTGTTTGCTCCGCAAAAACCTGGATCTTTTCTTGTGTAGGTTACTATTCTGCTTTAGATTTAGCTGACAAGACCATTGATCTTTCTGTATCAGGTAGTTTCCAATCTTGTGACGAGCACATAACCACCGCTGGAGTTGTTTCTGTCTCCTCAAATACAGAATGTAGCTCTCCTGTTCATGTAACTCCACTGTTCAGATCCTTAGCAGCAGGAATTCCCACACCAAAATTTTCAGAAAGTGTAAGTTCCCTTTCAACGAATTTTTGCTGATTTAAATCCACGATCAAATTTCAGCATCTTAGGAAGTTCACTGAATGCACTATACCTTTGATAACCATGAAAGGAGGTGGACTGATAAAGGAAATCTCAGTTCTGGAATATTTCCATGAATTTCGATAGCTTCGAATTCGCAGGATCTCAGACCATGCTTTCATTCGAGCCTACCGACACTCATGTATAAAGAATATATGCAGTAAAGGAAATTCTATCCATATTCTTCTTGGTGCTCTATGTTCCGACTGCATCAGGTGCCAAAAGAGTGTAAGTCGAAAATGTGGTACTAAGGGCAAAGGGCTGGAACACCCCCTCATGTCTCGACGGATTAGAGAATGAGAAATGAACAGAGCTCGGAGAAAATCTGGTTATGAAAGGAGGTTTTCTGACCTTATCACTTTGAAGGGAATTATATTTCGAGTGAGTGAGAGAGAGAGAGAGAGAGAGAGCAGAGGGGGTTATCCATCCTGAGAATAGAACTCATGTCTGCTTAGAAACAGTATAATCCACATGAAGGCTAGCAGAACTGAACTATCACAGTTCCTACACAGGATACTTAAGATCACAATGTTGAAAACGCTTCTTTGTTCCATGGGTGCCTCCGAGTTTTCCTGAATAGGAGACCGAGAGAGAGAGAGAGAGAGAGAGAGAGAGAGAGAGAGAGAGAGAGAGCAGAGGGGATCATCCATCCTGAGAATAGAACTCATGTCTGCTTAGAAACAGTATAATCCACATTAAGGCTAGCAGAACTGAGCTATCACAGTTCCTACACAGGATACTTAAGATCACATTATTGAAAATGCTTCTTTGTTCCATGGGTGCCTTCGACTTTCCCTGACTAGAATATCTACATGGCATGCATCAATGGACCAAATTTTCTTAAATCTTTCTTAAGTGACTCTGATATGTTGAAACAAGCACTGTTTTAGAGGTAATGAACTGGACTAGATTTTTGTCCAAAAAAAAAAGAACCGGACTAGATCACCATCAGGACAAAACTGCTCTCTCATTTCCACATAACTTTAGATAGGTATTGAATAGTTGATGCCTTATAATTTTTACATGAAAGCGGGAGCACTAGTTTTTATCTCGTGCCTGGAGAAGAATATTCTCCGCCAATTCGGCCAATCCTTGGTTTTAGTTGATGCCAGCTGTCTAAATGTCAATGAGCATTCACAAGGAGCTCAGTAAAAGGTTGAATGGATCCCCAATTGTTCCTAGACCAGCTTCTAAGTGCGAATCCACAGTTATGTAAACCGGAATAGAAACAGATAGGAAATTTTTCCCTAAATCCCAAAAGAAGTAGATTCTTCTGAACAGCTCCATTCCCCATGCTGCCTCTATGTCTGCAAGAGATGGTGAGTCAAGCATAACTCTCCCCCTCCCTTCCCAAGACAAAGTAAATGATAGAAAAGATAAAATCAGGAAGAAGGAAAGACAAAAATGTGTTTATTGCTTGTTATGTGTGATGCTTTCTACAGGTGAAGATTGCTCATTAGGCTTTAGAGTTGATGTGTCATGCTTTCTACATGTAAAGATTGCTCATTAGGCTTTAGAGTTGATATGTTCCTGTTACATTCCAACTTCAGCTTTCCATAACCAGTTCATTTGCATAGCCTATTTGCTAAGATGGTGCAAGGCTAAATGCTTATTTGGGTTTCCTTTTTCAGGAGAGACACTTCCTTCTGAAAACGTTCGGCATGGATTCGCTTCCTACATCTCCTCCAACTAATTCGGCTTATCAGCCGCCCTGCAAAAGAGCTCTCCTCCAGAGTCTGTGACCGACCATGTTAATCCAACTTCAGTAACCAGAGTTCTAAACACACCCCCGACATCTTTTTGTTTTGCTTGGCTGATCCCGCCTATAGTAAGTTTTCTAGTCCTGGTCAAGATCCAATTTTTTTTCCCAATGCAGCCACTCGATGCCTGAAGTTTTACAAAAAAAGGCATATTGAGTCTGCATTTGAAGGCCCCCCTACTTTGGGATCCAGAATGTTATGGCACATTCTGCAATCCTGACAGATTGAGAGCTTGTCGGAAGTCACGACCAGTGACCAAGTGTGCTTTTAGAAGCGTGTCATTCCCTTTGTGATTTCTTGTTTCCCTCTGCCAAATGTTGTTTCAAGGTGAAACAACTCCTATTCAGTTTCTTCTGTCGATTTTTGGTTTGTACAGAACCTGCTACATAAATCCTCATAGCCAGAGTGTAATTATGCATCGGCAAATCGCCCACAGCCTACCTACAATAGACAATCAGAATCTGAAAAATAGAGAACCAAGAAAAGAAAAGAAAAAAAAAAGGAAAAAGAAAGGAGGAACCATCAGTCCATGGGGACTCCTGTTTGATTTTATTTTTTGGCCCCAACATTTGTGGTGTGCATATCATATAGGACAATCTTTTTGGCCTTAGTATTTGGTTTCTGATGTAATGATACTTACTGAGATTGGAGTGGAAATATGATACGGTCTTTGGTGTGCTAATCTTCTTTCTTTTCCTATTCGACACATGGAAATGCTATGCACGATCAAGATTAGGCCAATGTCGTCCTACAGAAGAAGGTAAGGATCAGCTAAATGGAAAAAAACATGAGAAATGATCGAGTCAGCTTCTTTGAAGAAGGTCGATAAGGAAGGATTAGAAAGGAAATTTGCCCAAGAACTGCAACAAACCACAAACCTGTTCATCTCAATCACATGAACAAGTCAGGCAACTGATTAACAGAGAATTAGCATATACCCGAGAAGAGAGAAACTCTGTCCGACTGCTTCGCCTTTGGCATTTCCTCTATCTGCTATCACCTCAGAGCAGACAGAATTCTGGGGGAAGAAGGGCTTTTAAGGATTCGGTTTGGCGTTGAGTTTTGCTTGAACTTTGAATTGTGATGGAGGGATCTGTATGGTGGTGTTCCGGCAATAATCATGTCCCGTTTTACTTAAAAAGATTGGTGTAAAGGTCAAAAAGGGAGAGGAGGGGACCTCACTACAGAATGATGAAGCGCATTCATTGCTCATGATGAACTATTAAAAAGAAAAAGGGTGATATTGTTTGACCATCTCCATCAATCATGTGCCACATTCCTGATTTGTTGTTCTGGAAACAAAAGATGAAGTTCTTTGCCCAGACTCGATCTAAAAAGTTCATTTGTTGGACAAATGCCATGCAGTACGATTTGGGTTCGCTTGTCATACTCTTCTTAGGAGATTAATGATTCATGTCATGGATAGCATAAATCTCTTCTTCACTCTGAAGATTTTTAAGTTTTTTTCTGCCCTCAAATAAAGTAACTTCATGTTTATATGACGATTTAATCAGGTCACGTGATTCACTAGTGATGTCACAAGTTAACAACCAATATTTCACAAAATTACAAGTGCAGATCCATGGAAAAGTTATGCTAGCAAGGGCCAGAGAACGTTCCGATAAGTGAACAAGTCATAGTGAGCACGGAGCAAAAGGAAAAGCCAATTCTGAAGACAAAACTCTCTCCTCCTTGTAAAAATATCTGATGAATATTACATTGATCAATATGCTACCGGTTGCCTAAATTTGAAACTACCGGACCTTCAGGTCACAATTATACAACTGAAAAAGTAAGTTGTAAATAGGGAGGCGCAGGAAGAGCTAATTATAAAGGCCAGGAGTCGTCACATGGCCTTCCTCTTCTTCTGCATCCTCTGCAATTTCCTCCATTTGAGGAAGATCTGGTATGACAATCCAGAGAAGACCATGACAACACAACCCCATTGTTTGGTTGACAAGGGGTTGCCGCTTAATACCGAGGACACAACTATGCTCACGAACTTGCGGGTAGTGGTGATGGTGGTGTTAGCGAGGGAGCCAAATCGGCTAATGGTTAGGAAAATAAAATTCTGACCCACTGCACCGCAGAGGCAATAGATGAAAATGTCCCACGCTGCCTCAGGATGCTGCTTGCAGAACTGGACGGCCTCGTATCCAATACCTTGTGGCCAGCCAAACATGTAGATTAGGTTGTATATGGTACCCCAAAGGTTCATTCCTAACATTATATCCCAAGCAGTAGTCTTTGGGTACCTGTCGGAGAAAATTCAGGCACGTAAATAAGAGATGGGGAACAACTATTATCAATTGACAAGGAATTTGCAGGGAGCCACTAAAATCATAAAAAAGGAAGAAATTGAAGTCCAGAAAGAAAAGAAAAATACCTTGCCGTAATCGAATCCTGAGTCGCATTTGTAAATCCATCAAACATAAGATTGAGGAAACACAGGAGATATCCTAGAGGGGCATTGGGGTGTGCCAACTTGCTGATAGTTTTTGAGCTGGTCTGTATAAAACAATTACGAATTAGGGCAACATAAAAGAAACAGAATTTCATGTTCAATCTCTGACTTCCATATGATGATAACTTGACAATATGATCAACAGAAAAGGGCCGGTCTCATATGCGTACCTTTAATAAAGCAAAGGTAGAAACTCCACCGGCCACAAGGAAAGAGCATATGTACTCAGGTAAAGTATATCTTATACCATAAACTAGAGTACCCATCAGCATCACTGGATACATGAAAAGTATAACAATCGGTCATAAACCAAAGATTGATACACAAAAAATACAACATAAAGAGCAGCCATGGGTACTGGATCCAAAATTTATAAAAACTTTCAGAGAAAAATTTTCCCCACTAAGAAATGGACAAAAAGCAAAGACTTCAGGTTAGCTATCTTATGTGAACTATTCATGGCAGGTCTATGCTGAGGGCCACCATGAAAATAGATTTATCCAAATTGTCATTAGATTAAATTTGTTGCGATCTTAAACAACTTTATCACTTTCCAACATGTTTGATTCTTCACAGAACCCAATCCCCTACCCACGAAATTCGTCACCATTACCCTCTTAAAACTTTCTTGTAAAAACTCGGTTTTAAATTTGGTCAGTGCTATCCCGAAAGAATCAAAGCATAAACAAAGCCGAGCCCATCAAAAACTAATTGTCATATCAGGTTGGCAAAAGTTAATCCTACCTGGAATCATCTTTGATGATTTTGCCAGGACCTGAAAAGAAGAAACAAAAGAAAACAAAAGCAAACATGATCAGGTCCAATGAGTAATTCGGACTATACATGACAACACTAGCTGTAACTAGAACAAAATTACAAAGAAGAACTGCCATTTTGTTTGAAGACAAATAAACAGGGAATGTGAGGGAATGTAGGCCATGCCTGGGCAGGGTAACTGATGTACTTCAGTGCTTCAATTCCCATAGCAGGACCAATAGTGTTTGTAATTCCAGGGCTCCAAAAAGCCCACAATGGAGCCCCTCCAGAACCACTTCTAGACCAAATTTTTATCACTGTGAAAGGGCACAGAACAATTGAAACCTCATATCTCCATAATATACTACACTGTGTACAAAACCCAGGAACATATAGTAAGGATTTGGCATAGAGAAGGGAATAGGGAAACTCACTTATATATGACCAGATTAAACAGACCACATTTTGAGCCAAGTTCAGAAAGGAAAGGTGCTCAAATCTCTTCCCATCTGGACCAAAACGTTTGGTGGACCTAAACCACCCGAGGAAACAGAAAGACAATCAGCAACAAGATTGCTACTTTATCAATCAAACGCTTCCCTAACTAAATGAAATTCCAATCGATTAAGCAATGCAGGGATCAGAAGCTGCAATAGCAATGTAAATTACAAAGAGCTTATGTCAGTCAACCCTAACAATTCAACAACAGAAGCTCATATCGGCAACGAAAAAGATCGATCAACCAACAAATAGCACCATTTCGCGCTCAATAAAGTATGCATTTTCATCGATTAGAGATCGTAGATCCTGCATGATTCACGCGAACGACCTCCTAAACATAAACGGTGAAGCAAGAGATCCCATCACAGAATTGAAGTGAAAATTGCTGTGGCAAAAAAGGAAGGAGCACTCACAGAGTCTCTTGCAGAACTCCTTGATAAATATAGGCGGACCAGATTCCAGCGACGCATAATGCCAGGACCAACACACGGCGGAGACCGGCGCCGTGAGCTTCCATGAAGTGGCCCCAAAAAAAAGTCGCCGAAAAACACCAGATCCGGCGCGGCACTCGGTCTTCCTCCGCCGAATGCCTGAAGAGTAGAGAGAGAGCGAGAGAGAGCAGGTGCGTGTAGATGATGAACGCAGTAGAAAAATGGAAGCTTCAACTGCAAATTTGAAGGTGTCTTCGAGAAGGGAGGGAGGAGACGGTTTGGCTGGGCGAGGGGAGGGAGGTTATAAGAGGGGCGCGAAGTGACGCAGGTTCTCCACGTGGAGGATTCTGATTGGGGGTGATGACTTGGCTTAGAGTTCCTATTGGACGAAACGACGCGGAGGGAACCGTCACGTTCAGTGCGGGAACAAATCACCCGGAAGCATGAACAATCTTCGGGCCAATTTTGTGGAAGCGGAGCCACCTTAGCCCAATTTGTAATAAATTCGGACGGTCCAATTTGTCCCAAACACTAGCAAAATGTGTGCCCATCTCCATGACATGTTGATTAAATTATGTGTCATGTCTTCTTAGATATATTAAGTTGGCCACGAATGTTGATGAATGTCTAGAACCCGAAATAAGAAATTCGCTACGAGATTATGGAATTCCCATGTGCCGAATAAACAGGACATGATTTTTGATCCGGATTGAGTTACAAGATCCTCTTACCAATCCGTGAGTTTGTTCCAAGTTATATCGTGGAAGGAAAAGTGAAACTCTTTTGAAGTCATTTGCGACTTTATACGAGGCATTATTTTCCTCGATTAAAGAGCTTCTTTCATTTTTGGACAGTTGTTAATTGTTCGATTTCCCCACATTCTTATTCTGTTTAAGGGTTTATATCTACCAAACTCATCGCATGTTAACGAATATCTAATCGTCGGGTATAGCAATGACAGACAGATCTTCGCATGTTTTACAGAAATTAAGTTGAGAGCAATTCCTTTGCATTTCGCCAATGAACATATGAGAATTTTTCATTTACGTGTCTATTGTTTCCAATGCGACATGGGACATTCTAAAAGTACGTTTGGCAGAATACGAAACTCCACAGTAGGTTTAACTTGATTTCATTGATCGGGATAATTGTCAAAAGTCATAAATTTATTGTACGGCGGATAATTCAATCATAAGCATTTCAATTGTGCCAATTTAGTCTAACCTTTTGACGATTTACCAATTTAGTCATCAACCTTTCAATTGTGTCAATTTTGTCCTAAATCTTTTGAATATTTATCAATTTAGTACTAAAACTTTCAATTTTAGCCGGTGTTGACGTGAATAGTTTTTTTTCATCTTTGTTTTCCTTTTTTCTTTTCCTTTCGCCTGTGGGCGATACTCAACCATGGTCGACAATTGGCCATTAGTATTGGCCACAGGCGAAGGGAAAAAACAAAGGAAAAATTAAGGATTTTATTTAGAAAATGCAAAAATTGTTCACGTAAACGTGAGCCACAATTAAAAGCTGTGTGACTAATTGATAAATTCTTAAAAGGTTTATGACTAAATTGATATAGTTAAAATACTTAGGACTAAACAACAAATCCTCAAAAGGTTTATGATTAAATTAATACAATTGAAATGTTTAGGTCGAAATTGACGAATCGTCAAAATGGTAAGGACTAAAATGGCACAAGTGAAAGGTTTACAACTGAACTAACTACCATACAATAAGTATTAGACTTTTTGTACGACTTCCCCTTCATTCTTCCCATAAATTCCCACCAAATTTTCCAAACAAAAAGTCCATAAAAATAGAAGGCGCGCGTGCTCTATTTGGGGGAGAATTACAAAAAAAGTCCTAAACTTATTGCAATTGTGTCAATTCAGTCATAAACTCTTTTTCTCAATTCAATCTTAAATCTTTTGCAATTGTGCCAATTCAATCCATTTAGCCGGCCGGACGTGGCAATTTTTTCATAATTTAATATTTTCTGAATTTTTAATTATTTTTTCAGCCTTCTTTCTTTACTTTTTTTGTGGTTTGGCAGCCTCCCGTCGGGGACCTCCGCTGGCCCAAACGCACAAAAGAAAAGAAAATAAAATAAAATAGACAAAAAAAATTAAAATTATTAAAATTATTAAAATATTATTAAAAATTTGCCATGTTGGCGCCGCTGGCCAATTGGACTGAATTGACACAATTGCAAAATGTTTAAGATTGAATTGGCCAAAAAAAAATTTATGACTGAATAAATATAATTGCAATAAGTTTAGGACTTTTTTGGTAACTCGTTCTCTAGAGAAAATAGAGAATAGGACAGGACAGGAGGAGAAACAAAAGATGCTTCATGCTATGGACTATGGGGTCACCATGGAACCACCACAGAAACTTCCTCGTTGACTAGACTCACCAATCTCTCCACAATGATCTTTTTTTACTTTCGTTCCAAATTTGCATGTCCATTCCATGTCTCCCGTTCGGGGAGACACGAAGCAAAATGTAAGAGCAAAAGCGGGGACCCAAAAGGAAAAAAACGTAAACGATAAGCCAAAAATCAGAGGTTATATAACATGTCAGATAAATTCTGGGGAGCATTGTAATCAAGCTCGACTACATGCAACCACAACTTCACATGGTGATAAGACACGACCAGTACAAATTTCTAGTGCAGTTTTTCCATCTATGTGATGAAATCTAGGCCACATATAACTCGAGAGTGGATTATACCGAGAGACATCACCATCCCCACCCAAAGGAGCACCTTCACAAATCCAGATCCACTCGTTTTTTCATCCCAATCTCGTCATTAATCATTCGAAAAGTCAATTATGAACAGATCTTCGCTCTAATTCGTCGATAGATCATGCGCCCGGTCTTAATTGATGCAAAGTCCACAACATCGTCATTTCAGATAATTTTCATTTCCCGAGAATGGAGATCCTTTGAAGTTAAAAAAAGAAAAGAAAAGAAAAGAAAATGCAAGGTTGACGGGTAAAATTCGTAACCCTTTTTGAGATTTGGACGCATTGGCCAAAATCTAATCCAACCATTAGACATTTCAACACGGGTCATAGACACAGTTTTTAATCATATTTGATGGGTTGGGTCGTTATATGGGTTACTTATATTCAGTAAATGAGTTTTAAATGTTGTTATATGGATTCATAACTTACTTAGACCCAACTCATTTCTATGACTCTCTCCTTACTCTCTCCGTACTCTCATCTCAAATTGGGTATGAGTTTTCCTAGATTGTGTTAAATATAGAAGTGTTTTAGTAATATGGGTCGGGTATTGGTCAAATTGATATGGGACTCTAAATTTGTATTGCATAAAACCCGAGCAATTTGAATCAGACCAAACCCGACTCACCCATTTGATGGGTCTACCAACACTAATTGATGCTTACATTCATATTAATATGTAGGGGATGCAAGCTCGCCATCTCCATTTAACTTACCTCCGGTTGCCGCTATGTCATGCTCGATGATGAAGGATCTTTCTAGATGTGTTATCAAATAACACTAGTGTCAAAGCAAGAGGACCAAGCCCTTGAGAAGCCGAGCACACTCGACAGTACTGAATTCAGATTATACATTACTTACAACTTGTCGAATTAACAGTCACACAATAACGCCTTCACTCACTACATGACTTAGCAAGCATTGATCCTCAGATCAATTTGATCACCGTCGATTAAAAGAACGTTGTACAGCACCACATGTTGTCAGAGTGGCAAGCATCTTCGGTAACGAGTATTTGTCCACACCCAAAGCCACTAATCGTCAACCCGGACACGACAACTCACCGAGGAGAATATCTATATAAGATGAAACACTTACTTAAGAGGTTCTAACTAATCCTACTCTTCTTGTGCATAAGATCCTCAGTTTCCCTTTGACTGAAACTGACTTAAGCATCGGAAGGCCAATCCGTGTATCAAACCAGGTCGCCTTACCCGGGATTACCGGGTGTACAGCATGGAATATCACCTTTAGACCCGAGAAAGAGAGAGAAACCCAGAAGAGCACATGGTTGCAATTTCTTGCCGCGGGGGGGGGGGGGGGGGGGGGGGGGGGGGGGGGGGGGGCCACAAAGGAAAGACCGGGTCAACCTTCGATGGGACCAAGTCGACGATAATGGCGATTTTTTTGACTTCTGCAATGATTCCGAATCTTGGGAAAAAAGCTTTGGTGTTGGGTCGTTAGACTAGATGGTAAATTTACGGACATTAAAGTCCTCACTCCTTTCACACTCGCATGATGTCCCTGTCTTAAACTAAATTCATCACCCTCCCGCGTCCAGAACGTCTCTGTTACCCCCACATCATCGACAGTTTCAACTCTTGTTGTTGTCGCGCCATTCATTTCCGTGTTCCTTCCGCTCGCCGGTACCTCAACGGCACGCGTCGACGAGGCTGTCTTTCCTGAGCCAGGGGGCAATACACCGTCGCTATCCGAACAGGAGCAATGCGTGGGGAAGGGTTTCGAATTCGAGTCGTGGTTCGAAGGTTCGATGTGGAGACCAATTGCGGGAGAAGTTCGACAACGAAAGATTTGGGTCATCGGGAGTTCATTTAACCGCTTAAGTTTCTGAGAAATTTATATTTGCCCTTGGTTTTCGACAAATATGCTCCAGGATACAACAAATCTCGATGAGAATAGCAGATAACAATTCTGATATTTCTTCAAGATCTCTCAAGGGAAACAATTAGAAAGAGTGGCTGTATTACTCTAGAAAGAGAAAATGAAAATAAAAGATGAAATTCTTGTGAATTGAATATTGAATAGACACAACATTTCGAAGGTTAAAGAATAAAGAGTTTATGTCTGAACAGACACAACCTTTCATAGGTTGCATCCTTTGAAATAACTGCTAATAAGTAACCGCCAAAGTGGAAGAAGACACCTCTTCGTTTGTCTTACAAACAAAATACCAACACATTTGCCCTAGGTCGGTGAGGCCGCATTGCCCAGATTTGGGCGAGGCGAGCCTTGCCGTTTGTGGTCAAACGGCACTTTTGTTTATTTTACAAACAAACTTCAACATCTGCTGTAACACCCAAAATGAGATTTTTCCTAGGGAACGAAAAAGTGAAGTATTCTATCTATTTCTTATCCAACATGGACGAATCCGAAAAATGATGCTATTTGGAAAACTTGCTTCCCCAGACTAAACAAAAGAACAAAAGATTCGTTATCCGGTCAACTGTTTATGCAAAGAATTAGGTTCTCCATATGTAGTAATTTACTTTTTCTTTAGTCAAAAAAGGGGAATTAGAACCCATTAAACTAATTAAACGAACGGGTACATGATAAAAACCGCATTTTCGATATCTAAAATACAAGAGGGAATCAAACAATACCACGGTGCAAATGATAAAGGAGCCATTGTCTTTCACGAGATCAAGAGATCATGAGCTTCGATTTTGTGCCGTCCGCATTTTTTTTTTGTTGGGCTGCGATTAGGGGTGATCGATTCACAGGATGGATGGTTCCACCCTTGAACCGAGAACCGCACGCTAGGGATCGGTTTCGCAAAATACGAACCGTGAACCACCCACTCGTTCCATGGATTCACTCGAGAACCGAACCACCGGTCTGGTCCCGTTCCCGGTTGGATCCTGGTTACGGTCCTAATGTCACTTGCTCATTCCATGGAAAAATGAAGTTGAATACTAAGAAACTCGTTCAACTATTGACATATCATGAGAAATAGACAAAGAAACAAAATGTTCAAACGAACTTATTAGATACTCGCAACTACTTTTGCGAGTTCTTGAAGGGCATGAGGTGGAACAAGGCTCCCCTCTCCATTGTCATTAGCCTTGCATTTGCATTGCAGCAAGTCTAGTTAAACAAATGGAGAACGTTGACATGAAATCTGTAATAGAGAACTTTCAAAAACCTTATTCCTCTAGAATTTCACATGTTGCTCAAGGAACTTACCATTCATATTATATAAAAACCGGTTCGGTTGGACCGGTTGGATGGTTTCCACCCGAAACCGGGAACCGAACCGGTACCCGTCGGTTCTAGAAAATTGGAACCGAAAACCGAACCGTACCTGCCGGTTTGGATCCAAAATCAGCCGATTGGGTACGGTCCGGACCGGTTTGGTTGGCTCGTGATTTTTTGGCTCATCCCCTAGCTGCGATAACGGACTTGTCAATCTCGAATCTCAAAGTAAATTACGACCGGATTCGAACATTACGTAGCGGGTGCAGAGTAAATTTAGAAAGGACCGCTTGTGACGATGGCCACTCCTCGCATATTTTACCGTTTAAAATTAAAGAGAAGCGGGGGGTACGAAAGAATCAAATTATAAATCAAAAAGGAAAGCGAATATCTCCCTCTCTCTCTGTATGCTAGAAAGAGACAAGAACAATAGAAATACATTGGTTTGGGACCGGGGAATGATGGCTATTGCGTGCGGGGAGGAGGGACCCACTCGTGTTAAAACCTCCCAACCCTACTGTCTTTTTGGTCAAAATAAGGAGAGGAAAAAAGCAAAAAGGAAAAATAATAATAAATAAATAAATAAATAAATTCCGGTGCACGGTGAGACGCGGCTCGGTCTCGCGGTGCATCATGATGAGTGGGGGGATGACACGATGCGGATTCGGATTCGGGTTCGGATTCGGATTCGGTGGGAGGCCTTCGTGTGTTTTCCCGATTGAGGGCCTGAGCTCGCTGACTCTGCTGTGCTTACCCAAGCATGACCGTCTCCCTCCCAATACCCGAATTGCCCCTCCACCTTCGTGGAGACAGAAGAAGAAGAAGGTATGTGCTATTGAAAAGTAGATAGAGATATTGGCTGATTTTGACCAAATTTTGTACATGCTATTGAAAGAATTTGTATAAGGTAGATGCGTCATTTTATTGTTGGGCGATGCGGTAAATGACTAATAATAATAAATCACGCGTGAGGCAACCTCCCCATATTAATATCTCTACTCTTTTTTTGTGTGTGTCAAATTTGAATATAATCGCATTGTGTAGTGGATATTAATTTTGGACAAATTCTCCAAGTTAAAAATTTGAAAAGAAGAAGAAGAAGAAGTCTTGGGACTCTCTTAGGAATATTTTTGGCGTGATCAGGGAGCAAACTGGGTCGGGGACATTCTGGTCAATCTGCATCCCCTTCACGGCGGGCCAGAGCCCAGCGAGGGCATTCTCGTAACTCCGGACCCCCGCCGTCGACAGTCGTGGCGGACACGTCATCGGCGGCGACCAAAAGTCCTCCCATGCGCTTGTCGCGTTCCCACGCGCCCCCCCTCTCTCTCTCTCTCTACGTGATCTTTCTACTTAGCTTCTCATGTGCTTCTCCTCCACCTCCTCCTCCTTCGTCTCATCTCACATGTTCACATTCCCATTTCTGGTTCCTCATTTCCTTCGACTTTCCTCCGGTTTCGTTGTTTTCTTCCTTTTCCCCTCGAGCTAAAAATCACTGCTTTACACGGAAAGTCTTCTTCAAATTCGTTCAACCTTCCCTCCTGCTTATCATTAGTATCCTCACCCCGTTGAATTATTTTCCCTTAAAATTTCCACTTTATTGCAAAAAATAAAGGGAGCAGGGCAACGGGTTTTACTGAATTCTTGAAGAGGTCTCTCTATTTTTTTGCGGGAACCGTTCATATGGGCAATTGCATACGTTCTTCTGCCAAAGTCGAAGCTACCCAGAGCTCTCGTTCCACTTTTGGTAAAAGAACTAACTTCATAGATCATACGTACCTACTAATAGCGTTGTTGTTGCTGCTGCTGTTATTATAGAATTCCCTCTCTGTTTCTTGTATATCCCGTCTTTTTAACGGTATCGACAAATTCCCTTGTTTGAAAGTTTTTCGTGAGCTAAGGTTCTGGGGGGGTTTTCGAGGGGTCGGGTCTTTGAGCTGATTCGTCTCGTTTTTCTTTGAAATTTTGATGCAACAGCTTTAGTGTGATCCCTGTGTTGGGGTAGAGTGGGTGAGAGTTGTATCTCTTTCGTTCTTGAGCTAGTTTTGGGTTTAGCTTGTTGGTCTTGATTGGTCTTGAATTTGGTTTATATGGGGTCCTGTGAAGTAATTGTTTTGTACTTTGATGGCGATCATGGAGTTGAACAGAGGGTATCTTGCACTCAAGTATTGCAGAGAGTTAGCATCTATGACCTCGAATTTTTTACTTGAGAGTGCAGACGTTTGAGTTAAGAGCTTAAGATCCAATGTGATGTCTACTCCCCGCATTGAAATTGAACCAGTTAATATGACTGTGAGTCCGGGACTGCTAGGAGAGACTCATCTTTTTTGGTTGTTTGGCTTTGTAAGTAGGCTTCTCTTTCTTCTCTGATGTCATTTGTGTTAAAAGAAAAAAAGGAAAGATTATCAGTTCTGTTAGAATTTTGTGGTTTTGGTGGGTCAACTAGACATTCTTGCTGTCCTGATGAAATTTGGGCAGAAAACGAATGAGTTCTTTGAGATTGAATTTGAGCAATAATTATGGTTTGTTTTTTCCCCCTGCATCAGGAGTCTCGAAAAACTCCAGCAAAACCAGCCGTTATTCGCCGCACTTGAGCTTGACCACGCTATCCTGCAGTGACAGGAGCAATGCTTCTTCTTCAAGTCTTCCGACACCGAGGTCGGAAGGAGAGATTTTGTCCTCTCCAAATTTAAAAGCATTCACGTTCAATGAGCTGCGGAATGCCACTAGGAACTTCCGTCCGGATAGCCTTCTTGGTGAAGGGGGATTTGGGTATGTCTTTAAAGGATGGATCGATGAACTCACTTTTGCCGCTGCGAAACCCGGATCAGGAATAGTTGTGGCGGTCAAGAAACTTAAGCCCGAGGGTTTTCAAGGCCACAAGGAGTGGTTGGTATGTCTTGTCTGCTAACATCTGCCTCTTTTTCCTCTTTCACAGCTCGTATTGTTGATCTATCACCTGACCTGTCTACTAATAGCAATCACTTTCAGACAGAAGTTGATTACCTTGGCCAACTCCATCATCTAAATCTGGTCAAATTGATTGGATACTGTGTGGAAGGTGAAAATCGGCTGTTGGTCTATGAATTTATGCCCAAGGGGAGCTTGGAGAACCATCTTTTCAGGAGTAAGTTGACAATGCGCCATTTATAGTTTCAAAGTTTTGACATGTCTCAAGTGCTGTATGTCTTAGATCATTGGAAGTTAAAATTCAAATGTAGGAAATGCTCTTTGACATTTGGACTGCTCCATTGCAGTTTATCTGGAAAATGCTCGATTATTTGTGAACTAAAACAAAATATTCAGGAAATTTTCATAGATAGAGTGCATGTCTTCTTTCTCTGGCAGCCAAATTTTGTCATTTGAACCAGATGTCTTCCGATTAAACATGGGCAAAACTCCATCCTTTTTCAAGTCATTATTCCTTTACCATATCCTTCCTCTTCTGTTCATGTATAAGCACACTACAAAAATGTCTGGACGTATCAATCTCTTTGATGTTGCCTTGTAAAAGGTGGTTAAACATTTATCTGTCGTATGTTTTGCAGGAGGGCCACAGCCACTTTCTTGGGCAATAAGAATCAAAGTGGCTGTAGGTGCTGCCCGTGGGCTCTCTTTTCTACACGATGCCAAATCGCCCGTAATATACCGTGATTTCAAGGCCTCGAATATCCTCCTTGATGCGGTATGCTGGGTCAAAGAGCTGCATGTTTAGTATTCCTTCTAACCTCCTCGAGATACTGACGTTTTCTGTTCATTCGGGCTGCAGGAATACAATGCAAAACTGTCTGATTTTGGATTGGCTAAGGCAGGGCCAACCGGTGACAGGACTCATGTGTCCACCCAAGTCATGGGTACTCACGGGTATGCAGCACCTGAATATGTTGCTACTGGTACGTGATTGCTAGTGTTGGTGCTTGACTTGCAATTTACATATCTATAAAGGCTCAATAGCTCTCTTAGTTTTTCCCGTCTACCTGCTTTCTGCCGATTTTGAACTGCTAAAATCTTAAGAACAGTCTTGGAGATACTTCTCAAATAATCGATGTGGAACCATTTCAACCTTACTATTGTGTGTAGCAGTGTCACGGGCATAAACAAATACAATCTTAGTGAAGCCTTGCGTATTTTCAGAACCTTGGTATACAGTATCGATCACCCATCAATCACCCGGATATATTCCCGAATGCAGTCTGGCCCTTTAATTGACTGTATTTTGAAATTCGAAATCTTTCCCATACTAAAGAAGTTCTAATGCTGGACAGGACGGTTGACTGCTAAGAGCGATGTCTACAGCTTTGGGGTTGTGTTGCTAGAACTGTTGTCCGGCAGGCGTGCAGTTGACAAATCGAAAGTCGGGGTGGAGCAAAGTCTGGTGGATTGGGCAAGACCCTATTTGGGCGACAGAAGGAAACTGTTTCGGGTAATGGACACCAAATTGGAGGGCCAATATCCCCAGAAAGGAGCATATACAGCTGCATCACTCGCTGTACGGTGCCTGAACTTCGACGCCAAAGCTAGGCCTAAGATGTCCGAGGTTTTGGCGAGCCTCGAACAGCTGGAGGCTCCCAAAAGCGGAACCAAGCACTCCCCGTCCGACCATCACACTGCCCCGGCCACACTGCCGAAGTCCCCTCTGAAGCAGCAGCAGTCTCCCTTAAATTTGACCCCGGGCGCGTCGCCGTTGCGGTCTCAGAGGCATTCAGCGCATGTTTGATGAGGGGGAGGACGAAGGCCTTGTGTTTGTATAGTGGTTTCTTCCGCATACGTAATGTGGTTTTGATAGGTGTGTTATACGAGCATAAATTGTTTGACGAAATTTTTGCACCGTCAGTTAAACTGTGCTTATCAACTATGTATCTTCTATCACTCCTTGAGCTTCATCTCTCTTTCCCAGGGCTTGGTGGCCGGTTTCAGTAATTGATGCTTGTGATTCTATCTCTCTCTCTCTCTCTCTGCGCGCGCGTACAGCACATGCACAGGCGAACAAGTGCGCATTAAAACGAACAGAAGAGTGTCGACCACATCTTGATGTGCTTCGGATCTGTACCCGTGGTGGAGAGTTTCGCCCTATCAGTTGGAGAATCGCTCGGAAAGAGTGGTAGCTAAAGAACGAATTTTTCCCTTTAGGGCCATTATCGCCTCTTTCGGGAGATTTTCGCCCGGTTTCATCGGTCAATGTACATTGCAGAAAGTATCAAACAATTGTCCACGACCAGAATGGGTAACAAGCACAAGATACAAACGAGAGAAGTCTGGTTCGCCTAGTGAGTCTGGTTCTTTCTAACCGTTCTTAGGTTGCTGTTCTTTCTGTTGCAAGCAGAGTGCGAAGACCTCCCAAACTAGCATCATCCACTTTCAGTATTCACAATTATCTGCAGCAGCTTTCAATGTTCACAAGTTCAGACAAGATGATGCACCTGCTGCATCGCCACTTAAATCACTGGGGAGCCAATTCAATGAAATGAAAACTGAACACTCTTTTGACTGTCCCAGTTTGTTTGTGAATGAAAATACAATTCAAACGGTTTAGATTCAGTTCTACACGTTCTCCATGGAAAGAGTCTCCTCCAGCAACAGGAGTCCCGAGGAATAAGGAACTTGAACACCGACTGAC
Source organism: Lenwebbia sp. NSW1173648 (assembly GCA_029784005.1). Lineage (NCBI taxonomy): Eukaryota > Viridiplantae > Streptophyta > Magnoliopsida > Myrtales > Myrtaceae > Lenwebbia > Lenwebbia sp. NSW1173648. The sequence goes on from JARCGZ010000011.1 coordinate 7,975,144, forward strand.
TAAAGGAGAAATAGAGCCATATCAGTTTCCCGAATAATTTGGATGTTGTCAGGCTCCACGTTATTTGTCGCCGTTATACTTTAATGGAAGATCCTGAAGTTTTTTCCCTGCAGAATCCAATGAAAAATTCTCATGAGAGCAGCCTGTGCGACATAGCTCGCTAGCTATATGGCCAACAGGAAAGAGAGAGACTTTGAAAAGCATTAAGGGGAAAGCCGCCGAACATCGAACGATGATAAGCCTGATGTAGCAGTGATATAAGTGTACAGTTGCAGACTACTCCCTAGAAAGAGCTTGTTGTGTCGTATTCGATTCCGGCCATAGCATTGAGCGACACCAGGAGTTCCCCCAAACACTTCATTGGGAAGTGCTTCCAGAAGAAACTCCCATTGAAGTGTTCAGGAGAACTCTAGGGGACACCCGATTCACACTGTTCCTCTTATCTGCCTTGAGTGTGACGAGCAAAAGACACAATGCAGTGCTCTATATATAGAGGAGAACTGCTCCACTTGAGGAAGGAGCATCGCGTGTCAGGAAAAGGCTCTCGCCATGTACCTAGATGTGCCTCTGCGCAACATGGGAGTCCCTGGAATGCATCGATATGAATAATTGCGGTATGCGATTCTTTTTCCTTTTTCCTTCTTTATCAGTTTCAAATCGCTTTTTCGTCAGAGTGATTAATTCGTGGCTCGGCAAGAATTCTGCCCATTTCTCGGCCTGCTTCGTCTGCCACCGAGCACGCGCTTTCTCGGCCCTCAAAATCCAGTTTTTCATTACATGAATAAAAGAGGTGTTTGTGACTGAAGTTCCATTTCACCTAGCACCAAATTCCAGGAAGGAGAGGGTTCTGTGAACTGGACATGCTACATAAACGTATGATGTGGATGTTCAGATGTGTATCAGTCGTTTAACTGAGAATATCTAGTGATTCAAAGTCAGAAATCCTTTGAAGTGCTTGAGACATCCGCTACTGCAATATCTGATATAACTAGTATCTATAATCTGTAATTCTACGGTGCTCGAGACATCCTTTCCTGCGAGACGTCGCATAAATTGTATCAACGGATTCGTAATTCTACTGATTTTTTTTTTTGCGTTTAACTTCCCCATTTAGGTCCAATACCTAATGAATCATGAAAGAGCCCTCTCAAGTGTAAGGGTGAAAACTGAAGTGGGTGAGGCAAGCAGGACAAGGTCGGTATGGAGAAAAAGGGCTTGTGGCAGCATGCCATCAGATAATATTCTCGCGGTTCATCTGATGCGTGAAGACGACCGGATTCATTTCTGTTAATAGCATGGATCTGATCACATCAGATGGTCCAGGACCAAAAAAGCATATCATCCCTTGCGTAGACAGAATCTTCACTTGCATATTTTTGGTTTTTCCGTGAGATTTGCCTTTGCCACATAAAAGTTCACATCTTTATCTGAAAAAGCATATTATTCCTTGAACCACAGGAATTCTTGGCTGACTCAAATTGCTAAATCAGAACATAACTCGGGTCGTAATAGACTTTTAGAGTAATTGGCGTCTCGTCTCGCTTAAAGCACGACATTGCATACAGTTAATCACCATACCATCTGAAACAAGTGTTGAGTTCTTAGATTACTTAAAACTCCAACATTGCTTTTGATGTAAAGCATGCAGTTAACCCCTCCGACTTGTTTCTTAGGTCATTCACGAAACATGCGGATTTGAGTCAACTCATATTCACCGTTACATTATCAGAGCGAACCGTCCTGTAATCACAAGCATCAAAAAGTAATCACAGCATGTTAAATGCCAGAAATCTGAACACAAAAATTTCACATCCAAAAAAGGGGTAGCAACAAAACTTGTGGACATTCAACTTGATGTGATTCCTCCCTCCCCCATCAATCTACCCAGCAAATCTGACCAGGTTCATTTCGGCCAACCGAGAACCGATGAATTTCCTCCTCTTTTCCAGGTTCCTCCACGAACCCAACCTTCTTTTGCTGTGGAATTACCGGTAATAAGTTATCGTTATAAATAGCAGCTCTTACTTAGGACACCCTCAACACCCAGGCAAAAACACAAGAAAGAAGGAGAAGAAGCGATAAAAAAAGAAAAAAGAGTCAGCTGTTCCCTGGAGTTCCCCTGAACACTTCACTGGGGATTGTCTCAGACACAACCCTACTGAAGTGTTTGGGGGAACTCCGGGTGACATCTGACACTGATCACCAGAGCGTTGTCTTTTGTTTTATGTGCTGTGACCGACTTGAGTTTAGTCTCGATCTTACCCACTCGAAGGCTCCAAAGTTAACCCTGGAGAAACGGAGTTTGGTGTAGAACTGAATTTCTTCTTCTAGTTTCTGCTCCTGCCGTGAACTGAAGATATTCCCGCTTGTTTTGGAGAAATTAAGATTTTGTGTGGTTGCATGCTGTGTAAATTTAGGGCGGCGCATGGCAATACTTATGCTTCAGAAATCAAGTTCTGGCCAGAAGTTGTACTTCTGTCCAGAAGTTGATTTCTGATCTGAGAAATTAGATGGGTAACGGTTGAAAATATCTACTTTTGAAACATTATTAACACAAAATCTTCTATGAAAAATTATTGTCGGCGGCTGAAAAATCTCTACTTCATTTTTTAAATTTTTATATTTCTTTAAAAAATATTTTCATTATTAAAAAAAATTATTATTTATTTTTTGCTCCGGCAGCCAGAGACGGTGACTTAGCGGCGGTGGCGGTCGCAGTGGCGATGGTCGACGATTGGCGGTGGGGGGCGGTGGTTGGTGTTGGTGGTGGGCGGCGACCGGCGGAGGTCGGCGATGGTTGGCTGCGGGGGGCAGTCGACGGGTGGCGGAGGTCTGCGGCGAGTAGCGGCAGGCGATGGTTGGCGGTGGTCGCGAGCGACGATGGGTGGAGGCCGGCGGAGGTTAGCGGTGGGCGGCGGCCGATGGTGGTCAGCGGTTGGCGGCGGGGGGCGGCGATGGTCGCGAACGGTAGTCAGCGATGGGCGGCGATGGAAGTCGGTGGTAGGCAAAGGCAGGCGTGGCCAAAACGAGGGTGAGGGCGTAATGAAAAGAGGGTGAGATGAGAAGTACTTTTTGCAATTTTTTTTTTTAATCAAAAGAGAAGTACTTCTTGAGTTGAGAAGCAATTTTTTTTTAACTTCTCAAATTGGGGAAAAAACAACTTCAGAAGTGAAAATTTACTTCAGAAGTAGAAATTTCTTTCAGAAATAACAAAATTTTCCAAACAGATTTTTGCTTCAGAAGTTAAATTACCAAACAACTACTGGAGCAGAAATTCACTTTCAGAAGTGTTACCATGCGCACTCTTAATTCGACCACAGTTGTTCAAACTATGTTCATGCATGAAATTTCAATATCTTTTAAATCCCCCCCGGCCTTTTGGTATTCTTTGCATTGTATGGCAGGGGCACTCCTTTAAACTAGGCATGTTTTCACAAATACTATCTACCGTACAATGTTTGGTATGACTCTTGCATGTGACATTGATTAGCCTCTGTGAGTCTCAGTTCAACTGATGACGCGAGACAAGACCAATCGTCTGGCGATGTTTAGCACTGGCAGGTTTGTCTCTTCCCTAGAGAATTAATGCTAATTCTACCACCCAAACATGGCATCCTTCGCTATAATAGCTTTTGGTCTTCCAGGTGTATAAACCAATTCAAAGGTTTAGGCGAAAAAGAGCTCAAATGGTAGATCCACGCACCACAAGAAGCTCTTTGCAGAAAAATCCAGCTATTTCAATTAAAAATGAAATAATACTTTGTTAAATTCAAAATGCTAAGTTCCTTATCTAACGTTGCAGACGGCAGGCAGACCTCCATACAGTTCAGAACCTTGGTGTTTCTAACATGGCAGCAGCCAACAACGAGCAATTTTAGTCGAAGGACTGAAAAGCTCAGTCCTCGGACATTTTATCTTATCGAGTAGACAGTAGTACATACTGAACTAAATTGTTTCGACCGACTAGTCATTTTAGCTTGTTGTGGTTTCTGAAGCATCCCGATCAAAACCGGTGGTCAATTTTGCTCCGGTCCAAAGCTACATGCACTGGAGGATGCTTTGCTGATCAGCGCAGGGAAAAAGAGATTGTAGAGAGGAGATATATTACACATTCACACCGCTCTCAAGCCAGTCAAATATTTCACTTAATAAGAAGCTCACACTGCAATGGTTCTCAGGTTTCTCAATGTTATTTAAACAGGCAAGTGGACTATTTTCTCAAGCATTTGAGCATCTGACAAGGCATGCTTTTTAGTCAGCAGTCCAGCTTTGCTCGACTACCTCACGAACTCTCCTATTGTATTCACGTTTGTTCTCACTAAACAATCTGGCAGCTTCGGAGTTTGCAGGAGAGTTCGGGTTTGGGTCACACAGCAACGACTGCAATCATAAAAACAAAAATAGACACGATGTGAATGCTCTGGAAAACAAATTATGCATGACAAAGAGAGAGAAGCTAATGTCAGAACATGCCAAATTCACAAAAAGGAAAGTCTCAAAGACGACCTCTCGATCTAATTAATAAGAAAAAGGACACTGTTGGTAACCATAATGGGCATCATTCATTTGACACAGAAATCATTTATCCACAAATATAATCAAACAGGAAGAGAGCGAACTATTATAGATATAATTATAACATTAAGTGGTTCTGCAAACACAGTACTTGTCCCTTGGGATTACATAAACTCCAGTAGAAGACAAGCTTTCGCTATAAGATGTGATTATGTACTTCGTCGTACTCTAGGACAGATGATTCAAGTCAGATGCACTCCCTATGTTTGCCACTAGAGTTGCAATTGGTTGCCCACATAATTAGGATTGAATGAGTTAGATCAACATCAGTATCTGGAATCTCATGCCTCATCTTTTATTCAAAGAGCAATGAATCATATAACCAGTTAAGACAGACACCTGATCCTATTCAATGCTTGGCATGCATCGGATAGGACCAAATATGCAATGATTATTGTAAAATAAGCACAGGTATTAAAGGGGGAAAACAAACTAAACTTTTTAATTTGGTGGAAACTAGTCCAGGACCACTGTTGGTGGGCCCCAAGCAAAGTCGAGGTTAGAGAGAGAGAGAGAGAGGATCTTGCTATTAAGGTCAATCAGTGGCAATCACTGTTAGTAGTGCACCAAGCTTTGAATATCTGAATAATGCAAATCTGAACTTTCACTCACTAAACCATGCACTTCATTTAGCCTCTCATCTCCTCTGGCACTCAGCAGTCAGCACAAGTGCTTGATCAAATTGTGTTCAATCAATAAAAGTACGGAAGTTTGATGACACTCCATGCCCCAAGAAGGTCCAACATGACCTGTGAGTCCTCCAACTAATGAAGCAGACTTGAGGAGGATGGCGTATCCAAAGAAAGTCGACTACTGGACTTAGAGGGGAATAACATACTGGTGACAGTAATGCGGCATTAGGTGAATGGGAATTAATTGCATCAGTAAGAGTTCTGAAGAAGGCAACTTCTAACAATCCATTTTTTCTAGTATAGTTATTTGCTACCAAGCATGTTCTCATAAAAAAATTTTTTGAATAAAGTACCTGGATAGAGGTCAAAATAGCAGCTACATCGTAAATAGGGCTCCACTGATTTTGTAGAATGTCCAAACAAATGCTGCCATCTGCATAAACTGTAAAGGGCGGACCAAGTCATCACAATTATTATTGTTATTTTTAATTTTGTGGTTTTTTTTTTTTTTGGGGGAGGAGGGGGGGGGGGGGGGTAAGGAAGGGAGGCAAGCAAGAGCAAGCAATAGCAAGGCCATAACAAAAACAGTAGCATTAAAACTGCATTTGTGCGAGACTAGACTCAGTATAAGCAAAATATCAGGCCTGAATGTGTGTGTGAGAGAGACAGAAAGATCAATAGGCAAACAATTGTCCTTAACTTGATGCCAAATTGCAGATATGAGTATCGGCATAGAATCATTAGTATTTGAGGTTTGACCGATGAATAAACTTATAAAGAGGAAATAACAAGGAAAAGGAACTCATAACTGAGAAAGTTTGCAATCTAACCATTTACAGCCTGCATCTGAACTAGCATAAAATTTATGATACGAGTTGAACTTACTGTTTGGATGGAACATTCTTGAAACAAATCGCACGGTTGGTGGCTTATTAGGATATTCTTCTGAAAACTGAAGCGTCAATTTGAACGTTCCTGCACGTCCAGAAAGGGCAGACATGAGGAGCAGAGAGAAGAATAAACATTGTGCATTGACTACACAGGAAACAAAACTTAGCTTTCTAGTCAGTTCCAGTCAAGCATTGGTTGAAATCAAGGAAATTGAATCTGAAAAATCATTGCAACAGGAAAAGAGAAAAGTACATGTGGAATGACTGCAGAAAAAAGTTAAAGAAACACCTCTAACTTCATCCCAACCCCATATTCCTATTCCTACTCTAGCTTTACGTTGTTGCTTAGTACTGATTTCTACCACTTGTAAGATCTTTTTTTCAACTTCTGAAAGCTAATTGGAATTAGGCAAAAGAAAATGATACAGAAAGATGACATCTCACATGGAGAAGTTGTAGATGTGATCTGGACTTTACATACCCCATACAAGAAAGATACAAAACAAAATTGCAGATTGGGTACAAAGAAGAAATCCATTGAGATAGTTGTGACCACCGATTAAGCATCTAATCTATGAGGATGAGAATTCCTTTTTCAAACATTAGGTTTAACATCCTAATTTGCTATTTTCTTAAGCTTCTTCAAGTGAAAAAACTGTCTCAATGTGGCCTGGACAGGTTTGCACAGTATCACTAAAAGGAAGGCACGAGATAAATGGATAGTCATGTGCTTCACTCTCTACTACTAAGAGAAAGAAATATAAACAAAGTCAGTTAACTTCAGTATAGAAACCCAAGCAGCCCCCTCTCACTCCATTTGCAATTCCTCTCGAGAACAAACAAAGACGAAGCAGACAAAGATCAGTTAAAAGCATCTCCCTCTCAACCAACTCCCCCCCCCACAAACCCCCCAAAACAACAACCCACAACACTCCACCCCAAAGATGATGAAAAAAAAAACCACCAAAAAAACAAAGGCACATAGACATGAAGAATTGTTTCCAGGCACTCATCTCTAAGACAAGAGGAAGCTTTGAATTAAGTGGTTGCGTATAGGTATTCAACTTCCTTCCTTCAGCGCTACACTCTCACTCACCAAGGTCAAACATTTTGCAAGAAATAAGTCCTTGTTAGTGCACACATATAGAAAAATTTTCAATCACCCTCCAACATTCTTACCGGCTCCAAAGATGGATGAATATTATACTTAAGTTCAGTTTGTCTTAAACACTGATCCTCTTCTTCTTTTGTGTTCACAAACATCAATCTCAGCATATCACAGAAGCATAGAATTAAGTGGTTGCGTATAGGTATTCAACTTCCTTCCTTCAGCGCTACACTCTCACTCACCAAGGTCAAACTTTTTGCAAGAAATAAGTCCTTGTTAGTGCACACATATAGAATACGTTTCAATCACCCTCCAACATTCTTACCGGCTCCAAAGATGGATGAATATTATACTTAAGTTCAATTTGTCTTAAACACTGATCCTCTTCTTCTTTTGTGTTCACAAACATCAATCTCAGCATATCACAGAAGCATAGACCTAATAAGTGAGCAAGTAACAGTGGACCTTTTATGTTGAAGCACAACCCATGTGAGGCAATCATAATGATTCAATATAACAGAAATTGGTCAACGTTGATAAAGCATCTAAGCACTAGGGACCGGATGCATCAAGCAGAATTTTTTTAAATGCGTCCAGACAGTGGACCTAATATGTCGCTTAAACTAAACCCACCCAAAAGCACAGGTAGGCCAGTCAAGGTTGGCTGATAGATCCCATCTACAGTAAAGTCATTACATCAAGTTCACCAAATGTCATAGAGATCCTATGGATTCACCAATTCCTAAGCAATTTCAAACAGGTCCAATGTATAATCTGCACCACCCCAAAGGAACTCGTCTATGTGATTCATAAAAAGGTATTATTTTACACATACCAAACCAAATCAGAGATGGCAAAGGGGTCCTCACTTCTATTCATTCTTTAAATACTCATACAAATTAGCATAAGTTTATAAGAAAATAAATAGTCAGAGTCTGTTAATCATCACTAGGGAACAATCATGGTTGTTGAAATCCCAACCCAGATAGTAGGATCTCCCAGTTCTATTATTTTTAAACTTAAGAAAATATCATTATCCATATATTACAAACAGTGCACTCCAACCAATCCCATTTTGAAAAGTCCCCGTCTAGAAGTATTTGTATCTTGATATTTTAGGTTATACAAATATTGACTATTCTTTAATTCTGGTTTTGAAATGGTGTGAGCCTTTAAAATCGTACTCTGTGGAGCTTTGAGCTCACAAGATATCATAATTAGCAAATTTCAAATAACTATTCGATACTATTATACTGTTTGAAAGTTTTAGTATCTCACAATGCTCAATCCAATCCTGCAAACTTTTAACAGCCTTGGGAACAATGTCTATCCAAAATAAAACTTTGAGATTAACCAGCGCAACTATGAATACAACATTTTTTATAACCCTTCCACGATAAGCACGAAAGCATACCGCGAATGAAAAACATTTGATATCAGAACAATACAATCCGAGGAGAACAAAAACAAAGTCATTGAGCTTTACCTCCATCCCAAGGAGTGTCATCAGGGCTGCAAGAGAAATTGTTCAAGTCATGTTAGATCAGACCTTCCCCAACCAGATTAAAAGGGCAATTAATTACGATTTAAACAACAAGAAGAAACTAAACAAGAACTCATGTGCCATTAAGTTCCGTTTACCATCACGCACCCAAATATAACAGCGTTCCACAGCATTATGTTGTTTTCATGAGGGGCACCACTGACGCCCGCTGGAGGATCCTGTTGCAACCTCTTAAAATCCCTCATTAGTCTTTTCCTTGAAGGAGTTGACATCCTCACCGCCTATTAATAGACCAAAAGCCATTATGAATGCACTGCTCACCAAGCATCGGTCAGATTCAACCATACATACGATGATGTCAGCTACTGTGGCAGGTGAGAACAGCCAAGAGAAAATACTTTTGTTCTTATCATGCTTGATGTAAGCTTATCAAGAGCCCAGCCATAAGATATCAAAAACAAAAGTTACCCTCTGCAACCGAGACCAGTCTACAACCACTTGAGTATCTACCCAACTCTATGTAAACAGCTAGAATATGCAATGAAGGATAAAGCACTTGCAGTCCCCGGATTTAGTATCAGCTATCAATTGATGATACACTAGCAACATCAATGCAAGCACGACCATCAATCCTCAAGAAATCGTCGGCAACATGGCGGCAAGATCATTCTAAACGAAGATCGGCGAGCTAACAAAAGGTAAAACACTCGCTACGACCAAGGTTAAAAGCTCGGAGCACGGATTATCACTCCAAAAACTTGTACTCACAAGTACTCACGTATACACACACTCAGATCCATCACAAGCCATCACGCGCGCAAGCCTATCACCAAACCGACGAGCATTCACTCGGCGGATCAACCAAAACCGGTTCAACCACAAACAAACGGCAGAACGACAAAACCATGCGATCTAGAGCGTCGAGTAGCCACAGAAGGCTAAACCAACGCCGACAAGTCGCATCATAGCGTAGGCTTACTTGCTAGCAGACGCGGCGAGTATCTGGAATCTTCGAAGGAGCTGTTCAGGATCGAAATGATCGGCGAAACTGAGCCTCAGTCTTCGAGGGGGGACGACGACGGTGGACGAAGGAAGAAGACGCGGGGTCAGAGGAAGGAATCCATGGCGGCGATCGATGGATCGACCGGAGAGCAGAATCGCGGCTCGCGAACAAGCTCGAGGAGGAGAGAGAGAGAGAGAGAGAGAGAGAGGCTTTTCGCTTGCAGGTGGGAACTATTATAATGTCCGAGAGGAAGCGAAATGAATAGCTGCTTTCATTTCACGCGGGTCCCGCGACTCGTTCTCCGCCTCTTTTTTGTTTTTTCCGAAATGGGTAACCCATCCAATGTTTTGCGGAAATATTATATCTTTAAAGCCACGATTCCGAAATCATTTCGTTAAATTATTCAACTCCAGCCACTTTTTTCTCTTTTTCGGAACCGCCTTCTCTTCGATCCTTACCTTTTTCAATCATAAATATTTTTAACGATTTCGAACAATTTAGCCGAAAATTGCTAACGTGCGTGGTCACCAATTAAAATTGACCGAAAAAATTACATTAATTAAGAATAAATCAGCAAAATTAAAAAAAATTAATTGAATCAGCTCGCGTATAATAAATAAAATTTTTCAATCTTGTCAATTTAATCATAAATATTTTTTACGATTTATTTATTTAATTCTAAATTTTTTTTACGATTTCGTATAATTTAGCCGAAAATCGCCAACATAGCGTCACCAATTAAAGTTGGCAGGAAAGATCATATTGATTAAGAATAAATTAACAAAATTTAAAACTTTAAAATTAACCTGTTCAAGACTTCTTTAGTAATTTTGCGTGATATATATATATCTTGACGCGAGTCGGACGAGCGTGGGGGCGGTGGGCCCACAATAATGCTGTGCGGGACCCATGTCGCCGGAATTTGCTGTACTGGGCCAACCGTGTAGGGCCCATCGTGGTCAAAATGTAAATTAGCATCGAATCAAAATCGTGTGGGCAGCGATCGATGACCAAATCGAGGTGGGCCGTTAGTGCCCTACACGGATCCTCCACTAATTGAATTCGATTTTTGCGTGATAAAGCCTAATGATGGGGGGGACATTATATTTTAACATAGGTTTATTCACTTTAATTATCGATTAGTAGGATCATAATTACCCGATTAATATCATTAGCTAGCAAGATGCACACGTGGGAAAATCATAACATCTCAGCCTTTTTGAACACGTCAAAGCGCGAAGCAACATAAAAAAATTAATTTAAACTGATTTACCATACTTGTTTTTTTTTTTCAGTAAAAAATTTACAATAGTGTTCACAAGATGAGAAATAATCAAATTTTAAAATCGAAATACTTATGAGATCAAATAGAGCTATAAATTAACATATTTTTCAATTAATAGGATAATTATAAAATAACTAATTGAGTATATTTTAAGGAAGAAATGAAAAAAAAAAAAAAAAAGGATCGTGACATCTTAAATTGTAGACAAATCATGGTTAGAGGGTGGTCGTGCCCAAGCCCGGCTCGAGCCTTAAAGGCCCCAAGCATTTTTGTGTGATCTTCGATAAGGGTATTTAGTGAAAAACCTAACTCGGAAAGTTAAATATATTACACAAATAATGATGGCAGATTTGGTTACAAACTTTTTAAGGCCGGCCTGGACCCGGCCTTGCCAATGCTCGCATGTACTAAAATGTTGAGATATTTTACATAATATGTGTATATAGCTATTTAACATTTTGATGTACAGCTAGTAATATACATTTATCGCTTTTATTTGAATAGGATTTATTTTAAGCGAGTAACAGGAAAAAAGCGAGACGAGGTATTCAATGCTAATCCTTAATATTTACCTTGACATTAGTCAAATCAGGCCGTCCATTTTCATTTTGACTGCCAAGAATGGGCCACGTCATTTGTTGAGGGAGATGGAAAAAAATTATGCGGGAATTTTTTTGGAGTTTGAAAAATTTTGAATCCCAACCCTCTTTCAAATCAGGCCGTTCATTTTCATTTGGACGGCCGGATTTGAGAAATGCTACCCATGTCACAAAAACCCTAATGTTAGGTGATTCGCTTCCGTTTAAGTTGGATAAAGGGGTTTGGGGTAAAGAGGGCAAAAGTTAGAGAGAGGAGTGCAAAAGATATAACAGATAATAAAAAAAAAAAGTTTGGCGAGTTGGAAACTCCGCACGTGGTAGAATAGAAAGGTGGTGGATCCCCTTATAGACGGCGTCGTCTCGTCTGTGGCAGGGAAGCTCCAAGCACGACGTCGTCTTCATTCCGCCGGAACCAGCTTGGAAGTTCATGCTTCAGAAAAGTTCGACGACACCCTAACCTCCTTCACTCTTCCCCAACAACCAAAGTCAGTTTTAGCTCTCTCATCGAATCTGCGCCAAGAAGAGCCATGGCTATGCAAACTGGGATAGGGCTTTCGAAGATCCTGGTCCTCGTCGGAGCTGGTTCAGCTCTCTCTCTTTCTCTCTCGGCTCGCTAATCGCTACTTTGGTATCAGTGCGATTCTCTCCTCGCGATCTGACGCTGCGCGGTTCTTTTGCAGGCTACACTGGCACGATACTGTTTCAGAACGGGAAATTGTCTGACTTGTTGGGCGAGCTCCAGGTACGGACGCGGAAAAACCCGCTACTTTTACTTTCTCGGTCAAAGTTCAGCTCGGATCGTTTTGCTTCGGATGTTTAGTAGAGAGATGGAAGCGGTTGATTCTGGTTTGTGTCGATTTTGTTGAATGCGATTCGGTCAGTTGATCACGGCCTTGTGCTGATTTTAAGATGGGGAGGGTCGAGATGGGGTCACGGGAGCTGGAGAGAGAGAGAGAGGGAGAGAGGAATTAGTCAACAGTGTGCCTAAAATTTGAGGTTCTTGTAATCGGTTTTAACTTTGAGCTGTCTCTCTTCTGGATTGCTCTTGGAAATGTTGGGTTCGGCAATCAATGTCTTCATTCGTCCTGTAACTTCTTCAATGTTCAGTATGTAGCACATAGAGGGGGGTAAGGAATTTTCCTATTTGTTTCTTTCTCTCAAAGTGGAAGACCATAGCCATTTTTTATGCAATTACCTGTAAGCTGTCATTTTGGTCGGTCAATGTGCTTTATTTTCAGATGAGTACCTTGCTAGTATGAGTGATAATTGTCGTCATTCTTGTGATCCACTCTGTTGGGATTTAGTGGCATTTTCTTCCTGTGCCATAAGCAGGGTCTGGTGAAGGGATTAGAAAAATCTGGTAGCCAATCGGATGGAGATACAGACTATTCTGAGGCTGTTGCCGCACAGGTAATAGACCATAAATGCAAATGCCCTACTTATATATGGCTTTCTAGGTGGGCTTAACAATTGGGTATTTGACCTTCTGTTTAGGTGCGTCGATTGGCAATGGAGGTCCGACAGCTAGCCTCTGCACGTCAAATAACTGTCCTGAATGGAAATTCTAGCCAAATGGGTACTCTCTCTCTCTCTCTCTCTCTCTCTCTCACGCGCGCGCCCCACAAAAACTCACACAGTCCTTTGCAAGATATGTGCTCCCCCTTCACCACATAGCCCTAAAGCTTCTGAAGCCCATAGCCAGGCATTGCCTTTCAAGTCAAACTAGTCGGAGAATGCGCTATATCTATCTTTGTCATGCATCCATAATTTTGATGTGGAATAAATACTATGTATCTTCTAACGTTCTAGTTCTCGAAGGTTCTTTATCTTTCCATATCACGTGCATTCACCTAATGCTGCTAATGAAGCATCTCTGATATACTTTTCCTTTCACCGTTCCCCAGGCAACTTAACTTCTATGGTTGTTCCAGCAGCTACACTGGGGGCACTGGGTTATGGCTACATGTGGTGGAAGGTATTTAGGAAGATCAAAACTGCTTCAGCTTTCCATACTTCTTTTGCACTTCTCCAAGGGCTCATTTCATAAAACTGAAAAATAAGTGTTTGGTAATTTAATTACAGAATATTAAGTGTTGAAGTTTTTAAGCACTGAAAACGAAAATAAAAAGTTGTTTGATAACAGATGAAAATTGAATAATAGGTTCTACTAGTTACTTACCATGGAATCATTATTGAAAGGTCTTTAACCCTTTAATTGGTAAGATTTCAATTTCATGAATATTTCATTACTTAATGCATATAATTTTCAGCACTTACTCTAATTATCAAACACACCCTAAGTATTCTCCCAAGTTAAGCTTAAATTCATTTGTAGTCCTTGCACCAAACCTCCATACCCAACCCAGGAATAGATTACAAGAATGGCTGACTTGCTCATTGTAACTTCGAGCTTTAGGGTATGTTTGGTTCAGCATTTGAAAAGGGCTTTGGGGAAATGCAAATGCTTTCAACCTAAAGGGGCTTGAGAAAATGCTAATTGCGTTTGGTAAAACCTCATTTGGAAATGGGCTTTGGGTTAAATGTTGTTTGGTAAAAATAACTTTGCAAAGGGGCTTTTAATGCAATTTTTTATATTTTTATTAAAAAACTTAAACCCTTCGCCAGTCCGGCGAAGGTTTCAGGCCGCCAGAAAGTCAGATCTGGCGCCGGCTGTCGTCTAAGGTCACCCGATCTTAGGCCGCCCTCGCCGATGGTCGCACGACCTAGGCGAGGGCCAACCTCAGGCGACGCCTGGGTTCGCAGGAACCAGGCAACGGCGCCTGGGTTGCGCGACCCAGGCGACGGAGCTTGGGTGGCGCGACCCAAGCGCTGTCGTCTGGGTTCGTTCGCCTGGGCGGCGGCCCTCGCCTGGGCAGCCGACCCTCGCCTGGGCGACCGGCCCCTTGCCGTCCTTTCGCCGGCCCCTTCCAACCAGATCTGGTCTCCTCAACATTGAAGAAGATGAATAGTACCAAAAGGGGCAAAATCGGGAAATAGGAAATTGGCGAGGTTAGTTTTGGAAGGAAAAAAAGTCTATTAGCATTTGGCCAAATGCTGGCTTAAAGCTGAACCAAACACCTCAGCATTCTCCCAAGGGGCTTTGGGGGCTGAAAAAGCCCGAAAGCTTAACCAAACCCACCCTTAATCACTCTGCATGAAGGTAGTTTTGCATTATAAACAGTTCATTGATTGCATTCCATGTCTTCTGGTTTCATCAGTCACTTTTATAACGTTCATTACTTGATATTATTTGTTGATTTGAGAGCTTTTCGTTCTCTCTTTAAACTCACTTTTCTAATGCCCATTCTCATCTAACTTACAAGCAATAATCTGCATGGAGTAATCTTCTTTTTCCTTCAATTGCAGGGTCTTTCATTCTCAGATCTCATGTATGTAACTAAGCGCAGTATGGCCAATGCTGTGGCAAACCTGACCCAACATCTAGAGCATGTGTCAGAGGCTCTCAATGTAAGTTCGCATTAATGTGGATTTTAGGAAATAATTTGTGCAGAATGTTGCTTTGAATAAATTCAAAATTAATTGTTAGTGGACATTAAGAGCTTCTTAATTGTTATTTCCTCTTTGTGTTTTCTCCCATCTGATTTCTTCATCTTCTTCTGATGCTTATCAATGGGCTAATTTTCACCATTCTTTTGTGGCAGGCGGCAAAGAGACATCTAACGCAGCGAATTGAGAACTTGGATGGCAAAATGGATGACCAGAGGGAGCTATCGAAAGAAATAAAGAATGAGGTATCTGCTCTCTTTGTCGATTTATTTGCATAGTTGAATTGTTGGATTTGTATGAGATCATCTTTACTTGGTACCATATTGTTCTGGCAAAGTAGTTTATTGAGGTTTTGGATGGTTACACTTGACAACGTTTAAGTGCCATTTAAGTCTCGTTATTTTTTTGAGACATTGTTAAGTCTCTCTAAAGTTCTTATTGTGCTATGGTCAGGCACATATTATGGCATGGATTACAGCTTTACAGTTCTGTTCAAATTTTGGACTTTAACTGTAGTCTTATTCTATCGTAGCAGTTTCTTAATGAGCTAATTTTTGTTCTCTGACTCAGGTTTCTTCTGTTAAAGCCAATCTTGATGGTCTGGGTGATGACCTGGATTTTTTGCAGAGAATGGTCTCCAATTTGGTGAGTTTTAGTTTACTGAGATTCTCATTGATTTTCCAGAGCAATGAAATCATGAAACAGTTTCAGGTTCTTGAAATGCGATTTTTCTTAGAGCCAATATAAAAATTTCCAAACTGAAATTACAGTGGTTGCTGCTAGCCTACTTTTTGCCCCTTATAACTGTTTTTCGAAGGGAAAATTAAATGCTTCTGATTGATCCCTAAGCAACTTGCATCTGTATGTACATGGTAATCTCAATTTGGCAAGTTCCTTATTGCTGTTATTTTTGTGCTTGTAGGATGTACGAATGGGAACACTGGAGTACAAGCAGGTCAAAATAACCTATCTTATTATGCAATTCTGTGATCGCATACACACGTGCACGTGGAATCATGTAGCATTTTGCTTTGTATTCATGTGTGTGTAGTATATCCGTTGTCAGTATGTGTCATTATAAATGTTGAACTTGGGATGTACTGTTTTGGGGTTCTCTTGAACCAGGTTGGACACTATCCAACACGATTTAAAAAGGAGTAATTGTAATTTGTGTATTTTATCTATCTTTCGTATTGAAATTGATGTCATATTTTGTCAAGTTCTTGTTGGTTGGGTGTTGCTTAATGGGGAAAGGCTTTGTTTGTCAATGTTTTTGGGCATAGCTCCTGTGCTACCAATCTCCCCGGACAAAATTTGGTATGAATGAGACATATTTATATTGTCAATGAATTACAGGCTTAAAGCTTAACTAGTTATCTTGACGCTCGATTAGTTTTAGTGTTGTGATTTTTCTGGTGTGAAATTTCTGAATTTATTCTGCTATCCTCAGTCCTGCCTCTTTACCCCCATGGAAGTTCAAAGTTTGTTTTTGTGTGGCGACAGGATTGGGCGAATGAGGGTGTAAGGTATCTCTGTGTTGTGGCCAGCGGGCAGAAGGTGGAAATGCCAAAAATGCTGATGGTTGTAATCTCCTCCTCCTCCTACCCTCTTCTCTCGGCAATGGTTTTATGCATCTTTTTGACCGAGGGTTTTGAGATTTCATATATCAGCATATAGAATCTTGACTTGCTTTCCCCACCTATTTTTCCTTTTGACTTCGACTTCTAGCCAGTGAAGAAAAGGGTTCTTCATTTATTGGAACCTTTTCATAGAAAGGAAATTTAAAGAGTTTGTCCATTGACTGACAGTTCTTTAACATATTTCTTCCAGGAGCAAATTAAGATTTCAGGCTCGTCTCGAGGATTACTCTCATATCCGGATACTCCAAGTCTTAAGGTTCCTTTCTGAGAATCTTGACTTGCTTCTTCCCCCTGCTTTCCCTTTTGACTACTTTTTGCTTCTACCATGTGAAGAAAAGGGTTCTTCAGGTCTATTGAGTTTTCTGATATTTTGCCTTGCTGTATTTGATGCATGATTTGCAAATTATAATTTTTATCTTATTTGGTTTGAAAGTGTTAATGGATGAAGTGGTGGGTGCTGATGGAAGGCATTGCACGGACCTTCATTCTTTCAAGGCTAACTAACTGTCATTTTTAGTCTGTAGTAGGAAAGAAAAGGTCTATCTGCAAATAGTGTTGGGTTTATGGGAAGAATCCTTTTTTGAATTAAACATGGTCTGTTAAAAGTCTTAATAGTTTGGAGTTTTTGCCTCCCAAGAAGTCTCTTTTCTTGAGGCAGATAATATGTTATGTCTTTTATGCATCTGCAAAAGTGGTTGAATTAGGTATTATGGTGTTTGATATCGATAATCTGCTCCTTGCTCTCAGGGTCTGAAGGACATTGATGCATTGACCTTAAGTATTGATAGATCAGCTTCAGATGCTGTTGTGCAAGATGGAGTCGACAGATTAGATGGAAAACCAAAGCCATTGCCAAGGTATGATATAGAACTCTTTTTGATATTTTGCTGCTCCATCACACATATAATGCTTCCCTTGTGTGGGCGCATGCCTAGAGTACTTGTTTTGCTTGACCTTTTTTCTCTTTCCTTCCTTTACATGCATGGATTCATTCCAACTTTTGCCTATATTTCGTATGCAAATCATTTGCAGCATCTATTACTCTCATAGACCCGGATTGCATGTTATTACTGTGGCATTGCAGTGCAGAGGTGCAAAAAAAGCATAGACAATTTTCAGATATATTCTTGTGTTTGAGTATAATCACTGTCCCCAGTTGTTATGTGTTTTGTGGTCTTTGCATATTTATCAGGTTTACATTGAAAGTTGGTGAAGAGTGCTAAGTAAGATGGTTAGATGATTTGACTTAGGCTCGCTTATGCAGCTCCATTGAGCATAGAATCTCAAGTTGCCCTTTTTTTGTCCTAATTTACCTTGTATCATATGCGTAAAGTTCACTTTGAGGTTAATTGGCATTGAGAACATTCTGAAAGGGCTTTGTATCACTCATATTTGATGATGTGTGGACACGGATGAATGTCATGCAATGAAGTATGGGATCTTTTGCTTTCTTCTGTCTTTTAACGACTTCTTTTTCTTTCTGGGGATTATGAAGTAGTTGCATCATAAAGCAGCCATAATTGGAAAGAAAGTTCTGGAATTTATGGAAGTTACATGTCCACTGTCCTTTCTGAAGAGATCATGACTGGGAAATAGTTATTTTCTAAACTTATAGTTATACCATGGTCAAAGCTAAAGAAATATTGTTGTTTATACTTGTTTTATAACTCCGGTGCTATCTGGCCATGTTTGAAAAGTTCAAGGATGACTTTGTCATCCTATTTATTATGCTGCAGCAGACTTGATTTGTTTTTATGCACAGTCCGAGTTCCAAACTCGGTCGAATAGTTGCATTAAAACTATGCTGACTACTTTTTTATCTTGTCAGTGATTTGTTTATTGCCAAATGATACTGGTAGAGTTTGTCTTTTTTTTTTGTGCTCGTTTTACCACTATGTGGTACTGGTTCTGTTTATCCGGCTCACTTGCCATATGCCTTTTAGAACTGATGATGCTGCGATATGGATGTAATAGATTTATTTGTCTCAGCTAATATAGTTATTTTTCTTAATATCTGCAGGGCTAGTTCAACCAGGTGTTGAATGCAGAGTAATGTGAACTTCACCTCGCACTGTGGTTCTTAACCATGGATGTACATGTGCTTGTTATACACCACCTTTTGATTCCTCAAGGTTGGACTTTGGCAGCATGAGTCCTCATTGCAGTATGTATTGGTGGATTTGGTATGTAAAATGTAATTCTTCCGAAGTATGCAAGAATGAGAGTTATTATGGCGATGCGGATTGGTGCTGTCAAAGTAATAATTCAGTGAATCTCATACTGAATGTTCTTTGCCGCTCGTTTTTAATTATTTTACCAGTTATGCTGTAAAAACCTCTGATGCGGTAGGTTTCCGCCCCTTTGTGTTGGCGTTCTGGGAGATGGTAATGAAATAATTCAAGCACATTCTCTCTCTCTCTCTCTCTCTCTCTCTCTCATTCACATTATATTTCTGTTTAGTAGACACGTGCGCAACATATGGGAAGACATTGGAAAGGTCATATCTGCAAAATTAGATTCATCCTCTTCGTATTAAATTTGATTTTGGATTTGCGCAGAGGATGCAACCAGCTGGAAATTCTTTGTACCTTCCATTGTAGATTAAGTGGCTTTCCAAGTAAGGGAAATAACCTGTTGAAATGTGAATATTCAAGACGGGTTGGTTTCATTCTTGTACATCGGTGTTCATTCTGGTCGTAGGTTTGCGTCAACTGCGTTACTTCAATCATACTGTCTTGCTGGTTTGAGTTCATTGATGGTGACTTTCGTGAGCAGTCTTGGGATCACACCTCCTAATTGATGTGTATCCTTACCAGAGTCTGTTGTAGAATTTATTCCCTAATGTGTCTAATAATAGTCCACTGGTTTTGCGTCTGTTCTGCTGGTTATATTACGGAATACAATTGCAGATCATTCATATACCAATTACTGCGCTCTCTCTATACCTTCAGTAAGAAAACTGATTGACATGACAACTAAATGCATTTTAAATGTTTATTATCAGACTCAAATGCTACAGAGAGAGAGAGAGAGAGAAGCATAAGCTGCTTCGAGTGAATTGATGTGCTTGGAAGAAGACGACTAGTTAATGCCAATTTAAGCTGCTTCTAGTCAATTGATTGAAGAAGCGAACAGCGGTTAGCTTGTGCTTGGAAGAAGACAGACGTTTCTTTAATGCCAATTCCATGGCTCTGTTCTATTGCCCACATGCGTCTTACTTTCCCTCGATTCCGAGCCAGGCAAACTCTCACTCTCTCCCATTGCTGTAAACATGAAAGGGAAACCTCCAATCTCATTGCCAAAGCCGCCTCTGAAATTGTCCCTACCGCCCGACTGCATGAAATCCTTTGTAGGGTCCTCCTCCTTTTCTTCGTCGAGCGAACGCGGATTCTTCTCGACCAGCTCTCTGAAGACCGAAGACTTGAGCAGCAATCCTAGTGCAGTTGGAGGAGTTGACTTGGTGGAGACACAAACCGCACTTGTGCTTGCATCTTGTTTCATCGGAGCGGCGAGATCATCGAACACGAAAGAGTCGGAGCGAAAGAAGATGGACGGCTTGGATTCTTCTTCCCAGTGGATGTGGTTCGAGGAGGTCGGTGCAGCAGGTTCAGAGTGCAAGGTTAACTGAGGCTTCTGGGAAGCATGAGAATCGTTTGGTCCTGGTTTCAGCCATCTTATGTAGGAGCTCAAATCGAAGTTGGTCACTGCGTTGATCCCTCTGTATTCGATTGCTGCGATATCATATGCACGAGCAGCCTCCTCTTGTGTACCTGCAGAAGGGCCAAAGAAATAGCAAAAGCAGTCAGATTGAAATTTCCCTCCATGTAAGAATAAAGGCAAAATTTTGATCACGAAACTCAACCGTAAGTTCCCAGATAGAGATATTTGTTTCCGAACACCCTGCCGATCCTTGCTTCCCATCTCCCATTGTGATGGTGCCTGCAGTTTCATCATCCAAGAACACAAACCATGATTACTTAACTTCCTGGAACTAAAGTAGCAGTTGATTTATCGAATAGCCTGCAAACTTCAAAGAGGGCCGCAAGACCAATCAAAGTGCTCTTGATTACCTTGCAACTCCTCTGTACTTTGACACACCTCTTGAGAAACCGCTGCTCCGTCTGTACATTCAGAGATCGATTCGCGTTATAGGCAGCTGAGCATATAAAAGGAACTGGGTTCGACTCATTCGGCTGAAGGGCTAATTACCTTCGTAGCGACGCCAAATACTCCTCTCTAGTCATGGTTTTCATAACCTCGATTTCTGTCTCGTAATCTGATATCTGCAATTGTGGAGGCAACAAGAGTTGCAACCAAATGATCATTTTCCTTTTCCCAAACCAAACTTCCAAATTAGAAAGGAAAAAGGATGCAAGCTAAGCCGATCCTTCTTAAATTTGTATCTTACAGGGAAATTAATGAAGGTTGAGCTTCCCCAGTACTTGAGTGCTGCCAAATCATAAGCTCTCGCTGCAGATTCTTCTTCATCATAAGCGCCTGTTCATGGCCCAACATTTCCAAATATATCAAACATTCCATGAACAAAAGACCCAAATGAAAGAAAGAAAGTAATGAAAAAGGAGACATTCAATTAGACGGACCAAGCACTCACCAAGATAAACTTGTTTTCCCTTCTTCCTCTGCGTTGGATTCCAACACCCTTTGTCCCACAAATGAGCCTCGTACCTCCCAGTCCACCTATGTCTGCTTAAGAAACAATCTACTTTTAGCTTTCATGTCCCACAAATGCGATTCGAATTCGAATCTGACATTTACCGTGTGTGTCGTGAGGACTCGGCTCTAGTTCTTAAGGCAAAGTATCACAAACTTTAGGAAAAAAGGAAGAACTAAGCATACATGGATCAAAGTGCATGGAGCTTGTATGATTTTATTGTCAAACAGACTTCCAAAACCATCAGAGGCAATTACAATATCTTTGTTTGATCACATACAGTGTTAGAAGTATGAATTCCTACAAACAAGACAGGCATGGAAGTGTACTCTTCTCAAGAAAAACATTCCATTCATCATGCTTCAAAAGACAAATATTAATCTGCGCGCACACAAATAATTAGCTCGACCTGCTGACGCCCCGGTACTTGGAGCTCCTCTTGATGGTCGTAGTCCCGGCGGTAACCCCATCGACCTCATGACGCTTCTTCTGATCATCTCCCGCGGCAGCAGCACCGCCGTCGTCGACATGAACCCTCCTTCTCCTCCTCTTGACACGCCGGTTGACCGCGCTCGCGGGGTCACACTCCACCATGCACAAGGGTCGTGTCACACTCATTCCCGGGCTCAACTCGGACTTCACCGCGATTATGCTCTCCACCGGCATTGTATCTCCTTTCTTGGCCACTCTCCACGGTCTGCTTATTTCTTGCTGCTGCTGCTTGCAATGGATGACCGAACAAATATGGAGGGCGTATAAATACGATTCCAGGGGTCTTTGCTGTTTCGGTTTCTTCTTCGTTCTTACTGTGATGGTGATGGGTTGGGGGTGGAGACAAATGGGGGCGTCGATGAAACCTGCGACAACTGGGGACAAAAGGCGCATCGCATCGGTTGGAGACGAGAGCTGTGACGTGCCTCCACGGTCACTAGCCGCCGCTGCTACCAGTGATCGAACTGCCCGTTGAATCCGATGTTAATCTTTATTGTCGTGTGGCCAATGTTTCGGATCGAA
The DNA here is from genome assembly GCA_029784005.1 of Lenwebbia sp. NSW1173648. Taxonomy (NCBI): domain Eukaryota; kingdom Viridiplantae; phylum Streptophyta; class Magnoliopsida; order Myrtales; family Myrtaceae; genus Lenwebbia; species Lenwebbia sp. NSW1173648. The sequence goes on from JARCGZ010000011.1 coordinate 7,997,573, forward strand.
GGGTTACAGATACATAAAATAATACGTATTTTTATTTTAGTAATGCGTATGGGAGATTTTCAGCATTTTTATATCCAAATCCTCTCTATTAAGAGGTCGAGGAAAATATAATCCTCGTGCTCTGTATCTGTTGTCTACGAGAGGTTAATAGGAGCTCGAAAGTTCCGATGACAATTTGACGGGCAGTCCTGAACCTACTGTATGAATGCCAAATTATTCATAAACTTTTCGATTTTGCCAATTTCGGTCGTAAACCTTTGCTCGAAATTTCAATGCAATCCTTCTGACAAATTTTGGCCGAAAATAGCTGATGTGGCCGTATGCCACGTAGGACGGCTGGTGGCCAAAAATTGACCGTAATGACTACATTGAAATTCCGCTCAAAGATTTAGGATTAAATTGGCAAAATCGAAAAGCTTAGGACTGATTAGGTAATTTTTCGGTAATCTAATAGCAGTTTGCATCAGATGTAAATTAACGCGGTCTTTTTATTTTAATTTTTTGGCTTTTCCGTATGGTAGAGAGTTATACCCTCCAAAGTGACGCTGTTAAATTTGTTATACCCTCCAAAGTGACGCTGTTAAATTTATCTGTTTTTCTTTCTTTTTCTTTTTCGTGTTTTGCTTTGATCAGTGAAGACCCACCGGCGAACAAGCGACAAGAAAAGGACAGAAATGCGATGTGGCGTTTCCTAGGATCAGTAACTTCAAAAGGAGCCTGTGAGGTTTCTTTGTTCCTAGGGATGGCGACAACGGACTATGTTGTCGCGAAGAGAAGGAAGGGGACAACCTTTGTGACCGATTCGGCCGCCTTTTTCAGGAACTCCTCGTTTCCTAGGCTTCTTCGTCCCATGTTGGAGATCGGATTGCTGTTGAGTTTGGGGCTTAAGATAATAATAAATCATCTATGGAGTGGAGTTTCTCTCTCTCCACGACTTCTTGAGACGACGAGAGTTTCAAGGGGGCGGAAAACCCACCCTTTTTCCTTTTTGACAAAACTCGAATGTCGGAAAGATTACCATGTAGTACGCAAAATTTCGCTGCCAATTCCTTATAGTCGAGCCGCTTGATCTGTCATTATATCTCATAAGTTAGCAAGAGTACAGTCCATCAAGCCTAAAATTCTAGGAATTCATTGATAGTTCAAATAGATCCAGAAATTAGGCCTAATCGATCCGTATACAAAGATGTTATCCGTGTTAGTCAAGTCGGATGGTGAACATCTCGGTGCGCGAATAAATTAGCATTGCTTTGCTGCGACATAGCAGCGTAAGCCGATGGTTCGAAGATAAATGAGGCAGGAAGACAGTTCGAATCCTTTTTTGCCCCTGTTGATTTGTACATCCACTCAAAAGCTGAACTAGAACGACTCGATTCTCAATCCTTGGCGAATTGCATTGTCCTGTGAAGCATCCTTCGTACGGTAAAAAAACTAACTCACTCTATGCGGGTTCACATTCATCACTAGGCTCTTCAGCGGGAGGTTGAAATAGCTGCGCTTGCTTAATAACCTCAAGGAGCTGTAGTACTGGTACATCACACGTTCATCCTGGAGAAGCTACTTTTGCTGAATTTGGCTGGACAGCCCAACCAGCTGTACCTTAGTAAAAAAGAGAGACAATTCAAACGACAAGCAAGTTTAAGCTGCACATTAATCATGATCATCAACCAAGCTTAAGACCCCAAAAGACCATTTTCAATTGGCCATAATCCATATCTGTTGAACTTGCAGCAGATGTTCAGATTGATTCTGCAAACAGATAAATAACAGAAAAGTTACAACACCCGGCGTTCATCCCAGAAAGGACAAACATTTAACAGGATGGTCCTACAGAAAAATGATTTATTTCATTCAGCACAGCGCAACCAAAAATATCAGGCTACAGTTTTGAAAATTCTTTGAGTGCCTTGAAGATCTGCTCCTCGCTCAAACCGTCCAAACGGATGCCCTTCTCCACACCGAAGTCTAAATTAAACAAGATATAACATATGTTAATGGTTTCACAGGAATACTCAATTGAGGCAAGAAGAGAATAGGAACACAAACAGAAGATAGAGGCAAAACTTCCTTTGGATAGGACTTGGGCACCTACAGCTGGTACATCACAGGGGTCACTTAAAAAGCTTCATAAGATGTGCTGATTAGGAGTGACAATTAACACACAAAGCTAAAACTTTTATCATAAAAGCAAAATTGTCATCTTTGCTTTGCATAACAAAAAAGCAAATTTCATAGTTACGTAATGGACTAATAAGCTGTCTGATTAAATTTGAATTGTTCCGACTTTCTTTTGGTTGTGTCTACCGCATACCTCCTCTAAACTGAGATTGAAACCATGTTCTCTTAATGCACGGTTCATCATACTTCAATCATAATTAAAAAGAAGGACTCCGATATTCTGTTAGAGTATTTCTTTGCCTTTCAGGCCCAAACTTGTTTCACAACATCAATAAACCAACAAGCTGCACACTTAAATACAAGAGCACATTGAAAACTACAAGCTTGACATAGTATGTCATGAAATTTGGGCAATACATGGGATTCATAGGAATCCTTTAGTCGGAAAACCACCATTATCGATTAAAGGATAACAGTGGCATCGACTGAAGTTCGTCCTCATGTCATGATGAGAGATAATCATCTCTTTCAACCTGTTCCCTACATGTTTTGGTTATTCATACAAATATTTCAACTGAAAAGCAAAGACATTAACATGGGGTAACTAGTTATTGTTTGAAATTCTCATCCAAAGCCTGGCAAAAAGTTTCTGACGAAGGAGAAAGAGGGAATATGAGACATCCAAGCTCACACAACTTTGGTAAATGTAGTTTCATATTTGCACATATAGCAAGTAAAGGTGAGACAAAGGATGAAGAGAAATCCCTACTGCAGAAAAGCTTCTGAAAGATGAAATGACCATAGTGGTTGATAACGATTCAATTGACAGATTTCTACCTGATACGTGGCAAAACTAGGGAACTATCTTTCCAAGAAACTGCTAAAGGTCAGTAGTAACTGCAAAAAATCATTCTACTACTTCAAGAGATGTAATTAACAACTCCAAGAATCCCCCTTGTTAAGTTGCTCCACAATATCAACCGCAAATCGACAATTAGCAAAAAGCATAAGGTACTTGTTGGGCCAATCATTAACGTACTTCTAGCTTCTTTCGAAATTCCACACGATTCTCCAAGTCAGAATCTGTAGCATTTCCAGGACATTTCACTAGAAACTTAAATAACCAACAAGTAGAACTAACTTGGCACTAGAGAGAGGCCATAAGTTCCCTGAGAAAGACAACCGAAGCGACTTGCATTTGGAAAAGAGAAACGTAAAAAGTCTACCAAGTACCAACAGCAAAATGGTAAGCAATTCTAATCTCCTTTCTTGCATAACATACAGATTTCAGTAAGACGTGCCAAGGCGGTGCAACCCATAAAATCAATTAGAAGAGGAAAAACACATCTACAAATGTAATTGGCAAGCTGGCAGCGGCTTTATTGGGCAAAATGCCCTGATCTATGACCCACGGAAGTAGCATGTTGGGCCATCTATTCTAATCACAAATCAGTCAGTTTCCTCTTCTCCAACAATGCCCTGATCCATCTCTAACCACGAAATTCTGACCACCTACCTACCAATTTAGCGAGTATACGCTCCAAATACAAGTATACCAGTTGATACTAGGAAGCCTGAACTATTTAGCCACAAAAATTGCAAGAGAGTTGACAACGCACGACCATTGATCCTTATCTTACCCAATGACAAGTAGAAATTCTCGTGCGGCGACACTCATGAAATGCGAATCCTTGAGGACACAATCGCATCAAACTAAATGGAAGCGAACGATGCTGGGCGAGGTGTATTACCATATCTGACCCACAACTGGGGCTCGGTCCCGCGGCATTCGCGGATCAGGATGGGGAGCTTGGGGTTCAGCGTCTTCAGTTCCTTGTAATTCTTCTCCACGAACGACCTGGCCCAAACCAATCGAACCGCAAATATGAACGATCGACGAACTCACAATACGGAGTGAGGTCAGGACAAAGAAACACAAACCTCGCGGAGGAGCTCGCGGGGGAGGATTGGCAAAAGAGGAACCTCAGCTCCCTTAAGTTCTTCGACAGTTGTCCTCTCCACGCCATTGCTCTCTAACTTGGCCGACTTCGGTTGATGAGGAAGATCGATGTGCTGCGAAGGAGACGAAGCTCGCGCTTTGCTTCTTCTTTCTCTTCTCTTCTCTGCGCTTCGCTGATTGTACGTGCGGGAAGTCTTAAAAGATGCCACACTCGTCTTGTAAATGAGGGGAAAATTGGGCAATTAATTTTTACTTTTTTTTTTTGTCGAAAATTAATTTTTACTTAAAAAAGTACTTCTTTTTTTCTAAATTATTCGCTTATGTTGTTTACACCATTTATGTCTAAATGAATTTCTGAACGGCAAAAATATTTTTTTCGTTTCGTTATTTTTTTAAATAAACGATCAATTTAGAAAATATATATACTTCAACTAATTTGTTTTCTGCTAAATAAACACACCCTAATAAACCCAATACATCATTGACCGCGAGGATTGATCAAATGTATAAAGACATGAAATGCAGGTTAATAAACAAATTAGTTTACAATATATGACCAAAAAATGGGTTTAGTAGAATAAGTAGGGCGCGATAGATGAGCATAACAAGTTGATAGCTATTTACTCTTGTGCTACAGTAGGACAAACGTGATTACTTTGTAGTACATCCGGAATCTAGTCTCATTATTGATGTCGGTCTTTTATACGCTATGAACATAAGTTCATCAGGCAACTATGTATCATCTTCGTAATTGCATAATGGTCTTCAACTCCTTACAGAACTTGCGAAAAACGCGGATCTCCATAGCTAACGGCACTCCAATCGCAAGCCTTCTTCTCATCCATTATGCGTGGCCACTTCCGCCCATCAGCGAGCGGTCCGAGCAGATAAAGAAGAAAAGTCCAGTAACTGAGAAGAAGAGATCCTGGAGATTCGAAGCAGTACGGCGAGAATCGAGTATTCTTTGCTATTTGACATTCTGTCTCTCGAGATACTACTGCAATGGGGTACAATCCATCCCCTCTCAAGTTCATCTACAATGCCAAGTCCTATCCCACCATGGGGTATTACAAAGAATGCCTTTCTCCTCATCATATCCTGCTATACAACTCGTGATCCCAAGCAATTCATCCAAAATGCAACTCAGTTTCACATTCAATTCCACACAGCGATACACCATCCGAAGCACCGATGGAACAAGGAGAAACATATGGGGCTGCACGTCAAGAGTGTGAACGAACACGCCATGCAACTGCCTGATGGCTCAGCACGGAATCTTGAATTTTCTCACTCGGTTATAAGGGGTGTGAAAGAATAGCCATCTGTAGTATGTTGATTCTAAATAATCCCTGTGGAAATACTGGAAGTGGCATTTATCTTCAGCGAGTGCTCTGGAATGTACGTAAGACCTGCGAATTTCCGAAAGAAGCAGATGGATTGGATCTTTAAGTCTCAGCCATCTGAATCCAAGGGCAAGACAGAGGACAGCTACATAGTATAGTACGAGTACACTCTTATCTTCACACCAACACTTATCAAGAAGTTCCCAACAGCAATATTAGATGCTCAGCAAATGTTAAGCAGGCAACAAGAGGCACCAGATAAATGCTGACACCACTGCAAAGACGTGTACATACCCATACAGTGCATTTCGTTTTCCACACAAGATACCAAAGTCCGGTTATTAAGCGGCATGCCCTATCAAGTCATGCTTGCAATTGTACAGCCAAACACAAAGAAAAGGTGCCACATGGCCAAGTTATGTTTTCCTGTGGACAATTCATGTATCAAAAAGGTAAGAAGAGAGTGAGATAATGAAGTTACCTTTCTCCTTCACGTCAATCTGCAGAGTATCTAGCGTAATTATACCATCAGTCAAAGGAAGTAATTCGAGCTTGATGGTCGCCGTTGTTTGAGAAGGTACACACCTGAGATTAAAATGAGGACTCTTTCAATCACCACTGTGACTAATAATGGGAAGAAATAAAGTAGAAGTGAATTGAAGGATTACCCCAATGGAACTCTACTATGCAGCCATAAATGTGTACAACCAAAACCGGAAGTTGAAATAGCATCTGATACTGGGGAAGCCTGCTCATTGAAAGAGACTAATTTGGTTTCACCATGAATTTCGCTCTTAGTTTCTAATGAAGGAGCCACAACACCTGACTTCTGTATTGTAGAGCCATGCGTGTGGCTGCTGTATTTTCCAGCAACTTCAGAAAGCCCTAAAAATGGGCTAATAGGTGATGAGGGTGAGGAATTCAAAGAGAGTACAGAAGGAGGCGAAGTAAACGAAGCTGGTGCAAGAATTGTCATAGTTAGATCTTCTGATGTCAAGTTTGAGGCCTGGAGTGTTAGAACCTGGAATTGGAATAACTCAGGTAAGTGTCAACAAAAGGTTGATACAATAAAGAGTTCCTCAGACTAAGTCACACCTGTACGGGAAGCTGTGGAACCATGCCATTTGGTCCAGGACATTCTCTTGACATTTCAGAAGCAACAGAGATCATGATATCCCTCGAGATGCGAGGTCGCCAACTTGTCGGCTGCTTGAAAAATAATCTTGATTCTGCAACGAGCACATAAAATATGCAAAAGAAAGGAAGTTCAAATAAATGAAGCAATTAAAAATTCATCGAGAGTTTGAGAAGCAAAATCAACCGGAATGAATGATGAGTACCAGTGTAGTTGCAGTGACTTGATACCATTACTGCATAGTGATCGGATACTGAAGGACTACTCTTCCCTTCTATAATTTTAGAGGAAACATGCAGAGTTGATGCGCTTCCGCCCATAAGCTGTGATAACTGAGTACCTTTTCGATCCTGAGCACTAAACTTCTTCCACGCAGAAATTGCTGGTTTAAGAATGAAAGAGTGCTCTTCACCTCTCCTGCAATGAAAATCAATGACTCTACATAAGGTAATGGGAGTACAGATCAATAAAAAGTAGTAATTTGAATGTCTAAAATTCATCAGCGCTTACCTAACTCTGCATGGTCAAAAACGTTATATGATCATTTAACCAAAAAAAGTTATAGCATTTAAATTTGTTTAACCTGTTGACATTTCATTTTCCATATATAAAGGTCTTGAAATATTATCATTTGCACAACCAGATTAGTATGTTGAAACTTGAAAGAGTCTGAAAGCCAATATTTTTTTAAAGTGGACAGAGACGAAACAATCAAGCGTCCACATGCTGGTCCAACCACCCCTGAGAGTTTGAACCGACAAGCCATTTTTTATATTATCATCTTGGTAATGCATCAAGAGAAATGACATCAGATGCAATCTCACTGTATGTTTGGTGCCATGGTGGATCAAAGGGAACAGCAAGCCCCACATTGCAGCCGACCAGATAGGGAAATTTAATTTGCAATGGCAGTAAGGTGATCCTTTGATAGAAAAAAAAGCAGCTCTATCAACGGAGCACCAACCTCTGGTGAATCCACGTCACCGTGTCAAGGGTTGTTACCTCAATCTGAGCCCATTTCTTCTCTGAACTGAAACTACCCACGTGAACAAGTAGAAACAGTTTCGACCCAGTTTGACCTGTTAAAAATGGTCTGTGGCCCCAAGATACCCAGTTGACAACCTTGTTGCCAGCATAGGCATCTCTTTGGCTATCTACTAATGATTCGCACAACTTATCAGCCAAAATTATTTAAATGAACAAGCATTACTTCAATGAAAGACGTGAGACAAGCTTGAAAAGCCACAAAGCATTTCTGCCTGCTGACACTTAGTGAGTAGGCAAAATCTTCCTTTCCACCATGCACTTTTCTTCTAGAGCACACATTGGAGTGTGATTGAGAATAATAGGTTTAGAAATCCTACGAGACAAGTTTTCTTCTAAATAGCAGATTCACTTATCAATTTGCGCCAATCGCAAAAAGGATGACCACAAGAAATTAATGACACAAAAAGATAGGTGTAGTGAGGAAACCTGAGAGCTAGATTTGGCAAACTATGCTCATCTCCAGCTTCAATAGATGCAATGGGTAAGGATAGTGGGGGTCCACCTTTCACGGCCTCCTCAAGCACAATTGTTATAGCATCTATATACACCACAACCTCTGGAAGATGTGCTGGAGAAACATTCTGCAGAGTAGTCACAACAAAAATAGTGAGTCCAGCATTAGCATAGAATCCTCCGATACATATGATTTCAAAAACCATATCACAAGATATACAGTTTTCTATAAGAAATAAAATGCTGGTTCTAACATGATTCAGTTAGAGGCAGAGGTTACACCTTTATCTGCACACAAAGGAGATCATCAGTGTTGCAGTCAGCACCAAAAGAGTGAATCTCGATGGGTTGAATGATTTCAAGTTTCCTCCTCCACCTTCTTCCTGGTATATATACACCTTCTAGCCCACAACAAACAGAAAATCTCTCGGGTTCCAGTGAGACACCTCTAAAAGATAGAAGTTCATCTTTAACGGTCTTTTGGTTTTTCACAAATTTTTGGTATGAGAACCGATCCCAATCTTCAAGTTCAAATTTTGGCTTAGAGCTAGGTGTTGTGACCGCTGCGGGTGGTGGTGCAGTAGTTTGGGGAAGTGCAGACATGGAGTAGCTTCTAAAATTGCCAAAAGAGAAGAGCTGAGAGCCAGAGGTGCCTGCGAGGTTGGTCCTTTGAGATGTACTGACAATTCCAGGATTGGTACTCAAAGGTGGGGGTGATAGTGAACGAGCTGGTGGAGAAAGAGTATTGTCCAAGGGAAGCAACCAAGTCAATAGCTCTCCACAAGGTTCCTGATTTGCATGAAAGACATCATCCCTGCTATGGGTAGACACATTTTTGGTCTGATGCTTCTCAAATTGAAGAATCTCGAGGACCGGATCTTCCGACATATTAACGCCAACATTCACTTGGAGAAGAACCTGCATCCTTCCAAAGAAGAAACAGAATGAAAATGACAAATTGAACTAGCTAGTTTCAGTTGTTAATTCATCCAGCATGTCATGTATGACACTGATAATAAATCACACGGACAAATTCCAAAAGTTCTTGTGTAAAATGGAGATTGGCGCACATCATGACAATGATAACACTAAAGAAAAGACTTCCTGGATATGATTCAGGAAAAGTTAGTAATTACCACGAGATCATTGTGTAGGGTTCACAAACCAAATAAAAGATTGAAATGTTTGCCCAGAGAGGAGGAGAAGCAGATTGCATATGTGCTAACCGTCCGGGTGTTAGTATAATTCATGTTAGCATAAAACGGAAGTAAGGAGGAGAGGCATGTCACCCATACAAGGCATAGTTCACAATCTCAAAGGCCCTAAAATTTCGAATCCGACAACCAATCTTTGAATTGAAGCATATTTTATCGTGCTCTGGACTTGACTGAAGCTTGGTTTAACGGGATGACCGTCAAGGTAGAGACATAATTCCCATTTTATCAATGTGTATATCTAACTTCTTCAATTATCAAAGAAGCAACACAACCAGAAAAACATAATAGGAATCTCGGAGACTTGTCAAACATACCACTACATCCCCATTAGCAAGAGAATGACATTGAACAGTATTCCTCGCCACTCCACCAGATACATTGGCATCAAAATTCCCTTTATCTATTATTGCATTGAGCCGTGACATATCTTTTGCAACACTGCTCTCATTTGCGGTAGAACTTTGATCATCCTTGCCAGAAGCATGAGAAGATGTCTTACGAGCTCCTTTCTTTGACCAAAGCATCTCATTTGACTCAGCTATCCTGACGAAAAAATGAGAACTTTTGAATTTCTGCAGTAATGTTTCTGTCTTTCGTTTTTGGTCTTCCATTCTAAGCAGAGATTCACCAGCAGAAAAGTCCTTTTGAGTATCAGAATTCCCTTTTAACGGGTTTACACCATTCTGCTCTGTATCTTGACCATCTGCATGCACTTCTGCATCATCCGACGCTGCATCCGTGCCATCCCCAAGAAGTCCGTTCACCTTTCTGCCACTCTGTCCAATACCATTTTTACTCATAACAGCAGCAACTTTGAAGGGAGTAATAATTTCCATATCCTGCTCATTCGCTGACAAACATGCCAACACATGAATCTGTTCACCTGGATGAAGTTGATTTCAACACAGTGAGTACGACATCCATATGAGCTGAAGAAAAATTACTACAAATTCAGATACCTGGAAAAACAAAAGAGCGGTCCAAAGAGCGCAATGAATGTACATCTGGAGCATCATGCCAATTCTCAGGGAGTTTTTCTGCATGGGAAGATTAAGAGTCGATGCAAGAGAATCAATACATCCGGGCAGGTTTGATGTGTCAATCACGGTAGAGGATAAAAGCTTCAATTAACAAGAACTTCAATCAACATCAGAGGTCAGCAAGATGATGTTCCTTGCCCTAGTTATCGTAAATAACTTTGATATGGTTAAATCTTCGCCACCTCATTCTTAGACTCTTAGTCAATGACATAATTCTAGGACCTTCCATCTCATGTTATCACAATATGCCTTGTTCAATTAGCAGATATGCAGGAGAACGGGAAAGGAGGAGTCCCAATGACAGATGTGGAACCAAAAATTGCAATCTCACTTCCAGTTAATAATGACGCGGAATCAGATTGGACACTTCTGAATTTTCTTGAATGGAGCATAAATCTTAGAATATTAAGCCCATAACTTTACAAAATTCAGTTTAACAAGATGATAAATGTAAGCTGGGACATGTTTGTACTAAATCTCAATAGAGTATCTACAAAGATGTAAAAGTTTCAATCGCATGCTAGAAAAAGGCTAACTTTTGAACTATTTATTTTTCCAAGCTACTCTTATATTTCTTTTTTAACTACATGTTATATATAAGGTCCAGAATTTATCAAACGAGTGTCGATAATTCAAACCGACAATTGCCTGCTCTAATGAAAATGCAGTAACTAGGGAGGCATTAATTTGGAACATCGTACCGATTGAAATTCATTTCACTTTGCCACACGCGTCAACTAATGAGAATGAAACTACCCTCCATGGTCCATATCCAATCAAATGAGTCTAAAAACCTAGGTAATAATATTAAGAAAGAAAGACTGGTTTCTCATCTCATTTATATTGATGAGTACATGCGCAATGGATATAGGACTATGTCCCGTGGATGTACTTCATAAGATTGACCTTATTTTAGGAATCCCTAGTTATATGAGCTACACTATATCTATGCACACCATTTCATCAGGTGGAAGTGGCACTCAATATCTCATCAAATGTTATTTTTCCCATTCTCGTTTAATGCCCTTTCCATGAGGCAAGTGAAAGTCCAAAACTTTTAAAAAGTTAATGAAATCTTCAGCAAGCATTAGACTAACGAGAAGCAAAAACTCTTCTTGATAATACATGCTGAAAGATCATTGAAAGTGAAGGATGGCACTTCTTGAAAATGTAAGCTCATACATGGCAATAGGAAATTTGCATGCTTGTTCAGGTTAGTGTCATGTAAATCAACATACTTTAAAAGAACCAGTGTGATGGTTAGGACTTACTGGATGGGATGGTTATCCATCCTTCTTCTTCGGAAACATCTGAATGTTTCCCCAGGAGAGAAGCATCACTACTTGTACCTGAACCGACAATGCTCGCATCCTCATATCTAGCAGCCTCCCCGCCAGAATCCTCAGCACTATCAATCGGTGGAAATGAATCTTCAGCAATCAGACCCTCTAAAGTCGTCACAGATCTTGACATTTTATGAGTGTCGGTATTGCTTCCGTTGACACTCTGTTGTTCAGCAGCAATAGTTGGTGAGGGCCGCAGAAAATTCATTGCTTGGACAGCAAAACGCTGCTAAAATATTGGTGCCTGAATGTTATCATGAAGCTTGGCAGATGTAAGTATCCTGGCACCTCAAGAAGTGAAGAAGACACAGCATCTGTCAGGTTTATAGACCAAAAGTAAAAGGCACATACGAATTCGCACAATTTCAAGCTTCAAGGAGGTGTCGCCTCATCCAGTTAGTCAATTGGCATCTAAACATAGGTAGTGGATGGCTTTTGGTTTAGGTTGGTTGGTAACCTACCCAATGCCTATTTCAATTTGATAGAGATTATCTACTTATCTGCTCGAAAATATGCGAGAGTATGCGTCCTCAACGGATACATCAAAGGAGAATGCATTACAAACATTGCTTAGCTCAAATGAACTCGTATTGAGTGCCCATCAATGGCAACTCAGCATCTGCTCCGCTTCCATGGGGAAAAAAAGGGCAAAAACAAAAGCCCGATCTCCAACTCCCTTAAGCATCTTCATATGTAGTTTACAGAAGCATCTTCATCTCCAACTCTCTTAGTTTGACTATGAAGGCCAACAGGCACGCCCATACGCATCGGAATCTTAACAAATAAAGCATCTACAATCCGCTAACGAAGACCGAAGCAGAACTAAATTCGAAAGCAGGAAAAGACTATCCACAGTGCAAATAATGCAAAAGGAGGCCAAGAAGGAGCGCCCAGACAGATCAGAAACGCAAGACGATTCAAGCGGATCTAAACCAAATGCAATTGAACTGGGAAGCATACCGAAATCCGAGTCCGGGAGAGGATCAGCGACCAATCTCGCGGAGCGTAAACCGAAACGCAAAGCTGCGCCAGAAGACGCGATCTGAGCTCGGCGACGCGAAATGCGCACCAACCCGGTCGAGAGAGTGGAGAGATGAGCGAGCGCGAGCTTCCCCTGATCGGAGATTCACGTCGTGTTCGCCCCTGCTACTGAATTCGTGGAGAGATCTGAACGTGCAAGTGAAAGCCGACGTGCTTCGGCTGCTTCGACCGATGCCGATGCTGGTGCAGAGCCCAATCCCCAATGGGCCCGACCCGAAAATCCTACTGAATACTTTTCTTCGAAAATTCCAAATAATAACTTGAAATTGACATTATTTCAAATAAGGCATGCATTCAAAAAAACTAACCAAAGATATTTTTGTCATTTACTCTCTTTTTTTTCCTTTTTTTTCCCTTTTTTTTTTCGCCTGTGGTCGACCCTACGGGTCACCGACGAAGGCTGGGCAGGTCGCCCTCACTTGGGCAGGGCGAGGCCGGCCCTCGCTCTATTTGGTGAGGGAGTGGGCGACGGTTGCCGGGCCCTCGCCTGCCGTAACATAAGAAAAAAAAAAGGAAATGGGAAAAAGATAAAAGATAAAAGAATTACGACCTAGCTGACCAAAATTGACTAGAAAAAGAATGGCAACAAAATTTGCTCTTCATCTTTACGAGGTATTTTCGAAGAAAAGAGACATGTACCGTCCTCCTGTATCCGAACACGGCGATTGTTCTAAGATATTTTGATCACGCCACCTCCTCGTTCGCCATCACGGCGACCGCCTACCTACGTTCGAATAAAACTTCGTCTAGTTTTCGAGCCTTTACTTGCTCCAGGAATAAAAAATTTATGCAGCTACTAAACGCGTTCTGATTCTCTAAAACTCGTTCAAAAAACAAAATTAGAAAAAATCAATTTTGATCAGAATCATTTTTCCGAATCAGAATCGTTGCCATGCATGCCCTTACTTGTTCCACCACATCTCCCACCTACCTACCAAAAGGCCATTTTCCACCCAATGACCCGCATATCGTCTTTTGAATTTTCAGAGCAGGTCGGATGGCGCTCGCGAAAGTAGACCCAAATGCCCTCTTAACTATTCCTATCCCAAAGCAATCTGCTTTACCTTTGTACAAAAGCATCGCGAAAAGGATCGTCATGCACGAGTTCATAAAAAAAGAACTCCATAATTTGTCCCCTTTCCTCTGAGAAATTGACAGTTGGTCGTCTTTCTTTTCCCTCCGACCGACCACCGCCTTTGTTGTTTGATTCAGATGGGGCTTTTGATGCGCCCAAAAAACTGTTTTTCTAAACGCGACGCCAGGGGATTCCATATCGGAAGCGGATCACCTAACATTAGAGTTTCTGTGACATTAGTAATATTATTCAAATCAGGCCGTTCAAATGAGAGAGGGTTGGGATTCAAATTTTTTCAAACCCAAAAAAAAATCCCGCCCAATTTTTTTCCATCCCCCTCAACAAATAACGAGGCACATTCTTGGCCGTTCAAATGAAAATGGACGGCCTGATTTGAGTAATGTTACCCATGTCACAGAAACTCTAATGTTAGGTAATCTGAATCTATTCCACATCATTGTCGCAGTTTAGTCGTTTGCGACCGTGTTCTTATTTGGGTGCGGGCGGGGTGATGCGGCGGGTGTGTGCGGGCCGTAACCGGATATTTCAAATGATACACCCATTGCTAACAAAATAAGAATGCTTAATAGTTACATGAGATACTCATCAATCATACCATTTTTAGGAATTCCCGACTGAACAAAATATAAATTCTGGTATTTAATTGAAAAACGAACAAAAGTTCAAAATACCTGCGGTGTTATTGTCCATCCTTCATTGCAACATGTATGGTGGTATGAATTTCCAAATTAGGTGAACGAAAGAATCCCCCACAAAATCAAACTTGACAAGGGTCCCCTCGAGGTCGATCTCTCATCACGTGTGATCGCAATCAAGGTTCAATTTTTAGTCTAACTTCTATATCTATGTGAATTGTGATTTCTATATCACGACGCTTTATGTGGTAATCAAAATAGCATAAAAACTAGCAAAGAGGTACGACGAGAGGTTTTTATCGCCAAAGGAACCTTAAAAATTAAGAGAAGTTATTGTGTGGACTTCAACGCGGAACAAATGCATCACCCATAAAAAGTGAAGAAAATTCCTAGGATGATTTTAAGGGTCTCTAGAGAAGGCCTAATCACCTAAAAAAATCTTCAATATTAGGTTTAGTCTCAAATTCGTCTCGAATTTTTTTTTTGTCTGAAAAAAATTCCAAACTTCAGGTCCGCTCACAAATCTTCTTCGAGATTTGTTTTGTCTAGAAAATTTATCAATTTTCAAATTATTCTCAAATCTACTACATGATCTAATCCCAATTTGACATGAAACCCTCGCATCGAAGGTGACAAGAAAAATTACCTCCAAAATAAGATCGTTTTAGAATTTTGTAATCATAAAACTTGTAAATTTTGTAATTATGTTAGAGTTTCGAAATATATATAAAGATGTCCCCACTGATCAAATCATTTTATTTTTCATTTTATTTTTTGGTCAGAGATCACATCCCTTAATTAAAGAGCATAGGTTGTGGCCAACAAAGGAAAAATAAAAGGGCCATAGGTAGGGTAGGGGGGGTGATGAGTCATCGCGTTCAATTGCCCCCACCTAAAATTACGATCTAGCCCTCGAGAGCGATTGATTGGACAGGTTGCTTTTGTCTTCTTTGTCTTCCCCCTCCTCGTTGTCATCTACACCTCCCCTACACCTTCCTGAATTTACCACTTTGCCCCTACTTCATCTTCTTTTATGGGAAAAAAAACCCATTTCACTTGTCCTGTCCTTAATCTCGAGTTTTAGCTCAACTAATCACCGGGTTTTTCATTGATTATCCCTTCATTTTCGCTAGAAAGGCTTCGGGTGTGATGATTATCTCGTTGTCAAATGATTATGGATTTGCTAAAGAAAGTGATGGAGGCCTGTGATCGAGATCGTTCTAGTGCTCCCGTTCTCCCGTTCACTTCCACGAGCACTTAATACTTCATATGCTTAAGACATGGGTTTGGAGTTTACTAGGCCCAATTTAACATCTAAGAACTAGGATGAGCTTTACCAAACTCGACATTGGACAGAGATGATCGGGACTTAATGCAAAAATTTTCCCCGACAAAACTCGTGCTTATCAAGTTACGAAATCTTCAGTTCGATAAGCAATGTTCTCTTGTGAGCAAATCGAGATAAAATCACATTTTTGTCCTGTTCTTATTTGGATTTTGGATGATTCCTTTTTTCTTTTTGGAGAAATTAAAGGGTGCGATTATTTTAATACGCCAATCTGGAGACGTAATAACTCTCGAGCACGATATAAAACTCGAGACCCTTAAATATGAAATGTTCATTTAATTATAATCAGATTTTATTTTGACATAATTACGATCGAATTTAGATAATCTTGCTAGTTTGGCCTGTGTTGTTCAGTTGAAAAAAAAAAGTTTAAGATGGACAGAAGGATGACGTGGCTCGTCTCCATTTGGTCACTTTGATTTTCTATCCATTTTAAACAACACAAATCAAAGTAACTTCTTTCATCCGATCTTTCTTTACCAGAGGCTTGGCATCAAGGACTGAATTGTAAAACCACCAAACCTGTCGATTTTGCCGGAGGAGAAAAGAAAGGCCGATGTCCGTTCAACAAGCTAATCACATAAGACTCAGCAACTCTCTCTCCTTCCCAAAGAAGAATTTCTCTCTCCTTCTCTCTCCCTCTCCCTCAAGTTTTCCAGCTTTCAATTCAGGAAAGAAAACGCAGATCAAGAACACCAGTAGGAAAGAAAAAGGGTCTCAGCTTTCATACTTTCGAGCTCTTCTTCAGCCAGAAAGAAAGAAAAACGAATCTCATACTTCCCCACAATTCTTGCTTCTCTTGCGGGTGAAGTACTGGACTCTTCTCAACGCGCACACAACTTCCTCTTATAGTAATCTCCATTACAAGCTTACTACGTTCCCAAGGTTGTCCCATAAAGGCAAGATCTTTTGCTTTTATAACCCACAATCATGGCTACTTAATACTGGTATGAAGTCATAATACACAGGCACGGTACAAGGGCCCAAAAAAAAAAAGTGATGGCCGGCGAAGAACCCTATTCTGCCGACACAAACTCGGACACTTTCGCTAATGAAGAAACGCTGATTCCAAGTTCTTCTGAGGCTCTTGAGTCCGTCTGGGTTCCTACTACTTCGGCCGCTCATCACGGTAATTAGCTTGCACATTTGGAATTGCAATTTTTCTTCCGGTTGCTTTCTGGGTTTTCTTTCTTTTTCAGGTTTTTGTTGTTTTGTTTCCGTAAGGTGTTCTAAAGCACATTTTTCTTCCTTTAGTTTGCACTCTGTCAAACCGTACTCGGTTGTGGAAAATTGGGTCTTCTTCTATTGGGAGAACTAGAGAAGTTCAAAGCTTTTCCGCTCCAGTCCTCTTATTGATCTATTTTTTCCCCTTGAAAAGCAGAGCGATCCCTGGCCCTGTTGTGTATTTTACTTTATAGAAGCAAAGATGCCAGCTTTCTGCTCAAACATTACGTTAACAGTCCAAAGATGCATTTTTTACTCTAATGTTGCTTCACCATCCTTAACTTTAATGTGCCACTAAGTCTAGTAAGTCAGGGTTCTTCATTCATCCACTCACTCTGTTTTCTTACCTCAAATTGGTGTGGATTTCAGTAAATTTGCTGATTATTTTAGATGTAATGCTCCGCTTCTTGTACCGAAATATCAGGTTCAAAATCAATGGTCAATTTTGAGGACGTTTGTGGAGGAGGAGACACCGACGCTGCGCCGAGGCCATACCTCCGACAGATTGATCTGAAGGAAGAAGCCATCGAAGAGGACTATTGCGACGGAAGCTTTCAGCCTCCTGGGAAGAAGCGGCGGCTATCGGCCGACCAAGTCCATTTCCTGGAGAGGCACTTTGAGGTCGAGAACAAGCTCGAGCCTGAGAGGAAGATCCAGCTTGCCAAGGAGCTGGGCCTGCAGCCGAGGCAGGTCGCGATCTGGTTCCAAAATCGGCGAGCCCGATACAAGACCAAGCAGCTGGAGAAGGAGTTCAATTTGCTCAAAGCTCGCTACGAGAGCCTCAAGGCCGATCACGACAAGCTTATCAAAGAAAAGGAGAATTTGAAAGGGGAGGTAATGGAATGATCTCAATTGCGACTAGTTTAATTTATGGACAATTGACGTATCAATGTCACCTGGGAATTAAAGCTTGCAATATGGTTGGTGTGACAAATTGTGAATCGGTCTTTGCCATTTGAGAGGAGGAGAACAACATAGAGGAATGCAACATTGGATGATCTAGACTTGGTAAAATATTAATTGCGCCATACAAACGTGAGATACGAGTTGCACAACTGATTTGGCATGTCACATTGTTAGATTAGTTCTCCTCTTTCGATTCGGATTGGTTGGCTTCATGATCGTTTTGGCTGTAATTTTATCAACGATTCATCGATGTTTTGCTTGTTGATCAGGTCCTCTCTCTCAAAGACGAACTGAGGAGCAGAGCAAAAGGAAGCAAGGAGAGATCGCTCGAAGCTGATGATTCGTTGCCGAAAACAACCACGCCCTCAACTCTTGAGGATGTTTCGAATGTGGATGCCGCGATCATAAAGCAAGAGGACGCTAGTTCAGCCAAGAGCGACGTGTTCGATTCGGACTCGCTGCTGGAGCCCTCGAATTCTTCCCACGTATTGGAACCGGCGGACTGCTCGGACTTCTCACAGGACGAGGACGACAGTTTTGGCAAGAGCCTCTTGCCCCTGGAATTCCTCCCCAGATTTGAAGATGGATACACCTTCCACCAGAACCCACCTGCAATTTCTTGCAATTTTGCTTTCCCAGCTGAAGAAAACCCCTTCTGGTCCTGGTCTTACTGAGTAAAAACGAACTGGTTACAGGATAAATGTCGTGCAGCTTAAGAGTAGGCTCTGGATACGATGTATCTAAAGCTATAAGTAGAACAAGAAGTGAAATTCTGGTGGTTTCTTGAATTGGCGTCTTTTGTGGGTCGATATCATCATTCTCGACAGTACAAAAATAAAAATCAAGGCAACACACAAGGCGTCACGCGCATCGCAATCTTGCGCTGCTAAATCTGTGGCCACAGTTTCACATAAATCAGTTCTGAAGCAGAAGATGTCTATCTGAATTTCAAGCCTCGTAATTGAGTTCTTGCTCTTGGATGAGTTGGATTTGTAAAACCCAAATCTGATAAATCTTACAATTCAGAACTTCTCGCTGCAAAACAAGGGTCGGGACTTTTGACAGACGAGCTGCCAATTTTACATGTATCAAGTAGCCATTTCATTACGAAAACGTACGCTTCACCAGGATCACAACCCATCTGTGGAAAGAAATATCTCCGTCGATTTTAAGCAAACTCAGCCGAGGGGAAAACGAGTCCTGAGTGGCTCCAGAAACCCATTGACGAACCAGGAGTCATGGGGACTCCCTCGGGTAGGCGACAACAGGACAATCGCAAAACAAAGCTGGTGAAAGCGACCCGAAATTTAAAAGAATCCCCCCAAGAAAATGGTGCACCATTTTCCCGTAGTTTCTTAACACTTCTGTCTCAATCCCAGGCCCCGCCACAGAGCGTGAAAGAGATGGGAAAGGGACGCAAAAGTCAAGTAATGGGAATGGGGGGGCTATGGCAAATGCTCCGTAAACTTCTTCCATTGGCGATGAATTCTTTGAGCACCTCCATTTATGCCGGACGTTGACAGCTTCGGTCATTTGGGTGTTAATCAATGGAATCGATCATCCACCCCCCCCCCCCCCCCCCCCCAATTACTTTATTCCATTGCTATATTGGCGTCCATGAAGCCGTCTCTGTAAGTCGAGATCGCGTCCCGCAGCGGAATATTTTCTCGCTCATGTAAGCCGGTCGCTGGACGGACGCTGAGTCGTCGCCCGGGAATAACGTTCATCTCGCTCTCCTTCCATTTAAAAAATGAACTGGGTGATGTAATGTGTGCATTTGGGTCATCGTCGCCGAATATGCAGTACATCGCCGCTCGAGATTTGTTATATTTGAGGAGCGGAAAACGACCCGCTTGTTTGTTGGAGCTCGTGGAGAGAAAGATCCGCAAGTTTCATCGGGTCATTTGGTTGATTCCGATATGCACGTCTGGGAGGAAGAATATGCCTCTTTCTGGTGCTGTTTTGATCTTGATTTCGATTTGACGAGTAATTCAACCTCAAATAGATTGTAGAAACTCAGATCAAGAAGAGTGAATGAAACAGAGTTTCGCAATTGCCTAATTCAGAGAGCGGAAATAAAAATGCCCACGAAGTTTAATTTCATAGATTATCTGTTATCTGTAATAAAAATAAAATTGCACCGAGTACCAAGGGGGATGATAACGATTATATTCTCGAGATCTATTTCTGATCAGAAATAGATTTTATTCTCTAGACGAGTTTCTAAGCAGAGACACGCGTTTGATAACGACACGAGATTTCTATTTCCGAAACAGAAATTCATTTGACAACAACATAAAATTTCTATAGTTATCGGCTGACGGGCCTCGACAGCGACCGGCGGACCGGAGATCCGTTGACGCGACTGGTGATTCGGAGACCGGCGGCTGGCAACAGGAGCGCGAGAGAGAGGGAGATCGAACGCGAGAGAGAGAGAGAGAGTGATGAGAAAAAATTTTATAAGCAGAAAATTATTACTTCGCATTTCTGTTCCAAACTTATTTTTTGGGTTAAGAGTTTGTCCCGTAAATAGAAAAATGAAATTGCTTTTACCAAACAGATTTTTATTTCAAAATTATTTTCAGAGACCGAAAAAAAAAATAGAATGGTTGTCGTTCGCATCCCAAGTGGAGCGCATGCACCGCTGGGAAAAAAAAAATATCGTGTCTGAACTACTTGTGTCTCGGTCCAAATTTCATCCGGTTTATGAGATTAGTGACATGGTTCAAAGCACGCATTTTCCTTCCTCACTTTTTTTTTTTTTTGGCCTATAAAAGCGAGTGTTTCGTGTCCAAGGAGGAAAAGTAACAAAGAAAAAGCGGTAGGTATTTCTTGTGGGAAACTGAAGAATAAGTCTGTTTGGCAGAAGGAGAAAAGGAGGATCGTTAGAGTAGAGAAAGTTTGGCTGTTGCGGCTGGGGCCCGGGAATTTCTACTACGACGTAATCACACGAAATTAAGTTGACGAATCTGAGCTGCAGGCAATCGTGCCTGGATCAATTTCGTGTCGATCCACAAGATAAGATCGATAATCTTGTTTGTCCAAGCACTCGGACATGAAATTATTAACGAGATAGGATCATTCAACTTACATGTGATCCGTTTGACATGACATGATTATGTAAAAGATAAATTCTGCTTATATAATTGACTAATAAGCCTCGAGGTTGGTGATATTTCAATCGATTATGAATATATATATGTGTGCAATTTGATTTGCTGATATTTTGTCGAGGGGTCGACGAAGTTTGCGTTGGCGGATGTCTGGTGCCATGGGCGGATCATGCGTGCCGTGTTGGCTCATCTTCGTTTAATCTTTTGTTACATGATTCGCGTCGAGTCGAGCACGGATTTCCCACACCCTGGTTGCGGCGTCGAGGAACCAAGATGGATGAGAGCGCGGGCAACCAGGCATCCACAACCTACGTGTCGTCCAAGACGGGTTTCAGCCAAGTCGGCCACGCAACCCCGGTCGTCCCTCACCACTCGAAGCTCGGGGCCCGCCGAGAGAGTCGGCCGTGCAAAGTGGCAGCCGATGGACGGCGGAGACCGAGGGACTCGGCCCCGGTGGGCCACGCCCTGGGGTGACGCGTCGAGCAGTCCCAGTTCTGGGTTCGGTGTCAAAAGGATAAAGAAAGAACGGAAGGCCCAATGGACCTTGCAGCGCCCACTGTGCACTGACAACTGGAACAGTCTGAGGGCTCTGCAGTACTTCCACTGCTCGAACTTGATGACGATGGCGATGTTGATGGCCCACCCAACACAGAGGTACGGTTGCTCTCGTGGGGACCCTCGTCCACGTGCCCCGACATCATCTCTGTCGCTGCTTCTCATCTCATCTCATCTCATCCTTTGACTGTGCAACTTGGACTGGACGATGAACGACTGTACATCGCCACTCCCTCGCTTCATATTCCCATCAAGCAAAAACCGATAGATTGCGGCTTGAACTGGACAATTGAAATGCTTTTGGTTATCTTTCCATAAGAGAAAAATCTAAGCAGTATTCGAACTGCCCAATCATCTACCGTCGTGATAAGTATCCTTATGGAAAGATAACCAAATCAAATTAGAGAACTATCACGATGTACTCTTGTCGAGAACTATATATCTATTTTGATTAAATTATATTTTTAATGCCTAATCTATCAGTATTTCAATGTGATAGAAAAAAAGTGCATGGAGCCTATTTATAGGTTTTATATTAGAGAACTATCTAAAGAAATCACATCAGATATAAACTATTTTAGGAAATATCCTAAATAGCTCTAATATCGCTAACATCATCCCGCGATGTCTACTGGATCTAGCTTCAAGAGGCATTTGAGTCGAACAACATGCGTCCTTTACAGTGAACTTTGATGTCGGGACACCTGTTCGATATGGCTGGCTTAGCTACAACAAGCAAAATAAGCCAGGCAATACTTATCAAAGGTTACCGTTCGAAGACGCAATTCTGCAACGTCGAAAAATACCTCCGCAAAAAAGTAAAGCTTGACTTGGCTACGCATCGCCGACGCCATAACACGACCACCGCGGTGTTTACTCAAATGGAATGAAGCACTCAGATGTGCACTGTCGAGTGGTGGAGATGGATTTATTTTTCTATGGGTGCATGCGGTGCACGGGGTGTAAGTTGATAATGATAAAACAAAACGAATAGAATTAGGAAATTTCTAGGCCCACCCGGTGCATAGGTATTGCCTCGGGAAATGAGGCTCTGATACCAAATAAGGAGCATATAAGGAAGTTAAATCAGATATGCATAATCAAAATAAATATATAAAATTATAATAAATTTATTAAATATCTCTATAAAATATCTAATTATCACTAGGGCCTCAAAAGAAATCGAAATATTTTTGGGTCACTTCGCTTGTAGCTCAAAAGTTACACACTGTTCGAGCTCTACAAAATCCAATGAATTTCCATTTAAAACATTTTTACATGTTGAAGAAGTGAATATCCAGTGGTAAATTTTTATTTTGACATCAACCATTGTCAACTACAGGAAGCCATTGAAGTAAAGAAGAAATATAACCTCCAACAAAAGCCAAAAAGTCAAAACTATCCCCGCACTTAGAAAGAGTACTTTTGTAACAATGGAAGGGAAAAAGAAACAGAATATCCGGAGCGGGAGTCAAAAGGTCAAAACTGTCCCTGCACAGGCACTTAGTATGGAAAGAAAGAAAGAAAGAAAGAAGTACTTTAACTTTCTTTCTTTTTTTCAAATTTATTTTTATGTTTCCTTCAAAACTTTTGGTTAATCAAGTATCAGTTTTACCTGGTCAAACAGTCTCGTTTTCCGGAGCCAGTCCGGTCTCGGCCACACCACGCCAGCCTTCCTCCGTCCGCCACCTCCTTCGCTTTTCCCCGAGACGCAGGCCGAAGCCGACACGAGAGACGATGAGTCGCAAGAGGGACAAACCCTACTTCTCTCGCCCCGCCGCCTCTTCCTCTATCTCCAAGCGCCGCCGCCCCCTCCCTCGACCCGATCCCTCCGCCTCCGACGACCCGCCGGCTCCCAAGCCGTCGCCTCCTCCGGCGCTGGTCGTGATGGGCCTGTCCCCGAACTGCTCGGTCCTCGACCTCAAGTCCCGGTTCGAGATCTACGGCCCGATCTCACGCATCCGCATCGACCGCGACGAAGTCGGCTACGTCACCTACAGGTCCAAGGACTCCGCCGATGCGGCCATCGCCGCTTCCCGCGACCCTTCTTTCAGCGTCTCCGTCGATTCCCAGAAGGTGGCTTTTTCCTCTCTTTTCCTTTTGCGGCTTCCCGTTTGGCCTAGTTTTCTACTTGGGGGTGTGATAAAGTGCGGGTTGATTATGTTTGGGACGCAATTCCGCATTTCATCTGTGATTTGGGCTGGGTTGATTTGGATTTGGTTTATGCGAGACGTTGAGCGTGAGTTTCTATCTTCAAATGCGGTCAAAGTCAGCTGTTTATGTCTTCTTTGGGCCACAATCTATGTTATTGCAACCAGACGTTCATGTTTTGCGAGCGTTCGTGGCGCGCAATTGTTAAAAATCCAAACTTTACCTCCTTGTGCTTTAGAATTCCACTTGTCTCTTTGTACGTTGCGTTACTTGGCGCACCTGTGATTCAAGATGAGGAATTTGATGCAGGTACAAGTGTTATGGGCGACCGATCCGCTCGCCAAATGGAGGGAAGGAGTTGGAGCAGGTGTTGGAGCAAAGGAGGAGAAGAATGGCTCTACGTCGAAGCTCTTGCGAGCCGAGGTGCCTCTGAGCAGACATGGACGAGGTAATAAGCTCGCTTCAACTATAGTGAATTCCCGAAAGGGCGGTGGCGGCGAATCTACACTTGAGGCGCCTTTCCAAGGCAGAGGAATAGTAGCTTATGACGACATCCTCTAAATCCGTGAGTCGTCGTTAGAGATGGGAACGTGAGTTGGCCCAGGATTGAGCAGGAAGTGCAGGCATGGAGAATTAGGAGATGTTAGACAGGCTGTTAGTTCTTTTTCTGTGATGCTTCATAGTTTCTTAGGAATGCAATGTAATGCCCGCTTCTTTGCTTAAAACTTGTTTTAGCAGCACAAGCAGCGTTATTTTTCTAGCTTCTGTCCATGGTTGAAATTGAATTTGCTTATTTCTGATGTAAATTAGTTCAAGGTGTTTGGTGCCTTATTGAATGGAATGAAATGTTTAAATCCGTCATATTTGCATCATTCGAGGTGTACCAACATGTTACTTTTGCCACCATAATGCCGATTCTTTTCAGTTGAAAATGTGCTCATGAAAGAGGGTTAAGGGCCAAGGAGGGTCACACAGAAGTTTAGCTTCACCGAGTAATGTAATATCCATGCGAGATCTATCTAGCAGGTAACAAAAAGGTCAAAGATGTTTCACAATATTGTTTGTTTCTGTGGAGCATCACTCGCAGAATTGTTGCCTGATCGTGATGAGTAAGTGATTCATGTCTTCCGTTTTGAACCCTTTTTGATATGTGCCCTCCATTCATCTGGTGATTCGAAAAGAAAATTGCAGGTCCTCTCCCAGGAGGGATTCTCAGACATACTTGTTGCATCACAATTCAGCATCAACGAACTTGTCCTTGGGGATTGCATTTTCTATGTCCTACGCTCAGTTCTGTACTCCTGACTGCTTGAACCTGTGCATTTCCCCATCCTGTTCCTACCTACTTTACCAATGGTTTATCTGTGTTAACGCTAAGTCATTTCATCGTGGTTACCATTATCCTCACCCCTTTTATCACTTTACCATGTTGCCCGAGAAAAGTTTGATGACATGGGGTGTTCGGAGGGTGGTTGAAGCTGCTCCCGAGCCATTGTAGTCGCCTTTACGTCTACCGGTGCAAATCTATGGCTCCACATCTCAGTTGAGTACTGGCAAAGAAAGCTGCATTCATGTGTTTTCCTTTCCCTTGATGCTTGCCGATAATATGCATGAACACAGTCCTGGCGTAATACAGTGGCAGCAGGAGGAAGAAGAACACACCAGATGACTTGGCGGGGGCTGAACTTGATCCTTTCGCAACAGTGTGTTCGTGATACGAAAAGAAGACGAAGTGGATGTCAAAAGTTCGAATTGAAAGATGCTCTGTTTCCTTAGTTTGTAAGGTGATAGACCCATGAACTTATTTCCTTAGTACTCTCCATCCTGAAGTTCATGTCCAAGTTCAAATTGGTAAGAGCGCACGACTGTTCATCGTACCGATTCAGTTGAAGAACATATTAGATCGACTAGAGAAGTCGAGAAAACAGAATATGCAAGAGACGTTTATTGACGTCTTTCCTATAAAAGAAAATTAGTTAAGAATTAAATAATGGACACTTCTAATCGGGTCTGGGCCAGTAATCTTAAGTGAGGACTTCTTATTGCTCGTGAATGGGCCAGCACTCGGTTGCGCCTCTATGTCGCAATTGAAGCTCTGTATAATCGAGCCAACCATTGAAGAAGAAGAAGAAGATGATGATGATGATGGAGGAAGCAACGAAAGCATCATCACCGTCATCAGCAGCAGCAGCAGCAGTAGGAGGACGAGAAGAAGAGGAATTGTGGAGTTGGGGGGCAGGCACGGACGGTCAGCTCGGGACGGGCAGGCTCGGCGACGAACACCTCCCTCGCCTCCTCTCTCTGTCTCTCCCCTCCTCCATCTCTCTCCTCGCCTGCGGCGGCGCCCACGTCATCGCCTTGTCCTCCGGTACTCCACTCCACTCCACTCGACTCGACTCGACTCACCTCCCTCTTCGACGTCGTTTCGCTCTTCTGATTTCCCTCTTGAGGCGTTCGCCTGCTGGGATTACAGGTGGGCGAGCGTTCAGCTGGGGAAGGGGCAGCTCCGGGCAGCTCGGGCACGGTGAGGTCGCGAGCAATTGCTTGACGCCGAAGGCCGTGACGTCCTTGGAGGGTTACTTCATCACTGGTGTTTCTGCTGGTTGGAGCCACTCTGGCTTCGTCTCAGGTTTCTTTCTTTTCTCATTAGCGGCTTTTGGCGTTTTCAGGTGATTAGCTTTTTCCCTTTTTTCCGGCATTTCATTCGAGAGTTGTGAAGCGACAAATTCTCCGTTTCCCTGGGAGATCTGTCTGTCATGTCCAAGTTCGACTAGTAGAAACTAAGTGGGTCTCTGGTGTCAATGAGTAATGGATGGAATTAATCAGTGATCGCCAATTCTTTCTTCAAAGACTAATTGGCATAGTTGAAGAACACCCATTCGCTTCTGAGCTCATTTAGTCTCATTAATCAATTGATCGAGCGTGAGCAGGATTCCGTGTGTTCTGCAATTCGATTGTCTATGTAACTTCTGCAGGTTCAAGATTTGGTTTTCTTGAATTTCATCTTTTGCTCTGTTTCCCTGCATAGATACTGGATGCCTGTTCACTTGTGGAGATGGCTCGTTTGGTCAGCTTGGTCACGGAAACCATGAGTCGTGTTCCTCTCCCGTCGAGGTCTCATATTTTTCGTCTAAGCAGGTTGATCAGATAGCCTGTGGCATGCGCCATTCGCTTGTCTTGTTGAAAGGTATTAAGAGTTAATATCCGTTTGGACGGACGATGCTTCATTTGCTGGGAAGAGACAGCTACTCTACAAATGCTCGCACTTCCGAGTAATCAAGTACCCGAGTTGAAGTTGACTGTAGAAATATCTTGGCTAGTCGGCCCATGATTGTTTCGATACGCTTTCTTTTGTTTGTCTTTTGAATGAAATGCAATCCATGCAGGGGACCACAGAAACCGAGTATATGGATTTGGGTCGTGTAAACGCGGTCAGCTCGGTCCTACCAGTAATAGAACAAGATCGACCAGTCAACCTCAGGCTATCCAAGGACTGGAGAACATCGAGATCGTAAGCGTAGTCGCCAGTGGAGATCATAGTGCAGCATTATCCCGTGAGTACTCCGCACTGCATCTTGGTTGATTTGTTCGATCACATAATCTTTTCGTCCTTTATGTATGTCTTCATGTATGGAAAAAGGGATAATTAGTACTTCTTTTTTCTCCTCCCATGTTTGGTTTATCTTACAAGCCGATGGAAGAGTATACACTTGGGGAAGAGGGTTCCCTGGCTTTTCTGATGCTCATTCTCCTGTAGAGTTGTCTTCTTCGTTGCTGATCAAGCAGATTGCACTTGGATGGAATCACGCATTGGTGTTAACAGGTACATCAAGTCACCTTTGCATCAAACTCCAGCCTATTTATTCATGGCATTTCTCGACACCCATCATTGAGAAGCTCATGTTTGTATTTATCAAACAGACGGCGGTGAAGTTTTTATTCTCGGAGGCAACCGCCATGGTGTTCTGGGCAATCTAGAGAAGCTGGGCTTGGCCAATAATACACCCGGTAGCGCACTTTGAGATGAGTTACATGATAAATGTGCAAATCCTTGACTGATATGATCACATAGTATTTCATGAACTAGACTTTACTTCATGTATTACTAGTCATTAGGCGCAAAAAGAAAAATTGTCCAAGTTGACACTACCACCACTTGTCGGATTTTTTTTGGAAATAATGATCTTGGATACTAACATTGCTTTTTGCTTTGGCAGATGTATCAGCATTGGTTCTAGAGAGAGTTCCTAGTCTTGATGGGAAAAAGATCATGCAGATCGCTGCTGGAGCCGAACACTCGGCTCTAGTGACAGGCAAGATATCAGTTCGTTTTTCCTCTTAAAGAAATGGACGTTCACATTTTCCAAATTCCAATACCTCACTTTTATAATGATTGAAATGCAGAGGATCTAGTAGTGATGACATGGGGATGGGGTGAGCATGGCCAGCTTGGCTTGGGAAGTACTTGCGATTGGATTGAACCTCAAGAAGTGAGTCTAGGTCACACACTTTCAGATCATTGGGCAAAATGCAGTATCTACTGTGGAAGTGGCTTTACCTTTGTGATAAGGAGTCGCACATCGAACGGTCTTCATCAAGATGATTAGTCAATCTCTTGGCTGTTAAGGCATCCGTTGCATCAATCTGCCAAATGATAGAAATCATCCTACAAATGTATAGGACGAGGAGGAAAATCTCCACAAAGACAATGCAATTCTGACTGATGAGACAAGGGAAACAGATTCGGTTTATGGGATTTTTCTTTCTTGCACAAGTTACGCTGGCTTGGCCGTGTACAGAGTTGTATTTGCAGATGTTAGCATCAGGCTCGTTTATTGCCGTCTCGACTTTTTGACACTTGCTCATTAATCATCGACCAACTTCTCTTCCGTTCGAGACTGTAACATTTAAACGAGGCACAAGAGTGAAAAGTATCAGCATCCTTTTCCCAGAGAAACAGGTAGAAATTCCTTCATTAGATTAAGATGGGCAATCAATGTGGTTAAAACATATGTATCAAAAGCCTGGCTTAGCTTT
Organism: Lenwebbia sp. NSW1173648; assembly: GCA_029784005.1. NCBI lineage: Eukaryota > Viridiplantae > Streptophyta > Magnoliopsida > Myrtales > Myrtaceae > Lenwebbia > Lenwebbia sp. NSW1173648. Next base: position 8,026,335 of record JARCGZ010000011.1, read on the forward strand.
ACAATTGTGTAAAAGAGAAGGGCAGAAAGATCTATGTAATCATCCTCCATCGGTCAAGAGATGACGAATCTTCTCGTGCAAATGTTTGTGTCAGCTCTCTTTCGAATAGCTATGTGATAATGAGCAAGTTATTCTCATATCCATTGTTATGAACAATTGGCCGCAACGGATCGATCCTCCATACTCCATCGACTATGAACTTTATCTGCATCAGAAAGACCACGAAGGTTGGGAAACTTGTCCGGAGACAGCAATGGCTTGTAATTTTAGACTGTCTCAGACTGAACTGGGAGAAGACCTACCTCATATCTTCCAGGATACAATTTGAGGCAAACAGAGAAAACTCCGGTGCTTGACTTCTCCATCTTTCTCTGAAATGAAGCCCATTACTCTACTGAGCATCATTTAGACAAGCTACTCGTACGTATGAACCACGGAACATAAATCTAAAAGCATGAACTCTGAAGAACTTCTGAACTCATATATAGCGGATATTGACCACGTCTCTTTCAGCCAGTGCACATGGACGGGGATAATATGTGCATCGGTGAGGATTAGCCAAGTCAGAATGTTTAGATCCCGTGTTATGAAAAAAATGAAGCTTTCACAAAGACAAAAGAAGAAACACAATCAAGTTATCTCTTGAGCCGCCAAAAGGCTTGAGAATCACTGTGCTTCAAAGAAAAGGCCAACTGCGTGATTTTTGGGGGCAAGATGGACCAGACATGCATTGACGCGCAGTAGCATCCTACAAACACGCTCCACGCTCCTACTCGGCATGGATAAAACAACGGTTTAATAAACTTGAAAATAATGAGTTAACAAAGTTTGATTCATGTGCCTAATTCATATCATCCAATCTGGTTGAAAAGATATACAGCCATGAGGCATTTTCATGGCCAGAGAACCAAACTTCCACAAGGAAAATGAAATATAAAACTCGTGTATGCACCACCACAACTAGAGTTCCAGGGCATTATACCATGTTATTGCAGGTAGAATCTAATTTGACTGCATATCACATCCGCAACCATTTGAATACCAGTCCATACTAACTTTGAACACTACATAGGAATATGGCATTTAAAGTGAAGTGATAGTTGCAAAGTACCAAATTTCCCTCGTTTCGCAATCTGCCCTGTAAAGTTTCGTTTTTGACAATTTATATGCATAGTTTGACAGTTCTAATAAAACACCCAGGTAAAACACCCAGGGTGTCCAATTAAGCATCATAAATTTCGAGGTGGCTCGAAATGATTGTCTTGATCTACGAACGAATTAGAAAAAGTCACATGACGTAATAAATGTCCAAGTGTCCTTCCTAATATTTTTAAATGTTTACGAGGCAATTTTTCCAGAAAACATAAGCATCTGGCGGTTTTGTCAATCGAGTCATTATCCTAACAAAAATGTTCCACTTCTCTGGAAATGCCTCAGATAAATATTCTTAAACATGACATGAAATTTGCATATATGTTTAATAATTAACTCATAGACGATGTCTGCCTACTCTGATTCAGTAACTTTTATACACATCTTCATAAAAAATTGTCAATTTCTATAACTCTACTAGCTAAACTGTTGAAAGCAAATTATGGTGCAAGCAAAAAGGTTCACGACAGAATTTCACAACTACTCCAAAGTTTGCCGTAAACGAATACGTAGATGACAACGATGAGAAGTAACCTGGGTGGCCCAACCATCAAATGACCCAGCTAAGAGCACCTCTGTGGCTGAATTTGGCCAAACTATGCAAGCCGTCCGAAGAAGTCGTAGAGCTTTACGAGCATCATCAATCCTCCTCTGTTTCTCTTCTGCAATCTTGTGAGCATCTCTTGAGTAACAGGAATTGAAAAGGTTATTGTCTAGGATCACAAAAAAGGAAAATATTGTCAGCTGGAGAGAAATATAACTCACATTATCGCCAGAGACATCTTTCCTTCAAGAACAGTTAACTTTGCAAGCATAGAACGCAATTTGTCTTTGGCATTCATGATCTCATTTTCTTGAAACTCCCAAGCATCAGAAAGTTTATGCAGGTCATCAGAGATGCTCTCGAGATTCTGCAAAGAGAAACAACGCATGAACAAAAATGAGATGGAGATCCGGAAAGATAGATCAACTTGCTCTGGAGATGCTTCCTCATAAAATCAAGGCACCATTAATTTCAGTCAAGCTAGGAAACATTAGTCATTGAGGTGAACATTTAGTCCATTCACTTGGAGAAATTAGGTTGCCTCTCACTGACTGCACTCGAGCCTTCATAAGTACCATAGCAAAATGACTAATACTAATGCAGTTTATTTCATAACAACTGATTCTGCAACTTGACAGAAGAAAAGCTGATGTTGACTGCACTGAACATGACGAAAATCCCCATATCACTACGAAGGCAACTTCTCACGAACCGATTCTTTCAAGTCATTGCCTCCATCATTTTTCCCATTGCACAGAGAGAGAGAGAGAGAGAGAGAGAGAGAGAGAGAGAGAGAGAGAGAGATTCTCTTTTTCCCCATTGCAAGAGGCAACCATACAATAAGCCCAAGTAGTGTGAACTGAACCCATTGTACATGTCAACTACATGCACCTTTCCACTACAAATCAAGTGAAACTACCTACAATCTTAGAATCATATGAAAACAAAGAAACTTGCTCCTATTGCTATATAAATGAATGTCAGCAGCTCACATAAGAATGTTAGAGCCATAGAATACAACTAGCTTGAGACTATTTCAGCAAAGTATTCATTGATGTACCCGTTGCAGTACCATGCTACAACAAGCTAGATCAGTGCACCATGTTCATGTGGATGACAGATGAAACAAGCATTTCATTAAAGATAGCTGGGTGTGTAAACCTGTCATGTAATCATTAATCTCTTCCATAACTACAGGATTCCAGAAACAATATTTATGAAGTTGTGAGAACTTATGCGCGAATGAGCACGGAAAAGGTCATGTACAAAAATAACACTGTGTTGCAATTACCCACCTCCTGCTCATCCATGGTTGATTTAGATCTCAAGGAACTAAGTACAGACGAAAGCTCCAACTCTAGGTGCTGAAGCCGATCCTTTATGAAATTCTGATTACCTTCTCCAGCAGAAAAGTTAGAATCTTTCTGTCCGTCCAAAGGATCACCATCTATCTCCCTCAATTTAAGAATATCACTTTTTTCCAACTCCTTGTCTTTATTGACTCTATATGCTGTGACATCTATTTCAGCAGCTGCAGATTCCACCAAATAGTACATAACATTAACTTATGTTTAAAGGCAAGAAATTACCAAATTCCCTCCTCAAAATAGTAGGTAGCGCACCTTCAAAATCTGGATTTACACATCCGACCCTTTGAGAACTCCATGTTCTCCATGTATCTGGCTGAAGTGAGTTTGTTGAAATATTAACATCCAAGGGAGTCCTGTGTTGACTGAAATTTCTCCTTGTCTCATTAATCATATCCTTGGAGTTTAATGAGGTAGATTCACTGCTACTTTCACATCTAGCAACTGTCTTTTACGAGATAACATGCATAAACAAGAAATTTTAGAATCTTATGGATACATAAAAGCATGGCTTTGGAGATGAAGAGCCTCCTATTGAAATTCAGAGCAGTTCAAAGTCATGACATTATACAACCATGAAGACATTCTAGCAGGCAATTTTACTAGCATGTTTAATTGTGCATCGATGCATCAAAAGAAGACATGGAAGATGGAAATCATGTCATACCCAGAACAATTTCTCACTACATAGCTGAACAAGAAAATGTCAATTTAATGAATCTACAACCAAACTCGACATACTTCTTCAGCTTGAGTTCTGCCAAGCCAATCATCTCTAACATCACTTCCCTTCCCTCTCGATCCAACACCGAATGTCATATCTCTCTCTTTCTCCAACCGACTCAGTATGCCTTCTATACCAGAGTTATCCTCCGATAAAAATCCCCTGCAGTAACAGATAGTGCTGATCATATTAATTGTTTGTCCAGCTATCCGAGCTCGCGGAAAATAGCCAACATGTTGAAAGGTACATTTGAGATGGTTGAGAAGATCAAAACCTATATTCTGTGCGGAAAGAAAAACAGTAGAAGAGGATAAAAAGATTGAAAGACGCAACCAGGTCAAAGAACGAAAATCCACCAGCTAATCTAATGAAATTAGCAGACCATTCGGATCTAACAAAATATATAGCCCTACATGATACCACATCATCTATAATGCTACAAGTACAAAAAGGGGCAAAAAAAGTACTGCTGTACTTTTCTGGAAATTTCGAAGATTCACCTACAAGCATAACAGATGCTAACAACACATGAACAGAATCTCTTCTACAGTCTCATACATCTCTGTACATGAACCAAATTCTGTTGGATAAACCATGGCTGTGTGACTTGAACTCTATTAACAGCTTCTTTGGTCCCCGTGAATCGTTTAAGGAGAAGAGAATGACCCACAGGCTAGTCTGATCGGCTTGGGATGGTCATGCAGCTGTTTGATAGACCACCAAACACCTTCTAATCCCATGGCATTGGCTTAGTGGTTTTTTTTTTCCTTTTGGTCGAAGGCTTAGTGGTTCACAGGACTGATAAGTCAGTTCCCCATACTTCCATGCAGACAATCATATTTGGACCACATCTTTGGGTCTTGACCCACATCCTAGTTGCTTGATAAGTTAATGGAATAGTTGAATTTTCCTAGAATATAAGGGTGGCGTTCCTCATCATCCATTTGTTCAGAAGAAGCCACGATTATCAGTAATGGTAGTACTCCTGTGTTTCCCAAATTTCATCACCTAAACCACCCCTCATTCAAATCTTGAAGAAAGCCCAAAGGACAATGATTTCTGTCACTCAACAAAGTTCCAACTACCCCCTCTTCTGTCACTTTTGGACATTCCAAGGGCCGACGCTCCAACACTGTGGGGTTTGGGGAGGGTCGAACATAAGCAACCTTAACCCTGCTTTTGCAGAGATGCTATCTCCATGATTTGAACCTATGACCTCTAGGTCACAATAGAGAAACATAACTATTATTCCATGTCACTATTGAGTTTTCTAGAATTATATCCATGCTCCGGTTATCCATGAGAGATGTTTCTCTGCTTTGGAAAAAATTCACTTCAAGATACTTCCTTTCCCATATCACGAATAATCAGAAACTATGGGAAAAAAAAATGCAGGAAGTCCAAACACATCGCTATTCATTGTCACAATTGTAATGCTGACAAATGCTAACTCACTGCTCAAAGGCTAATCAGACACCTGCTCATGTTGATAATACAACATGGTATTGATTGATTGAAAAAAGCAAATATCAATGTCTCTATGAATTTTCAAAACTAGGAACTTGGAAAGTGATAGATGACCACCGATTGCAACTTGGACTAGAAGCAGGCAGGAGAGGAACAGCGGGATTTCCGCTAACAAAGGAGACTGAAATGAGAACACTTCAGGATAATGCAAGAATAAAATTGACACAACTTCAGACCTGCATATTGAAAGTCTAATCTGGAGCCTCTCGCTGGCCACATAAAGGTAATATAAACACTTTCCCCGGCTTAATGTCCTTTTTTATTGGGTGCTCTAGATATAGAAATAGCACGCAATGTCAATCTACAATGCTCTCAGAGTTTGCAAGGGTTACAGAGCACGAGAGATATATGAGAGAAAAAAGAATTGCTAGCCATAGAAATCACGAAAGAATCTCACGTTGATCCACAAGTCGAAGAAACTGAACCGCAGAATTTAGAAGAAAATGGAGAAACCCCCGTGCTGCCATTGCCCTCCAAAGTTAAGCTCTCTTGATTCCTATTAATCCTTTCTTCAAGTACCCGGTAGTTAAAATCGTCTGATTTCGCAGACCCAACATCCCGAAAGTCACAGTCATCCTGAACCATACTTTGGTCCTCGCCATCCAAATCCCAGCCCAACGAAAGCCATCCACCTTGCCTCAGAATAGCTTCGACCAAATCCATCCTCCCCGCATCAATCAGCTGTTTCTTGGTGGGAAACAAGTCGGGGTTCCCAGAATCCGTCATGAACTCAAAAATCTCAGCCTCCAAATCCCAATCCCCTTCCCTTTCCCCGTTCCTCTTGCACCTCCTCACAAACCCAGAAACCCCACAAACAGCACGACGTTTCCTCCTACCGATATCAGGCATCCCCAGCGACGAACTGCTCTTCAAAGGCGAGACGAGATTCGACGTCAAGACCTCTGCCCGAGCTCTCCTTCTGGTTCTTGGGTCGAAGACCAAGAGGAGGGGAGGCGGATAAGCACGAGCACCGGTGTCTAGGAAGAAATGACGCAGGATGACGAAGTGGGAGGAAGCTAGATTGAAGGAGAGCATGGTTCAGGCATTTCGTCGAACAATTGGTGCGCGAGCTGAACAAACGGAGAGCTGAAACAGTAGAAGAAAAGCGCGCGCGAGAAGCAAAGGGAGATGGGAAGAAGCACCGGCTGTACTACAAACAAGACGAGAAAGCGAGAGGGGCAAGCAACGAACAATGCTACGGAAAAGCGTGACGGTTAATTAAGGCACCATGGGACGTGCGTCTGTCGTGGATCAAATAAAAGTGCCACGTCATCCATCCGAAGGAAACTCATCGAAGCCGTTAGATCGTAAAGGGACTCAATCTTTATCATCGGATTTGATTGACAAGGATTGATGATATCAACTGTCGAATGAATCTAATCTCCACCGTGGGATTAATATGACGAGGATCATCATTCTCTACCTTTAGATCAAGTAAATCTCCACCCTCGGATTGACTAGATGAAGAATGACTTTCTCTACCGTTAGATCATGTAGTAGATCAGAGTTGTAATAAGAGGCCCTCTAGTATAAATAGACGAGTCATCTCCCTCATTTGTATCATCCACTTCAATTAAGTAATACAAGTTTTCTAGAGCTTCTCTTTCTAAATTTTCTCTCTACGATCCAGGGGAATTCGAGCAAGCGATTCTCGAGAAAAGGCTTAGCTTAAGCGCTCCAACGATCCAAAGGAGCCTAGTCGCCGCACGGATCGACCCTCAAAAGTTGGCCCATGACATGTGGGAGTCCCAAGGCAAGAAATATATTGATTAACTAAGGGCGCACATGATAACCATTCTATTTCTCTGTTTCTGTTCCAAATCTATTTTTGGAACAGGTTTGGAACATAAATTCGTTTGATAGTGCAATTCTATTTTTCTGTTTTTGGAATAAATTTTTGTTCCAAAAATAAATTGAAAGAGAAATGAGAAGCTTAAAATTGTAGTTTCTCTATTCCAAAAATAAATGAGAAATAACATACCAAAGCCTTTCGTTTTTTCTCAAGTCCTCTTCGCACTCTCTCTGTCGCCCTTCCTTTGTAGGTCGCCGCCAATCGCCGCCTCCCTCCGACCTACACCAGCCGCCGCCGCCCACCGCCTACCGTCCCCCAGCCCAGCTGCCTCCGGCCGCTAGCCGCCGACCACCATCGGTAGCCGCCGTAAACACCGCCGTCACCACCATTGTCGATCGCCGCCGCCCACCACCGCCTGCCTCTGACCTCCGCCGCCCCCTTGGCTGCTATCGCCCACTGTCCCCCGCTGCCAACCACCGCCCACCGCCGACCACCGCCCAACGTCGCCCCCCACCGCCACACTCCGCCGGTCGCTGCAACCACAGTCACTGCCGTCAGAGTAAAAAATAAATAATAATTTTTTTATTTTTTAAATAGTAAATAATATTTTCTAATAATTAAAAATTATTTTTTTTTTAAAGAAATTTAAAATATTAAAAATGAAGTAGAAATTTTTCGTAGAAGATTTTGTGTTAATAACATTCCAGAAGTAGAAATGTTCAACCGTTATCAAATGAACTTCTGTTCTAGGAACAGAAATTTTATGTTGTTATTAAATGCGTTTTTTTGCTAAAAAATTCATCCAGAAACTAGAAATAGAAAAATCTATTTCTGACTGGAAATTGATTTCAGAAATAGAATGGTTATCATGCGCGCCCTAATTGACTGAAATTAATTTAAGAGATCGAAGCCTTTCTGTTTGGATTGGAAGCAAATACCCCTGAAACTGAAACACTTACTAAATATAATTAATTATCAACTTCCAATTTTTAAAAGGGAAAAGTAAGTCTTAAAACTTGTCACAAAAGTGCAATTAAATCTTAAAACACGAAGGTGCGTTCGAGTCCTAAAATTTTCAAAAAGTGTAATCAAGTCCTAAAATTTTTCATATTGGTCCAATCAAGTCTTTCCATTGATTGCATTTTTCGAAATTTTTAAGAATCGATTGCACTTTTGTGACAAATTTTAGGACTTCATTGTATTTTTAGAAATTTTTAGGACTCGAATGCACTTTCATGACAAGTTTTATGATTTAATTGGACTTTTTAAAAGTTTTAGGACTCATTTGCACTTTCACGACAAGTTTTAGGACTTTCAGTGTACTTATCCCATTTTTAAAATCGTAATTACCATAGCACGACAGAAATTAGTATATCAATTACAAAACTTTCACAATGGCTTGCATGATAAGTGCCCTCCAACGCACACACACAAAATGCATTTATTTTATCTTGTGCGATGGACAAAAGAACAAATAATCAATTTAAAAAGAAATATTATAATAGTAAATTATAATCAAATAATGGAGCAAAAAATAAAAGATCTAATTGTCATTGCGTTGCCCCGTCTAAAGTTCTCCGTTCCGATATTACTATTCTTCCTATGCAAACGAAAGATGCGGAGGAAATTCTTCCCCATTCCTTTTAATTTTCAAATAAGGGCATGAAATGTTATTATTTTTTCAAATAAAGACATAAAGTAGACTTTGTTACAAAAAAGCCTGAAATACCCACAATATTTGAAAGAAAGGCCCGATCAAGGGCATTTTCATCAATTATTTATTTATTTATTTATTTTTTGGATTTCATTTTTTTTTCCTTTGTACGGCCGGTGAGGGCGCAGCGACCCTTGCCCAGGTGTGGCCGGCCCTCTCCTAGGTGAGGTCGCCGAGCCCTCGCCGGTGGCCGGTCACGTTGAAAAGGAAGGGGAAAAAAGGGAAAAAATTCAAAAAGTGTAAAATGACGAAAATACCTTTGGTCAGGGCCTTCTTTGAAACAATAGAGCACTTTAGGCCCTTCTTTGAAACAAGGTCTACTTCAGGGCCTTATTTGAGAAAATGAAGGTACTTTAGGCCATTATTTGAATTTTTTTTTCTTCCTTTTATTAAACACGCGAAAAAAACAAATTATGTATTTTACACTCGCGTCAGTCCCGTATACTTGCTTTGTTGGACGCGCGATACAAAATATCATGGGCCGATTTGCTTATCAGGGGCCCAATGCTTGAAAAAGCCCTGTCGAACTGGGCCGGAGAGTCGAGGGCAAAGCTTAGTTTCGCTGTTTTGTCGGTCCCAAACCAATACAACCCACGTATTCATGTTTGCCTTTGTGTGGCGAGGCACGTGGTATAATTTTGCCACGTGTCTCACATGCAACCGGTAAGGATCGGTTTATTGGAATTTTCACAATCCAAAACGAATAGATAGCGCTCATCAATATAACAAAGCAAACTACAAGGTTAACACTAGTTATATAAATACTCATTTATAAAAAAAAAAAAACAATGCTAGAGAGGCCAAGGCTAGTTACTGCGAAGCCCGGTTCGCAAAGTGATGTGCTGAGTTATAACCGGCATTTTAGACATCTGGTCACATTTGAGAGCCCTATAAAGTTTGGACACGTCGTATATTATCGAGGCATGAAAAAAAAAAAAACTCCAACAATTCACAGACTTTTGTCCGATGCGTAATATCGTAGCAAAATTAATACTAAAGTGATGACATTGCACACCAGACGAAGAGGTCAAGTACTAATAGTTAGAAGTGGCAAAATGGGTCTAAAATCTATATTCCAGCCCATATTTAACTAAGTAACACTGGCACCGACACGACACGACAGCCGACACGCCATTTTTCAAAAAATAGAGAATTTCGACACATTGGGACACGTTGTATATTAAATGTTCGTAATAAATTATCATGTATATATATCAGCGGTGAGCTTCTTCTTCTTCTATTAGGGATTCACGATTAGGTTTTTTGAGGCTGGCTGGGTATATTAATTTTGAGGCGGTTGGGTATATGACTTTACTATATATATTTTTGATAGATTTTCATTTTGACCCATAATTTGTTGAAAATGCTTAAAATTGACTTCGTACGTGTCGAGATACTGGACTCGCGTGTCGCTGACGTGTCTGGAGAGCTGACCGCGAGTCAGTCGCTTGTCGGAGAGTGCCGGAGTGTCTGACACACGTCCGACATGACAAGGAGGCCCCCGGAGAGTGTCGGTACTATCTAGATATTTAATGACGCATGTCATAAATGGATTATCTTAAGTTTTAAAAATAAGGTTAAGTGGGTCATAAATGGGGTGGCTAACAACTTAATAAGTCTTTAAATTTGTTGATAACTAACCAATTTAAAAAATTCAGAATTTTTTCAAGAATTATAAATATTGCCCATGATAGCGCCGACCGTGCTACGTAAGAAGGCTGGTGTCCATGCTAGCGATTTCCAGTCAAATTTTAATCTTAAGGTTTTATATATTTTTTCTTTCAAGTGGCCATCCTCTCATCTATTAATGTAGTTTTCAAGTGGTCTCAACTTCTTCCCTCTCTTCCATAAAACTAGGCACTGTTTGATTACGTGAATGTGCTAATGTTCGATGTGGTTAAGCAAACACTCTAGTGTCCACTGCTACTATACGGCCGAAAAGGACAGCACCGGTCAACCACTTTGGCTATTCTTGTGGGCAAGTCCAATAATCCGGTAAACTCCATTTCCAAACCTAAAGAATTGATGGAGGCTCAAGTTAGATAAGGCCCTCATTAAACAAAGCAAACATCCCGCATCATATTATTATTGACCGATACCGATCTCCAACCTGCCCAAGAATCCTCGTTCTGATAATGTTTGAAGCACAGGACTAGTGGAAAAGGTGTTAGGTGTAGAAGTATGAAGGCATAAGTCTAATCAATTTGGTATGTAACTTGATTCTAAAGGTAATGGGATCTATATTTTTAGAGCTCATGAAAAGTCATGTCGGGTGAGGTTGGAAAGATATTATGCTCGGCTATCGTCTCAATCATCTACTGCGACCCGAAAAGTCGGAAAATCTAAGAATAAGATGGTAAACCCAAGCAAGTCTTTCAATCATAGGTCATGTAATGTAAACTGATCGTATACCTCACAGCAACTGCTAGGACTTAACTCTCCGGTGGAAATGGGTCTAATATCAAAATTGTTGTATTTCACCTCAAATAGGACATATTTTAGTGGAACCGATTTCATTAGAAACCATGCGCGTAGACAGGAAGTGTCGCGTTGCAGACAAAACATATATGCCTCCGAATCTAACTTCTGTGGGACAGTAACCATCGTGTTATCGTCAGCCACTTGATCATACTCTCCCTCCTATCATTTACCTGTCGACTGAACAAAACATGCACCAGCTCTCTCTCTCTCTCTCTCTCTCTCTCTCTCTCTCTCTCTCTCTCTCTTTCTGATTATATATACTCGGGTGGTGAGACCTCATTGGGAAGGGTGCCGACCCGGAAGATGATTCAAACCCACTAAAATCTCCCAAATTCCAGAAGAAAGTGTGTGTAGATTAGGATTATCAGAGAGATCATAGAAGAAGAAGAAGAGTGAGAGAGATGGGGTCTGAGGATAACAACACTAACACCCAGAAGCCTCCTTCAGCTGCTTCTCTCACCTTGCTCCTTTCCACCAAATGCTTCCCTATCAAGCCTTCCCCGCCCGCGCTGCCGCCGGCATCGAATTCTCCGGAAAACAAGGGCTCCGGCGAAATGAACGGGCATGGGGCGGCTTCACCGCGCCTCAGTGCAAAGGCAACCGCCGCCGCCACCATCCAAAAGAAGCCCGGTGGATGGAAAGCCATGCCTTACATCTTAGGTCTCTCTCTCTCTCTCTCTCATCTCTCTGTGTTGGTTTAGTGACAATATAAGAGAAATTTTACGTCTTCGAACCTTACTTATGTAAATCTTTTCGAAGCTGAAAGAGAACCTAAAAAAGATTCATGTTCTTTCACGAGTTTCATCATGTGAAAGTTCCATTCTTCTTGAGATTTCACCAGCTGGATGGGTGGTGGTGTCTCGTCTTCTCTGTATTAGCTGACAAAAACTAAATTGAAGTGATGAAATTCTTCCTTTTCTTGTTCCTCATCTCTCACAGGAAATGAAACGTTCGAGAGGTTGGCAACGTTTGGACTGATAGCGAACTTCATGGTGTACCTGGTCAGGGTTTATCACATGGACCAGGTGACGGCCTCCAACGTCATCAACATCTGGTTCGGCGTCTCCAACTTCGCCCCGTTGGTCGGCGCCTTCGTCTCTGACTCCTACGCCGGCCGGTTCCGCACCATCGCCTTCGCATCCTTCGCCTCTTTTCTGGTAATCCATAGCACCAACAATACCTAATAATTTCCCACGGCAGTTCCTATCGAATTTCTTCATATTACAATCCCACAAGTTATCATATACTTGAGTGCGTCACTCAAGATGAGTAAAAGCTAAAACCGCTCTTGCATGTTGTCTTCTTCAGCACGAACAGCAAGAAAATTTGACTGAGTTTTCTGGTGTTTTTTGAAATATTCAAAACGAGTCGTTCTTTTTCTTCGGTTACAGTCAAAAGGTGAATTGAACACCCCCTGATTTTCACCTTGATGGTCCATGACATGCACGTGGACCCACATGTGCTGGTCCTATAGAGATTCATAACGTGGAAGAAGCCAAAACGTGGTGGTACCACTACGCAAGAAGTAGGTCCATGTGGCAGTACACTTTTAGTGCCTTTTATTTTCTATTTCCCTTTGTCTTGATTGTTGTCTCTCGAGGATTATGTCCCCAGTAGAACCAATTTAGTCCTAAACATTTTGACGATTTGGTCCTAAACATTTTGTGATATGCCAATTAAGTCCTTTTGGCCAAATATCCAAACAATAAGTTTATGGCTAAATTGACAAATCTTCAAAAGGTTTAGGATCAAATTGGCACAATTGAAAAGTTTATGACTAAATTGGCAAATCGTCAAAAGGTTTAGGATTAAATTGGCGAAAGAATTACCAAAAAAGTTCGATACCTATTAATTCAGTCCTAAACTTCTTTATTTGTCGATTCAGTCCTAAACCTTTTGCAATTGTGCCAACTCAGTCCATCCTGCCAATTTTGATCAGTCGACACTAAGGTGGACGTCGGCGGGCGACATAATATTTTGTTATTTTTTGATTTTCTTTTTCTTTTTCTTTATTTTCTTTTTTTCTTCCATCTTCTTCCTCCGGCTGGCGAGGCTCGGCCTCACCATGGTTGGGCGAGGTCGCCCTAGCCGGCCCCTGGCGAGGCCGGTCGACGGCGGCAACTGACTGGAGAAAGAAGAGGGAGAAAATAAAAAAAAAGGAAAAAAAAGAAAAAAAAGGAAAAAGAAAATAAACATTCAAAAAATATTAAAATATTATGCAGCAGGACTGCCAATGCTGGCTAACGTTCACGTCAGCGTCGGCCGGCCAAAATTGATCGGATGGACTGAATTGGCATAATTGCAAAAGGTTTAGGACCAGATCGACAGAAGAAAAAGTTTAGGATATAATTGGTACAATTGCAATAGGTTTAGGACTTTTTTGGTAATTTTTTCTTAAATTGGCGCTTTTAGGACTGAATTGACTATAATAAATTTAAGATTTTTTGGATAATTATTGACTTGGATGCTTGTGTTTTAAATGTGTAGTAGGAAACTAGGAAGACGAGAGTTTCCACTTGGACCATGCAATTATTTCCCCGTTGACCTAATTCGGCTGATTAAAGCCATTTATACAAATTTCTTTCGTGACATTTCACTCGTTGGGTACTCGCTTACTAAACTCGAAAGTGAAAATAAAACCAGAACAAAAATCGAAGCCAGGTACCTGTGAAAGTAAACATCCATAATCTATAATACATGAGCTCTTCATCACTACCTGTCCCCACCATCTAAAGCGTTCAGAATCCCCAGGGCATGCTGACGATGACCCTGACGGCTTGGCTGAGGCACCTCCACCCTCCGCCGTGCACCGCCCCACCGCAGGTGATGAACTCCTCCCACCCGCCGTGCGTCAGCCCCACAGGAGGCCAGCTGGGAGTCCTCTTCCTGGGCCTCGGTCTCCTGTCCGTTGGCACTGGCGGGATCCGGCCGTGCAGCATCCCCTTCGGAGTCGATCAGTTCGATCCTGCCACCGAGGAAGGAACGAGAGGGATCAACAGCTTCTACAACTGGTACCATATTAACGTTCACCTATCCGCGCCGTTTGTTCATTAGCTTTTCTTAATCTAACCGCTTAGGGTTTTGGATCGATCCCATTTAACAGGTACTACACGTCGTTCACGGTCGTGTTGCTGGTAACTCTGACGCTGGTCGTCTACGTCCAGGACTCGGTGAGTTGGGTCATAGGTTTCGGGATACCCACGATCCTCATGCTCTGCTCCATCGTGCTCTTCTTCTTCGGGACGAGGATCTACGTGCACGTGAAGCCTGAGGGGAGCGTGTTCACCGGGATCGTCCAGGTGTTCGTGGCGGCTCTCAAGAAGCGGCGGCTGAGGATCCCGGACGTTGACGACAGCAGGTCGGAGGTGGCGAAGGCGGCGTACTACGACCCGCCGGTGAAGGACGAGGCGTTACTGTCGAAGCTTCCGCTCACGGATGAGTTCAGGTTATGCGATCATTCGACTTTTTGCCCACTGCATCACGTTCCACGTCTTTTTCTCAAATAAAGACTATTTCGATTTCCTAAACTTTTGATAATAATCTATTGTTCGGATGCTTAAGCAAAAAAGTAACGTACATATATCCACGAGATCTTGGTTGATACATATTATCGAAAAGATGATACACGTGAAGATGGACAGACATTCTTTATAATATACCGATCCACTTGGCCAATCCATTTATAGCAGTCTATCACCACCAAGGTTTGGTGAAATTGCTACTTTGCTAGTTTAAGACACACGCTACATAAATGTACATAGGATTTGTTTGAGTTATGATATGTTTAACTTGGCGTAGTTGTGATGTTTCAAATTAGTCCATTAGCTAGGAATTGCCTGACTAACTAAAATTCCTGATCAACTAGCTTCGACGGTCACCAATTTAACTTGGTACATTTCTCTTCCTGTGGCCAGGTGCTTAAACAAGGCCGCTATGATCCTCGAAAACGACCTGACCGCCGAAGGCACTCCGACGAGCCACTGGACCTTATGCAGCGTCCAACGAGTGGAGGAGGTCAAGTGCCTCCTGAGGGTCGGGCCGATTTGGGCTTCGGGCATCATCTCCTTCACGGCCATGACCCAACAAGGCACGTTCACCATCTCTCAGGCCAATGTGATGGACCGCCACCTCGGCCCGAGGTTCCAGATCCCGTCCGGCTCACTGACCGTGATATCGTTCCTCACCATCGGGCTGTGGCTCCCCTTCTACGACCGCGTCCTCGTGCCCGCCCTGCGGAAGGTCACCAGGCACGAGGGCGGGATCACGCTCCTCCAGAGGATCGGGATCGGGATCGTCTTCTCGATCCTGTCGATGGTGGTCGCGGGCCTGGTCGAACGTGACCGGAGGGCCTCCGCTAGATCTCACCCTGGCCTCGCGCCGATCTCGGTCTTCTGGCTGGCGCCGCAACTTATCCTCATGGGCTTCTACGAGGCCTTCAACATAATCGGGCAGATCGAGTTCTTCAATCGGCAATTCCCAGACAACATGAGGAGCGTCGCGAATTCCTTGTTCTTCTGCTCCTTCGGCGGCTCGAGCTACCTCAGTAGCCTGGTGGTCACAGTGGTGCACCGCGTGACCGGGAAAGACGGTCGGCCCAATTGGCTCTCGAACGACCTCAACGCCGGGAGATTGGACTATTACTACTATCTTCTGGCGGGGATGGGGATCGTGAATTTTGTGTACTTCTTGGTCGTCGCTCATCGGTACCGGTACAAGAGCACTCTACAGCATAATAAACCCCATTTTGATGTTGAGCTAAGTAGCGGGACGAATGTATAGAATTATGTAGATTTAGTACATATAGAAGCCGAATAAACAGAATGTCGCAGACCTATTATCAGCTTAATTTGCCTTAGTAGACCTACTTTAACCTGAAAGAGTATGTATTACATTAATCCTTATATAAATTAATCCTTTTGAGAATCACAGTATTTTCTAAGTCCGGTTCAAAAAGTGCGTATACTAGCTGATGTGGCGGACTGTTATTAACTATTGTATAGTGCCAACTTGTTCAACTGATAGACTTACAATCTGCCACATCAATTAGTACACGGGCTTTGTAAACCCGTCCTATTATATCTCGGATTGCTTGTTTGTTCATTCCAATGCGATCAGATTGCTCCATTCTATGCGATATTTCCGTTGGACGTGCTCCTCGGCGCGCGGTGGCAGCGACCAGGCTAGGGCGACTGTTTAGCGTGATAATAATGGAAATAATATCTTTTTTTTTTCTTGTCGTTTGCCATATTGCATTTGCATATATCAGGAAACTTTCAAACATCATTTAGACAACCCCCCCTAAAAAGAAAAGATCCCCGTCATACACACACATGCCGTCATATTTTAGGTTTTGTCTTTGGCACGAGGGTGCCGGGACATTGCCAACCTTTGTGGTAGTTTCTGAAACTGCCAACTTTTTACTTGTGTGAGCCTCACCGACCTTTTCTCTGAATAAGTTTCCAACTACATGTAGATTTTCCACTTCCATTTGAGTAATTTACCTACCTAATAACTAACTTTTGTATTTAAGTTTATAGTCCGACCAACTTTGATAACAAGTCACCGACTTTCCTAGTGAATTACAGGAATAGAGTTTGGATACTTACCAACGTTTCTCTTATTGACGTACCAAACTTTCTCCGTCGATTTCTTCTTGTTTGTTTCCAAGATTGCCGTATCCGACTTTTGATTGTGTGGTTGCGCTTGCGCATGCCTTCCAAGAGCTTACCTCAAACTCTGGAAACACGAGCTCACATCCAGTTTCTGTATTGTACTCCATTACACTCCCATTATCATCCAAATAAAACATTGTGGCACACACGTAGTTGACGAGATCTATCACAACGTCGCCCGCCACAAACGTTCGTACATGATAACGATGCTTTTGTCGAGTTGATTTGTAGGATCGTAAGTTCTAGGGTAATGGACTTTGGAGTTCCATGTGACAATCCGGTCAAGTTAGAGAGCGAAGCCTTTGTTCGCGTTAGGAATAAGGGTAAGGGTACCAAGCACGTAGTCATAGTTCGATTACAAGGTGTCGAGTAGGTTTCAGTGGTCGAGCAACGAGTTATCAGAATCATTCGAGTCAGCGTGATTATGGATGTGATGGACCTCGTCTCTTTCTCTGGTGGTCCTTATTTTGTTGGATTCGGAACACATGGAGCCAAAAAAGGTTATTGTTTGTTTTTTTTGAGTAATGGCGTGGGGATGATTATAAAAAAAGAGAGTCATGAACTTATTGTATGGATGCTAATTCTGTCATAAACCTTTCAATGTGACCAATTTAGTCATAAAGCTTTTGACGATTTACCCAATGCAGTCGTTCTGGCCAACTTTAGCTGACAATCGCTGACACGGATAACTTTTTACATCTTTTTAAGCCCTCGTAGAGGCGACGTCTGGCGAGTCACCAGCAGCCTCGGTCGAGGCTTGCACTCGCTAGATCCGACGAGGTCAGCCCTCGCCTGTGGCCGGCCCTCGTCGAGGCCCGGTGATCGGCGGAGGAAGAAGAAAAAGAAAAGAGAACAACTAATTCAAAATATTTATTAAAAAATCAGAAATTTTAAAAAAAAATGCAAAAAGTGGTTCACATCGGCATCGGTCGTGCCAGGTATGACAACCAGCATCCGTGTCGATTGCCAGTCAAAATTAATCGGAAAGACTATATTAGCAAATCTTCAAAAGGGTTTCGACTAAATTGGTCAAATTAAAAGGATTTGGACTGAATTAGTATTCGTACAATTGATTTATGACTTTTTTTTTTTTTTTTGGTGGTAATTTTCCCTTATGGGCGTGTAGCAAAAGAATGTCAATATCTCAGACCCGTCAAAGAAAAAAACTTGACGGTGACACCTTACCATACAGAAGGAGAGTCTTTCACGTGGTGGTCGAATCATGTGGACCATGATTACTTCATGCGTGGTCTACCTATCATTCACGAGCCTTTGTCTATGTCGTCAATTTGCTGCCTCTAAGCTGGTAAGAGACGCCGTATGAACTGGAAAAGATTCTCGTTAGACCACGCTCATGCAATAGATTCGACTACGGAGGACTAGCAGATTACACTGTAACACCAAAGAGTTGAGTGAGGCAATCAGTTGGGTTCGACTAAGAAAAAAAATAAATTCAGTTGAGTTGACTCGGTCTGTCCCATATGATTACGGAAGAATGAGGCACATGCTGAGATCATGTGGTCCTAATAGGAAGTTGGTGTTTTGCACTTTGTTCGGAATAACTCAGGGGAGTCAGAAAAAACAACCGATTCGACCCTTCTCTTGGTTGTTAAGCTCGGTCCAACTTTAACTTCGTAGAGCCACCTGCCAAATGATACCGAAACAATGGAAGCATGAAGCGGTCGGAGAAATTTTAAGCGGAACTCTAACCTATTGCGTCATCTTGTTAATAGACTAAGTTTGACGATATAATCCTTTCATATTGTCGCGCTTCTCGGTTTACCTCAGTCATTTCCGTCCTCCATTCCGCTTACCGGCGAACAGAGCGATAACTTGAAGAGGACATGGGAAATACATGACAAGCTCCACCAAACAACTTAAACCGTCCCGACCAAAACAAAAAAAGATAGAAAGAAAAGAAAAACTTAAACCGTCGGATAACTTAAACCCTTTTTTTGATTCATTGAACATCTTAGACCATTCATGGGCATCAACCTAGGCTCACCAAATCATCGGCTATTCCAAACTCAATGGGGGTATAAACACGAAATCGCAAGGAGACAGCCGTAGATCAAGAGAAACTTGCAATGTCAAATGAAGAGAATCAAGATGCTTGTTAAGATATATGAATCTCAAAAGGAACTGTTATTCCGACAAAATCTCCAATTACCGAATTCTTGTTAGGATTCGGCGCACAAACATAACGAAATAAAGCGTAAAGCGAGAAAGAGAAATCGACACAAGGTTTATCCTGGTTCACCTTTAAACTAGGGCTACGTTCAGCAGAAGATTTCACTATAATTAGCACATCACACTTCTCATTACATCATTCAATTACAAGCGAAAAAGACTATATGTAGTAATAGCTATTCATGAGCCTAAGCCCAAACTACCAATGGATAAATATGAGCTCAAACTATAAAAGCCATCTTGCTCTTATCAAAAACTAAATGCTTTTCTGTCGATGGGAAGTATGAACCACATTCCAATAATTCTACAAAATCAAGACTCCTTCAATAAACTCGTACCAACAAGGGAAAGTGGACCACATGCGCATATCAAAACCACAATCCTCCAAGGAACCCATAGAAAAGACGAAGAGAAGAGAAAAAACAAGTTCAACTCCAATTTTGCTTTCCACACGAGATCAACATCACGGATCCTCCACTTTCCACCGGCCCGTGCCCGTCGAGCGACAGATCCGTCCTTGGCCTTACACTCTTTATCGAGTAGCATCGTGATGTGTCGTCCGATGAACAGCATGTCTCGTTCCGTATTCAAGATTCACTTTTTCATCCCACCTTTCCTAACAGCCAAACACATGACCGGCCCACGTCCTCAATCCACTCCCCCACCACCCCACCTCCTCCACTACTTCAAAAGCCACTCATCGCCATTGAAATTGCAGTAGGGAGATCGTTCCTCTGATCAAGAAGGATTCGCCTGCCCACGATGCGTGAAGACATTGGTCCATCGTGACATTGAGAACTCAGTAAAGTGACATATGAGAACAAGCCGTCGCTGTTGTGCTTGTTCGGGGAAAATTGTGGAAAATGTAGGAGAAACGCCTGGTTCACGGCCGCGTTGTAAGCTTACGGAGAATATCTCTTCCGAGAGAACGATGGTTTTGTGTCTTTCGGAGTTTGAGCTACTTGACCGAGCGAGTCCGCTTATCTTTCCAGTGTTAGTGAATGCTTTTGGACGTAGGATGATGACACTGATGGTCCATGCTATTTATCTCAATATGCGATGTGATCCATAAAATTTTAATTTATGCAATGTGGTCCCTCAACTTTATTCCGACGTGCAATGTCTTTCCTGAACTTTCAATTTATTTAATACGGTCTCTAAACTTTTGATTTGTGTTCAATTTAGTTCCCGAACTATATAAAAATGTTCAATATTGTTCCTAAATTTCAATTAATGAAAGGACCACATTAAATATTTTTATATAGTCAAAGGACTAAATTAAATATGTGCCAAAAGTTCAGAAATTATGTTGAATAAATTAAGAGTTCAGAGTCCATATTGCACGTTGGGCAATGTGGCCCATTTTGTGTCATTTTCCCTTTGGACTTTTAAGCAACCGCAGTGACAACAACACAACTATGAGTGTAGTTCTTAAAAAAAGAACATTTCTTTCTAGCCATATGTTTGATAAACGCGGCGTTTCTATTTCTCGAACACTTCACTGTTCGTAGTACACGCGAGAAAAAGTGCGCGTTTCGTATAATTTTCCCTTAGGGAAATGACGATGAGAGAGAGATCGACAGTAAAGAAAAAGTTTGTCACGTTCATCCGATCCTTCCTTGGACTTTCGACAGAGTAGAAACGCGAGAGCGTCTTTATATGGACGAGTTTACTTTTCGTATGATCTCGCAGCAAATTCTTCTGCCAGTTGATGGTCACAAATCTCACGGCTTAAAAGTTAGAGCTCGCCAATAAGCATGTGATCCTGCTGGTAAAGGGATTGAGAGGTGAGGATGCTAGTATCATAGGTGCGGGATTCGACTCACGTGCTCTGCAAAGAGGTAGAGCAAAAGTCAGAGAGAGAGAGGAGAGTTAGAGACAGGACAGACAAAAAAATAAAATAAAAATTAGAGCTCAAGCACCAATCCAACTATTTGAAGCCAAGGTAACCATACAAATTCAAGCTGGATCGTTCGCAGTTAGCAATAGAATCGATGTATGTACAGGGCCGAGGAGAAAGAAGGGCCCAATTGTTGAATAGGCCCATCAAGTTGACCGTACATTACAATCACAGAGCTTGTCTTGTGCTGCATGTGCATGGTGGCTCTAACTTGATGGGGCTCGCCGTATTGGGGACAAAGCCTTCGGGGCCCCAACACAGGATCCAAAAATGAGGAGATTGGAATTGGACTATCAGGGCCTAGGCCACATTCGCTTCTTCGTCTTTCCTTGTTATTTTGCTGCCTTATACCGTTCAACTATATGCTCCCTTTTCTCTCTAGGGACTATGGACGTTTGATTTAATTTTCGGTACAGGCATAGGCCAGCAAATATATTTAATTGGTCGAACTGTCCGTGAATTGCCCGTCCTTAAGTGTGCTTACCACTCAAAAGTTGTCGTATCGTAAAACTTGTAGGCATTGCTATATTGGTGCAAATCCAGCCATGTTTGTGCGTATCTAATAACGGCCTCTTAAGTGATATAGGCGCACCAAAAATGGATCATCCAAAGACCATTTAACTCTTGGTACCACAGTCCATAGGCATGTCAAAATCAGTAAAACTTAGAAGGACGAGGATTGAAATTACCCAACTTGAGCAGTACAGATTGAACTGTGCTGTAACGGGTCGAATGCGCATTGAAAAGAAATGACAGATCGAACTAAAATTTCAAAGACTAAGAACAAAAGGGCTTCCAAATAAGAATCTATTATTAGTATTGTACAGAATTTAATCCATGCATCTCATAGACGCCAGGAATATAGCCAAGATTCGTTAACCTGTTACGGCTTAAAAACAATAACAACACTATCGGCAACCTTCAAAAACCTACTATGCACAGCATCTGCTCGTCATGATATATTTACAGTCAACTGAACTTACTGTATCAATCAGTGTTAATGAAGTCTCACTGCCATAGCTGGAAAACATAACTAGCTTTGAGCTCCTCCTAATACCCTTGTCAAGTCGGATTTCTGTTCTGCAGAGAGAGTAAGTGGGAATGCGATGTCAAACTGGATTTTCAAATTTCCCATCTTGCTAGGTTCCTTTGAAATGGGCATTCCCTCGTTCGGGATTGAGACCTCATAACCGGGTCTGATTATTTCCATTACCGGGATGATGAGATTCCTCCCATCCAAGGTCATTATATTAAGAGTCTTCCCGGTAAGAGCTTCCAGTAACGTCACTTTCTGGGTGACCACCAAATCACTGCCCTCCCTTTTGAAAACATCATGCGGCTTCTCCTCTATGACGAATATTAGATCCGGAGGTATGGTACCGGGCTCATGGTTGCCTTTCTCAGGAAAAGTAATCTTCGTTCCCCTTTTCCACCCGGGTTTGATATCTATCTTCAAGGTTTCTTCGACAGATTTCGGATTTCTGCATAAGAATGTCTCGGATATCAGTAAAGAAAAGAGAGCATATCCCAGAGTTTCCACACACAGCAAAGATTCAGAGGGCGATCCTAAGACAAAGTTCTGTAAATTGTCTGATTTCTGCTCAAAGAAACTAATTCAGGGAAGAGAACCTGAAGTATACTTCCCAAGGTTCTGAGATTCTGAAAGTATATAGGTTATGTTATAATCAGAGAGTACATGAAACGAAACTAAGACTGATCCACGTAAAGTCAGAGCATACTCAATTAAGGTCTTACGTGTTCATTTAGATACCAAACCTAAAAATATCTAAAATTAGCCAACTATCCCTACTGCAGAATGTGTATCAACTCAGAATAATCAGAAAGTAAAAGCAGACTTATGTATGTGTTGAGTTGACAAACTGAACTGCCCCATTTCATGGATTGCTTTTAAAGGTCAAGCAGCTCTAGACAGTGTGCTTTCTAAGCCGTTAACCTACGCTGAACGGAAATAGATTGGAGCTGGAAAATGCAAGTATGAACAAAAAATGACGTGTTCTGGTCCCCATGTACAGGACATGTAAAAAGGAGAAACTAAAATTAGAAGGAACCATATTTTAAAAATTGTGCAATCAAGTGGTCCAAATGAAAACGAAACCCTGTTATGGTAGTTCCCCTCACTATCAAGTCTTGTAGTTGGAATGTTGGTATATGCCTCTAGAACGTCATTTCAGCTCTTTTCAACAAAAATAGAAAGTCAGAGAGAAAATTTTCACCAGCCAGAGAGCAAAGACTTCTTCAATTTGACAAAAAAGATAGAATTTAAGCAGCAGTGACAGCTAAAAGCAATAGGTATGCAACAAATTACTAGATGTCGTGAAACTATCTACAAAGGTAATCAGACAGCTCAATTGACTCAACCATCCACGACTCTGATTGACACAACTACACTGGAGACTTGAAGTTTATTTGGACAGTAAACGAATCGAGGACAAAAGTACTTGCTATGAAGTTTGCAATGGCTGCAAATTTCAATCTGACTTTGAAATTCACATTCTATAGAGAATTATTAGCTCCACATCATATGCTCGATTGCAAATTAATCCACAGGCCTGGCTCAGTCGCTCTCTTCATCGGATGTGTTCAGTCCCCACTAAAAGTCATTGCCCTGACATCAGAGAGCTAGAAACTCTGAAGGATAAGCAACCCGACAACAAATAAATCAAGGGAAAGATGCGGTGACTATGATCAATATCTGCGAGCGAGTAATTGCATATCTTCAAAGGAGTAGAATGGAGATGAAATTTTTCAAAGGTTAGCACACTGTCAATTCACCTATATCATTCAAAAAATTCACACAGAAAGGTAGTCTATTTTCGTTTAAGACAACCCCTAGCTTCGGCAGTTAGATCCAATTAGGCAATTATCAAAGGCAATGCGGATTATCGTAAATCAGAGAAACGTCTCGACTCTGTCTCCCAATTCATCAGTAAGAAAAGCAAACAAGAATTGCATATTGCAACATCTACCAAGCTAGCAGATAGCAAATCACAACGTCACGAGAAACAATGCCAATAGAGACGAAGAATCATCAAAGCCGCTATGCAAAGAGAAAAGATGGCAAGTAATTAACAAGACTTACCCAAATTCATCATGAACAACCCGCGAAATCCTCATCTTCCTCCTTCCGCCTTTGTAAAGCTCCTCCAAGCTGCAAACCAGCTTGCTCTCCACAGGCGGAGGCTTCTTCCTCTCCGGCAGATCCCGCCTCGCCTCTCTGTTCCCGTTCCTCTCCACATTCTCCCCGAAAACCCTCGCCCTGCTCCCCCCGCCGCGCCCTCCCGGCGATCCGCCGAAGAAATCGTCGAATATATCGTCGGCGTCGCGCGGATCGAACCGGAACGACGAGTTGGCGCGCGCTGTCCCGGAGGCCGGAGAGGGGGGCTGGAAGTCGGCGGACTTGAGCGCCTCGTCTCCGCAGAGGTCGTAGATCTGCCGCTTCTGCGGATCACTGAGCACGTCGTAAGCCTCCGAGATGAGCTTGAACTTGGCCTCGGCCTCCTTGTGGTTGATCAGGTTCTTGTCGGGGTGCCACTTCATGGCCAGCCTCTTGTACGCCTTCCGGAGATCCTCGTCGGTCGCGCTCCGGTTCACTTTGAGGACGTTGTAGTAATCGACGCCCATGATCGACGTGGCACAACTTCAGGATCGTCAGCGCAGATGTACCTAAAGACGGCGTGGGGTTTTAATCAGGGCGAGCGATGATGACAGCGACGAAGACGACGGCCGCGACAACCGAGAAATCCGGAGTTCATGAGGTGCGTGACGTCGGTTTTGGGCGGCTCGTTGGAGTGAGTCAGTGAACGAGTGGGGAGAGGAGAAGAGAGGAGAGGAGAGGAGAGGAGGGAGTGAGGGAAGGACAAACGGCGAGTCGGCCGGGAGTCAACTCAGGTTGGAAGCGGAGCAAAAACGCGGTTAAGTTGCAGCAAATCTTTGCGTTTGATACGCGCCTCAGGATACTTTCTATCGGAGATAATGTTTCCGTAACAGCCACTCCATGGAGAGAAGTCTCACTGTCATATTTTTCTTCACTCTTTCGTTCTACTTTTTTCTTTTATAGATAAATTACAAATTAGATTCTTTTCGTTTTTCTTTTTGGGCTGTATAGATTCTCATGAGTATTATAATTAAGTCCCTACTAATTTACGCGAATACTTATTATCAGATTTTTGTTGAATTATCTCGATCTTTCAAATATTAATATAATTCACATATTTATATTCAAATGACGAGTCATACTTATCTTATATCATCGTAAAATCACTTTATATTTCGTGAACAATCAAATGAATTGCTATGCTTATGTAAACAATTCAGTCGTACAAAAGTTTTTCAATTCTATAAATCTAGGCGGACCAATTAAGAAATGCTCAGGTTATAATCCACCACTAAGCAAAGTTCCTTTAAAAAAATCCTGCATTTTGAGCCAGTGGAAATAACAAACGCACATGATAGCCAAAAAAATTAAAATGAAAAATTAAATGAAACAAAGCGAAGAGAAAAAGGGGAAAAGTAAAGCGGTGTTGGTTATACGGTGACAGACTGTTAAAACTGAAAGCACGCAATTTCAGGAATTTAAAAAAAATAAAAAGAAAATAGAAAATAGAGAACGTGCAGTCAAGTAGCATGAGCTGGACTCGCTCATTAAACAAAGGAACCGGTTTTATTAAATGTAATTGAATTCAGATCCAAGAATCTGTTCCCGGGCCCACAGTAGTAGCATTGGAAGCGAGCTACAGGCGAAGTAGATTACGGCGTCGTTTTCCTCACGTTCGTCGGCCGACTCCACCGTCGTTTAGAGATATTGTGATATCCTGATGAGTCGCTTTCGTATTTCATGATATAAGCGATCGCTCTTTTTAAAAATAAACTAGTTCAAATATATAATTGGGCTCCTTAATATCGTGACACGTGTCGATGGCAAAAAAAATATTTATTGTTTTCTTTTTCAATTCTCAGAAAACGAAGGCCGGGGGAATTTCGTTGATTTCAGTGCTGGCCGAGGAAGAAGTTTCCGTGCGACTTTTTGGACGGAGGGCATCGCATTCATTCTCATCGAGCCGCGGATCGGATGCTTTGGAAAGCACGAGATTTCTCACATGATTAAAAGTCGGGGAAGAACAGTAAATTACATCTTAGGCTTTGCATTATCTATGCCTATCAATCTTGTCCGCTCAATGATTGCATTAGGTATGTCTAATTTGCATGGCCGTAGTTCGCATGGATTTATAATAACTGTATATTACTACCATTAGATGCGCGATCACAACGATATTATCATATAAGACAAAGCGGGTCTCGCGTTGACTTTAAATCATTTTGTTTCTGCCCAAAAGTATTCTGGATTGATTATGTTACAAATACTGTGTTCATGAACGAGTGCGTAAATAGATAATTTCATTTAAATCTTCGATGCTAAGATATTGATAACTCTATATCACATAACAACCTTGGTAAAAGATTTCAATTTAAATAATATTTTTGTTATCCATAAATGTTTATGCGATTTCTTTGTACCGTGTGCTTTTTTTATCCATGGTTTCTTTCCATCGTTTGACGACTCGTACATTTGTAAACAAAACGATTTTGCTTAATCTTTCCAAAATTATGAATTTCTATTGATATAGCAAGAGACGAGCAATTTGGTCAAGCATATTGAAGAGATCAAACGTTTTATAGTTCGGAGTAATAAGTACAGAAGAATGCATTAGACCAACGTATGGAGGGTCATCTAGTGGAACCTAATCAAAGAAGCAATGTGAAGTCAAGGATTTTCACCTCGGGAGGTCCTTAATTAGAATCCCATCGACCGCGTACAAACTGGTCTGGGGCGCCTTGACTATTTCGTGAGACCTGTAGGGTGTTTCATAAGCCTCTAGGTAGCTGATGCCCTTTAAAAAAAAACAACAGAAAGAAAAGGACATATTCTTGCAAATTTCATTGGCACAATCAAACAAAAATGGTTTCGATAAATTATAGAAGTCATGTTGCTTGGTCATTTCGGTATGTTTTATAAGAATATTCCGCAAATAAGGGAGGCTTTTTCCTGTGGCTGATTAACATGGAGATTCTAAAAGAAAAGCATGGTTTTTAGCGAAGTAAAAGGATCACAGAGATGCATAGACTAATCACCTCTAGGCATGACTAAACCCGTCAAACGGGTGGGCCGGATAGGATTTGGGTCAGGTCATGAATGGTCCAATCTAAATAGACTCATTTAACTCGTTTATGACACATTTATTTCAATGCGAATCTAGCGAAACATACTTGATCTCGGCTAATGCCTGACCCGACCCGACTCATATTCATAAAATACTTTCATATTTAATCTAATATAGGAAAACTTATACTCAAATTGAGGTGAGAGTGCAAAGTAAGTGACCGCGAGATCGAGTGAAGGCAAGAGAGAATGAAGAGAGAGTCATAGAGGTGGGTTACGTTTGAGTAAGCTGTAAACCCACTCATGACCCATCTAATACTCATATTATGTTTAAACCCATTTGTAGAATATCGCTCATCCATGTAACGACACATCCCATCATATACGGGTTAAAAAATGAATTTATGATCTACGAGTCTAGGCATGACAATGAAATTGTTGCGGCCCTAGCAAGACGATGTGAACCGCATGCATATTTTATGATTCATCAGGCATCTCGTCTTGGCTTGCGGCTTTGGAAAACGACCCTCGGATGAAATCGAATCTCGCGATGTGGCTTGTTCTGTCGGATCTGCTTGGATGGTTTCAAGGCTGAATAGGCACGCGAGGGAGTGAAATTGATCGGTTGAATCTTCGAGAAAGCTTCGTGAACTGCGGGAGAAGAGTCGAATAAAGTCAACGAACGAGGAAACGAAGGATCCGACGAAGTGTACAACGCAACACAATACCGGGGCGTATAAAACAAGGGGAATCCGTCTCGCCTTCACTTTGTAGCCGTACAACAAAATGTGAAAATAGTTCAAGCTCGGCGCTATATCCGTCGTTCTTTCCGTCGTTCTTTTCGGCTAAAACACGCTATCTCTATTTTAACAGATCGAATTGGCCTTCAATTTTATTAAGCGTGTATTTATATTTAATAGGGTTGAGCAACCGGGCCGAATTTTCAATCGGTAGGTATCGGTAGATTCAAGACCGGTTCACAATGAGACCGGTTTGGTTCCTAATTCTAAAAATTGAAAATTGGCCGGATAGACTCAATTGGCACAAATACAAAAGGATTAGGAGTACATTGGCGCAGTTGAAAGGTTTAGAATGGAATTGGTATAAATGCAAAATATTTAAGACTTTTTGAACACTTTTCCTGATATTAATGAGCTTATTTATTTAAATCTTCTTAATCTTGCTCCCCTCTTCTATGTACATGTGCATGCAGTGCTCAAAGGGATCGAAACCGACCTGGTACTCTTCGACTCCACCTCCAATCCCTTTATTAGCAGGGCAACATGCCCATTGACATTTTTGGGCTTATTGAAGCGAGCCATATATTTAGGCGAGCCCGCCCGCCCACCCACAGCGCTAGCATCGGACTTGGTCACACTCAATTAGCAAATATTTCGTACCCAAGCACCACCACCAAGGAAAAGCTAATTTTCTATTTTGTTTTCTTCACAAGCATTAGGATAGAAAGGGGGCGACCAACGACCCCTTTTGAGCGTTATATGCTTAGGAACGAGCTTCTTCAGGGTGTTTTTTTTTTTTTGGCGAATTGCCTAGGTTGTGTCCATATTGTCTTGTCTGCTATGGGAAACTGGACTAGAAAATCATGGTTTTGCATTTTGTGTAATATCTAAAGAAGCAAACCTAATGACATTATTCAAGAAAAGGAACGGATAAATGACTGCAAATTTAAGATGGAAATTATTGTTCCAAAATAAAATTAATGATTTTTAAACATTCATAAAACATGAATACTAAATACCCCCCATAATATAGATACATCGGAACATCAATTTTTTTTATATTTTATTTTATTTACCAAACGGTTAGCCATGGATTTGACTTTGCACCGGCGTCACTTCATTACGCTGATACGGTTGTCATGGAATATTTGTACCATTGAAAATTTGAAAGAAAATAGTGATAAAAATACACCTACAATATATGTGAAAATGAAAAAGATTTTAAGATTCCAAATCTTTTAAGAAAGTTGTAGCAAGATAGAAGATATCCAAATTTCGACATTGAAATGTGTAGGGTATAAAGAAATTGAGTACTTTACATTTTCTCCAGGTTCATAAATATTTGTAAAATATGTGATTAATGATATTATACATAAGAAAAAAAGCGATTGAAAATTTTTAAAAGGAGGAGGTGCTCCGAGATAGACATATTTTATTTTGAGTCTAGCTAGCCTAATGACACCATTTTGCTGAATTTGTAATGGTGCTCTTGGAACCACAAATCTTTTGTCATGGTAGATAGGTAGTCGGGATTATAAAAAAGCCGTGGGATGATGCGATCCACCTTATAATAATCTTATTTTTTCGTATTTCTTTCAAAAAATTAGTGAGATTTGCATGTGAATTCGTAGCCACGGCCGTTTAATTTGAGCTCGCCACGGCCAGGGCCTTGAGTCGCGACGCACGCAGCGATAATATCCTATACGTCTTTTCGAGCCACCAAGCTTGAGGTCATGGTTGCTTGATTTGAGCTCTTGATAATGGTAACTCAATTGGTGATCGTGTGAATTATTGGAGTCATTATATTGATTTTCTTTACGTTAATCACTTTTCTTATTTTTCTTTTATCATATACGGAACCATCCCGTTACAGAATACTTTCCTTCCAAATTCTCGAAGGAAACCGGCTAAACAATCTAGCCGGTTTCCTTGAGAAATTGGAAGGCTGGGAAGGTATCGTCTTTTTTTAAAAGAGAGTCAGAATCCTAATCCGTATGCAATCTTTCCTAATCGAGCTCATAAATCCTTATCCTAATCGACTCAGATGACGTCCAAAAGGAACGCAATCAAGTTCAGATTAGCGTGGAAAAAAAGCAAAACAAAGCACCCGCCCCATTCATCGAAGCGAAAGACGCCTTACCTGCAGAAGGCCCCTCATTGTCTTAGGGAGCTGGACGACCTGCAACCAAGTTCTGGATTTGATGGAGAGAACCAGAGACGGTGGTTTTCTCAACATCCCATGGTACGCTGAAAGCGCAATCGCATTTCCAGTCCCAACAGTTCTAGAATGTCTGAGCCTGTAACCTTACTTGAGTTATATTTGGCTGACCTATCATTATACTTGAATCTCAACTGATTCACTAGTCAGTTACTCTGTACAGCTTCTTTGATAATTATATAAATTGTATATCATTTCTACATGATGACACCAAGTTCTATGCGATCTCTGTGTTTGCGCGCGAGCTCGTGTGCGTGTATGGGACATACTATTGCAGATTGTCTTCATGAGACAGGACTAGAACGTGGAACCTTAAATACAGGTACTACTGCCAAATTGCCAATACTAGGATTCAACATCCTCCACCAAGAAGGCAAGCAAGCATCCGGGCACAAGGCCCAGAACTGATGGATGGGTGCATCACTTAAGCCTCTACTTCTAATAAACAGCTGTTGGATAGTACAAGCCAATAATCTGAGACAATGAGGGACCTTCTGCAGGTAAGGTGTCTCGCGCTAATCTAAACTCGATTGCGTTCTTTTTAGACGTCGTCTGAGTCGATTAGGAAGCTAGAGAAAGATACAATAAGGATTTCTGAACTCGATTAGGAAAGATTGCATATGGATCAAGATTTCTGAGCTCGATTAGGAAAGATTGCGCGGGAGAAGAGGACTCCTCTTAAAAAAGAGAGGATGCCTTCCCAGCCTTCCAAATTCTCAAGGAAAATTGACCAAAAAAAAAAAAAAAAAATTCTCAAGGAAACCAGCTAAGTATTCTTTAATGGGATGATAATGAGATTTCTTACATGATAAAAGCAAAATAAGAAAAGTGATTAACGTAAAGAAAATCAATTTAATAACTACAATAATTCACACGATCACCAATTGAGTTACCATTATCAAGAGCTCAAATTGAGCAGCCATTACCTCAAGCTTCGTGGCTCGAAAAGATCTATAGGACATGATCACTGCGAGCGTCGCGACTCGAGGCCCTTGCTGTCGCGAGCTCAAATTAAGTGGCCGTGGCTACGAATTCACAAGCAAATCTCACTAATGGTAACTCAATTGGTGATAGTGTGAATTATTGTAGTCATTATATTGATTTTCTTTATGTTAATCACTTTTTCTTATATTGTTTTTATAATATAAGGAATCTCACTGTCATCCCGTTAAAGAATACTTTCCTTCCAAATTCTCGAAGGAAAACAGCTAAACAATCTAGCCGGTTTCCTTGAGAAATTGGAAGGCAGGGAATGTACCATCTTTTTTAAAGAGGGAATCCTCTTCTCCCTCTCAATCTTTCCTAAACGAGCTCAGAAATCCTAATCCGTATGCAATCTTTCCTAATCGACTCACAAGACGTCCAAAAAGAACGCAATCGAGTTCAGATTAGCGCAGAAAAAAAAAGAAGCAAAACAGAGCACCCGCCCCATTCATCGAAGCGAAACCCACCTCACCTGCAGAAGGTCCCTCATCGTCTCAGGAAGCTGGACTTGCAACCGAGACTGAGGGAAGTAGAATAAGATCCCTCTTAAAGAAGAGAAGGTGCCTTCCCTGACTTCCTAGTTCTCAAGGAAACCGGCTAACAATTTAGTCGGTTTCCTTGAGAAATTGGAAGGAAAGCATTATTTAATGGGATGACAGTGAGATTCCTTATATGATAAAAACAAAATAAGGAAAGTGATTGACACGACGAAAATCAATATAATAATTACAATAATTCACACGATCGCCAATTGAGTTACCATGATCAAGAGCTCAAATCGAGCAACCATGACATCAAGCTTCGTGGCTCGATGTCTGCGAGCTTCGCGACTCGAGGCCGTCACTGTTGCGAGCTCAAATTAAGCGGCCATGGCTACGAATTCACAAGCAAATCCCACTAATTTCTTGTAAGAAATATATAAGGAAAAAAAAACATAAAAGAAAAGATTATTATAAGATGAATCACATCATCGCGCAGCTTTTTTATTATCCCGACTACCTATCTACCTGGACAAAAGATTTGTGGTCCCGAGAGCACCATCACAAATTCAGGAAAATGGTTTGGCTAGCTAGATTCAATATAATACACATCTATCTCGGAGCATCTCCTCCTTTTAAAAATTTTCAATCTATTTTTTCTTCTATAAAATATCATTAATCATATATTTTACAAATATTTCTGGACCCCAGGAAAATGCAGAGTACTCAAATTTTTTTTTTTCACCCCAACACATTTCAATGTGGAAATTTGGATATCTTCTATCTTACTACAACTTTTTTAAAAGATGTTGAATCTTAAAATATCTTTCTTTTTCCACATATATTATAGGTATACTTTTATCAGTATTCGGGTTGCTAACTCAACGGTAGAGTACTCGGCTTTTAAGTGTAGCTAGCGTCTTTTACACATTTATATGAAGTAACGAATTCAATTTCAATATTATTTATATTGAAATTTAATTTATTTAATTTTTATTTTTATTTTCTTAATTAAAGAAGTTTGTTATTAGATTAGCTTGATCTACCCGGTTTGCAAGAAAAACTAATGAAAGAAGATCGGAGCCGTGAACAGTAAAAGCAAATTCTCGGCATCACCTTGCATCAACAGGAAGTCCTACATCTGAAAGTCGAATCCCTCGTCAACCTACGGGGTATTAGCGGCCGTTTCTAGCCGTTGTTTTCCTCCCAAGGGCAGGTTCTTACGCGTTACTCACCCGTCCGCCACTAGAAACACCACTAGGCACAGATAGCAATCCATCCTATAATTCTTTTCATTGACTCTCGTGAGAAAATGATCCCACGAGCAACTCGGGTGGGTCAGAGCGTAAGCTAGTGATGCTTTCGGCTACTGGACTCTCACCATATCTTTCAAGTTGTCAATGGTACAAATATTCAACGACAACCGCATCAGTGTAATCACGCCGGTGCAAAATCAAGTCCACGGCTAACTGTTAGGTAAATAAAATAAACTTTAAAACAATTGATAGTCAATGTATCTATATTATGTGCGTTATCATTTATGAATGTTTAAATACCATTTATTTTATTTTGAAACAATACTCCCCCATCTAAAATTTGCAGTCTCTTCTTGAATAATGTCATTAGATTTGTTTCTTTAGATATTACACAAATGCAAAACCATGATTTTCTACTTCGGTTGACCAAGCAGACAAGACAATATGGACGGCTAGAGTTGCACAGTTACTTATCAAATATGACGGTGCCGTCATGCAAGCACAACCACAATTGAGAAATGATTGGCTAGCGGCATTGTCCCTCTTAAAAAAGAGATGGTGGCTTTCTTGCCATTCAATTTCTCAAGGAAAATGTTCCTCAATGGGATGATATTGAGATTTCTTATATGATAAAAACAAAATAAGAAAAGTAATTAACGTGAAGAAAAGTAACATGAGAAAGGATTGTGCTTGCATGACGACACCGTTATATTTGATAAGTAACGGTGCAACTCTAGCCGTCCATAGTGTCTTGTCTGCTATGGGCAACTGGAGTATAAGATCTTGGTTTTGACTTTGTGTAATATCTAAAGAAACAAATCTATTGTCAATATTCAAGAAAGGAACAGGTAATTGACCGCAAATTTTAGATGGGGAATATTGCTCCGAAATAAAATAAATGATATTTAAACATTCATAAATGATAAATACTAAATACCCAATATGCACATAATATAGATACCTTAGACTATCAATTTTTTTTAAAGTTATTTTATTTACCTAACGGTTAGCCATGGACTTGATTTTGCAGCGTCCTCACTTCGTTATGCTACGGTTGTCGTGGAATATTTATACCATTGAAAACTTGAAAGAAATTAGTGATAAAAATACACCTACAATGTACGTGGAATATGAAAGATATTTTAATATTCGACATCTTTTAAGATAGTTGCGGTAGATAGAAGATATTCAAATTTCAACATTGAGATGTGTGGGGTATAAAGAAAATTGAGTTCTTTGCATGCATTTTCTCCGGGTTCAGAAATATTTGTAAAATATGTGCTTAATGATATTTTACAGAAGAAAAAAATCAATTGAAAATTTTTAAAAGGAGGAGGTGCTCCGAGATAGATGTATATTATATATATTGAGTCTACCTAGCCTAATGACAGCATTTTGATAAATTTGTAATGGTGCTCTTGGGACCACAAATCTTCATTGTAGATAGGTAGTCGGGATTATAAAAAAACTTTGGGATGATGCGATCCACCTTATAATAATCTAATTTTTTATATCTCTTTTTTTCTTATACATTTCTTACAATAAATTAGTGGGATTGCTTGTGAATTCGTAGCCATGGCCGCTTAATTTGAGCTCACAACGGCCAGGGTCTCGAGTCGCAGAGTTTGCAGTGATCATGTCCTATAGAACTTTTCGAGCCACGAAGCTTGGTCATGGTTGCTCGATTTGAGCTATTGATAATGGTAACTCAATTGGTGATCGTGTGAATTATTGTAGGTATTTTATTATTGTTCTTCACGTTAATCACTTTTCTTTTCTTTTCTTTTTTATCATATAACGAATCTCACTGTCATCCCATTGACAAATTTTTTCCTTCCAAATTCTCGAAGCCGTTTTCCTTGAGAAATTGAAAGGTGGAGAAGGCACCTTCCCTTTTTTAAGAGGGACGGTGCCGTCAGCCAATCATTTCTCAATGGGGGTTGTGCAACTCTATCCATTCATATTGCCTTGTATGTTATGGGCAACCGGAGTAGCAAATCATAGTTTTGCATTTGTGTAATATCTAAAGAACCAAATCTAATGACATTATTCAAGAAACGGAACAGGTAATTGACTGCAAATTTTATATGGAGGAATAATGTCCTAAAATAAAATAAATGATATTTAAACATTCATAAATAATGAATACTAAATACCCAATACGCACATAATATAGATACATTGGACTATCAATTTTTTCAAAGTTTAATTTATTTACCGAATGATTGGCCATGGACTTGATTTTGCATTGGCGTCACTTCATTACGCTGATACAGTTGTCGTGGAAAATTCGTACTATTGAAAACTTGAAAGAAATTAGTCATAAAAATACACCTACAATATATGTGGAAAATGATAGATATTTTAAAATCCGACATCTTTTAAGAATTTTGCAGTGAGATAGAAGTATCCAATTTCGACATTGAAATGTGTGGGGGATAAAAACAATTGAGTACTTTGCATTTTCTCCAGGATCAAAAATATTTGTAAAATATGAGATCAATGGTATTTTACAGAAGAAAAAAATCGATTGACAATTTTTAAAAGGAGGAAGTGCTCCGAGATAGATATATTGTTATTTTGAGTCTAGCTAGCCTAATGACACCATTTTGCTGAATTTGTAATGGTGCTCTTGGAACCACAAATCTTTTGTCATGGTAGATAAGTAGTCGGGATTATAAAAAAGCCGTGGGATGATGCGTTCCACCTTATAATAATCTGATTTTTCATATTTGCTTTTCTCCTCGTATATTTCTTACAAAAAAACGAGTGGGATTTGCTTGTGAATTTGTAGCCACGGCCACTTAATTTGTGCTTGAAACGGCCAGGGGCTCGAGTGGCGAAGCTCGCAGCGATCATGTCCTATAGATCTTTTCGAGCCACGAAGCTTGAGGTCTTGATGATGGTAATTCAATTGGTGATCGCGTGAATTATTGTAGGTATTTTATTGATTTTCTTCAGGTTAAACACTTTTCTTATTTTTTTTAGCATATAAGGAATCACATTGTCATCCCATTAAAGAATTTTTTTTTCCTTCGAACTTTAGTCGGTTTCCTTGAGAAATTGAAGGCAGGGAAAGGCGCGGTCTCTTTTTTTAAGAGGGACGGTGCCGTTAGCCAATCCTTTCTCAATTGCCTATGCACTTCTCATACTCTAGCGTTTTTTATCCAAAAGTATAGGGAGCCCTGGCGCTTATTTATATCGAAAGCCCTTTCCAATCAATTTTCAGGAGGGTCTGTCTCCATAGAAAACATATTGAAATTGATATTTCGGAGCCACCATGACAGGCTGATAGCTAAGTTGGAGATGTATATGAAATTTTCACGTAGATATATGCACAATCATATTAGAAATTGAAAATATTTTAAATATATTCACAAAATATCAATTATTGTTAACACAAAATGACCCTTTTGATATTCGAGCGATAGTCATGGGTAGGCTGCAAAAACAGAGAGACCGGACGACGAAGTGGACTGTCCTAGATTGTGAGGAGATTGGATTAGAACATGGCCAAGGTAAGGTTTTGTCATCGACCAGAACTAAGAAGATGAGTCGTGTGAAGAAAATGTGCTCATATTGCCGAAAGGAAGACCACAATAAGGCTAGTTGTGTATTGAAAAAGCAACATCAACATGAACAGCTAAGTGCAAGGCCAGTTGAAGGCACAACTGAAGGGCCTACTGTAGGGTCAAGTCTCGGCCAAGCTGTAGGCTAAGGTACAGGGCCAGCTGAACATCCAACTGTAGGGGCAACCCCCTCCTCGACTGTTGCACAGACTAGGGAAAAAATAAAAGTAAGTTGTGTTGTGTTTGTGTTTGAGTTCGTGTTGTTTTCTGGGATGATTTTTGTAAAATTTGACCTTGGTTTGTCTTCATTAGGTGAGAAGAATACCAACTCCATAGGTCACTTATGTTGCTAAAAGTGTGCCACCAACTGAACAAGAGGGGCTCTTGGAAAAAGGATAATGCAATATGGTTTTGGCCTTTTTACGTATCGGAATGACAATTTTGAATGTAAGTTTTATAGGACTCATGCATTTAATTTATTGCATATCATTTTATTAACAATAAGGTTAATATGGTTATTTTGTTGTAACTTGGGAGAAGTTTAGAGATGCTCATCTCTGATGGTGGCCCAACTAGGGTGCTCCAAAACAACCTCCAACAAAGAAGCCAGCTCCATCTAAATGAAGTGATCCTCACAGAGTTCCCATCAAATGACAAGTTCTACAAAGAAAATGGCTGCTACTGTAGCATCTTGACAATCAGTTTCCCCAATTTCTGTTATTTTAGATTTAATGCCTAATTACTACCGTAGTGGGTTGTAATTTGAGACTGGTATTACCCCTCTAAATAAATGTCCCTCGAAACCAATCATCTGATATCGTCGAAAGAAAGTTTATGGACAGAGAGGTAGTCCGCCACTTAATTAGTTCTAAATAATTATGGGATAGACGAAATGGATTAGAAAGCTGATTTGCTGTGAGATATACTCACAATGAGTTATAGTGAATTCGGTTGAAGTCCATCTCTCTTTTATAAAGGTCATTTTGGATGTATCGCGAAATATATTCGCAATAAGTTATAAAAACGTTCAGTCGACCGGAAAGTTTACAACATCAAACTTTATTGGACGATGAATTCATCAAGAATGCTACATTGAAAATTTCAATCACATTCAAGTCAAGGCCTAGGGTTCCGAATTCCAAATGCACGTAATGTAGCGCGATAAAATTATTCGAATCTAGGGACAAGTTACTTCTTTGAAACTTGGTGTAGGATGACGTTCACATTGAATCCTCGACGTGTTGAACTACGGCCAGACATGCGGAGTATAACTAAGGCTAAAAGTGAAATTCAAAAGGGCAAGAATGATCGGCAACCGTGCGCAAGATGTGGGGATATCACTATAATTTCAAGGGACAATTAAATACTAAGCTAAAAGAAGTTTGAGGTGACAGAAGTGTGGAGCGGCCATGCACAAATGGGAGAGAAAAATAGGGGTGCCGTGCATAGGGAGGATTGAGCATGAAGAAAATGGGACACATGGCAGTTAACTTCTAAACTCCCCAAATTTGTGATGATTGTGGGCATGGGGAAAAGAAAACCATAATCTCCTTGGAAACTTCGTGGGATCCGCCGGCTGAGGAAGAGATGGGAGAGCTCTCCACACTTCCACTCTTTCTCAAGAGGGTGAGGTACAGCCGAAGGACAGGAGGCTCCCGATTCAGTCACTCGCCGCCACCACCGACCGCTCGTGCCGTTGGAAACCAAGGTAACCCATTTTCTTCCCCTGCGGCCACTGACTAAGGCGAGTAAAATCTGGTCCCTCTCACCCTCTTTTGCTTCACTATACATGTTCATCCACGGCCGAATTTGATTGAGTTGGCAAAGTTGTAGCCTTAATGCATAGGATGGCGAATAGAGAAATCGGTCGCCGATGGTGTTACGTTTAAAACTGAGCGTTAGTAGTTTGAGTAAGACAGGAAATTCGTAGGTTGCCTTGACCTTGAACTTTAGTCCATTAGCTGGTTATTGCACGGCCGAAACAAATAGAGCCGTGATTGATTGTTATCCCAACTGTTCGATTGGGTGAGTACACATGCGAAGCAAGAACTACACACTAGTTGAGGACTTGTATATGCTGGAACGTGGCATTAATGAGCTGTTTAGAGTCCTTGGGTGGCTGTGAGTTGTGCGGATTAGTATATCTATCATTATTGGACTATTTTAGTAACAATGGTACGCTAAGACAAGCTTGTCAAACGGTTTGATTCTGTTCATAGACGTGTGATGCTGGAGGATTCGGCCTTGAACTGTGATGGAACGAAAAATGTCTCCGGGCATTGCCCATGTATTAATCGGACGGGTTGTGTAATTGGATCCAATGTGGAAGCATTAGAGTTGTGATTTAAGAGTGAATTGCGATACGTAGAGTACTTAGCAGAGATCTGATGCGTTAAAATTAAATGTAAGTGCTCATTGACATTACTACAATAATCATGCCATTGCATAGCATTGCATACACTTGGAGAAAAGGGGTTGAGGGCCACAGTATGAATTGTATTTAATTCCCTACGGGAGTGGGGATGCCTTGATTGGTGGTGCCAAGAGGACCGCGGAGTATGTACGCGATGCCTTGGAGTGAGAAGCTCGTGGTGGGGAGTTAGCAATGAGAACCGGCGGTAGAGCCAGGAATTGTATTAATGATACGAGTGGTAATTGACTCGGGTATGATAAAGCCGTCGAAAGTATGAGTCGATAATTGGATTCTGGTACGATAATGGTAAGTGAATTACATGAGAGTGCATGCATACATTCCATTGCATATCATAACATTCATGTGACACTTAGCTATGCTTGAAATCTGTTCGGCCGTTAAATTGTTAATTAGTTGGCTTACTCGTCATGGACTTGAAATGTATGGTGGATCGAGCGAGCGTTAGAGTGATTGAATTTTACTCGCTAAGTTACTTACACTTGTGGTACACATTATTTTAGATTGACAGGCATGGGCTCAATCCCAATACCCCCAAGCTCACGTTATGGCCTTCCCATTTCCCTGGAGATCGAAACTCAGGACTTTGACCTCTCGAACGGGCCCGGCATTACCCTTACTCACGTCATTGCTACTCTGACGGTGG
This sequence comes from Lenwebbia sp. NSW1173648, assembly GCA_029784005.1. Taxonomy (NCBI): domain Eukaryota; kingdom Viridiplantae; phylum Streptophyta; class Magnoliopsida; order Myrtales; family Myrtaceae; genus Lenwebbia; species Lenwebbia sp. NSW1173648. The sequence goes on from JARCGZ010000011.1 coordinate 8,065,899, forward strand.
ATGTAGCCGCAGGCATGGCTCACTAGGAGTATAAGTTTGTGGCGATATTTATCAATAGGGACGGGCAGCGAGAGGGCCCAGTACCCCATGAGTTCTTCGATGGGGATGACGATGGGGACGATGGAGCTGGAGAGGGAGCACCTGGAGGTGGGTCGGCCGAAGCAGGGGCCTAGGTGGAGTTCGGGATGACCGAGTCAGTTTTTTTTGGAAGACCGTACTCTTGGAGTAGGAGTACGGCATTTTGACTTGTGATTGGGTAGGGGATGTATGACTGTGTACATAATTGGGTGTAGGTGATCCCAGGTGAATATCCCCATGTAATTAGTAACTTAACCGGATAATGTAACCAGCTGAACCTATTTTATATATATATATCGGATATGACTAGATGTTTATGGGTACCCCTTGAGTATCTACCTACTAGTCTATTTAATTTAATATTTGCAAGTTTCGCTGCATGAGAAGAACCTTTTATTAAATGAGAATAGTTCGACGTGGCGACCTGGGTGTCACGGCTCTGGCGGTAGCATCCGGAGCGGGGTGCTACAGCTACTAAGAAAAAAGTATATAGGACAAGAAGGCCATATGAAGAATAAAAAGAGTGCAATGATTATGAATCAAGATAAAACACCATAAAAAGGAAGAAAATGAGCCGGGGGGTTGTGGAAGTTGATTGATGGAATGGTGTTGGTTTTAGTTTTTAGTTTTGGTTTTTGCTGGGAAGTTGTGCACCTATGTGGATGTGGATGTGGATGTTTGACTTAGTTTTTCAGCTTGACCATAATGTAATGAATCAGTTCAATAGTTCAATGTCAGTTCAATGCTTTTGCCATTTCCAAAGTATGCTTTTTGGTTAGGCTTGTTTTGCTGGTTGTGTTAGTGTGGTGCTGTGTTGTGTTGGTTGTGTTAGTTGGGCTGGTTGGCCTGGTGTGTTGGTGCTATGTTAGTTGGGCTTGTTGGGCTGGTGCTTGTGCAGGGTTTGTTTTGAGTTGGTGCTAGTTGTTCTTGGTGCAAGCACAAGACTGTTGAGCAGGTGAAATTTTTTTGTTGGTGCTGGTGAAGGGCTTGCTGCTGCTGCATCTAAAACCACTAATAATATTGAAACCAACATATCCATTTTTAATAAGTTGTGGAGCACGAGACATCACTTTTTACATCTTATAGCACTAAAGTGATCACATTTTACAACTTATGACACTTAAGAGATCACTTTCAAAAAAAAAAACTTTGCACTAAAACGATCATATTTACAACTTATGCCATTGAAATAGTCACTCGCGAACTAGTTACCACTCCTTCATTTGGTAATGGTTTGCAGCAAAAGTTACAGCAAGCCAGTACCATCAAACTAGCAAACCATTACCACCAAACATTGCAGCAAACCGAACTTCTTAGGTAAAAACTAAGCAAACCCAATATTGGCAATACACAACTAAGCAAAACACCTTGTAAGTGCTCACAACCAATGAATTCCAACCTTCCATTATCGACCATATATTGCAGCAACCCTCTTGTTCTATACAAAATTTGCAGTAAACCAACAACACAAATATAGTTACAAATTACCCAATACAAGTACATATTCCAATAATTTTCAATTATGGTAGACTGAGAAACTTTTGCTCGTCGCTCACTTTACATTTGACCATAAAATAGGCTACACAAGACGACAACAACAACACAATGAACGCTCGATGACACTTTCTTTCAAATTTCATTCTTGAAAGTTTCTTCTTCAATTGGTTGGCCAGAGAAGCTAAACCCTTCATTTCAGCTTGCATTGAGTAGCCATCCTCCAACTCATCCATTAACGCAGGTGAAGGTTGATGTCATCCTTCAAGTAGCTCCAATGTCACCTCTCTTGCTCGGTTAGAGAATTTCGCATCGACCCATTAGAAATATTTGCACTTTGAGCCTTCTCTATACTGGCCGCATCCATAGAATATTCTCTCAGGATTCAATCGAGTCCAGGATGTTCTTCTTGGACTCAAAAACCCACAATAACGGTAACACTCAGCTTCTTCTTCGCTTCGTCGGAACGAAGTAGAGCCACCGCTGAAGCTCCTGCCCTCCATTTGCAAGTTTGACCTTTTAATTTTGGGGGTAAGGGTGTGGATTTGGATTCAATCACCAGGTTTTCAAATTAGGGCTTCTCTACTAATTGAACGCTTTAGGGTTCTTATTTGGGGGAAATGTGGTAAACAACGTTGTTTTGTGCTTTGGAAGCTAACTGGGATCTTCCAACGAGCCACGTAGGATTAACTTATTACTAAAAAATTGCCACATATGATTTTCGGCAGAACTCACCGGAGTTGGCACTCAAATAATCATTTTTAAAAAAAATTGGCACTTAAGTGATCTAAAAAAAATGGCACCAAAGTGATCGCCGTACACAAACTGTGGCACTTCTGGTGTCCTTCTGCCAAATGTCAATTTTTGAAAAGTTACGTTGAATTTTACCTATAACAAACCCATTCGGAACTAATTGAAAGGGATTCGATTCTCAATGGAATCGTAACAAGTACTGGCGTGCGTTACCTCAAATTTTTACTATATATGTCACTAGATAAAACACCGAAGCACAATGGGTTTTCACACAATTTATCATTTTCTAAAGCATTCATGTCTAATTTGATTAGTGAAAGCGAGATGAGTCAAAATATACTGCGATGATATGTAAGTAAAAACTATCCTTATTCACGTGGATTAATTACTTAGACGAAGGAGATGTCCTTAGAGAAATTAAAAGGGACGAGGGATCTCATTTCACTTACTACACGAATAGTGTAAGAGATATATTCTCTTGATTCTGTGTAAATCTTAGTATCGTAATCCTATTTAATAGTAATTGATATACTAATATTCCGTTATCATAAATAATCACGCACTATTCATAGTAATATACTGAAATTCCACGATCTTATTTTTCTCTTTATTCTTACCTTGGTATGGAAATCCTAAGTGAACCGGTGCACCCCCGCGCGTACCCGAGTTATGATCGTGATTACTGTTCGTGCTAACAAAATCGACAACCTCTGTTGGGAGTGGGGGATCAATGGCTCTCACAATCTCGCCACAAACCCCTCCGCACACTCTCTCTGTCCCGACCAAAGCCAATGTCGCCGACTCTTATCACAATCACCGTCACCATCACGGTCGTCTTCTTCAGTTGGTAAACGACTGCTCAGACATAATTCATCTCAAGCAAATCCACGCTCAAGCTCTGCGCACGACGACGACGACCGACGACCCGCAGACCCACTTCCTCCACAGCAGAATCGTCCACGTCTCGTCCTCGCTGAGCATCGACTACGCTTATCAGGTGTTCCGACAAGTCGAGAACCCGAATGCGTTCATGTGGAACGCTCTCATAAGGGCCTGCGCGCAAAGCAGTGACCACAAGGAGGAGGCCATCTCGCTGCTTCGTGGGATGTTGGAAGATGGAAGCGTTTCTCCGGATAAGTACACGTTCCCGTTCGCTCTCAAGGCGTGCGCGTATTTGTTCGCTCTGTCTGAAGGGAAACAAGTGCACGCCCAGGTTGTGAAACATGGTTTGGGACCGGATGTTTATGTTAACAACAGTTTGGTTCATTGTTATGCCTCCTGCGGCGTCTTGGAGGATGCGAAGAAGGTGTTCGAGAAAATGCCTGAGAGGAGTGCGGTTTCGTGGAATGCCTTGATCGATGCCTTGGTTCGGTTTGGTGAGTTCAATGCTGCGATGGAATTGTTCCATGAGATGCAGAAGTTGTTTGAGCCGGATGGGTACACCATGCAGAGCGTGTTGAGTGCTTGCGCTGGTCTCGGTTCTTTGTCTTTAGGGATGTGGGCTCATGCTTACATTTTGAGGAAGTGTGATGAGGATGTGGTTGATGATGTTCTTGTCAAATCTTCATTGGTGGACATGTATTGCAGGTGTGGCTCATTGGGGATGGCTGAGCAGATTTTTCAGAGGATGGAAAAGCACAACGTGAATTCTTGGAATTCCATGATTTTAGGATTTGCTATGCATGGACAGGCCGAAACAGCGTTGGATTACTTTGTCCAGATGGTTATGAAAGAAAAAGTAATGCCAAATTCTGTAACATTTGCTGGTGTTCTGAGTGCTTGTAATCACAAAGGTATGGTTGATGAAGGCCGTAGCTACTTTGATAAGATGATAAATGAGTATAATATTGAACCACAATTAGAGCACTATGGATGCTTGGTCGATCTTCTTGCTCGTGCTGGGCTTATTGATGAAGCACTAGATCTTGTATATAATATGCCATTTAAGCCGGACGCTGTAATATGGAGGAATATTCTGGATGCGTGTTGTAAGAAAAATGCAGGAATTGAGCTGAGCGAAGAAGTGGCTATGCAGATCCTCGCATCTGGAGGGGATTCTTGTAGTGGTGTTTATGTGCTTTTATCTAGGGTTTATGCATCGGCTAGCAGGTGGGACGATGTTGCGCTGATTAGAAAATTAATGACTGATAGAGGTGTAACAAAAGAGCCAGGGTGCAGTTTACTGGAAATAGATGGTATCTCCCATGAGTTTTTTGCTGGGGATATAACTCATCCTCAAACTGAAGATATATACCAGGCCTTGAAGGAAATAGAAGAGAAATTAGAGTCAGCGGGCTATATACCTGATGTCTCACAAGCCCCTATGATCGATGATGAGCATAGTGAGGAGAAGGAGAAGTCTCTCAGGTTGCATAGCGAGAGACTTGCCATTGCATTTGGATTATTAAACATGAAACGTGGCACTCCTATTCGTGTATTTAAAAATCTTCGAGTGTGCAATGACTGTCACAAGGTCACCAAATTGATCTCCAGGATCTTTAATGTGGAGATTATTGTGAGAGATCGTGCCCGATTTCATCACTTCAAGGATGGCCTCTGTTCGTGCATGGACTATTGGTGATGGTCAACGCTTCAATAGTGTTTTAGAATTGTTTCGTTGAACTTTTCTAATTCGAAAAGTGTATTTGCTGGGAATATTGTGAAACAAGAAAATTTGCACATATAGATCTGGCAACATGTTCCTCTCAAATGATAGTCTGGTGCTGGAAACCAACTGTTTGTAACCAAAGACTACCTCGAGAGAGTGGGTCCATTTGTTGCAATTCATCTCAAGTCCAATTGGATATTCGTTACATGTGAGGAGTCCCATCTCTATTATGACCACCTGATCTTGATCTACTTCCCAGCCTCTATGCAGATCCGGCATCACTCAAGTCTTTTGATGGTGCGTGCTGCATTTAACTATTTGATTCTCCTGTTCAGGTATGTGAATTTTGTTATGGCATGCATTTTTATACTAAACCCTGTGTTATATGCATGCTCGTTGATATTGTGAACTACTGAGAATGCATAATTTCTAGCACAAGGCACTGATATTGTTTCTCCGTGACTTCAGTGTCCATGACAATTTCTAGTTGAAATTTTGACTCAAGTCATATAGTGATTCATATGTAACTATTAACTAAAACTGGATTATCTGATATCGCCCAGGAGTTTTAGGGACAGACATATGGCTGTTGTTGTAATGCAGAGCCCTATGTCTCTGTAGTGCCCTCGATCTCCATGCATGAAAACCTAGTTAAGATCCATTCTCCAGTTCAGAATCGCCCTTAAATTTCTTAATAAGCAGCTAAATTAGAAAAATTAGCAACATAAAGGAGAAAACATTATGGTGCTTCTGAAGCTTTGAATTTGTAATTTTCTTTGTTTTGATATACATATTTGCATTAGGGAGTTGTCATTAAGATGAAATGTACAAGTCAATCGTTCTGCTTGACTAGTATAGAAGAATATACAGAACTATATTACACTTATCACAAACAAATAGGGAGATAGTGGAAGAAACAATGCTATGAGCCGTATGATTATACATCTCCCACTTGCGGATGATCAATCGGAAAACTTGTAAATGCTGAAGAGCCAAAATTAATCAAATACCTAATTTGAGCTCCAGAAAACTTGAAAAACACTGGCGGAGCACGAAACACAGAAATCTCAGGTGACCCCTTGCTATATCAGCATGAGAATAATCAGGAGTCTACGTCTGGGATCAGAATATACATTGCTTAACCGAGTTTGTGCCTGTGAAAACAAAGATGCCCACCTCGATGCATGCTATAGCATTCGTTGATTTGTAAAGTCCGAGGCCACTGAAAACATCAAAAGAAAGGCATTGGTGAGGTAATCTTGAATTTGCTGAGAAGACTTATAAACAAATGATATTAGCTTAGAAGGAAAAGCTACAGAGCCTTTGAGCACTGTGAGGACAAGACGAGACAACCTAAACAGAGCAGAGTAGAGCCGGAAATTCAAAAGTAGGTCCAAATTAGTTGCAGTCTACCAAAAGTATGTGCGAGTGGTGTCTCTGGGAAGTCAACGGTTACCTAAAACTTAGAACTAATGCACAAGCCATGGCCTCATCAATGACTGTTTTCACTTGATAATGAGATCAGCGCACTATAAATTGGAACGACTCTACTGTTCCAATTAACTACCCGCACCAACTCTCCACCACAAACTTGTCCATCATTTCTAATTCTACTTGGGGACTTTCTGCATCTAATGGAAGATTAAATTTCACAAAGGTGTTCTAGCAAAACATAATAGAGAACCGAAAACGATCCTTTTATGGCAAAAAAGATGATGCGGAAGAAAGGACTCTTAGTCTTTACCTGATGAGAATGATGGGACTACGACGACGTGCATGATGATGTTAGGAGGAAGGCGTAAGCGAAGAGGGAAGAGCTTCCCATTCAATGGATTGCGAGAACACACAACAAGGCTGTCGATTCCGGTCTCTTCCGACAGTTTATGACTCAGTTCCTCCACAGTATTCCCCTTGAAATTATTGAGGCAATAGCCTTCCATGTCCTCTCCCACCACTTCGCCATTCTCGTCGGCTATGTGGTAGTATATGATCCTGCCTTCTGTCACCCGATTTGGGGGCGGAGACGCAGGTGGCGGGGGCAGCGAAGCCACTAATGAATCGCTCGACTGTAAAAGATCAAGGGAAAGTAAAAGGATTACACGTGCGCTGCTTAGTCGGCGAAACGTAATATCATGTTTAGCCTCATAATCTCGAAAACAAAACGACTGGGGAGAGTTATGAATTTGGATAGAGTTACACACCTCTTGCCTGGAAAGGTTCCCAGAAATCTCCGAAACTGAAGAGAAGCTGTTCTCAGACACCATCGATAAATCCGCATCACGGTCAATAGGCTGCGCTCGCCCCAGCTGATCGCTAGTGCTTGGAGAATCAACCTCGATCTCTACTATGTCAACTTCCCAGAGTATCCAATCCTGGGTCTTGGTCCTGTGGGGGATATCATGAGTCACCGAGTCCTTCAACGGCGGCAAACCCTTATTAGCCCTCAGGAAATTCCCGTACCGCGTCCGGAGTTTGACCCGGCTCCCCTCTCGGATTGGCTCCCACTCGACTGACGAGTCGAGCCGACTGGGCAGCGTCTGCAGGACCTTGCAGCCGGAGATGCCGCCGAGCAACAAGGGCTTGTTGGACGCGGTGAGGTAGCGTCCATAGCAGCCCTTGAGCCTGACAAAAAGGCAGCCGTTTTCATCATTGTTAGAGCTGACGACCTCGACGGTCCACTTGGCGTTCTTGGAGGATCCTTTTCGGTCTTGCTTGATGGACTCCTCGTCCTCGTCGGCGTGGAGGTATTTGTGGTGGTGGCTCCGGAGGCGGACTGCCTTGGCCTTGCGGAAGAAGTCCATTCCTGAGCGGTGCTTGTTGGAGCTGTGGTATGAGAACTACGTAGGAAGAGAAAGCAGAACTAGTAAGCGAACGTGAGCGTAATAAGACGATGTGTTTTGTCGAAGTCGCGAAGAGAGGAGAAAGCAATTTTAGTGCTTTTCTTATTTTTGGACGTTTCTTAAGCATGACGGGTACTCTCCACTTCAAAACGACAAGGATTTTTTGTTATTTCGAGCGAGAGCATGTTCTTTATTATGTCATTGGATATGCACAATCCATGTCTGAATCAGCACTTACTACTTAGAATGTCATGAGGCGAGGCGAGGCGAGGCGAGCGCTCATAAAATTAGAGATCAATAACTAAACTGATTAAGGAAGCTTTGGACTGTTGATATACGAAGTTGCGTATTCGCACATGCCAACTTACGCTCTCGATCCGAAGACTCGAGTCGCAGAGATGAAAGGACATTTTGTTAATCGCGCAAATGCAGTTTCTTTAATAAGATAAATCCATACGAAGATGGTCCGATAAATATGTCGTAAATGCTAATGATATTTACGTGCCTCACCTATGATTACTGCAAAGAATTTCAAAATTATGCAAAGTAAGCAAGGTGAATTAATCAAAATTTTCATTCGTAATAGCAATTGGAACGGCTAGTTTAGCATGTGCTTTGCGATTTGTAAGTTTTGATGAATATGATCTTCTTTTTTTTGGACGAATTTGATGAATATGATCGATGCTCTTATTTTTGTGTCAATTGACGAGGCTCACCTGATCTTGCTCGAAGGACAAATTCGATAGGTCGGACTCTCTGGGCGATCCTGCGCTATCCGACCCGAAGACGCTCAGCGCGTCCTCCGCCACCGACGACAAGCTCGACAGGGACACCAGATACTTCCCCAACGCCCCTCCCACGGCCTCCGCCTCCACCGCCTCCACGTCCCACAGTATCCACTTCCTCGTGCTTCCCGTGTACGGCTCGTCGTGCGTCACGCTGTTCCTCCACGGCGGCGTCCCGCCGTTGGCCCTCAGGTACTTCCCGCACCACGACTTCAGCCTCACCTGAAACCCGTCCCTGATCGGCTCCCACTCCGTGTTCCACTGGTCGAGCTCGCCGTCCCCCGTCGGAGACACGACCACCACCTTGTTCCCCGTCATCCCCAGCAGGAACGACTCGTCGGTGGCGGCCAGGTACCTGCCCTGGCAGCTCCGGAGCCGGACGAGGTGGCTCTTCCCCTCCACCCGCTCGACCGCCCACGTCGAGGACCGCGAGTGCCCGCTGCCGCGGATCTGCCGAACGGGCTCGCCTTCGCCGGCGCCGGGGACGAGGTACTTGTCGAGGTGGCTCCGGAGCTTGACCCCCGTCGTTTTGGTGAAGAAATCCATGAAAACGGATCGTGATTGCTCTGGGTTTTTTCCTGATGTGGGGGTAAAACAGAGTATCCGTCGTATATAAATGGGACTCTGCTTGTTTGATGTTTCTTATTCGTAGGAACTAGGGTGGAAAAATCGGATTTTGGCCGGTCGTTCTTGTTGGTATTTAAATTAATTGGAGGAACGATATTGCGACGTAAGAGGAGAAGAAGATGAGGAGGAAGCATCATGGAAGACTTTTGGGTGAAGGTCTCTGAGCTTGAAGCTTCTTCTGGGGTTGAATGGTTTGCGGGGGGAGGGACGACGACGCCGACGCGTTTTATGAATTCTCTGATAGAGAGAGAGAGAGAGAGTTTGACTGAGTCTTTTTCTCTGTAATTTTGCGGATGGACTGAAGGAGAAGAAGAAGAGGTACGACTCCGTATCGCCATGGAAAGTCTTCGTTTTATATGGTGGGCGCGAACTCGAGACTTTTCGTGGGTTACCGTGTAGTGTGTACCATGGCGTCGTCTTCTGGAACTTCACCTCTAGAATTCTCCTTTTTCCTTGGGTTGTAGTTGTGTATTACGAGAAATTATTCAGTATATTCAAACCAGAATGAATTTGGATCGTTGGTCCTATCACATTCAATGATTTGGATTTTGTGTTAGTAACATTCTTTGAACAATGGGTCGTTAATTTTAATCCATGAACCGTGTGAGAACCCGCGTTTTGAGTGAGATTCAATAGGGGGTCGCTATTTCTTGACATGTGACAAGACACAAGATTCCTCGTTCCGTTCATTATGTCGTATCTTAGGCAACTTAAGTATAGAGTGCGATTTTTTTGTTATCTTTAGCATGGGAGAGAATTACCAAACAAAATTCTAAATCTATTGTAATTGTGCCAATTCAGTCTTAAATCTTTTGCATTTATGCTAATTCAGCCCATTCGGTCAATTTTGGCCAGAAATCGCGAACATGAACAATTTTTAATGATACTTTATTACTTTTTTGGAATTTTTTTTATTTTTTATTCATCTTTTCCGTTCGTTCTATTTTTTCTTTCTTTCTCTTTCTTCTTCCTCCAATTGGTCGCCGGACCTCGATGGTCGGCCAAAGGCAAAGGCCGGCGAGGTCAACCTTGCCCGGCCACTTGTGACAAGGCACAAGAATCCTCGTTTCGTTCATTATGTCGTATCAAAGGCAACTTAAGTGCATAGTGCGATTTTTCAGTTATCTTTAGTATGGTACATGTAGTTCCATTGAGCCACTCGAGGGTATTTTGTTGAAAGACCATCCGATAGCACGTTTTGATCGTTCAAGGTTCTCCGGACCACATCTAATGATGTTTATCGGATGAATTAAGAGTCCCAAGTGACGCCTTCTACGGTTTGATTCCCTCATGGTGAGGTTCGATCTTTTACCATTAAATAAAGGGCGTCGTTTGTTTCACAATAAATAAAGGATTTGAAAAATATTTAAAAAAATATCAGTAGCTATCTAGCTTAGAAAAATTAGTTAACGAAATATGTATTCATTATTGACAACAATTTATGCCTAGCTATTTTCGTGGGCTATGAAAATATTTTTTATTCATTCATTTTTGTAAATAACACAAACAATCATTTTTGAGAAAATATTTCCTAAATTTTGAATTTTTCGTGAAATAAATACTTGCTATAATGACAAAAGATCTGAGTCCTCCATTCTTTTACGCCGATGAACCGATTGCCACTTTTTCAAGGTTGGGTTAATCGAGTTGCACTCTATGTCTGCCGGTTTCCGAGTAAAACAATCTTTTACTTGACAAAAGCGTCTAATAAAAGGTAAATATGGCTATTTCTTGGTAAAAAAAAAGCTCTAATGTATAACAGCTTATGAGTAGTAATAAATTCAAATTCATAGCGTTAATTATTTTCGCTTAGTTGACCAGATCGGGAGTCGGTCCACTGAAATACACAAAAAACGAAAAAGAATAGCCCCTTCAAAAGGGAAATGTTTTTGCAAAAACTCTCATTTACCACCAACAATTTTCATTTACCAAGAACAACTTGCAATCAAAAATAGGTCGAGTTTACGATAAATGGTGGTCAACCTTATTTCTCAGTGGTAAATCTTATTCATTCTTTCCACATAGTAAAATTACCAACAGCAAGTAATTTTTACTACAAACTTACTTTTATGAAAAATAAGTGGGAAAACTATCAAAAAAGTCCTAAATCTATTGTAATTGTGTCAATTGAGTCCTTAACTCTCTTTTTTGCCTAATGAGTCCTAAACCTTTTGCAATTTTACCAATTTAGTCCATTTGACACGTCGGCGTTGACGTGAATAATTTTTAATAATATCTTCATACTTTCTGAATTTTTTTTTTTAATTTTTTAATATATTTTTTAGATAATTTTTTAGTTTTTTTTTAAGGCCTGTAGGAGGTTGCTGGACATTAGACGAGGGCTTGCGAGCCCTCACCGACCACTGGGCGAGGGTCATGAGCCCTAGCCAGCCGTGGCGAGGGTCGTGGCCCTCCGCCAACTGTGAGCGAGGGCCGCGAGCCCTTGCTTAGGGGCCGCCTGGCCGGTGAGGGCATGCGGCCCTCGCCGTGGCTGGCTACGATTTGCGGCCCTCACTGTGGCTGGCAAGGATTCGCGGCCCTCACCTAGTGGCCGCCCTCCTGTAGGCCATAATACGAAAAATACATAAAAAATTATTAAATTTTTTTAAAAATAAAATAGTATTCAAAGTTGGCCACGTCAACGCCGGCCAGCCACATGGACTGAATTGACACAACTGTAAAAGGTTTAGGACTCATCTGGCAAAAAAAAAAAGTTTATCACTGAATTGGCATAAATTGTAACATGTTTGTGATATTTCTGGGTAGTTTTCGTAAAATAAGTTGACGTCAAGATCAAGTTGCATTTGCCATTGAACCTGTTTTTATTAAGCTTCCGTAACAAGAAGAGCTTCTGTAAACCTTAAACAACTGGCGTCTACAAAGAACAACTTGCATTTATCGGTATTAAGTTGTGTTTATGATAAGTAGTGGTGACGTTATTTGATTACACCTTATTCGATCAAGGTAAATCTTTTCATACATCTACGATGAACAAGTAACTTTTACCACAAATAAACAACACGCTTTTATAAAAACTAACAGTTGCCACAAACAACTTATATTCACCAAGAATAACTTCAATTTACCTAAAACAACTTGCATTACCAAGAACAAATTAAATATACGATCAGTAGGGGTAAACCGAACAAAAAATGTTTATAACGAACAAATGATCTTTACAAGATTTACCGTGATTAAGTAATCATTACTACGAGCAACAAATTTGTATTGACAAAAAGACTCATCACTGTACTATTGATGAATCTTGTATACTACCAAAATAGATGATGGAACCAATAATAACTACACTTTGCTACACACGACATTTCATTTCTTTTCGAAAATAAAAAATTTACTAAAAACAACGTCCAATAATAAGCTTTTGATTTAATACCTAAAGTTTCTTATTTATTTTTATGTTTTGGTCGGAGATACCTACAGTTAAAAAGCCTATTAACGAAGAAAGAAAAAGACAAATTGCAAGATGGTCCAAGTTTTTCATTGAAACTAATCATAAGTCACTTAGACTCAGAGGGCAACGTTTCCCACAAAACGAAAACAGCCATCGAGAATCCGAGCAAAGAGAAGAAATTCGATCTCATGAGATGAAAAGTCCAGACATATTTATTCAACTGCAAAAGTGCAGACACCTCCAAACTTAAGAGCAGCAAATAAACAGGTCCATCCGTTGGAGCTATACATCAAAATCCCATGACTGGCGATCCAAGTTTTCTCTCTAGGCCAATTTGTACACCTAATAAGCATTTCCACCCGGTACAGTCGACGGGTCCCTGCTAGGAGTGTAGTTCTGGCTCTGATAGTTTGGCATATTCTCAGCATCTCTTTGAGGCGTGGTATTGGACCAGCCTTGATTATGTGAAAAACCTCCCTCGTTTTGAGCCACCCCCGTGTCTTGCGGTGGCATTCCACCTTTGTAAGGCAACCCTCCCATATTGCTCTGAGGTGGCATCTCACCTCTGTTATTTGACGGCGGTCCACCCATGTTGCTTTGGGGCGGCATTCCTCCCATGTTGTTCTGGGGTCGCATTCCACCCATGTTGTTCTGGGGCGGCATTCCTCCCATGTTGTTCTGGGGTCACATTCCACCCATGTTGTTCTGGGGCGGCATCCCACCCATGTTGTTCGGAGGCATTCCACCCTGGTTACGTGGAGGCATCCCACCATAGTTGCCTAGGGGCATTCCACCTTGGTTGTGCGGAGGCATTCTGCCAAAATTGCTCGGTGGGGGAATGTTGCCTTGAGGTGGAGGGTTCTGCATCCCTTGGTTATGCATAGGTGGCATGTCCCTGGCTTGGAAATCTCTGCTCTGCATATTTTCCCTCCTCCTTCCAAACTTAGTTCGGGCTCGAACATTATGCTTGTTCCTCTCATTTCCTCGAGCATTATTTCTCACCCATTCTTCATGGTACTTGGGGTCATAAGGAACTGCTTGCCCGTTGATAAAAGGTTCGCCTGACAAATGTGGGAAAAAAATATATTATAAGATAGACAAGAGATCGAATGAGAGAAAGATGCAAGAATTTCACAATGGGATATACCAAATTCGCTTGATTGATTTGAGACTGTTATATATGGCTTCCAATGAACTATAAGTCCACAAAAGTAATATAGAATAAAGCTAGGTCTTGATTGAGCTGCTGCAATGCATGGGAAGATGATAATAATACCTATAGTAACCGAAGGACTGACACGGAAGGATTACCTGTCGCAAGACTAATTAGGCCTCGTGCTGCTACATAAACTCATGACTCATTCCTATAGTAACCATGAAGCCAAAACATGATATTTTTGTCCATCCCTAACCCAAATTTGGCTAGATTTGCAGTTGGAATGAACTTTTCTCTTTCTAAACATGTTTCCATTAAGCAAAATTATCTGCTAAATAGTTAATAATAAACTATTCATGTCTTAATCACTATACTTAAGTAGTAATTTTTGTCCAAAAAAAAAAGGTACTAATTAACATAACACACCAGGTGCAATATCTATCCCAATAATAGTCAAGCAAGTATAGTCGACCAAGAACAAAAACTGAAGCAGCACAATTGCCTCATGATGAGGTCAACAAAGCAGTGATGTCGAAACTTAGCAGATGCAAAATTGATCACAGATTTAGAAGATCAAGTTTCCATACCACCATAATCCTTATTCTTGACATAGAGGTATGAATCAGGAAGAACCCATCGCACTCTCGGCAAATCTGTGTAAGAAAATAGAACTCATTAGCACCACTTTTCAACAAGAGCAGCAAAAGAAACCAATCAGGACCCTTTACCCTTGAGTTTGTGGGACAGCTCTTCAGATACAAGGGCTCCAAACGCATAGTAGTGCCTTGTTGAAACTGAGTAGATCTTCATTCTGGCTTCTTCTTCACTGTAATAGCAAGTAAGGTTAGACAAAATAAAAGGACGGCAATAAAGCAATAAATCAAGATGATCATGACACAGGATCACTTCAAGAACCATTCCCTCAAAAATTAACAAGCAACAGAAACTTTTCTTCTGTACCGACGCCTTCTCTTAATAGAAAGGGAAAGGCACACAAACACAACCATGACAAACCCAATCATCCGTACATGTCAAAACCAATTCTAAATCAAAACAGAGCATCAATCCTGCCACATAAAGTAGCAATAAAGAAACACCTTTGAGCTCAAACACCTGATAGAGACAGCATAATAATCACTGCAAACATATAAGACCACACCGCTGACCTTCCAACAATCTGCGCAAGCGTCTTAATATAACTATCGATGATATCATCCCTGGTAGGATCGCCCTCCGGCTTCTCCATTACGACGAGCCAGTGCTCGAAGTCGCAACCGTCAAGAAGTATCGTCTCCTTCGGGGGGCGATTCGACCAGTTGGGGTTCGGGTCGTTGAGCGACGACTTCGTCCTCGTCGCGAAGGAGCGGGCGGAAGAGGCCGCGGCGACGGGATGGCGGAACTCGGCGGAGGCTGCGGAGAGGGGCCGGAGGAGGGAGGAGAGGGAGAGAGGGGAGCGAGAGTGAGAGCGCGGCGCGGAGGCGGAGGAGAAGGAGAGGGAGCGAGAGAGGAGGGAGGCGAGGGCTAGCTGAGGCTTGGATCGGAGGAGGGAGCGGGTGAAGAGCTGGGTCGCCATGGTTAGGGTTTTGGATGCGCTCTAAAACCCTGCGTTGGAGTCGATGAGTGACGAGCGAGGGAGATGACAATGGTAGGGCCTCTTCGGGGGATTCTATGTCGTGGAATCCCCAAAATGCTCTCGAGTTATAGGGGAAATTGCTAAATGCCCCTGGGCTATCAGGAAAGTACCGGCCCAAAAACCCAAGAGAACGATTGGGCCGGTAAAATTTGGCCCGCTATACTAGGCATGACGTGAAAAACAATTTTGCATTTTATTTCGCGAAAAATGATTGATTTGAAAAAAAAATTCCTAAAAATATTCGCTTGCATTGCTTACAAAGATAAATGAATGAACATTTTTTTATCGTCAATAGAAATATTCAGACATAAATTGTTATCGATAATAATAACATTTTTAATTCATTAATTATTTTCAAGCGAAGCTCCGTTTGTTTCACGAAAAATATCTAATTTAAAAAATATTTCTCTAAAAATGATCAACCCGAACATCCAGTTGCCCTTTGCTGCTCTTTTTGTTAACAAAATATCAATCCAATGTGAACACGAGAAGTTTTTACTAGAACACCTATGACAAGGCGAGGGCTGCCCTTGCCTAAGGCCGGCGGAGGTTGAGGTAGGGTGAGAAAAATTAAAAATAGATAAAAATAAAATATTATTAAAAAATTATTTACGTCAGCGCCAGTGGTGCCACGTAGGACGGCTAGCTTCAACGTCAGCGATTTCCGGCTAATAGGACTGAATTAGTAAAAAATGAAAAGATTTAGGACTGAATAGGCAAAAGTGCAAAAAAGTTTACGACTTTTTTTGACAATTTCCCTCTTCTTTTTCCTTCAATTTCTCTGCTTTCCCTCTCGTCTCCCTCTCATTCCGTGCATTGCATGACACAGTAGCTACTGCCACCACATTGTTGCCACGATCTGCCCTAATGCTATCGCCACTACGGTGCCCAGCAACGTCGCCGCCATCTTTTGGCCATCGGCCGGCATCGCCGAAGCAAAGTTACCCCTAACGTCGGGTTTGTGGCTTCACCTTCCACGTTGTGAAAGGAAGACGACCTAGCAAAAAGAGGAATAAATCTGAAAGGAAGACCATATGCTAGCAAAGCCAATGCGGGTCAACGGTCACCGGTTAGTGAGCCACACCGCGCTTATGCGCGGAATTGAATGATACAGAATTCCCCAAATCAAAGAAGTAATTGACGCAAGGGAATGAGCCGTGAGGCAGAGCCAATGTACAAAGGAACTTTATGAACGATGGTTGTGAGATTATTTGTCAACAATTCAAATAAAGTAAATTCCTTCATATTAAAATATTATTATTTATTATTTGTGTTAATGTATAATTACTGAAGTTATTATTATCAGTCCTTGACGAGACACGACATATACTAAACTAAATTATTATGCGCAGACAAAAGGAAAAGAAAGACCACTGTGACTGTGAGGCGTAGGTCTCCTCCTTCAATGTCCGCCATTTTTTCTCGAGCTTCGTCTTCACGTGACTCTCTCTCTCTCCACCATCTTCACTCTCTCTCTCACTAGACACATTGACTAATGACCCTTTCCTCTCACTCTCGCTCTCTTCACTCGTTCTCCGCCACCATGCCTCCACTCCCGCTCCGCCTCGCCGTCGCCGTACTGATCCTCGCCCCTCGTCTCGCCCTCTCCCACCTCTGCTCCACCCCACCCGGCGACCCGTGCCCTCCCTTCCCCTCCTCCTCCGCCCCTCCCTACCCTTTCTCCGCCTCCCCCGGCTGCGGCCACCCCTCCTTCCAGATCCGCTGCGCCTCCCCCCACTCCCTCCTCTCCATCAACGGCCTCCCCTTCTCTCTCCTCCGCTACGACCCCAACTCCTCGTCCCTCACTCTCTCCCCTCGCCCCGCGCCTCCGCCCTCCTCCCTCGACAACTGCTCGTCGTCGCCGCCGCCGCCTCGCTCCTCCGCCATCCCGAGCCGCACCATCTCGCTCTCCGGATCCCCGTTCCGCGTCTCCGACTCTTCTTGCTCGCGCCTCTCCGTGCTCCGCCCCTGCCCGCCGCCAAACCTCCCCAATTGCAGTCGCTGCCCGTGGGAGTGTAAGCTCATCAAGAGCCCTATCCATCTGCTTCGCGACTGCGGGTCCAATGCGCACCGTTTCAGCTCCCAGCAGGGTTGTCAAGCTGACGTTCTTGGCTATCTCGATAATGTCTTGAATTTTGGGATCGAGGTCGAGTTCGACTGGGCTCAGGACTCCTACTTCGGGAGCTGCCCGGCTTGTCGGGCCGATGGCGGTGTCTGCGGCTTCAACTCCTCCGACCCGAGAAAGCAGTTCATCTGCTTCCGTTCGCAGTCCCGGATCTCGCCGCCGTGGATCCGGCGCGGCAACCCGAACCGCGTTGCTGCGCTGGGGCTAATCTTCGCCTTGACGTGCCTGCTGCTTCTCTTTTCGGGGATCGTCGCGATCTTCCGGTCGAGGCGGCTCGGGGCCTCCTCTTCCTTGGAGGAAGATCCGACCGTCGTCTTCCTCCGCCGCCACCGCTCGGCGAGCCTCCTCCCGCCGGTGTTCACTTACGAGGAGCTCGAGGAATCCACAGACCGGTTCGACCCGAGACGGAAGATTGGCGACGGCGGGTTCGGGTCGGTCTTCCTGGGGAGGCTACGAGACGGCCGGACCGTCGCCGTCAAGCACCTGCACAAGCACCACAACGCCGCGGAGGCGGCGCGCGCGTTCTCCACCAAGTTGTTCTGCAACGAGATCTTGATACTCTCGTCGATCGACCACCCGAATCTTGTCAAGCTCCACGGGTACTGTTCCGACCCGAGAGGACTCCTCTTGGTCTACGACTATGTCCCTAACGGGACTCTCGCCGACCACCTCCACGGTCCCAAGAGCTCGCACAAGAAAGGCTCGCTGACGTGGCCGGTGAGGCTTGACATGGCGGTGCAGATCTCCACGGCCATCGAGTACTTGCACTTCTCGGTGACTCCGCCGATCGTGCACAGGGACATAACGTCGTCGAACATTTTCGTCGAGAAGGACATGAGGATCAAAGTCGGTGACTTCGGGCTCTCGAGGCTCTTGGTATTTGACAGGACGGGGAACCCATCATCCACGACCGATTCAGAGTACATATGGACTGGTCCTCAGGGGACGCCGGGTTACTTGGATCCGGACTACCATCGGTCATTCCGGCTGACGGACAAGAGCGACGTGTATAGCTTCGGGGTGGTGCTGCTGGAGCTGGTGTCCGGGATGAAGGCGGTGGATCAGGAGAGGGCCAAGGCGGAGGTGGCGCTGGCCGACCTGGTGGTGTCGCGGATACAGACGGGGATGCTCCACCAGGTGGTGGACCCCGCGATGGCGGTTGGCGGCGGAGGGGAGGCGGCGATGGAGGAGGGTGTCTCGGCCGTGGCTGAGCTGGCGTTCCGGTGCGTCGCCGCGGACAAGGACGACCGGCCCGACGCGCGGGAGGTGGCGGAGGAGCTCAGGCGGATCAGGGGGCGATCGCGCGGTGGGCCCGGTTTGAATGTCGCCGCGGCAGTGGTCCCTGCCGACGTGGCAAGGGAGTGAATTGTTAAATTTGGAGAATTATTGGGAGACAACGAATTTTAAGAAATGGGGTAAGCATGTGGGAGAAGTTTGACTGGCGATGAGTGATGATGATGGAGGTTGCTGTCGGAAGACAGTGTGGTCATTTCTGGAGGCAGAGATTTATAGTGTGGTGTTGATAGATCTTTTTGTCTTCGTAACACGCCTTTGTTCTGTTCTTCTTGGCTTCGGCACGCAGATTTTTTGAACCCTTCTGATATTTTGATTGGGTCTCTGTTTTGCCGCCGAAAGGACAAGGAGGAAGAGAGAGAGAGAGAACCATATGCTTGTCATTAATGCTTAATGAATGGACCGTTATGATCAAGGTCACCAATGTAAAAGATTGATTTCGGCCGCGTCGGTTTCCTTCTGTTTTGCTCGTTAGAATCGTTGATGCATGATATCATATCATTACATACATGCTTCTCCTTACCAATCCAAATGATGAGTAGTTTCTCCTTTTCTTGTAAGAAAGTCGAGGTAAAAGGGTAAAAAGAGGATATTTTCCAATGAGGCTGTATTCCAGTCGGTTTTTTTCAGGTTCAAGGGAGTTGCAGAATTTGCAGGACAAGGGCTGCGCTTACAAGCGTTTCTATTGGTGGTGCTCCGACCGAGCATAGAATTTACACCAACTGCATTCATCTTATTACAGGAAAATAGAGAGGAAAATGTCATGTCGGTAATGTCGCAAGCTACTTGAAATATGCACTTTCCAGGGCTCGGAGCTTTTCGCTCATGGCCGCGGCTTCGGGTTTGCCCATCAGCTTGTAGCCTCTCTCCTGAGATGAGATTCGACAGATGCCGAAAAGTTATGAGGTGCATGAGATGGTTTCTGTCGAGTGTTCTTATCAAGGTCGAGTGCAGTACCTGCAGCTGCCACAAGAAAGGAGCACCCTCCCTTTTCTTAATCCGCTCCTCGATTGCTTCAGTCGCTGCAGCACTCAAGAGTTCAGAATCAGAAGAAAACCCACATGATGTTTGGATCGCAAATAAGCAAGTGAATGATATACCTTTTGTAGCTTGTCCAGTACTTAGTAGCATCACGAACCATACTTCATTAAATACATCGAGCTGCTCATCCGATGCCCCGATCATCTAGCACAATGAAAGCGTATTAGTCTATCCTTGGCGCAGTATAGTCCAAAGAGACCCCAGTCGCACCAAGCTGACGGTTCATAAGAGTACCTTGCAGTTATTGGCATCAAAATCTGGACCCAGCACTTCCAATGCTTGTTCATACTTACCCCTCCCATAATCAAATATAGCTTCTGCAAGCTGAAAGCAGTGGGAATAAAGGATATTCGAATTCAAATAAAGCAATCTTTTCAACGGCACCAGAAAATTGAAAGGAGACTTAGGCGGAACCAATAACAGTATAAACGATGCCTTGAAGTTTGAGAATCAAGGTTCGGTTGTTGACTGGAAATAGCAGATCAAATCAAGTGTTTAAACACAGGCATGCCTCTAGATTAGAAAGGTTGTCGGTGATAAAATAATGTGGAATACTATAGACTGCAAATTCAAGTGAAATAAAGTTAAAAAAGCATATTTGAGTGCACTAGAAGAGGGAAAAAGTCTAATTCTCCTGAATAATAAAGTTGCCATGCATTGAAGTGCAAAGTAGTATTCGACAAACCAGGATCCCCTGATGCATAGTTGATTGCTTCTTCTTGCTCATCCTGGAAAATCTACATCAATGAAGAAATTAAAATAAGCAAATGGCTGCTGTGAAATAAAAAAGTGTGGTTGCAAGAACCAAAATTCCCGTAACCTGGATTTCAGGCCATTGAACAGTTCTTCTGCTTTAGAAAGTTCTCCCGAGTATGCCAAGGCCCATAAAGTCAACAAATCAAAGTGCCATTCGATGTACCAAGTCTTCTGAAAAAATTTAGCAAACTTTCATACATAACTGAACTATTAAGATCGTGAATTATGATGTGGAAAAGAATATTCAAATGATTTTATACTGCCAAAAACAAGGCAATCCTTTTTCATAAAGAAATCATGCAGACATAATATCTCCCACTTATGTAACACCGTATTTATTTATAAAGAAGCAGTCTCGCGTACCTGGGGAGGGGGGGGGGGGGGGGGGTTGGTCATAAAAGAAGAAGAAAATTCAGCATAGATCGAAGAATCCGATTAAAGGCACATATATGGTTGCTCAATGTGTCAATATTCTTTACTTCCACGGGGATTGTCCGTTTCAAACACTCTCATATCTCAAAAGCCAGCAACACTCAGAAGATGCCCCATAGAACAACATAATTTCTAGCAACTAATACGAGCATCTGCTAACTGTTGCAAACCACCATGCAGCTATCTGATGTCAATACTGGTCTAGGCATACAGTATTGGCAATCCACATGCAGGCCGTTTGATTGCTTCCCAATCCTTGTCACATGGAGGATTAAAGCAGATCATAGTGCAGATTTGAAGGGAAAAACCCGATGTACGCAGCAGACTTATACAAGGCAAATGAGAAGGTTTCTGATTCACCATTGACACAACAATATTTTCAGTAATAACCACCAATTCTTCAACAGTTTAAGATGCCGAAAAAATTCAGCCAAATCCAATAGGAGGCAAAAGGAAAGAAATGGGAATGAAAGAAAGAGCATAAGTTTGATTTTCTCATTATAGTTGTAAGCGCATCCATTTCCGGGCTATACAGTTCCAGTTCCAGGAAAGTAAAAAAAAAATCCTTCCCTAGGAACGCTATTTAAAGTGAAAATCTTTTTCAAGTTAGAAATTAACATAAACCATATCTGACGTGCCAACCTGTTGCCAATAAACTTTACGGCACCATAAAAGATTCTCAAATAGAGAAAAAAGGAAGAGAAGGCAGAAGAGGCAGCGAGAGCAGCAAGTATTCTCTTTGTGCACTCAAAGATGCTAAGGGTTAGCAATCTCAGAGGGTGCTGCTCACATTGCTTCCTTTCCATGGCAAAACAAGCAGAATATGGTTTTCACATCATTGCTATATAATTCTGATATGTATGCACAACTTTCTTCATAGATGAGGTACCGATAGCAAAAATTACCCTCATCCCCTTAATTATGTAGTCGTATTGCGCTTTATTATTGTAATGCAGTCTAATCGGTCACTAAATTCTTGGACAACAAGGGTACGATATGACTCACTTGATCTGTCAAACGGCTGACTAGAACTTTTAGGTGTTCCTCAAAGACATCTATGTGACCACGCACATGAACCCGCAACAGCAGACCTAGAGCATTTAAGTACACCTGGATCCACAGTATACCCAGTCAATTCATAGTCACGATGATCAATGCACCAAGACAAGTAAGAGAATAGACATTGACCTCGGCAGGCACAGCATCAGGCCTTTCCAGTTCCTTCCATATACAATTATCGTATATGTCAAGGACTTTTCTGATTGGAGAATGACCTTCCAAGTAGCAGAGTGCTACATGCCACCAGTTGTGAGTTAACCTGAAAACGGAAAGCTACATTATAAAGAAGAATATTGGAGTTCATCATAATTCTCATTGATTGATACTCATACATGAATGATGAACAAGAGCTCCATGATGGCGAACATGCTTCCATGAACTCTACTGCTTCTTTAAAACGACACTCATACTGGGAAACATGGCACAACTGCACAAGGACATAGACAATATCACTTCGAAATAACACATCGAGAAAAGAAATAGTTATTGTATTTGAAGCCTACAGAACTACTTGCTGGATAAGGAGGCAATTGTTCAAAAAACCATTAGCTGAAAATAAACTCAAGAATTTATCCCAGATTCCAATCGTTAAGCAGAGGAGGAGTATGAACTACTTGCTGGATAAGGAGGCAATTGTTCAAAAAACCATTAGCTGAAAATAAACTCAAGGATTTATCCCAGATTCCAATCGTTAAGCAGAGGAGGAGTATGTTGTCATACTCACGGCATGCTGTGCCCAACAATCTTCATTGTTTATCTCAAAACCCTTTTTTGCTGCTTTTTCAGCATCAGCCATTCGACCAAGCTCCAGTAAAGGAAAAGCAAGCATTCCATATACGTAATTTTCTTGTTGATTCTCTGGTAAAACCTGTCGAGTTAAAGAAATCATCATATCAGCAACTAAGGATGTGATTATAGGTGAAATAGAAAAAAATGATGACCGATCAAATGTTTTGCTTGTTCAAGAAAAATAAAGCTGCAGTTATACTAGCTGGCATAGAAATATAACGATATAAATATGTTTATACTAATCTTGGAATGATTGACAAAAATAAAACATTTGACAGAGGATCGACACTTTATATGTTTCTGTTCGTTCATATTTGTTTACTGCTTTGACTACAAAGAGTTTGTTTCCTTGCTGGACTAGTACCAGTTAGTATTGTGCCAACCAAAGTCCGTTTCTTTTACAAATGCAACTTAAAGCCGAAGGAGGAGGAAGAAAGAGAATCAGAAACCTGTTCAACAAGATTCAGGGAAAGATCCGGTCGACCCATGTAGAAGCATAATATTTGAGCCCTCTTCAAAGTTACCAAATCTCTAGGGAAATCTTTTAAGAGCTGCAGAAAATGAAAGAAAAGATGTCGCATGTGGACTTCAGGGCCACACTAAGTACCAAAATGCATGAAAATGGGAACTTGCTTTAAGTACCAAGACAACTTACAGGAAAGAATAAACTAACACAATATCTTGTTTTGTGATATAAGCAATTATTCAGAAATATTATCAACATCTTTTGTGCATGTCTGTACACACACACACAAAATACTCCACGTCTATATATGGCTCTGCTCATTGGATCCTCAACGGATCAAATTTCTCCATAAGCACTGTTCACATAAACAACTTGGAAAGCAAAGGTGAGGGAACATCTACGGAGGTTTTTCTTCTGCTTCAACGAGCATTCCATACACGACCCTTTTGGCTAACTATACGACTCAACTCTGACAAATTTACTCTTAAATAGTAGGCTTTGTCAGGTACTAGAATATTCCCCAACTGTTTCGGTCCATTTTACGGCTAATGCTTCTGTGAACATAGTAGCTAAACAATCCCAACATGTTACATAAGGCAGACATTGTATAACTGTTCAATTTTCTGCAATTTTTTCCATTCCCCTGTGTAAATAACCCAATTGGTTGACAATCAATAACATCTTCACCATCTAGAGTGAGGATGAGACGAAGAACACCATGCACTAATGGATGGTGATGTCCCCTATTGACTAACATAAGGTCTTCTGACCAGACACAAATTAACGTGTTCTCAGAGGCAATGTTAACAAGCTGTGTCAATCAACATAATTATCTGGCATATCATGCTATTATAACTTACAAAAAGACATGAAAGACCCATTTGGACAAGACAAAACAAACTTCCTAATGCAAATGTCTGAACGGTTAATCGTTAGGATGAAGGCATTTTCTCACTAGCAAAACAAACAATAAAAAGACCAAAGGCAAGTTTGCAATTATAAGAAACCATTAGCGATGACGTAAATCCATACGGAAGAAACTGAGATACCTTTTTCCCACTAACAAGAAAAGAAAGAATTCAAAAAACCTTTTGATGCAGCTCGAAAGCGGCCTCGTCGTCTCTGTTATCTGAAATCAAACTGCTGACAGCGTTGAAAACAGCTTTTTCATATGGCGTAGCTTGTTCCTGCCCAATGGAAAATTTATTAACACACGAAAAGTCTAAATTTTCCGATAACCTCCGTAGGAATTCCAGATAACAAGAGAGAACCAAAAAAACAAAAACAAAAAAACAAAAAGAAGAAGAAGAAGAGATTCTCACCAAACGAGACTTAGCAGCTTGAATACGCGAAGGCAAACGAGAAGGATCGGCAGAACAGAGATACTGAGCAGCCAAAATGTTAGCTAAAACACAATCCCCATCATGGTCCACTGCTTCAAGAATCACCGATCTGCTTCTACCGTAACTCAACACCTTCACGGACCCCAGAAAGGCTTGCGTCAGAATTACGTCAAACACATGGTACGCATCAAGAAGGAGAACCCCAAGACACAAACCTGCTGGTAATAGGCGTTGATGGCGGAGACGCAGTCGTCCGACGAGGCGTTGACTCCGTATCCCCACGCGTCGAATTTCACGCCCTCTCCTCCCATCTGTCGCCTTTCTCGTCCTTGTTCTCAATGGCCTCGTTGTCGGTGGGTGCGAACTGTGAAGTGAGCTCGTGAAGAAGAAAGAGGGGAGAGGATGATCCTGGGATGAAAGGAATAGTTCAAGCGTGTCGGATTCTTCAATAAAAGCTGCTTGCCTTATCTCTCTGGATTCGGACAAGTTGTTTTGGAATTGTTGGAGTTCTGTGGGATTATCACCTCCAATGTGGAAACGTACGTGTCAACTGTCGAGTGTCAACAAGATTTCGTGGTTTCCTACGAGTTCATTTGTCTGTTCCGGCTCGGTTCTCTCTCCTTAAAGCGTCACTTCCTACTTTTGGACATAGTAAATTTTGTTCGTCCTTCATTGGTTACGGTAAGAAGATAGTTTTCTTACGATATAATTACATAAATAATTTTTGAATTTTGACTCAATATGTAATATCGTCACTTTGAACTTTTAATTTATTAAATGTATTCTTTGAATTTTAACCCAATATGTAATGTTATCTATGGACTTTTTATTTGTTTAATATGATCTCTGAATTTTTATTTTTTTTGTAAATGATCAATTTAATCCCTAAACTATATGAGATATCCAACGTTATCCTTTCATTAATTCAAGTTCAAGGTCAAGATTGAACATTTTCATATGGTCTAGAGACTAAATTGAACATGTACCAAAAGTTTAGAGATCACATTAAACAATTAAAATTTCATGGACAATATTACACATTGAATTAAAAAGCGAGGTCCACATTAAACAAATTAAAATTTTATGGACCATATTACATATTGAGTCCAATTTTAAGGATAATTTGTATCATTTTCCCTTTTCTTATTCCGGGCTAGGGTAATAAGAGTAGTTTGGGCAGTTGCTATTGCTGTTGGAGGGGGCCTTCTATGATCCTAGAATACATCTCCTCTTTTTTTCAATAGTTCCTATATAAACTCGTAAACTCAACGGGTTTACAATTGAAGGGTGAGTTTTATCTTTTCTTTTGTCCGACGGCCATTAGAGTTTTCTGAAGATCTTTCGACACCCCCTTGTTAAAAATGTTGGTTGCTCTTTGTGCAAATGCATCACATTGAATTAGAGATTACATAACCCCTGGCAATACCTTTACCATGATCAAGCTATAAAATATAGGATTTACTCAACAAGTGTCTTAGAGGCATTGATTGAGCAAATAATTAGGGAGTCTCCAAACTATTCTCGAGCTATGTGTAAATACAAGAGGGGAAATTGTCCAAAAAATTTTAAACCTAATTTATGGTAGCCAATTCAGTCATAACTCTTTCAATTATGTTAATTTAGTTCTAAACCTTTTGACAACTTGCCAATTTAGTCCTAAACTTTTCAATCGTGTCAATTTAGTTCTAAGTCTTTTAATGATTTGTCAATTTAGTCCTATTCATTTTAACGATTTGCCAATTTAGTCTTTCCGCTCAATTTTGATCTCAAATCGCTTATGTAGTAGTGTAGTCAGCATTAGCCATTCTACATGACATGATCGGTGTTGGCGTGGCCAATTTTTACTTCTTTTTATTTTTATGATTTTTTTCCTTTTATTTTTTCCTTTTTCCTTTTCCCCTCCGCTCGCCAAGCCTCACCTGTGCCGTCTCGGGCGAGAGACGCCCGTGCCTGGGTTGTTGAGGGCCGCCCTTGTCGACCTCGAGTGAGGAGGCGAGGGCGACCCTAGCCCGCTCCGACGGGTGACCCTCGCCCGGCCTGCAAGAGCGATCCTCGCTCGAGGCCAATGACCTCCGCTAGCCATTGACAACGCTCGGCAATGGCCGATGGTACGAAAAAAGGAAAAAAAAATGCAAAAATTGTCCATGTCTGCGATTCCAGTCAAAATTGGCTAGAAATCGAAAGTTTTAAGATTGAATTGGCAAGTTGTCAAAAAAAAATTATGATTAAATTGGCCCAATTGAAAAGTTTGGGATCGAATAGGCCGCTATACAATAGGATTTTTTGGATAATTTTCTCAATTACGAGATAATACTTTAAAAATTGGGTTATTCCAAATTTAGTACGAACAATTAGTGCCCATAATCCTAAAATATATTTTACGGGCGTAACATTTCGAATTTTCAGAATAAATTGTGCGGTCAATCTAAACTTGATATCAAAATCAGGACAGGACTCCCTAATTGGAATCGTCACACCACCTTTAAATTCACCCGCTTAAAGAGTTGTTCATTAATTGGGGTTCACGGGTCATGATTAGCCTTGAAAGATAACAAGAACTAGGAGGGAAAGTAAACTGTAACGGAGCATCGAAAAGCTAAAAAAAAAAAAAAGAACTTTGATAAGTCAACAGTATCGTCACGTCAATGACGGTGAGTTGTGCACCACAAACGGTTTTTTTGCTGGTAACTGTTGGATGATAATTGAAAAGTAGATTTATGATGCGTTTATTTTCATGAAAATTGAAAAATTTCAAAACTTTATCAGAATTGGCTGAAATTTCAATAAGTTGTTCGCCAGTCCGAGATGTACAAATTGATTGATTTTGATCTATGAAATCCTTCTCGAGCAGCAATTAGAGCTTTCTTGCTTCCTTGAGTGAATCAACCTTTTTAGTGATGGTATATCGCCGTTTTGCTGATGTGACGAGCCTCTAGCTGTGTGATTAGAGATGAACTATTATTTATCCTGCTATTCTTGATGATTAGTAAAAAAAAAATTTAGCGGTCCCATGATTTTTCCCGCATTGAGTTTGCCATGTAAAATTTGTGTGTGTTACTTTTGCCTTGCTTTAATTTTAAGCACTAGATTTACTGCCTGGGGCTTGAAATTGCTGAAATATTGCAACTTATTCCTGTTGGGGGTTAAATTGATATTAGCTGGTCAAGTTTTTGGGAAAATATTTATCCTGGATAGGTAGAAGACGAACCACTCAGTACTATAGACATCGGAACAGACTCTAAATCGTAATACAATCCAATCGACTTATCAAATTGTGTCGAAGTCGTTTGGCAAATATAAGAATGCATCATTTGGACTCCGTTTGTTTCCCGAAAAATGAATGATTCGAAAAATATTCTCCTAAAAATGATTGTTTGTATCGTTTAAAATAATTGGTTAATGAAAAATATTTTCATTATCGATAACAATTTATATTTAAATATTTTTGTGAACGATAAAAATATTTTTTGTTTATCTGTTTTTATAAACGATATGAGCATCATTTTTAAAAAAGTTTAAAAAAATTTATTTAGCAAATAGAACCTGGGTGTACTTTTTTTCACCCTTTGTACTCTCATATATGAGGCACGATTGCTCTGCGAGTTATGCAATTTAGTGCCAACATCATCATTACACATCCAACGGCGCGAGGAGCAAATACGGTTGTCGTGAAAAAGATCCTCTGTGATTCCAAGTGCTCCGCTCAAGTCTTGATGCTTTAAAAATTTCCTGTGGCTCGCCTTCTATTCTGGACTGGTGGAAGATTAGGTTGGTTCGGTTTCTTTATTAAGAACTTAAGAAATCTGTTGGGATGCTTTTGTTCCTAAACTTTTATGCAATGCGCAATGTCACCCCTCAAATGTTAATTAATTGGTTTAAATCCTTGAATTTTGGCCTAATGTGCAAAACCGTTCTTAAAATTTCTCAATTGGTTCAATTAGGTCCTTCAACTATTCAGTGCGAACCGTGCATCAAATCAAGAAAGTCAATCGCCCCTCAATACCGACAGTGTCATCTTCTTCCTCTAACCTTCTATAGGGACCACGTTCAAGTAACACCTAACCGTGCATTTAATCGTCCACGTGCTCGTAAAGTGACTTGCTTCTCTCAGAGAGAATCATAAAAAAGTCATAACTCTATTGCAATTGTGCCAATTCAATCATAAACTTTTTTTTTTCACTACTTCAGGTCTGCCGGCCTGGGCTAACGTGGCAAATTTTTAATATTTTTTTAATATTTCTTGAATTTTTAATTATTATTTTTTAATGATTTATTTCTTTCTTTTTTTGGCTTTGGACCGGCAGCCTCCTGCTGGCCACCGGCCCCTAGGAGAGGGTTCGAGCGAGCGAGCCCTCGCCCAAGGCCGGTGGCGAAAAGAAAAAAAAGGTAGAAAAAATAAAATAAAAAATAAAAAATTGGAAAATATTGAAATATTATTAAAAATTTGCCACGTTAGCACATGTCGGCCAAATGGGCCGAATTGGCACAATTGCAAAAGGTTTAGGATTAAATTGGCACAATTGCAATAGGTTTAGGATTGTTTTGATAATTTTTCCCTTCTCTCGAATTACGAGTTAGCTTAAAATAGAGTAATTAATTATGAGGGGTGTTATTAACATGATCCTACGCATTGTTTCGACATTACCGAGGTTTATGGAATCGAACGATGCACGTTTGCGGAACGATGCACGTTTGCGGACGCAATGCATACGAACCTTATTTGCGCCTACGAGATCGTGGCCTGCTATTCTTCAAACACACAGCGAATTTCAGGAAGAAGGTGCTTTTTTTTGTTATCGTGATCATATGTGTCATCAAGAACCACGGCGTGATCACATGGAACGGTTTGGATCCGACTCGGATTTGATCACTTGTTACGCGATCAAATAAGAGAAGCTACAAGTTTTAATGTACTAATCCTAACAGTTAACTTCCAGGGCCAGTGTTCGACCAAAAAAAGAAAAAACTTCCGGGGCCAGTGCGGTCTGTTGGTATGTCGTGGGATTTCCAACTCGGAAATGGGAGATCACATGTTCGAATCACACCAAATGCGTGCAAATCACTTTGCATCAAGAGCTGCATGCCTATGTTAAAAGGTCTCGATTTAATCGATTCATGAGAATCTATCGCATGAATGCTTTTTTGAAATCCCAACGTTTCCCTGGTAAATATAGTTAAAGACCAACGCATTGAGGATAGCCTCCCGGAGCTCCCTCAACAATTGCACAATATGGTAAGTAGTTATATGAAGCTATTCGCAAGGAAGCTGCTAGCCTGACAGTACTATTTCTGACCACGCGATCTCTCAATCAACGAGCGCTTTATGCAAAACACGCAGGGATAGTGTGTGGATCTATGGTTGAAATTGTACCGTCCCCGACAGTACTGTCGGGAAAGCATTTTCCTATTCGCAATTAGTGGATCTTATACACACTCGCGAACACGGCCAATTCATTGTTAAAGGGTACGACTTGATTGCCATGGCAAGTGAAAACTATCTAGTCCTAAATAGTTGCTCTTGGGATGATGACCTGAAATATTTAGGAAGGACAATAGTTCCAACCCTCGAGAAATTGATTAAGTATTCGACTTTCTGAATCGGATGAGATGCTTCTTTCATTTGATTAACCGCGTCTCCCAATCAAAATAGATGTGGAGGAGGCCATGCCGATTATACTGCAAGTTGATACGTATTATTGTATGCGAATAGGGTAAGAGCATCGGTGTGACCGTGTGAATTAGTAAAGTGCAAGGTTGACTACAAAGCATCCATGGGGAATAGAAAAAAGAGAGCCAACCTACCGAAAGTAACCCAAAAAAAAAAAAAAAAACAAAGAATCCATGCAAACGAAGAGAGAAGAGCACATGTTCCCCCCCACTGGACTTCCCCAACGAAAGCATAGAACGCTATGCAAATCCGTGCGAACCGGTCCTTGGATCCACCAATGTTCAGATGAAAGCAAAAGGCAAATCCCACAAAATTCCATAGCAAATCAACTGATGATTTGTGTTCAGTTCTTTGGCTTTAGTACTCTCTCGTTTCGTAAAAAAATCTTTTATCACCTTGGACTAACGAACGGCGGCGTTTCCAAAAAAATGGATCTCACACACATAATAAATCAGACTTTTCGACAGAAAAAAAAATAATATAAATCATGCAGGATTTACAAAAAAAAAAATGAATAAGTGATAATGTGTATTTTATTGTGAATAACAGTCTGTTCTGAACAAAAAAAAAATAATTAATTATAAATTATTGTGAGGTTCACTCTTTCAAAAAGTTTCTCGCATAGTGATTCAAAAATTGTTATTTTAGCAAAATCCCGTTTACAAAACATCATTGCTTGCTGGCTCGCTTAAGGTCCTTTTTATTCCGTTAAATGGAAGCAGCACTCACAACTCCTCTCCTCTCACTCCACACATTCAAACCTTACACAAAAAAGAACATGAAGCAACTCAATCCTTCTCTTACCAAACTGATCATCTCCTTCTTCGCCATCTCCGCCCTCTTCCTCGTCCCCTCGACCTTCGCCCAGACCTGCCGGACCGCCTGCGGCAAGCAGCCCCTCCGCTACCCCTTCGGGAGCGGCCCAGGCTGCGGCGACCCCCGCTTCCAGAGCCGCACCGCATGCGACGAGGCGCAGCAGAAGCTCACCCTAACCACCCACACGGGGTCCTACCCCGTCACCGCCATCGACTACACCGCGCAGGTCATCTACATCTCCGACCCAACCATGTCCACGTGCGCGTGCTCCCAGGACAGCTGCGGCTTCGGCCTCGACTGGGACGCCCCCTTCTCCATCCACGAGAACACCATCTTCGCCCTCCTCGACTGCTCCACCT
Organism: Lenwebbia sp. NSW1173648; assembly: GCA_029784005.1. Taxonomy (NCBI): domain Eukaryota; kingdom Viridiplantae; phylum Streptophyta; class Magnoliopsida; order Myrtales; family Myrtaceae; genus Lenwebbia; species Lenwebbia sp. NSW1173648. The sequence continues at coordinate 8,097,432 of JARCGZ010000011.1, forward strand.
CCACCTCCCCCATATACAGCCCCGCCGCCCCGGGGAATTCCTCCTCCTCCTCCCCTCTCTGCGACGCCGAGGGCACTTCCATATGCAGCTTCCTCTACTCGTGCCACGCCATAAGCATGATGAACCAGCCTATCTCCACGTGCTGCGTGTACACGCCCGTAGACCTCGGGCCGGCCTACGAGATGGACCTCGGCAAGCTCAATTGCAGCTCGTACTCGGCGTTCTACAGCTTCGACGGGCAGGAGGTGGACCCTGACCGGTGGAAGTACGGGATCGCGCTCAAGTATAAGTTCAACGTGTATAACGAGTACCCGAGCTCGTGCGCCCAGTGCGAGAGGAGCGGCGGAGCTTGCGGCTACAGCGGGGCTTATGACACGTTCGTGTGTAGTTGCCCTGAAAGCGGGCTGAACACCACCTCAGACTGCTTCTTCGGGGCGTCCTGGAGTCAAGCTCCCGGGCACATTCTTGCTCCGCATACAGGTTAGCCGCAGAGCAAAATAAACCTTAGGCCTGTCTATTAAAACTAATTTATCATGGGACATGGCAATGTTAGGTACTTAAATTTGGTTTATAAAATTTGTACACTAAATGATGTGGCGGACTATAAGTGGTCAATTAAATAAACGGGTCATATTCAACTACCTATAACAGTCTGCCGCTTCAATCAGCACATGAATTTTGGAAATTGGACTTAGCGAACATAGTATTTCTCTACTGTCGATTTGTTCATCTATAGGCGGTACATCGACTACACAATGGTTCTGCAACATATCTTTTTCTTTTTTCGGATTTGGCTGTTGTTTAAACCATTCTTCATATCTGCTAACTTTTGCTTCAGGGACAGGGGCTTTGCTTCACTCGGTGGTCTCCATTTTGTCGCTGGTCATGATCAGAGCGCCATAAAACCATCGATGGAGTTCACAATAAAGCGCCCGGTCTCGGCCATGCTTTGCGCGGAGAAGCTCGTGATTCTTCGATTGCCAGAAACTCGTGTTTGCTCCAGCGATTAATGATGTAAAGAAAACCAAGTTATCGCTCACTGATAATTGAATCATGGAAAGACAGACAGACCATAGCCTCAGTATCCTCTCTTTTCCTTCTTCCTCACTCCAACAATGATCTCCATATGACCGAGGAGCTAGAATGGTTTTCTACTTCCTATTGCGATTCGCAAACCGGAGTCACGTAGGTCCGGCTGTACAACACCCCAAGGTAGAGTCAGGAAGGGCCCCGGAACCAGTATGGTCGGTCTGACCCATTCCGGTTCACGAGAGATCCGATTTGCTTCCCCTTTTCCGAGAGACCCGCCCCGAACGGTGCCCAGACTGGATCCGATACTGCCGGTTTCGGGGCCAAAACCAGCCTGGAATCTAGGACTTCTAGGGGACAACATAGGCCGTTGTTTCAAAGCCGAGTTTATTCTAGTTAAAAAAGTGACGGGCTGCCAAAGTTAGACGCTATTAAATAATTCTCCTGGGCCACATTGAGAGCAATATGATACATCGCACCGAATATGATTCCTGCATTTGGGAGGCGTCACGCTTGATGCCCACTGAAAATGGAATCACTTTCATTGTAAAGGTTGGCCTTGGCAGACATGGGTCATAAATAGGAAGGGCCAAAGAAAATGGCATTTTCCCCCCATATTAGCTGTGAGCTCTTTCACTGGTTATCACCTTGATTACGTGCCGTACATCATTTTCTTTCAAATGACTAGAGAAGCTATGCGACTAGAAATCGATCCCTATAATCGAAGTTATATACATTATGACATAGGCCCAGAAAGAACCTTTCGATCTAATATAAGGAAACAATATGTGCATTGCAAATATTGATTATTCCGATTCTTTTTGTTTTTTTTAGCGCCAACTCAATTTTATAGAACTTATATAATAGTTCAAGATTTTTAAGCTATATTCAATTATTTTGAGGGAAATGCTTTCCTGACAGTACTGTCATGGACGGTACAATCTCAACCGTAGATTCACCCACCATCACCGCGTGTTTTGCTAAAGTACTCATTAATTGGGAGAACGCGTGGTTAGAAATAAGTGACAGTAACTGTCAGGCTAGCAGCTTCCTTATTTTGACTGCCATGGGGTTTGACAACGAGTAACCTCATCCATCTAACCTTTCAAAACCATTCTTCTCGGTAGAGTGTACGCAAAGCACTTCAAAAAAGACAGATTCTAAAGCAAAGGTAAGCTCCTACTGGTATTGCCTGATGGGAGTGCGCAGCAGAAGTCCGATACCTTCGCTCGGGGAGATCACCAAGAAGGAGCTCAAGTCCGAGCCTGTTAACATATCCAGTCAAACCCACCTTCACTCAAAAGCTTAAGCTAATGAGTTATGGGCCAACATGGATATATTAACTACTTTACACCACTTCGATTCTCCGATGTGGGATTTCTTTAACACAACTCACTCACATGTGCATCCTAACAATCTCCCCCTCATGCGTGAGCTCAGTGTTAGGTCCGCTCCCCCTTAATTCAGGTATCCTTCCGCATCAACTTATCTCAAGTTGAATCTCCATCGAAGCCCAACTTCATAACCATGAAGTCTACCTTGGGGCCCGCTCAGTAACCGCATGGGACACCAACCATCGGCTCTGAGTTATGAGCCAACATGGATACATTAACTGCTTTACACCACTTCGATTTTTCGATGTGGGATTTCTTTAACACAACTCACTCACACGTGCATCCTAACATTGCCTTGCCCTGCCCCAGCAAAGTTTTGATCCTAGCTTCGCCATCATCAAGGGTTCTTCGAGCATTCACTGGGCATCGCTATCGTCCTGGGCTCACCGCGTAATTATTAAACCACAGCGAGGCTCTCCTCGGGTGAGTTAAGCAAGCTCGGTTAGGTAACACTTCAACGATAGGAATCTCTATACTTCAGCCGGTAATAAGTGACCTCCTAAGCCCTTTTCCTCAGTCGAAAGATGTATACATCCGTGGCATTTAGTGCAAGCCCATTTTTAGATAGAATAAGATCTGCTCAAGCATTCCCTTTGAAAGAAGCCCACGTAGCGACCTAATTGAATCAACAGGAGGCTGATGTCATGGGCCGATAGATTCTTGGCCACAGAATAGTATGTGTGGCACCGGTGAGTCGCGAACACCAGGTCAACCTTCCTTTTAAAGATTGTTCCTAAGACAATATAGCAAATCGCATTCTCATCGGATCGTAGCAAGCCCAGTTGAGCTCGGCCATCCAGTCCATCAAGTCGGTATAACAACTGCTTCCGACCCATCTACTGGAGGGATCTTGCTCTGATATCATTTGTCAGGGGCCAACAGATTCTTGGTTGCGGAATAGCGCGTGTGATGCCTGGTAAGCTGAGAACACCATGCCAGCCTTCCTTCTAAAGACTATTCCTAAGAACAGTATGGCGAATCGCATCTTCACACTAGATTGTACCACGCTCAGTTTAACTCGGGTATCAAGTCCCTCGAGTGAGACCTACAGAAATACTTTGGTACAACAACTGGTTTCGATCTACCATGGCCTCATCAAGAGAACGACATTAGCTTCCAGCCAGTTTGTGTACCTCTCCTTTCGTTATTCTCTAAGATGATATTCATTCGCGAAGGGAACCACTCCCATAATGTACGCAGCGGATTACGTGGAATTAACAAGTCCAAGAACAACTTGAATAACTGATTGGAGAAGTACATCACATAACGGACGTACCTCGTTTTCACAGATTAAATGTCGCCGATGCAGCCCTCGAGAGAGTCATTCGTCCGTTTGACGATCGGGAGAGTTCGTCGTCGTTTTTCTATTGTGTTCCCTGTTCTTTACTGAGGAAAAGAATGTATGATGAAGAACTAACGTGAAGAAGAAACAACGTGATACCTTTTCACGTTCAAAAATAACAACTGCTATTTGGCAGTTAACACATGTGGGTAATGGGGCTGTGGTAGCCTACATGGGAGGAACACGGTACTCCCATACACCCCCATACATCCCAACATCTCCCACTCGCCCATGATAGGCTATCCATAACTCTATCTTCTTTGTAAGGTTCATATCAACAAATAATCCGTGCGACCAGCATACTACGAGAGCTCGTTGCCATACATCCGTTGGGAGTATATAGTAGCTCAAATGAGTCAGTTAATTCAGAGTAGACCCAGTATGCAGTACCCTAGATCAATCGGTCACATTTACATCATATCTCTCTTGATCCCTTTAAGTATTCTGTACATATTGTATTCACAACTATGATTAAACTCAAATAATCATAATTGGTTGACCTGCGAACACATTGATAGAATGTGACATCAAAACAAATTGATCTTCCTCTTCCCTTAAACCTCTCAATCTCAGTTCAGCTCGCTTTTCTAGAAATGTCCCATTTGATCGAATCAATTTCATAACCATTGGCAACTGAAGATGTAAGTGAGGAAATATATTTTTTCCTTATATTTTCAATAGGTTATAAACTCCTTCTTATAGGAGTTATGTACAAGGTCAAAAAAAGGAAGTATACAATGAAAAAGGAAATAGACAACTATTCCTCCTAATTAGGCTAATCTAATATACTCACAATCGATGTGAATATAACAGCTAACTAATAGGACTAATTGGACAACTATCAAATACGAGAAATCAATTAAGGACTAATTAGACAGCTAGTTGATTTTGAGAAAAAAATCTCAGCCGTTTCAACAGTCCCCCTCAAGCTGGCTTGAAAATATCCTCCATCGTCAACTTGCTCATTAATCTGTCAAACTACTTCTTATGTAGCCCTTTCGTAAGTATATCAGCAACCTGCTCATTTGTTGGAATATATGACATGCAAACCTGCCCACTGTCAAGCTTCTCTTTAATAAAATACTTATCCACCTCCACATGTTTTGTACGATCATGGAGGATCGGATTATGTGCAATTGAAATTGCTGCTTTGTTGTCACAGTAGACCTTCATTGGGGTGGAATCCGAAACCTTCAATTCTTCCAGAATCTTTTTAATCCACATCACCTCACACATACCAAGAGCTACAGATCGATATTCGACTTCAGCACTACTTCTTGCCATCACATTCTGCTTCTTGCTCCTCCAAGTAACAAGATCACCGCCAACGAAAATGCAATGACCAGAAGTAGACCTCCTATCTGAAATACTCCCGGTCCAATCTACATCAGTATATACTTCTACCTATAGATGTCCTCGCTTCCTGAACATCAAACCTTTTCTAGGACATCCCTTCAAGTATCGCAAAATCCTGTAAACAGCTTCAAAATGATTTGGACCTGGTGAATGCATGAACTGGCTTACCATGCTCACTGCAAAGGCTATATCTTGCCGTGTGTGAGACAAGTAAATCAGCCTCCCAACCAGTCTTTGATACCGTTTTTGATCCACTACTTCTTCGTTCTTTGCAAGTTCTAGCTTCAGGTTGGGTTCCACAGGTGTATCTGCAGCTTTACACCCAAGTAAACCTGTCTCCTTTAGCAAATCGAGCACATATTTGCGTTGATTAACAAATATACCCTCCTTAGACCTTGCAATTTCTATACCAAGAAAATACTTCAAAGTACCCAAGTCCTTAATTTCAAACTCAACGGCCAAACTCCTTTTTAGATTTTCTAGTTCACTGATATAATCTCCTGTTAATATTATGTCATCGACATAAACAATCAAGATAGCAATTTTTCCATCCTTTGAGTGTTTATAGAATAGGGTATGATCTCCTTGACTTTGACAGTAGCCGAGTCTCTTTATAACATGCCCAAACCGCTCAAACCATGCTCTGGGAGATTGCTTCAGTCCATACAACACTTTCTTTAAGTCTACAGACTCTTTTTTTGCCGTCCTCTTCCTCAAAACCAGGTGGCATGTCCATCAAGACTTCTTCTTCCAAGTCACCATTCAAAAAAGCATTCTTGACATATAACTGATGTAAAGGCAAATCAAAATTAGCAGCCAAGGATAATAAAATTCGAATCGAATTTACCTTGGCATCTGGAGCAAGTGTCTCATGATAATCAATTCCATAAATCTGTGTGAATCCCTTTGCCACAAGTCTAGCCTTGTACCTCTCAACACTTCCATCTGCTTTACACTTTATTGTAAACACCCACTTGCAGCCAATTATCTTCTTCCCTCTCTATAAATCAACTAACTCCCAAGTGCCATTTTTCTCAAGTGCCCTTATCTCTTCCTCTACTGCCACTTTCCACTTTGGATCATTCAAAGTTTCTTGAATGTTTCTAGGAACAGATATGTGAGATAGATTTGCGATAAATGCTCTATAATTGTGTGACAGCTTTTGGTAGGACACATGATTTGGAATAGAGTGATGAGTACAAGACCTTACCCCTTTTCGAAGCGCTATAGGAATATCAAGGATAGAAGGATTCAAATCAGAAGGAGATACTGAAGGTAAAATGGGATCAGTATTACTGGAAGGATGAGATGAGTCATCTTTCGAGGCTTCAAACTGATGCGATTCTAGAGTGGGATGGTCTCTTGCCGTTTGAAGTGTCTTTCTTCTAGAATAAACCTGAAACTTAGAATCTAATACTTTTTCTCCCCCTGTCTTTGAAACATCAATACTTTTTGGCAGAGAAGGTGTTTGGGCTGACACAAGAGATAGAATAGGTTCGGTTGGAGTCAAAATCGGGACCGGATTAGGAAGAGATCCCAAAAAATTATCTTCACTATGTTGACATCCCAAAAAATTATCTTCACTATCCTGCTCCCCCTGAAGAAATTTTTTTAGAAAAAAAGGTTGTAGCTCAAGAAACGAGACATCAAGGTTAACGTAGGTTTTTTTGGTTTGAGGATCATAGTACTTGTAGCCTTTTTGAGTTGGAGAGTATCCAATGAAAACACATTTTACAGCTTTAGGATCAAGCTTAGACCGAAAGGGAGCAGGTAAATGAACAAAAATAGTACAGCCAAAGACCTTTAAAGGCAAATCTGAATGAATACGGGCTGTTGGAAATTCCTTTTTGAAACACTCTAAAGGTGTGATATATCGAGGAACCCGGGTAGGCATCCGATTTATTACATATGATGCAGTCAACACAGCCTTGCCCCACAAGTACTTAGGAACATTCATAGAAAACATTAGAGTACGAGCTACTTCAAGAAGCCGTTTGACAGATTAATGAGCAAGCTGACGATGGAGGATATTTTCAAGCCAGCTTGAGGGGGAGTGTTGAAACGGCTGAGATTTTATTCTCAAAATCAGCTAGCTGTCTAATTAGTCCTTAATTGATGTCTTGTATATGATAGTTGTCCAATTAGTCCTATTAGTTAGCTGTTATATTCACAGCGATTGTGAGTATATTAGATTAGCTTAATTAGGAGGAATAGTTGTCTATTTCCTTTTTCGTTGTATACTTCCTTTTTTTGACCTTGTACATAACTCCTATAAGAAGGAGTCTGTAACCTATTGTATACTTCAAGAAGATGCCTGTTTTTTCTTTCAGCAATACCATTTTGTTGGGGTGTGTCACAACAAGAGGATTGGTGTTGTACACCTTTTTCCCTCAAAAAAAGTCCCCAAACACTGATTGAAAAACTCTATGCCATTGTCAGTACGCAAAATGCTGATTTGAGTTTGAAAGAGATTTGCGACCATGTGATAAAAATCCTTGAACAATTTTTCAACCTCAGACTTAGCACTCATCATATAAACCCAACTCAAGCGTGTGTGATCATCAATGAAAGTCACAAACCATCTTTTTCCGGTCATTGTACCAATAGGCGAGGGACCCCAGACATCACTATGAATTAAGTAACATGGTTTGGATGCACGATAGGGTTTCGTAGTATAAGAGACTCGAGTACTTTTAGAAAGAAGACAACTTTCACAGTGAAGTGATGACAAAATTACACCCTTAAACAAAGACGGAAATAAATGTCTTAAATATTCAAAACTAGGATGTCCTAGTCTATGATGCCAAAGTAAAATATGTTCTTGGACAGGAGATGAACAGGAAGTATTGCACGCCCGATCTTTTTTTTATCGAAGACGGACTCATCAAAGTAGTAGAGACCATCGACCATTCTAGCACTGCCAATCGTCTTCCCTGAAATCTACTCCTGAAATTCACAATGGGAGTTAAAGAAAATGACACGACAATTAGAAACTTTAGACAATTTGCTAACAGACAAAAGGTTACAAGCAATTTTAGGAACATGTAGGACATTCAAAAGGTCTATAGAATCTGAAATTTTTATAGAGCCTTTCCCTACAATGGGTGAGAAACTACCATTGGCTATTCGGATTTTTTGATTACCCGGTTGAAAAAATTGTGAAGACTTGTCGTGTGGTCTGAGGCACCTGAATCAATAATCCAAGAGGTAGCAGTAGAGAAACCAGAAAGAGCACTTGCGTTACTACCTTTCTGGGCAATAGATGCTATTGGTTTACCCTAGACTGAGTTAGACTTCAGTAGCTGCAAGAGATGATCAATCTGCTCCTTGCTGAATGGATTAGTTTCAGCTTCATTGGCCAAAGGATAGGTTCTGCTTCCCGTCTTGCTGCCTCTCATAGACGATGCTGGTTTCCCATGAATTTCTAGCATATTTCCCGAGTATATCGGGGCCTATTACAGTGATCACACCACACGCGAGGCTTCTCATCTATCCTACATGTAGTGGAACTCAACTTGCCAACATTTGCTTCAGAACCAACCAAACCGAGGCATCAGAATGCCCTCCAGCAGAGGCTTTTGCTTCGGTATTGGGTTTACCAAGCATGACACTCCTCCGACTTTCTTCTCTTCTAACTTCAGAAAAAACTTCACCAATAGGTGAGAAGGGCTGTCTACCAAGTATCCTTCCTCTAACTTCATCAAATTCATTACGAAGACCTGCAAGAAACTTAAAAATACGATCAGCCTCAGTTACCTCCTTACAGTGCTGGAAATCTTCAACGGACCTCCACTCATAATTGTTGAAAAGATCAAGATCTTGCCACAGCCTTCTTAAGATATTGAAATACTTTGTGACCGTATCGTCTCCTTGCCGAATCTCACTGAGCTGCAACTTCAGCTCATAGATTTGGGATTGGTTCCCCAAATTAGAATACATTTAATTTACGCTATCCCACAATTCCTTGGCAGTAGGAAAGCACATATAATTGACTCCAATTTCTTCCTCCATAGAATTCACCAGCCACTTCATCACCGTTGAATTCTCAGCATCCCAAATAGCCCAAGTTGGGTCTATTTTTGCTGGTTTGATTTTATCCCCGGTCAAATATCCCATCTTCCCTCTCCCTCGGATATACATCCGAACAGACTGTGACCACCGAAGAAAATTATCACCATTCAGCTTGATTGTAGTGATCTGAATTGGGTGAGATTCAGTGTGTGTCGGAGTTTTTTCTGAAGATTGCATTTTGCTGGGAGTAGGAATACTCTCGGGGGTTTTATCGGACATGGTGAATATAAGATAGAAATAAAGAGCGCAAGACTAACGAAGGTTTGCCAGAGTTTCAAGCTCTGATACCATGAAGATGTAAGTGAGGAAATATATTTTTTCCTTATATTTTCAATAGGTTACAGACTCCTTCTTATAGGAGTTATGTACAAGGTCAAAAAAACGAAGTATACAACGAAAAAGAAAATAGACAACTATTCCTCCTAATTAAGCTAATCTAATATACTCACAATCACTGTGAATATAACAGCTAACTAATAGGACTAATTGGACAACTATCAAATACAAGAAATCAATTAAGGACTAATTAGAGAGCTAGCTGATTTTGAGAATGAAATCTCAGCCGTTTCAACAGCAAACATCCTAAAATAGCAAACACTGAATAGAAATCTTGAGAATAAGTAAGAGTCGTGAGGGAACTTAATTGAGGAATTCTTATCCTCAATAGTCTCACACGGCTTGAAAGTTGAGATAAAAACTTTCGCCAACTCTTATTGGTCGTCTCATGTTTACGTAGTATGAAATACGCATTACGGTATTCTCTCATTTCCCATGGAGCGTATGTCTTTTCACTTAATACCGTACAGATGATAGTTTAGGCATACTCAATGTCTAACTTGAGTTCACAAATCTACTCTCTTGAAAGAATCTACCAAAATTCACATCTGGCATTAAAGATAGATAAAGCAAAATATGTGGGCTATTTCACTTTCGGACATAATAAATAATATGTCATCATCTTAACACTTTGTTAAGGCGACATCTATACTTTAAGCTCGAGCTCTCAATTATCACCTAGATAATGAGTTTAAAATTGTCTCATCTCTATTTTTCACACAGTAAATAGAGGCAATTACCCATGTGAGTGGGCTAATCTCTTATATGTCTGACATACCTTCTCAACATAATGCACTAAGCATTAATATGCATAAATATCGAATAAACCCAAGCATTAATAATAATGGAACATACTATTAACTGTAAACTTTGGGAAAAATAAATATCCAGTACTTCAACTTCTACGCAGTCCTAGAGATTTCAATATAGGGAACTAATCCCTTTGTCAACACATGACCAAGGAAAACATTTATAGGAATTAACTTCGTCATGAGATCTACTATCATTCTATACGTAGATATGTACTATACATTTACATCTTTTCGTACAACCATGTCTTTCACAAAATTATACTTCGTGTCTATATGTTTGGTCTTGCAATGGATCCTTAGTGTAAGCTATTGTTGCTTGGTTATCACAATTAACCAATAATTGAACTTGCAGTACCCTTAGCAACGCCTTATTGATTCAAACATCTCTTAAACCAAACACCCTCTCATACTGCTGCTGATAATGCCACAAATTCGGCTTCGATTGTGGATAAGGCTATACACGTTTGCTTCTTACTACTCCATGATATGAAGCCATTGTTAAGTAAGAATGCAAATTCAGAGGTAGAATTTCTCTCATCTAAACCTCCTCCTCAGTCAACATCAATATAGCCTTCAAGGCGTAGATCTCTACCTTGATTACTCAGCGAATAATCAGTAGTACCATTCAGATACCTCAGGATTCTATTGACGGCAGTCCAAAGTGCTTGACTTGGATTGGATTGGTATCTACTCACCATTCCAACTACATAACAAATATCAGGTCTTGTACACACCATAGCGTACATTAAGTTTCCAACAGCACTAACATATGGAACACTTTCCATTCGTTCCTTCTCTTGTGGAGTCTCAGGACACATTCTATAGCTCAATCCTTCACTTCTTGCAATAGGAGTATCTATGGGTTTACAGTCGTGCATATAAAATCGTTCAAGGACTTTATCTATATAAGTCTCTTGTGAAAGAGATCACGATCTCTTTGAACGATCTCTTGAAATCTTAATTCCAAGAATATATACATCTTCACCCATATCTTTCATCTCAAAAATTGGCACATAACCAGTTCTCAACTGTATTGACAAACTCCATATTACTTCCGGCAATGTGTATATCATCAACATATAATGATAAGATCACAAATTGATCTTTTGATCTTTTGATATATACACAATGATCCCCATCAATCATTACAAAATCATATGCCACTATGACATTGTGAAAACGTATATACCAATGTCTCGAAGACTGCTTAAGGTCATATAACAATCTCAAAAGTCGACACACCTTTTGTTATTGGCCTTCTATAACAAACCCAATGGGTTGTTCCATATAAATTTCTTCTTCTTATTCTCCATTGAGAAAATAGTTTTTACATCCATTTGATGTAATTCAAGATCCACACTAGCTACTATTGCTAGAATAAGGCGAATTGAAGTTAATCTCACAACATGAGAAAAAACCTCTTCATAATCAATTTCTCCTTGTTGATTATACCCTTTCGCCACAAGGCGAGCCTTATACTTTTTATTCGAGCCATCAACTTTATACGATTTATTTTGAGAACCCACTTGTTCCCAATGGCTTTGTGTCCGTTCGGAATATCAACTAGTTCTCAAACTTGATTTGATCTTATTGACTTCATCTCTCCTTCCATTGCTTGTATCCTTTTTTTCTTATCAGGGATTTACATTCCTTGGCTGGCTCATTCTCTTCTTGTGGAGCGACCATATAGACTGACCATTAAAGCTTCCCTTTCAATGTCAAAACGTCGATAGGGAATGCTTTTACGACTTGTTTGCCGTACAGGAGATTGTACACTTAGTACATTATGCTCCATTACGCTCCCACTCGGATTAGATAATGACGGTATCTTCTCATCAAGTGGCTGCAATTGAGACTAATTCGAAGCTAATTCCCCACTTCTCACATTACTCCCACTTGGATAATATACCCCAATAATGTCATTATCACGAACCAAGATTTCAAACAGAGAATAGTCTTCTCGCCCTTTTTCGAAAATTTATTCACTAAGAATGTAACATCTCGTAATTCAAATTCAGTTACTCTGCCATTTTCTTGCTCACCTATAACACATACACTTTCGAAAACTCTCAGTACCTTATGAAGATACTCTTTTTACCTATAAGGCCCAATTTTTCATACTTGTGGGAGAGCTCATGTGTATAGGCAGCACATTCCCAAGGTCTAAGAAAACTCAAATCTTATTTTCGACTTCTCCATAACTTATATGGAGTGGAAGTAACTGATTTAGAAGGCACACGGTTAAGTATATAGACAGCAGTCAACAAAGTATCACCACAAAAGGTGATCGGCAAATTAGCTTGTGCTATCACAAACCTAACCATTTCCAATAAGACCTATTTCTTCTCTCTACAACTCCATTCTGTTAAGGAGTCTCTAGAATACTCAATTGTCTTTCTATTCCTTTTCATCACATGAACCTCTGCTCTGATACCAATGAAGGGAATCAATCCCATAACATACGCAGCAAATTACGTGGAATTAACAAGCCCAAGAACAACTTGAATCATTGATCGGAGAAGTACATCACATAACGGATGTACCTCGTTTTCATAGATTAAATGTCGCTGATGCAGCCCTCGAGAGAGTCCTTCATCCGTTTGACGATCGGGAGAGTTCGTCGTCGTTTTTCTATTTTGTTATCTGTTCTTTATTGAGGAAAAGAACGTCTGATGAAGAACTAACGTGAAGAAGAAACAACGTGATACCTTTTCACGTTCAAAAATAACAACTGCAATTTGGCAATTAACACGTGTGGGTAATGGGGTTGTGGTAGCCTACATAGACGGACCACGGTTCTCCCACACATCCCAACTATTCCACTCCAAGAATCCTAGGACAAACACCCCGACGCCACTCCCACAAACCAATTATACCCTTTGCATCACTTACTCTTCACCCTGATGCCACAAAGCTCCACTCTTCTGCTTCCAAGGGTACGAGAGAATTCGGTCCGTGACCCTAAGATGGGGCTAATCAGTCCTGCTAGTTATTAAGTGAAGAACAACAAGGGGTTCAGATCAACGAACAACTTTCCACCGTGCATTATCAGTTGTTTTCTCTCGTGAAAACCGCACTGCAAACACCAAAGGGTTCAGATAGTTTGCCCTCTCTGAATCGATTTCAGCGGTCGCTGGAGAGTCGTTCGAACACGTGCTTCTTCTGTAGTCCGCGAATTGGTTATTCCGATTGTTGGACTCGACTAGCAACTCGCGTTTCTCTTTCATTCGTCCCCGCTTTTAGCGGATCATAATTAAGCTTCCTATCCACAGATTCCTGCAGCAGAATAAGATAGACGATGGTCCCTGCGATAAGGAAGCACTCGCGCGGCAATTTATGAGCAGGGCCTCGATGGGAGAGCGACGTTCGAACCGACGCCGCAAAGGCATTGTGGGAGTGCGGTGTTAAGTGCGAGATGAAGTTCTCTAACTAACGACTTAGTTTTGCCTCATGAAGCTGCGTAATTGATTGGTACTTGGCCTGGGAGCCTCCTACAAGAACTGAGAAACAACTACAAAACATAACACTGGCTCGATCGTCAGTCGTACCCACCAATCAGATTACCGCAGGGCCACACATGGCCGATGTTGATGGTTGCAATGTGAGGACCCCGCGCGAAAGAGGGTAGGAAAGCTTGTAAGGATTAGGAGCGCAATCACAACGAAATAGAGAGTAAATGCGAGAAAGAGAAACCGACGTCCAAGAAAAGATTTAACTATAATTAGCATTTCTCACATAAGAGAAGAGAATGAGATTATTTATGGACTACTCAATAGCTATTTATGGGTTCAAACCCAAACAACTAACAAGATACGAAGCCAAACTGTAAAAGACCTCTGGCTGCTCGGAGGCGATGCCCCTGCGACTCTCATTAGGCGGCTCTCGTGCTTTCGTGTCAATGGGGAGTGAACCACACCCCCAACAAAACTTTCATTTCTTTTTGCCAGATGAGGCGATATCACTTATCACCGTCCAACGGCAAAGGGAGTTACCATATAGATGAACATCAATCACAAATTTCATTGTCACGGCATGCACTCGGCTCGTGTTAATCTGTCTAATGCATGAGAGTTATTAGATTCAATGAGATTCTCGTGAGGCTCCCGCGATTTGACTGCTCTCCTATTTGGAACTCACATGAACTGGGTGCTTGCAAAAAAATACTGTAATCACTGTACACGAGACATGCTGAATTCACGGTCTTTCCCAAAATGGCGTCGAATCGATCCAAGTTCAAATGCTTCAGTGAAGCAAATGCTTTCAAAATCTTGGCGGGTCGAACCGGATTTGATGCCCCGACATGTGGTTTCATCAGTCGAAATCGGCCAGACTATACAACCCGACGCCTGTTCGGCACAAAGGTTGAAATGGCTCGTCCTCAGATCAATGCCTTAAACCGCAACTGATTTGATATGTCTGAAATTCGGACAACATTTTCTTCGAACCACCGATTGATGATGGTGGGAGCTCCGAAGTTGAAAGGAAGGGAAAACAAGGGGACGTGTCTCAAGGCAAAGGCACACGAAATGGTATAAAAAGCTCTGCCTTTTGCGATCCCAACAAGAACCATAAAAATAAAAATAAAAATAAATAAGAAGAAGAAGAGTTAAAACCAAGAACGCAACTCCCAAACATGAAGACGTAATATTCCCGTTTTACGTGAATCATGTACAGAGAAGGAGATTAGATACATCGCAGAGCTCAAAACAGGACAAGCCACTGGCGATTCCTACGAGGACACACTAGAGTTGCTCATACCCTTTTGTTCCTTCTCCATCCTCGGTAACACCTTTTGCTTTGTCCTCAACCTTTGGAAATCCCCGCATGTCATTCTTGTCTCAACATACTACCTCTACTTCATAGGCTGTCTTCATTTCATATATATACATGTGCATTCGCACATTAAACCAACCCCAACCAAGAGATTAGCAAAAGAGCCTCGAGGAGTTTGGGATTCCGGGAGTCTTTCTTCAGCAACAATCAATCCATCATGGTGGAGCCCGCGTTCCCGACGGTAGATCAGTGCGCGTCGATCGGGCGTGAGAAGCACACCGTGGTGGCCGACCTGGACGGGACCCTGCTCTGCGGCCGGAGCTCCTTCCCATACTTCGCCCTCATCGCCTTCGAGGTCGGCGGGGCCCTAAGGCTCCTCTTCCTGCTCCTGGCCTCCCCACTCGCGGCCCTCCTCTACTACTTCGTGTCCGAGTCCGCGGGGATCCAGGTCCTCATCTTCGTGGCGTTCGCTGGGATGAGGGTGGCGGAAATCCAGTCCGTGGCCTGCGCCGTGCTGCCCAAGTTCTACGCTAGCGATCTTCACCCGGAGTCATGGCGGGTGCTCTCCGCCTGCGGGAGGCGGTGCGTCCTGACCGCGAACCCGAGGATCATGGTCGAGCCGTTCCTCCAGGACTTCTTGGGGGCCGACATGGTGTTGGGGACTGAGATAAGGACCTACAAGGGGAGGGCCACGGGGTTCGTGAGCCAGCCGGGGGTGCTGGTGGGGAAGAAGAAGGCGGCCGCACTTCAAAAAGCATTCGGGGACGAGCAACCGGAGATCGGCCTCGGCGACCGGCACACCGATGCCCCCTTCATGGCCTTGTGCAAGGTCAGTATGATACAGTTAGGGGAAGCAGTTATTTTTGGCAATACATGTTTTAGCAGTGATCATCGTTTCACCTACCGGAACCATCTGCGATGTCATATTCTTCAGAAGTAGTAATAAACAAATTCCTTAGATTTTTCCCAAGATCATTTCAGAAGCAAAATTGCAATGAGAGAAAGAATACACAATCATTCTTGTTGGGATTTCACTTATCAAAACGAGAGGTAGGAAGCTAGAGACTAAACTTTCCCGGTCCACCCAATTGATCGAAGCTATGCACAACTACTAAAACAGACCACAGCTTCAGATAGAAATGGAAATCTCATTGTTAATTTTATGGCAAAGGCAGAGATGCAGATTAGAAGAAAGGTTCAGATGGCGAAATCGGCACGATGAATTACCTGTACTACTAGCTGCTTCATGAGCCTAATCGAAGATACCTTGCGCGGCAAGTCTCGAATACTGATGGAACCAAAAATATTGCAGGAAGGATTCATTGTGCCACCCAAGCCGGTGGTCAAGGCTGTGACGAACGACAAGCTTCCAAAGCCAATCATATTCCACGACGGGCGGCTCGTCCAGAAGCCAACCCCTCTTCTGGCCCTCCTGACCATCCTCTGGATCCCCATCGGCTTCCCCCTCGCCTGTCTGAGGATTGCCGCCGGGTCGCTCCTCCCAATGCCCCTCGTCTACTACGCGTTCTGGGCGCTCGGCGTCCGCGTCACTGTCAAGGGCACGCCTCCGCCGCCGGCCCAGAAGTCAATCGGCCAGTCAGGCGTGCTCTTCATCTGCTCCCACAGGACGCTCCTCGACCCGATCTTCCTCTCCACCGCACTCGGCCGCCCGATCCCTGCGGTCACCTACTCCGTGTCCAGGCTCTCTGAGGTCATCTCGCCCATCAAGACCGTCAGGCTCAGCCGGGACCGGGCCACCGACGCGGCCATGATCAAGAAACTCCTGGAGGCAGGCGACCTGGCAATATGCCCGGAGGGGACCACCTGCCGCGAGCCGTTCCTTCTCAGGTTCTCAGCTTTGTTTGCCGAATTGACCGACCAGCTGGTGCCGGTGGCAATGGTGAACCGGATGAGCATGTTCCATGGGACGACCGCTCGTGGATGGAAAGGGATGGACCCGTTCTACTTCTTCATGAACCCGAGCCCGGCCTATGAGGTGACATTCCTGAACAAGTTGCCAATTGACCTGACCTGCACGGCTGGGAAGACTAGCCATGAAGTGGCCAATTACATACAGAGGATGATTGCCGCGACGCTCTCGTACGAGTGCACCAACTTCACCCGGAAGGACAAGTACCGCGCGCTCGCCGGCAACGACGGGACGGTCGCTCAGAAACCGAAGCTTCCCGCGAACAAAGTCATGGGGTGTTGACTTACTTTCCTAACTAGAGATCTCATTTCTGATATCAAAGAGCAAGCAAGGAAACCGAAGCACATGAGCTTTACCATGGCATTGAGTCCTTTTACGTTTATAATGTGGCGTTCGCCAGGTCATGACCTGTTATTTCTTGTTCGAAGTCTCGATTACAGTATTATGTTTACCCGGAAAGCTGGGAATAAATGTTAGGGAGAAATCTCCAAGACATTCTTAGAATTGAGGGGATTGCGAATATTACAGTTTTATCTTTAATTACAAGATAATATATTGCTAATATTTTGCTTTCAGAATGTAAGTTGAGATGCTTATTCTTAATTCTGGATAATAAGGGATCTCCACGTCCGTACCCTAGATCATAATAAACAAAAATCATATATATATATATATATATATAGATTCAATTAGAAAATCAGATTTTTTTTTATTTATGAAATTTAAGACTTTAAGACTCCGTTCGTTTCGCGAAAAATAAAAACGCATTCAAAAGTGGGCAAAATGATTTTCTCTTTTTTAAGGAAAATATTTCCCCTAGTCTTTTCTACTCCTCTCTTACACATTTCCTTTCTTTTTAATTTTTAAAGAATTCAAAATTTTTATTTTTTTCTCTTTACTCTTTTCTTTTCCTTTTAGATTTTTTCTTTCCGTTTTTCTTTTCTTTTCCCTTCCTTCTTTGCCGGTCGCTGACCACTGCCGCAGGCGAGTGAGGAAAGGCTCGACCTCGCCGGCCTCGCTCAAGGCCTCGCCTCCCCTCACCTCGAGAGTTAAGAGGGGAAAATTAAAAAAAATAAAAAAGAGAAAAAAATAAAAATTAGAATTTTAAAAAATAAAATTTATTAAAACGAGTGGATGAAGGAAAATCAAATTCGATTTTTCATATCGAACAGCAAAAATATTTTTCAGGTCATTTTTAGGTTTCAGCAGAACAATGGAAAATATTATGATTTTTTGAAAAATATTTTTCAAACACACATCATTTTTTGCGAAACGAATAGATCCAAATTTTTTGTACCTTTCTCTCCAAATTGTTTTTCATATGATTTTCTTCATCTATTGTTAATGGACGAGACTGTACTCCTATAAGCGATTGGCCACGTGGAAAAAATATAATCAAAATGCATGAAGTACCGGAAATATTTTTCCCTTCTGAAGCTCGCTCTCTCTCTTTCTCTTGTCTTCCCCGTGATTCTTCGCCTCTGCGTTTCAAGCTCAATCCAGGATCATCCATGATCGGGAAAGCATGTCTCCCTCGCCGAGCTACTTGAGAATCGATCGCCGCCATCAAGCATTGAAGAAGGATTAGGAAGCGACCATGTCCTCTCTCTCCGGGACGTCGTTCTCGTCGAGCAGAGGCGACTCTGCGGATTTCGACACCGACTTGACTCTGAGCGACAGGCTCAAGGCCTTCAAGTCGTCGCGCTTCGATCCCCATGCCTACTTCAACTCCAAGTGCCAAACCATGAACGAGAAGGTATCAGTCGCTCCCCCCCTCTCCATGCATAAACGTCGCGAACATAAGCCCGTCGCGCTTACGCTTTTGCGTGTACGGATTGATCGGTGATGGAACTTTTTGGGAGATCGATGAGACGGACGGCGATTTCGTCGGTCGTGAATTTGAGCGTCCTGTGCAATTGTTTTGTAGGAAATCAGGCATTTGTGCGCTTACCTGGTGGATTTGAAGAAGGCATCGGCAGAGGAAATGCGTAAGAGTGTTTATGCTAATTATGCAGATTTCATACGGTTAGTGAAAGTTTTGGTTGGAATTGTATGTTCTAAGTTTCATGACGAAAACGCCATAACTTAGATGCCCACAGTCGCTTTCTCGCTTTTTGGAGACTACCATGGGTTGTGGTTCGCTTCACTGTTGGCCTGCTTATTGTATTCAGCTTTCCTCTGATATCCTCTACACTAATAACAACTGAAACACTAGGATTCCTCAGTCATCCACAGTGTGTTGTTACAATCCATGCATCAAAAACCGGAATATGGTCATAGTTTGTTAGAATTGAATGGAACGCATATATTGATGCGGCATGACATGTTCCCGAGTTATCATTTTAAGACATTCAGCGTGTCATTTGCTTGTTTAATTTTCTATATACAGCACATCCCAAGAGATATCAGATCTTGAGGGGCAGCTGCTGTCCATGAGGAATCTTCTATCCTCTCAAGCAGCTTTAGTCCAGGAATTGGTCGAGGGGGTTCGTGTTGATTCTTTAGACACTGGTTCTGAAGATTCAACTGCAGAAGATAAGCTCAATTTGGAAGACACGCGACCTTCCAACATGGAGAACTGGTTAATAGATTTTGTGGACACCCTTGAGATTCTATTAGCTGAGAGGAGGGTGGATGAAGCCTTGGCTGCTTTGAATGAAGGAGAAAGGATCAAAGAAGAAGCTAATAGTAGGAGGACATTAAGTCCAACTGCGCTACTATCGCTGGAGACTGCCATAAGAGAACAGACACAAAAGCTAGCTGATCAACTAGCAGAAACGACTTCCCAGCCTTCAACACAAGGAGTTGAACTTCGTTCAACAATTCTGGCCCTGAAAAAACTTGGGGATGGTCATCGTGCCCATACACTGCTATTGAACTCTCACCAACAGAAAATGGAGTGCAAAATGCAAAGTCTTCGCTCATCTAATGCTCCATATGGAGGAGCTTACACTGCTGCCCTTTCTCAGCTTGTCTTTTCAACCATTGCACAAGCAGCTAGCGACGCCTTGGCTGTTTTTGGTGAGGAACCTGCATTTGCATCTGAGCTTGTGACTTGGGCTGTCAAGGAAACTGAAGCATTGGCTCTTCTTCTAAAGAGGCATGTTCTTGCCTCATCGGCAGCCGCAGGTGGTTTAAGAGCTGCTGCTGAGTGTGTTAAGATATGTCTGGGTCATTGTTCTGTTTTAGAAGCTCGTGGGCTGGCCCTTTCTCCTGTTTTACTCAGACTCTTTAAGCCTTGTGTCGAACAAGCTTTGAGTGCCAACTTGAGAAGAATAGAGCAGAGCAGTGCTGCGTTATCTGCTGCAGATGATTGGTCGCTTGCTTATTCTCCACTTGGCGGACGGCCAATGCGTGTTTCTTCTTCCACGTTCCTTAGTAGTGCAGCCACAGTGCATCCAAAACTCTCAAGCAGTGCAAACAAATTAAATACAATGGTTCAGGTTAACTTCTCTTTTCATTCAAGTCTAAAGGCTGCTTTCTTTGAAGGCAATTTCCCCGTATGTTTTTATCATCTTGTCATCTCACCTTGCTACACATTTCTAGTTTTGCTTGAAAACCTTAAGGATCTTGTGCTAACCTTTTCTTCAGCAGCAGATTGTTATTATTGCCTCTTCTTGTAGCATCTCTAAGGACTTCTGCTTCAATTCGAAAGTGATTAATCAACTCCATGCGTCATAAATCATCATCGAAAAATTGATTTTCGTCTGCATTACTTATTAAAAATGCCTCTGATGGTCTTGCCTCCACCGTACAGGAATTTGTTGAGGATGTCAGTCCACTCGAAAGCTTACAGTTAGAAGGTCCCACGTTGGAAGGTCTGCTACAAGTATTCAACTCGTATGTCAATTTGTTGATAAATGCATTGCCAGGGTCGGCAGAACATGAAGAAAATCTTGAAAATTCTGGTAGTAGAATTGTGAAAATGGCGGAGACTGAAAGCCAACAGATAGCTTTGTTGGCCAATGCATCATTGTTGGCAGACGAGTTGCTTCCACGTGCTGCCATGAAGCTATTATCCTTGCATAGTATGAACAAACCTGAGGACCTTGCAAGAAGAACTCCAGATAAGCAAAATCGCCATCCCGAACAAAGGGATTGGAAGAGGCGGTTGCAACGTTCAGTTGATAGATTGCGTGATAGCTTCTGCCGCCAATATGCCCTTGATTTAATTTTTTCAGAAGATGGCGACATCCGTCTCAATGCTCATATGTACATCATGATGGATGACCTTATGGAAGAACCTGAATGGTTTCCTTCTCCAATATATCAGGTAAAGCAGTGCAGTTTGTATCCTTTAGATAGTTGTGTAACTGAAGCAGCAATGCAGTGCAGTTGTTTCTTATCAACATTGTGAAACTGAGGTTTGATGCACCTGGATGAGTTTGCTCCAAACATACCAAGAAAATAACAAACATCTCTTGTTTATTATCTGATGATTTCCACTGGGACATGAGTTTTGGTGGTTGATTTTATTCAATGAGCATTACTGCATGCCAGACCATACATATTTTCTGGACACTGACATATAGTGAGCTAGATTCGTATATCATAAACTGAGGCTCTATTACCTGAAAGACCTAATAAATGAATGCCACCCGTTTGATTGTGATTTTGCTATGTGATTTCACTATGCAACTTTTGAAATCTGCTTCATGTAAATGCTTCATGAAGCAATTGTCTTCATGCTTTGTTTGTATTGTAAGGCCATGTTTGCATCGAAGCCTTACATCAGCAATAACATCACCAAGTAAGATCACTATATTTGAGTTCTCAGCCTGCAGATATGGCTATCATTACCAACTTCCTTATTGCTATAGCTCTCATATACTGGTATCTAAGCATCAAGTCCGTTTGATTCGGTTTGTAGTCCATCTGTAATTGATGTTTGAGTGACCCGTGTCTGATTTTCATCGAGAGTTTCGTTTGCTATGTTGACATCTGTCTTTTGGTTTTTCCCAATATGTTCAGGAACTTTTTGCGAAACTTACTCGAGTGGCTAGCTTCGCAACCGACATGTTGGTGGGTCGAGAAAGATTTGCTACTATATTGTTGATGAGACTGACAGAGACAGTCATTTTGTGGCTCTCTGATGATCGGAGCTTCTGGCAAGAGATAGAAGAGGGTCCCAAGACATTGGGTCCTTATGCCCTTCGACAGGTTTGTATAAGAACTATGGTTTCCCGCACCTCAACAATTTGTCCAATTAGTTAAAAGTAACCATGCTCTAGTCATGCAGCTTTATTTGGATATGGAGTTCGTGATTCTGTTCTCATCACAAGGCCGTTATTTATCTCGGAATCTGCATCAAGTTATCAAAAACATAATTGAGAGAGCTATGGACATAGTGACTTCTACTGGATTAGATCCGTATAGGTAACGCTCTTACTGCAATTAGCAAAGACTGTTTGACGATCAGACCACCGTTGCCATCCTTTCCGGGTCGATGGGAATGGTTTTCTGACATGTTCTCTGAATTTCTTCATGAATTATCCTGTTGATCGCTCTCTCTCATCAGTTACTGTGATTATTGTTATAGTGTGCTGCCAGAGGAGGAGTGGTTTGCTGACGTCGCTCAGATAGCGATAAAGATGTTGACCGGCAAAGCAAACTTTGCGAATGAGGATCGAGATGTCACTAGCCCCAGCGCATCAGCATCAGCAAGATCAATTTCGTCGATTGTATCTCATGGTAGTAACTAGTTTGCGCAATGTATCAAAGGTATCACGCTTTCTTGTTCTTCGTCATCTACTAATCAAGTGGCCTTGATCACCCATACATATCAGAGTCTCACTCAAGGAGTGGACATGCGCGTTCCTGCAGAGAGAGAGATCACTAACACTATTGAATTTGTTCCTTCTAGGGGTAACTCTCAAGTTTGAAGTGGAGAACGAGGTGCGGAGAAGAAACGAAGAAGAAGATCAAAGCTTGGAGGTTTTGAGCATTAGGAATGATGCATGGCCTCATCAGCATTTTGGATCTTTTGGCTATTTTCTCTTTTTTTTTTCCTAACAAGTGAATTTTCTTTTTATGTTGCCTTTCTGTTCATTTCTTACGGTTTCTTCGAGACTACGGATTCGAACAATAAGATCCAGCTTAGGAAATAGTGAGGAATGTACAGAACGGTATTCTTTCGTAGATAAAGTCGAGGAGCCGAACAAAGGGACGATGGGAAAAAAAAAAAGAGCATACTGGAAGTAGAAGGCCTCGCCTACTAAAGCAGTGACACATCTCTCAGCTTTGACTTTGCGGCCCCGGCACGTTTTCAAGAATTTGCTGCCCGTAAAATGGCGGTCGATCTGGAAACAATCTTCAGTAGAGTGTACTAGAAGTTGGAGAGAGGAATGAAAAAATAAATAAATAAGTAAATAAAGACAACGGGGAAGATTGTGTACCATTGGTGGCCTATGACCTCAATCGGTCTTGGCGTTGTTACTTTATGTTCTCATGTTGGCAGAGTGAAGAAGGAAGCGATGGAAAAAGGTTGCGAGTGCAAAGGCATGCGCGACTGTTTGGATGGTAAAGATCTGTCCCCTTAGTCGGCGACTCTTGGCGTCACGACCGCATAATCTTTGCTTTAGCAAGTGCTCGCGGGTGATAGAAAGCTAAGTCGTTGTTTATGATTCCTGATTATTGAGAATGCATCGCCGGACCTTACCTTCATTCTACCCATGCACGGAAAGACTCGAGTTTCCGTAGAGGGGGGGGGGGGGGGGGGGGGGGAGAAGGGGAAGCATTTGAGAAGCGAGTGGGTCACCATGGCCTAGATGTTCGGAAGTAGCATAAGTAGCATCTGTGAACTCGAAATTTCTCAACTCGGACACGGTGTAGATTGCGAACACGACACGAGCACCTCACTTGGGAATTGGTAGCGGGGAAGAAGATTCTCAGACGGCAAAAATGAAAATATAGAAGATCAGCTTTTTTTATTATTATTATTTAGTTGGAAACTTATGCCGAGCGACAAGACTACTGAGAGACTCGCGACATTTAATCAATTTATAGGTTAAAGGGGATCTTGAATCTGACTTAACCCCAGTTGTTGATAATTCTTGTAGTCAATTCCGTTTAGTCTGACACAGCATAAGACCTGCTCTGGCAACTCTTCAGCCTTGTTCCCCTGTTTCAAGACACATAACCAACAGGTTTCAGAAACCCGGAAAGAAATGGAATACATAAGTATTAAGGAATATCGCAGTAGCGAATTTAATGCAGAGAAATCAACTTGCCTGAATTGTGAGGCCGACGTCCAAGTTGCAGAGCTTTAATCTGCCTAGGAAAGCTTCAAAACCTTTCCTGGAGATGTAACTGAACCTATGCATATCCAGATCGATCTCCAAGTAATTTCCTCCCTGTACAAAAATTTCGTTTTGCAGACAACATAAGAAAGCATCCCCATAGGAAACATTAGACATCTCATTTCTGTAGAACAGGGACACTAGAGTTGCTGTAGAGAGCTTGCCACGAGGTCGCATACACATGGAACTCTCGGGCTTAATTCCTAAGGGCGAGCTTTCGAGAAAGACAGCAAGATGAAAAGTAGTGTAGGCACAGCACGGAGAAACCGCGCTGAGTATAAGGTGTTATCCGTGACCATGTAATAGTGCTATCTAACCTTGACCTAAGCTCTGACTTGAGAAGAGGATATAACTAAAGGGAAAGGACATAAGACTTCAGGACAGTTGCTATCCATCAATCAGACAAGGGTGTCCGAAGACATATATCAACAGTTCCATCTAAATATCAGAATCAGCATAGCTAGTTGTGAAAGGACTTACGGGGTAAAACACGTGCTGTGGGCGTGAAAGGACTGGTTTTTCATTGTACGCCTGCATAAGCTTCCTCTCAGCTGCACTCAGGTGCAGATCTTCCACATTTGCAACCCGGCCCAATATCTTTAATCTTTCCCGGAAAGGGACAATGGTATCCATAGGAAAACTTCTGACCTTTTCAACCTCATCATCTATTAACTTCTACTATGAGGAAAATGGAGACAAGACATAAAGAAAATGGTTAAAATCGATTAGGCCTTTCAAAAAAGCGAAAGTCAATTGAAGCATCCAGATGATTTTATCCGAACTTGAATTCAGAATAAATGTCTATATATTAACCCAAAAGACTTTTGGGTTAATATACCTCTGATTATGCACTGAATTTCGTTCTACCTAAAGTACTCGATACAAGGCGAGAAAAATATATTTTCTTTGCATATATCACTGAAATAACTGCCTGAGCCACACTTCAAAGGAAATAATAATAAAAACAGATTATATCAGCAAGACCTACTGAGAACAAAGAGCAGGCACGTGTCTTACCATAATACTTTCTTGAAAGTGCGGTGAAAGCTCCTTTGCATAGTTATCCGAAAGCTTAAAGTATAACACAAAACTCATTCCTTCCCCATCAGTTTCACTCTGAAAAATTGTGGCTGGGTATAAGGGTATCTGTTTGAAAAAAGAAGCTCCGTTATTTCTTTGACAAGAAAGCAATGGCTATTATATGACTGCAGGACAACAATGCAAATATGTGCTCAAAAGGCTCCATTAGTTCTTGCACACAAAAGAAATGGCAATCTTACGACTGCAGAACCCAAGATATATTTTCTTAGAGCAATTAGCTCGATGGGTGAAGATGGTCGTGCTACAAAGCGTTTCCCAAAGCTTTAACAGCTCATTCATCTAACAATTTGAAGGGCCGACATGAGTGACCCACACACATATGAAGGATAGAGATAATCAAGGGGGTATAGGCAAAAAGTAGAGGTAGTGAGAGCAGTCCCTAGAAAAGGTAAAGATACCTGAACGTTAACAACAAGGATGGGTGGGAGTTTCCCAATAGAGCTGATAGCAGGGAGTTCTACACATCGAGCTATATGATCTATTTTGCGCTGAGTTAAGAATACATCAACCCCAACTGGATAATAGGCAGCGTGATTTGAAGCAAAATCTTTCTTCTTGTCCCTGCCACACAAGTCATCAATATAAATACCGTGAAGTAACCAAGATCAACAATTGACCTAAGATTTTTCTTCAGCAATAACTGCATTTGCCTCAACTTGCTGATTGTTCGACAGGTTGCTGCACTACGAATAGGATGGCATAAAATAACTAATAAAACTGTCCTCGGAATGATGACGGTATCTAATATCTTCCACTTCTAAGTATTACCTTAAATAATTCTCGCCTCGAACTTTAAAGGAACTTGGCTCAATAAGTGACCAACAATCAGACATTTTCTTTTCCATTGGGCAAAATGGGACCTGGGAACCCGCTATGGGCCTCTGGAGAAGTGTCTTTGACGAAACTGAAAACAAAAGGGAAATTGTTATAGGTCGAACAATTTAATTTTTCCTAACTTATGTAATACAGATTACAATAACCACAATAGTCATTCTATGGACCACTTTAGGCGGAAAACGGAAACCCTTTCATAGGAAATTGCAGTTGAAGATTTTTTTAAATAAATTATATCTGAAAAGCAGGAAATTTCAGTAGGGAATAATCTCCACAAAGATGCTAAAGATACTGCACATAATGCTTGCTTATTTTTGCTATGGAAGAAGGTATTTGTACTCACAAAGAGTGCCATTATTGTGTGCATCCTTCCATTTGAAGGAAAGTTTAGATGCAGACTTTTTTCTCGCGCTTGGAGGACTTGAGCTTAGTGATCTTCTCTTTTCAATTGATGGAACAGTTGAAGCTAGACAAGGAAGACAATTGCTGGGTATAATTCCACAGTTATCCAGGAGTCCTTCCTCCTTTCCAGAATTTTCATCACCAGATGATATATCGTCGAGAAAAACAGGTTTCTTAGCTTCACTTGGATGTTCACACGATTTATAGTGGCTATCAGTGTCATCTGAATTCAGGACATGATGTGCAGAGCTCTTAGCAACCTCGCTAGCAGAGTTGAGGGCAGAATTTCCAGCTGACATATCACCTGGTTTATGCGGGTAATCTAGAGAAGACACGTGTTGTAAGCTGGTATTACTTTCTCCGTGCATGGAATCCCTTAATGATGCAGTGCTTTGTCTAGATACACCTTCAAAGCCACTTAGAGACAGTACATCTGCAAAGCATAACGATAGAGCATCGGCCATTGGATAAGAGAATGATGTTCAATGTTACAACACAACTAAAACATGTCCATGCATCATACCATCTGCGACACTCTTGTAGTCTTCATCACAGTCTGACTCAAAAATTGCCACTGAGTCATACCATGCTTCCTCAATGCTTCCTGCAGATACCATACAGGTAACACGATAAAGATATAAAGGAGAAGACCCAGAATCAATCTAAGCCCAAAAAAGGAGAAAAAAATAACAAATGTATCCTTAAATCTAGGACGGAAATTGCATCCGCCATAGAAAGGCTGTGAAATCAATATAAAACCAGCACAACAATACTAGAAATGCAGTCAAAGAGCAGAGAATGCTCACGAGACATGGAAAGACAAAAGATAACGGACCAATAAATCAAAAGGAATAAAAAGGTCCAGTCCACCTGGTGCCCCAGCGTACAAGAATAACAATGTAGACAAAGAAGAAGATGAAGACAAGAAAATTCTCAAATAATAACTTAGTCAGATAAGACTGCTTCATCACAATCATAGCAAAATTCCAATGTATGATAGTAGTCAATCAATTATGGCAGGTTTGATGTTTAGAAAGTAGATTAGATGACCCAATGGTCCTTCCAAAAATGTTGATACGAGGGAAGAAAGTTAAATTTGGCTCATAAGGAAAGGACCTGAAGGGAAAGGACTTGGGAAGAAAGTTATACTCGCTTCGTACAAAAAGGACTTGAAGGGAAATAAATCAATCCAGAGCATTTTAAATTGTATCCTTTTTCCACATCTTTAGCCTTAAGATGCAAGAAATTTCAATATCATGGTTTCAGGACAAATTTTGTTGTAAGTAGCCTAGACACAGTGAACAACAAAATTGACTATATATTGTTCAAAGGCATCATTGATAATGCATTTGCAGATTCACTAGAAAGATAATACCTAAAATGAGGTATTGCTTGGAGATGGAAAAGGCAGAGATAATAAGAGAAAACACAACATTGGAAGTATTGAAATGTAAATGTGGAGAAAGACAACACTCAACATTTTTAGCTGCAGATCCATGGGACCTCCAATCTCCTTAATGATTTTTGGACCCACCTTGTTTTTATAAGTACATTGGGATAAGTGTAATAGCCAGCAAGTTCTACTAATTCCAGTCTCCAACATCAACCTAATAGAGCAATCCAAAGGATTGATGGCAACATCATCTGTATTTGCTCTTGTTCCGTCTCCAAGATTTCACATAGGGGAATTCAAGAATCATTCCTTATTATCTGTCCCTTTTACTGAAAGATCTCTAACATATTTATAGTTACCTCTTACAATTGACATCCCACTTTTGGTCTGAACTCATATCCCACTTGGCATGCAACATATGAACTACAATTTTAGTTTTAGACCGACACTTCTGCTGCTAGCCTAACAAAGTTCCATGTCTTTCCTTCTGAGTGGACGACAACTTGCATATAATTGCTGTGAACTCACCATGACCATTTAATGATTTGAGGTTATGCTTATAACAACCAGAAATCATCAGAACACTTCGATTTATGACCCAGTAGTTGTCCTTAATTATGACAACAATAGCAAGAGCGCAGTGAATGGCACTAAAGCACTCCAAGTTTTAGCGAATCCACTCTACGCATTATTTCCAGAATAGCAAGCTCTTTCGACAAAGCAGAAGCTTCTACGCTATTTATGGCATTACAACAATCAACAGCATTAGCAAGTTCAAGTTCAGGACAAATAGAAGACTCGACAGGCAGTTCTGACAGAGAGCTGAAATCATTCAAATTCGACAGACGAAAAATTTGCAGAAGACGATTGAACTGATCAGTTCTCAGATAACCTTCTAGCAGAGACTTCAAAACCAATTTTCGTATCATCCTTTTCATTCATGAGCAAGTAAAGACTCTACCAGCCGCTCACTGATACTCTTAAGAAAATCCAGGTATGATTTTACACCATCAGGGGAAAATAATTTTCTACAGTCAATTAATCCATGGCTTGATGTCCTATGATACTAACTTAGCTCATAAATCCATTTTCTTTTTTCATAAAATTACAATGTTCAGTTGCCCAGAAGTCCTTACCAATTTTCTCCATTATCATACATGAGAAGACGATGCTTGGAAGTCCCAATTATTGAGAGACAATCCATACTCGCGCTTGAACAAATTTATCTGATAGCTAATCACCGATTGATTACTAGACTTGCATGCGGATCTAGTCAGGAGAATAAAAACCATCGAATCACTATAACATTCTTACACCAGCAACCTTCTCCAAGCAAATAGATTTCACTCATGATAATAGGAGCCAATAACGCACTAACTGGTGCCCACTGCCCGAATTGCAACTCCCAAAGGCCACTCGCTTACCCTTCGCCACATACACAAATCATGGCAAAACATTGACCGTGATCCTAACAGTTCCACATACAGAGTCCAATCGATCCAAACCTCTCCTCTAATCGAGACCATAAAACTGAACCAAAATCACTTCCCCTGCAATGAGACGACTGAAACAAACGAATCCAGCGCAAAAGCGCAAAGCCGATCACCACAATCCAATTTCCAAAACAATGCTGAACTCAAAAGCTCGCACGCTCCGATCAAATCCACCTCATCTCAACCACATCAAACTTCCGAACAAAGAGATATGGGGAGGCGAAGAGTACCTTGGAAAGAAGGATTGTTGAAAGAGCGATCGCGAGGCCTGGACCGATCGATCCTGTCCAGCGATCCATCGGACAAGCGCGACGCGACTCTCCTCTTGACCTTCGTCCTCCTCTTGTGAGCCTTCTTCTTCGACGACCTCAATCGCCCTCCGACGCACTCCTGAGGCGTCGACACGCACGCTCCCATGTCTCCGCTCTCTCTCTCTCTCTCGCTCGCTGCGATCACCTCTTCGCGATCACCATTTAGCTCTAGAGAGAGAAAAAAATGGTTAGAGCAGCTCGCGAATAATATTCTTTCTAGAGAGAGTGTGTTTTTGGAACCCGAACTACCGTTGGATGGAGTTATTCCGAGGGAACGACGCGAACCCAAAGTCAATTTTGACGAGAGGGCCACGCACTCGAGGCAGTTGTCGACGAGGCCTGCACGGGAGGCATCTGAATTGTGCCGGGGCTCCGGATTACTTCACACGTGGCAGCGTGTGATTTGTCCACCGCCTGACGACTCTGATTCCCAGACGCGTCCGGTCCGAGTAATTACACGCACGTGTGATACGGCAAACTCTGATTCTCTTAATATGACGACTCTCGTATGGATTTGACCAAGCGGACGGTCCAAATTCTACTTCGTTTTTACATTAAGTTTATTGAACGATTTCTCCGATTTGTATGATCTATATAATCTACCAATTTATGTGAATTAGCAAAGTTTCACGAAAATTATTTAGACGCGCTAAGTTTGTTAAAATGAGAATGGAATCCTTCTACACGCGTAAAAACGGTGGGTACTTCTGACATTTTAAAAATCAAGCCGAACTAAATGTACTACTGTCGATCTGTAAAATAATGGATACGTCGATTCGAATTAAGAAATCACTTGTCGATACCGATTTTGCAAATCAATCAAAATGTATGCAACACTTCTCTTCGAATTAAACATTAAGGAGATAATTCCGGAAATGAGGACGTACGTGCAACATGGATGTGTAAATGGATGGAGGTTTTACGTTCGCAGTTTTATCAGTTACATGTCAAGGGAATCACATGCCTATATTGTGTTCGACTCAAAAACTAAAGTTTTTCATTCATATTACGTAGCTTTCGAGCCCGTGACATTTCGTGCGATCCCTTAAAAATTAAGAAAAAACTGTTTTCTAATTAGATAGGAAGCGGGTTAACAAATAGATGATAATGACCCGATACGATATTAATGAGAAAACGCCCTGTTTCTCGATTGTGACAGTGCCTGCAGGCTACGTGCCACCTGATCAACACTGAATTATGTTAATTATCTCTACTCTCAATTTCTATTTTTTTATTTAAATAGGGATTATTTCCTCAAATTTTACTTTGACAGTAACGGTAAATATTTTTTCCCATCCTCGTTCTCAACAAACTCAATTCTTTTTTCCCTCGCTTTCTTCGTCGAACTCATGCCAGAGATCGCATCAAGCAAGAGGTCAGAAAGTTAGTCAATTACGATGTGGTCGGCCAGATCTGCGATCCACAGGCCGTTGTTGGGCGATTCGCAGGTCAAACGAAGGATCAAATATAGGATACACTTGGACAGAAATGGGAAAACGAACGAACGAATGAATGGTGAAAGATCCTCCATCGTTGGTCAGTTTTGGATCTTTTGCTTATTGTCTTTGTTCGATCGAGCGTTGGACGGACGCTACGGTGACCTGTCGCTTAAACCCCCTCGAGGCGTGACTGTAAAGGAATAACTAATGGGATTTCGTTTAACCCAAAGGACATTGTCATTGGAATATTGGGAACTCGACGAATAAACTTAATGGTCATTTATCTTCGATTATAGCATTCTAGTACTCCATGGTTCGGTTTTTTGAGCATACACGTGGCATCGGTTAACTCCGACCGTGAGGTGTTTACATCCGAACCAGGAAATCGAACATCGGGTCAGATCTTAGTACGACGGAATGTTTTCGTAAAAAAAAAACGTGTGGAGAATGGTCACGTGGGAGAACCGCGCGTGAAAGTAAGAGGAATGAACGCCCGATAAATTACGCGGCTCCAATAACATATGTGGATAAAATGCAACAAAAAAGTTATTAGGTCGAGGAAGAATACATATGCGAAAAGTCCATTAAAATCACATACTTAACGCGGGATGACTCCTTCACACGAAAAACGGAACGTCGAGAACACGTTGCTCCGAGGCCTTTTGAGGTGCCGTGATGTGGTCCTTTCGAATATTCACGCAATTAAATCAATGGCCTACAAGCTCCTCCGAGGCCAGTTATTATTATGTCGCTAAAGAGACTAGAGAGCTGTCGATAAGGCCACCTCACCAAATCATTTGAAAGTTGAGTCTCTTAACTGCTGGCCATGTCACTCCAAGGCAAAGAGTCTTTGGCGTTAAGTAAACAGACGCTTAAACGCGACGACACCAGAAGAGCCTTGTTTTGGCACATTGACGCCCACCAAGTTTGGCAAAAGATAGAATCAAAAAAGATCGAGCCAAAGCCCGAGTAAATATCCAAAAGGGTTCAACCGCTCACATCAGATCAGGACAGAGTTATTCTTGCTGGGGAAAAAAGATCAGAGCAAATTATGCAGATTCTTTATCCAAATTCTTTGTTCTCCTAGAATCGAATTATGATTTTAGATTTGCGGCGAAGGTTTTTAAAAGTGGCTTGTTAGCCCACCGGATAAGCAAATTCCAATCTTCATCTGGCCAAATTCAATTTTGCTTCAAGCGAAGACTATACACAATAGCAACAATTACCATGTGGTGCACACTGCACATGAACTGGAAATCGGGGACCCGTTTCCGAGCAATCTCGTGTGGGAAAAAGCTTCACCCGAACCAAAACTTTGGATGATTGTCAGTCATCCTTTGCGGATGGTGAACAAGTAGTCATTGCACGCATATAAGTCCGTGTGGACAAGTAGCGACCTTGTTGGTGGTGGTGGATTTTGTTTTTGTTTGCGTGTTTGGAGCACTGTCGAAGGTTTGCCAAACCTTATTATTCGTAGGCCCGGTCTTGTGTTAGGGGTTTGAAATGGCGTTCCCTCGTGGGGGGGGATATTTTATTTGCATGGACGAGATCCCCAACGAATTCGGTGAATTTCAGTGGTTGATAAATGAGTTCCACGTCATTAGGTAGATTGTCTCTAATTTGAGCTCAATTTGACGAATGCCCGATTCAAATTGATGCACGAAATAGTTCGAATTGTAGATATACGAATTCACAATCAAGATGGGCATTCAAAGCATAGACGATACCTCTGAAAGTGTGGAGCAACCTGGACAAGTCCGAGTGCCGTAATTTAGCAATGACGGGTAACCACAATGATGGGTAACCAGCCATGTCTAGTCGATCGCCCAATAATGGAGGTGGACCAGTTCAGGCGAGAGCTGAGGATGCATCTTTTCATCCGTATTTCAAGCCTAGCTATACCTCTAACTCACGATCATGTGCGAGTGCAATTCATCGGGGCTTTGTTTATTAGAGAATAAGCTAATCTTAAGAAAAATTAAGACCCATATATCTCTTCGGTAGCATTAGGCCGAAACACGAAGAGTGCCTTTCAGGTTCGCACGTTTGGTTTGATTTTAAGCCAATCAAAAGGCCCATATTTGATTTGCTGTCTAAATCAAACAAAGTATCTTAATGCTAAAAATCGTGAGAAAGATTTGAGGTGGCTTTAAATGCTATTCTCAGCATATTTGGAAAGAGTCGAAATATACAACATAATAAAAGTCTGATTATCAATTCGAAAGATTAAGGGGTGCATAACAACCATTTTACTTCTCTATTTCTGTTCCAAACCTATTTCTGTAACAGATTTGGAACAGAAACTCGTTTGGTAACGTAATTCTATTTTTCTATTTCTGGAACAAAAATTTATTCCAGAAATAAATTTGGAAGAGAAATCAGAAACAAAAATTTTCTACTTCTCGGAGAAACGGAACTCATATATAATAACCCCACTTCGCCGCCGCAACCGCTGGCCGTCGCCACCACCGTTTGCCGCCGCCTCCGGCCCCCACTGCCGCCGATCATCTTTTTCGTAGGAGATTTTGTGTTAATAATATTTTAAAAGTCGATATTTTCAACTGTTATCAAACGAATTTCTATTTCAAGATCAGAAATTTATGTCGTTATCAAACCTATTTTTTTTGCTCAAAAACTTATCTAGAAATAGAAATAGAAAAATCTAGCCAAAAATTTATTTTTGGAACAGGATGATTACTGCACCCCTTAATTCGCCGGAAAATTTAAAGAAAAATAAAGAAATAAAAGTAAAAAACTCGCACCAAACGTTGACAGATATAAAGAGAGGACAAGAAAAGAAGAGGGTAGAAAAACTCAAGAGAGGAGGGCGTCCTCCTCGTGCGAAGGAAAAGACGGCCCGGTGCCAAAGGCCAGCTGTTGTTCCATCCCACATCGTCTATGTTGGTCCTTTTCAATAAAGGAAAAGAGTGCAGTACAGCACAGGCTTCCCAACCACTCCGCCATTAGTTCTCTGTCTTTGTTTCATGGTCGACATTGGTCCCTCCAAACAAGAATATCTTAAACTATGCCCACTGTGATTTATTTTTTTAATTTTTTTATGACATAAGAAATCCCAAATTTGTATTAGTGTGAAACGTTTGGCACCAAAATCTCCAAACTTATATCCATGCCCCAAATTATTTTTTTTGCGACGCGGATTATTTGTACCATAAGAAAAAATTTAGACTAAATGTGTCACATTGAAATAAGGTTGGTATATATGTGCCACATGATTACAAGTTTGAGATTTTTTGTCCCTAAAAAAATTTTATGGTAAATGTGTCACAGTAAACATAATTTTGGATCACAGTGGGTGTAATTTAGGATTTTTGGTGACTTTTTTTCAATAATTTATAATATCTGAACTTGAAACGAGCGCTGCTTCTGTGCATGCGTATCGGATTTTGTCAGATTGCCACGAGAATTGCTTGCTCGAGCGAAGTGGCTCCCTAATTGTGCTTGCCCAGCTCCCAATTTCCCACTAATTAAGTTCGTGAATTAAGTTCGTGAAGTAGCACTAAAAATCTTCTAAATATCGTAAAGCACTTTATACGTTAATCTAACAAAGAAAGCGCACGAATTTGAATTGGTTTTTATTAACCTCATGATCCAGGTTAATGTCGCACTGAAGTGTGCATACTGCATAGAAAGCCCTTTTCCCCAATCAATGCATTCGTCGCATCCCAATGCTAAGTTGCCAGCTGCCCAGCTATTTTGCTTTTCGGCGACCGGCGAATAGTTCGATGGTATAAACAGGAATTTTCAAAATACTGACTACAGGTATAATAATAATAAAAAAGGGTGAATCGTAAAATACAATCGATAGTTATTCAATAAGCGCCAGTAAGCATTAAATGAAACCTAATAGAAAATAGGGTAAATTTCTGCCAGGAAAAAGTAGAGTTCGATTCGCGAGGAGCCTCCATTTACTCCGGGAGGCAGGAGAATGGTCCACTCAATAAAGACGGCCTTATTTGACTTCCAATCTATGCTAGGTAAGACTTCGTCAAACAAATCATTTAGCAAGTAGTCCTTACCACGAGAAACCAAGTGTAAGTTGCTATTTATTGTCCTGGCTTTAAATTAATTACTACACGCATTAAATGACTCGACATCGCACGTTTCACGGGAATCATAGACCTCCACGAGTCGTTATCTCATTTTTAGTCCAACGTCCCAAACCAGACCATCCTTTTCTCGCCTAAATATTGGACTTTAAACTTGTGACCCTCGCATCGCCTTATGGACGACCCCACCACTTTCACACTTCAAATAGCATCTCCCTTTTATCAGGAGACCCCCGGTTTATACCAAAGCTAAAATGATCAGGTTGAAAGTTAAAAAAAGTAACGAGAGGATTATTTCTGTCCCTTCACATCTAAATCCACTTAATTTTAACCGAGTAGAGAAAACCGTCATCGGCAGTTTCTATAATTGCACAATTTCCTTCAAATTCCATATCTTCACTGGTCGCTCTTATCGCAATTATCCATTCTTTATCACTCCTACCTAAAAAGGCTCGCTTTCATGGTGAATTTGTTATCTGATTAGTCTTGGAAAAAACCAAAATCAATCTCTTTAAGAAACACTAAATTTTTTCCCGGATCATGTAAGAAATCTAGAGTATCTAAAAATGCACTCCTGAGACATCTTGATTTTTTCCCATAAAAACCTATGAATGATACTAATTTTTTTCAATCCAAAAGGAATGATTTTTGACTTTCATTTTAATTTTTTTAAGTCATGCAAAGCTTTGATTTAATGAATTTTTATCTTTTAAATCGCAACGTGGAATATAATTGCGATTTTATTTTGCCAAATCTTTTAAGAGAAGTTTTTTTTCTTGTTTGATCTTATTATTCTATTTATGTGTACATAAAAGACAATTGATAAAAAAGAACTTGACGGTGACATGCATGACCAAAAATAAAATTCCAAAATATTTAACTATGTCAAAAAGTTGTTTATGTTTGCTTTTTTCTGAATTCTTCTTAATAATTAATCCAAAAATTTGCTCGACCACGTGAAAAAGAACTAGGTTATTCTGAAATTCTCTCTTGGAAAAAGCCAATACGTAAAACATAAAATCTGTAAGGAAACACAAACTGTGCTTTTGTTATGCACGATAACAACCCACTTAGAATTTCGGCCAAAAAAAAAAACAACCCACTTAGAAATTATTGAAGAAAAAAGAACAACATATGATTTTCTTAACTATGGCAAGTAGATCATAAATAGAAATGGGAAAACTAAAAAAAAAAAAAAAAGAGAGGAGAAAATGAATAAATTTGGAGTCCACAACTTCAATTGAATGGGTAAGGCAATTATGCCTCACTAGTGAAAATGAAATGAATTGAATCATATAAATCTCACCCAGGAAGGAAGCATTGACAGAGTCTAAGTTCATTGTTCATTGCCTATTCATGTACGTAAGGAATGAATTAATTTGGCCACTAGGGGTAAGCACTTGAATTGAGAACCTCCAGTCATGAAACCAGACGTTGTAAAGCACCGTTGGTTCCTGGACTCACCCGAGAACCGGACTAGTCTAGTCCGGTTTCCAGTTCCATAAACTGGGAACCGACCCTTCTGGTCCGGTTAACGGTTTCTAGATGAAAACCGGTCTACCCTAGAACCGATCATCTCTATTGCCTACTAACATCAAGACACAACGTCAAAACTAATTCTAATGATGCAAAAAAATTTCCTAATTTTTGCAATTCACGGAACTGTTTCTTCTAATTGATGTATACTGAATTAAGAAAATTAATCATCCATAAAAGGAAAAGATCCAGAAGATTCAGAAGTTTTCCCACTTCTTCTAATCGGTGTGTCCCACTTTTTGTTACTTATGCCTTAATAGTGTTGAAACGCCTCAATATCCCAGTAAACTGATGATGTCCAAGCTAAATAGCTGCCATCTGCCTCTCGCCTACAGTAAACCCGTAACCGGTCTATCTTTGAAGTATGAGAAAATTTTCACTTTTTTCTTTTTTACAATACATGACAAAATGTCTACTACTTTATTAGGATCTGAGAATCGTGCCATGTCTTGTGCGCTTTTCGTGTGAAAAATGGACCATTAGATAAGCAACATCCACACATATGCTGACCCTACGTTGGAGATCGCACCATTACCTGTTTCCCCAATAGGAAGTTTCAGTGAAGGAAAGGCTACGATGCTCGCAAACTGAACTTCGAGCAAAGTGAAGAAAAATTTGCACACGGGCTTCCCTTTTCCATCGGTTGCGGTTCCACAAAGGCATTCTAAACGCGTCGAAGCTTTGCTTTCAAGACACTTCTATTACTCAGTAGACCGTCGACTGCATTTGAGTCATAAATAACGAAAAACGAGGAGGTAACCTTCCGAGGCTTCTGCTTGGGTTGTCGAGCATTCTGACTCCAAGAGGTGCGAAAATGTTCTATGGTTGTCCTACATTGAAGTTACTAAGTGAGCAAAGAGCCTTAATAGTGGGGTTAGATTCACTTGGCCCAAGTTTTCTTGAGTTGCCCTACTACAACGTAACTAACTAAGCCTACTTTGAGCCCAATAGGCTAAATGGATCCTTGGGCACCATTTCACTTTTCACTCTGTCGTATTTCACAAAATCCATGTTTAGTTCCCTAATTCAGCAAAATAAGTCATTCTCCTAATGAGGCGAGGTGGAAGAAATTGCATTAGAATAGCCGCACAACTTAGCATCTCACTAGCTAATGTGTCAAATATGAGAGCGTCATACCTTCTCATCATGGGTAGATATATTTTGAGCGTGATCCGCTGATTGAGGTTCCGAGCAGCCTGACTTTTTCGGAGAACGGGCAAACTGTCAGTAACATATCCAGACGACAGTTAGAAATTCTTCTTTTGAAAGGAAAATGATAAACTTTCAACTCCCAAGCTATTTTCAATATATTACTTGCCTCAGAGGTGCGGGAGTTCACGTGATTATCCTCCTGCAAGAGGTTCCAATATGAGTTATGCTTTTGACAACATGAGGATTCTGCATTTGGAGTAAACGTGAATATGGCAGCTGCCCATGGTTTGAGGAATGACACGCACTCGACGCACATGCACACATACATGCTTACCCACTTGCGCGCGCGCCCATGTAATGTACATATGTTCATTCACAGCATTTTAGACAAAATAATTGAAAACAAAAGGTTCATCTCCTGAAGATGCAACAGTTTTTTCATGAAAAATGTCACTACCAATTGTTTGAAAGTTTCCCCACCAAAAAGAATGTCCAAATCAAAATGTCCTTTTTTAAATTAATCAAGTTTATCTCAGAAGACGACGAGAATTTGTAGCACTTCGTTACCTACTATCTAGCTGCCGGTTTACCTGATCTTGTATATTTCATAGACTATATACTTCTCCATCTAAATATTATCACTAGCTGAGTACACAAGGAGCCAATGTAGAAAGGGGCACAGTGAACCTGAATTTGCCGCAGCACCTTCTCGACAACCCTCAATTGCAGATCTTGAATCAGTCATTTGAACATCTTCCTCAGTCCTAATATAGAAAGATTAATTGTACAGCATAACGAAAATCTCCATTAGGAAAAAAAGTTCATGGAGCATCTTTGATTCGGATGCATTTCTACAGCCGCTACTCAATCATACACCCCATGCTGGACACAGTGTTTAAAGTACGAAAATAACTTGATGTTAGGTCATTTGTAGCTATCCCTAACCCTAGTAGGGATGCATGTTACATAAATCAGCATTTTTGCCAGATGCATAAAGAGAGAGAAAAGCGAGAGAAAATGGTGATGGGAGAACCAGAATGTCAGAACTACGTTACAGGCCAAATCAGCAAAGAGAAGAAGCACCTGATTACATATTCTCTGTAGACTGTTCTTGTCTGCATGAAGTAGCAGTAGTCGGAATAAATGTAAAGAGTGGTCAGTCTCCTCAGTCAATAGGTCTCAATCATCTCATGACTGATTGTATAGATTTAATCCTGCATCTATCAAGCCACAAACATCTACACTGCTTGCTTATATCGGTCTTGGTGAGTTAGTGCCTTTAGCAATATGGTCTCCAGATATTTCATCGTTCAACGTGTGGAGATGTTCCTTTTACAACAAAAGACTTCTACAAGCTAAGAAAGATGCTACTGTTAATTGCCATCCAGCTTCCTTAAGCAATTAAAGTTCAAACAGAGAAATATGGTTTTTGATTGTAATAGCAATTTAATCTGGGAAAATATACCACAGAGATTGCTGCCCCAGAAAATGAATGAAACTCCGAAGGAGATGTCAAGAGTCCGTAGATCTTACCCAGTGTTTTCATTTGACGTAACCATACCAGAATTTTCTTTGCGTTCCACAATTGATGAAAATTTGTTCTTGTCCTGGTAAATAGCCATTTCCATTCACAAAAAGGACGATACAAAATGAGTATAAATGTTGTTGAAATTTCGCATGAATAGGAATACAGTAATGTTTAGTAGCTAATCTATCAGAAGATTCTAACGGCATGACAATGTGCTATAGAGAGTAACACCAAAACTTCGACACAAAATTAAACAAAGTTACTTGACTGATCAAGGTTATCGACTACGTTCCCAAATACACTCCTTGCTTTAAACACCAGTAAGCCAGAATAAACACTCTGTTCACATTTTCTTCGTAAGTTCCACTAATTACACTAATTACACGTTGAGAAAGGAGAATTTATGCAATATTATGAGCTTCAGCTGCATGACCAACATTCGTAACGGCAGACATTGTGACCACGTGAACATAGATGTATACGTTAGTTCAATTATAAATAATAGGCATACAACTTATAGTTGAGAACTCATGAGCAGCATTGGCCAAAAATGGACACAAATTAAGAAGTCAGTTCGGTATCTGACCTCCTCATTCATAATTTGAATGGTGTCCTGAATCTTCTGCAGCACAATTGCCAAACCTCCTACTTCCAAGAGCAGTCCCTTTGATATAGCATGTCAAGGAGGTCAGAAATAACAGGTGAAAATAAGAAATAACAATCAGCAGCTAAAGAAAATACCTTTTTCTCTGTAACCAAGTTTTGGATGGCCACATCCTTCTCGAAGAGGGCCTTTTGAAGGTAAGAAGGTCAAATGAAAACAACCGTAACAAATAACTTCAAATAAAGGAACAAATTAAACCCTAACAGACTTCTTAAGATAGATGAACAAATCACATTCTATGATGAATGAAACAGACAGATAGTGGATATCTCTTCCATCTGAGTTTGGCAACCGTTGCTAACTTTTGCAGCTTCCAATTGTTCTTCAAGCTGGGCAATGATTCCATCTTTCCTCTTCAGCTCCTTCTCATCATTTTTAACCTTGTTTTCCAGATAATTAATCTTTTCTGTAAATCATGAAATAGATTTCTTACAACAAAATGCTTGGGATCATAGTTTCGATAAGTGTTGCCATAATAACATAAGGTCAATATTACTTGAATTGGTACAGAGATAATAATGCCATAGCTCAAGAACCCGCTGCTGTACTTATTACAACTCTAACTATCTCTTACACTACCTCTGATTGTCTATAGATTGGCCCTTGGATTTTGAAGCCAGCTTCATTAATAACCAGCATTGAAATATTCAACGGGTTTGGTGAATCGAAGTGCAGAAACTACCTATAAACAACTTCTCATATGCACAGACCTCGTTGACTTTGCTCTTCAAGCTGGATACTGTATGTAGCAAACAAATTTAAAATGGAAGATAATGATGCTCGTGGAATAATAAGTTTTACAGCACTTAATAGATGGCCCCAAAGCAGTTAGTATTCAGAAATACACGTGCCTAATTCCTCTTTGTGCCTGATAAGGCCCTTCACACTATCCATGACTTGCTTGATGGAAAGTGCCTCCTTTTCTATCGAATCAAATAACATAATGTGAGAATTTAGCTTCTCTGACAGCAGAGAAAGCTTTCTATCCCTGGTTTCTATGGAACGCCTCATTTCACAAGTTGACTCCTGCATAATTTAACAAACTTCAGTATAAGTCAATTTTTGGCATATCGGTCCAAGAGATTGAGAAGTAAAATCAAGAAAATTGTCGAAGTTATTTATATAGAATGACAAACATCACCTGGAACTTCCATTCCAATCAGGCTAGACATTGCACCCTCAACATAGCAAGCTCAAATCAAAGTTCGCCGTTACGGATTTGCATTCAGATGAAATCCACTTGTTTCAGACATTTCAATTAGAAGAATTACAGTCTTATAACAACACCGACTGACATAATTATTGAATGTCACGCCGACCATGATGGCTCAACCAGAAACTTCATATTCCCTAGAGTTACAAAGAGCAGTCAAAGTGAAAGTCCGGGTGCTTTCTATGTTATCTTCATCAATTAACATACAACCAAAACAATTTATCTTGCTAACGTTGCCCCTAAGGACATCAACAAGACGGCCAATGAGAGACTAAAAACCATTCTGGAAAATGCCATTTACAATTCCTAGCAATAGTTTCATGCGCAAATCAATCGCATATTACCACATATCGAGCAGCTCTGCTTATTAAGCTCAGTCTCATTCACGCGAAAACTTATTATCAGCGTCAGAGTTGCAATCTTTTGCAAGGAAGGAAGTTTTAACGAGAAATGGAAATGATACAAAAGCGTAGCCAACTGAAGCAAAACCTGGTAAGCATTTATGAAATCATCTCTCGACTGAAGTAAGCTTTGTATAGTCGCCTTGAGCTCTTTTTGCCTGTTCTCGAGCAAAGTGTTGTCGTCCCGAAGATGATTCATCTGTAGAAACCACTTAAGCCAATGACATTAGTTTTTTCTCAGAGAAATCAACCGCGAAAGGTTCTCGAACTTA
Organism: Lenwebbia sp. NSW1173648; assembly: GCA_029784005.1. NCBI lineage: Eukaryota > Viridiplantae > Streptophyta > Magnoliopsida > Myrtales > Myrtaceae > Lenwebbia > Lenwebbia sp. NSW1173648. Next base: position 8,139,579 of record JARCGZ010000011.1, read on the forward strand.
GAAATCAATCCACCTTCCGTTCGATTTTCTGGCGCATCTCAGCGGACGCAGCCAATTCGACTTGCAATTCCTGCAGCTTTCGACCGTGATCCTCGTCATTTTGCTTTTGTTTCTGCATTGGAGCATCGAAATGAAATTCCAGACGAAGGACCAGGGAATCGATTCGAAGGCTGGACTTACAGTCGGACCTGAATCAGTGCGTGGAGTTGCTCGGTGGCTGATCGCTCCCTCTCCTGTAGATGTTCGAAGTCGATTCGAGTCAGGGAGAGAGAGAGATGAAGATTATCGGAAGAAATTGCAAACTTTACCCTGAGATCGCGAACTTCGGTGACTAGGGCTCGCAGCTGGAGCTTGAACCTGGACAGTTTAAGCACCTCCATTTTCCCTCCAAAACTGTCCACCGACCCAAGGGACCTCAGAAGAAAGCGAAGCCAGACCTCGACTCCAAAACGACCCCGTTCTAAGAACGGCCTTCTCTATGCTTTCGCGGTTTGACACAAGGCAAAAGACTTCGAACATGACGCCGCATGAATACGTTTGAGACACATGTATTCATTTGAAATAAAATATTAACAGGAATTACTATAAATTCGAAACGAGAATACGACACGCACTAACACGAATTGTTCACTACTTACGTAGAATCCATCACTTCATTCTATACACCGATTAATGAAGTACATAGTCTACTGACCCAAAAAAAATGTACTACATAGTCTTGGAAAGGGACCAAATTGTTTTTTGGGAAAATTTCAAAAAAGGGCCTCAAGTGCCTTCATTTTCTTAAATAAAGGCTTGAAATGGACATTGTTTCAAATAATGGCCTAAAATGCTCTCGTTGTGTCAAAAAAAGGGCCTGAAGTGCACATTGTTTCAAATAAGGGCCTAAAGTGACTGTATTAGTCTCGAAAAAGGGTCTAAGTCACTTTAGTTGGGGGCATTTTGATCATTTACTATTTTATTTTATTTTTCCTTTTTCTATTTTTTAAGAGATTTTGAAAAAAAAAAACAAAAAGTAAAAAAAAAAAAAAAACACAGGCAGGGGGAGGTCAGTCCTCCTGCCTGTGACTTTGCCTTTTTTAATACATTTTGTTTTTCTTTTTAAAAATTTTAATTTAATAAAAAACTAGATTAAATTTACATTTTGGCAAAAAAATGCCCTTGATCGGCAGGAAAATTTGGCCAGCCGACGAGATCAGGCCCTTATTTGAAACAAATTTCACTTCAGACCCTTATTTGAAAAAATGAAAGCACTTGGGGCTCTTTTTTGGAATTTTCCCTAGTTTTTTTGCAAAAAAATCATAAACCTTTTGCACTTTTGTCAATTTAATCCTAAACTTTTCCCTTTTGCCAATTCAGTTCTATTGATCGGAAATTGCTGATGTGGACGTCGGCCTTCCTACGTGGCATCGCCGACACTAACGTGGACAATTTCTAATTATATCTTTTTGAATATTTTTATTTATTTATTTATTTTCCTTTTTCTTTTTTTCTTTTTTCCTCCTTCGTCAGGCGAGGGCCGCCCTCGCCGAATCGCCAACGTCTAGCGAGGGCAGCCCTCGCCGGTGTCTAGCGAGGTTTGAGCTCGCTAGGGGCCAACCGGCAGGGGTTGCTTGAGGCTGATGAGGGCTGCTCTCGCCCAATCCAGCAAGGGCGGCTCCCGCTTGGCATGGGGGGAAAAAGAAAGGAAAAAGAAAAACATAAATAAATAAAAATATTTGAAAATATTAAAATATTATTAAAAATTATCCATATCAGCGCCGGCAGTGCCACGTAAGATGGCTGACATTCACGTCAGTAATTTCTGGCCAATATGACTGAATTGGTAAAAAGTGAAAAGGTTTAAGACTGAATTGGTAAAGTGCAAAAGATATAGGATTTTTTTACAATTTTTCCTAGTTTTTTCCTAAGCAAGCCCCCGCATGGCGATTTTCTAACAATGTCAACTTCACATCGGCAAAACCCATCATTGTAGATGTTTAATGACGATGAGGTGCACCTTCTAAAAGATTAAAAAAAAAACTATTTTAAGCAAAATCCATCATATTTAAGATTCAGTTGTTTACCCGCTCGAGACTTGTAAAGTTATTAGATTGGAACTTTGAACTTCTACATTTGAGCAGCCGTCGCTCACCCAACATAAAAAACGTCGTAGTAATGTAAAGTTTCCCTTCGACCAAAAAAAAATGTAAAGTTTCCCATATGTACTCGCGGGTGCAGAGAGCGCTTTTTTCGCCAATTGGTCATGATGAGGTGCTACATAACGAATGTCATGATCATCGAGCTTAATTATGGGTTGCATCGAAGTGTCCTGGAAGAGACATTGCGATGTTTCAGCCTTGTTTTTCCAGCAGACAAGGTCGTGGTGGGGTGCTACATAACGAATGTCATGATCATCGAGCTTAATTATAGGTTGCATCGAAGTGTCCTGGAAGAGACATTGCGATGTTTCAGCCTTGTTTTTCCAGCAGACAAGGTTGACAGCTCATCTTTCAACAAAAAGCATGAACGAGAAGATTCCAGATCTGTAAGGGGGCAAAGCCCCACCGGGCGTCTGAAATCTTCTCATGATTGGTTTCTTGGAGGGTCCCACGTAGATAAGATTGGAGCGCGGTGCTTATTCCAACTCATTTAATCTATTTTCTGTTTCACCGAAAATAAACGATTTTCAAAATATTTTCTTAAAAATTATCGCTTGAAATAATTATTCAATTAAAAATATTCTCATTATCAATAACAATTTGTGTCTAAATAATTTCCTGGACAATGAAAATATTTTTTATTCATTTATTTTTGTAAGCGATACAAGAGATCATTTTTAGAATAATGTTTTTCTAATCGTTCATTTTCTATTAAATAGACGGACCCTAAATATGTAACAAGTGATGGGATAAATCGCACACCATGACTCTTGCACCACTCTAATTACTATTTGTGGTGATCCGTCCCGATTCACATGGATTAAATCCTCCAAAAGGGACAGTTTAGTCGTGACAATATACATCGCTCGTTATTACCTCTCTCGGTCCTTGGGAGACTTGTCCCGTTAAATATTTAGGGTTAATATCACGAAAAAATCCAAATTGACGCACCTGTCATAAATTTACTTCAAACTAATTTTTTTACCACAAAAAATATCAAACTGATACACTTGTGACAAATATACCCTCTGTTAATTTTTGTTAAATTTTATAGTCAAATTACTGAGTTGAATGGCATGTGGCAATTGACAGATATACCAGTTTGGAGTTTTTACCATATGTTTGTCAAATGCGTATCAGTTTGGAGTTTTCATGGTATGAACCCGATTTAACGAAATAAACAAATGGTAAATTTGTCACATGTATACTAGTCTGGGATTTTTTATAGTCAAAAAATTAATGTGAGAAAAATTTATCGTATATATACCAGTTTGGTCTTTTTTTTCTAGTCAAAATAATAGTTTAAGTATTTACACTGTCATGCTTGCTGCGAAATAAACACGTTTACTAATGTTTACGACTCTAGAGTACAAAACAGTGGCACACCACCGACATCTCTTTTTATGGGACACGACATGTTTATTTTATAGTATTAGCACTAACACTTCCGTACTATGTAAACACATAATGTACCCTAATAGGTTAACTACTTATCAATTTTCTTTTGGGAAATTCCATGATCCGGTATAGAAAAATACGAGATCGGTCTTCTTCAGTACGAGAGAATGGGCGGATTGTGGTGCTACCATTCCTTTGGGATACCTTTCGACTTCAGTAAAAGCTCTTCCCCCCCATTCCCAGTCGCATCTGTTCTATTCAGCAAATCCCTACTCCCACTCTATCATTGGAGCGATTAGGCCTTTTCTAATGTCCTTTTAAGGCACCAAGACCGAGATCACTATTCCTTATTGCCGAACGATAGATCTCAGTATCTGCCACACGGTAACCTTGAAGCACGATGGACCCACTGTCGAGTGATTTTGAAAATCAATATTTAAGAAAAAATTATCAACTATAGAATTGACAACGTTTCTATTGATTAAGGAAAGTTATGACATATGGGGATGGTTATTTACAAAGCCCTCTAATTTACAAACTACACAGGGATTTTGCGTTGTTGAGGTAACTTACTAAGTTAAATAGAAATAAAGAAAGATAGTTTTAGGGTGTTTTATGATTTCTCCTCAAAAGCTACAAACGCTGAGATATTCATCTGCTTTGATTTGTAAACTATTGAATGTGAATGAGGGTTATCTACTGGTTATTTTCAAGGACTTGCTTGAGAATTATAATTACAGAGCACAGTTACTAAGTGTACGTGCCATAACTTACAACAATTCGACATATATTGCTAGGGGCCGTTCGACGACCCAATTAAGTGGTGGAAATATAAAGATTCGGCACTTAATAGATTGTTTGACAATCACAACAACAATGGCTTAAAAGTTTATATTAACTAAAAAACTCATTTAATGGGATAAGTAAGGAATATGGAGAATTACCAAAAAAGTCTTAAATTTATTGTAATTGTGTCAATTTAATTCTAAATCTTTTTTTTTTGTCAACTGAGTTTAAGTTTTTGCATTTGTGACAATTCAATCCATCCGACCAATTGTGGCGGGGAATCGCCGATGTGGCGCGACCGACGCTGACGTCTGCAAATTTTAATGATATTCTATTGTTTTCTCTATGCTTTTTTTTTAATATATAGTTTGTACTTAGTCCACCCAAAACATACGGCGAGATCGACCTCGACTCATGCCAAAACTTGATCGAACTCGATGAGGATCGCATATAATAGGACAAGTCCCTGTGCAAATTGAGGGAAGGCAAGTGAATTAGTAATTACCATTTCAAGAAATTTTCCACGTGCCACTTTAAAAGTGATGTTTAAATGATTGACAGAGAAATCGCCTCAAGTTACACATTTTACACGTGAAGAATATGCAATGTTTCCAAGACGATACCGGTGTTTGAGGTCGTGACGCCAACGCAAGCACGTGCTCTATGACTTTCGTCTTCTCCATTTATATACAAAGGGATTTTTAGAAAGAGGACGCAAATGAGAATCCTGAGAGTCTATGAATTCTATTGGATATTATCAAAAACGAAAGGGAGAAAATAAATGGTTTCTATACCACTTCTCATATTAGTTTCTTACCAACTTTTATTTTTCTTTATTTTTTAACAAAATAATCAACATTGTTTAACTCCAACTTAAATTAACCTCATGTACGAAACTGCTAAAGCTGTTATCAACTTTTCTCCAATTAAGTTACCAACTAGTTGGCTACTAACCGTCATTTGGAGTTAGGGATAATGTCACAAATGGTTCCTGAACTTTGACCCAATATGTAATATAATCCATAAACTTTAAATTTAACCAATATGGTCCATAAATTTTAGTCCAATGTGTAATGTGGTCCCTAAATTTTTAATTTGACTAATATAATTCATGAACTTTTGGAACATGCTCGACTTAGTCCCCGGACTATATGAAGATGTTCAATGTAGTCCTTCCATTTATTAAAGTCCGGAGACTAAGTCGAACATGTTCCAAAAGATTGGGGACCACATCGAACAAATTAAAATTTCAAGGACCACATTGTATATTGGGCTAAAGTTCAGGAACCATATTGATCAAATTAAAAGTTTAGAGACTACATTACACATTGGGCTAAATTTTATGGACCATTTGTGTCGTTTTCCCTTTGAACTGCTTACCCACATGCATTTGTGCTTTTATTTTTATTTACCAGCTTCTCTTTTCGAGGGGATGAGATTAATCAAGCAATCGCCAATTTTTTTTTACACTCACCAGCTCTTTTATAAATCTATCAGCATGTAAAACCTCAGTTTTTTTAGAAGGCCACGGTAGAGCATCAATCAAAAGCTAATAGAATACCTTCTAGATGGTTGGTGTAATGCTAAAGGGGTCAACATATTTTACTAGGTCATTAGACGGACTTGCCAACCTTCAAATCTTCGAATCAAGGCAGTGCAAAAAGGCAATGACTCAAATCGAACATTCCATAGCAGATATAAAACTCTATAGTAACGTCCAGGTGGGATTGCTAGTGCTGGTCGCCCTTCCTCACCCTTTTCAATTATCAGAACAGACAAAAAAAAAAAAGGCTAGTAGATGCCTTATGACGCTTGAACTTCGCTAGCAAAAGTGAATATGCTCGCGTTTCAATGAAGTGACGAGACATTCGTTTTATGTTCTTATTTTGTACAATCGCCTCAGATGCGTTAACTTTTTTGCTTTTCTAGTTGATTCCTTAGCCTCCGATCAACGCAAGAAACATATACATGAAAAATTGCATAAAGTTGCGTAGACTATAAAATTTAGAAGTCTCTCGCGTACTAAGTACATATGAAAATCCCATAAACCTTTCGAAAAAGCACAAATTTACCCTTCTCATATCGTAATAAACAAGGATATCAAGTACGTCGGTCGGCCATGACATCGATGGGCCGAAACAGCGAACGGGAAGCCTGTTGCCGCTATTGAACTCGCTGTGCACATCAAAGTACATACATTTCTATGTTCCAAATCTCCTCGTAGCGATCGATGAGCGTAGCTTTGGAACCATGTGGCCGCTAGGCGTCCACGGCGCGGAACGATACAAGATGGGAATCGAATCGGAGCTGCCGTGAGGGCACTGGAACCAGGAATTTCGACGCGGATGGATCGATTCCATTTTCGAATTCGTGCACGAGCCGAATGTGGAGTTACCCTGTGGAGCAAAAGAGCGAGGGTGGTCTTTCAAACTGACTCGTACTTGCCTAACCAAAACTGGACTTCCAATTGGCAACGGAACAAACAAAAGTCAGGGCCTCCCAATACCGATCGCGACAGACGGGCACTTCTGGCACTGCATTTATCACTGTGGGATCTTGGGTGGGGCCCACCTCTCGCCCCGGACGTGGGTCCGTACGGGTCCGGTCGATAGGATCCGTTGGATCATGTGCTCTTTGAAAATTGATGGCTGGGATTGCGAAGAGCTGTGTGGCCCGCGCGAGTGTTTTCTGCGCAGTTGTGGGCTTCTGATTGGGCGACTGTCCTTCTTTCTCTTTACTTTTCTGACTGTGATGGAGATTGGGAAGGGACCGGATTTGGCATTGCCAGCTACGTATGCTCTCTGGTTGATGGTTCAGAGAATAAAAACTCGGGAGACAGAGATTGGAAATGGAATTGACATAGTACAGAAGGAAGCGGGTCTTAGGGGCCCCAGCGGTTATCCAATTTACAGCTTTGATCCCGAAGGCGGCCTCGTTCCATGATGCCGATACGCGTGACGACGACTCACCTCCAATGTTAAATCACGTGAGTTCTATTTGAAATTCATGGAACAGGCCTCATCCAACGGTGTATACGAGTTTTAAGTGCAGCCAAGGAGTTTTTCTTAAAATAGGAAAAAAATATTGCATGGAGTCGGGTCCATCGAACCAAGTCTATCCTAATCATTGATCATTTGTACTGAAAATAACGGTTTAGATGAACTCATTCGGACTTGAGGCTATTTGCACTGGCCACGTGTAAGTCATTCGATCAAATCGTAATCAATTTGAGGATTAGGGTGATTTGGGAATTTGCGATCCTTTTAGCTTTTACTCGGGCAGTGGTAAGAATTCCCAAGGTTGATAGCCGGTTACGGACATTAAGGGTGAGCGATTTCAGGTTCCGTACAGGTTCCACCTGAAATTTGAAACCTACCCATCACCTCATTTTTTGGAATCTAAAACATACCATGCATACCTTAGAACCTGGAACCTACGCCTATCACAAGTTCAAGAGTCTGTATAAATTTCACATGTATTCTTACTTGAACAATTGCAGTGAATTATCACCTTTAATAACCACAATTTGTCTCTACAATCCATTAACCATAACTCATACTTAGACACGCAAATAAATATTAAAATTTTTCTTTGGTTCTAGATTATACACTTATCATCGGACCCATGAAATTCCGCAGGATAATGCGAAAAGATATACCAAGAAAAATACAAAAACTTGTTACATGTTACATTATAGGTTCTACCTACCTGGAATCTGAAGTCTACCCGTCGGAACGGATTCTCCAATATTTAGAATCTGAAATCTGCCATGCATACCTTAAAATCTGAAACCGAACAAATTCTCTAGGTTTTACCATGAAATCATGCTCATTCTCAACAGACACGGTTCGCAATCGTCACACGAAAATATGTGATGTGTTTTATACGCCAATATTGTTAGACTCTAGCTTTGGCTCGACAGTTAAGACCCCCGAGCCTCTGGACCAAAAAGTACGCAGTAGATAAAGAAAAAACCCGCTAATCATAAGCCAGCTCAAGCTAACAACACAAAAGGTAATCTCATCAGTCCAATGTCATAACAATGATGGACCTCAAGATCTTAAGTCAATCCGCAAAGACAATCTCAGTCTACCGACCTCTATGCAAAATCCAGTGGACCGTTCTGTGATTATAGGCTTTAAAGAAATGGAATCGCGTATCGTCATCAGAAAAGCATTGACCATCGGGACCTAAAACCTTGAAAGCCGGAACAAATAGCACCGTTAAGATACGGCCCAAATTCTCGCGAGACGATTAAATGAAGCTCTCTTCGTCCAGCTGGTGTTCCTTTCTGTACGTTGGGTTCATGTACTTGCCGCAGCTCGCGAGAGGTACGGAGGGGCCCCCACGCTCGCAGGACTCAACAACGACGGATCTTAAACTGCCGTTGTTGACCGCATCACATCCCGTCGCCATACGCCCATCGGACGGTCTAGAAGTGAGGCAATAGGTATTTTCCTCGCACCACGAGAGATTTTCATTGGTTGAAAGATTTTGGGATAATTACATAAATAATCCATAAACTTTGATTCAATGTATAATGTGATTCATGAACTTTTAATATATTCAATATGACATCTGAATTTTATTCTACATTAATTTATTAATATAGTCTCTAAAATATATGAAAATTTTTAATGTGTTCCTTAAACTTGAATTAATAGAATGACAAATTGAATAATTTCATATAGTTTATGGAATAAATTTAACATGCACCATAAGTTCAGGAACTACATCAAACAAATTTAAAACTCATGGACGACATTGCACGTTGGGCTAAAGTTCATGAACTACGTTGAACTAATTAAAACTTCATGAATTGCATTGCATATTGGGCCAAAGTTAATGGACAGTTGTGCCATATTTCCTAAAATTTTCGACCTGAATCTTAATCATTCGCCCATCAGCACCATAGCCGTGAGCAGCTATGTTTGAGGAAAAAGCCATCATCCTTAATTAAGGAATAATGTGGTGTAAAAATTTCACGAAAGCCTTGCAGTTTTGCAAGACTCGATATGAGTCCACTGATTTTCCATATGTGAATAGCTTAATTCGGTAAAATGAAAATCCATGTGGTGTGTTTGAAAACACATGGTAACTAAGTCATGTCCTACTTCAATTAAAATGTGTCAAAATATGTGTATTTGCCAACACGATATAAAGTTCCAATGCGATAAAATCTCATAACTACCATGAAAATATGGAAAAGTCTAAATAAGGGTCCGAAGTGCCATTCTCAAATAAGGGCCTGAATGACATAATAAGTTCAAATAAGGACCCGAAGTGGCTATGAATGTTTCAAATAAGGGCCAAACCTCATCAACCGGCTAAATATTCCGGCCAATCACGGGCATTTTCGTCAAAATACAATTTTAACCAATTTTTTAGTTTAATTAAATTAAAAGTTTTAAAAAGCTAAATGTTAAAACAAAACAAAAAAGGAAATACAGGCGGGAGGGCTGCCTTCCTGCCTGTGGCCGGCTAGAGGAGAGGGTTGACTGTGTTTTTTTATTTATTTAAATTTTTTAGTTTTTTAAATTTTTATAACAAACATAAAAAGGAAAAAACAAAGAAAAAAAATAAAAAAAATAAGAAGCAAATGATGAAAATGCCCCTAACCAATCGGTGAGTTAGACTATTTTTTTAGACTGATATTGTTACTTCATGCCCTAATTTGAAATAATGTCCACTTCAACCCCTTATTTGATAAAATGATGGCACTTTAGGCTCTTATTTTTTTTATATCAGAAATGCCCTTATTTGAAATAAAGTCAATTTCAATCTCTTATTTAAAGTAAAATCTATTTCATGCCCTTATTCGAAAAAATGAGGACACTTCGGGTCATTATTTTAAAATTACCCATGAAAATATGAATGATGTTAAATAGTTGTATAGCCATTAATCAAGCACGTGGAGATCCCTATCATATTTATAAGTGAGATTTTTTATGTTCAAAATAGTTAACGCGGGTATTACAAATATCACGAGAACAATAGTTGGGAATTGTACCTTTTTCTTACTCGGTTACTTAGGACGCGCATAGCAACACTTCTGCTTCAGAAATCAATTTATGGCTAGAAGTTGATTTTGATCAGAGAAATTCGTTTGGTAACGACTGAAAATTTCTACTTCTGAAACATTATCAACACAAAATTTTCTACGAAAATTATTGTCGGCGGCTGAAAAATTTCTACTTCATTTTTAAACTTTTAAATTTTCTTTAAAAAGTAAATTTTATTATTAAAAAATATTATTTACTTTTTTAAAATAAAAAAAATATTATTTATTTTTTACTCTGGCTGCTTGAGACGGCGACTCGGCGGAGGTTGGCAGTAGACTGCGGCAGCGGTCGGTGGAGGTCGGCGGTGGGCAGTGGACAATGGTCGGCGGTTGGCGGTGGTCGCGAGCGGCAATGGGCGAAGGTCGGTGGTGGTTGGCGGTGGATAGCGATGGTCGCGAGCGGCGGCTGGCGGAGGTCTAGGGTGAGTGGTGATGGGCAATGGTCGGCGGTTGGCGGTGGTCGCAAGCGACAATGTGCCGTGGCCGGTGGAGGTCGGTGATGGGCGACGACCGGCGGTGGTCGGCGGGGGGCAGTGGCCGGTGGAGGTCGATGATGGGGGACGATCGACGATGGTCGGCAGAGGTTGGTGGAGGCGGGCATGGTCGAAAAGAGGGTGAGAGCGTAATGAAATAAAGGTGAGGCGAGAAGTATTTCTTTGAGTTTTTTTTTTTTGGTCCAAGAAGTACTTCTTGAGTTGAGGAGCAATTTTTTTTAACTTCTCAAATTGGGGGGAAAACAACTTCAGAAGTAAAATTTTTTACCAAACTGATTTCTGCTTCAGAAGTTCTATTACCAAGCAGATTTCTACTCCAGAAGCATTTCTGGTGCAGAAATGCTTCTGAAGCAAAAATTCATTTTCAGAAGTGTTACGATGCGCACCCTTGACAACTGTTAAAAGGCATTTGTTGACAAAATCCATTTTCGAAAGGCTCTTTACTCTTTTGTATATCCATCTAATCCGTGCATGAAAAAAATTAAAACCGCTTCCAATATGAAAATAAGGATCCCAGACATATATTTAACGTCTCCGTCAGCGTCGCCGTCTGGCGTTGGAGCGATGGACCCCTCCGAGAAAACCTCACCGTGGGAAGTGACTTGCGTGCGCGACTCCCGAGGCCACTGTCCCTTCAAAAGTACCAGTACTACTAATACCGTCCCAGAGTGGCCAGCCAAACACAGAGAGAAAATCTCGCACCACCCAAAAGTGGGAGAAGCAGAACACCCAATGCGCTCCGCTGTGCACCGATCCCCACCGTCCGAGGAGATCACCCTGTTCACATTCACTCTCTCACTTCACTGACCGGCGACCGCCCCACTCTCTCTCATTGGCGTGGCATGCTCTCTCGTCATTCCGTGCTTCGAACATATCTGAGGCCAGTGGCGTTGCGATATTCTTTACCGCGAGAAGTGCGAGGATCGATTGCAGATTCATTCACGGTGGGAAGCTCGCTGGGGCTCGAACTTGAAGCCAGGGAGCTCCTTCCTGTGGCGGCGATGGATCCACCCGCCACGATGATCAACGGCGGGGCCTTCCCCAGTGGCGACGCGGTTCCGTACAACCTGGCGGACATCTGGCAGCTGCCGGCCGGCGGAGGGTTGGGGCTCGGGATGCCTCCTCCGGCGGTGCGGAGCATCGGCCAGTTCCTGAACGGCCGCAACGGCGCGAATCTCGAGGCCTCCGGGCGTGAGCCGGTGAGTGCGGAGGCCAGATGTGGCGGCGGCGGCGGTTCTAGAAAGCGGCGGGACGCGGAGGACGAATCGGCGGCTAGGAGCGTCTCCACCAGCAATGGCGTGGTATTCACTCAATCTGGGCACTTGGTTTCCAATCGATCTGTATCGGCGTTGACACGTACACAGCTGGTTTTGATTTGTTCAAATGCATTGACTTTCTTTCCTCTGTGGTCATACTCATCACGTGCCAATTTGCATCATGAAAAATAAGGGACTGTTGTGGGTGATATAGTTTCTTTGATCGAATCCAGTTTTTAGTCGTTAAATAAAATATATTCCTGTAGAAACTGTGATCTAGCTATGTTATCAGGGAAAGCGGAGAGCGATTGATTTTGTGTCACCTAGAGAAACGACTTACAAGCCGAAACTACTGATTGAATTCCACTCAAAAGTGTACAACCTCTGATTGGCGAAGCTAAAAAAGTAAGTCCAAATCAGTTTCTTGATGTGAATACTCACTGTTCTTCTGTTCTATGAACGAAGCTGAACTGCGTGGATGGCGGTAAACGGGTTAAAACTTCCGGATGCGAAGACGATAGTGGAGATACCAAAGCAGAAGGAGCGCCCAGCTCGGCCAAACCTACGGAAGAAAGTAAGCCGCAGCCAGAGCCTCCCAAGCAAGACTACATTCATGTGCGAGCCCGAAGAGGCCAAGCCACCGATAGCCACAGCTTAGCCGAAAGAGTAACATCTTTTCCCCTAAAATAACCCGTTCACACGTAGTCGGAAAATTGGAGATTATGCGATTGAAATGACGAAAAATGATTTCTCTTTGCCGATGCGATTATGTAGAGATGCATGTTATATACGTAAAATATGTAGTGTACAGCATAGGGACTAGAACTTTTACTGATTGAAGCAAGTGACGGTGGACAGGCCAGAAGAGAAAAGATAAGCGAGAGGATGAAAATTCTTCAGGATCTAGTGCCTGGATGTAACAAGGTATGGATTTTGCAATCCTTCTATATACATAATAGCCAATCTCGTGTGGCCTAACATACTGAAGTCTAAATGTGATGCCTGGTTTCTATTCATGCTTTCTTGGGTGAACAACCGTTAGGTAATTGGCAAAGCGCTGGTTCTTGATGAGATTATCAATTACATCCAATCGCTACAACATCAGGTTGAGGTATGCATCCTTCGCTTTATTGCTGGCCTGTTACATGACAGATCAATTTCCTTCTAATATGGACTTTGAGTGCTGCAAAAATTACTGATATTGCAGTTCCTGTCAATGAAACTCGAGGCTGTTAATTCAAGAATGAACCCCCAGATTGAAGTATTTTCTTCTAAAGAAGTAAGTCCAAGTCATTTTGCTCTTCGAAAGCACTTTTTCAATACACTTCAGATTGCTTCTAGTTGTAGCTTCACCGAGAAACTTTCAGTAGGGAAACTTGCGAAGTTAAACCACAGTAATCTGATAAAGAAGAAGTCTTCTTGTCGTAACTTGCAGAACTGGACTTGTTACTATATTCGTAAATAACCCGCTTAGCAAGATCTGGGGACAATAGTAGCTGCTCATCCTTAGCTTTTTCATTCAATCAAACGGACTTAATCTTCTCTTCTATCTCTTGGAAAGAGCTCTAATGGTTCTCACGGTACGAGGGTCTGTTTTCTCATACATACAGATGCTGCTCAACTTCCATTTCACTATTTGTTTGGTGTTGACACATGCTTCAGCTGTCAATTAGTTGCCACTAAAATTAAAAGACTTCTTAGTTCCTCATCGACGATCTTTCTTAATGGGAAATTTTACTAAAAAGTAGGCATCAGTTCATTAACAATTAGTGCTCGGTTTAGGAGAAGGGGATATACTTGAAACAAGTCAAAGTAATTAGATATTGGCTTTCTGCTGTTTTTCAATTCTCATATAACCTTACGTGCTTTCAGTTTGGTCAACAGCCGTATGATACTGGCGGTATGCCTTTCGGTTCACAAGCTCCCAGAGAATACGGCCGTGGTTCCTCGCCGGAATGGTTACATATGCAGGTTGGTGGTGGCTTCGACAGGACAATTTGATCTGTGATATCCACTTCTACTAGGAATAAGAGTATAAGAAGCAAAGCTTCATCTCAATTCTTCGTTAGGTTGAAAAAAATATATATCTCCCGTGTGTCAATGGATAGAAAAAGACGGTAGATCTCCATCTTCAAAATCGCCCCTTTAGCTGTGATTGCTGTCTAATAAGACTGAAGAAGTTAGTATTCTGGCACCGGCATTGATCTTCTAAATTAATTCTTTTTATCCAGCTTTCTTAGACTTCCAATTCTCCCACCACACTGATATGCAAATGGGCTGCCTGTAATGAATATCGTTAACTATAGTGACATTCCTACTGCTTTACATCTTGTTAGAAGCCCTCTTATAGCAATTTTTCCACGTGGTGAATGAAGAAGCTCTGTAACGAGATCGAATCCCTCTGAGTGCCTGCATGCTGTTAAATCCCAACACAATTTTCGGAGCAGCGAGTGAAGCGAGTTTTTTCTACTCTTGGCAATGAGCTGCACTATTCGTCGAGTTTACGGCATGGGCTAGAGTCTGGATTCCCAATTTTGGGAAACTTATCATTGCTCTGCTTTATGTGGCACAAGATAGCCACTCCCTTGCCACTGCCTATGAAGTTTACACTGCAGTCCTTTAAACTTGAGCATCCAGAATGCTTAAAAACCTTGCCCAGGATTGTGCGGATGTGTCTGTTTGGCCGAAATCTGGTGCTAAAATGGGGTCACGTCCTCTCCGATTGTTTCGTAAAAGATCAAGTGGCGCTTCCCGAACGAAATCAGCTCATAGAAAGACTCAGAATCGCAAATCCACGGTTTTATGCACCTCACGAGAATCTGCAAACCAAGCACCCTCTGAAATGAACTCGGTATTAGAGAGCTCTAACTGTCTGTTAACGCGACAAATCTCCAGGGTTTACGCAAGAACAAATCTCACCTGCTTATTTTTGGAGCGAGACTACCTGTATTTTCCACGCCTACAATCTTGTCGTGCTCCAAGGAATGCTATGGGAAATGCTAGCGAGGTGGTGTTTCGCGAAAGCGCAATCGAAACCACTTCTCTTCCGCAAGTACAATGAAGATTAGTTTCTCCTGCTCCTCACAACGGGTCCTGGCCCTCTAGTCAGTACTCAAGACTCGAGAGTGCGGTACTGCCAGCGAGGATCCTAAAACAAAGAAGTGCCACGGGCAGGTGAGAAGGAGAGGCAACTCAAGTACGCTATATATTCGACCCCCCCCCCAAAAAAAAAGTACGCTATATTTCTCTTCTATGAATGTGTAACATTAGATCTGGGGCTCTTACGTCACACAATCTCTTGTCCGACATACATCCAACGACAATTGAATCGCTATACCAGCGTGAGGTGGTCCTATAAATTCAGCTTTTATGAATGGGACTTTTCGACTTAAAGCTTTCGGGCCACTGGGTGTTGTGGTCCAGACGGGACCTTAAGCTCGGGGTTGATCCCGGCGGGATAAGGCAATTAAAGCTTGGGCGGCGTACTTCAAGATTGGGTCTACGCTCATGCAAGCTCGTTTGCATCAAATTGTTCAGTCTTAAAATGCTGCTGCTGCTGCGATACACACCCGGGATGAGGGGAAGGTTTGAGGTCAGATCAAGGATGAACCCTCCGTGGCTTTAGGAGGTTCTACTAGTACTAGGTACCATACTTGATTGTGGGCCTTGGTCTCTATAATCGAGTAGTGGGCGAGTTCCGAGTTAATCTGGGATTTCGGTCTTTTTCGACTTGTCCGAGGTCCGGCTAATGGACCCTTGCAACCGGGCCCGTCGACCCGTCCTTGCTTGTCTCCCGCCATTTCAGACCGGGCTTAGTCACCTTTAGGCTAAATCACTGACGTGGGCCGAGCCCCACTCTGTAAGCCGAATGCTTGTTCCCAGCTCCGTTTGCTTTCATATAAACGACAGGAGGAGGAAGTCCCGTGGAAACCACGTCGTTTTTTCGGCATTAATTCCAACGAAGAAGAAGACTCTTCTTTGACGCCTTTTTGGTTTTGGGCCGTTCAGCGAACTCCCTTCAACGCCCAATACCAACCGCCCCACGACCCCCCACGTCCCCCTCACGCGCGTCCGCTGCACCTGACCGACGTTCTCGTCACACGCGTGCTGTCGCGCGTAAACAGGAACTCCAGCTCTTGATAATGAAAATGAAAGGGCAAAACGAAATAACCAATTAACAATTACGCGGTTTTAGGATTCGGAAGGGAACCGAATCGATTAAGAATAATAGGGCGAGGCGAAATTTTAAAATTGACGGTAAAAAAGAATTATTTGAGAGGGTTCTAACGAGAACGAAATCGAGGAAGAGAGTGAAAAAAAGGAAAAAGGAGAAGAAGAATCAAGTCAAATCAGAATAAGGGAGAGAGAGTTCAGCTCTGGTTTTGGATAGTTAATTTTTTTGTTTTCCCTGTGCGTGCGGGTATATGCTCGCTGCGTTCCTCTGTTTCATCGTCGCGAGTTTGTGTTGGGGGAAGAGCTTTGATTCGCTGGAGCTTCGTGGATCGAGCGATTCGTTGAGGGAGGAGGAAGATGAACGGATGGGAGAGGGTGAAGTCGTCGAAATCCAGATTTGGCCGCCACTCGCACATCAGCAGCGACGACCGCGCGCCGTGGTCGCGGACGGTCCGGCTCGGCCGCGTCCAGCCTCAGGCGCCGACTTACCGCACCATCTACTGCAACGATCGCGAGGCCAATCTGCCGGTGAAATTCAAGGTCAGTCGCATTTCGTTTCGTTTCGTTTCGTTTCTTTCCGATCCGTCCATGTTAGGTCGCGAGATTTGTGAGGTGAAAGTGTTGCGATGAGGAAATTCGTTTGGTGGAGAGGTCGCAGGAGAGGGTCGGAAATGGAGCTCGAGTGTACTGAGTTTTTTTTTTTTTGGTCATAGAGTGTACTGAGTTTGAAGCCTTCGATTTTGTTTAGTTTTGTTTCCTTTTCTCCTGTCCAAATATTGCGGAGCGTGGATGAGTCGGCCTGTCATGGATGAAGATGTGCTGTGGATTTTGTCCAGTTGTGATGTGAAAATACGCTTTTCTGAGGTTTCAGTGATGAGTAATTTGGTTCCTCTCGAGGTGATGATGAGTCTTTGCTGCACTTAATACTGTAGAGCGTGATTTCGTACGAGTTGGTGCTGTTGTATGGTGTACTGGTGAATGGTGTAGATAAAGCCATTGGTGTAGCTGTTGAACTGAAATGTGATAATGCCGGGCTCACGTGAAGGAAATTATTCTGGGAAGCAACTGCTCTGTTGATATGCTCCCGCAGTTTGAACCATGTGAATTTTAATCTTCCGGCTGGGCAAAAAATTAAATGTTCAAAATTGGATTTGTGATGAGTATCATCTGAGACAGAGTCATTTAACATATATGAAAAGCTGATCACTGGTTTGGTTTAATGTACTTGTCGTTCCTCGAACTTTGTTTCTGTTATCCATGATTGTGGGCAAGCCTTCTGTTGTTACTGGTTTTTTTTGTGTCAGTAGCCTTCTGTTGTTTGAGAAGCTGGACAATCAGTGAGTTTGTTCTTTTTTTCTTTTGATAAACTAGTAGACAAGTAATTTGCATAATGTTTACTTGTTCATCCCGCCAGAGGCCTTGTTGCCATAACTGCAAATAATGTGCATGTTCGGTCATTTGGCAGTATAAAGAATCCTCTATATTTCTATGCCTACCTGCACAAACATGTAATTATAGGAAATCATAAACTCTTAAGATGGTCTTGATGGTTCCCATCCATGCTGAAGCTGTTGGAATTCTCATCAGTAACCTAAACTGCATTTTTATTGGCTTTTTATACCCAATCGACTGCATCACCTTAACTGCATTTTTGTTGGCCTCTTATGAGCTGAGAAACACTGCACAGTTTGATGACCCCACTTGTAATCACCTTAACTGCATTTTTGTTGCCCTCTTATGAGCTGAGAAAAGCCACACAGCGTGATGACCCCACTTTGGAATGCATTTGAAAGCTCGGAAATCTTACAAACTCATATGCACCTATGATTTCCTTCAGTTCCTTGAGTAAACTCTTATTTTGAAAATATTTCACTTGATGATACTTCTTTCACTTTAGATTAGTTTAATCCCCACGAAAGTTTAATTTTCTTGGCAATTTCACAGTGGACCCAAATAAAGAAGCTGTACTTTGATGAACAAGTTGTTACTTTAATTTCATTATAGAAGCACTGAAACCTGCTCTAGCTTTTTTTTTTTTTTTTTTGTTATTATGACTATCAAATTTTCTGGACCTTATTAAGTTTCTTTGAGACTGATAAGAGCCTTTTTCAAGGTAATTGTTCTGCGAATTGATTCATTGAAAGGGTTCTATTAGGAGAATTCATCAAGAAGCTATGGTCATATCTTGCTCTCTTGCTGCATTTATTGTTCTGCTAATAAGATCTGACTGGCGACACTAATATTTGAGCTTGGACTCTCCAACTTGACCAGAAGCTTTATGTTATATCCAATATATCATGGATGGAATTTCCATAAGTTTGATACTTGAATGAGATTATCTGCAGTTGTCATTGCATTCTATTATTTATGAAGCTTCCAAGGGTTCGTGCTCTCTCTTATTGTCTTTAACCGCCATGTTTTTAATTGTCAAGGGAAACTCAATATCGACAACCAAGTACAACTTCTTCACATTTATACCTAAAGGGTTGTTTGAACAGGTAAATCAGTGTGAAATCTTTCGTGCCCTAGAGTTTTTGGTTTCTTGTACCCATTGCTCTGTAAACGTTGTTTTGTGTTGGTGCATTACTGGCCATGTGAAATTTCAATTGTTTAGATGCCTGACATCATATATGTCATCAAATTGACAGTTCAGGCGGGTTGCTAACCTGTACTTTCTCATGATATCAATTTTGTCGGCGACACCTTTCAGGTATGTTAAGATATTCTTGACCGTATTGGCCAGGCTGATTGTATGAGTGAGCGTTGAGACTAGCGTACTCTTGGGTACCATCATTTTAGAGCTTTTCATCTGATTTCCAATCATGTCTAAAGTTGTCATTTGGCATTTTCTTGGTCATAACTATGATGGTTTTGTGGTGTTCATCTACTTTCAATTGCACTTATTTGCAATTATGTACTCCATATAATACACTTCATAGCCTCTGCCTAAGATTCTGTATATTGTCATACCTGGTAGTTATTTTCTTATGGTACGATGGTCTATGCCAATTCATGCCAAAAAGTAAATATTGAGGTGCAGAAAATGAAGAACCTGGCTGGTGATAGATAGAATGGAGCGCGATGTGCCTTTCCATCCTTCTGAGCAACACATTTGAGAGATTGAACTTCAATTTGGAATAAATGTAATATCATAAAAAAATTGTAGAAGTTCAATCTCTTTTGGATTCTCTTTAAATTCTGGTTTCATGCATTTGGTAGAAACTTTGCGCAAGAACCAATGTTGTAACTTCAAATATCCTATCATGCTTTAACACAGGTTTCTAATTGTCAATATGTGATTGAAAACTTTTGAGTGTTTTCATGATTTTATGTGCTTGTAAATTGCGGAAAGTTTTTGGAATGAATGCCTGCTCTGTAATGATCACCTTATTACTTGTTTTCACCTCAGACCCTTCATAGACAATTATGTCGCCTTCTTGGGCTTTTCAATCAAGACTTCACCATATAGATAGATGTATGAAGTTAGGGACCTTGGTTTTGTTTGTATTAACCCTTGCTTTTTTATTGTGCTTCAAAGATGATATTTTGCTGTAACGAACTGCTTTTGATCTGTCAGTCCTGTGAGCCCTGTAACAAATATGGTCCCCCTCAGTTTGGTTCTTCTCGTATCTCTTTGTAAAGAGGCATATGAGGACTGGGTAAGTATAATATCTCGTTCGTAATTCATCTTAATTTGCGTGTTGTCGAGATTTTTTTAGTTTTTTTTGTCTTTTCTATTCGATAATCTTATTTCTTTTGATGCTATTTGGTGTTTCTAAAGGGTTCGTTTTGTTTCCTATGTACCAAGTCATATAATCTTAACCTGTTTTCTTCTTCTATTTATGCATGACAGAAACGTTTTCAAAATGACATGGCAATAAATAACACTCTTGTGGACGTGTTACAAGATCAACGGTGGGAGCCCATCCCCTGGAAAAAGTTACAAGTTGGAGATATTGTGAAAGTGAGTAGTGTTTATGTTTTTGGACCGATATTTTTTTTTGTGTGTGTATGATTTGTCATGTGATTGTGTTTATTCTAGTGAAAGACCTTGAATTTTATTGAAGTAAATCATTTGTGTGGGAAGGTTGTCATCTTTGGAGTTGGCAATATCATGCATCACAAGTTTTGTCATTTTGTGTTAGTTCTCCTATTTTATATGGGATGATTATTGCTAATTGAGCTTCTATGACCATACCGCGTTCACTGTTTATTCCGCAAATTCTAAATATATGTTTCTCTCTCACGTCCATGCTTGTCTTCTGCTTTGAAACTTTACTATGCTTGTCTTCTGCCTTTGAGAGATTTTGGTGCTTGGAAGAAGCCGTTTGCTCTTCTAATTCTGGAGTATTACATGCTCAATAATATTAAGTTATTTCAAAGATTCCGGAGTGTTACATTTTACTGCTCCGTATGGTTTCATCACATTCTGGGGATGGTGACTATGGGGGTGAATGAAAACCATTCTGTTCCAGAAATAGGTTTCTGGAACAGAAATAGATTTTTCTATTTCTAGTTCTAGTTCTGGATGAGTTTTTGAGCCAAAAAATGCGTTTGATAACGACATAAATTTCTGATCCTGGAACAGAAGTTCGTTTGACAACAGTTGAAAATTTCTACTTCTAGAATAGAAGTAGGAGGAGGCGGCGGCGGCAGCGGAGGCTTGGAACAGAAATTCTATTTCTATTTCTCCCAAAAACTAAAATTTTTTGTTTCTCAAAGTTGTTCCAAATCTATTTCTGGAATAACTTTTTGTTCTAGAAATAGAAAAATAGAATTACGTTACCAAACGAGTTTCTGTTCCAAACCTGTTTCAGTAATTGGTTTGGAACAGAAATTCTATTTCTGAATGGTTTTCATGCACCCCCTAAGCATCGTGTGGCTCCAATTAAGGATAAGGTGAGCGAAGTTCGTTTGAGATGATTTGGTCACATTGAACAAGGTTAGATGATTCCGTAAGGAGAGTAATCTGGGTATGGAGACTCGGGTTAGAAGGGGGAATGGAGGACCTAAAAGATGTGGAAAGAGACGACAAAGAAAGGTGTGGACCACATAGAGGTTACATGAGAAGACATGATGCAAACAGCTGGCTTCACTTAGAGAGGGATAAGTCTTTTCTAGTTGTCATTGTAGACATCCCTGTATTTGGGAAAGTGTAGCTTTTGAAGGATTGGACCTTTGAAAATGAGGGGAACCTGTTATGAGAAGTGTAGTTTTTCATAGATGTGCAATAATACTGCATTCTGTTGGCTGTACTCTTCATAATCTTGCATTTGGGTGTTTCCCCGTTTATCAATAAATGTCATTAATTTGGCAATGGCTGATTCATATTCTGATTTTCATTTACTCTGGTGAAATTGTTTCTTGCACCCATTGCAGGTTAAACAGGATGGCTTCTTTCCTGCAGATTTGCTTTTTCTTGCTAGTACAAATGCTGACGGAGTCTGCTACACTGAGGTTTAAGAACAATCATTCTCAAATCTTGATATGCTGGTTGCATTTCGTTAGTTATTTGTCTGTCACATTTGATTTTGCTTTTTCAAATTTTCAGACTGCAAATTTGGATGGTGAAACAAATTTGAAAATCCGGAAGGCTTTGGAGAGGACATGGGATTATTTTACCCCCGAGAAAGCATCGGAATTCAAAGGTGGAGTTTTCTTTTGATCTCCATTATTCTCTTCTCGTCTTTCTATGGACTCCATGCTCATTCGTGTTTTTTAACCAGGGGGAGAGGGCAGTATTAATATTTCCGTATGACTTCATTAAATTTTATTTGTGACAAAATGGACATATTGGATTTTTATGCTCTAGGAGGGGAAGTGTTGAAAGATACTCATAATTATTAGTATAGGATCATACTCGGTCTATGATGTAGAGTGGGATATCTATAATTACTATATTGAATTATATGAATAGTTAGGGAGACCAACCCCAATCTTTCAGAGAGAAAATCCCTCTCTTAGATATCATTTTTACGGTCATTTATATTTTTTGTGAGTAACTTTTAAGCAACATCTTTGTTGTTTTGTGCTATTATTACGCTTTTAAACTTTCAATGATAAGATTATGTTATTTGTTAAGAATACTTAGGAGTCTGAACTAGACAAACATACAACTTTAAGAGCTCTTATTAGCACACCTTTAGGTTATTAAACAAGGCTTTACTATTTTCGCGGGTATGAAATTTTTCCACAGTTGTCTCTCCTCTTCCTCTCTCTCACACATTGCAAATTTCACTTCTCCTCTCTCAGTTTTCTATACCTACTGCTTTATTAGAATGGGGTGGGAATTATACTCTTTTTACCTTTAATTATGTTGGTAAGAGGTACTTATATCTCTTTTTGATGAATACTAACATCACATGAGGAGAAGAGAGGAGGAAAGCCCTATGTATGCATGAAAGAAAGACGCTGGACACAAATCAAAGGCATCTACTAGAGAATCTGAAATTGAAAAGGAACTTAGTTGCTGTTTTACAAGAGATTCACTGTTTGGATATCCAAGAGCCTAAACGTTGAGCTCTTAAATAAGTTGTGCAGGTTTCTTATACCCTCCAATTTGTTTGTCTGGAACGATAAACTATGCCACTTGGTGTAGGTTCCATATATTTGTCTGAATTAATCCGTTTCCTGTGCAAGACCGTGTGATTGAAGATCAAGTGGATGAATTATCTTTTGTTCATTCGTAACATTATTTTGTCTAGTTCACCGTCTTCAATATTTTGAATATAGCTGTGGGAAGATGATATTACTTCATTCTTTTTGCTGAACAGTTTCTGGTGGACATAGCTTGTTCATCATCTTCAATTTTGTAATATAGTAGTGGGAAGATGAGATTACTTCATTCTTTTTTATGAATAGTTTCTGATGGACATAGCTTATAGCCTTTATATGTCCTTGTTTTGGAAATTTGCAGCAAGAAGAATCTTAAATATAGAAATATCTGTCCGTTGCTTTCCTTTGCTTACCTTTTACAACTTCATGTTGTTCTGATTGATATCTCCGTATGATGAGGTCTAGGATAATTGATGGCTGTTGAGGATCTTCCTGATGGTGGTGTATATTTCTGAATGAAACATGAAGATGTGAATGACCTCTCTAACCCATCCTTTGATGTGCTGTACATGGACATGTCTCATTCATTGTGATTTGCAGGATTGGTTAATTTTCTTATGCCAATGTATCTTAAAGCCATTTTATGTGATCTTTATTCTTCCCAGAGTCCCTTTTGAAGCCAATAAAACAGCATACCACTTCCAGTTAGTTCTACTTTTTAAACCCGTGCAAGGAACCAAACGTGTTGGTGTTCTTGTTGATGGGTTGGCATGCCTAGAATTTCCTCTCGAAATAGTATTATGTATTTTTGTTACTTCTGAAGCATGAGATCTGGAACTTTTACTTACAGACGTGCTTGTAGCTCCAATGCTGGAATGTTGATGGATTCAAATTATGGATGTATGACTAGTTTCGGAATAATCGTCATAAAGCATTCTTTTGCTTGCTCTATAGTAGATTAAACCGCAAGCATTTGCCCTTCGGTTGTCTTTTTGAGAGACCTTAGCAGCTATGGTCTTCTCTGCTTCTGTGAACTAAATGTAACATGTGTGCGCTCTGTGACCTAAAAGCAATGGCTTCCTAGCATGCACTAAGCAATCATCTTGTTCTACCATTTCTACCTTACAAACCTCACAGATTTACCATCGAACAGTAAAAGACTCATGAAACTTTTTTGCCAATTGCAGGCGAAGTGCAGTGTGAGCAGCCAAACAATTCGTTGTACACGTTCACTGGCAATCTTATACATCAAAAGCAAACTTTACCTCTCACCCCAAACCAAATTCTGTTGCGGGTATGGTTGCTTTTCTGCTTGTTTATTGTCTTTTATTTAGTTTGTAGGTCTTCATTTTTATTCATTGGGTTGCTATAATGTTTTTGATGCATGAACCTCTTACTCAAGTTCTCTGCATCTCTTGTAAATATGTGCTTTAGAAATACATTAGATCACTCAAGTACTGTGGATTTAATCTATTCTTCTGCTTCTAGATGTTATTATGTTGATGTGGACTCTTCATTCACTGAATTGTGGCACCGTGGCATAACATGTTCTCAGGGATGCAGTCTTAGGAACACCGAATACATTGTTGGTGCTGTCATTTTTACTGGTCATGAGACTAAGGTATGCTTCCAGAAATCTATTCAGACCCCTTTTTGGTCTTTCGTTACTTTCCTTAGTAGCAAAGATCTCTGATATGATGAATCCGATTTAATTCTGCTGACGTGAAAATGGTATCTTTGTAATACAAACATGCCCTGAATCGTGGCAGGCATTCTCCATCTATCTCGAGAACACTGATTTTATTAGGTCCATCTTTTGTTGGCACAAATAATTGCAGGTTATGATGAATGCCATGAATGTTCCTTCCAAGAGGAGTACATTAGAGAGAAAACTGGACAAACTTATCCTCACCCTTCTTGCTACTCTCTTTGTCATGTGTACCATTGGAGCCATTGGCAGGTTCGGCAATTTTCTGCCATGGATTTTTTGAATATGCTACCATCATTACATGAAATCACTTATTCAACAAAAAAAAGAAGAATCAGAAACTCTGCTATTGCTATATTTTCTCGTCATTATCTTCACATGATCTCACACATGGTGTTATGCAGTGCTACTTTTATAGATCGCAAGCATTATTACTTGAGTCTTGGGAAGGGAGTGGAAGCTCAGTTTAATCCTGACAACAGACTAGTGGTACTTTATAATCGCCTGTCTCTCTCTCTCACTCACACCCACACCCACACACGCGCGCGCGCGCACACATGCATAGAGGGCACGCACGCACGTGGACGTACCTTAATGTTTTTTGCACTATAATTTTTTTACAGGTATTTGCGGCGACAATGCTCACCCTTGTTACCCTTTTCTCAACTATTATCCCAATATCTCTGTACGTATCCATTGAGGTTAGTCTTCCAGGCTTGTGGCCTGTACAGATGCACAAATTGTCTTGCTCTACAACAGAATTTACTTATCTAAATACAATTCTTTTGCCTCCACATTTATTTTGTGTTTGTCCTCCTTTTGTGCAAACTTCAGATGATCAAGATTTTTCAGTCCACCCAATTTATCAACAAGGATTTGCGTATGTACCATGCTGAGACCAATACCCCCGCACTAGCTAGGACTTCCAATTTAAACGAAGAACTCGGACAGGTAGATGGGTATTATGGTTAAATTGGTCATTCTCATAATTTTTCTGTACAACCATAACTATAACAGTGTAGATAGATGACCTTGTTATACTTTATAGAAAGATAAAGCTGTTAGAGAGGTTCTTTGTCACTTGCTATTATCGTTTTACTACTGGCATGTCAAGAAATTGCTTTTCCAACTATTAATTGTGGAAATTGCTGCTTGGTACAGGTGGAATATATATTTTCGGATAAAACTGGAACTTTAACTAGAAATATGATGGAGTTTTTCAAGTGTTCAATTGGTGGAGAGGTTTATGGAACAGGTGTGACAGAAATAGAGATGGGTGGGGCGCAACGGACTGGCAAGAGAGTGGAGGTATAGTGGGACATTTCACGTGAAAATTTGTGATGCATCTGTATCAGTCGATAAATTTATGTGCCATCATCATGCAGATGCACAGGTCAGCCAATGCGGTCCACGAGAAGGGTTTTAATTTTGATGACGCAAGGCTCATGCGTGGAGCTTGGAGGAATGAGCCAAATCCTGATATGTGCAAGGTTGGTGTTACATTATAAGGCAAATCGCCCATCAGCTTTTCTCATTTGGTGAAGGTTTAAGCATCAAAGTATGCTGACATTTAGGATACACTTCGCTTGATATTGTCATTGATTTTTAGGAGCTAGTTTTTGCCCCTACATGCTATTGAAGGTATGGTTAGATACATGTATAGCTCGTGCATATGTATGTATGTGTGTGCACATAGGTGGATGGGTGGTTTGCGGGCCCGCATGGGATTGCACAAGTTTAGACATCTCCTTAAATGTTTTGAGTCATCTCTAGTGTCTTTTTTAGATGCACCACGTCCAAAGTTATGCTAAAAAAGGCTTCGATATCCTCCTTATGAGCATTATGAGAAAGAGGTATGATGTGTGATCCTACTAGATGCAGAGATCATGATTGATATGTTAATGTTTGAAAGATCAATTGTACATTTTGTATATAAGCTGCAAATAAACGAATGGAAGACGTTAACAAGCAATATAGGCCAGGTAGCTTAATTTCTTTAAGTGTTATGCATTTGGGAATATGCTTTTAGATATAACCAGCTATTCGAGAGATGCTCTCCCAGATCTAATTTTCGTTCGTCTCCTTTTATTGATCCACATTGTATGTAATCACGATCCAAGTGTCTGAACGGTAGTAATTACACAGCAAGTTTAAATCTTGAGAATTATCGCCAGTGATCTCGTTTTCTCTTATTAGAAGCTTCAAATTAGATGCTAAATCTAAGATATTTATTATGATGAAGTTCTGGCAACCTTTCAGTTTATGCTTTATATGGTTTTATTGATTGAGTAAACAAAAATATTCATGATATCTGATTTGTGGTCCTCTTCTCTCTTAAAGAATGCTGATATGTTCTTAATCTGCAGGAGTTTTTCAGGTGCCTCGCCATATGTCATACTGTATTACCTGAAGGAGATGATTCTCCAGAAAAGATAACATATCAAGCTGCATCACCTGATGAAGCTGCATTGGTGATTGCTGCAAAGAACTTTGGCTTCTTCTTCTACAGGTTTGCCCTTACTACAACTGCACATGATGAATTTTTTCTTTAATTTTATAGCTTTCTTTGGCGACTAACAAGGAAGTTCATCTCCCATATAACTGAATATATGCGGTTGATCTAGCACAAATGCTTCACTATAATGTTTGGCAATATTCGTACCTAATAAGTTGCTGTTTGACCAATAATAGTGTTTGTAATGTCAATTCAAATCATAAAGCATGCCATGGTAATGGTTCTCATGTTTGTCTATTTGCAGGCGTACACCTACCATGATATATGTCCGAGAATCTCATGTGGAAAAGATGGGTAAAGTTGACGACGTTGCCTATGAGATTCTTAATGTCCTTGAGTTTAACAGGTGGTCTACTTTTCCTTTCTACTTATTGTGTATATTTTCAAATCAGGTGAAACTAACATTTTTGGTGTCTTTGTTGAATATGTAGTACAAGGAAGCGTCAGTCTGTTGTGTGCCGTTATCCAGATGGAAGGCTTGTTTTGTACTCCAAAGTAATAAGATTTGACCTTTTTTTCCCTCCCTTGTGTGAATGAGATTGCCAAATGCTGCTCAGAATCAAATTTGACTTCCCGAGGAACATACTTTCTGCAGGGAGCTGATTCTGTGATCTACGAGAGGTTAGCTCAGGGACAAGATGACTTGAAAAGAATAACCAGGGAAAACTTGGAACAATATGGATCTGCTGGATTGCGTACCCTTTGCTTGGCCTATAGAGATTTGAGTCCCGAGATATATGAAGGGTGGAATGAGAAGTTCATCCAGGCTAAATCATCATTAAGAGACCGTGAGAAGAAATTGGATGAGGTACGTGGCATCCTAACACGTCAATGTGACACTAATAGATTAAGCATAGAGTAAATATGCTTTGTTCTCTCTTTCCCCTTCACGGGCCTCCTGACCTATATGGAACTTTAAAATTTTAGCCATCTGAATCTCAATGTGCGTCTATGGTTGAGAACGACTGTCTCTGCAAGAAAACCAACCTTTGCGGAGTCTTGTGACTTATGTTCAAGACCCTAGACATTTCTCTCTCCCACTCACAATATCTGTTTTTTTATGTAAAAAATACAAGATAATCTAAAATGTCTCAGGACTCCTTTGTTAAAAGGGATTTTTGTTGTCAATTTCAATTTAAAAACTAGGGTTCTCTTTCGCATACTGCAAATTTAAAGGAAAAGAGCGTAGGAAAGTACAGCCGCATCCATCCATGGAGAATGCACAGAGCACCCAAAAAAAATGATCAGCATGCGAGTTGCTTAGAGCTCTCTAGAGTACTGCAAGAGCTATTCGACCCAGGCCGATGTTGAGTCCATGAGAATAAAAACTACATCTTGATATTTTGGAATATGAAAACTCATGGTTGTCTTGTCAGTGGGAAGATCCACGTAGCTGACTCCATGAAGTTGTCATCACTGCTGTTCTGTCAGTGAAGATGAATATCATTGATTAAAGGGTCAATTACATGGATTGTCATGGTTTTTCTCATATGCTTCAATCAGTAGTATTTAAATTGTGATCCTTGTGTAGGTTGCAGAATTAATAGAAAAGGAGCTTATATTGATTGGATGCACTGCAATTGAAGACAAACTTCAGGAAGGAGTACCAAATTGTATAGAGACTCTTTCTAAAGCTGGGATTAAGATTTGGGTGCTAACAGGGGACAAGATGGAAACCGCTATCAACATAGCTTATGGTCTGTGACCTATTACAGAACTGCTCGTTAATATGTAACTACCCTTATGTGACTGAAATATAAAACCTTTTTTGCTGCAGCATGCAAGTTGATTGATAATGATATGAAACAGTTTATCATTAGCTCGGAGACAGATGTGATTAGAGAAGTTGAAGAAAGGGTGAGAGGAACTACTTGCTTCAGCCGTTTGTGCTATGAAATTTACAAGATCTGTTCATATAACTATGTATTTGCTGGCCAGGGTGACCCTGTTGAGCTTGCACGTTTAATGAAGGAAGAAGTCAGAAAAGAGCTGAGTAAAAGTCTTGAGGAAGCACAGCACTATTTTCGCACTGTATCTGGTCCAAAACTCGCTCTTGTGATCGATGGAAAGTGCTTAATGTATGCATTGGACCCAAATTTGCGTACAATGCTACTGAATTTGAGCTTGAACTGTACTTCAGTTGTTTGCTGCCGTGTCTCTCCTTTACAGAAAGCACAGGTAGCCTCTGATGACTCTTAATATTGCATGTTACAAGAGGTCGAATTAGATTCATGCTAATTGATTATGTATTACATGATTACAGAAATATCAGCTCCACCTTATTGGAAATATGGCTGACATTTTTAATTGTCTTGTCACTGGTTTCATTTCTTTGGAAGATAAGTGGTGCTTCTGATAACATTCACAGTGTGACTCTTTGTGAAAGTGATCCTGCGACTGGGTCACAAAAACTATAACAGCAAGAAGTGTAGGAAGAACATTTACAATGGAACAGCAAGCAAACTAAGCCTTATACCACTTTGTTTGAGTCAGCTATGGGAATTTTTTGGGACCATATACATTGTAGCTATATCTAGTCTTCTGTAATTTGTGAATATTGCATGTCTTTATTTATCATTTCCTTCCATGTCTGTTAGGAAAGAGTGAGCAAGAGCTTACAGAAGATTTGATACAGAACAGAGCACAATAGCGTAATAAGATGTTATATAGCTGACCGGACTTATAGCTATATGGTGAAGGTTTTATTTTGTTCTGGTGTCATGAGTTTCCGCCCTTCATTTCAATGCCAACATATATTTACAGGGATGTATGAAAGGGAGTTCATGAAGCATATAAAATTTCAACTCTCTGTTCTTATTTTATGTGGGAGTATTTTCTTCAATAAAGTTGTGCATAGTTACTTCCCAGCTGGACATTTTCTGGAGCTTAGTCTACATCAAGTGTAAACTATTGAGGGATTACGCTGCTTTAATATTCAGTTTGAGGTAATATCTTGAGTTTCTGTGACTCTTTATAGGTGACAAGTCTGGTGAAGAAAGGAGCTCGCAAAATAACGCTTAGTATTGGTGATGGTGCCAATGATGTTAGCATGATTCAAGCGGCTCATGTTGGTGTTGGCATTAGTGGGTTGGAAGGAATGCAAGCTGTGATGGCTAGTGATTTTGCAATTGCACAGTTCCGATTTCTTACAGAGTTACTACTTGTGCATGGACGGTGGTCATATCTCAGAATATGCAAGGTCAAGCATATGTCGTGGGACTTTTATTTTATCACATAAGATAGTTAGCCTGATTAGCAGCTTTCTGTCTCTGCAGGTTGTTACTTACTTCTTTTACAAGAACCTTACATTCACCTTGACTCAATTTTGGTTCACCTTTCAAGCTGGATTTTCTGGTCAGAGGTTCTATGATGATTGGTTCCAGTCATTGTATAACGTCATGTTTACTTCTCTTCCGGTGATCGTTTTTGGGCTTTTTGAGAAGGTAAGTTTCATTTATTAAATATACCGCATCTTTTTTTTTTCCTAGAAGGATAAAAGTGATTTAACTTTACTTTTTTTGACTCAATGAGTACTTGAGATCTTGCATTGCGGATGATAAAATATGTTAGTTGTACTGTCTGGTCGCAAATTGTAGATCTTCTAGGATCTTCAAGAGAGAGGGAGAGAGAATCAATAAATATTTCACCCTTACTTAATAATACCTATAAAATAGTACATAGATGGCTCTATTTGTAGATTGTTAGATATGCCTAATTTCCTTATTTGTGACCACCCACTAACTATTGACTAATATTCTTAAACATACTTAAACACTCCCCCTATAACTGGTGCATCCAGCTTGCAAAATGCAGGTACAACTTTCTCCCAAAGTCTGACCAAAGCGCTCTATAAGTTGGATCTTACACTAGATAATGGGTGTCGTCGATACATCGGTTTTTTAGACAAGGACAATTGTGTAAGCCTGACCTTACATGAAAAATTAAATATATTTCACATTAACGCCATATTTGATAGAGAAGCCGTGAAGAAACACGAAGTTGGCACCTCTTTCTCAACAACTGGGTCGAAACATGTGGGAACCTGACTTCTGAATTGCGCAAACTAAACTGCATCACCCCCATGTAGTTTGACTCTTGCTACTCGACAGAGGTGTGCTTGACTCTGGCGCTCATAGTTGCCTGGAAACTTGACAGCGACTTCGCTTGTCGACGATGTTATGCACTCGAAGATGAGTCTCATGGATGACATCCACATTAAAAATGTGGAGATTTAAGAGAAATGGAATTGGGAGGTTTGCTGAAGACAATGACCTTTGCAGTTGACAGGGAAATATACTAGGAGTGAACCAGCTGACACACATGAAGGACCAGAAAATAGTAGAGAGCATAGTTGGACTTGATGAAGAATAACATTTATCTCAATGAACACTGGAAATGATCGAGATGATGTGAAGAAACAAAGATGGCGACTCAGGCAAGACTCGGCAGACAGAGGGACCCGGCTGGTAGTGTTCTCCTGCCATGAAGAAAGACGAGGACAGAGTTGGCTGAGCGAGAGTGAAGTGGACAGATCCACGGCGGAGAGGGCTTGCGTTTGACGGATGAAGGTCAACCGGCTAACTGATGAAGGTGACCAACGAAGATGGCTCCTGATTGACGACAGACGACGAAAGAAGAGGGAGACTGATGAGCAGCAGTGAACAGCGAGACTTCCCTTGTCAATAAGCATCGACGACAACAAGTGGCAGAGGTCGCAGCTGGAGATGAGCTTGACTCGTGACTGTATAGAGTCAATGACAACACTTGCTTGAGTCCCCAAGGCTGGCAAGCTTTAATTGACACCAATGAGGACTATCACCGTAGACAAAATGCTGTGGACAAACACTAAGAGATTGTTCAGATGGAGTTGACTGAATAGTGGCGGCTGGGGTTTTTTTACTAAAGGCAAGAGGAAAGATAAAGTTGGGGTTTCGATTTGGGTCCCTCTCTCTTGGTGGCTCTCATACCATGTAGATATTTCTATGATATGCAAGAGAGAGGAGAGAGAATCAACAAATACTACTACATCTTTGCTCAATAGCTGAATAAAAGCAGACATAGTAGCTTCATTTATAAAGCATGAGACACTAACTAAGCTCCGATTTCCTTATTTGTGACCACCTGATAACTGCTGACTAATATTCATGAATATACTTCAACACAGATCCCAATAGGAGCACATACTTGACAGTGTTATTGCGTGTTTTCCAGGATGTTAGTGCGTCACTTTCCAAGAAGTATCCACAACTGTATAAGGAGGGAATACGGAATTCATACTTCAAGTGGAGAGTTGTGGCAACCTGGGCTTTTTCTGCATTCTACCAGTCTCTCGTCTTTTATCACTTTGTGACAGCTTCTAGTTCTACTGGTCTAAATTCATCGGGAAAATTGTTCGGTCTCTGGGACGTCAGCACAATGGCATTTACCTGTGTTGTTGTCACTGTCAACTTACGCCTTCTTTTGATGTGTAATACAATCACGAGATGGCATCATATCGCTATCAGTGGAAGCATCCTTGCTTGGTTTGTTTTTGTTTTCATATATTCACTTATAAGGGTGAGTCTTTTCCCTTTCTTGGGGTTCTTTCCTTCCTTTTACCTCAGCTAGTCGTTTATTGGATAGCAATTATTCTGATATTCTTCTTATTACATGCATGTGCAGGAAAATCTCTCTTATGTCATCTATGTAATAATGAGTACAGTCTACTTCTACCTGACATTACTTCTGGTTCCAATTGTTGCGCTGCTTGGTGACTTCTTATGGCAAGGGTAAGGTTTCAGACTTTTATCTGGCCAAAAAAAAAAGGCTCAGGCGTTTTCATTCTTAGACATATTTCTCGCTTACAACAGGGAGAAACACTGTAACATAGTCCTTAAGTAAATTTGCTCATGAATACAGATTGCAAATCTGCAACTTGGCTTTTCTAAAACTAACGAAGGATGCTTGTCATGGACAATAAAGTGGAAGACCTCCTTTTTCTTTCAAATGGCCTTCCTCATGTTCATTGTCGATTTCATGGCTACTTTTTTCCCTATTTGGTCCGAGACAAGATGGCTTGTCATGTCTATACTTTTCTAGTTTTTCATAAATTTATTGGTGTTCTCAGATGTTTCATCATTTGCGAATTGCATCTGCCCTGCTTCTCTCTCTCTCTCTCTTCCCTCTCTCTCTCTCTCTCTCTCTCTCTCTCTCTCTCTCTCTCTATATATATATATATATATATATATATATTATTTACATATACATATATATAAAACCCCTCTTCCTCCTATCTGGGCTGAACATTGCCCTATTTCTGGATTGCGGTTACAGGATAAAGCCATATATCAACCTTAATTGGTATAAGTTTTTATTGGCTCGGGGGAACTTGACAGCTTGCGCATCTCAAGTGATTGTTTTGTGGATTCACCATATTCTGTCTTGCGGATTCTGTTTATTAGCAATGAGTGTTTTCTTCTAGTA
This sequence comes from Lenwebbia sp. NSW1173648, assembly GCA_029784005.1. NCBI lineage: Eukaryota > Viridiplantae > Streptophyta > Magnoliopsida > Myrtales > Myrtaceae > Lenwebbia > Lenwebbia sp. NSW1173648. Next base: position 8,173,128 of record JARCGZ010000011.1, read on the forward strand.
ATTGCCATAAATAATTCCTCTGATTAGTTTCTTTTTTTTTCCCCACGAATTTTTCATGCACCTGGTTACAGGATTCAAAGGTGGTTCTTCCCATATGATTATCAGATAGTACAGGAAATTCACAGGAACGAGCCCGATGATTTCACCGGGGCAGGGACCTTGGAAATCAGGAACCAGCTCACGCCGGATCAAGAGAGGAGCTTTGCTATTTCTCTACTTCCACGCGCGACATCTAAGTACACTGGTTTTGCTTTTGACTCACCTGGGTATGAGTCGTTTTTCGCTTCACAGCACGGTGTCTATGCCCCGCAAAAGGCTTGGGATGTTATAAGAAGAGCCAGCATGAGGACGAAGCCAAAGACATTACCCAAGAAATGAATTTTAAGTACCACACTTAGATTTTGGTAGTGAGCCGTATAGATTCAAAGTTGCAAAGTTAGCTGTATCATAGTTGTAGCTTTTTCCTTTTATTTGTTATATATGGACATTACAGTTGCTCTCCATGCTTCAAACCTGGTACACTTTAGAGGAGCCGCAGTGGCTAGTGCTTACTAGTTACTAGCTCGGATGTACATGTATACGTTTCTTACTACTGCGAAATGAAATTTTTAGACGGTTCGAGTTTCTCTATTATTATCAGATTCGCAAACGTACGATCTTTGGTATTTCCCCTTGCGAAATTGCCTTTCTCGACAAAGGGTCGTACACATCCCTGAACAGGAGGTAAGGGAGGGATGCAATGATACCAGACTTCCGGACTCTTCCAGATGTCAAGAGTATCACTGTTTTTGAGAGCGGTAGGAATGCTGCTTACGTTCATTGTGTACGTGCATTTATGGGCTACAACTTCTAGCCAAACCGTGAAGTCTTGTTATGTCTTCCTGTTCATTGTTTCTTGTCAAACCTTTGTTCATAATGGTGGCTCGCCGTTTATTCAGGACCGGTTTGCTGCTCATTTCTTGCATTGCGACTGCTTGGTTGGCGGCAATAAGGAGTTCCTTTGCCTGTTCTATTTCATTAGTTCTCTGGTTGCTTTTTCTCCGGATGAGCGGGAAATCTGTTAGGTTATTCGGTGTAGTCATGGCCATGGTTCCGGTTCATGATTTAGTGGAACCGGAACCGGAACCTTAGGTGGCCGTTTCGGTTTTTGAGTTTAAAAATTTAAAAAAGAAAGAAAGGTGACCGTTGCCAGCAAGGGGGGACGGCCAAAGACAAAGGAAGAGGAGGGAGAGGGAGAGGGGAAAGGGCTCGGGTTGGGGGGTCTCAGGCTCGCGGGGGAGGAGGCGACTAGCGGCGGGGGGTGGAGGAGCAGGCGGCGCGGGCGACGGGGGCTGGTGGACGGGCGGTGGCCGGCTGGTGGTGGTGGTGGAGCTCGGCGAAGAGGGAGGAGAGGAGGGGGGCCAGTGGTCGGCCAAGGGGAGGAGAGGGAAGAGAGGAGAGAGGGAGGGAGAGAGAAGAGAAAGGGGGAAAAAAGAAGAGAGAGAGATTGATGGGATGGGTAGATGGTGAAGTGACTAGGTTGGTGTGGGGCATTAATAGGGGTGGGAAGGAAGGAAAGAGGAGAGCCATTGTTGCCTTGCTAGTTGGAACGGTTTTTTTTTTTTCATTCGCTGTTCCGAACCGGCCCGAACCGCCCGTTCCGGGCCCGGTTCATGGTTTGAAGAAACCGGAACCGGGTCGAGATGCCACGGGCCAGTTCCGGTTTGGAACCGCTGGCCCGGTCAACGAACCGGTTCCGATTTTGACTTAAGCCGGTTCCGGCCTCAAACCGGCCTGTGGCCATGACTATTTCGGTGCTACTCTGGGAGCCATCGCTAGTTGCATCCCTAAGTTGTTTGAGGATGACAAACCAACCGACCAACCTCTCAAAAAAGTCAGGCTGGTTATGAGGAATTGCTAAAAGCGTGATTGTTGAAAGTACCTCACTAGTTGAAGAAGGAACATTTTCTCAGATTTTCAAAACTGATTCTAACTCCTGAGTTCTTGTCCTATGATCCCCTTCGAACACAGCAGTAATTATGGACTTGGTCCTTGTACAAGTACTAGCGGCTTTGTGCATAATCATTCGGTCTTGTGCAAGAGAAAGGCAGAGGATATCTCTCGAGCAGTATCCTATTCTATTCTGTAAGCAAAAGCCGTGTGCAAGAAAACGTGTATAATCGCCTTACATACACAATCCTTTTTTTCTTGGAATGAACCCTGGACCAAATATTGCCGAAGGAGGCATGTCATGAAGTGGTAGAGGGACAAAAGAACTTCTAAAGTAGAAGTTTAGATTAGTTTTTGTCACTTCATTGTGAGGATAAAGGAAAAAGAATATCTCACAAGGAGCTGATGAACTTGGCCAGTTTCTGAGACACTGACTGCTGGGATTCGTCCAACCATTCTTCATTACCATCATAATCATCATCATTCTCGAAAACCAGATATATCCCACGCTTTTTCAGTGAGAGCCCAGGAAAGTACGGCGGGTCTCGCAGCACTATATCTATCCTGTCTCCTTCCTTTAGCATCCGAACCATTGGCTTGAATTCTGGAAATCTAATCAAGTAAAGCTGGTCTTCACTTGTGTCGGGAACCCCCATCAGGTTTAATATCGTGGTGTGTATTGGATCTTCAAGCCTGAGAAGCCTTCCTTTAATGTCCACGATTGCCGGTAGTGGAATGTTTTCCCGGTTTACACTGTCCAGAGAGACAACAACAGCGAAAATTATTCCTGTAATCTCGCGGTTCTTCGGAGCAGCAAAATGAGATACTTCCTGAGAAAACCATGGTGGAATCTCACTCCCAGGGACACTCAAGCAGTGCAAATGCTTTAGAGCAACCTGCATTTTTCCATGAAAGCCACATTTAAGGTCGAACTTTCTGCGTTCATGATTGAAGATGCTAAACAAAGGGGGAAAAACTGAGAACTGATCTTCACCCATCTTTTTTCCACACTTAAATAGTTTTCTCAAAGTGGGAGCTATGAGTTATCTTTTTACCTTTTGAATTCTTCTCTTCACTGCTGAGAAGCATGCCTTGCAACCACCCAAGAATAAACGTCTTAGAGACTTCAATACCTGGAGACCGGGAATGTCAACTAAATTTCTGCAATTAGTAAAATTTAGCTCCTTTAATCTCTCTGCATTTGTCAAGTCAAATACATGCTCCAATGCAGTACAGTTCGCCATATTCAACTCAAGCAAGCTCGAGGGAAGTGGAGGCAGATATGCGAGCTTGTTACAATGAGAGAAGTTGAGTTTTTTCAGACGCACCAGGCCCCTCAGACTGGATGGCAAGCTAGAAAAATCGTTACCACTCAAATTCAAATCCTCCAAGCACGACAACCTTTCAAAATTATTCGAGATGCTTCCCGAAAATCCCCAAGCATGAGCATCCATCTCTTTCAATGAACAGAGATTTGTAAAGGACTCTGGAAGAACAAGATGATTTAGGTCATTGGATTGATTGGATTCAGCCAGTTCTGGATTGTCTTCCACATTTACAGGCTGTCCACTATTCGGCTCTTTTCTCATTTTCAATGATGTCAGACTAGTGAGCATACCAAATTCCTGGGGCAATTCTGTGACACAAGTTCCTGGCATTACTAAGTAAACCAGACTTTTCAAATTCCCAAGTGAAGTAGGTAGTTGCTGGAGTTGTGCGCATTGGCTTAGTCTTATGGTGTGAAGACTTTCAAGCATTCCTATGGACTTTGGAAGTGTTGTTATCATGGTTTTATCCAAGAACAGATAGGTGAGGCTTGACATATTTCCAATGGACTCCGGTAATGTTCTAAACGAACCACACCCTGTCATGTCAAGTTTTTCGAGCATGTTCAAGTCCCCAACCTGACTAGGAAGTTCTTCAATTGCTGTCCCCCCTAAATCTAACCAAATCAAAGATGATAAGCCACCGATTGTGTCGGGCAATTCACGTAGGTGTTTACAAAGATTGACCGACAGGTACTTTAACCGGGATAAATCACCCACAGAAGCAGGTAACTGTGTCAGAGTACTGCATCCAAGTAAGAGATGTGTCAATGATCTGAGCTTCCCAATCGTATCAGGAAGTGTTGTGAGCGATCTACACCAAACAAGACTTAGTTTCTCAAGTTCTGTGCAAGACTCTATTGAAGTAGGAAGTTCTTTGATAGTTGAACCATCGAGAGCGATGTCCTTTAGAGACCTCAGTTCTCCTATAAAATCAGGAAGTTGTTCCAGATCTCTGCATCGTTTCAAACTGAGCTTCTCTAACTTTGTTAGATGGTAGATTGACTGAGGAAGTTGTGCTATTGCTGTGCCATCAATGAAAAGTTCCTTCAAAGATCTCATGCCGCTAAGGTCTGTCGGCAGTTCCGTCAGCTTTGAACAACCAGAGAGGTCAAGCGTTTGAAGACATTTCAATCCAGAGACATCAGTAAGGAACTCTAAAAGATTGGAACAGTCACTGAGGTTCAAATGTATTAAATTGCTCAAGCCACCGACCGACTCATGAATCTTCAGAAGTCCTTTGCAACGCACAAGAATCAGTTTCTCCAAGATATCAAACCCAGATAAATCGGGGATACTAGTAAGGTGGTAGCAATCACGGAGATCCATGACCAACAATTTCTTGCCCAACTGTCCATGAGAGTTTTTCAGAAGCAAAATAATAATGTTATATAATATTGAGGGAATGATAGACTGGAAAAAATGAAAGGGCAAAGATGGAAATCAGAGGAGCATACACAAATTGCTCATGTAGAAGTGCAAGAGAATGGTCAGGAAGCAACCAGTAGAGCAAGGTATCTTATAGATGACAAGGCCAAGCTCACTTATGGAATTTAAGGAGCATAATTCGGTTTTTTTAGCAAGTAAACCTAATGGGTTTCTTGAAGCCGGTCAAAGAAGAAAAACAGGGTAAGAAGTGCTACCCTGTGTCAAAGTGTTTGCCACATTCTCAGCCTATTCTACAAAGAATAAAGAACAAGGAAAAAGTCTCTGAGTTCAGCCCAAACAATTTCAACCGATTATGATGAACTACATACTCTCATCCCATCACCATCGTTGACTGCTACTAAGGTCTAGGCTGCACTAAGAAAAGAATGTTGAATTCTCTACATGGCATGAAATTTTCATATAGCATACCTGTTTCTTAGAATGTCTCTGCTCCCACATGCTAGTGATTTTGCTTTCCGAGAGGTTGAGGACCCCAAGATCCCGGAGGCAACTGTCAAAAGGAAATGTCTTCAGAGGGCACCCTTTCCATTGAAGCCACTTCAATTCAGCTGGTATATACTTGAAACCTCCGTCAAGTGCCACATAATTAATTTGAAGCAGCCTAAGGTCAACCATCGGTTTAAAACAATTAGTTTGCAGAGTCACCACCTTCTCATTTTCTTGCTTCCGAGGAAAACACTTCTTGCACATTTCCCTGAAGTATGCAAATGCTGACTGAAAAGAGCGATGCATCATGAAGTTATGTCTTAACCCATCTGTAATGCTTATCTCCTGCCTTTTTCCCATGTCCAATGTAATTCCCTGAATATTTCTTGTTCCCTGTGACCATTTGACATAAAAGAATTCAGACATCAAATCAAATCAAGTTCACCAAAAGGGAAGGCCTAAATGCAGACTTTAAATTGTGAATAAGATGTGACCCAAGTATCTGAAATATATATATACAAAAGCTTAACAAAGTTATCTGGTGAGAACCACTCCATTCCAAATTACTTGTAGTGTGTTTGTTGGACAAGTAAGCAACATGCGTATGGGAAGAGACAACTATCCAACAGAGGCTGCATCAGTTACCAATCAATTTTGAGAAGATTTTAAGATCAACCACGACAGAAGTTTGCAACAAATGTTACCAAGGTTTAAGCGATTCATTTGTACAAGTCAAAACCGGGAAAAAACTCTTCCCTACCTTCTTGTTCTTCAGAATCGCGAGGATTTCATTGCGGTCCCATAATCTGCTGCGCATACTAGGGTATTCATAGTTTTCTCGCTGAATGATCTCTCTTCCCATGTCTCTTATTTGGTCATGCATCCACAAGATGTTATCCACAATGACTTTAACGAGGGATTTGTCTATTAGGACCTTGATTGTTATCTCAGGATTTAGATCACAACCCCTCAATACGTATATAGCATCTTCTCTGGTCATCTTCATCTGAACGAAGAAGCATGCAATATCGAGGAAAACGCACTTCTCTTGGTCATCGAGCTTATTAAAGCTTATCTCGAGAACATCTTGCAAATGCCCGGGTCGAATCCGTGTCAGCTTCTGCAATGCATCTTGCCATTCCTCTGTCCTCCTCTTGTCATACAAGAAGGATCCAAATACTTCCAGAGCCAGCGGGAGTCCCCCCGCGAGAGACACGATTTGCTCTGCCATGCCCTTTAAATCTTTATGCGGTTGGTCCCTTCCAAAGGCATGGAAACTGAACAGTTGAAGTGCCTCTGGGAAAGTCAACTGCTCCACCGCGTAAAACACATTCACTATGCTCTCCAGGAGGACCTCTTTGTCTCGTGTGGTCACGATGACTCTAGTTCCTTCACAAAACCAGTCTCTACTACCGGCCAGTGCCTTGAGTTGCTTTACATCGTTCACATCATCAAGCACAATGAGCACCGGCTCCTCGTGTACTAGCTGTTTGATGAGATTGATGCCGGCGCTAATGTCTTTGATCTGCGGTCCCGACGCTTTACTTGAGGAAAGATCACTGATCAGTTTGGCTTGGAGAGATTCTAAGCCACCTTCCCTCTGTGATGCCTCTGTTATATTTGGAACAAAGCTGCAACGTGGGAAGTCAACCACAAGCTTGTTGTGAAGAGCCTTGGCAAGGGTCGTCTTGCCAACTCCTCCCATTCCACAGAACCCCAAGATCAGGACATCATTCGAATTAACATCCATAATCCTCTTCAGCTCTTCAAGGCGACGATCAAGCCCAACGGGATACTTGGCGACTCCCAAGGGTATGTTCTTCAACTTAGTCAAGATTGTCTTCACTAAAGATTGGATTAGCTCTGGTTCATCCCTGTAAAAAATGGGATCACAATGTAAGTGGATTAGAGAATTAACTTCAATAGGGGTTTGGACAATGGAAGTGTGGCAAATTTCCGTGATTCGCACTTGGTGAAATAATCTCCTGAAGTGATTTTTGGATTCCAGGAATTAATGTAGAAATTGAAAGCATGATTGCCAACTTCTGCATTAAGGATGACATAGTCATCGACGATCTATGGAATGGTCAGGTTCCATTTTCGAAACGGAGAAAATTGTCAAAAAGAAGCGTTAAATTTTTACATTTTTTCCAATTCAGTCGCGAATCATTAAGTCTCAAGCCTTTTGCCAATTGAGTTTCAATTTTAGTCGAAATTGACTGATGTCAACGTCGGCTGTACTAGTACTGTATAACACGTCTAGGAATGACATGACATCACGTTGACAATATTTAATAATAATTTCATTTTTTCTTTCTCTTCTTTATTTGACGGCCACTCACCAGGACTTCAAATCCCAGCCGTAGATTCTGCTGGCCTTCTCCATGGCGGTCCTCCACCGGCGGACCTTCTCCGCCCCGTACTTCGCCTCGTGCTCACGGAACCCCAGTTCGAAGGGGCCTCCCTGCCTCCGCACGTGCGAGGGCTCCACATGGTAGAACACCGGGAGCAACAGCTTCCGGCTCTCGACGAACCTCGCGAGCTCCTCCAGGCACCACCTCGAGGCGGCGTAGTTCTCGGAGATGACCGCCACGGCGGCTGCCGAGTCGTCGATCGCCTCCAGGAGCCCCGGCGCTATCTCCTCCCCTCGCTCAAGGCCTTCTACGTCGCGGAAGACGCGGACGCCGCCGAGCACGAGCTCGCGGTAGAGGCGATCCACGATGCCGTGGCGGGTGTCGGGGCCGCGGAAGCTGAGGAAGACGTCGTAGCGGAAGCGAGAAGAGAGCACAGCGTCGTCCTCTTGGGCATCGTCACTCAGCATCGTCGTTATTTGGCTTCGAACCGAGGAGGTCGTGGCAGAGGTTTAAAACTCTGAAGCGCTTCGCAACGATGACCAATGAGCAACGAACATCTTGCCGACGGACTCGTGGCTACGGTGCGTAGATGCCAAAACAAAATCGCAAGCAAATAAAGTGCATAACAGTCCAGTGGCAGACCGAAACAGACGATGGAGAACTTTTGGCCCAGGAATACAATCGTACGGAACGTGCTAGAAAGCCCCAAGCGAATAATTTATTTCCCCTTTGCCCACAAAAAAAAAAATTTTATTTCCCCGAAAGAAAAAATAAGAAGACCAAAAGGGGAAATGGATCCCCTGACATTGCAATGTCAATGTCAGAGGTGACATGATCGATCCGGGCCGTCCAAATCAAAAATGAACTGCCCGGATTGATCCACATTATTTTTTTTAAAATTTTGAAAATTCCCGCCAAAAAATCCCCCTAAAAAGATGATGTGGCTCAATGCGGACCGTTCATTTTGAAATGGACGGGCCCGGATCCCTCAATGTCAAGGCAGGGGATCCGGACAAAAAGGGCCATAATGGAAAAATTTTAAATAGACATAAAGTGTGCTTATTTTCTTAAAGGGTTAATACCACCAAAAATCTCAAATTACGCCCATTGTGACATATTTACCATGAACTTTTTTTTGTGACACGAAAAATCCCAAACTATGCCTACCGTGACACATTTATCTCAAACTTTTTTTTGTGACATCAAAAATCCTAAACTTGTATTCGTACGACACATTTACCCTCCGTTATGTTTCCGTTAGAAATCACCGTTAAAAGTCCTACGTGGCCGCTGACTTGGACGACGGACTTCACACGATGCTGACGTCGCGCCAGCGTGGATTAAGTGAAGGAAAACGACGGTATTTTTTATTTGATGTGGCTGAAATATTGGAGAACGTCCCCTTGCTCCATTCGAAGCTCTCGATGCTCGAGTTTTCTCTATCGAAGCTCCAGTCTCTCTCCCACTTGGTCCATGTTCAAAGCTTCATTCTCCATCCTCGAGGGCTCTATCTGAAGCTCCATTTGTCCACACGAACAACGTCGGGGGTTCGAGGGTAGCGCCCTCGAAACCTCAACGGGTTTGGGCTTTTATTTAAGCTGGCCCGTATGGTATGGAATTAAGAGATTTCATATAGGTTTAGGTTTTGGGCCCGTTTGGGGCATATATATATTTTCTCGTTTTTGATCATTGTAACGAGTTGAGTGGCTGTAAACCGAATATAGTGAAATCTCTTTGCAGGACGAAGCCCTATTCTAGGGTGAACCTGGGTAATCTCGTGCGTCGTCCAAATTTTTTCTTTGATTTCTGTGTGATCATCCTGATTCGGTGTGCGATAAATCCCTTCAAATATTGCCTGCATTGAGTGAAATCTTTCTTGAAGTTCATTCACGCACTCTTCAATCTCGAGTCTTGACCATAGCATCCTGGAACATTCCAAATTGTTCGAACATTCCCTTTGTTTTGTTGCTAAAATCAACGGAATGAATTATACATCTGCAGAATATGCAAGTCGTCAGTTTCTGCAGCTTTGCACTAAGCTACAATCAACAGTATCATGACAATCCTTGTGTGGGGCACAAGCCATTTTTTAGTAAATTCATGACCAATCATTGAGCATATACTTTATCAATGCATCGTCAACAACTAGGCTCATGAATTGTAAGACTTATCAATGAATTGGTATCAATACGATAGATCTATGACTTTTTTTTGTTCTTTTCCCAGAAAGCGAGATAAACTGAAAATTTCTCCTCGTCTAATATCTTTCAATTAGGCCTAGAAAGATCAAATCGTAGAATCGTCGAGAAGTATTTCAAATGGAATCTCGATGTATAGACCGAACTTGATATTAAATCACACCCACGTCATGATTCCACAATGATATCGTATTTAGGCTTAGCCCCACAAGTATCAGTCCGCCAAGAACTGAAGTTGTGCTTGAACCTGGATCTACACAGGACACAGGGCTTGACCTGGGACACTTTTACTATTCTCCAGTTAATGGCACATTTTTTTTTGTTGGTCGAAAATGGCACAAGTTGACGTACTTGAATTCTAATGCTAAAAGTAAATTTATAGTGAAAGATCAACCTAAACGCCAACCGTAAGTTTATACGCCTCATACGAATAATATGTAATTTCAAAAGTTGTGGCCATTTCATAGAATGCTTATGGTTTCTGAAGAATAGCAGAGAATACCTTTTTCTGAACCTGTAGTGCCACCCGACAACTTGCCCCATCTACCCAACTGGGCACCGGAATTGTAAAGCTAAATCATTAACGGGAATTCATTCAGCCTTGAATTCGCTCTATTCCATCACATCCAGATTTCATAGAGAATCTTAAAACCTAAGAAGAAACCACCAACGCACGAAATCCTAAAGCCCCAAATCGCCTTCACCCAATCAGCCAGAAAACAAGCTTCGAGCAAATCGAGCTTCTTCGAAAGAGAGAATCGAGTGGAATACTAATCTTAAAGTCCCAAATCGAGTTCTGTGGAGCAATCGCGAGAGGGAATAACGACGTTGCTTGTGTGGACAAATGGAGCTTCAGATAGAGCCCTCAAGCATGGAGCAATAAAGCTTTGAACGTGGACCAAGTGAGAGAGAGAGACAGAGCAGCAGAGAGAAGTCGAGCACAGACAGCTTTGAATGGAGCAAGGGGAAAGATAGACGGAGCCCTAAGAACGACGTTCTCCAATATTTCAGCCACATCAAATAAAAAATATTGTCGTTTTCCTTCGCTTAATCCACGCTGGCGCCACATCAGCATCGTGTGCAGTCCGTCGTCCAAGTCATCGACCACGTAGGTCTTTTAACGGTGATTTCTGACGAAAACATAACGGATGGTAAATGTATCACACGGGTATAATTTTAGGGTTTTTAATGTCACAAAAAAAAAGTTTAGGGTAAATGTGTCATAATAGGCATAGTTTGGGATTTTTCGTGTCAAAAAAAAAGTTCAGGGTAAATGTGTCACACTGGGCATAGTTTGAGATTTTTGGTAGTATTAACCATTTCTTAAATAATGGCATGAAGTGTACCTTATTTTAAATAAAAGCCTGAAGTACCTTCATTATTTTAAAGATGGGCCTGACCAAGGGCATCTACGTCTGAAGTTGGGGGAGTTGATTTCAAAAAAGGAAAACAAGAACAAAAAAATAAATAAATGACGAAAATGTCTTTGGTTATGCCATTTTTTGAAACAATGATGGCATTTCAAATCCTTATTTGAGAAAATGATGATACTTCATACCTTTATTTCGAATTTTATCTTTATAGGTGCCGTCCATATTTTGTCCCTCCATCTTAGGCCCTTTTGTCTTTTTATTTCTTCTCATGGGGAAATAAATTATTCGCTTGGGGCTTTCTAGCGGGAAAATTCTAATTAAAATGCTTCAAATGTCCTCATTTTTTCGAATAAGGACCCAAAGTGAAATTTATTTCAAATAAGGATCTGAAATGCTCTTTTTGTTTCAAAGAAGGGCCTAGCCGAAGGGTATTTTTGTCCTTTACTTTTTGTTGTAATTTTTTCTTTTTTTCTGCTTTCTTTTTATTTTTTTTCTTGTGCTTTTCTTTTTTCTTTTTTTTTTCCCTCCCCTCCCCTCCCCAGCCACGGTCCACCGTTGACATCGCCCTGCGCGCACAGCTCAATCCTCCCAAAAAGAATGGCACCTCGGTCCCAGCAAGAAAACACCCAGTCCACCAATATCACGTCCTTCGCGTCCCGGAGCTCTATCGGCCTTCTCCCGCGGGCGACCTCGAGCAAAAACGCTCCGAAGGCATACACGTCGGTGCTCGTGGTGGCCTCGCCGGTTCGCGTGTGCTCAGGCGCGAGATAACCGAACGTTCCCACCACGTGAGTCGTTGGAGGGTCGGTTCCATGGTCGTATAATCTCGCAAGCCCAAAATCTCCAAGTCTTCCATTTAAGTCACTATCTAGCAAGATGTTACTCGCCTTTATGTCCCTGTGGATCACCACTTGCTCCCACCCTTCGTGCAGATAAAGCAGCCCAGATGCCACTCCTTTGATCACCCTGAACCTTCTGTGTTGTTTTGAGTGCGTTTGAGCTGCGGTTTGCGGCCAAGTTCTAGTCATTGTAACACCTTTCCCTCGCCGGCGGCCGCGAGGCCGGCCCTCTCCTGGGCTGGGCGAGGGGAGCCTTCGCCTGTGGCCGGCGAGGCCGCCCAGCCTGGTCGACGGAGATCGCGCCGCCATCTTCCGGGACAATTGGTTCTTGGGGAAAATGAAGTAGACCGGCGCGTGCATCGCGGATATGACCTCCTCGACGGAAGCGGTGACGAGGGGGCCGATCCCGTCACCGGGGATGAGGTGACGCCGCGCAGCGCCCCGTCGCCGGGTCGGGGCATGTAGATGACGGATCGGGAGGGGACGACGTGGGGGGACGGGCTGGATCTGGAGAGGAGGCGCCTGAGGGACGCGATTGAAGTTCGAGCCATCGTTCCGGTCAGCAAAGACGGAGAGTGCCTTCTTTTTGGGAGGATTGAGCTGCGCAGGCAGACGTAAATGGCGGACCGTGGCTGGTGGATGGGAGGGGAGGTGAGGGGAAAAAGAAAAAGAAAAAAGAAAGGAAAAGGAAACAAATTGCAAAAAAGAGTAAAGGACAAAAATACCCTTTGGCCATGGCTTTTTTGAAACAAAAGGGGGACTTCAAGCTCTTATTTGAAACAAAAATTCACTTAAGACCTTTATTTGAGCAAATAAGGGCACTTGAGGCCTTTAATTGGAATTTTCCCCTTTCTAGCGGGTTCTGTAGGATTGTATTCATGGGTTTGTCTTTGTGACAAACATTCATAGCCAAGTTCCATCGTACTATTTTAGTCTGCCACTGGATTGTTTGTTATTTTCTGTGCTTTCGATTTTGTTTTGGCATCGATTTTTTATTCCTGGACGAGTTTTCGAATAGAGAAAACGACACAAAATGTATGTTCCCTGAACATAAATTCGTTTGATAATAGCATAAAATTTCTACTGGGATCGGCGGCCGGCAACCGGCGATCGGGGACCAACAGCCGGTTGATCAGCGAACGGCGACCGAGGACCGACGATGAAAAGAGTTTTCATTTTTGTTTCTGTTCTAGAGATAAAGAAGTAAAAACTCATTTCTGTTCCAAACTTATTTTTGAACTAAAAATTTGTTCCAGAAATAGAAAAATGAAGTTGGGTTACCAAATGGATTTATGTTCCAAACCTATTCTAAAAACAGAAAGAGAAACATAATAGTTATCATTCAAGCCCTAAGTTGTTCCAAGATGACGAACTAACCGAGCCTATGTCAAAAGTCAGTGGTGGTTATTAGGAATTGCTCAACATGTGATTGTTGAATGTGCCAGATTACTTGAAAAATAATAACATTGCCTCGGATTTTCAAAACTGATTCAACTTCTAAGTTCTTGTCCTATGATCCCCTTTCAACAAAGAAGGAATTATTGACTTGTTACCTGGTCCTTGACACCTTGTATAAGTACTAGAGGTTCTGTGCTTAATCATTCGGTCTCATGCAGGAGAAAGGCAGAGGATATCTGTCGGAGCAGTATCCTATTCTTTTCTCTAAGCAAAAGCTGTTTGCAAGAAAAACGTGTATGATCACCCTTCATAACATGCCTCTTTCGGCAATATTTGGTCCAGGGTTCATTCCAATAGAGGGACAAACGAATTTCTAAAATAGAAGTTTAGATTAGCTTTTTTGTAAGGATAAAGAAAATAAATTTCGCCAGGAGCTGATGAACTTGGCCAGTTTCTGAGACACTGACTGCTGGGATTCGTCCAACCATTCTTCATTACCATCATAATCAGCATCATTCTCGAAAACCAGATATATCCCGCGCTTTTTCAGTGAAGTACGGTGGGTCTCGCAGGACTATGGGCCTGTTTGGTTCAACTTTGAGGAAATATCCTTGGGAAAATGCAAATACCTTTGGGCTAAAGAAAATTTCCGAAATGCAAATAGTATTTGGTAAAGTGTATTTTAAAAATACATTGGAAAGCAACTTTAACGTAAATGCCGTTTTGTAAAATATACCCTTTGTAAATAATTCAATTTTCAAATTATTTTTTCAAATAAATGGCGACGGCAGCGGGCGGAGGAAGGAGGAAGAAAAGAAAAGAAAAATTAAAAATAAAAAGTTGTATTTGCATTTCGGAAATTTAACTTTCTAAAGTACCTCCGAAGCTACTTTGAGCCAAAGGCCTTTAGGGGCCTTTGGAAATGCAATTGCATTTTTTCAAAGTTGAGCAAAAAACGAACCAATTGCATTTGGCCAATATACTTTACAGTCTCAAAGCCCCTTGCAAATGCTGAATCAAACATGCCCTATATGTCACGCCCCGACCCTCGGGCACGCGACAACCCTTCCAAACGTCTCGGGTCAAAAGGACGACATCCCAGGCATGTCATCGACCCATTCATTTTATCTTTTTAATTAGCGCACGCGGAACGAATAATCACCCAGACAATCATAAAAACAACATGGATAGAAAAGCAGGACGGTCACAACTATCAATATCAGCAAGCTCAACAATAAAGATTTCTTTCATTTATTAATAGATATTCATTAATCCACGAGGAAGCTACAGAATCTACTAGCCCATCTTCAGGGCTGCTCCCTAAGACCGACAAAAAGGTACCGGGTCAGGACAGGATTAACTTCTCAACTACTCCAAAAGAGGGGCTACACCACCCTCGTCCTCAACATCACCTTGGACCTGAAAAAGGGTTAACCACGACGGGGTGAGAAATAAATCTCAGTGAGCTAGCGCCTAAGCCCGGCTAGGGCGTTGACTCGCTCAGGCACCCTACACACACAGTACAACACAATAGTATAACGCCAATCACATGCAAGCTTACCACGCCTTGGATCACACATATGCAAGATTCGACTTGACATGACAGTCAATCAACCAAGGCAAACAACCAGAACACCACAATAACTTGCAAGTACAATGTTTCACACGTATTCCGGTTATTAATGGCCACTCGGACCCGCACACTAGGCAGTTGGTGCGCAGCACACTAGGCAGTTGGTGCTCAGCACACTAGGCAGTTGGTGCTCAGCACACTAGGCAGTTGGTGCTCTACCGGCATGACCGGGCATCGTCCCTTACTTCCGGCGACGGCGTCCGATAGTCCGTGTGATTCCGATCGGCACGGCACGGAACTACCAGGAATCCCTGTAGGGGCTTCGGTCCATCCATACTGCGACCGGCATCCGACCAGCCCGGCGACACGGACTGACGTGCATCCGATAAGTCGTGTTATTCCGATCGACACGGCACGAACATATCAGGCATTCCATTATATGACCATACAATGCACATCAAGCAACCAGCTAGTTTATATCTTTGCATTTAGTTCGATGATCACACGGTCGTGCTTAAAACTTGGCCCAAGGCCATTTTCATGCTCAAAGATGCAGTTTGATCCCACGCATGATCATGTGATGTACTAATTATCCACCAGACTTTGCATCTAAATACGGGTGATCAATCCTCATACAGTCAACCACAAACCAATCAGAGCATTCAACAGTTAGGCATTGATCACCACATCAAACAATCGACAGCAATTATAACAATGTACTCGATTAACTGAACTAACCACCGACGGCTACTCCGCCTACCAACCAACTAGTCAAACAATTTATCGTTCACTCGGCTCTGGCTAATCGCTCGCTCGCGATCAACAATTGCAGTCAATCCATCAATCTAATCACCAATTAGCCACAGACAACCTAGCTAACCAGCCTAATTTGTTTAATTGTGGTCATTTAACTTAAACACAGTCTCTAGCTAACCGACCACAATTAATCTACTTGAACGCCTAATTCAGCTAATCAAACTAATCCCGAACGTAATTAGCGACCTAACCGAGAGTTAGGGGTTAACTCACAACTAAACGGTTCAGCGGCGACGACAGCGACGGGACAACGACGACAACGGCGGCGGCGGCGAACGGCGGCAGCGAGCTCCGGCGAGCGGCGGCCGGCTCCGGCGAGCGGCGGCGGCCTCCGGCGAGCTCCGGCGAACAGCGACGGGCGGCCGGCGGCGGCACACGAGCACAACGACGACGAAGCAGCGGGGTGATCGCTGCGGCACAAGGCGAACGGCGGCACGACGGTTCTCGGGTGGCACTGTTCACGGGCTGAGGTTGGTGGTACGGGGCGAACAGCGGCTGTCCCAGGCAGCAGCTCGCGGTGGCCGGCGACGCGAGGCGAACAGAAGAGGTTGGTGGGTCGACGGGTCGAGGAGCTCGGGTCGGTGAGGCGAGGCCGACGCGACGAGGGACGGCGGGGGCGACAGGACGACGGGCGGAAGAACAGAGGGGAGGAGGCTCGGGTGGGGTCGCGATCGAGAGAGGTGGGGGTCGTGGGCGGCAGCAGCGGCGGCGGTTGAGCTCAGGCGACGGGCTGGTGTGGCGAGGCGACGGACGAGCTCGGGCAGCGGCGAGCTGCGGCTGAACGACGGAGGGTCGGGTCGACGGTGGCAGAGCTCGACTGAGCTGGGGTGGACGACGACGGCTGGACGGAGGAGGTAGGTGGCTGGCGGTCGGCGTGAGCAGAGGGGGGGGAGGAGGAGGCGCGGATCCGCGGGCCTCGGCTCGGGGGTGGCTCGCGGGGCGACGACGGCTGGGCGGGCGACGACCGGAGGGTGGCTGGAGAGGAGTGGCGCGGCGACGGAGGAGGGCGGCGTGGCGGCTGGGCGGTGCTCGGCAGGTGCGGTGAGGAGGAGGAAGAGGAGGTCGGGTGCAGGGGGGGGAGGTCCACGAAAGAACAGGGAAAGAGAAGAGGGGAGGAGAGAGAAGAGAAAAGAGAGAGAAGAGAAAGATGGAGGTGACGTGAGTGGGTGGGGGCAGATGGGGAGGGGGCACGGCAGCCAAGGGGGGGGAAGAGAGAGAGAGAGAGAGAGAGAGAGAGAGTGGGTGGGGGTGAGGTGACAAGGGGGGTCCCACGGGTCAACGTCAGATTTGAATTTTCTTTGACTTTGAGCACAAAGGGTTTCAGGCGCGAAAGGAGGGTTTCGGGCGCGAAGGGTCTCTGACCGGCACTTCGGGATTTATTAAATCTATCTTCAGATCAAAATAAATCGCGTCCAATAATTGTCCCTTAAACCACAAAAATTCCAATTTTATTTATTTTATGGACTTTAGAATTTCAGGACGTCACAACTCTCCCCTCCTTAGGAAATTTCGTCCCCGAAATTACACCACTATTACAACTCTTCGAACAGAAAAGGGTAACTACTCTTTATGACTTCCTCGCTTTCCCACGTGGCTCTTTCTATGCCATGATGCTGCCAAACAACTTTGACCAAAGGGATCGTCTTGTTCCGGAGCACTTGCTCTCTTTTATCCACGATCTTCACCGGGCGCTCCACGTATGATGCTCGCTCGTCTAACTCAATCTCTTCGTAACTCAACACATGAGCGGGGTCCGGCTTATACTTCCTCAGCATCGACACGTGGAAGACGTTATGCACCTTAGCAAGCCTCGGTGGCAACGCAAAACGATATGCCAAAATCCCACTCCATTCCAGAATCTCAAACGGTCCAACATACCTTCGACTCAACTTCCCTTTCTTACCAAAACGGGACGTTCCTCTCATTGGCGACACTTTCAGGAACGCGTGATCACCCACTTGGAATTCCAAAGGTCCACGTCTCTTGTCGGCGTAACTTTTCTGGCGACTCTGCGCTGTTCTGAGTCTATCTCTGATAACCTTGACAACTTCCGTCGATTGCTGTACCAACTCCGGACCAATAATCTTCCTTTCACCAACCTCGCCCCAACAAACAGAAGTCCTACAAGCTCTTGTTGTATGGTAGGGCATCTTGATACTCTGCCGATAGCTGCTGTTGGTAACTATTGTTGTAGGCAAACTCGACTAAATGCAGCTGATCCTCCCAGCTACCCTTGAAATCCAAAACACAAGCTCGTAATATGTCCTCGAGCGTCTGAATTGTCCTTTCAGATTGGCCATCCGTCCGCAGATGAAAGGTCGTACTAAACTGCAGTTTCGTTCCCAATGCAGCCTGCAAACTTTTCCAAAAGGTGGCAGTGAACTTGGGATCACGATCCGATGTGATCGTCACTGGCACTCCATGAAGACATACTATCTGTCGCACTTACAGCTCAGCGTACCTGTCCAAAGCGAAATCCTTTCGCACAGCAATGCAATGTCAGTCTATCCACTACAACCCAAATCGAATCATTACCTCTCTGACTCCTTGGCAATCCCATCACGAAATCCATTGTGATATGCTCCCACTTTCATTCTAGGATCTCTAATGGCTATAGCAATCCTCCAGGCTTACAATACTGTGCCTTGACTTGCTGGCACGCTAAACACTTCGCCACGAGCTTGGCTAGGTCGCTTTCATTCCATTCCATCAGTAATACTGCCTCAAGTTCTGATACCTCTTTGTGCTACCCAGATGGATACTGTCATTACTGCGACGGGCTCCCGATAAGATCTCCTCCTTATCCGAAGTAAGACCCTCACGGTCTTTGTCTTACTCAACTATGTGGCCTTACTACGCTTCCACTACGCACTCTGATTACTTGTTTTCCTTAATTGCCACAACTCACAGTCATAATTCAAGGTCATCACCGACGCTAACAACTCACAAATTCATCTGGCAAACCCCACTATGCCATCTACTCATAACTTGCCAATGCTAAGTCCGCTTGCCATGCCTGCCTGTGGTTCTGATGGTTGCTGTCTTACCACGCTACACACCTCACCACGATGCTGTTGGGTCACTGGCCGGCAAGTTCGCGTGGGTCTCAACTCAAAACACGACTTCCCTGATCACTCAGTAAGGCCCTCTCCGACTCCCATTCGGAGGCACACACAAGCATTGACTTTCACAAACTCTCCACCAGGCACTTCCACATCCTTGTCCATAGTACTTCAATCAACGCATCCTTCTGATACTCACCACTCCGATCTTAAAGATGCAATACTATGCATTTTCAAAAATATTTTTCACCTTGAGAATCAACTTTAATGCAATAAACAAGTGCAATGCATGATCATCCTCACCACTCTTTACACACCACTCGCTTTCACATCGATCTCATCAATCCGAACTTCCTAACTCCACAAGCGGCCATCATATCTCAAAGATCAATCGTCTAAGATCAATCTATAACCTTATGTTTGATCGTCGTCCAGACAAAGCTCATATGCATTCAATCACACTGGCCCTTAGTCTAAACGTTCGTCGTTCACTTTCTTGCGAACCTTTTCTCATTCATATCACTACTCATGACCATCAATTAAAGTCGATAACCAACACCATTAGAACGCCACACAAGTTCAAACTTACACCTAAGTACACATCCATCATACAAACCTATCCTTTTCTCGCGACTGCTTAAAACCAAAATACAACCGAAACATCCTACCGCAGACACTACGCTATCCTTTAGCGGGATTGATTCAGGGTGTCCTGCGGAGCGTTCCCTCGCAGTTGTCCTCCTTGCGGCACCGGCATCTGTCTTTCCAACTGCCTCTGCGGGCAATCTCTAACTTGATGGCGAAGCTGACCACACCTAAAGAAAACTCCCGTCCTAAAAGGGCACGGGGTTGATCCATGCTTCCGCCTACAGAGCCGGCACGCTTCATTGGGGCGGTACACCGGCTTTCCTACCGCGTTCCTTCGGTTGGGAGGAATGGGGTGCTTTCTTCCTATCATCGGCCTCTTCCCAAACCGTTGATTATCCCTTGCAGAAGGCGCAAACCGCGATCCAGATGCGGCTGCCCTTTCAGTCATGTTTCTCTCTACCAACTGTGCCTTCTCATACAACTCATTATAATCCTTGAAATTCAGCGGCACCAGCTGATCCTTGATCTCGGGCTTCAATCCCTCACAAAACCTCCTTACCCTATTCGCAGGGTCTTCGGTTATCCTTGGTGCATACTTCGACAGCTCGGCGAACTTCACCTCATACTGATCCACAGACATTTGATTCTGTCGAAGACGCAAGAACTCAACCATCTTCTGCTCTCGCGCACAGTCTAAAAAGTACTTTCCATAAAAAGCTTCGGTAAAGGCATCCCACACCGGGACCATACCTTCAGGGAAGATTCTTCCTCGCGTGGCTTCCCACCACATGCTAGCGTTACCTTGCAGTTGGTAGACAGCTAGCATCACCTTGTCCTCCTCAGAGCACCTCAACAAAGCAAAGGCTTTCTCCAACTCCTCGATCCATAAGGTTGCAGCCTCTGGGTCACTTGCTCCTGAAAACTTCGGCGGCTCAAGCTTTAGAAACTGCTCCACCAACTTAAGCATCTGGTGTCCAACATTCTCGTTTCTAGCCAACAGGTCTTCATTCGGAGCGGCGACAGCTTGGTTCCTAACTTGTTGTCCATCTACATCTTCTAAGGCCTCCAACGCCTGCAGGATCCCGTCCACTCTAGGATCCTCCTGAGATGCCCTTCCTCTAGGCACCATCGCATTACGGTTGCTCATCCTGCAGGTACCTTACGGGGCCCTGCTTACCCCAAAGCAACGCATAATGAAAACTCAGGCATACAGCCTAAAACTTAAGCAACAAACACATGCATACGGTTTCCAATCCTACTAACTATCCCAAAACCCAACGCTCCTTATCACTCCAGGCCATGACCAGATGGATCAGGCTGACCTTGCTCTGATACCAAAACGGGGATGTCACGCCCCGACCCTCGGGCACGCGACAACCCTTCCAAACGTCTCGGGTCAAAAGGACGACATCCCAGGCATGTCATCGACCCATTCATTTTATCTTTTTAATTAGCGCACGCGGAACGAATAATCACCCAGACAATCATAAAAACAACATGGATAGAAAAGCAGGACGGTCACAACTATCAATATCAGCAAGCTCAACAATAAAGATTTCTTTCATTTATTAATAGATATTCATTAATCCACGAGGAAGCTACAGAATCTACTAGCCCATCTTCAGGGCTGCTCCCTAAGACCGACAAAAAGGTACCGGGTCAGGACAGGATTAACTTCTCAACTACTCCAAAAGAGGGGCTACACCACCCTCGTCCTCAACATCACCTTGGACCTGAAAAAGGGTTAACCACGACGGGGTGAGAAATAAATCTCAGTGAGCTAGCGCCTAAGCCCGGCTAGGGCGTTGACTCGCTCAGGCACCCTACACACACAGTACAACACAATAGTATAACGCCAATCACATGCAAGCTTACCACGCCTTGGATCACACATATGCAAGATTCGACTTGACATGACAGTCAATCAACCAAGGCAAACAACCAGAACACCACAATAACTTGCAAGTACAATGTTTCACACGTATTCCGGTTATTAATGGCCACTCGGACCCGCACACTAGGCAGTTGGTGCGCAGCACACTAGGCAGTTGGTGCTCAGCACACTAGGCAGTTGGTGCTCAGCACACTAGGCAGTTGGTGCTCTACCGGCATGACCGGGCATCGTCCCTTACTTCCGGCGACGGCGTCCGATAGTCCGTGTGATTCCGATCGGCACGGCACGGAACTACCAGGAATCCCTGTAGGGGCTTCGGTCCATCCATACTGCGACCGGCATCCGACCAGCCCGGCGACACGGACTGACGTGCATCCGATAAGTCGTGTTATTCCGATCGACACGGCACGAACATATCAGGCATTCCATTATATGACCATACAATGCACATCAAGCAACCAGCTAGTTTATATCTTTGCATTTAGTTCGATGATCACACGGTCGTGCTTAAAACTTGGCCCAAGGCCATTTTCATGCTCAAAGATGCAGTTTGATCCCACGCATGATCATGTGATGTACTAATTATCCACCAGACTTTGCATCTAAATACGGGTGATCAATCCTCATACAGTCAACCACAAACCAATCAGAGCATTCAACAGTTAGGCATTGATCACCACATCAAACAATCGACAGCAATTATAACAATGTACTCGATTAACTGAACTAACCACCGACGGCTACTCCGCCTACCAACCAACTAGTCAAACAATTTATCGTTCACTCGGCTCTGGCTAATCGCTCGCTCGCGATCAACAATTGCAGTCAATCCATCAATCTAATCACCAATTAGCCACAGACAACCTAGCTAACCAGCCTAATTTGTTTAATTGTGGTCATTTAACTTAAACACAGTCTCTAGCTAACCGACCACAATTAATCTACTTGAACGCCTAATTCAGCTAATCAAACTAATCCCGAACGTAATTAGCGACCTAACCGAGAGTTAGGGGTTAACTCACAACTAAACGGTTCAGCGGCGACGACAGCGACGGGACAACGACGACAACGGCGGCGGCGGCGAACGGCGGCAGCGAGCTCCGGCGAGCGGCGGCCGGCTCCGGCGAGCGGCGGCGGCCTCCGGCGAGCTCCGGCGAACAGCGACGGGCGGCCGGCGGCGGCACACGAGCACAACGACGACGAAGCAGCGGGGTGATCGCTGCGGCACAAGGCGAACGGCGGCACGACGGTTCTCGGGTGGCACTGTTCACGGGCTGAGGTTGGTGGTACGGGGCGAACAGCGGCTGTCCCAGGCAGCAGCTCGCGGTGGCCGGCGACGCGAGGCGAACAGAAGAGGTTGGTGGGTCGACGGGTCGAGGAGCTCGGGTCGGTGAGGCGAGGCCGACGCGACGAGGGACGGCGGGGGCGACAGGACGACGGGCGGAAGAACAGAGGGGAGGAGGCTCGGGTGGGGTCGCGATCGAGAGAGGTGGGGGTCGTGGGCGGCAGCAGCGGCGGCGGTTGAGCTCAGGCGACGGGCTGGTGTGGCGAGGCGACGGACGAGCTCGGGCAGCGGCGAGCTGCGGCTGAACGACGGAGGGTCGGGTCGACGGTGGCAGAGCTCGACTGAGCTGGGGTGGACGACGACGGCTGGACGGAGGAGGTAGGTGGCTGGCGGTCGGCGTGAGCAGAGGGGGGGGAGGAGGAGGCGCGGATCCGCGGGCCTCGGCTCGGGGGTGGCTCGCGGGGCGACGACGGCTGGGCGGGCGACGACCGGAGGGTGGCTGGAGAGGAGTGGCGCGGCGACGGAGGAGGGCGGCGTGGCGGCTGGGCGGTGCTCGGCAGGTGCGGTGAGGAGGAGGAAGAGGAGGTCGGGTGCAGGGGGGGGAGGTCCACGAAAGAACAGGGAAAGAGAAGAGGGGAGGAGAGAGAAGAGAAAAGAGAGAGAAGAGAAAGATGGAGGTGACGTGAGTGGGTGGGGGCAGATGGGGAGGGGGCACGGCAGCCAAGGGGGGGGAAGAGAGAGAGAGAGAGAGAGAGAGAGAGAGTGGGTGGGGGTGAGGTGACAAGGGGGGTCCCACGGGTCAACGTCAGATTTGAATTTTCTTTGACTTTGAGCACAAAGGGTTTCAGGCGCGAAAGGAGGGTTTCGGGCGCGAAGGGTCTCTGACCGGCACTTCGGGATTTATTAAATCTATCTTCAGATCAAAATAAATCGCGTCCAATAATTGTCCCTTAAACCACAAAAATTCCAATTTTATTTATTTTATGGACTTTAGAATTTCAGGACGTCACAACTCTCCCCTCCTTAGGAAATTTCGTCCCCGAAATTACACCACTATTACAACTCTTCGAACAGAAAAGGGTAACTACTCTTTATGACTTCCTCGCTTTCCCACGTGGCTCTTTCTATGCCATGATGCTGCCAAACAACTTTGACCAAAGGGATCGTCTTGTTCCGGAGCACTTGCTCTCTTTTATCCACGATCTTCACCGGGCGCTCCACGTATGATGCTCGCTCGTCTAACTCAATCTCTTCGTAACTCAACACATGAGCGGGGTCCGGCTTATACTTCCTCAGCATCGACACGTGGAAGACGTTATGCACCTTAGCAAGCCTCGGTGGCAACGCAAAACGATATGCCAAAATCCCACTCCATTCCAGAATCTCAAACGGTCCAACATACCTTCGACTCAACTTCCCTTTCTTACCAAAACGGGACGTTCCTCTCATTGGCGACACTTTCAGGAACGCGTGATCACCCACTTGGAATTCCAAAGGTCCACGTCTCTTGTCGGCGTAACTTTTCTGGCGACTCTGCGCTGTTCTGAGTCTATCTCTGATAACCTTGACAACTTCCGTCGATTGCTGTACCAACTCCGGACCAATAATCTTCCTTTCACCAACCTCGCCCCAACAAACAGAAGTCCTACAAGCTCTTGTTGTATGGTAGGGCATCTTGATACTCTGCCGATAGCTGCTGTTGGTAACTATTGTTGTAGGCAAACTCGACTAAATGCAGCTGATCCTCCCAGCTACCCTTGAAATCCAAAACACAAGCTCGTAATATGTCCTCGAGCGTCTGAATTGTCCTTTCAGATTGGCCATCCGTCCGCAGATGAAAGGTCGTACTAAACTGCAGTTTCGTTCCCAATGCAGCCTGCAAACTTTTCCAAAAGGTGGCAGTGAACTTGGGATCACGATCCGATGTGATCGTCACTGGCACTCCATGAAGACATACTATCTGTCGCACTTACAGCTCAGCGTACCTGTCCAAAGCGAAATCCTTTCGCACAGCAATGCAATGTCAGTCTATCCACTACAACCCAAATCGAATCATTACCTCTCTGACTCCTTGGCAATCCCATCACGAAATCCATTGTGATATGCTCCCACTTTCATTCTAGGATCTCTAATGGCTATAGCAATCCTCCAGGCTTACAATACTGTGCCTTGACTTGCTGGCACGCTAAACACTTCGCCACGAGCTTGGCTAGGTCGCTTTCATTCCATTCCATCAGTAATACTGCCTCAAGTTCTGATACCTCTTTGTGCTACCCAGATGGATACTGTCATTACTGCGACGGGCTCCCGATAAGATCTCCTCCTTATCCGAAGTAAGACCCTCACGGTCTTTGTCTTACTCAACTATGTGGCCTTACTACGCTTCCACTACGCACTCTGATTACTTGTTTTCCTTAATTGCCACAACTCACAGTCATAATTCAAGGTCATCACCGACGCTAACAACTCACAAATTCATCTGGCAAACCCCACTATGCCATCTACTCATAACTTGCCAATGCTAAGTCCGCTTGCCATGCCTGCCTGTGGTTCTGATGGTTGCTGTCTTACCACGCTACACACCTCACCACGATGCTGTTGGGTCACTGGCCGGCAAGTTCGCGTGGGTCTCAACTCAAAACACGACTTCCCTGATCACTCAGTAAGGCCCTCTCCGACTCCCATTCGGAGGCACACACAAGCATTGACTTTCACAAACTCTCCACCAGGCACTTCCACATCCTTGTCCATAGTACTTCAATCAACGCATCCTTCTGATACTCACCACTCCGATCTTAAAGATGCAATACTATGCATTTTCAAAAATATTTTTCACCTTGAGAATCAACTTTAATGCAATAAACAAGTGCAATGCATGATCATCCTCACCACTCTTTACACACCACTCGCTTTCACATCGATCTCATCAATCCGAACTTCCTAACTCCACAAGCGGCCATCATATCTCAAAGATCAATCGTCTAAGATCAATCTATAACCTTATGTTTGATCGTCGTCCAGACAAAGCTCATATGCATTCAATCACACTGGCCCTTAGTCTAAACGTTCGTCGTTCACTTTCTTGCGAACCTTTTCTCATTCATATCACTACTCATGACCATCAATTAAAGTCGATAACCAACACCATTAGAACGCCACACAAGTTCAAACTTACACCTAAGTACACATCCATCATACAAACCTATCCTTTTCTCGCGACTGCTTAAAACCAAAATACAACCGAAACATCCTACCGCAGACACTACGCTATCCTTTAGCGGGATTGATTCAGGGTGTCCTGCGGAGCGTTCCCTCGCAGTTGTCCTCCTTGCGGCACCGGCATCTGTCTTTCCAACTGCCTCTGCGGGCAATCTCTAACTTGATGGCGAAGCTGACCACACCTAAAGAAAACTCCCGTCCTAAAAGGGCACGGGGTTGATCCATGCTTCCGCCTACAGAGCCGGCACGCTTCATTGGGGCGGTACACCGGCTTTCCTACCGCGTTCCTTCGGTTGGGAGGAATGGGGTGCTTTCTTCCTATCATCGGCCTCTTCCCAAACCGTTGATTATCCCTTGCAGAAGGCGCAAACCGCGATCCAGATGCGGCTGCCCTTTCAGTCATGTTTCTCTCTACCAACTGTGCCTTCTCATACAACTCATTATAATCCTTGAAATTCAGCGGCACCAGCTGATCCTTGATCTCGGGCTTCAATCCCTCACAAAACCTCCTTACCCTATTCGCAGGGTCTTCGGTTATCCTTGGTGCATACTTCGACAGCTCGGCGAACTTCACCTCATACTGATCCACAGACATTTGATTCTGTCGAAGACGCAAGAACTCAACCATCTTCTGCTCTCGCGCACAGTCTAAAAAGTACTTTCCATAAAAAGCTTCGGTAAAGGCATCCCACACCGGGACCATACCTTCAGGGAAGATTCTTCCTCGCGTGGCTTCCCACCACATGCTAGCGTTACCTTGCAGTTGGTAGACAGCTAGCATCACCTTGTCCTCCTCAGAGCACCTCAACAAAGCAAAGGCTTTCTCCAACTCCTCGATCCATAAGGTTGCAGCCTCTGGGTCACTTGCTCCTGAAAACTTCGGCGGCTCAAGCTTTAGAAACTGCTCCACCAACTTAAGCATCTGGTGTCCAACATTCTCGTTTCTAGCCAACAGGTCTTCATTCGGAGCGGCGACAGCTTGGTTCCTAACTTGTTGTCCATCTACATCTTCTAAGGCCTCCAACGCCTGCAGGATCCCGTCCACTCTAGGATCCTCCTGAGATGCCCTTCCTCTAGGCACCATCGCATTACGGTTGCTCATCCTGCAGGTACCTTACGGGGCCCTGCTTACCCCAAAGCAACGCATAATGAAAACTCAGGCATACAGCCTAAAACTTAAGCAACAAACACATGCATACGGTTTCCAATCCTACTAACTATCCCAAAACCCAACGCTCCTTATCACTCCAGGCCATGACCAGATGGATCAGGCTGACCTTGCTCTGATACCAAAACGGGGATGTCACGCCCCGACCCTCGGGCACGCGACAACCCTTCCAAACGTCTCGGGTCAAAAGGACGACATCCCAGGCATGTCATCGACCCATTCATTTTATCTTTTTAATTAGCGCACGCGGAACGAATAATCACCCAGACAATCATAAAAACAACATGGATAGAAAAGCAGGACGGTCACAACTATCAATATCAGCAAGCTCAACAATAAAGATTTCTTTCATTTATTAATAGATATTCATTAATCCACGAGGAAGCTACAGAATCTACTAGCCCATCTTCAGGGCTGCTCCCTAAGACCGACAAAAAGGTACCGGGTCAGGACAGGATTAACTTCTCAACTACTCCAAAAGAGGGGCTACACCACCCTCGTCCTCAACATCACCTTGGACCTGAAAAAGGGTTAACCACGACGGGGTGAGAAATAAATCTCAGTGAGCTAGCGCCTAAGCCCGGCTAGGGCGTTGACTCGCTCAGGCACCCTACACACACAGTACAACACAATAGTATAACGCCAATCACATGCAAGCTTACCACGCCTTGGATCACACATATGCAAGATTCGACTTGACATGACAGTCAATCAACCAAGGCAAACAACCAGAACACCACAATAACTTGCAAGTACAATGTTTCACACGTATTCCGGTTATTAATGGCCACTCGGACCCGCACACTAGGCAGTTGGTGCGCAGCACACTAGGCAGTTGGTGCTCAGCACACTAGGCAGTTGGTGCTCAGCACACTAGGCAGTTGGTGCTCTACCGGCATGACCGGGCATCGTCCCTTACTTCCGGCGACGGCGTCCGATAGTCCGTGTGATTCCGATCGGCACGGCACGGAACTACCAGGAATCCCTGTAGGGGCTTCGGTCCATCCATACTGCGACCGGCATCCGACCAGCCCGGCGACACGGACTGACGTGCATCCGATAAGTCGTGTTATTCCGATCGACACGGCACGAACATATCAGGCATTCCATTATATGACCATACAATGCACATCAAGCAACCAGCTAGTTTATATCTTTGCATTTAGTTCGATGATCACACGGTCGTGCTTAAAACTTGGCCCAAGGCCATTTTCATGCTCAAAGATGCAGTTTGATCCCACGCATGATCATGTGATGTACTAATTATCCACCAGACTTTGCATCTAAATACGGGTGATCAATCCTCATACAGTCAACCACAAACCAATCAGAGCATTCAACAGTTAGGCATTGATCACCACATCAAACAATCGACAGCAATTATAACAATGTACTCGATTAACTGAACTAACCACCGACGGCTACTCCGCCTACCAACCAACTAGTCAAACAATTTATCGTTCACTCGGCTCTGGCTAATCGCTCGCTCGCGATCAACAATTGCAGTCAATCCATCAATCTAATCACCAATTAGCCACAGACAACCTAGCTAACCAGCCTAATTTGTTTAATTGTGGTCATTTAACTTAAACACAGTCTCTAGCTAACCGACCACAATTAATCTACTTGAACGCCTAATTCAGCTAATCAAACTAATCCCGAACGTAATTAGCGACCTAACCGAGAGTTAGGGGTTAACTCACAACTAAACGGTTCAGCGGCGACGACAGCGACGGGACAACGACGACAACGGCGGCGGCGGCGAACGGCGGCAGCGAGCTCCGGCGAGCGGCGGCCGGCTCCGGCGAGCGGCGGCGGCCTCCGGCGAGCTCCGGCGAACAGCGACGGGCGGCCGGCGGCGGCACACGAGCACAACGACGACGAAGCAGCGGGGTGATCGCTGCGGCACAAGGCGAACGGCGGCACGACGGTTCTCGGGTGGCACTGTTCACGGGCTGAGGTTGGTGGTACGGGGCGAACAGCGGCTGTCCCAGGCAGCAGCTCGCGGTGGCCGGCGACGCGAGGCGAACAGAAGAGGTTGGTGGGTCGACGGGTCGAGGAGCTCGGGTCGGTGAGGCGAGGCCGACGCGACGAGGGACGGCGGGGGCGACGGGACGACGGGCGGAAGAACAGAGGGGAGGAGGCTCGGGTGGGGTCGCGATCGAGAGAGGTGGGGGTCGTGGGCGGCAGCAGCGGCGGCGGTTGAGCTCAGGCGACGGGCTGGTGTGGCGAGGCGACGGACGAGCTCGGGCAGCGGCGAGCTGCGGCTGAACGACGGAGGGTCGGGTCGACGGTGGCAGAGCTCGACTGAGCTGGGGTGGACGACGACGGCTGGACGGAGGAGGTAGGTGGCTGGCGGTCGGCGTGAGCAGAGGGGGGGGAGGAGGAGGCGCGGATCCGCGGGCCTCGGCTCGGGGGTGGCTCGCGGGGCGACGACGGCTGGGCGGGCGACGACCGGAGGGTGGCTGGAGAGGAGTGGCGCGGCGACGGAGGAGGGCGGCGTGGCGGCTGGGCGGTGCTCGGCAGGTGCGGTGAGGAGGAGGAAGAGGAGGTCGGGTGCAGGGGGGGGAGGTCCACGAAAGAACAGGGAAAGAGAAGAGGGGAGGAGAGAGAAGAGAAAAGAGAGAGAAGAGAAAGATGGAGGTGACGTGAGTGGGTGGGGGCAGATGGGGAGGGGGCACGGCAGCCAAGGGG
This sequence comes from Lenwebbia sp. NSW1173648, assembly GCA_029784005.1. Classification (NCBI taxonomy): domain Eukaryota; kingdom Viridiplantae; phylum Streptophyta; class Magnoliopsida; order Myrtales; family Myrtaceae; genus Lenwebbia; species Lenwebbia sp. NSW1173648. The sequence goes on from JARCGZ010000011.1 coordinate 8,202,718, forward strand.
GGGGAAGAGAGAGAGAGAGAGAGAGAGAGAGAGAGAGTGGGTGGGGGTGAGGTGACAAGGGGGGTCCCACGGGTCAACGTCAGATTTGAATTTTCTTTGACTTTGAGCACAAAGGGTTTCAGGCGCGAAAGGAGGGTTTCGGGCGCGAAGGGTCTCTGACCGGCACTTCGGGATTTATTAAATCTATCTTCAGATCAAAATAAATCGCGTCCAATAATTGTCCCTTAAACCACAAAAATTCCAATTTTATTTATTTTATGGACTTTAGAATTTCAGGACGTCACACTATATCTATCCTGTCCTTTTAAAATCCGAACCATTGGCTTGAATTTTGGAAATCTATCAAGTAAAGCTGGTCTTCACTCCATCAGGTTTAATGTCATGGTATGTCTTGGATCTTCAAGCCTTAAAAGCCTTCCTTTAATGTCCGCGATTGCGGGTAGTGGAATGTTTCCCTGGTTTACACTGTCTAGAGAGACAACAGCAGCAAAAATTATTCCCGTAATCTCGCGGTTCTTCAGAGCAGCAAGTTGAACAAATGCTTTATAGCAACCTGCATTTTCCATGAAAGACCCATTTGAGGTCAAATGCATTCACGATTGAAGACACCCTCCGCATTTGTGAAGTCATACACACGCTCCAATGCGGTACAGTTCGCCATATTCAACTCAACTCAACTCAAGCAAGCTCGAGGGAAGTGGAGGCAGATATGTGAGCTTGTTACAATGAGACAAGTTGAGTTTTTTCAGAAGCACAAGGCCCCTCCGACTGGATGGCAAAGCTCGAAAAATCGTTACTACCCAGATTCAAATCATCCAAGGACGACAACCTTCCAAAATTATTGGAGATGCTTCCCGAAAATCCCCAAGCATGAGTATCTGTTTCTACACCCTTTTTTTTTTCTGCCTACCCCGTAGGCTGAGGAGCAAAAGGAGGAATCCGCCCGAAGAGGGGCTCGCATTCCATCTCCTTCGGTGAACAGAGATTTGTAAAGGACTCTGGAAGAATGATATGATTTAGGGCATTGGATTGATTGGGATTAGCCAGTTTTAGATGACAGATTGACTGAGGAAGTTGTGCCAAGCATGAGCATCCATCTTTGTTCCGGTGTATTGCCTGTCAAGTGCACTCCTAAAACTCGTCGAAAGTGCAATTGAATTTTAAACTCTAAAAAAATGCAATCAAGTACTAAAACTTATCACGCAAAGTGCAAATGGGTCCTAAAACTTTCAAAAATGCAATCAAGTCCGAAAACTTGTTAGCATTTTTTCGCTGGTCAAGTTAGATGGAGTGCTAATAAGCATGCGACCCTGCTGATAAAGGGATTAAGAAGCAGGGACGCTAGTATCATAGGAGCGTGGCTCGATTCTCATTTGCTCTGCAAAGAGGATTTTCTTGTATTTGTGGTTTGTCCTATCTCTAACTCTCCTGTCTCTGACTTTTGCTCTGCCTCTCTTTGCAGGTGCGCGGAGTCGAACCTCGCACCTATGATAGTAGCGTCCTTACCCCTCAACTCATTTACCAACAGGGCCGCATGCCTATCAGCCTGCAAATAGGACTTGATTGCACTAACTTGACAAGTTTTAAAACTTGATTGTACTTTTTTAAAGTTATAGGACTCAATTGCACTTTGGTGATAAGTGTATCATCCTCCTCTCTTTGTAAACTCGCTATTGTTTATGTTTTAGACGATGCTGCTGCTGAGCTTGTTGCCAGTGACAAAGCTCGATTCTGCGTCGAGCTCCATGTTGGCTAGCGACGCCACTGGTCCAGATCTAAATTCGTGCCTTCAGATCTGGCCTGAAACGAACTTCTAATCTAGAGACATGGCTCCAGGTCTGGCGACGCCGGCTCGACCATGGCTACGAGCCTTGAGGGCGAGGTCAAGATCCCGACAGCCATGGAAGAGCTGTCGCAACGGGCAATGATGGCGAGCTCAAATAGCAAAACGAAAAACAGAGGAATAGAGGTGATGCTCAGGAAGACAGAACCGACTATAAAAACAATGGAGAGGGTGGCACGGCTTGGCCGACAACATTAGTGGGCCTAGCGGCAGCGACAGACGATGGGAAAGGTGCGGAGGTTGGGCTCGAAGGTGCTGTGGATGGAGAATGAAGAGCGGGAAAAATCAGGTTTTTTTTTTTTTTTTTTTTCAATTCGGTTCTAAGTTAATAGACATGCATCAATTTGTAAGTGGATTTAAATAAATAAATGCTTGCCACATCAGTTGCTGACGCAAAAACATGGTACCATGAACATTTTCAGATGAGATAGATATATCTTAGCACCTCACATTTGCGTCATTAGCTGATAAATCGAATTAAGCCAAGAGATCATCTTATTAATAGATCCATCGATTTGTATTAATTTTTTTTACGTCAACGACTATCATGTGACGCTTCTTTTATTCTTATATAAAAATAAAATTCAACAAGATGAAAAATGATTTTCTTGTCAACCTTTCAAAAAGAAAAAAGAAAAAAGAAAAAAAGAAAAAAAGGTTCTCCTCTCAGTCCTCTGTCTCCTGTTTTGAGAAAGATATCGTGGTTGACAGTCAACGAGTCGTGTGGAATCAAAACTCCTCTGCACAGTGCGGGTTGTCTTAGTTTAAATAAAGTAAAGGGATTTTGCGACTTATTGGATGATTAAATCGGATGAGAAATAACATGTCAGAATATATATGTTTCATTTTCAATATTACTAAATATGTTTCGTTTTATTCCAACGGAACCCTAACTTTTGTCGTTATAACTCGATTTGAATTGCTCCAGCACAAAAAAAAAAAAAAAAAAGAAAGAAAGAAAGAAGAAAACTCGATTGAACTGTGTTAGTAAAATATCAGTTTCGATCTTGAAATATACTGGCAAGACTGAACCCGTCCAAAAGGGCAGCAGCTCCACCTATTGGACGAGCATTGCTTTCTTTAATGCTTTGGAGTTTTGACCCGACCCGAGGGAGCCACCGGAGGAAACCATTTGAAAAGTCTCCTCTCTTTTAATGTTTGACTTTGACTCCGACTCAGACACCCAGAAGGCTGCATTTGATTGTCCAGATTTCTAATCAGGATAGGACTGCATAGGATAGGATAGGATAAGAAATTCAAGGACTTTGGCATATCCTATTTACTGTTTGGTGAACTACGGATTTAAAGTCGAATAAACAGAGGCAATGCATGGCCGAGATCGACTCTATTTTGCTGAAACATAAAGATGCTTTAGAAATTACTCGATGACGAGTTTTAATGAGTGAGTTATTCTTGAGTAGAGCTTTGTGTCATCTGAATTCGGGCACAATATCGACGGAGCAGACCCCGTAGAATCGGGGGTCTCGATTTGGAGTCGAATCATTTGAGAATGACCCTTTGGCCTTGCTCGTTGTCTTGTCGAGTGTGTAAATAAGTACTGAACAATCTAATTGTTCGGCCTCTTTTCGCAAGTTGAAGATGTACTCATGCAGGTCGTCCAAGAGAGCCCTTTCGAATGTCGAGATCTGTTTTGTAAGTTGATGATCAATCTCGAGTTCTTCATAACATGTTGAGACCCCTTTCGAATGTTGAAAAGGTTCAAGCGGTTAAAGAACGAGAAACGTGATCTCATATAATGCTAAACAATCGATTAAAGAACAAGGTCGTGGAGATACCCAGCTTTGCAGCCGAGACCCCAGCCTGACGTCACTGGAGAGGCATCCCACTTGACGGTCGCCGCCGCCGGAGATGTGGCCCCCCACTAGAGAAGTGGCCCGAGGCGGCGGAGAGGCGGCCCAACGCGGAAAAGAGGTGGTGGTTGTGGAAAAAATCCAGTTCTCCTCGTGTCTGTCCTTTTGAGAAATCCTATCATTGTCTATCTTATCCCTTCCCTTAGGATTATTTTATCCTAACTATATCCCCATGTATCCCTCCTTTATCCTATCCTGGACAGATGCCAAATACAGGATATAATAAAATATATCATATCATAGCTTATAACTTGACGACCAAACGAAGCCTAAGAGGATTGTCATTCTGTACAATCCATGCACTTCATTTGGAACTCGATCGACTTTCTAGGATATTGCTAACATGAAAGTCGCATTACCGGTTTTTCTACATGTCGTGCTGTTGTTGCGTCTTTGTTCGCCGAAAATATTGTTGAATTCCAATCAAAATGCATTGTTTATAAGAAGAAATAGAGAATTTAGTGCATTATTAGGTGATTAAAGATTGAAGTTTAAACAATCCACTAAAGTTTTAGTGATTATTGGGGATTACCCACTTTTGTATCTCAAAACATATACGTCGAAACTCGCAACTTTAAACTCGTCAAGAGGGAATGGATAACGATATTCCAAATTATATGTTACTAGATTACAATTACTTAGATCAAGAAAAGATCCAATTCTATTATAGAATTCAAAAATTGAACACCGGCCCCAAAACTACTCAAAAGATTATTATTTTGTAAGGGATACGCCTATTAGAGATAATCCATTAGGCGACGCGTGTGTGAGAGTGTTATGCCAAAAAAGTTTCACGTTGAGGATGCGGTTTAAGGCGAGCAATCGATATATTATATTTGATTCATAATTCATTAACTCGAATATATAGGATCCGACAGGATATGTTAAAAAAAATTAGATTTGAACTTCCTTTTGATGATTTGTCGACGAAAGAAATTGGATTCTTAGTGCACGTCCCAACATGTGGTATCGGAATTAATTGTTTGGATAGGCCTGATCCAAACACGGGTGGAGCGACATTTGATGATTATTTCAAGGATAGAATTTTAGAATCGACTCCCTTGTTTTCCATTGAATAGGTAGATTACAGTGACAGTGTATTTAGTTTCCCGACCAAGATATAAGGTTTCTAATGCGCATCCGAACATGTTTTGAAAACTATAATAAATTTGAAGAAAATAATGTGTTAAGTAATATCATTTTAGTTTTAACAAAAAATTCCTGGAGAAAATATGTTAGTATTTCCATCGAAGGTGAAAGGAAAGAATAACCACAGAGAAATGAGTAAAATAGAGTAATGCTGGAAGCCTTCAGAAAGATATTTTAAAAATCGCTTCGCACCCCGAACGCAGCGTTTTGGCCCTTCTCCCTCCTCTCCGTCTTCAAACCCTAGTTCCGAGCTCTCCACGGAACGGAGCTTCTGTTCGATTCGCTTGAGCGCGACGACGGAGAGCGAAGCGAGCCCATCCGACAGATCGATCCGGCGTCTCCTGTCCGTACGCCCGTTCACGATCCACCGCTGAACGATGCCGTCGCACGCGGATCTGGACCGTCAGATCGAACAGCTGATGGAGTGCAAGCCGCTCTCGGAGGCGGAGGTGAAGACGCTCTGCGATCAAGCCAGGGCGATCCTGGTCGAGGAGTGGAACGTCCAGCCGGTGAAGTGCCCCGTCACCGTCTGCGGCGACATCCACGGCCAGTTCTACGATCTAATCGAGCTGTTCAGGATAGGAGGCAACGCCCCTGACACCAATTATCTCTTCATGGGCGATTATGTAGGTCAGTTTCAGCTTGATCTTTGTATAGTCGACCGGCCTTCGATTTTGTCTATGTGGAACGAATTTGGTAGTTCCTTGCGTCGATGAAGTGGAATCTGCGGCTAGGATTGGCGAAGTTGCTCTGTTGCAATTCATGTTTTTGGAGCCTTGGCGGTCATGCTAATTTTGTGTATTTGGGATTTGTGCGGAAATAAGGGAACTTTTAGGGTTTTCTATTCCAATAATAGATTATGATGCGCGGATCTTATGGTGGTAATTTGAAATGAAGCTCTTCGTGTGATGGAAATGGCATGGCTTAGGTTTGCAATTATGAAGTTCTACTTCCCTCTCAAGATGTCTTCAGAGTACCAATTTGGTGGCATCTATGATTTTTTTGTTATCTCCATTGAAAGCCCTTAACTCACCGTGAGAAGGATGGTGGACTTTTTTGGGAAGCTGTTAGCAAGCGGGCGAGATGTTCCTCTACCAATCGATGCTTTGGTCTACTGGAAGAAGCACTGAAGCCATCTCAGTTCAGCGAAACAATAGATAATGATCACTGGAAACCAAGACAGAAGACTTTAGTTTTTCTTTGGGAGTAATATTCAAGGTTTACTATGTACCGAATGATGTACAATCTAGAATGATACTCCAAACTGTCTTTCCATATTATGAAAGCACATCGAAGATCCAATTATCTCTCTCCACCTCCCTGTTCACATGTTCTAAACGCCTTCTCTTTCTTCTCTGTATTCTGTCATACTCGTGTCATAAAAGTTTGCTTTTACCTTGCAAATTCTGGCTTGAATTTGTCCACTGTTGCATATTTGGGATCGACAAGTCAATAGGGGGAGCTAGAGAACATAGAAACTCTTAAAAACACAGAGAAGATGGTATTATTTTGGGCTTCATGGCATGAAAGTTTTTGTGGGCTGAGTAAACTCTTAAAAACACAGAGAAGATGGTATTATTTTGGGCTTAATGGCATGAAAGTTTTTGTGGGCCGAGTTTTTCTAGAGTATGTTGATGGTTTTTTTTTTCAGTAGACTTGAGTGATCCTGATTGTGAATGTTTTTCTCTTAGACTCGTTGGATTATTTTTAAAGGAGTCAAATGCATGTTTTATCTCATAAGGATTAATGCTGTAAGGTGCATCATCTAATTCTGTTGATTACATCAATGCAGATCGAGGGTACTACTCAGTGGAGACTGTCACTCTTTTAGTTGCTCTGAAAGTTCGTTATAGAGATAGAATCACAATCCTTAGAGGAAACCATGAGAGCCGGCAAATAACTCAAGTGTAAGACTATAGTTTTGAGTGCATCTTTTGTATCATGATATTAAGAAGTTAACATTTGCCTCGTAAGAAGCACAGGGCAGTTGCTTTGTATGAATAATAACCTGCTTACTGTTCTGCATATAGTGTTTTCTGATAAATATGTGTGCTTATTTTGAGAAAGAAAATATCTCTCTTAACATAAACTCTAAAGACATTTTTCCCGGTTGGATGATATTAGTAAGTGGCCCAGTAAATTGTGGGCAACAGTAATATGATTAAGTGTTCGATTTGAACTTGATGCTTAAACTTTGCCTATTAAGACTTGATACAAAATCGAGAGCACTGGCATAACGGGATTCATATGGTCGATCCCACTTATTGCCTGTCACATGATTAGGGCTTAAGTAGTTTATGGCTGCGTCTGGGTATATTCATTGGCTAAGATAGATGTTACTTTCCTATGATTTGGTTGTAGAGGAAGCATACTCCTATGAAATAATGGCGTTTTTAAATTTTATGAAAAGTGGGAAAATGTAGAACTTGCTGTAATCAACTCAACTTTTGATTTCTCTTTTATCTTATGTATCTCTTATTACCGATTTCAGGTATGGTTTCTACGACGAATGTTTAAGAAAATACGGAAATGCAAATGTGTGGAAGTATTTCACTGATTTATTTGATTATCTTCCCCTCACCGCCCTCATTGAGAGTCAGGTATTTGTACACCTTCAGACTTTGTAACATTATCAATGATGCTCCAAGCGAGAAATATTTATCAATAATGTGGATTCTGAATGATCATGCTTCTTCTTGTGTTCTAGATCTTTTGTTTGCATGGAGGTCTATCACCTTCTTTGGACACTTTAGATAACATTCGAGCTTTGGACCGCATACAAGAGGTATGTTTTGGACCACTGTCCTACATCAGTATAAACCTGCAATTCTTCTCTTTTATGCCCATGTTTGAGAGAATAGAGGAAGCTTCTGTTTTGGAATTGTAGTCTGACAAGGGTCTTATGCGCCTGGAATTCTTTGGAGTTTGCCAGTGCAATTGCCAAGTAACTTTGCTTGTTAACTTCTGATTGATTTCGAAATACACGACAGTAATTATTGTTCTGATTGGTGGTTTTGACGGTTGGTAATGGGCACCAGCAGAAACATCTTTTATTTTCGTTAAGTTACCGTCCTCATCATTAAATCAACATCCAAGGTGTTCTATTTAAATTGTGTGTGGCATTTTAAAAGGTTCTATCACATGTGATGAGCTAAGTAGCACTGACATGCGACACGACATGACACGCCGACACGTCATTTATGAAAAAACAAAGAATTCCAACACTTTGGGACACGTATATTAAATGTATATTTCTATAATTGTCATGTATATATAAAAACATCAACAGTCAGTTTCTTCTTCTTCTGTTAGGGATTCACTATTAGGAATTCACGATTGGTTGGGTATATTAATTTTGGAGTGACTGGGTATATGACTTAAGTATATGTATTTTTGATAGATTTACATTTTGACCTCTAATTTATTGAAAATGTTTCAAATTGACCCCGTGCGTTTCGGGGTGCTAGACTCGCGTGTCGCTGACGTGTCCGGAGTGCTAACTACTTGTCGGATGTCTGACACCTGTTGACCATGTGTTGGTTGCGTGTCGGAGAGTGTCGGACGCGTGTCGGTGTCTGACACGCGTCTGTCACGACGCGGAGGCCTCCGGAGAGTGTCCGTGCTTTCTAGGTGATGAGCCGCCACCTGACTCAGTTGTGCATGGAGTGTAGGTTCCGCATGAAGGGCCAATGTGTGACCTGTTGTGGTCTGATCCAGACGATCGCTGTGGGTGGGGCATATCTCCACGAGGTGCTGGCTATACGTTTGGACAGGATATCGCGGTTAATTTCAATCATACTAATGGTCTCACTCTGATTTCAAGAGCCCACCAGCTTGTCATGGAAGGATACAATTGGTGTCAGGTCTGTGAACTAGGGCACAACTCCTATCCTTTTTTGTTGAAATCCAGAACAATCCTGGGACGTTATCTTAAGTTTTGGATCTTCCTTTTGCCATCTAGGAAAAGAATGTGGTGACTGTATTCAGCGCTCCAAACTACTGTTACCGATGTGGTAATATGGCTGCAATATTGGAGATTGGAGAGAACATGGACCAGAATTTCCTACAGTTTGACCCTGCTCCTCGTCAGATTGAACCTGACACCACACGCAAGACTCCTGATTATTTTTTGTAATTTCAACATATTTGCGAGTTTGTAATCCCTGTTCGCAGCCATATCAGTGTAGATGTGTCTTCAGAAAGAGGAGTTTGTTATTTAAATTGAGCGTGATTGTCAATTTCATTCTTTCGGTTTGAGTATGCTCTGCTGTCTTGTTGACACTCAGGAAGAACAGAGAGAAGGCACTAATTGCCTTTCTATTTCCTTGTATATTTAGTGAGAGTAGGAAGCAGCAATAACACAATACATTGTCATGTGTGGGATGATTAGAAGGTAGAAAGCAAAATTTTGAGGTCTTTTGGTTTCCATACATGCTCTTTCCTAATCTCGGGTTTGGGTTTGGGTTCTCCAGATTGGCGGAGGAGATAGCTTTTTACGGCCGGGACTCTTCAACAAAACTTCGGGTCTGCTTGCTATCTTCCGCAATTTGGGGATCCGAATGTATCTATACAGCAGATGAGCATATTTGACATTATAATGCATTTAATGATCCACTTGTTCTTTAGATTACTCCAGTTCTCTTATCTGATGGACTTCCAATGTAGATAGCGTTTGATATCAGGTTACAGTTAGAGCGTTAGAAGACTTTCCACTGATCTTCAGAAGCTGATGCATGCCTTTCTCAATGATGCTGAATCTTGTATGCGAGTAATGACTCATCCTCGTTGCCATCCTCAAAGCTCTTTACGAGTTTTATCCAGCTCAGTGATGTTCCCTGCTCTGATCGCTATTCAGAATTCTAGTTTATCAGTTTGGTTACATGAGAGAGGCCGATGAAATTGAATCACAAAATCACTATCCTTGGCGTCAAATTCTTTCTTTCTTTTAGACTGAGTTATTTTTTATTTTATTTTTTGGCGAAGACAGTGAAGTTTAAAAGGGGCTTTCCAACCATCCGGTGAAATTGCTCCTTTACACCAGCGATCTTGAGCAGGTGCATGCTAGAGGCTGATGTTAACGTGAAAATGAGCAAGCGGAAGGAAATAGTTCGCACTCGGTGTTTATCGGATAAATCAAATTAAAACCTGTAGTCGTGATGCCATCTGACATTTCGCATCTGTCTCGTCAAAAGTTAGATCTCCATTCCCCACCCGAGTGAGGGGTAGAGTGAGAAGAATGAAGAGAAACGGACGTAAAAAGTAAGAACTCTGGAAAAGAAAGGCAGCAAAAAATTCCACTTAACAAGTCAGGCTCGTAGTATTCCAAGTCCAAACCACAAATGCATATGCAATCGAGTACTTTCCATCTTTACAAAGGGTTTAACCGAAAGCTGGAAGAACTTACAGAAAACTGGAGAGAACACGTAAAATTGCCTCAAAGCACTATTATATCCTTCTGTTTGGCTAGCTTACCGTCTCCTCATGCTCGAAAGACTGGACGAAATCTGAAAGAGTGACTGCTGGAAATATGTTCCACTCCCTTATGTCGAATCATTAGCAGATCATGCGCAGACCTGCCATCAGCGATTCCAAGTGCAAACAAAATTCGCACACAACTTGCATGCACTTTTAGCTTTTGACATGTCAGTTACTTACGGGACGCGCCTCAAGATGCCACCAACTAGCCCCCCAAAATCTAGAATTTGTTGGGATCCTTACTGCCGCAACCCCTGGCATTGTAGTGACAGAACGTTTTTTCCTGAGGTAGATCAATGAGCCGCTCGAGAGTAACAGACATAATAGGATGACCTGTCAAAGAAGTGCAATGGATATGCATCAAAATTAAGGATGCTTGAGAAAATCCTGTCTCTTATTCTTGTGTTCGATTATGCATATGTACTGAATGCACATGTATATTTCCATGCTCCTGAAAATTCAGACCTAATCAATCTAGAACTCCTTCCAGCCTCAAAATGCATCTCATTATAATGCCAGTGAGTGATGTTATGAAGTTATGAACTACATGCAACTTGTTCATTGTGAAGAACAAACTTTATCATACTTGGTTGCACTACAGGAAGTTAAAATGGAAACTCATCACACTTCATGTTGCAACACAACGTACATGGCAGAAACTGCAAGCTCGAGCAAGAATTACTCTTAGATGACACTTATAGTAAGATGTGCAACAAGCAACTATAATGATAAGAGAGGATCACTACATCACGTACCTCAAACCCAATGACTGACAACTTCTCCTCATTTAAAGCTGGTATACAGCTTCTGTAAGTGATGTATTCTCCATGCCCATCTTCTGATTTGGACGAGTCATCCAGTAAAGCTCTGCCACTCATCGACTTAGTACGCTCAGCATCTTCATGCAGCATATCAAGTCCCTTTACTTTCTTATGAAGGGTTTCCATCGCCAGGCGGCCCTTCTGAGATTTTTTGCTACTAACAACCTTACTATTCCCTATCTCTACACATTTCAAAGGGATACGATAGCCAGTCTCACTGCAGCGGTACTTTTCATCTTTCTACAAGAAAATAATGCCGATTAAAAGAAGGCAAGAACTTTTCCACAAAATGACAAAAGACAAGAGGCAAGCTAGGCTAATTCGTTAACTTTAGAGATATGCTGATACCAGAAGCATACTCCTTATCGACTCTTGATATAGTGGTTCATTGCCAAGATCTTTCAATCCTAAAGAAGCTCAACTATGTATGCAATGATTTGACACTTCTACCCGCCAGAATCTCAATAAAAGAACTTGGACCTGCTGAAAGTTCTGAATGTTTAAATAGAGTATGCGCTTACATCAAATTCTAGAATTGCTTGTGCAGCTCATACACACAGACATAGAAACCTCTTTCGCCCCATAGTACAAGCAAAATCTCACTCCGAAGTTTTAGTAACTCCAGGACGAAAAGCATGGGATCTTGGCTTAGTAAGAAGAACCAAATATTGCAAAACGTCATATGCATGCTACTTTAAGAAGCTTGTAAGGACCTCTGTTGGTGTACGCTGAAGGTTTAATCATCAATTTCACGGATAAGGGGTAAAAATACTATCTGCATTTTTTAGCAGCAAATTGCTTTTAACTAATAAGACGAAGCATAGATACCAAGATCCATGGCCACTTCTCTATTGAACACCCATTCATGTGTCTTCCAGTCTTTAAGAAATTTTGAGTCATTGATTTCCTAAATTGGCAATGGCAATCCAATGTCCTATGCTGTCAAATTTCAACCAAAAGACATCAAGTAAATCTAGGTAGACAGTTAAATCTGTAAATAGGTGTTCTAACAACCCTAAGCCCTTTTCTTCTCTGTAAGTAAGAAATTCGCATTTTCATGGTGCCGACCAATTGAAGAAACCGAAATCGAAAGTAGCTAATCATATGTGACTTTCTGTATAGTAGACCATACTAGAAACAAAGGCAGATCGTTATGCATACCGAAAACTCATTGAGCGGATGGTTCTCATGTTAAACAATTGTTGCTTTCTCTACTCATTCTTGCACCCATACCACACCTTCAAATCTAATATTCCGGTTTCTAACATCCTTGAGAACACTTAAACTGTTAGTTGTCGCATATCACGTGCACACCGTCAACCTGACTGAATGGAAGCTACGGTTCCACAAGACACCGCCTTGCCTTGTTACATTATCTTTCCTGGACAACTAATTCTGGCCCTTATGCTATGAAGATTTTGCCAGTACACCACCATCAGCTAGAATCAAACAAAAGCAAAGTATGATGGGTCTAGTCAATGAGTGTCCCAAGACACTTGTTCGCTTTTCAAAGCGCGGACACCACATATCACAAGAAACTATAAATTTTGCCCCATTTGATTATTTAACAAGTCCGTACACTTGGTGGCAAAGTCCAAATAAGTTTAGGCAACGTGACTGTTGAGATTCATACCTAAAATAACAAGGCACGCATAAGAAGAAGTCGCCTGATTCTTACTCACACCGAATTACCAATAAGCATAATCTAGGGAACTTTGTTCGCAAGCTTTAACATTAAAGCAGTTTAAGAACGAATTAAGCTATTTCAATTCAACAATAACTCATAAAATATAGTGTAAAAGAAATGTTTTTTGGGGGAAATAATGAAGAAAAGAGAAACCTTCTCGGAATAAAGGCAGGGGACGCAAGCCCCAGAAGGAGCGCAATCGTAGGAGGTGTTGCTACCCTTTGGAGTCTCCTTGAAGCTGAGGAGAGCTCGACGCGCGACGATTGATCTACACAACCCAAAAAAAAAAAAAAAAAACGAGTCTTCAGCAACCACTCCAATTCAATTGCCTGAATCTTCTACAACAGGTACGAACCCCGTAGACACAGGATGCAAAGATTCGAACTTGGGGCTTTACCTGTGTCGTCCTGAGAAACGTTGAGAAGACGCCGGAACGTGAAGCGACGAGAAGATTAAGCAAGAGAGGCACAACAGGCGCAGTGGAGATTTCCAAGACTTCATGGATCTCTTCTTTGCTTTTCCTCTGTATTCTCTATTCTCTGTTCTGTTCTTCAGTAATATATGTTCTTTTCTTAACGAAAAGGCCCAGAAATTTCAGCCCACAATGACTTGCAAAAGCCCATATCCATTTCATTTGATTTTTATTCTCTTTTTCCGAGAAATGAGAAAAAAAAATGCAAAAATAAGGAGAAAAATGTTTTTATCCGCTCCGACAAAAAAACTTTCCTTCGTTCAATGGAAGCGGGAACTGCTCTCCTCCGCGACTTCCTTCCCTCCGACCACCGTCGCCTTCCCCTCCGTCGTCGTCCGAGCCCTGCTTTCCCGCGCTCCGTCAGGGCTTCTTCATCTCCGCTGGTAGAGGCGCTTCCACGTCGCTTTGCTTTGTGCACAGTATTCTTCGATTCGCGTTCGTTATTCATATGCTTTGTGTTCGTTCTCGAGCGAAGGGACAGTACAGAGGACCGCAGCCGAAGAGAGATCTCGTCGCTGACTGGGTCGCGGACAACGACGGATTCGTCCGGAGCTTGCCTATTTACGTCGGCTGTTCGTCCCTGTTGGCCGTCCTCTTCAATCGCACCGTCTCTGGTATCGCTCCCGTGGCCGATGCGAGCAGTTCGCAGTCGAGAGCGGATTTGTTGACGCTCGGGCTAGCCGTCACCAATGTACTGGCCGGCCTCGTCTGGTTGTCTATTAGGCCGAAACCTATATCTGTGGTGAGCTATCTACCATTCTGTAAGTTGTCTTGGTTGTCTTGGCTTTTTCCGTCAGCTAATCCAGATCGTTCTGTGATGTACGTGACATTTACATGTCTCGCGTGAGTTTTGAGCTTGATTTCAGGTGGAACCGCTGGGTGTGGAATGTAGGAGAATACCTTCGGACTTGCCCGAATCAGTAGTATCCGAGTTGTTATGGTGAATACTTTTTTTAGAACTCCCACTACAATTTGTCGAATAGCCATAGCTCTTGTTGGTGTGAACTTAAATTTATCGTGGCAAGCTGCTCTCTTTCCGTATCACCTGCCATGGTCACTTCCTGTATTGCAGACTTAATGAACTAGAACTCTCACCAATCACTGCACATTATACATTCAATGTCTTTGCATTCTGGTGGCCTGGCGCTTTCTCAATTTGTATGAATTTCAAGCGAATTGCTTGGCTCTCGTGCAGAATCTCTCTCTAAGTTTGAAGGAGAATAGCAAAAATTGGACTATAATCTGAATGAACGGCCTGGTTTCTCATTGTTGTTGTGGTGTTGTTAAAAAGGATCAATCAGGAACTTGGGTCACGTGACCAAATGCTGCAGGAGACAGTGGTTGTATATAGGTTTTGCATCCTATCCAATAAAGTTTCGGGTTCTCTGAAAAAGAAGTTGCTGATCCAATTTGTTTGAGAGTTTACCTTACGGATCTCAATTTTGAGAGCCACATCACTATCTGATGGCATCTTAATTTTGGTTCATAAGTTGCATTCATCATCGATATAATTCTCTCATACGATTGTGTGTCTTCATGCAGTATTCTTTTAGGTGGCATTTTCTACTTCTTTGAACACTGCTTGTGCCGTATGTCTTTTCATGGTGACCTGAGTAGAGGAATAAATTGTTCCTCTTGGTTTATTAGATTTTCCATTTTATCTTAAACTGTTCCTTCTCAGGGTGTGGGAATCTCTGTCTACGGTGACATGCTGCAGGTCTTTGGCCATTATTTATGATGGCCATTGCATCATGCAAATTGGCATGGCAGCTAAATCATCTGCTAATGATGGTGAAGCAGAGGATGTGGATGCAAATAAGCTGATGCAAGGATCTCTTTATCAAGGCATTATAAATTCGAGTGCTCGTAAGTAATATTCGGGATGGTTCTTGTTTACTCAGTCGTCCGACTCTTATTTTACTACAATTTCAATAAGAGAAGCATTCTATTGAATGCATAGAATAAGCTGACTGTTGTTTTACTATAATTTCCAGAGAGTTACTTGGCCAACCTATCTCTTTATCCTGGGAGGTCTGAGCTGCCTTTTTTGCCCTTTAACACTCAGGTGAAAATAATGGATTTATGAGCACATGATCTTTTCTTCTTGGATGTCTCTCTCATGATAAAACTTTAACAGTTGGACTAGTGGAGACAGTGAAAGTATTGTCTGTTTATCGCATTGAAAAGTGAATCAAATTTGACTTAAGCAGGCAGTGATCTTGCAACCACTTGGAGACAAAGGGATTGCAGTAATCGGCGGTGACACAATCAGGGGCTTCACTATGTCTGATCAGGTATCCACTTCATTTCTAAATTTATTCTCTATCTGTTTTATGACGAACCGATGCGCAATGCTAATACGTGCTTTAGTATCTGGGACATTCACAAGTCATTAACGCGGCCCATCGACTGCGCCTTTTGGCCTGATCTTAGGCCCTGACTCACCCTCTGTGGACGGAGAACGATTCTTGGATTTGAACCAAAAATTGTCTTTTCTTAATCCTAATGATATAAGACAACCCAAATTGCAGTGCTTCGAATCATTGCTATTTGACTCGGACCTGTTCTAAGAAATACAATGTTATTTCTCATCTTTTTTTTTGGGGGGGGGGGGCAGAAGATGCCTCATGTGTGCTTGAGATATATTTCTTGCATGAACTTGCTTGAAGTCAATATTTCTCTTCATTCAGTTTTTTTTTGGAGCGAGGTTTTTAATATCTGTTTGCAGAACCCTTCCGTTTATCCGCACATAGTGTCTTTGGTTGAAGTGTTTTACTGGCCTTTCGCTAGATTAAATGGCCTTGGCTCAGGCGAACCTGAATTGAAGGGTTTGCCCAGGAAAACTTAGTTGTCTCATTACATCTTCTTTACCTCCTCATCCTTTTATTTGACACCTATATTGATAACAGCAGGGTCAAACGGTTCATAATGTTTAATACATGTTGTCGGAAGTGGCCTGAAGTTTGCACTCTTGTTCTTGCTTTGAGACCAAAGGGACCCTCAGAATTTAACCTTTTTAGAGTATATATAGACATAAGAATGTAATGGTCCTAGTTCTGCACTCTGATTATACTTTGCCGCTTTCAGACGTGGATAACATATATTGGAGAGAAGCTGGATGCGGCACTTGCAAACTATGTAAATAACAGTACAATCCTTATGCAGGAAAGAGTTTGACTCTGACACCAATAAATGGTTTACTTGTGTATGCAACGTTGGTTTTTGGTTGACCTTGGTAAGATTCTTTGTGGAATTGAGACTGAACTTTAAGTCGTGCTTTCAATATATGAAGTTCAAGCACATAAGAAGTCCACTTTGCATCGAACCTTAATGTGGGAGGTAAAGATTTGATCTAACAGATGGTTGCGTTTATATGATGGAAGAGAAGTCTTCAAATTTCGGGCATTAATGACTTATCTGGAATGCCACAATTCTGGTTATTAACTATTTTCAGGCTGAATTACCACATCAAGTGACAATTTTTTACTAAGATGAGCAAGAGAGACTTCAAATATAATGCCAAAATAGAGGCTGCGCTGCGTCAATGTTCAATTAGTCAAAGCATGAAGTTTCAACTTTTTTTATGCTAGTTAGTTGTTACTTCTGATTCTCTTCTTATCATATATCACTGGCGCAAAGAAATTGCCGCTCTTGCTTGTCAATTCTGTCCTCATCAAGCCTCGTTGTCAAAGGTTAGGTTCATATCATCATACTCTTCTTTTATATGAAAGTCCATGCTGGTATTAGTGTCTTTTAGGCTTTAGATCCACTTGCCAATATACTGTCAAACCTTCACTTGAACATTAGGCATCTCTTTTCTACTAGCAGCTACCACCTTCCCCAGTGTCCGTACATGAAAACCTAAAACTTTAAGGATTTTGTCTTCAGACTGAAAGTTCCTCAATTCTGTTGTTTGTCAAAACTTCGTTGGATGGTGTAATTGTCATCGAGTGTACCCACCATTGTATTTTAGTTTCATGATTCCCTTTGCAACTTGAACGACTGAGCAACCCCCCCCCCCCCCCCCCCCCCCCTTTTTTTTTTTACCTCTTAAACAACAAAAACAAGCATCGCCTAATCTTGAATTTTCTTCGGCAAGGGAAAACGTAATGGATCAACGTTTTCAGGCGACATGGTCACATGGATTGAGTTCTGCATTTCGTATCTCTTATGATATAGCCTCTGACTTCTATTGGAAAGAGAGGTGTACGTGTTAAACCTGAACCTCTGATCAACTTCACTCGACTATACGGCTGCAGGCAATGCCCAGCAAGAAGCAGCATAGTTAGATCAACGAATCAGCCCGTAATAAGCATAAGAACGAAAGAATCAATTCATCTGTGTGAGATCTCTATGATCTAACATTACATCTTCATGGCAGGAAGAAAGAAAGGTCTGGGCAAAAGTATGGGGTCCCCAAAAAAAATAAAAAGAATCGGTTCTGTATAGTGTCTCTGTGTTTTACAAAGGCAGGCAAGTAATCTG
Source organism: Lenwebbia sp. NSW1173648 (assembly GCA_029784005.1). Classification (NCBI taxonomy): domain Eukaryota; kingdom Viridiplantae; phylum Streptophyta; class Magnoliopsida; order Myrtales; family Myrtaceae; genus Lenwebbia; species Lenwebbia sp. NSW1173648. The sequence continues at coordinate 8,220,521 of JARCGZ010000011.1, forward strand.
TATGAACTCGAATATACTATTTGTCACCTCGAAGGTGAAGACCTCTCCCATGGCAGCATACTGGTTGCGGGATGGGCGAAGTTAGCCAGAACAAAGTCTCTCAACCCTGTGTCCCACACCTCACAGAACTGTAGTCTCCAGTTGGGAGGCTCGATGGCCTCCGTCCCGAGCCCCGGTGCCCTGTCCTTAGAGCCCTTGTTCTGATCCTCCTGCCAATCCGCCACGTACGTGGCGACTCTCCGGAAGAACTTGGTCCTAAACGTCTCCCACACCTGGAACTTGTAATGGTTGATCACCGCAATGCTCTCCGGCGCATTCAAGTACCTGAACCCTTCCTTCAACCTGAAATGGTGCACTTCATTGAGGAGGGTTGGGTCGAGTGCGTCGGGCCGCACGATAGACTTGTGCCGCTCTGGCTGCTGCAGCCTACAGGTGTACCCGACCGTCACTCCATGCGGAGGCGGTGAGGTCAACCCTGACGGCCCGAAGCTGTGGCAAGCCGTCCTTATCTCCGCGATTATCGGGGATGAGCTCGAGAAGTTGGCAACCATAGCCCTCAGCATGTCTTTGCCCGGGATGCCGAGTCCCCTGCGGTGGTTTCTTGGGAACGGGAAGTAGAAGAACTCATCGACGTCGAAGAATCCCACCCAATTGCACTCATCCCTCGCTCTCAGCACGCAATGCGAGAACCCGGCTTCTTGGGTCTTTATCCACGGCCAGCTCTGCCTGCTCACATTGTAGTTCCGAGAGTCGAGCTCTTCGATCACTTCCTTGATAGCGTCGTCGCTGTTATTGTCGTAGATGAACCAGCGCTCGATGCCGAGCCAGGCGTGGTACATTATCCACTCCCGCAATGATGCTGCTTGGTTCCAAACCATGGTACAAGCGCAGAGCTCGTGCTTAATCTTCTTCCTCCCCACTTCCTCACTAATCATCCCCTTGGAACTGTAAATCCTGGCCACAGAAGGGATGGGAACGTGAGCCGAGGACCTGCCGTGCGTGTGGAAATTAGAGGGCAACCCAATCGTGACCCGAACCCCTTGAGCTTTGATCGGGTTGCTCCGAATGCTCCGTGGCAGCGAACACCTGATCACCTCCTGCGCCGCCGAGACCGCCTTGGTCGTTAGCACAAAAGTCTCATCCTTGTCCCAGCTGCCCCACCCGAAATGGCAGCTGAATTGCGCCGGGTCGGATCTCCTGTGCGGCCTCAGATTCAGGCCCTTCACAAACACCACCGCGGTCTCTCCGTCCAGCTCAGCCTCATACACCACCCTGTCCCACGCCTGGACTGCCGCTGTCCGATTGGACAGCACTCTTTTCCCACCGTCCGCCGGTGCGCCGCCGCACCTGCGCAAATCCACCTCGGCAGCTGAGAAATTCACCGGCGGTAGCGGACACCTGACGATGGACCTGTGCTCATTGTAAACATCAACGGACATCGCGGCCTCGGCATGCCGATCGGACCCATTGGAAGCCAGCGCGTAGTACACGCACGCCAAGTCCCCGAGTGGTCCGACTCCGCGGGACACGAGGAGCAGCACGTGGTCGGGGAACAGAACCCGGTCCTCGACCCTCGGCGACGACGAGAGCGGCCGGCGATGGTGGAGGGAATCGAGAATGGAGTGGCTGGCGGAAGAAGACAAAAGCGACAAGGTGGAGGAGCTGAGGACGGGGCGGAAGGAGGCGGTGGAGACGGTGAGGCTGCGGTCGGAGGACAAGAAGAGGAGGAAGACGAAGAAGGAGAGGCAGAGGACGAGGGATCTGATGGAGAACAACTGGGAGCTCGAGTACGGCTTGGTGGAGCTGCGCTTTCGCTTCCGCCGCTGCTCCGACTCCATTACTATTGCTCTCTGTAACGAAAAATCAATGTCGGCGATGATAATAACAAAACTGAATGGTATCAGAGATAGATAGAAGAAGAAGAAGAAAGAGGAAGTAATACGTGGAGGGGGCGGGTTGGACTGGGAATGCTCAGATCTGGAGCCGACAGCGGTTGTTTCTCGGGCAGTAGATTGCGTGGATGCGTGTTCTCGGACTATGATTTGTGGAGTGTCCGAGAGAGAAAGAGAAAGAGAAAGAGAAAGAGAAAGAGAGAGTTTTCACCTCTCCCTTTTTTTTTTTTTTTTTTTTTAGTCCCCGAGAAACGGGAAATTGGATTTTGTTTATTTTTTAGGTTTGCAGTCAATTAAGTCCCGATGGGCTGATTGACAGGCACAAATCTGTCTTTGTTTCGCCAGAAAGAAAGATGCGCTCTCTCTCTCTCTCTTCCAATGCACACTTGGGTAGTTGGGCTTATCTTAAACCAAAAGCAAAAGGCAAAAAAACAAATTATTCTCGATAAGCTTCCCGAAGAAGCGACGAGGATAGATAGATAGATAGAGAGAGAGAGAGAGAGGGGTCTTCTTCAATGGCCTCCATCGCTCGCAGTCGCAGATTCCTTTCCGGTAGTCTTGTCGGCCTTTGCGTCTTCTTTTTACTAACAGGAGAGAAAATAAAAGAAAAGAAAAGGTGGGTGGCACTGGCACAATGGTGTGGCCGTAGTGGGCTAGGCTATAGAGCTAATAAGACAGTCGCCACCAAACGCGAACACCGATTAAGGAAAGCGTGTAAAGAGGACGAGTCTACAGCTTCCGAGAACATGTGCTTCGTTACGGAATGGTGATATCTGGGCTGTGCAACTGCAGAGGCGACCCTTTTTCGTCTGTGTGTCAGAAGAGAGGCTTGGCAGAGGAAAAGAGGTGGGGACTGGGGCCATGCTTTATTTATTTATTTATTTATTTTACCTACGGTCTAATTTTAATTATTGGGGGTTGCTTCTGATAAATTAAATTGCAATCCCCATCCGCCGCCATCACTGCTCTTTCCTACCGTTCTTTTGTTTTGGTCCTTTTTTGATATTATTATTATCTGTCGATAATTATTGACGCTTATTAATCATTCCTTCCGAGGAATTGAAAATTTGTGCCTGATAATTGATTCCGACAAACGGGGATGCTAATCAATCTCGAGGAGGAGGGCCTAAAGCTCTGTCATTATCTTTTTAAATAAGAGCGTGAAGTGCGCCTGTACAAGGGCGTTTTTGCCATTTACTTTATTTTTATTTCTCTTTTCTTTTTTGCTTTCTTTTTTTTTTCTTATATCCTTCTTTTCCCCTTTCCTTCTTGCCGGTTCCCGATCTCAGGCGATGGCCGACCACCGGCGAGAAGGAATGGAAAAATATAGAAAAAAAGAGAGGGTAAATAACGAAAATGCCCTTCTTTGAAACGATGAAAGAATTCCAGGCCTTTATTAAAAAAGATGAGAGCACTCGAGGCTCTTTTTTGAATTTTCCCCAATATTGATGACGATAGGCGACCTTCTTTTCTTTTTCTTTTTCTTTTTTCTCTCTTTTGATTTTTTAATTAATTGATTTATCTGCTCGATCTGTTTGGCGCTTTCTCAAGAGCCTTTTTTTTTTAATTAATAGACTAATTCCTTTTAAGATGGTTTTCCCGATGGATGTGATTATGGGATGGGAGGTAATTGACCTGCTCAAAGAAATTATATCATGGATTAATTTAATTAGGACATACTATTTGTCTATTTTAATATTTACAGGCGAATATATTCCACCTATATATATATTGGTTGAAAGACTCCACCTATGTAGTAGTTTCATCTACCATTTCGAAGTGGACTTTGCCTCCGCTAATCGCCCCCTTTCATCATGGAAAAATGAGATTTCATGAGCTACTTGAATGTTTAAGAATCCCAAACTCAATGTTTTCTCCGATCAGACCCTCAACCGTAACTTTTAAGCTACGTGAAGGTGAATGAAAGATCTCGATGTAAATTATCAACAACAACAACAACAAAAATGAAAATAAAACATGGGTTGTTGGCTTTGCATATTCAGACGGCTTTTGCATTTTCGGACAAATGGTCAGGAACTGCAAACTTGTAGCTGTTACAGGAGGAGTATGCGGAGTAGAGTCCAAAGAAGCTCGTGGCAATAAAAACATTAAGGAGGCCATTAGTTCTTGTTGGCTAAAGCGTTTGGTGAGGTGGTCCTCGAAGTTTCGTGTGGACGGTTGACATTATGATAATATTCTGGTGAGTTCTCTCTATGTTTGAGAGCAACCTCTCCTCGTAATATCTTGTTGGATGTGTTAGCACCTCGTCTTCCGTGTGGCACATCTTTCTTCTAGATCAATCATCAAGTGACGAGTGCCTTCGTATTTACGCTCTCTGAAGCAAGCCCGTTCAAATATGATCTTTATTGTTTGGGATAAATGCACTCGGAATTCTATAACTTGTTAAGAAAGTACAATTGAGTCCTAAAACTTTCAAAAAGTGCAATCAAGTTCTAAAAATTGTCAAGTTTGTGCAATTGAGTCATTCCATTAACTCCATCCAACTTTTTTACAAATAGAAAATGATATTTACGCTCTCTGAAGCAAGCCCGTTCAAATATGATCTTTATTGTTTGGGATAAATGCACTCGGAATTCTATAACTTGTTAAGAAAGTACAATTGAGTCCTAAAACTTTCAAAATGTCCAAGTCCTGAAACTTATTACAAAAGTGCAATTAAATCCTAAAACTTTCAAAAAGTAGAATCAAATCCTAAAATTTGTTAGCATTTTCTATTTGTAAAAAAGTTGGATGGAGTTAATGGAATGACTCAATTGCACAAACTTGACAATTTTTAGAACTTGATTGCACTTTTTGAAAGTTTTAGGACTCAATTGCACTTTTGTGGCAAGTTTTAATACTTGATTGTACTTTTTAGAACTTAATTGTACTTTTGCGATAAATTTTAGGACTTTCAGTACAATTCTCCCTTATTGTTTTGCTAATAATGAAGTGTGCGAGACTCTTTAACAATTGATGATCGAAGTGAGGAGATCTTAGGAGGCCAAATCGTGTTGTGGAAAAGTATACAAAACTTTATGAAAGGATGCTGATGGTCACGCTCTCTTGGACCCGAGAGTTGTGTTAATAGGATTGTGCGCGCGCGCGCGAGAGAGAGAGCAAAGCAATGGTGCTCCCTTAAATTTCAGATTTGCGAACCACACGTATAGGAATATGTGCGAGAGAGAAAGAGGGGGCGTGACGCCGACCACCGAATGATGGCCGCTATCGGCGGGCGTACAACCGCCTCTCGGTGGTCATCGGATCGGCGGGTTTCGCCGTTGAAAAGAATTCAGAGTGTGCCTTCAGAAGTTGCATTCTTTCATTTTGGGCATTTTCTACTTCCTTCTGCACGATTAGTGGGAGACAACTTCCGAAAGACGCACGACAGATTGCTAATTGGCTGCTGTTTCTCATATCCGGATTTATGTGGGTTTAGTTTAGTTGAGTGGGTGGGCTTCCACAGAATGCACCGCTGGCGGAACATGTTAATTTCGATCTGTGACATTCTTTCGGTTCGTTGGCATTTGGGCAATAGGGCTCAATCAAAAGGCTTTTCTCTATCGGAATAAGACGTGGAGTCTAAGAATATTCCTCTTCAATTCAATTTCAGGTTAAGGTCTACATGTTACATTAACGTGTGAGCGACCCATTTAGCTGTCTCCCTCTGTCTTGTTGTTGCCGACTCGATGGAGATCGTTGCCCTAAGATGAGCATGAGCATCGGCTTTTGTAGGTCTTGCATAGAAGAAGTCTCGCACGGCAATTGTTGGGTTCATAGATCTTTATTGTTCCTATACGGAAGTTCGAATCCCGACACATGTTTTATGGTAGGGAAGTTTCCATCGAAATTTCGCGGGTCGCGTTTCCAAGGTGTGAGGAGATGTCGACATTGGCAAAAACCACGTGGGAATGATTGTTTTTGCCCATCCCCCCGATTATTTTATGGGAAATGATCTGGAGTAAGAAGTTGTTTGAGAGAGTAACGGCGATGTGGCGTTTCATTTTGGCAACTCGATGATCCCATCTTTGGGAAACAACATATGAAGCCGAGTCAATGGGACTTTTGTCGTCATTCAGAACATAAATTTGCCTCCCCCCCCAAAAAAAAGACACGTGGAGGAACAAAATTGACCGTTCTGAACAACTATTGAGTTCTTTTTTTTATTTTTGGTCCAAGAACAGCAATTGAGTTCCACAGCAGTATCTTCGTGTGAAATCTCATGACAGGGGATTGTCTGAAATGTACTAGTCCGAGTACCGATTATACCAGAAAAGGCAGTTAATTTAAGACCATACCAACCAACCCCTGCACGTACGATCCTCTTCGTTGGTCCCGGACCGATCAGCTTCTTTTCCGCTAAACGATTCTTGACTAACTGGTGGAGGCCATTTACCACAAGAAGTGGGGTAAGGAATTTATCTAGATTAAGGGGCATGATACTGTTTCGATGCATCCGATGTTTGTGCCACTTATCCGGACTTCGGCCTGCTCGTTTCCTGGCCCACGAGGTTAATTGGATAGTTGTCATCGGCCCGGACAGAATACTTAGAAGATCAATTGCCGTGGAGCTCTTCCGATCGACAAACAAAAGCTGCTTCCACCGGAGTGATTACGAGAAACATCGGTACATCTACACTGGATGGGATTGAAAGGGACACAGAAATTAGCTGGATGTGCAAGGTTCGTTCATTTTCTCATCAAGCCTGACATTAGTGTGGCCTCGGCGCGTAGGTCGATTAACCTTCGTGCAAGTTGAGTTCAGACTTGAACTCACAGGGACATGCCTGTCCTTTAAATTAGGCATCTTTAGCCCCATGCTGGATTCTGAGCTTGTTTTTATCTCAAAGTTAAGGACATTCGTCCACGGTATGGCATCTTTAGCCCCATGCTGGATCCTGAGCTTGCTTTTATCTCGAAGTTGAGGAATACATTCCTCAACGGTATCGAAGCTGATTGTCATCTGCTTCGTACTTAAGTATCTTGAAAGTAGCCCAAATAGGAAGTGTTCGGATTATTCGCCAGAGGAATGATAGCCACAAATGTCGAATGCGAAAGATAATGACTCAGTAGCTTCTACTCAGCCACTCTAGTTTAAATCCTCTCTAATGTATTGCACTGATCGGTCTTCTAAGTCTAAACTCCATTCATAAACTAGAATTGTGGGTATCTCTATCAAATTATTGCCAGAAGAAGCCCAAAAATTGTGGTTATCTATGGAATTATGCTAGTACAAGCCCATCATATATCAAGAAAAATTGGAAAGACCGGTGCTAGAATCCTTATGATCCAGCCCAATCTAGGTGGCTCAATCCTTAAGAAGACCACTCAACTTTTGGCCTTGGCGATGGATCTTCACTTTAATATCACTACGCCAGCTTTTCACATCTATATTGGACCGTGAGGCCGCATTACTGTTGTTTGAAGTTAGGCGATATTTTTTTACCCCCTTGTGTGGCTCCACCGGAGACCCAAGAATCCTGATAGTCCCGGTCAGAAGCGTTTCAAAATCCTACATGGTGGGGTCTAGGAGAAGCATCTGCTATTATAACCTACGTTGGCTAAACACGCTTGAACATTTATCAAACCATTTAGCTAAAACTTTACACACCACCACATGTTGACCTCGTCGGCTTAACGCGCCTCCATTGGAGCTGTCAAATAGCCGAACACTGCGCATTCCGTTTCGTTCTCTCAGTTGCATATTGCACTAGTCCATATAAAAACATGACAGATGCAGCAAAACTCAACCTATTTCTTGGCATTGAATTCATCGCAGTATCCGCTTACCAAAATGTCAATGAGCAACTAGACAGATGAAGCATTGCATTCCGCGCAGATCAATTCTGCTGAATGGAATGAATCGTAAATGAAATAACTCAGTCATCCTGCACACTCAAAGGCTGCTTTTTTCACGTGGTCAATCTACACCTGCGAGGTGGTTTGTCTTGATTCCAATCATTCTCGTCCTGGAAGCAGCCTCAAAATTAGGCGTTGCCTCTTTCATGTCACTTCAAAATGGTAGGCAATACTTTTTTCCAGAACCATTTTCAGCCTGCGTGGCTTCACTATTGTGATGCAGTTGTTCGTTAAGGATTGAGTATCGTCATCTCTCAGTAGGGATGATGAACATTGAGATGAATCGGTCCCTCCAAAAACTATGCAGACAACCTGACAATGGAACAGGGGAAATTTTTACAATTGATAATGGAACGAGATTGGAAGTCACAACTCACAAGCTTGCAGATTGCAATTCATAGTAGATTATTCGACATAGATTGACAAAGGAGACGATGAGAGATCACAAAAGGAGCATAGGAATTTAGCACATATACAGTTTTAGTCCGAAACTTACTAACAATGATTTTGAGCCCTTTAAGACAAGATCATACACACAACGGGAGTTTTAAGATGTCGAGACAATCTTAACAAGCAAAATTTCTATTAGGATAAAGGAAAGAGAGAAAAAGTCTACCTGCTGCGCAGATTTCCCAATGCCCTAAAACTACCAGATGAAGACCCATTGATCCCATTGGCCATGTGAAATTGCATTCTCTCAGTGCTTAGGACCATCCTCTTCGATGTTTTGTCTAAACATGACTCCAAACTTTCCCTGGAATTGCTTTGAGCATCCGCTTCCTGATGTACAACAGATGATCCACTGTATTGGTTATGTACTCGTTGACTCCCTAGTTCATGATTTTCTGCAGCGGCACTTTTGTTGCTAATACCATGCAACACAGTTGTCGATGGTGTCCCATCAGAAGAAGATAATCTTGTGGTTGAACACCGGCCTTCTGCCCTCCTCCAGAATTTGGAACTCAAGAATTCTGCACCAGGCAACTTGCAACAAGTGTAGTCTGCACTATCCACATTTGGAAACCTTCCAGTAGATAATGCTATATCATATGAAATCTCCTCTATTGCCATCTCTAGACCATGCACACGAGTCTCCAGAGAGTTCATCCCACTCTGAGATCTTCCAATATAATTCTGGATTTAACAAAGCACGAAATTTAGTATGAAGGTGAGGTACTTTGTCCAGTGTGGAATATATTTATGAAAAACCGTAAGATGGCGGCAACAGAAGCTACCGACTGCAATGTTCACAATGAGATTCCAAAGCCAACCAATGGAAAAAGTCATTAAATGCTTCCTTACCCATGGTAATTTATGGTCCACAAAAAAAAGGGCCCGAGCTAGAAAAAGGCTGAATTTTGTTTCATAGAAGTACAGAGGCAACCAGCAACCAAAGCTTCTACTCATCATGGCAATAATTTAATTGCAATAAGCAAAGGAATGTCATCACAATAACACATCGAGCAGAGTAAGTGGTGCATAGGCTATAGTTTCAACAATAAAATGCTGCATGAATCTCACAATATGATCTTGCCTTAGAATTCACATATATTGTAGCACTCAACATGAAAAGAGAAAATCAGAGGAACTTTAACCAGAATAATGCAAAGGGCCTGTAATGTACCTGAAGGAGGTCAAACAGACTGGACTGCTGATTTTCAATTTGTGCAAGTTGTTTTCGGATCAATGATAAGTCTTCCATTTCCTCATCTCTGACTGCAGCACATAAATCTGAGTCCTTCGGATCATCAAATGGTACCACACGAGAACCAGATTTAGAAGCTACAGACTTCTGAACGATGTCATCTGCAATTTTACCGAAGAGAGCACGTCTCACTTTTCCTTTAGTGTCTTCCTTCTCATCACGCTCTCCTGTTTCTAAAACTCTGGTCTCAGTTATCTTAATGTCATGCTCGCGATCCAACTTTAAGGAGGTTGAGTGTGGCTGTGCAATTTGAACTTTCGAATCAGTTGATCTCGCCTGATCCAAAGCAGATGAGATGGGAGAACTTTTATCACTGTCCTTTAGGGGTATTTCCTTTCTGGTGAAGTTTTTGGACAGAGATGACAGACTATTCAACGGAGATGACCTGTTGATCTGTTTCTTTGGCTCAGGAGTTGTAACACTAACGTCTTGCAAACTTTTTGACAAGGCAGGCAGGCAATCAGCGATGCCACTACCTGTGCCCACAAGAAACCCGAAAAACCATGATTAAATTGAAGTATAAAAACTCATGCAAGTTAATGCTCGACTGTAAGAAAATCAAAGGGGCAAAGACATAACCATATCACGGTATAAGACATAACCAATGCATTGGTCTTCTTTTTGAATTCAATTTTAAGTTGTTAACAGTTTGAATTCTCACCCAGAGACCTTACTCTATTCATTGCAAATTGGAAGGAGTGACAAATAAGAGAAGCAAGATTACTATGTTTTAAGTAGGACATTACTTTTCCAGAACAGCATAAAACATGATTCACACAAGTCACTAATCCCTATTTCACGATCACGCAGGATAAGTCTCGAGAGAGTGATAGGGAATAAATTGAACTGATTGTATCCGACTGATCCATCTAAAAACTGATATACAACTCATGTTGCTAAGCTGATTTTAATAGATCAAGAGAATAATATTCAAGAAAACATGGGACCCACACTGATGCCACATGTTTCCTATGATTAGCTCCAGCTACCAATTAGTCATTGAAAGAACCCATCTTCTCGTTCTCTGCCCAATAAGATGCCCTAAAACGGTTGAATGAACAGTATATTGATCATTTTTACCGGATGGAGAAGACAGGGAGTGAGAATTAGAAACGGCTGAGCCGTCTTCGCAAAGATCTGCAACCTCCTTCCATAAATCCAAAGTGCGATTCATTGTTTCCCGAACCATTTTAACCTGTGAATCGGAGTAAAAGTCAGGGTCTAAACTACAGGATGAACTAACTCTTTGATTTTCTAGTACATTATTCTCGGATCGGCTCTCGAAGATGAGAGCCCAAACCCAAACTTATCGTCTCCTCTCCATCACGAATCTTCATATACATGCGCATTCCTCACTTGGAGAAACCAAGCAATTTAACAATACCTTGTCGAATCTCCGACTCTCCAAGCACTTTACGCAGGAAGCCTTGTGTTCCACCACCAGCTCCCTCTCCGCCACAGCGGCCACTCTCCCCAGCGCCTCTGCTGCTGCCTTCCTCGCATTCCAATCCTCATTACTCAAAAACTCCAGCGCGCAAGGCACCAGCCAATCCAAAATCACCTTATTCACCACTCCGCTAACGCCTACAATGCTCCCTATCATCCCCATTGCAGCTGCCTTCCCCCTAAAGCCTTCGCTCTTCAACAACTTCGCAACCCTCGGCAACGCCCTCCTCAGCACCTCCACCTCAGGCTCCGGCGCCGCCTCCACCGCCGCCGCGATACACATCGCCGCGCCGATCTGCGAGTTCGCGTCCTGCTCGGCCGTGAGCGTCTCCATCAGAGGCTTCATCAGCGACGAGAACGGAGGCCTCGAGACCTTCGCCGCCACGGCGGCGGCGGCGGCGACACAGGCCGACCTCACGGCGGAGTCGGCATCGCGGAGGCGGCGAGTGATGATGGAGACGATCTTCGGCAGGTGCGGAGACAGGGCGTCGCCGTGAGAGCGAGAAAGGAGGGCGAGTATGTTGACGCACTGGCGGCGGACCGGCGACCGAGACGCGTCGTCGGTGTTGTGGATGCAGCTGAGGAAAGAGGAGAAGCTGTCGTTAGTGAGATTGAGGGCGATGCACTCGAGCTCGGAGGTGGCGAGAGCGAGCGTGTCGCGATCGGAGAGGCGGTTGAGGCAGGAGATGACTCGAGATTTGAGGTCTTGAGTCGGAGGCGGTGGTGGCGGACTTGGAGACGGAGACTTCTTGCGGGAGGACATTGTGGAGGCAGCCTTGGCTCGTTTTACTTGGCGTCTCCGGAGTGCTGAACGGTGGCTGTACCGTCTGCGATCGGCGATATACGGTGGTTGCGAGTGCTCTCGAGGGGGTAGAGAGAGAGAGAGAGATTTGGCGGCAGAGGAGAGAGAGGGGGTTGATGACGTGAGTGAAGCGCCAGTTTATAAATGTTCGTGCAGAAGGAAGAGTGGGGATGGCAGGTCGGCCCCTCTCGCTCTCCCTCCCTTTTCTTTTGTTTTTTACTTTTTTTCTCTTTTTTGCCACGATGAATAAATATATTTGATATCTGGTACAAATTTCAGATGCATTGATATAAATTATCTCTTGGAGGTACTGAACAGAGAAGAAAATGAAATGTCGAGAGTTTCCAAATATAATCCATTTCATCAAAAAAATACAGGGCAGTAAGTAATCCAACGTGCAATTCAAGTAACAAAATCACCTCGGATCCTTTTGACAAATCGTTGTAACTTATGTAAAAGAGCCTTTTATAGAAATTCAACATGAGAATCAAGTAACAAAATCACACGAGATCCTTTTGATAGATCGCTTAAATGGTATCCTTTGGTAATTTTCACAATCAAATTTCATGTGTCGAGAGAGATTCTATAGACTCTGTGTTATACAATTTTTGTCCTTTCGAGATTTTGCACACCCGATACTGACATGAATTTTACATAGCCACTTAGGCACACGGCACGATGGCTATGGGTCGGCATAGAGGGCGAATCCCGACGACAACGACCATGACGACAAAAAGAAATGATTCAAGCTGCACTTCAATATTGAAAATCCCGAAATCTAAACCATGTCGGACTATCGTCCTTGCGATTTCGCATCTCTTTAAACGGAAGGTAGTCTCTCTACGACACGATGATAGGTTCTGTATTTTAGATGTATCGCGCGCCAGTACTATCTAAAATGAAAAAAACAAAAAGATAAAGGTTTTGAAATTTTATATTACGATGAATTGATTACATCACATCAGCGTCCGACGAATCCAAATAAGATTTCTCCTTCACGACAAATCCCCATCCGTAAGCTCGGGACACATGGACAACACCTTTTACAAGCGCGATCCTTACTTAATTCGCATCCTCCTAGTCCTAGTGCCGCTCCACAATGTCTATTGGCTTAGAGAACTCCGACCTCGGTGTACGCGGAAATGCATAGACACTAAAAAGAGACAATAATAAAAGTACGGGCCAGACACTACGATCATATGACATCAAAAGATTGACTATATCCACAAGCTCATTATAGACGGCTGAAAAGACAAAAGCTCGTCACAGGGAGTCTCCAGCTTGAAGATGTTCCTCCAGTTGTCATCTAATTCTAATCTAGTCTCAACTTAACGAACCCCCCTAAAAAAGACATATGCACATATACTCTACTTAAAAGGAAAGTTACTTCTCCCCAAAATTTGTTTGACCTATGTGCCGGCAGAAAGGAAAAATTACTCAATCGCCCCTAAATTTATTTTGCGGATGCCAAGTTTAATGTAGTCCTAAATCTTTACGCGAAATTACAATATAGTTTGTCCAATCATTGCTGGCCGTACTACGTGGCACGCTGACGTGGATAATTTATGGATCGTCGCGTTATATTGGAATTTCGCATGAATGTTTAGAATTATATTGACAAAATTAAAAAGTTTATGACTGAATTAACATTCATACGTTGGGTTTAGAAAGATTGGGTAATTCTTGGGATGACTATAGAAATAAATCTTTACTTCTTTTTTGAGCTAGAAAAGTAAGGGGATTTTCTGCCATCACTGGCATTAACATTCACCGTCCGATCACTACTTGGGATTGAGGAGATGCGAAAATTGTTTGGCTTAAGTTTTTCTACAGTGATTCTCATGTGACGGGATAATAAATAATGGACACCCCCCACACTTGATCCAAATGTCAAATGAAGACAAAACCTTATCCATGTGCGGATCACGTGCGATGGTGATCGCTCACGACACTGTTGGAGCATCTTCCTCTAAGGTGATTTTCATTTGGGTATCAAATGGCGAGAGGCATCACCTCGAGTGATTGAGAAATTATTAGGTACCTTTCAAGCGTATCCTTTTCTCTATTTATAACCTTAAATCGTACATTAAGTGTTTCCATATTTCGTGAGAAATAATTATACTCGAGGAATAAATCTCAGGTCTTGCGATCTTGCTAGGAGTCATTCCTCGAAAGTGATCTCGGTCTTTTTATTGGAAATTTTTGGAGTGCATGCATGTTAAGACATTAATACAATACACTTAGATATGCGGTGACGATGGATTGATCTCTCAATGCCGTAGAAACCTCAGTATACAGAGATAAGTATGACTAAGAAAAAAAAGAGTAAAGAGTAAGCAGAGAACATGAGGGATCATGCGAGGGTGGATGCTTTGAAGCTGACATTGGTAAGAACAAACTCAAACAGGCAATCACGTGACATTGTGAGTGCATGTTCGACGTTACTGTCTCTATTATTTCTGTATAAAGTAAGTTGGGCGAAGATGCTGTCCGTTTCTACAGTAGATTTTAGGACCCACCCCTAGTTCTTGCTTGGTCAGCAGCCGGCCTTGGTAAACTTTTTTTTTCTTTTTTTTTGGCTCAGTTATTTATTTCGCTCGGTGCTTTGGTAAGAGTTTCGCCACAAATGAAGGGGGGAAATTGCAAAACTTTCTGTACTTCCAATGGCAAGTTCCAAATTGGATGCCTCTTCCTAGCAAATTCATCCTGCTGAGAAGAAAGTCTTGATTTATCAGGTCGTCGGAAAAGTAGTGAGTGGAACGGAAAATGGGTCTTGTTGCTTTTATCAGGCTCGGTTTGTTTTGTGAATAGTAAATAATTTAGAAAATGTATTCCTAAATGTAACCATTTGCATTGTTTGAGATAATTAGCCGATAAAAAGTATTTTCATCATCGACATCAATTTATGTCTAAATAATTTCACGAAGGATAAAAACATTTTCACGTTCGTTCTTTTTTGCAAGCGAAACGATCATATTTAGGAAAATGTTATCCAAATCATTCATTGTCCGTGAAACAAACGGAACCTTAACGTCGTTTGATTTATTGGAACGAATCAAAGTGAAGAAGGCTCTACTATTGTACTTTCACCAACATAAGAGGAAGTGAGAAGGAGCGAGAATGGATGGGAAATGAAATTGATATAATGAGCACACTTGACCATTTTGCTTATATGTAGCAACTTGAAATTACCACAGCTGAAACGACTGTCATCTTATTTTACAAAGGGAAATGTTTCCCTGACAGTACTGTCAGGGAAGGTACAACCTCAATCGTAAATCCACACATCATCACCATGTGTTTTGCATAAATCATTAATTAATTGAAAGATCGTGTAGTCAGAAATAACTGACAGTACTGTCAGGCTAGCATCACCTTTTTACAAATTTCCCATTAATACTAAAATTAACGTAAATGGTTATATTGTCCAGCGACATAAATTCTTTTTTGATCAATTCAAATCACAACTTTTCCTCTTTTGTCAAATATTTCGCATTTACCATTTTTCTACATATAATTTGCTTGTGCTTTGTTAACAGGGGCATACAAGAATCAAGGGTAAGTTAGGGCGTCAGGATTTTAAAAAGTCTGAAATTGACTGATCCCCTTCTTTAAAAAGCCCATATTTATGCATAAAATCACCTCGAAAAGCACTAAAACTTTTGGCGCTTTGGCAATTGTTCGTTCAAGGTTTCGTACTTTCCCGTGAGAATTCCGCTTTTTCGACAGAAGCATAACATCTGTAATAGCACGATCATTACACACATAAGAAAAGAAAGAAAAACGACATGCTAGATGTAATGAGATCTATGCACGATGAGCAATATTATGCAAGATAACCGAGGCAGGTCCAACTATTGGCGTGTGCTCATCACTGAATCTGGTAATCGGACACCGAAGTTTTACGATGGCAGATTTGTTCTATGAAGATGGGAGTGTGCTTCTAGCTGCAACACCGTGCTTTGTCATTTGCTTTTTGGCTTTTGCTTTGTTCTGCAATTATTTTAGACTTGCTAAGCTTGAAAGATGTAATTCTCGAGTATTAATTTGATATATGGATGGCATGTTTTTTTCGCTGAAAAAAAAAAAACTGAGGTGGGTCCAACATTAACAAAAGGGTCATCATCCACCTGCCACCTACCTAACTACTTAGCCTAATCATGGCTATTAAGCAGCATAAGCAAGAGCATCTAAGTCACTTTCCGGTAGGAGACATCAAAGGGTGAGACATCAAGGCCATCGTTAGGTGCGAAAAAAGGAAGGGGGATGGAGATAGCCCGTGAATTAAGTGGGAACAGCTCAATAGTGAGCTTTGAGCATGAAGATGGTGATGGGCGACCCGATAGTTTTGGGAAAAAAACTTGGGGAGGGTTGTGTTCTGTGCCATGATCTCTGTCCCCTTAATTGAAGGGAAGGAGAAGAAGATGGAGACGCAAAATGAGCTCGGGAGTGCATGTTTGATTATGATGTATCGCATGGGATGTTTGGCAATTTTGGGGCTTGAGCAGTTGTTTTTGGGTGATCGGGTTGGCCAGCTCATTCTCAGTTTTTCTTAGTGGTGGGAACATGGTAGGAGTCAACCTGAAAACGAAGAGGATCGGATGAGGAGAGTCCAAATTGGCATGCGCCCGAATTAAGCAATACTCTTAATATGGGAGTAGTGTGCTTGCGGGTGCTTGGTCCGTGCGGATCGAGTCGAATCGTTGATCGTGTAGTTGCTTAGTCGAATTGGTTCAAAAAACGACGACCATGTCCTAAGTATACTGAGTACATGAGCAAGATATAAACAATACTTAAAATACTTATGACAATGATACGAGAAAAGCTTTTTCGAGAAAAGTAACAAAGAAGTCCTAAGCCGATTGCATCTATACCAATTCAGTCTTAAACTTTTTAATTGGACTAATCAGTCTTAAATCGTTTTGTATTGGTACAATTGGGTCCATCCTGTCAATTTTGCCTGGAAAATAGCTGACATGGACATTTTTGATAATATTATTATAATATTTAATTTTTGTTTATTATCTTTTGGTTTTTTTTTTCCTTTTTCTGTTCTTTCTCTTCTTCTTCTTTTCTTTTGGTGAGGGCCAGCGGCCCTCAGAAAAAAAAAAGAGAGAACATAAAAGAAAGGAAAAAAGTAAAAAAAAACCAAGAAAAATCTAAATGTTATTAAAATATTATTGAAAAATGTACATTTCAGTGCCGGCCGTTGCACGTAGGATGGCCAGCACATCCAACGTCCACGTCAGCGATTTTCGGTCAAAATTGGATAAATGGATTCAATTGGTACCAATGCAAAAAGGTTTAGAACTGAATTTATCCAATTAAAAGGTTTAGGACTGAATAAGTACTAATGCAATATGTTTATGACATTTTTGGTATTTTTCCCGAGCATTTTCATATGATCGGGATACATATTCATGCGGACAATAAAATTCACTCCAATGTATGGAATGATTGTTGTATGCTCAGGTGGTATGACCGACCCGACAAACAGGTTGGAGAGAGTCTTCTTGGACTTTCATCTCCAATAATTCAATTGGTAATGAGAAAGTTGCAAAGTGCACCTTGCTCGAGCTTGTTGTTTAATCTCCACCCTTACGTATCTTCTGCAATCTTCATGCGAACCTTGGTCCAAAAAGAACTTCTTCCTCTGAGATGAACTATCTGGAGAAGCTCGCGAGCTGTAACTGTAAGTGACCCATAAGCTCGTTTCTCGTACGAAAACTCATCGTCACAAATAGATGCCAGGTTTGAAGATGTGAACCTCGCGACGCGCATCGCTCCTTTCCAGCCGCATCATTTGACTTCAAACACAGACAGGTCCAAGTAGCTTTGCCTCCATATATGCAGACACCAACCATCGCTCTTCGTACGTCACTGAGTGATTACTCGTCTGTGTGCCGTCCAGAATGTTGGGTGACAAAGTTTACAAAGTTTGATGATGCGCATCAGTTGGAAGGTTAGAATGATCCGTGAAGATGATTGCGCAGCAAGAGATGTATGTTGGAGATGGTTGAGATGCATTTACGATGCTTAGAACTAAGTATCGAGAAGATTGAGAAATTAAACAGAGAGGGTTCGTCAAGCGCGGCGTGTTGTTAATGAACTTATAGATTGATTCGGATTTGTCACTCAAAACTAAATCCTAAGGCGTGTGTATAGATTAGTCGGTATCATAGCTAAGTGCATTGAGTTTTATGAGCAAGAGGGAGTTTCCTAGACCCTCGACATCACGAATATATATATAAAGGGGAGGGGGGGTCAATCCAAGGAGGATGGTGAATGCATCGAGAACGTCATATAATTGTTTGATCAGCCTTCCGCGAGGCTTAGCTTAATCTTTTTCTAAATAAAATTCCAAAGCGAATCGCTAACAAATTCACCGTCGAACTCAAGTTGAGTCGCAATTACATATCCATTAAGCGGAAATTACGAGATCTCATAATGGTAGGCCTAGTTATAAGAATGTTAGGAGACAGGATATTTAGATGTATATGCGCATAGATAGATAGGCAGATGGTGAGGAAAGAAGAAGGCGACATGTCAGGACAGGAACGTTGTTGTGTTTTGTGGCCTATGATTATTACTATTATTATTGTTTTTTTAAATTTGGGCCTGTGTTGTTTGACCGAGAGGCACGACCCGGTTCACAACTTCACATGGGGGGCATGGGGCAAGGCAACATTCGCGCATCGGAAAGTCCATTGAATTCGATCCGATAAACGTCGTCTCGTGGCTTTGTTTGTCCGTGTTCTCCACTCCATGTGCGTCGCGGGACACCTGCACATGCCTCGAGCAGAGCCAAAAAACATCAAATGATCGCCTCGAGGGGATGGGCGTACATCTCTTGCATTCACTACGGAATTTACTTTGCACATGTTGTTGTTCAATACATTGGACGAGACTTTCTATGTACAGGATGATGAAAGAGACCGTGGCTTTTTACTTCATTTAATGACACTTTTAGTGCCAAAAGTTGTGTACACAGATCACTTTGGTGCCCAAAGTTTCAATCGAATCACTTTAGTGTTAAGTTTTTTTAAAAATGATCACTTTGGTGCTAAGTCCGATTTGCTCCGCCGAAAATCTGACGTGGCACTTTTTTATTAATATATGATGCTGACATGGCTCGCCAGAGGTCCACCGTGGCATTTTTTTAAAATTTGAATTTTTATTTAAAATAATTTGACAAATAAACTGAAAAATAAAAATAAAAAAGCTAAACAAAAATTTTAAAAAAAAGAGATTGCAGATCGGGGGCGAGGGCTTGCTGTAACCCTCGCCGCCGCAGCTCCACCATCGCCGACAATGGCCGACGAGGGTGGGGCATGGCCAGCAAGGGTCGCCGAGCCCCAGCCACGTCTGGGCGAGGGCCACCACTAGCGACCGACCCCGCTGGTGGCGGCCCTCGGCCAGACTTGGGCAAGGGCCGCCAGGCTCTCGCTTACGGTTGGCGGGGGTTGCCGGCCCCTGGCTGGGGCTCGGCGACCCCCGCTGGCCATGGCCCACCCTCGTCGACCATTGCCGGTGATGGTGGGGCGGCAGCGACGAGGGTTACAGCAAACCTCGCCGCCTGCTTTTTTTTAATAGTTTTTTTGCTAATTTTTTTAGTTTATTTCAATGTATTTTAAATAAAGTTTTTATTTTAAAATTTTTCTGTTAATTTTTATTTTTTAATAATCTTATTTTATATTTAAATTTTTTTTCTAAATTTTAAAGTCCACGTGGAACCAACGTGGAGTTCATTTTTTTTTAAAAAATGCTAATTAAAATTCAAAAATTAATTAAAAATGCAACGTATTAAGAATGGTCGGAATTTTCCGCCGGTGGCACCAAAGTGATCCTTTTGTCTCCGACTTGGCACTAAAGTGATCCGATTAAAACTTTTGACACCAAAGTGATCTCCGTACACAATTTTTAGCACTAAAAGTGTCCTTTTCCCTCATTTGCACGTCGTCTTTTCTTTTCCCCTTTGTAAGCAAAGATTTCATCACTCAATTCAAAAGGAAATAGAGAGAAATCTATTCTGATACCAAACGAATATCGTACCCTAAATTCTACAAGTGCGGGGGCAATGACACAGCCTCCTTCCACCACCTAAAGGACTGAGTGGCTAGCTGAAGAACCTGAAAAACTAGCGATTGCTGTGAAAGAGTTTTTTCATTAGCGCGTAGAAGTCGTTTTATCAATGAATAAGCGTAGTTTTTTCAAGTCGTTAGTTAAGGTGGAGTTTTACTTGGTTTTGGTATCGTTTTTCAATTAATTGATAGGAGTGCGAGTTTGTTGGTTCAAGTAATCGTAGGTTGGTTTACAGATTTCCCAGGTGAGTGGTACTTATCTCATTCTTTGATTTTGTAAAACTCGTGTCTTGAAATAACAGAAAGATATATTACGAGTTAAATAGGCGTCGCATTGATATTTCTTTGCAAAATGAAAAGTGATGTTTATAGCATATTTGATGTATAATTTCAGATCACTTTGGGCAAGCAAATTCTTCCGGTTATCTGTTGAAACTTACCAGGAATATATTTTGTAGGAAAAACATTTTCCTAATTTTTTTTATTTGTATCGCTAAAAAAAGTCAAACAATGGAAAATATTCCATCATTCAACCCCGATCTTTGTAGAAAACATTTTTGTCCATCTTTCGTTCATTCATTTTTGCAGGCAAAACAAACGATCATTCTTTGAAAAAAACAATATAAGAAGTTGTTGTTTTTTTTTTTTTTTTGCGAAACAAAAAGTATCTATTAAACGACATTCCAGCAGGTTATCGTGATCATATAACGAAGGACATTGATAATCATCCAATTGTTTTTAACAAATACTTGGTACTATTCAACATATGCATGCGTCCACATTCTCCAACACGTTACTTTCCGCAGAATTGTATTTAATTTGTGCCCAGTTTCATTCTATAGCCTGCACACTCCTTGTTCCTATTTAACAGTAGCTAGCTAATATGTATTCTGATTCTGACAGAGCGCACGACGGTTTTATTTATTTAGGGGGGAAATAATCGCATGATGTTTTTTTTAATTAAGTGACCTAATTAGGATGAAAACGGGGCTAAGCCTAAACGCGCAGTCGCATGATTAGTTAGGCGATAGGGGGGGTATTATTCAAGTGCGTGATTTTCAACCCAATTAAATTAAAGAGACGACATAATTAACGGCGTCGGCAACCTAACGGGAAGTATCCGAAGTTGGGTGTGGCAGAAACATTCGTTCTTCGCAATTAAAGGAGACAGGACAACCAATCTGTCTTTTATTTGTTTATTTATTTTTCCTTAGGTTTTGTTTGTATACGTTTAATTTCCGTTGTCTTTTTTTTTTTTTTGGTAAGTAAAGACCAAATATGTTCATTTGTTTCTCCCTTGAGGCTAAAGTTCGACAACGTGATGATCTACAGCTGTGTCTTTGTTCGTCATTTTGCACATGTGTATTGGATTTGGATTTGTTCTTGTTCTTGATACGTATTTACCGATTACATCCCTCACATTTAGGAATGGACGAATCTCAATTATTTCTCGAGTCCGCCACAAAATCTGACCGTGGAGTCTCAAACTCGGCTTATTACGTATGCATTCGATTGAGGCGTCATCAATGGGAGCATCGTGTGGTCTTGATGGTTTCTATCTCCAGCCGAAACTTGCTATGAAATTCGAGTAAGTATAGCATACTTTTGGCGGCGTATGCGGTGCATGCGAACGCTCTAATTTTCCTATAATATGTTTGTAGCGAACGAAATTACCTCGTACTCCGTGTGTGAGTGCCCGTTAGAGATGCAACGCTCGCGCATGATTATTGGGTCGTGGATTTACAAAACCCAACATGCAACTCTGTATTGGGCCGGAATCACAGTCCATAGCTGTCTTGAAAAATTCGGCCCACCATCACAGCCCATAAATCGAACGGTGTCTCATGCTACGAGACTCGTGTCTGGGTCGGGTTTCTTAATGGAGCCCAAGTATCTTCCTCGGTTCGAACAAGGTTTCACCAGACTCATCGATCGATGGCTCTTGATGTTTGGAAAAAAAGCCCACTTTTTCCCCTAAATTTACAAAGCCCAATGGGCTTCATTTTTGTTCAGTGACCACGTGAAAATGGATAACGAATCCTGCGCAGGCCGACGAAGGGACCTTGCTCGAATCTGTTGCTTGTGAACTCTTTCGACCAATTTGACCAAAAAAAAAAACTCTGAACTCATGCCTTAGGCAAACATGAACTCTGGTTCCTTCCTTAGTCATTTCTCTCTCTCAATGTTTAACACAACATAGTCCTGATTTTCCTTTTTTTGGCAGGACAAAATGGGCAACGTGGTTTTTCTAAGGACCATATTGCTCGACAAACTATGAAGTTGGTATTATCTTGGATGTTTTATGCAACCCGAGAAATATCGTTTGGCTTCTAATTTGTTTTTTAATCTTCTCCTCTTTTGCTCCGATGCGTCTTTAGATTTACAAAAGTTTTTCTTTCGCGAGTGGCAATCGAGTCAGAACGAAAGGAGCTTCATCGGGTTTACTCTTGGTGTAGAACAAAGGTTTGCTCGTCAGCCGATGGAAGATTGGCATGTAAAACAATTTGGTCATGCAATTATTCGTTAACAATTGAGTAAAGAGTTTCAATTCTTACTCCAATGAGAGCCCTACTTTTGTCCAGAGGCCCAGAACGCAAAAGCCCGGCCCAAAAGCAACGGTCCACTCCATTTAACCACATCGAGGCTTGTAATTTGGAAAGACGAATCACGCAATTTTGCCCCTGCCTAGGACTATGTAATCATTCTTATATTGTTTTGTGAGGATATAGAATGGCAATTTGCATTCCAAGCATATCCCATATAAATTCGAACTAGTCTTTCAATCACTGCTCAAATTCCTGCCTAAGACTCAAATCCCATTTCCATTTCTACCCATCTATCGACTTCAAAATTTCGTCTATACCGATTTTACAGCTTACCCCACGATGTTACCCTCCACAAGATCACAAGCTAGCCCTAATCGCCAAAATCAGCTCTCACTGGTGATGAATTCGGTATCAAATATCATGAACTTTTCACGTACTTTGGATTTGCGCGGATTTGTGTATTTTCTTCTTTCTCTTCAAGATAACTTAACTTTTGAAATAAGAATTAAATCTTAGATGCCAAAGTAAGAATCACAAACAAGGAATTCAAAGAAGTCATTTGATACGCATCTTCCATCTCCCATGCCCTCCACACAGCTTAAGCAACCCTCCATCTTTTGACTAGATCACCAGACTACCACCAAGCCCGTCTTAGACCAATTTTCCTTTTTTTTTTTTTTTTTTTCTTTTCTTGTTTTTGTTATTGCAATTTGCAAGTGGAACGCAGACTGGCAAAAGAGAAAGAAAAAAGAAAAGAAAAAAATAAGGGGAAAAAATCGACTCTAACGAAGCCCAACCGGGTGCCCTAATTTCACAAGAAGGGCGAGACACTGACCGCCTACAGCCGGTAAACAGCCCGAAAGCGTGACCGGCAAAAGGCCGTCCTCCAAAATGGCTATCTCCACTCTCCTCCTCCATCTCAAAACACAAAGGAACTCTCATCTCCTGCCTGTGAATTTTTCTCTTAACATTGTTTTTCTCCGAGAGAGAGAGAAAATAAAAACAGCGATTTTAATTATCCTATTCCCTCCCTCCCTCTCTCTCTCTCTCTCTCTCTCCCCGTTAGGTTCTTCACATATCTTCGCAAACAGCATCATCATCTTCACACGAAACTCTTAATCTCTCTGCAATTTCTTTTTGTTGGTTTCGCTCTGCTCCGTGCGCTTTTTGCAGAAGCAAAGCGAAGAAATTCCTAGTCGTCTTCTTCTTCTCCTTCTTCTTCTTCCAGCAAGTGCTTGTGCCGCCACTCCACGATCCTCCCAACTCTTTTGCTAGAACTTCTGTTTTCGACATTCTCTCTGCTCTGCGCGTTCGTCTCTCTCTGTCTCTGTCTCTCTCCGCGCTTTGTCGCCGTTACCTTTATCTTCAAGCAATGTGAAAACCGCTCATCGGCCTCGAGTTTTTGGACGCGCTGGAGGACTGTTGTGCTGGGAGGCGATCAGAGTTGGCTGCTCGAGGTTCAATTCCAGCGTGCTGTTTTCTTTTTTGGCTTCTTCCAAAATCCGCGCAGTTAGATCTGCTTCGTGCGTGCTTGATTGGTTTATTAGCATGAGGTCGTTGATTGCGGGATTTTGGATTTGATTGCAGCAGCGAGCATGATGTGGCGTTGAAATAGTGAAGCGAAGAGGGCTTATCTTGTTTTTTACCCCGGTGTTGAACATGAAGAGGTCTAGAGATGATGTTTATATGAGCTCTCAACTGAAGAGGCCTGTGGTCTCTTCTCGCGGAGAAAAGTAAGTTTTATCTTTCCCTATCTCTATATATTTTGGGTTTTGTCTTGTGGATCAACTTGTTTGTTGAGGATTTGATTGCACTAGCTCAACAAGACTTGCCTTGTTGAGGATGAGATTAGGTCCTTCTGATCAGGACATTGTGAGTGCATCTGTCTTCTATATGCTTTGTGTTTCAGCTTTCGCATGATTAAAATTGGATTTTGGATTAAGTTCCAGCAAATTCTTGCTAGCAACCTGCTGGAACAAGATCAGATTTTTGTCAGCATCGGATTGCTTAGATATCTAGCATGTTCTGTTTCTTTTTATAGTTCCTATGCTCATTGAAAATCTAAAGTAGAAGCTATTCTTGCTGGATTCACACGGATGGACTTTTCCATGATTGTTAGTTGAGGATTTATTTTAGGAGAGCTTACGTTTACATCTATACGGAAAGATGTCACCGGGGTGTTGAATTGTTGATATGAGGGAAGGGTTTTTATATCTCAAAAGAACTGATTTCCTTTCTTTTTATGTGAAGCTCTGGGCAAGCCCAGGTCATGGGAGGTGGAAATGCGCAAAAGTTGACTACAAATGATGCCTTGGCATACCTTAAAGCAGTGAAAGACATTTTTGAGCACAATAGAGAGAAGTACGATGACTTCCTTGAAGTTATGAAAGATTTTAAGGCTCAGAGGTAAGATAGTGCGACGAGGTTTTCTTTAATATTGGTCTGTGAGCATGATCTGAATAACTTTCTGACAAATTGTTGATTGTGCTGACAGAATTGACACTGTGGGTGTTATAGCCAGGGTCAAAGAGTTATTTAAGGGATATAGGCAACTGATTTTAGGTTTCAATACTTTCCTGCCTAAGGGATTTGAGATAACTCTTCCTCCTGAAGATGAGCAAGAGCAAGAGCAGCCACCTCCACAAAAGAAGCCTGTTGAATTTGAAGAAGCTATTAACTTTGTGAACAAGATTAAGGTAGAGATGGATGTCACTATCAAACGTGTTGCACTGATGCTTTTGAGGCCTAACAACATGCATTTTGTTTGTAGACAAGGTTTCAAGGCGACGATCGTGTTTACAAGTCATTTTTAGACATTTTGAATATGTATAGAAAGGAAAATAAGTCCATTACTGAGGTCTATCAGGAGGTAAGGCAGTTGCACTCTCAACCTCACTTACGACTGTAGATTTATATGAGTTCTTTGTTCTCAGTTTGCAAACGTATCGCATCTGTCGGTGAAAAATTTATCAGATTTCTATTTCCCGGTAGCACTTATTGTCTTTGCAATTAGTGGCATGTTCTTTACTTGCGATGGCTATTTTCCCCTACAGGTCGCCACACTTTTTAAAGACCACCCTGACCTCCTCGAGGAGTTCACGCACTTTCTACCTGACACTTCCTCTGCAGCGTCTAATATGTATCCTCAATCTGGAAGGAACTCGATGCTCCGTGATAGGAGCTCCACCATGCTGTCCATGCGGCAAATGCACATTGACAAGGTTTTCGTGTGTCCAACCATGCTGATTTTCTCAGTTCATATTGTAACCCTGGCTCATACCATGATGAATTGATTTTCAGAAGGAGAGGGTATCTGCTTCGCATGCTGATCATGATCACAGTGTAGACCGACCTGATTTAGACCATGACAGAGCTTTGCTGAAAGCAGAAAAGGAGCAGAGAAGGCGTGGGGAAAGAGAAAAGGAGAGAAGAGACGATATAGATAGGAGAGAACGGGAGCGTGATGAGAGAGAATTTGAACATGATAGCACTAGGGACATCAACCTGCAGCAGCTTTCCAACAAACGGAGAGCATTTCGCTTGGCTACTGATCAATTGCATCAAGATGGCGAAGTGGAAGAGAACTTCAGTACCCTTCCCAGTTCATCCTCATATGATGATAAAAGCGCTGTTAAAAGTGAGTTTTACATGCTGTACCTTATTGACAAGCCACTGGTCTTGGAAGTAGGAAGACGGATTATGTTTATATCCAACATGAAAAGCTTGCTTTATGGATATTTCTTCTTTTGCGCAAGAAATATTATGTTTTGGATCAGCTTATCACATATCAAATTCGTACTTAAATATTGATTGACTGCCACTTACTGCTGACTTTGGTGCCATTGTAGATATCTATAGCAAAGAATTTGCTTTCTTTGATAAAGTAAAGGAAAAGTTACGAAATCCCGAGGATCACCAGGAATTTTTGAGGTGCCTTCATATTTTCAGTGAGGGGATAATTTCACGGCCAGAATTGCAAACACTGGTATGGCTGTGAACGTACTTGTTACAAGTGATTTTATTCCGTCAATTATTTAGACTCTTTGTAGCAAAAATTTGTTTATGCTTGTTACTTCAGCTGGTACATACGATTGACTTCAGCATGTGGCTGGCTTAAATATAACTTTGTCTTAGAGAGTACAACTCCATGTCTTGACGTCAATATGCTCGCAACCACCACGCCATACCAAACCAAAGTTGCCACAGACCTCGAGATTTTGACTTAAAAACTTTTTGTGCTTGAATGGCATGTTTGGCTGGAATGCATATTTATTGTAGATTTTGTACTTGGTAGTTCCTTGAGTGTACTGGAAGTTTCAGTATTAAAATTCAACTCAAGGTTTAGTTGCTCAGATCCTCACAGTTATGAAGTTTTTTGCAAAAACCACCATCCTTTAGATTTAATCTGATACACACGTAACCTTTCAAAATTTTTTGAATCCCCCCTCCCCCTCTTCACTCATTTTGAATGTTTTTTCTTCCACTTATCATGAAATCAAAAAGGCCTTTAAAGAGGTTGAAAAAGTCAGGTGGGAACAATTTGAAGTTTCATTGAGACAGGAAATTTAAGGATCAGATGTTATGTGAAAATTAAGAGGACGTGGAGTGGTCCACAGGGTGGGGAATTATTTGTAAGTAGCCCTTAATTTAACTAAGCCTGGGTAGATGTAAAAAGCTGAAGAAGGCGTTCATTTGGTAGAGAATGCTCATTTAGGGGTGCTATTGGTGCCTTGGGGATGGATGATGCAATATAATCCTCGATACTCCAAGATAGGGCATCTAGATCGAAGACTGAAATAATGTTCTCACCTAGCAATTACAGTGGTCTCCTTTACCCTTGTAAACCAAGAAACTTATGACGCGTAGTGAAAGAACATTTTTCTTTTTGTATAATTCCAGTTTTATCACCATTAGTGCCTCAAAGTTGATTTGTTCCGGATGATATTGTTTTTTGCCCAGTCACCTTCCTGATAATTTCTCCAACTACCATGTATCTTGTTCAGTTCATGATGATTTGTTGGAATTCCTTTTCTCCAGGTGAGTGATCTACTTGGCAAACATCCAGAACTTATGGATGGGTTAAATGAATTTTTAGCACATTGTGACAAGAATGGTAAGATTTGAAACCATAAGCATCCAACCATTTGTTCTTGAACGTGCATATGTTAAATTGTTTCTCTTTGTTTGTTTGCAGAAGGGTTTCTTGCTGATTTCATGAGCAAGAGTACGTGAAAAATCCTTTTATTTATTACTGTTTCTCTGCGTGGTCCTTCCAGTTCACTAGGAGAGATTTGTTCTATAAATGCATGATTTTCAATTTCCGTTGTCGCATTTTTCAGGTCATGATGATTACTGATGCTTATTTTCTGTGCATTGTAATTTATGAAGGACACCTGCCCAGATCAGTGAAGTCTGAGGAAAGAGATAGAGACCGAGATCGTGATCGTGAGAAGGATGGAGGAGTTAAGGATAAGGATCGTGAAACACGTGAAAGGGATAGGCTTGATAGGTCCAGAGATGCTCACAAGACGTCCTTGTTTTCAAGCAAGGATAAGTATATGGCTAAACCAATTAATGAACTTGACCTCTCTAACTGTGAGCGCTGCACTCCCAGTTATCGCCTACTGCCTAAGAATGTATGTGAAGTTACATCATGTAACCTTTATACATAAGTGATGAGATGTTGGTGTGGGAACTAAAACTTTTCGATCACCTGCATCCTGCAGTATCCTATTCCCTCCGTGAGCGAAAGAACAGAGCTTGGTGCTGAAGTGTTGAATGACCATTGGGTGTCTGTAACTTCTGGAAGTGAGGACTACTCATTCAAACACATGCGCAAAAACCAATATGAAGAAAGCCTGTTTCGTTGTGAAGATGACAGGTCAGAAGTTGCCTGCAACATGGTTTACAAATAATGTGCTTTCTAGTCACTCTGACCGCATCATTTGTTTGAATTGATATCGGCAATTTTTGTTGCGTTTTCTGATTTTGTCTTTGACAATCCTTTCAGGTTTGAATTGGACATGTTGTTGGAGTCTGTGAATGTAACTACTAAGCGTGTTGAAGAACTGCTAGAGAAGATTAATAACAACACAATCAAACCAGACAGCCCAGTTCATATTGAGGAGCACTTTACGGGTTATAGCCGATTGATCTTTTATGTGTAAATTGTCTAGTTATCCTTTTTATGTCACATTCTGACGTAGTGCTCCTGGTTTGTTGTTCCATCAGCTCTTAATTTGAGATGCATTGAGCGCTTGTATGGTGACCATGGGCTTGATGTGATGGATGTACTAAGGAAGAACGCGCCCCTTGCTCTGCCTGTAATATTAACTCGTTTGAAGCAGAAGCAAGAAGAGTGGGCAAGATGTCGTTCGGATTTCAATAAAGTTTGGGCTGAAATTTATGCCAAAAACTATCACAAATCACTTGATCATCGTAGTTTCTACTTTAAGCAGCAGGATACCAAAAGTTTGAGCACAAAAGGTAATGGTACCGGATATATAGTGATTTTGCTATGATGTCTACTTAATACAACGCCTAACCTCTTCATTATTTGTAATTCCTGTTGATCTACCAGAAATTCATGGCCAGCTTGTTAAAAGCAAGTACATGACCTGTTGAACATTTCAAAGCTTTCTATGTTCCTCCTTTGAGTCGCTCTTCCTTGGCTTGGGCCAAATAATATTTGTGCACCTCTAATTTTTCAACAGCTTGTCAGCCTCTATAAGCTGCTTTATTTGTATAAAGGATTTTATTAGCTACTTCTTGAAATTGAGGTAGTATGGGTTTCCTGCACATGATTATTGAATTTTTTTTTGGACTAGTTTGTTCCAATTTGCCTGATGATGCGAAACATTGAATAGTTTTTCAAATTCTGATGTCCACTTTTTCCCTATTATGTTTTGCAGCCCTGTTGGCTGAGATAAAAGAAATTAATGAGAAAAAACGCAATGAAGATGATATACTTCTGGCTGTTGCTACTGGAAATCGACGAACCGTTGCTCCAGATTTGGAATTTGAGTTCCCAGATCCTGACATTCATGAAGATTTGTACAAGATTATCAAATTTTCCTGTGGAGAAGTTTGTACAACTGAGCAAGTGGAAAAAGTTTTGAAGATTTGGACCACTTTTTTGGAACCAATGTTGGGCGTTCCTTACCGGCCTCAGGGTGTCGAAGACACAGAAGATGGGGTAAAGGCTAAAAGACAAGCTGGCAGAAGTGGTACTGCCAATGGTGGCCATGATGACGGTGTTCTGGATGGTAGTGCCACTGTCCTGAACACCAGACAGGTAAATCCTCTAAACAATGGGGATGACGTAATTCCACCAGAACCATCAATTACTTGCAGGGCATTGGATAATGGAGATGGCAGGGATGCCGAAGTCCCTTCACTTGGTGCAGATCACGATGCTTGTAGAACTTCTGAACAAGGAAAAGTACATGATATTGCATCTCTAGCTGATGAAATGTCAGTTGTCAGTAGACCAGTTAACTCAAATGAAAGATTGGCAGTGGTAGAGCAAAGTAAGGGGAAAACAGGCATCGACAATACACCAGGTTTGCACTTTGCTGATTGATCTTGGACAAGCTGTCTAAAACTTATCATGATACCATTTGGTTTCTCATATCATGGCTGAAGTTCTGAAGGGGTTTTTTTTTTTTTTTGCCCTGATTTTAAAGGGCTGAATGCTGCTTCTTCTAGACCTGGTACTGTTGCTGCAGAGACTGCTGTGGATATGCGATCGAGTAACGATAACTTACCTTCATCGGAGGTATTATTTAATGTAATTTTTCTTCCACACAGAGCATGTTGTTTTCCCTTAAAAGGATAGATTTTGGTTTACCGCTTATATCTGTTCCTTTGATTGGACTTCTGAGTTTTGAGTGGGGTACCATGGAACTGAATTCTTGCTAAAATTGAAAGCTACAGATGTGCGCATGGTTTGTGAGTCAGGGCAGATGGTGGTAAAGATTGCTTAACTTGTGTTGGCGTTGTAGATTGCGATTTTGTTGAGGCAAAATCTCAGCATTTGCAGTTGATGTGTTGTGTTTGTTGATTTGTCTCTCTTTGAAATGGTTAGGGTGATGAGTGTACGCGAGCCAATCAGTCCGCCAATGGTGAGGTGAAGGATACTAGCAGCATTCATAGGTACCATGAAGAATTGATTGGGCACTCAAAAGTTGAAAGAGAAGAGGGTGAATTATCTCCTAATGGGGATTTTGAGGAGGACAATTTTGCTGCTTATGGTGAAGCTGCTTTAGAAGCTGTACATAAAGTGAAGGATAGTGCAACCAGTAGGCAATACCAAACCAGAAACGGAGAAGTAATTAGCTGTCCTGAGGTGGCAGGAGAAAACGACGATGATGCAGATGATGAAGGTGAGGAAAGTGCGCAGAGGTCATCAGAGGACAGTGATAATGCTTCTGAAAATGGAGAGGTATCAGGCAGTGAGGAATGCTCTCGTGAAGAGCATGAAGAAGATGGTGACCACGATGAACATGATAACAGGGCAGAGAGTGAAGGTGAGGCTGAAGGGGTGGCGGATGCTCATGATCCTGAAGGAGAAGGAATTGTATTACCAGGTTCAGAACGTTTCCTTCAAACCGTGAAGCCTCTGGTGAAGCATGTCCCCATGGCTTTGCGTGAAAAAGAAGGGGATTCTCGGGTTTTCTATGGCAATGATTCTTTTTATGTGCTTTTTAGGCTTCATCAAGTATGGCTCTCTTCATATTCTTCTGTCTATATTCCTTTTGTTATCCATTTGAGGGTTTGATATAATTATGTTACCGGGTTAACATTTTGTTACACTATAGACATTGTACGAGCGAATACAATCAGCAAAAATCAATTCATCATCTGCTGAAAAGAAATGGAGGGCTTCAAGTGACACTTGTCCTACTGATTCCTATGCCAGGTAGCGTGCGTGTTTCTTTTTTTTTTTTTTTCCTTTTTGGTGGGGGGAACTGAATTGAGACTGGAAAATTGACAAAATTTGGTGTGTCGAAAGGGTTCATAACTGTGCATGTTAAATTGGAGGTCGTTTAATTTTACTTCCCAGGTTTATGAGTGCTCTCTACAACTTGCTGGATGGTTCTTCGGATAATACAAAATTTGAGGACGATTGCCGAGCTATTATTGGAACTCAGTCCTACGTTCTGTTCACATTAGACAAGTTGATATACAAGCTAGTTAAACAGGTGAGCTAGCATTCTCTTTTCCAAACTTTTGCGTGTTCCTCCTTTATCCAATGCATATTTTTCTCAATCTTGTGTTTTCCAGCTTCAAACCATTGCGACTGATGAGATGGACAACAAGCTGCTCCAACTATATTCGTACGAAAAATCCCGAAAACGCGGAAGATTTGTCGATGTTATTTATCACGAAAATGCACGCTTTCTCCTTCACGACGAGAACATATACCGCGTTGAATGTGTAAGTCTAATGTCATTGATACTGAATCTTCTTGTAATATCTGCATGAAGCTGAACTTGTAATACATCTTATTTACTTGCAGTCAACAGCACATTTGTCGATACAACTTATGGATAATGGACATGATAAACCTGAAGTGACTCCAGTGTCCATGGATCCTAATTTTGCGGCCTATCTGTACAATGACTTTCTCGCTATTGTTCCTGACAAAAAGGAGAAATTTGGGATTTTCTTGAAGAGGTAGGAACAGGGGGATACACGTTACACCACGATTTTGTGAATTTTCAACAGTCTTTGCCATCTGGCTCTGGCTAACTGCTGCACATGGTTGCAGAAATAAACGGAAATCTGCGCATGATGATGACGGTCGTGCTCTGGAAGGAGTTAAAGTCGTCAATGGTTTGGAGTGTAAGATCGCTTGCAATTCATCAAAGGTCTCTGATTCCTCAGTCTCTCCATTATTTTTAGATATAACTGTCAATCTGTCATAGAAATCTACTGGTTTGAGATCACTGCCACATTGTGAGTTGGAATTCTGAATGTAGCAGGTATCATATGTTTTGGATACTGAAGATTTTTTGTTCCGCACAACAAGGAAAAGGAAAGCTTCCATTAGAAAGAACTCGTGTCAGGACCAGACAAAGTCCGAGAATGGTGATTCAATTAGAATACAGAGGTTTCATAGATTGCTCTGCGGCTCATAGTTGAACGTAATTTCACTATGTCTCTCCAATTAGGTATG
This sequence comes from Lenwebbia sp. NSW1173648, assembly GCA_029784005.1. Taxonomy (NCBI): domain Eukaryota; kingdom Viridiplantae; phylum Streptophyta; class Magnoliopsida; order Myrtales; family Myrtaceae; genus Lenwebbia; species Lenwebbia sp. NSW1173648. The sequence continues at coordinate 8,253,032 of JARCGZ010000011.1, forward strand.
TCCCAATATCTAGATGAAAATCGCATCCTGCTCTTTTTTCTTCAGTTCAGCTATATCTGACAATATGGAAACCGTGAACTTCTCAAATGACAGAATGGTTCTCTTAAAGTACCCGTGGATTGTACCATCCATGGGGTTTTGTTGTATGTTGGGGTCATTTTGGTTTCGGCTTCTCAAGTTTGAAGACATTCAAGCCAGATTCTTGATTTCATTTTTCTGCAGAATCATTCTGCGAGCATCGAGTACATGGGAGCCATACAAACTTATTGATAATGCCACGTTGGGAAATCCTTTCGTGGGGATTGTAAGATTTGCAGGTTTTTAACTTTCACTCAGACGGGTCATTTTACTGTCTCAACAAGAGAATAAGGGATCAAGAGGAAAGGCAACCTTGTTCAGAATTTGTAGAGTAGCATAATTTCGTTGGGGGGAGGGTTTGATCCACCATTGTGTAAATAACGTCATATCGTGATGTAAACTTTTTCTTTTCATTCATCAACCATTCTTGTTCGATATCATTTTGTCACTAAGCTAATGGGGGATCTTGTTGCAGTTATTTGACCGTTTGTTGCGCCTTATTGTTGTGCAATCGGATGCATTTGGCTCTGGATTCTTTTTTCCTGTGAAAATTTGAGGCAGAATGGATCAACTTGGAACAATGTAAAGCAGACAGTGATTCTAGTACGGTCGGTGAACATAATATGCTAATATAGATGAGCAGCGATGAAAGCTTGATGCACGCTTTTCTGGGTCCTACTCTACTTTGTCTTCAAAGCCGTGGGCTCATCTGAAAGAGCACTCGGCAAGTCGGAACCAGACAGGAAACACTTGATGAGCATGCAAAATCTTAATGACAGGAAATTTCCGTACCATCTCTTTCGATAAACATGCAGAATCTTAACAGGAAAATACTTGATCGGGTTGTTTATCAGTAAATAAATCGCGCGAGAAGCTTTTTTTTTCTGTGATAAACGATTAGGAAGAACTTTTATAGATGTTGAATGGTTTAGCACCAATTTAACCTGCCAACTCACTTATGGGTGGACGATCCATTACACTGGATGCGGCAAGCGCGTTTTTCTGCAGCTGCGGATCTATATCGGGCAGCTTAGGAATCTGAGCAAGTAGATCAATCGTTCGCCTTAAGAGACGAGCCAAATCCCCATCATCCATCGCACAATCCATCATTATCTCCCTCCATGTCAATCCAGATGCCCATGCTTCGACCATACCTGAGAATTGACTATCCAAACAGCAGGGTATCTGCACTCCATGTTTCTCTTGCAGATTCAAAACGGAACTTCTTTGATCCTCCAAGAGATCGATGACATCAGTCACCGTCGTGGATGGCTCGAATATGTAGGTGTTGTTTTTCCACGGTCGGACTTTGATCCCTTCTGAAACTAAACCGGAACAGACAGCAGCAAGCTGCGCGGGTTTCAAGCCCAGTAAAATTTTACTTCTCAGAACCATCGCAAGCCAGAGCTCGTTTTCTCCCCTTATCGCAGCGGCAGTTTCTCCAAGAGGGAATAGGATGTTTGTGTTGATATCGAGGGCTCTAGATTCATGTATAACTTGGCTTACCTGCAAAAACTCCTTCCATCCAGTCGGTTCGATTTGCTCTATACGATTAATTAGGCGCTTCGATCTAGTCTTCAAGCGCCTTATCTTTTCCTCGGTGAACTTGGTCATGTCTATGATCTTCTTATATTCTTTAAAGCCTTCTGTACGAGCTATCTTTTTCTTCAACCGTGCAACTTTGGTCCTTTGTGATTTGTAGCATTCTACAGCATTATGGAATTCCTGAGACATGTATAATGCCTCGTCTTTGTCAGAAAGACTATTCAAGACGGGCACATTTAAACTCCAAGACCACGTTTCCAGTGACCCTTCTCTGTACCATAAACCCCCAAATTCACTGTCACTAAGCTTATCCCACTGCATATCATCCTTATCTAGAAGTGTCACAATAAGTTCCCAAGGCAAAGCATCTCCTTCAGTTAGGGCCACATTAGGAAGACCAGTCCGATAGACTGTTCTAATCCACTGTTCCGTAAATAAGTACCATGAGTTATCTGAACCAAGAGCCGCGTGATAAGATGGTTCAAATCCTTCATGTCTTGCCAGATGACCATCAGTCGGCTTCGCTCCAACTACACTTATTGCAAAAGAATCGTCACCAAGAATTCTGTTCTTGACTTTTGACCCATTGAGAGAGTCAACCTTTCCCAAGTAAACAGCCGGAATAGAGTGTATAACTCCTTCAGAATCCTTATATTGCAAACATATAAAGGGCAACTGTCCATTCTGCAACTCCACAAGTAGAGGTTTCACAGCAGATATTCTCTTCAATTCCATTTTTTTGCGTAGTTCAGTCCGAAGGCGTTTTTCAGCCCTTAATTCTACCTGTAGATCCGCAATCTCCTTATAGGCTGCATCTGACAAAAGACTTCTCGCTTTTCGGTCTATAGCATCATCACTAATTTCAGATGTTAAGATCTCAATCTCCTCGTCTATTTTTGAGAGCTCCTCCTTGGCAGCAAGCATAACATTGCTGCCCACATAGTTACCAAAACTTTGCTCCACTAACTTCCTAGCTTCTTCCAGTGTTCGTCCTGCTTGAGAAATTTTAACTTCACCTGACTCACTTGAGTGACTTGTAAGTTTTGCGCCGGCCAAAAGGTTCAGCACCATTCCATATGAAGCAGTAAACTGTGACACCAGAGGCTCTATCCCAGCAAAAAGCAGCTTGCAGCACTCTTCAGCACCCTCATAAGCAGTTTGGACAAGGACGACATTACCCATTTTGTCAATGCCTCTACGACCAGCACGACCGGCCATTTGAAGCAGTTCATTTGAGGTTAATTGAATACGCCCACTGCTACTTCTCTTGCTGAGAGATGCGATTACTGCTGTCCTAGCAGGCATGTTGATTCCCGCAGCCAGTGTTTCTGTAGCAAAGACAACCTTGACAAGTCCTCGTCCAAAAAGTTCTTCAATAAATGATTTCCATAGAGGCAAACACCCAGCATGATGTGCAGCAACACCGTGCCTAAGTCCTTTCACAGCTGATTCCCTGACAGCATCAGGATACTGAATACCGAACCGCTTCAAAGCCAGTTCAACTTCACTCGTCTCACAGCTATCCAGGAGGTTGCAACCTTCAAGGTACTGAACGGCTGCATCACAGCCTCTCCGGCTGAATATGAACCAAATGGCTGGAAGCATATCCCTTGCTTCAATTTGATGCAGAGTGTCAATCACCTGAGGAACCTGAAATATGTACGTTTTTTATTGGTATGATCGTGCTTTTTAACCCTATATGGGTTGCATAAATATAAATTCTCTAATACTACTAGAGAAAAAGAGAGACAAGAGAAAAAGACTGTAAATGACTTTTTCTTTTCTGTGGCCACATGACAATTTCATTTTAACGCATTGATGAACTTAGTCCATACTTGTGAACGGCGAATGGCATTCATGTCATTCTTTGAAAGAGGTGCCTCCATGGTGATACCATCAACATGGTTGATGTTAATATCACCCCCACGTCTTCTTGATTTCCTTCTTTTGATACTATCCTCCTTGAACGAGTTACGTTCCATGGCATAACGTTGCAGATATTTAAGTGATAATTTCCTGTTCCAAGTTTAATGGGAAGAAAGACAACACGTCATTGTCAGCGTGTATAGTATATTACTGATGTAATTCAGAAACTATGCAAAAGAATTTACAAAAACTATGATGAATAATTTTCTTTTTGGGAGGGGTGGGGGGGAGAGTACACAACATGAGTTACACAGAGAAGTAAAGCACATCACCAACACTGCAAAATTTCTAATTAAAGAGGATTATAATCAGCTGTATGCAGACAAAACCATGAAAAAAAAAGCTGCTGTGGCTGCAGCCATTAAATCATTTTGAACTACCATCTGGGAGAAGAAATGGTTATTTTTTCACTTCACTTCTCCATATCTGCATACTTGGAATAAATGGTAAGAACTACAAAAAGAGCATCATCTACATTCTTTATGGATACCACAACCTAAGAGTGAGTGGACCGAAATAGAATGTTCATGTAAAGCATCTGAGCGAATGAGTAACATTTCTATACACGTTCAAGGTAAATATATAGCCCTGCAATTAACTATGACTTACTGGTTCATCTGCCTTCCTTTTTCATCGAGAAGGGGTAACAAGGAAGTCTTCGTGGAGAAATGCCAAGTCAGCGGGACTGGACGTCTTGATGAGGTAACCAACTCTGTTTTACCGTGGATCTGAGAACAAAAATGCAAGCATGTAAATGATTCTCTGCCAGGAAATTTTTGAGTGCGTGTATGCGCGTGTGAATCAATCTATTTGGACCCGGCACAGCCCCCAGGGGTGCAGATGAACAGAGTAAGACCATCTCTACCGATCAGCTCTAGACCTCTCTCTATGCTTCAGTTCCAGGAAAATCACGGCTTTTTTTCTTTTTTCTTTTGCTAGGTGAGTAAGTGTTGTATTCCAAATAGTTACTCATTAAGAGGTGGATTACGCCTGTAACAATTACAGTAACTCTTACACATTGTCAACTCACTTTTTCATATGTACGTATGATGTGTAAGCAAACAAATCTATAGCAGCCTCCAATTCCCACACATCTCAATATGCTGCAAACTAAGGCCTATCTCCTTTGACATCAGACAATCTATACAATACATTGCTAAGGATCTTAGCAAAAATAAGTTTACCATCAACATTGAAACCAGCCACATGAATCACTGAATTCCTAGCAGCCCATATATGACAAACTGCAGCATACCAAGCTATCTTAAAGATCAAAAGAGCGATGGATTCCCTCTCATATACTGAGAGCCCATTGTAACTCCAAACTCCAGCTCTGGATGGTATTTCCCACTCTAAATTTACTAGAAATAATTCCAAATGTCCATGTACCAATTCACAGAATGTTTTAACCTCAATTTCTACTCAGTTTTTTAACACTTTCCATTTTAAATTCCCCAAGAACCTGGTCCAGAACATAGTATCCCTCCCTAACGAGTATCAATGTTTTAGTATTACCTTGAAGGATCACAAAAAGGAGCATTGCAAATTGTCTCCCACCTCCACGAAGAGTCAGTTTAACAGACTATGCGATATTAACAATATTATTTTTGACTTACCATCATTTGACGTAGCACAAGCAAGTTATTTGAACTTGTAATTTGCTTTACAGGTATACTATGAGGTAGTATGACATTTTTAAAACTAATATCTAAAACATTGACAAGGAACATCGCTAACATCAGGCCAAATAAAAAAGGCTAGTGATATAAAGGGGTGAATCATGGCAGAGTATCATGATGATGAGAAAGAAAATGGTGTCAGTAAGCTTTAGTTAGGACTTAAATGGGACAAATACTCCTTATATTAGTGTTATAATTGTCTTCCTAGTATGAATTCAAACAGAATTCTGGATCTGGAACTCTCCCTTGAAAACAAAGTGGCCCCCTTTTCAATGTCTTGGAAAGAAGCAATTATTGGACGCAAATGTAATCTGTATTTCACATGACGCTGCAACCCTGAATCTAACTTTGACATAGATATCAGTATTCAGCAAGCTACTTTGCCTGAAAAGGTAGAAGAAGTTGTAGAGCATGGTTTGACAACAATCATCTGCGAAATTTTCACAGCAAATGACAACGATTTAAACCTACCCAGTCAAAAGGCAAGGCCGTGACTCAACTGTCCACTCTGAGCTCCCAATCATCCATGCCATTGCCATACTATGATTGGACTTATGAGGCAGAAGAACACGAGTGTTTGTAAAAACACTTCAGCTATGTTTTGTCCGACATTTTGACAACCGAATTCCAACATTCATCAATTCCCATATGGTAACATATTCGTTTTCATGCTTGAGTTTTTTTAGGATGAAAAGAAGACTCTGAACGGGCTCAACCAAGTTAATTGACTTGCCAATGGTACCAATTAGTCAGTAACCAGTTTTTTACCAGGTTTCCATTAAGGTGTTCAGTTGACCCAAGAGATCTGCAGTTTCCTCTTTGTTTGGTCAGTTGGACAATCTGAATTACGTTTAGAGAAGCTGCCAGATACAACACAAGCAACTGGGTAAATGCTAAATAAAAGTAATCCAACAATCATTTGAAGTAGTGTATTAAAGGACTGCTTAAGCAAGATGAATCCTTTTCAGGGCATTGAATGGGACAAAGCATACTGACAATCTCAAATTTTTAAGTATTGAGAGTACTTAGCAGTACCTGGCCAATCCAGCCAGCAAGCTCATCTGGATTTGCAACTGTTGCTGATAGACATATAAGTTGGACTTCTTTTGGGGAATAAATAACCTGGCACATTCTTGACTGTTGAGTTTTCATGGATAAAAGCTTGAGTAGAAAATTTGCGAGCCGCTGAATAGAATGAGGATAAAAGAAGAGGAGGAGGAGGGAGGGAGGGAGGAAGGGAGGTTACACACAATTTCTTCCCACACTGTCCCCCGAGATATATCACTTAAATAGTGAACTTCATCCAAGACAATAGCATCCACCTGAAAAAGTCCACTCCCTGAAGAGGCCTTTCCAACACTGTGCGAGAAGACAAATTACATTATTCAAACATATACGAAGCAAGACAAAGTAATGCAAGGAAAACCAAAATTCAATATAGGAATGTGGCAATGATGATTAAGAACTTAACCCACCACTCATATTCAAGGAGTAGGCACAACAATCAAGAATCAAAAGCACCGCTGACTGAATTTGTGGATCCTAAACAAGATAGATATTTCCACCATACCTAAAGGCTGTCCTCGGATCAAGCGTAATTATACCTATACATCCTAGTCATGCACGACCAAAATAAACCTACAAAGTCTCAAATTGGTGCGGCTATACTGAAATAACAGCTTCCTTAGCAAGATGTGCACCTCTGATACAGCATATTCCGCAGTATCTCTGTAGTCATGATTACTACTTGAGCATCCTTGTTTACTGCACTATCTCCGGTTAGAAGGCCAACATAGTTGTCTCCAAATGTTGCACTGCAACGAGCAAGTATAGAGAATGAAAATGGCAAATAATTAACTAAAGCTGTGATGGAAACAGACACTCCAATCCACAAACCGAAACTCGCGAAATTTCTGATTAGATAGTGCCTTGAGAGGAGTTGTGTAGAACAATCGCCTCCCTCTGGCTACTGTGGCCACTGCCGCAGCTTCAGCAATCAATGTCTTTCCGCTGCTAGTAGGCGCCGAAACCACAACAGAAGATCTTCTTAGAAACGCTTTGATCGCCAATCGCTAACAAAACCAATTCACAAATCACTACAAAAACAGGAAAGTTCGAAGAAAGCTCTATAAGTTTTGCCTACTAGACAAAATCCTCCACAAAAAACAAAAAAAAATCACCACACATAAGCGGCAAAACTCGATGAAGATGTGAACCTGAAATTTGTCGATGCGGAAGTCATAGACCGAAGCGAGCTCGTCCACATCGATGAGCTCAGCGCCAAACGCCCTGACTTCGCTGCAGAGCTTTTCCACTCTCTGCAACTTGGATTCGCTAAACGAGGCGCTCATGCTCGCCGCAGCATCATCCGCCGAGGCCTCAATCTCATCCTCGCTCTGTTCGACTCCGTCGTAAGCGTCGCCGGAGACGTCGTCGTACTCATCAGCGGCGAACTCTTCGCCGTCCTCGTCTTCGTCCTCGTCCTCCTCCTCCTCCTCGGCGTCGGAGAGTTGGGAATCATCGGGAAGTAGGGGGGTTGGGGCTTTGTAGTGAGCGCGAAGAAGTGGTCTGGTGCGCAAAAACCCTAGGGAGGGAAGGTAGTGTAGGGGGAGATGGCCGGTCTTCTTCTGGAGGATCGTGAGAGAGAGGGGAAGGGGCGAGAGGATAGAGGAGAGACTGCGCATGGCGGGAGATTTTTCCGGTGCCGTAGAAACTCCATGTGACCTTTATTCCGGGTTTGTCATTTCTTTTTTTTCAAGCTAAAAATGATTCTACACAAGGGATCTACACGTTCCATTCTAATTGAAAATAAGAATAATAACGCAAATGGTCGGCTATGATTCAATGTGTAATAATATAATCTCTGAATTTTTAATTTATTCAACGTGGTCCCTAAACTTTTGATTAATGTTCAAACTGATCCCTAAAATGTATGAAAATATTAATTTTTTTTTCGGAAGCAATATTTTCATTTCACTTGAAAAAGAAGTACATTGCTTCAAGATAAAAATGAAAAACAAACAAAATAAGTAAATCTGAAAGATAAATCAACTCGATACAGTCTGCATAGACTCGCTCATTCCACCACAAAGACGAAGATGGGTCCGTCATAACATCAAATCCCAAACGGCGGCTGATCACTAAATCTCGCACCAAGGATGAGCACACGCCGAGATATCCTTCTCTATTTTATAGCTTTGCCAAAAGACGATGTGAGCCTAACTTCGGCGTTCCCAGCACCATCACCGAATAGCAATAACAACAACACCAACATGTTGAAAGAATATAGAAAACGCCTTATAAATTCCAGATCTATTTTTAAATCGGAATAGAAAAGCACCCAAATCTAAATCTAAAGACCTACAAAAAAGATACCAGCTAATCACAAAATTACTTTCACAAAAATCGACTACATAAGTAAAAGAGAGGAGCCGCGCTCGACTATGTAGAGCAAGCACTAGGGTTCCCCCAACCAAACCGCCGCCAAGCCCCTTGCAGCAAATTTTTGAGAGAGAGAGAGGGATCATTCTCTCTCTCTCTCCCTCACCCCTCGTTTTCTTTCTTTTCCTTTCATTTTCTTATTTCGTGTATCCTCAACTTCCTCTTGCAATTTTTTTAGTTGATTTCGGACAATCCCGTCGACTTCTTCCTCGTGAAGAGTTTTGTCCGGTGAGCTCAAAAGTTCGAAGCGTGAGCGTTTTGAAAGTATCAGCTATTCCGATTCTTCTTGCTCGCTTCGGCTCCAGTGCTTGCTCCGTATGAAAATATTAATGAAATTGACCAATTTGAACATGTACCGAAATTTCTGGGATCACATCAAATAAACTAAAAGTTCAAGGACGACATTTCGCAATAGGCTGAAGTTTAGTGACTATATTGTACAAGTTAAAAATTTAGGGACCATATTACATATTAAATCATAGTTTAAGGGCCATTTGTATTATTTTCTCTCAAATATAAATAAAATTGTTTGTGTAAAACAACCTTTAAAATATAGTCTATATTTCTTTGTCTTCTATCTTTACTTTGTGTGGTTAATGGACATAAGAACATTCATTTTTTCTCGTGACTATGATTTTCTAAATACAATCACGTGATTCGTTTGGAGTGCTATTATTACACTCTTATTGAAATAGCAAAATCACAACGTCTGACACCGTAGTTGTTCAATCCGCTTTTAAGGAATAATAAGTTAAAATACAAGTTATGGCACCTCTATAATGCCGCGATATTCGTGTTGAGTGGACTTGTTTTGTACATGCTCATGTTGAGTGGGTTATATTTGTCAATATAACATTTCCAGCTCAATTGTAGTCCAAAATCATTGATGTGGATGCTGGAGGTCCTATATGGCACAATCAGCATTGACGTTGACATTTTCAATTTTTCTGGATTAAACTTTTTATTTTCCTTTTTCTTTACCATGACTGGCGAGGGTTGCCGGAGCTCACCGGCTATTAGTGAGGGTCATGGCCCTAGCCGGCTTCGAGAGTTGTCGGTCACAATGAATAAAAAAAAAGAAATGAAAAATGTAATAAATAATTTAAAAATTGAAAAATTTGTCCACATCAATACTGACTTTCCTATGTGGGATGACCGACGTCAGCATCAACAATTTTCAGACAAAATTAGCAAGAATGACTATATTGGCAAATCATAAAAAGGTTGAGGATTAAACTGGTTATTTTTTTTTTCCCGACAAAAAAAAACTGGTCTTTTTTTTTCACAAAAATTTGGAAAAATCGAAATATTCAATATTAAATTGACAAAAGTGCAATAGATTTAAAACATTACACAATCCTTTGTGGCCCGAGAGCTGTAATCACTTTGTGATGTTCTCTCTTTAAATTGTAAATGGTTGTGAGTTGGCAATGATGGAGAAATTACCAAAAAAATGCTAAATCTATTACATTTGCGCCAATTCAGTCATAAACCTTCTAATTTGATCAATTTAGTAGTAAACCTTTTGCCGATTTACCAATGTAGTATTTCTAGCCACTTGTGGTAGGAAGCGCTGATGTGGACGCTGAACGTTCTATGCGTCGTGGCCGTGTTGATGTGGACAAGTTTTACATTCTTTTTAAGTTTTATAGTTATATTTTTTTCTTTTTTTCTCACAGTAGCCGACGAGGGTTGTGGCCCTCACTTGGCTTCAAGAGGCTATCGCAGCTCGCGAGCCCCGTCAATCCTCATTGGCCACAGTGGAGAAAAAAAAATAAAAAATCAATTCAATAAAAAATACAAGAAAATGAAAAGTTGTCCTCGTTAACGCCGGCCAGGCCACGTAGGAGGGCCGACATCCACGTCAGCAATATCTAAGCCAAAAATGGCCGGAAGGACTATATTGGCAAATCATCAAATTGTTCGGGACTAAATTGGATAAATTAAAAGGTTCATTATCGAATTGACACAAGTATAATAGTTTTGGGAATTTTTTTTTTATAATTGTCGTCCAAAGTAATCAGCACTATACAATCACCCGGTGACTGGGAGAGAAAATCGCGAATGTCTCTCTCTCGACCACGAGGCGATTGCTGCCATCCTCCTGCGATTACGTTGATGGTCACCATCTTCCATGGTGTACGCCCATCAGTTTACTATGGGACCAATGGGTTTTACTTTTTTTCGATCTCGGAGAGCTCGACCTAACAGAATCGTCAACCCGTAACTAAACTCGACCGGGGAAGGAGGAAAGACTCGACCCGCCGATTCCCGACTTGTTAAGCGATTACAAGCAAAACGATTTTCTCAGGGGCATGCGCCGTGCGTGATGCATGGAGGGGCAATGCACAATGCCACAACCGTTTGAGTATGTGAAGCTGAAATTGACACTTCCGGCACATCTAAATTTCTCGCGATTTTACGGCTGGTTCGAGGCTTTTTGCGTAGAACCTGGACCACAGTGTGAACTTTCGAAATTCGAGTTTCGCATTCTCAATCGCCTGCGGTCGAATTCTCGCCTTAAGAATTTCTGCCCAACGCCGCTGAATCAAGTAGCGTGTGAAAACAAAGGAACATCCCGTTAGATACTATAGACACCACGGATTACAATGGGCCAGAAAATTACAAAATGAGCCCATGTTATATATATGGGCTTCGATCCTCTTGCTCTACTTTGGAGCCCAAATAACTTCTTTTTTTTTGTTGTTGTCGGAAGAGCCCAAATAACTTAAGCGCATCCATCGTTGGCCTTCATATAGCTTTGGGCCCCACTGGCCTTTTCATGTTCTTTTGATACTTCTCGACGTGGGAGCATCTGTCGCGGTGTTGTCTGTCTGTGGGCGCGAGAGTGGTCAGAAGGAGACCAACCATTGCCAGGCAAGCACATCTTTGTTTACTCTCATTTCTCAGGACTAGCATGAGTCAAAACGACGTCGCCTCCCGATCGACAAGTATCCGAATGGCTCTCTCAACGTCATCGTGGCTCGTGTGAGGGCGCTTCGGCTTCCCATCCTGCCCGCGTTGATTCGAATGGTCAAAGGTCAACAACTCTCAGCGGTGTAAAAATTTGCAAATGCAAATGGAATGAGAACTCGGCTGGAATCCGACCAAAAAAAAACCTCGGCTGGAAAGCGACGTCGAAATCCATAAACTTCAGCATCAAAACGGAAGGGGAAAAAAAGAAAAAGAAGAAGCTGAGAAACGACATTTGAGACAACGAAAAGAAAAGCAGGCTGATAAAATTTTACAGAAAATGAGCCCGACACATGATGGATCCAGCCAGCCCGTCGCTATCTATGCAGGGGCCAATCACCGTTGAGCTAGCCTGCACGGCTCACTAACAATTGAGCCATGCCGTGCCTAGGCTTGCCTTGGATGTTATTGCAATACAATTATCGTAAGCCATAAAATATGCATCGCGAGCCATTTGATTATGAGAATAAAAAAAAAACTTGAATATCACGATCGATCAAGAAAGATTTAAATTCAAATAATCAGTTACAGGTTCAGGCAATTATGCACGAGTAGCCCGTTCTTTTAAAATTAATTCGATTTTTGGAATGTGATTTCGTCAATTGACTAGGCATTTGGGTTTTGAACATCCAGGAATTCTTGACCCCATGCCTACTTTTACATTGTTAGGGTCGAACTCATGTTTTTTTTTTTTTTTGAACGCTTTTAATTTGGTGAAAAGTTGGGTCGATCGACCTCGTGCTTAATTTGGTGGAAGGTTGGATTTTGGCGAAGCCCCCGAACGCGAGCGACGGCGGGCTGAGGTCGATTGCACGAAATATATAACACTAGCAATTAGCGTGACACGTGACCAATACCAAACGCCGGTAGTCAGCGTTCAGTGGCATAGCTTAGAAGGGCAGCGATGTCATTCTAACTCGAATCATCCAACACCAGCGCAAATTCTTTTTCTTTTTTATATTAATCTCGCGTGCTGTTTCTACTCCACCTGCTTTCACGCCCACCAAACCAGACCTCCCTCCCTCCCACCCTCTCCCCGTCGCTCTCTCCCGGCTCGCGTTCGCATCTCTACACTCTCCCCACTCGAATCAACCAGGCATGGCCTTATCACGGGCAGCTTCGTCTCCGCCGCACGCCAACCTCCTCAAGCCCCTCGCCGCCGCCATTTCCTCCTCCCCCTTCTTCCGCCGCCCGATCTCCACGGACACCACTCCGATCACCGTCGAGACCTCCGTCCCCTTCACCGCCCACAGATGCGAGGCCCCGTCCCGGACCGTCGAGACGACTGGCCAGGAGCTGGTCGGCTTCTTCCGCCTCATGGCCTTGATGCGCCGCTCCGAGATCGCGGCCGACTCCCTCTACAAGGCCAAGCTGATCCGAGGGTTCTGCCACCTCTACGACGGGCAGGAGGCCGTCGCCATCGGCATGGAGGCCGCCATCACCAAGAAGGATTGCATCATCACCGCGTACCGCGACCACTGCACCTTCCTCGGCCGCGGGGGCGCTCTCCGGGAGGTGTTCTCGGAGCTTATGGGGAGGCAGGCCGGCTGTTCCAAGGGAAAGGGAGGATCGATGCATTTTTACAGGAAGGAAGCTGGATTTTACGGCGGTCATGGAATCGTCGGGGCTCAGATTCCGTTGGGCGTTGGATTGGCCTTTGCGCAGAAGTATAATAAGGACGAAAGCGTGAGTTTTACTTTGTATGGCGATGGCGCTGCGAACCAAGGGCAGTTGTTCGAGGCGCTTAACATGGCCGCGCTGTGGGATTTGCCAGCTATTTTGGTCTGCGAGAACAATCACTGTAAGATTTTGAGGGTCTTGATTTGTGCGATTGCTTTCGCGGTAGTGGATAGTCAGTCATGCAGCCGCATGTGTTTGCAGATGGAATGGGGACGGCCGAGTGGAGAGCTGCGAAGAGTCCTGCATATTACAAACGTGGAGATTACGTACCGGGCTTAAAGGTGATTTCCAAGTTTCATTCCGTTCTTCCACAACGGTTGTTCGCATTCACATCAATAAACTTTCTGTTTGTTTAGTGAATTATTTTTTCCTTACTTTTGTCCTATTTTTGGTTTTTTTACTTTGTGTTTTGTTTTTGTTGCTGGCTGTTCCAATTGTTTCGTAGTCGGTGCAAGGTATACTGAATAGTTATCAGGATATGGGATAGTAGTTGGGTTAGTGTATGTAATTTTAACTCTCTAAGTTGTTGTGGGTGCTCTGCGCTTGTGTTTGTGGGTGCACTGCGCTTGTGTGCATGTACGTTGAGAGGATTGTTTGGATTCTGATCATTCCGAACAGTGGTATGCATATTGCAATATTACTAGGCGCTAAGGTGAATTGATTGATATCAATGAGATGGGATCTCCCTCGTGTTAAGTTGTCCTGTACTGTTAGGAGATAAATGAGGGAGGGATGGAAATAAATTACACGTAGGCAAGTTTTACTTTGCTGGCCTTGCTCTTAAAGTTGCTCCAGATACAGGAGTGTAGATCCTGTGCTGTTAATGATTGTAGCATATTGATGATATCACCTCAAAGAGTGACTCAATGTGCGCTGGCGTTGAATTCAGAATTGTATCTAATCTTCAAGACTCGGGAAGACCTTTAATTGATCTTGACCTATAGCTGTTATGAAGGTCCAAATATTTTATACAAAGTGTTTGGTGTGCTGACAGCTGAAGTACCGAATTGAATGATTTTGGGAAGTTTGGTAGTACGCGAAATTTACAAGGCTAGGTTATTTTTAGGAAGAAAACAGCTTGCAGTATACTTAGATGTTTGATGTTGTGGAATTATGGTGGTTCAAAGGTATGCCTTTGTCTTCTTAACTGGTTGCTGGAGCATGTACTCTACTTTTCTAACAATTCTAGTGCTAAATCATTGTTCACAGACCCAAGTTTCTGTGATATACTTCTTCTCACACTTGCACTTTCTTCCGACTCATTTAGTTCAGTGCTTATCCTTTACTGCAGGTGGACGGTATGGATGCCCTTGCTGTGAAACAGGCATGCAAATTTGCTAAGGAGCATGCTTTGAAGAATGGCCCTATTGTGAGTGATTTATTTTGTTATTACATGTTTATCTGCTCGTTAATCATCATAAACTAGTGTTTTCACTATCTTGATGCTTGTCCTTGCTGCTAGTGTCAACTTTAGAGATAGCATCTTCTTCCTCTTAGAGCTGTCCACTAGTTATATGGGGAGGATGTAAGTCATTGAGATGAGGACAGTTTCTATTTATTTGCAATAGGTGCAATTATATCTTTCCCTTGCTTTGCATGCCATGCTGGCGTGCACCCCCATTTATTAAAGACTAATCAAAGTAAAAGTGACACTTCTTTAGTATCTCGTCGACTAACCGGTAGTCTTTTACTACTACTAATTAGTGCCCTATCGAGATATTCAAATTGCTACCCTAGTTGCCAGGATGGTGTTCCACATTTAAAGATAGACTGCTGGATTCAGCAGAGTAAAGGAAGCGGAGAATGATGAGGGTACATGATCTCGATGACTTGAGAATGGGTTGGAGGCTTCTAGCACCCATGTCACTGAAAGTGAAACACAGAAATTGAAGGTATGTTTTGGTTCCTAAAGGATGTGGATTGTTTTAAGGAGCTATTAAATGGTTATCACCAGCATCAGGCAGTACGGAAGTAGAATTTTTCAGGTAATTTTCAATGAAGGATGTGATATCTAGGACATTCTTGGGAGGGAATAGTGGCAGGTGAGTTGTTACGTGACCCAACTTCATGGGAATGTGTGGGCTTGAACAATGTTGAGCATGGTTGGGACATGGCCCATGGTAGCCGGGTTTTATTGATGCAGCATCCATTTTTCTTCCCCTACTGGTGCTGCATAGTCAGGGTGTCATTCTGTGATTAAGTACACAAACTAATTTGCTAACGTAGAGCCAGGAATGGCAAAGGAGGATACATGTTCATTCATTTATAGAATTATGGATACGTTGAAGAATAAGAAGTTCCTGGAGTTAAGTTGGTGATCGGGCCATTGTCATAGCATCCATGTTGTCATATCCTGTTCATAGGAATGCAACCCAAAGACTTATGGTACTTGGCTTGTTCTCTGTTCACTCTTTTCTTACGGGAAGTTGTAGTATGGAATTTCTGGTGTTTGCTTGAGTTTTCTAGGTAGGTGCAAATTGAGATGTAAGTAGTCTGTTACTCGGACTAATAATTACTTGCCTTGGCTGTACTTGATTTTTCCTCTAACCTCTATTACTAAGTGTTTGGGCCCACGCACTTGTTTTGACATGATAGAACCTAGATGATAGTAGGAATATGGATCTGCCTTGACCTCTCTATCTCAAGGACGGGCATGCATTTGAGAATTCATTGTGGACTTACTCTTGCAAGAAATCAATGAAGAGAAATTCTGAAGTATACTGTGTTTCAGGAGACCATCCACACGGTGTAGGTGTTCTTTGACAGGGTAAAGGATATTTGGTATCCACAGATCCAGGTTTCTAGATACTCTATTTTGTGGATTCATGTGATCAAACTTAGAATTAGAGGACTCTGAAGAGCCATTTTCTCTTGGCACCTATATCTTCAATCCAAGAAATGTAGATGTTATTTGGTGCTGAATTGGTGTCGTCATTTGCAAGTTCCTCTCAAGCAGCCGGTCCTTCCAGCTGTCTGCAGCTTAGCAAAGCTTTTCTCTCTATTTTGCAATTTTCTTTTCTTGTCTTGAGCGACACCTGGAAGCATCAGTGCCCCGTCTTCACCATATGCTCTTGCTTTGAGTGAGTGAGGAGAATACTTGAGGCTAGTGCCCCTTCTTTACCATATGCTCTTGCTTTGAGTGAGTGAGGAGAATACTTGAGGCTGCAGGGCAACTTAGGGCCTGTATGACAACCATTCTGATTCTAAAAAGTGATTCTGATTAAAATGACTTTTTCTGATTCTGTTCCCTAGATGAGTTTTAGAGAATCAGAATGCGTTTGGTAACTACATAGAATTTCTGTTCCTGGAACAAAAACGCGTTTGGTAACTGCACATAATTTCTATTTCCGGGAACAATTTCTCTTCCCAATTTTTGTCATTTAAGTCAAATAATTACGTAGTTACTTTGTGAAATTTCATCCTACATTTCGAATAAATCGAAGATTAATTCATATTGATTCTCTTATATAACATATTGCATATTGAAATGTAAAAATAAATATCAAGAATCATCGCGAGTCATTTTCGCCACTTATTGTGGTGTTTCATCCAACTCTTTTAAGCGAGCGGACAATCGACACGAACGAAACTCTCGTTTCTGAAAGGAAAATGCACTGCATTGCCCTGCATTGGTGTGTGTTTTTGGTTCTAGGAAATCAAATCTCAATCTTAATTCATCCAAAACTTAAGAACGAGAGCTTACTAAGTATTCACGTTGGTTATTTTTGTCTTTTTCCATAATTTTCTAAAACTAGACTAAGTTTAAAGTACATAAACCTAGGCAAATCACAACCAATAAAATCAAGTGCATAATCAAGGATCATGGCATTGATAAATCGCATCATAAAACCCTAACGAAGCCCTAAGGGCTTAGAGAATGTGGTTCGAGTTTAATTTCAAAGGTGTTTATGAATTTCCTAAAAAAGAACAAATCTAGGGAATCTAGGCCCAAATTTATGAAAACGAGGTCAAACTAGCCTAATCTAAGATTTTTCTATTTTTAGGGATTTTCTGAAATTTTTCTGATTTTTTTTAGAATTTTTCCAATTTTTTTCATTTTTATTTTATTTTATTTTTATTATCTTATATATTATTATTTGAAAATGAGACCTTGTTCTGTTGTAGGTCGAGGGAAAGGTGACGAGAGAACTGAAAGAGAAAAATGAGAGATGTGGTACTTCATTCTGTTTTGTGATTCTCAAAAGTGATTCTTTTTCCAGAACCAACTTTTTTTTTGTTCTTGTTTTTGCTCCAAAACTGTTCCCGGGAATAGAATCAGAATCAGAATCGTTTACGTTATCAAACAGGATTCTCATCTTTTTTTGTTCCGGGGAACGGAATCAAAGAACCAGAATGGTTACCATACAGGCCCTTATTGTTTAGCTTATGTTTAAGTTTCTTCTTTGAAATTTGTTGTCTGTACCTTCAATCTCATATTTAAAAACATTGTTAGTTTGATATAACCTACTTATTTATAGCAATGTTCAGCTAAGATAGTTCTTTATCATGTATTTACAGCGGATAAAGTATGGATTTTTCTATGTTTAGCAAGCTAGTGCAAATACCAATTCATCATCACATTTGATGCTGTGTTCAGATTCTTGAAATGGACACCTATAGGTATCATGGCCACTCCATGTCAGACCCTGGGAGCACATACCGTACTCGTGACGAAATCAGTGGCGTACGACAGGTGAATACATGGATTTCTGGTTGATAAGGATATGAGCCATTATTGACTTCGAGATTTAATATTTTTATTGTTTCTCCTTTAGGAACGTGATCCAGTTGAAAGAATTAGAAAGCTGCTATTATCTCTTGACCTGGCAACAGAAAAGGAGCTGAAGGTAACTTTCTTGATCTGGATTCATGTATATACGTAGCACATGGTTAGCACTGAATCTTCTGTAATTTGCACGGTTCAATGTCTATTAAGTTCATCTATACCGAAGAAAGTGAAGAAGCATTTTGGAGTTCAAGAGAATACTGCAATGCGGATACTGAAGCCTCTACCTTCCTTTCTCATTCTAATTTGCTGTTCATATTTACATCTTTTAGGATATCGAGAAGGAAGTAAGAAAAGAGGTTGATGAAGCTATTGCTCAAGCCAAGGTAAGAACTATGTGCAGATTATTCTGATTTTTGGGATGTAACTATCTTGAGCAAATTTAATAATCTAATTGGTTAGTTTGCTTGGCATTTGTTGGAAGTAATTGCCCTCACTTGTTATTGTTGATGCCATCACGTGTTTTTTCCTTTTCTCCAGGAAAGTCCAATGCCTGATCCATCTGAACTGTTCACAAATGTTTATGTGAAAGGTTATGGAGTTGAGGTAATTCTTATTGGATTTGTTTCATGTCATTTATCATGTATAGGGAGTTTCTTCTTTCAGAATTTTTCATTTGGGCCTGCTGTTGGCTTCACCAGTGAGATGGGGCGCAGTGCTATATGGTAGTTGGTAGTGCTTCCAAATTCCAACTACAACAAACCGTGTTTTGCTTATTATAGCAGATACTCGATATGCTGAAACATGCTTCTACAGATATCTTTCAATCAAATATTACCTGAAAATTTTGTACGATAGCTTTATATGCAATCTGTGGGCCAATGTATTGGAGATACAACTCCAGTGGTCCATCATTTTGAAGGTTCAACTTGAAAAATTGCTTTTGGTCTTGAAAAAGAAATAATTCCGCGTTCGCATAGCTATACCGTCAAACTTCTTTTTTTGTTTGGTTAATAGTGAGTCTTTTCTAAAACAAACTCGCAACATGAGTTGAGGATATGCAATGAAATCAGTTGGGTCAGATGAAGGATGTCTGTTGTTCATAGCTATCTGAGTGTCAGAATGCTCTGGCATTAGGTTTTGCATCAGATGAACATGAGATCTCAGTGTTCTTTGTAGTCCAACTAATAACTCTTTTTGCATAAGAATACTATACAAGTGAAGTTGCTGGGACTTTTCTTTTTTAGGACTTTAACTACATCTTTTGCATGAATGAAGCAAATCAAAGAGTGGAATAGGGCACTTTCTGCACCTGGATGTATGAAATTCTTGTGTATGCAGAAGAAATCTGCAATCAGGGAATGAGTCGAATTTTAACATGGTTAACTAAGAGACTTACTGCAAATAAATTGGGTATTGAGATTAATTCATTTGTTCTCACTATGTTCCCCTCGTAGAGAAGAAAAGTGTGTGTGTGAGTGTGTGTGTAGAAAGGTCCAGAAATGCATTTTTTAACTGTAGATGATTATCTTTATATTTCAATCTGTAATCTTGACTTTCTCAATCTATTGCAGAGCTTTGGACCAGACAGGAAAGAAGTGAGAGTTGTGCTTCCATGAAATTGAATTTTTTTGGGAAGCATCAAGAACTATTCTGACCTCTGCAGATGCCAAAGTCGCGAACAAAAGGAAGAATAACAGGTGGGACCAAGATGACTGCCAATTTGTGGCCTCCTTGTTGTCTTTTTTGCCTTTTGGTATGGGTAGTGGAGGCGAACTAGAATCATTTTTTGCTTTTGACTTTTTTTTAACGCTTTGTCTATTTTTTGGGGTTTTCTTGGTTACTTCTTTTCTTGGCTTTGAAAAGTTCAATGAATGTGCCAAAGTTGTTTTGAACACATATTGTAGTGACCTTTTGAAAAGGTCCGTTGATTTAGCAGTTGCTGTGCTGTTTGTGTTCTGCCAAAATAAAGAGCATTGATGAAATTCAATTTTACTCTGACCACAATAAGAGTTTTGAACCAGCCATTGGGGGCTATTAATCTTCTTTGGCCCGTTCTCCTTTAGTATGGCTGTTGCTTGCACTGGCCACTAGGTGACATCTGGTTCCCTTTTTCCATTTCTTGGTTGGATAGGTGTGCCACTATGAAGTCCAGTGAATTTCACCCAGCTTATGTTGCTTTGAAGTGAGCAGACTCTCTTTGATTTTCCCGTGTAGGATTTGAATATTTCCTTAGCCATCCTTGTTACCATTCTCGAGATCTCTCAGCTTTTAATGTTACCTTCCTTGTGTTAATCTAATCAACACCATGCCTATAGAATTCATTTGATTGGTTTTTGCTACCTGAAACTGTTCTGATAGTGATTCAGGGTGTTAATTCGGAAATCCTGAGCAATATTTGCGTAGTTACATGCTTCCTTTCATAGATATTTGCAATGAAACATATTCTACTTTCTTTCTTTCTTTCCACCAAGTACAAGTAATATGCCCTCTTCATCTAATAGGCTTCTGGACTTCTGCTCATTTTTCTATCAAATCCATGCTAACAGCTAAAGAAGTTGGAAAGAAAACGCTTGGGCATGTTCTCATACTTTCCAAGCGGCACTGAAGAGTCTGCTGCTTATAATTTTGTGGCAGATAATTCATAGTGAGATAAAGGGTAGGTCTACTTGGTAGACAGTATACTTTCCAGTGGTTTCGAGTCTCTCAGTGCCCTTACTGGCTTTACATGACAAAAGGATAAGTACTTGTAAACAAAGCACTAAGTAGCCACTGGTGAATCTGTTGATATTTGGTTGAGGTATTGCTGTTTACTTCTTGCTCTTGGCCATGTCGAAAAGAGATTTGCCGACTTCCTCCTAAAAGAACGCAATTTTCTTTTTTCTGTGACCCGGAATTTGTGAGGCTCGATAATGGCAGGTATTAGGTCTTCGATGAATTCGTTGCTGACGATTTCGCAACAGATATCGTCATAACTTTAATTGCTATTATCTTGATTTGAGTGTAGAAATGCATGTTCTTCCAAAGGAAAGAGTAATGGTTGCGAGAATTTGGAAAATTGCAGTGAAACTTTTTTTGCATGAAAATGAAATTCGGGGAGTTCATCCTGGCTTATGTTTAGTTGGTCTCCTATATTCTTGTTGGGCATGTCATTTGCCATGCTTTTTAAATACTGCAAAGCATTTTCACGCCAAAATTGTGTAAAGATTATGCCATTGGACAGCGTAACAAGCTCTCATGTTCAAGCTCATCATTAAAACAAGTCAACTCATATTCAAGCTCACCATTAAAACAAGTCCACTGATCAAATCCATCCTACATGGTTAAAACCCTCATCATGGGGAGCATGCTCTTCCTCAAATGAGAATTAAGTAACTTCTTCTTGCTAACTAGAATAAATCAAGGCAACAGCTGTATATTGCGGTTTATACTAGTATAGACAGCTTTCATCCACCAAGGTTCTTGCGGATTCTGGTTATGTCTTGCCCCGTAATCTGGAACGCTGTTCCTAATACTTTGTCAGGTATCCCTGGTTTGGACGTGAACGCGGCAAGTGAAGCAATTTGGGCACCTGGGTTTTGACTACTGAACCCTGAGATGGCCAATGCTGAGTTCGTCCAATCAAAGTTGAAGAGGTAATGAATCAGACCTTTAGGGAATACAAATGACTCGCCCGGTCGCAGTATTTGCGTGAACAGGCGGTTGGAAGTGTCCACAAAGCCCACGCCGATCACCCCCTTGAGGCAGATGGTCACCTCCGAGGCCCTCGGGTGCGAGTGGGGTGGCACCAGACCGTTGCCCGCAATATCAACTCTAGCCATGGCCAAGCCCATGGTATTGAGCCCCGGCAAATTGGCTATGTTTGTGAGCGTGACATTGAACCCAAATTCGTTGGCCTCTGTGTTGCCTGGCTTGGATAGAGCGGAAGTGGTGAAGTGGGAAATGCTAGCTGAATCTGGGTCAATGCAGGGCGCACCATTGACCCAAAAAGAGGGCCGGTTTCTCGTGTCCGCAACGCAGTAATCTTGAAGCGGATCCGGGTCAGTTCGGGCATGGTTCAATATAAGAGCTAGGACGACCAGCGTCCCAAGAGGGGAAGGTGTAATCTTAACGACGGCCATCGACATAAAGATATGGATCTTTGGTGCCTGGATAGGATTTAGGAGAAGCTGTCACATGTTATATATAGAAGCTGTGGGAGATTGATGCTTTGATGGAATGAAAATGAGTATGTTCTGGTGTCATGGGATTGAGTAACTTAAGAGCATAAAAAAGGAGGGGGACAAGGAGCAAAAGCAAGTTTAAAGGGATTGCGTTTCAAGTCACATGTGCTATGTGTCTATTGGTCAAGTGGATCAAACCGGCAGAAGCTTCTTCAGGATGCTCTCACTTCAATCTCTGCAGCCAAAAGACAGAACAGGAAATGAAAGTGTATTTGACATGTACGTTGGACAAACAAATAACCAGATAAGCCTTACACCGAGTCAAAACTAATTGGTTCATGAAGTTGGTATATCAAGATATGTTGCCAATCCCATCGGTGGTTGAATATAACTCACTTGTCTTGATACCCATTTTGTAATCTCCCAATTCGCAAGTTAATTTTGTGATCGGTCTCTTTGCACCTAGCATCATTTCGCTAGAGAGTCAACAAGTTTTTTTCTTTTTTTCAAAATTTCAACTAATAACTTCAAGATAACGGTGAAGTGAAACGCTAATTACTTCAGAACTAGAACCAGGAGGTACCACAATGACCAACACAATAAACGGAAAGGCTCGGATCTGATACGTTTGGCAAAATCTACATGTTACGCCTTATAAGACTTATGACCATTGGATCTTACACTAGACAAACATACACAAGTGCCCCCATTAAAGATCTTCTATAACTCGGCCTTTTCTGCAGTTTATGCTGTTAGCGGTAATCCGGCGTATGACAAGCTTTTCAGAAGCACACGACAAAGGAGCGCAAGTCAGAAACCCAAGTTGGAGTGATCTCGGTAATGAGTGAACGAAAAGGTCAAATCTTCATTTGTCCAAAAGTCAAGCACCCAACTTTTCAAGGTGCGCCGATTTTTTGACTCGTTCTCGCACAAATTAATAAGCACAATTAACAGGTCATTACCGCAATCTCGCTTGGATTAGAGTTTATTGCCGAAGTAATGACACAATGATAGATGTACCCCATATAAGTTGAACAGTCGAACTCAGACATACAAACATAAATAACACATTAAAGCACTTAACCATGCTAAACCATCAAAATCAGGACAAAAATTTAATGACTCGAGCCAAGAACAAGTGCGAAATCGAGTCCTCCTTTCATCCACCATCTACCATGGCCATCCGTTTATACCCCACTCTTGCTTATGCTTCAATTTTCAAAAAAAAATTTCCCTTTTCTGCTGGACTTATTCTTCAATTTTCGTAGTCGTAACACATCAAAGTACACACGGAGATTCTTCGCTAGCGAGCCCGTCTTTCTCTGCGCGGCTCACTCCTTTTCCTAACCTCCATAGACTACAATCAAATTTAAAGCGTCTTCTGTATTTATGAAATCATTGACTTCGGTCCCAAATCCCGAGAAATTTCTTAAGAGATGGAGGTGAGTTTCACGGTATTTCGCATTCCATACGCATTGATTGAACGGCCCTTTTGAGCATTTTTATACATTGTCATGACAAAAAAATTTCAATTTTGAAGTGGTTTAAGTATCCATGTCACATTAGTTGAAGCATTTCAATCTGGTGGCCCACAGGAGTTGAGAAGCAAGATGCGTCGTTGAATCAGAGGCTCATAGTGGATGCCCGCAGTCCCTTTCGGCGGTGGGCCTCGCTTTACCATCTCCTTTTCCTAATCTCATTACATGGGCCTCGGCAGATCCTGACGAATGATGCAGAAGAGTGAAAAGGGAACCATAGAAAAGGTTGCAAAAAGAGGCACCTATAGTTGGAAATTTTATTTGGTAGAAGTTCCTGTTGCTCAGCTCCATTATTGAGCCGAACTGTTCGTAACTGAGGGAAAATGCTTAATTTCTAATTACGGAAACCGTTGTTTGACTCGGCGAGAGATCGTGGCCGAGGCTGTGAAACGGGTCCGAATTATGACGAAGGTCACGCGATCAGCATTGGAGATGCTTCCTTGGGTATTTATTCGTTACCATGAGATAAAGGGAATGTTGTCGCTCAAGTTAGGCATCAAGTACTTTGAGAGATTTGGGTACTAGGAAAAGGAATTTTTAGAGAGATGATTTCGACACTTCTCCGACTTTGGTCGGATGAGATCCTTCACCTTCCGGGTGGATTGAACCGAATACCGATGGGGCCTCTCAAAGCAACCTAGGACTTACTGGTGCAAGGAGTTTATTAAGAAACGATAGGTCGGCTTGGTGATTTTTCCGCATTCGGAGGAACATATTCGCCGTCACAAGCAGAACTTTTTCTTTTTTTTTTTGGTTGAGACTCAATTTCGCAAAACAACTTGGTCTTCCTAAGGTTATCATTGAGATTGCTATAAAGTCGTCGCTGATCTTGTAAGTCCATAGCTCATGATAGATAATGATGGCCTTGCTTTGCTTAAATATATGAGAAAATTATTGTGTTCTCACTTTGAATTAAACTAAATGGCTTCATAATCTTGAAATCGATGAGCGCTTAGATATTAAATTCCTTAATATTTTATTAGATAATAAAATATGGATATTAGATTCACGACGTTAAAATTTTTGTATTCGGCCTCAACCCTTTTTGATATAAAAAAACGGCACATTGAAAATTACAAATATTTGTTATTTGATTGCTTAATAAATGCCTTCACGATATGCATTACCAAAATGATATCGCGCTGTGTAAAAAGCAGCGAGTAAACATGACAAAAGTTATAAAAGAGGTGTCGGTGAAAAAATCTCTACCTTCGGTTCTTATCATGGTTTCATCATGTTAGGTGTCTCCCCAAGTACCACAAACGGACAAGGTTCTCTTTGAGTCCGTGTGACAAAAGCTGTGGGAGAGGAGAGAGACGGTGCAAGGCTTTCGGACAAGCAACACTACACAGACACATGCTCATGTGCTGCTTCTTTTTGTCCTCATTGTTCTTGATGATCTCCCCTTCTGACTCATGAAAAAAGTGCCACCCATTCATCATCATGTCAATTGAACAAGAGTTCGTCCCTTCTCTAGTTACCCTCTGGCAATGCAATCTTGATTAAGGTAACACCCGGTTTGTGCTTTGAATGTGTTCAGTAAAGAACCCAGTCGGTTGAATCTTGACTGTTGTGTTGTATGAGCATTTCTCGGTTCTTTATCCTTTAATTTGGGGGTGCAATGTTGTTCTAATTAGCTTTGGACTGTTGGTGAACTCTGTCCATCTTTGTGGCTCTTGCTCTGGGCTGTGATCCGAACAGATGGGTGAGAGTTTAGCTTCAAATGCTGCTCTTGAAGTGTCGGTTTCGTTCGGTAGGTTCGAGAACGATTCGCTCTCTTGGGAAAAGTGGTCGTCTTTTTCGCCGAATAAGTACTTGGAAGAGGTCGAGAAGTGTGCAACTCCTGGATCAGTTGCCCAGAAGAAGGCCTACTTTGAAGCTCACTACAAGAAGATTGCTGCCCGAAAAGCAGAGCTGCTGAATCAGGAGAAGCAGATGGAGAATGGTTCTTCCGGATCGGATGACCCAAAATGCAAAGATCCAGGGAGTGAAATTAATGAGCGCATTTTTGAGATTGATGGGTCGAAGGATGAGAATTTGGGTCCGGTAGTTGAGCAACTCGAGGACTCGGTGGATGAAGTGGGTCAAAGTTCTCTTGAAGAGCAAATTCATGATGTTGTGGTCGCAGGGGAAGACCAAATCTTGCCGGTCGAGGGAGTTACAGAAGAACCAGAATCAAGCCGGAGCGTACACGGCCTGAACTTGGAAAAGCTGGAAGATGATGAATTTGTGAAGGAGGTAGTACAAGAAGTTCCGATTGGATCTTCAGAACCGAAGCAACTTCAGCAAATTGTGAAGAATGACATGGTCAAGACTGAAAAGGTTCTACAGGAAAATGTGAAATTGAATCTGATCAGAAAACCTCAAAAGGTGAGGCAATCAAGTGTCTTTCTTTTGTTTTGTTTTCCTTTCTCTTCTGAATCATGACTGTATATAATCAGGTTTTATATGCTTTCTAAGTTTGACCTGATCATTAATCTCTCCGTGCTTATGTTTCATAGATTAATCCAGCGAATAAGGAGAGAAACACGGCGAAAACAAAGAGAACGCCGGGTTCGCCGGTTGTCAAGTCATCATCGCAAGCGTCTGCCCTGAGGTTATCTAAGCCAACTTCCTCTTCCGCTGCAAAATCTGCAGCAAAGCCTTCGGCAAAGAAGGAAACAGTCCCGACGTTATCCCGGAAGAAAAACCCTCTCAATGTAGAGATCAAGAAAGTTCCTCCTAAATCACTGAACATGTCCGTCAGTTCAGATTTCACAAATTTCAGTCGATCCGATATCTCCACATCAAGGAAATCTCTAATTATGGAGAGAATGGGCGATAAGGACATTGTTAAACGGGCATTCAAAACTTTTCAGGGCAGTCTGGCGCTGTCGAAATCATTCTGTGGAGAGAGATCTTCCGTGCCAAAGCCAGTGAGTTGTCGTACATTCCCATGAGAAGAACTCTTGAGCTGCTCTAGTTTGCATATCCGGACTTTAGTTACTCTGTAAGAAGTTGAACCAGACTTTTAATGTGCGACTCTCTTGAAATTTTTCGTGTGCAGGCCCCTTCACTGGTGACTGAAGCAAGGGATTCTAATTCTGCGACCGAACGGAAAGGCAAAGAAGGGTACGGTTAGAATACAATAATCGGGGATCATGTTGAAGAAGCTTGCTTACTCATAGGAATTATGATAGTCCCTTTGAATTTTAAAACAGTAGTTATTTCTTAAAAGAAACTGAAACTACTGAATGGGGGCAATGTGATGTCATTGAGCAACTTGTCTTCCTATGTGGTGTTAATATAAAGCAGACCAGCTAATATACAGTCGTATGGTGTTTTCCTTAGGTTCAAACTGAAACAATCATATTACCCGATTCAAGTTTACAAGAGGTCTCGTTTGGATAGTTTGGTTGCTCATAGAAAGAGCTGGCAGGCCTACTTTGTTATTGGACTGAAAAGGAAATTAGTCTCAGTTCCTTTACAACAACAATGATGACGAAATTACTGATCCAGTACTGGCTTTTGCAAGTAAATTTCCAAAAGCTTATGAGATTTTCTCCTTTTATAGCAAGAGTGTAGGTTCATGGGACTTAGTCCCTTGAGCACCCCAGATATGATTAGTGTTATTTTTTATGCAATGCGTAATATACCTGTTTTTCATTCCAGTTTAAAATTTTCTATCTTATTGTTGTATTTTTCTCCTAATCTGGTCCAGCAAAAATAACTGCGGTCATACTATTCATTCTTGAGAATGTCTGTGTCTTTCTGGTATTTGACATTCAGCAACCATATTCTGTCAAAATATGTTTGCATCTGCTTTTATCTTTTCTTTGTTTATAGAACTTATCATCTTAATGGTCCCGTTGCATGAGTTTGATGCATCATCAACACAATAGTTTGGGAAATTAGGAACTTCTCATGATCCCTGTTTACGCCATTCCTGATGTGGAGATATGTCAAAAACGTGGTCCATATTATGCGTAAAGTCTTTATAAGACGCGCATTTCTTTTTGCATGAGTTGATTTGCTTGTTGGTCTATTCTCCCAACGTCTCACTGAGGCAAACTCGTGCAACAGGCAAACCAAAGCTGGAAGTGTGGGTAAAAGGGTTCCTAAGATCCTCCCGTCTTCTTTTGGGTTGGGAAGTGATGGACGGCTAGAGAAGAGGAAAGAGGTATTGTAGGAAATATCATTTACAATTCCCCTCTCGTTTTTCTGTCATCGTGCGTAAATTTATCTCTCTTTATGGATTCACACCAGTTTAGGAAGAACCTGGAGGAGAAATCTACTGTCAAGGAAGTAGAGAAAACACCCCTTCAATCAAAACCAAAGGTATAAATAAACAATACACATGATTTTGTTGGTCGTGGTATATTTTGAAAG
The DNA here is from genome assembly GCA_029784005.1 of Lenwebbia sp. NSW1173648. Taxonomy (NCBI): domain Eukaryota; kingdom Viridiplantae; phylum Streptophyta; class Magnoliopsida; order Myrtales; family Myrtaceae; genus Lenwebbia; species Lenwebbia sp. NSW1173648. The sequence goes on from JARCGZ010000011.1 coordinate 8,281,149, forward strand.
TCCTTGTGATAAAGCCTTTAATGACTCTGGCCTGGATGCTTTTGGATGATTACTTTTCCTTTGATCCACTGCTTCTGTCCAAATGGTCGTGCGATAAGTATAAAGATTCACGGCCTTTTTTCCTGAAGCCGAGTGGTTCTGTCCAGGAAAAAAGGGAGGAGGAGATGAAAAAATTAAGGCAAAGTCTCAATTTCAAGGCTACTCCATTGCCGGCTTTTTACCAGGGGCAAACTAAATCAAAGAGCTATCTTTCTAAGGTAAATTATCTCTATTTATATAGTTTACACAGATTGGCCATCGTATTGTATTGTACTTGAGCTCTGGAACTTTAAGAACTACTATCATCTAGTAAGACTTAGCGACCAAAGTATGACTTGGGTATGGGCTAGGCTGAAAGTTTCATTCTGTCATATTTAGTGCAACCCCTCTTTGCTTTGCCAATTCAGAGTAAGGCAAAATCCAACCCTGATTTCTGTAAGGCCCTTTCTACTCACAAATTCCGAGAGATCGCGAGTCCTCGTATATTAACAAGTTGCCCTAATGTTCCGGGTAAGAATATAGTGGTTTCATTTTCTTTTGGTTTTGTTAATCTGTCTGAAGAAAGAATCTGCAATTACACATTACAAAGAACCACCAGTAAGTTTTCGAACACCACATAATGTTGGCATAAATTCAGCTCACGGTGCTTCAAGCTTGCCTGTCTTCAGAAACCGAATTAACACTGCTAAAGTAGATGGTTACATGTGTTTGGTTTACAGGAAGGTTACAAGAGTGAAACTCGTGGTTGAGCAAAGTTCATTTTGGGAAGAAGGACAAGCTCTCCATGAACAGATGATTGGATAGAGAGGCCGAAAGGTGTGTTACGGATATGATGCTCGGACTGGTCAAGCAAGAAGGAAATATATCTGAACAAGTTGATGCCCTGACTCAGTTATCCGACGTTGAGTCGAGGGTGAGTGGCGGATTGTACATAGGAATATCTAGAGCGGATGATAATATAAGTCAATGTCGATAAGTCTGTGCCTGCCTCAATAATTTATGGAAGTTAAGGTTCCGCTCTCTTTCTAGTGTCATTAGTTACATTTCATGTCTGTAGTTAATCATGAAATTATATGCGCCAAGCAAGTGAACTTTGATGTTTATATGATATCAATTATAAAAGATTTCTTCTCATGACCTTGATTCGAGATATAAACATCATGGAAATGATGTGAATACATCTGAATTCTGTTCAGTAAGAAAACAAGTTTCATGTGTATTTCTGTAATCCAGGCATAAGTTAAAAAGAGTGGGAGACACCATGTTGGAGCTGAGACAAAATGAAAGAATTCAGTCTATTCTATGAAAGAAGATGAGTCTAGATGTTGACAATCACAAAAAGGGCAATGTACATCGATGATTTGTGAAAGAATCTGATGTCTATTGGTAGATTTAAATCACTTGGTCAATTCATCAATACAGTGATGAGAACTATGTACGGCGACTGATTCGTCATCGTCGAGGGTCTTCCTCAGAACTCTGCATCAGAATCGCTGGAAGTGCTGCTCTTAAACTTCTCCAACAAGAAATGCGACGGCAAGTTCGGAAGCCTTGCGGGAGACCTCACCGGTGACTTTGGCAATGCCGACCACGGTACAGAGCTCGCCATGGCGGTCTTCCTCCTCTGCAAGTTCCGAGTGATTTCAACGCACACCTGATCGACCATGTAAAGAAAATCTTTGACCACGATGAATAAGTGCAGGGGTTTCTCTCCATTTCGTCTAGATGCTCCCGATTGATAATACTCAGTCGTCCTCTTCACTAACTCCATCGCTTTCCTCTGCTCCTCCCTTAAAGAGCTTAATTCTTCTTCCGCCGATTCAATGAATCTCCTCAGTTGCTCGCCTAATCCACTGCCATCGCTTGCGCATAGGCCCGCAACTTGCTGAATCTCCGTAATACCACGTCCTAGAGCTGTGCATGAGGAGGCAAAGCTGTCGTAGTCGATCGTGGCTGCTTTCTTCACGTTAGAGAAGTCGGAGCTGAGTCCTCCTACTACTGGTAACCCCAGCATGATGTACTCCTTCTCTCTTTCATCTTTGGGTTGCGAATTCTCCGAATCTGTGCTCGAGCCGGTGCTTCTACGACTGCTCGTTCGGCTCAAACTATAGTTCCGATTGAGAGCACACCGCTTCCCCTCGGATCGCACGACTTGTTCCACTACGAAGTGAAGCAACGTGGTTTTCCCGTCGGTGCTTTTGACATCCGACAGCTTTCTTAGCGAATTGAGGTTGAACGCTTGCGCGTTGCCTCTGGAAGTTCCTGCATTCATTCGGTTTCCGGCTTTGAGGATCGCTTCTAGAAGCTTTACGAAGAGTCCACGAGTACGAAGCTCCTCACATGCGAGTTCAAGCATCCGGATAGATTCCTTCAGGTGATGGATGTCCGACTTGAAGTTCGATCTGAAAAGCATGGCATTAAAGCGAGCAAATGCCGACGGAAGTGATTTTAGGAGGTGGTACAGGTAGGACTCCGCATCCGAGAGTCTGGTGGTATCTCCGTCGAATTGAAGGATTTGAGACTGTTCTTCTTTTGTCGGCGCAACCTTGTTGAGCTTCTCGAGGACGTCTATGCTTAGGCCTTGATCTTCCATGACCGCATAGAGGATCTCGTCGCGGGAAACTCCCAGGGACTTGAGCACAATCGCAATGTTCTGCGACTTGCGAGAGTCCAGGATGAAAATTTTCGAGGATGGGTTCGAGTCAGTTTTGGCGGTGGAAGCCGAACCCAAGGAGGTCTCCTTTTCTCGAGTGGATTTCCGATTGCCCGGAACGAACCCAAACAGATCTTCCATAAGATCATCGTCGAACCTGCAAGTGAACCCAAAATTACATTAATCCTAGATTTGTCGCGCCTGCAATTTTGGACTTCTGACTGTTGCATTAGCTGAACTTCAGAGTTGAATGTATTGGTGTGATGTTCTTTAAACGTGACTGCTTGCAGACACATTCATTCAGAAACAACTCTGCAATGTATGTGAACAAAATCAGATTTTACCTGAAAGAACCGTCGCCGACCTTGTCCCAAACCATGGAGTGATCGGCATTGGCGTCAAACTTCTCCCAGTGAAGAGGCTTCAGTTTCACCTGACCAGGTGAAGCTGAAGGCTCTCCCTGTTTCCCCTGCTTTTCTAGTCCTTTTGTTAGAGCCGGTGGTTTTTTTGATGAGTCCAAACCGCGCAGTTTACTTGGCGGAGGTGGCGGTGGCGCTACTGGTGACGGTCTTGCTGGCGGTGGGGGAGGCGGTGGTGCCGCCGCTGGGGGCTGCGGAGGAAGCGGTGGCGCTGCTGATGGCCGACTTGGTGGCGGTGGTGCCGGCGGCGGTGGCACTGCTGATCGTGGACGTGGTGGTGCTGCTGGTAGTGATCGGGATGGCGGTCCAGCAGTTGACACCGCAGAAAAAGACATTGGCTCTTGCGGATTCCTAGGTGGTGTTGGTGGCGGTGGTGGCACCGTCAGCACCGCTGGCGGTGGTGGCACTGTCAGCACCGCTGACGGTGGACGTGGTGGTGCTGCTGGTACTGGTGGCGCTGGCTGTTCAGCAGTTGAAACCGCAGAAAAAATCAATGGCTCCTGTGGTTTCCTAGGCGGCGGTGGCGGTTGATTCGGTCTCGGTCTCGGCCTCTCGACGGCCTTGAGGACAGCTACTCTGGCTGATGGAGGGGGTGGTAACGGATACAAAGCTCCATTCACGCTAAATGAGTCCTCACGAACTCTCTCTTCTCGAACTCGAACAATATTATCTTCACAAGATGATGATAGCTTCTCTTCTCTCAGTAAGGGCAATTCTTGAGTGTGCTTGTCAAATCTCATGTCCCCGTCTCTTCTCCCGCTCAAATCCCCCACTTCATGGCCTCTCGGGCTCCGCACGATCACTTTGCTCAGGCTCTTGTCCAGGCAACTCCCAGTCCTCTCCCCCTTCATCTGGAGCCTCCGCCAATAAAGAACGTCCAGTCCATTCTCGTCCACAATCAGCCCCTTGATCATATTCCCTCCGAATCGCGCGAAGTCCCCGCGAGGCATTGGCGCGAGGCGCCCGGTCTCTGCCGATCCATGATCCGGACCATTTCGGCGTCTCCGCCTCTGGATTGCGAAGAAGAAGAGCGTGGCGACAACCAACGAGCTGGCCGCGGTGGCTGCCACGGCCTTGACGACTGTCTTGCGCGAGGGCGGCGAGTATGGCGGCGGCGGAGGGGATTGGCGCGAGTCACTTATGGAAGGAGGAGGAGAGTTGGCGGCGGCGGCGGCGGTGGGGGTTGGAGGATAGAAGGCTTCGATGTTCTGTTGAGAACTAGCGAGGCCAAACCAGCAAGCGGAAAGAAGTAAAAACCTGCAGAGGAATAGCTTGGGCTCAAGATGAAGAATCAGAGACATGGTGGTTTGCTATTCTGGGTCGAAGACGAATAGAAAAACATCTGGTACCAAGTCGTCTGTTTTTCTAGTCACAGGAAGAAGCTCTCGAGTCTCAACTTCAAAAGCCACTGTCGTCTTGTTAGGCAACGTTGAGCGGTTCAACACCGGCATGCACTTTGAATCCTTTTCATCTTATTTTTATGTCGTTCCGTGGTTCTCTTCCTAACTGCAGTCGCCCAAGTCACCCAGTTGACCTTTTCTTTCGTTTCCTTTTTGGTCAAATACCCAATTCAATAGGGCAGCAGCAATTACGTTTAGACCATTGTTAGTGTTAACGAAACAGAACCAGTCGCCTCGTTCACGTCAAGAACAACACGTGATGTCATTCTAGAAGTCTCTCGTGATCTTCGTCGCCGTCGATTCGTCATTGCTGCGAGTGTGCTGATGACGACTGATCTCAGCTTGTTCGTAACGGGCAAATCTCACTTGGCGCTGGATTAAACTAATGAGACGAATTCTAAAGTAGACGTCAAAATAAGAACCAAAACCAGAAGACTTGGTTCGGCTTTACCTAATAACTGGACTTTGCTCTCCAATCACCTTCGGAGTTCGCAACTGTCGTATTGGCAAAGTACCAATCAACCGCGAAAAGTGGCAGCGCAGATCGCGGGTGCAAATTAACAAATTTGGAGTTTGGTGTTAGCTAACGAACCACATAAGTGTTGGTCAAAAAGGAAAAATCTTCGTCGACCAATTTGGTCGGATTGCATTGAAGAATGTGGGGATTTGGTCGAGAAAACAACAGTAAATTTGTCATCCTTTGATTCTAGAACTCAAGATCGTAACTGAATCACCGTGATTATCTCTCCTCTGGGCACTTGTCCTTGCATTTCGCTAGGTGTTACTTGAAAGGGATTTGATCGAGAGAGCCACTGGCTTTTGGGATTTCGCTGTACAACACAGTGACTCATTGAAAGGCCACTTGATGCGCGCAGTTGCAGACACTTGGCTCATCACCATCTCTGGATCACCAGGGTGATGGGTTCCTTATTGTAAAGCACCACTTTGCCCCACTTTGACAATGCCATCCACTCAAATTTGTTCCCAATTAGACCCTTGTAAGTTTGCAACTTTGGGACTATGTGACAGCCATTGATCCAGTTTGATTTGGATTTCACTTGCTTTTGGAATGGATAAGCCGTGACACAATCACTGCTTCCATTGACGGGTTTGTTCTACGGATATACATTTTACGGATTTTTCGCTCGCAAGATCGTCGATTGCGCAAATTAAACGACATGGTTAGCGAAGATAAACGCGAATCTTTTGATCGAGTTTTACGATTGTTAATTTCATTGGCTAAAAGCAAGGTTTTCGAGGGAGAATTACCAAAAAAATCTTAAATCTATTGCAAGGCGAACGCCTGAATCAGTATGTGTCCTAAGACTCCAGAAGGCGCAGACCCACCCTACGACTAAGTCAGTATGTGGTAGTATTGTTCCAATCACCAAAAAGTAACTGTGCGCACATCATAGGACTCAAGTTGCGGTTCAGCCAGGAGCATGGCTTCCCGATGACAAAAATCTAGATCATCTCAACATTCCAAGTAAATGAACTCACTTAATTTACCACCAAGAGATATCACTTGAAACAGAAGCAAAAGCTGAAATCATTTTCAGTAATTTACACCTCAACCGATCAATGAATTGACCAAGCATATAATGAAAAGATTCATATCCTATGCTACAACAAGATTAATTTTTTTAAGGTAAGCAGAACATTGTGATGTCAGGCCAGTTAATATTAGCAAGTGGCACTCTAACTAGAGACAGGCGACACAATGAAGGATTACTAGTCGACAAATCTGGAAGAAACGTGTTTTTACAAGCTTATTTGATCACGATGTCGCGTCATTCTCGATAATCGATCGAACGTCCTTACGTCAACGACAATTTGCGTAGTTAAAAATACAATCCATCGCTCAAATGTCTTGTGCTCTCAGTGAGACGCTAAAGAAATATTGCGATTAGGACAATCAAATTTCCAACCATTGCTCAAAACTGAAAAAAGATCAGGAAATAACACAATTTAGAGCATATAACCTAATTACTGATCAAATCTGTCAAGCCATACAATTGTTTCTACTTTGCATCATTCTTGTTAACATACCAAAACAGCTAAGTTTTATTCATCACATCCATGTGGTAATATGGTGAAATGCATTATGTCATGCCTCCCGAGCCACATCGGAAATTTCTCTAGTTGAACGCATTGCACCGTGCTGTTTGAGGTCATGTAATGGAGTCATATCTAACTTTGCCAACACTGAGTAAAATATCTTATGCTCGATACCGTCTTATCTACTGGCCAAAAAAGAGAAGGTCCGGTCTATCCGCATTTAAGTCATAACTTTGGCCTAATTTAGACCTCGTGTAGTTAATACGGTCTAACTCATCTGTATTTAGGTCAAGAACATATCTGATTTCCAATCTTATGTTCTCCTGAAGAACCATTACTAGCAATATGCAAAAGATAATATGAAACAGGCATGCAATCATCGAGATATATATATTTTTGCCATCAACCAAACAGAACAGATCATAACGCAACAGAGCTCGACAACACTCACCTGAGACCTATGTCTTGTCCCTACCAGGTAGACACGGCACGTGCCGTGCTCGGCCGAGGATGCGCACGTGATATTTTGATATTTGTTTGAATTATTTATCTGGCGTTCTGATGGGGGAAGAATGAAGGGAAGAAAAAAATAAAAAAAAATAAATAAATCGAAAAACTATTAAACTATTATTAAAATTTATTTACATCAGTGCCAGCCGCACCACGTAAGAGAGCCGATGTCCATGTAGGCGATTTCCGAGCAAAATTGGTCGGATGAACTGAATTGACACAAATGCAAAAGGTTTAGGACTCAATTGGCAAAAAAAAATATTTATGATTGAAAAGGCACAATTGCAATAGGTTTAGAAAATTTTTTGAAAATTTTCCCAGGTTTTTGATGAAATCCAACGAGATCGACGGCGTCGTTAGTCAAGGAGGGATGTGGCGCAAGCCTTATGGTCGCGTGCCTCTCGACCGATGCATCCTTTCGATCTATTCGCACACATTTCACAATTGGAAAAATGCGTTACGTTTTCATCAATCATGAGGTCTATCCATTTATTTCGTAAGAGCAACTAACATTCTATTTGGGGAAATGAGGGAAATAGTCAATATTGTACTTTGGTGCTTTACATTCGATTTCTTAGGGGTGAGCGGTTCCAGGTTCCGTATAGGTTTCACCTGGAACCTACCTGTCTATAAGATTCCTCATTTTTTGGATCTTGGAAGCTGGAACCTACCTTGCATACTTTAGAACCTAGAACCTACCCCGTTACATGCTCCAAGGTCAGTTCCATGTTCCACATTTATTCTTAGTTGCACGATTGCAGTGAATAATCACATTTAATGACCACCACCTGCTGCTAAAATCCACTGAGAACAACTCATGTTTAGACACTCGAAAAATATGAAACATTAACAAAGTAAAAGTCTCAATGATAAAGTGGTTCCGGATTACATACTCATCATCGGACACCATGAAATACCACAGGATGACGCGAAGACATATACCAAGAAAAAATATAAAAAATTGCTCCAGGTTCTAGGTTTCGATTCCAAGTTTCACCTACCTGGAACCTAGAACTTACCCATCAGAACAGATTCCCTAATTTTTGGAACCTGGAACCTACCCTCAATACCCTGGAACTTGGAACCAATCGGTTCCCACCGGTCTGATTCTCTAGGTTCTAAGTTCTACCTGGAACCATGCTCACTCCTACGATTTCTGACCGAGCTCTTGGACTAGAAGAAAAGGCCATGAGAAATCGCTCAAATTGGAACCGCTTCGGAACAACTAATTTGATCGCAAAAGAAAGGCATAAGGAAGCCCATCTCCTTTCAAACTTTTGGGCCTTGAGCCCAATTACTCGGCCCAGTTAACTAAAATGGGGGAAAGAAGGAGTGCGTGTGATATTGTGACGATTGCTGGACAGAATGATTTGGGAGGGGAGGTTTACAACCAAATAGAATGAGAAAAAGGAAGCGTGGCTTGTATTTTGAGAGTCGTGATTGATTTTGTCTATCGAGTCTGACAACAAACCTATCTTGCTCAATTGGATGGTGCCTACGATGCGGAAGTATTCTTGGGGAACAAAATCATCAAGATCATGACATGTTGAATATTTCGTCCCGCCTCGAAGTCGTACCATTTACTAGAAGCAAAAAGAAAACTACCAAGATCTTGGGAATTCGTTTGCCAGTACTTAAAAAGTGCTTTCTCTAACATTTCACTTTCCTCGAAGAATGAAATTGTGTGTTCATGTTTTCAAAAAATATGAAAAAAGATGCATATAATTTTACATGTCGAGATTTTAGCGTTTCCCGCTAAATAAATGTCCAATAATGAGTCCTAAAATTTCGAGAAGAAGAAAAAGAAGAGGGTTAGGAATAGATGGCGCTCCAAGCAAACTCGCGGAAATAAAGGAAACACCAAATTCATAATACCATGCATGAATGAGAAGAATCAAAGCGACATGCTCATCTTTCTCCTTTTGTCCAAACACTCTGGTTAAACAGGCTTTAGAAACAGGGGATTTGGAGGGGAAAAGGAAATCACACAGCAAAGGTCAGAGAAGTTTAGTGCATGATGTACCAACAGGGGAGAGTTGCTTTCATATCTTTCTAAGATGGTCCACTCTCCTCGTTTGTGAGCTGTGTGATCTTCAAGGCCCACCACCCAGCACATCCCTTGTTTGAGGGGAAAATCAACACTATCCTCTCTCTCTCTCTCTCTCTCTCATATATTTGTAGGGTCCAAAGATCTTCCTTTCTCTTTCTTTTCCATCCCCTGTTTCTGGGTTGCACTGTAGTAGCTGTTTTGAAGCTGTTGAAGGTGTGAAGGGAAGTTATGGGGGGCAACTCCAACGGCAATTCTTATCTTTGCTCTTTTACCAAACTTTAGGACAGCTGCTGGAGTATGTTTTCTTGTTAATACGATGCATCACAGCAAAGGGACGATCGGACACAAAGCACCGTCCCACCTTTGGATCAGAGTGCCACACATGATATGCTCACCCAGAGATTTTGATTTGTCCATCTCATGATCCCCATTCCCATCCCCAAATATTCTCTCCCACCAGACATATCATATCACATCAAATCATATCATATCCCCCCTCATCTTTCTTCCCTCTCTCTCTCTCTCTCTCTCTCTCTCTAGTCTCCTTCCATCTCTCTTCTCCCTCTGCAAATTTTATCGTAAAGAGGAAGTCGTCCACGACCCATGATTGTTTCAGGTTATGTATTGGATTGGAACTTTTTTCAATTACTTAAATGACTTATGGGGGTTCAAGAAGACCTGTTGTTGATTTAGTGGGAAATAGATTCGACTAATTTTGTTCAAGTAGATCTTGATCATCCCATCTGTACATCATTGCGTCATTCGCAAGAAGAGGAGAAAAGTGATCGATATCGATTATCCATTCACTTTCAGTTTGTAATTCCTAGAATTGTCATAATAAGAAGCGGAAAAAAAATATAGAAATCGAAACCCAGAAAAAGAAAGAGATCGAGGAGGGGGCAGATGAGATGCAACTGATATAACTGGAAACTTGAGCTGCCAATTCCAGCCCGAATCCAAAAAAAAATTAAGAAAATTAACCACAGGAAAAAAAAAAACAATTTGGGACGACGATGCTAGTCACAGCCGCTAGTCATTTTGAGCCGTCTCGTGGGAGATTCCAGCGACGACGGCGAGCGAGGTGGTCGAGACGGCGACGGAGAGGACGGCTCGGACGAAGAAACCGAGGGCGACGGCGACCGAGACGGCATCGTAGGCTGCGAGGACGACGATGACGATGCGGAAGAAGAGACGGACAGCGAGGATGAGGACCCGTCGGAGCTCTCGTTCAGCTTCCTCTTGTGGGTCCCGCCTCCCCCGTCGCTCCTCACTCTATCTACGACGTCTCCCATCATGAAATTCCTCAACCGCTGCACGTCCGACAGTTTGACCGGCTTCATGATGAAATCCTCCGCACCTTCCTCCATACACCTGCATTCATATCATATGTTAAATCCCCCAAAAAGATCAATTTTTTGGACCGAAAATTCGTGAAATTATCATAACGATTGAGAGGAGGGGGGAAATCGAATAAAAGAAGGATGTACCTGTCGATTCGTGCCAAGACGTTCTCGGACGACATGATCACCACCGGAATATCCCTCAGAGCAGAGGATCCCTGCTCAACAACAAATGACTCCTCATTTAGCAAACAATTCTCCCATAATATGTTCCCACTCGATACATGCATGCATTCGAGGAATTTCCGAAGCTTTGATGCCCACTTTTTGAAGAAATATTCACAAAAAAAAAAAAAAAAAACTGTTCTAATTACCTTGATTTTCTTGAGGAGCTCGTAACCAGTCATTCCGGGCATACAATAGTCTGTGATTATCAAATCCACCTTCAACCCCTGTTTCGAAGCAGAGCACACAAAAAAATCATCAACTTCCGGTTCAGGATACCTGTACTAAGCCTCATAGCTGGAATCTTTAACGAGAAAAAGAACGAAATTTGGGCTCACGTTAAAATCTCCAGCTATTTGCTCCTCGTCCAGACCAAGAAATTGCAGGGCTCTGATTCCACTATCCACTGCTGTAACTGCGGATTCCATGAAAACAGAACAAGCTTTTTCCTTAAAAGAGCTCAAGGAAACGGCACTATCTTTCGCAAATCCATGCACGAGTGGTACCTTTACAGGAAGAGATTTTAAGCAAGCGCTCGATGACTTTCCGATCCACGAGGCTGTCGTCGACGGCGAGGACGTGGACCTCCTCGGAGCCGCACGGCGACGGGTCGCTGCCGTCGAGCTGCTCCGACGACCTCCTCAGCCACGAGACCACGCCGTTCCTCGCCATACTAGTTACTGAAGAAGCGCAGCGTTAGAAATGATCCCCAGCTGAAGTAAAAACTCGGGCTCTTTCTTTCTTTCCTAATTCCTTTCGGCTTCTGTCTCAGAACTCTTTTCCCTGAAGCAGGGCAAAAACAGGGCCATGCCGGCTGCTGCCCTTCGCTTTATATACCCCCGTTAAGAGCGTAATTGTAAATAACACAGAGTCAATGTCGTCAATGTCCATGTCAGTGTCTCTAGCATTTTCTTTTCGGACAAGATCGCGAGAAAAGAATACCAAAATCCAAAATCTTCTGATTCTTTCACTTTCAGAGAAATCTCAAATCTGCCTCTTCTTTATTTATTCACTTACTTGGACGTTAGCTTTAATTAAATAACAAAACACCCTACGGCGCTGAGATTCCGAAATCCAAACTTTTTCTTTTCTTTCGCTTTTCTTTTCTGATTTTGGTAGAGATCTCCAAAATCAAAGAAGCCCCGTGAGTTTCACGCCCCAATCGTTTGTCCCGCGGTGTTTCGACAAGACGCTGGGGTCAAATCTCGAGAAAGGGGGCGGGTGAATCGGTCGGGTTATTAGGAAAACAGAGGGGGGTTGACCGGAGGTCAAAGGGAAGGACCACCGCCGTCAAATCAAGAACTCGGAGCAACCAGATAGGTTCCCTAATCGGCGGCATTGAAGAACTTATTTTCGGGATTTACTGTTCTTATCGCCCAAGTCCAACGATCGTACTGTAATTTCACGCTCGAGCTGTGTGAACAGATCAGATTGTGGATTGTCTTGGGACAGTGTGATGGGGAAGGGAGGGAGGGGGGGACAGACAGGATCTTAACACGATCTCTGTGATTTTTCCATTTTCCTCCTGTCAGTGCGTCTGCATTACACGTGTTGCCTTGTCCTCCGGGCGAACCGGACCGGGAAACAGAGTGCCACAGGCTCATCTCCTTTTCTCTCTCTCTCACTCATTCTTTTGCCATTTGCTCAAAGCTTTTCAAACGGGCAAAAGGAATTGCCTTTTTTTAGGGCAAAAATCATAAAGTAAAAAATCTCAAATTACGTTTACTGTGTTTATCCTAATTTTTTTTTAGAACAAAAAATCTCAAATTTATAATAGACTCCATCAAAGTTCTGTCAGAGAGCACCCTTAACATTCTGCATATGACGTCCGAAAGAATACGGTGTCGACACAAGTGAAACAAAAATGATGTTATTTTGATTGAAAAATCATTTGATGGAGAGTAGACGTTCACATAGGTGCAAGTTTAGAATTTTTTATGTTACAAGAAAAAATTCACAAAAAATTTTAGGGTAAATATGTCATGGCAGGCATAATTTGGGGTTTTGCTGTCACAAAAAAAAAACTTAGAGTAAAAGTATTATAGTGAACAATTTAAGATTTTTGGTGGTTTTTTCCTTATTTTTTAAAGGTGAAATACATATCACGCAAAAAAAAATTTGTTGACTTATTATGTAAAATCAGGCCTAATTCTCTAAATAACCTCCAACTTTAGGTTCAGTCCCAAATCTGACTCAAACTTTTTTTGCTTCAGAAAAAACCCACAACTTATGTCCAGTCCCCAATTTACCCGAAATTTTTTCTAAAAAAAAACCCCGAACTTTTAATCTAGTCCCAAATCTGCCTCGAACTTTTTTTTGTCTCGGAAAGTACCCCAAACTTTAGGTTTAGTCCCAAATCTGCCTCAAACTTTTTTTGTCTCAGAAAAAACCCACAACTTTATGTCCATTCCCCAATCTACCCGAAATTTTTTCTCAAAAAAAACCCCGAACTTTTAATCTAGTCCCAAATCTGCCTCGAACTTTTTTTTGTCTCGAAAAATACCCCAAACTTTAGGTTCAATCCCAAATCTACCCTGAACATTTTTTTTCTAAGAGAAAATTTATTAATTTTTACTTTAATCTCAAATATACCCCCATTAACCCTATGTTCAAAAATCGTCGTTAGTCATCCTTGACTTTAATATCTAAAAACAGTGTCATTTTGGAGAATTTCAACAATTTTTATTGGGGTGAATTCGTTATTCATATGGAAATGCCACGTTGGTTCGTACATATCGCTTCATTACTTTGCCGATGTGGATTTTTTATCGACGTGGAAATACCACGTCAAGTTGGAACTGGACCACGGGATAAATTTGAGAATAAATTGAATTTTTGTGAATTTGTTTAGACAAATCTGGACGGATTTGGGGCTAGACCTAAAATTTGGGGTTTTTTTGAGACAAAAGATAGTTTGGGGCAGATTTGAGACTGGACCTAAAGTTTGAGATTTTTTTCTGAAACAAAAGAAAAAAATTCGGGGCAGATTTGGGATTGGACCGAAAGTTGAGGGTTTTTCCTGAGACAAAAAAAGTTCGGGGTAGATTTGGGACTGGACATAAAGTTGAAGGTTTTTTAGGGAATTAGGCCTGTAAAATCAGATTAAAAGTTAATATTTTCAAATTAGGAGTATTTAATCAGTGCCTTTCTTTATTGTCCGTTTGTTTTGTGAAAAAAAATGAATAATTTTAAATATATTTTCCTAAAAACGATAGCTTATGTTTTTTTTTTTTTTGTCGAACGACAGCTTATGTCGAGCAATAACGAGAATTTCCAAAAAAATTAATGAAAGAAAATTATTTGTATCATCCAAAAAAAATTATAAACACAAATTACTGTGCATAATGAGAATATTTTTTTTGCATTAACCGATTATATCGAGCAATATATGTAATTAAATTTAGCAAAATGTTTGAAGCAAATGGAGCCCTTACAACATTTATTAACAAGACTTCACATAAAAACAAAAATGAAAAAAGAGGTGAGAACCAACAAACCATTGAAATCATTACTGTCGGCTATTTTTTATGTTGATTTAAATAAAGCGCATGGACATTATAAAAATTCTTAGTCGGTTGTTCGCAAAATAAATAAATAACCAGTTGTGACTTTTTCGATGTTGTGATCGTGAGTTAGCTTCACGCACCCGATTCAGGACTCGTCTGAAAGAATTTCCCAAAACAATCTTATACTTTGAGCAAAAGCAAAGAGTGGTTGCTTTAAGAATCCAAAGCTATTTTTAATTATTTTTTTAGCAAAACTCACCTCAAGTCGATCTCTCCGGCCCGGTCGGACGGGAAGGAATGCTCATCTCAAAACTAAAACGGTCACGAGGAATTGCCTATTTGGAGAATGATCTCGAGCAGTTGCACCAAATAGGAATTGAATCTGGAAACGGCGATCGGATGAGTTTATTAATACTCTATAAAATAGTTTTTTTTTGTCGAAAACTTTATAAAATAGTTTTCACCCCCTAGAGTCTTAGTAAAATATTTAGGGTTTAATAAAAGAAAATGAAAAACAAAAACAAAAACAAAACCTGGTTAGTCAACCGGGCATGGATGATTAAACTAAGCGAGGAAAATGTCTGAAAAATCGGGTTCATGTTATTGAATTTTTGGGGTTGGAAAGGAGGGAAAAGGACAAAAGGAGGGAGGGAGGGCAATCTGGAGGTGGGGCCCAAGGCATCGCCTCTTTCTTCGGATGTGGGTTGGATCAAATCTTTGGGAGATCGCTCGAACGGTCCTCCCGAGATTGATTTCCCAAAAGAGTTAAAACGTCGCGTCGTAACTCGTGACTCGTCTCATTTGTTTTTTTTTACTAATTATGGGCTAATAAAGGCCGTCATAGAAACCAGATAAGAACTGATTTTTTCCGTTTTTATTTCTCAAATGAGTTTTAGAGAATCAGAACGTATTTAATAACTGCACAAAATTTTCGTTCCTGAAATAGAAACACATTTGGTAACTACATAGAATTTCTGTTGAAGATTAATTCATATTAATTTTCTTATATAACATATTGCATATTGCATATAATATTTTTTCGTGCTATTCCGTTTAATTTTCCCGTCATAACAAGTCTTTTTAAGCTTAAAAAGGATAGACCATATTGAGTTGATGTGTGATTTCAAATTAGTTTAGTTAGTCACATTTTAATTCTCACTTGTCCAAATAGATTTTAGGCTCTCATAAGTAATTTTAGTGTGGTACAATGATCCGTTGTTAAATGTGGCTACAGTGAATAGATCAATTACAATATAGAACTTAAATAGGGATGTTGATTATATGTGTTCTTAGCCTGTTCAATCCCTGCATTTGAATTTCGCAACCTGTACACGACACATGGCGCACATAGTGTGGCTTGTATAATAGAATAGGATAGGATGAAACCAGACAAAAAAAAAAAATATCCCTACATTTAAAACCAAAAAAAAAAATAATTCTGAGAAGTGATTTTTTTTTTCCATAATCAATTTTTTTTAATTATTTTTTTTGCTCCAAAACTGTTCATAGGAACAGAATCAGAATCATTTACGTTACCAAATATGTTCCGTTTCCTTTTTTGTTCCGGAAACAAAATTAGATAATCAAAATCAAACATACGACCCTCCGTTGATAAAGAAACTTGAGGGATGGGGACGCTAGTATCACAAGTGCGGGGTTCGACTATCCGCGCTCTATAAAGAGCCACAATAAAAGTAAGAGATCTTAGAGATAAGAAAAACCAAAAAGAATTAAGGTCAACTCGAATACCACGCGACCAACAGGAATTTGACACAAAATACATTTGATTTTTCAAGAAAACACAAATTACAGTAATCCATCCACGACATTGAGTCAAGGTTTTAGATGCGACGTCGAAGATTTCACCGTTGCAACGACAGCCACTCCGTAGGGGGAGGTAAAAAAAAAAGCTCTAGAGGCTGATGAGGGGGCAGGCAGAGAGAGAAAGAGAGAGAAGCATAGGATTTATTACTATCCGTGAATTTTGTGACGAGATTGATTAATTATGTGTTTTATGACCCATCACTAGAAGCTCGACCATACCGCCCAACAGCAGCTAAAATTTACTTATACGTAATCATTCTCACTAAATCAAACAAATGATATACGAAAAAGTTCCCTAGAAACACGAGTTTGAACACATTCCTCATGTCGTAAATGTTTTATATCATGTCGTGATTTACATCATATTGTTATTTCGGCGGGGTTTTTAAGTCCAAAGATGGGAAATTGTCCAAAAAGTCTCAAAACTATTGTACGGCGGCCAATATAGTCCTAAACTTTTCAATTGTGCCAATTTAATCTCCAACCTTTTCGATTGTGCCAATTTAGCCTAAACCTTTTGATGATATGCTAATTTAGTCTTAAACCTTTTAACGATTTGTCAATTTAATCATTCCGGTCAATTTTAGCCCCAAATAGCTGACGCGGTGGTCTAGTTAAGGTCGACCGTCCTATGTGGCATGGCCGGCTCTAATGTGGATAATTCTTTTTATATTTTTTAATTTTATTTTTCTTTCTTTTTTATGTCCTTCTTCCTCTAAATGGTTGATGGGCCTCGACAAAGGTCGATGATTGGCCAGAGGCAAGGGTTGGCGATGCTTGCTCTCGCCGGATCTGGCGAGGATCGAGCCTCGCCCTACCACAATTGGCCGGAAGGACTACATTAGTAAATCGTGAAAATGTTTAGAACTAAACCGACAAATCATCAAAATGTTTAGGACTAATTG
Organism: Lenwebbia sp. NSW1173648; assembly: GCA_029784005.1. NCBI lineage: Eukaryota > Viridiplantae > Streptophyta > Magnoliopsida > Myrtales > Myrtaceae > Lenwebbia > Lenwebbia sp. NSW1173648. Next base: position 8,298,078 of record JARCGZ010000011.1, read on the forward strand.
GCACAATAGAAAGGTTAATAGCTAATTGGCAATTTGTCGAAATATTTAGTACTAAATTGGCAAAATTGAAAAGCTTAGGATTAAATTTGTCGCTGTACAGTAGATTTGTGACTTTTTTGAACAAATTTTCGGTGTAAAGACTTTGGTTAGTTGGCTTTAATCATTTTACTACTTTTATTGCCGTGCTAATAGAAAGTATCCTCGACCGTTCAGCATATACAATTAGGAAAGGCACCGACACCCGCATCAATTCACAAACCAAGTGGAGCACGAACTTTTTTCCAAGATTGCCAAATTTGAAGCCTTCAAGTTTGGAGAGGTGCATGCATTTTGACCTGCCCTTATTATATGCCTCATTACATTTCATCATCTCTTAACGAATACGATGCACAACCGATTGAACAGTCCCACCAAATCTATCGCGCCACATCGCAAGCTTCCCCTGCAGAAGATCTCTCGTCGATTGCGTTCAAATTTAAACAATGCGTTGACTTTTTTTAATCCATGAAAAGCAAAGCTAAACCGACTGATTGATTACAGCTTATCCCCAATTTGCTCAACCAAAGATTAATATAAAGTAAACCCTCTTTTCTCTCTTTCTCTCTCGATCGATCGATCGATCGACCCCACCAATTTATATTGTCCCGTTGACTTTTCCATGATTATCGAATTGACCCGATTCAAATCTCGTGGGGGGGCCCTCTCAGACCAGGGAGAAAGATACGTAGGATCCGGTTCACCTGCTTGGTCTCATGGTGGTTTTTATGGATCACCACCACGTAAGGTTTGAGAATTATTTTATCGTAAGACTTTATTTGTTCTTGAGAGGCCCAAGATACGGTTTAGTTATTTAATCTGTGCGCGTGATGTGACGCGAGAGGCCTATGTGACAGTTGGATGTATGGCAGACCAACTGAACTAAACTGAAGTAATTGTATAGACCAAAAGAGATCCCATTCTTTTCTTTTCTTTTTACCAATGGATACGAAAACATGGAGAGGATCTTCGTGAGTTGACAAGCTTTTCTAAATTAGCTCACCAAAGTTGTATTATTTCTTCATTTTTTCACCTGTTAAAAGAAGTTAGAATGAGGGGTGAGGAGGAAAGGTCGAAATTGTTAAGGGGCCTTTTCTATCACCTTGAGGAAGATTTGCATCTGCTTTTCACATATGCGAGTGTGACGTGGAGCATCATCTTTTCAACTATGGAATTTTGTTTGGCACGGTTCATTTTGCTCTAGAAGTAATTTTGAAGCCACTTGAAGAAGTAAAAAAAATTACTTCTCTCTAGAAGGGGAAAATTATAAAAAAAAGTGATAAACCCATTGCATTTTTCCCAATTCAGTCACAAACATTTGAATTTTATCAATTTAGTCCTAAACCTTTTACATTCGAGCCAATTCAGTTCTAAACCTTTTGCATTTGTACCAATTCAATCTGTCTGACCAACTTTGGCTTGCCGACGCTGACGTGGATGCCGGCTGGCGATGACGTGGATAATTTTTAATAATATTATAATATTTTTTCAAATTAATTTTTAAATTTCCTTTTTTTCTTTTCTTTTCTTCTCTTTTTCGAGCGTCCTTCACCCGGAACTTCTTCACAGCCTCATCCGACTCAATGTCTACGGTCGACGCCACCAGCCAATCATCAACTCATCCTCATCAGCCACCAACCACGATGTTACCAGATAGCCGCCAACGATGGCGAGTCTGGCGAGGCGCACCCTCACCCAGATCATGGCGAGGTCCTTGCCCAGTGACGGTGAGTCTAGCGAGGTCGCCACTGGCGCAATGCAGTAGAGAACAGCGAGAAAGGCCAAATTCGAGAGCTTGAAGTGTTTTGGTTCGAGCTTGCTTTATAATTTCGTCTCCGACTCCAACCGTGAAGGAGGATCGTTCGTCTCGCTTCAACTCAGAGAGGCCAAGGCCAGCATCCATGTTAGCGTCGACAGGTCAAAGTTGGTCAGATGAACTGAATTGACACAAATTCAAAAGGTTTAGGACTGAATTGGCACGAATGTAAAAGGTTTAGGACTGAATTGGCAAAAATACAATAGGTTTATAACTTTTTGGACAATCCCCCTCCAGAAGTTAAAATCAAATGCAGAAATAGAAAACTCAACTTCTGGCCAGAAATTTAGAGCAGAAGTGTTGCCATGCGCTCCCTTAGTAAAAGTGGGAGCATATATGGCAAAAAGACAACTGATTGAAAAGGTTAATTCTTGAGCTCTACGATGATTTTGCACATGAAAGTGCTTGGATTCTATAGTGAAGAAAGAAGAAATGAACGCAAGAATTAAAAAAGTGCAGAGGAATAAATTTTGCAAGGAAGATAAATGGAAATAATGAACTTCATTTATTCATATGTCCTTGGGAATCACATCCCTTTTTTACACCAAATAACAGCGGGTATTCCAACCTCCCGCTCGAGTCTTTTCCTTCATTCCAGTTTCTCCTTCAAGCTTGAATCTTCCATTGCAATCTCTCTACCCAAGCACGAATTCTCGGACCATGTTTGAAATCCACGCGTGTTCCTCAATTTTTCGATTGCTGTTTTCCTCATCCTCCACCGGAAAATCTTTCGATTCACGAGGACTTCGCTTCGGAGCATGTTTGGTCTGAGAAATCTCCTCGATTTAGAGCTTTCCTCTCTTTTGACGATGGTATTTGCGAATGCAATTTGCAAGTTCCTCATCTCTGGGAACAAGCCAAAATACACTTTGCGCTAGATTTTTGTTGGTCTCCTTCTTTCCTACAATTCAAATGTCGATGACTCTCCTCAATTACAGGCTTGGACGAAGAAACCGACGGCGACCGAGATGGCGTGGTCGGCGCTGAGGACGACGACGATGCGGAAGAGACGGACGACGAGGATGAAGAGACGTCGAAGCTCTCTTGCTGCTTCCTCCTGTTGGTCGTGCCTCCCACGTCGCTCCTCACTCTATCTACGACGTCTCTCGTCATGAAATCCTTCAACCGCTTCACGTCCGACAGTTTCACCGGTTTCCCGATGAAATCCTCCGCTCCTTCCTCCATACACCTGCATTCGGACGTTAAATCCCCCAAAAGATCAGCTTTTTGACCGAAATTTCGAAATTTGGTGCGTGAAATCATCACAACGATTGAGAAAAGGAGAGAAAACTAAACAAAAAAGAAGGATGTACCTGTCGATTCGTGCCAAGACGTTCTCGGACGACATGATCACCACCGGAATATCCCTCAGAGCAGAGGATTCCTGCTCAACAACAAATGACTCCTCATTTAGCAAACAATTCTCCCATATTATGTTTCCCAACTCGAAACATGTGGAGGCGATTTGCATGCAATCGAGGAATTTACGAAGCTTTGATGCCCGCTTTTGAATTACCTTGATTTTCTTGAGGAGCTCGTAACCAGTCATTCCGGGCATACAATAATCTGTGATTATCAAATCCACCTTCAACCCCTGTTTCGAAGCAGAGCACACAGGAATAATCATCAAATTCCGGTTCAGGATACCTGTACTAAGATTCATAGCTGGAATCTTTCACAAGAAAAAGAATGAAATTCAAGCTCACATTAAGATTTCCAGCCGTTTTCTCCTCATCCAGACCAAGAAATTGAAGAGCCCTGATTCCACTATCCACTGCTGTAACTGTAGATTCCATGAAAACAGACCAGCTTTTTCTTAAAAGAGCTCAAGGAATCGGCACTGTTCATAGCAAACTCGTGCGCGAGTGGTACCTTTACAGGAAAAGATTTTGAATAATCGCTCGATGACTTTCTGATCGACGAGGTTGTCATCGACGGCGAGGACGTGGACCTCCTGGGAACCGCACGGAGACGAGTGGCTGCCACCGAACTGGTCCGACGACCTCCTCCGCCACGAGCCCACGCCGTTCCTCGCCATACCAGTCACGCAAGAAGAACAGTAGGTAGAAATGATCCCCAGCTTAAGCAAAACTGGTGCTCTTTCTTTCTTTTGCTTCTGGGATTCTCTTTGAGAACTCTTTTCTCTGAAGCAGAGCAAAAACAGGGTCGATGGCCTTCGCTTTTATAGCCCGTCAAGAGAGTAATTGCAATAACACAGTCAATGTCGATGTCTCGCATTTTCTTTTCGGGCAAGGCCGTGAAAAAACAATACGACAATCCAAAATCTTTTGATTCTTTCGCTTTCAGAGAAATCTCGTATCTGCCTCTTCTCTATTTATTTAATCTTGGAAGTTATCTTTAATTCAAGAACGACAGCTTATGGCGCTGAGATTCCGAGATCCAACTTTTTCTTCTTTTTCTGGTTTTGGTGGAGATCTCCAAGATCAAAGAAGCCCGTCCTTTCCACGCCCCGATCGTTTGTCTCGTGGTGTTTCGACAAGAACGTTGGGTCAATCTCGAGATGGGTGTCGGTGAATTGAGACTGTTGGAGTAAAAGAGAGGTGAGGTCAAAAAGGAGGACCGCCGCCGTCAAATCAAGAGCTCGGAAACGAGCAAGTCCGGTTTCCTAATCGGCGGCATTGAGAAGGCATCACGAATTCATTTTCGGATTTATTTTCGTCTCACCCACATGCAATTCGTACTGTAATTTCACACTTGGAAACTGTGAACAGATCTAGACAGGATCTTAACACAATCTCTGCGATTTTTCCATTTTCCCACCGTCGGTGTGCCTGCCTTCCTTACGCGTATTGCTATTAAACTTGGGATTGGAAGGAGGCAAAAGGACAAGGGGGGGTTGGACTGAGATGGGGACTTGGGTTTTGAGTTTTGCCCTTCTCGCGGATCAAATCTTTGGGAGATGGCTTCCTGAGATTGATTTCCCGTCTTCCGTTTTTCACATGTTATTCCAAAAGAGTTGACGTAAGTCTTTATTTGCTTCCCTAATTACGAGTTTATCCGTGAGATTTCCAAAAGGCCAATACGAAAAAACTCATGATCGACTTTCCTAGTTAATAACTTGTACTCTAAATAAGATCACATGATTAATTTCCCTAAGGAACCGGGGATCAGACCGGTCCCTATTCTCAATTTCAAGGATCGAGGACAGGACCAAAGGTGCTTGAAACCGAGGCGGTCCTGTCCCGGTCCGGGCGGTTCAATGGAATCAGTCGAAGACTAAAATAAGTGAGTAGCATGCCATCGTTGTGGCAAGTCATTCTCTCTCATCGTGTCTCCTAGTTGATGTGGGACACTAAAGAGAGAATGACTTGCTATAAGTACTTGGTTCACCCATCCTTTTTGTCAAGTTGAGTCATGGTGATCATTCTTCTCATCCATGATGTGCTGAAAGATAAACAAATGAGGCTAAATTAAATTTACATTTAAATTACGAAATAAAAACAATAAAAGATATTTAGTTGGTCTAGGCGGTTTGGTTCCCTCTTGAAGGTAATCGGACCCACTGTAACCGGTTCCAATTTTATGGAATCGGATCAACCCAGCCGGTCCTGGCGGTTCCTGATTTGGGCGATCCATTATGATCAGCCCTAATTATTAGTAATGATAGCGTGCAACAAAAGGCTGGTATTTTTAAAAGGGAAAACAACTAAGGGATAGTCCGAGCCAAATTAGACTCACATTCATTCAAAAATTTAAGCCAATGAGTTATGGATCCCTCTTCATCCGCGATCTCCTTCTCTAGACTGAATCATGAAATCTGTCATCGGGTCCTCCAACCCTGGTCTCTTTCGCCAAACCGAACCATGAATACTGCTTCCGAAAATCATATTGGCCATGAGATTCATTTCTTAATATTCACTAGGGGTGTGCAAAAGGAACCAACTGGATCGGGAACTGGTCGAATTGGACCGAATCGCCCAGTTCTGATTGGTTCCCGAGGGCGTTGGTACAGTTCCATAAAATTGGAACTTGTGATTTTCGGTGCGTTCATGGTTCCAGGGGTGGAACGGCCTACTTGGATCCCCCGGACAGACTGATTATTCTTTTTATTTCTTAAAAATCTATAAAGAAACCCTAAGCTAGATGATTTTCTTTCCCTATTCCCTTTATGCTCTCACGCCTCTTTCCCTTTCCCATAAAACCATCACACACCCAATAACCTACTCGCATTGATCTACTCTTTCTCTGCCATCTCTTCTTTCCTGGGAAAATCTTCTTTTTTCCCATTGGAACCAGAAAAAGCTCTTAACTTTTCTTTGTGCTTCTCCTTCTTCGTGGTGTGTGTCATCTCCTTTCAATAGGATATGCTCTGTTTGGCCCTTGAGAAAAATCAGTGGGACTCAGCGAGCAATTGTCCAACTTTGACTCGTTGTCCCCTCCCGGATTCAGTCATAACGCGGTCGGTTTTGGACCCCCCCTCAGCCTTGCCTACTTGAGAGCCTTCGTCGATCTACGCCCTCCGGTCGCGCTTATCTGTTGCAGAATCCGTCACTCTCACTCATAAATGTGCATTGATGATTTACCTCAGGATTCTCAGGTCCTTTGGGGCTTCTGGAGCTTAAGGGGATCCACAATTCGGCTTCTTCGCGAGGGTTTGCTCGTTCCCGAGTGGCTGGCGTTGTTGACCGTGTTCCTCGGCGGGGCTCGTGTTTTGGCTTTGGATTTAGGGTTTGGAGGGAGGTTTATCAGGTACTTTGCTGTGATCGGTTCCACTGGACCACTCAAGAACCGGACCAAACTGATTGGTCCAGTTCGAGGACCAAGTGATCTGGTTCTCGATTTTTGGGTGGGACCAGACTAGATCGGGAACCAATCATTCATAATATTCACCAAACATCTGAATAGATTGGGGGTGTAACACTTATTAAATATCGGCTCTAATAATATTTGTTGGGAGAGCGAACAAAGCTTGATACCTCTAATTGGAGAGATTGTCAAGAGGGAGTTCAAGCTCGAGTCCGTCAACATACCCAGTTGTACACACCTTCACTCAAAAGTTTAAGTCAAGGAGTTATGGACAAATTATGATAGATCAATTACTCCATACAACCCCACACCAATTATCTGATGCTGAATTTTTTTAACACAACTCACGCGTGAAGCTCGACAATTTATCTATTGCATGTGAGCTTAGTGTTGGGTCTATCCCCCCTTAATTCAACTACTCGTCAGCATCAACATATTTCAATATGAATCTCCATCACACCCACATTCATCCTTGGTCTCTTTTTTTTCGAACCGAATCATGAAGTCTACTATTAGGCTTGTATTGCTACATCATAATGCCCACCTTCAACCTTGATCTCTTTCGCCAAACCGAATCATGAAGGCTTCCCTTAGAAACCATGTTGGCCACGAAATTCCTTCATTGGAATATTCATCAAACACCGGAACAGATTGGGGGTGGAGCACCAATCACTCATGTGCTCTCATACCATTTGTTACGAGAGTGCAACAGAATCCCAATACATTTAACTAGAGAGTTCACCAAGAGGGAGCCCAAGGTCGAACTCATTAACATATTTAGTTTGACTCACATTCACTCAAAAGTTTAAACCAATGAGTTATGTGCCAACTTGGATATATTAACTACTTTGCATTGCATCAATTATCTAATGAGAGACATTACTAACCTTACGGGTATATCTCAACCAATAGTGTGGAAATATAGAACACGCTTGGATAACCCGATATGATGGGAAATCAATCTACCAACATGAAATTGACACAAAATATACTCAATTTTTTAGATTTTTTTTATCTAACCCAAAATGTCATCAATTTTTTTTTTTAAAATCTTAAGGGTGAAAATTGAAACAAAAATAGATCATTATTCGCGGTGATGGTTTGACCAGAAATTTACCCGAATAGGACTAGCCTCGACCTAAACCCATTTTTTTCCTGGTTTATTAGAACCCTTAAAAACAAAATATTTATTACATATATAAAGTAGTGAACAAACAAAAAATAGAGGTCAATTTTTTTGATAAAATAGAACTTATTCTAACGAACTTAGAAAAAAAATTCAACTTTTTTTTTCCCCAACTTTGATGAGATGCTAAATAGAGTAGAGTAAGGATCTATTCGAAAACAATTTGCTTTGCACAATATCTGATCGCCAGAAATATATATTGTAATTATGTCATTCAGGAAAATGAAATCGTGCGATTCTTTCTTCTAACTTTGAAAGATGGATAAGATACTATCAGCGAATAAGAGATGTTCTAAATCAATTAATGAAGTTTTCAAAAACATTATCAGAAGAAATGAAATGAAGTTTTTTTTTTTTCCAAAATCGGGAAAAGTTATTTATTTTTTATTTCGACTAACAAAATATTATGAAAGCTTAAATTAAGAAAGGCAAGGATCCCCTTCGGACGTCTAAAGTTGATAACCCTAATGTCACCAAACAGACCATTTAGAAGACAGCTATATCACACGCCATTGATAGGTTTCAATCTTTCAAAAGAGGCATATTAGCTTTTAGGTTGGGAGAGTTGCATGCATTTTGACCTCCGTTTAATTATATGTGTTACATTTCATTATCTCTAACGAATACAATGCACAACCGATTGAATAGTCCACCAAAAATCTATTGCGCCACATCACAGGCCTCCCAGCAGAAAGATCCCTTATCAAGTGCATTAACAATGAGTTGACTTTTACTCCACGAAAGGCAAAGCTAAGCCAAACTGATCAATTCAAAGCTCATCGCCAATAGCTCAATCAAAGATTAACAAGGAAAAACTCAATTCTGTCTCTCAAGTCAAACAGAATCTCTCTCAGCCCCACCACCAATTTATATTGTCCGGTTCACTTTTCCATGATTATGCAATTGACCCGATTCAAATCTCGTGGGGGCCTCTCTCCAACCAGAGAGAAAGAGAGAGAGAGAGACAGATACATAGGATCCGATTCACCTGCTTGGTTCAATTATTCGTAATATTTGAGAATTATATTACGTGGGCATAATGTAATGTGGCCTATGTGAAGCGTATGTGAGAGTTGGAAGCATGGCAGACCAACTGAACTAACTGTATAGATCAAAAGGGATCCCATCTTCTTTCCAAAAGGACACGAAAACAATGGAGAGGGGATCTTCGTGAGGTGAAAAGCTTAGCTGAATTAGCTCCACCAAAGTCGTATTCTTTCTTCTTTCTTCTGTTAAAAGAAGTTAGAAAGAGGGGTGAAGAAGAAAGATTGAAATCTTTAAGGGGGCCTTTTTCTATCATCTCGTGGAAGGTTTGCATCTGCTTTTCACATATTCGAGTATTGTCGTGTCGACTTTGGGGGTAAAAGATGTACGAGAACTTTTGATGATCTGTCGCGTCGCGTTATGTCACCGAGATAAATTTCCTAAATAACATCCACTGGGCTCTTGAGATTATGCTCGTTCACTTTAGATGTCCCCTCAATATCGATTGCCCGGTGGTGAATGCTGAGTCATGAGCATTAACAGCTACTGCTTTTGAATTCGTGATCAGGCAACAATGAGGTCGGGTCGGACGGGTCTGAGCCCGTTCGGTGAAGGTCGGCCCAGAACAACCGGCCTCAAACCTGTCTTTTCGGCCCACAAGGCCCTATAACCAGCACGGATTCTTCAATGGAATTTAAAACCTGCATGTTGCATTGTACATGCGACAGCCCCAATTCAAGCCCATCGGCAATTAAACACCGTAAATAAGCGGCTGTGAAAAGTGAAAACCAAAACTTAAATATTTAAAGCATGGACAAACATGAATGATTAAAATTTCGTACGTGCGCGAGGTTCATATAACTTGTAATCAACTAACCGGAGGTACGATTTCGACCAAAAAAAAAAAAAAACTAACCGGAGGTATGATCAGAAAGAGTTTATGCCAATTACGGTGATGGAAAATATGCCAAGTTTTTTTTTTTTTAGGGGCCGGGTTACGGCCAGCTGATGACGAAGTCTCACCTAAAATCCTCTTGGTAAGGTGAGAAATTTCAATAGAGGGAGTTATGCTACATTTCATCACCAAATAGCTCCAGCAAATACACATTCCGGTGTACTTGCTGAAGTCGCAAATATCGGAAACTGATGATGATGCTCATGCACGTGTGGTCTCCCAGCAAGGGGAAGACAAAAGCAAGAGCTTTTAGTGAGTTCTAATGTTACAAATTACCAATTGCCAAAATTTTCTAGCATTTTCCACGACTCTTCCTATTAAGTATTTCCTCGGAAGATTTTATTGTTTCTTTCTCGGTATTCATAATGGAAATTGGAAGCTGCTCCCCTGACAGTCTGACAGTACTGTCAGTTATTTCTGACCACACGATCTCCCAATCAATGAGTGCTTTATGCAAAACACAGTTGAGATTGTACCGTCTCTGACAGTTCTGTCAGGGAAGCATTTTCCATTCATAATTTGGACTGCGTATAAAAATTTCTCTGGAATAATGGATATCAAATAACCAATGAATCTCTTTCCCTCGTGCATGGCGAACATGTGCCGGAAAAGTTGCGAAATGCATGTGTAAGGTCATGTGCATGGGGGCTTTGGAAAGTTTAGGTCTGGGACACGATTCAAAGACATGGCGTCGCACGGAAACTCACTTAGAGACGTGTTCTTGCTTAAGACGCAAAGTTATAGGTCATCTTACCGGCTTGATTAACCTGTACTTTTCTTACCATTAAAATTAGTGAGCAAAATGTCACATGTGTTGGCAGAATGAAGACTGAACCTAAGGTCTGGAATTTTTTTTTAACAGGTCCAGATTTCTAACAATAGCAAGACTCGAAAATTTTCCAGAAGCCGACAAAAGAAGGAAATGCGCAGCATTCAAGTCAACGATGGCGTTTTTTGACTTTTCGTCCGTGGTAATCAAGTTCTCTCTCTCTCTCTCTCAAAAAGCCCTTTTGAGTCAAACCCGCGATCATTTTCCCCACTTTAACCCAACATTCTTATTGTTGCGACAGAATCCAGCAACGCCACACCCAAAAGGAGTCCACCTGACAATCCCCCGGAGATTATTTTCTAGAGAATCAGAACGCGTTTGGTAACTATTTAAAATTTCTATTCCTGAAATAGAAACGCATTTGGTAACTGCACAAAATTTCTGTTCTCGAGAACAATTGCTCTTCCCAATTTTTGTCATTTAAGTCAAATAATTACGTAATTACTCTGTGAAATTTCATCTTATATTTCGAATTAATCGAAAATTAATTCATAACATATTGCATATTGCAATGCAAAAATAAATATCAAGAATCATCATGAGTCATTTTCACCATTTATTGTGGGGTTCATCGAACTCTTTTGAGCGAGCGGACAACCGACACGAGCGACACATTCGTTTCTGTAAGAAAAATGCACTGCACTGCCCTGCATTGATGTGCGTTTTTGGTTCTAGGAAATCAAATCTCAGTTTTAATTCATCGAAAACTTAAGAACAAGACCTTGCTAAGTGTTGACGATGGTTAATTTTGTCTTTTTTCAAAATTTTCTAAAACTAGACTAAGTCTAAAGTACATAATCCTAGGCAAATCACAACCAAAGAAATCAAGTGCGCAATCAAGGAATCATGGCATTGATAAATCGCATCATAAGACCCTAATGAAGCCCTAAGGGCTTAAAGAAATGTGGTTCGAGTTCAATTTCAAAGGTGTTTTTATAATTTTTTTTAAAAAAGAATAAAATCAATGAAATCTAGGCCCAAATTTATGAAAATGAGGTCAAACTAGCCTAATATAAGCTTATTCTATTTTTAGGGATTTTCTGAAATTTTTCTGATTTTTTAGATTTTTTTAGATTTTTTTATTATATTATATTATATATTTTTTTTGAAAATGAGACCTCGTTCTGTTTTAGGTCGAGAGAAAAGCGACGAGAGAATTGAAAAGGAAAAGTGAGATGTGTGACTTCATTCTGTTTTGTGATTCTCAAAAATGATTCTTTTTTCGGAATCAAGTTTTTTTTTTGTTCTTGTTTTTGCTCCAAAACTGTTTTCGGAAACAGAATCAGAATCAGAATCAGAATCATTTACGTTACCAAATAGGATTCTCATCTTTTTTTGTTCCGGAGAATAGAATCAAAGAACCAGAATGATTACCATACATGCTCTCACTCGACTCATTCTATTGAAACAAGTTAATCCTACATTTAAAGGATTTCACTGGAAAGTGAGAGGTTTTTTTTTTTTTTTTTCCTTTCCTTGCATCGCAAGTCATGTTGTGGATAGGCAGCGTCGGAACTATATGAGAATCCGTATTTTCTTTCAATGAGTTTCAATTGAAATTTTTTAAATGAAGTGTGTAGTAACATTTTCCATACGTCATTCAACCACGGAAGATAAACAATACGTAGAGCTCTTGAAGTGACTGTTTCAATGTCATTTAAATCTATTTGAAATTTCATGAACGGGACAGGCTTTCATTCGAGGGCAAGAATTTCGAATTGGACTTGGCTAGCATAACAACACCTGTGTAGGAAAATTGTAACTGCGCAAGAAGGACCACACATTTCAGAGCACACACATAAAATCTGTTGGTGCAGTTCCTTTTGAATTCGATAAAAAGCTATCTGTCCTGGCAATTTATCTCGAAAAATCTGTCAAGTGTCAAACTAATAAATCAAGAGAAAACACTAATTTCAAAGGGGGGGACGATAAGTTTAGTGGAACCGCAAAAAACCATGATTGTGGAAGTAAGCCTCAATTGGCTCCTCGCCAAAGCCCAAACATCAATCATTTGTTCACCTCTCCCACCAAAAAAAAGCTTCATTCCTGTCACCTTTTCTTGTTTGCCCTAGAAGGTGGAGGCATCATCATTGCCTTCGTAAACGACAAAGTGGGTTGACGCAGGATAGATCCTTATCCCTCGACGTTGCATAACTCACTGGTGTATTTAATACACCAGTTATGCGAAATAGGTTGATTCTAAGATGAGCCCCGCAAGATATTTTAATCGCTAATACTTGTGATACGTGAAATAGGTTGATTCCGAGGCGAGAAAATTGCCGGAAAAAGTCATAAATCTATTACATTTGCATCATATCAGTCATAAATCTTGCAATTTGAAAAATTTAATCCTAAACCTTTTGACGATTTGTCAAATGTAGTTCTTTCGGCAAATTTTGGCGGGCAAATCGTTGACATTGACGTCGGCAGTGCCACGTAAGACGGCTGATGCTGACGTTGATAAACTTTTTTATATAATTTTGTACAATTTTATACTTTCGTATTTTTTATTTTTCTTGCTATCTTTTCCTCTCTCTTTTCTAGCAAGTCTGGCGAGGGTGCCGGCCGACCCTTGAAGAAAAAAAAAGAAAAGAAAGAAAGAAAAAGAAAAAGGGAATAATAAAATAATGAAAATTAAAAAAATTCACGTCAACGCCGGCCATTCTACGTGGCACTACTGGGTACACGTCAGCGATTTTAGGCCAAAATTTGCCAAAAGGACTACATTGATAAAACATCAAAATTTTTAGGATTAAATTGATCAAATTGAAAGGTTCAAGACTGAATTGATGTAAGTGCAATGAGTTTATGACTTTTTTGGTAATTTCCCCTTCCAAGGCTCATCTTGAAAAATCACTTCTTTATATGAATGGAAAGCTTAGAACCCATGTCATTGATATTTCTTGCTATATGAATCCCTTTTTTCAATCTAACAAACAGCCGTTTGATCATTTGATGTCTTCTTGTCCTTTTAATTTTGTAGGGCCAACCCGACAATGATCAATCTGTTGCTTAAAGTTAAGAGAGAAGAGGCACGCCAGAGAGCCCTAAGAATCAAGCAGATAGAATGATAAAAGCAAGTGAAAACGGTAACTTTGTAAAGGGTCAACTCTAAAGGTTAGATGTTGGGGATTGAACCTTGTTAGTCTAGTTCCACTGTGTGTGATGTTTGCTTCTGAGATCTCGCACGTTAGGGCTGAGCGCCGACCTCGGACCAGCTGCTGAGAAAGTGGTTCTCTACAGAGATTGATCGATCTACTCCTCCCCTTACATGACTCGCATGAAATCTCTAACGATTAATGTCGAGCACATCGTTGGCAAAAGGAGATTGGAGTGATTCAAATTCAAAACGATAAAAGAACAAAATTAGGGTTTTATCAACATTAAGTCGAGTGAATAAATCTCGTGAGTATTTCGGGAATCTAGGTTAAGATACACATGTACAAAGCGCATAGTTCCGTTTTATGGGGTATTACCTTATAGACAAATAGAAAAGATACACCAGTGATTCAGCCACGAGCCTCTATATCTCTGGGGGGGAATAACCTAAGTAATTTGTTTAGCAAGATCATTCCGTTTCTACGGTAGATTTTCAAAGAAGGAACACCATTTTCAATCATTGCCACGCTCAGAAGAAATACCCTACTAGACAAATCAGTCGGGGTCAAATCGAGAAAGTTTTCGAGACGTAGCGTGAATGTCCAATTCATACTCTTAGATGCATTCAAATTCACTAGAATCGACGGAAAAAAAAAAATCAAATTTGCTGAGTTTTTCTTTTGTCCGCCCTCCGTTTCATGAAAAGAGATTAAAGCAATGTGATCTCTCTTTCCCTCTCTCTCTACAGGTGAACGGTTTGTTTGACCCGAGTGAGATAATTACCTCCATGTGTTGGAACATAAAAAGGCTCGACAATATTAGTACGCGAAAGGCAAAAAAAAATATATATTCTTTCTCGTATGTCCATCCATATCTCATCTATTCAAAGGCAAAACACAGCCTGAAGCAATCATCGTCATCATGTCCTCCAGCTTCTCCCCCTCCTCTACCTCCTCCTCCTTCTCCTCCTCCTTCCTCTCATCATTAATCCCTCACATTAGTCAGCCACACACCATCTCTCAACCTCCACCAAACCCACAAAAGTCATCGTCATCGCCATCATTCACTCCAAATTCCAGAACTAGGAAGAGAGAAAGGATCAGATTCGAACAAGGTTCGATAGAAGGCGAGGATGGGTTTGCTGAAGAAGAAGAAACCCTATCTTTCGTGAGTGGAAGGACTTCGCTTCTTCCAGATCGAGGAACTTCGGCTCATTTTCTCTAGCCATCTTCTCTTCTCTCTATCCGGGGAATCGAAGCATCACGGTCCGATCGATTTGCTTGTTGTCCTGTATGAAGCAAATCTACATCTGTAAAGTTGGAGCTTTTCCTTATATTTACGGATCTAATACTGTCCTTAAATCTGAATCATGTCTGAGGTGATTTAATTAGGTGGTTCAGATGCGTCAACTTACTAAGGTATGTCGATTATGTTTCCAATCGTTACTATGTGGCCTCTTGAAATATGTGAGTTCGAGAGAGTTCGAGAGGTTGGTGTGTGTTTTTTTTCCTCCTAGTTTGCGTATTGTGATTCTCTGACTTCAAATGGTTTGTCTAGGGACTGTAGTATGTATTGTTTGATCTTAAACGTAACAGAAGGGCGAGAAGACTATGGAAATGAAAGTTGGATTTGTTTTTCTATCTCCTATGGATTCAACGATTACCTTCGGTATATGTCCAAGCTGCAATTGTTGGTGTTTTGGCATTTATTAGGTATTTATTTTGTTTCTACACTCTAGATCTATATACGATACTAGTGTTCAATACCTGATTTTCACCTTATCGTGCTTGATGTCCTTGGATAAGTGTTCTCGTATCATCTTGCTTTAGATTGATCGCTACATTACTAGAAGGTGATTTGAAGGTTTGCAGAACAACATATGTCTGGTAAAAGATATGAAACTAGGGTGTGGTTGTTTAAGTGAAAGAATTTTCCGTGAATTCGTTTTCTGGAATTGCACGAGCTTTGGTTTGCTGAAAATGATCAGTCAATTGTGGGTAAAGAAAATATGCATGCTTAAAGTTAGGATACCTAACCTAAAAAGCCAAAAATATGTAACCTGAAAAATGATTTCTCGAAAAGTATTTTCTTGTACCATGAAGTTTTTCCTCGAAACAAATACACCCCAATGTCAAGTCGGCATTCATTATCGGCCTGTGAATAAATGCATCAGCAGGAGAATGCAAATTGATTGTGTAGTAGCCAAACTTTGAGAAAATGGTGCTTGTTTGATATTCTGTCTGTTTCCTTGCTGCTAATTATCTATTTAGGCTCCGTTTATTTGGCGAAAAATGAGTGATTTGAAAAATATTTTTCTAAAAATAATGGCATGTATGGCTTGAAATAATTAATCAATAAGAAATATTTTCATTATCGACAACAATTTTTGTCTAAACATTTGCGTAGACGATGAAAATATTTTTCGTTTATTCATTTTTGTAAGCGATATAAGCGATCGTTTTTGAAAAATATTTTTCAAATCACTCATTTTTCGCGAAATAAACGGAGCCTTGATGTAGTTATGTCCATATATCACGGTTTTCATGTGTAACTTATATTCAGCTTACATTTGATCTAATTCTTATATAACGTATTAAGTTGATACTTCTTTGGTTTTGCTTACGTCAATCTTCTATGGCATCCTAAATTTCATTACTATTTCCCCTTTTGTACGAGTTTAAAACTCTAATGCCCAAATGAGTTGAACTCTATACCTATTTGAAAGATGAGACAGATTCCATGCTCCTTATTGTAGTGATATCTTCTTCGTTAGGATATCTACTTTTGGCATTTATTAATTTGTAAATTTTATTATTCTTTTCCATTTTTGGCAATATCACCTACAATTTACTTTAGAATTTCACCCGGTTAAGGTTTATCTCAGTGTAAAACCCAAAACTATATAAATCTACTTGAATATGAAATTCCGAAACTAATGCTCCCAGGTAGATATTGACATATTGTGTTCCGGTTGCCCATCCTATACGGAGGCAGCTTCTTCGGGCTACCAGTGAAGTTAATATATTTTGTTTGACGATGTAGGTCAATATGAGTTGTCATTTGGGTTGCTGGTATGTCATTCAAGGAAGAACACTTTAAAACATGTACATTTGCCTTCTAAATTTAGAGAATTACAACCTATTTGACAACATCGACTACAACCCATTTACTAATGCATGCATGCACTAATTCTCTTGCAATATTCCCGGAACCCATACGACGATTATCCATGCAGAAAACACAGCAATAGAGAGCTTTTAAATGGACACATACATATTCCTCAAAGTTCGTATATCTTTTGAAACAAGATGGTGCAACTGTAGTTAAGGGGGAAGTTGACGATGATGAGGATGATTTTTCCTTTAGATAAAAAAAAGAGAAATTTGTAGAGAATAAATACTTATGGAGTAGAGAGTTTAAATATTTAATTCAAGGATCTTGAGGCGGTCATCCCCCGCCAGCAGCATTCGAATCGGGTTAGAGCTACTTCCAGCTTCGCTCCATCTAAAGTTTGTCAACTTCGTGGCCACCAAATGATTGCATGCACGAGTTGTTGATGTTGCTGCTTATTGATATATTCCGACCAGAAGTTGGAAGTTCTTTTACATTTAGGTCACGAGATGTGCTCTCTGGGTTAGCTACTTCTGAAGTATGTTGTCCGTCCTTTCTTCTAACGTGCAAAGATGAACGAGAAGAGGATTAACTGCTGTTCTGCGTGGCGGTGGTTGCCGATGCCCCCCGCCTACACTATGTTGCCGTCGCTGCCGGAGTGGATGGAGAGTTGCTGCTATCTCGCGATCGGATCTGTCCAAAACCTAGAGACACGCCGACTTTCGATTGTGCGGCGATGTTGCCAACAGCTTTGGCTATATTGGTGAGAGAGAGAGAGAGAGAGAGAGAGAGAGAGAGCATACGTTTCAGAAAGCTAACATAAAATACGGAGAACTCTATGAAGATTGCAAAAGCATTGCGCCCATGAGGGACCATACGCTCATGGGAACTCTAGAAATCCTCTCTCCGCAGACAAGGTTGAGCTCTTTCGTGTGTTTTAACAATCCCCGCGACAACCACTGAGGATAACAAATAAGATTATAGTCTCTAACTATGTGCAGGGTAGTCTGCGAGATATGCCCGGAAAGCCCCTTGCCAACAGATACTTCTTTATGGCCGATTCCAATTTTGTTATGTACCCCAAACACACACCCCAAAAAAAAAAATCTGTTCTTTATCCACTATTATTGTCGTTATTATCGTCATTATTATAGCCCTTATTAAGGTTAATACCACAAAAAACTCAAAACTGATACAACTATAACAAATTTACCCAAAACTAATTTTTTAACAACCAAAAATCTTAAACTAATACACTTGTGACAAATTTACCATCTTTTAGTTTTCATTAAATTGCTGAGTTTGATGACACGTGACATTCGAGTGTACCGGTTTGGGATTTTTACCATCCGTTTGTCACATGTGTACCAATTTGAGGTTTTTTTTTGTAGTATTAACCCAATTTGACGGAAACCAATGAAAGGTAAATTTGCCATAGATGTACTAATTTAGGATTTTTAACGGTCAAAAATTAGTTTTGGGTAAATTTGTCACAGGTGTACCAGTTTAGGCTTTTGGTGGTCAAAATTAGTCTGGAGTAAATTTGTCACATGTGTACCAGTTTGGATTTTTTATGATATTATTATTATTATTATTATTATTATTATTATTATTATTATTATTATCTGAAAGAGAACTAAGAACTAATCTCCCATGGAATTTCACAAGAAACAAGGGGACTAAAGAATCATAACTCTGATATTCAGCAAGAGCCAGCCTAGGATGCCCTCAGATGTATTCAAATTGCTGACCGATTGGCTATCTGTTTATTCTCCCGGCAGTAGCAAAGCGTGCTTTGACTTTGTTTTGAATTGCTTCGGTCAACCTTGCACAACACTACCCAATGAGCCTCGTGTACCCAAAAAAAAAAAAACAAAAGATTCCGCACGTGCTTTTCTTCATTTACCATAAAATCACTTATAACCACAATTTTTTTTGTTGTTGCAAAATTTCAAAGGCTGAAATGCCAAAACGATGTCTCCTTTCGATGCATAAACCTTGTTGAAGCCAACTGCATTAATTTGTTGCTTATTTGTTAATCTTTTCATTAACTGCACGTAGTCCAAATGATCTTTACTATCAAAAGTATTAAGTAACATAGCTCGAGGGTTGTTCAAGTGAGTTTGATGCTGTGGCACGGAGGGTTATTCATTTGGCCCGGGTTGACTAATGTCAATGAGGGCTTGAAGATAACAAAAAAAGTTAAGGTACCGGTCGTAAATCAAACATTTTCCTATGAAAATACCGAAAACATGCTTCTATAATACAAGTGGGAGTAACGTGCAAATTTCACACTAGACCTTGTGAGATCACTGTTAAGTGCTCTAAAACTTTAAGCTTTCACTTTTTAATATTTAAATATTCTAATATTTCCCCTCACACGTATGTAATTGTGAAGGCAAATAGGAGCTATAAAGATTTGAAGGACCTCTTGCTCTGATACCGCAAAGAACTTGGGAACAGTTGGTACTTTAATATTGAAATAAGTGTACTGAAAGTCCTAAAATGTATCACAAAAGTGCAATTGAGTCCTAAAACTTACAAAAAATGCAATCAAGTCCTCAAACTTGTCAAATTAATGCAATCGAGTACTTCCATTAGCTCCATCTAACTTGGCTAACGAAAAACGTTGACGTAGTTTTTTTTCTCTATCCTGTGTGGCAATGACGTGCCTAAATAACCGTCGTTTTAGTCCAAATCTGATTTTTGATGCAAATGATAATTGAATTAAATTAAAAAATTAGCTAATTACAGCCCTTGCCGCCTGGTTTCTTACCCTCTCTGTATTTTCTTATTTTAAATTTAGATTATTTTTAAATTTAATGTAAATAAAATTTGTATTAAAAATTAGATTTGGACCAAAATAATTTAACGTTATGTTTAAGCATTTTCTATTAGCCAAGTTGGAAAGAGTTGGCAGAAGGACTCGATTGCACTAATTAACAAGTTTAAGGGCTTGATTACACTTTTTGTAAGTTGTAGGACGCAATTACACTTCTATGACAAGTTTTAGAACTTTCAACGCATTTACCACTTTAATCCCCTCACGTGTGTAGGCTGAATTTTGGCCTTAGCGTGAAAACATGTAATTGGGGAGGCAAATAAGGGCCTGTAAGATTTGAACTTGGGACCTCGTGCTCAATGTGAGATTTTTTGTGGGACCACTTCCAACTGTTCTAGAAACTTAAGTTTTTAGACAAATGTTTGGTATATTGGTTAAATATTCTAACAAAGATAAATGGAACAAATAATTATTTTTTTTCCACCTGAAAAGCGAAACGCTTTTTGGGCGAGCACTTTGCAAAATCTAATATCTCTAACAATCCATCTCAAAATCATCCGAATATCATGGGCAAAAGAGCTATCATGCCACTCTATGTTCCTAGCAATCCTCAACGATATGTACGAGTATGCCAATGTAGTTTAAGAGCTAGATAATCGACATAGATCTTCACTTTTCAATTATATTGGCAGTTAGCCATGTGAACACTAGATAACTTTACCACAAATGAAACACACGGATCTCATTAAAAAAAAATGTCGTATAACTTCTATATATTGAGTCAAAAACTCGATCGACTCACTTTTTATTCATTTCAAAACTACCCTTCACTCATTTCCTCCACTCAAAAATAGCTAATGATAGAATAATTAATTATTAAACCACGCCTTCATCTATCAGCTTAATATTTAATTACTCTAACACTCCCCTTCACACTTAGTCTAGTATTTTTACCTAGTACTAAGCGCAGAAATATTTCATTGGGGAGGCCAATAGGGGCTGAGATTTTGTGGGACCACTGCTAACGGTTGTAAAAGCTTAAGCTGTTAGATGAAGGCGTGTCTTAATATTTAATTACTCTAACAGCTAATATTTTCTCTTACGAGGAAACTCTCGATCTACTATTTTTTTTTTCTTTCAACATCTTCCTTCAATGTTTCACGCACGGAGCACGGGCTCGACTCTAATATAGACTAACCATGTATATGGGCGGTCCTTCTCTTGCCTTTTTTTTTTCCCCGTTTGTCAAATTTGGCATTCTTGTGGGTCTCCTAAAAAGTTGATAGTAGGGACAACTATCTGGTTGATTCTTTAATTATCATCTTAAGTATAATATCATATAATATGGCCAAAATAATCAATCAATCAATCAACCAGCCAGCCAACCAACAAAGAGCACCATAATCTAATCTCCCTCTCATCTTAATAGCCTAGCCTCGATTATTCATTTATTTCACACGTTAGGATATTGAACTAACGCTTAATGACACCATGCCCACATGGGATTCTCTCCCCTAAAGCGGGAATCGAATTTTGATTAGACTTCAAAGGGCAAGAGGAAAAAAAAAAAAAAAGGGAGTGGGAATAGATGAGCTTGGGAGAGATCTATCGGAGGAGGATAAGTCCACCTTGAAAGATATGGATAGAGACAATAGAAAAGAAAAAAAAAAAAGATAGCAGAATCTAGGGTTCTTAGACTCTTAAATTATATGTTCCTAAAGTTACACAAGGTGGGGTCCAAACCTAGGACAAATGTCGTGCAACAAAGCATAATTTTATCGATAATGATGTTAGTTGGAGACTAGTTTAATCCGACAAAAAACATGGTTTTAGGGCATAGAATATAGGGTTCACCCGCTTTCGGAAGATTTGCCAAGATCTCATGAAGACCTTTGTTAGCATATATGCTTACATCATGCCCCAATACTTACTTTAATTTGTTCGTGAATTCATTATTTTATCATTTAAATTTGGGTATCCTAAGAGGAACTTCTATCAATGGTCAACATAGGCAAATTCTTTAGCGCCTTTTTTAAAAACGTTTTTCGATGGGAAATGTTGCCAAGGAAATCATTTTTTGAGTTGAATATGAGAGATCTACCCGATTTCGTGATTTTTGCATCCATAGTTGAAGTGTAGCATATGGAAATGTGCCCCCAGATGTACGAAAACAACTATTTTTTTTATTGGGAATTGATCATATAACAATCTTTGGGTGACTGTTATACTAATAGTCTGTTTTGGGCCACAAATTACAAATAAAAAATAACAATTAATTAAAATAATTGTGTGGTCCACTCTTTTAAGATTTTGTGGCTAGCAACCTATTGTTATTCTCAGTCATCCAAAAACTGTTATGCTAGCAAAGTCATTTTTTATTTTATTTTTTCATAATTTTTTTTAAATATGAGCTTCGGAAGAGGACAAACGAAACCACTGAGTGTAACTCAAGCTAATCTTTTTTCGTGGGTTGGAATTAATTAGTCAACTAATCTATTGGGTGTCATTTAGTCACTATTAGATTTGGTGCAAAAAAGTTAGATCCTCTTTACTTTAGGGGTGATTACGTTCCCATCTTCTTTGACTTTTTTTTTTTGGTGACTAAAAATATTATAACATCTGCCTTTTTTGTCTTTAGGCACATGGAATATTTGTTTCAAATGTCCAACTGCAGATCTGGAAGGTCGATCGACAATGCCAGTGATTTCGGTCCATTTTAAAAAGAAATTATTTGTAAACATAACTTAATTTCGAGTTTGTGTAATTCCAATCTTATTAGTGCATGTACTGTACTCATGTGAGTCGCTAATCTCTGTAAGACTCACGTGATCTAAGGGCTCGTATGTATTAGAGGCAAAAATGACTCATTTCCATGAGAGAGCATTTTTTAAAATACCATTTCCTATTCTCCCTTTCCACTTTTCACCTGCCTTGACCAAAGGGTACGGTTCCTGTATCAATGTATAAAATAAGGTGCTAGCATGAAATGCTCAACTCATTCATCGATATTGTTTATTCATACTAATCTTATTTATTAATGGTTGGGAGTTGTGGGTTATACTATAAAAAGGAAGTGATGAAGCTATAAACACCCAAGCCCAAGTGCTAATCAAACCTACCTGCGTACTAGCCTCCTACAAAGACGCACACAATTTTTTTTTGTCTGTTCCTTTCGATCATCATCATGCCAAGCAAGTCGGTCACTAATCTCATTCCTCCTATATGGGACGTCGATATTGGACTCGACAGTGGTTCCTTTCGTGGTGATGATTCGTCTTCTTGCATTCAGAAGCAGCAGAAGAAGAAGGTCAAGCTGTTCGGGTTTGACCTAACGACGATCGACCCCTGCAAAAACCAAGAAGAAGAGGACAACCCAAAATCAGATCTTGTGGAGAGAGATGATCACGAGAGCGTGAACTCATCCAACACAGCCCCATCTTCATCGAGAGACAGCAAGAACAAGGCACCTCTGGCAAACAGCAACAACGTCGAGAGATCATCGCCGGCTTCGACATCCGACCCGCGCAGCCCCGACCGAGGGAAGAAGCTCTTCGAGTGCCAATACTGCGCCAAGACGTTCGCGAGCTCACAGGCCTTCGGGGGCCACCAGAACGCCCACAAGAAGGAGAGGATGAGGAAGAAGAAGTTGCAGCTCCAAGCCAGGAGAGCGAGCCTCAACAGTTACCTTCAAGCGTATGGGAACTATTACTCTTCTAATTCTAACGGGGTTCTTGATTTCAGAGGAGGGTCCAATGACGATCAGTGGTATATCGATTCTTCCTCATGCTATGTCTCTGCTCCTGGTGATCGGTTTGCCCTCCGCGACTGGGAGCCTCAGATCAGCTTCGACGACGCGGCGGATCATCGAGAAGGTCTTCCTTTCGGTGGATCGACTCGAGTTCAAAACTGGCATGCTCCTGATGTACTACCGGATAATACCGGTTATTATCAGCATAAGAAATGAATGTCTGCTGTAACATGACATGAACAAGGTAGATCATCGTTGACACTTGTATTGTCATGTAATGACTTTGAGATTTATTTATATAAATTAGTCTTGTCTCTAACTTCAGCTACAGTAAATAACTTTGCACGAAGTGTTCCAACCATTTACATGTTAGGAAATTGTGACCTGAGTCTTGGATGCGTAAAACATGTGTATCTACACTAAGTTGAATGGTTCAGATGTATTGAGATGCATGCGATAATTTTCTTTTTGTATAGGAGACTCATGTTTCACTCGGAATAGGAGAGAGACCATGTCGAATGGCATCTAAGCAAAAGACAAACCCTAGGAAGATAGGAAAAACAATTTATTTATCACGACGAACTGGTCGGCACATTTGAAGTTAGCTAATTTTGAGTTTGAACTTTGAACTGGACGTTCGTGTTTAATTGGGTGTTCCTTCTTTACAGGTATAATTAAAGCACAGATGCCTAAAAGATGACCACTTGATTGGGCATTTTCTTTTGGGATAACGGTCAATGTGATCGAAGCGTCATGAACCCTTCCAATGTAGAGACATACATAGTATATCATGTTCGCCAAGGGCCGACTCTGGTTGCGGCAGCTATGGTTCTATTACAAGAGTTTTGGGAAATGCATCCGTATAAAATGTAAAAGATTTTAAGTTAAAGGGTTTTGATGAAGTGCAATAGTATTTGCTTTTAGGCTAAAGGATTTTCAAGAAATGCAAATAGTATTCGATGCATGAAGGACTTTGGTTTAAAAAAAATTGCAACAGTCACCCAACAGAGGCGAAACTGGAAGCTCCGGCCATGGTCGTCACCGAGGCCGCACCACCCCAGGCCAGTTGTCGTCGGAGTTGCGCGACCCCAGGTGACTAGCCGCCGAAGTTGTACGACTATAGGCGGCCGAGATCTAGGCATTCGTGCATCGCGCAACCCAGGAGAATGCCTAGATCTGGGCCTTTGAGCATTGCACGACCCAACGGGCTACTGCTAGAGATCTTCAAAGGCGAGCTCAGGAGATGGACCGTTGAGGCCAGGCAAATCTGAAACATGCAAGTCTTGACTTCGGTGACGCTCATCAAAGTGACTCTCGACCTCGACTAGCCTCGCCAGATCTCACTTGATTTGCGACCCTCCAGATCTCACCTAATAGACCCACTACCATTGACCACCCTCGTCTAGCCTCAGTAACTAGGCGAGCCTCGATGCGCAACCGTCAGCGTCGACCCTTGACGACACTTGTCCCTCGACGATTAGAATTGATTCGCGCAGTGCCCTTGGTTTACAGAGAGAGAGAGAGGGACAATGAGCAATGGGATAGATTAATAGTGCCGGTATTTAAGGGCAAAAAAGGAATGCGAAAAATAGGCGAGGGCGAAATCGGAACAAAAAATTTCATTAGTTATGGGCTCCAACATTCCGAAAATGTTGGATGCTCAACGCTAGTGAGCAGTGGCATTGAGAGAAAGGCTTTATGAGGACTTTGAAAATGCAATGCATTTTCCCAATAGGCCGCCAAAATTCTTTACCAAACACTTTAGCATTTTCATTAAGGGCCTTTAGAGACCCAAAATATTTTACTAATGTGCTCTCAAACGCATCCTCGTGTAAAAATCCAATAACCCTTCATATTATGGATTATATGGGCTCCAATGTGTACGAAGGTCGCACATTTGACTCCTTTGCTTATGCTAAAAAAAGTTTCAAAAAAAAAAGAAGAAGCGCAAGGGCCTGGAAAACCTCATCTGCCACATGAAGAGACAACCCCGAGAAAGACACATGTATACCAAATCAACTCAAGATTAACACTTACATTGCTCTTTTTCTAGGTTTCGTCCATGTAGATTACGTATGGGGTGGTTATGTATGGGTGTAATCGAGTCGAGTCGAGTCAATATTGTTGGGTTATCCCACATCGATTATGAAAGGAGTTAGTGATCGATTTATAAGTGTAAGGAAAAGGCTCATCATTTGAGCTAGTTTTTGGTATGAGAAAAGCTCAAGACCACCCAACAGACCCATCTTGCAAATACGAAGCTTGAAACTCGATTCAAACTCGATTGAATACTTTTATCATGTTCATAATCAACTTGAATAAAACTCAACATACTCGAGAGTCAATTCAAAGCATACGGTACTCAGCATACTCTAATTTTTTTTCTCGCTTGGCTCGAAATACTCGCACTCGCCCTTTTGTTTGTGTTTAAAAACATAGTAAAGGAGAAAGTGTAATTGCATAGTAAAAAGTGATATTATAAATGTATTTAACACTATCCGTTAGTTATGGCCACGGGCCGGAACCAGCCGGTTCCGGTTCATGAACCGGCGGTTCCGGTTTCAATTTTGGGGGAACCGGAACCTTAAGTAGCAGTTCCGATTCCGATTTTGAACCGGCGGTTCCGGGTCGGTTCCGGTTTTGAACCGCAACTCGGCAGCAACACGAGCTCGGTACGGCGGTCGGAGGTGGCGACGGGGCTGTGAGCTCGGCGGGCTGGGGGGTTCGGGCTTGGGTTTTGGCGACACGGCAGCGGCTGGGGAGTGGCTCACGGCGGCGGCAGGCCGGCGGTTCACGGGTCCGGCAGCAGCAGGGGGCGTCGGAGTTCGCGGGGGCTGGCGAGGGGCGACGCGACGCGGGACGAGCTCGGGCGGTCGAGGGGGTGACGGGCTGGTGGCTGAGGGGTGCTCGCGGGGTGGCTATGCGCGGCAACGGGTGGCTGCAGGCGGCGTCGGCTGAGAGGCGACGGGACGAGGGCGAGGGTGGAGCACGGGGCCGAGAGGGGCCGGAGGTCGTGGATCGCGGGGGTGAGGGCCGTGGGTCTCGGGCTGCACTGCGAGCGGCGGTGCGGCGTGGCGAAGGAGGTGGCGGTGGCCGGCGTCGCGGGTGAGAGGGGGAAGGAGGTCGGGCGTGAGTGGGGGGGGGGAGGGCGGGGGCGGTGAGTCAACGGCAAGAGAGAGAAGAGAAGAGAGAGGAGAGAGAGAAAGGGAGGAGAGAGAGAGTTGTGAGTGAGACAGTGAGAGGGAGATGATTGGTGGGTGGCTGATGTGAAGGGGTAGCCGGGTAGGTAGGCGTGACTCGTCACAGTCTGCTCCTTTTTTTTTTTTTTACTGTTCAGAACCGGCCCGTATGCCACGGGCCGATTTCGGATTGGAACCGCGGATCCAGTCAACGGACCGGTTCTGGGTTTGACCCGGGCCGGTTTCGAGTCCAAATCGGCCCGTGGCCATGACTACTATCCGTGACCAAAATAGAAAAAAAAAATTTGAAATACTCCATTAAGTTCGAGACTTTGATCTTGTAAAATATTTTTAGACTCAAACTCAACTCGAGCTACTCGAGCTTAAAAAAAAAAAAAAATCGAGCCAGTCACAAGTAAGCAATGAGTCGAGCACAAGTAACTCACGAATAACTTGACTCGGTTGGACCCTAATGTTACATAATTATCCGCGGTGCCTATGTTCAATTTTCTTATGTCCGATTGGACGAACTAGCAGCAGAAGAAGGTCAAGGTGTTCGGGTATCAACCCCTGTAAAAACCAAGAAGAAGAAGAAGAAGCCTTGTGGAGAGAGATGATCATGAGAGCGTGAACTCATCAAACAAGAACAAGCCACCTCTGGCCAACAGCAACAAGAACGAGAGATCATCGTCGGTTTCAACCTCCGAACCGCACAACGATGGATGGTCAAGCGAAGAAGCTCTTCGAGTGCCAATGCTGTGCTGAGACGTCCGCGAACTCACAGGCCTTGGGGGGTCACCAGGACGCCCACAAGAAGGAGAGGATGGGGAAGAAGAAGTTGCAGCTCCAATTTATTGTGCCATCTTCGATGCCGCTGATATTTACTTCATCTCCCGCGTGAAGTGAGATATAATGATGTGAGAGATACATGAATATCAAACCATCTCAATATCAATACCTTACTACTCTGTGCCTAAACTTTGTCCGTGTAGATTAGGTTGGGAGTTGTTACATGACGTGCAATCGAGTCTGAGTTGAATCAAGTAAAAACGGTACCGGACTCGGCTCGACTCAATTTGTAAACTCAACGCTTGGAACTCAATGGAGAGAGAATGACTTGCTATAAGTACTTGGCTTATCCATCCTTTTTATCAAGCTCAGGTCTAGTATTCTTTTTCTCATAGACAAAAATATGATGTGCGGAAGGGTAAATGAAGTAGGCTAAATTAAGTTTATGTTTATATCTAAGAAATAAACAAAATAAACAAAAGAAATGTAAATGGCCCAGTCTCTATGAATCGAACCGATCGTAACCGGTTCTGATTTTATGGAACTGGACCGACCGTAACAAAGCCCCAGGAACCGGACCATCCCGGTTGGACCGGATGACTCGATCGGTTTTAAGCGTATAGAATTCAGCACACACGCTAAGCTCGAATTACTGAAATTCACCCATTTTTGTTTATTTCTAAATAGTAAAGTAGAAATTGTACTTACTTAATAAAGAAAAGTAATGTTGCAAATATCTTTCATATTATATGCAATCAGAATAGGAAAAAACACCTAATAAAAAGTCAAATACTCGATCAGGCTCGCGACTTAATCGAGTAAAGTATCTTTATAGTGAGTTTGTTTCACCAAAAACTTTATGATAAAAGAAAACATTTTCCAAGAAAAACATTTCCACGAAAAATTAGCTCATCGTTTTTAGTCCATGCAAAAAGTTTATGTAAATAGATTAATTTTGCGTCGTTCGGACATCACAAAGTTTGGATTCAAAAAAAAAAAAAATCAAAAAGTCGGAAATAATTTCTCCTCGCGCCTGTGTAGGAGGCGATCAGTCGAGCACTAGTGGCTTGACTCGCTTGCGCTCCTATTATTACATGATGATCCACTGTGCCCGTGTGTTCCTATGTACGAAGAAACGACCCGGGTTCTAGGATACAATCTGTTGTTCTTCCAAACAGGAGGGAAAGCACTGATGGGCTGCTTTACTAGGAGGCTTAATCCATCCAAGCCCAAGTTAAATTGGTCTCTTACCTATAATGCTATATATCAAAGTCAGAATTTGCTTTTGTCTCGCTTTCTGTTAATTCCGAAATTATCCTTGCATCAAAAGGTCAAACTACCAATCATTCTCTCGTTCGTCAAGTTAACAGTGAATTAAAAAATTTGTTCTCTGAAAAGTTTAAGGCCTAGGACGGTTAAGGGATTTAATTAGCGGTAGCCCGAGTTTGTCACAACTCGACATTGTTTCGCGTGGGCTAAATCCCTAAAATGTGCACTTAGTTAATGGCTTTTTGTGGGTCTTCCTCTTCACAGGCTCATCCTTCGGTTCAGACAATATTTAGGATTAACATTCAGATATGAATTAGAGCATTAAACGTACATACTAAAAAAAGGGTAACGTTAGGTATTCTAAGATTAATATAGTCAGCATTTAAACAAGTCAACTCTAATCGACATCCATTAACAACTTAAAAATCACTTAGCGTGTAACAATAATCTTCGTGCTTCATACTATAATCTTATTTGGTGCTGATTATAATGATCTTCACAACCCGTTTTGGTTGGCACCCCTTGTTGATTCGACATTGGACCCTGACCTGAAATCACACTCTTTCTTTTCTTTCCCTGTTTATAAGCGTGCATTAGAAATTTGTTCACCGTTTTCCTGGCGTCAATTATTGGATTGAACTTAGGAAAATATAAGACCGTACACCATCCGGGGGAAAGCGTGTAAAGGAAATTCCCCACACGGCATCATTGATTTGAAGGTTGTTTTATCGTTTTGCCAAAAATTACCGACGAAAAACATTTCAAACTGTGAAAAGAAAAAAAAAATGTGGATCACAATGAAAATCGACAAATGATGCGAAGGGGTGATTTATTGATTCTGACGCAGCAAGAAAGCAAACTCGGAACAACTCCAAGGAACTCAAAAGTTTTGATTCAATATTGATACTGTGATACCCCTCAGTTACAGAGATGGACGTCCTATATAGCGATAGGACTCCTTTTGGAAATCAAATAAGTAAAGATAACATCAAATAAACTGAATCTAATCTAATCAAACAGAATATTTAAAATTAAAGATAATTACGAATTTCCTAAATCAGAAAAACTGTCGAGATTTTCGGCGATTCTGACGATCACGTAATTCTAAATAATTGCACGCCAACTGTTCTACATCAGATTCTTAGACAGGAAACGCGATTTGACGAGAAAATTAAGAGTACGAGAATTGGAGGTCATCGTGGCTAGGCATGTAAAGAGCACTGGAATGTAAATATAACATGAAGATAAAATTGAATAGCACGGCTGGTCTCGAGATTGCCGGCTCCACAACTTGGATAACTTGCTTTGTTTCTAATCTTTCGCCAAATGACTTCAGTATTGACTCTCTTGTCGGCTGAACAGAGCCTCATTCCCCAACAACTCTCACCTCAGGACTAAGTAACTTTCCTTCGCTGTTGTTGTCGGCAATCGCTTAACTGTCCTGTCCACCGTCGATATTTACCGACTGACAGCTCCCGGCGCTTAGCAAATTGTACTCGGCCTCTCCTAATCCGAGTCGTCGGGTCGGAACCTGGGCATTTTTTGTTTGTGTCAGTCCACAACTACTACTATCTTAAATCAATGGTACATAAAAACCGGTCGCGTAAATTGTTTTATACCAATGGATTATGTTATGGTTATGCTTAAATTTAAGTAGTCCTTTTTGACGTGGGGCTAGCTTTAAATTTTACAACACCTCGGGTAGATTGGACATATATTGTCGCGTGAAGATGATGAGAGGATTTCAGGATAGCAAATGATACTAAAGTTTCATTTATTTCGCGAAAAATAAAGTAAAAAATATTTTCTTAAAAATGATCGAATTGTGTTGCTTGAATTAATTAGCCAATGAAAAATTTTCTCATTATCGACAACAATTTATGTCTCAACAATTTCCGGGGACGATGAAAATATTTTTCGTTATTTCATTTTTGTATGCGTTATAAGCGGTCATTTCTAAGAAAATATTTTTCAAATCATTCATTTTTCGAAAACAAAAGGAGCTTTAGTATTATCGTGAATGAATGATATGGTTGACCTATGGAAAAGTAACCAAAAAAGTCATGAACATATTGAATCGGTACCAATTCAATCCTAAACCTTTTAAATTAGATCAATTTAGTCCTAAACTTTCTCATATTAGTACAAGTTCAGTCCATTCGGACAATTTAGCCTGCAAATTGTTGACATGAACACCAGACGTCCTACGCATGGCCGGCGTTGATGTGGATGTTTTTTTTTTTGTTTCCCTTTTCTTTTCTCCGGCCAAAGAGATTGGAAAAAAAAGAGAAAGGAAATAAAAGGAAATAAAATCAAAAATTTATTTAAAAATATATAAAACTATCCACGTCAGCATCGGCCATGCCACGTAAGACGCCCCGCGTTCATGTTAGCGACTTTCGACCTAAATTGGCCGGATTGACTGAATAAGTACAAATGTGAAAATGTTGATGATTAAATTGATCCAATTGGCCAATAGGCGTGCGGCCCTACCGGTAAAGGGATTAGGGGGTGGGGACGCTAGTATCATAGGTGGGGGGTTCAACTCCCGCGCTCTGCAAAGAGGCAGAGTCAAAAGTCAGAGAGATGAGAGTTAGAAATAGTGTAGACCACAAAAAAAATAAAATTGATTCAATTGAAAGACTTAAGACTAAATTGATATCAAAACACAATAGGTTTAAAACTTTTCCCGTACTTTTCCCTTTTATTAATCACGTTGATAAGAGGCGATTATGATACAATCACTACGTTGAGATCATTTTTTTTGTTAAGTGTGTTATCAGTAAGGAAATAATACAATTCAAGCTGTTTTATAGATAATCTCACCATGCAATAATAAGAAGATACGATAAAATTAGCACGTATATATGGGTTTAACATTGTAGAGGCTTTTTAAACCTAAAACACGCTGCGAGGTTCTTCTAGATTGTAAATACAAATAATCAATGCACCAGACATGTAATTAATTTTTGTTGGCAGGAGTCAAGGCATTGGGTAGGTACGTATGTTTGGCGACATTCGTAAATGCAAGCAACAATCAAAACTCAATTCTAAAATGACGTCAAAGTTAATTTTGCCGCAATTTATTTCCTGTTCATGGCCCCTAATTCGTCAAAAACTCCATGCACTGTTCGTAATTCGACTTGCCCGGGAGGGAGGATTTTATCCATCGGCGAAATTTATACATTTTGTCGTATACAGTTGATCTCTCGATTTCAAGAGAATTTTTATTTTTCTAACAATTCCCATAAACGCCTCGAGGCAGAAGAGATGGAGTCAATGAAAATGATCATCATCTCAACCTAACTCAACCCAACCCAACCCAATCGGTTCTTGTGTGAGGAGGATGAAACGTCCTAATCGGAGCTTAATCCACGAAGCTTTTGTGTCACCCCACCACCAGATCATCATAAGTTTGTGGACTAGAGCATAGGAAACGTCACAACAACAAAGATTATTGCGTCATCATAGATCGACATTATATATATAGAGCTTATATTTAATTGGTGAAAAAATAGGTAATGATGTCTGATAATCACAATCAAGATCAATGGGTTGCGTTAACGGATGAGATTTCATCGTCAGTCCACCGCATTGATTTGGCCTTTTGATTGGAAGGCGGAAGCTCATCGTCCAATCCAATCAACCTGTGTCTTGTCATTGCGGATTCCTAATTTTACCCCGCCGGTGATTTGAAACTCCGTATTTGTTGGTTGGGCCCCGCCGCCGGTGAGTTGCACTCTCCTCCATGCGCCTCGGTGTGCAATGCGCATCTCCGTGATGAGGTTAGAGGCGGGCTGGCGGCAGCGCCGCACCACATGAAATGAAACTTTATTATTCAGAAGAAAGTCTCCAAAAGTCCGAAATTAAGTTTCATGCGATAAATTTAACCCGATTTTTTTTTTTGTGACGTATGATATATTTACCTCCGTCTTAATTCAGATGATTTTTCGGCCATAATGACGTGGATCTTATTGCACTTAAGCCACGTGAGCGCCACGCCAACACTATTTGCCTTCTGTCATCCATATAGGTAAATTTCTAATGGTGCTCGTTAACGGAATTTTGATGAAGACTAAATGTGCTACATAAGTACAAATTTGTGATTTTTTGGGTTTTTTTTTTTTTTTATGACTTTTTCACTTATTCTTTTTGTGGGGCAATGCCGTTTGATTACGTCGTCATGATTTTTCCTCTGATGGTTGTAAAGCAGTTTTCCACGTGAGAATTTTATATTACAACATAAAATCAGCTAATTACAAAAATAAACTCAACATGATTTATTATCCCCAAAGCAAAGAAATTTTATTTTCGCTATAATAAGATTTTATTTATCTTTGGATTTAATTAACGAAGGGAAATTTCGACCAAAAAAAGCCACGAATGTCTTGAATTTGAGAATAACCTGCATTTTCTTATTTTTTGTAGCGAAATCGACCCCGAAAAAATAACGGACTAGAAGTATTACAGTTCACGAGTGAAAAATATCACGGCGCAAAAAAAAAAAAAAAATTGTACAATGACAAACACTGTTAAAAGAGGTGTTAAATAAATGTTTATTACTGGTGCAACCAAACATTGTTTTTATCTACAATACGTTTAAATAAACTCGAAACGAGTTAAATGACTTTATCATTCTATAAATATAGACAAAAATAAATGGAATGTTTTGCTTCTAAAGATTTAACTCTTTCGAGTAATATTTTACGATATTCAAAAGCCGTCATTTATTTTCAACGGAACATTAAAAACTTTACCAAATGGATGATAATGATCCATATAGGGTCATATGTATTCTTATAGTATTATTAATTTGGAAAAAAAAAAGGCAGTAAATAACTTTTCTTTATAAAAAGATCAAAACAGACGAGCTGAGAATCAATGCTCTCTGGTATGGAAGACTAATTGAGATATGCGTAAGATTAAT
This sequence comes from Lenwebbia sp. NSW1173648, assembly GCA_029784005.1. Classification (NCBI taxonomy): domain Eukaryota; kingdom Viridiplantae; phylum Streptophyta; class Magnoliopsida; order Myrtales; family Myrtaceae; genus Lenwebbia; species Lenwebbia sp. NSW1173648. The sequence continues at coordinate 8,331,555 of JARCGZ010000011.1, forward strand.
TCTTCTTCTCAATAAATCCAAAGCTATTGCGATTAAAAAAAAAAAGGTAGTTGACGATTAAAATATATTTTTAGGCTACCATTCATGTTCAAATTTTTAGAGGAGAAAATTGCATTCGGCGTAGCGAAAATTTGATCTCAAATTCATTACAAAAAATTAATTTCACTAAAGCTCTCTTTGTTTCACGAAGACCCAACGATTTGGAAAATATTTTCATAAAAATTCGTTTGTATCGGACAAAATAGTTAGTTATTGAAAAAAGTTTTTATCATGGACAATCATTTATTTTTAAACATTGTCGTTGCTGGTGTAAATATTTTTCGTTTATTTTTTTTTATATAAATGATACAAAGGATTATTTTTAAAAAATATTTTTTAAATTATGTATTTTTTGCGAAACAAACGGCGTGTGAATCTATATAAACATTTTTGCCATCAAGGTTCGATATCATGGAAGGATCACACCACGTGCGAGGCGCGTGCAGCAAGCACCTCACGTTGGCGTAGTACGCACAGGGGCGTAAGGTAATGTCCCCAACTACCACAACCATCAGCTCCGGGAGATTTTGAAAGAGAAAATTTGAACCCGAAAAAAATGAAAAAGAAAAACAAAAAACAAACAAACAAACAAACATTTTAACACCTAATTTCCCCTCCAAATTCTCGCTCCTCTCTGTCTCTTTCCTCTCTCTCTCTCTCTCTCTCTATCTCTCCAGCGAGCTCTTGCTCGGAGAGATCTTCGTGGTGTTGTTCCTCTCTCTCTCCGTCCTCTTGTCCCCTACGGTTTCCCCTGTTCCGCCCACACTTCCGTCCGAAGCGGCACGCTCCTCCGCGGCTGGACTGGAAATGGGGGACGACCGGTGTATTTCATGCCGATTCTGCAGTCGCCGGACCGATTTCTAGGGTTTTTGGAGGCCGCCCCGCGAGAATGCCTGCTCACAAGTCGAAGTCGGGGAAGCACGATGCGGCGAAGCAGATCCGGCGGGACCCTTACGAGGTTCTCGGCGTCGCCAGGAACTCCACGGATCAGGAAATCAAGAGCGCTTACCGTAGGATGGCTCTCAAGTACGTTAATGGCCTTCTCTGTCGTGTTTTCCTTTCCCTTTCTTAGTTCTTTAGATTCGTGTTGCTCCGGGGATTTGTTCTTATTGAGTTGAATTCTCGTGGTTGTGGTTGGATTTGCCTTCCTAGTGACTGAATGAGTCACTGTTCAAGGGTTGGCGATTGACAACTATGCCTGTTTGTAGATGCGGACCTGCCATTAGTGGCCTCTCATTGGTTTTTGGAGCCAGTTCTATTAACATCTGAGATTATCAAATGCTAGAACTGGTCTAGTTTGTATCGACCATAAGGCTCTTTATTTGAGTTGTGCGTGTAGCCAGTGGAGTCGAGTAACCTTGTGCCGATGCGTATATACTATGTGCGGTGAATTCTAAGGGGGCAGATCTTGTCTAGTTCTATAGTACGACGAGCTTGTGTCGAAAAGCCGAGTTTGATTTATACTGGAAAGAGCTGAGCTTCAGGAAGATATAGTGAAGCTGGTGTGGAACATCTATCAGAGAGCATTCCGGGCTTTATTTCTTGATTACGGCGATTGGTCAGCAGTTATGCTTCACTTGTCTGGTTTTAGTGTTAGCTTCACTTGTTTTCTGTTTGTCCTGTATAAGAAGAACGTGAAGGCACATTCAGGTAGTTTATTTGATCTTGATGAGGAAGTACCTTGAGCTGAAGTTTGCTACAGTCAGTACCAGGACGAAGAATTTGACCAAAACTTAGTCCAGCTCCTTATCTTGATTTTCTGGGTTTATACCTGATCAGAGCAACTTCACAACGATTGTCTGCTAAGGACTTGATGCTTTCATCCATGCATTAGACAGATATTCCGTGAGTCTAATAGCCTGACATTTAACCACATGATTATCTTCCATCCACCTGCTGAAAATTGGGTTATATCTGGAGATATTTTAGCCTACTACGGGAGATTGATTTGGTGAATTGACTCCATGATTGAGCTACTTTGAAAGTGAAATGCTAGTTTTTTGTTTTTGTTTTTTGCAATGTCAAGGAATTCCACCTGAGGTTAGTAGACCCTGAGTTCATGAGATACCTGCTAATATCAGCGAGTACGTAAGACATGAGCCTAAGTTCGGACGTTTGCATTTGGTGGTGTTGAGAATAAAACCCGTAGTGTATGCCTAATCCACGCACACAAGTTCGTTGCTGTACCAATAAGCCAATCCCAGAGGGTTATGCTATTTGTTCATTGTGAGAAGAAACGAAGAGATTGGTATCGTATAAGGAGATGCCTATATGGATCAATAGACTCAATCTTGTATGATCTCTGAAGCTTAATCAATCATCTTGAGCAGAATGTTCTCTGTGAAATTGAGGCGGTAGTAAGTTATGATTATTTGGTTTCATGAAATTAGTGAAGACATGAGAACGGGATGTGATGGACATAAAATAATCTCGGAATCTACATCTTGACGTCTTTACAAACTTGGTTGATTGTATACCATTGCTAATAGGCAATTGGTTGCTAGTGGCTGGAGTATGTTGAATTGGGATATTGGCTGGCTATATGTGAACCATGTGGTGGTGATGATCTGCTTCTTGAATTTAATGTCTTTGACATCCCATACTTTCTTATGTTGCTTGTTTCATAGGAGATGGTTTTGACTAGCTCTATTGTAGTGTGAAAGCTTCTACTACGCGACGGAGCTGCTTGGAACACGTTTGTGACAAAAGAGCATGCTAAAGAAGTTTCTGTTTCCTTTTCCATTTTGTCTTGAGATGATTCTTCAATATTTTCTCGATGTTGGCGATAGTGCTTAATTTCAAATAGATGATTGCAATTTTAGGTATCATCCTGACAAGAATTCAAATGATCCTAAAGCTGCCGATATGTTTAAAGAGGTTACATTTTCGCATAACATCCTGTCTGATCCTGACAAAAGGCGCCAATATGACACTGCTGGTTTTGAGGTAAGATAAGCTTACCAGAATTTCTCCTGATATTTTGTGTTGTTTGATGCCGCTGAGATATTGCTGTCGTGTTTGTAGGCTGTTGAATCAGAAAGTCAAGAGCTAGAATTAGACCTTTCAAGCTTGGGAGCTGTGAATACCATGTTTGCTGCATTGTTCAGGTAATGTTCTACCAAGTATATCACTGGATGATCCTCATCATTCATGAGCTATACGATGTATAAATAAGTAACATTTCTGATTATAATCTATGTTTGGGCTTTTAGTAAACTTGGTGTACCGATTAAGACAACTGTATCTGCAACTGTTCTGGAGGAAGCTCTCAATGGCATGGTTACCAGTCGTCCACTTCTACTTGGGAAACCTATTTCTAAGAAAGTGAGGTGCTTTTTTAAACGTATAATTTTGTATTTGCTTGTGTTATGATGCTCATGTGTATGTTCTGTGAACAAACAGGTTGAAAAGCAATGTGCTCACTTCTATTCTGTCACAATAACAGAGGAGGAAGCCCGATCTGGATTTGTATGTCGAGTGCAATCATCTGACAAAAGCAAATTCAAGGTCCATTCATCTCACACTTAGTTGCATAGACCGTGTGATTTTTTCCAAGTAGGCAATGAAAAGTTCACTAATACTGTGAAGAAGGCAATTGCTTGCATGTTTGTTCTTATTGCCAGTCTCTGTTTGTATGGTCACTGAATAGTGAATCCCTTCAATTTTGCTGACTGTATGTTTTTTCCAAGGGAAGTAAACGTCAGACATTAACACCCTGTGACGAGCTTAAAATTCTGGATAGCTGTGTAGCTATATGCTGAAGTTTTACTCATTGAATATCATATTCTAGTGGGAATTATGCTTGTCTTGTATAAATGAACTGACAGGCTACAATTAGCATCTCTCTTAAAAATGAGTTAAGTATCCCCATTTTCTTTAATCTGTCAGAATGCTAAAATGAGTTGTTGGACCAATTAACTTACTGAACTTTCAAGCTTCTAATAGCTTATCTTCTTTTGTTTATGTGTCCTATCAGTTGACATGTTAATGAACACAGAGCTGCTTTCATTGTCCATGCATTTTCAAATATTTCCTCAACACTATCAGCATTTATTGAACATGAAAGAGTCTGGATATCGAGTATTTTAGTGTCTAATGCATCTTAGTCAATTGGGTGACTTTGGTGGAAATATTTGTCCCCTGCTGAATCTTATAACTGCTTTTTTTCATCCACTACCTTCACTATGACTCTATATTATGAGACTATTTCTCAATCACCTGGAGTTTTGGCATGTTATGCCTTTGTTTTTTGTCATCATGATTTTTCGTTTTCAGTAGTCATTTCTCATTTGATTTTGGTGGGCATCGTCCTTCAGTTGATTTTGCTAAAAAAAATTCAAAGGATTGTATAGCTACTAACAAACTACCTTCTTATCCTATTTGGTTGGTTTGTTGCAGTTGTTGTACTTCGATCAGGAAGTTAATGGTGGATTGAGCCTCGCCCTACAGGTATCACCCTATTGTTTTTTTCTTAATCAACTCTTTTGTGCTGTAGCTTCATTAGTTGCTACTTTTTTGTGTAGAATATTATGTTTATGTGATCAAGTACTTTAAACCTTGTCATTCTTGTGCAGGAGGATGGTGCGAAAACTGGAAAAACAACATCTGCTGGAATGTTTTTTCTCGGCTTTCCGGTTTATCGGTTGGATCAGACAGTCAATTCGGTGAGCTAATGATTTAAATAAAAAGAGCCCTAGTCAGTCCCAATTTTAAATCTGCTTCAGTGCTTAGGATTCTTATTTTGGATCGCTGTAGATGACTGCTGCCAAGGATCCAGACGCCGCCTTCTTCAAAAAGTTGGATGGATTTCAGCCATGTGAATTAACTGAACTGAAGGCTGGCACGCATGTATTTGCTGTTTACGGTTGGTTCTTTTTATACTTTCTTTCAGCTTATTCTCAATTGAGTTTGCAGTAGGAAGGATTTCAGTGGCATCTGTAAGTGTTAGTTGATCTTCTTTTTCATGGCATTAGGTGACAACTTCTTCAAAAGTGCAAGCTACACAATTGAAGCTCTTTGTGCGGCACCTTTTATAGAAGAGAAGGAACATCTTAGAGCTGTGGAAGCTCAAATTTTGACAAAAAGGGCCGAGTTGTCAAAGTTTGAAACTGAATACAGAGAGGTTTTCATGTTAATTTAACCAAGCATCATTTTCTTCGTTACAACGTTGTTTCATGATTCTAATGAAGGCTATTGACAGGTGCTGGCACAATTCACAGAGATGACTAGTAGATATGCACAAGAAATGCAAGCAGTGAGTGTCGATAGCAGAAGCTGAGCACTTAATAGTTGTCTTTTTTCTTTCACCCATGTGCTCAGTGACGTGCTTCAATTTTCTCGACTAATTCTCTATGTTAAATTTGCAGATTGATGAGCTTCTAAAGCAGAGAAATGAAATTCACGCCTCTTACACAACTTGTCCACCCTTGAAGCGAAGTATAAGTAAAAGCAAGAGTAGAGGATCTTCTAAGGAGGCTAGAGAAGAAAGCCAAGTGAGAGAGAAGAAGACCACGGCAAGGGAGAGACCTAGGAAGAAGAAATGGTACAATATTCATCTAAAGGTTGAAAAGAGGAAGGCTTGTTAGAGGGTAAGAGTTATTAGTCGATGATTTTATTGCATAACCGCAGGAGATAATGAGCTCGAGGGAGCTATATTTGCAATAATGGATGGGCAACTTAAGTCTTCATATTCTTGTTCAACAAAATACTACCTGGTGGTGTATTCACGCGGGCTAAAAGAAATTTGCTTGTTGGCTGAGATGTCAATGATGCTGTGGAGGTTATGGTTCTGCTAAAAACTTTAGTCTACCAGTTAAAAGGCGACAACAGCTCATTGTTAGTGTAAAGTTCCTCCCCTTTCCTTCATTCATTCCCTTGATCTCTTGTTATCAGTATTTGAGCTGATAACACCTGTATATCGCTCAACTATTCTTGAAGCTTCTTCAATTTGGACAAGTGGATTCTCTTTACGGACTCTTGGTGTCCCGGTGATGTGTTTGCATACATTTATCTCTCTATCCTCTCATTATATCCTGGAAGTTCCTCTTGCAATGTTGTCTCATGTTCTGAAACTGGATGGCTGTTTTGTCGCGGCTATTGATGGAACTGCATTTTAAGTGCTGAAGGCTCAGAAACAGGCAATAGTAGTAAGAAGCAGCTTGACTTGCTATTAAATGATGTGTGCTTTTAAATTCCCAAGGAGCAGTTGCTCGGAAAAATTGGATAGCAAAATACATTTTAATAATCGAAAGCTTTTGTTTGAGGGATCGTGGAAAGGGCTTAAGATATGACTTGGCCGCCTGTCTCCTGCCCAAATGAAACAATTCTAGTTTTGGTTTTTTGGTTTCTGATGGTCGTATCCTTATGAGTTTTGAGAAGGTGAAAGACGGTCCAAGAGCTACTCATGCATTGTTCTCGGTCTGATAAATTTTTTACACCGACGATGATGTGCCAATTTATCCACAAACGGTCCCATTTAATTACACGTTTTGACTTATTTTTCTAAATCACATTGTTTCCCGCACATAATTTCCTTAAAAATATAATTGTTTCAGGAAAAAAAAAAAAAAAGTCAGACTGGCGGCTGTTGTTAAAATTTCACTGCAGGAAAATAATTTGGATCTCTTCTTTCTGGTAAAATGGGTCAATCTATTTAATCATGATCGAATCGAATCCACCGTTTTGATGAATTTGAAAACATATCATTCCAGAAAAATTTCCTCAAACAAATGTTATATATATTTTTATGGTCGGAAAACGAATGATTTTAATATAGCCAAGAGCATTTTTCAATTTTTCTTCTTGCACTTTTTGCATTGGGGATTACGATGCAGATATTTTTGTTTCATTGCCAAAGTGCCCATATAAAGGTAGTATGTTGCATGAACAATTCGTTCATGTTTGAAAATTGAACGGTTAATAATCCGTCGTTAAACATTTAATTGATTATTACAATTAGATCTCCTTATATTTTTTTCCTTTTGATTCTTTAGAGAGTCTATTACATAAATTAAAAAAGAAGGAGAAAAAACCTTGAGAATACAAGTTTCAAAAGTATCTTGTGGTTAAAAAGGGATCTAATATGCAAGAAGATTTGAAAGTGATAAAAGAAATCAATTACGAGGGGACGTGTATGCCCCAGGTATTGCGGCAGCAACGCTGATACTCTATAGTTGATATTTAACTCTAAAGGAGTTGTTTGCTTGCGCATCAATTCATAAACTAGATATAGATCAGAGAATGGCCTTTCAGCTACTTTCTTTCCAAATGGTGATCTAAGATGGTATATTACTAGACCATCAATTCTGTTTTTTTTTTTTTCTTTTTTTCCTTCTTCTGAAGACTGATGCTGCCATGGCGAAAATAGCAAGAAAGCTGTATTAATTCAAGGAAAATGGAGGAAAAAAGAGAGCCCATGATCGGGCAGCATCTGCGAGGGTACCATCATTGGTGTAATAGTTAAAGAACATTTGCCATTCATCTCATCAACATTGGTGTTTGCTTTGCTTTTATGTCCTCATCACACGTTACTAAAATACTCGTACATCCATCAAACCTTTTCAGCTTTCAAGTCTTGAGCGAGTTGAAAGCATCGCATCTGTGCCTCACCTCTCCCTTCCTCCCCGTCTTCACCTGATACACGCTCACTTTCTCGATGGCGCGAGCAAACGCCTGGAAGAACGCCGTCTGGTTCGCTGCGTACAGGTCCACGTACGGCTTCGTCCTCTTGTCCACCGCCATCGCTTGATCCGAGGCAAGCAGCCCCAGCCCTTTCTGGAGGTTCTGGTAGTACATGTTGTCGAACTTGTTCGGGGTCATCACGTCGTTGAATGCCGACATCGTGGGATCCTTCGTGTAGTTCTCGCACAGCTTCCTCAGCCCTTCCGCGTACTTGGGGTAGAGCGTGGGGTCGTAGTCCGATTTCTTGCTGAAATTGAACAGCCTCTGGCTGAACTCCTTGCAGTGCGTGAAGCCGATCGTGTGCGCCCCGCTCAGAGCCACCATCTCTTGCATGTTGAGCCCCCGCGACTGGAAGATCTTGATGATTTGATTCAGGGGCATCGTCGGCTTCGCCATGGCGGCCTCAGCTTCGGATGCTTTCGAGATGAAGCCGTCCTTGCGGCCCAAGCGGACGTTGTAGTAGGGGCCACCGACCATGGTCACGAGGTCGCGGGCCGCGAGGGCGAGGATATCTGCGCACGAGACGACCCCGGGGCATTGGAGCTCGAGAGCGGTTTTGGCACGCGTGACGACCTCGAAACCGTCACCGGGGAGGGAGAGGTTGATCTCGGCATCGCGCTCGGCGGTGTTGAATGAGTTGGAGGAGACGAGGATGGAGGCATCACAACCATTTACCTGTCGGGATAATTCAGTTTCACCTTGTTTGGTAATACGAAGACAAAGTCTTATGTTATGTAGAAACACATCCTTAATTTTTCAAGATCATATTTCTATTGGAGTGCAAATTTCCCGCGACAAATTAATAGTCGCATTTTGTGCATATGCTATCAAGATTGTTTTCTCCATGCATCATTACGTTGGCAAAGCATCAATGTATTTCCTCAATTAAGATGAATCTAAATTGGACCGAAAAACTCAGAAAACCTTAACATGTAAGATACAAGCACAATCGAATCGATATACACTCGTCAACATGATTTTACATATTAGTTTTGTATACAAACAAGAGGATCAAAGTTTGAGATAATGGAACATTCATTAACTATACTTACCATGCAATCATGGAAGAAGAGGCGGAGGGTGGCGGAGGCGGTGGTGGAGGAGGCGATCTGCTTGTCGGTGACGACTTGTCGGATGATGTCTTGGAGACCGGGGCATGTCTTCTTGTAGTAGTCGACCGTGAGCTTTGATTCTGAGGCTGCAATGTTGAAGAAAACAAGGAAGAGGAGGAGGTAAAAGGGTGTCATTTCTTTGTGCTTTGTTCAGAGAGAGAGAGAGAGAGAGAGAGAGAGAGAGAGAGAGAGAGAGAAAGAGATTATAAAAAGGAAAACCTCTTTCTTTTTGGTTTGAAGAAAAAAAAAAAAAAACTGGCATGGAGTTGATTTTACAGGCTGCATGCATTGTGGAAGAGAGTGATTGAAGGAGGGACTCACATTCACACCCACATGGAGAGAGAGAGAGAAGAAGAGTTTTTTGTGTTCAATAGAGGTTAGTGAGATTAGGGGATGTTTGTCTGTTATAATTACTAAATAAAACATAAGAGAGAGAGAGAGAGAGAGAGAGAGAGAGAGAGAGAAAGGAAGGATCCTCTCCATTATTAGACAACTTAAAATGAATTAAGAAGAGTCTCTCACGACAATTTTTCTCCTTGAACATGATCAGATTACCAGTGTTTTCAATCCCCATCATGACCTAATCGAGGACATTGATAAAGGAGACCAATTGGAGGTCCCCAACCTTAATTCGAGGTCGTGGGCCTCTACTTGCCTAAATGTAAGAGTTACGTCGGAGAATTGACTAAGAAAAAAAAGTGAATAAGGATTTCGGAATTTTTGTGATCACTTTCACAAAAGATAGGATTATTTTCGTTAACTTAAAATAACTGGAGGTTGTCTTACCTCTTTAACTATGGAGGAATCTCATTCTAAGAGGAAGCATCAATGTTAGGTGAATGAGACTTATCTAAAACAAAGGTGAATGAGGTTCCTTATTCTATTCTCCCTCAATTATGGAATTGCAAGATCTCAAGGCTCTGTTTGGGATTTGGCAATTGAAAGATGAGGGTTGAAAATGGGTAGAAGTTACAAAATTTTCCTTCCATCTCCTTTCCACATAAAGAAAAATGTAACGCTTGCATTGAAGGACAAAAAACATTTCTTTAGAACACTTCAAGCAACCCACTTCAACTTCCAAGCGCATTTCATCTTCTTTTTGTCCTGGTTCTACTGTGGAATGAACGAGAAAAGTATTTTTCCATTTCGAAAGGCTATAATACAACATAGTATGGTTGGCAGTGGACTCACTACAAACGTGCGCGGGGTGTTTTATCACAAGTTGTTCAGCCCTTAGAACAAAAACTTGGGGTATAACCAGCAACTGAATTTCGTGCGAGATTTCATTGGTACTATGATTCGGACATTGTCGGTGATCGCACGTTACATTGAGATGCATAACAGTTCGGTTCATTCACACAAATTGAAAATGTCTAATCCTTTAGGTCAAGTGCATATTGTGAAATTCACTAGATCATATTGAAAGGTTGCGATCGAGATTTTATCGGCTTACATGAGCTAAGCCGATGTAACAAGAGATTGGCTAAATATCATATGCTAGAGTCGTTGTGTAGAGCTGTTAAAATTGATGTAGAATATAATAAGAGATTGGCTAATATCAGATGCTAGAGTCGTTGTGCAAAGCTGTTAAAAGTTAAAACTCATGTACAATATGAAGTTACAAAGTTTCACTAAAAGCTGAGTATATGTTTCGAAAGGCTAAATAAGTGCATTCAAATTTCAAGAAAAAAATCTAATTAATACATCATTTTGTTGATTAATTTTGCATATGACTTTTAATTGGGAAAATTCTCCAAAAAATATTAAATCTATTGTACGGCGGCCAATTCATTCCTAAACCTTTCAATTGTGCAACTCAGCCCTAAACCTTTTGACAATTTGCCGATTGAGTTCTAAAATTTTTAATTGTGCTAATTTAGCCTTAGACCTTTTGACGGTTTGCCAAATTGATCCTTTCGACTAGTTTTGGCCATAAATTGCTTATGTGGATGTCTAATCAGCACTGACAATCTTGCGCAGCACAAACGGTGCTGACGTGAGAATTTTTTTTAAATTTTTTTCCATTTCTTTTATTTCCTTTTTTCTTTTTTCCCTTTTTGCCTCCGCCGGCCATTGTCGGACCGCCCTCGCCCGAGACTGGCAAGGGCGACCCTTGCCCAGGTGAGAGCAGCTGTCGCTTGAGGCCGGCGGAGGGAAAAGGAAAAAAAGAAAAAGGAAAAATAAAAAGAAAAGGAAAAATGAAAAAAAAAATTTGAAAAAATTATCTACGTCAGCGATTTCAGGCCAAAATTGGTTAAAATGACTAAATTGGAAAATAAAAAAGGTTTAGGACAATTTTAGCACAATTGAAAGGGCTAAATTGTCAGAATAAAAAGGTTTATGACTAAATTAAAATATCGTCAAAAGGTTTAGGATTGAATTGGCACAACAGAAAAGTTTGGTTTAGAACTTTTTGAATATTTTTTTCAATCAATTTTTACTGGGCTAATACTTAGGTGGCCACATAACAACAATGTGTTTGTTGCATTTTTGTGGCTAAACTAATTCCCTTCAATGGTAGTCTAGTGTAGGTTTATGTCGAGAAAAATACGGCGGTACATCTTTCAAGGAACACGGACAAGTCCTTTCAACTCGTCATTTTCGTAAATTCTCAATTTTCGTTGACTCATATCGAAGTTCATTTATTTTTTCGCTCAAAACACTTCTCAATACGATTAAAACTCGAGAGTCTTTAAAACATAAATCCAATGAAAGGGCATCCAAACATAAAAGATCCTATAAAGGTTGAGGGGAATGGATCACCCAAGAGGAATGAAGACAATTCGAACGCCGGGCCTTCGTGGCCCAATCAACAACTTTATTTACGGATCGGTGACAGTGGGCCAAGGAGAGGTGATGAAAATGGGCCAAAGAGAGTTGGGCTTCCTCGATCAGGGCCTTCATCTCCCATCTTACTTGTGTCGTCTTCAACACCGCGTTAATCATCCCTTCACAGTCAGACTCGAGCTCCAACATAATCTCTCTACTCGGTTGAGAACGTTTCAACGCTTCAAGCAGGGCTATGGCTTCCATCTGAAGCGCCTACGATGCTGGAACCTTTGTAGCAAAGCCATATAGTAAAGCTTCTGTTTCGTCGCGAAGGATTCACGAAATTGCTCCAACTGTTTCAACTTCAAAAAAGGCTTTGTCGACATTGATTTTCAAGGTACACAGCTTCAGTGGGTTCCAATTCTTTGTTGATTGGGGCTTTTCTATGTAAAGTTTCAACCTTTAGTGATTTCACTTGTTGAAATTGCTGAGCATTGTCCTCGCCGACTCAATTAGGATTTTCGGATTTGGGGGGTTGTCTTCGAAACACAAAATTATTCCTCGCTATCTATATACACGTTAAAAGGGCAGCAATTTCCTCAAAGATAAGTAAATTATCTGGCTATTCGATTCAATCTTAGAGCTACGCCTCCATACGCGTTAGATCTTGACGTAATATTTGGATGTTTACTGTAGGATCTGTCCATACCACGCTCGTCCATGCAAAAAGCAAGAACACTTGTTCATCTGATTCCGCTTCTTGATCACAAATGGGCATGCTGGCCGAGGTATAATTTTCCTCCTGTAAAGATTTTCTGTTATAGGGAGTACATTCTGACATAGGCTCCATAGAAATATCTTAACTCTAGAGGGGTTGTAAAATAAGACCCCAATTAGAAGAGAAATTTCAAAAAATAAAGGGGGGGGGCAACCCACTTAAGCCCACATAAAGCTTTAAGAAGTTTCTTATTCTTCTTCAAGCACCGTGAACTTGAGAAGAGAGAGAGAGAGAGAGAGAGAGAGAGAGAGAGAGAGAGAGAGAGAGAGAGAGAAACAAGAAAGGGAAAGAGCTCAACTGAGAAAGGAGAGAGAAATTGCGGTGGTTGGTTGGAGAGCGTCGATTGATGTCGGAGTATGCCTTTTTGCATGCGATTGGTAAGAGTTCTCGCTGTCTTTATCTCTTTAAAGTCAGGTTTTTGTTCTTGGAGTAAAAAACGACCCTAGACTTGTTATCTTCTCAATTGACGCTTTGGCTAAGTTCGAGTTGTCTAATAATGATAATTAGGTTCCTCACATCCCTAGGAACTTGTAGGATTTTACGAATGATTTAGACTTCCCATTCGAGAGAAATCAATTTTCCAAAATTCTAGGGTCGTGCTGATCAGGAACTCGACCAGCAATGTTCGGTCTCGAATTTCGTCGATTGTCGGCTAGATTTTGGGTTGGCCAAACTTAGGGATTTCTAGTACTTCGAAAAAGCTTTTTTTTCATAGTAAGCTCGCTTAAATGGAGTTTGGTGGAGAGAGTTATGGCATGATCAAGTCGGCACGTCGAAGTCATTTTACTACGGGAGATCTTTTCGTTGGTACGTCGAAGTCATTTTGTTGCGGAATAGGCGTAAATTAGTTGATTTGTCTGTTAAAGTAGCGTATTGCTCGATTTTTGATATAGTTTTTTGATTAATTGGAAGGAATACGAGTGCGTCGACTTGAGTAACTACTGTAGGTTGGTTTTCGGCTTTCCCAGGTAAGTAATACCGTTTCTTTTATAAATTTACAAACTCATGTTTTGAAAGTGATAGATTTATTATAATATGAGCTATGAAAGACTATATTTCTTGCATAAATTGGATCGAACATTTACTGCTATTTAGTATTGGTAAATGGTTTGATAAATGTTTTAGGCAAGGTATTGTGAAGGGTTATATATCTTATGTAAATCTATGAACTTGGATTACGAAATGGACTTTGATCATTTGTGAATGTTTTGGTTTTATGCTTTGTGAAAGAATTTGCCAAAAGCTATACGTATTGAGTGAGAAATGCTTTATGAAATGCATTCGATTTGATAAATGAAATGGTGAAAGTTTATGTGATTCGATTTATGAGATCGTGCTGGTTTTAGTTGTGTATTATTGAATATTGAGGTTGGTGAACTATGCTCATATCACTATGTTAAGAACTCATGAAGGGGGGAGAATGCATATGTTAGGACGTCCTTCTAGGCCGAACCACCGATTGATACAGGTGGTAGACTTAACCAAGGAGGGTAAATGTGATCGCCTTTATCACGGCGTTAAATGTGATCATAGTTAGAAATTGAGCATTATAATAGTCGATGGAGTGGTTCATTGATGTTGCCTTGATTGAGATTGATCAATGGAATAGACCATTGATGGTTGTTTTGTTCTTGATAATTGTTATCGTTATTGATCTTATATGTAAGAAGGTTTGGTGGAAAGATGTTATTCACTTTTGACTTATTACGTACGTAATATTCTAGTTTTGGAATTTATGAACTGTGGTATTTGTTTATAAAGGTGCATAGTGATTGTACGATCCGATTAGAAAAAATGTATTACTCATTGAGTAGTGGTTGATCACCCTTCTCTTTCGAAATCTTTTTAGGTTTCTCGATTAGCAACCAATAGAGTGAGAGCGACATTGATGGGGACTTTTGGGAGCTAAATTATTATTATGGTTTGAGGCTGCGTCCTTCGGGGGGAAGGACGACTGTGTCACTTTCCCTTTCTTGTAGTTGGGGGTGTGATCGAGGGTCTTCAAATTTCAAGTGCATTGCCAGAGTTTGCAGGATGGCTGATATGATGATGTTGCTCACATGCTGTATTGTGGCTTTTCCTTCTCTCAAATAAGACTATATGCACTTTTCACAGAATAGATGCCTGCTTTGGTACCCGTCCACATTAGTTTATCTTGTGTTATTCGAGGGTTTAGTGGCATGGCTAAGACCTCATCCACTATTTGCTTGTCAAAATGTGTTCGAATTGTGTGTTCATCCGATGTTTTCTCATCTGGCATAATTAATTCAGCAACTTTCAATAGGTCTTTAAGTTTACCGGTCCCCCTAATACTCCTCTCTTCAGTCATCTATCTTTCCGAATGTTAATGCCTTCCCATGTGCCCACTGACCACATGACTGAATCTGAGATCGCATCTCTTCCCATTAACAAATTCTACCATCCTTAAGAAGGGCGAGAGCCCCTCCCTGCAAGCGAGAAAGTTCTCGAAGGAGAATATATTTCTTTAAGGAGTTGGCACCATAGCGAAGACTATTTTATGATAGCGTCCATGCTTCCTTCCACGCATTGCTCTATTGAGAGTCAACAAGTCTTTGAATCCCATTCCCTCGTTATCTTTTCTGGTCTTAAGCATTCCCATCTTTTCTAGTGTAGCCCTTTTTATGTTTCACTATTTTCCCACCAGAACGCAACAACTATTTTCTCTATAGCCTGACAAATTGATACAGGGATTTTGAGAATAGACATTGCGTATCAAGGAATAGCTTGTATTACAGCTTTAATCAAAATTTCCTAACCCACCTTGAAAATTAAAATTTCCTTCCAACCCTCTAATATCATGTTCACTCTTGCTAAATCCACGAGAACATTTGCTTCTTAGATGCACGCCATCCGAAGGAATCCATCAATATTTCCCAGTTTTTTCCACTTTCGAAACACGAAGTTCATCTGCCATATTTCTTCTTAATGATTGCGGGCAATTTGCGCTAAAAGAAATACCAGATTTGTTCAGATTTGTTGCTTGCCCTGATGCAAAGCAATATTGATTCAAAATCAATGCCAAATTATGATATTCTTTCACCTTTCCATCTAAGAAAAATATTGAATCATCAGCAAAAAGAAAGTGGGAAAGGACTGGACAGAACCTGCTCAACTTTATTTCCACTAGTGTTCCCTCATGAACTGCTTTTATCATCAAAGTCGAGAGTGTGTTAGCCACCAATATAAATAAATATGGGGACATTGGGTCTCCTTGTCGAATACCTCTCGATGGTTGAAAAGTGGGCAGCGGTTCACCGTTGAACTTCACACTAAATGAGATTGAGATAACACATTTCATAACTCTCTTTACCCACCATTCACTAAATCCCATCTTCAGCAAGCAAGCCTCCAGGAAGTCCCACAACACTTTATCATACGTTTTTTTCATATCCAGTTTCAACACAGCTTGAAATTTTCTCCTTATATTTCTTACCCTCGATTGATGTAATACTTCATGCACTATCAAGCTATTGTCTTGGATTTGCCTCTCCCTACGAATGCACTTTGTTCGCCTGCTATAAGTTCAGGGAGCCGCGGTTTTAATCTATTCACTACGACTTTAGATATGATATTATACGCAAAGTTGCAAAGGCTGATTGGTCTGAATTGATCCAACCTTTTTGGGTTCTGCACTTTCGGGATCAAAGTAATATGAGTATTATTTAAATCTGGACGAAGAATACCAGACCTGAAGAAATTTTGTACTTATTCGAAAACCCCTTGTTTAATGCCCTCCCAATGATGTTGGTAAAACTGACCATTCACACAATCCAGCCCCGACGCTTTCAAAGAACCCATCCAAAATACAACATTCTGGACTTCTTCCATCGTGATTTTTGCATTCAAATGCTTGTTCATCTCAGTCGTGACAGTAATCGGGCATTGTTGTAACACATGGTCAAAATTCCGGAGACCCACTGATTTTAGAGATCTTTAAAGAAATCCACAGTCATTTTTTAAGCCTCCTTGAGTCTCTAATCCAAGAATCTTCAGCATTTTTTAGCACTGAAATTCTGTTTGTCTATCTTCTTTGAATCATGGTAACATGAAAGAATATTGTATATTGTCCCCCCCATTTTAGCCATTTAATTCTCGATCGTAGTTCTAATACATTTCTTCTTGTCGCCCCAAATTTTCAATTTGTTCAGTTAGTACCTTTCTCTTATACGCATCATCCGACAATACATGAGAATTGATTATACCATGAAGCTCCTCTTTTAAAAACTATATCTGCCTTTAGCTGTTTTAGAAAGTTTTCTTACTCCATTTGGCTCATTCTATAGCCACAGCTCTAATTTTCCACACTAAGTTGCCCTCTTTCAATATGAGAGGTTCCAAGTACGCTTAATAATACTTCCACACTCTTCACGTTCCAGACAAAAAGCTTTCATCCTCATTACTTTCTCTGCTGATAAAACTATTAATAAGGGGGTTATGATTTGAGCCAACAGCAAGTAGTGCATAAATTTCAGCTTCCGAAAACAGTACTCTCTAGTCGATATCACAAACAACCCTGTCTAGCCTTTTCTTGACAAACTCTTGGGCTTCGCGATTATTTGCCAATGTAAATGCTCAGCCCTTACTCTCCTTATCCATTAGACCATAAGCATTAAGGAAGTCTCTAGATGCATTCATTTTATATGTTTCTACCATTTTCTTTCCCATTTTTTCCCAGTGATACAAAGTTTCATTGAAGTCCCCTAAACAAACCCAAGGTAGGGTATATATGGCACTCAAATGCTGAAGATGTTCCTATAATCTCAATCTATCCTGGAAAGTGGTTGGTTCGTAAAACAAACGTAACTTTAAACATATACATCCGCTCAGTCTCCTCCATTATCACATCAATGTATTCATTTGTAGCTCAACTCACAGTCAGATAAAACCCCTCCTTCCACATCAAGGCTAGTCCCCCACACATCCCTATAGGATTCACTACATAAAAGTTTTGAAAAACTTTCTGCTTGTTCTACGAACCATTAGATCTTGATTTTTTGTTTCCATTAAAAATAGTATCTCGGGCTTTTCTTGAGCCACTAAGGCCCTTAAAGCTTGGACTGTCAAGGGTGAGCCCATCCCGTGACAGTTTCAACATAATAGCTTCATTTGTAACCCGGTGGCTTATTAAGGCTAGCCACCAAAGCTCATTTTCTCGGTTCTTCAGCCATAAGTACTGAAGTTTCTAACAGTTGGGTTTCATCTAGTTGTTGAGAGTCTGAAAGATGTTGGTCACGAGGACAAGATCTCCTGTTTTTCTTGTTGTCCTTGCCGTTCAATTTCTTCTAAAACATCCAATAGCTATCGATTTTCGAGAATTTCTCAATTTGAGTCGAGTCGGATTATGGGTTGTATTTGGCCGTGCCGACTCCAACAATGTCTAGCGCGTACCTCTTTAGGCCCTTGGTATCCCGTGTGACGCGGATGAACTTTGGCAACTTAATCCATAACAAAGTTTGATGTAGACCGAAGCTGAGCATGTCGAATTGTGATGGTTCCACATGCAACCGAAAGAGAACAGCATTACCATTGCCAAGTAAAAATGATTAATTAAGAGGGGGTAAAGTGAACTAAAAAATAAGACCCAACTGGCAAATATTTCCACATCGAAAACTTTTCAATTTCTTTTTGTCAACTTCCTGGAAAAATCGCGCCTCTCTATGCTTGAGAACATTGTTACGTCTTGCAGATATCATCCATATATGGCCCATCATATTCACGTGACTATATATATAAATATAAATATTTATGTGGTGCCCTAAGCTTTTTGGTACTAAGTTGAAAAATGCTGGTCTCGTTGTTTCATTCTCGTCCATTCATTAAATTACGCGAATTCGTAGATAAGGACGAGAATGGTTGTTGGTGGGATGACGTTGCTAATCCCATTGACGAAGGTCGTTTGTCAACATCCATCGACACCATGATAAGCTTCCACAGATCTTTGTGTCGGGTTATTGAACATTGGTCTTATAGCTATTTCTACATTCCATATTGTTGGTATAATCGTCTTCTCTACGTTTGTCCCGGAAAAGAGCGTTTGGTTTTCTCTATTATAAACCTCTAGGAGGAGTTGTTGGAAAGTTTTATAACCAAGAGTCCCGATTGCAAAGACCCGGCTGCCTGGAGGTCCGAGAAATACTCAAATTAGGAATTGTCGGACGTCTTAATCCACGAATCCAGGGGTCAGAGATGTCGTATAGGGTACAATTCCTGTACTTATTTTCCTTGTTTGAAGCTAGGAAACAGAACACTTCGTGCTAAAGACAACGTTTGACGAGGCATGCAGGAAGACCCATTTTGCCTTTCGTTATAGAATTAGACAGTTACCATAATTTGGGTCAGATGGAGAGATGAAAAATCACCGCATGATACGAAAAGAAGATGATTGTGTTGATCCAACAACCCCTGCGAAAGTTCGATGAGAAGAGAAGCAGGCAGACCACGGCATTGGATATTCCAGCACGTGGTCCACGTGATAAATGTGCAATTCATGCCGGTCAAAACACGTGGCTATATATGTATGTTAGAAACTCGTGCTTTCTCCTCAAATGGTAAAACCTCCTCAGCTAACTAAATTGGTTCTCACTTATCGGTTCGAGATAGAATTTGGCTCCTCAAATAGTCGAGATCCGACACTTTGATTTTGGTTTCTAGAAAGGAAAAGGAAAGGGGATACGGAAAATTACACGAAAGTTTGAATCTTTTACGAGAAGGAATGAAGAAAAGATTTCAAAATTCGTTGTCAATTTTATCAGGAAAATTGTCTAATAAGTCCTAAATTTATTGCACTTTATCGATTCAGTCCTAAATATTTTCACGCTCTTTCGATTGAGTCCATCTTACCAATTTTTGCCGGAAATCTCTGACGTGGACGTCGGCAGTCCTGGCACGGCCGAAACGACCGACACTGCTGTGAACAATTCTTAATTATATTTTAACTGCATTTTGATATTTGTATTATTTTTAAATTTTAAATTTTTTTTCTGTTTCCCTTCTATTTTTTCTTTTTTATTCCTTTTGTCTTTTTTCCCTTCGCCGGGCCTCGTTGATGGCCGACAACCTCAGGCAAGGGTCGCCCTTGCTGGCTTGGCGAGGGCCACCCTTGTCGGCAGCCCAAGCCTGGGCGTCCCTCGCTTGAGGCCGACGACCTCCGCCTGCTATTGACGAGGTTCCGCGGTGTCCACGTCAGCGGGGGTCGTGCCACGTAAACGGCCAGTGCCAACGTCAGCGATTTCCAGCCAAATGAGCCAAATGGATTCAATTGACCAAACGTGAAAATTTTTAGACAAATTAAAATGTTTAGGATCGAATAGATTAAGAATTTTTTGGATAATTTTTCCGAAATTTCTAGTTGCCCTCTTCATGTTCTTACTCCCAAACAAAGCATTAATCTCGGGGGAGGCAAAAAGGGATCATTTTACACGCTAAAAAGGGATCGGTGACCCGGGTTAAAACGTGGTTCTAACTTCTAAGAAAGGAAAGAAGAAGAGAATTTTGACTTTTTCTTTATTGCTCACCGAGCTTTATCTCGTCATCGGTAAGTTTTGGAAATTGCGAAGAGGACAGCACCGTTCTTACGAGAGCCAAAACGGTGCCGTCTCAGTAGGTTTTTTACGTAACACATGACGCGCTTGTTGGATGTGCACCGCCAGAATTGCATTTTATAAATATGTTACGGACGCAATGAAGGCTGAAACGAACACGAGAAAACGCAGAGAAAACTTGCTCGTTTCCAACTCATGGAAACTCCTCAAGCCGTCGTCTTCCTCACACTGCTCTCCTTTCTCTTGTGCTGTTGCTGCTTCGACCGTCAAGCCTCAGCTCATGAAACCCATCTCTTCACGTCACTCAACTCTTCTTCTTCTTCTTCGTCTTCGTTGAGAGAATACGTAGTTAGGAGGGCCAAGGATGCGAGCGTGGGGGATTGGATGAAGAAGATAAGGAGGGAGATCCACGAGAACCCTGAGCTCGCTTACGAGGAATTCGAGACGAGCGCGCTCGTTAGGCGTGAGCTCGACCGGTTGGGCGTCGCTTACCGGTGGCCTGTATCCCGGACGGGGGTCGTGGCCACGGTCGGGTCGGGCTCTCCGCCTTTCATCGCCCTCAGGGCTGACATGGACGCCTTGCCGATTCGGGTATGTGATTATCGGTTGTGCGATCATTGTTTGCCGATGAGCACCTTCCCATGTCTTGTTTCGCGAAAAACAAAGAAACGTCAAAATCAACGAGCCAAATTGATGGATGTCTCCTGATCAAACTAATGCAGTAAAAGGAGAAAAATGGGGGTCAAACTCACAACCGAACACATGTAGTTGAAGAAAAGGAAATTGATGATGAACTTCGCAGTGTTCAGACGTCAATGAATGAACGAGGAGAAAGAATCTTATCACTTATCACCAAACCTTTTCCCAAGAAAACTAATTAAGCCGACAACTGAGTTAAACCCAACACTTTACAAGATGTATTGTCTGGTCACAATTAGAACAACACTGAATTCTTTCCCTCTGTTTTCACTCAAAATGCATGATGGGATTGCTCATATTCATCAGGAGTTGGTGGAGTGGGAGCACAAGAGCAAGGTGGACGGGAAAATGCATGCTTGTGGCCATGATGCTCACGTCGCCATGCTCCTTGGAGCTGCCAAGATATTGCAGGAAGTCCGAGACCATTTGCAGGTATTTTAAGGATCGTATACTTAACTCTATTACCAATTGATGTAGCGCGAAGTTTTATTAGTTAATATCAATCCCGGACCCGCCTAAATGTATCAAGCAGTGATTAATATAATGTTCTCGTGCTCATGGGATGTCCACCTATAATTCACAGGGAACGGTGGTCCTTATATTCCAGCCGGCTGAAGAGAGCGGCCGAGGCGCCAAGGATATGATCCGAGAAGGTGCCCTCGAGGACGTAGAAGCCATCTTTGGCTTGCACTTAGTCCACAAGTACCCAACCGGGGTTG
Source organism: Lenwebbia sp. NSW1173648 (assembly GCA_029784005.1). NCBI lineage: Eukaryota > Viridiplantae > Streptophyta > Magnoliopsida > Myrtales > Myrtaceae > Lenwebbia > Lenwebbia sp. NSW1173648. The sequence continues at coordinate 8,352,913 of JARCGZ010000011.1, forward strand.
TCGCGTCACGGCCCGGGGAATTCCTAGCTGGTTGTGGCAGCTTCAAGGCTAGGATCAAGGGAAAAGGGGGTCACGCGGCGATCCCGCATCTCTCGATTGACCCGATTTTGGCCGCTTCGACCGCAGTGATCAGCTTGCAGAATATTGTTTCCAGGGAGGTAGACCCTTTGGACTCTCAGGTACTTCACTTTTTTTTTTTTCCGATCTCTTCATGTCTTATTTGAAAGCTTCATATCAATGGGATTGTAACTCGATGAAATTCGGGCATACTGCATGCATTTGAATTACACAATTCATTTTGTCACCGAGCAATTTATGCAGGTAGTTTCGGTGGCGATGATACAGGGCGGGACCGCGTTCAACGTGATCCCCAACACAGCCACGATCGGCGGAACTTTCCGAGCTTTTAGCAAGAAGAGCTTTTATGGTCTAGGGGACAGAATAGAAGAGGTAATCAAATGAACTTCTTGTGCTATACTTAGAGCATGTACACAGTTGCCAAGTCTTCAGAAACTCATATGAACTCACATATGTTTCGCCAAAAGACGCACAACAGAAAAGTTATATGAGCCCAGGTCTTTGGCGGAATCAAAAGAGAACCTAACGCGGAATGATCACATTTTCTTCGATTGCGCATCAAGAAAAACCAGCCATTCATATGCTGCTGCTTTCTCTTCACAATGCCAGGTGATAAAAGCGCAGGCCGCAGTGCACCGCTGCTCCGCGGAGGTCGACCTAGAGGGGAGCGAACACCCGTCCGTCCCGCCAACCGTGAACGACGAGAGGATCTACAAGCATGCCCACCGCGTCTCGACCGAGGTCGTTGGGAAAGAGAACACGGTGCTGTCTCCTAGTTTTACTGGGAGCGAGGATTTCGCCTTCTATTTGGACGAGGTCCCGGGGTCCTTCCTCTTCCTAGGCATCAGGAACGAGAAGATCGGGTCCGTCCACCCTCCGCATAGCCCTTATTACTCTATCGATGAGGATGTGCTCTCGATTGGGACCGCAATACATGCCGCCTTTGCTCTTTCATATGTTTCCAATTCTACAAGAACAACGAATTCAGACCGCTAAAGTAGCGTTGTTAATACATGAACTTATATGTGTTCATACGTATGTTTTGCTTTTTGCTTGTTCCTAGCATGTTCGATGGAAATTTCTCCATGTTTTTGAGAGTGTTGACACCAAATAATAAAGAGTTACCGAATGGACTTTAGTATCAATGTGTCTCGAAAGTCGGTAAATCGGGAATGGTAAGCTACTCTGAGAAGTTCGGTAAGTTGTCTGCAACATACCGAAATGTCTAGAAGTCTAAACCCGATATTCGGGAAGTAAGAGAACAGGGCCATTGATTTTCAGAATTCGGTAAGATTATGGACATACCGAAATTATAGAGGGTCAGCAGTAAGAGGAGTATGAAGACAAAAGGAACCGCAGGATGGCCAAACTAGCCATGTCAGCAAGAAGTTACGAGCAAGAAATCCGGATAGTGGATGCGAACAGTTCACGGCAGTTGCTGGAAAAGATTCAAATTCAAAGCCATATTGACAGTTGAAGATCAAGTTTTGGCGGATAAAACGTGGGCAAATGGGAAGTTATTGAAGGCGCCAAGATTCAGAGTTTGAAAGCAAGAAAATAACCGACAAACGGTTATGGAAAGCCAAAGAATAACAAATAATCGAAAGAGAGGAGAAAGAAGGGAGATCAACACACATCCAAAAGAACTCAAGTTTTCTGCACTTTAACTTCCCTGTACTCTCCTTTCCAACATTTAGAGTTTCTGCAATTCTAGTTTAGTTTCAAGCTTTCTACTGCTTTAGTAGGAGTATTGTAACGTAGCCTGAACCTTTGTTGATCTCAAATCCATATTCGATCCACTGATTTACTACCCATTTCACTTCCATTTGTGTTACTCCGTGTTCTCACTAAAATTTCCTTTCGAGAGTTGAGCCACAGAACCCTCTTAATAAAAACCGAAGACTGAATTTCGGTGAAAGATATTCCTTATTGCAAAAACGAGCGAACATCTTTTTGGCACGCCCGGTGGGACCATTGTGGTAAGATTAAGAGAAATGGTGAGAACCAGAGGTCAATCAGATGGAGTACCAGTTGGCAACATCAACAATCCAGATGATGGAGCACGATCAGAGCATTCGGCAGCGAATGAGGACGTACCCCATCACAATGCTGATGTTCCTCGGCAATTGAACGAAGAACAAATCCATGCGTTGGCACCTGACAACACTTCGATAGCCACGATGAGAAGAATGTTTGAGGAACAGCAGAATGAGCTCACTAACCATATGGTGCGGCATGTCTCAGATGTGATAAAGCCTATGATGATTAACGCCATAAACGAGGTAATATCACGTCCTAGTTCATCCTCTCAAGTTCCTCCCTTTTATGTAAATCCTTCTGGTACGATACCATTTCCACCAGCATCGGGACATCCCAATGTTGGGTATAATGGTAGTGGAGGATCGAATCTGCAGCCTCCAGTAAGGATTATACCAAAGCCAGAAAATCCTACAACAGCAAATCTGGTAAATGGTGTGAGTGGTTACAATTTCCCTCAAACTGGCCTTACTGATGCTAATGTGATCAATCCCATGATCCCGAATCATCCACCAGTATTGAACATGCCTCCACCAGTGAATGTCCCTTACTTCGATCCCATGAGACTACCTGTAGCTCAACCATATCCACAAGTGGTAGAAAATCCTCTCTACAGGCCACCGCCACCCATTAATTTCAATATGGATCAACAAGGAATGAACAGACCTCAGCAGGTTGATCCTAGGGGGCAAGATCCTTGGTTGGGCCAGCAGAATTTAAGGCCATGGAATCCAGACAGAGTTGCAGAATTGGTAATGCAACAATTAGGAGTAGAGAGAGACACGCCAAGACCTGTATACAGGAAGCCACATCCCGACTGGGTGGATAACATTCCATATCCAAGGGGATTTAAAATGCCAGATTTCGCTGTATTTACAGGTGAGGAAGATCAGTCAACTGTGGAGCATGTAGGTCATTTTTTAGCACAATGTGGAGAGGCTGGAATAAATGAATATTTAAGGCTAAGGCTATTCCCTTTGTCATTATCAAAGACAGCATTTACTTGGTATATGAATTTGCCAGCAAATTCTATTCAGACGTGGGTTGAGATGGAAAGACAGTTCCATTCTCAGTTTTACCGAACGGTACCAGAGGTAACAGTAGCCGACTTGGCCAGGATGTACCAGTATGGCACTGAAACAGTAGATCAATTCATTGCTCGTTTCAAGAAGTTCGGGAATCGGTGTTTGACTTCTCTCACTGAAAAGGAATTTACAGATTTGGCCTTTAATGGGCTGAAGTTTAACCTCAAGGAGAGATTTGAGGGGCAGGCTTTTGATGATTTCTTTCAATTAAATGCTCGGGTTTCTAAGTATGAGCACCTGCTGAAGGATAAAGATAAGAAGCCGACGAAGGATAATCGGCAGACAATAGCATCGGTTGAAAGTACCGAATACAGTGACTTTACAGAAGAAGAGAATGAGATAGCGGTAGCAACTATGGTACTTGAAAAACCATATGTGTGCCCAGCTTTGAAACCAGCAAATGTGAGAGATGTATCCAAATTTAAAGCCAAGGAAACGAGTAATTATTCGTTTGATATCTACAAGTTGGATGAGATATTTGACTTGTTGTTGAAAGATGGAATGATCAAATTGGCTTAGGGACAGGTAATCCCATCCAAGGAAGAGACTACTGACAAAAGGTATTGCAAGTGGCATCATTCCAAGACTCATGATACGGTGAATTGTATTATTTTTAGAAAGACAATCCAGGAAGCGATTCGTCAAGGCAAGATTAAATTCGCTGAAGACAAAGGCACAGCTCCAATGGAAGTAGACACAGATCCTTTCCCGAAGATGATCAGTATGGTTAATGTACATGAGTCTACGAGGCATGATAAAAGACAATTGTGCACCCGTTGCCAGCGAGAATTAAGTCATCAGCATCGGGAAGTTCCCGAGTTCCAGTGCATAAGAGGAACAAGGGGAAGATATAGATCGGGATCATTTGTCCGTCGGGAAGGCAGACCACAGATAAAGTCTGAGATTGTGGTAACTAAAAATGTTTCGGCACAATCAAGAAGTCAAGAAGTTGAATCAAGGCGGTCAACACAAGTGTTTGAGAGGCGGGAATTTTGCCTCGATCCACCAAGACAAGTTCCTCCAACTCAAGAAGTTGAAACACAATCTCACAAGGAAAAGGAAATCCCACGAAAGCCTGAGAAGAAGAAGAGTTTATGGCAGCGATATAAAGAAGGAGATCCCAAAGTATGATTGCTTGGAGAGCCTAGTGGGAAATTTGATTATGTGGTGTACTATGGATACACGAAGGATTCCTTATCCCCGTCATTGCCTGTGGAACCATCTGGTTGGGGAGATGAATTTGATGATCCACCATCATCAATTCCCCAGGAAGTTCCGAAGACAAAAACAATTAAAATCCCACACGATCCTCCTGAAGGAAAATGGTCTTTGGCTAAACCGCCGGGGCAAGCATCTTACCGAACTGCAAAAAGACGTTTTCAGCGAATGAAAAGCAGACAGAGGGATTTCGAGAATCGTCGGGACAAAGGAATGCCATCACAGATTCCTCCAACCAGATCTTTTAATACGAGAGGAAATTGGGTTTGGAGAAGAAACCCTGATGATAAAGAGTTTGTCAAACCAGAGAAAAATTCTGTATATGATTCGGGGAGTAGTTCTCACCACGAGGTGAAAAAAGGAAAAGAGGTTCAGCAAGTCTCCCAAACGATTAACTTTGGGCAATTCCAGGTAGCTCTTAATCCGAGGTATCAAGTCAAAATAGAACAAAAGAATCTGAATCTCAAGATGTCGCAAGAAGATGATAAGAGTTGCCGAGCTGGTCATTCCAAAATGCCGAAAGAGAATTGTTCTCCAATGAGGATCAACATGGTCCATGCTAAGCTTCCAGCTGAATATGGAGCTTGCTTAGTAGTAGAAGAAGAACTCGAGCATATCGCAGAGAAAGAAAAAGCAATGTCAGAATTCGAATTCTCTGATAAAGAAATGATAAGGTTTGATAAAGTACCCTCAGACAAGGCTAGACATTTAAGGTCCTTGGTTATTTCAGGTAGAATCAATGGTCAAGCTGTCGGTAAGATCTTTGGAGATGCAGGAGCTACCTTGAATCTCATATCTTACAGGTACTTCAGGAAGTTGGGAAAAGATGATGATGAAATAATTCCATCGAACGTTCAGCTGTCTGATTTCCTAGGAGAAGTTACCGAAGTCAAAGGGGCAGTTGTATTGGACCTAACCATAGGATCCAAAACAGCAAGGACGACTTTCTTCGTGATAGAGTCTGATGGTTCGTACAACTTGTTGCTTGGAAGAGATTGGATACAATCTAATCAATGTGTACCTTCGACTCTTCATCAGGTTCTGGCATTTTGGAATGGTAAGGGAGTAGAGTACATTGAGGCTGATTCGGGACTTGCTTCAATAGGGTTGACTGGTATTCATCAAGATCATCAAGAATACTCACATGGAGGACATGTCATCGGAGTACCGAAAGCAGATTCACGATCCTATGCTTATTGCCGCTTTGGGAATATGAAAACTGAGTGGATTCCCAAGTCTAGCTTGGCATTAGAGGAGTTACATACTCTTTATGGAAAGCGAGCCCTTATTGCAAGAAGTTTGTGAAAAGTACTTCGCATACTTAGCGGAGATGACCCAGCAAAGTGCTGAAGTTTTAGATTGTATTGACGAATGGGAAGAGTCACCAATCAAAGAGGACAGCAGGTCAACAGAAGCTCAAGACCCATTGTTAGAAGTTGATATAGGAGAACCTTGGGTGTTTTCGTCCAATATATGGGAGTGCTTTTCTGCAAGGGGGCATGAAAGAAGATTTAATCCACTTGATCAAAGAATACAAAGATTGCTTCGTATGGGATTACCATGAAATGCCTGGTTTGTCAAGAGATATTGTAGAACATCGTCTTCCTATTAAGAAAGGATTTCGTCCACACAAACAGTTAGCAAGAAGGTTTGCTCCAGATGTGGTTGACAAAGTCAAGGAAGAGATTGAAAGGCTGCTGAAAGCAAAATTCATTGAGACAGCCAGGTATGTAGAGTGGATTTCGAATATTGTTCCTGTGAAGAAGAAAAATGGAAAACTGAGAATCTGTATTGATTTTCGGGATCTTAATAATGCCACTCCAAAAGATGAGTATCAGATGCCGATGGCAGACATGTTAGTAGATTCGGCGTCGGGAAATGAGATGTTATCTCTAATGGATGGTCATTCGGGTAACAACCAGATATTTATTGCTAAAGAAGATGTCCCGAAAACAGCGTTTAGATGTCCTGGTGCTATCGGTACTTTTCAGTGGACAGTGATGCCTTTTGGGCTGAAAAATGCAGGAGCTACTTACCAGCGAGCAATGAATTTCATCTTTCAAGACATGATTGGTAAATTCTTGGAAGTTTATATTGATGATGTTGTGATCAAATCAAGTCAGGGAGAGCATTTGGACTATCTTGAGCAAGCTTTTGTTAGGATGAGAAAATACAAATTGAAGATGAATCCAGCTAAATGTGCCTTTGGAGTGCGAGCAGGGAATTTCTTGGGATTCCTAGTTAATCAAAGGGGAATTGAGATTGACAAGAATAAGGCAAAGGCTATTATAGAGCTTCCTCATCCTACATCAAAGAAGCAGTTGCAGATGGTACTCGGAAAAATTAATTTTCTCAGAAGATTCATTGCAAATTTATCTGGGAAGATAGAACCAATGACCCAGCTCTTGCGTCTTAAAAATCAGGAGGAGTTTATATGGGGAGATAAACAGCAGAAAGCGTTTGATGCGGTCAAAGTTTATTTGACAAATCCTCCTGTATTGATGCCGCCGAAAGCAGGCAGGCCATTAAGGTTGTACTTGTCTACTACCGATTCAACTATCGGGAGTATGCTGGCACAAGAGAATGAAAATGGAAAAGAACAAGCGGTATATTATTTAAGTAGAACATTGACTGATGTTGAAAAAAGATATACCGCGATAGAAAAATTATGTTTATCTTTGTACTTCGCTTGTATGAAGTTAAGACATTATTTGTTGCCAGCTACAGTACATGTACTCGGTAAGACTGATGTGATAAAATATATGTTGTCACGGCCTGTTATAAAATGGCGTATAGCCAAGTGGGCATTTATCTTGTCTGAATTTGATTTGGCATACGTACCAATAAAAGCAGTCAAAGGTCAAGCTGTTGCTGACTTTCTTACCGAATACCCATGTTTGCAAATGGAAGAAAATAAACAGAACTTCAGTCAAGTTATACCATGGACTATGTATTTTGATGGATCATGTGCTAAGAGTATGGCTGGAGCTAGTTTGATGATAATCTCTCCCACTGGAGAGCTTACAAGGTGTGTTTGTAAGTTAGATTTTGAATGCTCAAATAATCAAGCCGAATATGAAGCACTAATCATCGGCTTAGGAATACTGATTGAATTGGAAGCACAGTTCATCAAAATATTTGGTGATTCACAGCTAGTGGTGAAGCAACTGAAAGGATAATATCAGTGCTTAAATGAAAATTTGATTGGCTATTATTATCTAGCCAAGAAGCTGTTGGAACAATTTAGAGAATATGACATAGTCCATGTCAAAAGAGAAACCAATTACGAAGCCAACGAATTAGCACAGATGGCTTCTGGTTATAAAATATCAAAAGAATTGGCTAATATTGCAGCCATCATCACATTATCGGTACCTTCTATTGAACAAAGAGAAATACCGATAGCGATCAATGAGGTGATCCGAGAAAAGGACTGGAGGCAACCCATTATGGAATACTTGAAAAATCCTGATTTAAGAGATCAAAAGCTGAGGAGACAAGCCCAGAAGTACGTAATATTGGGAGAAGAGTTATACCGAAAATCTTCAGATGGGCTACTATTAAGATGTCTTGATAAGGACAATGCGAAACTGGTTATGGCAGAAGCTCATGAAGGCATATGTGGAGCACATCAAGCTGGAATTAAGATGAGATGGCTTCTAAAAAGGTACGGATATTTCTGGCCAACAATGATGCAGAATTGCATTGAATATGCCAAAGCATGCATTTCATGTAAAAAACATGGACCTTTGCAACATGCACCTGCTGTAGAGCTTCATTCCATTGTAAGGCCATGGCCATTTCGAGGATGGGCAATGGATATAATAGGTAAGATTTATCCACCCTCTTCTCATAAGCATAGTTTCATTTTGCTGGCTACGGATTACTTTATGAAATGGGTGGAAGCGATTCCATACAAGAGCATTAGTCAGAAGACGGTGATCAAATTTATTGAAGAAAACATAATTCACCGATTTGGCTTACCGGAATCAATCACTGCGGATCAAGGGACAGTGTTTACTAGAAATGAAGTTATGGAGTTTGTGCAATCAAGATGAATTAAGATGCTGCATTCTACACCATATTATCCTCAAGCAAATGGACAAGCTGAAGCTACTAATAAAGTTGTGATTGGATTGATTAAAAAGCATTTGAAAGAAAATCCAAGAGAATGGGACAACTTGCTATCGGTAGTGTTGTGGGCATACCGAACATCACGAAGATCAAGTACGGGCGTCAGTCCATATATGCTGACCTATGGACAAGAGGCAGTTCTACCGATGGAGATAACCGTTCAATCATTACGAGTCCAATTGCAAAGTGAAATGTTGCCAGAAGATTACAGAGATTGGATGTATATAAATTTGGATGAAGTAGATGAAGTCAGGGCAGCTGCTTTGGATCAGTTGATTGCACAAAAGAAAAGAGTAGCCAGAGCTTTTAACAAGAAGGTTAGGATCAAGCAATTTGCTGTCGGGGACTTAGTATGGAAAGCAATCTTGCCATTTAATCTCAAAGATAGAGAATTCGGTAAGTGGTCATCAAACTGGGAAGGCCCATATCTAGTTACCGAAATGTTCAGTGGAAATGCGTACAGATTGATGGATATCAATGGAAAAGAACTATCTCGTTCTATAAATGGGAAATTCTTGAAGAAATATTATCCATCAATCTGGGAAACACAAGGAGATTAATTCATTCATCAAAAGCGAAAGTACATTCTGATCTTGGTTACAAAGGTCTTCAGATCTTTAACCAGTTTGAGATTCTGAGCTACAAGTTTGGAATGTAATTCAAGATCATGGCGGAGTTCGAATTGCTGCTCTTTGAGATGTTCTGTGCGACAAGAATGGAAGCGGACAGCTTCAAGTTTCTCCCAAGTTTCCTGTAACAATCGTCTATACTTGTCTGAAGAAACTTCGACCATGGACTTGACACGGGAGATTTCGTCTTTAATTATCCTGCGTTCGGCACGGTTATGACTGGAAAAGAAATTGAAAAGTCGACGTGTCGTCTCAGCATCTTCTTTGGCATGGAGGCAAGAGTCTTGAACTTGAGCATATGCTTCCTTGGAATCGCACAATCGGGAGAATTCTTCCACAATTTGGAGCTTAAGAGTCTCAGCTTCCACAATGATAGGTTCAAGGCTCCAAACCTCCTTCACATTGCGCTCAAACTCATCGAAGCTGGCAGGGAATAAAGAGCATAGTTCCCATACTAAGTCCAAGAGATCAGACTCAGCAGTTAAAAATACCTTGGACCTGAAAATGTCCGTCAGTTCGGTAACTTCTAACCTATGCTTATAATTCAGTAATAAAGCATGATGTCCCTGGGATAGTAGTTCATGTAGCCGTTTCCATAAAGATCGATCATCTGTAGGCAATTGGATAAAAAGTTGTTCATGGTTAAAAGAAATGAAGAACAGTTTTCAAAGCTGAGATTAGGATGCATTTAGCAAAAAGTTTACCTTCATGTTGGCCGTTACAATGTCTATATGATCGAGGCCAAAGAGGCAACTGAGATGAAGAACCATGTGAAGACATCATGAGCAAGATTGCAAATGTTCAGGATGAATTGTGCAATTTGGGCAGTTATAAATAGAAAGGACATAGAGCAGATCATGGGTAGTGGCATGCCAGAGCTTTTCTCGGATAATTGGAAGAACATGGCCCATAAGTGGAGGAAGACGGTTACCAAAATTGCCGCCAAAAATATTCTCTTGCAAGAGAAAGTATGCAAAAGTCATTGAGGATTATCGAGAAGCATTATCATTGGAATCTTTGTTAATCACTGAGGATTATCGGGAAGCCTTATTATCGGAATCTTTGTTAATCATTGAGGATTATCAGGAAGCCTTATCATCGGGATCTTTGTTAGTCATCGAGGATTATCGGGATCTTTGTTAGTTATTGAGGATTATCGGGATCTTTGTTAATCGTTGAAGATTATAGAAGAGCAGATGTTAGAATTCAGCAAATGAAGCAAAAGAACATTTGAGTCAGAAAGAACAAGATTTTTCATTTCCATTTCCTCAACAGAGTCTTGGCTTCATTTACAAAAGAACGGAGCTCAAATTCTAAATTAAGATTTTGTTTCATGAGCTCCGCCCTCTGCTTCTCACAAGTTTTGACCGACCCACAGGTGGAATCATATTCTTTCCTCAACTCCCGACACTTCTCCATCTTTCTTCTAACTGATGGGCAAAGATGACGCATCTTCGCTTCTTGCTCCATCATTTGGACCTCTACCGTCTTCAATTCTTTCTCAAGTTCTGCTCTTCTTTCTGCTAAGCGGTGAAGTTTGCTCTCTTCGGCTTTATAACTGTCATAGAACAAGCGGGTATCTGCACATTTGTGGGTTAGTTCATCTTGAATGGCTTGACCTCGCTGTTCTCCGAAGAGAAGATGTGGAAGATGATAGGTGTTGATCCTGATGGTGTCCACAGCATCCACAAAACCAACGGCGAAGATATCACTTTTGTCCTGGAAGTCTTGGGAAAGTGTAAAGGAAGGATTACCAGAGCATACTTCTTGAAAGAGAGTTCTTGCTCGTCTCTCTCTGTCAGAGTTGGTAATCAACTTCCCATAGCCAGACTCTAATAAGTTAAGAAGTTCAGTCCATTTAGCCTTGGCCACTTCCTTAGAAACTTCAGAAAATGATGCCGGGTCTATAGATTCTGGCGGACAATCAGCAGTGGAGGAGCCAGGAAGATCTATGAGCAGTATACTTTCCACTTCAGCTTTCTCTTCAGTAGATAAGAGAGTTATCTCAGCTGCGGCAGAAGGAGCTTGTGAAGAAGATGAGCTTGCCATAAACATTCCTTGAAGAGGCAGAGTGATAGACGAAGGCTGAACAAGCGGCAGAGGTACATTGGTTGATGGGCCTTCAAGAAATTCCCCATCATCAGGATTCTTTTTGATGCAGATGAAGGCTCATCAGTACTTGTAAATACAGCTATGAGTGTTAAAACAATAGTATAAGGAGCATTCACCATTCGGTAAAGTGAAGACAATACTTACCGATAGAAGTTGGAGATTTTCTAGTCTGAGGAGAAGATGGGTCATCAGCTTGTTCCTTTTCCTTAAGTTTTGGAGTCTGGGTTTGCGTTGATGCGATAAGAAGTTCCGTCGAAGAAGCCGGAGGCACCAGGACAGGGTCAAGGATTGCTATATCATCATCAGGAGCAAGAGCAGAAGGGGAAGAAAGCAAAGCCGCTTTTGATGGGTATATCTTGAGAGTCTTCCCTGAGTTATATTTAAAAGAAGAAAAGCACAGATCAATATTGGAAGATATGCTCATGATTAGCAAAAGCTTTAATATTAAAGTTACCTTTCGATGTATGTGGCTTTATCATGGCACGTAGCGTGGGACTGACAGATGGGCTCCTTGGTGATGATGATAAAGATCGAGTGGTAGTTCTTTCTGTTGCTGGCTTCTTAGACGCCTTTTCTGGAGCAGGCAGTTCTAAGATTTTTCGCTTTCTTCCTGCTGTGAGCGAAAACAGTTAGACACAACTAAATACCGAATGAAGACGTACATTGAAAGAAGGAGAGCAAACTAACCTTTAACAGGCTTTGCCGGTTCCAAGGGAAGAATGTCTTCATCTCCGGTTGATTGAGGAAGTGCAAGAGTGGCCGTCTCCTTTATTTTCAAAAGGATCATGTCCAGCGGCTCTGAGAATACAGACTTCCGATAATTCTTCCACCAGAAGTCGAAGTCTTCTGAAGAGCGATCAGCATCTGGAATGAACTCGGTAACACGGAACAATCGGTAAATGTCCCGAATCAGCTTGTTCAATTCAATGAAGTTTTAACTGTCGCCTTGCTTACAGAATACTTTATTGATGGAAGAAAAGGAAAAAGTGTAGAGAGCCGGGACAAGAATCCCTTGAATCTACCCAAATTGTCTAGCACAATATTGGGGGGAGTAGATTTCGAAGCCAGCGACGAATCTACCCTTTATTGAAAACCTAACAGGAAGGTCAATAGAGGTTAGAACGACTTGCCAAAAATCACTCTTATTCTTCTGAAAGGAAGGAAGATATGATTTGAATTCAGGAATGAGAAAAAGAGAAAAAGAGAATTGTTTCCCTTTGATTGAAAAAATTTGAGAAACAAAGAACCGAAAATAAGATAATTGCCCCTCTGGAAAAGGAATCAACTCTCGGCTTAAGGCTCGACAGACAGGATGATTCGGGATAGAAACCGAATGGGGTTGCGAGACATGGTCTTTGGAAAACCAGAAAGGAAAATAAAAAGCCGACCAGGCTTGGAGAATCTAGAGTGGACCACCATAGACTCCACCTATTTCATCCGAAATGATGGAAGAAGCCGAATGGGCTAAGCCTCGGTACAATAAGGATAAAATGGTTTTTCCTAAAGAAAGGAGAGTTCCCGAAGCTAAGGCAGAAGCTATAGCTACGAAGTCCTTTGAAACTCTCACAATAGGGTGGCAAAAAAGGAATTTACAGAGCCAGTACAAGAGAAAAGCGGTGTGTTCCTCGTCGGTAACTTCACCTTCTTTCCTAAAAAACTTATCGATAAAAGCCCCATAAGCTAGCTCGGAATCAGACAACTTACCGAGTCCTAGGTAAGAATCTGAAGACAGAGTAGATGGGTCTGTACCTAAAGGACTAAGACCGGTTAGGCAATGGATGTCGAGCAAAGTTACCGACATTGGGGAAAAAGGGAAGAAGAAGCAATTGGTAGAAGTTGACCAAAAATAGGATAGGGCACTGATTAGCCCATGATTCAGACGATAGTCAAAACAACAAAGGCGCAAAGCATTATGAATCGAAAGTCCGTCCCAAAGAGAGCCCTTGGAAGGACGAAGTCGAAGATACCATTGGTAAAAATTTGGCTCAAAATCAGAAAAAGCCCTAAGACGAGAAGGACGGGAGTGCCAGTTGTAAGCTAGAACGGAAGAATGGTGGATTGGAAGTACCTCAGTTTGATGACGAGGGAAGAAATCAGAGAGAATTGCACGAATCGAAAACTGATTGTAAACAGCTGGGCCAAGGACGTAAGAATCCTCGAAATCATTCTGCATCGAGAAAAAATGCCGGTCATCGTTGAAATCTTGAGAGTCTCTGAAATTATAATAGCGCTCTAGGGCATTTGAGGCAAGGAAAGAGGAAGCTTGAGCCTTGGGAGCCATGGTGTCTGATCAAGTACAGGAAAAGGGCACGAAGGAGCGAAGAAGCGAAAGAGCAAGAGAATAACGAAAGAGATGACTTGTTGGAGAAGCAAGTTTGAAGGCGAGAGATCAGATTGTGTGGGGACATCTGATATATATATTGAGTTGATACGAGGAGAAGCTGAAAAGGCAAGTGCGCGAAACGAGACGGCAAAATGGCGCTGGAAGCAAAAAGTAAGTGTCTTGTCATCTTTGGCATTTAAAAGAATTAAAATTCTTTTAATTCTTTTAAAGGGGGCATCTATTGACACCAAATAATAAAGAGTTACCGAATGGACTTTAGTATCACTGTGTCTCGAAAGTCGGTAAATCGGGAATGGTAAGCTACTCTGAGAAGTTCGGTAAGTTGTCTGCAACATACCGAAATGTCTAGAAGTCTAAACCCGATATTCGAGAAGTAAGAGAACAGGGCCATTGATTTTCAGAATTCGGTAAGATTCTGGACATACCGAAATTATAGAGGGTCAGCAGTAAGAGGAGTATGAAGACAAAAGGAACCGCAGGATGGCCAAACTAGCCATGTCAGCAAGAAGTTACGAACAAGAAATCCGGATAGTGGATGCGAACAGTTCACGGCAGTTGCTGGAAAAGATTCAAATTCAAAGCCATATTGACAGTTGAAGATCAAGTTTTGGCAGATAAAACGTGGGCAAATGGGAAGTTATTGAAGGCGCCAAGATTCAGAGTTTGAAAGCAAGAAAATAACCGACAAACGGTTATGGAAAGCCAAAGAATAACAAATAATCGAAAGAGAGGAGAAAGAAGGGAGATCAACACACATCCAAAAGAACTCAAGTTTTCTGCACTTTAACTTCCCTGTACTCTCCTTTCCAACATTTAGAGTTTCTGCAATTCTAGTTTAGTTTCAAGCTTTCTACTGCTTTAGTAGGAGTATTGTAACGTAGCCTGAACCTTTGTTGATCTCAAATCCATATTCGATCCACTGATTTACTACCCATTTCACTTCCATTTGTGTTACTCCGTGTTCTCACTAAAATTTCCTTTCGAGAGTTGAGCCACAGAACCCTCTTAATAAAAACCGAAGACTGAATTTCGGTGAAAGATATTCCTTGTTGCAAAAACGAGCGAACAGAGAGAATGAGATATCAGTTTCGACCGAGGATCTGGCCTTCTTTGGCGAATCCGAACGCACGAACCACACCAAAGAGGAATGATTCCATTGTTCCGTTTCCAAAAAATTTCGGTCGGTTGTGCTCGAAAATACTGAAGGCACACCTTTGAATTCTTTTCAGTAATGTTCTTCAAATAGACATATATGCTCACATCGCTTGTTACCATCAGCGTTTCAATTAGCTCTCCGTATGCAAAAGTGAGAAGAGGATTTCAGTTTTGCAGCTTTTGCTTGTCAAACAAGTCTCGCCCAAGTTCAAATGAAGATCTGATCAACTCGAGAAAAGAACCAAATTCACAGACGAGGGCTCGCGATCATCGTGAGCATGCACAATTTACCAATGCAGGAAAGAGATAACAAAGCATCATCGCCATTAATCATCGCGACACACACGGAAACACCCAATACAATCCAAACCGGCACCAGAAGTCTCCCTCCGTTAAATCCTCTTTCCGTGTACTAAAAGGCAGACAACAACGGCAAGCAACGCGGCTGCCATTGACGGGAAAGCGGAGGCGCTCACGCTGTGGTGGTCTGATGGGGAAGGAGCCATGTCCATGCCCGGGGTCATATCGTGCGGACCATCGTGAGCGTTGGCAACCACCAGCACCGACGCCCACAAGCAGACGGTCAAGGCCGCCATCTTCGTCGCCGCCAACGTAACCATGATCCCTCTTTCTTCCTCCGACTCTTCTATTGATGATGAACGAGTGAAAGCTGCTGCATAATATACACTGGGAACCTTAAGCCGTCCGTGCTGGATCGTTCTGAAGTCAACGCAAGCGGACGGGGAATAGAGAGTACGTACGAACGTTAAGGAGAAAGTACAAAGAGATCGTGCATCGAGGACGGCCTGAAGTGGGCCTTGAGTTGAATTGTTCCTGGATGTAGCGAGTTGATCAAGGGAAATTGTAATTGACTTTCTAATTATAAAATTGCTTTACTATATGGTGAGACTTGAGAGAATAATCGAGGATTTTTTAATATGTTAAGAGGGTATGTGCCGTAGCAAATGATGTACTTTGATGACTATTCATATGCTTAATCAATAATGGCATGTACACATACCATAGTATATGTTGACATTTTGCAATAAACGCGTTTATCTTTTTCGTTCAACTCGTCGGGTTTTCGCTTTCTCTTTTGGGACACCACTAAT
The DNA here is from genome assembly GCA_029784005.1 of Lenwebbia sp. NSW1173648. NCBI lineage: Eukaryota > Viridiplantae > Streptophyta > Magnoliopsida > Myrtales > Myrtaceae > Lenwebbia > Lenwebbia sp. NSW1173648. The sequence goes on from JARCGZ010000011.1 coordinate 8,368,817, forward strand.
CATACAACCGCTTAATTCTAGTAATAACTCGAAGGTAAAACGAGTTTGGAGATTGTCGCACCTAATGAAGATTACTTGGTTGGGCGAGTGAAAAGTCCCCATAATTGCTAAGAAACAAAGTTGGTTAATTGTCAAACTGATCTAGAAAGCCATGTAAATAATATGGTGACGTAAACTTATCTTGCAAAGTTGGATGTATGAGGTAATTAGGAGATTTTCCATATCTCTTACGATTGTGCTTGTGCGTATATCTCCTTTGATCATGCATATTCTTAATTCGTACTAATTAATTGTAATTGATACTGTTATATCTTGTTATCTTAAATAGTTATCTTGTCGAGCCTATAAATAGTACAATTCTATTCCCGCGAATTCTTATCCTCGGAAATTAGAAATATGAAATTCCTCAATCTACTTAACCAAGAAATACAAGTTCATAAAGAGTTTATTATGCACTTAGGGAAAAGGAGGTCTATTACATTATTTTAGTAAATGTACCGACAGAAGTTTAAGATGGTGTTGAAAAGGAATATCAGGTACTCATTATTGGGCCGTCGCAATTAGATTCCCACCGATGGATGGCCCAGATCAGATATTGGGCCGTCAATCGAAGTCCACCCCACAGGCTACAAAAGAAGCAAACCCGATTTGACCCGCGACCCGGGTTCATCGGGTCCGGATTCAACAGCGCCTCACTGACTCCGAGAGAGAGCGAGAAAGAGAGAGAAATACCGCCGAGTCTGCCGCTTCTCTATCCTCTCTCTCTCTCTCTCTCTCTCCTCGCCATTTCCGGCAGTCGGAACATCAACAAGTGCGTCTTCATCTTCTTCTTCTTCGATGCACATGTGAACCAGGCTACATGTCCATGGCCTCCACTTCCTCCATCTCCCTCCACTCCCTTTCTAAGGTAATCCTCTCTCTCTCTCTCTCTCTCTCTCGTAATCCTGTTCGCTTCTCGCCTGTCGGATTCATTGTTCGGCATCTACAGTTAACGCTGCGGCCGAGCGGTCGGAGTCCTAGGCCGGAGCTCGGGTTCTTCGGCGTACCGTGCCCTGGCTACTGCGCGCATGGCGTGTTGCGTGCTCGGCCGGGGCCGGCGCAAAATAAACCGAGGTTTTTCAGGTACGGAGGTTTGGTGATAGTGGCTGCTTCGGCTTCTAGGTCCAGCCGGAGTCGGAGAGCTTATGGGGAGGCTCAGAGGGAGGGTTCTTCGTTGGCTGCTGCTGCTGCTCCTGTGAAGCAGGTCGCGTCTTTTGCTGTTCCCGCAGGAGTATTTTTCGTCGTGACCTTTGGTATGAAAGTTTTAATGTTATAGTTGATTTGCTGTGACGAAGACAATAGCAGTGATTATTGTCCATAATGAGAAGCTTTTCCTATTTGGAACCGATTAGAACATGGTTGCTTAAGATTTGGCGTAGCGCCTTCTATAGTTAAGAGCTTGTAAGTGCTTGGGACAAGTTTAAGATTAGCTGCAGCTATGAGTGTGGAGTTTCGTAAGTAAAGGAACTGCATATAACGGGCCTGGTGAGCATGAATTCATATATATGTCTTAAACCTTGATGAATAAGAACTATGCATTTTTCACCCTTGCTTTCTTTCACGGGAAGGGAATTGAAAATATTGGCTTAGGTATGCATCTTTTGGGAAATTTTAATGGGGACAAAACCTACTTTTGGTTCAAAATATTGGAGCATAACTCTAAAACCTTTAACTGTTTCCAAATATTTGAAAAGTGAATTGGGGCAAGAGCCCCCACATTCCATTATACAGATCCATCCCTGCTGAATGGCGAGAAAATGTGCTTATATGGGTGGGGCATGCGGACTGAGAATATGATTTGATTTGGGTTGCCTGGGAGAGAAGGGCGGTGTGAAAATCTGCTTCATGTAGGGAATGCATTGGGAACTGGAAGATGGGAAATAGGGTTATCTATTCTTGAAAGTGATTTAGGGAGAGCTAGCCCCAAGGAATGAAGACAAATGAAGTTGAATTCTGTAATTTAGTACTTCCAGCAAAGTGACAAAAGCTGGAAAAATCCTGTACACCTTACTATGTTAGATCAACTTTGGAATTTTGAAGTCTATTTGTTTTTATTAGTCACATTTTGATGATTACGCCCTTTCTTAGCATTCACCTTGTAAAATAACGTCTACATGTGTTTGAGTTTTGGTTAGAGAAGCATTGCATGATTCATGTATGTAGCTAAAACCATGCATCGCCCTGTTTTAATCTTTTGTATGCATTGTCTTGTATCTCTGTTGTACTAATTAATGTCTTCAGCTGACAGTTTTATGGAAGCTGGTGGAAAAACTTATGGTGCCAAAGCGAGGGACGCCTTCAAAAATTCAAAATAAATCTCCTACACAGGGAATGAAATGGTCGTTTGCTGCAGGAACAAATCTCTTATCTAACCTCAATGCAAAGATAGAAAAACAGTCAAAGCTGAAGATCAATGAGTTTGCTAAGGAACTTAGGTCATTCAGTAGCGTTGACATGTCAGGTATGCTGTTGGGGTCATTGGGAATAAGGAAATCGGTTGCCGATAACCTATTGCATGATAATTTATGAACTTTAAAGTAACCCTGTCAAAGATCTACATATTTACGGAGAACTTGAGTGCTTTCATTCACTCAACTGAAGTGCTATTTCTGGATATTGACTTACTGCAAACTTGGTAGATTTCTTATAGTCTGTCAGATTTCCCCCTGTTTTTTCTCTTCATGCGTATGTTGATTTTTTTTAGAACTGGCTCCACATCATCTGCCTGTTGCTTTTATCATATTTTGAACGTGTAATAACCATTTTTTGTGATTAAACTTGCTTGGTCAGGTCGTAACTTCGGAGATGAAGGATTATTTTTCTTGGCAGAGAGCTTGGGTTACAATCAGGTAATTTGAGTAAGCCACTAGTATATCCTTCAGATGTTATGATGAGAGTTATCAACTTTGGTGTTAATGTTAACCATGCCCTATATGCACCTTAATTATGACTCCGCAGGGGATAAATTGGCATCTTCACCTAATTTACCTCCTTAGAGTCAAACATCTCCTTGGAAATGTCTAGTGGATGGACATTGAGAGTATTTTTGTTTTTTTTTACGGAAAAATAGACAAAACTTACCCCAATTTTAAAATTCTAAGTTGCACGGTAGTTATTCTCTGATGCGGTTGCATAGGATCCTTCAAAAAATAAGATGATGACCTCCAACGGTGTTAATTGAGGATGTCAATGTATCTTCTACGTTGAGAAGGTCCTGAGCCTTAATGTAAATTGACTCTTGCGTAAGGAGTTGAATGTGCATATAATATGCTCTGGAACATGATATCACCCTGTATTTTATCAGACTGCAGAGGAAGTAAGTTTTGCTGCCAATGGAATTACAGCTGCTGGAATAAAGGCCTTCGATGGTGTTCTTCAATCAAATGTTGTTTTAAAGACTCTTGATCTATCTGGAAATCCAATTGGAGATGAAGGAGTGAAGGTCAGTCCTGGTTTCCTGTTTCTTCTTAAAATGTCAGAATCATCCCTAGTTATATATTTTCCTAGCTTACTGTTTCCTGAAAATACTTTTGAACTCCTTGTGGGTAAAATTCTTCTTTCTTGATTTCGAGATGCTTGTATCAGTTGCTGATCAATCCTGTTAGGATGAATTCTCTGGGTTATGTTAAAGTTGGGGCACATACTAATCTGCCAATACGTTTATGGTGCTTGGAGAGTTCCTATCTTTTGCCATACCTGTCTTCAAAGAAAGTTTCTGCAAGAGTTCCTGGTGGATCTATTTTAGTGTTTCCATTATTCGATTATGGCTTATTTTTGCTGATGACAACATGGTTGTTCACATCGGTGCTCTAGTACATGTGTTCCTTCGCCCCATTTCATTTAAACTTTCTTGTTTTTGGAACAGCTCTTTAGTGACATGTTCTTGTTGACAGAGTCTCTGCGATGTATTGGTGAATAATACGGGTATCCAAAAGCTCCTACTGAACAGTACTGATTTGGGGGATGAGGTATTCATTGTCTTGACTGCAACACGTTCACCAAGCATTGATTTCTGGATGAAGATTGAAGATGTCATCAACTTTTTTGTGCAGGGAGCCAAGGCTATTGCAGAGTTATTGAAGAAAAACTCAACCTTGCGAAGTCTTGAACTCAACAACAATATGATTGATTATTCCGTATGTATTTACTTATCATCTAAGATTTTTAGCCAGTTGTTATTTGTTAGCAACCAAAAGTTTGCCTCTGTTTATCGACTGTTCACCATTTATTTGCTGGTGTCAGGGATTTACGAGTCTTGCAGGAGCATTGCTCGAGAATAATACCATAAGAAATTTACATCTAAAGTAAGTTAACTTTCCAATGATGGCCCCCAAAAAATTGTACCTTCCCTTTTTGAAACTTCTTGTTGTCTTATCTGCATCAGTTTAGTTTATCCGCGAATCTTAGTCTCTACTACAAAGATGCACCTGAGTTTGGTTTGCATGTGTGAGTTTGCATTTCCATGGTTGGCATATCTTTGATATGCTTCTAGTGGCGTGCTTTTCTTATACTTCACTGAAGATTTTAATGGATGTATTTTCAGCAACAACTATGGTGGTGCACTGGGGGCCAATGCTTTGGCTAAAGGGCTGGAGGGAAACAAGTCGTTGAGGGTAAACTACTCATTTCTTCCTTTTTGCTTTCTTAAGGATAAACAACTTGAATTTTAGATGGGAATTCTGTCATGAGAATGTAGTGTGAGCTCCTGTCAACAAGTTATATATCTTCACATCATACGATGTTGTTAAAGCAGCGAGCTCCGCAACAAAAGCGAAGCTCGACTTGCTATTCTTCTCGTCAGTCGTAATTCAATGAATTGCCTCAATGTCTTAAGAGGAGAAACGGCAAGAGCTGGTTTACTCAGATTGTCTTTGGTGCTGTCCCTGTAATGGATGTCTTTTTAATAAGGTATAAAGATGGTAGAACTGACTTACCTATATATATTGTGCTCACCATGTGGGCTCCCTTTTTGAGCCAATGAAATACGACTTGATCAGCCATCTGTACTTTCTTTCCTCCATCCTCAACTCCCAATCAGTGAAGAAGTAAAAGAAAAACCAACCAGTAGAACAGATAAAGATGGACAACGTTTCAACTCCTTGAATAAACTTTTTTTCGTGTCGTGATATTGTGTGAAGCTTCAATAATTTCGAAAACCATTTAGTGTATTCCTATATGTACGTTTATTTGATTTCCTGTTTTACTTACATTAGTAGATGAAAGATTTACTTACTGGTGCTGTTAGTCCATGTAGATGCTTTAGTTGTACTTGTCTTTAGTTGATCATCTGTTTGTTTGGAGACGAATGTCATTGTTGTCTTCCACTTTCAATACAACTATCACATTCCTAAGATGGCCCTTCCCTGCTCTATGCTGTGAGATCATGACTTTGCCAAGATGAAATACTCAGGAACTTCATCTGCATGGTAATTCCATTGGAGACGAAGGAGCACGTGCTCTAATGTCTGGTTTATCCTCACACAAAGGTTTGCACCTTTTTCGTATTGGCTGGTATTCTTAGTTATGCATTTCGTTTTAGCTTCAAAACTAGCGGTTTCAATTGTCACAGCTGTCTGTCTACAGGCAAACTCGCTCTTTTAGATATTGGCAACAACTCAATTAGCTCAAAAGGTGCCTTTCATGCTGCTGAATATATCAAGAAAAACAAGAGCTTGTTATGGTTGAATCTCTACATGAATGATATAGGTGATGAGGTAACAACAGATTCTCTCTCTAAGTTGGTATCATGCACCTGGTGATCTTTTTGTCGTATGGTCTTATGTACCTGATGATCTAGTTTAGCATGCTGCTCCCTCGAAAAATTTCACTGTATTCATTTCTAGTGTTTTGCTTCTAGTCAGCATTCAAGTGTATATCTTTGCTAGGAAGTTCGCATTGCTGCATCATGTAATACTGCTATAAGACTTCCTTTTGTTTTAATTAGTTGAGATACATGAAGATCACATAAAGTGCTCCTATTTCCCATGCCATTGTTACCAAAGGAGAGCACTAGTTTATTGACATCAACTCTAGTGTTCCTCTTACAAATTCGCTTAGTAAGTTGTGTAATTTGTTGGAGTTAGTATATGTTCTCTTGTGGTCTGAAGACTCCGAATTTCCGTCTTTTTCACCCCTTATCGATTCATCCTAATTAACATCAAGCTTGCCAGGGAGCAGAGAAGATTGCTGATGCTTTGAAGGAAAACCGAACTTTAACAACAATAGACCTGGTAATGAATGAGTGCTATCTTCTTAAATACATGTTCACCGAATCTACCATTTTTAATATGTTCACTAAATTTGGCCTAAAGTTGATAGCAGTAGCTTGTTGACTCAAAATAATGCAGGGGGGAAATAACATCCGTGCAAAGGGAGCTGCAGCCATATCTCGAGTGTTGAAAGACAACAGTGTTATTACAACTGTAATCCCGAAAGCATCTAATATTTTTAAATCTCTATCCCTGATTTTTATGGTTGGACATTTTTTTTACTCTTACTGTGTTCCACTTCTCTCTTCCTCGTTTCCACAGTTGGAACTTGGTTATAATCCTATTGGTCCAGATGGAGCACAGGCTTTGGCTGAGGTTCTCAAGTTTCATGGAAATATAAAAACCCTGAAGCTTGGTTGGTGTCAGGTAATTCAGAAGTTCCTGACTTCGCCTTACTAATCTATCCCCAAGGGATCTAAGTAAATTGCCTTGCAGATTGGAGCCAAGGGTGCTGAGTCTATTGCGGATATGTTGAGATATAACACTACCATATCCATTCTGGACTTGCGGGCTAATGGATTAAGAGATGAGGTTGGTTACCGATGATGACGCCATGTTAGTTGCTGATGTTCAGTGCACTTCCTAATTTTGCAGTGCACTCGATTTTGCAGGGTGCAGTTGGCCTCGCTCGAAGCTTAAAAGTGGTTAATGAAGCTTTGACTTCACTTGATTTAGGATTTAATGAAATAAGGGTATTCTGAATGTACTTTTGTGGAGTTTTTATCAAGGATGACATGCATGCTTGCGAATAATATTTGTCTTTCTCATATAGGATGATGGCGCTTTTGCCATTGCCCAAGCGCTTAAGACCAATGAAGATGTGGCAGTTACCGCCTTAAATCTTGCCAGCAACTTGTTTACTAAATTTGGGCAGGTAATTTTTTCAGACTTTTTTTTTTCTGTGCTTAAATTGCTTATCATGCGCATCATTATTGTCCTTTGATTCTAATGACTTTAATTTCTTGCAGAGTGCTCTCACAGATGCGAGGGACCATGTTTTTGAGATGAGCGAAAAGGAAATCAACATCTTCTTCTAGACTGGAGCCAATCCATTCACTAAAATTCATCTGTTCTGACAGTATAGTAGGAATTCCTATTCTTTCACGCGTTCTTCTTTCGGCAGTCCTCGTAAAGGAGAAAACCCAAAGCACTTCTTGGTTGTGTAGTAGTTGGTGTCTTTAGATTGGCCGAAAGGAGAGAGTTGGAAAAATTTTGAGTTTTGAGAGTTCATAGATTCATAGTTAGCTTCGGGAAATGTTACTTTTAGTTGAAAGGATATGACAGTTGTGTTAGGATATAACAAAATCTTATTTTCCACCCTCTCATATCTCATCGAATCATTCTACTCGGTTACTCGGTATGCCTGCTGCTGCTGATTTATTTTTTATGTGCTATTTTACGTTGTCTGCAATGTTAAACCTACAGCTTGGTTGTAGTCTGAGATCGCCGCCCGGGACGTAATCCAAGCCAGCTACGCATGAGCAGGAGGGACGCGGTTGCTGTCATCATTGTGCTCTTCGGTTCATTCGATCTGGTCAGCATAAGAGGAATCCCCCCCATAGTGAGATCAGGGGAAGTTGCAAGGTATGAGAGTCTCAGACTCGTCACCTCATGGTTAAGGATTCTGCCCATTTACTACAACAGCGCCACTAAACCGTGGGCCGTGGCGCGGTTGGTAAGATGGACATGGGACTTGGGACCTATTGAAGACATTATTTCTGGAAAGTGGAGGCATGAGCTGGATCGTCTTCTTCACGCTTCCCCATGCCTGTGGTGTTTTTTTATGTTAACTCCTTCCAGCTGGAATAGAGCTGTCTTCTAAATATATGGCTGATGTCCATCGATATTCCTCCTGATCGGTGTCCCGAGTTCAGTGATCCAGCCCCACTTGTGGGGTTCAAAAGGTTCGGACCAAGGACGCTCAGCAGAATTAAGATAAGGACGGTACATGACTCTTTTTATCTTTTGTTCGCATTGCCAGTGTTCATGCCCAGTGACTCTTAATCCGGATTTGCCATGCAGATGGTAGTGGGCGGTCATCGACGAATAACACCGTTCGTTTATGAAGAAGTGATCAGATGGTCGATGATTAGGATACCGCGGTTGATGAGTGCGATTGTGTTTCGTGAAGTGACGCTACGAGTTACGAGTCAAATCGAAGATTTGCATGCGGTCGAGATGGTTAGGCAACGAGGACTTATGGGGAGCTCGTTATGGAAAGAATTTTCACGCGCACAAGTCGGCTAATAAAGGTCCTAAGTAATCATAAAATTAAGTAGGAGGAAGGATAAACAAAATAACTTGGTTATGCGAAAACTCCATCTCTAAACGTGGCCGTAAAGTGTGAACACTGAAACCCACAATAAATTCGTGTACCCCACCGACCGATCTTATAATATTCACATATGTACGACAGTCACCATATGTTTTTTAATATTTTTTTCACCTTATTGTACGAGACTAGAGAGGGAAACAATAGTTCCGTCGTGCGCGCACTGATCCTACCTTTTACTATCTTGGTGCTCGTCACTTTTAGTATTGTTTCAACTTGCAAGAGTCGCAGTTTTGTAAGAACACGTGATCCGGCAGTGATTTTTTATTTTATTTTAACTACATTGCTATGATCAGTGCACACGAGTTTAAATGGGAAAAGGAGGGTAAAAAAATGACGACAACGCGCTAATACTTTCTTCACACGGTGGCAGCAAGTGACAATTACCTAGCCAAAACAAAAACAAAAAAAATTAAAAAAGGAGCGACAATACGAAGCTGCCCATGACATTGTGTCATACATAATGCATAATGATGTTGTGGGTAGAGGTATAAAGAGCTAAGAATACAAATGGAGGTTGGTTCAGCGGTAGGGGTTGGGGAGGGCGTCCGGACCCGGGTCCGAACCGCAGAAAAGCAACAAGAAATACGGTACAAGTGAAATTATTTGGGAAATGTATCCTCAATACATAAGGAAAACAGAGAGAAATTGTCTGCCCCACTAAGCTGACATGCCCCAGTTTGCACATTTTGTTATGTTATGTTTCGTTCCTCTTATTTATTTATTTTGGAAGACAGAGATTCTGATGTTCCGGGTCATCCTGTAAATAACAGCAAGTGGATTGGCTAATCCTGTAAACTTATGCGCACCAAGGCAAGTACTTAAACCCTGGTCTTCACTCTCAAACCCCGACTTGAAAAAATTCCCAGTTTGGCTCTCCGACTGTAACACTTGGTGGAAGTATTGAAGCGTGAAGTGTGGGGATACCTAGAGTCATGGCGCTACGCTTGCTTCTTCTTGTCGCATTTCTGCTCGTCTGCACAATACAAGTAAAAGAACGCCATTCTCGTCTTTGAAATTCACTTGGGTCTTTTTCCTTCTTTTGATTTGAGCTGACAACTTCATTTTTCTTTGACAAAAAACTTGCAGGTATCGTCAGACATCGACCTAGAGAACTCTCACACCCAGGTCTTTTTCTCTCCTTTTTAAACCAAATCTTCTTTTAACCTCCACTTTACAGCTCAACCAGCACTTCCAATCTTTGAAGTTGTAAGTGGTGTTGTGACCAAGGTTGTAAGTGACGAGTGTTCTTCTTTATTTTTCCCAGATTGTGAAGGGAGCTAACAGGAGGCTTTTGCAGACCTTGGGTATGTACTCATCTTCACTCGTTTGTAATCTAGAGCGCTCAATTTACTTTTCAGGTTTTGTTTTTCCCCAGTTAACATGAAATGAGCATCTACACTCATGCAAGCAAATTTTTTTTTTCCCTCATCAACCCCGTCTTGTCCCAAAAAGGAAAATCAAACCTTTCGGTCCAAAAAAATTATCTTATTTTGCTCCTGGGTTGATGAACAAAGTCAATTATCTTGTTAAAATATGCGATACATTTACTCTAAACGGAATCCCGCATGAATACGATTATTTCTTGATATGGGATTGTCTTGATCTGCTAAATTAATCTAGATTGCTGTAGTTACCTAGTTACTTCCTTTGCGACTTGAATCCCGCTAATATAAAGCATGAACATGAACCGCGCCTACACAACATCATCGCAGCAGCACGGACGAAAAACCGGGATCATTATTAGGGGGGGGGGGGGGAAGGAAACAGGATCCTCGATAACCAAATTTTTCAAGGAATGACATGCGCGGCTTTCTCACTGATAAGCTTCCACCACTCCAATGTGCAGACTGTGGAGGGTTATGCAAGGAGAGGTGTAGCTTGCACTCGAGGCCCAACGTGTGCACGAGAGCCTGTGGAACTTGCTGCTTCAGGTGCAAATGCGTTCCTCCCGGGACTGTAGGAAACAGGGAGCTGTGCGGCAAGTGCTACACCGATATGACCACTCACGGCAATCGGACCAAGTGCCCTTGACCGTTTGCCTCCATGGATCCTCTCTATCCTGTTATAACCTTGGGATAGTGGCGTTAGTATATATAGCGTGTTCTATGCTAATAAGCACTGCTCAAGACCAACTTTGTAATGTCATCATCTATTTCAGTAGAAATGGTGGATGCGTGATCTCTACACTACTCTTTGAACATGCATCCAAGTCGAACAGAGTTAACCGATATGCCCAATGATGTGCCAACAGGACTTCTGCAGACAGAAAGGTTGAAGAGCAAACCAAAATTGCTGGTTAAACATCAAACAAGACGATGTTTCTCTAGCTTTTCCGACTTACTGTCATCCGATTTTGTAAAATCAACACTAACCGGGGCCCAAGAGCGAGATAACCTACTGAACTGTCAGATAGTCTGATGAAATAGCTTGAAGCACCCTCCCCGCAGTCCGACCCACATTGTAAGGAACTCAAAATGAATCAAACTTGAAGCTCCTGCAACTCGTAGCAGATGCTGAGAGATATATCCTTTTTCTCTTTCTTAGGGTGCGCAAGGTAACACTTATGGAAGTCGATTTCTGCTCCAGAAGTGCTTCCGGAGCAGAAATCCGTTTAGTAAAATTTTTTACCTCTGAAAGAAATTTCTACTTCTAAAGTAAATTTTCACTTCTAAAGTTGTTTTTTCCCCAATTTGAGAAGTTAAAAAAAATTGCTTCTTAACTCAAAAAGTACTTCTCTTACCAAAAATAAAAACAAAAACTCAAGAAATACTTCTCGCCTCACCCTCTTTTCATTACGCCCTCACCCTCATTTCGACCATACCCGCCTTAGCCGACCGCCGACCTCCGCCACCGCCCCTCGCTGTTAACCGCCGACCACCGCCGGCCGCCGCCCATTGCTGACCTCCACCAGCCGCCGCCCATCGCCGCTCGCAACCGCAGCTGACAATTGCTTGCCGCCGGCCACCGTCGCCACCCACCGATCACCCCCTGCTGACCACAGCCACAGCTGCCACCCGCGCCCATTAGGGTGAGCAAAAAAATCATGATCCAACTAAACCGAACCGGACCGTACCCAACCGGCTCATTTTGAATGGTAACCGGCGGGTACGGGTACGGGTCCGGTTTCAATTTTCTGGAACTGGCAGGTACAGGTTTGGTTCCCGGTTTCGGGTGGAAACCATCCAACCGGACCGGTCCTTTGATATAATATAAATGTATTATCTTTTAATTGAAGGCTTTGAAGCCATCTCCCTCAAAGGCTCGAGTCCAGAGTCCAGAGTCCAGAAAGTGGAGAAATTTATGTTGATGACATCTCCCAGTTTCGGGTGACAGTGTGATTCAATTCTACTGGAAAACTCTGATTTGCTGTGGCTTATAGGATGATTTTCATCCCATTATGTCTTTATATTTATGGCTGAATGTCTTTTATCAGTGAATGCTACAAGTTTGGAGAGGCCTTTGTTCTAATACCTATTTTATGGAATTTGGTTGATACAGTAGAGATTACGAGAAAGATGAAGACCTAGGAATTAAAATGCAATCTGTTGATAATTATTCTTACTAGCCATAGATGAGGAAACTCTGTGATAAAAACCTTCGACTGTGGATTTTTCATGAACTTTGCAATCTAATGTCATGCATATGTAAGAAGGTGCAATTTAAGTCCAGTGTTGATGCCTTATAGGGGGCAGGCCATTAAGAAGCCAAGGTAATAGAAAGTTAGTGAGATTCTGATTGTCGTGGTAATGTGAGCTAGTACTGTAACCGATGATTATTGATAAATCCTCAAAAGCCATCTCCCTATTTCGGGTGATTCTCTTTTCTTTTTTAATTAATGTTGGTGCTCAGTAAGACCGTAATCGGGATCCAATTGGGAACCGGACCGAACCGGTGGTTCGATTCTCGAGTGGATCCATGATACGAGCGGGTGGTTCACAGTTCGTATTTTGCAGAACCGGTCCCTAACGAGTGGTTCTCGATTCTAGGGTGGGAACCACCCATCCAGGAACCGATCACCCCTACCGCCCATTGCTAGCCGCGACCATCGCCGCCACCCGTCCACCAGCCACAACCACCCATCGCCAACCTCTGCTGGCCACTCCCATCGCCGACCTCTCCTGGCCACTCCCATCGCCGCTCGTGACCACCGCCACCAATTGCCCGCCGCCGCTGCCGCCACCCGCCGACCGCCCCCCATTGCCAACCACCGCCGACCTCTGCCGGCCGCCACCATCGCCCGCCGGCCACCGCCGACCTCCGCCCACAACCGCCTGCGACCACAACCGCCCCACCGCCACCTGCGACCATCACCGCCGCCGACCACCGCCCTGCGTGCCGCCGCCGCCAGCCGTTGATCGTCGCCGACCACCGCCGCTGCTGAGTTGCCGTCTCCGGCCACCGGAGTAAAAAAAAATTTATTTTAAAAAGTAAATAATATCTTTAATAATAATAATAAATTAAAAGAAATTTAAAAGTTAAAAAATGAAGTAGAAATTTTTCGGCCGCCGATAATAATTTTTCATAAAAAATTTTGTGTTAATAATATTTCAAAAATAGAAATTTTCAATCGTTACCAAACGAATTTCTCTAATCAGAAATCAACTTCTGCTTCTGAGTAGAAGTAGAAAAATCAACTTCTTACCAAAAGTTAATTTCTAAAGCAGAAGTGTTGCCATGGGCGCCCTTAGTCTTCTTCTTATTTCTTCGGGTCATTAAGCAGATTTCACAAAAGGAAGGTCCAAGCCATCTCATTCCACCAATATGGTCGGAGTTGTGGCAGAGTGGAGCAATCAGAGAACCGTAAATATATATGGCAATACAGAGAGATGACGACAGAGTTGAAACAGAGACAAAACTGCAATTCATAATCGATCAAACAAAGAGAATATTTTAATAATTCAGTGGGTTTACATGCTTTTGATTGTATAATTACTGAAAAGCTATGTTACAAGAGGTTATGATCTTGAAGCAACAATAGCAATGTACACACTTGCACCTGCAGTAACCTCCCACCAAATTTCTTACACATGTAACATTTCAACCCCAGATGCTCCTGACTTTGATAGACCTGCCAATCAAAAGTATATGTGAAATCGGAACCGAAAAATCCACTGGGAGTAATAAACCATACAAAACATCAGTTACTGGATTTGACAGGCCTAAATTACAAGTTTTAACTGTAACAGCCCAATGGGTCGCCATTGCATGGAACCACGTGATTACACCACATACTGTCCAGTGGTTTTATGATGATGAGGTTGAAAATATAGATGCATAGAGATTCAAAATGTTTACCTCGCTTCTTGATCTTATTTCTAAAGCTTCTTTTCCTGCTGAAAGCCATTTCCTGTGTCCAAGACAAATTTTAGTCGTGATGCGAGGAGCAGGTGCCCTAGGGATCACATATAGAGAGTCGAAATGAACAAAAGTTTACCAGTGGCTGACCCAGCTTCCCAGCTTGACGAACTGCATCAACAAGATCCCGATTTGATCGAGTATAGAGACTTGTGATCACTCCAAAATGACCAGCTCGAGCAGTACGGCCGACCCTATGCAAAAAATCCACCGCAGAAGTAGCAAAATCTGCCTGAAAGAAGGGAAAAATACCACATCACACTAGCAGGGACTTAACAATTTATCTAAAATTCCCGAGCTAGGACTGCATCAGCTTTTATTATAAATTAGAAACATAGTTAGTTCATTAGAGATTAGAACGATTATATCGGTAAAACAGTCATCTCGGAATCTCCAAATTTATTACTTAAGATGTTAGTAAAAGTTCAACCAGAAAAGGTGTCAGTGAATGAACACTGTACTAGACTACTAGTAGACTATCAGCAGATGGCGCCATGGTGGAAAAAACATACTCAAAGGATTTAGGGAGACTAATAGATGATATCTTCTTTCCCCTTTTTTAAGCCTGGCCAATGATATCGATCAAAGGACGGAGGAAAAAAGGATGTTTCAGAAATGCACCTGAATAACGTGTGATACATTTGGAACATCAAGGCCTCGTGCTGCAGCATCGGTGCACACAAGAATTCCACCTCTCTCCCGGAAATAAACTATTGTCTCTGCACGCTGCTCGAGAGAACTATCCTTGTGGTACCGATAACAATCTATCCCGGCTCTTTCCAGTATATTTGCCACTGCTTCAACAGACTCGACAGTGTTTGCAAATACCATGGTTCGGCTTACACAACAATCAGTTGAAGTTTTCGAACCTTTCTTTACAGCTTCTATTAGTGCATCAACCTGTGTATCAACATCAACCTCGATCCACTGGTGGTCCAATCTGAAAAAAGAAGAAGAGAAACCTAGTATCAATATATACTCCAAAGTCAAGGTATGCAGTTAACCAAAACATTACAAACATAGCTACCATCTCAGAGATTACACACAGACCTTATAAGACGGAATAACATATGTACAGTGTAATTGTCAACAGAATAGAGAATGGAAAAGCATCCTGCTTAAGACGAACAAAATTTTGGCATTAGATTAGATGCCTTAACTCAAACATTTCATGAAATTGTTCTTGTTATGAATCATTCACCCACTTCTTAAACAGCCCCTGTATACATGCAAAATAATTTAAAGCTTAAATTTGTTATAGTTAACATGCTGTTGTCGAGCAAATGGAGTAAAAAGGGCAACGACAAGAACAGAGGGCCATCCAAGAAGCATCAATTGACAAAAATACTTGTTCTTCAAATTTAAGGCACCTGGGGTTGTGATAGTGAAGGTAGTTTCCACTAACCCAGCTAGCATCTGGAAACATCTTCTTCAACACTGCTCCTGCAGTTTTCTTGCCATTTGCCGGAAGTGTAGCTGCAACAAAGATGTACTGCTTACTCCTTTCATAGTTTTTCCTCACTCTCCTCCAGTCTCTTTTCTTAAGATGTCCCTCTTTATTTTCATCTCCTATTTCTGCAGGATCAACATCCTCAGGATTTTCCTCTTCATCTGAACTGATGTGAGCATCTGATTCCATTTCTTCATCGTCTTCCAAAACAGAGGGAAGTGCAGAATCAGGACTCGTTGCTATGGGTTGATGGAGGAAAGAATTTTGGTTCCGAGACAGTAATTTCTCATCAAACCGTAGCATATTAATGAGACGAATGACTTGGTTCTGGAAACTTCCACAGAGAAGCATGTCAGCTTCATCAAACACCTGCCAATGGAAACACATAGATTAACTATAAATTTCCAAACTTCTCTATACTTCTTGCCAGTATATTTCCGCAATTAAAAAAAAAAAAGAGTGGATGAAAACATACCACATACTTAACTCCTCGCAAAAACTCTGGACAATGGGCTTTGTGGTCAATATTGTTCAACAGCGCAGCCGGTGTTGACACAATAATATCTTGCCTATTAACTGGCCATCCCTGCAATAATTTTTTCTGTTTAATGAGAACCACATTGAAACAATGTTCCGACACAAACAAGAAGTACCATGCATTTGTAGTCTAAGAAATGCTACACAGATATCAGATGCACGGGCAGAGTAAGAGTGTAGAAGTAGGTAACGGATCATCCTTACACTTCGCCCACATACAGCAGCAACCCTGAGAAGTGGTTCACCATTTTCCCCGCAAAGATCACTAGCCATACGTACCACTTGCTCACATAGCATCACATTTGGGCAGAGGACGAGAAGAATTTTAGAATGTAAAATCAACTCCTCGCCCGCACCAACATCATGTGCATTGCACAGTCTATCTATCAAAGGGACTAGATAGCTATGCGTTTTACCACTACCAGTTTCTGCAGCAATTATCACGTCCTTCCCTGAAAGTATGGACGGTACGCTTGAGGCCTAAATTGAGAACAAGAACATTCCAAATCAGCATAGGTTCAACCCAAGCAGACAATGACAGCGAAACCAATTTAAAGGGGAAAAAAATAAAAAAAAAAGGACTTCTATGAAGGCCAGAATTGAATAATCGAAGGAGGACCTGAACAAGAGATGGCCTCTCGATGCCGGCGTCCAAGAGAGCTCGTGAGAGCTTGTCGGACACGCCGAGGGACTTCCACGAGACACCTTCTTCGGCGTAAAACGTCTCGCCGCCATTCCTGGTGGCGACGGCCGCGGCAGCAAAACTCGCGGAGCTCCTGGCTCGACTGTGGCGAGGCCCGATCAGCCAAAGCGACAGCGATTGGCGAGGAGAGGAAGAAGAAAACGGACGGAAGAGAGAGGAACGAGAGAGGTTGAATTGAGCGAGAAGCTGGTGAGGCGGTGAGAGCTTGTGGAAATGGAGAATTGAGGCAGAGCGATGGAGAAGCATTTGAGTGGCTACGTTTGGCGATTGAAGATGAAGGATCGAATTTGGGAGGGATGATTGGACTTCCTAGGGTTTAAGCATAAACCCCGTCTGTGTGCGAACTGCGAACAACTAGCTGCACCGTCGATCGACTGGGGCTTCGGAGCTTCGGCCGTGATCCAGTGGATGGGCTGCGATTGGTTTTATTCGCGGGTCGGGTGGATCCTCCCTTCCAGGTATGGATTCGGGTCTACGTTTTACCAGCCAAGAGTTAATTTTAGGATGGGTATGACAACACTTCTTAAGTAAAATTTCTGTTTCAAAAGTATTTTTGGAGCAAAGATCTGTTTGGTTACGCAATTTCATTTTTCTAATTCGGAAGCATTTTTTTTTTTTTTTTGCTCTAGAAGTAATTTTAGAGCTACTTGAAGAAGTAAAAAAAAATCTACATCTCTTCAGAAGTTGATTTCTAAAGCAAAAATGTTGCCATGCGCATCGGCTCGAGCTGATCGGGTTGAGTTCAAGCCTAAAAAGCCCTATCCAACCCATAAAAGAAAAGAAAATCTAAATGTTAAATGTAAATATTGTAAGGATGCGAGGAAAGGAAATTTTTTTAATTATTCCCTATGCATATGAGCCCAACTCATTTACATTTTTAGGTGAGGCGGGCTCCACGCGAGACCCCTTCTAATTTAACAGTGGATGTAAAATACACCTCACATGATGTTGAAACATAATATGCATCGAAGCTAATATAAACTTGCTCAATCTTACATTTAAAGAAAGATATACGCGTTTTTCGTTTCATAGCAAGAGATTGTTTTGACTGAAAAGTGTCCGACTTGTGATAATATAATAAATGCATATTGTGCTTATGTTTCTAATGAAACAATTAAGAGGACTCTTTTAACATATCAAAATCTCAATTGGTAGGAGGAAGTATTTAATAACTTGATCGATGTTGCTATTTAGACCATATAATAGAGTTCGACTCCTTTGTGCTTTCATTTCAGCTATTGATATCAATGATCAATTTACCTAGATATGTTCCTCTTTGCGAGTACAAAAAGTAAAAACTGATGTGGATCACGAAAATTACTTTAAATGATTCATATCATATTCATTTATAATTTACTCGATACTCTCAAAAATTCAAATATAAGATTTGGAAGCCGTGGTCATAAATCGAAGTGTCTTGGAGTTCTTTAAAAGTTAACTGACTCGTTTACGCAAACCCAAATGTCTAGAGAATGTTCGGATTCATTTCGACTAAATATGTCCATCCTCAAACGATCTTTGTGAATCCCGCTCCAATAAAGCAAGCAGAATAGCACCGACTTAAGATGAGCCGGGACACGTGTCCTCATGGGGGCGAAGTCTTTCCACCGCCATGGCGCCGAATTCTCAGCCCTATCCATGTCCTTCTGTCTCGCTATATATACCCTTCCACATTACCAGTCTCTCCCTCGATCAACAGCGGAGTCCGACCTGAACGAGAACAAATGTCGGCGCTCCAGAAGATCTCTGGCTTCGTGCACCGCGTGGACGAGCTCGCCACGAGCTACACCAAGACCTCTGACGAGATCGACGCGCTGAAGGAGGCCAAGCGGCACATGAAGAGCGAGCTCAAGTCCGCTCGCGACGAGCTCGACGGCTTGAGGCTGCTCGACGTGAAGGCCTCTGACCGGAAGCTCCTGAAGGCTGACAAGAGGACTGCCATCCAGAAGCTCGAGCTCCAGCTATCCAGGAAGCGGCGCGGCCTGGAGGAGCTGGAGCGAGAGAAGGAGCGGACGTTCGGGAAGCGCGAGGAGGTGAAGAGGAAGATGGTGGGGGTGGTCGCCGGGGAGAGGAGGCGACCTGGGGCGGCAGGGGTGGTTGTCCAAGGGGTGGAGGACGTGGCGGCGGTCGCGAAGGTGATGGAGTGGGTGAGGATGGACCCCGGGAGCGAGGTGGAGGGTGGAGTCCTGAGCGCCAAGGAGTTGGAGGAGATCAAGGAGGCTGCGAGTCGGTTTAATGTGAAGATGGAGTTGGGTGAGAAAGGAGATGGAGCATAGAGTTCACTTAGGAATTTGTTAGGGTTGAATCCGTTGATGAATATTTCATGTGTGTAGGAAATTACTCCAACTTGTTCTATTCGTTTCATTTTGAATTGCATCCGAGTATCTTGTGAGCATTTTATATTTCCATGTATTTAAAGATAAACGAATCGTTCAAAATTTAATTTGAGTTTTAAATAAATTCATGAATAATTAATCGGGTTGATCGGAGTTTAGCTTGAGTCGACTGAAAATCCATTCTCGTCAAGCTCCGGCCTGAAAAATCATGCTCAATCGATGAGCTCAAGTCGATTATTGAGTTTTGAATATTAAACCGGAGAGCTAGAGCTTGCTTGAAAAATTAATCTGGTTGAGCTTGAGTCGAGTACAAAGCATTGATACTCCAATTGAGCAGAGCTTGATATTGAGCTAACGACTTGATTTACATCCTTAAATATATCATCTACTAGCATCACGGAACATTAGATTTAGCAATAACATTGATCAAGACATGACCATCGTAATATCATCTGAAATCGAAGATGTGCTTAAGTACATCAACATGTAAAAAGACCACATGGTTTTATGTCTAAACAAATGATTTTAGTTACCAAATCTAGTTTTCTCAATTGGCTTACAGGTCCATTGGCTTTATACAAAACAAGCAAATCTGATCCATTTCAACTTAAATAGACTGGCCCAGTGGCCACTCTTCCCATTTGTGAAGAGGGAGGTGGGGGGTTCGAATCCCCACCTTCGGGTGGAGTGGAGTGGAGTGGAGTGGGGTGGGGGTGGGGACACGTGAGGAGAGAGCAGGATTTCGCAACCTACACACGGTACATAGTGCACACGACTTGTATAGTAGAATAGGATAAGAAAAAAAAAAGTAGAATATGATATAATAGAATCAAGAAAAAAAAAAATCAGCTCAAAAGGCCCAGATATGAGACTCGCGCTCGCGCTTATCTCCATCGGCCCGTCCCCAAATGCTTTGGCTCGGTCAAGTCAGCCGCGACAAGAGCGACGACGATGGCTCTTCAAGCTCCTCTTCTCTTACCATCTCCTCCTCCACTCTCCCCGCCCACATGCGACCAGGAGATGAGCTCACATGGCGTTCACATGGTTTCTTCGTATTTTCACGTCAAACCCATCTTCGTAAGAAAACCCAGAAACTGTCCGAGCTGGGTGAGGGCCACATCTCCTCAGAAGCACGTGCACCCTGATCCGATCCCCGAATTCGCAGCATCTGTATGTACTAATTCCTTCGTAAGCCTCTCCTAGTCGTGGTCGAGTCATGTGCCTGTCTGTTTTTAACATCTTTTGACCTGATGAGTCGTGTGTGGTCTGTGGATGTGTTGCGTTCAACAGGAGACGCGCAAGTTCGAGCGTGATCTCCGGGAGAAGCTGTCCAGGGACATTGACACATTCGGGGAGGATCTTGATTCAGTCATACAAGTGTGCACTCAGGTAAAACGATGTTTCTCGTTCTTGTTCTTATGTCTTTGGTCGATATGTTCGCAGTTTTGGGAAGAGTACAATCGTCGCTATTCTCACTTTTTCTACGATTGGTTTCATATTCTCACTGATACAAGAAGCACGCGAACATTCTCTTTGCTTTTCTTTGGAAAACTTGCGCCTAGAATATGACAGTACATTTGCAAGCCGGCTCTGGTATGGATGGTTGATGAGCATCACGTGCTCGAGAGAATGCATGATTGAAGTCTGAATAAATAACACTTTCAAGAAAGGGGGTGAAAAGTTATCATGGATGGGCATTGTTTACCGTCTTGGGAAAACGTTGGATACTATAGACTCACTTCATGGTTAATGTGGCTGACGAAAGATTCATGCCATAGCGAGCGTAGCACATTCTTTTGTAGGGTCAATAGGGTGCGGCCGCGTTTGGTTCAGCTTTTTCAAGGAGCTTTGGAGAAATGCAGAGGAACTTCAGCTTAAAGAGTTTTCATGAAAAGCAAAGATTTTTTGGGAAGTAGGATTTTATTTTTTAAAAGGGGTAAAATTGGATTTTTAATAAGCTTTTGAGGGCAAAAAAGGCAACTGGCTAAATTTCATTAATTGATGAAAGTAGCATTCCGAGAATGATGAAAGCGCAATGCAGGTCCCCACTTGTCTTCTCTTTCAGCTGCATTGAGCTTTCAACTTTGCCAAGGCCAGCATTTGATCAAATGAATCCCAAAAAATCTTGATAAACACCCAAATTTTCCCAAAGGGCTTTAGAGGCTTAAAGTCCATTGGGAAAGCTTAACCAAACGTAGCCTAAGCTCTCTTGAAA
The DNA here is from genome assembly GCA_029784005.1 of Lenwebbia sp. NSW1173648. Lineage (NCBI taxonomy): Eukaryota > Viridiplantae > Streptophyta > Magnoliopsida > Myrtales > Myrtaceae > Lenwebbia > Lenwebbia sp. NSW1173648. The sequence continues at coordinate 8,390,056 of JARCGZ010000011.1, forward strand.
TATGATCGGCTCGATCTGATACTGTTTGTACGGGTGTCGGGCAATATTTACCCCTCGAGCTCGCTCTAGGACGATGTACCGAGCAAGAACACCTAGAGAGCACGACAAATGAGTAAAATGGTCCGAGTTGATCATTGTGATCTTATTTCTCCATGCAGAACTTGCGTGATTCATGTGTAAATGGTAATCTGCATGTGTATGGATGTGCTTGTTACGAGAAACATGAGGTCCCATGATTGCGGGATAGTGGTCAAGTTGGAGAAACGTACTCAGATATTTACTCCTGCTGCCTTTTATGTTTCCAACGAGGCAAATATGATTTGTGTTTCTCTGTGTGTGTTACTATGTCAATCTTTCTACAAGACAAGCGCGAGGGCCCGTTAATTCTCTTCCTTTTGGTTATCCTGCTGAGAATTCTTATGGAATGCATTGCAACAATCACGCAGCGGATGCATTTATGGAGTGAAAATCGATACTTTACTCTAGAACGAGTTTGCATTTGTAGCGGGGCTCTTTGGAGCTTCAAGGATTGAACTAGTTGAAGTCATCTTGTTCGTCACAAGGCAACTTGATTGGAAGAACAATGACAATGCTCTACCTCGTAAAATCCATGAAACGTGTTTGTCAGGTGAAGGTCCTCATGTTCAAATTGGAAAGTGTTCAATAATTGAGGCCTGAGAGAGGATATGACCTGACATCAAGTTAACCACTATTCCTCGGACATTAGCCATGAGATTGTCCTGGCTTTCTGTACATGCTTGGGCCAGCGCTTGCAGACTTTTTCATATTTGCATCCGTTGCTTTATGCAGGAGATTCAAATCGTCATAAGAGCTTTTAACTTCAGATTCACAGGATTACTGACTCAGATTGCGGTGTCTTTGAGATCAGATATTCAGCAAATTTCTCCGCAAGGAATATGGAGGACCTGGGACATTGCTGGTGGATCCTTTCACAGATACGCTAGTCGCCCTTAAGGAGAACAATTTTCCTGGAGCTGCTCTCGCTGCACGAGCATCGCTACCGTGGGCTCAAAACTTTGTTTATCAGGACTGCAGAGTTTGGAACACGAGAGGATCGAGCTGAATTGTATATTTCTGTGCCGTCTCAAATGTTGTACACTTGATGCATTATGACAGTGACGATGATTAAACAACAGAGCATTCAAGAATTTTCATGAAAACATAGTCGATTGCTGCTACTTATGACTGTACAGATGGCTTGTAACAGCTAACAAGGCAAAGTTTCGCAAAGGCATCTCCAGGTTCGACAGTGATTAATCATTCTCTGCAAACCCATTAAGACAAACTCTGGCACATGATATTTATCTTCAGAAAAACTTGGCACGTGTAAAACTTCAGCACCGGTCAGCACGCTGCCTCGGAAATGCTCTGAAGAGTTGGGCGCCATAGTTTCGACTTCACCAAGGTGGAGTTCGCTGGCCTGTTGTTCTGGTGTTTTAGGCTCTGATGTTTCCGCGACCGACCGTCCTGCAAATCGAAAGTAAGAGTTAATTCAGATTGCAGCATCCCCAGTGAATCAAAATTCGTCACGTGCCCTTAAGGTTTTCATTTTCTAATCTCATTCTACCGAAAGCACCTGTAGCGAAAGATCATGAACTACACATGACTTGGTGATCGTGAGGAGTACGAGACTTGTGCAAGTCTGTTTGATATATTTCCTCCGTAGCTGCTTGTAAGGATTCAAGTTAAACGATTCTCTTGCTTGGAGTTGGAGGGGAAAGGGTAGCGATGGACCACAAAGTGATGCCATACAGGCTGTTAAAACGTTGGAAAGATGCTGACAGATCTTGGAAAGTCGAGGACTCAATAATGTAATGGAATAGCCTTGGTTGCTCAGCGACAGATACCTGGTTGGTCTTTTGTGTGTCAGAGCTCCCTCCTCCTCCTCCTCCTCCTCCTCCTGCTGTTGTCTGACAACTTGTGTTCCTAGGTGCTGATACCCCCAGCTCGGATTCTGATTCCTCCACTGTCTCTGGCTGGTGTTGCTGCTTCTTCATCTTTGCATACTTCTTGGCTCTCACGACTTTCATCACCTCTAAAACCAGAGTTCATGAAAATTTAGCAGCTGTTCTCTGATCGAACACATCATTCATGTCCTCGAATGGCGAGCTTGTCTTTTCACTAAAGCTTTTTAAGTAAGAGCATGGTGATGGTACCTTGAGAAGTGATAAGGCGATAGGCGTGACCTAGAGTGAGGGTTTCACCCGGCCGGAGAAGCTTCACTCGGGTGAACCGCACCGCCTTCGGGTCGCCGTTATCTTCCTCGAACGCCGGCGGCGACGGAAGCGGGATTATCAGGGAGACGTAGTGGCCCGGGTGGTTCCTCATGACCTCGCTCGCCATCACGGGCCAATACAGCCTCTCTATCCTCCCATCAGGATGCTGTATCACGAGAGCTGCAGCATCTATAGCCTGGCAATTCCCCATTCTCTCTCTCTCTCTCTCTCTCTCAAGAAGAAGAAGAAGTGAGAGAGTGAAGATGGATAAGAAGGAAAGAAGAGAGGGAGGGAGGAGGGTTAAGAAAGCAACAAGAGTCTCTTATCTCTATGCACTTCCACAACCCACCAAATATCATACCATCGTCCCTTATTTCCAAAAGTGCAGTGAATGACAAATTTTAGAATTTTTTTTTTTTTTTTCAGGGTTAATACGATCTATAAGAAACTTACCCCAAATTAATTTTTTAATCGTTAAAAATCCATACACCTGTAACGAATTTGACATCCGTTAGTTTTCGTTAAATTTCAACGAAAAATTACTGAGTTGGATTTTTACATTCCTTTTGTCACAGATGCATGAGGTTTTTCGTAATATTAACCTTTTTTTTTTAAATATGAGTAAGGCCGTCCCTCAATTCCCAGCTAACAACTTTGGCATGCGTAGGTCAATTTTTACTAAAGTTGACATTAAAGCCGCACGGCATATAAAAAGTTTATATTATATTACAGTGGGCGTCAAGAATTATGTTAGAGCTTATCATGATATATTGTTTACACAATCGATTGCAAAGGAAAATTATACAGAAAATGGTCAGCGGCACAGGCCTTGGAAGCTGGTGAGAGTGCCATATGGCATGTCAGGATATGCAAACTTGGACGGGTGTGCCTGGAACTGTCGACAGGGTCAAGATTTGCATTTTAGGGCATGATTGGCTTCTTGTTTTAGGTTTCAAATTCGATTAAGACAACATAAATAAACATAAGAGTTACGCTAAATAACAAAGGGAAAAACCATGCGTGGGGAATGAGAATCAGATTCCTTTGGAAGGACGACGACAACAACAACCTAACATCCTATCTATCTAGGTCAAATTTCTTTTTGAAAAGAACGAAAAAAAGGGACTTTATTAGGTTTTTTTTTTTGTTTTGTTTTAGCGGGTTTAAGGTAATTATGAGCGTAATTCAGCGTTAAGGTTAGAATTAAAAGGTCTTCCGAAAAGCAGATATGTGCTTATAATTAGTTAATTCTCGACATACTTGTTCTTTAGTACGTACAGGGATCGATCATTGAACGTCGTCCACGGATTTTTTTTACGACTTGTGAAGAATTATGATCTGAACTATAGTTTCGATATTTCTAGCCATATCTTGATAGACGAATCGACAGTGACTGCGAACCGGTATTGGGTGCAATGATGTAGACAAGAATAAAGAAGCTCGAGGTCAACTCTAATTAATCCGGAGGATTACAACATGCTCCGCAAACTATACACAAGTAATTTCTGGGATGATCTCATCATGTCCGGCTGATATTTATTACAATCCACGAGCCCTTTTCCTTTTATCTTTTCTAGTATTGTGTCTTTCGATTGATCGAGTCAAGTGATTTAAACATTGAGCAATCCATCCCTCCGAATATGCTGAACCTTAGCTAGCCGATCGAACTCTCAAACTTTTTTGTCTGCGCATCTTCTGTTTGATGAGATTTTTTCGAGCCAAAAGTTGCCTGGCTAATTTCGCCAAAACCGCCTTCGTTAATCCCCTTTTTCCTAGCTTAACGGCTAGGCAGGCGGTGTCCGGGCCAACTTTCGCATAAGTTCTTAGTGAAAGTACGATACAGTCAGGAAAATAAATGTTTGAATCTTAAAAATAATAAATCTTTGAATCGCAATCTTGGGGAAGATCTTTGACTCCTGTAAATCAGGCTGATCACCCTAAAATTAATTAGCAGAATCCAAGTGTTTGAGATGGCGCCAGTGATTCACATGGACCAACATATATATCTTATAAGAGTCGCTTAATGGAAGGCCATGTGAGGTGCCAGTATATGTGGCTCCAGCATTAAATGAACGAATGGGACTGCCTTCGTTCAAACTTATGCCATGACTCTTGTAGGGGACTACTGCCACTAGTTTTCAATCGATTTGAGCATGTTTCGGGCCATCTTGGGAGGACTCAAATCTCTCCTCTAGCATGATTGTGGATGATACGTGAGTAAAATTATGTTACATGTGAGAGGAAGGGAGTATTTACTAGGAGTTTCTAATAATCTCTCAATGTGTAGAGAGTTAGATAGTCAAAGTTCCAAGTACTCTTTGTAGTGACATTTTCCCAAAACAAGAGGGTCCATGCCAACTACAGACTATTCCGCGTATAAATTACCGATTCAGATTTCGACCCACGTCTTATCTGGTCCATGATACCGGCAGGGTATTTCGTGGATGATCTTGGGTTTCACTTCATTTTGACCCACGTTTCACCCGGCGCCGAGCGACGGCCCCGACGTCGAATCGGTATGTATGGCTACTACTTTTATTCAAATTTCTAAACAGAAAAGCTTTTATTACCTGGCGACAGGACCAAGCCAGTGGGGGGGTGGGACATGTTGTTGTCCTTCTAATTGAGCAGAATTGACTCGCCAGTTGCTTTCTCTACATTTCCTTCCACACATCCAACATTTAAACTACGACAGATTTGAAGGGTCTGAGAGAATGTCCGAAGCTGAAGTGATGAAGAACAACTCAAACGCGGGCCTCAGGATCCTATGAATCTAAGTAGGATAGAGAATTGGTCGCGTCCGATCTGCCCCTAGACATTGTATTTTTATTCCAAAGGACCGCCTTAATTTGGAATCAAGCTAAGGAACGCTTCGAAAGAGACCAAGAGCTTAGATACGACGGGAACTAATTGATCCAATAATTTGCGTCTACATTGTCCTGCAAAGAGCACCCTAGCTCAGCTGGAGTAGACACATTAAGTACTTTTCTTGTTCGCTATTCCAAATATTCGTTTAAACTTCTGCGGGAACCTTTATTACTCCGTATTTAAGTGAAGTGAGTTATTATTTTTTTTTTTAAAGGGAAAATGACATAAACGGTCCCTTAAACTTTGGTCCAATATGCAGTGTGATCTCTGAACTTTTAATTTGACTAATATGCTCTCTGAACTTTAACCCGATGTTGAATGTATTAATTATTTTGCGGGGTGCAACTTTTGGTATCATGGGTATCGTCCAATCCTCTAATCCAACCCAATTCACATAAAGATGGCGGTAGAACCAAGGAAAGAATCAATTCTATGTAATGGATGTGATTGATCTGATTGGTGTATCCTATTCTTGTGTGATTGAGTGCTACTAAAAAGGTTATTTGATCTGATAATGCACCATTATCCGAATGCCTTCCAGCTAGATTAAAGACCAGAAAATTGTCCAAACTCAAAATCAATACTTCAGAATCACTTTAATGTAAAAAAAAGCTATCTTTCCAACTTAAGAAGTGCGAATTTCGCTTATCTTTGCTCTAACCCTTGTGTTAGATAACTTTCTTAAAAAGCATTTGTGCCAAAGATTAGGGTTCTCGCTTCTACCTAGATCTATGAGCAGATAAAAGGATAAGGACTGTCGTAAAGTGTCCATGGAATCACATACGAGGGAAGATTAGACTCCATACTGGGACGGAACTGTGCAGCTTTATTCCGGATTGAATTGGACTCGGTCCGATCCTGCGTCGTAATCACAATATATTAGTTTATTTACACGAGGGTACAAGAGATTCGATTAAAAAACAAAGAAAGAACATATAACTTATCTAGAGAAGAAGAAATAATAATATTATGCCGCCGAAGAATAAGTCGTACCCATAAGTTCATAGCACGTGGTAAAATCCAGGATTAATTTTCGTGGGAGAGCCAAGATTCGGGACTATAATATTAATGAGGAATCATTAATTACCGTACATAAACAAAATGAAGAAAAACTAGTGAAAATTCTATTTATTTTCAAATGCTCGGTCTTTTCTTAAGCTATAATGCGCTCCCACTTTGTGTGCGTCGGTAGAAGTATCAAAAAAGTCATAAAATTTTAGTATTTGTACCAATTCAGTCCTAAACCTTTTGCATTGGTACAAATTCCGTTCATCTAGCCAATTTTGGCCAGAATTCGCTGACGTGGATATTTTTTTTTATATTTTTTTAAGTTTGATGTTTTATTTTTTTCTTCATTTTGGCCGGCGAGGGCTCGCAAGCCCTCCCTAGCCAAAATGGAAGATAAAAAAAAAAGAAAAAAAAAGAAAAAATTCATAAGTTATAAAATTGGTATACGTCAGTGCCGGTGTCACGTAGGATGGACGGTGTCCATGTCAACATTTTCCGATCAAAATTGGCCGGATGGAATAAATTGGTACTGATGCAAAAGGTTTATGACTAAATTGATCGAATTAAAAGTTTTAAAAATGAATTTATATCAATGCAATAAGCTTAGGAATTTTTTGATATTTTTCTCTGCGGGGGTCATGTTGAGAACAATCTCTACATCGGTTCAGGCGTCGTGAGTTTCGTGGGTTCTAGATTTAGCCGAGGAATCTCGGCTTAGTAATTTAATTACGCAAGGGTACCACGACAGAAGGACGCTCCTAAGTCGATAAATAACAGGTTGAACATCAACCATCATTAGGAAAGGAGAAATCAGAGGATGGCAATAATGGCTCAATTGACATTAGTTCAGCACTTTTGATCCATGTTGGGGACAGGATGCTCCTAGGGCAAATTCATGCACGATGAAAAGCGGCACCAACTTTTTCCCCCCAAGTATCACTTTACGTACGTGACTTTTATCGTTCCTCTTGCATGCATGGGGGAAGCAAAAATCGGTGACCCCGACCGGCACGATGATTGCAAAAGGGAACGAGGGGTTATGAGTGACGCAGAAAAGAACAGAGGGGTTGGACATGGGTGTCGGTCATCATGTCCCCTCTGTGCTCGTTGTCCGATCACATCGTGTGTGGAGCATGCCTGAGGTTCCGGAGACACTTCGACATCATTAGGCAATAATAGAGCTCCTTTATGGCGACATTAGGATTGTGTGTCCATCATTTTATGTCCTTTGTTTGGCCCCGTCTGATCGGTCGATCTGTACCTTAATTCCACAGTTCCGAACATTTTGGTTCGGGCTGCTCTTCATTTTTTATGTCTTTGTTTGGCCAATTCGCTTAAAGGTTCTACAGTCCCGCAAAGAACCTTATCCTCGTGTCAACTCGAGTTAATGTTCATAAACAATCCCGAACGTATTGTCAAGATTTTCTTGTTTTTTTTTTGGTTTTGCTCTTATGCATATCGAGGTTTCATCATGACTGAGGATGTCGATTCGATTTTCATCTTTGTCTGACAAGCCATAAAATAATCCAATACCACGCATCGTATGAATCTCATAGTAATGCACCACATGTCTGATCAAGTACAAGATTAACCCCGGCTTGATCAATGGGTGAGCAGCCCAACGGGCTTTCCCGGATCCAATGGATCCGAATGGCAAAAATGGGTTCTCCGGGCCAAGCAATTCTCTTTCTGAGCCCAGCTTGCCGACCTTAGCCCTGAAAAGGGCCTGCGCAAGGGTTTTTCTTTTCTTCACTGTAGCGGTTGATGACGTGGCAGTCGTTAGCATTAGGAGAGATCGTATGGAATGTCTGGGCAAGGGCCAATACTAATATTGATGGGCCTAACTTGCTTTCTAGGTCCAATTAGGTGGGCCTAGACGTCATAACAAAATACCATTTCCCAAGCCTGTCCAAATTGACCTTTTAGCCCATTTGTCCCAGATAGGCATGAGCGAGCAAGTCCATGATCAGGTTCATAATGACAACATGTGATTGTTATCCTAGCTCTCCCCCTTCCCCTTCTTAATGACAACATGATCAGGCCCATTTTTCCCAGATAGGCATGAGCGAGCAATCTCAGTTTTTTTTTTTCCCCTTCATGTAGGTGATTGTTAGTCACATAAATTTACATTTTGCCCAAAACCGGCCGATCAGAGTCAAACCACGGCAAAAATGAAGTCGATAGATGTCTGGTCCCAAAGTGTGCGATGCATCGGTGTTCTTTTAAGTTAGTCTGTCTGATGTTTGGACAACTCTCGGATTAAGGTCCTTTCCTTTGGGCTATTCGAGAGAGATTGGGCCATGTCACGACTCACGAGCACAGACAAGACTACATCCTGCGAAAGAGCTCTCAAATCATACATCTCTTGGGCCCACCCAATGCCTGATTTTCTCGTCAGCCCAATCCATGGTTGGAAAAAAACAAAAACAAAAACAAAAAAAGGAAAAAGAGGTTCCTACGACACTTGTTGGATAGATTGCACTCATCTTCGTGCGCAATATTTTGCAATCAATAATTTGAAAAACCAAGCAAGCATGTCCAAAGATGATCATTGCACTCGCAAAAGCTACTATTATGACCACGCCTCGGTCCCCCTCAAATGTCAACGTCTTACTTCTCTCTCGCGAGGGCGACATCTGACCAGAAATCGGTACACAAGCCTTTCGAAGGTCGTCGTCATTCATTTTCAGAACGGGGACGGCCTACCGACGACGCCTCTCGTGACCGGAAGATGGCCTGGAAAAAGAAGCACCAAAAAGCGATGCCGCTTTCTCGATTTTGTCTCTTTTGCTTCGCAATTCGGGGGGTTGTGCCATGAAGCGTGGTCCTCGTAAGGTGCAATAAATAAGGGAGAAAGCAGAGCCCACGTGCGTGGGTCACATGCGCGCTGCATTGCTCGATCCTTCTTCGAATCACATTTTCGCTCAGTCGCTCGTGCCTCGCGAACCGTGATACCGCCCTAGATCGGCGTAATATGGCTTAACAGCCGCTTACTAAACTCGAGATGAACGGACGGTTCGCTTCGCCTACGAATTCACGGAATTCTCGACGCCGGTTCGCATGTCTTGTGGGGAAGAGTATCGCGGAGGGCTTTTACGAGCTTTGGGCGTTGGATGGAGCGATGCCGGCGAATGTCTTGTCCTATTAGGGTTTTGTGAGGCCGATTAGATGAATTTGAAATCTTTACTAGTAGCTTAAACCTTGAGAACAAATTGAGATGAAACATGTAAGTGAAGAGAGCGATAATTGCTCCTCATGTAATTAAGTTCATTAGCATTACCTAATAATTGTGTCGGTAAGCTAATCTTACGAGGACATCCTCCGTTGGATTTTATCAATGAACACCGAGCTCATCGATGTCTGTCGACACTCCATGATTAATCAATGTCTCTATTTATTTAGTGTAGATCCAATCTCGAGTTTGCTGAGCAATTTGACTAATGTTATATTTTAAGCCTTCATTACGTCGTGCCTTAGCTGTGAGAACGTGAAATACTGAAAATAAACAATCTTATTAATTTCGAAACCACTTTAGCAAAGCGTACGATAATTAATAAAAAAACTTGCAAGAGATCGAGAATTGCATTGCCGGCTGGCGGCGATCAATCAATAATAAGATATAAATTCTTATAAAAATCTGCAAAACAACGAATATAAATAATTGTTAGTAGCGACGGATGCAAGGTTTGGGCGGGCACCACTTCTTCCGGCCGTTTGTTGCACGACGCATGCTATTCTATGCAAAGGCCCGCATATAGAAAAACAAACGGCACTGCTGGCGACGGGCACGTGGCGCTTCGTGATTGGGAGCCTTCAGAATGTGCCCGGTGACTGTAGTAATCATCACGCGATGTGGAAAATGATTGCAATAATAAATGGGCCGACCTTTATGGTCTCAAAGCCTTCTTCTCCGAGGAAACATTGGGTGGTCCACGCCATGTCATGTGGGCCATGGGCCTATTCCATAAGTGATTTACACGTGTCCAAAGTGGGGCCCACTTTTCTCTCTCCCCTCTTCTCCCTCTGCCCGACAAATCGGCGATGCGACATGGATTGCACGACTTGCCTTCCCCTGAAGAAAACAAAATTATAGTAATTCCGAGTTGAAAACAACTCGAAATTAGGGTTCGCCTACTTTCTGAAATGTGAAAAAAAATTTCGACGATCTCTCGAGTGAACTGCCCCCCCCGCCTTTTTTTTTAAATAGGTCTTGGTTCTTGAAAAGTAAATGTGTTATCGGAAAAAAAAAAAAAAACAAAGGCTAAGCAATGTTTCAAGACTTCAATATGATCGCGGTTTTGATTATGTTGACCAAACTTTTTTAGTGCAATGAGTTTTATTTAGAAATATGAGTCAGTCGATCTAAATACAGATCACGGTTGATGTTTCAACATTCTTTTTTGCCGTGTTCTCCAGATAAAGTGGAAATATGAAAGGTTTTTTTTCTTCTCGTCGAAGGTACGTTTTGGACTTGGGATATTTTGTCGCTTCTTTTAATAACACGGAGTTTACATAATTTTGACTCGATTATATTTTATTATTACATGTAAACGGCTACACTCACGTGCGCATCGAATGAGGCTCTATCCATTGGGTGATGAGCGTGTCCATGATATCACCTAAGTGGAAAATGTTTTAGATGTAATCTTATGATAATCAGATAGATTATTTTGGCAACTTAAGGCGCCTTTATTTCACAGAGAATGAACGATCTGAAAAATATTTTCCTGAAAAATGATGGCTTGTACCGTTTACAGAAACGAACGAACAAAAAGTATTTCTATCGTCCACAAATATGTTTGGATATGAATTGTTGTCGATAATGAAGATATTTTTATTGACTGATTACTTGAAACAATAAGAATGATAAATTTTTCAAGGAAAATACGTCGTATATCAATCGTTTTTCGCGAAACAGAACGAACCTAGCCTTCCACTTCCATTTAATATCTGCACTGCATTATTATTTCCCTATCTTCCAAAGTTACTATTGAAGAATCCGACCCAACCTAAAGAGATCACTCGCAAGGGGACGGATTGATTACTCGGGGAGGGGCATAATAACAAGCAAAAAACGAAAGAAGAAGATGAACTGACACTTGACACCACGGTAGAGAGAGAGTCTGATGAGAGAGAGAGTAGCACGGGTTCCGAAAAGGAAGAGGCCAAAGCACATGGAACATCCTCATTTGTTTATTTGAATTGGTTGGCCAACCTTCAGAGTTAATTGGGAGGATTCCTTGGACACGACTCCTCTGTCTTGACTCGATCCTCTCTCTCTCTCTCTCTCCTTCTTCTTCTTCTTCTTCCCTCAGCTTGCTCTCTCTCTCTCTCTCTCTCTCTCTCTCTCTCTCTCTCTGCGTTTAATGCCTGAAACTTTCAGACACCAACCACCAAAAGCTGAGCCGTAAGCAAAACAGCGCCCACTCAGAGAGAGAGAGAGAAGATGGGTGGTTCGAGCCCATTCAAAGACCAGAATAACCAACACGCGACGACGACCTTCTTCTCCTTCTGGAGGTTCTTGCCTTACGCCATCTACGCCATCCTTCCCATGGCTCTCTTCCGCTTGTACTTCTACCCTCTCCCTCTCCCCCAATCTCCCACGGACCGCCTCCCTCGCTCCGACCACATCCTCGTCGCTCCTTCTCTCTCCTCTACCCGTCAAGGTAACGTTCTCGCGTTCGCTCACCAAGTTCCTCGCTTTTTTGTTTTTTTGTTTTCTTATTTCTGGGATGATGAGACCCGCATTTGCAATGCTGGGGTCTGGTTTGCTTCGTGGAATCTGGGATTTTCGGTAACGACTCTTCACACCATTTTGTGTCTTGTTCCTATTGGTGTTCTTCTCTTCGTTTCAGCTGAAAAAACAGGAGGTGATGCAGTCACTGAAGCCCCTCCTCCTCCTCCCTGTGACTACACCAATGGCAAGTGGGTCCCCGACAAGTCGGGCCCTCTCTACAATGGGTCGACTTGTGGCACTATAAAGGATGGCCAGAATTGCATCGCACACGGCAGGCCTGATTTGGAGTACCTCTATTGGAGGTGGAAGCCCCATCAATGCCACCTACCCAGGTTTCAACCGACCAAATTTCTCCAACTTCTCAGGAACAAAAATGTCGCCTTTGTTGGTGACTCCATGGCCAGGAACCAGCTGGAGTCTCTCCTCTGCATGATGTCCTCTGTTTCTGACCCCACCCTTGTTTATAGAGACGGAGAGGACAACAAATTTAGGAAGTGGAATTTCCCCCGTCACAACACGACCATTTCGGTATACTGGTCACCTTTTCTAGTTAAGGGTGTGGAGAAATCAAACTCAGGGCCTGATTACAACAAGTTGTATTTGGACTCTGTGGATGAGAGGTGGGCAGGCGCCTTAGGTTCGCTGGACATGGTGGTTCTGTCTGTCGGGCATTGGTTTCTTCATCCTGCCGTGTATTTCGAGGGTGGTTCTGCCCTGGGTTGCCATTACTGCCCCGGCTTGAACCATACCGAAATCGGTTTCTACGATGTGTTGAGGAAGGCCTTGAGGACTACGCTTAAGGCCCTGATTGCTAGGACTAGGGCTAGTGGTAGAGCGACGGATGTGTTCGTGACGACGTTCTCGCCATCGCATTTTGAGGGCGACTGGGACAAGTTCGGTGCTTGTCCCAAGACAAAGCCTTATGAAGAAGGTGAAAAGCTGCTCGAAGGAATGGATGCGGAGATGAGAAAAATTGAGGCGGAGGAAGTGGAGGCTGCGAAAGCAGATGCGAGGGATTTCTCGGGGATTAGGCTCGAGGCCTTGGACATAACCAAATTGTCGCTGATGCGGCCGGACGGCCATCCGGGCCCATACATGTACCCGTTCCCGTTCGCCGACGGGGTGAAGGATCGCGTGCAGAATGATTGCGTGCATTGGTGCTTGCCAGGGCCCATAGACACATGGAACGGGATACTGCTAGAGGCTATCAAGAGATGGAACGGCGGAGAGATGAACAGGTGATCTCTATGTCAAGCACGATGAAAAACTTTCATCGGTCATTCGACGACTTCGGCAGTGGCAAGGTGGCGAATTTTTAATCTCCGGCAAGACAAATTGACCAGGTAGAACGATGGAATAGTTCTGTCTCGGATGAAATGCAGTGACGAAATATCGATCAATTAGAATAAAGACGATGGGAATGATTGAGGAAACTGAAGGAAGGAAGGTTCTAATGTTGCCAGACAAAGGCATTGTTTTCGAAGATAGTGTGATCTTTGCCTTGTACACAAAATGATACCACAGCTAGAAATCATAGAGGAAACTGATTGCCTGGGCCAGTTCTTTTGCTCTGTTCATGTACAGAAAGTTTCATCTCGGTTAGTTTAGGGCAATGTGCTAGACTTCAGTTTTTGTCTTGAAAGGAATTTGTGGCTCTACCGCACTTGGTTATCTTATTTTGGGAATTCAAATTTCTCCTGGCTCTTGCATTTTCCACCCTCCATCTCAAGTTTAGATTACTCTGAGATTACTCAGAGACACGCCAGCGCCACTATCTGCAAATCCCACAAGATGTCATTCCAAATTCCAGCGAGCATGTACTGGTTTTTCGCCCGAATCTGCTAATAATACCATGATGCAGACGCTGTGCGGCTCGATCTGCACATTGGATTTACTCGAGAGGAACTCTAGAGAGAATTATTTTTCTCACTTTACTTCCTTTTTATGTTTCATGCAGCTCGTTTTTTGTAATGTTATTCCGTGAGGACTGTCTTATTCTTTAGTAAATCTTGTTCTCCACTCGGGGGGTTGTTCAGTACGAGGAGCCACAAGCAAAGGGAGCTGTGCAAATTTCACGAGTCTGCTGTTCATCTGCTTTCTGCCTTTTGCTCCCAAAAGCGCAGAAAAGCAATCAAAATCTTCTTCAGTGGTCCCTATGGTTTGGTTTTAATTTCTAGCCATTGGAATCCAAGGCAACCTTTTCTCATTTCCCGTTTTCAACAAAAACACGTGAACTTATTTGCTCCCAAGAAGAGAAAACACGAAAGAAGAAACAGGAACGGTAGCCATGGAGCATCACCAGCAAGAAAGCTAAAGGTCATGTCTTTTTCTCTTTACCCTTTTCCTGTTTTTGGTGTCCATGTCCTCCTTATGGGACTGACATCAAATGGGGCCATCCTGTTCCTGCAGATTAACTGAGTGGAAGGATTTATCATCTTGTAAGGCCATCAGATCAGGGTCTCACAATGTGAATGACAGAGACATGTGTGCTGTGAGCATCTCAACGAATTAAAGCCAGAAACTTTGCCTGGCATATCTTCTAAGTCTTCTTAGGTTGGTTTGTTTCGCAAAAAATGAACTATTTGAAATTGAAAAATATTTTACCGAATATAATCGCTTACAAAAATGAATCAACGAAAAAAGAAATTCATCGTTTGCATCAATGTCTAGACATAAACATAACCTGTTGTCCATAATGAAATTTTTTTTGTTCAATTATTTCAAGCGATACAAGTTATCATTTTTAGAAAAATATATTTCAAATTATTCGTTTTCTGTGAAGCAAATGGAGCCTTAATTTCACATTTGGGTGATTCGAAGGAGCTTGATCTTCGCAGTACGTCAACGTGAGTCTCCAATTATACGGAGAACTGAAGAGGAAAGTTTTGATGTAATTGAGCACCACTTGAAAAAAAAAAATTGATTTCTGCAAATGTGGACCTTAGTGTGGAGTGAAATCTTGTGAGTTGTAATTTATCTCACTTTCTCCGTTTCTTCATTGAGCTCATATCTGCGGAAGATTCAATAATTCCTGAGTTGAGATTAAGGATTTCTTCAAATGTGCTTTAAGCAATTTTCAAGACGTGATGGTAATTTTTGCAACATGTTTGTAACTTTCTCTGTTCATCTTTAACTTCCAAAATATGTAGGTAAATCACAGAGTCTGTAAATCTCCGCCATATCTAAAGTTCTTAACTTGGTCTTTGATAGAGGATTGATTGACTCGAAACTTACCAGTTTGCAGCACTGGAGTCGCATATGTCGAAGGACGTGTGTCGTTTCTTATTTTCATTGCAGAAGTACCATAAAAATTTCTGCTTCTTTTTTTGGTAGGACGCATAAGTTCATGAATTACACCGTTGCATATTCGAAAA
Source organism: Lenwebbia sp. NSW1173648 (assembly GCA_029784005.1). NCBI lineage: Eukaryota > Viridiplantae > Streptophyta > Magnoliopsida > Myrtales > Myrtaceae > Lenwebbia > Lenwebbia sp. NSW1173648. Next base: position 8,405,280 of record JARCGZ010000011.1, read on the forward strand.
CTACTGCCGCGGGGTAAATTACATGGAAACATTGGGGACAAAAGACCAGATTTTTAGTGTACGTTCTCAGTCGTGTCCTGTTTTTCTATCTTCTTCTGTCTCTATACAAGAAAACCTCCTGAACTAGGTCTGAGCCATTGATGACCAAATTTATGCAAAGCCATGCTCAAGCCTTTCGAATTCGTGTACAGTATCAGCTGAAGCTCTTTGACGCATTCGGCCATCGGCGGTCTCTCTCCGCTGTTGAGACGGACGCAGCGCGATGCCAGGTTCGCGAACATGGTCATGGACTCCATCGTGCATGAAGTCCGGTTCATCTTGGGATCTATCAGGTTCCGCAACTTCTTCCGGTCGTTCAAGATGTGCCTCACCTGCAATTCGCAGCGCACTGTTTATAGCCACATGATTTCCGTAATGAAAATACAGTGTCTTGAAATTGTTAGGAAGGTTGTTATCTTACCTGTAGGACCAGATTTTGGTCATTCGGTCCTTGGTTTAAGTCCACGGCTCTTCGCCCCGTCAAGAGCTCGAGAAGCACCACGCCGAATGCATAAACATCGCTTTGCAAAGTGAGTTTTCCTGTCTGTTGCCAGAGGAGAGACAATGAATCTGTTTCGGCAGTTGACGCGAAAAAGAAACACACACACCGGCACGCGCCAAGTGTAAGTAAACCGAAATGTTTTAGCCCAAATGATTGTCTCATATAACATTTTTTGAGACTGATGTTCAGTTGACACTTTTCTTTCCTAGAACCTGCTGTGTCCACCAGTCAAGTTCTTAACAGCTCTAGGTTCTGTTTTTTAAGTGTGGAGGCCATTGTGATTTGAATTGATAAGCACGTAGATGGCGCAGAAATTTTACTTAGGAACGCATCTCATCGTCCCTACAGATAGTATCGAACTTCTAATATGAGCTCTCGCACAGACGATAGACACTCTGGCAATCCAAAAAACAACTAAGAAATGGTGCTTTGTGACCATGCTCAACACTAAGAAATGGTGGAAGTAGCAATTGTATACCAATGCATATTCAGGGTCGAAATAGCCGAAAGTGCCAAGCACTCTGGCTGTGGCTAATGTCTCGTGGCCCTCCGGCATAAATTTTGCAAGCCCGAAATCGGATATCTGTTGAAGCCATAGGTGAATCTCATTACAAAGAAAAACACTAATGAATTATCTGTAAGAAAAGATTTTCAGCTATATTACCTTTGCTTCAAAATCAGCTGTTAAAAGAATGTTAGTGGATTTCATATCTCTGTGAATAATCGGAATCCCGATGGAAGAACCTGAATGGAGATAAGCAAGTCCCCTTGCTGCGCTGAGTGCCACTTTGAGCCTTAGATGCCACTCCATCTTCTTTTCTCTGATTCCTACACTTACGGTTAGATACTAGCATGAATTCGACGACAAATTATGTGCTTACATAGAGATTATGCGCTGAAAAACCAACCATTCAAGTGGTCTTGGAGGTTTCCGTTACGCATATATTCATATACCAAGAATCTGTTCTTCCCATCAGCACAATAGCCAACTAAGGAAACCAGGTTCGGGTGGTCAAGCCTGCTCAATATGTCAACTTCTACACGGAACTCGCGCTCGCCCTCGGCTTCTTTAAAGTGTGGTAGCTCCATCTTCTTGATTGCAACAGTCTGGGTATAGACAAAGCGAGAAATCACATTAACTGGATTATGAAGACTCCAGAAATCACATTTGATCTCTTTCTTCAGCATGACATTCATTCTGAATTGCGCAAACAGGGCTGTAGAGCATTCTCTTTGGTTACTCCAAATTATTTGCCCTCAGTTTTATTTATACCTCTCCTGATCTCAAGGTTCCCTTGTAAACTCGTCCAAAGCCTCCTTTGCCAAGAAAGTTCCCGTCCCTAAAAGAAGAAGTTGCCTCTTCCATTTCCTTGAGAGTAAAGACTGATGATCCATGGTGTCTTTTTGCGGGTCGTAGAGCTTGATCGTCCAGCTGCCACAACTCAACCGGCTTATAAGTCCCTGCGACGTTCATAAGTCCTAAACTATGAGCTACACATCTTCATATTAGCTCAAACACATTATGCTGAGAAAAAATGCATCTCCAATTGGTGTGTGCGTGTGTGTGCATGCATAAGCAAAATTATAGGGAGGGAAAGAAGTGGACGCAACGGGAGTGGGACGAACATACAGGGGTCGGAGCAATCTTGAGACTTGCTTCGTCTGCGCTTGTTCCAAGCCGAAACTAACCCGAATGGCATAGTTTTGTCTACAGGAGGTGGACCAAATTCTTGATGGTGAGAAGTCAAAATGACGAGTCACAATTCACATAACATCAAAGAGAATGGTTTTGGAGCAGGGTATAATAGATATGGAACAACCTTGGCTGTAAAACAAGATCCAGAAGTATGATAAAAGGAGGAATGTAGACTTATAAAGAGAATGAGATTGGTCATCAGAACAGGAATTAGCTCTCTATACGTATAGATGAAGACAGATTAGGAGATGGGTCAAAAAGACTAACATCCTCCATTTTCAACCACCATAAACACACACGGAGACAGAAAGTAGAAATGTGCTTCAAGAAAAAGATTGAGCCAACAAAGGAAAAGAGTTGGTGTTGCTTACTCCATTTGGATTCTGAGCTGTTTATTGTATTTTGCTTGTAAACCAACAATTTCAAAAACCTCTCAACTTTTTGGTTGTTTCTTTGTTTGCTTCCAAGAAGGGGGAAAAGGTAGCAGTTGAAAGGACTTTTTCATTCGGTTCTTCAGTCAACATCTGTTAAATAGTCCTGCTTAACGTTAAGGGAATATGGACTTCCGGTTGAACTGTATACCGCAACTAAAGACATTAGTTCCTTCTTTAAAAAGCCATTACAATGCCAGGATGCCGGAAAAGATACTTGGTAACGCCGTATTGCTTAACCATATCAGCAAATTGCTCGAGCAGCTTACAATGAGAATCCTCATCAGGACTATAGAGGAGGATAACATCAATGTATATCTGGGCAATAAGCCATGAACATACAAGTTGGTCTGTTTTATCTCAAAAAAGCATCTGACCATACAAACATAAGAACAAAAGAGGGCATGCTGTTCTATAATAAGTTTCCTGTTTGAGCCTGGCTGTGTATGCAAATCTAAATCTGAAACCAGACAGGAGTCAAGATAAGAGATGCGCTATGCTTCCACGTGTTTGTTCAAAAGAGGTACTTTAGGAGAGGAAGACTCGAAGCTGAAACTTCCACTTCCTCGGACCGCCTTCTCTTCCTCGGCTTTCCCCCATATGACAGCATAAAACCCAATAGCTGTTATGACTCCTCCAATCACACTGCACAGTGCACACCCACAATTTGAATCAAGTTGCATATATTACTGTCTTGAAGAAAGATTAACAAGACACTGATTCTAGTCCATGCAACAGATATCATAACCCATGTTTTCTTGTTATTCTGAATAAGATTTAATTTGCTCATACCTTCCTAGATAAAGAGTGTCGCCAAGCAAAGAAACCCCCATCGCAGAGGCAATGATCATGCCGAGTGACTTACACATGGAGATGTAGACAGGCCCTTTGGTCTTGCACACCCAAGCGTGAGTCACACTCCTTATAGCTACCACGGGAAAATGCCTATAAAAGATCAATTGCCCATGAAGTTATCAAGCACAAATCTACTAGTCAGGAGTGCTTTTAGCTTTAACATTTGCAACGGTTGCATTCTCTGTGCTTGGTGCTTACCGAGTAAACTATGGTCATCAACTCTATATCGGGCTTCAACATCCAAGCATTCACGTCTTTCTCCACGATCAGAGCCACGATGGTGGACTGTATTGTCACGATGACGCAAGTGAGGAGTGTCAACATTAGCTCTGCTGGATAATCCCTCACTATCCATGTCTGCAGATTGTATCAATGTCATATTAGTGGACTGACATGTTTGATCGAGGATAGGATTAACCCCGACGTGATCAATGGGTGAGCAAGGATCCAATAGATCCTAATGGCAAACGGGTTTTTCTTTTCTTTCCTGGAGTGGGCCTGCACACTGGTTTTTCTGTTATTTCCTGTAGTGGGCCTAACTTGTCAATTGATACGGTCTACCTAATGTCAACTGATGATGTGGCAGTCATTTAGGATTATGAGAGATCCTAAGAAATGTCTGGGCTAAGCCCAATCCTGGCTGGTGCACATATTGTGTTTTCTGACTTGTGCTTCTTCGCAGCTATTTGGCATTGGGTGTATTGGGATTTAGAAATATTTTGTGATGAGCGTACAGGAAAACCTTCTTTGGATTTACCAAATTTTTTGGAATTCATTTATTTCTTTTAGGGGTGGCTTGCTTTGGGTTTGATGCATTTCATGTAACATGATTGTATGGTCCTGAAATATGGGTCTCCGATCCTTATGGACTAACTGGAAAGGTACAACCTGTAAATCCAGCGTGGGGTGTAGAAGGTTTTGATCCTTTTGTTCCGGGAGGAATAGTGTCATGCTCCGACTCTCGGGCACGCGACAACCCTGCCAAATCGCCTCAGGTCATAAAAGTTAACGTCCCAGGCACGCTAACGACCTATCGAAATATAATACGCATGCGGAAACGTGCAACACTCCCGGACAAAAGCAGAAGCAGGGATAGCAAAGCAGAAAGATTAACAACGATCAATCAGCCAAAGAACATTTCCATTAAAACCCCAAAAGCATATGATTGATAACCCTACGGAGCTAAACAGAGATAAATACAACCCCATTCTTCGGGGCGGCTCTCTAAGACCAATCAAAAAGGGTAGGTGGGTCGAGAAGGGTTAACTTCTCATCTACTCCAAAAGAGGGGCTACACCACCCTCGTCCTCAACATCACATTGGACCTGAAAAAGGATTAACCACGACGGTGTGAGAAATAAATCTTAGTGAGCTAGCGCCTAAGCCCGGCTAGGGCGTTGACTCGCTCAGGCGACCTACACACAGTACAACACAATAGTATAGCGCCAATCACATGCAAGCTTACCACGCCTTGGATCACACATATGCAAGACTCAATTTGATAGGACAGTCAACCAATCAAGGTAACAACCAGAACGCCACAATAGCTTGCAAGTACAATGTTTCACACGTATTCCGATTATTAATGGCCACTCGGACCCGCACACTAGACAGTTGGTGCGTAGCACACTAGACAGTTGGTGCTCAGCACACTAGGTAGTTGGTGCTCTACCGGCATGACCAGGCATCGTCTCTTACTTCCGACGACGGCGTCCGATAGTCCATGTGGTTCCGATCGACACGGCACGGAACTACCAAGAATCCATGTAGGGGCTTCGGTCCATCCATACTGCCACCGGCGTCCGATAAATCGTGTAGCTCCGTACGACTGGCACGACACGAATTTACCAGGAAAAACCGTACGACTGGCACGAATTTATCTCATCATATGACCACACAAGCAGATCATCCAACCAATCAATTCTTATCTTGGCATTTAGTCAAATGTTCACACGATCATGCTTAAAGACTCGGCCACTAGCCATTTTTATGCTCAGATATGCAATTTAACTTCACACGTGGTCACATGAATACGCACATTATCCACCAGACTTTGCATCTAAATACGGGTGATTAATCCTCATACAGTCAATCACAAACCATTCAGAGCATTCAACAATCAGGCATTGATCACCACATCAAACAGTCGACAACAATTATAACAACGCACTCGATTATCTGAACTAACCACCGACGGCTACTCCGCCTACCAACCAACCAGTCAAACAATTTATCATTCACTCGGCTCTGGCTAATCGCTCGCTCGCGATCAAATAATTGCAGTCAATCAAACAATTAGCCACAGACAACCTAGCTAACCAGTCTAATTTATTTAACTGCGGTCATTTAACTTAAACCCGGTCTCTAACTAAGTAGACTATAATTAATCTACTTGAACACATAATTAAACTAATTAAGCTAATCCCGAACGCAATTAGCGACCTAACCGAGAGTTAGGGGCTAACTCACTACTCTAAGCGGTCCGGTGACAGTGATAACGGCAGCGGCGGCTAGCTCCGGCGAACGGCGGAGGCGAGCGGCGGTACTGTTCACGGGTTGAGGTCGGCAGTACCAGGCGAACGGCGACACGGCGGAGCAGCGGCACGGCTGAGGGGCGACGAACAGCGGCGGTAACGGCTGCTCGGGCGGCGGCTCGAGGCTAACCTCAGGCGTGCAGGGGCGACGGGCCGAGGTGGCTCGCGGACGATGGAGGAGAAGAGGTCGTCGTGCAGGTGGGGGCTGGACGGCGACTGCACAGGCGACGGAGGGTCGGGTCGGCGGCGACAGAGCTCGTGGGGGTAGCTGGTCGCCCGCAACGGGCTCGGGCCAGGGGAGGAGGGCGCGGTATAGGGGTAGTCGCGGGTCGACGGGCTCGCGGGGGACAGCGGCACGGTAGCTTGGACGGGCGGAGGAGGCGACAGGTCGACGGCGAGGTGGCTCGGCTGAGTCGGGCGGAGGCTGGACGTGGGTCATGGAAGGGACGGCGACAAAGGACGACCTCGGGTGGGTCGCGAGTCGGCGAGCTCGTGGGGGAGGGCGACCGGCACAGCAGCGAGCTCGACTGGAGCTGGAACAACGCGGCGGCAGGCGGCAACAGTGAGCGGCGGATGGGGTGGAGCTCGGCTGAAGAAGGAAGAAGAAGACGCAGAGGGGGGGCGTGCGCAGAGGGGAGGGGGGCACGGCTGAGAGAGAGAGAGAGAGAGAGAGAGAGACGCGAGTGATGGGAGGTGGGGGCAGGTGGGGGGAGAGAGAGAGTGGGTGGGGGAAAAGACAAGGGGCTCCCACGGGTCAAGTCAAAGCTAGATTTGAATATTTTTGTCTTCTAGTGCATAATGTTAGGGCTGAAGAGTAAATTCGCGAAGGGTCAAGCGCGAAGGGGTCTCAACCGGCGCTTCGAGATTTATTAAATCCCTCTCCAGAGTAAATTAAAACCGCGTCCAATAATTGTCCCTTAGACCATAAATATCCAATTTTATTTATTTTATAGACCTTAAAATTTCGGGACGTCACAAATAGCCTCTCATCATATTGCAGCAGGTACTTTAGGCATATTAGCTGGACTCTTTCATCTTAGTGTCCGTTCGCCCCAACGTCTATATAAAGGATTATGCATGGACAATATTGAAACCGGCCTTTCTAATAGTATCGCTGCTGTTTTTTTTTTTTTTTTTTTTTGCAGCTTTTGTTGTTGCTGGAACTATGTGGTATGGTTCAGCAACTACCCCTATCTAATTATTTCGTCCCACTCGTTACCAATGGGATCAAGGATACTTCCAGCAAAAAATATATCGAAGAGTTGGTGTTGGGCTAGCCAAAAATCAAAGTTTATCAGAAGCTTGGTCTAAAATTCCTGAAAAATTAGCTTTTTATGATTATATCGATAATAATCCGACAAAGGGGGGATTATTCAGAGCGGGCTCAATGGACAACGGGTATGGAATAGCTGTTGGGTGGTTAGGACATCCTATCCTTCGAGATAAAGAAGGGCGTGAACTTTTTGTACGTTGTATGCCTACTTTTTTTGAAACATTTTTGGTTGTTTTGGTAGACTGAGATGGAATTGTTTGAGCCGACGTTCCTTTTCGAAGGGCGGAATCAAAGTAAAGTGTAGAACAAGTAGGTGTAACTGTTGAGTTTTATGGTGGGGAACTCGATGGAGTCAGTTATAGTGATCCTGCTACTGTGAAAAAATATGCTAGACGTGCCCAATTAGGTGAAATTTTTTAATTAGATCGTGCTACTTTGAAATTCGATGGTGTTTTTCGTTGCAGTCCAAGGGGTTGGTTTACTTTTGGACATGCTTCATTTGCTCTGCTCTTCTTCTTCGGACACATTTGGCATGGTGCTCAAACCTTGTTCAGAGATGTTTTTGCTGGTATTGACCCGGATTTGGATGCTCAAGTGGAAGTTGGAGCATTCCAAAAACTTGGAGATCCAACTACAAGAAGACAAGTAGTCTGATACTTGATTTTTTTCTTATCTTTTTTCTTTATGTTTTTGTCTGGGAGATAATCCCAAATAAACAGAACATGTATGGAAGCTATAATTGTAAATGATTGGGAGGATCCTTCTCCTTCCCTATTTTCGAAAGAAAAGGAGGATCCGGACAAAATCGATGAAAGGACAAAATCCAGTATCCATGTGCATGAAGACAATAAATTCGGTCGTTATGGTCGAACTCTACTAAGGATTTTTTACCACATTCTTCATAGGGCCCTCTTATCTCTTCCTTCTCCGAGCTCGGGTTATGGAAGAAGGAGAAGAAGGAACCGAGAAGAAGGTATTAGCAACAACGGGTTTTATTGCGGGACAGTTCATAATGTTCATATCGATCTATTAGGCTCCTCTGCATCTAGCATTGGGTAGACCTCATACAATAACTATCCCAGCTCTACCATATCTTTTGTTTCATTTCTTCTGGAACAATCACAAACACTTTTTTGATTATGGATCTACTACCAGAAATTCAATGCGTAATCTTAGCATTCAATGTGTATTCCTGAATAATCTCATTTTTCAATTATTCAACCATTTCATTTTACCAAGATTAGTCAACATTTATATGTTTCGATGCAACAACAATATGCTATTTGTAACAAGTAGTTTTGTTGGTTGGTTAATTGGTCACATTTTTTTTTTCATGAAATGGGTTGAATTGGTATTAGTCTGGATACAGCAAAAAAATTCTATTTGATCGAATAAGTACCTTGTGTCAGAATTGAGAAATTATATGGCTCGAATCTTTAGTATTCTCTTATTTATTACATGTGTTTACTATTTAGGCAGAATACCGTCACCTATTGTTACTAAAAAATTCAAAGAAACCTCAAACGAAAGAAAGGGGGGAAAGCAAGGAAGAAACAGATGTAGAAATAGAAACAACTTTCGAAACGAAGGGGCGAAACAGGAACAAGATGGATCCACCGAAGAAGATCCTTCTCCTTCCCTCTTTTCGGAAGAAAAGGAGGATTCGGACAAAATCAATGAAAGGGAAAAGATCCGACTGAATGGAAAGGAAAAAAAAACAAGGAGCGTCTGATTAGGTCTGATTAGGTGGGCCTACACTTCATAACTAAGTACCCATTCCCAAGACTTCCAAATTGGCCTTTAACCCCATTTGTCCCATATAGGCATGAGCTAGCTCATTTGCTATCAAGTCCATGATCATAACATGTGATTGTTATTTGTTAGCCTAGCTCTCCGTCTCCACCTACGTCACCATTACACCCGTCAAACGGATGGATCGGGTTGAAAAATAATCCGCCAAATCGACACATTTAACCCGTTTATATACAATATAAATCTAGCGACATATACCCGATCTATACCCAACACATATAGCTAAAACACTTTCATACTTAACCCAATATATGAAAACTCATACCCAAACTGAGGTGAGAACGTGGAGTGAGCGAGTGAGAGATCAAGTGAGGCAAGAGAGAGTCATACAGGTGAGTTGGATCTAAGTAAGTTGAGAACCCATTAAACACCCATATTATTTCAGGCTTTACAATTCTAAACTCATTTATGGCACATTTACTAAATAACAAACACATGTAACAACGCGGTCTATCAAATATAGATTGAGAAATGAGTTTATGACCCATGTTGACGAGTTTAATCACTACCTTTAATGAGCCGCCACCAATCTACCGCCATCATATCATAGAAATTAAGATCCCGTGGACGAAGATATTGTCCATATCAAGCTCCACTACAGTTTGGTGCCAATGAAGGAGCTGCAGCTTAAAACCTCTCCCCAAACCAAAATTGAGTAAGAGAGAAAAGGGAAGCGAAGATGGCAGGAGGTTTTGCAATATCAGTTTTCTTTTTTTACCTTTCACGTAGGCAATTGTCAGTCTCAGGAATTAACTTTTGCCCAAAACCGGGGGATCAGAGTCGAAACGAAGTGTGTGGTGCAACGTTGTTCTCTTTCTTTTAAGTTAGTCTGTCTGATGTTTGGACAGCTCTCGGATTAAGGTCCTTTCCTTTGGGCTCTTCGAGAGAGATTGGGCCATGTCACGAGCACAGACAAGACAACAACATCCTGCGAAAGAGCTCTCAAATCATACATCACTTGCGCCCACCCAATGTATGATTTGAGAAAGCAGAGTGCACGTGCGTGCATGGGTCACATGTGCGCTGCACTGCTCGATGCTTCTTCGAATCACGTTTCCGCGCCCCGTGGGTTGTGGCGGATTGAGTGGCAAAGTCAAGCCACTCGGGCCTCGCCAACCGCGATACCGCTCGAGATCTGCGTCACATCCTTAAATAGTCGTTTACTAAAATATCTCCCCATGTTGAAAACGAATGCTATGCAAAAAAACTCACGGAATTCTCGACGCGTTACGCGGGAATGAGTCCCCGTTCGCACGTCTTGTGGGGAAGAGTATCGAGGAGGGCTTTTGCAAAGCTTTGGACGTCGAACGGAACGAGGTCGGCCAATGCCTCGCCCCTCTCGAAGCCTACGGGTGACTATTAGGGTTTTGTGAGATCCAATAGAGGGAGCTTGAGATCTTTACTAGCAGCAGTTTAAATTTCGAGAATAAATTAAGGAGCGAGTTTTCAAATTTACCCGTAAGCGAAGAGAGCGATTATTGATCCGCATGTAATTATGTTCATCAGCAGTACTTAGAAATTGTGTCGGTAAGCTAATCTTATCAGCACATGCTCCGCTGGTTTTGATTAATGAATATCGAGCTTATCGATGTCTGCCCGCACTCCATGATTATCCAGTGTCTCCATTTGTTTAGTGTAGATCCAATCTCAAGTTTGCTGAGCAATTTGACTAATGCTATATGTTAAGCCTTCATTACGTCGTGCCTTATGAAATTCACGCTTTTAATGAAAATATTGGGATACATATGTGTTATATCGAGATATATCGGTATTCTTACAAATTATTTCTATTTTGTGTTCCGCATTTAATGGTTGTCGGCTTGTGTCATTCCGATAAACAAACTAATATGAAACTACTAATAGCAACGGATGCAAGGTGTCGGCGGGCGCCACTTCTTACGGCCGTTTGCATGACACGACGATATTCTAAGCGAAGTGCACGTGGCACTTCACGATTGGGAGCTTTCAGAATGTGCCTGGTGACTTTAGTAATCATCACGCAATGTGGAAAATGATTGCAATAAGAATAAATGGGCCGACGACCTTCAGGGTCTTAAAGGCCAGCTTGCTTTCTCTCTGCGTTAAATGCCTGATACTTTCAGACACCAATCACCAAAAGCTGAGCCGTAAGCCCACTCAGAGAGATACAGAACAAGAAGATGGGGGGTTCGAGCCCATTCAAAGACCAGAACAAGCAACACTCGACGACGACCTTCTTCTGCTTCTGGAGGTTCTTGCCTTACACCATCTACGCCATCCTTCCCTTAGCTCTCTTCCGCTTGTACTTCTACCCTCTCCCTCGCTCCGACCACATCCTCGTCGCCCCTTCTCTCTCCTCTCCCCGTCAAGGTAACATTCTCGCGTTCGCTCACCAAGTGATTGATGAGACGACCCGCATTTGCAATTCTCGGTAACAACTCTAACACCAATTTTTTTTTTATTTGGTCTTGTTCCTGCTGGTGTTCTTCTCTTCGTTTCAGCTGAAAAAACAGGAGCCGGAGGTGATGCAGTCACTGAAGCCCCTCCTCCTCCTCCTCCCTGTGACTACGCCAGTGGCAAGTGGGTCCACGACAAGTCGGCCCCTCTGTACAATGGGACGACTTGTGGCGCGATAAAGGATAGCCGGAATTGCATCGCGCACGGCAGGCCTGATTTGGACTACCTCTATTGGAGGTGGAAGCCCCATCAATGCCACCTACCCAGGTTTCAACCGATCAAATTTCTCCAACTTGTCAGGAACAAAAATGTCGCCTTCGTTGGTGACTCCCTGGCCAGGAACCAGCTAGAGTCTCTCCTCTGCATGCTGTCCTCTGTTTCTGACCCCACCCTAGTGTATAGTGATGGAGAGGTCGACAAATTTAGGAAGTGGAATTTCCCCGGTCACAACATGACCATTTCGGCATACTGGTCACCTTTTCTAGTTAAGGGTGCGGAGAATTTCCCCGATTACAACAAGTTGTATTTGGACTCTGTGGATGAGAGGTGGGCAGACGATTTGGGTTCGCTGGACATGGTGGTTCTGTCAGTCGGGCATTGGTTTGTTCATCCTGCTGTGTATTTCGAGGGTGGTTCTGCCCTGGGTTGCCACTACTGCTCCGGCTTGAACTATACCGAAATCGGTTTCTACGACGTGTTGAGGAAGGCCTTGAGGACTTCGCTTAAGGCCCTGATTGCTAGGACCAGGGCTAGTGGTAGAGCGACGGATGTGTTCGTGACGATGTTTCCGCCAGCGCATTTTGAGGGCGACTGGGACAAGTTCGGTTCTTGTCTGAAGACGAAGCCTTATCAGGAAGGTGAAAAGCTGCTCGAAGGCATGGATGCGGACATGAGAAAAAGTTTGGCGGAGGAAGTGCAGGCTGCGAAAGCAGATGCGAGGGATTTCTCGGGGATTAGGCTCGAGGCCTTGGACATAACCAAATTGTCGTTGATGCGGCCGGACGGCCATCCAGGACCATACATGCATCCGTTCCCATTCGCCGACGGGGTGAAGGATCGCGTGCAGAATGATTGCGTGCATTGGTGCTTGCCAGGGCCCATAGACACATGGAACGCGATACTGTTAGAGGCGATCAAGAGATGGAGCGGCGGAGAGATGAACAGGTAGGTGATCTCTATGTCAAGCACGATGAATGAAATTTTCATCCGTTGACTCCGGCGCATGGTGGTGATTTTGTAATCTCTGGAACGAGAAAAATAGAAGGATGGAATAGTTCCGTCTCGGATGAAACTCTTGAGAGAAAGAAATTCTTCTCACTTTATTTCCTTTTTATGTTTCATGCAGCTCGGTTTTCTACCAAGCTTAAAAATGATTCAGACTAATCTAATCACGTAGTAATGTTATTTTCGTGAGGACTTACCTTATTTTTTATTAATGTTGAAACGATAAAGATGCAAGATTTTCCTAATCCCAATATAGTACGAAATATGGCTGGGTTGTGCGATATTTGTAGTTACCAAGCTAATGATTGTAATTCCTTGTACTGCTCTCTGTTAAAGGATGATAAATCCTCCCCAAAGAAAATAAGGTGAATTGGGGATTTACCACCGTGGACGTAAGCTTCCAAGAGATTCTTTTTCTCTTGATTGTCTGAACCACGTTAAATCTTGGGTTCTCCTCTTCTTTTCTTTTATCTCTTTTGTATACATGATTATCATTAAAACATGGTATCAAAGCAAGACACGATCCTAAAGTCGGCTCCATTGTCAATGCTTCTGCTTGTCTATTGGTGACAGAGAATCCGAGTTTTTTTGTGGTGGTTTTGGGTTTGCACAGAGGGCGATCATCTTCATCACACTTTCATTGGATTCGATTGGTCCCAAATAAGTTTGCTGAATTTTTTTCCTATCTTTCTGTTTAGCACGATGGTTGATAACATTAAAATCTGTTTCCGAGATGTCATATAAACTTACGACTATTATGTTAAATGGGCGTAATTATTTGCCTTGGTCTATAGCTGTCTCTATAACTCTTGGGGGTAAATCAAAGTTGGGTTATGTGAATGGTATTGTCAGAGCACCTGCACCTACGGATGCGAAATTTGTTGAATGGCAGGCAAATGATAATATGGTGATGTCTTGGTTGTTTAATTCAATAGAATCTAAAAATCTATGAGATATTTACTTATTCAGAGATTGCCAAGTACTTAAGGGATTCTTTCAAGGATATGTATGGCAATATTGATAATGCATCTCGTGTCTTTGAGTTGCAACAGGAGCTTGCTCATACTGAGCAAGCATCTAATCAAACCTTCACTGAACATCTTGGTAATCTGAAAAAGAAGAGGGATGAACTGCGACAGTATCGGCCACCTGCCCAGACTGTTCAGATTTATGTCCAACGTGAAGAGCAGGACAAGATTTTTCAACTTTTGGCTAGTCTTAGGCCTGAATATGAAGACCTTAAGAGGCAGATTCTAATGAGTTCTACTCTTTCCAGTTTTGCTACTGTTTGTGCTATTGTTCAAAGGGAGGAAACTCATTGTCGTGTGGTGACTCCTGATTCTAAGGAATGGGGAGATTTGGTTGAGAATTCTGTCCATGCTACTAAAAGTAATCGCTCTAGTTTTGATGAGAGACGCTCTATTTTTGGTAAAGGCAAATGCAAAGGCAAAGGCCTCAATAATAAATTTCATTGCGATTACTGTGATAAGGACGGTCACTCTAAGGACCGTTGTTGGAAGCTTTATCCTCATCTTCGGCCTAATAAGGATAAAGGGGGGATGCCAAGGTTGTAGCTCAAACTCAAGGCTCGACATCTGAATTTCAAGCCTCTCTGAATAAAATTGCTCTTCAACTGCAGCATCTTATCCAAGCCGGTGGCACAACATCTTCTGTTTCCGATTCTAGCAATCTGGCTCAATCTAGTAATTCCCTAGCTCTTATGATTGTCCCCAAAAAATTATTTTATTGTTGATTCGGGCGCTACTGACCATATGTGCAGCACTTCTTATGGATTATCTGATTTTCATGTCATTGCTGAGGGTTCTCGTGGTCCCATTACTGTGGCCAATGGAACTCAAGTTTCGGTTAAAGGATAGGGCACCGTTAATTTATTTTCTGCTGCATGTGGTGTGTTATTTGTGCCAGCTTTATCTTGAAATTTGTTATCTGTCAGTAAACTTACTGAAGAATTGGATTGCACTATTATTTTTCCCCAGCAAAAGGTAGTGTTCTAGGACAGACTCACAGGGAGGATGATTGGTGAAGGCCGTTGTTAGCAAGGTCTCTATGTGGTTGATTTTCCAAGCAAGGCTTTGGTTGCAAGGATGAATAAGGAGGCTACTTCTCAACTCTGGCATTTACGCATGGGCCACCCCTCAGATAACGTGTTGTATAATCTGAATTCTGAATTTTCTCGTGATTCGAGTCATTGTGAAACTTGTCGTTATTCTAAGCAGCATAAACTACCTTTTACTTTTAGCTCACATGTTTCACAAGAAGTGTTCAAATTAGTACACTCTGATGTTTGGGGTAATGGATTCCCATAATGGTTTCAAATATTTTGTTACTTTTATTGATGATAAGTCTCGTACTACTTGGCTTTATTTGTTGACATCTAAGAGTGAAGTGTTAAAAGTGTTCCAAGAATTTTGTAGTATGGTTCACACTCAATATGGTCGTCATATCAAGGTTCTCCGAACTGATAATGGGACCGAATATTTAAATTATCCTTTTGAATCATTTTTGAAGTCTTTGGAAATTATTCATCAAACCTCTTGTGTTGGCACCCCTCAACAAAATGGCGTAGCTGAACAGCAAAATCGTCACCTACTTGAAGTGACAAGAGCTCTGTTGTTTCATGGTAATTTTCCCAAGACATATTGGTCAGATGCCGTGCTCACTAGTTGTTACTTGATTAATCGTCTACCCAGTAAGATCTTATGCTACAAATCTCCAATGGAGGTGCTTATTGGCCGACCTATGAATATTTCACATCTTCGAATATTTGGGAGTATTTGTTTTGTTCACTCTTTAGGGGGAAAACTTGATCCTCGTGCTCGCAAGTGTGTTTTTATTTGCTACTCCTCTGTCAAGAAGGGGTATAAATGTTTTGATCCATCTACTAAGAAGGTTTTTATCTCACGTGATGTTGTCTTCGATGAGGATCACATGTTTTTTTCTAGCAAGCATCAACTTCAGGGGGAGAATAGGGGTATTGACTTTGACTATAATGGGTTCGATGTTGAAGTTGTTCCCTTTCCAATCGTGACTGATCACACTAGTGATTCTACTCTCGCTCCAGAGCAAGTGGATGAGATTGTTAAGATTGAAGAGCCTACACCCGCTCCAGTTTCCGCCCCGCCTGCTCCCATTCGTAAGACTACTCGAGTTTCACAACCGTCTACTAGACTTCGTGACTTCACCGCTTATCATTATGTTCGATTTCCTATACATGATTATATTTGCTAAGATAAAGTTTCTCATGCCTTCCATGCTTTTTTGTCAGCTGACGATGCTCAGAAAGAACCTGCTACCTTTCTTGAAGCTAGAAGTTCTCAAGTGTGGCGAGATGCTATGAAAGAAGAGCTAGAAGCACTCGATAAAAATCGCACTTGGGATATCGTCACCTTACCTGAAGGGAAGCATTCTATTGGCTGCAGATGGGTATATAAAATTAAATACAAGAACGATGGTTCCATTGAGCGTCACAAGGCAAGACTTGTTGCCAAGGGCTACACTCAAACATATGGTGAAGATTACAAAGAAACGTTTGCTCTTGTAGCAAAAATGAACACAGTGAGAGTACTAATGTCCATAGTAGTAAATTGTGACTGGCCACTCTTTCAAATGGATGTTAAAAACGCATTTTTACAAGGTGAACTAGAATAAGAAGTTTATATTGACATTCCTCCTGAACATCCTTCAGAAAATCAACCCAATGTCGTATGCAAGCTTAATAAAGCTATCTACGGTCTCAAATAGTCGCCACGTGCTTGGTATGGGAAATTAAGTTCCGCTCTTGAAAGTGTGGGTTTCAAAAAGCGTGATTCAGATTGCTCCTTGTTTGTGAAGCGGAATGTCGAAGGAACGGTGTTTGTCCTTGTCTACATGGATGATATAGTTATTACTGGTGATAATATTCATGAAATCAAGGCTCTCAAGTGGCACTTGAATGTGAAGTTTGACATCAAGGATTTGGGACATTTGCGCTACTTTCTTGGTATAGAGATGGCTTACTTTGGTAAAGGATTATTCATCTCTCAAAGAAAACATGCTCTTGACTTGTTAAAATAGACTGGGAA
This sequence comes from Lenwebbia sp. NSW1173648, assembly GCA_029784005.1. Taxonomy (NCBI): domain Eukaryota; kingdom Viridiplantae; phylum Streptophyta; class Magnoliopsida; order Myrtales; family Myrtaceae; genus Lenwebbia; species Lenwebbia sp. NSW1173648. The sequence goes on from JARCGZ010000011.1 coordinate 8,422,164, forward strand.
ACTTGGAACTGCTCCTACTGAGTCTCCCATGGATTATAACAGTAAGTTTGTTGACAACGTCGCCCCATTACCCGACATTGGTCGATTTCAAAGGTTGGTTGGACGGTTGATCTACTTAACCATTACTAGGCCAGATATTGCTTACGCCGTCAATTATGTAAGCCAATTCATGCATGCTCCTACTGAAGGACATATGGCGCTTGTGGATCGCATACTTCGATACATAAAGTCTAGTCCAGGTCGGGGTATTTTGATGAAGAAACATGGTCATACTAGTATTGTAGGGTGCACTGATGCGGATTGGGCTAGGAGCCCTATGGACAGAAAATCAACTACAGGTTTCTGCACTTTTGTAGGCGGCAACTTAGTCACTTGGAAAAGTAAAAAACAAATTGTTGTGGCAAGGTCCAGTGCAGAGGCTGAATACAGAGCCATGGCATCAACTACAAGTGAAATGGTTTGGCTTCGTTTGCTTGTGCAAGAATTGGGGTTTGGAACTCCTAAGTCTGCTATGAAGTTATTTTGTGATAATCAAGCTGCAATCCGTATTGCTTCAAATCTAGTTTTCCATGAATGAACGAAACATGTAGAAGTCGATTGTCACTTTGTTCTTGAGAAGGTTCAAGACAAGACAATTGAAACTCCTTATGTCCGTAGTAATGAGCAACTTGAAGACGTATTCACCAAGGCTCTCATTGAAGGTGTTTTCCAGAATATTGTATCCAAGCTGACCTCGGATGACGTTTTCGCTCCAGCTTGGAGGGGGAGTGTTGGAACGATAAAGATGCAAGATTTTCCTAATCCCAATATAGTAGGAAATATGGCTGGGTTGTGCGATATCTGTAGTTACTAAACTAATGATTGTAATCCCTTGTATTGCTCTCTATTAAAGGATGATAAATCCTCCCCAAAGAAAATAAGATGAATTGGGGATTTACCACCGTGGACGTAAGCTTCCAAGAGATTCTTTTTCTCTTGGTTGTTTGAACCACGTTAAATCTTGAGTTCTCCTCTTCTCTTCTTTTATCTCTTTTGTATACATGATTATCATTAAAACAATTAAAAATCTTGTTCTCCACTCCGGGGGTTGTTCGGTATGAGGAGCCACAAGCAATGTGCTTAACTAATCTTATGTGTCTATAGAAGAAAACCTCCTGAACTAGGTCTGAGCCATTGATAACCAAATTTATGCAAAGCCATGCTCATGCCTTTCGAATTCGTGTACAGTATCAGCTGAAGCTCTTTGACGCATTCGGCCAATGGCGGTCTCTCACCACTGTCAGGACGGACGCAGCGCGATGCCAGGTTCGCGAACATGGTCATGGACTCCATTGTGTATGTAGTCCGGTTCATCTCGGGATCCATCAGGTTCCGCAACTTCTTCCGGTCATTCAAGATGTGCCTCGCCTACAATTCGCGACGCATTGTTTAGCCACATGATTTTCGTAATGAAAATACAGTGTGTCAAACTTTTCTTGAAATAGTTAAGAGAGGTTACTATCTTACATGTAGAACCAGATTTTGGTCATTCGGTCCTTGGTTTAAGTCCACGGCTCTTCGCCCCGTCAAGAGCTTGAGAAGCACCACGGCGAATGCATAAACATCGCTTTGCAAAGTGAGTTTTCCTGTCTGTTGCCAGAGGAGGGATAATGAATCTGTATCAAACTTCTAATATGAGCTCTTGCGCAGATGATAGACACACTGGCAATCTGAAAAACAACTAGGAAATGGTGCTTTGTGACCATGCTCGACACTACGGAATGGTGGAAGTAGCAACTGCATACCAATGCATATGCGGGGTCGAAATAGCCAAAAGTGCCAAGCACTCTAGCTGTGGCGTATGTCTCGCGGCCCTCGGCCATAAATTTTGCGAGCCCGAAATCGGATATCTGTTGAAAACACAGGTGAATCATATTCCAAAGAAAAATACTACTGAATTATCTGCAAAAAAGATTTTCAGCTATATTACCTTTGCTTCAAAATCAGCTGTTAAAAGAATGTTAGTGGATTTCATATCTCTGTGAACAATCGGAATCCCGATGGAAGAACCTGAATGGAGATAAGCGAGTCCCCTTTCTGCGCCAAGTGCCACTTTGAGCCTTGGAGGCCACTCCATCTTCTTTTCTCTGATTCCTACACTTACAGTTAGCAATTAGCATGAATTCGACGACAAATTATGCGCTTACATAGAGATTACGCCCGGAAAAACCAACCATTCAAGTGGTCTTGGAGGTTTCCGTTACGCATATATTCATATACCAAGAATCTGTTCTTTCCATCAGCAGAATAGCCAACTAAGGGAACCAGGTTCGGGTGGTCAAGCCTGCTCAATATATCGACTTCCACACGGAACTCGCGCTCGCCCTCGGCTTCTTTAAAGTGTGGTAGCTCCATCTTCTTGATAGCAACAGTCTGGGTATAGACAAAGCGAGAAATCACATTAACTGGATTATGAAGGCTCCAGAAATCACATTTGATCTCTTTCTTCAGCATGACATTCATTTTGAATTGCGCAAACAGGGCTGTAGAGCATTCTCTTTGGTTACTCCAAATTATTTGCCCTCAGTTTTATTTATACCTCTCCTGATCTCAAGGTTCCCTTGTAAACTCGTCCAAAGCCTCCTTTGCCGAGAAAGTTCCCGTCGCTAAAAGAAGAAGTTGCCTCTTCCATTTCCTTGAGAGTAAAGACTGATGATCCATGGTGTCTTTGTGCAGGTCGTAGAGCTTGATCGTCCAGCTGCCACAACTCAACCGGCTTATAAGTCCCTGCGACGTTCATAAGTCCTAAACTATGAGCTACACATCTTCATATTAGCTCAAACACATTATGCTGAGAAAAAATGCATCTCCATTTGGTGTGTGTGTGTGTGTGTGTATGCATAAGCAAAATTATGGGGAGGGAAAGCAGTGGATGTAACGGGAGTGGGACGAACATACAGGGGTCGGAGCAATCTTGAGACTTGCTTCGTCTGCGCTTGTTCCAATCCGAAACTAACCCGAATGGCATAGTTTTGCCTTCAGGAGGTGTTGGGAAATTTAGCGAATGGGATGAACAATGGAATCAGACTTTGAGGCCTGATAACACTCTCTTTAAGGATTTATTCGCCTCACAACGTTGCTAATGGTTTCCAGCAAATATTCTCCTGGATACAGCAAAGTCTCGATGAGAATAGCAGATAGCACTTTCGATATTTCTCCAATATCCCTCTAGGAAACAATTGAAAAGAGTGGCTGTATTTCTCTTAAAAGAAAAATGAAAATGGAAGATGAAGTTCTTGTAAATCGAATGTAAAGGTTTAGCAATTTATAAAGAAAATGTTTGAATAGACATAACCTTTTGAAAGTTAAGGAGTTATGTCCGAACAGATACAACCTTTTGAAGGTTAAGGAGTTATGTCCGAACAGACACGACATTTCAAAGGTTGCATCCCTCTAAAATAACCGCCAATAAGTAACCGCTAAAGTGGGAGAAGACACCTCTTCATTTGTTTTACAAACAAAATACCAATAATCCCCCACTTTGTTTGTAAAATAAAATTACACAATAAAATTTCTCAAAATTACAGCCAAAATTTCCATGAGATTAATATGCATACATGAATGTCTCTTTCGAGTTAAACCTTCATTTAGTGCAAGTATCTCAAAATTCTATAAAAGTGACAAATAGCTGCTGGCTTTAAATTTGCTACTCTATAAAATAGAATCAAACATACCGCACATATACGAATCTCTTATTTCAACGAGAAGTTCATATTTACTCATCACTATTATGGCCTTGTGCTTGTACCTGTTTCATGAGCTCTCTAGAAAGCAACTCCAACTTTCGTAAGAAGCGGCACCACTTCTAAGCTCATATAGGTGACGTATCTACCATGCGTTTCTGTTACTAATAAACACATTAAATTTTTGTATTATACTTCATTAAGAATATAATTCAGCCTCTAAACGTAACAGACGATATTGACTTCTCATATCCGGGCTAATGTCAGTATCAAAGAATCACTTTCAGTAACTTGTTTTTACTCATTAAACCTTATAGCTAGCGATATGCTAGTATTATGTCGAGTTACCATTACTGGTGATTTTAGTCAAAGGATTTCAGCCCCATTTCATTTGAGGTTTCCTTTACTATCTCTCTTGATAGAGCCTTTGTAAAGGGATCGGCCAGATTCTTACTTGACCTCACGTAAACAATTATTATGGTACCATCTTGAATCAATTGTTTCACGTACTCATGTCTCAGACTGATATGTCTAGACTTTCCATTATAAGTGCTACTATAAGCTCTTACTAAAGTAGTCTGACTGTCTCAACGAATAGAAATATGAGGCATAGGACTAGGCCATAATTTGATGTCCAACAACAAATTTCTAATCCACTAGCCTCTTTCCCGCTTACTACTAAAGCAATAAATTCGGATTCCAATGTTGAGTGAGTTATGCATGTTCGTTTCTTGTTCGCCCAAGATACAACACATCCACCTAACATGAAGATCCATCCAGAAGTGGAATGTTTATCTCCCACACTAGAAATCCAACTAGTATCGATGTATCCTTCTAACACAGCTAGATAATTATTATAGAACAATCACAAATTTTTAGTTCTCTTAAGATAACAAAAATTCTCGTGACAGCATTCCAATGTTCTATACTTGGATTACTAGTGTATCTACTCAACTTACATACGAAAAAAGCAATATCATGTCTAATACAATGCATCGTGTACATCAAAGACTTATAGCACTAGCATATTCAAGTTGTGCTATTGTTCTACCAGTATTATAATTTAATTTCATACTGGAATCAAACGGAGTACTCATGTCTTTGAAGCCAATATGTTTAAATTTATTTAACATCTTTTCAACGTAACTCACTTTGGCTCAAAGAGTAACCCCCACTATGTTTTTAACTTTAATACCCAAGATAGTATCTACTTCACTGAAATCTTTCATTTTAAACATGAAAATTAGATACTTCTTATTCTCAATGACACCAGTCATATTGGTTCAAAAAAATAAGCATATCATCAACGTATAAGCAAACTAAAACACCATAGTTTTTAGTGAACTTAGAATAAATGCACTTATCAGCACTATTGTATTTGAAACCATGGGACATATGACTTCATTAATTTTTTTATGCCACTAGTTCAAAGGTTTCGTGTGGGTTTCTCTTTTCTCCTTTTCCTTTTGGAGCTTTGAAGCACCATAATAACATTTACCATATAGACAAGAAACCAGGAGACCATGAAACCAAGAAGCAATCACGGCCAAGCATTATCATGAAGCATTTGTCGCCATAAGACAAGTTATCTAGTTCTTTCCACGTAAAAGCCCCGAAACTTTCATATTCCAATGTAGTCAATAACGGTCACAAAGGGTCAACGTCACTAGTACATAAAATGCAATATAGCATTTCTCAACCAAACAATTTCTGTGCTCAAGGAACCCAGAGAGAGAATGGCCTACCTGTAGGGTTTCCTAGATTCGTAATACGCAGCGGAACGAAACCCTATAATAGGATCCATGTGTATACCAGAATCGAATTAGGGATTCAAGGCTTACCTTTCTTGATCGTAGACAAGTTGATAATCGATTGTGTCAGAATTCACGCCCCAAGTGTTGCGCCTCTATCGGTATCCACACACACGAACTGAGATCTCCAATGATCCAAGTGCTAGCTTTTAATATTGGAGTTTCTCTGCTAGTCGCCTTTTTGTCTTCTTGAGACTTTCTCGAGAACGACGACCAAGAACTGTACGACGTGTTTCTCATGGTCTAAGGCACCTCTAGGGTTATCACTCATAACCCACGGTTTCACGTTTTGGGCCCCACGACGTCTTCTAAACCGTCCACTTAATCGTGCGTTTTATCGTTATCTTATAACGCGCACGATCGCGTGGATATTCGTAATAAGAGTATAAATTAAATCTACTTCTTAAGCAGATCAAGGCGCAGAGAAAATATTAAATCAATTCGCTATTGTGTGCGACCCTATAGGTTCACTAGACATTAGCAGTGTGCCCAAAACTCTTTTGGCCCACAAGTCATAAGCGGTCTCTAGCAAGACATTATGACTACCTAAGTATAGTGAAAGTCGGTTTTCCGACACAACCTGATCCACAACTAATAGTTAGAGTATCAACCTTAATTGATTCTTAGGGCAGACCACTAACAATCTCCCACTTGCATTAGGATCAATTATACAAACTAAAATCCCTTTGTCACTTGATATCCGAGTTAAGCATAAGGCAGGACAAGTGTCACCCTTATATAGCCCAAACTCATTTTCCCGATACCGCAATTAGACTGTCAATCCAAGTAGTTGACTCTTCAACTCACTTGAGCATGGCCATGCATTTCACAGTCTCAACTCTACGGGAGGCCAGGATATCATACTCTCGTTATATGAGAGGGACAAATCCCATCTTGTCTACTCACATCCCTCAGCACGATTCATGATATGCCCAGCCATTACCTTTATTATCGCCTGTTACGGCCGACGTTTGGTAATGTTAAAACATGCTAATCCACGTCTAGGAAATCATGGCAGACTCAGGTCGAAGGACTATACTCTATAGCTGTGATGAGAAACACTGATGACATCATATAACAATCCTACAGTATTCTCATAGCAGGTCTGTCCAATACAATGTTCTCCAACATGTATTCCATGTGATCAACTTTATATCTATATATTCATGACCCATGAAACTTGGTCATCAGTTAACTCACATGCTAGTCTCAAACATCATTGGCGTCCCAATGCACAATGACAATTGACTAGGGACATTTAAAATATTAATATCCATACTATTAATAGAGTTTCGCGATCAAATCACGTATTTGATTATCTATTAAGGATATTCAATATTCAGGGGATAAAGATTTCGCATTCAATCATATACTGAAACTAAATTGAAATCAAATATAACATGTATTTTATTAATGAACAATGAAAATGTATATAACATAGACTTCTACTCACATCAAGACCAATCACTAATGTGTCTAAGGCCTAAAGCGTTACAATGACGCTCATGCTTAGGTTGTGGAAGAGCCTTTGTCAATGGATCGGCTACATTCAACTCTGTTGCAACTTTGCACATTTTGACATCCCCTCTTTCAATGAATTCTCGAATGAGGTGATACTTCCTGAGTATATGTTTGGTCCTCTGGTGAGACCTAGGCTCCTTAGCCAAAGCTATGGCTCCATTGTTGTCACAATAGAGGTCTACTGGATTCGAACTAGTGGGACCGATTCAGAGTTCTTCTATGAATTTTCGAATCCAAACAGCTTCCTTTGATGATTCTGAAGCAGCAATATACTCAGCTTCTGTCGTAGAATCTGCAATAGTGTCTTGCTTGGAACTCTTCCAACATACTGCTCCACCATTCACGCAAAAGACAAACCCTGACTGCGATCGAAGGTCATCTTTGTCGGTTTGGAAACTAGCATCAGTGTAACCACTTACAGTGATCTGTTCCTCACCTCTATAGACTAAGAATAAATCCTTAGTTCTTCTTAAGTACTTAAGGATATTTTTGACAACTATCCAGTGAGGTTCTCCTGGATCTGATTGGTATCTGCTCGTCATGCTCAACGCATAAGCAACATCAGGACGAGTGCACAACATGGCATACATGATGGATCCTACAGCTGATGCATAAGGAATCCTACTCATGCGGTCTCGCTCATCTTGTGTCGATGGACACTGAGTCTTGCTCAGACTTATGCCATGTGTCATCGGGAGAAAACCTTTCTTGGAATCTTGCATATTAAACCTATTGATGACTTTGTCAACGTATGTACTTTGACTCAATCCAATAAGTCTCTTTGATCTATCTCTATAAATCCTGATTCCCAAGATATAGTTTGCCTCTCCCATGTCCTTCATGGAGAAACATTTTCCCAGCCAAGTTTTAACTGACTGAAGCATAGGAATGTCATTTCCAATGACTAGTATGTCATCCACATACAACACTAGAAATACAATCGCGCTCCCACTAGACTTCTTGTAAACACAAGCTTCTTCTTTGTTTCTGATGAAGCCAAACTCTTTGACAGTTTCATCAAAACGAATATTCCAGCTCCGTGATGCCTGCTTCAATCCATAAATAGAACGTTGAAGCTTACATATCTTCCCAGCGGTATCTGGTGATGTAAAACCTTCAGGTTGTGTCATATACACATCCTCTTCTAGGTTTCCGTTAAGAAAAGCTATTTTTACATCCATTTGCCATATCTCATAGTCATAATATGCAGCAAACGCTAGGATAATTCGAATGGACTTAAGCATGGCCACTGGTGAAAAGGCCTCGTCATAGTCAATACCATGAGTCTGTTTGAAACCTTTAGCTACTAGCCGTGCTTTATGGATATGAACATTTCCATCCATATCAGTTTTCTTCTTGAAAACCCACTTACACCCTATAGGTTTGACACCTTCGGGTGGATCAATCAAAGTCCAAACTTTGTTTTGATACATTGAGTCCATTTCGGATTTCATGGCCTGAAGCCATTTATCGGAGTCTGGGCCCATCATAGCTTCTGTATAGGTCGTAGGCTCGTCATTTTCTATCAACAATAGATGACAATGTTCTGTCACATGAAAACCATATCTCATAGGTGCACAATGTGTTCTTCCAGGCCTACGAACTAAAGGTGTCACTGTGGTAGACTCTACAACTCTTTGTAGATCTAATTGAGGTTCCTCATGAACTGGAACATCCTCTTGTGACACAATAATTTCTTCAAGGTTTACCTTACTCCCACTAGTGCCTTTAGTAAGAAACTCTTTCTCTAAAAAGACATCATTTCGAGCGACAAACACTTTGTTCTCCGATTGGTTGTAAAAGTAATATCCTTTCGTTTCTTTAGGATATCCCACAAAGAAACATTTATCAGATTTAGGCGCTAACTTATCAAAAAGTAAACATTTTACATAAGCTTCGCAGCCCCAAATCTTTAGAAAAGACATACTAGGAACTTTTCCTGTCCACATCTCATATGGTGTCTTCTCTACAGCTTTTGATGGACTTCTATTTAGTGTGAACGCAGCTGTCTCGAGTGCATATCCCCAAAAAGATAATGGAAGATTTGAATGACTCATCATTGATCGAACCATGTCTAACAAAGTTCGGTTTCTCCTCTCAGAGACACCATTCCATTGTGGTGTTCCAGGGGGAGTAAGTTGTGAAACTATTCCACACTCCTTGAGATGGTCATTAAACTCTTGGCTTAGATATTCTCCTCCTCGATCAGATCGAAGAGCCTTGATATTCTTACCAAGTTGATTTTGTACTTCATTCTGAAATTCCTTGAACTTTTCAAAGGACTCAGATTTATGTTTCATCAAATAAACATATCCATATCTACTAAAATCATCAGTAAACGTAATGAAGTACTGATAACCTCCTCTAGCTGTAGAACTTAGTGGTCCGCACACATCAGTATGTATAAGGGCCAATAATTCTTTTGCTCTCTCACTTTGATTAGTAAAAGGAGCTTTCGTCATTTTGCCAACTAAACAAGATTCACATGTATCAAATGATTCAAAATCAAATGAATTTAATAGTCCATCGCTATGGAGCTTGTGAATTCGTTTCTCGTTTATGTGGCCTAATCGACAATGCCATAGGTAGGTTGGGTTCAAATCATTAGATTTAAACCTTTTCATATTTATATTATAGACTGGCACATCAAGATTTAGAACATATATCCCATCAACAATGTGGGCGCTACCATAAAATAATCCATTAAAATAAAATGAACAACTATTGTTCTTTATATCAAAACAGAAACCTTCCTTGTCCAAACAAGAAACAGAAATAATATTCCTGCGTATAGCAGGTACAAAGTAGCAATTATTTAGTTCTAAAATCATGCCAGAAGGTAAAGCTACATCATATGTCCCTACAGCTAATGCAGCAACTCTTGCTCCATTTCCAACGCGCAGTTCCACTTCACCTTTTGCAAGTGTTCTACTTCGTTTTAGTCCCTGCACATTCATACAAATGTGAGTACCACACCCGGTATCTAATACCCATGAAGTAGAACTAGTAGTAACATTTACTTCTATAACATAAATACCTGAAGTGGAAGTCTCACTTCCTTTCTTCTTCAAATCCTCCAAATATTTTTTGCAATTCCTCTTCCAATGCCCTTTGACACCACAATGGAAGCAGACAGCATCAGCAGTCGGACCTGATTTAGTCTTGGAATAAAGCTTGGGCTTAGTGCCCTTGCCCTTACCCTTGACCATACCTGGCTTCTTAAAACCTTTCCCCTTTTGAACCATGAGAACATTAGGGGTAGGGTCCTTCTTGATATTCTGCTCAGCAGTTTTGAGCATCCCATGCAATTCAGTCAAAGTCTTATTCAGATTATGCATGTTATAGTTCATAACAAACGTGTCATAATCATGAGGCAATGACTGAAGAATAATGTCAGTAGCCAACTCTTGGCTAATGGGAGAACCCAGTCGTTCCAGGTTTTCAATATAACCTATCATCTTAATGACATGTGGGCTAACTGAGCTCCCACTTGCTAGCTTGCACTCAATTAAGGCTTTTACCGTTTGATACCTTTTAGTGCATGCCTGCTCCTGAAACAGATTTTTCAGGTTCATGATCATATCATAGGCATCCACGTTCTCAAACTGCTTCTGAAGGTCTGAGTTCATGGTAGCTAGCATTAGACATGATGCATCCAATGAATCATCTTTATGCTTCTGGTAAGCATTCCTTTCAGCATGGGGAGCATTGGCAGGAGGTGCCTTTTCGGGGAGTGGTTTCTCCAGGACATAATCCTTTTTCTCCTGCTTGAGAACAATTCTCAAGCTTCTATACCAATCCAAGAAGTTTGAACCATTCAATTTGTCCTTCTCAAGGACAGATCGCAGTGAAAAACTTGATGCAGAGCTATTTGCCATAATCTACAACAAATATGCAAAGTGAATTGTTCATTAATACTATTTATATCAAACTTCCACTATACTTATATAAAAAGTGCCCCTATAAGTACAGTGGACCAAGATCCATATTTCACTAAGACTCAAGTAAACTTTGGCTTACCGCTCAAGACTTAGTTATTTAGGTAGACAACTCTTTGTCAGTTGTATCAAATACAACTCTTGGTTGTTCGGGTTTGACATCTCATGTCTTATGCCCAAACTCTATGCCTCAAGACCCAAAACCGTTTTGATAGCCTCGTTAAGTAAACCAATCTTGACATATGGACAACTGTTATCCATTCTATCTTACTCAAATAGTTAAAGATACCCTGCTTTGGCAGACCCATCTTTTGACGATTCAAGTCTTGATAGGTGTATGATTGGAAAGGCATCATTTTATTACTTAATTTTATCAGGGACTTTCAAATGTTCATATACAGCGATGAATGTATGCAAGCTACAGACATAACTACTAATCACAATAAAGGCACATCAATCATACTGGGGACGAACAATCCATGCAGGGGTCAAGGGGGCTGCGCCCCCTTGCGGGGTTCGAGGGGCAGCGCCCCTCGCGGGGTCAAGGGGCAGAGCCCCTTGCGGTGGTCTCGGGGGCAGCGCCCCCGAAACCTAGACATAATTCTTAATTCTGTTTTATCTGGAACCCATCCGTACCCTTAAACCATCCTACTAAGGCGATCGATTTCAACTAAATCGACCCTATGCTTCGTTCTTTCTCAGAACCCTAAACAGAATTCATAATCCTATTTTCTTAACAGAACATCGCTGGATCAATCACATTAATCCACATCATTGCAGGAATTCAAGTTCGTCTGAATGTGAAATTACCCAAATTGATCATATCAATCCGTATTCCTAATTTCATCTAACCCTAACTAAGAATCAATCCAGGCATACATCACATGTATCGACAATTATGGTTTGCGATTCAACTCTAATATAACACAAGTTGCTCTGATACCATTGTAGGGTTTCCTAGATTCGTAATACGCAGCGGAACGAAACCCTATAACAGGATCCATGTGTATACCAGAATCGAATTAGGGATTCAAGGCTTACCTTTCTTGATCGTAGACAAGTTGATAATTGATTGTGTCAGAATTCACGCCCCAAGTGTTGCGCCTCTATCAGTATCCACACACACGAATTGAGATCTCCAATGATCCAAGTGCTAGCTTTTAATATTGGAGTTTCTCTGCTAGTCGCCTTTTTGTCTTCTTGAGACTTTTTCGAGAACGACGACCAAGAACTGTACGACGTGTTTCTCATGGTCTAAGGCACCTCTAGGGTTATCACTCATAACCTACGGTTTCACGTTTTGGGCCCCACGACGTCTTCTAAACCGTCCACTTAATCATGCGTTTTATCGTTATCTTATAACACGCACGATCGCGTGGATATTCGTAATAAGAGTATAAATTAAATCTACTTCTTAAGCAGATCAAGGCGCAGAGAAAATATTAAATCAATTCGCTATTGTGTGCGACCCTATAGGTTCATTAGACATTAGCAGTGTGCCCAAAACTCTTTTGGCCCATAAGTCATAAGCGGTCTCTAGCAAGACATTATGACTACCTAAGTATAGTGAAAGTCGGTTTTCCGACACAACCTGATCCACAACTAATAGTTAGAGTATCAACCTTAATTGATTCTTAGGGCAGACCACTAACACTACCAACCTGCAACAGCAACGACGATGACGAACAACACGACCGATCATACATGCGTTGGGTCCTTGTCCTCAGGCAAGTACTCGTGCAGACACGCTCCAATCTCACAAACGCCCTTACGAATGGCCCTCTGAGCCTGCCCAAGATGTACGATTTTCTCTTGAAGTACTTAGCCAGGAAGGAATTCTTATTGCTGAGAGTATGCCTCATGATGTCCGCCAACCCCCTGGCCAACTCCACGCTCATCTCCGCCGCACTCCTCGCAGTCGCTCCCTTGGCCAGTTTGAACAAACTCCCGTTAACGTTAGATCCTATTTGCCGAAAAGCATCTTGTTAATAGATTGACAACTGGATTGACGACAGAAGCTTCGGTTATCATCGACCATCGGAGTCACGGCCAATGGAAAGTTCTCGAGTGAGATCCTGTCGCTTCAGGCTCTCATCCGTGAAGCAAGCATAACAGAGCACGCTCTGTGCTCTTTCGAAACTACGGCCAACGGCGACGAGCGATGATCGTGGGCGTCCGCCTGGAAGCCGTCGAGGACGTTTTCGAAAAAAAGTCCCAAAATTCAAGAACCGAATGGGAATAACAACGATGATTCCCAGCCCCTGCCGCTTCAAATCGAATTCTCTGAAGACGAAGCAGTGAGCGTTTCGAGTTAGGGCTTCAACGGAGTTGGCGCCAGGCGGTGGTTTGGCTCTGAGGATCATTGAAAAGTTCGTCTTCCATGATCTCGATTGATTCCAAAGATTGAAGGTGAAGCGTCAATGGATGGTGGCTTCACCGCGAATCTGTGGAAGGCCACTTTCTCACTTAAACTGCACGTGCATTGTGCGTAAGTGAGGATAAAAAGAAGGCGGGCAAGGGTCCCCCATTAAAAATTCTTGACGCCGGTCATCTTGGTTCTGGACGATGGCTTCACACTTAATTCAAAATTCATCGGGCGATATCTTTGCACATCTGCTTGCTGCAACCAACAAATCCTCCAAAATCTCTTTCAATTCAGGACGAGTTCTTGAAGACTTTTAGAGTATACCCACCAAATCTCCAGCAAAATCAGAATTAACGTCTTCTTTCATTTTGTTAAACTTTGCACGAATTGCCACCATGATATCTCCTCGCAGAACAGTGTATTCCCATATGCCTCCAATATTAACTCTGACTCCATTGTTACACAAATAAATCCTTAAAATTGTTGCGAAATTTAGCGAATGGGATGAACAATGAAATCAGACTTTGAGGCGTGATAACACTCTCTTTAAGGATTTATTTGCCCCACAACGTTGCTAATTGTTTCCAGCAAATATCCTCCAGGATACAACAAAGTCTTGTGAGAATAGCAGATAGCACTTCTGATATTTCTCCAGAATTTCTCTAGGAAACAATTGAAAAGAGTGGCTGTATTTCTCTTAAAAGAAAAACGAAAATGGAAGATGAAGTTCTTGTAAATTGAATGGAAAGGTTTAGTAATTTATAAAGAAAATGTTTGAATAGACACAACCATTCGAAGGTTAAGGAGTTATGTCCAAACAGACACAACCTTCGAAGGTTAAGGAGTTATGTCCGAACAGACACGACATTTCAAAGGTTGCATCCCTCTAAAATAATGGCTAATAAGTAACCGCCAAAGTGGGAGAAGGCACAACTTCATTTGTTTTACAAACAAAATACCAACAGGAGGTGGACCAAATTCTTGGTGGTGAGAAGTCAAAACGACTAGTCACAATTCACATAACACCAAAGAGAATGGTTTTGGAGCAGGGTATACTAGATATGGAACAACCTTGGCCGTAAAACAAGATCCGGAAGTATGATAAGAAGAGGGATGTAGACTTATAAAGAGAATGAGATTGGTCATCAGAATAGGAATAAGCTCTCTATACGTATGGATGAAGACAGATTAGGAGATGGGTCAAAAAAACTAACATCCTCCATTTTCAACCACCATAAACACACACGGAGACAGAAAGTAGAAATGTGCTTTAAGAAAAAGATCGAGCAAACATAGGAAAAGAGTTGGTATTGCTTACACAATTTGGATATTGAGTTGTTTATTGTATTTTGCTTGTAAACCGACAATTTGGAAAATCTCTCAACTTTTTGGTTGCTTTTCTGTTTGCTTCCAAGAAGGGGAAAAAGGTCGCAATTGAAAGGGCCTTTTCATTCGGTTGGTTCTTCAGTCAACATCTGTTAAACAGTCCTGCTTAACGTTAAGGGAATATGGACTTCCTGTTGAACAGTATATCGCAACTAAAGACAGAAGTTCTTCTTTCACCCACCGGTGGTGGATCAAAAAGAAAAAGCCATTACAATGCCAAGATGCCGGAAAAGATACTTGGTAATGCCATATTGCTTAACCAGATCAGCAAATTGCTTGTGCAGCTTACAATGAGAATCATCAATGTGTATCTGGGCATTAAGTCATAAACATACAAGCTAGTCTGTTTCATCTAAAAAAAGCATCTAACCATACAAACATAAGAACAAAAGGGCATGTTGTTCTACAATAAGTTTCCTGTTTAAGCCTGGCTGTGTATGCAAATCTATATCTGAAACCAGACAGCAGTCAAGTTAAGAGATGCGCTATGCTTCCAAGTGTTTGTTCAAAAGAGGTACTTTAGGAGAGGAAGACTCGAAGCTGAAACTTCCACTTTCTCGGACCGCCTTCTCTTCCTCGGCTTTCCCCCATATGACAGCATAAAACCCAACAGCTATTATGACTCCTCCAATCACACTGCACAGTGCACACCCACAATTTGAATCAAGTTGCATTTATTACTGTCTTGAAGAAAGATTAACAAGACACTGATTCTAGTCCATGCAACAAATATCATAACCCATGTTTTCTTGTTACTTTGAAAAAGATTTAATTTGCTCATACCTTCCAAGATAAAGAGTGTCGCCAAGCAAAGAAACCCCCATCGCAGAGGCAATGATCATGCCGAGTGGCTTAAACATGGAGATGTAGACAGGCCCTTTGGTCTTGCACACCCAAGCGTGAGTCACACTCCTTATGGCTACCACGAAAAATGCCTATAAAAGATCAATTGCCCATGAAGTTATCAAGCACAAATATACTAGTCAGGAGTGCTTTTAGCTTTAACATTTGCAACGGTTGCATTCTCTGTGCTTGGTGCTTACCGAGTAAACTATGGTCATCAACTCTATATCGGGCTTCAACATCCAAGCATTCACGTCTCTCTCCACGATCAGAGCCACGATGGTGGACTGTATTGTCACGATGACGCAAGTGAGGAGTGTCAACATTAGCTCTGCTGGATAATCCCTCACTATCCATGTCTGCAGATTGTGATTGAAACTTAGTCACTGTATGCTCAATGGCTTAGAGAGATTGAGGGACTTTGAATGCCTTTCTTGTGTGTTGGAATGCTCAATGAGGTGGCATATCACATAGACTGTCCTTGTACTTGGCTGATGTTCCAAGCATTGTTGCGTCAATGTTATTCCGGTGATGTTGGTGTACATGGACCTTATAGTATTCATACAATCAAAATACACAAGTGATAGAGTAATTTACACGCTTAGATTGACATACCTGCACGATTAGTAAAACCGAGAGCAAGAAGGCAGCACAAGCGAGAAGAAAGCCGCCGATAAGCCAGCTGGAGTGCGGCTGAGGAAGGAGCTCTTGAGGCATCGATGGTGAACCATTTGTGAGCGGGAGGCCTCTGTAGAGTGTAACGACGAGAGCACCGGTGATGCATACTATCGTGCCCATGATTTTAGCCATGCTGCTTTGCACTCTCAAGTCAATCTTTTCCATCCTGCATTATTAACCATTTGTTTCATGTCTTGGTAAGGGCGAGTTATATTTCCGGAATCACATTCCACTCTCTTGCTTGAATTAGTGTGGCAGTGATCAATCATACATGTCAAACATACTCAAAGTTAACAAAGAAAAAGGAATCTAGAGCACTATACATCAGCTGGAGTGTGTAGGAGCATGCGCTCCATTACCAGTTATTCTTTTGGGAAATGCTAATCTTACTGTGCTATAAGATTGGTTTACAAAGTACATCAACTGAAGTGACAAACTGCGAGTGAACCTTTAAACGAATTAACCATATCCGACACTCGATAAGAGTTCGCCTCCTCGTTTTCGTACACCTACATCGTAATCACTAAATTGGTCCTAACATTTGGTGTATATCTAACTTTCTACCCGGAGGAAAAGGATAAGCTTTTGCTTGAATGATTATGATGAACATTAGGTGAGAGCATACCTGGAGATGAGAGCAAGAATGAAAGTGAAAGCAGGAGCGAGATCGGTCATGACCGAGGCCAAAGTAGGAGAGCTGTATCCGATCCCCACATACATCAACAGTTGCAAACATGTCCTGCTCGTTTTGCAGTTTCACAATTCCCATGTGTTAAATTCCTTCATACCCCATCACCAGTCACCACCATCGCAACATTCAATTAGACATATACATGCTAAATACACAAGACAACCACAAGCCCACGAACCAAGAGACGGAATATTACGTACGCTATCAGACCCATGAGAAAGATTCTGAAAGCTATGGAGATTGTGAGTGTGGGGAGCCTTCTTTTCCTGGAAAGTTTGCAAGAAAAGGCAAGAAAAGAAAACAGAGAGCGTAAAGTTAGTAAGTTCTCAAGATGAATGGCGTGACATGAGGAGCTACTAGCCAGAAACTAGTATTTTACTGACCTGTAAAAGAGGAGAGAAGCAGAGAAAAGGAAGAAGATGGCGAGAGAATTGGAGTAAGCAACGAAGACGAAGTTGCTCATGCCTCTGCTCATGGCTACTTTGCTCATGGTGCTCAGCCCCTGTTCCAAGAACTCTATCACCACCAGCACCAGCACCAGCACTACCCCTGAACCACCACCACCCACCATTTCCTTTATCTTTTGCTTCTTCCCCTTCTTCTCAATCGGAGTAGAGAAGTTCACTATTCGGTCTCTCTCTTGTTTCGCAGGGAAAGAAGATGTTGTATCTCGTCCGAAGAATCACAAGGCGCAGATCACTCCAAGTTCACTGGAGGAGATAGAGAAGCTGTCGGAGGAAGAATTGTCTGATATCCGAAGAAAGCAGAACCTCCAATAATGATGTGGTTTGGCCATATTGGTTTGTTTTTTGTTTTTGTTTTTTTGTTTTTGTTCTTTATGCCATTTCATTTATTTATTCTTTCGTTAATTATTGACTTCTTCGCTCTATGCCCTGGCCATCATCTGCTACTTCTGTTGCTGCAGTCGTTGTCATTTATAATGACTTTGGATTCCATGTGTATGAATGTGCAATGCCTTTTCTGCTTATCTTTTTCCTCCTCCTCGCTGCTTTTTTTGTTGCCGTTTTCTCTATGCTGAGGCAATAAATAGCAGTATATATATATTTGGGTCGAAAATGGCAGTATATTCACTAACCATAAGATCCGACTAGCCGATGCACGTGCAAATACACAGGCATCGATAACGGAATTTAGTATTCTCGACACCGATCTCATACATCTTCCGTAGCTTGCGGACTGCCCTTTTCTGTATAGGTGCTTCGAGAATTCCATAAATAACCTTGTGCAAACATACTTTTCCACTTTCAATCTGTTCTTATGCTGATGATGCCCAAGAGAGGTTGCTGCCTTTCTCAAGAATCAGACGAGAGACTATTGCAGCACTGACTTTTGTGGATTAGATATATTTCTTCGGATGGGTGTAAGTGGACAGGCAGCAGCATAACTAATCTCGCCTCAATTGGTAATATATAATGGCTTGTAGTGCTTTCGGGCGATTGCGCCACGTGGCACCACGATACGAGGGCTTCAGACTTTTGATTATTTTTCTTCACTTTAGGCAAGCCTGTCGAATTAGAAAAAACGTGTGGCAAACTTGCAAAATAATTTTGAATTAGCTTCTTTTCGTTTCGTCTTTTTGCTTTTCCCTTGCTTAGTTTTCTCCCCTTGGTATGGGACTGACTCTGCTTGTGTCTTATGTCTCGTCTGATCACTGTCATAGTTTTGACAATCCGTAGGTTTATTATCCAAATGAAGTTATTCTTAAAATTTGAATAATCCCCAAACTTTTCAAACACAAATTCTTTTACGAATCATTCTTAGAAGTTCAGCCAACCTAGGAGAGATTCTCATATTTTTGAAGTTTAGGGGAGTCAAGCCACACATACCAAGGAGATATTGGATGTGCGAAATTGAATTATCACGTTCCTTCGTTCTCGACATGGTCGAACTGTCCTAGGGACAGGACTTCAGGCTGTGGTTGGTAGGTGAAATATGCAGTCGGGTTAGGATATTGACAAACCTCCGCGGTGCTCAGGACGACCCTCGGCATGTGATATGCAGCCTAGAATACCATTATCCACCCTACATGTGAAGTAATTGGTGGGATGATCTTATGAAGTCAGGACAACATAATGAATATGAAAATGCTGGACTCCGGAAACTTTGATGAGCGGGTATGTTGAATAAATCAGATGATAGGATGCATAGCAGATAAACTCGAATGTGAGTGAAACCCGAGGCTTAAAATGAGCTAAAAACAATAGCAACAAAGAATCCGATCACCAAGTTTCCCCAGAAATGAAAAGATGATACAAAACCTCACTGCAAACAGAAATGAAATCCGGTATCATTGTAAAGTAACATTATTTGTCCATTTATAATAGGGTAAAAGCCCAGGACAGTCAGTTGATGGGTAAATAGATTTCAAACCAAAAGCAAAAACCTAAAAGTAATCTACAATACGAGGAGATGTTGGACCACTCTACGGAAGTAAAATCAACATAGAGATAAATATTTGGGTATCTCTGAAACTCCAATGCGGAGTGGAAACAAAACAAATCCCATTAGTTCTGGATCATACTTCGAAATCTTTTTCTTCAGTGAAAAGCTGCAGCTTCCTCCTTGAAGAACTTAAGCATGTCCCCAACACTCATGACAGAATGGTCGGATTTGTCTCTCACACGAACACTAACCTGGAGAATAGCACACGAGACGAACAGGCTATGATGAGATAACACAATCAACATATATTGCTAAAGCAAAACCAAATTCTTGGCTAAGTAATCATAAACTGAGATCTCAAGTCCAAGGAACTCCAAAATTTCCACAAGTTATGCTTCTGTGATTCAAAATGGAATGTTGCGCAGTCAGTAAAGGACATAAAACTTATTGCCCTCCTTTGAGATGAAGTTAAGTTATCTTTGTCTACTCTTTTTCTACTGAAAAGCAACTGACATGTTCAGGGCCTAAGCAACTGAACGTGAATTACCACGAAATTACATGCAAAGATGACAAGCTAAATGTTTGCAATAAATGATTTTAACAAATTGGAGAGCAAATGCGAGTTGATAATGGCTATCTAACCGATGCAGGTATCGGTAAAACTAGAAGTATAATTTCTGAGAAGGCCTAATGGGAAAACAGGAAATGATTAACTGATAGAAAAATAGCAGCAGCATTACTCAATAAGGAAACCTAATTTTCAGGGGGCAACCTCTGCCAAAGCAAGTCTACGCTGATAAGGCATTACACTGATTAGTGAGATTGATACCTGTCCAGTGTTTGCCTCCTCTTCACCGACTACAAGTATGTAATTGTATTGGGCCAATTGAGCTTCCCTTACCTGCAGGCACATAAAAACCATAATAGGCAGCTAGAATATGACTACAACAGAAGATCATACTAATAAAGCAGTTGAAAAGAAAAATATTGAGTCAAAATATATAAGGAAATATTAGACAGGATATGTATAACTGCGAGTTAATTCTTATTCAATTTTCAAACCAAGATCCTGCCACACAGTTGTTGTCAAGCTCTAAATTCCTGCCACTGCAGCAGCAAATGATGGTTAGCACTGTCTTGCCATAGCATCAAATGTGCCTTTTAAGGGATCAATAGAGCATCCAAGTCCCGTAACTAATACAGAAGCTCTCCATTGTGAAGAGCATTTCACGTTCCAAAACTAGAGCAATTGCCCTTCTCCATTTTACAATGTTATCTTTCGTTTCTACACCTGATACTGAAAGCTTGAATAACTCGAGTAAAGAAAAGATATTTCGGAGACGAATCCAATTTAAATGCTATGCCAGCAGATTGATAAACTCAAAAGTAAGTTATGGAGTCTGCACGGATCAACCTCAGTAGAAAAAGGAGTTGTGGGTGTACCTTTTTCTGAATCTTTCTATCGGTTTCATCAACATCAACATAATAACCAGCATCATGAATTTGATCCCGCACCTATAAGGAGACAAATTTAAAACCTGTATGAAGCATTTTCCTGATTTTTCCATAGAACCTTGACATATGGCTGATACTTGCGAAATTGAAGACAGTTCGACAAGAGTTAGTTTACCACTTACCCACTGTATAGAAATATGCTATTATTCGCAACTGGGGAAAACCGATATTATCCAGGCACGATATCTCATGCAACTGTAAATAACTAGAGGAGTGCTGCTACAGCTTAACTAACTAACAAGCTAGTAAATATAGCATTAACGAGCACTTCATAGCAGAGTGATGCAATCTGATATTCGAAGCTATGTTGATCACCAACTAGGATCAACATAAAACATTCAAATAGTGACAGACACAATAAATTAGATATTATTTGAACTGGCATTGATTTCATCATGATGCCATATGATTTTCTCCCTCCTCTATTTCCGAGAGAACATTAAATGCTATAAGAGTAACATATAGATAGAGGCCAACAACAGATGTCTACTATAAAACAAGAGAAGAGGACAATACAAAGTAGCAAAATCACACACATTCAAGTACTCAGCTATTAACAAGCTGAGGACCTTTAGATAAATTACCTTTAGAGCATAGGAGTGAGACTTCTCCGACACAGGGCACACAATTGCCTGACGTGGACTAAGCCAGAAGGGCCATTTCCCCTTGTAATGCTCCAATAGAATAGCAAACATCCGTTCAACAGAACCAAGAATGGCTCTGTGTATCATAACAGGAGTCTCTGTCTTACCTTCATCTTCTGCTGAGTAAGACAACTCAAAACGGGCAGGGAGCTGGAAATCCAACTGCAATCACAAGGATTCATCTGTCTCAAAACCCTGAGAAAAATATCGAGGAACAAGAAAGAAAAATCCATGTATAAAATGAAAAGAACAGAAACCTGCAATGTAGCACACTGAAATTTCCTATTCAAGGCATCAGAAACACTGATATCTATCTTTGGTCCATAAAATGCACCATCTCCTTCATTTATCTGCGAGATGTGACCTATGAGTAAGCATCGATAAAAAGAAAATAGAGAGGTAAATTATACGTATAAAAGTGTCGCAGACAGATATAAATTGGAAGAGTAGAATAGTTTTATCAGCAAAAGCAATAGGTTCTGCAGATGGATGTACACAGGCATTGCAAGGATAGATTTAGAGAGGGAGACAAATTGGAGTAAGGCAGCACATCCTTGAAGCATTCACTAATAAGAATCAAATAGAAGAACTACAAATGAGGAAATGGAAGCAGATGTTCTAAAAGATTATACACCTTCGATCAAGAGAAGTAACAAATTGATCATGGGAATTTCATCTAAATACCACAACTATAGACCTATAGCTACCTTGATGTTACAAAAAATCAACTTAAAATCATGATAGGTTGTTGCCTAATTCGGTTAAGACAAAAAGAACTACAAGGTTACCTGCCACGGCTTCCCAAACTCATTTAACGCTTCGGCAAGGGCAGCCTCAGCTTTCTCCCATGTTGCCAAATCTCCTAGATATTTCTCAGGTCTCTGCACATCGAAACATGTCAAAGACATGATAAATTGTCACATGAACATATATGCGGACACAATAGGTTGCAAAATGATAGTAGACAAGAAAACAACACAACCGCATCCCAAATCCCAAAGGGCAAGTGTTGAGATTAAATTAGAGGCAAGCAAGAAATATTTCAGGACACCTATACCACAGCAAATAAGTTACATTAAAACTTGCAAAGATAGACTCAAAAGGTTTGCTTTTAGCTGAAAAAGTCCGTCCGCTGCAGCTTTTGGAGGAAAGATAATATACTCCGAAATAATGCCCTATATGTGTGCTCCAAAGAACTAAAGATATTAGTTTAGTTCCAGCTTACTGCTCAATCACATGGAAGGTTTCGAGAATATTAGGCAGGGATTGGGTAACTAACCATCCCAGATCCTTCTAATAGTTTTAATCAATTTTTTCCAGTTCCCATGCATCTTGCACAGAATGTACTTGAATGATATCTACTAAAAAAGATGATACATCAAGAGCTTCAACGAATTAAAGAGTAGCAAATGATTATTAGCAGAAACACTCCCAGGAAACAACATATAAGAATGGCATAATACATTAACCAGATAAAGAGAAAATATCTTACTGTAGACAACTTGAGGTCAAAAGTGAACCCGAAAACTTTATAGACGTAACTGATAAACTCTAAGCCGCTTCTAACTTCATCTTTTATCTGCATTAACAAGAAGCAAGAATTATGCCAGGAAATGGTATCAACAGATAGCAAATTCTCGTCAGCAAACATCCGCACAAACCTGTGACTCCCTGCAAAAGATGTGAGCATCATCCTGTAGCAAAAGACAGAAAAAAGCTTTTAAACTGGGAACAGCCAGTAAGCAAGTTTAAGGTTCAGGTGAAAAAACCAACTAAAAGCCAAGAAAATGTACTTTCATCAGCATTACAAATGATGAATTACAAGTTAAAAACCTAAGTACTACATTCCTCCACAGAAGATAGTACTGGAATCCCAAAAAGGGAACAAAAATTAAGGTTGGGATCACACTAGTGTCATGATATCCAAGGAGCAATATTTTGGGAGATCGAATAAAAGAACACCTGCTGAAATCTCCTGACTCGTGTCAGTCCAGTAAGAGCACCACTGGCCTCGTTACGATGCAAGACACCAAAATCAGCAATTCTAAGAGGAAGTTCTGCGAAACAACGATGCAAAATCGGAATAACAATCAAGCCAAGACAATTAAATACAATTAAGCATCGTGGAAGAAATGGCAGTTAAGTACAAAACTCAAAGGATCTGTATAGCAAATTCTCACGATGAACCACCTAGAAAGAGATCCAATAAAAAGAGAATTTTCTAGTTGTGTCATAATTGCTACATAAGAAACGACAACCAGTTACAAAAAAGTGGAAATGTAAATGAAAAAGCAAGAGCCAAAGAAACTTGTTTTTGTTTCCCAGAGTACTGTTTGCAATTTGCAAAGATTTAATGTATCCAATATGTGGTAATGTTTCACCTATGCAAAGTCATTCGCCTTACAGAACACCCCTTGTATCTCACAAACAGAACATAGGAAACTGAATAGAAATTCGGTATCTAAGGTAACTTCGATCACTTCAGCTCACCTCTATATGAACGAACTCTATGTTTAAACATCAAGCAGTGGCCCGGGCAATTCATTGGTTTCAATCCAAATTCTTGTTTTTCAATCTGCATAACAAAAGGAAAGATTCACTGCCAACATACGATCTGAGGAATAGCAATTGGAGTAGTATATGTTGTCAAAGAAGATACTAAGTTAAGAAGCCCTAAACAGCTCAGGGACAGCTTGTGTCCCACTGCCATCAATTTACCCATTGTTACCTCAGGGTATCTATCATTTATCATGAGAAAAGTCCCAATCACTGGGCAACTGTTAACCAACCTCTTCAAAAAGGTGGGCCTGGTATAACTCATTAATTACCGTCAACAAAGCCCAACTGGCTAAGTGTTTGTACCATTATGGCACCGAAGTTCATCCTCTGTAAAAGGTCGGTGTCGCAAAACATAGGATGGATACCCAGAGGGCTGATAATTCTAATGAAAGTGGGCTATATTTACATTCAGGCAAGATGGAATTACGCATCAGGGTAGGAACTAGGCAGCAAAAAATGTAGCTCTGGACCAGCCCAATCAATTTTGTACTGTCCTCTCATTTAGAATTCCTG
Organism: Lenwebbia sp. NSW1173648; assembly: GCA_029784005.1. NCBI lineage: Eukaryota > Viridiplantae > Streptophyta > Magnoliopsida > Myrtales > Myrtaceae > Lenwebbia > Lenwebbia sp. NSW1173648. Next base: position 8,446,753 of record JARCGZ010000011.1, read on the forward strand.
AAAGTCTTATGACTTGAAGTGTATAAGCAGGTTTTGTTGGCAAGCAATGGTGTTCGGTGAAAAGTATGTTGGGATGAAGAGCTTTCACCGAAGAGCTCAAGGCTGCATTTATAATATTTCAGATGTCTTTTAGTTGACTTCTACCTGTAAAATCAATGAATGGGGTCCTACAACTCGAGATAAAACCCAAGCATAAGGTAAGAACCAATACTCTGGTACATAGCAGATTCTACATGAATGTATTGGAACACAGGAGCTTAATGGATCAAGAGATTTAGACTTCGCAGGATATAAGAGTCCCCTTCAGTAAGCAAGAATTTCTCTCTACAGTAACTTTCTTGATATTCTAGCTAGTTTGGAAACAGAGGACCCAAAGGGATTTTTAAGTGAAGAGCCTTCCTTTAGAGGCACATCTTTTGTGTCCCAAAAAAATTTCAATTAAATTTACAACTAATTCAATACATTATATCACAATTAGTAATAGGGTAAAAGGGTAAAGTACATTAAAAGTTGATGTTAATATGAATCTTCAAGTTTATTTGAACAGATTGTTATTCAATGCTCATTCAGCAAAACAGGAAAATGCAACTCAAACGGTTTACACTCCTCCAGACATTTAGGTTCTTCTCGATTTATTCCTCGGGCTATTTTCATGACGAATAAGAAGAATTGATAGCTTAAATCACAACATGTCAATATACCACCTGCCATTAGACACCGCTCGTAGTGAAACTTATTCCATGGAAGCTCTCTCTAGAAGTCACAGTCATTGCTTCATAAGGCAGTATGAACCTCACCTCAAAAACGAACATGTTCTCCTTGTAGTTCGCAGCATGACCAGATGTCTCCCAAAGTTGCATGTTATACATATTTGGGGACAGGACCTGGAATGATGAGTTGATTGATTACTAAATTGCAGTGGGTATATTCAAGTAATATGACAACTCATCAGGATATCAACCTCCTGGTACCCTCGATCTCTGTATTGCGATTTTATAAACTCCACGAGTTTGTTGTAGATTCGAGCTCCATGAGGAAGGAAGAACCAACTACCAGGACTGGATACATAGTAAGTTGAGCATCAGAACAGTGGCAAATCGGCAGGAACTGTCAATTCCAGATATCAAGGCCTATTCGTTACCTTAATGGGTGGCAAAAGAAAAGCTCTTGTTTAGTACCTAATAATCTATGATCATATTTCTTTGCTTCTTCGAGCTGATGAATATACTCCTGCACAAATATCAAATAAGCAAATTAAAGCTTGCACCTGGAATTAGTGAACTTAAGACTGCCCGATGTCAACCTCTCTCATGTCATATAAAGTCAAGGCACTGCAATTAACAGAATTTTTTTTTCTCCAATGCAAGTCTTTGAGGCTGTGCGCACAAATGCAAGATTTGCATGAAGCCCGGAAATGAACAGAATGTATACCAAACAGTATATGCCTGCTCCCCTCAAGTGTAGATAATCCTTTCAATCAATCAATTAAAAATTACAAGCATATTAAGAAAATTGCTTTGAGTCCCTATAAAGACTTGGGTAAAGATGGTTGCACAGTAGAGCACATTCTAGCACAAGTTGGACTGCAAAAGGAGACAAAGACTTGGGTAAAGATGCTTGCACAGCAGAGCACATTCTAGCACAAGTTTGGACTGCAAAAGGAGACACTAGACTAAATATTCAATTTCACAAGTCCTAACCCAACTGTTTCAGAAAGTACAAAGGACAAACAACCAATGCTACCTTCAATCTTTTCTGATCTGGGTAAGATATCCCATATACTCTCTGCAAACTTTCCCTATCTTTGTTTCCCCTCCAATATGCTGAAGAAGCCTGAAATTGAATAGTAAATTGAAAATCTTCAACCAGTTTACATGCAATTACAAGTATCAAATGACACCTCGGACCAAAAAATGACACCACCATCTCCATTTGTGCTCAATCACCTTCAAACAGGCAAATGCCTTAACAAAAGAAGTATTCGGTATGTGAGGCCCTCGACACAAATCAACCAAGGGACCACACCTGTACACAGTGATTGTTTGGTCGGCAGGCAAATCCTTAATGATTTCGACCTGATTGCAAAAGCACAAAATAAAAAGAAAGAGAAACTTGATGTCAGGTTTTTTTTTTTTTTTTTTGGTAAGGAAACTTGATGTCAGGTTTTCATCTTTGCAAAATCTAAGAAAAAGTACTTGAAAAGAGAGATGACAAAAATTCAACAGGGCAATTTGTCAGCTTACTCACCTTAAAAGGATTATCAGAAAACATGTCCAGTGCCTGATCCCTAGACACCTCAATGCGTTCAAATGGCTGTTTTTCCTGGATCGAGAAAGTAACAGAATAGTCATTCAATGTACCAAGGGCACTATTACACAGATTAGGGCTTCCAAGAAATCTGGTCCCCAGATAAGTGATAATGAAATTGGGCATGAAGCGGGCAGAAGAAAGTAGATCAACAGCATCTCGTTGATTTCGCTTAAATCCATTTTCCTAGTACCGCTTACTCTATTATTACAATGCAGAGAGGCAGCTTATGTCTATAGTACCTTTCCTGCACTTAATCCATGCAAAAAAGCTCTATTACTTGGACTTGGCTGGTCGTGGACCCAGAAGTGCACGAGTTGGTGAAAATGAGGCCATAATCCTACTAAAAAGGTCTATTAAATGGGGAACAATGTTCAATAAGATAGGGCTTTGTCAATAATCCTCTCAGAAGTGTTATGACCAGGGCCACAAACCTCCCTCCACCTTTATATCCATTTCGATGTTGAGACCTTACTTGATGAATAAATGTTTAATGAACATAAGATTTATCAATACTTCTGCAGCATGTACTTGTGAATGTTCCTTCGAAGCTACTTATCAAACTATAATTGCGGACTTTTGATTTTCTACTCAGCAGATTTCAATGGATTACAAAAAGGACATAGTAACCACAAAGATAATAGATATCCGATGGATGATTATTACCGCAGCAGCTTTACTTGCCCCAGACTCAATTTGCTTGAAGTGGTCATCATTCAAGCCCAAGTCATCATAGAAAGCATCATAGTAGAATCCCTGCATGATCATTTCATTATTTTAACAGAAGTGTATACATAGAATCGACTAAAAAGGAAAAATAGTTAACCACAGGAAAATGATAAAGCAAGAAAACAAACATTGAATGCCATCATTTTTAATCTTAGACTAACGCAGTGCTGAATATGCATGTTAAATGAGCACTTAGATATGCAACTCAGATGACACAAATGTGCATGCTCTTTTTATACATAGTGTAGCTTAACAATCTCCAACATCTGACTCTTACTTCATGCAGCAAATAAAATTGCATGAGAAAATTCAAGGCAACATGGGAACATGAGCGATATATGTAGTTATGTCTGGCCAAATTCTGATGGCAAGCACAACCCAAACTTGGTCTCTTTAGCTCAATTCTAGAACCTAGAGAAGTCTCCTACAGTAAGGGCTGTAACATGAAGTTTTGAGTGGCATGCATAAGCTATGAGACAGCTAAAATGAAGCAACAAATAGGAAAGTGCGAGTAGCAGATGTCCTAGGTACCTCTCCTCTGGTAGTGCAGGGCCCAATGCAAAGCTTACAACCGTACTCCATTTCAAGGGACTACATAGCGATTTAAAATCACCATCAGATATATGTACAGAAAAACAGAAAGGCCTTAAGTAACTGTGGAAAGAGATAAATAAGAATGCTCATAAACCTGGCCCAAAATGTGGGCACTTGAGTGCCAGAAAGTGTCGCGCCCTTCATCGCTATCGAATGTGAATATCTTAAGTTTGCAATCACCCTCGAGTGGTCTCGACACATCCCACAGAACTCCATCCACCTGCGAGATCAAAGCATTCGCTGCTAAGCTCTTTGATATCTCCCTAGCAACATCAAGAGGAGATGTCTCCCACTTCTTCCCTTCCTTCACTGTCCCATTCTGTAATGTTATCCTTCAATCAAAGAACAAAAGGAATCCATATTGTCAAAATCAAATACAACCGCGCCCCATGATCCACACAGCATTCATAAACGAACAAATACAAGCGAGGCCACATACACGACCCCGCATTAATTACAATACATTTACTTATGCGTGCAGTGTGTCTTCGCTCAACAAAAGCATTCACGAAACTAGGGCCTAACGAAGAGTTGCCAAAAACCAGGGCATTATCCCTGCGTGTGCAGATGCATGTGAGCGAAGTAGCATCGGAAACATACTTGATAGGTTCACCGGCGATGGATTGGCGCTGGGAGAGCTGCTGGGCTTTGATGGACTCGAAGAGGGCGATGCGCTTAGGAATCACTAGTTTCAGGTAGTTCTCATCCTTCGGGTGAGCTGCCATGGTGGGCCCCGAAGGTGACCGTGAGGGAGAGGACGGAGGTGCCGGCGTGGCGGCGGCGGCGGCGGAGAAGGGGCGGAGAGAGAGGTGGCTGCGCAGGAGGAGATCGGACAAAGAGGAGAGAGAGTAACGGCGGAAACGGAAACCTCCCAAGGTGTTAGCACAGAGCATATGGCCGGATTGGTCACTTGGGGGAAACGCGGGTTTTTGTGCTTTTACTAGGGCTTGTGCTCTTATTTGTTTTTCTTTTTCTCTTCTCCGCTAAATCTCATTTTCAAGTATTCTTCGATGCACCAAAATTTTATTTTCATTTTTATTTTATTTTCATCTTTTGTGTAATCTATCTATTTGACTGAAAATCCAAGTAATTTTTCGATGAAATGCAGTAGGAGAAATTTCATCTATCTGCCGAAATCAGCATTTCTCTAGTGAATTTTTTGGACTTCCCAGTCAAAGTGCGTCGATCAAAAAGAAGATGAAGGTTTAATAGACTGAGGAATTGGGATTTACTCAAAATGTACTAATTTTGATTCATCATGGACGGAAATAGCCTTAAGGTCAAGGCACACTTTTATACGTGCGCAAAAATTAAAGGTGGCAAAATTGGTCGAAAACCCATATTCTAACTCATGTTTAAGAGTGTGTGGGTCATAAATAAGTTACTTAACAAACATTATTTTTTTTTCTAATGCTTAATAAACTTAAGTGGGTCGTAAATTGATCACTTAACAACTTAATGGGCCTTAAATGAATTTTAAATAAGTTCTAAATAGGTTACATTACTATTAAGTGAGTCATAAAAAGGTTTTCTAAATTTTTATTTTCTGATTTTTTTTTATTTTCCTTTTTCCTTTTTTTTTTCCCGACAGGGTCACCAGCATACCCTCGCCGATCGCAAGTGAGGGTCGCAACCCTCTTCGGCGGCTGGCGAGGGCCAACGATCGACGAGGGCCATAAAACCCTTGCCGGATTTAAAAAAAAGGAAAAGAAGAAAATAAAAAGAAAATAAAAAAGGAAGAATAAAAATAAAAAAAGATCCTGATTTTTTTATTAAAAAAAATGTTCACAATATTTTAGAAATATAATTTTTTAATAATTTATTAGTGTTGCTAAATTGAATTAAATATGGAAGTGTTTTATGGGTCGGGTCGGATATTAGTCGAAAAATTTTCTTTACAATAAATGGGTTAATTTGAGTCGGATCATTTATGACTCAACCCAAACCCGACCCGACCCGACCCACCCGTTTAAAAGGTCTAGCAAAAATGGAAAGAAACAAATTAATAAAGAAAGAGGAGTGTGATTTGAGTTACTATCGAGAACTGAATTTGAATTGGGTTTTGCTAGCATAACAGTTTTTGGGTGATCGTAAGAGTAACAGCATGATGTGCGCCATAAATTCTTGTTGGAGTGGATCCGAATCTCGCAATAATTTTTAATTATTTATTGTTTGTCTTTTGTGGTTCAGAACAAGCAGTTGATTTCACGGTGAATTAAAAACAGTCACATAATTTTTGTAATATTTACAACGAAAATATTTTTGTGCGAAAATTACATTCAAGGAAGAAAATGGTTGTTTCTTTACCTCGTTCGGTAGTGTAGCTGAAAATTGAAAAGGAAATTGTTTTCTTACTTTAAAATTTGGTGCGGGGTCCTGTTGCGTGGGCATCAATCACAAGCACAAGCGGTGGCCCTATCACTCGAGCCCATGGGCCTCGACAACGTCGTAGTCTCCGCCCAAAGAACACGCTTCTTGGGGCCTACTACACGTTTCGTGGATTCAAGCCTGCCTGCAAGCAAACCAGTGAGAGTGCTCTCTACATAGCAAGGGTGAGCATGATTTCAGGGTAAAATCGAGAATCGAAAATCGAAAAATCGGACCGATGGATCGGTCTAGTTTCAGGTTCTAGGATTTGCAGGGTAGGTTCTGAAAATTAGAGAACCGGTTCCGACGTGTAGGTTTTAGGTTCCAGAACTTGAAACAAGTGTTTGTGTGTTTTTCTCTATATTTTCGCGCGATCCTGCGGTATTCTATGGCTTCCGATGATGAGTGTGTAATCTGAAACCATTAGTCTTAATTTTCATTTTCGGCGATATCCATGACTGAGACGTTTACATTGTCAATGTTTCGCATTTTCCGTAAGTCTAAATATGAGTTGTTGGTATTATATGGCTTCTGATGATGAGTGTGTAATCTGGAACTATTAGTCTTAGTTTTCATTTTCGGTGATATCCGTGACTGAGACATTTACATTGTTAATATTTTGCATTTTTTTGTATGTCTAAATATAAGTTGTGGTTAGTGGATTGTAGTAGCAAATAACGGTCATTGGAGACAATGATTCAATTAAGAATACATGTGAAATCTGGATAGACCCCGTTATCTGTGACATGACAGGTTTTAGGTTTTGACGGATAGGTTCTAGGTGAAAGCTAGATCGATTCTAAAATCGCTCAACTCTACTACAGAGAGTCGAAGCGACGATGCACGAGCTTTTGTAAATGCGGGTACTTTTTCCTTTCCAGGTTTGTATTATCGTTGATATAGTCAACACGTAGTCCGCGGAGAGGATCATATGTTCGATTCAACCTATGGAACGGTCAAGATCAATGAGTTGTCAAACCACATGCGCCAGAATGGGTTGCGCTCTAAACCAGCTCGAGGGTCCCCCATGCAGCCCCATCATGAAACCTTCAAGAGGAAAAGATGGCCGACTGGACGTATCTCTAGGTGCCCCAACTATATGGTTGAGCATCTGCTCGCCTGAATTTACACCAGGACCGCACCTGCATGGAGTCCCACGTCGAAGGCCAAGAAGTCGACAATGGGAGGAAGAGGAAAAAAAAAAAAAAAAGGCCGGCAACTCGACCGGACAAGTGGCCACAATCGGAGGGACCACAAGCTCATGTGGTGAAGGGGCCGGGAAGCAGATCCGGCGGACAAAACTGGCCTGACCATTCCTCTTTAAGGGTGGGTAACCCTCCAAGTGTTCTCCTTGATAAAGCCTTAACATGGACATGCCCATAAGGGGTGTTCTGTGACCTGATGATAGTTGGAGATATCATGGAGTGACAACATCGGATGTTTCGTAAACACAACTCTCAACGGGTCGTAAGAGGATACATGCGAGAGAGAGAGAGAGGGCAATGCATGGCATGTTAGCTTCGGGGACAAAAGCACATGTGGGTTCTTTTTTATTTTCCTCTGGCCATCATCTACGACCCCAAGACCTACTCCCAACTTGCTTGCGCACTGCATTAACTCGCTGCACGAGCCACCATTGTCACGAATGTAAGGGTACAAATACGGTACACACAGCACTACACGCCGGTAAGTGTCACGAGCCGACGCTTGAGATCACGAACCGTGCGGCACTTAGGCTTCCTTTGGCTCTTACTTGGACGCCTAAGCTCAGCCTTCCCCGATGTGTCACTCACTATCCCACTCGGCTCGCTTAGAGAAAGTGTTTAGAGCGAGAAAAATCAAAGAATGTATTTCTATTGCTCAAGCGTTGGGTCATACAATTGAGTGGCAGAGCCCCGGTTTATGCTCGAGACCTTCAAATTACTACCATTGATTGCCCCTTGATCAAACTGTTGAGATTCACTTTCCCAGACTACCGTCTGCTCTATTAAATACAAGACTATTATCTACCCTATTAAATACAAGAAATATCTTGAATGCCAATATACATTTTCTATACCATAGGAAAAACCTCGTGAAAAACTCTGGAACACAAGACACTTCAAATCTTGCTGATCATCTAGGCTATCTCTTTGGTCGGGTTAGGTTACGAAACCTCTAGTCTATGACATATGGCTATCACGACAGTACCATGCTGCGAGCCTAGGTGCCACTGCAATGTTCAAGCTTTACATGTAGTACGCTAAGCCGGAATCGCACCTTGTGCTTACACACGTGATCATGTCTAGGGTTATTTTGGGTGCTCGCGAGAGAGAGAGAGGGGGGGAGCTGTCATTCATCATTCTAGTTCACATGGGAGTGGATTGCAACTTGAAGTTGTGTCTTCTCTCACGAACCCTGGAAGTTTCTGAATAACGTGTGTGTGTTTGTGGGTGTGGTAGGGGACCGCTCGGTGCATATTATGATAGAGAGTGCCTAATCTTGCATGTTGCCCATGATCACAATGATCGTCCCCGCCATATCCTTTGTTTTCTTCTTCCTTCTGTAGTGATCCACTAGGTTGACTCCTGCTGCCTCTGTAGTGATCCACTAGGTTGACCACGAGACACCTGTTTTCTGATGTATTTGTATGTGTCGGCAGCCACATCCACAATCACCGCAAGAATTACACCATGAGCCGACGAAAGTTTTTTCGACAAAAAAAACCTTAGTTGCCTTAATATACCCAAAGCCAATAAATAGGGGAAGAATATCATAAGTGTCAAAAGTTATGTACGACTCTCGCTTTAGTGCCAAAAGTTTTCGTCGAATCACTTAAGTGCCAAATCAGAAAAGAAAAAAAAATTGATCACTTAAGTGCCAAATCGGATAAATTCCGGCCAAATTGATTATGTCGCATTTATAATTAAACTTTTAATATGACATGGCATTTTTTTTTTTCAAAAAATCAGTTCACGCGGACTTCTAAACGTAAAAATAAGCTAGAAAATTTTAAAAAAATGAATTGAAAAATAAGCTAAAAACTAAAAAAAAAAAATACAACTTAGTAAATTTTTATTTAAATTAAATTTAAAAATAAGATAAAAATTAAATAATAATAATAAAAAAGAGAAAAGGGTGGAGAACTAGATGGCGAGGGCTTGCACAACCCTCGTTGTCTCTGCCCCACCATCGTTAGCAAGGGTGGGGGATGGCCGACTGGGTCGTCGGGTCTCTACCACTGACCGACGGCGAGGGTCGCAGCCCTCCCCATGATCCGGTGAGGGTCATTGGCCCTCGACCAGGTCTGGCCAAAGGCCACCACTAACTGTGGCCTACAGTAGGTGAGGGTCGTTGGCGCTTGGCCGAGGCTCGGCGACCCCCGCCGAACATCCTCCACCCTCCCCGGCCATTACCGGCAATGGTGGGACGGCGGTAGCGAGGACTGTGGAAGCCCTCGCCAACCGGTTCTCAATCATTTTTTTTTAAGTTGATTTTATTTTTAAATTTAATTTAAATAAAATTTATATTAAAAATTAAATTTGAATCAAAATGACGTCAGTTTAGCCACGCCATTGTCACATAGGAGAGAGAAAATATTAAAAAAATCATCATTTTCCGTTAGTCTAAATAGATAGAGTTAACGGAAGGACTCGATGTATCATTTTGACAAGTTTTAGGACTTGATTATACTTTTTGTAAGTTTAATCACTCAATTGTACTTTCGTGACAAGTTTTGGGACTTCTAGTGCACATATTCCCTTTTATTGGTTTTTTTTTATTTTTATCTAATTAGTTTGTATTTTTTAATTTTTTAATATTCTTTTCAACTTTTAGCTTTTTTTATTACTCACTAGACTTCGGGCGAGCCAAGTCGACTTCAAATATTAATAATAAAAAATGTCACGTCAGATTTTCGGCCAAGCAAATCGGAATTGATATTTAAATGATCAGTTTTTCAAAAAAAATTGGCACTTAAGTGATCCGACGGAAACTTTTGACACTAAAGCCTCTACCGTGTTGTCATATGATTTCCCATGAGCAACAAATTCTTAAGTCCGTCGCCTTATGTCGTGCCTTAAGGGGGAGGAATCATATTTTCTTCTCCTTATGTATCACTTAAGGTACAAAATTCATACGTGGTTGGCATTTACTTCAATCAAAGTTGGGGCAATTTTGAATTTACGGCCACCTTGAACATCAAAAAATAGTACGTAGACTTTTTATGATATTGCGTCTTACGACTATTGATAGATTCTAGTAAACCAGTCAAAATAGGTCATAAATTCATTTATTAATACATATTTAATGGACTCGGTTATTATATGGGTTTGTATATTTAGTAGATTGATCATAATTGACTTAGAATGGTAAAAGCTAAATAACATGGGCCCTAACTGGATTCACAACTTACTTAGATCCAACATATCTCTATAACTCTCCCTTCATTCTCTGTCGCCCTCACTCGATCTCACATTCACTTACTCCGTTCTCTCACTTTAGTTTGAGTATGAGTGTTCCTAAATCGGGTAAAATATAAAAATATTTTAACAATATGAATCGAATTGAGTACAAGTCACTATATTCGTATTGCATAAAAATGAGTCAAAATATGATAAATTGGTCGATTTGAATTTGAATCGGACCATTTCGACTCGATCCAAATCCGATTTGACCCACTCATTGGGTCTAGATTCCACCGTATTTCTAGCTCAGCAGACCCAACTACGGTAAAGAAGCTCTTCCAAGAAGTTATGAGTGGGGCCCGGAACTTCGCAGATCTTGATCATGAAACACCGACGGCCAGGATCGCATCTCCCACCGGCTCCACTTGTGGCCCAACACCCATTCTGTGCGATACACGTAAGCCCAGCCTCATTAAATTCCCCTGCGAGCTGGGACGGCCCCTCCTCTCTCTCTCTCTCTCTCCATCCACTGCAAGGCACGTGTTGATGGGCCCCAGCGGACACGTCGCGATCTGGACACGTGTGAGGGACTTTTGCCGCCGTCGCGATTCTGGGATTACGAGGAGTGGACAGATCGGATGGCGTCAACCCGGGGCGAGGAGTGGCTGCCGTGGGCGAGCGAGAGAGCTGTCAGACACGTGCGCACTCCTCGGCGAGCCCACCACGCGACGAAACCGGTTCAACGCGAAGCGACGTCGTTTGACGGCACTACGTTAATGTGAAGGGAATGGCTGGAACATAGCAAAAGTTGACTCGAAACTTGATTTATTTTGACATTTGATTTTTCTCAAGAGATCGAGAGCAAATGTTTCTTCTTCTTCTTTGTTTTAAGCCATCTCATTAGTGAAGTGTATTGCTGGGAGGACACAAGTTTACCATAACATGTATTTATGCAGTTAACCCATTTGCTTACTTCATTATTCCGAGCCATATTTTAACTTAGTGAGAGAAAAAAACACATAGTTTTTCCTTCGTTTTCATCTTAATGATTTCACTATGTATATATCGAAAGCTGCTAACTTGACAGCCTGATAGTACTGTTAATTATTTCTGACCACGTGATCTTTCAATCAATGAGTGCTTTATGCAAAATAAGCGATGATGATACGTGGATTTGCGGTTAAGATTGTACCGCCTCTAACGACATTGTCAGGAAGCCATACAAAAAGAAACGACAAAGTTTTTCAAAGTTACATCACCAGAAACAATAAACCCTAAGCAAGTAATATATGAGGCACTGTGCTCTGCCATCGATGATGATCTCTCTCTCAGATGTGCCAAAAGACAGCATGGCCCGGCTCACATGGCCCGTCCTCGTGACTTCTCCTCATTTAAAGCTCTCTCTTCTCTCTCGTTCGCTCTTCACACCCGCACGTCCCCCCTTTGCGTTTTCCTCTCCTCTCTGTCTCTGCAGGTGAGAATGTCCACCAGATGCAAAACATTCCCGAACGAGCCCAAGCCGTCGCGCAAGAGACGACCCGTGAGACGAGTGCCGCCGCCGCCTTCGATGTCGTTGACCGGTCGTGATTCGACAGTCCGGATGAAGGTGAAGAAGCTTCAGAAGCTGATCCCGGGAGGCCGAGGGCTGCAGCCGGATCGCCTGCTCTCAAGAACAGCTGACTACATTCTGCACTTGAGGTCGCAAGTCGATGTTTTGCAAGCTCTTTCCAAGATTTACGATCATGAATAACCCCATTAAGATGTGCATTGTACATCCTCCATTTCAGCAAAGTCAACTGTTTATCGTACTGTTGTCGCTTTTTCTTCACCCATGTTCAAGGGGATATATATATATATATATATAATGATGTGACATAAAAATGGTCCATCTGTTGCACGAACTTGGATACTCTCTCCCTTTTTTTATTTGCGCAAATGTAAGTCGTTAATTCAATCACCAATTATATACCATCTGATTAATATTCTTCTGGCTATATACTCTTGTTATAATTGGTTTTGAATATGCGCTTTCTTCGAATTTATGTTCCGACGAGCCCCTTCTGCACTAAAAATAACGAAGCTCGTGTTCAATTTAATCCTTTCGTTTTTCTCTAGTTTTTAATGTTTTTGCTCATATGATTGCTCTCTTCTGTTCTTTTCTCCAAGAAGTTGCATTTCTAGGGTTTACTGTGCATCCTATATAGGACCAGGAACCTTGTTCATTCGGTTTATATGTTATTTTTATTCCTTGTTTTATAACAATTCTTGATCTCAGGCAGGTCGCTGGACAGGATATATTTTACCTTTTGGTGGAAGCTGAACAGGATATGATTATGGGGTTATGCTTTTGGTAGACTTTTTACTCATTTAAGACTCTCTACCAAACGATTACATGCATGAATTAATATGCTAAACGACGTCATTTCATTTATCCTTCCCTTGCTATATGCAACTTTCCTTTCTTTTTAGTCTCCTTCTATCTGTATATCTTTTTTTGTTGTGGGGTCTGTAATCTCCTTCTATCTGTTCATGAAGTTGAGAATGCTTGGAGGCTCCCAACCTCGAAGTCGAATTTAGACAATTATGTAACTAGATTCCTAGGTCATGCTATGTGTCGAAATCATTAGTGACGACCATTATCCGATCCACGGAGGAAAATTGTACCGGTGAACTCCAGCTTTGACATGATGCATTATCTACCGCAAGAAGCGTGCAATTACAGCTGTAGTGTTCTTCGTTTACCTGTAGGCCTCTGTGATATGCAAGTTTGGCCTCAATTATGCTTTTGGTGTAAGGGGAGATAGTTGAAGCACGTCTAACTACATGATACCGTATACGGACCGTATTCTTGGATTATTGATCATCTTGTCTGCAGCAGAATTTCAAAGATATTTTCAGTTCTCTTGTTTTTGGGTTGAAGCCGCCTACATAAGCTTGTCTTCCTCCCCCCAATATGATACCCCAGCACAACTTGATCCCTGGACACAGATCTTTTATACGGTTATGACTGCATAATAAATGGAGTCAACTTCTGAGAACTCCTCTTAGAGCTTCTCTAATTGACAAATGCTCTTTTCACACTGAGCTAATGAGTTTGAACCATCCGGTTCTTCTTTTCTTTTCTTTTCTTGGGCTTAATCTAATGATTCTGTATAGATAAAGAGAGATGGGTACAGAGTATTATCATTTCTCCGAATCGTTCTTGACGTGGGGCTGTTGTCGTTCCTTTTCACAATCAAGGAAGTTGGAATCACAGCATTATGGTTGCGAAGAAAAATGTGTTCTTTAGTTGGAATTTGCAATCCATTTTCCGAGAGGACTACGCACATGAAGTGATCACACAACATCATGAAGAAGATCCATTTTCCGAGAGGACTACGCGCATGAAGTGATCACACAACATCATGAAGAAGAACGAGAGGAATAGTCTTCTTCGGATGATGTACTTGAAGATGTGATTTCATTGATCTTATTCAAGAGTCTCAAGGCAATATCCGTACTAACGTGCCCAATGCATAAGCTAAAAGAAAGACAGGACAGGATGCATCATTAAAATTAGGAGATTGTGTTGGAATGTATGTGTAGATCAAGACGTCGCTGAAGAATGATATGGGATTCCATGGAAGTGACACGGTTTATGTCTGTATCAGCATGTTTGGATTGTTGATTTCAGTGTAGCAGATCATTAGGAATCGCACCTTGAGAATCGTCCGGAAATAGCGCATTCTAAGGAATGTGAGGGTTATCCCAATTTTGTGATATCTTGAGAAATTTTGATGGACCGCCTAGTTTGGTGCCTCAAGCCCAAATTGAGTATTGAAATAAACGATTAAGATTAATCAGCATATCACAAATTAACATCGATCATAACATAGTTAATTAAAATGAAATGAATGTATTATTTATCGCAATGGAATGATTCTATATTATACTCAGTATTTAATAAGTAGATGATCCTATCATAATCGTTGTTTCGTTATGATAATCTGAACATTTAGAAATAAAACTCTATATAATACATATTTTGAGTATTGACTTAATTAGACCATTGATGATATATTGATTATTGAATTATAATAATCATTCGAGCTTTTAATTTAATTATTATTACTTGATGATTACATTACATCTACCTATTTATAAATTGCAACATCATTTGATTAACGATTTCTAAAAATACGATGACAAAAGTAATTGGACTTCGATTGTCTACCATCAATAGGTGTTATGAGAACTTCTAATTATTCCTCACTTAACGGTAAACCGATCTTGAAAAACCATTTCATTCTGCAAACCAAACTAGAGAATTACTATTCTATTATTCCCATGGAATAGATAGCTATCGCATTGCATTCCTGCCTTCTTGCTTTCCTCGAAGCAAAACATAGCACAAGACTCTTCTGCAATGGAAGTAATGGCAAACGGACTGGATCGCCTAATTTCATGCCAGTTCCTTTTCAAGTCTCGCCTGTATTCTCTTTGCAGGAAAGAGAAAACAGACTCGCAGTATCCATAATTTCGCCAACTCCAGCCAAATTATGGATCTTCTAAAACTAGTTCAAGATCGGGAAACAAAGAGAATGCGCAAGTTCAGTAGTTCTCTGATTGCATAGTCCTCACAAGTCACAACGCAGCAATCATTCACCATTGGTGTTGGATGTGCCAAATGAAAAGGGACCTAAACGCGATGGCCCAATTCAAACATGAGACCTAGTAACGTCCATGCTGCGTTACTATGAAGATGCGTAGCTTATACAAAGTGTGAAATCATCCACGCCATTCGTAATTTCCCAAAAATCTACACATAATTTGTTTGGCCGTCTATGCCAATCATCATCGCATCGCCCTAGTAGCATACTCATCATTTCTTCTCGCGCATTATTTGGCCAAAACTGAACTGGATAGAAGAGTTGTCCTCCTTTTTCCAGGTTTCCTTCTTATCTTTCGTTATGATATTGCACAATTCCTTATATACATACATCTGCATAATGGCAAAATTAAATAGGGTAGACCATGCCTACCTCCAAAGTTGAGGCATGAGGCGCACTCAGTGCGTTGGTGGGTGCCCTGCAATTTCTCCTCAAAAAGTCATATCCTACGTTAATCACCATCTTCCTCAGAAAACTCGAACCTTGCTTCGCTCTCACGTACGAGTGTCCCAATATGTAGGCAACTCCAGCTTCCCTTGCTTCCATCAGCTCTCGCAACTCGTCACGTGCTCCCACATCGATCTTTGGACTCTCTGGCACGATAAACCTCACTCTCTTTTTCCTTGGCTTGATCAATGGCGGCGATTGTATCTCCCTCGTCGATGATCCTGCGACTCCAACATCATCAACATCGTCCTCACTCATTTGAATCCCATCAGCATGGGTAGCAGAAGTCCCTACAACAGTCATTTTGTCCTCGTCCTTCAAGTTATCTACATTTGCACAGCAGGATCCTGCATTTCCAGTGCGTATAAACTCCGCGATGCTACAAACCAAATCATTCTCGAATTCCACATCGTCCTTGTGGATGTCCCTATATCCATACCGTACGATACACCTATAGAGCCTAAACTCCCTGGGACCGATGCGGCCCACAAGAAACCGTTCCTCTGGCCTAACATGTGGAACGGGCACAGATTTAATGCAGAGAAACGCTAGGACCTGATGAAAAGCTGGAAGATTGGTGACAAAATGGGAGAATATTGCAGGAATCCCTGACACGAGCTCAGTGTGGACTAACCCAATCCCACGCACACGTACAATGCCGAGGCTGGGACCCAAGCTCATCAGCCAGTTGATAGAGACCTTGTTTTGAACATCGTACTCATACTTTTTGAGAGTGCCATAGTGCCAAACACACATCACACTGAGGAAGATGAATGCCAGGGCAATTGGTACCCATGCTCCTTCAAGGAACTTGACAAGAGAAGCGGAGAAGTAGAGTGCTTCAATGGTTCCAAAGAAAAGTACAAACGCAATTGCGAGCACAACGCTCTGATGCCAGCATAGGACGATGACTAGGGACATTAGACAGGTGGTTACCAACATAACCGTTATAACTGCCAAACCTGCTCCGGGAAAAAAAGGCGCATCAGTAACTCACTCAAAGCAACATCTTGACATCTTTAAAACAACAGATGAAGCTGCAATACTCAAGTTGATTAGCTCCACCCAGCAGATAATCAACTTAAGCGTGAAAATTTTCAAATATGGTGGATGGGGCTGATACTATATTCATACCTGATGCATTACCCATCCGTTTAGTGTCTCTGAAACCAATAGTGACAGCCAAGCATAATACCATCAAGATCCAATTGATTTCTGGAATGTAAATCTGACCGTGAATTTTTGATGATGTATGCACAATTTTAACTCTTGGAAAGCAGCCTAGCGAAGAACACTGTTTAATAATTGAAAAGGTTCCAGTGATAATAGCTTGGCTGCCCACAACAGCAGCAAGTATGGCTATTCCCAGTACAGGCCATCTCAGTTTTTCTGGAAGGCAATTCAAAGTGACATTAGCGACAAAAATTCACCCATCATCCAAATTATTGCAGATAGAACAAACGTCTACCAACCTGGCACAGAAACATAAAACCCGATTCTGTAATCATTATCAATTACATGATGCTTAGATAGGTAGGCGGCTTGTCCCATGTATGCAAGAATCAGAGATGGATAAACCACAGAGGTGAATGCAATCTGCATGAAGTTAAACAAGTTTGTCAATACACCTGTTTTCTGAAGAGTAGTAGTAGTAAATCATTCATTAAAATCATTCATTATCAGGTTAGAGATTTTAGATGCTATAATAGCAGGGGAACTGAAGGCTAATGGAGTATCTCACCCAATTCACACTCTGCAAACCTTGCCCAGAAAAGAAGGGTAAACATAATAGAAATTGGCATGCCTTTTTAAAGCACCGTCGGAAGATGAATGTTCATTTAAGTCCAGCAATTTAGACATAATGTGGATGAAACATTTGCTAAGAAATTGTGGAGGGCGTTGAAATAAATGAGCTATGGACTATGGATTATGGAAACTTTCACAATTCAGGAATCAATTTCAAAGACAGCAAATGTCCACCCACCTATAGAAGGGGGTGCGGGATCACTGCAGTTATACCATGTCAAGAACAGATGCTCTGCTTAGAACTTCGCCTCAAGCCAAAAACAAGTAGAGCGAGAAAATTTAACTGCCTCCATCGGAGGTTAATGGCCACCTAAACTATTGTTGACCTATGTGAACAAGCATTGTAAACCAATTTAAATGAAAACACAACTTTTTCTTCATTTACCAACAATTCAACTGACAGTAACAGATATAAAAGACAAGTTCTTACGAGTTACGTGAAAACTTGCACCACACGTACCTGAATTGACAGTTGGGAAAAGTGTCCAAGATCGGCAAACATAGCTTCAGAACCTGAAATTTTGAGGTTCTTGTAAAAACTTGTTCCGTCAGTGAAAGAAAGAACCAGTTAACTCAAATGCATGTGCTTACCTGTTATACACAACAAAATCCCACCAAGGGACATCCAACCTCTCCGTTGAGTTTTCCTTAAAAACTTGTACATATAATATGGAGACAGTGCTTGGTATACATGAGGATTCCAATGGAAGATATTGTATAAGCCTATGGCACTGATGCAGAAAAGCCATAGCACAACTACTGGAGCAAACAAGAAACCAACCCTGTGGGTACCGTAATGTTGAAGAGCAAACAAGCCTATTAGTATGACGCATGCAACCGGAACTTCTACATCTGCAAAACTGCCACACTTTCAGAAGGCAGAACAGACCAATTGCAAGCAACTTAAACCATGCTGCTAATGCTGATATGCAGAGCAGTAAGAAGCATTAGCCGAAATAATGTAATCATAATGGGACTATATTGAGAAGAACAGAGAAGAATGGCAGTCTAAAATTTCTCTTTTATTAGAGTGCCTTGAAGAAGCACAACCATTCTTGGTGTTGACCTGTAGGTAGTTCAATTCTTGCAAAACGTCTAGTACCACAAAAATTGCGCAATGACAAGAACAGCAGAGCAAGGCAAACAACCTCAATAACCTTTTAATTATTTGGACAACCTTCAATCCTTGTAAACCTCAGTGAACATGAAAGAGAGGATCAATACAATGAACAGACACGTTTCATCACTAGTGCATGGCAGCATTAGGCTATTAGCCAACAGGAACAAGCAACATTTGCAATGCTGGGATAACTATTCGTCACATTCGTCTCATCAACAGGAATAAGCAGGGCTAGTTTTCCGGAAGCCGGAAGGTAGCCGGTTTTGACATCATATGAGTACAGGGAATTAGAAAACATATCGATGTTTCATAACCCACCCACACAGGGAGAAAAGGAAGGAAAAGACAATAGAGGTAGTTTGAACACCAATTTCTGCGCTCCTGAGGTTGAAAAGAGATCCCAAATTAAAGGATGTAAAAGCTCCATGCACATTGCTATCATTTCAATTTGAAAACTTAAGGAGAAGGCCTTAGTTTTTTTTTTAACAAAGAGAAGGCCTTAGTTGAAGGACTGCACATGAAAGCTAAAGTGTCCTAGCATTAGTTTGACCATTTCACCAGAACTCCAGAAAAGTATCTCATAACTCAATACTTCTATAGGTATAATAATGAACCAGAAAATGTTGTTCCCTGTTCAAGTTAGTGAAAATTCAATTTGCCATGTGGTTTAGAACAATACTGATCATGCTGAATTCCTGTTCATGCCCCCAGCCTACTTAATAATTTCTGGGATTCTCGAGCCAATCCGTGAAACTACTGAACTAATGGTACTTGCCCAGAGTAATGCTACAAGTACAAAGACTAAATAGAATAAAGATCTTACATTTGTGATGTTCCTTGGCCATTGACAGCTCGAGACCGGAGACCGCTGAAAATACTACATCAAACAGAAAGGGAAAAATTCATCAGTCTCTACAGCACCATAATCCCAACCCTGATCCATAAATGAAACGAAATAATGCCAAAATCGAGTTTTGTCCCTGAATCCAGAAAGACGGAGCCAAAAGGGGGAAAAATCTTTAAAAATTTTACCTTTAGAACAGGAAAAGAACAGTAGCTATAATCGCTTAATCTCCCCTAATTTGACCAAATCGACCATGAAATTCGAACAGTCGGCTCCAATCAAGTCGACTCCCAACTTCGAACTAAAATAAACCTCCCCAAAATCTCAAAAACACTACTAGACTTGGACCGGACAATCAAACAATCACTTTCACTACCTGAAATAGACGGCGTGAGGACACCATCACCAATCACCATGCAAGTCCCGATCAAGGCCAAGACGAGCAAGAGCCTCTGCAACACCCGGCGCCTCTCCAGCGTCGACTTGAGCCTCGAACCGAAGCTCGTCTTCGGGGACAAGCCGACGCCGTCCTTTTTGTACTCGGAGAGCTCCTCGTCCGCCACCTGGCAGCTCGGCAGCGGGTTGACCCGCGCGTGCCGGCACAGCAGGGAGTAGAGAGCGAACGTCCCTCCCTCGCCGTTATCGTCGGCCCTGAGCACGATGAAGACGTACTTGAGGAGAGGCACGAGAGTGAGCGTCCAGAAGACGAAGGAAAGGACGCCGAAGATCTCCTCGTTCGTCTCCGAGTGGTGGATGTCCTCCGCGAACGTGCTCTTGTACACGTAGAGCGGCGACGTGCTCAGGTCGCCGTACACGACGCCGAGGCTCTGGTACGCCAGAAGCAGCACCGACCTCCACGAAGCTTTCTGAATCACAGAAGTAAAAATAAATAAATAAACAAACAAACAAACAAACAAAAACAGCTCTAGATCAAACATTACAGGACCGAAACTGAAACCGCGACGGCGATTGCACATTCCCGCCGTACCTTGGCCTGATTCTGATAACCTCCGGTTTCCGGATCCATGGCGAGCGGTCTCAAGCGAGGTTGAAGAAGCGACGCGGAACCAGCACCATGTTTTCCTTCGTATCGACTGAATAGAACCGAAATCGAAGAACAACCTCCACCAGAATGCGGGGAAACGGAGCAATATAGTAATATATAAAACGGGAAAGCTCTGACGCACAGAGATACGAAGGAAACAGTATAAAAATGGAGGAAAGCCAAAGGGGGTCGAGCGTCAATCAGAAGACGAAGAAGAGAGAGAGAGTGAAAGAGCGCGTGCGTGCGTGTAGGAGTAGCCGGCAGTTGAACCACCGCCGTGGACCGGTGGAAGACAGGCGAAGAAGAACCAAAAAGCTCACGGCAATGCCTCGCTGATGGCGACTGCAGCTCGCACCAGTTGGGAACTATTCGAAGCGTTAGAATCATTCCCCAAAATATATAATAAATAATAATAATAATAATAATAATAATAATAATAATAATAATAAAGAGGCGGTGAACCCATCCGGTTGAGTTAAATGCGTTTCCGTAAAGAAACGGACCGGTTTCAGCTCCCACTTGTGCTACGCTTGTGTTGAATATATTATACGGCAACCAATTTACTTCTAAACTTCTCCAATCTTATCAATTTACTCGTAAACCTTTTCATGATTTGTCAACATAAATTTGCCAATGTAGTCTTCCGGGGAAAGGCCTGCATCGACATTGACGACTTTTGCAATGTTTTTATTTTTCTTTTTAAATTTTCGAGTTTTTTCTTATTTTTTCCAATGAAGGAAAAGAGAGAAAAAAGTTAAGAAAGATTCTAAAAACTTGAAAAATAGGTCAGCGTCGGCCGTGTACGACGGTCAATTTTGACTGGACTACCACGTCAGTGATTTTCCGGCTAAAAATGGGCCGAAAGGGCCGCATTGAGGACTAAATTGGCAAAAATAGAAAAGTACAAGATGGGCTCGGCCGCCTTATAATACGTTTTTTTATGATTTTCTGGACAATTATTTCATGCAGAAATCCACCGCGAGGGTCGACTTGCTTAAGAGCGATCCCGACCAGCCTCGCCTCGTTTCCTCCTCAAAACCCATGACGACGGGTTGTGAGTTTCACCCTCTCGGACGTTCGTGGGGAAGGCGCGAGCATGCCCGCTTGGATTTAGCCAAGTTGTAGGAGTCTCTAGATATTTCTAGTGCTTTAAAAAAAAACGACACCAAACCCAACAAGTCCATAAGGTGAAATAAAGAATGGCACACTCCTGGGGACAGCTTACACTTAGAAAAGGACTCGTGATAAGGAGGAGGACGCAGTTCGGTTTATAAATGGATATTCTACTTCGCATATGAGATCAAAACAAAACAAAACAAAAATATGTATTAAAGGGAAAAAAAAAAAAGAAGAAGAGGAAAATCGAAAAGCCATTAACGCAAAGGCCGTCGGTTCTTTATAAAGTACCAAAAGAAAAAAAAAAATAAGAGAAAATGACACAAATGGCCTATGAACTTTTAGCCTAATGTGTAATGTGATCTCTGATCTTTTAATTTATTCAATGTGAACCCCGAATTTTTGGAATATATTCAACTTAGTCCCCGAACTATAGGACAATGTCTAATGTAAGTTCATGGACCATATTAATCAAATTAAAAGTTCAATGATCGCATTGTATATTTGGTCAAAATTCAGAGACTATTTGTACCACTATCCCTGAAAATAATACCACCGAGTTATAAGCTTTCAATTCCCAATGGCTAAATGGCCTTCTCTAGTTTTGACTACAGCCACTGGGGGTTCTGAATCGTTTGATAGGCTATCGCTAATCTTTCCGCCGGGGTTGTGATACATCGATAGTGCGTCGCGTCCCTTGCGTCATTAGCAAAATTCCGGATCACGTTTTCAACTCGTATGAGTCGGACTCGTTTGCACCACCCCCCCCCCCCCCACTTAGGCACGATTCTCTTTACGTCCTTTTGGATTAGTCACCGTACGTCTTTATCGAGCATTGGTTCATGAGCGGACCGGACCGACCGTTGTCGGCTAGACCTGGGAAAGCAGTTACGCTGAATACGGTCGAGGCGATTGACGATGACGACGCGCGTGATTTCTTTTCGGCAGGTTGTTGTTCCGTAAGCGAGTTGGGATTATGTTGAAGATCGTACGCTCGTAATCCCACTCGATGGCAAGAGGGGATTTTAATAAATTGAAGGAAAAAAGTCATCAAAAATCTAAAATTATGTGCACTAAAGCACATTTAAGTTTTTTCATGACACCAAAAATCATTAACTTGCATCCGTGCAACACATTTACTTCAAGCTTTTTTTTTTTGTGACACCAACGATTCTAAACTTATCCCTAGCACCAAACCCTCCCCCAAACTTGTAGGCATGCGATAATTGTGTCGCATGCTTTGAAAATACCCGCTGCACTTGAAAATTCCATTTATACCCTTCTTATTAAAGTTTTTTTAAGAATTTCTCAAATTTTCCGCACCCACTTTCACTTCTCTCATTTATCATCCTTTTCCCTAACAGAGCATTTAATTGCTCGTTATTACTGCATGAATCTAATCGGCCTTGTCACGTATCACCAATATTGTATCCACCACAAACTATGAACTACTCGGACCAATATCAACCCTTACGTAATAAAACATCAACGTAATCTCGATACTGGTGAGACTTTCATTTGGATGGAATAGACAAACGGTTTCCACGGGATCGGAATAGCAGCTTGCATATATAGTTTGGCTAGTACCAATTTAGGGGTGGGAGGATTCGGGTTCCTTTCAGGTTTCAATGAACAAACATGTCGGAATCGGTTCCCCATTTTTTTGAAATTTGGAACTTACCCTGGAACCTAGAACCAGGGTCGGTTCTAGAATCTACCCAGGTTTCACTTGTATTCTTAATTGAACAATTACACTGAATTATCACCGCTAATGACCATCATTTGCTATTACAATTCACTGACCATAACTCATACTTAAACACACACAAAATATGAAATATTGATAAAGTAAAAGTCTTAGCGATGAATATGCTGGAAATGTAAGCTCAGACTAATGGTTTCAGTTTACACACTACCAAAGTATGCCATGGAATATAGCAGGATTAAGACTTGTTCCTAAAACCTACCCGTCGGAACCGATTCCTCAATTTTTGGAAGCTGAAACCTATCATGTATACCCTAGAACCTGAAACCTACCCTTTTTCCACCGGTTCAGTTCTGTGATTTCCAGTTCTACCTTAGAAACATGCTCACCTAAAGTACCATTTGTGACCGTCAATGAATTGGCAAAATAGGGAGATTGCAAATGCTCTTATGTTGCCGAATCTCAATTATTAGAGCAATAAATGCTTCTACATGCTTGTATGGATTTTAATCACGCGGTCTAGGAAATCATTTAATACTTTTGCAATCTATGGCTCTGTTTGTTCCACGAAAAATGCGATGTTTCTGGAAAATATTTTGTGGGAATTAATTTTTCAGGAAAATGATAATATTTTTCGGTCTTCAGCTGAAACCTGAAAATAAATTGGAAACTATTTCCCTTCGTTTGGTAAGGAAATTTTATTCGTAATTTTGATTTTCTGCGTTGTCTTTTGGTCGGACATTGCTGACGTGGGCCTGGCTGTCTTACGTGGTACAACTGGCACTAAAATGATTTTTTTTTGTAATTATTTAAGAAAAATCGAACTTTTTAATGATTTTTTTATTTTTATTATCTTCTTTTGTTTTCTTTCTTTTTTCTTTTTTTTTTCTTCCTCTGCCGAACGTTGGCCATGGCAACGGCAAGCGACTGGCCAAAGGTGAGGCTAAGCCTTGCCTCTCTAGATGTGGCGAGCTCGAGCTCGCCGGCCAAGGGCGAGGCCAGCGACCGGCGGAGGAAGAAAAAAAGAAAAGAAAAACTAAAAAGTTATAAACAAATGAAAAATTCAAAAATAAAAAATTACAAAGAAAAGGAATATGAAGTTGCGTAGGGAGGAAAGAGAAAGGAAAATGATTTCCTCTTTTCAAACAAAGAAAATCGTTTTCCCCACTTTTGAATGTGGTTTTTTTATTGACGGAAAATGTTTCCCTATACTAGTTTATTTTCCGTGAATCGAACGGCAGCAAATTCGAAAAATATTTTCCTAGAAGTTGTTTGTCACGAAACGAACGGAGTCTACATCTTTTAACACCTCTTCAGCGATATTCAATAGATGAACGGATTAGAAAATGATAGATGGAGGCGAATGTCTAGTATGGGCGAGAGCGGCTATCTTTGAGATACTTTCCTCAAAAGTAAGATAATCCTTGGCACTAGACATATCGATCATTTAAATCTCACGACCTCGCTTTGTGATTGGATTTGTTTTGAAGTTATTTGGATTTGTCTCGAAGTTATGTCCCTATCGTTTTAAGTGAAATGAATTCTGAAAAAAAAAAAAAAATCCTCATGGTCTCGCGAACTATTCCGCATTTCGCTATACGGATGAATTTGGGAAGCGAAAGCGAGAAGAAAGCGACTCTTATCGTACTATAATTAATTACCGCCCGATGCCGAGCCGCGGGGGCGATTGATTTGGGAGGGATGAGCACGCGATCAGATGTTACGCAATGTTTGGAGTACTAAAAAGGCTGTCGCTTTGGGAAGAGCTTTTAGGATTAGGTAAAAAGCACGAGCAGTTAGATCGAGCTCGGACATTTAAAATTGAGATAACTCGGCGTGTTTGGTCGAGGTCACGTAGTACTTTATTCATGTATCTAGCTGTCTTTGACGCTCGATCTTGAGGATTAAATTGATTAAATCAGCGTTTTATGCACTAAAAAACAAGTTGTCGTGAGGTCGCTTTCGTTCGAGTCTAAACGAAAGCTCTCGACCATGAACTGGAAGTAGCGTATCAAGGCAATCCGTAGCGATTAATGGGTGTTGCGCGGATATTCCATTAGATGCATATCCAAGAATTAAATTCATCGCGGAACTTGGACTATTCGTGATTTTGTGTGTTCTTTTCTTATTCCATTATCTTCGGAGACTCTTCGTTGACCATCACCTCACATTCATTCGAGTCTACATGAAAGCTATCGATCATTCGCGTATAAATGCGATCTATAGTTATTAGTGGGTGTTCTGTGGATCGATGAACATGAATTGTCGTGAAAGTCACTCAATTGATGATTTTGTTCACTTTTTGTTAATCGATAATCTTCGAAACCATAAGGAAATCGGCTTTTGGACATCGTGTGAAACGACGGACGTGATATTTCATTAGCTTTACGCACTTGGGCGAGATGGGGGCAATTGGGCAGGTGAGAAATGAAGGGGATTGATATTAGCAGTTATCATTCGACAATTAAGAGTCAACGAGGGAATGGGCGCAGCGTCTAGAAAAGTCAAATATGACACAGGAAAAGAGAAGGTGCCAGATCAATTGCACTGTCCGAATCCAAAGGACTGTGCGTGACGTGGCCCTTTTGACTGAGGGAGGACCCATGAACAGTTTCCGAGCACAGGCACGGTGTTGTTCTTTTATTGGCTATATCAACCCTTCTACGCGGGAAGGGAAAATTTAAAAAAAGGCCTCAAGTGCTCTTATTTTTTCAAATAAAGGCCTTAAATGAATTTTGTTTCAAATAAAAGTCTGAAGTGCCATCATTATATTAAAGAAGGGCCTGAAGTGGCTATGATTGTTTCAAATAAGGGCCTGACCTCGCCAGCCAGCCAAATTTTTCGGCCGATCAAGGGCATTTTTGTCAAAATATAAATTCAATCTAATTTTTTGTTAAATTAAATTAAAAAAACAAAAATTCAAAAAAATAAAAGGAAAAACACAGGTGTTGGGGCGGCCGTTAGGGTCACCGGCGCCTCGGCGAGGGCAGCGGCCACTTCAAGCCCTTATTTGAGAAAATGAAAGCATTTGGAGCCCTTATTTAGAATTTTCCCATATAGGAATGGTAACAAATATAATGTGATTTCTAAATTTTTACATTTGTTCAGTGTGATTACAAAACTTTAGGCTAATATACAATGTGGTCTGTAAAATTTTAATTTGTTCAATATGACCCCCGAACTTTAGCCCAATTTATAATATGGTCTCTAAAATTTTAATTTGTTTAATGTGATCCTTGAACTTTTAGTACATATTCAATGTAGTCCCTCAATTATATGAATTTTTTTTAATATTTTCTGTCCATTAAGTCAAGGTCATGGACGACATTAAATATTTCTAGGGATTAAATTGAACATCATATTGCACATTGAACTAAAGTTCATGGACCACGTTGAACAGATTAAAATTTCATGGTTCACATTGGACCAAAATTTAAAAACCATTTGTGTCATATTTTCTTCTCTATGAGTAAGTACTTGGTAAGCATATAACTAAAGATCTTTCATTTTCAAAACAATTGCAATACTGATATCAAGACTTAATTCAGTGTATTGATATTTCTAGACCTTCTTTTCCTTTGATTATTTGCTTAGTGCTCTAAAAATACTATTTAAGGAAAATATTCCAAGTTTGGCTCCGTTTGTTTTGAATGATTTAGAAAATATATTCGTAAAAATGATCATTTGTGGCGCCTATAAAAATGAGTAAATAAAAAATATTTTTTTTGTTAACAAAAATATTTACAAATAATTTATTAGCGATAACAGAAATAATTTTCATTGGTGCATTATTTTAGGTGATAGAAGCGGTCGTTTTTAGAAAAAATATTTTTTAAATCATTCATTTTTCGCTAAGCAAGTGGAGTGTGAAAGTAAATGAAGGGGTGTCTGAGTAATTAGAGGATAATCATATAGCGAATAAGAAATCACTCTTCCTACCCACCTCTCTCGGGATCCTATTTTCTCTCCCACTCCTAGCTCCTTCTCAGTGGAAAGGAGACTCCGTCTTCTCAGCTCGGATTGAGATTTTCTCTCCCAATCTAATATGGAGTATTTTTATCTAGTTTTTTTTTTCTTTGCTCGCCGCTAATGTGACGTCCCGGAATTTCAAGGCCTATTAAATTAATAATATTGGGACTCTTGAAATTGAGTGACAATTATCGGACACGGAATTGTTCGATCTGGAGGATTTCGATCGAGAACTGAAGCGTAGATATTTATAGTTCGATTAGTTTAGTCGCACCGTAGATAATTCTCGCCGAATTCCTTCGCGCCCGTGCCGACCCTGAACCAAATATCCTAAACCAGTCCTGATTTGTCAAATTACCGAAATACTCTCAGATATTATTCATATACCCCAGAAACAATTAATACCGAATGACCGTGGGCCCCACCTCATAAATGCCAAGTCAAATCAACCTTTTTGACTCCTTGGAAATTACAAAAATAGCCTTTGACCATGGAAATGACCATTTTGCCCTTGAAGACCACTTTCTCTCTCTTCCTTTTCTCTCTCCTCTCTCTCTCTTCCCTCTTGGAAACTCACGGCAGCCACCCCTCCCCCACTTCGCGATCACCATCTCCATCATCTTCTCACCATCTTCATCTTCATCTTGCTGCCGCTCCGCCGCCGTCCGCCGTTCGCCGGACCGCCGACCACCCCCGCTGCTCGCGCCCTAGCCCCGTCACCGTGCGCTATGCTCGCTGAAGATCCGCCGTGCCGTCGGACCGAAGCCGCCGTCGCCCGGAGTCCCATGAGCCCAAACCCGAGAGGCCCGCGTTTCCCTTTTTCAGCGCGCGCCCGACTTGGAATCGCTCATTTGAGCTCGTCCGGAGGGCGAATGGAGCTCCGTTTTCGCCTACGCGACCGTAAGATCAAGGAATACGAGGATTGTGACGTCCCGAAATTTTAAGGTCCATAAAATAAATAAAATTGGAATTTTTGTGGTCTAAGGGACAATTATTGGACGCGATTTATTTTGATCTGAAGAGAGATTTAATAAATCCTGAAGCACCGGTCAGAGACCTTTCGCGCCTGAAACCCTTTGTGCTCAAAGTCAAAGAAATTCAAACTTTGACCCTAGTGGACCCCACCCATTTACTCTCCCTCTCTCCTCCTTTTTCTCTCTCTCTCTCTCTCTCTCTCTTTCTTTTCTCTTTCCCTTCCCTCCTTGGCTGCCGTGCAGCCCCACCTGCCCCACCTGCCCCACCCACTCCCCCTCACGTCACTCTCCATCTTCCCATCACTCTCTCTCTCCTTCCTCTCCCTCTCTCCTTCCTCCTTCCTTCCCCCCCCCTGCAGCCCGACCTCCTCTCCCTCCTCCTCACTGCGTCTGCCGAGCTCAGCCTCAGCCACCGCCGGTCGCCCCTCCGTCGCCGCGCCGCGCCGTGCCGCTCCGCTCCAGCCGCCCTCCAGTCGTCGCCCGCCCAGCCGTCGTCGCCCCGCGAGCCGACCCGTGAGCAGCCGAGGCTCGTAGATCCGCGCCTCCTCCTCCTCAACCCGCGACGCCGCCAGCTGCCACCGCCGACCATCACTTCGCCCGTCGTCTAGCCTCAGCCGCCGTCCCGTCGAGCAGTTGCCGTCACCGTCGCCCCTCAGCCGTGGCCAACCACCCCCCCCTGCCCTCCTCTTCCTCCTCTGTTGTTCAGCCGCCACCATCGTCCCCTCCGTCGCTCGTCCAGCCACCGCGACGCCCGAAACCTCCGACCACCCCAGCTTCCAGCTCCGTCGTCCAGCCGCAGCCCCGCCACCCCTCGTCGCGCCGGCCTCGCCTCACCGACCCGAGCTCCTCGAACCGCCGAACCGCCACCCACTCCTCCACCCCGTCGGCCCAAGCCTCCACCCGAGATCCGCGACCCACCTCCAGCCTTCGCCCGACTCAGCCGAGTCACTTCGCCGTCGACCTGTCACCTCCACCTCGCCCGTCGACCACGCTAAGCCGCCGCAGCCGCTCGTGCGACCCTCCTCTGTTCGCTGCCCCCCTTCCGGCCGCCCGAGCTATTGTCTTCGCCGCCCCCAGCCGCCCGTGACCCGAGATCCGAACCGTGCGCTCCGTGCCGCTGAACTCAGCCCGTGAACAGTAGCCGCCGCTCGCCGGCCGTCGCCGCCGCTCGCCGGCCGTCGCCGCCGCTCGCCGGCCGTCGCCGCCGCTCGCCGCCGCCGTCGTCGTTGTCGTTGTCTCGTCGTCGTCGTCGCCGGATTGTTTAGATGTGAGTTAGCCCCTAACTCTTGGTTAGGTCGCTAATTACGTTCGGGATTAGCTTAATTAGCTTAATTAGGCGTTCAAGTAGATTAATTGTGGTCGGTTTAGCTAGAGACTGGGTTTAAGTTAAATGACCGCAATTAGACGAATTAGACTGGTTAGCTAGGTTGTCTGAGGCTAATTGGTGATTAGATTGATTGATTGGCTGCAATTATTTTATTGCGAGCGAGCGATTAGCCAGAGCCGAGTGAACGATAAATTGTTTGACTGGTTGGTTGGTAGGCGGAGTAGCCGTCGGTGGTTAGTTCAATTAATCGAGCGTGTTGTTATAATTGTTGTCGACTGTTTGACGTGGTGATCAATGCCTGACTGCTGAATGATCTGATTGGTTTGTGATTGACTGCTTGAGGGTTGATCACCCGTATTTAGATGCAAAGTCTGGTGGATAATGTGCATATTCATGTGACCACGTGTGAGGTTAAATTGCATATTTGAGCATAAAAATGGCCAGTGGCCGAGTCTTTGAGCATGATCGTGTGAGCATTTGACTAAATGCCAAGATAAGAATCGATTGGTTGGATGATCTGCTTGTGTGGTCATATGATGAGATAAATCCGTGCCAGTCGTACGGTCCGTGCCAGTCGTACGGTTCTTCCTGGTAAATTCGTGCCGTGCCAGTCGTACGGAGCCACACGATTTATCGGACGCCGGTCGCAGTATGGATGGACCGAAGCCCCTTCAGGGATTCCCGGTAGTTCCGTGTCGTGCCAGTCGTACGAATCTTACGGACTATTGGACGCCGTCGCCGGAAGTAAGGGACGATGCCTGGTCATGCCAGTAGACACTGCCAGTCGTAGTGTTGAGCCACACCAGTCGTGTGCGCCGGGCCTTGTGGCCGCTAATAACCGGAATACGTGTGGGGATTTGTGCTTGCAAGCTGTTGTGGTGTTCTGGTTGTTGCCTTGATTGGTTGACTGTCATGTCAAGTCGAGTCTTGCATATGTATGATCCAAGGCGTGGTAAGCTTGCATGTGATTGGCGTTATACTATTGTATTGTACTGTGTGTAGGTCGCCTGAGCGAGTCAACGCCCTAGCCGGGCTTAGGCGCTAGCTCACTGAGATTTATTTCTCACCCCGTCGTGGTTAACCCCTTTTTCAGGTCCAAGGTGAAGTTGAGGACGAGGGTGGTGTAGCCCCTCTTTTGGAGTAGATGAGAAGTTAACCCTTCCTGACCCATATACCCTTTTGTTTGGTCTTAGAGAGCCGCCCCGAAGTATGGGGTTGTATTTATCTCTGTATAGCTCTGTAGGGTTAGCGATCATCTACTTTTGGTGTTTTAATGGATATGTTCCTTAGTTGATTGATCGTTGTTATTTCTCCTGCTTTGCTATCCCTGTTTACGTTTTTGTCCGGGAGTTTAGCACGTTTCCGCATGCGCATTATATTTCGATAGGTCGTTAGCGTGCCTGGGACGTTAACCTTTATGACCTGAGGCGATTTGGTAGGG
This sequence comes from Lenwebbia sp. NSW1173648, assembly GCA_029784005.1. Lineage (NCBI taxonomy): Eukaryota > Viridiplantae > Streptophyta > Magnoliopsida > Myrtales > Myrtaceae > Lenwebbia > Lenwebbia sp. NSW1173648. The sequence goes on from JARCGZ010000011.1 coordinate 8,477,578, forward strand.
TTGTCGCGTGCTCGAGAGTCGGGGCGTGACAAGGATCTGAGGACTGTTTGTCCAGGAAGTTGCTGTAATTTCGTGGGTTTGGTCAGAACAGAGGCTGGTCGTGGAAAACCGGCGCGCTCCGCTTCGTTTCAAGCTCCGCCTTCGTCGCCACAGCCGCTGCCCTTGCCCGTTCGCCATCATCCGAGTGTCTTTGTCGCAAACCGTCGCCGTGGTTGCGTCCGGATCGTCGAGATGAGTCCGTAGGACCGCCGCCGGAAAATTCCGTCGCCGCCGCCAGTCGCCGCCAGTTATCGAAGTGAATTAACCCCTAATCCCTGATTACGCCGTTAATTACACTTAGTAGTTTAATTAAATAGTTACTGTAATTAATTAGTTAGTTACCGCAGTTAATAGATAGATACCGTGGTTAGATATTAACTGTGGTTAGCTTAAGTAGTTACCATAGTTAAATTAATTAGTTATTGTTGTAGATTAATTAATTACTGTGGCTAGTTGAATTAATCATGGTTAGGTGGAATAGTTACCATGGTTAATTGCCTGTTTTATTGTGCCTGGTAATTATTGACGTTTGATTGTGGATCGAACTGAGTGTTAATTGCGCTTAATTGCTGAATGATCACACTAGTGTCGAGATGCCATGTTAATTGAAATTGAGCAGTCGTGTGACCAATTATTTATTTCGATCATGAAAATGACCGTGGGCCGATTTTTGAGCATACTCGTGAGTGTGATTGCATCGAGTTAATGTGAAGTAAGAACTGGTTGTTTGCCTGATGTGTTTGTGTGGTCACACGACGGTTAATCGTCTTCCTAACGTAACTGGGGGATATGTGGCGGTACTCCTGGTGGGTCCGTCGCCTGGTAAGTTCGTGCCGGCGACGTACAGTCCGGAATCCCACGACTTATCGGTTGCACGACAGCTCGTGCCGGCGACGTACAGTCCGAATAGACACGACTGGTCGGATGCCGGTCGCAGCTTGTGATGGGCCGAAGTCCTTACGGAACTACCTGATATGCTTGCCTTAGGGGTCTTGAGGGGCTATCGGATGCCGTCGCTGTAACGGGGTAGGACGACGCCCGGTTCGGCCGGAAGAGTACTAGCAGTGAGGCTGTACTGTGGCGAAAGTGGTGTATCTCTTGCATGATAACCGAAAAAACCGCATGTTGCATAGTGCTTGAATGCCTGCAAGTGTGACGTGTGTTGGCTGGATGCCTTGTCCTGCTGTTCTTTATTGCCATAAAATATCTGTCGTGTGGCTCAAGGCAAGGTGAGTTGTATATGGTTGTTTATTGGCTATTGAGCCGTGCCCCTGATTGGTAGCTAGAGCGTGGCGTGTATCACAAGCTATTGATCTGCCATCGCATGTTTAGGCCGCCTGAGTGAATCAACGTCCTAATCTGACTTAGGCGTTGACTCATTGAGATTTATATCTCATTTGTTGTTGTTAACCGTTTTTCAGGTCTGTAGTGTGGCGCTCTGGTTAGTCAGCTGGCGCAGCTGTGGAGGTTCTTTTGGAGTTAGTTTTTTGTAGTAGTTAGCCTTAGACCCGACCCGGTATCTTTTTGTGGGTCTTAGGAAACGGCCCTGGAGATGGGTTTGTAGATTGGTTGTGTTTCCTGGCTAACTGGTATATAAATAAAATGGTGTTGTTGTTGTTGTATCTCCTGCTTTTCTATCCCTGTTGTATGACTGTCTAGGGTTTTATATCGCTTCCGCATGCGTATAATTGAAAGATAAAAAGAAATGGGTCGATGATGTGCTTGGGATATCATCCTTTGACCTGACGTTCGGAAGGGATGTTCGCGCGCCCAGGGTTCGGGGCGTGACAGCTAACGTTATTCTCCCCTCGTTGCTTGTATCTTCTGTTTAATTAATGAGTTAATGGATCAATGAAAGTGAGCAAAACGAGATACATCTCTTTAATTTATGTATCTCTTGACTTCACGGATCTCTTTAATTCATATGTCTCCTGAATTCATGTATCTCTTGGATTCATTGATCTTTTTAACTCATGGATCTATTTAATTCATCTGTCTCTTCAATTAATGTATCTTTTGAGTACGCGAACTTTCAAGAGATTCGAAGAAAAAACACCTCTCATCTTTTCACTTATATTTTTTCTCTAAGTGTGCCGTTTTTTAGAAGTGTTCGACATAATCATGTTCGCACAATGCTAATTCAAACGCGCTTGAGGTATTATATCTTGAGAGACATAGTTCGTGAAGCTGTTTAGCACCATTGGTAGAAACTAATCACTTTACAGAGATTCGTTAGCCATACCACACCTCATGTGTACTTCTTTTACAATTTTAGCAATTGTGCAGTTTCAAAATTGGTTTGCAATAATATCCTCTTTTACTCATTGACTTAGTCATTCTTAAGCCTATTATCGCTTTCTCAGTGTTATTATTTTTCTCTCTACAACAAACAATTTACGTATGTTTTCCCCCAATGTGTTACCTTAATTTCCAACATGTTTCACTTCCATCGTTAGCAATTAAACTGCTGCTTCAAATCTTCCAAACCAAGAAGTTCAACAAGATCAAGGAGGAATACAACGAGTTCATACTGTAGTGGAAGCGATTATATAACAAACCGTAGTTATTGAAGAAGGAGATTACGGTATGTGCTTATCGTTTGTGATGATGCAATATTTAGTGATCCACCCGCCGTTCGTTTTGCTTTGATACTGAGACAGATTTGTTACTGTGGGATTATAGCGTGCTTGTCACAACAGTTTGTACTTTATTGTTTTACTTTGCTGTTTGAGATGCAATGGTCGTTTTCGCTGAAAACAAAAAAAAAAAAAATTGATTCGTTCTCATCATCTTGGCTCAAACCGAACCGACCCACTCTGGCTCAATCTGATCTCTCGATCGAACTATTGCACACTCCTTGACTTTCGACCCACTTCTAATAATCAATCGTATTCATACATCCCCAATCCCCATAATAGTCGTGCGACAGACACGATTCGTTCTCGTCATCTTTTCAACCACAAGTCTAATCTCACGATTTTTTTTCCCACGAAAATGAGCCCGACCGGTCAATTTAGACCCATAAGTACGAGACGAGCAACTAATTGACATCTCTAATTTGGGGTCCTTTTCGTCGGACCTAAACCCGATCACGTAGCTGAATCGTCGACTGGCGGGCTCCTCTCTCTCTCTCTCTCTAACGCTCGGTCGGTGTCTGCTTTTTGATGCGATGCGGGCCACCACCAACTCGTGTGTATCTCGTTGGAAATTGAAAGTGACGCGTGGCGGACATCCCGGAGCTCCAAACCAGTTGGCCATCGTTCAGCCAAGTTCGATCCCTGTGCAGCCCACGCTGGCTTGTCTTGTACGTGCGACAAACGTCTCATTATTTCGATTTGACCCATCGAGTGTGGACAAAAGAATCCAAGAAAAGCGGTAGCAAATTTTAGGCTTGTTTATTTGATGTTCAAAGCGCTTTTTTCGTCATCTTAAAAACATTATTCGAACTTTACAAAATTATGTAAAGACTACATATGTTTTAAGCTAAAAATGATTTTGTTCGCTAAAATTTCAAAGAGGGAAATCGAAGTTGGTGCTTTTTCTAATGGTGAACCAATAGATACAAAAATATCCAAATGTGAGTAATACAAATGGTTCAGCTCTTAATTTATGCCTTTTGGCTGTTTTCACTGTTCTTTGGCTAGTAAGTCAATCGGTAGACCATATTACATTTTCCTGCTAAAGCGAAAAGGGAAAATGACACAAATGATCCATGAACTTTGACCCAACGTGCAATATGATCCATGAACTTTTAATTTGACCAATATGGTTCCTAAACTTTAGCTCAATGTGCAATGTGGTCCATGAATTTTTAATTTGTTCAACATGATCTCCGAACTTTTAAAACATGTTCAGCTTAGTCCCTGAACTATAGAAAATGTTCAAAGTCGTCATTAAACTTGAATTAATGGAAGGGCTAAGTTGAACATGTTCCAAAAGGTCAGGGGCCATATCGATCAAATTAAAAGTTCAGGTACAACACTGCACGTTGGGCTAAAGTTCAGGGACTATACTGGTCAAATTAAAAGTTAAGGAACCACATTGCATATTGGATATTCAGAGACCATTTGTGTCATTATTCCAAATGAAAACAGTAACTTAAATTTCGACAAAATGCCAAAAAACTCGAGTCGATTCCAAAGAGGCATGCCAGTTATACAAAAGTAAAACTCCCGCAATTAGACAGAAACTTCTCTAAGCCTAGTTTTTCGACTGCGGATAAATGATAATAATAACAAAAATAATATCAATAACAATAATGTCTTGATGTATTGAAAAAGGAGATCAAAGACCCAGCAACTATCAACCACGTTAGCGCCGACCAGTATTAATAAATCGGTTCCATATTCTAATAATCTCATTATTATATAATAATGTGCGTGCAAAATATCTTCTACTTCCCAACCGCCCCCACTTTTTAAAGCCGAATCGATTTGATCTTATGCTAATTTAGATTGCAATAGAAAAGGTCTCCAATGCAGCAGATCTTTCCCGAAGCCTCCTACTTCTTGTCCTTCCTTACACGGCTCACCCACCTCCTTTCTACGACTGGACATTTTTTAACCTTTAATTGCAATCACGTCACCTAAAGGTAGAGCAAAAAATCAGACTCAAAAAGCATTGAACAATATTATTTTATGGTCGAGTTAAATAGATGGAGACAATTCCTAGCGAGTTTCGCGTCAATAGAACCGTGTCTTGTTAAGATTAGGTCAGCTGCTAGCAACTGTTCGAGTTCAATGTCTAATTAATTCGAGAATAACCCGAGAGAAGTAGCAGAAATTTACAGAGCCCAGCACGTTAGCTCCGAAAGGTTTTGATTACTGGAATCAGGGATCGAGAGCGAAGAGGTTGACCAGAGATCGTGCTCCTTTAATTATTGGCCAATACCGTATTATCATAGCACTGCCGGATCTTACCTAAGGCCTATCTAGAAGACATTTCTTGTCATGTTAACGTCGGCGGCTCGTTCTGGTGAGTGAAGATACCGACGCCATCTCTTGGGTGTGTCGGGACTCCTCTGAGAAGCTGATCGAGGGGTTCGCGAGCGCCGCGCAGGTCCGATCGTACCTCCATGCCGAAACTCTAGCTTTGCTGCGGGCTTTGAGATGGGTTTGAGCGCTTGATTTATATTGTGTGGAAGTGGATTCAGATAGTTCAAACTTTAGTCAGTATGCTCCATGGTATATATCAAGTTTGTTGGGAAGTCAACGCGCTTATCAGAAAGTGCCACCGGCTGCTTATTAGTGTGAAGAGACTTCGTTTGGCCCGTTGCGCAAGAACCCAAAATAAAGTTGCGGATTGGTTAGTGAGAGCCCAAGCCTAAGCCCAAGCCCAAAATACCCTTCGTCTAAACTGGGTCTCCAGTCCCCCCCGAGACCTCTTGAAATTTATTGTGCTCTAAAACCCACTTAGTGTATCTTTCAGCTTTTTGCATATGAATGAAATGCACTTATTTCCTTAAAAAAAAAAAAAAAGGAACTAGGATTTGTGTCTGATCTATGTCCAATGTCGCCAGAAGAGGGTTGCGACATTTTCGTCGTAGGTTGCAAACCGTATGTTGGGAACTATTACACTTTCTTTTTAAAAAGATTTGAAGGCCAATTGAAATATGTTACTACCATGGTGAGAAACCCTAATGTTGGATTGGGCATTCTTGGGATGGGCCTCTTAGTTCTTCTTCAGACCTCGATGGTTATCAAGGCCCGCTACTCTCTCCGACAAATCGGTGGCTCGGCTATACCATCAACTTTCTACTCCGCGTGAGCTCGTTCAATCACCGCCGTTGATCGCATAGTTTCCGTAAGAATCATCCGTCGTGAATGGACATAATCCATGGACTCAGGTTACATTTCAAGTACTTTTATAGGGTCAATGTCGCACGAGCCCAACCATCTTTGCGTTGCCCAAAATCGAGCGGCAGCACAGTGCCAACACGCGTCCGATGGGTCGTTGGTTCAGGGTCAGTACTACTTCTCGCGGTGAGGTCGGCTCGGATCATGCCCGGCTGCACTACACGAGAGCAGCTTCATGGTAAAGAAAATAAATGGACAACCCAGAATCTTTTCATTTTCTCTCGGACCAAATCATTGTATTGGCATGACTTCTTATTATTCTACTAAAGTCAAATGATTTGGCTGGTTCAGTATCCAATTTGATATATCCCAATTTGTCTTTGTCTGAGATATACATCTCGACTACTTAGGACCACAAACCTCCAACTTAATGGTAATCTGGGTTGCGGAAGAGTCATTGTTTGGCATCTAGTTCTGTGTCAAAATCTGTTTCATCTTGGTCGTCAGATCCTCAAGGATCACTGCTGCAGAGGTGTTCTCGTTGCCTTCCTAGTGGATCACTAAGCCGGCTTGTTCTTACATGGCTATTGATCACATACAAGATCAGGATCACTGCTATGATACCATGTAGAACAGAGGAGGTATCAGAGGAATAATCGTTCATCTCTTTTTTCTTATTAATTTCTTTTCAATGAATGATACTCAAGCATATATTAACTAGAGACCCTATTCTAGGCTAAATCTAAGACCGTCCCTACAAATCAGGAAGTGTAACAGGTAACAAATCATGCTACAAACTTCCTATTTCTGCTACAATTTACAACTCACGCCAACAGTATGTCAGTATCTATCAGTTCGGGTTAGTTAGCATCAATCAAACTTCAACAAAACATTATATCTCGACATTGCAATGCCAGCTGATCTCAGAACCATTTTGTTTGCTGCTTCCTAGTTCTCGCGTTGAAGGTGACGCAGCACCAACCCAATCATCACTCCCTCTTTTCATTTGAATTCAAACCACTAAGGACTCGCAATAAACAGGTGGTGTTTGAAATTGTGGGAATAGAACAGCAAGCGACCGAGATGATGGAGAAGAACAATCCCAGAATCAGATGGGACAAGTCGACTTACCTTCACACATCTGATATGATCAAATCGGCCATTAGACTCGCATACCGGAACCCGACGTTTGTCGTCTTCTCGGTCCTTTCATCCCTCCCGCTGTTCCTCATCATGCTGATCCACGAACTGGCCATCCAATGCATCTTCGCGGAGGCCTCGTCCCGGCTGAGGCTCGTGTCGCCCTACTCCAGCCAGCGGCTCCCCATCGCCTCGGGATTGATTCAGGAAACATTCCTCAAGTTCCTCCAATTGAGCCTCCTTTACTCGGTCCCTGCTCTCCTGCTCAATCTCCTGATCGCGGTGACGACCGTTCATTCTTCGTCCACCATCTTCGCCGAAGGCCGATCGGCGTGTCTCCTGGACATGTTGAAGGACTCCATCAACAAGACTAGGTGGAAGTGGCCTCTGATAACTTCCACTCTCGTCTCATTCTTCTCCCTCGTCTCTCGGGTCTGCATCGTCTCCTGGGGCGGCGTCGGCTTCTTCTTTGCGTCGAGGAAAGCTTTGCATCTAAGTATATGGGGTTTAATCTCGGTCGTAGCCATGGCCAAGTGGCTGGAGTACAGAGCGGTGTGGGACGTGGCGATCGTCCTTTCGATATCGGAGGACAAGGACGTGCTCGAGGCGTTGTCGACGGCGTCGAGCATAACCAAGGGAAGTAGAATCAGAGGGTGCGTGCTGATGCTGCTGGATTTCACCTGGTGCTTTGGACTCGCGGTCTTGGGCTTCTACGCGAGACGGAGGTGCCCGGCAAAATCCACATACGCGGTGGTGGCAGTGGCAGAGACCGGGTTGGTTTGCGCGGGGACGGTGGTGAAGTGGGTGGTGTGCGTGGTATATTGCCATGACTGCAAGAGGAGATCGAGCAGAGGCAAGGTTGACTTGGAGGGTGGAGAGGACGCAATGCTGCTCCGGACAGTTTCTTCATGAAATTGAACAGAGATGTTATCGGAGGTAGCTTTTTTTTTTTTCTTCATTCGTTTCGCGACTAACTAATGCATGTAAATTGCAATGGTTTGGTCCAAATGAATGTTTGGAACGTGCCAAACCGGAAATTGCTTTTGTCTATTTCCTCCTCAATCGAAGTTTGGAGATTTCAATATTCTGATGTCCTTATTTATCGTGAAACACAGTCATTTCATTAAAAATTTATTTATTCGTTTCTCAATGTCGACAATATAACAATTGCAAAAAATGCTTTTCTAATATATGGTATATTAGATTCATGGGAAAAGGATAATTTGTATGATGGAGATAATCTTGCATGTCTAATCACAAACGAAAATAACCTTCGTAACATGATAATTAGTTGAATGGAATTGAACGATGTAAGGGAAACCTTATATTAGAGCATAGACCTAATCCACGGGTAGGAGGCCGCTTAAGCCCTTTGTCGGGTGAAAATTCAAAGTTTGACATTGTACATATGGGAAAAGCATTTTATGTGCTAGTGATAAGATTGATGTGGTGCAATCGGTCGATCATATTGTCCGGATGATATACTTGTCATCCTATACGATGCTCAAAATTTAGAGTTACTGACCTTTAATTGGCTTGTTAGACCCTGGCACGTGTCTCTCCACCCGGCGTAACTGTTATGAAGTAAAATATTTCCAATGTACGAGGTGGATCGTTGCGTTCCTGAATCGTCTGAGCGGATTTGCAGTAGTATATAAGCAGAAAAGGTTGCCAAAAAAAAAAAAAAGCAAAAAGAATTGGAAGAACAGAGAATTAAGATAAGGATGTGGACGAAGTGGGACCTGTGATTGTTAGCGTTGGCAGTAATGTCAAAGTCACCTCGTAATCTCGGGAAGTCAACTCCGTCTAGATGAATTCGAAGACCCACCCACCTACTGCTACTGGCATGGCAGCAATGCCAGAAGGCGGATACCAGTTGTCAGATGTCAAAGAAAAGGAAATTATAATGGAGTTATAATTGCATATTATATACCAATACCACAATGAAGAAGATTATTCTCTTGCAAAGTATGATAATGTATTTAAGCTTCACCGGAGTCGACGAAGGCGGCGGCGGCGGCCGGGGCTCAGCGGCTGAGAGGCGGGAGAGAGAGAGAGAGAGAGGAAGAGATCGATGCGAGAGAGAAAATACACATGAAATGGAGTATATTCAGAAGCAGGACATGGAAACCCATGAAATCCTCAAAGAAGCATTCTTAAGGCCCGTTCAATAACATTGACTTTGTCATCTTCACCTTCGCCACTTCCCTCCGTCTCCTTCCTGGTCTTCTATTGAACTCCTTGACGAACAGTCACTGAAGCCATGGACATTTTAAGCCGCCTCCTGATTATTTCAATAACCTCTGGCAAGATGTGCTTTTTGCTGTAGTGTGCGGGGCTGCCTCCCTAGCCCCGTTAATGAAGCACTTGGAATTGATTGCTGAATGGAACACGAGAGTCGGGATCCGGGTTTTGCAGGACATTCCTGGATTTCTAGCATCAGCACTCTCAGCTTTGTTTTGGGAAGGGGTCTGAAGCAATTCTGCTTATTGTTACAGTTCCGCTTTGTGTGCGGGGAATGAGCCGTTTTTCTTTCCCTTTTTGGCGGTCTGAATTGATAAGAAAGAAAGATTAAGTTAGAACATATAGGCTTTTGTGCTTTTGTCCACATTGGAAGAGTACTAAACTCTTCACCTTTTCCAAGCCTATATAAAGGCTTCTCTTGTACATTGTTACATACACCATTATTAGATAACAAATACCATTTTCTTTTAATCTTTCTTTCTTATCATGGTATCAGAGCCAAGTTCATTGTCTTGAAATTAGATCGAAAACAAGACATGACAATGAGCTCATTGTTTTCAAAGTGATCTTCTGCATAAAAAATTAAGACAATGAGTTGTGGGCTAGATTGTCATTTTAAGGGTCTGCATAAAAAATTAAGACAATGACAATGAGTTGTGGGCAAGATTGTCATTTTAAGGGTTATTGAGCCGCCACTCTTGCTTGCCTCTAATCCGTGCTTTCTGCATCTGGATCCATCCGTCGACCTGGGCATCTCGACCCGCGCTTCAAACTTCTCGAGCTTCTCCGATCATCATGGGCGATTCTAGTGACCGCATTGACATCAAGCTCGATGGTTCCAACTATTCGCTTTGGAAACCATCGGCCATGGCTGCACTTGTTTACCACGATTTATTTGAGCATGTTGAGGGTTTCCGTCTTTGTTGTGTCGCTCTCACGGACGCTGACCCGTCCAAACCATCTCTTGAGGTGGTTTAATAGTGTGTCGCTGAAACTCTGACACGCCCAAACCATCTCCTGAGGCGGTTCAACAGCGTGCTACTGAAATTCGGGCATGGATAGTTGCTGATCGGAAGGCGTGGGCTATTCTCTTTGGTTCTATTGATCCTACTCTTCGCCCGCGGGTGCGAAGTGTTTGTGGGATCAATTTGCCGAGATGTTCACTCAGACTGGGGATATTCGGGTCTATCAGTTGGAGCAAGAGATTTATTATACTACCCGGGAGTCTCGCTCCATTCGGGACTTCTATAATTACATGCAGTCCCTCTAGAGTCAGGTGGATATTCTTGCTCCTGTTCTCTGCCCGACGTGCTTGTGTTGTACTCAGTGCCCATCTACTTAGCTTCAGACTCAAGATATGCACCGTCTGCATACTTTCCTTATGAAGCTTAGCTCTCCTTATGATGGTATTCGCAGCCAGCTTCTCCATCGCTCTCCTAGACCGTTTCGCCTTGACACCGTCAAGGAACTGTAGTATGAGGAAACTCGTCTGGGTCTGCTCTCCTCTTCTTGAGTTTCTGATTCCATTGCTATTTTGGTTGCTCCACCACGTGCTCCGCCTACTCATGGCTCTCGCCGCCCTCCATGTAATTATTGCCTTGCTCCAACTGATAAAGTCGAATATCCCCAGTCCGAGTGAATATCTCTGCGAGCTGATCCCACAAATGCTTCGCACCCACAATTTGAGAAAATTGCGGGCAAAGAGCGGGATCAATAGAACTAAAGAGAATAGCCCACGCCTTCCAATTAGCAACTGCCCACGCCCGAATTTCAGCGACATGCTGTTGAATCGCCTCAGGAGATGGTTTGGACGTGTCGGCGTCCGTGAGAGCGACAGGACAAAGACGGAAACCCTCAACATGCTCAAATAAATCGCGGTAAACAAGTGCAGCCATGGCCGATAATTTCCAAAGTGAATAGTTGGAACCATCGAGTTTGACGTCGATGTGGTCACTAGAATCGCCCATGATGATCGAAGAAGCTCGAAGTGAGGGTCGATGTGCCCATGTCGACGGATGGATTCGGATGCAGAAAGCACGGATTAGAGGCACGAATATGCGGAAGCTTGACTAGGGCAAGCAAAAGTGGTGGCTCAATAGCCCTAAACCGACAATCTAGCCCACAACTCATTGTCTTAATTTTTGATTCGAAAGATCCAATTTATGGCAACCGCAGAGCATAACTTCAAGACAATGAACCTTGCTATGATACCATGATAAGAAAGAAAGAGAGAGAATGGTATTTTTTTCTCTAATAATGGTGTAAAAATTAAGAGAGAATGGTATTTGTTCTCTAATAATTGTGTCTGTAACAATGTACAAGAGAAGCCTTTATATATAGTTGGAAGAGGTGAAGAGTTTAATACTCTTCCAACGTGGGACAAAAGCACAAAAGCCTATATTTTCTATCATGAATGTGTTGTTGAAAGTGGTTGCTGTTAGCGTCGAAGCAATAGGACAGTAATCCTATGAAGAATAGGTGCGAGTGAAATGAAATCTGCAGGAAGAGATGTGAGAGCAATTTTCTTATGCTGGACCACAATGTCAGATTCTTTTCTTGTGTTGGGCTTGGGACCATACTGTGAGTTCACGGTTGTATTGTTGATTTCACATACAAGACCCCAGTTTTCTGTCCCGGCAATAGGTTTAGAGCGATACCATTGATTCATAGACAGGATGAAGGCCACAGAGTTTGAAGGAGTTAGGCAACTTTGTCAGCTCATAACAGTGAATTTAATAGAATTTAAGTAGTAATGTTCGCGTTAAGTCTGAGAAGTGTGAGAGGATGAAATGGAAAGCATCATCGTCGCCGTTCTGAAGCAGAAACTCAAATTCACTAGTACACTCAAAGAAGCAATCAAAATCCCTTTCAAGAATACCAATCTCCTCATTGTCATCTTCATTGCTTCCGTGCCCCTCTTAGGTTTCTCGCTGTGCTATGAAACACTTCTCCAGGAAACACTGTCTGAAACCTTCCGTGTCCTAGAACAATCCTGTACTTCCCTCGAGAAAGATTGGCCATTTCCACTCTGCTTAACAAGAAGAGTGAGTAAAGACTTCATTTACAGGTTGATTCGTTTGGGTTTTCTCTACATTATACCCCTTCATCCACTTGAGCTACTTGCGTTGATTCCGTCAATGCTCTCGTCGTCGAAAGCATATACAGAGGAAAGCCCATCAACTCTGGCTGAGCTTATGCGAACGATACACGATCACAGAGCAATAACTAGAGGAACTGTAATGACAACCCTTCTTGTTCTTTTCTTGTCGATCTGTACACTGGCGGGATCGTTCTGGCTAGTCACACTATGCTACATTGTTATAAGGGGTTTGCGAGGTAGCTTCGCGCTCTGCGCACTGTATAGAGCAGCCTGTATTGGAATACTTGTCGTGTACATCGAGGCGACTGCCATATGGAATATGAGTATTGTGATCTCAGTATTGGAGGAGAGACACGGGCCCAAAGCGCTCGTGCTCGCCACCGACGTGATCAAAAGAGACGAGCAATGTTTAGTTCCTTCAACGCTCATGCTTTTCATCTGTGGAAGCTGGTGTAGGCCGATGTGCCTCAAATCTACACACAGCAACCGGCTTGGCGCGGTATTACCATGTGTTTGCCTGCTTCACCTAGGCAATGTGATCAAGCTGATGGCTTGTGTGGTCTGTTTCCACGACCGCAAACGGCGCACTCCTAAAGAGGTTGACGAAAAGGCCTAGGATTATGCGGAAACAGTCGCTACATGCGACTACTACTCGCTGTCAGATCCAATGCTCGGCATGGTTGCAAAGTTCACTGTCCATTTGTATTTGACCCGAACGAAGGAGGATTCACTTTGACGATCAGCAAGGCCTGTTAATTCTTCTAACAATCTTAGTGTCCTTTATACACCACCAAGGCCTCACACTAAATCATCTAGTAAGTTATGTGAGAAGTTATCGAATTCAATAATAAGATTTGAAAATCATCAAGCAGAATGTATCGTCATCAATATATATATATGCAATCGGCTCAACTAGTGCTCATAGATGCATAGTAATTGTTAGGTTAACATGCATCAAGTAAGGCTAAGGCGCCATTTACAAGATAATAGGCATGCCCCAACGGGCTTATTCTAAAGCCTATTTAGTTTGGCTTTATGCCTAATCTTTTATGCTAGATGGTGGCTGGTCGAAAGGGCCAGCTGCCAAAATTTTAAGGGGCTGTGTCATGGCCCAATTCACAACTTCATGTGCGTGTATAACATATATATCGCGCATAGTTGAACCACGTGGCACGTTCACGCGTGAGCTATACCCAATAATTTGCTTTTGATGGCCACTTTAGCAAATCCTAAATTCTATGCATATACTGTTCACCTTTATATCCATTCTATTTTACATATCTTGTATCGATTTAAATAATTAATCAATGAAAAATATTTTCGTGATCGACAACAATTTATGTTTAAATATTTTCGCGGGCGATGAAAATATTTTCCTTCATTTATTTTTGTAAGCGATACGAGCGATCATTCTGATGGAAATATTTTTAAGATTATTTGTTTTCTATACCGAATTTAAGTAAGATAATTACATTTTTGTAAGGGTAGATATTTTAGCAAAAGGGGGAAAGCGATGGGACAACCCTCATTTGATGCTAAAAGCCTACAGTAGAGAAGAGGCACTCTTTTGATGCTAAAAGCCTACAATCTTTTCCTAAAGAGAGAGATCAACATGATTTTGGGATTTCCAGCCGAAACTTTTCACCACAAAATCCTCAATAGATGAATTCAAAGCGATTGAATTAATAATCCAGCAGCAATAAATTACAGTAGGACCTCCTATTTATCAGGACTATTAAATACTAGCATTTTTCGGAATATCCGTCAGTAAAATATCCGTACCTGCAAAATACGCGTACACATATGATTTCTAGTAAAACTTACATTTGTTAACTTACTGGAAAGTACACGTTCTTTGTTAGTAAGTTGAATTATACACGTATAAAACGGATGCTACGTTAAGCTCGAATCAAAATATTTTTTTAGTTTTGAACCCGTTTCACTGCTTTTCTTAAGTCGGCAAATGGTTTAAAAGATCAAGTATAATTTGACTGTCCAAAACATAATTATCTCGGTCGATATTCACAAAACTGAGTATAATGCTCTCGTGATTTCTCGTTAGATAGGATGCAATTATAAGATAGCTGTTTCTATAATATATTGTAGTTTAGAAAAGCCCTGTTATAATATCTGTAAGCCATTCTTATTTATAATAGAATCGACCTAATACACTGAATTTTTCCAATGTACTTTAAGAAGCTTCTATTTTTTTATACTATCTAGATGAATTACTAAATTAGTTTCTCGAGGTCGCCAAGAGAATTCGGTGGCGTGCATTACTGCTAATTCCTTATGCACGAAAGTATAAACAAAGAACTTTAGCAGATGCATTTATTCATTATTATCATCAACTTCAAGGATGTGAATCATGCACCTCGGGGGATCGCATGTGTATTAAAATATTTGGTGACATCCTAGAGATTAGGATTTCGCAAGTTAGGAATTATATAACTGAACCAGGGAAGGCATAAGTCTGTTTATCTTAAGGGCGCGTTCGTTCCACGGAAAATAAATGATTTGAAAAATACTTTCTTAAAAATATCTGCTTATATCGCAATGACCTTAAATCATCATGTACTAACCCCTAATCGAGTTTAAAGAGTTCTACATTATGAAATTTGTACCGCGCACAAAACTTACACGCACTGTAAAAGGTCGCGTGGGAGATAAATTACTTAAATACGTTCGTATCGCTGGAAAAGCAAAAGGGTCAACATGTACAATTACTTGAAATGCGTTTGGATAACAACCTTTTTCGATTGGGTATGGCTATTTTCATCATTCAAGATATACAAGTGATCGTTTTTAAAATGAATATATTTTTAATCATTCATTTCATAAATTGTTAAAATTAGGAAAAGATCGGTCTCACTTGGTTGTCTAATTCACCTGTCACTGTCTACGGATATTAAATTTTTCCTACAAACAGAACGCTAAAAAACAATTTAATATGGGGCAAGTATGGACTTTTCATGCGAGTGAGAAATAGGTGTTAAATGTAAGAGGTCCTGCATCTATGCGCCAGGCTTTCCCTGTCGCGCTACAGTATGGTCCATTTGGCGGTATTTCAAACATATATCTTTTACTCACCAAAAAAAAAAAAAATTGACGCAAATGATTCCTATATTTTAGCTAAATATGCAATATGATCCATGAATTTTAAATTTGACCAATATGGTCCCCGAAATTTAGCCTAATGAGTAATGTGGTCTCCGAACTTTTGAAACATGTTCAACTTAGTCGCTGAACTATAAGAAAATATCCAATGTCGTTCTTGAATTTGAATTAATGAAAGGACTATATTGAATATCTTCATATAGTCTAGAAATTAGGTTGAATATATTTCAAAAGCTTATGAATCATATTGGTCAAATTTAAAAAATGGCGATTGAGGCTAAACTTTTGTCGTCTGTCAGGGGCTTCTATGACCTGTGGTGGGTCTAAGCGTCTCCTAATGTCTGAATTTGAGCACGTGTTCTTATCTTGGAAATTCGGAACGCGATCACACCTCTTCAAAGTCAGTGACTCATTTTCAAGTTGCCCCCTCTTTATTGGCCTCTCTCCATTTTTGGAGCCACGTAGCCAACATCTTCCAACATTTGGGAAAAGTCAAATCGTCAATGCCGCCCCCCCTCGGGGATCCAGAAATCTCGAATTGATCGATTTTTTCGAAATCACCCTTAAAATGTACGTACGGATTTTCTTGATCCTGTAATAACCCGATTCCATTGAGACGAGAGAATTGCATCCGGCGTATATTAGTCGAGTGTCGAATGACGCCGGGGACGCTTCGATAATATTAACAAAGTGTAACTCGTCGACGGTGGAACCTGTCCGAGAAATGGACAGATCGAAAACGGACAAACCCAAAGTAAAAGTCAAGCAAGTTGATCAATAATTTTTGGGGCCCTCTTGAACTGTGCTCTTCGTGTTGTCTGGTGCAGCAAGAAGCCAAGTTGCGATAACGATGTGCAAGACAGACAGGAAAGGACCCACTTAAGTGGGGTGGTGCAAGGTTTGCCAATTTCTGCTAATAAAATCCAAATCGGCATCATTCGTGTTTGCCCAATCACGTCAACGAAGAGACATTCAATCCAACCAAATTGGGACAGGAGCAGATCGTTTTGAAAAAAGATCGATCGGCCATTGATATCAGAGTATGTAAAGTTCACCGTCACGGTACATACGTACGATCAGCCTATCGGTGAAAGGAGACGTACATATGTTCACGAGATCATGGGTTCAAAGCAAAGCCGGAGTAGGCCTTGGCCATTTTCTCTATCCCATTTTTGTTAACGTTGGGATGACGGGGTTCATTACCCGCATCTCAAATTTAGGGGAAAATTACCAAAAAAGTCTTAAACTTATTGTAATTGTGCCAATTCAGTCCTAAATCTTTTTTTTTTGCCGATTCAGTCCTAAACATTTTGTAATTATGCCAATTCAGTCCTAAACCTTTTTTTTTGCCGATTCAGTCCTAAACCTTTTGCAATTATGCCAATTCAGTCTTAAACCTTTTGCAATTATGCCATTTCAGTCCATCCGGCGAATTTTGGCCGACTGACGCTGGCGTGGACGTCTGCCGACTTGCGATCGAATATTTTAATATTTTTTATAATTTTTTTTCGTTCCCCCCTTCCCCTCCCCTCCCCTACCTATAGCCAGTCGCCGTGGCGACCAGCCATGGCGGGGCTCGACCTCGCCATCACCGGGCGAGGCAGCGACGGCGAGGTCGAGCCCCGCTATGGCCGGGCGAAGCTCGACCTCGCAAGCCCAGATCTGGGTCGGCGAGGTCGAGCTTCGCCGTCGCCGGGCGAGGCAGCGACGGCGAGGTTGAGCCCCGCCATGGCCGGGCGAGGCTCAACCTCGCAGGCCCAGATCTGGGCTTGCGAGGTCGAGCCTCGCCCCGCCATGGTCGGGGGAGGCTCCGCCTCGCCGGCCGCGCCTCTGGCCGGTCGCCGCGGCAACCGGCTATAGGTAGGGGAGGGGGGAAGAAAAAAATAAAAAATAAAAAGAAAGAAATAATAATAATAAAAATCGATTGTCGGCCGGCCAAAATTCGCCGGATGGATTGAAATGGCATAATTGCAAAAGGTTTAGGACTGAATTGGCATAATTGCAAAAGGTTTAGGACTGAATCGGCAAAAAAAAGGTTTAGGACTGAATTGGCACAATTGCAATAGGTTTAGGACTGAATCGGCAAAAAAAAAGGTTTATGACTGAATTGGCACAATTGCAATAGGTTTAGGACTTTTTTGGTAATTTTCCCCCAAATTTAGAATGCGAGTCTCGTAAGAGTTAGATATATTGGTCGTCCATGTAAGCTTCGTCAGTACCCTGATTACACTCGTCACAGGTTCAACAAATTTCTTTCCTTTTATTCTTATTTCTCGTTTTCATTTCCATTATCTTAAAATCAGTTTCACATGAGCAATGACTCAGCGACACATCAAAAATCCATGGGACGTATTACTTGCACCCTATACACGTGGATCCACTCCACTTCAACTATCAGATGATGTGAGTCCCATGTGGAATCTACACCATACAATTTGAGATGAACCAGGTCACGCAATCTGAGCGAAAATACAAAAATATCATCGTGTAGAGCTCCAACTATCCCCCCCCCCCCCTTTACTGGGGTGGGCTCGCCTTTGTGTGAAGGCTACATTCGATTTGGAATCGAGAAAAGGCTAAAGCCCTAAGTTCACTATATCAAGAAGCAAATTTGAAAATATTTGGAGCCCCAAATTTAAAGGAAGGGCATTTTCGGGGAGTAGCATGCTTCCACTTTCTGATGGTAGATAAACTGACGATACAAATAAGATAAAAAAAGGCCATCAAATGTAGATGCAAGTTTTTGGCAAAAACACTAGAACCAGGTGTGAGCAGGATTATTCGAAAAAATGCCAGAGAAATCGTTGAGAAGTTATAATAAAATCTCTTTAACGAATGTGAATATTGCGATAAGTGGAGGAAAGTTATCAAGAGAGAGGAATTTATATTTTACGTTTTGCCTTCACGTTCTTATGTTTGATGTGACTTTACATGTTCGAATTGATTGATGTGAATGGTCATATTGTTATAACTTTTTGCATATTACTACCCTTGACAAAGTTCGTGTCCACCTCAACATTTGGAATAATATAACATGCATAGTTTTGGACTCGTGCAAGGCGCCAGATATAGCTAGTTCTAGTATAAAAGGAGCGGTCTTGCTTCCCACTTTTTGTTCGAGGGTTCTTATCCCTTTTTCATTAGAGACATTTTCCAAGAACGATAACTTGTTTCGTTTGAAATAATGGGTCAGTGAAAAATATTTTCGTTATCGACAATAGTTTATGTCTAAATTTTTTCGTGGATGATGAAATTCTTTTTTGTTCATTCATTCTTATAAATGATACAAATGATCATTTTGAGAAAAATTCTTTTCAAATTATTTATGGGAAACATATGGAACCTAATTAAAACGAAATCGTAATTACATTCTGTATTCATCGGAATCTCTGTTAGTAAAATATTTGCACCTATAAAATACGCGTACGTATGTGATTTCTAATAAAACTTACATTTGTTAAACTTACTGAAAAAAAGTACTCGTTCTATCGAGGTAAATTGAATTATACACGTATAAAACAGATGCTTAATTTTACTCGAGTCAAAACATTTCAGTTTTGAACCCATTTATTTGCTTTTCTCAAGTCAACAGATGATATGATGTTAAATATCAAGAACAATTTGAATGTCCAAACCATAATTATCTCGTTCCATATTCACATAACTACATATAATATTTGTAATACAATCGACCTAATACACCGAATTTTTCCGATATACCTAAAGAAAACGATGACTTCCCCATGCCGAACTGTATAATATTATGGAGATCAAGATCTCCTTTGAGTCCAAACTATTATAAGAGGGGAACTTATGAAAAATATTAATAAAGGGTAAGGTAGGGATGGATTTTTATTTTTTAAATTATCCTATCCTACGTTTTGAGCCAAAAAAAAATTAACCAACATAAACTATTAATTAGTATCATCAACTTCAAGGATGTAAATAAGGCACCTCGTAGGTCGCATGTCTATTAAAATATTTCATCTTAGAGATTAGAGATTGGGGTTTCGAAAGGCAGGAATTATATAACTGAACTAGAAAAGGCATAAGTTTATTTCTCTTAAGGGAGCGTCCGTTCCGCAAAAATGAATAATTTGGAAAATAATTCCCTAAAAATGATCGCTTGTATCGCTTACAAAATTAAATAAACGAAAAAATATTTTCATCATTTACGAAAATATTTGGACATAAATTATTGTCGGTAACGAAGATATGTTTTTTTTCCGACAAAAAAAAAATGAAGATATTTTTAATTGGCTAATTATTTTGGGAAATATAAACGAATAATATATTCTAAATTTTTCATTTTCCTCTTAAAAAAAAGTTAGCATTTCAATGGAAAGAGTACCTTTAAAGAAAAGAAAGGTCACTCCCAACGTGTTGACTTCTCAAACATTCCTGATTTCATCATGTAATTCCCTAAAAATAATCGCTTGTATCGCTCACAAAATTAAATAAACGAAAAAATATTTTCATCGTTTACGAAAATATTTAGACATAAATTATTGTCGGTAACGAAGATATTTTTTTTTTCGACAAAAAAAAAATGAAGATATTTTTAATTGGCTAATTATTTTGGGAAATATAAACGAATAATATATTCTAAAATTTTCATTTTCCTCCTAAAAAAAAGTTAGCATTTCAATGGAAAGAGTACCTTTAAAGAAAAGAAAGGTCACTCCCAACGTGTTGACTTCTCAAACATTCCTGATTTCATCAGGTAATGCGTCCCCTAAAGTTGTCAAAGATTATTTATAAAGTAGATTGTCACGTCCCGACTCTTGAGCACGCGACAACCCTACCAAATCGCCTCTGGTCATAAAGGTTAACATCCCAGGCACGCTAACGACCTATCGAAATATAATGCGCATGCGGAAACGTGCTAAACTCCCAGACAAAAACATAAACAGGGATAGCAAAGTAGGAAAAATACCAGCGATCAATCAGCCAAAGAACATTTCCATTAAAACACCGAAAGTAGATGATCGCTAACCCTACAGAGCTATACAGAGATAAATACAACCCCATTCTTCGGGGCGGCTCTCTAAGACCAATCAAAAGGGTATATGGGTCAGGAAGGGTTAACTTCTCATCTACTCCAAAAGAGGGGCTACACCACCCTCGTCCTCAACTTCACATTGGACCTGAAAAAGGGGTTAACCACGACGGGGTGAGAAATAAATCTTAGTGAGCTAGCGCCTAAGCCCGGCTAGGGCGTTGACTCGCTCAGGTGACCTATGCACAGTACAGCACAATAGTATAACGCCAATCACATACAAGCTTACCACGCCTTGGATCACACATATGCAAGACTCGACTTGACATGACAGTCAACCAATCAAGGCAACAGCCAGAACACCACAATAGCTTGCAAGTACAAATCCCCACACGTATTCCGGTTATTAACGGCCACAAGGCCCGGCGCACACGACTGGTGTGGCCCAACACTACGACTGGCAGTGTCTACTGGCATAACCAGGCATCGTCCCTTACTTCCGGCGACGGCGTCCAATAGTCCGTAAGATTCGTACGACTGGCACGACACGGAACTACCAGGAATCCCTGTAGGGGCTTCGGTCCATCCATACTGCGACCGGCGTCCGATAAATCGTGTGACTCCGTACGACTGGCACGGCACGAACTTACCAGGAAAAAAACTGTACGACTGGCACGGACCGTACGACTGGCACGGATTTATCTCATCATATGACCACACAAGCAGATCATCCAACCAATCGATTCTTATCTTGGCATTTAGTCAAATGCTCAAACGATCATGCTTAAAGACTCGGCCACTGGCCATTTTTATGCTCGGATATGCAATTTAACTTCACACGTGGTCACATGAATATGCACATTATCCACCAGAATTTGCATTTAAATATGGGTGATCAACCCTCAAGCAGTCAATCACAAACCAATCAGATCATTCAGCAGTCAGGCATTGATCACCATGTCAAACAGTCGACAACAATTATAACAACGCACTCGATTAATTGAACTAACCACCGACGGCTACTCCGCCTATCAACCAACCAATCAAACAATTTATCGTTCACTCGGCTCTGGCTAATCGCTCGCTCGCGATTAAATAATTGCAGTCAATCCATCAATCTAATCACCAATTAGCCACAGACAACCTAGCTAACCAGTCTAATTTATTTAATTGCGGTCATTTAACTTAAACCCAGTCTCTAGATAAACCGACCACAATTAATCTACTTGAACGCCTAATTAAACTAATTAGACTAAACCCGAACGCAATTAGTGACCTAACCGAGAGTTAGGGGCTAACTCACTACTAAACAGTCCGGTGACGACGACAGCGACGGGACAACGACGACAACGACGGCGGCGGCGAACGGCGGCAGCGAGCTCCGGCGAGCGGCGGCCGGCTCCGGCGAGCGACGACGGGCGGCCGGCGGCGGCACACGAGCACGATGACGACGAAGCAGCGGGCTGATCGCTGTGGCACAAGGCGAACGGCGGCACGACGGTTCTTGGACGGCACTGTTCGCGGCTGAGGGGGGGCTGGTCGGCGGTAGCTCGAGGCTGACCTCGGGCGGTGGGTCGCAGGGCTGAGGGTAGAGCTCGGCGAGGCAACGACACGATGGGGGTGGCTGGCTTCGCGGGGGTAGCTTTGCCGGCGCGACGAGGGACGACGGGGCTGCGGTTGGATGACGGAGGGTCGGGTCGGTGGCGACGGAACGGCGGAACGACGGGCGGAAGAACAGAGGAGAGGAGGCTCGGGTGGGGTCGCGGTCGAGAGAGGTGGGGGTCGTGGGTGGTGGCAGCAGCGGCGGTTGAGCTCAGGCGACGGTCGGACGACGGGCTGGTGTGGCGAGGCGACGGCTACTGGCGCGGCAGAGGGGCTGGTGGCGCGGGTCGATGGAGCTCGACGACGGGGGGGGGGGGGGGGGAACGACCTCAGGTGGGCCGCGGGACTCTCGGCCTCGCGGACCAAGCTCGGCGGCGCGACGGGCGGAGGGGCGACCGGCGGTGGCTGAGGCGGAGTGGCGCGGCGACGGAGGGTGGCGTGGCGGCTGGGCGGTGCTCGGCAGACGCGGTGAGGAGGAGGAAGAGGAGGTCGGGTAGCAGGGGGGAAGCAGAGGAGAGAGGGAAGGGAAAGAGAGAGAGACTTGACTGATGTGAGGGGGGGCAGTTGGGCATGCACGGCAGCAGAGAGAGAGAGAGAGAGAGAGAGAGAGAGAGAGAGAGAGAGAGAGAGAGAGAAGGAGAGTAAATGGGTGGGGTCCACTGTGGGAAATTTGAATTATTTTATCTTCTAGCACATAAAGGGTTTCAGGCGCGAAGGGTCTCTGACCGGTGCTTCAGGATTTATTAAATCTCTCTTCAGATCAAAATAAATCGCGTCCAATAATTGTCCCTTAGACCACAAAAATTCCAACTTTATTTATTTTATGGACCTTAAAATTTTGGGACGTCACATAGATAGAGATCCAACCATATACCGAATCTAGATTCCCGGAATATACTATACTCCTAATTTTCAAATAATCTTTCGGCCATCTTCTCAAATATAAAATGACAAAATGATGTGTTTCGCATTTTATACGTGTAAATTCGTATTCGGGTATACCTAATATTGCATTATTATACTCGGCGAAAAGGCGATTATTTGTCTAAGAGATGTAATGGGTTTTAGCATTAATTAAGGAATAAAATCTCCTTGATGCTAGGGGATCTGATCTAGATCGCGTTGGCATTGAACATGAGAGACGGGGTTAGGTTGATATTGGGGGAAAAATATAATAATTAAAGGTAAGGAGTAAACCTGAAAAAAAGAGAATAAAAGAATAAAAGAGTAGGCATGTATGGGCATTATGGACTTTTAATGCGAGTGAGAAATAGGTCTTAAATGTGAGAGGTCCTGCATCTATGCCACAGTTTTCCCATGTCGTGCTACAGTATGGTCCATTTGGCGGCATTCCAAAAATGTATCTTTCGTTCGGACAAAAAAATGACGGTTGAGGCTAAACTTTTTGCAGTCGTGTCAAGGGCTTCTATTACCCGTAGAGTGCCGAAGGTCGTATCGTATCCCATCGTAATCACGTATAATTACATTGTTTTGTAACTCCTACATAAAGGCCGCAACAGACAGAAACATGCGGAAAAAAGAAAATATGACGGGTGGGCGATATTCATCTTTTATGATCCAACAACTATCGATCTCTTTAGGGGGCGCGTTAATGCGAGAGATTGCAAAGGTCGCTGGACGTGTAGGTTAGCAAAATCAGTGCAAGTTATGCAAAAAGGGGCCTTAGCGTACTAAATTTACGTGAAGGACAGGAACGACGTCGGCCACCCTAATTAAGAAAACGAACGGTCGAAGCGTCTCCAGATGTCAGAATTTGAGCGCGTGATCAACCGGAATTGCCCTCTCTTTTTTCCCCCCCGGTTGAAGGAAAAGCTAAATTCTGGTGATGGCGATGCGGTTCTTATCTTGGAAATTTGGAACGCGAACGGTCCAAAGTGTTGAAGTCACACCTCTTCTTCAAAGTCCGGGCGCTGGCCCCATACGTGACTCAATTTTCAAGTTGCCCCCTCTTTCTTGGTCTCTCCCTAGTTTTGGAGTCACGTGGTAGAAGATCTTCCAACATTTGGGAAAAGTCAATTTTGTCGAGGCCAGTCGATGCAACTCATCTATCAAACCCCCGTCGTGGATCGACACATCTCAAATTCGTTCTCTACATGGTCGATTTCTTGAAATCTAATGATCGAAGCGGCGTGTAACTGTATTTGACGGGGATTTGCCGATTGTCAATTCGCCGCGGAACAATTTTTTTTTTTTTTTTTTTGGGGTCATTTTCTTCATATTGATAATTTCCTTACTTAGTTTTCATTATATTCACATAAAAGAAATCTCACCGTGGGAGTAAAGAAAGAGCAGCTTGTAATACATGTATTAAATCAAATGAATATGTGACAATTATTGGTAATTTTATATTTTCTTATTGGTAAAGAGATCTGCCGGATATGGATGCTAGTATTATAGATGTGCGGTTCGACTTCAGAGCTCTGCAAAGAGACAGAGCAAAAATCAGAAACAGAAGAGTTAGTGATAGAAAAGATAAAATAAATAAAAACAAAACGAAAAAACAAAAGTCAAACAAGTTGATCAATAATTTTTGGGGCCCTCTAGAACTGCGCTCTTCTTCTTGTCACGTGCAAGTTGCGATAACGATGTGCAAGACATTTAGGAAAGGACCCAAAGTGGGATGATGCAAGGTTTGCCAATTTCTGCTGATAAATCCAAATCGGCATCATTGAATGTTGTCCAATCACATCAACGAAGAGACATTCAATCCAACCCAATTTGGCAGGAGCAGACCGTTTTGAAAAAGATCGATCAGCCATTGATATCCAGAGTATGTAAAGTTCACCGTCACCACGGTACATACATACGATCAGCCTATCGGTGAAAGGAGACGTACATATATGTTCACGAGATCACGGGTTCAAAGCAAAGCCGGAATAGGCCTTGGCCATTTTCTCTATCCCATTTTTGTTAAAGTTCGGATGACGGGGTTCATTACCCGCATCCCAAATTTAGAATGCAAGTCTCGTAAGAGTTAGATATATCGATCGTTCACGTAAGCTTCGTCAGTGTCCTGATTATACTCGTCACAGGTTCAACAAATTTTTGTCCTTTTATTCTTAATTATCGTTTCCATTTTTATTATCTTAAAATCAGTTTCACGTGAGCAATGAATCAACGACGCGTCAAGAATTTATGGGACGGATTACTTGCATCCTATACATATGAATCCACTCCACTCCGACTATCGGAATTTGTGAGTTTAATGTGTAATCTACACCATGGAATTTGAGATGAAATAGGTCACGCATTCCGAGCGAAAATGAAAATTTTCATCGTGGGGAGCACCAACTAGAAAATGCAAATTTTAGTACATTGCAGGGTATATATGATTTTCTTCTCCATTGCAAAAGTATGAGTCACCACACTTTTTTCTGACACCTTTTTTTTTTCTTTCGAATTCAGCAACTGTCTCTGTTTCAAGAGGCTGGTGAGGGGTGGGCTGCTCGTGCCACCTCTCTCTCTCTCTCTCTCTCTCTCTCTCTCTCTCTCTCAGCAAGGAGAAATATATTGGGAAAAAACAGAGGACAGCGTAAACATTCGGGATATCCGATGAAGGAGGACCCCTCTCTCTGTCTCTCTCTGTGATCCTTTGACGATTCGTGGTTATCCGATTATCGCAATCGTTAAACGACGGATAGTTTACTGATCCACTTCTCCATATATACGGATAAGAGTTCTGATCCGAGAAGACCCTCCAACTTCACACTCGAGACAGGAGATATGGCTGCTCGTCTCTTCTCAAGCCTCCTTTCTCGCTTGTCGTCGTCGTCGTCTTCTTCTTCTGCTCGTGCTTTGCTTTCTCGAGGTATTGCTCATCGTTGAACCCTTTTGCTTTCTTCTTTTCTTGTGGTAATCGGTTCATTCTTTTCTGATCTTCGTTGCTCTTTTTAAGCACCCCCTCTGTCTCTTTTCTGGTATAAGCTCCGCGACTGGTCTTTTGGGCTTTGACGTGCGCACTGTCGATCGCTTGCTTGGTTTCTGAGAGGAAAAATGGGAAAGAGGGAAAAAAAAAAACAGGAAAGATGAAGACTTTGTGAAATGATCGGTATCGCAGTACACATTCTTACGTTTTTTGAGTTTTCATCCGTTTGGTTCCACGCTCCTGCTTGTCCGATGAAATAGAACTCGTGTACATAACGTGTAGATCGTAAAACAGGGAATTAGCTCTATTTCCCTGACTGGCTTAGAAATGTTAGCAAATTTGAAAGTAAATCTCTTTATCTCTTAAAGGTTCACATTTCCTCCTTCCTAGTTGTCGTCGATTTCTCAGTTGACTCCCGACGAGTAGTGAAATGTCTGCTTTTTGAAGCTGGATCAAGAATGTCATGTACATCTAGAACGAACTCGCTCTCTTTGGAGACTAAAAGTTTTTCCTTTAGTATTTTAGCATGCCCACAGTCATGCTTCTCTCGGCCAGTTCTACCTGAAAATCTTTTTCGGCTTTGAGATTGCGACGTAGAGTTGATTTGGACACATAAAAATTCTCCAATGAGCACAGCCTGCTTTTGGGTCCATGCTTCTGGGCTGAGTTGTGCATTCAATTCATTCCAGGATCTGTTGTATCTGGGGTAACGCACCCTTGCGCTTTTCTTGAATTATTCTTCTCCTCTATCTTTTCCTGACGCGTTATGCAATTGTCGCATCTTACAGCTAGAAAACCGCTACTGGGAAGAGAAATCAAGAACTACAGCACAGCAGCTGCTATTGAGGAACCGATAAATCCAGGCGTCGCTGTGAACCATACTCAGCTTCTCATAAATGGGCAGTTTGTGGACTCAGCATCAGGTGGGCTTGCTCATCCTCACTCATCATTTAGTGATGCTATGCCATCGAACTCTGTGGTTTATTATGCTCCAAAGCAAATTTCACCCCCCAGAAAAAAACGTATCCACTCAACTCAACTGCATACTTTTGATGGCTTTGTGCAGGAAAAACTTTTCCAACATTTGACCCCAGGACTGGAGAAGTGATTGCTCATGTTGCTGAAGGCGAGGCTGAAGATATAAACCGAGCTGTAGCTGCTGCTCGCAAGGCGTTTGATGAGGGACCATGGCCAAGAATGTCTGCTTATGTAAGTATTTCCAGCTATATCATGCTGATTTTCTTTCGAAAGACAGCATTATGACGAAGAACCGAATTGATGTACCATTCTGTTTCCATTTCCAGGAAAGGGCAAAGATAATCTTGCGCTTTGCTGATTTGCTTGAAAAGCATAATGATGAGCTCGCAGCACTTGAGACTTGGGATAATGGGAAGCCATATGAACAGGCTGCCAAAATTGAGCTTCCAATGGTCGTCCGTCTCCTTCGATATTATGCAGGTATTGTTTCTACATCTCATGCATTTTTGGCAATCATTACCATTTTCATGATGATGTCACTAACCATTCTGCTTGAAAATTCCTCAGGTTGGGCTGATAAGATTCACGGTCTCACAGTTCCAGCTGATGGGCAGTATCATGTCCAAACCTTGCATGAGCCAATTGGAGTTGCAGGTCAGATAATTCCGTGGAATTTCCCTCTTCTGATGTATGCTTGGAAAGTGGGACCTGCCTTAGCCTGTGGCAACACCATTGTCCTGAAGACGGCAGAGCAGACACCACTTTCTGCTTTGTATGCAACTAAGCTCTTGCATGAGGTTGTCCATCTTGATATTGTGTAGTTACTTCTAAAATTCTTCTTATATAAGAAATTTCTCAAATTTATTTGGTTGGCACAGGTTAGCTTTTTTCTGTCTAAAAGTTTCAACTAACCATTCATTATTTGGCAGGCCGGTGTCCCCCCTGGTGTGGTGAATGTGGTTTCTGGTTTTGGTCCAACTGCAGGCGCAGCTCTTGCCGGTCATATGGATGTTGATAAGGTCTATACCCTGAAAATGTTTTGCATTTCATCTGAATTTTCATCTGATGAAAGAGACATGGGCATCAAGTCTTAACCAGTGGCAGTATGCAGCTTGATTGTTTGAAGTGCACATACAGTAGCATATTTCTTGGTAGTCAAATTTGGGAAAATAAGGACTTGAGCTAACACCTAGAGCCGAGATATGACTAGAGATGTAACCGAGACAACTAGAGGCTTTTTAAGCAAAAATAGATTTTTTCGAAACTTTTAGTTCATAGCTTTCTCGAGTTTTTCCACTCATCTTGGGTTTCCCAATTACCTGTATGTTTATTTTCCTCTAATGCTTCTTGTTACGTTCCTCTTCCAGCTTGCTTTCACAGGATCAACTGGCACGGGCAAAATCGTACTTGAGTTGGCGGCGAGAAGCAATCTTAAGCCAGTGACTTTGGAGCTTGGAGGGAAATCCCCTTTTATTGTATGCGAGGATGCTGATGTCGACAAGGCTGTTGAGCTAGCCCATTTTGCACTTTTCTTCAATCAGGTAAATTTAGGTATCAATCTTCTCATAAGTTTTTGTTTCCACGAAGGGAACTAGCTCAAATTTGTATTGCACCATCGACAGGGTCAATGCTGCTGTGCTGGATCTCGTACATATGTACATGAAAGTGTGTACGATGAATTCGTAGAAAAGGCAAAGGCACGTGCAACAATACGTAGTGTGGGTGATCCGTTCAAAAGCGGCATTGAACAAGGTCCTCAGGTAAGTTAAGCTGATTCTCCTGTATGTGGAAATTTGAATGAATAAGATTGAGATCTTGCAAGTGGAACCAAACTCCCGCTCTTATGATTCTTTTTGTCAAATGTACTTGACAAATTTGATAATTTTCTCGATTTCACATAGATTTTACTTGATGGGAATTTGAAATGCAACCGAAATAAATCCTTGATAAATGGAGCTAGTGGTTTGACTAGTACCTGCATGTAGAGCTATTGGAAGCTATGGAGTTCTGAGTCTACTTTATCTTTACCTCACATCAGATTGACTCGGAGCAGTTTGAGAAGATTTTGGGGTACATAAGATCTGGAGTAGAAAGTGGAGCAACTCTTGAAACAGGAGGAGAAAGATTTGGAACCAAGGGACACTACATTCAGCCAACTGTATTCTCAAATGTTAAGGTATTCAGGATTTTTTCGTCTAGAAATATATTGGCATCATCTAAGAACCCGACGATCGTGCCACCTCGAAATCTGGGAGGAAATGTTCAAGATTGGATATATTTAGCTTCAAGCATTGCCTCTCACTAACCCAGAAATAAGACGCTAACAGACATGGCCTATGTCATGACAGGACGATATGTTGATTGCTAAGGAAGAGATTTTTGGTCCCGTGCAGTCCATTTTAAAATTCAAGTGAGTATAAGACCATCTCACCAAGCTCATCACTAGAGCGGCTTTCCTGTTAGGATGAATGGTATATGATCGTCTGTTGGCATGGTAACATCGTTGTCATGTTTAATTGCAGGGACCTCAAGGAGGTGATTCAAAGGGCAAACAACACGAGCTACGGGCTGGCAGCTGGAGTCTTCACCCAGAACATAGACACGGCGAATACCTTGACCCGTGCTTTAAAAGTTGGAACAGTTTGGGTCAACTGTTTTGATATCTTTGATGCGGCTATCCCATTTGGTGGGTACAAAATGAGTGGCCATGGAAGGGAAAAGGGCATGTACTCTCTGAGCAATTACTTGCAGGTCAAAGCTGTGGTCACTCCTTTGAAGAATCCGGCATGGCTTTAGGCTGTAGTTTGCTTTCGTGTTTTGACCCTTCTTAATATTTTTGAGTAATAAGGGAAGTATCAGATGATGGAGTTCAGATTCTTATCGTGATAGTTGTGATGGGAGTTTTGAGGCGGCGATGACGACGAAGGCGGTAGGAGGCTGGTGAAATGGCTTGTCTGTAGTGAACAGTGCCGTGAAGGATTCTAGCGTTCTCGATCAAATTGTGCAACTATACATCGGTACCTGTTCAGTGATTTTTCTCTCTGCCATCTCACATTTACGCCCTCCACTCTCTCGTATACGGTATATCTAGTCTAGTTCTTCCAAGCTTTGCTGTTAAACTAAGTGCCTTAATCTATCTTATCCTAGTTTTTGCATACGCGGTCTCACATTTCCATTAACTACGGATAGAAGTCCTGAATTGTCTTGAACTCATCCTGGAAAATAACCTTGCACTGTGTCGATGTAGAGTTTGACGTGGCAGGATTATGTTTGTTCTCATCTAAAATTCTGTAATTCATGAGTGAATTTGCTTGCTAAACTGACAAGGCGTCAGCCATTCCGTAGAATCATTTTAGGAAAGCGTTGAGACTTGAGACTGGCCAATACAAGACACAAAGTGAGCTTCCAGACTATTTTTACCTTTTGTGACACTTCCAATACATTTTATTCATCCTTTTTGCGCTCCTGCCGCCAGTCTTTCCACATAGAAGGCTCTTTTCTTGTGACAGCTTATCAGCCTAAATGCTCATAGATGTATAATGGAACTACAGATAAATAGTTAAAGTGTCATCGACCCTTATTTCTAGGGGAACCAATAGACAAAGAAAATCCAGAAAAGGAATAAAACCTAGAAGAAGTATTTACTTGCATTCTGGTGGCATCACCTTAAACCTGGAAGTGTCTTTACAATAGGAGTAGAACATGAGCTTGCTCCTGGCCCAATGCATGGCCATGATCTGCTGCTGAGACAGGGCAGCAAAATCCTGACCCTCCACTGGGTCCGAGCTTGATGACGGGCTCTTGTTGGAACATGAACTCAGGGGCTGTTGTCCTGGATCTGAGACACAACCCACCATCTCCACCTCTGCTAATGAGACCACGAATGGTGCATACCTGTAGTTCACAGGGTATTTACCTCCGTTGGTTGCCCACTGTGACCCGTCCCATATGGTTGCATACACAGACATCGGCTTTGACGGGTATGTGGAAGAGAAGGCACCGCTGGAGGGGAATTCTCTTACTGGTATGTTATCCACAAAAAACCTGCAAGAAAACAATTGTGCTCATCTTTCAGGATCAGACAGAACTTGGGAAGCAAGGCCGGGAACTGGACTGGAGACAGAGTTACATAATTGAAGACAGAGAACCGGGCAGTTCTAAGGACTTGTGTAAGGTACAAGGTTTATTTGATCCATTTTTTTGGTGCAAGTCACCTTTATCACTATCAAGTTGGAACTTTCCTGAAAACTAACCATCTGTACTGATGGAAATGGCTTGAGGAAACAATGGTTACACAGCTTGTGTACCGATAAGAAAGTCGTCAAAGGGTCCAAGAGGAAGTTTCGTGCAGAAAATTTTAATGAGCGTTTCTTTGGTAGGCATATTCTACCACTTTCTGGGCGTCGAAAACCAATCCCGATGTCAGAAATCAGTGTAGAGTTTATGTGCACTATAGGCGCTATTGGCTCCGTCTAATCAAGAATTACTTCAATAGAAGAAGATTCTAGCACGAGTCTTACACAACATGATGGCTGTTCCATATGATGCTGTAGTAATGGTGCTCTTGGGTGGGATCGAACCAGAAATAGAATTTCTCCTCTCTCCCAGTGCTGACTCTGCCATTGGAGTATATGTTTGTTTGGAGGACCCAGTCGTTTCTCTTATCATGACCAAGCAACTCGATGTCTATCTCATCGTGGCTGTGCGGGAATGTATCTGCATTAGACAACTGAATTTGGAAAATTCCTGTCAAGACCCTTCTCTGTTTCTCCCAGCAATTTTAGGGACAAAACAGGAGTCAAACACGGGCACGGAGAACTTACATAGAAGGCCACCACAACACCAGATGAAAGGCCGGCGGGAAGCTTGATTGCGGCACTGAAGAATCCGTAATGGTATTTGCTTCGCGAAACCAGACCGGACCCTGCATATATAAAAGTGAAAAACCCATGAAGACAAGTGACATCAAAAGTTGGTCGATTGTGTGAAGCATAGTAAGGGGCCATATGAGCTCATTGGTGGTGAACTTGGCTAGACTCGGCTGCTTTTCACCTGAGGACTTGTTGAGAGCAAGATTGGCGTATGAACCATTATTTAGCATCTGAATGTTTTGAGCTCCGAAGAACTTGGAGAACCCTCGATTGACCGAGACACGAGGGAATAAGCCTGTCAAGCGAGGGACGTTCGGAACGGTGTAAGGCCGGCTATGTGAAGAAACAGACATGGCCATGCAGAGAACGAAGAGGAGAGGGAAGAGTGTGTTTTCCTGGAGGAGGGCCGCCATATCTCACCATACAAGATGAATTAAGAGCTCCCGGCTGTTGTTATTAGCCTTTATTTATTGTGAATGAAAATCAAGGATTTGGACCTGCTTAGTTGTAAATTAGCTGGCTTGACATTTTTCCACAGAATCACCTTTTTGGAGGCTGATTTGGGATTCTTAAGGACAACATCTAACCGAAAGGCATGTGAGTGAGCTGATTTTGAGGGTGTTTGGATGGAACGGGTTGGCTAGTTTTTTGCTGGCTCCATTTATGATTATGGACCAAAACGTTGTCATCGGTTGGATTGCTAGCCAATGTTGCTGGTTGGTTTGAGAGCTCGCACGAGGCAATGCCACTTCTATGTCTTCTGCATTTTCTGCATTTCTTTTTGTTTCCATTGTTGTGCGTGAGAAAGTATTTGATGATCCGTTGCATAGCAACATGCGTGTAACCGGTCAATCACGGTACCTGCATGATATGCATTCTGGCTGATTTTACGTTTGGATGTTGAAAATCTCATCTGTAACTAGCAGACCATGCCGCCTGCAACTGCTACGTGGTAAAACCGCTATGGAAGACATGCTCTCATACTACCCACCGAGTTAGTATTTTATTTTGGCTAGTTATGGGACCACAGTAAATCTAAAACGCAGCTCAGTTGGTAACATGTCGATCTTTCTCTCTCTTGGCTAAAAATATTAGGTCGAGCTTATGAATGTATGAATCGCTTCACATGAGAAAGAATGGTCAGCTCATTAGTCTGTAAACGTCACTCTCGAACCATTGGGAGGGTCTTGATGGAAAACTCACAACTCCAAAGGCAATTTGAATAAAAAAGACATGCAAGAGGTCAACCATTAGTCTCACCAAAATGCCTTCTTTAATTTGGACACTAATGCCTGTGCCAGAAGGCTGTAGCTGACTGAGGTACATGCCACATGGGGTTGGATTTGACAGTTAACAAGCAGACACAGAGGGCAATCAATGACTGGAGCACTATGTCTGCACGAATCGAGAGTTAGGGGCACCCATTGCAATTAGGGCTCCAGATTCCAAGCCAATAGAATTTGGAGTTGGAGACAACCATGAATCCGGGCCCAGCCTACGTGGGCCTCATCGTTCCTGGTTCTGACACATTTGTATTGTCCAATCGGGTGTCGGAGGAGGAGGACATGAGAGTGGGAGTGGTTGATTCTAAATATGCACTTTTTTTATTGTGTTTGTGCTGTCTTCTTTTCCTCAGCCTCTTTCGTTTCTTTCTTTCTTTGCTTTAGTTCCGATGACGGCCGTCTTCGACCAATAATAAGTGCTCGGTGCAACAAACGTCGCACACCGAGACAAAAAAAAAAAAAAGAGGCAGAAAGGAAATTTCGTGGAGTCTGGTGGTTGTAGCCTGTAGGAATTAGCAACATAGTTGCTATTGCGAACTTCAGAGAAAGTCAAGAAGGGGGAAATTTGATACCCAGTAGATTTTTAGGTACTCGGGACCGACTGCTAGGTGCGTAGTACAAATTAGGACGGTTTTAAATGGAGTGAATAATGGAAGGAAACTTGACTTTGGATTCGATGTATGATTCTTGCTGCTTAGAATAATTTGCTCAGTATGGGGACAGCCATGGACAAGCGCAATCTTAGTGCAAAGTTCAAGAGAAATGGCACCCGGAATTCGGATTCTATCCCGGCCACACTCAGTCCGATTAAGCATTTCCTAAAGCATTCACGGGTCAAGGCATCGCAACCGAATGTAGACAAATACTAGAAACATGCAGTTTGTTAACTCGAATTGCACGCATTTGTTTTTATTGAAGGAACAAAATCCTCATCAAATGGTGAACATACATCCAACTAATAAAAAAAGAAAAACGAAAGCTCTTCCAACCCCCAAAGAGATAAAACAGCCAAGAAGGGGGTTCTACATTGTAGGGGGTTACAATCATCAACAGTCCAAATAAAAAGAGATAGAAATGTTAACCTAGCCAGCACCTGTATTTGCCAGGCACAATGCCCGAAGGACTCATGATGATAGCCAAACAGTCCAAGGGAGAAACAGGCATATATACAGTTCAATCAGGATCTGGACCTCAGGTGGAGACCCATCTCTACCTTCTTGATTTCAAATATGAGCATCCTCCACATCTTGAGCACAAACATTTCTGCTTCCTCGTCCAATATGGACTTGAGCGTCTCCAGCATTTCAGTCGCCTTCACATGCTCTCGAGTACTAGTTACGATGTAATCAACCAGGGACGTTTCCTCCTCTCCCAAGAACTCCATGATTTTCTTTGAGATCCATGGCCTCATTCTCTCGTGCAGCTCATGCTGTGAAAATACCATACCGTAATCAACGAGTAAGAGCTCATATCAGCATTAAGCACTCATAAGAGAGATGGGACAATGACTTTAATCAACGGAATGTACAAATTGGTCATGGTGAATGAATGTGTGCCATAGTATTGAGTGCCGAATTAACACAAGGCAATGAGTAAGAAAAGAAAAAGCATGTAGCATATATCGAGGTCATCAACATTCTAGTTGAGATAATTTGTGACTTACCTGGTCATACAAGGCCCAGTTTATCTCATACGAGAATAAATCCTCCTTGGTCCTAGGGATCATATCAATTAATTGCTTGGCATCTAAAAGTTTCTTGTTATCTGTGGTCTTCGATTTCTCTTGTCCATGTTCCCGCTCTCTTACCCGTTCAAGAATCTTATCTCTGTTCTCATCTTTAACTCGATTACCATCTAGACTGCTCCGGTCTTTCTCCCGTTGGCTTGACCTATCATGAGATCGTCTACTTCTCTCCCTTTCAGATTCAGGCTTCTCTTCTTTCATGTTGGCAGTAGAAAGCTGCTTCGCGAATTCTGCTGCAGCAGCTAAATTTGGTTGTGATTGCCCAGGAGTAGTTTGAATGGCCTGCATTTCCTCAGTCGAGTAATCAATTGGAACCAAGGGCCTCATCTTTTTCTCCTTGTTTCTGTCATCATCATCTTCCTCATAGAAAACAGAAGGGACAGCTGCTCTTTTTCCAGAACCAACGAGGCCAAAGCCCAATTTTTTCGTAGGAGCATTATTGTTCTGCTGCACATCATCAGATGCAGCCATCGTGATGACTGAATTATCCCCTACACCAATTCTTGATATCTCATCACCTGTCGAGCAATATCATAACAACGCCAAAATGAGGTCAAGGAAACAAAAGAACCTAGCATGACCACCAACTAATTTCGATTGAATAAGAATACCTGCTGGATATTCATGACCAGCATTGCCCCCAATACCATGTTGATCAATTTCACCTGTTGATTCTTCAGCTTGCACACTTTTCTCATGCCTACTCGCTATGTCACCATTCAAAAGTTTCAGCGCTTCTCTCTGTTGCTGCAGCTGCTGCTTCTTTTCCTCCTCAGCCCTCTTCTTGGCCTCAGTGATTTCCTCCTCTTCCTTCCTTCTGTCAGCCAAGTCATCCTCCTTCTCTCGTAGCCTCTTCTTCCTCTTCTCCTCCAAGACACTCCTATGCCACCTTTTTCGGGAGTCCTCCTCTTCGTCTTGTTCATCATAAATAATCTCCTTCTTCCGTTTGCGCTCCCTTTCTTTATCTCTCTCCCTGTCATATTGACGCTGTTTCTCTTTCTCTCTTTCTCGATATTCCCAATCCTTAAGACGCTCCTCATACTCACGGTCGGCCTCCTCAATCTTCCTTCTTTGATCTCTCTCCTTGCGAATCCGCTCTCGCTCTGCCTCTCTTTCATATCTCTCGACTTCCCTTTCCTTTTCATGTTTTACATCTCGTTCTCTGTTGCGCTCCCTGCTTCTCCTGTCATATCTTCTGTTTCGGTCAGGAGAGTTAATGTCAGTCTTATCATGCTCACTAGTCTCCTTGTTATCACTGGTTGTCTCTTCATCATTTCTGTCTTCTGCATCTGCAAAAGTATAACCTTGTTAAAGACTTCTCCTAGGAATATCTACAAACTTGACATGGGGTGTGGCCTCTTTACCAATGCTGATGTGCCTGTTTGGCGCATAAGTTCCATTATTTAAAATTTAATCCGTCAAAATGAAACATTAATTTAAAAAAAAAAATTAAGATGACTGTAAATGATGTTAGATGTTAATGTTTATGTTTTCTTTGAGATTTTGAGGTGCACTATCAAATAAGAGACAGATCTCTGAAGAGAAGCAAATGCCACGTAACCACTCCACACGCACATTAATTTAATCATCAGGCACTGTCATCATATAACTGACCATTTTTGGAAGGATCTGCATCAGAATCCGACTTGGCAGGTGCTTCTGAGCCAGTAATTGCTAAAACGTCTGCTGGCACTTGCGGTGGAGGAGGAGGAAGAGGTTTGGTCTTTAACCTTTCTTCTAGCATGCTCGTAAGCTTCTGTGAAGCCTCTTTGTCTGCTTCCCTGTCCTCATCTGTCACTATTCCAAAAGGGGCATTATCATGGCTTTCTTTCTTACCAGAATCGGAAAGATCATTCTTCGAGTCATCTCCGCTGGGCTCCAGAGATTGATTCGTCTCAGCACTAGATGCACCATCGCCCTCTTTCTCGGCAATGGCAGCAGCTTCACTTTCATTTTGTTTCTTCGCATTTTCCCTTTTCTTTTCTACATATCGCTCTAAATATTCTCTGGTTGCTTGGTTGACATTTAACTGCCAATCAAACGACAAAAAATGCAGAAACCAAAAGAAACTGCATTTAAATGATTGTAAAATGGGCCGCTAGGGAGAAACAAAAAGCATATATTTAACTTATGTCAGAGGCTGGTAAAATTATCGCTCAAGTAGGCAACAGAATGCATTTGCTCTGAAGTTTCTAAAATAAACAAAGCAGTGCTAGCACTCATGCTCCAAAATCTTAATAGAAATAACCAACAAGCCAATCATTGACTATCAACCAAAGTTAGACATCATTTAAAAGGAACAAAACCTCTGCAGTGAACTTCCAAACAAAGTTTCCCCTAAATCAAAACCCTCACGAAAAGCAAACTTACAACATCAATTTGGGAGAGCTCATCAAAAGCATTTACTTGGTTCCACCTGAAATTTTACTTTGCCACCAAAAAGGAAAAACAAATGTAAACTCCGAATACCTACGAAATTTCTAGATGAGTCTAACCAGTAACAGTCTTATGTTTTACCTTTCTCTTTATATTTTAGGGCTGGAAATCAGACTTATATTGAATATTGAGCACCTTTAATCCTCAAAAGCAGTTAAATAATGTGATTTAAAATCACCTGAACTTTTTCCATAATTTTTTGAAGTTTGAAACACCTTTTAATTTTGGTAAGAAATGAAAAAGGGCCTTTTGGTTGAGCAAACACACCTATACACAAACAAAAGTTCACCTCAAACACAAGGCGCAAAAACTAACGGAAAAAACTCTCCTCCAGCAGCCTAGTACAACAATTTCAGTCTCATGCTGAAGTAGAAAAAGTTAATCAACAATATAATGTCCTACCGTCACTGAGTAATTGGTTGTCGCATGTGACCACAAATTACCTTCTTCATTCCCACTAGCAAAAACATCAGTCAACTTAATAAACCAGAAGGGATACTCTAAATGGCATTGTCAAGCAACTAGAGGATGGCAAAGCACCTCCGATCTTCAGGTCACCAACATTACAATCACTAAAAAACAGAGACATGGCAAGATGGCCAAAAGCAGTATAGCATAAACAAGTGCTCAAGACATACCACCAGCTCCTGCCCATCAATGTTAAGTTTACTGAGAAGACGTAATGCACGAAGAACCCCTTCAGTAGATTCAAATTCACAAAAGCCAAAGCCTTTAGGAGCTCCATTTGAAGGATCTTGAGCACGTTTCCAACTCTTGACTGGCCCACATAACTTCACATAATGCAAGTGAATTAGATTCCATACTCGAAGTCTATATGTATTTCTTTAGAAATGCAGACACAAAACAACAGTACTATAATCTCAATGCTCGTCAATGTATCCAAATGAATTATCAACTTACTTGAAGAAGTGAAAGGATAAAATCATTTTCAACAGAAGATGCAATCTTGCCAACATAAACAGTTGTCTGAGGCTTTTCAGCAGGTGTAACGGGAACAAGAGCTGGCCTAACAATCGGAGGAATGATCGGGCGAACTCCAGGAACCACAGGGAGAGGGGGACGGGAAATAGCTGGGAGCACACCTATAGGCCCAGGTGGCCGTGGAGCAAATGCAGGCCGAATCATACCCGGATATGGAGAATAACTAGGAATTCCTGAAAACATAAGGAACCATCTTTGCAAAATATATCAGAAAAACCTTAATAATACGGCAACAGTAGTTATAAACCTGTACTAAGTGCCTCGAAAGAGAAATATGGAGATCAATTAAATGATGTTACCAAACATCAAAAGCAAACAGTGATGGCAGCATAGGCATGGAAACTATCACCAGCTGAACAGATAACCTGAAGGAAACATCGAGCAAACAATGTCGACTATATAAATCACTGAATTAGAAGGAGGCTCACCTTATGTATCAATTCGATATTGTCGCCTTCTCAAACAAATTCCAAGCACCGATTGCAGATGTTTGAAACGATATAACATGAGACTTAACATAGTCATCAATTAATAAAGGAGTCTTCTTATCAGATGAGTTGAACAATGGGGACCAATTTACTCACAATCTCATGTAGATATATGCTAGGGAGTTAAGATACCTGAATTACTCATAACATTTCATCTTTCTTGATCATCTAATTGTTAGCACTCCAGTCGCAGCAAAAAATAGAACAGAGAACCGGAGGGAAGTATAGAGAAAGTTTGATTGGAAGAGATGCAATACCTCATGATACAAGGCCAGCGAGCACAGAGTTGCTAACATGGACCGCGGCTGGTAATTCCTAAACCCAGGATAGGGGAAGTACGCTTATGACTACCAGAAAGTAGCCTACTAAATTAAGATGCATAACGAGACATTTCAGCTTTAATGAAAGAACTTTGCAATTTATCCAAGTAATTTTGTCTTCCAAAAGTAAAGTCAGGAGGATTTGAGTGTAAAAATATCGATCAAACAAAATTCATTCTAAAGGCAAGCAAAAGATCAAGCAAATTGTCCATACCAAAAAGGGAGTTGTAGATTGTAGAAGGTAGGGTCTCTAAGCAATATGAAGCCTTCCAACGTTTCTCACCATGTAATCAATCGAGAGGACACTGTAGGAAAAAAACCCTGTCATCGGTACCCCTTGTCTGACAACAACACCGAATGGTCTAAAATCTCTCCCAGTCGTCCCTAGTGCTATCCAACTGACCCAATTCATTCAGCAAATTTAAGAGCACATTCTAAACTATTTGCGAGTCAACTGGTTTCTTTCCACTTCTGCAGATTTATGGAATGAATCCAATGTGTAGCCAGATATCAAAACAACCCTCTCTTTTTCATGTTTCTACAATCTTCATGGACCATACTATCTGTAAGAATAGCTCACCGGTTACACTGGCCAATACATTCAGGAAACGCCTATAGCTATCTCAAATCCCATCACACATCCATAACTCGATCATCTCCCGGAAACTAACAAGGAAAGATGAAAACACAAAAGATGCACCGTGAAAAGCAAACCTGCACTGAGCAACCGCCCGGCCTCATTTATAGCTCTAAACAACACACACAGACACAGAGAGAGAGAGCGAGAGAGAGAGAGAGAGAGAGAGAGAGAGAGGGAGAGAGAGAGAGGGATGATAGACCCACCAGGTGGAGGCTGAGGAGCGCCGGGCATGGCCGCGTATCCATTAGGCATGGGCATGTAGTGTCTCAACGCCGGGTTCGGAGGCTGACCGTGCACCGGAACTTGATACGTCCCCATAGGCGGAGGCACCGCTGGAAGGATCCCGCCGGTGACCATTCCAGGCGCGGAGCTAATGCCTGGAGGCGGTAAGCCAGGGTTGTGGAAACCAAGTGCGCCAGGCAGGGGAGAGAACTGCGGCGGCACCGCCGGCCTGAAGGAAGGAGCAACAGGAGGGGCGGACATGGAGGCGCCGGAGATTGGAGGCGCGAAGGAGGGGAGAGGAGCGGGAGCCGGAGCAGGAGTGGGCGTCGGCGTCGGCGTCGACAGCGGCGGAGGCGGAGGCGGGGTGGCGGAGGCGGGCTGAGTGGCAGAGTTATCGGATTCGGAGGGTTGGGGATTGGGGTTTAGGGTTTGAGGTGAAGACGGAGGTTCCGCCATGGGAGGAGACGTGGGAGCTCTTCGATTCCCTGTGGAGAAGGTGATTGATGAGGTTCGATTTCGATGGTTGATCTTTAGGTTTACCGTGAGCCCTAGAAGAAAGAAGGTGAGGTGAGGTTATTCTCGCTACGGGCTCCCACACACACATATATGTACACACACAAAGTACATTATCTTATAATTTTTTAACTAACTTTTTTTTTTATTAATTAGCTAATCAAAAGAAATTGAAATGAAATAATTTTTTCTTCGCCTGAGCGAGGGCGAATTCGACATGACCGACTGTGTTCCAAGCGGCGATAGAGAAAGCAAGAAAAGCATGAACGTAAACCGACTGTGTTCCATTTAACTAATTTAAGTACTGTAATTCGTCAATAACCCAAATCTTTTTCCAGTATAAAAGAAAGGTTTCGAGAACTGAATCGATCATCCTAAATCGGTACAATTAACAGCATAATTCAAGTTCAATTAGTTCAGATTGGAGCAGAAGAAATCCATGAAATCATGAAATTGAATTACAACTCGCGTTCCACCGAAAAAAAAAAAAAAGGAATTACAACTCGCGGGCGGTCGGGCGAACGGAGATGGTGCCAAGAAACCAGGAAGGCCTGACCTTACTTAACATTTTGAAAGTTAGGGTAATGCTTAGATGTGAACAACTTATTGCAAAATCTACCTTCGTCGTGTGAGAGACTTGTTAATTGCTATAAGAAAATGTCAAAAGTTAAGCTTTCGTTCTCACTTCCTGCAATTACCGCCACAGAATTATAATCTATGAATGACCAGATGCACTGTCCTCCATGCCATGGCAAACCTTGGATATCTCAAGAACCGGTGACTCACCTTTCAACTGGTGGCGGCGCGAGACTTGACGTTCCCGTCCATTTTCGGGATGATTGCGGCTTCCCCAGTGCTTTCAAATACAGGTCAAAAGAGCACCAGTTAGCGACATGGCTTCCTTTCCTAATAAAGATGAAA
This sequence comes from Lenwebbia sp. NSW1173648, assembly GCA_029784005.1. Taxonomy (NCBI): domain Eukaryota; kingdom Viridiplantae; phylum Streptophyta; class Magnoliopsida; order Myrtales; family Myrtaceae; genus Lenwebbia; species Lenwebbia sp. NSW1173648. The sequence continues at coordinate 8,518,918 of JARCGZ010000011.1, forward strand.
GGATGCTCGACCTAACATGAAACCTCCTCTATCACCAATTTCCTCCCTCTCAGATCATCCACATGACCCATGCCAAATTTCCTTGCGGGTAAACAAGTTTGGCTCTCCCTAATGGTTGTATTTGGCCTCGATACCGAGAAATTACCCATCTGACTATTAGAAGTCGAGAAATTTCGCATAAATACAACAGGTAACAGAGAGGAGCAAGGCTAACGGGTCCCTTGAGACCACTACTCTAAAGAATCAAAGTAATTGTTCCTACAAACGCTCAATAAAATGGAATAAACACCTAGCTTGACTACTGTATCCTTAGCAATCTCTGATGAACTGAGATCAGCAGATATCCTGCCAAGTATGAGACCAGTTGGAGGCAATACGGAGCTACGCTGATTCCCAGGAAGCTTAAGCTCTTTGGACCATAAAAAGTAACTGGACACGACTCCATGTGATTTGGTATATCACTTGGTCCAGGGTATTTGGACTTGCCAGTCAGAGATCAATAACCACTGCTCTTATCTAGAATGAACTGGAAATTGTATGGCCGCATTTAAAGCCATTTCAAATTGAGGAGGAACACGAAGCAAAGGGGCCTGTCTGGCACCTGGCTTGCCAAGCTGACCACAGGCAGCCATCTGATCATCACCTCTGCTGAGTCGCAAGAAAACAGTGCATCCTCCTTCCGCCAATATATTGCGAAACTCAATTATCTTCTCTTCGGGTGTCGGCTTAAATTTGGATCCAGAATGAGGATTGAAGGAAATGAGATTGATCTTGCAGGGGATGCCCTGAACAAGATCGATAAGCCTCTTTGCATCCTCAAAGCTGCAAATAAGCAAAATGACAGAAAAGTAAGCTTTAAACGTAATAGTAGCTGGTTAAGAACTCACAACGAGTGAATCAGAATGACAAGACAAAGGCACACCACCAAATTGCTGGAGCATGGAAGAGATGTGTATGTGATAGATCTTAACATGAAACAGGTATTTATAAGAGTACCTTGGAAAATTCAAAAATATATCTTCTTGGTTTTTGCTCTGCTTGCAATTTCCATTACTATTATCACAAACTGACTCAAAAGTCTGTGATTTGGGGTTGGGGCCAAGATTTCTATACCACATTTGATAATCCACAAAATTTCTTTTCATTGCAAACGACAATATCAAAATAAAAAAGAAAGAGACAATTCACCTCTTTCTCCAATGAAAATAAAGGTCTTTTATCTAGATTCTGACCTGTCATTTACTCCAGCAAGCATGACATATTCGAATAGAACTTTGTAGTTATTCTTGTGGTGAAGTTCTTCTCTAAGGGCCTGTAAAAGCACGCTGAGCTTATACTTCCTGTTTATAGGCATAATCCAGTTTCTAACCTGCAATATTTCTACAAAGCAATTAGTCCACCATAAGAGACAAGAAGAGAATGAATAAAACAATGAGAGCAGGAACTCTAAATAAGAAAGAGACCTCATCGGTTGTCGCATTCAAACTAACAGCTAAGGCACAGTTAGATTCACGTAAAAAACGTTTCAGCTGAGGGACAAGTCCACTGGTTGAAACCGTGACCTTGCGTGGGCTGAAATGAAGACCTTGCTCATGCACCATAATATCTGCAGCTTTTATGACATTTTCTATGTTGTGCAGCGGCTCTCCCATTCCCTGAAATTTACTCTCAGCTTAGAGTTTCAATATACACGCTATATAAATCTAAAATTAGATAATGTAAAACACGGAGAATAATAGTATTCCAGCTTGAGTCGTAATGTGAGAAACACAATCCCTGACAGCGAATATCCTAGGCTCACCATAAAGACAACATTTGTGATGGAACCAACTTCATCATTGAAAAGGCGGTGTGCAAATACAGCTTGATCTACAATCTCAGCTGCAGTCAGATGCCTCGTCAAACCCATCCTGGAAATGGACCACATTAATCACGTAAACTTAGATTATCAAGCAGACATAACTTGACGAGGGTAAATATGTATTTCCATTAGAAAGTTAATTTCACCTGCCAGTGAAGCAGAACTGACAATTCATGGCACATCCCACTTGACTCGAAACGCAGACTGTGTTACGACCTCTATCGCAAGGTATGATAACTGTCTCGATAATGAGACCATCTTCCAAAGAGAATAAAATCTGCAACACCCTGTGCATTTCAAATTACTGAGATGATTCTTCAGAAAATCAACTATAGGAAGCTGCATATATATGCTGTTAGAATGTTCATTGATCACCAAGCAATAATCTGAATGACCCTTAGCAACATATACATGGGTCAAACACATTGTTTTTGAAGGGATTATTCAAAAAGGCAAGGCAATTTACCTTTTTAGTCCCATCAACTGCTGCACGGATCTCTTTCAAAGACAACGCCCTGAGCTCAGCACGTGAGCTCAGCATTTTCTTAAAATCTTTGTTCATACCTAAATGCAGATTAACACTAAGTCAAATTCTACAAGGCCTAAGAACGAGAAAGCAAGAAGGATGCATAACACGGGCAAACAAGCCCATAGCCATCACTCATCACATGTGTAAATAGAGGATGAGATTAAGACCCAAATTAACGACCAAATCAAAATGTTGCATCGAAGAGAAAGGACTAGGATACCATGCAGCTCATCCGCAGAATGTGCCCAAACATTGTTACCGTACATGCGCTTCCAGAGCATTAAAGCCTGACCAGGTCTGTATCCTTGTGACTGGACCCATTTCTGCCAAACAAATTCATAAGAACTAGCTCAAGACGTTGCGAACACGATACGAGCAACGATAGCACGGATTTCAGCGACACAGGACCCTCCATGAATCAGTCGAAACTTAGATACGGCAGATTAAGCAAAGAATCGCAAAATCAGGACCCCAACAAGTCACAGGTCTAGCATCATACAATTACATTCAAAGTCCATTGGCATTCTCGGTAGAAACAAACAGACTAAATCAGAAGAGAGCTGGTACACACCTCAAGTTCAGTATATCTCATTCCTTTAAGCAGCGCCTTCGGCCCTCGGGTGGCGGTTCCGCTCTCTTCGCAGCCTCCTACGGCACAAAAATCGAGGTGATCAGCCAGCAACGACGGAGAACGCACACGAACCCATTCAGTCAAATAGTTACTGAGGAACGGACTACTCACCGAGGTCGGGACAGCCACCGTCGGCGGAAACGAGAGGAGGAGGCGGAGAAGAAGAAGCGGAAGCGGAGAGAGGGAGCAGGTGAGGCGGTGATGGATGGAGTGATAGGAAGGAGAAGGAAGGAATCGGAGGATGAATGGAGAGGAGAGAGAAGGAGGCGATGGCGGAGGTTCGAACCCTCCTCATCCACATACATCCCATCTCCATTTCCGCAGCTCCAAGCCCTGCGCTAGTGTTGTTATGCTTGGGCAAGGTAATAAACCCTCTACTAAAGCGCCTTTCCTTTTTCCCTTAACATAAACAAATTTTAAACATGAAAATCTTCATTGCATAATAAGAAGAAGAAGAAAAAAAAAAAAACAAGAATTCTGTTCTGTTGTAATTTTTAATTACCATATTATTCTGGTAAAATCTGAGCTAAGTCCTTTAAATTAATATTTAGAACAATGATGGCAGTCTCGCTACTCTATGAGCGAAGAGTTAACCGTACTTGACCTGGCAAAGAGGAAAATTACTGGACGTTCGCCATCGACAGTTCAGTCAATAAACACCTCAATCAAGTCAAATCCGTTCAATATGCATTACCACGGAACGATACGTGAACGACCGATCCCACAATCGAACTAACTGGATCAGAACAATTTTGGTCAGCGTCCCGCTTCAAGATTGGTCCGGTGCGTCTTTTACGGTTTTACCTACCTTCGCGTAATTTTGCGCTGCGAGTCTTGTGACAAGTAGTACATTGTAACTCCTCTCCTAGGCATTTAGCATAAGACTTGATTCCCAATTGGTAACGTGACTAAGGCATATACCACGAATTATACAACAGGAGGATTTATCATATATTTGAGGAGAAATTCCAAATAAGGGCTCGAAGTGCTTTTATTTTCTCAAATAAAGGTATGGAGTGAATTTTGTTTCAAATAAAAGCTTGAAATGGCTATGGAGTCTCAAAAAAGAGCATGGCCTAAAGGGCATTTTGGTCATTTTCCCCTTTTTGACTTTTTTTTCTTTTTCTGCTTTTTTAAAATTAAAAAATTAAAAAAAAGGAAACAAACACAGGCCATCGCCCCCACCGCCAGTGGAGGCGTCAGCGAAGGCCGGCGGAGTCGTTGGTGCTTCGGCAAGGGCCGCTGACCAAAGGCGAGGGCGGGCAGGCCCTTGCCTCGATCCCGACGGTGGTCGCCCGCCCTCGCCCTGCCCAGGGCGACACCCGCTGGGATTTACTCTCAATGTCCTCCAAGCCCCAACGCCTTCATCAATGTCTGCTACTCCAACTTCTTCTTCCTCTTGGCAACTCGCTCTTTCCTGCAAAACCCTAGGATTTACTCTCTCTCTCTCTCTACGTGTGTTGTGTGTATCACTTATTCTGCGGGACACGACTTGGCAAGGGCAAATTTCCATAGCTCAACTAAGAAGGCTAGGACGATGGTCAGCAAATTTCCGACACGACTTGGCAAGGGCAAATTTCCATAGCTCAACTAAGAAGGCTAGGACGATGGTCAGCAAATTTCCGACCCTCTCCTGATTCTGGCGAGGGCTTGCCCACCCTCACCTTGGTTGGCGGGGTCGCCAGCCTTCATCGACACCCCCACCGGTGGTGGGGAGCAGCTCTCTCGCATGTGTGTATATTTTATTTTTATTTTTTTAATTCTTAAAAAAACAGAAAAAGGAAAAGACAAAGAAAAAAGGGGGGAAAATATTTTTTTTAAAAAAGTGAAATGACAAAAATGCCTTTAAGATCAAACCCGTTTTTTAGACTTCATTGCCGCTTCAAGTCTTTATTTGACACAAAATTCACTTCATGCTCTTATTTGAAAAAATAAGAACATTTCAGATCCTTCTTTAAAACAAGATTTACTTCGAGCCTTTATTTGAGAAAATGAAAGCACTTCAGACCCTTATTTGAAATTTTCCCTATATTTGACAACCCAGAAGCTCATTTCCTGGACCAATTTTACAAGGCACAGGCCTACTATTTACCTATTGGAAACTCTTTGCCGGCGGCAGCTAATTTCTTAAGAGCAGTAGCTGCTTAATCTCCACTCTTGCAAGGTTGTGATGCACTTCATGGCATGGAGTGGATCTATACAAGAATTTCCCCTTGTTGCAATCTCGCTCCAGGAACAGAATGATCCCAGAGCGAACAAAAAGCCTCGAGTGAACGTAGCAGTGGTCTAATAAACTGAGGCCTAGATTTGCACAAACAAGCATGGCTATGCCAACTCATTCTGTATCTACAAGAATAAACATAGCATCGCTCTTAACAAGGCAAGGCAGCCAGCAAGCAAGGCTATAACCTTATGAACAGAGAGGTATCTCGCAGTAAGCGGGGAAAATTGGAGGTAAATGTTCAGCTAGCAAAATAAACTAAAGTACAATAGGCAGGTGAAAATTTTGCCTCTAGTTACAAGGAGTTTGTGAGTACAACACTGTCATGCAGATTCCCTAGTCTCAGCAGATTCCAACTGATTGGCCGCAGAAAGTATGCCTTGTTGTTCCACAGGCTGTTCAGTGTCCACAATGTGGGAAGCAGGAGTATCAACACCTTTGCACGAAAGGTGTAAGAAGATCAGTCCCTGCAAACCAGAAAAAGAAAAACTTAGGACTCTCCCTTCGTCAAAGGTTGCAGAATAGACAGATATTCAAGTCGCCTCAATGTGTTTGCAAGTCACATTTCATACAGCAAAAGAAAAGTGAAAAAGATAGGAATATGCAAGAGGATAAACAACACCATCATTGTCCATTCAGACAAAATTCTATGGGCTAAAAAGGTTGGCTGGCTAGAAATCCAACCACCCCATCTTGTTATACACCAAAATACCACCCAATTTACTCATCATGGAATATATTGTTACAGCTATATGGACCTTGGAACCACTGATAGTTTGATTCATCCTAATTTCTAGAAACTTCAATTCACGAGAGCAGTTATTACTTCTACTTGCAGATTTTCTGTTTCCCTGCCAATTCATAAGTTACATTTCAGAAAAACTAGAATGGCTGCATCTGTTTCTTATTCCTTCCTTTATATGACATCAACTGCACAATTCAGGAAGGCAAGCAACATTCTATGAATTTTAAATAACACGCTTCGTAACAATTACTCTAAACCAGATTCATAATATAAACAAGCGTCGTAGAAAGAAGCCACGTGTAAGCAGAATGTGTATTTTGTGGCATTATCTACTATTTCTGCTTCCCGAAGAGTTGGTATTGGCACCAGATTCACAGAACATAACTAGATGTCTTCATCAAAGAAAGTTCAAGGAAAGGATGCTCATTGTGAGCTAGTCAAACTAACATCTTCTCTAAATTGCATGAGCAATATGTGCATTCAGACAAAATGCCCTATCCTTATACACTAGCAATTCTAGCATGCCTTCATCCAAGATTTCGGCACCTATGAAAGTGAATTTCCTCACCCCATGCATTTCAACGGCATTACCAAGGGGAAAATAAGAGAGCAAGCTTGATTTATCAGAAAGAAGAAATTTGTCTGCAGCAAATGTACAATCGACCAACCTCCCAACACTGCCTCAGATAAAAAGCTCATAGCATTTCTCCTACGAATAACATTTTCAGAAATAAAAACAAACTAGGTAGGCATGTCTAGTTGGGATCATCAAACCTCACAGGCTGACATGGATGTCGATCACTTGTTTCTACACATGAAGTTAAGGAAAGAAAGAAGACGTACTGCCATCACATCGAACGAGAACAATCAACATTTCTATACTTTCATGGCCAAAACAATACTAACAGCTACATTTTAACCAATTTATAACAGAGCAAAGCATATGATTGAAAGAAAAGCTACTTACCAATACTTGATCAAGCCATCCCAGCCACAGGTTGCTACTTTACTCTGTTCCAGTGGATGCCACTCACACCCAATACACACCCCCTCATGACATTTCAGAGTTCTGAAGACTTTGCAACTCTTCCAGTCCCAGAACCAGCATCTACCCTCTCCATCTCCAGACATAACAAACCGTCCATCTGGTGAGAAGTTAACTTGACAAGCGTAGCCAGCAACAATGTGGCCAGCAAACCTCTTCTTCTTATTCAGCTGAAATCTTTCCCTAGTGCTATAAATAAGAATCTGATTGTCCAAACTCTGGGCTGCAAGCCAATTCGTATTCGGGTGCAATGAGATCGAGGGCATAGAATGCATATGAGGCTCACTTATATACTTAATAACCACAGGGATCCCAAATTCCCAAACACGAAGCGACTTATCATCGCTTGATGTCACGAACCTCCGGTTATCATCGACAAAGGTAATCGTATTCACTGCACCCAAATGCTGATCATATTCCTGCGTAATTTGCCCCGTATTCATATCCCACTGAACAATCTTTTTATCACTCATTCCCGCCAACAAAATATTCTGCTTTTCATCATCTGGATGCAACTTAACCACATAAGGAATCTTCCCCGTCGAAAAACTAGAGATGACCTTCCCAGTTTCTGTATCCCAGTATTTGATGTTCTTATCATAACCAGCAGTCAAAAACTTAGTCCCGTCATTACAAAACGATATGTCCCTAACAGCCTTAGAATGACCCATATAAGTCCTCATACACTTACCAGAATTGAACACGTCCCAGATCTTCACTTTAGTATCCATCCCAGCTGAGAGGATCAAGTGCCCATGCTTGGGGAAGAACCTAATAGCAGACACACCCTTGGTGTGCCCACTCCAAGTGTGCACCAATCTCTTGGGTATATAACAATGATCATTTGTCGCCTTGGCATCCTTGGGCGGCGCAATCCAGGACCTGCCCTGATAATCCTTCTCCTCTTTACCATGGAAAGTGCTCTTATCCGGAACCACCTCCGCCTTCTCTCTGCCCCCCTCGCCCCTCTCCTCGCCCTTCTTCTTCGCGTACTCCTCAGCATACTTCTTCTGCTCCTCCGTCAGCTCTGTCTGCAGCCCTTCCTTCTTGCCCGCCCACGGCGACTTCTTGTTCTTCATCAACCACGAGTCGGTCGCCGGGTTATCAACCTCAGCAGGGTCCGCCTCCTCGCTCGGGCCCTCCGCACCTTGCTCCTCATCTTCCCTCTTCTGCTCAATCCGCCGCCGCTTCTGCTCCTGCTGGCGAATATTATACACCGAAATGCCGTCGTTCTGCTGGAGCACGTCGAGATCGCCGACATATTCATTCCCCGCGGAAGCAGATGGATCGGCCGCATACCCATATTTCTGGAACGTGTTGTACTGCTCGTCGAAGAGGAAGGAGCCGATAGCGGCGTCCTCGACGAAGCCGAGTTTGTGGTTGCGCATGCCCTGGGCGATGCCATCCTTGGCGTAGGGGTGGGCGGGGCCGTAGATAGGGGCCCAGAGCTGGTCGTACGTGGGGTTGAAGGAGACGGCGTGCTGAGACGGGTCGATGGGGCGGGCTAGGGTTTGGTTAGCCTGAGCGACGGTGAGGGCGAGCGTGGTGTCGTCGACCTTCGGGGCGGCGGATTTGGAGGGGAGGAGGCGAGGAGGGGAAGATTCCGGCGACGAGTGAGGGCCTAGATCGTCGCCCTTGTCCTCTGCGTAAGATTGCAGAAGATCCATACTTTCGTTTTGTGGGCGATTCGGAGAAGCAGTGCAGTGGAGATTCCAGTGCGATGTGAATTGAATGTGTCCCGGAGGTTTCGAGAGGGCGATTTGGGGATTAGAGAAGGAGGAGGGGTTTCGGGATTTTTCAATATGTACAGGTCGGATCTGGATCTTTGTGTTAGCGGTTTGACTTGAGCTGGGCCGGCCCAAGAAGAAGGATTTTGGTTGTTCGGGCCGGGCCGAATCGATGATGGACCTTGGATTTTTTTTGTGGGGCCGGCACTTGCTTGCTGGACAGAGGCTGAAAAAATAGTGCAAACGTTTCTAATTGGATACTCTCCTTAGCACAAGATCATCATTCTTATTCGGGAAAATTCCAAATAAATGCCCTAAGTCCTCTCGTTTTCTCAAATAAGGGCATAAAGTTGACCTTGTTTCAAATAAAGGCCCGAAGTGCCCTCATTGTCTCAAATAAGGGTTTAAAGTGGACATTATTTTAAATAAGGTCTTGAAGTGACCATATCAGTCTAAAAAAAGGGCCTAACTCATCATTGATTTGGGGCATTTTCGTCATTTTTTCATTTTCTTTATTTTTACTCTTTTGTTTTTCCAAAAAAGAAAACTAAAACTGTAAAAAAAAAAAAAAAAGTAGCAGATACAGGCGGGCCCCTCTCGCCTGTGTATCTCCTTCTTTTTTCTTTTTTTTTTACTTTTACTTTTTAAATTTTTTATTTTAATTTAACTAATGAAATTAAGTTAAAATTACATTTTAACAAAAATGCCCTTGATCGGCCGGAAAATTTGATCGTTCGGCCGGCCGGCAAGGTCAGGCCCTTATTTGAAACAACCATAGCCACTTCGGGCCCTTTTTTGAGACAGTGATGGCACTTCATGCATTTATTTGAAACAAAGTCCACTTTAGTCCCTTATTTGAAAAAATAAGAACACTTGGGGTCATTTTTTGAAAGTTTCCCTTCTTATTATGAATGAAATCAGCCCGACATTTCACAAATAACGAACAAATTTCTTCGGCTATTTTAGTGCCACAAGCATCAAATATCATATCAGATCCTCCTCGAATCTGATTTTACAGCAGTAGAATTTTTGGTACACGTTACAATCCCTTGAAGATCAAGGGTTCTTCATCTTTATTCTCAGCTTCCGGGCAATCTGTGTCGCCTTAGGATGGACCGGGTGCTTTGTACTGTCGCATTGCTCGACCTCTATCCAGTTTATGACCTTGATGATGAGCGACTGTGGCACTTTCTTGGCGTCCCCATCGCCCGCTCCCTTTGATTTCTTCAATCCCGCCTCCAGGGCTTTCTCCAGGAAATCCATGAACCACTTCCCAGCTTCCGCTTCGATCTGTTTTCCCAATTTGATCGTGTTGCTCGAGCCACACGAAGACGGTTTCTTGTTCTCGTCGTTCTCGCCGATGCTTTCGAGGGCTATCTTGCTGAGCGGAGTCGAGGGGATTCTCCTTTCCAAAGGGAATTTCGGGTTGGCATTGGATTTCAGAATCTTTCCGCCTCTATCAGGAATCGCTGCCACGGACTTGTAGAGCGGGTTTCGTCTTCTGGACGAGCTTAGGTCCGAGTGCCGGGATGGCTCCATCGAATTGTCTGCTATTTCGTGTAAGATTTGGGAATCCTGTTCAGGTTCTTTGTCCTTGTCATGGAGGTCCTTGTTTTGAGCCATATCAGTGGCCGCCTGAATGGACACCATATCGGACACCGCTTGCAGGATTTGCTGATGAAACTCCAGGAACTTATCAAAGCAGGCCGCAGGAGCATCTGGTCTTGCTGATCTGCTTAAGTTGGAAAACATCCTACAGGTGACAGAAGCAATAAACTGCTATTAGAGACCAATGAGAAGTTAAAACCTAAGAACACGATTATTATTTGTCTCGAGCCAAAATTTCCACAATTGAGCTAAAGAAACTGCTAAGTATTGAGGATAGAGGATCAAGAAAGTTAGCTTACTTTAGGGACCGGACTACAGTTTCGGTCGCTGAAGCATCTCTTAGTGCTTGGAGAGCGATCTTCTGAGCTGTCTCGCGCTGCGAAACGGCCTCCTGTGGGGCATGAAGCAAAAAATCAGAACACAGGATGAGCAATGTCTAATTTCAGTTAACAGAAGATTCAAGTATTGTAGAAATCATTCACCTTGCCTAAGATACTAAGCTTTCCAGGCAAGTTCATAGGCAAACTGGTGCCACTATTATCCCCTGCTGGATTAGCAAACTGGGCTTGCGATTTCGACAAGGCCTTTGACATTGAGGGTGTCTGTCCATCTCCATCTGCGCTCAAAGCAGACACTCCTCTCGCCTTCCTCGTACTTGGCGGCGGGGTCACGCTTTTCTTTTCCTAAACCAATTAGAGGGTACTCATCATTTCAACAGAAAAAGCTAGGGATATCATTTCTCTTTAGGCTTGGAAGAGTGTGCAACAGAACACCGTAATTGGACAAGGATCTATCTAACATGGCCTAAACATGTTTCAAGCACGAAATTCCTAAGGAAAGAGGAAAAATGTACCTACAGCTGAGGTGAAGGAAGTCACTGTGACCCTTGCGTCCCTGTCACAGACACTCCTGCTTCTGGGAAATTTTGCTGCCGGCGTAATGCAGCTCTTTCTGAGCAAAGCAAGACTCTCTCCTTTGGTATCCACCATCTTCGCCAAAAGCCCACCACCGACTGAGGACCGAATCCCCATGCCCGAACCAGCATCCCTCACCAACCTCCCTCTGATCAGAGGCGAAACCGACAGATTCCTCACCGAAGAACTAGCCCGCTCTTTCACCGGCGTGCACTGATCGAAATCCAACGGGACCGGCTTCAAAGCCATGGGAGACGAAAGGCTATCTCCTCCACCACCAGGCCCTTTGCCCCAAGAGCCTCTTCTACAAGACGAAACCCTCGAAACTGATTTCGCAAGGTCATTCCTCTCGCCCTTTTCTCGAAGACCCATGATTGGCTCCGGCGTGCCGACCAGCGGGTGCCGTCCTGGGAGAGGCTTCGCGCCCTTGATCACAGGAACCGGCGAGCCCGGCTCCAACCTGTCGATGTAAACGAACTGGCCAAGCTGCATTTTGTTGCTGAGGACGAAATCGTCTTGCTCCGAGGGGAGACTGGCGTAGATGGAGTGCGAGGAGTCGGAGATCTTGATGTAGAACCCGTGCTTGGGCCAGAGGTTCTTCTCGTCGAGATCGGCGGGCACGATGTCCGTGACTTGCAAGAGCGAGCTCCTGTGCTCGCTCGTGGCCTTGACCCCCGTGCTCATTCCGTTGAGGAGCTTCATAAGAATCCCAGGTGCCAGAGTCGCCATTGGACGTTTCGAAGGGTTCAAGAATTGCCCAGAAGAAGCAAGGAAACGGGAAAGATCCAATTTCTGGCCTTTTCGGGCACAAATCGAGGTCGATTACAACAGCAAGAGAGGGATTCCTATCCGGGAAATTGCAGATGAGAGAGAGGGTTCAAGGAGGAGGGTTGAGGGATGAACAGATGGAAGTAGCTAACGGTAGAGAAGAGAAGAGGCCAAAACAGAGCGTTGAATTTTTAAATTTGATTCGAGGATGGTCTTTTGGAACGTTGCGGCAACGGTCATATGCTTGTCAAACAAATCCGAGCCGTTGGTTTCTATTTTCAACTTCAGTTTTTGAATCTTGGGAAAGTAATGAGTGTGCCGCTTCCTCACTTTTGCTTAGCTTATTGATTGTGATGCAAAATGCAAATAATTGGAGTAAAATCACCTTAGCAAGTGTCCTTGATCGATGTAATTTATTCGAGAACTATTTCCATTTCGATATGTTTGTTTCGCAGAGCACTTCTTAATGTAGGACGATGTCTTCCTTGATTATTATTTCCAAGAAAAGATGTTTGGTTTTCAGTTTTTTTGCGGTATACTTGAAAGTGAGATTGAAAAAGCTTTTCGATATGTAGATCTCACCAGCACAAATTATTTTTTCCGTGTAACTATATTCCGTTCATGATATAAGATCCTAAGATGATATCGAAATTCTTGTCTAAGATATTACTTGCATACAAAGTATAAATTTTGGACATTTTTATTACCAAAATAAAACAACCTAAAAAAAGATGCCAAAAAAGAGGTAGGATGGTACGGAGAACTAACAAACTTAATCTCTCGATGGTCGCTTCAAGCGACAATGGTCATCAATCAAGCGTAAAACGTGCGTGTGGAAAAGAAGCTCGGAAAAACCCTTTGTTCATTTTAAGACCCAAAAATCATTTTTCTCGATTTTAACTGTGTTTATTTTCCTCAATCGTAAAATCATTTTCGTTGATTATCCACTTTCAGAGGATCAAACACGTGAAAGTCCGAAAAAATTATCATTTTTAATAGGACAAAAGGCACCCTTAGTGGGTGGTTCTTTTCGGTACGATGCGAATTACGATTGCATGGCCATGGAAACCTAGCGATTGACCCAATTCGGTAGAATTGCCTGTCAGTAAATTCAAAACGGGAAAATGGCACAAATGGTCCCTAAACTTTGGCACAATATGCAATGTGGTCACTAAACTTTTAATTTGACTAATGTGGTCCATGAACTTTAACCCAATGTGCAATGCGGTCCCTAAAATTTCAATTTGTTCAATGTGATTTTCGAACTTTTAGAAAATATTCAACTTAGTCCTTGAACTATAAAAAAATGTACAATGCTGTCAATGTACTTAAATTAATAGAAGGATTACATTGAATATTTTCCTATAGTTTAGGTACTACGTTGAATATGTTCCCAAGGTTCAAGGACTATATTAATCAAATTAAAAATTTAAGAACCATATTACACGTTGAATTAAAATTGAGAGACTATTTATGTCATTATCCTCGTTCAAAAGCAAGCTTTGGGCTCCAACGGATGGTTTGGGTCTTGGGAAAATGAGCAGTCAAAGGGGTACTCTGATGTTTGGATCGCTCGAGCCCAATTCATCTTTGCCCGTCCATTCTTCTCTTCTTGGTTTGTTTTCCATTTGGATTTTCCCCCTTTTCTGTTTTGAGGCCGCTAGCTTGCTTTTGTATTTTCGGATTGGATCCCGCTAGCATGATAGTATAATCGTATAACGGTGGAATGCCAGACATAAAATTAGAAGTGGGTCCTGCAATGATTGCTAAATATGTTTTGCTATTCATAACACTTGCGGTTGAGATTGCACACTGTTACACTATCAGCTTCTTAAATCCCTTTCGGGTTTTGTTAGCGAATGAGTTGAGCAACTTCTTAAATAAATAAATGGAAGCTGCTAGCTTGACTGTTTGACAGTACTGTCAGTTATTTCTGACCACGCGATCTCTCAATCAATGAGTACTTTATGCAAAACACGCGATGATGATGTGTGGAGCTACGGTTGAAATTATACCGTCTATGATAGTACTGTTAGGGAAGCATTTCTCCAAATAAATTACGAAAAGTTTGATATTTTCCTATTCTGGAAAAAAGGAGGTCAGTGCCTTTTATTACATGGGAATCCTACGTGGTGCGTAAGCACCAACTTGGTCGCCTAACAACAGATCGGCCATCGCCAGAAGAACGTCCAGTGCCAGTGTTCAAAGCAAACTTTGCCAACCAAACGACACACCTGTTTTTCTTCTTAATGCACGTGAGCAATGTGTAATTATGGACTAGAACGAATCAAATTACATAACTACAACCGTATATCATCCCCCCCCCAAGTGAAAGTTCCGCGATCTTCGGCGCCAACAGTTTGATGTATTTAAAAGGGACAACAACACAAATGGTCTCTAAATTTTAGGCCAATATGTAATGTGGTTCATGAACTGTAAATTTATTTAATGTGATCTATGAACTTTAACCCAATTTGCAATATGGTATTTGGACTTTTAATTTGTTCAGTGTGAACCCTAAACTTTTGATACATGTTCAATTTAGTCTTTGCACTCTATCAAAATGTTCAACATTATCCATGAACTTGAATTTTAATCAAATGGCAACATTGAGCGTATTCATACGGTTCAGGGACTAAATTGAACATGTACCAAAAGTCCAGAGACCGCACTGAATAAATTAGAAGTTCAAGGATCACATTGCACGTTGGGTTAAAAGTTCACGGACCACATTGAACAAATTTAATGTTCATGGACCACATTACACATTGGGCTAAAACGAAGTAGTCCTCAACTTTCTCCCTGTGTACATCAAGCATTATCGAGTGGTTCTATATGATCTATCTCGCTTAGATGTTTGATTACGGCCTATCAAGTCAGGATAAATTTCGATACGCATATTTTACGGGCCATCCATTCGAGTTCATTTTAGTACTCTCATTGTACATGCAAGGTGCGTCATTTACGAGGTGAACGCACATACTGGTTGGTCCGTCGGTTTTGGTCGATCGACCGCGTAAGAAAAGTTGAATACCATGATGAATTGATGCTAAGGAAATCCTTTTTTTTTTTTTTTCTAATCGCAACCTTTTTACTGGACTGGACGAGACCTACTTCATCTACCAAATTTAATGGCAACGAATGGGGCGTCTTTAATATGTCCACTCTCCACTCTATACTCGCCCGTCGGATTTTGGGGACGGAATCAATTGTTTTTAGAGGGCACTTGTTGAGCAATCAAATGGAAGAAATTCGTCAAATTTCGCTACACCAACTCTCTTTTTTTTAGGTTTATATGCGATTAATCATCTGGAAATCGAAATATTTCTTATCAAAGATCTTCCTGAAACTGCCCCCCAAGGCGCTTATTGCCAAGACTTGTGGCGACGAAACTTTTAAAAACTAGATTGCAGCTCAATGGAGTCCAACGTTGCTCTGAAACTTTATTGTTGCTAGAGAAAAAATCATGTTGACTGTCGGAGTGCTAGAAGCGGGTCCGATTTGTAAGAGCCATGCCAACGAATACTTTCAAGTAGGGGCGAGCCACGAAAAATCAAAGAAATTAAAACTTCGTTTATTTCGCGAAAAGTGAAAGATTCGAAAAATATTTTCCTAAAAATGATTGCTTATTTTGCTTAAAATAATTAATAAATAAAAATTATTTTTATTTATCCTTATAATTTAAGTTTACACATAATTTTCTATTATTTATTTTTATAAACAATAAAAATGATTATTTTTAAAAATATTTTTCAAATTATATATTTTCGCGAAGCAAAATTGAGCCTAAGTCACGTAGGAATACGTGTCAGATGGACATCGCAACCTTTTCAACATGTACTACCTCAAGAGGGCAGAGTCGACCGGTGTTGAATAAATGTGCTTAGCTACTTCGTACTCCACTACGGTAGTCAAACTTAAATGTAGGAGTGGTCTTTTTGCCAGCTTTCATGTGGGGGCACGTCGAATCATAACACATACGCCGTACCAACAAAATTGGAGTTGAATCTTCTGCATTAATCGCCGGAGATCGATTCGGGAAATGTCAACCGCGGACGAACCCTAAGTAGCTTTTACGAACAGCTCATCCTATCTACTTGAAGACTCGAATTTGTTCATTTATAGGTGCGTTGTGGGTGATGTCCATGTGGTACAACGCACTGAACAGTTCAACTCTTGATAGGCATTATAAGCTACGCCTCTTCGTCGCTTGCACATACGCTTTCTTGTTCGAGCTATTTCTCGATTGCGATCTCCGCGATTAAATAGCCATGAACGTGACGGTCTCGACGCCACTCTTACGAAAATTGGGCGTGTCTTCTTTGGACTTCTCGAAGACGAGTTCTCCTCGTATGTTATGTTTTTAGGATCGGTTTTGAGCAGTAAGCAAAATCAATCCGAAAAGAAATATTAGAACAAAGGGAATTGACCCTCCACCAAATTTTGGAGATTAGGAACATTAGTCAACGTCGGTGTAATGACTGTGTACCTCATGCAGCGCCATGAATAGTGTTTGTTGTGCGAGTTGAGACACGGACTTAAGTTAGTACACAAGCAGAGAAAAGCAACTCCAAGCAATTCGATCGACCGACCGGCATTATGCGATGGATGGCACAATGTATCATGAAACAGTGATTTAGAGGATTGAATCCGCGTATTATGGCAGACGCTGAACGTTTCCTTGATGCGCATTTCGGTTCAAAACGAAAGCAACCGTAGTCTCGTCTCATTTCCATAATGGGATCGAACTTCTTGATAGAGCTTTCGAGTCTCGGCTTTAGTCTCGTGTCGAATGCGTGCTTGCGCAAGCTTTGGAGAGATGGGTCAGTATAGTATTCCTCTTAAAGCTCTTACATTCTACTTGTGGATAGAATTCCTATTTAACATTAAAACAACGGCTATAGCTTCTCTCCGTGGCCTCACCACGGTCTCGCATATCGTAACGTATAAATATACATAAATATTTGAAAATTTGTTATGATAGCTTGTACAGGAATCACGAATTTGGCTGATTTGTGGACCCAAGTTCGTCCGTCCAACCTCAAAGACTCTCTCATGTGTTGGAGTTGTCCATAAGTTGGTTGGCCTTCCATTTCGTTCTCTGAACTCTCGCATCGAGGAGTTGCAGCTCGGACTTAGCTTTTGTTCTCTAGTGGGACTAGCCAGACGTACGTAAGACGTGAAACTATTCACAACTCTCGTGCCATGCCCCTTCGGAGTCGCATGAAATTACAGTTTGTCTCGCTTTGGGGACTTAAAGAATCGGGGACTAGGGACATGACTTCGTGCTTTGTCACATCACCTTTCACCTAAAACTTGGAACCAAATTGCATCATGCACCTCGTCAAATAATACAAAGCAGTAAATGTTGTTGCCAGAGTTTACCATTAAACCATAAGATATATTTGCAATATGAAAGTCCAAAGAGAAGTCTATCACTATGATCAGTAATCAATGATAATCTAACTCGGGTACGAGGTGGCGGCAAAACTTTGCCTTTGCCATTGGGTCGGACCCAAAACGGCTTAATTCCTAACCGCTCGTGCTTGCGTCTTCGATGCTAGTCGGCCATTGCCCAGCTCATGTCGTTCTCGAAAATCCAATGACAGACCTCGATCTGTCCCGGACTTGACCCCAGCGTGAGGAAAGCGCCGTGGCTAGAGCTCCAAGCTGACGTGTCGAGATGGCAGATGGCGACGCCGTGGTTGATCTTGGTCTTGAGCTTCGGATCCAATATATCTGCTTCGTAGACCCGGACCTTCGGAACCGAATGACAGTAATAGAGCAAATAAGGAAACAGGCTCTGATGGCATGACACGGACTTGGTCACTCTACCGCCGTTGATCCCTTTGACTTGTCCGATTAGGATCTCGCGGTTCGACCCTTCAACGCTTTCCGTGGACCGAACCGCCACGTTGCGTCCTAGGATCGACGTGGCGAAGTCGATCATGTCCTCAATAGAGGACACACACTGCTTGGACTCGCCGCGGCTCGGCGCTCTCTCGCACTCGCCGAGCGCGTCCGCCATGATCTTCTCCATGGTGGAATTCTCTTCGGCGTGGAAGATTTGCTTGAGCTCGTCGAGCTTCGTGCTCGAGAAGGGTAACTTGGACGCGATGCTCCGAGGCAAAAACGACCTTCTAGGCATTTTGTCACGAATGTCGGGCATTGGCATCACCGTCCCCGTCTTCAGCATCGACTCCCTGAAGAATTTACCCGGCTCCACCCACCTGTTTACGTTCTTGCCATCCACGGCCGCAATTGCGTCGACCGTGGTGGACGATGTTGTTCTGTTCGTGTAGCTAGAGAAGGTGGCGACCGCATTCTTACCATAGGCCTTGAAGGTGTTGTTGACGCCGTAGACCTTGAACCCTACGGCCTGCTCTGGAGCTCCTCCGCCATACCCGGTGAACTTATCGGTCCCCTCGTTGAAAGATTTGCCGTAGTTGGCGAAGTTGACCTCCGCCTGGTTCGAGCCCTTGGCGTACGAGGTGAACGAGTCGTCGCCCGAGTTGGCTCTCTCCCGGTACGTCTTGAAGCTCTCGACCACACCGTTGCCGCCATTGTCGTAGCTCTTGAAGTTGTTCTGGGGATTGTTCCCATCGACGCCGTAACTGGTGAAGCTGTTGTTCGCGCCATCAACGCCTTGGCTGTAGCCACTAAACCCGGACCCCACGTGGTTGGAATCAGTTGCGTAGGCCGTGAACTCGTTTGGAGCTCTGTTTCCGCCCTTGCCGTACGTGGCGAACGTCTCGTCCCCCGCATTGGTCGCCTCAGTGTAACCGGAGAAGGAATGCGATCGTCCTTCCCCGCTGGAACCGTAGTTGTTGAATTTGAGATTGGCTATGTTGACGTCTTTGTTGTACTCGACGAATTCGCCGTGGCCACCGGTGGAGCCGGCTCCATAGCTGTTGAAGCTCTGGTCTGCCACGTTTCCTTCAGCTCCGTAGATGGAGAACTCGTCGCGGTGAATTGTCGAGCCGCGGCTGTACCGGCGGAACGAGCTGACGGGCAGATTCTGGTCGACGGCGTAGCCCTTGAACGAGTCGCGCCCGCCGACCCGGTTGGCGCCGTAGGTGGTGAAGTTCTTGTTGGAGTATGTGGCGAAGTCGGAGTCCCGGTCGTGCCACTCCCGGGTGGCTGATGGCAGCTCCGGGAAGCAAAGCAGCCCCGCGGCGGCGCAGAAGGACGGGAGGTGGGCGGAGATGGCGCCCCGGGCGGCGAGCTTGGCGAACGCCACCGCGTCCGCAGCGGTCAGGGGCGAAGCCTTGGACAGGAGGAAGGGCGGTTTGGGGAGGTCATTGGCGACGTGCCGGTTCCAGTAGCGGACGAGGTACGCCTTGGGAGTGAAGGGACTGGCATCGGCGGCTGGGGCGGCGGAAGCAACCTGCATTGGGCGAGCTTGGCTCGCGCTGAAAAACGAAAGCAGGAGGAGGAGGAGGAGGAGGAGGAGGGGAGACATGGCGTCTGAGCTTGAAATCAGGGACTGGGTCAGAGAGTTGGTGGTTTTGTTGGGTTATTTCAGCCCTTGTAAATATTTATTTATAAGTGGGAGAGATGTTATAAGGTGGGGAATCTTGGGATATCTTCTGTAGCTATAAAGATTATTCATATATATATATATATTAATTTCTTTGGATATCGGTAATTTGCCAGGATTTTGCTATTATATGTCGTGGTTTATTTCGTTCGTTCTATATTTGCTTTCCTAGTATGAACTTTTATTCGGATTGCGTGTGTTTCTTAAGCCTTGATCATGAAGTTTGCCTTATTTGGATTGCTTCACTTATTTTAATGTTCTCCCACAAATCCGTTCTAACAGCAATTGTAAAGAAATTCAAATTTATCTCCCAAACTTTTCAGTCCCCCCACGTTGTTCCGAGATGGGAGATCCGGAGCGTGAAAGGAAGCTTTAATGGAGCGCCCAAGATATGGAATCCTGACCCCATCTCAAATGAGTCAAATCCACTTCACATAATGACATGAGCTGGCCTCTAAACTTTGACTTAATATTTAATGTGATCTATGAACTTTTGATTTGGGCAATGTGGTCTTTCAACTTTAGCCCAATGTGAATATATTTTCAAACTTTTGATTTGTTCAATATAGTCCCCGAACTATGTTGTCGTTTCATTAATTCAAAAATATGGATAATATTATACATTTTCCTATAGTCCATGGATTAAATTGAATATTTATTAAAAATTTAAGGATAAACAAATCCAAACTTAAGGACCACATCGAATAAATTATATTGAGTTAAAGTTCAGGAATCACGTTGAATCAATTAACGTTAATGGATCACATCACATGTTAGGTTAAATTTTAATAATCATTTGTGTCAATTTTTTTTAATGGGTTTTGCCCCCTTGAAAAGCTACACAGAAGTAGAACAAAGGCTGCCGATCTGATGC
The DNA here is from genome assembly GCA_029784005.1 of Lenwebbia sp. NSW1173648. Classification (NCBI taxonomy): domain Eukaryota; kingdom Viridiplantae; phylum Streptophyta; class Magnoliopsida; order Myrtales; family Myrtaceae; genus Lenwebbia; species Lenwebbia sp. NSW1173648. Next base: position 8,539,381 of record JARCGZ010000011.1, read on the forward strand.
CCAGTTTGTAGGATTTCGAAGCTTCGACCCCCCTCTGTTCATTCCCCTCTCTCTCTCTCTCTCTCTCTCGGTGAAGACGACAACTCCCACCTCCCACTTCCATGGATGGGCGCGTTTCGGCCCACGTGGCCTCGTCTTATTGGCTGGAGCGTCGCTCTTAATGCAGATGCGTCAAGCCAACGCGCTTAGCCGCTAATGCTTTTGTTTCCATGCAACGGCCAAAGTTTGAGTCACAAAACGCTTTTTGGTGATCCTTCTCTTTCACGCCGTGCATTATTTGGAACGAAAAGGACGGAACCTCCTAGTAAAGAACAGTGAGGGAGCTCGTGAAAGCCTGGCGATCTTCGTATCATTCATTCCCATGCAATTTATCAATGCTAAGTACAGGAATCGGCTCCGACCAAAAATAAAAATAAAAAATAGTATAGGAATCGGCATTTGGCATAACCATCGACTCTTTCTCGCATCCCGCATCTAGAACGATGGGTATACCGTACTGTAACTCTCGACATAGAGAACCCGACATTCGAATTTGCCTAGATAACAAAATTCAATAGTGTTCTGGTTCGATCACGGCGTGTAATCTGTTTCGGTATCACACGAAGTCACAGCTAAACATCATCATTCTCCAACGACAAAGTATAAAATCAACGAGCAACTTAAGAGTCGAGCAAACCGCACGTAGACTGATGTTCCTAACTTACAAGTTTTCATGTATTTGCTCTGGAAAATTATCTAAAAAGTCTTCAAACTTATTATACTTTTTCTAATTCAGTCTTAAACCTTTTAATTTTGCCAAATGAGTCCTAAACGTTTTCACGTTTTTTCAATTGAGTCCATTCAATTAAGTTTGACTTATGTCTACACTAGCGAATTTTATGACAAAATTGGCAAAAATTGAAGAGGTTTAGAACTTCCAAAGATCCTGGAATTATTGCTGCACGGGTCAACGAACCGTGGATCATAAAAGGAGGAAAAAATGTGGGGTCCGCCCCGGGTGTTTGGTGATTTCTTCGTCTTGTCCCTTCATTCAATTGTCAAATGTGCTTCCAGTTCATCGTGGCCACATGGGTCGATCGAGTCAGTGGTTCTGGGCAATTCAAGCTGGCCCAGGGGTTGCTCTTATATCGCTGACAACATGAATTTGGGACATTCATATGGACGAGCCTTTTCCGCTCTCTCTTTGATCGTCGGAGACCCCGCTGTTTGGTCATCACGACCGGCTATCCGAACCTCGTCTCGGCTAATCTCTACGGTTGATGCAAAACGTTACTTTGAGTAGAAAATGTTGTGGTTCGAATCTGAATCACCGAATCTAAAATCAAAAGGACTTGACCAATGAGTTAAGCCTTTGAGGAGGCCATTCGGTTAATTTCCACCATGCTATCAAACTTCGATCGTAAATGCTTATCGAAAAAAAAAAAAAAACAGAACGGAACTTCAGTAAGTAGATCACTTGATGCATATATTGGCAATAGGAGGGACAAGTGTCGAAAAAGTGTTAAACCTATTACATTGGTGCCAATTCAGTCCTAAACCTTTTGCATTGATGCCAATTCAGTCCTAAACCTTTTATATTCTCAATTGGCACAAATACAAAAGGTTTAGGACTGAATTGGCACAAATGCAAAAAGTTTATGACTGAATTGATACCAATAAAAGGATTAGTGCTGAATTGGCACAAATGCAAAAGGTTTAGGACTGAATTGGCACAAAAAAAAGTTTAGGACCGAATTGGCACCAATGCAATAAGTTAAGGACTTTTTCGACACTTTTCCTGACAATAGGGGCTAATAACTGATAGTAATTGTTAGGGGGTAAGCAAGATAGACCGACCGGACCGGATCGGACCGAACCGAACCGAACCGAACCGATGGGTTTCGTCCGGTTCTGGAGGTCATCGATTAGGTCCATGATTCCTCAAGGTGGAACCGGTGTCCGGGCGGTCTGATTCCCAGTTCTAGGGAGTAACTGGACCGATGGACTGCCCACCCAAATCGACAAATTTTTAATTTTCCTTTTAAATACAAAACTTAATTCTGAGTCGGAATTAAGCAATTTCACATTTCTTCCTTTGTCCGAGTCCATGATCTTCCCTCGTTGTAGCTGCTCTGCTCACACCCATCCAAAACCCTAACCCTTGATGCTTTACCCACAGAACTATGATGAGTCAGAAAGACATTTCGTATAGATGCGGGCCCCGCTATCAAGACCTTTGTTCCTTTTACCACAGAAATATGAAGGAACTTGAATATGCAAGCTCTGATTCATAACTCCCACTTCCACGTTTAGAGGTGTTGTCATTAGTTTCTTCTGTTTCCTCTGTCCATCTTCAATGCTATTGGTGCATATAGTGGCAGAAAATGAAAAAGACAATGCTTTCCATCTCTGGGCAATTAGAAAACAGTTTTACCTTTTACCGGTTCTTTCAAAGTGAGCCAAATACAGTTCTTTACCTTTTATTTTCCTTTTACCGATTCTATTGAACCGCTCAGGCACCGGTCCGATCCTCAATTTCGAAAATTGAGAATCTGGGCCATTGGTTCAGTCTCCGGTTCCAGAGGGAACCAGACCATGCTCACCCCTAGTAACCGCGACGGGAAAAAAATATGTAGTCTTTGTTAAAAGCAGATAAAGAACATACAATTTAACGAGGTTCGGCAATAGGCCTGCGGCCTTGGTCAAACACCTCACCCTCTCTCTTTTTTTTCTTTTCTTCTTCGTTATTTCATAAGTATGTACAGACCCATAGATATACAATCTGACAGACTTCTTCTACAAGTCAAGTCTCTACAAATTAGAAAAAAGAATCATTTACAAATCAAGAGGAAAAATAAAATCCCTACAAATTAGGGGATTACTGTTGGAGTTGGCGAATACTTTGAGGACCCTTGTTTCTCATACCGGGCACTCCCACGTGAGCTTAGGGAAACTGAAGTAGGAACAGACGACATGTGACTTTTGCGCACGGAATGTGGGGTTCGGGGGCAGCGCCCCCGAAATAACAATGGGTTTATGCTTGTATTAAAGTTGGCCCGTTTGTTATGGGATCAAAGGGTTTCGGATAGGCTTGGGTTTTGGACCCAATTTTTAAGTCCAATAAATTGTACTCGTATGAGAGATCATTGTAACGAGTGGTTGTGGTGAAAACCTAAAATATAGTGAGATCCCTTTGTAGGACGTAACCCTATTTCTGGGGTGAACCTGAGTAAACTCGTGCGTCATTCTTTTCTATTCTTTGTGATTGTTCTGATTCGGTTTAGAATAAAATCCCATCAATTACAGCTCGCGCCAACAGTCTTGATATAGCCCTCTTCCTTAGTTACCAAATTATGCTGATGTTAGACATGGAAAAATCTGCAAAAATGATGAGAAGTAGCCCTTTGCTTAAGATTCAATAAGAAAAATTAGCAAGTGAGGTCGATCAGCGAGGTGCTTAATCTCTCATAATTCCATTTGTTTTTATGTCAAGGCGTGGATGGATGGTAGAGATATAAGATGGAAAAATAAAAGAAGAAGAAAAATCCGACCACGGTATGGTTACAGTTTACGAATTTGAGACATGGAGTCGTGTTAAGTTCTGGAAAGAGACTAATATCATAGTAAACAAACTTTTTCACATGCACGCCACATTAATTACAGATACTAGATCAGATTTATTCAAACACTTGACATTTACTAACGATAACGACATTTACATATATACACGACTATGGTCGTGGATATTAAAAAGCAGATAGCATATAAGATGATACTTTTAAGCACATGATGGCTTGGGATTGAGCTAGCGGCCCATTTCTCTCGGTCTCTAGGTCCAACCCTTGTATTATTCAATCTGACCCACACTTCATTTTTTTTTCATTACCAATTGGCCCCTGTCCAGACCGCATAATCCCCATAGATCCAGTGGCAGGCCTCGATCCGACCCGGGCCCGACCCGAGCTCAAGGAACGCCTCGTTGTTTGGACTCCAAGCCGACGTGTCCATATGACAGGCGGCAACGCCGTGGTTGATCTTGGCCTTGGACACGGGATCCAGTATCTCCGCTTCGTAAATCCGGAGTGTCGGAATTGCATGACAGTAATAGATCATGTAAGGAAAAACACTCTCGTGGCATGCCACGGGCGCACTCGATTTACTCCCGTCCATCCTTTTCACTCGTCCGATCAAGATATCACGCTTCGACCCTCCGACGCCTTCCGTGGATCGAAGCTTGATGTCGTGGCCTAGTATTGAGGTGGCGAAGTCGATCATGTCCTCAATAGAGCTAACGCATCGCTTGGTCTCACCTTGGATCGGCGCTTTCTCGCACGAGCTGAGCGTGCTTACCATGATCTTCTCCATGTTGGAATCGTCGCTAGCATGGAAGATTTGCTTCAGCTTGGCGAGCTTCGAGGTTGAGAACGGTAATCCGGAGGCAATACCACGTGGCAAAAAGGACCTTTTGGGCGTTTTGACAAGCAGATCTGGCATCCTAACCACATTCCCACTCCTCAGCATCGATTCCCGAAAGAATTTGCCAGGCTCCACGCCCCTGTTCACGTTCATGCCACCTGCCAATGTTGTGGGACCATAATTGAGAATGTAGCCAACTGGATAGGATGATAAGGCTGGGAAGCAGAGTAGTTGTGCTGCCTTGCAGAAAGATAGGAAGTGATCGGAGATGGCCTCTTTAGCCACGAGCTGGGCAAAAAGGGTCGTTTCTGCAGCAGTTAAGGGTGAAACTTTGGATGTGAGCAGTGGTGGTATGGCGAGGGTGTTGGTGATTTGTTCGTTCCAGTAACGGAGAAGGTATTCTTTGGGAGGGATAGAGTTGGCATCGCCGGCGAGGGAGTTGGCGTCGGTGGTGGTTCCAGCGGTGGTGGAAACAACCTGTAGCGGGACAAAACAGAAAATCAGTGAGTGACTGGAAAGTTAGCATGATGCGACGGACCTAAGATACTTCACCCAGTTTAACAAGATGTCGTAACCCAAAAATACACTTTACAACTCAGTTATGAGACAAACAAGGCTGCATCACAACCGCAGTACGATGCCAAACAGACTTGGTCAAATATCCTCGCACTTTATACATGGGACATGGATGAAACTGTAATGAACGTGCAAATGGTTGCAAAACAAGAAGTTATACCCACGAGATAACAAGAATGAAATCAACTTTTACGAATAAAATAGATAGCATGACAAATATTCCCGACAAATCCTTAACTTATGCCCCTAGTCTGAATGATTTACAACCCATTTTTTTTTCTTTGTCAGTGCTTTACGTCTGGCTTAGCTGACACAATGTTTTAGAAACAAGCGTACACACGAACCTCCCATATATTCAAGCATAATATTTGTCTTTTCACTCCATGGTCCGTGTTTCGCATGTCTCTGTTAACATATATAGGAACACAAACAAGATCGACGGAGCATGAGTGTTAATGCATGCGAACATCGAAAATAGGATGAGCAGTGGTTATGGTGTGTGGAAGGGGAGGGAAGAGAGCTTGAGAAAACTAACATGGAGTGAAAACAGCAGGATAAGGAAGAGGGAGAAGAGAGACATTTTGCTGAAACTGATCTTGCTCATTTCTTTAGGGAGAGGGAATGCCGATAATGTTGGAGGGTTCGCTCGATCGAGCATGAAATTTATAGGACTGATGGTAGAGAGGGAGAGAGAGAGAGATTCCTCTTGGACAAATGGATAAAACGAAAGAAACAAAACTTATAATGTTATTTGAGAAAGAGAGAGAGAGAGAGAGATTCCTCTAGGACAAATGGATAAAGCGAAAGAAACAAAACTTATAATGTTATTTCGACTTGCAGTGAATTAGGGTTTCATATCAAGCGTTCTCTGCCAAGCGAAAGAAATAAAAGATAATAGTTTTTCTAGTTCAACTTGCAATTAATAAGTATTATATTCCTTCTGATTATCAGACAAATCTATAACACCAATCAGTAGTTGATGGTCTTTTATTAATGATAACGGGGTCTTCGCGACTCTCTAAGAAATCAATTAATTTTTACTAGACGTGGCACTTTCATTAACCCAAACACATCGAGTAATTACTGTTGATACACAGGCTTAAACTGGCACAAATGCGGTGATTTGAACCTAAGGCTCGAGTGAGGAATATAATTGCGGTTATCAACTTAAGCAATCCCTTGACTATATATATATATTTATAAAAATGGGTCACGATTTCCTCATGCACAATCTGCTGATTGGTTAATTACATAAATGGATATCAGCCATATTTAATGGATGATATCAATAACTTGTCACCTACTAATTAGAAGCATGATATAAAGGAAAATATTAGAGAAAAATAAGATGGAGTTTGGGGACTCCTAAGTTCAAAAATTAAGTTGGTGTGTGGGGAACTCCTAAGTTCTAAACAATAGAGAGAATGAGATCGGATTTGTATTGGATTCTATCATCACGAGAAATCTGTACGACGTTTACGCACAAAACAAAGGAAGGTGATGGAAAAGCCCACGTAATTGATGAAAGGATGTAATAGAATAGGGAAAAAAAAAACACTTAAGAATTAGCTAGAAACAAAAACTACTTAGGTAGTTCGTTATATTAATCAACTCGATAAAAACTTGATTAAAGAAAAGCATCCATCCATGCCTCAGACGGGACAGGGTCATGGTCACGATAAGCCATTTAATATGCCAATATCGTAAAGGACAACTCTTCCCTAATAATGTGATCAATTAGGATCAGATATTTTTATGTATACCTCAGATTGGACATGCCTTGGTTATTTAATCAAGTTGTGCAGTAATCTGATAAATTCTCCAGATGGAAAACTGTGATTTCACATGTAGAAGTGATTAGGGCTAGGACTGTGTAACTGGCTAGCTAGTCATGAATTAGGGTTAAAAGTCATTATGATAAGGTGCCATTATGAGTAACCTAACCATAATCACTTCTAGTAGAAGAAAAATGAAATCCCTAGGATGTGTACTAACTTTCCAGGGATTAGGAAAGGAAAGGACTAATTGGTTTATTTACAAAATGGAACTACATCAGAGAATATGTAAAACCCACATTTTCTATCATACGATGGTTTTTGGTGGAAACAAGTAACCATATGATAGGAAACATCTCCCTATGTGGTTCGTGGCTCCCATGAAGAACCCTAAGCTGATTTCTTCATAGTCAAAAATTGAGAAAAGTATAAAAAAAGTCCTAAATGTATTGCATCAATACAAATTCAGTCCTAAACTTTTCAATTGTGCTAATTTAGTCCTAAACCTTTTGTATTTGTGCCAATTGAGTCAATCCAGAAAATTTTAGTCGAAAATTGCCGATGTGGACAATTTTTTATATTTTTATATTTTAAATAATTTTTTGGCTTTTCTCTTCTTCATTTTCTTTTCTTTACTCTATTTTTTTTTTATTGAGAGCCGATGAGGGATGCAACACCCTTGCCAGATTTGGGCCAGGCAAGGGCATCGCTGCCCTTGCCTAGACCCTATGAGGGCGGCGATGCCCTCACCCAGTGCTGGCAAGGGTAGCCAGCCCTCAATAAAAAAAAAATTGAAAAGAAAAAGAAAAACCAAAAGAGAATATAAAAAATAAATAATTATTGGAAAAAACGTTCACGTCAGTGCCGGCCTGCCACGTAGGACGGCCAGCGTCCACGTCAACGATTTTCGCCTAAAATTAGCCGGAAGGACTCAATTGGCACAAATGTAAAAGGTTTAGAACTAAATTTGCACACTTAAAAGGTTTACGACTGAAAAGGCACAAACGTAATAGGTTTAGGACCTTTTGGACATTTTTCCTCTAAATGTTTTTACTAGAACTCTCCATTTGCAGATAGCCTGTCCACCCAATTCACCATGACTTCTCAATCAAAGCCTAAGAACTTTTATCCAAACCCGCCAACACTTCGAAAACAATTAGATCTTCATCGTAAAATCATCTTGACCTAGTGAGCTGGACAAAATAAGAAACAATTTGCCTATTGCAAGTCTAGAGATTTTTAATTCAGAAATTAGAGGTGACTTGTTTGGATTCTAATAACTGCGTGCAAGCTGCTTTAGTCAGGACACCACCTGCGCAGACCACTCGCATTATTCGTGAGGCTTGCAGGGTGTTCCATAAGCCTCTTGGGGCGCGAATGATAACCAATTTGTTCCTAGGAACAAATTGTGATCAGAGATAGATTTTTCTATTTCTTTTCCTCAGATAAGTTTCTAAGCAGAGAAACGCGTTTGATAACGACACAAAATTTATGTTCACTGAACAGAAATTTATTTGATAATAATATAAAATTTCTATGGTTGTGATGGAAACTAGGGTTGCCACGAGAGGCACTGTTACTGTTACAGAGACAAACGTTCGATAGTGGTGGTGAGTAGAGGGGTCAAATGGGTGGGTTAGGTTGAAAATGGTCCGATCCATATTGAACCATTTAACCCATTTTGACCCATTTTCATTCAATAAAAATCTAACGACTATACCCGACCCGATCCATAATGCTAAAACACTTCCTTATTTAATCCAATTAATAAAAATTGTATCTTATAATAATAATAATTATTTTTTTTATGTTCGCCGGATTTCTTTCTTTCTCCACCGGCTACCGGGCTTCGGCCGGCGACCGGCGGCTAGGGACTGACGACAAAAAGACTTATTTCTGGGCTAAAAATTTATCCCGAAAATAGAATAATAAAATTACGTTAGCAAATGGATTTATGTTCCAAACCTGTTTCAGGGAACAGAAAAATAGAAAAACAGATAAATATAATGATTTTCTTGCGCGCCCACGGTAACCGAGGCTCTATGCTCATGCCTTCGGCTCGTAGATAGAACCTGGATTTATCGGTGCAGAGTCCACAAACTTTATGGACCACATGGAGAAAGGCGGTCCACCCCGGTTCTGTACGATTTCTTCAATTGGACTGGACATCTTCTCTGTTAACCTCTGTTCATGCTGGCCACATGGGTCGATCACTGCGCAGCCAGATAAATGCTCATCCAAGAAACCGAGTACATCGTAAGTGGCCCATTCAGCGATGCAGCCCAAGGGCTGCTCTAATCTTGGCCCACAACAAAGTCTTGGCAGTAATGTGATGCCAGAAAGATCCCGTCCGTTGCCGCAGCAATTTTTAAATAATCATATGCCGTTCATTATTCCATCGTGATAAAATTTTTGGAGAATATCGGGAAAAGGTAAAAGTATAGCTATAAACATAGAGATTTCTCAATCATACGACTAACCGTGTCACTCCATATAAAGAAGAAAATATACAATACGGGAATTTATCGTACTCGAAATGTTAAACCCCTTTCGAGTAATGTTACATGTCTTCTCGTAAATATGCGACACTTCAGTCGTAGCACTTCATGATTTTGGATATTGCAAATCGTCTATGTTACTCCACATGAAGAAGAACATCTTCATTATCGTATTAGAAGTGTCGTTGTTTTATCAGGTAAGTTTGGTTTTTACATTTTTATCACATAAGAACCAATCATATGGAATCCTTAGCATTAGAAGTCTATTCTCATATCATGGGTTCTTATTGATTTTTTTTTTCCAATGACAAGCGCTTAAAAAAAAGAAAAAGAAAAATAAAATAAAAGCAATAATAAAATGATATCTACATTTATGATAAATTCATATAAGACATGCAAAATTTATATAATTGAGAAGGTGCAAACAAAAGATAAAATGAGAAAAGTTTGGAAAGGAAATTCAAAAGAGGAAAAGTGAGATCAAGCGACGTTAATGCGATAATTCATCAGTTTTCGCCGTTGAATAAAGTGAGATCGATAAGAGAGGTCCTTCCCCCAATATCCATTAATCTCTTGTCAAGGCGACAATCGTAGAAATCTAAGATGGAAAAATAAATTTAAAAAAGAAGAAAAATCTGACCATGATATAACACGTTATGTTCTGGAAAGAGATGAATATTATAGTATACAGACTTTTTCACATGCACTCCACTGTTGGAACCAAAAAACAAAGAAGGGTGACTCTCGGATATACGAAACGAGGCACAAAATGGATGGAGAAAGTATTCTTATTGGAATCAACTTCGGATGGGATACAATATGAAGCTCACTAGGAGTTCTATGGCTTCTCACTTATGGATACATGAACAACCCTCATGTATTTATAGCTTACACAATCCCTTGTGAACACAACATTCAATAAACCAAAAAGAAGGTCAAAAAACTACAACACAAATGCAACCATGCCTAACACAAAGTCTAAAGATTACAACATGTGGTAACATGCCTAACAAACATACCTAACAACATGCCTAACAAACAGGCCTAACAAACATGCCTAACAAAAAAGACATAAAAATTATGTAGCTTGGAAATCAAGTTTATTAGCATTTCTTCAGCCTCCCTTAAAATTGATTTCCATAGTCAGCAATACCAAGTATCTTCTTTAATTTTTCGAATGAATCCGCCTTCAATGGTTTTGTCAAGATATCTGCAATCTGGTCTTCGGACCTACAGAAATCAAGTTCAATCTCGCCATCTTTGACTCGCTCACGAATGTAGTGATACTTGATATCGATGTGCTTGCTCCTGCCATGAAATACAGGATTCTTGGCTAATGCAATAGCCGACTTATTGTCACACATCATTTTGGTAGGACCTGCTTGTTCATGCATCAATTCACTCATCATCCTTTGAAGCCATATCGCTTGACACGCTGCTGTAGCTAACGCCATATATTCTGCCTCAGCTGTCGAGAGTGCAACAACTTGTTGCTTTTTCGAGGACCAAGAAATTATTCCCGATCCGAGAAAGAAAGCATATCCAGAAGTACTCTTTCGAGTCTCAGTATCGCCAGCCCAATCACTGTCTGTGTAACCCACTAGACTAAAATTGTCAGTACAAGAATATAGAATTCCATGGTCACGAGTTCCACTGACATACCGTAAAATTCCTTTTGCTGCCTGCAAATGTGATTGGTATGGTTTTTCCATGAACCTGCTAATAATTCCCACTCCATATGTAATATCTGGTCTAGTAGAGGCCAAATATCTCAAACTACCATCGATACTTTTGAAATAAGTGGGATTTACCAGTTCACCGGTTCCTTCTTTCTTCAACTCCAACCGTTCTACTACGGGAGTCCGAATTGGTTTGAGCGATTCCATTTGATGAATCCTCCAACGGTTTTGAGCTGCAAGCGCTAAGATCATCCGAATGGAATCCATCCGGGCCACTGGTGCAAATACTTCAAAATAATCAATACCTGGCTTTTGCTTGTAGCCTTTTACAACCAGTCTGGCTTTGTAACGGTCCACCTGACCATCGGGTTTGTACTTCGTCTTGTACACCCACTTGACACCAATGGGTTTCTTACCGGGTGGTAAAGAAGTTAGTTCCCAGGTGTTATTCTTCTCAATGGAGTGAATTTCTTCATCCATTGCTTGAATCCATTTCTCATCTACAGCTGCTTCATCATAGGTTACAGGGTCACATTCAGCAAATAAACAAAAGTTTACCAGTGTTTCATCAGTGATTCCGTTACTCTCACTGTCACCGTATCTTGTGACCATATAATCCCTGAATTTTGCTGGCGTCTCCCTCAGTCGTTGTGAACGACGTAGTTGTGGTTCTGAAGCTGCTGTTGGTGAGGATGTACCACCAGTTGAAGATGATGATGAAGATGGACCACTATTTGAAGATGATGAAGGTGTTTCTGTCTCACCCACCAGCGGTTCATCTTCGATGGTAATGCTTTTTTGGTCACCCTTCTGGTTCCAGTCCCAGGCTTCATCTTCAAAAAACTGGACATCCCTGCTGATGATTACCTTGTCAGTGACTGGGTTATATAGCTTATAACCTTTAGTTGTATCACTGTAGCCAATGAAGATGCATTTCTCGCTTTTGTCATCCAGCTTCTTCCTCCGTTCATCAGGTATATGGGGATATGCCACGCACCCAAATACTCGTAGGAACGAAACATCTGGCTTGTTGCCGCTCCAAGCCTCTTCTGGAGTTCTTCCAAGAACACTCCTTGTTGGACACCTGTTTAGTACAAATACAGCACATGCAACAGCTTCTGCCCAAAATTTCTTGGGCAAATTTTTTGCTTTCAACATACTTCTTGCCATTTCAAAGATTGTCCTGTTCTTTCTTTCTGCTATACCATTTTGTTGAGGGGTATAGCTGGCAGTCAACTGACGTTTTACTCCATGAATTTTACAATATTTGTCAAATTCATTTGAGGTAAATTCTCCCCCTCTATCCGATCTCAACATCTTTAGATTAAAGCCACTATGTTTTTCAACATAGACTTTAAATTCTTTGAACTTGCCAAAAGCTTCAGATTTTTCTCTCAAGAAATATACCCAAGTTTTTCTGGTAAAATCATCCACAAAAATTAGCATGTACCTTTTTTGTCCGAATGATTCAACCTCAACAGGACCACATATGTCTGTATGTACCAGCTCCAAAGGCTGCTTTGCTCTTTTGGCTTTCCCAACTGGAAATGATTCTCGATGTTGCTTTCCAACGAGACATCCTTTGCATGAGTGATCTGGACTGTCAATTAAAGGCATACCGGTCACCATCTTTTTCTGGACTAGTAATTTTAGTCCACGAAAATTTAAATGCCCAAATCGAAGATGCCACAGCCAGTTGTTGTCTTTCATCATTGCTTGAAAACTCAAGAGATTCTTCGTCTGCAGAGTCATGGGGAACATCTGGTTCTTCGTCATCTGTACCGTCGTGATCAATTTGTTGTTGACACCTCTGATGGTGCAAACTCCATTTTCAATGTGAACTTTGTGGCCTTTTTCGGAAAGTTGCCCAACACTTAGCAAATTCCAAAAAAGTCCTGGCACAAAGTAAACATCTGCAATAGCTACATTAGTACCATCTTTTGACTTGATATTAATGTTACCTTTGCCCATCACGGGAATTTTTGATTTATTCCCGAAGTTGACTTCACCACGACTCGTTTAATCCAAATGCGAGAATAATTCTTTTCGGCCGGTCATGTGATTGCTGCACCCAGTATCTAGGTACCATGTGTTGGTATCTACGATACTTGAGTCATCCTTCGTACATGCTAGTACCATGTACTCTTCAGCATCGGTGGCATGTGCGTGCTCCGCCTGCTCGTATGTCGCCTTTGCATGGCATTCGGATTTGTAATGTCCGAATTTGTTACATTTAAAACACTTGACTTTTGATTTATCACGTGTTTTAAATTTTCCGGTGAAATTTGGATTTCCACCTCTACCTCGGCCTCCTCCGTGACTTCGACCACCTTGATAGCCTCCTCGATTTGATGGGGCGACCCGACTTTGCAATGCTTGCTCGGGAACTGAACCAATAGACTTTTGATTCATTCTTTGCTCATGTGAGCACAATGAACCCATCAACCGCTCCAATGTTAATGTTGACACATCTTGCCCTTCCTCGATCGCGGCGACGACGTAGTCAAATCTTTCGGTCAAAGACCTCAAGATTTTTTCTACGACACGTACATCATGGAGTTCTTCACCATTAACCCTCAATTGGTTAACGATGGTTTGAGCACGATCAAAATATGCTGAGATTGGTTCAGAGTCATTCATGCGTAAAGACTCAAAATTACCTCGAAGTGTTTGTAGCCGCACCCGCCGGACACGATCGTCGCCTTTGTAGGATTTTTGTAGAATATCCCACGCTGCTTTTGCGGTCTCCGAACACGATACTTTTTCAAATATCGTTTCCTCCACGGCTTGAAAAATCGCATATAATGCTTTCTGATCTTTCTTCCGGGACTCCACCAGAAATTCTTTCTCCTCCTTTCTTAAAGCCTCGAATGCTACGGCATCGGCCACTTCGTTGTAGCCATTTTCAACCAGATTCCACAAATCTTGCGATTTGAAAAGAACCTTCATCTGGACGGACCAGTTGTTGAAATTCTTTCCGTTCAGCTTTGGAAGCTGCATTTGAACGGAACTAGTGGATGCCATTTCTAGCTCTGATACCAAATGTTGGAACCAAAAAACAAAGAAGGGTGACTCTCGGATATACGAAACGAGGCACAAAATGGATGGAGAAAGTATTCTTATTGGAATCAACTTCGGATGGGATACAATATGAAGCTCACTAGGAGTTCTATGGCTTCTCACTTATGGATACATGAACAACCCTCATGTATTTATAGCTTACACAATCCCTTGTGAACACAACATTCAATAAACCAAAAAGAAGGTCAAAAAACTACAACACAAATGCAACCATGCCTAACACAAAGTCTAAAGATTACAACATGTGGTAACATGCCTAACAAACATACCTAACAACATGCCTAACAAACATGCCTAACAAACATGCCTAACAAAAAAGACATAAAAATTATGTAGCTTGGAAATCAAGTTTATTAGCATTTCTTCATCCACAATAATTAAAGTTACTAGATGCGAGCTATTCAAAGACTTGACATTTACTAACCATAGCGACATTTACATATATACACGACTATGGTCGTGGATATTAGAAAGGAGATACCATATTAGATAGTACTTTGAAGCAAATGATGACTCGGGATGGCGCTAGCGGCTAATTTCTCTCGATCTCTAGGTCCAACCTACGTTATTCAATGTGGCCCACACTTCATTTTTTTTCCCATTACAGATTGGCTCCTGTCCAGACTGCATAATCCCCATAGATCCAGTGGCAGGCCTCGATCCGACCAGGGCCCGACCCGAGCGCACGGAACGCCTCGTGATTTGGGCTCCAGGCCGACGTGTCCATATGACAGGCGGCGACGCCGTGGTTGATCTTGGCCTTGGACACGGGATCCAGTATATCCGCCTCGTAAATATGGAGTGTCGGAACCGCATGGCAATTATAAACCATGTAAGGAAATAGACTGTCGTGGCATGCCACGGGCGCACCCGATCGACTCCCGTCAATCCTTCTCACTCCTCCGATCAAGATCTCGCTCTTCGACCCTCCAGCACCCTCCGTGGAATGAAGCTTGATGTCGTGGCCTAGTATTGATGTGGCGAAGTCGATCATGTCCTCAACAGAGCTAACACATCGCTTGGTCTCACCTTGGATCGGTGCTTTCTCGCACAGGCCGAGCGTGCGTACCATGATCTTCTCCAGAGTGGAATCGTCCCCAGCATGGAAGATTTGCTTCAGCTCGGCAAGCTTCGAGGTCGAGAACGGTAATCCGGAGGAAATGCTGCGCGGCAAAAACGACCTTTTGGGAGTTTTGAAACGAAGATCCGGCAACTGGATCACATTCCCACTCCTCAGCATCGATTCCCGAAAGAATTTGCCAGGCTCCACGCCTTTGTTCCCGTTCATACCACCTGCCAGCGTTGTGGCACCATTAACGAAATCGTAGAAAAATCGATCGTCCTTGCCAAGTTGATAGGATGATAAGTCCGGGAAGCAGAGCAGTTGTGCTGCCTTGCAGAACGATCGGAGGTGGTCGGAGATAGCATCTTTAGCCGCGAGCTGGGCGAAAAGGGTCGTTTCTGCAGTAGTTAAGGGTGAAACTTTGGATGTGAGCAGTGGTGGTATGGCGAGGTTGTTGGTGATTTGTTCGTTCCAGTAACGGACAAGGTATTCTTTGGGAGGGATTAAGTTGGCATCGCCCGCAAGGGAGTTGGCGTCGATGGTGGTTCCGGCTGCGGTGGAAACAACCTATGGTGGGACAACAGAGAAAATCAGCGAGTGACTAGAAGTTAGCATGATGCGACGGACCTGGGATAGTTCACCCACTTTAAAGATGTTGTAACCCTAAAACACACTTTACAACTCAGTTCTAAGACAACAAGGTTACAGAACAACTGCCGTACGATGCCGAACAGACTTAGTATAATATCCTTACAGTATACATGGGACATGGATGAAACTGTAATGAACGTTCAAATTTTCGTAAGCAAAGTAATAAGAAGTTATACCCGCAAGTAACGAGAATGAAATCAACTTTTACGACTAAAATAGATAGCATGATAAATATTCCTGACAAATCCTTAACTTAGTCCACAATCTGAATGATAATACAGTCCATTATTTCTTTGTTAATGCTTCATGTCTGGCTTAGCATAAGTGATTAAGACTGATACTACATTATAGAAACAAGCGTACACCCAAACCTACTATGTATTGAAGCATTAATATGTCTTTTCACTTCATCGTCCGTGCTTCACATATGTCTCTGTCAACATATATAGGAACACAAACATGATCGACGAGCTATTAAGTGTTAATGCATGCGAACTTCGAAGATAGGATGAGCAGTGAATATGGTGCATGGAAGGGGAGGGAAGAGAGCTTGAGAAAACTAACATGGAGAGAAAACAGCAGGAGGAGGAAGAGGGAGGAGAGAGACATTTTGCTGAAACTGAGAGGGAATGCCGATAATGTTGTAGGGTTAGTTTGATTGAGCACGACATTTATAGGAGTGATGGTAGAGAGAGAGAGAGAGAGAGAGAGAGATTCCTCTAGGACAAATGGATGAAGGGAAAGAAACAAAAATTATAATGTTTGTTCAACTTGCATTTGATTAGAGTTTTATATCAAACGTTCTCTGCCAAGCGAAAGAAATGAAACTTAATAGTGTTTCCAGTTCCACTTGCAATTGATAAGTATCATATTGACTATTCTCTGCCTGCCCTTTGATTATCAGACAAATCTTAAACATAATTAGCCTCATTGTCGTCACACAAATCAGTAGTTGGTGTTATTTTATAAATGATAGTAGGGTATTCGTGGCTCTTTAATAAATCAACTAATCTTTACTAGTTGGGGCAATTTCCTTATCTCACACTCATCAAGTAATTGTTGTTGGCACACAGTGTACTGATTTGAAAATACGGCTTGAGTGAGAAATATAATGGCGGTTATCAACTTAACAAGCCCTTTACTCTATCTGTTATAAAACAGGGTCATAATTTCCTCTTGGCAAGTCTTTTGATTGGTAAGTTACATACATGGGTATCACCCATATTTAAATTTAATTAAGTATACATGTGGATAATGTCCATTATTTGTGACCTACTAATCAGAGGCATGATGTAAAGGAAAATGTAAAATAAAAAAATAAGTTGGTGTTTGGGGACTCATTGTAAGAATTTTCCTAATGTGGGTTACATTAATTGAAATTGATATTTACCATTTAATTTGGTTTGGTCTATTAAGGTTAGATATATAGATCTTAATTAGTTTAGTATGTGGTTGGCTAGTGTGGGTCGAGTTGAGCTCGGCCCGTGATATGAGGGCATGCGGCTGAAAACTCTATAAATATGGCTCAAGTCTCTCATCTAACCTTCCGTTGCACAAACGTATTCACATAAAGGAAAAACCCACTCATTCGTGAGTGGCACTCTCATTTGGCTAGTGTTCCGGCGAGGGTAATAGAGACGAAGCAATTGAGCTTCGAATCGTCGCCGTTCCGCATCAAGTTCGATGGATTCCAAACTAGGTGCGCCAATCCTGTAATCTGTATTGTATTGGGTTTTTTCATTCTGGTTACGGTGTTCTGGGGATGTGCCATTTTCGTGGCCTTACACTCCTAAGTTCAAAAATAAGTTGGTGTGTGGGGGAATTTCTAAGTTTTAAACAATAGAGAGCAAGAGATTGGATTTTTATTGGATTCCATTGTCACGAGGAATCTTAACTTTTAACTTTAAGTCTTTAATTGCTTATACATTTTACGAAATTCACGCTTTGATTTTTATTGAATTTGAAATATTCAAAAACTTTCAAAGTATGACCAATTATTGACATGCATTATTGAACATCAATTTTCCAAAAAAATAATAATAAAGTATTCTAAAGGTAAATTCGTAAATAAGTTTAGATACGGATAAAATTTCCTCCTAAAAGATCCTTGGGAAAATTATCAAAAAAGTCCTAAACTTATTGTAATTATACCATTTCAGTCCATCCGGTGAATTTTAACCAGTCGGCGCTGACGTGGACGTCGGTCGGCCGGCGATCAAATATTTTAATAATATTTTAATAATTTTTAAATAATTTTTTATGAATTTTTTTTATATAATTTTTATTATTTTCTTTTCTTTTTTCTTTCTTTTTCTTTTTTTCCCCCAACCCCTCCCCTACCTCTAGCCGGTCGCCGAGGTCCGGCGACTGGCCAGAGGCGCGGTCGGCAAGGCCGAGCCTCCCCATGGCCGGGTGAGGGCCCGCCATAGCCTCATGATTGACTCCCTCTCTCTCGATTACAACTCCGCCGACGTCAATCTTACCTTCTTCTTCAACTGCAGTGCTCCTCTTGCCTTGCCGAGCCTCGCCCGGCGACGGTGAGGTCAAGCCTTGCCATGGCTGGGTGAGGCTCGACCTCTCCAGATCTCGCCTCGCCTGCCATCGACACTCGGCCTCGCAGGCCCCTGGCGAGGCCGGCCGTTCCTCTAGCCGGTCGCCGAGGCCCGGCGACCGACTGGAGAAAGAAGATGGAAGGGTAAGAGGAGGACGCCATGGAAGCTCACGACGAAGAAGAAGAGGAGGGAGAGAGAAGGAGAGAGAGTGTAGATCTAGGTGGACTAGGAAGGGAAAGTAAAAGAAAAATAAAATAAAATCAAAATCAAAATAAAAAATTCAAAAAAAAAAAATTAAAAAAATAATAAAATAGTATTTCACCCCCGGCCGGCGTCCACGTCAGCGCCAGCCGGCCAAAATTTATCGGATGGACTGAACTGGCACAATTACAAAAGGTTTAGGACTGAATCGGCACAATTACAATAGGTTTAGGACTTTTTCGGTAATTTTCCCAAAAGATCCTACCCATTGGAGACTCGCTTGCCTTTAGTGTGGCGTTTGTGCATAAAACAAAGGAAGGTGATAGGGAAGCCCGCCAAATTGACGAAAGGATGGAAGCGAATAGAAAAATAAACACCTAGACACAGAATCTATTTAGGTAGTAAGTTATCTTAATCAACTTGATTAATACACGATTAAAGAAAAGCATCCATCTATGCCTTAGACAGGACAGGTCTTGGTTATGAAAAACAAATGGCTTAATGCAAAATGCCAATATCGTATAGGACAACTCTCTCCTAATAATGAGATTAAACAAGAAAAGAGAATCTATCTATGCCTCAGATTGGACAGGTCTTGGTTAATTAATCAAGTTGTGCAATAATCCGAAATTTTTTCAAGATCGGAAACTGTGATTTCGCACATAGAAGAGATTCCCCGCATAACCTCCATGTGCATGCACTCCAATAGAGAAACTCTGTAACTGGCTAGCTAACATGGATTAGGGTTAAAGTCGTTACGATAAGATGCCTGTATGAGTAACCTAATTATAATCACTTCTACAAGGGTTAAATGAAATCTCTAGGATGTGTGCTTACTTTCCAGGAATTAGGAAAGGAAAGGACTGGTTGGTTCATTTGCAAAATAAGGGAAAAGTGTCAAAAAAGTCATAAACCTATTACATTGATGCCAATTTAATCATAAACTTTTATTGGTGCCAATTTAGTCTTAAACCTTTTGCATTTGTGCCAATTGAGTCCATCCGGTCAATTTTAGCCGGAAATCGCTGACGTGGATGCTGGTCGTTCCACGTGGCATGGCTGGCGCTGACATGAACATTTTAAAATATTTTATGATTTTTTTAAATAATTTTTTTCCTTTTTTCCTTTTTGTTTTCCTTTTTTCTTCTTTCTTTTTCCCTTCCTTGTACTGCGTTGCAGCCTTGCAAGTGGCCAGCCACTGCCCAGCCGTAGGCTGCACGCCGGGCCTAGCCTGCCCGAGGGCTAGCCTGGCGAGCACCGGCAATGGCTGACCCTTGCCTAGGCCAGGGTGGCCTCGGCCGGCATCGCCCCGGTGAGATCTGGTGAACACCGGCGAGGGCGAGAGTCGCCATGACTGACCCACTCCTCGACCTTCATTATATATGTTTTTTCTCAGTTCTGATCTTTTCTCTGTGTTCTCTCCCTCTCTCTCGCTCATGCGTATTTGGTTTCTGCATCCACGAGCTCTTTGACGACTCCGACGAGACCGCACGTCATCCTTGTTCGAACCTCTTCGGCACGATAGGGCGAGCCTCGCCACGGTCGACCCTTGCATAGGCCAGGGTGGCCTCGGCCGGCGTCGCTTAGGTGACCGCGACGCCAGGCAAGGCCTCCTTGGCCTGGGTGAGGGTCGACATCACAAGTGCTTCGGGCGAACCTGACCAAGGTCGCCCTGGCCTAGGCAAGGGCTGACCGTGGTGAGGCTTGCCTTCGCCGGTGCTCGCCAGGCTAGCCCTCGTGCAGGCGAGGCTCGACGAGGCCAGCTGTCCCGGCGTGCGGCATGCGGCTGGCCACCTGCAAGCTTGCTACGTAGACCATGGAAGAGAAAAGAAAGAAGAAGAAAGGAAGAGAAAAGAAAAAAAAATGTTCATGTCAGTGCCGACTGTGCCATATGAGACGGCCGACGTCTACGTCAGCGATTTTCGGCTAAAATTGACCGGATGGACTGAATTGGCACCAATGCAAAATGTTTATGACTAAATTGGCACCAATTAAAGGTTTAGGACTGAATTGGTACCAATGCAATAAGTATATGACTTTTTTTTTGACACTTTTCCCTACAAAATAAAAACCACATCAGAGAATTGTGTAACCCAAGTTTTCTATCGTAGGATGTTTTTTGGTGGAAACAATTAACCATATGATTTTAGGATATATCTCTCTATGTGGTTCTTGGATCCTAGGAAGAACCCTAAGCTGATCTCTCCACAATAAATTTACTACAACTCTTAATGTGCAAATGGCCTATCCATCCGATTTTCCATGACTTCTCAAACAAATCCCTACAAGTTTTATCCAAATGTGCCAATGATTATAAAACTAGGGCTCAAACGATTCGTGAGGTTTGCAGATCGACCCATGACCGTCTACACTCGTGCCTTTGGCTCATTAAAGAATACGGTAACTTCATCTACACGTGTTCTTGATGATCTCGCTTGCATCCCAACGACAGAATAGCATTGAAAGAACTTGAATTTATCGATGCACGGTCCACAAACTTTGGGAACACATGGAGAAAGGCGGGTCCACCCCACCCTGGTGTCTAATTATCTCTTACACCCGGTTCTGAATGATTTCTTCGATTGGACTCGACATCTTCTCTGTTAACCCCTCTCCCTCTTCACCAATGTCAATTTTGCTTCCACTATGCATCCTGGCCACATGGGTTGATCACTACCAAGCCATCGTACGTGGCCAATCAGCGATGCAGGCCCATGCCGCCGAATCATGCAAAGGAGGACCTCTAAGAACGATAGAAGATAACTTAAATTTATGGGAACTGAGAAAGTGCAAACAATAGATAAATGCAGAAAAGAGTGAGAGGTGCCAGTTCAAGATTAAACCGGGCAGCTCTTGTTCTTCAATGTCAAGTGTATCAAACCAAACTATCATGTTGGGACTCCCACCCAACCACTGGGCCACTTGAACAATTTTTGCAGCTTTCACCATTTTCTCTTATCTAGAAACACTGCATTGGCTCTCGTTTGTATAATAATTACTTGAGAATACGACACAAAGGATCCTTGAATTTTAATTCGATGTGCAATGTGATCTTTGATTTTCTAATCCGTTCAATGCGATCCCTGAATTTTAACCCAATATGCAATGTGATCCCTGAACTTTTAATTTGTTCAATGTAGTCCTTGAATTTTTGGTACATACTCAATTTAGTCCCTGGACTATATGAAGATGTTCAATATTGTCCATAATCTTAAATTAATGAAAGGACTGCATTGAATATTTTTATATAGTTCATGGACTACATTGAATATGTACTAAAAGTCCATGGACCATATTAAACAAACTAAAAGTTCAGGGACCACATTGAATATTAGGTTAAAGTTCAGACATCACATTACACATTGGGCCAAAATTTAGGAATAATTTATGTCATTGTTCCATAAAAGTACTGTGAAAAGTAGTTATGGGTCCGCGTCGAAAGTTGATGAAAGTTCTCGGAAGACAGTGACGCAAGTTGAGAGATGGGCGTCAGGAAGATCTCTAAACACAAAGGGACAGGACAATGCAAAAAGACTTGAACATGTATTAAATCACAGAAAACACTTGAGATTTACTGATCATAACAATTGTCACGCACCAAGCACAAGCACGTTGTTATGGATATCGGATTCAGATACTAGATTAGATTACAATGCAAAGCAAACGAGGACTTGGGTTGGAACTAGCTAGAGACTTAAGTTCTCTCTTGATCACCAGGCCGAACCCATGTTTATTCCATCTTGACCACACTTCGTTCTTTCATTGTCACTTGGCAGTTGTCCATATCAGGTCATTCTCATATATCCAATGGCAGACCTCGATCTGGCCAGGACCCGGCCCGAGCAAGAGAAACGACTCGTGGGTCGGGCTCCAAGTCGACGTGTCCATATGGCAGATGGCGACGCCGTGGTTGATCTTAGCCTTGGACTTGGGTTCTAGTATGTCCGCTTCGTAAACCCGGACGTTCGGAAACGTATGGCAGTAATAGACAATGTAAGGAAATAGATTCTGGTGACAGGCCACGGGGTCGCTCACTTCGCTGCCCTCGATCCTCTTGACCACCCCGATCAATACATCCTGCTGCGACCCTCCGGCGCTTTCCGTGGATCGGACCCTGACGTCATGACCCAAAATCGAGGTGGCGAAGTCGATCATGTCCTCAATGGAAGCCACGCACCTCTTGGTTTCGTCTTGGATTGCCGCGCCCTCACACTGGCCTAGAGCGTGCGCCATGATCTTCTCCATAGTGGAATTTTCAGCGGCATGGAAGATTTGCTTCAGCTCGGCGAGTTTCGAGGTCGAGAACGGCAGTTTGGAGGAAATGCGGCGAGGCAAAAATGACCTTTTGGGCATGTTGTCCCGGAGTTCGGGCATTGGCATCACATTCCCGCTCTTCAGCATCGACTCTCGGAAGAACTTGCCTGGCTCCACGCCCCCATTTACTTTCATGTCATCAGCTGCCGCAATTGTATCGACACCAACAGCATACCCGCTGTTGCTGTGGTAGCCGATGAGCGAGTCGGTCTCGCCAACAGCATACCCTCTGTTGCCGTGGTAGCCAATGAGCGAGTCGGTCGCTGTGACCCCATTAGATGATGAGTTTGGGAAGCAAAGCAGTTGCGCCTCCTCGCAGAAAGATAGGAGGTGGTCAGAGAGGGCGCCTTTGGTGACAAGTTTGGTGAAGATGGCCGCAGATGCGGCCGTCAACGGCGACGCTTTGGAGAAAAGGACCGGTGGCTTGGGGAAGTGGTTGGTGATTTGCCTGCTCCAGTAAAGGGCAAGGTATGCTTTGGGAGCGATCGAGTTAGCCCGCCAGTTGGGGCCGGGGGTGCCTTTAGCGACGGTGGGCACGACCTGTCGCGGGACAACACATGATGAGCATATCAATGAATGAGTGTGAGTGGCAAGTCTGTATAATCAAGATTAGAATGTACATTATGGACTTATATATAATTGCGCGACCGACATAAGTAATGAAGTGAAATAGACATCCGGAAAATTGTAACGAACATGCAAAAAAGTGTAAGCCACGTAACACAAGATTAGAACCACATCATAACATGAATGGGAGCTATCTCTACAACGTACATAGACGGCATAATAATATATTTGTACCAATCATTAACATGTGCTATCACGTTTTGATAGTTGTCTCTAAAAAGTAATAATATCATGCTCGATCACTCAAAGTTGCTGTTGCAGCGTACTTGCTTTCAATTCAATCGAAGTTCTTACATTTCTCACTTCATCGTATATGTCCCATAAACGTTTCTCTATTAACATAAAAGAACAGATAAACTCGACTAACTGATGCGCACGTGTTTAAGTTAATCTACACGAGAAATGAACCCACGATATACCAACTAAAAACTTAAGCATATGGCCCTGTCCCTGCATGGAAACTTGCATGGAGGAGGAGAGCTCGGCAGATTACTAACATGGAGAGATGAGAGCAAGAGGAGGAGGAAGAGGGAGGCGAGAGTCATTGTGCCGAAACTGTTTGTGCCTGTATTTCTTCAATCGGGGAGGGGGAAATGCTGATGATTGGTGTGGTGGAGGGTTTGGTCGATCGAGCCACAATTTTATAGGACGAGCGATTCGATAGGGACGAGAGCAAAACCAGAGTGTTTCCAGTTCAACTTGCCAGTGGTTTTGCTTGATACGTGCGAATAGCATTGCAGTATTTCGTCTTTTATCCCCTATGCCGTAGACTGCTTAATTGTCCGTTTGCATGGACGCCATCCGCTCATTAAGCACGTGGATGGCTATACAATACAGAATTTATCTTATCGTATCCATCTCTCGACTCAAAATAATTGACGTGCTGTTGCTTTTTTCCTTCCCTAATAATCGGCGGAAACTTTTCCTAACCATTTCTCTGATTGGCGAATTAGAGTACATCACTCACATGTAAATTTAACTATGGATGATGTCCGCATATGTTGGTGACTTACCCATAAATATGTCATTGAAAAAAGTCTTTTTTTTTAATCATTGATGGACGAGAACACGATCCATATTAAAAGGATAAGCATATCATAGCATGAAAATCTCTTTATATATATATATATATATATATATATATATATATATATATATATATATATATATATATATATATATAATGTCTTGCTAAAATTGTTTTCAATTTTTGCCTCGATGTGGTCACAAGTTGGACTGCTAGGCGATGTGTGTGGTTTACCCAAAAATGATAAGGCTGTCGACTCCTTTTTCCATGCTGGCTCTTGCTTCGAAGGAGATGGGTCCCTCCCCCCTTCTGTACTGCATTGTTTCTAGGGAATATTCCAAATAAGAATTCGAAGATATCTGATTTTCTCAAATAAAAGGACCTTATTTCAAAAAAGGGTCTGAGTGTTCTCTTTGTTTCAAAAAAGGGCTTGGCCCAAAGATATTTTTGTCTTTTACAGTTTTAAATTTTTTTCTTTTTCTATTTTTTATTTTATTTTCCCTTTTTCTTTCCCCCCCCTCCCGGCTATCTCCGGCCTCCCCACGCCATTTTTTTACTCTGCTTTCCCCAAAGTAAGCTTGAAACTCTTGCGCGACAGTAAATGCAGAGCAAGAAACGGACCGAGGGGCTTCTTCTTCACTATTACCTTAAGCAAAACAAGGGATTCCAAGAAAAATCCCGTCGCTAAAACTGGATTATAGAGCTTGAAATTCTTGGCATCTTTCCTTTTTCATCTTTTCTGGGCTACCACATTTTCTTTTGCTCTGGCCTTGTGGAGGTACTGATGAGTGGAAAGGAGGAGTGGTTGTATAGCTTTTCTTTTTTAGCTTTTAGAAAACGAAAGAGGAAGAGGAGTTGCAGAGTCCGTGCGTGTTTTTGGTTCTTGGGTCACCGAACGAGGTTTGAAGGAATCCTGATAGCTAGGAACATCGAGCTTCCTCATGTGCATCCTCATGTAAGGATCACAGGACAATAAGAGATTTTTCACGAACGCCATCGGAGCCCTCCGGGACTCGCAATTTCATGGTCGATTCATGCACCTCCATATTCGTCTCCTCGAGGGAACCGCTCGCTTAGCCCTCGCCCTCGCCTGGGCTGGCGAGGCCAGCGTCAGGTGAGGGTTACCTCGCCAGATCCGGCGTCGGGCGAGGGTCACTCGACATCGACCCATGCGAGGGTGACCCCTGCCGGACGGTGGCTTGGGCGGCCCTCGCCTGGCGTTGGCTGGGAAGGGGAAAGAAAAAGGAAAAAAAAAAAAAGATAAAAAAGGAAAGCAAGGAAAAAGAAGAAGAAGAAAAGAAAAGAAAATTAAAACGTAAAAGACAAAAATGCCATTTGGTCAGACCCTTTTTTGAAATAAAAAGGGCACTTTAGGCCTTTTTTTGAAACAAAAAGGGCACCTCAAGCCATTCTTTGAAATAAGGTCTACTTCAGGCCCTTATTTAAGAAAATCATAGTACTTCAAGCATTTATTTGGAATTTTCCCTTGTTTCTAGGATCGAACACCAAGATTGAAGTAGAATTCTAAGAGGGTGGCAATTAAACCGAACTAAATTAGTTAAAATTAAGGAGGAGGACAAATAAAATGAACCGGTAATTGATTGAACCGAACGGGGAAAATTTGTCAAAAAAGTCCTAAATTTATTGCATTTTTGCCAATTCAGTCTTAAACCTTTTAATTTTTTCAATTCAATCTTAAACCTTTTGTATTTATGCCAATTCATTTCTAAATCTTTTTTTTTTTGTCAATTCAATCCTACACCTTTTTGCATTGTGTCAATTCTCAGTCCATCCGGCCAACTTTGGCCGACCGGTGCTAACATGGATGCTAATTGGCGCCGACATGGATAATTTTTAATAATATTTTAAACTTCTGTGATTGATCACGTTCATCTTTCACATCAAACCAATACTCCAAATTGGTTCGAGGAATCACCTTACAAATTCGGGGCGAGATCGACTAATTAAATAAGCGCGTTATATAAATCTATCCGATAAACCCTTACTGCATCTCTTCGTGAACTACCTGTATGAACTCGATATCGTGTCTCTCTTTACGGCTATTCTTACGACAACCCGGTTGCTTCTCTTACATATGAAAATGGATTCTCGTGTTAGCAACAGATTCTAATCCACCTTATCTTGGTCTAGTAATCGGTAGAGGAAGGAAGATATGTGTCTCTATACATGTACATGCGTATGTGTCCAGAACTGGGGACATCGATTAGGAATCACTGGTTAGTGGGTTTCCATGAAAGGGACTAAACTTTGGCGTACATGTTCAAGTTGCACTTAGATCGAAAGTCTTCTGTCTGTCTGTCTGTCTGTCTCTGCTACCAAATTGTGGACGAAAACTTCCGTCGATCGGCGCTGGTGTTCTCTGTCACGACAAGCATTGTGCGTCCAATCAGTCGATGGCGACTACTTTCAGGGATAGACAGAAGGCTGCTCGATTCAATTCCATCCACAGAGATCGGCCGTGTCACGAAACGAATCTGTAACTCCAACCAGAGCGAGAGTGGATGACTTGGCCGCGGGAATGCCACGCGGGAGTAACTCATTCGTCCACAGCGACGGGTTCCGATTTCTGTGGGACCCCGACCGATTCCTTATCTTGTCCACCAATGATCTTTTCTCAAAGCAGAGTTGGGATTCCAAAAGAAGGAAAGAAAATAAAAAAACAACAACAAAAACACTCGAGAAAGCAAGCGACTCTGGCGTCTGAAATCAGCTTACCGAAACTAAAACCATACGAAGTTTTCGGATCAAGAGGGTCCACTTTTGAGCGGGACTTTTGCTGGACTTTTGCTGAATCTTGCATGAATCCATTCTCTATAAGTTCCAATCAAGATGTTCTTGATATTCTCATCCACAGGAAAAAAAAAAGAAGTAAAGAAAAGGGAAAACCTGATCAAAACATGGTTCAGAAGTAGCTCGAGAAAGGAACAGAGGAACTTGGAAGAGCAGGGTACGACTCCTATTCTCCAACTATCATTGCAATATTGCTTCTCCCTTTATCTAATGTTAACCAAGATCGTAGTTGACTAACCTTAAAGTGAAATCTTTCTGGTTACTAATTGCCAGCCGGTGAGGCAGCACAAGTGAGCTCAACTCAACTTGGATAGAGGAGCACACGTGTGTTGTGTTTGATCAAATGCCCAAAGAGCTCACACTCCCAGCATAAAACTCTTCCTGCATAAGAGGATTGATTTGAGTCATGGCTTCTCATATGAAGAGCAATGGCGGGATCTCTGCTGCCATGGAGGAGAGGACTGGTCAATGGTAATTACGCTTCTACGATGAATCCATGCTTTGTCTATCCGAATTTCCCGTGGTTAAGTTACTGATTTTGTGGATTGTTCATTTCGCGCAGGCTTCTCTCTCAAAAAATTCCGACCGATGTTGACGTCAAAGTAGGCAAAGCAAATTTCTCTCTCCATAAGGTATGGCGTGAGTATTGAGTTCGTGGTCATCTTGTGGAGTAGTCTAGGGACTGGAGATGAAATATCAAATTCAATTGCTTCTTGGCAGCTCATGCTAGTGGCAAAGAGCAACTACGTGAGGAAGATGGTGATCGAGTTGAAGGAAGTGGACCTGACCAGGATCGATCTGTCCGACATCCCTGGAGGCCCAGAGGTATTTGAGAAAGTGGCAAGCTTCTGCTACAACATCGACTTTGAGATCACGATGAAAAACGTTGCCGGTCTTCGTTGTGCCGCGGAGTACCTGGAAATGACAGACCGGTATTGTGACAACAATCTTGCGGGCCGTACTGAGGACTTTCTTGTTCAGGTGGCCTTCTCGAGCCTGTCTGGCACGATCCTTGTTTTGAAGTCATGTGAAGATCTTCTTCCCATGGCAGAGGACCTCAAGATTGTCCAAAGATGTCTCGACATGGCAAGTGCCAAGGTAAAGATTTTGAGTTTGCGGTTGCTTCGCCTTGAAATTTAGATGATTAGGATAAGGGGCACTAAGAGATACGTAATACAGACCGTGGTTGCTATTGCAGGTATGTAAAGAGGCGATCTTTCCGAGCCGCTCTCCAACAAACTGGTGGACAGTCGAGCTATCGGTGTTAAATGTTGCGTTCTTTGGAAAGATCATTGCAGCAATGCAACAAAGAGGTGCGAAGGCCCTTATCCTGGCCATGGCTATCATCACTTACACAGAAAGATCTCTCCCAGGTCTTGTACGAGATCATTCTGGCGTCGGAACCAAGTCACCAGACATCAACGACTCCCATGGTCTAGATCAGCAGCGCGAATTACTTGAATCTATAGTCACGCTTTTACCCCCGGAGAAAGCTGCTTTTCCCATTAACTTCCTTTGCTGCCTTCTCCGAGCTGCTATCTTTCTTAAAGCCTCGACCAATTGCAAGAAAGAGCTTGAGAAATGGGTCTCTTTTATTTTAGAGCATGTGACGGTGGATGATCTTCTCGTTTTGTCGTTCAGCTATGATGGCGAGCGGCTGTTCGATCTGGAGAGCGTTAGGAGGATTATTTCGGCTTTCGTGGAGAAGGAAAAGAGTGTGGCTGTGTTCAGTGGCGACTTCCAGGAGGCTTGTTCCACACCGATGCAGAGAGTTGCCAAGATGGTTGATGCATATTTAGGAGAAATTGCGATATACGGCGAACTCAGCATCTCGAAGTTCAATGTGATCGCGACCCTCGTGCCTAAGGCAGCTAGAAAAGTTGATGACGATCTGTACCGAGCAATCGATATATACTTTAAGGTAGGCAATACAATATTGAGGACTGGTCCGCAACTTTAGAAGTACTCCTTTTGCTTTCTCATCAAAATTCAAAATATTGTTCAAAATTTTAAAAGTTTATGAAGAGTTTGTATGTCAATCGACATGTTATTTGACAGTGAGCAAATACCAAATTTGCAGGCCCATCCAAACCTTGATGAGATACAGCGGGAGAAAGCATGCAGTGTGATGAACCCACTGAAACTGTCGCACGAAGCTCGGCTTCATGCCTCGCAAAACAAGCGGTTACCCGTGCAGACCGTTCTGCGCGCGCTCTACCACGACCAGCTGAAGCTCAGAAGCGGAACGGACAACTGCGATGGACCTCATCCAGTGGCAACGAGGAGCCAAGTGCTGGCTGATGTGTCGTTGGTCAGGGAAAACAAAGCCTTAAGGTCCGACCTAATGATGATGAAGATGTACATCTCTGATATGAACAACCCGAAGAGCCAAGGAACGACGTCCTCCAAGGGCGGCGCCAAAAAGACCACCTTCTTCTCTTCGATGACCAAGACGCTCGGCAAGTTGAACCCGTTCCGCCACGGGTTGAAAGACACTTCCAACGTCGACGACATAGCGGATGTTACAAAACCGAGAAGGAGAAGGTTCTCCATCTCTTGATTCGTGAACGACGACCCCTCTTCCAGTGCTTATATTGGTGTAGACCTTCCTTTTTGTGCTCTGCTGAAGTCCATTTTGTCTCGCATTTTTTTCTTTTCAGTCTCCTGGAATGCTTGGGAGCTACTATGGCGCTTGTCAGTGTGTAAAAAAAACTGAATATGTTGATTCCGTAGCGTGAGAATTTTATGTCAGTGATAGAAAAAAAGTTGTGTGCCACATTATCATGATTCCATAGTCTTCTTAAAGTGATCTATTCACTTTAATTTAGGCATTTCGCAGTCTGATCTGTATCACATTCCTTTGTAATTTCTGAAGGAAACTCTTACAAATTCATCCTTGCAATTCATCTCCAGCAATGTCTGTAGCATCCGGGTTGCTACTGATTGCTGAGTTGAATTCCTAAAAGCTTTTTGACTGTCAAGCTAAACTAGACCGACTAGCAATGGCAGCTTTCATTTACCCAACTTTGTCCATGGTGTGTTACACATAAAGCTTGAAGAGTCAACTCTCACCCACCACAAGGATGAAGAAGCCAGATCAACTTGTTTTGTCAAGAAACATCCCAATTCTGATGGAACGAGAAGAAATATACTGACAAATCACTCTGGGAAGAGTTTCTACAATTTCAAGCTCTCGTCGTCTTATCTTCGGCGATCATCCATTCCTATCGCGCAATTGGTCAGCTTCGCATCATCATTTCAGGAGATCTCAGTGCCGACGGCGGCACTGTAATCTACATCATTCGAAAGTTTCGAGCAAGGTGAGGTTGGTCATCATCCTGTGGAAGCGTGTGGGCCGAAACAAGACTTGCCTGAACCTGGGTTTGCCGGACTGGATTCGTCACGATCGCGGGCCATTTGAGACCTACGAGACACAACGGCTTTGATGGATACGGACCCAAGCAAGTCTTACCCCATGAGTAGAGGCGATAAAAACGGCACCTTGTCCGGTGTGTTTGTTGCCGGTGATCACTCCGCATTAATGGGGGCTCCGGTTTTCGTCTTCGAAGCAATAACTCTCGCGACGATCCTCTCATTTTTTACTCATCTACCAATTTTCAGACGCTTCAATATTTTCTATCCACTACATTCATACCGAACAGTGGACCGCAGGTGCTGCTCAGTTGCAACCCATTCGCGATGTTGCATTCATCACTCCCCCCCCCCCCCCCCCCCTTTTTTTTTTCGTTTCGACAATTAAACGAGAACTAGTCGCAACCTCCAGAGATTCCTCTCAATTGTTGCAACTTGCGTGTGTTAATCGGCCATTCTCCGTCGCTCGGCGGCCTGAGGTTGTCATGCATCATTTAATAGAGTTTTCTTTACCAATCTGGTCGAACTGGGCATTCGAGTGCTAGCTGAAACTAGATGTACCCGGTACGTATATGCATATTGTATCTTAAATTAGAGGAGCAGCAGAAGGAACGGGAGTGAGTGCACATGCACGGAGAAGAGGGACATCTGCACGAGCAACCTCGGTGTGGGAGAAACTAGAAAGCAACAACACGGACACACTGCCCTGGTCCAAGCGGCAGCTCACAGCGCTCGAGTGCGCGCCGGCCCCAATTGGTCTCCGATATCGACAATTTATGCACAAGACAACACTCCGAGTTGATGGAGAGAGCAAGTGATTCCGGCACGTGAAGAGCTCGCGCGGTGAAATCGTAAGCCTTACGCGTGCACACCGAGGACGGAATGGATGGAGACATTAATGGTACTTGGCGCTGCACGTTGAGTGAGTAATGGGGAAGGACGAGAGGGAGGGAAGGTGACAACTGGTGAGAAGGGGACAGGAGAGTTAAAACTTCGCCTGCGTGACTGGGCGGTCGTCGCTAAAAAACTTCAAGTGTGGCTCAGGCCACGACATGATGAGAGGAGTAGTAATAAAATCCACAGGCAGAGTCCAAAATGGTTTCCTGTCTGGACTGGAAAGTCGGGTCGCCATCCAGCACTTGTATGCTTCTTTTGGGGACAGTCCCACATACCCGCCCCGATCCCCCAGTCCCCCTCCATTATTGTTCGCTAAAGAAGATCCGCGCTTTTTGCCTCTGCGTGCGAGGGAATGGGAGTAGAGGAGGAGAGTAGTCAATACAAGAAAGGACTGTGGACAGAGGAAGAAGACAGGCTCCTGCTCGACCACGTCAGGGTCTACGGAATCGGTCGCTGGAACCGCATTCCTAGCTCACCGGTGATTTTTTTTCCTCATCTCCTCCCACTGCTGTGGACTTGATTCGTTCTAATATGCTTGTGACACGGTCCGGGCGAAGAGCAGCGTTCGAAGAGGGTTTTTGGCCAAGACGGATCGTGGACTGACTGAAGACTCCTCTAGGGTATTCTAGAAAGATCCCAGGGGCGGGCGATATGGGAATTTCTCGTGTCTGTATTTATCG
Organism: Lenwebbia sp. NSW1173648; assembly: GCA_029784005.1. Taxonomy (NCBI): domain Eukaryota; kingdom Viridiplantae; phylum Streptophyta; class Magnoliopsida; order Myrtales; family Myrtaceae; genus Lenwebbia; species Lenwebbia sp. NSW1173648. The sequence goes on from JARCGZ010000011.1 coordinate 8,571,580, forward strand.
CGAGTAGGTGGTAGTTGGGGAGATCTAATCTCCACCGTTAGATCCGGGAGAGATCTACGGTTCTCATTGTACGAGTATTTGTATATAAGGGGTTCTCCTCCCCCTCATTTGTATCATCTCTTTTCACCAGTAATAGAATTCCAGAGCTTCTCTCTCTAGTTTCTCTCTCTAGAGTGTTGTGAGTTGAGTGTGGGAAAGGCTGACTTGGGAAGAAGTTCCTAAGGCCGCACGAGTTGATCGAGCGTCAAAGTCTTGAATCGATCGGCCCGTGACAAGTGGTATCAGAGCCAACATCAATTCCAGCTAGCCAGATTCATCCGCGGGTGTGATGGAGAATCCTTCCGGGTTAACTGCCGTCCTTGGTGAGAAGGCCGTGGACGACCGAAGCGGGAGGGACGCCGAGAAAGCCAGCAAGTCGAAGAAGGGAGGTGCTCGTTCGAGTTTGAGGGAGGCAATGGGGAACTTGGAGACTCGGGTGGCGAACATGGAGATCGCTCTCGCAGAAGTCCAAGGCATGGTCGGGGATTTGTCCGAAATCACTGATGGAGACGTGTCCGAGAAGGAGGTGCTCGAGGCCGAGGTGCAAGAGCTCAAGTCCGGCATGGGGGAGCTCCGAGGTGAAGTGCTGGGCACCCTGACATGCACCGCCGAAGAACTTCGACAGCAGAACCAAGACTTGCTGACCTTGGTGGAGGCGATGCGTGGGGAATTGGATGCGTTGAAGGTGAAGGTCACCGAGGTTGAAGCTGCACGCGTGAACGGGGTGATCACGGTGCAACCTGCTCCACGTGTGGACGCCCCGATGCCTAAAGAGTTCAAGGGCTCAAGGGTGGCCAAAGACGTGGACAACTTCTTGTGGTACATCAACCAGTACTTCCAAGCGACGGGGATCACTGACGATGCGTTGAAGGTGAGTACTGCAGCTATGTATTTCGCTGTAAACGCACTCGTTTGGTGGCGTCGTAGGTGTGATGATCGGAGTGGGGAACCGATCACAACATGGGAGATGTTCGTCGCTGAGTTTCGACGACAATTCTATCCGGTGTTTGCGGAAGAAGAAGCTCGAGATGAACTTCGTCGTCTGGAGCAACGAGATGGAGTTCGGGAGTATGTGAGGAAGTTCTCGGAGCTGTTGCTGCAGATTCCTACGATGAACGACCGTGAGGCTTACTTCCAATTCCTTGGAGGACTCAAGCCGTGGGTGAGGAACGAGGTCAAGCGGAGTAACGTGGAGGACCTTGCATCAGCTATGTCCATAGCAAAAACCATGGTGGAGTTCAAGACAGCTTCTGACAGCAAGTCGGACTTCCATCCGAAGGACAAGGGCATTGGTGGGGGAGATCGTGGGAAGTTCCATCGTCCTAGCGGAAGCAAACCACCAATGGCCCCGCCAAGAGCAAAGGCGGAATCATCAAACAACGGGGAGTACAAGAAGAAGCGCTACCCGATCAAGTGCTTCCTTTGTGACGGACCGCACTATGCTCGTGATTGCTCGGCAAGGGGGCAGATTGCATCCGCCATCAAAGCAAAGGAAGAGGAGAAAAAGCAAGAGGAGAAAGAGGAGACGCGACTTGGGTCGTTGCGAATCCTCAACTCGATCAAATCCAAGAAGACTAGCAAGTCCAAAGGGATGATGTTCGCTGACGTGAAGATCGGAGACACCACAATGAGTGCGTTAGTGGATACCGGGGCTTCCGATCTCTTCATTTCTGAAGAAGCCGCAAGGAAACTTAACCTACGGGTTGAGGAGAGAACGGGGTGGCTGAAGACGGTGAACTCCAAGCAAATCCCCATGTGCGGTGTGGCAAGAGGCGTGGAGATCGACATTGGCCAGTGGAAGAGCAAGGAAGATCTCAAGGTAGTTCCTCTCGATGATTATGATATTATCATTGGGTTGGGATTTCTTGACAGGATTGATGCTATACTGCTCCCGTTCGCCGATTGCATCTGCGTCCTAAATGACCAGAATCAATGCGTGGTTCCGATTAAGAGGAAGACGGGAGGTGATCACAAAACGCTCTAGGCCATGCAACTTTCGAAGGGTGCTAAGAAAGGCGAAGAGACTTTCTTGGCCGTTCTGAAGGAGATGGATCCTCAAGGCGAGGTGAATGATGTTCCGGTGGAAATAACTCAAGTCCTTGAGTCGTTCAAGGATGTGATGCCTCCGGAGCTACCGAAGAAGCTGCCGCCCAAGAGGGAGGTGGACCATCGAATTGAGCTTGTGCCGAACGCTCAACCGCCCGCTATGGCACCATATCGTATGGTGCCCCCAGAATTTGAAGAGCTGAGAAAACAACTAAAGGGATTGCTCGATTCCGGATACATCCGTCCATCGAAGGCTCCATTCGGTGCGCCAGTCTTATTCCAGAAGAAACAAGACGGATCGCTACGCATGTGTATTGATTATCAGGCACTGAACAAGCTGACGGTGAAGAACAAATACCCGATCCCTCTCATTGCGGATCTATTCGACCAACTTGGTGGAGCTCGCCGGTTCACCAAGCTCGACCTACGATCGGGGTATTATCAAGTGCGGATTGCGGATGGAGATGAGCCGAAGACTGCTTGCGTTACGAGGTATGGCTCGTACGAATTCCTAGTCATGCCATTCGGCTTGACAAATGCGCCGGCGACATTCTGCACGCTCATGAACAAGGTACTACACCCATTCCTTGATCAATTTGTGGTGGTGTACCTGGACGATATTGTTATCTACAGCAAAACACTCGAGGAGCATATCGAGCATCTAAAACGGGTTTTCCAAGTTCTGAGGGACAACGATCTGTATGTGAAGAGTGAGAAGTGCGCTTTCGCTCAGTGGGAAGTTCCATTCTTGAGGCACATCGTGGGGAATGGACGAGTCCGCATGGATTTGGCCAAGATTCAGGCAATCACCGATTGGGAGCCGCCAACGAAGGTAACTGACCTACGTTCTTTCCTTGGCTTGACTAATTATTATCGGCGGTTTGTCAAGGGATATTCGAACATCACTGCCCCACTCACCGACATGCTCAAGAAAGATAAGCGGTGGGAGTGGGCAGAGCGGTGTCAAAAGGCGTTTGAGGGGTTAAAGAAGGCAATGACGGAGGAGCCCGTGTTGACGTTGCCAGACTACTCGAAGCCTTATGAGGTAGAGACTGATGCTTCCGATTATGCTATTGGAGGTGTTTTGATGCAGGACGGTCATCCTGTGGCTTTTGAGTCACGCAAGCTCAATGAGACCGAGCGAAGGTATACCGTTCAAGAAAAGGAGATGACGGCTGTGGTGCATTGTCTACGCACTTGGTGTCATTATCTACTGGGGTCAAAGTTCGTCATGAGGACGGACAATGTTGCAACGAGCTACTTCCAGACGCAAAAGAAGTTGAGTCCGAAGCAAGCTCGCTGGCAAGACTTCCTGGCGGAGTTCGACTATGTGCTGGAGTACAAACCCGGGAAGACCAATTCTGTAGCCGACGCGCTGAGTCGAAAGGCGGAGCTGGCTGCCATCAGTCGACCGGAGTGCCCGTTGATCAACAGAATCAAAGAGGGGTTGCAACACGATCCGGTGGCGAGGGCTCTCTTGGGCTATGCGAAGGAGGGCAAGACTCGAAGGTTTTGGTGCGAGGACGACCTTCTTTATACTAAGGGGCGACGACTCTACGTCCCGCTCCACGGGAATCTGAGGAAGGAAGTTCTCCACGAATGCCATGATTCGAAATGGGCAGGCCATCCGGGGATGCATCGCACCATGGCACTGATGGAAGAACTGTATTTCTGGCCACACATGCGGGATGATGTGGAGGCGTATGTCCGGACGTGCTTGGTGTGCCAATATGATAAGTTGGAGCAGAAGTCACCTGTCGGCCTTCTGGAGCCACTACCAGTTCCAGAGCGTCCATGGGAGAGTGTATCCATGGACTTCATCGTGGGATTGCTAAAGTCAGAGGGGTGTCGGACGTTGATGGTGGTAGTGGATCGTTTTTCCAAGTATGCCACGTTCGTGCCCGCCACTGACGACTGCCCAGCCGAGGAAGCGGCTAATCTATTCCTCAAGCACGTTGTCAAGCTTTGGGGCGTACCAAGGACGATCGTGAGCGATCGAGACCCTTGGTTCACCGGGAGATTTTGGACCGAGCTTTTCAAGCTACTTGGGACAGACTTAAACTTCTCAACGAGCCTACATCCACAGACGGACGGTCAAACGGAGCGGGTGAATCACCTGTTGGAGGTATATTTGAGACATTACGTGAGCACAACGCAAAAGGATTGGGTGAAGTTGCTCGACGTAGCCCAATTCTCCTACAACCTATAACGTAGTGAATCAACTGGGAGGAGTCCGTTCGAGATAGTCACGGGGCAACAACCGCTCACACCGAGCGCGATCGCGACGGGCCACAAGGGGAGTAGCCCGGCTGCACACAAGGTTGCTGTGGAATGGCATGAGCAAGCTGATCTAGCTCGCACTTGTCTTCATAAAGCGTCAAAACGAATGAAGAAGTGGGCAGATCCTAAGCGAAGACATGCGGAGTATCAAGTCGGAGACTCAGTGCTATGCAAGCTACCGCTACGGTACAAGAATGTTCACAAGGCGCTACTTCGACGATACGAGGGACCATTCCGCATTGTTCAACGGGTTGGAAAAGCGGCATACAAGTTGGAGCTCCCGGCCAAATTGAAAATTCATCCGGTGTTCCACGTAAGTATGCTAAAGCCTTTTCATTTGGATGAGGAAGACCTGGATCGAGGGAAGTCTAAAAGGGCGCCACTGGGAGCAAAAACATCCTACGATTGAGACGTAGATTGCATCTTGGCAGATCGAGTCATATGGAAGAGGTATTGCGCGCCAAAGAAGGAGTACCTGATCCGATGGAAGGGTCTCCCCGAGAGTGAAGCTACTTGGGAACTGGCCGAGTCTCTTTGGCAGTTCCAAAACCAAATCGAGGCATATCTTGCGGATAGTGCGACGAGGGCGTCGCCAGAATAGGTGGGGGAGAATGACACGGTCCGGGCGAAGAGCAGCGTTCGAAGAGGGTTTTTGGCCAAGACGGATCGTGGACTCTCAAGGAAGATTGAAGACTCCTCTAGGGTATTCTAGAAAGGTCCCAGGGGCGGGCGATATGGGAATTTCTCGTGTCTGTATTTATCGCGGGTAGATGGTAGTTGGGGAGATCTAATTTCCACCGTTAGATCCGGGAGAGATCTACGGTTCTCATTGTACGAGTATTTGTATATAAGAGGTTCTCCTCCCCTCATTTGTATCATCTCTCCTCACGAGTAATAGAATTCCAGAGCTTCTCTCTCTAGTTTCTCTCTCTAGAGTGTTGTGAGTTGAGTGTGGGAAAGGCTGACTTGGGAAGAAGTTCCTAAGGCCGCACGAGTTGATCGAGCGTCAAAGTCTTGAATCAATCGGCCCATGACACTTGCGTTGACGTTGCGTGACCGATTTCGCATGTTTTTTTTTTTTTTCGTCTTCTCTCGTTTGCGACTGGAATAGGCCTCAACAGACATGGGAAGAGCTGCAGATTGAGGTGGCTAAACTACCTGAGCCCCACCGTGAAGCGCGGCGAATTCTCTGAGGAGGAAGACGAATTCTCCGAGGAGGAAGACGAGCTCATCGTCAGACTCCATAAACTCCTTGGAAACAGGTTGCGCATGTTTGTCTCACCATGCACGGTCACATAATACATGATACTAGTAGGATGCCTGTGCATTGAAACACGTTGACTGCATATTATGCAGGTGGTCACTGATAGCAGGAAGGGTCCCCGGAAGGACGGACAACCAAGTGAAGAACCACTGGAACACCCGCCTGTGCAAGAAGCTCGGGACCGTAAATTTCAAACGTCCGAGGAGCGGTCCCAAGCCCGAGTCTCGAGCTCAAGAAGAAAAGGAAACCACCAATCTCACTCATCCCATCAACGATTTATCAAATGCAGGTGATTGCGATCGGCTCCCTCACCGTCAGAGTACGATTAGTACCACTAGTACCGACGACGTCGGAGTCGGAGAGACCTTGATGAAGGGGAAATTTCTCACGGGAAGTGAGGGTAGTGACGATGGGGAGGAGTGGATGAGGGATCACTGCGTGGGGCTTGGATCTCCCATGTTATCATCTAGTGACAGATACTTCGAGCTAAGTAACGTGGGGCTGGAGGAACTCGTTGTAGACAGTTACTCTCTCGCCCAGATGTGGCAGCATTTCCTCTTAAATTAGTTAATCATTTTGATTCTAGGTTAATATTTGGGCTTATGTACCGTGTCACCATCGATTCGAAAGTCTTTACATCTTCCTAAGATCATTTCGACACGCACGGTGTCAAATTTGAGCATTTTCAATAACTTATGGGTCAAAATCTATTTTTATTAAAAATATATGTACTTAAGTCATATACCCAGCCACCTCAAAATTAATATACCTAGCCAACTAAAAAAACAAATCTAATCGTGAATCCCTAACAGAAAAAGAAGAAACTTACTGCTGATATTTTTATATATAAAAAAATACAATTAATGTACAAACGTATCCCAACGTGTCGGAATTTTTTATTTTTTAAAGAAATCACGTGTCGGTGTGTCGTGTCGGTGCTACATAGTTCTTAGCCCAGTTAAAAACTTGAATGGACCGCCTTAGGCCTCAGCAAATAGACTTGAACCAGCATTAGGACCCGCATTTTCAGGAGGGGTCAAGAGCGAACCGAGCAACATCAAGTCCCTAAAGGCTTACATTGCGGACCATTTTACCTTCGCCATCCTGTGATGCACCAAATTTAAAGTGCACCACCCTTTCGAAAGGGTCGTGCAAAATCCCTGGTTGCACGATGCGTCAATGTCATTGAGCCCAAAACCCATTGTTCATTGTTTCAGTTAAATCTGATCATAATCTCGACAGCTAGATCGGCATGATTTGTTAGGGTTGATTGGATGGGTCAATCGACTCGATCAGAACCTCGGGCCTATCCAAAAAGTCTCGGTTCTCAACAATTGGAGCTATACTTGGAATCAGCCGATTGCAGGCCATTTCCCGAATCTACCGGAAAAATCACACCTTGAGATTATATATTACTTTTTTTAATTTATAGCTAGTAAAGTCTTGTTAATTGAGTGTGCTCACTTCATGCTGGAGGTTGTGAGTTCGATTCACCCTAATTGTATCCCACTACTTGTTTATTCTCGTAATTTTCTCGTCCATGTACCTTCAAGGGCTAAAATCAATGTTCTTGAGCCAGTCGTGTAAAGGACTTGGGCTACATCGAAAATTTGTGCGGGGCAGGGGGCTTGGACAAGTGGCTACAATCTTGGACTCGACCCGCCGGCCCGGTCGGAAGATAAAAATGCGTGAAAGGACCCTTGAGTCTTGACGTTGGTTCTTTCTCTGAATTAGTTAACGAGCTCGAACGTTGTCAATCAGGCCCGACCAATCCCAAATCAGCAACCTGTCTTTGTGATTCATGCTTCCTGCTTATTCTCGGAGAAATTTAAACCTTGGTAAAGAACACCGACTCCTCTCTATTCATCGTTTTGAGCCTTGATTAGTTCAAGAAAAAAGAGAGAAAGCCGCGGTCGATTTTGCATCTACACGTAGATGTGTTCATCGTCGATTTGAGGACATATAGACCGTCCACACCAAGGACTCATGTCTTATTTATGAAGATTATACATAGAGACCGTGTCGTCCATACCAAGGACTCATGTCTTATTTATGAAGATTATACATAGAGACCGTCCACACCAAGGACTCATGTTTTGCGGAAATGAGCTTCGGATAAAGATTTATGAAGATTATACGTAGGGACCTATCCGATCCATCTCTTCTTCTTCTTCTGCTCATGCAGAGAGAGCGGGCGAGAGTTTGCAGTCGAGATCCCAGAGCTTGAATGTTCCATTGACGAAATCATAATGCGCTCCCTTCACGGCGAGGGTTTTCTTCACCATGGCCTCCCACACGAACGGATAGGTCAGTAGGTTACCCAACGACACGTTCACTGCCTCCTGCACTCGAAAGAAACAGTTTTTGAGCGAGTCACAAGTTCAAGGTATCGCTCTTTTGAAAGTTGGTGCACCCTTTAAGTTAGTTTCATAATCCAAGCCAAGGACTCATGTCTTATTTATCTAGATGGTCAAAATGCAAGAATGCGAAGGATCAATGTTCTTTCTCGTGTTCCGAATAAATGATTCAGACTTGGGCTGACTGAAAAACTATAAACTTTTGCATCCTAACCAAGGAGGTAGGTGCCTCTTTTCAAAGCTTCACGAATCACCTGTGGTTTACCTTCATCATATGGAAGTAGGAACGACATAAACATGGTGATTACTGACAAAATGTGTGTGTGTTTGTGAGGGAGAGAGAGGGAGGGAGGGAGGGAGGAAGGGAGAGAGTAACCTTCTCGCAGAGAGCGCATTGCTTCTCGAAGCTCAAGCAGCTGTGATCCGATTTCACCTTGGTCCTGGCGGGCCAGCCTATCTTAACCCAATGTTCGATGAAATCACTGAAGAATTCATTTCCATTTCATAAGAATGAGAAATAGTCACAGTTAGAAACTGATAAATAATGATCCAGCAAGCCTATCCTGATATTAAATGCAAAAACAGCAATTTGGCAAAATCAAGGAGCGTTTTTTAACACATTTTTATCTGGATACGTATGTAGATTGTTCACTAAGTATGGTTCCCCTATTTAGGATAGAAAAAATAGAGTTGTATTACCTAGAAGTGGCTCCATCGTCTGGGATGGACATGAGGCTCTCTATTCCTCCACAGCGGCTATGTCCGATCACCACAATGTTCTCCACCTGTAAGTACATTTCATTCCACACTTTTCAAACTCTTTGTTCAAATCACAAACCGCGACGGATGTTGCAACTTTGGAATAGAGAAAACCGTGCGAAATCTTTGAACAAGAGGGGGGAGCGAAGGGAAAGAAACAAAAAAAAATTGACTTGAAATCCATAGATTATTATGTAAAATCTCGGGTGCCAACCCCATTGGTATGTCATCGAACAGAATGGCGAGTAAAATTTCAATCCTTCGTGTGTCTCATTCCCTAAATTTCACAAGATTTATTCCAAAGCCCATGAAAAGGAATCAATCAACCTCCATTTACATGCAAGGGCGAAAAAGAGCTGCCAAAAAAAAAAAAAAAAGAGGGAAAAGAAAAGAAAGAAAAAGAAGCATCCTTTGACGATGTTAACAGTATGGGTGACGATAAAGTTGATGTTAAGAAAAGAGAGGCAGTTCTTTATTGTATTCACCTTCAGATGCAGGACCGCATATTCAATGGCCGCCCCCACTCCGGAGTACTTGATCTGCAACATTTTACCCCAGGAGTCAAGATCAGGGTACTGACTATACGTGCAATCAATAAGAATTGATCACCAAGGAAGCACAGAATGAAAGGTATAAGTGGCAGGCCCTTCCAGTTCTAGGACAAACCTGGTCGTATGGAGGTACCATGTTGGCAATGTTTCGCACCATGAATGCTTCTCCTGGTTGGAAGTCGAGGATGTGCGACGGGCACACCCTCGAGTCCGAGCAAGCAAATACCATGAACTGCATTCAACCGACGATTCTCGAAATAAAATGGGCTATTCCACGATCGACTTCCATCCTTCTTATAGAATGATTTGATATATTTTAAACACGAGATCGCTAAAAAAATTAACCATTTCACGATTGAAACTAAAACTAGTTCTTTTTTTTTTTTGTGGTTGGATAAAAAACTATTTCCTTCTGATACAATTTTTCTCAGTCACATGGTTGGAGATTCCATCAAAGCAACAACTAAAAGGAAAAGAAACCCATTTGGACAAAATACAAACCTTAGGACTCTGTCCCTTTGCAAGCTCGTCATACAAAGCACGATTCTTCCTGGAAAAAAAGAAGAGAAAAAGGAAAAAAAAAAAAAAAAGGCTCATACCATCAAGGCATCAATGCAACAGACATAATTAAAGATTCTTTTTGTGCCATTCTCTTACACCAGTGACAATCTTTTCTTTTAAGGTCATGTACATGTCAGTACAGAATTATATGCAGATGAGATGCTCAGAAAGGTCCACAAACTAAGTGACAATCTTTTCTTTTAAAGTCATGTAAATGTCATTTGTTCAATTATAAGCAGATGAAATTCTCAAAAAGGTCCACGAACTACTTTCCAGCGACAATCGACAATAATTTGAAAAGAGATTGAGCATATTCGATGAGACTGAGAGAACGATGCTTCCACTCTGTCTCGACTTACTCGAATTTCTCTTTCTTGAAGTAAGCGAACCCGCACTTGATCCTCTTGACCGGGTCAAACCCGTTGCCGGCAGCCGCTAGATCCTCCGTTATGTGCTTGACCTTCGCAGCGGCGACGCCTTGGAGCTCGCACTTGTTGCTGAAATCCAGGAACCACCGACAGCCGTCGGATCGTCATCATTCATTGTCCGTTTAAAGAACGAAAAAGGTCAAATCAATCGACGCCGACGGGCCTAACAGTGGGCCCGCATCACAAGACTCGCAACTGCTACAAACTTGGAGTGAGCAAAAAATCCATGATCCACCCAAACCGGACCGGACCGTACCCAACCGGTTGATTTTGGATGGAGCCGGCGGGTACCGGCCAGGTTCTCGGTTCCAATTTTCTAGAACCGGAGAGTATCGGTTCGGTTCGCGGTTTCGGGTAGGAACCATCTAACCGGCCCATCCGAACCGGTCCCTTTATATAATACAAATGTATATTCTTTTAATTGAAATCATCTCCCTCAAAGGCCCAAAGTCCAGACCCATCAGTAAAAAAAAAGAGAGTCAAGATTCAACTTATTTTCATTTGTGATATGTGTTGTACATTATGGATGTATTTAAAAACTTGCGTTAATTAGTTGATCAACTGCTATTGCATTTCCCACGATACTCGACTCCATTGCTGACAATAATACTGCAGCCTGCAAAGACATTGTCCTTAAATTTTTCACGTGATAAGAATACTGAACGCAAACGTGGAGAATGCACTGCCAAAGTCCCTAGTTGAGCCATCTCCTTCAATCGCTCGGGATTGGTTCCATTTTCTTTTTTAGTTGATGTTGGAGCTCGGTAGGATTGTAACCGGGATCTAACCGGGAACCGGACCGGACCGTTGGTTCGGCTCTCGAGTGGATCCATGGAACTAGCGGGTGGTTCACGGTTCGTATTTTGTGAAATCGATCTGGTGGTTCTCGATTCTAGAGTGGAAATCACCCATTCTGGAACCGATAACCCCTACTTCAAACGCTTGGGTGCAAGTTAGTTTGGAGGATCCGACAAAAACTAGTTGTCGCGAGGCGTGAGATCGCAAATGACGCTTAAGGACAGCTTTTGCAGATCAAATAACGATGGAGATAGAGACAGAGTTCAGGCTCGGAAAACGAAGCATCGTTCGCACCTGAGAAGCTTCGACAGCTCCGCGATAGCCTCCTCGTACTTGTCGTTTGCCATGTCTTCCTTCTGTGAACATCATCAGACAAAGTCAAAACGAGATTCCGCACAATTCCGCTTTCGTTAACACTACCACGAACGCGATCCTATCATTCTCAGGACTCGATCATCAGGCACCGACAGAGATTGCCAAGACACGATCGATCAGAGAGATCAAGCTTGTCATGAGCCTCCCTCTGACTCTGTTTAGGATCGACGATCGCAATCGCGAGAACCCAACATGCAATAAAAGCAAAAGGCACACGAAACGAGAAAATGATCGAGAAAAAAGGGTGGGGGGATCGAACTGCGAGGGGGCTACGAACAGGAACGACACGGAAAAGCAGAACAGTCGCAGAGGAAAAAGGCAGCATCCGAACGAACCTTCGCTGCGAGATTCTGCGGAAGCCGTGCGCTTCTGAAATCGGAGAAGAACAAAAACCACTGCCAATTCTCTCTCCAAAGACTCTCCTCTTAGGGAACACAGCACACGCACACACCAAGCTACTCTCGCCACCATCTTTTGGCGCTGCATTTATACAAGGGGCGGGCTGACCCACAGGCACTTTGGACCACTCGGCACTTGACCCGTAATTAAACTATTTTTTTTATAAGTGCACTGAAAATCCTGAAACTTGCCACGAAAGTATAATTGAGTCATAAAACTTTCAAAAAGTGCAATCAAGTCTTAAGACTTGTCACTAAAATGCAATCGAGTCCTAAAACTTTCAAAAAGTGCAATTAACGGAAGGACTTCATTTGATCAATTTGACATGTTTTAAGACTTAATTGCACTTTTCAAAAGTTCTAGGATTCAATTGTATTTTTGTGACAAGTTTAAGGACTTCCAATGCACTTCTCATAACGTTTTTTTCTCTCTCTCTTATGTTGGGTTTGTTTTCTTTATCAGGTTTATGATTATTAAAACAAATAATCAAAAGAAATTATTTCTCTTACTATTGACTGCTTGGAGGGCATCCTGAAGATAACCCATGTGCCTAACTGTTTGACCGGTAGTAACGTTGGTGTAGACGACGTTTGGGGATAGAAGGACGAGGGCGCAGTGTGTAAGTAGTGGTGACATTGCAGTTTGGAGGAGTGCAGATTCATGATTGACCACTTTCGCACATGGGAATTGGGAGAAGATGGGCCCTACCATTTCCTACAGCTAGATTAGGTCACCGACTAAAATTGGCACTGATCTTCAATGTTAGAATATGGATGAACCCAAAATTATCTTGAACGTTAATGAAATGCAATGGATCGAGAATCGTGGGAGAATCGACGGAGGATCGAGGATCCCGGAGACAGAGACTTGGGGAGCTAAGTCTCGGTCGGATCACCGGGCCCTAGTTTGTCCATAACGAGCTCTTCCAGCTTATCGAATAATTTCTCCTTATCTTCCAGCCAGATGTTCATCATCCAATTCCAATAACCAGGATTGGTCGCGTTATCGGCGGAGCTTGTAATGCCGTTGGGGGTTGAAGTAGTTTTTGTAGTGGATAAAATTTCTAGTCACTTAGCATAATTTCCCATCACGTCCTCTAGCTTCTTACGAGGTTTGGAATTCTCCGCTGTGTAATCTGCTATGATTTGCAGATTATAAGTCACTACGACCCATTCGTTAAAGCCACCGAGTGGATTGAGTACATGCAGCAATTGACAAGTTTGGGTTCGCACCTATTCTTATGCACAGATTTTGCCATTGAGAATCAGTCATGTTGTCTTCAACCTGCAAAAGAATTGTAGCCAGGGGCTAAATCTTTTTATTGAATTTGTACTGTTAAAGAAGTCCATTGGACCAAGCCAAGAACGAGATTGAGACAGGGGATTGAAGATCGAACATGGGACAGAAGGAAAAAAAAAAATGCACCACAAGAACCCTAATAAGGATTTGATTTGGGATTTTTGGCTTTTGGTTTTTACCCAATTGCAAATTTTACTGCCTCTATTTTAGCTGCCAGAACAAGCCGATCGACAAAAATATGGCCGGCCAGCCGGCGAGTTTGGCCCGATACTTATAACATTACCTTGGCCACATTAGATCCTGCTTCCAGACAAAATCCACTCTGAATTCACTCTCCCGACGCAGGGAGTAATTTAACGGGAGGTGGGAAGCCTAAACAGAACAGATTGGATTATGCCTTCGGCTTTTTTTTTTTTTTTTCTCAATACGCCAAAAAGACCAAACCAAAAAGTAAAAATTAAAAGGAAAAAGGTGGAACAACAAATGAACAGATTGGATTATGAGATTGCAGCGGAGCAAAAATTCTATTCATTTCGGAATAATAAAACGTTTTTAAAAATTATTTTTAATAAAAAAAATTCGGTAATCGGCCGAAATTTGAAAATGAACTGAAAAAATGATCCAAAAGATTGTCAGAGATGAATATAAACAATAATGGTGTATAAAAAATATATAAATAAAAGATATGAAGTGTCGAGCTATTCAGTGTACATCTGGAAATTAATTAACGAATAAATAAATAGATTAATGACTAGAAAAGACAGGAATCACAGGTGTTTGACTGAACGAACCTTCTCTGCGAGATTTTATTGAAGCTTGTGCTTCTGGGATTGCAGCAAAGCTAAGGCTATATTCTTTTCTTTTTTTTTTTTGTTCGATTTTATCCTATCATATTTTATTATACAAGCCACACTGTGTGCGCTATGTGCTGTGTACAGATTACGAAACCCTGCTCCCTCCTCACACGTCCCCACCCCACTCCCCCTGAAAGTGGGGATTCGAACCCCCCACCCCCTCTTTCATTTAGTGGAAAATGAGATGTTTCGAAAAAAATATTTTTTCGAAAAGTTATTTTTTTTTAAAATGACAGTATTTTTTGGTGTTCGGCTGAAACCTAAAAATGAACTGTGAAATATTTTCCGTCCTTCGATAAAGAAAATTGGATTTGATTTTCCTCAGTGCATTTTTTTAATATATATATATTTACATTTTAAGAAATTTGATTTTTTATATTTTATATTTTATATTTTCTATTTCTTTTTTATTTTTCTTTTCTTTTCCTTTCTTCTTGGCCGGCGACCTGCCGCAAGCGAGCTCGAGCCTCGCCACAGGCCCCACAGGCCGAGGAGGCTCGGCCTTGCTCGAGGCGATAAGCTCGAGCTCGTGCCTCACCTGTGGGTGCTGCCGGCCGTCGCCGTCATCGTGGCCAGTGACCCGCAGAGGAAGAAAGAAAAGAAAATATAAAAAAATAAAAATTTGAAAAATAAAAAATAAAGAAAATAAAATAAAAAATAATAATTAAAAAAAAGGAATGTGAAGGAGTTGAGAGATGAAAGATGACGGAAAATATTTTTCTTTTCTCAAGAAGAGGAAATTATTTTCTCCACATTTCCGTGAATCGAACACCGAAAAATCCGTAGAACATTTTTTTAAAAATAATTTTTCGCGAAACGAACGGAGCCCAAATCAACCACCAAAACCCTCTCATGAAACCTCTCCTTGGAGGATTCACCGCACCCTTCGCACTGCATTTTACGGAGGAGGTGGGCTGACCCGCGGGCAATACGGACCGCCCGACCCGACCCGTGCCCATGGTTAAACCCGGTTCGAGTAATGATTGCTTTCTAGACCAGTCCACAAGCTTCACTTTCTTCCCGTTATCTCTTTGGGATAGTATGTGGCAGGTAAAATGACTGAGTGCGAATGCATGAGAGAGGCAGATACTTTCGGAGAAGAAACGAAAATCTTGGACAAAACTATGATATTATCTCCGCCACCTCTATACATCAACTACTGTTAAGCCTGTATAGGAAAATTTTCGTTTTGTTGGCGACTTTCCATCAGAATTATTTATCTAAACTTATATCCGAAATGTTCCTAAACGGCGACGGGTTGTACTTATGACTGTTTTCTTAATACTTTTTAGGATAGCTGAATAGAGATTGATTACAATTATCGGGTTTCTCATTCATTTCAATAATAGGACGATGCTTTCCACCTAAAATTTTTTTTTTTTTTTGTTAAGGCCAACCCAACATGGTTAAAGTTGAAGAAGAAGAGAAAAATTGAATTGTTGTTAGGTTCAAAATAAAAATAATTACCTCAAATGATTTAATGTACAGTTGGAAATTAATTAAACTTAATAAGTAAACAGTTTGGTTAATAAGAAAAGACGAGGAAGCTGGTCGTACAACAGATTCTTGAGTTGCTGCATGTTTGGCACGTCGAAGCGTTAAAGTTGGTTTGGTCAAAATTAAGCAACTCCATCGCCAACTTAAGATGCGACTTTTGTTGGTTTTTTGACCCGTGTAAAATCAGTTCATAAACGTTGCTAGGAACATTACATAAACTCGTCTCGACCGAGCTCGATCGTGTGTGCCTGTTTTATATCAAATCTCAAATGTATTAAAATCTTATTTCGATTAGGAGTGGCACGTGGAATTCTACCGACGGAGTGGATTCACAAGCGAAATTGCCAAAACCTAGCTTTAGTATCATGTTAAAAATTCCAAACAAGCCTATAGATGGAGGGAAACCACGTGTATGCAGAGAGCACACACGTGGAATTTTTCAACAGAGCTTACGGGGCTTATCAGTACGAGTATTAGCGAATTGGAGCCGAATTCGATATCGGTCGAGCTGATCTCGAACCTTCACTTTAGACAAATCTGGAGCTATTCATCTCGGTTCGCTTGCACCCCTTGAAGATCGGGGATAGAAGTAGAGAAGTTGCGGCAGACAAAGCATGTGCATCGGATTGATCGATCGGAACCTAGGAACACTAGTGAAACTATGCATTGCCATGTGATCCACGGATTCGATCCACGTCCCCTTTCTTCAATTTCACATCCAAAGTTACCAAAAACAGTGTGTGAAAGGGACGGTGGTCTCTCGACTGGACTTCCAAGACCGCGCCCCGTTAACCAAAGTCCACTAAAACGACCAAAAAAAAAAAAAAAAAAAGACTATAGGAAAAGTTTTCAGTACAGACCAATGGAAAGTTGGCCCCCTTAGACTTTCGATTTGGGAACCCGATAGGCTTAAGGGATAGGGGATTGACATGAAAGGGACGGAACGAAAGACGAAATTCTCTTGAAAAACTTCAGCCAACCGAGGATCGGGTGGGGTTGGGTTGGGTTGCTAAACGACAGCCATGAGTCAAATCAAGACAAAAAGAAAACAATTTGGCTGGGTGTAGAGTATGATCCACGAGCAATGCATGGCCACAGTTTGACCTATCTAGGTAAGTCCCATCGATTACCTCGTAGGTCCGACCACGAGCGTACATCGTGGAATAAAATTTTGGCATGTGTTTTCTTGAAATCACTCACTTTTTCAATTTGGCTGGGTGTAGAGTATGTTCCACGAGCAATGCATGGCCACAGTTTGACCTGTCTAGGTAAGGCCCATTGATTACCTCGTAGGTCCGACCACGAGCGTACATCGTGAAATAAAATTTTGGCGTGTGTTTTCTTGAAATCACCCACTTCTTCAATTTGGCTGGGTGTAGAGTATGATCCACGAGCAATGCATGGCTATAGTTTGACCGTTCTAGGTAAGTCCCATCGATTACCTCATAGGTCCGACCACGAGCGTACATCATGCAATAAAATTTGGGCATGTGTTTTCTTGAAATCACCCACTTCTTCAATTATTGTCGGCAATAGATAGAAATTGAGCGTGGTCATTTGAGACAGGCTTCAGCTCAGGGAGTTTAGGAGACGTTATAGTCGTCCTCCACTCCAATAGACTTTTGGCCTTGGGCCTGCTACAGTTCAATTTGCTTCTCGAGACGAGATTTGGTCACCGCTCTCTATAAATCTAACCCAGCCTCCTATTCTATCACCCATTTGAAAAGACAGAGCACCCTGTTTAGGATATTATGATGAGCATGGATATTCTTCATAGTGTCGCGACCTAAAAATCAGGTTTCTAGGCTAATGGATTACTAAATTAATTAAATTAACTAACCTAACTCGAGCTCTCCCAAACTCTACCAATTCGCAACTTATGGTTCAAAAAATTAATATGCAAAAGATTTTCAAATTGGAGTCGCCACTAATCATTTTATGATAGACTGATTAGACACCTAAATAAAGTATCGGGAGAAATACTTTATTCCTACGAACCATAGATCAATGAGTTCGGGGACTTGGTTACGCTAATATTTCTATTAGCGCCCTTTCGGTACCTTCCATTTCAATGAAAAATATTTAAGCAGGCAGCTTGCATTAATTTTAATCTAAAGGGGTTGATCATGCAGGTGCGCAAACATTATTTAACACTCAATAATCAAAGCGTTAAATAAATTGCAAGATTAGGGAAGAGGGAACGTACCTGGACTCTGCGGCCTAAACCCTAACACTTATCTCCCAAGTGTAAGACTTAGTCTAATGCAAGGTTTTTATGGGTTTTCTTTTATTTAAGTGAAGATGCAAATGAAATGCAATGCATATGCAATTACTCTAAAATGATATGAAACGACATGCAAACATTTATTAAAATGCCCTAACTCTAATGACATGTGAAAATGGGGCTAACTAGGATGACAATGCAACTCTAATTAGATGACATGCAAATTGACTAAATTAACCTAGTCTGGATGGCATGTGAAAATGTCATGAATCTACCCTAAGTGACATGCAACATTAGGCTAAATGACTTAAACATGTAAACTAGATTAATGGACCTAGACATGCGAATGAGGACATGGCCATAAGACGGCATTCTAAATGACATTGCAAACGACATGGCATGCGTGCAGATGACGTGGTATAATGACATGGCAATTATGTGACATGCGAATGATGTGGCATGCAATTGGTGACATGGCAAATGACATAGAAAACTATATGACATGACGATTATGGTTCTAACTTATATGACGTGCATAAAAAATAAAATACATTATCTAGATGCATGACATGGAATATTCTAAATTATATGAATGCATATGCACAAGATATTTTTGGTATTTTTGAATGAATTTCGGAATTAATTATTAATGAAATTAAAACTATCCTAAACGAAGATTATCCTAGATGTCTAGGAAATAATTTGAATTAAATCCTAAAATTATCTAGAAAATATTTTATCCTAAATCTAAATGTTTTAAGATGCGATTATCTATCTAAATGAAGATGCAATGCTAATCTACATGAGGATATTTTAAATGCACCTAATCTATTAGATACGATTTCTAATAAATCACATCTTTCTAAATGAATGCCCATCCTATGAGACAAGATTTTTAAGAAATTTGATCTATCTATGGCAATTGAATTTTCGAGATAAGATTTCTAATGAACCTTGCCTTTTCAAAATCTTTTTTGAATTTTCAAATAATGAAACAATCAACCAAATATGCCAATAAAGATATGCATGATTTTGAAAATATTTTCTGATTCAAATTTGGTAACAAATTGAATCGAGGAATCAAATCTAGTGGTTAAGATTGGATATCTCGATTCCCGCGCCATCGAGACAAAATCTCAGGGTCGAGATTAGTCCGAATATGCACGTTGTCGATAGGGGAATATCCCAATTTGAACCGGTTTTCTAATTCTAAAAGATATGCATGAGATATAGATGTGAATGCGACTATTGATATTTGAATAGCCCACTTAACATTAGCATGACTAGCCACTCTCTTGACGGTAGCACATATATCATGAATTCTGCCTCGAAGGACAAGATAATCCAATAACACGATACAAACATGTCTCACGGCTAATCAGCGAATAGGCTTGATTTGCATCTCCAGCCATAGTCCAGAATAAATATGAATCTGCAAGGAATTGCACATTTGCCATCCCGACCCACTTTCCAGGGTATTTTTGTTTTTCACCCTCGACAAGTTTTGGACTATTCCGTGATATTATGCTTCCAGTGACTTAAACACCTTGTTTTATATTTTTAATCGGTCACTTGAATATATTATAATAACCATGAAATTAAGAGTTTTTGTTGAGCTTGTTCTTGTCTTTTGCTGAGTAAACACAATTATAAGATGAGATTTCAAATCATGGGAGAAACAGTCGAGTGCGGAGGGCTTCGACTCGGGCAATTTTGGCTGGATTGAATTATTAGGCCTGCCAAAACAACCGCTTGGGAAACCATGGAGGCGAGGGGTTGTCTCTCTGGGAGGCGCTTCCGTCGGTCGCATTGGTCGGTGGCCAGGTAACCATGACCGCATTTTAGTCGCATTTCTGCTGGTCGATCTCTGTTACGGATGCTTTCTTTAATCAGATGGTGTGCTTTGTTGTTGTTGGAATTTTAGAGTTTTGGAAAATTTTCGATGCTTGAGAGCGTGTTCGGAAGGGACTTTTCTGCCTCATATTTCTGGTTAATGTGACTTATGTTAACAATACACAGATTGCTAGTTTCTTTTAGTGTTTTTTGTGGTAATTCTTGCTTTCACGGATTTATTTTCCATGAACATGGTATTGCAGGTACGGGCAAGTACATATTTGTGAGTCCTGCGGTTTCTCAAATTGTACCTGTTGCGTTCAAGTATTGTCACACGGTGGACGCTGGTATTGTAGCTTCATAAGACAGATCAGGTGCAATCAAAATAATATCTGTCTCATGCTGCTTCCCTCCATTCACATGCAATGAGCGAAACATGAAAATGACTAGACTTAGCTTGTCTACCACATGGTTCTGTTAGCATGAGCTTGTCTACCAATTTATTCTGGTGTACCTCTATAATTAACTTGAAAGAAAACAACCGATTTGTTAGTTTAGCTTATGTTTAAAACCACGCTCGTCTGCCTAAGGGGCTTACATTTTCGTGCATTTCGACTTTTGGAACTCGCATGACAGGGACATTGAGCTCAGACACAAGGCAAACAGGAGACATTCTAGTCAATGGCCATAAACAAGCTCTGGCTTATGGAACTTAGTAAGTGTAGAATCTGAAAATAATTCTCTTTCATCCTCAAATCCTTCATTTCTCCAGTTTGTATGACATAATTTGTGACTTCACATAAAAATTGAACCTAAGTCAACTATCCTATTTTTTTTTAAGTGATCTTATATTTCGATGGTTAATGATCAGGCTTGTCTTCTGATCATTCATCAAGGTTCTCTACTCTTATTGATTCAGGCTTATGTGATGCAAGACAACGTATTGATAGCAGCGCCAACGTATTGATAGCAGCGTTAACTGTGAGAGAAGTTGTTTAGTACACAATTGAACTACAATTGCCAAACTCCATGCCAATATCCGAGAAGAGGGAAAGTGCAGAAACGGCAATAAAGGAAATACGACTGCAAGATGCCACGGAGAATTGGAGGCTGACTAAAGGACTAAGTGGTGGTGAAAAGACAAGAGTTAGCATTTGCCTGGAAATTGTCACCCGCCTGAAGCTTCTCTTCCTCGACAAACCAACCAGTGGACTCAACAGCGCAACATCCTATTAGGCCATGAGCATAATAGCTTGGACCAAAGAGGTGGAATCAGAAGAACTATAATCGCATCAATTCATCAGCCTAGTAGTGAAGTCTTTAAGCTTTTATTGTGCGTGTTGTGCGCATATATTAAAGTTGTAACTCATATGTTGTTCTCTTTTTGTAATGGAAATACTAAAGTTCAATTAATTCAAGTGTTCAATGATGATGATTTTTGTTACTACAAGCTGTCTTTGGTTTGGCTGTTCTATAGCGTGTCGTGTACGAAGCTCAAGAAATCTGTTTTAAACTCTGTCTACAGGCTTTGACAGAGCCTATTGATGTTCTGTGTTTTTTTCTTTGGCCTATACAACAGGGCATTTTAACTTGGTGTGCTATTGGACTGTTGTGCTCATTGCACTTTGCAGGTCATCTAAAACCATGTAAACTAGTGATATATAAGGAACTTTAGGAATCAACAGAGTTGGTGTTTCTTTTCTGGCTAGCCTTTGCCGACACAAAATCCTCAGCGGATATTTCTGTGTGTCATATAGAGCTGTATTATCTATGAAACTTATGTTTTATCCATGATGATGGACAACCGAGAGCCATTCCAATGACTTTGTGCTGCGGGCTGTTCATGCTGTACTACGTTGTTGTGATCTACAACTTTACGCTGATCAATTTTATCACCTACTCCCGGAAGGTTTCTTATAGAAAATGATAGCCTCTGTCAAAGTTGTTTCTCCAATGACAATTCGTTGAGCTCCAAGCAATGTCGGACCGCGAATTGAAGTTAAGGAGCAAGAAGAGACCAACCTTGACTCCTTTTCCGCGAGTTGAATTGATCCATATTATATGATGGCAAAGAGAAACATCCCCAACACAATAATCTTCTCAACACGGTTTACCTATACACACTTTAAGATACTTCCAAAACAAACTCATCCATATCAATTAACAGTTTGACCAAAAAAAAATAAAAATCTACTAACAGTAAAACAAAAAGAGTTTGTATTGTTGGTCTTGTTGTTCTTGCATACATCAAAAAAGTTGCTCATCTTCAACCACTCTCATGTTGAGGTCCTTACATCTTCCTCTTTACCTACGGTTGAATCACAGAATGTATCATTAGTCAAAACAAAGTCAAGTACAAATAAGAACAGTTTTATGACAAAGTCAAGCACAAATGGATACCTGCATCTTCTCTCTGCTGGGGTTGATGCTGCTGATGCTACCATATCTTGTGAGCATGAGGCAACTATAAAAGCTTTTGGGGCTGATGTTGCTGTTGCTACTGATGCTACCAATGGGTTCTTACAGTGATACCTGTTATGGCCTGACCCTCCGCATTTTCCATAAGTGATCGTGGTATTTTGTCTCTTCAACTTTGTTCCCACAGGCTCTTCCACAACCTTTTTCTTTCTTCTCTTCAAATTTTTATCAGTTGTTTCAGTCACTGACTTTGTTCTTTGTTTCTTCTTTCTACCAACTTGCTTGGGCACATCAGGTGGGAGTAATTGCTCCCTAGCAAGCCATGTGTCCTTAGAATCTACAACATGCACAACATGACTATAAGTTTGCAAGAATGTTTCCTAACTGAAACTTGTGTGAACCCATTTTTCAAGCTCTTGCTTCATGTAAATGAGAGCCGCCATAGCACGACAACAAGGAATTCCGCTAATGTCCCATCTTCTACAGCTACAAGATTTATGTCGAATATTAACAACTCTCTTGTCTCCATGGGGGCCACTCAATTCAAATTCGTCCTCCCCATTCCAGGTAGGAATCCATGATGCTGAAAACTGTTTTTGAAGATCTAATATCTTTTGAATACTAGGACAAATCACACCAGTGTAGTTAGTCATCCCATCCCTTTGCTTATGAATCCTCTCCATGAGTTGCACTCTTATAGTTTCAAGCATTGTGATGATAGGCTTGTCCCTGGCATCAAGGATGCTTTTGTTGAAACTTTCACACCAGTTGTTCAAGGAAATGTCACATTTTGAGTTTGTCCTAAAATCGGACTTGCTCCATTGCGCTGGAGGCCTCTATGATAACCAATCACAAGCTTTTTCATCGACTGCCTTCAACTGTAGCATTGCCGAGTCAAAATCACATACCCTAGTTGCCATGGCAGCCTTCCAAAGAAACTTTTTAAGTTCTACTCCTTTGTGATGCAGTTTGAAATTTTCATAAAGATGCCTGCTTCAGGCATTAGATTTGCAAGTGCTTGCACCAATCCCTTCTGTTTGTCACACAAGAAAGTCTAGTACTTTGAATTTTTAGGGTCTATAATCCCCAAGTCTTCTGCAATCAAACTAATGAACCAGTGCCATGTCTTGTATGTTTCTTGTCCGACAACTGCCCATGCAAAAGGATACATCTGATTGTTGCCATCTACGCCTACCGTTGCGAGAAGTATACCCTTATAGCCTGATGACAAATGGCAACCATCGAACCCCACAAAGCGCCTACATCCATCTACAAAGCCCCTCCTTAATGCATCCAAACAAATGTAGACTCCCCTAAATTTGAATTAGTCATGACATTGCTCAGTCTTGATTATACATGTGGATCCTGGGTTGGCGTCAAGAAGTGCTTGGCAATAGCTCCTAAGCATCCAAAATTGCTCCTCCTCATTCCCTGTGATCATACTCATTGCTGTTTCTCTAGCTTTATAAACCATTATCCTCGACAGCTTCAAAACATTCTTAGACTCCATTGTTTTTTTCATTGAAGCACCGGGTCATGTAGGATTGTTTCTCGACCTATCACGGTACTTGTTTGCTAGTCATTTAGTGCTTATTTGAGGAACATGTAAAGATCTATTACATGTATGTATGGGGTTGAAGGTTTTGACTTGTAAAGTATGCTCCATTTGCACTTTGGAAGCATATATGAGCCAATCATAGCCCTCCGAACACACTGCCTTCAACTTATTAGGTGTATTCTTAACAAATCTCACCTTTCTCCCATTTTTTTATGGCATGGTTCCTAACGGCCTCTCTAAACTCCTTCGCATTACTAAAGCACATTCCTAACTTGAAGATAGGATTTTCCATATCAACCTCAATATTGAACTTAGGATGCGTATACTCACTTTCGATGTTCATATCTAAAAAATCTAAATTATCACCTAACACATCTACATATAGACTGATGTCTCCAACCTCCATATCCCTCTCTATTAAACCATCACCGTCAGCACACCTTACATTTCTTATGTATAACTCATTAAGATCAATAAAGGCAAACCCATCTTCTCCAGCACCCTCAGCAACCTTATCACACCTATCATTATACATGGAATAGTTCGCTTCTTCACATCCCTCAACTGGTGCAATGTGAAAGAAAAAATAACGTCAATATATTTTCATGCAAAACACACACTAGGAAAAGCCAAAACAAAAACAGTAAGAAATTGCAATATATCTGTACCACACTATGATTAAGGAAAGAAAACTAGTTGCACTAGTGACTGCATACCACACTTTTATTAAATACCGTTTGCCACACACACAAAAACGTGCATTATGAAGTTAAAATATTTGCTATTCTAGTTGTTTGGTAATATACATTCGGTCTCGTGTGGGCACAAAAGTGCTACTGCTATGGTGACAGACCGTATCCTTGGTATGGTCAATTTTCTCCGGTGCAAGAGCATCATAAAATAATCAACACTTCTTATTGCTATGGCGAGCGATTTTATCCTTGGTGCGGTGAATGTACTACAGCTCAAAAACCAGCATTTAGATTTTAGGACCACCACCAGCAATGTAGGACCATCAGAACAGCATATTCAATTAAAAAAATGCACAGCAGACGCAACTCATATGCATTGATTTGGACAAAAGGAGACATTTACTCAGAAATCCAGCAAAACAAGCTAAAACATCAGTATAAAACAAAACTATTCCTCCTACCATCATTGTCGTCGCTGCCATTTGTGTGATATTCTACCACATGCCCACACCTTGTCGACATTGCTTCAACGAGCCGCAATCACTTTCTTTTGGACGGACGAAGGATTGACTGCACCAATTTGAACAAAACTAACATCGGTTGAACGTGAATGCGGATCGAAATAAATGTAAACCTGGGAAAAGATGACGCAGAATCTGAGCTTTGTACACAAGCTTTGTCTACATTTTGTCGATTGAACGTGAGTGAGTTCTAAGAAGATGGGAAAACTAACCTCGGTTGAAGAAAGGAAACTCGACGGAGCGCAAGAATTTGACTCCAAAAGTTCGGGTTTTCTTGTTGTTTTTCAATTCGTTCCTCCACCAACAGAGAACTTGAGCGTCCAACTTCGTAGAGAACGGGTACAAAGAAACAGGGAAGAACGTAGAAAACCTAGGGTTTTTTTTTAATTATTTTAGGAGTTTTTAGTTTTTCCCCAAATTTTGTATGGACAAAATTGCTAATCGCAGGGAAAGTGTTCGCCGGAGAACATTTTGGCCGGCCGGCGAGCTGAGGTCCTTATTTGAGATTGATTTAGCCACTTCGGGTCCTTATTTGAGACACAGTCCAGTTTGGATCCTTATTTGAGAAAGTGGATCCACTTTAGGCATTTTTTGAGATTTTCCCTAAAATGAACGGAAGCCACGACCAAGGAAAAGAAAGGGACTTTTCTTTGGTTTTCTCATGGGAACTATTCAAGAAAAAGACAAATCCTACCACTTAGCACGTCACTCTAACTCTTCTGTGCATTCATCACCTCCTCTCCATGTGGCCGTATCTTTCTCTGTGAATTGTCCCTTGTCTTCTTCTTTTTTTGACCTTTCCCTCCCTGAACCGAGAGAAAGAGACCAGATACCTCTTCATTTCTCACCTTTTTCGTGTATCTCCAAACGTTAAGCCTATATGAATGATGGCCATCCATTCAACCTCTCCACTTTCTGTCGTGTGATTCAATGAATTGGCCTCAGCTTAATCCGATTTTGTTCTCCCTATTATTAGTTCATCCTCATTGTGCGTTGGATGTCGATCCAGCACAGGGAATTATGTAAACAGATTGAAACCCGGGGTTCCTTGAAGGACACGAACACCACTGAAAAAGGCTCCAAATCGGAAAGTTCGCAGGTGCAGCAGCGGTGGGGGATTGACGAAGCTTGCGGACTCCCTCGTTGTCGAGAATGGCAGTCGACTCGTCGGAGAGGCCAACGAAGGCGTCGGTGAGGAGGTCTCAACCACCAAGAGCTCGGCCAAGAGCCCTTCCTTGTCGTGCTTTCCCCCTCTCTCACGAGTACTCTCCTGCTCTATTTCATGCGGTTCCAAAAATCATGTTGAAATCTCCCTTTACCCAACAAAATCAGTTGATATCCCTGCCTTTGCTCAACAAAATCAGCTGATGTCCCTGCCTTTGCTCAACAAGTAAACGATCATGTACGAATATCATGGGGGCCGTGCTGATTCGTTCAAATCTTGGTCAACAGACTAAAGACTTCAAAAATTCAACTTCCTTAGTAAAGTACCCACGTCTGATTTAGGCCACCCTAGATGAAGTATAGGCTTATTCCAAGTAATCAAATCCTAAACCGTTCCATCAATTGTCGACCCGATAAATATGCAAAATGTGTGGGCCATGCCTGCACGACTAGTTAAAATCCGTTTCTATTGCCGGCTCAATTAAATGCAAAATGCAATGCATGATTGTCAAAAATTAAATATGAATGTTGAATATTTTTTGGTAGAAATTAAAATTTAACTCCTAATTTTTATGCAAAATAAATGATTAAAGAAAAATCAAAATTTAGGTGTCAACACATAGATGATTATAACCTTTGACATTGACAAACCTTAGTATTATTTGATAGGATATCCCATCTGGGTCGAACCCTGGAACCAAGTAAATAACGAAAGCGGCGGATCAAGAGCTCTTAAGGATGGAGGCTGGCGATGCGAATTTATACCTTAAATCGCTTCCACAATCGAAAGATCATCAGCTCAAAGAGTAAAACTAACTTGGATCAATTACGACACTTCGTTAAGCGTTGCGTTTTTATTTCGCTTTCCTATTTACCGATAGATTTTAATTCCTCTCGCGAATAGGAAGAGGACGTACTGTGACGCGGTCCTTTATGCAGCATAGCAGCATACACTTGCTGAATTTGCCGGCCATGCTTCGGCCCGGGGGCCTCCCTCCTTATATGTCGCAGGTTTAATAGTATGCTGGTTAATTTGTTGCTCATTAATTTCTCGATAAATATCATGCCATGTAGAATGCTAAAAACGTGGGGAAAAGTGCCAAAGAATACACATATTGCATTGGTATCAATTCAGTCCAAACTCTATCAATTGGACCAATTTAGTCCTAAAACTTTTCACATTGGTACCAATTGAGTTGAAATCAGTGACATGGGTGGCGACTGTCCTACGTGACACGACTGGCGAGAGATGTCGGCGATCCTCGCTGGCCCGGCCGTTGACGAGGGTCGCGGCCCTAAACTAGCCATAATGAAATAAATAAATAAAAAGAAAAATAATAATATTCAGAAAAATATTATAAATTATATAATTTAATCGGTCGTGCCACGTAGGACGGCTAGTCAAAATTGGCCGGATGGACTGAATTAGTATCAATGCAAAAGGTTTAGGATTAAATTGGTTCAATTGAAAAGTTTATGACTTAGTACCAACGCAATAAATTTATGACTCTTTTGTTTTGTACTTTTGCCCCCAACAAAATGGGATGTTTGACAAGATCAACGCCCAAACAAAATAACCACACTAGTTACCGCAGGTTCCTACTTTTGCATGGAACGCCATGGTTATTACTAACTGAAGAAGAAAGTAACCATCGATAGAAACAACTATCTAGAAAGTAGAAACCCTGACTCCATGAACGGCAGATTAGCAGACATCAACGACCCCCATGCTCTAGATCAGCAGCGCGAATTACTTGAATCTATAGTCACGCTTTTACCCCCGGAGAAAGCTGCTTTTCCCATTAACTTCCTTTGATGCCTTCTCCGAGCTGCTATCTTTCTTAAAGCCTCGACCAATTGCAAGAAAGAGCTTGAGAAACTCCTCTCTTTGATTTTAGAGCATGTGACGGTGGGTGATCTTCTCGTTTTGTCGTTAAGCTATGATGGCAAGCGGCTGTTCGATCTGGAGAGTGTTAGGAGGATTATTTCGGCTTTCGTGGAGAAAGAAAAGAGTGTGGCTGTGTTCAGTGGCGACTTCCAGGAGGCTTGTTCCCCACCGATGGAGAGAGTTGCCAAGATGGTCAATGCATATTTAGGAGAAATTGCGATAAACAGCGAACTCAGCATCTCAAAGTTCAATGCGATCGCGACCCTCGTGCCTAAGGCAGCTAGAAAAGTCGATGACGTTCTGTACCGAGCGATCGATATATACTTCAAGGTAAGGAATACAAGATTGAGGACTAGTCTGCAATTTTAGAAGTACTTTTTCCGCTTTCTCATCGAAATTCAAAATACTGTTCAAATTTTAAAAAGTTTTGAAGAGTTTATATGTCATTCGACATGTTAGAGTTTGCATTCTATGTTAGTTTCGAATGATTCAAATTTAAAAAGGACAAAATACGCGAGTTATCAAATTTACATTAAGCAAAATAACGAACTTTTCTGGAGTTGTGTTGAAGAGATTTCATCATGATTAATGTGTTAT
The DNA here is from genome assembly GCA_029784005.1 of Lenwebbia sp. NSW1173648. Taxonomy (NCBI): domain Eukaryota; kingdom Viridiplantae; phylum Streptophyta; class Magnoliopsida; order Myrtales; family Myrtaceae; genus Lenwebbia; species Lenwebbia sp. NSW1173648. The sequence goes on from JARCGZ010000011.1 coordinate 8,599,982, forward strand.
TTGACAGTGAGCAAATACCAAATTTGCAGGTCCATCCAAACCTTGATGAGATAGAGCGGGAGAAAGCATGCAGTGTGATGAACCCACTGAAACTGTCGCATGAAGCTCAGTTTCATTCCTCGCAGAACAAGCGGTTACCCGTGCAGACCGTTCTGCGCGCGCTCTACCTGTAATATATGGGCCCAATAACCCAAGCTCATATTTTCTTTAAGCCAAAATCAGCCCATCTTCTTTTCTTTTTCTCTCCTTCTCTAGATGATTCACTCACGTGACATCTCCAGCAGACCAAAATAAGGAAAAATAAAAGGGAGCTCGTCCAGTGAACAGGAAGCAGCAGAGAAGAGAAAGGAAAGAGGAAAGGAGAAATTTTGCGTGTACACAATCCGGACTCATCGACAAGTTGAATCAACTACGAATCACAGCGCCGGGTAAGAATCGAACTCTTTATTCGTCTAAATAAAGGACATTTTTGGATTTAGGGCTCAATTTCGAAACTATGTCGAGTCTGAGTTGTTACGTTCGTTTGAGTAAGCTTCGTTTGGACTACAAGAAGGCTTGAAACGGATATCGGTGGAGGAAGTTATGGCCTTATCAATTTTGGAGCGCAAGCTGTCTATAGAGGATAGCAAAGGGTATCCACTATGGGCGAGCTTCCGTTGACGCATAGTCGTCGTTCTATCATTAAATAGGTATAAATTAATTGAGTCGTCCGTTAGAGTGGTGTTTTACTCATTTTTTATCCGCTTTCCGTACTTTTGAATAGGAATTCGGACGCGTCGGCTCGAGTAACCGTCGCATTTTGCTTTTGCCTTCATCTGGTGAGTGATGCTATTTCTTCGTTGACTTGTGTAAACTCATGTTTTTTTGAGAATGATAAGAATGTATAATATGAGTTTATAATGTGATTTGTTCCTTTGAAAAGAAAGTGAAAGCGATGTTTAGAGCATTTTTGTTGCATAAAACAGGATCGAACATTTACTGCTGTTTTATCTATTTGAGACGATTTGCGATCGATTTGTATATTCTGATTTATGATATTGATGTTGTGAGTTGTGGTGCTCAAGATAGCTATGAACCCGGCTGAAGGGTTTGTGGGTATGCGCATACTAGTTTAGGATATCCTTGTGGGCCGAGCCATCGGCATAATAGGTGGAAACCTTGCCAAGGGGGGAATCTTGGTCGCCTTTTGTCACGGGCGTTATACGTGACCACGGTTAGAATCTTGAGCATGAGATTGGTCAATGGATAGACCATTGACGTGTATTTTGAGGAGATTGTTGTGTTTTTGACGAGATTAACCAATGGATTAGACCATTGATATTTGTTTTGAGTATTAAATGTGCATAGTGATTGTTCGATCCGCTCAGAAGAAATGTATTACTCACTGAGCCGTGTTAGCTCACTCCTTTCATCTTCCTTGTTTTTTAGGTTCAGTGAGTCGCAAGTAGGACGTGACCGATCGTTAGTGGATGACATTTTTGGTTAGTGGGGGCATGTAGGTATGAGTTGTGAGTAGGATGTAGCTATGATGAGCCTTTTGAGTTGTTGTTAGATGTGTTCATCCTTTTGGTAGAGATATGTGTATATATGTTGATGGTTTAGTAGCAAGCTCTGATTTTTTTTGTAACTAAAGGGCCTCTTTATCAAGTATATGTATATGGATGTACATATTTGTTATTAGGTTGAGTTTTCGTTAAGTTGAGATTGCGTCCTTTTGAGAAAGGGACGATCGTGTCATGGCCCCTGTTATTATGTTTTGGGGTGTGACATTTGTTGGTATCAGAGCATAAGTTATGATCTTTATGGGTATAGATATAGGACGTTGTGAGATAGTGTGATAGATTTTAACACATTAGTCTAAGAGATGCTAAGGTATACTTTCGTTTCATTCTTGGATCCAGGTAGCCATGAGTTCTGACCGAGAGCTACTTGCCAATTTTCGCAAAAGCAATAGGAGCAAGAGAGTTATTAACTTCAATTTCAGGGATGTGCCTCGAGGTTCTAGAGGCAGGCCTTCGACAAGAGGGGAAGAAGATACAAGAGCTGATTCACATGAATCAAGAAGGGAGAGCCAGCAGCAAAGGACCCAAGACAATGTAGTTGGAGCTGTTAAGCCTAGAGGTGATAGAGGCTACACCTTCGCCCAGTTTAGAAAGGCGAATCCACCCACTTGTGATGGTAAAACTGATCCTCTGGCGGCGGAGCATTAGATTAGGAAGATAGATGGGATCTTTAGAGTTGAAGAGGTTCCCGAGGAGAAGAATGTTGACTTTGCTGCGCAATATTTGTAAGGTGAAGCCAAGTATTGGTGGGAGGGAATGAGGTTCGCCCTTGGAGATGAGGATACTGCTATTTCTTAGAAGGATATCAAGGAGACTTTTAACGCACAATTCTTCCCACAGTCGTTCCAGGCGCAGATGATGAACGATTTTCTACATATTTCACAAGGTGACTCTACCGCCCTGGAGTATGCAGGCCACTTCAACCAGATGAGTAGATTTGCGGGGCGTCTGGTGGCCGATGAAGGGGAAAAAGCCGAACATTTCGTGAGAGGACTCCGGCCTGATATTCGTTTTACATTTGTGTCTCTTTCAATGCCAACTTATAAAGACGTACTAGAACGAGCAATTAAGATTGAACGTGATATTTGTAGAAGTGGCACACAGGGTACTCCTCTGTATAAAAGGACGAAGTTTACTCACTTCCAAGAAAGTCAAGCAAGTGGCGGCACCAAGTATAAAGGCATTAGCAATCCTGGGAAAGGGAAGAGTCCGGTTATTCAGGGCCCTTGAACTACATGTGGGAGACATCATGGCGGTCCTTGTTACTGCAAGACCGGAGTATGTTTTATTTGTGGAAACAAGGGGCATATGGCGCGCGATTGTCCCACTCAGATGAGTGTACCTGCGGATGGTAGAGTATGTTTTGTACGTGGACAGCCTGGGCATGTAGCACGTACTTGTTCTATGAGGAAGATAGCCTCTTCAGCTCATAGGCCCCAAGAAAGTCAACAAAGGCAGAAGGTGACCGGGAAAGTTTTTGCTATGACGAAAGAGGATGCAGCGGCTTCTAACACCGTTGTGGCAGGTAATATTTTGATTGCCTCACGGTGTGCTTATGCATTATTTGACTCTGGTGCTACACATTCCTTGATTTCTACGAAATTTGCAAAGAAACTTGATGTGCTACCTGATTCTCTTGAATATGAATTGCGAGTTGATACTCCTACTGGTGATTTCTTGATTGCTGATTGTGTGTTCAAGAGGTGTATGCTCCGAATTGATAATATGAAAATGCATGGAGATTTGGTGTTGTTAGATATACGGGATTTCGATGTTATTCTAGGGATGGATTGGCTATCAAGACATCATGCTACTGTTGATTGTCATTCAAAGAAAGTTGTCTTTCAACTTCCGAATCAGCATGAATTCTCTTTTTCGGGAAGTTGTAAAGGCACTTTTTTTAGATTAATTTCAGCTATGCAAGCGAGGAAACTTCTAAGGAAGGGTTGTTGTGGTTATCTAGCCTGCGTAAAAGACACCAGCAAGGAAGTTGTAAAGCTGGAAAATGTTTCGATTATTAGAGAATTCTCGGATGTGTTTCCTGATGATTTAACTGGTTTACCTCTTGATAGAGTGATTGAATTTTGCATTGAGTTGATGCCCGGTACCGCACCTATCTCTAAGGCGCCTTATCGGATGGCACTGGCCGAATTGAAAGAGTTGAAGATGCAGCTGTAGGAGCTTTTGGATAAGGGTTTCATTAGACCCAGTGTCTCAACTTGGGGAGCTCCCGTCCTATTTGTAAAGAAGAAGGATGGTAATATGCGGCTTTGCATAGACTACAGAGAACTTAACAAAGTGACGATCAAGAATACATATCATTTGCCTCGAATTGATGACTTATTTGATCAACTTCAAGGAGCTCAGGTATTTTCAAAAATCGAGCTCCGCTCTGGATATCACCAGTTGAAGATAAAAGCAAATGATGTGCCAAAGACTGCTTTCAGAACAAGGTATTGGTATTATGAGTTTCTTGTCATGCCTTTTGGACTAATGAATGCGCCTGCTGCTTTCATGGATTTGATGAACATGGTATTCAGGCAGTATCTTGATAGATTTATTGTGGTGTTCATTGATGATATTCTGGTGTATTCGAGGAGTTTGGAGGAACGCGTGCAACACTTGAGGCTTGTTTTGCAAACTTTGTGTGAGAAAAAGTTGTATGCTAAATTCAGTAAGTGCGACTTCTGGCTTGATCATATTGAGTTCTTGGGCCATGTAATCTCGAAAGATGGTATTTCTGTTGACCTGAAGAAAGTCGAAGCAATTGTTCAGTGGAATCGTCCTACAAATGTTACTGAAGTGAGAAGTTTTCTCGGGTTAGTAGGTTATTACAGGCGATTTGTGAAGGGGTTTTCCAAAATATCAGGTCTACTTACTCGCCTAACTCAGAAGGGGGTCGGATCAATGTGAGCGTAGTTTCCAAGAATTGAAGAGGCGGTTAGTGTCAGCTCCTATATTGACCTTACCTTAAAAAACGGGTGGCTTCACTATCTATTGTGACGAATCTAAGGAAGGTCTAGGTTGTGTTCTATGCAGGATGGTAAAGTGGTGGCCTATGCCTCGAGATAGTTGAAAGCACATGAGAAGAACTATCCCACTCATGATCTGGAGTTAGCAGCGGTTGTGTTTGCCTTGAAAATATGGCGACACTACTTGTATGGCGAGAAATGCGAAGTCTTTACTGATCACAAAAGTTTGAAGTACATCTTTACTCAGAAAGAATTGAACATAAGGCAAAGAAGAGGGCTAGAACTCTTGAAGGATTATGACTTGTCTATCAACTATCATCCCGGTAAGGCAAATGTAGTGGCGAATGCCTTGAGTCATAAATCTTCTGGAAACATGGCAGCATTGCTCACTTCTCAGCGGTTTATTCTCGAGGATATGAGGAAACTAGAGTTGGAGGTGTTGGTGCATCAGCTTGGTGCTCAGTTAGCTAATCTTCGGGTGCAGCCAACGTTGATTGATAGAATCAAGGATAAACAGAATGATGATTCTCAGTTAGGGAAGATCAGAGAAGGTGTAGAAGCTGGGGGACAACCAGATTTTAGTATCCATGTGGATGGGTCATTGAGGTTTCGTGGTCGACTATGTGTTCCCGATGATGCAGGATTGAAAAAGGAGATATTACAAGAAGCTCACACCACTAGATACTCGATTCATCCTGGAAGCACTAAAATGTATAGGGATTTGAGAGGAAATTTCTGGTGGATCAACATGAAGAAAGATATTGTGAAGTTTGTCGATCAATGTCTGGTTTGTCAGCAAGTAAAGATTGAGCATCAGAAACCAAGTGGGCAGCTGCACCCACTTGAGATACCTAAATGGAAGTGGGAGCATATCACCATGGACTTCATTGTCGGTTTACCGAGGACGCCTAGTGGTAAGAACGTTATATGGGTGATTTTCGATCGATTGACTAAGTCGCACACTTTTTAGCATATCGATTTGGCCTTTCAGTGGAAAATATGGCGAAGCGATACGTGAATGAAATAGTCAAGCTGCATGGAGTTCCGATGAGCATTGTTTCTGATAGGGATTCCAGGTTTGTGTCCAACTTCTGGAGGAGTTTACAAGGAGCGTTGGGTACTAAACTCAACTTTAGTACAGCTTTTCATCCGCAGACTGATGGACAGTTAGAGAGGACGATTCAGACGCTAGAGGATATGCTACGATCCTACGTTATTGACTTTGGTAGCTCATGGGATGAACATCTACATTTGACGGAGTTTTCTTATAATAATAGTTATCATTCCAGTATAAAGATGGCTCCTTTTGAAGCTTTATATGGTCGAAAATGCAGGAGTCCTATTTGTTGGGACGATGTTGGTGAGAAAAGACTAACCGGCCCCGAGTTCATCCAACAATCAGAGGAGAAAGTCACGCTCATTCGAGAGCATTTGAGAACAGCTCAAAGCCGTCAGAAAAGCTATGCAGACCTTAAAAGGCGCAACGTAGAGTTCGGTGTGGGAGATCATGTATTCTTAGAGGTTTTACCGATGAATGGTGTTATGAGATTTGGCACTCGGGGGAAATTGAGTCAAAGATATGTGGGACCATTCTTGATATTAGAAAAGATTGGCGAAGTTGCTTATAAACTTGCTCTGCCACCAGCGTTATCCGGAGTGCATAATGTGTTTCATGTGTCCTTATTGCGGAGATATGTGCCGAATCCTGAACATGTATTGGATTTCACTCCTTTCAGATTAAGGGAAAACTTGACATATGAAGGGCAACCTATTCGGATCGTTGATAGGAAGGATCAAGTGCTACGACGGCGAACTATCCCTTATGTTAAGATTCAATAGCAGAACCACACAGAGAGAGAGGCTACTTGGGAGCTTGAGGAGGAGGCAAGACGCAAGTATCCCCACTTGTTTGATGATTAAGGTACATCTAAATTTCAAGGACGAAAATTTTGTAAGGATGGTAGATTGTAATATATGGGCCCAATAACCCAAGCCCATATTTTCTTTAAGCCAAAATTATCCCATCTTCTTTTCTTTTTCTCTCCTTCTCTAGATGATTCACGTGACATCTCCAGCAGACCAAAACAAAGAAAAATAAAATGGAGCTCGTCCAGTGAACAGGAAGCAGCAGAGAAGAGAAAGGGAAGAGGAAAGGATAAATTTTGCATGTACACAATCCGGACTCATCGACAAGTTGAATCAACTGCGAATCACAGCGCCGGGTAAGAATCGAACTCTTTATTCGTCTAAATAAAGAAAATTTTCGGATTTAGGGCTCAATTTCGGAACTATGTCGAGTCTGAGTTGTTGCGTTCGTTTGAGGAGTTTTTGGGCTGTTTTTTTATAAGGATGAAAATTTAGGATGTTGTGAGGCCGTAGGATTTGACGGATCTTAATTTGATGCTTTGGTTTGCTCGAAACAAGATTTTCAATTCCGGTGCGCTACAACAGTACTCGCGAGAACAGTACACTTCAAGGCATGATATCTTCATTTTTTTTTGTTGTTGTTTGGGGTTGTACATGTTAGGCCTTTTTTAGTATGTCGAGTAAGCTTCGTTTGGACTACAAGAAGGCTTGAAACGGATATCGGTGAAGGAAGTTATGGCCTTATCAATTTTGGAGCGCAAGCTGTCTATAGCGGACAGCAAAGGGTATCCGCTATGGGCGAGCTTCCATTGACGCGTAGTCGTCGTTCTATCATTAAATATGTGTAAATTAGTTAAGTCTTCCGTTAGAGTGGCGTTTTATTCATTTTTTATCCGCTTTCCGTACTTTTGAATAGGAATTCGGACGCGTCGGCTCGAGTAACCGTCGCATTTTGCTTTTGCCTTCATCTGGTGAGTGATACTATTTCTTCTTTAACTTGTGTAAACTCATGTTTTTCTGAGAATGATAGGAATGTATAATATGAGTTTATAATGTGATTTGTTCCTTTGAAAAGAAAATGAAAGCGGTGTTTAGAGCATTTTTGTTGCATAAAATAGGATCGAACATTTATTGTTGTTTTGTCTATTTGAGACGGTTTGTGATCGATTTGTACATTCTGGTTTATAATATTGATGTTGTGAGTTGTGGTGCTCAGGATAGCTGTAAACTCGGCTGAAGGGTTTGTGGGTATGCGCATACTAGTTTAGAATATCCTTGTGGGCCGAGCCACCGGCATTATAGGTGGAGACCTTGCCAAGGGGGGAATCTTGGTCGCCTTTTATCACGTGCATTATACGTGATCACGGTTAGAATCTTGAGAACGAGATTGGTCAATGGATAGACCATTGACGTATATTTTAAGGAGATTGTTGTGTTTTTTACGAGATTAACCAATGGGTTAGACCATTGATATTTTTTTTTAGTATTAAATGTGCATAGTGATTGTTCGATCCGCTCAGAAAAAATGTATTACTCACTGAGCTGTGTTAACTCACTCCTTTCATCTTCCTTATCTTTCAGGTTCAACGAGTCGCAAGTAGGACGTGAGCGATCGTTAGTGGATGACATTTTTTGGTTAGTGTGGGCATTTAGGTATGAGTTGTGAGTAGGATGTGGCTATGATGAGCCCTTTGAATTATTGTTAGATGTGTTTATCCTTTTGGTAGAGATATGTGTACATCTGTTGATGGTTTAGTAGCAAGCTCTGATTTTTTTGTAACTAAAGGGCCTCTTTATCAAGTATATGTATATGGATATACATATTTACTATCAGGTTAAGTTTTGGTTAAGTTGAGGCTGCGTCCTTTTGAGAAAAGGGCGGCCATGTCATGGCCCATGTTATTGTGTTTTGGGGTGTGACACTACCACGACCAGCTGAAGCTCAGGAGCGGAATGGACAACCGCGACGGACCTCATCCCATGGCAACGAGGAGCCAAGTGCTGGCTGATGTGTCGTTGGTCAGGGAAAACGAAACCTTAAGGTCTGTTCGCTCGTTTTTGCAACAAGGAATATCTTTCACCGAAATTCAGTCTTCGATTTTTATTAAGAGGGTTCTGTGGTTCAACTTTCGAAGAGAAATTGTAGCAAGAACACGAAGCAACACAGAGAGATATGAAATGGGTAGGAAATCAGTGAATCGAATATGGATTTGAGATCAACAAGGGTTCAGGCTACATTATAATACTCCTACGAAAGCAGTAGAAGACTTGAAAATAAGCTCTAGTTGCAGAAATTGTAACTACTGAAAAGGAAGGTACATGGAAGTTAAAGTGAGAATAAACTTGAGTGTTCTTGGATGTGTGTTGATCTGTCTCTTGCTCTTCTCTTTTGAGTATTTGTATTCTTCAGCTTTTCATAACCGTCTGTCAGTTATTTTCTTACTTTCAAACTTTGAATCTTGGCGCCTTCAATAGCTTCCATTCGCCCACGTTTTATCCGCCAAAACTTGTTCTTCAACTGTCAACATGGCTTCGAATTTGAATCTCTTCCAGTAATCGACGTGAACTGTTCGCATCCACTATCCGGATTTCTTGCTCGTAACTTCTTGCTGACGTGGCTGGTTTAGCCATCCTGCGGTTCCTTTCAACGTCGTATTCCTCTCACTGCTGGCCTTTTACAGCTTCGGTATGTCCATAATCTTACCGAAAATCAATGACCTTACTCTCTTACTTCCCGAATATCGGGTTTAGACTTCCGGTCATTTCGGTATGTTACAAACAACTTACCGAATTTCTCAGAGTAGTTTACTGCTCCCAATTTATCGATTTTCGGGATATGATGATACTAAAGTCAATTCGGTAACTCATTATTATTTAGTGTCAACAGATGCCCCCTTTTAAAAGAATTAAAAGAATTATAATTCTTTTAAATGCCAAAGATGACAAGACACTTACTTTTTGCCTCCAGCGCCATTTTGCCGCCTCGTTTCGCGCGCTTGCCTTTTCAACTCCTCCTCGTATCAACTTAGTATATATATCGGATGTCCCCACACAATCTGATCTCTCGCCTTCAGACGTGCTTTTTTCAAAACTTCATCTTCTTTGCTATTCTCATGCCCTTTTGCCTCTTTGTTCTTTCGTGACCTCGCTCTGTACTTGCCTAACCACCATGGCTCCTAAGGCTCAAGCTTCTTCCTTTCTTGCTGCTGATGCCCTAGAGCAGTATCATCAGTTCAGAGACTCTAAGGATTTCAACGACGATCGACATCTATTCTCGGTGCAGAATGATTACGAGGATTCTTACATCCTTGGCCTTGCAATTTATAATCAATTTTCAATTCCTGCAAATCTCTGACTTTTTCCCTCGCTATCTAACCGAGGTACTTCCAGTTCACCATTCTTCTATTTTAGCTTACAACTGGCACTCTCGTCCTTCTCGTCTTAGGGCTTTTTCTGATTTTGAGCCAAATTTTTACCGATGGTATCTCCGACTTCTTCCTTCCAAGGGCTCTCTTTGGGATGAGCTCCTCATTCATAATGCCCTACGTCTCTGCTGTTTTGATTATCATCTGAACCATGGGCTAATCAGTGTTCTGTCTTGCTTTTGGTCGTCTTCAATCAACTGCTTCTTTTTCCCTTTTTCCCCAATGTCGGTAACTTTGCTCGATATCTACTGTCTCACTAGTCTTAGTCCTTTAGGCGCAGACCCATCTACTCTGTCTTCAGATTCTTATCAAGGGCTCGGTAAGTTATCTGATTCCGAATTAGCCTACGGGGCTTTTATCGGTAAGTATTTTAGGAAAGAAGGTGCAGTTACCGACGAGGAACACACCGCTTTCCTCCTATACTGGCTTTGTAAATTCCTTTTCTGTCACCCTACTGTGCGAGTTTCCAAGGACTTCGTTGCTATAGCTTTCGCCTTATCTTCGGGAACTCAGCTAGCTTTAGGAAAAATCATTTTAGCTTTATTGTACCGAGGCTTAGCCCACTCTGCTTCCTTCATTACTTCGGATGAAATTGGTGGAGTTTATGGTGGTCCTCTCTGGATTCTCCAAGCCTGGGCAGCCTTCTATTTTCCTTCTTGGTTTTCCAAGGATCGAATTTCGCAGACTCCTTTAGCTTCGATCCCGAATAATCCTGTCTGCCGAGTTTTAAGCCAAGAGCTGGTTCCTGTTTCTGAGGGACAATCATCTTATTTTCGGTTCTTTGTTTCCCAACTTTTTTCAATCAAAGGAAAACGATTCTCTTTTTCTCCTTTTCTCAGTCCCCAATTTAGATCATCTCTTCATTCTTTTCAGAAAAATAAGAGTGATTTTTGGCAAATCGTTCTAACCTCTGTCGACATCCCTGTTAGGTTTTCAACAAAGGGTAGATTCGTTGCCGGTTTTGAAATCTACTCCCCCCAGTATTGTGCTAGACAATTTGGGTTAATTCAAGGGGTTCCTATCCCGGCCCTCTATACCTTTTCCTTTTCTTCCATCAACAAGATATTCTGCAAGTTGGGTGACAGTCAGAGCTTCACTGAATTGAACAAACTGATTTAGGACATATACTGATTGCTCCGTATTACCGAGTTTGTTGCACATGCTGATCGCTCTTCAGAAGACTTCAACTTTTGGTGGAAGAACTATCGAAAATCTGTATTCTCAGAGCCGTTGGACATGATTCTTTTGAAGATAAAGGACATGGCTACTCCTGCACTTCCTCAAGTAGCCGAAGGCGAAGACATACCTCCTGCTAAACCAACAAAGCCTGTTAAAGGTTGGTTTGCTCTCCTTTTTTCAATGTATGTCTTCATTCGGTATTTTGTTGTGTCTGACTGTCTTCCTTCATAGCAGGTAGAAAGAAAAAAATCTTAGAATTGCCTGCTCTTGAAAAGGCGTCGAAGAAGCCTGCAACAGAAAGAGCTATTGATCGATCTTCATCGCCATCTCTTGAAATTTCTTCACCAAGGAGCCCATCTCTCAGTCCCACAGTTCATACCATGATGAGGCCGCATACACCAAAAGGTAACTTTCATACTCAAGCTTTGTTAATTATAAGCATACTTGCCGACACTGATATTCTCTTTTGTTTTAAAACTCAGGAAAAACCCTTAAGATCTACAGATCGAAAGCAGATATGCTTACTTCCCCTTCTGTTAAGGCTCTTTCTGATGATATAGCAATCCCTGACCCTACATTGGCGATTCATGCTCCTTCGACAGAACTTCCTATCGCATCAACGCAAGTCTAGACTTCGAGACTTGAGGAAAAGGAATTAGCTGATGACCCATCTCTACCTCTAACTGGGAAATCTCCAACCTTTATCGGTAAATCCTGGCTTTAGATTCTTACCGAATGATGAGTGCTTCTTACACTATTGTTTTAATATTCATAGCTGTGTTTACAAGCACTGATGAGCCTTCGTCTGCATCAAAAAGAATTTTAATTCCCGATGGGGAATTTCTTGAAGGCTCATCAACCAATATACCTCTGCTGCTTATTCAACCTTCAACTATTGCTTTGCCTCCTCAGAGAGTCTTTGTGGCAAGCTCATCTTCTTCTTAAGCTCCTCCTGCCGTAGCCGAAATAACACTTTTATCTATTGAGGAGAAAGCTGAAGTGGAAAGTATGCTGCTTGCTGATCTCTCTGGCTCCTCCGCTGTTGAACATCCTCTAGAGTCCATAGACTTGGTATCATTTTCCGAAGTCTCTAAGGATGTAGCCAAAGCCAAATGGATAGAACTCCTTCACTTATTAGAATCTGGCTATGGAAAGTTGATCACCGATTCTGGCAGAGAGAAACGAGCAAGAACTCTTTTTCAGGAGGTGTGTTCTGGTAATCCTTCTTTTATGCTTTCCCCAGACTTCCAAGACAATAGTGATATTTTCGCCGTCGGTTTTGTGGATGCTGTGGACACCATTAGAATCAACACCGATCGTCTTCCACATCTTTTCTTTGGAGAACAGCGAGGTTAAGCCATTCAAGATGAAATAACCCACAAATGCGGAGACACCCGCTTGTTTTATGACAGTTATAAAGCTGAAGAGAGCAAACTTCATCGCTTAGCGGAGAGGAGAGCAGAGCTTGAGGCAGAACTGAAGAAAGTAGAGGTCCAAATGGTGGAACAAGAAGCGAAAATGAGTCATCTTTGTCCATCAGTCAGACGAAAGCTGGAGAAGTGTCGGGAGTTGAGGAAAGAATACAAATCTACATGTGGGTCAGTCAAGACTTGCGAGAAGCAGAGGGCGGAGCTCATGGAACAAAATTTTAATTTAGAATTTGAACTCCGCTCTTTTGTAAATGAAGCCAAGACTCTGTTGAGCAAATGGAAATGAAAGTCCTGTTTTCTCTCACTCAGATGTTCTTTTGCTTCATTTGCCGAATTCTAACATCTGCTCCTCTATAATCTTCAATGACTAACAAAGATCCCGATAATAAGGCTTCCCGATAATCCTCAAAGACTAACAAAGATCCCGATATTAAGGCTTTCCGAAAATCCTCAATGACTAACAAAGATCCCGATAATAAGGTTTCCCAATAATCCTCAACAACTAACAAAGATCCCGATAATAAGGCTTTCCGAAAATCCTCAATGACTAACAAAGATCCCGATAATAAGGCTTCCCGATATCATGTTTCGTTGATTACGACTGCTTAATATTCCCAATGTCACAGCTTCTTTAATGAAATCAATGAGATAGTCGAATAACTAACCTTTTGCATACTTTCTCTTGCAAAAGAATTTTTTGGCGACAATGTTGGTAACCGTCTTCCTCCACTTATGGGCCATGTTCTTCCACTTCTTCTAATTATCCGGGAAAAGCTCTGGCATGCCACTACCCATGATCTGCTCTATATCCTTTATCTTTATAACTGCCCAAGCTGCACAATTCATCCTGTAAATTTGCAATCTTGCTCATGATGTCTTTACATGGTTCTTCATCTCAGCTGCCTCTTTGGTCTCGATCACATAGACGTTGTGATGGCCAACGTGAAGGTAAACTTTCTGCTAAATGTACCCTGATCCGAGCTTTGACAACTGTTCTTCATTTCTTTTAATCATGGACAACTCTTTTATTCAATTGCCTACAGATGATCGATCCTTATGGAGACGGCTACATGAACTGCTATCCCAAGGACACCATACTTTGTTACTGAATCACAAGCATAGGTTAGAAATTAACGAACTGACGGACATTTTCAGGTCCAAGGTATTCCTAACTGCAGATTCTGATTTCTTAGACTTAGTGTGGGAACTGTGCTCCTTATTCCCTGCCAGCTTCGACGAATTTGAGCACAATGTGAAGGAAATTTGGAACCTTGAGCCTATCATTGTGGAAGCTGAGGCTCTTAAGCTCCAAACCGTGGAAGAATTTTCCCGATTGTGCAACTCCAAGGAAGCATATGCTCAAGTTCGGGACTCTTGCTTCCATGCCAGAGAAGATGTTGAGATGACACATCGGCTTTTCAATTTCCTTTCCAATCATAACCGTGTGGAACGTAGGATAATTAAAGATGAAATTTCCCGTGTTAGATCCATGGTCGAAGTTTCTTCAGACAGGTACAGACAATTGTTACAGGAAACTTGGGAGAAACTTGAAGCTGTCCGCTTCCATTCTCGTAGCACAGAATATCTCAAAGAGCAGCAATCTGAACTCCACTATGATCTTGCATTACATTCCAAACTTGTAGCCCGAAACCTCAAACTTGTTAAAGATCTGAAGACCTTTGTAACCAAGATCAGAATGTATTTTCGCTTCTAATGAATAAATCAATTTCCTTGTGTTTCCCAGATTGATGGATAATATTTCTTTAAGAATTTCCCATTTATAGAGCGAGATAATTCTTTTTCATTGACATCCATCAATCTGTATGCATTTCCATTGAACATTTCGGTAACTAGATATGGGCCTTCCCAATTTGCTGACCACTTATCGAATTCCCTATCTTTGACGTTGAACGGCAAAATTGCTTTCCATACTAAATCTCCGATGGCAAATTGCTTGATCCTAACCTTCTTGTTAAAAGCTCTGGCTACTCTTTTCTTTTGTGCGATCAATTAATCCAAAGCAGCTGCCCGAACTTCATCTAATTCATCCAAATTTATATGCATTCAATCTCTGTAATCTTCCGGCAACATCTCACTTTGCAGTTGGACTCGTAATGACTGCACAATTATCTCCATCGGTAACACCGCCTCTTATCCATATGTCAGCATATATGGACTGATGCCTGTGCTTGATCTTCGCGATGTTCGGTACGCCCATAACACTACTGATAGCAGGTTATCCCATTCTCTTGGGTTTTCTTCCAAATGCTTTTTAATCAATCCAATCACGACCTTATTAGTAGCTTCGACTTGTCCGTTTGCTTGAGGATAATACGGTGTAGAATGCATCATCTTAATTCCTCTTGATTGAACAAATTCCACAACTTCACTTCCAGTGAACACCGTTCCTTGATCCGCAGTGATTGACTCAAGCAAGCCAAATCGGTGAATTATATTTTCTTCAATAAATTTAATCACCGTCTTCTGACTAATGCTTTTGTATGGAATTGCTTCCACCCATTTCGTAAAGTAATCCGTAGCCAGCAGAATGAAACTATGTTTATGAGAAGAAGGTGGATAAATCTTACCTATTATGTCCATTGCCCATCCTCTAAATGGCCATGGCTTTATAATAGAATGAAGCTCTATAGCAAGCGCATGTTGCAAAGGTCCATGCTTTTGACATGAGATGCATGCTTTGGCTGGGTATTCCAGTGAACACCGTTCCATTTGTAGGCATGGGTATTCGGTAAGAAAGTCAGCAACGGCCTGACCTTTGACTGCTTTTATTGGTACGTATACCAAATCAAATTCAGACAAGATAAATGCCCACTTGGCTATACGCCCTTTTATAACAGGCCGTGACAACATATATTTTATCACATCGGTCTTACCAAGTACATGTACTATAGCTGGCAATAAATAATGTATTAACTTCATACAAGAAAAGTACAAAGATAGACATAATTTTTCGATTGCGATATATCTTTTTTCAACATCAGTCAATGTTCTACTTAAATAATATACCGCTTGTTCTTTTCCATTTTCATTCTCTTGTGCCAGCATACTCCCAATAGTTGAATCGGTAGTGACAAATACAACCTTAGTGGCCTGCCTGCTTTTGGCGGCATCAATACAGGAGGATTTATTAGATAAACTTTGACTGCATCAAACGCCTTTTGCTGTTTATCTCCCCATATAAACTTCTCCTAATTTTTAAGATGCAAAAGCTGTGTCATTGATTCTAACTTCCCGGATAGATTGTCAATGAATCTTCTGAGAAAATTAATTTTCCCGAGTACCATCTGCAGCTGCTTCTTTGATGTAGGATGAGGGAGCTCTATAATAGCCCTTGCCTTATTCCTGTCAATCTCAATTCCCCTCTGATTAACTAAGAATCCCAAGAAATTCCCTGCTCGCACTCCAAAGGCACATTTAGCTGGATTCATCTTCAATTTGTAATTCGTCATCCTAACAAAAGCTTGCTCAAGATAATCTAAATGCTCTTCCTGATTTGATTTAACCACCACATCATCAATATAAACTTCTAAGAATTTACCGATCATGTCATGAAAGATGACATTTATTGCTCGTTGGTATGTAGCTCCTGCATTTTTCAATCCAAAAGGCATGACTACCCATTGAAAAGTACTGATAGCACCAGGACATCTGAATGCTATTTTCGGGACATCTTGTTTAGCAATAAATATCTGGTTATAACCCAAATGACCATCCATTAGAGATAACATCTCATTTCCCCGATGCTGAATCTACTAACATGTCTGCCATCGGCATCTGATATTCATCTTTTGGAGTGGCATTATTGAGATCCCGAAAATCAATACAAACTCTTGTCGCGACCTAAAAATTCGGGAATTCCAAGTTAATGGATTACTAGATTAATTAAATGAATTAACTAACCTAGTCCGAGCTCTCCCAAGCTCTACCAATTCGCAACTTAGGTTTATGTTCAAATGATTTAAATTTTGGAGCCGCCACTAATCTTTTCTTGGTAGGTAGATTAGAAACCTAAATAAAGTATCGGGAGAATACTTTATTTTCTACTAACCAGAGATTTAAGTTCGGGGACTTGATTATGTTAATTTTTCAATTAACACCATTTCGGTACCATTCTTGTGAAGATTTCTCGAACTGGCAAATTCAATGGATTCAATTTATAGAGCAAGGTGCAATTATGTTTTTTTGGGGTTTTCTTGATTTAATGAATGCTATGCAAATGCATAAATGCAACTATGATGTGAAACTATATGACAAGGAAATAATCATGCATGATGACTTTAGGAAAGAAATCAAATTTTAATGCAAGCAGAATATGAATTCTAACCTAAATGACATGCGACATGATTTCTTAACCTATATGACATGCAAATGATGATATTGAGAAAATGGATTTTGATGCACAAAAACGTGAATTCTAACTACATGACATGCAATATGAAATCCATCCTATATGACATGCGACATGATTTAATTAAACTACATGACGAGCAAGAGTATTCTACCATGACATGCGAAATTTGAGGGTTTTATTTTAGCTTAAATGACATGCAAATTAAACTAGCAAGGCCAAAACTGTGTTCTAAATGACATGAAAATGCATGGATGACATCTATGGTATGCATGAATGACATGGAAATATGTATGAACTATACTATATGAAATGCACATGAATGACATTTTTTGGTATTTTTATGTTATTTATGAAAAAAGGGAATCAAATACTAATATAATGAACCTTGAGCATAATACACCTTAATATCCGAAATTTTCGATGAATTCGCTTCGTACCCAAAGTTTAGGGTTGGAAGGGAATTTATTCACGTCGTACCCCGGGGGTGGGGTCGGATGGTGAATTTAAATATTATGAAATTGGTCGGTCCGGTCCCAAAGTTAT
This sequence comes from Lenwebbia sp. NSW1173648, assembly GCA_029784005.1. Taxonomy (NCBI): domain Eukaryota; kingdom Viridiplantae; phylum Streptophyta; class Magnoliopsida; order Myrtales; family Myrtaceae; genus Lenwebbia; species Lenwebbia sp. NSW1173648. The sequence goes on from JARCGZ010000011.1 coordinate 8,617,331, forward strand.
GGGATGAGACGGATAATTTCATCGTGCGGGTGACGTCGTACTTCGAGGGTGAAGTCGGATGGTCATGCACAAATTTCGAGGGACAAGGCACAAGGAAGCATGTGCTATACTCGAGGTAGATTATAAAAATATTTGAATTAGACTATAGTATATAAAAGGAAAATGAATTTTCGGCCAACTAGAGGGAATTGCCGAATTATAAAGGGCAAGATTGCCCTATCCACAAAGGATTCACATCTTGAAAAATAGGGAATTATCTTTTGAGATTTTGAAAATATCCGGGTAATCCTCAAATTAGAAAAGATATCTTCAGTTCAAAGCAAAGCTTATCCACAATATCCAAAGATATGCTCCGGATTCAAATTATTCAAATTAAGGCAACCAAGATATCAAACAATTCAAATTAAGAGACAAGATAAAGTCAATCAACCAAAGATCGAAAATTTACCTTATCTCAAAAAAATTGTCTTTCCTAACCCGAAAATTGAGACGAAACTTGTAATCCAAGCTAGAACTCTTTGACCGATCGGCTCTAGGAATCGTACGGCTGAGATGAAAATAAATGCAGCTCCTGGTTCTGGTAGCCTTCGGGACTGCAGACCCGTGTAAGGACAGGGAGCAGCTATGGGAATTGAGTCTCCGTGGTCCTTGTTTCTTTGAGGCTTTTAACAATCCAAGATTCCGCACCAAACCAGCAATGAATTTACGCCTAGATCAGCACCCTTTGGACCCAATTTGCAGAGAACTTTTTGCACCAAATAACAGCGAAACAATGTTGAAACAGAGGGGAAACCGAGCCCGAACAGCAGCTAATTTGGCACTCGAACAGCAGCAAACTTAACCTCCATCAGTAGCTAATTTGAACACTGACCAGTAGGAAAAAATTAACCACGAGCAACAGCAAGAAAAGGCATAAAAACCGCAGGGACAGAGTGAAAACCGCAGGGATATGTCAGAAAACCGCAGCTAAAGCCTAAAAACCGCAGGGATAGCTTGAAAACCGCAGGGAAAGAGGCAGCCGAAGATTGATTTTTCCTTTGCTCGAAACTCCACCTCTCTCTTGCCTTGCTCTTAATTTTTCTGAATGTCCTCTCCATTTACGTGTGTCTCTCTAACTTCTGAGTTGTGCCTCTCCAAATTGCCCACTTTCTCCACTCTCATGTAGTGGAGCTCTAAAAAATTCTCATCCCCCCTCCTTTCCAAACCACTTTCTCCACTCTCATGTAGTGGACCTCTAAAAAATTCTCATCCCCTCTCCTTTCCAAACCACTTTCTCCACTCTCTCCCTCACGTTCTCTCTCTCATGTAGTTAGTGGATGAGCAAAAGACATAATGTATATAAAAAGATGCAAAGTGGAGACGTTAATCTGAAGTGATTCAAGGGACCATGATGATGAAGGGCTCAAGGCATAAATTTTGTGAGAAGAAAGTCCTTGCCCGTGAACTTCCTCTGAATTTATCGGCTTTGACCAACTAGGCTCCACGATCAGATCTTTTCCTTGTCCATCCTTTAGTGCTCCCTTGTATCAAGTGGAGATCTAGTCTGGTCGTGCGAGGACTTCAAGGTCAGAACCCAATCAATGATGTTGGACTGCTTCACGGCCGAATCTCAAAGACATCATCTGGAATCGTTGGAAACCAACTCGAATTGTCGTGATGTCAAAGAGGATTTACTGGAGTTGCGTATTGGCCACTAGCAAGCAAAATCGAAAAAAAATCATATAAAGCAATAATCAAGAGCAAGAAGTAAAACTCAACTTTGAAAGCTTAATTGAAAAGAAGCAACCTGATTTGCTATGATGGAATCAGTGGACAAGATTGGAGGTGTCAGACGGTTCAATTCGTGGCAACAAAACTTGCTCGGGAGAGGACTGAGGTTGGGATCTTCAAAGTTGCAAACAAAGACCATGGAAAGCGTGTCCCTCCTTTTGGCATTATCTGCACATAATCATTGTGCCCGGGGGAATTGCCATGGAAGAATTCTTCTAATGGACTGTGAATCTTTTCTCTTTCACTAGCGCTTCCCTTTTGAACGTAGCCAACCATTCTTGCTCTTTGAGATTGCCGAATTTTTTATATGTGCCCGATGATTGAAGTGACCCCCTGTTCTTCAAGGAATTTTCGGCTAGCATGTCTCCCAAATGCCGAAAACATTTTGGCGATTTAAGTCCAAATCGCCTGATAGATTAAGCTCAAATCCTCCGCCGCCGGCCCAATTCAGTATGCAAAATGCAATGCAATGCAGAGAAAATAAAATATGCAATGCATGAGGAAATATTTTTGGCGAGAATTAATTCTCATTTTATAAATGATTTAAAGAAAAAAATCAAAATTTAGGTGTCAACAGCTGCCCCTCTTTGAGTGAAGGCTCGCAGAGGTTTTGCTCAAAGACAAGATTGAACCTAAATTTTGACAATGCAAATAATGAATGATAATTTTTTGGTGGGGTTTTTAATCCCATTTTCAATGCAGATAAAGATGATGTATGAAATGCAAGACTGTAATTAAACACTTGTTAAGACTTCTTTCTTCCATGAAATAGAATAGGAAGACCTACACATGGATCGCATATGAAATACCTGTTTTACCAGACATTTCGTAATGCTGATGATTCCCCTGATTTCCAAGCTCCTTCTTAGGGATACAAGGATCTTAAGGTACTGGGGCCCATCTGTTACCAGAACTCTCATTCTGATGCGAGATAGCGCAAGATCTGTAATGGATTTTCCGATATCACGAGAGCGTATACATTGCAAATCGGAAGAAGGACCAAGATCACAAGAGCGTATCATTATGATTTGGTAGAAAAACAAGATCATGAGAGCGTATACATCACGATTTGGTAAAAGGGACCAGGATCACAAGAGCGTATCATTGTGATTTGGCATGGGGATCAAGATCGCAAGAGCGCATCATTGCAATTTGATAAAAGTACCAAAACCATAAGAGCGCATCATTATGATTAGGTAAAAGGGACCAAGACCATGAGAGCGCATCATCATGATTTGGCAAAAGGATCAAGATCGCAAGAGCGTATCATTGCGATTTGACAAAAGATACCAAAACCATAAGAGCGTATCATTATGATTTGGTAAGGTAAAGGTCATGAGAGCGCATACATCATGATTCGATACCATCAAGGCTAAATAGCACAAACATGAGGGATGTATTACCGAAATGAATCGATAAATACGAAAAGGATGTGTCGCTTGAACCTAATCAACGCAAACACAAGATGTCAAAATGACAACCTAAATGTGTAAAGCTGTCAATTCGAAAAAGGGTTCAGGAAACTTACCTGGATTTTCTGGGCGAACGGTCAAGGAATGGACAAGCTAACTGTGTCATACCTGTCTTTTTACTTGAAATAGAGATTGAAGCAAATCCGTGCATAAAACCAATGCAACATTATATGCCAACAAATCTTGGTGAGCTTTTGCTTGCATTATAAAGCTTCATTGGGGATTTTCATCAATAAGGAAACCTGCCTAATCCTTTTGATAATTTTGATCACATCGAATGAGGAACCTTCAGTCAGAAAGGACTTTCGCTCACATTCATAAAAAGGCTTTTTGAACCCGACCATTGATACGGGTATAGGAATCACTCAGAACTGCGATCATCATGCTCGACGAGGGTCTGGGTATTCTCGCAATTAGTATGACCAGACCAATCTAAGAGGTTTTTGCAAGGACTGCAATTCAGGCTCGGTCAAAGGTTTAACAAAGGGGACTCACGTGAGTCATTTGACTTTGAATAGTATCATCAGCCTTATCAAGTTTAAAAGTCAGGAAACCTGCAAAATAAGATAAAATGATCTTGCTCGCACTTCTCTGAGCAATATTTATAAACATTTGAAATCCTACGTCAACTCACGTGCCCTAATCTGAAGAGGCTTCGGGTATGGGTTGTAACGTAGGTGCGGGTAGGCTTGAAATGAAAGGCCTATTTTCAATCTAGAGGGATTGATTGTGAAGGAATTGGTGATCACCCATTCTCAATGCTTTTGCCACTGATTCCTACTCTGGCGAATGTTCGGCAAATTTTCTTTATGAATGATCTTTCTTGAGAAGGATTTTTGTGATCTCAGCTAGGGCTCTCCTTTCTCTTTTTTTTTTTTTTTTTTCAAGAGAGACTTTGCTCTTTCGAGAGAGGCTTTAATGCTCCTTTTCCGTCCCCTTTTCCTTCTTCTTTCGAGAGATATTTGAGAGGGAAATAGGACACCGCTTGATGAAATCCTTTTGCACACTTTCTTTGATGGATTTCTTTCTGACCCTCCATTTGCCCCATAGTCACTTCATACTTCATTCGTCCCGACGCTTTGAGACGGTCCCTTTAATTCATCATGGGAAAGATCACCAATTGGTTTGAAATGAATCCACCGCTCAAACTGGGTAAGCAAAGGGTATGGCGTGTAGGGATATAGAAAGAAATGCTCTTCGTCATGTCTAAGGCACTTGAGCTAACACAAGATTCGCATGCAATAAAGACACTCGAAGATTGATGCAAGTGAGAGCAAGAAAATTTTAACCATTTGAATTTTCTGGTAATTGCCCCAGTGTGGGGTTGTTTCTGACAGGGGTAAGAAATGAAATCTCCGTTCAAAGGGCTAGCAAAGGAATTCCTGTAGTGTTTGGATGAAGGAAATGAATACCTCTCATCACTTTGGTCGTCATACTTTTCACGAGATAATCCTTCACCTTGTGAGCATGGGAATTTTGCACGCCTCACTGGAGATTAGAAATATAGGACGTGTATAGGAAAAGGCTTGCCTTTCGTCATCATGAGTTCCTCATTCAAAATGATCAATCCAATTGGATCAAACAATTTTCCTGATTGAAACTATCTCTCAATGAAGATTAGTAATGCAAACAGAAAGCAGCCAATCATATGAAAAACTCATGAATGAACATCGAACAGGTAAATATTATAACTTGATTACGAAAATGTCAGAACAAATCAAGCATAATATTTCTTTACAGCATCAGAATTGACAGGATTGGTGAAAACACGACCATCCATTTCTGCTAGAATTAAAGCTCCACCTGGAAGTACCTTCTTCACAACATACGGTCCACCATAATTTGGAGCAAACTTCCCCTCTGGAAGTGGAATTATTGGCAACAGCTTCCGCAAAACAAGGTCTCCTACCTGAAAATGTCGAGGCCGGACTTTCTTGTTAAAGGATTTAGCAACCCTTTGCTGATAGCACTGGCCGTGACATACTGCCTTGAGCCGCTTCTCATCAATCAGGTTCAGTTGGTCCACCCTTTGTTGGACCCAATCAGCTTCAGTTAACTTGACTTGAGATAGTATACGCAAGGAAGGAACCTCCACTTCAACTGGTAGTACCGCTTCCATTCCGTACACAAGAGAATATGGGGTCGCCCCGGTCGATGTTCGGATCGATGTTCGATAAGCCATGAGTGCAAACGGCAACCTCTCATGCCAATCGCGATAATTCTCGGTCGTCTTAGCCAAGATCTTCTTAATGTTCTTATTGGCTGCTTCCACCGCTCCGTTCATCTGAGGACGATACGGAGAAGAGTTCAAATGTTTAATCTCGAATTCCTTGAACAAGTTGTCAACCTGCTTATTATTCAAATTGGAGCCATTGTCAGTAATTATGGCTTCTGGTGAACCATATCGAGCAATGATATCCCGACGAATGAACTTCAACACATTTCGCGCGGTGACTGCGAGATACGATGTGGCTTCGATCCACTTGGAGAAGTAATCGATGGCAACTAGGATAAATCGATGCCCGTTAGATGCTTTGGGGTTGATTGGACCGATCACGTCAATACCCCACATAGAGAATGGCCATGGCTCTGATAACTGATGGAGTTTGTTTGGAGGAACATTGATTTTGTCCCCATGAATCTGGCACTTGTGACAACTTCGAACATGCTGAATACAGTCTGCTTCTAAGGTGAGCCAGTAATAACCCAGTCTCATGATCTTCTTAGCCAACATGTGACCATTCATGTGTGGGCCACAGATTCCTTCATGTACTTCCATCATCAGATGAATCGCTTCAACGGAATCGACGCACCTTAGAAGGATTGAGTCGTAAGATCGCTTGTACAAACTCTCTCCGTTCAAGAAGAACTTCGAGGCCATTTTCTTTATGTACTGTTGATCGGCTGCGATACTCTTTTCAGGAAATTCCTGTTTTTGAATGTAAGTCTTGATATCATGGTACCATGGCTTGCCATCAGGCTCTTCAGTCATAGCCATACAATAGGCCGGCTTCTTCAATATCTCTATCTTTAGTGGTTCACTTTCAAGCCCAACAGTGACTTGTAACATCGATGATAATGTAGCTAACGCATCGGCAAACCGATTGTGTGTCCTAGATAGATACTCGAAAGAAATATCATCGAATTCTTCTACTAACTCATCCAGATACTCATGATAAGGTAGCAACTTAGCATCTCGCGTCTTCCATTCCCCGACGGTTTGAAGGATAATCAAGGCTGAATCTCCAAACACCTTGAGCCGGGTTACTCCTATCTCAATCGCGGCTTGAAGACCGAGAATACATGCCTCATACTCAGCTATATTGTTGGTGCAAGGGAATACCAACTTTGCTGCTACAGGATAGTGTTGACCACCTGGAGATATCAGAACCGCTCTAGTGCCTGACCCAGATAAATTTACGGCTCCATCGAAATACATGGTCCAGGCATAATCATCTACCGACATGACTCTGTCTTCAGGATGATCGATATCTTCATTTTGGCCTGGATTTTCTGCCAGGACATCAGCAATAACCCGCCCTTTAACTGATTTCTGTGATAGGTACTCAACGTCAAACTCGGAAATAAGAATCTGCCATTTGGCAAGCTTTCCAACCAAGACCGGTTGGTTGAGCAAGTATTTGATAGGATCACACTCTGTCACCAAGAGCACCTGATAATGCAGGGTGTATTGTCTTAGCCTGTGTAACACCCAGACTAACGCCGCACATGTCTTCTCTGCCTCAGAATAGTTCATCTCGGAAGCTGTGAATTTCTTACTCATATAATAAATAGCTCGCTCTTTTCCATCTTCTCGGCTTACTTGAGCTAGCATGGCACCCAGAGATTCACTATGAATTGTGAGGTATAAGACTAGAGGTTGCCCTGGTGTTGGTGGAACAAGCACAGGTGGATTCATGAGGTGCTGTTTCAACTCCTCAAAAGCCCCTTCACATTCGCTATCCCATTTGACTAGCGCATTCTTTCTTAATAGCTTGAGGAATGGCTTGGCGGTTTCAGACAACTGGGAAATGAATCGAGCAATGTAATTCAATCTACCTATGAGACTTCGGACTTCCTTGACTGAGGTAGGGGCCTTGAGCTCACAAATAGCTTTCACCTTGGACGGGTCGATCTCGATGCCTTTACTACTGACAATGAATCCGAGCAATTTGCCCGAACTAGCACCAAAAACACATTTGGCCGGGTTGAGCCGTAGCTTGAATTTCCGGAGCCTGTCAAACAACTTCGTCAAGGTCTCAACGTGATCCTCTTCGTGTCGGGTTTTTGCAATCATATCATCGACATAAACTTCAATCTCTTTATGCATCATGTCATGGAACAAGGTAACCATCGCCCGTTGGTATGTCGCTCCAGCGTTCTTGAGACCGAAAGGCATGACTTTATAGTGGAACACGCCCCACGGGGTAGTGAATGCAGTTTTCAACTTGTCGGCTTCGTTCATCATAATCTGATTGTAACCCGAGAAACCGTCCATGAATGAAAATAGTTCGAAACCGGCCGTACTATCCACGAGCACATCAATGTGAGGAAGGGGGAAGTCATCTTTTGGACTGGATTTGTTCAAATCACGGTAGTCTATACACACCCGAACTCGGCCATCCTTTTTCATCACTGGGACTACGTTGGCGACCCAATCAGAGTACTGGGTAGCCTCGATAAATCCTACATCAAGGAGCTTCATGACTTCTTCTTTGATTTTCCCTGCCAGCTCGGGTTTCGCCCTACGTTGTCTTTGTTTCATCGGCTCTACCAAAGGGTCAGTGGGTAAACAGTGTTCAACGATCGAGCCCTGGCATGTCTGCATATGACCATGCGAAAATATCCTGGTAGTCTCTCATGAGCTTTGTTAGGCGTATAGCCAAATTATCGGGAAGGTTTGCCCCAATTTTTACTTCTCTGGGGTTTTCTGTGTCGCCTAGATTGATCGCCACAGTTTCTTCTCCGGTCAAAGATTTAGACTTCTCATGACGCTCCAAGTTCTGGCGTATTTCTTCATCATCATAATCAGGCCCGTCTGACTTATGGATATCATATGGATTTGCTGGCTCTCCCTCCTCATCTTTGCCCCTGAAAGATAGAGTAGAGGGAATCAAAAGGACAAACAGGGTTCAAACCAGATGCATTTCACAAGCATCGAATTTTCGGGTTTTCGAAGGTTTCTTTGATTTTTGAAGACCGGGGGACGAGAATTCTTGAAGAAGCCCAATCCTCAGTGCTTACCATAGATGACAAATTTTTCAACGTTGGCTATCGTCATCGGATTGGTTTGGGATACTTTAACAAGATTCCAAAATATGATGAAAAAAGACTGTAATTTTATTGATATTAAATCAACGGATTACATCTTATTGGAAGGGAAATGCTAAAATGCAACATAGAAATGGAAAAAAATTCTAAAGTACGACATAAAAGGGAAATTCTAGGAAAGCAATAAAATTTTCCCGCAGGGAGTGCAAGAACATAAAATGTTACTCTGAGTCCAATCCCTCCAGCGGATCATCAACTGTAGCGATGACAGGCAGCCTCCGAGGTCTGGGGACCATGTAAGGTTCCTCGTGGTCTGTCTCAATGGAATTACTAGTATTACCAGCTCCATCCACCTGCATCGGATCTTCGAATACGGCAGCAATGGTTAAGTCCCCAAACCAATCAGCTAGGCAGGGTACACCATCTTCATCGGTGTCTTCAGTATCAATAACCATCGGTTCAGACGAGTCGGGGAAGACTATCCCAAGGTTATCCTCGAACTTATTCAGGTTATCGTATCCACCTACCACTCCAGCTGAGTGGAATGTCTCATAAAGAGGGGGCGGTATCGGACTACGTTCCATCCTAACACGGCCTCGGCCTTGACCAGCTCGGCCTCGTCTACGGTATTCTGTCTCGTGATAACCTAAACCAGCCTTGTGGAATTGTGTTTTAACTTCAATCGGGACGCGAATTCCCTGACCATGCTTGCCTAATCCGGAGCCAGGCTCAAATCCGTTGTTTACCATTACCTTAGCCACCATGACAAAGGTGTAAGACAACTCCGGGATCGGCAAAGGACTATCTGGTGAAGCATGAATTGTATGCACCAGCTCAAAGGAATGGTAAGAGTCTTCTTCAGTAATCTCCGGTTCGATGTAGGGAATGGCCGTCTGATTGAAAACAGGAAAATCCTCCTCTCCGTGAATTATAACTAGCTTCTGCTCGACCGCGAACTTGACCTTCTGATGCAGACTGGACGGAACAGCCCCAGCATTATGGATCCATGGACGTCCTAGTAAAAGATTGAAGGCTGAGGGTATATCCAGCACCTGGAACAAGACTTCAAACACAGAAGGACCAATCTGTATTTCTAGATTAATCTGCCCCATGACATTCTTTCTTACTCCATCGAATGCCCTGACTGACATCCTAGCCGCTTGCATTTTGGTCGGGTCGATGCCCAGGCGGTTCAGTGTGGCCAAAGGACACAAATTCAAGGCTGACCCATTATCAACCAGGACTCGGGCTACGTGGGTCTGCTTATACTTAACCGAGATGTGCAAGGCTTTATTATGTCCCCTCCCTTCGACGGGGATTTCGTCATCAGCAAATGCTACCTGGTCTTTCAGAAGGATTGTTCCAACAAAATCCTCTAGCTTGTCCCCCTCAATATCTTCGGGCACATGGACCTGTCCCAACACTTTAAACAAAGAATCCCGGTGTTTCTCAGAGGATTGGAGGAGCTCTAACAGAGATACCTGGGCTGGCAGCTTGCGCAACTGATCAACTATGCAATATTCACTCGACTTTATGACTGCTAGGAATTCCTTCGCTTCCTTGTCTGTAGCTTGTTTGGCCGGCGGATCATCACTATAAACACGTCCTGACCTTGTCACCAAGGCCAATTCTAGGTCGTAAGACCATGGCACCGCTTTGTCGTCCTGATACGGGAATGGTTGAGGCGATGTGATTACCAAGGCATCAGGGACGACAATTCCTAGTTCATCGTCAGAAGCATCCTCTAGAGCGGGCATGTCAGCTAACTCTGGGTCTGTCTTGATCTGGTTGGCCACCTCGTCTTCCACAAACTCGTTCCTCGACTCCACCTGGGTGGTCAAAGCAGTTATCTCCTCATTCCAGTCGATGATGATCTGGGAAATGGTAGCCACCGTTCCTGCCTGGTTCGTGTATACAATCATTCCATCCTTCATCAACCTAAGGACCTTCCGTTTTAACTGTCCCAGTGGCACGAATTCCCCGCACCGGTAGTAACCCGCTCGAACCAAAGCATCAAAAACATCGGCAACCCGAGCTCTAACACTCATAACCGGGCCTGTCTCAGACGCGAAGACATCATTGATCTTATCCTCATGATTAGGCAGGGGGTTGTTCTGGACATTGGGCTGACGATTATCTTGAAATGAAAACGCCTTAGAATCGAGCAAGTCCTGAATCCGATTCTTAAGCACAAAGCAATCATCCGTGTTGTGCCCGACTTCTCCACGGTGATAATCGCATTTTTTCGACGGATCATACTTAGGCGAATTTGTATTACTCGGCCTTAGAGGTTCCGAAGTCAGAAGCTGTTTCTTGCGTAGGACGGCTAATACCTGTGACAAGGTCCCTGGGAGAAGGGTATATTGCCGGTTACCGCGTGGGTTCCCCCTTGGTCCTTGCGAACGGAAGTTAGTTTGCTGCTGATTTGGAAATCGGGCGACCGGAGCTTGAGCTGAAGGTTTCTGGGCATACGTCATATTAACCTGAGGGGCGAGCTCTTTGTCCCTCTTTGCTACGAACCGCTTAGCACTCGCACTGGTATCCCCATACCACCCTTTCTTCATGCCAATTTCCACCTCTTCTGCCATTGCGATGAGGTGACTGAACGACGTTGCTGCGGTTCCCAGGATACGCGACCGCATTGCTTGAGGGAGGGTGGAGACAAACAGTCTCATGAGTTCCCTTTCAGGCGGGACCGGCTTCAGTTGGGATGCGACATTCCTCCACCTAGTAGCATACTGCTTAACTGTCTCGCCTTTCTTCAGCTCTGCTTGTTCAAGGTCCTCTCTGGTAGTGAGGACATCTAGATTGAAACTGAAGTGCTTGATAAACGCATGGGCCGTTTTTTCCCAATCCTCCATACGATAGACCTCATAGTCTGTGTACCACCTCATGGCTGCATCCTTTAGACTGGCCTGAAAGGTGTAGATCATCAGAGGGCCGTTTGCCACGTACTTGCTCATCCTCGCTTGATACATTTGGACATGCTGAACCGGATTGGAAGTGCCATCGTACTTCTCGAAGTCAGGCATCTTGAATTTTTCTGGTACATTGACCTTTGAAAAGACGGATAGGTCGACCTGGGGTATGTTGTGCGTCCCCTCCATCTCTCGTATCCTCTTCTCCATGTCGGCTATGGCTTTCACGGCTTCTTCGCTCATTCCCCCAGCCACAGGGCTGGCTTGGGGTATTGAGATAGCATGTGATGTTCCCGGGCTAACACCAGATAGAATAACGTCCTCCAGCGGCAAAGTGTGTATGGGGACACGACCCGTGCCTTTGTTAGGATTGTCCACCGGAGAAGGCGGTGGAGGCGCTATGGGCGACGGGACAGAGCTGAACTGCTGCTGCATGGCGGCAAATCTCGCTATCACTCTTTCCATAGCTTGGGACACCATCCCTTTGAATTGCCCAGTCATTTCATTCGCGTGCTCCTTGAGGGCCTCCTGAACTACTGCGTTAATCTCGGCTCTGTCGGCCATTTTCTTTGCTATTGACCGAGTAATATGAGGGTTTGAGGTACCCGTGATGAATTACCTTACAAAAGTGCATCAATATGATCAGTACAAGGAGTGGATATGGCGAATCGATCCATGGTCCTAGACCGAACTGACTCACATGACCTGATCTGACTCAGAACTGTGATTCAAGCAGTCCAGTTCCGTCGGGTTTTGGGAGCAAGTTCGTGATAAATCATGAAATGATCGAAATGTCACCAAAGTTTACGGACACATAGTCAAGACAAAAATGAACAACTTTCATGTTTTGTTCTGAGGCTGAAAACGCACGGATCAATGCAGTTTAATACTCCTTCGGAAAAATGTGGTCCAGAAAACAATTTTGTCTGGCCTTTGTTTAATGAACGGAAGACCCATTAAAAATGTGAGTTAAGGTCCAAAATTTTTCAGGCCATTAGTTAAAATTCCGTTCTCCAACTTTCGTGTTTTTACCTTGTGTGTAAAAATTCATTTACCAATGGTAAAGGGTTGGATCAGACTGATGTAAAACAAAATCCTGCATTTTCAGACTGTTCTATTTTGATCTTAAATCCGGTAACAAATGTAAAACGTACTGGATTAATCTCAAAATTTTACACATGACAGATCAAGATTTCCCTAACGTTTTTCATTTTATAGTCGGAACTCAAAAAGGACCCGAAGGTATTTGAAAAATTCGTACAAGTCAGTTCGGTCGAATAGAAATAGATTCAGAACAGTAGCTTACTCATAAAATTCGGAATTAAACACTTGCTGCCCTTACATGAACCCAAAGTATAATGAAGGAAACGACGACATGAAAATGAAAATAATGAAATGCAAGACCATAATCAAACGACGACATGAAAATGAAAATAATGAAATGCAAGACCATAATCAAATGACTCGATGACAAGACAATCCCGATCTATGACTTCTGGGAAGCAAGTTTATCATTCAGTCGCTTGTTTGCCGTGGTCAACTTCGAGATAGTCCCATCAGCTCGCTCTAACTTTCGTTTGAGTTCCTCCTTCTCGGCCCGGTGAGTGGCTGTGACTGACACTGTGGGAATCTTCGGTCGGATTGCCTCGGGGATCACGTGCTTCTTGATGTAAAGGGCCGTAGCATGATATGCTTTCTTGTCGCCTGATAAAACCTTCGTCGGTGGCTTGAGCTTGATTGGTCGGCAAAAGTCCCATAGAGAACGGACAGTGATCATTGCTTGCTCATGCTCCGGGATACTCCGGGTAAAATCGAACTGGACTTGATCGGCTTCAAGAGGTGGTGGCAATGTCTGAACCACTCCATACTGGCGGGCCACTCGCAAGGGGTAATACTCGGTTGCTCCGGTAAATCCGAGCAAAGGAACAGGCTTTGCCCCGTTGCTTGCCAATCGAGCACTCTCCACTTGGAACCAACTAGCTTGCCATCGGAACCCCTAGGACGTGGATCCGTTAAAAGCAAAAGCCAATCGGAAAAATGGTAATCCGGAATTTCTCCTTGTTTGTTTTTAAAAACGATGATGGGGTGGGAAAAATTTCTGACTTTCTCGACCGAGACAAGATTCTTACATGGCCTAATATGTGATAAAAACCAAATAAGTAAGAGATCGGCTGATGATTGCAAAATGTTCCCTTTTTCTTGTTTGAATTTTGTGAGGGAGATAAAAGTTTCTGCTAAGATGACATGGACCAAGTTTTTCCCATCACATATTTGCTGAACAACAAAAGCAATATGAGGATTGAGGAAATTCTGAAAGTATGGAAAAATGACCATTCCAAAAAAAGCTAATAGAAAAACCTTGCCCTTTTGAATAGGTGATGCTTCATCGAAGCATTTTTTCACAAAGGAAAACGGGCAACTCCCACGACCAGCTTTCAAAACCTTACGGATTTCTTCAATTTTGATTCTCAAAAAATTGGCTAGTGCTATAGCGGGATCTAATCCAATGGGCGGACTAACCAACTCCGTGTCCACAGGTTTTCCGATAAGCATGCTATATTCTTCCAAGGTGGGGGTGAGTTCATGCTTACCTAAGATGAATGTTGAAGTATCAGGGCTCCAGAAATGTGTCAATGCACGAACAATCCCCACACGAGTTTTGATATCCAATATCGGCATCAATCGCCCGACTTTGGACTCCACATATGCACGGGCGGTGTGGTCGAGTCGGGTCAGCCACTCGCTTAAGTCTGACTTCGGTGCGACAATGATCCTGATGTTCTTAGGATTATCCTTGCTTCCCATGGTCAAGATAGAGACACGACAATCCTAGTACCATGGACCGACCCAAAATAATGATAAAAAAAATGAGTAGATTGCGAGACAAAAATTTAGGAATTTACCATGAAAAACGACGATTGCAAACACATGCGCATGAGTGCAAGTCAATTGATTAATGATCTTTTCAAAGTGAAATTCCAAAAACGGATCGTACCAATGGGGCTTGGTCGGGTCTGGTTTCCAAAATTCCGGCTATGGTCAAGATTCTGCCCGTGCCATTAGGGTATGACCAGGGGAGAGATCTCCAACACGAAGGAAAACTCGGGATCGGGGACGAGATCGACCGTACCTCGGGGGTGAGGTCGGATGGATTCCCGCGCGATACCATCTTAATTACTAGCGACCCGGGTCCGATCGCGGTGTAAATGCAATGCAAATGCACATGCGGACACAAGGCATATTATCCAAATCAGAAATAAAATCAAACTATATTACCCTGCAAAACAAAGGTTAATAGTTTAAATTTATCCTGTAAAAACATATAACACCTAAAAAGTCAATGAATTAAAGCCAATCAAAGGAAAAATCACCACAAGAATTCGGCCTAAGTTCTCTTGAAATACAATGAAATTTCCGAAAATTCATTAGTCAATCATTAAGCCCAATTTTTCGAAAATTACAATTTTGCTCCCCAGCGGAGTCGCCAAGCTGTCGCGACCTAAAAATTCGGGAATTCCAGGTTAATGGATTACTAGATTAATTAAATGAATTAACTAACCTAGTCCGAGCTCTCCCAAGCTCTATCAATTCGCAACTTAGGTTTATGTTCAAATGATTTAAATTTTGGAGCCGCCACTAATCTTTTCTTGGTAGGTAGATTAGAAACCTAAATAAAGTATCGGGAGAATACTTTATTTTCTGCTAACCAGAAATTTAAGTTCGGGGACTTGATTATGTTAATTTTTCAATTAACACCCTTTCGGTACCATTCTTGTGAAGATTTCTCGAATTGGCAAATTCAATGGATTCAATTTATAGAGCAAGGTGCAATTATGTTTTTTTGGGGTTTTCTTGATTTAATGAATGCTATGCAAATGCATAAATGCAACTATGATGTGAAACTATATGACAAGGAAATAATCATGCATGATGACTTTAGGAAAGAAATCAAATTTTAATGCAAGAAGAATATGAATTCTAACCTAAATGACATGCGACATGATTTCTTAACCTATATGACATGCAAATGATGATATTGAGAAAATGGATTTTGATGCACAAAAACGTGAATTCTAACTACATGACATGCAATATGAAATCCATCCTATATGACATGCGACATGATTTAATTAAACTACATGACGAGCAAGAGTATTCTACCATGACATGCGAAATTTGAGGGTTTTATTTTAGCTTAAATGACATGCAAATTAAACTAGCAAGGCCAAAACTGTGTTCTAAATGACATGAAAATGCATGGATGACATCTATGGTATGCATGAATGACATGGAAATATGTATGAACTATACTATATGAAATGCACATGAATGACATTTTTTGGTATTTTTATGTTATTTATGAAAAAAGGGAATCAAATACTAATATAATGAACCTTGAGCATAGTACACCTTAATATCCGAAATTTTCGATGAATTCGCTTCGTACCCAAAGTTTAGGGTTGGAAGGGAATTTATTCACGTCGTACCCCGGGGGTGGGGTCGGATGGTGAATTTAAATATTATGAAATTGGTCGGTCCGGTCCCAAAGTTATGGGATGAGACGGATAATTTCATCGTGCGGGTGACGTCGTACTTCGAGGGTGAAGTCGGATGGTCATGCACAAATTTCGAGGGACAAGGCACAAGGAAGCATGTACTATACTCGAGGTAGATTATAAAAATATTTGAATTAGACTATAGTATATAAAAGGAAAATGAATTTTCGGCCAACTAGAGGGAATTGCCGAATTATAAAGGGCAAGATTGCCCTATCCACAAAGGATTCACATCTTGAAAAATAGGGAATTATCTTTTGAGATTTTGAAAATATCCGGGTAATCCTCAAATTAGAAAAGATATCTTCAGTTCAAAGCAAAGCTTATCCACAATATCCAAAGATATGCTCCGGATTCAAATTATTCAAATTAAGGCAACCAAGATATCAAACAATTCAAATTAAGAGACAAGATAAAGTCAATCAACCAAAGATCGAAAATTTACCTTATCTCAAAAAAATTGTCTTTCCTAACCCGAAAATTGAGACGAAACTTGTAATCCAAGCTAGAACTCTTTGACCGATCGGCTCTAGGAATCGTACGGCTGAGATGAAAATAAATGCAGCTCCTGGTTCTGGTAGCCTTCGGGACTGCAGACCCGTGTAAGGACAGGGAGCAGCTATGGGAATTGAGTCTCCGTGGTCCTTGTTTCTTTGAGGCTTTTAACAATCCAAGATTCCGCACCAAACCAGCAATGAATTTACGCCTAGATCAGCACCCTTTGGACCCAATTTGCAGAGAACTTTTTGCACCAAATAACAGCGAAACAATGTTGAAACAGAGGGGAAACCGAGCCCGAACAGCAGCTAATTTGGCACTCGAACAGCAGCAAACTTAACCTCCATCAGTAGCTAATTTGAACACTGACCAGTAGGAAAAAATTAACCACGAGCAACAGCAAGAAAAGGCATAAAAACCGCAGGGACAGAGTGAAAACCGCAGGGATATGTCAGAAAACCGCAGCTAAAGCCTGAAAACCGCAGGGATAGCTTGAAAACCGCAGGGAAAGAGGCAGCCGAAGATTGATTTTTCCTTTGCTCGAAACTCCACCTCTCTCTTGCCTTGCTCTTAATTTTTCTGAATGTCCTCTCCATTTACGTGTGTCTCTCTAACTTCTGAGTTGTGCCTCTCCAAATTGCCCACTTTCTCCACTCTCATGTAGTGGAGCTCTAAAAAATTCTCATCCCCCCTCCTTTCCAAACCACTTTCTCCACTCTCATGTAGTGGACCTCTAAAAAATTCTCATCCCCTCTCCTTTCCAAACCACTTTCTCCACTCTCATGTAGTGGAGCTCTAAAAAATTCTCATCCCCTCTCCTTTCCAAACCACTTTCTCCACTCTCTCCCTCACGTTCTCTCTCTCATGTAGTTAGTGGATGAGCAAAAGACATAATGTATATAAAAAGATGCAAAGTGGAGACGTTAATCTGAAGTGATTCAAGGGACCATGATGATGAAGGGCTCAAGGCATAAATTTTGTGAGAAGAAAGTCCTTGCCCGTGAACTTCCTCTGAATTTATCGGCTTTGACCAACTAGGCTCCACGATCAGATCTTTTCCTTGTCCATCCTTTAGTGCTCCCTTGTATCAAGTGGAGTTCTAGTCTGGTCGTGCGAGGACTTCAAGGTCAGAACCCAATCAATGATGTTGGACTGCTTCACGGCCGAATCTCAAAGACATCATCTGGAATCGTTGGAAACCAACTCGAATTGTCGTGATGTCAAAGAGGATTTACTGGAGTTGCGTATTGGCCACTGGCAAGCAAAATCGAAAAAAAATCATATAAAGCAATAATCAAGAGCAAGAAGTAAAACTCAACTTTGAAAGCTTAATTGAAAAGAAGCAACCTGATTTGCTATGATGGAATCAGTGGACAAGATTGGAGGTGTCAGACGGTTCAATTCGTGGCAACAAAACTTGCTCGGGAGAGGACTGAGGTTGGGATCTTCAGAGTTGCAAACAAAGACCATGGAAAGCGTGTCCCTCCTTTTGGCATTATCTGCACATAATCATTGTGCCCGGGGGAATTGCCATGGAAGAATTCTTCTAATGGACTGTGAATCTTTTCTCTTTCACTGGCGCCTCCCTTTTGAACGTAGCCAACCTTTCTTGCTCTTTGAGATTGCCGAATTTTTTATATGTGCCCGATGATTGAAGTGACCCCCTGTTCTTCAAGGAATTTTCGGCTAGCATGTCTCCCAAATGCCGAAAACATTTTGGCGATTTAAGTCCAAATCGCCTGATAGATTAACCTCAAATCCTTCGCCACCGGCCCAATTCAGTATGCAAAATGCAATGCAATGCAGAGAAAATAAAATATGCAATGCATGAGGAAATATTTTTGGCGAGAATTAATTCTCATTTTATAAATGATTTAAAGAAAAAAATCAAAATTTAGGTGTCAACAACTCTCAATTTTCCATTCTTCTTCTTCGCAGGAACAATATTCGAAAGCCACTCTACGTACCTGGCTGTCTCAATGAATTTCGCCTTCAGCAACCTTTCAATTTCTTCCTTGACTTTATCAACCACGTCTGGAGCAAACCTTCTTGCTAACTGTTTATGTGGACGAAATCCTTGCTTGATAGGAAGGCGATGCTCTACAATATCTCTTGACAGACCAGGCATTTCATGGTAATCCCATGCGAAGCAATCTTTGTACTCTTTGATCAGGTTGACTAAATTTTCCTTCATGCCCCCTTGCAAAAACGCACTCACATATACTGGACGAAAACACCCAGGTTCTCCTATATCGACTTCTAACAATGGGTCTTGAGTTTCTGTTGACCTGTTATCTTCCTTGATTGGCGACTCTTCCCATTTATCAATACAATCTGAAACTTCCGCACTCTGCTGGGTCATCTCCGCCAGGTATGCGAAATACCTTTCACAAACTTCTTGCAATAAGGGCTCGCTTTCCATAAAGAGTATGTAACTCCTCTAATGCCAAGCTAGACTTGGGAATCCACTCAGTTTTCATATCCCCAAAGTGGCAATAAGTGTAGGATCGTGAATCTGCTTTTGGTGTTCCGATAACATGATTTCCATGTGAATACTCTTGATGCTCTTGATGAATATCGGTCCACCCTATTGAAGCAAGTCTCGAATCAGCCTCAATGTACTCTACTCCTTCACCATTCCAAAATGCTAGAACTTGATGAAGAGTCGAAGTTACACATTGATTAGGGTGTATCCAATCTCTTCCAAGCAACAAATTGTACGAACCATCAGACTCTATCACGAAGAAAGTCTTCCTTGATTTCTTGGATCCTATGGTTAAGTCTAGTACAACTGCCCCTTTAACTTTGGTAACTTCTCCTAGGAAATCAGACAGCTAAACATTCGACGGAATTATGTCATCATCACCTTTTCCCAACTTCTTAAAGTATTTATAAGATATGAGGTTCAAAGTGGCTCCCGCATCTACAAAGATTTTACCGACAGCTTGGCCATTGACTCTACCTGAAATAATCAAGGATCTTAAATGTCTAGCTTTATCTGAAGGCACCTTGTCAAACCTTATCACTTCTCTATCAGAGAATTCGAACTCTGCCATTGCTATCTCCTTCTCCGAGATATGCTCGAGTTCCTCTTCTACCACCAAATAAGCTCCATATTTCGCTGGAAGCTTAGCATGGACCATGTTAATCCTCATTGGCGAACGATATTCTTTCGGCATTTTGGAGTGACCCGCTCGGCAACTCTTATCATCTTCTCGCGGCATCTTAAGATTCGGATTCTTTTGTTCCATCTTGACTTGATTCTTCGGGTTAAGAGCTACCTGGAATTGCCCAAAGTTAATTGTTTGGGAAACCTGTTGAACTTCTTTTCCATTTTTCACCTCATGGTAAGAACTACTTCCCGAATCACATACAGAATTCTTCTCTGGTTTGACAAGTTCTTTATCATTAGGATTTCTTTTCCAAACCCAATTGCCTTTCGTACCAAAAGGTTTGAATGGAGGAATCTGTGATGGCATTCCTCTATCTCGACGATTCTCGAAATCCCTCTGTCTGCTTTTCATTCGCTGAAAATGTCTTTTAACAGTTCGGTAAGATGCTTGCCTCGACGGTTTAGCTACGGGCCATTTTCCTTCAAGAGGATTGTGTGGAACCTTAATTGTCTTTTTCTTTTGAACTTTCTGGGAAATTGATGGTGGTGGATCATCAAATTCATCTCCCCAACCAGTCGGTTCAACTGGCAATGACGGGGGTAAGTGATCATTCATGTCTCCATAGTACACTACATAGTCAAATTTCTCACTAGGTTCTCCAAGCAATCCTACTTTGGGATCCCCTTCTTTGTATCGCTGCCATAAACTCTTCTTCTTCTCAGGTTTTTGTGGGGTTTCCTTCTCCTTGTGAACTCGTGTTTCAACCTCTTGAGTTGGAGGAACTTGTCTCAGTGAATCGGGACATAACTTCTGCCTTTCAGGCATTTGTGCTGACTGCCTTGATTGAGCTTCTTGACTTTTTGATTATGCCGAAACATTTTCAGTTACTACGATCTCAGACCTTATCTGTGGTCTACCTTCCCGATGGACAAATGATCCCGATCTGTATCTTCCTCTTGTTCCCCTCATGTACTGGAACTTGGGAAATTCCCGATCCTGATGACTTAATTCTTGATGACAACGGGTGCACAGTTGTCTATTATCATATCTTGTAGACTCATGCACATTAACCATACTGATCATCTTCGAGAAAGGATCTGTGTCTACTTCCATTGGAGCCTTACCTTTGTCTTCAGCGAACTTAATCTTGCCTTGGCGAATCGCTTCTTGAATTGTCTTTCTAAAAACAATACAATTCACCGTATCATGAGTCTTGGAATGATGCCATTTGCAATACCTTTTATCCGTAGTTTCTTCCTTAGACGGGATCACCTGTCACTCAGCCAATTTAATCATTCCATCTTTCAGCAATAAGTCAAATATCTCATCCAACTTATAGATATCAAAGAAATAATTACTCGTTTCCTTGGCTTTAAACTTGGACACATCTCTTACCCTTGCTGGTTTCAGAGCTGGGCACACATATGGTTTTTCAAGTACCATAGTTGCTACCGCTATCTCATTCTCTTCTTCGGTCAAGTCACCGTATTCGGTACTTTCAGCCAATGCTATTGTCTGCCGATTATCCTTTGTCGGCTTTTTATCCTTATCCTTCAGCAGATGTTCATACTTAGAAACCCGAGCATTTAATTGGAAGAGATCATCAAAAGCTTGTCCCTCAAATCTTTCTTTGAGATTGAATTTCAACCCATTGAACGCTAAATCGGTAAATTCTTTCTCGGTGAGAGAAGTCAAACATCGATTCCTGGATTTCTTGAAACGAGCAATAAATTGATCTACTGTCTCAGTGCCATACTGGTACATTCTGGCCAAGTCGGCTACTGTTACCTCTGGTACCGTTCGATAAAACTGAGAATGAAACTGTCTCTCCATCTCAACCCATGTCTGAATAGAATTTGCTGGCAAATTTGTATACCAAGTAAATATTGTCTTTGACAACGACAATGGGAATAGCCTTAGCCTTAAATATTCATTTGTTCCAGCCTCTCCACATTGTGCTAAAAAATGACCTACATGCTCCACAGTTGACTGATCTTCCTCGCTTGTAAATACAGCAAAATCTGGCATTTTAAAATCCCTTGGATATGGGATGTTATCAACCCAATCAGGATGTGGCTTCATGTATACAGGTCTTGGTGTGCCTCTCTCTGCTCCCAATTGTTGCATTACCAACTCTGCAACTCTATCTGGGTTCCATGGCCTTAAATTCTGCTGGCCCAACCACATATCCTGCCCCTTAGGGTCAACCTGCTGAGGTCTGTTCATGCATTGTTGATCCATATTGAAATTAATGGGTGGCGGCCTGTAGAGAGGGTTTTCCACCACATATGGGTATGGTTGAGCTGCAGGCGGCCTCATAGGATCAATATTAGGCACATTCACTGGTGGAGGTATATTCCATACCGGTGGTAGATTCGAGACCATGGGATTGATCACGTTAGCATCAGTGGGGTCAGTTTGAGGGAAATTGTAACCACTCACACCATTCACTAGGTTCGCTATCGTAGGATTCTCTGGCCTCGGTAAAATTCTTATTGAATGTTGCAGATTCGATCCTCCACTACCATTATACCCAACATTTGGATGTCCCGATGCTGATGGAAATGGTATTGTACCAGGAGAATTTGCATAAAAGGGAGGAACTTGAGAAGATGAACTAGGACGCGATATTACCTCGTTTATGGCGTTAATCATCATAGGCTTTATCACATCCGTGACATGACGCACCATATGGTTGGTGAGCTCATTCTGCTGCTCCTCAAACATTCTCCTCATTGTGGCTACCAAAGTGTTGTCAGGTGCCAACGCGTGGGTTTGTTCTTCGTTTAATTGTCGAGGAATATCAGCATTGTGATGGGGTACTTCCTCATTAGCAGCCGAATGCTCAGATCGTGCTCCATCATCTGGGTTATTGACATTACCAACTGGTACTCCTTCTGATTGACCTCTGGTTCTCACCATTTCTCCTAATCTCTCCACACAGGTCCCACCGGGCGAGCCAAAAAGATGTTCGCTCGTTTTTGCAACAAGGAATATCTTTCATCAAAATTCAGTCTTCGATTTTTATTAAGAGAGTTCTGTGATTCAGCTTTCGAAGAGAAATTTTAGCAAGAACACGAAGCAACACAGAGAGATATGAAATGGGTAGGAAATCAGTAAATCGAATATGGATTTGAGATCAATAAGGGTTCAGGCTACATTACAATACTCCTACGAAAGCAGTAGAAGACTTGAAAATAAGCTCTAGTTGCAGAAACTGTAACTACTGGAAAGGAAGGTACATAGAAGTTAAAGTGCGAGTAAACTTGAGTGTTCTTAGATATGTGTTGATCTGTCTCTTGCTCTTCTCTTTTGAGTATTTGTATTCTTCAGCTTTCCATAACCGTCTGTTAGTTATTTTCTTGCTTTCAAACTTTGAATCTTGGCGCCTTCAATAGCTTCCCATTCGCCCACGTTTTATCCGCCAAAACTTGATCTTCAACTGTCAACATGGCTTCGAATTTGAATCTCTTTCAGTAACCGCCGTGAACTGTTCGCATCCACTATCCGAATTTCTTGCTCGTAACTTCTTGCTGACGTGGCTGGTTTAGCCATCCTGCGGTTCCTTTCAACGTCATATTCCTCTCACTGCTGGCCTTTTACAGTTTCGGTATATCCAGAATCTTACCGAAAATCAATGACCTTATTCTCTTACTTCCCGAATATCGGGTTTAGACTTCTGGCCATTTCGGTATGTTACAAACAACTTACCGAATTTCTCAAAGTAGTTTACTGTTCCCAATTTATTGATTTTCGGGATATGATGATACCGAAGTCAATTCGGTAACTCATTATTATTTAGTGTCAACAAGGTTCGACCTAATGATGATGAAGATGTACATCTTCGATATGAACAACCCGAAGAGCCAAGGAACGACGTCCTCCAAGGGCAGCGCCAAAAGACCACCTTCTTCTCTTTGATGACCAAGACGCTCGGCAAGTTGAACCCGTTCCTCCACGGGTTGAAAGACACTTCCAACGTCGACGACATAGCGGATGTTACAAAATCGAGAAGGAGAAGGTTCTCCATCTCTTGATTCGTTAACGACGACCCCTCTTCCAGTGCTTATATTGGTGTAGACCTTCCTTTTTGTGCTCTGCTGAAGTCCATTTTGTCTCGCATTTTTTTCTTTTCAGTCTCCTGGAATGCTTGGGAGCTGCTATGGCGCTTGTCAGTGTGTAAAAAAAACTGAATATGTTGATTCCGTAGCGTGAGAATTTTATGTCAGTGATAGAAAAAAAGTTGTGTGCCACATTAACAAGATTCCATAGTCTTCTTAAAGTGATCTATTCACTTTAATTTAGGCATTTCGCAGTCTGATCTGTATCACATTCCTTTGTAATTTCTGAAGGAAACTGTTGACACCAAATAATAAAGAGTTGCCGAATGGACTTTAGTATCAACGTGTCCCGAAAATCGGTAAATCAGGAATGGTAAGCTACTCTTAGAAGTTCGGTAAGTTGTCTGCAACATACCGAAATGTCTAGAAGTCTAAACTCGATATTCGGGAAGTAAGAGAACAGGGCCATTGATTTTCAGAATTCAGTAAGATTCTGGACATACCAAAATTATAAAGGGTCAGCAGTAAGAGGAGAATGAAGACAAAAGGAACTGCAGGATGGCCAAACTAGCCATATCAGCAAGAAGTTACGAGCAAGAAATCCGGATAGTGGATGCGAACAGTTCACGGCAGTTGCTGGAAAAGATTCAAATTCAAAGCCATATTGACAGTTGAAGATCAAGTTTTGGTGGATAAAACGTGGGCAAGTGGGAAGTTATTGAAGGCGCCAAGATTCAGAGTTTGAAAGCAAGAAAATAACCGACAAACGGTTATGGAAAGCCAAAGAATAATAAATAATCAAAAGGGAGGAGAAAGGAGACAGATCAACACACATCCAAAAGAACTCAAGTTTTCTGCACTTTAACTTTCCTGTATTCTCCTTTCCAGCATTTAGAGTTTCTACAACTCTAGTTTAGTTTCAAGCTTTCTACTGCTTTAGTAGGAGTATTGTAATGTAGCCTGAACCCTTGTTGATCTCAAATCCACATTCAATCCATTGAATTCCTACCCATTTCATTTCCTTGTGTGTTACTCCGTGTTCTCACTAAAAATTTCCTTTCGAGAGTTGAGCCGCAGAACCCCTTTTAATAAAAACCGAAGACTGAATTTCGGTGAAAGATATTCCTTGTTGCATAAAACGAGCGAACATCTTTTTGGCACGCCCGGTGGGACCATTGTGGTAAGATTAAGAGAAATGATGAGAACCAGAGGTCAATCAGATGGAGTACCAGTTGGCAACATTAACAATCCAGATGATGGAGCACGATCAGAGCATTCGGCAGCGAATGAGGACGTACCCCATCACAATGTTGATGTTCCTCGCCAATTGAACGAAGAACAAATCCATGCGTTGGCACCTGATAACACTTTGATAGCCACGATGCGAAGGATGTTTGAGGAACAGCAGAATGAGCTCACTAACCATATGGTGCGGCATGTCTCAGATGTGATAAAGCCTATGATGATTAACGCCATAAACGAGGTAATATCGCGTCTTAGTTCATCCTCTCAAGTTCCTCCCTTTTATGTAAATCCTTCTGGTACGATACCATTTCCACCAACATCGGGACATCCCAATGTTGGGTATAATGGTAGTGGAGGATCGAATTTGCAGCCTCCAGTAAGGATTATACCAAGGCCAGAAAATCCTACAACAGCGAATCTGGTAAATGGTGTGAGTGGTTACAATTTCCCTCAAACTGGCCTTACTGATGCTAATGTGATCAATCCCATGATCCCGAATCATCCACCAGTATTGAACATGCCTCCGCCAGTGAATGTCCCTAACTTCGATCCCATGAGACCACCTGTAGTTCAACCATATCCACAAGTGGTAGAAAATCCTCTCTACAGGCCACCACCACCTGTTAACTTCAATATGGACCAACAAGGAATGAACAGACCTCAGCAGGTTGATCCTAGGGGGCAAGATCCTTGGTTGGGCCAAAAGAATTTAAGGCCATGGAATCCAGACAGAGTTGCAGAATTGGTAATGCAACAATTGGGGGCAGAGAGAGGCACACCAAGACCTGTATACAGGAAGCCACATCCCGATTGGGTGGATAACATTCCATATCCAAGGGGATTTAAAATGCCAGATTTTGCTGTATTTACAGGTGAAGAAGACCAGTCAACTGTGGAGCATGTAGGTCGTTTTTTAGCACAATGTGGAGAGGCTGGAACAAATGAATATTTAAGGCTAAGGCTATTCCCATTGTCATTATCAAAGACAGCATTTACTTGGTATACGAATTTGCCAGCAAATTCTATCCAGACGTGGGTTGAGATGGAGAGACAGTTCCATTCTCAGTTTTACCGAACGGTACCAGAGGTAACAGTAGCCGACTTGGCCAGGATGTATCAATATGGCACTGAGACAGTAGATCAATTCATTGCTCGTTTTAAGAAGTCCAGGAATCGGTGTTTGACTTCTCTTACTGAAAAGGAATTTACAGATTTGGCTTTTAATGGGCTGAAGTTTAATCTCAAGGAGAGATTTGAGGGGCAGGCTTTTGATGATCTCTTTCAATTAAATGCTCGGGTTTCTAAGTATGAGCATCTGCTGAAGGATAAAGATAAGAAGCCGACGAAGGATAATCGGCAGACAATAGCATCGGTTGAAAGTACCGAATACAGTGACTTTACCGAAGAAGAGAATGAGATAGCGGTAGCAACTATGGTACTTGAAAAACCATGTGTGTGCCCAGCTTTGAAACCAGCAAAGGTGAGAGATGTGTCCAAGTTTAAAGCCAAGGAGACGAGTAATTATTCGTTTGATATCTACAAATTGGATGAGATATTTGACTTGTTGTTGAAAGATGGAATGATCAAGTTGGCTGAGGGACAGGTAATCCCATCCAAGGAAGAGATTACTGACAAAAGGTATTGCAAGTGGCATCATTCCAAGACTCATGATACGATGAATTATATTATTTTTAGAAAGACAATCCAGGAAGCGATTCGTCAAGGTAAGATTAAATTCGCTGAAGACAAAGGCAAAGCTCCAATGGAAGTAGACACGGATCCTTTCCCGAAGATGATCAGTATGGTTAACGTACATGAGTCTACGAGGCATGATAATAGACAATTGTGCACCCGTTGCCAGCGAGAATTAAGTCGTCAGCATCGGGAAGTTCCCGAGTTCCAGTGCATGAGAGGAACAAGGGGAAGATACAGATCGGGATCATTTGTCCGTCGGGAAGGCAGACCACAGATAAGGTCTGAGATTGTGGTAACTAAAAACGTTTCGGCACAATCAAGAAGTCAAGAAGCTAAATTAAGGCGGTCAACACAAGTGTCTGAGAGGCGGGAATTTTGCCCCGATCCACCAAGACAAGTTCCTCCAATTCAAGAAGTTGAAACACAATCTCACAAGGAAAAGGAAATCCCACGAAAGCCTGAGAAGAAGAAGAGTTTATGGCAGCGATATAAAGAAGGGGATCCTAAAGTAGGATTGCTTGGAGAGCCAAGTGGGAAATTTGATTATGTGGTGTACTATGGAGACACGAAGGATTCCTTATCCCCGTCATTGCCTGTGGAACCATCTGGTTGGGGAGATGAATTTGATGATCCACCACCATCAATTCCCCAGGAAGTTCCGAAGACAAAAACAATTAAGATCCCACACGATCCTCCTGAAGGAAAATGGTCATTGGCTAGACCGCCGGGGCAAGCATCTTACCGAACTGCAAAAAGACGTTTTTAGCGAATGAAAAGCAGACAGAGGGATTTCGAGAATCGTCGGGACAAAGGAATGCCATCACAGATTCCTTCAACCAGATCTTTTAGTTTGAGAGGAAATTGGGTTTGGAGAAGAAACCCTGATGATAAAGAGTTTGTCAAACCAGAGAAAAATTCTATATATGATTCGGGAAGTAGTTCTCACCAAGAGGTGAAAAAAGGAAAAGAGGTTCAACAAGTCTCCCAAACAATTAACTTTGGGCAATTCCAGGTAGCTCTTAATCCGAGGCATCAAGTCAAGATAGAACAAAAGAATCTGAATCTCAAGATGTCACAAGAAGATGACAAGAGTTGCCGAGCTGGTCATTCCAAAATGCCGAAAGAGAATTGTTCGCCAATGAGGATCAACATGGTCCATGCTAAGCTTCCAGCTGAATATGGGGCTTGCTTAGTGGTAGAAGAAGAACTCGAGCATATTTTAGAGAAAGAAATAGCAATGGCAGAATTCGAATTCTCTGATAAAGAAATGATAAGGTTTGATAAAGTACCCTCAGACAAGGCTAGACATTTAAGGTCCTTGGTTATTTCAGGTCGAATCAATGGTCAAGCTGTCGGTAAGATCTTTGTAGATGCGGGAGCTACCTTGAATCTCATATCTTACAGGTACTTCAAGAAGTTGGGAAAAGATGATGATGAAATAATTCCATCGAATGTTCAGCTGTCTGATTTCCTAGGAGAAGTTACCGAAGTCAAAGGGGCAGTTGTACTGGACCTAACCATAGGATCCAAAACAGCAAGGACGACTTTCTTCGCGATAGAGTCTGATGGTTCGTACAACTTGTTGCTTGGAAGAGATTGGATACACTCTAATCAATGTGTACCTTCGACTCTTCATCAGGTTCTGGCATTTTGGAATGGTAAGGGAGTAGAGTACATTGAGGCTGATTCGGGACTTGCTACAATAGGGTTGACTGGTATTCATCAAGATCATCAAGAATACTCACATGGAGGACATGTCATTGGAGTACCGAAAGCAGATTCACGATCCTATGCTTATTGCCGCTTTGGGAATATGAAAACTAAATGGATTCCCAAGTCTAGCTTGGCATTAGAAGAGTTACATACTCTTTATGGAAAGCGAGCCCTTATTGCAAGAAGTTTGTGAAAGGTACTTTACATACTTGGCAGAGAAGACCCAGCAAAGTGCTGAAGTTTCAGATTGTATTGACGAATGGGAAGAGTCACCAATCAAAGAGGACAGCAGGTCAACAGAAGCTCAAGACCCATTGTTAGAAGTAGATATAGGAGAACCTGGGTGTTTTCGTCCAATATATGTAAGTGCTTTTCTGCAAGGGGGCATGAAAGAAGATTTAATCCACTTGATCAAAGAATACAAAGATTGCTTCGCATGGGATTACCATGAAATGCCTGGTTTGTCAAGAGATATTGTAGAACATCGTCTTCCTATTAAGAAAGGATTTCGTCAACACAAACAGTTAGCAAGAAGGTTTGTTCCAGATGTGGTTGACAAAGTCAAGGAAGAGATTGAAAGGCTGCTGAAAGCAAAATTCATTGAGACAGCCAGGTATGTAGAGTGGATTTCGAATATTGTTCCTGTGAAGAAGAACAAATGGAAAATTGAGAGTCTGTATTGATTTTCGGGATCTTAATAATGCTACTCCAAAAGATGAATATCAGATGCCGATGGCAGACATGTTAGTAGATTCGGCGTCGGGAAATGAGATGTTATCTCTAATGGATGGACATTCGGGTTACAACCAAATATTTATTGCTAAAGAAGATGTCTCGAAAATAGCGTTTAGATGTCCTGGTGCTATGGGGACTTTTCAGTGGGCAGTGATGCCTTTTGGGCTGAAAAATGCAGGAGCTACTTACCAGCGAGCAATGAATTTCATCTTTCATGACATTATTGGAAAATTCTTGGAAGTTTATATTGATGATGTTGTGATCAAATCAAGTCAGGGAGAGCATTTGGACTATCTTGAGCAAGCTTTTGTTAGGATGAGAAAATACAAATTGAAGATGAATCCAGCTAAATGTGCCTTTGGAGTGCGAGCAGGGAATGTCTTGGGATTCCTAGTTAATCAAAGAGGAATTGAGATTGACAAGAATAAGGCAAGGGCTATTATAGAGCTTCCTCATCCTACATCAAAGAAGCAGTTGCAGATGGTTCTTGGGAAAATTAATTTTCTCATAAGATTCATTGCAAATTTATCTGGGAAGATAGAACCAATGACCCAACTCTTGCGTCTTAAAAATCAGGAGGAGTTTATATGGGGAGATAAACAGCAGAAAGCGTTTGATGCGGTCAAAGTTTATCTAACAAATCCTCCTGTATTGATGCCGCCGAAAGCAGGCAGGCCATTAAGGTTGTACTTGTCTACTACCGATTCAACTATCGGGAGTATGCTGGCATAAGAGAATGAAAATGGAAAAAAAAACAAGCGGTATATTATTTAAGTAGAACATTGACTGATGTTGAAAAAAGATATACCGCGATAGAAAAATTATGTTTATCTTTGTACTTCTCTTGTATGAAGTTAAGACATTATTTGTTGCCAGCTACAGTACATGTACTCGGTAAGACTGATGTGATAAAATATATGTTGTCACGGCCTGTTATAAAAGGGCGTATAGCCAAGTGGGCATTTATCTTGTCTGAATTTGATTTGGCATACGTACCAATAAAAGCAGTCAAAGGTCAAGCTGTTGCTGACTTTCTTACCGAATACCCATGTTTGAAAATGGAAGAAAATAAACAGAATTTCAGTCAAGTTATACCATGGACTATGTATTTTGATGGATCATGTGCTAAGAGTATGGCTGGAGCTGGTTTGATGATAATCTCTCCCACCGGAGAGCTTACAAGGTGTGTTTGTAAGTTAGATTTTGAATGCTCAAATAATCAAGCTGAGTATGAAGCACTAATCATCGGCTTAGGGATACTGATTGAATTGGAAGCACAATTCATCAAAATATTTGGTGATTCACAGCTAGTGGTGAAGCAACTGAAAGGAGAATATCAGTGCTTAAATGAAAATTTAATTGGCTATTATTATTTAGCCAAGAAGCTGTTGGAACAATTTAGAGAATATGACATAGTCCATGTCAAAAGAGAAACCAATTACGAAGCCAACGAATTAGCACAGATGGCTTCCGGTTATAAAATATCAAAAGAATTGGCTAATGTTGCAGCCATTATCACATTATCGGTACCTTCTATTGAACACAGAGAAATACCGATAGCGATCAGTGAGGTGATCCGAGAAAAGGATTGGAGGCAGCCCATTATGGAATACTTGAAAAATCCTGATTCAAGAGATCAAAAGCTGAGGAGACAAGCCCAGAAGTACGTAATATTGGGAGACGAGTTATACCGAAAATCTTCAGATGGGCTACTATTAAGATGTCTTGATAAGGACAATGCGAAACTGGTTATGGCAGAAGCTCATGAAGGCATATGTGGAGCACATCAAGCTGGAATTAAGATGAGATGGCTTCTAAAAAGGTACGGATATTTCTGGCCAACAATGATGCAGAATTGCATTGAATATGCCAAAGCATGCATTTCATGTCAAAAACATGGACCATTGCAACATGCACCTACTGTAGAGCTTCATGCCGTTGTAAAGCCATGGCCATTTCGAGGATGGGCAATGGATATAATAGGTAAGATTTATCCACCCTCTTCTCATAAGCATAGTTTTATTTTGCTGGCTACGGATTACTTTACGAAATGGGTGGAAGCGATTCCATACAAGAGCATTAGTCAGAAGACGGTGATCAAATTTATTGAAGAAAACATAATTCACCGATTTGGCTTACCGGAATCAATCACTGCGGATCAAGGGACAGTGTTTACTGGAGATGAAGTTATGGAATTTGTGCAATCAAGAGGAATTAAGATGCTGCATTCTACACCATATTATCCTCAAGCAAATGGACAAGCTGAAGCTACTAATAAAGTTGTGATTGGGTTGATTAAAAAGCATTTGGAAGAAAATCCAAGAGAATGGGACAACTTGCTATCGGTAGTGTTGTGGGCATACCGAACATCACGAAGATCAAGCACAGGCGTCAGTCCATATATGCTGACCTATGGACAGGAGGCAGTTCTACCGATGGAGATAACCGTTCAATCATTACGAGTCCAATTGCAAAGTGAAATGTTGCCAGAAGATTACAGAGATTGGATGTATATAAATTTGGACGAAGTAGATGAAGTCAGGGCAGTTGCTTTGGATCAGTTGATTGCACAAAAGAAAAGAGTAGCTAGAGCTTTTAACAAGAAAGTTAGGATCAAGCAATTTGCTGTCGGGGACTTAGT
Source organism: Lenwebbia sp. NSW1173648 (assembly GCA_029784005.1). NCBI lineage: Eukaryota > Viridiplantae > Streptophyta > Magnoliopsida > Myrtales > Myrtaceae > Lenwebbia > Lenwebbia sp. NSW1173648. The sequence goes on from JARCGZ010000011.1 coordinate 8,649,019, forward strand.
GTGGAAAGCAATCTTGCCATTTAATCTCAAAGATAGAGAATTCGGTAAGTGGTCCTCAAACTGGGAAGGCCCTTATCTAGTTACCGAAATGTTCAGTGGAAATGCGTACAGATTGATGGATATCAATGGAAAAGAATTATCTCGTTCTATAAATGGGAAATTCTTGAAGAAATATTATCCATCAATCTGGGAAACACAAGGAGATTAATTCATTCATCAAAAGCGAAAGTACATTCTGATCTTGGTTACAAAGGTCTTCAGATCTTTAACCAGTTTGAGATTCTGAGCTACAAGTTTGGAATGTAATTCAAGATCATGGCGGAGTTCAAATTGCTGCTCTTTGAGATGTTCGGTGCGACGAGAATGGAAGCGGACAGCTTCAAGTTTCTCTCAGGTTTCCTGTAACAATCGTCTATACTTGTCTGAAGAAACTTCGACCATGGACTTGACCCGGGAGATTTCTTCTTTAATTATCCTGCGTTCGGCACGGTTATGACTGGAAAAGAAATTGAAAAGTCGACGTGTCGTCTCAGCATCTTCTTTGGCATGGAGGCAAGAGTCTTGAACTTGAGCATATGCTTCCTTGGAATCGCACAATCGAGAGAATTCTTCCACAATTTGGAGCTTAAGAGTCTCAGCTTCCACAATGATAGGTTCAAGGCTCCAAACCTCTTTCACATTGCGCTCAAACTCATCGAAGCTGGCAGGGAATAAAGAGCACAGTTCCCATACTAAGTCCAAGAGATCAGACTCAGCAGTTAAGAATACCTTGGACCTGAAAATGTCCGTCAGTTCGGTAACTTCTAACCTATGCTTATAATTCAGTAATAAAACATGATGTCCCTGGGATAGTAGCTCATGTAGCCGTTTCCATAAGGATCGATCATCTGTAGGCAATTGGATAAAAAGTTGTTCATGGTTAAAAGAAATGAAGAACAGTTTTCAAAGCTGGGATCAGGATGCATTTAGCAAAAAGTTTACCTTCATGTTGGCCGTTACGATGTCTGTATGATTGAGGCCAAAGAGGCAACTGAGATGAAGAACCATGTGAAGACATCATGAGCAAGATTGCGAATGTTCAGGATGAATTGTGCAATTTGGGCAGTTATAAATAGAAAAGACATAGAGCAGATCATGGGTAGTGGCATGCCAGAGCTTTTCTCGGACAATTGGAAGAACATGGCCCATAAGTGGAGGAAGACGGTTACCAGAATTGCCGCCAAAAATATTCTCTTGCAAGAGAAAGTATGCAAAAGTCATTGAGATTATCGGGAAGCCTTATTATTGAAATCTTTGTTAATCATCAAGGATTATCGGGAAGCATTGTCATCGGAATCTTTGTTAATCACTAAGGATTATCAGGAAGCCTTATCATCGGGACCTTTGTTAATCATCGAGGATTATCGGGAAGCCTTATCATCGGGATCTTTGTTAGTCATCGAGGATTATCGGGATCTTTGTTAATCATTGAGGATTATCGGGAAGCCTTATCATCGGGATCTTTGTTAGTCATCGAGGATTATCGGGATCTTTGTTAGTTATTGAGGATTATCGGGATCTCTGTTAATCGTTGAAGATTATAGAAGAGCAGATGTTAGAATTCCGCAAATGAAGCAAAAGAACATTTGAGTCAGAAAGAACAAGATTTTTCATTTATACTTCCTTAGCAAAGACTTGGCCTCATTTACAAAAGAACGGAGCTCAAATTCTAAATTAAGATTTTGTTCCATGAGCTCCGCCCTCTGTTTCTCACAAGTTTTAACCTACCCACAAGTAGAATCATATTCTTTCCTCAGCTCCCGACACTTCTCCATCTTTCTTCTAACTGATGGGCAAAGATGACGCATCTTCGCTTCTTGCTCCATCATTTGGACCTCTACCGTCTTCAATTCCTTCTCAAGTTCTGCTCTTCTTTCGGCCAAGCGGCTAAGTTTGCTCTCTTCGGCTTTATAACTGTCGTAGAACAAGCGGGTATCTGCACATTTGTGGGTTAGTTCATCCTGAATGGCTTGACCTCGATGTTCTCCGAAGAAAAGATGTGGAAGATGATAGGTGTTGATCCTGATGGTGTCCACAGCATCCACAAAACCAACGGCGAAGATATCACTTTTGTCTTGGAAGTCTTGGGAAAGTGCAAAGGAATGATTACCAGAGCATACTTCATGGAAGAGAGTTCTTGCTCGTCTCTCTCTGTCAGAGTCGGTAATCAACTTCCCATAGCCAGACTCTAATAAACTAAGAAGTTCAGTCCATTTAGCCTTGGCCACTTCCTTAGAAACTTCAGAAAATGATGCCGGGTCTATAGATTCTGGCGGACAATCAGCAGTGGAGAAGCCAGGAAGATTTGTGAGCAGTATACTTTCCACTTCAGCTTTCTCTTCAGTAGATAAGAGAGTTATCTCAGCCGCGGCAGAAGGAATTTGTGAAGAAGAAGAGCTTGCCATAGACATTCCTTGAAGAGGCAGAGTAATTGATGAAGGCTGAACGAGCGGTAGAGGTACATTGGTTGATGGGCCTTCAAGAAATTCCCCATCAGGAATCAAGATTCTTTTTGATGCAGATGAAGGCTCATCAGTACCTGTAAATGCAGCTATGAGTGTTAAAACAATAGTATAAGGAGCATTCACCATTCGGTAAAGTGAAGACAATACTTACCGATAGAAGTTGAAGATTTCCTAGTCTGAGGAGAAGATGGGTCATCAGCTCGTTCCTTTTCCTTAAGTTTTGGAGTCTGGGTTTGCCTTGATGCAATAAGAAGTTCCGTCGAAGAAGCCGGAGGCACCAGGACAGGGTCAAGAATTGCTATATCATCATCAGGAGCAAGAGCAGAAGGGGAAGAAATCAAAGACGCTTTTGATCGGTATATCTTGAGAGTCTTCCCTGAGTTATGTTTAAAAGAAGAAAAGCACAGATCAATATTGGAAGGTATGCTCATGATTAGCAAAAGCTTTAATATTAAAAGTTACCTTTCGGTGTATGCGGCTTTATCATGGCACGTAGCGTGGGACTGACAGATGGGCTCCTTGGTGATGATGATAAAGATCGAGTGGTAGTTCTTTCTGTTGCTGGCTTCTTATACGCCTTTTCTGGAGCAGGCAGTTCTAAGATTTTTCGCTTTCTTCCTGCTGTGAGCGAAAACAGTTAGACACAACTAAATACCGAATGAAGAAGTATATTGAAAGAAGGGAAGCAAACTAACCTTTAACAGGCTTTGCCGGTTCCAAGGGAAGAATGTCTTCATCTCCGGTTGATTGAGGAAGTGCAAGAGTGGCCGTCTCCTTTATTTTCAAAAGGATCATGTCCAGCGGCTCTGAGAATACAGACTTCCGATAATTCTTCCACCAGAAGTCGAAGTCTTCTGAAGAGCGATCAGCATCTGGAATGAACTCGGTAACACGGAATAATCGGTAAATGTCCCGAATCAGCTTGTTCAGTTCAATGAAGTTCTGACTGTCGCCTTGCTTACAGAATACTTTAATGATGGAAGAAAAGGAAAAAGTGTAGAGAGCCGGGACAGGAATCCCTTGAATCAACCCAAATTGTCTAGCACAATATTGGGGAGAGTAGATTTCGAAGCCAGCGACGAATCTACCCTTTATTGAAAACCTAACAGGAAGGTCAATAGAGGTTAGAACGACTTGCCAAAAATCATTCTTATTCTTCTGAAAAGAAGGAAGATATGATTTGAATTCGAGAATGAGAAAAGGAGAAAAAGAGAATTGTTTCCCTTTGATGGAAAAAATTTGGGAAACAAAGAACCGAAAATAAGATAATTGCCCCTCTGGAAAAGGAATCAGCTCTCGGCTTAAGGCTCGACAGACAGGATGATTCGGGATAGAAACCGAAGGGGGTTGCGAGAAATGGTCTTTGGAAAACCAAAAAGGAAAATAAAAAGCCGACCAGGCTTGAAGAATCCAGAGTGGACCACCATAGACTCCACCTATTTCATCCGAAATGATGGAAGAAGCCGAATGGGTTAAGCCTCGGTACAATAAGGACAAAATAGTTTTTCCCAAAGAAAGGAAAGTTCCCGAAGCTAAGGCAGAAGCTATAGCTACGAAGTCCTTTGAAACTCTCACAATAGGGTGGCAAAAGAGGAATTTACAGAGCCAGTACAAGAGAAAAGCGGTGTGTTCCTCATCGGTAACTTCACCTTCTTTCTTAAAAAACTTACCGATAAAAGCCCCATAAGCTAGCTCGGAATCAGACAACTTACTGAGTCCTGGGTAAGAATCCGAAGACAGAGTAGATGGGTCTGTACCTAAAGGACTAAGACCGGTCAAGCAATGGATGTCGAGCAAAGTTACCGACATCGGGGAAAAAGGGAAGAAGAAGCAGTTGGTAGAAGTTGACCAAAAACAGGATAGGGTACTGATTAGCCCATGATTCAGACGATAGTCGAAACAACAAAGGCGCAAAGCATTATGAATCGAAAGTCCATCCCAAAGAGAGCCCTTGGAAGGACGAAGTCGAAGGTACCATTGGTAAAAATTTGGCTCAAAATCAGAAAAAGCCCTAAGACGAGAAGGACGGGAGTGCCAGTTGTAAACTAGAACGGAAGAATGGTGGATTGGAAGTACCTCAGTTTGATGACGAGGGAAGAAATCAGAGAGAATGGCAGGAATCGAAAACTGATTGTAAACAGCTAGGCCAAGGATGTAAGAATCCTCGAAATCATTCTGCACCGAGAAAAAAATGCCGATCATCGTTGAAATCTTGAGAGTCTCTGAAGTTATAATAGCGCTCTAGGGCATTTGAGGCAAGAAAGGAGGAAGCTTGAGCTTTGGGAGCCATGGTGTCTGATCAAGTACGGAAAAGGGCACGAAGGAGCGAAGAAGCGAAAGAGCAAGAGAATAGCGAAAGAGATGACTTGTTGGAGAAGCAAGTTTGAAGGCGAGAGATCAGATTGTGTGGGGACATCTGATATATATATATTGAGTTGATACGAGGAGAAGCTGAAAAGGCAAGCGCGTGAAACGAGACGGCAAAATGGCGCTGGAAGCAAAAAGTAAGTGTCTTGTCATCTTTGGCATTTAAAAGAATTAAAATTCTTTTAATTCTTTTAAAAGGGGGCATCTGTTGATACCAAATAATAAAGAGTTGCCGAATGGACTTTAGTATCAACGTGTCCCGAAAATCGGTAAATCAGGAATGGTAAGCTACTCTGAGAAGTTCGGTAAGTTGTCTGCAACATACCGAAATGTCTAGAAGTCTAAACCCGATATTCGGGAAGTAAGAGAACAGGGCCATTGATTTTCAGAATTCGGTAAGATTCTGGACATACCGAAATTATAAAGGGTCAGCAGTAAGAGGAGAATGAAGACAAAAGGAACTGCAGGATGGCCAAACTAGCCATATCAGCAAGAAGTTACGAGCAAGAAATCCGGATAGTGGATGCGAACAGTTCACGGCAGTTGCTGGAAAAGATTCAAATTCAAAGCCATATTGACAGTTGAAGATCAAGTTTTGGCGGATAAAACGTGGGCAAGTGGGAAGTTATTGAAGGCGCCAAGATTAAGAGTTTGAAAGCAAGAAAATAACCGACAAACGGTTATGGAAAGCCAAAGAATAATAAATAATCAAAAGAGAGGAGAAAGGAGACAGATCAACACACATCCAAAAGAACTCAAGTTTTCTGCACTTTAACTTTCCTGTATTCTCCTTTCCAGCATTTAGAGTTTCTACAACTCTAGTTTAGTTTCAAGCTTTCTACTGCTTTAGTAGGAGTATTGTAATGTAGCCTGAACCTTTGTTGATCTCAAATCCACATTCGATCCATTGAATTCCTACCCATTTCATTTCCTTGTGTGTTACTCCGTGTTCTCACTAAAAATTTCCTTTCGAGAGTTGAGCCGCAGAACCCCTTTTAATAAAAACCGAAAACTGAATTTCGGTGAAAGATATTCCTTGTTGCATAAAACGAGCGAACAGAAACTCTTACAAATTCATCCTTGCAATTCATCTCTAGCAATGTCTGTAGCATCCGGGTTGCTACTGATTGCTGAGTTGAATCCTAAAAGCTTTTAACTGTCAAGCTAAACTAGACCGACTAGCAATGGCAGCTTTCATTTACCCATCTTTGTCCATGGTGTGTTACACATAAAGCTTGAAGAGTCAACTCTCACCCACCACAAGGATGAAGAAGCCAGATCAACTTGTTTTGTCAAGAAACATCCCAATTCTGATGGAATGAGAAGAAATATACTGACAAATCACTCTGGGAAGAGTTTCTACAATTTCAAGCTCTCGTCGTCTTATCTTCGGCAATCATTCATTCCTATCGCGCAATTGGTCAGCTTCGCATCATCATTTCAGGAGATCTCAGTGCCCACGGCGGCACTGTAATCTACATCATTCGAAAGTTTCGAGCAAGGTGAGGTTGGTCATCATCCTGTGGAAGCGTGTGGGCCAAAACAAGACTTGCCTGAACCTGGGTTTGCCGGACTGGATTCGTTCCGATCGCGGGCCATTTGAGACCTACGAGACACAACGGCTACGATGGATACGGACCCAAGCAAGTCTTACCCCATGACTAGTTGCGATAAAAACAGCACCTTGTCCGGTGCGTTTGTTGCCGGTGATCACTCCGCATCAATGGGGGCTCCGGTTTTCGTCTTCGAAGCAATTACTCTCACGACGATCCTCTCATTTATTACTCATCTACCAAATTTCAGACGCTTCAATATTTTCTATCCACTACATTCATACCGAACAGTGGACGACAGGTGCTGCTCAGTTGCATCCATTCGCGATGTTGCATTCATCATTCTCCCCTTCTTCTCTTCTACTTGACAGTGAACCATCTGTACATTAAGTTAAGCTGATATCGTTCATAACTTTTTCCTCTTTTTTTTCGTTTCGACAATTAGACGAGAACTAGTCGCAACCTCAAGAGATTCCTCTCAATTGTTGCAACTTGCGTGTGTTAATCGGCCATTCTCCGTCGCTCGGCGGCCCGAGGTTGTCGTGCATCATTTACTAGAGTTTTCTTTACCAATCTGGTCGAACCGGGCATTCGAGTGCTAGCTGAAACTAGATGTACCCGGTACGTATATGTATCTCAAATTAGCGGAGCAGCAGAAGGAACGGGAGTGAGTGCACATGCACGGAGAAGAGGGACATCTGCACGAGCAACCTCGGTGTGGGAGAAACGAGAAAGCAACAACTCGGACACACTGCCCTGGTCCAAGCGGCAGCTCACAGTGCTCGAGTGCGCGCCGGCCCCAATTTGTCTCCGATATCGACACTTTATGCACAAGACGACACTCCGAGTTAATGGAGAGCAAGTGATTCCGGCACGGAATGGATGGAGACATTAATGGTACTTGGCGCTGCACGTTGATTGAGTAATGGGGAAGGACGAGAGAAGGGAAGGTGACAACTGGTGAGAAGGGGACAGGAGAGTTAAAACTTCGCCTGCGTGACTGTGCGGTCGTCGCTAAAAAACTTCAAGTGTGGCTCAGGCCACGACATGATGAGAGGAGTAGTAATAAAATCCACAGGCAGAGTCCAAAATGGTTTCCTGTGTGGACTGGAAATTCGGGTCGCCATCCAGCACTTGTATGCTTCTTTTGGGGACAGTCCCACATACCCGCCCCGATCCTCCAGTCCCCCTCCATTTTTGTTCGCTAAAGAAGATCCGCGCTTTTTGCCTCTGCGTGCGAGGGAATGGGAGTAGAGGAGGAGAGTAGTCAATACAAGAAAGTGCTGTGGACAGAGGAAGAAGACAGGCTCCTGCTCGACCACGTCAGGGTCCACGGAACCGGTCGCTGGAACCGCATTCCTAAGCTCACCGGTGATTTTTTTTTCCTCATCTCCTCCCACTGCTGTGGACTTGATTCGTTCTAATATGCTTGCGTCGGCGTTGCGTGACCGATTTCGCATGCTTTTTTTTTCTTTTCCTCTTCTCTCGTTTGCGACTGGAATAGGCCTCAACAGGCATGGGAAGAGCTGCAGATTGAGGTGGCTAAACTACCTGAGCCCCGCCGTGAAGAGCGGCGAATTCTCCGAGGAGGAAGACGAGCTCATCGTCAGACTCCATAAACTCCTTGGAAACAGGTTGCGCATGTTTGTCTCTCCCATGCACGGTCACATAATACTTGATACTAGTAGGATGCCTGTGCATTGAAACACGTTGACTGCATATTATTATGCAGGTGGTCACTGATAGCAGGAAGGGTCCCCGGAAGGACGGACAACCAAGTGAAGAACCACTGGAACACCCGCCTGTGCAAGAAGCTCGGGACCGGAAATTTCAAACGTCCGAGGAGTGGTCCCAAGCCCGAGTCTCGAGCTCGAGATGAACAGGAAACCACCAATCTCCCTCATCCCATCAACGATTTATCAAATGCAGGTGATTGCGATCGGCTCCCTCACCGTCAGAGTACGATTAGTGCCACTAGTACCGACGACGTAGCAGTCGGAGAGGCCTTGATGAAGGGGAAATTTCTCACGGGAAGTGAGGGTAGTGACGATGGGGAGGAGTGGATGAGGGATCACTGCGTGGGGCTTGGATCTCCCGTGTTATCACCTAGTGACAGATACTTCGAGCTAAGAAACGTGGGGCTGGAGGACCTCGTTGTAGACAGTTACTCTCTCGACCAGATGTGGCAGCATTTCCTCTCAAATTAGTTAATCATTAGGTTAACATTTGGTTTATGTACCGGGTCACCATCGATTCGAAAATCTTACATCTTCCTAAGACAAGGTCATCGAGAAATAAATGAGTGGTTGAGATGCATTTTTGCATCTGAAATATATTTCTATCAGTATCACATAACAAGCGTAGAACATAACGGTTTTTTTTTTTTTGGGTGGTCGATGTAGCACATAACGTTGCAAAGTGGTTTATTGTAACATAAAACATGTAAGACATGTTGTACTGATGGGAATCGGAACCATCGGTTTGCCTTAGGCCTCAGCAAAATAGACTTGAACCGGCATTAGGACCCGCATTTTCAGGAGGGGTCAAGAGCGAACGGATTACATTGCGGACCATTTTACCTTCGCCATCCTGCGATGCACCAAATTTAAGGTGCACCACCCGTTCGAAAGGGTCGCTCAAAATCCTCGGTTGTGCGATGCGTCAAGTTCCTGAATTTTTGAAACATTTTCAACTTAGTCCCTGAACTATATGAAAATGTTCAATGTAGTCATTCCATTGATTCAAGTTCAGGGACTAAGTTGAACATGTTCCAAAAGTTCAGGGACCATATTGGTCAAGTTGAAAGTTCAGAGATCATATTGCACATTGGGTTAAAGTTCATGGACCATATTGGTCAAATTAAAAGTTTATTGACTATATTGCACATTGAGTAAAAGTTCATGGACCATTTGTGTCATTTTGCCATGCGTCATTGTCATTGAGCCCAAACCCCAGTGTTCATTGTTTCAATTAAATTTGATCAAAATCTTGACAGCTAGATCGGCATGATTATGATCATACCTACCCAATAAGTCATGGTTCTCAACAATTGGAACTAAAAACTGAACCTTGTTATACTTGGAATCAGCCGATTGCAGGCGGTTTCCGAATCTACCGAAAAATTGGATATGTTTAGTGAAAAGTCACATCTTGAGATTATATATTACTTTTTTAATCAATAGCTAGTAAAGTCGTCTCTGTTTCCCTAAAGCTTTGTTCACGAGCCCCTCTCTCCCTCCCACCCTTTTTCTTTGTTTGCTTTCATCCTCTATTTCGTTTTCTTGTTTTTCTCCCGTCCGTGAGCTTTTCTCTTCTCATTTAGTTTAGATCTGGAAGCTTCTTTCTCCCATTTCGGGAAGATTTCTATCCCGATCTAGTTTAGATTTGGGGTTTTTTATGTGTATGTTTTCGGGCTTCGCTTTCCTCGAGCTTCGATAGTGAATAAGTTCAATTTTGAAAGAGATCAGAGGAGCTTCGTGAAGGTTTCACTCTCACAAGTGCCAGATCTATGCTCGTTCAACCATTTTATTCTTCTCGGTAATGGTGTTAGAGACGCCAAACATAGGCGCGCACCGCCAAAAGGCAAAGCCATAGCATCAGATGGAATTCTCGATGTGTGCTCATTACTGAAAACGGATTCAATTCAGCCACCATAACCTCAAACCTACCCAATAAGTCCTGGTTCTCATCAATTGGAACTAAAAATTGAACCTTGTTATACTCGGAATCAGCCGATTGCAGGCCGTTTGCGGAATCTACCGGAAAATTGAATTTGTTTAGTAAAAATGTCATCTTGAGATTATATATTACCTTTTTAATTTATAGCTAGTAAAGTCTTTTTAGTTGAGTAATCTTGTGTGCTCACTTCATGCTGGAGATTGTGAGTTCGATTCTCCCTAATTGTATCCCACTACTTGTTTATCCTCGTAATTTTCTCGTCCATGGAACTTCAAGGGCTAAAATCAATGTTCTTGAGCCAGTTGTGTAAAGGACTTGGGCTGAATCGAAAATTTGTGCGGGGCTGGGGGCTTGGACAAGTGGCTCCAATCTTGGACACGAACCGCCGGCCCGGTCGCAAGATAAAAAAATGCGCGCAAGGGCCCTTGAGGTTGGTTCGTTCTCTGAATTCGTGAACGAGCTGTCTTTGTGATACATGCTTCCTGCTCTTATTCTTGGAGAAATTTAAACCTTGGTAAAGAACACCGACTCCTCTCTATTCATGAAATGCCACTGGCTCATCGTTTTGAGCCTTGATTAGTTGAAGAAAAAAGAGAGAGCCCCGGTCGATTTTGCATCTACATGCAGATGTGTTAATCGTCAATTTGAGGACATCTACACCGTCCACGCCAAAGAGAAAACTTACGGAAATGAGGTTCAGATATAGATTTATGTAGATTATACATATAGACCTATCCGATCCATCTCTTCTTCTTTTTCTGCTCATGCTGAGAGAGCGGGCGAGAGTTTGAAGTCGAGATCCCAGAGCTCGAATGTTCCCTTGACGAAATCATAATGCGCTCCCTTCACCGCGATGGTTTTCTTCACCGCGGCCTCTCTCACGAACGGATAGGTCAGTAGATTGCCCAGCGACACGTTCACCGCCTCCTGCACTCAAAAGAAAACAGTTTTTGAGCGAGTCATAAGTTCACAGATCGCTCTTTTGATCGTTCGTGCACCCTTAAGTGCGTTTCATAATCCAGGCCAAGGACTCATGTCATATTTCTGTAGATGATTAAACAGTAAGAATGCGAAGGATCAATGTTCTTTCAAAGGTTCAAGAGAATTTGACTTCAAAGTTTCAATAAGGTTGTTTGTATTCCGAATAAATTGTTCAGACTTCGGCCAACTGAAAAACTACAAACTTTTGCATCCTAACCAAGGTGGTAGGTGCCTCTTGTTAAAGCTTTCAGGAATCACCTTTGGCTTACCTTCATCTTATGGAAGTAGGAACGACATAAATATGGTGATTATTGACAAACTGTGTGTTTGTGAGAGACAGAGAGAAACCTTCTCGCAGTGAGTGCATTGCTCTGCGAAGCTCAAGCTGCTGTGATCCGATTTCACCTTGGTCTTGGCGGGCGAGCATATCTTAACCCAATGTTCGATGAAATCACTGAAGAATTCATTTCCATTTCATAAGAATGAGAAATAGTCACAGTTAGCAACTGATAAATAATGATCCAGCAAGCCTATCCTGATATTAAATGCAAAAACAGCAATTTGGCAAATCAAGGAGCATTTTTTTAACACATTTGTATCTGGATACGTATGTGGATTGTTCACTAAGTATGGTTCACCTATTTAGGATAGAAAAAATAGAGTTGTGTTACCTAGAAGTGGCTCCATCGTCTGGGATGGACATGAGGCCCTTTATTCCTCCACAGCAGCTATGTCCGATCACCACAATGTTCTCCACCTGTAAGTACATTTCATTCCACACTTTTCAAACTTTTTGTTCAAATCACAAACCGCGACGGATGCGGAAACTTTGGAATAGAGAAAACCGTGCGAAATTTTTGAACAAGAGGGGGGAGCGAGGGGGAAGAAACAAAGAAAATTGACTTGAAATCCACAGATTTTATTATGTAAAATCTCAGTTGCCAACCCTATCGGTACGTCATCGAACAGAACAGCGAGTAAAATTTCAATCCTCCGGGTGCCTCATTGCCTAAATTTCACAATATTTATTCCAAAGCCTAATGAAAAGGAATCAATCAACTTTTATTTACATGCAAAGGGCGAAAAAGAGGAGCAACCAAGCCAACTTGTCTAGGCTATAAAGCATTATGCTGGAATCTCTCTACTTTTCTTCTAGTTTCCCTTTCAGGAAGGAAAAAAAAGGCTTTCGAGTTATCGACATCCTTTAGCTTGTGGTCAGAAGTGTGGCAAAAATGCGGGGGACACCCAAATGACCGGACTCCGAGAATCATCCACCACCACAAACAGGAAAACCCAAAAAAAAAAAAGGAAAAAAAAAGAAGGAAAAGAAAAGAAAGAAAAAGAAGCATCCTTTGACGATGTTAACAACTTAACAGTATAGGTGACGATAAAGTTGATGTTAAGAAAAGAGAGGCAGTTCTTTATTGTATTCACCTTCAGATGCAGGACCGCATATTCAATGGCCGCCCCCACTCCGGAGTACTTCGTCTGCAACATTTAACCTCAGGAGTCAATATCAGGGTACTGACTATATGTGCAATCAATAAGAATTGATCACCAAGGAAATACAGAATGAAGGGTATAAGTGGCAGGCCCTTCCAGTTCTAGGACAAACCTGGTCGTATGGAGGTACCATGTTGGCAATGTTTCGCACCATGAATGCTTCTCCTGGTTGGAAGTCGAGGATATGCGACGGGCACACCCTCGAGTCCGAGCAAGCAAATACCATGAACTGCACTCAACCGACGATTCTCGAAATAAAATGGGCTATTCCACGATCGACTTCCATCCTTCTTATGGAATGATTCGATATATTTTAAACAGGAAATTGCTAAAAAAAAATTAACCATTTCACGATTGGAACTAAAACTAGTTCCTTAATCCGTCTATTACTCATATGTTATATTGCTTCGGATACAATTTTTCTCGGTCACATGGTTGGAGATTCCATCAAAGCAACAACTAAAAGGAAAAGAAACCCATTTGGACAAAATACAAACCTTAGGACTCTGTCCCTTTGCAAGCTCGCCATACAAAACAGGATTCTTCCTGGAAAAAAAAAAATAAGAAAAAAAGGCAAAAAAGAAAAAAGAAAAAAGGCTCATACCATCAAGGCATCAATGCAACAGACATAATTAAAGATTCTTTTTGTGCCATTCTCTTACACCAGTGACAATCTTTTCTTTTAAGGTCATGTACATGTCAGTACAGAATTATATGCAGATGAGATGCTCAGAAAGGTCCACAAACTAAGTGACAATCTTTTCTTTTAAAGTCGTGTAAATGTCATTTGTTCAATTATAAGCAGATGAAATTCTCAAAAAGGTCCACGAACTACTTTCCAGCGACAATCGACAATAATTGAAAAGAGACTGAGCATATTCGAAGAGACTGGGAGAACGATGCTTCCACTCTGTCTCGACTTACTCGAATTTCTCTTTCTTGAAGTGAACGAACCCGGACTTGATCCTCTCATCCGGGTCAAACCGGTTGCCGGCAGCCGCCAGGTCCGCCGTTATCTGCTTGACCTTCGCAGCGGCGACGCCTTGGAGCTCGCACTTGCCGCTGAAATCCAGGAACCACCGACAGCCGTCAGATCGTCATCATCAACGTCATTATTCGTCGTCCGTTTAAAGAACGACAAAGGTCAGATCAATCGACGCCGACGGGCCTAAAAGTGGGCCCGCGTCACGAGACTCGCAACTATTACAAACGCGTGGGTGCGAGTTAGTTCGGAGGATCCGACAAAAACTACTTGTCGCGAGGAGTGAGATCTCAAATGACGCTTAAGGACAGCTTTTGCAGATCAAATAACGATGGAGATAGAGGCAGAGTTCAGGCTCGGAAAACGAAGCATCGTTCGCACCTGAGAAGCTTCGACAGCTCCGCGATAGCCTCCTCGTACTTGTCGTTTGCCATGTCTTCCTTCTGCGAACATCATCAGACAAAGTCAAAACGAGATTCCGCACAATTCCGCTTTCGTTAACACTACCACGAACGCGATCCTATCATTCTCAGGACTCGATCATCAGGCACCGACAGAGATTGCCAAGACACGATCGATCAGAGAGATCAAGCTTGTCATGAGCCTCCCTCTGACTCTGTTTAGGATCGACGATCGCAATCGCGAGAACCCAACATGCAATAAAAGCAAAAGGCACACGAAACGAGAAAATGATCGAGACAAAAGGGTGGGGGGATCGAACTGTGAGGGGGCTACGAACAGGAACGACACGGAAAAGCAGAACAGTCGCAGAGGAAAAAGGCAGCATCCGAACGAACCTTCGCTGCGAGATTCTGCGGAAGCCGTGCGCTTCTGAAATCGGAGAAGAACAAAAACCACTGCCAATTCTCTCTCCAAAGACTCTCCTCTTAGGGAACACAGCACACGCACACACCAAACTACTCTCGCCACCATCTTTTGGCGTTTCCTTTATACGAGGGGCGGCTGACCCACAGGCACTTTGGAGTTTGGACCACTCGGCACTTAACCCGTAATTAAACTCGCATGGGCATTTTTTGGGGTCAAGTGCACTTAAAATTACTAAAACTTATCATGAAAGTACAATTGAATCTTAAAATTTTCAAAACGTGCAATAAAATCCTAAGACTTGTCACCAAAAAACTTTTAAAAAGTGCAATTAACGGAAAGGCTTCATTTCATCAATTTGATCAGTTTTAGAACTTAATTGCACATTTTGAAAGTTGTAGGACTCAATTTCATTTTCATGACAAGCTTTAGGACTTTTTTTGTCAATATAGGTTTTAAAACTTCCATTGAACTTATCCGAACGGTTTCTTTTTTTCTTATATTGATGATTATTAAAACAAATTATTTCTCTTGCTATTGACTGCTTCGGAGGGCATCCTGAAGACAACCCATGTGCCTAACTGTTTGACCGGTAGTAACGTTGGTGTAGAGGACGCTTGGGGTAGAAGGACGAGGGCGCAGTGTGTAAGTAGCGGTGACATTGCAGTTTGGAGGAGTGCAGATTCATGATTGGCCACTCTCGCACATGGGAATTGGGAGAAGATGGGCCCTACCATTTCCTACAGCTAGATTAGGTCACTGACTAAAATTGGCACTAATCTTCAATATTAGAATATGGATGAACCCCAAATTATCTTGAACGTTCATGAAATGCAATTTATCGAGAATCGTGGGAGAATCCACAGAGTATCGAGGATCACGGAGACGGAAACTTGGGAAGCTAAGTCTCGGTCGGATCACCGGGCCCTAGTTTGTCCATAACCCGCTCTTTCAGCTTATCGAATCTTTTCTCCGTATCTTCCAGCCTGATTTTCATCATCCAATTCCAATAACCGGAATTGGTCCCATTATCGGCAGTGCTTGGAATGCCGTCAAGGGTTGAAGTAGTTTTTGTATTGGATAAAACTTCCAGTCGCTTAGCATAATTTCCCATCACATCCTCTAGCTTCTTACGAGGTTTGGAATTCTTCGCTATGTAATCTGCTGTGATTTGCTGATTATAAGTCACTACGATCCATTCATTAAAGCCACCGAGTGGATTAAGTACATGCAGCAATTGACCATTCTGCTCTAAGTTTGGGATCGCGCCTGTTCTTATGCACAGATTTTGCAATTGAGAATCAGTCATGTTGTCTTCAACCTGTAAAAGAATTGTAGCCAAGGGCTAAATCTTTTTATTGAATTTGCACGGTTAAAGAAGTCCATTGGACCAAGCCAAGAACGACATTGAGACAGGGGATTGAAGATCGAACATGGGACAAAAGGAAAAAAAAAATGCACCACAAGAACCCTATTAAGGATTCAATTTGAGATTTTTGGCTTTTAGGATTTTATCCATTTTTTTACCCAATTGCTAATTTTACTGCCTCTATTTTAGCTGCCAGAACAAGCCGATAGGCAAAAATCTGGCCGGCCAGCGAGTTTGGACCGATACTTGAGACTACCTTGGTCACTTTAGATACTCCTTCCAGACAAAATCCACTCTAAATTTACTCAGCGCCGGGTAGGGGTGTGCAACCGGATCGGGTTTACCCGGATCGAACCACCCGAAAAACAGGTCCGGGAACCGGTTCCCATTCAAACCGGTCCAGGAACCGGTTCTCGGTTCCAAGTACCTAGGAACCGCATCGGTTTTGGAACCGGTTTTTTCCAACCGTTTAAAAAAAAAAAATCCTAATCTCGCTTACCTCACCTCCTCTGCTTTTGGTGGTTGTAATTTCTATTGCCCATATTAGAAATTGTTGCTTTTGGTGGATAATGAGTTCTATTATTTATCTTTTACTTTGAATCGTTTCATTGCTACTCATATTATTTTGCTGGAAAAAAGAAAAAGAAAAATAAAAATAGGTTCTCTGGTAAACCATGGAATCGAATCGAATCGAAAAAATAGGGTAGGTTCCAAAACATGTTTCAAGACAAATAGAGTAGGTTCCGGGTTCAAAAAATTTAGAACCGGTTATAACATAGTCGATTTTAGGGTCTAGATTCGAAATCTATCCACCCGGTTCATGCTCACCCCAGCGCCGGAAGAGTGATTTAACGGATTCTAATGTGATTTGAGGAGGCACTTTGAGATGTATGCTTCAGTGAAGAAGTCAACTAAGGGGAGGGCGTATCATGGCATGGCTGCCACGTGTTGGAAAGTGGTAGGAAGCCTAGACAGAACAGATTGGATTATGCTTTCGGTTTTTTTTTTTTTCAATAAACCAAAAAGGCCAGACCAAAAATAAAAAATAAAAAAAGAAGAAGAAGGGAAAAAAAATGAACGAGTTATCCAAGAGATTCTCAAGATGAATAGAAATAATAAGGGTGCAAGAAAAATAAATAAACGATATGAAGTGTATGATTTATCTCAAGATGAATAGAAATAATAAGGGTGCAAGAAAAATAAATAAACGATATGAAGTGTATGATTTAGTGTACAGCTGGAAATTAATTTGACTAATAAACAAGCAGATTAACGAATAGAAAAGACAGGAATCGCAAGTAACGAAC
The DNA here is from genome assembly GCA_029784005.1 of Lenwebbia sp. NSW1173648. Classification (NCBI taxonomy): domain Eukaryota; kingdom Viridiplantae; phylum Streptophyta; class Magnoliopsida; order Myrtales; family Myrtaceae; genus Lenwebbia; species Lenwebbia sp. NSW1173648. The sequence goes on from JARCGZ010000011.1 coordinate 8,666,088, forward strand.
CTTCTCTACTATTGAAGCTAGGAGTGATCGGTTTCAAGATGGGTGGTTCCCACCCTAGAATCGAGAACCGCCCGCTAGGAACCGGTTCCGCAAAATGCGAACCGTAAACCACCCGCTCGTTCCATGGATCCACTCAAGAACCGAATCACCGGTCCGGTCCAATTCCCGGTTTGATCCCGGTTACGGTCCTAATGAGTACCAACATAACCAATCCCTAACGATTGAAAGAGGAGGGCTCAACTTAGGACTTTGGCAGTGCATTTTTCACTTTTGCGTTTAGTATTCTTATCACATGTAAAACTTAAGGACAATATCTTGGCAGGCGGCAGTATTATTGTCAGCAATGAAGTCGAGTATCGTGGAAAATGCAATAGCAGTTGATCAACTAATTAACGCAGGTTTTCAAATGCATCCATAGTGTACAACACATATCACACATGAAAATAAGTTAGGTCTGGACTCTTTTTCTTCTTTTTTTATGGATGGGTCTGGAGTCTGGGTCTTTGAGAGAGATTGCTTCAATTAAAAGAATATACATTTGTATTATATAAAGGGAGTGATTCGGTTGGATGGTTCCCACCCGAAACCGCAAACCGAACATGTACCCGTCGGTTCCAGAAAATTGAAACCGGGTACCCGCCTGTTCCATCCAAAATCAACCGATTGGGTATGGTCCGGTCCGATTTGGGTAGGTCATGAATTTTTTGCTCACCTCTAATTGAAGCTTCGTGCTTTTGAGATTGCAGAAGAACTAAACCCACCACCAAAACCCTAATTGAAGCTTCACCGCACCCTTTGCACTGCATTTATAGAGGAGGTGGGCAGACCCACGGCCTATCCGGACCGCTCGACCCTTGACCCCTGCCCGTGGTTAAACCCGGTTCGGACAATGTTTCCTTTCTAGATCAGTCCATAAGATTCACTTTATTTCCATTTATCTCTTTGGGTTAGTACGTGAAGAAGTTTGTTTCCAAAACAAATAAAAGTGCCTTTTTTCTTATCCCACATAGAAAAAATGAGAGAGTGCAAAACACTTTATTAGTTCGAGGCTATGCTAGTCTTTCAAATAAAGAAATTGACAAGTGTGTTACACCCCACTAAACCCGCACCATTATTAGATGCACATTGCATGCTTGCGCGGTCGCGGGTAGAAGTTGCGGTTATTTTTTTATTAATATTAATTTCGAATTTTGTGTTAGTTTCTTACAACCTTCGAAATGTTGTGATTTTAAGACATAATAGTTTTTGAACAATGAGTAGTTGTGTCCGGATAAGCTGTCCTGTTTCGGACATTTGAACATGAAGAGTTGTTTCGAACACGAAGAGTGGTATGAGAATAGAATTAACTGCCTTTCGAACGCAAAGAGTTATGTTCTTTTCTCATTATATATTTCACTAGTTCGAACACGAAGAGTGGTATGAGCTTGTTGGGCGCGAAGAGTTGTGTTCTATTCTCATTATATATTAAATTATTCTGTACATTTTTAGAACTTCACTTCTTCTACTTCCAAATTTCGTTCTTTCAACGCAAGAGAAGTACAACATTTGTTTCCAATTGTTTTCCAAGAGAGATCCTGGAGATTTACTAGAATCGCTATCTGCTATTCTCATCGAGACTTTGTCGTATCCTGGAGGTTATTTGCCGGAACCATTAGCAATGTTATGGGGCAAATAAATCCTTAAAGAAAGTGTTATCACGCCTCAAGGTCTGATTCAATTTCATCTTGTTCCGACCCAATTTTCCTACGGTATGTTGTAGGTAAAATGAGTGAGTGTGAATGCATGAGGGAGGTAGATATACGTAAAAGAAACGAAAATCTTGGACAAAACTATGATATTATCTCTGCAACACGCCGGAGATTTTAGTCGCCGAGTCTGTCGCAATGCTCTATGCATCAACTACTAATAAACTGGTATACGAAATAAATAAACTATGAGATTTTCCTTTCATTGGCGAATTTTCATTGGAATTACTTATCTATTAGGTTCGCAATGATCAGACCCGAGCGATTGTTTACCAAAACAGAGGTCTCCGCAAAGTTGTAAGATCTATTATGGGAGCTAACGCTTGCCCAGTACCGGAAGGTCAAGGAAGTTGGTGACTTGATGATAGAGGACCTGACGGCCGAAGCCCCGATGAATGGCGGCTGTAACTATAACGGTCCTAAGGTAACGAAATTTCTTGTTGGGTAAGTTCCGACTTATAAATATACATTCATGACTTCCCATTGGGCGTTCGAAGAACGATTGTCAAAATAACCAGCTAACGAAATTTTAGGACTAGTTCTTTTTTGTTGCTGTTATTTGCTTGGAAGGAATCGTGAAGCTAACTCGAGCATGTAATAGTTTGGCGGGCAACAACGTTGGTGGAGATGGAACTTAGAAGGATGATAACGTTGGTGTAAGTCGCGGGGACATTGCCCATTCGAGAGACACGTGAAAATTGGGAGAGATAGGCCCTAGGGGTGAGCAAAAAAATCATGATCCACCAAAACCGGATCGTACTGTACCCAACCGGTTGATTTTGGATGGAATCGGCGGGTATCAGTCCTGCTCCCGGTTCTAATTTTCTAGAACTGGCGGGTACCGGTTCGGTTCGCTGTTTCGGGTGGGAACCATCCAACTGGCCCAATCGAACCGATCCATTTATATAATACAAATATATATTTTTTTAATTGAAGCCATCTCCCTCAAAGGCCCAAAGTCCAGACCTATCCGTCCAAAAAAAAAAAAAAAGTCCAGACCCAACTTATTTTCATGTGTGATGTGTGTTATACACTATGGATGCATTTGAAAACCTGCATTAATTAGTTGATCAACTGCCATTGCATTTCCCACGATGCTCGACTCCATTGCTGACAATAATATTGCCGCCTCCAAAGACATTGTCCTTAAGTTTTTTATGTGATAAGAATACTGAACACAAACGTGGGGAATGCACTGCCAAAGTCCCAAGTTGAGCCATCCTCCTCCTTCAATTGCTAGGGACTGGTTCCATTTTCTTTTTTAATTGATGTTGGTGCTCGGTGGGACCATAATCGGGAATCGGACCGGACTGGTGGTTCGATTCTCAGGTGGATTTATGGAACGAACGGGTGGTTCACGGTTCGCATTTTGAGGAACCGGTCCCTAGCGGACGATTCTCGATTCTAGGATGGAAACCACTCGTCCTGAAACCGATCACGCCTAATGGGCCCTACCATTTCCTAGACCAAGATTAGGTCATTCAACCAATAGGCACTAATCAACAAATGTTAAAGAATCAAAATGGATCTAAACTTAATCCTGAATGTTCCTAAAAAGCGATGGGTTTGACTTTCTAATACCTTTCAAAACAACTGAAAGAGATTGGTTGCAATTTTTGGGTTTATCGTTCATTTCGCGTTAATCGTAATTAACATTCCAAAAATTAAGAAAACGCGTCGGGAGAGTCGTTAACGAGATCCCGACGTGATTCATGGTTGAAAAAACAATTTTGAGGAAGCGTGCGTTCGAGGAGACGCGGTTCGAGCCTTTTGAGGATGCTTGGATGGAAAAAGTCAAAGGGGGAGGGTGCGTCGTGGCGTTGGCTGCCACGTGTTGAACAGGTCAGATAGGACGATGCTTTCCACTTTTTTTTTTTTTTAAGGCCAACCCAACATAATTAATTAATTAAAGTTGACGAAGCAGAGAAAAGTGAATTGAGGGATCCAAGAGGTTGTGTCAGGTTGAATATATAACTAATTTAAAGAAAAATTTCAAAAAAGGCCTCAAGTCCCCTCATTTTCTCAAATAAGGCTTTAAAGTTGACATTGTTTCAAATAAGGACCTGAAATACCTTCATTGTCTCAAATAAGGGCTTGAAGTGAGCATTGTTTCAAAAAAGGGCCTGAAGTGGCCCTACCTATTTCAAAAAAGGGCCTGACTGATTATTGATTAGAGGCATTTTTGTTATTTTCTTTTATATATATATTCTGTTTTTCCAAAAAATAAAATAATTTTTTTCCAAAAAATAATTTTAAAAAAAAAAGTAAGAAAGAAACACATGCGGGAGGGGGCTGCGACCCCGATGGCCATCACTGTCGCCCCACCGGAGTTGGGGCGGCGGCCATAGGCGGGGCCCTCCCGCCTGTATCTTCCGTTTTTTTATTTACTTTTTACTTTTACATTTTTATTTTTAGTTTAGTTTAACTAAAAATTAGGTTAAAATTATATTTTGACGAAAATGTCCTTGATTGTCAGGAATTTTTAGTCGGCCGACGAGGTCAAACCCTTATTTGAAACAGTTATGGCCACTTCATGCCTTTATTTGAGACAAAAAAGACACTTCATGCCCTTATTTGAAATAATGACCACTTCAAACCCTTATTTGAGAAATTGAAGGGACTTGGGGTCTTTATTTGGAATTTTCCCCTAATTTAATGTAGCGTTGGAAATTTTAATTAAGCTTAATAAGTAAACAGTTTGGTTAATAAGAAAAGAATGAGGAAGCTGGTCGTACAACTACAACAGATGCTTGAGTTGCTGCCTGTTTAGCGCGTCGAAGCGTTAAAGTTGGTTTAGTCAAAACTAAGCAACTCCATCGCCATTTTATTTTATTTTTTCGAAACTCCATCACCAATTTAAGATGCGACTTTTGTTGGGTTTTGACCCGTGTAAAATCAGTTCATAAACATTGCTAGGAACACTGGATAAACTCGTTTCGACCGAGCTCTATCATGTGTTCATGTTTTATATACGATCCAACATGTATTAAAATCTTATTTCTGAAAAAGAGAGAGGAAGTACTAATATTCGATTAGGAGTGGCACGTGGAATTCGACCGACAGGGTGGACTCACATGCGAAACGGCCAAAACCTAGCTCTAATATCACGTCAAAAAGTCCAAACAAGCTTATATATGGAGGGAAATCACATGTACATAGAAAGCAGAGAAAATTACAAAAAAAAAAAGTCTTAAATCTATTACAATTATACTAATTCAGTCTTAAACCTTTTACATGTGTGTCAATTTAGTCTTTCCAGCTAAGTTTGGCCAGAAATTACTGATTTGGCATGACCGACACCGACGTGAAAAAATTTTAATGATTTTTTTTTAATATTTTTGAATTTTTATTTATTTATTTTCCCTTTTTCATCAACCACACCTCTGGCCGGCACACCTTTGACCAGTGATGCCTCCGACCGGCCAGAGGTGTGGCCTCGCTCACCATTGGTGACGACAAGGTCAACCTCGCCAGGGGTTGGGCGAGGCTCACCCTCGCTAGATTTGATGAGATTCGGGACAGAAGTAGAAGTTGCAGCAGACAAAGCATGTGTATCGCATTGATGGGAACCTAGGAAAACTAAGTGAAACTATGCATTACCGTGTGATCTACGGACTCGATCCACGTCCTCCTTCAATTTCACATCCCAAGTTATCAACAACAGTGTCTGAAAGGGACGGTGGTCTCTCGGGGCACCGTTAACCAAAAGTCCACTAAAACGACCAAAAAAAGCGAAAGTATTTTAATATTATCCATAGGAAAAGTTTTCAGTCCAGACCAATGGAAAGTTGGCCCCCTTAGACTTTGGATTTGGGAACCCGATAGGCTTAAGGGATTGGGGATTGACATGAAACGGACGGAACGAAAGACGAAATTCTCTGGAAAAACTTCAGCCAATCGAGGATCGGATGGGGTTGGATTGGGTTGCTAAACGACAGCCATGAGCCAAATCAAGACAAAAAGAAAACATTTTGGGTGGATGTAGAGTATGATCCACGAGGAATGCATGGCCACAGTTTGGCCTGTCTAGATAAGTCTCATCGATTACCTCGTAGGTCCGACGACCACGAGCGTACATCGTGCAACAAAATTTGGGAAATTAACAACTTCTTCAATTATTGTCGGAAATAGATGGAAATTGAGCGTGGTCATCTGAGACAGGCTTCAGCTCAGGGAGTTAGGAGACGTTATAGACTTTTGGCCTTGGGCCTGCTACAGTTCAATTTGCTTCTAGAGACGAGATTTGGTCACCGCTCCCCCGCCTTCTTTATAAATCTAACCCAGCCTCCTGTTCTATCACCCATTGAAAAAGACAGAGCACCACCCTGTTTAGGATATTCTGACGAGCATGGATATTCTTCATAGCTGACGATATCCTTGACATTGACAAACTTTAGTATTATCCCAAGGATATCCTGTCTGGGTCGAACCCCAGAACCAACCAAGTAACGAAAGCGGCGGATCAGGAGCTCTTAAGGATTGGAGGCTGCCGATACGAAATTTATACCTAAATTCTCTTCCACGATCGAAAGATCATCAGCTCCGAAAGTAAAACTAACTTCGATCAATTACGACACTTCATTAAGCATTGCGTTTTTATTTCGTTTTCCCATTTACCAATAGATTTTAATTCCTCTCGGGGCATATCAGTTGATCACGAATAGGAAGAGGACGTACCGTGAAGCGGTCCTTTATGCAGCATAGCAACCTGCAATTGCTGAATTTGCCGGCCATGCTTCGGTCCGGGGGCCTTCCTCCTTATATGTCGCTGGATTAATAGTATGCTGGTTAATTTGTTGCTCATTAATTTCTCGATAAATATCATGCCATGTATGATGCTAAAAACGTGGGGAAAAGTGTCAAAGAATACACCTATTGCATTGGTACCAATTCAGTCTTAACCCTTTCAATTGGACCAATTTAGTCCTAAAACTTTTCATATTGGTATCAATTGAGTTCATCCAGCCAATTTTGATCGAAAGTCGCTGACATGGATGGCGACCGTCCGTCGTGGCACAGCCTCGCCGGCCCGGCCGTTGACGAGGGTCGCGGCCCTAAACTCACCACAATGAAAAATAAAAATAAAAATAAAATTCAGAAAAATATTATAAATTATAAAATTTAACCAAGTTAGCGCCGGTCATGCCACATAGGGCGGATAGTCAAAATTGGCCGGATAGACTAAATTAGTATCAATGCAAAAGGTTTAGAATTAAATTGGTTCAATTGAAAAGTTTATGATTAAATTAGTATCAATGCAACAAATTTATGACTCTTTGGTTTTGTACTATTGCCCCCAACGACATGGGATGTTTGACAAGATCAACGCTCAAACAAAATAACCACACTAGTTACCGCAGGTTCCTACTTTTGCATGGAACGCCATGGTTATTACAAACTGAAGAAGAAAGTAACCATCGATAGAAACAACTATCTAGAAAGGAGAAACCCTAACTCCATGAACGGCACTCGAGTTTTTACATCGTCTTCTCCACTCTACTGAGTGTATAGGCAATGCCAGGTATGCCATTGGAGAGAGAGAGAGAGAGAGAGAGAGAGAGAGAGAGAGAGAGAGTACCGTGGGATTTAAACAGCGGATGGGCCTTAGTAGAGTTTCGAAAAGGAGTAGGAATAAAGGGAGAGACTTTCTTCTCTGGTGTGGGGATGGTGAACTGAGGACAAGACGAAAGAATTTGAGAGAGAGAGAGAGAGAGAGGGTGTATTAGACAGTAGACATGGACGACAAAAAGGAGAAGAATATTGGGTCCAATTCCTAAGTTTCCTTCCCTTATCTCTGTGTTTTCTCCTTCTGGTAATGGCGATGGTTTGTCGTCCCATGAATTTGTCTCGTAGTCATGGGGGATAGACAAGAAATGAGATAAGGAAGGAGAGCCGATGAGATGAGAATCCGTTGTTGCAGATTCACTTGCATTTCCATCCTCTCTTTTTGCCCTTTCCTTTCTGTGGCCGCCCTCTTTTTTTCTTGTTCTTTCTTCATATATTCACATTCTTTGTAGTAACTCTACTGATGTAGTTACCTACGAAGACTGGATCATGAAACTCGCCGATCAAGTCTGAAAGATGAATCGAGCAAGTAATTTCCTTCTTAGGCCCTGGCGCTTACTAGGGCCTCCTAAGGCAGTTACTTTGAGAGTAAAATTTAATATGGTCTTAGGTATGAATTTTTAGCTTACTATTCGATCCGATCCGATCGCCCGTGGTGGTTTACTCCGACATATATTCCGATGGTATGCAGCTTAACTTAACCAAGATTTTTGCACAAGGGGTTGATTTGAAAATTTATGCCAGGTCAAAAACTTAAAACCCCTCGAAATATGAATGGACGTGGAAATCGACAAAAGATGTGAAGAGTCCTTAGCCGATTTGTTGAACAGAAAAAGTGAATTGACGAGAAAATTAAAAGAACTTAGACAGGAGACAATCGTATCCAACCATGTAAAATTCTATTGAGACGTGAAGATAAACAAGAAGTAAAATCAAACAACTGATGTCCATTGATTCATTGGTCGGTCCCTTACACGAACCGACGGTTAACAACGGTTATAAAGAAATCAAATTCATCCAATGTGGCTCATAGAATTCAGCTGACTTGTATTTACAAATGATTAATCAAAACACAGACACAACACCACCACCCGACAGTTGCTATTCTTCACGTCCAGCATCATCGGTTATTTTTGAAGTTGCTCATTTGCTTAATCGACGATTGTCATAACCCATATTTCTCTATAGCTATACTTGCTGACCGAAAGCCTTCAACACTTGGTAAGTTTCATACCTGTTGCCTTCCGCGCGGTCTTTTTTAGTCCGAGTCGACTGTCAAAGACTTCAGAAATTTTTTGGGAAAAAAATACCAAAAACTTCTTAAACTTATTGCAATTGTGTCAATTCAGTAAAAAAAAATTAGCGTTTCTATCCCAAACCTTTTGCAATTGTACCAGTTTAGTCCATCTGGCTAGTCATGGCCACGGGCCGGGTTGAGCCCGAAACGGGCTTGGAACCGGCCCGGGTCAAATCCAAAACTGGCCCATTGACTGGGCTCGCGGTTCCAACTCGGAACCGGCCTGTGGCATAAGGGCCCGGTTCCGAACCGTGAAAAAATGGGGATTAAAAAAAATTTAAAATTTGTATTTCATAATTTCATAATTCATAATTTTCTTTTATTTCACAATTCATTATTTGATAATTTGATTATAATTTTATTATAAATTCATTACAATTTAATTTTTAAACTCAAAAACCGTAACCGAAACCGGAGGTTTCATTTTAGGTTTTGAACCGGAACAGTGCCCGAAACTGGCCCGGAACCAGCGGTTCAAAATCGGAACCGGAACCGTCACTTAAGGGCTTGGTTCCGGTTCCCCCTAAATTGAAACCGGAACCGGCGGTTCATGAACCGTGGCCATGACTATATCTGGCCAAATTTTAGTCGACCGGCGTTGACATGGACACTGGTCGTCCGGCGATATAATATTTTAAAATTTATCCACACAGTGAAGGCACTTGGCGAGTCACGATCAGACGTTTTGACTTCGCTCTAAAGATTACATCAATTTGGGTAAGAAGGATTGGGAGCATCCAAAGTGAGTTATATATATATAATTATTACGTTCCTTATCAATATAACATTTTTAATATATCTACAATCGAAAAATAACGTATAGACAAAAAACTAACGTTAGAAGAAGATACAATTGCAAAAAAGAAAGACAGGAAACGAAAGCAACAGTTGAAAAAGAGAAGTGTTTCGCTCCCCCAATCTCGCTCCTCTCCTGTCTCAGAATCGCTGATCAGTTCATCCAACAGGTAAGCCTCGCGCTATCTCCGAATCTCCCGGTGGGAATTTGTTTGTCCTGCCTCTCATCGAAGTATCACGTTGCTTTCAAATCAATTGTTGACTGCCCATTTGGTTCAACTGAATTTGTTTTGATACTACTTCTTGCTTAGCTTTTGTTGTTGCTCGACTGCTTGCTGGACTTATCTCTGTTTCTCCGTCTTGAACTGCTCGTCTCTCTCCCTTTCCTCTGAACTGCTCCGAATATGGTGAAGGACTTGGTGCTTCGTCTTGGGTTGTTGTCGTCTCGTTTCTTGTTCTTTCTGTTGGGTTGTTTGAATTTGTTCTGTCTTTGTTTGTTTGCTCGTTGCTCTATGTGTATAATACTCTTCTGATATCTCAGATAAAAAGCTATGCAGGACGATCATGCTGTCACAAGGGAAATCTGTATGCCATACCTTAGAAGTTGCGTAATTTCTTCTTGACATCTTGTTTCGTGTATAAAACAAATTCGGCAGTAGATTATCATTGGCACCTAGCTGCTTCGAATACTTTTTTTGTGAAATAGTCTAAAGGGTTGTTCTTTTGTGGTCCTGGTAGTAGATGTGCCTATAAATAATTCTCCGAGTGTTTGATCATGTCATTGATGACTGGTAGTTTCCTTCTCTGAGAACTCTGTTCCTGATTAGCAAAGAAAAGAACGGCAGCTGCTGTTGACTTGCGATACACACACACACGAGAGGAGTGAACTCTTTTCAGTGTCATTGCCAATGGTTTTGTGCAAAGTACATCTTCAGAATCACTTTGCAGAAGAATAGGTCATTGGTAGATGTGATTCAGTTTAAACAGATTAAGATTATTTCAAGAACCATACCGGCTGTTGGGGGTATGGAAGTTTGTCTGTGCGAATAATTACTCTGAATCTAGAAGTTTAGATGATTTTACACGTACTCTTCGTACCCTTGATGATGCCGCTACCCACTTTTCCTTGAATGTATTTGTTTCTATTTGTGTCTTTACTCTTAACACCCACAAAAATTCTGTATCTACCCAGCACTTTCAAATTCAAATTGTAGTTCCCATGGATCATTGCACACTAACTGATGTTTACGGTGCAGGTTAACATGGATCCAACATATCAAAGGTAGGATTTTTGCCAAGTTGTAAAATGACTAAAATATCGTTTCATAAATGCTACCATGGCATAACTCCACAGACTCTTGTTTACCTGATGATGCAAGATTCTGTGTTGTTGCCTTGACTAGCAAATCACATTGAATTTTGGCCAACCTTGAATGATGTGGTCACAGTCAATTACTCGGTAGAGAAGAAGCTGGGTGGGCTGCCACCATCAGCTGTTTCTAGCGTTAGTTCGGCCATTAAGAAGCTCTTTTTCTTTGCTCCAGAGAAGCGGCTTGCAAATGCCATCATGTTCATGTTCATTCCGTGACTCAATCATTTCCTTCTCGTGCACTGTCCTTCATAGAAGACTCAACTCAAGAAAGACATCTTTCACGTGTTAAGGGTGCTGAGTGCGAGAGTGCGCATTCAAATTCCCGGAAAAATTTGCACATAGTAAGAAGCTAACAATGCTCAGGGTATTGATTTGATACTTCTTTTTTTTCTAGTGGAATTCTTCTACCATGCTCTGATGCATTTGACTGTTTTATTTTTGATCAAGCTGTTTTCTAGTATCCTCAAAAATTGTGTCAGCAGGTATCTGATAAGTCTTGTATAAGCCTTGTATTTTGTCATAGTCAGCACGTCTGATGGAGGAATTCCTTGAACTTGCCAAGGAAAACACGGATAAGGATCTGGAAACCTGTGGCGTCCTTGGTGCTTTCCTTGTAAGATTTACTCTTCAGTTCGAAAACGAGCGACACTTAATCTCATCATCATCATTTTAACATCCACAGAATGATTCTTCTATGGGTATACCTATCTGTTCAAAGCTTGCCGTAAGTTGAGCAAAAGGAAGGGGGTCACCTTATCCAGTTCATATTGTATACCTCACAGCGAGAAAAATATAGTTCTGCTGAATGCAGTATCTGCTTTTGAACGAAAAATATCTCGTCTGTCATGTGGTAGCCTTTGAATGCAACTCACAGTTAAAGTTTTCTTCAAACATATGTATTGATAGTGCACAAGAAATCCTTTCCTATAGCCCCAAATATCATGGTTACTTTTGAAGTGACTACATCGAACATTAGCAGTCCTCATCCTTCTGGTCATCTTCATTTTCCTTTTTGAGAAGTTGTTGTGGCATTTCGTTATGATCTCCAGCAAGGGAATCTTTTTTCTTTGACAGTATTACTTCCTTCTTCTCCAATTTTTTCAACCATCCAATTTATGATTCATGTTCCCTTTCTCTGTACTTTCCACTTGTGTATTTGATGGAGAAGGGAGATGCATCCAATGATATTTGTCCAGAATGATCTGGAGATCAGAATTTGTTTTATCAGAGAAATAGCCAACTAAAATACAGCACTGAGTTTGCAGTAGACTTGACACTGCTCAGACCCACGATGCAAGACTCTGCAGCTGAGATCCAAATTATTATCACAAAGTAGATTATATGATCATTGCGTCATGGTTTATACAGGATAAGGGTATTCTATATGTGACGACTTTGATCATACCCAAACAGGAATCAACTTCTAATTCAGTGAGTTACAAAAACACCCATTTATCCATTTTAGTGAAGTCCTATTTTACTGTTGGAGGTCCAAGTATCAGTAAATTGATTTTGTGATCTGAATGACAGTGTTTGGCTAAGAATGAGGAGGAAGTTTTTGCAATACAACATGAACACTCGCTGATTCCGGTTGGATGGATCCATGTATGAGAAATGACTCTGACCACACTTTTTTGCTTTTCTAATGCTGTTTTCCTGACTCTGCTTAAGATTCTTAAGCAATCTTCTCAGCGAGGCAATCCTGATTCAGTTTTATTTCTTCTATTGTGCTTTGCTGATTTCTGATTTAGAGCATATGTGAGGATGGTAAATCATGGAAGATTCTGGATTATCAGCCGTATCACTACGAGATTACTTAGGACTTATTAATTGTAGGGACTAGAGAGTATAGTAAGCAGTTAATATGGATAGATAAAGGAAAGCTATAGGGTTTGTACTGAACAAATAAGAATTATGGATCAGGAAGATCTCCATACAAATACTTGTCCTGTTTGTTCTAAATAAGATTCTGTTTGTTTTTCAGACACATCCGTCTCAGAGCTGTTTCATGTCATCGATTGACTTGCACACTCAGTATTCATATCAGGTACTTGATTCTCTCTGTCAAAATGCTAGTCTGTGAAATCTCCTAGGTGATATAAGTGGACTAAAGAGATGATTGGCAAACTGAAAATAGAAAAGAGAACACCATTCTCTCGTCTTCAGGACAACTTTTTTATTCTCTAACGTCCTGTATTCAGGACAAGTTAGTATATATTGATGTTATCTACATCAATTCCCAGCCTGAATCCCGAGCTTATTGTACTGTCTACGGCGAACACCAGTTTAGAATATTTTCAAGGCAAAGGCAAACAGTTCCATTCCTGCCAGCCTCTCTTGCGGGGATGACTTATGAGGTTTTTTGGCCATTCTGTTGTGACACTCTGTTAATGCCTAATCACAGGTCATGGAACCTGAAGCATTTGCAATTGTCGTGGCTCCAACTGATGCATCAAGGTCTGCAAACATTTCGAATTTCAATAGCTGCGATCTAATTTATGGATGTTTACTACTAAGAGATATAGCAAATAGCTTAACTTACATCTGTTAAGCAACAATTTATAGCTGCAATCTGTTTATGGTTTTCATGCGTAGACTAGATATGGCAATATATCTTTCGTAATCCTCACAGCTGCAGCTTCTTAACTATAAATGCATGCATACATGCTCATCATCATCATTACCATCCGTACGCTTAACCTTGTTCATGCCCTATTTTTTTCGTCTCCTCGATGAGAGCAACGTACCTCTGCTTCAGAATCATTAGTGCGCACATGATTAGGAGCTATTATTTCATGCTCCTGGAGCATTGCTCCTGATGCATTTTAACAGTCGGATTGAACGCATAAGAGCCTCATGCGTCCATCGGTTGAGATGCACCGAAAGCAATGTTCAGGAGCGCTAAAAGATTCCCAAGGACTGACCTCTGCCAGCTATATTCTTCCGAAAAAGTAATTTTCTGGGTGTTTACAGAAACACATGCATACGTTGCCCTTCTCCGATTTCTGCCACTGGCTAAGTTGATATAGTCCACGTCCCTCCAACAGGGTGCTTTAAAATGCTGTGAATATTGCTTATGCTTCTTCTATCCGACAAATTTAAACTCTCCAGTCTCCCTGAGTACGAGTACGGAGAAATCTAGAAAGGGACAAGAATGTTGTTTTCAAAGGTGCAATATGGATGGATGATCTTGGAAGGGTGTAAGATTAACAGTTCATATATAATGTACTTCTTCCATATATGTATATGCACCTTTGGTGATTCATATATGACATGAACCTGTGTTAATATCGAATTCAGGAGCTACGGCATATTCCGGGTATCCGAACCTGGTGGGATGAACGTACTGAGAGAGTGCCGAGAAACGGGATTTCACACTCACAGGGAAACTGCCGACGGAGCTCCTATCTATGAGCACTGCGCTAATGTCTACACAAACTCGAATCTGAGATTTGAAGTTTTCGACTTGCGACCATGAAGTATCGCCGACCAAGTCAACAGAACCAGCGAGCTAGCTAGCAGGTGCCGTCAAGCAGGAAAGTATCAGGAAATGTTCCTAGAATGCATGGCGCAGATCTCGGCCAGCACGTCCGTACGTTCTTGTGCTTCGCTCCTTGGGCGAGCAGTGGAAACAACGAACTATCCTCGTGGACAATCAAATTCAGCTGTACTTAATCGATGCTTAGTGCTCTGTAACTCTTAACTACATGGATTCAGGAATAAACATGAGTTGATCGTTTTATTTTTCCTTTCATGGGAACACGCACGTTTTAATTTCCTTTCACACGCTGTGCAGGCCTTGACCCACAATTTTTCTTTTCGAAAGAAAGGACCTTGAAGCTTCCTTCTCCATTCTCGGTCGTTCATATGAAAGTTCCGACAAGGTGACCGAGAGGGAGAGTTACCTAATCCCACTTCTCCTCTTGTATCTGCCTAAAATACACAAGCATGAGCTGTAAAGTCCAAGATATTTCCTCTTCCCATTTCGTTTTCGGAGCGTGAACAAATGGAGACCAAGTCGCTTTCTCAGGAGGATAAGGATACAAATAAAACGAGACGAAAACAGAGGAGGGCGGCTTGGCTTCAAGGCTATCTCCTTCCATTCGTGTTGACATTTAATGTGACCTCCTGTAGATTTTGTCTTTAAGTGTCGGCAACTTATTAAGTAATCAACCGAGGAAAGTGAGTAATTTTCAAACGATGTTTCGGAATTTACAGGGCCGACTTTCGGCAAGAGCCATCACTCTTGATGAAGGAAAATTTATTCAAATTGACTGTACATCCATCATTTGGGCGTTGATGAAATGAAAGCAAAACCCAAAATCGAAACTACTGCTGTTACGATCGGAACATCCCGAATTCGTTACTCGGGAACCGATGTGAATTCACCACCTATCTCTACGTCTACCTCTTAAAAATCTCCATGTCAGGTCAGGACTATCGTCTCCCAGGACTTGATAACATCCTGTGGGACTCAACAAATCTCGCATGAATCGAATCAATGAATCAATGGTTTTGACACCTAAATGCTAATCGATGATCCACGACGGTTTGCTCAAAATGGGTGCAGATTCTTGCTCAACCCATTGACGCTGGTGAAGAACCCGAGCCCGAGCAGGTCTCGCCGGTACGGCAAGTACGACTTGCGTTTCTCCGACTCCTTCGCGGCCCTGCTCTTCACGTAGTGCCTCTCGTGCGCCGACGGCGCCGTCGTCTTGCCCTTGCCCTTGCCCTTTCCCTTGCCTTTCTTCGCCTCCTCCACCTTCGCCTCTTTCCTCTCCACGGCCTTCTCTGTCGACCTCTTCGCCTTCTCGACGCCGCGATCGCTCGGCTTTGCGTCCGCAGGAGGGCTCAGCATCACGACGGCGTCCCTGCCGTCGCTGTTGCTCCGCGGCAACAAGTCCCGGAACCGCCACAGCTTCGAGGATCCGGTCGAGTTGCTCTTCCGGCAGCTCCCCGGCGAGGGCGGCGTCTCCTCCACGATCCTCGCCGTCCACTCGCAGTACGTCCCCCGCGGCTCGTCCGCCCCGCCATCGACGCCCGCTTCGGCGAACACCTTCTTCATAGGAGGCCGGAGAACCGACGGCGACAGCGAAGGGTCCGGCTCGGAGTCGGCGAAGACGAGGTCGCGGTTGAAGAGAGGGAAAAACGGGCGGATCTGGCCGTTGTCGAAGACGTCGTCGGCCGAGACCGGCGAACCGCCCGGGATGAGGCAAGCGAACTCGAAGTCGGAATCCCCGTCTTCTTCGTCTTCTTCCTCGAGCTGCGGCTCTTGCTCTGCAGATTCGGTTACGGTATCAGACCCATCAGGCTTGCCGTCGGAGAAATCGAGCTTCGCTTCGAAATCCTCCGCCAACTTGTCGAAAGACTCCGACTTGGCGGCCGAGTAATGAGGATTGAAGGAGGGAGAGAAGGGCACGGCCTGATACACCTCCATTTCCGGTGGTGGTGATGATGGAATTGGAATCAGCTTCTCTAGAAACAGAATTGCCTATGCGAAAACGATTGAGAAATGGGTATATAGAGACAGAGAGAGAGAATGAGAGAGAGAGAGAGAAAGATGGGGTGTGAACTGTGAAGGAGGAGGAATAAATACAGGTGGGTGGTGGGAGACGGCTACGAAGCTTCAAACGCTCTGAATTTAAAGCTGTATGAATGCGTTGCGTCTGGTTCGTTCGCGAGGAAGATTCACTTTCTTGGGGCGGACGGAAAGCTGGCTCTCTTTCTCCGCGTGAACAAGGAAGCTTCCGAATCGGGGCTCCGACCCGACCACGGGAACCCGACCCGCTCGTGAATCACAGCACGCGTGTTTGGGTCAGGAGGGGTTTGACATTTTTAATATTAAAGAAGAGGCGATTTTCTTCTGTTTTTTTGGTGTTTTTGTTTAGGTGGAGGTCGTCAAATACGTGAGTGGCGACGATGTTGGTCGGGCTGATTAATGCGGGTCGAGGTGCGGGTCGCACGTTTTTGTCTGACCTCATGCATGATGTCACCCGTGGTGCTGCCTTTTCCGGTCGAATGACATGGAATTTAAATTGGAGATTGGCCAAATAAATTGCCAATCTTGTTAAATCTGCTCTTTTTTTTACTTTTTTTTTTTTGGAATGACAATAATTTAGGTATGTTATTTATATGTATATCATGCCACATATTCCTTTTTGTGTTGACAAATCAATCGATTACTTTTGTACCCCTTCACATTGAATCGTCACTGCTTATTCGTCCTTAAAAAAAATATGCACAATTATGTTACCATCATTCCCTCGATCTTAGGATTATCATGCATGATCACTCTGCGAGGCTAATGTTGAATTGCCCCTCTCTTCCGATTCGCAGGCGTAAAATCCTTCATAAATTAAGGGTTTCTCCGACATTTAACTTTGCGGTTAATGTATCACATGATATCTCTGTTACATACATAGGATAAATGGAGTGGGAAGTCCTAAAACTTGTCGCTTCTCATATTTAGGCACCAAATTCGACTGCCCTTGCACTTGACGAATTAAGCTAATGACTAATTTTTGGAGTAGTGTCGCGAGTGACTAATTCGGGAGATTGACTCACGGAACAAATTTAAGCTATTATATTATGTGCCGTGGAAAACACTAACCAACTTGCTATAGTTGTGTATTTTCCAAGTTTCCGATATTAGAAAAAGCGTGGGCGGTTTCTTAATGTGCTCACAAATCTAGAAGTTGATATCGTTGACCCCTGTTAACATAATATTCGCAACTCAAATCTCGCTGGCATTTTGACATCCTTATCCCAAAAGAAGTGAATTAGCCTATTCGAAGCTTCCAAAATCAAACGCGTGGTCAAAGGAGGCAATGTATCTAATTTGCAATACAACTTAGGAGTGACCGATTCTAGGTTCCGTTTCAAGTTCCACCCAAAACCTCGAACCAATCCGTCTGAACTGGTTCCTCATTTTTTGAAACCTCGAACCTACCATGTCGCAGGTTTCGGGTCTGTTCCGAGGTCTATCTGGGAATCGGTCAATTTCTTTTCTTTTCTTTTTATTTCGTTTTCAGTAAGGCAATATGAAAGTGAACGCACCAATAAAAATGAAAATTTATCATTTTTCAACAGCAGCAACCCATAGAAGAAAAACACATAATCAAAACTCAAACAAAATTTCAAAACACATAACATAAAGCCTAAATTATAGGACTTGAGTCCTCAATCATCCACGAAAAATTGCTCCAATTTTTAATCACCTGAAATCAAAAGAAACAACAAACATAGTTAATCACTTAATAGTAATTTTAAATCAAAATACTATTGATTAAACTAAAAATCATCGTTAGAAAGCCTCGGTACATATATTCATTCCACTATAACTCGCAAACTCTATTTACTAACGATGGTCCCCTCATTAGGACACTCTCTATCTAATAATAAAAGTAGAGATTAAATAAAATATTCACTCGTTAGGTTTCTATTTTAGGATTTTGTAGGTTCACGGTCCGATTCTCCGGGGAACCGGGAAGCAAACTGCACAGTACAAGTTCCTAAAAATATGTAATCGAGAATCGAACTAAGTCTCACCAGAATGTGGAACCGGACTGGTGGAAACCCGTCTGGATCTTCGATGTTTTTGATTCTACTCTAGAACCATATCCGTCCCTAATACAAGCCCGTCATGACCTAAACGCATGCCCTCCTTTGGGCTCAATTGATAAGCGAATCCACCAAATTATCTTTTGATTTCGAATGATGAAATCCCATGGAATAGAAATCATTTTCAGTTGCTTCAATCGACTAAAACCTTTAATCAGGAATGAAGAGCCGTTAGCCCTTATTTATTGAAGACGGGTCTCGAGTACGCCCCGTAATTCGACCTCCAAGGCTCCCGAATTAGGGCATCAGAGGTCCTGGTCTAAGCGACGGGGAGATAGGTCTTGGTCGGGTCGACGGGTTCGGCCTCGAGCAATGTGTCCAATCCTCGGCGACGCAGGTCCGAGAGCCGAGAATTCCCTAGCGCTCGAGTCCGATCGATCGGCGAGTACATCCGTGAAGAAAGTGGATCATCCTCCGTCAAATTCCATAGCATCCAGCGGCTACGTTTGAAGCGTTGCCATAATCTTCTATCCAATCAAATTTCACGGGCCGTGGCGGTGGGGTAGGTAGAGTGGGGCCCGAAGAGGGTGGTTGGTTGGAGGAGATGACGTGGCACGCGGGAATGAGCGGGATCGGGGAAACAAAGTAAAAAGGGCGGGAAACGTAATGGGACCCGCAGTACGTTGCGCGGTAACCCGAGAGTCAAGGAGAGAGCGTTCATTCTCCCAATAAAATTAAGGTAGAAAAAAAAAAAAACAAGGACAAAAAGAGCGGTAGTTAGTTAGTTAGTTAGTCTTAACAGAATCGTGCCTACCAGTAACCCTCACCACTTCCCCCACCCCCCACCCCCCCAAAAAAAAAAAGGGACATTGCATTGCATTACATATTGTTCATGTCGAGCCATTACCATCTTTCTCTCTCCCTCTCCCTAAATTAAACCTTTTTCCTCAGAATTTCAAGGGTTGGGAATCTCACCTTCATTCGATCCTCTTGCCAAAATCTCTCTCCCCCGACAACATTGCATCGCCTGGGTATTCCGACCGGCATTGCTCCCGCATGACCCCAGGTTCCATTTGATTCCCTTTGTCTGATTCTCTGCACCATTCCTCTTGTTCAAGGGTGACGGTGGGCATGATTCGCGCGTCTGCAATGTTCCGCATTTGATCGCCATCTTGTTCGAAACCACCTGAGTTTTCCGAGAAGGAAGGACGACGGAGGCATAGAGAGGTGGGGGGAAGAGAACCGGGACGTGCTCGCCGCAAGCCGGAGTCGCGCGGGGCGGCCGTGATTCTGAACAGCCCCGGGAAAGGGAGTGAGTTCCTCGAGATCGTGAGGTGATCTGTTTGATTAAAATGGACTGAAGAAACCGTCAAATTCTGGAAAAAGAAAGGGCATCGTCATGTCTAGCTCAGGAACGCCCGGTTCTTCAAATTCGACCTCCGCCCCATTTAACCTGACTTCAATCGCAGACGGTTCCACTCCCGTCTCTCCGGCGTCGCCACTGACCTCCTCCTCCCCTCCATCTGCCAATGACGCCAACGGGTCATCGTCGGATGCAGCGCCGCCGCCCAGTTCGACTTCTCCACCCGCTTCACCGCCGTCTCCGCCGCCGCCTAGTTCCAACTCATCCGCCTCCTCGCCTCCTTCCAATGCCAGCGCTTCACCTCCTATTCCCCCACCGCCATCGAGTTCCCCACCAACGCCCTCGGCACCTCCCCAAACAACACCGCCTCCTAAAGCTTCCCCGCCACCAGCACCTACGTCTAATTTGGGTTCCTCACCACCTTCTCCACCACCCCCACCTCCAACATCTCCCCCTCCCTCCCCTCAGCAATCTTCGACTCCATCCGGATCACCTCCACCTTCTGACCAGCTTTCACCTCCTCCGCCTCCCGCACCGGTGAGTGGGACAGGTGCAGTTCCAGTACCAGCTGTCAGTCCCCCTCCACCGACTTCCAGCACCGGACTGTCTCCTCCAATAGCATCTAATTCCCCTCCACCGCCTTCGGTTCCTACAGCTAGCGGGTCGCCACCCACAACACCGACCAGTTCGACTCCCGCAACATCCCGGTCAACTCCTCCATCTCAAACATCTAGTAGACTTCCGAGTTCCACCAGCAATTCCAGTTCAGGAGGATCAAGCACATCCTCTGGAAGCACTACCACCGCTGTCGGTGTGGCAGTTGGCGGAGTTTTTGTTATCGCACTTGTCGCTTTGGTTTTCTTAGTTACCAGGCGGAGAAAGAGAAAAGAGGGCGCTTTTGCCTCGCAGTATGTCCCCCCCACTAGCTTCTCAATGCAATCAGGTAGAAAGATCATTGGCTCTTTTCTCTGATACTGAGTGCATATTCATACGGTTTTGATATTTTCCTTCTTAACCTCTTATGCAGATAAATATTACTATGGGCAGCAAGCGCATATGAAGGGTGTAACTGGCCAATCAGGCCCCTACTATGTGTCGCAAGCCCAGAATTCATCTATCGAAAACGGCTACGGGAGTCAGAAGGGAGGGAACATGTACCACGGAGGTGGACCAGACTCCGGTGTAATAGCAAGTTCCAAGAGCTTCTTCACTTATGAAGAATTGACGGAAATAACCAATGGATTTTCTCGTCAAAACATCATTGGCGAGGGTGGCTTCGGGTGCGTTTACAAGGGTTGGCTACTGGATGGGAAAGTAGTTGCTGTCAAGCAGCTCAAGGCAGGCAGTGGACAGGGGGACAGGGAATTCAGGGCTGAAGTAGAGATTATCAGCAGGGTTCATCATCGGCATTTGGTGTCTTTGGTGGGCTATTCGATAGCCGAGAACCAGAGGCTGCTTATATACGAATTCGTCCCCAACCAAACCCTTGAGCACCATTTACACGGTCAGCAGAGTCTTGCCTTCCTTTTCGTAGGATAAGAGTCTCTTTCTCCTTTTAATACTCATAAGCACACTGGTTTTTCACATCAGAGAAAGGATTGCCAGCTCTGGAATGGACCAAAAGAGTCAAGATCGCCCTCGGCTCTGCAAAGGGTCTGGCATACCTACATGAAGATTGTACGTATTTCACTTGTCTTCAAGAGTGATCGCATATACCCCCTTCATAGCTGACTCATAATGTCCAGGAACTCGTTAATATATAGGCAAATTGAGGTGGAAAGAAGCATCCATTGCACTGTAGTAATCTATTCTCTATACCCATGCTAGCATACATCACCCTACTAAGATGATGTATAGGTTGTCTGTGAGACTATTGAGTTTTTTGAAGTACATAAGACCCTTCTTGATCTAGCTCGAAAGCTAAAGGATAGCATATCTAATTACTCCTTTCTTCGTATCTTATGTTCTACAGGCCATCCAAAGATTATCCACCGAGACATTAAGTCGGCAAACATTCTGTTGGATGATGCCTTTGAAGCACAGGTATTTATATGCTTCACTTGTCAACCCCTATCTCTCAATACCAAAATGTACTTTGAATAAGTTAACAGCTAGGGGGTTCTAATATGTTATCTTCTCAAACACAGGTAGCAGATTTTGGACTTGCCAAACTAACGAACGACGCTAATACTCATGTATCCACAAGAGTCATGGGGACATTTGGGTGAGTGTTGCTTGACAGACTGATAACATAAAAACATAGAGATCCACAGGAACTTTTCATCTCAACTTTCAGTACTCTTCTCTGTCAAACAATAGAACTGGCTTATGAATAAGGATGCATATGTGTTGCAGGTATTTAACAGGAACTGATGTTTTATTAACTGCGTATAACAGGGTAGAAGGATCAAATATGAGGGTACTTGGCGCCTTACATAATATATCCTTTACAACTAAAAGAATTGTCAGTTTGCTGTTGCCCGCTTCCTTTATTTTATTTTCTCCAGAGGGTAAAAGACTGGATTTCTGGCTTTAACTGATGATATCAGAATTCCAAAATCGCCAATATGTTGAATGCCAGGATTCCTCAACTTTTTGCTCCAAATGTCTAGTGCAGTTTTCTCCATTAATAGAACATGAGTTGGGTTGTGTTACTTCTTTTGCTCTTTCTTCAATGTTTCATTTTGGGCTTACAGGTACCTGGCACCAGAGTATGCATCTAGCGGGAAACTGACTGATAGATCAGATGTTTTCTCCTTTGGGGTTGTGCTTTTAGAGCTTATCACTGGCCGAAAACCTGTTGATGCAACTCAGCCTTTGGGTGACGAAAGTTTGGTTGAGTGGGTAAGAACAATGCAGAAATTTCTGCTTTTCAGATTGTTTACAAGTGCCATGTTGTATTGTTGAAACAACCGGGATATTCATTTGGTCTTGGAGTATCTTTTGTCAAATTTCCTTTAATGAAGAAAGATAATGAACAATTTAACTACGAGCACAAAAATACCAAACGCTATGAATGCTCTACCGTCAAATGACAAGTTGATGATCTGATGATGGTAGGCTCGTCCGTTGCTAATCCGAGCCCTTGAAACTGGGGACTTGAGCGAGGTAGTGGATCCACGGCTAGAGAAGTGCTATGTGGAGGGTGAAATGTTCAGAATGATTGAGGCAGCTGCAGCTTGTATACGCCATTCTGCTGCAAAGAGGCCTCGTATGGTTCAGGTAGTTGAAATGATGAACTCACCCGACACTAGTTTAAATTGGTTTGCAGATTCTCAAGCAAAAGTAACTTATCATGAAAATTATGCGGAGAGTTTGCTTCACTTGAGCTACTTTATTTGTTCAAATATGGTCATCCAGCGTTTTCATGATCTAGCTACCTTTCACTTGGAATGTAATCTCCAGTGAAAAAGTACAGGCCCCTGTTGCGGATCCAAACGACTAATTATGTGGCGTTTTACTCAGGTTGTAAGAGCACTCGACACTGATGGCGACATGTCTGATCTAACAAACGGGGTGAAATATGGTCAGAGCACCATCTATGATTCAGGCCAATATAATGAAGATATAATGAGATTCAGAAGGATGGCTCTTGGCAGCGGCAATAGCTCGGACTATGGACCATATAGCGGAGATTACAGCTCTAGAGAGGTTTCCGGGGCTCAAAAGATTCCGTGGCAGTCTCAGGACAGTTCGAGCGACTTCACGAGCGGTGAATCCGAGACTAGAGCTATGAATCCACTACACTCAGGGAAGCGATTTCCTGGAGCCCCAGGGAGTCACGGCGTGCGTAGGTTCGGTTGAAGGCGACAAGACCATGCACATATGTGCTTATAAGCTCCTTCCCACTGTACATATCGAACATACGGCAGCAGTGGAAGGCCTCTGCTTGGTCTTCCCGTGAGATCATCGACCGGGACGCCGATGTGTGATGTGTTGTTTCATTTTGTTTCCCCCGAATGACTGGCACGGCAAACACGTAGACTGTGAGTCGGATTCAAGAGACCCTTCACGAGTCGCAAAAGAAGCATGTACGATACTAGGAGTTCATCATGTTAATCCACGGGTACATTCGCCACAATAAGCTATTGAGAGTGACCCCATTGTGATTTTTTCGTGAGTGGGTGTCTGGTTATAGACTTCCAGTTTCAAAGCAAGTTCTGGGATTGTGGCCTTGTCTTGATTTAACTGACGTTCAAAGAAGAAGTTTTCCAAATTTGCTTATTAGTCACGTAACATGGAAATGAAAAGCTCTGATCCCAAATTCACTATTTCAGAGCCTCTCTTTCAAACGAGAGCAGGGCAGAGAATTTCAAAAGGCATCCAAGGGAAACCAGTCAGTTGCGCTTGCGCGTAATGATGTGAGCGAAACAATGCTGCCCGATGAAGATGTTGCACCAACTGAAATCTTCTAAAAGAGGGTAAACAAGAAAGAAACACATTCGTTCGGACGCAATTTCTAATCATCCGAGAGCATCGAATGATTTCGCAAATGTTAGAATCATCGTTTCATTCCATTTCGCCGTACCAAACTTGATGTCATAGAATCACAAACCTTGGTGGTTAGGCCTAGCTTGTTTGAACTAAACATAATACTAGGCTTAGATCCTGTCCAAGTGCTCCCATGTGAACTGCATCGAAAGTCCGACGGTCCACGGGCTCGCTCCGGATTGCCCAAGTGAAATCGGCCCTAAGATCACTTTTGAACGGGCTTGGATAAGGCTATTTAATTATAAGCCAGCAACGCTGATCGAACCCGAGTCAAGCCCGACCCTACCGAGGATATTTTATGTATAATTTTTTAGCAGGCTTAGGCAACAGGCTAGGGCTGACCGGATCGGGTACGACGACTCAACAGGCCAAGGCCAGTAGGCCCGCTCATCGTCTGGACAAGTTCGGACGGCGATATGTGTTCATTGGACTAGGTTAAAGCAATATTTTTCTCCTTTGATGAGTGGACTGGACAAGAAAATTCCCTTCTCCCACTATCCATATAACAAGAGAACAAGCTCTGCAGAACTAACTACAATCAAACATTACAAACATTAAAGAGAAATTTCTGAAAGAACTGGAATCCATCACGAGACATGACAGATACATATGAAGCTACGTAATTGTCTCCTTCATTCTGTGTACACCAATACCATCATGGGCCGACCGTGGGCTCACCATCATAGTCATTAGAAGGCATCATCTTGCTTCCTTTCTTGAAATCGAAGACAAACCCACCATCTAATCCTGGCTTACTGTTGTTGCTCCCGTTGTACTCTCCATACCTGACCGGCCTATTGGCAGTCCGGATCTTCTTGTGATCGAACCCGAACTCGATATCGCTCTCTTTGCGGGGCCGAGCGGCGGCGGCCACCGCCGTTTTCTTGCTCGCTCCCTTCGGCTTCCGGCGACCGCAGAACCGGCCAAGGCAGCAAGCCACGGCGGACACCAGGACTATCACGGCGAGCACTATGAAGACACCCCCGAAAGACCCGTCAGAGTGGGGCCGGGACACGGGCGGCGGCTGACCCGGGACGTTGTAGGGGTACATCAGGAGAGGCTGTTGGGTGGTGGTTGGGGTTGGCTGCTGCTGCTGTTGTGATGACATGGTGCTGTGTATGTGTTGGGACTGAGAAGAGGAAAATGGAAGTGCTTGGGGGCTGTGTGTTTATATGAGGACTAGTACTACTAGTTGTGTCCAAACTGCTTTGTTCTTTGAGTGAAGGCAAAGATGATTTATTACAAAAGCATTGCCCACGACAAGGGTGAAGCGCATGTGTTGAGTTGTATCTTAAGTGTTCCTTTATTTTTATTTTTATTTTGGAGTTTTAAACAAAGAGAGAAGATACGTTCTTTGGGTAAAGCAGGAGGTAAAGATGCAAAAGAGATCTCTTGGGTGTCTTTGCTGCGGAAGAAAGGGGAGGTCTAGTTTGCTTGGAAAGGAGAGAAAGTGGGATTTTGGAAGCTTTATTTGCCCATAGAGCCAAACATTAGGCAATTGGCATGACTATGAAGACCCCCAAGGCAGCTCTTTTTGACCATTATCTTTGAATGATTGTGGGAACAGGACTGTAATTGATGTGCAGCCAAAAAAAACTTCAAAGACCCTTTGTTAATGGTGGGCTGACGAGAGCAGTTTCCAATCGGAGACACAAGCTCTCTGCCTAAAGTGCTTTTTTGCCCTAGGATTTAGCATTCGGTTCAACAGGCTTAGCTTTGGAGTTGTTGGAGGCAAATGACGGGTTTAGCATTCGCCATACAATCGGTGAACCTCGTCTTTCAGATTCACCCTTTCATTTTCGCAGAAAGAGTGTTATTAAGGATGTCGGAACAGATACATGCAAGGGACATGACTGACTATGCAATATATTATCTAGGAAAAATTCCAAATAAGGGCCCAAAGTACCATCATTTTCTCAAATAAAGGCCTGAAATGCTTTTATTTTTTTTTCAAATAAAGGCATGAAGTGAATATTATTTCAAATAAGGGCATAAAGTGGCCATGTCGTCTAAAAAAAGGGCTTGACCTCGAGGGCATCTTCGTCATTTACGTTTTAAATTTTTTGATTTTTTTTTCTGTTTTTAAAAAAATTTAAAAAGTTAAAAGGAAAAAAAAAACACACAGGCAGGAGGGGTGGGGAGTCGGCCACCCCGCCTGTTATATATATATATATATATCAAAATACTAAATGACGAAAATGCCCCTGAGGCAATGCCCTTTTTTGACACTATGTGGCCGTTTTAGGCCTTTATTTGAAACTACCGTACCATTTCATGCCTTTATTTAAAATAAGGTGGGCATTTCGGACCCTTATTTGAAATTTTTCCTATTATTATAGAGCTCAAATCCCAGGGGGATCTGTGAAAGAAAGATTGCAACGGGTGCTCCAAAATTTTCCAATTCCCAAAGCAGGGAAGCTTATCATAGGAGACACGACGGGGTCATGCTTTGGGGCTAATTGTGCGCCTTTATTCCTTTCTTTCGCAAAGCGGATTCTCCCTGCTCCACACTCCACAGTGAAGTGCGCCTCTAAGGTGGGTGTCTCCTTCGTCTCTTTTGATGATTAGAGGGCCCTCGAAACCAATTTTTCTAGTTACTACCATTATAGCACCAAAGTGTGCAGGACATTGGTAGGATCCGTAAGTTATGAGAAGGGTCCAGGAGCTATCATTTGATGCGAACCATCGATAATTGTTTCATTCTATTACAAGTAGTCGGATAGCGGGAGAATTACCAAAAAAGTCCTAAACTTATTGTAATTGTGCCAATTCAGTCCTAAACCTTTTTTTTTTTGCCCATTCAGTCCTAAACCTTTTTTTTTTGGCCCATTCAGTCCTAAACCTTTTGCAATTGTGCTATTTCAGTCCATCCGGCGAAATTTGGCCGGCCGGCGCTGAAGTGGACGCCGGCCGGCCGGCCGGCGATCGAATATTTTAATGTTTTATCGATTTTTTTATGATTTTTTTATGATTTTTTAATATATTTTTTTATGATTTTTTTTTTTTTCCCAGCCCCTCCCCTTCCTCAGCCGGTCGACGAGGTCCGGTGATCGGCCGGAGGCGCGGCCGAGCCTCGCCCGGCCATGGCGGGGCTTGACCTCTCAAGCGTGTGCCTCTGCACCGCGTTCCAGTTCCCTTCCCCGTGCCTCCTCACGTACTTCGTCAGTATCTCGTCCTCTTGCAGTGTCCACATGTCAGGCCTCGACTCTCAGGCACGCGACAACCTTGCCAAACGTCTCAGGTCAAAGGAACGGCATCCCAAGCATGTCGTCGACCTATTCATTTTATCTTGCAATTAAGCACACGCGGAACGACAACAACCCAGACAGAAATAATAATAGGGATAGCAAAGCAGGAAGTCGCAACAACCAACATCAGCAGGCTCAGCAAAAGATTTCTTTCATTACTAGATATTCATTAACCCTAAGGAAGCTACAGAATCTACATGCCCATCTTCAGGGCTGCTCCCTACGACCGTAAAAAAGGTACCGGGTCAGGACAGGATTAACCCTATACCAAAAGCTCCATCAAAAGGGGGCTCCTCCATTACACCCACTCAGACCGAACTGGTCTGCTCCCATTGCTAAGGGCCTGAAAATAGTTAACAACAACGGGTGAGATATAAAATATCTTTGTGAGTCAACGCCTAAGTCAGACTAAGGCATAGATTCACTCAAGAGACCTAAACAGGCAGAATAAAGCGATAGCAGATCAACTATCAATCACACGCAAACTTACCCCGCCTTGGCCCACACAATACATTAATATCACAAGGCATTCAAACCACACAGATCTGGGCATGCAACCGGAACACTCATCACAGTCTCTCATGCACAATGCAACATGCGCGGTCTGATTATTAAAGGCCACTCGGCTACAGCACACTAGGCAGTTGGTGCTCTTCCGGCATGACCGGGCATCGTCCCGCTCCTTGGGGAACGGCAATCGATAAGCTGTGTGATTTCGATCGACACAGCACGGACATATCAGGTATTCCTGTAAGGAGAGTCGGTCCGGCACCAGTCGCGACCGGCATCCGACTAGCCTGGCGACACAGACTATCGTGCATCCGATAAGTCGTGTGATTCCGATCGACACTGCACGAACATATCAGGCATTCCATCATATGACCATACAAGCACACCAGGCAACCAGCCAGTTTATGTCTTTGCATTTAGTCCGATGCAATCACAATCATGGTCGTGTTCAAAACCCGGCTCGAAGCTGTTTTTCATGCTCAAAATACACAGTTGAAAAGTCATACTAATAGTCATTCACCAACATTAACATGAGTGATTACCCTGCATAAAAGCAACCAAGGCACTCAACAGTCAACCAATCAGCACCCAAAATCACTCGAGAGTAATAATTAATTAACAAATAATTAATTAACTAGGCCACGATTAATTATCCTAATTGCAATTAGTTAACCCAATTAATTAAGTCCATCTTAATTAATTAACCTAGCTTTAATTAATTAATCTACCTCGATTAATCATCCTGGCTGTAGTTAATTAAGTTCACCTCAGTTAATTAGCTCGACAAATAATCCGTCCACTCGGCTCCAGCTAATTAACCCGCTCACAATCCAAGTCACTACAGTCAACCATAAAGTAACTATAGTTTACTTTATCTAACCAGAGTTAACTAAACTAACTATGGTCATTTAACCTAACCAGGGTTACTAACCTAACTCGACCACAGTTAACTAATTAAACCGCGATTAACCAGGCTAACCTAATCCTAAGGGCAATTAACTACCTAATCAGAGATTAGGGGTTAACCCACCAACAAACAACCGGCAGCGACGAGCGGAGGCGACGCTGCAGCGGACGGCAGTGATGCGGCGACGAAGGGTGGCGAGCGGCGAACATGACGACACAACGGGTGTGCGACTGAAGGCAGGCTGAACGAGGCTCGCGGGGCTACTATTCGCGGTTCCACGGTGGGCTACAGCGGCCTCGGGTGGCGCGGCAACAGTGGCTAGACACGGTTGAGCTCGGCGACGAGGGATGAGCTCGGGCACGAAAGGGTAATTCTATGGCGCGACTAAACCGATTGATTCCTCTGACCGACACTACCGATCAATAAAATTGCATCCAATAATTGTCCCTTAAACCATAAAAATCCAATTTTATATATTTTGCAGATCTCGAAATTTTAGAACGTCGCAACTCTCCCCACCTTAGGGAATTTCGTCCCCGAAATTAAACCATTACACATCCTCAAAAAGAAAAGGGTACTGACTTCTCATGACTTTTTCGCTTTCCCTCGTTGCTCCTTCTGTTCCATGATGTTGCCAAATCACTTTAACCAAAGGGATCGTCTTATTACGAAGCACTTGGTCTTTCCAGTCCATGATCTTCACCGGACGTTCCACATATGATACCCGCTCATCCACTTCGATCTCTTCAAGACTCAATACGTGAGCTAGATCGGGGTCATACTTCCTCAACATCGATACATGGAAAACGTCATGCACTTGAGCAAGTCTTGGTGGCAACGCGAGACGATAAGCCAGATTCCCTATTCGCTCCAAAATCTCGAATGGTCCAACATATCTCGGGCTTAACTTTCCTTTCTTGCCAAAACGAGATGTCCCTCGCATAGGCAACACCTTCAAAAAAGCATGATCCCCAACTTGGAACTCCTATGGCCTACGCCGCTTGTCGGTGTAACTCTTCTGACGCCTCTGGGCTGTCCTAAGTCTTTCTCTGATGACCTTGACAGCATCCAACTACTGTTACACTAACTCAGGACCAGTGATCTTCTTTTCACCAACCTTGTCCCAACAAACAGGAGTCCTACAAGCCCTACCATACAACGCTTCAAAAGGTGCCTTTTTGATACTCTGCTGATAACCGTTGTTGTAGGCAAACTCAATCAAATGAAATTGTTCCTCCCAACTTCCCTTAAGATTCAAAACACAAGCCGCAACATGTCCTCGAGCATCCGAATTGTCCTTTCAGGCTGGCCATCCGTCTACGGATGATTGGCCAGACTGAACTGCAGCTTCATTCCTAACACAGTCTGCAAACTTTTTTCAAAAGGTGGCAGTGAACTTAGGATCACGATCCGATGTGATCGTCACTGGCACTCCATGAAGATGTGCTATTTGTCATACATAAAGATCAGCATACCTATCCAAAGCGAAGTCCTTTCGTACGGCGATGAAATGCGTAGACTTCGTTAATCTGTCCACTACAACTCAAATCGAATCATTGCCTCTCTGACTCCTTGGCAAACCCATCACAAAGTCTATTGTGATATGCTCCCATTTCTATTCTGGGATCTCAAACAGCTGCAGCAATTCACCAGGCTTACAATGCTGCTCTTTCACTTGCTGGCAGGTTAAACACTTCGCCACATGCTTGGCTATGTCTGCCTTCATGCCATTCCACCAGTAGTACTGCCTCAAGTTCTGATACATCTTTGTGCTGTCCGGATGGATACTATCATTATTGCGACGGGCTTCCGATAAGATCTCATCCTTATCAGAAGCAAGACCCTTATGGTCATTATCTTACTCAACTATGTGGTCTTACTACGCTTCCACTACGCACTCTGATCACTTGTTTTTCCTTAATTGCCACAACTCGTAATCAATTTTTTTTCTCAAGGTCATCATCAGCCCTAACAACTCACAAATTCATTTGGCAGACCCCACTATACCATCTACTCATAACTTGCCATTGCCAAATCCACATGCCATGCCTGTGGTTCTGTTGGTTACGGTCTTCGCACACTACACACCCCACCACGATGCTGTTGGATCACTAGCCGACAACCCTGGGTGGGTCTCAACTCAAAACACGGCTACCTTGATTGTGACGTCTCGAAATTTTAAGGTTAATAAAATAAATAAAATTAGATTTTTATGGTTTAAGAGATAATTATTGGACGCGGATTTTATTTGATTTGAAGCGTCGGTCAGAGAGATCAACCAGTTTAGTCACGCCGTAGAATTAGCCTTTCGCGCCCGAGCCTAGCCCTAACCGAACCCTCATTGTGAGATTTCCAAAATGCCCTCAGTCGTCAGTGCTAAATGACCAACTTGTCCTAAATTACCAAATTACCGAATCGCCCCTAGATATTATGCACTACAAGACAAAATATTCAAATTTGGGTTGACTTGTGGGCCCCCCCTTGTCTTTTCCCCCAACCACCAGTCACCATCAACTCTCTCTCTCTTACTTTTCCCTTCTCTCTCTCTCTCTCTCCTCTGCCCCCCTTCCTGCGCACGGCCCCCCTCCCCCCCCCCCCCCCCCCGACGCCATCTTCTCCTTCTTCTTCCTCCTTCAGTTGCCGAGCTCCACCGCCTCAGCCGCTCGCCTCCGCCCCTCGTCGTCGTCCACCTGTAGCCGCGCCAGAGCCGCCCACCGCTGCAGCAGCCGCCCGCAAGCTCGTCGCCACCCCCTGGACCCGCGTCGTCCTCCCCCTTCCCCTTTGCTCGGCCACCACCCCCGACCTCCACCTCCCTTTGTCCCGAGCGCCGCCAGCTGCAGCCCCTGCTGCCGCGACCTCCGCCTCGCCCGCGAGCCCCCTTGACCCGCGATCTCTTCCTCCTCCTCCTCCTCTGTTGCGCTGCCGCCGCCACAGCCCAGCCACTCCGTCGTGCCCCACCGTCGTCCAGCCGCCACCCCGTGTCGCCCTTCGACCCAAGAGCCACCAACCGCCGTCCCTCGTCGCATCGGCCGAGTGAACCACCCTCCGAGCCGATACCCACACTCTCTCTCTCATATTTCTTCTTCGACAGTCCAACCCCCTCAGCCCCCACCTGTCGCCGTCCGACCTCGTCGCACCGCGTCACTCCACCCCCGGCTCCGTCGCCCGCGAGCCCCGCTGCTCCGCGACCTCTACTCCTCCTCAACCCGCGTCGCGACCAGCCAGCCCCAGCGACTCCACCTGCCCCCGTCGCCCCCTGGTCAGCCACCGTTGCCGCGCCACCAGAGGCAGCCGTAGCCGGCCGTGGATAACCGCTGCCGACCCTCAGCTCGTGAACAGTGCCGCCGGCCGCCGCCGCCGTTTGCCGGAGCTCGCCGCCGTCACCGTCGCCGGACTGCTTAGAGTTGTGAGTTAGCCCTTAACTCTCGATTAGGTCGCTAATTACGTTCGGGTTTTGTTTAATTAGTCTAATTAGATGTTTACGTAGATTAATTGTGGTCGGTTTAATTAGAGACCGGGTTTAGGTTAAATGACCATAATTAAATAAATTAAACTGATTAGCTAGGTTGTCTGTGGCTAATTGGTGATTAAACTGGATTGCTTCTTTGACAGCGAGCGAGCGTTTGGTTAGAGCCGAGAGGGCGATGAATTGATTGACTGGTTGGTTGGTAAGCGGATGAGTCGCATGTGGTCAATGTTAATGTTTGAGTGCGATATGTTAAGTTGTTTGTCGGACTGATTAACCGAAGTGGGCCTACTTAACTAAAGTCGGACTGATTAATTAAGTTGAACTTGATTAATTATTATTAGCTATTTATTGAGTGGTTATTGGGTGATCGTTTGATGGTCGTTGGTGACCGCTGTATGCTTTGATCGTGCATTCAGGTTCGATTAAGAAGATTAATTACCCTGTTTTAGATGCAAAGTCTGGTGGATAATTCGTGCATCACATGACCACGTGTGGAGCTAAATTGCATATTTGAGCATGAAAATGGCCTTGGGCCAGGTTTTTGAGCACGATTTCGTGTGTGGGTGAATTGGACTAAATGCGAAGATATAAACTGGTTGGTTGCCTGGTGTGCTTGTGTGGTCATATAATGGAATGCCTGATATATTTGTGCCGTGTCGATCGAAATCACACGACTTATCAGATGCACAATAGTCCGTGTCGCCTGGCTGGTCGGATGCCGATCGCAGTATGGATGGACCGAAGCCTCTACAGGGATTCTTGGTAGTTCCGTGCCGTGTTGATCGGAATCACACGGACTATCGGACGCCATCGCCGGAAGTAAAGGACGATGCCCAGTCATGCCGGTAGAGTACCAACTGTTTAGTGTGCTACGCACCAACTGTCTAGTACGCGGGTCCGAGTGACCATTAATAACCGAAATACGTGTGAAACATTGTATGTCAAGCCCCGACTCTCGGGCAAGCGACAACCCTGCCAAACGTCTCAAGTCAAAAGGACGACACCCCAGGCATGTCACGCCCCGATCCTCGGGCACGCGACAACCCTGCCAAACGTCTCAGGTCAAATGGATGACACCCCAGGCATGTCATCGACCCATTCGTTTTATCTTTTTATTAAGCGCATGCAGAACGCACAACTCCCAAACAATAAATTAAACAACAGGGATAGACAGCAGGAAATCACATCAATCAACATCAGCAAGCTCAGCAATAAAGGTTTCTTTCATAAATTAATAGACAATCATTAACCCTAAGAAAGCTACAGAAACTACAAGCCCATCTTCAAGGCTGCTCCCTTCGACCGACAAAAAGGGGTGCCGAGTCAGGACAGGGTTAACTTCTCATCTACTACAAAAGAGGGGCTATACCACCCTCGTCCTCAACATCACCTTGGACCTGAAAAAGAGTAAACCACGACGGGGTGAGAAATAAATCTCAGTGAGCTAACGCCTAAGCCCGGCTAGGGCGTTGACTCGCTCAGGCGACCTACACACGCAGTACAATACAATAGTATATCGCCAATCACATGCAAGCTTACCACGCCTTGAATCACACATATGCAAGACTCGACTCAACATGACAGTAATCAACCAAGGCAAACAACCAGAACACCATAACAGTTTGCAAGTATAATGTTTCACACGTATTTCAGTTATTAATGGCCACTCGAACCTGCACACTAGACAGTTGGTGCTCAGCACACTAGACAGTTTGTGCTCTACCGGCATGACCAGGCATCGTCCCTTACTTCCAGCGACGGGGTCCGATAGTCCGTGTGGTTCCGATCGACATAGCACGGAACTACTAGGAATCCCTGTAGGGGCTTCGGTCCATCCATACTGCGACCGGCATCCGACCAGCCCGGCGACACAGACTGACGTGTATCCGATAAGTCGTGTGATTCCGATTGACACGGCACGAAAATATCAGGCATTCCATTATATGACCACGCAATGCACACCAAGGAACCAGTTAGTTTATATCTTTGCATTTAGTTCGATGCTCACACAATCGTGCTTAAAACTCGGTCCAAAGCCATTTTCATGCTCAAAGATGCAGTTTGATCCCACGCATGATCATGTGATGTACGAATTATCCACCAGACTTTGTATCTAAATACGGGTGATCAATCCTCATACAGTCAACCACAAACCATTCAGATCATTCAACAGTCAGGCATTGATCACCACATCAAGCAGTCGACAACAATAATAACAACGCACTCGATTATCTGAACTAACCACCGACGGCTACTCCGCCTACCAACCAACCAGTCAAACAATTTATCGTTCACTCGGCCCTGGCTAATCGCTCGCTCGCGATCAAACAATTACAGTCAATCAATCAATCTAATCACCAATTAGCCACAGACAACTTAGCTAATCAGTCTAATTTATTTAATCGCGATCATTTAATCTAAACCCGGTTTCTAACTAAATCGACCACAATTAATCTACGTGAACGCCTAATTAGACTAGTTAGACTAAACCCGAACGCAATTAGCGACCTAACCGAGAGTTAGGGGCTAACTCACTACTATAAACGGTCCGGCGACGATGACGACGGCGGCGGCCGAAGGCGAGTGGAGGCGGGCTCCGGCAGTATTGTTCACGGGCTGAGGTCGGCGGTACGGGATGGCAGCGGCTGTCCACGGTCGGCTGGGGGCTGGTCGACCGCACACGGGCGATGGAGGGGCAGCTCGGACGATGACGAGGATGGCTTGCGGCTGACCAAGGGGCGACGGGCCGAACGGTGAGCTCGAGGGGCTGCTGGTCGCGACCGACGAGGGCAAAGACGGAGCTGTAACGGTGACGGAGGCGGCGAGGCTCGGGCTTTGCTCGGCCGGGGCAACAGGCCGGCGGTGGCTGCAGATTTGCAACAGGGACGGCGGGTCGAGGTCACGGGAGACGGGCTCGAGCCGACGGGGCGGCTGGCTTCGCGGGGGGTCGCTCGCAGCTGGGTGGAGGAGGGTTGCTCGCAGGGCTAGCGTGGCTCGGAGGGACGGCTGCGGGCTGCGACGGAGGTGCAGGGGCGACGACCAAAGGGTGGCTGGTGAGAGGCGACGAAAGAGGGAGCAGAGGAGAGAAAGGGGGCGGTCGCGGGGCTCGCGGGCTGAGCTTGGCGACGCGACGGGAGGAGGAGGCACGGCGAACAGCGGGTGGAGATTGGCGGCAGCAGCAGCGACGGGTGGCAAGCTCGAGCGGCGACGCGGCTGCTCGAGCAACAGCTCGGCTGGAGCTCGCTGGTCGGAGTCGCGGGCGGCTGCTGTAGTGGCGGGCGACTCCGGCGTGGCTGCAGGCGGCTGGCGATAGGCTGGCAAAAGCGGCGAAGGACGAAGGTGGGGCGGCGGTGAGCTTAGCTGGCCGGCGGAGAAGTAAGAAGGAGAAGAAGATGGAGCAGAGGGGCGTCGGGGAGGGGTCACGCGCAGGGGGGGAAGAGCAGAGGGGAGAGAGAGAGAGAGAGAGAGAGAGAGAGAGAGAGAGAGAGAGAGAGAGAGAGAGAGAGAGAGAGAGAGAGAGAGAGAGAAGGAAGAGAGAGAAGAGGAGGAGAGAGAGAGTGACGTGAGAGAGTGGGTGAGAAGTGATGGGTGGGTGACTGATGAGACAAGGGGGGCCCACTAGGTCAAAGTCAAAGATTTGAATTATTTTGACTTGTAGTGCATAAAGGGTTTCAGGCGCGAAAGGGGGGGTCTCGAGCGCGAAGGGTTAACAAAATCTCTTCCTAGAACAAAATAAATCGCGTCCAATAATTGTCCCTTAGACCACAAAAATTCAATTTCATTTAGTTTGTAGACCTTAAAATTTCGGGACGTCACATTGTACTTGCAAGCTATTGTGGTGTTCTGGTTGTTTGCCTTGGTTGATTGACTGTCATGTCAAGTCGAGTCTTGCATATGTGTGATCCAAGGAGTGGTAAGCTTGCATGTGATTGGCGATATACTATTGTGTTGTACTGTGTGTGGGTCACCTGAACGAGTCAACGCCCTAGCCGGGCTTAGGCGCTAGCTCACTGAGATTTATTTCTCATCCCGTCGTGGTTAACCCTTTTTCAGGTCCAAGGTGATGTTGAGGACGAGGGTGGTGTAGCCCCTCTTTTGGAGTAGTTGAGAAGTTAATCGTGTCCTGATCCGGTACCTTTTTGTCTGTCTTAGGGAGCAGCCCTGAAGATGGGCTAGTAGATTCTGTAGCTTCCTTAGGGTTAATGAATATCTATTAATAAATGAAAGAAACCTTTATTGTTGAGCTTGCTGATGTTGATTGATGTGATTTTCCCTGCTGTCTATCCCTGTTGTTTAATTTGTTGTTTGGGAGTTGTGCGTTCTGCATACGCTTAATAAAAAGATAAAATGAATGGGTCGATGACATGCCTGGGGTGTCGTCCTTTTGACCTGAGACGTTTGGCAGGGTTGTCGCGTGCCCAAGGGTCGGGGCGTGACACTGATCACTTAGCAGGGTCCTCTCAGACTCACATTCGGAGGCACACACAAGCGTCAACTTTCACCAACTCCCCACCAGGCACTTCCACATCCTTGTCCATAGTACTTCAATCCACTCATCATTCTATTACTCACTACTCCGATCTTAGAGATGCAATGCTCTGCATTTTCAAAAATATTTTTCACTTTGAGATCAACTGTAATGCAATAAACACGTGTAATGTATGATTATCCTCACCACTCTTTACACACCACTCGCTTTCACATCAATCTTTATCAATCCGAACTTTCTAACTCCACAAGCGACCATCACGTCTCAAAGATCAATTGCCTAAGATCAATTTATGACCTCGCGTCTGATCGTTGTCCAGACAAAACTCATATGCATTCAATCACACTGGCCCTTAGTCCAAACGTTCACCATTCACTTTCTTGCGAACCTTTTCTCATTCATATCACCACTCAGGACCATCAATTAAAGTCGATAACTAAAACCATTAGAATACAACACAAGTTCAAATTTATACTCAAGTACATATCCATAATTCAAACCTATCCTTTTCTCGCGACTGCTTAAAACCAAATTACAACCGGAACATCAGACCGCAGACACTGCGCTATCCTTTAGCGAGGTCGATTCAGGTTGCCCTGTAGAGCCTTCCCTCGCAGTTGTCCTCCTTGCTGCCGGGGCGTTTGCGCTCTCATTGGTCTTTGCGAGCAATCCCTCACTTGGTGGCCAAGCTGACCACAACTAAAGCAAGCTCCCGTCCTAAAAGGGCACGGTGCTGTGCCATGCTTCTGATTACAGATTCGGCATACACCATTGGGGTGGTACGCCGGCTTCCTCACAGCGTTCCTTCGATTGGGCGGAATGGGATGCTTTCCTCCTATCATTGGCCTTTTCCCAAACCGAAGATCATTCCTAGCAGAGGCCTTCCCACCACGTGCTAACATTACCTTGTAGTTGGTAAACAGCCAGCGTCACCTTATTCTCTTCTGAGCATCTCAGCAAGGCAAAGGCCTTCTCCAATTCCTTGATCCATGAGGTTGCAGCCTCTGGATCACCTGCTCCCGAAAACTTCGGCGGCTCAAGCTTCAGAAACTGTTCCACCAACTTAAGCATCGGCTGTCCACCATTCCTATTTCCAGCCAACAGGTCTTCATACGGAGCGGCGGCAGCAGTAGCAACTTGGTTCCTCACTTGTTGCCCCACGATATCTCATAAGGCTTCTAATGCCTGCAGAATCCCACCCACTCTGGGATCCTTCTGAGCTGCTCTTCTTCTAGGCGCTCTCGAAATACGGTTGCTCATCCTGTAGGACCTTAAGGGCTCCTGCTCACCCAAAGCAACACGCAATGAGAACTCAGGACCACAACAGCCGAAAAGCCAAATAATAATCACTTGCACGGGGTTTTAATCCTACTAAATATCCCAAAACCCAGCGCACCTTATCACTCTATGCCATGACCAAGCGGATCAGGCTGACCTTGCTTTGATACCACAAAATGGGGATGTCACGCCCTGACTCTTGGGCACGCAACAACCCTGTCAAACATCTCAGGTCAAATGACGACATCTCAGGCATGTCGTCGACCCATTCATTTTATCTTGCAATTAAGCGCACGCGAAACGACAACAACCCAGACAGAAATAATAATATGGATAGAAAAGCAGGAAGTCACAACAACTAACATCAGCAGGCTCAGCAAAAAATTTCTTTCATTACTAGATATTCATTAACCCTAAGGAAGCTACAGAATCTACAGGCCCATCTTCAGGGCTGCTCCCTATAACAGTAAAAAAGATACTGGGTCAAGACAGGGTTAACCCTATGCCAAAAGCTCCATCAAAATGGGGCTCCTCCACTATGCCCACTCAGACCGAACTAGTCTGCTCCCATTGCTAAGGGCCTGAAAATATTTAACAACAACGGGTGAGATACAAAATATCTCTATGAGTCAACGCCTAAGTCCGACTAGGGCATTGATTCACTCAGGCGATCTAAAAAGGCAGAATAGAGCGATAGCAGATCAACCATCACTCACACGCAAACTTACCCCGCCTTGGCCCACACAATACAGTAATATCACAAGGCATTCAAACCACACAGACCAGGGCATGCAACCAGAACACTTATCACAGTCTCTCATGCACAATGCAACACGCATGTTTCGATTATTAAAGGCCACTCGGCCACAGCACACTAGGCAGTTAGTGCGCAGCACATTAGGCAATTGGTGCTCTTCCGGCATGACCAGGCGTCGTCTCGCTCCATCTGGCACGGCAACCGATAAGCCGTGTGATTCCGATTGATACGGCACAGACATATCAGGTATTCCTGTAAGGAGCGTCGGTCCGACACCAGCCGCGATCGACATCCAACCAGCCTAGCTACACAGACTGTCGTGCATCCGATAAGTCGTGTGATTCCGATCGACACAGCACGAATATATCAGGCATTCCATCATATGACCACACAAGCACACCAGGCAACCAGCCAGTTTATATCTTTGCATTTAGTCTGATGTAATCACAATCATGGTCGTGTTCAAAATCCGGCTCGAAGCCATTTTTCATGCTCAAAAGACGCAGTTGAAAAGTCATACTAATAGTCGTTCACCAACATTAACATGAGTGATTACCCCGCATAAAAGCAATCAAGGCACTCAGCAGTCAACCAATCAGCACCCAAAATCACTCGAGAGTAATAATTAATTAACAAATAATTAATTAACTAGGCCACGATTAATTATCCTAATTGCAATTAGTTAACCAAATTAATTAATTCCATCTTAATTAATTAACCCAGCTTTAATTAATTAATCTACCTCGATTAATCATCTCGGGTGTAGTTAATTAAGTTCATCTCAGTTAATTAGCCTGACAAATAATCCATCCACTCGGCTCCAGCTAATTAACCCGCTCACGATCCAAGTCACTACAGTCAACCATAAAGTAACTACAGTTTACTTTATCTAACCAGAGTTAACTAAACTAACTGTGGTCATTTAACCTAACTAGGGTTACTAACCTAACTCGACCACAGTTAACTAATTAAACCGTTATTAACCAAGTTAACCTAATCCTAAGGGTAATTAACGACCTAATCAGAGATTAGGGGTTAACCCACCAACAAACAACCGGCGGCGACGCGGCAGCGGACGGAGGTGACGCGACGGCGAAGGGCGGCGAACACAACGACACGACGGCGTGCGGCTGAGGGCGGGCTAAACGAGGCTCGCGGGGCTACTGGTCGCGGGTCCACGGCGGGCTACGGCGGCCTCTGGTGGCGCGGCAACGGTGGCTAGACGCGGCTGAGCTCGGTGACAAGGGACGAGCTCAGATGCGAAAGGGTAATTCTACGACGCGACTAAACCAGTTGATTTCTCTGACCAACACTACAGATCAAATAAAATTGCGTCCAATAATTGTCCCTTAAACCATAAAAATTCACTTTTATATATTTTGCAAATCTTGAAATTTCAGGACGTCACACCACATCCCCTTCTTGTTCATCTTCTTCGGCCGCTCCTCTCCTCCTCCTCCTCCTCCTCCTCCTCCTCCTCCTCCTCCGCTGCCGCCGTCCATCGCCTCGGATCTTCGATTGGCCTATCCCCGCCATGGCCAGGCGAGGCTCGACCTCGCCGGCTGAGGAAGGGGAGGGGTTAGGGAAAAGAAAAATAAAAATAAAGAAAAAAAATAAAAAATCATAAAAAAATACTAAAATATTCGATCGCCGGCCGACCGGCGTCCATGTCAGCACCGGCCTGCCAAAATTCGCCGGATGGACTAAAATGACACAATTGCAAAATTTTTAGGACTGAATAGCAAAAAAAAAAAGATTTAGGACTGAATTGGTACAATTGCAATAGGTTTAGAACTTTTTTGATAATTTTCTCGAGAAATTGTGTCCCTTCTGGTGCATTCAGCTCAAAAAATTTATTTCACTCTTAAGGTGAACTCACACCAAGGCTTTCCTACGTCGTCGAATAGGGGAAAAAGAGAGGAAATTTTAAGATTGATTTTGCGGACAATATATCGGACAGAATCAGTTGAAGCATAGATTAAGTGTAGCCATGTATGGAGATGATGGAAATTTAGGATGGGTGTTCTATCCCACAACATCGGCCTTTACTCTCACCATTCAAAAGCTATTAAACCGATCCCTTAAGGATCTCTAGCCTCGTAAAACTTTCTTATCCACAAAACCCCCTCAAAGTGAAAAGTGAAGAGCATACTCGTGGAACAGCTCATCTTATTGAACGAGAACCAAAATTCTTGACCCTTAGGGCGCAAATGACAAGCATTTTCTTCCTGAGCTCTATTTCTAGCCAGAAATACAATTTTCTATTTCTATTCCCTAGACGAATTTCTGAGCAGAGACACGCTTTTAATAATGACACAAAATTTTTGTTCTCGAAACAGAAATTCGCTTGATAACAGCATAAAATTTCTACTGTTTGGCGATCGGCAACAGGGATGCAAGAGAGGCGATTGGCAGCTAGAGAATGGCAGCCGGCGGCAGGGACTCGAGAGAGGTGACCGGTGGCCGGCGGATGGCCAATGGCAGACAGCGACCGACGACTGGTGGCAGAGACACGAGAGCGGCGACTGACTGATGGCAAATGGCAACCAGTGGCATGGACGCGACAGAGACGATTGGCAACGAACGACAACGGATGGATGGCGTCTAACCAACGCCCAGCGGATGGAAAACAGAAGCCGGTGGTAGGGACGCGAGAGAGACGACTGGTGGCGATCGGCGGATGGTGTCTAGCTGGCGGCCAGCGGATGGCGACCGGCAGCTGTAGATAGCGACCGTCGACAGGGACGTGAGAAAGAGGGAGACCGCACGCGCGAGAGAGAGAGGGAGTGAGTAATGAAAAGAATTCTTATTTCTATTTCTATTTCAAAAATAGAAAAGTAGAAAATTTATACTTTTCATTTTTGTTCCAAACCTATTTCTGGGCAAAAAAAATGTGTCTTGGAAATAGAAACAATGAAATTGCGTTACCAAACGGATTTCTATTCTAAACATATTTCCCGAAACAGAGAAACAGAACTGCGCCCTTAATGCCATGGGGCCTTGAGGAGGGAAGAGAGTGTTTAGAAGAGCACCGAGAGAAATGTACATGGAAACCGAATCTTTCCAACTCTTACCTTCATTCAGAGTTCACCTCGTCTTCTATAATAGAGGAGAGGCGAGGGCATAACAAACTTTCATCGATATCTAGAGCCACTCACTCTCATAGGATCGAAAGTGTCGAGAAATAGTGAGATCCATCCGTAAAAGCAACACCCGGCACTCGTGTAATTTTTATTTTTTTTGTCACTGTGATCGACTATAAACGCCCAATGATTATCGAAACTCCTCATGATTTTTAGAAAGTGATTAAATTGACGGGTTGGTTCTGGTTCCTACCCACTAACAGTCGATCAATCCATGTCGCAGGTTAATCAAATCCTTCCTTCCTTTGCATGAACGAATAAAGTAAAAACTGGAACTCCAACTCACCGAATTCGGTTGGAATCACAACAAAGAGTGACCAAAAGAAGGACAAGAAAGAGCTGCACTCCAACCAAAACCGAACCAAAATCTCCAAAATCATCATCTAAACAGCACCATCCCTTCTGCAATTAAATAAAAAAAAAAACAGAGGCGCTCAACCTGATATATCTTGCATCACTTTGTTCATTTTCCTGTGTACGAGAAGACAACAATCATGGACAATATCATGATCCTCCTCTTCCTCTTCTTACCTTCGACATGTCTCTCTCTCTCTCTCTCCCCCACAGACTCTAAGTAAACTCAAGAAAAAGCTAAAACGCTCTGTTTTTCTGATAGATATTGTGTGGGGACATGAACAGTAATTGCCAAGCATATTAAGTTTGTGGATGGATTTTGTAGACTTTGTATCTTCTCGTGTGTATGCAATCTGAATGTCTCTTTTAAAACTCTGCAAATCTATGGATGGAATTTCATTACCCAGATGGTATTTTGTTCAATTTATGATCTACCAAGAGAAGAAATTGTTCATAAAACAAATGGAGTTGTCCCATTCTCTGTTTCTAATTTCCTTTTTCTTTTTTTGTTTGTTTGTTTTGGTTTGTTGCTCTGCAGCTGGTGCTGCCGTGGGAATCTGTTATGGCCGCGTCGCGAACAACCTCCCCCTGCCGTCCTCCGCCGTCGAACTCCTCAAGTCCAACCAAATCTCAAACGTCCGCCTCTTCAACACCGAGCCGGCGACTCTCCGTTCCTTCTACGGAGCGGGGATCAATCTCATGATCGGCGTCCCCAACGAGGACCTCCCTGCCCTCTCCTCCGGAACCGCAGCCACCGCCATCCAGTGGCTCCAATCCAATATCTTCGCTCACGTCCCACCGAATCAAGTCCGGTACATCGCCGTCGGCAACGAGGTCTTCCTCAAGGACCCCTACTTCACTCCCCACGTCGTACCTTCGATCATCAACCTCCACAGCGCTCTCCGAACCTTAGGCCTCTCGGAGAGCATCAAGCTGTCGTCCCCGCAGGCGGCTTCCGTGATCGTCAACACTTACCCTCCCTCGTCGGCGACGTTCGATCCCAGCCTGCAATCGGCCATCGTCCCGCTCCTGCAGTTCCTGCACGACACCGGATCGCCTTTCATGGCGAACGTGTACCCGTACATCAGCTACGTAAGCGAGGCAAGGCACATGTCGCCGGACTACGCGCTGTTCAGGGGAGGAGGGGAGCCGGTCCGCGACGGCGCACTGATCTACGACAACCTGTTTGACGCGAGCGTGGACGCCTTCGTGTGGGCGATGGAGAGGGAAGGGTTCGGAGGGGTGGCGGTGGTGGTGGTGGAGACGGGGTGGCCGACGGCGGGAGGGGAGGCGGCGAGCGCTGCAAACGCGCTGGCGTTCAACGGGAACGTGGTGAGGCGGGCGGCGAGGGATGCGGGGACGCCGAAGAGGCCCGGCGTGGGCGTGGAGGTTTATCTGTTCGGACTGTATGATGAGAACGAGAAGGTCGGCGAAGAGTATGAGAGGCATTTTGGGATCTTTGGGCTTAATGGCGCCAAGGCCTATAATTTGAGGTTCAATTGAGTTTGATTTTTTTTCATTCTTTTTTTTCTTC
Source organism: Lenwebbia sp. NSW1173648 (assembly GCA_029784005.1). Lineage (NCBI taxonomy): Eukaryota > Viridiplantae > Streptophyta > Magnoliopsida > Myrtales > Myrtaceae > Lenwebbia > Lenwebbia sp. NSW1173648. The sequence continues at coordinate 8,709,965 of JARCGZ010000011.1, forward strand.
CATGATATTGCAAAGAAGACGGTTGATGACTAAAATTAAATTTATGTTTGTTGGAAAAAAGAAAAGAAAAGGAATACCTTTTCTTTTTAAGGGGATCGAACCAGAGATTGAGGTTTTATTCACCCAGCAAACCAACCGAATTCAAGTGATGCAATCCAATCCAGAATGGATGATCAACCTGAAAATGCAACGTAGATGGGAACGGTCAATTGGGATTGTCACACCATTGACCACATGCATTCTGAGCTGCACCTGGTTTGTCTGAACCGCATTTCTTAAGCATAAGAGCGAACTTGCTAGGTTGTTGGTGAGATCGTTAATAGAGAGTCCAAGTCCGAATCCGTTAACATATCCAGTTAGACCCATCTTCACTCAAAATATATACTTAAGCAGATGAGTTATGGGCTAACTATAATATATTAACTGCTCTACACCGCACCAATTCTCCTACGTAGGATTTTTCTAACACAATTCACACGTGCATTTCAATTTGCAACGCAATTCACCCATGACTGTGAGTAAAAGACGGACCCGAACCTCGAAAAGAGCCCACATCTTTGGAAACTACGGATTCAGAGGCTGTGTGTGTTGCTGGTTCGCGTTGCAGATTATGTGATTCCTCCATTCGCTACGTCCGAACACTCGAAATCACTTTTGTCTTGTCCAAATCGACCATAGCAACAGGGGAGCAATCAACAGGTCCTAGAATGATATTGACTTGCAGTTTGCTGTTCAACATTTGGGTGGTATCGACTTACATAAAAATGGTACTGCGCTCAGCACGGAGACGGGGAGCAGAGGCGACGACAGAGAGATGGCTGATGGTGCTTCTCGTGATCTCACAACCCTTCTTTCTTCAGAGAACAGAGACTTCCTCGTCCGGAACAACTCTACACCAGGTATCGTTACGAACAATTGAACATAGATATCTTAACTGTACAGCTTTAGTTGGTCCTGAAGAACCTGCCCTCGGAGAAGCCGGAAGAATTATTATTGATTTTCCTACTACGCTTATCTGGTCTGGTGGCCGTAGAGACACCGCGGAAACCTGTGCTTATTTGCAATGAAACTCAGCTGATCTGGGAATGACTTTGGTTAGATTTCAGAATGAAAAACTGACATATTGTTTGATTTCGAACAACGGAATCAAGGTTACTTTCGCTCGCTCTCTTTTCAAAACGACCTAACAAGTGTGTCTTGATGGGTAAGTAACTTGGCAGGTTCCTGTATCTGAGCTTGAAGGAAGAACCGTTGGACTGTACTTTCATATGTTCACGAACTAATGTCGTGCGTAGAATTCACTCCCAAACTCGTACATGTTTACGAGAAGCTCAAAGAAAGAGGAGAGAAGTTTGAGATTGTCGTGATTCCTCTGGACTCCGAACGAGGATTCAAGACCATGCCTTGGGCAGCCTTGCCTGTTCATGTCGAAAGCTGTCACAGGCTTGCTCGGCGGACTAGCTATGATCGGACCGGATGGGAAAACCTTCCATCCGAACGTCGAGGCCTACCCCTTTACGGCCGAGAAGCGCGCCGAAGTCGCTGAGATCACTAGGGCAAAAGACGGAGGGTAGACGATCGAGTTGGTTCTAGTTTTGGAGGAACGAGATTTCGTGATCAACCGAGAAGGCTCAAAGGTAGCCCGTTTGTTCGTTCTACATGAAACAAACTTCGATGGTCTAATCACACGGGCAAGTAGTTTTACTAATGACCGTCTTGTTATTCAATTTGGTCCTGCGCTAGATCCCGGTCTCCGACTTGGTGGGGAAGAACATCGTACTCTATTTCTCGGCACACTGGTGACTGCCGTGCCGCGCCTTCTTGCCAAAGCTTCTCGAAGCATACGAGGAGATCAAGGCAAGGCACGAACCTTACGAGGTCATTCTCATCTCCGGCGATCGCGACCAAGCATCCTTCATCGGTCGGTTACTTCGCAAGCATGCCTTGGTTAGCTCTCCCGTTCGGTGACCCGAGAAAGGACTTCCTCCATGAGAAATTCAGGATCAAAGGCATTCCTGCTGCGGTAGCTCTCGATTCCGGCAGCCAGACGGTCACTAAAGAGGTGCGGAAGCTCATAACTGCTCACAGGCCGGCAGCTTATCCCTTCACGGAAGAGCATTTGAAACTTTTGGAGAGTTAGAGAATTGTGATGAAAGAGAGAGAAGGGTAAAATTCTTTATATTCCAGAATGAAGAATACAACACCCAGGCGAGAATACAAATACACTTAATACAATTAATGGAAGCTACAATTAACATGATTCTAAATAGTAATCCTGTTAGATTCTAACATGGAGGAGCGACTCGAGGAGATGGCAAAAGGATGGCCAGAGAAGGTAAGGCATGAACTTCGCGGCGAACATGAGCGTTTACGGGGACTCGGAGAAGCGGATACGGGTGCAATGGGTGTAGGGGGAGGTGGGGCACGGTCGGTCGTTTTCCGGTGAGCACTGCAACTTCGACCTCCACCCAAGCTGCTGCCTGAAGGAAGATGAAGGGTCGATCGGAGAGACCAAGAATCTGCGACGGGAGATGTCTGTCGCAAAGATTCAGACATGAAATAAGATTCTGCTGACTGAAGTAAGAAGATGAAAATTAATTTTCCGACCCGTTCCGGTTCAGATTGAGTCGCAAAGAGCGGGCTCGAATCTCCACAATTGCTTTGCTGTGTGTCTCAATGCACTATACAGAATTCGCATCTCTTGTTCATCCATGATCATGAACTGTACTTCCTACCATGTACATAAATGAGGATTCCTGTTATAGTAATCCCGCATCTTTGCTCAAATAATCACTCATGATTTCCCCCGGATTCTCTCTTTTTTCCCAATCATCTGACTTCGTTCTTATTCTGATGATAGATTGGCCATAGTATCAATGCCCAAGACAAATAGCTTGCTTCAAGTTTGCGTGACATTATGTATGATATAAGATGCAATTAAAGCTTGAGCAGGAGAAGAAAATCCAATGCAAGATAAATGTGCAGCGAAAAGGAACGACTAATTTTACTATGAAATTGATACAGATACAACAAGCGTTCAAGACGAGAAAATCTCGACGAGGATGTTACTGTAACAATTACAGGAAACTAACTGCCATCGAGTATGCCTTCTGATTCTCTCTATACCTCTATTTTTACGGCCTTGATATCCTTTAACACTGTCGAGAGTTTCGATAAATATGTTATACATGTGATGGGAGCTTCGGCTTTTTTTGCTTGCAGAGTTTGAGCAGGCTACCATTACCTATCTACCGAAGCAACGAAAGTCTCAGCAACTGCTATGATGTAAACACATTACAATCTATCGTCTTTTCTTCATTCACATCCCAATGTGGGGCACTGTGTAGTATACCTTCAGAGCAGGATTCTCTTCTCGGGCATAGTTGCGCCAACTGATGAACCATCAGGTCATCAAATCCATGCCTTTCATAGCTTGTAAAAGCACCCAATGCTCCAAGAAACCCTTCATGTCGCAGAAACATTGCTTGGGCCTCGCCTTTTGACCTGTAAAATAGGTGTATAATCCTTCAGAGTTTTGGCAGAAGATGCTGGGCCACCCAAAAGCTAAAAGAACGAGAGATAGTAAAACACATTCCAGACCGTTCGACAACTTGACTTCAAGTGCTAGGAAGAAAAATGGGAAAGAGACTTGACAGTTTTTAAGTCATCAAAAAAGAGTGAACACAAGCGCACACGAACATAAAGCTAACAATTTGCCATGCAAGGTAAACTTACTCTCTGCACAGAACCTATAGAATACGACAGCCAAAATCTAAAATCTAAACCGAGTTTGTATTCTAAAATCAGTATCAAAGATTACAAAGTACATGGCCAAATTGAAGAAAAAGGACAGTTTTTGAGATTACCAATAATGAACTGCGACAGAGATAGTATCCATGGTATAAGCATGGCCCCGGATGAAGAAACCTCCAAAGAATATCCGCTTGAGCCCATATCGAAGTGCATTTAAGTAGGCGATCTGAGGAGTGAGAACGAAATAGAACGTTAGAGCATTCATTTGATAATTCTCACATCTTTCCTATGACCGCCATCACTGACCCAGTTTCCTATGGTTTACCATCCCATGATCTTACAAATAGAACATGACTAGTAAAACTCTTACAGAATATCATGATGAAGTTCACTTATTTAATAAAAGGTTTTATAAAAGTTGAACACACTCTTTACCAACCTCAACAATCGAACTCAATATTACAACCCAAGATAAAAAGAGGATAAGATCATTCAATAGAGGATAGAAATAAGAGAGCCATAAGCACTGATACAGCCTCCCAGGTCTAACCAAATTACTAAAAAAACATGGAAACAAATCAAATCATCCAAACAGCCAGCCTCCAGGATGGGCCCTAAATGACGGTCAATTCTGTAGAATCAGCATATGCAAAGTTGTTGCAATCTTCAATTTCCGATTTTTGTAAGCCACTTTGATCACTACAGCTCCTAGAGAAGACCAACACTATTGCCAGAACTATTTCTTTGCTAGAAATAATAATGACAATTTTAGAAAAAAGCACCAGCGGTACAAGAACAACTAGATGCAATCAAGATTATTGGAACATACCTGCCCAATATTATTAGAAATCATTCTCAAAAGAGACCGTGAAATATCTTCAGGTTTGTAATCTTCAAGTTCTTTATCGACTGAAATTGCTTTACCAAAGCTAGAAGCAATATTTGTTGATGAGAGACCAATCTGTGATCATGGAGAAAAGAAGAAATAAAAAAGATGTGCTTAAGTCATTTATCGTTAGATGGAAAGTAGTAAGCTAGAAGTTCTCAGTGAAATTAGCAACAGAAAATGTCAAAGCACATTAAATGTGCATTGAAAAATATGAAAGTTTCCTACATGAATAGTTTCATATTTCTAGAAGTTTCACGGACATTCTTATTATTTTTAACTACCTTGACCAGTGCTCTAACAAAGACTCCTTGATATATAAGAACCTAAGTTACATGTACGGTCCTAGGATAAGATGCTAATTTCTTCTAACTTCACAATCATGCAGAAAGACCTGTTTAAGAAGTACCTTTGTATAATCCGTTCCTCCATAGATGTCCCCAACAAGCATGTCTATGACTCTGTTATTTCCAACGCGACTCAACTCAAGCAACTCATCAAAACTGTAGAAAAGGACAGGTTCACCTTATTCGGATGAAATAAATTCAAGAATAAAAATCAGATTAATTTGAGCAGGTGAAGAGAAACACCTCTGGCATTTTGTTAGAAGTCTTCCCAACCCCCAAAAGGTGCCTCCACCAACACTTGTCCCACTAACTCGCTCAAATTTTCCATCCCCATCCACCTGCAAATCACAAAAGGGAAGAGTTTTGTATGATGAGAATAGTTCAAAATAGTTGTAGAAGAAGAAGAAAAAGATAGTTTCGAAAAACATGATTAACCTTGATCATGCTGACACCTGATCCAATATTAACGAGGAGATAGGGGTACAAATCTTTATGATCAATCTGTACAAATTCTTTCTGGCCATCCATATAGATAAAGGCTTCACGCTGGACTGCCTGTCAAAACCATTCGCAATTGACGTTGAGATGTCACTCCAAATAAGGCCACAGAGAGAAATATTTTTTGGTTATGCAGTATGATGTGGTTGTTTGTCCACCTAAATATGACATGTGTAAACAGAAACAGAAATTTCAAAACATTATGGACAGAGAATCAAGCTATATTCATTATATAATCAATATCCACAATTTAAATGCTTTGACGCCAACTCATTTCCCTGATCTAATTGCAGGAAGGCCAACTCAAGAAACAAGGTCGGTTTAACTGTCAGAGGATGCTCTCAACCAGCCAAAATCTCCTGATGAAGATTCTTGATGTGACAAAAGGATAGCTTCTGAAGAGTAAAAAGAAAGGCCATCTCCAAATCATTGGACTTTCATGGTCTGATCAATTGCATTTTATGAAAGTAGCACCACGTTTTAGATATCGAGCTTTCTATACTCATGATGTTCAATTGGCACTTCTCCCAGTGTAGATGTTCTTACTATCCACACAAACTTGCATATGGCAATCTCCATATTCACAGAATGTGGAAGGACAGGCCTCTCATCTTCCCCCTTATTCGTAAGAGTTTAATACTTGAAGAGGAAATAGATGGAATGACACTACCTCAATCTGTACAAGCATATATTTAGCATGAATAAAGTATCTCGACTTCTAGTAGACTTTTAGACCGGAATAACGAGCACTATAATAAGCCTCTAAATGAGAGACATTAAGCTTCAAAGACGTCATATATTCATGGGAAAGAGGGAAGGCGTTTGGATGGGTACCATTTAATAAACAGCCAACTCACAGATTTGCTTTCCCAATCTTACCTTTAGCAGAAAGTTTGCTCCCGCGACAAGGCAGTCCATTTCGTCTTCCTTATCAAGTAAAATCCCAAGCTTCTCTTTGAAAAGATCCGTAAACTTGAATGCCCCACCTCCTGTGGCCTTCTCACAAGAACCCAGTAGTCAAGAACTTTTCAAGTAATAATCAACAAATTTCCTTGTTGTGGGTGGAAAATAATCTAAAGTTATGTTTCTTAATTGTCTTCATCAGTAACTCCGTCCTAGATGCAATCACATTGAAGACATAACATAAAGAATCACTAGACGAGTTATTCTTGATTAAAGATTGTGATCCAAGACATGATTTTCCCAATCAATGCGCAGATGCAAAATATCCAACGACCAATTCTAGTTCCATCTTTGATAAATACCTTGATAATGATCTTGTTCTTGGAAGGAACCTCATGATGCTGGCCTGCAGTCATCTTTATCCATAAGAAACGGATTGAAGTTAAGACTTACTAGATAAACACTACTTTTTGTACAAAGTTGTGCCCCTGGTAGCACTGGTATACACGCCGGTTGCATGATGCCAGGCCAGCACCTAATTCAAAATGTCACGGGTTTAAGACCCAAAATTGGTGGAGTGGGCTCCTCAATTTCGACTTTTAAGAGAAACTTAGGACATGTTTAGAGAGCTCTAACATCGTGAAAAGCAGTGGAGCACACCGCAGTACATAGACGTAACAAGAATACCTCCGACATGCAGCTGTTTTGACTGGATAAACTCTATGCAATCATTGATTTTGCTGGTTTCGAACTTTGCAAAGTGAAGCCTTCCTTCGGAAAGAGGGTGATTGCTCTCGCCGTTGGAGACCCCTAGGCTCTCCTTGGAAGACCAAATTTTATTATCTTCCGGCAACCAATCACCGTTTCTTGAATAATACACCAACTTGATTAGAGATCCTGCAGCACCTTAGTCACGTTACTCATGATACCGTTGAACCAACGGAAATTCACCCCTCACCCCAAGAAAGGAAAGAGGAAGAAGAATCCTCTGTGTTGCAAGAGCAAGAAAGATGATCAAGAACACACTAACGCCAGTGCAAGCTAAACAAAAAAAAAGCTGGGAAAATGCACGCCGAGGCTCCACGACTAAACGAAACGATCAATCCCCGCTTCCACGTGCAAAACAATTCGACAGCCCAAGCGGAGATCGCTCCACTGCGCTCCCTCCAGAAAGTCCGGAACGATACGCAAGCCGAAAACAGCAAAAAAATCCTAACCGATATTGGAAAGTTTTGAGATGCTACCTCCGATGTCAATGGTCAGATGAGGCATTGGACTGGGAGATTCGGCCTGCAGCATGGTGATGGAGGCTTCGTCGGGCAGGAGCGCTCGATCGGCGACGTCCTTGAGATCCATCTCAGGAATTTCGATTCGATCCCCCCACCCCCACCTTCTTCTTATTGGAAACCGAGAGACCAATCAACACACCTCCACCTACCCCATCACTAACTTGCAAGCATTTATATCGTGCTTCGATGGTTCCGTCTGTCAGAGGCGAAGGAGAGAGATAGAAGAGAAGACAGAAGAGACAGAGAGAGAGAGAGAGAGGATAAATTATTGTAGCGCGATGTGAAATTGACTAATCCGAAAAGTCTCTCGTTCCCAACGGAAAATAGAGCGCGTGCAGCTCTCCACCTGCCCAAAAGCTTTAACCAGCTCTGAGGCGCAGTTGTGAATTGGAGAAAGCGATTCCCGCCCTATGCTTTAGCTTATGTCCATTTATACGTGACAATTGAACCGCTAGATCCGTTAAATCGGTGTGTCGAGTCGGATTTAGGTCTGTTATAAATGGTCCAATTTAAATATACTCGTTTAACTCATTTTTTGCATTGACCCATACTCGATCCATAATACTTATATAATTTCATATCTTAATTTAATCTAAGAAAGTTTATACCCAACTGAGATGAGAGTGCGAAGTAGGTGAATGCGAGATCGAGTGAGGGCGGGAGAGAATGAAGAGAGAGTAACAGAGGTGGATTAAGTCTAACTTCTATAAGTTATAAACCCATTTATCAACCATATTATGTTTAAATTTATTTATGACACATTTATTAAATATAATTAATCCATAGAACAACTTCTTAGCACATCATATATTTGATTAAGAATTGGGTTTAAAACACATTTTGACAAGTTTACCGACGACATGACATTAGTTAACTAGATCAGCGATTGTTAAACACCGCGTGCCCTAATAAGGAGGGCGGGAATTCTTGTTCTCGAACTTCCATTTTTCACCGTGAATATTTCTAATTTTGGTGCCCATGCGTCATCATAGATGCGATCTTTGGGTTTCGCTTCCCCACCATGTGTTCCGGCACGAGCAAGGTCATACAACGAGGCGAGAATGTTATCTCCATTTTCGGCTTTAACGAAAAGCCAAGCGATGCTCCCATTGGAATACACGTCGCATCGCACGACTAGGTCAGCTTCGAGAACAAATCTGATCGGATAGCGATACCAAATACTCTTGCGCCTACATGTACCCGCAGGCGAATAAACACGCGACGGTTCACCCGAGTAGGTAATCACCTCGGCTTGCACTCTGTAAAGCGATATATTTCCCTTTTTTCCCATCGATAATTTTATATCTCTCGAGATCACCTAACTTGGCCGATTATATCTATGGAGTGCGATTGTCTTGAGGCTTAATTATGTAAAATTCGCTTGGAACTTGATTTGATAGGTTCAGTTGTCAAAACAGAGAGAGCCCACCTCACTACATCGCTGACTCGTGCTATTGGGTTTGACCTGGACTTTGGACTGGAACGGAGTGCGGGTGCAAGAGCAAACTAAAGTTGACCGACCGTGAATTTGAATTCTCTCTCTTCCAGACCTAAAATCGACGAGCATAAACAACTCTCGGTCTCGGCGCAGCAACTCTGACCAGTGACCATTATCTTTGCCTTCGCTTCACGCGCGAACAGCCACCTAACCCTCACCGTCCCTAAACGAGTGAAAGCCCGTGACGACGTTTGTTTCGTATGTTATATCGTTAAAATAATGAAAAGAAAAGGAAAAAAAAAAAGGCAATTAGGTCTATCTTTCGAGAATTACGTTCTCCGTCCCGCTCCATCATCATCGACAAAGTATAAGATATCACGGGACTTAAGATTTGAGAATATATTTTTCGAAAGATCGATCGATCATATATCGGTTTGAAAAATTAATTAGCTAAAAATATTTTCATTATCGATAGCCATTTACATATCTAATCATTTTCACAAATAATATTATATTTCTGCTAAGTGGATGGACATGGTTGGCTGGATTGACGGATGACGTGGTCCTCGCGTTACCGAAACGACTAAGGGCCTGTTTGGTAACGTTTCTGTTCCTCTGTTTCTGTTCTCCGGAACAAAAGGATCAGAAACATGTTTGGTAACGCAAATGATTATGATTCTGATTCTGCTCCCGGGAATAGTTTTGGACCAAAAATAAGAAACAAAAAAAAAGTTGTTTCTCCAAAAAAGAGAACGCTTTTGAGAATCACAAAAAACAACAAAGTCTCAGTTCTTTTAAAAAGATTAAGTCCACGTGAACTTCTGAACTTTAAAAAAAATTAAAATTAGATTTGAAAATTTACTAACTACTAATTTTTTAAACAATTTTTTTAAAATTAAATTTGAAAATAAGCTTCAAAAATTTAACAAAAAATTTTAAAAATTTTAAAAAGGGGGGGGGGAATTAAAAATATAAAAAAAAATTCAAAAAAAATGCAAAATAAAAAATAAAAAAATTCAAAAAAGGGCGGGAAATTAAAAATATGTAATTTTTTTAATTTAAAATTAAAAAAGATTTTAAAAAGATTTTAAAAAAATATTAAATATTTTAAAAAAAGAATTCTCTCCACTTAGTTGTTTTCGGGAATAAAAATTTTATGCAGTTACCAAACGCGTTTATGTTCGGGAACAGAAATTTTGTGCAGTTACCAAACGCGTTCTGATTCTCTAAAAATATCTAGGGAACAGAATCAGAAAATATGATTTTAATCAGAATTACTTTAGAGGAACAGAAACGTTACCAAATAGGCCTTAAGTATCTGTTCATATGTCAAAGCTGCACTAGTCAATGAGGCTTCCAATTCACAAAAATAAAATAAAATAAAATAAAATAAAAATGAGGCTTCCAGAAAATGGCAAAAATAAAAAAGAATAATAAAAAAGAGAAATCGGGCTTCTCCGAAAGGCTTCGGGCCGATTCGGTTCGAACGGAATGGGTTTCTCTTCTCTCTCTCTTCCCCCCAATCCAAACCATATCTAGTTGGGCCAACGAACATAACACAGTCGAGCCTTGTGATCACTTTATTCGGTTGCTCTCTACGATCGCCAAGAGTTTTACAGGAACAACAGCTCTGATGAGCGATGGCGGATCGTGGTAAATGCGAGGGAAGCGCGCCGATCACGAGCAATGCCCGATAGCAGGGGAAGCCATTGACGGCTACGACGATGCAAGCGGCGGAACGTGTTCGTCGAGCTGGAGAGAGGCAGCGAGAGGGAGTTCCCGGCGAAGAATCGCGCGCGTCTTTCGATGTGAGTGAGAGTCTACATATGATGGAAAAACGCTTCTCTGCTTGTCCGTCTCTCGTGAATTCCCGCAAATTCTAATTCTATCAGGCATCTTCAGTTCGGATTATCTGTTTAGTGAGGGCGAGCGTTTCGTTTCAGTTAATACTTGTTATTCCATCGTCGAGTTTAGATTGAAGTGATGCGACGCGAGCTCGATGAAGTGGAAACGGACTGGAGGTGGGAAGACGTTGATTTCGTCATCGGCCATCAGATGTGCGTAATATTCGAGGTTAATGATTTTTGGCAAATACCTGTGAGGACATTGTGTGCTGCGAGTTTAACATTGTATGCACTATGCAGTGTTACTCCTCATGCCTCTATGAGCCCTGGTGACTCCCGGTGCGCGATTTCCTTGTTACGGTTAGCCAGATTTGATGCGCTGGATAGAAAAGTAGATCATTGACCGTGCCTTTGAGTCTTCTCCTCGGTGTGGTATTGTCTCAATCAAGAGAGAAGAAGCCGGAAGGTACTCGTGAGTGAAGTCTTGCCCCATTCTCTTCTGCCTTGTTTTCTTTGTGCTGGTAAAGCCGGACTTAATGTGCTGAATCTAAGAGTAGAACATTCACCGTGCCTTTGATTCTTCTACTCCGCGTGTTATTGTCTCGATCAAGAGAAAAATGGCCGGAAGGCACTCGCTAATGCAGTTGTGCCCCGTTCTGTTCTACCTGCTTGCATCTCAGTCTTTGGAACTTTCTCCCTGACTGCGAGGACTGGCACAAGAGAAGGAGGGATTTCAGTGTTTCCGTGCTCTTGTTTCTTAGCTTTCATTTTGCCTTGGCAGTAGCTTCAGATTCTTCTAGTAAATAGATAACCAGGTCAAAGCATCCTCCCTTGATGTATTTCAATCTCCTGTTGTATTTATTTAGCGCCAAGAAGATACCACCAGCTTAAAACTATGGACTCAGAGGGCCTTTCTTCAGGTGGGGGATTGCGCAAGATGGGTCATCTCTCCCTTCTCCAGATGCCACATTATTCCCTGATGTCACTCCAAGTGGGTCAGCTCATCATTCGTGTCGGGGAACACATGGCATGGGTGATAAAATTGGACATTAGACTTCATGGTACATCTTATGATTGTGGTTTCCGAATTGTCTGGGATGAATTGATATTAAACAGCTGATAGCACAGTAAGTCTGTCGGCAGAGCAGAGGTCAGGGTTCATTAGTATTCAAATGTCTCTAATATATTGTCTTCACTGTAGCTCACGGGTATTCAGAAGGTTTGACTTCAAGCAGTAATTGTTGATATTTCTGTAGTAAGGAAAGCAAAGGAATTGATTGTCCAGTGTAATTTTCTGTTCAGAGGCAGTGATTATCCATTATCTTTATCTAGCAGCCATTTTTGTGCAAATGAAGATTACCATATTCAAAGGACATGCATTGCTGAAGAAAGTGAACTCTGAGAATCTGGCAGGTCTTATAGATTCACCCTGGAGCCGAGAACAAACTTAATCAAAGGAGTAAGATGCTAGTTGCCATATCAGCCATTTATGAAACAGATAAAATAGAGTCTAATTTGATGAGTCTTTTTCTTTAATAGTCTTACGGCATCAATAGAGCTGCTTTTCTCTTTGGGAACAAGTGTAACAGATTTATCTGGTTTAACAGACTGCATACTGATATATTACATGGGGTATGCATGGTGAAAGAAGGAAGTAACTGGTAGTGTTTCCAGCATTGCTATGGTTCCTAAAAGCATATAATCTTTCATCTAAAGACTTTCTTCAATTATCTTATAGAGAGCTAAAGCAGTGTTTTGATGTGTGGGACACAAGGGATGTGCCTGAAAGACGGGAGTTGATAGCCCTTAGTTGCTTAATGTGCTGAAATTGTTGACAAAAATTTGCAGCGGTTGCAGGAGAATTAATCTCACTTGGCTCAATAGACTATGAGACTCGGGATTTAGCTAGGTTACAAAAGCTCTGCAGTTTTCCTTTCAGTATCTATATGTTTTGTGGAATAGTTTTCCATATTTTTTTGATTTTTCAATCCATCTCCAGTATCTGTTATGTCTTATAAATTCCAGCCAGCACTGGAATCTTGTATTAAATACATTCAGAATTACCTACTTGTGCAATCGATCTGTCTTTCCTTTTGCAAATCAGTCCGCGGTTTTTTCCTCGTTTGATTTTGCTAGGATATGAGTATTCTTTTCCGACTTTAAATAGTTGCTGGAAGATAAGCTTCGTCCTTTGCTGCTTTGTACATATGTTTTTGCTAGAGAAGGTGCTCATGGACTATGTTCTTCTTATTGTTTAACGTCCAAAATTCCTAATGAGTATGGATGAACGGTAATATATTCTGTTTGAACCTAGAAATCAGCAGTTTTGCATTTCCTGCATGACAAGACGATATATAATAATCAAGGCTGTCTTGCACTTTAGTATTGGACTTTAGCTAATAGTGCTGCTGGTATACTCCCATACATGGGTCATCAATATAACCATCCTAAAGAAGAATAAACAAGCATTCCCCAAATATACAAACTCTATCTATCTCTCATATTATATCAAGGGGCCAGGAACTCACACCGACCACGCAATTGAATGTGGGATACAATACTGAGGTTAATCTCAGCATGAATCATGATCAGATTGAATCCTGCTTTTTGATGGCTTCCCTATTTGTAAGCAGTCAATTGGCGGAACTGTAGGAGTGCTCAATAACCCAAAAGTCTGCCAGCAAAAGGGATTATAGAGGTGGTACTGTTCTTGCACTGGTTTCAATTGTATAGCTGTGAGAGTCACATCAACGCAAGGTAGGCTATCGCTGCAGGCAAAGTGCACTGGTTTAACTGTGTATGTTCCTCTAATCCTTTCATAAGTAATCCCTGACAATGCCACAGCTGATGATTGATTCTTGCAGGAGCTTTTGTCACAATAAAATTGATCAATAATGATTGGAAACTGAACTTCAGAAACTTGAACATTTGAGAACATTACTCCTTGCACAGATCCTGATCCACCCTGGAGAGTATAAATTCGACATGTTAGAGATAAGCCAGAACTTCAATTTGTATGAGAAAAGTGAATATTCAACAATGCGGTTCTCCTCTAACTTTGATGTATGTAGCCATCTGACAGTGAGTGTAGGTACATCTGTTGGATTTGATCAGATTATTGCTATCTTCCCTTTTCACAGAGTCATTTAACGGTTTGCGATTGAAATGTTCGGTAGATAGCTCAACTGGGAATGGTTTTTATTCGAAACCCCGGATTAAACTAAATCTTGCCCTAACAAGTCTTTGTTCTCTTGGCCATTTGCCCTTTGTTAACTGACTGCTTGGCTTCTAATGCTGTTCGATATATAAGAAGAGCTGGTTGCCAAGCAACTTGAGGTTGCACACCTTTTTCTTTTGTCTTTTTTCTTGTTCCCTTTCTTTACTTACCTAATTGTGGAGAGTTTGAATAAATAAGCATACGGATGTTAATAGTACCTGCCATGTCTTTATTCTCACTCCAGTCATTGTGTTATGTATGTTGACATCTCGGACAGTGATGTTAGAGACGCATGCTTTTGTTTCATCCCGGCCTAGACTTCCAATGCTGATCCCGTGTCCTGGTCCACAATTCACATTGTGTATGTATATATTTGAGCATCCTGTTTGTATTGATATGCAGTCATCTCCTGCACAAAGTATCAGCGCACAAGAGCTTATTTTATGCTGTTAATAAATAATCTCATTATATGTCAAATGTCTAGCCTACATATAATGTCTGCTTTCATATTGGTGGGTTAGTCATGAGTTTTTTCCAGCTCAAAGAATATTCAGGCCTCGGTACCATGTGGTGCTCCGTGGGCTTCCATCCAACAGAAGCAGATAACGTGAAAGCGGCTGGGAGTGGTTGTGCTAGTTGTAATGAGGACAAAAGTAAGTTTGGGTATGCATTATGCAACAGAAAAAGGTGGTGTTTCGTGTGTGGACCTCAAACCCGATATCATCGTATTTCTCACTGGTGATATAGGGAATGACGTGTCAAATAATCGTTCAAGGTACAGGAGAGCATTGAGAATTGGTGGCTGCCATGTGTCGACCAACTAGTGGCTAGATTTTGTTGACGCCACCAGCAGATATATAAGGTTTGGCATGAGGATAAGCTTGTTCTCTGTTACCATGTAAGTTTTCTACTAGCATGTGTGGTACAAGCTATGGCTTCAATTTTTTAAACTGCATTTTTTGTTTTTATCTGTCAATGTCTGGGCTGAGCTGGGGCCCACATCTGGGTCCATAAGATTATAGGAAACACCTAAATTCAACAATACCAACTATTTTCTTATAATAGGAATAGGAAGAGTTTAGCTAGTGGAGAGCCTTTATGGCATTTGCTCTTGAATGTCATGGTTTTGGACTGTGATTTGAAATTGACCCTCCGGTTTTGAAGGGTTACAAAAGATATTTGGCTAAATAATAGCATTATCAATTAGCTTGTCGAAAGGGGGAAAGAAAAGGAAAGGAAAAAAAGTAGTGTAATGTACCACAAGCAAGATCGGAGCTACGAATGAGCACATCTTTGGAGTTTTGGAGGTGAATGCCGTCTGTGTTGGGACTGTCGCCTGGAGATGAGACGCTCATGTCATGAACCAAAACTCCCATGCAATTGTCAAATTTGAGGTGGCACTGGGGGCTGTTTTGGATTGTAATGCCCGTGACCGTCACATTGAAACTCCCATAAAACCTCAGAGCCTGTGCAAAAAACATTATGAACATCTCTAATGAGACAGAAATGCTGGGACTTGGGAAGTTAAGCAGTTGTGAAAGTGGGCCTTACAGTGGGCTTGATGCTTGGCATTTTTGCACTGAGCTCATTTCTCACCTGTCACAAATATGTCAGAAGCCTAATCAGTTGTAGGCTTGTAGCAACTAATTACTGGAACAATGAACACAAATTCACAGGATGAAATCGAGCCTACTACTTTAATGATGGTAAACTCTTATCATACATAAAGTGAAGTTCAAGAAAGTTACCGGCATTGGTGGATTTCTTTCCACGGTGCTGTTTAACGGAATCGGGAGCCGTGTTTCGTCGTCGATGGGATCATTAAATGGGTAGTCCTCCCACCAAACCGAGCCTCGGCCATCAATAGTTCCTTGCCCTTGGATTGTGATCCCTCTTAGCTTTGTGAACTCGAGCCATTGTAGCAGACCCTTTCCCCATGCTTCGTTCTCTGTCGGAGCAATTATGGTTCCATCCAGCTGAAAAAGGATTCAGACTCTTTTAGCCTTCCAGACACGGTATTTTCTCGAGCACTCTGTCTTGTAGAATTTTATTTTTTATTTTTTTGTTATACCTGGAATAAAATGTTTGCCTGGCAATATGGACCCGAAAATGAGATGGGTGCCACGAGGAATACGTATTCTGCAGGGATGATCATCATCGATGCCTCCACTTTGCATGCGGCGGCCCATGCATCTTCAAATGCCTGCAAATCATTTTAGCAGAAATAGCAGAAACACTTCTCTTAGGATTCATCCAAACGGAAAAGGAAAATAGAAACTCACTTTCTATTTTTCTAATTGTAAAATGAAACACATTTCTTGGGACCAAACGCTATAACTCTGGCCATCGTTATACGGTTGGTGTTAGTTTGTAGAAGACAGTAGACAATAATTGTTGGAATCATGTGGTCCCAGCAGCCACAGCAAGAATCCTTTTAGAGTGGGCCCCATAGCCCACACCCCGGTAGTTCAGTTGTCCTTTCTCAGTACAATTTAATGTTTGTTACACGGTTGGTAATCTTTTTATATTCTCGAAATTAAGTTGGAAAATTCGATGTGTTGGTAGGACAAGAGGGTCACGCACTTTTAGTTTTAGCATCTTTTGCCAATTCCTTCCTCATGATTTTGAACTTGTTAGTAATAGAGAAAATTAAGATGACCAAGAACTTAAGCTTCAACCCATGGACCGTGCGACCAGTGTTAGAGGCACTTAAAAAAGTTGACTTAATAATCCCCAGTCATGGAAATGAATGATTGAAATCGAAAGTTATGACACAAGAAAAGTTATGATTTAAATTCTCTTTGTTGGTAGCATTTCACTATATGCTCTCAACCGGGTCAAGTGACCGGTTGAGCTCCAACGATGCTTTTCCGACATGTGAAGTTGTTCATGAACCACTTCTAGACTACCACGATTTCATTGTTGTGCATGTTTGTTAATCCATTGAATCTTAAAACAATGCCTTGGCTCTAATTTAGCCTAAACTAAAAAAGAAGAAAAAAGCGAGTTACCGAATTCTGCTCCTGTGCCTTTGAGAATGCTAGTTATTGTATCACCAGTGAAAGTTTTTTCTTTTTTCTATTTTTGCTGGACGAAGCACTCTGTTCAGAGGCTACTTTCTTTGGGGTAAAAGTTGAATACGACTCAATATAGCATTCCACATTGTAAATATGAAAAGTTTATAATTACCCCAAAAAGAAAGGACGATTGTTGATGCCACATTGTGATTATGAAAAACTCCCCCTTTAATCGTTTGAGAAGTAAAAGTGCAATGTTTGCTTGTTAAGCTACATTGCCTGGTTTAATTGGCATCAACATGCATTAAAAGACTCTTAAAGTATTTACTCTGCGTACTATACCAACAAAAAGTAATGCGAGAGCGAAGAGTTGGGCTTCTGGTTTGACCTTTGTGTCATCAGTACTTCCATCACCCTTGGCCCCGAAATCAAGCACATTAAAGGTGGCAGAGCGGCCCCCGCTGTAACCTTTCTGCGGCGGCAAAGGCGGCGTATCTTCTACTGGTTTAGGACTCGGAGGCAACAATGGGGCTTTGTGAGATGGAGCTTTTGGAGATTTTGACCCTCCATGGTGGTGGTTATGGCTACTTCCATGGCTTTTTGTCTTCTTCTTTACCAGGGATGCCGAGGTTGCTCTGCTGTGCCTCCAATGCTTCCCTCTTCTAGCACTGCACATTTCAAGGCTTGAAGACCAAACAAGAAATGCTATGAAAAGCATAAATGTGATGCTTTTGAACCTCAATCCCTCCATGTTGTAGGGTTGTATATGTTGGGGAGAGGGAGATGGAGATGGAGAGGGAGAGGGAGAGGGAGAGAGAGAGAGAGAGAGGGTTTATATGTCCAATATAAGTGGTGGAGGGTATATATATATATATAGGGAGCGAAGTGAGAGTTGATGAGACTATGCAGATATAAGCAAAGAATTCTTCCCATAATTCTAGGTATTAATGTTTCATTCGCCCCTAATATTCTCTTGCTTGCTCTTTGTATTAATTGAGCATTTTTTCTTTGTGTGAAATTTTGGTTGGGAGCACTTGTCCTACTAGATGGAGCCTTCTGTTGACACATGTCACAATGTTTTTGCATGTGACTCCTCCTTTTCGCAAAGCATATATCTTTTGATGGGAATCTATCTACTAGCAAACCAGACTGTAATTGATCATGGCATGCATCGACGGCTAGCCAATAATAAACTACTGTGAGTACCATATTCCTTTCTTTCTCGCGTGAATCATTCGATATGTGATTGTGCATGCATTCATTGCAAGTGAATTCATTGATGATGCCACTAATTCAGCGGATAGAATATTTCCTCCTCTTAGGACTGGGCATATTTATTAAGATCCAATGTCGTTTATTTTATAGACACCACTATCTGTGTAGCTTCGTCATGGTAGTCTGCCTGCAATATATGAAGAGATGCATCGTCACGCATATCATCTACGGAGTTTTGATTTGACAGCTTGGTTTTAGCATGTCGTTTGAGTTATGTTGGCTCTTCATTTTCCGAATCAGTTTGGGGAGCAGAACAGAACAGAGGGACTCTGCGATTTGCTCCTCTCCTTTCACATTCGCATGGCCTCAAAATTTTCCAGGAATTGAATAATGGGAGAGATTTCCATGTAAAAAGGAGCCAAGAGAGGGACACGTGAGTGGGTCTATGAGTAGTGAAGGAGAGAGAGGGGGCACTGATTATAACAGCTCTTTTATGGTCACATGCATCGCTCACGGGCAAGAGTGTTCTTGTATTTTGTCTTCTTAACCTAACAATCATGGCTGAAAACTGGTAATCCCGTCTGCTATACTTCCTCCTCCTTATCCTCCTTTCAAGCACACACTTTGGAAACCCCGCATTGACCACCAATCATAGGTAGCCACATATTTTTACCGAGAGAGAGAGAGAGATAGAGAGAGAGAGAGAGTATTTGACTGATCTGAGCTATGTCTCAGGCCTCTCTCAGCTGAGCCAGAGCCTACTTTTCCATGACCTTGGAATTTCCGAGGATAGACCAAAAGAAAACAGAGAGGCATAGATGCTGGATTTCGAGTAGAGGTAATTTAGAGACATTGCAAATGTACGTATGCCCATGGTTTTCCCATACCAGTTAGAAAATGTGCGAACCAAAAACACGAAAATGTCAACAACAACAAAAAAAAAGGAGGAGGAAAATGCGAGAGTCCAAGGGTCCAACTAACAATAACTACTTGCCCTGAAAAAAAAAAAAAAAACTAACAATGCCTAATAAATACAGTAAAACACATGACAGAGAGGAATTGCTTTTCTCCCGGTCACATGTTAAATCCCAGTTCAGAGCCAATTGTTTCAGAACCAAACAAATTCACGAGTTCAGAAGAACAAAAAAACGATGTAAGAAAAAACAAGGCCTGCGTAGTATTAAAAAAAAAAAGGCGTGTACACGTACGGAAATAGCATCTAGGAAGATGCAACAACCGATAAATCGCTGTATGATTCGTCCGTTTACTGAAGTACAAATATTAGGATTTAAAGCTTCTTCTTCTTCTTCTTCTTTTCTTGTGTTTTTGGGGGCGTAGTATTTGTCTGGAGTGTGTGTCGTTTTATCAGCACCAAGTGATGCGTGATGCCGAACGAGTAATTGCTGTGAATTTGAAATGGTAGTAGAATCTGTGGTCTACGATTTGCATACGCATTTTCCAGTATCCCCCATCTGATTCTGTTGTCTTGTGGTCCTCGGAACACTTTGGAGCGGGAACTCGTTTTTATTTGGATCATGTGGCATTTGAATGATTTGCTCAATACCCTTATTGCTCTTCAATTTATGAGGGGAGGAATAGAACAGATCACGTACCTCTGACCACAACGTGAATTAAATCACGCGACTGACACGGCCGAAAGAAATTACACGCGACGACGGTAAAACGCTGTGGAAGGATCATGCATCGACCGAGTTTCTACGTCGTTGTCGTTTTTGTTTGTTAATAATGATAGGGAAATACATGGAAGAGCATAGTACGAGTCAACCGACTTGCCCTGCTGCACCCACTCTTCAGAGTCCAAAGAAGGTGGCAAAAACGTCTGGGAATTTTATGCAGTTTTCTGTTACTTACTTTTAGTTGCTGCCATGCATCTCTCTTTTTCTCTCTCAACGCATTTGGCATTTCAGTTGAATTTATTACTAGAGACTAGAGTGGAAATCAGTGAAGCCCTGTTCGCGCGGAATTTGTTCGGAATAACTACATTGAAATTTTAAGCAAAGATTCATAACTTAATAGGCAAATTTTAAAAATTTACGACTGAATTTGTATCCGTAAATAGGTTTAAGATCGATTGGACAATTTTTCCTTGTCACGTTCGGTCAAGATTTTCCCAACAAAAAAAAAAAAAGAGAAGGAAAATCAAGATCAATCTATCGATTGTTGCGGCTTGGTCACTATTCCATCCGAGATCTCAAGCTAACCCACCAAATATAGAACGACGACAAACCTTGACGAAACCATTTTTTTAAGTGTGTTCTGATTTAACACCTGGCTGGCAAAGCATGGCTTGTGATATTCTAAAGCAAGGATTAGACTTAACTCGTTCTTTTCTTTATGGCTAGACCAGCCGAGGGGTAAGGACAGGACCGGACAGGTACTTTTTGATTAATCATGATTATGATAATTAATCTTCTGCTTTGGGGAATATGCGAAATACCAGAGTCCAATTCAATAAGATTAAATTAAGATGTCAGCCGGGGTTGATTTGTGAGGTTATGTGACACCACCCATCACCTCTCTACAGGCCTGAGATGTACATTTCGCAAGGAACTTTGAGTACGACCTTCTTCGCCGTCGTTTAGCGCATCTATGAGCGCTCGTGAACTTTTTGATTGCCTTCTCGTGAACTCTCGTCTCTTTCGGGAATGATTATTATTATTATTATTATTATTGAATCCTTCTTTTGTGTTTTTGTTTTTGTTTTTGTTTTGTATATCCCCAATAATTATTAAGCCATCAATAGGCAATAGGCAATAGGCAAATAGGCAGGCACGCCCTTTCTGATACTTTTCTGATATCTGATCTTTTACCATTTTTTCCATGGCTTTTTAGAACTTGTTACACATGCTATAGCTGGACATAAAGTAAACTATGATTTTACAACTGACCAATTCTAGCTTTTTTACCGTATCAAAGTTTATCCGGACTCTTATGTTTAAGCAGGGCGATCCTGAAAAGGAGATTTTTTTTTTTTAAAAAGATAAAGAAAGAAGCAATTCGAAATGTTTTTACCTAGTTCCAAGTTCTATTTACGACGTTTTCTCACTCGAATTATTCATGCCCCACCATTCGTCCCCGTCTTGTTTGCACAAATCTATCTCGATTTGCCTCTTGGATGGATTGGCGTTCCCCCCGAAAATTCGAAGTTAGACTATAGATTAGGACCCAAGAACAAGTTACGTTTCGAGTGTTTGGTCTGAATGTACGCAAAGGTTCCACGCATTTTCAAAAACCAGTTGTCTTGACCAATGAGCTCACCCACTTCTGTTTCCTCTTTGGGAAGATAATGCTGCAAGCTAAAGACAATGCCGGTCATTCATTTCCACCAAGGAAGTTCATTGTCATACTCTGTGTCTGGACATGCTCCAAAACAACAAGTCGGGTGAGTAGATTTCTTTGTTTTGGTTATCGATTTGGAACAATTTCGAGGCTAGCGACATCCGTTCCTGCCGGTCCTTTGAATGGATGATGCTATATGACTGAACTTCTAGTTTGAAGTTTCTTGAAAAAGCTTTTTTAAAACCATCGGTTTTGTTTACCCCACTCCGGATCGTAATTTCGAACGCGGTCTACTGGATTTTGGGAAGCTCGCTCGACGAACGTTCTTCCCTTTCTAGCCTCACCTTTTAAGATCAATAGACTCGAGAAGAAACTTGTTCAACAATGCGGTGGACAGAGCTAATCAAGATACACGAAGCGTGCGTAAACCATTATAATTCAATGTGCGCTCTCGTTTCTCAGTAAGTCATAGGCTTGCTCAACTAAACAAACTCTACTACACAGTGATCTCTTCTTGGTTTTTCAGCTACAAAATCATATGGGGCCCCAACAATCTCCGGAAGGTTGAAGCTACACGCACGATGAAACGGCGCATCTGAACTCAAAACACATCCCTCATGTCCGATGAATGGACGCCAATGTTTTATTACTTCTTTTCCCATGGTTGTTAAGCATGTGAATTCCTCTGGCGGAGCGAACGAATTTCTTTTTTATGTAAACAAAAGTGGGAGCGACTCTAAGTTTTAGAAAGACAAAAAAGTGTTCTTGTCTTGACCTGCTTGTTTTGCATCGTGAGGAGGGCTCGATTCATGGCCAGACAAAAAGCCAATCCCCCCCCTACGCTCACGGATCGTTTCTGAGATGGAGAGCGAGCGAGAGACCCCCTCCCTTCTTCCTCACCCAAAGTTTCCGTGAATCTTGCTGTTCTGGGGGGACAGGATCTATTGCATGTCTCTTCATTGATCTGCTGCTTCCTCTAGCTTGACCTGCAGAAGATGAGCAATGGCGATGGCTCTTTTTGACCCCCACGACCCATCACCACCAAAGGCATATATGCACGTAGGGGGCTGAGCATAATGGACCGAATCGGCCGGTTTGGTCCTGTTCTCTGGGGCTTTGGTCCGCTTCCCGATTCTATAAAATTGAAACTGATTACGGTTTATCCAATTCCCAATTCTAGGGGGAACCCTGGTATCCGGAATCGAACAGCCCAAACCGATCGACTAACACTTTCCTTTTTAAAAAATCTCTAAATGTAAATCTAAACCTAAGATGCTTAGGATACTTAGTATGACTTTTAAATTTAGCGACAACGCAATGCAATTAACGAAAGGTGGTATGGTAAATTTAAAGACAAATCACACACAAAAATGCGACGGTCCAATGATTGGACCGCCCGAGAACCGGACCAGACTTGTCGATCCGGTCCTGTCCGATCCCAGGACCATCCAGTCCGATGCCCGATCCTTGAAACTAGGAACTGGTCCTCCCGATCTAGTTTGCTGTTCCAGGGTGGGATCGGCTCAGATCAGGAACTGATCAACTTTATAGTCACGTACAAACCAAGTACAGATCTTGAATCAAAGTCGGGGGAAAAAAAAAAGTAAATTTTGATGGGTCGGTCTTTCTTGTGGGTTCTTCTCTTGATGCGTCGTTAACTTAACCGATCTAACAAAACGAGTCCAGACAGATGATAGTTCATCTCGGTACGTAAGGTCGAAAGGGACTTGTCATCGATCTCATGATCCCGTGCACTAATAATTGTGAGGAGGGGTGGGGGACTCTATGTGGAAACTGTGCGGGGCATGTGCGCCTGATTTTGGAATGCTGGTTGTAAGAGCTAGTTTTGTACTGCGCTTTTCGTACCTTGTGCTTCAATCAAACCTTCCTTCAGATGCATTTTCTACTGTCAAGTAGAAAGCTGCATTATGGTTTTAAGCTTATCGTGTGTTGATGATGAAGGTTGGTCTTTTAACCAGGTCCTTGTGCTTTTATTCTCTCTAATCAAATACTTCTACTTTTACAAATTTTTCAAGTTGAATCCCTCCGACACCAAATCCGACCAAATCAAACTATCGTGGCTGTCGTATGGCATCGAGTGCGACGCGGACTAAATTTTCCCAATGCGGACGGCCACATGGGTGTCTACGATGGCCGAGTTCCATCCACCTCATGCTCTAACATTGTTCACATTGGCTGAATCTTTCTACATATTCCCTCGTTGGATAAGTCCAATCCATCCACATCCTCCTCGCTTACATTGCAGAATCAAAACACCACAATTCGCTTCAAGTACCACCAAACAATCACAGCTCACTAGTTTCCACCCAAATATAAGATACCAAAAAAAAACATATCATCTTCTTTAAAATGCGTTGGGGTCTTTGCATCTACGTGCAGAAACTTAAACGACAGAGTTTCGGTTTGTGCAAACGTCAGTGAAATGTCCAACTACGAAGTACTTATGCATTCTGTCACTTTGCATGGAGAGGAACTACCATGGACAAAAAAAATTGCTAAACAAAAAGCGAAACCAGTCAGTGTTTTGGTGTACCTTTATGCTGTTTTCATTAGTATATTGGGACTGATTGGGTATTACGGTGTCGGTTAGTTTAATTGGAGTTTCTCTGGGTCATATATGCACTGTCCATGATACTATTGAGTGGCCCTTGGTGTCCCATTTCCTAACTTTACTTCAAAGACACCTCCCGCTTCAGAAACACAGCCGTAGCGTCGAGTATACTTTGGCCTCATTATGCGTCATGGCATTTGGAAAATACGAGATCCTTAAGCTAATCGCGATCGGGTGCTCGCGGACAAGGGTCGTGTTGCCTTTGATTATGCTCGATAATCGCGATAATTGCCGATTAGCTTAAGCAAAAACAATAAAATAAAATGGATGGGTGGCTAGAAATGGCAGTGCAAAATGGATGGATTGGGATATGGTTTCCCGTATCCGTTCATTTGCTTGAGGACTTGAAGACCAATCAACCCCCTGGAGCCTAGTTGGGTAAGGGTCATTTCAATAGTTAGCACTAAAGATGAATGTGAAATGCTAAACCAAAATTGCTATTCTGGTTTTGAACATGGGGTTCTTCCCCAATAATTTATTTCATTTGCATTTCGTTACGTTTCCTTTTAAAAAACCGTGTAATCGAATTCTTAAATCTATTTCTTTCTGAGAATACGGTGAAATTGCTACTCCTCTGGAATTACTAGAAAGATCCACATATGTTACGAAATTTTTTATTTGTGTTAGAACTACTCTATTCACTCAAAACCCAAAGTTCAAAGTTGACGAGCCTGACTGTGCAGTCTCGTGCCGGTGCCGGTGCCGGTGCCGGTGCCGGAGAGGTTGAACATATATATATTATAGAAGGACAAATTGAAGTTCAAAAAAGAGAGGACGCTCAAGGCTCGATCGAGTCTTGAAGTTAGAGGGTGAACCTTTTGAAACCCGTGGGCTCTGCAATGAGTCTACAGTTGATGAGGAGGCCTTGAAGGAGGGAGGAGGCCTCAGTAGTTATTCCAATAAGAAGGAAGCCCCCAAATTGGCTTTAGCCTCTACCTTTTCCTTTGATGCTGTTCATCTTCACGTCCATTGAGGCTGATCATAGGGGATTCGAAAGTTTCTGAGTACTTTTGTTAGATCATGTTTAATTTTAAGCTGCGATACCAAACCGGCGAAAATAAGGTAATAAACGGCACTGATCCTTCATGCACTGAACAAATAGAATCTGTCCAAAGATAGACCGCCCGTATTAAGATGGAAAGGTCTACGAGGGGATCATCTCGTCGTGATCTACGGATCTAGTAACAAGAGACTTCGGACTACATCACACGAAAATGAACATAAAACTCCTTGTGAAGCATGTTGAGTTATGATTAAAGAGGGCATCGAGTGTAAGAGTAAGTTGGGGTTTTGTTTTCTCTTCCTTCCACCATTATTCTCTTAACGTCGTCGAATCTTCTCGATTAGTAGACTCGTTCGACTCTCATAAAATCTCAATGCTCGCCACTCTTTACTGACCCGGTAATTCGAAGGGATTTCAAGAGATTAAAATCAAGTCAATTTATCTCTTCTAAATCGAGAACATCTGCAACCCATGATGCTTCAATTTCGATCCTAGGGCATAGATGTTTTTGTCCATCTCTCTCTCTCTCTCTCTCTCTCTGTGTCCAAGAATGCAAAGAACCACGAAACCCACTGCACATGTTTCCTGGGTCTGAACTGCAATCGGTTCAATGTGGGTCTAGCCTTTGGCCTTTCTTAGAACCCCGTACCTCATCTTGCGGTTGGGCTGGCTGGCTGTTTTCCAGGGGATCTGATATGATCAACGACCAAAGATAGAGATCCATCCAGACCTGATGCGTCCATAATGCATTTTGCCTTCATGCCGGGGGATAAATCCATCATCGAATTAAAGAACCAAATCTGCGAGGTGGACATTGAATCGAAGAGCATAGAGAAGAGCATGGTTTCATGTTCTCTGAATGGACGATGGACCTGTTCGACATTCCGTTGGCTACGTGTAATGTAAAGCCTTGAAGAGGTTGAGCAGAACTTTTTTTCGACCATTATTCTCAGTCTTGATGCCTCTAACGTCACGTCCATGTCAGCTGACTTGATTAAAAGAGGACGGGTCATCTCTTAATTCCTCGGCAACAAGGTGCCGATCAAGCTTGAAACTTCGGTCGGTTATTTGAAGTCGCGATGCTCGATGATGTTACGATCATGTTCTCCTTCCATAAAAAAATGTTGCTCATGGAGAATTGTTTTCTCGAAGTTCATGTTCGACTTTTCAGACAGACATCAAACTAGGAAGGAAAAATGACATGGGTTTCTCAGTATAAACAATACAGCAAGCATTGCTCTTGGGCACGCACTTGGCCAATCAAACTATTGGAAGGACGAAGATGTCTGGAAATATTGATCACATTAACTCACTTGAAGACGACTGCGGGGCCTGAGACTGCACAGGCGATGATGATGAAGGATTGAATGCTTTCCATATCCTGTCCAATCTCAAAACCCAAATTTCATTTTCCTTCCCCTTTTTTCCATTTTCTCTATTCAAAGCCAAAAGACAATCACTTGTCTCTTATCTCCTTCGGATTTCTTATCACTTCTTGGCCTTGCACCCTGATATCCTGCTGATCACAACTGCTCATTCTTACCTTTCACCTCTCTCTAGCTATATACAGCCTCATTCCCTTCCAAATCTGTCTTCTTGTCTTTGTTTCCATATTTCATGACTTGGGTTTCTTTTTGTCGATTTTCATCCTCCTATACGCCATGTATCATCAGCCTGACCACCTTCCTTGTTTGCATTGCCACCCACATTCCTACATTCGCCTCGTATGCACCTCTCTCTCTTCTCTCTCTCTCTCTCTCTCTCCCCAAGATGCTTATGTTGTTGGAGAGAAGAACTTATTTATGGATTCTTCTGTGCTTGTGCAAATATTTACAGGTACAGCATCTTATAGAGAGATGCTTGTTACTGCGCATGGCCCGAGATCAATGCATCAAGGCTTTGTCCCGCCATGCCGGAATTCGTCCCATCGTCACGTTCACAGGTCTCTCTTGTTAGAAACTTTAAAACCATTAGAGAGAATTACAATCATGTGAAAGACCCAGTCGTCGACATCGCTGATGGACTGGTTTCTTTTACTTAAATTCTTGGCTTCCTCTTTTGGCTACATCTCTCCTAAACTAAGGTTCTAAGTAATTTAATGGCGTCAGTATTTTGCATCTCACACAAATTTACTAGCAATCCCCGGTAACATACTTCATCTTTTGAGTACCATACGTACATATCATAATCATTCTTTTCAAATGATGGTTTTTTCCCTCTCGCAGTTTGGACAGAACTTCTAAAGGAGACTAGGGACTTCTTTCAAGCATATTTCAGTGCAGCTGCTCTTGGTCATAGCCCACACTACGCAAGTAAGTTTGTCGAATCCATATGCATATTGGCATTTGTTTCTGAAATTGCATTCTGATGATTCAAGGTTATATTGATGTCAATGAGGTGACTGAAGAAAATGAAACTATCCAATTTTATGTTCTTCTGCATCCAGGTTCTTTTCGTGGATATAAAGGTGTCGGTTTTTAAATCTTACATATACTACCAAACAATCATGTTCCATCCTAATTTCAGGTCCATATTTTGGGACATTGCCATGGTTGGCGAGGAAGAGACAATGGAAAGATGGGAAAGCAGCAAAGTTCTGTAGGAGAAGTTATGGTTGGGGTCGATCGTAGCATCACTTTTTTAAGGTTTTTACTATGGTGATTTCATCTTGTCCCTTTTCTTATGATGACCAGACGCCAGCTATGGGATTAGTTAATTTAGTAAATTTCAGCATCTTATTATTTATGGAGAAAGATTACTCTGGCAATCCTTTTGCATTCATCCATGCCAGAAGCAGTCCCTGAGGGCAAGTCATTTATGTACCCTCACTCAAAAGAGAAGTAAAATTAAGCTAAGAATTTTAAGTTTGAATGATAAAATTGGTTCGCAAAGTAACGTGGCAAACTGTAAAATGTCTTAGATTGAACAAGTGAACCATATTCAGCATTGTAACGAAAGAGTTTGCCACATCAATTTCTTAACTTTTCCCCAGAAGCTAATATTGGTATCTCTACCAAAAGGTAAAAGGGGAAAAGAAAGATGAATGTAATGGACATTCCTATGGAAATCACTTCCTCTACACGTTCTTTAGCACAAAATGAAGATAACAAAATAGTTGCATTAGGACAGGAAAGCAAGATATACTGAACAACTCAGTAAGTCAAGGAAGCCTAGAACACAACTTGAGTTCATCAGTGAGAGAGAGAGAGAGAGAGACAGCACTTGCAGTGAACCCTAACTTCCGAGGGAGCATCTAACTAGTTGAAGTCATTAAGAGTTTCAGCAGTACTGAAAGAGAAAGTTTCTTGAAGAAGCAAACTCTCTCTCTCCAGTTCAATAATCAAAGGGCGTCTTTTCCCATATAAAATGCCGGGCCACCTTTCTTTCACGGAACCCTATGCCTTCCCCGTTCACCTGCAAAAGTTTTTCCAAGACACAGAATCATGCATCCATTTTAGGTCATTTCCAACTTATGAGCTGAGCAAAGAAGTTTGGATCTTCACAGTGTTTTCCAGATATGCCTTAATGGGTAACTCATAAATTTCACAACTGATGTTTCAACTTCTAGAAAATGACAATGGTCTTTATATTGAATGAGATTAATGGTTTCCTTTTCTTGGACCCCTTTTGGATGATCAGTGGCTATCTTTTTTATAGTTGAGACTCAACCGTTGAGTCAATTTGTGTGTTATAACTTCTTGGAATCCAACACTTTCATGGGTAACTACAAGCCTCTCAGTTGTCGGTGCATGCTTGTTGAAGGAACTTGGACTTCTGTAATGCTTTAAGAATTAAGATGCTTTTGGAACAAACTAGTTGCCATCTTGTCCATAAAAGAAATAGTGCAACATTTGGTTGTCTTTTGTTAATGAGCGCTCCATGAACCATTGTTAAGTAACCAACAAAGGAAACTTTACAGTTTTCAATGCACTGATGATTGCCCTCGTGTTATGCACGATCAGTGTCCTCAAAATTAAATATTCTAAATAAAGTATATATTTAACAAGACCCTATTTAGTTAATATCATTTTAGATTGTGATTATTTGGGTAAGAGTTCTGTCAAAGTTTAGTACTTGCGAAGCTTCTAAGGACATCCATATCTTGTTCCCTAAGGATCCATTTCAAGAACATTCTAACTAAGCATATGCTCAAAAAAGCCTCAAGGACCTACTACATTGTTCGGTAATAATGCAAACTGCTCGACCATAAGTGAGCACATAAACGGGCAGCCGGCAATACATGCTTACGTAGGAACATAGTTTGCATCATTAAAGGTGTTGTACAAATGAAAACTTGTGAAAATCAAGCTCACAAGTCCGAGCAGTTGGAATTTGGAGGTTGATGGAATTTCCTCTATTGCAATTTTTTCAGGACCATGTGCAGTTCTGTAATCCATATCAACTCTTATACACGAAGTTTTATCTAATTTAAAATAAGATACAGAATAAAATTACTTCATCGTGGTTAAGATGTTGATGATTAGGATGTTATACTTGCATTGCATCACCGAATAACTTTGCCAATGAAATCAAATCGCAACTATTTAGCAAACATGTGCATTGCTCTTACTAAGCCCTGAGCTATATCACAGTTTTCCGCTAATAAATTTAGTACCTCAGTTGAATCATCAGAGATCCATTTCTCCCTCTCCACTTCCTGGTCGCAGCTCTCTTCGTTACCTCCTTTAAATTGATGTTGCGGAAACTGTGCCCACTGAAAATGGGAAATGTAACTCATGAAATCAGTTAATTAGGTGCAGTGCACAAAACTTTGGCTTGGAGCAACATATTTATTTTCACCTAAATTTTGTTGAGTTGGAGGGTATGCAAAGTGTAAATTATAGATGAATTCAGAATAGAAGTTACATTCTTCGCAGCTTGACTGAATGCTTCTTTGTGAGGAATGTTTGGATTTTGAGCCTTGAGCCTCCTGATCTCTTCTCTGCAGCACATATTCACTTTAGATTTTCTAAAAATCTGTAATAGCCCACAGGTTTAACAGATAAACACCCGGCTTACTTAATGAAGCGGTTATAAGCAGATGGAGTCCTTTGTCTCTTCTCTGGTGCTGAATAAAGTTCAACAACATTGTTAGTGCCTCTGATCGACAGAGAAATCAACCAGACATTGGCATGTCAATGGCATGAACTTGACTTAAACGAGGAAGGTCCTTACGTTTGTTGACGACGTGAGTTATGGAAATGGTCTCCTCATCTTCAATGTCGGGAGAATTCACGAAAGAAGGGCTGTACAGTTCCACATTTTTCTGAACTTCCATTTCTTGAAACTCTTCTTTTGGCTAGTCCAGGAAGTAAATATTGATTAGGATTGACAAGATGAGAATCGACTAACTCTAGAATGAACTCCAGGGACAGTGATGGGACAAAATTGATTCATGTTCAAACTATTCATGGGGAGAAAGATGAGAAATTGTAAAGAGCTTCCACACAATATGCATCTTCAATTGTGTATATGTTAAAACGTAGTCGAGTATAATCCACATGACTAGGCTTTTAAAGACTTCATGCACAAGAAAAAGCAGCATTATCTTGAGGAAGTACAATTTACTGGTGAAGGCCACAAAAGCACAATCAAGAAAGCTATATGAAGCATTTTGTTTCTGTCACGAAAAAGAGCTACAAGTACCGCGTCGTGGCTAAGAGAAGCTAGAAGATGGAGAGGAACGAAGGAGGCTTTCATCATGTTGACAGAGAGGAGGCTTGTGCAATGACCACACCTCACTGTGACCACCATGGACAAACTGCTGCTTGGAACACTTACCTGTGTGCATGACATAAAACACAGTGAAACAGAAAATTAACAACTGTAGTGTAACTATCTTTTCCATTGCATTTCTAAATACAATTACCAGTAAAATGGTGGTGCAGAAACCACATTGGACATAGCAAATCTGATCAGAGAGATTTAAGAGGTGATCTATGGTTGCCATGAGAGAGAGAGAGAGAGAGAGAGAGAAATGCTTGTGATTGGAGATATTGCAATTTCCAGGAGAATTTATAGATGTGCTGCAGGGCTCTTAAGTCCTATCTTCTTTTTTTCTTCCTTGATATATGGTGCTTATTACAAAGCTTTTTAAGTTTCTAGTTGAGGGGCAGTATCATACTAGACAATCTTTTTGTTATGCCAAAAAGAGGTCAAAGGCTAGCTACCCTTTATAGAATAACTACTTCCTGAACAAAAGCTTAAGCATTATTTCAGGATGTCTCAGTGATCTTGCCTAAGAATTAACACACGACTTTACTAGTGTGTGACAGGCCCAAAAACCTAAAACCCAGTCAAGTCGTTCTCTTCTCTTTTGAACTTCCTCACAGTTTCAAATGATAAAAGGAACAAAGTTCTATGCAAGTAAAGCGACCTGTGCCTCTTTGTTTCATGGGTTGTTGTCTGTTTATTAACTCTCCCCCATCTCTCAACGAGCCATCTGTGTTTCACTTTGACAGTGAAAGTGCACAGTGATTACCATTTTAGTGGGGAGGGGAAGTCTCTAGAAGGGTGTCCAGACAAGGAAAAGAGGAATCTTAGGATTTGTCTTTCTTGAAATTGGGCAAGTATAATTGACATGCACCCCTTCAACTTTCTGTGCAGTTGTTGTTCAATTGTTGCTTCACATGCATTACGTTCAAGCAAATTCAATTTCCTCTTTCCTTCTTTCTCAGTGGGAAAAGCTGGCTAACAGTCCCCATTCACATGCAAAATCTTGTCACCTTCACTTCTCATTCTTCATTCAAAAACCCTGTTACCGATAGTTTGACCGGCCAAGTGACCTGGGGAAGCTCATTAAATAGATCATACGGCCCAGTCGCATGGTAGAACTGACCAGCCATACTCCATAGGGAACAAGTTTCCTGGTAGTGAGTTGTATCAGATGGTATGACCGGGTTATCACCAGGAGACCGTTCCCTAGATGAGGAAGACTTGTTCCTAGTAACCTAATATGCTGTTCTCGCACGGCGAGTCACAAAGAGTGAGCTAGGATTTAGGAGTGCATGAGGACCGTTCTTGTAGAGAAATGGAGTTTGAATGAAAGGCACAGAAGCTCTTAATAGTTTAGACAATGATATCTCATAAAACTCCGGCCTAAGACTTTAAGTAAGGTAAGTGCTGCTTACTGAGAACTCTCTTTAGGAGGCTGCTCATACAGTTGTGGAGCTTCACCAATTTGTTTAGCGAACACCTGATTATGAGGCAAAGGTCCTCGAGAAGACAAAAATCCTATTTTTATGTAGTTCCGCCGGATGGTGAGGATTGTATTGGCGTTGATGCTGTCGGACTTGAATCTGCAAGTGAACCACGCCCTGACATATCGCTTTAACCCATAAGTTTTTACAGTTAAGCATAATAACAGATTTTTATTAATTTGCCCATGTGATTTTGTATGGAGTCACAATCCAAATAAAGTCCTAAAATGCGTTCATTTTCTCAAAAGAAGGTATCTAGTGGACTTTGTTTCAAATAAGGGCATGAAGTGGTCAAGTTAGTCTCAAATAAGGTTCTGACCTCGTCGGCCGGCGAACACTTGATTTTTCCGGCGACACGGTCAAGGGCATTTTTGTGATATTTCGTTTTTGATATCTTCTCATCTTCTTCTTTGTCCATGGTTGTCCTCTTTGCTACATCAACAGCTCTCACCAGTCAGCGTCGATTGAGAATAAAGATGAACAAGATGAATAAACACCAAGAGACAAAGAACAATCGAAAAGCGAAGATGTCCGATCAATGGTGGGGAGCTTGAACTTAGGTCTGGGAATTGTCTCTGAGGAATGTCCCTGTGCGTGGTAGCTCAAGGAAGAACAAGACCCGAACCAAAAAAATAAAGAACAAGATACCATCATCTTCATCTGCAACTTCACTTCCTCGTCATTCAGACAAAAGAAAAAACAACACTTCATCCTCATCATCAAAGAACAAGATCCCAATCTAACCCTTCCACCTCCAGCCATCCTTCACTCTGACCATCAAAACTTTAATAATACTCCATATGGGTTTGATTGAATAAAAAAGCTCCATGAAGCTTGTGAAGAGTGGTGGGCCTTGTCCAAGTGGTTTGAGCATGAGTAGTTTAGGGTGGGCATGACAGCATTTCTGCTTCAGAAATCAATTTCTGGTCCGAAATTGATTTTTCTACTTCTGCTCCAGAAATTAATTTCTGATCAGATAAATTCGTTTGGTCAAATTGAAAATTTCTATTTCTGAAATATTATTAACGCAAAATCTTCTAGGAAAATTTATTATCGGCGGCCGAAAAATTTATACTTCATTTTTATTTTTATTTTAATTTCTTTAAAAAATAAATTTTATTATTAAAAAATATTACTTACTTTTTAAAAATAAAAAAATTATTATTTATTTTTTACTTCGACGGCCGGAGACTGCGACTAGGCGACGACGACGGCAATGGGGTCGATGGCGGCAGGGGGTGGCGGTGGTCAGCTGTTGGGGGCCGGCGAAGGTCAACAGTGGGTGGCGACGGTGGATGGTTGGGAGAGAAAGGCGCTGAAAATGAAAAGATGTCGAAGTGAGAGAGATGTTGATGTTAAGAAATTTTTACTTCTAAAAAAGAAGTAACTTTTTTTAACTTCTGGAATTGGCTCAAAAATAACTTCAGAAGTAAAAATTTGCTTCAGAAGTAGAAATGTAATATTGCGTAACCAAACGGATTTCTGCTCTCCTAGAGCAGAAATTCCATTTCAGAAGTGTTACC
The DNA here is from genome assembly GCA_029784005.1 of Lenwebbia sp. NSW1173648. Lineage (NCBI taxonomy): Eukaryota > Viridiplantae > Streptophyta > Magnoliopsida > Myrtales > Myrtaceae > Lenwebbia > Lenwebbia sp. NSW1173648. The sequence goes on from JARCGZ010000011.1 coordinate 8,744,029, forward strand.
ATATATGCCCTTAATGGCAATTCCCGTACATGAGTCGACCTCAAAGCCGGACATCGAACTCGACCCCAAATCTAGGCTTGAGCTTCGCTGCCACCCGGATTTGTGGTCGAGTTCCGTCACGTCATGCGTCAATGGGGTCAACGGCACTCGCCGGAAAAAGTCAAAACGATGGGGGCACACATTTCGACCATCTTTGAATTTCTTTTTCTTCTTTTCTAATTTTTCTTTTTTCTTTTTAATATTCAGATTTTATTTCGGACAAAATGCCCCTGCTCCAGCAACCGGAAAAATCAAGTGCTTGTCGTCGGGCAAATATTATCCGGCTGGCCTAAATTTATCCAACTGGCGAATTTAGGCCCTTATTTGAGATTGGGTTAATCACTTTATGCCCTTATTAGAAGCAATGTCCACTTTAGCCTCTTTTTTTTTTTTTTTTAGAAAATAACTTCAGTTCAGGCCCCTATATGAAATTTTCCCAGATATTTTTCTAAGTAGTTTCTGTGATGTTACTCTCTCACTTGTTCCGTCTGTAGTCATGGACATGGAGTGTACTAATTCCATTTACCGTCTGAAAGGGTAGATTATAATATTACTACTTGGAGATTTTCAGAGCCTAGAAGAATTAGGAGCCAGGTTTCAGCAACGTCATCTTCCTACTTCGACTCCAAAAGAATTTCCTCTCATTTTCACAATGTCTAAGTATAGTCGATGCAGAGGTATAAAATCCTGGTACATGCATGCATTGTATAAATGAATCAAAAGAAGAATGCTTGGCTGACACTTCGTGGTCTTTGACCCCCCTCAGCCACCGCTTCCATGCAGAGGTTGATCTCGGAATGGAGGCGAGTTTGATTCTTTGGTTTTCCAGTCTCGTTCGCAGTCTCTTGTCCGAAATTCAACTTGACGAAATCACGACCTTTTAGGGCATAAACAAAGTTCCTACGCACTAGACCGGAGGCTAAGAGGACAGGAAGCGATGAATGCGACAAAAATTCAAGAAGCTTATAGAAACACGAGTGGGTGAAAAAGCTCGATCAGATGTCTGTTCTAATCGAACGGTCCGAAGTTATAAAATAGCAACACCAGAGGAGCACTTTAGGGACGAAATTCGATTCCCTACCTACATCCATACGTGACGAGTTAATGAAAAGGAGGAAGGGATACCTAAGAACAATGACTCTTAAACTGAGTGACTGAGGGAAGCAAAATAGAGGCAGAGAAGAAGAAATCTACATCTTCATTTAACATATGCTTCCACCAGTGATATTATGTGCAAAGGAAGCACCTCCAATGTGTCAATAATCAGATTCCCAAAACCAACTATCTTGTGCAATTCGGAAAGATGCAACGGTAGGGTATCCACCGTAAGCCTTTCCTCATTTGAACCTCTAAAGAAATAGGGGTTCTCCATACTTAAAGACAAGGAAAATTTGTATCATCTTTAGTTACTGTCATATGAAAGCACAAGGCCTGATGGGTAAAGCAAATGAAGGGCCAGAATCGTTTTTGCTCTAGCTTTATGTCGACTTAAATATACAACACCCAGAAAGTCTTTTCCCACCTCCAGACTTTCGCTTTGAACAAACCAAGAAACCACAATCTACCAAAGAAAGGCAGAGTGGAAAGGAAAGAAATGCCAACATATTTTATAGAAATTACCACAATGATGACAGAACAGAATTATGCAATGTCGATAGTGATCTGAAGGAGCCTAAAACGAAAGGTCATACTAAGCATCCTACGCAATCAAACAATCAAATTCAACCAGCAAATGCAATAATGGCCTCAAACTGAAGTCTACAGCATCAACCGGCAATTTGGTTTTTTCCCTCCATTCACAAGTTGAAGTGCGGTATTCTCCGGATTGATCTGAGAAAAGTCCCACACATGCCTCCCCCATTCAGGCAGTTCATGCTAACAATATGTTCACCCTCACAAGCATTTTTTCCGCACATTGCTGCTAATCTAGCCAACATATTACAACCTACGAAGATTTTGCACCGCCCTGTACAAATGGTCAGCTACTCATTGGTCTTGGATGAGACACTGCAGGTTGCTTCGCAACGAATGTCAAGGGCAACCTTAAGCACTAGTCCAGGTTTACCCACATCGAATTAGTTCATCACTCATTTGCAACATCAAATTGACCAAGTTCGACTGCAGGAAGAAAATCTAATAACTTCATCCAAAGCACTATTGACTATCAATAGAGGCAATTCTACTCGAGAAAACACAACAAGAACCAATTGTAGAGATTAGAGTACCAGCGAGCGAACGAGCAAATGTATTCATCAAAAACCAAATGTCTTGACTTAGCCACAAATCAAAATCCAGAAGGGAATATGTAAATCCTCGAAAGCTGTAAACATAGATAGACGCTAAAAGAAAAGGGTAAACATAGACATCAATCACCACCAGCCTTTTGGTAGACATAGGTGAGGCCGCACTTGCCGCAGTAGTGGCGGTCGAAGTGGTTGGCCATGAAGGTTCCGGCGCCGCACTCGGCATTGGGGCACTCCTTGCGGAGGCGCTGTACCTTGCCGGAGTCGTCGACCTTGTAGAACTGGAGGACGGCGAGCTTGACCTTCTTCTTCTTGTGCTTAATCTTCTTGGGCTTGGTGTAGGTCTTCTTCTTACGCTTCTTGGCGCCGCCGCGGAGACGGAGGACAAGGTGGAGGGTGGACTCCTTCTGGATGTTGTAGTCGGCGAGGGTCCGGCCGTCCTCGAGCTGCTTTCCCGCGAAAATGAGGCGCTGCTGATCCGGGGGGATGCCCTCCTTGTCCTGGATCTTGGCCTTCACATTATCGATGGTGTCGCTCGACTCGACCTCGAGGGTGATGGTCTTCCCCGTTAGGGTTTTCACGAAGATCTGCATCGTTCCTTCGCGACGCAGGAGACGGCGGTTTAGGGGGTATGAAGAAGCGTGTGAAGTGTGAAGGGGTTTTATATGAGGGTTTCTTAGGGCAGAGAAATGGGCTTGGGCTTCGAGATTGCAAGTGTCTTGGTTGGGCCTAAGAAGATTCTGATTATTGATTTCTCATTTTTTTTTTCTTTTGGAAATTTTGGATTCCATTGGTTTATTTCGATTCTGTGCCATGCAATTTGATGTAAACTTATTTGTGAATGTTAATGCTTACTACCCTTGAAAGTCATACAAATTCTATATTTGCGTCTTTCATAATGTTATGATTCGTTAATGTCGCGTCCTCTTGACTTTGCATAAGTATTCAATGCAAAATTGACCAAACTTGAATGTGACATGTATATTCCATTAATGAAAATAAGCATTTCGATACTCCATCGGTATTCCATTGGAGCAACTTGACCAAAAAATATTCGTTAAAGTGTACATTTCTGAAATCTTATGAAGGATAAATCAAGTGAAAAAAGTATGCGAGTGAATACGTCCCTGAGGGAGAGAGAGAGAGGGCGCCTCCCCTTCTTCCCCTCATCTCCTGTTGCCCCTTTGTTTCTTTGTCAATTTCATAGACGACGCGATCAACATTCTCTACGGAAGTGAACTTTGAAGATCGAAGCGTAAGTGCCTCAAGAGAATTTGTTCTATCCAAATCTGCTCGATTGCTCCGACTCCGGGTGTTTGCTCCAAATAGTCTAGCGCTCCATAAGTTTTCGAGGTTTTTTTGCTGCTGTCTTCAGCAGTCGGCTTATTTAAAAGTGATTTTGTGATCAACTGCTATCTATTTGTAGCCTTTTCTCCGATCTAGATTTAGGTGCTCTTCTATCTCGATCTAGAGATAGATCTGAAATTTGCAAGACGTTTGTTGTGTTGCTTCAACCTATTTGTGTTGTTGTGTACTCCATACGGTGATAGTGTGGGAACGCCGAACCTAGGCGCGCACAGCCTTTTAGTAAAATTGTAGTTACTGGAGAGGAATTCTCGGCATGTGATGTCGCCGTATGAACTTTGATACTACAACATATGCGTCTTTGGGAATGAGCCAGTCTTTGCAAGCATTAGCAAGTTGATTCGCTTTTCAGATTTACTTAGTTTATTTGCTTTGTGGAATTTGTATTTTTATCTTGAAGTTATGTACTTTTTTTTTCATATGAAATGAAGATTTTAGTTCCAACCCAAAAAAAAAATTATGTTTTGCTTTTCAAAACTGTTGGAGGAAAAGTTACAAATTCTTTGATGATGAAACAGTCAAATCTTCTTTGGTCGTGTGAATCCTTTTTTATTTTTTATTTTTTGGGGGGTGTGGGGTTGGCGCTAAGTCGTGGGAATCTACTCGTTGGGATTTTTTCATGTTTGGGATAGACGTTGGTCGGAAGGAGACGGTGCACTGAAGATTCCAATCGGCTAAAAGGTTGCTTGTCGGACCCTCGTATTTCATTGGGCCGGGCCCCGACTCCCTTGGTGCTTTCCACGACGGCGACGCTTATTCCCCGATAACCCACTAACCATTTAGTCAAATTTATAATTTTTTATTTGTGTTCTTCTGAAATGTGAGAATTGCGATTTGCGATCAGTTGTGAACAGGAGAAGTTCAATTCGGTCTTTTCCATTGAAGAAGCTTCCTGAAGCCCACGACGGGTGGGTGTGCTTCCTCGCTTCTCTTTGATCGTTCATTTCCTTTTGTGCGAACTCGAGGAAAGCGCAAAAACGAAGATAAAACCAGAGTCCCCATTTCCATTGACGCCCTCGTCGATCCGTTTCCTCTTTGCAAAGACTGTAAGACTCATCAGCTTCCCTTTTTTTCCTCAGCAGTTGAGTTTTAATTCCACTCTATTAAGCCGTGTTACGGGCGATACATTTGGTTTAAGCAGCCCTATGTGATCTCTCTCTGCATGTACAGACGTTTTCGACCTTCAAAAGCTAATGGGTCTTTCATGGAATGTTTAAGTTTTCATATTCAGAGGTTGTTTGAGATTTTGGGACATTTCTTATGGTATTTTCTTGGTTGATTTACTCAGAGGATATGATCCTTTTGGTTTAGCAGCGTTTTAACAGCCATTACTAAGGATCATGCTGGATAGTGTCTGATTCAGCTGAACTTGATGCTCTAATCGGGTGTTAAATTGGTTTTCGATAAACAGAACTACCAAGTCAGAGGCGCTTCTAGTCATATCTCAGCATTTCTCATGTGCTTCACTCAATCAGGGAAATGCCTGCTCCCAGTAGTTTGATCTTGCCCGAATGGCTTTTGCCTTTTCTTTCAGACTTCACGAATTTTTGGGTCGAATTTCCCTCTCTAGGATCTGCTCAACTAGAAGGTGAAGCTGCACGTCTTTACTTTGAGCATGAGTTCTAAAAACAGCACCACATTTATGTAGTGGTGTGACATCAATTCGTGCTTTTGCGTGGCAGGATCAGTAAATCGTAATTGGCAGTTCGATATGGCTGCTGATACAACAAGCCTGAGCTATTGGCTGAACATCACTTTCTTCCTTTGTGCCCTGATTATCCTTGTTCCGATGTTTATGGCATCATACCTCATATGGAAGTACGAAGGATTCAACAAACCAAAACCTGATAGAGAAGAGAATCAGCCGGGAAAGGTGGGGTATCTGTACAAGGACGAGGCTTGGAGGACCTGTCTTAAGACAATTCATCCAAAGTGGCTGCTCGGTTACAGATTGTTTTCTTTTGCTGTGCTAGCATCATTGCTCATTGCAAATACTGTACTTGACGGGGTGGGTATCTTTTACTTTTATACCCAGTAAGTTGCCTTCCTCATCCTCTTGTTTTTCCTGTTTATGCACCTCGCTACCAAAAAGGGACATGAATTTGCAATTCATCGATGGTTTATAGTCTCAGAAAAGTCCCTACATCTGAACTGAATTCTTTCTGGTTAAAGAATCTCTTTCTAATTCACATATTTATAATGACTTTTGTGTTTTACTGTGCTTGATTCTATGTTCTTCATGAATGAGTCATCACCCAAACCTCGAGTCATGGATGTTGACACTACTGTTTTGTTGAGGAAACAAAAATTTTGGGAAGGATTCTGTGTCAAACTGGAATGACCATCATGGAGCTTGAATTATTCAGGTTTAACTTAGCCTCTTCAGGGTTGCGTCAACTGGCATTTTTTTTTTTTTTGGTCACTCTTGAGCAAAGGAAAGCTAGTCAATGATTGTTTGTTCAAAATACTATCTCATTATTAACTGTTTCCTTGATGTCGATGATCAATCCTAGTTACTGTATTGATGACTTTTCCTTTTGATCTTTCGTATGCTGACCAGGTGGACTTTTGCCTTGGTCACAACCTATTTTGGGGTATATTACCTTTTCCCTTTGTATATTATTCGTACTTGTCTGGATGGAATTCGATTGACATTGAAGCACTCGTCTCTTGAGAACTGACTGGAATGTATGCTGCACTAGTTCCATATGATGCATGTATCTCACCTATTGAGCTCGGTTACATCAATCATTTTATTGATCTCTGTTTTCTGTCGTGTTCTTAAAAGATCCTAGTATGGAGATCTTTCGTTACGGTTTCCATCCACGTCTTATAAAATCTTCCCCTCCTTCTTTTACACTCGTTCCAATCCTGTTGTAGAGTTGCATGTTCTCGGTGGAGCATCTAAACGTTGTCGTCCTAGTTGTGTAGGTCACCTTTTTTTAATGATCTTCTCTCAACTCATCTCACCTGGAAGCTTACCAACCTTTTCTTGGAGATACTGATTTTTCTTAAAGAATATGAGTAATTGATGCAGATAGTTTTATTCGGTTTCTTAAGATCCATGATGGCATGTTTTATTTACCAGCGTTAATGAATATGCGATATGCCTTTTCTTGTTTGGTTTCTTAAGATCTGGTGCGTTTAATTTCGTACTTGTCATTCATTCTTCTAGCCATAATTTTAGTTGCTTATGCCCTGGACTACTGTTTTGTAGATTGGATTATGCATGTCCATATACGGATGCTGTGTAAACCATAAGGCTGCTAATGATAAAGCTGATAACGGCAATTTCGATGCACACCGAGGAAATTATATGGCTGTTTCTCGTGGAGAGCATATCAACATATCTAGCACACCCAAATCTTCAAATTCAATTCAGAAATCTCCCATTCGCAGTAGCGCTAGTCTATGGGTATTTATCTTCCAGATCATATATCAGGCAAGTCTCACTTGCCGCAAGAACAATTTATCTAGAATTGAAATTTTAGCATGTCTACTGTTGGTGGAGTAGCCATTGTTTCCCCTATTTACATCTGACTTTGGGTAATTTATATTAGTAAATACGAAATTCATGCATGTCAAGTAAGGAGCACTAATGGTGGTGGATGTGATGAATATTTCCACAATCGTATGAACATGATTTTGTCACATCACCTTTTCCATTGTCTATACATTATGGGCAATTTCCATGAGTTGAGGTCGCTGACTTGGACACAAGATCCCCTGGTTTATGTAGAGATCTCATAAGGATCTGAAATGACTATGTTGATCCTTGAGCTCAAGCTTGTTCTTTCATTTCTCTTGATGAAAGTATCTTGCTTTTCATAAATAGTGAGGCGCCAATTCACACACTGTTAATAGAAGTGATAATAATGAATGAAGGAAGATTAGTACTGCATTAATGGGAAGCAAGTCTTTGATTCCTTTCTTTGAATCCATGAACAGACGAGTGCAGGTGCGGCGATGCTTACTGATGCTGTATTTTGGCTTGTTCTCTATCCTTTTCTGACCTCGAAAGATTACAGATTGAATCTTGTAAGTATGTCAACTACATTACTTATGCAAAACTATATCCAGAATTTGTAAGATTCACGTGCATCAGGTTAGACAGTGGTAATTAGTGAGACTAGCAAGTGTAATACCTCACCAGGACTCTGCCTTATGTGGCCATTATGTTTCTCAATGTTAGGATAATTCACCAGTGATATGAATATACTTGGTGAATGATGATGTGTCGATGGGGTAACATGAGTTAATTAATTGAGAGGGGTCCAAGTCCCTAGTCAAAACAGCCCACGAGGATGATTTCTTTCCATCTTATAAATTTTGTTCTGGGGTTATGTCCCTGATGCCTTGAGGCATTCTCTCTCTAGTTATGTTGGTGTCTTGCTTCTCTTTTTCAAACATTTAGATAGAATGACGTGCCTATTCTTTGAACGCCAGCTGGATGTTTGTTTGCACTCAATCAATGCTTTCTTCCTCCTTGGTGACACCATTTTGAATTGCTTGGTAAGTCCTGAAGCTTTCTTTTCATGTAACTTTCCATTTTAGCATTGTTTCTTCACGTGTCCCGATTTCACCTGGGTGTTCTCCTTGCAGCGGTTCCCTGTGTTTCGTTTTGCATATTTTGTTCTATGGACAGGTCTTTATGTCATTTTCCAATGGATCATCCACGCTTGTGTTTCAATTTGGTAATATTTCTTGTGCATGCATGCCATTGATTATCTTGGCTTTGTTTGATGTAGAAGATGATTAATTTACTTCTTGTTACAGGTGGCCATATCCATTTCTGGACTTGTCTACGCCGTATGCTCCTCTTTGGTACGTGTTATGATACTTTACCATATACAAGAAAAGACATTCTCGTAAAGTTGGTGGCATTTTTAAGCCACAGGAAAGGAAGTACTCTGTTGCTACTGGCAAGTGTGCAAGTTTCGCCAATTGCATCTGAAAATCAACTAAAAGAGAAGAGAAAATTTATCAGTAAATATATGAGGCTCTTTACTTTCTGCCCTCTTCAAATTTTCACAGGTACCTTGGAGTGGCAGTAACGCATGTTCCATGCTACGGCATCTTCGCTTTGATAATCAGGCTTAAACACATCTTGTTGTCCAGATGGTTCCCAGAATCATACCAAAGTCTGAAATGAGGAAAGAATCAGGCTTAAGGCATTCTTAGCATTTTAGTTACTGCTCTATTACACAGGGTCTCGCCACCGGTCTTGGCGCATATCTGTAAATCTTGCTTCTTCCCTCCTCCAAGTGGCGGCTGCTGCGGTTCCCAGGATTCATGAAAGAGGAGTAATCATTCATTGGTGGTTTGCAGAAGAAGAGTGCTGGAGTCATGTATTGCAAATCTTCATTCATGAAGTGCCCAAATTTTGAAAGTCTAGCATTGGATACTGTTGCTGAATCCATTCATTTGTAACGAATCCTTGTGGGGTATATATTCGCAGTGGATGGTACAAGTGTACGCATGAACTCTATGTATCGAGACGGTGTGCTTAGGTAAAAAGAAGATGTCGCAAAGCGACGGCATTCATTAATCTGGTGAAGTTCCAATGCCGAACGCAAAGACAACTCTCTCTCTCTCTCTCTCTCTCTCTCTCTCTCTCTCTCTGCTCATGCTCGATCCGTATCAGAAGAATTTCTTATTTCATGAGCCATTGTCCTCAGTAAAAGTATCCTCGTCACTCTCTGAAGCTTCCACACCTTCCCCTGTAACTTCGCCCCGCTGCTAAATCTAAGTGCGGCCATGAAGAGACGAAGCTAACCTCACCAGAACCTTGTTTCTCTCTTTTCTTGGTCCGGTTAATGGGAATTTGTTGGACTATTAACTTGTCAAACTCACAGTAAATATCTTAAAAATCGAAATATTAGTTGGTGATTGAATCTTGGGGTAATCGTACTGTGTGGACGCATTGGTCACGACGGAGCAATTATTATAGAGTATGGAAAAGGAAGTCAGTAGTTGAGTGAATGGTGCTTGCGTCTACGCAACAGCAACGCGAAAGGTGTCGGATGCTGACTTGGGTGTTTGTCGACCGATTGGCGTGGAGTTTGGAGGTCAATGATCAGAATTGTCTGCTCACTTCCTTCATGCAATCCCACCCAAACAAACAAATTATTCAAACTTACGCACCTCGGGATAAAGCAATCATGGCCTTGTGTGGCACGTTCTTCATCTTTTGTATTTATTATTATTATTATTATTATTATTATTATTATTATTATTATTATTATTATCTTTGCATATGCATTTGGTCCTAAAGTGTTGATTGTGGTAGAGCGTCTCCATGTCCCGATTCATGTTTTGAAGAGCAATGTTGGGGATGCTGAGATTGTTTTCCGAAAAATCATGAACTCTAGGCGGGTGCTTAGATAAGTGGAATCGAGCGACGATGGTGAGGTCGTAAGCTCGCCGTACAGAGAATCTTACCCGAAATGAGATCGGATGGCTAATAAGAGTTTTTCTCTTTGAATAATTTGAAGTCACTTGTGTGGTGACTTGATGGAAAATCTAGCTTAATACAAAACGCAGTGAACAAGTGGACAAAGTCACTTGTTTGTCATGTATGGACCAAAATGTCATTTGGGTAAATTTGAAAATAGAGTAGGAGCTGTACAGTGTTGACCGAGCGGGGCAACGTGCGACTTTGACTGTGGTTGGTGCTAAAGTAAAGGTCACCAGGTTTGACTCGCGGAGTTCGGCAAGGACACCTCGAGTTTCATTTCCTTTTTTTCTTATGCTGTTGGCCAGACCTGAATTTGGTTCGGACCCAAATAAAAATAAAATAAAATAATGACCTGAATTTGGAAGCCAGATAATAAATTGTTTTCGCAATAGTGAATTTTCACGAGTGAAAAAGTACTATTTCTCCTTGTAAATTTGTGTGCATGAGGTCTGCTACAAAAGTGTTATACGGGCGTAATCTCATGTTGACAACATCATATGAAATGAACACGTATAAAATATTATACGCTAATTTCAAAAGGGTATGAAAATAGATTGCATAAGACATATGAGGCAATAACACGTGTAATTAATGTTTACCTTAAAAGGTAATTTTTCAATAGGACACTTGTCATTGTTACACCGAGGTGAACTATGCGATGAGAAAAGTGTGAAAAACGACTAGACAAATCAAGATCAAGGTTCAAAGGTCACATTTATTCAGCCGCAAATATCAAAGGTCGCCTCGCCTCACCTCACCTCGCCAGTCATTTTCTCAAGCAGGGCAATGATGTTGGGTTTCATAGGATGATAACTAAGGGCCTGCATAGCAACCATTCTCGTCCGGAAAAGTGATTCTGATTAAAATAACTTTTTCTGATTCTGTTCCCTAGATGAGTTTTAGAAAATCAGAATGCGTTTGATAAATGCACATAATTTTTATTCTCAGGAGCAATTATTTTTCCCAATTTTTGTCATTTAAATCAAATAATTACGTAGTTACTTTGTGAAATTCCATCCTACATTTCGAATTAATCGAAAATTAATTCATATTGATTCTCTTATATAATATATTGCATATTGAAATGTAAAAATAAATATCAAGAATCATCACAAGTCTAAAACTTAAGAACGAGAGCTTGCTAAGTGTTCATGTTGGTTATTTTATCTTTTTCCAGAATTTTCTAAAACTAGACTAAGTCTAAAGTACATAAACCTAGGCAAATCACAGTCAATGAAATCAAGTGCACAATCAAGGAATCTTGACGTTGATGAATCGCATCATAAAACCCTAACGAAACCCTAAGAACTTAGAAAAATGTGGTTTGGGTTTAATTTCAAAGGTGCTTATGATTTTTCTAAAAAATAATAAAATCTATGAAATTTAGGCCCAAATTTTTGAAAATGAGGTCAAACTAGCCTAATCTAAGCTTCTTCTAGTTTTAGGGATTTTCTAAATTTTTTGTATTTTTTAGAAATTTTTTTATTTTTATTTTATTTTATTTTTATTAGGTCGAGGGAAAGGTGACGAGAGAACTGAAAGGAAAAAGTGAGAGATGTGAAACTTCATTCTGTTTTGTGATTCTCAAAAGTGATTCTTTTTGCCAGAATCAACTTTTTTTTGTTTTTGATTTTGCTCTAAAACTGATTCCGATTTTTTAAAACTGATTCTGGGAACAGAATCAGAATCATAATTATTTGGGTTACCAAACAAGATTTTCATTCTTTACTATTCCGGAAAACAGAATCAGAGAATGAGAATGGTTACCATGCAGGCCCTAAATTTTCATCATGTATGGAATCCCAATTAAGTGGAGTGGACCGACCACTCTTTGTTAGTCACATGCCCAACCTACACCGATGGACTGTTGTTACATCATATTTCGTATTGAATCTCGTGAAGCAAATGGGCGGATGCACGGACAAGATCAAATAATTCAAGCGGAAAATAAACACAAAAAGGAATCCTAACATGAGGATTAGGGCATGCCTACTCCACTGATAGAGATCCACGAGATGTTCCACTAAATCAATTACAATCGCTTGAAACACATAACTCTCAAGTGTTTTCCACGCTCCAACGGCACCCCGAAAAGTCTCAAGAACCCAAAACAAAGATATATGAACTGCTTACCTCACACACTGACACTTCTCAAGAACTCCCTGAATTCGCTCTTGAGTTGGGCTTTCTGCTATATACGAAATTCGGTCGACAGCATTTTCTAAGAACATGTCCATGCGCAATCTAATCTCCGCTCGAAGTTGGCTAGATGTTCGGCATAGTCCAACTTCTCTCAGCGTTCGAAATCCGCTTTTGCTACTAATTGTGTTTTGCGTCGAATGTCCGACTAGCTTTGGGCCGGACGTCTGAATATCTTTCCGAAGTTCAAACTCTACAATCCAGATCTTCAATAGCTACCAATCCTAACATCAGCCACATAAGTAGGGATGTCCGGATTTTGTCCTCACGCACTCCCAATCTTTTTACTATTTACGGATGCTCTCGAACTCCAATACGAATCGGTTCCAAACGAAATAGGGCCTAAATTTCGGGCTGCATTCGAGAAATCTATCGTTCATATACAATTAAAGATCGATGAGATTTGTCCCATCGGCCATTCAAAATTCGGACCACGATCGACTGCCTGAGGGAACACATTGGAATCGACCTCTCTTGTTTGACCATGATCACGGTTTCTACAGTCTATAAAGACGATGAATAAAAACAGGTGTGATCTGTCTGTAGAATTGATGGGAAGAGGAAAGTACAACGTAGAGGCGATGGCCAAGAAAAGGCGGCTGCTCATTAAACTCCAAAATGCTATGGACGGCCCAACCTTGCCCTCCATTAATTTTTATTTTTTTTTGTCAGAAGTCAACTACTTTCCCTACCAAAGTATGCCTCTTGAATTCCCCAAGCATTCTCAACTTTAGCAACCACCACCATGATCGCTCAACATCATAACAAACGAGAAACTTTAATGGTGAAATTACAGATCTGGTATAATCGCGGCATTAGCAGTAACAATACTCATATGTTGCTCCTTGTCCGAAATGACAAGTGACCAAGCAATTAAAATTTATGCGTAATCGATGAGTTTTGACTGATTTTTTTGATTCGTGTTTGTGAATCGCGCGGATTAAAATGTTGGGATGCTGCAACAAGGAGGATGAAAATGCTGCAAATTATTACGAAAAAGCCAAAGGAGAGAGTGACACCACATGCCATGTTTTCGTGGATTGGGTTGCACCAGATCAGTGCTCAATGAGGAAGAGCACAAAGAAGAGCACAGTGGATGTTGAATTTGAAGAGTTGGTCCAAGAAGGTAGGTGCCACGTGTGTCCAGCATCATGTGTAACAAAAGCTTAGAAGATCAAAATGTTTTTATTATTATTATCAATTATTAAACATGTTCAAAGATGCCCTTTTTCATGAAATATTGTTTGTCACACTCGGACTGTCTAAAGTCTGAACACAAGCCAGCCAGCCAACCAACCAAATTTTCAATTTTAACTAACACGAACCAGAGAGAGAGAGAGAGAGAGAGAGAACAAAAAACCCACCTACCACTATAAATAGAGAAGCAAGCTTGCACGAGATCTCTCAGCTTCAATCGCTGAATCTACCCATCTAACCGCTCGAGCTGCTCGTCTAGCCTCTTCTCTCTCTTTCTCTATCCAACAGGTAAAAAGAGAAACTTCCCCGCTTTTCTTGGTCCATTTTGAATTTTTCTTTTTGGATCTGGATTTGCAGAAAACGAGTAGAATTTGCCGAATTCGGTTTCTGGGTGTTGTGTTTCTGCTGTTGAAACGCTGATCTTGGTCGGAAATTTGAGGTTTTGATAGTTGTTTTGGTGTGTGATCAGAAAGGCGAAGGAAAAGGAAATGGCCCGGAAGAAGATCAGAGAGTACGACTCCAAGAGACTGTTGAAGGAGCATTTCAAGAGGCTCTCCGGTAACGATCTGCCCATCAAATCCGCCCAAGTAAGCGCCGGTTTGGCATTTTGATTCCATCTCTTTGGCCGTAGCAGCATGTTATTGGCCGATTGCATGAATAGGAGGAGTATCTGCTTGCGGAATCAAAGCTAGGCCTTTTTTTACGCTTTACACTGATTACTCGGGTCATTTGAATAGCTCCGACTCTCTGACCAAATGTGCATTATGCATTCTCTTGGTAGCGAGATTAGATTGGATTGCTGCCTACAACTCCTGTAGCTGTGGTTATGGCTTGTGGGATTTGAGCTCAGACGATCTAGATTCACAGAAAAGTCCAACTTTTCGTATATTCTCGCATCCAACTGAACTCCCTTTTCCCCTGATTGTGCTTAAATTAATCTGGAGTTCTCAAAATTCCGCGAACATCATTAATTTAAGCTTTTTCAGATTCAGTGGAATTCTTAGGCTTAAACATGGTGTAATCAATTACTTTGCAAAGTGATTGTGTTGACACCTAAAATCGGAAACAGATTGATATGAGAAGATATGGCTATCTCTAGATTTGGCCAGGAGCTGGGAGCTAGGTACTCTGCACCTTGTAAATGGAGAACAGGTCCACGGTTTTCTGGTTGATGATGTATAGACGCATCTCCCACTATTATAGATTGCAGCTATCAATCAAATGGATTTGGTTTTAAATGGGAGTCAGTTTATTAATATTTCAAGTCGGCCTTGAATCAATCGACTGCGTTGATATTTAGCAAATTTAATCTTGACAAATAATTTGAAATTTGTAAGGGAAAGATTGTTTCTCTTGAACCTTCTCATTTACATTTTTATGCGTATAAATATAGCACACCAAAAAGAGAGAGCTATATAAAATAAAATAAAAAGTAAATGAATCATTTGACAGCTAGATGTGTTTAATATTCAAGTTTGGAAAAGTCATAAGCAAGCATTAAAATAGGTGAATATGTTTCACTTTGAAATAACAAAGGTCTATGCCTAAAGTAAGAATAAAGGTAAATTAAGTTGATGGAGTAAGCGCAGCAGCGGATTCTCTGTTCATTGAATGGAGGAGATTGCCAAGATTATTTGATCCTCTGTCAATAGAGTGATCAAATAGGATCATTTTCCATCTCGAGACCTTCTGGTTTTCGCCATGTGGGTTGTTTGGGCAATAGCTTACAAATCGGCGTTCGGTAGTTGGTTCTAGAGGATGATTAACCACAGCCCACAACATAGCCTAGACCCTAAAGTGTTAATCGAATTATGGAAATACTATTGTATGCAATTAATGTACTCGTCATTAAAGAAAGAAGTAGGACTTGGAAAGAATCTCTTTTATCTCTCTTTATTGTTCCGCAACTACATTGATGTATAGGATTCTCACATATACTACTCCTATACGCAATACAATTTAGATGGAAAAATGCTCTAGTGAGTATCTCTGTACTGATGAAGTTGCCTTCATGCCAGGTGACAGAATCTACTGATTTCAATGAACTAGTCGAGAGGGAGCCCTGGCTCTCTTCGGAGAAATTGGTTGTGAAGCCAGACATGTTGTTTGGTAAGCGTGGGAAGAGCGGACTGGTCGCCTTAAATCTTGACTTAGCTCAGGTCGCTGTCTTTGTGAAAGAACGCCTTGGCAAAGAGGTATGTTCTCCCTTATTTCGGACCGTTCTTTTCAACGTGGGCGATTCTCACATTTAAAATATTATTTTTATGCTTACAGTCTCCATATTCATTAACAGGTAGAGATGGGTGGGTGTAAAGGACCCATTACAACTTTCATCGTTGAGCCCTTCGTACCACACAACGAGGAGTTCTACCTTAACATTGTCTCTGAGCGTCTTGGCAGCAGCATAAGTTTCTCCGAGTGTGGAGGCATTGAAATTGAGGAGAATTGGGATAAGGTACTGTGAAATGTGGTTGTAATCTGATCATGTAAATCCTTTCTCATCAGGACACCAGTCGAAAGCCTTCATTAGCATTCCATTGCTCATATAACACGTTCATCCTCTTTTATTCATGAATACTGTCTTATCTCCAGGTCAAAACTATATTTGTACCAACTGGTTCACCTTTTTCGTCGGAAGTGTGCGCTCCACTTGTTGCAACTCTTCCTTTGGAGGTACTTTCTGCATTGATATTACTTATATACAATAAGTTGCTTTTATTATCTGAATCTGAAGGGAAAGGTATTGTGGTAATAAGTTTGTCTTAAAATATTGATGTGGCTGGACAAGTTATCTGATCAACATGCTGTTGAAGTTCCACAGGTGTTGCCTTTTGTAATATGGATTTATCACTAATGTTTTCTTTGTTTCTTTATCTAGATTAAGGCAGTAATTGAGGAGTTCATCAAAGTGGTTTTTACCCTCTTCCAAGGTACAGTAAGAAATTAAAATAAGCATTATTAACAAGTGAAGGATGCGCTTGTGCAGATTAATGAACAAAGTTGATTTTTTCTCTGCAGATTTGGACTTTACATTCCTCGAAATGAACCCTTTCACATTGGTTAATGGGAAACCTTATCCCCTAGATATGAGAGGCGAACTGGATGACACTGCTGCTTTCAAGAACTTCAAAAAGTAAACACCCTCTCTTTGTTTTCTCCTTCACTACTCTCTCCACCATCTAGATGGATTAAAGGAAAAAGAAATGGCAACTTAAATAAGGGTTTGCGACTTCTAACTTAATCCTGTATATGCAGATGGGGCAAGATTGAATTTCCTATGCCATTTGGAAGAGTGATGAGCCCCACAGAGACCTTCATTCATGGCCTAGATGAAAAGGTAGTAATGTCATAAATGCAAGACTAAACATGCAAACCATTCCATACGATTCTTAATGCACAATTTGAAATTGGTCGTATAATTTTCCTTGTGCTTCTTATTGTTGCTTTATTTATGGAGTGCTCACAAAATCTTTCTCAAGGGGCAAAAGCCTTCCTCTTCCTCTTGTCTTATGCATTTTGCAATTCTATATATCTTTGTCAAGTACCCTCAAACCTTTGCTTTCAGAATCATGAATCTGCATCTTCCTCTTATACTATTGCCAAAGCTTAAATGGACATTGAGATTGCAAGCTAGTAGCTTTTGTACATGAAGGGTACACTTATTCTTCTGTACTGTTGTGCCCCTGCAGACTAGTGCATCTCTGAAATTCACGGTTTTGAACCCAAAGGGAAGAATTTGGACAATGGTTGCTGGAGGCGGTGCCAGTGTCATTTATGCAGATACTGTGAGTTTTTTTTTTTCCTTCGTAAATTTATCTAAAAAGTAGGCATGCGGTTTTTTCTTTTTTGATCCTGCTGCCTGCTTACACGTTACTTATTCCGTGTCAGGTTGGTGATCTTGGCTTTGCCTCCGAACTTGGGAATTATGCTGAATATAGTGGAGCCCCCAATGAAGAGGAAGTCTTGCAGTATGCCAGAGTTGTGATTGATGTAAAAACTATATTCCTCTTTAATGAAACATTTTTCTGCATATGCATACGAATATACCCTCAGTTTAAAACTTGACCTTTCAATTGCTCCAGGTAACATAATAATAACTAAACTGACAAGCTTGCTCGGAATTCTAATCCAGCAGCATATGAAATGCACTTGCTCAGACATTGTCATTGATATTTATCTATACTGGATTGTGATTAGTTCGTTCATCTAACTTTTGCAGTGTGCAACTGCTGAGCCTGATGGCCAGAAGAGAGCCCTCGTTGTTGGAGGAGGTATAGCTAACTTTACTGATGTTGCTGCCACATTCAATGGCATCATCCGTGCAATGAAGGAGAAGGTAGGCTTTGTTACACATCGCACGTTACATATTTTGCAGTCTCTTTCAGCACAAGTTGATACTAAACTCTGCGCTGTTCGTTTTTTCAGGAATCAAAGCTTAAAGCTGCGAGAATGCACATATATGTGAGAAGAGGAGGTCCCAACTACCAGAAGGGTCTTGCAAAAATGCGAGCCCTCGGAGAGGAAATCGGCATTCCCATTGATGTAATTGCCTGGTTAAAAGTTTCTATTACTCAAGTGCACCACATGAGACAGCTATACGTTGCTATCTATCAGAGACTTGGCAAAGTGCTAAACTTTTGCTGTTAATTTCTTTTGTAGGTTTATGGGCCGGAGGCCACCATGACCGGAATATGCAAACAGGCCATCGAGTGCATCACCGCGGCTGCTTGAGTTATCAAGTTTGATAATCTTTGTCTCTCTTCTGCATTTTGATGGATATTTCCAATTGTTCAGTTGAATCCCAATAGTCATTTGTACTGGATTTCAATGTTATGAATGTAACCTCCCGCCACAACAGCGGTCCCTTAGAATAAAATCATTTATCATCTCAAAGCACATATTGTGCCAGCTTTGACAATCCACATTGTTAGAAACATCACTTGAACAAAGAGTTTTGAGTCTATCGGCGATGAGATAATTGCCGAATCAACGTCGCTATTGTGAGAATTGCAAAGAATGTCATTAATAGCGTTGACACAAATTATGGAGAGGCAATAGATTTTGAAGTACGAGTGTGGCAATTAAATATTTAGAGGTGAATCCCTAAGTTTTACAACAAATCCATCTGCGACAATAATCGCTTATTCTATGTCGATTGCTGGTTATTCTTGCAGTAAGACAAGGCTTAACTCTTTGATGCAATCAACAGTGGTAGGCCTTGGACATCTGTATTATCAACTTGTTGGATAATGCAAAATCATCTTATATGCCTGATCCTGCCATCCTTGGTACAAATTAATGCCCAGTAGATTGTAGATGGCGCAAAACCTTCATCTACTTGTTTCCTAGTTTATGTATTAGGAGTCGCAATTCTCGGCCATTCGGCTAACGATATCTCAAGACCGAAACCTCGCCCTACAGATGCAGTGAACAGAAAAAACAGCTTGTATGCCTCGCGAGGAAACTACACTAACTAACTCCGAACCAAGGTATCTGTTTGTTCAAAATACAAAAGAACAGATTCCCATACAAATTTGGGGCTCTCGTGTGTCTAGTCAAGAAGGCATGGGGCTCGTTTCAAATTCCCATCTGGAGTCTGTGATCAGTTCAGGTAGTACTCAAGATTAACTGAGTTCGGGATGAGATCGACCATCATAAACTGGTCGTGACTAGTTCCGTCATTAAACTAGCAGCACTCGAGAATGCTAGGTGCCTCTCCCACTCACACGTCTCCGTCTTTTCGTGCATGTTTTGTTTGATCGAAAGACTTGGATTTCGTATTTCTTATGAATTTCGAGTTCGAGAACTACCCGTCGCAACTCGCAGTCGTATGTAGGAACAGATGAAATTTGTATTCTTGACCAGGCAGATGCCGGGGGATAGGTGGTGAAGTTTGGTGAGCAGCCAAAGAGAATTGGGCCACTAGTTTTTTTTTTTTTTTGTCGGAGGCCACTAGTTAGATCAGCGCGACATGATTGCATTTGGTGCGCTTCAAGATTGGAGATCCTGCACCAGCCACCAACACAAAGCCAGCAGACAGAAAGGGACCTCATGAAACTATTAATATTCTGCATAACATATTCCCTGCAAAATTCAACTCGGCCTAATCGTTAGGTCGCCTGAAAATTCTCTCGCTAGCATAATCGTCCACGCTTTGCCTGTGTTTTATTTTTCAAAACTTATCGAGAACTCGTGTCGAGCAGCCACGAAAATTCTGAGATTGAAGAAGACTTACTTTTTTGCGTGTATGTTTTCGGGATTTCGCTTTCCTCGGGTTTTGTTGATGAACAAGTTCAATTTTGAAGGAGATCAAAGGAGATTCGTGAAAATCTTGCTCTCACGTGTGTCAGATCTATGCTTGTTCAACCTTTTTACTCTGCTCGGTGATGATGTCCGCCGAAAGGCAAAGCAGTAGCATCGGATAGAGTTCTCGATGTGTGCTCGTTACTAAAGAATGATTCGGTGATCGGCCGCCGATTTTGGTATGAAGAAGTCATAGGTGTGTTTTTTAAACGTGTGACCTATAACCTTGTTGTGATTATTTTTCTTGTTATCAGCTTGTTTTGTGTTGAAGTTGTCTGGGATTTGTCTTGATTTAAAGTTTTGTTCTTTGAACTGAGATGTTTTTTTCTTGTATTTCGATTGAGGAAGTGAATGCAATGTTATTTTGATTAATAAAAAAAAAGACTTAGAAACTGGGTTACTTAACGGAAACGGTGCCCAATATAATTGATGGTCTGGTGACCTGATTCAGCTGCGTCAAAATTGTCAAGAGCAAAGAAAATACGGCAACCATGAGATAACGGCACCCTCTTCCTGTGCGAAACGTGCCATCCTGAAAGAAAAATCGTTCCCATGTCGAACGTTGTTGTCGTAATTATGAGATCATCGTTGCAGAGAATCAGAGGAGGTGAGAATCAACAAGATCAGGAGGAAGAATTTATGAAACTGGGTTTGTTCCGAAGTAAGGTGAAGGAAGGTGGCTGGCTAAATAAAGCTTATGGGGGATTTCAGGCGAAGACAAGACAACGAGGGAGGGATTACGTGGTAACGAGGGATACGGGTTAGACGACCTCGTGTCGTGACTGACCTCGGATGCGGTCAACCTCGGGCGGCTTCTCTCCCAATAAACATAAACCCTCGGTCTTCACGTTCCCCTCCGGCTCCGGTGCCTCGTCTTTCTTGTTTACACGGAACACCCTCATGCCTTATCTGACTTCCACTCAAGGATTAGAGATTGTCCTACTTTCTCGGATGAAAACAAATTGATTTTACTCCATTTCGATAGTTGCGTATTGTGCATGACCCACTTATTAAATAACCTAGTTGCAATATTATTCGACGTCACCTAACTTATCAATTTGCAATATATAACTTCTCTCTAGCAATGATCTCCGTTCATCCCGCTCGAAACATGATATGCCAGCAAGAAAAATAGAAAGAATCTCGGGAGCTACGATATATGCGTTTGTGACATTCCAAGTCCCACCACGTCAGATGTGAGAGAAGGATTCATGAGTCGGTACTCATCCCCGAATAAGCACCACACCACCTTGTGGAAGATTATTTCAATTACTACTCTTTTTGGGGATCCGAGATCCACGCATGAAAATACCTAATTGCCTCTACTTCTATTTTACCATGTAAAGGTGTAACGTGTTTTGGCCGAGTCTATGTGTCAACTGTCACGGAACAGAAGATGGGTCAAAGCCGGTCGCTCGAGACTCGGTCACTCCTCGTTCCCCACCACCACCAGCCCGCCGCCTACATATAAACGAGTCCGTTCCATTTCCTTCCTTCCCACCCCACCCCACCCCACCACCACTGCAATCAAGAAGAACCCACACAAATTCGCCAATGAAAATGGACACCGAGCGAGCCGCGCAAGACGAAGCACCGCCACCGCCGCCTCCTCTCTACGGCGACATCCTCGAGCTCACGCTCACTCACGTGCCTCTCGTCGACCTCGTCTCCGCCTCCCGCGTGTCCCTCTCCTGGACGCGCGCCGTCTCTTCCTCCCTCCGCCACTTGAACCCCGTCAAGCCCTGGCTCTTGGTCCACTCCCAGAGCACCCGCCCCCCCTACGCCATCTCCACGCGCGCCTTCGACCCCCGCTCCTGCGTGTGGCTGGACATCTCCCTCCCCCAGCCCACCAAGCACGCCTCCACCCTCCGGTCGTCGTCGCACTCCGACCTCCTCTTCATGCTCTCGCCCTCCAAGCTCTCCTTCTCCTCCGACCCCCTCCACCTGACGTGGCGCCAGGCGGCCCCCCCGCTCGTGTGGCGCGCTGACCCCATCGTCGCCCTCGTCGGTCACCGCCTCGTCGTCGCAGGCGGCGCCTTCGACTTCGACGACGACCCCCTCGCCGTCGAGACCTACGACCTCAGGGCCGGCGCGTGGGGCGCTTGCGGATCCGTGATGCCCGCGCTCCTCAAGGACAGCTCGGCGTCCGCGTGGCTATCGGTCGCCGCGGACGAGGACAAAATGTACGTGACGGATAAACTGTCGGGCGTGACGCACTCGTACGACCCCGAGGCCGATGCGTGGCACGGGCCGTACGATCTGCGTCCGAACAGGGACGTGTACTGCTGCGTCATCGGGTTCGCGAGCGGCCGGCTGATTCTGGTGGGTCTGCTGGGGAGCGAAGAGAATGTGAAGGGCGTGAGGGCGTGGGAAGTGGAGCGAGGGACGTGGAGGGCGAGGGAGATCGGGGAGATGCCGACGGAAATGGCGAGGAAGATGAAGGGCGAGAGGTTTTGCGCGTCGTCGATGAGCGTGTGCTGCGCCGGCGATTTCGTGTACTTGAACAGGGATTCGGATCCGGGCACGGCGGTGTGGTGCGAGGTGGTGGGGGATGGGGATTGCCGGTGGGGAAGGGCGGACAGCTCGGCAGGGAGTGGTGGTCGGGGGCAGGCGGAGAGGGTGGTGTTCACGAGCGCGAACGTGGGAATGAGTGAGCTGAATCAAGCTTTGGCTTCTGGTGATCCGAGGAATGTAATTAGGAGCACATGAACCGATCCAGCGGTCGAGATTTTTTCCTCTCTTTTCTTCCGACACAAATTGTTAGGCACCATGTTGTCATTTTCTTATTTGTAATAGCAGAAATTTGTTAAATACTCTCCGAAGTCGTCATAGGGACGAAAAATTCACCTGGGTGACGCTTTTTTTTCGCTAAGATGAACTTTCAATTTCAACAAAAGCAGTCTGACATCACGAAGAAAATCAGTACCTATGGACTCCACCAACACTGTACGTTTAACTTTAGATGGGACTGGGAGACTGTTAAAAAGAAAAGGAAGATCAATTCTTATATGATGTAAAACTCAATTTGCAAGTTCATGAGCAATTGGATCTGTGAGCCCACGTCAGAATCCATCTCATGTTGCTGCGAAGTAGAAAGCGATATAAACCCAACTTAGTATTTTCTCATGGAGACTAAGAATAAAGAAACTATGGTTGAGAGGGTGCGGAAACGTCTTCAGTAACAATCTTCTGTGATTATCAACCCGGTTGGAATTGCGGGAGGACTAGCACTCTTCTGGAATGACGAGGTAAGGTAACAGTGGATGTGGAGTATAGCTCTGGGGAGATCATTGATGTTATTTGCAGGCAGTGGTGGCCACGGGCCGGTTTGGGCCCGGAACCGGCCCGGGTAACCGGGCCGGTCACAGGTTATAATGTTTTTTGA
The DNA here is from genome assembly GCA_029784005.1 of Lenwebbia sp. NSW1173648. NCBI lineage: Eukaryota > Viridiplantae > Streptophyta > Magnoliopsida > Myrtales > Myrtaceae > Lenwebbia > Lenwebbia sp. NSW1173648. The sequence goes on from JARCGZ010000011.1 coordinate 8,767,217, forward strand.
ACCGGCCAGGAACCGGCGGTTCCGAACCGGCTTATAGCCGTTCGGGCGGGTTGGCACAACGGCCAATTCCTTCTTCTTTTTTATTAAATAAATCTATCCTAAGTTCCTAACTATTATAAATATCCCTTGTCATCTTTCATTTTTTCTTACAATTTCTCTTAAATTCTCCCAATCCGCTCAATTCTGTGATTCTGTTAATTTTCTGAATCCGCTCTCCGCTCAATTCTCTCAAAAAATGGCAAGCGGAAGCAGAGATAGTGGCAGAGGAAAGAGCCCGATAGGGGAATCCGATTATTCTCATCCTCATGATCCTCGTGATTTTGCATATTGGAAAGACAATGTTAATGATATCAACATTATTCCCAACGTCGAGCACGTCCCAACGCAAGAAAGTCTGCATCCTCCTCCTATCAGTATCGAATAAATGTCAACAACAAAGGAGCTAGAACGAGAGGGTACATCAGACATATGGGAACACTTCACGAAGGAATATTTAGGCGAAAACAAGTATCAGGTAAAATGTAAATGTTGTGGGGCAACATACAAATTTACAGCTGGATGCGGCTATGGAATATTTAAACGGCATCTGAGGTCAAAACGTCCAACGCAAGCGGGGATCGACACCAGCCAACAACAAATTTCCGGGTACGACAATTCTAACGCTCCTTCTTTATTTCGTTACAATGAAAAAGTTTATAAAGAAGAATTAGCTAGATTTACTGCCATTGAACGTTTATCGTTTAATTTTGGTGAAAACGATGGTTTTAATCATTTTATGCAAACTGCATGTACTCCACAAGCAAAACCTGTTTCGAAAAATATGCTTAAACGCCAACTTTTTGATATTTATAAAAGAGAAAAAGAAGATTTGATTTTTTTTTTTTTATAAATTTCAATGGACGTGTGCATATAGGTAGCGACATTTGGAGTGATCCTTGGCAAACTCTATGACGTCCTGAAATTTTAAGGTCTGTAAAAATAAATAAAATTGGATTTTTATGGTCTAAAGGACAATTATCGGACCCGATTTATTTTGATCTGGAAAGGGATTTGGTAAATCCCGAAGCGCCGGTCAAAGGCCCTTCGCGCCCGACCCCCCCAAATGTTACTGTTATATTTGAGCCCAGAGATTCTAACCAGGCCGCGGATTGGGTGACGAAGGCCCACAGAACGGACTCCCTTCCGCCTTCTTGGATCTCCAAACCTCCCCATCCCCTGGCTGATTTTATGTCTTGATTTCAGAAACTCTTGTTATCCATCTTTGAGTTAGTAATGAATGAAGTTTATTTCGACCAAAAAAAAAAGTAGAAAGCGAGAGTGAGACGAAAGGCTGAATGCTCCAAGGGCAAAAACCCTTTTGTTGAATGGCGTCAATTTGGGAGAATTACCAAAAAAAAAAATTATATTTATTGCAATTGTGCCAAATCAATTTTAAACTTTTTTTTTATCATTTCAGTCCTAAACGTTTTACATTTGTGCCAATTTAATCCATTTGGCCGGTCGGCACTGACGTAGGCTTTGTGAAATAATAATTTAATTTTTATTTTATTTTTTTTCTTTTTTTCTTTAGTGTTTTTTTTTTCACCCAACATTTAGGGCCAGGACAGCCTCACTGGCATTGGGCGAGGGCATCGTGATACTCACCTAGTCTGGGCTACGGCCTCTCTCGTCCAGATCTGGCGAGGGCCGACACGGTCTCGTCGGCACTAGGTGAGGGCGTTGCGACACTTGCCTGGTCTTTGCGACGGCCTCTCTCATCCAGATCTGGTGAGGGCAGCGACTCCCTCACCCAGTGCAGGTGAGGCCATCGTGGCCCTCGCCCGGGCTATACCCTTGTCGGCCCTTAGGGTGGGTGAAAAAAAACTAGAGAAAAGAAAATAAAAAAAGAAAAAAATTATGAAGATATTATTTAAAAAGTCCACGCCAGCGCCGACAGTGCCACGTCAGTACCGGCCGACCAAATGGACTGAATTGACACAGTTATAATAGATTTATGACTTTTTTGATAATTTTCCTGCATCAATTAAAATGTTGCAGTCATATGGGCCACCTTAGTAACAAGGGTATAAAAAATGCTCATATTTCGCCAAATTGCCTTTTTATGGTTGTCGACTTGGACTTCACTGGACATATATATGCATAAAAAAATGGTAATAGGTCAAAGATAGAATGATAAACGAGGGTGCGGTAAACCAGCCGCCACGTGCACATCGTGGAGCTGAGGTAGGCTTTATTTGTTTCTTGAAAAATGAATGATTTAAAAAAGATTTGCTTAAAAATGATAGTTTGTACCGTTTATAAAGATGAACGAATAAGAAATATTTTCATTGTTAGCGAAAATATATAAATATGAATTGTTAGCAATAAAGATAACATTTTTCGTTGATAGAATTCCAGGTCCCACAAGTCGGGGCGGCAAAATGTATAGGCCATTGGGCATTATTGGGTACAAGGCCCCATGCCTGGCCGGTCCATAGCCACCGATCTTGTGGACGACATGGCCATTGGCCACGACGAATTGAAGGGGCCCATCGGCAGAACAAGGCGTATTTGTTCTGTCCTTCAATCCGATTAATAAGTCCGGTGTGACTCAAACTGACGAGGAAATGAATGGAGGGAGGAGACAAATAATACGACAACCGATCATAGGACGCAGCACATGCTCGGGCTTGTTTGGGAGTGACTTTTGTACTTTGGGTATTTGGCAAATTTTGTGATTCTCATAATTCCACTTTTATTTATTCGAACATATGCGAAAATTTTCTAAACTTACGTGTACTCAAAACCAAAAATTCTTGAATCCTGTCATTTTTTTAAAATTTATTATTTCTTTCGCTATAGAGATTTGAAAATGGAAATTGTAGAAGTAGCAATGGCCATGTGAAGGCCCGATGCATGACACACGATCGCTCGCACGGAGGGGCTGTGTCGTGCCCAATCCGGCATGGCCTGGTAACCATTGCTACGTAGAAGTTTGAGAAGTAGAACTGTCAAAATGGGTCATAAACTTATTTCTTAATTAATCTATAATGTCTAACAAAAAAAATTAATATATAATGGATTGGGATGTATATGGGTTAGTTATATTCAATAAATTGGTCATAAATAAGTGTAGACATAATATGAGTATTAAATAAATGATAAATGAGTTGTAAATGGGCATACAATTTATTTAGTCTCAACCCAACTCTATATTTCTCTTTTCATTCTCTCTTTCCCTCTCTCGATCTTGTGTTCACTCGCTCTGCGATCTTTCCTCAATTTGAGTATGGGTTTTTCTAAATCGAGTTAAAATTGTGTTCGCGCGTTTTTGCAACAAGGAATATCTTTCACCGAAATTCAGTCTTCGGTTTTTATTAAAAGGGGTTCTGCGGCTCAACTCTCGAAAGGAAATTTTTAGTGAGAACACGGAGTAACACACATGGAAGTGAAATGGGTAGGAATTCAATGGATCGAATATGGATTTGAGATCAACAAGGGTTCAGGCTACGTTACAATACTCCTAGGAAAGCAGTAGAAAGCTTGATAATATACTGAAGTTGCAGAAGCTGTAAATGCTGGAAAGGAGAATACAGGGAAGTTAAAGTGCAGAAAACTTGAGTTCTTTTGGATGTGTGTTGATCTGTCTTCTTTCTCCTCTCTTTCGATTATTTGTTATTCTTTGGCTTTCCATAACCGTTTGTCGGTTATTTTCTTGCTTTCAAACTCTGAATCTTGGCGTCTTCAATAACTTCCCATTTGCCCACGTTTTATCCGTCAAAACTTGATCTTCAACTGTCAATATGGCTTTGAATTTGAATCTTTTCCAGCAACTGCCGTGAACTGTTCGCATCCACTATCCGGATTTCTTGCTCGTAACTTCTTGCTGACATGGCTAGTTTGGCCATCCTGCGGTTCCTTTTGTCTTCATACTCCTCTTACTGCTGATCCTCTATAATTTCGGCATGTCCAGAATCTTACCGAATTTTGAAAATCAGTGGCCCTGTTTTCTTACTTCCCGAATATCGGGTTTAGTCTTCTAGACATTTCGGTATGTTGCAGCCAACTTACCGAACTTCTCAGAATAGCTTACTATTCCCGATTTACCGATTTTCGGGACACAGTGATACTAAAGTCCATTCGGTAACTCTTTATTATTTGGTGTCAACAGATGCCCCCTTTAAAAGAATTAAAAGAATTTTAATTCTTTTAAATGCCAAAGATGACAAGACACTTACTTTTTGTTTCCAGCGCCATTTTGCCGTCTCGTTTCGCGCGCTTGCCTTTTCAGCTTCTCATCGTATCAACTCAATATATAAATCAGATGTCCCCACACAATCTGATTTCTCGCCTTCAAACTTGCTTCTCCAACAAGTCATCTCTTTCGTTATTCCCTCGCTCTTTCGCTTCTTCGTTCCTTCGTCCCATTTTCCTGTACTCGATCAGACACCATGGCTCCCAAGGCTCAAGCTTCCTCCTTTCTTGCCTCAAATGTCCTAGAGCGTTATTATAATTTCAGAGACTCTCAAGATTTCAACGATGACCGGCATTTTTTCTTGGTGCAGAATGATTTCGAGGATTCTTACATCCTTGGCCCAACTGTTTACAATCAGTTTTCGATTCCTGCCATTCTCTCTGATTTCTTCCCTCGTCATCAAACTGAGGTACTTCCAATCCACCATTCTTCCGTTCTAGCTTACAACTGGCACTCTCGTCCTTCTCGTCTTAGGGCTTTTTCTGATTTTGAGCCAAATTTTTACCAATGGTACCTTCGACTTCGTCCTTCCAAGGGCTCTCTTTGGGATGGACTTTCGATTCATAATGCTTTGCGCCTTTGTTGTTTTGATTATCGTCTGAATCATGGGCTAATCAGTGCCCTATCCTGTTTTTGGTCAACTTCTACCAACTGCTTCTTCTTCCATTTTTCCCCGATGTCGGTAACCTTACTCGACATCCATTGCTTGACCGGTCTTAGTCCTTTAGGTACAGACCCATCTACTCTGTCTTCGGATTTTTACCCAGGACTCGATAAATTGTCTGATTCCGAGCTAGCTTATGGGGCTTTTATCGGTAAGTTTTTTCAGAAAGAAGGTGAAGTTACCGACGAGGAACCCACCGCTTTTCTCTTGTACTGGCTCTGTAAATTCCTCTTTTGCCACCCTATTGTGAGAGTTTCAAAGGACTTCGTAGCTATAGCTTCTGCCTTAGCTTCGGGAACTCTCCTTTCTTTGGGAAAAACCATTTTGTCCTTATTGTACCGAGGCTTAGCCCATTCGGCTTCTTCCATCATTTCGAATGAAATAGGTGGAGTCTATGGTGGTCCACTCTGGATTCTCCAAGCCTGGTCGGCTTTTTATTTTCCTTTTTGGTTTTTCAAAGACCATTTCTCACAACCCCCTTCGGTTTCTATCCCGAATCATCCTGTCTGTCGAGCCTTAAGCCGAGAGCTGATTCCTTTTCCAGAGGGGCAATTATCTTATTTTCGGTTCTTTGTTTCCCAAATTTTTTCCATCAAACTTTTTCTCATTCCCGAATTCAAATCATATCTTTCTTCCTTTCAGAAGAATAAGAATGATTTTTGGCAAGTCGTTCTAACCTCTATTGATCTTCCTGTTAGGTTTTCAATAAATGGTAGATTCGTCGCTGGCTTCGAAATCTACTCTCCCCAATATTGTGTTAGACAATTTGGGTTGATTCAAGGGATTCCTGTCCCGGCGCTCTACACTTTTTCCTTTTCTTCCATCAATAAAGTATTCTGTAAGCAAGGCGACAGTCAGAACTTCATTGAACTGAACAAGCTGATTCGGGACATTTACCGATTGTTCCGTGTTACCGAGTTCATTCCAGATGCTGATCGCTCTTCAGAAGACTTCAAATTCTGGTGGAAGAATTATCGGAAGTCTGTATTCTCAGAGCCGCTGGACATGATCCTTTTGAAAATAAAGGAGACGGCCACTCTTGCACTTCCTCAATCAACCGGAGATGAAGACATTCTTCCCTTGGAACCGGCAAAGCCTGTTAAAGGTTAGTTTGCTTCCCTTCTTTCAATATACTTTTTCATTCGGTATTTAGTTGTGTCTAACTGTTTTCGCTCACAGCAGGAAGAAAGCGAAAAATCTTAGAACTGCCTGCTCCAGAAAAGGCGTCTAAGAAGCCAGCAACAGAAAGAACTACCACTCGATCTTTATCATCATCACCAAGGAGCCCATCTGTCAGTCCCACGCTACGTGCCATGATAAAGCCGCATACACTGAAAGGTAACCTTAATATTAAAGCTTTTGCTAATCATGAGCATATCTTCCAATATTGATCTGTGTTTTTCTTCTTTTAAACATAACTCAGGGAAGACTCTCAAGATATACCGATCAAAAGAGGCTTTGATTTCTTCCCCTTCCGCTCTTGCTCCTGATGATGATATAGCAATCCTTGACCCTGTCCTGGTGCCTCCGGCTTCTTCGACGAAACTTCTTATTGCATCAAGGCAAACCCAGACTCCAAAACTTAAGGAAAAGGAACGAGCTGATGACCCATCTTCTCCTCAGACTAGGAAATCTTCAACTTCTATCGGTAAGTATTGTCTTCACTTTACCGAATGGTGAATGCTCCTTATACTATTGTTTTAACACTCATAGCTGCATTTACAGGTACTGATGAGCCTTCATCTGCATCAAAAAGAATATTGATTCCTGATGGGGAATTTCTTGAAGGGCCATCAACCAATGTACCTCTACCGCTCGTTCAGCCTTTGTCAATTACTCTGCCTCTTCAAGGAATGTCTATGGCAAGCTCTTCTTCTTCACAAGTTCCTTCTGCCGTAGCTGAGATAACTCTCTTATCTTCTGAAGAGAAAGCTGAAGTGGAAAGTATACTGCTCACAGATCTTCCTGGCTCCTCCACTGCTGATTGTCCACCAGAATCTATAGACCCGGCATCATTTTCTGAAGTTTCTAAGGAAGTGGCCAAGGCTAAATGGACTGAACTTCTTAACTTATTAGAGTCTGGCTATGGGAAGTTGATTACCGACTCTGACAGAGAGAGACGAGCAAGAACTCTCTTCCAAGAAGTATGCTCTGGTAATCCTTCCTTTGCACTTTCCCAAGACTTCCAGGACAAAAGTGATATCTTCGCCGTTGGTTTTGTGGATGCTGTGGACACCATCAGGATCAACACCTATCATCTTCCACATCTTTTCTTCGGAGAACAGCGAGGTCAAGCCATTCAAGATGAACTAACCCACAAATGTGCGGATACCCGCTTGTTCTACGACAGTTATAAAGCCGAAAAGAGCAAACTTCACCGCTTGGCAGAAAGAAGAGCAGAACTTGAGAATGAATTGAAGACGGTAGAGGTCCAAATGATGGAGCAAGAAGCGAAGATGCGTCATCTTTGCCCATCAGTTAGAATAAAGATGGAGAAGTGTCGGGAATTGAGGAAAGAATATGATTCCACATGTGGCTCGGTCAAAACTTGTGAAAAGCAGAGGGCGGAGCTCATGGAACAAAATCTTAATTTAGAATTTGAGCTCCGTTCTTTTGTAAATGAGGCCAAGTCTCTGCTGAGGAAGTATAAATGAAAAATCTTGTTCTTTCTGACTCAAATGTTCTTTTGCTTCATTTGCCGAATTCTAACATCTGCTCTTCTACAATCTTCAACGATTAACAGAGATCCCGATAATCCTCAATAACTAACAAGGATCCCGATAATCCTCGATGACTAACAAAGATCCCGATAATAAGGTTTCTCGATAATCCTCAATGATTAACAAAGATCCCGATGATAAGGCCTCCCGATAATCCTCAATGACTTTTGCATACTTTCTCTTGTAAGAGAATATTTTTGGCGGTAATTCTAGTAACCTCTTCCTCCACTTATGGGCCATGTTCTTCCAATTATCCGAGAAAAGCTCTGGCATGCCACTACCCATGATCTGCTCTATGTCCTCTCTATTTATAACTGCCCAAATTGCACAATTCATCCTGAACATTTGCAATCTTGCTCATGATGTCTTCACATGGTTCTTCATCTCAGTTGCCTCTTTGGCCTCGATCACATAGACATCGTAACGTCCAACATGAAGGTAAACTTTTTGCTAAATGCATCCTGATTCCAGCTTTGAAAACTGTTCTTCATTTCTTTTAACCATGAACAACTTTTTATCCAATTGCCTACAGATGATCGATCTTTATGGAAACGACTACATGAACTACTATCCCAGGGACATCATGCTTTATTACTAAATTATAAGCATAGGTTAGAAGTTACCGAACTGACGGACACTTTCAGGTCCAAGGTATTTTTAACTGCTGAGTCTGATCTCTTGGACTTAGTATGGGAACTGTGCTCTTTATTCCCTGTCAGCTTCGATGAGTTCGAGCGCAATGTGAAGGAGGTTTGGAGCCTTGAACCTATCATTGTGGAAGCTGAGACTCTTAAGCTCCAAATTTTGGAAGAATTCTCCCGATTGTGCGATTCCAAGGAAGCATATGCTCAAGTTCAAGACTCTTGCCTCCATGCCAAAGAAGATGCTGAGACGACACGCCGACTTTTCAATTTCTTTTCCAGTCATAACCGTGCCGAACGCAGGATAATTAAAGAAGAAATCTCCCGGGTCAAGTCCATGGTCGAAGTTTCTTCAGACAAGTACAGACGATTGTTACAGGAAACCTGGGAGAAACTTGAAGCTGTCCGCTTCCATTCTCGTCGCACAGAACATCTCAAAGAGCAGCAATTCGAACTCCGCCATGATCTTGAATTACATTCCAAACTTGTAGCTCAGAACCTCAAACTGGTTAAAGATCTGAAGACCTTTGTAACCAAGATCAGAATGTACTTTCGCTTTTGATGAATGAATTAATCTTCTTGTGTTTCCCAGATTGATGGATAATATTTCTTCAAGAATTTCCCATTTATAGAACGAGATAGTTCTTTTCCATTGATATCCATCAATCTGTATGCATTTCTACTGAACACTTCGGTAACTAGATATGGACCTTCCCAGTTTGATGACCACTTACCGAATTCTCCATCTTTGAGATTAAATGGCTAAATTGCTTTCCATACTAAGTCCCCGACAGCAAATTGCTTGATCCTAACCTTCTTGTTAAAAGCTCTGGCTACTCTTTTCTTTTGTGCAATCAACAGATCCAAAGCAGCTGCCCTGACTTCATCTAATTCATCCAAATTTATATGCATCCAATCTCTGTAATCTTCTGGCAACATTTCACTTTGCAATTGGACTCGTAATGATTGAACGGTTATCTCCATCGGTAGAACTGCCTCTTGTCCATAGGTCAGCATATATGGACTGACGCCTGTACTTGATCTTCGTGATATTCGGTATGCCCACAACACTACAGATAGCAAGTTGTCCCATTCTCTTGGATTTTCTTCCAAATGCTTTTTAATCAATCCAATCACAACATTATTAGTAGCTTCAGCCTGTCCATTTGCTTGAGAATAATATGGTGTAGAATGCAGCATCTTAATTCCTCTTGATTGCACAAATTCCATAACTTCATTTCCAGTAAACACTGTCCCTTAATCCGCAGTGATTGATTCCGGTAAGCCAAATCGGTGAATTATGTTTTCTTCAATAAATTTGATCACCGTCTTCTGACTAATGCTCTTGTATGGAATCGCTTCCACCCATTTTGTAAAGTAATCCGTAGCCAGCAAAATGAAACTATGCTTATGAGAAGAGGGTGGATAAATCTTACCTATTATATCCATTGCCCATCCTCGAAATGGCCATGGCTTTACAATGGAATGAAGCTCTACAGCAGGTGCATGTTGCAAAGGTCCATGTTTTTGACATGAAATGCATGCTTTGGCATATTCAATGCAATTCTGCATCATTGTTGGCCAGAAATATCCGTACCTTTTTAGAAGCTATCTCATCTTAATTCCAGCTTGATGTGATCCACATATGCCTTCATGAGCTTCTGCCATAACCAGTTTCGCATTGTCCTTATCAAGACATCTTAATAGTAGCCTATCTGAAGATTTTCGGTATAACTCTTCTCCCAAAATTACGTACTTCTGGGCTTGGCTCCTCAGCTTTTGATCTCTTGAATCAGGATTTTTCAAGTATTCCATAATGGGCTGCTTCCAATCCTTTTCTCGAATCACCTCACTGATCGCTATCGGTATTTCTCTTTGTTCAATAGAAGGTACCGATAATGTGATGATGGCTGCAATATTAGCCAATTCTTTTGATATTTTATAACCAGAAGCCATCTGTGCTAATTCGTTGGCTTCGTAATTGGTTTCTCTTTTGATATGGACTATGTCATATTCTCTAAATTGTTCCAACAGCTTCTTGGCTAAATAATAATAGCCAATCAAATTTTCATTTAAGCACTGATATTCTCCTTTCAGTTGCTTCACCACTAGATGTGAATCACCAAATATTTTGATGAACTGTGCTTCCAATTCAATCAGTATTCCTAAGCCGATGATTAGTGCTTCATATTCGGCTTGATTATTTGAGCATTCAAAATCTAACTTACAAACACACATTGTAAGCTCTCCGGTGGGAGAAATTATCATCAAACCAGCTCCAGCCATACTCTTAGCACATGATCCATCAAAATACATAGTCCATGGTATAACTTGACTGAAGTTCTATTTATTTTCTTCCATTTGCAAACATGGGTATTCGGTAAGAAAGTCAGCAACAGCTTGACCTTTGACTGCTTTTATTGGTACGTATGCCAAATCAAATTCAGACAAGATAAATGCCCACTTGGTTATACGTCCTGTTATAACAGGCCGTGACAACATATATTTTATCACATCAATCTTACCGAGTACATGTACTGTAGCTGGCAACAAATAATGTCTTAACTTCATACAAGAAAAGTACAAAGATAAACATAATTTTTCTATCGCGGTATATCTTTTTTCAACATCAGTCAATGTCCTACTTAAATAATATACCGCTTGTTCTTTTCCATTTTCATTCTCTTGTGCCAGCATACTCTCGATAGTTGAATCGGTAGTAGACAAGTACAACTTTAATGGCCTGCCTGCTTTCGGCGGCATCAATACAGGAGGATTTGTCAAATAAACTTTGACAGCATCAAACGCTTTCTGCTGTTTATCTCCCCATATAAACTCCTCCTGATTTTTAAGACGCAATAGCTGGGTCATTGGTTCTATCTTTCCAGATAAATTTGCAATGAATCTTCTGAGAAAATTAATTTTCCCGAGTACCATCTGCAACTGCTTCTTTGATGTAGGATGAGGAAGCTCTATAATAGCCTTTGCCTTATTCTTGTCAATCTCAATTCCCCTTTGATTAACTAGGAATCCCAAGAAATTCCATGCTCGCACTCCAAAGGCACATTTAGCTGGATTCATCTTCAATTTGTATTTTCTCATCCTAATAAAAGCTTGCTCAAGATAGTCCAAATGCTTTCCCTGACTTGATTTGATCACAACATCATCAATATAAACTTCCAAGAATTTACCAATCATGTCATAAAAGATGAAATTCATTGCTCGCTGGTAAGTAGCTCCTGCATTTTTCAGCCCAAAAGGCATCACTGCCCACTGAAAAGTCTCGATAGCACCAGGACATCTAAACGCTGTTTTCGGGACATCTTCTTTAGCAATAAATATCTGGTTGTAACCCGAATGACCATCCATTAGAGATAACATCTCATTTCCCGACTCCGAATCTACTAACATGTCTGCCATCGGCATCTGATACTCATCTTTTGGAGTGGCATTATTAAGATCCCGAAAATCAATACAGACTCTCAATTTTCCATTTTTCTTCTTCACATGAACAATATTCGAAATCCACTCTACATACCTGGCTGTCTCAATGAATTTTGCTTTCAGCAGCCTTTCAATCTCTTCCTTGACTTTGTCAACCACATCTGGAGCAAACCTTCTTGCTAACTGTTTGTGTGGAAGAAATCCTTTCTTAATAGGAAGACGATGTTCTACAATATCTCTTGACAAACCAGGCATTTCATGGTAATCCCATGCGAAGCAATCTTTGTATTTTTTGATCAAGTGGATTAACTCTTCTTTCATGCCCCCTTGCAGAAAAGCACTCACATATATTGGACGAAAACACCCAGGTTCTCCTATATCAACTTCTAACAATGGGTCTTGAGCTTCTGTTGACCTGTTGTCCTCTTTGATTGGTGACTCTTCCCATTCGTCAATACAATCTGAAACTTCAGCACTCTGCTGGGTCTTCTCTGCCAGGTATGCAAAATACCTTTCACAAACTTCTTGCAATAAGGGCTCGCTTTCCATAAAGAGTATGTAACTCCTCTAATGCCAAGCTAGACTTGGGAATCCACTCAGTTTTCATATTCCCAAAGCGGCAATAAGCATAAGATCGTGAATCTGCTTTCGGTATTCCGATGACATGTTCTCCATGTGAGTACTCTTGATGATCTTGATGAATACCAGTTAACCCTATTGAAGCAAATCCCGAATCAGCCTTAATGTACTCTACTCCCTTACCATTCCAAAATGCCAGAACCTGATGAAGAGTCGAAGGTACACATTGATTGGAGTGTATCCAATCTCTTCCAAGCAACAAATTGTACGAACCATCTGACTCTATCACGAAGAAAGTCGTCCTTGATGTCTTAGATCCTATGGTTAAGTCCAATACAACTGCCCCTTTGACTTCGGTAACTTCTCCTAGGAAATCAGACAGTTGAACATTCGATGGAATTATTTCATCATCATCTTTTCCCAACTTCCTGAAGTATCTGTAAGATATGAGATTCAAGGTAGCTCCCGCATCTACAAAGATCTTACCGACAGCTTGACCATTGATTCTACCTGAAATAACCAAGGACCTTAAATGTCTAGCCTTGTCTGAAGGTACTTTATCAAACCTTATCATTTCTTTATCAGAGAATTCGAATTCTGCCATTGCTATTTCTTTCTCTGAGATATGCTCGAGTTCTTCTTCTACCACTAAGCAAGCTCCATATTCAGCTGGAAGCTTAGCATGGACCATGTTGATCCTCATTGGCGAACAATTCTCTTTCGGCATTTTGGAATGACCAGCTCGGCAACTCTTATCATCTTCTTGCGACATCTTGAGATTCAGATTCTTTTGTTCTATTTTGACTTGATGCCTCGGATTAAGAGCTACCTGGAATTGCCCAAAGTTAATTGTTTGGGAGACTTGCTGATCCTCTTTTCCTTTTTTCACCTCGTGATGAGAACTACTCCCCGAATCATATACAGAATTTTTCTCTGGTTTGACAAACTCTTTATCATCAGGGTTTCTTCTCCAAACCCAATTTCCTCTCGTATTAAAAGATCTGGTTGGAGGAATCTGTGATGGCATTCCTTTGTCCCGACGATTCTCGAAATCCCTCTGTCTGCTTTTCATTCGCTGAAAACGTCTTTTTGCAGTTCGGTAAGATGCTTGCCCTGGCGGTTTAGCCAAGGACCATTTTCCTTCGGGAGGATCGTATGGGATTTTAATTGTTTTTGTCTTCGGAACTTCCTAGGGAATTGATGATGGTGGATCATCAAATTCATCTCCCCAACCAGATGGTTCCACAGGCAATGACGGGGATAAGGAATCCTTCGTGTCTCCATAGTACACCACATAATCAAATTTCCCACTAGGCTCCCCAAGCAATCCTACTTTGGGATCTCCTTCTTTATATCGCTGCCATAAACTCTTCTTCTTCTCAGGCTTTCGTGGGATTTCCTTTTCCTTGTGAGATTGTGTTTCAACTTCTAGAGTTGGAGGTACTTGTCTTGGTGGATCGGGGTAAAATTCCCGTCTCTCAGACACTTGTGTTGACCGCCTTGATTCACCTTCTTGACTTCTTGATTGTGCCGAAACGTTTTTAGTTACCACAATCTCAGACCTTATTTGTGGTCTGCCTTCCCGACGGACAAATGATCCCGATCTGTATCTTCCACTTGTTCCTCTCATGCACTGGGACTCGAGAACTTCCCGATGCTGATAACTTAATTCTCGCTGGCAACAGGTGCACAATTGTCTATTATCATGCCTCGTAGACTCATGTACGTTAACCATACTGATCATCTTCGGGAAAGGATCCGTGTCTACTTCCATTGGAGCTTTCCCTTTGTCTTCAGCGAATTTAATCTTGCCTTGACGAATCGATTCCTGGATTGTTTTTCTAAAAACAATACAATTCACCGTATCATGAGTCTTGGAATGATGCCACTTGCAATGCCTTTTGTCAGTAATCTCTTCCTTGGATGGGATTACTTGTCCTTCAGCCAATTTGATCATTCCATCTTTCAACAACAAGTCAAATATCTCATCCAACTTGTAGATATCAAACGAATAATTACTCGTTTCCTTGGCTTTAAACTTGGACACATCTCTCACCTTTGCTGGTTTCAAAGCTGGGCACACATATGGTTTTTCAAGTACCATAGTTGCTACCGCTATCTCATTCTCTTCTTCGGTAAAGTCACTGTATTCGGTACTTTCAACCGATGCTATTGTCTGCCGATTATCCTTCGTCGGCTTCTTATCTTTATCCTTCAGTAGGTGCTCATACTTAGAAACCCGAGCATTTAATTGAAAGAGATCATCAAAAGCCTGTCCCTCAAATCTCTCCTTGAGATTAAACTTCAGCCCATTAAAAGCCAAATCTGTAAATTCCTTTTCAGTGAGAGAAGTCAAACACCGATTCCTGGACTTCTTGAAACGAGCAATGAATTGATCTACTGTCTTAGTGCCATACTGGTACATCCTGGCCAAGTCGGCTACTGTTACCTCTGGTACCGTTCGGTAAAACTGAGAATGGAACTGTCTCTCCATCTCAACCCACGTCTGGATAGAATTTGCTGGCAAATTTGTATACCAAGTAAATGCTGTCTTTGATAATGACAATGGGAATAGCCTTAGCCTTAAATATTCATTTGTTCCAGCCTCTCCACATTGTGCTAAAAAATGACCTACATGCTCCACAGTTGACTGATCTTCCTCACCTGTAAATACAGCGAAATCTGGCATTTTAAATCCCATTGGATATGGAATGTTATCCACCCAATCGGGATGTGGCTTCCTGTATACAGGTCTTGGTGTGCCTCTCTCTGCTCCCAATTGTTGCATTACCAATTCTGCAACTCTGTCTGGATTCCATGGCCTTAAATTCTGCTGGCACAACCAAGGATCTTGCCCCCTAGGATCAACCTGTTGAGGTCTGTTCATTCTTTGTTGATCCATATTGAAGTTAACGGGTGGTGGTGGCCTGTAGAAAGGATTTTCTATCACTTGTGGATATGATTGAGCTACATGTGGTCTCACGAGATCGAAGTTAGGGACATTCACTGGTGGAAGCATGTTCAATACTGGTGGATGATTCGGGATCATGGGATTGATCACATTAGCATCAATAAGGCCAGTTTGAGGGAAATTGTAACCACTCACACCATTTACCAGATTTGCTGTTGTAGGATTTTCTGGCCTTGGTATAATCCTTACTGGAGGCTGCAAATTCGATCCTCCACTACCATTATACCCAATATTGGGATGTCCCGATGCTGGTGGAAATGGTATCGTACCGGGAGGATTTACATAAAGGGGAGGAACTTGAGAGGATGAACTAGGACGCGATATTGCCTCGTTTATGGCGTTAATCATCATAGGCTTTATCACATCTGAGACATGCCGCACCATATGGTTAGTGAGCTCATTCTGCTGTTCCTCAAACATTCTTCTCATCGTGGCTATCAAAGTGCTATCAGGTGCCAACGCATGGATTTGTTCTTCGTTCAACTGCCGAGGAACATCAGCATTGTGATGGGGTACGTCCTCATTCACTGCCGAATGCTCCGATCGTGCTCCATCATCTGGATTGTTGACGTTGCCAACTGGTACTCCATCTGATTGACCTCTAGTTCTCACCATTTCTCTTAATCTCACCACAATTGTCCCACTGGGCGTGCCAAAAAGATGTTCGCTCGTTTTTGCAACAAGGAATATCTTTCATCGAAATTCAGTCTTCGGTTTTTATTAAAAGGGGTTATGCGGCTCAACTCTCAAAAGAAAATTTTAGTGAGAACACGGAGTAACACACATGGAAGTGAAATGGGTAGGAATTCAATGGATCGAATGTGGATTTGAGATCAACAAGGGTTCAGGCTACGTTACAATACTCCTAGGAAAGCAGTAGAAAGCTTGATAATATACTGAAATTGCAGAAGCTGTAAATGCTGGAAAGGAGAATACAGGGAAGTTAAAGTGCAGAAAACTTGAGTTCTTTTGGATGTGTGTTTATCTGTCTTCTTTCTCCTCTCTTTCGATTATTTGTTATTCTTTGGCTTTCCATAACCGTTTGTCGGTTATTTTCTTGCTTTCAAACTCTGAATCTTGGCGCCTTCAATAACTTTCCATTTGCCCACGTTTTATCCGCCAAAACTTGATCTTCAACTGTCAATATGGCTTTGAATTTGAATCTTTTCCAGCAACTGCCGTGAACTGTTCGCATCCACTATCCGGATTTCTTGCTCGTAACTTCTTGCTGACATGGCTAGTTTAGCCATCCTGCGGTTCCTTTTGTCTTCATACTCCTCTTACTGCTGATCCTCTATAATTTCGGCATGTCCAGAATCTTACCGAATTTTGAAAATCAGTGGCCCTGTTTTCTTACTTCCCGAATATCGGGTTTAGTCTTCTAGACATTTCGGTATGTTGCAGCCAACTTACCGAACTTCTCAGAGTAGCTTACTATTCCCGATTTACCGATTTTTGGGACACAGTGATACTAAAGTCCATTCGGTAACTCTTTATTATTTGGTGTCAACAAATTGAAAGTGTTTTAGGAATATGGGTCGGATCGAGTATGCGTCGCTAAATATGCAATTCATGAAAATTGGCAAATCGGATTAAATGAGTCTATTTAAATCGGACTATTTTCGATCCGATTCAACCCATCCGTTTAACGGGTCAAGTGAGAAGTTAGCTCAAGCTGCCAGAAGTCTACCATCTCTGTGCTCGGTCTTGTAAAGCCGAAATGTCAAAAGAAAGGAGAATCTAATTGACTTTGAGCGATGCTGGTCTGGTCCGAATGATAAGTTTGGATTGTGGATTTGATTTATTGCCACCATCACATCCATAGGCCCTCTCCTTTTTCTGGTAGACATGTCAATATTTCTTCTTAATTCAAGAATAATCATCTCCATATCACTACCCTATAATTGTACCAACCCCCCTTTTTTTGTGTGGTCAAAACAAGCATCTTCATTCCATATAAAAAAAGCAATACATAACTTCAAGATAGATGCAAATCCTACAAAGCAAGTAAAACAAATCTGAAAAGTGAATCAACTTGTTACTGCTTGCAAAGACTAGCCCATTCTTCGAAGATGGATCTGTACCAACCCTTTCACTTGCAACTTATTTATTCTATTTGTAGTATTTCCCCTAAAAGTCGAGAATGAATAACAATAATACTAATTTTAAATAAAAATCACGAAAGAAGTTATGCGTAATTCTTCATATTTCCGGGCTAAAACGAGTATAAGTATAAGGAAAACTACCACGATTCTCTCTTTCTCGAACAATTGAGGCTCCGTTTATTTTGCGAAAAATGAATGATTTGAAAAAAAATAAAATCTATAAACGATTGCTTCTATTGCTTACCAAAATGAGTGAACGATATATATTTACATCGTCCACTAAAATATACATAATAAATTTTCGTTAATAATGAAATATTTTTCTATTGACTAATTATTTTAGAAAAATATTTTTTGAAATATTTATTTTTCGCTAAAAGAACGAAGCTTACATCTTTCTTAAAAAAAAATTTGGTCATAAGAAAAAAGGGACTATGATTGAGAGTGCATATATAAAATGTATTAGGTCACTGGCTTCCGAACCGAATCTTAGAGTTGTTTATTTATCGATTATTTTATTCGGTCTTTTAATTACCAAACCACCGAAAGCTACATGGGTCGTTAGCATGGCCAGGGGTATTATCTGTCCAATAATTGAAATGTTTTTCAGACACACCCATATATATATGAATATAAATATAAATTGCGTGGAGAGTGAAATTAGAATGTCGTGAATTTAATGGTGATAGGGATGGTTTTAAATGTCCCCATCGGCATATAAAAAAAGTCGCATGAACGTCATTATCAGCCCACCCCGCAGCTTCGCCGGCAGCGACAAAAAAAGGGGGCCGCGGTTCGGTTTTCCGATGACGTAATCCGTCATTAAATTAAGA
Organism: Lenwebbia sp. NSW1173648; assembly: GCA_029784005.1. Lineage (NCBI taxonomy): Eukaryota > Viridiplantae > Streptophyta > Magnoliopsida > Myrtales > Myrtaceae > Lenwebbia > Lenwebbia sp. NSW1173648. The sequence goes on from JARCGZ010000011.1 coordinate 8,785,408, forward strand.
AAGTTGATGGTGATTAATGTCCAATTAAGTATTGTTTAGGTGAAACTTTTGGATTTAGAGGACCAATGAAATGTCCAAACTTTTGGTGATTAGTTAGATTTGTTTGATCCGCAGTGAGATACATGTTTGACATCTATAGGAGGAAAATTTGTCAAAAAAGTCTTAAATTAACGGATGTCAATTCAATCATAAACCTTTTAGTTTAATCAATTTAGTCCCATATCTTTTGACGATTAGTTAATTGTTGTATTTCCAGCCAATTTATAATTTTTTTTATATATTTTTCTGATTTTTGTTTTATCTTTTTCGCAATTTTTGTTTTTGGCAATGGGCCGGCGACTCTAGCCCACACCTGGGCAAGGGCTTCGTGACCCTTGCTGGCTTTGGGTTTTTTGTTCGAGGTTTTGTTAACGAGTGGCTTAGGAGCACTTTGTTAATCGACGAATCAAGAAATTTTTTGCAATTTCCAATGCATCAATCGTCTCGCGTGTCATGTCTGATAATTGCTTTGAAAAGTGAATTATTCCTTGTTTAGTATATGCTTAGCAAGTGTTTTTTGGACACTTCTTAACAAGATCCTTGTCTAAATTGATCCTTTTGTCCAAATCACGGATGGAAATGCCGACGTAGTTGTTAGGTCGTCGTCAAAGAATCCCCATAAAAATATCACTAGATCGAGCACCAGTGTGATCATATCTGGTAAAAAATCTTGGCTAATTGATCGAAGTGGGTAGCCTCGTACCATTAAGATAAAATCTATGTGATAGTCATTATAATGGTTTGGCCAATCTGAAAGACAAGCGTAGGCTCCTCATGACTTTGATAAAAAGAGTATAGAAAGAGATTGCTTCACAGTAATTCCATGAAAGTCGGGAATTAAATCTTCAAATAGATTGAAAATTAGCATTGTCAACATGGAAAAAGAAAACGAACTTACCCAATTATGACGAGAGAGAGAGAGAAAACCAAAAAACCCCCTTACCTAAACTTTGGACTAAGCAAAGAGGCTGATGCAACTTTGACTATGTGAGACCGCCTAAAGTCTACCACTATCACATGAGTTGGAATTCATATTCGCACGGTCTATTCAGATATAGTTTTTAGAATTGATAATATTCACGTAGGCTCCGTTTGTTTCGCGAAAAATCAATAATTTAAAATTTGCTTTTTATAGCTTTTTTTTTTTTGATGACCGAGGTTCCGCGCGGCCGGCGAGCTTCGCTCAACACAGCGGTGGAGCACGACTAGTCCTCGGGGGGGCTAGCGCAGGAGCCTACCACCACGACCCTCCACTTAAGACACCGGCGTCGAGGAGTTTTGAACCCAGGACCTCTCGTGAAAGGAACTGAACTCAAACCAACTCGGCCACCGGTCGGTAGGTTTTTATAGCTTTAATCATTGTTATATCATAAAAAGATGAGTCAATAAATGAACAAAATTCTTTTGTTCCCTCTTTTTTTTAAGAGATATAAACGATCGCAATTAGCAATTTTTTTTAAAATATTAGAAAAAATGCATTGAAAATCTTAAAACTTGTCACAAAAGTGTAATTGAGTCCTAAACCTTTCATAAAGTGCAATTGAATCCTAAAACTTTCATAAAATGCAATTAAGTCTTTAAACTTGTCACAAAAGTGCATCCGAGTCCTAAAAATTTCAAAAAGTGCAATCAATTCCTAAAATTTATCATATTAGTCTAATCAAGTTTTTCCATTGATTGCATTTTTTGAAAATTTTAGAAATCGATTGCACTTTTGTGATAAGTTTTAGTACTTCAATGCATTTTTTGAAAATTTTAGGACTCGAATGTACTTTCGTGACATGTTTTAGGACTTGATTGAGGTTTTTTTGAAAGTTTTAAGACTCATTTACATTCTCATGACAAGGATTAGGAGCATTTATCCCTTAAAATCATTGATTTTGATTTTTGGTAAATTAAAGGACCCGAAAGTTCAAAATACTTTTCTTTTGATTTTGACTAATTGGGTACGTATTAACTTTGGTGGGCCACGACCTGCAAAGAAATTTAACAGAATCGCTCTTACTTTCTCTCTTGGAGCGAAGGAGTGGATATCAAGCCGGAAAGCCAACAGAGAAGCACAGACCGGACCAGGACAAGACAGGCACGTGGGCTCAGAGGGGGCATGCTCATGCTCCACTGTCTCGCAGCGACACACAATTCTCTCTCTCTCTCTCTCTCTCTAGCTTTTTGATCAATCCCCATGCACTCTCACTCACTCTCCCTAATTGCAATCAGTGAAAAGCATCTTTGATTATTACTTTGAAAACACAAGCTCAAGAATTTTCGAAACAGGGGCTTTTGCATCATTAACTGTGTCCGCCTTTGGCATTTTCCAGAGCCTTGGCCATTTTGCCAGTCTGTGTCTTGAATTTTTTTTAACTCGTCCTTTGTTTGTACTCGCTCTCGTTTGCATGGTAAACAAGAGGGGAAGAAGAAGAAGAAGATAAGGGAGGTGGATTTGGAAGGGGACAGGTTGGAGTGGAACCACCAAATAGAAAAAGAAAAAAAAAAGAGAAGGTGAAACTCGCACTGGATTTCGTGGGCGTTGCCTAAATTGTATGAATTCTCGACGGGAATTCTCAGATCTCTAGGATCTCGGAAATTCAAGCTCGATTCTTGATTGTTTCTCGACAAAAGTTCCCAGACTCTGCTTATTCCGTTCTTATTACTTAAATTGGGCCATTGGCTTGTTTCCGACTGGGAATTCGCATGACAGTGAATTGGGCACCCGAAGATGCAGCCTTTAGTAGGATTGAGTTCCTGTTGGGTGACACGAGTCTTGCTTGATGGGATTCCATCCAGAGACCCTTTTCCAGACAGTGGTCATTTAATGTGAAAAATGGCTCTTTTTTGTTTTTGTTTTTCATGAGTGGGGACTTAACCAGATGTTGAACACTGCAAGTTTTGTGTACTGGTGAGGAGAATGGAAAGGATGAAATCTGTGTTGTGGGGATCGAGCTTGCTGGTTTTGGCATGGTTGGGGAGTTCCTCTGCCACTCTTTCTCCTTCTGGTATAAACTATGAAGGTCACTCTCTCTCTCTCTCTCTCTCTCTCCCCCCCCCCCCCCCCCCCCCCCCCCCCACTTGCAGTAAGAAAGAAGTGGTTAATTTTGTTGGAAATCTGTAGAGATGCTGCTCTAGTTTCTCGGTGTACAGCATGTAAAGTTTTTCTTTGTTTTGGAACTGCCATGTGTTGAGATTCTTCTCCATTTGGGACATTAGAAATCCGACATGGAGTTTGAACTCCATTGGTCGTCAAAGTGCGTGTTACTATTCCAGTTTTCATTAATTCCAGTGGCGCTGGGGCCTCAAGAACTTCTAGTCCATCCGTACAGCACCTCATGAACATCGGGGAGCGTTGCTTCAGTTCAGAAGATTCCTCTCAATAGATTTATTTAATGCATGCACTTGGAAGCCGAAAAAGATGTGTCAATAACATAAATGCACAGCAATAACTCTTGATTCACGCCCCTTTGAAATTGGAACAGTTGTCGCTTTAGTGACCATAAAAGCTGCACTTCGTGACCCGTACAATGTTCTGGAGAGCTGGGATAGGAACTCTGTAGATCCTTGTGGATGGAGGATGGTGACATGCACGTCAGGCGGCTATGTGTCTTCTCTGTGAGTAGCTCTCTCGGTTTGTTTGATGTGCTTGCTATAGTTAGGCTTCTCAAATACCACATTGAAAATCTATCTCAAATCGTTACATTTTCTCAACTCAGGATGGTTTGTTCATGAGTTCCACCTCTTCTATTTCTAAACAGGGGACTTCCTAGTCAGAGTTTGCACGGGACCTTATCTCCGGCAATAGGGGATCTTACTAACTTGGAGTCTGTGTAAGCTGTTTCCTTGTCATTTTGGTGGTTGCTAAATTTCCAGGGTATTTCAACTAAAGCGAACTGTCGAAACCTTCCAAACGACCTGCATCAACTTTGCATCGGCAGGAAAAGTTGCATTTTCAACTAGCTTGGACATAGTTTTGTCATGAAGTACACGTGTTGGGCCCATCATGATTTTTAGAATAATTAGTTGAAACTACAAATTTCTTGTGCATGTGAAGTTGATGTAATTTGTTTGTGAGGTTTTTGAAAGCTAAGCATGTTAGTTGATAGATCTTTCTGCTTATAGGTAGTCTCAAATATTGTTATGAACTGTGTTTCCCAGTGCAAGTTGTGCTTGATTACAGATGTTTTATGCAGTAACAAAGAAAACTTCTCTGATCTCTCTTTTTTGGAGCTTCCATGCTTCTGAGTTTTGTTTCTGATTATTTGTGAAGAAAGCATTTGAATCTTGTCTCATCAAGCTCATGCTCAGATCTATACACAGGTTGCTGCAGAATAATGACATTTCAGGTCCAATTCCTGCTTCTGTTGGGATGCTGGAGAAGCTGCAAACACTTGATCTCTCCAACAATATGCTCAGTGGAGATATACCGAGTTCTTTGGGTTCCCTCAGGGAACTGAATTATCTGTAATCTATTAATACTTTATTTTCCCAATTGCAACTTTCAACTATTTTTGCATGGTCAGATAGCTAAAATCCTTCTATATGTCATTGTTTGCCTGAAGCAGGCGCTTGAACAATAACAGTTTCAGTGGACCCTGCCCTGAATCATTGTCTAACATCAAAGGCCTTACCCTATTGTATGTCCTTGCTCCACATCAGTATATAATAGATCTCTCATTTCCTTTACCTCATTTGTGAAAATGAAACTCATTCTAAAATTGGCTTGTAGAGACCTCTCATACAACAATTTAAACGGGCCTCTGCCAAATATATCAGCGAGGACTCTCATGTAAGCTGCAGTTCCCTTGGAATATGCATATTCTCTCTATACAAATCGTGAGTTTGTCAATTACTACACCGCTTGAAATTTCTGTTTCTAGCAGAATCACTGGTAACACTTTGATTTGTGGACACAAGGGCGATGCTAATTGTAATACCGTCCTTCCTGAGCCACTTTCTCTTCCTCCAGATGCTCTGAAAGGTAGCAACTTCCTGTATTCCTGGTACTTTTCCTCAGTTTCGTGATAGAACTGAATATCATATGCCTTGATGATGTTATAAGTTACTGATTTTCGCGGTTTGCTAGATCGACCAGCCTCTGGAATAAGAAGTCATCGTGTGGCAATTGCTTTTGGTACAAGCTTTGGAAGTGCCTTCTTTGTCATTATCTTCGTTGGTATTTTTGTTCGGCGGTGGTATAAACACAGACAGCAAAGTTTCTTTGACTCAAATGGTTTGTCCCCCCCTCCCTTCATAGTTTACAGTAGTGTAAACTGAAGAAGCATGCAATTTTTTTGCGGTTGTATGGTAGCTTTGTTCTTGCATGTCAAGTCACTATCGGACATATATTCTTGGATTTGCAAACCCCACAATTGGCAGCATATTCTATCAGAGGAAACATAAATCTGGATCCTTTGGGTTATGTAATAATATCATAAGGTGTTTTGAACTGGTGTTATGCTAGTTTTAATTCTAACGATAAAAATGGCCACAAAGATCTTAAACTCACAGGCTGTCTTGCGACATTTCTTTGCAGTGTTTCACATTGTATCCAAGATTGCACTCGACAAACTTTCTTATTTTATAGTTGTGAATAGGCCTTGAAATTACCTCGCTTCCCTAATTTTCATGTATAAGCAAGGCCTGCACATCCTAAGTTCTTTATCTAGCTAACTCTTATCAACTACTGCTTGGGTTTTCCCTGCGTTCTCAGCTTTAACATTTCTATCTTGCAGATCAATGTGACCCTGAGATATTCATGGGCCACTTGAGAAGATACCCTTTTAAGGAGCTTTGGGCTGCAACTGATCATTTCAACTCAAAGAACATATTAGGCAGAGGTGGGTTTGGAATTGTATACAAGGGACGCTTAAAGGATGGGACGGTGGTGGCTGTCAAACGGCTGAAGGACCACTGTACATCTGGTGGTGAAATCCAGTTCCAAACGGAAGTTGAGATGATAAGCTTGGCCGTACACCGAAATCTTCTCAGGCTTTCCGGCTTCTGTTCTACTGAACATGAACGTCTCCTTGTCTACCCTTATATGCCGAATGGAAGTGTGGCATCTCGCTTAAGGGGTCAGCTAACTTTATTTTTGTGCTTATATTACCTTTTTTAGCCCCTTTCAGAGCTGAAAACCTCACAACTTCCACTCTCATCAAAACCATCCTTAAGATATAGGTTTTCGATATCGCACTTTCATGATTTCTGAAAGAATGACTTGTGCAGATGCTCAGTCCATGAAACTTTATAGGGTGCTGAACCATTTAATGACGAGTGATAAGCCTGCATTGTTATAAGACCAAACGTATTTTCGCATTGTTAAAGTGCCTGTAGTCCTCTATGTGGTTCTTGGAGTACTAGAATTGCACACGTAGAACTACAACAGTCAATCGCTTCTTTTCATACTTATAAACTGTTTCTGAATCCCGTGAATTGCAATTCCATGCATTATGATGTCATCAAGACATTAAGAACTAAAATTACAAGAGTCAGTAGCTACCTTGAGGACAAGAATTTATTTTTTTACTTTGTGGACATTATCTTAAATTATCATTTTTATTATCCATGACCGGTGTTCACAGCTGTAGCTTCAGTTTCTTTTATGTCTGAATGTCCTATCTCCTTCAAATGTAAAAGTTCTCCAAAATGGCACCATTCTGGAATAACTTGGCAAGTTTGTGCTGGCCATTTCAGATCACATTCACGGGAAGCCGGCTCTTGACTGGTCGAGGCGAAGGAGGATAGCTTTAGGTACAGCGAGGGGGCTGCTATATTTGCATGAGCAATGTGAGCCCAAAATTATTCACAGGGATGTAAAAGCGGCAAATATATTGCTGGACGAAGATTTTGAGGCTGTCGTGGGGGATTTTGGGCTGGCGAAACTTTTGGATCACAAAGATTCCCATGTCACCACCGCGGTGCGTGGTACAGTCGGCCACATTGCGCCAGAGTACTTATCAACCGGTCAGTCTTCAGAAAAAACAGATGTATTTGGGTACGGTATTTTGCTCCTCGAATTGATTACCGGTCAGAGAGCCCTGGATTTCGGACGCATACCCAATCAAAAAGGCGTAATGCTTGATTGGGTACTCTCTCTCCCTCTCTCTGGTGATTCAGCGTCTTCTCCATTTTGTATCCTATGTCTCATGGAGCAGTCTTATTGCTCCTGCATCTTTCTGATACTTATTTGCAGGTAATTAAGCTCTATGAGGATGGAAAGCTGAGCCAAATGGTAGATAAGAATTTGCGGGATGATATCAACAGGCTCGAGTTAGAAGTAATGGTTAAAGTTGCTTTGTTATGCACAAAAGTTAATCCCCTGCAGCGCCCGAAAATGTCCGAGGTACTAAAGATGTTCGAGGACGATGGCTTGGCTGATAACCAAGATGCCTCCCAAAGGGCCGAGACACCGCAGTGCCTATCCGGTTCAAGTCCCCGTCATAGATATGCGGATTTCGTTGAAGAATATTCACTCGTAGAAGCGATGGAACTTTCTGGTCCTAGATAACAGTAATTTGTATGATATGCTTTTCCATTGTCAAGTTGTAGCCTGTGAAGTGCGATTAATGCTGTTGATATATCTTTCTTTGCTTGCATAATGTAAAAAAGGTGAGAGAAACTGAGCTTGTGACCTCTTTTTGCTCGAGAAAAAAAAAGATCAAGATGAATGAATTCCCTGCTTGTTCCTCGCACGTCTTCTGCTTGTTCTGCTGATACTGATGAGCAAAGAGCTGCCAGAGTCATGGATCTGCATGTTTAGCTCGATGAATCTCGATGATGTTTCATGTTGAAAAACACCACCTGAAAAACACCACCTCTATTTCTTTCAGATATGATAGTATACATAGAAAAGAACTTGGAACAAAGATGGCCACGAAGAATCCTGACTGAGCCACTTGTTGTCCTTTCACTTGTCGATTGTAAGCCATTCCTCTTTCTCGGGATGTCAATTCTGCCTTAAACAATTTTTTCCCCGATTCAGTCTTAAACTTTTTATATTTGTGCTAATTTAATCCCTCCGGACTTTTTTAAGCCGGGAAATCGCTGATGTGGCGCGGCTGAGGTTGACGTGGCAATTTTTAATAATATTTTAATAATTTTTCGATTTTTTTAAATTTTATTTTCTGCTCTTTCTCTTTCAGGACTCACTAAATTACTCAATTTCCGTTTTTCTTTTTCTCTCCCAAGATTTCTGTGTGCAACACAAAAAACAAACATTAAGCTATAATCTGAATTGTTTCGACCAAAAAAGAAGAAGAAGAAGCTATAATCTGAAATGCACCCAATAGCAAAAGTAGGCTATCCACTCAATGAGTTCTCTTTTCGTTTTATTAGCGGATTAAAGAAAGAAGAATCCACGACCTGCTAATCAATTCAGACAATCTCTCCATTGCTCAGTTGTTTTTTTTATTTGGTCTATTCATATGCTGTTGGCTCGTCAATTGTAGTTGGGTATGAAACGTATTACAGATATTGCTTTGGTAGTTGTGCTTCGGCTACTAGCAGCAAAGAAACACGCCACTTCAGGATGGCGGTGGTCAAACTTCTCGTGTTGTGAAAACTTTCAAAACCAGTAGAGACAAGACAATGGGCCTTGAAGGCTACTCATTGGATGATGGCTAAGGTCTGTCTGGATGGAGAAGGCAATTTTGAATCCTGATTAGGTGGTAACAACTCTTGTAATCGTCATCGCACAAGTCATCATCACCCAAAAGCCGTCATCGCGCGAGTCATCATCTCCCGAATTACGACGAAAAAATTTAATATGAAAAACAGCGTCGCTTGAGGTGATTTCCAAGCTTAGGCTCTCAAAAATCTTAGTGGAAAAGGAGAGGTTGAAAGGAGGCTCGTTTTGTGACCATTTTGCAGATAGAAAACGAGATTCACGATGCAGAAACTGTAACATATTGGCATCAGCGTTGGATACAATAGGAATGCAATACAAAGGATCGTGTCCTGTACAATGTAATGTTTAATAATAACAAGAATGCGTCGTTAAGGATCGTTGTGAGAGCTAATATATGTAATAACTCCTTGCTAGTACTGATAATGAACAAGTGACTCACTGAACATGTATAATCTGCACCTGAAGTTCCACTCAACTCTGCTGAAGCATTCAAAAGACTCCGAACGGTCAAACGAGGCTTGGGAATTTCAGATTGTGAGCGGTGAAATGCTCAAACTGCTTGTGGCTTCGGAACTAGTGGCATCAGGGAACGTGGTACGTTGCCAGAAACTCCATAAGATGATTACCCATTTCATAACTTGAGTCGGCATGCAAACCGCTAGGAGAAGCTTCGCCGACACAATTCGGGAACAACAGAGCCAGTGATGCATTGGAAACAAAATGTTATCTCGGCTCAACCCAGCTCTCAGTCATCGTTGCATTGCCAGTAGACGGCGTGTCTGACTCGTGGGTAGAATTATAAGGTCCACTAAACACGTGCAGACTACATTCCGTGCTTCGACTGGAACTGAGGAACGGCGGTTGCGTTGGCGTAGGTATTTCAGAGCTGTTGTTCAGCATCTTCACGACCACCGACATTGATGGCCGCAATTCTGCGGAGGCTTGCACGCACAGTAGACCAATTTGAAGTAACCTAGATGCCTCCTCCTCTTGAAATTGCCCCTCCAGAATTGGATCTATGGCTTCGCACAGCCTGGCCGATCCATACAGATTCCACACCTACAAGACAAAGCGTCAGGCTCTCGCATAAGTTTCTAAACCGGTAATAGGAATTTGTTTGAGTGTTGGTTGAAAAGATAACTTTACCATTTGTAACATGGAAAAGGAACTCCGGGAGAAAGTATAATTCTTCTTTCCACTGAGTACTTCCATCATGAGAACGCCATAGCTGTAGACATCAGCCTTTTCAGTCAATTTGCCGCGAACAACATACTCTGGAGCCATGTAGCCCCTACAAAAATCAAATTCGAATTATGGTAAGGGTTAAAGTAAATTAGAAATATGCATCCATCATGAGTAAGCATCTGAACAAACTGTGGTTCGCCAACTTCCAGCAATCAGTAAATGCTACCATATCACCTCAGGAATATTTCTGTGCTTTTAATTGTTTACCTCTTCACTTTCTCATTATCACACACTAGAAACATGATGGAGTTAGACTAAACTCTGCCTTATTCGCAGTCTAAAGCTAGTGTTTTGACGCGCATAAATGTCTAATTAGGCACTACCCAAAGGCAAGTAGAAATTGGGATAAAGGAATGCGACGCACAATGTACCAGCGACAGCGGTGCTGATATGAGTCGCATCTTCTGGAAATAACCTAGCTAGTCCAAAATCAGCAATCTTGGCCGTGAAGTCTTCGTCTAGCAAAACATTGGTTAATTTAATGTCTCTGTGTATGATTCTTAAGCTCGACTCCTCGTGAAGATAGGCCAGGCCCTCCGCCGTACCCAAGATGATCTTACACCTCATCTCCCAACTGAGGGGAGGAACGGTTTTTTTCACTGCATCAAATTGGTGCTCATCATTTCAATCAATTAGGATTAAGAAAAAGAAAAGCTCTTAACTCAAATATTTTCAGAGATGATGCCACAAACCAAAAAGGTGATCATGAAGACTTAGGTTGGGGATGTATTCATAAACGAGAAGGCTCTCAGGGCCCGTGATGCTGCACCCCAACAATTTGACCAGATTTTTATGATCGATGTCGCTGATCAAGTTTACTTCATTGAAGAAATGCTCGACCCACTGTCTTGTGTTAAATACCAGCCTTTTGATTGCAACAGGCTTCCCATCAGGCAAAATTCCCTATACCGAAACAAAAATTTATCTGTTAGCATGATGAGTAACATGCCTACTTTGAACAGGGAATGAGGAAGGCCAACCTTATAAACTGAACCGGACCCTCCTTGTCCGAGCTTACTGGATTGGTGAAAATAACCAGTGGCCTTCTCGAGTGATTCATAGGAAAAGTTCAACTTGGATTTGTTCACTACATCCACCAGAAGTCCCAACTGCCTCTTTTCTGAAGCAGAAGACAGAGCAGGGTAAGATAATATATCATGCTGGAAAGATCGTTCTATTTGTAACAGCTACATCAAATGACGTTTACCTGTGGTCTTCCTGACAAGTTTCAGCCTTATGAGGAAAGCAGCTATTGCGACAAGTAGTAGCAGAGCCAACGTAGAAGATACCGCGGCCAGAATAATCAAGCGTTGCTGTCCTGGCAAGCATTACAGGCAACTCACTCAAATCGATATCTTAAGCAAATTCAAGGGAAGATATATTATCCAACCAAGGATTGTATAATTCAGTCGACAATCTAAGGATCATCGAGCAGAAACACAAACTATGCCACACGAACTCCGAACTCTTGATAAAAACTGCAATTCGGCTTTCTAATTTCTTTATACGGCTGATATCTTATACCAGAACTCACCTTCATTTCTTCCAAATGGTTCGGTGGTGTTGTAGAAAAACTTCTTGGTCGAATACATGAAGTAACATCCGGCATTCAAGCCCCTCCCTTCCTCTTTCGGGGGACACGAGCCGATCCTCGCAGCCGTATCGTCAAGACAGCTCTGGCATTCGCTCCCGTTCACAAACTCCCAGCACTGAGCCAACCCGTAAACCGACGCATTCCCACGAATCACAGACCCCACAGAGAACCCACCATTGCTGGGCGCTTGCAAACTCAAGTTCCTCCCCAACTCCACAACATTGTTCCTGAACATAGTCTCGTTCCCTCCAAAATCATCATTATCACACACTGTCGTATCTTGGGGACTTAAACCCTCGTTGAAGAAATTGTAATCATCGTACCTATCGAATCATTCAGAGCAAAGCCGTAAGCTATTAGCACTATCATCTCACCGTCCTTTCTAAAGTTTCCGAGACCGCCGCGAGAACACTAAAAAAGAGTACCTGAGATAACAGCCGTCGTAGAAGAGACGACCGCCGCGAATGCCCATTTGGAAGGGCAAGCAACGGAGGATCTGGGTCTTCGCCTGAGCGACGCAGAGGTTGCAGTCGATCCGGTCGAGGTCCTTCATGCACTCCGCGAACGCGTACACGGTGTTGTTGTTGCTCGCCCCGCCGCCCACGGCCGACGCGAATCCCCGGGCGTTGATTTGAGGGGTCACGGCGTCCATCGCCGCCACGAAGTTGGCGACGAAGGCCCGGCGGTCGGGCAGGGAGGCGGTCCGGTTGGTGCATATGAGGGCCGCTTGGTTGGCTCTCGGATCAGAGAGAGAGAGGGTCGCGAAGAAGAACGCCGAGAAAACAACAAAAAGAAGGGAAGCGGGAGAGGGAAGAGAGAGCATCGAACACCTGGAATGACAAACTATTCGTCGAAACAGAAGCTCAGCTGGTGAGGGAATACTTCTGGGCATGGGAGAATTGACCCAGGGCCATGCAGAACGAGAGAGAAGGACGGAGGGTGGGATCTATCTGGTTCTTGGCTATCTTTTCCTCTGTTATCGTTATGTTGGGGTAGTGTCAGCTTGGAGGGTTTGAGAATGAAGCCAAGAATTGCCCAGATATCGACTGATGTAAGAGCAAAGTCTTCGTCACGTGTGGGAATGAGAGAAGAACAGGTGAAGGTGAAGGTGAAGGTGAAGATGGTGGGGATGGAGATTCCTTTTCATTCTGTTGTTTCTGCTTGAGCAGTGTGAAAGCGAAGCTCAAAACAAAGTACGTCTGGTTGAAGGAGGTTTGACTTTGGAGCTCCTACGCGGTGCCATTCCCAGAACACATAGAGACAGAGACGGATGGGATGGGACACCCGACATGGGAGGTGGGACCCGAGGCACTGCGCCGAAGCGCCCCGGAGTAGTGATTGCTTATAGATTTTTCCTATGTGCTGGAATAAGAAATTATTGCACGACTTGAAAATGGTGAAATTAACGTTCACCGTATTGACGGTCCAAATTTATTTTAATAAATAAGAGATGAGCGATATTTTAAGGGTTTTAGATCCCGTACGGTTTCATCTGAAACCTGAAATCTATCCGTCGAAATAAGTTTCTCATTTTTTTAGAACCTGAAACTAGCTATGCATACCGTGATCTACCTAAGTTTCACCCGTATACCTAATTAAACGATTACATTGCATCATCATCGTTAATGATCATCACTTACAGCTATAATTCACTTGAACATGACTCATATTTAGATACACGAAACATTAAAAAAATAAAAATCTCAGCCATAAATATCACGAGAAATGAAAACTCGGACTAGTAGTTCCAGACCTCATCATCGGACGCCCTGAAATACCGCAGGATCCCCCGAAAACATATGCCAAGAAAAATAAAAACTTGTTGCAGGGAACCCAAAACCTATCCGTGGCAAACATGTTCCCCAATTTTTCGAACCTGGAACCGAACAGGTTCTCCACCGGTTCGGTTCTAGATTCTAGATTCTACTTTGGAATCATGCCCACTCCCACGATATTTTAGTATCCCCTTCACACATAAATCCCGAAGCTGAGAGAATATTTCGAGTGTCACCTCATTGAATCACTAATTTTACTAATGCCGCTTAACCAAACGTGGATAATACAAATAATTGTGTAGCCATAGATAAATTTATATATTAATGTCGCTTTGCATAGTGTCGTTATATTCCTCTACATTATATTATGAGGGACAAACTCAATTTTCTATTTAAATGATTATGTAGATGTACTTGTAGATTTTTCGTCTCTACGACGTAACACGTGTCATGCATAATAGAGTCAAATTTACTTAAATTTGCAAGTAAATGAATATTTTCTCATTCTCGCAGATCTGATTTTATAACTCATACCTCGAGACATTATTAGCAAAAAGAAATACTTATAACTTGTCGATATCTCGATATATTATTCCCTCAAAGTTTTCGCGGGAAAAATAAAAAGATTTTAGTATTAATTCGCATTAACATTGAATGCATTGTCCTGCAAAAGTGGACTTTTCTATATATATTTCAAATTTTCCTACCACATAGTTATTACATAAGTTAAAACTATTTATAAGGAAAAATTTAATTTTTGTGTTCCATCGTGCATTTTCGGTAGCAAAATTCAATTGCAATGGTATGTAACAAAATTTAACTGTAGCATTATGAAGATCAGAATGTACGCACATGCTTATATATTGACTTAAATTAAAAGAGGTTTTTCATTGTAAAATGATCCAATGTAGAACAGTCTTTAATGGACTTTGGATTCTACTCTTCCGGCCCTGATGAATTATAGATTATTGGTTATGGCCTTTGTTCCCGTTTTGGGCCTATTGGGCCTATCGGGCCTTCCTTTTCGATAAGCTTCCGGCTTATGTATTGCTGCAATTATGCGTATAATAGTTGCAAATTTTGCTGTGGGTGGGGCCAGTGTTTACATATAGAAAAGATTTTACAAACCTTCATCGTTTATATCACTTCAGAAAATAAGTTAACAAAAGAAGTTTTTACCTACAAGAATGAGAATTCTACAATGATCCTAAGTAATTGCAATGGGCGATGTCTACATCGATTAATTGACCTCACCGCGAGACACAAACACGTAATACGGATTTGTGAATTCGCTTTAAAAATCATTACCATTCGATTTGGTGATTGATTTAGATAGATATATCACCACGAATTATAAGTCAAAAGATCTACGGAATGGTGCCAGAGCTACAGGTGCAGCGACAAGGGTGACTTTTTGGGGGAGATTTAGTTAACTCTTTGGCTTCTTTATTCCGCGAAAAATGAATGATTTAAAAAATATTTTCCTAAAAATATTGATTGTATCACTTGAACTAATTAATCAATGAAAGGCCGGTTATAATAGATCTTCGGCTTGGGCCTCAGCTCACATATGGTGGTCATCAGACTTTCGCATGTCAGACGACAAAAAAAATTGAAGTAATTGCAGCGCACACGGTGTGGATATCCATTAAAAGGCCTGTTATAATTGATTTTGGGCTTGCACCCCAGCTCACATATGGTGATCATCAGACTTTCATACTTCATTCATTGGACAAGAGGAACCTCACATTCGACTTACACAAACTCTAGACCTGCACCGGAGGATGCCTCTCGGCATCTGGGCTTGTATCATCGGATGCTACCAATCTCCGGCCCCTCTCCCTCCGGCTATTGTCCGCGAACTTCGCGCTCGCCTGATGGAAGCCGCTCTCCCTCTCCTTGCCGCTCCACTCCGACAAGTAGTAGTCCTCCTCGGTCCCGCCCTTCCCCGCGGACGGGCCGCAGAGCATGCCGCCCCACTGCGGGAAGTATATCAAGGCGATCGGCAGGGAGCAGCATATGATCATGATGCCCATCAGAGTTATTCCCGTCTCCTTCGAGTACCTCGATCCCTTGAAGAATATGAGTTGGGTCAGGACGGCTCCGGCGTTGCCCCCTCCTCCGGTCATTCCCGAGATCAATCCCAGCGACCTAAAATTATGTACGCACAACTTTCTGATGAATTAAAGCAAGAAGCCGAATAGGGCCACCAATGTTGGACCCGACCCGTTGAGAAGACACGAGATAAAACTTGAATATGACACAATACGATTCACCTAACTTTATATGTTGACACGAATCTAAGGCATGCAAACATTGCTGAGTCATTCGAACAACCATGTCTGACCAAATAAAAAATAAAAAATCAAACAACCATGTCATTCTTAAAGTAGAAAAAAAATGAAAAATATGAGAAGTCTTACCTCCGTGAGACGAACGGAACCACACCAAAAGTGAGCCCACAAGCCGCCTGGCAGAAGATAGAGAAGCCGATCATGACCACGATGGAGGCCCCCAGCGACCCGACCCGACCCAGGATCACGCACAGTACGCCTCCTATCGTCTGCACCGCCCACAGCGTCCACAGCCGCCCCCTCATCCCGAACCTCTTCCCCACCACGTCCGAGATCACGCCGCCCATCGGCCTCGAGAACAGGTTTGCCAGCCCGAAGCTCGCCGCAATCATCCCCGCCGTGTGCAGGTTCAGGTCGAACCTGTCGTAGAAGTACTCGGCGATGATGTTGTCCATGGTCAACTCCACCCCGAAGCAGTACCCGTAGGTCAACGCCAGTATCCACCCTCTGTAGTTGGTGACGCCGTGGTAGAGCACCTTCGAGAACTCGTCCTTGGGCTTGTCCCCTTCCTTCTCGAGCTCCTTGAAGTTGCCGTCCGGCATGTCCTGGCCGAAGAGGATGACGGCGAAGGCTGACAGGGTCTGGAACAGGGCGGGGATGAAGAAGGCGATCCTCCACGCGGTGAACTTGATGGCGCCGAGGTCGCGGATGATGGCGAACACGAAGGGCATGACGAGCTGCGTGGCGCCGCCGCCGAGGTTGCCCCACCCTCCGGCCACGCCGTTGGCGGTGCCAACGACGTTGGGGGAGAACATGGAGCTCATCCAGAACTGGGTGGAGACGAAGGTGGCGAGGGAGAAGCCGATGAAGAAACGGAGGACGAGGAAGGAGGCGGGAGAGGAGGCGAGGGACATGCAGAAGACGGCGGGGGCGGTGAGGAGAATGAGGGAAGCGGAGGCGAGGCGGGGGCCGAAGAGGTCGCAGGCGGAGCCCATGGCGACTCGGGCGAAGACGGCGCCGGAGACAGAGGCGATGCCGGCGTTGCCAATATCGGTGGCGGTGAGGTTGAGGTCGTCGCGGATGATGGGAATGAGGGGCGGGGCAGCGAAGGTGGAGACGAAGCAGGCGAAGAACGAGACCCAGGAGAGGTGGAAGGCCCGCATGTGGGGCTTCGCGGCGGAGAAGAGGCGGAAGTCGGTGGCCTTGTGCTCCGAGTCCACCGGGAGTGCGAACTTCTGGGGCGGGGGAGAATCCATCTCTACTGTTGATACCCTCTCTCTCTCTCTCTCTCCCTCTCTCTCTCTGACTCTCTGACTTTGGAAGAACTTATATTGCTATTAGCAAATATAGAAAGTTCTCATATATGGTGAGAGGTGAGGTAGCCTTCAAGATTTGGCAACTTTTTGTCCTTTTACTCGGGCTATTGCAGAAGAGTTGACTGAGCAACTGGGGGAGACTGCACGCCACTCTCATTTTGAAGAAGAAGAAGAAGATACAAAAACAGCCACTGTCGTGCTTCAACATGGTGGGCATCCACACCAGCATTTGGGGTTCCACACGTTCGGGGGAATCACAGCGTGCGGGACTCGGAGAAGCGAGAGTTGAGATCGATGCCTCTTCGGGGGACGAAAGAGGGCCAAGCAAGCTCGTCGGTGCGCTGGGGGGAGGATTTCAACAAAATCGCCGAGTCTCACTGTTCTTAATGTGAGCAACTCGAGGAGTTTTTCCGTTTTCAAACCAGTCAATAATGTGAGAGGTACGATCAAGGGGAGTGATGAACCGAACGTGGTTCAATTTTCAACGGCTGAGGTGACGTCAAACTACAAGTTCTACGCCCCGAGAGGGAAAGGTAATGTTTAGGCCGACTCGAGAAAATATATTGCGTTAAAGCCATTTATTGTTCAACACGTGACAATTATGGGGTCACTTGTCAGAAAATAATGTGAGAGGTGAGAAAAGGGAAAATTCTAAAAAAAGGGCTCGAAGTCCTCTGATTTTCTCAAATAAGAGATCCAAGTGAATCTTGATTCAAATAAGGACTTGAAGTGCCCTCATTTTCTCAAATAAGGGTCTGAAGTGAACGTTGTTTCAAATAAGGGCCTGAAGTGATCATAAAATTTTAAAAAAGGACCTGATTTCAAGGGCATTTTCGTCATTTTCCTTATTTAATTTTTTTATTTTTTTCTGTTTCCTTAAAAATTAACAATTTGTTTTATAAAAAAAAAAAAGACATTGCAGAGGCGGGAGGGCTGCCCCTCCCGCCTGTGGCCGCCGGCCCACCGCAGGTGGGGGGTCGGAGGGGGCGGCGAAGGCGGCGGAGCCTCGGCGAGGGCCGGCGACCCCGCCGACTAGAGGCGAGGGCCTGCTGGCCCTCGCCAAAACAGGGAGAGGGTCGGGCCTCTCCCAGATCTGGGCTGGGGTCGCCGGCCCCCGCCCCGCCCTAACCAGGGGAGGGCGGCGACCCTCGCCCTGGTCTTGGCGAGGGTCGGCGACCTCGTCGGCCGTCGCCGCCCCCGCAGACCCCCCACCTACGGTGGGCCGGCGGCCACAGGCGGGAGGGGGCAGCCCTCCCGCCTGTGGGCTGTTTTTTTTTTTTTTTTAAATTTTTTTAAAAAACAGAGAAGGAAAAAATAAATAAATAATCAAAATGAGAAATGACGAAAATGCCCTTTAGCTTAGGCCATTTTTTGCAACTCTATAACCACTTCAGGCCCTTATTTGAAACATATTATGTCACTTCAGGCCCTTATTTGAATTAAGGTTCACTTGGGACCCTTATTTGAGAAAATGAGAGGACTTCGGGCCCTTTTTTGGAATTTTCCCGTGAGAAAATACTGCGTACAGACTTTGTAAAGCTGACGTGACCATTCATTGTTTAACACGTGGCAATTGTGGGGCCACCTACTCTGCTCTCTCTCCCCGTCTCACGCCCAGCGACGACTCCCTGCTTTCTCTCCCTCCCAAATCGACTCACGACCTAGCAGAGAAAATAGAGGCTGATATGAGGGCCTTTGTGTTTACGCGGCTATGGTTGAAGTTTCTTTGATAATTCTGGTGTTTAGATGTTCCTTTTACTTGAGAAAAGAGAAGCCTTTTTGGCTTCAAGCGAAAAATTAGCACCTGAATGGTTTGAGTCAAAGAAGGTGACGTTGATGATTCATAACGATAAGCAAAGATTATAAGTGCTTGGTGTTCATTAGCCCCCATTAGAAATCTGATTTTGGCCGAATTAGAAATGCTTAGTTTGCGCAACTAGTGGCGTAGCTTTTGACAAATGATTGGTTTATTATGAAGTATCCCCTGCCCATCCGTATTCACATATGTGTGTTTCATATATGTATGCATATGCATTAGTAAACTTAAGCATCGCCTCTGATGAACTGATGGTGTAAGTGATGGTGTACGCTAATCTATATTCATCTGTGTGCTTTGCATTTTGATTTTTGAGCTAACATGAGATTACTTTTCCAATGTTGAGCTTCTAGCCTGCTTCACCATCTAATACAAGTATTCAGTACTTAAGTGTTCTCACCAATTCCGTTGTTAACCAATGAAGTTCAGTTTTTTCCTTTATTTTCTCACGCCGATTTACTCCTCTTTGGGTAACTGCTGTAATTGGCTACACCAGTAGTATCTGGCTACTGCATGTTTAATGCTTATGAACTTCCTTAGGATTCTTCCATCAATTGGTTGAGTTCAGCATGATACATTGTTCAGTTGATGAAGTTTAATTTCGCCGTGCTTTAGTCAGCTTTTTTCCCACTGGACTGATTTCTTCATCTCATATTTCATGGCTTCACCTCAACCGAGCAGTCCCAGCTGGAATATATGTCCTGGCCGAAGAGGATGACGGCGAAGGCTGACTGGGTCTGGAACAGGGCGGGGATGAAGAAGGCGATCCTCCACGCGGTGAACTTGATGGCGCCGAGGTCGCGGATGATGGCGAACACGAAGGGCACGATGAGCTGCGTGGCGCCGCCGCCGAGGTTGCCCCACCCTCCGGCCACGCCGTTGGCGGTGCCAACAACGTTGGGGGAGAACATGGAGCTCATCCAGAATTGGGTGGAGACGAAGGTGGCGAGGGAGAAGCCGATGAGGAAACGGAGGACGAGGAAGGAGGCGGCAGAGGAGGCGAGGGACACGCAGAAGACGGCGGGGGCAGTGAGGAGTATGAGGGAAGCGGAGGCGAGGCGGGGGCCAAAGAGGTCGCAGGCGGAGCCCATGGCAACGCGGGCGATGACGGCGCCGGAGACAGAGGCGATGCCGGCATTGCCAATATCGGTGGCGGTGAGGTTGAGGTCGTCGCGGATGATGGGAATGAGGGGCGGGACGGCAAAGGTGGAGACGAAGCAGGCGAAGAACGAGAACCAGGAGAGGTGGAAGGCCCGCATGTGGGGCTTCGCGTCGGAGAAGAGGCTGAACTCGGTGGCCTTGTGCTCTGGGGCGGGGGAGAATCCATCTCTACTGTCGATACTCTCTCTCTCTCTCTGACAGAAAGGATATACGGTGAGGTAGCCTTCAAGATTTGGCAACTTTTTGTCCTTTACTCTGGCTAAATGGAACTAAAGATTTTCTATTGCCAAAGAGTTGACCGAGCAATTGGTAGAGCCTGCACGCGATACTTATCTTGAAGAACTGTCGTGCGTATATCCGTGCGTTGACTTTTCAGCATTAGACTGGGAGTTCGTTTGCCTCTTTTTCCTTTTTCTTTTTTTTTATCAGATTGGTACGAGATTCTTTCGTCGATTGAAATTAAAAAGACCATCTTGTCCTGCGGTTGTCGCCATTTTCTTGATGAAACGAGGTTGGTCAACCCGAACACATTGCACTCTATCCATTTGAATCGTTGCATCTACATCTCGTGAGTATATGACATTTAGACTATCCAATTCAACTACGTCTCATCAATGAACGACATCTCTCTTTTCGTGTGCGTTAATTAATCTGCTTGATTATTTGTCAAGCTTATCACTATCGACTCTCTCGGTCTCTCTCTCTCTCTCAAGCCAAATCTTAAAAAGCTATGGGCATGTATTGTCATCAACACCTCATTGAGATCTGGCCGTCATCCTAGAGATCTCGATGGCAAGATTATATTTGGTGGAGTGGGCTCCCTTTATGTAGATTCCGACGCCTGTCGACAACTAACTCACAAATGGCAACGAGAGGGAGCTCGATGCGTTGTTGAGCTTTCATCACGAGCAATGTGATCGAGCTCGCAGGAAAGAGAGGGAGTAGAATTCTCGCGAGGGATTCTTTTGGGTATGGTCGAAGCGTTTAGGAAAACGAACAATGGACAAGTAAAGTAGAGATGAAGGGATCCTTATACTGTAATAAAGGCTGCGGCGGGGTAGTGCGGAGGGCAGTGCGGTCATTTGACGTGGAGAGTGGTAGTTCTTGTTGACCGAGCTGACCGAAGAATATTCAATGGGCGGCGATCTAGAAACGAATCTATTTCTCCGGTTCAATGGATATTCATTGCCAGTTGTTGCATTCAAGGAGGACAAATATCTAAACCTATAATGATATTTTAGTATTAAATCCCCTTTTCGACCGTTGACTTTGTATATGATTTATCATCTTATTTCACTCCCCCTTCCAAATTTTTCAACGCGCTCATTCTTTTTTTCTGAATTTTATTTGCCATAATGGGTAGGTTAAGTGGACCTTTCCATCGTGGGATGACCATATCATATCATACTATCAGAGTGTTAAATCTGCGACTTTTTTCCACTAAACACTTGCGATTTTCAAACATTTAAATATGACCATTTCGAAATCATCCTGGATTTTTTCACAAATTTTTCATAAATCATAATGTAGATTTACATAAGACTATAGTTAGAGTTCAGGTCATGAGGAAGAATGGTGCATCGAATTTCGGGAAAATATGTAGCAGAAAATCAAAACCACCAGACGCTGGTCTGTTCGCAAAAGAAGAAGAAGAAGGTTGAGCTTGTTAAGTTTGCTCAAATTTGCATAAAGAACCCACCAAATGCCAAATTTTCAAATTGCTTTGATTAATGATCAATGAATTCTCACTCGCTTGCTTCATCGTCTTTCCAAAAGGGGGCCAAACACAAGGGACAAGACGTGAATTTGCTGCCGAACCTCTGTTGGAGAAGTCAAGGGTTTCGCTTTCCATTCATTTGACCGAATCAAGCATAAGAATTCTGTAAGAATTGGGTAACTTTTTTAAGGATCTTTGGGCTTGCCCCGTCCCCCCGCCCCATTAGCGCTCGCAGAGAACATTGGTTGCACCGTTCCAATTCACACGAGCCTAATGACATATTAGATAAAGCATCAGATCATACGTGAGGCTCACCTAATCTCGCACTCCATTTTTGGCTCGCTTCCGTATGTGAGTAATGCTGCAGAGCAGAAAATGATCGAAGTAGGGGCCGGCTAGTCCTGTCGGCTCTTCGTCGGACAAAATTTTAACCCGTGGTTTTGGAGTCGTTGCTGTCCATTGACCATCTCTAGACCACAAATCCTCGTATTCAATCAGAGATCAGCCAAATATAGCTTCCTGGATCATCGTGCATGGTGATAAGAAAGAAGGATTAAGAGAGAATGGTATTTATTCTCTAATAATGATGTATGTAATAATGTACAAGAGAAGTCTTTATATAGGCTTGGAAAAGGTGAAGCGTTTAGTATTCTTCCTATATGGGACCAAAGGGAAAGAAGAAAAGACAAAGGGGAAAGAAGAAAAGCCTATAAGTCTATATGTTCTAACACCCTCCCTTAAACTCAAGGTGGATCAAACAACGAGAGTTTGGAAAGAAGAAATAGAAAGCGTTGTGATGTAAGAGCCTTCGTAAAACAATCTGCAAGCTGACTCTCAGTTCCAACAAAGGGAAGAGAAATGGTGCGAGCTTGGAGATGATGACGAGTTAGATGACAGTCGATCTCAATGTGTTTGGTACACTCATGAAAGACTGGATTTGCACCAATATGGATGGCACTCTTGTTGTCACAGTGCAAAGGAGTGGGATCCGGAAGTGAAACACCCATGCCAGCAAGTAAGCGGCGAAGCCAAACAATCTCAACAGTAGTGTCGGTCATAACACGATACTCAGACTCTGTAGAGGAGCGTGAGACAATTTGTTGTTTCATAGCACGCTAAGAAATGAGAGAATCGCCAAGGAAAATGCAATAGCCAGTGACAGACCTGCGATCAGTCATATTGGAAGCCCAATCAGCATCAGAATAGGCACGCAACTTGAGAGCAGAAGAAAACGGCATAAACAATGCCCTGAAGATAGCGCAGGATCCTCAGAACAGCAGCATAATGAACTGTATGAGGAGCAGCAACGAATTGACTGATAACATGAACAGCATAAGCGATGTCGGGTCGGGAGATAGTAAGATATATAAGATTGCCAACCAAAGTCCAATAGCGGGTCACATCAGAAAGAGGTTCCCCGTCGTCCGGGCAAAGCTTCTGATTCAATTCAATAGGAGTAGCAGCAGTGAGTGAGTCCAAGAGAGCAGCCCTGGAGAGAATATCAGCGGTATACTTTTGCTGAGAAAGAAGGATATCACGCGAACTGCGAGCAATCTCAAGCCCGAGAAAATAGAGCAGCGGTCCAAGATCCTTTCTGGCAAAATGCTGCTGAAGGTGCCTCTTGGTATGCTCAATATGAGCACGATCATCTCCAGTGATGATCATATCATCCACATAAAGAAGAAGAATAGTGCAATCAACAGAAGAGGTATGAACGAACATAGCATGATCAGCCTCACTTTGAGCAAAACCAGCAGATTGAGTAGCATCACCGAACTTCTTAAACCAAGCACGAGGGGCCTGTTTGAGACCATAAAGAGCTCGCCGGAAGCGGCATACCTGTCCAGAGGTATGAGCAAGACCAGGTGGAGGTTGCATAAAGATATCCTCCTGAAGATCCCCGTGAAGAAAAGCATTCTTCACATCAAGCTGAAAGATAGGCCAATTGTGTGACGTCCTGAAATTCTAAGGTCCATAAAATAAATAAAATTGGAATTTTTGTGGTCTAAGGGACAATTATTGGACGCGATTTATTTTGATCTGAAGATAGATTTAATAAATCCCGAAGTGCCGGTCAGAGACCCTTCGCGCTCGAAACCCTCCTTTCGCGCCTGAAACCGTTTATGCTCAAAGTCAAAGAAATTCAAACCTTTGATTTGACCGTGGGCCCCTCCCTCTCTCTTCCTTTTTCCCCTCTCTCTCTCTCTCTCTCTTTCTCCCTTGGCTGCCGCGCCACCTGCCCCACCCACTCACTCACGTCACTCCATCTTTCCTCTTCTCTCTCTTACTTTTCCCCCTCTCTCTCTCTTCTCTCTCCCTCTCCATCTGCTCGTGGACACCCCCCACCTCCTCTGCTTCATCTTCTTCTTCTTGCTTTTTCCGCCGAGCTGCAGCCTCCGCCCCACCTCCTCCGTCGCCGCGCCGCTCCGCCTCAGCCACCGCCGGTCGCCCCTCAGCCGCAAGCCTGCCTACCCGAGACCCAGCCGGACCGAGCTCGTCGCCGCAGCCGCCACCAGCCGCCTCTCCGCCCTCTGTTGTCGCTCGGCCAAGCTCCGTGCGCCGCCCAAGACCAGCCGAGCTCAGCCTCGTCGCGCCGGCCGAGCAGCCCCCGGAGGACCCGCGACCTCTACCCCGTCGGCTCGAGCCTCCATCCGAGATTCGCGACCCCACCCGAGCCTCCTCTCCTCTGTTCTTCCGCCCGTCGTTCCGTCATCCCGTAGCCCCCGCACGCCCGAGCTCCGTCCAGCCACCACCCGCCACCCTCTGCACCACCCCAGCTCGCCGAGCCGTCGCCCCTTTGCCCAGCCTCCTCCGCCCGTCGCCCCCGCTCGCCCGAGGTCAGCCGCGAGCCGCCGCTGACCAGCGCCCAGCAGCCCCTCCACCCGAGCCGCCGCCGACCAGCCCCCCCTTCAGCCGCGAACAGTGCCGCCCAAGACCCGTCGTGCCGCCGTCCGCCTTGTGCCGCAGCCATCAGCCCGCTGCTTCGTCGTCGTCGTGCTCGTGTGCCGCCGCCGGCCGCCCGTTGCCGTTCGCCGGAGCCCGCCGCCGTTCGCCGGAGCCCGCCGCCGCTCGCCGGAGCTCGCCGCCGGCCGCCGTTCGCCGCCGCCGTCGTTGTCGTCGTTGTCCCGTCGCTGTCGCCGTCGCCGGACCGTTTAGTAGTGAGTTAGCCCCTAACTCTCGGTTAGGTCGTTAATTGCGTTCGGATTTAGTCTAATTAGTCTAATTAGGCGTTCACGTAGATTAATTGCGGTCGGTTTAGTTAGAGATCGGGTTTAGGGTAAATGACCGCGATTAAATAAATTAGACTGATTAGCTAGGTTGTCTGTGGCTAATTGGTGATTAGATTAGATTGATTGATTGACTGCAATTGTTTGACCGCGAGCGAGCGATTAGCCAGAGTCGAGTGAACGATGAATTGATTGACTGGTTGGTTGGTAGGCAGATTAGTCGCATATGGTCAGTGTTAATGTTTGAGTGCGATATGTTAATTTGTTGTCGATTGCTTGATGTGGTGATCAATGCCTGACTGCTGGATGCTCTGAGTGGTTTATGATTGACCGTATGAGGATTGATCACTCGTATTTGAATGCAAAGTCTGGTGGATAATTCGTACATCACATGACCACGTGTGGAGTTAAATTGCATATTTGAGCATGAAAATGGCCTTGGGCCAAGTTTTAAGCACGACCGTGTGAGCATCGAACTAAATGCAAAGATATAAACTAGCTGGTTGCTTGATGTGCATTGTGTGGCCATATAATGGAATGCCTGATATGTTCGTGCCGTGTCGATCGGAATAACACGACTTATCGGATGCACGTCAGTCCGTGTCGCCGGGCTGGTCGGATGCCGGTCGCAGTATGGATGGACCGAAGCCCCTACATGGATTCCTGGTAGTTCCGTGCCGTGTCGATCGGAACCACACGGACTATCGGACGTCGCCGGAAGTAAAGGACGATGCCCGGTCATGCCGGTAGAGCACCAACTGTCTAGTGTGCTGAGCACCAACTGTCTAGTGTGCTGCGCACCAACTGTCTAGTGTGCGGGGCCGAGTGGCCATTAATAATCGGAACACGCGTGTTGCATTGTGCTTGCAAGCTGTCATGGTATTCTGATTGTTTGCCTTGGTTAATTGACTGTCATGTCAAGTCGAGTCTTGCATATGTGTGGTCCAAGGCGTGGTAAGCTTGCATGTGATTGGCGATATACTATTGTGCTGTACGGCGTGTGTGTAGGTCGCCTGAGCGAGTCAACGCCCTAGCCGGGCTTAGGCGCTAGCTCACTGAGATTTATTTCTCACCCCGTCGTGGTTAATCCCTTTTTCAGGTCCAAGGTGAAGTTGAGGACGAGGGTGGTGTAGCCCCTCTTTTGGAGTAGATGAGAAGTTAATCCTGTCTTGACCCGGTACCTTTTTGTCGGTCTTAGGGAGTAGCCCTAAAGATGGGCTAGTAGATTCTGTAGCTTCCTCGTGGATTAATGAATATCTATTAATAATTGAAAGAAACCTTTATTGCTAAGCTTACTGATGTTGATTGATGTGAATTCCTGCTTTTCTATCCCTGTTGTTTTTATGATTGTCTGGGTGATTATTCGTTCCGCGTGCGCTAATTAAAAAGATAAAATGAATGGGTCGATGACATGCCTGGGATGTCGTCCTTTTGACCTGAGACGTTCGGAAGGGTTGTCGCGTGCCCGAGGGTCGGGGCGTGACAAATTGCGAATTGAAGCAACAGCTAGTAAAGTACGGACAAATGCCATCTTTGCTACAGGAGCAAAGGTCTCCTCATAATCAATACTATACTCCTGTGAGAAACCCCGGGCAACCAGACGCACTTTGTAGCGCTCGATACTACCATCAGAACGGGTCTTCACCTTGTATATCCACCGGCAGGATACCAAGGATCGACCTGGAGGAAGAGGCACAAGCTCCCCAAAGTACCAGTACTCTGCAAAGCTGAGAGTTCCTCAGACATAGCCTGACGCCACTCAGCATGTTGAATTGCCTCGCGATTACTAGTGGGTTCATGTATAATGCGGACACCAACCAAAAATGAATCAAACTTGGTAGAATAAGAAGTAGCAGCAACATACCGAGCAGGCAGGCGCCGATCTCGAGGAGGATTACGGCATGTCTCTATAGGTGTGAAATCGTTAAGGGCAGGCGGAGCAGGAGGTGTAGTAGAAGGGATAGGCGAAGATGGGGAAGGTGGCGATATATCTGGATCCGGGGTGGAAATGGGAACGGGTAGAGATGGTGAAGGTGTAGGGATGATTATATCCGGAGTGGAAATGGGAGAAGGAGGATCAGGGAAAGGATCAACGGGGAAGTCCATAAATGGAACATGAAACACAAGAGGTGTGACGTTTGTAGGGAAGAAAGGGATATGCTCATGAAACGAAACATTGCGAGAGATACGTATACGTCGCGCATTTGGGTCATAACAACGATAACCTTTATGCTTGGTGCTGTAACCCAAGAACGCACATGGGATAGAGCGAGTAGTGAGCTTCATACGTTCAGTGGGTAGAAGAATGAAAAAACAAGTGCACCCAAAAACTCGCAGATGAGTATAGGTGGGAGATCGAGAATGAAGACACCGAAAAGGGGTGTCTTGGTTGAGAATGGACGAGGGTAGGCGATTAATAAGATGAACAGCTGTGAGAAGGGTTTCAGCCCAGAACTCAGTAGGAATAGAGGTGGCAAGTAAGAGAGCGCGAGTGGTCTCTAGAATATGACGGTGCTTGCGTTCAGCAACCCTATTCTAAGCTGGAACCCCTAGATAGGATAACTGAGGAAGCGTGCCATGACTGGCCAAGAGAGAACAAAAAACACCTGAGAGATATTCTCCCCCCAAGTCAGATCGAAAACTTTGATTTTCTTGTTAAACTGGGTGGAAACCATGGTAGTAAAAGACTGATAAATGGAAAAGAATCACTGCGCTGACGCATAAGATAGACCCTGTATAACGAGAATAATCATCAATAAAAGAGACATAATATTTGAAACCACTCTTGGAAGGGAGCGGAGCAGGGCCACATACATCAGAAAGAAAAAGATCGAAAATAGCACTAGATCTAGAGTTACTGATAGAAAAGGCTTAGCAGATTGCTTGGCTAAAGGACAGATAGAACAAGGAGGAAGAGTACCAGAAGAAACGGGACCCAAAACTAGTCATGGCCACGGTTCATGAACCGGCGGTTTCGATTCATGATTTAGGGGGAACCGGAATCGAGCCCTTAAGTGGCAGTTCTAGTTCCAATTTTGAACCGTCGATTTTGAGCTGGTTCTGGGCCGATTTCGGGCCCGGTTCACGGCCTATTTCGGGCTCGATTCCGGTTCAAAATCGAAAATGGAACCTCTGGTTTCGGTTTCGATTACGATTTTTGAGTTTAAAAATTAAATTGTAATGAATTTGTAATAAAATTGTAATCAAATTATCAAATAATGAATTATGAAATAAAAGAAAATAATGAATTATGAAATTATGAAATTATGAATTATCAAATACAAATTGTAATCAAATTTGGGGGGAAAATGGAGGGGGATGGGGCTTGAACTTAATGAATTATCATTAAGCGCCTACATATCTTCCTGGGGATAGAAGAATCAAAGCCCATGTAGTTCTCTTACCTTTGATAACCCCATACTTACCTCATCCTCAATCGTCGTTACCCGTTCCGGTACCGGTGGCGGTGGTATCTCCGTCATCAAAGAATTTGGCTTCATTATTGCGATCTATCTCTTGTTGTCTATATTGAGTCTTTATCCAATTATCAACACAAGCTTGAGTCTCCATAGAATCGGGAAGTAATCTTGAACGTCGTTCGTCCAAAATATTGCCTCCAGCGCCAAATACTTGTTCTATCGCAACTATTGAACAAAGGGTTGCTAAAATTTATTTTACAATTAGAGCAAGAATTGGGTATTGGGTGGAATGCCTTTTCCACCAATCCAATATTGTGAAATCCGTGCCGCCTTCAGATTCATCAAACTCAAAAGAAACGGTTAGATAGCTCTCTATTTCAGAATTACTTCATATTGCTCCATTTTGCTTTTTTTGTCTATGCAACAGAAGTTGGTACCCTTTACTAATTTTACCTATGTTCCCACTTTGTATGTCACCAGATTGAGAAGATCCACTATCACTTAGATTATATGTACTACAAAATTCAGATATAATTCTATTATTGCGTTTTTAACCCTTGTTTGTATATTTCTAATATTTACCTCATCAATTAAATGTAAACATTCATAATAAGTATTCAAATAATCACCTCAACCATCTAATTTACAATGTGGATAAAAAACACAAGCAACTAAATAAATTGTATGAATTTTCCTATAATAATATAGCCATTGTGTTCGCATTGCTCTAATAGTGTCACTTAAATTATCATCATTTTCATTTTCTTCAAAAACCCCAACAATATTAATATATTCTATTAAAAATAAATGCGTAGTAGGATAATAAACACCGGACAAAGTATAAGTTGCATCATTAAAAACTTTTAAAATATTCATTTTTTTGTGTGCAAATATCCCATTCTTGTGGGTATAAATTAGTTTGAGTTATATTATCTGAAATAAATGCACATAATAAATTTTTATATGCAAAATATTCATTAAGCAACTCATAAGTAGAATTCCAACGATTTGGAACATCTCTTAAAAATCTTTTTGGTTTTTTTCTGTTTGCTCTACAAAATTTTAACCATTCTTTCATTTTTTGGGAATGTTTTCATAAAAATTGAATTGCTATTTTTATTGGGTTGAGAAAAATATCAAGCGTTTTTAATCATCTTGTACACATAAATTTAAAACATGACAAGCAGCACATCTAACGTGAAAAAATTATCCACTAAAAACTGGCTTTTCTAGTTTAACAATTGAAGCGGTATTTGCCGCGGCATTATCAATGTCACGCCCCGAACCCCGGGCGCGCGAACATCCCTTCCGAACGTCTCAGGTCAAAAGGACGATACCCCATGCATGTCATCGACCCATTCATTTTATCTTTTTAATTAGCACACGCGGAACGAACAATCACCCAGACAATCATAAAAACAACAGGGATAGAAAAACAGGAATCACATCAATCAACATCAGCAATCTCAACAATAAAGGTTTCTTTCATAAATAGATATTCATTAACCCTAAGAAAGCTACAGAAAACTACAAGCCTATCTTCAAGGCTGCTTCCTAAGACCAACAACAGGGTACAGGGTCAGGACGGGGTTAACTTCTCATTTACTCCAAAAGAGGGGCTATACCACCCTCGTCCTCAACATCACCTTGGACCTGAAAAAAGGGTTAACCACGACGGGATGAGAAATAAATCTCAGTGAGCTAGTGCCTAAGCCTGGCTAGGGCGTTGACTCGCTCAGGCTACCCATACACACAGTACAACACAATAGTATATCGCCAATCACATGCAAGCTTACCACGCCTTGGATCACACATATGCAAGACTCGACTTGATATGACAGTCAATCAACCAAGGCAAACAACCAGAATATCATAACAGCTTGCAAGTACAATGTTTCACACGTATTCCGATTATTAATGGCCACTCGGACCCGCACACTAGACAGTTGGTGCTCAGCACACTAGCCAGTTGGTGTTCAGCACACTAGACAACTGGTGCTCTACCGGCATGACCGGGCATCGTCCCTTACTTCCGGCGACGGCGTCCAATAGTTCGTGTGGTTCCGATCGACACGGCACGGAACTACCAGGAATCCCTGTAGGGGCTTCGGTCCATCCATACTGCGACTGGCATCCGACCAGCCCGGCGACACGGACTGACGTGCATCCGATAAGTTGTGTGATTCCGATCGACACGGCACGAACATATCAGGCATTCCATTAAATGACCACACAATGCACATCAAGCAACTAGCTAGTTTATATCTTTGCATTTAGTTCGATGCTCACACGGTTGTGCTTAAAACTCGGCCCAAGGCCATTTTCATGCTCAAAGATGCAGTTTGATCCCATGCATGATCATGTGGTGTAAGAATTATCCACCAGACTTTGCATCTAAATACGGGTGATCAATCCTCATACAGTCAACCACAAACCAATTAGAGCATTCAACAGTCAGGCATTGATCACCACATCAAACAATCGACAACAATTATAACAATGCATTCGATTAACGGAACTAACCACCGACGGTTACTCCGCCTACCAACCAACCAGTCAAACAATTTATCGTTCATTCGGCTCTAGCCAATCGCTCGCTCGCAATCAAACAATTGGAGTCAAACAAGTAATCTAGTTTAATCACCAATTAGC
This sequence comes from Lenwebbia sp. NSW1173648, assembly GCA_029784005.1. Taxonomy (NCBI): domain Eukaryota; kingdom Viridiplantae; phylum Streptophyta; class Magnoliopsida; order Myrtales; family Myrtaceae; genus Lenwebbia; species Lenwebbia sp. NSW1173648. The sequence continues at coordinate 8,816,280 of JARCGZ010000011.1, forward strand.
CACAGACGATCTAGCTAATCAGTCTAATTTATTTAATCGCGGTCATTTAACCTAAACCCGATCTCTAACTAAATCGACCATAATTAATCTACGTGAACACCTAATTAGACTAATTAGACTAAATCCGAACGCAATTAACGACCTAACCGAGAGTTAGGGGCTAACTCACAACTAAATAGTCCGGCGACGACGACAGCGACGACAACGACGGCGGCGGCGGACGGCGGGCTCCGGCTACTGTTCACAGGTTGAGGGTGGCTGAACGGCTCGGATCTCGAGTCATGGGCGGTACTCCGACGGCCAAGCGACAGCGCAAGGCGGTCTGAGGTGGCGCGAGGGGGGGGGGGGGCTGGCTTCGCGCGGTTGAGGGGGAAAGAGAGGAGGAGAGGCGTCGGGACGGCGCAGCTGGGCTCGCGGCGGCGAGGGGCTGGACGAGGGGCGACGGTCGGATAACGAGCTCGAGGGGCACGGAGGGCGGCGACGGGCTGGATGATGGTGGCGTTGCAGCTGAAGGGGAGGAGGAGAGGGCGCGGTTCAGGGGAGGTCGCGGGTCAGCGGGCTCGCGGGGCGACGACGGCTGGGCGGGCGACGACCGGAGGTGGCGGTGACAAAGGGAGGTGGTGGTCGCAGGTGGTGTCGTCGGGTGAGTGGGGGAAGGAGAGGTCGCGGGCCACGGGGGCTCGTGGGCGAGGCGGGGGTCGCAGCAGCAGGGGCTACGACTGGTGACGAACGGCGGGGCTAAGCGACGGCGACCGGAGGTGCGGCGGTGGCCGGTGGCGTCGGGCGGGACAGAGGAGAAGAGGAGGTCGAGTGAGTGTGAGCAGAGGGAAGGAGGGGGAGGGGTCGTGTGCAGGGGGAGTAGAGGAGAGAGGGAAGGGAAGGAGAGAGAGAATGGGAGGAGAGAGAGACGTGACTGATGGCAGGTGGGGGTAGATGGGGGCAAGTGGGGGGTGCGGCAGCCAAGGAGAGAGAGAGAGAGAGAGAGAGAGAGAGAGAGAGAGAGAGAGAGAGAGGTGACAAGGGGGTCCTACGGTCAAATCAGGTTTGAATTTTCTTTGACTTTTAGCACAAAGGGTTTCAGGCGCGAAATGGGGGTTTCGGGCGCGAAGGGTCTCTGATCGGCGCTTCGGGATTTATTGAATCCCTCTTCAGATCAAAATCGCGTCCAATAATTGTCCCTTAGACCACAAAAATTCTAATTTTATTTATTTTATGGACCTTAAAATTTCGGGACGTCACAATGAAAATCAATTGAAAATTTTTATTAAGCAAATAATATTCTTCTAAAATTTCCCTAATTAATTTATAAATATTATTTACCTTATGCCTATCATCAAAAACTCTAAATGCAATAACTCTTTTTTGAATATTCCAATCACCATCTATCCAATGACATGTTATACCCATATAAGAATGAACTTGCCAATGATCACTATAAATATCTCTACCTATATGCACACGTCTATTAAAATTCATAATTTTTTTTGTAATTTTTTTTTTCCTTTTTTATAAAGATCTTTAATTATGCGTTTAAGTGTATTTTTAGGAACACGTTTTGCTTGTGGAACACATGCATTTTGTATAAATTGATTACAACCAAATCTTTCACCAAAACTAAATGATAAATGTTCAACGGAAATAAATTTATCTAATTCTTCTTTATAAGTTTTTCATTATAACGAAATAAATGAGGAGTGTTAGGATTGGCGTACCCGAAAATTTATTGTTGCTAGGTGTCAATTCCCGCTTCGGTTGGATGTTTCTTTTGAAGATGCCGTTTAAATGTTCCATATCCGGCTCCACCGATATATTTGTATTTTACCGGACAATGTTTACAAACCACATCATACCTTTTTGGAGCTATATAAAATCTTTCAATTTTCGTGAAGTGGTCCCATACGTCGGATGTAAACTCTCGCTCCTTTGTTGTTGACATTTCTTCGATACCGGTAGGAGGATGAAAACTCTTTTGCGTTTGGACTTGCTCCATATTAGGAAAAATGTTGATTTCATCATCTTCATCATCTACATCAATTTCGACTCCCCAATCTTCGTAATCACGAGGACTAGGAGGATAAATGGATTCCCCCTTCTTGCTCTTGCCTTTGCCACTAGTTCTACTTTCACTTGCCATTTTTTTTTATATAGAAAAAATATATGATATAATGCAAAAATATAGGGTATGAAAAAAGAATTTGAAATAGGAAATTATTAAAGGAGATAAAAAATAAAGAAAATAAGGAATTAGAGAACGTAATTGAAGAAAAGAAAATAATAAATTGGATGTTGTGAATAATTGAGAGTTAGAGAGAATTTGAGAGAATTGAGATAAAGAGAGAATTTATGTGAAAAAAATGAGAGATGAGAATGGGTATTTATAGCATAGGTTAGAAATTAGTAAAGAAAAAAGAAAAAAAAATTAGCCGTTAGCATGGCAATGGCTCCAAAAGGAAAAGAGCCGTTGAACGGCTCTTTTATTTTATTTTTATTTTTTTTAATCCCCATTTTTCATGGTTCGGAGCCGGGCCGTTATGCCACGAGCTGGTTCCTGTTTGGAACAGCAAGCCCGGTCAATGGGCCGGTTCCGGGCTCAAACTGGCCAGTGGCCATGACTACCTAGAGCGCCTTGTTGATGAAGGACGGTGAGACGAGAAGAAGGAATATGCCCGAGACGCTGATGCCATTGAGCAAGATCATGGGTAGCCAACATAGGAACAGGAGGGGAAGAAGACGGAAGATGGAGATGCTGCATAGTATAGAGGCCGTCCCGTCTACTGCCCCTGCCAATCATCCGACCACTCAAACGATCATGCACAAAGCAAGAGCTGCCAGTAAAACTCACAGTACATCCGGCATCGGTAAGCTGTCCAACAGATAATAAATTAAGAGTCAGGGAAGGAACATGTAACACATCAGGGACACTGAAATCTCGAGAGACGGTGAGAGTACCCCGCGGGGTAGCCAGAAGATGAGAACCATCAGCTGTAAAGAAATGTGTTGGATGCTTGAGCTCAGAGAGCTGAGTGAGACAATTAGCGAAAGCAGACATATGTCTAGCAGCTCCTCAGTCAAGTATCCAAGTAGCAGACGTGTCACCTGAAGAGGGAGTAGCCGCAACAGTGCTGCCAGTAGACGAAATAGCTACACGAGTGCCGAAGTTGGGAAAAGAACCGAGCAAAGAAGAATTCAACCGAGCAAGATGGGCCTCAAGAGCAGCAATACGGTCATCTGTAGAGGAAGAAGCCAGAGTTACAGGCCGAGCCATAGGAAAAATCACTGGCGATGCTCGAAGTGCAGATTGAGATGCGCAAGTCGATCGGATGGATGTGGAAGCTTGACCAGGGCAAGCAAGAGTGGTAGCTCAATAGCCCTAAACTCATTGTCCTAATTTCTAATGCTGAAGATCCAATTTATGGCAACCGCAAAGAATACTTTTAAAATAATGAGATCATTGTCTTAATTTCTGATGCGAAAGGTCCAATTTATGGCAACCGCAGAGCATACTTCTAAGACAATGAACTTGGCTCTGATACCATGATAAGAAAGAAGGATTAAGAGAGAATGGTATTTGTTCTCTAATAATTGTGTATGTAACAATGTACAAGAGAAGCCTTTACATAGGCTTGGAAGAGATGAAGAGTTTAGTATTCTTCCTATATGGGATCAAAGGGAAAGAAAAAAAGACAAAGGGGAAAAAAGAAAAGCCTATAAGTCTATATGTTCTAACACATGGGACTCAAAATCTTCCCAACCTTCGTAGAATCATAATATCGAAACCAATGTCTAGGAATTCCATTACACTAGGATTGCCTTTGACTCCATAGGTGACGTGCATCGGGAAGCAAATATGATTAATCAACCCGATAATGCCGCTAATTAAAGCGCAAATGCCATGATTATAAGGGTGGACCACGTCATAATATCGTGCAGAATCAATAGGCGGAGACTTTATTCTCTCGTTGCAAAATTTCCGGACCTTCCGAACTATAATTAGGCGAGAAAATCACACAACTTTCGGCCAAAAAAAAAGAAAAAAGGGAGGAAGTACGTGTAGGACCAAAGAGAGCGGGCAACATGGAAAAGATGATCATGCCTTTCAGACATCATCATTGGTTCAACGGCAGACATTCCATGCTCACCAAGCTTTTTCCCAATCTTTTCAGACAATAGTCCCTCTGGACGTTTAAAATAACGCGACAATATATATTTAAGCGTATAGTTGTTGTATATGAGTCTTCGTTATTCCATCGCTGCATGCATCAACGTTAGATTCCAAGCGACACCACCTTTTTTTCACTTTTTCTGATCAAGTGTGGTAGCGGATGAACATGCACGGACAGATTTAGCCAAAGGCAACTTTCTTAAGCATGATCGCTTCCAACCAGCGTAAGATCTTCCCAGCCCTCCCTGTTTTGGTCTCGCTTCTTCTCCTCTCTGGCGTCTGCCCGTTCCGTCTGTCGGGGTTCGGCGATGCTCGCCGTCGTGCAGCCGACTATCAGAGTCTCCGGCCGCAGAAAGAGCTTCGCAGGTTGAACATGATCAAGACCCATCTCAGGAAAATCAACAAGCCTTCGATCAAGACAATTCAGGCATCCATCGCCACTCTTTATTAGCTCTAGTTCTCTCTCTCTCTCTCTGTTTCCCTTTTGGTTCCCTATTCAGGCATTTGCTAATTCACGTATGAATGCTCCAACATCAATTTGTTCTTGGCCTTGTCTCAGACCCTTCATGGTGAAGTTATAGATTGTGTTTTGCTGCATCAACAGCCGGCTTTTGATCATCCGCTGTTGAGAGGACAGAAACCACTGGTAATTTTCATCCCTGACGCTGCATGATCAGCCACTGTAGTAGACTCATTTTTTTTTTCTTGGATTGTTTGCTCAGGATCAGCCCGAGAGACCGAGAAGTCGTGATGTGACAGGGATGGCGTTTGTGGAGGATTTCCAGTTATGGAGGAACACGGGTGAATCGTGCCCGGGAGGGACGATCCCGATACGGAGAACCAGCGAAGAGGACATATTAAGAGCTAGCTCTCTACAAAAGTTTGGAAGGAAAGCGGGAAGATGCGTCAGAAGAGATTTTCTCAGCTATGACGGTCATGAGGTAAGTGCTGTATTTCATTTATTTCCTATAGCCAAAGATTGGTTATCATGTTCAGCCGGGAAAACCAAATTGAATCTCAGAAAAGAGAGTGACATGAGATACAAAAAAAATAGTCTATGTAGAGTGAACCCGATGCTCGGCCGGATATCAGATGATGCGAATCAAGCTTGTTCATTAGAAAAATGAAATTTCATTTATAGTAGAGCGATAAAGAAGAGATAGGTTCACATATACAATGTACCTGTACAGCATGCGGTCGGGTATGTGACCGGAGATCAATACTATGGAGCAAAAGCGAGCGTCAATGTTTGGGCACCTCAAGTCGCCAATCAATCCGAATTCAGTTTGTCCCAGATCTGGGTCATCTCCGGCTCATTCGGCGATGATCTCAACACCATCGAAGCTGGTTGGCAGGTGACTTACAATTATTCTCCTTTTCTACATCGAGCTAGCTAGTAATTGTCCTCCAACTTTTTACTAATTTTGCACTCTATTAACGCGGGTGTATGTTGATCGACTGAAACGCGGATATACACTTATGGATTTTGACAGGTTAGTCCAGAGTTGTACGGGGACAACTTCCCAAGGTTCTTTACATATTGGACCGTAAGAATAAAACCCACATCCTACATAATGTTTTCGGATTTTTCGACATTTGACATCAATGTTTGGGCTGTTTGATGATCGATACATGTATATGACTTGGTACGAGCAGACCGATGCATACCAGACAACAGGATGCTATAACTTGCTGTGTTCAGGCTTCGTCCAAACAGACAGCAGGGTTGCACTCGGAGCTGCTATATCTCCCACTTCTTCGTTCAACGGCGGCCAATTCGACATTAGCCTGTTGATATGGAAGGTATGCGTATCATCCTCGCGATGCATATGTCGTGCTCTCCCGTATCGCTGCATCGCTCTCGATTTGTACGCATCGAACTCGACGAGCAATACGTCTGGAAAACGTGAGAAGATATTAACTAGATTCGTGCGTGTGCCCCATGTCCTTTTTTAGTTTGAATTTCGCATCAGCTGTGCATGCTTGTGTGCGTGACGTTCTACACGCTCCATCAACGTGAAAACATTAGTCAGCTCCAGTGTACCTCTTGCTTTTGAAATGGGGTGACCACCACGGGCATTTTAGCCAGTCCTGAGTATAATCAAGGGATTTACTTTAAGATTCATTAGTCGTAATCTTTATTTAACCTGTCCCATTAAGAAACATAGAAAACGGATGGAGGAAAAGAGATGGGAAGAGGAGAGAAGTGGGAAGATTATCAAAGACAATGATGGAAGGGGACATCATCAAATGTTTAAGCATGATGCAGTGGCGTGTGCTGGAAAAGCTAAGGCAGTAGCATAATTTTTCCTCAGCCTTAAAGCGAAAGCTTCGCTCGATCGAGGATTGCAGATTGGGACAAGCCTGAGCGTGAAGCATTCCCCTTGTTCTGATTACGTGGCTACAATTATTGACTTTGATGATCTTGTGTTTATGCTTAGAAGTCACCTCTCTGTCTTAACAGTTAGCACAACTTGACTTTTCCCTTCACAAAGCAATCCTCAATTCAGACATAGTTTGATGATGGTGCTGCATCGATGCCTTTCCTTGATTTTGTAGGATCCGAAGCACGGGAATTGGTGGCTGGAATTCGGGCCGGGCATTCTAGTCGGGTACTGGCCGTCGTTCCTGTTCACGCACCTGATGGACCACGCGACCATGGTCCAGTTCGGCGGGGAGATCGTCAACTCCGCGCCCTCCGGGTCTCACACCGCGACCCAGATGGGGAGCGGGCAGTTCGCTGAGGAGGGGTTCACCAAGGCCTCCTACTTTCGCAACCTGCAGGTGGTCAACTGGGACAACAACCTGTCCCCGCCACCGGACCTCCAGGTCGTCGCCGACCACCCGAATTGCTACGACATCCAAAAGGAGTACAACGACGCGTGGGGGAATTATTTCTACTACGGAGGACCCGGGAAAAATGTGAAGTGCCCTTAAGAAAGAGAGCCTTGGGGGAGGGGGGGGGGGGGGGGGGGATGAAATTGAAAAATCATGTCATGTTCTCTTTATTATCCAACTTATTCACTTAATGGACGAGTGTGCGTTGGACGTGTTACATTCTCTTCTATACAAATCGGGCCTTTTGACCATTTTCCTATGGAGGTCTTCTAGCCTTTCTTCACCAAGAGAGTCCCTAATTTTCTCCCACTTGCGCGTTGGGACCATTAATGAAGAAAAATGTACCATTTACAGCGATGGATATGATCATATCTAATTCCATTAAATGGTTAGTCAGACTAGGTTAGGATTGGAAAATATAAAGCAGATGAAAAGGGAAAAAACCTAGAATTCTCTGGGAGCTAGAATAATCAATGTTAGCCGCGGCAATCGCTATCGAGAATAACAACCGTCGTCTCATGGTCGCCTTTATTGTGGTGGTTCTAAATCGATACCAAATTTATATGGAGAGAGAGGACGAGCCGATAAAGGCGGATAAAGGGGGAGAGATTGGCGACTCAGGCTGCCGCCACGCAATGATCGACGTCGCCCTGATCGCGAACGAGAGATCTATCGGCCACTTGGCGATGGTCGCCAGAGAGCTAAAACCAGCACGCGACGGCATCACTTGTGATATCGACTTGTATTCGGAACAGATAGTTGAACTACTTTTGGGTGGAAGATGTAAAAGGAAACGCTGAAACTCTGGCGCAGAGCGTGGGTTGGTGAAGCGCGAATGTAACGGGGCAATCCAGACAGTGAGGCGGCGCCCATGTGGCGTTCAGTCGAACTACCCGACACCAAACTTTAAAAAAAGGGAAGGAAGAAGATAATGGCGAATGCCCCTTCCATCTTTACTCTACTCTTTGTCTTAAATATTTTTGCTCACGTTTCAAAACATATAATCATCGTCGTCACCTTTTGTATTATCCACGTGTAATTTACTAAAATTAGCATTTTAATTCCCAAATTACCCGTCCGGAATAACAAAGCACGAGAAAGAAACGTGAAAAACACCACAAAAGTCATACATCTATTGCAGTGCTATCAATGCAGTCCTAAAGCTTTTCATATTGGTACAAATTCAGTCAATCGCTAATGTGAATGTCGGCGATCTTACGTGACACGATAAGCATATGCGGACACAAAATTAAGGTTTTAATGAGGCGGCTGATCGCTGATATTTCTCTTTTGAAATCCACCGTTTATAGATTTCAATTTTTTATACAATCATTTGCTACTCCTGCAAAAAAAAATTGTCAATCCAGCCTCAAAGTTTGAGAGAAAATGGAATTAAAAGGCACGGCTGTTTTTTCAATTGTTTAAGTTACCCCATGTTTTTCAACCCCCAAAAAAAAAAAGGATTAATATCACGAAAAACCCCAAACTGGTACACCTGTGACAAATTTACCTCAAACTATTTTTTTGATTACTAAAAACTCTAAACCGGTACACTTGTGACAAATTTGCCCCAAACTATTTTTTTTACCACCAAAAACCCTAAATTGATACAATTGTGACAAATTTACCCCGAACTAATTTTTTTTACTACAAGAAATCCTAAACTGGTACACATGTGACAAATTTACCCACTGTTAGTTTTCGTTAAATTGAGTTAATAACACGAAAAACCCCAAATTAATACACCTATAACAAACAAAGGGTAACGTATACACTCGACAATTACCACGTGTTGACCAACTTAGCAATTTGACGATAAAATTTAACGAAAACTAACGGAGGGTAAATTTGTCACGACAGTACCAGTTTGGGGTAAATTTGTCACACGTGTATCAGTTTGAGATTTTTTGTGGTAAAAAAAATAGTTTGGGGTAAATTTATCACATGTGTACCAGTTTGAGGTTTTTGGTGGTATTAACCAAAAAAAAAAAGTCACCCCATGTTTATGTTTTTACGTGTTGAACAAAATTAAGCCTAGGGGTGAGCAAACTGGATCTGACCGGCCGGCCCGGAATGGACCGTTGATCGGGCGGTCCGGTCCCCGGTTCCATGGTGGATGGGACCGCCCAGAATATATACAATTAGAAAAAAATTAGAAAATTTTGAAGAACTAGTTTACCTAATTTCCCCATCTTCTGCTCGATACTCACTCCTTTCCTCTCGCTCGACGCTTGTGTCTCGCCTTCGCAACGCAGCTCTGCTCAGCGCTCGCTCCTCTCGCCTTTGCCTCTCCTCTCGCTCCTCTCGCGGTCACGCCTCTCGCTCGTCGGTGTTGTCGCTCTTCTCGCGTCTCGCAGCCACTGGCGTCGTCGACTCATTATTTTATGATTATAAGTACTCATGTGATGATTGTACGATGGTCATGCGTATGCTTTATTAGGTTGGATGGTTGAGATTGGAAGTTGTTAGTTTAGATCTAAGAGTTAGATTTCTATAAGCAGCTGGTGTAAGCGGTTCCACTGGGACCGGACCATGGACACCCCTAATTAAGCCTGTGTCGGACTACTCATGAAGAACGCGTGCTCACCACGAAGTATACAGCGCGTGTAAAGGGGACGCAATGTACAGTTGGGAGTTAGTTGACTGTTGATAAGGGGAATTTTCCAGCCCAATCCAGCGCATCTCTCTCTCCCTTAATCTATTAAATCCTTATAATCATCTACAACTACACGTAAAAAATTTGTGGTTAAAGAAACACAACAATCCCGAATAATTTCTTATTACCCACCTCTTGGTAGTACAATTATCCTGCGGCGGCCACGTGGCTCCGCCCACCCCAGCCTATGAATTTCTGTAGGCTCTGCGTGGACAAGAGAAAGAAAATTGAGCAGCAGACAGTGCACGCCTCCCGATTGGTTGAGACTTTGTGCGGTAGAGGAAGTGAAGGAAGAAAACAAAGCCATATTCAAAGTCTTCATGGCGGAAATCAAAAAATAACAAAGTTATAAATAATAATGCAGGCACCGAGACCGAGTCACCATCCATTGTTAAATCTTCATTTCGCTTTCGCAGGATCCTTCAAAGAAGAAACGTACGGGAGGGAAAGAGAGAAAAAAAAAAAGTTCCTTTACCCCGTTCCTCAGCTCATGATGGATTCTTACTAGAAGGGTTTGAATTTTGTTTTTTTCATTCTTCTTCTTCTTGATTCTTCTTTCTTTTCAGGTTTTGAAAGTTTCCTCCTCTTCGTTTTGCCAAGAAGAGCCCCTTCTCCTCTTCTGTTGTTTTTCCGTTTTTGGGTTCCGTTCTTTTTCCCCTTTCTTCTTCGTCTTTGGTTGTGGAGGATGATAAGATTTGGGGTGCTGGGACTGCAGCTATCGGAGCTGTTCGCGAGCTCGGTGGTGCATTTGATTTATGGGTTTTACATATTCAGCTCAGCCGTCGCCGGCGATCTGTCTCAGGCATTTCGAGAATGCCTCTTCAAGCCAAACCCGAATCTTGGCGAAAACAGCGACGCGACGGCGACGACCAATGTTAATAATTTGCCTCCTATTGTGTTAGTTCATGGAATCTTTGGATTTGGGAAGGGGGTATGTATGTGATGGTAATCTTATCATAATTCGAGCATTTGGTTACCTTCAAATGAATTCCTCTTTCGTTTTTTTTGCCCCCCTCTGAAAGTTGGCTTTTCTTGTTCTTTCTTTTGATATGGTTTTCAGAGATTGGGAGGTTTATCTTATTTTGCGGGGGCAGAGAAGAAGGATGAGAGAGTTTTGGTGCCTGATTTGGGATCTTTAACCAGTATATACGACAGGTGTGAGCTTAAAGTTTGTAAATTTCTTGAGCTTAAGGTCATATATCAGCACTTTATCTTGGTTTTCTGGCAAATGCTGAGAGGTTTCTGCAATTTTGAAAAATCAGGGCTCGAGAACTGTTCTATTATTTGAAAGGCGGGCAAGTCGATTATGGCCAGGAACATAGCATGGCTTGTGGGCACTCGCAGTTTGGGCGGATTTACGAACAAGGTTTAGTAAAACCGAGGGAAAAAATTACCAGCAAAGTCTTTCACTTGAAGTTCCCTGTTCTCCAACCAACAAAAAAAAAAGTTACTCTGTTCACGAAATGGTGGCTTTTCTCACCGAAGGTTGATTGATGTGAGTTTTCTGAATTGATGCACTTGCCTCTGCAGGGCATTATCCAGAATGGGATGAAGATCACCCCATCCACTTTGTGGGGCATTCCGCGGGAGCGCAGGTCGTTCGGGTTTTGCAACAGATGCTGGCTGATAAGGTACTTTTGATCTTCCCAGAATTAGTGAGCATACTCTAGTACATCGAAGGACAACTATTGACAACATTTTCATGTGACTGGGGTTGATGATTTCAGGCATTCGAGGGGTATGAGAGCACTTCTGAGAACTGGGTATTGAGTATCACATCCTTATCGGGGGCATTTAATGGGACGACAAGAACCTATTTAGACGGAATGAAGTAAGTTTCGGTTTTGCGTTTCTTGGCTTTGAGTCTATTTCATGGTCACCACTGCAAGTTTGATTCTTAGTGTAATTTCTGTAAAGCTCAATTGGCTTAGGTAGATTTCTAGGCAATGCTTCTACTCTGGCGGTTGTGTTTTTCTTTTGTCGCAGAAGTTCTGATATGAGCTTTAATAATTCAGGCCAGAGGATGGAAAGAAAATGAAGGCAGTATGTCTGCTTCAGCTTTGCCGTCTTGGAGTGATTGTATACGATTGGCTCGACATCCCGTGGCTGAAAGCCTATTACAATTTCGGGTTTGATCATTTTGGCCTTTCTTGGAAGAAAGTAGGGATCTGGGGTTTAGTGGATTGCATGTTTGGAAATACAGGCCCCTTTGCCTCTGGCGATTGGATTCTCCCGGACCTCACGATTCAAGGGTCGATGAGATTGAACAGCCATCTGCATACCTTCCCCAATACGTTCTATTTCAGTTATGCCACCAAGCGCACTAGAAAGATTCTCGGCATCACAGTTCCTTCAAGCATACTTGGGATCCACCCGCTGTTTTTCATAAGGGTGCTTCAGATGAGCCAATGGCGGCATCCTCCAGATGTTCCTCCTCCTTACAAAGGCTACAGGTGATAATTTAATGGTATATATATGTATCATTTATCAGTACACGCGCAGAAAATTACAGAGAGCTTCCTTCTGATAATCGTAGAAAAAAAATTCATTTTGACAGAGATTCTATCAGCTCATCAACTTCATTTCACGAATTTGTGCATTATAGGAATTCCAAAAGTCCTTATGCACTGCGTGTATGTATATAAGATACTTATTCTCTATTCGGTTAATAAGGAGAAAGATGCCTTTGATCGGAACGTCAAATATGGGGACACGAATAAAAGGGAAAGAAACAATAATTCATCTCATAGGCTGAGAATTTCTTGCACAGGGATGAAGATTGGCAGGATAACGATGGAGCGCTGAACACTATATCCATGACTCACCCACGCCTCCCGAGTGATCATCCTAGTCATTATGTCGTATCAGACTCCGATTTCCAACCCCTGGAACCGGGCATCTGGTTAGTACCTATTCCTTTGTCTTCATTATTGTTCATTCTATATTGAAGCCCGAGTAATTGAGCTTTTATCTTATTCATGGTCGATTTTGGAGAAATTTTCTATTCACCTAAAATATGAATTAGAGTTGATTTCTTTTCTATCGACCAAATCTTAAAATTATTTGAAATTCGAATGAAAGTCTAACGGCATGAAGTTAATTTATGCTGTTTGCAACGGATTGGAAGTTGGGATTGTTATAGCTATATACTTGAAGTACAAAAATCATTATGTTTCGAGCAAAGAAAGAACATCGTGCAAAACATCAGCTACGAAAATTGCTCAGGGAGCTTTGTAGCTAACAGTTTTCCCTAGCATCGTGTTTGATGTTAAATGATCCTGTGATCTCGTCGTTCTGAGTTATTCCCTGTCTGTTTCCACTATTTCCACCCTTAATCGAAAAGGACGGGCTACAATAATGAAGATATTGTCTACCCAGAAAACTTAAATGGCTTATGTTATCTTCCACATAATATATATCCCTTGAAGCAGTTATGGTGAAGGAAATGGTCAAACTCGTCAGCTCATGCAGAGTTTTTCCGTCCATCCAAAAGATTTTGAGTTCGACACTTATATATTTCACCACGATCCTCCATGTTAGGAAACAGTATGCTGCATCGTTAGACGTCATAAACGACAATCGCTTAAGGTTAGCGAATGATCCAGATGGGCCAGATAAAGCATCATCATCTATTCTGTCCTCCTTCCTTGAGACCTATGATTCAAATCCAAAACAGCATCCTTTGGTACAAGTTTTATCTACGTAAAGTCTCTTTCACATGAACTGTTTCAACGTTTTGAAACATAAGGTGCCCGTCAACTTAATTAGTGGTGGAATCAAACCCAACGGTCGAAAATGGGAAGTATTCTAATCAAATTGACCGCTGAATTGTTTTTTTCTCCTGCTAGTCGGTGTCCTAGCAAAGGCTTAACACACATAAAATGAGATGGGTTAGCTTTTTTTTTTTTTTTTTGGTCGAACGAGATGGGTTAGCTTTACACGGTTGCGAATTGGTGGAATGCAGGTACTACAAGATCGTGGAAGCTGATCACATATTGTTCATTGTGAACCGTGAGAGAGCCGGGGTTCAGTTCGATCTCATTTATGATAGCATCTTCCAACGTTGCCGAAAGCATGTATTTAGAAAATCTCCACCGACATTGCCGAATCACGTTGTTGCTGATGATGAGTAGGAGAGGAAACTGGAAGGAAGCTTCTGGTGCTGTATTTATAGCATTTGTCCAACTCCATGTGATTTCTGTCAAGTCGAGGCCGATTTTTGGCACCTCATTTTGATCTTAGCAGTGTTAGGGAAATCAGAAACTATAGGCAGGCTCAGAATTAAGTTTGTGACATTATTTGAAGCAAGCGGATTTTCTGGCATAAGTCTACAGAAATTCTTTCTGCATCTTTGCAGCCATTTACTGGTCTCTCTCTCTCTCTTGATGATGTCAAGTAGAAATAAGTTGCAAGAATCCTATCCACAGCTGTTTTTACCCAGGCTGGTTAACCATCCACAAATCTGATCTTCACATAAGTTGAACTCATTCGAGAGATATATGGTCTGCTTCTGAAACACAGCAATTTGTTCTAAACATGTGTTTTAATCGTTGCTTTCATGTGAAACGAAAAGAAACTAAGCCTACTGAAAACTGTATCATCGGGGATTCTTGATTATAAGGGTAGCCACAAGATACCAACTTATTCCATCATCTTCCCTCTAAATCGAACACAGCATCGCCAAAGGCAGATGCTTAACAAAATATAGCAGCAAGCCACATACTATGATTATGTAAAGCATGGACAATACCATGCTGGATTCTTCGAGGACAATTCAGTGGCTAAGATTTTTCCAACCGTTCATTACAGCACTCAGAGACAGGCTGCAACCAAAATCACCGAGTCTGAAAACTTAACAGATCCACAATATGAAACTGAAGAACCAGATTGTGTGAATACACGGAAGACAAAGATCAAAGCGTATTTTGCAGACCGACTTCACAGATAAGCTGAATTGAAAGATCTCGACAGCACATTCATTCACATTATCGAAATGGTAATTCTATCAAAAGTATGTGAGTACTACATATTTGGGGAACCGACAACAATTAAGCCCAACCAAAAGAATAATTATAAAACGTTGAAAAACAAGAAAGCCAATATGATCCGCATCAAACCAACTCTTCAAAACCTCACATTTTCTGAAGCTTCTGTCATTGTCCATCAGTTTTGGCATCTCTGGTAAATCTGCCGTCAAATAAGCCTCAGTTCATACTCGCCTGCCATTGTAATGTATCTGACCCAGGGAAGAGCTTGGTAGCCGCTCTTCTCAATAATTTTCAGGTACCGCACCTAAAACAGCATCAAGGATCAGAAATAAAATGGAATGAATATTCTGCTTTGCTTGTTGAAATGAAGGCTTCACCGCATAATATGTCCATCTAAGAAACTATGGAAAATTTCAAAAAGGGGCCTGAAGTGCCCTCGTTTTCTCAAATAAGGGCCTGAAGTGGACTTTGTTTCAAATAAGACCCTAAAGTGCTCAGATTGTTTCAAAGAAGAGCCTGACCGAAGGGCCTTTTCGTCTTTTGCTTTTTTGAATTTGTTTTTCTTTTTCTTTTTGCCTTTTCTTTTCTTCTTTTCGTTTTTCTCCCTTCCGCTCCCCTCCCCTGCCCAGGCCATTGCCGGCCTTGGCCGCCGTCGCCCTTGCCTAGGCTGGCGAGGGAGACCCTTGCCAGATTCGGCAAGGGCAGCCCTCAACGCTTGGCGTCGCCAGCCTAGGCGAGGGCGGCATGAGCCCGGTGATGGCCTAGGAGGGGAGGGGAGGGGAGAAAAAAGAAAAAGAAAAGAGAAAAGAAAAGGTAAAAAGAAGAAGAAATGGCAAAAAGAAAAATAGAAAGAGAAAAAAGAATCAAAAAAAGTAAAAAACGAAAATGCCCTTTGGCCAGGCCTTTCTTGAAAACAATTTGAGCACTTCAGGCCCTTATTTGAGAAAACGAAGGCACTTTGGGCCCTTTTTTGGAATTTTCCCCAAGAAACTATAAATGTATAAGCTAATTTTGAACAATGTAATACTTTGTTATTTTGGCATTAAAAAATCTATCCGTCTTCTCATGGCAAAGCTTCTGCTTCTTACTAAAATAGTCTGAAGAGACTTCATCTAGGATTTGACATTTCCATGCCAACCATTTTTTACTTCTGAATCTTACCCTTCTTCTTACATCATTGTTTCTCCAACAGTTCAGTCAAACCAGACCAATACCATGAATATATTGGAAGATTTGAGCAATAAAATATGCGTTATAGAGAGGCACCTGTATGCCAGAGACAGTGAAATATGGTATCTCAAACTTCACGCGTATGGGGGCCTTCCTCTCAGGAGTTGCTTCTTCGGCCGTTATACTGGGTAGACTGAACTCAGCTCTCAACATATACTCCTGCATATTCAGTTTTGCAAGGAGAATCAAATGAAAATCAAGAGATATAAATTTAACACAATTCTTTTAAAATGCAATGGTGTAGACAGTCAACCCACACAAGTGAGAGGATGCACAGCCATACCTTGCCACCAGGAAAGGATTTTATTTTCCAGACAAGTGCATCATTTTCTGGTGCATATGACGCAGAACCCATTGAAGTTCGAACATTAGGATTTGTAGAATCAGCAGGAACTGGCAACTCAATTTCAACGTTTGTAGCAGTACTGTTTTTCAAATCAAACTTAGAATGCTGATAAATCACAAACAAGAAAAGCAAGTAATATAATCATTAAAAAAAATAGTCACCTGCGCTCCTTGAACTGGCTCCTAGCTTTTACCATGATCTCAATACGACTTCTTGAATGCCTTTCTACTTGGGCTTCCACCCAGACAAGTGGCTTTACCTGAAGTAGAAAAAATGAATGCATCTTTCAGAAGACTACAAATGCAACAACAGAAAAGCAACTAAAATCAAAGTTTGAAGCAAACCTGAGTACTAAGTCTGTATGTCATAAGGTCAAAAGATCCATCAGGTGGTATAAAGGAGATTGTCCTATCATTTTCGAAGCGAGCCAAGCGTACACATCTAATTTAACACGGAGTTCAATCCAAAAAGAAGGTCAAACTGAGAGTAAATGGACAACAAAAATGGACAGGAGAATCAAACAGTTCAGGCAATACAGGAACGCATGGAGCTAGACAACGTACTGATGGAACTTTATGTCATCCAAATCAATTGCCTTTCCCTTTGTTGTTCGACCTTGGGCTTCCAATAATACTCTATCATTTAGGCCAAGCTTGCACTCTGGCATGCCACTGTAAATAAAAAATCAATCGAGTTAAGAATCTATAAGATCACACTGAAAAATATGTCAAACAAAAAGAACAAACAAATAGAGCAGAAACAACAGATTCCTATTCCTGCTCCTCTCTTCGTAGAGTTAAAGAGTTTTTTTTTTAGCTCCTCTCCTTCTATCATAGGTCCAAGTTCTTCATCCCCAGATAGCAACAAAAGTTCACGAGTTTTCAAGATCCCCTATGTCAAAGAGGATGCAATATCTACTCTGTTGTCATCATCCTTGAGCTTCATTCTCTTTCTCTGGTTTGCCTATTAGAATGGTTGACATGGACTTCCAGGCCCTCCTAAAAGAGAGCTCTTTAACTTCTAATGACGCTTCTTAGAATCTTAATGCTATAACCTTGCA
The DNA here is from genome assembly GCA_029784005.1 of Lenwebbia sp. NSW1173648. NCBI lineage: Eukaryota > Viridiplantae > Streptophyta > Magnoliopsida > Myrtales > Myrtaceae > Lenwebbia > Lenwebbia sp. NSW1173648. The sequence continues at coordinate 8,833,560 of JARCGZ010000011.1, forward strand.
ACAACTGATAGGTTCCTATTTTCACTTGCGGCCACTGTCATCCTTTAACTACACTATGAGTTGCAATAAATTTGTGAAGCTACTGTCCAGAAATCCTTCCGCTTTCCACTCTTCTTCTGAAATGACAAAGCCAGATTATTAAACTTTTTTTCAAGTAAATTTAGAGTGTTTCACCAAACCAACAACTTGTTACAGAAAGTTATCGGTTAAAGTTTGTTGTGTTGGTTCCAAAATACAGTAGCCAAATTCGGTCTGGTTGGCAAAATACATTCAACCAAATCCTCGGGCCTAATTCCCTAAAAAACCCAAACCTTAGATCTAATCTCAATTCTGCCTCGAACTTTTTTTTTCGTCTAAAAAAACCAAAACTTTAGGTCTAGTCCCAAATCTAACTTGAACTTTTTTTGTCTAAGAGAAAAATCACCAAATTTTACTCTAATCCCAAATCTGGCCCCATTAACCCCTTGTCCAAAAATCGCCATTAGTTTACTCTAATCGGGTCTGGACCTTTAGACGAGGCTATTTACTTTACAGGGTGGTTCCCTTTACGGTTTAGGGAGGATGTCGGAATCTCCTGTTGAGGGAGGAAATTGAGTTCCCAAAGCAAGTCAAACGTCGTTCTTTCCACTGCAAGTAGTCCCGTATGAAATTCATAAAAGATTCATATCTGACACTTGATTCATATCCTAGAATGGTTTCATTTTGGAGATAATTTTCCATGTCACCTTGCTAATGGGGATTTGTTATTGATGTCAAAATGCCACATCAAAGTTGGGACTGAGCCATGGGATTTGAGAATAGATTGAAACTTGATATTTCTTTAGACACAACAAAATTTGGGGTAGATTTGGGACTGAACTTAAAGTTTGGGGTTTTTTGTGTGACAAAAAAAGTTTGGGCAAATTTGGGACGGAACTTAAAGTTTTAAGATTTTTTCTGAGACAAAAAGAAGTTAGGGTAGAATTGGGACTAGACATAAAGTTTGCAGTTTTTTAGGGAATTAGACCCAAATCCTTGTGAAAAACTTAGACGCGCCAGCAAGCATGATCAGATGAAAAGCAAGCTGACAGGGCACAAGGCATGCTAATTCACATTTATGTCGATATGACAAGCTCAACTTCTTCCGTTACCAAACTTCATGATCATACTTGAGTCCCAAATTAGAAAGACTTCTGGTAATGTAAATCTTAGACATAGTAATGGTAAAAATGAGCAACTTCTTGCTGCAATAACAGCTAATATATTTAAATACACAGAACCAACCCTCAGACATTTCAAGCATCAGCAGAATGGGCGTGGTAAATAAATGCTAGTTCTAAGATTCCTGCTAATAAGGGGGAAAAAGACAATAGCATTTGATAGCTTAAAGACTGCACAGCACAGGAACACTATCAATCTTCAGTAGATTTAGGATGGGAGAGCAATTACTGTTCTTGGACTAATCAAAGTACAATCCCTCAGTGCAACATTTATGTTTACTATTTCAAACACGAGTGAAAATATTAAATTTGGTGCAACTTCTGTCTTCATTCTGTAAACTTCTGTGTAAATAGTGGTAAAGATCACATTAGCAGGTCTATGAAGCATTACAAGCTACCATTTCCCAAAATGGACTGACTAGGTGAGAATTGGTGAAACAAACCTCAGATACGTTCTCATTTTCAAGGCTCCAACCACATCTGATCTGATAATTTGCCCGTTGCTATTGACAAGTATATTGACACTCTCCACAACATCCAAGAATACCTACAAAATCAGACACACTCGTTGCATTCCAATTACTGGAAAAAGATGACCATAGAAGAGAGAAAAGAGCTTGGGAGGAAAAAGTAAAATAGACTTACTTCATTCTTCTTATAACGTATCCCTTCACTACGCCAAGAAACTGCATTTGTTACAGCCATGGGAGGTCTTTGAGTTACTTCCATCCTATAAGCATCGGTCTTGATGAACTCACTTAGAATTTTTGCTTCAGTATACTGAGGGTAACCGAAGTCCATCATTTCATCGAGTAATTCATACTGCCAAAGAAACAAAGGGAGCAGAGGATTCAACAGATTATCATCAACACCTGAATATTTGGAATCACACAGAAAAAAATATTATTGAGCCCTAAATGATCCAGAGGACCAAAGACCGAACGGGAAACAATAGAAACAAAGTCTAAAGCATCTTACCACAACTACAAAGTTATCTCTAAGCGATTCCTCCTCTAGTTCCTCGAAATAATGCTTGAATACCTGGCACAACACATGCACAATTCTCATTACACACGAGCACTTTAATTTTTTCTTTTCCACGACATTGTTGCTAGTAAGTGTGTAGACCACCAAAGTTTTTAGTGTGAACATAAAAATTTACCAATAGCTCTTACATCAACAACACGGTGTAGGAAAAAAAGAAGGCTGGCAGCATTGCAGTTCTGCCGTGCCGCTACCATCAAGTAAACATTGCTATGCTGTATGAACATATAGGTGACGCCATTATCATACACGACTGGATCCTGAGACTGTGGATCACCCTGAAATGACAATCCAGATATCAGAATTACACAGAAGTCAGCCAAATTTCCATTGCGAAAGCAACATAATCGAGGTCGTAATGGAATTCATATAGGTCAAATCAAGCAAACTAAGAACAGATTCTACCCAAATTACGAGCATTTGTCTCCACCTTACACAACCACAACGCATTCAAATAGCACACGTTTCCAAATCACACGAAATTGACCCACTGAAGCAAAACCTCCACAATTAAGCTTTAGCGGGGAAGCAAATTTCTCCTCTTAACTCGGAAGTCCACCACCAAAACCACACGAATCAAAAGAACGGACCTCTTTCTCAATGAGCTTGGTGAAGAAGCGCTCGGCCTGGATGGCGGAGACATCGCCGCGGTAGTCGCGCCACACGAGGACGCGCCCCTTGATGTCCAGGAGAAACAGCGCCGACACCGCTCCGGCCATTCCCCGTCGCTCAGGATCGGATCGGATCGGATCAGATCAGGCCAGAATCGCAGAGATCTGAGGGTCCGTCAGTCGAGAAACCCTATCCATCCACTCGCTGAGCTCGAAGGTCCGGATCCGCCATGGACCGCTTTGATCGGCTAGCTCGATACGTGGGAATATATAGCTGGAAACAAGCGCGCCCAAGAGATTCTTCTTCTCCGTCTCAGGAATTGCGAGTCAAGCGTGAAGATGGTGGACGAAACGGAATATGAAGTGAGAGCTTGCAAGCCTTGGAACTCGATTCAGGAAAAACTTGGGTCTGAGTTTCCTTCCGGTGGCCTCCCTCCCTTCCTTCCTCCTGGTAGCTGCAATGGGTTTCAGATGCAGCGACGCCGTTTCTTGACAATTCTTACAATTTGGGCCCCAATAGTTTGGGCCAATTCCAATCTTCTTTGCATTTGCAACTGGAAAACGATAATAACGTAATATCCGGTCGGTTATTAATGGCAGCTACGTTGTTAAACAGAGAGAAGAAGAAGCCTTAAACGACACACTTTTTCTCTTTCCCTTACTTTCTCTCTCGAACCATACTAATATTTGTTTGATCAGATCCACACTTTATTTTATTATAAGTTGCATCATACATTAACATAATTTCTCGTGTGATTATAAAGCCTTTTTTTTTTTAAGGAAGCGATGCAATATGCCAACTTGTGTCAATTCCTAGCCATTTTATTTAGAACTGTTAAGGCGCTTCTCAAGTCCCAACTGATCGGGTTTTGCCTGCTAGAGATTTTTTCAGGGCCGAATGTAATAAGTGCATTATTTGTCATGTCGTTTTAATGAAGAGTATATATAAGGTCTAGTTCGCGCTTTCAATGAAATTAAACTTTTGATTGCACATTTCATAGATGCATCGAGTTATCAAAATATTATAGAAATCAATGAGCTAGAGCCTTCAAATCGCGCGAAAAGCTAGTCATAACACCAGTGGCATTTGCATATCATAAGATATACCTAACCCCGTCAGTTCATTACATCTTGATCTCGCCTTTGGTATTTTCACACGTGTGTGATGACACCTAAGAAGACTAGAAGCAGTGGCTCCTCTACATCAACAATGTGGCGGAGGAGGAGGAGGAGGAGGTGCATATTTGGACATTTTGGCTCTCGGATCTCGCCGTGCTATTGCTGGGGCCCGGGGCGGGGGAGGTGGCGGCGGGGCACGGATGAACACATAGTGTCCGGCCCGACCCCGGACCGGTGCCGGTGGGGGCCTTAGGTGCCTCCTTTTTGAAGGGATTTATCGCACACGAATCAGAACGATCACACAGAAATCAAAGAGAAAAGGACGACACACGAGATTACCCAGGTTCACCCTAGAATAGGGCTACGTCCTGCAAAGAGATTTCACTATAGTTTCGGTTTACAGCCACTCAACACATTACAATGATGAAAAACGAGAAAATATATATATGCCCCAAACGGGCCCAAAACCTAAACCTATATGAAACCCCTTAATTCCATACCATACGGGCCAGCTTAAATAAAAGCCCAAATCCGTAGAGGTTTCGGGGGCGCTGCCCCCGAACCCCCGCCCGCTCACCGGCGAGCGGGACAGCCGTCCGCTGACCGAGCAGCGGAACCCCCGTCGGGAGGCGCTGCCCCCGAACCCCCGCCCGCTGACCGGGCAGCGGGGCACCCGTGTCGGGGGCGCTGCCCCCGAACCCCCGCATTCCGCGCGCAGGGGTCACATGTCGTTGGATAATACTTCAGTTTCCCTAAGCTCACGTGGGCGTACCCGATGTGAGAAACAAGGGTCCCCGAAGTATTCGCCAACTCCAACACTTTTTGCCGGCATCTGCATCTGCACTAGGAATTCGCATCCAGGAACCATCTTTCGAGATCTCTCCCGGCACTCGCCGAGAGGACGCAACGACGAGCCTCTCTCGCCTGTCAGTCACGCGATAGTTAGGAAAGTCAAAAGCGACAAAATGGTATGGATTTTATGTTTCCAAGAACAACTGTTGGGTGGAGATATGAAGAAAGGAGGTTAGATACCTTGAAGAATTGGAGAGGCATGGCGAGACGATGACGATGCGAAGACGGAAAGAGATAGGAAAGTGGCCAGAACAGTCGCAGTTAGCTTGGTTTTGATATCTCTTTCCGACAGCGCCATGTCTGAAACTCTGAATTACTACTATTATCGGTGACGGAGATTGATGAGGCTGATATCTTTGAAATCTGGAGCTCCTGAAGATGAGAGATGAAGCTAAGCTAGCTTTTGAAAAAGATGGAAGGTCAACACCGCGTAGAGAGAGAGAGAAAGAGAGGTGAAGGGGGGGTTGACTTTGACTTTCTTTGTCCTCGATATTGTACTGAATGAAAAAGCTAAGCTGGAACGAGGATGAAGCCGGGGTTGTCTTCTCTCCCGCTTATCTGGGCACTATGAATGTGCGGTGATGTCTGATGAGCTGTTCTGTGTGCCCAGCTGATCCCAATGCCTTGGAAAAAAAAAAAATGGGAGCTGAGCATATTGGAGTTGCTTATCAGAATTAACCACAAGCAATCTTCAAGGGTTGCAGTAGGCAATGACTCGGATCAACTCGTGTGTCTAAAGAGATCAAAGGCTAATCTTGTTCGCCTCGGGCCTCAAAGATCCAAACAAAATCACTCTTCTTTCGTAATCGAGGGATACGAAGCGCGGATGTCTGACTAGCCGGAGGCCCATAAAACAATATACAACACTTTGAAAGAATTACTTTCTCTTGTTCCACCATTGCTAATGGTCTGCTGCCCCAACCACGACGACGTTCTCTTGTCCCGGCCCAGTGTTTACCGCATTTTCCATAGTTTGCCTTATATTTTATGAAAATTCTTGCAATGAAATCTCTTAACGGTGCTCCTCCATGCCGAGAATTGATAACTTGTTCGAGCTTGTCTGTTCGTCTAGAATACTGCGTGAGCTACTGCAGTTGCCATCATCACCATGGGTCTCTACTACTGTCTATCACGACTCGTGCTGCCTGTTCTCTATCCATATCAGCCGCGCCGGCACCATCTCTGCCACCCACACTCAGCTACCTCTTTCATCAAGGCTCTTGGTTTTCCTCATCCCCGTGAATGATTGCAGCTACTTTGCCCCCAACAGCTACACGCGCCGACCTTTGCCATTTCATGGACCTTGTTGCAAAAAACTCTTCAACCGCTGGCAATAACACCGCGACGCAACTGTGAAAGCAAATTCGGTGCAGGTAATTAGGATTCCTATTTCCCCCCTTCGATTGCAGGCACAAGTCTTGTGGGTTTTGATTCTTTTCCAATGCACCCAATGAGCCTTTTGCCACTTACTTCTTTTAGTTTTGTTCAGTAGGTTGTGGCTTTTGAATCAGCATTTGCTCATTGCACATGCATCTATCGCCTGCGTACTTGCTTGATGATGAACATAACCTTCATCTGTATGGGAAAAGAGCAAAGTAGCATCAACATCACAAGTGGAAATTTAATTGTGGGATTGATGTCGAAGTCTGATTTCTAGTTAGTGCCAAAGTCAATCTCAGACATCATGGCTGTCTCATTCTATCGATCGTACAGAAAGATACGACGAACTAAATTATAAGACGATCATAACGAAGAGTTTAAACACGACGGCGACGAGGGCATTGAACCGCGTACCGCTGCTTCGTGATTGAAGAAACAACCAAAATCCACGTGATATAACAAAGATCGTTCCTGTCTCTCTGGTCGGCTCGATGCCAAGGCATCCTGTAGCTACATGGACCAGAGACCATCTAGGGAAGCAGGCCATATTTTTACGGCTTTCTCCTTTCTATACATCCCCCAAACTTCTACGGCTGGGAAGGACAGGTCCTTCACGGGCCTACTGTGATACCACGTAGATCGCTTTCACGTGCTAAGCTCCTGAGCTTTAGTCCTGCAATTTTGCGTGAACATGTCCCATCCTGAGTCCTTTGATTATTGTGGGTGTAGTAGTTGATAAGAGAATCGCCAAGGAAAATGCAATAGCCAATGACAGATCTGCGATCAATCACATTGGAAGCCCAATCAGCATCAGAATATACATGTCTAAACCGATTAGAAAAATCACTGGCGAAGCTCGAAGCGTGGGTCGAGGTGCACAGGTCACCAGATGGATCCGGCTGCAGGAAGCACGGATTAGAGGCACGAAGTACGCCTTTGGAAAATGGAAGCGGAAATATATATATAGGCACGAATACGTGGAAGCTTGACTAGGGCAAGCAACAGTGGCGGCTCAATAGCCCTAAAGTCATTGTCTTAATTTCTCACGCGGAAGAACCAATTTATGGCAACCGTAGAGCATATTTTCAAAATAATGAGCTCATTGTCTTAATTTCTAATGCAGAATATCCAATTTATGGCAACCACAGAGCATACTTTTAAGGCAATGAACTTGGCTCTGATACCATGATAAGAAAAAAAGATGAAGAGAAAATAGTATTTGTTCTCTTAATAAATAGTATGTGTAATAATGTACAAAATGAGCATTTATATAGGCTTAGAAGAGGTGAAGTGTTTAGTACCCTTCTTATGTGGAACAAAAGGGAAAGAAGAAAATCCTATAAGTCTATATGTTCAAACAATAGTCACTTTAGAGGGCTTCAGACAGCTCTAAATTGTATGTTGTCGTGGGCCTATTTCGATCCACAAGCAACGCTTATGCCCAAACCTAATGATAATGTCAATGTCCCACTTTACTTACTGCGAACTTCGGACTAGCCAATTGAATTGCAAAGCCTCATTCTTGATTTTTTTTTTTTTGTTTTTTTTTTGTTTTTCCATTGTGGTATCAGAGCAGGAGGCCATGAGTTTAAATATTTCCTTGCTCCATTTATATATCCAATTAAATAGGTCCACGCTTAGTACTGGAAAAAAAAAAGAGATCAGACTAAACGTAAGGGGAGTAATAGAATATTTGGGTAAAAAATCACGCCTTCATTTAATAGCTTAAGATTTTAGAACACCGTGATTCCAAAAAATCTCACAGTATTCCATGCCAGATGATTGATATCACGAGGCTATAATGCAAATTGACGGATCTTTGGTTCATTTGGGCACCAAACGTTTTCCCCTTTGTTTCGAGTTTCCGGTGAAAAGGAGAGCGTGAAAGGAAAATCTTTTTATCACCTAAATCAAATCGAGCAAAAGGGGTTGGTAATAGTGACTACAAGTTTACAATAAAGATAATGTTACCTTGGGAAAAGCCATCAAAAAGCATGGAATATCAGAGGGGCGGGGGGGTCAGCTTAGCTACTTAACTTAGCATTTAAAAGCACGAATAAAATCTGGCTTTTCTAGCCAATGAGATCGATCGTGCGGATTTGGATGCTTTGACTTTTACAAGAATAAAGGACTTCAACCTGTTCCAAAGGAGACCTTCTCGTATGTCCAATGAGCGTAAACTCAAAGCAAAAGCTTCCCCCAAAAACCCTTTTTTTTTCATGGCATCGAATGTGGCAGTACCTCTGACTTTCTTACCTTCCCTTTCACGCCTCTCTTTGCCATTGGCTTTCCTTCACGTGGAGAAAGCGCTTTCCTTCGAAAAAAACAAAAGTCACCCTTCATTCGAAGAGCAATGAAGAGCTTTTTCGATTACAAAGGTTTGAAGTGAAGGAGGAGAAAGATCTCACGACAGACGCAGGGACAACGAAAAACGGTTCGATCCTGAGCACCGGCCAAAGCTCGGTAAGATGGAAAATGCAAGCCGGTTGCCGGAAGTAGATTAGATTAGTGTCAGAACAAAGGGGTTGTCTTTTGTCAAAGTGCCTGCCACATTAGTAGCATGTAATTGGTCGGTGCTAGGCAGAGTCATAATGATTAGGTTTTTAGTACAGTGGCAAAAATAGCAAAGGGAAGCAATTAACTAACGCCAGTACGTACAACTGGACATTTAACCCATTTTTTAACTTGGCACGTTTATCAGAAGCATCACAACTCATAAGGGTGTTTATATGTGGTTTGGGTCCAGCACATGTGATGAGGTTTGATCCACCATGTTCAGGAGTGATTTGTAATTACAGGTATCACTTAGGTGAGGAGCGAGTGTGAATTAAAGAGTAGGATAATTCCCTATAGGAAAGGCAGAATGATGTTTAGACAAAAGATTAGTTAAGGCGCGTTTTATCGTCGTCGCAGGGTTAATTGACCCTCCAAAAATTGAATGCGTCATGTCGGGTCGGTGAGGTCGTCGTCTTTCTCGATTGAAAGAAAATATGATAATTTAGCGCCTAGCAAAGTGGGGCAAAAAAAAAGAGAAAAAGAGAGTTGGGTGATAACTGATTTGCCCTCGTTGTTTGACTAGTTCAAGAGAAACCCCGTTACGATAGAAAATATCTTCAATCTGTCGAAAAGATAAAGCAACTAAGGAATGATGAGATCCGTTGTGTCTTGATACATATGTCGGCGTTGTTCTTTTGAAATCCGAGGTGCCTACAACTCTACCTTGCTCATGTTTGAGTATCGAGCACGCGTCGCTAGCAGCGGCATTGCAATGCCGCTGCTAGCTAATCAACCCATTCCTAAACATTTTGAAACTACTCGGCCCAAAGAACCTTTAACGCAACCAAATATGAAAAGATGTCGTTCTTGAAAACCGATACCGATGTCTTAAATGGTTCGGCTCCCGATACTTATCAAAGTTGCCACTCTTCATATCCGTAATGAAATTGAAGCGGCAGATAATAGATTTTTGAAGAGCCGATTTTTTGGGTTGCTGAGGGAGTTGTGGGTCCTCTCTCTCTTTCTCTCTCGGAGATTAAAATAGGGATTAAATTAAGAAGATAAGGATGCTGAAAAAAGCAAGGAATGTTAATGGGGGACTGTTGATGATCCCCATATTCCCACCACCCCCCCTAAAAGGTTTTGGCGCCAAAATCCGAGTCAATCTCTTGCTGCTGCCCGCCGGTCAGCTACATTCACGGGCACCCCCTCGCTCTTTCACACACAATCACATTACATTAAAAAAAAAAGTCTTCTTTATTCTTCTCTGCTTATGTCACGAGTTTCCTCGGGTTCTCTCCTCCTCCCTCTCTCTCTTTCTCTCTCTCTCGCTCCTCATCTCACTGGTATTTACAGAGAGACATTGAACATATGCTCTTCCTCATTTAAAGCTCTCTCTCTCTCTCTCTCTCTCTCTCTCTCATCTGATCTTTCAAAATTCCATCTTTTATAAACTCCTTTCATCTCCTTCCTTGGCCTCTCTCGATTCTCTCCTTCCATCCCCCCACAAGAAAAAAGGTTAACAACCACCTTTATTCTCCTCCTCCGTTTTATTCTCTCCTCAAAAGTCTTTCTTCCTTTGCTACCCTGTTTTCCTCTCTTTGTTGCGTATTTATGATCATGGGGTTCCAAGAGAAGCGCCACCAGGTGGATAAAGGGCTCGAGATGGAGGGCAAGGCGACGTGGGTCATCGCCGGAATCTCGCTCAGGTCCCCTCTGAAGCCGATATACACCAGCTCGCCGCAGAGCCGCGGCCAGTGGGAGGACGGCGAGGAGGAGGAGGAATTCTCCACGACCCCGACGGGCGAAGAAGCGAGGATCCCGGCTAAATTCACGTGCCCGCCGGCCCCGAGGAAGCGGAAGCCGGCCTCGAAGTACCGCTACAACGGGGTGAGGGAGTTCTTCAATCCCCCAGATTTGGAGAGCGTGTTCATGCGCAAAGCCGAGAGGGCTAACTGATGATTTATGGGAGATTTGTGTAGTGGTTACAAGGTTGTATTACGGACTCCAGAATCTGCTTATTTTATTTCCCTTTTCCTCTAACTTTTTTTATTTTTATTTTTAGGTTCCTCTTGTATGCTCTTCTCTGTTTAGTAGGTAGTCTCAGTGATGTGTACAGAACATTTTTCATTCAATAAAATCCGCGATTAGGCAAGTTTCCTTCCTTCTCTTTTTAAGAAAACCACTGGGTGTTTGAATCTTTGGCTTGATAAGTTCCAACAGATTCACATAGGCTTACTCCAAAGTTTGGCGAGCTGAGACGGCCAAGGAATTCTGGGTCTTCTGTACACAGGACATTCTCAGAGTTCTCGAACTGGTTCCATACTTGCCGCTCGGAGCTGAAGAATGACGTAAACTGTCGCTTTATTGCATTATGCACGACTACAACCTGCCATCTTTGTCTTTGTTCAAGTCGACATGAAACGCCCACTCTGACAAACAAGTAGGATTTCTAGAAGCAAACTCAAAATATGGTCATCCAACAAAAAGAAGAAGCAAAGCTTTTGTTAATGGCTTCAAAAGAGAGGGAAAACAGAGAGACCTTCTTGGTTTTGATGCCTCAACAGTCAAAAAGGCAAAGCTTTCAACTCCTAGAGAGCTCAAAACATATGTTGGGTCAAATCTATATTTTCAACCCAACTCAACTCATAGGCTTCTTCTTTCTTTTCCCCTCCCCCACCCTGAAGTATTTGTGCAGTAGATGCTCTGTCTCTGTCTCTCTATGCGGTGATGATGCGTGAGAGAGTTGGCTTTCCCTTCCATTCAAGGCACAAGTCAATTTTGAGCTTCGAATTCAAAACAGAGGACTGTGAATGTTGGCCCAAAAGCCTTTTCGAAAGGGGGAAGAGAGTAAAGGCAGATCCTTTTCACAAGGGGGGGTCACCCAAGATTGGATTGGATGACGAGAGATCGATGCTCTGGTTCATCGCTGATGTTGATTGGGAGAAAAGCCCCACATGACCACCCTCGGTCACCACCCATGTAACCCCACCACCCCTTTTATTCTCTCTTAACCATCATAATCATCAACCCCTTCTCTTTACAAGACTTCTTTGGCCCCCCTCTCTCTCTCCTCTATCTCTCATTCATATGGGTCATGTCCCACATGCATGCATGCATGTACACATACTTGCCTAACCCACCTAGGACTCTTGTGCCTCTAATGGATGGCTAGTGGGGGAAAGGTTCTGTGTGATGGGTTCAATTTAAACAAAACAAAGAAAAAAAAAGTACAGCACCCATGTGGAAAGTGGCCTTTTTTGTTTTTGTTTTTGTTTTTGTTTTTGTTTGTGTGCCCTTTTGAGAGATTAGAATCCTATGCTCTTGCTGAGTGGACCAGCTTATGTGCATTTTTGCTCACTTTCATGCCACCATTATTATAACTCCCTTTCCACGGCCAAGTGCTTCTCACCAATAATTGACTCATCCCATCTTATATATGCTAGATAAAATAAATTAGAATGTTTAACACTAAATTAAAGGGCGAGAATGCGCCATGGTAATGAAAGCAAAAGGCGAGATGTTCCACCTAATCTCTTCGAGTTTGTATCGAACCCCCCCAAATTAAACAAACCCTTCTTGGGATCGGAGATGTCATTGAGTCAATGGCATCGTAACACATAGAGTTGGAGCTTAGTGTGCCAGTCTTGTTGCGCTTTAGATGGATTGATTCATTAGCTTTAAAAATTCTTCCTTTTTGTAATCTCTCTTTTTTTTTTTTTTGCCATTATTGTAGACCCACATGCACAAGGGGGGAAATCTCCGCACTTATTCGGCGGTTTCCCCTGATGAATTTTTTTATCATTAGCATAAGGGAAGATGGGATTATAATTGGGATTTTGACTGTATTGATGGGGACAAGTTGGATGAGGGATGATGATATTAATGAATATGATGATGGGAGGTTGGAAATGGAAGAACACGCCAACGGTTTGAGTTCGATTTTGAGATCTCTTGTCCAGAGCCTCTCGCATGTTGCCACTTCGGACACCCCTTTGATGCGTTTGATTCTCTTATAATGCCTGTATATTTCCCTGTGCAGGAGATACGGAGAACATAGTCACGTTAGCCTCTTTACGCTTGTTGGAAAATGAGGGTGTATGGGAATACCGTGGTCCGCCCATGTAGAGCACCACAACCCTTTACAATATTGGATAACTGCCAAAGGCAGTTATTTGTTTCAAACTTGATAAAGTCACGTTTGAAACAGACGTCACCCCCTCTTAATTGTCATTTTTTCTCTTACGTTCTCAATACACAGAACATGGCGTAAAGAAACGACAGTAAAAACAACGACGAACTCTCCCGATCGTCAAACGGGTGACTGGACTCTCTCACTACATTTTGGACATTTAATCTGTGAAAACCCGAGGTATGTCCGTTACGTGATGTACTTCTCCGATCAGTGACTTAAGTAAGTATCTGGGCTTGTTAATTTCGAGTAATTCCGCTGCGTATGTATTGGGATTGGTTCCTTTCATTGGTATCGGAGCCATCGATTCTTGTTTCCTGATCAAGTGAAGTTTTGTTCTCGAATTAACCCGAAAACACTATTTTCGACTGTACTGTTCATCGACATTTTTTTTTGTTATGTTCATAAAAAATGAATTTAAAACACATCAACGAAATGGGCTCGGAGAGACGAAGATTTTGAGTGGTCACCCGTTGCGAGCTGACGCCGGAAAATTCCGCACGCGCGCCACGCGTCGTGACGGGGAGGGGTCCCTTGGGGCTGCGGCGAAATGTTGCCTTCTCGCAAAATTTGGTTCGGTGAAATTCGATGTTGAGTATACCATTAGACTCGTATCGACGAGATAAGAATTTCTAGGGGTGACTGGTCGCCGGATACCGCCGGACGAATCTGCACGCTCCGACACGCGTTGATGGGGCACGCTGCGCGTGGTACTCACTCGCTCACGCGCGCTGCACGTGCAACGAGCGTCATTTTCTCCTTTGGTGACGTCAGCGAGCGGTTATCTGATCGGTTCTAACTCGACCCGGTATCGACCCGTTGACTGGTTTGATTCGTCGACCGTTGACTACCGTTGTTGACCGTTGATCGGTCAACTGTTGACCGCTGACCGGAAGAATTACGTTTTTACCCCCGAACTTTGTGAAGATTGCAATTTGATCCTCCAACTTTCTGAAATTGCAATTGGGTCCTCGAACTTTCTGAAAATTGCAATTTGCTCCTCAAACTTTCGGGAAATTTCATTTTGGTCCTTGATTTTTCAGAAAATTGCAATTTGGTCCCTAAATATTTGGAAAATTACAATTTGGTCCCCAAAATTGTTGAAAATTACAATTTGGTCCTCGATTTATAAAAAAAAATTGCTTTTTGGCCTCCGTTGACCAAACGCGCCGGATCTTTGACCGACGAGTGGAGGCGCGTCCAACCTCTGTTTTGGGCGTGCGAGATACCGTTGCGTTCGTCTCGAAATTATCTTCAATTTGATATATTATTTGGATAGGTTGGATGTATTTAAAATTATGAAAATACGTATGAAACCCATGATACACGTATTTTGGGGCGCTTTTCGAGTATTTTTTTTTCTTCTATATTTTTTGTAAATGTAAAGGATGGCTTACGTGTACATAATCGCATGCAAATTGTGTAGAGCATGATTGCTAATAGCATGTATAAAGTTTAGAGTACTTGCTTTTATATCTTGTATTATGAAATTAGAGTATGATTTGATGCACGAATTATTTGTGTATTAATTCAAATCATGCCATGCCATGTTATGATTACAAGATATAAGGATCATTGTATGATTTATGATCATTATTCGAGTGGGGAGTTCTATAAAGTTTTAGTAACTTTAATGAACTCAATTTTACATAAATGATTATGTTAATAATAATTTCAAGCGAGGATTCTTAGACGATGATTGGGAACATAGTGAACTTTCGAATCTGAGACCTTATGTGAAATTATTCATTAATGTAATTAGTTAGTGTAAAATAGATGCATAAATGTTAGGCATTAATAGTTCGTGAATACATGTCTATAGAACTTCGTGTTCAGATACAATGGTCATAGCTTCTTAGAATATTGTAGCTAAGCTTAACAAAGGAGAGAATTGGAACTGCGAAAATTATGAAAACTGGAATATGAAAATCCAGTATGTGTTAGAAGAGCAAAAAGCACTAGAAGCTCTTAACCTAGTTAAAGAAGAATCTGAAGATGGAAATACTACACATCATAGAAAGTATAAAGAGGCATTTGCTACATGGAAAAAGATGAACTGTATTACTCGCATTATGTTGTTGAGTAGCATGGAAAATCGTTTTATGCATGAGTTCAGGCATTTATGAAAATGTCAAAGTCAAGTGGGAAGCATTAAAAACTAAGTTTGGTTAGACATTGGTCACCAAGTTGAGATGATCACTATAAGGTTTGACACTTATATGATGCCACATGGGCAGAATATAAAACAACATTTTGAGAAGTAGGTTAAACATGATAAGTGAATTGTAAGATGCATGCCACATTTTGACTAAGGAGCAGTAAATGCAAGCAGTAATCCATTCTTTGCCTCATAGCTATGTGCATATAAAAAATCCACTTAATTCACAATGAAAAGTAAAGACTTTTGAGGATGCTTTGCGCAGTCTTGAACTAGAGGTGGATTGCCTTCTGGCGGCTAAACCAATAACTGATATTTGTTATGTTGGTTCTAGTTCACATGGAGCTTCGGACTCCAAGCGTAAGCGTCAATGTGGGTTCAAGAAGTGGAAGGGCAAGAGAAAGAATTCTTCAAGAAAGAAATTGAAGTTTAACCGACATGGGAAAGGA
Source organism: Lenwebbia sp. NSW1173648 (assembly GCA_029784005.1). Classification (NCBI taxonomy): domain Eukaryota; kingdom Viridiplantae; phylum Streptophyta; class Magnoliopsida; order Myrtales; family Myrtaceae; genus Lenwebbia; species Lenwebbia sp. NSW1173648. The sequence continues at coordinate 8,849,060 of JARCGZ010000011.1, forward strand.
AAATGTCCTTTCAAGAATGACATTTCGCAAGTGAAGTGTTTTATTTGTGGAAAAAAAGGGTCACTTTGCTCGCAACTGTGGTGCATCAAAGAAGTTAGAAACCCTTTGTACACTTTAGAGTGTTACTTATGTCTCCAATTCAGTTTTTGTAACTGAACCTCATCCTTTTGTGGACTGTAGACTCAGGGGCCACAGACCATGTAGTAAAGGACATAGACGCCTTCGTGGAATTTTGACAAAATTTCACATGGAGCATAGTAGATATATGTGAGAAACAATTCCTGAGTGGAAGTCAAAGGAATTGGCACTTGCTAATTGAATATGCGTGGTGGTCACACCCTGTTCCTACATAATGTGTTATATACTCCAAAAACTCGACGGAATTAAGTTTCCGTGTTAGTTTTGGTTAAACTTGATTTCAGTTTGAATTTTCATAACGATAGTGATAACTTGTCGTTGGGAACAAGTAAATATGGTTCTGGATGGTTTCATTATGTTGATTGTTGAGTACAATAATGTGAATGTTAGTTATTCCCTATTTACATCTTCTGTAATGATGTGAATTATGGCATGCTAAGCTGGGTCATATGGGCCACTAGCGAATGTTTAGATAAGCTAAAGAGGGCTTATTGGGTAATATTGAAAAAGTCGATTTGCCTATTTGTGAGCATTGCCTGGCGGAAAAACAACGAGAAAACCATTTGGAAAAGAAGCAAGAGCTGAGTTTCCTTTGCAGTTGATCCATTCGGACATATGTGGTTCAATGAATATGAGAGTAATGCATGGGGCTGTTTATCACATTTATTGATGATTACACTCGATTCGGACGTGTTATTTTTTTTTTGTTTTCTCATAAATCTGAGGCATGAGTTGCTTTGAAATTTTTTTGAGGTTTTAGAAAATCAATTTAAAAAAAAATTAAGATCCGATCGAGGTCGAGAAAATCTATCTGATCAGTTCATATGTTTATGTGATGAAAATGGAATAGAGAAAACAGTTGACTATTCCATTGATTCCTCAATAGAATGGAGTTGTAGAGAGAAGAAACATGTCTCAATGAAAATGGTTAAGTCTATGATGGCACGCGCTAATTTGCCTATCAGCTTTTGGGGTGAAGATTTGTTGAATGTTATCTAGATATTTAACCGGGTGCCTTCTAAATCAGTTAACTTCACTCCATATGAGTTGTGGATAGGTCGAAAATAAGATTTGAGTTTTCTTAGACCTTGAGAATGTGCTACTTATACACACGAGTCTTCCCACAAGTATGGAAAATTGGGCCCTAGAGGCAAAAATGAGTATCTTCATGATATACTAAGAGCACTCGAAAGGGTATGTGTTTATAGGTGAGCAAGAAAGCAGACAGTGTAACGGAATTCGAATCACGAGATGTCACATTCTTAGTGAATGAATTTTAGAAAAAGGGTGAGATAGGTGAAGACTATTCTCTGTTTAAAACCTTGGATAGTGATAATGATTTTATTGAGGCATATCATCCAAGTGGGAGCAATGTGAGAAGTGGGGAATTTGTTTCGAATCAGTCTCAATTGCAACCACTTGATGTGAAGATGTAGTCGTTATCTAATCCTAGTGGGAGTGTAATGGAGATTGACGTACTAAATGTATAATCTCAAATTTGACGAACAAGTCGCAAAATCGTTCTCCGTCGACTTGTCGACGTTTAGACATTGAAGGTAAAGCTTTCATAGTCGCTTCACAAGAAGAGAATGAGCCAAGGAATGTAAATGAGGCTCCGACTTGCCCCGATAAGAAAAATTGGATACAAGCAATGGAAAAAGAGATGAAGTCAATGAGATCAAACCAAGTTTGAGAACTGGTTGATCTTCTAAACGGATGCAAACCAATTGGGAACAAGTGGGTTCTCAAAATAAAGCGTAAAGCTGATGGCTCGATTGAGAAATATAAGGCTCGCATTGTGGTGAAAGGGTATATTCAATAAGAAGGAACTGATTATGAAGAGTTTTTTCTCCTATGGTGAGATTTATTTCAATTCGTCTTATTCTGGCAATAGTGGCTAATATGGATCTTGAATTACATCAAATGGATGTAAAGACTGCAATTCTCAATGGAGAATTAAAAGAAGAAAATTATATGAAACAAACCGTTGGGTTTGCTACAGAAGACCAAGAACAAAAGGTATGTCAACTTTTAAGATCGATATATGGTCTTAAGCAGTCTTCGAGACAATGGTATATACGTTTTTCATAATTTCATAATGTCATATATTTTTGTAATGATTGATGAAGATCATTGTGTATATATCAAAAAATCCAAAGATCAATTTGTGATCTTATCATTATATGTTGATGATATACTAATTGCCGAAAGATATATGGAGTTTGTTAATACAATCAATAATTGGTTATGTTCCAATTTTGAGATAAAAGATATGTGTAAATCTGCATATATTCTTGGAGTTAAGATTTCAAGATATTGTTCAAAGAGATTGTGATCTCTTTCACAAGAGACTTATATTGATAAAGTTCTTGAATGATTTCGTATGCAATGCTGTAAACCCAAAGATACTCCTATTGCAAAAAGTGAAAGGTTGAACTATAGAATGTGTCCTGAGACTTCATAAGAAAAGGAACGAATGAAAGGTGTTCCATTTGCTAGTGCTGTTGGAAACTTAATGTATGCTATGGTGTGTACAAGACCTGATATTTGTTATGTAGTTGGAATGGTAAGTAGATACCAATCCAATCCAGGTCAAGCACTTTGGACTGCCGTCAATAGAATCCTAAGGTATCTGAATGGTACTGCTAATTATTCGTTGAGTAATCAAGGTAGAGATCTGCGCCTTGAAGGCTATACTGATGTTGACTGAGGAGGAGGTTTAGATGAGAGAAATTATACCTCTAGATTTGCATTCTTACTTAACAATGGCGCCATATCATGGAGTAGTAAAAAGCAAACGTGTATAGCCTTATCCACAATCAAAGCCGAATTTGTGGCATTATTAGCAGCAGTACGAGAGGGTATTTGTCTTAAGAGATGTTTGGATCAATGAGGTGTTGCTAAGGATACTGTAGGTTCAATTATTAGTTAATTGTGATAGCCAAGCAGTAAGAGCTTACACTAAGGATCCACTACAAGACAAAACATATAGACACGAAGTATGATTTTGTGAAAGACATGGTTGTACGAAAAGATGTGAACGTACAATACATATCTACGCATAGAATGATAGCAGATCTTATAACGAAGCCAATTCCTAGAGATGTTTTTCCTTAGTCATGTGTTGACAAAGGGATTAATTCCATATATTGAAATCTTTAGGATTGCGTAGAAGTTGAAGTACTAGATATTTATTTTTCCCAAAGTTCACAGTTAATGGTATGTTCCATTATTATTAATGCTTGAGTTTGTTCGATATTTATGCATATTAATGCTTAGTGCATTATGTTGAGAAGGTATGTCGGACAGATAAGAGATTAGCCCACTCACACGGGTAATCATCTTTATTTACTATGTGATAAATAGAGACGAGACAATTTTAAGCTCATTATTTAGGTGATAATTGAGAGCTCGAGCTTAAAGTATAGATGTCGCCTTAACAAAGTGTTAAGATGAGAACATATTATTTATTAATTCCGAAAGTGAAATAGCCCACATATTTCGCTTTATCTGTCTTAATGCCAGATGTGAGTTCTGATGGATTCTTTCAAAAGAGTAGATTTGTGAACTCAAGTTAGACATTGGGTATGTCTGAACTATCATCTGTACGATATTAAATGACAAGACATACGCTCCATGGGAAAGGAGAGAATACCGTAATACGTATTTCATATTACGTATGCATGAGACGACCAATAAGAGTTGGCGGAAGTTTTGATCTCAACTTTCAAGCCGTGTGAGACTCTTGAGGGTAGAAGTTCCTCAAATTTGTCCCCTCACGACTCTTACTTATTCTCAAGATTTCTATTCAGCGTTCGCTATCTTAGAGTGTTGCCAATGGTCATGAGATTGATTCGATCTAATGGGACATTTTTAGAAAAGCGAGCTGAACTGAAATTGAGAGGTTTAAGGGAAGAGGAAGATCAATTTGTTTTGATGTCACATTCTATCTTTGTATTCACAGGTCGACTAATTATGATTATTTGAGTTTAATCATGATTGTGAATACAATGCATATGAAATGCTTAAAGAGATCAAGAGAGATATGATGTAAATGTGACTGATTGATCTAGGGTACTGCATACTGGATCTACTCTGAGTTAATATGCCCATTTTGAGCTGCTATATACTCTTAACAGATGTATGGCAACGAGCTCTCGTAGTATGCTGGTCGCACGGATTATTTGTTGATATGAACTTTGCAGGAAATAGAGAAAGTTATATTTAACCCTTCGTGGGCAAGTGTGAGTTGTTGACCCTTCGTGGGCAAATGAGAGTTATGGATAGCCCTTTCATGGGGGAGTGGGAGATGTTGGAAAATGAGGGTGTATGGGAATACCATGGTCCGCCCATGTAGAGCAGCACAACCCTTTACAATATTGGATAACTGTCAAAGGCAGTTATTGGTTTCAAACGTGATAAAGTCACGTTTGAAACAGACGTCACCCCCCCTTAATTGTCATTTTTTCTCTTACGTTCTCAATACACAACATGGCGTAGAGAAACGACAGTAAAAACAACGACGAACTCTCTCGATCGTCAAACGGGTGACTGGACTTTCTCACTGCATTTTGGACATTTAATCTGTGAAAACCCGAGGTATGTCCGTTACGTGATGTACTTCTCCGATCAGTGACTCAAGTAAGTATCTGGGCTTGTTAATTTCGAGTAATTCCGCTGCGTATGTATTGGGATTGGTTCCTTTCAACGCTTGTTAACGATTCAGTAGAAATGTTTAAGCTTAGTCACAGTAGAAATGTTGATAAATTGGCTAGGTCTATACAATTCATGTAATGACCCGGCCCTAATGCTACCTGCCTCGAGAAATTTACGGGAGAATTTTGCATGCTTATATACTTCGCTTGCGTGTTTTTGATTTACAGACGCTTCTGATCCATTCAGCTAAATTTTGACAGCGTTCTTGTTTACTTCCTAGATTTTTTTTCTTCGCCGCTTGCAAGATCGATGATTTTTGAACTTCTGTAAAGTTGTGTAATTGCAACACAACAACCAGACTATACATCGGGTTGGTCGTGCTTGGTATGAATGAACGCCTTCGGAAAAGAGGCTGGGGATCCTAAAACTACACGTTCGGTTTCTTCACATAATAACATCTCTAAGAGATCGAGACTTCCGTGGGCGGGTGATTAGCAAATGTGCTTTATTCACACTTTCGGTATTCCAAATAAAAAACCAAGGTGATTTTCCTCCCGTCGCACAAACACATAACTATAATGTCTCAAAAAAAAAAACGCTATTTGTACACATAGATAGGCCTCAATGAATTTAGCAATGAGAATTATTTATGACGAGAGAGACAAAATTTATTTCTTTGGGGCCGAAAGCGAGAGAGATGAAAGGATGCTAGGAGAAATTGCAGCTTATTTCCACTGGTTGAGTTGGAAACCACTAGGCAAGAGACGTACTACCGATGCGTTGATGGAAAGATTAAGGGGGTGAATGAAAACCATTCTATTTCAGAAATAAGTTTCTGGAATAGAAATAGATTTTTCTATTTCTAGTTCTGGATGAGTTTTTGAGCCAAAAAATGCGTTTGATAACGACATAAATTTCTTATCCTAAAACAAAAGTTCGTTTAACAATAGTTAAAAATTTCTATCGCTGGCCGTCGGTCGCCCGGCGGCGGCGGCGGCTTGGAATAGAAATTCTATTTTTATTTCTCCCAGAAGCTAAATTTTTTTGTTTCTCAAAGTTGTTCCAAATTTATTTTTGAAACAACTTTTTGTTCCAGAAATAGAAAAATAGAATTACGTTACCAAACGAGTTTCTGTTTCAAACCGGGAAAATTGTCAAAAAAAGTCCTAAACCTATTGCACTTTTACCAATTCAGTCCTAAACCTTTTAATTTTGCCAATTCAATCCTAAACATTTTGCATTTGTGCCAATTCAATCCTAAACTTTTTGCATTTATGCCAATTCAGTCCATCCGGAAAACTTTGACCGGCCGGTGATGATGTGGACGCCGGCCGACCCTGACGGGGCAATTTTAATAATATTTTAATATATTTTTAAATTATTATTATCATTTTCTTTTTGTTTCTTTTTCTTTTTACTGTTGAGCTTCTTCGTTTTCTTCCTCCATAGGGCCGGCAAGGACCTTGCCACTGGCGGCTCCGTCGCTGGCGAGCTCGACCTCGCCCAGATCTGGCGAGGCCGAGCCTCGCCGCCGCCCAGCCATGACGTTGTTCAAGAAAGCAGCCGAGCAGAGAATAGTGGCGACGAACGCAAAGAAACCCCGGCCAATCACCAAAGAAACCCCCGCAACCACCAAATCCATCACGCACTGCAAGCTCACGCCCATCGTTGGCATCGGCAACTTGGAAGGAGGTTTCGTAGTGATGCTTCAAAGTCCAAGCTTCTTCGATTGCAGATTTGTGGCAGCAGATTGCAGATTTGCTGCCCGGACTGACCCGAATGATGGACCGGCTGGGCGATGGCGAGGCTCTGTCGTCGCCGTCGCTGGGCGAGGCCCGGCCTCGCCCAGTCATGGGTCGCTCGGCCTCGCCCGGCGGTGCTGGCCTCGTCCAGCGGTGGCGGCCGGCGACAGGGGCCGACGAGAACCTTGAGAAAGATGCCGGCCAGGAACCCCTCTGCTGGAGAAAGGAGGAAGAAGATAGAATAGTAAAAAGAAAAAAAAAAAAACAAATAATTTTTTTTTATTTAAAATAAAATATTATTAAAAAAAGCCCCGTCAGTGTCCACGTCATCGCAGGCCAATAAAAGTTGTCCGGTGGACTGAATTAACACAAATGCAAAATGTTTAAAATTGAATCGGCACAAAAAAAAGGTTTAGGACTGAATTGGCAAAAATGCAAAAGGTTTAGAACTGAATTGGCAAAAATTCAATAGGTTTAGGACTTTTTTTGACAATTTTCCCATTCCAAACCTATTCTAGAAATTTTATTTCTGGATGGTTTTCATGCATCACCCAAGAGACTCCATAACTTGAAATTTCTCTCTTATGCAACTGGTCCACTGCAAGAACAGGACATTACTGAACTGAGACGCAACGCCATCATGCCGACATCCTAAATGCTAAACAAGTGATCATACATCTCTCGTACAGTTCGGGTTCTGTCCATCGCTTAATTTGCATCCTTTCCTGATTTTGAGCAGATGTCGGAAAGAGAATATGATGGTAAACCCCATCGAATGGAATCGCACGCAGGTTCAGGAAAACGACGCGAGTCTTCATATATCACACTCATAAACGTCACAGATGATCGACGACTGGTATGCATGGCAGCTGTCTCTTCTTCTTGAAAGATGCTTGGGCTTTGTGCGTCACCGGTTGAACCTGGATCGATCAGATGGGCCTTCTCTTTTCACCTCTCTTCAGGTGGACCAATTTCTGACTAAAACTAGATTAGGGGCTCGTCCGAAGGATCAAGATACTATGGGCTCGTCTTAAGGAAGTTTTAGTAAGTTTCAGTAAAGATTACTTAATACTTACTACATCTCCTATTCTTGTCTTCGCCTGTCCCTTTTCTCCCTCGTTCCTGTCCTCAGTCACACCCATCGGCAACCAAATCAGGTTGGAGGGCATGGATATGAGCCCACCCGTTTTCTGTCCCCTTATCGTTTGGCTAATTCAAACGAGAAATCGAACAGCAACAGCACGAGTATTCACTCACACATCAATTCCTGAAGATGGCGCCTGATGGTGGATCAAACATAGATGATCTTGGACACGGTAAGAAACCTGATAGGGTTTCTGTATCAAAACTACATTAGCAGCTTTCCTTCAGACCTTTTTGCTATGAAGGCTCTCTCCTGAACCCAGATCTAGAGTTCTAGGGTAAGTAGAGAGAGAAGCTACAAAAGGCAGGATTGCAATGTCATCAACATGAAGTAATGAGCTAATACTCCTGATGAACAGAAATTAACTAATGGATTGCTTCTGTGACCATGCTAGGAAAAAAAACCAGAGGCAGAAGACCATCCCTCCGAGCGGTGGAAAGGTGACCTCTCCATGCGGACAACATCATATATTTTCCATTTACATGCATATATAGAAGCACGAAAGTAAGGTGTCTTGTCTACATGTTGCAGATCTGCCTGTCACAATGTTGAAACATACAATAGAAGAACTCGAAAAATGCATGCTCTCTACAAGTTTCGCATCCCAAAAGAAGCGGGAAATTCCACACAACCAACGAGAGCAGCTACATGTAAATCAATTGCATATTCCAAGATTCTCCAGCTACACAGGTGACTGCAGCAAAATGAAATTTTTGTTTCATTCAAGGGGCATCACATGACACCTCATACAGATGTAAATGCAGCGTTAGTAAGTTCAATTCTAACCAAAATGAACAGCTGATTAAACAGATTAGACCAGATCACAAGCTGCAAGTCAAATTGTTCCGAAAGATTGCTTAAACCACAGATTACACTATTAGAAAGTGCCCCTAAATGGAGGAAATCCACAATGAACTCAGAGAAGCCGGGACACAGTCTTGTGCTATGCTTCTGAGCTCTGCTATCACCACATTCTTCTTTGACAGCCTTGTACCTGGCTTAACAAATCTAAAAGGGCAAGCTCAACGATGAAAAACCTGGAAAGTTCATCATGACTAAGGACTCTTTCTTATCTTAGCAACAAAATGGTTGTTGGGCAGTCAATGCAGGAACAACCGGCATTTCAACCAAAGAAAGAATATAATCATGGCAGGTGATTACTGAGAAGCACATAATGCAGCCCATCTTTTTTCCGCAAATTCCTATGTAATACACAAATTTGAAAACCCTCCCAAAGACAAAACGCCCCAAATGGCTCCCATTCCCACCAAACCTAAGAGATAAAAAGGAAAGGGCAAATAGGAAGAAAAGCAAAACCGAGTCAGCATTTTTAAGTACAATGCCAAAGCAACTTCAAATGCTAAAGAAGAAATCAATGCAATTCTTCCCTTGATGATTATTTATCTCTTATGCATACTCAAATCAGTTGGAGATGAAGTAAGAGTAACTGCTCAACATAGACTAACTCTTCAGGGAAACAGTATTCACACAGTAGCATATTGCCATCTAAACACAAAGTGCAATCTAAGATTTCACCAAAAAAGTAGCACTCATATCCGTAGTCCAAAATTACACTAGCTCACGATTTAGCGTACAAACATTGAAGCACCACGTAACGCCAGTAAAAAGAGATGAGATCCTTGGAATGCAACCACAAAAGATAGGACAGAAGGATTATACTGATTCACTAAAGAATGTTTGCACAAACTAAGATCTCTATTTTGGCAAACATATCGCTACTGTCTGCAGAATTCATTGTTCACAGTGAACATTTTCCTTAGACCCTGAATTTTATTCATATACAAGCGAAGCTGATCCAAGTAAAACAGCCCCGAAAATCACCGGGTCCAGTGGCTCATTCATATGATATTCAAACCAAGTAAGACTGCTTCTGAGGATGGCCACCCGCATGGAACATCTTAAGGTGATATATGGCATCAACAATCAGTTCTCGCAAATCAGGATGTTGGGAAGCGACTGAACGATCAGCTCCCTCCAGGGCAGCCAACACCCTAGCTTGTTCCAGGGCCTCGCTATTGCCAGAACTTATTGCAAGGTAGCAGAGTAGATACAACCCATGAAATTGCATCCTTTCGCTGCCCTTTAGCAGTCTCATCAAAGGTGGAACACCATTAGACTCGATTATGGCCCTCGCATGCTCCTTACGTAGAAAATTATCTGGACATACAAACTTCCCCAGAGAAATAGCAGCTTCAGTTGCTACATCTTGGTCCAAGTGGTTAAGTTGACTTACTAGTGGCACAAGAACACGACTCTCTCTAGCTGGAAATGTCCGAGCCAACGAGCCAATGGATTTGATTGCAGGAACTCGCAACAATGGAGAGTCTGTCTCCTTCATCACCTTCAAGAGCTGATCCACAACAGATTTTGCAGCAGGTGAGTTGGTCTTAAAAGCTGCGCGTCTAAAGTCGGCATTAGCCTCCGCGGCGGCTGTTATCTCCATAATAGTCATCAAGCAGTTATACTGCAACTCACCTTGCTCATCTAACAACTTTGCCAGACAAAGCAACCCCTTTGTCTCTGTAATCTTCTTACTATTCAACAAACTCCCCCTAGCAAGCATACACAATGCCTCAGCGCAGCTCGTCTTCAGCTTCATCCTAACCTCGGGCTTCTCATTCTCCCGGTCTTTCTTATGACTTCCCGACCTGCTACCATCCGAATATGAGTTATGGCTGTTCAGTTTCCCTAGAGATTTACTCTGCTTATTAATCTGGACAATGGAATGAATACTCTGCTTAGGCGTCCCATCTTTAGGATCGTCCACAAACATATCAAACGACAACAGTGTTACCAGGGGCCGAATAGCATTCTCTCTAGCGAAATCCTCCCGAGCAAGCGGGCAGTGTGCTGCCATACTCACCACCAAGCTCGCCACCTGAATCTGCACGCGCATAGGCGCATCCCCGAGGATTTGCACAATAGTCTGAACCCCAAGTTCGTTAACAATCGCCTGCACTCTCCCTTGATCATTGGCCAAGTACTGGAGCGCAGTCGCCGCAGCTATTTGAGCATCGGGAGCCGAAGTCTCCTTCAGGAGCTTGAGCAGCGGAGGCACGCCGCCTTCCTCCACGATAATCGTCTTGTTCCTGTCATTGTCCCGCGCGAGCGAAGCCAACTCATTCGCAGCCTCAATTCGATCAGGCAAGGGTCCCATGTGAATCGAGGCGATGAAGGACCAAACCCAAGACAGAATCGGGTCATTACTCGCAATCGGAGGCAGCGAGAGCTCAATATCCCCACCCTTACCGTCGGAACCGAAGACACTGAGCAGCCACTTCAGGTCCCCCATGGAAGCGTCGAGGAGGTTCGCGATTTTCCTGAAATCGGCGGCGCTGGTGATGGTGACCACGCGGCGGAGGATGTTCTGGTGCTTGCACTTGCGAGCCAGGGCTAGGGCTCGCTCCAGGTGCCTGGAGACGTCGGCGGCGACGCGGCGGATGGGGCGGTCGTAGAGGGACTGAGCGGAGGTGGTGAAGCGGACGAGGGAGCGGAGCATCTGGGAGAGGCGGTCGACCTGCTTGCCCAGCTCGGAGCACTCGGACTTGAACGACTCGGCCTCGTCCACGGCCGAGCGGACACGCTCCGACAGCATGATCGGGTGCGACAGCTCCTCCTCGATCCGCTTCTCCTCGGGCGGAGCCGCCATCCTCGGAGCTCGCGACGGCGATTCAGCGACTGCGGCTGGCACTGACAACAGATCGGAGGCGTTGATCAGCAATACCATGCGTGGCGTATTCGGTGGATTGAAGTGAGGTTAACCGGAGCGATTAGAGGTGGACAACGCATCGGACATTCGGATTCTGCTGAGGATGTCTGTCTCCGTGCGCGAGTGTGTGGTAAGAAGAAATGATTTTAAAGTTTTTACTTTATCATATTTGTTAGCGAGAGCGCGTGGAAAATGGAGGGATGAGTCAAAGGGTCGAGTCAAGTCGGAGTCTTGGGGCTGAGGTGTAACGTCGGCTTACGTTACGGAAACGGCTGGTTGACTCGGTGTGCTTCGCGGGGGCATTCGGGCACTCGCATGGAAGGCGCGCGTGTTCCCACTTTCCGATCCGCTCCCATTAACCACCATGTGCCTCTCCCGTTAGTATTCCGTACCGGTCCGAACCGGTCGATTTTTGGCAGTTTTCGGTTTCAGAATTTTGGAACCAAGAATAACCGGTCCGAATACTAGTCCCTAAGAAAGAACCGAATAGCTTAATTCTGAAACTGATCACCCTTAAAGCATAGCTTAATTCTGACGTATGCTATTTATTTCGTCTTAGGCAACAAAAACTTGATATTTTGTAATGTACTACCCTTACTATTGAATATCGTATTTCAGATTTTGTTAGCCGATTCTTCGAATTCAATTGAATTGGATAAGCATTTCCCAAATAATAATTACTAAATGAAATCGTATTGGACATTTTAGTAAGTCCTGCATCAGCGCGCAATTACTTTCGATGATGGCATGCGTTTTGTTTTAATATGAAAAAAATTAACTTTTATTGAAGCTTAAGTAGTAAAGAAGACTATGTTGAGCAATCAAATAAAGAGAATCTATAACTCTTGATAACTGTAGCATTCTTTATTAATTATATTCAACAAGAGCACCATGATGATCATTATCAAGATTCGAAATAGAATGCTACACACTGTTCAATAAGTTGTCTAGATTGATTTTGGGAAAATTACCAAAAAAGTATTCAACCTTTTATAATTGTGCCAATCCAATCCAATTTTTTTTTTTTATCGATTCAGTCCTAAACCTTTTGTAATTATGCTAATTCAGTTCACCCGACCAATTTTGGCCGTCCGGTGCTGACGTGGACGCCGGTCGGTGACATAATATTTTAATACTTTTTTTATTTTTGATTTTGATTTTTTTATTTTCTTTTTCATTTTTCTTCTTTTCATTTTTATTTTTTATTTTTTATTTTTCCCTCTTCTTCTTCCTCTGGCCAGAGGCGACGGCCTGTCAAAATTGATCGAATGGACTGAATTGGCACAATCGCAAAAAGGTTTAGGCTTAAATCGGCAAAAAAAAAAAGAGGTTTAGGATCGAATTAGCACAATTGCAATAGGTTTAGGACTTTTTTAGTAATTTTCCCGATTGATTTTCACTCCTTGCTTCATGTGTATTCTAAAAAATCGTGGCTCGTGCATTCTACCTTTTCTTTAAGCTCGAAATCCCTTAAAACTTTCACAACATCTTAAGATTGGTACGTGAATTTACATGTATTATTTTCTTCATACTCTAACATTAATATGATATTTTTATACAAGTAAAACAGTGGCTTTTACCTTGGCTTCAGCACAAACAAAAGGTTGGGGAGTTGGGTTGAAAATGGAAGACTCAAAGTCGGAGGCCCCCCTTTTTTTTTTACTATAATGTAATTTGCAAATAAGGGAAAAAACATATCGAACATAAAAATTAATACTTTGATGACCTGAGGTCCAACTACTGGCCAAGTTGAAAGTTGAAACAATCAACCGAGTGCACAGAACCATCTTTTTTAGCCTTCCATTCAACCTTTCTTTCTCCTTTGACCTGCGTTATGAGAGATTAATGATAGAATCTATAGACTTTGGAATTTGCCTATATAAGATCAATTTTCATGTGCATCAGGAGATTAAAGGAAGGCCACATTCAAACCCAGTTGAGTACCGAGGGGATTTAGGATCGTGTCAACTAGACTAAGAACATTCGTCGTTAGCTATAGCACATTGCCGATGGGATCAAACTCGTGCGAACTTATCTCGTCTGATGGCGTTTCGAATCTTTCGAAAGAAACTGTCGTGAAATGAAGCCGGTCACCGAGGACGGCGAACCCGAGACCATCATCCAAGTAGCAACTGACAAAGCTCTCGTTGAGAATCGGTGCCCAAGAACAACTGAAGCTGTCAATGGTTAAATAAGATTCGATTTTGTGGAACACTGTCCTCGAATAGACCACCTGATGCGGAATGTATTAGTGCTGCGTTTCTGAATCAATTTGATAGGAAGAAGTCCAATCGGTAGGCGAAACGGTATGGCGACTAGAACCGGCGAACCAGGTCGACGACATCGGATCGAGCTCAAATTCGGCCGTCCATCAATTTTCACCGCCTTCGGCCGTGACTAAAGGCTGATTTCGGCTATTCGGGGTCGTCTAGATGGAGTTTTCGAATTTTCTTTTTTTTTTCGAATTTAATTTATTACCAATAGCAATTTAGTAATTTTGCGGATTTAATGATAAGGTTTGCTGTTAGGATTAACGCCTCATATAAAAGGCGTTCTTTTATGTTTTGAAGGTCAGACGTTATTATTTTGAATACAGAATTTCGAGATTACTCTCTCTAGCAAGATTTCCTTGCTGTGTATCGCAGAACGCTGCGTCACCACCACTGTCGAAGACCGTCCCTGGAGTAGATGGGATAGGCATGTGAGCAAATGCTGAATCTTGACGCGTTGAGAATAATGGAAATTACAGACAACCCGTTTCCAAACCAAACTCTGCAAATCCATTCCCAGTCAAAGTCTTCTGCCTTATTCATTCAGGGAATAATGCAAGACCCTTCCAGGAAGATGCATAACGTTGCTCTTCTGCGCCACGTTCGGAAGCCATCGACCACCCTCCTTCCTCGATCTTACAATAAGAAGAAGATGCTGATGATGACAGTTTTGACTCTTGTTTTCATTTCCCACTGGATTACTTTTCTTGCCTAAACCAAATGCGCACATACAAAGAACCTTCTAAGAGGTTTACTAATCTGAGAGCTCGAGTGTGCTTATGCACCCCATAATGACTTGCCGGAGCAGAAAACTGCTTCACCGGAAGCCATTCTCAGCCTCTACTTGTCGCGACTTAATACTGAAGCAAGCTCGAGAACCTCTAGTGTTCTTACATATTCGAGATTAACGGACAAAAAATACTAAGGACACACCAAATTACCTGCCTCTGCAAAGGGTGAAGCTCTGTAAAGCCCACGGCATTACCACCCTTGAGTTTTTATTTTGGCAAAGTCATCTTATTGATAATCCACAATTCAAGAAGTGTCACAAGTCCGAACACAGACGGCGTTTGCACAGAGTAAAAGCCACAATGCTTAAACACGAAGTCGAAATGACCAGTTGCATAACAACTAACAAGTCATGACGCGGCTTCAGAAGAAAAAAAGAAATCTGTTTCACAGCTTAGCGAGTAGTCCGTTCTGGATGGATTTCGCAGCCATCCCACTGTCCTTGAGCTCCGAATCGCATGAGTTTGGGGGCACATCAACCGCCGGTGAGCAATTGAAGAACCCGTGTGGCTGAACCCAGAGGAAAAAAGAAAGAATTAAGTGAGTTCGCAGCTTTTGCTCTTTGAAAGAACAAACACTTGTGGCAAAGTCGAAATTGCATGTTAATTCTATGAAACCATGATCCTCCTACGTAAACAGTTTAGTGTGATGGGTAGTAATTTCCATATGATGGGTAATTCAGCAATGCCAAAGATTTGTACTTATTAATAAACATAAGAACCCAATCATGCTGAGATACCATAATCATCGTCTTATCAGTATATTTGAAACAAGAGATTAATGAACAAGTGCTTGCGACAAGAATGACTGGAAATATGACAGTACAATGTTCATCATACCATGAGCATAAATCCAATGTGATCCACTGGCATGACGGGCCAGTCTTCCAGTCTAGGAATGTGTGTCACGCCAAATACATACCTACAAATGACATCCACAACAGTTAGAACACTAGAAAATCTCATTTCTAATCCTTTTTAAAACAACACATTGACAAAGTTAACAAGTTCTTCTAGAATATGTCTCAATCCGATTTATCAATGCACAAGAGCGAAGGGTTGAGCTCAGACGCACTGCTTACCTGTCATTTTTTAGCGGCAAAATTGCCCTTGTTGTTACTATTGTTTATTGTCATCTTATGAGAACTAATCAGCGAGAAAAGTCCACCATGATTCTGATTCTGATGTCGAAGGGCTCAATCAAGCTAGTAATAATAGTTCGCTTACAAAGAATCTAAGAACTAACCAGAGAACTATGTCCGTTTCTTCCAGTGATCGATTTTGCTTAACCCATGTAGCCAATCCCTCTCCAACACGTGGATTTTGATTAGGAAACTCCCCTCCAGGATACATTTCATCGCGTGCATAAGGCGTGACCCAAAGGTTATGCTTTAAGAACGCGGCTCTTCTCAAGAATTTTGCCTCGGAACCAGCTAAAGGTAAGCAATTTGAGCCAGGTAATAGCTTGTATCCCGTAAGCTGCCCCGTCCTATTGACCGTTCTTGTATTTCTGATCTGAATTATGTAAAACAACATTGTTGAAGTGTTGAGCCAGAACCAAATAGGAGAAACTTAACCAGGCAATAATATTAATATAGGGAGACACACACATCTATGAGAAGATAACATCTAATACCATCACTAACATGGCCGAACAAAAGAAAACGTTGGCAGCTGTACGTGCATGCGCGCGCGAGAGAGAGAGAGAGAGAGAGAGAGAGAGAGGTAGGTAGGTCTCACAATCCAGTGTCGCGCAGATAAAGGATTACAGTCTCGCATAGCTTGCATTTCAGACCTGAGGAGCTCCTCCTCAGCATAGAAAGCATTATTATGAACATTCTCTTTACCAGGTTCCTCAACTTTGACATTGACTTCAACAACCTAGAGAAATGCATTTATGATCAAAAGAAAAGATTTTGCTTTGATAGTTGAAGCAGAAAATGGAGGGCGGAAATGAACATATGCAGTACACTCCGAGCCATCAAAGAACGGTGATACGGTCCAGAAATTCCAAAAGAATTGAGGCAAACAATCAACAGAAAGAAGTACCTGATTGAAGGTTTCACCAGGCTTACAATCAACTGCCATGTCCATCCGAGCCACAAAGAAATGTTGATGAACAGGGGCATAGAGCCCAGGTGCAATGGTGGTGCCATATTTTCGTGTTTCTCCAGGCTGCAATGCCCCAAGACTGAGAATACCAGTAAGTTTAACCTCCGCTTCAATTTTCCCATCCTATAACAACAAAGAAGACGAAAATCATCAATATGATGAACGATACACCCTTTGACACCATGTAATTGAAAATAAAGAAAGTGGCAACCCAAGGAAACAAACACATCAATATCATCACAGCTGTTATAATCTGAGCACTATAAGTTCTCTGTGGCAATCATAGTATAACTTGCCTGATAGAAGTGCCAGAAAAATCCATACTCGTAGTTAGCCACAGTACAAATGAAAGACACTGTTAGCCTTCTGGATCTCCGGACTTCTGCCAAACCCGTTCTCCAGTCTTGATGCTTCCACAGAATCCCATGATCCTCTTCATGCAAGCAAACACAGTTTTCAATTGTTTCTACACCTCCAGTAAAATTCGTAAAATGTGCGTCAAAGTACTTTATGTAGCCCAAACAGTCGCAACCCTGCAACATTAAACTCAATTTGAGAAAGTCACTTTCACTGCAGCATTGTCCTTCATAGATTCGGCAAAAGAACTTAATATATGGGCTTAATATATATAAGGTGGGATCAAAAGTTTACCTTCTTAAGAGAATGTGCATTTTTCCCCAGACCATCTTCTCCAGCATCAAATGCATTCTTTCTGTAATGAGGATCATTGGGATCTCCATAAGGCACTACCATCTCAACAAAACTTAACCTGTGGGCCACAGGTCTCCGGCCTCGGTTACCATCAACATATGCAACAGAATGTATTACTAAGCCCTCTCTTGGCGTGAATCCAATTCTGAAGTTCCACTAAAAACCATATTACAGTGAACCATTATCAATATCTCAAAATATATATTGCCAAATTGATATTTAGGTTTCATGAAGTATTCTCAACCACCTTTTGCCATTGAACAAAGTGACCATTGACACGAAAGCTTGGGCCTTCAGGCTGAATGATTTGTAAGGGCTTCACGTCACTACGATCAACGCCACCTCTTGTTTCACCAGGAGTGTAATTTCTCAATGGATCAGCTGGCGGCAGGGGAATGAGTCTACGGTCTTCGAACTCAATAACAACCATATTTTGCATATCAACAAGCACATGAATTCCTTCCACCGGACGTGCATAACCATTTTCCATAGGACAGTCACTCTCAGTTCTACAGAAAATAAGTGGTTTAGCAAGTCTGCGGTTCGGCGCATCAGCTTCCCTGTGATATCCAGCACACCTGGACAAAGTCACACAAAGAATATAAATAGGGCAAGAACCATCAAAAGCATTCTCCAAGGAGGTATTGGTATTTGCAAGTGAAATATCTGTGAAGAACTGACCAAGGATCCACCATCACAAGATCCATATCCTCAATACCCCTCTTCTTCATTGCCTCCCTAAACGGAGGGAATTCCTTCACAACAGCTTCACATTCAGCATATTCCTCTGCATCCTAGAATTTTCAGTTTTGGAATAGGATGGGTCAAGTACTCATCAAAGGAATTACCAATTTTGCATATCTCATACAAGGAGCAAAGAGCACTGGATAATTGGCAGCAAAGCACTTCATTGTTTATTAGCAGATGAGGTCTAAGTGTATTAACTTTTGTTTTCACCTACTTCAGCGGCAGGTGAGGCAATCCTCAACAGATGTCATGGCAAATAACCTCAGGAAGAATTCCATACTTGCATTTGCATGTGACCAAGAAATAAACACACTATTTACCTTGGGTTTATTAGCCTGACATGGTCATTCATATTACATTTCCATTGAATTCCAAAGGCCTGGTGTGCCCTATGAACAATGTTAAATATATCCAATTGTTCCAAACTCCAAATCTTCTCTGCTCAAACTATTATTGCATAGTTAGCATTTGTCTTAGTATGAGACATTCTTAGGAACGGATTAAAGTTTTACCATGGGAGGCTGAACATCCGGAACAACTTTGGATGAAATCACTTTCCCCCTATGGTGCCCACCTCGAGTCACCGCATGAACCTCAGACAATTCAACAATCCAAATGCTCGTCTCGTTCGACCTCTTGTTGTACACAATGAGTCTTGCTTGCCTCGGAGGAAGCTTGCTAGGTATCACGGGTCCGCCTTTTGTTCTGGGAAGCAATGATGGCTGAAAAGGAGGGAAGAAGTATGCATCCGCCAGGGCAACAACCTGCTTATCCGGTTCCAGCAAAACCACCTCGACAAACCGCATGCTGTCTCGCACCTGATAATAGAGATACGAATCAGCATCTTTCTTCCACGAGAAAACACGGGCAAAGGATCAAACATCGAGACAAACTTCTAGCTAAATGACTGGAGGTGTAAACTAAGTACCTCCGGTGTTGCGCCCGCAGCCCTGACAGTGGCCACCGCCACCGAGATCTCGGCAGCAGATAAAGGATCCAACGGGTGACTTGTCTGAGGCTTCACCATGACTGGGATTCCTATCCAAGCCAAGCAAACACATCTGATTACTACTAAAGCTGAACCCTCCACACAGGTTCTGAGCTTAGCAGAAGGATGGCATGATCCCAGATAAATATATATTCAACAATAGTATAGATCAGACAGAACAGAAAATGAACACCCTTAGTCACCCGCATTAGATGACTTTTTGTGTTCTAAAGATAAAACCTGGAAAACGAATTACCTAAACGAGAAAACCTCAGGATCTTGGTGTCAAGAAATTCATTCCTAATTTAAACAAAAAAGAACAAAATTCAAAGAAGCGGACTAGAATAGTTCAACATTTGGGACCCGGAAGTCAGAGTTTGCTCGATGGGTGATGCTCAATTAATCGTCTCAATGGGGATGCCATATTGTCACAAGTACTATAAAACGGAGAAGAACACAGACACACAAAAAAGCAACCTTTACCAAACTTCCTTTTCCACAACCCAATCATTGATCAGAGATAAAGCCAAAGCATTATCACCACGGTAATATACCCCAATAAAATTTGTACATACCTGCACATACACTTACACGTCGCTCAGAGAAAAAGAAAAAAGAAAACCACGTGAGCGAACCTTTGTTAGCCGGAGTTTTTGCAGGCGAATCGGGGAGAGGCTCCACGGGACGGACCAAGGCAGCACCACCGCTGGAGGCAGCTCTCTTACTGGTCAGATCCTCGGTCGGATCGCCCGCGGGCACGGCCCAGTCGTGGACCAGCACTTCTTCGTCGGCCTTCCGGAGCACGGACGCCGCGACCGGCGGGGGCGACGGTTTTGCACTCCCGACGCAGCAAGGCGCCGCCTTTTCCTGAGTTGTGGCCATTGCAATGGGTTCGCTACCTCACCGTATCCACCGCAGTACTTATCGCAGTAGTACTCTGCTGACATACAGCAATGCCTCCGATCAGACCACACACACAGTCAGCGCGCGCACAGACACACGCGCAAGAACCCACGATAGCTCCCTCTCTTTCCCTTCCCCTTTCACATTCCCCTGGAAAATGATCGCCTCGAGAGAAAAGGGGAAGGTGGGCCTCCGAGACGAAATCTGTAGAAATGGGTGGTTCTCAAAGCTGGGACGGATCGTATGTGTGGGAGGGTGAATTTATAGAAAGTGGTGGGAGGGCTCTCGTCTCTGTCGATTCAAAAGAAGAAGACAAAGGGAGGTGTGGGGTGTGTGGGATGATAGGCGGAGCCAATTGTCAGAGACGCAAGTGTGGCGATCAAAAATGGGAAAAGGAGAAGGGTGAAAATGGGAAAAGGAACAGCCTTTCTTGAAGTCAGACTCGGACAGTAGTTTCTGTCGTACCGGTCACAGGACTTATGTCTAATGACGAGGGATTAGTCGACTTCCATTCGTCCTAATCCTTCCCTTTGATTTCTTCTTTCGACATTGTTGACTATGAGTCATCCAAATAAATTCCCGGCCTTTTTGTTTGCCCTCGCCAAAAATATTTTTCCCCGAAATCTAAAATATTATTCTAAGTTTAAAAATTGTATAAGAATTTTATTGTGAAATTATCACGATTTTGGATATAGAATAAGTCGAAATGCAAAATTTAAGTTAGGTGAATAGTAACGAAAAAATTGTCCAAAAAATCTTAAACCTATTGCACTAGCACTTTTGTAAATTTGGTCCTAAACCTTTTAATTTTTTCAATTGAATCATAAACTTTTTCATATTTTTTCAATTGAGTCGTCTAATCAATTTTGACTGGAAATCGCTGACGTGGACGTCGACTGTTGTATGTTTACTGTCTGCACTGGCATTGACAAATTTTAATAATATTTTAAAATTTTATTTGATTTTTTATTACTTTTTTATTTTTCCTTTTTTTCTTTTTTTTTTAAATTAGATTATAAAAAAAGTAAATTTTTGTTTAAAAAAACAAAGCTGAAAAAAAAAAAAAAAAAAGCCAAGCCCACTAGTGGAGGTCGACGGCCCTGGGTGAGGCTGCACGCCCTAGGCTAGGGCCGGTGACCCTCCCCAAGCCCAAGCGAGGGCACCCAGATCTAGGCTATGGTCATTGGCCCCATAAGGGGACCGATTCGATTTAGGGCTTTTTAAACAAATTTTCCAAAAGTAACAACATATTCAAAATATTGTAGGGGCGAGCAATTGGGCCGTTTCACAAGGGGGTCAATCTAGTTACCAGTTCCAAAATTTAAGTTGGTTCCCGATACTTGGAACAGCATGCAAATAAATTGTATGCCGTATCTATTGAGAGATACCTATTAACCCCGCAAAATCATAAGAAACATCATTGTCAAAAGCCAAGCAATTGAAAATGATTAAGTGGAAGTGAAAAATGGAAAGTATTGCGAAAAATACGAGCATTGTTTCCTCACGAAATTGCCTCCGTTTTTCATAGGGTTGAGCAAGACGGACCCAATCGAACTAGAAATCGCTTGAACCTTCAATCGGGGTAGGCGTCAATATCATTGGTTGGAGACATGCGGTTGCTATGATGCGGACGGCCGATGTAATTTCAGGAGTCAGAAAAGGACATGAATTGTAAACGCATCTTCGTCCCTAAACCTTTAGCCTCACATCAGTAGACAGAAACACTTCTAAATGAATTCCAAAGTCAAACATTGGCCTTTACGACGAACGATGCAAGAAAGGGAAATGTCCATATGCTCTTGAACAATCGAGTCTTGAAGTCATTGCGTGTACGAGATTGACCACATACAAATGTTGGGTCCGGTCGGGTCGGGTCTCGTGGATGCTTCGTAGAAATTGATGCTGAATGTGCAGAGAGAGGATTGAGCAACTCCAAGCAAAAAAATTAGGTGTCGCGTCAACGAAGTTGTGCTGTCGATTTCAGGCCAATTTCACTTGGCAAAGCTGGGGAGACCCGCAGAAATTCACAGCCATAACAAGACGGTCGGACTTCAGTACTTTGCATTGGCGATTTCCACAGCCATCGCCATCAGCTGTGAATTAATGTGTGGTACAGTGTTGCTCCGTCAAATCCGGAAATTGTGAAGAAAATTTCGTGAAGGCGACACTTCCCCAGGAACATCTTTCTTCGCTAAAGTCGCTCTCCGATCATGGCTCACTTGCACTCGCACAGCTTTAAGATGTGTCCGTTGAGTTAGAGAGGGAAAATTACCAAAAAAAAATCTAAAATTTATTACATTTATGCCAATTCAATTATAAATCTTTCAATGTAACCAATATAGTCATAAACCTTTTGATAATTTGCCTATTTAATCCTTTCGGCTAGTTTTGGATGGAAATTGCTACGGCCGGTGCCAACGTAGACAAATTTTCATAAATTTTTTAAATTTCAAAAAAAAATCTGAATTTTTTAAATATTTTTTAAGGAAAATTTCAAATAAGGGCATAAACTGGATCGTGTTTCAAATAAGGGCATGAAGTGGCCATAGCTGTTTCAAAGAAGGGCCGGACCTCGCCGGCCGGCTAAATATTCTGGCTTGTCAAGGGTATTTTCGCCCAAAGATAATTTTAACCTAAATTTTAGTTAAAGTAGATTAAAAATTTAAAAATTTTAAAAAAATTAAAAATTTAAAAAAATTTAAAAAGAGAAAAAATAGAGGCACCGCCCCCACCGGCAATGGGGCGGAGGGCCTGGGTTTGTCTTTATTATGATTTTTTTATATATATTCTTAACCTAAATTAATTAATATTTTGTGTAAAAATTAGGATTCTGATCAAAACGACATTGCTTTAGAGCTTTAGTTAACTTGCAAGCCCTCGCGGGCCGCTAGCGAGGGTCGCCTTGCATAGGTCATCGCTGGCCATTGGCGAGGCCGGCCCTGGCCCATGGCTTTTGAGGGCGGCCTCACCCGACCCTCTCTGGGTGTCACTGGTGGCCGGTTATTGCTTGAGATAGGCCATCGCGAAAAGGAAATAAAAAAACAGAACAAGGAGAAAAAGAAAGTAAAAAAGAAAAGAAATAAGAAATAAAAATAATAATGGAAGAAAATGCCATTGACCAGCCGGTGAGGTCAAGCTCTTTTTTGAGATTGGCATGGTTACTTCAGGCTCTTATTTGAAATAAAGTCTACTTTAAGTCCTTATTTAGAATTTGAGGGCATTTCAGGCTCTTATTTGAAACAATTTTTTCTTCACGCCATTACTTGAAATTTTATTTGATTTTTTCTCTCTTTCTTTCTTTTTATCCTACAAAGTCCGGCGAGGGTCGCTGGCCTTCACACAGTGGCCAACTGTCGCCCTTGCCGGGCTTAGAAAGGAAAAAAAGGAAAACATCAACATCATCAACATCAACATCACATTTATCCCAAACTAGTTGGAGTCGGCGGTCGATGAACCCAAAAAATAATTATATATATATAAAGCGAAAAAGGACTAAAAAGAACAGTCTAGAACATAGGGGATCTGCCTCTCCACAATGCTATACGGAGCTGAATGATGGCCAGCACAGAAGCAACATGAGCATAAAATGGGAGTAGCGGAAATGAGGATGTTGAGGTGGATGTTGTTGGGAATGGCGTACCAATTCCAGAATAATAATCCAAGCAAACAATCCACACTAGCAGAATGTAATAATAAAAGAACAGAATCAGAAGAACACACCAGAGAATTTGTTATCGAAGTTCACCCAAACTTGGGCTACATCTTCGCGCAGAGGCACTCTGCAAATCCACTAGTTTTCGAGAAAAGTGGGAATACAATTGATGATCTTCTCACAAGATCGGGACACAAAGAGATTGAGAACACTCAAGAATGCCGTCATGGCTCTCTTTTTCTTTTTCAATATATTAGCTACTTTGTGCTTCTCTCTCTCTCTTTTTCTTGACGGCTACTACCTATATATCCCCAATATATGAGGTATAGCTTTTTGACCTAGAAGCAAAAAAAAAAAAAGAGAGGAGAAAAGACAAAAAAAAGCCCTTAAAATAATACTTTTGGCTTCACACGCCAACAATCTCCCACTTGAAGACAAATATATCTTATGCACCAAGCAACTTTGCATCCATCCTCTTCAAAAACTAGTAATTGGAACTTGTGTCTCTGCGTTTACTTCTCCCACGGTTCTCCACTGCTAGTGCCGTCGAAGATGTAGATGCCGAAAATTTATCTCTACCTGAGACTTTCCTTCGCATCTCTTCATCCATGATACTGCTCACAGCATCATCCAAACTCAAATGATCCTTCATGGTGCTCGAAATTCCCTGCATCGTAGCGTTGTAGCTTTCCAGAATGGAACATAAAAATAGTAAAGCTTGCAGTTTCATATCCAGATTTATGCCTACGGATTCCAATTGACCTGTGACCTGCGTAAAACTGTTAATATGCCCTGCAACAGAACCTCTGTCAGATAATTTCATATTAACCAACTTCTTTAGCAAAAATATCTGATTTGATGTGGACGGCTTTTCATAAATATTCGTTAGAATATCTATGGCTTCTTTTGCAGTCTTTGCTTTCGCGATGTGGTACCCTGTCTTTTTCGTCTGCCCTAGACGAATCGCACCTAACGCCTTTCGATCAAGAATTTTCCATCCCGATTCTACTGTCGGATCCACTTTCGCGAGTTTGGGTTTCCAACCCTCAAGTGGCGCATAGAGCTTTCTGATAAAGAAAGTCCTCTATTTGGAGTTTCCACCATCCGAAATCTTGCCCATCGAACTTATCGATTCTGATTTTATCTTCTGCCATACCGTTTGCTTTCAATTGAACGTCACCGAAAAACCCTCGATGTTCTCGATTAGCCAACCCAGGCTCTGATACTATTTGATGGGAGTGCGCAGCAGAAGTCTGATACCTTCGCCCGGGGAGATCACTAAAAGGGAGCCCAAATCCGAGCCTGTTAATATATCCAGTCAAACCCACATTCACTAAAAAACTTAAACTAATGAGTTATGGGCCAACATGGATATATTAACTGCTCTACACCACTTCGATTCTCCGTTGTGGGATTTCTTTAACACAACTCATTCACACATGCATCCTAACAATCCGATGGTTGGTGTCCGATGCGGTTATCGAGCAAGCCCAAAGGTAGACTTCATGGTTATGAAGTTGGGCTTTGATAGAGATTCAACTTGAGATAAGTTGATGCGGAAGGATACTTGAAATAAGGGGGAGCGGATCTAATACTGAGCTCACACGTGAGGGGGAGATTGTTAGGATGCATGTGTGAGTGAGTTGTGTTAAAGAAATCCCACATCAGAGAATCGAAGTAGTGTAGAGTAGTTAATATATCCATGTTGGCCCATAACTCATTAGCTTAAGTTTTTGAGTGAAGGTGGGTTTGACTGGATATGTTAACAGGCTTGGATTTGGGCTCCCTTTTAGTGATATCCCCGGGCGAAGGTATCAGACTTCTGCTGTGCACTCCCATCAGATGTGTGGTCATACAAGGATGGATAAGATACGAAATGAAAATATTCGACGAAAAGTTAGAGTAGTATCGGTGGCAGAAAAGATGAGAGAACATAGATTGAGATGGTTTGGGCATATTCTTCGAAGAGCAATCAAAATTTAAGCCCTTGTCAGGCTTAGAAGGGAAAAAAAAGGAAAAAAAAGGAAAAAATATAAACAATTCAATTTTTTTTTAAGTAGTATAAATTTTTTTCATATCAACGCCGGTTGTGCCACGTAAGATGGCTGGTTTCCATGTTAGTGATATTCAATCAAAATTGACCGAAAAAACTAAATTGACAAATTGTTAAAAGGTTTAGGACTAGAATGACCAAATTGAAAGGTCTATGACTGAATTGACCCAAATGCAATAAGTTATTGATTTTTTTGTTAATTTCCCTTAGTTGGCGATTGCGTGCAAAACTTATATTCACAACCCTGGGCATGAACTATTTGGGGTCAAAGACAAACTTGATGCTCGGTATGTAGAAATTGCATAGAATTTGTGTTAATTTTCGTTTGAGCAACACGTGGTTCTACGTAAGTTAGGGAAAATTGTCCAAAAAGTCATAAACCTATTGTATAACAACAAATTCAATCCTAAAATTTTTAATTTGTCCAATTTAATCCCATTTGAAGATTACATCATGTCATCCTTTCGGCGAATTTTGGTAGCAATCAATGATGTGGCAGTCCAATCAGGGCCTGTTATGCTATGTGGCATGACCAACACTAATGTGAACAATTTTTTTAAATTTTTCTGAGCTTTTTCGCTTGTTTCTTCCTCCATTAGTCGTCAGGGCCTTGAAGATGGCCAGCGGAGGTCCACATCAGAGATTTATGCCCAAAATTAGCTGTGGGGACTACATTAATAAATTTTCAAAAGGTTTATGGCTAAATTGACCATATCGAAAAGTTTAGCACCGAATTGGCTGCCGTACAATATGTTTAGAACTTTTTGGACAATTAACTCTATGAATTTTGCCATGTTCTCCGTCTTCCCTCCAATCAGTTTAGTTTGGATGTAAATAATGTTCATAACTTGTAACTCACCGATCAAAGGCCTATATAATTAGTCAGGTTTGGCAATCAACATGTATCCTACTCACTGGTCTTATCACATGGAATATGATTTGGCCGTGTGTTTACAGGACTTGACCCCAAGGCATTGCCATTTCAGCATCTCCCCATTCAATGATAAGTAGCATATCGAATCGAGATGGGGCTTGGAAACCCTAGCTTGTTGTCCGTTTCCTCGCAAGTCCACATTGCCCAAATGACGGTGGAGGTGGAGGTGGAGCCATGCAACGCAATGCATGCACGGGTGGCGAGACTTGATTATTTCCTTGGAGAGACAAAACCAAAATAAATCGCACGTCACTCGGTCAATTACATTGCACTTCCAAGAAGATGAGAACAGCCCCCCCTTACCTACTCCCATCGCACTCTTACATTGTAGGCTGATCGGTTTGAAATTTCACGTGTCGATCGCATCCAAACCTATCGATAACGACGCGGTCCCAATCATTCTCATATCTCCCGGTACTGTTCCTTTGAACTTGTTAGACGTGTCCTCGTGCACAAGAGCACGGACAGGCGATCCTTCGAGAGGACTGAAATACAACTATACCCGGATCAATTTTTCGTGACGGCATGAGTCACCATTTGTTTGTATTAGGGAAAGGGAAGATGTTACAAATTATCAGAGTTGGCTGATGTCTCTATCCAAGAAGTTAATTAGCAACTTGCCGGTGCTACGGCCATGGACAGAGGTTACGGCTCTCTTTGCGTTTGGAATCACCCAAACTCACCTGTTGGGCTAGGCTCGGTACCGTCAACTCCGGTTTTAATAGAAAATTTCCCGGGATTTGATTATCATCTGGACGGTGGGGAACAATCTAGCAGATCGATGCGGAACGGAGAAGGGCATCTTTGACTCTGAAAATGACTCTTGTCCACATAATGCCTTGGTCGCATTTGATGGGAATTTTTTTTTTTAAAATCTCAAACTTATTGCACTTGTGTTAATTTAGTCATAAATCTTTTAATTGTCCCAATTAAATCCTAAACATTTTTATATTTTGTCAATTGAGTCCATCCAGCCAATAAAAGGATTTATTGACTGCCCTCGCCAGTCACGGTAAAAAGAAAGAAAAGAAAAGAAGGAAAAGAGAACAAAAGGATTCAAAATGTTTTTATAAATTTGAAAAAAAAAATATCCACGTCAGCGTCACCCGTGCCACGTAGGGCGGCTGGCGTCAGTGTTAGCGATTTCTAGCCAAAATTGGCCAAATGGACTCAATTGGCAAAACATGAAAAGGTTTAAGACTCAATTAAGCATAATTAAAAGGTTTATGACTAAATTGAACAAAAATGCAATAGATTTTGAATTTGTTTTTGGTAATTTTCCCCACATATGATATAGATGAGTCACAAGAGGAAGTTAAGCTTGAGAAGGCAAGTTTGGGCATAGTGTTGGTATACGTGGATGATCTTATCATTACTGGAGATGACGACCAGGAAATTTGACGGATAAAGGAAAATCTATCAATAATGCACGAAGTCAATGATTCGAGAGTTAACTAAATCGTGTTACTCATTTTGAGTTAATATATGTGCCAGACTTGTTTATGGCCAAATGCTGCTGGCAAGTAAGACTCTCTAAGGGCATATATGGCAACCATTCTGATTCTTTGATTCTGTTCCCTAGAACAAAAAAAGGATGAGAATTAAGTTTGGTAACGTAAATGATTCTGATTCTGATTCTGTTCCCGGGAACAGTTTTGGAGCAAAAACAAAAATAAAAAAAAAGTTGGTCCTGGAAAAAAGAATCACTTTTGAGAATCGCAAAACACAATGAAGTCCCAAATCTCTCACTTTTCCCTTTCTGTTCTCTCATCACTTTTCCCTGGACCTAAAACAGAGTGAAGTCTCATTTTTAAAGAAAAATACTTAAGATAATAAAAAATATAAAAAAATTGAAAAAAATTGGATTTTTTTTTAAAATCACAAAAATTTCAGAAAATTAATAGAAATAGAAGAAGCTTAGATTAGGCTAGTTTGACATCATTTTCATAAATTTGGGTATAGATTCTCTAGATTTCATAGATTTTTTTCGTTTTTAGGAAAATCACAAACACCTTGGAAATTAAACCCGAACCACATTTCTCTAAGTCCTTAGGGCTTCATTAGGGTTTTATGATGCGATTTATCAATGCCATGATTCCTTGATTGCGCACTTGATTTCATTGATTGTGATTTACCTAAGTTTAGGTACTTTAGACTTAGTCTAGTTTTAGAAAATTTGAAAAGAGACAAAAACAACATGTTTGAACACTTAGCATTGGCTTAGCTCATAGGTTTAAAAATGAATTGAAAATTTGCACGAAACACGTTTAGAAAACGCTCAACTTCGGTGTTGAAAAGGCGTCGATGGAAACACCGACGTAATCAAGTTCTCGGACCCTATCTGGTTGCGTAGAATCGAACGGTTTCTCTCGACCGTTCGATAATATTTTCAATCTACCTTCCTCAAAGACTGGTGGCGACTCCATTTGCATATACACATACACATGCCACCGATCACACGAAGATCGAATTTGATATTCCTTCGTTGTGATTTGGTATAGACCACGGAGGGCCCGAGCTAATATGAAATCACACACTTACCCAACACGGTCTCTCCTTTTTTAAGCTTTAAATGACTCGTTATGACACTGCAATTAGACGGAATAGCACGAAAAAATGTTGCACAATATGCAATATGTTATGAGAATCAATATGAATTAATCTTCAATTAATTCGAAATATATGATGAAATTTCATAAAGTAATTACGTAATTATATGACTTAAATAACATAAATTGGGAAGAGAAATTATTTCAGGGAACAAAAATTTTGTGCAGTTACCAAATGCGTTTCTATTCCAGGAACAAAAATTTTGTGCAATTATCAAACATGTTCTGATTCTCTAAAACTCATCTAGATAACAGAATAAGAAAAAATCATTCTAATCAGAAAAAGTTTTTAGGATCAAAATGATTGTCATGGGCCCTAAAAGTCTATAAAAACACACACACACACACACACATAACTGGCCTAAATAGAATGACAAGCCAATACACAACTATAACGAGGCTTCTTTCGTTTGGGTTGGAAATGGATTGGGCATTTGCATCTTGTCGATGTAGGCCTTCAAGTGGCCCAGACATAACGAGGAGGTTCATCAGTTCAACAAAATTTCCTTCTAGTTTCTTCATGTGGTTGTTCCTTAAAGCCCACAAAACCCTAGAGACGAGAAGTAAAAGCGAGTGTTCTGGCCCAACAAGTGTCGGGTCACATCTACACGGGGGTCGGTCGAGAGTTGACTTTCAATTGTGATTGCTGTCTGAACGCCGTTTCTTACTACGAGTAGAGATTGTGTGAGTCCGGTGTGTTCTTCCTTTCTCTCGCGTTCGACGTGGTTTCGGGCAGAATGTGTGAACCCGATGACGTAACAGAGCCCCCCCTCCCCCCCTCCTTTATAAAACCCGTGTTTGTAATCACCTAATCAAATGATTGGATGATGAAGTCATAAGCACTAAATTTCGCTCATCTCGACTCCTTTCCCTTCGTCGAGTAGTTGCAGGCTTGATCCAGTAACCAACACCAGAAAAGCTACCAAATAAAATGAAGTCTAGCTAATCACATCTCGTTTCTCCAACTCGTCATGATCAGGCCGACAAAAAGAGAGATAGAGAAAGGGAATCCGTCGATTGAGAAACGGAAGAGGAGGAAGAGGACAAAAAAACAATGGTCATTTGGACATCAATAATAAAGAAAAAGCAGCTCATGGGCAGCCGAAGAGAAGACATCACCGCCCTTGTCACAGCTCGGGCAGTAGTGTACGATAAGATCTCCGAAAGCGACACGCCCAAGTTGAAGCATAGCTGAACTCTCTCCCTGACGTTTGACACGACTCTTCTGTCTAAAATTAGAATCCTTGACAGCTACCATTCTAGGGAAAGTACAAAGTTGGCTGACTGAGCTGCTGAGTTGACGGTTAGTTTTGAAACCAGAAGAACATGCCCCCTCTTCAGTCAATCTCATCAACCAGACCAGAGAGGTTCCGAGAAAAGGACAAGGCGCCAACATCCAAGAAAATGGCATTGGGTTTGTCTGTATATTGGTGAGAATAATGTAGGGTGGCCACGGTTCTGGAATCGCCGGTTCGGTTCATGAAAATCGGGAACCGGAATCGGAACCGAAACCGGCGGTTTGGATTTTTTTTATGCCCTTTTTTTTCACGGTTCGCCGGTTCGGAACCGGCGATTCCGGGCCGGTTCATGATTTGGGAGAACCGGAACCGGGCCCGTATGTCACGGGCCGGTTCCGGTTTTGATCATGGCCGGTTCTGGGCCCGAACCGGCCCGTGGCCACCACTAGAATCATCCATGCACACTCCACAAGATAGCACGTGGACGAGGTTAGAAAACAGGGCAAAAAAAGATACAGGAGAGGGCCAAAGATCTCGTGGCGTCCTAATCCTAGGGATTGATCAGTACGTAATGCCTCGCTTGTACTCTTGCTCTGGCCCTCTGCGGATTTAACTGCACCCTTTGTTGTCTTGTTGCCCTCGAGCGGCGTGGCGAAAGGGAGGCTCTCTCGATTGCCATGATCATCTCGAACTTATTCCTCTTCACCGTTCTGAACTCTTCTCAAACCAGAATCATCTTTGAAGCTGGTAAAGAATCTCAATCCGAGGCCGTATAGTATAATTATGCATGCGCTGTACTTCTAGTGAAAAGGGCATGCTCATTCTTATCTTATCATGCCTTGCCCGTTCTAGTGTTTTGGAAAGCCGACGATTCACATGTCGTGTCGTGTGCATGACTTGTTTAAATTACCGACCGCGACTTGTGACCTTTCGCGTATTAGATTAAGAAACTCTTTCTCTTCTATGCGACCTTCCATATAGGCGCACGGACCGAGCGATTATCCTTTCTTCTTTTCCTTACCTTTTTTCCCAAAAAAAAATACGAGTGGATGTGATTTTTCGTAGAACCATCAAACAATGATTGACGTATTTTATTCTCTCAGGGTGAGGAAGATGGACCGTGGCTTCGTCTAGCTGTAACGTTGCGTTTGGCTCTCGTGTTGATTTCCATCCTCGGGTTTTGTTCTTGTCTTGAAAGCTTGTACATTGCTTTTTGTCCGTCGCCATTGCTCATAATATAGTTGGGTTCCTGTTGCACATTGACGTACTGGTGGAGATTTGAGCGACTCTTGGGGCATTTTCTTGCCATGGTTTCTACTTGCTATACTTGCTATAGCAGTACTCTCTCAAACCTTCATGTAAGTTGCGTTTATCAACCTTATGTACTGACTCAAGATTGTCGCGTTTAGATATACGCGAATTACAGTTTCATAAAGTAGAAAAATTGACGCACCTTGTTTCGGATTCATCGTTCTTGATGCGGAATAGCGACGATCCGATGCTCAAAAGCTTCTCTTGTAGAACCCCTTTAGATACTGGCTTCAATGAGACGGCCCTTCACGTATACGACTCTTTATGTGAGGTTATGTGGACATTAGGGTTTACAAGAGGGATTTAAGCTCTATTTATAAAGTCTTTAACCTATCCCCTTATTATGGATAAGGTTTGACTCGGTCCACACTATCCAATTTCATATTAGACTAATTAGGAAGCCGTATATCTCTTTCTTTATTAGACCAATTAATAATTGCAATAATAATTAATAAAGCCCACATAATATATATTCTAACATTCTCCCACTTGGGCTATATTAATTAAAATTGCACTGTATACGCGCATCTTTATATTGGTCTAGAGATAATCCTTAATAGTCAATTTGATCCCATAAAGTCTCAAACACCGAATCATGCCAGTAACTGCATCAAAAGACACGGAGCCATCCATGGTCACAAGTGCTCTTAACTTTACTGATATTGATTTAATATGGTAGTGTGGCAAACGGATAACACATCAAATAATAGAGAAAACTTTATGTATTATCCTCCTTGTCAGTCACCATTCTCTTACTTTAAGTGTCACAAAACTTGATGTGTCACAAGAGAATATCCTTATGGTTCCAACGAACCCATATATGTCTTACCTTTATAGTTAACTGTGCTTTATGTGTAATAAGACATATGTATATGGCTAAAAAATAAATACCCCAGCCATTACTCAAAGTTTACACAATACCTTGAGATTTTAAACAGATATGTATTTAATAAGAAAATAAAACATTCATAAACACTTCATTGAATGTAAAAGAGTCAATACATATCAAAACTGTTACTAAATGTAACATAATACGGATATAAACTTTATTAGAGAAAAAAATAAAGAGCTCCCAGTAAACAATAGCATCCCATGATGCTTCTAAACCCATGTTAATGACATGTCGTTCAAATATACAAGGGCGTAGACCTTTAGTCAGTGGATCAGCAATCATATCATATGTAGAAATATGCTCTACTGCAACGTCACCATTATGTACGGATTCCTTTGAGGTCAAAAACTTGACCTTCATATGCTTAGACCCCTTGAGATCCTATTGTTGTTAATGAACAATACTGCAGAGTTATTGTCACAATATAACTATATGGGTCTATCGACAAAATTAAATACGGTCAACTCCCTAATGAGATTCCAGAGCCAAATAGCCTGAGTAGCAGCCGAAAAGCATGCTATAAACTCCGCTTGCATGGTAGAGGATGACATCGTTTTCTATTTCTTACTTTTCCATGATACTGCACCACCTGCTAGTATAAAAATGTACCCAGTTGTTGACTTCTTGTCATCCTGACAACCAGCATAGTCTGAATCTAAATACTCTACTAGTTGCAGGTTTTGAACATATCTATAAATCAGCATATAGTCTATAGTCCTTTTAAGTACCTCAAAACCTCCTTGGCAGCAACCTAGTGATCGTGTCTTGGATTTGATTGATATCTGCCTAGAAGTCCTGTTGCAAAAGCAATGTCTGGCCTAGTACAAACTTGAGCATACATGATACTATCAAGTGCACTAGCATAAGGTACATTCTTCATCTGTGCTTTCTCAATATCTGAATGAGGACATTGTAAAAGACTCAATTTATCACCTTTGCAGACAGGAGTAATTCCTAGTTTACATTGTTGCATATTGAATTTTTCCAAAATACGATCAATATATGTCCTCTGAGATAAGCCCAAAATGTGGCGAGAATGATCCCTATGGATTTCAATGCCAAGGACAAAAGACGCCTCACTAAGGTCCTTCATATCAAAATTCTGTGACAACATTCGCTTTGTCTCATGCAGTAATTCAATATCACTACTAGCAAGCAAGATGTCGTCAACATAAAGAACGAGAAAAATAAATTTCCTCCCATTGACCTTGCAATAAATACACTGATTCAGTTTGTTCTCAATAAACCCAAAAGAAGTAACAACACTATGAAACTTTAAGTGCCACTGTTTAGAAGCTTGTTTCAAACCTTGGATAGACTTTTTCAATATACAAACCAGATTACCTATATCATCTGCTGCAAAACCTTTAGGTTGTACCATATAGACTTCTTCATCCAAGTCTCTATTCAGAAAAGCAATTTTAACATCCATCTGATGAAGCTCCATATCAAAATGAGCTATTAAAGCCATTATTACTCTAAAAAAGTCTTTCGAAGAGATTGGAGAAAAAGTTGCCTCGTAGTCTACTCCTTCTCTCTGAGTGAATCCATTGGCTACTAGTCTAGCTTTAAATTTCTCAATCTTTCCTTTGGAGTCCCTCTTAGTCTTATATACCCATTTACAACCGATGGGCTTATAACCTTCAGACAATTCAACTAGCTCCCAAACATCATTATGTTTCATAGACTGCATCTAATCTTTCATCGCATCTAACCATAAATCAGATTGAGAACAAGAACAGCTTCTGCATAAGTTACCGGATCAACAACAAAGCCGATATCATAATCCTGCTCTCCTAAATAAACTATATAATCTGGTGGTCTAGTTGATCGTCTCTGCCTAACAGATCTCCTTAAAGGAGCATCTTCAACCTTATTCTGTTCCTGAGAGGCTTGAGGAACTTCATCAGGAATTGTTTCAATAACAAGTTCCTAAACCTCAAAAGACTCAGTTTGTGGTGTAGGGATCTCCACAATTATCTATATAGGAAGAGAAAACGACATAGAAGTACCCACCGTACTGTTATCCTAAATAATCTGTGAGCAATCACCCTTTTCGGCCACTTCTAGCTTCAGAAACTTCGTTGTCTCTGATTCCACAATTCTTGTTACTCCAATGGGATTACAAAATCGATATCCGTTCGAATGATCTGGATAAGACACGAAATAACACCGAGTGGTTCTAAAGTCTAACTTACTCAAAGTTGGATTATACAATCTTACTTCTGCAGGGCATCCCCAAACCTTCAGATGACTTAAGCTAAGTTTATGTCCAGTCCATAATTCAGAAAGAGTAAGTGACGCAAATTTCGTAGAAACACGATTTAAAATACAAAGCGCCGTTTTCAAAGCTTCACCCTACAGAAATCCAGGTAAATTAGTTTTGCTAATCATACTCCTCACCATATCCATAATGGTGCAATTACGCCTTTCAGCTACACAGTTCTGTTCAGGACTACCGGGCATAGTAAACTGAGCCACAATCCCAGAATCATCTAAGTGTTTAGCGAATGGCCCTTTGAGTTGTCCAGCATCTCCATGTAGACCATAATACTTACCTCCGCGGTCAGATCTGACAATTTTTATGATTTTTCCCAGCTGTTTCTCTACTTCAGTCCAAAAAATCTTGAACTTATCAAGAGATTCAGACTTTTCCTTAATCAAGTATAGATAACCATAACGGGAATAATAATCAATAAATGTGATGAAATAAAAATTTCTACACAACGTTCCTGTATAGGGTCCACTTATATCTGTATGAATGATCTCTAACAAGTAAGAACTACGGACTATAGTTTCTTCTTTATTTTAGTCATCTTACTTCTACAGTAGTCTACGCATATGTCTAGGTCACTTTTAAGAGTGGGTAGAATGTCTGTCTTTATCAGTCTTTCCACTCTTTCCTTAGAGATGTGACCTAGACGTTTATGCCATAATGCGTAAGATTGTTCCTTAGGTAGAGGTTTTTTGGAAATAACTTTTTTAGCTATATAAGCGACATATATTTCGTTGGGAGACAAACATAATCTATAAAATCCATTGGACATAGTGCAATACCCAACTTTATTTGAATTAAAAGAAATAGAAATTGCATTGTTTGAAATCTCAAAAGAGTAACCACACATGTCCAAACTTGAAACGGAAATTAACTTTCATCTAAAAGAAGGTACATAAAATGTATTCCTCAACATCAAATTAAAACCAGAGTCTAAAATTAAAATAACATCTCCCACGAACTCGGCGTCAGCTTTATTGTTGTTTTCTACGGTGAGCTT
This sequence comes from Lenwebbia sp. NSW1173648, assembly GCA_029784005.1. Taxonomy (NCBI): domain Eukaryota; kingdom Viridiplantae; phylum Streptophyta; class Magnoliopsida; order Myrtales; family Myrtaceae; genus Lenwebbia; species Lenwebbia sp. NSW1173648. Next base: position 8,884,953 of record JARCGZ010000011.1, read on the forward strand.
TGATTCTTCCTTATTTGGCTTCCTCTGATTTATGAATCCTTGTATGGTAAATGCAACATGATTAGTTGCACCGCTATCTAGCCACCGCGAACTTAGCCACCACGAACAAGATGAGGCTTCTGATAGATTAGATTCACAAACCAATTCCAAAGAATCATTACCTTTAGGCTCACGTTTAGACAATCAATTTTTATATTTAACGCAGTCTTTCTTTACGTGTCCTCCCTTTCTGCAGAAGAAACAGACACCATCCTTACCATTATTACCGTCCTATTTAAAGGTCGATTTCTTTGGACCCAATTTGTCAGAAGGACCAGCGGATGAATGAGTTCCTTTATGAGTACGATTTTTGTGCACCTTACTCTTCTTAACACCGGAACTTGAAGCAGCATACATAGCAATGTGCGCTTTACCTTTCTTCGGCTTTATCTCCTCTGACACCACCCTTGCAATCAAGTCATTGATTGACCATGTCTGATATGCGATATTATAATGTGTTTGAATAATACCAAATTCGGGTGGAAGAGAGTTAAGTGCAAGATACACAATACAAGCATCAGGAATATTAACATCAAGCGCCTTGAGCTTTGCTTGCAGATTCACCATCCTTAGGACATAATCCATAACACCAGCAGAACCATCATACTTCAAGCTGAACAACCCTGATAAATGTGTCCCAATTTCAGCATTAGGAGAGTCGCGATTCCTTGCGACCAAAGCCTCCATCATTTGCCTAGCAGTGATGTCAACTGTGAAATCACTTCTAAGATATTCCTATATGGATCGCTTCATAGACAGTAAGCAAATCCTATTGCTCTTTTCCCAAGCAGCAAAGTGTGCTTTCTGGGCTTCTGTACTAGCCTCAGTGAGAGCTGTCGGTTTATCCTCATTAAGAGCAACATGAACATCTGCTAATTCCATACCAAACAGAAAATCTTCTCTCCACTTCTTAAAATTAGAACCAGTAAGAATCTCAATAGCTATGGAGTTGCCGTTCATAGAAAAGGTGACTGAAAAAAACAACAACAATCAATGTTTATAATTAGCATAATGTGAAATTTACCTTGAGAGTTACATACATCATCATATAATCACTTTTGGGCAGAAAACATGATATGCAGTTGTATACTCTCTACATTACAGCGATCATGAGAATTTATTTTAATCTTCGTTAAATCACCACCTTTGGGTGTATGAAAATACTTAGATTAGACAATTCTCAACCATATGCTGTACATGTATCCCTCCATGAAATAATACACAATTACCTCCTTTGGGAGTATAATCACGTATTAAAACAGGAGACATCCCAATACTTTATAAACCTTTATTTATTAAATCCAGGCAAGTGTGCCACTTTGGTGGCCACAACCCAATTGAATTTACTGAAAATGAGATATAAACCTTATATTTCACATTTACCGTATGCATGTAATTTTAGACTTAAGATTAGGGGCAATCATCCACAAAAAATTTACATGCCGTGCTAATTTACATTGATACACTCAACAATACATGTTAAACCATATACATGTAATTGATAAATTATGCTCCACATATCTGTATGTAGTACATACATGTGAGCTTGTACTTGTATTTCACAAAATCATAGAGAAACACATACGAGAAATACAAAAATACCCCAAGCAATACACGTATTTGGGGTTCCATAGGTACTTTTTATCCATAAAAGCATCAAACATGTAAAATATATATATACACACACACCACCTGGTAGAGCATAATGATACGAGCACACCCGTACCTGGAACTCTCCAATCGGAGCTGTCACGCCCCTTTACGCGCTGACACATGCGAAGCATATGTTTGATCCTCAGCCGGTCCTGAAAACCGATCCGACCGATTTTTCCAGTCCAACCGCTATCCCTTGACCGAATCGGCGAACTAGGTCATGCGATCCGGTCGGACCGGTCAACGACCGGTTCTACCGGAAGGCCCGAGTCAACAGTCAACCGATTCTGGTCGGGGTCACGGGTCGGGTTGGGTCGGGTCAGGTCTACCCGGACTGATGTGATGTCATGTGACGTCAGCTTGTAGGTGCTTCATAGATACGATAAACTTTTTCCGATCGAAAGCTCGCAGCGTAAGAGATGTCGAGAAATTTTCTTTAAATTTGAGTCTCTCACGCACATACACAAGAAACCCAAAAAAAAAACGCCAGTCAACGGTTGACTGCTCCAAACCTCCATACAATCTATATATATATGCTTGCATGAAAAGGAGCTCAGCGTTCGGATTCTTGAAGGACAAGTTTTCTTTTCTTTTCCCTCTTTATTTTCCTTCTTTTTGATGTTCTATTACTGACTTGAAGAAAAGACTTCAACATCAACACGTTCTGGGCTTCCTGACCACGCACAGCAGCCAACGACGACCTTGAACTCTTCGATCATCCATCGCTCATTAAGAGGAACGACGATCGAAATAAATAAATAAAAAATATTTCAAAAAATACTTAAAACGTGATTTTGAGATTTAAAACACGTAGGTTCTGATACCACATGTAAGCTGCGTTTATCAACCTTATGCAGCGACCCAAGATTGTCACATTTAGATATACGCGAATCACAGTTTCATAAAGTAGAAGAATTGACGCACCTTGTTTCGGATCCATCGTTTTTGATGCGGAATAGCGAATCACAGTTTCATAAAGTAGAAGAATTGACGCACCTTGTTTCGGATCCATCGTTTTTGATGCGGAATAACGACGATCCGATACTCAAAAGCTTCTCTTGTAGAACCCCTTTAGACACTGCTTCAATGAGACGGCCCCTCACCTATACGACTCTTTATGTGAGGTTATGTGGACATTAGAGTTTACAAGAGCTCTATTTATAAAGTCTTTAACATATCCCCTCATTATGGATAAGGTTTGACTCGGCTCACATTATCCAGTTCCATATTAGACTAATTAGAAAACTGTATATCTCTTTCTTTATTAGACCAATTAATAATTACAATAATAATTAATAAAGCCCACATAATATATATTCTAACACTTCATTCTTCTCCCACTTGAATAGGAGTCCGCCACATATCGACACGAGAGGTTAAATATATTGGCCGTCGCTTGAACTATAGTATCTCCCCAAAATCATTACCCAATAAAAATCGCCCGAAATCTACCGCGACATGTTAAAATTTGACCAGCGCGGCAGAAATACCGTGTTCAATTGTCATACCCTAAAGCTCAAATTAATAGGTGAGGCTCTCGTGGGCAGAACGATGTGGGATGCTTTAACAAGAAGTTCCAAATCAATGAACTCGATTATCTTGTGATTTTTTTCCCAATAGAGAGTCTCAGTGCACTGCTCTTGGTTATGTCTCCTTTTCCACACGTATATTGGTGGGGAAGCTGATTATTCCCGGCAACAATCTACAAACTTTGTGTTCTAAAATCAGTAGCCAATATTGAGTACCTCGGAATCATGTACCTTTACTAGTATGGAACAACACACTCGAGATTACTTTCACTAATTCGGAAAATTATCGCAATATTCCGTATGTTTTTTAAGCGACTTTTCAGAAAGAAAGTCTACTGTCTCATCCTTTCGGTATGCTTAGATTAGTATCTAGCAAATTGCAATAGTAGATTAGTATCTATCCTAGAGTCACCGAACAATGCCCTGGCGCTTTGGCTGGTACCTGACTAGTGACTATATCTTAATCATAGTAGGTCCCGAAAAAAGGTTGAGCTTATGCCAAATTGGACATTCGTTCACTCAGCTGTCTTTTTCTTTTTCTTGTTTCGATTGTATAAGGGAGCACCATGGCGATTAGTGGCATCTTTTGCACCATCCAGTTATTCTCCCTTTCATTTTTATTTTTATTTTTCATTAAATAGTCTATACCTAATTATTCTCGACGATTACGCTAAGTATTATCGATATTTGCAATCTGGGCCATTGTCCGATGCACATTTGTACTTGTGTGGATTCTTGCATGGATTGATTAGTTCATGAATTTAGTGGCACCCGAGTCTTTGAGCTTTAAGTGAGCCGATCGAAAAAAAAAAAAAAACCAGATGAAAATTGATGCATGGATGCACCCAAATATTATGTTCTAGAATATGATCCGAATCTCTAGCAAAGAGAGGAGGACACCTAACTTTCTTTGGAATTAAGATATCGTAGGTTCTCCTCGAACTATGGCAAATTGCTCAATCAGATCTCTCGAATTATTAAAAAAAAATTGCACATTTTTTTTTTGGTTTTTTTTTGTTTTTGGCACAATTGGCTCCCTAGTAAATTATCTGATTTTTTGTTCGAGTTGACCCTTCCATCTAATAATATAAACGGAGATGCTGACCTAACGTGCCTATTAAATGCTTCCTGTCACCTTACATGGGATTTGCGCGGCAATCAAAACAAAAAGGAAAATGCTTCCCCGACAGTACTATCAGGAACGGTACAATCTTAACCGTAGATCCACACACCATCATTGCGTGCTTTGCATAAAGTACTCATTGATTGGGAGATCGTCTGGTCAGAAATAACTGACAGTACTATTAGACTGTCAAGGTAGCAGCTTCCAAACAAAAATGATTCCACAAGTTTAGGAAAATTAAAATGTAAAAGGAAAAAAAAAATCAAAATAGGGGAGCATGGTATAGCAGACAAGTAGCTGCAGTTGAGGCCGAGGTGGCAAGGCCGCCACCCACAAACCAATGAGGGGTCGGCGTCCCAATCCGGACTCAAGCGAAGCCAGCGTAGCCCTTGACGCCACCTCCGTTGTTGAAAAAGAGAAAAACAACGTGAAAGTGTGTGAGCGCAACGAGTAAAACAAGTGTACGGCTCTCGCCGGCCTTGCAACTTGTTAGCAACGTCTGCCATGACCTCACCACTATCGCCGCTCTGGCGACAGGGGTCACGGCCTCGCCTAGATCTAAGGTGAGGGTCTGGTGGCCTTGGCAGCCGCCTGCATGTTGAGGAAGATCGATTTAATTAGCTGGTTCGGACTCTTTAGCTAAAAACAAAAGGAGTAAATTTTATGGATGTCCCCCCTATACTTTGACCTTTTTATGCGGTGACCCCTCTACTTGATTCCAATTCGGTGAAAATAGACCATGTACTTTTACAAATTCATTAAGGGCCCCCTCTGAAATACAATTTTCAAGTGAATTTTGCTACTAGAAAAGTCAGACACAGACATTTCAAAACAACATCTAATGGTCTGTGTACTTTAGATTTTTATCTTCAACGTATCCATCACGGAGGCGAAAGATGCCAAGTTAGATTTTTCCGTCTGAAAACGAACCCTGGTTCAATGAAATTGAAGCTGATAGCTCCATTTTTGGCTTCCGATCCTTGTAATAAGCTCCGAGTTAGGTTAATAAGTTCACGGGGCTTATTTGTCCAAGACCAACATCAATTCCCTGAAGTCTAAATCAGCTCCCGAGTAAGCTAATGTGGACCTCAGAACTGGTGGTCCAATGATGTTGCGTCTACAGTGAGGATGCGCGCGATCTCGATGTGAAAAGAGAAGAGATACGTTTCTCTTGCCAATTTCGCGAAATAGACGATTAGATCTTCCGGTGTCAACACCTTCCATTCTTCTTCGCCTTTGGTAATCAACAGACAACATAATATTCATTAAACATTAGCCTTTCTAGCTCTCGATGGATGCGCGAGCGGAACTCTATCCCTCCTCGAGCCGACCTAATTGTATCGCACGAACGATGACCTGGGATCATGTCTAGGCTCGCCGTCGTAGGGCGACTTTAATCTGCCCAACCACCCTAGTGAAAAAAATAGTTACAACCCTCGTAACACCCATGGACCACAATTGCTAATTGCAATGTGCATGTTCAGTTTGGAGATGGGAAGTGGATCACTGTCTGTCCCTAATATGAGTTTTAACAACCTTTCAATTGCAAAATGGCTGTGAGTGGTCGAGCCAACGATGGTCCAATTTAGGGAGCATTCCAAGCATGAAGGGGAAATTGATTCATACGGAGATGTACCAAAAAAACCCTAAACCTATTACAATTGTGTCAATTTAGTCATGAACCTTTTTTTGCCAACTGAGTCCTAAACCTTTTGCATTGTGCCAATTCTATCCGACCAATTTTAATCGAAAATTGTTGTCGTTGATGCCGACCTTCCAACGTGTCACAGCTAGCCCTAATGTGAACAATTTTAATAATGTTGTAAAGTCTTCTTGAAATTTTTATTTAATTTTATATTTTATCTCTTTTCTTTCTCTTTCTTTTTTTTTTTCTTCCCTTCCTTCTTCCTCCATCTAGGCGAGGTTCGACCTCGCCTGTGGCCGACGAAGGCAAGCTTTGCCAAAGGCCGACGAGGTCAACCTCGCCGACCCTCACCTCTAGCCAGTCGCTGGACTTCGACGATTGGCTGGGGGAATAAGGAAGGGAAGGATAAAAAAAGAAAGATAAAGAAAATAACAAATTCTAAAAAAATGTTAAAATATTATTAAAATTTGTCCACATCAGCGTCGACCATGCCACGTAGAACAGCCGGCGTCCATGTTAGCGATTTCCAACCAGAATTGGCACAAATGCAAAAAAAATTATGAGTCAATTGACAAAAAAAATATTTATGATCGAATTGGCACAATTGTAATACTAAAATTTGTCCACATCAGCGCCGGCCATGCCACGTAGGACAGTCAGCGTCCATGTTAGCGATTTCCAACCAGAATTAGTACAAATACAAAAGGTTTATGACTCAATTGACAAAAAAAAAAGAAGGTTTAGAACCGAATTAGTACAATTACAATAGGTTTAAGATTATTTTGGTAATTTTCCCGATCTTGGAGGGGTCGATGCTCAAAGCATCTGCCGCATTCCCCATGATCATTATACTTAGCAAGTAGATTTAGCTCATGAATAAGGTCAAAGGTTGCCCGTGGAGATGCTTTTTCCATGTATGCTTCTCGGATTTGGAATCGGAAAAGGGGGTGTGTGTTGTGGTAGTGACTGGTGAGGAGAAATGCCGATACAATATACACAGTGGAGCAAGAATCTCCATCAACTTTATTGGGGATTTTTAACGTTGTTTGGACTTTTGGAGTAGTGTTGAAGTAGCTCTAGCTGGGCATCTCTGTCTTTTTTTAGCCACGGGAACATCTTCCCTTCACATCTTCCCTAGAGAACCAGAAACGCCTCTTTCGAATGTCATCTATCTAAGAGGAGAAAAAAAAAAAAAAAAGCAAGATTCAGGCCAGGTTTGTTTCCTAAAAAATAAGTGATTTGAAAATATATTTTTCGAAAAATAGATTGCTCGTATCGTTTGAGATAATTAACCAATGAAAAAAGTTTCCATTATCAACAACAATTTATGCCTAAATAATTTCGTAGATAATGACAATATTTTTTCATTCATTCATTTCTATAAGCAATAAAAACAATCCTTTTTAGAAAAATACTCTCCAAACCATTCATTTTTTGTGAAACAAACGGAGCCGTAATCTTAGCTAATTTCCGGGTACAACTGATGTACAGACCATTGAGCTATCGCGATCGAATGGGCTATAAGCTCCCCAATGGGTCACGCTCCAATTTTGAAAAGTCTACAAAGGCCAATTATCATCTCTTTTTTCTTCTTTTCTCACGGAAGAAGAATTTGAATCAATTGTTATGTCTATTTTCAAATTTTCTCGGTCTTACTTTCTCAAGAGGAATGCTAAAGATATAGTTTACTCAAATTTGTCACTATGCTATTTAGCAAGATTAGGTGTATGTCAATCGCTTTATGCGCGGACCCGACCCAGTTCTACTCAATCCCTTAGTACACATGTTTCAGTAAAATGTCATTTTTCTGACGAGTGCCTTATTTGCCAAGAATATTCATATGCTTCTTGAGATTTACTAGTACGAGCAACGCAAACTAATTGCGGGGGAAGGGACGGATCTAGAAAATTTTCTTAATGGGAGAAATTTTGATCTTTGGAGCTTGATAATTGATACATTTTTCGTACAATTGAAAGAGTATGAACATAGATGTTGGTTGTGGGGGCAAATGGATTCATGAATATTAAATACTTACTTTCGGCTTAGCTGTGCATTTTGAGAAATTTAATGGGGGGCGAGAGAGTTTTTAGGCTGAGAGTAATGTGGCATTAAGTTCAAAATGTCAACTTAATTTCTCTGTTTAGTGAAAATTGAGTGGGGGCTCTTTTGCGCCAACTACACTAAAGCTGAGTCCGTCACTGGTTGGTGGTAACTTAGCGGTATTGGTACCCGATTGATATTCTTGTCCATGACATCACGACTTCGAATTCGTCTGCGATAATAGCGAGTGATTCTTGTACCAGTAGACGGGTTTATGAACCTCTGGCGCTTTGATAGACCTATTGTGAAGGACTCCTACGACACCTACGAGTGAACTGAGTAGTTATAACTCAATTCTGATATCCCATAACAGGGGAGAGATTGTTATGGTAACACCCAAACGAGTTTGCTACGTGATTCTTATGCCTGTGAATGGGTTTCTGGACCACTGGCGCTCTGAGGGTGCGTTTGGCAACGGTTCTGATCCAATCAAATTCTGATTCTGTTCCCTGGACGAGTTTTAGAGAATCAGAACGCGTTTGGTAACTGCACAAAATTTCTGTTCCCGGAGACAATTTCTCTTCCCAATTTTTTTCATTTAAGTCAAATAAGTACGTCTTATCACTATAAAGTCAACCTATATAACATCACTAATAAAATGAATACAAATCATGCATAATCCATATTTAGTCTATTGATTTCGTGAAGCATGAAGGCATATGCAAGATCCTTAAGAAAGAACATAAGCTAAATAGGCAATTTGCACTTAAATTTTGCCACGAACAAAAACAGAAGAACCATTTAAATTGTGCCCCAATGCAAAAAGGATAGCCAATGTTAAAAACATCAAAAAATTAGCACCAGACAATTACCAATGACCAATACCATATCACTCATAGTTGCATACAACAACCTCACAAATTAAGTCATACGTCATACAAGTAACGATAAACAAAACCCATACGAGACTCGAGAGGAGACTTTTTTTTTTATCTTGTAAACGTAAGTCCAAGATTTATTTCGAGTATATTAAAAGTTTGTGAGGAAAGTCAGTTAAAATTGTTGGGGTTTCAACTCTAACCACTCTCAAATTGATAAAAGTACTCTTCAAATCAAGTTGCTAAATATTACATTATCGTAAAGGCGAAAATGAGCATAATCTTGCGATGGGAAAAAACCAGATAGCGTATCAGGTGGGGATCATAAAACCAAACCCCATGTGGTCTAGTTTGAGCAGTTGAATTCATTCGGTTCCAAAACAAAGTCAAGATGAAAACTTTTCTCTTGCTTCACATGAGATTTGTCAAGGTTGCAATGATTGATAAGCTATCAAACACATGTTGGGTTTGCAGGAGGTTTCACACTCGATCTCTTCTCTCTTTCAGTTTTGAAATTCCAGATCTACATTTCATGGAACAAATTGTGCAATCAGCGAGGAAAGTTCAGGGGAAATCCAAGATTACAATATGCAAAACGTAATGCGGGCAGGCGTCAAAAATGGGAAACATAAGCAGAGACAGGGACAAAGGAACAAATGGGAAAAATAAGCAGAGACAGGCTTCAATCAAGTAGAGGCCGGGACAAAATGGGACGGTGTTGGAGCAACGGTGTTCGCTTGAGGCCAATGAGGGCGGCCCTCGCTCGAGGCTGAACCCAGGCCGACGAGGCCGGCTCTCGCCCAGATCGGCGAGGGCCACCCTCGCTTGAGGCTGACAAGGGCCACCTCAAGCGAATGCTTGGGAAAGAGACGACGAGGGAACTGAACGATGAAACGAAACTCATCGGATTAGTGTGATGAGGGCGGCGGAAGGCGATGATAGAGCTGCCTAGTCGAGCGATGGGAGAGGCGGATGAGCGACGGGAGCTAGCTAGGCGAGTGTTCTTCCCTGAGGCTTCATTCTTTCTTTTTTTTTTGGTCGAGGGAACAAAGTGAGAGCATTTCCTGAGTCTTCTCACTTTGTTGGTCTTGTTTCTCAAAAGTGATTCTGGAACAAAGAATCAACTTTTTTTTATTGTTATTTCTGCTCCAAATCTATTCCTGAGAACAGAATAAGAAAATTTGAGAATCAAAATCATTTACGTTTCCAAATAGGTTTCTCATCTTTTTTTGTTCCGGGGAACAGAATCAGAGAATCAAAATCATTACCAAACATGCCTTGATAGTCCTGTCACAACGTGCTCCTACAATATCTTTTTTCTTTTTGGTAAATAAAAGTTAAAAAAAAATACAAATTAGCGTTTAAAATCTATTATCCCTACTTTATCACCTAACAAAGCATGAATCAACTCTTTAGGAAGTTGTGAGTAGAACATAAGCGCTTCTTTATCCCAAGATTGGCAAGCCAACCAGTAGGACAATTTCCTTGTCATAAGTTATGTTGTACTTTAAACTTAAAATGAGAACTCAACATACTTCTAATGTCTTTCAACAGAGCACGTCTAGTGTTATCCACAATGGTCTCTTCGTTGATAAGTTCCGTAATCACTTTCGAGTTCATCGCAATTATGAGCTTACGAAAACCATGTTGCTCGGCGAAGTCAAGTCCTAACTATAATGCCCAAAGGTATGCTCGGAACGATGAACTTACTCTTAAGGATAGAGGCGAAACCTCTAAGCCAAATCACCCGCTTCATTTCTGAAAAATCTTCCTACGCTAGTGAATCCAGGGTTACCTTTAGAAGCCCCGCGTACTCATTTTAATCCATCTCGAGGGTGGAGGATCCCAACTGACAAATGGAAGAAGGATGTGGTCCACTTAATAACAAGTTGTTCACAGATGAGGAGTTGGTGATATCCCTCATGTGTGATTGCATGACTTGTGCAAAATTTGAAGGAAAGACAAAATTGTCTTGGAAAAGCGACTTGTTCCGCCATTGTCAGAAAAGCCACACAGTCACACCAAAAGTTATGCTCCAGTCGTGATGAAAGTTCGATCGCCCTTTGGCAGTAAGATTTACTTTGAACCATTGAGACAAATTCATTATCCATTGACAAGAATTTTTTCAAAAGGTTTACTACTATGGCAGTAAGATTTACTCTAAAAGGTTTCCACCGTTTTGAATTAACTGCATCATGAATAAGGTGGGATAATATTTCCATGTAAGGTTGTTTCCACACGGATCTATTTATCTACGAGTGAACTATGTAGTGATGACTCGATTCAAACATTCCCTAATGGGTATGGGATTGTTATTGTAACACCAAGACAGGTTTGCCAATATATATGTATATGGGTGTGTGTGTTTGTGTATTTCTCATCGTATTGCCCTTATGACACTACTTAGATTAACAATAGTAGTATGAAAGAAACGTTACCAATAACTAGTACGAAATGCCTTTTGGGACATCTAAAAAATTGGAGAAATGTACGTGCCAAGTGAAAAAGGTGGGAATGGGCTATCAACGTCCGCAATCCTCTCTAGACGTCATCATAGAAGTTCCACCTGGATTAATTGTCCGATTTGAGTCACGAGTTCTATTCATTTTTTAGCACGCCCGTCACCGCCGCCTCATTACGGTGCTAGTGGGAGCAGAAGAAAGCGTACTGAATGAACAAAGAAGCGCACGCGCATCCTTGACAGTATTGTCAGGGACGGTAAAATCTCAATCGTAGATCCACACATCATCGCCGCGTGTTTTGCATAAAGCGCTCATTGATTGGGAGATAGTGTGGTCAGAAATAACTGACGGTACTGTCAGATTGTGAGGGTAGCAGCTTCCGCCAAGAATTGTCACACGCCTAAATGGAGAATTGAATGCACTTCGACGGGGCTCGTGCATTAATTGTGAACCAAGCAGAGTCCACCATAAATCATCACCACGTTGTCCAGATCCTCCCGTAGCTCACGTGGAGCATCGTCCCTTGCCAAAAGAACATGGCTCTTGTCCTAGTCAATCTTAACTCTCAATGAACCAACGTCGGACCCAATCGTAATGGTACTGCTTGCTCTTTTGTACGAGTTAACAGATGCCATGCCCTTTTTCTAAGACGTCATGTTTGAATTGAGGAATTAATCGACTGCTAGAATTAGATTTAGTATGACCTTGATAAATGCTAAAGCTTCGAGTGGTTGGAAGAGCCTCCATTGATCCTAACCGCATCATCGACAACCGTAAGAAGTGATGGAAAGGGAAGCGCCATGTCTTAAATTCTCAACGCTTGACAGTAAGACAATGTACATGAGGAATTTTAATTTATTCTCTAGTAACCAAGGAGTGCCGAAAGGGTAAATGAGTGCCCTCGGGGGGCACTGACCATGCATCCTTAATTTGAAAAATCGCACTTCCGAAAGCAATGATAATATTACAATCAGTGCATCGTACTAAGTAGATCCTACTTCACATAATCCTAAAAGAGATTGTTGCGCGGTTACACACCTGAAAGTTCGGTGCTCAAGCACGTGGATGGGGCAACTCGTGTGTACCCATGAGGATCAATCGAGCCGAAAAATGTACGAATATCTCGTGCATTGATTGGCAGGCAGTACGGCCGTCAGTTCATTAGTTATTATGGCGAGATGGGAAGGGATGAGGATGCGGGATTTCGGGGTGTCGTTTGGTGAATGCAAGAAGAGGTGGATTAGGGTTTAGAGCGCGTTGCTCATGCGGCAACATGTTTTTGGTTGCGCATCAAGCGTGAGGGGAACACAACTCTCTAAACAACGCCAGCTATCTCTCCATATATGAAGAGATAAAAAAAAGGTAAGGAAGGGGAACCATTCTCATTCCAAGCTGATGCAGCTTCACCTAATTTTATTATTTTTATTTTTATTTTCTTTTGTTGCACTTTATAAAGTTTTTATTTTACAGTAATAATAAATATTTATCATGCAGAAGAATACCATACCAATCTCTCCCTCCACAGTCCTTATATATAAACCTCTCTCGAACGCTCTCCCATCACCCCGCTTTCTTTCTCTCTCCGCAGCAGCAGCAGCAACAACGATAAGGTTGCTACTGAGTCATGGACAATGGTACGCAGCCCCTCCTCTCGGCCGGCCGAGCCGATCAAGGCGACCATGCCCGCAACCAGCAGACGATCGTCACGAACCTGCCGCTCTCCACCACCGTCAACGATGCCTTCACCTTCATGCCGCATGCCGACGACATCCCCACCATCAAGGGGCCCCGCGACTTCCTCCGGGAGTTCGCCAAGGAGTCCAAGAAGCTGTGGTTCCTCGCCGGCCCCGCCATCTTCACCTCCCTCTGCCAGTACTCCCTCGGCGCCGTCACCCTGGTCCTCGCCGGCCAAGTCGGCACCCTCGACCTCGCCGCCGTCTCCGTCGAGAACTCCGTCATCGCCGGCTTCTCCTTCGGTGTCATGGTATGTGCGTATATATATGTGCGTTCACCTGTTCCTGAAACTGACGTGGCTATCTCAGTTCTGCGGGCAATTTTTTAATTCTTATAGCATATTCATCATGTTTGAAATGGAGCTAATATTGCGTATTCCGAGTTACGAATCGTCAATCGATGTCGAAATACCTGCCACGATGTTCACATCGAGAGCTGATTCACCGGTGATTTTGCTCACTAATCTCGAGTGTTTGTAATTGGGAATTGCACTGGAGAAGCAGAAGATAAATCAGTTTTTTATATATAAATCTCGGGAATCCTCACATATAGCTTAGTCCGATTGTCAGTTTGAGTTCACGTGTGGAATTCGGGATAATGAATTTGCTGGCAATGAATGTGGCAGCTCGGGATGGGAAGCGCACTGGAGACGCTGTGCGGGCAGGCTTACGGGGCGGGGCAGCTCGACATGCTGGGCATATACATGCAGCGGTCGTGGGTGATCCTCAACACGACCGCCGTCGCTCTGTGCTTCCTGTACATCTTCGCGGCGAAGCTCCTGCGGCTGATCGGGCAGACGGCGGCCATCTCGGAGTCGGCAGGGCAGTTTGCGGTCTGGATGATCCCGCAGCTGTTCATGTACGCGATGAACTTCCCGATCGCCAAATTCCTGCAGGCGCAGAGCAAGATCATGGTGATGGCGGTCATCGCGGCGGTGGTGCTGGTGCTCCACACCGTGTTCAGCTGGCTGCTGATGCTGAAGCTCGGGTGGGGGCTGGTCGGGGCGGCCATCGTGCTGGACGCGTCGTGGGTGATCATCGTGGTGGCCCAGCTCGCCTACATATTCAGCGGGACGTGCGGGAGGGCGTGGACGGGGTTCTCATGGAAGGCGTTCGAGAACCTGTGGGGCTTCGTGAGGCTGTCCCTGGCTTCGGCCGTCATGCTCTGGTAACGAGCTTCGCTTAACATCTCTTTCATGATCTCTGTCACCGCGAAATCGTCTTTAACATCCGTAGTATTAGCCATTGGGGTAGTGGTTGGTAGCTAGAGAATAAGCTAGAGATGCCATTTAGGTCAAGTCCAAGTTCTGCAAAACCACAACTTTCTTAAATGGTTTAAAGAACAGTGAAGACTGATGGTTGGGGTTGTACATCTGTGCTGCCCGACGAAAGACGTGTCAAAACTTGCTTTCTTCTTCTCCTCCTTCAAGCTCTACCAGTCTTGAGCAGGACAAGCGAGAGCAGCTTTGACAGTGTGGACTTTCTGTTCTCCGCTTTCGGAGACTGAGCCCCGCGAGAGACCCCGGCCATTTTTGTGCTTTTCGACAGACGGGTTAATGTATGACTTTTCAAAACTATTTAGACGTGCATGATGAATTGATGATTCTCTCCCGTGTTCCGTGCTCATTTCGTATATTTTAATATGCTTTTGCCCTTAAAATAATCGGAAAAGATAGGAAAATGAAAGAGGACAGGCAGAGAGATTACCCCACGACCTTTTATTATGTATGTCTTAAACATATGATTAGATTTTGAGTGGAGTTAATGCTGCACTTATGAGGCGGTACCTTCGAAATTGCAATCCCGACAATCGGAATCAGCATCTACCAGACAATTGAATTTCACGTGCCTCTTCTCTTCTCTTCTTTTCTTTTCTTTTTTTCTTGTCGTGGCAGCTTGGAGGTTTGGTATTTCATGGCGCTCATTCTATTCGCGGGTTACTTGAAGAATGCCGAGATTTCGGTGGATGCCTTGTCTATCTGGTAAACTCTTCCCCCTCTTGTTCAATTCTTGAGAAGCAAAAAGCCAAATCAGTTGAGAAATGCAATAGATAGAAGATTTTGAGTTGGGACATGTGATGTGGCTTTAATTTCGAACCACTCTCTATGCGGCCTCTTTAATTAACCTGTTTTCTTTAGAAGTCTTTGTTCTTTTCAAGAAAGAAATTAAAAAATAAAAAATAAAAAAGCTGCTTTTGATATTACTGATGATTGAGAAGCGAGATCACAGGTTTCTTCTGACAATCTGTGTCGTTTCCTGCAAGAACCACATTTGACTAACGTTGTGGACACCAATGTCAAACCTAGAATGGAGGTCACTGTTTGGTTCACTGCTGCTACCGACAAGCGATATCAATGTGACCCACGCTTTGCTTATAGAACTGGGTTTTACTAGAAATTGGTTCTGTAGTGATGAATCAGGACCAAAGTTCGACTAGGTTTTCCATTGAAGATGCAAGTTCAAGAGCTGTCTTCAGATACGTTTGAGGTTTCATGCGTTTTTACCTGATTTGTCCCCCGTGAATTTAGTTGCCGTTTACAGTAGAGATTGGCTAAATTAGCACAAGAGGTGTCCTTGTATATCTCTATATATATAACACACCAGATATCTAAGTAATTTAACCTTGAACTTCCCACCTACCATTTTGATAGAGAGATTGAATCGACATGAAACAGAAAATATGGCATCCTCTGGTCATCCTATTCGCACTGATAACCTATTCGGCTTCCGTGACATCGCAAGCTGAGAAGCACGAGAAGGTTTCATCTGCTGAAAAGTTCCGACTTCTTTCTAGGATGTGCACTGTTCTCTTTACTTGTAGGTTCGATCGATAGGTAAACGTTTTCTTCCAGCACCAAACAACCTATCATTTTTCAGAGGAAATATCGTCTCTTTCATCTTTTCTTCTTTGTCGTGAACTCGTGGTCTTATTCTGTTGCTGGTTCAATCAAAGGAGAACAGTAAAGTTGCATTTTTTATTTTAAGACGGGGATTTGTTATAAGTTACTAGTCGATATAGGACCCACATACATGACACGGATTATTCTATTTGGTAACTGTAGTACACATTTTTTTGGTTTAACGTTGGTAACTGTGTTAAAACATAATTTGGATAAGGTTAATGTGTGTGATTGAGGGTGCAGTTCGACTCATGTTCAATTTGATGCACTGTATCTGTTGTTGCAGCATGAACATACTGGGGTGGACACTCATGGAGGCTCTTGGAATGAATGCTGCCATAAGGTTGGTACTAGAATTATAGGCCCCCCACCGGAAAAATCTCTCTCTGCATCTGACATGGTTTCTTGGTCAACACAGTGTGAGGGTGTCGAATGAACTCGGAGCGGCTCATCCAAGAACAGCAAAGTTCTCGCTCATAGTGGCCGTGATCTCCTCGTTCATGATCGGTCTGGTCTTATCTGCGATCTTGCTTGCCACTCAGAACTTATATCCGTCCCTATTCTCGAGCGACACGTCCGTCCAGGAACTGGTCAAGGAGCTCACGCCCGTGCTGGCCTTGTGCATCGTCATCAATAACGTCCAACCAGTGCTCTCCGGTAGATTTTCCAATCTTTCTTTCATATGTTTTAGCTATCGCTTTCCCGATTAGAGAAATGTTAAATGTGCAACGGTCCTACTCCTCTTAACAGGCGTGGCCGTCGGAGCTGGATGGCAAGCCGCGGTCGCATATGTGAACATTGCCTGCTATTATCTGTTTGGAGTTCCCCTGGGTCTGGTCTTCGGTTATAAGCTAGGCTGGGGTGTCAGGGTAAGTTTCGTTTCGTGCTCAATCATCTTGGAAGTAAAAGTTCCACTCTTTGCAGTAGTTTTACCACCGATTTGATAAACCAAAAGCGATGCAAGATTGTCCAAACTGATCACTAAGTGATATCATTGAAACGCAGGGGATCTGGTGCGGAATGCTGACGGGCACAGTAGTGCAAACATGTGTGCTCATCTTCATGGTTTCCAGGACGAACTGGAACAAAGAGGTAAAACGTCTTCTTAATGCCTCTGTTATGTTCAAAGATATGAATGCTTCAGGAATAGGTTGAAAAAGCTCATCGCCGGTCTCTGCAACTTTCAGGCTTCTATTGCTGAAGAAAGAATAAGAAGATGGGGAGGTCCTTCAGAAGAGCAACAACTCGCAGAGAACGACTTAGAGAAATGAAACAGAACCCAATAACACACCAAGAATGAAAGAATTTTGGCGAAGATGACCCTCACTGTAGCCAGTCGCAACTTGACGGTGCAACTCATGAGATGCGAGCGTTCGTCGCCGGATTCTTTTGCTGTTCAACAGATTCCAGCGGCCATTGGAGGTCTAATTGGCCCCCTAATCGCGAGAGAACCTCAGTCACACGAGTCAGTTAGTTATACCGAGTCAATTGCAGTATTTAACAAGCCATTTTCATGTTTTCTCATCTCGCCTGCGATTGAAAATCTTGGTTGATCAATCATCCTCAATGTTAGTTACCGATTTTTCTTGTCTATACTCTGCCCAGAAAGTCGATTCACAACGTCATGGGAAGCCTAGAGAAGCCAGAATCATATGAAAATGCAAATGTCATTACTCGAGAACCAGAAGTAAATGTACTAAATCGTACGTTCGAAACCTCATTAAGCGTACCTAAGTTTATGCAAAATTACGTCGGCGTATCGCTTGCCCACTCAATAACCGGAAGAATAAGGAGATGAAGATGCCGTATTCCACTGTTTTGCAATTAAGTTCTGATTCTTCAGAACAGGGGAAACAGAACAAAGTCCCCCTTCTCACTTCCCTGTTCTTGCCCAAGAACAGCAAAAGTATGTATGAGCCATCTGTGCGATTCAGATATTGATCCTTTGCTTTTGCATAAGAAATACTTCACCCACTTGAAGAGGAGTCTGCCATCTATAGACACAAGAGATTAAATATATTGGCCGTCGCTTGAACAATATATCGCCCCAAGGCCATTGGCCAACAAATATAGCCCAGAAGATACATTAGTTTACAATACATCGACAGGTAGAATTCGACGAACGGGGAAAAACTTAAGTCTAATATCATGGTTTAATGTCTTACCCAAAAGCTTAAATTAATAGATGGAGCTCCCATAGGCAAACGATGTGGGATGCTTTAACAACAAGTTCTATATTGATGAACTCGGTCATTTTATGATTTTTTTTTTTCCATAGTAGTCTCGGTGAGCTGCTCTCGTTCTCGGTATTTCTCCTTTTCCGCCCGTATATTGGAGGGGAGGCTGATTCTTTCCGGCAACAATCTACAAACTATATGTTATGAAATCAATAGTCGAATATTGAGTATTCCGGAATCATATACCTTTACTAGTGTAGAACAACACACTTGAGATTACTTTGTCAAATTCAATTACTCAAAAGTTATTGCAATACTTATTTTTAAGCAACTTTTTAGAGAGCTACTTTTCAAAAATAAATTTTGTGGTCTCATCCTTTCGTATGCTTAGATTGGTATCTACCAATTTGCAATGCTTAGATTAGTATATACCAATTTTATTTTATTTTTCGATACTTTTCAAAACATTACGTCTTTTTTTTTTTTTTGCGGTCTCATCCTTTTGTATGCTTAGATTAGTATCTACCAATTTGAAATTGGTTCACCATCTCTTCCGGAGACCAAAAGTTCCAAGTAGACGAGATAATATCGCATGGACTGTGTCTCCACAAAATTTTGGCCAGTTATCTTTCTTTGGGATAAAGAAGCTTTTGTCTTTGGGATAATGAAGCTTTTTATCTTTCTTCAAGGACTCTGAACCCATATCTTGCCTTTATCTTGGATCATTCCCCAACTGAGCTTTAGGAGCACACAATGTTTTATTCCCTTCCTCCACTCTTCTTGTTTCTACGTAGAGAATCATAACTTTTAGGTGTAAAGTATCTATTTTCCTCTGTTGGCACACCCCACCGGAATTTTATTATAGAGGTGTCGAATCGGTCACAAGTGATTCGTGGCAGCCAATTAGATTGTGTAGCATAGGTTGATATACTCTGAACAATCAATTAAATATATGTTGCTCTAACCGCCCAAGTCTTCCTTTTTCAGGGGCTAAGTTTGTTATCAACCTTCTCTTCGAGTGTAGCTTCTATGCTTATTATATGTTCATGTTCTCACCATTTGCCCTTACGACCTAGATTGACAATAGCAGTGTGAAACCATTACCAATAAGTAGTATGAAATGCCTTTTGGGACATTTCGAAATTGGAGCACAAATACATATTGCGTGAAAAAGTTTACATCAACAAATGATATTTTCTTATCAGCGAATGGTAGAAAGACTCAACCAACGTGGGTGACCCTCCTTAGATGTTACCATAAGAGCTCCACACTCGCGACCAAATATTCGATTTGAGTTGTAATTACCGTTCATTCTGAACGAGCCCGTCACCCCCGTTTCACCGTGGTGCTAGTGGGAGCAGAAGAAAGCGTAGTGAATGAACAAAAGAACCGCACACAAATCCTTGCCAAGAATTACCACACAGCCAAAAAGGAGCATAATCTTGAGCGCAATGAATGCAAGTTGACGGGGCTCCGACATTGATTAGTCACCAAGCCGAGTTCGCCATGCATCATCACTTGTCCAGGTTGGTCTAGACAGTCTGATTTCTTAATGCCCCGTAGCTCATGTGGAGCATCGTCCCAATTGTGATGGGGCTGCATGATGCTCTTTCGTACGAGTTAAAAGATGCCCATTGTCCTTTTTCCAGGACGTCATATGTTTATGTTGAGGAATCGATCAACTGCTAGAATTAGATTGTAATTTGACCTTGATTAAATGCTAAGCTTCAAGTGGTTGGAAGACCATTCGTTGATTCTAACTGCGTTATCGACAACCTTAAGAAGCGGTGGGAAAGGAATAGCGAAAGGAATAGCGATGTCTTGAATTCGCATCGCTTTAAGATGACACAATTTACATGAGGAATTTTGATTTTTTTTTTCTCCTAACAATTGGAGTACCGAAAGGGTCAATGAGTGCCCTTGAGGCACTGACCAAGCATACTTAATATGGAAAAAATGGCACTTCTGAAAGCATTGATTGTATATAATACGAGCATAATCAGTGCATTGCAAAGTGCAAGGTTTTTTCACTTAGTTGCTTTGGCACTTGTTAACAAAATTCATAATATGGTAGCAAACTTCTCATTTATCTTCATACTAAGTAGATCATGGTAGTAAAAAGTAATATTTTCACATCCTATCATGTCCATTGTTTGGTATAAACAGCATATCGGTGTTATTGGACCTAAAAATTGCACAAAGGAAGATGGTAAGAATCTCTCGCGACGCTCTTGCCTACTTCTTTCCTATTTGCTTATTTTTTTTTATTTTTTTCCTCTCTTTCTTTTACTTTTAAATTCTTGTTAATTTTATTAAATAGTAAAATATACTAATATACCTAAAATATGTAATAAACATGATACTAAATAGAAATAAAATTAGGAATAAATAAAAATGAATTTTTTTTCATTATCTTAAATTTCTATATTATAATTCGAAATATTATTTTAATTAGTTTGCTATTCGAGAAAAAATGACTTGAATATTATAAATATTAGAAATCCTATCTAAATTTTTCCCACCTACCCCAGGGATAATTTTATCTGGACTATTTATTTCTTATATCCAACTTTGTCCTGTCTTGAGTAGGTACCAAACACAAGATATAATAAACTTTATTTTATCTTGAATTTTATATTGACTACCAAACGTAGCCTAAAAGAGATGGTCAAGCGGTTACACACTCGATACGAAAGTAGCATGTTCAGTGTTCAAACACATAGATGGGGCAACTCATGTGTATCCACGGGGATTAGTCAAGCCGAAATATTTGAATATCACTTGCGGTGATCGGTGCTATGGTTGTTAACTTACTTAGCGGGAACTCAAGGGATGAGGATGCGGAATTTGGGGTGTTGTTGGTGAATGCAAGAAGAGGTGGATTAGGGTTTCGCTGTAGAGCGCCTTGCTCATGCGGCTACATGTTTGGTTGCGCTGACTGACTTAGGAGATTACCAAGTGTGACTGGGAAAATGACTTATAGGATGACCTAATATCCTCAAAAAAATCTCCAACTTTAACTCCAATCCCCATTCGACAAAAAAATAATAATAATAAAAACCTCCAACCCCGAGTTTACTCTAAACTTTTTTTATCTCATAAAAATATTTAACTTTAGATTTAGTCGTAATTCTACCATAAACCTTTTTTTTCTCATCAAAATCACAAACTTTTACATAAGTCCCATATTTGCCCCGAAAACCCGCCATTCAAAATCGCCCTTAGCGATCCTACGTGGCATTTTCAAGTCATTGCTCTAGTTTTTCATCAAATTTCAGATCTAAAAAGACGTCTTTTGGAAATGAATTTCCATGCCAGCCTAAACGACGTGTTCTTGAATCTAAAATTTGAGTAAAAACTAGACCAATTATGATTGACTTTCTTCAATTGCTCTTACTCTTAAGAGAGTTTTCCTTCCATCTTGCTGGGGGATATTCAATTTTTCTCGTGTTCGTTACTCTTCCATCTCTCGCGCTCGGAGAGCTCGCACTCAAGCCACTCGACTCAGGACATTCAAACAACTTGCGTTTGAGAGTTTTCCATATCTCAGCTGTCAACGAAAGATTTTGGACAAAGGATTAACGAGGGCAGATTCGGGACTCAAGTGAAAGGTGATGGTTTTTAATTAGGTAGATTAAGTTATATGGTAAAATTGGGACTCGACCTAAATTACGATTTAAAATAGGATAAAAGAAAATTTTATGGTAGAATTGAGATTAGACCTAAAATTGATATTTTTTTTTAGGGTCTTTGTCCGTATAAGACCGATTTGTATGTCCCTCGACATTGCCATCAAATTTTTCCCTTTTATTGTACTTTAATGTTTTCTTTTTACGAACTGCAAAAATCTAACTTGGACCGTCCTAATCTCCCATCTAAAATTTTCTTCACACTCTGCATAGTTATGTACATATCAGCAGTAAAAAAAAAAAATCTCTTCCTTCTCCACGGTCCTTATATATAGTAATAATCTCTCTCTCTCGGCAGCAGCAACAACACTAGGATTGCTACTGTTGTTGCTGCGGAGTCATGGAGAACGTTAAGCAGCCACTCCTCTCGCACTCCGAGAAGGCTGACCGAGCCGATCATGACGTAGGGGACGGCGGCGGCGACCATGCCCACGACCAGCAGACGATGGTCGCGAACCTTCCGCTCTCGACCACGGTCAACGATTCCTTCACCTTCACGCCGCACGCCGACGACATCCCCCCGATCAAGGGTCCCCGCGACTTCCTCCGGGAGTTCGCCAAGGAGTCCAAGAAGCTGTGGTTCCTTGCCGGCCCCGCCATCTTCACCAGCATCTGCCGGTACTCCCTCGGTGCCATCACCCAGGTCTTCGCCGGCCACGTCGGCACCCTCGACCTCGCGGCCGTCTCCGTCGAGAACTCCGTCATCGCCGGCTTCTCCTTCGGTATCATGGTATAAAAGTATATATATGCGTTTGCGTGTACGTGTAACTGACGTGACTATAGCTGCGGGCAACTTTTTAATTCTAACAGTCTATTCACAATTTCTTAGTCACAAATGGAGTTCGTGTTTGTGTGGAATTCGGGATAATGAATTTGCTGGCAATGAATGTGGCAGCTCGGGATGGGAAGCGCGCTGGAGACGCTGTGCGGGCAGGCTTACGGGGCGGGGCAGCTCGACATGCTGGGCATATACATGCAGCGGTCGTGGGTGATCCTCAACACGACCGCCGTCGCGCTGTGCTTCCTGTACATCTTCGCGGCGAAGCTCCTGCGGCTGATCGGGCAGACGGCGGCCATCTCGGAGGCGGCGGGGGAGTTTGCGATCTGGATGATCCCGCAGCTGTTCATGTACGCGATGAACTTCCCGATCGCCAAGTTCCTGATGGCGCAGAGCAAGATCATGGCGATGGCGATCATCGCGGCGGTGGTGCTGGTGCTCCACACGGTGTTCAGCTGGCTGCTGATGCTGAAGCTCGGGTGGGGGCTGGTCGGGGCCGCCATCGTGCTGGACGCGTCGTGGGTGGTCATCGTGGTGGCCCAGCTCGCCTACATATTCAGCGGGACGTGCGGGAGGGCGTGGACGGGGTTCTCATGGAAGGCGTTCGAGAACCTGTGGGGTTTCGTGAGGCTGTCTATCGCTTCGGCCGTCATGCTCTGGTAACGAGCTTCACTTGACATCTTTCACGATTTCTGTAAGTGTACGCTAACTCTAACTTTGAGTATGGAATTGACTTTATTGGTTGAACGGAGTTGCGGTAGTTGAATCTATAAAGGAAGGACAATTAATCGTACCTGGCGCAAAACCACCTAAGGGTAGGTGGTCGGCGATCTCGAGGCACATCACGACCTACAACAGCAGCCCTTCCGGACTTCATATTCATCAGCTTTAGTTTCGGGGAATTAGGGTCGTGGTTTATAGGACAGTGAAGACTAATGGTTGCGACCATGAAAGACGTGTCAAAACTTGCTTCCTTCTCCTCCTTCCTTCAAGCTCTACCAGTCTTAGGCACGACGAGCGAGATAAGCTTGATAGTGTGGACTTTGACGAGAGAAGCACGACCTTGAAATTAAATTTCACGTGCCTTTTCTTCTTCTTCTTTTCTCTTCCATATGATTAAGATGCTTTTACCTAGAGATTACCCCTGACCTTTTATTATGTATGTCTTAATCATATGATTACAATTTGGGTGGAGTTAATGCAGCATTTATGAGGCGGTACCTTCGAAATTGAAATCCCGACAATCGGAATCAGCATCTAGGAGAGCCGACTGCCGAGGATCGAACTTTTGTAATTAAAATCCCGACAATTGAATTTGACGTGGCTTTTCTTTTCTTTTCTTTTCTTTCTTTTCTTGTCGTGGCTGGCAGCTTGGAGGTTTGGTATTTCATGGCGCTCATTCTATTCGCGGGTTACTTGAAGAATGCCGAGATTTCGGTGGACGCCTTGTCTATCTGGTAATGTCTTCCCACTTCTCGTATTCGCTATTTGTTGCTTCCTCGTTCAATTCTTGGGAAGCAAAAAAATGGTCAAATCAGTTGAGAAATGCAATAAATAGAAAATTTTGTGTTGGGACATGTGACATTAATTTCCAACTACTCTCTGTAGCGGTATTTACTATTTCCTTTGTTCTTTTCGAGAAAAAAAAAAAGGCTGCTTTTGATATTACTGATGATTCAGAGGTGAAGCAACAGGTTTATGACAATCTGCGCATACATTTGACTAACTTTGCGAACATGTAGTCCTGATTTTCCAACTTGCGATACACCATTTCATTTATTGAGTGACACGTGGCAATGTAGGTCCCACTACACACCTTTGATTTCTCCCCCTCCATCGGAGTTAGTTTGGTTACCGGGGTGACCAAACCAGGCCAGATCGGCTCGGACAGGACTGGCCGAGTTGGTCCTGTCCTTGAGGGGGCGGTCCGGTCCGATTCTATCTACTATGGAATTGGGGATCGGACCATCCATTATATATATATAGAAAAAAAATTAAAATTTTTTGAAGAACTAGTTAACCTAATTTTCTCATCTTCTGATCGACACTCACTCCTCTCCTCTCGCTCGACACTCGCGTCTCGCCTTCACAACGCAATCTCCGATCATGTTTGTCGATATGCAATCTCTAATCGTGTTTTGTCTTGACTATATTATGCAAACCCATTATTTTGCTCGCACTTGGATTCAGTGAAATACAAGTGTAATCTCATTTTGAACTTGATTCTTTCCAACTCGATAAGAATGATGCAAGAGCATAATCCTGTTTCAGTTGTTTTAAGCGTTTTTCTTTCTAATTTAGTCTTTTCTCATTATTTTAGGATTATAAGTACTCATGTGATGGTTGTACGATGATCATGTGTATGTTTTATTAGGTTGGATTGTTGAGATTAGAAGTTGTTGGTTTAGATTCAAGGGTTAGATTTCTGGTCCGGTCTCGGTCCGATCCCCGATCCTGAAAATTTGGAGACTGGGACTACCGGTTTGGTCCCCGATTCCATACCGGGACCGGACCGGCCCGAACCATGCACACCCCTATTTGGTTCGGCATTTGGCAAATACAAGGTCCTTTAACCTAAAGGGCGTTTAGGAAATACACAAATGTTTGAATAACTCATTTTGGTATATATTTTGTAAAGCAACTTCGAAGTGAAAAAAAAAAAAAAGGGGGGGGGGGGGCAATGGCAGAGAGGGCAAGGTTGGGCGAGCTTCAGCGGTGTCGACCACAAGCGAGCATTGATGGCGACCAGAGGCGACCGTTGGCCAGCCAGCGTCGAAGGTCAGCACGACCTCAGGCAATCCCCGATGAGGGCCACCTGGGTCGCGCGACCCTCGCCGCAGTGCGCACGACGCCGCCTGTGTATGTCCGGCTCCTCCACCTCTGCGAACTCCAGATTTGTAGAGATCTACAGATCTACGGTCAATGCAACCCTAGGCGAGGCAACGCCGAGGCCACGCAATCTCAAGAGACCCCCGGCAAGGGCCGCGCGACCCAAGGGAGGGCTCCCTTTTGGGGCTAACTGTATAGGGGTGAATAGACTGAGTGAAAAACTATAAAGAAATTTTTGGGGGGATATAATAAGTTAAATTTCATTAGCAGGAGAAATCGTTTAACATAATCCGGAGTGCTGCTGATGAATAAATTAATTTAATCGGTCAGCCACATCAAGCAGTGGAGAGAGAAACAAACCGCCTGCTAGCTTTCCTCCCTCTCCTGATAGTCGCTGTGAGTCTGTGACCACGTTGACAAAGGCCACAAAGTTCTTTAGATGCGTTTGAGGTTTCATGCGTTTTTACCTGATTAGTCCCCCGAGAATTTAGTTGCGATTTACAGTATAGCACCAGATATCTAAGTCATTTAATCTTCAACTGCCCACCTACCAGTGTGACAGAGAGAAAGAGAGATTGAATTAACGTCAAACTGAAAGTATGGCATGCTCTTGTCGTCCGACAGGTAAACGATTGATCATCATTAGTTGTCTTTCTTTCCTCTCTAACGTTTTCCTTACAAGCATCAAACAACCTAATCACATTGTTCAGACGAAATATCAACTCTCATCTTTTCTTCTTTGTAGTGTATTGTCTGTCTTCTTCTGTTGCTGGTTCAATCAAAGGAGAACAGTAAAGTTGCTTTTTTTTTTTTTAAGACGGAGAACGGACCCACATGCATGACACGGATTTCCCTATTTGGTAACTGTGTTAAAACATAATTTGGATAAGGTTAATGTGATTGAGGGTGCAGTTCGATTCTTGGTTCTGACATTCGATTTGATGCACTGTACCTGTTGTTGCAGCATGAACATACTGGGGTGGACAATCATGGAGGCTCTTGGAATGAATGCTGCCATAAGGTTGGTACTAGAAATATAGGCCCCCCACCGGAAAAATCTCTCTCTGCATCTGACATGGTTTCTTGGTCAACACAGTGTGAGGGTGTCGAATGAACTCGGAGCGGCTCATCCAAGAACAGCAAAGTTCTCGCTCATAGTGGCCGTGATCTCCTCGTTCATGATTGGTCTGGTCTTATCGGCCATCTTGCTAGCCACTCAGGACTTATATCCGTCCCTATTCTCGAGCGACACTTCCGTCCAGGAACTGGTCAAGGAGCTCACGCCAGTGCTGGCCTTGTGCATCGTCATCAATAACGTCCAACCAGTGCTCTC
Source organism: Lenwebbia sp. NSW1173648 (assembly GCA_029784005.1). Lineage (NCBI taxonomy): Eukaryota > Viridiplantae > Streptophyta > Magnoliopsida > Myrtales > Myrtaceae > Lenwebbia > Lenwebbia sp. NSW1173648. The sequence goes on from JARCGZ010000011.1 coordinate 8,911,761, forward strand.
CGGTAGATTTTCCAGTCTAGCTTTCGTAATTTTAGCTACCGCTTTCCCAGTTAGAGAAATGTTAGATGTGCAAGGGTCCTACTCCTCTTAACAGGCGTGGCCATCGGAGCTGGATGGCAAGCCGCGGTCGCATATGTGAACATTGCCTGCTATTATCTGTTTGGAGTTCCCCTCGGTCTGATCTTCGGTTATAAGCTAGGCTGGGGTGTCAAGGTAAGTTTCCTTACGTGCTCAATCATCTGGGAAGTAAAAGTTCCACTCTTTGCAGTAATTTTACTGCCGATTTCATAAACCAAAAGCAATGCAAGATAGTCCAAACTGATCACTAAATGATGTACATTCATTCTGGGGCAACCAAGTGATATCATTGAAATGCAGGGCATCTGGTGCGGAATGCTGACGGGTACAGTAGTGCAAACATGTGTGCTCATCTTCATGGTTTATAGGACGAACTGGAACAAAGAGGTAAATCGTCTTCTTAATGCCTCTGTATGTCCAAAGATATCAATGCTTTAGGATTAGGTTATCGTTGTCTCTGCGCTTTCAGGCTTCTATTGCCGAAGAAAGAATAAGAAGATGGGGAGGTCCTTCAGAAGAGCAGCAACTCGCCGCAGAGGACTTGGAGAAATAGAACAGAACACAATAACTCACCAGGAATGAAAGAATCTTGGCGAAGATGACCCTCACTGTAGCCAGTCACAACTTGACAAGGCAACTCATGAGATGCGGGCGTTTGTCGCCGGATTCATTTCTGTTCAACAAATTCCGACGGCCAATGGAGATCTAATTGGCCCCCCTAATTCCGAGAGAAACCTCAGTCACACAAGTCATTTAGTTTTACCGAGTCAATTGCAGTATTTAACAAGCCATTTTCACGTTTTTTCATATCGCTAGCGTTTGAAAATCTTGGTTGATCGATCATCCTCAATTTTGAATACCAACTCTTCTTGTCATGTCCAGAAAACCAGTACGCAACCTCATGGGAAGCCCAGAGAAGCCAGAATCATATGAAATTGTGAATGTCATTTACTCAGAGAACAGAAGTAATTGTACTAAAACACGCGTGCACATACAATCCTCAATTAAGTGTACCTAAAGTATATGCAAAATTACGTCGCCGTATCACTTGCCCACCCGATATTCTATTGTTTTGCAATTTAGTTCAGATTCTTGAGAACAGGAGAAACAGAACAAAGTCGCCCTGTCACTTCCCTGCTCTTGCCCAACACTTAAGTAACTTCGACTTAGTAGTCCCCGACTCTCTTACCAATTAATCTCCACCTCCTACAACAGCAATAGTATTCGTCATGGACAAGCCAAAAGAAAGGAAAAGAAAGAGCAGCAAAAGTATATATGAGCCATCTGTGCGATTCAGCTATTGGTACTCTGCTTTTGCATAAGAAATAGATGGACGTGGCCCGAAGGAAGAGATGAATCGAGCTTCCAAAAATGGCTAGAAGCATTCTTGTGGCAGACGAACTCCAACTGCCGATAAAGCACTGTCAAATGACTCATAACCAAACGTACTGATCGATAATCCGGATCAGTCGGTGCTACACAGAACCTCTCAAAACTGACGGACCAACCAACCGCGCCAAATTCTGGGCCAGCACACCGAAGAAAGCAATGAAAGGTCAGCGGCATATCAAAACGAACCAGTTTGGGTCCAACAGTTGGACTTCTCCACTGGGAGATGTTCTTAAGTCGAAATAATGAATGGGCGACCAATGAACAAACCTAAATTGGCCGGAGATAGACGGGGAAATTGCATAATGAGTTTATACCGGCACTTGGGATACACTTCCCCTGCTATCTCTGAGCTGTGCACGCTACAGGATGATGGTCTAGGAATTGCTAAACGAACTTGGAGCGACCAAAGTTCAAGTGGAAAAGGATGACAAAACATGCCACAGAGACTCTCTCAAATAATTTCTCCTGTAAACTTCTTTCCAACTTACAGGTTCTCAATGGGGGACATTTTCTTTACACATGCCCAATGTTTTGGCAAAAGTCAGAGCGGCAAGAGGAGTTTCAGAATTTCGCTGGTCCGGAGACATTTTACACTAGAAATCAACAGCTCCAACTTTGCTGTCATTGTAGAAACTAGAAATCCATGTCTAGCTGCGATTTTAGTAAAGCATAGTCCCCTGCCCACTGGCAACCTGGCCCAGTCACAGTGCTGCAAGGAGCTACGGTTAAGGAAACAACATCCGAGGTTGATCAGAACAAAGCCACAACTTTGGATTGAAAGAAATGGAGAGCATCACGTAGGGAGATATCTCTGTTCTTTGAAACAGGAAAATCCACAAAAGAACAATTAGTCCCACCAGTTCCTTCCATCACAATGATGTAGCTAGTGTGTTAGACACAGGACAGATATAAGACGGCAACAAACTGCAATCAGCGACATGAATTTGACAAAGACAAGTACTTGGGCACGAAAAATAAATCCTCAAGCAAGGCTTCCCGGCAAGTAACACTATGAGCCAACGCATTTCATTCAGCGATTTCATAATCTACCATTGGATCATAAACTCGATTTCATAATCTACCATTACATCATAAACACAGAGATTGGAATTCCAAGAAACTACCCAAAAGCATAATTTAGTTTCCAAAAAACTGTTTGGCGCGATAACTCGACATAATAATTCCTGTGTTGACATTGATAAGATGCTAGCTCCTAATATCTTCACCACATAATACATATGCCAACTGGTATGAAAAGATTCAAAAGCAGCCAAACCAAGTCTGCATTGGAACCTCTGAAGGTATCAAAAGATATCAAACTCCTTAATCAGCATGCATAAGATAAAACTTGCAGTATCCTAAGGCAACCCAAGACTTGATAGAAAGCAAAGTGGCAGGAAAAGCAGGCTTCAACCAAAGGTTAAACATCAGACTTAAATCCCCAGCTACTTGCTATCTATTATCATTATCGTGTGGCATGCATAAGCAGATACGAACACATACAGAGGAATCAACTGGTATGAAAAGATTCAAAAGCAGCCAAACCAAGTCTGCATTGGAACCTCTGAAGGTATCAAAAGATGGCAAACTCCTTAATCAGCAAGCATAAGATAAAACTTGCAGTATCCTAAGGCAACCCAAGACTTGATAGAAAGCAAAGTGGCAGGAAAAGCAGGCTTCAACCAAAGGTTAAACATCAGACTTAAATCCCCAGCTACTTGCTATCTATTATCATTATCGCGTGGCATGCATAAGCAGATACGAAAACATACAGAGGAATCAATTCCCCTGGCATAAACATATAGATGCCACAATCATAATCCGCATACCATAATGCGGCTCATCATCCACATTCCAATAAGCTTCGGCACTTAAAACAACTAAATAGTCAAGCAGATGGGGCAAAAGCAACCCATAAACAATGTGTTAAATATAGTCGCCCTAGTGTGCTCCCGGAGTCACTGAAAAGGGCTGAGGGAGACGATTATCACGAGGAGCGACACAGATTCTATTGCTTCAAGGGAACGAGTCATGTGAGATCTAATTCCTCACCAACCAGTAAGTGAAGCGTAGAAACCAGACACAAACAGTTTTCAGATGACCACCATCAATATCACAGTCAGCGACCCAGAAATGAATAACATCACACTGCAGAAACAGAAATCATCCCAAGCAAATCGAACGGATCGCTATAAGCACATGAGCAAGCATAGAGAATTACCCAGAAATTGAGCTACATAAAGTAAACAGATCCAAATCCAATTACAACCAAACGTCAATATCATAATGGAAAGCGCATCAATTGTATATAACCAAAAACGGATACCCTAAAGCTACCGAATGGCCCCTAAGCGGTGAGCACGACGGCGCCGCCGGCCTCCTTGATCTTCTTCTCGGCGATCTTCGACACCACCTTGGCCTTCACCACGATCGGCTGCTTCTCCGGCAGGACGCCCTTCCCGAGGACCTTGAAGAACCCGAACTGGGTGACGTCAACCACCGGGGCGGCGGCGGCGCCGGAGGCCTTGTCCTTCGCGTCCTGGGGGACCAGCGACCAGAGCTTCTCGACGTTGACGATGGGGCAGTAGAACTTGTTGCGGAGCTTGTGGAAGTACCGCATGCCGACCTTGCCGAAGTACCCAGGATGGTACTTGTCGAAGAGGATGCGGTGGTGGTGCATGCCTCCGGCGTTACCGCGGCCACCGGGATGCTTGCGGTGCTTGCCGATGCGACCGTGGCCGGCACTGACGTGGCCGCGCTTCTTGCGGTTCTTCTTGAAGCGAGTCGTCATTTCTGGCAGTCGGGGAGGTAGTTCTCTCTCGGCGCTAGGGTTCGGGGGAAGTTGCGGCCGAGACTCTCAGATGAGAAGAAGACGAGACTAGGGCTTGGTGGGTTCTTATATGGATGGGGTTTCATTTGCTTGACCGTTTTGTCCTTTAGGGTTTTGGGTATTCTCGATCTGTTCTTGGCCCAAGATCACATTGGGCTGGTTAATTTTGTCCAATCGTTTCCGAGTCATTTGGGTTAATTTTTTCGGCCTTGCAAGTTGCAATTGCTTTTGCAGAATATTCAGCTCATCTCCTTAGGTGAATCTTTATTGACTCCAGACCTATCAAAATACGTTATAAATTCATTTCTTAACTCATATATACGTTAAATTGTCATATGGATTGGTTATTTTCAATCAATGAATTTAAACTTGGTATGAGTTTTTTTTTTAATCAGAAAACATGATATAAGTGTTAAATGAGTCGTAAATAGGTTTACAACTTACTTAAACTCAACTCACCTTTATGATTCTCTCGTAATTCTCTGCTCACTCAATCCACATTCTCACCTCAATTTAAGTATTGAGTTTTCCTAAATATGATTAAATATGAAAGTGTTTTAAGAATATGAATCGAATCGGGTACGGATCACTATATTTGCATTGCAATAAATAGATTGTAAATGAATTAAATGAATCTATTTGAGTTGAACCATTTATGATCGGATCACCTATTTTTTGGGGGATCTGGAACTAGAAGCTTGAATATTAAAAGACTATTAAAGTGGTTTTTCCGAGGGTTTTTTAAGAAATGGTTGAGGCAATCAAAGAGCATAGATGGGATGCTGAAAAGGAGGGTTTTAAGAACACCAAGGATTGGCAATGGAACAGTGACTCCATGAGCGCCATTTTTATGCGGGAGCCAGAGAAACTAGGTTTCCAAGAAGGGAAAAAATGGGACGCAATGCAAGGAAAGGAGTGAGGACGCAGATATGGCGAAGTGGGATTGCCGGGATTTTCGGGCTGAATTGATTTTAGGGTTTTTGAGGAGGTAGCCATTGCTACACTAAAAGTAAAAAAACTCTTCCAAACGAGAGAGAAAACCCTAGCTCGCCAAGGGAGATTGTTCGGATCACCTATTTAACAGGTGTAATTGGCTTTATGACAACCATGTATTAATTGCGTCGACGAGGGTAATCGCCATTTCACATGATGGCGTTGTTATAAAAGCAATTCACCATTTGCTAAGGAAAAAGCGCACTCGACAAGATAAGACTGCTGGAACTCCAGACTTAGTTCATAAATCGGCAAAGTTCGAACCGGCAATGATACCTTCGACAAGGCGTATACAAACACAAGATCTACCTGGATGCTAACCCTGCAGATAGGCCAAGAATCGAGTCGTTGACCCGATTTTTGCCGCAGGCAAAAAGCTGTCCGAGAGCAAGGAGAGAAGTGAAGAGAAATAAAGCATTCACCTTTTAGGCAACACAGTACCACACAAGCTTTACAACATCGGACAGCATCCGCTATCGCCCCAATAATTTTGAGGCGCGGATCAATAACAAATTCAAGAATTGCATTTGGATGTGGACAACACAGTTCTTCACGAACTGGAAACTATATATTACACGAGATTTGACACCGCTTGACCACAAAACAATTGGATAAATACATATCAGGACCCCCAGGGATAACATGTATTCGTGCAACTAGAGAGCTATACCCACTGCTTCATCTCTGAAGGACTATAGCGGCTCCAACTAAGCCCAACCACACCGTCAAAGCTACCCAGAAAGCCCTATTTTTCTCTAGTCCGACCGGAGGCCGCCAGACCAGAAAGTCCCCCAGAAAATCTCTAGTTGAAGGAAGTTGGTTGGTTGTGGGATAACTTGTGTTTTGATCCTTGTCTTTGTACTTATCACTCCAAGTTGCTGCATAACTACAATAGCCACACAAAGCACTCAACGTCATCAATACTTACATAGAGACAATAAAATAATACCGGCCAGCATAAGCAATTCCCAATTCTACTTCACTTACAAATTTAGGGTATGATATCACCACAGAACTTTGAAATCAATTTGTCTTCATCAGTGTCATAAGAACCCAACACAAGCAAAATGCAAATCCCGTCCAAAACAACATGATAAAGGCAAACTTGACAGTATAGGATGCAAATTAGGACAGGATACACTTAGGGCCTCCACTGCACCAGTCAGCCCAACGTTTGCTTGCTCAGCTTGATTTTTGTGTCCTGTCTAAAGCTGTGAGCTCAGATTTCCTCAATTAGATATCTCAATTAATTCATTCAGATTGGTGCAGGTTAAGCCAACATAAGATCCATCAGGTTAGGCATTATTTAACTGCACAGACACCCCATTGCAGTACATAAAAGAGGTAGCCGCACCATCCTCTAGCAGAAAGCATATAACACAGCCTCGCATGAGGGAATGTTAATTCTAGCCAAAGATTTCCTCAAGGTTTTCAAGAGAATTCATATAACATCAAGAGGAAGACTTGTTGATGAGGCTCTTGGGTGCTTTTCAGAGAGTTGAGTATCAGCCTCTGAGTCTAGTCCCCGATATTACCAGTAGAGTTGCTTAGAATAAACTAAAACTTACAAGGTAGAAGGCTCTCTCGTACAGGTTAATTCTGTGAAAAGGGTAAAGGTAAATACGGCTAAGTTTAAATGATCAAAGTTTGGGAGCAACCCACCGTACAAAACAACTAACGACTAAACCATTTATCGAAACTTTGTGTTGGTGCTCGCTTTTAAAATATTCTTCTGCGGACTAAACCAGTGGAAGTTGGTTAAATGAAGTCAAAAGTAAAATGGGTTGTGAGGTTCGAGAATGTGGGAAGTAGTCATCTTGCAATTGGAGATATAAAAGACACCACGCTAGTGGAAGACTTCATCAAAAGCACAAGAGAAGACAGAAGGAAAGAACTTATTAGGAGTTAAAGTACATGCTGGAGGTTATTCAAGATAATGGGAGCAACTGAGATAAAGATACACACGATCACCTAATCAGGGGAATGCTTATCACAAGGATAATGAAATCAGCAGGAGAATGGTATTAAAAGAATACTCAAAACAGAAGAGGGGACGCGCGCGCGCAGACAGTGAGACGAATCGTGCACTATCTTTTGCCTCTACATTTTCTGTAATTTTTAGATTTCTGTGATGCGGTCCATTTAGATTATTGTACCTTTGAATATTCAGTTCCTTCAAGTTACTTACTTCCAAATTATATTTACATAGAAATTCACTTTGAGTAGTCATACTTTGTAAATCCAAATCCTTCATGCAATTTATTTACTGTTTAAGCACCTCATCTCCTACATGCAACTTATTCGTCCATCCACTCTGTGCAATGTAGGTTGGTTAAATTAGCCACATGAGCCCAATTCGTGCACTTTACGCATCAGTGCGGAACTGGGAGCAAATGCAGCTCCTCCTCGGTCATCTAAAGTTCAAATTGACCCAGCATGAAGTCGTTCCATGAAACAGTTGCAACCAAAACTGTGATGCCTATTTTCTATCTCTAGTAACATGTAAAGGGTACTTTGCATTCCGATTGTTGTAGGGTGCACCTCATGTGAGACGGTGAGAGGTCTGAAATTGCAAGTAGAAGGGACAATCGGCTCAAACTCGAGTTAACGCGGTGATGTGAAGAGATGGAAATTCACCTGTCATAGCTGGATCCTATAAGCGGAATGGTAACCATCTCCTCCTGTGAAATTTTCAACTTAGGTGCTTGAAGGATATACTTGAGCTCTGCAGCTTGACGTCGAATGCTAGCACTGGGGTGCTTCTTCTCCAGCTGTTGGTAAAGTGAAATACAATCTGCATGACGTTTATTAGCCTCGTATGCCATTGCGAGCCATATCTGAATCTGGAGGCCAAAAATGAACAAACATCTGCATCAGTTCCCATCAACATGGTATTTAATGACGTAGCGTCGTGACATCTCAGGAAAACAACACCAGGACATGCAGACTCTAGGGTACTAAACCAACCTCACCGCCAAACAATGTTAGCCTAGGAATGATTGTAAGTGCGCCCTCTAGGAACTCAATCGCCCTTCCATACATTCCTCTTCCGTAAGCTTTTTGACCCAACTCAAACATCAGCTGGGCGGTGGCTCTTCGCTCCGCCTGCTCTTTAGCCACCTGACCTCCGACCAGAGAACAAGCAACCGTATCATTAGTCATTACCACATTCGACAGGGCACTGGGATCAAACGAAGCAGAGCTCATGAAATAGACATAAACGTGCAAACACAATTAGATTCCCAAATCATCATGAATACTAAATAGGCAACAAATTTCTGAACTATCCACTAAAGGTATATTCGACAGAGCGTCATTTCTTATCTTTATCTTCTTCGAAAATGAAAGTATAGTCAGCAACGGACAATCACACGAAGAATGGAAAATCCTCGAGCAGCGAGACAATCGTCTCCAACTTGCTCGAGCAAGCAAACGTGTACGTAAAGTAGTAACGACAAGTAAAAGCACCCTGCCCTTCTGATTTTGCGACAACGTAACAAACAAACGTCAGGCTTCATGATCAGCAGTAATAGCTTAAATCAAAATTACTTGCAAACAATGTAGTCTAACCTTTTCAAGCTCTTTTCTGACTCTCATCTTCTCCTCCTCCTCCGTCTCCTCCCCAACCTCGCCCACTCCACCCTCCTCCTCCGCCCGGGTCTGCAACTCCTCCGCCTTCCTCTCCAGCTCCTTCATCTCTTCCATCTCCTTCACTCGCCTCCTCATTTCCTTCTCCCAGTCGAACTCATCCTCGTCTTCTTCGTACCCGTTGCCGTTGCCGTTCCCGTTGCTGTCCTCGTCGCTGGACCCCGCGTCGAAATCGACCCCGTTCACCTTCGAATTAGCCTTGCCCCGAGCCACCGCGGCCCGGTGGGTCCGGGTGTCCCCATCCACCTCGAAGCTCTTGGAACCCGGGGCGGCGTAGTAGGAGGTGAACTGCGGCTCCCTCTTGGTCAAGCTCGAGACGACGTCGAGCAGCGAGGGACGCGACTTGCGATCGGGAATCGAAGCTCTAGGCGAGTTCAGGTCGAACAACAGAGCTATGTTGCCGAGCACCGTGGCCATGGTGGCTGTGACCAGAGAGAGAGGAGAAGTGAGATATGGTAAGTCGCAGGAGCGAGTAAAGAAGAAGAAGAAGAAAGGAGATATTTTATGCAGTTGGGGTGGAAATACAATACTGCCCTTCCGGTACTTGGAAGATGAGAGACAATTTCCATTTCGGGGAGGGTAGTAGAGTCTAGGAAGGATGTAAAACGTGGCGCTCTGCGGGCGAGAGCCGTACCGGGAACGAGAAGCCGTTACGAGAATAGTATGTGTAGTGAAAGAATCTGAACCGTTGACGGTGGGTCCCACGTGAGATTTATCAGATCTGACGGTTCGTGGAGTGCTTGCTTTGCCGTGAACTGTTGCTGCTTCGTTGCGAGAAGCGTAATTAGCTAGTTTCACTGCATGCGACACGTCACCCGAATTATCCCTGGCTGATGAAAATTAGACGATTTAATTTTTCGATTTAAAAGTTGAGAATAATAATTTCTCTCTCTCTCTCTCTCTCTCCGCGACGTTCACTTGGCTTGGTCATCTCTAGTGGTGATCGGTTCCGTCCTGAAATCGAGGACCGCGAATTCAGGATGGATTTCACAAAATAGAAATCGAAAATCACCTGACCTCATGGACCCACCCAAGAATCGGACCACTGGTTCATTTCGATTTTCGATGGATCCATGGAACCGATTTACTTCGGAGAAACTATGATTCAATGATTTTTGAAGTATAAGCGATATGACCAATGCGATAAGGACTGATCTTAAGTGCAGGCGCAACAAATCAATCAACCAAAGCTAGGAGCAACAATGAGAAGTACGAGCAATATTCTCATCAATTGAACAAAAACTAAACAGCTCAAGTAGATAGCTCAAATTAGAACAAAGAGAAAGGGCGCGCATGCCAACACTTCTGCTTCAGAAAATCAACTTTTGGTCAGAAGTTGATTTTTCGACTTCTTCTTAGAAGCAGAAGTTGATTATTCTACTTCTGCTTCATAAGTTGATTTCTAATCAAAGAAATTCGTTTGTTAACGATTGAAAATTTCTACTTCTAAAATATTATTAACACAAAATCTTCTATGAAAAATTATTAACGGCGGCCGAAAATTTTCTACTTCATTTTTAAAATTTTAAAATTTCTTTAAAAAATAATTTTTACTATTAAAAAATATTATTTACTTTTTAAAAATAAAAAATTATAATTTATTTGTTACTCCGACGACCGGCGAAGGTCGGCAGTAGATTGCGGCGGCCGGCGACTGGCGATGGTCGGGGGTGGCAATGGGTGGCGACCGGTGGAGGTCGGCAATGGGTGGTGACTCGCGGCAGAGGCGATTGGCGATTGGCCGGGGTGGGTGGTGGTGGTCGCGGGCGGCAGTGGGCGGAGGCAGACGTGGTCGAAACGAGGGTGAGGGCGTAATGAAAGAAGGTGAGGCGAGAAGTACTTCTTGAGATTCTTTTTTTTTTTTTTTTTGTCCGAGAAGTGCTTCTTGAGTTGAGAAGCAATTTTTTTTAACTTTTCAAATTGGGAAAAAAACAACTTCATAAGTAGAAATTTCTCTCAGAAGTAAAAAATTTTACCAAACAGATTTCTGTTTTAGAAATTACATTACCAAACGGATTTCTGCTCCAAAAGAACTCCTAGAGCAAAAATTCACTTCCAGAAGTGTTACCATGCGCAGCCTAAGAAACTTGCGAACTCACCAACCAGTAAAGCAGAGATCGACGGTTCGGCTTACGGCGAGGCGAGATGACTGAGGTGAGAGTGAGATGAGGCAAAGTTCACAGGTCTAGGGTTTCTTTCCTTTTTGAGAGAGAGCGTGCACTCTGCACGTGGAGATGGGAGGATTGAGGTGAGGTGTCACGAAGGGAATGACGAGTAAAAGGTAGGGTTTCTTTCTTTTACTAAAAGGAAAGCTGAAATTTATGTGTGTATACCGGTCCAGATAGGACTGGCCCTCATGGGAACCGTTTAGAATCAGCCGGTTCAGGTCGATCCAAAACGGTTCCGATTCTTTTGCATATCCCCTAGTCATCTCCCTTGATCTGGCTCTTCACTTTTCTTCGCCCTCGGGTGGGGGGCAATTGAGGAGAGGAGCTAGAGAAAGAGTGGATGAGGAAATAAAGAGGTGATCCAGGTTATGGACGTAAGTGGGGATGAGCTCAACTCAGCTGCAACAGGGGGTGGAGGAAGTGATCATCTTTTCACGCCCGGGGCTTGACGCGACGGAGACAATAACAGTTGCGGCTGTGTGGTGTGTACCTGTGGTGGCGGGATTGGAAGAAAGAAATTAGGATTGAAAAATGATATTTGACAGTTTTTTATTTATTTTTTTGTTAAATATATTTAAGATGATGAAAAAAGATGTAATGAAAGGAAAGAGAAGATATTGGAGGGTATATTAGGGCGCGCATAACAACACTTTTGGAGTAAAATTTTCTGGAGCAAAAATCCGTTTGGTTACACAATTTCATTTTTCTACTTCTACAGTTTTTTTTTTTTTTTTTGGTTTCGGAAGTAGTTTTTGAGTCACTTGAAAAAGTAAAAATAAAAAAATTCACTTCTCTTCATAAGTAGAAAAATTAACTTCTGCTCACAAGCATAAATAGAAAAATCAATTTCTGGCCAGAAGTTGATTTCTAGAGCAGAAGTGTTACCATGCGCGCCCTTAAGTCGGTGCATACTTAGAGGGTAATAGTCACGTCCTTATAAAATTCGGGATATTTATTTTGTATGTAAACTTAGAGGGTAATAGGTTCGTTAATGACTTGCCAATCATGTACTGTTGTGTGTAGTCATAATGTAGTTTGAATGTATACATGATTTCCATGATTTTTTTTTTTTTTTGAGGTTCAGGTGGAATTAACCATCGAGAGTTTGTCTAGGTTCATTGATGCATTGCTCTGTTTACTGTGAAAGATATGTCATCGCGTAAATTTACATATGTTTCTCGCAAGGTAAGTAATAAAGTAAATTTTGGCGAAATTCTTTATAGGCGTAAACAAACAAACCTAGGAGTTTGCTTAATCAACGCCATACACTTTATGGCTTTTCCTTAAAAATTAAAAGATAAAAAAAAAATACCAAGATTTACATCAAACCACGTAATAATATTATTACATATCAAAATGTTCCAAAATTAAAAAAATCAAAGTACGAGAGCCGCGAAAGTCAAAACGAAAGTCGCCCAAATAAAAATGGAAAAAGTACAAAAAGAAAAATCTTAAAATTATTGCATTTGTACCAATTCAGTCCTAAACCTTTTTTGCATTTGTTCCCGTCAATTTTAGTAGAAAATCGTTGACATGGACGTCGGCTATCCTACATGACATGACCGACACTAACATAAACAATGTTCTAAATTCTTAATATTTTTCTTGATTTTTTAAAATAAAATCTAAATTTCTTTGTTTTTTTTCCCAATCCCAGCCTATCCGGGCGAGGGTGTTGTGGCCCTCGGTTTTGGCCGGCCCATAGTTGGGAAAAAAAGAAATGAAAGAAAAGAAGAAAAAGGAAAAGAGAAACAAAAAGTTCTGAAAAAACAACAAAAATAAAATTTTATCTAGGTTAGTTCCGGTTATGCCACGTAGGATAGTCAGCGTATCCATGTCAGTGATTTTCGATCAAAATTGATCGGGTGGACTGAATTGGTACAAATGCATAATATTTAAGACTAAATTAGCCAAATTAAAAGAGTTATGACTGAATTGGTATCAATGCAATATTTTTCGAAATATAATATATAATGCGTAAGCATCGCTGTTTTTTTCATTATGATTTTATTAACATTCGAAGTGAATGCAAGCTTTTTCACCGTGATTAATTAATAATAACTCTTTATATTGAAAATTAGTTCGACACATAGGAATCTATTTATACATTCTTTTTTTTTTTTTGGTCAGAAGGAATCTATTTATACATTTTCATCAAGAAAATAAGATAAATCTTCTCCAATAATACCCTTGACGAGGTTTGAAGTTCAACCGTCTTGACTGTGACCCCGCCCGCTCTCCATCTTCGGCGGACGACCTCGAAATCATGAGCTCAGCTCGGCTCGGCTCGGCTCGCCCAGTCGGCATGGCGCAACCGGAGGAAGCGGGAGATGTCCTAATCCCGCGTTCTTCTTCAGTTTCTCTTTCGTTCTTCTTTTTGTTTTTTGTTTTCTTGGTTTGTCTTTTGCTTGTTTCAGTTAAAGTTCCACTTCCCTTCCTTCGCACACATCCAGTCGAGAGTCAATGAAACCGAAACCCACCGCAGCCCCCGTTCCCCGTTTCTTCATCCATCTTCTCAGTCTCAGCCATTCGACGAGGATGAAGTCGCAGGTCCCTTCTCTCTCTCCGTCTCGGTTTTCTATCAGCTTCTTTCCTTCTTTTTCTTCCTTTTTTGTGCTAATTTCGTTTCTTGATTCGATCAGGCAGTGGAAGCGGGTCTCTGGTCGATTTGGCTATCTGGGTTGATGCTCATTGGCCTCTCCCTTTACGCCACTCACAAGTTGCCGTCGGCGAGGGATCGAATCAAGAATCCGTTGCTCGATCGCAAGGGGTTCTCCGGTAAGATCGAGCCGAGCATTGCCATATTCGCCGCGCCCGAACCCTTTGCTGGCTCGGTCGGAGCTGCGCAGAGCGTCGCGATCCGTTCGTGGCTCGGGCTGCCCTCGCGGATCACGGTGGTGCTGTTCAGCCGACACGAGTCCGTCGCCTCTTTCGCTGCTGAACTTGGGCCGCGTGTCCTGGTCGAGCCCAATATCGATTTCACGTGAGTGTGGCTTTGTTTTTCGCGGTTGATGGTTTAGCTTGTGTTCGAATGACTGCTTCTGCTGTCTTTTTCAGCTTCTAGATATGTATTAGCTGATGAATTTAACTTGTGCAGTGTCGACTGTTTTTGCTGTCATTTTCTGCTAATGGGGTTGTGTTAGCTGATCTGATAGGCTGATATTTGTATCTGGAATCTCCGCACTGTTTGTCGTGCTTAATTAGAGCACAGATGAAATGTCATCATGGCCCTATTTTCTTCTAACGATTTTGTAGTGGCTCAATGATCACGCTGCAGTATAATGTACTGTTTCTCTGTAATTGAAGAATGTGTAAAATTTTCTTTTAAGAGGCTAACATTAGGTGGTTGTTTGCCGATTCTACATCTCGCGCACTTCCTTTGACCTGCCTTCTGATTAGGGGACTTTTGGCAGTATCAATTAAAGGTAGAAGATGACGAATATGAGCATATACTCGAATGGACCTTAAAGAGATTACTTATCGCACTTTTAGCTAGCCTCATATGTCTTTGTATCTTTCTAGGTTCCTGGGTACCCCCTTCTTTCATTCCATGGTGGCAAGGTCGCAGGAATTCGCATCTGACATATGTGTGTTTGTCCATCCCGAAACCATCCTACTTGCCAACTTTGTTTCGGCACTGAATTTTGTCCATGAACTTGATCACGACTGGTTCCTTTTCGCTTCCCCGCGTAACCTCTCAAATTTCCCTTTTTACTTGGACAAAGATGGGAAACATTGGCTGAGGGAGGATGACAGGTGGGTGAAATTGAAGGAGGTACGACGAAGCTTAACTTAGATTGGAAGTTGCTGGCTCATGCTGCTCATGTGAGACACCTAGACTGAGATTATGCTCTATTTCATTAGTTGCAGGAGATTATCACTCAGAATTCGCAACCTAATCACAATGAGGGAAGAATGACCGTGGCATGGAACAGAAGGGAATTGCCCTTGCATGCTGGAATACTTCCCCCTTTCTTGTATGGGAAGGGAATACACAACCACTGGGTCATTAATGAGGTTGCATCATCTGAACTGAGGTTTGTGCTTGATGCTAGTTGGAGTATTTCAAGTTTCTATGTGACTGATCGTGCACCTCCGTCTAATAAGTGTGTGAGGTGTTCTGGTAATCCAAACATTGCGGAAAGAAGTTGGGAATACGCTGGCAATTCTCTTCTAGGGGCACTCTATGGATCATCACTTTTCCACGAGGCTAAGCATTCCAGTCTGGTGAAACTACTGAGATGCAACGGCACATATCTATTTGCTGACACGTCTGACAACATTGTCCACATATTTGGGAATGTAAAAGCATTTGCCTTGTTTGAAAGGAGGATCTTGCATTTTTGGGGAAAGAAGAAGCTAGCAGCCTGTGCTAAGGATGTTAATTCATCACATGGTGCATTCAATCGGTCTCTAAAAAATCAGTTGAAGCCATCTGTGAGATTGGATTATCCATTCACTCTGGAGTCACTCCTCTCAATCAGTGCAGACAAGAATAGGAGGACAATTGTGCTCGGTGTTGCTGGATTTAGTTATAAGGACATGTTGATGAGTTGGGCTTGCAGAATGCGGGGCCTCAACATGACAAATTTCATTGTCTGTGCTCTTGACGAAGAAACTTATGAATTTTCTGTCTTACAAGTATGACAGCTCCAGTTTTTGTCCCTTCCTGTGCCCTTGCTACTCATCTTCATTACCTTTTTTTTCCTTCTATGGTCATAATAGTCACTATTAAATCTCGCTGCAATTGCATACCAAAGAAGGAATTTTTGGGTAATTTGTAAGGTGGATTGAACCATTATATAGCAAATCAATGGTAACACGAGTCCCTCATGAAGTTGTTTGTGCGTCAGTCTGCTCAGTAGTCCTTACAAGATTAAAATTTCAAATTTTAACACTCCATTACTTTAAATAAAGTTGGCTAGAAATCAAGATTGTTCAGTCATTTGATTGAAGGGACATGGATGATTGGATGTTTTCTGTCGCCTGAGATTTGTTGCCACTTTATATTTTTCATTGCACGAGCTTGTGCTTGCTATCTGAATTTCATTTACTCCTTTTTACTGCTAGGGGCTTCCAGTTTTCAGGGATTCATCAGCTCCAAAAGATACTAGCTTTGATGACTGCCACTTCGGGACAAAATGCTTCCAAAGGGTGACCAAAGTGAAGTCCAGAATAGTTTTGGAGATACTCAAGCTAGGATATAGTGTACTTCTTAGCGATGTTGACGTTTATTGGTTCAAGGATCCGTTACCACTGGTTTCGTCATTTGGTCCGGCTGTTCTCGTCGCACAGTCTGATGAATTTAACACAACAGGTATTACGTCCAAGGCTTTTGTTTCCACTCACTGCATGAGATTATGCAATTTTTTTCCAAATCATTTCAAAATAATAATAGATTGTTATGTATCAAATAAAAGAGAACAAAAGGACCACAAGATGTTCATGTTATTCTTCTTCTACTTGTGAGGAAGATCATGGTTTTTGTTGTGAGACTAGTGCTAATATTTGTGCTTCTAATATCTGTATTTTCTCTAGGACCTATTAATATGCCCAGGCGCTTGAACTCTGGCTTTTATTTTGCTCATGCTGATGTTTCAACAATCGCTGCTTTGGAGAAGGTGGTAAAGCATGCTGCTAATTCGGGCCTTTCGGAGCAGCCGAGTTTCTACGACACGTTATGTGGGCTAGGGGGATCCAATCGCTTGGGTGATAATGCATGCTTCGAACCCGAGACAAATCTGACTGTTCATTTTCTGGACAGAAATTTATTTCCAAATGGTGCATATGGAGGACTTTGGGAGGAAAGAAACGTCAGAGAGGCCTGTTTGAAGATGGGTTGTTTTATCCTTCACAACAATTGGATTAGTGGAAGAAGGAAGAAGCTGGAACGTCAGGTGTTATCTGGACTTTGGGAGTATGATATCGGCACTAGGAGGTGTCTGCTGAGCTGGCATGAAAATCAATTAGCAAGTAAACAGTAAGACCTTGTTGGTGCTTTTCCTATCTGTCTCTTGCAGACTTTGGTTTTCACGAGGAAGACATCCATGATTATGATGGAGGTAAGCATTGGTTTCATCGCTGCAACTTTTTTGAAAATGTTAAAACAGACAAAGCCGGCCAAGGGAAAGGCCAGAAGATAGATGCTGTTGAGAGGAATCGGGAACGACACAATGCGATGCTATATCACGGTTTAAGTAATTCTGATGCACAACCAGTGACCGCATAGTAATCAACTATGATGAAGAGCTGCTGCGTTAATTTGCCGGGGCTAGTCTCCCTCAAGGAGCCCCCCTCGACACTGAAAAGGGCCGCTGCCGGAGCTTCCTTCTCACTGGAAATAAGCTTACAATTCGGAGATATTTCTCTGGGCTCATCATTGAATGATGTCTCTGTGAGAATAATCCATGCAGGTGGGCGAATCGAGCTGTACCAAGATGTGATTCCTGCATCCCACGTGATGGAGAAATATCCTGGCATGTGCGTTGCACTCCCGGAAGTTTTCAGGAAGCCCCATGAATCCATATTGTGTCCGGAGGAAGATTTAGTACCTGGCAGGAAGTACTTCATAGTTCCATCCACCACTGCAATCAAGCTGAAGCGCAAGTATCAAGAGAAAATGAAAGCGAAAGAAGCTGCTGCTGAGGAGACAAAGTTGGATATGGAAACCAAAGTCAAGCCAGGCGAAGAACCCATCGAGGGCCCCATTTGCACGGCGAAAGATTTTTACACCTCAAAGGACAGGTGGTCAAGATGCTCGACGAGAAAGAGGGGCATAAAGAAGCAGCCTTTTGTACCCCCTATCCCGAGGGCAAGAACGTTGCGTTCGATGACATGGGAGCCAAGCCTATCCTCCATACAAGAGCTCTCTCCATGATTCTCTATTCTTCTCAGGGCTCTCGGAGTCGATGGTTGTTGACCTTTTGCAAATCGCATATGCTGTACTTCTCAGTTCTCAGAGATATCAGATAAGAGCAGTTTTTCTTTTATCCTATGTTGAATGATCCAGACAGTCTCAATTTGTTCAGCAACAAATTATCCGTTTCGCATGTGCGCCTCTATATCTCTGTTTCGTTGTTTCTCTGAAACATCTAACAGCATGTTAGAGTGATATGGAGATACAAGTAGCTGCACTTGATCGCAGCTAATTGGATGTTTTTCCTTGTTCATCTCCAACCAAAAGACCCTGCTGCTTTAGTAGCTGAAAGCCTGAAAGTATAATCTTTTCCCCATCTGCACCCGGCCGCCCAAACCATAAGGTTTAAATCGTCATTTTATCCAGTTCATGTTCTTCTGTTACTGCATATGAAAGCACCATGTTTCAGTCTATGACTGAACCATTTTGATTTTTCCCACTTTTATCGGCCTTTTCCATCTCAGACATCCTCAGTTTTCCATCTAATGCACGTTCTGATGTTGGCAGCATTTTGCTCTGCCTTCCACACAAAAAACTAAGCAGAAGAACCAGAAAATCAGTGCCTTTTTCTCTCCTTGCTCAGTCCGGAAATGAATCATGTTTTAATTAATTATGACTGTTCCACCGTTCATGCACTGGATTCTGAAGCCACCGAATACAAGATCTTGTTAATTGGTTGAGTAAATGATTGGATGGTTATCCAATTTGATTGTGATTCAGCAGGGAGAAAACAAGACAGCTTCAGTTCCAGATAAAATCATTTGGAACCAGTAAAGAACCTGATTCAACCGTTTTAGCTTGATACCGATAGACCAATCTAGTAGGCAGACCAGAAGACAGCAATGCAATAATTATCTATAGTAATTTTAAGGAAGCTGTGTATCTGTCAATCTGTTAATTTACACTCACAAAATGTATGACAATAGCTTTGTCAATATCCACGTATAGAAGACGGCAACGACAGCGCCGACCGGAATCGTCACGGCCCAAGAAGCCACGATCTCCTTGACGGTTTCGGCTCTAACGCTGTTAAGCCCCCTCGCGAACCCCACTCCCATCACTGCGCCAACGAGCGTGTGCGTGGCCGAGATAGGGAGGCCCAGCTTCGAGGCGAACAGGACCACTGAAGCAGCCGCGAACTCGGCTGCGAATCCACGAGTGGGCGTGAGCTCTGTTATCTTCTTCCCTATCGTCGCAATCACTCTGTACCCCCACATCATAAGGCCTGCCACAATGCCGAAGCCTCCCCAAGCAAGGACGTCAATGGGGATAACTATATCGGCGCCAGTAGCACCGCCCTGGAGGATGGATAACGCGCTGGCCAGAGGGCCGATCGCATTGGAGACATCATTTCCTCCGTGCGCAAATGACATGAAGCAAGCCGAGAGAACCTGCATGTACCCAAAGACCCCGTACACTATTTCCAGCTGAGCACCCTTCGGGCCCGCGATGTTCGACAGAAACCCGACATCTCTATTGAGGATGGATTCCTCCGGCTTTGGCCGGGATGAATCGGCTTCGTCAAGGAGGTGGCCGAGTTGCTTACGGATCATGCGGTTGACGAGGAAGGCCCCGGCTGTGCCGCAGGCCAAGGCCTGGGCTAGGGCCAAAGGAAGACTCTTGCTGAGCGGGAACGCTGCAAAGGAGATTCCTGTCACACCGAGGAAAACAGCAATGGGAGCGGCGGCTGCGGCCGCTTGTCCTGGATTCGGAGCACTATATACAAACTGCATAAAACAGGGGCGATGTCAATGAGGCCATGTTCTCGAAAATTCAGTCTCCGATTCACTTCACTTAGTTATATCTAAACGGTAGCCTTGTAAGCTATTCTTGTCTCATTCCATTTACCATTTGTTCTCGCAATTCTTTTCTCACCGCGATCTTGAAGGCTTCATACCAAGAGCTGAATTCTTACCCTCCTGATGCATTTGTACACGAGAAATGAGACCAATGCGCCCATTAGCGGCGAGATAACCCACGACGATGTGACCCTCACGAGCGAACTCCAGAAGACGGCGCCGGCTCCTCCATAGACGAGGCCGAATCCAACCATCGAGCCGACTATGCAGTGTGTGGTGGACACTGGCCAACCATAGTACGATGCAACCTGGTTCAAAGATGGTCAGTCTTTTCAGGATGTAAAAAAACAAATGTGTGATTCCATAGGCATACTCGGAACAACTACTTCAGAGAGATCGTTTTCTTGTCCGGAGAGGTTCCAGCTACATAAGGTGCAAATTATGAAACTTAATGTCAGCAGTTATAATCACCCTGAAGTATTCATATCCAAGATGGGACTAGGCCATGAAAGTCGAGAGAAGATCGGAAAACATCTTTTGCATCACCTGATCATCAACTCCCAAATCAAACACGACGCTACATCTCTTCAGGAGTTAATTCAAATTACATTTCTCAAAGGTTCGGTACTCTCTTGTTCTTGATGCGTCACAAGTCGGGTTATAAAAGCCATCTCGCTAGATTCCAAGTTAAAAGGAGGCTTCAGAATTAGAGATTCTCTGGAATCTGGAAAAAATTTCGAGATATCTTGGGATTTTGCTGTAAGGAACTCCCTTTGGCTTGTGTCTGGACACCAAAGGTACCATGGATAAGCAAAGTTCAGACAAGAAGAACAGATTCATTTATGTGCAGAGCAGCAAAGTGCTTTTCCCTGTTAAACATCCTTCTTGTCTCACTTTTAATACCCACTAACACCTGGAAGACGTAAGAGTGGCGACAACAAATCACGAACCTGCAACCAAGTACCGGAAGCGGCCAAAGAAGAGAGCAGGCCGGCGAAGAGCAAAGTGTCCTTGCCCTTGAAGACGTCGGCGATGAGGATGCCCTTCTGCATGGTGCTGCCCACGTGCGTCCCCATCAGCAGCGCCCCCGAGAACTCCAGCACGGCTGCTGTCAGCACCGCCTGCGGCAGGGTCAGCGCCCCCGACCCCACCGATGTCCCCATCGCGTTGGCCACGTCGTTCGCACCGATGTTCCATGCCATGTAGAAACCAAACAGCAGCGTCGCGTAGGACAGCACCCGAGTCTTCATAGCCATCCCATGGCCCAGCGACCTCATCGCCAGGGGCAGCAGCAGCGCCGCGAAAGCGATGCATATCGAGATCGCCGATGCAGTCTTGGAGGATATGCCGAAGGCCTGTGCCATCCCGGGCGAACCGTCTCCCTTGCGCTCGACAAGCCTGATTCCTTGATCGAATATTTCCTCGCCTTCGGCATCAGCAAAGGAGGATATGCTGGCAAATGGGTGTGCCGGCCGGAGGTTTCTTAGGCCAAGCAAGTGGGGTTTTAGGGGTAAAGCTTCTTTCTTTGGAAAGCTTAGCTCGTGGGGGAGCGAAGGGGGGCGATACTTGGGGAGATTCAAGTGAGAGGGCGTGATGGCGTTTCTTGTGGAAGACAGGCAATAAGAAGTAGTCATTGCTTTGGAGAGAGACAGACAGAGAAGGGAATGTGGCGGTGGCTGGCCGGAGAGGGACTATTCAGGTGAGTTTCTCGGCCATGGGAGGTGGAGGAGAAGAGAGAGAAGAGGAGGCGGCGGCGGCGGTGGAGAGATGGAGATGAAGGTGTTGGCATAACTTTGGAGGGAGGGAGGAGGAAAACAGTTTGGCAGTTAGCTTTGGTGGCTGTGGTTGCATGGAGGACCATTTTGAATCTTAGACCCACAGAAAAAGTTGGAAAATATTCTTGAATATTCAGTGACGGGAAAAAAAAATTGGGCAACATATCCCCCATTCGGATAATGGGATTGGTTCCATCCATCCCTTGGAGTTGGAGTGGCCGATCTTTTTTTCTCTTGCGAATGTGCCAACGAAGCTGGAAAAACAGAGGATGTGATTTAGTAGCTTCCAAGGCCATCATGAATGAACTAGGGAAGCTTTGCGTGGACATCGTTCCCTTACTGCGCTTTTTGATCGATAAGAAGAAGTTCAAGACCTTCGCTTCACCCACCCCATCATTTGTATTTCCCCACCTATGTGCAACTTCAATGTAAATGATGATGGTTTAGTTCTCTGTCGCCTTTCTCGATTGGAAACAGTTGTATCCTATATAGTATATACCACCCATCATGACACGATCGATCGAATGAGACCGATGTTTCGGGCCGCCCGACATTGCTTAAATCGTAGTTGGTAGGAGCAAGAAGCGGCATCGTTGGTAAACGTTGCCTAAAAGTTTTTTAGCTGATTTGAGCAAGGTCGGGTGATGCAAATTGCAAAAGTGTTTGCTCGACAGAAGTAGTTATTCTGATTCGATCGCAGCAGATTTTTTCACATTCTCCACCATTGTCGGCCAAGCCTGACTTTTATTCGATCGCAACACAGGCCCAAAATATCCTAAGCCCATACGCTAAAAGTTGTCCTCGGCCTTTTCGGCTGACAAGCCGACCATCAAAGCCCAAATGTCTTTAGCAATACCACGTGCGTATGGTATTGCCGATCAAGTGTGGCTAAAAGTCACAAGGAACGCCCATAAATTCCCTGGGAATTTGCGTCTGCTTCTGCTGCTGCTGGAGCCCTGGGGTATCGAATTCCTACTTTCCAGATTTTGGGAAGAGCTGCTATCGATGGTTGACCTTTTTCTTATAAGGATGGCACTCGAATCTAATCCCCGATGCCTTTCTTTTTCGTAGACTTCAAGACGGACGACGAGGAGGAGCTTTCCCATCACCGGACATATAGAAGATAGAGGATTTTTATGTATCAGAGTGATCGATCAAGTTGTTAATGTGATAGACATTCCAATCGAATTTGCGTGTAAATTTACGTATAGTTACCACACAAAATGGCCTTCTCTTCTAGACGATGACTCGACTGAAATCCCTAGAAAGAAAAAAAAACAAAAAAAAGAGTAGCCGATTCCTCAACCTGCTCCTAGAAAATGTGCGGAAAGTGTGGAAATTGGGCAGCCATCGATCGACACATGCCTAAAACAAAAGATGAAAAGAAAAGACACGTTGCCTAAGAATAAAGGGGTCGTTTTTAGACACCACAATTGCCCGTCCTATGATTCTTGCAGTAGCAACGTATTTAGCATCATCCTCCGACATATGCCCCCCCAACCCCGGTGATGAACAAAACGAAGGAATCAAGTTCTTCCACGAGCGGAATATCAACCTACTCCCTTCCATCCATTGCACCCGTTCTCTTCGTATCAAACTCAGAAGATTTTCGAAATGCACTAACGAATTAGGTTAAGAAAAAGTCGTGCATCGAAGAATCAATGTGGTGTACATCCCGTAGTTAATCCATAATTCGTTAACTTATGTTTTTGAGTGAAAGTGGGTCCAACTGGATGTGTTGACGGGTTCAGACTCGAAATCCCTCTTGGTGCCCAGAGAAAAACCTATGAAATTTCCTCCTTTTATTTTATCTTTAGGTTTTTTCAAAGCGTCTTCCATGTTTTGCAAGTTTGCAGCTCTGGTTGAGCATTTTCGACATAGGTAGAGTCTGCTTGGCTACTGCTAAAAGCAAGACGTTTCCTAGTTTTGTTGCTTTAATTCGTCCAAAAGTTTGTAAAACTTTGACCATTAGATGAAGCTGACCTGGGACGTACACGTTGACACAAAAATGTTGCATCACAACACAGGTAGGTTATAGGTTGTAGGTTGTAGGTTATAGGTTATTCAAAGTCTTGTGAATTAGAAGTTTCATAGTCAGATACCCGCGAGATTCGAATTCTGCTTAATTTTGACATGAAACCTATAGTGACGGACCGTCCAGAGATACCGTCATTCTGAGTAATGATAAAAATGATCTTATGCTATGAGATTTTTGTTCTTACCCATTAATAAAAAAAAAAGAACATTTTCAAAGAAAGGAGACTTGCTATCGTTTCTTAAATCATTAAATTGCTCCCCCAGTTATTCGACACCCACTCCCATATCGACCGGTAATCTTGACTTCTTTTGTTTGCGCCTGGCTTAGATCTGGGCGAGGGTGCCGCGGCCCTCGCCGGCCCTCAACCGAAAAAACAAGTAAAGAAAAGAAAAAGAATAAATAAAATAAATTATTAAGAAAATGTAAACGTCAGTGCCGACCGTGCCACTTAGGAAGACCAGTGTCCACATCAGCGATTTCATGCTGAAAATTGGTTGGATTGACTCAATTTGCACAAATATAAAAAATTAAAATATTTAAGATTGAATTGCCATCAATACAATAGGTTTATGATTTTTTTTTTTGACGCTTTTTCCGCCTTGTTGATCTTCATTATATGGACTCCACTTTTTTCAACTTTTTATTTTGGACTTCATCTTGTATTCAAAGTCCAAAGAGTCTGAAGACTCTAAAGCCTGTCTTGTAGAGAGAGAGAGGGGGAGGAAGGAGGACCACCACCCATGTTCCGTTTTCCCATGGGCAGGAGAGCATGGTCCCCCTGGCCCCTCCTTATCTCCGGAATCGCCGAGAGTCTATTCTGTCCAAGCGGGCGGTCAAGGATCGAACCCTACATGCGAGAAAGGAAAAAACACAATTTCAAATGGGGCGACTTCGGTTCGAGAACGACGCCTTCATGTTCGAATCACGGCGTTTCTTGTCCAGAGCAACTTGAAGAGTTCCTTACGAGTTGCGCGTGGACGGGGATGATTTGTATTCATTTCGAAAAAAAAGAGAAGGCTCCCGGGACACACGTACGAGTGCAATTTCTCCGATCGTGTGTGCACGTTACGGCAAGATGATTGGAATCAATGGCTACGGTGAAACCCTAAATTTTTTATTTTATTTTTTATGAAAAAAGGAGGACCAATAATTCAAAAAATTAAAATAAAAAATTGGCATGAGGTAGCCGGGCCCACCCCAGGTGTCCCTCCTCCCGCAATCACATGACCCGCCACCCAATGCATCGCTCGCGACATTATACCACTGACTTGAAGTTCCCACTTTCACTTTTTCTGGGTCATCAACGGCCCTGCTTATTTACATCTAAGCCGTTAAAAGTAAAAATTGAAAAAAAAATATATTATTTAAATTTCATAAGATTTATGGAAAAAAAAATGTGCATGTAATCCGGAAAGAATTACCAAAAAAAATTCATAAGTTTATTGCAATTATATTGATTCAGTACTAAATTTTTGTTTTCGCCCAATTCAGTCCTAAACCTTTTTTTTTTCATTTGTGTCAATTCAGTCCATTCGGCCTATTTTGATCGGAAATCGCTGACATGGCCAATTTTTAATAATATCTTACTATTTTTTTTTCAATTTTCTTATTTTCTTTCTCTCTCTTTCTTTTTGTTTCTTCCTCCAGCTGATCACTGGACATCGCGCGACCAACCAGAGGCGAGGGCCTGTGAGGTCGACCTCGCCGGCGTCTGCGAAGCTCGCTCCCATCGGCCACCAGCGAGGGCGAGCCTCGCCCAGCGACGGCGAGGTCGAGCTTCTCCAATTTGGGCGAGGCCAGCAAAAAAACTGATAGGATGTACTAAATTGGCACAAATGCAAAAATTTTTGGATTGAATTGGCAAAAAAAAGTTAGAAATCTTTTTTTTTATTTGAAAAGGGAAAAAAAAGATTGAATTGAATTGACACAGTTGCAATAGATTTATGACCTTTTTTGATAATTTTTTCATGTAATCTGCAACGTCGATATATGGATGTCCGTAGTTCGATTTGATTTGGACTAAATTTCACATACCACACCGTGAACAAGATCGCTAGCCGCTTTCGAAGAACAAGTGTGCACGATTAAATTACACACGGGAACGATGACGTAAAAGTTACCTCCAGATTACCAATACGTCCTTTTGAACTTTCGGGTCAACGAAGCAATTGGAGAAATTCTTGCGAGAACCTCCTCCTTCCTCTTTTATTTCCCGAGGGATCGCTGTCGAGTGTCGAGCTGGTCCATTAAGGACCAACGGGCCGCAGGAAAATCACGATGTTGATGTGGTAATTGTACCGGGGAGTATCCAATCAAATCATCATGGTCCGTTTGACCACCAAAAAAAAAAAAAAAAAAATCATCATGGTCCATAATATTATTGTTAGGATACGGCCACAAATCACAAATGAAGTAAGAGCGAAAAAAGGAAATCAAAACATAAAATTTATTCTGGTTCACAGTTAAACTAAAATTATATCCGGTAAAAGATTTCGCTATAATTAGCACATCTCACATCTCTATTGCATCCCTCAATTACAAGAGAAATAGATAATATATTGCAGTAGTCATTTATAAACTTAATCTCAAACTACCAATGAAAAAATATGGGCTTAAGCTATAAAAATCCTCTGATGGCTCGGGGGCGCTGCCCCCGTAACCTCCTCGAGACGACCCCTCGAACCCTTCCTTGCTCACTGGAGAGCAGGACTCCCGTGTTTTTTGGTCAATTAGGAGTATGAATCATACCTCAATAATTATAAGATGGTCTTATTTGATATCACATATGTCATGTACCTCGATTTGGTCGGCACCACACATGTCCCTCGTACCAAAATTTTAGGTACCTATGTTTCACACCTTGCATCGCCACCACATGGATCTGTCCCTTTTGCGAGGCCCCTGGCAATTTTGACGCCTCATCCATGTAATACGTGTCGAGCTTGAGAATTTCACGTGTTAAGCCCCTGTTTTGGATGGCGGCTTTTATTCGGCGAAAAGAGGTGATTAAAGTTGAGATATAAATAATACTTCACCGTTCGAGTTTTCTCCCTTGCATCTTTCTTTTTAACATGGTGTCGAAGCATATACAGCTCCATTATCAAGGAATGTGAAAAATACCTTCTTTCGCGTGCGAGTTGAATTAAGAGTGGCACGTGAAATCTGATTAATACGAATGGACGGAAATGTGGGTTCTAACAGCAATATATTAGAAAGTCCAATCCCAAAACTTAAAACCGAACTTTCTAACATGTGATAATTTCCCTTGGGCTTTTTCCTAACTTTTCGTTTCCCTCATTTTCCAAATGCAGAATCGTGATGACAGTTGTAGCAGATTCGATATCGGCCTAACAATCCCGTGTCGGCTGTCGCGTTGTGATTATAAGAAGTGAATCGTCAATGTATTAAGTAGTCGTGTAAGGAATTCGAGTGATCTTGAGACAACTTTTAGGTGGCTGAATTTTGAAGCTTCGGTTGCGTCGGCATTTCAAGAATCAAAATAACACACGCATTTCCCAGCTATTTGGCCGTTGCGCCCACACGTGCGACTCGCACACTTTGGGAAAAGGAAACCCACTCACAAACAGACAGCCGACCCTGGCAAGACCGACGTCCAACCTGGCGGGTTGCGTGTTCGATGGCGAGGACCTCCCTATCCCGCGTTACAAGTGGCAAAGTAGGTACCTTGCCACGTGTAAAGAATTCTTTGTGAGGTCAGGATCGTAACCGCATATCTGATTCCCCCAAAACTACACATCCCAACGTGGGCGCACCAACCACTGGGGGTTTATACCAGTAGTCGCTTTTCTCATTTAGGAAGGGGGAGATGGAGAATTCGAATCTCCACCTTCGGGGTGGGGACGCGTGAAGAGGGAGTAGAATTTCGCAATCTGCGCATACACATAGCACACGCGGTGACTTGTAAAATAAAATAGAATATGACCAGATAAAAAAAAAAAAACGTGGGCGCACCAGACCGAGAGAAAAGAATAAAAGGCACGACTCTAGGTTTGGACATATCATTTACTTTGGTAACATAACTCCTACAGACAACATCGCTTTTGTGAGGTGTTTCCCAGTCAGCTTTACATCGAAGTTTCAGACTACGAGAATCGAATGCTTTTTCGCGATTTATTGATGACGACTAAGATTCGGTGTGAAAACAATATATGTCAAATGGAGACTATTTTGCTCATCTCTTGATCGATGGGTTATGAGGTGGGAATAGGGTGAATTTTCTTGCCATGCATGCGCGGCGAGGCGAGGTTGGCTTGACCGGATGAATCCACCTCGCTCCTACCCGCGATCTATCTTATGTTTGCAAAGTGTTGAGCTAGTTTCTTTATACGGATTGTTTTACTTTGGTAATATGATTTTCAATACAAACATGAACACTTCCGATGATAAACTTTATGCTGATAAATCCGAGAATTCCAAATTCACACTGTGGAGAGTGTCAAGAGAGAGCCCAAGTCCGAGCCAGTCAACATATTCAATTGAACCCACCTCCACTCAAAAACCTACGTCAATGAGTTATGGTTCAACTATGATATATTAACTGCTCAACACTACATAAATTCTTCGATATTGGACTTTTCTAACACAACTCACACGTGCATCCTAACAACTTGTTGACACTAAATAATAATGAGTTGCCGAATTGACTTCGGTATCATCATATCTCGAAAATCGATAAATTGGGAACAGTAAACTACTCTGAGAAATTCGGTAAGTTGTTTGTAACATACCTAAATGGCCGGAAGTCCAAACCCGATATTCGGGAAGTAAGAGAATAAGGCCATTGATTTTTTGAAATTCGGTAAGATTCTGGACATACCGAAACTGTAAAAGGCCAGCAGTGCGAGGGATACGACGTTGAAAGGAACCGCAGGATGGCTAAACCAGCCACGTCAGCAAGAAGCTACGAGCAAGAAATCTGGATAGTGGATGCGAACAGTTCACGGTGGTTGCTGGAAGAGATTCAAATTCAAAGCCTTGTTGACAGTTGAAGATCAAGTTTTGGCGGATAAAACGTGGGCGAATGGAAAGCTATTGAAGGCGCCAAGATTCAAAGTTTGAAAGCAAGAAAATAACCGACAGACGGTTATGGGAAGCTGAAGAATACAAATACTCAAAAGAGAAGAGCAAAAGAGGAACCAACACACATCCAAGAACACTCAAGTTTATTCGCACTTTAACTTCCATGTACCTTCATTTCCAGTAGTTACAGTTTCTGCAACTAGAGTTTATTTTCAAGTCTTCTACAACTTTCGTAGGAGTATTGTAATGTAGCCTGAACCCTTGTTGATCTCAAATCCATATTCGATCCACTGATTTCCTACCCATTTCATATCCCTCTGTGTTGTTTTGTGTTATTGCTAAAATTTCTCTTCGAAAGTTGAACCACATAACCCTCTTAATAAAAATCGAAGACTGAATTTCGGTGAAAGATATTCCTTATTGCAAAAACGAGCGAACACAACTTGAATGCTAATAGTAGGTTTTCAAAACTCAAGATACGACGTTGAAATGCAACGATAACTTTTGGGATTTTCCCGTTCTATTATTAATCGAAAACTTTCATCCAAAACCATTTTAAGTGCTCGGGGGACTCCTGCCGGGGAATTTGCAATTGGCCAAACAACATGACAATGACGAGACGATTCAAACCTCAATTTTTGGGTCATGAACTGAAGTGACAAAGGGGGGATCTATGGAGCAACCACATCATCTCGGGAAGGGTCCTACCCGAATGGTGTGCGCTGAGGGACCAATCGAAGCGAATGATTCCTTCTCTCTCGCGTCAAGGGATAAGGAGATAAATGTGGATAAGCTCCCCCCCAATTCCTTTTCCCTAAAACAAAGCGAAAATAGTTTTAAGCAAATCGATAAAGAGAAGACGAAGTGGAGGACCCAAAAAGCCATGTTGTAGTATAGTAGCTGGAAAGGAAGGGGGCCATCATCACATCAGTCGGCTACGTTCGTAAGGAAAACGACGGTCTCCAAATTCATTAAAATATCGGCGTAGCCCCCACAAGGGGTTTTTGTTTGAGCTTATCTCAAGGAGCTTTTAGTCATCGCCAAAGAAATATCAAGACCCCAAAATCACAATTGTCAATTCAATCGAGACGCATTCTTCGTCGCGATCCGTCTTTTTACATTGTCAGGGTCGACGATGTTAATAGTCTAGGGAGGATGATTCTAGTCCTCCTCGACCGAACGTCATCCGTGTCGCGGTCGATCAAATCCAAAAGGGCGAGCACGTACATCAGTGTCATCGACCAATATATTACACGTACTCTTCTAGCCGTAGTTTTGGCTTAAGAGTGCATATGAGATGGAACTTTGCCTTTCTTTAATCCCACGCAATCGTATGCAATTGGCCTCGTCGAGTGACTTGAGTCGTATAGATATGGCTATGCAAGCATTCTCATCCCAAGCTCTCTCTTTGTCTTGTTCTTAAGATTATTTAGGACGTTGAAACTTGAAAGTCGTTTGTTTATTGACTAGGAATGGTTATCTCGGCATAGTATTTAATGGCCATTTGTTTGGAAAAAAGATATTCTGTAAATCACAAGGACAAAACGGGGTCTTGTCTTCTTTTATTTTTTATAATTTTTTTTTGTGACTGTAGTTTGATGAGAATGATCTTTTTTTTTTCTTGAGAAATATTCACATGGGTCAAAATCCATGAATTTGACCTACTGGAGACGTGTACTTGTTCCGGAAGGTAGCTACCGATTTTGGGTGCGCGAAAAAATGAATAATTTTAAAAATAATTTTCAAAAAAATAATTTATATTTCGCGAAACAAATGGACTCCATTGAAAATCTAGAAGGACAATTTCTAGCCAAGAGAAAGCAGTAATCCCACGGTAATGCCGTCCTTTTTTTCTTCCAATTACAACTTTTTGAGTTGGTGACAAATGTGGTTTGGCAATATATGTGTCATATATTCTTAATTATGAATGGAAATGACTCATTTTTTCCTCTTTTTTATTTTATTTTTTCCTTCTCTCATTTTATTTTTTGTTAATACGTGCATAAACATGACTTGACGCATGAATCGCTGAGTATAATATAAGGTTTTTTATGACGTTAACTCCTTCTGATTTGCCGACGAACATAACGAAATCTCCGGGGCAATATAGAGCCACTTCGCGAGGATATCCCTTTCTGTCTCTGGCCAAACTGAAAAACGATCTTCGTCGGAAAAACCTATTTTGAAGCCAATTTTCTTAGGAAGGAAGAACATTATTCTGGTTTCAAACTTAATGCGACCGCGTTCACAGAAGGCAACGTGTGTCTGGAGTTAACAGATTCACGTGCGGCCAAAATCCCCTGCTTTAAAATATTCTTGAATCGAATTTGTGTGGAAGACGTTCGAAATCTTCGAAACGAAGCACGAAAATTAGAAGAAAAAATTGGGGCGTAGGGGGGCTTTCCTGGCGAGCGGGGAGGGCTCCGATTTAATTTTATCTTTTGTGCTCGCGTAGCGTACGCAAATTGCATGGCGGATCCCCCCGCCGTACAAAAGATCTAGTCGCCTGGTTTTTGTGCCCTCCGGTCGAGATTTGATTCCGCTGACTCGGGTCGCTTGGCCAACCCCATGATGCTCTTAAGTAATTGATTGGAGAAGTTTCGAAAAGAGAGGCGGGTAAAGCTTGTTTAAATAAGGAGGCCTTTCGGTTCATTGACACGGACGTGCAAAGACATTAGAGTTTGCGCGATTGCTGTCGAGAAGCTCTATCTGGCTGCCGGGTTTTTTGTCGTTTAAGACCACGGCCATCTTCGATCTGGGATCAGACATAAGGCCCTCTCCTCCGATCGATTCATCAATAGCAACCCAAGAACGCGTCGTTGTGATATGGTAGATCGAGCCATTAGGCCCTCGAGGACATTAAGGCGTTGAGAACCTCGAATTTGCTTTCAAAGAAAAGCCGGAGTCCAATCTGTTCCATCTGCAATCGTGCCATCAGCGCTCTCGAATTGTCTTTTTTAGCTATGGAATGAAAAGAATCGGAGGAAGTTATTTTATTTCATTACGGAATCGGAGATTGTACTTAACTCTTTAAAACACACGCCCCCGACTTATTGACATTGCAATTTTAAGTGTGCACAGCACCAAAATCTCAATTATCCGGTGCAATGAGATCAGAAGCATGCGACAACAACGGACCGGGTTCAATCCATTGGTAACAACATGTATTAGCTAGCATGCACATTCGACTTAGGGATTGTTTGAGTTAGCATTTGCAAGGGGCTTTGGGGCTCTAAAGTCCCTTGACCAAATGCGAATAGCGTTTGGTTCGTTTTCTGCTCAACTTTGGGGAAATGCAATTGCATTTTCAAATGGCCATAAAGGCCTTTAGCCCAAAGTAGCTTTGGAGGTACTTTGTAAAGTTGTATTTCCGGAATGCAACTACAATTTTTTATTTTTAATCTTTTTATTTTATGTTTCTTTTTTATTTTAAAGAAAGTAATTAAAAATAAAAAATAATTTTTTTTCGAAAAAATTTAAAATTTAAAATTTAAAATTAAACAAATTAAAAAATGAAATAATAAAAATTTAAAATTTTAAAAAAAATTAATTAAAAATAAAAAATATTTTTTTTGAAAAAATAAAAATAAAAATAAAAAATGGAAATAATAAAAATAAAATAAAATAAAATAAAAAATAATTAAAGAAAGTAATTTTAAAAATAAAATAATTAAAAATAAAAATAATTTTTTTTCAGAAAAAATAAAAAAATATTCTAAATAATAAAAAATAATTAAAAAATCGAATCATTTACAAAAGGCATTTTTTACCAAACGGCATTTACGTCAAGGTTGCATCCAAATGCACTTTTTAATTACAATTTACCAAATAGTATTTGCATTTCACCAAACCCCTTTGGCTCAAATATATTTTTACATTTACCCAAAACTGAACCAAACAGGCCCTTAATCTATAACATTGGAAGTCTCGTAATACGGAACTTTTTGTTTGCACGTTTTCCGAGATATAAAAGGATAACTATTCCATAAAAGCTTATAAATTATTTACATTTCGAATATTTATGGCATAATATCACATAGGAGTTTATTTAGAATAGTTTGGGTTAAGAAAAAGCTAAAATGTATCCGCTCCCAATCTCAGTTAAAATAAAATATAAAAGTTTAACGAGACATGGCCGTATGACATATCAGTTCAAAATTTGATGGGCAAAGAAAAAGGAAAATTCGCTTCCTAAAAAAAGGAAAAGGAAAAGGAAAAGTAAAATGGGGCGGGTCCTGATAACCCGGGGAATACGGGAATCTGGAATGACCTCAGCTCTGACCCACCCCCATCATTACAAAATAAAAAAAAAAGGAAAAAAAAGGAAGAGGGCCCCACTCCTTCATCTTCTTCTTCGTTTTTCATTCTCTATAAATGAAGGCAGAATCGAACCATACCTAGGCTTGAAGACGCAACTGCATCTTCAACTCTCTCTCTTTCGCTCGCTCGCTTCTCCTCCTTATCTCCGACCATCTGGACCCCATTCCTCTCTCATCCAACCACCCAGAAGTCATGGTCGGACCTCCCTTCGACGCCCTCAAACCCCGCCCCCCGGCCGCCGCCATCAAGTTCCTCTGCAGCTACGGCGGCAAGATCCTCCCCCGCCATCCCGACGGCAAGCTCCGTTACGTCGGTGGCGAGACCCGCGTCCTCGCCGTCGATCGCTCCATCTCCTTCTCCGGTTAGTTCCGTTACTGTTCCTCGTTCACTCCAGTTATTGTTTCACTTTCCTTTTCTTGAATTTATGCCTGATCGTGTGTGTCGCTTCCATTCTCGGTTCGTTGTGACGTTGCTTCAATTTCAAATGAGTTTCGTGTTTCCATGGACAGTGCCAATTGAGCATGTTGTTGCGTCTTTGGATACATCTTCCATTATAGTTGTGTTTTGGATTTTGATTCGAGCGGATTGTGGTAGCGATACTGATTAGGGTTTTGATTCCTGCGAAATTCTGTGTCAATTCCTCCAAATTCGGATTTGCATACGCGTTTCCGATAAAATGAAAGGATGTGATTTAGAATGAGGTTATTTTGGTCAACAGAACTGATGTTGAAGATGGGGGAACTGAGCGGCACTGCCGTGTCGCTCCGGTGTCAGCTTCCGACGGAGGATCTCGACGCTCTGATCTCAATCACCTCCGACGAGGACCTTGTGAACCTCGTCGAGGAGTACGACCGCTCGCCCCCGTCGTCCTTAAAGATCAGGGCCTTCCTTTTTCTGCCCAAGTCTGGCAAAAAAATATCTCCTCCTCCTTCGCTAGCCTCCTCGTCAAGAACATCTTCTTCATCTTCGCTGTCCACCACCACTGGGACCGTCGGATCGACTCCGAGGTTCTCGAATTGCATGCACCAGTACATGGAAAAGCCGAAGCCGGTCGGGTTCCCTCTCTGCAAGGAAAAGTCTGCAGGGAACAATAGGATGATGACGATGATGATGATGAGTCACCACCAGGGACACTATGCTTATGGAAACCCTGGACATGTCCATCTCATCCACAATGGCAACCACTGGCAATAACACCCCCAAAGCTCCATCTGCAGATCAGAACTCTTATATGCCCTCCACCCGAAGAAGAAATACTTTGATTACGCCATTATACATATTGGGAAAGAAAGTTGCAAGTAATGGGCAAAAAATGTGTGTGTGTGTGTGTGTGTGTGTGTGATCATGTAATGGGAGGGAGGACTGTAAAAATCATTTATGGATCGATTATTTGTGATCCATGCCCAATCAATGAATTTTTTGCAGTCCAAATTCATATTGGATGGACAAGAACATATTTCT
The DNA here is from genome assembly GCA_029784005.1 of Lenwebbia sp. NSW1173648. NCBI lineage: Eukaryota > Viridiplantae > Streptophyta > Magnoliopsida > Myrtales > Myrtaceae > Lenwebbia > Lenwebbia sp. NSW1173648. The sequence continues at coordinate 8,946,219 of JARCGZ010000011.1, forward strand.
ATGATGGTGAGTTTTGCTTATCTTTTGGGGATGTGAATCAACTCATTGCCCATTACTTTAACTGCACAAAGCAACAGCTTCCACTTCCAATCCATAATAGGGTTTCAATTTCCATGTTAACCTGCAATCTCTCCATCGATCGATTTGCAAGAACCAGTTGCAAAGCCTGTTGGTTTTAGCTGTATTGGATTTGTTAGCTGACAAATTCCCTTCGTTATCCATTAAAATGGTTGTTGCTTGGCTTTGTGTACTTCCTCTGTGTTTGTTCGTCCTCTTCCCTCCTGTAACGTACAGGCATCTTTTCTCTATGAAATTGATTGTAGCAGAGTGACATGTTTCTTTGTTGAATTGGGTATCCTATCAATAGCTCGCTTGCAGTATCATTGTTGACTGATTTTTGCTCTCTTTCTTTGATATTGTTCTGGTTTGCATGTTTTCCTTCTATAGCTGCCTAATGCATTTGATGGTTTTGCAGGTTAGAATACATTTTCCAATCAAGTGGATTGGAGATGCAAAATATGAGGAAACAGTCTTCAGCGAACTGGTTGAAATTGAAGGTGAGTTTTCTTTTTTTTTAATTCCTATGACCTGTTTCATAAAGGAGGAGGACCGTTGCTGTTATTTGGGCATTTAGATCTTGACTATGAACTTGCATTTCTGCGTCTTCGCTCGTCTTAGATGTTAGCAAAGTAGGATATCGTTCCTGTTACATAGGTCCTGGAGTTTTTGTCGCGATTAGAACCTTTCTTTAAGAATGTTTGAGTAGAGATTTCCTGGCTAATAAGGTCTCTCTTTGATTGTAACTATCAATATTATCTATTTCAGACTGGTTACTGGATCCTGAAGCTCTTTTTGCAATTTGATCCTTTATTTAAGAATGTTTTGGATTGAGGCTTGCTGTCCAATAGTCCTCTCTATGATTATAACTTGATATTATGTATTAGGTTTGCTGTCCAATAGGCCTCTCTACGATTATAACTCAATATTATCTATTTCGTTTATCTAGCCAAAAGAGAAACCGGGATTGCTTTTTTATTTCCCTTTTCTTTTTCTCTTCCTTGGAATTGCATGTTAATGATTTGAACAGTACTTTGGGGGAATCTGCCTCCGGAGAGGGTGGGGTATGGGATGGATGGCAGGATGAAAGCGAAAGAAGTTTTAAGTGATCTGCACTTGATGAATCATCCACTCCCCATATTCCACTTTTTTCCTTCACGGTACACATCCACGAGAGAGCAGCAAACATCATATCTAGGAAACAAATGGGGGAAGGTCATACTTAGAACTTGTTGACTGGTTCAGCTGAGTCATCGGTCACTGAAAAGCCCAAACATCCAACTTCGGCCAACCTCCACAAAATATCTCTGAATCCAAGAAAGACTTGGCTTGCGTTTTCTTTCTTCCCACTGGAAAACATGATATTTGAAGGCACTACATGGCATTCAAGTTTCAACCCCACAACACTTAGCTCCTTCCAGTTTATGGGCTCTACTAAAATACACGCCGATATTTTTTTTTTAATCTTTTGGTTGACTCTGATATGGAAGTGAACAAGATATGATGTGGGTTGGTTTGCGTTTGTTTGGACAGATTCACTGAAATCGCCGGTGATGGCCAGAGTGCGATGGAAGAAACCAGTGGCTGTTCCATATTCAAACAAGCATGCTGTTATAGGCGAAAGCAATCGGCAATTTTGAATTGGGAGCGCGCGCACTTGGGGGACCATTTAGCCAAGAGGCCTTGACAGCTGAAAACAACTGATGTTGGAGCAAAAACCAGAAAGATTCTTCATTCCAGCTGGATAGTAGATATATGGAGGTGCAGGTCCTGAACACTCAAGACAAGGACAATGAACTTCATTGAATGAACTACCAAAATAGGAAGAAGGAAAGCCAAAAAAAAGATAAGAAATGGAGGGAAATCCTAAGTTCCTGGAAGCATTGGAGATCAAAGTAGGACGCGCTCCACTCATGTAGCATTCAGGAGGAAGATTCTTCTTGATGTCTATAGTTTTGGAGAGATACGATGATGCCATAACAATTCAAGTTTTGGGAAGCAAATGGCCATTAGGAAAAGTGATTTTGGTCGGAGAGATTTCAATATTGTAGTGACGCAACCGCAAGGGAATAAAAGATTAAAGTGGTTGTAAGGTTGTTCGGCCCCACCACGTGCGATGTTGATCTCTTTCCCTCTTCATTTCTTTTGTTTTTCTCCCCTTCGTAATGCCTTGCTTTTCTTTTAGAATTTTTTCATAACTGCAATCGAAAGTTCTAAAACTTATCTTGAAAAAGTGCAACCGAATTGTAAAAGTTTAAAATTAATGTAGTTGATTTGTTTCGTTAATTTTTTCTATTATTATTTTAAGACGTGGCGCCACATAATTGTTTTTTTTTTTTTTACATAAACTCAAAAAAGAAGAAAAACAGTCGGTGAGCATTTACCGTTCTACAGTTCATCTTTCTTCTTTCAACCAACCATGGCTGAAAGGAGGCGCAAGTCAAATTGTTCAGCTTCCTGGCCTTGCAAACAAACCCATATACTCCATAAAAATGCAAAAGTGAAGAATGGTCGAACACATCACCCTTCAAGTCAAACCCATTAGGGCAAGGATTCACGTGCCTCTGGATACAATCCCCCGCGAACATAACACTTTCTCGAGCTCGCGGCTATGGCAGCTCGAGCGTTTTTGCTTGTTGCCGCCTCCAAATCGCCGTTGTCTTGTCTCCACTTTTATCGCAGCCATGGTAAGCCTCTCTCTCTCTCTCTCTCTCTCTCTCTCTCCGTTCGCGCGCGCGCGTGTGGAGTCGATGCTCCCAGGTACTTCGAAGATGATGAACAGATGCTCTCAGCAACTTCGAAGAAGATGAACAGTTGAAAGGGAAATGCTCCCACTAATTGGTTTTTTTATCCTTTTTTTTTTGCTTTGCTCCTTACTAAAAAAAATGATGTCATCAAATTTCGTTAGTCAAATTTGATAAAGATAACAGAGAGACTCGATTTTACCGGGTTTTTCAAGTTTTCAGATTTGATTAACTTTTAAAAAGTTTTAAGATTTAATTCTAAATTTTTTAATGCATTTTATCATTTTTCTTGTTCAGACAATTGAAAGAAAAGGACCGGACATCTTGAGCATGGATAAGGATGTGGCCACCTGTGTCATGGCTCCCACAGAGGAGAGCACGGGTCTGTGTCCATGAACAGAGCGAGCTTCGAGGAACCTACTAGACCTAAGAGTAATTCAAAGATGCATTATGACCGAATTGATACATTAGGAGCCTGTATGGTAATCATTCTTGTTCTCTAGTTTTATTTTTCGGAACAAAAAAAGATGAGAATCCTGTTTGGTAACGTAAATGATTTTGATTTTAATTCTGTTCTCGAAAACAGTTTTGGAGCAAAAACAAGAAAAAATAAAAAAGTTAGTTCTGAAAAAAAGAATCACTTTTAAGAATCACAAAACAAAATGAAATACCACACCTCTCACTTTTTCTCACTTTTTCTTTTCAGTTTTCTCGTCATTTTCAAATATATATAATAAAAATCGAAAAAAAAAATTCAAAAAATCCCTAAAAATAGAAGAAGCTTAGATTAGGCTAGTTTAATGTTGTTTTCATAAATTTGGGCCTAAATTTCCTAGATTTCATATATATATTTTTTTAGGAAACTCATAAACACATTTGAAATTAAACCCGAACCACATTCTCTAAACCCTTAGGACTTCGTTAGGGTTTTATGATACGATTTATCAATGCCATGATTCTTTGATTGTGCACTTGATTTTATTTGTTGTGATTTGCCCATGTTTATGTACTTTAGAATTAGTCTAGTTTTAGAAAAATTTGGAAAAAGCCAAAAATAACCAGCGTGAACACTTAGTAAGCTCTCGTTTTTAAGTTTTGGATGAATTAAGATTGAAATTTGATTTCTTATAACCAAAAATGCACACCAATACAGGGCAGTGCAATGCATTTTCTTTGCAGAAACGATGGTGGCGCTCGTGTCGGTTGTTCGTTCGCTCAAAAGAGTTGGATGAAACCCCACAATAAATGGCAAAAATGACTCCTGATGATTCTTGATATTTATTTTTACGTTTCTATATGCAATATGTTATATAAGAGAATCAATACGAATTAATCTTCGATTAATTCGAAATGTATGATGAAATTTCACAAAGTAACTACGTAATTATTTGATTTAAATGATAAAAATTGGGAAGAGAAATTGTTCTCGGGAATAGAAATTATGTGCAGTTATCAAATGCATTTCTGTTCTAGGAACAGAAATTTTATGCAGTTACCATGAATGCGACCTGATAATGATGTGAAATGCCCATCTTCTTGGGATGCGTTCGGGCACTAAACCATTTCAAAGGTCTTTGGCTCAAGTTGAATGGTATTTGGCAATTTTTTTTTTTTGAAAGCTTTGAAGAGATGCAATTACATTTCTAAAAGCACTCAAGTCAAGATCCGAGATATTTTGGACTTCGACTATTTTCGAAATGCTAATATATCCATTTTTCTTTTAACATTGTCGTCACTAAACTTTTATAATTCCAAAACCGTCTCACCTCACGTAAGCTCGGCGAAGGGCTCAGGAAGCCGGCAAGTCAAGATTTGACGCCGGCAGTCAAGCAGCCCCTGCGATAGTTTGACCTCATAAGACAGCTGCCTGGAGTCGCGGAAACTCAGGATAGGGTCGTCGAGTATCAGATCTGGCTCACCGGTGGCTCGCCAGCCACCTGTTTGCCGCCGAGCCCTCCGTCGGTATTGAGTTTCTTTTGTTCTTTCTTATGGAAAAAAATAACAAAAGTCCTTTACAAGTTGTGATTTTTTAAAATACCATTTAAATTAAATTTATCTTTCAATGCATTTTTAAATTCGCTTCCCATTTCGGCCCACTTGTTCCCACTTGTGAGCCCTCGGCTCTTCTGTCGTTTCTGGAAGCTCGTAGACTTTACGTTGTCCGACCCAGCAACCGCGATCGCAGACAGTTTTCTTTCTTCTGTCGAACTCTCTAGGCTTCCTTCACGGTACACCTTCACAGTGTACCGTATTTCCCTTATAAAACCGTTCTCCTCTGCTTGAACTCCGCAGTCGAACCCCAAACCCACGAATCCATGGATCCAGAGCCGAGAAACTACCCGCTCCTCGCCTTCGCTCTCTACCAAATCGATCCCAACTCTCACCCTTACCTCCCACCCGAAGTCGCCCGCAACCTGTTCGACCAAATGCCTCCCTTGACCAATCCCAAGGTCGCGTCTTCCCTCGCCCAATCCGTCCCCGCCAACATCCTCCAGACCCGCACCCTCCTCCATGCCCTCGGGCCGCGGCCGGACCCGTCGGCCGTGGCGGCGGCGCGCGCGAAGATCGCGCAGCTCGAAGCGGGCGACGGAGCCGCCGAAGCGAATAGGAGCGAGATCGGGATATACAAGGCGGTGGTGAGGTTGGAGGAGATGCACGAGGAGTACGAGAAGCAGCTGAGGGACGCGGAGGAGAAGCTGGTGGAGGTCTATGGGCGCCTCGTCGAAGAAGAAGCTGGAGTAGTTGATGAGGAGGTGGTTAGGGTTTTGAGGGAGGTGGAGGAGAACAGGGCTGTGGAGAGAGCTGAGCTGAGTGGGAGGCAGCTCAGGTTTGTGCCCGAGGCCTTTGGGAAGATCAGTGGTTTGCTTGTGCTTGACCTGTCTCACAATCTGCTTGAGGTCAGTCCTCTGATTCTTTCCTTTTCCCCGTCTAATAATATGCTTGCATGGATTGATTTGTCTTGGAAAAATGCCACGAGTCAAGCAATTTATTGATTATGAGCCATTAGTGTGATCAGCTATCAGTGCATCTCTCCTTCCATGAGCATTGACTACTAGATAAGAAACTATGGACGAGTTTGAGCAAAGCAGTTCTCTCAGACTCTCAAATCTTGTGTTGTGAATTTCTAGACTGCTCTTGGGTTGGTAATTCCTTATGGGGTCAGGATCAATTTTGCAAAAGCAACAGGAAGTAGTGAGGTTCCAAGATGGAAGCATGTGTTGGATTAGTGGTTTTGAAGATGGAGGCTAGTCATCCTGCTATAAATGGTGGTCAGATGAGACTCAATGAGAGGCGATTTGGTTTTGTAAAATTACCCAAAATGCTGGAAGTGCTACCCACGGTAGTGTTGAACATTTTGTAGCCGGATATTAAGTAGCTAGTCGTTCTAAAATTTTCGCAAATACCCCTAGCGTACGAATTGAAACTATAAATCTTTGTTGTCGTACTTAATTCTATGTGGTGCCTAATGAGTTGAATGATCATATACCTATTTCAGCATCTTCTTGTATAGTCTCCTGATGGTTTGGCTTTTCGCTCGTGGGACACAGGTTATTCCCGACTCTATAGGAGGACTAAAGAGTCTTGAGCTGCTCGACGTCTCTTCCAACCTTTTAGAGTCTCTTCCAGATTCCATTGGTTTGCTTGTGAACTTAAAGGTTCTCAATGTCTCAGGAAACAAGTTGAAGGCCCTTCCTGAAAGCATTGCTTGGTGCAGGTACTCTATATTTTTCCTTGGTGTACTGCGTTTTCTTTGTCAAACACCAACAACGAACCAAGCCTTATTCCACCTGGGATCGGTCATATGAATCTTATTGCGCTATTGCGCTTGATTAAGTATATATTTAGCTAAAATTGAGTCCTAAATCCGTGACAGTTCACTGAAGGAGCTTGATGCCAGTTTCAACAACCTTACCTGTTTGCCGACAAATATTGGATATGGGCTAACCAATCTGGAGAAGCTGTCAATTTCCTTGAACAAGCTCTGTATGCTTCCACAATCGATCTGCGAGATGAAATCCTTGCAATATCTTGATGCCCATTTTAATGAGCTCCGAGGCCTGCCACATGCTATTGGAAGATTGGTCTACCTTGAGGTCCTGAACCTGAGCAGCAATTTCAATGACTTGACCGAACTTCCGGATACAATTGGTGATCTTACCAACCTGAGGGAGCTTGATCTCAGCAACAACCAAATCCGAGCTCTTCCCGATTCGTTTTACAGGCTTGAGAACCTCATCAAGCTAAACTTGGACGAGAATCCTCTGGTGGTCCCACCTCTGGAGATCGCAAATAAAGGAGCAGAAGCTGTGAGGGAATTCATGAGGAAGAGGTGGCAGGACATGCTGGCAGAGGAACAGCTGAGAGGCATTCGTCAAGCAAGCCAGCCACAGGCTCAGGCTGGATGGCTCGCGTGGGGCGGCTCACTGCTCAGTGGGCTCGCTTCGGGTGTGTCGCAAAGCGTGGCCGGATATTTGGGTGGTGAAAAGGCTCCAAGGGACCCATTCCTGGATCAACAGCTTTAATATGGATGTAAACTCTATCCTTTATAGTATTTCCCAGTGGCATGTCCAGGTGATAAAGAATAATAATTGGCTGTTTTATCCACCTTCAGTTCAAATTGGTGGAGATGTACATATGGATAGTGGATACCCTAAAACACTGTAACATGTTGACACAAGATTTTGTTACTTTTGCGTGCTTGCCTAACTCCTGTGGACTATGGGTGTGAGCTGATTATGAGAGGGATTTCTTATTTAAAAGTCTGGGATGATCTTGACTCTCTTTCGTCGGACAGCGAGATCTTGACCCTTTGATCAACTTGTAGCTAACATAGAAAGGACTTAGAAATAGAAAATGTATGACGAGTCATTCTTGGATAGGACTGGATTTAAACAATGTCCTGTGCATAGCCACTTGCTCAATAAGGGCATAGTGAAAAATTTCAGTTGGAATGGCTAAAAGCGCCCATCCTATCTGCATGGACAAGTTTGAGCATTTCATGAGTAAACTAATCTTCCATCTGTTCTTAAACGGAAGACGAAAAGCTGAGCATGGTATATATCATATCATATATCTGAGCTACACAGCAAGCGCCAAACGTAACACGAGGATGGAAAAGTCCCAACAAGAGTCACCGGTGAGGAAACCAAAGGTGACCCTAAACTCCGCGCCGCACAGCAGCTGATCCGCTCTATCCGCTGGCCCTCAAGTCGGCAGTCCCTGAGGCCATAGGACTTGGGGACGGACACTTTGACACCGCTAAATTATGTAGATCAGAGCGGGCTCTGGGAGAGGCTATAGCTGTAGCCCCTGATCTTGGCCTCGTGAGCTCCGGAGATGAACTCTCTTCATTTCAAAGCTGTGGTGTTCTGATGCTCACAGCGATCTCACTGTCTCTGCTCCACACCAGACTCTTGTGTGAGTTCCCCTGAACCTTAGTCTCCTGCCCTTTTAAGAGAAAGGCTCCTCTCGATCTTTCAGAGCCCTTGAGCAGTCTCTCCATCCCGTCATCTTGTTGGTTTGATTCTGTCATTTGGTATCTTCCTTCAGGACGAGGTTTATGCCAGTCTTGCGCGATAAATGGCCCGTTGGTATAATGACAAGTCAAATGAGATCGTAGCCATGTACCGGCAACATGAGTCGTTTTAATTCATATGACTGCTTCAATTCCTATGCTATAGATTGAGGCTTGGGCACCTCCCAGTTTTTGTTATTAAAAAATGTTAATACTATGTGGATGATTAGCTTCAACATTCACAAGTTATCCACATTCTTGTATATACCTTTCTTTGGAGAGTTGATCTAATATAAGCAATGTAATGTCCAAAGTTATGTTGTTAGCTGACTTCTTTTCCGGATTCGCTATGATGACTTACTTTTTCCATCTAGGTGGAAATGCACCCTCTCTGGCAGCAGAAGAAACTCACAGAATTTTGTAAGTTAATTAACAGTACTGTGGCGGCAATATTCGTCCTCGGGAGCGTGGGGTCTCCTTGGGGAACAGATCGAGTTTTGGAATGCGAAGAACTCGGCGGCATCGCAAGAACCCGAGGGAGGACCGTGACTCAGGTCTTATTACATACTTAAAAATGCAGTTATTGATCTTAAGGACCAAGTCAGAGGAACACATGTTTGCTTTTCACATACCCTCGAAACTCATGGGTACTCTTTATATGTCGCATAGAAGGAAGAAACCAAATTTTGGTGGCAGGTTTCTCTACGATGGATCGTTGAGCAAGAAGCTACTCAGGCGGTTAAGAGGTATAACAAGGAGAGAATCAAGGAAAACATGGACATCTTCTATTGGGCCCTATAGGCAGAGGACCATGAAAAGATGGGTCGGATCCGGCAACGGCAACTAATGTTTAGGTCGGAATTTCGAATCAGCTCTATGGGCCATGCAAGTGCCTTGATGATGTGTGGGATGGTGAGACATGACCATTGATTTGAACGAATGAGAGGGCTCTTGCCCAAGTTGATCTATGTAAATCCCAGTACAACAAGCCCAAAATACCACACCACCAAACGTGGAATTCCATCAAAACAGGTCCAAGTCCACACAGACAAACAACCAAACTCCAAACGAAACAACAACATGAAAAAAGAAATTCAGCAATTTGAAGGGAAATGTTCCAATTGGAGCGAGTTCATTTCTTTGCAGCAATAAAAGGTGAAAAAGATATTTCTTTTAAGAAAAAAAAAAAATTCGCCCATTAAGATATGTGCATTGCTATCGGAAAAATATAACCGTAGGGTTAATGTTGTAATAAAAGAAAAGGTCAGGGATATTACGTAACGGGAGGGGCACACGAGATTTTGTACAATTTCCTCTATTTACTTTCTTGGATCTTGTGTAGTAAAGTCATATTCATGTCCGCTTACGAATTAAATAGATTGTGACGCATTTGTTTTGTCGAAAAGTTCCTGACAAAAAAACCTTTCGAGATAAATGGACAAATCGATAAGTGCATCGACAAAGGTTGCGAAGGGTATTTGTTGATTTCAGACAGGATGGTAAATGACAATAAATTTAAAGATTCTACGGCTTGAGGTAATCGCGGCTAGTAATGCAAATTGTAGAAAAGTAAAAATACAGATAAATTTGCAAAGAAAAACATTGAGTCCTTAAATTAATTGGAGGAGGCTCTACAAAGAGCACGTAACTCATAATTGACGGTTACACAAACGGTTACAAATGGCTACAATCATGATTATCGGCTCCTCTTTGATGGTTTTTCATCCGAGATTGTCCACTGAACATTTGTTTTTTGTTTTTTTGTCAACGGATTCAGATGAAGTACTTTAGATTCAAACAATGCACACGTGGCTATTGATCAACTAATGTAACCGGGCGCTCTGTTTTTAACTCTCAAATTTCAAGAAGTGGGGCTGTGGGATCTCAGGCTTCTCAGCATTGGGTGCTCGAGGGATGAGGGAACAAAAGCTGAGAGATCTGCCCAGAAATCCCAATCCCCAACAGCCCTATAAGGACAGAATTCCTAATCTGAAAATGATCTTTTCGAGAGGAAGTCGAACTTCATGTCATAGTGATGATGACATGCTTTTGTGCCCTATCAATCCAAATTTCTCAGGTGATTTTCGATCCAACTATTGATCGGATAAACTCAACTGACAAAACGTGAAAAGATTTAGGACTGAATGAAGAAAAGTGCAATATATTTAAAACTTTTGGATAATTTTCCCATCTTATTAGTGAAAGCTTCGAAGACAGAGAAAATTAACAAAAAAGTAATAAACTTATTGCACTTGTGCCAATTCAGTCCTAAACCTTTCAATTGTGCCAATTCAGTCCTAATCCTTTCAATTGTGCCAATTTAGTCCTAAACACTTTCACGATTTGCCAATCTCGCCAAATCTGACCGGAAATCGCTTTTGTGGACATTGCCTGTCCTACGTAGCACAATCCGGACTTATGCAGACTTAATTTTTCGACTTTTTTTATTATTAATTTTTTACTTTGCATTTTCTTTTCTTTTTTTCCTTCTTCCTCCGTCGGTTGCCAGGCTTTAGCGATGGCTAGCGATCGACCAAAGGCAACTACCGATGAGGCTCGCCCTTGCTAGGTCTGACGAGGTCAAGCCTCACCAGGCTAGCGAGGCTGACCCTCGCCTGAAGCTGACGAGGCCGACCCTCGCCTAAAGCTGGCGAGGGCGACCCTTTTGACCATTACGACGGTCGTGCCATATAGGATGACCGGCATCCATGTCGGCGATTTCCGGTCAAAATTGACCAAGCAGTCACTTGCATTCGAGGACTACGACAAAATTTGCGAAATTTCCTGTATTCCCATCGAATCGATTTGATTTTATTATGGTCATATTGTTAGGATTCGGCGCACAATCAAATCGAAGTAAAACGTAAAGCGAGAAAGAGAAATCGAGACACGAGATTTTATCCTGGTTCACCATTAAACTAGGGCCACGTCCAGTAGAAGATTCCGCTATAATTAGTACATCGCACCTATTGTTACATCACTCAATTACAAGCGAAAAAGAGTATATATAGCAGTAGCTATTCATGAGCCCAAGCCCAAACTACTAATGAAAAAATATGGGCTTAAACTATGAAATCCTTCTAGTGTCCAAGGGGCGTTGCCCCCTTCAGACCCCCACCCGCTCAGCGTGAAACATGACCCACATGCTTTCCTATCGTTTGAGAGTATGAACTATACCCCAACATATATTCTACTGTCCGGGGCGAGGTGAGTTGTTAGGAAGTTATGGTGGAGTATAAGGTACGTAGGAGAGCACAAAAGCAAAGCAGCCTCCTAACTTAGAAGCGCGAGGACCGCCAAAGTCCGTAGTCGTGCAGCAGAAGCAATCCGACTGATAATTTATGAGAAATGGCGCGAGTAGCCACTTCGACATGAGACAAGTAGAGACACCTTCGTATCACCAGCCGCTTATCATTATTTTTGGGAGGCAAAGATCGTTCGCAGTTGAATCCCGTTCTTACAGCCGACATGTCTACATGCGAGGTGTTTAACCGACATAAGTTTCTCCACAGCAGACCAGAAGGAAAATCATCAGCTGTCCCTGTCCACTTATCGAATTATCCTCACTTTCCCCTACCTTCGTTTTCTCCGAAAGTCGCATCTTATTCGAGCCCCTCTCGTTTGAGACACCACTCTTCACTCCGAATAGACTCCACAAATCACATATCTAATGCGAGGAATCCTACCCTGATAAGTGTTGGAGTTGGCGAATACTTCGGGGACTCTTGTTTCTCACATCGGGTACGCCCACGTGAGCTTAAGGAAACCGAAGTGTTATCCGACGACATGTGACCCATGCGCGCGGAATGCGGGGTTCGGGGGCAGCGCCTCCCGACAGGGGTTCCGCTGCCCGGTCAGCGGGTCCGCTGTCCCGCTCGCCGGTGAGTGGGCGGGGGTTCGGGGGCAGCGCCCCCGAAACCTCAACGGGTTTGGGCTTTTATTTAAGCTGGCCCGTATGGTGTGGGATTAAGAGGTTTCGTATAGGTTTAGGTTTTAGGTCCGTTTGGGGCATATATATTTTGCTCGTTTTTTTATCATTGTAACTAGTTGAGTGGCTGTAAATCAAAAATATAGTGAAATCTCTTTGCAGGACGTAGTCCTATTCTGGAGTGAACCTGAGTAATTTCGTGCGTCGTCCAATTTTCTTTGATTTCTGTGTGATCATTCTGATTCGGTGTGCGATAAATCCCTTCAATAAGATGTAGCGACCTGATTTGTCTACGTAGGATAAGTCACTGAACATATATTTTGAGTAACGACCATTTAGGAGTGAATCTTACTTAATGAATAACATCACGAAATCTTACCCGGTCGATCGATGCGAGGACTTTGGAACGTCCTATCACAAAAGTATGCTCCCTGTGCTTATCTTACTCAGCTTCAAGATGTTGCAGTGCACAAGTTACAACACTTTGCGACATACTTCTTGCACCGCATACATTTGCAATCTAATCGCGGCTATTCTAAGCGGACTCCAAGTTAAGACGGATTATACTTAGCATAACGTGTTAAATCGTTCGATTTCAGATTATATTACCTTCCACTCAGGGTAAACTTGGGGACAATTGGGAGCCTTGCTCTTTAATGCGAATAAGACAGTTTGCGTACGGTCATAAAGATTAGTCGAGGCAAAAGTTCAGATATCCTATGTTATATGAGAAAATAAAATCATGTTTTGCATATTTTGATCATATTGAGTTCATCGCCTTTTATGATTTAGCGGTATTCAATTCCTTAGAAAATGAAATGACAATTCGTATAATAATTAAATATTAAACAACGTTTTCATCAAACAGTTTAAGCTTTTAGAACAGTCGACAGTGATCTCACAAAATCTAACACGATATCAGAGCATGAGGTCTCGAGTTCAAATCTTTCTAGACCCTTATTTACCTCACCAATTACATATTACACGCTTAGTACTAGGCAAAAAGACCAGACTAAGTGTGCATGATGGCGAATGATGGAATTATTAAATACTAAATCATGCATTTATCTAACAGAACAGTTGGTTGTGATTCCTGCAAAAATAAGGAAGAGGGCAATTCAACGTTCGTTACTATTTTATTCAAGACTCAATTACAGTCTTGAAACATTTCAACAAAGTATATACGAATTTTGCATTTGAAAATCTGTATAAATACAGGATCGTGTAGTATTCCTAAAAAAAATCACATCCCTTGATGGCACGTAGGACTCTATATAGCTAGAATAGCCTCTCTTAAAGCAGACATTCAATTTTGTTGCATTCTCCACGTAAAAATGGTCCACCAAAGCGCCGTCTAAGCCTGTATTTACCACACCCCATGGACCATTTGTTATGATTTTTTTTTTCCATATTTTTCATATTAAACTATTAGTAAACAAAAGTGTCAATGGATTTTTTTGGTCATAAGTCTATGGAAATTATCTTGTCGAAATATGAAATTATGATAGATCATTTAAATTGATTTTTATACTTTTTTATTGCTCCAAAATAAAATGGTCTATTTATGTGTATGACTTTAATTATGGAATGATTCATTAACACAAGTTATACTTATTAATTGCTCCAAAGTATACTTAGATGTTTCATACTTCATTTTGAATGATAAACCCGTGCAGCGCGGGTTCACATCCAGTGATTGAAAGATTTTGTAAAACCATTACCCATTTTTGAACTTAAGTTATTAGATGAAGATGTGATTTTGACATTTAAATATTTTAACACTCCTCATCACAGGACTTTAGCTTAAGAGTAAAACATGCAAATATATAATGAGACCCGCAAAAACTTGAACTTAAATCCTCATTCTCTTAAAAGTCAGAAATACTTTGCGAAACTCAAGACGGACAATGTTGAAAAATGACGTTAAGAGGAGAGAGGATATTAGTAGTTATTGAAAAAGAAGATGACAAGGAATACGAGAATACAAATATGTGGAATAAAAATTGTGGATTATACCAAAAAAAAAGTGGATGTATCTATGAAAAGTGCACGAGCGTATCTATAACTTTATTGTATAATTACATAAAATAATCAAATCAAGTACGATCAATTATGATATGCACAATTGAGGATATAAAGAATTTCAAAGTTATATGCATAATCATTAGAGATATCATAGATATCCTAAATATCTTTAGAAAATATCCTAATTGTCTCTGGTAGATGATATTGAAGTGCTCTTTTTATTCTAATATAAAAAAATTACCTCGGTTTTATTAGATCAACCGAACGGAATTACACTCAGCTGTCGATAGCAAGTTCTAGAGCTTTTGTACTTGTTCTTATATACAGATGGACAAATGATCATCCAAATCAATTGAAGGGCGACCGTCGGCTTGAGCAAAATCCTCCGATTTGAGTTGTGTTCGAATCAATTTGGGATGATAGGACCTAGGTTTCTTCCTTCATCAGTTCACGTTCCAGAAGTTCACTTATAGGAAAAAGGCAAGAGAACGTGAGCCGTTTGAAGGTTCTAGAGTGTTTAATTTTTTTTTAAACTAAACAAAACACCATTTTGTTATCCGACGTTGATTGGGTATCTACGTAGGCTTTTTTCGAGCTAAATTGACCAGAATGACTAAATTGATTCAATGTTAAAAGATTTAGGACTAAATTGGCACTAATGCAAAAGGTTTAATATTTTTCTGACACTCTTCCCTATCTTGAGTACAGTTCGGTGATATTGAATAATTTTGAAAGATAAAAGGTAAAATATAATCTAATGAAAACCGCACAGGAGACAAAAATCTGCCTTTCCCTTCCTAAAAAGTTCTTATAATCATAAAAAAGAGGCCCTTGCTATTACATTGCCTTTCATGATCCGCAATTATGTGATTTTACAGCACACAAACCCTTTTTCCGGACATGAATTCCCAGCACATCAGATCACATACTGATAAGCTCCAGTGAAAAGTGAATTGTCTCTGGTCCGTGAATTTGAGCCGAAGAATACAATTAAGTGGAAAAGGGATGAAGGCCGTGCCTTGAATATCTCCCCATTGAGATTTGGGTCCAAGCTAAAGATACACAGTTTCCCAGCTCTCCTGAACAGTAGCCACAAACTGTTCTTCCCCAACTTTAAGTTCGATCAAACCGAGACGAGAAGATCTCTCCGCGACTGGTTGCAGGAGCGCATCCCGAAAAGAATTCCATGAGGTTGACAAGACAACACAGCAAAGAAGAAATTTGAACTCGCATGGTGGGTTGACCTTGGAATGCATGCCTGCGTTCCTAGGGTTTCGAGCCTCTATTGGCTCCATTACAGGGTGCATGCGCTGATTAACACCAGAGAGGGCATACGGAAGTGTGATCTACGTTGGGCAGGCTTTTTCTTTTCTAGGGTTTCAGATGTCCGTGGGAGCGAGAGGAGACAAATCATTCAGGGATACATCTGAATTCTGGAAACACTGTTCTTGATCATCAAAAGAAGAGATATGGAGCAAGAACTGCGAGTTAACAGTTAAATGTGCTTTATCATTATCTGTGCACATAGGAAGGCGAGAATCGTCGCTTCTTAAATAAAAGCTGAGTCCTCTGGCCTCTCTCCATAAAGCATGCGCAGTTTCTAAACATATCTGTTTTCAGAGAAAAATTAGTGGGGGCGCCAGAAAATCTATGCATAAAAAGTGGAGTTAATGAGAAAGGAGGGGAAGGAAATATGCAGCATTAGAATATGAATTGCTTGGAAAGATAGAGAGAGATTTAAGTGAGAAGAAGGTGTTTATGAAAGATGATAAAATTTAATGTGGATTTTTTGTATAAAATGTTGCCGGTGTACTTTTTACATGACATGATAATTTTGCCTTTCCTCTTTTTGAGCTCGTCTAAATAATGTTTTTTACTTTTTTATATTTTGCTTAATCTAAACTTTGGAACACTCACACTTTGGTTTTTTTTTTTTTAATTCAGAACATTTGAAATTTTCACGACATTGAATTTTTGATGCGTAAACCTATTGTACGGTGGCCAATTCGGTCCTAAACATTTCAGTTGTACCAATTTAGGCCTAAATCTTTCAATTGTGCCAACTTAGTCCTAAATCTTTCAATTGTGCCAATTTAGTCCTAAACTTTCCTACCATATGCCAATTTAGTCATTCTCGCTAATTTTAATCAGGAATCGCTCACGCGACAGTCTAGTCAGCTCTGGTCGTTCTACGTGGCATGACTGTCGCTGACGTAGATATTTTTATTTTATTTTATTTTCTTTCTTTCTTTCTTTTTGCAACTCTGGGCCGGTGATATCACAAGCTCTCACCTGTGGCCGACGAATGTCGACCGCCGACCTCGCCGACCCATAGTTGAAAAAAAAGTAAAAAAAAAAAACAAAAAAATAATTGTCTACGTTAACGATTTTCGGTCAAAATTGGCTTGAGGAACTAAATTGGTGAGTTATAAAAATATTTATGACTAAGTTGGCAAATCATCAAAAGTTTTAGGACTAAATTTTGGCACAATTAAAAGGTTTATGAGTAAATTGACCGTCATACTTTAGGTTAAGATTTTTTTGGATATTTAAAAGGTTTAGAACTGAATTGACTGTTATGGTTGCGACCACTATGTTGGTTCAGAGAAAGATAGGGCAGGCGGACGGTGATGAGCCATGGGCATTATCGGTGGTGTAGCAATGGGCCACCTAAAAATAAGAGCTAATGATGGCGAGCAGGCGGTTAACGCGAAGGTGAAGATGAGGCAATAGCAAAGGGGGGAGGCGTTAGGGTTTCTAAGTTTTTATGATAATTTATCGTGAAGGCTAAGGTTACGTGTGGTGAACGGGATATAACTCTGGATAGGATACCTAATATCCTATGTGGCGCTTAAGGTAAACGTAAATTTCGAAAATCTCCAAATATGACTTCCCTTTCGCTCTCCTAGGGTTAGTGCCGCCGCCTGCATTATCTAAGGGAGAGAGAGAGCTCCCCCTCCCCCTCTCCCTCCTCCCCCTCCCCCCTCCTCACCTCTTTCTCTCATATGTTTTCTTCTCGGTTAGCTTCGCTCATCTTGATTGGCGACCCGCGGAGAAAGAAGGGTCCCTCGTGGGGCAGCGACTCTCCCGGGTTGATTTTGGGCGGAAAATCTCTACGCCGATTGATGCTATTTCAGGGGACAAAGCAGAACGGAAAGTCCCTTGGGTTCTTGCTTTTGGGAAGCAGAGCAGGCTGATGAAGGCGCCCCTAGTTCATCTCGGTGGGGTTGGATTTGGAAGCTAGTTCTGGTTCGTGCTCCTCTGTTAAGAAGTTCGTCGGCCTCCGGGAGTAGATAGTCAAGCCGAAGCCTTCGACAGTCATCGGTTTTTTTCTGCTAGGTTGTCTTTCCTTTTCTCTCCCACTATGTTTCTGGAGTTTGTGAGTATAAATAATTTTCTGCCGCTGTTTATCCGCTCTTCTATCCCAATTTAGATTTAGGTCTAGATATAGAGATTTTACTCTCCCGATCTATATGTATGTATAGATTTGGGAGTTCCCTACAGGTATCGGATATGTGTTCTTTCAACATACTGTTGTTGGTGTTATTGCTCGGCGTTGGTGATGGGGATGTCGAACCTAGACGCGCACCGCAAGCCGTTGCATTTGGTATGGGAGTTCTCAGTATGTGCCCATCATGGACTTTGGTGATCGGCCGCGGTAAGTTTATGGTATCAGATCTACTCTTGGAGGATGAGAGTGTGCTTCCAACTACAGAATTTGCTTTCTGAGATTTTTTTCTACTATTTTTTGGGAGTTTGAAAGCATTCTATGTAACTCTCTCGACTATTAATGAATAGAATCTTTCTTTCGACAAAAAAAAAATAAAATAAGTCAGATAAAAAAGCCCCACCAAAGAGGTGAAGTAAACTTGAATAGAATAAGGATTAAAAAAAGTAAAAAGAAAATCCCATTGACGTCGTATCGCTAGTAGTCATAGTTCCCTCTATCTCTATCTAGACAGTTCGATGCACTAGATCTCGAGTCTGAGACTTGCGACCTCGAAATCCAAAGTTGCTAGCCTTAGGAGACCCTAGATATTGGGTTGCCTGAGGCTGGGGCTCGACCTTAGTGTCTGCCACGGCCTTTGTGGTCATTGCAAAGGTGGAGGTCACGATCGTGAACTCACGTCCGTCGATGTTGCCTGAGGCTAGGCCAACATTGGGGTCACATATGTCAAAACTAGAGGTCAAGGCCCACATTGGAGGTTGCCCGAGGCTAGGCCTTGACCTCGGCGTCAGTCATAGCCTCTGTGTCGCGGCCAATGGCCTTAACGGTGACTGCATTGTTGAGAAACATTGCCCCGGTTAGAGTAGAACGAAAGTTCAGGGCGCGCATGACAACACTTCTAGAGCAGAAATCCATTTCGTAACGCAATTTCTGGAGTAGAATTCCGTTTGGTTACGCAACTTCATTTTTTTTTATTTCCGAAGTTTTTTTTTTTTACTTCAGAAGTAGTTTTGGAGCCTGCGACGTCCCGAAATTTTAAGGTCTATAAAATAAATGAAATTGAATTTGTGGTCTAAGGGACAATTATTGAACGCGATTTATTTTGTTCTAGGAAGAGATTTGGTTAACCCTTCGCGCTCGAGACCCCCCCTTTCGCGCCTGAAACCCTTTGTGCACTACAAGTCACAAAAATTCAAATCTGACTTTGACTTGACCCGTGGTCCCCTCACCCTCTCTCTCTCTCTCTCTCTCTCTCTCTCTTCCCCCCCTTGACTGCCGCGCCACCCACTCCCCCTCCCATCAACTTTTTCCCTTTTTTTCCTTCCTTCTCTCTCTCCTCCCCTTCCCCCTATTCGGCCATGGACACCCCCTTCCCCCCCCCCCCCACCCCCCGACGCCATCTTCTCCTTCTCCTTCCTCCTTCAGCTGCCGAGCTTCGCCACCGCCGCAGCCACCACCAGCCGCCACGCCGCCCTCCGTCGCCGAGCCCACCAGTAGCTCGCCGCGCACCGCCCGTCCCCGACCCCGTTGCGCTGCCGAGCTCGGCTTGTGAGCCCCGCGACCTTCCTCTCCCTCTCTGCCCCGTGCTCTGCCGCTACCCGAGCTCTTCCGTCGCTGCTCACCAGCCACCTTCCAGTCGTCGTCTCGCCCTCTCCTGCTCGAGCCCCACCAGTCGCGCCGCCACCCCCTGGACCCGCGCCTTCCTCCTCCTCTGCTCAGCCCCGCGAGGCCGAGAGTTTCGCGACCCGCCTCCAACCTCCTCCCGTCGTCGCAGCCGAGCCACCACCTCACAGCCACCTTCGTCCAGCCGTCGCCGTCCACCCCAGCTCAGTCGAACTCGCCCCTACCGTGAGCCCAACCTCGCGACCTACCACCCTCCTCTGTTCGCCTCGCGTCGCCGGCCGCCCGAGCTACTGCTGCCTGCTGCCAATGACTTGAGCCGCTGGAGGACCCCCGCGACCCGAGATCCAAGCCGTTCAGCCACCCTCAGCCCGTGAACAGTAGCCGCCGCTCACCGAAGCTCGCCGCCGCCGTCATTGTTGTCGTTGTCCCGTCGCTGTCATCGTCGCCGGACTGTTTAGTTGTGAGTTAGCCCCTAACTCTCGGTTAGGTCGCTAATTGCGTTCGGGTTTAGTCTAATTAGTCTAATTAGGCGTTCACGTAGATTAATTATGGTCGGTTTAGTTAGAGACCGGGTTTAGGTTAAATGAACGCGATTAAATAAATTAGACTGATTAGCTAAGTTTTCTGTGGCTAATTGGTGATTAGATTGATTGCTTGACTGCAATTATTTGATCGCGAGCGAGCGATTGGCCAGAGCCGAGTGAACGATAAATTGTTTGACTGGCTGGTTGGTAGGCGGAGTAGCCGTCGGTGGTTAGTTCAGATAATCGAGTGCTTTGTTATTATTGTTGTCGACTGCTTGATGTGGTGATCAAGGCCTGACTGTTGAATGCTCTGAATGGTTTGTGGTTGACTGTATGAGGATTGATCACCCGTATTTAGATGCAAAGTTTGGTGGATAATTCGTACATCACATGACCACGTGTGGAGTTAAATTGCATATTTGAGCATGAAATGGCATTGGGCCAGGTTTTGAGCACGATTCCGTGTGTGGGTGCATTGGACTAAATGCAAAGATATAAATTGGCTGGTTGCCTAGTGTGCTTGTGTGGTCATATGATGAAATACCTGATATGTTCGTGCCGTGTCGATCGGAATCACACGACTTATCGGATGCGCGACAGTCTGTGTCGCTAGGCTGGTCGGATGCCGGTCGCAGCTTGTGATGGACCGAAGCCCCCTACATGGATTCTTGGTAGTTCCGTACCGTGTCGATCGGAACCACATGGTCTATCGGTTGCCGTCGCCGGAAGTAAGGGACGAAGCCCGTCATGCCGGATGAGCACCAACTATCTAGTGTGCTAAGCACCAACTGTCTAGTGTGTGGGGCCGAGTGGCCATTAATAATCGGAACACGCGTGTTGCATTGTGCTTGCAAGCTGTTTTGGTATTCTGGTTGTTTGCCTTGGTTGATTGACTGTCATGTCAAGTCGAGTCTTACATATGTGTGATCCAAGGCGTGGTAAGCTTGCATGTGATTGGCGATATACTATTGTGTTGTACGGTGTGTGTTGGTCGCCTGAGCGAGTCAACGCCCTAGCCGAGCTTAAGCGTTAGCTCACTGAGATTTATTTCTCACCCCGTCGTGGTTAACCCCTTTTTTAGGTCCAAGGTGAAGATGAGGACGAGGGTGTTGTAGCCCCTCCTTTGGAGTTGATATGAAGTTAACCCTATCCTGACCCGGTACCCTTTTGTTGGTCTTAGGAAGCAGCCTTGAAGATAGGCTTGTAGTTTCTGTAGCTTCCTTAGGGTTAATGAATATCTATTATTAAATGAAATCTTTTGTTGAGATTGCTAATATTGATTGATGTGACTTCCTGCTTTTCTATCCCTGTTGTTTTATGATCTTTTGGGGAGTAGAGCGTTTCCGCATGCGTAGTATATTTTGGTAGGTCGTTAGCGTGCCTGGGACGTAAACCTTTATGACCTGAGTCGTTTGGCGGGGTTGTCGCGTGCTCGAGATTCGGGGCGTGATAGAGCCACTTAAAGAAGTAAAAAAAAAATTTACTTCTTTCCAAAAGTAGAAAAATCTACTTCTGCTCAGAAATAGAAGTAGAAAAATTAACTTCTGGTCAGAAGTTGATTTTTAGAGTAAAAGTGTTGCCATGTGCACCGTAAAGGTATGGGAGAGTGATAAAGAAACAGAGCCAATTTTCTTGGCTAGTCTAAGAAGGAAGAAGATGAAGTCGAGACTTGAAACAGACCAAGAACGAGCAAGACAACTGAGACTTGATTTGGGAGTGTCTATATTCATATTATATCTAACCATCTATTAAACATCTTATTATTAACCCATTTAGCCTTTATCTTATCCCACAAAAATTCAGACGACTAAACACGGTCTATGCGTATATTACTAAATCGAGGGTAATCGATCCTGTCTCGTTCAAGTTAACTTGAATGGAAAGGATCCTTTGTCCGTTTGGAAAAAGTGGTCTCAAATTGTCTCGGTTTTGTTCCCAAATCGGAGGTGCCCAAAATACCTCAATCCAAATAAGGTAATTTGCCTCATCCCAATCATTTTCTTGCCTCGAATTTACCCCATTTTTAGCAAAGCACAAATGCTGCATTTGGTCGTCCGGATTTCTAGTTAGGATAGGACTGGATAGGATAGGATAAGAAATCCGGGGATTTCATCTTATCCTATTCACCGTTTGGTGAACTACGGATTTAAAGGCGGATATTCTCATATCCTATCATATCCATTGTTTGGTAGAAACTGTATATCAAATAAAGGACATATGAATAAAGCTCCAAATTTCACAAGAAATAGCACATTAAAAAAACATATGATTCTAATAAATAGAAAAAAGAACATTGTTTGATGTTGTTCATAGCAAAAAGACACATTGCTCCAACTCCATCTAATTCATTGAATACCACGAAAACTATAAATCAAGCTCCAGACTTCATAACGAATAGCAACCTTAGAAAATAAGTAATCCCAAATCATCAGTCATTCTCTTCCATCATCTCTTGGAGTAGCAGCTCCACAAATGCCGTCCTGTCGTCTCCTTGAAATCCTAAAAAAAGATGAATATTCTCAGGGTCCTTCACAATTTTTCTGCATAACTTTATTCTATCCATAGTATCTAGAGACATTTGAAGAAGCTCCTCATTGATTTTTCTCTTATCATTATCCACATCTTTAGCATGTCCGATACGGCTGGCAATCATCTCCATCCTCTCATTAGCTTTTTCCAAGAAAGAGCCAAAAGTGCTTACAATTTCAACTAACCCGGCAGCCTCTTTGTCACTTGCTTTAGCCCTTTTTCTTTTTGAAGGATAAGAAGAAGATGATATTGGTGGTAAGTTTTGACTTGCACCATTAGTTGCCTCATCATCATGATTCTCGCCTTCTTCATGATCTACTGCTGCGTGAGCTTCTGAAGGGTCTTCACTAAGATTTCCCTTGGCACGGTCTTTTCCAAATATGGTTGCTAGTCGATCATATTGAGGGAAGGACTTCCCTCTCAAAGAAGAAGCTCCTGGATAGACCTACAAAGAAGATTTGTTAAAAATTAAAAAATAAAGTAGTAAAGAAGAGAAATGAGAAAAAGTGACACAAACGTTGCAATATTTTTGCCAACTATCCTCCGAATGAATATCTACACAATGCTTTTCGTGATCCCAACCAAAGCCACTTTGACCCTTCAAGTCATATATCTGATTGTACAACTTTTTCAAGTTCTTCATCTTCGACTCTATATGAAGATTACCTCTAATGCCAGAACCAGGAAACTTTTCTTCAAACCACTTCTCTAACGTAATCAAGTAACCACTCTTGAAGCCGTTATCGGCTTTCATTCCTTGCGCAACTAGTTCTTCAAGACCATCTAGAAGAGCATTTTCTTCATCTATAGTCCATACACGCCGGTCTCTCTTTGTTCCCCTTCCTCAAGTTTGACTGAAATCGCTACCTTCCATTCCTAAACTCCTCATTGCAATTTTAACAAATTTAATGATTGGAGGATAGTGTGGTAGAGATAGACACAAAACCATAATTAGAAGAGCAGCGCCTAAAATTCCTCCAAGATACATTATGCAAGGAAGTGTCATGCAAGTTGAAAAGTACAGATGACTAAATTAAGGAAATGATCGATGGAGACTTCATAAGAGAAAAACATTTTGGCAAGACTAAAAGTGATAGGCAAAAATCCAAAGCAAAAAGCTGAGCGTTGCAGAAGGAACAAACAAAAACCTTTTTCTTGTAATAAACATAAACCCATTGCCAATATCCTTTTCCATTACCTCCTATTGCAATAAAAAAAAAAAAAAATACGAATTCATCACTTGCTGCACCACAGCAAACAAGACTGCCTAGGCCACAATTTCACAATGCTTAGTTTATATTAACAAACAAAAACCCAACATTATCTTGTACTTTTCATAGAACCGCAAAGATATTAGAAGTGAAATAGGCCGAATCACATGCCTAAAGCATTCAACAGTCTTCCATGCCCGCAAGAACAGACAGGATACACTTGCCAGGACACCCCATTGCAAAAACATACAAATACTCAGAAATCGGTAAGATACTTCCAAACGCAATCGCCGGAATATTGAAAAGCAATCCGCACTCAAATCGTTCTTAATGCCAATAACAATGCTTGCTCAATCCTACACTTGGCTTGAGAGAGAGAGAGAGAGAGAGAGAAGAGAGAAAGAGAGTATGATTATTTACCTTCGCAAATCAGGAAAATATGATGCTCCAACTCTCTCACCATTTTTGTAAAGCTTCGATGTGAACCGGAGAGCTACGGTAAAGGAGGTGCTTCGATTCGCACTGCTTTAGCTACTATGTCGTGTCTGTGAGCGAAGGAAAAGAAAAAGAAGAGCCTAGATTTTTTAGAAAAAAATAGCCTTTATATTTTGGATAAGAGAAATCCTATCCAGATCTATCCCACCCCCATCTTTAGGATTTTTTTATTAGGGCTATATCCCATCTATATCCGACTTTATCCCGTCCTAGAAAGCTGCCAAATACAGGATAGGATAAAATATATCCTATCATGACTTTTATCCGGACGACCAAACGCAGCCAAAGGTTACATCATTAGATCAACCAGAAGAAGTATACAAAGAACGACATGATAAAGATTGTTAAGGATTGAGGTCGATAAGGATAATCTCCTTAGATTCTAAGCTATGAAACCTTCATTTGGAATAATCTTCACGAGGTTACTTATCTTGAGAGTGCTCCCACCTGAGTAGTCAAAATGGGCTTTCGTAAGTTAATTTCGATCTTCACATATATATCTCAGAATCGCTATTTCCCTATTCGGTGTATAGTTCGGTTGATTCCTGTCCCCCTTCGCCATTTTAGAAATCTGTCAAGAATCGCTCCTTGTCCGGATCATCTTGCTTCGGCGACCACTCCCCGATCAGGTCGGACAGGAAGCGTTACAAAACACGATCCCAAAAGCCATTGGAGTGGCCTTGGACCGATCAAGTAAAGTATAACTGAATCTCTCTGGACATAAAACTATAACAATCAGCACTTTAATGTGGGAAATTACCATACAAAGAAAAAGAAATATATTTTGGGGGGCCATCGAAGGATATGGATATTCATGACTCACGGAGATCTTCAGTGCGAGTCAGCAGCGCAGGACCAGACGTCTGTGGTGACGCGAACATGTACCGAGACACGAAAACAACATCCTGCGCAAATACGGCCGACAACACCAGCCCTACAAAACGACATTTGCCCGCGTCACCGTGACAGTACCGAGCAGCAACTTACGCAGTGGTGATGCATGGTGGAGTTAGAAGAGCATCGTGTGGCGGATCTTAGTGGGTCTGGTGTACAGCGACGTCACAAGAGCCAATCATTTAATGCCGATATAGGTGTGGAAGCGACTGGGAGCATGCACACGTTACTTCATAGTGATGTAAGATGAAGCATAGAAAGCCCACGGTGTTTGGTGCGGTGACATGAATTTGGGGTCCCAAACGTGTGCGGGATAAGAACCCTAGAAGCGATGAAATTTTCGGACGGCGTTTGCTTGGGTGTCATAAATTTTCTTTCGCTCTCTTGAGTGTCAATTTTTTTAAAAAATCGACAACTTGAGTGATATCGGCGATTTGCCTCGCCGGGAAGTTCGATGTGGCATTCATTAGAAATATATCGTCCAACGAGGCTCATTGGTAAGATGAAGTCGGCAATCGAGAAGGCAAAAAAAATGTCGTACATCTGATTGGAGAATTCTAACCTAGTTTAAAGAAATTTGGGGCAAAATTCAACTTCCTTCTTGAAGAACCCTAACAGAACCCAAAGTGCTTTAAATTGGGGCAAATCATCTTATCAAGTTCGCAATGAGGAGCAAGAGCAGAAGCGGCTCACGATTGTATCGACAAAGCCAAGACAAAGGTCAATTTTCTTTGCTATTGTGGGCTGCGAACTCCAATTAGATTTGTCGTGCACAAGCCCTAATTTTTCTCTCCATGTGGTCGCCATTTTCTGTGCCTTTAGTTTGTATCGAGTGAGAGAAATTAAATATGAGAGAGAGAGAGAGTGGTCGTGGTTTGAGGAATTATGAGAGAGACGTCTCGATTTTGTAGAGGAAACATTTAGAGAGAAGGGGAGAGAAATGATTAATTCTGCTGTCCACTGATATTTATGTAACTCAATCTAGTTTTTTTGTTTTTTGTGTTTTTTTTTGTTTGGGGCCTAATGTTAAAAGAGAAATGATCACGTGACTTTCCTTAATCTATTGTGAGATTAACAGTTTGTTCTAGCTTACAAAAAAAAAAAACAAAAAAAAAATTATTAAAAATTGATGTGGGCTCAGCTCCTTCAAGAACTTTATAGCCTGCGAGATGTTGTTACTCTCTCTACCACACAAAGACTTTTATGCTAGCAAAACCCCATCTTAGAGCTCCATAAGGAAGAACTATCAAATAAGATATTATTGGGGACTAATATCATAAGACCAGAAGAAATCACATATCCAAAAAACCACGAAATTCATATTGGATTGCACAGTGGAAAGACAAACTCTTAGACATATTCATTCTTTTCATGACCTAACCCGTACACATTTATAATCTTCCTTCGGTTTCAATTTTGAGCTGATCCCTAATGGAATTGGGTCCAAAGTTCGAGCCGAAACCCATATAAACACAATTCTTCGTTTCCTTTTCTTTTGCCTTTTTGTGGGTGAAAAAGGAGAAATACATGGCCACGTTTTCCTTCAACCTTTATCCTTGATCTGTGGATTCCGCGTTTAATTTTGATTGAATTTCCATATGAGCCATATCCATAATTTGTAACATACCAATTCGAGATGTGGCTGAGGGAGCTTCCTCGAACTAGGGTTGGACGAAGATTTTGTCCTTATTTTTCATATATCATTTACTATCTGACCTCTGCCTGAACTTTAACTAGCTGCTGATTATTATGTTCACAGCTATAAATGATAGGAGACAACTTCTGCCGAGCAAGCCGTGCTCGAGGGAACTTTGAGTCCCATGTCTACTCGGGGACCCAATTTGATTCCAATATCCTTTGTCTTTTCTTCTCTAACTTACACTCTTCGTGATAAAATTGTAAATGATGATACCGCAAGTAAGCTCATTAGTGTAACAAAAAACTAGGAACTACTAAGTTCGCCGTGTTTGAGGCGGTAGGGTTTTCTGTGAGTTCTTCCATCTCTTCCTATTACTCCAATTTGATCTTAGTGAATCCTTGCTCCCTGTATTCTCCATTGAGCTCGCGCCGATGGCCGAACGACGTCAATTACTGTGCCGTTTTTCTCCCGTACTTTATCGGTTTCCTCTTCTCTGATCGCTTTCGGCCCTTCGCCTAAGAATCGTCCTCCTTTTGAGCTGCTCGTTACATCTCTTCATTCCGAGCGAGACGAAAATGTTGTCATGAGCGTACCATAGAGGCTATGATCAAATTACATGCTATTATCTACTATTTGCTCCCGCTAGTGTCCGGGGTTTGTTAAAAAAGGAAGCGGGTACCGCATTAAAGAGGCGTATCTTCTTTCAAAAGAAAAGAACTGAATGCTACTCTTTTTTTTTTTTTTTTCTGAGAAGGAAAAAAATGTATCTTGCATGCATGGATTCAGCATAACTGCAATAACCCCTCCTGCAAATAAGACAGCCTGCGTATTTATTACACATCTGAGGAAATATGGACATAGGGTTGTATGGAGTGCCTTCAAATGGACAGGCACACGAGGCCGTGAACTTGCTCCTCCTTAGGGCAAAGCACGTCATGAATTCACTGCGACAATGATTTCAATTCGAAGATACAAACATATGGTTCTGAAAAATCGAAAGAGCGAGCAAAGTGAAGACAAGCAATCGCAGATGGGCCTTTAATGTGAGATTCTCTCTCTCTCTCTCTCTCTCTCGTCTCACCTTGTCTTCTCTTTGACTGCTTGAATATGAAAACTTAACGTACAATACTGAGAACTGTTATAAGTTCCCGTACGTGTGTACACACGCAATCAACAAACTGCATCGTCCTAGAGATCGTTTGAGAATCTCCCAACAGATGCATAAATAACATGAACACGTTCTTGTATATGTTTTGGTGTCATCATTGTTCGGAAGTAGGGTTTTTCGGATCTACGCTACCTTGGCTAATTAACACGGTGATATGCATTTATTATGCGCCTTCGGCTTTCGTGGACCAAGCTAAAGATCAGGGGCCAAAGCTAGCTAGAAGATAAGATGGCTTTGGTACGTTTATTTCAGCTCTTTAATTAGCAGAGTGGTAAAATCTCGGACCCTTCGTCGGGTAACTCCCGAAAGTTCGTTTTGAAATTTCTTCATAAGCTTCGGACTTAGAATTCGTTCTTCCTTTCTGATTAAAGTGTTAAATGTACCCTAATTCTTTGGTTTTTCCGTTCCTTTCCTTTCCTTTATTTTCAAGTGGACCAAGTATGTTCTAGATGCATTTTCTAGATATTGCTTGTGCGGAGCGTAGGTTGAGGTGATTTTCCTGCAGCATCTAGGAATTTTTAACAGTTCATAAACCACACAAGATTTGATAAGAGTCCAGTTACTATCTTCTTCAAGGTTTCTTGGATTGTCGATACCCTGTCACATGAATGTCGCAATGGAAATACGCGAGGTTTGGATGCTTAGGTACCTTCATGGTTTAGTCGAAGAGACTCGATCGTGTTTTATTTGCATGGACAACATAATAATGATGCTGAATGAAAGAGGTTATGGTTCTAATCTATTCAAGTGGGTCTCAAGGAGTAAGTACGCGAGACTTTACTTAAGAGTCCTTAAAATCATGAAGATCCGTACCATTGATCTTTATTAGGGTTCCAGGAGCATTGCTTCAATGCATGTCAGTCATTTGGATGCATGGGAATGCCCTCGTTCCCTGGATATCTAATGGTTGAAATGCACTAAGACCGTTTAATAAAAAGGCTGTCATTTTTATAGTTATTCTTCAAATAAGCGGAGTAGGATGTAAGTGTGATATCGATATTTTCGTGTAATTTTCGCCAAATTGATTGTAACCCATATTATCAAATTTAAAAGGGTGAAGACACTAAATTGGAATGGATTTCAAAGTATAAGGTCTGCGAGACGCAATTTACCATATTTGACCTAATTTTTCTTGCTCGTGATTTCGTGTACTTCTGACTGGGATGTGTCCGTTGTTATTGCGAGACTGACAAAAAAGAGGAAACATAATTAACAATCTCTTAAAAGAACTTAAAGGTAGGCATGGAGAGAGTCTCGACAGCTTTTTCCTTCTCTTAGACAAAAGTCGAGGTTTTCGAACCTTATATTTAAGAGGTAAGGGCAAATATTTATCCTTTAGAAGTAATTGCGCAGCTTTGTTAGCGAAACGAAAAGTGATGGTTTGGTTTCAAAGTTGGTGATTACATGAAAGGATGAACTCTCCTACAGGCTGTGGAATTTCTCACCTATTGGACATAGCATACGAATAGTGCTAGGTATACCGAGATCGGTTCACAAAATTGACACACTATATGTGTTGACAGATTCTTATTAAATGCCGATTCCAATAAACTCATTTAAGGACCCACTTAGAAGAGAATTAAATCTTAAACTACCTTATGTTACTCATAGCATAAAGGCATGGTTGGAGAAAGTTACTTTGTAATTTACGTGGGCTTAAGTAAGTACGCTTTATCGCACTAGTTATGAACATTGAAAATAGTATGAATAATTTGTGGTGGGCATTGAAAATTGAACACTCGGTACATATTATAACGAGGAATTTATTAAAACAAAATACCCTTAAGACACTTTTGAAGTAGCTATAAGTCAGGTTTTTAGATTTTGATCCATTTTTTAAATGGTGATATGTGTAACCTTGAAAGTCGGGCGTTCTTTATTCGAAGAAAAAGATGGTTTTGTGGTTTTCTAAAATTTACTATCGGTTTTAGTCCCTCCCATCTAGGTATCAATGCGCCGGGAGAGCTCGTTCAATTTGACTGCGACTGAACGATAATTATGCTATAATATGATTTGACTGCGACTGTATGATAATTGTGTTGTAATATGGTTCAAATGTGAAGCTTGTGACGTGTAAGTTTGATGATACTTGTTTTAAAATAAACAAAAAAGTTGGGCGAGACAAATAACATTGTGGTTTAAAGCACATGCATCCGTGAGTTGCTTGCCCAGTGCCATATTGAAATTACAGCACCCATTTCATAGTTGAAACCATTTCAGAAAAACTGTACCGAATAATATCTTACTAAGCGGCATCGGTGTCACGGACATGCCAAAAGCAAGTACACGTAAGGTGTTTTCTTTAATAGGTAGACAGGAGCGAGGAGAAGCGATTACCGGTAGCGATTTCCTTTGGACAATTCCATAAGGATCCATCATCCGTAAGGTTCAAAATTAGTGAGATCATTATCGCCGCCAGACCAAAATACTGGCAGTTAAGAAGTCTCTCTATATTAGGTATGTCGTAATTACATAGCACAATACAAACCGTTCAAAGGTTCACGAACAATATGAATCGAGACGAAGATCCGGACTCTTCTCGCGGCTAGACCTACTACCTTTGGCAGTATACCCTCGATAGGATTGCAAGAGACATTGGGAGCTGAAGTAAAACTATCTTGGGACGAGGAAAGTGAAAAGGAAAAGGACCGGGAGATATATACTGGTTAGTTAGTCGTTGTAAATCAATTATTTGTTGGGGGAGATTTAGCAGACAAGTCCCCGACCCTTTTTCTGACCAAGGGGGTACAACCCAACCCTTTTAGACGTCTCCATCTATCCACCATCATCATCATCCCAAAACCCTAATCAACACCTCCCCCCCTCTATCCCTCCTCCCGACAGCTCCACGTGACCTAATTTAATTTCCTCCAAACCCTAATGACAGTAACCGCCACTATTCCTACATATGTAGAGAGAGGGAGAGTGTTTGAGAGACATGGTTAACTTTTAATCCTATTGATACGTTAGGGTTTTATCAAATTTGAGTCGCGGAGCTAGTGTACTAGACCGTACCATAGTCGAATGAAATTCACTAAATTGGTCATGACTATCATATGGAAAATCTAATGAATCGATTTTCTTGAAATAACATTAGAATACGCGTCTTATGGGGGAGAATTCCAAATTATGTGATCACCGAGGCACGGAGGAACAACTTCTGACCGCCGCCAGTGTTATCATTCAGAAGTGATAATATCTGAGAGAGAGAGAGAGAGAGAGAAATAGCTCTATTATCATATGTTATTATTTCTGGTCTTACTTGTTTGTTTTCTTTTTTGTTTTTTCTTTTGCGATTCATAATATATTACTGTGGTCTTGCCCGAAAATACTGCCCGACTCTTAATTACAAGGTAGATTTGCGACGCAGAAGATGGACCACCCCACAATCTCAACGAATGGTCCACACTGTTTTTAAATTTGGTCTTGCATGATGGTTTATAAAGTAACCCAAAAGAGTTCTCGTGGAGAAAAGTATAAAAAGAAAATTTAAACCTATTGTATTGATACCGATTCAATCTTAAATTTTTCAATTGGGTCAATTTAGTCCTAAATATTTTCACATTGGTATCAATTCGGACAATTTAGGCCGGAAATCACTTAAGTGGATGCCGAAGGTCCTACGTGACACGACCAGGGCTGACGTGGACATTTTAAATAATTTTTTCTTTCTTTTCGTTTCCCTTCTCTTTCTGCCAGTGGCCGATCCCTGGACATCGACCACAAGCCATGGCCGGTGAGCGTCGACAAGGCCCCCTTCACCTAGGCCAAGGTAGCCTCGCCGGATCTGGCGAGGGGGACCACGCCTGCTCTCGCCTTGACCCAAGCACAGCCCGGCAAGGCCCATCCTCTCCTATGGCGGGCGAGGGTCACCCTCGCCCTCACCGGCCAGCTGCAAAAAGAAAATGGAATAAAAAAAATATTGTAAGAAATAAAAAATTACGAAAAAATGTTCACGTCAGCGTCAATAGTACTATATAAGCCGGACGACATCCATGTCAGCAATTTTCGGCTTAAATTGGCCGGAAAGACTTAATTGGTACCAGTGTGAAAATATTTATGACTAAATTATTCAAATTGAAAGGTTTAAGACTGAATTGGTACTAATACAATAGGTTTGAGATTTTTTGGTACTTTTTCTAGTTTTCGTGAGTACCGTTAACTTGCAAAAAACGAACGTGAATGAATTTCTAGGTTATTACTTTGGAATATCCGGAGATTTCCCCTTTTTCACTCATTATATGGGCAGAATTATTCAAAAAATCTAACTAGGTTGAACGGGCACGAGAGCCAAGTCGAAACGCGAGCTGTAATTGCACTTGACTAGCTCATTTGCCAACATGTTTCCATCGACATAATGTTGTCTGAAATCATTTCCATAGGTTAAACTGATGACTGAAGCTTAGGATATGTCAAGTCGGTGTCATAAATGACATCTACCCAATAATTTTGCATGCCGTAATGGACCCTACTTAACACATCGATGATAAGATGAGTTCCATAGTTATCTCCGTTTCTGCATTCTTCTTCCGATGCCGTTCTTGTTTGAATTGGAAATAACATACGGAAAACGTGTTATTCCATGGGACGGTGTGCATCTGTACAGGTCGTGGATCAATCAACCAAACCCTTCAGAGGAATAGAAATTGCCAACTTCTCAGGGAATTCGAGGGCTAGGGTTTATAAGGGGAAACTTACTAAAAAAGTCTTAAATCTTTTCTAATTGTGTCAATTCAATCCTAATTTTTTTTTTGGCCAATTAAGCTCTAAACCTTTTGCATTTGTGTAATTTTGGTCGGAAATCGCTGACGTGACGCTGCCGGCGCTGACGAGGATAATTTCTAATAATGTTTTACTATTTTTTCAAATTTCTTTTCTGCCCTCACCACTGATGACTGTTGATCCTGGTGCTTGAGCCAAATCACTGTTTGACTGTAGTTATCATCGGTCAGCAACTAAGGAGCATTGTCCTTGATGAATGTCAACCGTCGGATCTAGAAAAGACAACAAATTTAATGCATAAAAATGCATCCAAGGGTTGAGATGCATTGGCGTGACGATTTTACCTCGCCTGATAAATTCCATCTTGTCATTCCACAGGCTCTCTGTTTCCTTTTTTTTTCTTTTTTCTTTTTGTCAATCAAGGGAAATTTTGCAAGAAAATAACCGTATATATTGAATAAATTTGAAGTCTGTTAATTTTCTTCAATTTCACTAGGGTAGCTGTTAAATATTAATATCTAGATAGGACTAATGATATGTCATTCAGTGTACGTATGTCTCATCTAGGGTTAATAATATGTCGTATGGTACGTGATAAGACCATCCTTGGACTCGAAGCACGTTTATCGTGCAGCAGTAAATAATTTTTCTGCTCTTCTTTTGTTGCGTGAATTATGTAGTTTTTAGCACGTGCGTGATTCATGAGACCATCACTCTTTTTTAAGGATATCGGGTGATCTTCAAGCAGCATGATCCTGGGTCATGTCTCTGTAAAAACTTAGTATTTTTATGTCCAATGGGCACTAAACGTCAGATTCTATTATCAAAATTACCCTTCCATCTATGAGCTTTATTGATAGATTGCGGTAGTTCATACCTCATCGTATGTATGGAATGTCAAAAGTAAGAGACATTGAATCTCTAAACCCTCGGTTACCTCGTACTTGGAATTGATACTTACGATTTTTGTCTTTAGATCGAGATCCGTCCTACAAATAAAGACTTGCAAAAACAACAATTTGATTTCGAATCGCGTCTTTTTCTATCAATTTACGCTTTTAAATATACTGCTAATAGTCTGATTGGACACTATATCGTTCACATATCCTAACTTTGCCTCTCTCTCTCTCTCTTTTTTTTCTTTCTATAATACGAGGTGTTTAAAGACTACAACTATACTGATTTTCACCATGGACGTAAAGTAAAGTCGTAAATTGCGCAATCCAATTGTATTAAGCCTTACTTCATCCAAAGGGTCCCACCAAAGCTACTTGCAGAAAGAATAAGTCGTGTTCTCTCCTCGGTTGTCAGCCTCAACCAAACCGCTATTCATCTTGGGACGATAGATTTCGGAAAATATACTATTGTGCCAAGAACTCTTACACATCTACCACACGGGGGGCAAAGGAAAACACGTGGCAATGAAAATTGATCTCATGAAAGCTTTTGACATGGTAAAAAGCAGTACTTGAGGTTCTTAAAGCTATAAACTACCTGATTTCTTTGTTGATCTAATAAATCAGCGCATCAGTACACTGAGGTTCTCAGTTAACTTGACCAGTGAACAAGTTGGCTATTTTGATAGCACTAATGGGCTTTGACAAGGTAATCCACTCTCTCCATATCTCTTTGTCCTGTTTATGGAAATTCTTAATAGAATTACCAATGCGAAAGTTGCTGCTTCTTCCTTCAAGTTCCATTGACGCTGTAAAACACACAAAATAAAAATAAAAATTACTCACTTATGCTTCACAGATGATTGGTTCCTCTTTGTTCATGTGGATGTAAACTCTGTCCTTTGCCTTATTGATGTACTGAATGATTTTGTGGCTCTCACAAGATTGCACTTTAACCGAGACAAATGTCAAATCTTTTTCTCTAGGTTAACCGAGGATGAAAAGCTCCTCATATTGGATAACACACCTTTCTCCGCAGTTACCCTCTCTATCAGATACCTTGGTTCCCCCCTTGTTACTAGGGGTAAGCGGTTCTAGGGTGGATCTAGATTCTACTTAGAACCTAGAACCTTCTCGTCGAAACTGGTTCTTCAATTTTTGGAATCTGGAATCCACTTTGCATATCTTGAAACCTAGAATCTACTTTATCACCGATTACAAGGTCTACCCAGGTTCCACCTATATTCTTAATTGAACGATTACAGTAAATCATTACCTCTAATAACCACCATTTACTGCTACCATCCACTGACCACAACATATATTTAGACACACGTAGAATATAAAATATTAACAAAGTAAATGTCTCAGTCATGGATATCACTGAAAAAAGAAGCTCAGACTAGTGGTTCCATATCACACACTCATTATCAGATGCCATGAAATACAGCATGATCGCGTGAAGACATAGAACAAGAAAAACACAAAGACTTATTCCAAGTTCCAAGTGGAACCTGGAACCTGGAACCTAGAACCAAACCATCGAAATCGGTTCCTCAATTTTTGAAACCTGGAGCATACCATGCAAACCCACGGGTCCGATTCCCGTTTCTACCATGGAGCCATGCTTACTCCTACTTGTTACTAGAAGGCTCACACATGCTAATTGCAAGATTTCAACTGACAAAATCTTTAACATGATGAAAGGATGGGGCATGAAACTTACAAGCTATGCATGACTCTCCGGTAGGCCAAAATCAGTCCTAATCTCCATCTGTACTTATTGGATGCAAATGTTTCTACTTCCAAAGCAAACTATCTATGAGGTTGAGAAGAACATCAAACAATTCTTATGGGCAGGTAATACAAAAGTATATAGATCCCACAAAGTTTTTTAGCGGGTAGTTTGCATACCCAAAAGGGAGGGAGGACTAGGTTGCTCGATCTGAAATCATGGAACAATGTATTGATAGACCGCATGCTGTGAACCTCATCAATTATCCATCCTCTTCCCTATGGAGTATTTGAGTTCGCATTACTAAATGCAGAGGCACTCCAATTATGTAGCTTGATATCATGGGCAGTATGGCCTTGAGTTGGCGATGTCTTCTTTAGTTGAGACCTGCTCTAATTTCGGTAATATCAAGCTCTAGGTACTGTTATAAAGAGATTTATGATAAACTCGGACAAGTGGGACTGAATGTGGAGTGACATAACCTAATTTGGGCCAGCGGAATTAGCAAACATAATTTTATCGGCTGGCTCTTTGTAGAGACTGGCTTCCAACATCAGAGATCCCATCACGATGCATGCCTTCAGTCGATAACTAGTGCAATTTTTGTATGACCCATTTAGAAGACAGAATACATTTATTTTTCTAATGCATCTGGACTAGAAGTATATGATGTAGTATCTTGGCACAATATTAGATTCAGTGTTCTTTAGGAGGATGGGATGGTGAACTTCAATGGTTGATCAGTGCAACTAGGGGCAAAGACTTGGCGGCAAGGCTCCTCAAAATATCATTCTTAGTAACAATATATTGCAATTGGATGGAGTGCAACTACAAGCGTTTCAAAACAAGTCAAATGTTATCCATATTATTTTGGTTAATGTGCGTAAAATCGTTAGAGTTAGAGTTTCCCAATACAAAAATGTTTGATTTTCTCATGCTAATATAATATTGGCTACTATGTGGAGATTTCCTATCTCCATCTTCTCGCATTATTAGTTCAATTTGTAATGCAGGGAAATGCCTATAAGTTTCTGTACTTCATCTCATTACTAATACTTACATTTTGTGCAAAAAAAAAATCAATAAAAAAGGCTCATGATTTGTGATATTTATACTCTCCACGTACGTGTTATCCCGGAAGGGAGACCCTCTTCTCTATAAATACTCCTCTCCCTCGCAACTTCTAGCCACCAAACCCTAAAGTAGTCCTCAACATCAAAGCTTCCCAAGAGTCTGCATCAACCCCTAGTGATCACAACCACACCACACCCACCATCTCTCTCTGTCTCTCTCCTCTTCACCGTATTAAAAACATGGAAGACGCAATTAGGAGACTCAACGGGGCCACTCAAAACCCCGAAACCAACCCCACCGAAACCACCTTCCCTGACCACCCCAAGAAACCCTCCGCCGCCGCCGCCGCCACGGCCACCGCCAACACCAATCCCAACAAGAGGACTCTGAGGGACGGGGTCCCCTCCGGCGGCGCCACAAGGTACCGCGGGGTGAGGCGGCGCCCATGGGGCCGTTACGCTGCGGAGATAAGGGACCCACAGTCGAAGGAGCGGCGGTGGCTGGGCACTTTCGACACAGCGGAGGAGGCGGCCTGCGCCTATGACTGCGCCGCCCGTGCGATGCGAGGGATAAAGGCCCGCACCAACTTCGTGTACCCGAACTCTCCTCCCCCGCTGCCTCACTCCGCCCACCACCACTTCTGCAACTTCTCCAAGCAGTCGGCCCCAAGCCAGACTTTCCGCGGCTTCCCAATAGGGAGCCGCTCCAGCTGGCAATCGGCCTTTGCAACCGGCGACTTTACCTCTGCAGCTTCTCAGAGGAGTGTGCCCGCCAGCTCCTCCGCGCTTGACATGCTCCTCCTCCGCGATTTCCTCAACTCTTCCTCGAGCGCAGCCACCGCTTCTCTTTACTCACCTTACGGCCATTTCCCAAACCTGGAGACTTTGACCACGTCTACTCCCATCACCTTCTCCGGAGGGTCTCTGGTAAGTCCCTCCACTGGCAATCCTTGTTCTTCTTCTTCTTCCATGAACCTCCACCTCTCGGAAGACCATCAAATCTGTCCCATGAAGAGCTCCGTCAGCACGAGCATCTCTACCGTGGCGTCAACAACGACCGATGATCACAAGCATGAGGTGGAGCAACTATTTCCTCAGGAGTACTCGTCGAGTAATTCGGGGCTGCTGGAGGAAGTCATCGAGCGGTTCTTCCCAAAACCCTCGTCGCCGCCTCCGAAGAGCCAGCAGACTTGCTCCTCTGCCACCACCGAAGAGCCTGCTGCTTCAGTGGAGTGCTCTGTGGTCGGCAGCGAGTATGCGTCCGACTCGACAACGAGCTTGGAGCAGCTGGAGAGCTTCGACATACTTGCTGCTGCTGGACCACAGGCCATGGCGCTGTGGGGCGAGTGGCCAGAGAGCGGATTGCAGATGATGCAGGACCAGTACTCCATGTTCGAGGACCTATTCCAGTGCCCTGAAGTTGCGATGAGCAGCTTCGCAGCAGCTACGGTTGAGAATGCTTAGCGGCCAAGGTGATGAAGATGATTCCATGAATAATATTAGTGAGAGTAATTTCAGGAGAAGATGAGAGCTAACTGGGTTTGGCGTTGTATGCAAACAAGCTTACCTTCTTCGAGATCATTTTACAGTATGATTCTATGTCTCCTGCTAGAAACTTTTTATTTAAAGATCAGATTTTCTGTCTCCCTCCCTCCCTCTCTCTCTCTCTCTGTGAATGTTTTGTCGGAGCCAAGTGCATGCGTTGACATGGGCAATCAGGGTTTCTTTTCTCGAACCAGGTATCTACCTTATTCACTTTCTATTTCAAGGAGGTTTTTTTCCCAAGAAAGTACGACGATCGATGCAGAATCTTGCCTACACATGTGTCTTTTCTTCGTTTCAAGACGGCTTTTGGTTGATTTTTCATGATGATTCCTAAAAGAAGGACGAAGAATCTATGTTTTGTCCGATTTTCGTTTTCTTCCGAATTCCGATTTTCTTTATAAACCCATCTTCGAGAATAAAGAATGTTCTCGCCTGAAGTATCCAACGAAAGCTCTTAATTTGGTTCTATCTCCGGCCGGTAAGAAGGAAGAACTAGGTTTAAACAAAAATTGCTTCTACTTGTCTTTTTTTTCGTCTCAAACATTAACAAATAGATGAGCTACATAGTTAATCCAGATGTTATTGGCTTTTAAAGTACTTGTGATATAACCCAGACGAGGTTAATAGCCATCTGTTGCTGATTTCGCCGACTGTTAACACGACAACTTTCACTTTTTACAAAGTGAATATATCAATGCCGGAGTTCTAGTCATTTTTTTTCGTTATGTCTCTGATTTAAATAATATTTAAATTGCAAGTAATGAGCAATTTACCTTTTTAAGTGAGCGAAATTTTCGTGCTACAACCTTGCGAAATTTTCGTACTACACAACGCGTCTCAATTTATCTAGTTAACTACATAGTCTCAAACTGAAATTATACATTTAAATCCGACTAAATAAATGATAAATTTTCTCGACTTGTCTGTACTTTCTTTTATCTTCGCAATATTTCTTTGTATATATCTATATGTTCA
Organism: Lenwebbia sp. NSW1173648; assembly: GCA_029784005.1. NCBI lineage: Eukaryota > Viridiplantae > Streptophyta > Magnoliopsida > Myrtales > Myrtaceae > Lenwebbia > Lenwebbia sp. NSW1173648. The sequence continues at coordinate 8,984,965 of JARCGZ010000011.1, forward strand.
TGGATCTAGAGCATAGATTTCTTTAATTACTTGAGAGAGCTGCAATGTAATAAACAATTCCCTTAGGTTGAGCGTCTTTTTCAAGTAAATATAGAATAGAAAGAATATTTAAATAGGTTTGGTTATTTTCCGAATTAGAAAACTCACTTTGCAAAGATCTCTTCCTTCTCTTCGCGATCGAACATCAAGTGCAACGATTTCAAAAGCGGATTATTGGGATAGATGTAGATAAACTAGAACCCCACCTAGAAATGTATACGGAGTTTTCTCCTCATATGACCCGAGAAATTAGAAGATATATTCATGTATCGAATTCTAATGTCAAATAGATGTATAAAAGCATTATGTGAAATAAATTAGACTATGATTATCTATTACTTTTTTGTTCTTCTTTTTCTTTATAAGGCCAATCATTTGTGTTCTCATAACTCAGTTTTCTCCAATATTAGTTGGGAAACCATTTTAAAGGTCAATAACAAAATAATTTTCGGTGCAAAGATTAATCTACATCTTGAGCAAGTCGCACATGGCATGTGCAAGAGATCCTTAATCCAATGTAAACATGATCATGCATAAATTATTCAAAAATAATTCAAACATTAGCAATGTTATTCGGATTATGTTGATTTGCACAGGCAATACCGATCAATTTTGGGGTGTATTTATGGATGATGTATGTGTCACGGATGCACACCACATCAATTGATTAGTACATCTCGCGGATCTAATTTTTCCATATGCAATGTTGTTATAAAGCTGGAGCATTTTCTATGCCAAGGGAAAATATGGCATAAGCCCGAGAGTTCATTGAATACTAATGCTCCATTTGTTTCACAGAAAATGAATGATTTGAAAAATATTTTCCTAAAAATGATCGCTTTTATCTCTTGAAATTTTAGTCAATGGAAAAAGTTTTCATCATCGACAACAACTTATGGCTGGACATTTTCATGGATAATGAAAATATTTTCCGCTCATTCATTTTAGATGGATAATGAAAAAAAAATTGCTCATTCATTTTTGTAAGCGATACAATCGATCAATTTTGGAAAATAAATTTCAAATCATTCGTCTTTTGCGGAATAAACGTAGTCCGAGTAGTAAAATGAATATGATTAATCGAAAGTTTTCAAAGCTTTATTACTTCCGCAGTCTGCTCCAGCACACAAACCTTTTTGTTTTCGCTAGTTAACAATGCTCGACTGCTTGTCACATGATGAGAGGTTTTCTTAAGAACGAAACATGTCGATTTTACAGGAATTCAAAGTAGTTAATGCATAAGTTGTGTCCCATCGACTGGGGTTACATAGCGGTCGGTTATTGCCACATCGTACAGCTACAGAAACCCCTGTCCAGATCATACAATTTAGGGTAATAGCTAGGTTGATTAGATCGATATTCCGGAACTTGCTGTTGAAACTGGCTTGGCTTTCGCTAACTGAGCCTTTCTCAATTTCGGCTCTCAATAAGGTAAAACCATTTCAAATTTAACTTTTCTAGCTCTTACTTCGGGATCTTACAATGTCAATGTCCAGGAGGGTCTCGAGGAATCTTGAAACGGCTCCTCCCGTGAGAGAAGATGTTACGCAGAAAATGGGGAAAATATAAAAAAGTTCATAAACTTATTGCATTGATACTAATTTAGTCATAAACTTTTCAATTAGGCTAATTTAGTCGTAAACCTTTTTGCATAGGTACCAATTTAGTCCATTCGGCCAATTTAAGTAGGAAATCGCTGACGTAGACGTCGGCCGTCCTATATGGCACCTCGGACGCTGACATGAACATTTTTAATATATATATATTTTAAATTTTCTATTTTTTTCCCTTTCTTTTTTTCTTTTCCTTTTCTTTTTTTCCATGGTTGGCCGGCCACCAGACATAGTGATGCACCTGGGGTCGGCGAGCTTAGGGTCGGCGAACTTAGAATGGGCTGAAATTTGGTCGGCTGCATGGAAACGGGCTGCTGATCAATGCCCACGGTTATGCCGTGACTGACGTCATTTTTTCGCGTTTCGTTAACGTTTTCATGGGTTTTTAGGCAGTTTTTGTTTTTCTAGGGCATTTTCGTCTTTTTGCGTTTTCTGTTTTAATTAGGGTTAACACCGTATATAATGGTGTTTAAGATTTCAAGTTACAACAGACTTTTGATATTGAATTGAGTAATCGAATTCAAGAGAACAGATTGTTCTTCATTATCAGTTCGATTCTTCTGTTTAGCCAATTTTCTGCTGCGTTTCGGCATCAAATAAGCCATGGCTGGCGAGGCCGACCCTCACATAGGCCAGGGTCGGCCTCGCCGGTCCCCACCTAGGCGAGGTCGTCCTCCCCGATGCGAGGCATACCCCGACCCAGGCAGGGCTCATCGAGCCTCGGCCTCGCCGGCGCTCCCCTAGACGCAGCCCCAGGCTGACCCTCACTAGCCGGCCACCTACAAAAAGAAATGGGAAAGACAAAAAAACGAAAGGAAAAAAAATAAAAATAAAAATGTTCAAAAAATTATTAAAAAATTATATAAAAATATTCACATCAGCGCCGGTGGTACTACGTAGGACGACTGACGTCCACTTCAGCGAATTCCAGTTTAAATTAGCTTGATGGACTGAATTGGTACCAATACGAAAAGGTTTATGACTAAGTTAGTCCAATTGAAAGGTTTAAGACTGAATTGGTACCAATGCAATAGGTTTAGAACTTTTTTGGTATTTTTCTCTAGGAAAGAGTGCACATAGCTAAAGAATTATAAGTTATCAAGATGAAATATGTGTAGAGAGAGAGGGGGGGGGGGAGGATAATGAAGCTGAATGATTCAATTCAAGTGTACTATCATCGTCGGTAAAACCTAACTTCTGGCGGAAATATTAATATATTGAATCATCATCGCATGTACTATCCACATGGTGGTAAAAAGAAACAATTAAACCTTCGAGCTAGGCCTATCAAGTACCGCTTACCGCTCGTAAGGGACCAGCCATCTTAGAACTAGACATTCAATGAAGATGACGACCATGAACCATGCATTTCATGCCTTTTTAGGGTGAGATTTAGCTTAATCCCCCCTCTCTATCTCCTCATAAAAGCTTACACGAAAGTGGAAAGTTGGATTGGTTTCGAGGAACCCACGTCTTTATGGACACTCGTCATCTCGTTTGACTATGGCTAGAGCAAGGTCGATTTATGATGGTCCTTCAATTCCCATTTTTGTTGGTGTTGGGAGTGCGCAGCAGAAACCCGATATATTCACCCGGAGAGATCGCCAAGAGGGAGCCTAAGTCCAAGCCTGTTAACATATCAAGTTGGACCCACATTCACTCAAAAGCTTAAGCCAATGAGTTATGGGCCAACTTGGATATATTAACTGCTCCACACCACATTAATTCTCTAATGTGGGACTTCTCTAACATAACTCACACGTGCATTCTAACAATCTCCCCCTCACGTGTTAGCTCCAGTATTAGTCTATTAGATTTGCTCCCTCTTAATCCAATGATTATCCTTCCGCATCAACTTATCTCAAGTTGAATCTCCAAGTAATTGCAATGCACCTTCAACTTTGCACCGCAACCAACTAACATCGACGCCAAATTCGCGTTACCAAACCAACTGTCAAGACCAACCGTGATGGCAATTATTTTTCGACCGAAACAAGCGTCGATCATGAGATTTCTTTCTTGAGATAGTCACGAACACCGGAACAGATTGGAGGCCCACCAATCAACCATCGGCTCTGATACCATTTGTTAGGAGTGCGCAGCAGAAGCCCGATACATTCACTTGGGGAGATCGCCAGGAGGGAGCCCAAGTTCGAGCCCGTCAACATATTAAGTTGGACCCACCTTCACTCAAAAGCTTAAGCCAATGAGTTATGGGCCAACTTGGATATATTAACTGATCCACACCACATTAATTCTCCAATGTGGGATTTCTCTAACACAACTCACACGTGCATTCTAACAGTCGGCATATGATTCGATTGAGTAGGAGGGGGTTATAGTGGATGGACCAAAAATGAAATGAAGACGAGACGAGGAGGGTGCATTTGTCCAACTCAAACGGTTTGGAGAGTCGGAATCCCGTTCTATCGGTAAGCTTGTTTTGACAAACGGATGTGTTTGTTTCGGAAAAAAAATTCACGATCGAGGGAAATCCTTTTCGAGAAATCAGTTTCTAGGAAAATGATTTCCCCTTTTCAAGTCAGAGAAATTCATTTTCCTAACTTTTAAGCATGCATTTTTTTCGTTGACCGTAAATCCGTTGACGATTCACTTTCAGCAAACCAAAAGCGTGAACTGTCCAGAAAACTAACTCGTGGAAAATTCTTTCGCTCAAAAAAACACGCCCGGAATTCACCCAAGCATCAATTTTATTATAAGTATTCCAATAGGCAATAATGACTTCCTCTTGAAGGGATGTTATCGACTTATAAGACTTATCTTCCACGTCAAATAGCGACTAGTGCGCCGGGGAAAGTCTTAACGAAAAAGGACCCGTTTAAAATGACTTACCAAAGTTTCGACTGGTCGACTCTGTCTTGGGTTCCCATCTCTTTCGAGTGAGGTGAATGATGCAGACGGCGGGGTCGATGACTTTTGAGATGGTGCGTGTAAGCAGAAGCCAAATACGTGAGCCGGAAAAGAGAATTCATTGCAGTTTTGCTAGGGAATCATCAACCTGAAAATCTAGTGTTTTTAACAACAGCATTTGCCAGTTTCGATTGCTTCCTATGTTCATGTAGCAGCCAAATAAGGATCCCGGAACCGGAAGGATATCGATATAGTCCGGGATATTTCGGGCCAATGCTCAATGAATTAGATCTTCGTTTCATATGAAGTTTCTTAACCTGTGGCGTGCCTTTGTTTAGTGGGAATTGACGATCTAAAGATTTTTTTTTTTTTTTTTTGAAAATGGTTACTTGCGAAAGAAACATATTTTCATCGACTACGAAAATAGTTAGGCACGCTTTGGTCTTGATAATGACCAATAAATTTTTAGGAAAATCTTTGTCGAGTCATTAATTTTTTCCGAAACAAATGGAGTGCATTTTTTCTTGCAAATGATCAGCAATTTGAAAAGAAGCACATCTCCAAAAACATTCGATTACGCATAAATTGCTATTGATAATGCAAATATTTGCTATTGATTATTTTTCCAGAGTGATATGAACAATTTATTTTCTGGGAAACTTTTTTCAAAATCATTGATTTTTTGCGAAACAAACGCACCTAGTGAATTTTTTCAAATTTCAAATATTCGAGCACGTACATTTTTAGTATATTTTTTTGTTTTACCTCCTCCCATTATCTCCCAGACTCCTTTTATCTATCTATCTGTCTGTCTATCATCTATTGATATGAAAGCCCTTTTGAAATTTGAATACATGCAAGTCACATAACCACATCCACAGATCAAACATCTTTCAATATGTCAATCATTCACCTCTTTTTTTTTTCCCCCAAAATGGGTAATCGCGCCCGTCTGTTCTACTTCCGGGCTTCAGTATTCGAGCCTGAAACATTGGCCCGGCCCAGTAAGATCCAAACAATCTAGTAAGTAGTAAGCCCTGGAGTACTGTTGGGCGAAACCGGGTTTCGGAATGTTCGTTCAGACCGCGCTGTGCAGACCTTGTAGTCCCCCCAACGTAGACGAAGAACAGAATTCCTTAGTCTGGGCATGGCATAGACGAGTGGCACTTGGGAGGTCCGATGAGGACCCTTCATTTTACTCGCGGAAAGGCGGGAGCCGGCGCTTTCGAAAAATTCTTCGATGCACCGGAGGATGCGTGCAAAGATTAGCTCGGCGTCCGGGCCTGCGAGCTTCCGCCTTCTACAAAGCCGAAACTCTCTTTTGCATGCATCGACAAGAATCATAGAAACCATGACAGATCCACGAATGATCCTGTCTCTAAATCCTCTTCATCTACTTTATTTTTTGCTTATTCTCTTGGTGTTACATTTGACTCCATCAAAGCCTACAACCAAGCTCATGATGGCAGATTCAGAACACTCTCTCTAGGAATCCTCCGTCTGCGCCTAAAAGAAATGAAGAGATGCGTAGCGGAATATGTCGTGACACTAAACCTGGCTAATATGCTAAGGATTCGGTTTAAGCTAGCAGGGAGCGACAAAGGGGACAAGTGTTGGGCCGCTCATTCTGGAACCACCTCTCCAGGCAACCCTTGTGGAAGACATGCTTGCACCTCGCCACCTCGCTCACTTCCTCCTCGTCCTCGAACCTGCTCAAGCACACGCAGCACTCCTCCTCCGCCGCCCTGCCGCACCGCGGCTCGAACCGCCTGACCCGGACCGCGGAGGCTCTGCTCCTCTCCCCGGCAGGGCTGGAGTCTCTGCCGTCTTCAGGAACCGGAGGCGTGGCCGTGTTGAACAGCATGGCCACTACGAAGACAATGCCCATTACCAGCATTGCGAGCAAGCCTTCGGCAGGACCTGGGTAGTTGGACAGACCCATTCGACTTTTTTTTTTGGGGTTCTATCTGTACTCGGCTTTTTCTTGTTTACTTCTCTCTTCTCTGGCAGTGCTCGCCGGAGAGACAAGACCTCCGCACAGAGCGAGCGATGGAGGTCGACGCTTGCCCGAGAGAGGACGGGGCTTCGGGTCGAGGCTCTTCTTAACGACGAGTCCTGTTTGACCACCAGGGCCGGGGCCATTGGCATGGCATCGGGGTCACACGTGGCGGACACGTGTAGGGTGGGTATGGAGATTTTGAGAAGGCTAGCTGGTGGCCACGTGTCGGGACGGCCGGACGACCAATGAGGACCCGCAACTTGGTAGGGGGGGAGAAGTGGGGGGAGTTCCTTGACCCCGTCAAGGAACGGACACGTGGAGTCGATCGTATCGTTGGATCACTGTTGTCGTTACTAACTTAAAAGGCCTCGAAATATCCCAAGTCTTAATCAACGAGAGTAGTAGCAGGCAACCAACTCGGGGCATCTGAACTCAACAATCAATCACCACACCAATGCCATGAAAGAGGAACATCTCTTTCTAGCATTTCCATTCACAAGTTTCTTGTCAAGTCCTCGACAATGACCCGACGGAGTGATATAAACCTCTTAAATGGTTGGGACGTGTCAGGTTTCGAGTGGCTCGCAAATGAATTTATACATAATTGACTCATTTTTATGTAATATATAGTTTTACACTGACCCGATACAAACCCAATAAGACTTCAATTCTTGCTTTAGGTAAAGATGATTTAAAACGGAAACCCCACTTCCCAAAGCCCACCACCCCCCCGGTCCCAACCATGCGACACCTCTTGAATCTCCGCCGGCGGGCCGCTTTGCACCCCTCGGAAGCCGTCAAGGTCGCCGCGAAAGCCGGAGATATTTTGGTCTCCAAGACTCAACATGGGACATGGGACTGGCTGTCAAAAAGTTGAACGACGAGGTGGCGATGCGACGCATGGACGTGCACGTGGAGAGGGAGGAGATGTACATTGAGGAGGCCTTTATGTCTTGACACCGACAAGATCCAGAGCAAGCGCCTGGTCCAGATGGCCCCTCTTGCGTCTCCTTCGACCTCTCAACACCTTCTCCCTCCAGTCCACCGCCCCAGCCCCCGTACCTCTACGCCGATCGGCCCAAATCCAAGGTCATGTTGATGGTGGAGATATTTTGTGAGGGGTCGGTGGAAAGCGGAAACTTCTACTCCCTGTCTCTCTACCTTTTTTCGAATATTTTCATTAGAAATTCTAAAATCTGTTCCTAAAGTACAATTGCATTTTTCATTAGCCGAATTGGACGGAGTTAACGGAAGGACTCGATTGCATCAATTTAACAAGTTTTAGAACTTGACTACATTTTTTTGAAAGTTTTAGGACTCAATTGTACTTTGACGACATGTTTTAAAAATTTTAGTGAACATATCTCTTTTTTTTTTTTTTTTTCAATTTACTTTTCTGAATCAGTAAATTATCGAAGTCAAAATTGCTAATGGACTAAAATACAGACCCATTAAAAACCCATTTTTCAGTTGGGCTCTCTCTCTCTTTTTTTTTAGTCAAAATTTGAAATAACACATTTTTTACCTGATCATTAGATATTGTCAAAAAAATATGAGTCATTCACTCATTTTGCCAGCTTTACAGAAAAGTATTTTTCAAAATTTTCAATTTCTCGAAACAAACGGAGCGTAAAGAGTGACATAATTAGCTTATTGTCCCTCCCTATATATAGCACAAATAACGGCTTAGGAACCTCCAACGATGAAGTTGATTCGCCAAAGGATCTGCACAGGCGCTTACGGTTGAGACTCAATGATAATTCTGCGTCCAAGAGTCGAGGACACAGAAAATTGGCAATAATCCAACAAAACTCTTGAAAGAAGTGGAGCAAATTCTCAACTGATAGCAAGAAATATTCTATCATTGGTGAATCAATAGCGCTGTTGCGGCTAATTAATGGGATATACAACTATATGTGCGATACTCTAGTTAATCACCATGAGTATGGTCTTGCAAGAATCCACTGCTGCAATTCAAATCCCTAGTGAGATTTCATCTTCGAAGGATCGATTCCGATTGACCTAAAATAGGCCTTTTCTGCATCATCCATCCGTCTCTGAAACATGCCCCACTCCCTCCTACACCTCTCTCTGACCTGTCACATGCCAAAACACAGTCCATGAATAATAATAAGATTCCGAAGAAATCGATGTTTCAAAGACTTAATAGCTCTAGGGGAAGAGAGAGGTGTGCAATTTTTTCATGGCACATGCATAGCAAGTCCGACTTATATTCGACACTTCTACATACCCCTTGCCATGGTGGCTTCCCATCATGCACTTCTCCCTGCAGGATGTCAACCAGAAGAAATATTCATAAGATGACCTTTGCCGAATGGTCATTACTTTTCATGACAACAGAACGAAATGACGAGTATCGTCCATCTACCTGGTTCCCTAGTGAGGGGATTGTTTGATGAACAACCCACTGAGCATCTACTACTCCTATCTTCTGGTGTGCTGGCTGTTTCATTTGATATTTCAGGAACACAGCACAATCACACACGAAAAAGTAGACAAATGCCGATTACTGATAAGCAAACGGAATCAAAATGCAGGTCGCCCACCTCTACACATTTCCGGAGAGTAAAGTCCAGACCCCATCCATGGACCAGGTCATTCTGCAAATCCCCACACTTCAAAATTAAAGAAGGAAAAGGCAAGTTGAAATAAAAGGCAGAGGGTACAAAGGATGAATATGCTCGGGTGACCTGAAGCATATGCCACACGCAGCGCCAAGCATCTCGTGAGAAAACTGGAGCCATTATCTCAACAAACCTGGAAATGTCAAGTATATAATTCTGTTGGGATCCATTTCCATCAATAATTAGCGGTGACAAGATAATAAAGAGCATCTCAAGAAAAGGAGATATTAATAAGGATGCTCAAAGTTCCTACGCTGCACATGGGGGCAGACTGGGACTAGTACACCAGCCAGGTTTCTCCTCTGTTTCTCTGGAAAAAAAAAGAAAAAAAAGTACCGTCTATTTACTTACTAATCGAAGACTGCAAGTTTTAGCAAAAACAAGGGTGGCGTCATTCTCACTTGTGAACTTCTCGATCACCTCTTCTTTTAGTCATCTGCCATGTTAAGCCTTTGTTAGGCTCCAGCCCTGGCTGCGAGATCTCCAAGCCGTGCTTCCTCACCAATTTTATGTATCTGGCATGGTACCACACGAAACTCGATGAGTTTCAATTATTAGAAACGTAAATAGAAGTAGAGAGTTATGTATATCTCTCGCTTACTCTTCTGCATTAAAATGCTCAACCCCTAAGTCCTCATCCCATATGAAAATGTAGTCATAAGGTGCCACAATGTCAGGATGCAAGAACCGCTTGGCATACCACCTGAGGAGAGAGAGTGAAATCTAAGCCCCAAGAAAGTTCAGGAAATATACTGCACAATTTGGGTAGCAGTTCTTTACCACTTTGTCTGCTTCCTAACACTCACGTGTATGGCCCTCTTGGACCATTCATATTCATCCCATTCAGTTGTTCTTCCATCGTAGTGGAACAAGAGAATGGTAAAGTTCTCTGAAAACTGTGAGAGGAACACATTTAGCAATGCATGTGACAGAAATAAATGCTAGGCACGCGAGCAAAACTTGCAGAGTGAGAGAAAACCTTTTTAACGGCAGCATCAATATTCAACCGCTGATTATAACCAACAGTGAAGGTCACTAGGTACCTCGGTTTAATGGTTAAGTCCTGAAGATGACATATTGATTAGACATCTGGGAAAACTTAGAGTTGCTGATTACATCCAATTCAGTTCACAGGTAGAGACGCACCTCACTTGGCTTACCCCACAGTCTGCGCATATAAAAATCTGACTCTGCAGTGACAATTCCCGGTGGCAGTCTTTCTGCACCTCTGGGATTTGAAGGGACCCAAATCTGTAACAAAATCGTGACGACATCTACCAATTCTGAGTAATAAGAAAAATTAGGAAGTACCTATCGAGATAAAGCAGAGATGAACGAATTGTTCATTTATCAAACAAAGTAAAAACATGCAGTTGCTATCAGAGGACGTAAGTTCCTTTAGGGGACTCGTATTTTCTTTTGTTTACAGCCAAAGCAGAACCATGATGCAATTATAATTGACGCAAATTTCACTGATATTTACATGTGCTGGAAAGAGCAGAAAAGTGTCAATGATAAGAGCCATGATAAGAGCCATGAAGTCTGATCTCATATATCCCTTTCTATTCCGGATGGTCAATCACACTCAAGCATTAACCAATAACGAGCACATGCAATACGCATAAATTTTCAAGCATGTGCCTTCCTCATTTCCAGATATGCTATCAGCATTGAGCTAAAATTAAGGAGCTTTTACCTTAGATGTACCATTTTGAGCTTGATCTGAGCTGCTATTATAACCCTTCTCACCAGACAAATTTAGAATTGTTTGGGTTGAGAGCCCTGTTTTTGGGTCTTCCGAATACTTGACATCAACAGCAGTCTGAAGGCTGGTTGGAAGATTAAACTACCAATTTTTGGAGAGGAGTACCCAAAAGATTCAGATAAGAGGGGGAATGCAAATAATGTAAGGATGAAAATGAAGAAGTGAATCAAGAGAAACAGATGGGATACCTTAATTAGAGACAATGTTGGAAAAGACACCCCAATGAAGAAACCAAACACAACTCCGAAAAATGTTGTTATTATCAGCCTCATGGTGTCATTTGACTTTTTACACCCAGCACTGCAACAACCGAAAGACAAGTGATTCAGAAAGATAACTTTCAGCAGCCCATAACACTCAACACTATTCTCTCAGAAATGGTGAACAGTTCCATAGTAACACAAGCCATCAGTAGTTCCACCTGCGTGTATGATTCCCCATTTCCTCAACAATCTTCTCAGTGCGTGTTTACAATATGGAAAGCACAGGATGCTCTGCATCTGTTTCAATGACTTTTGAGTCGCCTGTCCTCCATTTTAGTTGAAAAGAGCCCTGATGAAAGTGCAGTAGATCTGAAAAGTAGCCTGAAGATATAGTAAACAGAAAAACTACTTTAAGAATGCTTACAAATTCCACTGTCACTGGACAATTATATTTGGTCAAATTGGAGAGCGCAAGGAAGTTTAAGTTGTAGCTTCAGTTGGATTACTTCAGCTAATCAAGCAGGTCCACTAAAAAGTTAAAGGATGCACACCATCAGGGGCACAGACACTGATGAGCAACAAACAAGATATTGCTAGCAAGTTGTGCGGCTTGTGCCTCTCCTAAACAGAAGGGTTCACAACTCACAAGTCCACCTCCATCTATCACTCCCTGATCTCATGAACTGGAGGATAACACAAGAGCTCTTGGTTCGAACTTCACATTCAGCATAGATCCCATATGTCTACAAATCATCATGCAAGATCTTGTTAGTAAGGGCTTACTATGGGTTCCTTTCTTGACCAGCTTCTCTTAAGACCAAGGGACACTTAAATGTCCTCTCAGCCACCACGAAAAATAGAAAAAGGTCTACAATATACCTCAAGGATCAGATCATTAGACCAATGTGTTGGGGTGGTGGTCCTAAAATGCCTACTATCATTCTAAATCACTAACGATTCTGCTTGCTCCGAGAAAACCAATGGAATCATAAGTACGAGCCTCAGCTCCACCTTTGAATGAAAATCCTCTGTACTTTACCGGACCAGTCACATTGCCGGCAAAGTCAGCATACCAGAAACACAGACCGAACGACGACACGTTTTCTCGAAATCTATCGCGATAAAAGCACAAACAACTACGAACAGCCAAACGCAAGCCGATTCGTATAAAATGAGTACTCGACTACTTCCGTGCTCAGCTAACAATCAGCCGAATCGCACAGGACGATGTCCTAACCGTTCGCTTCCTCTTCAAAACGCAACGGAAACTCGAAAACTCGCTCCCCCGTCCTGCAGCCGCTACGCCCGATCAAAACCTCCGACGAAAACGCTAGCCTCCTCGGCTCAAGGAGCTCAATCGCTCGCGATCACTCGCAGCGCATAGCAGCAAGAGGAAGGAGCTCGGGAATGGAACGCACCTGGAAAACACGCGAAACCCGGAGTGGCGAGAAACAAAGCGCGTCGGTCTGACGGACCGCGATAATCAAATAGAAGCAGCGAATCACGAGAATCTAGCCACAGAGACCCGAGTCCCTGCTCAAAAGGCGCTTCGAGCAAAGCGAAAATGGCGTGAGAAAAGGAGGACGAGGATCGACGAGGATGTCGTCTCGGCGACGATTGACAACGAGATTCGTGTGGATTAAGGTAGACGAATGTTTTATACCGGTTAAAAGCAAAAGAGCCTAGAGAGATTATCGTTTTGTGTGAATATATTTATGCTCGGAATGTTCGTTACAGAGGCTTGCTTCGTACGACTTTCAGTATTTCGGCATTAATTGGTTTCAAATTGATTAGGAAGAACATCCAATTATTTGAGAGTCTTGATTTTACCTAATCGTATTACCAATGTTCGTTTCGAAATTCGTTAGCTTCCATTCTATTCGATGGTACTTTAAAATTGAGCTTTGATAAAGATAAGTTATGATTACGGTAGGGGGATTCGCGATCTGATAAAAAAATTTCTTTAATTTTATACGTACAAGTTTGAAGAATCGGAGGAATCAAAAGCAATACTATCCAAATCTTTCGAGAATTGTCAACTCTAAATTATTCGATTATAGTGGCAAATTATCTATTTTTTATTTCGCATCATCTTTAGGCAACCGTGTAAAGTCATAGTATTTTTTTTTTTTTTGGGTCGAAAGTCATAGTATTTAATTAGATGTGATTTCTTGACTTTCATGACAATTCCGGATGCCAACAAAAATATTTAATACGAAAAAGGAGAAATGGAAATTAGATATAATGAAGGGAATGGCATACAGTTATTCAATTAAGATTTAAATTGAGAAATTGAATTAGGTGCTGAATATAGATGATGCGCTTGCCTGAAAAAGCGACCGACAGAGCAATTTTGTCAGAAAGATCGTTTTACTTTTATGTCGCTGCTAAAATTGCATGTGAGTTAAGCGTATAATTTTGTAAAATTGCCTCTTTAGGTATTGTTTGATTGGTTCATGAACAAAATAGGGGTGAGTATGATTCTAGGTTTCAGGGTATGCAGGATAGGATTTAAATTTTAAAAGTTGAAAAACCGGTTCGGACGGGCAGCTTCCAAATAGAACCTAGAACCTAAAACAAATCTCTATGCATGTTTATGTCTTTACGTGATTCTATAGCGTCCAATGATGAGTGTGTAATCTGAAACTACTAGTCTGAGCTTTCATTTTCGGCAATATCAATGACTAGGACTTTTACTTTGTCAATGCTTCAGATTCTTCGTGTGTCTAAATACAATTGTGGTAAGTCGATTGTAGAAGTAAAGAGGTGATAATTCACTGCAATCATTTACCTGTGATAGGGTAGGTTCTCGATTCCAAAATGGGTAGGTTCCAGGTTCTAGGTTTTAGGAGGAACCTGAACCGACCCTAGAACCTCTCACCACCCTTAGAGTAAAGCGCAAAAATGTTACATGTCCACGTGGAAAGATATAGATATATGCCCGAACGGTGTCTATATGGAACATACTCTCGTTACTTTGGTCTTTTATTCTTCGTTTCGTCTTCTGTTGATACGGTCGAGGATATCGATCGGGAATACCGAAATGGAAACGAGAAGATGAGTGGGCAAGTGTAACCCACGAAAGACGACGGATGAATAGAACGACTGACAAGCAATACAAATGGAAGAAGTCAATGGCCGGAATGCCTCCGACGGCTACTGGCGTAGACCTTGACGTCGGGAAGCTTCCAACACCCAAAGTCCCAACCCCACGACCACGCTTAACGATACAAGTCAAAGAGGCGGACGGAGAAAACTGCGGAACTAAGGAAAGCTTTGAGAATATACCCTTGATTAGTTGCGTCATTGTAGGTGGAACCATCCTAAGCCTTTGAAGTTTCCATTAAAGTTGGCAAGACTACTTTGTCCTTTCTCTTTGACACTACGAATTTTCAAGGGTTATTTAATCGGGTCGAAGTTAAATCGACGATGCGACGTGCTTAGTGTTCGGATTATGACGAGAAAATTGTCTAAAAAATCCTAAACCTATTGCATTTTTGTTAATTTGGTCATAAACATTTTAATTGTGCCGGTGAGCCTCAATCCTTTTTACCTTTTGTCAATTGAGTTCATTTGGTAAATTTTGGCCAAAAAATACTGACGTGAAATTTTTTAACATTTTTTTCTTATTTTATTTTATTTTCTTCTCTTCTATTTTCCTTCTTTACTTTTTTTTCTTTTTCCCATTTTCCCTCTGCCAGCCCAAGCCTGGGTGTCCCTCTCCTGAGGCTGGCGACCTCCACCGGCCATCGACGAGGCTTGGTGATGGGCGGCAGAGGGAAAAAGGCAAAACGAAAAAAAAAAGGGAAAAAGGAAAGAAAAAAAGTAAAGAAAGAAAACAAAAGAAAGAAAGAAAAAACAAAAAGTAAATAGAAGATTCAAAATTCAAAAAATATTATTAAATTATTATTAAGAACTGTCTATGTGTCATATAGGACGGGTGGCGTCTACGTTAGCGATTTTCGGCAAAAATTGACCAGATGAACTCAATTGATAAAACGTGAAAATGTTTATGATTCAATTGGCAAAATTAAAAGATTTTTAATTGAATTGGCAAAAGTGAAATTTTAAGATTTATGGATAATTTTCCCGATTGTGGCTGACTTTGAGAATTCCGAAGCTTAATAGCCCACTCAAACTTAACGAATCTCGTGTACTTGAATTTTATTATTGATGACCCCTTTTTTTTCTCACTTAGTATGCAACGACGCAGTTCGATGAGGACGGGGAGTGGTTGCTAGAGGGCCTGGACAAGGAGTGGCTCATGATAGGTTTCAAGGATGATGAAGGGGGTAGGAATGAACCGAATTATGCACCGAACAGGAGAAGAATGATTCTTAAATATATATGTGAAAGCTTGAATTAACTATGGATGCGCCTTTTGATGTAACGTCAATACTTAGCTTTGAAACTCTAAAGTTAAGTGTGCACAGGTGAGAGCACTCTCAGGATAGGTAATCTCCTAGGAAGATGCCCACCTATACACCAAAGGAAAAAACCGTGAGCCTCGGTATGAGACGGACCAAAACGGACAATATCTCAACGAGTTAAATCGAGGGCGTCGCATAGTAAGTCCTGCCCATAGGTCTCACACTTTAGTTGTCTCGAGGTTTGATATCCTTTCCACCGGGCCAAAGAAGGAGCAGATGCTCGAGGGCGATGATGCGCTCGTTCAATCGATAGATCTTAGGACATGGTTTGGGCAAGAAGCACGAGAAAGAATAAAACCTCTTAATCGATTTGGCGACTCACCTGAGCATGTTGGCGTATCGTGCGATGATAACGCCTTTTTTGATCTCGTTCCTTTGGCAATCCGATCGCGCGCTTCAATTGCTTGCGCTTACGGTCTCGCGAACGCCCCGGAAGGCAAAAAATGACACGACTATTAATGGCCGAATCTGAGATCATCGTTAATGGAATGGTAATTAATTTCTCAATCTTATGATTAGAGGGTGGAATTAATGAGCCGTAGGGTTAGGTGGAGTTGACTTTTCTTGGTGTGCTTAGGCTTTGCACACAGTTGAACGGACGGGATCTTGTGGCTGGCGAGGCAACGCGAAGGGGGACAGCAACTTCTCTTCCCCACGTTATCATGTTCGGTTCGAGGATGCCCACCACTTGTTTGAGTTTGTGCGCACCAATCTCGTCTTAGACTGGGATGGATCTCCACTCCAATACCCCACTTTACAATTTCTGTGCTGACCCTGTCACTCCTTTTCCCCCCTTTTGTTTTTTTTCCAATTCCCCTTTGCGGAATCAGTATGGTCCTTTGGACATGGTCCCCTGATTCCCTTCGCTCAAAGTTCATTACCAATCTGGAAAAAAGATTGAAAAGAGAAACTTCGAGTTTTAATTTTTCTAGGATTTCGTCCCTCTTCGAGCGCTTAGACTAATCCTCATTGAATATGACCGTTCACTAACCCTTCAAACACACACGAATTTATACTCTCAAGAGTGATCCCAAGAGAATGCACAAATACGACGATTTAATCCCAAAAGAAACTCGACATCATTACCCTGTTTTTTACCTATACCACTTTCAAGATCTATATTTTGCACCGTAGGGAAGCTATGCAAAATCTCTTCTTTTTTTTTTTTTCCTTTCTGCTACATGGTTGGGTATGCGTTGTCCAGCTTCTTCCTCTCTCTTTTTTTCTTTCCAAAAAAACCATAATCTGATGTAGTGAGACCACTAGCTAAGCAATAAGCATGTCTCCTAAGGAATATCTTACCCTAAACTCGTTAGTCGTTATACATCGGGCATTACATTCAATTTTACGTTGTATCCACCATAGCTGTCTTTATAAATATTCTCTCCTGTACCTATCTGTCGTAAAGTTTGAGTGGGCCAGATAACAATTTGGTCCTTTAGTTTCTCCCTTTGCCAATGGACCAGCAGTGGTCCGGTTTCCCTGAATGTTGTGGTAATTTTAACACACTTCAAAATTCAAATTATTTCACCAGAATAAAATTTCATAGTGAATTGGTGATAATTGTTACACTCTTTAAATGATTTTACCACAAAATTAAAACCCGTTTAACACCATTTTTTTTTTTTGGGGGGTCAAACGTTTAACATTCACCGGACAACAAACACTAGCGAAATGATAGGAAAAAAAAATCACGATTTGAATGGATCGAAAATGTTTATGTATTTCTTTTTTAAACCTGTAGCGGGTATTTTCCTTTGTACTCGTCTTCCAAACACGATTCTCAGGTTTGCATTATTTATTTATCTGATTATATATGTATACAGTTAATTTTTGGGTCTATTTGATAACTCCAACATTGTCTAACCGGGGTCAAAGCAACTGCAATCCCAATTATAGGGATCGGTCTTAGCCTAGTGAATTTGGTCCTTTAGTTTCAAAGTAACATTTCGTTCATATTCGCAATAAAACAAAGGGAAACATCGCAGTCCAACTGTTACAATTTTCAAAACAAAACGATTTCGACGGGGTCTACAAGTCCAACTTGGACTTTGTCTTTGCCAAGTGAATTTGCACCTATCAACAATGGACGTTGCATTTCTTGCATTCAATGATGGAGATTAGGCACGACAAGTATCCCCACAAAATTTTATGTACATATACATAAAAAATTATAATTGCCTTTTGAATTACGTTAGTCTAAATTGAGTATTAATAATAGCTATCTAGACCGTTAGTATATAACTAAGTAAAGAGTATATGGTATTTTCGATATGGTATTTTTTTTCTCGTTTTGCTCGTAAACTTGTAATCAATATTGTTCACAAGTGCCCTTGGATAGCAGTATTGATTGTGCATATAACAAGAAAAGTCAATATATTAAAATTATAATCGGTTGAGAATATTAGAGATGACAGAAAAATGTAATATTCTGTACATTCCAAAGTGAAGGTTACAAGACCCTATTTATAGGGCTTTACATGAAACTATATGAAGTAACAAACTAAATACAATAAATCAGAATCAATCATGGCAAATATACGGAATCACAGAATATCGTATATATCTCTAACATCCCCCCTCAAACTCAAGGTGATTTGAACGATGTCAACTTGAGTTTGGAAAATAAATCCAGAAAACGTCAGGTGAATGTGTCTTAGTGAAGACATCAGCAGTCTGTTCAGCGGATGAAGTAGAGACAAGTCGAACGGAGCCTCGAAGAACATGATATCGGAAGAAATGACAATCTATTTTCAATGTGCTTAGTACGTTCATGGAAAGCATCATTATGTGCAATTTGGATAGCACTTCAGTTGTCGCAATGAATAATTGTTCCACTATGATGACGAACTCCCATGTCTTCTAGTAGCCACCGTAACCATAGTAGCTCCGATGTCGTATTAGCAAGAGCTCGATATTCAGCTTCTGTACTAGAGCCAACGACAGTGGTCTGTTTGTTGCTACGCCATGAGATAAGTGAATCGCCCAAAAAGAAACAGTATCCCGTAGTGGAACGAAGATCTTGAGGGTTACCAGCCTAGTCAGCATCAGAATAAGCTATCAACTCCAAGGTAGAATGAGCAGAATAGTGAAGGCCATGAAATAACGTACCCTTGACATACCGAAGAATTCGAAGGACTGCAGCAAAATGAATCATACACGGCGCAGTCATATACTGACTAACAGTGTGAATAGCATAGGCGATGTCATGACGGGTAATAGTGAGATATATATGACTGCCGACCAACTGTCGATAAAGTGTAGGATTCAGAAGAAGAGTTCCATCCTTTTCATTGAATTTGACATTTGACTCTATAGGAGTGGAAACAATCTTGTTATCAGTGAGGCCAGCTCAAAAAATAAGATCAGTGGCATATTTTGCTTGAGAGAGATAATAACCTGAAGCATTAGACGCAACCTCCAAGCCTAGAAAATAGCTGAATTGCCCGAAATCTTTCATTTCGAACTGTTTACTAAGATACTGTTGGAGTTTGGTAATTCCAGTATGATCATCGCCAGTAATAACCATATCATCCACATATAACAATGGCATAATGTATCCACGATGTGTGCGCCAAACAAAAAGAGCATGATCATAAGAACTAGATTTAAAACCAAGAGATTCCATGGTTGAGCTAAACTTCGAATACCAGGCACGGGGAGCCTGCTTCAATCTATACAATGCTCGATGTAATCGGCACACTTTGTTAGATGAATGAGTGTATCTAGGAGGAGGTACCATATAAACTTCCTCAGCAAGATCGCCATTGAGAAAATACATTTTTAACATCCATTTGATATAAAGACCAACGCTTAACAGCGACAACGGCAAGAAGACTGCGAACAAAAGTAAGACGAGCAACATGGGCAAATGTCTCATCATAATCAACGCCATACTCCTGAGTAAAACCTTTTGCTACTAGCCGAGCTTTATAGCGATCCACAGTACATCTGCCTTGGTCTTAATCTTATAAACCCATCTACAACTGACAGTAGACTTACCAGGAGGTAGATTAATCAAATCCCATGTATGAGACTTTTCCAAGGCTTGCAACTCATCTGCCATAGCTTGCTACCAAAGAGGATTAGTACTGGCTTCTTTATAAGTACGAGGTTCGTGAAGAGAAGCAATGGTAGAGTAACAATGATAATCACGAAGATGAGCCGGAGGTTGACTTACTCTGGTGGAACGACGGGTGGAAGTAGATGAAATGGTTGAAGGCGTAAGATCCTCGGTTGGGGCAGACATGTCAGAAGTGGCCGAGGTGGGATCGCCAGACGGTCCTGCGTCAAGATGAGCAGAAGACAATTGTGGAGAGGGAGATTCAGATGACGGTAGTGCCGGATCATCCGGGAATAAATCCACTGAAGGATCGGTGAAGAAAGGAACATGAGTAGTGGAGGATTGGAGGATTCAAAGGGATGAAGGGATGAGAACATCTTATGTTCCCAAAATGAAACATGACGAGACACGGGAGAAGACGCTCAGAGATAGGATCCCAACATCTATATCCCTTGTGCTCTGGTACAAAGTTGAGAATAATAGAGATGACAGAAAAATGTAATATTCTGTACATTCCAAAGTGACGGTTACAAGAGCCTATTTATAGGGCTTTACATGAAACTATATGAAGTAACAAACTAAATACAATAAATCAGAATCAATCATGGCAAATATACGGAATCACAAAATATCCTCAATATCTCTAACAATCTAAATATCTCAAACATAATCCTTTTCAAAATATTGATTTCGCAAAGTACGAGGACAATAATTTAAAACTGCAACATTTCCTTTGCCAATTGAGCCTTTTCGAAAACATTGTTAAGAGATGTCTCTAACACATTTGTCAAGTAAACTAATTTAGAAAATCGCACAGTTTTCATTACATTTGTTTTTAATAAAAATACTATCCAATATCTAGGATACTCACTAAGGAGTCCTTTAGAAAATCCAAAGACATGTTTATTGAAGTCTGTTTAACAAAAGGGCGTGTCTAAATTGACTTTTATTTTTTGCTTAATCTAAATTTTGTAACTCATGCAATTCTGATTTTTCCTTTTTAAATCCGGAACTCCGAAAATGCTTTCAAATATTCAATTATTGACTCGTAAATGCACAAATAATATAAACATATTTAACATTCTTGCTTTCATCTGTTTGTTTGGGGGACAATTATTTCAGGGAAATTGTTTTCCAACTTTTCGTTATTTGGATGACGAAAAACGTTTTTGATGGGTTGGATACAATAAGGTTAGATTGGAGGAAAACGATTTCCCTCTCCTGACAAAAATGATATCGCTTTTCCCTAGAATCATCAATGTGGGTGGGAAACGTGTTTTTGAGAAATTGTTTTCCGACTTTTGATGTATGGATGACGGAAAACCGATCGATTTACGAAAAATATTTTCCATGGATTGAAAACAACATGCTTAGTCGAGGAAAACGATTTTCGTTTCTGATAAGAAGGAAATCATCTTTTTCCGAACGACAAAACAAACATGCCCTAACGTTTAGAACACGGCACGCTGCTCTCTCTATCTCTCTCTGCATCTGCTTGAATTTTGTAAATTTTCCCTCCAGAGACTGGCCAAGCCCAAGCCCAAAAATCTGTTCAAAGCATTGACCGCTAATTCCAAGCTCCCAACGGCTCGCATGCCGCAGCCATCTCTCTCTGCATCTGCTTCCTTACCTCATTCCCTGTTTCTCACTCTGTTCTAGCCGTTGAACCCCCTCATGCCTTCGCGGTGTCTCTCCGAAGACACAATGGCTAGCACCCCATCTTCATCTTCAACCGGCGTCCTCACTCTCTCCTCTTCCTCCGCCAAGCGAAAGAGACCCTCGAAGCTGGAGATCCCAAACGTCCTGCGACAGCTCCAAACCGACGAGCTCACGTCCCGGGACCTCGCTTACCGAGACGACGCCGTCTGCTTCGGCGAGCCTGGAGTCACGGTCGTGTCGTTCAAAGGCAAGAAGAAGTTCATGGAGGACTCTTACAAGATCGCCTCTTCCTTAGATGGGAACCCAAGTAAAGTGAGGACTTTTTCAGTGAGGTTTATGCCAGTATTTCTCCGAAAGTTTCGGTTTTTTACCGTTTCTTGTTTCCGGGAATAATTAATGTGCAGGGTTTCTTCGGTGTGTATGACGGGCATGGGGGTAGAAAGGCTGCAGATTATGTTGCGGAGCACTTGCACGAGAACATCCTTGAAATGATGGTGAATGCCGAGACGAGTTCAGATAAAGAAGCAGCTATTAAAGCTGGGTACTTGAAAACAGACCAAGAATTTATGACACAGGTAATTTTGAGCTATGTGCTGGAATGATTAGTTTAGGCAGTTTCTTGCATCATGAGAACAAATTTCTCAGCTTTGACCTGTTCAGTCTAGCGGTGGACATTAGCTTGTTGAACGAAGTCTGAATTTGGTGAGTAGTGAATTGTGGAGTAGATGATTTGCAAATGAGAACAGTTAGCTTTCTTCAGATCTATCTAATTCTCGTCCACGAGAGATGGTTCGGCTTCCATGAGTTCTCGAGACCTTGAGTGCTTTATCTTCTAGTTTTGCTTCTATGCTTCAATCCACTTGGGAGAACTAGTGATAAAAATGAAGTGCATTTCATGAAGGTGGTTGCTTCAATTTGTTATGCGCAACTTGGCGGGGGAAGTAAAACAGATGATGTTTGTCATGATTAAAATGGCCGCCAGGATTTGGATTTTAGATAGCCTGTATGGAGATTTCACGAGTGCCAAAGTTCGAATTTTCCTGGAAGAGTTTGTTTTACATGAAGAGCCCCTCAGATAGAATTATTGGTTATCTCCTTATTTGCTTCTGGCAAATCTATTGAGGCGTGACTGGCATAAAAAAATGCAGTACACTCATACATTCTTTACTCATTTTGCCCTGTTTTGTCAAACTTGCTTCTTACTTTCTGTAGATTACAGCCATGAGCAAATTTCATCCTAATATACCAACTTGAGTTCAATTGTTCCTCATCATCACCATTCTTATCTAACTCCTTTGTTAGTCAAGATGGACTATTCATCCGTTCTTCAAAACCTCTATAATATGCATACATCTGGCCAAGATTTACATCATATTGAATAGCTCAAGACTGTACAGAGAGTATGCCAAGCACATATGCTTGTTATAACATTCAACTTACTATACTCCATTCCAATGCAGTACCCGACCATCCCATTAATAACTTTTTGCAGGGTTTAAGCAGCGGTGCCTGCTGCGTCACAGCCTTAATACAAGGCCAAGAAATTGCTATTTCAAACTTGGGAGATTGCAGGGCTGTTCTCTGTAGAGGAGGAGTGGCTGAAGCTCTCACAAAGGATCACAGGGCAGATAAAGAGGATGAAAAGCAAAGAATAGAGGATATGGTACGCTTTACTCTCCAATCATACTCCTGAAAGTCAACTTTCTCAATTTTTTATTTCTATTTTTACTGATTTCAATGGGGTACTCTCTCATCTTGTGATTTAGGGAGGATTTGTGGAGATGCACAGAGGGTCCTGGAGAGTGCACGGGATACTCTCTGTTTCAAGAAGCATCGGCGATGCTCATTTGAAGCAGTGGGTAATGGCTGAACCTGATACAAGAGTTCTTCATCTGGCTGTAGATATGGAATTCCTTGTCTTGGCATCCGATGGATTGTGGGAAGAGGTGAGCATAAGAAAATAAGCAAAATGCACTGCTTTAGTTCATTGTTTAATAGTGCATTTTGTGACTTTTTATTTGATTGTTTTGTTGAGTTTCTCACATTCTACCTTTTGCATTAGGTTGGCAATCAGGAAGCTGTCAACATCGTAAGACGTTCATGTGTGGCTGATAAGGCAACATTGTCATCGACAGATCTTCACAAGGATGAAAATGATGAGAACCGATGTGTTAATGTGAGCCCCTCGTCAAAACTGCGGAGGATCTCACTGCTCAAGCAGCAGAAGAAAATTAAGCAATCACCAAGCCACAGAAGACCTTTTGAAAGCTGGAAAGATAGTGAAAATGAGTGTTTCGGCGAGACTGACAGCCCACCATTGAAGTCGGGAAGAGTATCCCTGGTTAAGAGAATAAACACGAAAACCGAATGCCTAAGTAGTCGAGAGAACAATGGCGACTGTAACAAGGGATTCTCTTCTGTTGGTCTCGTAGCTGCTTGTAAGGAGCTTGTGAATCTTGCTATCAGCAGGGGTAGTCTGGATGATATCACTGTGATGGTTGTAGATTTGACTCAATTTAGACGCGGCGAGGTAATATAGCCATTTTGGTTACTGTGAGTTTTTCTTCAGTCGCAAGTATCCGGATGCTCTTTTTTTTTTGGAATTGTACATACTACATAACTCCCCGTTTTTTTTTTCCCCGGTCCAAATGGCTGGTACAGCTCTAAACCTTGAGATTCTTAGCTTAGTTGTCCAACTTATATTTGCTCCAATCCCATCACCATAAAATGTTGACCCTGCATGAGAGTTTCCCACAATGTTGTAGATTAATGACCTTGAATATCTGATTATAACATAAAAAACTTGGAATACTTGTGACTTTGATCAACATGAGGCAAGAGAACATGGAAAAGAATAGAGTCTTGTCTTTGGTATGTGAAAGGAGTTCAGTTCTTGAAAAGAAACTGCTTCCCTGCATTTGAAAATGAAAGTTCATAGATGAGGGGGGAAGTTTTCAGAGGATGAATTTGTCTCAGTGAGCCATTCTATGACAAGCCATGTTCAGAGGAATCGCCGGGTCTGAGTATGAGCCATCAACTATCTGCTCAAATATCCATCTGTTAGGCGCTTCTGTGAAATGTACTCCATCCCAACTGACCCGGACCGATGGATCTTTGCACGACTTCGCTATTACAATCTCCTTTCCTTCGACTGCAGTTTTGAATCCACATCTGCTACTATCGTTGAAGTTGTACTTCCCACCGTGACCACAGCAGGCTATGAAAGGTTGCTGAAATCCTGCAAATTAGCAAGA
Organism: Lenwebbia sp. NSW1173648; assembly: GCA_029784005.1. Lineage (NCBI taxonomy): Eukaryota > Viridiplantae > Streptophyta > Magnoliopsida > Myrtales > Myrtaceae > Lenwebbia > Lenwebbia sp. NSW1173648. The sequence continues at coordinate 9,009,506 of JARCGZ010000011.1, forward strand.
AAAACATCATCACAGGCCAAGGGTTATTGAAATTTGACTTCTGATGATTTGGTGGAAGAAAGCCATGGTAATCCATCACTTTTGATCTTCTCTTTTACCTAAATATGCGCCAAAACAAGTTCATATGATTCGAGCGATACACCTATGAAATGACCTGTTCTGGAAAAATCATTGAGACAGGAGAAAAGATGAGAAGGCTATTTGGTTAATTACCATGTTTATGTGCTTGATTAATGAGATTATACTTCACAGAGTACACATCAACATATGTTATTGCCGCCAGAGGAAGCTCTGTCCTGAGTGATTCCATTGCTTGCTTCAGTATGGTGTTGAAGTACTGAGCCAACTCGTTGAAAGGTCTCAAACAACCGTGTTCATCCTCCTGAGCTTCGAGATGATACTGGTTCATGATGAAGATCGAACACCCCAACGGGCCCGTGTTGTGTATCCAGAATGACCTTCCTCCTTGAGCATATACTTTCTGTTGCACGTGAAATTTCATCCAAAGTGTTTCAGCATAATCTCACATCGAATATGGAACACCAACAAAAACCAGCACCTTTATGGTATCTCAGAACTGAGTCATCACATCAGGAATATACGCCTTTATCTGATCGATGGTCGAGTTCTGCTTCAATCCGGACGTTAGATCGTTTTGGCCAATGTCGAATGTGTACAGAGCACTGGAGAAATACTCTTCTTGCGGCAATAATCTCGTAAACGCGCCTCCTTTTTGTTAACAAAGGCATGGGATTGAAACATCATCACATCCACATTAGCAGATGGAAATGACAGTAGTGATGAGAAGCCATTTAAATTGCTAGAAAAATGTCTCATTTTCAGCCAAACAAACGGAGCCTAGATGGTGATTCATTTCTCGACTGTCAACCGCGTTTTCACAAAGAAAATGGTGCATTTGTATCTGAGTTCTGGGGAAAATTTAGGACAACCATACCTGACTGAAATATTCGTGACCTCATGAGAAAGTCGGAGAACTCGACGAGCTGAACGTTTAATGAGATTGGAATATATCCGCCCTGGGTCGTAGCCTGTGGTCTGATTGATGATCCGGCCGCGGCGAAATTGGCTCCATGACTGAAGTTTGAACCAACGGAGTCCAAATATGCACTCAGATGAGGCAACCTCAAATCTTCCGCTGCAATATAAATATTACACTATTCTTCTGATTATTTAACAAGATTACCCTGCGATCATATAACCTAAAGTTTCAAGTCTACCGGTAAATCTTAAAGCTTTAGTTTCAGTTTAATATGTCTATGGAGATCTTATTCAAATGTGAAATTCGGATGTTGCGGACAGAAACTAACATACGACATGATCATCTGAGTACCGAAAAAAGTTAAGACGGTACCTATAAAATCAATGAGCAAGCGGCCGTCGCATTACCTCCCCGACGGCCTGCGGAAATACATCTCCCCGTTCGGCGGCGGGACCTGCCCGAGCACCTCCGACAACCCACCCATGTCGGAGTTCGAGCTTCCGAAGTTGAAGATTGCCGGAAAATCGCACGCTGCAGCAGCAGCAGCCAAACACGCCGGAAATCGACAGAGCAGCAACGCGGCGGCCGCCACAGCAGTCCGGAGGCCCGGGGATCGCTCTTTCAAGCGACCCTCCATTTGTTCAGTGCGTGTGAGCGCGCGGTATGTCCGTGTCAGCAAGAGTAGTTATATAGGACTAGTAACAGAACCCGCTCCCAGTGTCCAGCTTCATAGCCTTTGTTCTTTCTTGTTAAATTTCCAGTCTTCCAACTAAAGTCTTCTTCCACGAAATTACGATAACGATAACGAGAGAATTTAGAAGACCAGCGCTCTTCATCTTTTCAACCTTTTTTTTTTTTTGTATGATTAGTAGAATGTGCACATATTATGCTCTTAAATTTAGGGGTGTCAATGGGCCGGTTCGGGCCTCTATGATACCCGGCCCGAAACTAAACAGTGCCTACCCACCCGAATTACATTTGCCCCAACTCTTCGGGTCGGTTCGGGTCGGGTCAGTTTGGGTGGTCTTTTTTTTTTTTTTTTTGGGAATCAAGATCCCAAATCTCAGAAATTCCAAGAATTCAATATTTCTAGTATCTCCATCATATAATTCGAGATCAACGGAAAAACGCTCGATTCCACAAAGTTACTTCAGACTTAAGTTCAAAAAAACTTTATATTATATTTGCTGTTTCGATATTAGTTGAAATTTAGTTGGGCACCGATTTTCTTGTCTGAATTTGTGGCGCTGCTGGTCCGGGGATGCCCTCTTTGTCCTGGGTCTTGGCCTTCACATTGTCGATGGTGTCGCTCGACTCGACCTTGAGGGGGATGGTTTTCCCCGTTAGGGTTTTCACGAAGATCTGCATCGTTCCTTCAGGGGATGGAGAAGTGTGTGAACTGTGAAGTGCTTTTATTTTTCGGGCCTTAGTGGTAACAGCCCTCTTCCAAAGAAGGCCAAGGCTTTTATTTTTCAGGCCTTAGTGGTACCAGCCCTTATTCGAAGAGAGCCAAGACCCGGCCCTAAAATACTCTAGTTTTTAGGGTCGGGCCGGGCCGGGCCGGGCCGGGCCTTTTTGACAGCCCTACTTAAATTCTAGTTCTTCTAATTACTGTGTAAATTGTTCCCAAAGGGTAATAAAACACTCATAATCCTCAAATTATTTGAACAGGTCCTATGGTAATGGATTATCTAGTTAAGTTATCTGAAACTTTCATGAATCATCATCTCCAACTTCACATCTGTTTATCTACTAATACTGACTTTACGATATCAAATTTAAGTTAGCCACGACGTGAAATTATAGAATTAACTAGACTTGATCTTGAATTGACGGGTCGGTTCTAAATTTGTCCAAAAAAAGAAAAAAATTGCATTTAACTAAGAATGGACAATTCCGGCTGCTAACAAAGAAATTTAGAAATGGAGATTAGATATAGTGAAGGGAATGGCACAATTTTTTATTCAATCATATAGTGAAATTGTACATGCATACATGGAAGAGAAATAGTTTAAGATTTGAAATTTTTTGGTAAGGCAGTTTATCAAATAGGTTATATTCAAATTTTCCAAAATTCATCACACGAGAGATATAGATAAAATTACAAAATGAAGAGTCGGGCACTTATTAAACATGTTTAACGAGGAAACATTCGATTTTCAGAATATTAATCGTGCATGTACAGGGTTAACAAATGTATTAGAAATTGTAGTATTTTTAAAAAAAATTCTCGAGACATTTAACAATAAAATCCTAAATGAAATCAAGAAAACGCAAAACAAAAAGAAGTTATTAGTCAATGCCGGAAAAGCCACGAATCGGTGGCGGCTAATGGCGGAGACTTTGACGTCGGCGAAGCTTCCAACACCAAACAGATGAGACCGACCCTTTAATAATTTAATCCTTAATTAGTTGACGGAGGAAAAATCGTGGAACTAGGAAGCCTAGTAAATGTATCCTTAATTAGGTTCGTCATTATCTCTCCCTTTAAGACTTCCCAAGGGTGCCAGTTGTCCTAATATAGGTGGAACTATCCTAGGTTTTTAAGTTCCCATGAAAGTTTGTAACAAGAAAAGTGGGGCTTCGTGGCATCTGGGCGTAGAGCGAGAGTTCGGGAAGACTTGATATAATTGGGTCGAGCGAGTGGCGTGGGGGTGTTGGTGCTATGAATTCTGGGATGGGACCATCATCATCTCAGAAGATTTCTGAAAATGGGTTCGGCCACCCGTGCGCAAACTGATTGGGAGCAGATATTGCTCTTCACGGCTAGTCGAAAACTAATTGTGCTACAGTGATTCGTATGTCTCACTTAAGAGAATGAATGGCGGAGCCAAATTAGGCTCGGTACGAGGTCTGTAATGACAATCCAATTCACCATACTATTCTCAAGAATGGTTTCTCGAAGGAAGGCTAGACCGGTGTTTCAACTCATCAGGCGTCACACGAGCTCGTCCTATGATTAGATAATTAATGGAATGGTAAAAGCTCATCGTATGATTAGATAATGGAATTAAAGAGCCGTGTGGTTAGTTCAGGTTGTCCTTTTTCTTTTTTCCTTGCTTAGGCAAATACAGCTGGATGGACCGGATGGCTTGGAATATGAATTGTGACACTAACATCTTCCCCACGCGATCATGTTTGATTCAAAACTTGTTTTTAGGTTGTGCCGGAGGAGTTATTAAATGGGTGTGATACATGTATCAAACTGCATTTAGATCGTTGAAAATGGTGGATCTCACATGGATCTCATGTGCGTCTCATCAGATCTGACGACCCAGATTAAATTTTGTGCTTCTAGGAATATTCCTAGGTCAACATGCGAGTCTTTTACATTGGCCGCACTCTTCACCACTCATTTCAAAACCTATACTTGCCACCATAAGGGAAGTGATCTGAAGAATCGTTTGTCATTCTTTCTGGCATAGAAAGTAAACGCACCAGAAATCATATCTTAAGATTGGTTAAAATCTAGTAATAAATATAAGATGTACACCCAAATTCTGAGGTTGTAGACAAGAGTAGAAGCAGCTGTAAGCTAAAGAAATCAGACCACTAGTGGCCCATCATAAGTAGATCACAAACCGGACATCCATGTCCAAATCACTGGTTTGTCTCGTCCTCACCGTAGGGTTGTGTGTCAACGGTTCAGTTCTTGATCCTTACCTCTGAAGAAATAGCTTCCCTGCATCCGAAAATGGGGGCTCAAACCATGCATTGGTCTTGGTGATTCATCCGATGGCATGTCATGTTCAGAGGAATTGGCGGGTCTGAGTACGAGCCGCCGGCTATTTGCTCCAAAATCCATCTGTTCGCTGCTTCGGTGAAATGTATTCCATCCCAACTGACCCGGACAGACGGATCCTCGCACGACTTTGCTATTACGATCTCTTTGCCTTCATCTGTAATCTTGAATCCACACCTCCTACCGTTGTTGTAGTTGTACTTCCCACCATGACCGCAGCAGGCTTTGAAAGGTTGCTGAAATCCTGCAGATTAGCAGAAACATCATCACAGGCCAAGAGCTGTTGAGACAACCTCCGATGATTGAGTGGAAGAAATCCATTATATTCCATCACTTTGTGTTTACCTAAATTTATGCTAAAACAGTAAGTTCGTAAGATTTTACAGCAATGCACCTAGGAAATGACCAAAACGACGAGAAGGTGTTTAGGTAATTACCATGTTTGTGTGCTTGACTGACGAGATTATACTTCACAGAGTACACATCAACATATGTTACTGCTGCTAGAGGAAGTTCTGTCCTGAGTGATTCCACTGCTTGCTTCAACCTGGTGTTGAAGAACTGAGCCAACTCATTGAAAGGTCTCAAACAACCGTGTTCGTCTTCCGGAGCTTCGAGATGAAACCGGTCCATGATGTAGATCAAACACCCCAACGGACCCGTGTTGTGTATCCAAAATGACCTTCCTCCTTCAGCATATACTTTCTGTTCCGCATAATTTCTTTTCACTCATCAAAATACTCGAGAAATGATTAGAATCGAATATATTGACAAGAATATTAGAAAAAAAATGGCACCACCTTTATTGCATCTGAGAACTGAGTCATCACATCAGGAATGTATGCCTTTATCTGATCGATGGTCATGTTCTGCTTCAATCCAGCCGTGAGATCGTTTTGGCCGATGTCGAACGTGTACAAAGCCCTGGAGAAGTAGTCTTCTCGCGGCAATAATCTCGTGAACATGCCTCCTTTCCGTTAACAGAAGGCACGGCACATCAAAACAGGAACACCCACATCAGCATCAGAAGATGACATTATTGATGAGAAGCAATTCGATTGCCACGTTTATGCAGTCCGCGGTCGAGAATTGTTACCTTGAGACCGGAAATATTGCGACCTCACGAGGAAGTCGGAGAACTCGACGAGCTGAACATTTAACGCGATCGGACTGTATCCGCTCTGGGACAGAGTCATGTTCTGAGGTCTGATCGGTGATCCGGCCGTAGCGAAATTGGCTCCGTGACTGAAATTTGAACCAACGGAGTCCAAATATGCACTCAGGTGAGGCAATCTCAAATCCTCCGCTGCCAAAAAAATAAGAATTTAATTTTTTTAGTTCACAGAATCACGCTTAGCCCATGAAATTTTCCAGGACAATAAGGTATGTGTAGGGGCTCTGTTCTTCTATGCTCGAGCTGGTAAACACTCGTTAATGTATTAAATTGGCCATGAAATATTCATATTATCCTAAAAAAAAAAGTGTTAATACCACGAACAACTCCAAACTGGTACACCTCTGACAAATTTACCCAAAACTATTTTTCTGACCACAATAAACCCCAAACTGGTACACATGCGACAAATTTACCCCAAACTATTTTTTTGACCCCCAAAAACCTCAAACTGGTATATCTGTGACAAATTTGCCTCAAACTAAAAAAAAAATTGACCACAAAAAACCCCACAAACTGCTACACATGTGATAAATTTACCCGTCGTTAGTTTTCGTTAAATTGGGTTAATACCACGAAAAACCCCAAACTGATACATCTGTGACAAATAGAAGGTAAAATCCCCAAACTGGTACCCCTATTAACTGCCACGTGTCATCCAACTCAATAATTTGATGGTAAAATTTAACGGAAAACTAACGGAGGGTAAATTTATCACAAATGTACTAGTTTGGGGTAAATTTGTCACAGGTGTAACGGTTTTTTTTTTTTTGTGGCAAAAAAATTAGTTTGGAGTTAATTTGTTGTGGATGTATCAGTTTGAGGTTTTTCATAGTATCATCCCTAAAATAAAATAAAAGAAAGCTTAACAAAGACTCTAGGACGCCTAACAAGCATTTACAGCTTGTTTGATTTTGCTTAAAAGGAATCTTACGTTCCAAAAATAATAATAATAATTAAAATAGAAAAGAATGCAACATCTTATACAGTACATACACAGTATGTATGTACATATTTAATATTAATACAGCTTTATGCTATTAATTAACTTTGTTAAAGCAATAAGGTGCAAGTTGACTAACTGTTGTCGCATATGTCGGCCCCTGTACACGCGGACAGATCTTATGTATCAGAAACGACAAAGCATGCTATCTTTGAAAATCTGCTAAGGTTGGACCGTGAAACCCAGATTCAAATTCAAAAATAATTTCAACAATGGTCATCTAACTGTTGAGAAACCTCGAATCTGCGGAGGGAGTCATGGAAACTCAAGATCCATTCCAAGGAAAGTCGGAAGATCGTACCGATGAAATCGATGAGCAAGCGGCCATCGCAGTACCGCCCGGACGGCCAGTGGAAGTAGGTCTCTCCGTTCGGCGGGGGGGCCTGCCCGAACGCCGCCGACAGCCCGCCCGTGTCGGAGTTTGAGTCCCCGAAGTTGAAGATCGACGGGAAATCGCATGCCGCCGCCGCCTCTGCAGCAGCCGAACATGCCGAAGATCGACAGAGCAGCAGCGCCAGAGCCGCGACCACCGCCACGGCCGTTCGCAGGCCCGAGAAGGCCAGGTCTTTCGAGTTAGCCTCCATTTGTTCAGAGTGCGTGCACCGCGCGTATCCGAGTGAAAGGAAGAGTATTTATATAAGATGTCACATGGTAATATTTTACTTTGTTTGGTCAGAATGAAATGGTGATTTGAAAATGATTCTTTCAACGACTTCTGTTTAATCTGAATGCCGTCCATGAACGTCTGAGTGTTTGTGTGATAAATTTATTCCATGTTCACATTGTACTCAAACGTATAGACTCAAATGTACACTTGGAGATCTCTCTCTCCGGGACTCCGATTATATTTCCCCAATATTGACTAGAGAGGTCGTGCGGCCATGTCCGACGTGGCATCGCTCATCCAATTTGTTTCGCCGGAATTGATCCTGCAACGATATATCTTTCGTAGGAAAGTTGTGCTTCGGTTTTCATTAAATCTGAACAGGTCCTTTGGCGATTCAGCATAATACCACAGTCAAGTAAGGAAATAAAAAACAATTGCACTTCAAACGGAACTGTACGGGGCCAAAAACCGTGCCGAAATTTAATCGACGACAAAGCTTGGTGAATACATCCACTTCGACGGAACCAAACATAAACAAACTTTTTCGGAATTTAATCCACGACAAAGCTAGAAAAAACAAATATGCTATGCTGGAATTTGATCGACGACGCAATACTCGGGGGATATAGATAAGTTAAGAAACATGCCGAAAGTTAATCGATGATCAAAAGGTACGGTGCGGGAAAGTAAAGATAATTGAGAGATGCTAAATTTGTTTGTTTTGTTAGTAGACGAAGGATGATATTTATAGTGATCGTGTTATAACCGTCTTTGAGCAGTTCTCCAGCAGTTATAGCCATTTTTCTCCATCCCCAAAAGTTGTGCACCCATATTGTCATGATTCCGTTTCGGCGTACGTGATCGCGGCCAGAGGCAACTCCTGCCTCAACTGGATCACGACTTCCTTCAGCCCGCGGTTGAAATCCTGAGCCACTTCGTTGAAAGGGGACGCACGGCCAGCTGCGTCCACTTGCAACGCCAGGATCGGTACCCGCTCCATCACGTATGGGAGGCAACCGACCGGGCCCGTGTTGTGTATCCAAAAGAACCTGCCGCCTTGGCTGTACATGTACTGCACATACCAGGTAGTTTTGATTAGGAAGAGGAAAATCACAACCGTGTCGTCTATCCATTGACGTGATTCGAGGGACGGGAAGTGTTTCTGGTTCAGGTACGAACCGAGATGATGTTCTTGAACCGCCCTAGGACATCGGGAATGTGTGCTCTCACTTCCAAGGTGGACATGTTCATGAAGTACCCAGCCGTGAGGTCATTCTGGCAGATATCAAAGGTATACAGAGCCTCAGAGAAAACCTCTTCCTGGGGCAACAGCTTCTCAAAGACCTCTCCTATATTCAAGTCTCATTTACATGATTATGAATGAACACATCGGCACCCTGTCGGTTACGAATGTTAATAGGGCAAGGACATAAGTTCCAGGACGAACAAGAACTAATGGATGAATGATTGTTCCTTTTTGATGAGCCAATGGAGTTCGGTTACGGAACTCGTAGAACTCGCCGCACTGAATGTCGAGAGAGATGGGGCTGAACCCCGACTGCTGAAGGGTCGTGTTCTGTGGTCGAATGGTGGAACCTGCAGTCACAAAGTTGGCTCCGTGGCTGAAGTTCTAGCCCACCGAGTCGAGGTACACACAAAGATACGGTAATCCCAAGCTCTCAGCTGTAAAAGGCATAAAGAATCAAATCTTAGTATCTCTAGTATTACTCGATTAGCTGATTAAGCTGATACAAGTACCTCTAGTGTTTGGGGTTGACTGTCACCAGAAACAGAATAAGCTTTAGACGTATAGAAGAAGCAGAGTTCACGAGAAAATGTAGCTCACATCAGAAAAATCAAGTGTTACCTATGAAGTCTACCAGGACGCGGCCATCGGTGTACCTCCCAGCGGGGCTGCGGAAGTACGTCTCGCCTTCAGGCCACGGAGTCTGGCCGAACACAGCAGACATCGCGGTGTAGAAGCAGGAAAGGCATTTGGCCTCCATTTTTGTGAGAGAAACTCGAAGTGAGGGAGCGAGCGAAACATCATAAAAGTTGAGGCCTTTATAGGTGATCACAAGTACAAAACTGACGGAGTACTGGAGGGGATATGATCGTTAAAGTTGTTTGTTTGGATGAGATCAGAAATGTGTACTTCTTTTATCATTTTTCTGGATATTTGCTGAGATTTTGAAGAAATTTAGTCCATCCTAGAATCTCATCAGATCTTTTTCCTGGTCTAGTTCTCCTCTCCACATAGAGGCCCAACCTGGTGGTAAGAAGCATCTCGATTTCGCGCTTTCTTATTGAATTACTTAACAGACGAGCTCCAGCGAAAAGATTTTAGTATGTCTAACATTGCGATCGTAACTTTTCTCGCAACGAAAGATGCGTGAGAACACGGCATCTTAACATAGCGCCAAATGTGCTGTGGCAACTAGTGATTTGTGTGCTTCCTAGTTCCTAACTCATACTAAACTCCACCATTGACCTGAATGTTGGGCTAGATTTGGTCATTGTTGCAGTCAGTCAACGACAGAAAAGGGAAAGAGAGAGATAACAAAATCTGATCCCCATTCAAATTTGCAAATTGAGCAGCTAAGACACAAAAAGATCAAAAGGGGCAAGCAGTAAGAATCTAGCAAGGAGAACTCGATTCAAAGTCTGGACTCAGTGAGAGGGAAGCCTATGACAAGCCTTGTCCAACGGAACAGGCGGGTCAGAAAATGAACCACCCACGATGTGATCGAAGATCTGTTTGTTGGCTGCTTCAGTGTAATGGACCCCATCCCAGTTCACATAAACTGATGGGTCTTCACAGGATTTTCCCACCAACACCTCCTTCCCCCCCACCGTGATCCTCGCGCCGCAGCCCATGTGGATGTTGTAGTTGTACTTCCCTCCGTGGCCGCAGCACGCTCTCAACGGTTGCTTCAACCCTGCAATTTGATGACAGACATTAGTCGTCGATCAGAATCGGTCCATACCAGATGATTTGTGGGTTACTTGATACTTACCATACTTCTTCGGCCGGCTGATCAAGGCGTATTTGACTGCGTAAACGTCCACGTAAGTGATGGCGGCTAACGGCAGTTCCTTCCTCAATTGGGTCACAACTTTCCTCAATCCGCGGTTGAAATCCCGAGCCACTTCGTTGAATGGGGACGCGCAGCCCGCTCCGTCGACTTGCGACACCAAGATCGGGATCCGCTCCATCACGTACGGGAGGCAGCCAACCGGGCCCGTGTTGTGTATCCAAAAGTACCTCCCTCCTTCGCCATATAGGTACTGCACCACGCGGGTACATTTGGTGAAGACGAAAACTCAAACTCAAATGGATCACAAGGTACATCTAGTACACTGACCTTGACAATGTTCTTGAATTGTTCAAGCACATCGGGTATGTATGCTATTACTTCGCTCGTGGACATGTTCATGAAATAACCGGCCGTGAGGTCGTTCTGGCCGATGTCGAATGTGTAGAGCGCCCGAGAGAAAACTTCTTCCTTGGGCAACAGCTTCTCATAGACCCCACCTTATAGGGAAATACAATTCAGTGACGGGATCATTTAGAAGTGAAAAAAATGCTAATGCATCATCATCTATGGATGGCGCTAGTTGTGAGCCGTTCGACTCTTATTCAGATGATTCGGTCCTGCTTTAGGACATGAAATTCCCGGAGATCGAGATTCTCATACCTCGGCTGCGGGCAACTTGAGATCGACGGCGGAACTCGTAGAACTCGTTGAACTGAACGTCCAGAGAGATGGGACTGAACCCCGACTGGCGGAGAGTCGAGTTCTGGGGCCTAATGGTCGAACCGGCGGTCGCGAAGTTGGCTCCATGACTGAAGTTCGACCCGACCGCGTCCAAGTACGCGCTTAAATAGGGCAATCCAAAGCTTTGAGCTGAAAAGACAGACACGTACACAAACACCTTTCATTCCGGAGAAATCAATTCAGTGCTGAATCAACAACACACTGGAAGTTAGCTGATTGAGGACCCCGTATGAATCATCGTTTGATCATGAAACTTCATCCAACCTATATTGCCACAAAAAAAAAAAAATTCCTGTCCAAAAACTGGAAGGAAAAAGAAATACTAGTTCAGATTCTATGCAAACAACTTCCTCAGGCCCACCATTGAAGTGCTCTGTACCATGCCAATGACATCAATGTCTGCAAGTCACTTTCTGTGACCATGGGGACCAAAAGAAACTTCGGATTCACGCCGGAGAAAAGCATTTGTCGGTGGATTTTGTGCATCTACTTTGCTCGCACATGCTTGTGTGCTCCTTAACTTTGATCCAACGAGTACTTGATTGATTTTTCTATACTACCCACGTCGCTTTCTGCTAATTTACTTCTGGGTATGTTCTATTTATCATGGCCTTCATGGCTTTGTTTTGGTGTAATCACTTAGTATTTTATTATTCACGTTGTAAAAGGAGCAATGAATCAATGTCATCGGCCCTTACTTTGAATCTTTAATCATGGCCTGTACTACTACTACAGTACAGATGATGTTACGTGAGGAACCAATTTGTCCATCCAGGAAGCAGCCCGATTTTGAGCAGAGTAAAAGAAAACATGGTGAGAGAGTTGTCGAGAGATCGGTACCAATGAAGTCGACCACGAGGCGGCCGTCGGAGTACCGCCCGGCGGGGCTGCGGAAGTAAGTCTCCCCGTGAGGCGGCGGCGCCTGGCCAAACACAGCCGAGAGGCCGCCGGTGTCGGAGTTGGAGTCACCAAAGTTGAATATCGCCGGGAAATCGCACGAGGAGGCTCGAGCCAATGCTGCACTCCCGACCAAACTGCACAACACCAACACGGTGAAGAAGCCGAACAAATGTTTGGCCTCCATGGTGAGAGGAAGAAAACCGTGATTTTCTCAAAGTGAAGGAGCGTAGTGTATGAATTGGATGGAGAGTGATAAGGTTAGTACTTTATGTAATAATGGAGGAGGGGAGGGCACGTGCTGCTCTTTTTGTCACTTTGATGGCAAATGAATGATTGCATCGTTTTGGACGAGGATGTTAATTGTGACGTCATTAGGATAAGGAGCTGCGGTGGTGGATAATTTTTGTGATCATGTTGCCCTGTAATAAATGTTGGTAAGGATATTCTCCTTTATTTTGCAATCTTTCATTGTAATGTAATTATGTTAATCAGACGAGGTTTCCTCTATCCTGATCCATGATGTCCTTTCCACATGACAGGATCGACTTATATATTTCTTTTGCATGCTTTTGGCAATTCAAGATCACATGGGATTCTTCTTGTTTTGGGTGTTTTTAAAGTCGAGAGAAACCGGTTCTGTTCTGGATGACGTTACTCCAATTTTGGTTGTTCTTCGTGATCAGCTTTATGGCTCATCCATCCACGTGATCTGATGACAGACCTTGCAGGACACAAACAGACAATGGTCACAAAGGTTGGTGCCTCTTCCTTTACTTGCTCGAGGAAGGAAGTGATCAAAAGTTACTTTTGGGCGGGGCATCTGCAGAAAGCTGGTTTCACTTTTTGAGCAAGAAGATCATTCAAATTTTACTTTTTTAACCAGAGATTCTGGGAGTTGTGAAGTCGATCTTCTTCCATCTTTTTCCCTTTTCTGAATTTGAGTAAAATTGCCTTCAAATTTCACTGGTTGTTTCCTTTCCTGAACCGGAAGGACATCTGCAACGGAACCTTCAAGATTCAGGACTCTTTCGGCCGATGAGTTCACATCCAAAAGACACACCCAGAATCAAGATGGTCTAACTCGGCCTAGGGCGAACGGGGCGCCGTGGGAAATGGGTTTAGACACGGGTTCTCCCAAATCCATACCTCGAGAGAGCCGTGGTAGATTAAATTTCATTTTTTAAGTTCATTTGCAGCCTAACCATTTGAAATGGCTAGAAACCAAACGAGACGCGAGATTATTATTTCGTTTCTAACGCAATCAGATATTCTAAATTCGAGAACTTGATTACGATAATTTCTATTAGCCTCATCTCGGTACCACTAACCTGAAATGTTGTTGTCATCTGATATTGATTACCAATTATGGTCCTAAATGTATCAAAGCCACTAAAAGTGATGATGCAACTCTTAAAAATGCTTAGGCTAAAAATAAACTTAAAAAACGAATCCAACATCATGCGAGTTATGAGCTTGGGCTCTTAATTGATGTTGGTGTAACAATGAACCATTTAAACCATCTTTGCAGTGAACCACCTGGACCGTCTTTCGAGCAAATACCTCTAAAACCCATTTCCCCCGATGCCCCCGTTCGGGAGTGTCACCACAGGGGGCCGTCCAGTGATGGTTTTCCTGGACATGGAACACGAAAACTAAAATTGGCAGAGAGTTTCCTAACTACCGTCCTACAATTGAACCGAAAATCTGTAAAGTCATATAGACTCTCGCTACTAGGAAAGCCTCACCAAGTTCATCTCCTGCCGCAAGATGGGGACAGTCATTTCTTCCTTTCTTGAAATCAGGAGGACAATAAACCCGACCGGATTGCGCTAGCATTTGCAATTTCCATTCAGAGACTTTTCACCCATGCCGGATTGCTGAGTAATACCAATACACGAAAGTAGTTTGCCTTTGCCGAAATTCTCCCATGTCCCATTGAATCACCGTATTCAAACACAAATATGTTCTTTGCAACACCAAAGTTCTATCATCACCTGTGAGGGTGACAGCCTGACAGGAGCTGCACACCAAAGACCCGAATTTCAAAACATGACAAGGAAATGTGTAGCGATGACAGGATTGTCGAATATAAATAGCCAGTCCCTCGGCAAAGTTAAAATCAGCCTACTGTGTAAAAATTGGTCACATAATAGACTTCCACAGACGTCAGTTACCAGGGAATACAGTGTCCTCAACACAGGCAAAAATGACAATTAGAATCCAAAAAATGCATCTGTCTTCCGCAGCATTAAACAATTCCTGTTCTACTAACCAGACGAAAGTTATAAAAGACAGATATCAATGCGGAAAATAAAAAAAAGCAAAGAAGCAAAACAGTATCTGCTTCAAGTTGTCAAAAGTTGAGAAAACCAGTAAGTGCAACAGCTGTTCACCATCTCTCCCTCGACCTTGACCTGGCACATAGGAACATCAGCTTATAAGCATTTCAGATTTTTCTCGACTTCTGATAGCAAGCTAGATGAACAGACATAGCATTCTTGTAAATCAACATGGCATAAAGAGCAACAGCTCAAATAAAAATTCCGTGTACCTTTAGCACATTAAATTACGTAAATAAACAGCAAGAGAGAGTGGGGACGAGGGGGAGGATACTCTCAATTAAGTTCCAAAAACTATTTGATGCATCCTCTCAGACAAAGGCATAGCAAACAAGCACTTGAAGAAAGAGAGAGAAGATTAGCTCTAAGTTACACTCCCAGCATCAGAGCATCCACCAGGGCAAAAAAAATCAGACTTGGATTACATCATGGATGGTGAAGCTCAAAAAACTGTACAGTTAATTGAATATGTTTGACATTACCTTATATTTCATCACATTAACACTGAAATCAAATTAAAACTGAACACTACAAATCAGATCAACTATCCGACCAAAAAAAATATATCATATCAACTATCTAGGGTACCCACCTTGGTCAAATACGAAGTATATAATTTCTTTAAGGATATTGCCAATCTGGTCTTAAATTTTGAAGCCTGAGGTCTGGGGAGTTTCCAGGGGAAGAATGCGGTGCTATTTACAAATTTCCTAGCTAGTAAAAGATAAGCACAAGTGACCATCAGATGCATTCTTTACCTGTCGGAGTTTCTACTGCCCAAAAATCCTCTATCCCTGCCACCTTGAAATGGTCTTCTCTCGTTCCCACCCCTGGACCATGCATCTCCCATGCCACGGGATGGAGGGCGATCGTTGTAATCCATACTACGAGACTCATCAATTGACCCAGCCCGTGAAGGTGGCCTCTCAGAAAAGCTACCGGACCTGCCATAACCAGAACCAGGCCTCTCAACAGATTTCTGCCTAAATCGAAGTTTATCATCCAAATCATGGGTCAAAGCTTCCAGTTGCCTTTCCTTCAGTGATATTGCATCACTCAAACTCGGTTGGTCTCCTTCAGATCCTTGGGAATGTTCATTGTTTGCTTTATGAGCAAATTCCTCCTCCCTTTCTTTCTTCAAGTACTCTATCTCCTCCTTCAGCATCTTTTCCTGCTCTGTCTGAGGCCTGAACACCTTACTTGAATTAGATAACAAGGGTATCCATTTGCATAAACTTTAAGAGAAAGGATCAGAACTGGTAACTAAAAGTATCAGCATGGCCATGGAAGGGCACCAATACTACACCTAAAAAGCATTTATAAAGGCAACCATATACTGTCTAACTGTTATCAGGAATCTAAGATTGTTAAGAAAATTTAAATTATTGTCCATGAGGAAATTGCTCGCTTCACAAAATAGGGTCCTCATATGGTTTCATTTCCCAAAGTGGAAGACAACCAAAGTACCAACAAGTTACTAGAAGAGAGCAAGTTAAAGGAAGTTTAGGATGAGCACATGAAAGGCCTTATGGCAGAACATTATCATGACACAAACCACATTGACAGAATCTATCATATTCACCAAATATCAAGCGCTTCTTGGTAGAAACGCCTCATTAGTTTAGCTGCTCGCAATGCAAAATAATGCTCTAACCTTTATTATAGAAATGGAGCTAGTTTTTTGCACATACGAGAACCAGAATGGCTACAATACCACTCCCCATAAATCAAAACAATGACTGCTTCTACTTTGATTTTCGTGACAGTACTATCAATCACTGTGACTACAAAGCAGCGAAGTCTCTATTGCTACAGTTAAGCAAGAAACAAACAACGTAGGTAAAGGACGGGGAAAATGCACAAGTTGTTCTCTCATCTTTAACATTGAACAGTCCAAAAATAAAAAGCATGTCTGCCTATCCAGGCATAGGCTTCACAACAGTCGCAATCAAGGGCCTCTTAAAATATTTTGCATTCATTAGATCACCTTGGTAGGCTAAAAGACCCCCTCTGGTAAGCTACAAGACCCTCTTCTCTCCCCATTATTTTCTGGTCAACCAACAAAAGATGGACATGACCCGCAGAAATCTTCCAATGGACAAGAATATCCCGGTGAGATAGTTATGCTGGCTCTGACAGAATTTGGTGCTCATCCATCATTTAGTAACATGAATACTTGAAAGCAAAATAGTGCAAAAAGGACCTCAAGATCAAGAGATCAAGGAAAGCTAAAAAACTCCATCTTCAGTGCAGTTCTTCCGGAAGCGAATGTTCTATTCGGAAAACCCACACATCAAACTCTATATAAAATTCAGCATTCTTATCTTAATGAAACGTTATCCCAACTAGCTGCAAAATAACTCTTTCCTCGAATTCTCACATGATTTGGTTGTCAAACAGCAATGTTTTCTTTAGCGACTGAGATTTTTACTCTAAAGATCAAACATTGATGCCTCTTGAAAAGAGAACTCAGTGGATTAGTTCTCACAAGGTCTCTTGCGGGAGATGGACCAACCTTGTCCACTTCCCCTCCATCCAATCACAGTTCATGTAATGTTTAGTGAAACGGCAACAAAGCGATGAGGCAGAAAACAACCAAATCATGCAGCCAACTTGCAAGTAGCAGAGTGCTTTACTCTTAATAGCTTTTCCAAGGCACTAGTTAGGTACGCTTCTACATTACTTTTCCAAATTAAAATCATGATAGAAAGTCCAACAATCTTTAAGGATTTTTCTCTTCACAGATTTATGCTATCAGGATACTATTATGTCCACCACATATCACAAAAATCCTAAAGCGCCATCAGAAGACTCAAGACCAGCCCAATGCTGTCCACTTCAAGCATCAGATGTTGAAGGGACAGATGAACAGTAAATCATCGATCACATCCACTAGTCTGCTGCACCTCCTAGTACCTCCACTGAGGAGTTATCAATTGACAAAGGACGTAAACCATGATTTGCAGTCAAGAATTCCGGACAGAGTTTTCTTAGTGAACGACACTACTAGCCAATTGCATTCAATGACGATATAGCATCGGATAATGAGGATTGGTTTGACAAACCTATCAACGCGGCGATGCTCCAACTCAAAATCAATTTTGCGCCAGTCCTTCCCTTTCTCCTCTAGCAACACTTCCCTAGGCTTGGCATCTCCAAACGGATTAACTTTTGGCCTTGGCCTGGCCACATTCTCAGTACCCTGCAGCCCTTGACTCTCAGACCGGCTTGACTGCGCACTCGATGGCCTGCTTGACTGTGCACTTGTGGGTCTGCTTGTCTTCTTGGCCTCAATTTCTGATTCCAGCTTCCTGTAATCCAAACCCTTCTCGGCCAAGATTTCCTCTCGTGGCCGGGCTGCTCCAAATGGACTCGCCCTAGTAGTTTTCACCACTTCATTTCCCACCGAATCACCCTTAGGCGGATCCAACACCAATATCGGGCGCTCTGTGGTAAATCCCCCTCCTCCACCTCTGTTCCAGCGGTCAGACTCCATCCCAGAATCACGGAACCCCGAGCCGAAGGATCTTGAAGGAGCTGGTGGTTGCGTCTTCTTGCCCACTGCCCAATTATCAACGTCATCAGCCCTAGAGCCACCTCCAAGAGAATCATACCTGGTTTGCCTTGTGGAATCAAGGGAAGGCAGAGTTTTCTTCCCCATTGCCCAATTATCAACCTCATCAGCACGAGATGGCTGGTCAAATTCCGAAACCCTCGAAGGGGGAGGGCCACGACGATCATCCTCGAAGCCACCGTAGGATCTCCGACCACCACCACTGCCTGCGCCGCCCCAGGAAGTATCCCCCTCCTCGCGGTCGCGCGTCCGGTAAGAGAACCCACCCCCGAGCCGGCCGTACTGCGTCTCCTCCGCAGAGCGCTCCTTCGGGCCCGTAGGCAGGCGCATCATTTCGTCAGGAGTCAAGCCCTTGTAACCGCCTCCGCCCGCGGCGCCGGAACCGCCGGAGCCGGCGGAATAGAACTCATTCAGCGACATCTTCTTCTTCTTGGGCTTGGCGCTGACGGCCTCCCTGAGGCTGGGGAAGTTCTGAGGCTCGGCCCTGGCGGGGGCCGCTGCGGCTGCTGCGGCGGCGGCTTCGCGCTCCTCGGCCTCGGCTTGCTCGGCCTCGGCGGCCCAGGCGCCGATGTTGCCCCAGGGTTTGGACATTCTTACAGTTCGAGATCTGGAGATCGATTTGGAGAGGGCTCGAATCGGGGAATCGGAGAAGGGAGAGGGAGAGATGTTGCGATCCTTTCGACGGCGATGGGTTTGGAATTTTGGCGAACCGAGCTGGGGCTCCGTCAATGGAGCCGGAGCTCCGAGAACATGAGAATATCGGATTGAGAGACGAAGGGTTTCCTGGCAGAGTCGCGACGGGGGACGCAAATGATTTCTTTTTCGTTTTTCTTTTCGCCTTTTTAGTGCGAAGAACCCAACCCAGCGGACCAAAAATAAACAATTACTAAAATAATAAATGGGAATCTGCCTTCCTAATCCTACCTTTCCATTTCCAAAACCAAAAGGTTCGGTCGGATCACAATTTCATCCCATTTAACATCAAAGACATTTTTTTCATAATTTTTTCTTATGACATCATAAATCTTAAACTATAATCACTGTGACATATTTACCTCAAACTTGTATCAGTCACACATTTATCATCCTTCAAGATTTCGTCGGATTATTTTTCAAAGCAAACAAAGTCGTTTTTATTTCACTTAAACCACGCGAGCATCGTATCACTATCATTCGCTTTCCAGCGACCTCGACGGATGGCTCATTGTTCCCAATTGTAATGCAAATGTTGTAAACTTGAACATGAAAGACTAATTTCAACCGAGAAACGGGTTTGGTTGAATGGTTAAAGAGCTGGATCCGAATCGGCAAATTTCACGTTTGACCCCTAGAGGAACATTGGAGGCCGCGCGCATTATCTTGTGAGGTGATATCTTACGTCCAGCATAGGTGTAATTGTTTGCATGCATACGTAAGGATTAATTGACATGAACACTCGAATTATCACGTTACGATAAGAAAAAGATATAACCGTACCGGATTGCATTCAAAGTGCAGTCAAGTCCTGAAATTTAAAAAAGGAAATGCAAATCTAAAGGCTTCCATTAATCTTATCCGAGTTAAGTGGTGGAAGAGTAAGAGACGGACTCTTGTTAACATTGGCTCAGGCGAAGTCGCAAAGCCTTTCTTCGACTGGAGGCCGGCCGGAGAAAGGCTTTGCGACTCCGCCTGGCAATGAGTTCTTTCGGTCAAACGAGTTGGTCGGGTCATAAATGGTTCAATCCAAATAAACTCATTTCTAGTGACTCATAGCCAACTCATTCCTAAAACACTTTCACATTTAATCTAATCTAGAAAAATCATACCCTAATTGAGAAAAGAGTGCGGAGTGCCTGAGCATAATATCTATGAAGAGCGAGAGAGAATGAAAAGAGAGTCAATAGAGGTGGGTTGTGTTTAAGTGAGTCGTAAGTCTATTTATACCCATTAACACTTATTATGTTTAAATCCATTAATAACATAGCTATTGAATATAACTAATCCATATAACAACTCAGCATATTATATATGGGTCAAGAAATGGGTTTATGATTCATTTTGACAAATCTAGTATCGCGGTTGCACCGACTTTTGACTCCACATCGGCTCCATGTATCCTGCTACGCGCCACATTAGCACACACGATTCGACGGGTTCACGATGAAATGGCGAAAATGCTTTTTCGATATCGTGTTCAATGCAATTCAAGAGAAGGAAAGTACGAAAGTTTTGGCCGGGATCTTTCAAGTTAACCACAACATTCGAATAGGACCAAAAGGAAAGAGGAGAAAAGGAATGGTCGAGCAATAGAATTCTCTTTAAGCAGCAGGACCCGCCGTTGGTGCACGAGAGTCAAGCTAAACGAAACGACCAACATTTCTAACTCGTTGAATCGTCCCACCATGTCTCCCACGCTCCCACCAACCCTCCTGGTCTCTGCTTCACCTCAGCCTGGACAAGGTGACTTCTTGACATCTCCCTTTCTCTTGTTTTCCCTTTTAAACAAGGTGCATCTCGCCGCCCGAGATTCAGCTCGACGGTCCGCGCTAATCGGATCATAACCTATCCGCCGGCTTTGCAAATCAGCACCGTGCTTGGTTCAAAAGATTTGGAGAGAAAGAAAGGAAATTGGCTCGTTGATCTTTCAAATCACCTTCCTTGATCTCTCTCTCTCTCTCTCTCTCTCTCTCTCTGTCTCTCTCTCTCTAGTTCTCAAAGCAGGAGAGGACACAATCACAGTCGCGTGGAGCTTCAACCAAAGCGTCGAGACATACAAGACCATAAAGGTTGCTTTGTGTTACGCTCCCGTGAGCCAAGAAGACCGTGCATGGAGGAAAACGTTGGACGATCTCGGCAAGGACAAGACCTGCCAATTCACCATCGTGGAAGCACCTTACGCCGCTGCCTCGAATCACAGCTTCGAGTGGACAATACAGAAGTATGTGCCCACGGCGACCTACTTCGTGAGGGCGTACGCTTTCGACTCCGATGGCGTCGAGACGGGTTACGGCCAGACCACAGTCCGAGAAGAAGACCGCCAACTTGTTCGGGATCGAGTCGATCAGCGGCCACCACGTCTCGCTCGAGATTGCCACGGCTTGTTTCTCCGCCTTCGCCTTGGCATCCTTGTTTGGGTTGTTCTGGGCAGAGAAAGCCAAGAAGAAGTCATTTTTAGATGATTTGTGAGATTCTATCAAAACGGATCACAAGTATCGATTTGCTGTTGTGATCATCTTGTTCAGGAGAAAGAAATCAATGTCATTATCTGATGACTTGACATTGGTTTTTGCCATAGAAAAGGCTTGGTTTTACCAATAACCAAGGGGACACTGCAAGTAAGGCCTAAAGATTGAAGGCCGAAATTGAGGAAGGAGGGTTTTATTTGAGAAAAATTGACTACATTATTTTTAGGGATATGTTTACTAGAAAGTAGAAATCCATCTTATCACCAAAATGTAATTAAGTCCTAAAATTTGCAAAAAGTGCAATCAAGTCTTAAAACTTGTCAAATTGATGCAATCGAGTCCTTACGTTAACTCCGTTCAACTTGGCTAACAAAACATGCCGACATAGCCTTTTTTTTTTTTAACATTTTCACTCTCCTATTTGGTAATGACATGGCTAAAACGATGTCCTTTTTGTTTGAATATGATTTTTAATAAAACTTATTTAAATTAATTTAAAAAATAAGCTATTTTTTAAATAAAAAAAGAAAAAGAGGGAGTTGCAGAACCAGCGAGAGGGCTTTGTAGTTGGGAATCTTGGGATAAAATTTAGAAATCATATTGGTCAAATTAAAAGTTCAGAGATCATATTACATATCAGATTAAAATTTAGGTACCATTTATGTCGGGAGAGATAACAATAATAACAAAATCAAAGTTGAAGGTATTGTGTAAGAAAGCTTCAAAGCAAACGTGCACTACCCGTAAGGTTCATGGGGTTTTGGGTAATTTACTAAAAAAAATTTCTTGGCCGACTTCACTGTAATTGTTTTTTCGTTTCTATGGTGTTGAATGCGATGGGGAGATCGAATTGAAATCGCTCACAGACCGACGCGCGACACTTCAGTGTAGTCGCACGCGCGTCGCTTCACTGCAATTTCACCCAAATTGGAGTCAGGACACGGAAACAGGCAAAACCCTACAGAAATGAACCATCTCGCGAAACGAGCGTCAATCATCCTGCAGCGACCGAGCTGGGCTTGCTCCGCCCGCGACTCACTGAGCCGCCGCCACCACAACCACCAGCAGTCGCGGGGGATCCGAGTGAAGGTCCTCAATGGCAACCTAGAGCAGGCCCTCGGCTTCATGCAGCGCACAATGCAGTCGAGCGGGATCGAGCGTCTGATCAAGCGCGAGCAGACGCACCACCTCAAGAACTCCGAGAAGCGCGTCCTGGCCCGTAAGAACCTCGAGCGCAAGATTCGGTCTCAGGACCTCGCTCGCAAGCTCAAGGCTATCCTCATTAAGAAAGTCAGGTAAATTTCCTCTTCTTTCGGTGGCGATCGATGACGTGCTCGATGCGTGATGTTTGCTCTGTTCCTTTTGAATCGAATAACTTTGGGGATGGGGGGAAATGGAGCGATTGAGATCGATCGATGCTTTTGCCCTGGAAGTGCTTAGGGATCAATTTGGATAGTTTAATCACTCTAATCTTCGTGTGCTGTTGCGATGCTTATACACCGATACATTGTTTCCTGTCGACTTTACATTAAATGATGCTGCAGATTTGATTGTAGAAGTCCGAGCTGATTGTGCTTGAGCTCACTGGTAAAAAATGGCCGCCGGAGAAAATTTACATTGAGAGAGGAAGTGCTTGTTTGAGAGCCTAAAACCGGTGAGAAATCACTTGGTTGGTTCCCCGGCCTTTAATCTCGCTCAATTGGCAGCTTGACAAACGCTCCGATTTACCTTTCTTGTGAATTTTCAACTTTGAGCTCATCGACGGCTCTTATGTAAACGCAAATTACATTGCTTGCTTGCTAGTGGAAATCATTTTCACTAGGCATGATAATCATTTTATTGATTTTATTTCAAAAAACGACTTAATTCGTCCCCAAAAATTAACAGCGGGGTAGTGTAAGGTACTGTTGTTGATCGTATGTAGCTGACTCAAAGTTAAAACCTGGATAAGGCCTTCGTCAGTTCATGATTTCCCTAGTTTGATATGTGTATAGTCAAGTTGGCTGCTGCCTTTTTGGCAAGTGCTGTTACGTGCGGTTTTTGGGCACCTTGCCAAAACTATTCTTTGGGCATAAAGTTCTCACTTAGCACATCAATTGTGAGATTCTGAAAGGGCTGAAGGTGGTTAATATTAAGTGGAACAAATGAGCAGCTTCTTGTCTTTAGTCACTTCAGCAAACATTCATTCCATCACAAGTTTCTATTGCATATGTTCTTCCACAATGGTCCTGCTCACTCAGAATTTAAGCCAAGGATGATGATGCTACCATCAAAAGGATTGGAGAAAGGACTGTGCTGTCCGAGCTGAGGATTGTTTTTTTTTTTCCACTATTCAATTTCTTTTCATTATGTAGTTTATCTTGTGGCGTCTTTTTGTTTCTACCACCCTATCCATAAAGGCTTTTTCTCGTCTGTCTGATTTGTGGGTCTCCATCGTCTTCACATGTTTGCCAATCTCATGTCTGCATTTTACGGTGCTCTTTAACTGTTGCTGATTGTATTATTGCAGGGGTCTATAGGAGTGTTATGCAGCAGTTTGTTACTGTACATGAGGACTCAATTTTCACAGTTTCGCGACATGTAGATCTCTTCTATCAAAGAATTCTGTGAAAGAAATTTTTGTTACAACATCGTCAGCAATGAAATGTTGTTCATTTGATGGATTGTCGGATTTGTTGCTTGATATGCATGTCTTGTTGTCGTGGTTGTGTGGACTATTCATAAGCTGTAGTTTCTTAACGATGTGAGGATCTGTATCGACTGTGATGAATTCGCCATCAGCAACACAGCATTGGAAGCAAATGGAGGGACGTGTAATAACTCCAGCCAATGATAAGCAGTTGAAGCAACAAAGTAGTTTCTCGTGTTTATTAGTATGCCTTAGGGCTATGTTGACCCACTTCCAGAAATTTAGGCAGCCCCTCAAGTTTTCGATACCCGGCTCAGTCTTTAACGCGACAATGAAGGAGTGGAAGCAAGAAATGCATCTCCACTTACAGAAATGCTGCAGTATTTCTTACATGAGACATGGGGTTTATTGAAATTGTGAAGTTTCCAAAACAGAAACTTTTCTTGTCCTGATTCTTAGGGCACATCAAGTTGTGGATAATTTGTCTCAAATCTCAGATCAGTTGCTTGCCGGCCGTCTATTTGTCATGCAAGTGCTGCATTACTCTTACTCACTAGGGTTTGGCTTTTGCTTCAAAATGTTTCATGGCAGGTTTCTAACCTATGAGTATGACAAAGAGTACCGACGAATCCGGTGTTTCTATATGACAAGGATGCGTAACGTAGAAATCTGATACTACTTCTACAGTCTTATCGTCTTGTCTCCCCGTCTTTCGCTCAAGTAGATTTGATTATATCCCTTTGTCTTTCGCTGAAGTGGATTTGATTATATCGGTTTTCGGTTTCAGTAAGAGCATGATTTATTTACGAGCAAAATGCAAATACCATCCAATGTAGACTGCGAATCCATAGCGCCGGATGCGCTATTCGAATTTGAAACATAGACGGCGTAACTACGTTAGACAGTCCATAAAAACCATCAAAAAGCACCGGCTGGAGCGACCCCCATCCACCGCAAAAGCTTCTGTTAACTCTGGTTCGAGCGGTAAAGCATTTCCAGTTTAAACCAAAACACCAGTCCAAGGCACTTGCAACATGACCTGAAGCTCAACTCAAAGAAATGACAGCACTTTTGGCGCAAAATACTCGGTGAACCTTGATACACATAAAATGTAAAAGGAAAAAGTGCTCTCAAATGGCTTATTTCGATTGATCCCCAATTGCTCAGTTACATGACACTATTTACCTCTACTTATTATAAGTGTACAGCAGGCTTGTTTTCTATACATGACTTTGTATATTAACAGCTTCCGTCCCCCCTTCCCAAATCATCGCACATGCAGCATTACTTGCACTGCCTGGGATGCCAAAAGATGATCTCGAGTCTTGGAACATTACTTCCAATAGATCTAGGCGATCGCCTGACCGAGTCCGCGATGGTCATGAGCACGTCAATCTTGGTCGCGGGATCTGTTCTGCTGATAAAAGATGTTGGGTTATTCCCTCACCATCTGTAAGTGCATTATGTAATTTAAACTCTGGCATCACCGGGTCTTCCAGCATCTGGGCAAAATCCATTTGAACTGAAGGATTGGTTTCGCACTGTGCAACTGCAGAACATCACGATCTGCTCAACCTTAGATCCTCGTACACCTCCTGCAAATATCCCAAGTCTTTGGATGTTAAGATCAGGCATCTAATACTACCTTATCGATCAAAACAAAATTCCAGCACATGCCAGCGATACCCACACGCGCAAAGGGGGGGGGAAGAGATCTTTTCCATCCACTAATCAGTAGATTTTCTTTTCTTGGCCAACCATATATTTCAGTGTAACAATGCGGAATTCTAGACTACAAAATGTGTTTGTAGTATGAAACTGCCATTTTTCTCTGTTAGTCATGGGTCAGCTCAAGTTCAAATAAGTACCAGGACAAAAAGCTGAGAAATAAAGTCCAGCATCTTGTCTACATGTTACACCACAGAATCGTTTCTTGACTTCAATTAATCCTTCAATATTGTCAAACGAATGTAACTGCAGATTTTGCACTCACTAGGACCAAGACAAGCAATGATTTTACCTGCGCCCCAACTTTCCTTTGCCGCACCCTGCTAAATACTCAACTACAGAGAATTTTCATCCTAATGGCTACTGATAACTGTCCTGACAACGTACAAACATAAATCTGTCTGAAAAGAAGTAACACATACCCTCACTTTCTTTAGATAGGATCTAATTGGTGTCATACTCAACATCAACTAGTGGATTATATGCCCCAATATCCTGCCTTGCTTCAAGATCAGACAAGATACACCCCTTTACTGCCTCAAAATCATCACAACGGCATATCCATCAACTAGTATACTAATTTGTAAACATGAGCAGACCACTTCGTTCATCTTTGAACCAAGCAGACGAACACGTGAAAGGAAATATTCCAAATCCATCTTGCGATTCTTGACCAAAGCAAGTTACCAACTAAACTGGCTGAACTATCCTCTTGATTCATTTCCAGTTAGTAACAATTCAAGAAGCCAAATTAGTCTCCTATCGTGAATCATTCTGAAAGATGCAATATCACAGTACTGCATTTATCTCTTAAACCAAA
Source organism: Lenwebbia sp. NSW1173648 (assembly GCA_029784005.1). Taxonomy (NCBI): domain Eukaryota; kingdom Viridiplantae; phylum Streptophyta; class Magnoliopsida; order Myrtales; family Myrtaceae; genus Lenwebbia; species Lenwebbia sp. NSW1173648. The sequence goes on from JARCGZ010000011.1 coordinate 9,035,965, forward strand.
GCAACCATGAGGCCAGAAAACCTAATACCTTAAATTCTCATCATTAGTGTAAGCTAAGATATTGGACGACCCATATATGTCAATCATATAAGATCGTTCCCTAACTTAATTTAATTAATTTTCAAGTCATGGATAACATGGCAAGATACACACTCACAAAGGCACAAGAGAGAGAGAGAGAGAGAGAGAGAGAGAGAGAGAGAGAGAGAGAGAGAGAGAGAGAGAGAGAGAGAGAGAGAGAGAGAGAGATACCTATGCAGGGAATTCCCTGTCAACCATCGCTTCAACTCCATTTTCCAACTCCATGCCACCCTTCATGGAGTCAGCATCTGACATTAGCACTTCTGTATATCCTTCAGGGCCTTCAGTATCTGCTTGACTGCATTCGCTGTCCTCCATAAGGCTGTCATCTAAAGAAAACGACCATGACCTTACCAAATTTCGGTGAGCACGAGGTGGTTCATCTACTGAGGCCAACATCATTCTAGGAGGAGGATCACTTCCTCTGCGCTCAGCTATTGATGGAGAGGCCCCTTTACAGGGAAAAGAAGCATCTGTGGCCCTCAAGGCATGAGTAGCAGAACAGGGCTCTCTAGGTGAAGGTGGAGTCTCTTTATAAGGTAAACAAGAACTAATCAGCAAAGGAACACGCTTAACAGAAAACGGATCTGTTTGTTCCAAACCGGAAGGTGAAGGTTGCTGGGAAGAAAAGTATGACAAGTCAGACCAATTAGAGGAAGAGGGTGAAAAGGTAAATGAACTAGCATAATCAGAGGTTGAAGGTGATAGTGCAGGGGACTTAGAGCTGATGATGGGGCTGTTGACTGGAACACAAGAGAAAGAATCTGGCGAACTGCAAGGTGTTGGGATTGGTGATGAAAAAGGATCGGTGCAAGTGACACTCTCGACCTCCTCGTTATAGTCATCCCTTGTCATGTCTGAGCCACCCTTGAGGAAATAACTAAAGGAATCTGGTGAACCACATGGATAGGCTGATGGGGTTGATGGGGTTGATGGGGTTGATGGTGAAGAACGATCATCCAGTGAATCATGGTTTTCTGATCCTTCATCGGCCACACCAGTGACAATGTCATGCAATGGAGAAGAATCGCTTCTCACTTTGGATGCTGTGACAAACTCTTTCATCATGCCACTAGCAAACTTCTGCCGAAGCCTATCCCACCCGTTTTCTCTTGCAGGAAGGCACGTTTCTGCACTGGTATTTGATACGGAAAAGGGTGGAACCACTCCTCCAGCAAGTGCTTTGTGAAATATCTCAAAATCCAAATCATATGCACCAACTTTTCTTTCACCGACCCTGGTACTCGTGTTACTCGTATCATGTTTGGCTGATGAAGTTTCTTCTTCGGCACTTTCATATTCATCTGAGAATAGTTGTCTATTGCCAAGAGAATTCCAAAACTCAAAAGGCTCTTCACCTTCTTTAATGCTCACAATTGGACCCTGCGCCCTTTCGTACCGGATAACCTGACCAGCAGCCTCCTTCGCTTTATTTAGCATCACGGTATTGCAACCTTTCCCAATCCAGATATATATGGAAGAAGGAATGTGCACGATGAATGCTCCACGAGAATCGAGTCTCTCTGCACTTGGATTGCTCAACATCTTTGGTACAAGATGAAGAGGATCATAAGGTGAGTGTGGGGCCATCCGATACATCCTCAGCACAGGAGTCATGCTTGAAGGCACCGCATGCACCCGCTTCTGGCACTGCAAAAGTTGGCAAGCAAACCCCATATTAGGGTTTGTCACCCCTCTTGCAGCCTTCACATATTGAAACGCATCCTCAAAGCTCTGGCCCTCCCTCCACATGAGATAGGCAATGACCAGGGAGGTCGATCGAGACACGCCCTGGCAACAATGCACAAGAACTCGCCCTCCCTGTTCTCTAACATCCTCAAAGTAATCAAACACATCATAAAGAATGCTCGTTATATCTTCAGATGGGCTATCTTGCAACCAAAGCGTCTTGTACACAAGGTCGCTCTTGAAGTACTCGGGAGAAACGAAGCCCACACAGTTGAGCACATGCGTAATCCCATTCTGCCTCAACAATTCCCGGTTTTGAGCTACGGCATCACTCCCCAAGTATATGTGATCAGCTATCCTCGAACACTCCTTATCGAAAAAAGCGAGCTTGTCCCTCTTGAACTGAAATTCCCTGGCCGGAGCATCTGAATTCGAATTATCGAGCTGCTTCGTCGTCGGCCCCCTCGGGGTCTGAGGGTTAGGCCACACGCCGAGGTCATCGGAACCGGCTCTAGGCCACTCCTCGACATTCCGGCGAGAAATAGAGAGGGGCTGAAGAGGCGGTAAACAGGAGCGCGCCTTGTTATTCGGCTGGGGCCTCGGATTCGGCTTGAATGGCGACCGGTCCGTCCACGAAACAGAGCGCAAGTAAGTTTTCCGGGTGGCACCGGCAGGCCGGTCTCTATCTTCCTCCCCTAACATCTCAGGCAGAAATCACCAAACTCGCGCAAATAGGGAGCAACCACAAAAAAGGATTGTTCCCGGAAGGATCATTGAAAAGGCCAAGTTGGTGTCCCGATCAGATTAAAATAGACTGACGTCGAAAGCTCAAAATTCTTAATCTTTTTTTTTTCTTCTCAAAGTACCTGCCGTTTTCACCACCTAAAACCCTTGACTGTTTCTCTCTCTAGGAGAGCTGTTTAACTAATCTCTGTCTCTCTCTCTCTGCATAACCCCGTATAGCAAGAAGGAAGACGAAGAAAAATCAAACACGAATGTATGACCGAGTAAAAGTAGAACCCCAGAAGAGCAGGCGTAGAGAGATTCGAGACCAAAAGCAAAAGGGAATTCAAAAAAAGCGCAGGCGAGAATAACGGGTCAAATTCATAGAGTCGAGTTTGTTGAATGTGGACTTACACGAAACAGGGGAAGGAAGAATCTTTGGCGTCTGGTTGTGGAAAAAGAAGGTGAGGGAAGCTAAGCAGCTGTTATTGCTGAATGCTACGCGTACCGCAGGCGCAGAGAAGAGAGAGAGAGTGAGGGAGACAAGAGTTTCGTCGAAGCTAATGAGAGACGGAGGAGAAGGAAGCAAGCAAGGAAGGGAAAGAAGGGAAGGAAAAAGGAGGAATGGGTCAAAGTGCCACGTCACCATGGTATGGTCATAAGATGCATGCCATGCATGCATGTCGAGTCCTGTGATGTCATTTAAAAATCTGGGGATTCTTTTAACTTTCATTGGAGTGAAAAAGAAAAAGATTAAAGAAAAAGTAAATATTAATTTGAGGGAGAGGGGGAAATGCCTCGGTCACGGGATGAACGGGGTTCGCAGTTGGAGACCCCGTTCGGACCAGGGCACCACTAGTACTAGCCCCCCAAGTCGCACGTGAGAGAAATTTCACTGGCCATGGTCTTTTCTACTTTTCACCGCCCAAAAAAACGAAAGAAGAAAGAATTGTCTTTATCAATTATAAATTTTCTATGGAAAATGCTCAAACAAATAAATAGTTCCGAAGACTTTTTAACTCCTTGCCGACAGCGTCGATCTGAAATTCGCGACGTTCATTGTTCAATTAGGTATGTGGCGGCAAGTCCACACCGATCCATGTGCAAAGTTAGGACGCCGTATATGTTATAACTTTCATACGGTGCTAACTTGAGTGTCATAACTCGTGTACAACGCTCACTTGAGTTTCACTTATTAGTTATGTTGAATCTCACCCAATTTTATCTCTCCCCGCACACAACTTATTCGTCAATGGTCATGAAAAACAATTCAGCTCGAGCACACAAAATAAAAAAATAAAATAAAAAATCTTAAAGTAGACTTCAGAATAAAAATGAAAATGCTTGGCATCAACATCATAAAAATGAAAAAAAAAGGAATCATAGTCCATTAATATTCTGGAGATCTATCTAGGCGACAACGTTTGGTGGCCAAAACAATTGTGGGTAGAAGATGACCGAAGACCGATAGCCTTGTTGGACTTGGACTGGCCTTTTTTTTTTTTCTTTTTTTTTTGTCCATCGTTTTTTATTCATTTTTTTTTTAAATTTACGTTTTCCTGATTTTGGGTTTGAAGTTTGTAGAGAGAGAGAGAGAGAGAGGAAGATGTCACTTTTGGACAATAATGGATGGGGGTTTGGCATTTGGTAGGATCATCAGTAATCCCCACAAATTCCTCCCCCCCCCCCCAAAAAAAAAGAAAAAAGAAAAAGAGCCGACGAAATTGGTCAACAAGTTTGCGGTTAAAGCGTTCAAACTTCAAACGTACTGAAGTGGACTGGAGGAGGTTGTCCTCCAATTTGGACCAATCGAAGTTGCGACTTTGAAAGATGGGGATTTACCTGTTTCGATTCAAAGTTCAAACCGCACCATTCACGCCAGGACACCCCCCCTTTTTTTTTTTTTTTCCCCAAATAGGATAGGAAGGAATGTGTGGTCCTGTCGATTCGCAATTGGGGTAAAAAATGAAAGGGGGGAATCGAATGTCGATCACGTCCTAGCACCTAAAGGGTCCTTATTTGGTGCACTCGCGGTGCGAAAAGGAAAAAGAAAAAAGAAAGATGGGGATAAAAGATTCGGAGGATGAACGAGACTTTAGTTAAGACGTCGGAGCAGATATATGGTTCTGTACAAAGTTCAGTCCGATTCGAGTGGTTCGATGCTTCTTCGAGGATGCATCGAAATTACTTTGTAATTACCTCTTTGGATAGCATCTTTTTTCTTGCGATGAAATGGATGATTTCGTCTTTGACGGTGTACCTTCGAATCGAAGCCAAGAAAGGGGTCAACCTTCCCTGGGGGGCTTCAAATTAGTAGCATAATTTCCCCTAACGTGCCCTTAACGTTCTTGAATTTTCGCTTCGACCCCAATCTGAATCGGTATTTACATTTTTAACCCATTTCCCGCCCGATAACTCCAATAATTACCGGAAAAAAAAAACAATATAAATTCAGTCCTCATTATAATTAAGCACTACTCCTTGGAACATGATTAGTAGAATAATGAAGGTGGGTCAAAGAAGGTGGGCGGCGAAGGAAACAAGAAAAAAACCAAAGGAAAAACAGAGTCTCCAGCAAACTCTCGTCGCAGTATTCTTCAAACACTAAGTAGAATAATGTTGGGCGAGTTGCGTCATTGGATGAAGACAAAGTTTGGATTCATGACAGGGTTCGACCCGGCACTCGAAAGCTTGCTGCTATTGCTCGACGGTAAGACACGACCATCTTACAAAATTGGTCATTGTGGGGTCGAGCACAAAAGTGTTCGTTGTCTAGCCCAGCTGAGCTGATCTTAGTTGAACGGACGGATACATCTACATCAATTTGGACTCCCTTTTAACGGGTACTCTTGACGTATAGCCAATTCACATGCATCCGATTCCAAGTTCTAGAGGACACAGCTAATAGCTGTTTGGTTGATTTCGTTTGCCGATTGCATGGACCGATTCCGTTTCGACGCTGACGTGAGAAACTTTGCTCGCTAGGGGATGCCATGCCCCCACGGGCAAAGCAAATCAAGGAGGGGGCTCGAGTCGGTGATGGGAAAATCGGTCGAGATGTGAAAAGCATAGGAGGTGCTATTTTCCATGCCATTAGCCGACCAAATTGTGAGGTCGTGAAGTATAGGGAGACGTCGGCAAGAACTTCCAAGTTAGATGGAGAAAGAGTGTCTGTAAGGTCATTATAGATCTTTGTATATTAGTGGTGAAGGATATTTTCGGCATCACTTTTTACAGCGCGTAAACCGGAATGGAAATTGCATGAAAAATGCGCACGGAATTTAGAGTTAGCAATAGTCTATTATTAATTAACAGTAACGTAACATTGTTTTGTTTTTAGCCACATGATAAAACTATGCCATGTGACAATTACAGACGCAAAATGAAGCGCTGTTACCAATATATGATAGATTAGAGAATACAACCAAAAGATTATTCAACCTCTTCAGCATTGGATTGCGCACTCAAAATTAACGGGAAAATTTATTAGGTTAGATAACTAGACTTTAAAAGGAGTAATTGTTATATCTAGTTCACTCATTTAGACTTCTCTTGTGATTTTCTATTATGAGGTATAGTGTAATGACCTGGTCCGATGAGGGAGGGCAAAATGTTCGTTGGGGCCAGAGGACCTGAACAAGGAGCGGCTTTTAACAGGCTTACAATATAAAGAAAGGGGTTAAGAATAACTGGATTGCGCATTGAACAGGGGGAGAGTGTTCCCATGACATAATTGTGAAATTGGAATGAACTCACAAGAGAGTCGCCCTTTGACGGAACGATAATGCCTAGTATCGGAACTTCAATATTTAGCATGCTCAGGTGAGAGCACTACATGGATGGGTGACCTCCTAGTAAATTGCCTCCTATGCATCGAAGGACAAAACCGTGGGGCTCGGCATAGGACGGGGTCAAAGCGAGCAATATCTCAATTGAGTTAATCCAAATGTGTCACGTGTAAGACTTATGAGCACGAAAGAACTTGATGAAATACACGTTTGGGATCGATTCTCATAGTGTATGCGGCCAAACATTATTTAGTTCACATCGGAATAAATGCAGAAAATAAGTAGCAATAAGTGGAAAGGTCCTCACACCACCTTCAATACATGTGGACATTCAGAGGACTTAAGGAAGCAAAGCAGTTGTTAGATATGTGGTCCATAAACCATAAAACCATACATGTGTAGATTGGTCCACCCAAAGATAATTCCCGTGATGAACAAAGCTGCAATAATTCATTTTCTTTTAGCTGTACCGTGGATCAACATCACCGATCAAAGGTGTGTACTCATAGTCACGACTTGTTCATAGAAATTTCGCCGTTAGATTGGACCAAATTGAGGTGCATCTCTATCGACGAAAGTAATGGCTTTGGACTTTAGCCCCGATAATTCTTAGTCGTGTGGACTAATCTTTGGCTAAGCAGAATTGGATGCTCTTGGATGGTGATGTTAACCCTCCTCTTCCTTTGTCTTGTAACATAACCCTCCAAATGATGTTGTCGGACAAGGTTTTGAGGTTCATGACTTTTCTCTTTCGGAAGCTAAGCATATGGTCAACCGTTTTGGGCATGGAAGTTAATGGGCTTTACATGGAGACGTTTGGTTCTTTTTTGTAGGCCCAAGCCCACGGTCTAGGTCCAATTTTGGGGCCCCAGATCATTTCATCACCCTTCATCTAACACAAAAAAAAAAAAAAAAAAACTGAGTTGAGCGACCACTCGTGTCATTATATACTTACCTAGATTTTGTTTCGACGTGCATTAGATCGGACAAGGGAATCGGCATCCGCATATTTTGATCAACAGTTTAAAATAGATCATATGGGTCGGAGTCTTGACAATATTCACCTATTGTCATGAGCTTAAAAAGGATAAAATTTATGACCAATAAAACTGATTGTAGTCGGTACATAAACAAAAAAAAGAAGAAGAAAAGAATCACAATCGTGTAAAGTTAACGGAATATATTCAATGTCGTTTGCATTGTTAAATAGTAGCTAGTCTCATATAGATGCCGTTAAATTTAGATATATCAATAGTTATTATCTCACACGAAATCTCACGATTGTGTGAATGAGTTACTGATCACTTTAAAATTCTTGATAGTCTACGTTATCACAAAAGTCACGCTCTCTGTACCTACGGGATGGTTAATTCGAGCCATAGCTGCTCTACACTACTTGCAATCTAAAGGTCCATGGTTTGCGAGTCCATTACCACAACCTTACAAAGATGCTGGCAGTCATGAAGTTTCTCCACGCAAGGTGTCCCTCTTAAGAATGACCACCTTCGCGATGTGTCGCCTGTCCGAGTGCCCGCCTTGTCGGTGGTCTTAAATCCGGTAGCCACGCACAGAAAAGGGAGGCACATTGCCTATGGAAATTTCAGGCAACCGCTGCGATGGTGGTCGCTACTGTAAGGGGGTCACCCAAGTGGTGCGACCGTTGTGGGATGGTGGCCCAACAACGCCAAGGATATGCAGTTATGCAATATGACCATACATTTTGAAATGTACATGGATCATTTTGAAGGAAGAAAAAAAGGACAATCTTAATGAGATTTCGTCCCTATTTGTGTAGATAAAACGCACTTACACCGGCCCATTCTAGAAACGAAAACCACCCACGAAGGGCCAGTTTCACAAATTGTGAATCGGGAATCGCTCGCTGGTTCCTGGACCCATCCGGGAACCGGACCATCGGTTCTTAGGTAGGTCCATTGAATCAGCGTTTTAAGTAAAAGGCAAGAAATGGGGGAAAGAAATGCAAAAGAAAAACATGTACCAAATGAGGGACCACTCGCCAAATTCAAAGTAGAAACAGCAGGCAAAGGACGTAGGATATATATGTGTACATGGAACTGGAAACCGAATAGATGTTCATTGATTTCAATTTATTGGAACTAAGAGTTCGATCCGGTTCTTTTGCTCATCCCTAGATGTAATTGTGACTATTACCAAAAAAGTCCTAGATCTATTGTAATTATGCCAATTCAGTCTATCCGGTCAATTTTGGTTTGAAATCGCTGACGTGGACGTTCCTACGTGACACGGCCGGCACTGATGCAGACATTTCTTAATAGTATTTTATTAATATTCTGAACTTTTTATAATTTTTTTCTTTTCTTTTCTTTTTTTCTTATATTTCAAGGATAAAATTGAACTTGTACCAAAAGTTTAGAGACTAGATTGAATAAATTAAAAATTCACGGACCACATTATATATTGGAATGGATCACATCGACCAAGTTAAAAGTTCAGAGTTCGCGTTGCACGTTGAAAAACATCCTTTCATTTGGCGGAAGTTCAACTTAAGAAAATTCCATCTTGGTTTCTCTTTCTCCTTATGGGACCCGTTGATGGGAAATTAATGCTCCCGCATCGTATCCCTTTTCACATCAACAAGTTATCAATGCAATCATACTTTTAACTTATCAGTTAGCAGCCTAAGGGAAGATTAGTCAAATTTTAACTGTAAACTATCACCTGGAATAGTAGGTGAATCATCACCAATTTCCTCTCCACCCAAAAGAGTTCCACCATCCGGATCTTCCTGGATAAGGGAGACAAGTCATCCCTAAGTGATCACAAAGGTATTCGTGTCAATTTTGACCATTGATTCTTCAGCATCCATCGTTATAAGATTCTTCAGCGTCCATTTTTTTACTGAACATTGTGAGTGCTCTCACTGCACATCACCATCTCAACAATGGCTCTTCCCATCCTTTTCACATGGCTTGCTTCTCTTTCCCTTCCTGCCCTCCTCCTCCTCCTCCTCGCAGTGAAAAACTTCAACAGCAAAAAGAAGAACCTCCCTCCAGGGCCTCCACCGCTCCCCATCATAGGCAACCTCCACCAGCTCGGCCACTTGCCTCACCAGTCCCTGTGGAAACTCTCCAGGCGGTATGGCCCCGTCATGTTCGTCCGCCTCGGCGGGGTCCCCACCGTCATCGTCTCCTCCCCGGGCGCCGCCAGGGAGGTCCTCAAGACCCACGACCTCAACTGCTGCAGCCGCCCTCGGCTGCTCGGCACGGGGCGCCTCTCCTACGACTACCTTGATATCGCCTTCGTCGAGTACGGCGATTACTGGAGGGAGCTGAGGAAGCTGTGGGTGCACGAGCTGTTTAGCGCCAAGCAAGCCCAGTCCTTCCGTCACGTCAGGGAAGAGGAGGTGGGTTATATGATAGAGTCGATCGCGAGGTCAGCAGAGAGCGGAACTCCGGTCAATATGAGCGAGAAGTTCATGGCTCTGACGGCTGACATCACTTGCAGGTAGGGTCTACTGATGTAGTTGATGAGTCGAGTCGAGTCCAGTCTACCGAGTTGCTACTTGAACTGAACTCAATTCTTCGAGGTTTCACAATATAGGTCAATTAGTGAGCCTGATTCTTTATACTTATAGTTCAACTTGACCATGTTTTCTAGGTTCGAATTAGAGTCTATTTGATCAGACTCGATTGAGCTTTACGAGTTACCCGAGTTATTTAGCTGTTGCCAAGTTCAAACTTGATTCAAGCCAATGCTCCAACTAGGAAATCCGACCCAAACTCGAAAAGAATTGAACCAAAGCTTGTCGAGCCCGAGAGCCAAGCATGAACCGCTCCCAAGTAACTCGACTTGTTTGCGCACCATACATGCAGGGCCGCGTTTGGGAAGGCGTTTCAGGGGACGGAATCCGACGATGGAAGCCTATTGCATATGATTCACGAAGCAATGGCGATGCTGGGAAGCTTCTCGGCGTCCGATTTTTTCCCTCGATTTGGCGGGATAGTGGACAGGTTCACGGGGCTTCATTCGAGGTTGGAGAAGAGCTTTCGCAATCTGGACGTTTTCTATCAGCAGGTGATCGACGAGCATCGGAATGCGAATAAGAGCAACGAGGAAGAGGAGGACATTGTCGATTTGCTGCTGAAGATGGAGAGGGATCAGACTGAGCTCGCGGCAGTTCGGCTCAGGGAAGATAACATCAAGGCCATCTTGATGGTACATCGTACAATCTCTTACATATTCCCCAAGTAGATCTAGATCAAATACACTGTTGAGAAACAAACTCGATTGTCTATAAAGGGCAGGATGCAATTCAGGAACTTCTAAAATGAATACTCGGTCTCTCAGGATATATTTCTAGCTGGAGTGGACACCGGTGCACTTGTCATGGACTGGACATTGGCGGAGCTCGCCAGGAACCCGAGGGCGATGCGAAAAGCTCGAGAGGAGATCCGGAGTTGCATTGGCAACAGGAAATGGGTCGAGGAAGACGACCTCCACGGGCTCAAATATCTCAAATTAGTACTCAAGGAGGCAATGAGGCTACACCCTCCAAGTGTACTTCTTATCCCGAGGGAAACAATGGGCCACTTCAAGCTATTCGGCTACGATGTCGAGCCGAAGACCCGTGTCCAGGTCAACGTGTGGGGCATCGGGCGGGATCCGAGCCTGTGGGAGAGCCCGGAAGAGTTTGTGCCCGAGAGATTTGAGGACAGTCCGATCGATTACAAGGGGAATCATTTTGAGCTGTTGACGTTCGGGGCGGGGCGGAGGGGATGCCCGGGGATTTCGATGGGGATGGCAGTGGTCGAATTGGCGCTCGCCAATGTCTTGCACTCCTTCGACTGGGAATTACCGGAGGGGATGACAGAGAAAGACTTGAGCATGGAGGAAGGGGCTGGCCTGACCGTATTCAAGAAAGTGCCTCTCACTCTGTTGCCGGTTAAGCCATCACCTGAAACCGATGCATGACATAGTCATCGTTAAAGGAAAACACCAGACATGATGTTAATTATGATAAGGTGTTTGAATGTTGTACGTTGCAAGTTTGTAGCACAAATCTCAGTTACCGAGACATAGTCGACAATGTTGATTATACTGCAATTAATAAACAGACCCTTTTCAGGAATTTGAGAATTGTGACTATAGAAGAGATGAGAGATTTTCAGTTCAGCAGAGTCACCTGTGCATTAACAAATTGCATTTGTGTCCCATGTATGCAAATCACTTTGTAAGTTAAAAGTCTTTTAGTTGCCCGTGTTACTCCAACATCGCAAATTTTTATGGTCATCATGTTTAGTTCTTACAAATAAATACTAAAAACACGGGAGCAAGCTTACAAAGTTCATCATAATCAAGTGCTTTTCAAACATTGCAATTGAACTTTATCCCTAAAAAAATCTTGAAGCTTATTATTTTACCTACTTGTTATTAATATAGTTTAGCCTTTAGCTCTTTTTTGTTTGGACCCCTTGTTTCACTCCAATAGTATCATAAATCAGCTCGATGTAGAAGAAATGATTGCATTTCTATACTATTAAGTAAGTAAAATAGATTAATTAAAAAAAGCAAGTAAATAGCTGGAAAATTGTCCAAAAAATTCTAAACCTAGTGCACTTTTTGCGAGAAAACCAAAAAGATTATAAACCTATTACAATTGTGCCAATTCAGTCATAAACCTTTTTTTGGCCAATTGAGTCCTAAACATTTTGTATTTGTGTCAATGCAGTCCATCCGGCCCACTTTGTTGGGCTGACGCAGATAATTTTTAATAATTTTTAATATTTTTTGAATTTATTTTTTTTATTTTTTTTTCTCCTTCTTCCTCCAACCGGTCGGTGACCTAGAGACGAGGGTCGGCAAGGCTTGACCTCGCCATGGCTGGGTAAGGCCGACCTCGCCCTCGCTGGCCCTCGCCTCTGGCCGAGAAGAAGGAGAAGAAAAAAAAAGTAAAAAAAAGAAAGGAAAAGAAAGAAAGGAAAATTAATAAAAAAATAAAAATAAATAAAAAATTTGGTATAAAATATTACGGTATTATTAAAAATTATCATGTTAGCGTCGGCCGGCCAAAGTTGACCAGTTGGACTGAATTGGCTTAAATGCAAAAAAATTTAAGACTCAATTGGCCAAAAAAAGGTTTATGATTGGATTGACATAATTGTAATAGGATTAGGACTTTTTTGAAAAATTTTCCCATTTTTTTTGCCAAGTTCTAAACCTATTGCACTTGTGTCAATTCAATCCTAACCTTTTTAATTTTATCAATTTTGGCCGTAAACCGTTGACGTGGACGCCGATCGTCTTAAGTGGCATGGCCGATGCTGACGTGAATAATTTTTAATTTTAATTTACCTTATGTTGTCCCATTTTTTCTTTTCTTATGTTTTCCTTTTTTACTTTTTTTTCCATTTTTTTGTTCCTTCATCCCCTTTTTCCTCTGCCGGCCATGAACGAGGCTCGGAGATGGCCGGTGGAGGGAACAATAAAAAAAAAGAAAAAAAAAAGGAAAAATAAAGAAAAAAAGTAAAAAGTAAAAAGTAAAGAAGTAAAACAGAAGAAAGAAAAAAAAAAGGAAAAATAAAAAAAATAATTCAAAAAATATTAAAATATTATTAAAAAATATCCATGTCAAGATCAGCCGTGCCACGTAAATTGGTTGGTGCCACGTCAGCTATTTACGGTCAAAATTAACCGGATGAATAATTGACAAAATGTAAAATGGCTTAGAACTTTATCGATAAAATAAAAATGCATTTTTCCGAGATCGGATATATAACCTGCTTAGCATCTGTATCATACTTTATGCAACAACCAAACGCCATCTGGAGTCCATCTTCATGAGCGTAGCAGGCACAGATAATCAATTCATGGAGAAGACAAGACAATACGTGGAGATGCCGCCTCCTTTACGAACTCTCACTCACTTCAAGATGGAGGCAACAGCAAAACGCATGGATGGACCCCGGATGGAATGTGTCCAAGCGTTTTTAGTTCACTGAACGAGACCTCTCTGGTTCTCTTGCTTCTCTTGCCAGGTTACGTGCATATTTGTCCTAATCTTTCCGTTATTTGATGCTATCATGATTCCTCATGAAACACACGAGGAATAGCTTTGGACTAGGATTGTATGGTGGATCAGGATTTCCACGTTAATTTCGTGCAAAGTGTACGGGATATCTATTGGAAGTGTCGTGAAAGAGTATTATCAAGTGAAGCTTCTTGAGCTAGGGGTGTCAGCGATTTGGTTCGGATTTTCAGGAAATTTTTTGGAGGGTTGAATCCGATATGATTAGTTCGAATAGTAGCTGCAATTAAATTTTGAAAAATCACTTTGTTTTGGTTAAAACTTTATGCAGCAGACCAATTCATTTTTTCTTTTTCTTTTTTTTGTTTTCTTTTTTTAAGTTTTACCCTTTTTTGAGTTTAAAATATTAAAAAAGAAACAATCAAAAAGGTAAAGGAAGAAATGCCCTTGATTAGCCGGTGATGTCAGGCTCTTTTCTGATATTTACATGACCACTTCAGGCTCTTATTTGAAATAATGTTCACTTCAGGCCTTTATTTAAAACAAGATCTTTATTTGGAATTTTCCATTAAATTTTTTAAAAACAAGTTGTTATTGGTTCAGAGTAGCAAAGCCCAACTAGATATGAGTTTTATGGGCTTACAACATAGCAGTTTTCAATCCATATTTCGTACTTAGGCTTCATTTGTTTCGTAGAAAATGAATATTTTGAAAAATATTTTCCTAAAAATGATCGCCTTCACCATAGCCATTTCTCCTGCTTCTTTGTGATGACTGATGAGAGAGATATATAGAAATTGTCAACACATGTTTTTTTTCTTTTCGTTTTAAACTTTATCAATCCGTTTTGCGTTTGTCAATTGGGCTTTTACATGGTCTCGTGATCTTTACTTAAAATACGGAAAAGTGATTACCTCAATGCATAAATTTACCTTAACTCAAGCCAAGTTTGCCCAGATTGCTAGCAAGGGTCGCCAGCCCTCGTCGAGGCGCCGGTGACCCCGCCCCACCAACGATGGGGCGGCGGCCCACCCTCCAGCCTGCATGTTCTTCTATTTTTTCTTTTTTCAAAATTTTAGTTTTTATTTAATTTTATTAACTAAAATTTAGGTTAATATTGCTTTTTTGGGCGAAAATACCTTGATTAGCCGGGAATATTTGGTCAGCCGATAAAGTCACCCTTAACAAGATCCTCTTCAGGCCCTTATTTGGAATTTTCCCAAATTTTAATTGACCCACACAAGCAAGAACTGATAAAGAGACGTGCGGTACCGTGGAAAGACATCAAGATCCCTTTAGCAAAAATAGAATTTTTTGAGGTGGAACTAAAGATATCAAATTCTTACCGAAATAACTTGAAGATCCAACTAATAATTCAACCCACTAAATATGACTTAAAAAGTAGGTCTTTAACCCATTTTGCCACCTGTAGTTACTACTCGAATTCTTCGAGGTTTGACAATATATTGAGCTCGAGTTTAAAGAACTCGAGCTCAACTTGGTCATGAGTCCTATGCTCCAACTTGACTATACTCGATTAGATTCGATCAGGATTACCAGCTATTAAATTATTTATCAATTATCAAGTTCAAACTTGATTCAAGTCAATGCTCCAAACCAAAGCTTGTCTAGCCTGAGAGCCAAGCATGAATCGCCCACAAGAAACTCTGACTTGTTTGCTCACCTTACATGCAGGGTCGCATTGGGGAAGGCGTTTCCGGGGAAGGAGTTCAACGACGGAAGGCTCATGGATATGACTCGCGAGGCAATGGCGATGTTGGGTAGCTTCTCGGCGTCTGATTTTACCCCTCGGTTCGGCTGCATCGTGGACAGGTTCACAGGGCTCCATTCGAGGTTGGAGAAGAGCTTTCACAATCTGGACGTTTTCCATCAGAAGATGATCGACGAGCATCGGGACGCGAATAAGAGCAACGAGGAGGAGGAGGACATTGTCGATTTGCTGCTGAAGATGGAGAGGGACCAAATTGAGCTCGCGGGGGTTCGGCTCGAAAAAGATAACATCAAGGCCATCTTGACGGTACATCATACAATCTCTTGCTTAATACCTAGGGTAGATCATATACACGATTGAGAAGCAAACTTGAAGGATCTTTATGTTGTTCTTATGTGAATACTCGGTCCTCTTTCTCTGATATTAATGGTATCACGGTAAAAAATGATGCACATGTCTTCTTTGTGAATCATGACTTCGTGGTCACTCTCAGGATATATTCCTAGCTGGAGTGCACTCCAGTGCACTTGTCATGGACTGGACAATGGCCGAGCTCGCCAGGAACCCGAGGGCGATGCGAACAGCTCGCGAGGATATCCGGAGTTGCGTTGGAAACAAGAAATGTGTCGAAGAAGACGACCTCCGTGCGCTCAAATATCTCAAGCTAGTACTCAAAGAAGCAATGAGGCTACACCCTCCTGGTGTACTACTCCTTCCAAGGGAAACAATGGGCCACTTCAAGCTATGTGGCTACGACGTCGACCCTAAGAGCCGTGTCCTGGTGAATGTGTGGGGCATCGGACGGGACCCGAACCTGTGGGAGCGACCGGAGGAGTTTGTGCCCGAGAGGTTCGAGGACAGTCCGATCGATTACAAGGGGAATCACTTCGAGCTGCTGCCATTCGGGGCTGGGAGGAGGCAATGCCCTGGGATGTCGATGGCGATGGCAACGATCGAGCTGACGCTCGCCAATGTCTTGCACTCCTTCCATTGGGAATTGCCGGAGGGAATGACGGAGGGAGATGTAAGTATGGAAGAAGGGGCTGACATGGCCGTGTTCAGGAAAGTGCCTCTCACTCTATTACCAGTAAAGGCATCGCATGAAATCGATGCATGATGAAATTCTCGCTAAACGGAAACCATGACATCTCTCACAACATTTTATACTTAATTATGATCAAACGTCTTAAAGTTGTGCGGTACAATGCTCTAGCATACTACATCTCCATATATATAGTTAATAAGACTCATTGAGTATATTGCTTCCAGGGCAATTAATAAACATATCCATTTGAGGAATTTCTGTATTGTGACTATTGAAGAGAGATCATCTGTTGAGCGAGTCGCTTGTGCCGTAACAAATTGTATTTGTATCCCAGGTGTGCAAATTACTTTGAGAGTTAAAAGTCTTTTACTTGCGTCGGGTGATTCCGCACCCCTCATTTGTTGAGCGAGTCACTTGTGCCTTAACAAATTCTCCGAAGCCTGAAATAAACCATTATATGGGCATGGAACTTGGAAGCGGATCACCTAACATTGAGGTTTCTGTGACATGGGTAACATTACTCAAATCAGACCGTCCAAATGAAAATGGACGGCTTGATTTGAGAGAGGGTTGGGATTCAAAAATTTTCAAACCCCAAAAAAATTCTCGCTCAATTTTTTTCCCTCCCCTCAACAAATGACGTGGCCCATTCTTGGCCGTCCAAATGAAAATGGACGGCCTGATTTGAGTAATGTTACCCATGTCACAGAAACCCTAATGTTAGGTGATCCGGATCCATGGAACTTAATGAGCTTCACATCGAAATGTTTGGTTCTTTTGTAGGGCCAAGCCCATGGTCGGGGTTTAACTTTGGGGCACCGGATCGTTTGATCACTCTTCAGTCTTTATCTAACAACAAAGCTAGAGTCAAGCAACCATTAATTTCGTGCCATAAAATACTTACCTAGATCTATTTTGCTGTGCACTAGATCGGACAAGGAAATCGGCATCCGTACATACTGTTGAAACGGATCCGATCGTGTGGACTGCCGAGTCTTGGCAGTATTCACCCGTCGCCATGAGAATTTTAAAGGATAAAATTCATTACCCATAGAATTGATTAGAGTCCGTACATCACCAAATTAAAAAAAATAACAATCATGTAAAAATTCGCGAATACATTCAAAGTTACTTATCATTATTAAAAAGTGGGTAATACAGGTGCTATTAATTTTAGATTTATCAATAGTTAATACCGTATATGAAACCTTACGGTTGCGTGAATGTATCATAGAGCACATTAGAATTCTTAGTATTCTATATTATGATTCATCACCTTTGGAAAAATTACATGCTATTGAAATGGGTCTTTGGGAGCCAAAACAAGACTCTCTCTCTCTCTCTCTCTCTTTTGTTGTGTGTGTGTGTGTATAACGCATGTTATTCAATTTGCTTAATAACTTCATTATCAAAAGGTAAGTTTCTAAAATTTTAGTGCTTGTACCTTTTCCGAGACAAGATATTACCAATATACAAAATTGTTTATTTTTTTCTACTGAAAAAACAGGGTGAGAAAGCTGATCATCATTTAGCAACTCCCTCTAGGCATTATCATAAGGGTCACAGTCCACATGCAACCCGAAGGTGTGAGGTTGGCGAGTCTGTCACCACAACCTCACCAAAATGCAAAAGCCATCAGGAAGCATCTCCACATGAGGTGGGTCGCAGCTAAGCAATTCAACAGGAGCCGTTTTAGTCATTCATTTTCTTTAATTTGATCCCCTAGTTTTTGTTATTTATTTACATCATGATGGTCCAAATTATACAAGGATCTACTTTCATTTTTAGGCTCGTGGCAACATGAAAACCACCCTATTCATATTTGGGGGAAATGGCACAAGTGGTCCACTTAGTTTTACCCGAAATAAAAAACGCCCCTCTATTTTTTCTTTTTTTCTTTTTCAAATTGGTCCTTGTGCTTTTTAAAGAGTGTCGCCACTATTCGTTTGGCTGAACTTGGCCGCCGGAGCGATGAGTATGGCAGTCGAGAAAATGTGGTGGCAGTATGAGACTCATCAACTCGGTGGTTGCAGGACCGCTGGCACCGTGAGGGTCCTGCCATCTCAATGTAATCTCAATTGCAAGGCGACCATCGTGACAGTGGCCTCGAATCTGGTAGGCACGAAAAGAAACAGGAGGGCACAATGCGGGTGGAAATTTCAAGCTGAGTCGGGCAGCCACCGCAACGGAATTATCCAAGGGGTGCGACCATTATGTGATGAACCAACGCCAATAGCAGCACCACCCAGGTTATGCCAACACTGACGTGGCGTCGCCGGTGCTGACGTGGACAATTTTAAAAATATTTGAATATTTTCTTTTTTTCTCTTTCCCCTTGTCAGTGTCGGCCAGCCAAATGGACTGATTTGGCGCAAATGCAAAAGGTTTATGACTCAATTGACAAAAAAAATAAGTTTATGACTGAATTGGCACAATTGCAATAAGTTTGTACTCAAATTGACTTATAAAAGGTAAAAAGCATTGGTCCGTTGCATAAAGTTTCAACTAAAGCAAAGTGACTTTTCAAAATTTAATTTGCAGCTAGTGTGCGAACTACTCAAATGGGATTAAACCTTCCAAAAAAAATTTACATGAATTAAGATAGCGAGTCAAGTCGCTCAAAGAGCTTCACCCACTCTTTTACGACACTTCCCAAAAGATTTTCCATATTTCTTTTGGGTCAGAAGAGAACACTTCACACGAGATTAACGTGGAAATCCTGATTCACCCACATAACCTCAGTTCAATTCAACGCTATTCCTCACGATTCATGAGGTTGCACGATACCATCAAAGGGTTGGAAGCCCGTTCCACCTTGCACGCCAACCAAACAAACACAGTGCAAGTGCGCGTCATCTACACTAACAGGGAGGAAAACAAAGTAAGATGGATGTCATGGAGATTATTGACTGTTATTGGGAAATATGCGGTGTATGAACTGACTTTTCTTTGTGGAAAATAAATGACTTTCCTTAATCTCCTAAGGTAGTCTTAACCCATATGTTCATTATGTTGGGAAATTTCGTCGAATAGGATGAACAATGGAATCAGACTCTGAGGCGTGATAACACTCTCTTTAAGGATTTATTTGCCCCACAACGTTGCTAATAGTTTTCCGATAAATATCCTCCAAGATACAACAAAGTCTCGGTGAGAATAGCAGATAGCAATTCTGATAATTCTCTAGGATCTCTCTACGAAACAATTGGAAAGAATGGCTGTATTTCTCTTGTTTTGAAAGAACGAAAATTGGAAGAATAAAGTTATAAGACACATTTAGTAATTTATAGAGAAAATATTTGAACAAACACGACCTTTCAAAGGCTAAGGAATTATGTCCGAATAGTCACAACCTTTCAAAGGTTAAGAAATTATGTCCGAACAGACACAATTCGAACACACCTCTTCAAAGGTTGTAAGAGCCATTTATGAACAGTCGCACTATTTCAATAGGCCACAATGGTAATTGTTGATTAGTGCCAAATCTAGTCCACGTGCGCACTCACATCTTTTCGATGTGGGACAAGGCACCTCTTAGTTTGTTTTTACAAACAAACCACCAATAATCCCCCACTTTGTTTGTAAAAATAAAATTACAAAATAAAATTTCTCAAAAAATACAGTCAATATTTTCATGAGATTAATATACCTACATAAAGGTCTCTTTCGAGTTAAAACTTTATTTAGTGCAAGTATCTCAAAACTCTATCAAAGTTACAAGTAGCTTAGCTTTAGACTTGTTACTCTAAATAATAGAATCGGATATACCGCACATATACTAACCTCTTGTTTCAGCGAGAAGTTCATATTTACTCAGCACTATTATGACCTTGTGCTTGTACCTGTTTCATGAGCTCTCTAGAAAGTAATCCAAACTTTCGTAAGAAGCGGCACCACTTCTAAGTCCATGTAGGTGAAGTATTATCACGTGTTTCTGTTACTAATAAACACGTTACTAAATCATATTATACTTCATTAAGAGTATAACTCAACCTCTAAACGTAACAGACGATACTGACTTCTCATGTCCGACCTAGTGTCAGCATCAAACAATCACTATCAGTAACTTATTTTTACCCATTAAACCTTATAACTAGTGATGTGCGAGTATTAGGTCGAGTTATCATTACTGGTGATTTTAAGCAAAGGGTTTTAGCCCCATTTCTTTTGAGGTCACATTTACCACATCTCTTGGTAAGAGCCTTTGTAAACGGATGGGCTAGACTCTTGCTTGACCTCAGGTAAACAATTGTTACGGTACCATCTTGAATCAATTGTCTCACGTACTCATGCCTTAGGCTAATATGTCTAGATTTCTATTATAAGTGCTATTATAAGCTCTTGCCAAAGTGGCCTGACTGTCATAATGAACAGAAATATGAGGCATAAGACTACGCCATAATTTGATGTCTAACAGTAAATTTCTCATCCACTTAGCCTCTTTTCCAATTACCGCTAAAGCAATGAATTCCGATTCCATCGTTGAGTGAGTTATACATGTTTGTTTCTTGCTTGCCCAAGATACAACACATCCACCTAATGTGAAGATCCATTCAGAAGTGGAATGTTTATCTCCCACACTTGTAATTTAACTAGCATCAGTGTATCCTTCTAATACAGCCGGATAATTATTATAGAACAATCCCAAATTTTTAGTTCTATTAAGATAACCAAAAATTCTAGTGACAACATCCCAATGTTCTATTCTCAACTTACACAAGGAAAATGCAATATCAGAACTAGTACAATGCATCACATAAATTAAAGACCATATAGCATTCGCATATTCAAGTTGTGCTACTACTCTACCAGTATTATAATTTAATTTGATAGTGGTATCAAACGGAGTACTCATTTCTTTGAAACCAAGATGTTTAAATTAATTTAACAACTTTTCAACGTTGTCACATTGGCTCAAAGAATAACCCTCACTATGCTTTTTAACTTTAATACCTAAGATAGTATCTATTTCACCCAGATCTTTTATTTTAAAGGTTGAAGTTAGATATTGCTTAGTCTCAATGACTCTAGTCATATTAGTTCTAAAGATAAGCATATCATCAATGTATAAGCAAACTAAAACACCACAGCTTTTAGCGAACTTATAATTAATACACTTATCAGCCCTATTTTTTTAATCAAATCACGGGCCACTTCCAAATGACTCGCATGAGCATGACCGACAAGATCCGCCATACATCCGTAATTCTCTATTGTAGGAAGCAAAGAAAATATGCTAACCTTGTTCTTGAAGTATTGCCGGCCTTCATTTACCAGACATGCGTGCATCCACAAAGCAAACCATGAATGGGTTCCCATCAGGCCGAACCCCAAGCTTCTCCACTTGGCCAAACAACCAAAAGCAGGTTTGACATGCCCATTCATGGGAAGGCCGGTTATTGCAGCATTCCACAACACTCGATAAAATCAAGTCTCCATTCGCGGTTCAAGTTCCGCAACGTTGCATTTTCTTCCCATGAACAGGCACAACATGGATTCCCACCGGTTCATGTTTATTGAATCCCCAACAAATACCAACCGCTTCCCTCTGAGTAATAATACCAGCATGTTGGTCTCATTGACCTTGGAAATTCATAATCTTGCGGTTGCCATCTCCACTTCACGTAGCCTTTACCTGGTCTTCCATTTCCCTCGCATTCGGAACCTTCATCTATGAAAGGGCACGACCATCTTCTTGTACTTCATCTACTTTTGCAGTTATCGTTTCCCATGGGCACGGATGGAGGGAGCGATTTCTTGCTCTAATGCCCGGTTGATTTGAAACTGCACTTCGCTCTAGCGCTCTTCGCGCGATCAACCATGGCTTAGACAGTGTTACAGTTGTTGCATAGTTACTGCAACACCTTCCTTGCACTTCGCGCTCCACTATGTCTGCATCTCGCCTAGCCATTATTTGGTAACCCACCGTTTTGGAGGAGCAACCGTTGTTGTGGTAGAGAGCCATAACTACCGATGTACAATGGAATCGGACTTTGAGGCGTGATAATACTCTCTTTAAGGATTTATTTGCCCCACAACGTTGCTAATGGTTTTCGACAAATATCCTCCAGGATACAACAAAGTCTCGGTGAGAATAGCAGATAACAATTCTGATAATTCTCCAGGATCTCTCTACGAAACAATTGGAAAGAATGGCTGTATTTCTCTTGTTTTGAAAAAACGAAAATTGGAAGAATAAAGTTATAAATTGAACAGACACATTTAGTAATTTATAGAGAAAATGTTTGAACAAACATGACCTTTCAAAGGTTAAGGAGTTAAGTCCGAACAGACACAATTCGAACACACCTCTTCAAAGGTTGTAAGAGCCATTTATGAACAATCGCACTGTTTCAATAGGTCACAATGGTAATTGTTGATTAGTGCCAAATCTAGTTCACGTGCGCACTCACATCTTTTCAACGTGGGACAATGCACCTCTTAATTTGTTTTTACAAACAAACCACCAACACATTAACCTTAAATTAGGACTCTATTTCATTTCATTACCACCTTGTCCTTTATCTTAGTCGAGAAGTTACACTTTTGTATATGCATTTACATGTATAATAAATCCAGGAATATGAACAAATAGATAAAAATTACGAATTTATAATTTGTAGTCTGTTCACAAAACTATTTGAGTTTGATTCAAGTTTAAAAATGAAACTATTGACTGATTCAGGCGGGCTTGAACTTGAAAATCAAGCTGGGAAATATGTTGACTCTTCTAAATCATTTTCTTTGTCCATTATTCGATAATTTCTTTGTTATCATAGCAATGTGCTTTATTGGAATTTTCTCAACAAAATTTGGAGATCATAGATGTTTTTAGTTAGTTTATCTAATTGAAGAATTTAACATGTCATTCAAATACCCTTTTTCTCAAGGACCCATGCTAGCTAATTATGTTGAACCAACTGATTGGATGAAGGGGTAGATTCCAATTAAGGATCAGTATCTTTTTCTTTTTTTTTTTGGCATCAACGTCATGTCAGTGCAATCATACTATCAATTAGTAGCCTTAGGATAGACTATTGTTAAGTGTAACTTTCGCCAATTTCGTATGAATTTCATCAACAGTTTCTTGAGCATCCATTTTAATATTTTTTATTGATCTTCACTCTTACCCCTCACACTACTTAACCATCCCAAACGAACTCAATTGTAAGTACTTTCACACACGGCACATAAGCATCCCAACAATGGCTCTTCACATCCTCTTCACATGGTTTTCTCTTTCCCTTCCTCTCCTTCTCCTCCTCCTAGTGAAATGCTTCCACGACAAAAACAAAACCGCCACGAAGACTACAACTATGACGACGAAGCAGCGGAAGAAGAACCTCCCTCCGGGGCCTCCGCCTCTCCCCTTCATAGGCAACCTCCACCAGCTCGGCCACTTGCCTCACCAGTCTCTGTGGGAACTCTCCAGACGGTATGGCCCCGTCATGCTCATCCGCCTCGGCTGCGTACCAACAGTCATCATCTCTTCCTCCAGTGCTGCCAGGGCGGTCCTCAAGACCCACGACCTCGACTGTTGCAGCCGCCCGCGGCTACTCGGCACAGGACGCCTCTCCTACGACCACCTCGACATCGCCTTCACCGAGTACGGCGATTATTGGAGGGAGCTGAGGAAGCTGTGCTTGCTCAAGCTGCTTAGCGCCAAGCGAGTTCAGTCCTTCCGGTACGTCAGGGAAGAGGAGGTGGGTTCAATGATCGAGTCAATCGCGAAGTCAGCAGAGAGCCGGACTTCAGTCAATATGAGAGAGAAGTTCATGGCTTTGACTGTTAGCATCACTTGCAGGTAGGGCCTAGTGGTGTAGTTGATGAGGCGAATTGAGTCACGTCGACTAAGTTACTACTTGAACTCACCTCAATTCTTTGAGGTTTGAGCATATATTTTGCCTGGTTCTTTGAACTTGAGCTCAACTTTGAATAGACTCGATCAGGCTTACGGGCTACCCGAATTATTTAGCTATTATCAAGTTCAAACTTGATTCAAGTCAATGCTCCAACTAGGAGACTCAGAGAAGATTTGAACCAAAGCTTGTCTAGCCCAAGAGCCAAGCAAGAATCGCCCACAAGTACCTTTGACTTGTTTGCACACCTTACATGCAGGGTCGCATTTGGGACGGCGTTTCCGTGGATGGAGTTCAACGACGGAAGGTTCATGGATATGATTCGCGAGGCAATGGAGATGTTGGGAAGCTTCTCGGCATCTGATTCTTTCCCTCGATTCGGCTGGATAGTGGACAGGTTCACTGGGTTTCATTCGAGGTTGGAGAAGAGCTTTCGCAGTCTGGACGTTTTCTATCAGAAGGTGATTGATGAGCATCGGAACGCGAACAAGAGGAAAGAGGAAGAGGAGGACATTGTCGATTTGCTGCTGAAGATGGAGAGGGATCAGACGGAGCTTGCGGCAGTTCGGCTCCAGGAAGATAACATCAAGGCCATCTTGATGGTACATACAATCTCTTGCATATTTCCCCAAGTAGACCTAGATCATATACAATGTTGGGAAACAAACTTGAATGAATACTGGTCTCTCAGGATATATTTCTAGCTGGAGTGGACACCGGTGCACTTGTCATGGACTGGACAATGGCGGAGCTTGCCAGGAACCCAAGGGCGATGCGAAAAGCTCGAGAGGAGATCCGGAGTTTTGTCGGAAACAAGAAATGTGTCGAGGAAGACGACCTCCACGGGCTCAAATATCTCAAATTATTACTCAAAGAGGCGATGAGGCTACACCCTCCAAATGTACTACTCGTCCCGAGGGAAACCATGGGCCACTTCAAGCTGTTCGGCTACGATGTCGACCCGAAGACCCGTGTCCATGTCAACGTGTGGGGCATCGGGCGGGACCCAAACTTGTGGGAGAGTCCGGAGGAGTTTGTGCCCGAGAGGTTTGAGGGCAGTCCGATCGATTACAAGGGGAATCATTTCGAATTGTTGACGTTCGGGGCAGGGCGGAGAAGATGCCCGGGGATTTCGATGGGGATGGCAGTGGTCGAGCTAGCGCTCGCAAATGTTTTGCACTCCTTCGATTGGGAATTACCGAAGGGGATGACAGCGAAAGACGTGAGTATGGAGGAAGAGGCTGGCCAGACCGTATTCAAGAAAGTGCCTCTCACTCTGTTGCCGGTTAAGCCATCGCCTGAAATCGATGCATGACAAAGTCGTCGTTGAACGATAACATCTAGACATGATGTTAATTATGATCAAGTGTCTCAATGTTGCACATTACAGTTTTGCAGCACAAAATCTCAGCTACCGATACATGGTCGAGAATGTTGATTATACTGCAATTAATAAACAGGCCCTTTTGAGGTATTTGGGAATTGTGACTATAGAAGAGACAAGAGATCATCAGTTCAGCAGAGTCACTTGTGCATTAACAAATTCCATTTGTATCCCATGTATGCAAATCGCTTTGTAAGTTAAAAGTCTTTTAGTTGCACGTGTTACTCCAACATCGAAAAGTTTTATGCTCATAATGTTCTTAGAGAAATTTGAGGAAAATTACCAAAAAAGTCCTAAACCTATTGCAATTGTGCCAATTAAGTCTTAAAACATTTTTCTTATCAATTCAGTCCTAAACATTTTCCATTTATGCCAATTCAGTCCTTCCGTGGTCGGAAATCGCTAACGTGACGCGGTCGACGCTTTCGTGGCCAATTTTTAAAAATATTATAGTATTTTTCAATTTATTTATTTATTATTTATTTTCATTTTCCGTTTTTTCTTTTCTTTCTCTTTCATTTTTTTCTTCTTCTTCCTCCAGCCGACCGTCGAGCCGGGCAACACCAGATGGTGTTAGAAGGGGGGTTGAATAGGTTGTATGATGATACTTTAAAACTTTTGCGGAACATCAAATTATCTGCACACCAGATGGTGTTAGATGCAAGTCAGCGTGTGTGCAGATGACAATTAAATCAAAGTGAGATAGATAGAATAAAACTGTAAACAACTTTTGTGGAATATAACAAACAATCTTCACACAATATGGTGTTTCAGAGATAATAACGTGTGTGATGCTGGTAAGTAGATCAGAGTGAAGTAAGACAAATCACACATTGATATATAGTGGTTCGGCTTAAGATTAAGCCTACGTACACTCTCAGACTAACAGCCTTAACAGTAGCTAGATTCCACTAGTAATCAGCAAAGCAAGCTAGAATCAGCAGTGCTGCTCCTATACTGATAGATTACTTTATCAGGATAGCCACTGCTATTACACTCATACACTTGACTATTTTCCATTACAACTCAGTAGCATCACACAAAGATATAATTAACATCGCAACTCCTATAAACAAAAGCAAAACAGAAGAAGAAGACTCAAGAATTAAGACTCGGTTTGTTCATTTTCACCCAACACTCTCCCAACCTCACTACTACTCTTGGATTGAGTATGTATAGACATCCAATCTTTATATGATCGTTTGTCACTCAACTCCATGAAGTAGCCATTGGTTTTACCGTTGCCAGCTGCAGAATGGCTCCTTGTTGCTCACCAGCTTCACAATGGATACTTCTGACAGTGTCAGTTTCCCAAACCAGTCTCACTGCTGCTGTTAGTGTCTGTCTTCTGCCAGAATTACCATAACTCCTCCAACACATCTCCAGTGCTCTTGATGCGAGCTCTAAGCCTTGGTAACGGCTAGTTTTATCTTGATCCACTTTCCCGTCAGATGAGCAGATGGTCAGCACCTTCCAAGACTCGATATTTGCACTGCCCCTTGCCCATACAATCTGGAGTGCATATGATCAATAGTTTGTTCATACTATCCAATGACGAAATCGTGTGGAATGACTTGCAATCAATCTTCCAATTATCCCTTTGGCTCCATCAACTTTGAAAGACTTCCAACGACATCAATACACCCGTTGACTCCTCGTCTTCACTGAATGGCCAAGTCAGCTATCAAAGACCTTCAAGGACATCAGCATAACTACAGATTCCTCGTCTTCATTGAACTCATTGGACTATCGTCATTGCCACTGTCTTCCCACCTCATCTGAAAAGAACTGCTCCACCCAACAATATGTTGTCCCTACGGTGATCCACTCTTCTATCTTTTGGTCCTTCTAAGCATATTGGCAGTCATGATTCTACCAAGTTGTTCATCTTCACAAGTGTGGTCCTACCAAGCTTCAACAAGGCTTGTTCACCATCACCATGGCCTATCCAACAATTCACCTTATCTTGGTCCTTCCAAGTCATCACGAACATCCCTATTCTTCTCAGCTTGTTCACCTTCGATCAAGGTCCTTCCAGCTTGTTCACCTTTGTAGAGATCCTTCCAGCTTGTAAACTTCTCCACGCTCAATACCTTGTTCATCTCAAATATCTGCAATGATCCTTTCATATCTGTAGAGCATTCCCGATTGTGACAGAGCACTCAGCATCACACCTGATGCTAATTAAGACACCATCTACACTGTGGCTTGTGTATGTATCGCCCGGTACGACATGACCAACACATACGTTAGTAACCTTTAATTATCTTTATCATCTTCAAAACATCATAGGGGGTTTTCCCAACAAACTTAACGCCTAGAGATTTGACTTACCTCGAACGTAACTGGAACCACCTAATGTTTACACCGCCTTGACACTCTTGACAAATGAAATCCAAGATTGAAGGTAGAAGAAAATTTGCTTCTAAAGATTCAAGGTAGAACGATACGACCGAGGTGTATATTGTTGAGAAAACATTCCCTCTGAATATTTTGATTCTGACAAAACTATCCTTCTTGTGTGAGAATCTGGTTAATACAAATATTTTTTTATTGCAGAAATGAGCATGTGAACAAAAGCTTATAATGTTCCAAAACTGGCGTTCAGACTCAAGGAGTAGTCGTCGAACACTTGCTTCAGAGATAGTTGAAGTCTAGTATTCAGATGGAGAATTGTGTTGCCTCTAAAAACTTCAGAAGGAGGTTTGTGTTGCCTTTGAAGACTTCAGAAGGAAGTTTGTATTGCCTCTGAAGACTTCAGAAGGAGGTTTGTGTTGCCTCTGAGGACTTATCTCGAGAAGATTTCTATGACACGGCAGCAAGGACTTTACAGAAGCTCGGTGTCACTGTTTTAATCTGTTCAAATTCAGAGAGTCTTTCTGGTTCAGAAGACCGCTTCTGAACAACGATCAGATTCTGCAACATCTCACTACCAGATTCTGAAGACCCACGTTTGGCAGGTTTTTGGTTTGGCCGCGCCTCTTTATGGAAGTTTGTAAGATTTGATTGACAGGATTATTTTCCAATCAAATCAGGAGAATATCCTCGATTGGATATTACCTTCCATGGACAAGATATCTTAGAGATTTGGATGAACTCTATTTATGGAAACTGAAGATTTGGTTGTATGGGCGACTGAATCTAAAGGGTTCAGACTCTACTCTAACGGTTACTAGATCTTCCCATATACAGTCTCAGTCAATCAGGATTGATGATGTCCAATCAGAGATTGAGGAGCGATCCTTTGAAAGACCTTGGTAACGGCTAGTTCGAGGTCGAAGGAGTATAAAAGAAGATCAATGGTGACTATTACGAAGAGAGTTCACAAACTTTAAATTCCAAAGTGCTGAGTTGTTCAGATTCACATTCTCTTGTTCTTGTGAGCTTAAAATTCTTATTCTTGAGAGGTTCTGTTGTAAGAGTGATTAGAGAGAAAACTCTTGTAACCTTTCATCAACTCATAGTGGAATCTAGCCGATCGGTTGTCATCGTGGGAGAGTGGACGTAAGCTTGCTAAAGCCGAACCACTATAAACATTGCGTGCAATTTCTCTTTCGCTAAACTCCTCTTGCTGTGTTTAGTTTATCTGCACATTATTTAACTGATCCTATTTAGTTTATGTTCTGAACCTATTAATTTCCGCATTAAGATTCAAAATTGTTCAGAATCACCTATTCACCCCCCTTTAGGTGATATTGCTAGATCCAACATATATGAGTCTGAAGTTACTAAAGTTAAAAGTGATGTCTAGAGGTAATATTAGGTGGAAGGTTGCAAGAAGATACAAGTGATAATGTCTCACTTAATATCTTGTCAAATGGGAAGTATGAGTTGATGACTAATATTGAGAGGAATGATGTCTTAGCTAGGTATCAAGAGGCATGTAAGTGTCTCAACATAAAAGAACATGTCGCCTAACATGAAGTGTCTTAAAAAGACAAGTATCTTAACATGCAAACATTAAAAGGAACAAGTGACTTAACGTAGAAAATCTGAAGATGTTAATTTGAGTGAGAGATCATCCATCTCTCTGCGACCAACAATTGAGAAAGTCCCACATAATATTAACTAAGGCTAAATTAGATAATATAATCCATTTCAATGTGGACACTTTACCAAGTCACCAAAGTATCTAGGAAATTAATCTGTAAATAAGAAAACTAATATCCATTCTAAATATTGATAAATCCGAAAACATTTTAAATCCTTGAAAATTATTGATAAATACTACCGGATGCTAGGACAATATCGATTTGGTAAATTTAAAACTCGACAATCATTAAACTTATAAATTCGAAAAATGTCCATCCCCATCGACAAAAAGATGACAATAAATAAATTAGCGATCACCATATACTTCATCGTTTATCAATTTAATTTCAACACGTCGGCCTCGGGACGATTACGGTGGTGGAAAAGCATCCTCCGTGTTTTCCATACCTCGCAAGATTAATGATCCAACCACCATTTCTATGTGTCAACCTGAATTATAAGCTAAATAATATTTAGCTTTATAACCTAAATATTATCATCGGATATGGAAATTTCCGGATATCACACATGTTGATTGCAGCAAAGATAAATTTTATATACATAATTTGAAGGCACAATTGAGCGCTGAATTTAGTATGAAGGATTTTAGGTGTAGCAAAGAAAATCCTAGGCATGAAAATTCAGCGAGATCGAGAAATGAAAAATTGTATCTTTCCCAAAAAAAAAGCTACATTGAGAATGTATTAGATCGTTTAGGCATGAAAGATGGTAAACTAGTAAGTACTCCTCTTGTTGTTTATTTTAGAGTATCAGCTAGCTTATGTCCACTTACAGACGAGGAGATCAAATATATGTTACATGTTCCATACTCTAGTGCAGTTGGTAGCCTCATGTATGACATGGTTTGCACTCGATTCAACATTTCACATGCTATTAGCGTGGTAAGTAAATATTTATCATGCCTAGGAAAAGTTTGGCAAGTTGTGAAGTGGATTTTGAAATATTTGAAGGGTGCTTCTGATTATGGTTTAGAGTTTGGGAAAACTGGTGACACTCTTACAAGATATGTTGATTCTGATTATGTTGGTGACCTTGATAAGATGAGGTCTTTGACTGTGTACATCTTTACTATTGGAGGTTGTGCAGTCGGTTGGAAAGCTACTTTACAACATACATTTGCTTTGTTTACTACATAGATAGAGTATTGTTGAGATCTAAAATTTGGCTAATCATTTAGGATTTATTTTCATAAAAAAATTAGGGACTAACCTTAGTCCCTAGCAAAAAAAATTAAATAACTTTCCATATAGTTCGCATTTTCATTAGTTTAATTTTCAGCATTCATACATTTGCATTAAAATTGAACCGATGACGGAAACGGACTTGAAACGGACGCAGACTGGACCAGAACCCACTAAGGGAATTCGGCCAGCAAGAGGGGGGGCGGACATGAGCCGAAATTTTCAGAGGCCTTAGGGCCTATTTGGAGCTTAATTCAGCCCGTTAAGTTTAACTAATTAAAAGGCCTCTAATTAAAGCTTAATTAATCGAAAAAAGGTGTAATTAAGCCCAGAAAAGAGCGGACGAAACCCACGAGCGAGGCCGCAGGCCATCCAAGCCTACTCAATGGGTTGGCTGGCCATTAAGGATTAAATTGAAAAAAAAAATATTTCACCAGGGATTGAATTGCAAATACCTAAAACTTGGAGGACTATTTTGCAAATACCAAAAATAGCGTGAAACCTTAAGAATGTATATTTATATGTGCTTAAGCCTCATAACAATGGGCGGCAATTCAGAATTTAGAATTCATATGAGAAAATACCCGAGAGAGAGAGAGAGGGGGGGGGGGAGAATCCGAGAGCTCCGCTGTCGAGACCCCTGGTGATTACCAACCGCCACCCTACCGTCGTCTCGGCCCAATCGCAACAGTTCATGCTGTCCTCTCTAATCGATAGCCACCGGCGAAGCAACTCACAGAGCACTTTCCTTTGTTTTTCTGCGAACCCACAGTTGCAACACCCACAGCCCTTGCCGGCGCTCCTCATTGAGCTAGTGCCACCCCCAGACGACCACCTGTAGCTGCCCCATTCGTCACGCCGCCACCGATCACCGGTGGTCCCGGATGAGACTCGGATTAGAAACACCCGCCAGGTGCTCGACGAATTACCTTAGAGAGCTCTGCTAGCCACCAAGCCTATCCGTGATTTGCAAGCAGTCCGACGCTGCTGCTTCGTCATTGCCAACGTCCAGTTGGACCGTGAGCACGTCCGTAGGTTGACATCGAACAACCGCGAGGTCTGCAAGCTGAGCCATCGCTGTCATCCGTCGGAGCTGTCGTTGCCTCTTCGTCGTTGCCTTGCCATCGCTATCACTGGTCATTGCGAGTCCCTGTCGTCTGAAGCCCAGTCACAAGCACTGTCGCGAACCCCTACGACCGTCGTACCGAGCAGCTGCGAGTCCCGCTGGTCCTGCCCGAGAAGCGTCGCCGTCGCTGCCGTCAATCCACCGTGCGCCGAGGAGCCCCACCGTAGAGCTACCGAGATGTGCAAGTCCACCGAGATCCGCAAGTCCACCGAGATCCGCTCAAATTAGGAAAGTCTATCTGCAAGATTAGGTAACATCTCATCCCATGAATATTCTGAATATTATGTTGCCTATTTTGACATAATTGCATATATAATATATATTTTTGCAGATTATTGCCAGATATAGCAATATAATAAAATCAAATAATTAGCAATTTAAACCGTAAGACATCGGGTTATTTTTTCCTAATTATCTAGATATTATAAGGTTGTAGATAATTAGGAATTTAATCCGAGAGACGCCAGATTATTTATCCCGATTGTTACAATCTTTAATTTGCATATTTAAATGGATTATTGTACGGATTACGATTTAATTTAAATCTCTGGTGGATATGATTGCGAGTTTTAAAATTTAATAAAATTTAATCATGTAGATTAGAGTCATTTAAATTTTAGAATGGGATAATGGCATCTTAGAATAGATTGCATTTTAGATAATCGCATGCCTAGAGTAATTGCTGCATTTTTAGAGTATAATTGCATGTTTACTGTTTAGGCTATATTTGCATATTTAAGTTAACATACTTATGATAGGATAATATTAGGTTCAATTTTATGCATAATCTAGGCTAAATAATGTAATTACTTGATAGTTTAATTGGGTATTTAATTAATTTCGAAAATTCAAAAAGAAACCACCATTGCCGTGTCATATAAATTGCATGTTAGGGTGCATTACATTTAAAGTTACATGTTTAGGTCAATTAATGGATTCGCACATCTTGTAGTCCATTTAATTTCAACCAAAAAAAAAAATAGTCTATTTAATTATACCGTAACATAGCTTTTACTTTAATTTAATTTATTTACATGCCATCTAGTCATGTAGTTAATTAGATAAATTTCATATGCATTAGCTTAGGATAGCTTGCATTAATTAATTTATTGCATTTAAATAGAAATTCATGCATTGCATTTAGGTTAGTCTTTTCCCTTAAAAAGCGAAAACATAAAGAGAGAATAAATTGTGTGCCGCATACTCTCTGCAATTATTTGACATGCTTTGGGTGTTTGATTTCATTGATTGCGCATCCACATGATAACCTGTGTTAGTGACATAGGTTAAAATCAATCAACGATGCCTGCAAAACATTTTTCATGGTACCAAAAGGGTGTTAGAGAAATCTAGCGTAATCAAGCCCAAGACTCATAATTTCTGATTCGTAAGGAATAGAATAGTTCTCCCGCTATTTTATTTATATATCTAATCTGTTGAGAAAAACCCCTAATTGATTTTGAAGTTGACAAAACAATTCATGATCTCTTGTATCTGAGTTAATGCAATGAAATACTTGTTTTGCAGATTATCCAAAGGTGTGGGTTACACAGGATTTAATCTGGCAGAAAAGGCTCAGACGGAGTTCTGAGGAACTCAGACGCTGAATGGAGCTCAGACGTTGGAATGAAACTCAAGCTCTGAGAGAGTATTTCATGTGCTACGACCAAAATATCAAGAGATGTCTTAGAGATGTGTTGACATCTGATTTTTAGTAATTTTATTTTTAGAAAATTAATAAAAAAATTTCATAAAATTTATAAAATTCAAAAATCAACTTTGGAAGCCTTGGCCAAGCCAAAGGAACCATTTTTGAACAAAAAATAATTTTTGGTATTTTTCACATTTTTTAATATTTTCCCAATATTAAGAAACTACCCAAAAATTCATAAAAATAGTATTTGAGGCCACAAAAATACAAAAAAAAAAATAGACAATATTTTTATTTTAATTCCATTTTCATTTTTGCCAAATTAAATTTGAAAAATTAAATTTGGGATTATAAGTTTGTTCATTGAGCATAATCTCAAATTGAGCCAAAAATTACATTTTGGTCCATTTATTTTTAATTTTTTGCATTATTGGAGTTGTGCCATTCTACTCTACTACCAAAAATTATAATTCAGTCCAATTGTTCCACGAATTGCTCAATTTAGGCGAAAAAGACCAAATTGAACTTTGATTTTTCAATTTAGTCCTTGGATCTTAATCAAAGTGAAATAAATAAAAAATTCAGGGATCATCTTGAAAATCTAGGTCCACTACCCTATAATTTTGACCCTTCTAAATCGATTGGTGAGGGTAGTTGGGTCCAATTTGGCCGTTTGGGGTTTGAATTTATCGAATTTCATTCTCTGGTCAAATTGAAAATTTGGGACTTTTGCATATTTCGGCATCAATTCTGCCCAATCTTACCATTTCTAAGTGAAGTTCATGCCCCTGAACTCGATTTTGAAGTTTAATTTGATGAATTTTGAGATTTTACAGGTCAATTTGATGAAATTAAGCAAGCCGGGTCTGCCGGGTCGGACTGCATCCGACCCGCGACCCAGCTGGATCTCCTTCTTCCCCAAATGTCCAATTCCCGCGTGCAGGTCAGCCATGGGAGGTGAACTTTGAGCTCAAAATTGGAGCTCAATTCGACGATAATTGGCACTCCATAAGGATGGGCATTGGAGCCCTCGGCTTCCGCTCCAAATGCACCAACTCTCGTGGCCCGGCGTTGCTTGAGTTGCGATGGCCAGACAGTTTTCTCCCGCGGCAATACAAATACACAGCCCGAGCAAAATTGGACCAAATTGGGGTGCATTTTGCACACGCCAGAGGACCAATCGGAGGATCCCTTTTTACCCGTCAGCATCCGACCTCAGGCGACCAAAAGTCACGTGCTAACCAAAGTCGGTAGAGGCTCCCTCTCCGCGTGAATTTTTGAAAAGTTTGGATAAATATCAGCCTACGCGTTTTTGGCAAGGGGGAGCTCATTTTCTGTTCAAACAGACTTCTAGAGAGAGAGAGAGCAAGGTGGAGCGAGGCAAACGCGATCGCGAGCTCGCGCGATCGCCATTGGAGCACCTCGGCCAAAGAACTTCAAGCTCTTCGCCGGACTTCTCCAGGCGAAACTAAGGCACGCCACCGCCCAATCGAGCTCTCTGAGGTCCTAAGGAAGCTTTCGAACCTCCTGGATCACGCCTGCAACCCCTAACAAGGTGAGCTCCATTTCTATCAGTCCGAAGCTTCTCTCATGGCGAACTTCTGTTCGCTCGATCATTCCACCTAAAATTGCACCTTATCTGTTCCTTGGCTCACTCCGATCACGTCTTGGCGATTATTTTTGTTTGATTGTGCATAAAACCCTTGAGTCGACCTCCAACCGCCTCCGACTGGTCACGAGCCCCCAGGCTCATTTCACGCGAAACCGAGCTCATCCAGTCGCAAGGTAAGTCTTCTTGACCTTCTGTGATGCTTCTTAATAGTTTAGGATGGTTCGATCGCATAGAAAATGGCTAGGCCGAACTCTCGCCGGAGGTTAGTTGCGAACGGAGCTAGATCAGGTGACTTCGGGTCTGTTTTTGCCATGAATCTGAGGTATCTTGATCATGGAGTAATGAGAATCCGATTGGTGCTAAAATCGCGAAGGTTTGAACTAGTTTCGACGTCGGAATGGCACTTCCGGCATGGCGCCGACGATTGTCATCACCGATCAGTTTTGACCAGGTCAACGCTAATGTGGCGCTGACATGGCACGCCACGTTGGACACCACGTCAGCATTGGACGTTTCTTAGGAATTTTCTTATAATAATAAAAAAAAACATCCAGATCGGACGGTGGGGGCGGCGCCACTTGTCACGATCAGGAGTTTTCAATAATAATAATAATAATCATCATCATCATTTTTTTGATATTAAAAATAGATTTTTTGAAAATAATAAATTATTTTGATCGAACAGTCGAGAATTAGTCTAGTCGTTAGATATGGACCGTTGATCTCGGTATTCAGATTGAACGGTCACGAATAAATCGTGCCGTTTGATCTGAGCCGTTGATCTTGGTATTCAGATCGAACGGCGCAGATTAGTCTCCTCGTTTGATCTGAGCCGTAGATTTCAATAATCAGATCTAAGGGCAGTGGCTTAGCCACATGGATGATTCTGGACAGTAGGATTAGATAAAAATAAAACAAATTCTCAGAAAATCGAAAAAAAATCCAAAAAATTAGAAAATAAAAAAAAATTCAATACGGCACCGTTTAGACTAGCCCGGGACTCCTAGGGTCTGGGTCAGGCATTCGGGCTTCGTGGGTGTGGTCAACCTGATCCGAAAAACATTGAAAAATTCAAAAAATAATATAAAAATAAAAAAAATGGAAAAATTCATTAAAAAAATTAGAAAAATTCAGAAAAATTTCCAAAAATAAAAATAAATGGAAAATTACCACATTCAACTGGTTTGACCCATTTTTTTAATATTGGTTCCCAAAATTTCAAAAATGACCATTTTGCCCTCTACGCATTTTGCCCCAAATTTTCTCAAATTACCCTTGAACACTAATGGCACATTCTCTAAACCCTTAGGGCTCCATTAGGCATGCCATGTGATATTTTTGATGAGATTTATCTACATGACCTGATTCCTTAATTTGTGCACTTTCAATTACTGATTGTGATTGATAGGATAGTCACTTCCCATCTGCTTGAATCCCTTTAGACGTTAAAAATTACCTCGCGTCGAGACATCTGCATGAAATCCATAGTTAGAAAAATCACCCAACTTAGGTACCGAAAGGGCGTTGACCGAAACGTCAGCGTAACTAAGTCCCCGAGCCTTTTCTCTGGTTTTTGCGGAACCGAACGGTCTCTCCCAACCGCTTGGTAGGGTTTTCAATCTACCCTCCAAAAATAGATTGGTGGCGACTTCAATGGCATGCACACATCGCACATGTGACCAGACCACACTAAGGTCGATCCCGTTTTAAAATATAAAATCCCGCCGTTGCGATTTGGAATGGGTCTAGGACGGCCCGTGCCTCGATCTCTCTATCTTATCGAATGGATGAGACCCTGGCAATCCATTAAACCTCATTGCCAAATTTTTATGAGAGGGTCGCGACAAGATGATTTAATCGATATATTACATCATCACAACGGCCAGAAAATCGAGCTGGATCGTTCTTGAAGATCGTCAATCTTGAAGATCAATCAAGGACGCGGATTAAGGGAGACAAACACAACTTACCAAATGAAGAACTCAATCTATGGAATCCCATGATCATGATTGTATGGGCGATTTGATCCAACGGGGGATTCTTTCCTTTGTCAACCTCAACGGCTACGAAATCTTTCTTTTTAATACAGTCTCGTTCAAACGGAAAGTTTGAAGAGCGATCCTTGGGTGCCTTGTAACGGGTAGTTGGAGGTGGAGGAGTATAAAAAGGAGGAGTCTCAAAGTCAAAGAAGAAGAGCAACAGAGTAGAATTCTAAATTCCAAGATCAAGAGGGCTTCATATTCTTTACACACCTTGATCCATACACTGTATTACTTAGAGGTGTGCATACTAGTGTGAGTGTTAGGCGGGAAGTCTTTCGACTCAAGAATTGTCACTAAGTTGTAACCTCTGAGCCATTTACTAGTGGAATCTAGCCAATTAGCTGCCAGTATGAAGAAGTGGACGTAGGCTTAAACCAAAGACGAACCACTATAAATCCTTGTGCAATTTCTTTAACCCTTGATCTCTCTATTTAAATTTCGTGATAGTAGAACTGTACTCGCTATTAATTCTGAGAGCATCTCAGATCTTACTTATGTTGATCATCTGAGATAAGCTCTGAGCTTATTCTTTTAATTTTCGCAATGATTTATAAAAACCTTTGAGATCACCTATTCACTTCCCTCTAGGTGACACCGCTAGTCTCAATAATTGGTATCAGAGCCTGTGCTCATATTTTTATTGAAGTATTTTTACTTCTGAGCTAACGATCTCTATGGCTAGCAACTTTGTTCCAACTTGGAACAAGGAAGCAACAACAGGCCACCATACTTTGATGGAAAGGATTACAGTGATTGGAAAAATAAATTCAAGGCATTCATTAGATGCCAAGATCCGCAGATCTGGGATGCTGTTCAAAAGGGGGTTGATCCCGCTGTAAATACAATGGCCGGTGCAAATTCAAATGCAGTGGATAACAACACCAACAACAACAATACTTCTCCCACTACAACGCCATCTGCAACCGAACTAGCAAAGAGAGACGCACTTGACGCCCCAAAGTTATTTATACATTTTATAGTGCATTGTCACCCACTGAATACAAACGTATTGCAGATTGTCCTTCTTCTAAAGCGATTTAGGACAAGCTTCACGTAACCTATGAAGGTACGGACAGGGTCAAGGAGACAAAGATCAACATTCTTCTCGACCAGTACGAGGCATTCAAAATGAATCCCAACGAAATCGTGAAAAAAATGTTTGATAGATTCACTGAAATAGTGAATGGTCTCACTTACCATGGGCAATTAGTTTCAGGACCAATGAGGGTCAACAAACTTCTGAGAGGTCTCACAAAGGATTGGGACAACATTAAAACGTCCATCCGAGAGGCTCAAAGGATCATGCCACTGACCATGGATGAACTCATTGGAACAATCCAATCCAATGAAGACGAAAGAATCAATGAAGAGGCTCATACGAAAGGCAAGAAATCCATAGCTTTGAAGTCTAATGCTGACTCCGATGTTTCAGATTCTGAAGATGAAGACGATGAGGAACTAGCACTCATGGTCAAAAGATTCAAAAGAATGGCTAAAAAGGGCAAAACCTTCAAAGGAAAAAGGGATCATAGACGATATGATGAGAGGAAATCATCTGAGACCAAAGAAGATAATAGAGACAGTTTATTTCGAATGTAAAAAGAAAGGGCACATCAAGCCTAACTGCCCTCTCCTAAAGAAGAAAGGAAGGGATGAGAAATCCAAGAAAGCTTTGAAGGCTGAAACCTAGAGCGATACAGAATGTGAAAGCGATGAGGAATACGCCAACATCTGCTTGATGACTAACTCAAACCCAGAGGAAGAATCTGAGGTAACTCATTCTGAAATTCCTTATGAGATATCCGAATATGTTGAGGAATTGTGCTCAAATTATAAAACTGCTCTTAGAAGGTTTTCCAAATTAAAAAGGAAGTCTCTTCCCAAAAGGATAAAATAAATTTTCTTCAAAATGAGTTTTCACAAATCAAGGAAAAATCAGATTCGATTTCAAAGAAAAATGAAACTTTACAAATCGAGAACGATTCTTTGAAAAAGAAAAACGTTTCTCTAAAAAAGGAAATTTCAGATTTCAATAAGAAATTTCCCTCGGGAGCACATCCTTTCCATACAAGTTCCATACCACAACAAGTCTGGGCTTGGTTTTCAAAAGGAAAGTGACTTGAAAAATGATTTTCCTAAAGTGAAAAAAAGACTTAAGAGAAGACCTTCAAAACGTGCTTATAAATCTCATTTCCAAAAACAATTTATAAGATTTGAGGGACATAGTCTTTATAACTGCTCGAACTGTGGTAATCCTAATCACTCTATAAATTATTGTCCAAATGTCTAGAGGAATACAAGAGATATTTTGTGATACAAAAAATCCTCTAACCCGAAAGGACCCAAACAGATTTGGGTACCAAAGAAAGCTTGAATGCTTTTGACGTTTGCAGGTACCAACAGGAAGAAGAAACAAATGGTATCTTGATAGTGGTTATTTGAGACATATGACTGGGGATTCAAAAGGATTCATAAACCTTTCAAAATTTGATGGAGGATGCGTTTCCTTTGGCGGCAACAATAAAGGAAAGATTGTAGGCAAAGGAACTGTGAAAATTGGCAACCTCTTCATCAACGACGTGTCTCTGGTTAAGGGTTTGAATTTCAATCTCATAAGTATTAGTCAATTATGTGATATTGGATACAAAATATCTTTTATGGAAGATAAGTGTTTAAGAATCAGCAAGGACTCCTAGATGTTAGATACGAGAACACTAACTTGTGAGACGCTTGCACACTTGGGAAACGGGTCAGAAATTCTTACAAATCCATACATCAAGTTTCCACTAATCGTGCTTTGCAGCTACTACACATGGATGTCTTTGGACCCACACGAACTCAAAGCATTGCAGGTAAAAAGTATTGCCTGGTAATAGTAGATGACTATACTAGATTTACCTGGGTGTTCTTTCTTGCTCACAAAAATGATGCATTCTCACATTTTGAAAGTTTTGCAAAAAAAGTACAAAATGAAAAAGGTTATTCTATTTCGTGCATCAAAACAGATCATGGGGGAGAATTTGAAAATTAAATCTTTGCAGATTTTTGTGATCAAAATGATTTTCAACAAAAAATTTCTTCTCCTTACACTCCTCAACAAAATGGGGTAGTTGAAAGGAAAAACCATTCTTTACAAGAAATGGCTCGAACCCTTCTTATTGAAAGCAAAGCGCCCTCTCATTTGTTGGTAGAAGCCGTTTCAACTGCGTGTTATATCATAAATCGTGTTTTCCTGAGACCATTGCTTGAGAAAACCCCCTTATGAGCTTTACAAAGGTAGAAAATCATATATTTCATACTTTCATGTATTTGGCTCCAAATGTTTTATTCTCAAAAATTTAAATGAACGTCCGGGTAAGTTTGATGAAAGATCAGATGAGGGAATATTTCTTGGATATTCCACTTCAAGCAAAGCATATAGAGTCTTCAACAAGAATTCGGGGATAGTTGAAGAATCAATGAACGTGAGATTTGAAGATGGAAATGACGCTCAAAAGTCAGGCGCTAAAATCACCATATCATCTTAGCAAACTCTAACATCTGAGGACAAAACATCATCTGAAGACACTCAGAATGATGAACACACTCGAACATTTGAATCTTCTGAGGATGTAAACCAGGATGATTCACTAGAGGATAAACAAGATGACAAGGTCAACAAAAACTGGAAGCAAAAATCCAATCATCCAACAGATCTTGTCAATGAAAATATAGAAGATACCATATCAAAGCTCAAGAATGCAATAAATGCCTTTGCACTTGTAACTGAGATTGAACCAAAAGGAATTGAAGAGGCTCTTGTAGATGAAAGTTGGAAAGAAGCAATGCAACAAGAGCTGCATCAATTCAAACTCAGTGAAGTTTGGGAATTAGTTCCCAGACCTAAGGATCATCCAATTATTG
This sequence comes from Lenwebbia sp. NSW1173648, assembly GCA_029784005.1. Classification (NCBI taxonomy): domain Eukaryota; kingdom Viridiplantae; phylum Streptophyta; class Magnoliopsida; order Myrtales; family Myrtaceae; genus Lenwebbia; species Lenwebbia sp. NSW1173648. The sequence continues at coordinate 9,076,840 of JARCGZ010000011.1, forward strand.
GAACCAAATTGGTGTTTAGAAACAAGATGGATGACAAGGGCAAGGTTGTTGGGGCTAGCCTTATCACCTAGAGGGGGTGAATAGGTGATTTCAATAAATTATAGAAATCAATGTGGAATTAAAATAGATAAGCTCATAGCTTAGCTCAAATGATGATCGCTAACAAGATCTGAGCAGTTCGTAGATGCAGCTACGTGCATAATTCAACTATCACAATATAATAACAAAGAGTTTAAGGGATAGAGAATTTGCACATATAGTTTATAGTAGTTCGGCTTTGTTCAAGCCTATATTCACTTCTTCACGTTGACAGCCAATCGGCTGGATTCCACTAGTGAATATCTCAGAGGTTACAACACGGTGACGATTCTTGAGTCAATAGACTTCCCGTATAACACTCTCTCACTTGGATGAGAACCTCTAAGTATTACAGTGTTTGGATCAAGAATATATGAAGGATGTGAAGCTCTCTTGATCTTGGAATTTAAGATCCTACTCTCTTGCCTTACACTCTTCGACCTTGAGAAGTCCTTTTATACTCCTCCACCTCCAACTATCCATTGCAAGGCATCCAAGGATCGCTCTCCAAACTTCCCCGTTTGGACGAGACTGAATCAAAAAGATCTCGTAGCCGTTGAGGTCGACAAAGGAAAGAATCCCCCGTTGGATCAAATTGCCCATACAATCGTGATCCTGGGTTTCCATAGATAGAGTTCTTCATTAGCTGAGTCATCCTCATCTTCCTTAATCTATGTCCTTGATTGATCTTCATGATTGAGAATCTCCAAGAACGATCCAGCTTGATTTGCTAGCCGTTGTGTTGATGTATAATCTTAATTAAATAATCTCGAATATATCTCATGATATTCTGGTCGTTGCATGTGAAATACTCCCTTAGACCTTGAGCTATGGAACAACGTCTGAGCTCCCCGTTCAACGTCTGAGCTCCCCGCACAACGTCTGAGCTACCCACTCAATGGCTGAGCTCCTCGCACAATGTCTGAGCTCCTTCAGCAGCGTCTAAGACCTTCAAATACAATATCCAAAACTTCATATGTGATATCCAGAACTTCACTTGAGCTTTCATCTTCTGGTCCCTCCAAGCGTATTGGGAATCACGGCTCTACCTCGACGTTCACCTATCCAAGGTCCTTCCATGCTTTACCTAACTTCCCGTTCTAGACTTGTTCACCTTCTACTCAGGTACCTCCATCTTGTAGATACCTCTGCGCCCAATGCCTTGTTCACCATTGATAGAGAACTCACAATCTTTAGACGCTCTGTTAAGACAACATCTACATAATGGCTTGCGCATTTTCACCTGGTTCTACTCAACCAATTAAACACATTAGTAGCATTTGATTTATTTTGTCATCTTCAAAACATCATAAGAGATTTTTCCTAACAATCTCCCCCTTTTTTATGATGACAAAATAATCTCTGAATATGCAGATGTGTAAACACATCTCTGAATATGCAGATGGTATCTGCTTCAAAGAGAAAAAGCATCATCTGAGGGGATACAAATGCTTAAATCAAACCTCTGAACTAAAGGATGATCTGAGGAGATTTTTATCATCTGAAGGACATCGACATCAGGTTTGATCGTTCAAATTTTTGGGGCATAAGTAGTTATTTTTGGCATAAAATAAGGTACGCACAATCTCAATCTTTTCAAATATTCTATGAAATATTGTGATTGTCGTTATTGCTTTGACTAAATTGATTGAATATTTCTTTTCCAAAAATGAATGATAATATCTTTTCAAAATATTTTTGGAAATCAAATCTCAAATCTTTTAGCTGTCAAAATCATTTTCCTTTTTAGATAAGCTACACAGTGAACCGTCGCACCTTTATAAAACTAGCAATAGCTTTTACGTTCTCTATCATTCTTCAAACTTCTTAGTCTCACTTCAAAATCTCCATCCAAAACTCTTCTCCCGAAACACCTTCTTTCTAAAACCTTTCGATCTTAACTTTAAATCATTCAATGGCACCCTTGAAACCTTCAACCATGAGATACCAGCGGCTGGCTGCTCAGGCAAATTGGAACTCTAAGGACTTAGGGCTCCTGTTGATGCCCGAACTCAGTTCGTTCAATCAAGTTCCTTAGAAGATGAAGATAATCTCACCTTTGAGCAATTCAGACTGGAAATTCAGAATAAAAGAGAAGCTGCTGAAAGAGCAATGCTGAAACAAGAATAGACATACTATAGAGAAATGGTAGATGAATACCATGCCTTCCTTAATGAGAATAGGGAAGATGGTATAGGAGAACATATAGGACTTACTGGGGAGAACGAAGCACTGTTTGAGGGGGAGCAAGTTTCTGGAAACAACACTACTATTGCAACTCCAACTCCAACTTTTACAGATCAGGAGACCAAACAGCTCACAAATCTGGTACATTCTTTCTCTGCTGAACAAGCTGCCTATTATCTAGAAAGAAAAATCAGGCTTGCTAGAGCTGTCTTGAAAGCTATCCATGGCATGAGATTACGTGGAGGCAATGAAAATGCTGTGAAAACATTGATCAAGAATAATGGATTCATTACTGAAGAAAAGGCCTTGGATTTTGCATCTAAAATGACTAAAAAAGAAATAAAGACTGCCTCGATGGATGTTCTTGAAAATGTTGAAGATCAAAGTTCTAATGATTCCAACTCAGACGATTTCTATGTTCAAGATCTCCTGAAGTACTGTGAAGAGAATGAGCAAGCTATGGCAAGAGCAAAGTATGCAAGAATGATAGTGGAGGAACAAAAGCTGGATCCTAACTTCATCTTAGTAGGGATAAAAGCTTTCGAAAAACTGTCTGCAAAAATGAAAAAGGAGATAGACGATGAAATCGAACACAAGAGGAGAATCAAGACTTAGGGGGAGTCATCCTCTATTATTGGTGAAAATAAGGATTCAGAATCAGAGAAGTTATGAGACATTCTGTTCAAACAAGGAGAAACCAAAGACAAGCTGAGGAAACTGACGACTGATTTTTATGTGCAAATGCTTCAGATGAAAGATCAGTTGGCTTTGCAAATTCAAAGTCTAAGGGATGATATGAACAAAAAAATATTACTTAACATTCCTTGAGATGGAACAGATGGGCAAGAAGATGGACGAGATAGGAGAAAGGATTGACCTAATGCTGGAACAGTTATCCAAATTTGCTCTGGTCCAACTCCCTTCAGACCTTGTGCCATCCTCATCCACAGCCACTCAAGCCCCTTCAACATCAACTCCAGACCCCAATCCTCCCAATTAAAAAAAATTTCATTCATTTAAATTTTTCAGATTTTGGGACTATTTTTACGTTGAATAAGTTTGATTCTGGATTTGGATATTGCTTTTAAGACTCTCTTCTTGCTATGACTTTGCACTGATTGAACTCAGACCTTATATTGAATATATTATTACTAGTTTGATCAGTCCTTTTGTGTTGATGACAAAAAGAGGGAGAAATTATCCCTTGATTACTGCGAAAGGAGAAATAATGATTTGCAGGAACAAGTATCAAGTTATATTCCGAAGCAAATAGGTTCTCAAAAGAACAAGTTCTGAGAATGACGCAGAAACAAGTCATTCTGTGTACAGGTTTTCACAGGAACGGGTTCTGAGAATGACATAGAAACAAATCGTTCTGTGCACACAAGCTCTAAAAACGACATACACATAGTTTTTGCTCTAAACCTATACATTGTCGTACTCTGAATATACATTGATGATCTGAGCCTACACATTATTATGCTCTGTATATATACAATGCCTAAACTGCTTTGTTACAGGCTAAACATTACTCTGTTACAGACTATTAAATTTTTCAGATCGAAATAGAATCAAATGTTTTGATTCTAATTGTTCAAGCTCTGAGAATTGAGGTAGACTCCATAAACCCTGATACAGGTTTCAAAAGTTCTGAAGGCAAAATCAAGCTGTGTTTTGTGAACAAATTCAATCGTTGAATTCATTTTTTCTAGAACTCAATTTTTTGCTAAAGCTTTATATGATATATCATTGTTAGCAAAATCTCACCGAGTAGAAAACCATCATGTTACTCAAACCTATTATACAAACAATTGCTATATTCTTGTGGATAGTTTCGTCATCATCAAAAAGGGGGAGATTGTTGAAAAAAAACCTCTAATTGATTTTGAAGTTGACAAAATAATCCGTGATCTCTTGTATCTGAGTTAATGCAATGAAATACTTGCTTTGCAAATTATCTAAAGGTGTGGGTTACATACGATTTAATCTGGCAGAAAAGGCTCAGACGGAGTTCTGAGGGACTCAGATGCTGAATGGAGCTCAGACGTTGGAATGAAGCTCAAGCTTTAAGAGAGTATTTCATGTGCTACGACCAGAATATCAAGAGATGTCTTAGAAATGATTTAATCGATATATAACATCATCACAACAGCCAGAAAATGGAGCTGGATCATTCTTGAAGATCATCAATCTTGAAGATCAATCAAGGACATGGATTAAGGGAGACAAACACAACTTACCAAATGAAGAACTCAATCTATGGAAATCCATGATCATGATTGTATGGGAGATTTGATCCAACGGGGGATTCTTTCCTTTGTCAACCTCAACGGCTATGAAATCTTTCTTTTTGATACAGTCTCATTCAAACGGAAAGTTTGAAGAGCGATCCTTGGGTGCCTTGTAACGGGTAGTTGGAGGTGGAGGAGTATAAAAAGGAGGAGTCTCAAAGTCAAAGAAGAAGAGCAACAGAGTAGAATTCTAAATTCCAAGATCAGGAGGGCTTCATATTCTTTACACACCTTGATCCATACACTGTATTACTTAGAGGTGTGCATACTAGTGTGAGTGTTAGGCGGGAAGTCTTTCGACTCAAGAATTGTCACTAAGTTGTAACCTCTGAGCCATTTACTAATGGAATCTAGCCAATTAGCTGCCAGTTTGAAGAAGTGGACGTAGGCTTAAACCAAAGACGAACCACTATAAATCCTTGTGCAATTTCTTTAACCCTTGATCTCTCTATTTAAATTTCGTGATAGTAGAACTGTACTCGCTGTTAATTCTAAGAGCATCTCAGATCTTACTTGTGTTGATCATCTGAGAGATAAGCTCTGAGCTTATTCTTTTAATTTTCACAATGATTTATAAAAACCTTTGAGATCACATATTCATCCCTCTCTAGGTGACACCGCTAGCCTCAACATAATCGATCTACCGTAAACTGATTAGTGGTTACTTCGAGTTAATCAATTTGCATATGAATTTAAACCTAAATTACGATTTGGTATGGACTTGGGAGAGCCCAAGCTAGGTTTAAAATAAATTTAGTAATCCATTAGCCTAGATGAAAAATTAGGTCTCGACAAGTATATGGCTATTACAGAGGCAGTCAAAAGCCATATGGTGAAGAGGCATAGTTGGAGAGTTCAGACTGGTCGAGAGTGTTGACAGCTAAATTTTGATTTTTTTTCGTTTTTCGTTTATATTGCATAAAATTGAGAGTTAATTCTCACAAAAAATATTTTCTCATGCATTTCATGTTTAAATTCTCTGTCAGCCATTTGCATACAGGCCAGAGGTGAGAGGTTGAGCTTCGATTTTGATAGGCGATTGGACCAGAGCATATTATCATATTTTTTGGCCAGAGAATGGGAGGATATGCCGATTATTTTATACAACTTATTTTGAGCTTAATAAGGTCTATTTGAATGATTTCTTTGGAAAAGGCTTGATCAAATGCATATTTCCAGAAAAAAAAAGCCTAATTTAGGCTCAGAAAAGTGCACCGATAAGCTCGAAAATTAAAATGAAATTCCGCTAGCCTATGGTAATTGGTGTGCCGAGTTTTATGAGGTCATTGGGCCTATGAGTGAGCAAAAATTAACTCATTCAAGATTGTTCAATTCATAAAGGCTTTTGATTAAGGATTTATTTTTAGAAAAGCCTTAATTTGAGCTCGAAGACGTTCGGTGAGCTCACCATTTGGTTGAAATTTTCGGCTAAGGCCTAGGAGGGGGTGCCAAATTTCATATGAGTTGGACCTTAATTTCTAATTCAAATTAGCCCATTTTAATTATTTAAGTGAGGCCTTTAGTTAATTATCCGATTATTCAATATGAGCCCGAGATGTCGACACGAACCCACCAAGGCTGAGGAATTCAGTCAACATCATAGTCACCTCCATTTGGTCGAAATTCATGAGGTGTTTTGGTGGATCTGGACTCTTCAAGTAATTAATTAAATTCAGATAATTATTTCAAAAAATAGAGTCCTAAGAAAACAAAATTCTATCGTTATTAGACTCTAATTAATCGAGAGTTTTGTCTAATCTGGACTCCTCCGGGATCAGAAAATTTGATCCAATGGCTAACATTCAATCCTACTTTGGTTAGGATTAGCAATTCGACGGTTCATAACGAATCCTACGTCTACTAGGATTAGTGAGCTCTTAGTCTATAAATAAGCAAGCTATCTTAGAGAGCTCTGGTCGGCAATTTTAATCCATAAAATTCAGAGTGAGAGTTTGAAGGAAAAAGAAGGAGATTTTCGGCTCAAGTAAGCTCAACCGAGCCTCCCCCGAAGTCCACCGTGCGCAGCCGCTCAGCTCTGCCGTCCACCGTGCGCCACCACCTCGAGCTATCCAGGACCGCCATGCACCACCACAGCTTGCAGTCCAAGCCGAGCGACACCTCAGCTCCGTCGCAGCAGCTCAAACCGCTGAGAAGCAACCCTCCCCGAGCTGCTCTCCAATTCTGTTTCAGTCAAGAATCAGCTCTGTTTAGGCGGTAATTTGGTTCCACTTTGATCAATACTTAATATCTAACAAATCTACGTTCTTACGTTAGATCAACTTGCTGTCCATATTTTAAATTCGGCTCAAAGTGGACTAATTTAGGCGCAAATTTCAAGGCTGCACGTGTGCTGAAATTTAACTCGATAAAGGTGCAATCTCTCGACTTTTAATTGCAAGTCAATGCTTGATTGATCGATGGCTTGTGATTATGTTACTGTGCCATGATTGTGCAATTAAAATTGAAAAGATCAAACCTTTTTTTGTCAAATCTTTGCTAAAACGGAAAATTGATCTTTTGTGATATAGAGTTTAAATTTTTTCAACCAAACCTAATTTGATCGTGAATTGGTTGAATTTTACATGCTTTTTCGAGAATTGATAAAATAAACTTGGAACCATGTCTTTTCTCAAAGCAATAAATTATTCAGCGATTTTTAAGATCAAATTAAGATGATTAAAAAGATGAAATTTTTGTTGAATTAAAAAATTGGATTTTTCGGCATATACCCTCTGCTGGCCGAAATTTGACATGTCATGGATGATACTGGCCATTGTTGATTATCTTTTGAATATCATTGGTTGGATTGTCGTATCTCGTTTTTTTTTTTCGATAATATCTTAGTGGTGGATAATGTTTGATCGAGTTGAATAATTGTTTGATTTTTCTGGAAAATTATTTATGTTATCCTGCAAACCTTGTGGATAATTCTCAACATTAAACTTTGGTGAGGAAAGGTGGCCCGCCTCATGAATTTCGGCTACCCCTCTTATTTTGCTGAAAATAAAAATAAAAACTCAAGTCAAGCTCGATTGATTTTCTTTTGGTCATGTTTGTTTGATTTTTATTTTTGTCATGTGGTTTGCACATTAATAAACAAACATGCCCATAATATATGCTCCCTTGTGTCTTGTGCCTTTGAAAAATAAATTGCATGCCTTAGCCACGATCTTGTGGAATGGGATGGCAATTTAGTATAGAATTTCGCGGTCCGCCCTTTGAAAAAAGGGATGATATTATTCTATACTATTATCCGCATACCGACTCGAATCTAAGAGTATGTAGCGGATAAATTCCTCCGGCCCTAATCTTTGGGTATGAGTGAATTAATCGGAAAATTCAGAAATTAAAGGTATATTATGGGCATTTTTGTTTATTTTTGTTCAATCCTTGTTTTGTTTAATTTTCCAGGAAATAAAATAAAATAAAAACAAAAATTATTTTTTCGAGTATCATATGGGCCACTCCATTTTTCCTAAGTCATTAAATTCACAATCATTCAATTTAAAGGGATTTTTCATGAAATCTGGTACCGAAAGGGCATTAATTCTTTCGAATTAACGTAACCAAGTCTCCGGACTCATTTTCTCTGGTTCGTGGAAATAAATTAGTTCTCCCGCTAATTTATATAGGTTTCTAATCGACCTACCAAGAACGATTAGTGGCGGTTCCAAATTGAATTATTTTTTGCATAAAAATCATAACCTAAGTTGCGATTTGGTATGGGCTTGGGAGAGTCCGAGTCGGGTTAATTAAATGATTAACCTGATAATCCATTAACCTAAGGTTTTCCCAAAAAAAATTAGGTCGCAACAGGGAGCTGATGCCGCTCTCCTGATGAGGCCATGGCATCATGGTGTGACTGTTGTCCACTGTGATAGTCAGAGTGCTATGCATTTTACTAAAGATCAAATGTATCATGAGAGGACAAAGCACATTAATGTGCGGTATCATTTTATTCGAGACATTCTTGCTGATGTCAAGGTCTTGAAGATTGGTGTAAAAAACAATCCAACTGATATGTTGACGAAACCCTTGCCTATTGCCAATTTTAAGCATTGCTTGGATTTGGTTAATGTTTGTTGTAGCTGAGTTTTACTCTGGTGGGAGGAGAAAATTGTTTATTGATTATGTCTATTTCAGGAATTCAAGCCAATGTGGAGATTTGTTGAGTATGTCTTGAATTCTCTATGGGCTTGGACCAACGTTTGGGCTTGGGAGCAGTGTAAAAAAAAATTCTCAAATTATCAGGTTAATAATCAAAGATAAAAATAGTCTTTAGTATTTTCGAGCCACATTTTGCAATCCTTGAATTTTCATAGTGGATTTTGCTTCTGCTCTCATTTTTAGTTTCGGTATTGTTTTCGCAATGGTCATAACAGATGCAGGTACGTGAATGTATCATCTAGAGGTGTCAATATGGGTCCATGACTAATTTTCGGACTCATATTTTATACAAACTGGTTGAATATGGGTCCTAAGTTTTTAAAGGGCCAAGTGAAAATATGTCCAAAAAGCTAAAGTTGAATCAGATAGATCAAAAATGGGTCACGCAATTGAACCCATTTTCGGCCCGTGGCCTGCAGCTTCCCAAGCACCACTTGTGAATGGGCCTCAATTATATTAGTTTATATTTTATAGTTTATATTTTATATTTTATATTTTTTACTTGGGTTGGGCTAGGCTTGGGTCAATGTGTAACAACCTCGTTACCTCCACTTACAGAGCTCGTAGCATCCTAGGCTCGCTACCGATCTAAGTAACGTGCTCTATTTTAATCTCTTATTACATATATAATACTTGGCGCATGTGGAAGACTCAAATAGAAAACAGGCCATCATACAAGTGCATACAAGAAGAACGCAGGCACGACGCCTGAGGGTATAGCCTTAATAGGTTCACTAACCTATCACACGCAATCAATAAGATCATTCAGCAAATTGGCAAAATACTTTACTTTTATATATTCATAAACGAGTTTGTACAATTTCCATTTCAAAAGACAACAAGATAACACGTGGGAGACAACATCAAAAAGTAACTGGCTCCCATCTAACGATCCATCATTGGCATACTCCATTGACGCCATCCCATCACCACACGGCCATCGCCAAAAAAAAGTAACTTCCATGGAACTCCACGACTCCCAAAAGCCACTATGTACATCTGCTCCTCCTACTGGTGTCTCCCACTACTAATCACCACCACTGCCTATGCTACTAGTACGGCTGTCAGCGCCTAAAGGGGGAGTGGATAGTGGCCCTATCCATGCTCCAAGTCTACGTACGTACACCGCCACAAAAAGATACCGAATGCAATAAACTAGGGGACCCGCGTCAATGGTCACAACGGTATGCACGGTCCAATATCGTAAATAGGGAGGATATGGCTCAGTACGCTCCTCAAAGGAACGCGCATACAAATGGGTGCCCCATAATGAAAATAGGTGGGAATGGAAGGTATCGGCGTACTAACAATCTTTAAATAATAAAAAAAAGTTTCAACAGCAAGAGTGAGCACAAAACTCAGCAAGAAATACGTCTAGTCGAACTACTAAACTATCTAATTCATCATTCGCTTAAGCAGGGACCAACGGATAATAAACGCCAAGCTTCACAAAGATACTCACCATAACGTATATGCAATAGACTATAGCCAGTCTAGTATCGTGCAGGGCCCACACTCTAAGTGCGGAACTCCACACAAACAGCCCATCTATACTCACGGCCAAACCTCTCATTGAACCAGGTTTGACTAGCGTCGACCCATCAATAACCAAGACAACCAGATTACACATTCATGACACCCAATGCCACGAGATATCACGTCGTCCACTGGACTAAGCATATAAGTTATAATACCTCCTTGAATCCTTTCCTATAGCTCACGGCCGAATACCCTTCGGAACTCAATTCGCAATTCACGATCAGTCACCAATGTGCTAGTAGTAGGACTCTAAAATCAAGTTACCCGGAGTCACAATAATCTACTCTTACCAATGTATCAGAACGCAGAACAAAATTGGAGAATTAATCCCCACTTCAAGCTCACGGCCAAAACACCCCTCATGGGTACCAACTTCCTATTCACTTGGGTTCAACGACAAATCGAGTAATCAATCCTTATATTTAGGCTACCAATGACCTAAAGAAGCTAATTCCAACAACGAATTGTACATGCAAAGGCGCTCTCCCCACCATGCAAGCGAACTTCTTCCTCGACCTACCCATTTCCAATGCATCAAATTGCGCTAAAATGAACAATCATCGGATAGGTTAGTAATTAGAGTAGAAGTATCTCTTGCCTTGAGTCTAAGCCTGAAGAAAATGGGGCTCGATTTTCCTACGGAACGAGCTAGACTTCAATTTCCCCTTCTCGGACGTCGTGGGTTCCACCGGGAACAGGAGGTAATGACGAGCGAGCTGTGGCTGGGCGGAGCGTCGGTGGAGCTGGACAGTAGTTAGGGCTATCGCCGTCGACGCCGGGCTACTGGTCCGCCAGCGCTCCCACGAACGGAGGAGGTGTGAGCGAGAGAGAGAGCTCGTGGGTAAGGGGAGTACCGAGCGGGTGAGGAAGAGAAAAATGAGAGGAGAGAGAGAGAGTCGGTTTATATAGGTGGGAGAGGGCAAGGTTGGTTTAGTGGGGTGCTTCGCGCTCAAATTCTGTTCCGACCTTCGCGCAAATGTTCCATCGCGAGTCGACAACTAACGTCCACCAATTAAACCTTGATCGCGCTCACTCACTTGATTAAATCCAATTGTCCACCGCGCTAATGTTTAAACCCCAAATTAGCCTATTCCGATTGTGAATTACTCTGGTGAAACTCGGGTTGTTACACAATGGGCCTCAAATACATTAGTTTATATTTTTTTAATTTTTAATTTTTGTAAGTAAAAGAAAGAAAGAAAAATAAAACTAGAAAAATACAAAAACTGTTCAAGCCACCGCCCCACCGATCGCCACCGCCGCTCCGCCGGTCGCCATCACCCGCCGCCGCCCTCCACCAGACCCCCACCATCTGACGCCGGTCGCTGACTACCGCAAAAATAAATAATTTGAAAAAAAAAATTAATGTTTTTAAGAAATTTAAACGATTAGAAAAATGAAAAATTTGTTCAATCCGCCGCCGGCTTGAAAAATTTAAAAATTGAAGAAAATAATAATTTTTAAAAAAATTAAAACAATTTTTAGAACTAAAAAAATTCAAAAAATGATAAATTAATTTTTAATACAAATAAAAAATAGTAATACGAGTCGAGTCAGGTATGGTTGGATCAAGTATGAGTCGTTAGAATTGTACTACATGAAAATGGATCAAAACGGGTTAAACGGGTCAATATGGGTCGAACCATATTCGACTCGACCCAAACCCCACCTGACCCACCTGTTTAACACCTTTAGTATCATCGAGCACATTAAAATTCTTACTATTTTATATCAATATTTATAAGCTTTGGAAAATTTACATGCTGATGTGGTCGCAAAAATAAAAACAAAAAAATGGACAGGAGATTCGATGGCTGCGTGACCAACGCCACCGCGGAGGTCCTGCCATCTCAATTTAATCTTAGTTGCAAAGGTGACCGCAGTGATAGTGGTCTCAAATCAAGTAGGCATGTGTCATGGGCCGGCAGATGTCCGCTGCGGAATGAGCTCGTGCGGCGCCTAGAGGGCCGAAAACACGCTAGGCCAGCCTGATGTATGATGTTGCCCCTTAGAACAGTACGGCAAATAGCTTCCATGTATTGCATCGTACCACACTTAGCTTAGCTCGAGCGTCCTGTGCATCGAACGAGACGAGTAGAACACTTTAGGCACAACTAGTTTCAGCCTGCCATGGCCTCATCAAGAGAGTGGCATCAGCTCTCGACCAGTTTGTACACAGAAGGCTAACCCCACCTTCAGAGCTCCCTAGAGATGTAATCATTCTATCCTAGAACTTCTAGCACAAACCGCCCCGACGCCACTCCCACGGACCAGTTGCTTCTTCCCTGCTACATCGCTCACTCCTTACATCGACACCATCAAGCTTCACCCCCAAGGGTACATGAGAGTGGGAGGACTTGGGGAACGGGGTTTCCGGTCCACCACATCGCACATACGCACGGATGTGGACACAAAACATCCGGTCTGTGTCATTCTCCCTCACTCAATCCGCAATGTCCCGCTATTCTGTGGCTTCCTTGCGCTGCTGCACCATCAACGCCTCTATGGGGTCTTACATGGATGGCGGGCGCTTCTCTACGCTGCCGCACCATCAATGCCGTTGTGGGGTCTTATATGGATGGTGGGCGCTCACCCAACGTCAAGTCCTTTCAGGCTTCTTCGGTTACTTGCACTTTTCAAGTGTGGCACTAGGGCCAACTGCCCCTGCTATGGCATCACCTCCTTCCGCCTACTAGGCACTTTCTGCTCCTAGCCGACCAATGGAGGTTCTCCCCTTGTTGAAAACATGGTAGCAAACCCATCTTGAGATTCGCCGCCTTGATCCAGGAACGTTATCCCATCTCAATGAGGAATCGATTTCTTGTCGTGCCCCCATTGGCATCCCAGAAGCTGGTCAAGAGCCGCGCATTGTCCGAGCATGGCTATGCGATTCAGTCTCCGCCCTCGTGGGATCGGGTGGACCACAGGCCCTGTGCCCCCATTGTCATCCTGGTAGCTGGTCAAGAGCCGCTCCTTGTCGGGCATGGTCGCCCCTTGTCGGGCATCGTCGCCTTGGCGATTCACTCTCCGCCCTCGCAGGATCGGGTGAACGACAGGTTGTCTTCCAACTGACTCACTTACTAGAGGGATTCCTGCTCTAATACCAAATTGTCACAGGCCGGCAAATGTCCACCGTGGAATGAGCCTGTGCGGCGCCTAGCGGGCTAAGAACACGCTAGGCCAGCCTGATGTATGATGTTGCCCCTTAGAACAGTACGGCGAATAGTTTCCATGTATTGGATCGTACTACGCCCAGCTTAGCTCCGGCGTCCTGTGCATGAGTAGAACACTTTAGGCACAACAACTAGTTTCGGCTTGCCATGGTCCCATCAGGAGAGCGGCATCAGCTCCCAACCAGTTTGTACATGGAGGCCAACCCCGCCTTCAAAGCTCCCTAGAGATGTAATCCTTCTATCCTAAAACTCCTAGCACAAACCGTCTTGACGCCACTCCCACGGAACAGTTGCTTCTTCCCCGCTACATCGATCACTCCTCACGTCGACACCATCAAGCTTCACTCCCAAGGGTACATGAGAGTGGAAGGAGTTGGGAAACGGGGTTTCCGGTCCATCGCATCGTACATGCACACGGATAAGGACACGGAACATCCGGTTCGTGTCACGTGCATGGAAATAGGAGGGCATTACGCAGATGGAAATGTCACACCGAGTCGTGCGACCACCGCAATGGGGTTACTCAAGGGGTGCGACCATTATGCGATGGTCGCCTAGCTACGCCAACAGCAGCATCGCTTAGGGTATGCAGCTCTGCAATTATTTTTGTTTTGAGAGAGAGAGAGGAGTCTCAAAAATGAAAAGAAAGTTCACACAAATCCCTATCAAATCCAAGTCATCTTTGTAATAGAAAGGGATCAACTTCAATTATTTTCCAACGGCGTCAAGTCCCTGTCGGCAAAACCGTCCTTGGAATGGCACAAGGACTATTGGTGATACTTTTTAAAAAGCACCAGGACCATCTTGAACAAACAAAATAGAATGACGGTTTTGAATTTCGCCGCAAAAGCAGAGGGATCACCGATACCATTTTACCTATTCTGCAATAACAGTCAATAATCTCCATGACATCCATCTTACTTAGTTTTCGTCCCTGTTAGTGTAGATGACGCGCACTTGCACTATGTTTGTTTGGTTGGCGTGCAAGGTGGAACGGGCTTTCCGCCCTTTGATGGTATCATGAATCTTCATGAATCATGAGGAATAGCGTTGAATTGAACTAGAGTTGTGTGGGGGAATCGGGATTTCGACGTTAATCTCGTGTGAAGTATTCTCTTGGGACCCAAAACACAAAATGGGAAATCTATTGAGTAGTGTCGTGAGAGAGTGGAATCAAGTGAAGCTCCTTGAGCAACTTGACTCCACATCTTAATTCATGTGAATTCTTTTTTCTTTTTCTTTTTTGGAAGGTTCAATCCAATTTGAGTAGTTCGAATAGAAGCTGCAAATTAAGTTTTGAAAATACACTTTGCTTTAGTTGAAACTTTACTCAGCGGACCAATGCTTTTTAACATTTCTAAGTCAAGTCGAGTACAAACCCTCCGATTACTTCACAAGTCAATATCACGTATGATTAGTCAAGCTTAAATCAAGTTTCGAGTATAATAATGAGATTGTAGTGTATGAACTGATCTTGTTTCTTAGTGGAAAAGAAATGATTTCCTTAAGCTCCTAAGGTAGTCTTAACCCATATTTTCATTTAACCTTAAATTAAGACTTTGTTTCTTTTCATTACCACCTTGTCCTCTACCTTAATCGTGCTAATTTGTAAATTGTAGTTATTCTAATTGAAGAATTTAACATGTCAATCAAATACCCTTTTTCTCAAGAACCTATGCTAGCTAATAATGTTGAAACAACTTGAATCGATTGGATGAAGAGGTAGATTCAATTCGTGATCAATATCTATTTGTGCATCAACATCATATCAATGCAATCATACTATCAATTAGTAGCCATAGGTAGAGTATTATTAAGTGTAACTTTCGCCAATTTCGTATCAATTTCAACAACAGATTCGTCAGCATCCATTTTATATTGATCTTCACTCTCACCCCTCACACTACTTAACCATCCCAAACGAACTCAAATTGTAAGTACTTTGACAGCACATAACCATCCCAATAATGGCTCTTCACATCCTCTTCACATGGTTTTCTCTTTTCCTTCCTCTCCTCCTCCTCCTCCTCCTCCTCCTCCTCCTCTTAGTGAAAAGCTTCCACAACAAAAACAAAACCGCCACGAAGACTACGACTACGACGACGAAGCAGCGGAAGAAGAGCCTCCCTCCGGGGCCTCCACCACTCCCCATCATAGGCAACCTCCACCAGCTCGGCCACTTGCCTCACCAGTCTCTGTGGAAACTCTCCAGGCGGTATGGCCCCGTCATGCTCATCCGCCTCGGCTGCGTACCCACAGTCATCATCTCCTCGCCCAGCGCTGCCAGGGAGGTCCTCAAGACCCACGACCTCGACTGTTGCAGCCGCCCGCGGCTACTCAGCGCAGGACGCCTCTCCTATGACCACCTCGACATTGCCTTCACCGAGTATGGCAATTATTGGAGGGAGCTGAGGAAGCTGTGCTTGCTCAAGCTGCTTAGCGCCAAGCGAGTTCAGTCCTTCCGGTACGTCAGGGAAGAGGAGGTGGGTTCAATGATCGAGTCAATCGCGAAGTCAGCAGAGAGCGGCACTTTAGTCGATATGAGAGAGAAGTTCATGGCTTTGACGGTTAGCATCACTTGCAGGTAGGGCCTAGTGGTGTAGTTGATGACGCGAATTGAGTCACGTCGACTAAGTTACTACTTGTAACTCACCTCAATTCTTCGAGGTTTGAGCATATATTGAGCCTGGTTCTTTGAACTTGAGCTCAACTCGACCATGTTTTCTTGGTTCGAGCTTGACTATACTTGATTAGACTCGATTAGGCTCAGGAGCTACCCGAATTATTTAGCTATTAGCAAGTTCAAACTTGATTCAAGTCGATGCTCCAACTAGGAAAACTCGACTGAAACTCAGAAAAGAATTGAACCAAAGCTTGTCTAGCCTGAGAGCCAAGCAAGAATCTCCCACAAGTAACTTTGACTTGTTTGCACACCTTACATGCAGGGTCGCATTTGGGAAGGCATTTCCGTTGGAGTTCAACGACGGAAGTTTCGCGGATATGATTCACGAGGCAATAGCGATGTTGGGAAGCTTCTCGGCATCGGATTTTTTCCCTCGATTCGGCTGGACTGTGGACAGGCTCACGGGGCTCCATTCGAGGTTGGAGAAGAGCTTTCGCCAGTTGGACAATTTCTATCAGAAGGTGATCCAAGAGCATCGGAACACGAGAAAGAGCCAGGAGGAAGAGGAGGACATTGTCGATTTGCTGCTGAAGATGGAGAGGGATCAGAGTGAGCTCGCAGGGGTTAGGCTCCAGGAAGATAACATCAAGGCCATCGTGATGGTACATCATACAATCCCTACATATTACCTACTGCAGATAATATAGACAATTGAAAAGCAAACTTGAAAGTTCTTTTATATTGCAGGATATAATTAAATGAATACTCCGTCCTCCTTCTCGGATACAAATGCTATCGCCGAAGAAACTCTATGTACATGTCTTTTTTGAGAATCATGACATTCATGGTCACTCTCAGGATATACTCCTAGCTGGAGTGGACACCGGTGCAGTTGCCATGGACTGGACAATGGCCGAACTCGCCAGGAACCCGCGGGCGATGCGAAAAGCTCAAGAGGAGATCCGGAGTTGTGTTGGAAACAAAAAAGGGGTCGTGGAAGACGACCTTCACCGGCTAAAATATCTCAAGTTAGTACTCAAGGAGGCGATGAGGTTACATCCTCCAGGGGTACTACTCATCCCGAGGGAAACAATGGGCCACTTCAAGCTGTTCGGCTACGATATCGACCCGAAGACCCGTGTCCAGGTCAACGTGTGGGCCATCGGGCGGGACCCGGGCCTGTGGGAGGACCCTGAAGAGTTTGTGCCGGAGAGGTTCGAGGACAGTCCGATCGACTACAAGGGGAATCATTTCGAGCTGTTACCATTCGGGGCAGGGAGGAGAGTATGCCCCGGGATTTCGATGGGGATGGCGGCGATCGAGCTAGCACTCGCCAATGTCTTGCACTCCTTCGACTGGGAATTGCCAAAGGGAACGACGGAGGGAGATGTGAGCATGGAGGAAGGGGCTGGCCTGGCCGTATTCAAGAAAGTGCCTCTCACTCTGCTGCCGGTTAAACCATCTTCTAAAACCGATGCATGACAGCATCGTGTTTAAGCAACGACAACAAAAAACCATATTTCACAACATTTTGTACTTAATTATGACCAACCGCGGATGGTCGGGTAATTTAAGGAGACTTCGTGCCTTTTAAGATCCAAACTCCAAATTAACATCGGTGAATAGTGATGTGTAAAATTCAAGGATTGAAAATCCGGGCCCATTTTTTTACCCAATAAAGTAGAAAGGGATGACGTCACAATACCCGCCACGAAATGTATAGCTTCAGTCATAAATACTCGATCGATATATATGTTTAGAGCGCGTTATCACAGCCCCATTTGCGTGCCAGAAATCAGAAAGTCTCTTTCAATGAGGTAATAAGATGTCCAGACCCTTGATTTCTGATATTACTCTTTTTAACCAAACAGACTCATGTTACTTTACTCCACAAAACACTGGCCGACAATCCCTCTGGAGAAAAAATAGTCGTTACATATGTCTCGAGCTTGAGCCGGTTGAATTGAATTGGGTATAAGCATGAAAGTTGAAAGCCGTATTTTACATATTAGAGTCGACAAAGGTTCAGATAGTTTTGCTTGCGCTGTTGTTGACGAGAGAGCTTGTTCCCGACTTTGTTGGATTTCACTCAAATTGGGTCGTTCTTCGTGACTAAGGATTCATGTGTTGAAGCCGATTAAATTTCGTGGTGTGATTTGTTAATTCTTTTATGAGATAGAGAGATCATTTCGTTAGGAATGGTGGTGCAAGATACTATGAAACCTTTTATGGTAGGTCACATCGATCGAAACACGTAAATCCGGTGTTCGATTTATTTTCTTATTATGTTATTTTGATGTTCGATGCTTGTTTATGTGGTAGTAGTTACGAATTCTCAAATATGATCATGCTTCCGTCTCTTATGTTCTGGCAAAAAAGAAAAAATCGCTTACAGAAAATAAAAACATGTTATAAGAGTCTTTTTTTTCCTTCTTTCTGAAAAGTTTGCAGGTGATGGGAGCCGGGGAGGCATATTGTCAAAGAGGACGAGCAGGAGGAGACCATATTCAAATGGTGGGTATGCTTCAACTTCATCGAGTTCTTGGAGAGGCAGTACTACGCAGGATCCGCACCATAAAGGCATAAACATCTGCATCATCGCGGCATGCCTTCCCGTCGTACGATCACCTGACACAACCTTCGCAACCGCGGACCAGTTAGCGGTCGGAAGATAGTCAACCTTCACAACCGCGGTATCCCGTATTTTCCTGTCGGCGCGAAGTATAAACCACACCCCCCAACAGTTTGGCATCTGTGTCACGCTTTTTGCAACAGTAAAGTGACATCTGGGGTTTATCTTCAGGAGCAAAGTAGGCTTTAAAAGTCAAATTATGGATTAAAAAAATGCTTGGCAGATGCTGACTCTCTACTAACTCTCACTGATTTCAAGATGGGAGCCACCAGAAATGATGAATCGTTTTAGCTTTCGTCTCTTGCCAGATTACGTGCCTACTTGTTCTAATCTTGGCTCATCATCACACGCCAAATTACAAAAATATTAATTAAAGTGTCTGTGCTTTCTTCCTCTTTAACGTTGTCCATCTCTCCAAAGCCTGTCTGCATTTTAAGTTTGCTGCAGTGCCGAGACCCGAGAGCTCTCGCAGTCGTCGCAGGTTTTGTTTGTTCTTGCGATCTTTTTGAGTTCTTTTCTTGAGGGTGAAAAGAACACTATTTTCCCTCCTCGGCAACAGATATTACTGAATTTTGGGCCAATACCCATCTAGTTTCCAATATGATCATGCTTCAATCTCTTATGTTCTGGCGGTTTAAAGTTACATTTATTTGTTCTTTTCGAAAGGTTGCAGGGGATGGGAGGCATACTGTCAAAGAGGACGAGCAGGAGGAGACCATATTCAAATGGCGGGTATGCTTGGAATCCATCGAGTTCTTGGAGTGAGTATGGCGGTAATACCATGCAGGATCCGCACCAAACGTGCCTTCATCATCACTGCATGCCTTCTCCGTCGTACAATTATGATACACAACCTTCGCAAGCGCAGACCCGGCAGCGCCGGAAGATAGTGAACACGAAATATTCGAGGATAGCCGATAATTATCGTTCTTTGTATGAGGTAATTAGCTCGGGTCCTTGACAGCATTTAGAGCGATTTCGGGCGTAGATCTCCTCTATCTCTTACTGTGTCTCAATCCATGTCACCTGTGATGGCTCTTCAAAAAATGAAATGTTTGAATCGTTTAGTCTGAAGATGTTTAAACTACATTTTTGGCTTGCTGGAAGATGTTCAAAGACGACTGATACAAAGTTCGAAATTTAGCCTGAAACGATAGCACAATGCTTCAGATCTTTCATATGTTGTCAATGAATATGATCGTGATGATCTAACTAGCTCAGGTAACTACCGCTCTCGCCCAAGCTGGTTTAGAGTCTTCTAATCTCATCGTCGGGATTGATTTCACAAAGAGCAATGAGTGGACAGGTACGCTTTCTTAATGCCTTGGTCCATTTCATAAGTCATGCGATGAACTGTGCGGGAGATTGTTTCGAAAATCAGGCACGAGGTCATTCCATCAGCGAAGCCTGCATGACATCAGCCATGGTCAGAATCCCTACGAGCAAGCGATATCAATCATCGGAAAGACTTTATCCGCATTCGATGAGGATAACCTAATTCCCTGTTTCGGATTCGGAGATGGTACATTAGTTCCTTTTTTTTTTTGGTCGGGACATTAGTTCCTTATGGGGATCAGTTTCTTATGTAAATGAATCCATTGAAGATGAAACTAATGCTGAAAATTCTGCAGCATCAACGCACGACCAGGATGTTTTCAGTTTTTATCCAGACAATAGATTCTGCAACGGATTTGAGGAAGTTTTGATGCGATACAAAGAGGTCGTTCCCTGTCTCCGCCTTGCAGGTGCTGCTTCTGTTTAATTTATCAAATTACGAGGGTTTCTGCTTCTGCAGGATGCTCTGGTGATATGTTTGTCGGTTTTCTTGTAACCGTTGCAGGACCGACATCCTTTGCACCGGTAATTGAGATGGCAATGACGATTGTAGAGCAAAGCGGCGGCCAGTACCATGTCCTGTTAATTATAGCTGATGGGCAGGTAAAATCATGTTCTTCATAGACTAAACAATCAAAGCTAAGTCGTGGCTTCTTCACCAGATCCTGTCATTCTTTCAGGAATGAAAGTTTCCTCCTCTTTTCTGAACTTTTTTCTTTGAATTTTCACAAGTTTTGGTCCTAGGACACAAGATTATCTCCTTATAATGAGAGAACATAGTATGGTGTTGTGATTATCGGTTACTTTGTATCAATTATCTCCTTTTTTTTCCCAAAATGTGGCAACCGTCGCAGGTGACAAGAAGTGTTGATACTCAGTATGGCCAGCTCAGTCCGCAAGAGCAAAAGACAGTTGATGCAATCGTGAGAGCTAGGTATTCCTCCCAAACCACTTCACCCTGCCTTTTCACGTTCTCATTATGACATATGTGAACTCGATTGCAGCGAATACCCTCTATCTATTGTTCTAGTTGGGGTCGGAGACGGGCCATGGGACCTAATGCAGGAGTTCGATGATAACATCCCTGCTCGAGCCTTTGACAATTTCCAGGTACATCAGCCACTGGTCTAACACGATCGATGGCCATAACATTCTGCTACATGCTTAGCAGAGAAACTTCTTTCTTTGGTCTTGCCAGTTTGTCAACTTTACCGGGATCATGTCCAAGAATGTGGATGCATCTAGAAAACAGGCAGAATTCGCTCTCGCGGCCTTAATGGAAGTTCCTTCTCAGTATAAGGCAACTATCGAGCTCGGCATATTAGGGTAACAATTATGCTCTAGGCTCTTGATGATATATGCACTGTTCGGTCTTCTCTTTTACTGTGTTCAAGAGTGAACCTCCACTGAAAATCTCGTTTCCTGAATTGATGGGATAGTCAACAAAAGGGGATTTCCCCAGAGAGAATTCCTCTTCCTCCGCCTGTTCACAGCAGCCGCTCAAGACCTTACCAATCAAGAAATTTTCAGCAAAAGGAAACTCCTTACCGAGACGAAGGCTCCCCAACATTTAGCGGAGCCCCATCATCCGTTTCAGCTTATGACAATCAGGTATGCTGTGTAGAAATTCTTTCTGGATGAGCTAGTTCAAGTAAGCTAACAGAATTATCAGTTTTCTCGGCTCATCAGTCAATCACAAAGCAAGAAACAAATCCTGTATATTTCATGAGATTCATCATCACCGATTGAAAACGGGGTTACTGAATTCTTCCAATTATTCCATTTTACTCTTGTGGATTTGCTCAGGATTGTCCCATATGTATGAGCAATTCAAAGGACATGGCCTTCGGGTGCGGCCACCTGGTATGAAAGTTCATCTTGTTGGTCTCCTTTTTCCACTCTCTCCTCATATGTTTCCATCAATGAGATCCTGAGGAGCAGGATAACACAATCATTTTCAAGCTAATATCCTCTGTTCTTCTTTCATTTGACAGACCTGCTGTGACTGTGGGGAGAATCTGCAGTCATGCCCAATATGCCAGAGCACCATCCAAATCAGAATTAAGCTTTATTGACCAGGCTTTGCCATTTTACATCTACTGTTAATATTACAAGTTGATCTCATCAAACTTTTAAGTTGGAGTAAAGGACTCGTCCTCGCTACTGGCCTCTGATCTGTTTCATGCTGTTACTGAAAAACGTTCTGTAATATTAAAAGGGAAGACAGAGTAATCGCAATATCTGGACCCTCGCGTGCAAAGCAAGTGGACCCCAATAAATTGAACAGCCCAGATGCATTTCAGCAGATGCACCCATTGCATGGAAATGCAATAACCTCGGTATGCAATGCCCAATATAATCGTGCCGAGCAATGAGGAGAGGACTTAACTCAAAATATCCACTGACGCAAAGAGCAGTCAAATGGTGACCAAATATACTAATTCAACCTCATCCTACCAGGATGATACAACAGAATATTAATCCGGACAAGAACCCTGAGTAGTCCTCAACAATATACAATTCTCAAGTAGGATCTCCTGTGAGTGTGAGGCAGTAAAGTCAATTTACTTGAAGTTCATGAATAAAAATTGTTTGCTGCCGTGATTTTGCAGAATATATTGTTGTGATTTCTCCTAAGTTGTCAGTAGTAGTATCCATTTGATTGGTTATATGCATAATTAGATTCGGGCACCATAACACTGGAGAGCAAAGAATCCTGTAGGGCCCTTCCTTCTGGTTCCTTAAGGAATTTGTCGTCTTCTATGTATGACTGAATTTCGGCAATAATTGGCTTCAACTCAGAGTCCCCGCGTGCTTTTAATGCACCCAAATAGTCTTCAGAGATGACATTCAGCATCTTCTTGAACTGACGACGGTATCTTCTAAAAAGGGCGAAGCCCGCCATCTACAATAATAGAAAATATTACAGCAATTAGCGTTAGAAAACAGCCATCCTTTTGGTGAAGAAAAAAGTTCCGAAGTGTTTGCTTCATTGTGCTGTTTTCTAAAACATATTCCATGAGAAAAGCTCTTGAAAGCAGGTTCGCTGTAGAGTACAAAGCAAAACGAGATAGTTTCTTTAGCTATTTCCACTGCATCTTCAGAAATCTGGACAAAGCCCACATGTGAACAGGGGAAAGTACCAAAGATAAAATACCTCACTTTTGACCTAATGACCACTTACATACTTCTATTTCTGCGGTTACCATTCACATGCCATTAAACAAATTCCCACATTAAAAAGACAAATTCCCCTCCTTGCAAACTCATTTAAGCATCTTGCTTAGTTTTGGGTGGTTAAGATTTTAGTTGGTTTCAAGTGTTTTGAGTGGACATGAGAATTTAGGATTTTGAAAAAAAAATGGCATTTTTGTAAGTAGGGATACAAGGATAATTGATGTGAAGATGCAAAGTGGTCTTTAAATGTAGAAGTCGGGTATTTAATCGGTATTTATATGGTATAGAAATCTTAATGGTCATTCAGTTAAAAGTGATGTATGTTTTCAGTGTTTTCCACAAGAACAATTACAGGTAGGAACTGATGGCAGTAGCCTAAATGAGAAAAAAGTCCATTCCTAAATGAGAAGAAAGTCCATTTTTTTTTTCCACATTGCAAAAACTACTTCTTGAATTTACAATCTACCAAAACAAGGAATATGTTTTCTCTCATTGCCATAAGGAAAACGGTATTTACAGCAATTGTCACGAAGTATTCAATTCCAAACGATCAACTTAAAACTTGGAATCTTTTCAACCAACCGCAGAAACATCAAATTCATTTAAGCATCAAGCTACCTGCAAGAAGGCATTCAAGGCAACAGCTGTGTAGACATTGGCAGGAAGTGTGTTTAAGAATCGAGCAAGCCATGCCCATCCTTCTTTGAGGCCATGAGCATTTTGAAAATTCGGAGGTTCAGTCTGCCAAAACAAATGTTATCGATCAGCTTCCTGAAATGGGAGTAGAATGAAGAACTGAAAGGGTCCAACTTATTGAGCGGACAATTGATGAAATTCCAAATTCTCAGCAGGAAAATGATATATGTGATGGCATGGCAAGTTATATGCTTTTCTAAAGCATGTGGTTGGAAACATTAAATGACAGCAGCAAAACTGCTTGAGCCTCGTGCATATTGATGGAGATGAGAACAGAGACATGTAATGATGGAAATGAAGGCAAAACAGAGAGTTCGGGAACTTATAATTCGGTGTACATAAACAGAGACATGTAATGATGGATTTGAAGGCCAAACGGAGAGTTTGGGAAGTAACAATTCAATGTTCATAAACCATGATCGCTGGATCAGAACTTGCAAGTCAGCAGCAGAAGTGGACATCAAGTTGATGAAAAGAAAATCCTTCAAGACATTTGGGGATATGGATCCCATATTTTACTAGTGCTTTACCGTAACTATGTGTTAAATATTTGCAATAGAAGACTTAAGAAGTTTAATGTCTGCTTGGATGAGTTTACCACTGAGCCTGGAAAAATGTGCTGTGAAAATGGGGGAAGAGGAAGATGGACCTTTTTTTTATTCTGTTACTTCAATAACTCCCAGTAACCAATTACAAATACTTTTATCACTCAAAGCAACAACAAATGGAAGTCCAATCCATCACATTTAGCAAGAAATGAATAGCTCTAACCCAAGCCATCAAATCACAAGGTTAGAACTTACTTCATATTACATTTTAGTTCACACTTTTATCATCAGAGAATGTTCATTACTTCAGTTTACTACTCGATGCATCATTATTTAAATGGCACGAATAACTCGAAAAGAAAGAAATACAACAGCAAACCTGCACAAGCGCTCCATAGAGTCTCATGTAAGATTCCAGCCGTTTCAAGTAATCTTTAACATTTTCTAGTTTCCCATTGTCTTCTCGGAATCCAAGAGCTTTGTAGTATGCCTCTTTTGATTCAAATGCAATCTGAACCAGCAGGAATTATTCAAAATTCACATATGCAGTGGGAAAATTTTAACATAGAAGGCTGTTAAATAAGCCCATACCTTTGAGTAGATTATATACTTCGGGACTGTAAATATGCAAGCCATGTGGAACTCCGCAAGAAGAACATCCATTATGTGAGGCATCTGAAAGAAATATGTTTACTTAAAACTATACCGATAAAAGCCATTTCAAATTTTAACATATAAAACGCATCAGATACTAAAGCAAGCCGGCCATCTCAAATTCCAAACATCATCTGCTATAAAGAGAGGAAAGCCAATAGCTAAATGCAAACGTTCTTTTTTCTTTATTAGTAGCTAAATGCAAAATTAACATCTTCCCACACTTGTCATTAGGATAACGCATTGCATACACTTCTAGTAACAGAATTAAATGCAAAACTGAAAAAGAAAAAAAAAAAAAAAAAAACCACACATACACACCGATTGATTGAACAAAATGTGTAAAACAGAACCATGTACAGATTACAAAGTCATAAACCTCACGAAATAATACACACTAATTAGCTATGGAGACTAAAATATCTGTTCATTATGTGGTGAGAACAGAAAAAACATTTACAACAATCAGAATCCTTAGAGGAACTTTAATGATTGGCAAGGACTTAAATCTTGAAAGTTTTTCCACCAAAAATCTTAACTGGATGTTGTAGATAGCATTCATCAGTCATATCAATTTCAGTCTAAGAAATCAGATCAACTATGGACCTACTCAACTCTGCAACCCCGTACATAATCAGTCTATAAATTCTTCTTTCGACCAGTTTGAGGACCACGTAACTTGTTTCAAGCAGATTCCGCGAGTAAAGCAAAAGTACATTTTGCCTTAAAATCTAGTCGAAGAGAACTTGGAGTTCATTCTTAAAAGCTATGAATCATCTGAGACCTGATTGAGAGGATGATATACATCAGTTCTTCTCGACAGACAAGTGGTCCCCAACAAAGACTGTCCACTCAAGTCTACTAGACTCAGCTAGAATAAAAACGACTTTAAAATGGAATTTGAAGCTGGAATGAAGGACTGCCATAAGATATTCAGTATAGCAGAAGTTGCATAAAAAGGGAAACTAGCAAAAATAACTATGCTTATGACACCATTTAGTTACCTTTGATGTAACCATCACAATGACATGGGCACATGCGAATGCAGCATTATCAGGGCTTTCACAATGGGAGACAACCTGCAGCATGCCAAATTTCTTAAGGTTATGGTGGCTGTCTATCTTTTTGAGCAGCATGATCATGAATTAATAGGCAATATGAGCTAGGCAAGACAAGGACCACATTTCATTTTTATTTATTCAAAGCATTGATAATATAGAGGAGAATCATGTCGTTATGTGTGCTGTAAGTGTTTAATTTAGAAATATGCAACTCTGCATAATTGCCGTGCACAAACCAAGTAACTCGTCTTTCAGATAAAAACACAAGACTACTGATTGATAACTCACTCTCTCACTTTGCAATATGCCTTCTTCCTTCGTGTCCATAAGACTTACTGCAATGAACATTGCCTTATTCATCAGGGTACTTTGATATCTTTTGCACTCTCTCTTCGTCAAATTAATATCTTAAAAAAATTTGGTGAACTAGGACGGAAAGAATTAGAAGAGCAAGGGTACAAGAGCTAAACATTGGACACATACCCTATATTTCCGATTCTAGGGAAGCATATCGCAAATGCCATTGCCGTCGCTGGATTTATTAACTCACTATTCTGTAAGGCTGTGTTTGGTCGCCAGGATAAAAGACAGAATAGGATGTCTTATCATATCCTGTGTTTGGTAGCTATCCATGATAGAATAAAGGAGGATATAGAGGGATATAACCCGGATAAAAAAATCCTAGGGGAGAGGGTAGAATAGACCCAGATAGGATTTCTCAAGAGAACAGATACGAGAAGAACCATATTTTTTCCACAACCACCGTCTCTCCTCCATGCCAAGCCGCCTCTCTGCCGAGTCGGGCCACCTCAATGGAGGGGGGGCTGCCTCTCCGGTGGTGGCGACCGTCAAGTGTGGTCGCCTCTAGCGACACTAGGTGGGGTCTCCGGCCGCAAAATCAGGTATCTCCACAATCTCGTTCTTTAATCGATTGTTTGGCATGATGGGAGATCACGTCCCTCGTTCTTTAATTACTTGAACATTTCCAACATTCGAAAAAGGTCTCGACATGTTATGAAGAACTCGATTTTGATTATCAACTTTCAAGGTAACTCTCTTGGATGAGCTACATGAGTATATCTTCGACTTGTGAAAAGAGGTTAAATAATTCGATTGTTCAGCACTTGTTTACTCACTCGACAAGACAACGAGGAAGGCCTACGGGTCATTCGATTCGACTCCAAATCAAGACCCCTAGTTCTACGAGTCTGCTCCGTCGATGTTGTGCCCAAATTCAGATGGCACAAACCTCTGCTCAACAATAACTCACTCATCAAAACTCATCACGAATAATTTCTAAAGCATTATTATGTTTCAGCAAAATAGAGTCGATCTCAGCCACGCCTTAAATCCACAGTTCACCAAACAGTAGATATGATATGACAAAATCCATGGATTTTTATCCCATCATATCCAGTCTTATCCTGACTTGAAATCCGGACGACCAAATACAGCCTAAGAGATATGTGACTAAAATTGGCACACCTTGATGATATTCTACATTAACAAAGTATAATGAGGATCAAACATTATTTTGGAAGTTTTGAGCTTGTAAGTTCTATAATTGTCCTTCCATTAGACGTATACAATTCCAACCTTGGTACCCACTTGGCAGTAAAACTTGTGTTCAGTAATATGTATACATAGAGATGTAAGTGTTAAAGATGCGTGCCATAGCGGGCATATATCGGAACAAGAATCAGGATTTAGGACATTAACATGTTCCCTGGGTAAAAATATGGCATACCTTTCTCGCAAATGCTGCAATGCTAATGGACTGAGGGCAAGCAGGATTACTGAATATCTTTACTAGTTCACTAGCTTTGGATCTGCACAAAATAATAACAGTGATGCAGTTCAAAATATATAGTGAAGCGACATGGGAGAACATGCAATGGAGATGAGTGAACACAAGATTAGCATATGACAGGGGACCATAATAGAGTGTCAAGAAAGAACTAAGGTTGAAAACTTGAACACTGTAGAAACCCAAAAGAGACCCTGCACCCCCTTGCTCTTGCTTCAAGGCCAGTTGACGCTAGCGTCCCATACACCGAGAAATACTAATTGTATCAAGACGTGGCAAATTCAAGGACTCCACTAGATCTTTGTCATATATTATAATATCAAGAACCTCGGGAAATTGGACAAGATCAAGTTGGCATCTGTACTGAGTTATTTGGACCATTCCTTCCTAAAACTTTAACATGAGTAAATGCAATCATCAGTTTGACATCTACCTCCCAGGCACTTAATTGAAGTACTTAGATGTGTACTGTGATTGGATCCACACAAAACGAATAAGAAAACAGAGAAAAGCAAAATAAGATTTACTTAAAATGCGCAAATGAAAAATCTGTGATCATCAATTTACCATTAACATCTACGTGACTACTAGAAACATCTTCCATACCTGACATTGTCCTTTGTCCCCCGTATCTGTCTGATCAACCTAGCTACATGCCTTTCATTGCTGCTGAAATCCTACTTCAAATGCCCAAAAAAAAAAATTAACCCCAACTTCATATGCTTTTTAATCAAATGAACAAAGTATAAGGAAAATCAAACTACAACGAGAAGACACTCTAAGCCTCAACCTTCGGCTTTGAATATCAAACTTGGGAACACTTATATCCTACAATAAGACGTGTACCGCCATATTTATATTGCATTATTGCAGGAGGAACTACAATGTTCCAACGAACATCCAGGAGATACTTCCTTTTCTTTTTGTTTGTGGTTGGATGGATAAGCAAGAGATAACAAGTACTCCTTTGTGGGTGCAACAAATTTAAGAGCTCCTTACATACGCCTGGAGACCTATGAGAAGTACCTTATTCAAGTTTATTTGTATTTCCCGGTTCTGCTCATCAATCTCTTTGAACTTCTGTAGTCTTCCCTGCTCTACAATGAGGGCACTTTTTGCAGCCTTCACCACATCACCTATCATTATATTGGCTAGTCAAGACCAGGGATCAGAATGCAAAGTCCAAGGGGTAGATGAAAAACTGTAGCATAGAGAAATAATATGCATGGTTGAAGTGACTATTTATTAGACCACATTAAATCGACTATAAGACCACAATTCCTCCGAAAATCATAAGTATTAAAATGGATAGATGGTGTTCCCACGTTGATCAAGTATAATAGCAGAAGTATCTGGTTGAATGGTTACTTAATCTGCACTACAGATCAAAATCACTAACCACACCGAGTAAAGGCCATTACGACCCACAAATGAGAGAGGGAGCTGTATTAACAATCAAATACTAGAATGCCTTCAAATTACAAGTTTAAAACTAACAATCTGCAAGTTCACATAGTTTAACAAGAATTGAAAAACATGAGATACGTATAAGCCCAAATTTGATGCTTTAAATGAAAAGTAGATAATATATAATGATAAACCGTGCAGAACAGAGTTCATAATTTTCAGCTAAAAAGGAGTAAAGTGGAAGAAAAATTTTACCGACGAAAGTGAGCTAGAAGGTCAAAATAAAAGTGGAAAATGGAAAATAAATGATTCCAAATCGCAAAAAAGCAGAACGTATTCTAGACTTGACTTAAAATCACAGGCACTAAAATCAGGAACACCGAATGTGGCAGTAATCACGGGAGCAGGTGTACACCTTGTGGTTTTGCTAGTATGTTTTCCAGACTTCAAGGACAAAATCACAGTTCACTTTATAAGGTCATAAGATCCTTGAGAACTTCCCAAAAGAACTCAAGGACCAATGAGTTGTAAAGACTTAAGCAAGAACCATCTAAATATACATTTCACGCACCACAGGGCATGATAGATCATATTGCTAAAAACCAAAGAGCAATTTCCGCAATATAATAAATTGCACATACTAGCTGATTCTGACTTCTTTGTTTGATTTGACTGGATTTTCTCAGACAGAGAACTCGAATTTGCCAGACTTCCATCAGTACGTAGTCCTACTGCTTCCTGTTGGGCCACTGCACGAGCCACTCTCTCTGAGGCTTCAGCAGCCAATTTATCTGCAGCTTCTTTTGCTTTCCTCTCAGCCTCCAAGGCAGCAGCTCTTTCTGCCTCCTCTCTTAACTTAGCCTGTATCAACACAGGAAAATTCCCCCATGGACAAACAGCAATAGTATATAAAACATGTTCTAGAAGAGGATTAGACCGCTAAGATCCAGTAGAGCAGTTGATGCATGGTTTCATATAAAGTATGTCAAAATTTGATGCAAGCTAATTCAAGATCAATGTTTTGGAGCAGAAACATGGGCTCCGGATTACAGACTCAATGTGGCTAAAACAAAACTTTGTAAAAGGCGGGATGACGAACAAAGTAATGGATCAGTCTAGGTGCACTAGTCTCATATTGGATTGGGGATTCTCATCAACAAAACAATTTTTCGTCATTGTAAAAAATCCTAACAAAGTAGAGGAAAAAAGGTCTAGCACCACAGATACTTATGCTGAAAATACTTGCGGGACTTGCAAGTGCTACTACGCTAAGACCTAGTCACACATATCCAACACCAGGAAGGCCTAGGAAACAGACCTCTGCTTCTAATTTGGCTTTTTCTTGGCGAAGCTTTTCTTCATAAAGTGCCTTTTCCTTTCTTCTAGCCTCTTCATAAGCTGCATCACTTTTGATTTTCTTTTCTTCAATCTGTGATTTCAATTCATGATCCCGTTGGATAGCTGTCAAGTGATTATCAAGGGCTTCTGCACTGCAATTGTGGATATGTCATATACTTTAACATACAGTTACAGTCAACATCCAAAAAGCCAATCATCTTCAACATGATAAATGAACAAAGACTGGAGAACAGTTTCAGCAAAATGTAATCAAATGTGGAGAGATAGAAAATCATGAGAACTTACAGTTTGCGTTGATATTGAGTATCGATTTTCTTGTCCATATCTCGTCTTGCATCTCTGTATTTTTCAACTCGGACAAGCGCCAATGTCGACTTTTCACTTCCATTAATCAAATCTGTCTCTAGTGCTGAGATTTGGTTCCTAATCTCATCCTGTTAATCAAGCCAGCTAGTACTTTCAGACATGCGCAGGAAAATGCTAAAAGGAACAGAAAAAAGTGCCTCTTGTCCATGTCAGTAACCATGGCTAACTCTCTTATTAAAACTAGATTACAGGCCCAAAGAGTGAACTGAATACAGCAGGTAATATAACTCAAGGAATTGTGACATATAGCACTGAGAGAGGAAAAACAACATCAAACTGCCATATCACCTTGACTTCAAGCTGATATTCGTGTATGAGCTCAAATAAAGCAGCTTCCTCTGAGTTCCCTTCATCCATCAAGTATGGTTGCACTTCCAGAGCTGACTCATCATCACTCTCATCACTGTCATTGCCAGATAAATTTAGAACCGCTAGAGTATGTCCATAGACAAGATTAAACCAATAAGTACTGCACAACCATACCTCATGTATAGATTACTGAAATTGAATTTTTTCCTGGTCACTAAACTAGCAGTGGTCGCCTCCTCGTCACTGTCATCCAAATCATCTATCTCGTCATCAGATACCCGCATTATAAATGTACTCGGTCTCCCCTTCGCCATCTTCCTATAGGGAAATCCTCCAAATATTAGCGGCGACGAGCAAACATGTTTGAACAATCCTTCTCAACTTATATGAAACCGGATTTCTTGAATAGGACAAACGATGTCCCAAAAGAAGCTGAAATTGCAAAGACAGCCAGAATGATACAAACCGTGACTGGTTCTTGGTAAAAGGCACAGGAATAACCGAAGAAGCATTAAGCTTCTTTTCCAAGGCATCGAGCTCCGACAAAAGACTGTCGAGATTCCAATCGGGATCGGGATCGGCGGCAACCCCATGGACCTTTTGTGGGCACCGAAGCTCTAATTTAAACGCCCCCCTGTACCACACGCACACACAGTACAGCACTCAAACTAAATAACAGAGCATATTGAGTTAAACTTGCCATGCTGAATTCAGCTCGTAATGGACAGACGACGCGATTACAGGGCAAAAGAGATCGACTTCAACTGAACTTACATTAGCCGGAACTCCAAGAGACCACCCCTCCAGATGATGCGAAATGCTCTGAATTTCGAGATCGCGATTGAGGTTTCGTCAAATTCGAGCTCAAACGTCGAGCGTCGCAGCCGCCGATAGGCCAAAAAGGCCGGTGGCTAGCATTCTATTTTCTGAAAAAAGGAGGTACAGAGTGTAAAAAAGTACATCGTTAGGGTTCGAAATTTCGCGTCTTTAATGGCTTCTTCTACGGTCGTCACTCGGTTCCGGTGACGGGCCACCGGCGATTTGCTTCGACGAGAATGTGGATCCGTCGAGCTATTTCTTCGGTGGATAAGACGACGTCGCGGCTTCCCACCGGAACTGGCGACTCTACGCTTGCAAGCAGTGAGAATGGAAGAGAGGGAAAATAACGGGAAAAAGATTATGGAGAAATCATAATAGATACGTAGAATATGTGCTATGGATGATTTTGAATAGGAGAAATACCAAAAAAATATCATAAAATATGTTAACTACCAATATTCAAACTTTGTGTAGAAAAAAACCCTAAAATACCTTCCATCACAGTTCCGTTGAGGGGTGACCAAAAAGAATTGGCCGATTTGATCCGATTTCGGGGGCGCCGCTCCACTTCCTAATTCCACTTTTATCAAACCGATAATTGTCGGTCCGATTCCCTGTTCAAAGGCTGAAATCGCCCACCCGGATCGCCCAGACCGCACCGACAATTTTTTTTAGTTTTAGTTTTATTTCTTAGAAAATTTTGAACAAATCTTTTAAACTCCTAAATTATTAAGGTACTTCTACATATTTAAAATGTGAATATGTGTTTCAAGCACATGCTACCAGTTCCATTGGACCTCTCAAAAACCGGATTGAACCGATCCCTGGTTCTAGAAACTAGGAATCGGCCCCTTCGATCTAGTTCCCGTTTTCAAGGTGGGATCGAACCGGACCCGGAACTTATCACTTCTAGTTCCGTCAACGGCAGAGTTGAAAACCCGACCTATCGACTTGCGTAGACCACGACTGGCAAATGAAACTGATGTAAATCTGAAAAATTCCATCAAAAGGTTTAAACTTAGCCCAATATGTCATCAATAATTCAAACCTTTCCTTGTATCACCAAAATTTCTCAAACTTGTGCAAATCTCACAAACAATTTCTGAAGATTGATTTAGGGTAAATCGAGCACATTAAGGTTTTTCAAGTCCCCTCTCTCTCTCTCTCTCTCTCCTTGCCAAATTCGTGCTTGAGGGAGTAAGATTTTCCCAAGTCGAGGCTTCTTCGATGAATGTTAGGCGAGTGTCTGGTCCTCTGAAGTTCAGGAACCCCTCATTATCAGTACTCATCACTGCTCCTAAATTTGTCCCTATCTTCATCGAGGAAGCTCTGCAAGTATTCTAGGAGAAGGTATATTTGGTCACTGGTATATGTTTTGGGATGCAGGTAACACGAAAAAAAGCAAATCTTGAGGTATTGATGTCACACTGATCATTGGTGGAATTTTCCAAATCCACTTAAACTCCACTTGTCTGGCGTTGTCCCCACAAGCCACAATGTCGGATTTTTAACGGCGTCTTGGGACGAAACTGTGTCAATGAATATTTTTGGATTACTAGTACGAGTTTGGGATATTTTCGGGACACAAAAGAAAGTTTGGGGTATTAGTATCGTAGTAAACATAATTTAAGATTCTTTACAATTTTTTCACTTTTAAATATCTATTTATCTAAAACCAAAACACTCGATATTTTTTATTTTCCAAAATTAACATTCCTTTATCATTTATACACGCTCATTTCTTAAAAAAAAAACCATTTTTTCTCTCTTCCCAGTATTCAACTTCTTAAGTTACTTTCTTTCGTTTGGGGGAGAAGAACACCAGAAGTACCAAAAATTGTGTACGGCACTCACTTTAGTGGCAAAAGTTTCAGTCGAATCACCTAAGCGTCAAATCGAAAAAAAAAACGATCACTTAAGTGTCTCCGGCGAAATTTTCCCATCAAAATTAATACGTGACATTTATAATTTTAATATAAAGTGACATTTAAAAAAAAATAAGTCCACATGGACTTCTACACTTTAAAAAAATTGAAATATATTAAAAATAAGCTAAAAACTGTTTTTTTAAAATACAATTTTTTTTTAAAAGCTAAAAACTTTGAAAAAAAGCTAGATTTTTTATTAAAAAAACAACGGAGGGTTTTTTAAAAAAATTGAGATTATTTTTAGGTTTTTTTGTTAAATTTTAAATCTTATTTTTCAATTTAATTTAAAAAATTTAGTTAACTTTACTTTTCTAAATATAATTTACATAAAAGTTGTATTAAAAATCGGATTTGAACCAAAACAACATCATCTTAACCACGTCATTACCACGTAGGAAAGAGAAAATATTAAAAAATCGTCAGCATTTTTCGTTAGTCCAAATGGATGGAGTTAATACAAGGATTCGATTGCACCAATTTGACAAGTTTTAGGACTTAATTATATTTTTTGTAAGTTTTTGGACTCAATTCCACTTTTGTAATAAGTTTTATGACTTCTATTACACACGTACTTTTTTTTAGAATTTTTAGCTTTTTATATTTTTTTTAAAATTAATTAAGTTTGTATTTTTTATTTTTCAATATTATTTTCAATTTTTAGCTTTTTTTTTATTGCGGACTAGACCTTCGGCGAGCCACGTCAGCTTCAAATATTAATAAAAAAAGGTCACGTCGGGTTTTCGGTAAAGCATATGGAAGTTGGCATTGAAACGATTGTTTTTGAAAAAAATTGGTATTTAAGTGATCCGGATGAAATTTTTGGCACCAAAATGAACACCGTACATAACTTTTGGCACTTATAATGTTCTTCTCTCCTTTCATTTGTGTCCATCGATGATACATACATACTCATTTTCCTTCTACGCATAATAATCCAATCATGCGTATGCAAACAACACGTGTTTCGTGTCCAATAGAAAAGTGGGAGTGCATATACCCTATTATTTGGAAAGAAAAAAAAAAGGTAAAAAGTTTTAGAGCCTGCATGGGAACGCTTCTACT
Organism: Lenwebbia sp. NSW1173648; assembly: GCA_029784005.1. NCBI lineage: Eukaryota > Viridiplantae > Streptophyta > Magnoliopsida > Myrtales > Myrtaceae > Lenwebbia > Lenwebbia sp. NSW1173648. The sequence continues at coordinate 9,112,058 of JARCGZ010000011.1, forward strand.
CTAGAAATCAACTTGTTACCTTTTTTATTTAGCAGAAGCTAATTTTTCTACTTCTGGAGAGAAGTAAATTTTTATTTTTTTACTTCTTCAAGTGGCCCTAAAGGTAGAAAAATAAAGTTACGTAACCAAATGGATTTCTACTCTACAAGTTGGGTTACCAAACTGATTTTTGCTCCAGAAGCACTTTTGGAGCAAAGATTCTACTCCAGAAATGTTGTCATGCGCGCCTTAGAAACCAGACTCATTATTAAGGGTGCTTTCTTTTCCCGAAAAATAGGCGATTTAGAAAACATTTTTCGAAAAATGATTACTTCTATCATTTAGAAAAATTATAGTCAACAGAAAATATTTTCATCATCGATAACAATCTATGCCTAACTATTTTCGTAAGCAATGAAAGAATTTTCCACTCATTTATTTTTGTAAGCAATATAAATGATTATTTTTTGGAAAATATTTTTCAAATCACTCATTTTCCGCAAAACGAAAGCACCCTAAGGCTCCATTTGTCTAGTGAAAATGAATTATTTGAAAAATATTTTCCTAAAAATGATTGCTTATACCACTTAAACTAATTAGTCAATGAAAATATTTTCACTATCGACAACAATCCATCTATGAACATATTTTACGTTCATTCGTTCACGTAATCCAAATAAGGACCCGAAGTACCCTCATTTGAAGTGCACCTTGTTTCAAATAAGGGCATGGAGTGCCCTCTATGTTTCAAAAAAGGACTTAAAGTGAGTATTGTTTCAAAGAATGGCCTGAAATGTCAATATCAATCTCAAAGAATGGCCTAACTTACTAGAAAATAAGGAAGAAGAAGAAGACACAGGCGGGAGACCTATGGCCGCTACCCCACCGCCGATGGGGCGTCAGGCATTGCTGGTGCCTCGACGAGAGCCGGCGACCCCGCCGACCAAAGGCGAGGGCCAGAACCGGGCGAGGGTGGGCGTTCCTCACCTAGGTCCAGGGGAGGGCCGCGGCCCTCGGCCAGACCTTGGCGAGGGTCGCCGGCCCCCACCCTGGTCCTAGCGAGGGTCGCCGACATCTCCGAGCAGTTCTCGGACACGGCGGGGTCAATCATTTCGATCCATGTCGACTCCGACATCATGTCGTTGGACTGAAGGCAGCCGTTGGAGACGGAGGCCGAGGTCAAGGAAGACGGGAAGCTCCACGTGATGGTGAGGAGGTCCAATGCTTCGAGGTCATACATCTTCTCAAGGAGGTCACAGGAACTATCCTCGACCACCCCTAGGCCCTCGGCTCTGGTCGATGGGGTGGGGCGGCGGCCAAAGGCGCCTGTGTGTTCTTCTTCCCTCTCGATGCTGCGTGTTCTTCTCCTTCTTATTTTTCTTTTTTTAGTTTTTAATTTAATTTTACTAAAAATTAAGTTTAAATTGTATTTTTACAAAAATGACATTGATCGGCCGGAATATATAGCCAGCCGGAGAGGTCAGCCCTCATCTGAAACAACTATAACCACTTCATGCCCTTATTTGAAATAATGAGGGCACTTCATGCCCTTATTTGAAACAATGATGGCATTCCGTACCCTTATTTAAAACAAGACCCACTTCGGGCCCATATTTGAGAAAATGATATATTTTTAGAAAATATTTTTCAAATCGTTTATTTTCTACCAAAAACATGGAGCCTCGGTCGGTTCAAAAATGAAAAAGAAAAGGAAAAGGAAACAAAGCAAAACAAAACCTGCTTGGAAGCAAATAAATACGGCGTGCATTGCCTTTTAAGTCAGCAAAAGTCCCTAAAAAAGGCTCAAAGCATGGACATTCATACACATCCATGCCTTGCCGTGTATCCAAGGACAGCTATAAATAATTCATGACTTAATCATGCGTGTGGCAAAGTGGCGCCTCCCACAATTTTTCCACTTCGGAGTCTTGGAGGTTTGTGACTTTGTTAGTACTTAGATGCTTCATCTATGGTTTTGATGAGTTTTTGTGTTTAGGTAAGGTGTCAAATGTCAAGCAAAGACACTTTCTTTGGTTGGGCAAGGCAAGAAAACCTAGTCGGAACTTTCGGAACTTTATAAGCGAGAGATTTGTCATCAAAATACAAATGAAAACTATATTTAACGCTTCCTTCTTGAATCACAATCTTCCTACAAAGGGAAGCACGGATCAATAGTATAAGGAGTTAATACCACCAAATACTCTAAACCATGTCCACGGTAACATTAATGCTCCAAAAAAATTGTAATGTCATTAGAAAACCTGAAAACTATATGCATTGTGATATTAAAACCCAAAACTTTTTGTTGTGTCACTAAAAATTCTAAACTCGTAACATTGTGACAAATATAACCCATCACGATTTCGTTAAAGACGACTGTTAAAAAATCATTACTTGACGACATACTTGGATAATGGTACAAATCCAAATCGTAAGACTTAGTGACTAAATGAAGGTTTTATAGATTTGGTCATCAAATGAGAATCTTCTCCAAATTGTCCGGTGATGACTAGGCTACAATGGACCTATTTGGTTCAGCTCTTCCAAGGATTTTGAGCCTCTAAAGCCCCTTGGAAAAAATATGAGCTGTTTGGCAAGTGTTTTTGGGACTCCATTAGCCAAAATGCTAACATTGGAAAAGGTGAAAGCCCAAGTAGGACCAAAATCACAAATCTTCATCTTGCAATCTGCAATAGCAAGTTTGTATTTTTATTAGCATTCTCTCTGTTAGTTTCGATAGAGAACAGTCATTGTTCTTCTTCTTTTTTCAATTTTGAAACAAATTTAAATTAAAAAATTCCATTCGGTCAAATCGAAGGGCTTTTCAAAATATATTTAGCAAATAGCCTTGCATTTATCTAAATCACTTCTCAATTACAGTTTTTTCTAAAGCCCCTTTAGACTTAAGGTCTTTGAATTTGGCACTTTCCCCAAACGCGGAACCAAACCTACCCTATGTCCATTTCGCACTCTCGAGTAACAAAATGGCCGAGTCTTCCTTCCCGTATAAAAATCAATCATTGGAGTCTCCTTCGTCTCTCCCGCACCGCATTCACTCCACCAGAAATTCATCATGGTGGTGGGAAGAAGAAGAAGAAACATCACCCTCTCCAGTCTCCTCACGCTACTGATTTCCCTATCCTCCACCTCCTCCTCCGCGGCCCTGCCGCTGTCCACCAGCTCGCGGTGGATCGTGGACGAGACGGGGCAGCGCGTGAAGCTAGCGTGCGCCAACTGGGTGTCCCACCTGGAGGCGGTGGTGGCGGAGGGGCTGAGCAGGCAGCCCCTCGGCGCCATCTCCGCCCGGATCGCGTCCCTGGGGTTCAACTGCGTCCGCCTGACGTGGCCGCTCTTCCTGGCCACCAACGACTCCCTGGCCTCGCTCACGGTGCGGCAGTCGTTCCAGCGCCTCGGCCTCGCGGATTCCATCTCCGGGATACAGGCCAACAACCCGGAGATTATCGATCTCTCGCTGATCGAAGCTTATCGGGTAATACCTCTCTGGGAACTCAGAAACTTCGAAGCATCTTCGTTTGCGTCACGTCGAACCATGTGTCCTGGGATTGAAACGACAAGTGTAGCGGAATCGATGAAAACGAAGAAACAGAGAATTTTTTTTTTTTTTTGGTCGGAAGAAACGGAGATTTGGGTGATGAGAAAGATTGCTTTTTCGTTTTCTTTACTGGGTCATGATCAGCGATATCGGTGGTTGATTATGGGATGGGATATATCACGAAGAACTCTAAATTAATACACTCAATTATAAATTTATTTCAAATTAAATTTTTACCATCAAATATCTCAAATTGATACATATTTACATCCCTTAAAATTTTACTGCTGAGTTAGATGACACGTGACAAATGTATTACTTTTGGATTTTTACGCTCTATTTATCACAGATATATCAATTTAGAATTTTTGGTGATCAAAAAATTAATTTAGAGTAAATTTATCGCACGTGTATCAGTTGAGATTTTTGGATATCAAAAAATTAGTTTGGAGTAGATTTGGCACGTATTTATTAATTTGGGATTTTTTGTGGTCAAAAACTTAATTTATGGTTAATTTGTACAGGTGTACGAGTTGAGATTTCTCGTGATATTAAATTTTCGAGAAAACCGGCCGATGACTATTTTTCTCGCATAAATAAACAGTGAAATGCAAAAATGTACCAAACAAGATGCGACCGAGGAGAAACATCCGACCTTGTGTCATGTGCTCGAGGAGATTCTTATCCAAAATGAGTCCGATTTGTCTGACGATAATCACAGAACAACTACACCTACTAAACGTTGACGAAGTGAGCAGGTGGGGATGATGTTTTTGCTTGCAGGCGGTGGTTTCGAGCCTCGGAGACAACGACGTGATGGTGATCCTCGACAACCATGTAAGCAACCCGAGGTGGTGCTGCGGTTACAACGACGGGAACGGCTTCTTCGGGGACCAATACTTCGGTCCCGACCTCTGGATCGACGGCCTTACCCGAATGGCGACGCTCTTTAACGGGGTCGGAAATGTCGTCGGCATGAGCTTGAGGAACGAGCTCCGGGGACCTAGGCAGAATGTCAAGGATTGGTACAAGTAAGAGCCTTCACTCACAAATTAATTTTAATCCGTCTTAAATCGCAACAAATCGATGGTCGCCACAAAAGAAAGAAAAATCTCTAGGAAATAACTACACTTTTATGCAATTTTCTTCAACTCCCTCTCTCAAGTTTGATCACATTCTTCTTTCGCAATTCTTAATGTATTTCCAATCAGGTCTAAATCGTACATACTTTTAGGAAATGATTCTCATGTGCAGATTGATTAGCGTATTGGGTACTTCAATGACATTTTAGTATCGGATGGTCCATCGAGATGTTTACTTCCTTTATTGATAGGAGATCGAACTCAATCAAGTTTTTATCACAAGAATAACAGTGTAACATTCAGGTCTTGCCCTTTTTCTTACCCAAAAGAAAATCTATTTTTTCTTTCTCATATATCCTTAATTACTAATTTTACAAATATTAGATCCATGGACAAATAAGTAAATTAATAATTCTACTTTGTCTATTACACGTTCAAAGGTTGAGATTCAAAACTTTTTTGTCCTACTAAACTCTTCCTAAAAATTATTCAAACCTTGAAATAGTATTTTATCTTTTCAAGTGCATTTACACAACTTCTTTGTTATACTTTACTTTCCCAAATAATATATAATGAAATATTTCGTAATAAAGTGATTTTGATTAGTTTTTCAAATATCAGTTTCTTATATCCACGTGATGGGGCCTTAAGTGCTCTCATTTTCTAATATAACGGCCTAAAGTGGACATGTTTCAAACAATGACATAAAGTGCGTATGTTCAAAGGGCGTTTTCGTCCTTTACTTTTTTAAGTTTTTTTTCCTTTTTCCTTCTTCTGATTTCCATTTCCATTTCCATTTCCATTTCCATTTCCATTTCTTTTTCTTTTTCTTTTTCTTTTTCCGGCCATCGCCGACCTCAGGCGAGCGAGGGTCACCCTCGCCGGATCTAGCGAGGGTCACCCTCGCCCGGCTAGGATCTCCTTATTGGCGTCGGGATCAAGAGCGGGGAGCAGCGCGAACTCAAACTCGTCGACGATGTCCTAATCATCGAGGCGGTCGTCGAGAGTGACGATCCCAGGCCCGAACTCGGCCCATAGCCGAATCTCTGCTGAGTCAGACTCGTACCTCTACTCGCGCGACGACGAACGTGAGGCCGAGGAGAAGGAGGGGCGACATGAGACGAGGCATTGCGAAGAAGAAGATGATGGGAGACCGAGAGGTGGCGTGCACCTCCCTGCTCTCAATTGGGCACGGGATCATCGCTATCAAGGGTGACCCTCGCCCAACGGCAACGAGGGCAGCCCTCTCCTAAGGGGCGATGGCTGTGGAAGAGGGACGGGAAAAAGAAAAGGAAATAGAAAAACAATAAAAGGAAAAAAAAAAAAAAAAAAAAAGTAAATTACGAAAATGCCCTTCAAACAAGCTTTCTTTAAAATAATAAGAGTACTTTAGGTCCTTATTTGAATATATATATATATATATATATATATATATATATATATATATATATATATATATATATTTCATGTCATTATTTGGAATTTTTCCTTGTATTTGACAAAAAAAAATAAAAATAAACATACGGATAATATATTTTTTTATAATTATTAAAGTTCGAAAATGCTTATTTTTTAATTGTCGAATTTAGGAGCGAAATTGCTCATCTCTCCCGCCCTCCCCACCCCCTCTCCCTCTCCTGCCCGCCCGTCTTTCCGGCGTCTGCCACCGTCGCCGCCTTCACCACCATACCCGACCTTGCAGGTACATGCAGAGAGGAGCGGAGGCCGTCCACGCATCGAATCCGGACGTGCTCGTCATCCTCTCCGGCCTTAGCTACGACAAGGACCTCTCCTTCCTCAACCTCGACCGCCCCGTCAACCTCTCCTTCTCCGGCAAGCTCGTCTTCGAGCTCCACTGGTACGCCTTCACCGACGGCTCCGCCTGGGCTTCCGGCAACCCCAACCGCGTGTGCGGCCAGGTCGTCGGCAACCTCAAGAGGCTCTCCTTCTTCCTCCTCCAGCGGTGGCCTCTCTTCGTCAGCGAGTTCGGCGTCGACCAGAGAGGCACGAACGTGAACGACAACAGGTACCTGAATTGCTTCGCCGGGGTCGCCGCCGATCTGGACTTTGACTGGGCGATGTGGACGCTTGTCGGGAGTTATGACCTGAGGGAAGGAGTGGTGGGGATGAACGAGTGTTACGGGGCTTTGGATGGGAATTGGGGCGAGGTCAGGAATTCGAGCTTGTTTCAGAGATTCCGAGCTCTTCAAGCGCCTTTCAAAGGTATTCTCGTGGATAATACATAATAGCGTGCTTTCTCTGTTTGTATGTGCACAGTTGCTGGGAAAATAGCTTAGGAAATCTGCGTTTTAATCGAAAAGAAACGTAACGGGAGCGTCATATGTTAAGATATAACTATGAATCTTGTCATCGTCAATGTCAATTCGAATGTTTCTCCTGTAAGCACGGTTACTTGTGTAAGAACATCCGATGGATCTAATCTGTAGTCCTTCGTTGTCACTAAGTTTCATCCCGATTATGTGTCTGGTCCGAGCGTCTAGGTTGATATGCATTTGGAGGATTACTCAGATATGGCATACATGTTGTGGATTTGATCGATTACGTGACGTCGTTTCCTGTGCATATGTATGCCAATTTACTAACAGACCCTGAATTTCATCACAAGTGAGAAAAGGGCTAGTGATATTGTGTGCTCCGTGCAGGGCCAGGGCTATCGGAAACCACTCCACATAAGGTGATTTTCCATCCGGCGACGGGTCTCTGCGTTTTGAGGAAGTCTCTGCTTGAGCCGTTGAAGTTGGGTCCCTGCACAGAGTCAGAAGCCTGGAAATATACACCTCAGAAGATTCTGTCCCTGAAGGCGACGTACTTCTGCATACAAGCAGTCGAGGTGGGAAAGCCGGCAAAACTCGGTATAGCATGCGCCGGCCCTAACTCAAAATGGGATATTGTTTCAGAGTCGAAGATGCATCTCTCATCTAATACCAGCAATGGTGCCAGCGTGTGCTTAGATGTGGACTCCCATAACACCATTGTCACAAGTTCCTGCAAGTGCTTCAGTACAGATAACGCATGCGACCCTTCTAGCCAGTGGTTCAAACTTGTTGAGAGTACGAGGAGTTTAAGCGCCACGAGAACCTTCGATTTGGTCAATTCGATCTTGGACTTACCTAGGAAAGGCCTAGTGAGTTTTCTGAGCTTTTGAAGAAATCATAACCTGCCGAAGTCATGAATGGTTTGGTTCAAGTTGTCAACAGACTACGCGTCGGATTAAAGTGACCGTGCATGTAAATTGTAAGGCAGAAGAAAGAATTCATTAAAGAGGTATCCACTATCCAGAGATGCCATGACCTTTAACTTGGGGACGTTGGAATTTATTCTTTTCTTGTGTTCGTCTAGTGTACAGCACGAGGATCAATAAAGGAGGACATTCATTTTGTGTCTACTTCCTAAACACAGACATTTCATATGGCAGTTGTGTATTCCTGATGCCAGAATGTACTTCAAGCATGCTCTCTGTTAACAGAATTTAAAGGGTTGAATCCTTGAATCCAAATACAGCTTCAGCTCCACAAAAGGAAAGATTCCCCATTTCTTATACGCTCCTCGAGATTAACAAATTAAAGATACAGGTTTTATTCCAGCCAAAAAGATAAAGATACAGTTCAAGCATTGTCTCCTTGGGTGAGCTACAAGAAAGTGCAGAACAGACCACTTTGGATGGAATAACTCAAGAACATCTTCCTTTTCTTTGTCTTCACTTTATAAAAGCCAGGGCTATTCCGTCATCTTGCAGTTCAAAGAGGAAAGATGTGTTTGATTTGGAAGTTGAATCATGTCAAAACAAGCCTACCTTGATGTAAAGCACCGGAAACTTCTGCTAGAGACTATAAGAACGAGCATTTTGACCAGAAAGCTTCTGACTTTTTGGATTAAACTACATAGCCCTGCCCATTACAGTACATTAATAGAATGTCTCACTCTTCACCTATAATTTGAGTCTCTTACGCCATGAGCCGGTTGGGAATTGATCAGTTCCTACCAACTTCGGGTTTATCCTTGGAAGAAGATATGCTGGTCAGGAGGCTGCTGCTTGCCCATGATCCAGATGGCCGACATCTTGACTCTGAGCTACTACTTCAAGCAATAGAGGATGCGATGTGTTGTGCCACTTCTTTGGAAATAGCGGTGAGCAATATCGTTACCTGGCCATTACTTGCTGTATTCAGTGAAACCATCATATGTTGAATCAACCATATTAGCATGTTAGTGGATTCTTATTTGATAGAAGGGACGAAATTTGTAACTTCATGATGTAGAGTCGTAGACTTCTTTCCTCAGGGACAGAGGACATATGAATTACCGGCTGCAAAAGAACTTGCGATGAAGCAGACATAACATTAATTTGTGTTGTGTTCTCACGAATTACCAGGACTACTTCTTCCTTGTTATAGCTTTCTATATCTGTTCTACAGTGTGATATCAAGAGAGAAGACGATATCAGGCAAGCTGGAGTTGTTGGGTTACAAGAACCACTTGGAGTCATCATCCACAGAATTTCATCTGAGGCTCTCTCTCTCTCTCTCTCTCTCTCTCTCTCTCTCTCTCTGTGCAATTCACAAGCATAGACACTCATATCAGGTGCTTTGCTATGCCTGCAGATGCTTTGCCTGTGCTCCAGTCGAAAAAATATGTATGCAAGGACACTGTGTGTATTCGATCTGCTGTGTTATTATGCCTGGGATGCAAAAGTGGTTTTGGTGCTGGCAGCTGTCAGTATGAGCTATGCTGAACTTTGCCTCGTGATTCAACTCTCACCTTGTAACCCATTGGCAAAATCAGTCGCAATCCTCAAGCAGCTACAACCAAACTCAAAGGCGTTCAAGCCTCGACTTAAAGCTCTAAGCTCTTTGATTATGAAGATGTTGGATATGGTGAAATGCATCTTTAAGTTTACGAACCTTTCAATTTCACATCTAAACCCAGATAAAGAGGCCATCGAGACTATCAAGTCCAATATTTGTTTAACAGCCTTTTGGATCGTCAGAAGCTCCTTGACAAGCTATTCTCACATGAACGATTTGATGACCATAAAGCCAGGGAAAGTGCATGCTCTTTCCTCCAACAACCTCTACTGGTTTTAAGAATTTCAAAATCCAATTCAGGATTCTGCTATATACTGTTATAAGATAAGAGTCCATAAGTCTAGTTTATGGGGTTGTGCTTATTCATGAATGAGGGCAGCTAGATTAGTATGGCAAGTAGCACTCTAGATAACATTCAAGTGTAGGATAACTTGCAAATATGACGAAGCATGCGTGTTTTTATGCTCTAAAATGACGCGTGAAATCATATTTCAGGTGTATGAACTCATCAGCAATTGCAATATGGGAGCTTTCAAGTTTGGCCTATACATTGACCAACATATACAGTCGCCTCAAGAGGCTTGTGGATGGGTTGATTCACCGACTAGGTAGTTTTTGTAGACTCGCAGAGTGGTTATACAGAACTACCTAAATACTTTTGGGCAGCAAATAATACCACAGATGTTTCTCTGTATAGTATACAGGCGCTTTCACGTATATACTTACGTATGTGATTAGTCTAAGCACATTAGAACAAGGGTGTCTATGCAAGTTAGAACAATACCCTTTAAGCCTCTCCCTAAACTTGCAGAGGAAAAGGTGGAACAGAAGCTGGTCAGTCTCTTTCAGGAGACTCATAGAGACAATCAAGAGGTGCTTACCACGTTGTTTTCATTGAAGGATAAATTTCCTCTGAAGGAAAAATATTCACAAGCAAAGGTATTAACCTTCTTGCTTTTGCAACTTAATACAAATCCAAACAGAATTGTCATTCTCTTTGACCTCCTCATAACTTAATGAAATCTACCCTCATTTGTTTTATTGGCAGGTTGGAATTTCAGAACTTACTGGCAAGGTGGTTATGTTTCTGATCTCCAAACCAGAGTTCCCATCACCAGAGGAATGGCTCTTGCTAGTTCACCAAGCAAATAATCTCCCTCAGAACAAGACTTTAGAAGGAGACTACGACATTGTGTGGGTACCCATTTCAAGTTCCTGTACATGGACAGATTCTGAAGATAGAAGCTTTGATTATTTATCTAACTGCATGCCGTGGTATTCGCTTCGGCGGCCACACTTGCTTAGCCCGGCAATGGTGAATTTTATAAAGCAGTCATGGAACTATAAAGAGGAGCCTATAATGGTAGTGATGGACGTTGACGGGGCAATAACAAATTTAAATGCTATTGATATGTTGAGGATCTGGGGTGTCAAGGCATATCCATTTTCATCTTCTAGAGAAGAAGCGCTTTGGGAGGCAGAGAATTGGGGACTACACCTAATGCTTGATGGAATTGATCAGCTTTTGACCTATTGGGTAGGTGATAATCCTAACACTCTCCTCATTATGTCCGATACCCATTGCTTCTTGTAGAGTTCATGTCTATCCCTGTCTAAATAGACAGAAAACTGCTACTAAGACAACATTCGTTTCAGATCGAGCAAGGTAAAAATGTTTGCATTTATGGGAGCGACGACCTGGGATGGATCAAGGAATTTCACTCCAAGATGGAGATCATAAGTGAAGGTGTGCAACTCGAGCTTGTTTACGTGGGCAAGAGGAGCCACCATGTTCAAATGATGTACATACAAGCCAACATCCAACGACACCTCTCCCCGACGAGAATCCGATTCTTCTGGCTTCGGTTGGACAGCATGAGAAAGTCGAAGCTCCGACTAGGAAAGACGGTCAACACTGATCAAACATTGCAAGGGGTCTCAGCACTGCTTGATTTTGATGAGAAGGACAAGGGCTGGGCGATCTTCGGAAAAGGGTCGTCTGCAGACACGATAAGGCTCCAAGGAAACAGACTCCTGGAGTGCCTGGATAAGTTTCCAGAATGGGGCCAGAATGTGGGGAAGTGGGGACTCATGAATGCCATTAGAATGGCTCTTGAGCCGGCTGTTCTCGATGGTCCATGCAGCCACACAGATACCATTCCCTTTGAGGAAGGGTTGGCAGAGAAGATTCTGTTCTGTGTTAAGTGCAAGCGCCCCATGAAAAGTTTCCTAGTGTATGAATGACAGAGTGCAAAACATCCTGCTCTTATGTTTGAGGTGAAACGACTATATAGTTCAGATGTCACCAATCATCTGCGCAAGGAGTTACCTAGCAGTTGAACAGCTATGTTTTCTTATATGACTTTTGAGTTTCTTTTGCTGTTCCTCCTACCTCAATCACTCTTCTATCTTTCCCTCCCTAATTTGTGAATCCTTTTGGGAAATAAAAAACTGGACTAAATTCTAGAAAGATTTCTTAAAAAATGGCCCTAATTCCCTTAAAAAGCGCACACAATTTTAGCACAAGCTTTTTCCTTGTCTAGTAAAATTTTTACCAATTTTCAATCGATACCCAAATCTAGCCCTCGTTAAGTTTCCTCCAATGATGCCACTGAGATTCGGCGCATCATCCAAAAATGTACTCGGTGACGGTTTTAGTGAAACTTCTCATGTGGGGAGATGGCGACAGTGGCGTCCTTGTGTATGTTGTTGCTCTGTTCTTTAAGATCTTGGTGAGATTCCAACAAGAAGTTGGAATTCAGACAAAGAATACTCAATTCATAGGGAAGAAATCCTTCAATGGCATGAAATTATGGCAAAGAACTTGAAGAATACATATTCCAAAGAACTTTCCTCAATGGTCATCCCCAAAGATCACGTAAGAATTAGAAATCCACAACAGAGCACTGAGCAATAACCCTGCTCATGTTAAAACCAACCCCATGATCAGGCTTCACGGTTCAGACATTAAGCCACCTAGCTGTCATCAACCAGGCGGCAGAGTTCAAGGAAGAAGCAGATTACTCAAGATGCGGACAGTCGACGTCTGACAAATTAGCAAAGTTTAAGCATTTTAGTGTGCTGCGACGAAGTCTAGATCACCACTGGAACAACATACTTACAGTTCTGCGTCCTCATGATGTGAGAGACATAGAACAGTCAACTCTTTTGGTGTTCTTGTTCATGAATGTTTGCTGGATTCGATGAACTTGTCGGTTTTGCTATGTAAAACATGGGTGAGAGGTTCTTATCATCTTTGATTAATTTCTAATAGCAACGTGCACAAGCAAGACAATATGGTTACTATCGCAGACGGCTTGAGCATCTAATGCTGGTACCGGTTTAAGTTAAACAAAGATTCGCCAACATAAGTTCTTCGTTAAGTACAATATCGATCCTGCAGACATAGGGTGTTCAATACCTGGCCAAAATTACAATCTAACAAGAAAACCAGGATGAGTAACTCCTCATTAAGGTTGGCTTTGATTTGGAAGTTTGAGGAGCAAGGGTTCCAGACATGAAGATAATGTTTGACACTTTGGTCAGGTAAGTGATGCAAAGACTGGTTATTCACAAGTACATAGAAGTTTCCGAGTTCGACCGACAGAACAGAATGAATTATGGATTTCCGAGTTGTCATGTGAAAGAATGTATCGCGTGAATACACCGATAAAAAGCGAAAGCTAAATTTCATAAATCTGGTATCTTTTCTCTGCCTGTTCACTATCGGGTCAAAAGTTCAAAGGCAATTGCCCCTTTCAGGACCCACATGGCCAAAATTCTTATCCTAAACTTGAGCCAGTGCCAAGTAGTTTTACCCCTTCAGAAGCAAGGTAGCCTAGGAAATAACCTTTATTCCTTGGCTGAATTGCACTATAAAAGTTCAAGGGTCATACCAGACATAAGCAAGCTGAACCGGAAAACATAACTGCCATTGCCCTCTGCTCTCCCGAAAAAGAACCGCCTCTTAACAGCCATGGCGCTCATGTCAAAAATGCCGCAGCGCCGCGCCCAGCGCCTCATGTTCTCATCCTCTGACGACAACGCAATGTTGAAGCAAATTCAGTCCACTCACGCCCCAGATGGACGGGAGGTCGAGGTCAGGCATCTCCTTCGCGTCATTGAGGAGATCTTCCAGCATGCCAAGCCCATCATCCAAGCCCCTGGGGCAAATCACGTATGTCGTTCTATCTCTTTATGAGCTTCAGGCTGACATGATTTTCATGATTTATAGCTGATTTAAACTAATGACCGATAAGCAGGCAGCTCAACCGCGACTGGACATACTAGACGACGGAGACCTCCGAGAGATGCTCGAACTCTTGTCATACACCATACAGAAAATCTCCTGTGAGGTCTGTCTAAGTGTGCGCTTTAACTATCTCGAACTCCTTCCGCTTCGTGCTATACTAAAACCAACTTTCATGATTGCCTCATTCTGGCCAGCCTAATGTGCCAAATGTGCTGATATATGAAATCGAAACTTTCTTTGCACAACAGATGGCCTGCAAGTGTATTGGCGGTGGCGATGCTCACGGAACGACTGTCAACATATTCAACATTCTCACAAACTACACGTGGGATGCGAAGGTGGTGCTCGCCCTGGCGGCTTTCTCCATGAACTACGGTGAGTTTTGGATGCTGGCCCAGCTCTGTCCTACCAATTACCTCGCCAAAGCGGTCGCTACCCTCAAACAATTACCCGAGACACTAGAGTACATGGATACTTTAAAGCCAAGGTTCGAAGCGCTTAACGGCCTCATCACAGCTATGGTGGATTTGACCAAGTGCATCATCGAGTTCAAGCAGCTCCCGCCTCAATACATTAGCCCCGATGCGCCAGAACTTCTAACCGCTACCACTCATATTCCTACGGCAGCTTACTGGATCATCCGGAGTACCGTGGCCTGCGGTACACAAATTACCAACCTCATCGGCATGGCCCACGAGTATGTTCTATGCTTGTTGCAAGCTCGCTCCTCATTTTCTCTTTTGCAAAAACAACTTTACAATTTGATGACAGAATATAAACATGAACCATTTTCCCGCGAGTACTAGCCGCGATCTGCATACAAGACTTTATAATCACAAGTTTTACTCGTCTTAGGTACACAACATCCACAGCAGAAGCTTGGGAACTTTCGAGTTTGGCCCATAAAATCAACACCATCTACACTCATCTCACGAAGCAACTCGATCTTTGCGATCAGCTCATCCGTAAGCCCTGTCGATTTTTCCCAACTCGAGATTAGACATTGGACAACACACCGAACACGCTCTTTCTTTTTACTTCTGGAAATGACATTGATCCAATGCAGATGAGAAAAAGCACTTGGAAGCATTTGAGAAGCTTGTGCACCTATTTGCAACTCCCCAAGTTGACAACATGAAAATTCTTCAGGCTTTAATCTATGCAAAAGATGATCAGCTTCCGCTCTTGGATGGCTCTACTAAGAGAAGGGTCTGTTTCCCCTGATCTCTTCCTTTTTAGTATGTCCACGACATTCTTAGACCGGCTCATGACGATTTATCTACGACAAAACAGGTTGGCCTTGACGTGCTGAGGAGGAGAAATGTGCTGTTATTGATCTCCGACATGGACCTACCGCACGAAGAACTTTTAGTCCTTGAGCAGATGTACCAAGAGGCCAAGCAAATCCCGACGAGGATGGAGAGCCAGTACGAGATAGTGTGGATCCCAGTCGTAGGTAGGTCGACCCCGTGGAATTTAGAGAAACAGAAGCAGTTCGAGACTCTACAAGGAATGATGACCTGGTACTCGGTCGTCGACCCTACGCTGATTGATCCTGCGGTCATCAAGTACATCAAGGAGGTGTGGAAGTTCAACAAGAAGGCAATGCTCGTCGTTCTTGACCCGCAGGGCCGGGTTGCCAACCCGAATGCGATCCACATGATGTGGATATGGGGGAGCCCGGCTTACCCATTCACCAGTGATAGGGAGGAGGCTCTCTGGAAGGAAGAGAAGTGGCGGATCGAACTGCTTGCCGGTCCTATAGAGCCGATGATATTCAACTGGGTAAGACCGCTCTTTCGAGTGCTTTAATCTCTCTCGAGCTCGCTCCAACCAAATCTGAGAAACTATGTGCTTCCTGCTGGCGCAGACAACTGAAGGGAAGTACGTATGCCTCTACGGAGGAGAGGACATCGAGTGGATCCGCAGGTTCACGAACACGGCGCGTGCGGTAGCCCGAGCAGCGCAGATCCCGCTCGAGATGCTGTATGTGGGCAAGAGCAACCCGAGGGAGAAGGTCAGAAAGAACAGTGCCACGATCTTGGCGGAGAATCTGAGCCACGTCCTGCCAGACCTCACCCTGATCTGGTTCTTCTGGGTGAGGCTGGAGAGCATGTGGCACTCCAAGGTGCAGCACGGGAAGAGCGTGGACAACGACCCGATAATGCAAGAGATCATGACGATGCTCAGCTTCGACGGGAGCGACCAGGGGTGGGCCGTGATCTGCCGGGGCACCGACACGGCCAAGGCCAAGGGAGAGGTGATCCTGGCAACCCTGGCGGACTACGAGTCCTGGAAGGACCGGATTGGCCAGAGGGGGTTCTTGCCGGCGCTGAACGACCGCCTCCAGGACCTGCAGACGCCGCACCACTGCAACCGCCTGATCCTGCCGAGCACCAC
Source organism: Lenwebbia sp. NSW1173648 (assembly GCA_029784005.1). Classification (NCBI taxonomy): domain Eukaryota; kingdom Viridiplantae; phylum Streptophyta; class Magnoliopsida; order Myrtales; family Myrtaceae; genus Lenwebbia; species Lenwebbia sp. NSW1173648. The sequence goes on from JARCGZ010000011.1 coordinate 9,128,150, forward strand.
CGGGACGATCCCCGAGCGGGTGGTGTGCGCCGAGTGCGGGCGGACCATGGAGAAATTCATCATGTATCGATGCTGCACGGATTGAGAATGGTTAGTAATGATCAAGTCATACCAAGAATCAAGAATCCGGGAGTTACTTTCTGGTGTAGCTCGCTCCTGGGCGTGAAGGACACCCAGATGGATGATCACTCCCCTTTGCTTCTGTAAAAAAGATTGTGTTTTGCTTTGGTTTGTGTGTTGTAATTGTCATCACTGAACTCCATCGCCATCCTCTTCAACCTTGCCTCCCAAGTTGGGATCTGCAAGTTTCATCCAGCTGAACTCTGCCCATCTTTCTTTCTTTCCTACTACACCGTTCTTCATCTCTACTTTGCATCGTCTCGAGAACCCGACAGCCATAGAGCACGAATGTCCCTGAAAACCAAAACCAAAATCCGATTCATCTACTAAGACATACACTTCTCTTTCTAACTTGGTTTTTAATTAACTGAATGAATTATGTTTGTACATCAATATACTTCTTTATTTTTTTACTTTTTTTGTAATTTTTTTTAAAATTAATAAGATATAAAAATCGAAAGAGGATAAGCGTTTCGAAAGGACGGTGATTATAATTTTGAAAATATTTTGTCCCTTTTCTAATTCTTCTCGAAATTAAAATCAATAGGAGAAAAAAAAAATCAAAGAGATACATTTTAGCTCTTTCACAAATTTGTTATGAAAGGTAAAAGTTTGGAGATGATAAATCAATAAGTCATTGTTTAATAGTCGAGTTTGAGCCACATGCTGGAAATTTACCCGGATAAAGTGAAGTGTCATGTGGCTTACGGAATCGATAATCTCTTCGCTACTGCTTTATATATATACACACACGCGATGAAATAAAAAAGGGTTGAGTCTCGCTTTCAAAACTTTCTCGAAAATAACCATCTTCGAACAAGAGATCGAGAATTCAGGCAAAAGATAAATAGATTGGTCAAAATAACGGTCACGCCCGCCGTTATATTCACACCAGCGTAGCCGTGGAAATAAAAAAAAAATCTGGATATCGCAAATAAACAAATTTAAATGAATTTTAATGACAACAAGATTGATAAAACGAGAAATAAGAAAAAGAAAACCAATTGGTCGCCGAACGGTGTCGTTTTGATTGGCCAAAACACGATATCGTTTTGGCATTGGGATCTCCTTTTGCCCGAGAAGACATGGCCAAGTGAACACTCTGCAGTGCAGACAATTGATTGGAGAAGAAGAAGAAGAAGATGGTGAAAGTGGCCACATTCTTCGCGATGTCTCTTGGTGCCTTCATCTTCTGGCAGTCCATGGACAGAGTCCATGTCTGGATCGCTCTCCACCAAGACGAGAAGGTCTCTCTCTCTCTCTCTCGCGTCGAGGCATTCGATTTTCTATCTATCGGGAAAACCCTAGACAATTAGAACGCTATTTGCAGCTGATAACCCGTGCTCGTAGTCGGAGTTGTGCTTTAGGTTAGGGGCTTGGGGTTGAGCTTGGCTTGTGTTGGAGTCCGTGGTGGTTTTGATTCGGAAGAACTCGATTTTTGATGCGTTTGTTTGAAATTAGCTGTTTGAGGAGATTACATTCCCCAGTTACTCCCAATTGTTATGATTTGGGGGGGGGGGCGGGGAAACCCAACTCTAGGATGGGTTTTATAGCCATCTTATGCTTCAATAACTGGCTTTTATGGAAAATGGTGCTCTTGTTGGTCTTGACAAGCTGATTGATTGTTAGTGAAACATGTGTGTCCTTTGGCTGGTTCAGAGATATTTGATTCTTTGCCTTTTCTTTTGCTTTGAGTTTGGGAGTGAGTATATATGTTTGCTCGATGCAGAAAGAGAGGATGGAGAAGGAAGAAGAGATAAGGAGGGTCCGGGAAGAACTTCTGCAGCAGCAGGCGAGAGAAAAAGATCCACTCTCGTAATTGGTTTCTTGAAAAAGTTTTCTGTTTGCGAACCCATGATGGATCATTGCTTCTCTGAATTTCTGTGCTCTGATACGAACTCTGGTTTTAGATGCTTGAATTTGATCATCGACTATGCTCCTGCCTGGAGTTAGCATTGTACTCATTTTCTGTATCTAATGCATCTTTAATAAGTTTAGTGTTCTTGAATGAGAGATGTTTTTGTTACACCCTTGTGGATGATTTCTTGGCGATGGATGTTCATCTTTATGTTACTGTCCCCAGTGCTTGGTCAGCATGTGCTCTTGATATAAAAAAGAGAGGCCCAGTATGAAGCTGTGTGTTTTTCGCTGAGATTTCTTCTTTGGGACCTTTCTAAGTAATTATGCCCCCTGGTTGTCAGCATGATAAACTTATATTCTCATTTACGTTGTACTATTTAACCAATTTTACTTGAGAAAACTTACAGTGATAGAGCAGCCTCAGGTGAAGAATAGCCATTGCAAATATCTCATTGCTTCCTATCCTCGTAGTTTATATAACTATGATTCTATGAAGCTGTGGGGGTTCATGGGATTGCATAAGGCTTAGTGTTCCTGGTTGCTATCATGACTCGTGTCCTTTCGACAGGCTGATGTTTGAGTGATAGCTGTTCTCTATTCAGGCTGATTTTTGAGCCATAGTTGTATATTTCTCTATAATTTCCCTTTGCCATTCACTTGGGGGTGAAAATCCTCGTCCAATGTATCTCTTACTTTACTCATTTCACTCACATAAAAGAAGATTAGCTGCTTCTTGTCATATCTCTTAGATTGTCAGGCATGGTGATTTGTTGTCGGTACCATACCAACATATCAGTTTGTTTCTAGTTCGATCAAATGGTTGGTTAATCAATCAATTTGATGCTTACCTCATTCTGAAGAAACAAATCTCTGTGTACCCTGAAAGATTGAACTCCTATCTTGGGTGTACATGCATACACCCCTAGTATTTGGTGATTCTCATGTTTACCATGGTAACATTATCCAATGCATGCAGCCATGTGTGCACCGTCTTGTAGGACTTAAATCTCTTGAATGATCTGTTGGTTTCACATAATCGAGCATTTGGGATGCACCTTCCCCTATTTATTCGCCTCTAGAATGCCCGTGCCTTTGCATGTTTGAAGTTTGGTGCGATGAGGCTCCGGGATAGAAGATCTCTGCATCTGCATGGTAAGCTATGTTCAAGGATGAGAGAATCAAATTGTCTTTTGCCACATCCTCACGGGAATTGTGGGCGAATGCTGATAGTTGTTCGATAGTCAAGACTGAATGAACAATAAATTTGATAATTTCGCATGGATTACATCCATTTGGGGGATTCAAGAGGGGCGGGGACAGCCTATCATTCATCCCTCGGCGGGGTTTTGGGTCCTGTGAATAATGTGCGCTACCATGTCAGGACATTATGGTGTAGTGCAGTGGCCGTGTCTTGTCTCCAGGTTTCTCGTCAGCCATTAGCATAGTTCTCCCGTGTGTTCGTTTTTGAATGAAGGATCGAGGCCTCAACGAGACAACCCATAGGTACTCCTGATGGTAAACGTCGTGATTGCTGCAGTTATGTCCCTCAAGCTGCAAAAAAAGGGCTAATGCAACAACTGATGTAACAGTATCTCGATTAGAATCGGCTTAGACTGTTGTAACAGTGTCCCCATTAAATTCAACATAGACGTGATGGTGATTTGCAAGCTCCATGGTCAGCAAAGCCAATAGTCTTGGAAAATGGCCTTCGAACGAGGTAGGTTTTACATTTCTTGGGATCTTGTCAATCCAGAAAGTAAATAATTTACATAATCGTTCCTTAAATATCATCATTTGTATCAAATAAAAAGGATTAGTTAATGAAAAATGTTCGATAACGATGAAAATAATTTCTTCATTGGTTATTATTTTAAAGAAAATATATTTCGAGACATCGATTCCCCACAATCATCATATGATCAGTCGAATATATTAGCTGGCCAGTTTGAAAAACCATTGTTTGGAACTAGATTTTACCGAGGAACGGGCAGTCAATATTTTCCGAAGTTTCCTAATGTCATAGAGACGAGCCTTCCGCATCGGTCATAGAAGAGCTTGGCTCTTCCATTACTCTGCTGTTGAAACTCGAATTGAGCGCACTTCATCCATTCCAATCGCCTTTTCTCTCCAAAATGACACGGTCGACTGCCGTAAAGCAAAAGATCTTCGTGACAAATGAGTTGATCAAAAAAACAAAACATCTCCGCTGTGCTCAATCTTCGTAACTTTTCAACCATGAAAAGGCTGCAGAGCTCTAATTGCAAAGCCAAAAAGGCCAAAAACAAATGAAAGGATGTAGGAGGGGCTTTCCTACACATACCTCCGTGATAAACCTATCCTGTGCAAAAACTGAAGTGAACCCTATCCAGCTTTCTCCTAATCAAACAAAAAAGCTACCTTCTCCAAATTCAAGCACATTCATCATCCACAATGATAGAGAAAAGGAGTAGAAGATAAAAGAGGAAAAGGCAAAGAAGAGGATAGGGTAAATGTGCATGCCTATGTTCAAGACAAAACCAGGAGACATATATCTATCCTTCCGTGGTGCCGGGCGAAGCATCAGAATTTTGGCCGAATATGTCGGGTATTCCATCCCAGTTCATCTGCTCTCGAGCTTCCCAATACCCACCCGTGTAGCGATAACATCCGTCGTCATCCTTCCCAAACCATCGTGGTTGCCAACCTCCCTCCTGTAACTTTCTTGCCTACACCATAGGGAACATGTGGAGAGTAAGCTATAAGCATGCCTTCAATTTTTCTAGTTGAATTCCTTGAACATATAGAAAAATTATCATATGCTGCACATATTAGGAAAAAAGACATTATGCAATACATATGTGTATGATCTACCCACTTCTTTGAGAGGAAGATGGTACAGATTGCCTGGTTATATGCTTGTCACAAAAATAGTCAACTGTAAGAGATAGTTATGTATATACAATGCTGCTTAGGTTGAAGTTAGACTAAAAACTTTTGTTTCTCTTGAAATTATCATTTGCAGATTTAACACTGTGTTATTGAATCAAAACTCCCAAGTCTCTAGCAATTAAACAAGATGGCGATTGTCTCAAGCGGTCCGAGCAAAAAGAAAGGTGTGATTCTTCACCTATGTGTGTCTTAAGACATTTCCTTCAAGATTTAAGACTAGGAAGGCAAAAAAGAGAAGGAAGTTGTGGATATTACCTGTCTCTGTATATGTTCGAGTCTTAACTTCTCGGCATTTGCCAACTCATATTCCCCATTTTCTAAGTGTCTCTGATCAGGTCTCAACCTTGAATCAGTTGGGGGCAGTTTCTCTCGTAAGCCTGGTGTGAGCTCATTTAGGGATATTGCAAACGGGGACAAATTGTATCTTGTCTTGGTGAGATACTTGTCCCTTTCCCATAATAAAACCGCTTCTGCCATTGGATCATACCCTTTAGGTTTTGTCGTTGGATCCCCCAGCACATAGTACAGCGCCTCATCCCACTTTCCAAACAACATGGCTACCTTCTCCCCAGTTTTATTATCTTGCACAAACCCATGAACCTGAATCACAACAGAATGGTTTTAGACTTGATCAGTGGTGGTTTCACACTGTAAAACAAACTCAAATGCTATACTGGATCTTTACATATTCTCCATGCAATCAAAAAGCAGGTAAAAATAAAGTATGTTCATTTCCTTAAGATAGTTTATGCGGGAACATTTTTCCCAACTGCCGTGTCACATGAGATTGAGAAGTGTGTTTTCAAAGGCAGTTCAAATGGAACCATGTCTTCTCAATAGTGAAAGCAAAACAGTATGGGTGCATATATGCTACATGAAAGCGTACACAGTTTCTTTGAAAACACTGCTTTGTTTTATCCAACTCCAACGCATAATACTGTTTCTTTTGTCTAACAAAGCACGGTAACTTATACTTGAAGGGAGACAAGAGTAGTGGCATAAATCATCATCTAGTGCAGCAATGTGGTAAATCCACGTTTCACAGTCAAGCCAATGGCACAAGGCAAAATGACTTGAGCAGATCTATGTATACCTGGTGGGGATTTCGGTCTATGATGGACTGCTCCTTGAACTTGAGCTTGCAGGAATAGTTGCCGCTGCCCCTAATGCGCATTGTCCCATAGTGGTCACAATAGATTTTACCAAGTATGATGTTGTAAATGGAAGTTGTGACCTTGCTCCAGTGAAACGTCTCACCACCCTCAAACTGCAGGGTGAGGATACCCACAGGATCAAGCTGAATAGAACGCCCCCAAAACTTGCCCTTGAGATTGGAATCTGCCCAAAATTTCCAGCCTCTTCCTTCACAGTGACAAGCAACAATTGTTGGGTGGTGACTCACCTAAATTTGATCTTCTCATCAGATAACTAGGTTGGGAAATTCTCCAAGCAAGAGTGCATATCTATGTACGGTTATTGTTTAAACGAAAGGAAGGTAGTGGCAAGCAGTAACTCCATTTATACAGGTGAGATGATAGCTTTTGTTTTCTTGGCCAAGGTAAGAAAAGATCCATATGAGACGATACTTAGAGCAAGATTTCGATTTGATCATAACTTCACAGAAGATGAAGCCTTACCTTCTCAGAGAAAAAGCGGAGTCCTTTGTCTGGATAGTCAGCTTCATAGGTCTCTCCAAGGAGAGGATTGAATGGTTTGCACTGCCTTCCTTCTGTTGATGCATAGCCTGACACAGCAAAAGCAGCTACATTTAGGATTCTCATCAAGTCATTACCCTGCATCAGATAAATCCGATTGTAAGCAATAACCGTCAAAGGAATCACTCTCTAATATTCAATTGTTATATTATATTAAAAATGTACATAGAATTAACACTCTTACTGCACAAACTTATGTTACGCATTCGTAACAGAAATGTATGAACAAATTTTGCATGCAGCATACTTGCGAAAAAGGGATATCCACCATGCAACAATATTGGTCATGATTCAGCTGTATTATTGGCTAAAATCTATCAATATCAAGAGAATGAGCGTCTTAAAGCACTTTTAAGAAGAAACTTGAAAGAGCCTGTTCATCAATTCCTTTTTCTTATATCATCAGTATAGCCGACTAATCCATGCAGCTTGAAATGAAACCCGAACTAAGGATGGCAAATGCAAAACCTTGAATGAGCAGTTAATCAGAACTGGATTACATAGGTAAGTGAATTTACCGGCGAAGATGATAGATAGAATGACATCAATGTTGTCAAAACTGTGTATGTATGCAGAAAAGAAGCCAAATCTATTCAGCAGAAGCATTTTTCCCTAAATAATTCTTAGATTCTTCTCTCCTAGTTCAGAGAAGAAAAAGGTTTAAGAGGCTCAGGAGATAACGCTCCTAAGTTCTGATTCTTCAGCCAAGCAAGCATTCTCTTCATACAGGTTGCCTTCACAGAACATTATTCGGGTCCTCACATGCAGCCAAATTAAGCAGGGGCCAAGTCAGCTTAATAGGCTATACCAAAGGCCAGTTTAAGTCCAAATGGCTCACGAAGAGATCTTTTGGAGTGATTTATTCAAAAATACTGACAATTTATGCAACCATATGCATTAAGAACAAAGGATTGTCTTGTCATGCATTTTCCAATGAAAAGTTATGTCTAAGTGGGTATACTAAATTAATTAGTCACTACAAAAGTAAGGCAAGTCGATCCTATATTTAGTTCAGTTAAAAATCTAATCCAATAGTTAGAGAAAATAGAATGAGCAGGTCATCTTTCAGAACAAAACAAAATGAAGGACCTGACCTGCTTTCCCCATTCCAGTGAATGATCAACCAAGTAAGAGTATTCGAAATCTTCAAAGCACTTCTGCAACGAGGAGAGAGGTTCATTAAAATAAACAGGGAGACAAACCCCAGATAGATCCTTTCCGATATTGTCCTTGATAATTGACCATAGACCAACGGGCTTCTCCTTCTCCTTTGGTTCAGGTAAATCATCCCTCCTTTCAACATATGGATACTCAACTGCCCTAATCTCTTTGTCAATGACACTCAAACGATCCGAAAAGAAACAATCTTTGTCAGCTATACAAGAACTGCCCATGTTTTCTTTACTGCGGTAAGAAGCACTTCTTAAAGCTTCAGAAGACAAAAAATCTTTTGTGTCAAAAAAAATGTTGTCTTCTTCATCTGTCTCGGCATCCTCCACTCCATCCCGGCTTTCAATATCTGCATCAGATTCACTTCCAGATCCCTCTGACATGACTGAGTAGAAATCTGTAAGTTTTAAAAGCATGATCAGTAAATCGAGACAAAGGCCAGCTATACATACAACTTGAGAATACTACTTCGTTAGACTGAGATTATGATCATAAGGAATGACGAACTCAACCATATTTAAATTTCTTCTGACAACATGAATGATATTCCCATCTTTATCTGATTATCTATCAAGGACATACAGTAACAGTTGAACAGTTCCATTATGAACAGTTTCATACCCCACTGAAACACAGTTGGCACATAGCTAGAGGTAAATAAGCAAAATGGATATCAAGCATAGAACACTAACCGCTGAATCTTCTATTCCCTTGTCCACAAAATGAATCACGCTCCTTTGTTTCATCCACTACAGTTGTCTCTAGCTCTATCTTCTCAGCCTTCAGAAACGGGGATAACGTGAAGTGAGTACAATACTCAAGGCAGCAATTTTACATCATGAGATGCACATAGAGTATAGATAGTTAAATTTATACCATCAACACAAGGTACTTTTTTTTTTTTGGAGTAATGATGATGGCGAGTTTATCATGGCCAAGAAATTACGCCCTAGTCTTCCACCGGAAATCAAGAATAAAAGATAACAGCTTTCCAGAACCGCAGAAGGAATAAGCATGGTATATGTGATCTCCTACTTATAAGGCATCCACCAAGATGCTTGAATCTTTGCTTCAATGAGTCCATCACTCAACCTACTCTCCAAATACCGCTGCCTCATAAATATGTATATTGTCATCAAAGCATCTCATATTCGATTATGCAAGTCATTTCATTTAATACGAGATGAACTAAAAAGATATCTGAAATCCTAATTCCGAGTTCAAAACGTCTCATGACCAAAGATGATGCTTATGGAAGCATCATCATGCAGACTGTAGCAAGGATGGCAGAAATGTCTAATACATGTTTCATAACCATCATACCTTGCACATCCCGTCAAGTATCCACGTGTTAGAAATAGCAAAAAGAAAGAGCAAAATTGCATGTTCTTTAGATGGTTCAGTCTTTGTGACTTTGTCTTACCTCCGTGGGATGGCATGAAATTTATCAGAACAACCAAGGAGATAACAAGAGCAACTCTCGTTCTCAATCCAAAGCCAAGTACACCCAATCTCACACTGTAATACTCACTCTAATGGCTAGATCAAAACACTTAGAGAAAAATAAACCCCCACGGAAAAATAGGTTGTCTGGTTCTCAAGCTATCACCAGTGACCTCTCAAACAACCTCTAAATGGAAAATCGAATCTTCTCATCAAATCAGCTAAGAAATCACAGTTGCGGCTCACTCAATAAATGGCTTAAACTCAAGAGTCAAGACACCATTGATGATCACAGGCATAATTCACACGACAAGTGACATTAATAACACCAACAAAACCAAAGAAACTGAAGCTGTTGATGTTGGTTTACTACTACATTCTTCTCTGTAGCAGATCACAGTATCTAAAAAATAAATTCAGTACCTCCAGGCGTCTCAGCGTGTCTAACAATATCAAATGTTTCCGGTGGAGAGAATTTAGCTGGTTTTGCAGCTCAGAGAGTTCAGATAGCATGATTGACTCGCAGTCTTCAATGACCGCCTCTGCTAACCCTTCCTGCAATAGTCGCGATCGAAGCTTCTCAGTTGAGACAATGACTTCATCAGAAGGTGCAAAATTGCTGCTCGTTAAAACTCTAGGAAAAAGATCTTTTGCTGCTCCAAGTGCCTCAATCCATGCAGCTCTGTCGTCTCTAGTCGCACAGCGCAAGTGAAGAGTTTTCGTCCCCGTAAATATAGAGAGTCTTTTGTCATCTGACCGACTAGCACGAATGGATGAAACCTGTGGAATAGGAGTTAAAAATCGACCAATAAAAAGGAATTGATAGATAAGACTTGAAAAAAAAACTCAAACATGCCCGCAGGAATGTCACAGGGGGGAAAAAGTGTGGAATGTGGTCATGGGGATGCCTGGACCAGAACTTTTATAAAGCAGGACGAATAATCTTCTAAGAGCAAAAAAAGTGTTCCAATTTGTGACTAAATAATAGCGGCAATAAATTGGATTCGTGTATGAAGAAATTGAAACTAATTCAAGATCCTCGTTGATTTTCAGTTCATTCCAATAACATGATCAGGTAGCAACAATCGTGGCCCTTTCAATATTAGTCTCCTCTGAGAGACTTAAGGCTCCTCCTCTGGCAGTCCTATCACAGGCTCTGGTAACAGGTAAATCCTGAGTGAGGTATGACACATTCCAGGAATTTTTCCACAGTCAGTCATCTTCACGTGGAGGCTTGCCAAATTTGTCAAGGATAAAACCTACAAAGCTCTTTTTTTGTGTCTATTTCTTCTTGGCATAGGATAATGCATTAGCAACATGTTCTAGTTAAAACGACCGGTATTTGCTAATTAGATCTTTAACCCCAATGCTTATTTCAGTACATCAACACCGGCATTACCCACGGTTCCTTGAAATCTCAGTCATAAAGGCCGTAGTTCCCAGGTGACTGGAAATCAGATGGGGACATACCAAAAAGTACAAAGAAAAACGAAATCGTCAACACTCTGTCGACCCAGAACAGAAACATGCGCCCTCTCTCTAATCACCATAAACTTTTCCGAATTAAAAAAGGGAAAATACATTTTTCGCAAAGAAAAAGAGGCAGGAAGATCACGAGAGAAGAGACGCCCCCACAAAGAACGTCACCTTGAAGCTCGATTTCCTCTATTTCCCAAAACATATTTCAACAACTGGCCGGCTCTTAACATCTCGCATCGGACCGAAAAAAACACCATCCACGCATACGACAAAGAAAAGACAAAAGGAACAGACACACGGACACACACATACCTTCAAATGCACTTCGCCGAATGGCTTGCACTTCCTCAAACTCAAAGACCCAACACCGACCCTCCCGTTACTGCTCGTCCAACTGGCCTTCCTCATGTACTTCCACGACTCCTCTCCCATCACCCGAACGCCCTTATCTCTGGTCGGACTCATCACAACCTTATCCGGCCCGTGAACCTTGTAATAAGACAACACTCCGTCCTCGAGCAAAAACCACCTCGGCCTCCACCCCTTCCCGTAGTTCACCCACTTGTACAGAACCCCGACCACACTGCCGTTCCCTCCACCGTTTCCGCCGAACACCTTCGAATCCCTGGCCTCGGAGACGTTAGCATCAGCACCAGCAGCTCCCGTCGACTTATCGAATTCCACGCCGACGGACGAGACCTGCGCCGAGAAGCTCGGCTTCGAGCTCGGATTAACCGGCTTCACGACCGAATCGGATCCGACCTGGCACTGGCCGGGGCTGGACCGGTCGCGATCGATCGAGACGGGAGCAATGCAGCACAGCGGGTTCATCCTCCGACCGCCAAGACCCAGCCCGCGGGGCCTCCTCACCGAGATGGATCGGCCAAGGATCCGATCGCCGAGAGTGGGCGATACGGTTCGAGCCGGGATTGGGGCAATGCAGGACCCGATCGGAGCTCGAAAGGCAGAGTTGAGGCCGGGAGTCTCGAAAATGACATAAAGATCGAAAAGGAAAGAGAGAGAGATGTGGGGGTTGCCGAGGAGAGGAAGAGACAGTGAATTGGGTTGGGGGGGAGCTATAAAGAGCCTGCGCTATGCTCGCAGATCTTAATTAATACACACAGAGAGAGAAAGTCAGTAAATTTCGCAGTAGAGTATAGTAGAGAGAGAGAGAGAGAGAGAGAGAGTGAAGAAGAATAGGTTGAAAGAAGGCTCTGCGATGGTGAGGAAGCATTAAAGGTGCGTTAATGGCGTCTTCTGTGGGGGGGTTTTGTTTTGCCTTTTCTCTTTAACGGTCGAGTAATTGGATAAAGAGGAGGAGGGCTGTTTTTTGCATTAAAGAAAAAGCAAGTCTTCTGTCTTCCCTCTTTTTTTCCTAAAAATTTGAATATATTATAGATGTTTTTTTTTTATATATATAAAAAGGGCTAAGCTAAATATAAAAATTTAACGTCGTAAATTTACCGTATTAATTTTATTACCTAATAAAATATGAAGTAACTTTGTATTTTATATTTTGTGAAAGTTTCAAATGCTTTTAGTTAAAAAGAATTAAACTATGTCGATTGGATAGAAATTAAAGTATAGGAGTCGGTGCAAACGAGTGCCGTGGACAATTTCATCGAACGTATATTATTAGAATCCAAACACTCTTCGATAAAAATCATCTTTTGGATATTGGGATAATCTCCGTATGGCCTAACATGATAGCTATGTGTTCGCTTGTACCTTATCAAATCGATAACGATTTTCCTGCAACGAGTTTACATCACGGGTCTTTATCACGATAGTCACATCTCACTTGATAATACTTTTAATTGTATCTTGTTAATGAGTATTTTCAAGATACTCATTGAATGTGTATAACGAGGAATTATTCGATTTTCATAATATTATCACGCATGTTAGTTAAAAATCAATAACAGCCTACCATAACTTCACATCGTGAATCATTATCACAACCTGCCACATCTAGCTTAATAATAATTTCACATAGATCGTAAGGGTGGGTGGTTCCATGGTCAATCTAGGTTTCACCTGAAATTGAAACTTACCATGTTGGAATCGGTTCCCTAATTTTTTGAACCTGAAACCTAACCCGCATACCTTGAAACTTAGAATTTACTCATCAATCGGTTCGAGTATTAGTTTCGATATCTATTCGAGAACCGATCAATTTCTCCTTTTTTCATATTTTTCTTTCTTCTTTTTTATTTCATTTTTAGTTAAGCATAATGAAAGTGAACACAATAACAAAAAGCCCTCATTTTTCAATAGCAACAGTTCACAAAAGATGAACATGTAAAATAAAAATATATAATAAAAAATTCATAACACACAGCATAAAACCTAAACTATAGAACTTCAGTCCTTAATTATCCATGAAAATTTGTTCTGAATTCAAATATCGTGAAATCAAAAGAAACAACAAACGTAATTAATCATTTAATAATAGTTTTAAATCAAAATTACTGTTAATTAAGCTAACGTAATTATTATAAACCTCGCCACATATATTCATTCCACTTCTACTTCTAAACTCTATTTACTGATAATATCCTCGTTAAGATAGCTCATATCTAAAAAGACATGTAGTGTTTGCTACAGTTAGCGAGAGTAAAAAGATAATTTAAGGTTAACTAAAGTCTAGTTCATTGGTTCTAAATTTTTCGGTTCCTAGTTCCCTATTCGGTTCTCACCCATGAATCGGGAGCCAAATTGGACAATATCGGGTTCACTTTTTTGGGAATCGGGAACTTAACTGGTAACAGCGGGGACCTGGAATCGGACAGGCTCATGTGGCCGGTTCAGTCCGATTTTCGGTTTCACTTTAAATTCATGCTTACCCTTATTAATCTCGTTGTGAAGTGCTTTCGAGACACTTATTAAACACATCTAACTAGAAAATATATGATTTGCAAAATATCATAATGCATGTTATCAAAATCAATAACAAATCTCCCGCAATAACTCAGCATCATAGGTCATTATCACAAACCAGCCACATGTCGTTGCATAATTTTATTATGAATCTCGTTCACGAGTTCTTTCAAGATATTTCTAAAACTTAATCAACGAGGAAAATATTCGATTTGAAATGTGCTCTAAGGGCCTGTTTGGTAACGATTTTGATTCTCTGATTCTTTGTCCCAGAACAAAAAAGGATGAGAAACCTGTTCGGTAACGTAAATGATTCTAACCCTAAAATTTTCTGATTTTGTTCCTAGGAATACATTTGGAGCAGAAACAATAATAAAAAAAAATCGATTCTTTATTTCAGAATCACTTTTGAGAAATAAGACCAACAAAGTGAGATGTTTCGTCCACCGCCGCTGGCCTTGTTCGTCGCCGACCGCCATTGATCGTCAGAGAAAAAGGAAAATAAAATAGAAAATAAAATAAAAAATATTTTTAAAACGTAAAAAATTATTTTTTAGTAATAATTTTTTTTATAATAATAAAATAAAACAATTTAAAATTAATTTTTAATATATATATATATTAGAAAAAACAACAAATACTTTAAAAAATTTGAAAAAAAAATCTCTAGATTTATATTGCATTCTTAACAAATTATAAGAAATAAATATGCCATGATTTGGTTAAATATAAACTGTTTAAGTAATGTGGTCGGGTCAGGTATGGGTTTGGTTAAATATAGAAGTGTTTATGTGCAAATATCTGGCAAAAATTCAAGTGCAAATTGCCTATTGAGCTTATATTCCTTCTTAAGGATCTTGCCTATGTTTTTATGCTCCACGAAATAAATAGTCTAATGATGGATTATGCATGATTTGTATTCATTTTATTAGCGATACTATGTCGGTTGATTTTGTAGTGACAAGACGTATTTATTTGACTGAATGAAAACAATTTGGGGAGAGAAATTGTTCTTGAGAACAGAAATTCTATGCAGTTACCAAACGCATTTCTATTCCAGGAACAGAAATTTTGCGCAGTTACCAAACCCGTTCTGATTCTTTAAAACCCATACGGAGAACAGAATCAGAAAAAATCAATTCCGATTAGAATTGGCTTTTTGGATAAGAATCGTTGCCATGCACCCTAAGCGATTTTTTTTTATTTATAGAAATATGGCTTTTCTTTTCTTTTCGAATTCAATCTAAGAATCGGGTTTTTTTTCGAAGGGTCGCGTTTTATCATTTCTTATTTTTCGCTCTCACCAATCCGACTTAATGAAACATATATCGACTTATACAAAAAGCATAATTATAAATTAAAACGATGTATAGTTCTAGCTAGGTAATACGTTTCTTTTTTGCTTGAAAAAGAAAAACACAACAAATACTTGATCAATAACATAAACTTTGCCTCGTTCGTTTTATTCGTCTTGGGATTCTTGTGGGTCCCGAAGATGGTAAATGATTGTAGTGGGGAGAGACAAGCCAACGTGGGAGTGGGAGGGAAAGAGAGACGTGGAAATGCGACAGTTTTGGAGCTGCGTGTTTGGATCATGGGCCCCGATGGGCCGCGTGGCCCGTTAATAGTGGGGCTATTGAAATGACGTTTTTGCCCCTCCGAGTAGGGGCGTTTTGGGGAGAACGATGAAGGCAGCGAAAGCGATGCGTGAAGTGGACGTGTGGGATTTGGTTGGAGGGCGCCCATATGTGAATCGTGGATGTGTCTCCCCGACCCCTCCACGCATCATTCTCTACGCACCGTGAAGAAATGGAAAATTGTTCATTATGATTTGATATTTCTCTTTTCTTTTCTTGTGCCTCCAATCGATGACCGGCAAAATCGGTTAAAAACAAGTACGTATAATTGTCATATTCGTAATTAATCAAAGGCGCGTTGGAAAAGATCCATAACCCGAACTAGGTCAATTCATGAAATCAATTCGATTATTTATTTATATTTTTAATAAGCGCCTAAACCTTGAATCACCCAATGAATCATCATTCATATACATATACTTTTTGAAAGAATTTTTCCTAATCAAAGGTGAAACAACGTACGCACGGCCCTTCATTCTTTCAAATGTGAAATCCCATATTCATTTAGCATCGCGCAGCAGCTCAAATTTCTTAATGTGTTCGTGGACCAATTCACAGGGCTTAACTTAAAATTAAGTAATTCCTCTATCGGGAGGGAAGCTCTTTTCGCAATGACGTTGAAGTTCGTATGGTGGATTAAACGAGGCCCGACTATAAACGTGGTGGACTATTATTCTCTTGCATTTTAAAATGGTGTCAAGCACAAATTTAAGTCTGAGCAGTCGTTTAGCTTGACATATTAACATATTTAGTATAGATTGGGGGATGTACATGTTATGCGATCCTAGATTAGCCCCTTCTATAAACACCTATATCGACATTAATGCAACTGTGAGAATATTGCGCTGGGGTTAGAATGGGGCAACCCGGAAGATCCATTTTTTCAGTAGTCATTTCCGGGTATTAATTACTTCTATTAACATGATTGTCATTCTACAAACAAACAAACAAACAAACAAAAAACCAAAGAGATTGCACCTGCTAAGTTGGTACCTACATTCTACATCGGATAATATTGTATCCCCTAATTACTCCGAGCTAGAAGGCGGAACTTCGCGAACAGAGACGTAGGTTGTTGTCGCGAAAATCACAATTGAAAGGAGGGTGATGTTCCCTTTTTCCTCGACCCGGCTCGAGATTCGATTCAGAAGAAGTGCCCGATCATAGCGGCGACCGCGATGCTTGCAGAGACGCCGACTCGGGAGGCTCCGCTGCCGCCCGGGCCAGGCGCGGGCCCATCCAGCGTCGAAGGGAACACTCCCGCGGGCACCGGGCCGCCGACGGGCGCCCCGAGCGCATCGTCTCCTTCGCCGTCCCTTGACCCGTCGTCCGTGTTGCCAATCGCGCCATCGGAAACCGGCGCAAATGTCGAGGAGGAGGACGATGAGGTGGTCGGAGCACTGGCGGTGGTAGCAGGCTCCGCAGCCGAGGCCAACCCGAGCACGGCGATCAAAGCGAGGCAGATGAGCAGAACTCCGCGAGACATTTTGTGAAGAGGTTTTAGCTTATTTGGGTATGGAAGGAAGATGGAGATGGCACTTCAATTTGAAGGTAGAAATGGCAATGTAGGGCATTATATGAAGGGGTTGCGGCGGGTTAATTTAGGATGGAGATTGTGGGGGCGGCGAACGCGATTCCACGAGCGTGCGTTCAATACGGAGACTGGCGTGCGGTTTGTGAGGAAAATCATGAGATCGCATGCATATGCATGGTCTCTAACTTGGACTAATTTTAGTCCATGGACACCTTACGTGGCCAATCCTCTCCATTTCCCGAGAAATAATTTCATCGTTAATCGATTAATATTTAGGCATTTTTTTTTTTCGTTTTACTCATGCTCGAGCGTCTGTTGGTCGAATAAGGTTCGATGGAGATAGTGCTCAATCGAATCGTGGTTATGCAGTTCGAGTAGCGTCTTCTTCTTTCTTTTTTCACTTGTATCTTCTAATATGTCTAGACGATTGCTCTTATTCGCGAACATGATGTTCGATAAGATAGAGAGACGTTGATCCTTCCAGTTCCATCTCACCGGGCTCTCCTATGGGTGTCTCGATGCATCTCAATAGTCGATTCGTACGTTGATGGCCGAGATTCAGTTGGTTTACTTAAAATGATCGGCCAACAGAAAGTCATTTACTGTAAAAAAATAAATAAAAAGTACACATGCTTAAAGTTATAGAAAATGAATATCCTAACCTGATAAAAAAGATGAAAACACATTCCTGGAAAATGATTTATCGGAAAATATTTTTCTTATATCATGAAATTTATTCCGAAACAAACACATCCCAATGTTTTGTTTTTATTTTATTTTATAAATTTTCGTTTGTTTTACGAGAAATAAATGATTTGAAAAATTCTTCCTTAAAAATGATTAAAGTGAAGAGAAAATAAAAATAAATAAAAAAATCGGAGGAAGGAGAGAGAGAGCGAGAGAGAGAGAGAGAGAGAGAGAGCGCGCGTCTCATGGCCCGTTGAATTCGAAACGGCCCAAACAGAACAAACGAAGCAAAGCCCATCGTCATTTTCATGGAGTCACGATCGCTCTCGCATCGCTAGGGCTTTGCCTTGAAGAGACTCCATGGAGTGTTGAACCCTTTTCACTGCGCGCGATACTTCCTCTCTCTCTCTCTCCCCCTCTCTACACTTCTACGCTCTTCCGATTCCATCATTTCTCCCAATCTCCGTCTCCATATCCTTCGCTCGAGAAGAAGAAGGACAATAGCGATTATCGGAGAGTTGGCGAGCTCGAGGTGAGGGAGCGAGAGACGAAATGGCGCTGGCGTTCGACGAGTTCGGGAGGCCCTTCATAATACTGAAGGAGCAGGAGCAGAAGACGAGGTTGAGAGGCCTCGATGCTCAGAAGGCCAACATCTCCGCCGGCAAAGCCGTTGCTCGCATCCTGCGGACCTCGCTCGGTCCCAAGGGCATGGACAAGATGCTCCAGAGCCCCGATGGCGACGTCACCATCAGTGAGTCTGGCCTGCCTTCCTTTTTTTTGTTTTTTGTTTTTTTTCTCTTCGGGTTTAGATCGTTGCTTTTCTTGCTGGTTTTCGTGCTCTTAGTGGGCTTATAGGATAAACTAAGTAGGCTCGGCTTTAGAGTGGGTTTCGTTTGCAATACTTCGTGAGATGGTGCTTCAAGTACTACTAAGTTAACCTCACAGTGAGTTTCCCAAAATTAGCAAGACGACGTTCGTTGATGGCAATGGAAGGGGATCTGCGGATCTCGATGTGCTTGGTTAATCATGGAAAGACTTTGATGAGCTGCTATTCTGGAATCTACCTGTGTTTCTGCTGAGCTTTTGTTTCACCGTTTTCGGCTTTAGCCCTCTTGATGCTCATTGTATATTGTGCCTTGAGCTCACATTTCCCTATGGATGTGTAAATTCTGGCTCCTAATGCCCCCTTCTTTTTGGCATTTAAAATTTGCTAAAGGAGTTGGTTATGTTAATGCCATTTTATGAAAACTTGAGTTATGTTTGGTGACACTCAGGTAATAGGTAATCTATTTTGCTTTCAAGGTCAGTGTTCGAGCGGCTAGTTAGTTTAATTTCGAGATCTTCTATAGAAGTATGCTTCACGAGTCATACTTTACTGCTAGAAGATGCTTATGAGTTTCAGTATGTGAGCACCTTATTTATGCAGTCTTCTTGCAACTTTAAAGGGGAGTCGTCACTGTTCTAGTGTCCTCATATCGGTTAGAAATTATCTAAAAAATTGGCTTTTTGGATGCTTTGGATTTACACTTCTAAATCACATGGAACTCATGTATATTGGTTTTTATTGCCCTTCCGGGTTTGGTCCCATAACTGTAAGTTGACGTGAGAGATTAAGGTGGAGATAACTTGAGCTTGTGGAAGTTGAATGTGATTTGCTTGTCTATGTTTGGTTGCTCTGTACTTCACTCACCCTTCTTTGTTATTCTGTCAGCAAATGATGGCGCCACAATTTTAGAGCAGATGGATGTTGACAACCAAATTGCAAAACTGATGGTTGAATTATCTCGCAGTCAAGATTACGAAATTGGTGATGGCACCACTGGTGTTGTTGTCATGGCTGGTGCGCTTCTTGAGCAGGCTGAGAAGTTATTGGAGCGTGGAATCCATCCCATTCGGATTGCAGAGGGATATGAATTGGCTTCAAGAATTGCTGTTGAACATCTAGAGCATATTGCCCAAAAATTTGAGTTTGGATTATCAAATGCGGAGTCTCTTGTTCAAACTTGCATGACTACTTTATCTTCAAAAATGTATGTTTACCCTTCTCTTTCTGCTGGTTAACTGTCATCTTCATCATTTTGTTTCTGTTCACATGACATGGCCTATTAACTGTTTCCTTCTCTGCAGGGTTACCCGTTGCAAGCGGGATTTGGCTGAGATTGCAGTTAAAGCAGTTCTTGCGGTAGCAGATTTAGAGAGAAGAGATGTAAATTTAGATTTGATAAAGGTGGAAGGAAAAGTGGGAGGAAAGCTTGAAGACACAGAGCTCATATATGGAATTATTGTGGACAAGGACATGAGCCACCCGCAGATGCCCAAGAGAATTGAAGATGCAAAGATTGCTATCCTGACGTGTCCATTTGAGCCACCTAAGCCGAAGACCAAACATAAGGTGGACATTGATACAGTCGAAAAGTTTCAGAATTTACGTCAGCAAGAGCAGAAGTATTTCGACGACATGGTTCAAAAGTGCAAGGTGATTCTGTGCTTCTTTTTCTTAAATGTACCCCTGCTCATTCCTTGTTTATTCAGCTTATTTAGCTGACCTACATCCATGCTGACGGTTGGGGTAAGTTGACTTAATAGAGCAGATTTCAACCTTTTATGTCATGCATTTATCTTTTTGGTTTATCATCTGAAATGCAGATATTCTAGCTCGGTTAAATTCATGTAGAAAGTTGAATTTGAACCTTTCATATAATGCCCTTATGTATTAATTTTCTCCTGATATATAGGATGTGGGTGCAACCTTGGTCATCTGTCAGTGGGGATTTGATGATGAAGCAAATCACCTTTTAATGCATAGGAACTTACCTGCTGTCCGCTGGGTTGGAGGTGTAGAGTTAGAGCTCATAGCCATAGCCACAGGTTTGCAGTTATCTAACTTTTTAACCATGTTTCTCCTTTGCTTGATAGATGTCACTTTTCTCCCGCCTTGGGTCCCACTGCATTAATAATCTTACGGCTTTGTTGTATTGGTAGGCGGAAGAATTGTGCCAAGATTCCAAGAGTTGACTCCAGAGAAGCTTGGAAAGGTACGTTTTCAATCTTTGTTCCTGCCTTTTCAAATTCTGAAGAAGCCTAAGCTTGCGAGTATCACTATTTCTGTCCAACTTATATTCATTATTACTGTTGGGTGACTGTTGAGGTCAACAAACTCAAATTTTAGAGGAATATGAGGACTGGTGGATAGGTGCTACACAATTTGATGCTAACGATGGTTACTGGAAAGATCGTGTTCCTGCTGATCTTTTTGAAAGGACAATCGTGTCACCTTAATTTCTTTTTAGGATGTAGCAAACTAGTTTGATTCCAGTTGACCTTTCTATTGCAGTGCTAGAATGGGAAGCAGGCCCTTACTTCCCTCTTATTGTTCTATTCTGAACCAATTATTATGATCCTATTGTTTATTTATTTAGGCTGGACTGGTGCGAGAAAAATCCTTTGGTACTACAAAGGATAGGATGCTGTACATTGAGCATTGTGCAAATTCAAGGGCGGTCACCATTTTCATTCGAGGAGGTACACAGTATTCTTTTGTCGAGTTGTTCAGATAAATATTGAACTGCACAACCTCCTTTTAATTTTTGGCAATGGTTAGTGTTGATTTGTCATGGCAATATTGTTCTTTTTCGCTGAAAGTTGCAAGGCAATTTGATGACGTAAGAAATAGAAACTGGAAGAGGAGTCTGTAGATGCCTAATCACGAACATGCTTTGCATCAGGTAACAAGATGATGATTGAAGAGACCAAGCGCAGCATCCATGATGCACTTTGTGTGGCCAGGAATCTCATACGCAATAATTATATTGTGTATGGTGGTGGTTCAGCTGAAATCTCATGCTCAATTGCCGTTGAGGCAGCTGCAGATAGGTATCCTGGCGTTGAACAGGTGCATTTCCTTTCACTTCATCCACTCATTTTCATTCACATGAACCACTGCGATCAAATTTTTTCCTCTTTTTTGTATATTCACAGTATGCAATCAGAGGATTTGCTGATGCCTTGGATGCAATCCCCATGGCGCTAGCTGAGAATAGTGGTCTACAACCTATCGAAACGCTATCTGCTGTTAAATCTCAACAAATTAAGGTAATGTAACGTGAGGGGTGTTTTTTTTTTCTCTTGTTCTCAATTTGTTCTTTTAACTGCTTCTGCATTTCTATTGTGTACACTTCTGTTAAATCTATCTGGACGTGGAAATGTAGGAGAACAATACATTCTGTGGAATCGATTGCAATGACGTCGGAACCAATGACATGCGCGAGCAGTTTGTCTTTGAGACTTTGATTGGGAAGCAACAGCAGATCTTACTGGCAACACAAGTGGTCAAAATGATTCTGAAAATTGACGATGTCATTTCCCCATCTGACTACTGATACTAGGTACAACCATTCCCAAGACGGAGTTCCTGTTATGTGTGGAGTGTCATTCCGGACACTGCACTTGTCGTTGATTGCCGTTGGTTTGCAAATTTTCAACTGGGTTTAATTGGACATATGTATGTTTTGGTCCATTCCTGAGTAGTGGATTATTTTGCCACCATGCATTTTTCCTTTCTGGTCGATCCTTTGTTAGAAATGATTGCACCCTCTGAAATATTTGTTTGTGGTGGGGGAAAGACCATTTTTGTGATCAAGCCAACCACGGATTAAGATATAAGAAGGTTGAATTTGCCTGCTTTAGTAATGATTCCGCCCTGTACCTGCTTATCGGAGGCGATCGTTGTCAAAGTGGATGCTGTTTCCTTCTCGGCAGGGGAAGACGAGGAAAATGGGGAAAATGGAAGTGGCTGTGAAAACAAGAAGATTTTGGAAGTTTTCTTGAGGAGATTGAGGGCTTAATTCCCTAAAAAATCCCCAACGGTAGGTCCAGTCTTATCTCAAAATTTTAAGTCAGGCCCAATTCCAAATTTACTTTAAACGCTGTTTTCTGTCTCGTAAAAGATTCCGAACTTTTAATTCAGTCTCAAATTTGTCATGAATTTTGTTTTTTCCTGAAAAACATGACCAACTTTTCATTCTATTCTCAAATTTACACTTGTAGTCCAGTCTTAACTTGACGTGGCATTTTCATGTCGATAATCAATCATTATGTAAAATTATATTCCAAATGAAACCGTTCTAGCATATGAAAACTAGAGATGACTAACGGTAATTTTTGGGCAGAGGGCTAATAGAGGCAGATTTGAAATTAGAATACAAATTGGTAATATTTCTCTTGAACAAAAAAAAGTTTGGGGTAGATTTGGGAACTGCACCTGAAGGTGATTTTTTCTAGATAGAGAAAAGTTCGAACTGGATTTGGACTGGACTTGGACCTAAAGTTTGGTGTTTTATTTTAGCCAAAAAAGAGTTTATGACAGAATTTGTAATTGAAGGCTTTTTAGGGAATTATGCCGGATTGAGTAGTCATGGCCACGGGTCGGTTTAAGCTCGGAACTGGCCCGGGTCAAACCCGAAATCGGCCTGTTGACCGGGCCTGCGGTTCCAACTCGGAATCGGCCCGTGGCATAAGGGCTCGGTTCCGGTTTCTTCAAACCTTGAACCGGGCCAGGAACCAGCAGTTCCGGGCCGGTTCCGAACCGTGAAAAATGAGGATAAAAAAAAATGTTTCATTTGTATTTGATAATTCATTACTTGATAATTCATTACTTGATAATTCATTGTTTTTTTATTTCATAATTCATTATTTGATAATTTGATTACAAATTTATTACAAATTTATTACAATTTAATTTTTAAACTAAAAAATCGGAACCGAAACCAGAATCGAAACCGTTAGTTCCATTTTTAATTTTGAACCGGAATAGAGCCCGAAATCGGCGGTTTAAAATCGAAACCGAAACCGCCACTTAAGGACTCGGTTCCGGTTCCCCCTAAATTGAAACCGGAACCGGCGGTTCATAAACCGTGGCCATGACTAGGATTGAGGGTAACTTTCAAGTTGTTACCAATTTTCATCGGAACCAACGAACTAGCGGTTCATGAACCGTGACCATGACTAGAATTGAGGGTAACTTTTAAGTTGTTACCAATTTTCAACCCCCTATCTGTTTTTTTTTCCCTCATTGGTTTCCACTGTGGGCTACCTAGCTATGATCGATGAACATGTGGTAACAACGTTCGCAATCTAGTGTGTTTCCCAATATGGCCTTGAATTCGCTTCGAATTTCTTGAAGATGGGATAAGTGACTTAGCCGCAGGAAGGGTGGCCTGTTAAATTTATTATGACCCAAGGAGAACACCACGAAAATGAATTTATGTTGTCTGACCCCTTTTTGCAAGAACATAAGAGCTTCGCATTGCCTCTCTCGGTATCCGTACAACGAAAGGCGCTATGCTCCACTTGCCCTAATCGCCAAAAAAATTGGAGGGGGCCGGTCATTCTTTGCTTTCCTTCTTAGAACAGTCAACACGTGAAGAGCTCTGGACCAATCACAGCTCACGTCGAGGGACACCTAGCTCATACCATTTTCAGATGTCCAAATGATGCTCTCTCAAAGACTAGACTTGGATCACAGTGAATCCAGCAGTCAACTTTGATGACATATGAAGATGACATTAGATCAAATTCATCAATCCATTTGAATGAAACTTCACAGATCTTGCATCCAACTGAACTATTCACAATTGGAGACAGACACCCTAAAACATCAGTCCATTTTTTTTTCCCAATAAAATCAAGTCAGTATTTGCATAGTCCCCACCTACCCCTGATTAAAAGACTAAGGACCTATGTACACTGGAAGATATGCACAAATGGTGCTAAAGAATGTCAACCGGAAATCAGTTCGTTTCTTAACTTAGGTCTACCTCGACCCGCTCGGGATTTTGCTTTTCGGTCTGGTTGGCGATGGGGCCTATGCCCAGCTGCCCCTTGTCTCCTGCTCCGAAAGAATAGAGCTTTCCCGATTCGGTGAGCGCGAACGTGTGCGCATTCCAGTAAATAGAGTTAGTGAGGCTAATCTGTACAATCCTCTCGTTGACCTGCTTCAGCGATGTCACGAGCGCGGGGCTCAACACGTTCGTGTGCCTATTTCCCTGCAAAACGACCTCACGGTCAATGTTAAAGGAATGCCCACCCAAAACTCGAATGCCTGTTCCTTCGGTTGCCCAAAAAGAAGTGCTGTTAGTTCACAGGTATTTTCGCTTGCAATTTTTTGGCGAGAGAAAGAGAAGCTGAAATGAAATGACAAGCAGTCATCTAAAAACACCAGGGAATATGGTGAAGCGAAAGACCAGACCTGTCCATCAACGATGGCAACGTGTCCAAGGCTAGCAGATTCTCCGCAGCCAAATGAGTAAACTTCACCTGCTTCGGACACCACAAATGTTGTATAATCCCCTGTTGCAACATGAACTGCCTTGACATTGTTCAGTGATTCCACGACCTTAGGGGCCAATTCGCACTCTTCATCGCCATGTCCCAAGCAACCATAACGGCCCCATCCCCAGGTGCAGACCTGTCCATCCCGCCCAACCACCGCGGCATGCCAAGCTCCAGCTGCGACCACCATGGGTTGAACATTCAAACGCCGAAACTGTTCGACCAAGCGAGGGTACTTCTCGTCAGTCTTTGCACCGTGTCCAAGCTTTCCGCCCAAGCCACACCCAACGGAGTACACTGACCTGAAATGTTCAGTAAAAAAAAGTTGCATGGCTCAGAGATCATTGAGGAAAGATCACAAAAACAATCGGTATGGCGGTGCTTGGAGGCGGCAAACATTGGGATCTGGGTATACTTGGTACCATCAGGAACCTAGTATCCCAAGTCAAACCATGCTCAAATCAAAGTAGTTTGGGGGAACAAGGTTCAAGTGGAAGCGTGCTTCAGTACTGACAGAATAAATAAAGTGTAAGCCTATTCATTATGGTCGACATTTTCCAATATTAGCCAGGAACTTGCATCGGTAGTATCTTCCATACTCCCTACTTTGATGGCTCACATGCAATGCGAGCTACCTCTAAATTTAAGATGCTGATGAAGAGTCGAAGGCGTGAAGGGCTGCAAAGGTGGAGCGGTGGAGTATTTCTATTGATCGGTCACAATAGAAACCTAGAAATACTTGATGGAAACTCACATGCCACTGGGCTCAAAAGCCAGTGCAAGAAGGTAGCAATATCCTGCGGCTATTTGCACCACTGGTACATTCTCCAGAGCACCCAATAAAGGGCGGGGCTCCACATCATTTGGCTCAGTGTGGTGTCCAAGTTTACCATCAGTTCCCCAACAGAATGTGTAAACCCTGCCTTCTCTAGATAACACGGCCGTGAAGAAATTTCCAATTGCAGCTTGAACCACGAAGATGCCTTTCAACGATTCGACTAGCTGTGGTGTTGTGACAAGATTAGATCCTTGGCCCCCCCATTCCGCTTCGCCGAATGAGTCCTTCCCAAAGGCATAAACCTGACCCGCGTCGCTAATCAGCATTGTCCTGCCTGCTCCAGCAGCTGCCTGGATTATTCGGACGCCTTGAAGGGATCTGTAACACACGAGCTTCCATTAACTTTTCACACACCCAATTTCTCTTTCATTTTTCTTGCAGAGCAACAGTGACTGTTAAGTCATTAACCTGATTAGCTGAGGCCGCGATTCCTCTTCGGTGGTGCCATGTCCCAATTGCCCGTTGATGTTCGAGCCAAATGTGTACACTGCTCCTTCAGACGTTACAGCAATACTATGACCAGGCCCAGCTATGGCCTGCGACTTCTCCCTCCTGCAACATATCTCCCCGGCAAGCAAGAAACCAAGAACTAGTTTCCAGGAACCCCCGCATTTTCGCTTTAAATCTTGGCGCTCTTCAGGTGTCATTGGCTTAAAGATAGCTCTCTTCTGACACATGTCCAGAGCAGCAATCTCTGTCACTGACAATTCTCGGTCAGGATCGAAATTTGCGGGTTGCCTGAAGAAGGAACAGGTCGCCTGCAAAACGTACAACAAAATCATCAAGCAGCAACACCAATTCTAGCATCTCAAGTCACATCCGCATGAATAATGAAGAGAACCGGGACGACTTGCCTCTAACTTGGCAAGATCTTGTGGAGTGAAATTACATGAAGTAAGGACGTGAAGAACGATAGACGGACTAGCAGCCAATGGGAATTCTCCAGGGATAGTGTCCCCAAAGCAATGCCGTATTTGGCGTTGAAATGTCCGAATAGGAGATGCCACAATTGCAGCCACTGGCTGGTCAGATATCTCATGGTACTGTATAGCTTGGCTTTCACTTGCGGTGGCATCCATGGGCACTGCTAAATGAGGCAGTGCCAAGCTTTGTGGACGTAGAGATTTTCAAAATGCTGGAGCATTCAAAGAGCAATGTGCATATGTCAGCACCCTCTTCACAGGAGATTTCCCAGAAGAAGGATAAACTTATACATGATAGAATTTTGGCAACAATAGCTACCTCGGTATATGTATCAACAACCTTCAAGTTTGAAACCTACAAACAGAGCACGTCATTGTAAAACTTCAAATCATGAGAGCACATCAATGTTTAAGAAAAATTAAGTGGAAAGACTATATCCACTTCCATGAGAGGGCTGATCAAACGACAATCAAGACAATTGAAACTAACACAGCAAGACATCACCAAATCAGCAGAGATTGGACATGAAAAAACGAAGAAGAAAGAAAACAATCTAAGCACACAAAGAGTTGAACAAATTGCACAACTCATGAAGCATATGAATGACCTCGATCGACATGAAGAGCAGATCATGCTTGGTTGAAAGGGGAACTTCCAGAAACATCCAACAAAGAAGGAGCAGAATAAAAATGCTGATGAAGCAAAATAGACTCGAGTGGAAAAACATTGAACATGTCCTGGCTAAAAGAACAGGAGGAAATTTCGGCACACCAAAGACGAAAACTTGGGAAGAAAGAATGCTAATCTTCCATTCTAAGGATATTCTATTGCCTTAAACAACCCCAGAAGGAAAAGATTCTCATGTCAGCTGAGGAAAAACACAAACTCTGCGCACGCAATCTCAACTGAATCCCAGGAACCACAAAATCAAGTGCCATCAAAAGAAACAAAACATAACATAAAATTTCACCAAAAGTAAACCAAATTTTGCATCCCGAAAACCAGACTCAGAGAAGATATGCACAAACAGATGAACAAAAAATTCGATCTTTCTACAAACCCAGATCAGCAAACCATCACCACATCATCAATCCGATCAACGAAAACGAAAAAGCAGACTCGATCATGCAAGCCAAAAGAACGAAGAGGTTACATCGGCCAAAAACAGAGAGGAAGGGAAAAAAAATATACGTGTTGAATGAGTGGATCATCTGCAGATAACAATTCTCGCATACAGACACATACAGACAGAACAGGAGCAATTTCAAGATCGGGAATTACGACAACGATTCATTCACAGAGGCCACGTTTGCATCTGATCAGCTGCGAGTGAATTCAAGGTCCTTGCTCCAAATTTGACCACAAAAAAAAAAAGTGAAAAAAGAAAAAACAGAGGATAGAGAGAGCTAGGATCAGTCGCGTCTCGCGATATCAGTCGAATTCAGAGAATAGAGGATTGGGATTCTATTCGTTTCGCCGATTCGCAAATTGAGGATTGGGATTCTATTCGTTTCTCCGATTGAATTCGGAATGAATAATCGATAGCTTTTTACTGATGAGAAAGATGACGATGGAGAGAGAGAGAGAGAGAGAGAGAGGAGGAGGAGGTGAAGTCTTTGTGGGTATGTGTCCAACAAACGTTTTTCTAAAGCAATGAGGTGTCTCGAGCCTCTCCTCCTTCCCTTATATATATATTCGTTTATGCTCCTGCCTTATTACCCCTCGCTTCCCCGTTTTTCTGAAATAAAACTATGGTAACTTTGATCAATGAATAATAATTTTGTGAGGTTAGGAAAAAAAAAAGACAGATTTCTAAAGTAATGTGGTGAATTGAACTTAGATATCTAGATAAGTCGTATTCGAAAAAAAAAAAGGCGATGCGACTGGCATCGAAAGAAAAGTCACTTCAATGGGTGACGCGATCGGCTCAGTGTGGTGGCACGGCCGAAACAGAGTGAACATTGTTTGAGGAACATTGGGTGCGAATTAAGATTGAAGGAAAGAAATAATGCGAGAACGCCAATTGTATAAATTTCTGTATCCTTCGACGTATATAATGAAAAGTACAGACTTATTTATAGGCTTTATAGAGGAATCAGGATATGCACGATCAAAGGAAGATTTACAAATAATCTTGAAAGATACATAAAACCAACAGTGTTTTCAAATGAAATTTCTGATTATCTCTAATATTTTTTGAAAAATATTTTTTAAATTATTCATTTTTCGCGAAACGTACGTATTCTTGAAAAATGGTAATGAATTGTTTAACTATAACTTTTACTATTAAAAAAATGATGCCAATAATAACATCTTCAACCCTAAACTACAAGACCAATTTACGAAATGCCCGCACCGACAATTAAAGTAAAAATTCCACGTAACAAAAAAATGATAATACTTTCTCAGATAATACCCATTTAAAAAATCCAACAAATGTACTTGGTAATCCTATGATTCCGGAATAGCACGAAATCGAACATATCATTACCACTAGACAAAACATGCCTTCACCAATCTCTTCCCATTGAACATAATTAGCAAATCCATGGTCACTAATCCTCCAAGGAAATGAAATGACTGCTCCACATTCAATTCGACGCAATCCCTCTTCAGCTGGTAGTCCTCAAACCCTCTTGATACAGTTAGACAACTACAATTGCACTAGGAACTAGTAAGTTTTTAGCGGGTTCTTGGGCTTGCGCTCGATATCTTTCCGAGCTACCAGATACGTCGAAACGATATTTATTACCGTTAACCTTCACCTTCGATGGAGAAAATAAGTTGCTCGATTTCACAATTCGATTAGTGACGTGTGTGTGTGTGTGTGTCTAGAGTTGGTTACGTAGCGGAGTCCTTTATACGGCGATCCTCCAACAGTGACGTGTAAAATAATCGCGTACACCGATCATGCGCCTAACGGGATATTCCAAAACGAGGAAGAAGAAAGAAGAAAGTAGGAAAGTATATGGAGCAATATAAGAGCTCTCTCTGTCCAGCTTGTTATGTGTTGTTAAGAGGCTTTATTCAAGCTTTCTAGAGAGATTTCTTCGGACAGAGCCTTCTGAAAATTGCTTAATCAAGCAAGTTTACAGCATTCAAGATGTTAGAATATAAGAAAAGCATAATAGCTAAGCTTTCACATGTCAACTGCATCTTTCGTATTGCCAAAGCACACTCAATCTCTCGCTGCACTAAACTTCTGGTGTACCTGCTAAGATATTCCTCCATAAATAGAGCGAGCACAAGAAAAGTTGAAATTTTGACTGCAACAATTTACCTTTAAACACGTCCCGATCAATCAATGTCTTGCATCCCTCATGCACCGAAAACCCGCGAAAGCGATATGAAAGCTTAAACTGTCGGAGAACGGCACAGAACGTGTTTCAAATCTTAACACTCTTTCGTACGCAGAACCTTAAGTACACGCGCATATAATAACGTACTTTACATTAA
This sequence comes from Lenwebbia sp. NSW1173648, assembly GCA_029784005.1. Lineage (NCBI taxonomy): Eukaryota > Viridiplantae > Streptophyta > Magnoliopsida > Myrtales > Myrtaceae > Lenwebbia > Lenwebbia sp. NSW1173648. The sequence goes on from JARCGZ010000011.1 coordinate 9,158,150, forward strand.
CCGAACCATCGGCACTCGTCACATGACATGTAGAATGCTCGCAATCAAACTCGAAACCGCTTGCCCTTTTACCATGTCGAAGTCGGGCGTACAAATCTTGCTGCAGACCACTCAGATGATTTTGTTTCCTTAATGAAATAACTCTTCACATGCTAAATCAGGTCGATTGCCATTAGCCGAGGAAACAACATGGTCTCGTCTAAGGAACACACAATCATCTCATCGTGGCATGCACTGCACCAGTCACCAGATAGACAATCTGGCCAGGATCTTCTGTCTGATAAAAGGAAGGTATCAAAACTTAGGATTGATTGACTCTCTGAATTCTTTGCTCGACAGTCTGTTTGGGCAAACATGTGTTCCTCAGAAAGGAAGCAAATGTCGAAACAAGCAAAGACACTTTCATTGACGCCAACCCTCGGGTTAAAATGACAGGTAAAATGACACAAATAGTCTTTGAATTGTAATTCAATGTGCAATCCGGCCCCTGAACTTTTAATTTGTTCAATATGGTCCCTGAACTTTTGGTGCATGTTCAAACTAGTCCCTGGACTATATGAGAATATTTAATGTCGTCCCTGAGCTTAAATTAATGGGAGGATAACATTGGTTATTTTCTTATAGGAACTAGTTTGAACATTTACGAAAAATTTCAGAAATCACATTGAACAAACTAAAAGTTCAAGGACGGCATTGCACATTGAGCTCAAGTGCACGGACCACATTAAACAAATTGAAAGTTCGGGGACCACATTGCACGTCGGGGCAAAGTCCAGAGACCATTTGTGCCATTAACCCGAAAAGATAAGAAAGACAAAATCATTGTGGAAGAGCTCCACTTAATAAGTCATTTAAGGGAAGATATTAAGCCACGTAATTGAGATTTTTGGGAGAAAAACAAGAAACATGACCAGATACTGTCCATTGTCCAGCTCAATCATTAGGCATGCTGATAAGCATAGTATGCTGTAATTAGCGTGAGGCACCAGGCAATTATGTCCTTTGCTAATATGACCAACAGCTTAATTAAGAGTCTTCTTCTCTTTTTTTCCTTTTTCTTTCGCGACCGATCTGTCTGCCATTTTTGCTTTCTCTTCGAGCAGAAACATTAAGATACAAAGTGCCCAGGTCTTGACTTGCTTTTTGGATCGTGAAACTGAAAGGCACTTGCGGCGGGGCCAGTGTCCGAGTTTCCTTTCCTCGTCAATGATTAACCTTAGTATTAGGACAATGGAAATGGATAATTACGGCTGATGCTGCGACTACGGAAATGGATTAAGAAATCACTTGTGAAGTCGACCCTCGAATGGCTGTGTACGAGGCTCTTGTCTATTTTGGATTCACTTTCTATTGGTTCTCCTCCAATAGGGGTTGCATCATAAGATATTGAAAATTGGAAATCATAAGACATGCGGTGGGGATGCTGAATCCCTTCGCCTATTAATTTAAGTTTTTGGATTGGACTTTCTAACACGGAAGTTGCCAAAATTGGAAGAGAAAAAGAAGCAATTTTTTCGTCACGGTTCTTCGACGAGACCTTTGCTCGCTATTTCGTCTTGCTTTCAAGAAAAATTTCTGCCTGTTGTTAGGGGAATAAGAAAGTTTCCACACATGAAGACAATGGATGTACGCCGTAAGACAATATAAGGCTGAATGAGCAATGTAAGACTCAGTCGGAATCCTCAAACCATACGAAGAGGTAAGGACTTTGATCAGCCGATCGAGCTTTCTTCACAGGTTGTCCCGTCCATGGGGACAAGGCAACTCCAGAATTCGGAGCTGTTGCAGAGCTTATGGATAACACAGCAAGTAACGTTGTTGTTGTTGTTATTACTATTTCCGAGATGCACCGAAAATGAAGGAAGACAACTTCAACTGGTAAATGTCTTAAGGTTAAACTACACGCATCCTTCGTTATCGTATCTGTGTGGCGCTGGCTGGCCTCTGCATATTGCTGCCTCATGGTCCCAAGACACATGCGGGCACATTCTTTCTATATTCATCTAAGGGAAATAGAACTTAATTCCGCGCGCTTACGAACTCCGGCACATCGATCCTCGGAAGCATTCTCGATGCGAGGCTTCCTTTACCCGTCTCGTGTATTTTGGAGAGGAATAGAACGACGGCGATTGAGCTTTCGTCGTTAGAAAAAAAGTTTCGACAAAAAGCGAATTGATTGGGACGAAGAAAGAGTGTGGAATATGCCACTTTTCTCTATTCCCGTTTTGATATGATCACGTTTTCGGAAAATTCCTTCTCCAAGGATTGAGATGACACTCTACGTACACGCCAAGGCACTGCACTCAAAACTTAAAAAAAATTAAGAAAAGAAACAGGACGACCAAACATGACACGGTTTTCTGCTAAAACAAGCCTTGGAAGTTTTGTACGGTTGGCAGGTCAACGTTATTCTGCATGTCTTCGAGAAGAAGACGAACCATTTCTGCTAAAAGACAGAACTTGGGCTTAATTAGAAGATGCGTGATCATTTTAAACTGTCTTAATCTAAGGGACATTGTCTAAGGAAAAAACTCCCAAGGCACAAGACCACAATAATTCCCTCCGAAGATTGTTTAATATTTACTTAGGCTTTATTTGTTTCACGAAAATTAAATAATTTATATAATATTTCTAAAAAATATCACCTCTATCGCTCAAAATAATCAATCAATCAATAAAGAATATTTTTATTACCAATAAATTATATCTAAATATTTTCGTGAACGATAAATACTATTTGTGAGAAATACAAACGATTATTTTTTCAAACCATTCTTTTTCCGTAAAACAAATGGGACCTTAATCTCATAAATTTGGTTCAATGAGCTCAAAACTTCCAGCCTCTGTTGTTCTTAAGTTACAATACATGTGACCAATCCTTGCCGGTCACATCCTGCTTTTGTACAAAGAATACAAAGGGTACACTCCCACTTGGGAAAATATACTGAACATGAAAATATAACTGAATTGGTCCTAGTTACTCTTCGGGACGGAGTGGAAGAAGGGAGGAGGAAAAGTCTCTTAGGTGTCGGCATCACACATGGCATATCTTTTCACTCTGGCTCTTGTTATAGCTGCACAAGGCCAGAAAATTTTAATGAGAACTTCACAGAAGAGGCTGTCACAAGTGCAATGAACGAAATGTCATCTTCGAGCCAGTATGCTACTTCAAGGGGCTTCATGTTTTTCCTCATCAGTCCGAGATAAGAGTATCCCGGTCTCCTGGACTTAGTAAGTATTATTAGTTGGCTAGATGGCTTCTTTGCCTTCCACAGTGGCTCCTCTCTCTTTAAGTCTGTTTCCTCAAGGAAGAGTCGATACATTATGGCTACATGTCTTCTTCTCCTTGACCCCTCTTTTATTGTGGTGTCTGTGTCTTTGAGGAACTTATGCAACTCAGTTGAATGCTTTGACTGCTCCCTGTAATTTAGACCATGTTCCGTCATATAATCACATTGCCCATTTAGGTCATCAAACAGCATGTCGGAAATGAGTAAGAGGATGAACAGTTCTACAATTTAAGGTATCATTACCTTCGCCATGTTTTCGTCTACATTCTAGTTATCACTCCTTTCAACATCATTATTTGTGACAACAGCACCTTTATCTGACCTAGCAGGTGATGCATTCTCATCTTCCTGCAGTTCAGGACTCGAAAGGTTGCCATTGACGACTGCTCCACCATTTGACGAATGATAAGTACTATCCACATATTGAGGCTCTTCAGTGCTCTTATCCACCAATGGTGTTGTAGTCTCATTATTTACCTCCGGCACACTAGTTTCTTTTTCATGCCTTTCATCTGCTACTGGAATTTCTTTAACAGCCATTGTTGCGTCTTTCTTTTGCTGTTCTCTCTCCCGCCGCCTCCTCTCCTCTTGCTCCTTTATTTGCTTGAACCTGGCGAAGAGCAAACAAATAGAAAGTTAGGCAATCTAGAATTGACTCCAGTATGTTCATTAATAAGCAGTCAGTCTCATAGAAACCAAAAACTGTAACCTTTCACCAGGGCGGGGTCCCTCCACAGTCAAATTTTCCTTTTCTTCAACCTTCTTGATAGAGATAAACTCGGATGCACTCCTCTAATTTCGAGTTCCATCTAGTTTAATTGTGTTGTTGCCGACTTGTTTGAGCGGATTTTCCGCACCACCTAACTTTTGAAGCCACACTTGTTGTGCAGTGCTCCATATGTTGTTTGCCAGCCTGCGAATAGATGCACATGAAAACAAAGAAAGCAATCCTTGGCGGAATAAATAGTCACAGAAAGCAACGCAGAACATTATAGCAAGGTAACAGGCTTCGAGAGAAGATTGATCTTAATCACAACTCAGAAGATCATCACAATGCACTCACCAATAAAGGCTTAGGCCAGAAGGAACAGAAAGAGAAAAATATCCAATCATTAGAGGTAGGAATTTTGTTATTGCTTGGGAACTCTTCATGCTTGGATCATTGCTCTGACAATCATCAAAAAGAGTCAATCCCTTTGTCATGTCAAACTGCACTTGCAAACTTTCAAAACATAGCCAACAGACTTATTGATAATCTATTCCCAGAGCCAGTCCTAAATTCTTATTGGACATTTGGTCATCTGCTCCAATGTATTATGCATAGAGGAATAACAGGCGGATTTAGTGCCAGTGCAAATGCAAAAAGAGACTGCACAGAAAAGCAAGACATGACAAAGACTGTTGAAGACATTCAGCAAAAGTCTACACCCAATAATATATGAATCAAGATTGTATGTGCTGGTGAAAGTGATGTCTGACTGTATGTGAGTGTTCAAGAGGGGGGACGAAGGATCTTTTTTTTTTGGCCGGGGGATTGGAAGGAGGAGGGAGTCTATCTGTTGAAAGGATTGAAAGATTCACGTCTGAGATTAAAATTTTCATCATGTGGATGATCGTAGTTCAAGTCAATTATTTGGACCTATAGATGTATCTTGTTATAGATGCATGGGACCTATCCTATCCTCGGATGTAGACTTAGACCTTCACCAATCCATGCAACAAAGCCATCTTGCTTTGTTGCAATATATGATGCCCTATGTCCTTGGATGTAGACTTAAACCCTCACCAATCCATGCAACAAGGACATCTTGGTTTGCTGCATTATGTGATGCACTAGTCTAGCAGGCACGTGTATCATCCATGCCAACATATGGAGAGCTTCTCATGAAAGCATACAAGAATAATGAATGAATGAAGAAAATGTCTTGTGCAATTGTGCTTCACATATCAACTTACATCGAATGAAGTGACCAACTAAATGACTAACCTGAGATGACTGCATGATTTGGACAGACATGTACTGAGTAAAAACCAGCAACACAGGCAAGACAAGGTATGCCAGTGTATCTGACCATCCAAGGGGTGGATGACCATCCTGCAATGAAATTCAAGCAGTAAAGACATAAATGTATCCAATTCATGTGAGATGTGACAGCACCTAAATCCAGAGCACAACTGCAAGAACTTAAGGCATGAACAAGGACATGATGCAACTTCCAGTTACCTTATAGCATGCTGGTCAGCATACTTTCTGCAGCTGAATTGTAAAGTTTCTACATGAATTGGATGGGAATTGACCCCTCCTTTTTGGCCGACAGTTAACTGCATCAAGGCTCCTCTGTTCTCGCCTGCCATGGTTGTTATACTGATCGGCTTATCGTCCGGAGTCTTCTTCGTTTGCCCGGTCGTCAACTTGTGAACTAGCTTCTTTATCTCTTCCCTTATCTCTTTGTGTAGGGAAGATTGGTCCCCCCTGGATACAACAGGTTTGTCATGAGACTCACTAACCATGTGCCCTCCTTTAGGAAATTGTGCGCTTTTGAGAGCTTTGGTGTGCTTTCCACGAGAGCCGGGAGCGGTTGTCGCTGAAGCCACCTCGGGAGTTTCTTGCTTCTGCTCTCCTGGTGATGCAACAGTTGGTGGCTCTTTGGTTTGCGTATCTAGCCTTGATCCTGCTGTTGGAGTCCCCTGGAGCGTTTCCTCGCTGTCCTGGCTTCTAATCCTTTCTTGTTTCAGGAATTGTTGCTCGCCGTTCTTCGTTTCCTTGGCTTCTTCTGATACTCATGGGATCGAGTCTCTTCGGCTGGGCTGGTGGCTCAATCTTGGCTATGTTAGCAGTTGTGCTTGTGGCGAGAGGGGCTACCTGCATTGTTGTTGCATCCCGCTTTGCTGGAGCCTTGATGGTATAGTCATTTCCAGGCCTGGAGACACTTTCATCTTTGATTTCTGCTTTTGATGGAGGTTCCAATGGCGGTTGAGAAATGGGAGTTTGCGACAAGCTCTTTTGAGTAAGCGGTGGAGGCAAAGATGCTGATTCTGGGAGCTGCTGCAGAATTGCCTTCCAAGCTGGAGAAGAGGGTTGTGGCAATGTTTCTTTAGGCGGCTCAGGAGCCGACAGAGAAGGTTGATGTTCAGCCACTGTTTCCTCTCCTGAACGGGGCAGGAAAGGCCCACGAGGTGAAGGTTTGGGCAAAGGCAACAGAGGCAAGGACGGGGCTTTTGGTTGAGGGCTTGCCGGAGTTGGCGTTGTCGGCTGAGAAGCAGCGGTAGCTACGGGGGCTGCAGGAATCAGTAATTGCGGTGGGAATGTCGCCTCGGGCTGCTTTTGAACTTGGGGAGAGGTAGGCAGAGTTTGGGGCACTGCTGAAGATTGTCTCGGTGGCGAGGATGCGGACGATCCGCCATTAGGTTTGGCTCTTCGAGTACTGGTGGATTCTGGGGGTACTGGTGGTATTGGTGGAGATTGCGGTTGAGAGAATGGCCTTGGTGGCATTGGGGCTCGGGCCGGAAGGGGAGGGGGTTACGGCGGCGATTGGGCTATCACAGGAGGTCTAAACGGTGGACAGGGAACAGAAGTTGCAGCCGTTGGCTGCGAAGGGGCAGCACTGCCACTTGTGGGGCGAGGGGGTTGGGTTCCAGTCTTGACACGGGGAGCGGAAGTACCTGAAAGAGAATTTGAAAAGAACAGGATAAATAATATGCATCAAGCCAGATATTTCACTGAAAGATATAATTGCATGTTGTCTGGCCACAACAGCCCTATACTGTCTTATGGTGACCGTGAAAATCAAGTTCTCTATTTATATATCTTATCAAATCGCCAGATTTGCATATCATGTTTAACGTCAATTTGGAATTCAAGCAGAATACCCATAAGACAATATAAGACGCATTCATAGTTCCACAGACAGAGCAAATTCTTAGAAAGATCGTGGAAACAAGTAATCTAAAATACCATCGGCAAGCTATCCCACCATGAATATTTGGTCTAGTTATCTACGTATTCCAAGATGAATAATCCTCACCTTCAAATACATATGCGGATTTTGTTCTCTTAGTCTATCGAGGAGAGCTGTCCAATCAACCCTATTAGGTTGCATAAGCTCCATCCATTCAGCCAAAAGTGGGGAAGGGTCATCCTCCTCTTTCATCGAAAGAATCTTTTAAGTCACGAGCTTGCTTTAACCAGAAACTGGCTTAGGTTCCTGCGACCAAGTGATCTCCTCAAACTCATGGATCCTATCAGCCAGTTCAGCCCATTTTGGGTCTGAAAGATTGAGTCCACATATCATGTACTCGAACTTTCCTCGTCTTTTTGGAAGAGAAACAAACTTAGGTTTACCCTCACCAACTGCAATATCCTCTCCAATAGCTTCAGCCTTGTCACTGTCCTCTTCATCTTCTTTTTCCTCCCTTAAACGCTCCAAACTCCGGTAAAATTCCCTCTCCTCCATCTTCTCTTGTGCGCATTTAAACCTCAACTCTCTCAACATATCCCCACGAATCCCCACCTCGGCCGCCAATCTACACATTTCGTTAACTTCCTCATCTTGCATAAACCCCTTCATCTTTTCCATCTTCCTCTCTTTCTCCATATCCTCCAAAACCTTATTGCTGGCCTCCCACACTGTTCTCCACGAATCCTCGCTGAAATCTTGGGAAGGAAGGGACGCATCGCCGCTGAGCTTACTCTGCAGTCCACCCTTTTCCATCTCAGCCACCACGTTCTCAACAATGATCAATAGCATCCCACTGACTGTCTGCTTATCGCTATCTGGGTAAGGTTGATTGAGCTTTTCGTGCATAATCCAGACAAAACCGGACAAGTACTCGTTCGTGGTTCCATCATCATCCTCAGAATCGCTCACATTAGCTTCTTGCAGAGCGTGTATGCTTCTACTGAAGGTGAAACTAAAATCGGGGCGATTTGGATCATTGAAGGAAGCATTCTTCCCATTATACGGTTCACGTCTAGAAGGAGATACCGGCTAATGGATGCAAAAGACGCTCCTTTGGGAAGATGCAATTTGCGATAGTTCTCCGCATTATTCAGTCTAGATAAACTATTGATCGTTCGTCTGGACACTAAATGCTTTAAATTCATATCCCCAACAGTAAACAAGATGAAATTTTGGCAGCAGCAACAGATACTGACCTGCTAATAAGTGGAAGACGAGAGGACCAAAGTATCACCGGTTCAGACCCGCTACTTTGGGGTCACTTTTCTTGATGGTTTCTCGAGATTTTGAGTTCTTTATTTGGTCTATCATACTCTCTGTGTATAGCACTTTACACTGATACTTTGGGTATGATCTAATTATCTCTATGGAATGAGTTATGGTCCGTGAAAGTCGCCTCAATGACCTGCAAAGTGAGGTTTGAAATTTTTTTTGAAGTCTGAAAGTTGTGAGTCCCTTCATTTGCGGCCTTGGTACAGAATGTTCTCGTGGAATTATTATGAGCCGCCAAGTGCGTCGGAAACCTTGTTTAATCTAGTTTCATGAGGTATCAATAGCTTCTGTTAATTATTTTTGTACACCGAGATAACTACTCTCGAACACACCTCAGTGAGCTGTTATGCTAGAGGTCGGAATTTTGGCTAGGTGTTGGGCTTGCGACTGGCCTTTTTCTCGACACCATTACGACGCGCTCGGATGGTCATTTCCTGAGCCATCGATCATTTTGGAAACCTGATCATATTTGGTTTCTCGTTGTATGATCAGCTTCCCTCAATTTGATTTGAGCATCAAGATATTTGTACTAGAAAACACCTCGATGGACTGCAAAGTTAGGGGTTGTAATTTTTTCCAGGTGTTGGCCTTCAAGTTGGCGTTTTCGTGACGTCGTCACGAAGCGTTCGGCAGAGTTTTTCCCGAGCCGTTAACTGTTTTTGAAACCCCATTCTACTTAGTTTTGTGTGATGCAATCGGTTTTCGCTAATTGTTTTCAAGGGCCGAGATATTTGCCCGATAAAACACTACATTAGTTGAGCAAAATTTCAAAATTTCTTTTTCGAAAATTAGAAAATTACCTAAAATTGTGTCGTTTAGGCCGACCCATAATTCGAGCCGGGCGACCATGATGCGCGGGTCGGGTTAACCCAGTCTTGAAAATATAAAAAATTTCAGAAAAATACAAAAAAAATTAGAAAATGTTAAAAAATTCATAAAAAAATTGGAAAAAGTCAAGAAAATTCCTAAAAAATTATAAAAATCAGAAAAATTCATTAAAAAATATTAATTAAATTTAAAATTCGAAAAAAAAAATAATTAAAAAATTAAATATTCTAAAAAAAATCCCGAAAAATAGGAAATGAACCTGTTTTAGGGTGCTTTGACCCCGATCCTTTCAAAAAAATGACCATTTTGCCTTTCTGACAAATTGTCCCCAGTTTTTCCCAAATTACCTCCGAACCTTAATCACACTTTTTCTAAGCCTTTAGGGCTTCACTAGAGATGCTATGACTTGTCTTGATCCGTTTTATCCGTGTGTGTTCGGATCCTTAGTTGCGGATTTATTTTCTTGATTGTGATTGATGGGATTAGTCTTCTCGACCTGCATGATAGCCTAGACTTAGACTTGCCTCACCCAAAAACTGCGCCTGCATGAAATCACAATTAGGATAATCACTCCACGTTAGGTACCGAAAGGGCGTCGGTAGCAATACCGGCGTAACCAAGTCCCCAAACCCAAAATCTCTGGTTCCGCAGAACCGAACGATCTCTCCCAATCGCTCGGTGAGGTTTCCGATCCACCTTCCAAGAAGGACCGGTGGCGACTCCAATTGCATGCACACGTTGCACATATCACCCGATCACACTAAGGTCGAACCCGATCGATAATCATCGAAATCGAAAAATTCCTATCGCGATTTGGTATGGGCCTGGGAGGGGCCGCGCCAAAGTTCCCCTACGTCATCTACAAAAAGGGGACCTTTGGCAATCCATTTGCTTGATCGAATTTCTCTCAGGTCGCGACAACAAGGTGACGGGTTTTCACTTTCCACACCTTATTCCCTTCAATTTTTCTCATGTTTTGTTTTCATAGGTGATTATTTACAAAGAGAATGACAGATGTCGAAGTATTTTATTGAATGGAGAAATCTAATTGATGAAAGGGAATTACCGGAGGATTTACAAAAAAGAAAAAAAAAGGGAATTACCGGAGGATTTACAAAGCCTGGTAATTAATTGGTTTTGACCTTTGTCCTTTTTTTTATTTATTTAATAATTACCCTCCACGATCTCATCGATAGCCACATTTCGTTGAGGATCTCATCTATGAATCTGTATAGATCGGGGTCAGAAAAGAAAAGTTCGATGAGTTTATTATTTCAAGTCCAAAAAGCATTGGATCCAAAGGGCCACAATTCAAAAGGAATCATGGAATAAAAGGAACTTTTAGAGAGAAATAGATCTTCAGAAGGGTTTTTTTTTTATAGTCGGAATCAAAAGGTTCATTCTACTGAAAAGTAGGGACAAAGATCATTTTGGTGATAATAGTGGAATATTCCCAAAGATATGGAGTAGACACATCATGTACGAATTTTGATTGGCTTGCTAAGGTGTACAATCGTACATGTACTTGTGGGTTCCATTTGTTCACGGGAATGAATGATTTGAAAAATATTTTCCTAAAAATAATTCGCTCATATCGCTTGAAATAATTAGCCAATAAAAAAAATTCATTTTCGACAATAATTTAGGTCTAAATATTTTCATGAACGATGAAAAAAATTTCGTTCATTTATTTTTTAAGAGATTTAAACCATCATTTTTTGAAAAAAGTATTTTAAATCATTTATTTTTTCGGGAAACAAACAGAACCATAATTGATTCACTATTATTTTTTCAAAAGGTTAGTGTTAGTATTAAGCCACTATCGAATTATTCCTATTTCATTCGAATCACTCTATTTCTAGAGAATATATTTTATTTCAGTTAAATAGTTTTCTATAACATTTCTATGACAAAAGCAAGAAAGAATTTCGAGAAATGACCACAAAAAAAAAACGTATTTGGCTTGATAAATCGAATTAATTGATTATGTCTGCTCTGTTTATTTTATATCATTAAGTTATAGCGATTATCAGGTTATGGGCCGAGAGATCCATGGGCCCATCCAAGGTTGTTCACGCCACAAAGGTTCGAAGATGGATTTGGATGGGCATGGGTACGCGCATAGTTAAAAGGCTCCGTCGTCTCAATTGGGCCAAAGGCAAGGTAGCCTAGCCCGAAAGAAGAAGAAAATAGGGAAAATGAATGATTCGGAAAATATTTTCTTAAAAATGATCACTTATATTGCTTGAAATAATTAATCAATGGATTTTTTTTCTTATTGACAACAATTTACGCTTAACATTTGCGTGGACAATGAAAATAATTTTAGTTCGTTCATTTTTAATATTTTTCGAATCATTCATTCTTCGTGAAACAAACGGAGCCATAGGGAAAATGATGCAAATGGTTCCCGAACTTTGGCCCTATGGCAATGTGATCTCTGAACTTATAATTTGCTCAATATGGTCCCCGAACTGTAGCTCAAATAGAAATGTGGTCCTTGAATATAAGTTCAAGGAGATCACCACCTTCACACGAACTTCAAATCTCTAGGTAAGATGATCTCCTGGCTTAGGCCCGGAGAATTTATTTACTCAGTTTATGCTTACCTCAAAATATTTTTCAAATTGGCCGAGTTCAAAGTTCAGGGATATTTATATTTTCATGCTTTCGAAGATCTCTTCAAGAACTGGATTATAGTGGGTTGCAAAAGTAGGGATGAATCTATGTATTTAGTTTTTTTTTTTTTTGGTCGGAACTACGTATTTAGTTTGATTATGCGTAGTAAATAAAAAAGCAACCACGTATAATATTTGAGGTTAAATCGATTTTTCAAGGTTTAAATTGTATGGAAATTTGAGGTCTTGAAATTTTAAGTAAACTCTGATACAAAATTTATTATTGTCTTGGATTATTGTTAGAATATATTTTCAGATTAGTTATAATAAACCTTGAATACTGTCAGAATCTAAACCAAGGAAGAAACTGATTCGAAGATTCTGTTGTTCATATTTAAATTTAATCAATTTTGTCTAGTAATCATACTAAGCACATCAATTTTGTGAATTTAAGTCAGAAAAACTAAATTTTACCTCGACAAGTCATTCCATTACTCATGTCATTTTCGAGTTGGAGTTGAGATTGGCAATTTTTAACGTGATCCATTTACACCACGTGTAGTTAAGTATGATCCATTACACAGTTCAACATGTTATTCATCTTAAACACACACATTCAGATGCAGAGACGTTTATACACGTTTTTCGTACATTGTACATATGAGAGTTTATATCTTAAACACGTTAAGCGAGTGTCGGGAAACCCGCTTAATAAATATATTGTGTTTGGATTTCAAAATTTTGATATGAGAAAAAAAAAAAAACAAATTGCTTTCGCGTTGGACTTATAATCTGCATGACACAAAAACCAAATTATTAGCCTCTAGACTTGGACCAACCTAAATTTGTAGGAGTTATGGTTCATACTCCCCATCGACAGTAAGGCACAAGGGTTAATAAAGAGTGTCACGCCCCGACTCTCGGGCACGCGACAACCCTGCCAAATCGCCTCAGGTCATAAAGGTTAACGTCCCAGGCACGCTAACGACCTATCGAAATATAATACGCATGCGGAAACGTGCAATACTCCCGGACAAAAACATAAATAGGGATAGCAAAGCAGGAAAAATACCAGCGATCAATCAGCCAAAGAACATTTCCATTAAAACACCAAAAGTAGATGATCGCTAACCCTACAGAGCTATACAGAGATAAATACAACCCCATTCTTCGGGGCGGCTCTCTAAGACCAATCAAAACGGTATATGGGTCAGGAAGGGTTAACTTCTCATCTACTCCAAAAGAGGGGCTACACCACCCTCGTCCTCAACTTCACCTTGAGCCTGAAAAAGGGATTAACCACGACGATGTGAGAAATAAATCTCAGTGAGCTAGCGCCTAAGCCCGGCTAGGGCGTTGACTCGCTCAGGCGACCTACACACACCGTACAGCACAATAGTATACCGCCAATCACATGCAAGCTTACCACGCCTTGGACCGCACATATGCAAGACTTGACTTGACATGACAGTCAATTAACCAAGGCAACCAATCAGAATACCATGACAGCTTGCAAGCACAATGCAACACGCGTGTTCCGATTATTAATGGCCACTCGGCCCCGCACACTAGACAGTTGGTGCGCAACACACTAGACAGTTGGTGCTCAGCACACTAGACAGTTGGTGCTCTACCGGCATGACCGGACATCGTCCCTTACTTCCGGTGACGGCGTCCGATAGTCCGTGTGGTTCCGATCGACACGGCACGGAACTACCAGGAATCCCTGTAGGGGCTTCGGTCCATCCATACTGCGACCGGCATCCGACCAGCCCGGCGACACGGACTGACGTGCATCCGATAAGTCGTGTTATTCCGATCGACACGGCACGAACATATCAGGCATTTCATTATATGGCCACACAATGCACATCAAGCAACCAGCTAGTTTATATCTTTGCATTTAGTTCGATGCTCACACGGTCGTGCTTAAAACTTGGCCCAAGGCCATTTTCATGCTCAAATATGCAATTTAACTCCACACGTGGTCATGTGATGTACGAATTATCCACCAGACTTTGCATTCAAATACGGGTGATCAATCCTCATACGGTCAATCATAAACCACTCAGAGCATCCAGCAGTCAGGCATTGATCACCACATCAAGCAGTCGTCAACAATAATAACAACGCACTCGATTAACTGAACTAACCACCAACGGCTACTCCGCCTACCAACCAATCAGTCAAACAATTTATTGTTCACTCGGCTCTGGCTAATCACTCGCTCGCGATCAAATAATTGCAGTCAATCAAACAATCCAGTCTAATCACCAATTAGCCACTGACAACCTAGCTACTCAGTCTAATTTGGTTAATTGCGGTCATCTAACTTAAACCCGGTCTCTAACTAAAATGACCACAATTAATCTACGTGAACGCCTAATTAGACTAATTAGACTAAACCCGAATGCAATTAGCGACCTAACCGAGAGTTAGGGGCTAACTCACTACTAAACAGCCCGGCTACGACGACGGCGACGGGACAACAACGACGAAGGCGGCGAACGGCGGCGAGCTCCGGCGAGCGGCGGCTACTGTTCACGGACTGAGGGCCGCGGGTCAGTGGCGACAGAGCTCGATGGACGGCGGCTGGTGGCAGCGAAGACAACAGCTCGGGCGGCCGGCTGGGGGGGGCAGCGAACAGCGGCGACAACGGGGACGGCTCGCGGTGGCGTGCTGGTCGGGGGTCCTCGGGCCGCTCGGGGGTCACGGGCGACTGAGGCGACGGAGGGTCGGCTCGGCGGCGGCACAGCAGCTCAACGACGGGGCGGCAGTTCGCGGCGGTCCGAGCTCGGGCTGGACGAGCCGCGACGGGCGAGGTGGAGGTCACGGGTCGGGGTTGGGGCTCGGGTACGGCAGGGTCGTGGGGCTGGCGAGCGACGGCGGCGAGCTCGACTGAGCTGGGGTGGACGGCGACGGCTGGACGGAGGAGGTAGGTGGCTGGCGATCGGCGTGAGCAGAGGGGAGGAGGAGGAGGCGCGGATCCGCGGGCGTCGGCTGCTCACGGGTCGGCTCGGGGGTGGCTGGAGCGGCGACGGACGGAGGTGGAGCGGTGGCTGCGGGTGGTGTCGGGCGAGAGAGGAAGGAGGAGGAGGGAGAGGAGGTCGGGCAGCAGGGGGGAAAGAGCAGAGGAGAGAGGGAAGGGAAAGAGAGAGGAGAGAGAGGGTGATAGGAAGATGAGAGTGACGTGAGGTGAGTGGGGGGGGGGGGGGGGGGGGGTTTGAATATTTTCTTGTCTGATAGGGAGTAAAGGGGTGGGGAGAGAAAAAGAAAGAGAGAGGGAGTAAAGGGGTGGGGTCCACCGGAGGGGGGGTTTGAATATTTTCTTGTCTGATAGTGCATAAAGTGGTTCAGGCGCGAGGGGGGTTTCGGGCGCGAAGGGTCTTTGATCGGCGCTTCGGGATTTATTAAATCTCTCTTCAGATCAAAATAAATCGCGTCCAATAATTGTCCCTTAGACCACAAAAATTCCGACTTTATTTATTTTATGGACCTTAAAATTTCGGGACGTCACAAATAGCTATTATTATATATACTCTTTTTATATTGTAATTGAGAGTTGTAACAAAGAGGTGTGATGTGCTAAGCATAATGGAATCCTCTCTGCTGGATGTAGCTCTAATTTAAGGATGAATCATGATAAACATTTATGCCTCGATTTCTCTTTCTCTCATTTACTCATTTTATTTCGTTGTGATTATGTGCCTATTCCTAACATCTGACCTATTTGGGTAAACACGTTGGGCGAGTCGTGTTTGGGTTACTTGTTCATTAAACCGATTATATTCGAGATTGAGATTTCTGACTTGATTATTAAAGATGTCGCATTTAGATCCACCTGTTTATGTTATATCCTTAACCGGTACGATGCGGGTACGACTCTTCAAACGTGAATTGACAACCTTACACTGGATAGTAATTTTTTTCTTTAAAAATAAAAAGTAAAAATGGACTCAAATTAATGTGAAAAAAAGAGTAAGTTGTTTAGAGTAATATATGGATAATACCACAAAAAATCAAAAACTGAACCACCCGTGACCCATTTTCACCGAATTAACTTTTGTAATATCCGTGTCGCTGAAATTTCCAAACCGGTACATCATTACATGTCTCCAAACTAATTTTTATGTCACAAAAAACCTCAAATCGACACAACTGTGATAAATCTACTCTTCATTAGCTTCGGTCCAATATTCTGTGAAATTGTTGAGGTAGAATACACGAGGCAAGCAACTCATCTGACGTGGATGGCTCTTTAAACGACATTGTCGTAGGGAAGCCAGATTTGAAGAAAACAAATGGGATTTGAAATTAACACGAAATTGAATTTGCTCATTCTCTATCTCTAATCACCAAAATCTTAAGGTGAGATTAGGAATTCTAGCAAATTTTCGAAATATGAGGGACCTAAATTTCCACATTGACATGCAAGTAAGACGAGTTGCTTGTCACGTGCGTTTTCTCATCAACTATTTAATGTGACATTGGACAAAAATTAATTTAAAATATACGTGTCACGAATGTTGCAATTTAAGATTTTTTCTAAAGGAAAATTAATTTAAGAAATATGCGTCACGAATATATTCAATTTGAAATTTATGTAATATTACGTGGGAGAGAATGTGTTGCGGCGTGCTATTTTGAGATTTCTTGTTCATATTATTCCACAATAAAACAAAATAAAATATAAGTGGAAGAAAATGGGAGAAAACGAAAACAGCCATAGCTAGGGGTGACCAAAAAAATCGAGATCCACCCAAACTGGATCGGACAATACCCAACCGACTTGTTTTGGGTGGTTCCCACCGAGTACAGGCTCCAATTTGCTGGAACTGGCGGGTACCGGTCCGGTTTTCGATTTCGGGTAGAAACCACACAACCGGACCTATTTATATAATATAGATATATTTTTTAGTATTCTTATTCCAGCATTGAGGGCACATGTTCAACTTATTCCACAATTTGACAAAAACGTACGGTAAATTCACTGATAATAATTATTCTAATTTCGGCAAATTCAAGAGAAAAGGAATTGCATAAAAAACAAAGTAAACACCATGTAAAGTACAAATTTTCTTCCAAAAAAAAAAGAGAGTACAAATTACTTGTTGAAATTTTATTGGTTTTATTAATGTTATACTCTCCGGTTCCACCGTGTGCGTAGAAAATCAAGCAAGTAAGCATGTTATAAAAAACGCCAACTTCAAATGGATCATTCTTATGCCTAAAACGCTCCCCACGATTTCCGAAGCTTCGATGACACACAAGAGTGCCCATTCATTTCGGCAGCGGCGGCACGACCCCGAAAGCAAAAAACCCTAGTCTCTCTCTGCTCTCGATCTGCTCCCTCTCAGTGTCGAACCTGTCCTCTCGCCACCTCACCTCTGCTCTCAGCCTCTCGGCTCTCGTCGCTCCTCTTGGCTCTCATCTCTCCTCGCACAGTCCAGCTGAGCTCTCTAAGGGTAGTCCGCGGTTGCACTGTGCCTTTGGCCCCTCTTGCAGTCGTCGGCCTCGCCTCCCTCTCCTGTAAGTCCTCACTGCTTAGTAGTCAGTCCCTCTCCAGACTCCGGGCGACATCTAATTACATTGTTGACTTCGATTATTGTTGGGGCCGTGGATTTAGAAGGGTGAAGGATTTGAGTGCCCTGTTTTCTCGTTAACCGAGCCCCTCACCCAAGCCCTAGCTTGGTCCTCTCTTTGTCTTCCGCTTATTTTTTATTTTTTTGGTCGGAGTCTTCCACTTATTAGCAGGTCAGTATCTGTTGCTACTGCCAAAGTTTCGTCTTTTTCATTGTTGGGGATATGAATTTAAAGCAATTAGTGTCCAGACGAACGATCAACAGTTTATCTAGACTGAATAATGGGAGAACACTATCGCAAATTGCCTCTTCGCAAAGAAGCGTCTTTTGCATCCATTCGCCGGTATCTCCTCCTAGACGTGAACCGTATGTTGGGAAGAATGCTTCCTTCAATGACGCAAAAAGGCCCTGTTTTAGTTTCACCTTCAGTAGAAGCATACATGCTCTGCAAGAAGCTAATGTGAGCGATTCTGAGGATGATGATGGAGCCATGAATGAGTACTTGTCCCGTTTTGTCTGGATTATGCGCGGAAAGCTCAACCAAGCTTACCCAGATAGCGATAAGCAGACAGTCAGTGGGATGCTATTGATCATTGTTGAGAACGTGGTGGCTGAGATGGAAAAGGGTGGCCTGCAGAGTAAGCTCAGCGGTGATGCGTCTCTTCCTTCCCAAGATTTCAGCGAGGATTTGTGGCAAACGGTGTGGGAGGTCAGTAATAAGGTTTTGGAGGATATGGAGAAAGAGAGGAAGAAGGAAAAGATGAAGGGGTTCATGCAAGATGAGGAAGTTAAGGAAATGTGTAGATTTGCGGCCGAGGTGGGGATTCGTGGGGATATGTTGAGAGAGTTGAGGTTCAAATGGGCACAAGAAAAGATGGAGCAGAGGGAATTTTACCGGAGTTTGGAGCTTTTAAGGGAAGAAGCACTGAAGGAGGAAAAAGAAGATGAAGAGGACATTGACAAGGCTGAAGCTATTGGAGAGGATATTGCGGTTGGTGAGGGTAAACCTACGGTTGTTTCTCTTCCAAAAAGACGAGGGAAGTTCAAGTACAAGATATATGGACTTGATCTTTCAGACCCAAAATGGGCTGAAATGGCTGACAAGATCCATGAGTATGAGGAGATCACTTGGCCGCAGGAACCTAAGCCAGTTTCTGGTAAAAGCAAACTCGTGACTGAAAAGATTCTTACCATGAAAGTGGAGGATGACCCTTCCCCATTTTTGGCTGAATGGGTGGAGCTTATGCAACCTAATAGGGTTGATTGGACAGCTCTCCTGGATCGACTGAAAGAACAAAATCCGCATAAGTATTGGAAGGTGAGGATTATTCATCTTGGTATATTTAGGTTATAGTAATTGTATGATAGTACTGATAGTAGACCAAATATTCGTGGGATAGCTTGCAGATCGTATTTTGGATTACCCGTTTCCATGATCTTTCTAAGAATTTGCTCTGTCTCTGCTGTCTGGAATTATAAATGCATCTCATATTGTCTTATGGGTCTTCTGCTTAAATTCCATATTGTCGTTGAACATGATTTGCAAATTTGGATTTGATAGGATATGTAAATAGAGAACTTGATTTTCACGGTCACCAAAGGACAGTATAGGGCTATTGTGACCAGACAACATGCAATTTTATCTTTCAGTGAAATATTGGGCTTGATGCATATTATTTATTCTGAAGTAAATTAAAGAGCATCAAGGGGGTTTCTTCCATTTGCAACCTAGGCTTAAAAGAAGATCTAAAAGATTCTAGGAAAGACTGAGTGTTCAAAGAGCTACCACCACAATCCAAAACAATGAGGTGGTAAGCAAATTGTTATTTACAGCAATTGTGGAACTTTCCTCATTTTTTAAAGCCCTCGCATATCTTTCTTCCGTTAATCCCGAAAATCTTCAGATTTTCTACCTATTTCTTTCCACTGCTAGATGCATGTGAGTCCAAATGTTCAGCTTTTGCATTGACCTCACGTCCTTATATCTAGTAGCACTTTTGCGCTGGTTCTTAATAATTTGGGAAAGGGAATCTCAAGTATCATTCAAGAGTACTATCTGGTTTTTTGCTCCGAAGTCTAGGACTACCGAGACACGGTTTGTGGTACTTTATATGTTGTACGTTGAGAGCTGCACACATTAAAAGTCTAAATCTAGATGATAAAGTGATTTGAAAAGCACATTCATTCAAGAAATTGTGACATCTAACAAAAACTAAAACCTTTGTGTTGTGACAATTAGGGAATTCTGTCATTCTTTTTGGTTTCGTTGTGTTAATTTTGCCATCCGTTAAAGGTTTTCCTCTTTAGTGTTTCAATTTTCTGAATGGTAATAACTTAAGGCTAATCAAAACCGTAGAAGAGTACCTTAAGCTACTTTAGTTTTCTAATTTATCTCCATATTTATGCTTTAAAGAAACTTTTTTTTGTAAACTTTGAGGCTAATAAAGCTCCAAAAAAGCATGCAGGGGGAAAATTTTGTTTCCTTAAACATCTCCATAAGCCATAGAAAAACTGTCCCTAGCTTTGTTCTTAGACCTCAACAACTGGAAAGGTTTTTTGCTATTTATTTTTATTTTTGTTTTTCATTGATTGCTACATCTTTTAATCACCGCGAATGGTGGGAGAGCTGTCACAAACTGGGAGAGCCACGGGTCAACTCCTCAGTGGCTTTCCACTGTGCAGCAAAATACTTATGCAGTATTACATTAGATTATATTAGTTGGAGCAAAATTTCAGTTAGGGATATGCCTACTTTTGCAAGTGTGAATTGTCTACCTAACATCACTAGGGTTAAATGAATGAAATTCGAGAAGAAACGCTCAGCTGACCTTCACTGCAATTAAGCTCATCCATTGTCTCCTGTTTGCATCTTATAAAGCTTGTCCTTGCTAGTTGAAAAATTTAGAGCTTTACCAAGGGCAAGATTTTACTTTCAGTTACAGTACTACAGTGCGATTTGCCATCAGTGAACCTGCTTATTTAAAGTTCAGGATCTCGATCTGGTAACTTGTTGTGTATTTTGGCATGTAGGTAGCAGAACATTTATTGGATGTAGAGTCTTTCCAAGCAAATGTTCGTGACTATTCGAAGCTTATAGATGCCTATGCCAAAGATATCAGCCTTGAAGATGCGGAGAGAATCCTCAAGAAGATGTATGAAAATGGTATTCCGCCAGATACTACGACGGCTACCATTCTTGTTCACATGTATTGTAAGGCAGGGAAACTTGACCTAGCTGAGGAAGCATTTGAAAGTTTAGAGAATCAAGGCTTCCGACCAGACATGAAGGTCTACAACTCGATGATCACGGCTTATGCGAATGCTGGCAAGCCAACGATGGGTGAGTCATTAATGAGTAAGATGGACAAAAGAGACATGAAACCCTCAGAGGAGATTTACATGGTATTGCTTAGGTCATTTGCCCAAACGGCTGATGTTGCTGGTGCCCGCAGAGTCACTACCACCATGCAGTTTGCTGGGTTCCAGCCAAGTTTGGAGTCTTGCACATTGCTTGTTGAGGCATATGGGCAGGCAGGTGACCCGGATATGGCAAGTAACAATCTCGATTACATGATAAAATTGGGACATAAGCCTGATGACAGGTGTATAGGCAGCATGATCACGGCTTATATGAAGAAAAATCTTCTGGATAAGGCCTTGAATCTTCTATTGCAACTGGAAAAGGATGGTTTTGAACCTGGAGTCCATACTTATGCCGTCCTTGTGGAGTGGTTGGCGAGGCTGCAATTGATCGATGAAGCAGAGCAAGTATTGGATAAAATAGCACTGCAAGGCGAGGCTCCTCCTTTTCAGGTTCACATAAGCCTCTGCGACATGTACTCGAGGGCCGGCATGGAAAAGAAGGCTCTTCAAAGTCTTGGTGCTGTCGAGGCTAAGAAGAAGCAGTTGCGATCGGGTGATTTTGAAAGAGTTGTGCATGGGCTGATAGCCGGTGGCTTCGTTCGGGAAGCTCAGAGGGTGCATGTATTGATGGAAGCACAGGGTTTTGCGCCGTCAGAGCCACTTAAGGTGGCTTTGATGGCATCTGAAGCTTTTGGCCGCAAGAGACTCAGTATAAGATGAGAGCGGCTGGTGTCCCTGGTGTATCTCAAGTGTTTGGCCAGCCGACGAAGCACGGTCGAGACCCCTTATAATGGCTGGATTAGTTGACAGGTTTTTGTGTTCGTGATTAGGGCAGGTTGTTTTGGCACACTCTCTTATGGTGCTCGAAATATCTCACATGTTGGGGACAGAAATATTCAGATTGATATCCTTAACCTCTATGCAAATTCGTGCTTAAGCTTTTTGTGAACTTTCTTCTAATTTTTCCTCGTGGCTGCTACAGATAGATATATAGTTTAGCATGCAATTTTGTTGAATCTGATGCCACACTGAACTCTGCTTACTCAGGAAAGAATGAAGCTTTGTTATATACGACACGCTTGCGAACGTATGTTGTGCAGATGAGAGAGATTAGAGCTGATCTACATATATGAGCAGTCCAGTAAGACGAGATCGATGATTGAAGCAAGTTTCGTTTCCTGGATGACTGGGTGGAGGGAAGGAATATCGCCAAGAATGAAGCCTTAAGATACGGGACACGCTTGCGGACATACATCGTGGAGATGAGAGAGATTAGAGCCGATCTACATATACGAGCAGTCTGGTTTCCAACCAGACGATATCGATGATCGAAGCAAGTTCCTTTCTTGGATGACCGGATCAAGGGAAGGAATTATGCGAAGACGTCGAGCCGATAGGTTTTTTTTTTTTAGTCGAAATCGAGCTGATAGTTGAATATGCCTTTTTCTGTTCGCATGTGGCGGATGATTCCTGGTGATGTATGGTGTCTAATGCAATTCGGGGATGAAAAGGAAGGAACTTTTCCTGTCCTTTTCCAAATTTTCATTCACACAAACCTGAAGGCAAATCCAAAGCAAAGCGGTTGAGATGCTAAACCTACTAGAGAAGGTAAAATATGGGCAAAGCATCCCTCATAACCCAAAAACAAAATGAAGCTTTTGCACATATGAGAGGCCAAGAAGCCGGGAGTGAGTGTCTCCAAAGAAAATTGCACCACAAATATCCCCCGAGTTTTCTCTAGTATCCTGAAGATTATATGAAAGAGGAATACTTTCAAACCCATGTGCATATATCGTCTGCAGACCAAATATCGATCTCTTCTCATTCAGTAGAGCTTGTTCACCTCTCTAGTCATTCATGGCCCAACAATGACAACCGTTCCGCTTCCGCATCCCATGGCTTTCAGGGACCTCCGCTCCCCGGAACCCAACCCCCTCACCCCACACGTGGAAGTGCGGCCCCTTCGCAGCCAACGGCTGCAACTTCTGTTCCCCGTCCACCATGTAGACCTCCTGTGATAGCCCAATCACTGCCGCCGCTGCCGCCACCCCCTCCCCCTCCAGCCCGAGCCCCAATGCCACCAAGGCCATTATCTCAACCGCAATCTCCACAAATACCACCAGTAGCCCCAGAATCCACCATCACTTCTAAACTCGAAGAGCCAACCCTAATCATCCTCGCGACCGAGACAATCTTCAGCAGTGCCCCAAACTCTGCCTACCTCTCCCCAAGTTCAAAAGCCGCCCGAGGCGACATTCCAACCGCAGTTACCGATTCCTGTGGCCCCGTAGCTACAGCTGCTTCTCCGCCGACGACACCAACGCCGGCAAGACCTCAACCAACAGCCCCGTCCTTGCCTCGTCCCTTTCGCCTAAACCTTCACCTCGTGGAACTTGCCTGCCCTGTTCAGGAGAGGAAGCACTGGCTGAACCTCAACCTTCTCTGTTGGCTCCCGAGCCTCCTAAAGAAACACCGGCTGAACCCCAACAAACATATGGGAGCATGTGCAAGAGATCTAAAAGGAGGCAAGATTAGATTTCATGCGAGCTTTTCAACAAGAACTAGAATAAGAAAATGGTCAGAAAGTGATGGAAATCTACATAAAGTAATGGAAAAATTCATCTTGTTGGGTATGCTGGCAAAGGCTTTGAGCCTGAACTCTAGGCACCAGAAAGGGGGAAAGAATGGAACTGGTGGCATCTTAAGGAAACGTGGACAACTTATAAGTCCTCAAAAACAGTTCAGGTAAAAGAAGCTCATAGATTATTGTTGGTTCTTGCCCATTCCATGCGTCACACCTGTGTGCTTTAGAGTTAAAAAAAACAGAGTTGCACTTGTCTCATTGTCTGTCAAAGATAACTTAGGACAATTTGATGCCGAGTCACTAGTCCTACTGTCCTAGAAGTTGGTGACCAGAACCAGGATTACAGAACAAGTTGCAGAGAACCTTCTGACCAATTTAATCGCAAGAAGCTGTTCTTACTGGTGAGCCTGCTCTGTGGTTCATGGCGATGAATGATACCTGTCCACATTATATTTTATCAGAAGTTTCTTCCACACCCTCTTATAAAAAGCAGCGACGTTCTTGTTCTTGTGGGGGTTGCATAAACAGAGTAGGACCACGGTCATTTACTTCAAAAGCTGACATGCGAAGGTGAAAAAGATAAATAACTGTTGAGAAGCACGTGTGAGTTTCCACGTCGGAGAATTGACGTGGTGTCGCACATTACCTCTGCTCATCAGCAATGGCTCTGCTGGTGCTGAAGGAGGCAGAGTACGCTCTGTACTTGGGCAAGGGGATTTGGCCGGACTCGATGTGCATGAGGTCCTGCACGAGGATGTCGTAGTGCCTCTTCACTTCTTCCGCAGACTTGTTCCAGCCGACGGCCCGGGCCACGTTGTGCCACCGGTCGGGAGTGTCCTTGTCGTACAAGGCCAGTGCCCTCTCGAACATCTTGTTCTGCATGGGCGTCCATGATGATGAGTTGTGCAAGAGTGAACTCGATGCCATTTCTAAATCTTCGGTTCAAAGGGCCCAAGAAAGCGCGAGAGAGAGAGAGAGAGGGGAAGAGAGTATGTGGAGGAAAAGGACCTTTTCTTTTTTAAGTTGGGAGATTGCTGTAGCAAATGACTGTAGGTTCAGATTTACTTCCAGTAACCGGGTCTGGATTCTCGTCTTTTCTCTCTCCCAATGCTTGACAGAAGTATTCACATCAAATCTCTGTGTAGAGTTGAACTCGCCCGCCCGGGCATCATCAGAGCGAGGTCGTATCGTGTGTATCGAAAGGTAGATTGTGTCGGGATCACGTTTCTCTCCGTTTCTTTGAACCGGATTCTTGGATTTCTGCCCCTTCTCATCTCATGTCTAGCACAGATTGCCACTATCGTTTTGGTTATCTAATGTCTTGAATAAGAACGAATATGAACCCTTTTTGTAGTTTCCCATCACCACTGAAGGCAATCCCAGAAAGATCTTTCAGGCAGTGGCCAGCCAGGGACTTAGGTTGCGGCGTGTGACTGAAAAAAAGTGTTCCGGTTTCTGGGATTCGGTTCTTCTCCACCTGCGGAGTCAAACTGGCGTGCTTGCTTCTTTTTTAAGGTTACATCGTTCGTTATGCCGTACACTTGTATTTTATGCCTTTTTGTCACAGAGAAAAAATTCCTCTCTCTCTCAAGGACTTTTTTTTGGATACTCTTAGAGTACGTGAGCTCGACTTTTCTTATTCATCGAACGGACCTCCGAATGAAATGAAATAAACCACGATGAGATTTGCTTAATCTAACGGTATTTATAAAGTTGGGCTCATATGCATCGAGAGCATCCAATACTAGCTCCTCCGCATTGTCCTGGTTGATCCATGGGTGAGCCAAGTCAGATAATAAACTGGAAATTCTAATTATATTTTTGCAAGATGAATGGATCTGGGGGGCTCAAATTCGCCTATGTGGGTGGCCTCGGGCCCAAGAAAGAAATTGCTTAACCGACTTTTGGATGAGTTTCTCTAAGTTTGAATATGGGAGTATAAGGTGTTGTTTTGACAACCAAGTAGCAAAAGGTTTCTTTTTGTTCTTTTTTTTTTTTTCGGGAAAAGGACTATATTAGTGCCAAAAGTTGTGTACGGAGATCACTTTGGTGCCAAAAGATGTGTACCGAGATCACTTAAGTGCCAAATCTGAGACAAAATGATTACTTTGATGCCTCCGACGAGAAATTCCTATCAAAGCTGCCACGTGGCATTAATATTTTAAATTTTTAATGTAAAATGACATTTAAAAAAAAAAGCATAAGTCCATGTGGAAGCCACGCCGACTTATACACTTTAAAATAAATTAAATTTAAATTGAAAAAATTAGCTAAAAACTAAATTTATTCAAAATACAAATTTTATTTAAAATAAAATTAAAAATAAGCTTAAAAATTTAACAAAAAATCTTTTTTAAAAATGAGAAAATTTCGTTTAAGGGCCCGAAGTGCCCTCGATTTCTCAAATAAGGGCCCGAAGTGGACCTTGTTTCAAATAAGGCTCTGAAATGCCCTTTTTGTTTCAAAGAAGGGCATGAGTATGGGCATTTTAGTCATTTCCTTTTTTTTTTTTGGAACTTTTTTCCTTTTCTCTTTTTGTTTTTGTTTTTTTCTTTCCTTTTTTCCTTTTTTTTCTTTCCTTTTTTCTGCCTTGCTCGCCGGTGGCCGGCCACTGGCGAGGACTGCAACGGCCACGCCTGGGCGAGGCGACGGCTGCCCTCGCCGGATCTGGCGAGGACAGCCCTCGGCTCGAAGTGCCCTCGCCGGATCTGGTGAGGCTGGGCCGCCCTTGGGGCACCCGAGCGAGGCCGGCGAGGGCTGCCCTCGAGGCTGGGGCTGCCCTCGGCTCGAAGTGCCCTCGCCAGATCAGGCGAGGCTGAGCCGCCCTCTGCTCGCCCAGGCGAGGCCCTCGCCAGCCTCGAGGGCGGCCCTCGCCTGGGCGAGAAGAGGGCGGCCCTCGCCGGCCTCGCCCAATCGAGGCTAGGGCTGCCCTCCCCGAATCTAGCGAGGGCAGCCGTCGCCTCGCCCGGGCGAGGCCGGCGAGGGCCGCCCTCGGCTCGCCTAGGGGTGGCTGCTGCCGCCCTCGCCGGTGGCCGACCACCAGCGAGCTAGGGCAGAAAAAAGGAAAGAAAAAAAGCAAACAAAAGAGAAAATGAAAAAAGTTCAAAAAAAAGGAAATGACTAAAATGAGCATACTCAAGCCCTTCTTTGAAACAAAAAGGGCACTTTATGCCCTTATTTGAAATAAGGTCCACTTCAGATCTTTATTTGAGAAATCGAGAGCACTTCGGGCCCTTAAATAAAATTTTCCCTAAAAAATAGAGAACTAGGCGGAGAGGGTTTCACAAGCCCTCGTCGTCGCCGGTGACTTATGAAGCACGGAAACGTCTAAGGAGGCATCGTGTCCGACACGCGTCCGACACGCTCGGACACGCTATCAACACGTGTCAAACTTCGGACATGCAGTCAACGAGCTGGACTCGCCGGCGACACACGGGTCCGGAGGGGGAGGAGAAGAGGAACTGGAGGAGCACATGAGGTCTGAGGACGTCGGTGAGGGAGGTCGGAGGACGTCACCGTCCACAACTTTGGTTGTGGAGGATGTCGGCGAGGGAGGTGGGGGAGAGGCGGCGAGTGAGGTCGCAGGAGACGAGGCAGACGTTGGGGAGGTGACGGCGGTGGGCTGGGCCAGATCCGAGGGACGGTGGTGGAGAGGAGGGTGGTAAAACGGCAGACGAACCCACAAGGGCCGCAACGAACAGATCTGGGATTCATCAGCCTGAGAATTGAGAAAAGCCAGAGACGAGGCTTCGAACACGAGCGACGACGGGCGGAGGCGGCCGGAGAACGAAATGGCCGACGAACTCGAAAGTCTCGAGCCCAGTTGTCGCCGGTCAGTGTAGTCCAAGTGGGTTGAGAGAGAGAGAGATGAATGAAAGATGCAGAGGGAGCTTAATGCGATCGCTTGCACCATCGGAGGTGAAAAAGGCTTGAACTTGACATGGGTCTCTTGTGATTTCGTCATCTGGGCGTGCCTCCACTGTTGAGTTTGGATGGAAAGATCGTGATTTTCTGTGATTCTCGAGATGGGTCCCCTTCCTTGAGCATGTTAAACGCTCGGGACTCTGAAAAAGAAGAAGTCGAGGAGTTTCATGAGTTGTAAAAGAAAGGAGAAAGTTTCGGGAGCAGTGGCGGCCACGGTTCCGGAACCGCCGGTTTCGGTTTATGAACCGGCGATTCCGGTTCATGAAAATCGGGACCCGGAACCGGAACTGCCGGTTCGTATATATATTTTTTATGCCAATTTTTTTCACCGTTCGCCGGTTTGGAACCGGCGGTTCCGGGCAGATTCATGATTTGGGAGAACCGGAACAAGGCCCGTATGCCATGAGCTGATTCCGGTTCGAAACCGCTGGCCCGGTCAACGGATCGGTTCCGATTTTGACCCGGGCCCAAACCGACCCGTGGCCACCACTATTCGAGAGTTGTAAAAGAAAGTTTTGGGAGTTGTAATTTGTACGACAATAACTTAATGTTGAGATGACACTCTACGTACACACTCTCTTTCTTCGAGAATTAGAAAAATCATTTTCAAGTTTGAATATGTTCACTTAAAATTTGGGTTCTTCTACTTCATTTTCACTTATTTTTTAATTATAAATCTCTTTTTATCATTATTTTGATTCCCTTCCATCATTTCTTAATAAAAAAAATTATTAAATAATAAACTATACTATTATACTTAAAATATGTAATTACACACACACACACACACACACACACACACACACATATATATATATATTAAAGAAGAAAGAAAGAAATTATATTATAAATAAGATTTATGATAAATAAAAATGAAAATTATTTTTTTGTTATTTTGAGTTTTCTTTTTAACATTAGAATTCAAATATATTTAAATATAATTATTATTTTAATTTTATTATATAAGAAATTTTTTATTCAGAAAAATAATTTTTTTTATAATGAACAAAAGAAATCCTATTCACCTTTATCTCATCTTTCCCATGAGATAATTATATCCAGACTATATCCCCTTATATCCCATTGTATTCTATCCTGAGCAGAAACCAAATATAGAATACGATAAATATTATTATTTTCTGACTTTTATTCTGACTGCCAAACGTAGCCTATGGATTGTTAGCGGCGTTAGAAAAAGTTTTGACAAGAAGCGCATTGATTGGGACGAAGAAAGAGTATGGAATATGCCACTTTTCTCTATTGCCGTTTTGATATGATTACCTTTTCGAAAATTCCTTTTCCAAGAATTGAGATGACACTCTACGCACACGCCAAGGCACTGCACTCCTAACTTTAAAAAAATGAAGAAGGAAAAACAACACGACCAAACATTACGCGGTTTTCTGCTAAAACAAGCATTAGAAGTTTTGTACGGTTGGCAGGTCAACGTAATTCTGAATGTCTTGGAGAAGAAGACGAACCATTTCTGCTAAAAGACGGAACTTGGGCTCAATTAAAAGATGGGTGATCATTTTAAACTGTCTTAGTCTAAGGGATATTGTTAAGGAAAGAACTCCCAAGGCACAAGACCCGGACAACAATGATACCCTCTGAAGGTTGTTTAATATTTACTTAAACTTTATTTATTTCACGAAAAATAAATAATTTAAAAAACATTTCTTAAAAATGATTACCTCCATCGCTTTAAAAAATTAGTCAATAAAAAATATTTCATTATCAATAATAATTTGTGCCTAACATTTTCGTGAACGGTGAAAGTATTTTTCTTTCCAGTTATTTTTGTTAGAAATAAAAACAATCATTTTTAGAAAAATATTTTTCAAATCATTTGTTATCCGCAAAACAAATGAAGCCTTAATTTCCTAAATTTTGTTCAATGAGCTCAAAACTTCCTGTCTCAGTTCTTATTAAGTTAGAATACATACCGGTCACATCCTTCTTTTGTACAAAGAATACAAATGGTATACCCTCTCACTTGGGAAAGTATACTGAACACGAAAACATAACTGAATTGGCCCTAATTGATGGAGTAGAAGAAGGGAGGAAAAGTCTTTTAGGTGTCGGCATCACACATGGCATATCTTTCACTCAGGCTCTTGTTATATCTGCACTAGGCCCAAATATGTTAATGAGAACTTCACAGAAGAGGCTGTCACAAGTGCAATTAACGAGATGTCATCTTCAAGCCAGTATGCTACGTCAAGGGGCTTCATGTTTTTCCTCATCAGTCCAAGACAAGAGTATCCCAGTCTCCTGGACTTAGTGGTATTATTAGTTGCTACATGGCTTCTTTGCCTTCACACCGGCTCCTCTCTCTTTATGTCTGTGTCCTCAAGGAAGAGTGGATACATTTACCGCTACATGTCTTCTTTTCCTTGACTCCTCTTTTATTGTCATGTCTGTGTCATTGAGGAACTGATGCAACTCAGTTGGATGCTTTGACTGCTACCTGTAATTTAGACCATGTTCAGTCATATAATCAAATCGCCCATGTAGGTCATCAAACAGCATGTCGGAAATGAGTAAAAGGATGAACAGTTCTACAATTTAAGGTATCATTACCTTCGCCATGTTTTTGTCTACATTCTAGTTATCACTCCTTTCAACATCATTATTTGTGACAACAGCACCTTTATCTGACCTAGCAGGTGATGCATTCTCGTCTTCCTGCAGTTCAGGACTCGAAAGGTTGCCATTGACGACTGCTCCACCATTTGACGAATGATAAGTACTATTTGCATATTGAGGTTCTTCAGTGCTCTTATCCACCAATGGTGGTCTAGTCTCATTATTTACCTCCGGCACACTAGTTTCTTTTTCATGCCTTTCATCTGCCACCGGAATTTCTTTAACAGCCACTGTTGTGTCTTTCTTTTGCTGTTCTCTCTCCTGCCGCCTCCTCTCCTCTTGCTCCTTTATTTGCTTGAACCTGGC
The DNA here is from genome assembly GCA_029784005.1 of Lenwebbia sp. NSW1173648. Lineage (NCBI taxonomy): Eukaryota > Viridiplantae > Streptophyta > Magnoliopsida > Myrtales > Myrtaceae > Lenwebbia > Lenwebbia sp. NSW1173648. Next base: position 9,188,525 of record JARCGZ010000011.1, read on the forward strand.
GAAGAGCAAACAAATAGAAAGTCAGGCAATCTAGAATTGACTCCAATATAGTCATTAATGAGCAGCAAGTCCCACAGAAACCCAAAACTGCAACCTTTCACCAGGGCGGGGTCCCTCCACAGTCAAATTTTCCTTTTCTTCAACCTTCTTGGTAGAGATAAACTCAGATGCACTCTTCTGACTTCGAGTTTCGTCTAGTTTAAGTGTGTTGTTGCCGAATTGTTTGAGCGGATTTTCAGCACCACCTAACTTTTGAAGCCATACTTGTTGTGCAGTGCTCAATATGTTGTTTGTCAGCCTGCAAATTGATGCACATGAAAAAAAAAGAAAGCGATCCTTGGCGGAATAAATAGTCACAGAAAGCAACGCAGAACATTATAGCAAGGAAACAGGCTTTGAGAGGATTGATTATAATCACAACTCAGAAGATCATCACAATGCACTCACCAATAAAGGCTTAGGCCAGAGGGAACAGAAAGGGAAAAATATCCAATCATTAGAGGTAGGAATTTTGTTATTGCTTGGGAACTCTTCATGCTTGGATCATTGCTCTGACAATCATCAAAAAGAGTCAATCCCTTTGTCATGTTAAACTACACTTGCCAACTGTCAAAACATAACCAACAGACATATTAATAATCTACTCCCAGAGCCAGTCCTAAATTCTTACTGGACATGCAGTCATCTGCTCCAATTTATTATGCATAGAGGAATAACAGGCAGATTTAGTGCACCAGTGCAAATGCAAAAAGACTGCACAGAAAAGTAAGACATGACAAAGACTGTTGAAGACATTCAGCAAAAGTCTACAGCCAATAATATATGAATCAAGATTGTATGTTCTAATGAAAGTGATGTCTGACTGTGAGTGTTCAAGAGGGGGGAAGAAGGATTTTTTTTTTTTGGGGGGGGGAGATTTGGAAGGAGGAGGGAGTCTATCTGTTGAAAGGATTGAAAGATTCACGTCTGAGATATAGACCTTCACCAATCCATGCAGCAAGGACATCTTGCTTTGTTGCATTATATGATGCACTATGTCCTTGGATGTAGACTTAAACCCTCACCGATCCATGCAACAAGGACATCTTGGTTTGCTGCATTATGTGATCAATGGTCTAGCAGGCACGTGTATCATCCATGTCAACATAAGGAGAGCTTTTCATGAAAGCATACAAGAATAATGAATGAAAGAAGAAAATGTCATGTGCAATTGTGCTTCACATATCAACTTACATCGAATGAAGTGACCAACTAAATGACTAACCTGAGATGACTGCATGATTTGGACAGACATGTACTGAGTAAAAACCAGTAACACAGGCAAGACAAGGTATGCCAGTGTATCTGACCATCCAAGGGGTGGATGACCATCCTGCAATGAAATTTAAGCAGTAAAGACATAAATATATCCAATTCATGTAAGATGTGGCAGCACTTAAATCTAGAGCATAACTGCAAGAATTTAAGGCATGAACAAGGGCATGATGCAACTTCCAGTTTCCTCATAGCATGCTAGTCAACATAATTTCTGCAGCTGAATTGTAAAGTTTTTACAGAAATACCATCAAAACTGAATTATACATATACAAGCTTTCCTGTGATTAGTCATAAAGGACAAGGTCGCTATGTAAGATGCGCATTCACTTACTACAAAAGGAAAAAGCCAAGAGATGCCACTTCCGTTTTGTCGAGCTGCAATTGTTGTTGGTCCAGCCAAGGAAGGTATCCAGAAGAAACCTTCTGTAAGGAGTCCCTTATTATTCAATGGAGTATGCCATCAGCTAAACAGAAGACGAAAGCAACTGCCAAATCGACCTTAAATAAATAGCATCCTTACCTCGTCTGCCACGTTTGAAAGAGCCCTATAAAGCCCAATCCACACTGGTATAGTGGCAAGTGTGGGCAAGCAACCTTGGAGAAATATGAAAAACATTAAAATGACAGAGAATATAAAAGATGAAAGATGAATAAAGTAAATAAATCTGCCTCCCTCGCTAAACTTACTCCTTATTAGGTCCAGTAATAACTAAGATCAAAATCATATAGCACAAGTAATCTATCTGAAGCTAAAGAGACCCATATTCTTTACTTCTTCAAATAACAAACTATAACAGACGACCAGCATGAAATATCTATCATCTCTTTAGAATAGATTACCAGTGTTGCTATAGTAGTTCACCTGCTAGTGGATTTATTCCAGCTAGTTTATACAATCGAGCAGTTTCAAGTTGAATTCTCTCCTGTAGGTAGATATTGAAGAATAAACGTCAATTAAAGATTGAATACATAAATAACAGGCCATAGCTCTGAGGGAACCCTGAAAAAGTGATGAAAGAAGAATAAAACTCCCACCTGATCACCCGCATATCGTTTCTGAATAGCTTTTATCTGTGGTTGCAGAGAGCGCATTGCCATAGCTGATTCTACCTGAGGAAACAATTTCAAATACTCATTTACAGTGCTGTACCAAAAAAAAAAAAAAAGAACTTGCCACAAATAGATGTAGCAGAGAGGCATTTACAGTACCAACCACATATGGGCTAAAAAACCAATGATGTGATAGGAACCGCAAGATGCTGCAGTTGCAAAGAACACTATAACGAGATAAGGGACACAATATACAGATATTCTTCCTCTAACCACTCACTAGTTAAATAAAAGCAAACCTGTTTCTTTGTCAATGGAAATGTAGCAGCCTTGACAAGTACTGTCAGGAGAATAATTGCAAATCCATATGCATATGGTACGCGCAAAGTAGAAAGCCCATCCTTTAGGACCTGAAATTGAGACATATGAGACAAATATTTAATATAGCCATAAGCAATCATTGGCCATGTATAAAAAACATCATACAGCACACAACTTAAACAAGTTGCGTAAAATTATGCAACACAATATATAGTTTGACAGTGACAATTAGGTTCAGCGAGGCATTATCCATGGAAGTTTCTTGCATGGCCCGACATAGAATGATCTAGAGATAGATTCTTCCAACTTAATGATCGTAACTGGCGCAACTTGGGCATAGCAATTCCGGAGTGAATACTTTCAGAGCACAACTGCAGATGAGCTAGGGACTGGGCAAGAGAACTGATGGGGGAAGAGATGTCATTCAAGACTGAGGTTAGACATTCCAAAGTAATGAGACTCCAAAAATCATAAGAAACTCAAGATTAGCAGCCTAACTTGTTTATGTCCAATTCGTACGATTCATCAGTCAACAATACATATCTAGTCATTATGCTCCTTTTTTATGAAATATTGTCCGCTTTGGGCCAGAGACCTCACGGCTTTAAAACGCGTTACACAGAGTAGATAACCCTAAGCCTTATCAACTAGCCTAGGACTTTCCTCTAGGCGATGTGGGATAGAAGACATGTGCTTAGCCTCGCCTGTGTAATACCAAGGCGTTGCACTAGCCCGTCCCTCAGTACTTACCGGGTCTGGGTTGTCACATTCTCCCCTCCTTCGAGCACAACGCTCTCGCTCGGGAGTCAGCTCTGATACCACCTGAAAGGAGCCTGGGCTACCACTGTATAACATTATCCGCTTTGGGCCGGAGCCCTCACGGCTTTAAAACGCGTTACATAGAGTAGCGAACCCAAGCCTTATCAACTAGCCCGGGACTCTCCCTAAGCGATGTGGGACAAAAGACATGTGCTTAGCCTCAGCCACGTACTGCCGAGGCGTTGCACTAGCCCATCCCTCCGTACTTACTGGGTCTGGGTCGTCACATTCTTCATCCCTTAGGGCACAGCGCCCTTGCTATGGCCCCACACGCAATCGAGAGCGGAGTTGGCCCTGATACCACCTGTAAGGACCCTAGGCTACCACAACCCTCGCGGCTTTAAAAAGCATTACAAAGAGTAAAGAACCAAGACTTATCAACTAGCCCAGGACTCCCCATAGGCGATGTAAGGACCCTGGGCTACCACAACCCTCGCGGCTTTAAAAAGCATTACAAAGAGTAGAGAACCAAGGCTTATCACTAGCCCAGACTCCCCCTAGGCGACGTGGGACAGAAACATGTGCTTAGCCTCACCCACGTACTACCAACGCGTTGCACTAGCCCGTCCCTCCGTACTTACTGGCTCTAGATCATCACATTTTAAATCCACAACTCACCATCCTCAAAACAATGCTTCAACAGAAACTCTCTCCCCCCCCCCCCCCCCCCCAGCAAGAGTTTCAACATCGGCCAATCAATCACAGGCTAATCGCTCTTAAAAGGAACAGTAGCAAAAGACCACAATCTGCTGAAATTAGCTCCAAAGGTCGATTCAGCACACCTTGAGAACGCTCTCCATGTAATTGGAGATACCGGAGAGCCAATCGCCGTCCTGCTTGGTGACCGTGGTGCTCGTGACGGCATCGGAGGAGGACGAGACGGCAGCATCGGCGATCGTGTAGAGCAAGCCCTCGGCCCTGCTGAAGAGCTCCTTGACGAAAACCTCCGCGCTCTCGGGGTCGGGATTGAACCCTAGGCGAGCGACGCAGCGCGTGCCGCGAAGGAGCGGGGGCGGCCGGGGAGACGAGAGAGCGCCGAAGAGCGAAAGGCGGAGGAGAGGGCTCGCGGCGGCGGAGCGAGGGAAGGGGGGGAGGACGGGGTTTGACGCGGCGACGGAGAGAGAATGGGACATGGTTGGGGACCGAAGGTCGGTGATGGCGAAGAGAGAGAGAGAGAGAGAGAGAGAGAGAGGTTTCAGGTGAAGAGAGGGTTTTGTGGCATTTCTTTAGTGCGAGTGTTGTCGTAGCGAGGAGGTGGTGAAGTGGAAGATGCTGATGGTAATGGCTCCAAGATTATGGGTGGGAAAGCTTTATTTTCTTTTTTCTTTTTTAAATATAGTGGAATCCATAAAACTAATTTTTTTCCCTTTTTTTTTTTTTTTTCTCTTTTCCATTTGTGTGGGGGTTCGAATTCAATTGTCTTTTTTTAAATCGCTTAAATGTAGTGGATGATAATCATTTCGGAAATATTTGAAATATGAAATGAGGAAATTGTAGCCCAAAAAATAGGGGTGTTCCAGCTTTTAAAAATATCTGACTAAATTACGACAATCGCGACACGCTCAACAAATTTTAAGGTGCTCCAGTTTTCAAGCATGTATTCTTTGGACATATAATTAATAGCACTTGGCACAACTTCGATTCTGCCGACTCTTTAATATCCAACACAACAGCAAATTTAAAATAACCTAGATAAATTAATCACAGTACATACTTATGTTATGGTACTGTTTCTCTGAGACGAAATTTGAGATGACCTTTACATAATTTTTGTTGTAAACGATTTGGTAGCTTCTATTTTAAATTGAATAAACGAAGTTTTATCAGATGTCAAAGGCATCAAATTCTCGAAAAAATATGTATCTTCGGCGTTGAGAGGAAATTCTATAAGTGTGGCTTAGGCCGAACGGCCTATTAGTTTATTGAGCTCTTCTTGATTTTGGGCCATGGGCCTCTCCTTGTTGGAACGATCTTATTCGGGGGAGAGTTAATGGGCCTGCAAGTACTAAAGAAGCTAGTCCCCAATCGGCCCATGTCACGGGTTTTGAAGATGCGGTGTTGGGTAGACCTGTCAAATTGGTCATAAACACATTTCTTAAGTTATATATCATCGACTGAGTTATTATGCGAGCTAGTTATATCCAATAAATGGATCATAAATTGATCTAAACATGTTAAATGGATCATAAATAAGTTGTAAATGGGTCATAAATGAGTTTACAATTGATTTAGATCCAACCCACCTCTTTGATTCTCTCTTCATTATCTCTCGCCCTCACTTGATCTCGCGTTCCCTTACTCCACACTCTCATTATAGTTTGGGTATGAATTTTTCTAAATTAGATTAAACATGGAAGTGTTTTAGGAATATGGATCAGGTATGTGTCAGGTCGGGTATGAGCAACTAGATTTGCTTTGCAATAAATGGGTTAAATAAGTCTATTTTGGGTCAGATTATTTATGACCCAACTTCACCCACCCATTTGACGGGTGTAGTATTGGGGTTGGGTTTGGAGGGATCCTAGTCCGAGCTCGTCGAGCCCGCCCATTGATCAGGTACAGTTTCGCTCACTCCATCAATCGACCCCAATAGGCGGCATCACGAATTGCTCCGCACCGCCACCCATTGTCATGAGCGACTTGGTTATCATCGTGCCGAGTCTCGTGCATCATAGGTCCGGTGAAACGGCAACAAAGGAATTGATCTCGCCGTTTCTTACGCCTTGCTATCGCAGTTAGCATCACGGATTTACGTGACAACTTGGTAGCATCACAACATCTGCCTGGACAATGAATGATGTCCAAGCAAAACTCTACTCTTAGTATGGTATGGAACTCCATGAACGTTCCAAGGAGAAAACACAGGAGTAGTACCTTAAGACCACGTGATGATCATATCTTAACAAGAAGAGGAAGGGATAAGGAAAAAACCCAAGTGGGCCATCCATCCAATGTAAGGCTCGAAGCCCTTCCGTCCAGAGTCTCCGGATAAGCCTCGAATCCAAAAGGGACGATCCCATTGGCCACTTCATGTCTTACTTGGCACCACTCCTTCTGTTTTTACTTCCCAATCTCATCACCATCAACTCCTCAATTCCGCACCACCAGAAGAGATAAAGACACAGAGATCTTCAGCTCAAGCTCAAGCTCAAGCTCAAAGCAACCTCCTCCAATGACGGCGACGGTGTCCACCATGGCCATGCTCAACGCCAAGTGCTTGGCCACCAGCTCCTCCTCGCAGCCCAAGCTCAACCCCGCAAAGCCATCCCTCAACAAGCCCACCTTCCTCAACCTCCCCGCGGGCCTCCTCTCCGCCTCCTCCAAGCCGGCCCAAACCCTGGCCGGCTCCGCCATCGCCGGGGCCGTCTTCTCCACGCTCGGCCACGCCGACCCGGCCTTCGCGGCCCAGCAGATCGCCGAGCTGGCCGAGGGCGACAACCGCGGGCTCGCGCTGCTGCTGCCCATCATCCCGGCCATCGCTTGGGTCCTCTTCAACATCCTCCAACCGGCGCTGAACCAGATCAACCGGATGCGGAGCTCCAAGGGGGTGCTCATCGGGCTCGGGCTCGGCGGGCTCGTCGGGTACGGGCTCGGGCAGGCCCAGGAGGCGTCGGCCGCCGAGCTGGCGGCGATCGCCGAGGCCTCGGGAAGCGACAACAGAGGGCAGCTCTTGCTGTTTGTGGTGGCTCCGGCCATCTTGTGGGTGCTTTACAATATCTTGCAACCGGCTTTGAACCAGATCGACAGGATGAGATCTCAGTGAAAAAGATAAAATGAAGTTAGAAAAGACTTGGGTTTTTGAGGAAGTGTAGCGGCACTTATATATATGACATGTACCTGCACTTTCCGTTAATGGAATTTTCTTGTCTCCTTTTTAAGGATCTTGGTCGCGGTTCATGTTCTGGAAGATGTAAAAATACGGCCATTAACGCTACTATGTACATTGTTTTCTCCCATAGACGTCTCTTTTCATCCTCACTTTTCTCATGCTCTCCGGCAATAACAGAGTGTAATCTTAGGTCAACTTTGGCCTGTGAATGTCATAGAGAGTGTCTATTAGAGTGACTCTAAGATGGAAATTTTCACTCGACTAGGTCGACGAAGTGGTGAAAATTAAGGGTCGCCATAATTCAGAGCTTCTTGCAATGTTTAGATCACAAAGAAATGAAGTCGACGCAGAGATGAAATTCTTTCACATTACAAGAAAGGAGGTTTGATGTAATCTCAAGTGCAGATTAATGCCGTTAGGCCATAAACAATGACCCGTTTCTATTGCTCGGTTACTGGTGAGTCAGTTTGGCTATGCAAGACTGAAATCAAAACCAGAAGGAATGGAATGGAAGTGGAACGAGTGCAACACGCCACAGATCCGATGTCCTTCGACTCCTTGGAAGATCCTAGTTGAGGTATTATTCTATGGAAGATTCTCATATGTATACCAAATAATAAACCGAAGAAAATTATAAAGACAACAGAGGAATAGACAGCACATGGAGATATAAGTTGATCAACCCTGTAAAGACCAACAACATAATCAGAAGCCATTAACAGCAAAAGAGAACTTCCATCGGACCTTTGACATCAGTGTATTAACGCTAGAGACTTCCAATTTATCAAACTCAGTTAATCAGTCATCCATCCCGAATTCCAGAAAATGGGGAGTGCATAGGCGGTGATTGCACCGGAGGAAAATTTCTTTAACCACCGGCCGAACCGGACAAAATGACTCCAAACGAGTCAGCTTCTGGACAGAGCGTTGTTGACCATGAGTACCCTCTTTTCCAGCAAAATGCATTTTAAGCTAATTTCTGGAACATTGAGAAGTAGCAGAAAATAGAGAATAGGGTGTGAAAACAAGCTCAATAAAAAACACAAATGTCAAAATTTGAGGAGGTTATAATGCAGGGCTGATCCTCCTTGAGGTCTTCCTTCTATACATGTTGTATTTCACAGACCTAACTATGAGATGGCTTGACTATCAGGCACAAATTCAAGTCGTTGGCTTTCAGAGTCTTCAAGCTGCGATTGAGAAGCAGCTAGCTTGGCCTTCTTGTACCTGCTTGAACTCCTGAGGATCCTGTCGAGGGTTAGATCCTTTCTGTCTGAGGACCTATTGCAAGAAGAGCAAGAGAATGCTGTAAGGAAGCCATATCGGGAAATAGGGAGGTGCGATCTTGTTCAGTGACGTTACTTGCCATGCACGAATGAGATGGAAGAAGAATCTAAGCACATGCTCACCATACATTGAACATAGAAAACTGTGAAATCGCTCAATAACAAAATGCAAAACATATTTAAAGCATCCACAAGGACAATTTGAAACAGCAAGCTATCTATACAAAGTTGCGTATGTTTTTGATCTCTTCTTCTAAAAGCAAGAAAGGTCCTGACACGGATCAATTGCATATACTTACTGTGATTTCTTCATGCTACTCCCACCATCATCTTTTCTTGAAAGGTTCCCTGAGGCAAATTTCACAAAAGGAAAGACATTAGCTATTACTAGTTCCAGATAGTGGTCAGCCAAAGAGAGATTACGATAAATGGAACTCATCAGCTAGTAGATTTCATTTAACATGGCAGGCACAACTAATTCCCGGGGAAAAAAACATTAGGAGTATACCATCCCTAGGTGAGTTCAGATTTGCATTACTGTCGCCATCCGAGTAGTCAGATAACAATGTATCTGATGGTGTCCTGGTGCTAGCATCAGAACCCTCAATTCCCTCAGCTTCTGCAGAACTCCCACTGCTTTCATCCTTGAAAATTGCGACTGATGTTGGTAACAAGCTTTTCTTCCTTTCAGAGGTACCAACAACTTCCCCAGTATGCTGGTGAGAAGATTTCCTAACAGCCAGACGATAGCGGTCAACTTCTGAGCGTCTCTTGTTGCCTGCTTTAACATTCTTGGTTCTGTTCATGTCAGAACCTGATGCAGCTGATGTTTCACCGTCTTTCTCTAGATTAGGAGTAGCAACAATGACCTTGGCCCCCGGAGCTTCTTCAGCTATAATCTTAAACTTATCCGATTTCGAAGAGAACAAAGTGAGGTCTGTACTTCCAGGACCTACAGGAGGCTCCTTCCCATTCTTGTCATTAGCTAGTGATTCTTGAAGTTGGATGGAGTAGGAGTTACCAGTAGGAGATTTTTGTCCATCCTGTGGTCCATTTGACATAACTGAACTCTGCAACCAAGAGGAGCTGCCATCAACAGTTGCATCAGCTTTCTTTCTTCTTTTGCCTTTGACCTTTTTAGCTGCTCCATTTTCTTTTGTCCCTCCATCAACAACAGAATTGTCAGGAGCCAGGGCTTCTTGCTGGAGTTGCCTTGGTACAAAATAATCACTGAAATTGATCGTGTCCCTTTCATTGACCGCCTTCGAATGATTGTTCACTCCTTCTAAATGGTCACCACTAGGGAGTAGATCCACATCCCTAATCGATTGAGGAGGGTCGTCCTCACTATTTCCTTCAGTTGTATGTGATGGAGCTGGAGAAAAAAGAAGATTCCTGCAATTAGATGGGAGTGTAAAGAGGATAAGCAACAAAGACAATTTTCTCCTGATTCAAATTAGTACCTTTCATGGCCTTCATGTAATTGGTATGCCCATTATCAGTCTCATTCACAGTCGCACTAATGGGTAGTGGATCATTAGCATCAGAGTGTGGATCTTCCATATCTACACTGGGTAGATTCTCCACAGTTGATCTTCGTGATTTTTTTCTTTTCTTATTTGTATTCTCTTCAATGCTTTCGATGTTCATTTCTTTGTCAATGATTTTTTCTAAGGATTCTGCCTTAGTCCCGTACACATCAAGAGGCTCTACAGCAGCAGCCCTCGCCATTGTTTCTCCTCCCCTTGTTTGAGACAAGTTGTTTTCTCCTTTAGCTAGATGGTCACCACTAGGGAGATCCACGTTCACAATTGATTGAGCGGGGCCACCCTCGTTATTTCCTTCAGATGTATGTGATGGAGCTGGAGGGGAAAGAATATTCCCTGAATTAGAAAGTGTAAAGAGGGACAACAGCAACCACGACAATTTTCCCAGGAAACAAATTAAATACCTTCCATGGGCTTCAGGTAAGTGGTATGCCCATTAGCAGTCTTATCCACGGTGGCACTAATGGGTAGTGGATCAATAGTGTTGGACTTTGGATCTTCCATTTCTACACTGGGTAGATTCTCCACAGTTGATCTTCCTGATTTCTTTCTTTTCTTCTTTGTCTTTTTCTCTTTAGCATTTTCAAAATTTACCTTCTCAATGATTTTTTGTGAGGATTCCGCCTTAGTTCCATGCACATCAAGAGGCTCTACAGTAGCAGCCCTCGCTATCATTTCTCCTCCCCTGGCTTGAGACAAGTTGTTTTCTCCTTTATCTAGACGGTCACCACTTGGGAGATCCACCTTAGTGATTGATTGAGGAGGGCCACCCTCCTTGTTGCCTTCAGATGTATGTGATGGAGCTGTAGAAGAGAGAAGGATTCTCTGAATTAGAAAGAACATATACAGGATCGACAGCAACAAGGGAAACTTTCTCAATTTTAACATTAATACCTTTCATGGGCTTCATGTACCTGGTATGCTCGTAACTTGTGCCATTTAGAGTGGTAGTCATCGTTGTTGGTTCAAAAGCATCAGAGTTTGGATCTTTCATCTCCACACGGGGTAGATTCTCCCCAGTTGATCTTCGTGATTTCCTTTTTTTCTTCTTTGTCTTCTCTTCAGTGCAATCAAAGTTCAATTCTTTCTCGATAATTTGTTGTGAGGATTCCGCCTTCGTTCCATGCACATCAAGAGGCTCTACAGCTCTCACTATCGTTTCTGCTCCCCTTGCTTGAGACAAGTTGGTTTCTCCTTTATCTAGATGGTCACCACTAAGGAGATCCACATTACTGATTGATTGAGGAGGGCCACCCTCGTTATTTCCTTCAGATGTATGTAATGGAGCTGGAGAAGAGAGAAGAATTCACAGAATTAGAAAGAGTGTTTACAGGATCAACAACAAGGGCCACACTTTTTCGGGTTTAACATTAATACCTTTCATGGACTTCTTATAACTGGCATGCTCATTAGTAGTGTCATTCAAAGTGGTACTCATTGGTGTTAGTTCAAAAGCATCAGAGTTTGGATCTTTCATCTCCACAAGGGGCAGATTCTCCCCAGTTGATCTTCGTGATTTCTTTCTTTTCTTCTTTGTCTTCTCTCCAATGCTGTCAGTTTTCACTTCTTTCTTGATGATTTGTTGTGAGGATTCTGCCTTACTCCTATGCACATCAAGATGCCCTGGAGCAGCAATCTTCACTATTGTTTCTCCTCCCCTAGCTTCAGACAAGTTTTCTCCTTTATCTAGATAGTCATTACTAGGGAGATCCACATTCTTAGTCGATTGAGGAGGATCGCCTCCGCTATTTCCTTCAGATGCATGTGATGAAGCTGGAGAAGAGAGGAATTCACGGAATTAGAAAGCGTGCACACAGGATCGACAGCAACATTGGCAATTTTCTTGGGATTAAGATCAATACCTTTCACGGGCCTCCTGTGACTGGTAGTAGTCTCATTCCCAGTTGCACTCGTCAATATTGGATCATTAACATCCAAGTTTGGATCTTTCATCTCCACACCGGGTAGATTCTCCACAGTTGATCTTCGTGATTTCTTGCTTTTCTTCTTTGTCTTCTCTTCAGTGCTCTCAATATCCATATTCTTCGCAATAACTTGTTGAGAAGATTCCACCTTAGTCCCATGCATATCAAGAGGCTCTGCAGCAGCCATCACCATTGTTTCTCCTCCCCTCGCTTGAGACAAGAAGTTTTCTTTGTTCTCAAGTTTATTTCGGGATTCATCACCTTCAGAAACTTTTTGAAGGTCGGCTAAAGATCTTCCAATTAAAGAGCTTTCAATGTGCTCGGTAAATGAATTGATGCGCTTTTCCCCATCCGACTCCTTTAATCTTTTAGACTTCTTTCTTTTCTTTGGCGATGCTTTGAGTTCCTCAGTTTTAGAAGCAGCTACTGATTCACCAGTGACAATAGCCTTCTCAATGCCCCCAGTGACTTTATTCTGGCCAAATTCTGTGCATAACCAACTTAATACTAGAAATCCCATCATTGAGCTAAAAAGTACTCAGCCATAGAATGCTTAATACCTCTTTTCGAGTGGTCCGGCTCTCTGACTACAAGTGGACAAGAGTGGACGCCATCTCCTGCACTATCTCCACTATACTGTTTATGGCAATTGACATCATGCATCTCAATATCTACAAGATGAAATAGCAAGTGGTGACAACATGGACTATCGTGACTTTAACTTATGACTGATATTTAAATTGCTGAATAATTATGTAGAAAGGCAGCAACTCTATTAACCCAGTCGAGAAAGTACATTATTACCCTTTTCTTGAACAGGTTCTACAAGCTTTTCTTTAAAAGAGGCCTGTTGAGGTTCAGAAGATTTCGGGCTTTGAATGCTTTGATCGGGAGCCACAATATCAGGTTCTCCAATGAGATCATTGCGATCAAAGACCAAACTTTCCTTCTGCACTTCCATCTCATTCCTGATGGCTTTCCTAGAAGAAGGGTGACTCAAATCTTCTGGATTGCACACCTTTGACTTTTTCTCGTTTTTTTTCCTCTTCTTATTTCTTGAACCAGTCGTGAACGAGTCACAAATGTCCAAAGGTTCGGTAGATAATGCATTAGATGTAGAAATTTCATTGTTCTGATTCATACCTAGAGAGGGCAGAGGGGTCATTATATTTACGTTCGAACAATTACCACCGTCATTTTGTTCAACCCCAAAATTTTCTGAAGCAACGACGGGAACAACCTTGTCACCATTTTGGTAGCTACCAGCCTTTAGTGTTGCCGAAACCTCAAACCTGGAAAGCCTTTTGGGCACAGTTTCAGGATGGTCGTCAGTATTAAGTTGATCACCGGAAGGATTACTAGTGATTGCAAGGAGAACAGGTTGGTTGCTGGAGCTAGGATTGAGCATGTCTTGTCCATCGGAATAGACACTCAAAATGGAAGCATCAACTGAAAGAAACCAATTCTTTTTTACCCCATTGAATGCACTTCTCACATGCATGGAATCAGCTAGATGATAAAAGGCTCCTTTGCGCTTAACCTGTCAGATTAATGAAAGCTCGTAAACTATAAATGGAAGAAAAGTAAATAAATAAATAAAAGGCCATGGTCCATCCTTTGTACACATACCTTTACAGCATTAACATGTATCTCCCCCAAGGTTGGGAAGCATGCTTTGTGTTCAACATTTATTTTCTCTGTGAATTAGAAGCATTAGCTGTCATTCACTGATAGAAACTATACCAGCACTTAATTTTAATTAGGAGTTGAAACAAACCAAGCATTCGTGTAAAAAGAAACTGGAAAATGATGAACCTTGTCAAGAAAACCATTTATAAATTGCACAAGACGATTGTCTGAACTCATGTGTACAGCCAGAACTACAACATTTGTGAACCAAGATAATGCAAATTGATTAAGACTGTAAGAAAATGTGACGAAGGTGGAAACAACAAGAAAAACAAACATGACAACAAAAATTTTGACGTACTCAAAGAAAGCTGTCTTCCTGCCTATATTTGCAGAGAGGACCTAGCTAAATAAAAGACTCAAATAGCAAAACACACCCACTGTAAGCAGCTCGACGAAGCCCAAATGGCCAATTATACACCTGCTTAGACAAAATTTGGCAGCAGAAACTGATGATTGCATGCATCCTACAGCATTTGATCATTCATGAGTTCTCGCATTTCGAAAAAAATTCGGTGAAAACAGTTCAAAAATTTAACATCTCAAGTATTCAAAGCCTGCCATCTCGGATAAGAAAAGGAGAGCTTTACCAAGCGCAGATACACTATCTTCTCTTAAAAATTGAAAAGAGCTCATCCAAACTTATTTCCAAATCGGTTGAAGATTCTCACATCAAAAGCCTTGTAAAGCACGGACCCACAGACTTATCTGTCACGCGCGAATCCTCAACGTGAAAATGAGAACGGCCCAATGGATAGTGCCGCAATGCTATCAAAGAAGAACCAGAACACTTCCCACAACCTCCCTCACACAGTCAATCGATTCACAAAATGGGGCACAAAGAAAGCATCGCGATGCAACATCACTCACTGATAGGCACTCCAACCTCCTCCATCTACAAACCCATCAGGTTCGATCAGCAAGTTCCCACATTCCGAGTCGCTCCAAAATCAACCCGCACAACCCATCAAACATAAGCAAACACGACGGACAGGGACACCGCGAAAATGCAAACGACAAATACAAAGAAAGAAGAGAATCCGAGTTACTTTTGAGGTCGGAAACAGTATCGGCGTCGGAGATGAGCATCGCCAGGTGAGTACCAAGGCTCGTGTCGATGAAAACCGCGCTCGGAATCGGACCCTCCATCGGCGAGCGACTCACTGGACAATAACACTGGACACCCACGATCCCAAGCCTGAACCAAGTCTCTCTCGCTCGACAGGCTTTAAAGTAGGGTTTTTTTCTTTGCCGCGAACCGCTGAGTTCAGACCATTAAAAATGGCGGCATGAATCTGAAGAGGACGACTTTTTATTTTTCTTTTGGCTGAAATAGAGCGGTGTTCCGGTGTGGCGCGAGCCCATCTCCACGAAGCTTTTAGGGCTTTGACTTGATTACATCAAACGGTCTGGCGTATTCTACCGTAATTAGGTCTTTTCTTTCATGAACGAGTACTGTTTATTTAGTCCCAACCATATCTGATAAGTTCTATAGTTTTCCATTCTTGCCGGAATTAATCATCAGATGACGCTTCGAATCGATTGATGATAAGTAATAAAGTATTTTTTTTTTACGCTTCGGCTAGAATAAAATAAGTTTTCTGTGGAATTATGAGAAATGTTTCTCTTGAACTTCAAATGACTTGCATAAATATGTGTGCGTGGATTTTGAAATTCTGTTCAATTCACTTAGGCTCCATTTATTTTACGAGAAAAAACATAAAATTTCTGAAAATATTTTTTAAGAAAGTTATTTTTCAGGAAAATAACCACATTATTCGGTAATTGACCGTGATCTGAAAATGAACTGGAAATATATTCTGTTGTTTTGTAAGGAAAATCTCATTTAGTAAAAAAATTAATAAGTTGATTTAGTCGGAAATTGCTTAAGTTGATGACGGGTGTCCTACGTGACACGACCGCATTGACATAGATTTTTTTCTTTTATTTTATTTTAATTTCTTTTTTCTTCTTTGGGCCATAATGATGGCTAGCAATAAGCCACAGGCAAGGGCCGACTGAGCTTGAGCCTCGAGCAAGGCTCGAGCTCGCCAGGATCCGACGAGGTCGGCTCTCGCTAGTCCACGCTTGTGGCCTAACGGCCGGCAACCGACGGAGAAAGAAAGAAAAATAAAAAGAAATAAATAAAGAAAAAAGTAATGAAATAAATAAAATAAAATAAAATATTTAAAATGATATTTTTTTTTTAAATTTAGGTCTCGATGGACTCGGGCATGGGCGACGAAGACCGAAGCTTGGCCACGATAGTACCAAGCCTTACATCCCGAGCACATGCACTAGTGTCCTAGGCCCAGCCTTGATGGACCAGGGCGCAGCAGTCAAGTCTCGGGCAAGGCCTAGATGGACCCAAGCCCGGGCACTGAGGACCCAGCCACGTTGCCAAAGACCTGAGAACGAGCATTGGGATTTTCATGCTCAAGAGCAGAGTTTCTGATTAAAGCGCTGATACCTAATCAAATTTTGAAAATTCATTTCTAACATTTTAGGGAGGAAATTATTTTTTAAAATTTAAGCTTTGATAGGAAAACCTTTTCTATAAACTCATTTTTTAAAGCAGTATTTTCTCAGAAAATGTGTTCAGCGAAACAAACTGCGCGTAATTGAAAATATAAATAGTCTTGCTGACAAACTTTTCCTGAAAAACTGTTTTCATCTTTGATCTTTGTTAGTCTAGAGAGAGATGTAAATGATAAGATATAAAGTCAAGAATAATGTATTTGACTACTTTAAACCATCAAAGCGTGCCAACACAAAACAAGCATCTAAAGCATGGATTTCGAAGAGCACACACTTTGGAAAGAAGAAAATCTCGCAGATAGAATAAGCACAGCTCTGGTCATAACTGCATGCGTGCCATGGAGTCCAGGGATTCTCATACTATTCCGTCTTCCTCGAGTCCTTGAGCTGACCCCTCTTCCTAATGGCGAGGCAAAATCGCAGCCGCCATGAATCGATGATGGACTCTGGTAACGAGTGAGCAAGACCCCAGAGGAGGGAATGGGGCCAGTAGGGGGTGCATCGAGGTTCATAGCCAATCCACCGCAGAGCTGCCTGAGCATAGCCTTCAGGCGACGGCACGAAGAAAGACGACTGCCTGATTGACGCCATCTTGGTGGCCACGTACAGTGGAACCTGCATGCGAAAGTAGAGGATGGTAATTGTAGAGCACCAGGGAATCCGGCACACGAGCATGACACAACTGAGAGTTCAAATCTGTCAAGATGAACTCTCAAAGACACCAGTTATGACCTCAAACATTTGTCTAAGGAGTTCCAACAACCTGCCTCCCTGAGTCAGATATAGGGATGTGCTCGCAAAAGACAAATAGTGGAATACGACTGCAAACTATTGATGTTAATGCTTCTTAACAATGGGACACTTTAATAATTCCAGCAAACTGTTGTCGATTCTTAGAATTTCTCTTTGACAACATGTAGAGACCCTCATGCTCAACCCGGGTGTGTCAAACAGTTCACAGATTTAAACCACGTGCAACAATTCAAGTTTAAGACATCCACAAATTTATCAGCAATCTTAATACATGTCAATGATGGAGAGGTTTCAACGTGCCACAACACGGCACCATGACAAGTTTGATTTCTTGATCAAGTAGAACCTACGAGCTAGTCAGATTCAATATCCCTTGCAACAGATTTGGCAACCTAGAGAGTTTAACCACAATGGAGACAACTAGGACAGCATTAAGCTATGAAGTTCAACAGAAAGAAGCATTAGAAGATTGAAAAGCTTTAACAAGGTAGTGGTCCCTGTAGTCATCACATACTCAACAGAACCCAATGCAATTACATCCAGTTCAAAAGGCATATCATTTGCCATAACGCGTCAAACTATAGTGCAAAGTTGTCGACACTGTGGAC
Source organism: Lenwebbia sp. NSW1173648 (assembly GCA_029784005.1). Classification (NCBI taxonomy): domain Eukaryota; kingdom Viridiplantae; phylum Streptophyta; class Magnoliopsida; order Myrtales; family Myrtaceae; genus Lenwebbia; species Lenwebbia sp. NSW1173648. The sequence goes on from JARCGZ010000011.1 coordinate 9,206,207, forward strand.
AGACAGCCAATATGTGCTCTAAACAAACAAAGGTCACAATCGAAGAGACTTATTGATCATGGCAATCCTACCAGACTACAGCAATAGCATCTTTTTTTTTCCCTCTTACACCAAGCCTATAGCATGTTCTTTACTGGAGTTGTGAATACCATCATGGACCTATATCAGCCTTCTGGATGGCCACCTACGCATGCGTTGATTAAGCGAATGAGAACACAATGGCAGCATCAAAAAGCAAATCCTCAAAAAAGGGTAGTTACATGTTTATTGAACTTATTCATAAAGGTGAGACATTGAACAAACTACAAAAGCTACCTAACTCAATCCTATTCATTCGCAGCTATAAGTTGAGAGAACTATCTCAGAATCACCACCTAACCAATTTCTTTTTTATACATCTAGAAAGAAGAGAAAAGAACACACAAAACATAAGGTAAGCAGAACTTAATGAAAATATCAGTAATCACACCTGACATTGCACATCGATGCCGCTCTTCTTATATTCAACGTAGAGACACCTGGAGAACTGATCAATGTACCTGAAGTTGAACCAAAAACAAAGAAAAACTCCCTCTCAGCATCAGAAGAGAAGCCCAAGCATCCGATTCTACCAACTTTTCTTTCATCTTTCTGCCATTACTCCGCAATTACTATTCCAATCAAAACAAAGCATCAGAGATGAACAACTTACGCCTTCGTGGCAGCATAAACTGCGTAGAGTGGATCTGAAGGGATCACAATCGCAGCCCCCGATCCAATATTGACAATAGCTCCCTTCTTCCTCTTGATCATACCAGCCAAAACAGCCTGAGTGACCTTGGTGGTCCCTTCCACATTGACCTTAATCAAGTTTTTCAGCAGCTCCTCGTCCAACTCATGGAAGAACCTCGCGTACGGATATGACATGCCAACATTGTTGATCAGGATCCCCACGTCCAACCCCTCGATCGTCTCGCTGATCCTCCCGACCCCCGCGTCGAGGTCCCCGGTGAAATCGACGACCACCGTCTTGATCTGCACCTTCCCGTACTTGGCCAGGATCGCGTCGGAGACTTCCTTCAGCTTATCGGGGTTCCGGCCGACGAGGACCAGATTAATCCCCTTCCGAGCAATCTGGAAAGCGAATCCCTTGCCGATGCCGTCGGTGGGCCCGGTGACGAGCGCCCACGAGCCGTACTTCTTCAGATTCTTGGCGGGCCTGAGGAAGTTGACGTAGACCCAGTTGAGAAAAACGAGCGAGAACTTGAAAATCGAGATTGAACCGAGAGTGAAGAGCAAGATGACCCATGAAGGCTGGCTCTTTAGCTTATCCAAGAAACAGAGCTCCATTTGTCGAAGCTCAGAGAAAGAGGGAGCGGATCTAGGGGGCTAACCGAGAAAAACTAAGATGTGCGTCTGATCTGGGGAGGGATTTATATGCGAAGCGTGAACGATTCTCGAGTGTTTCGGTGATGTTGGTTAAGGTTGCCCCAAGAGAGAACGAGGGCGAGAAAACAGAGGAAGGTGTTAGGGTTAGGCAAACAGAGTTAGGAGGTGGGAGACGGATGGTGCGCAATCGAATTGACTGCTGAGAGAGAGAGAGAGAGAGAGGGATATGGTGGGTGAAGTGGATGAGCTGCAAACCACTGCAATTAAAGTACTTGCGTGACTGATCAATGAAGATGGGCGACAACGTGAGCCTCCATGGACGCACATGCAACAAGAAACTTCATTTCTGTCGAGTGCCTGCCAATGTCCAATGGCGTGCGATTCCGTATAATGAGGTGGTTTTAACTTGTCGGGTCGGGTTTCGTAAGATCTTGTACGGATTGGGATGGTTATAGAGCCTAGACCACTGAGAAGCTGAAATGAAAGAGGGGTGAGGCAGGGAAGAAGTCCTCTCCCTCGCCCATGGGCATCAATCATAGCAATGACGATAGCCATTTTATTGTCCAAGCGCAACTCAGTGCCTTTCATCTTGGTTAATTGCAAAATGGGTACATTTCTCATGTGTTTCTCGTGAAGTGTCATGTCGCAAAAATCGGGTTTTTCGGAGACAGCAGAGGCAAGGTATGGATGATCCGATTGCGTACAAAATCTTTTTGTAATTCTGTGTTCTAGTTGAAATATTAATGAATGTTATAGTAAATAAAGATTATCTTCAAGGAAATTATATACTTTCATATGTTCTTGTCAATCACTTTCATATCTTCAAGGCAAGAACATATGTCCACTCTCATTCGTTGAGTTTTTTTTTTTTTTTTTTTTTTTGGGGGTCAGATCATTCGCGGAGTTGAGACCACTATATTGTTGTAAATTGATACCAATTATTCCTGATTCCGAGCTCAACCAGGAATTGGCCAGTTTGATTTTAGGCGAGTTTCAAGGCTAGTTGGTTCCGTTCCCAATTTCCCTTTTTTTGGAATCAAGACCTAAAGCCTTAGTGGTGGCCACGGACCGGTTTGGGCCCGGAACCGGCCCGGATCAAAACCGAAACCAACCCTTGACTGGGCCGGCGGTTCCCAACCGGAACCGGCCCATGGCATACGGGCCCGGTTCCAGTTCTTCCAAATCATAAACCGGCCCGGAACCGGCGGTTCCGAACTGGCGAACCGTGAACAAAAAGGGCAAAAAAAAAAATTATACAAACCGGCCCGTACCACCGGTTCTGGAACCGTGGCCACCACTACCTACAGGCCCTTTACCAGTTTTTAGCTACGAAACCGATTGGATGGGGGAAAAACAAGCTACATACTAGAAAAATGATGAAAATACATAATAAGCATTTAGTAAGTTATTTGGCAAAATGAATGAAATCAAAACTACATTTTCGTAGGACCCACGTCTTAAAGAGTTAGTTACAAGGAAGAGAAGACTCAACAAAAATTTACAAAAGAATATTATATACCGAAAAAAAAAACCAACTGTTTTTGCCTTCAACTGATTAAATTAATTTATTTTGTTTCCAAGATAAACCACTCTCCTTAAGACACCATCCAAATGTTGTTATTAACAAAAGAAAAACTCTTTTACTTTTAAAAACAGATAAAGACAAACTATCTAAACTCCACCACCCTTTTCGTCCACTACCATTCTCATTCTCATCCCGTTACACTCCGTGTATTTCGCAAAAAATAAATTATTTTTCGATAAAAAAAAAAGAATTATTTCAAAATCATTTTTTGAAAAAAAAATAGCTTGTATCGCTTGAAATAATTAGTAAATGAAAAATAATTTTATTATGTTTAGATCTAAACATTTTCGTAGACAGCTAAAATATTTTGCATCTATACAATTTTCACAGGGGACGATAGAAGTCATCATTTTTTGAAAAATAATGATGGAGTCGTAGCCTCTGCTGAAGTTTCTGCTAGTGTCAGCACCATGGCATTACCTTTTCATCCTGTTTATGTTTGGAAAAAAAAAAAAATTCTCTTTCCTTTAGGCCCCGAGAAACACCACTTCATGAACAGCAACAAGTTGTAGAAAGAGCAATCTCTACCGTCCCCAGCAAAGCATTACCACTTGCACTAGCCTTTATCACAATTGAAGCAGACACCGATTGCAAAAAGCACAAGTAGAGATAGCTTTCGTGTGATCCTAATGCCACTTTCGCAAACTACGGCAGCATCAGTCAGCTGCTTCACACCAGCACAGACATTCAAGGATACAAATGGAGTTAATACCAGACATCTATGCGGTTCGGAATCAGAAGCATTCCAGAGTACAACCGGGCAGATTCGGATGAACTCTTCACGCAAAATCAATAGTTTAAGACTAGTGCATAATGCTCCTAGGCACTGAAGTTATTATGATGCTTCTGCTCCAACACAACCGGAACTTCCTTCGGAATGGAAATGGAGTAAGGCATGATCGAAAAGTAAACATGCAGGCCAAGGTATGTGATCGTGCACAACTGAACAGGAAGGGCGAGAAAGATAGCCACAGCAATCGTTTGATGAGTTGTTTTTATTTCTTCATGATGCAACAGTTTGTCAAGGTGATCAGATTATTGTTATCCCAGAGACATAGAACAAGATGCACACGTGATACGCTCTGGACATTTTGCGAGGTACAAGGTTTGCGCGATCAATAGTCCCAGATGATATATGTGACAAGAAGCAATGCCATTCCCAGAATTGGATCTCAAAATCACCTCCAAGATTTTCCACAAATATGCTCTACTTGATTGTCATTAAGTATATCCGACACCAATCTGTACATGTGTCTCCTCACTAAAAGATATAACTCAAAGAAGAAGAAAAAAAGCTGTAGAGAGAAAACTACTGTTAACCAATCCTCACTTTGTCTGAGATGAATGACCACGTATAGCCAGTCACCTGCAACGTGCTTGTACCGTATCCTTATTGTTGGCTAACCTCAGCCTTTGCAAAAAGCCCGATTCAACCGCAGCAAAACCACTTCCTCTGCATTCAAATCCGGAATTGCAGGTGTCAAAATTTGGCAATTCTGCATCTAAGGGGTTTCACCAAACGAGGGCAAAGAGAAATAAGAATTCGAGCCAATACCTTAATGGAGTATTTGTGTTTCTCGTTTTCTTTAAGGGAACCTTCGTACTTCCTCTGCGACATCACGCTCTCAGCTGGTCCTCCCGCCTTCTTCTCTTCTCTAGCCTTGTTGAATATGACAGTGAATCCAGCGGCTGAGGCCGGATCATTCACGTCCCACTCCCCAAATTTTGGCAATGGCCGTCCCTCCTCCTTCTGCACATAACACAGAGAAAATCAACACTCCCACCTTTGCACATTACAAGAATTCATCAGGGGTTTCTTGGAAGAAAAGAAACAGCTTTTTCGACAGAAGAGCGCGGTGAGGAAAACATTTGTACTATTAACCAGAAAATGAGCCCAAGAAATGTTCGCACTCGCATAATGCGGTATGGGTAACTGATGAGATCAAGAGAATCGTATATTTTACGGCATCTGCGATTCCAATGTGTGCATCAAAAACATCAGAATTTAGCTAAATTGAAGAAATAACTCAATTGATTTGGCACCCTGATCTTTCCGGTGCCTCCGAAACAAGTCGCTGAGTGCTTGAAGCTAGCCAGACAAGAGAACGCCATGGTTAAACACACACACGGGCATTTTCACTCTGAACTTAAACCAATTAAGCTAGAGCGATGTCACTTCATTGCACACAGTAATTCCATCACTAACCCAGAAATTGACTGTAAAACGAGCCACATTACGAAACCCAATTTGCAATTCCAGCATCAACGAACATATTGTTAGATGTATACCCTAAAGCTACCATGTAATAGTTACATGTTAGGGATTTCTGTTGTATTTTCAATTTCTTATTAAATTAATGGCAAATACGTGTTTATTCATTTGTCCAATTATTTATATGAATAAATTCCATAAGATTAGTTGTGACTGAATCTATTCTTGAGACGTTGAGAATATGTGTGACGGGTTCACAGTTAGACTGAATCTTTAAACTGTTCCCGGTCGATGGATCATTGAATGGATATTAATGATCCTATTGAGACCGGTGTGTTCTTAACTTCACCATTAAGTATTGGATACTTAAGGGAATGACGAGTCACAAGTCATTGGTTATTGCGATACCCGAGTTAGAACACAGGTGCTTGTACCAGACAAGTTCACTGAACGTGACACGCATTGAACGATTAGCAACATGGAAGCTTTTAGCGTGGTCAATGTCTAATTGTTCATGCTCTGGTCTTGTGTAAATAATCCTTAGACCTGAGGTACAGTGTTGACTTGTGTGTTGGATGGCTATGGTTCACAAGTGCGCTTATTGGCGGTTCGTCGATCCGTCTCTGTACTTGATGGTTATAGTTCATGCACATACGGAGTCACACGTGTGCGCAAAATGGAATCTGTCTCCTTATTTCATGCAAGGTATGATATCCTATGCGATCTAATTATGACAATGCATTGAAATCCTCGGCCGGGGTTGTAACCGAGAATGAAATGTTCATGTCTCATATAAATGCATTTCGATTAGATTTGTGCATATGATCGAATTGGTGACTTGACAAATATTCCATGGTCTTTGTTCGATCGGGATATAGTAAAACAGAGGGATTGAATTACACTGTAGCCAAAGCTGACGGGTTCATAATGTTCTTAAACATTCACACTGTCTGGATAGCCATGACATATTGCTAGATGTCACTCATGGCTTGTAGGACCTAGTGATTGATCAGGACAATCAATTATCTTGGAAGTACTAATGTGTTAGTGCCTGTCTTACTGCCAGCTCAGTGATGAACCTAGGGATGTCACACACCTTAACCAATACATGACGACGTTGAACGTGAAAGATGATATTGCAAATATGTTTGCAATAACGGCTATCGAATTAAGCCGGTATGAAATTAAATTAAATGTGATTTAATTTTATTTTATTTTTTGGTCGTAGGCTCGTGTGTGTGTATATGATATACAAGTACGCTCAAGGTGGACGTATATTAATATGTCCATATTGCACATATACTAACTGTATACCCTTTTGTTTTTATAATAATAGTAATTGTTATTATTATTATAAAACTCAAATATTTATATATATATGGTTAGACATGGTCAGCAACCGTTGCTGACCATGTGCACAAGTCAACAACGGTTGCTGACCCATGCATGTGTGTGCCCACGATCAGCAAACTGCTGATCGTGTGCTCGTGTGACACGATTAGCATTTTGCTGATCGTGCGGCACCCATTAAGATAAACTAATGAAAAAGTTCTCTCTTAGAAATTGGTGTTGTGCCATTTTTAGAGCGTAAGAACTGCGAGATAGCGCGGAGAGAAAACAGAAAAAATACTCTCACTTTTGTATTTTTGCGGTGACCAAAAGATTAATAGCGCGGAGAGTTATCTTCACAAGATTGCTAGCACAATCAAGTGTGGTGTTTATCCGCGTCGTCTTTCTCCCGTTCGTCGTACGATTGGTGGTGTGTCTGAACTAGAGGTCCGACGCTTGTGGGACTTGAATTGAAGAACATCTGAGCCAATTCGTTTAAAGCACGCTTCAAGAGGTAATTCGTTTAACCCTCTTCGTTTCATATGATTTTGATTGAAACGCACGAACAACGCCTCTGGAGATTCATGTATGGGTTTTTATTTCCGCTGCGTTTATATGTTTTATTTACCTATGCATGTAATGTGAATCCCAACAGTGGTATCAGAGCCAATCCTTAGGCGTATTCGTGCGTTTAATTGATTTAGGTTCGTAGTAATTTTTGCGTTCTAATGGCCAATTTGTTTTTAGTGAATTGTTCGCTCTTACATGGCCTATAGAAGTTGATTATTTTATATGATAAATTTGATCGACTGAGCAAAATTAGAACTAAATCAATTTTGAATCGAAATTCCATAGTTAGTTTTATTTTACGTATGAATTTGATTCAGTGCTGAATTTTTAATGTGCCTTCCGTAGCATTAAATTATGAATTTATTGCTCACGTGGAAGGGTGGTGATCATGGAAAAACCCATAATCAATGTGATTGTTGTATGGATGAATGTATGATGATTACAGGTATTTTTTCGGGTTGTAATTATCAAATGGAGGCTGCGTCCTTCTTTTATTTTTCATGTAATATTTATTTTCAGTATAGCTTAGCATAGTCAATTGTTGATGTAATTGCTACGAGGATTACGTGGAAGAGCCGTTAAGCCGGAGAGCTCTATGGGCCCGGTTCGCGAAGAGTTCAAGGAACCAAGTAGAAGTGAAAAGCGGCTCTCCGTTATTAAAATATTAAAAATGGTTAAATGTGGTCTCATTGGCTCGAGACCCATTAAACCATAATTCCATGATCACCGCGTAGGATAGATGTTTATGCGTTTGACATCTATTTATTTATTATGTTTATGTGAGCATGTTAAACCGGTTAATGTGCAAATTGAGACCTTTAATAATGACTAAAACCTCCTTAATAATATATTAAGTCGAAACGGGTTTCGGACTCGTGGCCTTCCGTCGTCGTGGTTTGATCCTATATTATAGTGGTTGATTGACCGGCTATGGATACATAGGGGTCAATTGTCATTCATAATAATGGACCACTCCATTAAACATATGATGTTGTGGGGTTGGAGCCGAATGATTTCCAATAACTGTTAGGTGAGGGGATCGTTTGCGTTTTCAATACTTGCATGAGACGATGGGTTAGACTTAACTATGATCATGAAGTCAATAACTGTCAGGTGAGACTTTTATGGTCTAGAGGCCGAAGTTATGATTGGGACTCGCATATGATGCGTTGAATAAGTTGATTCACTCACTAAGTTCATAAAACACCAATAACTGTTAGGTGAGGTGGACTATGGGCTGGTGGGACTCCAATCCCCACTAGTAATCTTTACCCAACAAGGATTGCCGTTTCCCATTTTAAGGAGTATGGGATCCGAATATAAATTTAGTGGGAGGATCTATTTCATTTAAAGGCCAAAATGAAATAGTTATTTTGAAAGACAACGGCTAACAATTTATTTTCTGCACAGATATTTATTACTCTAAAATGGTGAACTCAAACCCGCTCGCTTCGATACTTGACAAGAATTGTTTGACTGGACCCAATTTCACTGACTGGGTGAGGAATTTGAGAATCGTTCTCAATTCAGAAAAACTCGGGTACGTGCTTGATGAAAAGATGCCAACCTCCTTTCCTGAGGGTGGGACCCAAGAGGAGCGTGTCACTTATGATAAGTGGCATGATGATGACTTAAAAGTTAGGTCATATATGCTTGCTTCGATGAATAATGAATTTCAAAAGAAGTATGAAGCAATGGAAGATGCTAGGTCGATCATATTGCATTTAAAGGAATTCTTTGATGAGAATGGTCGAACCTCAAGATATGAGATATCTAAGGCATTGTACCGTATGAGGATGGCTGAGGGATCATCGGTTAATGATCATGTTCTGAAAATGATCTGGCACATAGAAGAATTGGCTAGGCTGAATCTTGTTATGGATAACGACTTAGCTGTGGATTTGATCCTCCAATCTTTACCCGATTCCTTCTCTGGTTTTGTCCAAAACTTTCACATGCATAAGATGGAGAAAACTCTTGCTGAGTTACATAGCATGTTGGTAGTTTATGAGAAGGAAATGCACAACACGAGGCCAAATGTAGTGGCTATGGCTAAAGCTTCTTCTTCAAAGAGTAAGACTGTTTTGAAGAAAAAGAAATGGAAGAAGCCTGCGAAAGCTGCTGTGCAACCAAAGCCCAAGGTTGAAAAGGGGAAATGTCATTACTGTGGTGTCATGGGGCACTGGAGGAGAAACTGTAAGAAGTACCTCGCGAGCTTGAAGGTCAAGCCCAAGAACCAACCTTGCGAAGGTATGGTGTCTATGCTTATTGAAACTAATCTTATGGTTAGTGTTGAATCCAGCTTGTGGATTCTAGATTCTGCTGCAACCTCACATATTTGTATGTCTTTGCAGAATCTGGAAATAAGCAGGATGCTGGGGCGAAATGAGATTGTCCTGACATTTGCAAATGGAGCAAGAGTTGCTGCGTTAGCTATAGGGACTTTTCGTTTATGTTTGCCTTCTGGACATGTTTTGGTTTTAAAGAATTGTTTGCATTATGAGAATGCTGTTCGGAACATCATCTCTATACCTCGTTTGGGTAAAGAGAATTATGAATTTTCTTTTGCTAATGATGTATGTTCTATTTATTTTAATAGAACGTGTGTTGGTTCTGGCTTGTTAACCAATAATCTTTATACCATTACGATGTCTGGTAATACGATTACCAATGTCAATAAGCAAAATAATCATGATGTAAATGCCATAACTAAACGCTCTAGAGATAGTCCAAATCCAAAGTATGTTTGGCATCTCCGATTAGGTCATATTGGAGAAGACAGAATCAACAAGTTGAGTAATGATGGATATATTGATCCAATCGGTTTTGAACCATACTCGGCTTGTGATGCATGTCTTCTAGGAAAAATGACCAAAGCGCCCTTTGTAGGACATAGTGCGCGAGCTGCTGACATACTGGGATTGATACATACAGATGTATGTGGACCAATTAATGAAAGTGCTAGAGGTGGTTATTCTTACTTCATTACCTTTACCGATGATCATTCACGATATGGCTATTTGTACTTAATGAAGTATAAATCCGAATCTTTTGAAAAGTTCAAGGAATTCAGGTCTGAAGTTGAGAAACAAACAGGAAAGAGTATTAAGGCTCTTCGATCTGATCGAGGAGGTGAATACCTTAGTACTGAATTCCTGGACTATCTTAAAGATAATGGCATTTTATCACAATGGACACCTCCCGCAACTCCAGAACATAATGGTGTATCTGAAAGAAGAAATCGCACTTTATTAGATATGGTGCGATCTATGATGAGTTACACCGATTTGCCTATATCCCTTTGGGGATCTGCCCTTGAGACAGCTACATATTTACTGAACAGAGTGCCATCCAAATCTGTTCCAACTACGCCTTATGAGATATGGCATAGTAGGAAACCAAGTCTTAACCATATCAAGATTTGGGGTTGTCCAGCTTTCGTCAAGAAGTTGAGAACAGAGAAATTGGAGGCTAGGTCTGAACAAGGTCGCTTCATTGGATATCCAAAAGAGACTCTTGGATATTATTTCTATTTTCACTCTGACCAAAGAGTTTCGGTCAGTAGGCATGCTTCTTTTCTAGAGAATCAGTTCATCGAAGAAGGTGGTGCTGGGCGAAAAATAGTCTTGCAAGAAGAAATCAATGAAGTACCAAATAACCAAGTTCAGACACCGATCTCTGATTCAATGGGAGCTTCTGATACACAACCTCTTAGGAGGAGTGCGAGAACGTCTCGTCTACCTATTCGTTATAGACACTCGCTTGAAGATGTTGAGCCACTATTCATTATGAATGATAGTGATCAGCCGAGTGATCCTAACACCTATGAGGAGGCGATGTCAGACATCGATTCTGGTAAATGGCTAGAAGCCATGAAATCCGAAATGGATTCAATGTATTCCAACGATGTTTGGACTCTAGTTGATCTGCCTGATGGTATTGTACCAATTGGCTGCAAATGGATCTTCAAGAGGAAGATGAACGCTGATGGTCAAGTTGGAACTTACAAAGCAAGGCTGGTAGCGAAAGGATATCGTCAAAAAGAAGGGATTGATTACGACGAAACTTTCTCACCTGTAGCCATGCTAAAATCCATTCGGATTATGTTGGCTATAGCTGCGCACCTTGATTATGAGATATTCCAAATGGATGTCAAAACGGCTTTTCTAAATGGTTTCCTCGAGGAGGACATTTATATGGAACAACCACAGGGTTTTGAATCCAATGGTGAAAGTCGGAAAGTGTGTAGGCTTAAGAGATCTATTTATGGACTCAAACAAGCCTCCAGAAGTTGGAACATCCGTTTTGATGAGGTAGTCAAATCGTTTGGTTTCATAAAAAATCCGGATGAACCTTGTGTATACAAGAAGGTCAGTGGGAGCGCAATTGCGTTTCTAGTTCTGTACGTCGATGATATACTTTTGATCGGGAATGACGTACCGATGATATCATCGATTAAACTATTCTTGTCACAGAAATTCTCCATGAAAGATTTAGGAGAGGCAACCTATATTTTAGGTATCAAGATCTATAGAGATAGATCGAGACAATTGATTGGCCTCTCACAATCTACGTACATAGATAAAGTGTTAACACGGTTTAACATGCAATGTTCCAAAAGAGGATTATTGCCTTTTAGGCATGGAATTCGCCTTTCTAAGGAGATGTGTCCCAACACTCCTGAAGAAAGAGAGCGGATGGCGAAGATACCTTACGCATCCGCTATTGGAAGCATAATGTATGCAATGCTATGTACCAGACCTGATATTGCGCATGCTGTAAGCATTACTAGCAGATATCAGTCTGATCCAGGGGAAGAGCACTGGATAGCTATCAAGAATATCCTTAAGTACTTACGAAGGACTAAGGATTTATTCTTGATATATGGAGAAGGAGAGTTTAAAGTTGAAGCTTATACTGATTCCGATTTTCAATCGGATCCTAATGACTATAAGTCTACATCTGGGTTTGTCTTTACACTCAATGGTGGTGCAGTTAGTTGGAAGAGTTCCAAACAGAGCATTACTGCCGATTCCACCACTGAGGCAGAGTATGTAGCCGCTTCTGAAGCAGCGAAGGAAGCCGCTTGGATGAAGAAGTTCATTTCTGAACTTGGAGTAGTTCCTTCCATTGAGCAGCCGATTACATTGTTTTGCGACAACAATGGGGCAATAGCTCAAGCTAAGGAACCAAGGTCTCACCAGAAGTCCAAGCACATCGAGAGACGCTTCCATCTCATCAGAGAAATAGTTGGGAGAGGTGATATCGCCTTGCAGAAAATTGCCTCAGCGGAAAACGTGGCAGATCCCTTTACTAAGGCCTTACCTCAGTCTTCTTTTGAAAGACACATTGACAAAATGGGTTTGAGGTACCAGACTAGTTGGCTTTAGTGCAAGTGGGAGATTGTTAGATGTATACCCTAAAGCTACCATGTAATAGTTACATGTTAGGGATTTCTGTTGTATTTTCAATTTCTTATTAAATTAATGGCAAATACGTGTTTATTCATTTGTCCAATTATTTATATGAATAAATTCCATAAGATTAGTTGTGACTGAATCTATTCTTGAGACGTTGAGAATATGTGTGACGGGTTCACAGTTAGACTGAATCTTTAAACTGTTCCCGGTCGATGGATCATTGAATGGATATTAATGATCCTATTGAGACCGGTGTGTTCTTAACTTCACCATTAAGTATTGGATACTTAAGGGAATGACGAGTCACAAGTCATTGGTTATTGCGATACCCGAGTTAGAACACAGGTGCTTGTACCAGACAAGTTCACTGAACGTGACACGCATTGAACGATTAGCAACATGGAAGCTTTTAGCGTGGTCAATGTCTAATTGTTCATGCTCTGGTCTTGTGTAAATAATCCTTAGACCTGAGGTACAGTGTTGACTTGTGTGTTGGATGGCTATGGTTCACAAGTGCGCTTATTGGCGGTTCGTCGATCCGTCTCTGTACTTGATGGTTATAGTTCATGCACATACGGAGTCACACGTGTGCGCAAAATGGAATCTGTCTCCTTATTTCATGCAAGGTATGATATCCTATGCGATCTAATTATGACAATGCATTGAAATCCTCGGCCGGGGTTGTAACCGAGAATGAAATGTTCATGTCTCATATAAATGCATTTCGATTAGATTTGTGCATATGATCGAATTGGTGACTTGACAAATATTCCATGGTCTTTGTTCGATCGGGATATAGTAAAACAGAGGGATTGAATTACACTGTAGCCAAAGCTGACGGGTTCATAATGTTCTTAAACATTCACACTGTCTGGATAGCCATGACATATTGCTAGATGTCACTCATGGCTTGTAGGACCTAGTGATTGATCAGGACAATCAATTATCTTGGAAGTACTAATGTGTTAGTGCCTGTCTTACTGCCAGCTCAGTGATGAACCTAGGGATGTCACACACCTTAACCAATACATGACGACGTTGAACGTGAAAGATGATATTGCAAATATGTTTGCAATAACGGCTATCGAATTAAGCCGGTATGAAATTAAATTAAATGTGATTTAATTTTATTTTATTTTTTGGTCGTAGGCTCGTGTGTGTGTATATGATATACAAGTACGCTCAAGGTGGACGTATATTAATATGTCCATATTGCACATATACTAACTGTATACCCTTTTGTTTTTATAATAATAGTAATTGTTATTATTATTATAAAACTCAAATATTTATATATATATGGTTAGACATGGTCAGCAACCGTTGCTGACCATGTGCACAAGTCAACAACGGTTGCTGACCCATGCATGTGTGTGCCCACGATCAGCAAACTGCTGATCGTGTGCTCGTGTGACACGATTAGCATTTTGCTGATCGTGCGGCACCCATTAAGATAAACTAATGAAAAAGTTCTCTCTTAGAAATTGGTGTTGTGCCATTTTTAGAGCGTAAGAACTGCGAGATAGCGCGGAGAGAAAACAGAAAAAATACTCTCACTTTTGTATTTTTGCGGTGACCAAAAGATTAATAGCGCGGAGAGTTATCTTCACAAGATTGCTAGCACAATCAAGTGTGGTGTTTATCCGCGTCGTCTTTCTCCCGTTCGTCGTACGATTGGTGGTGTGTCTGAACTAGAGGTCCGACGCTTGTGGGACTTGAATTGAAGAACATCTGAGCCAATTCGTTTAAAGCACGCTTCAAGAGGTAATTCGTTTAACCCTCTTCGTTTCATATGATTTTGATTGAAACGCACGAACAACGCCTCTGGAGATTCATGTATGGGTTTTTATTTCCGCTGCGTTTATATGTTTTATTTACCTATGCATGTAATGTGAATCCCAACACATATCTGCCCCAGCAACACTCCAAAACCAAAACACACACAGAATCGAAGAAGTTGCAGCACCCCATTCGTTTTCAGATCAAATGACGTCGTGCGCACGAATAAAAAGTGAATCTTCTTACCGAAGACATGGTTGGAGATTCCTAGGCGAATCGAGTATCGAACGGATAAAAGCGGATGTGAACGGAATCGAATCGACCGAATCAGGTGACGTGATCGACATAGGGGGCAGAGAGAGTTGATATAAAGGCAAAAGCGGAGAGATTTCGCGTTGCCCACGACCTGCACTCGTCTCCTACGCGCAATAAAGTACGCGGGGCTCTCTTTATTGGTCTCATCGTTTTGCGTCTAAATGGAAAACAGAAAAAAGGGAAGGCAGGACAATTTGGGAAAAAAGAAGAAATGAAATCAACAAACGCGGGGTTTATGGAAAATTTGAACTAATCCACGCGGAATTGGAACAATGAAATAGACAAAAATTTCAAATAATGGCATGAAGCTTATTCATTTACTCAAATAAGAGTTTGAAGGTAATCTTATTTTAAATAAAGATCCGAAATGCCCACATTTTCTTAATAAGAACTTGAAATGGATCTTATTTTAAATAAAGACCTGAAAGGACGATATCAGCCTTAAAGAAAGACACGACCTTCCGATCGATCAAGGGTATTCGAGCATTAAAATATTTTTCACCCATGGAAAAAAACTCATCCAAAAGTGAGGAAAATGTTTTCTTTTTTTGAGAGGTGGAAATCATTTTCCTCATTTTTCCTTTCTCCTCTCTTTCACACCTCCTTTGTTTATAATTATTTTTCACTTTGTTTTCATTATTTATTTATTTTTTAAAAATTCGAAAATTTATATTTTATATTTTATTTTTCTCTTTCTCTTTTTTATTTTTGATTTTTTCTTTAAATTTTTTTCTTTTTATTTTTTTCTTTTCTCCTTCCTCCTCCTTCTTCCTCTTCCTCCATCCGTCACTCCTTCTTCCTCCGGCCGCCGCACCTTCCTCCTCTCCGGCTGCCCTGCGATTGGCCATGACTCAGCCCGGCGCGCTCGAGGCAGCTGGTCTCGGCGATCTCGGACTCGCCCGAGGCCTGCGAGTCACGAGCTCGCCAGACCCAGGCGAGCTTGAGCTCTGCC
Organism: Lenwebbia sp. NSW1173648; assembly: GCA_029784005.1. Classification (NCBI taxonomy): domain Eukaryota; kingdom Viridiplantae; phylum Streptophyta; class Magnoliopsida; order Myrtales; family Myrtaceae; genus Lenwebbia; species Lenwebbia sp. NSW1173648. The sequence goes on from JARCGZ010000011.1 coordinate 9,221,737, forward strand.
ATGGCTGGCAAGCTCCTGCCTCGCCATTAAAATAGAAAAGATAAAAAAGAAAAAATAAGTAATTAAAAATTTTGATTTTTTTAAAAGATAACAATGAAAAGAATAAACAGAAAAATAAAAAAAAAAGTATTAAAAGGAGTTATGGAGGAATCTGATTTTCCATACAAAACGACGGAAAATATTTTCCGAGTCTTTTTCATAGTTTAGTCAAACACAGGAAAACATTTTCCGAAAGGCACGCATTTTTCGCCAAACAAACGGAGCCTAAATAAAAATCCGAAATGCCCCCATTTTCTTAATAAGAACTTGAAATGGATCTTATTTTAAATAAAGACCTGAAGGGACGATATCAGCCTTAAAGAAAGACATGACCTTCCGATCGATCAAGGATATTTTCGTCCTTTACATTTTAAATTTTTTGGCCTTTTTTCTTTCTTTTTTCCTTTTTCTGTTTCTCTTTACTTTTCGCCGGTGGCCGGTCTCAAGCGATGACCGGCCACCGACGATGCCCAGAGAGGGTTGGGTGTGGGTCACCCTCAAAAGCCCTCGCTCACCTTGCCCGCGACCGACGAGGGCCCAGATATAATGCAAAAGTCACATAGCCATCTTCATTTCATATTCTCCCATTTATTTGGTATTAAAAGATACTCACTCACTATTAAACTTCATTTGTTTCGCTAAAAATGAAATTTTTTTTAATTTTTTTTTTTAAAATGATCATTTGTTTCACTTGAAATTATTAATTAATAAAAAGTATTCTTTATTATGACAATAGTTAATGTCTAAATATTTTTGTGGACGATAAAAATACTTTTCGTTCGTTTAAGCGACACAAATAATCAGTATTAGAAAAATATTTGTCAAACCATTCATTTCCCGCAAAACAAACCCATCCCTAATTCAGTCGCTTGAGAAATGAAAGATGATATAAGTCCTATTTGTCAGAAATGTCACATTTAAGGGGAGGGCAAGTTAGTTTCATCTTCGTGTTTGCTCCAATTCCAACATATTATTTTCCCTCCAAAACGTGATGAAAAATTGTGAACAATTATAGATTATTTTTCATGTTGACATTTGTACATGCTATATGAAAATCAACTGTAAAAGTAAAAAAAAAAAAAAAAAAAAGTCAATCCAAATCGATTAATCAAATAAAAGAAGAAGACAAACTAGTGTTGAAAGGAAATGTGATATCAAGTAGTTTCGTAGCAAAGATTCTTTGAATAAAATTATGCAGCTCGAGAAAGAAAGCAGAACGTCCTTTCTCAACACAATCCCTGTTTCCCTTTCATTCAAATGTTTGTAGCAGGGATGAGATAACTGACTCTTTCCTTTGTCTGCTAACAGTGCTGAACAAATCAAGGTGATTCATTTCGAGGAAAAAAAAAGTGGTAGAAAAGCAAATGTCGCGATTCTGTATCGCGGCGTTAACATTATGGGCATGAATCTAAAGTACAAGACTGGTATGTAGAAACAGCAAGACAACCAAACCGGTAAAATTTGCGCACAGCAAAGCATATATCGCAGGCGCGTCCTCGTCACCGGTCTCATTTTCAAAGGAGTAGTAAGGGAAACACAACAGAACAAAGAGAAACAAGATACTCGTAACTAGATCAATGGTGTATAGGCAGGATCCAAAAGTTATACGTGGAATAAACATCGGAATGCGAAATCCAGCTTGCGTCCTACGGCCATCTCTTGTAGATATTTACACAGTTCACGTGGAGAACCCACAAAAACTGCCGGGGATTTATTTTACTGCGACGACCCTGACTTTGAGTACCGCCATATCATCCCTCCAACCAGATTGTTCAATGAATGAGAAAGCATTGGCACGACAATGCTCGAAGAGATCATTGTTGCAGAACCGTACATCAACCCGACGAAGCTTGCCCTAAAACAAGTTTGCAAGCCAAACATAAGCAGATAAACATGGGAAATGCTCCATATACTACCTTCCTGCGAGACTCGGCACTTCTGGATACTTACATGCGAATTAACTTCACTCCAGAGGAATATTCTAATCTGCTTTTCAATGGAAACGTATAAAAATTATTTCCCCCCCTTTTTTTTTACTTATTTTGGCCAAAATTTATGTAGAAAAATTCCTTCCTCTTCTCAATCTACCCTGTAAAAGCTTGAAACAGCCTTTTGTTATTCTCCATGTTTTTTTTGTTTGGTCGGATTATTCTCCATGGTTGACTGTAACACAAAGGTGGCAATTCAAAGAGAACTAAACAAGACCTAGAGTTAAACACAATCTGTCTAGCCAATCTCCCGGTTTTCTTATGGACATCACTTGCAATTTTATGAAGACATATGCAATGCGATTCACGACATTGGTCGCAGTAAGCAAAACGACGAGTGCATATTTTTGGTCGCGAGGATCACAACAGGATTACAGCTGGCCATGATGTGGGGACAATCTGAAAATTAATGGGAAAACGACATTGCTCAAATTACACATACCAAATTGCAAAGGAATACTTTCGCCCGCTGCCCAAATGTAGGATCCCAAATAAGGCAGCAACAAGCAGGACGCTGTTCCAGTTGTTTCCGGAAAGTGGGAGAATTGTACCACGGAAAAGAAGTTCCTGGATACACACATTTGATAATAAGGATTATTGACTTAATAAACTGAAGGACAAATAGAGAATTAAGACATGATTTGTGTAGTACCTCACTGATTCCAGGGAGAAATGAAACTACCAAATAATCCACAGGTTCAAGTGAGGTAAGAACCTGCAAGTTCAAACAGAGCCTATACTGAGTCAAAAGGTTGCACAGCTTGTGAGTTCACATATACCTAAGAGACGTGGCACGAGGTTGAAAATGAAAAGTAGTTTTCCAAAGAACAATAGGCCACAAAAGTACCCCTCCAACCATCTCTGTAATCTTTTTGTTCTATAGGTAAGTATTTATGCATCAGGAAAACCCAATCATTAATGCATGTAAAGACCACAAGATAAAGGAGGTGAGATGCATGGTACCTGCCGATTGGCTGCTTCACTAGACTCTGCAAAGTCTGGCCAAGTCCTCAATAGTAGGTACCGACAAGATGATATCAGAATAACCAATCCTGTAACCAACTCAAGATGCCATGTCTCAAAACCAACTGTAAGCAAGGGGAAAGAATGATCTTCTTAAGCACGTTTTATTAATCAAGCCCAGTCGTCATCAAGAGTAAGTGACCAGACACAATGGCAAGTCTAAAGTTTATTATCTTCATTAATCAGATTTAAGGGAGAAAAAGAGTGCATTTAGGATACTTAGCATCTAGTTTAACAAGAAATGTAACAGCGAACTTTCAACTAGCATCAAACGGCCATTCTAGAATGAAATGCCAATTCAATTTCCGTTACTGTTATCCACGCTTCTGTAAAATGAGCCATTGAAGAAAAGGGGGCAATTTGATTAAGTATGTTATTAGCATAATACAACAAGAGCTGCCACTGCAAGCATGCAGGATCAAACTCACTTAAATATGCACACCCCCGGATGTCTACCCTTTTTATTGGTTGTCAGTCTAGTAGTACGTTTTAAAGGAGGTATCAAACAGAGGAGAACAATAATCAAATTTCTGGCTTCATTGTTTTATACTATATAACCATACAACTAGCCAACCATCTATAAGCAACTTTCAGGAATCGATATGACCTAATTTTACTATTTATGTTATTGAGAAGGTGTCATTCATATGGTTCTCATCGGTCTGGCTCTACTTGGTTTAAGTATGTTATCCGAGCATAAATATGCAGGAAAGATCTTGAAATTGTATCGCGCAACAACCACCCTCATTTTTAGCAAAAACCAACTGGGATTTCATACATGATATTTCCTTCGTGCAATCAATCACTGGCAATCCTTCCATGAAGGCAATATGAGATGCCTGCAAGTTTTGGGTCGAGATTTAGAATCTGACAGGTGTAAAGCGGAAAGAAAAATAACTAAAAGTTCCCACCAGTAAGGATAAAATATTACCACTTAATGAAGGCAATTTCAGTAAGAAATATAAAGAAGAGAAAAGTAGGTTGCAATTTGTCTCGCATCATGATGAAAATGGGCGTTTCCTAACATCCAATGTGAACTTGACAGTGAGGACCCACCTCTCTAATTATAGCACCAAGAGCAACCACAAAGCCAGAAGTGACTGCACAGGCCTGAAGGACAGTACCCCTGGAGGAAATGGACGTGGTAGAATTCACGGAAGAATTGTTGGAGGAAACATCAACACTCGGAGCATCTTCAACTGTTGAAGAAGATATATCAGCAACATTTGTCTTGGATGAACTCTGGTCAACTTGCAGATCAAGATCAACAATTTTCTGTGGTCTTCTATATCTTCTTGATCTCTTTGCAGAGCATCGAACTAAAGCACGACTTGTGCTTACTCTACACGCCTGCAGAAAAATGCATAATCATATTAGTTGATTGAAATCAAAACCATATTGCTTCATGACTTCATATAAAGGAATGATTAGCGATTCTTACACTGCACCGGATGGCATGGAAATGGTTCGCTGCATCATTGAGGCCAATAAACTCCTCACCTTATACATGCACCATACAATCAACATCAGCCCCTCGTAAAGCATATGGTGTCAGCAGACACAAGAACAAACCATAAATATGGATTCAGAGCCATGTTCACATTTTACAGCATGTTAAGGCCTGACTACCAGTTTCAATCAATATGCTCAAGATAAAACTGTCAACATGTCCACTAAATTTGTATGTAACGCTATTAGCTTAAAGTTTGCATTGTGATTCGAGCCGAATTCTCGAGGTAAAACCATGAAAGAAGTCTGATAGCTAAAGCTCCAATCAAAACAACGAGACAGTCCCTGATGTCAGAAAGTTACCCACGATGAATCAATCTCCACAACACAACAACAAACCCAAGAAACATACCGATATCGCTGCCAATCAAGAAAGGATACGTTTTATATCAACTTTCACAACTTGTAACAAAAATCAAGCAAAAATCATCACTTTTTTTTTTTCAATTTCCACAAACAAGTAGTAGTCACCGATCATTCCAAAACATGGTATTCAAAAACTCGATCTTGACAATGAAATCACCGAACCCAGAAAAACAAGAGACAGAACTCTGAGCTATTCGTATCTTCGCGTCCACAAAATCGACACCAAATGCTTCAAATTAAAGAGAATGCGACCACATGCAAAACAACTGACCCTTGAAGACTGAAGCACCGATAAAGTGAGTCGGAGAGGCATCGCCAGCTTGAGCCCAGCAAGCATCAAGAGTGAGCAAAGGCATGGCTGACGAACGACAACAGCCTTCAAAGCATCAGCCGTAGCAATCTTTGAACTAGCGAAAGCAAAAACACGCCGGGGCTTCGACACAGAATCTGCCAAGCCTCGCTCTTAAGCCGTACGCAATTTGTTGCGGCTCTCGGAGCTTCGATTTTGCTCGGATGTCAGAAGGTTTATTTTGTCAGAAAGACATTTCTTTTGTTCGGCCGAAATTAGATGATTTCGACTGCTGTAGTGTAGTTTGACTCTGTGTGTCAGTATGAACATGTTTGAAGACTTTAGTTTATTACAACTAGATAAGGATTAAATTATAAGAGCCGCACGATTCGAAAAAAAAAAAAAAGCTCAAGAAGTTACAAATAAAACACTTCAATAATCCAACCTGGCTGACAAGGGGAGATTCAACCCCCAATGTGATTGGAGTATTATTGGTGGTGCTGAGTATATGGCCTTTTTTTTTTGGCAACGGTGGAACAAGTCGCTTTTCCAAGAAAGTTTTGTTTTTTCTTCCCACCCTGTACAAGTAATTCAATCACACGCAAAGAAAATCATAGCTTCGCCGACGATCAATTTGGCTAAAAGTGGATCACGTACTTCTCCCATTATGGTTGTCCGGGATCCTCCACCATCGAGATGGATTAAATTGAATATGGATGGAGCGTCTAATGGTAATTCTGGACTTGCAGGAGTTGGAGGATTATTTTGAAATAAAGGGGGTGACTGGCCTGGCGATTATACCTCATTTTTTAGAATATGTTTGTCTTCACAAGCAGAATTATGGGCGCTATGGTTGGGACTTACTATAGCAAAAGAACATGATTTTCATAACCTCATCATTAAGATGGACTCCAAAATTATCACCGAACTTGTTAATCATGAGAGTATAACGAATACCACAAGATCAACGCTACTTAAAGATATTAGAAGACTATGGGCTCTCTTTTTTAGTTTAAAATTTGTCATATTTTTTGGGAAAGGGAAGGCAATCGACCTGCTGATATACTTGCCAATATTGGCATAGCGAGCAATTGGACACTACGTTCTACTTGCAGCCTCCTAGGAAACTATCTTATGTTTTGTTTAATGATAAAGTTAATTTCTTTAGTTTGTACCTTATGTTTACCAAAAAGAAAAAAAAAACACTTCAAATATGGCATGTTTGGATGATCGAAGAAATAACTTACCGACCATGATACATATGAAAAAAGGCATGAGCACCGAAAGTCTGAAAACTTATCACGAAATTGTAGTTGCGTCCTAAAATTTACAAAAAATGCAATTAAGTACTAAAATTTGTCAAATTTGTGCAATCGAATCCTTATGTTAACTCCATCCAGTTAGACTAACAGAAAATGCTGACAGTAACTTTTTTACAATTTTTTTTTCTCTCTTACGTGGCAATAACGTGGCTAAAACATCAAACACAAGTCTAAAACGACATCTTTTTGGCCTAAATTTTAATATTTATTACCAAAATACGAATTAAATAATATTAAAACATTAAAACAAGGTATTTAAAAAGGGTGACCCTTTTTCCACTCCTCTTTTGGCCACGACACTCCATTTTTCTTGTGTTTTGACCATAATATTCTTTGTGTGGCCCACCACTCTATAAAAGTGATCCTTTTTTTATTTAGTTAACTCTTCTTATTTATTATTCGACCAAAAAAAAAAAATTTCCTCTTATTTTTTTGACGAAAAAAGACTCTTCTTATTTTGTTTCTTTTCTTTTTTTTGTCCTTGCGGGTCCCTCTTCCTTCTTCTTCTTTCTTTGCACGCCTTTGACATCTCAGTTCTAAGCTCTTGCAAACGTCTCTCTATTTTCTCTCTTGCAAGTCATTCTCTGCTTTCTACACATCCATAAGAGTGACGCCTTTGTGGCTAGAGGAGAGAGAACTACAACTCTTTTATTTAGTCTCTCTACCTTTGCTGATTTTTTTTTTATTTTCTGGAAAAACAAAATTAATTTTCTTTTAAGAGCAAAAACCGAAAAACACATTTTAAACCATTTAACTCCTGCAAAAATGATGAAAATGGAGGATAAATGTGCTTCATGTAATTCAGCCACAAGTCGATACAAATCTAAAAAAAAAAAAAAATAGAAGCTCCAGGTGTCTCTACAATTGCAATGTTGCTTAATGTACTCCACTCTAAAATCTATGTTTTGCTGCATTTAGGAAATTCAAGCAGCCAAAAACTTCATAGTTCTCCTTTATTAAAGCATAAGAAACCTTGTTAAGGGCGGCTACTCCATTTAAGCTCTGCTCCAAAACCCAAATCCCAAATCCCAAGAAAAAATCAAGATAAATAGACTACTACTTAGCCTAAGACACTTGCTTGGCTGCAGCAATGACCGCCTCCGCAGTAATGCCAAATTCCAATAGCCTTGACTTTGCTTCCATCGATCTTCTCCCAACCAAAAGTCATTCCAGCTTCGATACTAACTATAGCTGATCCAGTAGTAAGGCAACACACTCTCCTTATACTCGGGAGATTGCTCGTCAAAAAGTTCCCAAGAAACCAAGGACACGACCCTCGTAGCCTTGCCTTCCCTCCAGAGCTTATCCGCTACTTTCACAGCGAGAACTGAGATGTCAAAAGGTGAAAAGAAAGAAAAAAGGAAAGTGAGACCTGCAAGGAAAAAAATAAAGAAAGAACAAAATAAAAAAAGTTAGATCAAATAAAAAACGGGATCACTTTTAGAATGATGGGTCACACAAGAGATAACATGGTCAAAACACAAGAAAAATGAGTGTTTTAGCCAAAAGAGTAGTGGAAAAAGCACGACCTTTTAAAAAACACAAAAAAAGAAGAAGAAGCCAAAGACGAGGGAGAAAAAATGAGAGATGATGAACCTCACACCAAGTAAACCGTTCAGCAAGAAAATTCCTAGCCATTCCCCAGCATATGCTTGGTACTTTACTGTTGTGGCTGGTCTCTTACCTCTTCAATGTAGTATCAAATCTGACTGTTCCCCTTTACAAAGTTGTGTTAAAATCATTACAGAGAGTTGTAAGACAAATCTCAAAAGTTCTCTACACTACCCATATCAGATCATCGGTATGTAAACTAACAGAAGTTGGCCGGACAATTTCCAGAGAGTATTGCTCGCTCATCGTCATCTACTATGCAACCATTCGACAAGTCGGAGCTTTCGATTTCGAGAAAGCTCGTCGGCAAGGTCTTGCGAGAGGATTGAGCTTTCGAACTGCCACGAGAGAGTTTCAGGCGGCTCTCTGCGTCTCTCTCGATCTTGGTAGCATCTTGTATGGCCAATATGATCTCCTGCATCCGAGGGCGTGAAACTCCATGCTGTTCGACACATTGGAGAGCGACTTCCGCCACTCTCCACACCGACTCGATCTTGAAGCTCCCTGTGAGTATCGGATCGACTATGCTCATCACATCCCCTTTGCGAATCAATGATCTTGCCTGCGAAAGGAGTGTAAGCAACATGGATATGATTGTCCAAACAAGCATTGCTTATTTTCAGACCTAGATGTCGTTCATGTTTGTGTAAGACTGCGCGAACATTGAGGACAATAATTTTACGTGCCTCATGAACATACAAAGATCACGACATTCTGCACCTTCAGATCACATTTATTGTACGTTAAAAAAAGCTCTTACGACACCGGTTGAAAGCCATGCTTCTCTTGACCAAATACGACGGCCCAGCACCTGTCATGTCTCAACTAAGTTATCTCTCTGTATATCTTGCGTGACTTCCGAATCTTTCACTGGCCTCTCATCTCTCATTTTGCAGCATGTTTTTTTGTTCTTACTGTCTTAGGGGAGAATCCAGAAGAAGGCAATCCCAGCAGTTTTAAATAACAATGTCTAAAGCTTTTAGCAAGTGAAATAATGAAAGCAGTAAATCTCATACCCAATGGACAATGTTCCAGTCGGAACCATAATCTTCTGGCGACACGGGCTTTCTTCCAGAGATCAGTTCCAAAAGGACAACTCCAAAACTGTACACATCGCTCTTCTCTGTCAATTGTTGGGTTCCATAATACCTGTGGGACAAAACATCAAGCTATCTGATCGTGTCCGGGAGAACAAGTATGACAGACAGATTGTTAGCACATGCTTATGTATGGCTTACTCTGGATCCAGATACCCCACAGTTCCCCATGCCACACTGGACACATGGGTCAAATCCTCCTCAGCTTGCCTAGAAAGCCCAAAATCCGATACTTTTGCTCTCATGTGCATGTCTAGCAGAATGTTACTCGTCTTCACATCTCGATGAATGATGCTTGGGTTACACCCCATATGCAAGTAATCAAGACCTGCATACACCTAATTAGCCATTTATGCTATTGCACTAAAAACAATTCATTGAAAAACTGCGTTGCATGTGAACAAGAAGATTAGTTCGCAATTCAAACCTTTCGCTACATCTTCTGCTATACTGAGACGAGTAAGCCAGTTTAGCTGCTTTTGCTTGACAGAATCTGCTAAAAAAATAAATGATTAAACTGCCTCTTATCCAACTCTCAGATTTGAGGAAAGCAGGAAAAACAAAAAGAACATTTGATGAGATCAAACCATGTATGTAATCGCGCAAGGTTAGTCGCTTTTGCTTGACAGAATCTGCTAAAAAAATCAATGATTAAACTGCCTCTTATCCAACTCTCAAATTTGAGGAAAGCAGGAAAAACAAAAAGAACATTTGATGAGATCAAACCCTGTATGTAATCACGCAAGGTCCCATTGTGCATGTACTCATATACTAAGATGCGTTGGTGCTCTTCTTCGCAGTACCCAACTAAAGGAACTAAATTCCTATGATGGATTCTGGACAAGAGTGCGACCTGCAGCCCCAGTACACTGGTTAGTGACCATCTGTGCAATATTCTCATTTCTTGAAAACCAGTGATGCAGTAAGATAGACTTGTGAAAAGCCACTCAAAAGCTTTCACAATGTCACTCTTCCACCGAGAATCCTTCAGCCAATGCTGGAGATAAACAAATTCTCAGGCAAGACTTCTAGCCTAACCAATTACAACAAACCAGGGAAGTCTGTAATACAGTTTCTTCCTCATGTTGGACCAACAATGAATACATTCCATGAGCTGTAGCTTTCTGAGGACACAGCTGTACACCATGATTGTGTGGAACCACTGTACATAGTCCATTAAATCGACTAAGCGCAAGTTACGGGTTGGAATGAGATCAGGTTTGAAACCCTACGACTGCAAATTTACACAACCAGAAAGTGGAAGAGAGAGAAGATCAAATAAGACACAGAAAGCAAGAGGATGTTGCTGATTGCTGTCCTCAACCAGATCAACAGTGCTCTGTTATTATGTTCTGTGCCAGTCATTCTGAAATTGAGCCGAGCTTCGGCAAGTTTGACACTTAATAGCCTCTTCTACAAGAACCCGACTGCCTGACAGTCAAGATCTCTTTTTACATGAGAAAAAGAAATCGCGCTTTCTGCTTGTCCTAGGTTTACACTTTATCGGGCTGGTTTAAATGATGGATTCCAGCGAAATTTATGAACACTTGTTACATTAACACATGGCACATTAGTTCCTCCACTACACATTAATGCTTCCCACAACACATCTAACAAGTGAAGGTTAACTATGTGTTCACAATAACAGTACGTCTCGAAAGGCTTAAAGTGTAAGTACCTCAGTCACAAATTGCTGGTGCCCATCGTTAGATATTTCAGCCATGATCTTTACAGCCACCTCTTTCCCATCTCTCATTCTTCCATAGTACACTGATCCGAAGCTACCTCTACCAATTTTCTTTGAAAACCCATTGGTAGCTGATTCCAAATCAGAAAGCGTTATATAGCGCGAGCCTTCTTCCCTTAAGTGGCCATCTCGAACGATTGTATATGCAGTTGAAGTCTTGGTGCGAGTACGCAAGGAATCACCTGAATGGCACAATGCAAATATTTAAGGAACACAAACGCAATCAAATCAATGTGAAATGCAGTTAAATGAACCTATTGATGCAAACACCTTTGTCATTGCTTTTCTGGCCGGACTTCCTTCTCCGAAGATTATGCAAGAGTAGCAGACTGCCTAGAAGCAACAATATCAAAACTGCAAGTACTCCAATTGAAGCTCCAAGTATCCACCTGAACTGCATCTTTTTCCTTGAGTGTCCATGCAATCCAATATTTCCCCCGTATCTGCAATACCACATAGCCATAAGATAATTTCAGATACTTCAGCATTTTTCATAGCTTCCACCGATGTATAAATGGCGTATGGTATTGCACAAAAGTTAGTGGTTGTGCATGAAATGGTGCTCATTGTATGTGATATGTGCTCCAATCACATCTACAAATCTATCAAGAGCTTATTCTGGCGTTATTATTTAAATTGGATAGCCATTTACAAGTTTATAGAAATTCCCATTACTTGTGTCTTTGACGATATTTCAAATTGGTTTGCCATGTACAAGAATAAGCTGATTCGAATTGCTTGTGTCTTTTGAGGATATTAATCTAATGAACGCATTGATGCACCGTATGGACGTAGATCCATGTGCACATAAGAGTTGCATCATCTGCTATGATTGAACAGCAAAAGTTAGCAACATGCAATGCGATGTAAGAGTTTCTAATCACATACTTCAGGTTCCTTTTTTGCAGATATGAAGTCTTAGCAGCAACCAGCATCCATTTCACACTACATCAAATTCTATGTTCTAAATTTGGAAAGTATTGGAGCAAGGGAACAGGAAGATTTCGTGCTTTGTACCAAAGAAGTCACCAGCTGAAATATTTTCGTGACAAACTCTTGCTGTCAGCACTGGCAAAAGAAGAAGTCTACTCACCTGACTTTAATTTTTGCACTTAACAGTGCTGGAGGTATTTCACCAGTGAAAGAGTTGTTTTCTATATTCCTGACACATGTAGAATCATATCATTACTACATGGTTCATAGCATCTAGGAAACAAATTAGCATCTAAAATTTCGCCTCAACAACTAGAACTTGGTCACATCAAAACCAAATGTCATAAACAAATAGCGACGAGCGGCTAGTTGCCACGTACAGTTCGATTAAACTTGGCAAAGTACCAAGGTAAGAAGGCAAGGGACCAGTCAATTGGTTGTTCTCCAAATGCCTGCAAGTTCACCAAAAGAAAGCAGGAAATGGTTGTTTCAGACATAAAAAGAAGCATCACTCAGGTCATACATGTACAGATAACGCGCATGAGCTTAAATCTTGAGATCATGAAAAAATAGCTTACACAATCTGTACGTTAGTGAGGCCACTCATATCAGGGAGTTTGCCGGAAAATGAATTTCCATCCAGCCATCTAATAGATAGGGAGGAAGGAATTGAAAGAAACTGGGAATTCAAAATGAAAAGTAAGATTTTTGCAATTGTTAATGCACTTACAATTCCGTCAACTGCACCAAATTATTAAGCTCAGAGGGGATCATGCCCTTTATGCCTCTTCCCGACAGGACTCTGCTCAACAGGCCAGTGCATCGTATTAGCTATGAAACATTGACAATCTTAAAATAGAGAGTACTAGACGTCCCGCGGATTAGGTCCGGGGAGCAAATGAGTGAGCAGGGTCTGAGTTTGCCTTCTGCCTGCCTGTTCATGCCCGGAAAGGAATATGCAATTTTATGGAAATAGCTGCACTAATTGAGCAAAGTTAAGCCTGATCTCGAGCCTGGGCCCAGCCATTTGGGCATGTCTATTGAGGTACTGTATAAAGAACACTCTTTAGATTATGAGCTGTAATAGTTCAATATAACACTAGTTGGATCAGCCTTCTCAGCCATGACATCGTCCAGAAGTTTCAATATCGTTGATATTGTCAGTGCCTCTCATATTCTGTAAATAAAGCCATCAATGCACTACTTTATCAAGTTATTGAGTAAAGATATAGCCTTTGACTATTTTCTCTTTTCTCTCTGTTGAAGATCCTAAATAAGTTGAAAAATTCCTATAGTCTGACTAGCACAATCAGTAGGTATTACTTAAGGGACAAGCTCATATAATACTCCACGTCACGAGACAAAAGGCAAAGATGATGAGGTACTAAAGTCAGAAAATACAGTGGAACCAAATGAAGAGTTGCATAGATGAGTAACGACACGAGGAGCTCACATTTTTGTGACCCTTGGTGGCGTCGTTGAACTGCAAGTCACCCACTCCCAAGCAACGGGAAGGCATGGATCACCTTGATCTGTGAAAACATTTCCACTGGACATGGAGTGAAGGGCATCGACCACTGTCACTGTTCATGCCAAACTCTTAATCAACAAGCCATGCCACACTAAAGGCTTCAGAAATTGTGTAACAAGACCTAATTGACACTATTAAAGATAAAGAACCAGTGAACTCACGATCTTGCCTATCCGTCCTTGAAGCAATCTGTGCATATCTGCTAATTTCAATGGCATTCAGAAGCGGTCCTTGGGTAGAATCTGAGGTCTTTTCGAAGGCGAATGATAGAATGAAATTCAAAGACACGTTCATGTAGCTTGGTTCGTAAAGCCGGTAGCTACCATTGGCATTCTCAACAATGTTCACCACAGCAGTGTTGTAGTCACCCAAGGCAGGCTCCTTCAATGTGAACTTCCGCGTCTCGTTCGGCCCTAAGTCTTCGATTTCCGCGAAGTATGCATAAGCGCGGGCATTAGCTGGAAAATCGTCCAGGTTCAGCCTGTAGGTAAGCAACCCTTTCGTGCCAACAACAGCTGTTTGCATGACTTTAACGGGCGGGTATTCTCTGGTACTAACATCTATGATTTGCGACGTGTTGATTCTCTCTGTGCCAGAGGCTACGCCAACCAGAAAATTTTGCCTCTTTGCAAGGTCTGAGTCCCAAATTCTATCACAAGGATCATCCGGGTACCTAGAGAAAACTACGAGCAAATTAGCCCTTGTCATATTCATCACTATTTACGCTTACTCTATCAATTGTGAGATTCACAAAATTCAAAACTGCTGCTGGCTTCAGCTTGTTGAAAGGTAGCTTAGTCTTCTCCATAATTAGTGAGCCCTAATACTCACTATATATACATATATATATATATATATATATAAATGTTGTAATCTGACAATTGTGAATGACGATTATATTTTTCATCATGGTATCAGAGCCTACGATTCTCACCAAAATCCTTCTCCGATTTAAGTAAAAAAAAACCTAGATCCAGAGTGGCCGGCGTTGCTCGACGCAGCCCAGATCCAGCGTCACTCGACCCTGCCCAGTGTTGCCTGACGTCCAGATTCGGCGAAGCATCGCCGACCAACGTCGCCCGGCGCTTGGCGCGGTCGCCCGTCTTGCACGAGTCCCTACATCATGGCTCGATAAAACACAAGGCAAGAACTGAATAGATACTCGAGAAAGGCCAGACCCTTAGCGATCTTGGTGCATATCTTATGTCTCGTGGGCCAGTCTAGCTGAAGTTGATGATTTTCTGGACCAAACAAGGTTTTAGCAAGATTGTTGTTCTCCATATACTCGTCAATCAAGGGCCGAGTAAACGAGGTCTAGCCCTGAGTTGCGATGGTGTGGTTTGTGTAGTGCTTCAGGAAGCTTATCGATACTTTTATTCGATTAAGGTGGAAGTTAACTCCTCATGATTCTTGCCGTGCTTGTCTACGTTTTGGTCAGATATATGAGGTCGTTACACCTTCATATTCAATTTACAACAATCAGACCTCGTCTTCCATCATGTGAACTAGTAATTATTGTTCCTTGTCAGGCTATATGCTGCGGACACTAATCAAATCTGTCTCAAAGTACTGCCTAGCGTTGAAGTTTACTTGCGATGGTTGATTATTGGGTTTGTTAATGCACTATGTTGATTTGTGCTTCTGTTCTTATGAGTTATTGTGTTTGGTGGTAATTGGTGGTAATTATTACATTTGGTGCACGAGGTACAAATTTCTGTTAAGTTCACTTTTATATTATTATTGAGTTATGGCTGGCAATTCTAGAAATATGTATACCAATCTCACTAATCTGAAGTTGACCTCTGTTAAGCTCGATGGGACCAATTACCCTTCTTGGTCTATGGCAATCAAAACATATCTTTTGGCCACTAAACAACTGAGTTATCTGACTTCATCTCCACCTACGGATAAAATAAAGGAGGATGATTGGCGCTCTGACGATGCTGCTATTCGGACATTGTTGTAGAATACCATGGATTCCAAGATTAGTCCTCAGTTTATGAGGTGTACATCAGCCAAAGCTATTTGGGACAAATGTGCTCTTATGTTTTCAGGTCATGATAATATGACCCGTGTTTGTGATGTGTGGGAGGAGCTATTTGACCTACGTATTGGAGACATGTCTGCATCTGATTACTATTCTAGGTTCACTACCCTTGTGAGAAACTGGATACTTATTTGCTTGCCACTGATGACATTAGAGAGTTGGCCAAGCGCCAACAGGATATGAGAGTTGTGTTATCTCTCTGGGGACTTGATCCTACTCATTCTTCTCTCTGACAACAGATTATCTCACAGGGTACTCTTCCATCGGTAGATGAGGTCTTTTCTCGGGTCCTTCGATGCGTGCCTGACTTATTATCATCTGCACCTATAGCGAATGCTATGGTTTCTCAGTTTTCTGGGGGTCGTGGAGGCCGGGGCATGGTCCTCGGGGTCGTGGCAGGTCTGTCTTTTCACCAGGTCGTGGCCGAGATGGTGGTAGGGGTGCTGGAAGTTCTCGTTATTGCAACTATTGTCAGCGAGCTGGCCACACTGAGCTTTATTGCTATACCCTACATCTTGAGCTTCGTCCACGGGCTGCTTATGCCGAAGCAGTAGAATCTCCAGTACATAAGGTTCCTGATCAGTCACAGGAGTTACCTAGTACCATTATGCTGACTCGCACCCAGTACGAGTCCTTAGTGCGTCCCAACCAAGTGGTGGATTCCTATGCTCCTACTGCTACTTTGGCACAGACTTCTTCAAGTAGTCCGTCTTGTTTACTCTCTTCTACGCCCACTTCCTGGGTCGTAGATTTTGGTGCCACCAATCATATGACCGGTAATTCTAAGTTGTTGTCTGGTATTACCTATATGTCACCTAATTCTGTTACACTTGCTGATGGTTCACAGTCACATATCACTGGTCAAGGGAATGCAACCCTGCGTCCCTCTCTTACTCTTTCATCTGTTTACCATTTGTCAGCTTTCCCATGTAACTTGCTCTCTGTTAGTTCTCTTACTAGAGATTTGAATTGTTCTATAACGTTTACTTCCACTCATTGCATCTTTTAGGATCTGAGGACCAGACGGATGATTGGTGGCAAACATGAGTCCAATGGGCTATACTACCTGAACAAAGACCTTATTGCTGCAGCTGCTCAGAAGAAAACTGCTTCCGACTTATTTCAGATGCATTGTCGTATGGGTCATCCACCACCTGACATTCTTTGTCATTTTTCACCTGTTTCAGAATATATGAGTCATATCCAATGTGATGCTTGCCAATTTGGCAAACACCATCGAGTATCGTTTTCTTCTCGTGTCTAGCGTCGTGTGTCAAGTCCTTTTGAGTTGGTCCATTCTAATGTTTGGGAACCGTGTCGTGTCAGTGATATGTCTGGTTATAAATATTTTGTTACATTCGTGGATGATTATTCCCGAATGACGTGGTTATATTTAATAAAAGATCGAACTAAAGTTTTTTCTTGTTTTCGTATGTTTTACTTTGAAATTCTCAATCAATATCATGTTTCTATTAAATGTTTGTGTTCTGATAATGCCAAAGAATATATGGCCGTTTCCTTTGGTTTTCAATCATTTCTTATATCTCATGGGATTTTGCATCAGACTTCTTGTCCCTATACCCCCCCAACAGAATGTGGTGGCTGAATGAAAAAATCGTCTATCTCGTGGATGTGGCCCGTTGCCTCCTTTTTCATATGAACCTCCCCAAAATGTATTGGGGGCATGCTATTCTTACAGCTTGCTATCTCATAAATTTCCTTCCATCCTCAGTGCTTCATGGGGGCATACCTTTCTCCATTATCCATCTTACAAGTCCACTTTTTACTTTACCACTTCGTGTGTTTGGGTGTGTCTGTTTTGTGCATCGTCTTGCTCCTGGTCTTGATAAGCTCGATCCACGGGCTGACAAGTGTGTGTTTCTTGGGTATTCTCGAACTCAAAAAGGGTATAAGTGTTATAGTCCAGTTAGTCTGCGGTTGTATGTCTCAGCAGATGTAACCTTTTTCGAGGATTAGTCATATTACTCCTCTACAGCAGGTCCTTCTGAAGATGTTCTGTCTTCGACTATGGCTCCACTACCGCCTATTCCCTTGGCGAGTATGCTTGAGTCGTCAGCGTCATTGCCTAGTTTTCAGTTCGCCGACAAGTCCTATCAACGGCGCCGGTCTGTTCAACATGAGATAGTACAGTCGCCGCCTGCATTGGCTATGCATGATTCTCCACCAATCAATGTTCCGTCTTCTGATCCACCAGTTGCTTCTGAGCCTGATTCTACTACTGACATTCCCATTGCATTGCACAAAGGTACACGTTATTGTGTTGGTCAACCCAATCGTCGGTTTACTCCCTATAGTGGATTGTCTTGTCATACACATACTCGTTACCCTCTTTCTCGATTTTTATCCTGCGATTGTCTTTCTCCTACATATTCCTCATTTGTTGCTTCTTTATCTGCTGTGTCTGTGCCAAGTACTGTTGTAGAGGCTCTTGCTCATCTAGGTTGTTAACAGGCTATGGAGGATGAAATGCTGGCACTACAGGATAATGGGACATGGCAACTTACATCCTTACCTGCGAGGAAACAGGCCGTGGGGTGCCGTTGGGTTTTTACTGTGAAGTTTCAACCAGATGGCACTGTTGAGAGTCTGAAGGCACGTCTAGTTGCCAAAGGTTACACCTAGACATATGGAGTTAATTATGATGATAATTCTCTCCTGTAGCAAAGATACCTTCCGTTCGTGTTTTCATCTCTCTTGCTGTCCATTATGATTGGACTATTCACCAACTTGATGTCAAGAATGCCTTTCTTCATGGGGACTTGGCAGAGGAGGTATATATGGAGCAACCCTCGAGGTTTGTTGCTCAGGGGGAGTCTACCAGTGTTTGTTGCCTACGCAAGGCATTATATGAGTTGAAACAATCTCCTCGTGCCTGGTTTGGTCGTTTCAGTGATGCAGTTATTCGGTTTGGTTTGCGACGTACTGTAGATCATTCTGTATTTAGCTCTACTTTCCCTACTGGGTGTGTTCTCCTGATTGTGTATGTGGATGATATTATCATTACTGGTAGTGATTCTATGGGCATAAAAAAAATTGAAACAGTTTTTACAGGCAGAGTTTAGCACAAAAGATATGGGTTGTTTGCAGTATTTCTTGGGCATTGAGGTGGCCTACTCACGTGATGGTATCTCATTATCACAGCGAAAATATGTACCGGATATTCTCAGTGAGGTTGGTTTTCTTGGAGTGAAGCCTATTAATACTCCGATGGATCCTAATGTGAAGCTCGATGCAGAACATGGCGAATAACTTCATGATCCAAGTAAGTATTGGAGACTGGTGGGTAAGCTAAATTATTTAACTGTTACCCGACTAGATATCTCTTTTGCTGTTAGTGCTGTTAGTCAATTTATGAGTACTCCTCGTACTACACATTGGGAGGCAGTGCTACGTATAGTTAAATACTTGAAGGGAGCACTAGGCAAAGGGATATTGTTCAAGAATCATAAACATCTTGATGTTATTGGATACTCTAATGCTGATTGGGCTAGTTGTCCTTTTGATAGGTGATCAACTTCTGGTTACTTTGTATTCTTGGGAGGTAATCTTGTGAGTTGGAAAAGTAAGAAACAACAGGTGGTGTCTCGATCGAGTGCTGAGGCGGAATATCGGGTCATGGCTCATGTGACTAGTGAGTTGATTTGGTTGAGGATGTTATTATCCGAACTTAGTATGTCATCTTCAACTCCCTCAGTTCTGTGTTGTGATAACCAGTCTGCTATGCATATCGCTTCAAATCCAATTTTTCATGAGCGCACGAAGCATATTAAAGTGGATTGCCATTTTGTGCGAGAAAAAATTCAAAACAAGGACATAACACTTCAATACACACGAACTGAAGACCAACTTGCTGATCTTTTCACTAAGTCATTACAGAGCAGTAGAGTAATTACGTTGTGTAACAAGATTAGGCTCCTTGATGTTTATGCCCCAACTACAGGGGGAATGTTGAAAGGGTAATTTAGTCTTCTTCATAATTACTGAGCCCTAATGCTCACTATATATATAGATTTTGTAATGTGACAATTGTGAACGACGATCATGTTTTTCATCGCAGCTAAACATCTGCTGTGGATAAAAGATAATCTTTTCGGACAAGAGCCTTTTACCTCAAAGCCTCCTGTGTCAGGGCCCCGAAGTTGACCCTCGCCGCCACCTCCATGAAGAATTCCTCCTCAAAAGTAGTGGCGTACATCGAGAGATTCAGTGGCCTGAGTTCCAGAGTGGAAATGAATGGAGCCCCAGTCGTCGCACAGCAAAGGCACACATCGACCGATTCAGAGGGTGCTCGTATGATCATCTCCTTCACGTAAACTCGGGAAGCGTCGAAGATGGTCACGGTCGTCCACTTGGTCGCGTCCAAGTAGAGCTCGAACTTGGGGCACGTCGCTTCGGTTTCAAGATTGCCGTACAAGAATGTCGTACGGACGATATATCTCCTCCTCTCTTCGGTTCGGAGGGTGTAACAGTACTTCTTGCCGTCTATTGGGAAGTCTCTGCGTGTCTGATACTGCACCGAGCTCCCATGGGAATTCTGTACCGCCGAAAACTCGCCATAGCTCATGAGACCCGTGTCCGTGATCCATGTGAGCCCTGTTGTCGGGTCTGTGTAGTTGCCGGTTCCTCCACAGTCTATACTGACGAACTCTGCATGTGCAAAAAGGACGAATTTTTTCAACTTTAGTGAGCGAAAGGAACGAACTTTCGGTGGAAAACATGTTCATGTAATACGAGAACAAAAACAAACTCGAAGATGGAGGTTTTACCAGTAACTTGGCACAGAGCAGCCGGTGTGAGCGCCAGGAATATGAGAAAGATTTGAGAAATGAAACCCATTGAGAAACAAGAGAACTTGAAACTTTAATGCTTTTTGGATCGTTGGACACTCTGCCTAGCCTGAGGATTTCTGGCACTTGGCGTTGAGCATGGCCATGGTGGACACCGTCGCCGCCATCATCGGTGGAGGTTGCTTTGAGCTTGAGCTTGAGCTGAAGATCTCTATGTCTATACCTTCTGGTGATGCGGAATTGAGGAGTTGATGGTGATAAGATTGGGAAGTAAAAACAGAAAGGAGGGGTGAGCAAACTGGACCGCACCGGACCGGCGGGGTTGGTCCAGGGCGGTCTGGTCTCCGGTCCCAATAAATGGGACCGGTGATCGGGCGGTCCGGTCTCCAATTATATTATGGATGAGACCGGGGATCGGACCGGATCGCCAAAAATATATATATACAATTATATAAAAAAATTAGAAATTTTTGAAGAATTAGTTAACCTAATTTCTCCATCTTCTGCTCGACACTCTCTCCTCTCGCTCGACGCTCGCGTTTCGCCTTCGCAAAGCAGCCTCCGATCATGTTTGTCGATATGCAGTCTCTGATCGTGTTTTTTCTTGACTCGATCTGTGTTTTGTCTTGACTATAGCTTGCAAATCCATTATTTTGTTCGCACTTGGATTCAGTAAAGTACAAATGTAATCCCACTTTGAGATTGATTCTTTCCAACTCGAGGATAATGATGCAGGTGCATAATCCTCTTTCAGTTGTTTTAAGTGTTTTTCTTCCTAATTTAGTCTTTTCTCATTATTTTAGGATTATAAGTACTACGATGGTCATGTGTATGTTTTATTTGATTGAATGGTCGAGATTGAAAGTTGTTAGTTTAGATCCAATGGTTAGATTTCTATAAACAGTTGATGTTAGCGATCCCACTGGGACCAGACCAGGACCAGACCGGCCCGAACCATGCACACCACTAGAAAGGAGTGGTGCAAAGTAAGACATGAAGTGGCCAATGGGATCGTCCCTTTTGGATTCGAGGCTTATCCGGAGGCTGTGAACGGAGTGGCTTCGAGCCTTACATTGGATGGATGGCCCACTTGGGTTTTTTGCCTTATCCCTTCCTCCTTGTGTTAAAGATCTGATATTTTCAATTACGCTCAGTGAACATGAGAAAATACTTTTCACAATTTTTCGGTGCTTGGATAAAAAAATAATTTCCTCTTTAAAATATTAGAAATGACTTTTCTAGCATCAACGAACATATCTGCCCCAGCAACGCTTCAAAACCAAAACACACAGAATCGAAGAAATGGCAGCACCCAAATCGTTTTCAGATCAAATGACGACGTGCGCATGAATAAAAAGTGAATCTTCTTACCGAAGACATGGACGTGCGCATCCAATGCGAACTTGACAGTGTGGACCCACCTCTCTAATTATAGAACCAAGAGCAACCACAAAGCCAGAAGTGACTGCACAGGCCTGAAGGACAGTACCCCGGGAGGAAATGGACGTGGTAGAATTCACAGAAGAATTGTTGGAGGAAACATCAACACTCGGAGCATCTTCAACTGTTGAAGAAGATATATCAGCAACATTTGTCTTGGATGAACTCTGGTCAACTTGCAGATCAAGATCAACAATTTTCTGTGGTCTTCTATATCTTCTTGATCTCTTTGCAGAGCATCGAACTAAAAGCACGACTTGTGCTTACTCTACACGCCTGCAGAAGAATGCATAATCATATTAGTTGATTGAAATCAAAACCATATTTGCTTTATGACTTCATATAAAGGAACGATTAGCGATTCTTACACCGCACCAGATGGCATGGAAATGGTTCGCTGCATCATTGAGGCCAATAAACTCCTCACCTTATACATGTACCATACAATCAACATCAGCCCCTCGTAAAGCATACGGTGTCAGCAGACACAAGAACAAACCATAAATACGGATTCAGAGCCATGTTCACATTTTACAGCATGTTAAGGCCTGACTACCAGTTTCAATCAATATGCTCAAGATAAAACTGTCAACATGTCCACTAAATTTGTATGTAACGCTATTAGCTTAAAGTTTGCATTGTGTCTCGAGGTAAAACCATGAAAGAAGTCTAATAGCTAAAGCTCCAATCAAAACAACGAGACAGTCCCTGCTGATGTCAGAAAGTTACCCACCATGAATCAATCTCCACAACACAACAACAAACCCAAGAAACATACCGATATCGCTGCCACTCAAGAAAGGATACGTTTTATATCAACTTTCACAACTTGTAACTAAAATCAAGCAAAACTCATCACTTTTTTTTTTTTTCAATTTCCACAAAAAAGTAGTAGTCACCGATCATTCCAAAACATGGTATTCAAAAACTAGATCTTGACAATGAAATCACCTAACCCAGAAAAACAAGAGATAGAACTCTGAGCTATCCGTATCTTCGCGTCCACAAAATCGACACCAAATGCTTCAAATTAAAGAGAATGCGACCACATGCAAAGCAACTGACCCTTGAAGACTGAAGCACCGATAAAGTGAGTCGGAGAGGCATCGCCAGCTTGAGCCCAGCAAGCATCAAGAGTGAGCAAAGGCATGGCTGACGAGCGAGAACAGTCTTCAAAGCATCAGGCAGTAGCAATCTTTGAACTAGCGAAAGCAAAAACACGCCGGAGCTTCGACACAGAATCTGCCGAGCCTCGCTCTTAAGCCGTAGCAATTTTTTGCGGCTCTCGGAGCTTCGATTTTGCTCAGATATCAGAAGGTTTATTTTTTCAGAAAGACATTTCTTTTGTTCGGCCGAAATTAGATGATTTCGACTGCTGTAGTGTAGTTTGACTCTTTGTGTCAGTATGAACATGTTTGAAGACTTTAGTTTATTACAACTAGATAAGGATTAAATTGTAAGAGCCGCACGATTCCAAAAAAAAAAAAAAAAACTCAAGAAGTTACAAATAAAACACTTCAAAAATCCAACCTGGCTGACAAGGGGAGATTCAACCCCCAATGTGATTGGAGTATTATTGGTGGTGCGAGCATATGGCTTTTTTTGGCAATGGCGGAACAAGTCGCTTTTCCAAGAAAGTTTTGTTTTTCCTTCCCACCCTGTACAAGTAATTCAATCACACACGAAGGAAATCATAGCTTCGTCGACGATAAACTTGGCTAAAAGTGGATCACATACTTCTCCCATTATGGTTGCCTGGGATCCTCCACCATCGGGATGGATTAAATTGAATACGGGTGGAGCGTCTAATGGTAATTCTGGACTTGCGGGAGCTCGAGGATTTTTTCAAAATGAAGGCGGTGACTGGCCTGGTGGTTATACCTCATTTAAGTAGTGTTGATCTTGTGGTATCCGTTATACTCTCCTGATTAAGAAGTTCAGTGATAATTTTGGAGTCCATCTTAAGGATGAGGTTATGGAAACCATGTTCTTTTGTTATGGTAAGTCCCAACTATAGTGCCCATAATTCTGCTTGTGAAGACGAACATGGCCCTTGCTGATCCCATCCTCCTATCAGCCCTCAAAGTGTAGTTACAAATCACCGGAGCTCCCCAGACTCCTGGATCTATAGCCGTCGCTTTGCACTATCAAATGATCTACAGAGTCCAGAATCATGCCATTGATCTCAATCTTCCTAGCTCGGAAGACACCTTATTCATCTCTATTGATCATGATCAGACCTCCTGTGTTCATGTGCCCAAACAGATCCCCAAAGATCAACTTGTCAAATGACCAACTATGAAAAACTCCATCAAAACACTAGGCCAGTCCAATCCTCTAAACCTCAGTTTACCAAAAAGAAAGATGGTACTGTTACCATCAAGTTTACCAAGGAAAAGGAGGACTCTTCTTCCGTTTTCCCTTCCTTTCCTACTATCTTATGTTGCACCCCATGTCCAACTGATCCAGTCAGTATGGAATGTCCTGATCCTAAATAATTCGTTCAGTCTTTTGACTCAAATGGGCAACCTGTCCATTATTTCAAGGATCCTACAGGACACTGCTTTTGGGATATTGACTGTGCTTGTTTGTCATGTTCCCAAAGAGAAGAAGAAGAAGATGACAGACCTTCTTCCAAGAAGAAGAAAAAGAAGAAAGATTCTTTCTACCAGAGGTATCTTGACAGTGACCTTACGGTGGGACCACTTGGAGAAGATGGTGGAAGGTTCTAGTTCATGGTTGAGTATGGAGCCCCCAAGCCCCCTCATATTACTCTGCCACCACCTCCTTGTTCAGATGAACCAAAGCCTTCACCTTCGTCACCAAAGAAACCTGTTACCTCTCCTTTCTATAAGCCTATCCAAAAATGGGTAAAGAAACATTCTTATCCCATTGACCTTCCCAGACCATACACATGCAATCCCAAACCAGAACCACCTCCAGCCCCACCTAGCATCTGTATGTTCCAACCTGATGAGTTCCCCCCACTCCAGACACCTACTGAGTCTAGCAGTGGTGGTGTCAAGTTTCCTCCATTGGAAAAATTCTCTGATCCACAGCAAAGGTATTACCATTCACCCAAGATACCTGCTCCTAATGATGTAGATGCTCATGGACGACGCAAAGGACCCACTTCTGTTGAGGCTGTCTTGAATTAGCAGACAGAAAATGCCCTTGCTCAAAATGTGGTCCTAAACACAGTTGCTACCCGTCTTGAAAGAGTAGATCAAACAACTGTTGTCTCCAAGAAGATGTTAAAAGATTTTCAGAAAGGGTTTCATCTGCTAGAAACCAAGCAAATTCCCCCCAGTCATTATTTGGAAGATCAGACCCCTAAAATTGAGAAGCTCAGGCGTCAAATCTAGATTTTTCAAAGCCAAAAACCTTTTGCACCCTCTAAGGGTCTGCATGGCAACCATTCTGATCCTAAAAATTGATTCTGATTAGAAGGATTTTTCATATTCTGTTCCCTAGATGAGTTTTAGAGAATCAGAATGTGTTTGATAACTGCGCAAAATTTCTGTTCCTAGAACATAAACGCGTTTGGTAACAACACAAAATTTTTATTCCCGAAAATAATTTCTCTTCCCAATTTGTGTTATTTAAGTCAAATAATTACGTAGTTACTTTGTGAAATTTCATCCTATATTTCGAATTAATTGAAGATTAATTCATATTGATTCTCTTATATAACATATTGTATATTGCATATAACATTTTTTCGTGCTATTCCGTCTAATTGCTGTGTCATAACAAGTCATTTTAAGCTTAAAAAGGGAGAGACCGTGTTGGGTTAGCGTGTGATTTCAGATTAGCTCGGACCCTCCCAAGTCTATATCAAATCGCAACGAGGGGATATCAAATTTGATCTTAGTGTGATCGGTGGCATGTGTATGTGTACATGCAAATGGAGTTGCCACCAATCTTTAAGGAAGGTAGGTCGAAAACTTTATCGAACGGTTTAGAGAAACCGTTCGATTTTACACCACTAGAGAAATCTAGGGTCCGGGAACTTGGTTACGTTGGTGTTTCCACCGATGCCTTTTCGGCACCGAAGTTGAGTGTTTTTCTAAATATGTTTCATGCAAATTTTCAATTCATTTTTAAACCTATGAGGTAAACCAATGGTAAGTGTTCACACATGTTATTTTTGTCTTTTTTTCAAATTTTCTAAAACTAACCTAGGCAAATCACAACCAATGAAATCAAGTGCGCAATCAAAGAATCATAACATTGATAAATCGCATCATAAAACCCTAATGAAGCCCTATGGACTTAGAGAAATGTGGTTCGGGTTTAATTTCCAAGGTGTTCATGATTTTTCTAAAAAAGAACAAAATCTATGAAATCTGGAGAATCTATGCCCAAATTTATGAAAATGAGGTCAAACTAGCCTAATCTAAGCGTCTTCTATTTCTATGGATTTTTAGAATTTTTTTTTTTAGAATTTTTTCCAATTTGTTTCGAATTTTATTTTATTTTATTTTATTTTATTATTACCTTAAGTATTTTTCTTTAAAAATGAGACTTCATCCTGTTTTAGGTCGAGGAAAAAGTGATGAGAGAACTGAAAGGGAAAAGTGAGAGATTTGGGACTTCATTCTGTTTTGTGATTCTCAAAAGTGATTCTTTTTTTCAGAACCAACTTTTTTTTTGTTCTTGTTTTGCTCCAAAACTGTTCCCGAAAACAGAATCAGAATCAGAATCTTTTACGTTACCAAACATGATTCTCATCCTTTTTTGTTTTAGAGAACAGAATCAGAGAACCAGAATGGTTGCCATGCAGACCCTGAATCTTTTCTATTCCCTTCTATTACTCCGGCTCCAAGATTAGGATCCACTCCTCTAGGATCGTCTTCATCGTTTGCAGCCATCCTTGATTCAGCTGCTCCTCCACCTAAATCAAATTTCTTATCGCTCCGAGAACGTCTGAAAAAGCTAGACAAAGAGACTCGAGAGAAAGAAAAAAGAAAATCACCATTAGCACCATCGGCACCATCACCTCCACCTTCGCCACCCTTGCCCAAAAATCCACCTTCGTCATGTATGGTGTCAAACTCCCTGGAAAATTTCCTTAGACACCAAATCCAAATTCCAACCATTTCTGCCATAAATTCACCACCGAATCCTCCTCAAAGCGAATCATCTGATTCATCTGACTCAGAGTCTTCTGATGACTTATCCCAGTCTAACAAAGTCATGATGGCAGATCCGGTATCACCATCAGATGTAGAATTGGCCTCAGAACCAGAAGTGGTCCATCCCCCTCCTGGTACTTCAACCTCAGCTTCTTCATCATCTAAGGCATACTTTACCTTGTATGATATTCCATACCATAAATGGCCTGATCGACTCCAAGAATTCCATGCTTAGTTAACCACTAGGCACCTCACGGAGCATAGCACTTATGAAGTACTTCTTGAATACACAAGTAGGTTCACCAGAGCCTTAAAAGACTGGTGGAAGGCAGCCGCAGAACAAGACCAGATGCATTTCCTAACTCAAAGTTTGGATAATGCCATCTAGCTTATTCATCTGTTCTTTGTTGGCAAGACGGACAGTACCATTGAACTCAAAAGAAAAGAGTTCTTTGAAAGAAAGTGTTGCTCTATGGCCAGAAAAGATCTTGATCGACATTTTAAGGAGATGGTCAAGCTCTTTTATCTGCTAGGCGCGGATTGGAATCTTAAACCAATCTTCATAGCTTCCATTCCCAAAGAAGTCAGCCAAGCTGCTGAGAAGAACTTGCAAGCCAGACAGAGGCCTATAGCAGAAGCCACACTTGGAGAAATCCAACAAGCAGTCCACATAGCACTCGAAGATCTATGTCATCGAAAAGAACATTTCAGAAGTTATCTTCAGGAAAACAGAGAACTTGATAAAGCCTGTGTTAATCCAGGTTGGAAGATCAAGTGTTGCAAAGACTGCAATGACCCGTCATGTTCTGGTCATAAGAAAAAGAGACTTCAAGAAGCTCTCCTTCAAGAAGAAACGAGGCAGAGGCAAATGGAAGTTCTTCGCAGAAGAAAACATCATTCCTCCCATTCGTCTAAGAAGACATCCAAATCTGACAGATGTTACATTTGTAACAAGAAAGGACACTTTGCTAAAGCATGCCCTCAAGCAAAGCGCTAGGGGAGTCACATGATCCAGAAAATAGCGCACAGCACTGGTGTTGCACTCGATGACGACGACATTGAGTCAGTTTTCTCCATCGATGACGAACCATCGGCTGAAACCCTCTATGCTATATAGACATATTCCTCAGACTTAGATGAACCATCCTCAGAAAATGATATTTTCGCCTTTTTTTCCTCAATTCCTTCCACATTCAAGATCCAACCTTCCATCCCTACATTCCTATTCAAATCCTTCTACCAAAATACCATAAACCTATCCAAGTTATTGCTCTCATAGACATCGGAGCCAATGCATTCCTTTTGGATACAAAAGTCCTACCATAAGAATTCTGGACACCTTATACAAGGTATTTCAACTTTACTTCTGGTGACACTTTTGCAACCAGATTTCGTAGTAAATCAATCACTCTCCAGATTTTCCCTCAGTGCTCAATCACTACAAAAATCCTTGGGTGTAATTCTCCTGATAAAGATCTCATTATTGGTTGGGATATTCTTACCCAAGTTCCACAACTCAGAATTGTACCCACTAATTTACAGTTCAAAGATCAATTCCGAGAGTTTGTAGATGTTCAAAGACTCTTCATCATTCAACCAGAAATTCTTGATCTCATCACCCAGAGTCTTTTGTATTGTTGTTCTGAATCTCACTCACAGTTTTCCCAAATCTATTCCCATCCTTTGTGAAGAAATCCAGATTTCTTTGTGAAACTTCCCTTTAAAAGGAAC
The DNA here is from genome assembly GCA_029784005.1 of Lenwebbia sp. NSW1173648. Lineage (NCBI taxonomy): Eukaryota > Viridiplantae > Streptophyta > Magnoliopsida > Myrtales > Myrtaceae > Lenwebbia > Lenwebbia sp. NSW1173648. The sequence continues at coordinate 9,250,356 of JARCGZ010000011.1, forward strand.
GAGGATATCAATCCTACTAAGGCCAGCCATTCTGGCATGAATCCCGAACACCTTTCCCTTGCTCAGCAAGAATGTGCTGAATTGCTCGCTCAGGGTCTCATTGAACTCTCTGATTCTCAATGGGCTTGTGAAGCTTTCTATGTCAACAAACGAACTGAGCAGAATCATGGCAAACTTCAGTTGGTAATTAATTATTTCCATGATGATAAATTCCCTTTGCCCATAAAAATTCCCTTTTCCTCAGCCTTGCTCAGGCTAAGAAGATCTATTCAAAGTTTGATCTTAAAGCGGGATTTTGGCAATTATGCATACATCCTGAAGACCGACCCAAAATAGGGTTTTGCATTCCAAATCAGCATTTTCAGTGGACAGTAGTCCCTTTTGGACTTAAAACTGCTCCTTCTCTCTTATAGAAAGCGACGTGTAAAATTTTTCAGCCAATCTTAGTAAACTCCCATATTTACATTGATGACATCCTCCTCTACAATGCTGATGAACAATCTCACTATAAACTCTTAACCCAGTTTGCTGAAATTGTCCAGAAACATGGCATCATGCTTTCCCAGAAAACGATGATTATTGCCCAAAAGGAGATAGAATTCCTTGGTATGCATCTGAAAGAAGAAACCTATTATCCAGGCCCACATATTGCAGAAGAATTGCAAAAGTTCCCCTCTGAGGACTTTATAGTTAAACAGGTGCAAACTTTTCTTGGCATTGTTAATTATCTCAGAGATTTTGTTCCTAAAATCTCCAAAGCACTCCATCCACTACAACAGATGTTAAAAAAGAATGCACCACCATGGAGACCAAAACAAACCAAAGCGGTCGCATATCTGAAAGAGATGTTGCAACTTCTCCCTCCGTTGTAGATTCCATCCTCCGGGAAAAGGATATTGCAGGCAGATGCAAGTGACAAATATTGGGCAGCCATTCTCCTTGAAGAAATTGATGGTAAGCGCCAGATTTGTGCTTACAAAAATGGACGGTTTACTCCAACAGAGATCCATTATCATTCCACTTTTAAGGAGATTCTAGCAGTTAAATATGAAATCAAGAAGTTTGAATTTCATCTCATCGGACACCACTTCTTTGTGGAAATGGACATGTCTTCCTTCCCCTAAATGTTGAAATTCAAGCAGAAGCAGATTCTTCATCCTCAGATGCTAAGGTGGGCAGAATGGTTTTCAAAATACTCTTTTGATACCAAGCATCTTGCAGGAACCAAGAATATCCTTGCAGATTTCTTGTCCATGCCAAAACAATCAGATACTTCTGTCAACATTTATGTACGCAAGGAACCTCTCCTTGGTAGATATCGTACAGTTGAAATGAAAGGAAGATGGAACAGCCTCAAATACCCTCCTGATGTTTCAAACCTGATTCAGACTAATCAACTCACTCCTAGTCTCCAGGATCTTCTTTGGCAATACCATACAAGAATCTTTAGAGATTATGGTGGTCTGATGTTGAAGCCAAATGGCCTACATTCGGCATACCCATTTATTCATCCTTTACAGTGGTCTCCGGAAGAAGAATTTCTAGAAGAACTGAAATAGATGTTCTGGTACGTGTTCAATTTGTATGCCGTAGTCATTGAATTTCCCACTGAGAAAATTGTTAAGATTATATCCAGAGCACTTAGAGGAGATTATTCCAACCAGAAATACATGATAGACATGTTGGTATGGTTTCAACCACTCAGTGCTTGGAAAGCGATATTCACATTCCAAAATCATGTAGGAAAACCAGAACCTGAAAGAAACACTGTTATGCTCTTTCACGGACCATGGACATTTGTCAGGCCTACCGGAGATGTGAGATCTATAGCCATTATACTATGGGTTCTCTTTTTAAGTTCAAAATTCGTCATATTTTTCGGGAAGGAGAAGGCAATTGACCTACTGATATACTTGCCAATATTGGCATAGCGAAGCGATTGAACACTACATTCTACTTACAGCCTCCTAGGAAACTACTCATATTTTGTTTAGTGATAAAGTTAATTTCTTTAGTTTGTACCTTATGTTTACCAAAAAGAAAAAAACACTTCAAATATGGCATGTTTGGATGATGGAAGAAATAACTTACCAACGATGATACATATGAAAAAAGGCATGATCACCAAAAGTCTTAAAAGTTGTCACGAAATTGTAATTACGTCCTAAAATTTACAAAAAAATGCAATTAAATACTAAGTTTGTCAAATTTGTGCAATCGAATCTTTCTGTTAATTCCATCTATTTAGATTAACAGAAAATGCTGACAGCAACTTTTCTACAATTTTTTTTCTCTCTTGCGTGGCAATAGCGTGGCTAAAACATCAAACACAAGCCTAAAACAACATCATTTTGGCCTAAATTTTAATATTTATAACCAAAATATGAATTAAATAATATTAAAACATTAAAACAAGGTATTTAAAAAACACCAAAAAAAAAAAAGCCAAAGACGAGGGAGAAAAAATGAGAGATGATGAACCTCACACCAAGTAAACCGTCCAGCAAGAAAATTCCTAGCCATTCCCTAGCATATGCTTGGTACTTTACTGTTGTGGCTGTTCTCTTACCTCTTCAATGTAGTATCAAATCTGACTGTTCCCCTTTACAAAGTTGTGTTAAAATCATTACAGAGTCGTCAGACAAATCTCAAAAGTTCTCTGCACTACCCATATCAGATCATCGGTATGTAAACTAACAGAAGTTGGCCAGAGAGTATTGCTCGCTCATTGTCATCTAGCGGATGGGACTATGCAACCATTTGACAAGTCGGGGCTTTCGATTTCGAGAAAGCTCGTCAGCAAGGTCTTGCGAGAGGATTGAGCTTTCGAACTGCCAGGAGACAGTTTCAGGCGGCTCTCCGCGTCTTTCTCGATCTTGGTAGCATCTTGTATGGCCAATATGATCTCCTGCATCCGAGGGCGCGAAACTCCGTGCTGATCGACACACTGGAGAGCGACTTCCGCCACTCTCCACACCGACTCGATCTTGAAGCTCCCTGTGAGTATCGGATCGACTATGCTCATCACATCCCCTTTGCGAATCAATGATCTTGCCTGCAAAAGGAGTGTAAGCAACATGGATACAATTGTCCAAACAAGCATTGCTTATTTTCAGACCTAGATGCTGTTCATGTTCGTGTAAGACTGAGCAAACATTGAGGACAATAATTTTATGTGCCATATGAACATACAAAGATCACCTTATTCTTCGCCATCAGATCACATTTATTGCACGTTTAAAAATGCTCTTACGATACCGGTTGAAAGCCATGCTTCTCTTGACCAAAATACGACGCCCCAGCACCCGTCTTGTCTCAACTAAGTTATCTTTCTCTATCTTGTGTGACTTCCGAATCTTTCATTGGCCTCTCATCTCTCATTTTGCAGCATGTATTCTTTGTTCTTTAGTGTTTTAGGGGAGAATCCAGAAGAAGGTTATCCCAGCAGTTTTAAATAACAATGTCTAAAGCTTTTAGCAAGTGAAATAATGAAAGCAGTTCATACCCAATGGACAATGTTCCAGTCAGAACCATAATCTTCTGGCGACACGGGCTTTCTTCCAGAGATCAGTTCCAAAAGGACAACTCCAAAACTGTACACGTCGCTCTTCTCTGTCAATTGTTGGTTTCCATAATACCTGTGGGACAAAATATCAAGCTATCTGATCGTGTCCGGGAGAACAAGTATGACAGACAGATTTTTAGCACATGCTTATGTATGGCTTACTCTGGATCCAGATACCCTACAGTTCCCCGTGCTACACTGGATACATGGGTCAAATCCTCCTCAGCTTGCTTTGAAAGCCCAAAATCCGATACTTTTGCTCTCATGTGCATGTCTAGCAGAATGTTACTCGTCTTCACATCTCGATGAATGATGCTTGGGTTACACCCCGTATGCAAGTAATCAAGACCTACATACACCTAATTAGCCTTTTATGCTATTGCACTAAAAACAATTCATTGAAAAACTGCGTTGCATGTGAACAAGAAGATTAGTTCGCAATTCAAACCTTTCGCTGCATCTTCTGCTATACTGAGACGAGTAAGCCAGTTTAGCTGCTTTTGCTTGACAGAATCTGCTAAAAAAATCAATGATTAAACTGCCTCTTATCCAACTCTCAGATTTGAGGAAAGCAGGAAAAACAAAAAGAACATTTGATGAGATCAAACCATGTATGTAATCGCGCAAGGTCCCATTGTGCATGTACTCATATACTAAGATGCGTTGGTGCTCTTCTTCGCAGTACCCAACTAAAGGAACTAAATTCCTATGATGGATTCTGGACAAGAGTGCGACCTGCAGCCCCAGTACACTGGTTAGTGACCATCTGTGCAATATTCTCATTTCTTGAAAACCAGTGATGCAGTAAGATAGACTTGTGAAAAGCCACTCAAAAGCTTTCACAATGTCACTCTTTCACCGAGAATCCTTCAGCCAATGCTGGAGATAAACAAATTCTCAGGCAAGACTTCTAGCCTAACCAATTACAACAAACCAGGGAAGTCCGTAATGCAGTTTCTTCCTCATGTTGGTCACCTCATAACCAACAATCAATACATTCCATGAGCTGTAGCTTTCTGAGGACACAGCTGTACACCATGATCGTGTGGAACCACTATACATAGTCCATTAAATCAACTAAGAGCAAGTTACGGGTTGGAATGAGATCAGGTTTGAAACCCTACGACTGCAAGTTTACACAACCAGAAAGTGGAAGAGAGAGAAGATCAAATAAGACACAGAAAGCAAGAGGATGTTGCTGATTGCTGTCCTCAACCAGATCAACAGTGCTCTGTTATTATGTTCTGTGCCGGTCATTCTGAAGTTGAGCCGAGCTTCGGCAAGTTTGACACTTAATATAGCCTCTTCTACAAGAACCCGACTGCCTGACAGTCAAGATCTCTTTTTCCATGAGAAAAAGAAATCGCGCTTTCTGCTTGTCCTAGGTTTACACTTCAACTGGCTGGTTTAAATGATGGATTCAAGCGAAATTTATGAACACTTGTTACATTAACACATGGCACATTAGTTCCTCAACTACACATTAATGCTTCCCACAACACATCTAACAAGTGAAGGTTAACTATGTGTTCACTATAACAGTACGTCTCGAAAGGCTTAAAGTGTAAGTACCTCAGTCACAAATTGCTGGTGCCCATCGTTAGATATTTCAGACATGATCTTTACAGCCACCTCTTTCCCATCTTTCATTCTTCCATAGTACACTGATCCGAAGCTACCTCTACCAATTTTCTTTGAAAACCCATCAGTAGCTGATTCCAAATCAGAAAGCGTTATATAGTGCGAGCCTTCTTCCCTTAAGTGGCCATCTCGAACGATTGTATATGCAGTCGAAGTCTTGGTGCTAGTACGCAAGGAATCACCTGAATGGCACAATGCAAATATTTAAGGAACACAAACGCAATCAAATCAATGTGAAATGCAGTTAAATGAACCTATTGATGCAAACACCTTTGTCATTGCTTTTCTGGCCGGACTTCCTTCTCCGAAGATTATGCAAGAGTAGCAGACTGGCTAGAAGCAACAATATCAAAACTGCAAGTACTCCAATTGAAGCTCCAAGTATCCACCTGAACTGCATCTTTTTCCTTGAGTGTCCATGCAATCCAATGTTTCCCCCGTATCTGCAATACCACATAGCCATAAGATAATTTCAGATGCTTCAGCATTTTTCATAGCTTCCACCGATGTATAAATGGCCTATGGTATTGTAGAAAAGTTAGTGGTTGTGCATGAAATGGTGCTCTTTGTATGTGATATGTGCTCCAATCACATCTACAAATCTATCAAGAGCTTATTCTGGTGTTATTATTTAAATTGGATAGCCATTTACGAGTTTATAGAAATTCCCATTACTTGTGTCTTTGACGATATTTCAAATTGGTTTGCCATGTACAAGATTAAGCTGATTTGAATTGCTTGTGTCTTTTGAGGATATTAATCAAATGAACGCATTGATGCGCCATATGGACGTAGATCCATGTGCACATAAGAGTTGCATCATCTGCTATGATTGAACACCAAAAGTTAGCAACATGCAATGCGATGTAAGAGTTTCTAATCACATACTTCAGGTTCCTTTTTTGCAGATATGAAGTTTTAGGGGGTGCATGAAAACCATTCTACTTCTCTGTTTCTGTTCCAAACCTATTTCTGGAACAGGTTTGGAACAAAAACTCGTTTGGTAACGTCATTATATTTTTGTCATTCTATTTTCCTATTTCTGAAACAAAAATTTGTTCTAGAAATAAATTTGGAAGGCAAATGAGAAATAGAAAATTTTAGCTTCCGGTAGAAACAGAAATCAGAAACAGAAAACTCGTAAATGTCGCTCGGTGTCTCCTCCTAGCGCCGGCCGCCGCCGACCACCACCGGCTGCCGCCACCTACTTCTATTCTAGAAGTATAAATTTTCAACAGTTGTCAAACGAACTTCTGTTCCAGGATCAGAAATTTATGTCGTTATCAAACGCATTTTTTTTGCTCAAAAACTCATCCAGAAATAGAAATAAATTTTTCTATTTCTAGAACAGAATGATTGTCACGCACCCCCTTAGCAGCAACCAGCATCCATTTCACACTACATCAAATTCTACGTTCTAATTTTGGAAAGCATTGGAGCGAGGGAACAGGAAGATTTCGTGCTTTGTACCAAAGAAGTCACCAGCTGAAATATTTTCGTGACAAACTCTTGCTGTCAGCACTGGCAAAAGAAGAAGTCTACTCACCTGAATTTAATTTTTGCACTTAACAGTGCTGGAGGTATTTCACCAGTGAAAGAGTTGTTTTCTATATTCCTGACACATGTAGAATCATATCATTACTTCATGGTTCATAACTTCATAGCATCTAGGAAACAAATTAGCATCTAAAATTTCACCTCAACAACTAGAACTTGGTCACATCTAAACTAAATGTCATAAAAAAATAGCGACGAGCGGCTAGTTGCCACGTACAGTTCGATTAAACTTGGCAAAGTACCAAGGTAAGAAGGCAAGGGACCAGTCAATTGGTTGTTCTCCAAATGCCTGCAAGTTCACCAAAAGAAAGTAGGAAATGGTTGTTTCAGACATAAAAAGAAGCATCACTCAGGTCATACATGTACAGATAACGCGCATGAGCTTAAATCTTGAGATCATGAAAAAATAGCTTACACAATCTGTACGTTAGTGAGGCCGCTCATATCAGGGAGTTTGCCGGAAAATGAATTTCCATCCAGCCATCTGATAGATAGGGAGGAAGGAATTGAAGAACACTGGGTATTCAAAATGAAAAGTAAGATTTTTGCAATTGTTAATGCACTTACAATTCCGTCAACTGCACCAAATTATTAAGCTCAGAGGGGATCATGCCCTTTATGCCCCTTCCCGACAGGACTCTGCTCAACAGGCCAGTGCATCGTATTAGCTATGAAACATTGACAATCATAAAATAGAGAGTACTAGACTTCCTCGCGGATTAGGTCCGGGGAGCAAATGAGTGAGCAGGGCCTGAGTTTGCCTTCTGCCTGCCTGTTCATGCCCGGAAAGGAATATGCAATTTTATGGAAATAGCTGCACTAATTGAGCAAAGTTAAGCCTGATCTCGAGCCTGGGCCCAGCCATTTGGGCATGTCTATTGAGGTACTGTATAAAGAACACTCTTTACATTATGAGCTGTAATAGTTCAATATAACACTAGTTGGATCAGCCTTCTCAGCCATGACATCGTCCAGAACTTTCAATATCATTGATATTGTCAGTGCCTCTCATATTCTGTAAATAAAGCCATCAATGCACTACTTTATCAAGTTATTGAGTAAAGATATAGCCTTTGATTATTTTCTCTTTTCTCTCTCTTGAAGATCCTAAATAAGTTGAAAAATTCCTATAGTCTGACTAGCACAATCAGTAGGTATTACTTAAGGGACAAGCTCATATAATACTCCACGTCATGAGACAAAAGGCAAAGATGATGAGGTACTAAAGTCAGAAAATACAGTGGAACCAAATGAAGAGTTGCATAGATGAGTAACGACACGAGGAGCTCACATTTTTGTGACCCTTGGTGGCGTCGTTGAACTGCAAGTCACCCACTCCCAAGCAACGGGAAGGCATGGATCACCTTGATCTGTGAAAACATTTCCACTGGACATGGAGTGAAGGGCATCGACCACTGTCACTGTTCATGCCAAACTCTTAATCAACAAGCCATGCCACACTAAAGGCTTCAGAAATTGTGTAACAAGACCTAATTGACACTATTAAAGATAAAAAACCAGTGAACTCACGATCTTGCCTATCCGTCCTTGAAGCAATCCGTGCATATCTGCTAATTTCAATGGCATTCAGAAGCGGTCCTTGGGTAGAATCTGAGGTCTTTTCGAAGGCGAATGATAGAATGAAATTCAAAGACACGTTCATGTAGCTTGGTTCGTAAAGTCGGTAGCTACCATTGGCATTCTCAACAATGTTCACCACAGCAGTGTTGTAGTCACCCAAGGCAGGCTCCTTCAATGTGAACTTCCGGGTCTCGTTCGGCCCTAAGTCTTCGACTTCCGCGAAGTATGCATAAGCGCGGGCATTAGCTGGAAAATCGTCCAGGTTCAGCCTGTAGGTAAGCAACCCTTTCGTGCCAACAACAGCTGTTTGCATGACTTTAACGGGCGGGTATTCTCTGGTACTAACATCTATGATTTGCGACGTGTTGATTCTCTCTGTACCAGAGGCTACGCCAACCAGAAAATTTTGCCTCTTTGCAAGGTCTGAGTCCCAAATTCTATCATAAGGATCATCCGGGTACCTAGAGAAAACTACGAGCAAATTAGCCCTTGTCATATTCATCACTACTTACGCTTACTCTATCAATTGTGAGATTCACAAAATTCAAAATTGCTGCTGGCTTCAGCTAAACATCTACCGCGGACAAGAGCCTTTTACCTCAAAGCCTCCTGTGTCAGAGCCCCGAAGTTGACCCTCGCCGCCACCTCCAAGAAGAATTCATCCTCAAAAGTAGTGGCGTACATCGAGAGATTCAATGGCCTGAGCTCCAGAGTGGAAATGAATGGAGCCCCAGTCGTCGCACAGCAAAGGCACACATCGACCGATTTGGAGGGTGCTCGTATGATCATCTCCTTCACGTAAACACGGGTAGCGTCGAAGATGGTCACGGTCGTCCACTTGGTCGCGTCCAAGTAGAGCTCGAACTTGGGGTAACTCGCTTCGGTTTCAAGATTGCCGTACAAGAATGTCGTGCGGACGATATATCTTCTTCTTTCTTCGGTTCGGAGGGTGTAACAGTACTTCTTGCCGTCTATTGGGAAGTCTCTGCGCGTCTGGTACTGCACCGAGCTCCCATTGGAATTCTGTACCGCCGAAGACTCGCCATAGCTCATGAGACCCGTGTCCGAGATCCATGTGAGCCCTGTTGTCGGGTTTGTGTAGTTGCCGGTTCCTCCACAATCTACACTGACGAACTCTGCATGTGCAAAAAGGACGAATTTCTTCAACTTAGTGAGCCAAAGGAACAAACTTTCGGTGAAAAACATGTTCATGTAATACGAGAACAAAATCAAACTCGAAGATGGAGGTTTTACCAGTAACTTGGCACAGAGCAGACGGTGTGAGCGCCAGAAATATGAGAAAGATTTGAGAAATGAAACCCATAGAGAAACAAGAGAACTTGAAACTTTAAATGCTTTTGGGATCGTTGGACACTCTGCATTGCCTGAGGATTTCTGGCATTGGAAGAATCAACAAAGCGTGGCTTGGTGTGCTCAGTTCAACTTCAACATCACTGTCCTCCTTTTGCTGTTCCTCTTCTTCTTCGACTTTTGGCTTTTGCTTTATGGGAGTGATGAGCCCTGTAATATGCTCACACATCATGGGTCCATCTTTAGCTTTTATTTTGGAATCTCCTTTTCTTTTCCAAGGGAATACAGCTTTCAAATTCAACTGTTTTCTCTTTTGGGTTGATTGAGGTCGCGATTCCATGAACCAAAGATCAATGTGTTTAGCAGAAGACTAAAAGTTATTATTATTATTATTATTTTGCAGTAAGATTACAAAATTGTTCCTTTGACTCTTCAGTGGAAAAATAATTAATAGATAGTACTATGCATGGTATGCACAATTCATTATGATCATTTCAGACTTCAGATGTGTGCCCAAGAAATTTGAGGTGGTGGGTCTATGTGATCTGACAGTCTGCTACATGCACCCCACACTACAATTGATCTGAATGCCTCCTGCTTTTTGACCATTTCATATCTTTGAAAGTGAGAAGATTTTGCATGCTTCCAAAATAAAGATGTGGGGGCATGATGTTAGGGTTAAATAAGATATTGTCAAGAGGCCAACCAGTTAAGAACAAAAAATCTCTGAAAGGATTATCACATCCCATACAAGTTTCTTCTTTGGATTCTATGTACAACATGATGATCCTCACAAATCTCTCTTATAAGGGTATGGGATTCATAAGCTCACAGCGGGTATCTTTCAATGTTTAGCACAGGAGGAGGACATGGGGGTGCAACCAAATACAGATGGTTTCTCTTATTATCTTCTGAAGTATTTTATAAGCATAAAAAATTAGGGAGGCAAAAGAGAAATTCATAGAATAAGAATCGCAAATGGGTAATGAAATAATTGAATAAAAAACAAAGCTTGATGGGAAAGAGTAACCTAGCCATGCCATGCAAAAGCATGTACTGGAAAGCAAGACAATTAAATTATTGCTCGAAAAAGTATTTCATGATCAGCTTTGCTTTGCTTTGCTTCCTTTGCTTTCCTTTGCTTTTTAGCCATCACAGATATCAATTTGGTTTTTCTGGCTGTGTGCAGCTTTTTGAAGCTCCATGAAAAGGCACTCCACTTGCTAAAGCCCTTTTGAAAGGACGTACACAAGATCAGATGGTCCCCATTCCATATCTGTATGCACCTCCAGCTTTATTAGGGTTCGGTATTCTTGGATTGATTTGGATTTCAGAACATGAGCAATCTCTCATCCGAACTCTGAAACCATAGCTCAGATGCAAATTGCAACAGTTGTATCACGAGACCTACAAGATCGATGGTTCTAATTAATTGCGATCTACGGCAGATCACTATCCATAATCCGGGGCAACGAAGTTAAGAAGAAACTTTGGCTCATGCTCCTCACACCAACTTACCTCATTCTACGACAAAATGAAAATGCTTATGTATAAATCAAAACGACCCTTGGTCCATATCAAGGACACTTAGATTGCATCAGCATGAAAGCGTATCGGTCTAGTAGCATCAATCTTTTTACAAATGAAGATCGAAACAATAATTCGTAAGGTTAATTCGTTTGTTTCATTAATGAATTACGTACACATCGAAAGCACCGCAACAAACAAGCGTCCCGAGACTAATGCACATTCATTGTTGTCCCCTACCCATGAATACTAGAAAAGGGTTATTGCAGTGATTTCAACATGGGCCGTTGCTGACATATAATTTCTCTGGCTTGTGGATGGTGAAGTCACCTTCTTGACTTTAGCCTGGTTCGTGCATAATTGGCAGGTGAGACAATCTGTCACTCATTAATATCTCCTCAACGACCCTCCCATTATTTCCTTTTCTGAAAATTCAGTCATCCCATTATAATTTTTCAGGCTAACATTAGCTTGGGTTAGAGTCATAATTTGGAGGCAAATGACGGCCCATATTCAATGTTGGGACGTGTCCAAAAAGAAAGAAAAAAAAGGATAAGATCAGAAGATTCACGAGAAAGTGAAGTCATCCCTTTCTTTCCTTCTTGGTCTGCAAAATGTTTATGCACTAAGCAAACTTCTCTCTCTCTCTCCTTCCTCTTTTCACAACTTACCATCATCAGTTTCCATTTTCTTTCTCCAGAATTCTCCGCTACAGAAACCAAAAGGAGGGTCCCTCCAAAAAAACCCAGAAAGAGCAAGGGAAAGAACCCAAAAAGGACCAATCTTTTGCATCATCTCCCTCTCACGGCTTCCCCCCTCCTTGTTTGCTGATATCAAACAATGTGGCAGAAGCAGCCAAGCACGTCCTCCTTCAGAGAATCCATCAAAGCTCTTGAAGCTGATATACAACATGCCAATAGCCTGTAAGCCCTCCCTAATCAAGATATTGGGTTGATGATTGTTAAAATGATCGTGTTCTGTAGTAGAGCCCGTATAGATGATGAACTGTAGCTCTAACAGTTTATGAACTGGTTCTGTAACAATTTTTTGTTTCTCTTCTGGGGTTTCTTCCATGGAGCTTGTTCTTGGCAATTGGTGGTTAATAGGCACTGTTTTCTTGGAAGTAGTTCAGCTTGAGCATCGGCAATTTGTGTTTGCAAGAAAGTACCACTGAGCAGGGAATTGGGGTCAATGACAACGGGAAAATTCTCATGTGAAAAAGATTAAACAAAGAGGAATATTAGGCTGCAATACTCAATGTTCCTGATTCTTCATCATCATTTTCCTTGCACTTGGAAGTAAATTCAACATGCTTGGTAGGATGCGTTGCTGTCCAATTCTGTTATTCCAATAGCTGTGTTTCAGGATTTTGCTCATTCTGTGTTCAACTTTTCTATGTCAATCTATCACCAGGCTTGTTCACTCAATTTTGCTTCCTTAAACTCTTAAAGCTGACAATTTCTCTCTTTCTTTCCATTTCCCTAAATTTCTGACATCGTACACACAAAACATGTCTTGTTTATGCTATCATTGGCACTTCAAACTATCATCCTTTGCTATTTTACAGGGCAGCTGGTTTACCAAGAGATTATTGTGGCGACAGCATTCAGATGAGATTGTCATACAGTCCTTTTGCACCATTCTTGTTGTTTCTGATTGAATGGATGGATTGCTGTTGTACAGATTCCATCCCAAATTATTTAGGTCTTGTTCAGATCGTAATATACCAGGTAAATTTATTGCTAATAGTGCTGGATGTTTAATTCATGAATTCTCATACAAGGGTTGTCTTTTTTTCTTTCTAAATTTCTTGTCAAAATCATCTAGGTATATGTTGATGGTATGCCCACAATGTCTTCAAAAGAAAGAAAAGCCTCTCTGAGGGAATTTTATGGTATGCCCTATTTTCTTTTTCGAAATTTACCTAAGAAATGGGGAAAATGATGTGCTGTTTCCTACGCTGAATCCTACACGCTACTATATGTAAGTTCATTAGAAACTTTATGCAGCCGTTATATATCCTATGTTGAGGCAACTGGAAGCCCAGTTTTTCCTAATTGAAGATAACAATAACAAAAGAAGCCAAGCAGTGGATGTTTCGAGCAGAAAGTGGCTGGAAGACAAGAGGAGGTTTGGCGATAAAGATATTGACGACGAAGATGAATGCGGCATATGTATGGACGGTTTTAATAAGATGGTACTGCCGAGCTGTGGGCACTCCATGTGCATCAGCTGCTTTCGTGACTGGTAAAGGGAATGTTAATGTTTATTTTGAACACAGACATTCGTAGTTCGAGTCAATCAACATCCTGCACTTTATAGGGACACCTTTTCTGTTTGAAAAGGCCTGTACTTTTTCCCTAATCAGAAGTGTTTATGCTTTTGTTTCTGTTTCTTGAATGTAGTAGATTAAAAGAATGGGTTACAACCCTTTCGTACTTCATCCCGTGCTGTTTGGGCGAAATGTGTTAACAGTTTTTTTTTTTTTTGGTGTATGATGCATTTGAACTTCAGGAATAGCCGATCTCGGTCCTGCCCCTTTTGTCGCGACAGCCTTAAGAGAGTCAGCTCAAGAGATTTGTGGGTCCTCACAAGCAGCAACGACGTGGTTGATGCAGTTACTCTAGCGGAGGAGAACCTAAGAAGTTTCTGCCTTTACATTGAGAGCCTGCCTTACATAACACCCGAGACCCATGTCCTTGTTTTCGATTACATGATGATCTAATAGTGAGCAGGACTGAAGAGTTTGACTGTACATTCTAGGTAGAGACGTTGCTAGCCTTCCGTTATTAGTGAAGCCGAGGTACATACATGAACGTGGAAGCTCACGCAGAAGCCGAGGTAGCCGTGCATGGATGATTTCATTCCCGATTACCAACATTATCTTGGAAATTTGGGTGAAAATCGGGTGGATCCATATTAGTCCTGCATTGTCACCTCTCATCGCGGAAGCAATTCTTAAGCTTCTGCAAGAATGGGAGCTAGATGAGTGATGTATATATAGTACAGAAACAGGGCATTTCTTGGATTCAGCCCAGCTATTTTGGACCTGAGTACTGGGATGCAAAATGTCAAGCTCTGGGGGGTTGGTTGATGTTTATAGTCCCAATAAAAGGGCCTTTAGCATTTAGTCTTCTGCTCAAAATTCATGGTACAGGTGAAATAATTTATGATTCACTTGAAAGTTAATCATCTTTCCTGTGCCAACTCTATTGCAATGAAGCATTATGTTGTTCATTTACAGTGAGTTAGATTCACTTTCATCGTACTCCTCTGTTTTTATAGTACACACATATTTCCAGAAGCTTTGTATCTTGAATGAGAATATTCTTGTCTCCATGATCGGGTTAAGAGCTCGAGCCATTAGATGAAGGGTGAGGAGTTAGACGGAAAGTAATGCTTGATTTCTCCTGAAAGATATTGGTCGAGTAATTCTGGCTTTTCATTCACCTCTTGGAGGATTGTCTTATGCATTTAGATACCTCGATGATTACTTGCTAAATTCTAACTTTCCCAACTGTTCATGCTTCTGAATTAACCTTTGCTGAAAGTTCCTTGTCAAGCATCCTTCACTGGTTTCAGGAAGTAACTGTTTGCTCATATTTGGCCCAAGGTCTCGGTTTTCCTTTTGCTGGACTTATTGCCGGACAATTTGTACATTCAGCCAGAGAAGAAGTGAAAATCTTTGAGAAGGAACAGGTTCATGAGAAGACATTCGGTGTTACCGGAGTTGTGTTTTTTTCTTTTCTTTTCCTTTTATTTCCACCTAGTTCTGTTGGGAAGAAGACTTCTTTTATTCGTAACAGCCGAACAAAGAGCACCTTTCTATGAAGCTGAAACTAGCCTCATGACAAGTAGCAGAATCTACACTAGTACATGCTATAGATCCTTCACATAAGACTAATATTGTTTCACTTCGATTATGTATGTGCATAACTTCAGAGATCTGGTGGTCGTGGGAGGTTTGATCACCTCTGTGTTGACCGCCATAAAAATGCAGTTTTTGAATACTTCCCGTTTCGCCTTCTTACACCTGGATATTTGGAGAAGCATTTTCTTGCACGTTCTTCTGTGGTAAAAATGTCTGATGATTGGTAGTACTTTGGCTAAATTTGCGGGCGACATGGTTGGAGCTCTCCGCATTGATCTTGATACGCTGAGAAGGCCGAGATCTTGTGTTTTGGCATTTGTCAGGAGTTGGCTGACTTCCGAGTTTAGACGGTCGTGGTTTAGTAAGCGAGCACTGCAGTAAATTGAACATTAGCAAAGCAACTTTTAACTTTGAATCTCTTACTCTTCTTCACCTAAGCGATAGAAATAGAAAAATTTGTGAATCCACAAAGCAATTATTTCCTAACTAGCAGTGCTGATTGGTTGCAAAATGCACCTTGTATGTTTGTAGTGGCTGCACTTCTGCCTTCATAACTGTGTTCTTCTCTTCCTGCTTCTGAAGAAAGTGGCAACACGACAGAGAGATTCATCATCTATCGAAGTTAAAATGAGAAATTCGCCAGCCTTAATAAATAATTTGACAAATCACCCTTATCATGCAAACGTATAAGGTCCGGATGGAAGATTTATTGGCATCATCATACCTCCTTTCTTTTTGCAGCTCTTTCTTCACTCCTGAAGTTAAAAGGCGAGCACACAGTTGTCGATCGAGCTTTGCTTCCATTTATACTTGAGCATTTCGAGCTGCTGTGTGTTATTGAGGTTAGTAGCAGTTCAAACACATCGAAACGTAGATAGTATATTGTTTTTGTGTGCCAAGTGATTCGAACGCTCGAGCTTACTAGAGTAAGAAGAGATGTCCAGCTGAGAATATATTTGCTTTCAGTTATAACTAACAAATACGAAAGATCACAACAAAAAATGCGAGAGAAACTCTACATAAACATCTTTTAATCAACAGAAGAAACTTTTATACTGAAGGGGAATTTGACTCATCATCTGTTCTCAATGCTCCTTAGATTAACTTGTTAAGTAGGGTTTTACTCGTGGCCCAAAAAGTATAAGTACACACCGAGGATGGCATAAAGCTTAGTAGCAAAACTGAAATAGTCAAACAATTAAAGGCAAAGTACCTCCTGTCTTGTGATGCAGGAATAATTGCAGAACACATTGACTTCCTTAAACTTGCCTGCAAAGTGTTCAGAAAAGAAAACTCAAGGGTCATGACATTTTAGAAGGTTACTTCAAGTGCAGGTGTTAATGCAAGTGCTTCAAATGAGAGTAGGGAAGACATAAAACATATAGAAAAAGAGACAAGCAGTACTTGAGTTTGAGCTTTCCTAGCAACCGAATTATCTTTCTCGATTTTCGGGGAAGCGGTGCACTCTTCATTTTTCCTGACTGGCAGAAACTGCGAAGAACTCAATTTGGTGCTACTACCACCAAGTGAAGCAAAATTGATCGACGCGTGGAGTGATTTTGAAGATAATCTATTTTCCTTAACAGAGCTTCTGACTGTCTGAGTCTGACTGTTCGAAACAGCATTATTTACATGTCTTGGACCTCTTGGTTGCACAGACGTAATTGCCTTTGTATGGGGAAGCGGCATTCTCGGCGCTCTGCTTCGTGCTGATGACTTCGAGGAAGAAAGCGCTTGCTTTTTCTCACATGAAGTTAAAATCTGCTGATCAACGGGTACCTGCAGCAACAATAGGTAGAATTGACAATTGAAGAAAGGCTTCGCATCGAAGGAGAAAGCAGGACCAAGCAACAAAATTACCTTATCTGGCACATTTTTATTTTGGGAAGTCATACTAGTTGCAGTGAACTCTGGATTATCAAAGTGACTCCAGTCTTCAGATGGAGACAAGTGCTTCTCAGCAAGCTCATGTTTTACATTCTCAGGACTTGCAACCTCTGCCATCTCCAATTTGCTTCTTTCATTGATTGGATTCGATTCATTTTTATCACCAGAGGAAGCTACCATAGCTTCAATGCTATCTTTCGTCTGATTCACATCGTGGGCATCAACAGTGTCAGCTTCTGCCGATTCCGACTCCCCTGTAGACTCGTCCCCTCGAGTGTGGATATCCTCCTGCCTGGGAACATCAAAGTTTGGTTCTCCCACTTCCTCAATCTGTGATGTTGCAGCCTTTTTCTTGTAATGTGCTTCAAAATAAGCTTTCTTCTGCGCGACGGATCCTGGCTTTGAAAACTTCTCAACTTCCTCCAAGTAACGATTGTGAGAGAAGGCCGACCATTTTTCCCAAGCCAACGACTCAGACACAAATCTTCCAAACGAGACGGACTCCGTGAGCGCGCGAATCGGGTCACCCTGGAATTTTCCAAATTTTCATCTCCTCAGTAAGTTTATCAGAAAGTCACTTGAATGAAATGTCATCTCGTCAACGTACAATCAAAGTCATATTTATCCACATGAAGGAAGAGAAATGCAGAAGTTCCCAATCAATAATTCAAACACTCCTCAGCAACTAAACCCCCTAAAGGCAAAGAATTTCCATCTTCGACGGTCTCAAGGGTCCGAAAAAACCGAGCGTCCTCACGCATTTTCTCTTCCACGAATCTCAAAGATCGAATAATCAAGAAAACTGTCAAAGAAACAACGGTAGCTCTGCACAATCGACCATTGGAATGAATAAAAGCAAAAGCAAAAAAACAAAAAAAAAAAGCTCCTTTAAGCAAAATCTCCGTAGTAAAAAGAACAAACTGAGCCGACAAGAAGGAAGACTAAGACTTCATCGGCGAAATGCGCGAAAAGTTCCGTGGCAAACTCACCGGCGCGGCTCCACGCGAAGCATCGGAAGGATGAGAGAACGACCTCCGAAGGCAAGCAGACTCGCCCATTTTGATCTCTTCAGTGCTCAGCAAAGTGAAATCCCCACAAAAACCGCACCTTTCCTAAGGGGTCGATGGAAAATTTGATCGATTTGCAGAGGACGAAGGCGTTTCAAGTGCGAGCTTTTATATACTTAGCTTCGGACATCATATGACTTCCACTCCAACAAAACGAAAAAACGTCATCTTTATTGGGAATTTTCTGTTGGTGGGGGGCATAATTGTGATTAAGGGGCCCCATTAAAATTGGAATTAAAGGTCTGCCCAACGTCTAATTCCTTTTCTGTCGTCTCGCAGTTGAGAGGGACGCCATGGATTTAGATGTCAGGTTGATGAATGGGAGGATATCCCGATTTGCATTGCAACGGCTCTTAACTTCAACTGCTGGCGCGTGTTTTGCTTGCCCTTTTCTTCTGTTTTTTTTTTTTTTTTTGGATAACGATAGGAGTGGTTTCTGAATTTTGATCTAACGTGCAATGTGATTCCTGAACTTTTAATTTGACCAATATGGTCCTTGAACTTTGATCTAATGTGCCATGTGATCCCTGAACTTTTAATCTGACTAATATGGTCCCTGAATTTTAGCCCAATATGCAATATAATCCCTGAACTTTTAATTTGACAAATATGGTCCATGGACTTTTGAAACATGTTCAACTTAGTCCTTGAATTATAGCAAGATATTCAATGTAATCATTCCATTAATTCAAGTTCAGGGACGACTTTGTACATTTTATTATATTTCAAGGACTAAGTTGAACATGTTCCAAAAGTTCGGGGACCACATTGAACAAATTGAAAGTTTAGGGACCACATTACACATTGGGCTAAAATTCAGGGACCATATTAGTCAAATTAAAATTTCATGGATCATATTACATATTGAGCCAAAATTCATGAACCATTTGTGTCATTTTCCCTTTTCTTTTTGGGTGCGCTTTGTTATTTATTTATTTATTTTTCATTAGTCACAGTCCACACAAGGAATAGCCAAATTGGTCTAGCCGTCTATGAACCAAGGTGCACGATGGTTCAGGACTCGAGTTCAACGTGGTGGTTCGCCTAATCGAGAAACGCCATAACAAGGGTTCGACGATCAAGACCCAAGAACTCCGATTACGCGTCACATGAAAGTCTTTTGCATAACAAAGCGACACATTGAACGTGCAGACACGACTTAGGGTCTGTTTGGCAACGATTCTAATTCTTTGATTCTATTCCTCGAAACAGAAAAAGATGAGAAACATGTTTGGTAACGTAAATGATTCTAATTCTAATTCTGTTCCCGAGAACAGTTTTAGAGCAAAAATAAGAATAAAAAAAAATTATTTTGGAAAAAGAATCACTTTTGAGAATCACAAAAAAGAACAAAATCTCAGTTCTTTTAAAAAGATTAAGTCCACGTGGGCTTTGGACTTCTGAACTTTAAAAAAAATTAAAATTAAAATTGAAAATTTACTAACAACTAATTTTTTTAAATACATTTTTTTAAAATTTAAATTTAAAAATAAGCTTTAAAATTTAACAAAAAAAAGTTAAAAATTTAATTTAAAAAAAAGGGGAGAATTTTAAAAAATTCAAAAAAAAAAGCTTTATATGCATGGGGCCGCTTCTGTTTCATGGACATTTTCCGGAAATAAAATCAGCCGTCTCGGAAGATGGTGAGGATTCTTGGTTCCCTTCAAAGTTTAGCTAGCTTCGCAGACATCAGTACAGCAGATGACTGGAATCCAATCGCGGTGCCTACATTTCAAAAGCAATCTCCGTCGTCACGTCCAGCATTAATTTGGCAAAGCACATGGAATGGGTCAAAATGTTTTGAGAAGGTGAGAAAAGTCAAGCGATTCGACCCTCATATGCCAGGATGATGACTGGTATATGATGACTGCCTGACTGGTAATAGCTGCAGAAAAGCTGAATGGAACGACATTACAAAGGACATCACAACATGGACAAGTAGGGGCAAGCAAAACACAGTTCAAATCGAACCAAATCGAACTGTTGTCTTTCACTTATTGTAATTCCAGTGCAGATTGAAGAGGAATTTTGGTACCCCAGACTGAGAGAAACAAGAATGCAAATCAACTCTCAAGGCATTGGCTAATTATGGATTGGGCAATGCAACATAGAAATTTCCGGATCTGTGCGGTGCAGACAAAATTACAATGACAGCAGAAAGAACAAGACAGAAGAAATTTTCATATAAGATCAGATCCTGTAAGATACATTTTCACATCGAGGCGATGAATATGAACAGATGAACAAATCAATTGTGACTATACAATGGGAGGAAAAACGTTTCAAAGAATGGAACCAATCATATGTCAGAAGAAAGCTTCAGCATTTGAGGAAAGAGATGGCGAATTCACCAATCATCACGATCCGAGTCTAATCTCCATGTGTTTCTTCATGGACAAGCATATATACTCAACCAAGCAAAAGTTGTCTCGCAGCTCTGAATAATGATCCGAGTCTAATCTCCATGTGTTTCTTCATGGACAAGCATATATACTCAACCAAGCAAAAGTTGTCTCGCAGCTCTGAATCAGCCTTCCTGTCCATGATAACCTCCCTCAAATTATCTTCAGTCACTTCGATTCGCCACACTTGCAAAATTTTCTTTCCTAATCAGTTCAGTAAGAAAACTCGAGACCTCTGAGTGAGATGTACTTCTTAACCCATATCGCTATATCCTCTGCACACGCTCGAGCTTGTGGCGTCTGAAGCAGCATATCCTTAGTGGCAAACTCGTGAACGGCATCCTTATAGTCCAGCACGGGCGCATCGACATTGAACTTCCGCAGCTCTGCAGAGTAAGCGATGGCGCGGTCCCGCATCATGTCGTGTTCGGCAACTACCATCACAGTCGGAGGCATGCACTTCAAAGGCACCATTCTCGAGACAAGAGGGTTTGCTGCCAGATGGTCAAGGCTGAACTCCTCGTCTGGTAACAAGAGCTTTAGCGCCATGTTGCGTATAGCCTTGTCGTAGAAGTAAGAGTTCGCAAGCTTGACCTCGGAGTGCATGGGGGTGGTCCCGGCAAAGAAGGGATACATTAGGACTTGAGCCACCACTTTGATAGGGTCAAGGAGCTTCCCTTCCTCTACGGCCTTTTGACACACATAGTCTGCGATATTGGCACCGGAACTCGCACCGAGGAGGACACACCTGCTCGAGAAAGATTGGGGAAACTTTAGCTGACATTATTATCAAAAACAACAAAAAGGACTTGCAAACGGGCTTTGGACAGTAGCTAAAGTAAAGCAGCAGTAGTAACACAATTTGCTTGCAGCAAGAGTGATTTCAGAGACAGGTATTGTCCTAGAGAATGTCATGTAGCTTATGTTAGAGTTACCGGACAAAACCGGTGAGTTGGATGAACTGCGAGAAACAGAAGGCCTCTCATAAAGGTTCTTATGAAATGACCAAGCGCGATGTTTCTCGCAGAAGCACAGATCATACTCAATCAGTGTCTAATACATATTCATCTGATCACACCAATCATCAACCACGGAAGCCCACATATCATTAATTTTAGCACATCTCAAGTTTCAAACTGTTCAGTAGAATAATGCTTCATTTAGCTCCCTCTGACCAATATCCTATCCACCTATGAATCATCCTATCCA
Source organism: Lenwebbia sp. NSW1173648 (assembly GCA_029784005.1). Lineage (NCBI taxonomy): Eukaryota > Viridiplantae > Streptophyta > Magnoliopsida > Myrtales > Myrtaceae > Lenwebbia > Lenwebbia sp. NSW1173648. The sequence goes on from JARCGZ010000011.1 coordinate 9,271,974, forward strand.
AACTCTAAAGGAAATGTCCATCATACAACATTATCTGCAGATATTTAGTCTACTTCCATGAATGGTTCTGGTACAATTGTCCCTGCACCTAGACAAACGCCAGCTTGCGCAGTACCTACGAACTGATTATTTCAATATCAATCGAGAATTGCAATACATGCATCAACAAGAAACATAATCAATCGCTTTGACATATTCAGAATTCAGAGCGATTTGTCAAGAAAGCAACTAATCAATCACCTGGAAGGATCTCCGTGAGCGGCGAGCCACGGCTCGACCATCGACACGCCGAAGCTGTCGAACACACGGCCCTCGACGCCGACACTCCTCCTCAGTTTCCCGATTGACCGACTGCAGTCCGCCAAATTCGCCTGCTTCGCCAGCCAATTCAACGCCTTGGCCCCGTCCTCGAACGCCGCCGGGTACTTGCTCTCCGGTGCTAGCCTGTACCCGACCGCCACCACAATCACGTCGCACGCCCTTGCGATCCTCCGGCAGAACCTGTCGTTCTCCGCCGAGTTGTGCCCGCCGTTCACGAAGCCGCCTCCGTGGAACTGCAGCATCACCGGGAGCTTGACGCAGTTTCCCCCGGTCGGAGGGGAGTATCCGCCGTAAGGGACGGAGCCATCAGGGCTCCTGCCGCCGGTCGGGGACGTCAGGACGGTGTCGGGGAGGAAGACGCGGAGGGAGAGGGCGGAGGAGGGGTCGATGTGGATGTCCTTGGTGGCGGCGCCGTCGACGAAGGACGGATTCGCGGGGGCGACGGGCTCGTCGAGGCGGGAGGCGACGCCGAACTGGTCGCCGGCGCCGGGGCTTGGAGGAGGAGATTGAGCGAGGGCTTGGAGCTTGTGCTTGAGGTGGTACTTGAAGAAGACGCTGTACAGCTTCACCACCGCGGTCGGCATTTGAGAGAGAGACAGAAGAGAGAGATTTGAGTTGGGATTGAAGTTGGCACCTTATGAGAGAGAGAAGAAGAAGGACTACATAGGAAGAGACTTGTTCAATTCAAATTTCGCAACGGCGTGTGGAGAAATGAGAACCGATGTAGAAGACGAAGAACAGCGGTCAGAGTAGAAGCTTCTCATCGTTCGTCATCCTCGATTTCACCTGCGATGCCAATGTCGCGACGCAAACCGTCTTTCAAAACCGAACCGAACCTCTGCCCGGTTCGTACTTTGCCCGATTTAGGTGCTTCAATTGCACACGACCAGAGACTAGAGAGAGCGGTCGGTTCGATTTTCATTACCAAAAAAGTTATAAAAAAAAAAGAATAGAAACAAAAAAACAGAGGCAAGGGCCTGTCGCCGAAAAGGGCCAGTGGGATCGCCGGGGCCTTGGCGAGGGCCGACAAGTCTTGCCAACCGCAAGCGAGGGTCGCGGCCCTCCATCCAGAGTTGGGCAAGGGTCACCAGCCCTCGCTCAGCTATGGTGGCCCTCAACCAGACCGCAGTGTGGGCTGCAACCCTTGCCGAGGGCCACCACCACTAGGCAATGATCATCGGCACCTCGACGAGGGCCCAACGACCCCTATCGGCCCTTTCTGGCCACATGGAAAGTCACATTAGTATTTTCCATTAGTCTAAATGGACGGGGTTAATGAAATGATTCGATTGCACCAACTTGATAAGTTTTGGGATTTGATTGCACTTTTTGTAAGTTTTATAACTCAATTGCATTTTCGTGGCAAGTTTTAGGACTTTCAGTGCACATATGAATTTTTTTTTTTTTTTTTGGAGCTTGTCTTTCGAATAATGTTTCTTTTCCTTGTATTATACTCACAAGTAATGAAATATTTTAAAGAGTATTCTATTTACTTGTGGAGTTTCAAATCCTCTAATGCCACATAAATAAAGTCATAAAATTGGTGTGTCCCGTAGGTTAATAACCAAATATTATAAGAGATCGTGAATCGTTATTTGTGTAGATTAGAAATGATTGCGTTGATAAATAAAAATTCCCTATATACCATTAACCACAAAAGGCTGTTAAATTAATTTTTAACCGACATGTGCATAAAAAAAGAAAGGGATAGGGCAAAAAAAAACGTTAACTACAAAGCAAAGATATAAGATGAACGGTGGCTCCATAACACGAAAGTTAAGAAATTGTTTAAAAATTCGAGGGGGTTAGCCAGTACTCTAGCCATTAAGAAGTTTGAAAAATCGAAATTTTCCTATTGCAATAAGCTGTGAGCGCTCAAGGGAGCGACGGCCTTTGCTCGTCTCTCCCTAGCTTATTTGATCATGGTCCCTATCGAATTTGAGAGGCCACTTAAACGATAAGCATGTTCATATTTCTCGCTGAAGGCTCGGTCAAGATTACTAGATTTACATGTTCTCTTGAGCCTCTTTTAAGAGCAAATACTTATTTACCTCGAATAATTATTCACTATATATTAGAAATTGAAGAAGAAGAAAAAAGAGTTAATGCTACGAAAAATTTCAAATTGGTACATCTGTGATAAATTTATCCCAGACTAATTTTTTTATCACAAAAAATCCCAAATTGGTACACCTGTGATAAATTTACCATTTGTTAGTTTTCGTTAAATTTTATTGTCAAATTGCTGAATTGAATGACATATGGCAATTGACGGGTGTACTAATTTGGGGTTTTTATCCTCCGTTTGTCATAAGTATACCATTTTGAGATTTTTCGTGATATTGACTTAATTTAACGGAAACTAATCGAGGATAAATTTATCGTAAATGTATCAATTTATGGTTTTTTATATAAATTTATCATACGTGTATAAATTTGAGATTTTTAGCGATTAAAAAATTAATTTTAAGTAAATTTATTACATATGTATCTTGTTGTATTGATAGAAAAAAATGGATGAGGTGGGTGATAGCTACTAGCTAGCTATGGAATAGACGGTTCGCTCGCGCATCTGACAATTGACAGCGGGAACATGTGGTGTGGTGTGGTGGGATGATTTGGCTCCTCGCTGGCGATGCCGAGAAAGAAATAGAGTCCTTCCCGAGAAAATATTGGTGAGGGCTCCCGGGCTAATTTTGATCCACGGCTATCCATGCATCCGGAGCATAGCATCGGACGGCGATGCGCGTGCGAGCTTGGTGTGGAGCCCATGGAGCTGCCCTGATGGGTCCCACCACGTCATCGCATTGGAAGTCAAGTTGGGGTGGGACCGGAGAGAGATAGACATAGAATCTTGTCTGCGGCGGTTTAGGGCCTGCGTGGCAATAATTTTGGTTCTTTTTTGAAAAAAAAAATGATAAGAATCATGTTTGGTAATGTAAATGATTTTGTTCTCAAGAAAAATTTTAGAGTAAAAATAAAAATAAAAAAAATTAGTTTTGGAAAAAGAATTACTTTTGAGAATCACAAAATAGAAAAAATTCAGAAAATCCCTAAAAATAGAAGAAACTTAATTAGGCTAGTTTGACCTCATTTTCATAAATTTGTGCCTAGATTTCCTAGATTTCCTAGATTTTGTTCTTTTTTAAGAAAATCATAAACACTTTTGAAATTAAATTCGAACCATATTTCTCTAAGCCCTTAGGGTTTCAGTAAAGCTTTATGATGCGATTTATCAATGCCATGATTCATTGATTGTGCACTTGATTTCATTGGTTGTGATTTGCATGGGTTTAGGTACTTTAGACTTAGTCTAGTTTTATAAATTTTTGAAAAATACAAAAAAAAAAAAAAAAAACCTACTCGAACACTTACCATTGGCTTACCTCATAGGTTTAAAAATGAATTGAAAATTTGCATGAAACACGTTTAGAAAACACTCAACTTCGGTGCCGAAAGGGCGTCGGTGGAAATAGCGACGTAACCAAGTCCCGGACCCTAAATTTCTCTAGCTGCGTAGAATCAAACGATTTTTTCCAACCGCTCGATAAGGTTTTTGGTCCACCTTCCTCGAAGGCTGGTGGCAACTCCATTTGCATGTACAAATACACATGCCACCGATTACACTAACATCGAATCTGATATTCCCTCGTTGTGATTTAGTGTGGGCCTGGGAGGGCCCGAGCTACTCTGAAATCACACACTAACCCAACATGGTCTCTCCTCTTTTTAAGCTTAAAATGACTCATTATAACATGGCAATTGGAAGGAATAGCACGAAAAAATGTTATATGCAATATGTTATATAAGATAATCAATATAAATTAATTTTCAATTAATTCGAAATGTATGATGAAATTTCACAAAGTAACTACGTAATTATTTGACTTAAATGACAAAAATTAGGAAGAGAAATTATTTCCGGAAATAAAAATATTATGCAGTTACCAAACGCGTTTCTGTTATAGGAACAGAAATTTTGTGTAGTTACCAAACACGTTCTGATTTTCTAAAACTCATTCAGGAACAGAATCAGAAAAAATCAATTCTAATTAGAATCACTTTTTCGGATCAGAATCATTGTCATGCAAGCCCTTAGTGGCGGAGAGTAGACAGACCACCAACCCGCGAAAAGATGGCGCGACTATTTTGTCATTTTCCATACTTGCCCTCAAAAGTTCGAGGCAAAACAAAAAACCCGAGGGTAATACAGTAAATTACCAATAATCGAGATTTTATATTCTCATTTTCTTCACCATCATTTTCTATATCTGTAGTTTCTTTCTCCCTTACTTTTCCTCCCGTAAATTGGGGGTGTTTTTGTAATTAACAATTTCTTCGTATCACTAAGAAAACCAATTAGATATACTTTAAACGTGGTCTTTGAGACTTTGGTTTTAATCATCAAATACATCAAATTTCCGTGTCTTTACGATTGAAGTATTGGGCGATGTCTTACTTTTGTCATTGAAGCGAAAGTAATCGGTCATAGATGCGATGAATTTGATAATGTTTGGACAATTCTGGAAAAAAAATGCAAAAGGTGAAATGCCACTTGTAAATACTAGAGTTAATCATTTCATTCGCTACATTGGCTTTATGATGGAAAAACTAGGGAACAAACCGCAAGAGTAAATCAGTTACAAATAAAGGTACGAAATTAATGTATTTGCTAATCAAAATTAAAATCCCATGACTACATATAGACTACATCAATGCGACGTGGCCGTGAGTGAAATTGATCGAAAGTAATCTCATGGGTTGCCATGCCATAGCGGTTAAGGACGCGCGCGGCAACACTTTTGCTCTAAAAATCAACTTCGGACTAAAAGTCGATTTTTCTACTTCTTGAGAGAAGTATTTTTTTATTTATTTTTTTACTTCTTCAAGTGGCTCCAAAACTACTTGTGAGAAAAAAAAATGTTCTAGAAGTAGAAAACTGAAGTTGCGTAACGAAACGAATTTCTGCTCCAGAAGTTACGTTACCAAACGGATTTCTGCTCCAGAAGCACTTCTAGAGCAGAAATTATACTCTGGAAGTGTTGTCATGCACGCCATAGGAAATAAGTTCTTACGTACATATGTCTAGTTCTCCATACTAGTGAGTGTAAGAAGTTCCACGCGCAATCCGATTTCTTTATTTTACTTTATCCATTCATATGATAGTTAGTTTTGAGTTTGGATTTATCTATCTAAATTAAGATTTCTCTTCATAAAAATAACCTTCTTACGAGATTTTCACTTTTTATTAGTTCAGTTGCAAGCGCATTTGTTGATTTTATTTTCATTTTTTAGTAAGGTATTTGAATTATCAAAATCAAGCCTTTTTTTTTTTCCTCTAGTCCATGTAACGCAGAATTTGCAATATTTTGAAGGCCGGCCATTTTGTTGCTAAGCTATACATAACATATGTAAACATAAGTGAGAATGATCAATATCTTTATCCCCATCATGCCCAAGAAAAGATAAATAAGAATTATGCTCCATAAATTTTATGTCATAAACATGGCATTACTTTTATTAGGCAAACCGAAAGGTTCGGATATCCGGCAGTAATGTTTACAAGTGTCTTCAAAGGTAGAATCAAAGTGAGTACGTCCCGACATAATACAAAAGTAGTTACGTGGTAAAATCTAGCATCACCACGAATTATCGTCGCCACCCATTTTGCATGGCCATCTTCGGCTTCGTTTGTTTGGCGAAAAATGGATGATTTGGAAAATATGTTCATAAAAATGATTGCTCGTATCGCTTACCAAAATGAATGAACGAAAATATATTTATCATTTACGAAAATTTTTAGACATAAATTGTTATAACTAATAATATCATTTTCTATTGACTACTCTTTTTTTTTTTTTGTGGTCGTATATTGACTACTCATTTCAATCGATACAATTCGTTTATTTTTTTGCAAAACAAACGCATCACATCATGTGCCATGAGAAATAGAGAATTCAACATTCAATCCACTAATGAGAGGATTTGGGCCTGATCGGTCCGATCTTGGGTTGGGCCTATCACTATCAGGCCACGATACAACCATCAGTGGCCCGATTCCAATCAATCTCAGCCACCCGTTCATGGACACCTCGGAAAAAATCATAAGATCGATTGCACAAAACATTTGATGTGAGTCCACGAATTTGTTAATTGACAATTTGTAATATCTATCTTGAGAAAATCGACCGTGCAATTTCCTATTTATCAGTTTATACGATTACCATGATGGATCCTGGACATTAAAACTTTGAATCCGTGGAATCTCGTGGACGAGTTATAACTTCATAACACAATTTTCGCGTCTTACTTTTTCAATCGTTGCTATTTGCCATTCAAAAGAGTTTAAAAAGGCATAGTATATGCTTATTGTTAGATTTATACACGAAACTGATGGCTGGTTCAATTATCTCTATGGGTTGAACTATTTAAATGAGTCCGGAATAATTCGTTTTTCAGGTTCGTCAAAATGTCCACCCCCAAACACGTTGTTGTGAAGCTAGAATACTCGACATGTGTTAATTTAGTGCGAATTTGGGAGGACATGACATTTGAGTTAAGAGGGTGAACAGATTGAGATTTAAAAAATTGATGAAGTTCGTTCTCAAATACGTGTGGGAATCAATTGAATTACGACAAGTCGTAGGCTTGTGCGTGAAGTAATCTTTGTTGAACGGAAAGAGACAAAAGGAAAGGCAAACGAAATCAAGAAAATATATTATGAAATGGCAATTGTAGAGGAGAAAGATCTTCAAGAAAGTCACGACGATGATGGCTTAATTTTTAACTGATTACAGGAAGACATGTCATTAGTTTGTATCACCTTCCTCAGAAAATTCAACTCGGAGTTCTTTTTTTTTTTTTTTCATTTTTAAGTTTCATCATCATTATTATTATATTTTATTCTAGCAAAAGGACACATGGAGTGCCAATATTTGTGTACGGTGCTCACTTTGGTGCCAATACGTTTTTTTTTCTATCACTTAAGTGCCAAAATCGGGAAAAAAAATGATCACTTAAGTGCCAACGACGAGAAATTCCGGCCAATTAATTACGTGTCATTTATTTTAAATTTTTAATACTACGCGGTAATTTTTTTTAAATCAACCCACGTGGCGTCCACGTGGACTTTTAAACTTAAAAATAAGTTAATTTTTTTTAAAAAAATTAAAATTAAAAAGAAACATAACCTAAAAATAAAAATATATAAAAAAAAAAAAAGGAAGAGGAAGTTGCAGAGGCAAGGGTGGGGGATGGTCGAGAGGGGTCGTCAGGGTTGAGGCCTCGCCATGGTCGGCGAGGCCTGGCCGTGGATGGCCTAGGCCTTAGACCCACGACGAGAAGATGAAGACCAAGACGAAGTAGCCGAGCTTGACGAGCCAGAAGGCAACCCACTCCTTCTTGAGCATGCGGGACAGGTTCCTGTACCTCCGGCTGTCCTCCCAGGTGTCGTCTCGGCTGATCTCGCGGTTGAGTATCTTGTAGGAGAGGACCTGTGAGACCCCGTAGCGGGCGAGGAAGATGACGCAGAGAGGAAGGATGAGTGCGAGCGTGATCTGGGCGAAGATCCTCCTCCATGTGAGGATGATCTTGGAGGTCTCTCTGTAGACGCCGAGAAACCCAAGGAACTGCAGCTCGTGCTGGTCCGCAACTTCTCTCTCTCTCTTTTTTAAGCTTATTTTTTAAATTTTTTAATATTAGGTGGATTTTTTTAATTGATTTTTAACATTTTTTTTTGTTGACTAGGATCTTCCGGCAAGCCACGTAGATGCTACGTATGATTTCCGGCCGAAGCTCATTGGAGTTGGCACTGAAATAACCGTTTTCCAAAAAAATTGACATTTAAATAATCCAAAAAAAATATTGGTACCAAAGTAAGCGCCGCACACAAATATTGGCACTCCAAGTGTCCTTTGCCATTTTATTCTCCTCAGAGAAACTTCTGCTTGCCATTTGCATAATTACATTATTTAGTATGGATTTCTGGCATCAACCACGTAATTTGCCTGCTTGAAACAAGCTTCCAACTTGCAAATATATTCCTTGAGCACCGTAGGCCATACTTTGGTGTAAGCCTAGGCGTGAAAATATGTAATTGAGAAGATAAATCGGAGTCTGAAAAGATTTGAATTCATAACCTTCTGCTCTGATATCAAGTGAGACTTTATGAAACCACTGCCAATCGTTTCTAAAAGCTTAAGTTGTCAGATGAACGATAGATTAAGTATTTCTACTGACAATGTGGATTAGTACTATTGTGCCATGAGGAAAAGCAGGTTTGACAATCCGGAACATTAATTAAATGTGCTGAAGCTAGAATTGTGGATCACGAGTTTGGTTTGCAATTTCGAGTCTGTTTGATTGAAGGAGAACTATTTCTGGGAAATTGTTTTCCTACTTTTCAGTGTTTGAATAACGGAAAACTACTCGATCTATGGAAAACCTTTTTCTATGAACTGAAAACAGCAAGTTTAGATTGAGAGAAAACAACTTCCCTTTATGGTAAGAAGGAAATCACTTTCCCCCAATCTATCAACAAATGAAAACTAACCATTTTCCTTGAAAATGATTTCCATGAAAAATATTTTTCTCTATCAAGAAATTTTCAGTGAAACAAGCACACCATTCACCACAACAATTGGGTCAAGGGGGGTCGAGTTTTACACTTGGATTGGTCTTGCAATACTTAAGTCAGCACTGAAATCGAGAGAAGTCTTTTTTTTTTTTTTTTTGGTCAAAGAGAGAAGTTTATAAGGAGAGAATTCGAGCTTAAAGATGAATATGGTGAATTCTTAGAGAGAAGCGAAGAGAGAATAATCGAGTATGAAAAAACTAATGCATGTATTATAGCCTTATAGGCAGACCTGCCAAAATGGGTTTAAAACCCATTTATGCATCCATCTTTATTTAAATGGATCATTAATGGATCACACTTTATTTTCCAAATTAGGCATAATGGATTTTACAAATTAAAAGGCCAAAATAGATGGGTCATAATGGATCTAGTCTGAACCCATTTAGAACCCATTTAACCTAATCTCTTTCCTTCGATCTTCAGTCCTCACTCACTCAGTCCCTTGCGACTCGACCCAACACCCCCTGGTTCACCACCAGCATGTCGACCAGCCCAGCCTTCTCCGCGGCGCGCCTCACGGCGTCGAAGTCGTGGACGTCGGCGGAGCAGGTGGCGAAGTCGATCCCGATGGCGAGCCGGATCGCCTGCCTCGCCTCCTCCAGCTTGGCCTGGGACCGGGCGAGGATAGAGACGTGGGCGCTCTCGGCGGCGGCGCGGTGGGCGAGGGCGAGGTCGATGTCGCTGGAGCCACCGGTGATGAAAAGGTGGCGGGGCCGGACGAGGAGGGGGAGGAGGAGGGAGAGGAGAGAGTGCCGCCATTGTTGGAGGACTTCGGAGCTAGAGCTGGAGCAGGAGCTCGCGATGGTTGGGAAGAGGAGATGCGGAGGGGACGGACGGTGGTGATGTGTTCGGAGTGGTGGGCTCGATTGGGTTGTTACCGTTCGATGAGATCGAGGGCGTTGACCGAGGATCAATTCGGGAGGGGAAATCGAGGCATGGGGACCCACCATTTTGGTTTCTATCCAACAATTCACGTTCTCGATGCGATATTATCCTCTCTGTTTTTTTTTGTTCATGAAAATGACCATTTCTTAATTAAATATAGTTCAATCAAAATGTGGAGACACTCGCTAAAAAATGCTATTGTATAATCTTCTATTAACTAATCGATTTCATCCCGATAAATTTTCTAAACAAGGAAAAGGAAATTTAAAATTATAAAAATGTCGACTTGTATTTCATGAAAATAGTTTAGCAATGTAATTTTGTTAAACAATCATAAGAAACAATTTTTCATAGATTAGAATTAAATACGAAAGTGCTTTCGCAAATGGATCGGGTTGGGTATGGGTTGGGTTGAGTATAGGTCAAGAAATTTGTATTGCGCATAAATGGGTCATAAACGAGTTAATGGGTCAATTTGGGTCGGATCATTTATGACCCGATCCAAACTCGATCCAATCCACCCATTTGACATATCTACTTCTAGATAATGGTACCATTGTGTATTTAATGAAGTTACAATCTAGAAATTCTTGTCAAAATAAACCTTTCAAAGTGATTATGTACACCGGTCAGGTCGAGTACTTATGACCGTCCGTCTACGTTCTATACATACTTGTTGACAAAGTAACAACGCGTGTGTGGGCCGATTTGTTGGTTGAAATCAGATAACCTTTATCAACAAAAACCTAAATAGTTATTAGATATTTTATTATCTTGTGGGATGTGGAGGGATGCAAGAGTTTAAGGGGTTAATAAGTCGTGGCCGCCGCTGCCGCCATAGCAACCGCCAGCACCACCTCAATTTGGTCTATCCCGGCTTGTGGCATTGGTGACTAGCTAGTGTCGTCAGGGTTCCTACCAACCAGGTTTTTTTCTAACCACATCATTCAAAACACTTAGAAGAAGCATAGCCTGGCAAAGTCGTCTATTGACTTTTCCAAAGTCAAAAGTAAGAATCCAGGGCTGCTTATTTCTTTCGGTACTCCGTCAAAAGATACGCCCTGTCCCATCATGAGGAATAACGATACACATGTGATATTGCCCAATCAATTTCGGTGCAATTTCATATTCACATGCATTCAAATTCGTTGCGTTTCCCCAATATTTAATTAATTCGGTCGTTCAATCTATAATTCTCGAAAAAAAAAAAAAATTCACCAACTTCTTACATGTCGCCTTGCGTTTACTTACTGTTCATGAGTCGTGAATTTCGAGATATATCAACTTCTACGGAAATGGTGAAACCGTACATACTTTGAACAAGGATGTCTTCTTTAACAATTTCTCTCTCAATATAATATAGAAAGAAATCACGCAATAATCTTTCGGGTGATCGCTAGTACGAACCCTTTCTTTTTAACGGGTGCCTTAAGGATGCCGGTTTAATTATATTTAGTAGGAATGTTCTCATCTTCAACGTATGTGTAACACGAGAAAAGCAGTGTATTGAAAATGATAATGTACTTTAATTGAGGTGTTTAATGACTACTTGAAAAGAAAATCCTTTATGAGAGGACAAATACTTCAACTTGTTGAAATATCTATATGTGAAGTTATACCTTTATTTAACAATTTAAACTTTTTGGAGCGGTTAACAGTGGTTCTACAAAATCTTTTGGGTATTGAAGTAGGAGGTCACAAGTTTGAATCTTTCTAAGTTCCTATTTGCCTCGCTGATTACATATTCCTATGCTTAGTCTTAGGTCAAAGATCAGTTTACGCATGAGAGAAAGTGTTTAGAATATTTAAACAGTAAATCAATCTCCATTTAATAGCTTTTAAACTCATTTATTCGGCCAAAGTCTAACTTACCGACGCAGAGAGTGTTAAAATATTTAAATATTAAAACACACATTTATTTAACAACTTAAGATTAGTTATTATCTATTTTTGATGCTTATAAGAATTAACTGGTGATGGATGATTAAAAAAAATTAAACAACAATGATGGTTTTAAGCTAAAAATTCATCTAAAAATCCCAGAAAGTTGCCATCGCTTTCGTCCGAATTCAACTTTGCAATTTGTTTTTTTCTTATTAGAGGATAATATTTTGCAATCATGCGATCCGGTGACTTTAATAATTCATGTACAGAAATCTCGTGACCTATCGAGATCATTGGCCATTTGGGAACTTGAATTCCTGGACATCATCGAAGAAGATTTTGCGTGTCATCTCCGGATGTGTGGTGAGAAACATTATGAAACTCTTGTTTATGTCCTATTTTGCAATAGTCGCTTTGTCGTTCCAATTTTTTGTTTTTGTTTTTTTTGGGTATAAGAAAGGGTTAAAGCCGAATAAAAAAAATTTAACTTGTAAATCTACTTACCCTATTTTATCACCTAATAAAATATGAAAAAATTAAACAAATATCAAAATATTATTAAAAATTATTCACGTAGGACGGCCGGTCGGCGTCCACGTCAGCTATTTCATGCCAAAATTGCTGAATGGACTCAATTGACAAAACGTGAAACGATTTAGGAATTGACAAAATTGAAAAGTTTATGACTGAATTGACAAAAATGCAATAGGTTTAAAATTTTTTGAATAAAATTCTTTGCATTTCTGTGTAGCGGGTCAACTCGAAACTACAATCTCATGTAGGGTGCATTTGGGAACCACTTTCCCAAGGGCTTTGGGTGTCCAAAGCCCCTTGGGCCAAATTTTTGGTGTTTGGCAAATTTTTTGAAAACATCTTTGGCTCAGAGTGAGCCTTCACAAGGCTGAAAGCCCAAGGCAGCCTGCCTTGAGCTTTCAGCATTCTCGGCAAGCAACAGTGCTAATGAATAGTGATTTTTTTGAATTTCCAATATTACCCTCACTCAGTCTTCATAATTTCACATTTGCCCTCACTGTCTTCATATTCCTCCATCCCTCTTTGGCTGCGTTGCTGCTCCCTTCGCCTTCAGCTCCGCCGAGGAGGTTGCTGCGGAACGCCACCACCGCAAGCGCCGCCGCAACGAGCCCCCTCTCCACGCTCTCCGTCGCGACAACTACCCCTTCCTCCACGCGATACCAACGCGCCTCGCCTCCCCAAATCAGGGCTTGCGAGGGCTTGACCTCTCCCGGCCATGGCGGGGCTTGACCTCATCGCCGCTAGGCGAGGTAGCGACGGTCAGGTCGAACCTCGCCATGGCCGGGCGAGGTGCGGCCTCGCCGGCGGGACCGGCTAGAGGTAGGGGAGGGGTCGAGGAAGGAAAAGAAAAAGAAAAAGAAAAAGAAAAAGAAAAAGAAAAGAAAAAGAAAAGAAAAGAAATAAAAATTATAAAAAAAAATCATAAAAAATATTAAAATATTCGGCTAAAGGCATTTGCGAATTTATGTTGACCAAACAGTATTTTCCCAAATTTTCTTTCCAAGGCACTTTTTAATTACAGTTTACTAAATAGGTTTTGCATTTCACCAAATTCCTTCAGACTAAAAGCATTTGCATTTTCCCAAAGGCTTTCCCCAAAAGCTTTTCCAAATGCAGCTGTACATACGTCGACAACCCAATTGGGCTCAACTCACTGCTCTCTATCTCTAGGTAGTGGTGGCCACTTGCCAGTTTGGGCCCGGAATAGGCCCGAGTCAAACCCGTAACCGGCCCGTTGATCGGGTCCGTCGGTTCCAAATCGGAACCGGCCCGTGCCATAGGGGCCGGTTACGGGTCCCTCATTTGCTCGAACCGCCGGTTCCGAATCGGCTTTATAACCGTTGCCTCCCCTCTTCATTTTTTAATTAATTTATTAAATCTATTCTAACTATTATAAATATCAATTTTCATCTTTCATTTTTTCTCATAATTTCTCTCAAATTCTCTCAATTCTCTCAATCCGCTCAATTCTGTAACTCTGTCAATTTTCTAAATCCGCTTTTCGCTCAATTCTCTAAAAAAATGGCAAGTGAAAGCAGAGCTAGTGACGGAGGAAAGAGCCCGATGGAGGAATCCGATTATCCTCATGATTCTCGTGATTTTGCATATTGGGGAGACGATGTTGATGATATCAACATTATTCCTAACGTCGAGCACATCCCAACGCAAGAAAGTCTGCATCCTCCTACCAGTAACGAAGAAATGTCAACAACAAAGGAGCTGGAACGGGAGGGTATATCCGACATATGGGAACACTTCACGAAGGAACATTTAGACGCAAACAAGTATAAGGTAAAATGTAAATATTATGGGGCAACATACAAATTTACAGGTGGGGGCAGCTATGGAACATTTAAACGGCATCTGAGGTCGAAACATCCAACGCAAGCGGGGATCGACACCTGGCAACAACAAATTTTCGGGTATGCCAATCCTAACACTCCTCCTTTATTTCGTTACAATGAAAAAATTTATAAAGAAGAATTTGCTAGATTTGCTGCCGTTGAATGTTTATCGTTTAATTTTGGTGAAAAATTTGGTTTTAATCATTTTATACAAACTGCATGTACTCCACAAGCAAAACCTGTTTCGAGAAATACTCTTAAACGCCAACTTTTTGATATTTATAAAAGAGAAAAATAAGATTTGAAAAACTTTTTTATGAATTTCAATGAACGTGTGCATATAGGTAGCAACGTTTGGAGTGATCCTTGGCAAACTCATTCTTATATGGGTATTACATGTCATTGGATAGGCGATGATTTGAACATTCAAAAAAGAGTTATTGCATTTTGAATTTTTGATGATAGGCATACGACAAAAAATATTTATAGAATAATTAGGCAAGTTTTAGAAGAATATTGTTTGGTTAACAAAAATTTTTCAGTTGATTTTGATAATACCGCGGCAAATACCGCTTCCATTCTTGAGTTAGAAAAGATTTGTAAACCCGCTTTTGGTGGATAATTTTTTCACATTAGATGTGCTTGCCAAGTTTTAAATTTATGTGTACAAGATGGCTTACAAACTCTTGATATTTTTCTCAGCCCAATAAATACAGCAATTCAATTTTTATGGAGCCATCCCCAAATTATGAAAGAATGGAGCAGATTTTGTAAAGCAAATAGAAGAAGACCAAAAAAAATATTCAAGAGATGTTCTAACTCGTTGAAATTCTACGTACGAGTTGCTTAATCAATCTTTTGCATATAAAGATTTATTATGTACGTTTATTTCGAATAATGTTTCTCAAATTAATTTATTCCTACAAGAGTGAGTTATTTGCAAAAAAAAAATTAGATCTTTTAAAAGTTTTTAATAATGCAACTTATACTTTATCCGGTGTTTATTATCCTACTACGCATTTATTTTTAATAAAGTGTGTTAATATTGCCGATGTTTTTGAAGAAAATGAAAAAGATGATCAGTTAGGTTCGACTATTATAGCAATGCAAACAAAATTGCTGTATTATTATATCGAAATTCCTCTTATTTATTTGGTTGCTTGTATTTTCGATCCACGTATCAAATTAGATGGTTAGGTAATTATTTGAATACGTATTATGACTGTTTACATTTGATTGAAATGGTAGATGTTAGAGCTATACAAACAATAGTTAAAAGCGCAATAGTAGAATTGTATAATGAATTTTGTAGTAGATATAATTTAGTTGATAGCGGATTTTCCCAACCTAGTGACGTACAAAGTGGGGACCAAGGTACAATTAGTAGATGGTACAAAATGCTGATAAATAGGCAAAAAAGACAAAATAGAGCAACAGCAAATATTTTCGAAATAGAGACATATTTAACCACTTTTTTTTGAGTTTGGTGAATCCGAAGGCGGCACAGATTTTAAAATTCTAGAGTGATGAAAGAGGCATTCAACCTAATTCCGAATTTTCGCTCTCATCGCAAGACAGGTTTTAGCAACCCTTTGTTCAACAGTTGCAATTGAACAAGCATTTAACGCTGGAGGCAACATTTTGGATGACCGGCGTTCAAGATTAGCTTCGGATTCGATGGAGGCTCAAGCTTGTGTCGATGATTGGACAAAGGCTCAACATCGACAATAAGAGATGGATCGCATCAATGAAGCCGAATTCTTCGATGATGAATATACCATCGCCACGGATACCGGTACCGGAACAGGTAGCGACGATTGACGATGAGGTAAGTATAAGGTTATCAAAGGTAAAAGAACTACATGGGCTTTGATTTTTCTATCCCCAAGAAGATATGTAGGCGCTTAATGATAATTTATTAAGTTCAAGCTCCTCCCCCCTCCCTTTCCCCCCAAATTTGATTACAATTTGTATTTGATATTTTATTATTTCATAATTCATTATTTAAAAATTAAAATTTAAAATCGGAACCGGGCCTTGAATCGGCCCGAAACCGCCTATTCAAAATCGAAACCGGAACCGGAACCGGAACCCCCCCTTAAGGTTCCGGTTCTGGTTCACCCATGGCCACGAACCGGAACCGCCGGTTCATGAACCGGAACCGGTCAATTCCGAACCGTGGCCATCACTATCTCCAGGCGAAGAGCCCATCGAACGATCCTTTAATATCTATGACGTAGAGTTAGACGGATGTCATACACAGTTAACAAGAACCCAAAATAAGTTTTTTTTTTTGTCGAAAAAAAACACCCAAGTTTAGCTCGTTCTTCCATTAACTTTTTTCTCCTTTTAAGTACCTTCTTATTATCCAACGTCTTAAATTTAGAACACGAGAAAAGATGTGAAAATACGAGCACCTATTGCTGAATTTTGGACATCCTCCACGGCCGAACACAACATTTGGATTTGGTGGCAAACAGCCAAACAAAATCCCATCTCCGTGTATAGCCAAAGTCAACGATGCCCCGCCCCATGGATTTTTCCGCACAACTTGAAAGATGATCCCACAAGAAATATGAAAACGCGTCGAAACCACTGACAAGACACGATAGAAAGGAAGAAGAAGGAAGCAAAGGAAGAAGAAGGAAGCTGGTGCGTCAGAACGACGCAGCACTCTAGCTAGTTTTATACGAGACTAGGAAAAATTGTAAAAAAATATTAAATTTATTGCATTTTTGTCAATTCAATTTTAAATCTTTTATATTTGTGTCAACTCAATCTTAAACTTTTTTTTATGCCAATTCAGTCCTAAATCTTTTGCTTCGTGCCAATTCAGTCCATCTAACAAACTTTGACCAGCCGGCGAGGTAATTTTTAATAATAGTTTAATATTTTGTTTTATATTTTTATATATTTTTTTTTTCTCTTTTCTTTCTTTTTCTTTTTTGTTTGGTTCTCCTTCTTCCGCCCGCCAGTGCTCGGCTGGAGAATAGGGCTAGCTGGCCATTGGCGTCACCACTGTTAGACGAGGTTGGTGCTAGTGCCGCTGGGCGAGGCTCGGCCTTGTTAGATCTGTGTGAGGCCGAGCTCGCCCGACCATGGCGTTGTCGTTGCCGTCGTTGCCACGCTATGGCTGGGCAAGCTCGGCCTCGCCGTTGTCGATTCCTTCCTCCGACTCGAACCCTTCGAATCTATCTCTCGCTCCCAAGCTAGCCACCTCTCTCTCTCTCTCTCTCTCTCTACAATGTCTAGGGGTCGCCATGGTTGGGCAAGGCCGAGCTCGCCCAGCGGTGCCGGTGCCAGTGGCCCACCTGCTGGAGGAAGAAGGAGACCAAAACAAAAAAAACAAAAAAATTGAAAAATATTAAGCTATTATTAAAAATTACCCCGCCGGCCGATCAAAGTTCGCCGGATGGACTGAATTGGCATAAATACAAAAATTTTAGGACTGAATTGACAAAATTAAAAGGCTTAATACTGAATTAGCAAAAGTGCAATATGTTTAGGATTGCTTTGACAATTTTTCCCCCAATACGAAAGAGAAGAAATGCAAAGGGTCGTGCAAAATTCCCAAAATTAATAGATGATAGGCTATTGGTTCGGTCTCACATTGATTTACCACGTAGACTTATTCTAATGGTATCGTTATCGTCGTCCAGCCTTTTCATGATGTTAAAGATATCTAACGCATCTCTTACAATAAAAAGACCGCTTGCATCTCTTACAAAAAAATAAGGGTTAATACAATGAAAAATTCCAAACTGGTACACCAGTGACAAATTTACCTCAAACTATTTTTTTTACCACAAAAAATCTCAAACTAGTACCCATGTGACAAATTTACCCCAAACTATTTTTTAGATCACCAAAAATTCAAACCGGTACATTTGTGACAAATTTACCCCAAACTAATTATTTTGACCACCAAAAATCCCAAACTGGTGCACAAGTGACAAATTTACCCTCTGCTAATTTCTGTTAAATTGGATTAATATCACAAAAAATCTCAAATTGATACACATGTGACAAATAGAAAGTAAAAACCCCAAACGTGTACATTCGGCAATTGCCACGTGTCATCAAACTCAGCAATTTAACGATAAAATTTAATGAAAACTAACGGATGGTAAATTTGTCATAGGTGTATCAGTTTGGGGTAAATTTGTCAAAGGTGTACCAGTTTAGGATTTTTGGTGGTCAAAAAATAGTTTGGGGTAAATTTATCGCATGTGTACCAGTTTGGGATTTTTCGTGGTATTAACCCAAAAAAGAATGAACGAAAAATACTTTTATTTTCCATGAAAATATTTAAACATGAATTATTGTTGATGATGAAATTTTTTTCATTGGTTAATTATTTCACGCTTTATCAACGATCATTCTAAAGAAAATATTTTTTAAAATATTCATTTTTTCGCGAAAGCCTTAATGGATGATATGCTTCTGGGTCGGTCTGACATTGATTTATTACGTAGACTTATTCTATCCGGCCTTTTCATGATGTTAAAGACATCCAACGCATGACCCATTGAACTATGGACAACCCAAACAGACCATCCCATATATGGCAGAGCGTGTAGTTGGCAGTTGGCACTGGCTCGTTTGGTGTTGTCTTTCAGGCAAAGTGTTTAGAGACAGGGGAGACAGTTAACATTAAGAAGGTGTTGCAAGATAAGAGATATAAGAATAAAAGAAAAGAAGGTGGAGGTGGGGAGAGAGGAGAGCGAGAGGCGATCCGAAACTGGACCTAAATTTAAGGCGAGTTCCTGCTCTTCCAAGACAGGCTGCGACCAATATCCCACTCGATCCATAATGCAAGGAAGGTTCTATTTTAGCTCTCGAATCCAATTTTCGTAAGCTCCCGTTACGGAGCCCGGCATGAATATAAAGAGCATATATGATCCATTCACAATGGATGTGGGACAACAACAACAACTTCAACACTCCCCCTCACGTGCAAACCGGATTACGAGCCGCACGCGAAATTGACTAATGTGGGGTGGGCCCACATACGCGGAAAGGAATAATAGGTTCTGATACCATGTTATGAAGTCTAATCCAAAAGCTTAACCTGATAGGTGAAAGGAGAACACATGAATATAACGAGCATACATGACTCATTCACGATCGATGTGGGCTAACAACAACTTCAACATTGAGCACTCATTGTCTCCGTATTTATGGTGATATATTCACCTATTCCAGGGCTAAACTTATGGTACCATATAACTTAGATTAGCATTGCTTAATAAGCTTGATTATGAGGAAGAATTCGACGGGGGGATAAAACGTGTATCGCGAAGGAGGGAGCCGTATAGTTTTGAAGGTTTAAGGTTGAGTAATCCAAATTACGAAGAGCTAATATTGGAAGAAGAATTGGCTAATAGTCCGAACATGCGGGAACAGTGTCCACTTGCGTGGTTCATCACTCGTAAATTGAGTAATTGCATCTCAACTCAAGAAATAGCTAAGCAAAAGAGAGCATCTTCTGACCATATCTCAGCAGTGACGAGCCACAGAGCTAAGCAAGAGAAGGGTTGTCTCATAATATATAATCCTCATTTGGGTAGCACTGCATCTGCATTCCTTTAAATGAAATTAGGTAAGCTGACTTTTATCTCCCAAGAAGTTGACAATCCATCCCAAAGAAGATAAAGACGGTTGACATATCCACCCATTCATTAAATACCGAAACGATGTAATAAAACGACATAAGTAAAATCTCACGATATAAGTTTCCGGAAATTATTTATTAGTAAACTAATATGAATTTTTTCATGTTAATAGTCCTCCAAAGTGCGTTATGACGTCGAATATCTTAAATCCTTTAACCGACCGTGAGCACAAAAGAAGAGTTAGTAACAAGAAAGGGAGAATTACGAAATCAGCCCTAAAATCTAATCGTACCAATTTGGTCTTAGATCTGTCAATTTTTGCTAACGTAGTCTTAAACTTTCGCGTGAAATTTCGATACAATCCTTCCGGCTTCCGATTGATTCTAGCCTGAATTACCGACGTGGCAATACAGTCATTGTCGATCGTCCCACTTGGCTCGGCCACAAAATTTGCCGCCCATGAAATTGTCTCTGACATGGTTACTTGTTGCGGAAACAAGCGATGGAATAGAAAAATAGATTGGATAAGAAAATAAATTGGACATCAAATTTACGTGGTTCGGCGGGTAAACTACGTCCACGAGAACAACAGCAACAAATTTCACTATAAATCAAGTGATACAAGTACACTCGAATCAATTAAACACTCTCAATGTTTCTAAGCCCCTAATTATATCTAATAACTCCCACTGTGTTTTAGCCCAATAATTTTTCACGAAATAATCTTCGTTTATCCTATTGATTATCTCTATATGGTTTCTACATCAACTTATGATAGAATTAATAAAACTGTTGTAATTGATAATCTAGAAAGTATAACGGGACATTTACTAAACTCTAAATAAAGCGATAGTTATATAAGATATTTTATATCTTTATAAAACATTTATTTGCTGTCCGTCTCGTATAGCGGTGTAATGACCTTTCATGAAGTTTTACCATGTTACTTTCTTCTGATCCCGACCCCTATCATGGATTTCCCTATCATTGTCGCTTTTCCCGGCTGGCAACCGTCCACAGTGGACTTGGCCAACCATTCAAAGCTCTTCCTGCTCAAAGTCTCCCTGCCATTCACATTGAGCCACGTAAGCATCACCCACCTACTCATCTAGCGTGGCCGCCACCCCCGCCACCCCCGCCCCCGAGAGTATAAGGAAGATAAATAGACAAATAAAATCAACAGAAAAAGAAGGAAGATGAGACATGGAATGAACGAAAGTTCAAACGAACGGTAACAAACTAACAAGTATTTGGACCAAGGCTCCAAATATTTTCATCCCTTACCTTACAAGAATGAATGAACGAAAAATAATTTTATCATTTGCGAAAATATTTAAACATTATTGTCATTAATAATGAAACAAATTTCATTAATTAATTATTTCTAGCGATACAAACGATCATTTTAAAGAAAATATTTTTTAAATTATTTATTTTTTACGAAACAAATGGAGCCTTTTCTCTCGAGTTAGCTTTCATTCATGTTGAATTAGCTTACATGTTCCTGAGAAATGAGAATATATGGGAATAATTCACATAGCATAAAACACGAAGACGTAAAACCCTAGCTTTCCCCCTTGACTTTTCTCCGTCATCCCACCTTCTATATAAATCCGCCCTATATTGCGAGGGGCTGGTTGTAAGTTATACTGCACCATATCATCTTTCTTCCTCAAGCTTGAACTCTCGCTCGACACATCAATACACACTCTCCAGGAGCTCGAAACCGCGAAGAAGAAAGCGATGACCATGGCCGAGGTCCAAGTCGAAGCCATCTCCAGAGACACCATCAAGCCCTCTTCTCCGACCCCGGACCATCTCCGCCATTACAAGCTCTCCTTCCTCGACCAGATACAAGTCCCCGTGTTCATGCCCTTGGTCCTCTTCTTCCCGAGGGACGACGGTGCGTCGCTCGATGAGAAACGTAGCCGCATCAAGCTGTCTCTGGCCGAGGCCCTGGCCAAGTTCTACCCTCTCGCGGGTCGGGTCAGAGACAATACCTATGTCGACTGCAACGACGAGGGCGCTTTGTACGTGGAGGCTCGGGTTAGGTGTGAGCTCTCGGATATCCTCGAGAACCCGGTCCCTCGGGTGATGAACAGGTTCTTTCCCTGTGAGCTCGACGATGTGCAGGACTTGGCTGTGGCTGTTCAGGTATTTGTTGTCTAGGTTCTGTATTCTCGTCAAGCTCAAAAAACCAAACAAAAATAAATATCTGGAAATTCAAAGACTACGTTAGTTTTTTAAAACATGGACTTCATATCCAAACTTACATGCAACTTTATATTCTTTACTATCTGAAGCAACATCTTCACCCACTTACCATGTTTACGTTCTTGACACAGATCAACTTCTTCGAGTGCGGTGGCTTAGCCCTCAGCCTCTTGATCTCCCACAAGGTCGCTGACGCCCTCTCCTTCTTCACCTTCCTCAACGCCTGGGCCTCCGCCGCCCGTGGTGACCCAGGCATCACTGATCCCTGCTTCAACTCCTCTGAGCTCTTCCCTCCGATCAACCTCTCCGGCTACCAGCCGTCGACTGGCATCGTCAAGGACAACATCTCCACCAGGCGCTTCGTCTTCGACGCTGCCACCATCGCCTCGCTCCGCGAGCAGTTCGCCGACCCGAACAACGTCGCAGCCGTGGCTGACCAGCCACGCCGTCGCCCGACCCGTGTCGAGGCCCTGTCGTCCTTCCTCTGGAGCCGCTACATGGCGAGCACGCAGCCAATTGAAGCCAGAGGGAACAAGATCTACAGTGTGCTCCACGCAGTGAATCTCCGGACGAGGACAGAGCCGCCGATGTCGGAGCGCCAATTCGGCAACATCAGTAGGTTGGCGATCACGGTGCCGACCATGGACGCCGGTACCGACGGAGGCCACAAGATAGTCGATCAGGTGATCACCACTGGTAGACTGAGGGGGCCAATATCTCTCTGTCCTTATATTAAGAATGGTTTACAAAAGATAAAGTTTGGGTTTGGCATGACCGATCTATGGAATTGATGTACTAAGTAATGTTTCGGATTATTGGTTGTTGAATATAACCCACCTATATAAAGGTTGGTTTGCAGCTTGACACATACCTTAAAATAAACTAATTTTCTAGATCAATCTTTAGTAAGTTATGAAAATGTCGTAGTAAAACATTACTAGGTGAAAAAAAATCGAATAATCATGTTACACTTCATATGTCAATATAATTGTTTGTAGCATTTCTCAAGCCAAAATTCTCAGTCGGCCATTGCACAGGTGAGGGACGCAATCAAGCAGGTGAATGGGGAGTACGTTAGGAAGCTCCGGGAAGGGGAGGGCCACCTGAAGTTGCTGAAAGACCGGTCGTCAAGGTTCGTGCAAGGCGAGATGGTGTCTTTCAGCTTCACGAGCCTCTGCCGGTTTCCGATGTACGAGGCGGACTTCGGTTGGGGAAAGCCTGCCTGGGTCGGGTCGGCGAGCCTCACTTTCAAGAACCTGATCGTCTTCATGGACACCAAGTCCGGGGATGGCATCGAGGCCTGGGTCAGCCTCAAGGAGGACGACATGGCCAAGTTCGAGCAGGATGAGGAGTTGCTGGCGCTCGTCTCGCCTTCCGTGAGCGTCCAAAGCGGTGCGTTTTAGTTGGTGGAGTTGGCCAAAAAGAGTGGCCTTACTATGAATATTCAATACGGACTTTGTTTCTCCTAGGTCTTTTTTCTTTTTGGCTTTTTTATGTGAAGTCTTTTGGTGTGTGTGCAATAATAAAGCTTCAAATGCAACTGTAGATCTGATGAATTTGAATGAAGAAGGAAAGTATAGATGATAGCTTTGTAAAGTCTTGAAAATCGAGTGTGTACGCGATAGGTGCGAGTGTTGTAAATTCAACGTATAACGTGGAGTTCTTTTGTCTCGACTAGGTACGGGTGAACTGAGTCTATAATTTGCTATTTTTGTGGTCATGTTCATGAAAAAGGAGTATATAATCTTTTTCCATGCACCCAAAAAGTTCCCGGCGACTCAAGTTTGCGAGATGAAAGAAGTAGAGTTGATTGGATGAACTGAATTTGCACAAACTCAAAAAGTTTAGAACTCAATTGATAAAAAAAAATTAGGACTGAATTGTCATAATTATAATAAGTCTAATTTTTTATTTTTTTTTCCGACGGAAGGCAAAAGGTTTGGAATAATTGCATGTGTCCCACACTCAAATCATGTGGTTTCGGGTTTCATGGCTTGTGAGATCCATATCTGAAGATGTGGATGATGGCTGGAGCTCCGGGTCATTATGATGTTAGAAAGTGACGTCGCATGAAGTAAACGGATATTAAATAAACGGGTCATGCTCGACAGTCGACACCACGGGAAGAGCCTGTCTACCAATTTTGTAAAGCTCTTTGCACCGCTCCAATATTGCAATCCTAATTCACGCGTTGTACTTACACATGCAAATATTTAGCGTCTTAAATATAATAGCAATCGATCACAACGTGTGAGATTTTATGGAATCACTGTCAACTGTTCTAAAAACTTAAGCTGTTAGATGAAGGCATGATTTTAATATTTCATTACTCTAACACTTCCCCTCACGTTTAGTCTGGTCTTTTGCCTAGTACTAGGCGTGGAAATATTTCATTGGGGAAGCAAATAGATGACCTCCTGCTCTGATACCATGCAAAATCTTGTGGGATCACTGTCAACTGTTTTAAAAGCTTAGCTGTTAGATGAAGGCGTGATTTAATATTTAATTACTCTAACGCAATGCATCATGTGACATGGGAGCTAGGCGTAGCATAGCTCAAGAGCCTAAATGGGCCATCTGCGACAAGTATCCAATTGCGTGCCTCTACACATGCTCTAGAAGATGAAGATAACTTGGATCTTCTAGAGAAGCCGGGCGGGCTCTACCATTCGTGCTTGCTTGTCGGACATATGAATTAGCCAAGAAAATGACCGGTTTGAAAAACGTGACCCGCTGAGTCAAATTGTTATCGTCGGGGCGATCCGGTGCACGCAGTAAATAATTTTATATCATGTGCAAACAAACCTGGAGATCACCGAAAGTTGGTAAAGATTCATTCCTTTGAATACCTTTCGCAGGTTATTATAAACTAACCCTAGTTTTCAATAGAGTGCCCCTGATTTATGCATGTTTATAGCTGTACTCACCCGATCATACTTTCCACAGAGCGATGATAATCTCTACATGCATCCGGTTAGATAGTAAACCTTCGCTTCCATTAAATAAAGGAATTATACAAGATTGCACGACTATCACAATGTAAAGAGTCAAAATGCCCCGTGATCATATCTAGTTACCATGACGGTGGTTGGGATTATTGTCCAAAAAGTCCTGAATCTATTGCATTTTTGCCATTTCAGTCCTAAACTTTTTAATCTTGTCAATTGAGTTTTCAACCTTTTCACGTTTACTTAATTGAGTCAATCCGATCAATTCTAGCTGGAAATCGCCGACGTGGATGCCGGCTGTCCTGTGTGATACGGCCGACACTGACGTGGATAATTTTTAACGATAATATTATATTATCTTGATTTTTGATGTTTGATTTTTTTTATTCTTTTTTTTTTCCAAATTGTGGCTGGCGAGGGCCGGCCACAGGTGAGGGCAGCGAGGGCCAACGTCTACCCCCAGACTAGACGAGGGCCGCGACGCCCTCCCCGGCCACAGGTGAGCTAACGAGCGGCTCGTGGCCCTCGCTTGTGGCCGACGAGGGCATCGTGGCCCACGCCCAGACCAGGCGAGGGCGTCGCGGCCCTTGCCTAGAGGGCCCGACGCCTGTGGCCGGTGATGGTTAGCCGGTGACCTCGCCGGCTGCAGTTGTAAAAAATAAAGAAAATAAAAAAGAAAAATTCGAAAACTACTAAGATATGATTATAAATTGTCCATGTCAGAGCCGGTCGTGTCACGTAAGACTGTTGACGTCTACGTCAGCAATTTTCGGCCAAAATTGGCCAAATGACCTCAATTGACAAAACGTGAAAAATGTTTAGGACTCAATTGGCAAAATTAAAAAGTTTAAGACTGCATTGGTAAAAGTGCAATAGACTTAAGACTTTTTGGTTAATTTTCTAGTCATTTGAATCACACTTATGCATCAACTTCGTTTTGGGGTTTCATGTCGTTCAATAAATAAATAGCTAGCTTTTCTCAGGGTGGGTTTGTTTCGAAGTTCATATAAGCTAATGGTCTAGCGTAAACTAGTACACGATTTTCTTTCTGGTGCTCGTACATTAGTATCGAGATGAGGGGAAGACACAAGTCCAAACCTATCAAACATCTATACAACCCTTGTGAATACGACATATTATTTTAGAATATAGGATTCCAGAAAGATGTCTGTCGGTCAATTCCGAGACGCTGTCATAAGTACCAATTGAAGAATACAAAAGAGATGGTGGTTGAATGAACTTATCATTGTTAATCTAGAATCTCATTGAAGACACGTTATACGTGCCACGAAAGTCTGTATACGTCCACACTACTTTACACCCATGGGAGGGGAAAATTACCAAAAAATTCTTAAGCATATTACAATTGTGCTAATTCAGTCCTAAATATTTTTTGTGTGCCAACTCAGTTTTAAATCTTTTGCATTTGTGTCAATTTAGTCATTTCGGTCAACTTTGACCGGCCGGCTCTGACTTGAATAATTTTTAATAATACTTTACTATTTGTTCCAATTTTTTTTTCTTTCTTTTTATTTTCTTCTCCTCCTTCCTCTGGTCAGTCGCCGGCGAGGTTGGCCTCACCCAAGCCAAGCCTCGCCACCATCGCAGGGCGAGCTTGACGATGATGGCGAGGCTCGGCCTCGGCCTGCAACGGCGAGGCTCCGCCTCGGCAGATCTGGGTGAGCTCAACCGCCATGGTTGCCTAAACCCTAATGAGGTTTTAAAGAAAGCGTAAATAGCTTGGAAGGAGTTCATCAGATTGCAGGAGAAGAGAGTGGTCCTCAGACAGATAATAGAAACGAATCTGAGGCAAAAGGAATGGAAAGGCAAAAGCCGACCAAAGGGGGGTTATCAACCTAAACTAGAAATGTGAGGTCTCGCCTTGCCAGCGAGCTTGCCCAGCGACAGTGGCGAGGCTTGGCCTGGGCAAGGCCGACCTCGCCCTCGCCGGCTTTGGCCGATTGCCGATTGCCGATCTGGCGACTGACCATAGGAAGGAGGAGAAAAAACAAAAAAAAAGAAAGAAATTATCCACGTTAGCGTCGGCCAGCCAAAATTGGTCGGAAGACTGAAGTGACACAAATGTAAAAGGTTTAGAACTAAAGTGGCACAAAAAAAGATTTAAGATTGATTAGCATAATTACAATAGATTTAAGATATTTTTGGTGATTTTCCCACCATGATAGACACTTCCGGTCCATATTCTACTGTGAATTCTGAAGATGATTCGATTGGTTGCCCCCAACATCTAGTAATCATCGAAAATAGTACACTGTTACTCAGAGTCTACTTGGATTTTAGACCTTATCTTCCTCATCAGTTAAGACATGGTACGTTATATCTCTAAGATTCAGGCCACGGGTTTTCTCGAGAAACAGACAGTCTTACCCACTATGACGGCGAATTATGAGCAACTGCTGAAAAAAGTGGTGGTATAAGGATGTTGATCTTTAGGTCCACAAGATTTTTGAAAGCCTAATCTAAAACTACAGCTCAATCGTTCTACTCCCGGCCCTTGTCTGGGTTCAAAAGAAAAAAATTGAAGACAAGAAAAAGAAAAAAAAGAAAAAAACTTATAAAAAAAAGTTAAAATATCATTTAAAAAAGTTCACGTCAGCGCCGAATGGACTGAATTGGCACAAATGCAAAAGATTTAGGACTAAATTAGCAAAAAAAAAGGTTTAAGTTTGAATTGGCATAATTGTAATAGATTTAGGACTTTAGTGATAATTCTTGACATGTTGGACAATAGATCATGAATCCAAACGCAAGAATTTACTAATAAAATCCGAATTTGTTGGACATGATAGAAGTATTCAAAACTGACATGATTTTGACATATTTTCACATATATTTCAATTTAAAAAATGCTTTTATGGAACTACTTTTATTACGGCATAGATATGATGTCTAATTTGAAACAGGTCACGAATATCCTATTCAATAATAATCTTGTCACATTTTTCATAACTTAACCTAACCTAAATATTTCTGCCATTCTTCTTTCACTTATAACCTAACCTAATCAAATGTCCAAAAAATCAACCAAAATGAAAAAGAAAAAAAGAGAGAGAGGAAAAGAAGCAAGAGATTGACCCAGTCAACTGTTACTTTTCCTTCTTAAGCAAGAGATTAAAAAGGTATATGTATGGTGCATGCATAGTCAAAAGCCAAAAGGAAATGTAGGGGAGAGGAAGTGATCGAGATCGGAAAACCGAAGGACTAAAGAGCAAGATGCTCAATTATGGGTTTAATACCCAAAACAACCTCCAACTTTAGCATTTGTGATAATTATATCCAAAACTTTTTTTGTCTCATAAAAAACTCCAAACTTTTACTTTTGTCCTAATTCTACCGGTTTAATACCAAAAAAAACCCTCAATTTTAGCATCTGTCTCAATTATATCCAAAACGTTTTTTGGTCTCATAAAAAACCCCAAATTTTTACTTTTATCTCAATTCTATCACCGTCAGCCTTCCGTCCATAATCATCGTTAGTTAATCCTACGTGGCTCGAATTTTCTCGCTGAACTTACCAATGAATTTTCGAAATTTAGAACCAGTAGGTTTCA
The DNA here is from genome assembly GCA_029784005.1 of Lenwebbia sp. NSW1173648. Taxonomy (NCBI): domain Eukaryota; kingdom Viridiplantae; phylum Streptophyta; class Magnoliopsida; order Myrtales; family Myrtaceae; genus Lenwebbia; species Lenwebbia sp. NSW1173648. The sequence continues at coordinate 9,300,426 of JARCGZ010000011.1, forward strand.
AGGATGACGAGATTTTAGATTTTTCGTCCAAATATCTTCATGTCTAGCCGTTCTTTGGGCTGTTGAGTGCCGAAGATAATATGAAACGCACCGTCTTGAGCGATACTATATCTCCCGGCAATATGTAGGGGAAGCAAACAACATAAGAGAAGTTCGAGGAGTTTTTTCATGTCATTTTTGCTGAAGTGTAATTCATTAACGACGTGAAAATGCTACGTAAGATTAACTAATTGTGGTTATGGACGAAAGGCTAACAGTGGCAGAATTGAGACAAAAGTAAAAGTTGAAGATTTTTTATGAGACAATTTTTTTTGTGTGGATATAATTGGGACATATGCTAAAATTGAGGATTTTTTTGGTATTAGGCCGATAGAATTAGGACAAAAGTAAAAGTTGAAGGTTTTTTACGAGACAAAAAAATGGATATAATTGTCATAGATGCTAAAGTTAAAGGTTTTTTGGGTATTGGACCCTTAATTATGTAATATAACCCCCTTTCCACTTCTTTTGCGTGTTCTTTAGATACATATTTGTGAAAAAATCAAAACATACATCGCCGGCACAAAGAGAACGTTTTACACAAGCGATCTCATCAATCCATAATTTGAGGATTTTAACCGTCTAGCTCTCTTACTAACCGTCAGATCAATAGCAAATAGGAAAAATTATCCAAAATATCCTAAAACTCTTGCACTTTTGTTAATTCAGTCCTAAACCTTTTAATTTTGCTAATTGAATCATAAACATTTTCACATTTACCAATTGAGTCCATTCGGCCAATTTTGACCGAAAACCGTGAACACTAACTGTCCTAAGTGGCCGGCGAGGGTCGTCGGGCCCTCACCGGTTACTCGGTGAAGACAGCCTCGCCCCTTGCCTACGATGTCCTCACCCAGGCCGACGAGGATCGCCGGGCCCTCGCTCGTGGTCGGGGAGGGCATCGCGCCCCTTGCCTTCGGGCCGGCAAGGCTGGCCTCACCCAGTGGCCGGTGAGGGCCTAGCAACCCTCAACAACCACGTAGACAGCCGAAGTTCACTTCGGAGGTTTTCGGTCAAAAATGACCGGATGGATTCAATTGGTAAAACGTGAAAATGTTTAGGACTCAATTGTTAAAATTAAAAAATTTAGGACTATTTGATAAAAGTGAAATATATTTAGGACTCTTTGAATAATTTGTTTTTTTTTTCAAGGTCGCCGGCGCCGGCGCATGAATAGAAACGTTGGAAACAGTAAAAAAGTGGATAAGGAAAAAGAGAGTCATTACACGCAATGAGGATCATCAGGAACAATGTCGAGTCTGATTTGCTACAGCATAAATCAATGATATTTCGTGGATACATTCAAATAATCGTTTGATAAAAGCGCACTAAGTGCTTGTCTATGTCTACTCGTCTCATCTTTGGAAACTCTTTTTCCTACACCGTGTTAAGATTAGGCCGCGTGACGATTTAGTGCACAATAACGTGTTTTTCGATTGTCGTCCAAGTTGTGCCCAATTAATTTCCCTAGAATCATCTATTACTAAATTGAAATGCGAGTAGTGTTTGGTATAATGTATTATAAAAACGTATCGGGATATAACTTTGATTAAAATGGTGTTTGGAAAAATCACACTTTGCAAAGCATTTTTTGATTTTACTTAGAAAAAAAAAAAAGAAACTCAAAACCAGCTAAGGGCCGACGGCCGACGAGACTCCGGTGAGGCCAAGGTCGCGCGACCTCGGGCGAGGCTGGTAGCGGCTTGCCGACTGCTCACCGGTGGTTCGCCGGCCACCAACCGGTGGGCCGAGGACTTCACCGGGAAAGGCTAGGGTTTTCAAGGACATTTCTGTAATTATAGAGAAGGTAAAATTGAAAAGAAGAAGAAGAAGAAGTCTATTTGCATTCAGAAATGCAACATTTCAAAGTAACTTCGGACCTGCCTTGGGCTAAAGACCTTTAGAGGCCTTTGAAAATACAATTGCATTTTCCGAAAGCTGTCCAAAAAAATTGCCAAAACACCATTTGCACTTGGCCAAGGGATTCTAGGGCCCTATAGCCCCTTGCAAATGCTGAACCAAATGGGGACTTTATTGGCTCTCGAGAATTACCGGTTTCGGAGCGAGATAACCCTACATAACATCTTATGATCAGATTGCTAGAAACTTATCCCTCTTGAAGTCTTTGTTGTCGATACGAGAACATTTGAAAAACCATGGCATAAATGGACTTACTCCCAAAATTAATAGGTACGTAATCAACCGATCACTAGGAAATCTACTTAGGGTACAAAAAACTGCTTAAATAGTGATACCAGCGTAGCGATTAATATTCAGACACAAGTTCATCCGGAGTCCGCGAGATCATATCTGTGTATTGGGGTCTCGATCTATCTAACATCATTCTTAGCGTCGACTATCTATAACCGCCGGCGCTCCGAATTCAGGGATCGTGAGACGTTCGGGAAGAAAATCTCCAAATCGCGATCCATGCCCGTCTACTCCCAGCGTCACGAAGCACTCAGTACAGTAATAATATTTAGGGAAATGCGTGCACATCATGCATTTCTGCCTTAACCCTTTTGGAAAAACTCAAGAATGGTGGACGTCCCAGGTAAGTGCCAGTCAAGCGATCGGCGGCGGCATTCGGCTAAGTCCTTCTTTTGGACCCGGCCCTCCAAAAACGGGTCAAGTCAACCCGCCACTTGTATTTACTTTTTCCGCCGGCCAAATCGATCGAGAAATGTTCATTCTTTTGTCGGCCCGGATCGGGGCCAAAAATAATTGGCATTTTGGTCAAAGTATTCGTTCATTGGAAAAGGACTTTTGAATGAAAAAACCGGGGGCGACTAAAATTGCAGATGTCCCGCTCGGCCTGAGAGTTCGCTTTCAGTGTCAAAACGAACTGCTTCTGGGTTCACATTGCCGAATTCTTCTTGGTGTCTTCGCTTGGATTAAGACGAGCTGGAAAGAATATCTTCTTCTGTTTTTAATATCAATTTTATTTAAATTAAATCGAAAAAATAAGGTAAAATTTTTTTTTTAAAAAAGAGAAGCAGGCGGTAATGGCTGCAAGCCCTCGCCACCTCAGCATCGCCGGGAAGGGCCAGCGAGGGTGGGGGATCGCCGATGACCCTCACCGACCGCTATCGAGGGCCGCGAGCCGTGACCCCCGCCGGCCATCCCCCAGTCCCACCCTCGCCTTGTTTTTTAATACAAAATAAGTTACCTAATTTTTTGTATTTAATTTAAATATAATTGATATTAAAAATCAGATTTGCACAAAAAAAAAGGTCCACGTCAGAATGGACTGAATTGACAAAAAGAAAAGGTTTATGAATGAATTGACACAATTGCAATAGGTTTAAGATATTTTTGGTAATTTTCACCTATTTTAAGTTGTGTACAATTGGAATGCATGTTTCGGATCAATTGTCCGTTAAATTATATCTTATTTCGTATGAATATTCCTAGATAGAACAAAATGGAGAGAGAATCTTTAGTTCGTATTTAATTAAGATTATGGACTCGATAACGGTTTGAAAAATCTTAATTGTCGTTGTTATATGGTATAGGAAAACTTTCTATGTAACTAACAATGTTGGTGTAATATTGAGAGGAAATATTGAAAATATTCCGAGGAAATACTTAAAAAGAAGACAAAAAAAAACCCATTAAAGCTAGTGTTTTATCTTTTTATTTTATTTTATTTTGGGGGGGGGGGGGGGGGGGGGGGGTTATGGTATTGAATTGGGCAATTACAAATCCTAATTTGAAGCAAAACGAGGACGATTAATCCCTTGCGAGTTAGAATCTCACGTGTCAGTTTTAAAAAGGGTTAATACCAACAAAAATTTCAAACTGGTATACCTGTGAGAAATTTACCTCAAACTATTTTTTTGATCATGAAAAATCCCAAATCGGTACACCTGTGACAAATTTACCCCAAAATATTTTTTTTACCATAAAAAATCCCAAACTGGTACACCTGTGACAAATTTATTCTCCGTTAGTTTCGGTTAAATTGGATTAATACCAAGAAAAATTTCAAAATAATACACTTGTGACTAACATAGAGTAAATATCCAAAATTGATACACCTGTCAACTGTCATATGTCATCTGACTTAGCAATTTGACGATAAAATTTAACGAAAACTAACGGAATGTAAATTTGTCACAAGTGTATCAGTTTGGAGTAAAATTGTCACATGTGTATTAGTTTGGGGGTTTTTTATGGACAAAAAAATAATTTAAGGTAAATATATTACAGACATACCAATTTAGGATTTTCGTGGTATTAACTCTTTTAAAAACAATGCTTAAGAAAGAGTGTGTCATTATATATTTATTTAGACAAGATGTCATCATCAATCATGATAATAATTGGAGGACAGCCCAATGACGAACAGGCCCAGAAAGGACAAGCATTATTGCATCAAAATGCGTAAATGCTGATTCATGTTAATAAATTTCGTTATTTTTCTTGCATCTTTCTAAACGTGTTAGTAAATCAGTGAGTTGTACATAATCCTCCTCTTTAACCACATCATTTTCTATTTCATTCGGTCAAAGAAGTAGAAGCTGGGTATGGTGTCTCACGTCAAAAACTTTTAGGTTAGAATTTCGACTTGAACTATGGCAAGTTCTGAGACCTTAAATTTGTTGAAGAACGACGCAGATTATATTTCACATCTTAATAAGGCGAAAAGAAAAGAAAAGAAAAGAAATGTTAACCGCGCAAGCTTCTACTGATTCACAAGATTGATCTTGTTTCGTATCGTTTTCTTTTCTTGTGGGAGAGAAGATTTTTACTCAAGCTTACACGACAGATGAGGATGGACAAAATGGAAGATACTCGTTACTGGCTTCAAAACCCATGTCTTAATCAGATGATAAGGTGCAATTAGACAAAAACTAATCTTCTAAGATACATCAATGTTGACTAACCCTGTCTTCTGATTTTAGGTAATGGACTTCTGATCTGCAATCCTCTGAACGGCACTTCCGAAGAGAGAATGACCACTTTTAGGTTATCTCCCATGATCCGATGTGACGCAGCGTTCTGCGATAAATAACAAGGAAATTTTGCTAGAGAGAGTAATTTCGAAATTCTGTATTAAAAAAAAATAATATATGTCTTTCAAAACATAAAAGAACGCCTTTTATATGAGGCGCTAACCCTAACAGCAAACCTTATCATTAAATTCGCAAAATTACTAAACTACCACTGGTAATAAATTAAATTCGAAAAAGAAAAGAAAATTCGAAAACTCCATCTAGACGACCTCGAATTGCCGAAATCAGCCTTTACTCACAGCCAAAGGCTGTGAAAATTGATTAGGACGCCGTTTCGCTTTAGACGGCCGAATTTGAGCTCGATCCGATATCATCTACCCGGTTCGCCGGTTCTAGTTGCCATACCGTTTTGCCTTCCGATTGGACTTCTTCCTGTCAAATTGATTCAGAAATACAGCACTAATACATTCCGCATCACGATGAGTTCAAGGAAATTATTTGGACATATTTAATTAGCAAACAACTTTTCATGAAAATGTTTTTATAGCTTTCCAAGCTCTATGAAATATGATCAATGATGGTCTCGAATGCTCGCGAAATATGTCTTCCGATGGCGTATTGGTGGGGAAAAATTATCCAAAAATTTCTAAAACTTATTGGACTTTGCCGATTTGGTCCTAAACCTTTTAATTTTATCAATTGAGTCCTAAACCTTTTCAAGTTTTGCCAATTCGGTCTATCCAGTCAATTTTGGCTGGAAATTGCTGACGTAGATGCCGACCATGCTATGTCGCACAGCCAACGTTGACGTGGTTAATATTTAATAATATTTAATGTCTTTTTTCGAATTTTTATTTTCTTTTGTTTTCCTTTTTACTTTATACTTTTTTCTTTTTCCCTCCCTTGGCTATCGCTGGGCCTCGTCGATGGCCGACGGACGTCGCTGACCTCAGTAGAGGGCTGCCCTCGCTTGATCTAGGACTGAAAAAACGTGAAAATGTTTAGCACTTAATTGAAAAAATTAAAAGGTTTATGACTGAATTGACAACAATAAGTTTATGACTTTTTGGACAATTTTCCCGCGTTGGTGGCTTGACTCGAGATTAGTTTAGTCTAAGACAAGCTCCAAATAAAAAAGTGCAGGTTGGTGGATGAGTGTAGCTAGTAGCCTAGTAGTGATAAGATTTGCCATAATATATGACCAATTGGCTGAAAAAGCATTACTTGAAGAGTCGAGTAACTTGGGTTTGAATCGTTTTACGGAATTGATTGAATTAGATTGATGAGAGAGCAGCAAACATCTTCTCTCCGTAACAACTGGCCCATCTTTTCGGACATTGTTTTCTTGCAAGATTTGTCCTGTGGCTGTTATATAGAAGCACTAACTCGAGCATTTCACCACCAGCCTCCGACAACCTAAAAGAATTAAGAGTTTTAGCATAAGTTCTTGTCGCTGTCATAGAGGGGAGAGGATGGAGATTGCAGTCGAAATAACCTCCAGAGAGACCGTAAAACCGTCTTCTCCGACCCCGGACCACCTCCGCCACTACCGGCTCTCGTTCCTCGACCAAATCTCCCCGCCAGTCTATAACCCCTATGTCCTGTTCTACACCCCACAAAATGAAGGTGATCAATTCAACATAGATGGCATATCCAGCAAGCTCAAAGCTTCCTTATCTTGCATCCTCGCGCATTTCTACCCTTTGGCGGGCTGCCTCAAAGGCAACGTCTCAGTCGAATGTGATGACGAGGGAGTGCCCTACTCCGAAGCCATCGTCAAGTGCCGAGTTTCCGACGTTACTGAGAATCCGGACCCGAGAGAGCTAAGGAAGTTGGTTCCTTTCGCTCTTGATGCCATCGACGAAACAACCCTCGGTGTCCAGTTTAATAGATTCGATTGCGGTGGGATCGCCGTAGGAATATGCATGTCACACAAGATATCGGATGCACTATCGGTGGTCACTTTCGTCAAAATGTGGGCTGCCGTCTGTCGCGGAGAAGAGATCCTAACGCCTCCTCAATTCACCTCAGCCGAGCTGTTCCCGCCCAAGAACATATCGGGGTACGAGCCGAGTATAGGGATTACCAGAGACAACATAGTTTCCAAGAGATTCATTTTCAAAACTGATAAGATAGAGACTCTGAAAGCTAGGTATTCCAAAGAAATGGACCTGGACCAAAATCGACCCCCTTCGCGCGTCGAGGCTTTATCAGCCTTCATCTGGAGCCGCTTTGCTCGGTCTACCAGGGTCTATTCTGAACCTAGCAAGACATGCGTCGTCCTTCTCGCGGTGAACTTGCGGACCAAGTTCGACCCTCCGTTACCGCCCCATTCCTTCGGGAACTTCTACCGGGTGGCGATGACTTTCTTGCCCATGGACTCAGGGGAGGAGTGCTACGGGCTCGTGGCTAAAATGAGAGAGACGGTGAGTAGAATCGACAAGGGGTATGTGGAGAAGCTCCGCGAAGGGGACGAGCACCTGAACTTCATCAAGCGGAATGCCGAGGTGTACCTCAAAGGAAAGCTGTTGGCCATGAACTTCACCAGCTTGTGCCGGTTCCCAGTGTACGAGTCCGATTTCGGCTGGGGCAACCCGACATGGATCGGGTCACCAGCCCTAACTTTCCAGAACCTTGTGGTCTTTATGGACACCAAGTCAGGTGATGGTGTGGAGGCATATATAAACTTGAGGGTTGAAGACATGGCTGCTTTGGAAAGTGACGAGGAGTTCATGGAATTTGTGATTTCTCCAGGAAAAGAACACTTTTCGGAGTGAACGATGTAGAGGTTTTATACTTATTTGAGATCTGAATAATTATGGTGTTAGAGATTGATCCATCAAACGAATTTACCAGCAGCAAGTACAGAGAGTTGTAGTCTCTCTCTTGAAATTTATCTACCTTACTACTCTTCTCAATGAAATGGCCAAAGATATGTTAGCATCAACATCTTAACTATCAAAGTAATAATTAGTTTACGAGTCACCAATAAGCTTTCGACGTCATCCACATACCAAAAGTTGCTTCCTGGCATTCGTGTTGATGGTATGATCGTAAAAGAGCGATTATATTAAATGAATTTTAGTTTGTTCGTAGTTGAGAATGTTTAATTGCAAAAACTAGTAACGCAGATTTTTTTCACCTGTTGTTTCGCCACAATTGAGCAAACGAAAAAAAAAAGAGTTCATAAATTCAAAAACTCTTTGAAAAATTTGGTAAATTAAAGAATAGAAATTGGTTAATAACTCAAATGAGAGTCGATGATCCAAAACTAATTGGTAAGTCGCTCTAACTTAGGTTGGTAATTTCATATAAGAGATAATAAATCCGGAGAGTTAATATGTTAATGCTAATAAAAGCCGGCAAACTAATACAAAAAATTGTAATTTGGAAATTATAAAAGAGAGTTGGAAAAGAAGTCACCTGTCATTTTTTTCATCAACAATTTCGGCATTTGCCGACACTTAATGAAATTTATAGGCACGCGAAAAAAAATCAGTATTTTCGGGCATGGAACGAAAGAATGCTGCTTAATTGGAATGAGGGGAAATTCCGAGTTAATATTTTCCGTCTCAGTAGTCGAATTATATCTAACTTAAAACAGTAGGTCAACTATTTCTTGAATTTGATCATTCCAATCTTTTCTTGCTAGTTCTTACTCAGTTTTTCAAACCTCTAACCTGCTCCCAGCTCCCTCCCCATTGGTTGGTAAGCAAATATTCTCTCACCCCACTTGAGCTTAAACCATCAAATTCTTACTTAGGGTTTCTAGAACTTGGATGAAATGTGAAGGAGAGCAACCTAAGGAGGTTCAATTTAGGTATCCCACTTTAGAAAAAATGACTTTCACTGAACTCTATATGAATGAAGGCAGTAGAGTTTTCACAAACCAAAACATTCTTCTTGCCCATATCAGCATATCAACTCCTTAACCCACTGCCCCAATTGCAAAGTTCTAGCAATCAAAAAATGAAGATTCGAGTGATTTCGAAGGAGGCAATCTAACCATCCTGGGCGACTCCTAGTCGAGTCCAGACCTACAGATTCTCTCTTTTAGATCAGCGTGCTCCTCCATTCTATGTCCCTATAGTGTTATTCTATTCCGCTCCTGAACCAGACCGAGATTTCGTTCACGTAAACATCTATGAGAAGCTGAAGAATTCTCTGTCAGAATGTCTCAGCTGCTTTTACCCACTGGCTGGTCGGATCAAGGGAGATGAGCACGCCATTGACCTCGGCCAAAGAGCAATCTTCGTGAGAGCTCGAGTTAATGCTCGACTCGCCAAACTCCTTGCAAACCCAGAACTGAAATTAGTACAGCAGCTTCTCCCATTGGATCCATATAACATAAAATGTCGAAATGCCCTTGTCACTGCCATTCAGCTGAAACTGTTCGACTGCTGTGGGATAGGCATTGGTGTCTGTATCTCTCACAAAATTGCAGACGGCGCGACACTTTCGACTTTCCTTAATTCTTGGGCGGCCATTTCTCAAGGTGCAAGTAAGATGGTTGCTCCGTACCTAAACGCGACCACAATGTTCCCACCTAGAGATTTCCAGGTCCCTCTGCCAAACAATTTGATCAAGAAAGAGAAGATAGTCACAAAGAGGTTCGAGTTTGATTCAGCCAGCTTAGCCTCTTTGAGAACCAAAGCTTCCAGTGGGTCGAGATCTAAAAGTCCTACTCTTGTTGAAGCAGTGGCTGCTCGTATATGCAAAGCTGCCACGAAAGCTAGAACTGAAATATCAGGGAAGGGAGGGTCCACGACTGCGGTATCGCTTGTGGTAAATTTAAGAGGAAGAATGAACCCTCCTCTACCCGATCATTCTTTCGGCAATATCTGGAGATTCGCCATTGCAACCATTAAGGAGCAAGAAGATGAGGCGGAACTGCATGTTTTGGTGGATCACTTGAGGACAGCGATAAGGAAGATCGACGACGAACACGTGGGGAAACTTCAAGGTGAGGACGGGTTCCACTGGGCCAGCGAATCTATGAAAGAAGTGCTCGAACTGATGTATAAAGGAGACGCGGAGTCCTACAGGTTCAGCTGCTGGGTGAGGTTTCCCTTTTACGAGTCTGATTTCGGATGGGGAAAACCAGTCTGGGCATGCATTAGCAGCGTCCCGATAAAGAACGTGGTGATATTGATGAGCTGTCGATCGGGAAACGGAATAGGGGCCTGGCTGACACTAGGTGAACAAGAGATGGCTAAATTTCAAAGAGATACTCTGCTCCTGCAATTTGCGTCTCTGTCCCATAAGTCTCCTAAAATATAGTACTGTTACCACTGGCTTGGAGTGTTTATAGTATAAATCATCGTAGAACATCTGCCTGCATGTAGATCTAGAACCATACTATGCAAGATGTTGATGTAGCTGCATATTTCAGACGATTTATTAGCTTATAATCTAGACTATACTCTCCATGGATGCATATTTACCTCCACTCTCAGCTCTACACTAGAACAACATGGCAACAACTCATTTTCTTGTATACCAGACCCATGTCCCCCACTTCAGAGCTGTAGTAGCATTCCTGAACTCAAGTTAACATGACTTTGAAGGAAGAAACCAATTTTATGTAATTTTGAATTATCCCCAACTTACGTGCCTAATAAACTAACGTTCACTCATTTCACCTAGAATTGGAAGTAGGCCTCCGTATCATTCATCAAAGGGATTTGCAATAGCAACTCCGAGAACTTCTTCACATACTCTCGGACTCCTCCCTTTTGCTCAAGGTGACGAAGTTCATCTCGAGCCTCCTCTTCCGCATAGACAGGATGATACTGTCATCAAAATTCCTCGACGAACATTTCCCAAGTAGTGATAGGTTCACCACCCCTATCATCACTCTTGCCAAGCCACCACAAGAGTGCATTATCAGTCAACTACATGGCTGCACTACTTACGCGTAGAGCACCGTTGGTTACTCCTGTAGTTGGAAGTACTGCTCCATCGCTCCACAGTGTGCTCACTGGAAGCTTTCAATGTAACTCCTTCATGTAATCTTGTAACCACTTGATTTCCTGAGAGGCTTCTGTGATCGCCACGTACCTGCTTCTGTCGTCAATAGATCCACTACTTTCTGTAGTTGAGATACCTAACTCACTGTTGTACTTGCAACTATAAAAACATATCCAGTGGTACTCTTACCACTGTCTCGATCACCCGAGTGAATTGCATCCACATAACCCTTGTATTTAACTCCGTGTTAATTGATGAGGAATATGTCATGGAAAGCACGAAATTTCTCGAAAATAGGAGGAATCATGCTATTAGAGCATTTCTGCAGTCATTTGTCCTGTTGCATTCAATTTGAGAGGGCAAATCTTCCCGACAATGTAACTCATCTCTCCGACAAGCTTTTTTGGTGAAATTTGTTTTGATTATGCATAAATTTTTGAAAGAAATGTCATGAAAAGAACGAAGTTTCTCGAAATAGGACCATGCTATTAATGCGTTTCTCCAGTCATTTGTCCTGTTACGTTCAATTTGAGATGACAAATCTTCCCGACAATGTAACTCATCTTCCCGGCAACATTTTTTTGCGAAATTTATGCAAAAAACGATGTTTATACATCCAACTACTCGAGATGAAGATTCTCAACTGCAACTATACTCAGCAAAACTCTAATTGATGTCATTTTCACTACTGGTGAAAATATCTCGACGTAGTCGATCCCTTCTTTTTAAGAAAACCATTTACCACAAGTCTCGCCTTGTATCTGATACAACTATCTGTTTCATTTTTTATCTTGTACACCCACTTGTTTAGCAAAGTCTTTTACCAGTGGGCAACTCGATTAACTCCCAAGTTTTGTTCTGATATAACGAACTTATCTCGTCCTTCATAACATCCTCCCACTGCATGTGAGATGTGTCTTTCTTTGCCTCATCATAAATCTCTGGCTCTCCCGAATATGTATATAAAGCATGGCTCAAAACCATATTAGCTTATGGATAAAAAATTACCTTTGGCTTTCTCACAAGTGTAGACCTCCTCAAGACAAGTACTTCACGGTTGTTAGTCTATTCCGAATCACTGCGTTCCTCTTGAACTGCCTGCTCATTGATAATATGTTCATCTTGAACCTCCTCTTCAAGTGCACTCTAGTCTACTGGAACCATCTTCACGGGCATTCTGTCTAGCTCAACATATTCTGGTTCTACTGCCTTCTCATGCTCTGTCTGACGATCCATGTACATCTTTTTTTCATGGAATATTACATTGCAACTGTGAACAACTTTGATATTCTCATAATCCCAAATCCTATAGCCATACTCATCACTACCATATTCGATAACGACTCATTTCTTGGACTTAGCATTAAGCTTCTTCCTATCCTCTCTATCAATCAAAGCATAAGCAATACAACAACAAAAAAATTACATATGAATAATTAATACTTTTACCTGACCATTGCTCTTGCGGTATTCCCCCATTCAACGCACTAGATGGACTCATGTTGATCAAATAAACAGCCGCATCAACTATAGTATTCCATAATTGTAGTGGGAGACCCGCGTGTAGCATCATGCATCTCGTGTGCTCCAAAATAGTCTTATTCATCCTCTCATCTACACCGTTCTCTTGAGGAGTTCTAGGAATAGTCTTCAACCCGTGTATGCCTTCCCGGCTCAAGTATTCTACAAATTCCTTGCTTGTGTATTCATCATCACTATCAGATTTCAGAGCTTTAGTCTAATAACAGATCTCTTTTTCTACCATGGTCTTCCATATTTTGAATACCTCGAAGAGCATAGACCCAAGTCTTTCTTGTCACATCATTGATGAAAGTGACAAAATATCTCTTACCACCAGAAGAGTGTTCATGAGCCGGTTCCCACACATCAAAATGAATCAACTCTAGCTTTCGCCCTTTATTCTGTTGCACATTCAATTAAAAACTAACCGCTTTTTGTTTTTCACAAATGCAACTCTTACAGAAATCCAACTCAACTTTCTGCAAACCCGGAAGCAATTTTCTTGAGTGTAACTGCTTTACACCATTTTCACCAAGATATCCCAAACGATAATGCCAAAGAGTATACAAATTACCTGTAGCCACTATAGTTGCAACTATATCACTGCTATTGTCTCCTTGAAAAAGGAAAAGAGTACCCGTACGCTGTCCCTTTGGTACTACTCTTACCCTGAGGTTATTTTCCACTCTTCGCATCCAAACGTTGTTACCATACCTTCTTGGTCAAGTTTACTAGTTGAGATCATAATTTTCTTCAACTCGAGAATAAAAAATAGATGTCCTCCACTTGATATGTTCACAATAACAGTTCTTTTTTCAACAATCAGACACATATGGTCGTTTCCCACAACCACTTGCCCAAAATCTCCACTGGCATAATCATCAAATATGTCTCTTTGCAAGGTGCAATGAAAAGAAGCATCAAAGTCAACAAACCACTTGTCTGTCGTCAAGTTAAACCATGCAGACAAACACAAGTTCTCTAGTAAAGGTTCATCGCTAACCACATTAGTTCCTCAATTCTCATCCCGCTGCTTCTTTTTGTAGGCTTCACACTGAAATCTCCCGTTTCCGGTCTGGTGACAAAACCATCACTCATCTTTTGCAACCTCTCTCTTTACCCTTGATTGTGACCTGTCGCGCCCGCTGAATTTTTCTTTGCCTTTGCTTTTCCCACGGTTCTCCACTGCTAGTGCCGTAGAAGACGTAGATGCCAAAAACTTACCACCACTTGAGACTTTCCTTCACATCTCTTCATCCACAGCATCATCTAGAGTCAAATCTTCCTTCATGGTGCTTGAAATTCCTTGCACTGCGATGTTGTAGTTTTCCGGAAGGGAACATAAAAATAGTAAAGCTTGGAGCTTCATATTCAGATTTATGCCTGTGGATTCCAACTAACCTGTGACCAGCATGAAACTATTAATATGCTCTGCCACAGAACCTCTGTTAGATAACCTCATATTAACTAGCTTCTTTAGCAAAAATATATGATCTGATATGGACGGCTTCTCATAAATATTCGTTAGAATATCCATAGCTACTTTTGCATTCTTTGCTTTCGAGATGTGGTACCCTGTCTTTTTCGTGATCCCTAGACGAATAGCACCTAACGCCTTTCAATCAAGAGTTTTTCATCTCGATTCTGCTGTCGAATCCACTTCCATGATTTCGGGTTTTTAACCCTGAAGTGGCGCATATAGATCTTTCTGACAAAGATAGTCCTCAATTTTGAGTTTCCACCATCCGAAATCATGCCCGTCGAACTTATCGATTCTAATTTTGTCTTCTGCCATATTGTTTGCTTTCAATTAAACTTCACCACAAATCCCTCGATGTTCTCGATTTGCCAACTCAGGCTCTGATACCAGTTGTTAGGAATCCCACACCAATTTTAGAAAAATAACCCAAACAAACAATCCAAACTAGCAGAATATAATAATAAAAGAACAGAATCGGAAGAACACACTAGAGAATTTGTTATCGAAGTTCACCCAAACTTGGGCTACGTCTCCACGCAGAGGTACTCTACGAATCTACTAAACTTTGAAGAAAGTAGGAATACAATAATAATATTCTCTCAAGATTATGACACAAAAAGATTGAGAACACTCCGTCACAACCTCTCTTTTTCTTTTCTCTCTATTCGCTATTTTACACTTCTTTTTTCTACTATTGACGGTTACTACCTCTATATCCCTAATATATGAGGTATAGCTTTCCATCACACGGTTCACCAACTTGATCTTCCGCGGGAACCGTATGTCCGAACAGGCCTAGAAAAATAGGTACGAAATAAGCACGGGAAAGAACAAAAGAAAAGCATAGCCTGGGAAAGTCGTCTCTTGACTTTTTCTAAAGTATTCGCCCTCTCCCTTCACGAGAAGGGGTGTTACTATTCATATATTCAGCCAAGAATGATTTGATGGAAGGGATAATCTCATATATCCTTACCTAAGATTCGCGGAACATGCTTGTCCGAGTAATTAGGAGCGAATCTATATATTAAAAGCACGTGTTATCACTTCACATGATGAAAGATACGACCGTTCCAACTAAGCTAGACAATATATTTAATCTATCGGCCCGGGGGTACTGATCCATAGTCTATAGCGTTGCGGTTTGAGCACAAGAAACCTCACCAACGATTGATCGTCTACTCCAACGAACAATTTGAGTAAATTATGCTTATTCGTCATCCAATCGACTCCTATGCGCTAACGATAAAACTCATTTATAATGAACATTCATGTTTATCCATTATGCGTAACTCACACGCAAAACTTTGAAATTTTATTTTAATCGAACCTCACAGGTCATAATTCACATAACTCCAAATTTACGGCCTACTTTCGAAAAGTACTCCGATTAAACGAATAAAGGACTTGAATTCTTACGGGGCGCTATGAAAGGACGTTAATTTGACTCGTCGGGATATCCGAAGTGTGTATGCTCGAAAATTCCCTTCTCTGCTTTCTCTTCCTCTCTTCTTCTTTTCTCACTATCTGATGTGATCTTGTTAATGATAATTAAGAGTTGATGTCTTTTGTCAACATTTGTTTATCTTTTTTACCAACACCTTCAATTTACCAAAATTACCAACTTTTATTTAGTCGAGTGACTTACCAACTTTTGTCTCGATAAAACAACCCAATAAAGAAATTGGTAAATTTAGATCGAAAAATTACAAAAAAAAATTCTAAACCTATTACATTCGAGTAAATCCAGTCCTCGCCTTCATCTCTTTTGCACCTCTCCTCCAATTCTGGGCAACCGAAGATGTTCAGATGAGTCAGGGATGCAAGCCTTCGCATTCCTTCAGGTAATGATGTCAACGAGGGGCAGTCGAAGATTGTAAGCTGTTGAAGTGATTGAAGGCCCTCCATCTGCTCCGGTAATGCCTTCAAATTGAAGCAATCGAAAATTTGGAGACCCGGAGAGATTCTAGTTTGGGAAGGCGATAGACGCTGACGGAGTGGAGACTATGAAGTCGATTGCAGCAGTGCTTAAAAAATTAGTCAACGGAAAATGTTCGGCATTGTTAGTAATAATAATGTATTCTTAAATATTTTCTCTGCCGATGAAAAGAAACATTTGCTTGTTTTCAAGGAAAATTTTCCAAATCGTTATAGAAAAATGAAAAAGAGAAAAGGAAAGGAAAGCTTGCAAGAAAAGATACGGCATTCGCAGGGGTCGAGCGACCCTTGCAACGAGGCCTGAGGTTGCGCTACCCCAGGCGGCCGATGCCAAATCTGGCTCACCGGAGGCCTTAGCCCTATGGTTTGATTTTTCTTTTTTTCTTTTTCAAATAAAAAAGGAGTAATGTAGCAAAGAAGATGAGAGGCAAAATCGAAATTTGAAAAAATTGGTGAGGGTAGTTTTGGAAGAAAAAATCCTAGGCCGGCATTTGGCCAAGTTCAATGTTTGTCCCTACCAGCATTGAGCTTTCAGCCTTCTCAAGCTAGCTTTCATCCCAATATCCCTTGGGAATGGTTGCCAAACCCCCCATATTTTCCTCAAGTGACTTTGGGGTCCCAATGGGGTTTTGGGAAAGCTAAACCAAACGCACTAATGGTTTGTGTTTCTTCTTACTCGGTGTTTCAAACCCTTAACTGCTCCCTGTTCCTCCACATTGGTTGGTTGGCAATACTCCCCCCAATTCAGACAGCAGATCAAATCCATAAAGAGAAAACTCACCAACTTCTTAGATGTCACCTTGCGTTTACTTGTTTTATATTTCGAGGCATGTCCCTTTCTAGGGGAACGGAGGAATAAGTCTATATATATGTAAGCACAAACTCAAGAGCAATTCACCAACGGCCTACGATAAACACCCTAAAAGAATAAGAGTTTTAGCAAGAGTTCTTGTTGCTCTCATAGAGGAGAGAGTGATGGAGATTGCAGTTGAAATAACCTCCAGAGAGACCGTCAAACCGTCTTCTCCGACCCCGGACTACCTCCGTCACTACCGACTCTCATTCCTCGACCAAATCTCCCTGCCGGTCTCTATGCCCTTTGTCTTCTTCTACACCCCCACAAAATGAAGGTGATCAATTCAACATAGATGCCATCTCCAGCAAGCTCAAAGCTTCCTTATCTTGCATCCTCACGCATTTCTACCCTTTGGCGGGCCGCCTCAAAGGCAACGTCTCCGTCGAATGTGACGACGAGGGAGTGCCCTACTCCGAAGCCATCGCCAAGTGCCAAGTTTCCGACGTTACTGAGAATCCAGACACGACAGAGCTAAGGAAGTTGGTTCCTTTCGTTCTTGATGCAGTCGGCAAAACAACCCTAGGTGTCCAATTTAATAGATTCAATTGCGGCGGAATGCCGTAGGAATATGCATGTCACACAAGATATCGGATGGGCTATCTGTGCTCACGTTCATCAAAATGTGGGCCGCTGTTTGTCGCGGAGAAGAGATCGTAACGCCTCCTCAATTCGCCTCAGTCGAGCTGTTCCCGCTGAAGAACATATCAAAGTTCGAACCGAGTGCAGGGATTACCAGAGACAACATAGTTTGCAAGAGGTTCATTTTCAAAACCGATAAGATGGAGCCACTAAGAGCTAGGTACTCCAAAGAAATGGACCCGAACCAAAATCGACCCCCTTCGCGCGTCGAGGCTTTATCGACCTTCATCTGGAGCCGCTCCGCTTCGTCTACTAGGCTTCATTCCGAACCTAGCAAGAGATGCTTCATCTTTCAGGCGGTTAACTTGCGGACCAAGTTCGACCCTCCGTTGCCGCAACATTCCTTCGGGAACTTGTCCCGGGTGGCGGCGACTATCTTGCCCATGGACTCAGGGGAGGAGTGCTACGGGCTCGTGGCTAAAATGAGGGAGGCGCTAAGTGGAATCGACAAGGGCTTCTTCGTGAAGAAGGTTCGCGACGGGGACGAGCACTTGGACTTCATGAGGCGGATTGCCGAGGTATACCTTAAAGGACAGCTATTGGCCATGAGCTTCCCCATCTTGCGCCACTTCCCGATGTACGTGTCCGATTTCGGCTGGGGCAACCCGACATGGGTCGGGGCACCAGCCCTAACTTACCAGAACCATGTGGTCTTTATGGACACCAAGTCAGGTGATGGGGTGGAGGCATATATAAGCTTGAGTGTTGAAGACATGGCTGCTTTGGAAAGTGACGAGGAGTTCATGGAATTTGCGACTTCTCCAGGGGAAAAACACACTTTCGAGTGTGTTAAAATTATGTCTCGAATTTGATCCCATGCGTGTACGAGGCTCAACCCAATTGGAGAATTTCACTTTGCTAAACCGAATCTGTCGAGAAGGAAATCCCAAAACGGATTAGAACTCTCAATGATCATATCATTCAAGTATGTGGCGTCTCAGTCCGCCACCTGCTTACTAACCACGCTTTTAATCTTTTATTATACGATGGCGCATGCGAAAAACTAAGTAAAATAATCAAGACGGCCATACAAGTACAAGTGCATATGGAACACAAACGGCAGGCGCGCCTAATAGGATATGGCCTTAATAGGTTTCACTAACCTGAAAATTCACATCGATTACAAACGACAGACTCACAAAATACTGAATTCATGTATATATGCATATATCTTTTAGCCAGTTCTTTACAAAAGTTCAAAATATTCTGGGAGAACCACAAGATACAATAACTATTCTCGGCCTATCAGCACTCTCGGCGGGCTCCCTCTTCATCACCAATATCCATGGCTATTCCTAGCTGCCGGCATCACTGGCTAACTAAGCTAATCTGAAAAATGGTTAATCAACGAGAGTGAGCTCAAGGCTTCGCGAATGAACGTCTAACCCAATAGAATGTAAGCATTGAAATCAGAACATAGCATCAACAATTCATGCCATCAATAATTCTCAACTTTCGTGCACATGAGAGGTAATGAATGAATGAGATTCTTTCGAATTCTCATATGCAACGCCGGCTCACAAAGAGACCGTCCTCGTGGATAACATTTCCACGGCATCTCTTTGCCAAGAGGCATTCCAGTTCGCACGAAGCGCATGAGCAATCCCCGAAAAAATCATAGGCATCCCGAATTCCATACCGGCTACATGGGTCATCGTCGGCGGCAGCAGCACGACGAGATAATTGCTCATGATGAAATGCCATGATGTGCACACACAATGCAATCTTACCTTCGTCGGCACCTTCTTCAGTGGTTCTTTCAGAAATTCAATATAGTAATCATGCATAACAGGCGAGGTTTCAAGAATGCAATTATATTTTCAACTATTGATGTATGATTCTAACGTCAATCCAAACAAACTATAAAAGTTAGAAATCCACTCGCCTTTGATCTTTGGACGGAACGACGACAACGGATTGGCTCGGGGCGTCTAGCAGTAGGATGAGGGCGTAACGGCAAAGGGCGTGGATGGCGGCAAAGTGAGGGTAAAGGGTCAAGAGGTGGTTTGATCCGACGATCGATGACGAAATAAACTAACGTCAGGTTCTATTTATAGGAAAAGAAGACGGTGGTTAGTCAGCATCCGGGCGACCACGTGCCGACACGTGTCCGTGACACGTGGCACCGCCTTTGCCACATTCCAACACATGGTTTGCCACGTGTCAGTCCTCTCACAACGTGTCACCCTAGCGGTGACACGTGTCCCTCACGTTGCCACGTGCTGATACGTGGCCTTCCACGTGTCTCCGTGTCCTCATCCGATCCGAATTTCGCACATATTTGACCCGATAAGACTAATTTTAAACACATAAAGTGTCCCTAAAAATATTATCGAGTTCCGATATAATCCCTCAAAACCTATCCAATAATCCGAACTAGTTAAATACTAATCCACTCTTAAGCAAGTGAAGGTTCGGGTCATTACAATCCTCCCCACCTCAGGAAATTTCATCCCTGAAATTTCGACCTTGCTTTCTCCTTACCAAGAGGTGAGACCCCTAGGGTCTGCATCTTATTGAACCATGTGGCCTACTACGCTTTTCACTGCTTACGCTGACCTCAATTGCCACATCTCGCAATCTTAACCTATATACAGGGTCACCATTGGCCTTAATAGTCTCTCATCTATCTGGCAACACCACCGTGCCATTTACTCACATATCCTTAATTCACCTCTCAAATATCATTCTCATGACTCGCCAATCCAAATGGTGTCAATAATGGACTCACTAATGTCCAATATATCCAGGCAAATCGTCCATCACTACTCAGGACGTAATACACCTCTGCCAATTACGATGCCAGTTTCATATGCCAAGCCTGTGGTTTCGTCGTTCCGTCCGTTTTAAGATCTAAGGCGAGTGGATTTCTAACTTTTATAGTTTGTTTGGATTTACGTTAGAATCATACGTCAA
This sequence comes from Lenwebbia sp. NSW1173648, assembly GCA_029784005.1. Classification (NCBI taxonomy): domain Eukaryota; kingdom Viridiplantae; phylum Streptophyta; class Magnoliopsida; order Myrtales; family Myrtaceae; genus Lenwebbia; species Lenwebbia sp. NSW1173648. Next base: position 9,320,740 of record JARCGZ010000011.1, read on the forward strand.
TAGTTGAAAATATAATTGCATTTTTGAAACCTCACCTATTATGCATGATTACTATATTGAATTTCTAAAAGAACCACCGGAAAAAAAAAAGTCGAGTTGCATTGGTTTCAATGTTGAAAAGTTTTCCTTAGTTTAAACTCGAATAGACTTGAAACTGCATAAACATGGCATTGCATCTCAGGTACTAGAATGAAAGTATGATGAGAGGATTGAGATGCTATTGGTAAGAAATGCCTGAAATGCCTGGTGGTGAGTTGATGAAAGTCTGTTAAATGCCTCCGCAGTAAGTCGGAGAGGATACTACTAATACCTCCGCAGTGAGTCGGAGAGAACGTTTTTATTGTGTGTGTGTGTGTGTGTGTGTGTGTGTTCAAGATTCACTTATGCCGTTGAGAAGTTGTTGTTTTATCTTAGAGATTCGAGTAATCTAGATTATTTGTTATTGGCTCTCCTCGTGGAGAAGGTATCAACAATCGAACAGAACCACGTAAATTTCTGGTGTTATTATCATTCCTCGTTTGTTCCTTTGCTGATTTCGCGTTGATTTAATTGTAGGAAGCTGTCATTTTTCGCGTTCGGAGTGAATGACGTAGAGATTATATGCTTATTTGGGATTGGCCTCCATTAGTGCTAGCTAGTGTAAGAGATGACTATAGAATCTTAGGTTTGTGACGACATACCATGGCTTATTATGACACGAATGATTGTGATGTTACAGATTACTCAATCGAACAAATATATAAGCACGTTTAATCATTTGAAAAGGAGTGAAGGTGGGTGACCAGCAAGTTTATATGTGGAAGAGTTTTCGAATTGTGATAAAAAAAAAAAATCACGCATAAGAATGAAAGATCATGAAATATTTAAATATTAAATCACGCCTTCATCTAACAGCTTAAGTTTTTAGAACGGTTGGCAGTGGTCCCACAAAATCTCAGATGATATCAAAGCACATGGTCCTTTATTCAACTCTTTCGAGACCCCTATTTGCCTTCCCAATTAAATATTTTCATGTCTAGCACTAGGCAAAAAAAAAAAAAAAAATCAAACTAAGCATGAGAGGGAGTAATAGAATATCTAAGTATTAAACCCTGTATTTATCTAAGAGTTTAAGCTTTTAGAATAATTGGTAGTGGTCCCAAAAAATCTCAAAAAAGAAGCGCGAAGAAAGTCCCAAGGCTGAACCGGTAGATTACTTATGAACATTACTCCAATTACTCTACGGCAGGGAGCACAAATTGCCCTAGAAGGAGATCATGTTTAATCCGCCGAGCGGCGTTGGCCAGTATAGTTTGAACACCGGTCGGTCATCCAAATCCTACTGAACAAGGTAAACTGAAGGAAGAAACCCTATAGCATACCTGGCTCTGGCCGACGGAGAATCTAGGCGAGCCCGAAAGTGGCATGCATGATCGTGAGCTTTGAACCATATGAGTCTGCTGTCATTGTGGTCCACATAGATGTCGTCGGGGACTTTCCCGGCAAGCAGTGATGGAATAGGTTAGAGTTTAGACATATAGGGAAGTCTCCGGCCAACGAGGAAGAACTCCCATGTTGATTCCAGCGTCATCGATGGTTTGGACGAGAGAATCAAACGCGACCGAGCGAATCGAGCTGACAAGGTAGAGTTTGTGGTTTTTGAGGTGGTGGCCTGGATTTTGCGAAGAAGGCTTAACGGCTTCTGCAAAAGCAACATTCCATGTCCATTTCTAGCTATTTCAAGCTTTTCGCCCACTTATATAAGAGCCGGTAAATTTATCGCGTAATCGAAAGATATAAATATAAGCCGGTAAAAGATAATGAAGGCTGGTGACTAAAAGAAGAAGAAATTTAGTTCGTAAATCAAGACTATTTGGTAACTTAATCGGAGAAAAGCTGATGAGTCACACCAGTTAAGATTTTACTAAGAAATGATAGTTAAAAGCTTGCAAAAGACACAAAAAGTTGACAAATTAAAGAAAGAAACGTTGGTAAGCAACTCAAATGGGGATTGAACTCAATTAGAGAAAATGCAATAAGTAAAAGTAATTTAGGTCGATAATCTCTAAAATGAGTTAGCGAAGGCGAATAGTTGCTAAACCAAGACAAGTAAAGGTTGATACTCGGGAAATTGTCCAAAAAGTCATAGAACTTGTGTTGTACAACAACCAATTCAGTCAGAAACCTTTCAATTATGCCAATTTAGTTCTAAAATTTTTAACAATTTGCCAATTCAGTCCTAAACCTTTTAAAAGATTTAAGAATAAATTGGCACAATTGAAAAGTTTAGGACTGAATTGGCAAATTGTCAAAAGGTTTAGGACTAAATTGGCACAATTAAAAGTCTTAGGATTGAATTAATTGTTGTACAACAAAAGGTCTAGGACTTTTTGGACAATTATCCCGATTAATACTCAATTAGAAAAGTTGTCAAATTACAAAAAATAAAAATAATTAACGATTGGTGAGTAACTTGAAAGAGAGCTCGGTGGAAATAAACAAAGGTGAGTTGTCGGGGAAATTACCAAAAAAATCATAAACCTATTGTAATTATGCCCTAGGAAGCACCGACACTCTTCGGCGATCTCCGTATCGTGTCCGACACTCTCCGGCATGCGACCGACACGTGGTCAGTGCTCTAGACAAATCAGCGACCCAATAGTCCAGCATCTCGACATGCCATTTCGACACGCACGGGGTCAATTTTAAACATTTTCATTAAATTAGGAGTTAAAATGTAGATTTATCAAAAAATATATATACGTAAGTCATATACCCAGCCACCGCAACATTAATATATCCAGCCAGTCCAAAAAAACCTAATCGTGAATCCCTAACAGAATAAGAATAAGAAAAAACTCACAGCTAATATTTTTATAAGTACATGATAAATACAACGTGTCGAAATTCTCTATTTTTGAGAAATGACGTGTCGGCATATCGTGTCGTGTCATGTTGCGTGTCGATGTCAGTGCTACTGAGATTGTGCCAATTTAGTACTAAACTTTTTTTTTCAGTTGAGTCCTAAACCTTTTGTAATTGTGCCAATTCAATCCACTTTACCGGCCGACGCTGACGTGGATAATTTTTAATAATTTTTTAAATTTTTTTTCTTTTGTTTTTTGTTTTTTTCCTTATTTTTTTATGTTTCTTTTTTTTCCTAATTACTGCTACTATGGCCAGCGAGCTCCGGTGTGGGTCGCCAGAGCTGGCCAGCCATTGGGCTAGGGCCTCGAAGCCCTCGTCGGTCGACGGCGAGGGCTTTGCGACCCCCGACCGGCCTCGCCCAGGCTAGGCGAGGCCATGGCTGCCGAGGGCGAGGGCAGCCTCGCCATGGCCTCACCGGCCGCGTGCAAAGGCACCCTTTGAAAAGGAACATCGGCTCGAACAATTCCGTCTCCATCTACCAAAATAACTCGAAATGTTTCAAAAAAAAGTAGGCATACGGTGTACAAAAAGTTCACGCCCATCTTTATCTCGAAAGATAGGATGTCTTAATCACCCAGTAGCTACTCCATCCCCGTTGTCCATTGAGCCCGCTCTAAATAATCCCTCCTTTGCCGGATTATTATGGATATAATCATAAAAAAACTCATTTTTCAGGAATTTTAGACCAATCTTCTACCGCCTTCGCGCGCGGCCAGTGAGGCCACCTTGCCTCGCAAAACCCAGATCAGGGCCATGGTGAGGCGGCTGACGAGGGGGCCTCGCCCGCGGCCGGCGAGGGTTTCGAGGCCCTTGCCCAATGGCCGGCGAACTCCGGCGACCCTTGCCGGAGCTCGCCGGCCTAATAGGAAAATAAGGAAAAAAAAATAGAAGTAGAAAAATAAAAAATATATATTATTAAAAATTATCCACGTCAGCGCCGGCCGACAAAGTAGACTGAATTTTAGGACTCAACTGGCAAAAAAAAAAAAAGTTTAGGACTGAATTGGCACAATTACAATAGGTTTAGAACTTTTTTGATAATTCTCCCGTGGGTCGTCTCTTCTATCCGATGCATCGTCTTCAATCTAAACGCTGGTGAGTAACTTAAAGGAATTTTCTTCTAAGAATCTAGCCACATCCTCAGCTCCGCACTAGGCCAACATGGCAACAACTCATTCTTCTGCAAACCAAGCCCATGCCCCCCACTTCAGAGCTGTAGCAGCATTTCTGAACTCTAAGTTAAGATGACTATGAAGGAAGAGACCACTCGGATCTTCTCCTGCTTAGCGATGACCTTGTTCGATCTTAAATGCCCCAATTCGGCATTACCTTGTCCATTACCATAAGTTCAAAAGGAGCATTTGAGTACTGTGCCTGATAAACGAACATCGACTCATTTCACCTTAGATGTTAAGAGATTCTTTCACATAATATGACTGACCTTTCAATGAAGCAACCCTAATGCGCTTGGAGCCTTGGAACTCACATGACCCTCGTATAAAAACTTGCAGTAATCTGAGAAACCAGAGGGACCGCTGGCCGAGGCAATTCCCCAAAGAAATTATAAAACTACCAAGCGCAACCTCTAGTATACACTAGAGAAACGGAACATGTTCACAATGTTTTTCTTGGCACTGGTCCAGGAGCACGGCAGACTTGTCGTGGCCAGGATTTTATTTCGTCCCCTGCCTCCGAATACAACTTTCTAATACAAACAGAAGTCACGCATGAAAATGGACCTGAGTAACTTTTAAACTATTCCATAAAACTTGGGTTTCACATCTCGCATATAGGTGACCGCTGACCAAGAAAGTTTCCAAGGAGAAGGATCAACCTGTGTCGCGTTTAATCTCACAAGACAAACCTCTCTGCACTTAAAACAATCAGAAAAATTGGAGGATCTCTCAAACTCCGGAAGCCCAGAGAAAAGTGAATATCAAGAAATGTCCCGACTGAGAAAAGGAGAAAATTTCAAAAAAATCCCTTCAAAGGGAGAATGATCCCTATAATACACGCCTGGTGAGTGAGAGAGAGAGAGAGAGGATTTCAAAATGTAAAAAAAAAAGCATGTCAAGAAACTATCCATCACATCTCGTATCAAAAACTCTTCACATATCAGAATCTATACAACCCGAAGTCATTCCAACAGAGAATTTAATTCTAGGAGGGAAAAAAAAAGAATACTATCATACATCGACTTCCATAATGGAGAAGTTAAATAGCAGTTTCTCATATATGACACAATTCATCAGGCATTCCCCGCTTCACCCCCTCACAGGTTTACTCTTGGCAACTACCTCTCATTTCTCCATCTTGAATGGTGACCAATTCTTCTAATAAATTCTGACGTGTGGCTCACTCATTTCATCTCTCCAACATTCTTGACCATCAGGGCACGCCTTCTACTGAAGGCCCAAAAGACAATACAACAATCCCCGACAGCAGTCTCTAAGCACATTGACCATATTATGGTGCCCACAGATCCAAAAGAAATTGGAACTTTTGACCACATACCCATTTCATATTACTGGTTTGAAGAAAATTGGCTGGGTAAAACACAAGGCACAAGTACTGCTTCGTTAGGCGCAGCTTTTGTTGCAGCAATGTCTTCCATCTGTTTCCATGTCGCTTCATGTTTCTTCTTCATATCCTCAGCTTTTTCTTCATCCTCCTGGAACTTCTGCAAGCACTCCTCAAATAGCTCTGGATCAACATCAGAGAATATTTTCCGAACATTAAGGGTCAAGCTCTGGACAACCTGGTTCCAGTGATTACGACAATTTCTCTCCAGAGCAGGGAACACTATTGGCAGTAAAACGCTTCGATTTTGTCTTATTAAGTTCTCAATATGATCATTGTTCCACAAGTACAAAGCCCTTTCTGCCACCTGAAAGGAGCAACCGTTCACCTAAACTTGCCATAGTAGGGGAAATTACATGTATAAAGAACAAAAACCGTGAATTTAAACACACGATAATCATGCAGAAGGCACATCAAAGCACCCTAGACCCAAGAAAACCGATGAATTAAACTACTAAACAAATTGATTTAATTTGCTCGTGTATGTTCTCAGGAAAGAATGGTGCTCCATGCATGACCACGGTAGATACATCGGAGATGCTTTCTTGCATGGACTTAAACGAATCCCTATATCTAGGGTAGTGAGCACATTCATCCTTCTAGCAAATAAATTTGATTCTAAATGCATACTACACCCACACATCATCGACGCTTACATATCCAAGTCACCATTTCACAATGTTTATTCCCTGGAATAAAGATAAGAAAATGGATTTAATTGCAGACACCAACCTTAACATACCATCAGCCATAGATCAATTAACACCAGCCCATTTATAAGGTAAACAAAGGGCTATCCAAAGAAAACTCTTAGCTTCAAGTCCTTTGAGAAAATCGCCTTCAGGTAAAGATCCAGGACTGCAAGATTTTTGCAGCCTTACATACAAAGGAAACCATCCACGAGAAAAGGAGTATTTTTGTTCTCAAGGAGGCTCAATATTCTTACGAAATCTATATTTAGAGGAATGAACGAAGACACTATGGTAAGATTCGGGTACTTTAAGACACGTGATTTACTTTCATAAGTCTGGCTTCAGTTGTAACTGATGTAAAGTGAATGCTCAAAAGGTTCTTTCAACTAAGAATCCTGTGATTTTTTTGAAATCAGGGGAATAATGACAGCCCACCTACTTAAATGTTACAATTAAAGAATGCAACATTTAGTAACAAAGATTTTGGTCATAAAGGGCCAGTTCCAGAGATACTCCCCAGTTTAAAAATTGTTCTGTAGCATGCTTACCTAGATATGTTCTCTGAAAAAATTTCAACATCTTGATCTTACCCTTCTAGGAAGGGGATTGCAGATCCACCACTGACACAGATAGTACCATCACCCCATCGTAATTCACTATCCCAGCGCTACAACTTCATCAAAGGGTTCCTAAATACTACCACAGTACTATCACGGAATCAGTGTCTAAATGCCACCAAATCCATCTCAGTGACTACTTAGGGAACTACTGATCCCACCACCTCAACTGGTCATCCATCGCACCAGTGATCACCATCCAGTACATTACACCAAATGCTTCCATCAATTTCAGTGCATTCAGCCTCTTAGGGGTGCATGTTTTTGCCATTGAATCAGATATTGGAACGATACCAGGGAGCTCAAATTGGAAGCGAAATCATAAGGAATATTGTAACGACCCCAATCTTGGAAATATCCTTAGTACCAATATTGATTCTTTTGCTTCACCTGATAAATATCTACAAGAAATCGTTTGAAAAAGACACAAGCCCATCAACAATGAAAAGGCTTGTGAAGGGAAGCCCAATCAGAAAGTTACTAGAAAAGCTTAGATCCGATCTTCACCAGTCCAATAATCAAATTTAAGTAATCGTAATTTCATCCAATTTATCACATCACTTTTCACTTTTCAGTTATTCTTCTAAAGAAGGAAGGAGAAACATTACTTCATAACTCATCATCCTCAATATCATGAATTCACCAGATAATGAGTGCAAAGAGAACTGATCAGACAATGAAAGTTAAAAAGATCACAAATTCATGTCACTACTACCACTAATTCTGATACATGTAAATATAGTGTAATTGCCTAAAGGAGTCATGAGCAGAACTTAGAAGGCAGTGCTATGGGCATGTCCAAACCAATATTGTGAAAAACCAAACATATCCTTGCTACTATTCGTCCCCCGAAAATCCCAAACACAATTTCATGATTCAGCTTCATTTTCTATTATACGATCTCGACATGCAGCAGTTTATCATCATAAACATGAGAGAGAGAGAGAGAGAGAGAGAGAGAGAGAGAATTGTTTTTGTGCTACCTGAAAGTGTGAACTGCTCAAGCATCGCGCAATTTGCCTGAAAAGGGGCACCATGCATCTCTGGAATTCAGGTGGCTGAGTTGCTTCCAGTATTTCTTCCAGTTCACTTAAAAACATGACCTCCTTTGAGCTATTTGTCACAGGCCAATACTTAAGCAGACCCCTAACTATAGTGTCCGAGAGTTTGCAGTCTTTCTCCACAAACTGCGTGATGCAATAAGACAATTGCTGATGGTACATTGGCAAGCATTTAGGTTTGTGCAAAGGAATAAGAGCCCTAACAAGGAATAGTTTGTGTTCTTCTTTCAATGGGAGAGCAAACCCATTGATTATGCTGCCCAAAACTTCTAAAAGTTCAGCAATCCCATTATGCTTCTCTGTTTCAAAGATGAAACGAAAGAAGATGTTGTTGATAGCTTTTCTGATGACCGGTCGATGTACCATAAACTTTCCATATATTCGATGCAGAATTGTTTTCAAATATTCTCTTTCTCTAGGATCCTCAGAATCAAAGAGATCTAGCAGCTTCAACACAAAAGAGTGATCAACATATCTCTTAGCCAACTTTGCATCTGTTTCAGGTGATGCAACAAACCTCAGCAAAAATTCATATACAATTTGCAAATGAGGCCATGCGGGGTCCATCAAGGGCTCTTCCTCTTCCAAGTCAAAAGCTTCAAATACCTTGTTCTCCCGAGGTTGAGGGGTGAACGGCCTAAACAAATTCACTGATACCATTTTTATGATCTCTTGCATTACAGTTTCAGTGAACTTTCCATTTGCAGAAGTGACGTAATCCACGAGCTCGAGCAGTGTTTGCCGTTTAATGTCCTTCTCTTTTAAATTCTTCGTGGGATCAGTAAAGTCAAACAAAACACAACACATGTTTAACTTTCTAATAAACAAATTCTGCTTCTCAGAGTTTGGTACGTCTCTAAAACCAGGCAACGCTTCATAAGAAGCAGGGGTCACATTATCATACTTTGAATTCACAAATTGGGCAGGCTTACGTCCATGACCATTTCCCAAATTTGAAGCAGAAGCAGGACCTGGAAGAGACGCATTGCTCGAGCTATCCAGTTTATGACTCGCAAGATCGCCACTCCTCGAACCCCCGCTAGACTTCATAGATGAGGCGACCGAGCCTCCATGGTCACGGCTTTCGGACTTGGACGGCTTCCGTGGAAGTCTACCCAGTATCTGCTTGATCATATCTCGAATGCAAAACACAGGGAAACCAAAATATCTCCAGGCGAGCAATGTCCAGAATCTAAGCCACTCTACTAAGAAGCGAGAACCTCGAGTTATCTATCAAGAATAGCTCCAGACGCATGAATCCTGTCAAACCAAGTGACAAGCAAACCTTAATGCACGGATTGATCTCCCACAAGCAGAGACACTTATGCAGGGAAAAAAATTGACAAGCAAACCACAGAAGCATGGCATCAATCAGAGTTTGCGTCAAAGAGACCTTACATTTTGCTGCATCAAAATGTCTGGAGTGTCGGAGAACCCTTCTTATCACTAAGAAGACCCCTCGCCAGCCTCTCTGCGACCCGAACCGCAAGGAACACCAAACCTAAATCAAGTCAAACTCCGAAATAGCCCCAAAATCTACGCGAACGACGAACCAGATGATTAATCTCGAAACCGATTTCTTCAAGCAGCAATTGCCCTCCGAATCGCCCCGATCAGTCGCGAAACCGAGCTTCAGCGAGTGGCGACGAGATCTGGTGCGATCTGGAAAACACGAAGCACGCAAGCCAGGCACGAATCAGCACGAAAAAATAAATAAATAAACCCCCGCATACTGTTATGGAAATCAACCGAGCAAGAGTTCGAGAAGCCAACTCGCCCGACCGAAAGCCAAAAGCGGGGAGGAGCAGAGCATCAATGGGGAAATCGGAGTAACTTCTCGGCACTTACGGGAGCTATTCCTGTGACTTCCTTCGGAGAGAAGAAGAAGAAGCAGCAGCAACAGCAGTAGCAGGAGGAAGGGACGGAGATGTTTCGGGTCTCACTCCTCGCTTTTGAAAGTTGAACCCGAGCGGAGAGCGAACCGAGCGACCGAAACAGCGAGAGCCTCTTTTAACGACAATGATAAAATCAGAGACAGAGTCAAAAAGGAAGTGGCAACTTCCGAGAGTCCGACGAGCGACCGAGCGAGCGAGAGAGAGAGAGTGCGCGCGCGTGTGTTAATTCTCTAATCCATATAATTAACTCATAATTGATATTTAATTTATGGTGTTAAGATTTTTATGATGCATAGCATAAGTCTGGCCTATGCATTAGGTTCGAATTACTTTGGACGCAAATTTGCGCCTTTCCACCCCGTTCGTTTTGCGACAAACGAATGATTCGAAAAATATTTTTTCTAAGATTATTGCTCGTATCGGGATACAAAAATGAACAAATGAAAAAGAATTTCATTGTCCAGAAAAATATCGAGACATAAATTATTGTCGATAATTATTTCAACCGATACAAGCGATTATATTTAGGAAAATACTTTTTCAAATTATAAACGGAGCATTTGACTATAAACTTACGAGAAGTGTATCGAACAGGAGACAATTGACCACTGCTTTCGAAGTACATGGAACTACATAGGAAACATAGAAACCGTGGGGGCAATAATGGAAACCTTTTTCACCGTCGGTTCGTGTTTGAATTGAAATGAAGATTTGTGGCCCCTTTGGTGGGTGTGCTTTATCAAGATGAATAAGGGCACGACATTTGCCCACGTTAGACGGATTTCAACAATTTCAGCTATGGCCTCCACCACCATTATGGAATTGCGATCACGGGCTACATATAAGTGAAAGGTACTTCCATGTTTACGAAACCTGTAGGTAAACTAACTTATCTTAATCATCACAAGTTTGAAATTAATCGGCTCGTGAATTGACCACTCCCCGTCGAAAATGCCCCCAATTCTCTCGAGAACTCGCAAATTCCTTTTTGTTAAGAGCGAACCTTAATTAATGTCCTAAAGCACCATCCTTGATTTCTGATTCCTTCCTTAAAAAGCCTAAGCTTGAGTATCCCACCATGTTATGGCATATGCAATCATTAAGTGATCTTAATGCATTGATTTGCTGCTAACCGATCGTAGCAGAAATGAGTGATTCAAAAACCTACCCAACCATTGATCCTGCCTTGGTCCATCCCCACATCAACTCGACACGAGGTAACCTCCTAGATCAGGCAACGGCAAACTGACTCGTGCGTCCTGACAAGCACAAGAAACGTGGATGGTCAAGTACTGATTGTTCATTCGTGACGAATTATTGGTTTTCATTCAATTTTTTCTGACAAGAAAGAAGAAAACCGGAATTTTCAAAGTTCCCATCAAGCTAGACTAGCAAGACAGGCTTCAGAATTGAAACCCGGAATTGTTCTGCCACATGCAAGGAACCACATGCGTCGGTAATCAGGTGGTCCCGCTTTGTAATAAAAGCTGTTGACATTGAGATGAGTAGGAGGGGCAGATATTTGGCAGAAACCCACTTTCCCTTTTGGAATGCATACTATCATCGTGAGATATGCTGGGGAAAACTATAGAAGCAGGCTTATCACAGGACAATAGAAACCGTTTTTGCCTGAGCTCAGGAGCAGAAAAGGCATTGCTTCTGGATTCTGATAACTGAACCGCAGGATGTACATCGATCTAGAAAAAGACATCCCAGCTCTCTCATCATGACAATCAATCCTGTTTGGTACCGATCTGATAAATGACTAAATCCTCGCGATTCATGGAAAAACGGAGGCAACAAGAACGTCTTTGACGACCGTAACGTCAAAACAAAGCTGTAACTCCTATAGAGAATTGGATAAGCATTGCAGAAAGACCTTTCATTCGGGAACAGAGTCGGATGCCATGAGAAAGGCATCTCCGTTAACGAGCGGAATGGAGCAAATGACTAGTGTGAAATTGAATTAATTCAAGACTAGGGCACGTGACCTCTTCCTTTTAGGTTTTTTTATGGCGTTCGCAAGGAAAAAATTCAGCATCGATTTAAGGTCTTTAAACCACTTGAAACTATGAGGGAACCCAAAAGGCAAATTATGTGCATTCTTCAAGTAGAAGAGCGAAAGGAGAGATGCATCTGCTTCGTCACAAACCATGTTCTGCTCTGACATCGACAAAAGCCTGAATGGAGGGTTCTCTTCCGACAAAATCAGAGATAACTTCAATAGGATCCTTCGCTCCTCCAGGAGCTAATACCTGAAAAGAAAATTATGAGATGATTTAACCGTGGAACAGAAAAGAAAAACTACTTCAGAGTACTCCATAAGCACTGAGTTAATCATATCGACATGCTCATTCAAATTTCAAGGAACCAAGTGTCGCTCCCAGGTGGAATGAGATACCAAAAACAGACTCCACTTGATTGAAAGCACGTACAATATATATCTAGATGCCAGAGAAAAGTACACATAAGGCAAAAGGAACCTCTACTTTGAGAAATCATTAGTGAGCAATGTTCTCTTCTGAGAGAATATACTCAGATAATCTAATTGAAAATCACAAACAAATGTTTCATCTGCTGCTTTCCAACATGACCTACTTATGTTATAGATAGATTGTTTTACCTTATTCCTAAACACCATTCCCATATTTTGATTGAAAATATCATCCCTGAACTTCGAGAGAAAAATATCGGTGGCAAATACCTGTCAATTATAGTGTCAGCATCAATACTGAGGAGGAAAAGGCCATTATAGATCAACAATCTTTGGAGCATTTTTAGGTCATTATGATGCTCAGGTTGAATGCATGTGTAAGTAGCTGGGAAAATGAAGAGCTGGTAGAGAAGATAATGGATATCTTATCAGAAGAAGAAATTCCATCAATCTTCTTCAGACATCAAAACTAATGCCAACCTCACTCCAGATTCTGCTGTAACAAGCTGCTTCATAACCAATTGCACAGCGTGGAAAACAGGTTGCTGGATTGGTTCCTTCCAAAATCGGTAATCCCAGCATCACCTAAAATAGTAAAGAAAACTATTAACACCAATATCTTTAGACACCTCTCCACAACTACATCCACGATTCAGCTTAGCTACCTTTGGATGGAGATGCTTATATAGCTCGACAATATCGATGTCATCAGCAGAATGTATAATCTGATCGAAAAGGCCTGACATGCAAACAAGCGTGAGAAAGAAATGTTACTCACGCAATTGATATTGGATATCATGATTATCCCTGCGAAAGCATTCACATGATTCCAATTGAATATCTTCTTTCCCTGTTCTATAGAGGCGTCGTACATTTCAATGTAATGAAGGTGACCCAGATTCAAACATGGAGCAGCAGGCAGATAAGGCAAACTCAAAAATTATTTTTGCAAATGTTTTTGGGAGAACAAAGACCCAAGGAGGCTAGTAGAGCCAATTGGAAGAGGGAAGGAAACATTTCTGGACACAATTTCCGTTAGCCAATAGTAAGCCAAAGAATTTTCTTTTTATACTGTCTACTGATACTAAAAATTTCAATAGTCCAAAAGCAATATTCAATCAAAATCTTCTATACAGCTATCGAGCATCATCCTGCCCAGAATCCACTGGAGCAAGAAAACCAATACTACCTTAAGTGATCTTAGTAATCCTCAGCGTTCACGTTTCTTTCTATTGAATATGTATGAGTAATATGGCAAGCCAGCAAACAGTTGCATCTGACAGGTCTGAATTCTACATTAAAAGTATGAGGAACAGAATACTCACTATAAAGAACTTCTTGCTTCAATTTTAGTGCTGAAAAACTGTATCGCCATCTTTTTAGTGATCGGCACATTTCGTCGTTGACTGGCTTTGTCAAATCCTTCAAATAAGAAGAGTAAAATACATAACATTTACACTTTGCATCAAATGGATCTGAAGATGTCTCTGCAAAAATGTGACTAACTCACCTGATGGAAGCCAGATATCAACTCTAAGCAGAGGCTTTCATAACACCTGAAAGGTCTTGAAATGTTAGAAGCCGGAGTCATCCAAACATGGGACAGCATCATTCCTAACTTACCAATTTTCAAACACTTGAGAAGGGATCTCCTCAAAATCCGGACTAACACGCAGCCCCGAGAATCTGGCAAATGATGCCCTGTTGCAGATATGCTGCATCTGGAAACCAAATGCCACCCAAATGCCACAAAAGAGAATTAAATCCAGCCTTACCACTATTCCATCAGCAAAATCAATTTCTTAAATTATGACATCTATAGGGAAGAAATAAAGTTTAAAAGAAAGGAATGAAAGAAAGATCAGTAGCTTTACAATTCACTTCGTTCTTACATATGGAAGTACTTCTGGTTTAAAGCGTTTGCATCGTTTGATATTCACCAAAAAGGAAAAAGACTAGTTGAGTTAGAAATGGAAGCTTGACAACGATTTCCCACTGCTCCCCACAATGTCCTCGGCACGCTCTTAGAAGTCAACATTATTATGCGCTACATTGCGATATATAGAAGAAGATGAAGACATGGACCCCTAGAGTGAAATGCTATTGGGTTAACTAAATCTAGAGCGCATGCAAGTGATACATTAGTAAATTACCAAACAGAGGTATCTCCGATGCTTCAACATACCACATGTCCAAACTCATGGAAAAAGTTGACCACTTCAGAGAATCGTAGAAGACCAGGATGAGCGCCGATATCCTTTGGGAATTGAGTTACCAGCAATGCCACTGGTATCTAGCACAACAAAAGCCAGATCATGTAAATTACTTCGGCAGGAAGGCAACTTTTGGGCTGTTGACAGTAAAAAGATCACCGAAATGAAACAAACATGGGAATTATTTCATTTATCAACATATTAATGAGTGAAACCAAGCAGATGTTCGTAATTTGTTATAAATTATATACTCTTTAGATGTTTTTCTAAAATCCTAATGAGCAAGACAACACTTCCGAGGAAGCTCCAAATGCTACACAAAGTCCTTGGAGAAGGCAGGCATCACACTGCACTAAGAGCAGAATAAATGATGCATGCAAAGATCAAATGACCTGCTTCGAGCATTATTCAAGTGCTTATCCTAGGGATTCGGTGCTCTGAAAGCTAAAGACAGAAGGACAATATCTCAATGAAAAAGGGTCAGCCAGAGTTCACATGATATGTCATTTGTACAAACCAGATAACATGCCATATGACTTCAAACCCATAAATCTAACCTGAATCAGAACTTCCAATCAAGCAAAAAGCTGAGAGAACTTCATTTGATGGCCATGCTTGGAGATCAAAAATATGTTTAAGGCATAATTTTTGTGGAACTAAGGCAAAAAACGATTTTCCACCAAGTATAAAGTACGACATACTACCTCAAATAAAAGCATGCTCCAGAAAAGAAAAGATATTTGAAATGGCAAAGAGGAGTCTTGTCATGGGTAAAGCACCTGGGCAACATTATTAAAAGATAACGATCTGTTCTGAAGAGCAACCACACATGTGTAACCGTACTTTCCTTCTCTGCAAAGAAATTCAAAATTCAAGTAAACAAAGAATTAACAGTAACCTAAAGCTTATAGATCAAACACAAACCTTTTATACATATCAAGGTAGAAATACCCCAGGAGATCACCGGAACTTAAGTCAATAACTGAAAATAATCGAACATCACAATGCCAGACCTCAGGGTCCGCAATTTCTTCAAATCTCAAACCTGTCAAGCAAATGCATGGGTGTATAAATCCCACTGTATATAAGGACAAATAAAGGACGCAGAGCCAATCGAAGTTACCAAAAAGGTCTTGGAAAACTTTAAAGATGCCTGATAGAACTAATTTGACCGGAAAATATTGCTTAATGGCTCCAAAATCTAGATCAAAGTGCTGCTCTTGAAATGTCTTTATGTAATACAACAGATCCTCGATTCCAAAAGGGACATCTCCTTCCTCTTTTCTCTGAAACCAAAACAAAGCACCATAAGATACTACAATTAAAAAATATTACCGTCCACCCTAAATCAACAGAGCATCTTTGCACCTTCAAGTCCTTCAATACTGTCAGTTCCCTATCAGCCATGTTTGTCAAACTGGCAGAGATGTCCTCTAAGAACTCAAAAACCTGTTGCATAATCCATATAGCAAAAACATTATTAATAAAGATTTGAATGGAGAGCTGCAGTACTGAAATGTATGGTCATTCTACTTTAGAAATGCCACACATCCACCTTTGATAAATGTACAGACTCCACATACCAGTAAGAACAACGTCACATAGATATGTTCCATATGAATGGAATGCAAAAAATGATGATCACTACTCCCTATCCTCAAGATTTATCTCAAAAGCGTATGTAAGAAGGTCTAGTGGCAATGTTCAGCCAAACAAAGCAAAAATATGGGCATCTGGAACATCCTTTCACAAGTGGGTATATGTCTTTTAGCTCTTCCGTGGAGTGCAGGAAGCTACTCCATTTGCTATCAGAAAAAAATAGTCTGATCTACCAGAAAATCTACAGACAAGGATCCGGTGATGGCAGCAACACAAACTATGCATTTTAATGTGTGATCTCCAGCTATATAGTCATTCAAAGGCATCTACATAATGCCCTTGACTGCAGGGGATAATACTCGCCAAACAATAGATGAATGACAGACTGACATAATTTCACCATTTACGCACTAAAATCATAACCATTTTTGTACCAAAAAGTTACCAACATCTCGACCCTCTCCACAATTCTTAACAAAACTAATCAGCAAAAAGCAATTCAGCAGAGAAGAACAAATACAATAGCATGACGCCTTTTAAGTGACAACTTACACACACCTTTGATGGTTTTCTCGCCATTCTGCAGTCAAGAGCATATTCTGCATAATTTGAGTAGCCAAGTAATTTAGCTAATTTATGTCGAAGCTGGACCTGCATCACGAGGACATATATAGTCAACTTTATATGCCAAAAATCCCAACTGTAAGACCTCAATAATGCAGATTCGAGGAAAATTAAGACCTTTGTTAAAAACTCGTGCTAATTCCACAATGTGCAAGCTTGAATATATGATGTAAAAGGAATCCAGAATATGAAACTCACTAATTTACTAATGAGGAACTTCATTGAGGAAAAGTTAGGAGACTAAACAAAGTTTCCATGACTTGGTGCGCACTTTTCCAGCAATTATGCTGCAACGGTACTGAACTGTCCTACTGCCAGCTCTTGGCCTTGATGTTTCATTCTTGTATTGGAAATATATCCATTATAAGGAAACGGAGAGAGAGAGAGAGAGAGAGAGAGAGAATGTAATGAGAATCTATGGTTCCACAGTATATAAAGGAGAAACTTTGAATAGATCAACTCAGCTGATGAGAATATACAGATTGTACAATAGTTCTCAAAAGTATCAATAAGATAATGATAGCAATGTCAAGCCAACTCAGCACAAAGCATTTGTTCTCGTGCTTTTTGATGTCTTGTCCATGATAAAGCCTTCGGAATCCAATGGGAAAATTATGCAGCCAACGCCATCTCGATATACTGAGCTTATATGGATACAGTGAATGCTTAGAATAATCGTCAACAAAGTGGTGGGGATTGAAAAGGAATTCTCTCAATCCCAATGTCACGTTGAGTTATGATTGTTTGATGAATGCTGTAACCATTGTGCGCTGAATAAATAAATGTTTAGACTTTGAAAATATGCTTGTCAACAAATCGAGATGATTTTCTAAATCCAATATAAATATTTAATGCTGATGAAACAAAAACAGGGATGCAGGATGTACCAGATTTTCTAGAATAGACAGATTGATTTCCCCGCATCTCTTTCCATATGCTGTTGCTACTGTCCTCCTGGTTGCCCCCACCTTCACAATAAAATGTTAACTCTGTGAATAGATGGAACCATACGCGTAAGTTAGCAACTCCATCAGAGATCAACAAGTGGTTCACGTCGGTAAACAAAGAGGGATCCCCCAGAAGATAAACAAGACAGCTAAATGATGGGGCCAACTGCAGATGTTTAGACGCTAGTGCTTTTAGTTGTAACTGAGAAAATTATTAAATATCTGGAAGTTACGAGTGAAGAGTCATTTTGTTTAGGTCGTTTCACTGCATGGTACAGTTACCACTTACTAGTAGATATTTTCCAGATGCCAGTGCTTATTGGGCATGAGTGTTTTTTAGACACTCAATTGCAAAGATCTCAAGTCAGCTGTCTTATGCGTCGCCATGTATAAATTTTTAGAGTTTTCAGTTGATAACAAATAACAGGATCTCTGTTCTCCAGAAAATTTGTGTACTAGATAATTTGTCCACAGTGGAACAAACAATGCTCAGCTGCTACAAGTAAAAGATATGCTTGAGGAAGTGTAAGAAGAAGTGCATCTAACAAGCTTATTGTGGCAGCATCGATCAGCAAGAACAGTTCAAACTGCTATCATTTACCATCATGCAGACACCTTTTTAAACAGAAAACGCATGCATTTGTCAATTAATCACCACAAAGTTCGTGATGACATAAAAATTGTCAGAACTAACCCAGAACCAGCTGTCCTAACATTTCAAATTGAGTTTAAGGAGCCAATTGTGCTACATACATCATCTCTGCCGAATTAAATGAGTTGTTACTCATTGGAGTACTTCTAGTTAATTCTGTCTCTGACATTAGTAGACGTCAAAGGTCTCATCTAACAACAGAACAACATATGCTGCATAATCTGCATGATATTCTATGTCTCTTAGTCCAGAAAATGCCAGTCACG
Organism: Lenwebbia sp. NSW1173648; assembly: GCA_029784005.1. Taxonomy (NCBI): domain Eukaryota; kingdom Viridiplantae; phylum Streptophyta; class Magnoliopsida; order Myrtales; family Myrtaceae; genus Lenwebbia; species Lenwebbia sp. NSW1173648. The sequence goes on from JARCGZ010000011.1 coordinate 9,339,227, forward strand.
CCTCCATCTCAGCTATAATTGGCTCAAAGCTTCTTCAAAGAGCGTTATAATTCAGGTAAAGAGAATGTTCTTATCTGAAATTGACTCAGGTACCCAGAATGCCAGATTTCAAGCAAGGAAACTCTAAAATAGAGCAATGAAATGGTCAATGAATAACAGCATTCAGAAGAGATGCCAAATAAATTACTCTACAAATCCAGAAGATAATACCTTGCAGAGATCCAGCACTGCTGCAACATTTGGACTTCTAAGAGAAACCTTGTATTTATCATTCTGAACTTTGTCTAAATTCTACAGAGGAACATATCCAGCACAAACAAGAAGAAATAAGATGTGCGAAACAGAATGCGACCGAAATTCCAACCAACAGCAGCAGAAATAAAAACCAATATATCCCAGCTTGAAATTTTCGGTTGGGATGATGTTATATCATATATATGAGAAGCAAGGTCAAGGCAGTTACAAAAGTTCTAGTACACCTTTCATTAAAAAGGGGAAAAGCTTAACCCGTGTGCTATGATGAAGCCAAACAGCACCACCAAAATGGAATTTATGAAGCAACTGAAGCTTCAGTCTTTAAGACTCAGTGGTGGCCATCATTGTGATGTCTAATTGTTATAAGCCCGTTAGCAGGGCAAAGAACAACAATACTAACCTTAAGGAACTCAGGTGGCAATCCATGTAGCTCACTCTCACTGAAGAGAAGATAACTGCAATCATCATTAAGGTTTCGAATATATTGGCAGCTTAGTTCATCAATTTGAGATTTCAAGCGCTGCACTTCCTCTCTTTTAGCTGTAGCAAGATTCAATCCATTCCGCTCGAAGTCTCTTACCTGTCACTGATAGGAAAAACAATTAATATTTGGACGTAACAGTTAATACAGCTCAAATACGCTCTAAGAGGATTGTGCAACTTTTGAAGCATCAAATTGGGGAGATTTTAATGCAGGTGAACTACAGATGGTGGATATTTCCGTACCAGGAACTGTAGATAGCAAGACGCTTCAGGATTCATCCAATCTCCCCTCATCAAAAGCGCTTTCACGACACGATACACATCTTCACGGAGACTGAGAGGCTTGCACAGCAGGGACCAAGGATCAACTTACAAATATGCAAGTGATGCAGAATAATGTTATAACCATAGCTGTTTGCAGGGTCCATTGGGGGCCAACACAAACCCAACAATTTTTTTAACTAAATCTTCTGAAGGCACGAAGCGTCTACAGGGACTACCTTTCATGATACTAAATGTTTAATTTCCCAATTGTTCTACTGCCAAATTACATGTCAGATAGATTCTGGTTTTCCCAATAATCAAATTGACAAAACAGGGATTCAATCACTGTCACTTCCAGAAAGGTGTTAAACCGAATCGCTAAACCTCTGGCCCTTGTCCAACCATTCGTAAAACTTTGTCATTGCATGCCATATGACTCTCTCCATAGGTATGTGGCCAGGTGTTTTACTGTTCTTAATTAAGAAAGAGGGCGGTAATCAAAGCAGATAAAAACAAATGCCGCGAATTAACAGGAGCAACTGACCTGCAACTCAACTTGTGTGCATCAATGCTACGCTCTGCTTGAGCGCTAGCTTTGCGCACATCATCTGATACCGAAACCATCTTTGGGAATATACAAGACTGCACAAGCGAAAACTCTTCCGCCTCTAATTCGGCTAGCGGCAAAACAACATTCGTGTAACTAACCTGCACGTTTACAGATTTGTTAAGGCGAATAACCATTGAAGCAAAATCAGGAACAAAGCCGTGCAAAGCAAAGTGAAATGACGGCAGTTCATTGCATAACCATGCCTTGTCAAGAGGCACCGAAGCGACCACATCGTGGACCTCCTTCGACCTGGCGACTATCCGGTCCGCCAATTTCGATATTTCCCGAGCAGAGAGTCCAACTCGTACATTCGAACCACGAAGATCTAGCGAAGTGACGACGAAACGGAAACAAAATCAACTTTCAAACAAGCACAAATGCAACAGTAGAATCGAACAAGTACAAAAACGAAAATCCACCACATGAAAAGTTCTACGAGTGCAGGAACGAAGGCCGATACGCATGAATCGAAGCTTTTGCGGAGAGACGCAGTACCTTTCCTCCTCCGATTCCTTCTGTGCGCTCTGACGGCGGAGACGGCGAGATTGACGGCGAGAGCGAGGACAGCAGCAGCTCCGGTGAAGGCCAGGAGCTGATTCTCTCGCTTCGGCTTGTTCATTTTCTCTCGGTTTCCCTGGCTTTCCATGATTCCGAGCCGGTCCGTTCTCTTGCTCACCAAACGCCACCTGCGAGGGAAACTTTTTGTCTTTCAGAGGGAAGAAAGGGAGATTTGACCTTTTAAATATTTATAAAAAGGAAAAGGGCAAAAAAACAAAAACAAGACATCGCGGAAGGTTTTGCCTTTTTTCCAGAAATAAAATAAATAAATAAAATAAAATAAAAGCGAGTGTCCGGATTTCGGGAGGAACTGCGACTCGCGGCCGGCCACTGATTGCGAGGCCCGATACGATGTTTGTCTCATTTGTTCTTTTTTCTTTCTTTTTTTTGGGGGGGAGGTAATGTCGCCCGTCAAACTTAATTATTGCCTTCTTTTTCGACTTGGCCATTGTTATCTTTTAATTTTGCCTCTTTTACTAAGATTTCATTCAATATATATTCAAACAAAGGAAAAACTAAGATTTCACCTCTCTTTCTTTTCATTTAGTTCGTCCTATTGATAAATCGCCAAACATCATGTCTCTAGATAAATAAAATCTTTTGGCCAAGCATTCACGCTCTAAGGCTGGGTTTGGTTCAGTTTTGGGCATGGGGCTTTTAGAATTTGTAAAGTACAATTTTGCACTACAAGCCCCTGAGATTGGCAAAGACTTTGGAAATGCTCTCCCAGAAGAAAGGATGTCAAAACGAGTTATGAAGTCATATTTTAATCCAAAATTTATTGAGGTGGATTATATTTAGGTCACCCTGAATTTAAAGAATGTAGATCGTGATGGGTTGCAAAGAGAAAAGTCCAAAAAATATGAGTTTTAGTGGGTCCGATTAAACACTTTCAACCCACCTAATCAAAATAGTGAAGTTAAGAAAAAAGGTATCGGTTCCTCTTCGATATCCGCTCCTCTATTCTCTCTCCCTCTTCGATTCTACCGAGTGTGATTCGTGAGCTCTCTCTCTCCCCTTTGATGTCGACTAATCAAGGTCGTCATCATTGCTGCCCTCGCCGTCGATCTCTGGCGGCCGAACTCACAAGTCTCGTAGTTATTGTATTTCATCTCTCGTGGCACTCCAAAGAGCCGAACTTACATGTGCTATAGCTATTGTATTTCAAGAAGAGTCAACGTCCCAGAGACTTAGAACTTATCGAGTAGTCTTGTTTTCCTTTGACTTCTCGAAATGCTGAAAAAGCAACAATTCTGATGAATTATTAATTGTACATTTTTTAATAATCATATATGTCTCGCATTGAGAGAAATTAACATCGACCTTTATTCATAGTTATATTCATAATTTTAGTGAGGGCACACCTAGGCAGGATTTACCACCCTTAATCTCACTGCTAGATTCACACCCTTGTCTATACCGAAACCCCGAGTTCCTTCACTTTGGCGAGCCGATTTATAGAAGCTCACATTTTTCAGAGGCAACAATTCGAGTAGAAAAATTGCTAAAAGTGGAGCCCATGTTAGGTCGGGTACGGGTCGGGTCAAGTTCGGGCGGTAAAGTAATTATATTAGTCGTTATTCAAATTCAACTCTTGAAATTAAAATACTGTCTACGAAATTTACTTGCTTGTTCATTCATCATGGAAACTCGACGGGCCTCAAACCTTTTAGAAAAAGAAAAGGCCACGGGCTCAGCTCAACCGGAACTGTCTGGGCTTTGCCACCGTGCGTTTCGTACCCGAAAGAAGAAAGTGGTAAAACCGAAGACGACGACGACGACGACGAAGTTGATACCAAAACCTCTCAAACAGCCTCTCAATCACCACTGTGAAGCTCGAGTTCTGGCTCGTTGATCGTCTCTCGACCCGCTTGGCTTCGCCGAAAAAGACCAGCGTCCGTCGCATTCCGGCGAATCAATGGCTCCGAAACCCAAGGACAAGCCGAAACCCTCCCCGTCCCCGTCGCAGCCGCCGCCGCCCATCGAAGATCTGTTCGCGTCTCTCAACAAGCACATCCAACGATCTGAGTATAAACAAGCCGTCAAGGTCGCAGATCAAGGTTCCAATTCCTCCCCGGCCGTGTACCGTCGCGTTCGATAGCTTCCGTCGTCCTTATTGACCTCCATTCGATGTTCTTCTTCTTCTTCTTTTGACAGTGCTGGGAATCGCTCCTGGGGATGAAGACGCGATTAGATGCAAAGTGGTGGCTCTGATAAAGAACGACAGCATCGAGGAGGCTCTGACCTCCATTCAATCAGCTAGGAACCTTCCAATCGACTTCAGTTTTCACAAGGCAAGTGCTTAAATTATCGAAACATGTTGTGCTGGTGTTGCGGTTCGTTTCACTTTCCCGCAGGTTTAGTGTTCATTTGCAAGGCCTTCGGAATTCCACGTGTTGCCATGCCGTCATTTTGATTGATTTTTCTGAATTCTCGTCGAGGTGGAGTGCACGATGCTCCTGAAATAGCATAATTGTGAATTGAGTGTTACTGGAAATGAATTTCTCCGTTGCAACTTCGTGGCTCTAGTCGAAACATTTGACTCCAAGAGGGGATAATATAACTCCGCAAGCAGATGAGCTAGGTGATTCTTATGGAAACCTGTTACATGTTGATTTTTTGAAGTATTATCTTACGAAGTTATTGGATAGTGGAGTTTTCGTCCCTGAAGAATATTTACTTGCGAGCAACCAGTGATGTCCTCAAGTGGAAGAAGGTCATAATTCGCCCAACCCTTGCACTTTATAAGTGGCAAAAAGAAAGAGAAAAATTCTCGCACTTGTTTGACTGAGGCCGTGAACGGTTCACTGTGCTTGTACATATCTTAATTACTCACTGTAATTGGTTATTTGAAGATTATGAAAGAATTTTGCTCCATTACATGTTTTCTTGCTTTTTGACCCACGTGTGTTTTAGTTTAATCTCGAGCTTACCAAATACATAATCGAATCTGTTGCATGTTGAGAAAGAAGAACAGTTCAGCTGTCTCTTTATTAATGTCCTTCTTCCTCTGTTGGCTCTAAATAGGCATACTGCTTATACAGACAAAACAAGCTAGACGAAGCTTTGGTCTCTCTCAATAGCACAGAGAGAAGTACTACCAGCATGCTCTTGGAGTCTCAGATTCTGTACCGTCAAGGCAAAATGGATGCTTGTGCAGATATTTATCAAAAGCTACAGAAGTCTAATGTGGAATCACTCGAGATAAATGCTATTGCCAGTTTGGTTGCAGCTGGAAGAGCCTCAGAAGTGCAAGGAACATTGGATGCACTCAGGGTCAAAGCAACTAGCAGCTTTGAGTTGGCGTACAACACTGCTTGTTCTTTAATTGAAAGAGAAAAGTATTCGGATGCTGAACAACTCTTGTTATCAGCTCGTAGGTAATATACATTACTGATTCATTGCACTTATGTTCACAGGTTTGTCACTTTATTGGCACTGATAGTGTAATTTTACGGGTGTTTATAAAGTCCTGATTTTTTGCATGCATTCACTAATGGTTTCTTATCATTTGGTCCCGGGTAACCCATGTCGATTCACATAGTTGTACCTTTTATCCAGACATTAGAACTCTTTGACAGGAATTTTCTGCTTGATCTCTTAAAAGGTGCTTTACCTTTTATTTTCTGTTTGCCAAATCGATGAAGCAAGGGTTTATCTGTGGAATACATGCCTTGAGCACTGCATACTTTGTTTTCACTGAATTTCTAGCACGTCATCTTGCTAATGGGGAAAACTTTTACCACGTGGCCTAGAAATTTTCCCTTAAACCAACATGGAGTGAATTAATTGGAGCATTGTGATTATTTTGTATGTGTTTGTTAAGTTCACAATATCCAGAAGTGATGAACAATACTCTAATTTTCAATTTACTTCTTTCTCATTTATCGATATGTGCTTTTAGGAATGCATTACACGAACCATGACGTGCCTTTGCACCATTTTCCCACATTAACTCTGTTTTTTTTTTTTTTGTGACCAAAAAAAAAAAAACTCTGTTGTTTACCTTTGGTAACTCTTTATGCGGTTGTCCCCACTTTTACGATAGGCTGGTGTTGTAATGTAATGAACTAAGATAGCTTCTTGTTTGACTTTGCCCAAAAAACGAGGATTTGCTCTGTAATGCATTGGTGTTGTTGGCGTACAGGGGCATGCTCCTTTCACTCCTTCAACTTTTCTTTTGATTGGATTTCACATGTCATCCACGTTTTGTACTACTTCAGGCTCTATGTGCCCTTTCTTCTGAAGTGAATAGGAAAATTAGAATGCTGAATGCTGATGTATTTAAGATCTTGTCAGAATTGGTCAGGAAACTCTCCTGGAAGAAAATTTAGATGCTGATGAGGTGGAAATTGAATTAGCTCCTATCGCTGTCCAGTTGGCTTATGTTCAGCAGGTATTTGAAAATTATTTAATGCTTCTGCCGTTGTGGAGGAGGGCTCCAATCATTTCTTATAAATATCTCTTGGCATGTAGCTTATGAAATGATGCAACTTTTTTATTTTTCTTAGATCTTTGGACGCAGACAAGAGGCCATTGAAGCTTATACTGGCATCATTACTCGGAATTTGTCAGATGAATCATCGCTTGCTGTGGCAGTGAACAACCTCATTGCTCTGAAAGGGCCAAAAGATGTCTCTGATAGCCTGAGAAAAATTGACCGCCTAAAGGAGAAAGATGCCCAGAACTTCCAGCTTTCTCATACAGTGGAATTGAAACTTCTGCGAAAGCAAAGGGGGGCAATATACACTAACCGGGTGCTTTTGCTCCTCCATGCAAATAAGATGGATCAGGTCGAACCCCACATTTTCTTTTGTGCTTCTATACCAAGTGTGCATTTTTTCTTTAACTGTGTAGATAATGGGCTAAGTATGCCAACAAGTATTCTTTTGCTTATGAACTAACTTTGTTCTTTTTCAAATACTCAGGCTCGAGAGCTTGTTGCTTGTCTGCCCAACATGTTTCCTAACAGTGTGGCACCAATATTGCTTCAAGCTGCTGTGTTGGTGAGAGAGAACAAGGCTGGCAAAGCTGAGGAAGTATTAGGGCAATATGCAGAGAAGTTCCCTGATAAGTCCAAGACTGTTCTTCTGGCAAGAGCACAGGTTGCCGCAGCAGCTGGCCACCCTCTTGTTGCAGCAGAATCACTGAGCAAGATACCCGACATCCAGCACATGCCTGCCACTGTTGCTACCCTTGTGGCATTGAAAGAGCGTGCGGGTGATATTGACGGCGCAGCTGCCATTCTTAACTCGGCGATCAAATGGTGGTCAAATGCCATGACTGAGGACAACAAGCTCTCTTCTATAATGCCAGAGGCAGCTTCCTTCATGCTCAGGCATGGCAGGCAAGAGGAAGCTGCGCGTCTTTATGAGGAACTTGTGAAAAGCCATGGAAGCATAGAGGCAATGGCTGGGCTCATAACCACGGTCGCACGGGTAGATATTGGCAAAGCTGAAGCTTATGAAAAGAAGTTAAAACCATTGCCTGGGTTGAAGGGCATTAATGTGGAGAGCTTAGAGAAGACTTCTGGCGCGAAACAAGATGAAAGCTCTCTTCGTCGCGGACTTGCTGAAGCACATGAGGAGAGTAAGAGCAAAGAGAAAACCAAAAAAAAGAGGAAGAGAAAGCCTAGATACCCCAAAGGTTTTGACCCAGCAAATCCAGGTCCTCCACCAGATCCAGAAAGGTGGCTTCCTAAGAGGGAGAGATCGAGTTATAGGCCGAAGAGGAAGGATAAGAGAGCTGCTCAAGTAAGAGGCTCGCAGGGGGCAGTAGTTAGAGAAAAACACGAAGCTGGTGCTAGTGGTGCCAATTCAAGTGCTCCTAATTCAACACCAAACCAAGCAAGCAGCTCCAAAGGGGCCTCACAAAGCTCAGTTGCGGAGAAACCCAAGCCTTCTAAATCATCGAGGAAGAAGTCGAGGAATTGATTGGCAGGTTTCACAAATTTTGTCGACAGCTATCCATCTATTTCCGGTTCAGATTTTCTCTTTTCATCTATTTGCGGATCACAAATTTCCCATAGCTAATGCATTGTGTTCGATTGAATTTAAAATCACCAGGACTTGCAGATCCTTCCTTGAGAAGAATTTTTACAGACGGCCTAACGTCGCTAGGGTCTGTGCTCAATATTTTCCTTTTCATTAGTCAGCCTGTTTTTGGATATTCCAGTCCTCGGAATTTTTTTCACATGCGAAGTGCTCCTTTTATGTTGGATTGTTATTTGTTGGCGTGCATCGACTGCGTGCACATCCAACTTGCAGCTAGGGTTATGGTAAATAGTTCAAAACCCATTGAGGGGGAATTTATTTCCTTGATTTGCTTTATTCTTGCGTAGCTAGAGAAGGAAGCGGGTGATGCGGGTTGATTTATAGCTAGGATGTAGATTTGCCTTTCAAATGCTAAAGTAATCTTTTCAGGCTTTTTAGCAAATTCTGCAGACCATGCGAGCTGCGGCGATTATCATTGACCACAGAAAAAAGTGTTGCATAGATCTGCCTTTTATGGATCGGATGGATTCATACACGTGCAAATTGCGCATCTAACTTCTTTTCGACTAGCACGGAGAATGACCCATTGATTGTTATATGCGGGAATTTCGATCAAGTTCTGAAATTTAAATTTTATGGGAACGATGTCACCGGCAATGAGGAACACTCTTTAGGAATTGATGATGTTGATGTACATCGAAACCATCACTCTCGTTTCTATCAACTTTGGACTCTTGGGGATTTTAAAAAAAATAAAATTGAAATGTAACATTATTTTGATTGAATAATCTAAATTTTTACATAGCATTTCGGTACCCTCGTTGACTTCAGGTATAATTTTTTTCTTTGTCGGAAAACTTTGGAAGGAAAAACTGACGTAGATATTCCTTTTTCCCTCTCGTCGGAGGGGCTTCTTCCCGGTTGTTGAGATGATCTTCTTCTGTTAATTAAAACACTTAACCGAGTTATGAATGTTCTCTCTTACTGCTCACTAATCAGTGATTCGGTTTTCACTGTTCAACACTCCCACGAAAGCTTTCACTTCACGCACTCTCTGACTCCCTCTTTCTCGATCATCGACTCTGAGAAGGAAGAAAAAAATGCAATGAGCTGAGCTACTCTCTTCCACTCCACTCCTTGCTGCTTCTCCGGCTCAGTTTCATTCGATCCCCGGTGATGGTTCATTCGCCACTTCAACCATCACCGCCACGGCTCCTCCCTCTCTGAACCCTAACCACCGACGTCGGCATTCCCCGGAAGAATCCGTAATCCTTCCGCCATGTACTTGTCCGAGAAGCCTCGCCCGATCGATTTCTACAAGGAGGAGGAGTCCACTCCTCGCGACATGATCATCGAGGTCGTCTCCTCCAACGGCGACATACCGCCTCACCACCCGCACCAGCCCCAGCCGCCGCCGCCGCCCCATTCGCACCACCAGATGATCCTCGGCGAGAGCAGCGGCGAGGACCTCGAGGTCAAGGCCCCGAAGAAGCGCGCCGAGACTTGGGTCCAGGACGAGACCCGTTGCCTCATCGCGCACCGCCGCGAGATGGACTCGCTGTTTAACACCTCCAAGTCGAACAAGCACCTTTGGGAGCAGATATCGTCCAAGATGAGGGAGAAAGGGTTTGATCGTTCCCCGACCATGTGCACGGACAAGTGGAGGAACTTGCTCAAGGAGTTCAAGAAGGCCAAGTACCAGGATAGAGGGTCGGCCAAGATGTCGTATTACAAGGAGATTGAGGAGATTCTGAGGGAGAGGAGCAAGAATGATCAGTATAAGAGTCCGACGGCCTCGGCTTTGAAGGTCGATTCCTACATGCAGTTCTCTGAAAAAGGCAAGTATGAATATACTGTTTTACATTTCGTTAACTAAGTCGAATTGGGAGGCATTATTTGGGCGTATGTGCTGTGTTGGTGGTGTTTGTGATTTAGAAGCTAAATTGTTGCGATCAAAAGTTGCCTGGTTAAGCTCCCTAAGCTTGTGTTTTCTCTTCCCTCTTCTGTGAGATAGGAATTGCAAATAGGCAATAGCTATGCTCTGTCATGGCGTTTCTCTAACGTGAAAAGATTTTTCGTGTAAGTGCTGGCCTTCAGAGTTGGAACTACAGGGCGTCAGCAGAAAGTTTGTAATCATTATGAAACTACTGAAGAACAAATTTCTTCGTCTATCACAAGTTCATTTGTAGGTAGTGAATGACGGTGTACAGAAGACGAGTTCTCGCAGTCCTCAATGAGATTTTTGGGACTGCTGCAATAAGGAATTGTCTTTCATGTACAGCATTTGTCAAGAAGTTATTGAGTATTTCTGGAGTCGAGTTTGAAGTGTGAACTTTCTTGTAATAATAGTTGTCCAGCTGGGGACGAGTGTTTGTTTGTGGGACCTAAATTGAAGAGTTGGCTAGCTTCTATTAAGGGGATGCATTCCATCTTTATTGGCCTGTCTAGTTGGTTTCCTTTTCTTTCCTTATGGCGGTGAAGGTCGCGATAGCTTTTGATGAGTTAATTTCGTTCTTTCCTATAATTGCAAGGCATGCGCGTAACACTTTGTTTGTTTTACTCACTACATTCTACCTGTACCAAGTGAACAACGTTGACTTCAGGATGTCCAGTCATAGGCAGTATACGTATAATTGCAAATGCACATCCAATCACTCACTCCATTATGTTTGCTTCACTATTTCATTTCATGGGCTATTCCCTGTATGTACAAGGGTAAATAAAACCTGATGACATTGTGGTTTGGTATTTAATCTGTTTCTTCTAGGAACTCGATAATACAATGCGGAAAATATTGTATTTTGTGAGACGAATCTTTCTGTTCTGCTTGATTGGCAAGAATGAGACAATCGAAGTTGGATAGGAAATATTAAAGAAACAAGAGTCTGAACCTAGATCACTGCATGTCTATACCTTGAAACTGGTCGGTTCAATTTACGAGTGAGGATTTATTGTACATATAAGCATCCATATCCTCATCATGCCAGGGTTTTTTCCTTGTAGAAGAGACAAATTCGATGAAAGACAATACTTTAATTTATCTCTTTTTCTAGAACTAGTACTTTGGGGAACATGCCAATTTATGAAAAGACGTAGTGACTTACAGTCATCAAAAAAGATGATGTGAATAGTACAGTGTTCTTCTAGTATGAAGGAAAAAAGGGGCAACAATTTGTGTTATCAGTAGTGTGAATAAAGAGCTTTTAATAGCTTTTTATCTCTAAAGCATGGCTATTCTAAAGGCATATTTAGTGGTCCATCTATTGATTTACCTTGTGCTCATTAATACCTTTTTATCTCTAACGCATGGCTATTCTAAAGGCATATTTAGTGGTCCATCTATTGATTTACCTCGTGTTGGATTGTGCTCGTTGATAAACATGAGAATCCAGAACTTCTTATTGCGGCTATGATTCATTTCTCTTTACCTAAGTGACCAAGTGCGTGATGAAAGAGATGAGGACTTCCTTTCCATTCCGCTGAATTGTGTGTCTGCTAACCGATCGAGGCCCACATTTCGGTTCGACGTGGATATTGCCTTGAGTAAGTGCAATGTCGGGAGAAACTTCAATCAATATTTTACAGATTGAAATAATCTTAGCAGTAATCCTTGGGGGCTAAAAAATTCTATTCATTTGATATCTGATTGAGGGCATGCAACTGGACGATGTACCTGTGTAATTGGACTGCTATCTATTCTGGCCCTTTACGATCTTAAACAAAGTTACACATATATCATTGTTACCATTGAGTTTCTTAAGTCCACTTGTTCATAAAGAGCTTGAGGCATGTATTCACCATTTCTTTTTTATCTCTTTGGGTTTTGTTCATGGTAAATGTTCCCTTGCTTTAGAAAACCAGTAGAATCTAAGTTCAGCATGCAACCTTTCGGAGGTTCCATATAGAAGACAGGCTGGATTACGACAGTATATTTTCTTTGATTCTTGTGGGGTTCGTCAATTTATGGTCCATTCTCTTGCTCACCCCGCCCTTATCTGAATGGATACAACCTTTAAAGAAATGAATTACTATTGCCCTTAGAACTGGAACTCGACTCCATTTGAGGGACCTTATTTAGTCTTGCTATCTTTTTCACATTTACTTGGTCAGGCTGCTAGGGACTTCACCTTTTATTTGTCCTACTGCCTTGGGATTGCAAAGTATGGAGGGACTTCTTTTGTAATTTCTGTGCGTTAATTTTGAATTATACTTATGTATGCAGGCATTGAGGATGCTGGGATGACTTTCGGACCTGTAGAAGGTAAGAAAACTTGGGTTCATCTTAGTACACAGATAAAACACGTATGCCGAAATGAATTATGGCTTATTTGCTTTCCTATTCTGCACGATTCAGTGCATAACTTTTTTGCTTCATGGCCATAAGGGTTCTTGGTCTGTAGATTCTCCAATTGTGCAGCTGAGCATCCACTCTTCATTAGTCATTCTCATGTCCTGTCACATGGAGTTCCCTTCATTTTTATGTAATATGAAGTTGGCCAATTCTGATTACAAGATTGACAGAAGAATCAGGCAACTCTTACGACTGATGATGGCAGACAATACAAAGTGGCATCGCTGTTTTCTTAAATTTGTGTAGGCAGATGGTACTCAAAAAAAGAATGAGACTTATCACCGTGACACCTCATATAGCAAATCAAAGAGCATAATATTGCGTCCCTGTTTATCAAAATGCTGGCAGAAAACTTAGCTCTGGGTATCTGCGACAATGGATTAGATTTCAAGAGTGAAGTGATGTCCTGATGTTATTATGTCCTCCCCTGCAAAAATTAGGACCTACAGCGCAAAGATATTTTCTTAGATCAATGCCATGTTGGGCCAAGTGTCTGAATCCATTGATGGGAAACCATAGGAATTGCTCCATAATGTATCGCAACAACTGCCGTTTAAAAAATTGTACTTCGAAATTTGGTCTGAACAGGCTTCACTTTATGAATTTTGGGGATGGTGCTTAGATTCTATTCATAGACCATGAGTTGATAGGAAACACATCTGACCTTAGAAAATGTCATTTCTTTCCCTGCTAAAGAGATGGAAATCATAACCTCGTATTTTCAGCACAGGAATAGATGGAAACTTCAATTTCTGGGACATTTATGTCTATTGACTGGTCTTGACTTCTATTGAGGCACAAATTACAAGTGGACCTTTGGCATCTTTAGTTATCCCTAATAAGGCCCGAATGCATGCCCCCTTCTCTGGGTGACCTCATCATGTTTGCTTTTTTTTTTTTTGGCTTTTCAATCAATTTTTGGTGAAGCATTCCACCCAAAGTTAGTTAGAACTTCTGCTTGTGCGAATTTACCATTTTAGTTTTTACTGTTCAACCTGTCAGTTCAAATTATGATTACTCGTGTTTATTTAGACAGATGGTCCTATGGCATTTAAGTTTCTTGGTGTGCACTGTGCAGCAAGTGGTAGGCCGACTCTCAACCTTGAAAGACGTTTGGATCATGATGGGCATCCTCTGGCCATAACTACAGCTGAAGCAGTCGTAGCTAATGGAGTTCCACCTTGGAATTGGAGGGAAACCCCTGGAAATGGTTGGTTTATCTACTGTAATGTGATAAAATGATCGTTATCTACTTTGAGGACTTCTGCCTAAGCATATGAATGAGTACCCAATTTCAAATGCTACCTGCTGAAGATCTTTGCTTTGCACCTCATATCTGTGCCTAACACCTAAAAGCCACCCCTACACCTTGAGTTGATAATGTTTCAGAGTTAGCAACATTTTATTGATGATATGTATTTCTTTCCCTTTCTCTGTGGTTCAACAGGTGAGAGTCAGTCATATGGTGGGAGGGTCATCTCAGTCAAGTGGGGAGACTATACCAGAAGGGTTGGTATTGATGGCACTGCCGATTCCATTAAAGAAGCTATCAAATCTGCTTTTAGATTGAGAACCAAACGTGCATTTTGGTTGGAGGATGAAGACCAGATAATACGGAGTCTTGACAGAGATATGCCTTTGGGAAATTACATTCTCCAGCTTGATGAAGGTAAGGAATGGGCATAGCCGCACAATTTACGAAATTGTTTTGTCATGAGGCGCATCACCATCTGTTTTAGTCACTACACCACTATACTGACTGTATGGACTGCTTATGCATTGATCTATATTTTCAGGACTGGCCATAAAAGTGTGCCTTTACGATGAGTCAGGGCACATTTCAGTCCATCCAGAAGATAAGATTTTCTACACGGAAGATGATTATCGTGATTTTCTTGCCCGAAGAGGGTGGACATGTTTGAGGGAGCTTGATGGGTACAGAAACATTGATAATATGGATGATCTACGACCAGGTGGAATATACCGTGGGGTGACATGAGGCCTCAGGCCTCCAGTGGGAGGGGGGACTTTGTAAATTATATGTCCATGATGGAGCTGTACTGTGACATTTAATTGTGTATAGCCATCTTGGCACGAGATGTTTATTCAATTTAGCACGGTGCTCAGGCATTTCAAAAATGTATATATATCCACTTCTTTTTTTATCTTTGAAAGAGGCGACTTGGTACTCCCGATCTTCTTGTCTTGATTCCTGCACTGTCCGGATTATTGATGCGCACATGAAACTGCTTGGATTACTGAAATGCTGTTGACATAACTGGCTTTTTGGCCCATAACAATGTTGTAATCAACACACCTATTCTATTCAGAAGAGCAACTCGGAGAAAAAGTCGATCATTTGGCTTTTCTCTTTAAATTTCTTTGTACCCGTGATTTGGTCAAAAGCAGACAGACAAAGGAGTTCACAATTGCCATATTTCTCGGGATGCGTCAACAAAAATGACAGAATTAGTAGATTCATAACAGGAACTTAGGACATTGTTTCTCGGGGTCATTCCACTCAAATCGTACAAAATGTGAATAAAAGATTCACAATATCCAGTTTAAGACACTAGGGAAATCACTGCTCATCCCATTCATCGTTCTTGTATGATACAAGTGTGTCCACCTTGTGTATCTGCAAAACATCAGAAAGACATAATACATCACAAGGGCTGAAGAACCAACGATGATAGCTAGCTGCTGAAGGGTCAACACCACCTTGAAAAGAGAAAAAGAACACAAGTTCACGTCCAACTTACCTTTGTGTCAAAAGAATGCAACTTAACCATCTGTGGATTGGCAATCAACTTAGGGTCGCTCTCGATCCACGTGAACGGAACCGCCACGTCCTTATCAGTGTAAGCTAACACATCAAATACACCTACAAAGACGAGCAAGAAAATTTCTAAATCAAACAAGCCCAGGAGCATGTGAACTATATTACCGGAATGGTCGCCAGCCTTATTTCCTTCTTACAGGGTTCATCAAGGCATGGCAAGTAAGTGATGCTCGAAGCAATCTGTCGCATGATTGCTTGAATCTCCCTCATGATCTCTTTGTCACTCTTTTCTCTCGAGACTCTGTAATCAAAGCAGAACGATGCCGCGTGCTCAGGGACAACAACCGAAAGGTAAACAGAGAAAAAAGCAAAAGCTAACTTGATTTAAGTTACCCCTTCTCGACGACCTCGCCATCAGTCTCGATGCTGAAGTTCCACCTCTCTAACACCTCACCAGTGGCCTTGCTCATTATAACAAGAACAACCCTTTGCAGTTTACCAGCTTCCAACCATTCTTTTGAGCAAAAATTTGACATTCAGACTCATCAGATAATTGTAGCAGACATCATTACAAGTAAAATTAAACAAAAGTTCTCCTTTTGTTGTGTTTGGCTGGTGAGTTTGACGCATAGAATACGCCTTATTAACAGAACAAATCAAGCCCCGAGGTCAAACCATTCAAAAACTCACAGTCCAACACTCCTCTTTTCGCTGCCCAACGAGTGCAAAAATCAATCTTTACACATTCCCTAACTCTGCATTGTCTACGGAAGCAAGCAGAACAGCAATGGGGAACTATTAAAGTTGCAAAAGTTAAATCTTTTCTTACCCGAAAGCTGAGCATTTAAGTTGGCAATGAAGGACTTGACACCTTCATCCTGAGTAAGCAGCAACGGAAGCCCGTACTTCTTCACCTTCGAGAAACTCTCCTCGGGATACACCCCGCGATTGTATAGAATACTGACAAGTCAAACCCCCAAAATGTTTTCTCCTTACTCAATTCTCGGTCGATAAACCAAATTAGGTCTACACTCTACAAAGCAAAAGGGATCATACACAAGTACACCGCCAGAGTCCATTTTCTTACCTGTTAGCAGCATAACCTGAAAACGAAGAACCAGATGCGAACCCACGAGATCAGTAAAAAGGTTTCAGCTAAAAACAACGAATGGATCTCGAAATTGAAACCAAGGACGGCGACGAACCGAAGAACTCGCAGACGATCGCCGCGGAGCCGCGCAGAGTGATAATGTCCTTGGCGACGGTTTTCGCAGCCATGCTAAACGAGTTCGTCCCTGGACTGTTCGAATCGGGTCGGTTTCGGCAAAAATCCGCGGACAAAATCAAACACGCGACCAACCGGACAGCGCAACAGCAGATTCCAAAGGGGGAGAAATGGCCGAATCGACAGTGGAAAGAGCGCGAGCGGACAAGCGCGGAGCCGCGAGGCGAAGGGCGAAGGGCGAGGGAGTAAGAACGGACTGCGAAATGGCTGATTTGCGCGGAGATGTTTGGGGAAGATTTGCTTTTTTTTCTTTTCTTTGAGGCTTTGAGCGTAATCAATCAAAAGGAGCGAATGATATATTGCAGTGAGAGTGTAACGGCTACTTCTCTACTTGTCTGGTCCTTCCCTCTTTTCAAAGTGCTCCTTCAACGGTTCGTTTTCCTTTTTCCTTTCCCCCTCAATTTGAGAAAATGACTGCCCACGACGCTCGCGAAATGAACGGTTGGGATGCACTTGGTTCGCTGAATTAGGACGCAGAGAAAAAAAAATTCTTTATTCAAAGCTATTTTTTCTAAATTAAGATAAATTATACTTTCCGTCCCCCACTTTCACGTTTTATCTAATCAAATCTCTCCACTTTCGATTTTTCCAATTAAGTCCTTTTCTCCTTTCATAAATTTCCCAATCAAGTCCCTCCAACACCAAATCTGGCCAAATCCAACTACATGGCTGTTGAAAACAACTCGAGAATATGACGTGGTTAAAATTTAGGCAATATGAAGCTTAGATGCCAGCGCGGAAAAATCTAGCCAATGGCAATAGTGTCAGAGTATGACAAAGGTTGCTAATGCGTTTTTGGATGCCTTTGGCAGATTCGAGTGCTCCGATTGCTTTGGAAAACTCATGTTCAATACTATTTAGTTGTGGAACTATCAAAAGCGATGTACATGTAATTCAGTCAACATGGACATCCAGCACAAGTCAAAGACAATGTCGGTTGGGTCCGACTTGATTTGGCGTCAAAGGGATTCGACTGAAAAAATTGTGAATGAGTTTGATCTTGTTGTGCTTCGTCCGGAGCTTGATTGTGAGAGTTGTTGCGACTCACTAGATTGCCGGGGTACACGGTTTAATTTACTATGGTGTTTACTGTTTATGAATACTCTATGATGTTCAAACAAACAAGACCTATTAATGAAAATTTGGCATGTACAATCATTTTGCATCCCATAATCCGATATCGTACTTGGCTCCTACTCTCTTTACGACGGGGCATACTGAAATGGCAGAATATCGTAAACTCGTTTCCATTCCAATTAATGAGTTGACTAGTCAACACGTAATATGTTCGGAGTAGATTACGAGGCGAAAATTGTTCGTCTTCTAAATTTACACGTACATATTCTTAAAGAGGAGGCAGCAAATGAGACATGATTAGAATCGAGACGCGGTGTTCTAGATCATGACGAAATACATCCCGGATATCCTTATGGTTGAGAAGGATCTTCATTTTCCCTTTTCTCCTTTCCCAGGCCTAAAGTACGTATTTATGTAGGACTAGAATGAAATAAGCAAATTGAGGTGCAAAATACGTAGTTTTGAGTGACAGATACGAATGACATAAAAACTTGTTCAATAAGGTGTCGTGGTGTAGTTGGTTATCACGTCAGTCTAACACACTGAAGGTCTCCGGTTCGAGTCCGGGCGACGCCATTGTCCTTTGATCCTTTTGTTTTTGGGTCTCTTCCAAGGACATAATGGGAATTGCAATCAGACACTCCCTCATCTCGCCCCCTCCCGCGGCATACGAACTCCCACAACTCCTTTCCCGCCAAATCTCTGCGAAAACCCTAGAGAGAGAAACTGCGAGCGAGAGTGACCGAGAGAGAGAGAGAGGGCGATGGAGGAGGAAGTCAAAGCGAAGTTCGACGAGAGCGGCTTCACGCTCGACGAAGCAGAAGAAGAGGAGGTACTCCACAAATGTAAGACTTTTTTACTTCCGATTCGACGCATTTACCGCTGCGATCTATTCGAGACATGCGTTCAAAATCTGGCGCTGACAGATTCGATCTCGCTTGATCAGGCCTCACGTTCTGCATCAATTACAAGCTCAGTCCGTCGGATCTTGTATCGAGCTGGGACCTTTACTACCTCAACAGGTATACTCTCGTCAATTTCCATCGCTTCCTCTGTCACTGCAATTAAACGGATCTAGCAAGTGAAGCGGTTTGGCTTGAGGTTTTTCTTTCTCTTTTCCCCGTCTTTTAACCCCCAGATAGAAAGCTAGCACAGGGCAATATCGATTAGACCAGAGCTAATTGTCGTCGTCCGTTGTTTTCCTAATAAGCGTGCTTGTTTTCTCCAGCTCCAGCTCAGTTGGCTGGGGTCTTTGTCTTCTTCGCTACCTTAATTGACCCGTCATCTTAGCGACAGTTATCAGCTTGAGTGTTACAATATCTTGGGGAGCATGCTGTATCTTATTGAATGCTGATTCGTGTTGAAGTTTGTGAATTCTGTTTCTTAAGCGGTGTGGCTCTTGAATCACATGGCAGGCACCTGAACGAGTCGACGGTGCAAAATGCTGAAATGGACGGGTTTTTGCTTCACCTGCAAAATGAGGTCAAAGAGGCAGTTATCAAGGAGGAGCTGAATTTGCATGTTTACTCGAGTAAAGACGTGGACATGTGAGCTTTGTTTAGGCTTTTTGTTATCTTTTTTCCGATGACTCATCGATGCCGACCTTTTGTGAGCAATGTCAATATCTTACGTTGAAGTAATGGCATAACGGAAATCTTTGAGACTGGGAGTTCCTGGGGAAGATTAATACTGATTTCATTTTGGGTTTCTGTAGTAAAAGGGCTTTGGTGATATAGGGTCAGCATCTCATTTTTCTTGTCAGAGGAGGATCAGAGAAATTGTACTTAGCTAATTTCTGTTGATTACATTTTTTGGCTGGATGCTGCTCCCAGCACTCTCATACAGTACTCTTGTTGTCAAAATACTTTTCCTCTGTTTTTCAAACTTAACTGTGACATTCCTTACATGCAGGATTTTGAATAATGAAGATGAATATCCAAAAGAAGATGACATCGGCACTCCGACACATAGATCCAATCTCTCTCCAGAGCAGTCTGATCCAATGCGTCAAACAAGTGGGAAGGCTTATTCTTCTCGGAAAGCATCAACACTTATCACACCTTTCGGGCAACGAACAGAAAAGTTTGTTGTGAGATTCAGCATTAATGAGCAGTTGGGGGGAGAGAATGGGAAAATGGAACACGATATTGAGAGTTCGGAGGATGATTTTATCAAGAAAGTACAACCTCACAAGAGATGTTCCTTGGCAATTAATGGAACAAAGCCAGAACCTGGTTGCAGGTTTATGTATGATAGAACTGAAGACAGAGTTAGTAATATTTTTCATGCCACGAAACCACTCCCGAGTCTCCTTCATTCTATACAACTGACCATTTCCATTCTTGTGATGCAGTTTAACGCACTTGAAAACCGTATTAAAACACATGAAAGTGCTCTTGTTGCTTCTGGCCTCTATGAGGAACCAGTAGACCCAACTCTTGCTTCACAGGTGATTTGGCTCCCCAGAAAACTTCCACTCTTTCCATTTATATTCTTAAGACAAAAATGGTCCATATTTATCGGTTCACAGTTGATGTGACCTGATTTTTTTAGCCCTTATAAATGTTGATAAAGGCTATTACTGCCCCTCTCTCGATTTCTTTTCTCTCTTTTTCACAATGCATGATGGTATTCTCTGGTCTCAGAAAAGCATATTTTCTGTTGGCATGATCTGTTGCGACGGAGAAGGCCACTTGAATGATAAGTCCATCTTGTTGCAAAGCAGGTATTGCAGTTTGAATTATCCTACTTATCTGAAGCAGTATCTTGTCAGTACTCTCTCTGACAGGAAGTTAATATATGCTGCCTTTCTACAATAAAAGAATAATTAGAGAAGTAGTTTAGTTCAGATTTGTTAAGCTCATGGTCGCAAGGGGCTGTAAGATGTAGGGCATTCCTAATCCAGTTATGATGCTCTTCCATTGGTTTAAGTCTGCTTTGAGTGATCTCTTTGGTATCATAATGAATTGTTGTTTCTCACTGAATATCCGTGACAGCGTTGAGCACTCCAGCGGGCAATGTGTCCGCCTGGACTTACAGAGATTGAGCCAGTTCTCCATTTTCCCAGGCCAGGTAGGAAGGAAAGAAACAGTGTATCTGTAAGCAATGCTATTTCAGTGTATGTGCATTCAATAAATCAAGGATCTCCTCATTTTTAACAGATAGTGGGAGTTGAAGGCAACAATCCAAGCGGACACTGTCTAATTGCATCCAAAATAATAGAATCTGTCCCTGTGAATGCTTTGGCTGATGTGGCTCCTCCTCCGGCAAAGAAGCAAGCTCTGGAACAGGAAATTGCGTCCACTGATCCAGCTTCTTCATCCCAAGAACTCTCTGTGGTGCGTAAATTGGGAGTCTTTCATATATATCTCAATATCTTGATCATCTGGTGTCATTTGACATTTCTTCTGCTTGTATTTCTTTTATCTCCTTTTTTGTGCATTTTATTTCTCCACCTGAAGCACTACCATATCCACAGTCCTAGCGCTTTGGACTACATGGTGAAACTAAGAAAAGAATTACTTGGAATGACTTGTAATCATGCAATTAGAAAGTCTGAAATCTTCAACTTAAATGTTAAATCTCGAAGATAAGAGTTGCATAGATTGGATTTGATAGCACATTTCATGCAATCTTCTCTAGCAAGAAGATATGGACTTTCTGGTAGAAGTAAGGTCATAATAAAAAGGGGACTGGAGACCAAATTAGATATGAGCTAGAAAGTATAAAGGCAGAACTTGAGTATATGAATCTTATAAAGGATATATGGTTCTGGTGTACTGAAAATTGCATTATGACCTCGGACACATCTATCCAATCACATCGGGAAGAAAAAACAAGTGATTCTGCTTTCTAATTCATGCACATGCCATCTTCTATTAAAGCAGTGTTGAACTCACTATGCTTGTTACTAAAAGAGCAAGGGAATTGGCTCATCTTGCTAGCTTAGGTGCTTAAAAACTTACCTTGGAAAGCTATTTTGGTTTTAGGAGAAAACTTCTTCCGTGCATAGTTTCCTTGTCATGGGTAGCGTTTGGGTAATACTCTGATAAACTCCTTCAAATGGGATAATAGTGATAGCGAAAGAGCTCCCTGTGGAAAGGAGGCATAAACGCCAAAACCATCTCCTTTTACACTCCAAATGGTGATGATACCTTTTGGCATTGTCATTCATAATGATGTGCCATCACGTGTGGAATTTCTAGGCTATCAATGCGTGATGCAATCATGGTCAAAGTTTTCCACTGTGCAAAGCAAAGGAAGAATGCGCTGTTTTAGGCAATTCCACTGAAATGTTGTTCAGCAGGAATGAACAAGCATTTGAGTTGCAGGGGTTACCACACTCCCTTGCCCTTCAAGCCAACCCTTTTTGTTCATCAAAGGAAGGGCACTTGTTTCTGCTAGATTTGCAGCTTCCTCCGTCCCACATGGACAAGCTGACAGATCACTCCCAAAAGTTGAACTTTCGAGTTATTAGAGTCACATAAATTGCTTAACAATGGATATGCTTGGCAGGCTAAGAGTGCTGTTTAATTTTGTCGCTAATCAATCATGCTTATGTTATTTGAACAGATTATTGCAGCAGGTCCCTTTACTACGACAGAAAATTTGTTCTTTGAGCCTCTGACCGAGCTGCTTGCATATGCAAGAAGAAAGATGCCTCAGTTGCTTGTACTGGTGAGTTAACTGTTGATATGTAAAATATTCCACTTCAATAGGGAAAAAGGATAGGAAAAATCATGTTTTGATTGAACTAAATTTGTTTCAGCTCGGGCCATTTGTGGATTCGGAACACCCCGAGGTTAGAAGAGGAAGTATCGATATGACCTTTGATGACATATTTCACCAGGAAATCGTGGGAAAGGTACTTACTCAGCAAAAGGACTGATGGAGCTTGAATATTCATTGTTTCTTTAAATCTCACCTTGGCATTTCATCCTTCAGTTGCAGGATTACGTGGAGTATCTGGGTGATGCTGCTCGTGTAGTTCTTGTGCCATCCATACGGGATGCCAACCATGACTTTGTTTTCCCTCAGGTGGGAATATTGAAGTGTTTGATTGGCTATAGCTTTCCTTCTTCGTTTGTTTCTTTTAAATTACCTGCCCCTGTTTGTGCAGCCTGGCTTTGATATTTCGCCTTTGGGTATCAAGCATCAGGTACATTTTCAGAAGCTCATTTATGGTATGACCATATGAGGATCGATTCTTGACAATTTCTGTTCATTCTCTCATGCAAATTGGTTCTTTATCCCAGATCACCAGTCTTACAAATCCAGGGAGTTTCGAAGCAAATGAGGTGAATACCGAACCGTTAATGATGGCAAGATTGTTCTTAGTCGTGGTTGATGCCCGTTCTGTGGGTTTTAGACGCTGTACGATATGTACCAGAGGCTGTACCTTAACAATTTGAAATTTTAGGTCAAGGTAGGGTGTTGCACTGTGGACGTCCTGAAACAGCTTAGCGGAGAGGAGATGTCACGAAATCCAAAAGATGGCATACCAAGTGATCGAATGAGTAGACTGGCATACCATATTCTTAGTCAGCGCAGGTACCAAATGAAAAGAGAGAAGTTTTCTTAAAAGCTTTCCTAGACAAAAAATGTCATTTTAGGTAGGTTGTGCATATCAATAACTTGTGGTATCTTTTGGGCAGCTTCTATCCTCTATTTCCACCAGCAGAAGGCATTCCTTTGGATCTTTCACTTGCTCCAGAAGCTCTTCATTTCTCTTTGGTTCCAAATGTCCTCATCCTTCCTTCGGACATGAAGTACTTTGTTAAGGTGATTTATCCTCACATTTGCCGTGCATATTCCGTTTCTCACTGGAAGATCTCGACAAGCTGTTCCTTTCAAATTTCAATGTTGATAGTCTATAAGCGATGAATATTAGTTTACATGCATCCGTTGTTTAGGAGTAAAAATGATAAGGTTAATGCGCTTAGGTGGTGCCTCTGGGTGGAAGAATTGAAGGAGAACCGCAGGCGAAGTGCATTTGCATAAATCCGGGAAGATTAGCAAAGGGCGAAGGTGGAGGGACATTTGTGGAGCTCAATTACCGAGGAACTCCCGACAGTGCAAGTGCTTCTATCATCGGGATTTAATCTTCTCATCAGAAGAACTGTTGCTTTTAACACAACTCAAAGATCGTATAAGAGGAAGCTGCAGGTGTAAGCATGGTAAATTTCTGGCTTGAACTACCCCCTTCCAGTGAGCATGGGCTTTCTGAACTCCTTGAACTTGTGCGGTAGAAGGGTATCAGGAAATTTGGAAACGGAACCCAGCGCTAGAGCAGAAGAAGAGGGGCAGAGCAATTGGATGGACGTGGGCATAGACATACCAGGTTGGTTCCCATGTCAGAGATGATGCTAATCTTATGTAGCTTGTAACAGTAAATGTCTTTTAATTCCTGACGATTACTGCGAGTTCGTTTTTAACTCTTCCATGCCACTGCTTGTGCTTGTCAGTCTTATTTGGGTAGATACTTCAAGCCAATTAGATGAGAATATATCAGTAACTGCATCATAGCAGATATCACAATTCAACGCTACTGTGCAAAACGTAGAAATCATCGAACTAATCAATTGCAAACAAGAGGAAATGCTGTTTAAACATGTACAGCCGCCCTTCGGCACCGTGACTACTACTTACTAGAACACCAAAGAGCGGTCTTAAAAGAAATTTGCAATCCACAGACTGACTTGTGACTAACCCCATGTCTAAATTTTGTAAAATTCAATTGGAGAAACTAAGTAATTACAGCATTAACGACAATCCTGACGCGTTGTGTACATGTACACTTCTTGATTTCCAATTAATCCCATCCGAAACCCCATTCAATCTTATATGTACTCAGAAGAACATCAAGACTCCCAGCCTTCTTACCCATCCTTTTTCTGCGCGTCGAAGCTAATCTGATCCCGGAACCAGGTTTTCCATTTATTCAGGATCCAGAGCAAGCTCACCAAAATCCCACTCCCCATGATCACAACCCAAGACACCCAAGCCCACTTGGGTATCGAATCCTCCACATCCTCCGTTGAATAGTACATGACCAGGTCGCATACGTAGGCTGGCGCGACCACGCCCCGCACCACCGTGTAGAAGGCGAAGAAGATCGGGGATATGATGCGGAAGAACCGCCCGGCGAAGGGTGCCTCGGCTTTCCGGGCCCTGGCGAGGCTCCAGGTGTTCTGGCAGGGGCTGGTGACCTCGGCGAGGATGAGGAGGAGGAGGATCGCGTGGGCGCCGTGGGCGACGACGTAGCGGCAGGTGAGGAGGACGAAGAGGGTGACGAGGTGGTGGATGATGAAGAGGACGTCGCTGGGGAAGAAGACGAGGTAGTGGATGAGGTCGATGAGGAAGTAGGCGATGCTGAACTCGAGGACGGTGTCATGGAGGGGCGTATTCGGGGAGGCGTAGGCGGCCCGGTGCCATGGCGGGGAGCCGCGGGTGGCGATCGCAGCTGTGACCGCGGCCGGGGTGCCGTGGACGAGGGAGGTGAAGCAGCTGGAGGCGAAGGGGCGGCCCCGCGGGCCCCAGCGGCCGAAGAGGAGGAAGTAGCTGAAGAGGTAGACCAGGAGGAATGCGAGGAAGAAGGTCTGGAGCGTCGCCCAGGGAGAAATTGCTGCTAATAATTCCATGACACGAGAGAGAGAGAGAGAGAGAGAGAGAGAGAGAGAGAGCTCGCGTGTGTTTTGCAGGCGTTGACCTCAGAATGAGAAGGAGAAATGGAACGGAATGGGAGGTTGGACGCGACGTTGGGGGAGTGTTTTGTTGCTGAAGATTGTGGTTTTTGTGTTGGCGTGGAAGTTTCGGCTGTGTCTGAATGAAGGAAGGTCGAAGGATGGAAGGTGGTTTCGTCGTTGCCGAGTGACAACGTTGGTATCGGAATTTGGGGAATCGGATCTTTGGACGGCGTGATACTTTCGTCTTATTCGGTTTTCACTCGTTTTACTCGCTCTTCGGGTCTTCTTGGGCCCTAATTGTGACTCACGGATTTACCCACTCCGATGACGTCAGTGCATGTCATTAATATAAAGTAAAAACTGAGTCTATGCGAGAAGTCCTTTAAGAGCACCCGATGGACAAAACATTGGCGTGACAATGCTTCAATATGTTCAGTTAAATCGGACAAAAGAAGAAGAAGAAAGTTTTAGCGAATAATCATTTTGCGGGCACGAATGAAAATTAAATTTACTTATCGGGTAAATCTCGTGTGGCTTTCGAATTAGGAGTCGCCAATTTTCATCCCCAGTTGACGTGGCGAGGAGGGGGATGAAAGGGTTTCCGAGAGGTTGAGAGCGCCCATCGCTTATTGGCCACAGACGGGCGACGATGCACGTCACTAGTTAGACTCTGTGATACGATATATTCCTTAGGCCTGCATCGGAAATTCTGATGATGCACTCATCCTAGGCTTAGGTTACATCAAACCTCACAATAATCTTGGTCTGGCCCACCCAAAACATTATTTTTATCATCCAATTTTTCCTACACAAGTTTAACTTTGCTTCCCTTTTTTTATTTCTGGCCACCAACGATCGATATTTAGAATCACGACTTTAGCGCGAACAAGACCCTCGACCTTTACACAATATTAACCACATTCGTCTGTCTGCATGCGAATAAACACTTTCGATCCTTAAAACCTGAGAGCGGCTATTTTGTTTCCTAAGCAGTCAATCCAAATGTTTGGCATACTTCGTTTTCGTAAAGATGACTTCATTAGCCTTTACACATCTGGCAATGCATAATTTGGTCTGATAAGCAAGTGATCCATATAAAAGGATGAGAAAGGATCCTGTCCCCTCATGTCTTAATCCGTCAGTTTGAAATTACTGATTTTTTGGAAAAAGGAACTCCATGGAAGATGGAGGCACAGAGGTCCAGAGGACCTGCATACCGGGCAAGTCCCTTTTTTTTTTTTTTTTTTGTCTATTTGGGTACCCAAAGAACGATAAGATTCGTTAGTCAAGATGATCGAAGACTCGCGGTCATTACATACAAGTAACCAAACCGTCTTGAAACGAACACTTCACTAGCCTGGACGGTTGGTCTCCAGTAAAACTCTCTCTCAAACAATCATTCGACCAGACTACATTGCAAAAACGTTCCAAGGAGTGGTCGCATTGTCGACAATGATTTTGGCCACTTTGCGTGCCCGTGATGAACTGCGTCTCATCATGAAGCGCAAGCCAAAGAGGCAACGGATACAACAAAAGTCAAACTGGAATTTAGTAAAACGATGTTTCAGATCCGTGCAAAATAATATTATATTTGGATGTGAAAACGAAAAACAATAATAATAATAATAAAACTGAGAACAACAGGAAATACATAGCAATTAGCAAAGCTCCACTTTAGCCGCACGTTCCGAGCGGTTCCACCCTGAAATGTATTGTTGTCTGGCCAACTCTTGTCTCGGTGACACTCTTCTCTGCTATTCTAAAGGGCATTGTGTTAATCCTTTTATTGTCTTTGTCCTAATCACCAAAACTAACTGAGGCTGCTGTTAGTATGCAGCATGGCGAATTCTCATTGCATCCTCAAGGCATTCTTAAACTCAAAGACTTGTTTGGACTACATCGAAAGGCAATATCAGTGATCTACATTACCATTCCTCCATCGATTGTGAACACCTGCAAATGGGGGGGAAAAGTAAATATCTAGCTGAGAACTTATGTGCATAAAAGTAAAAGAGAGATGACAGCAACAATATAGCATTAGATCAGGCACTCCCAAGACACGTTAAGTATCAAACACCATCACACCCAACCTAAAAATTTAAAGCCAATACAGATTATGCGCGTTTTAGCTTCCTACAACAAGCCATACCTACGCTTAAAGCTTGCACCTAAGAAAAACATGCAAATATTAGGCTTTACCTGTCCAGTGATGTAACTGGCTGCAGGATTGATGGCCAGGAATTCCACAAGTCCAGCTACTTCTTCTGGCTGGCCGTACCTCCCTGCATATGCAAACAGACATGATTACTATCAGCCTTAAATATCTCGACACGTTATCTCGATCCCTCGGATCCTTGTATTCATTAGCATGTTGGTTTTATTAATGATCAGAAGACAATGAATGAAGAGTTCATCATCTTTGTTGAACTCCCGAAGGCCTTAACCAGTACGATGAGCTGCTGTATCAAGCTGAAAAAAGTAAGCAGGTCCTTTTTACAGCACTAACCAGCAGGCAACTGGATTGACTCGAAAGCAAATCAGAGCCACTTATTATGAAGCTTATCTAATTGTCTCACCTAAAGGAAATGCCTAAACAAATAAATGTGTCGACCTTACACAACAGACAGTCTCTTTGCATATCTCACCTAAAGGAATTGTCTCCAAGATTTTCTTCTCCACATCGTCCCCAAGTTTCGCAGTCATATCAGATGCAATGAATCCTGGAGCAACAGCATTAACCTAGAACATTTCCTATTAGATGCAAACAGAACTGCCCAATGGAAGTAGTTTAATATGGTAAACAAGATGGAAAACTGACATTTATCTTTCTGCTAGCATATTCTTTAGCAACACTTTTCGTTAGACCAATAACCCCTGCTTTAGCGGCACTGTAGTTGGCCTGCCCAACATTACCAACCAGACCAACAACTGATGCTATGTTGACTATCCTTCCCTGAAAAACAGATTATTAAATGGGATTGGTTAAATATAACCACATTGAAGCATGTCAACTTTACTGTAGTTAAACACTGGGTCATAGAAATTAAGCATAGTTAATGTGCTAAATCTCAGCATAACAAAGAATTCAGAGATGGGAATGCCATGTCACCTTTTTCTTCTTCATCATGATTTTAGCTGCTGCCTGCATACAGTACAGGTTCTCAGTTCTGTATTAGAGGAACCGTCAACTTTTTTTCTCCAATTTAAAAAGAAAAATTGGAACACATACCTGAGTGCACAGGAATACACCAGTAAGATTGAGATCAATAACATCTTGCCACTGAGATTTCTTCATTCTCATTAACAAGCCATCCCGAGTAATTCCTGAAAGCATGATGCATGTGCATTGTAAGACCGCATTGCAAGTAACATATAGATCAATAATTCCATATTGACAGCTACCAGTCACCTGCATTGTTTATTAAAACATCAATCGTTCCCCATGCATCAACAGCCTGCACATGAAACAACCATGCAGCATAAGAAGTCATAACAATAGCATCAAAATTAAGCAAAGATAGCACCCACCCCACCAAAAGAAACCAAAGAAGAAACAAAACGAGAAACTTGGCTTACAGTTTTGATCATAGCTTCCACATCAGCTTCTTTTGAAACATCTCCTCCAAATGTAAGAGCTTGACCACCACATGCTTCTATCTACAAATGCATATGCAAGTTAGAGGCAGATTAACATTGCCTTCAGAACCAAAAAGATGACAATAGCTTGCTCAGCCAAGTCACCAATCGGTTGCAATATCGAATCCAATTATTTTACTTTGAGCAGATTAATAAGTTTCCCTTTTGATATTCCATGAACTATCAGGAACAGTCCACAAAATCAAAACCACCAGAACAAGAATCAGTAGGCATAGATTTACCTCCTTCGAAACTTCCTCAGCCTCCTGTGATGACCTAGCGTAATTGACCAGTACCTGCAATAAGTTGAGTACAAGAAGACCATTCAGAATGATAACAGGCAATGGGAATGATAGGCAAAAGGAATTCTCACGGGAGTTTTAGATAAAGACAGATAAGAAGTGAGTATTTCTGAACCTTGCAGCCTGCTTTTCCCAATGAAAGAGCAATTGCTCTACCAATACCTCGAGATGCTCCAGTCACAACTACTACAGGGGAATCTACATTTTGTGCGTCTGCAGTGCTTGCTTTTTCAACAGTGGCAACTTGAGCTCTGACACCTGCATAAACCTTTACACTCGTCAAATCTGCTCCCCAGCAATAACCAGCCATTTCTCCTTCAAAAACTCGAAAAGGGCTCACTACCAACATATGTTGTTAGTGGACCTTAGGAGGAATTGCATGTTTCTTTGTCTTTTCTCATGACACTAAAATCTTCCATCCTCCTTATCTTATGCCAATTTATCAAAAGCCAAACAAAGAGGCTATTCTAATAAGTTTCAAAAAGTATCTCAAAACAACTGTTTTTGTATCCACAGTGGATTAATTCTGTTGCAAATTATAGAGTGAGGTAGACACTCCATACCAGATACTAAGCAAATAAGCAAAAAGTTGAGACCCATATGCAAAAACTCAAGGGTTAAGTTCACTTTTGGTCCCCTAACTCATTTGATTATTGCAATTGGGTCCTCAGACATTTCGTTTAGCAATCCCTCTGATTTACTTGATTTGTGCAATCAAGTCCTTAGTTTGCTTACTTGGTGCAGTCGACCCCTTTTCATCATCTGCCATTAGCAACTCCATCCGAAAGTGGACATAACACCAAACTAAAAGAGAGACCTAACCAAAGTACCTACTAGTTAGATAGAAGCACAAATCTTCAATTTGTCAGAGAAACACTGCATAATGAGTGCCAATGATTTAAGTTAAATTACTTAGATCAAGCAGCCTTCCTGTAACATTCTTCTCGATGCTCCAGATCTTATTTCCATCCAGCAAACTTCTCTAGTTCCACAATGACCCTTAAAGTTTTCCTAGTGTGAACTATGAAAACAAGTCATTAGCTCACTCATTTACGCTGCAAGTTATATAATTTTCCCCAAAGCTATCTCAATCCACTCACGAGTTGCAACCGAAGAATATCTGATCCTTTGCTTCAGTGAGACAATCTCAAAACCAAAAAGCACCGTAGGGCATTATTGCCAAAATTCCAACTAACCCACAACAACCATCGTATGAACCCTAACTTCTTACAATATCTTGTACTAGCAGCAGCAGCATATTCTTTTGGAAATGCATTAACAGAAAAATCTGACACCATCGATCCAAACTTCTAATCACCCCCTGAAATTGCTTTTACGAAAACGCGAAGCTAATCACCTGACCTGCGACAGCCTATTTTACTTCAGCTGTTTCCTTTAGGTACCAGTAAAAAGCAATCAATCAGAGCGGACAACGAAAACTTAGGCTTAAGCAACGCCATCAAAAGGAACCGCAGCGAAACTGCACATAAGCACGAACGCCACCGCAGCGAAAGAGCACGGTCGATCATTACCAGGAGCAGCAGACGAGCTCCGCGACTCGCATTGAAGACCTGGAAAAGTCCGGAGCTGACGAGATCCGACTCCGCCGACGAGCGGAGACAGCTGCCGCGAGAAGGAGAGCCTCCGCTCGGCGGAAACTCCGGATGATCCGAAGGCGACGATGTTCGACGCGGAAGCGGCCATTAGAGATCCGGCGAGTCTCCGGAGGGCGAGAATGGAAGAGGAAGAAGGAGGACGCGCGGCGAAAAGCGAAGCCAGAAATGCGAAAAGCGCCGAGCAATGCTAAGAAGAAGTAGAGAGAAAGAGAGGAGAAATGGCGCTGGCTTTGGGAGTTTCCGGAGTACTGTTCGTTAGTGGGGGCGGCGATGGAAACGAAGAGCGCATTTGCTGTGAGTGCGAGTCACACTTTGCGACTTTAGCAGGTGGTGCTTTCCTGAATATGGCAGTTTTCCTGAAATTCCACAAATCGAGCCAGCTTTGTTGAAATTTTCGAAAATACCCCTCAACTTGATCATGTTAGCTCAATAACTGGTCACGTGACAGTGACACTAACTTCTTGAAGCATTTAGTTCATATCTCCTCCTGCGTGCTTGCACATCAGAAATGTTAAAATATGTCGCAGCTTCATAATCAGGGAAAACAAAATATTAGGATTTTCTTGAGCATTAATTGAAAAATTAGAGACGAAGGGTTAATGAGCGATTAAGCTTAGGAGATATCTGAGAACAAAATTAGGTCTGGGAGAACTTTCGGAAACGGGTGTCATTCTAGAGGGATTTTAGTGATTTTTCCTTTTGGCTTCTTCAATACTGTTTTCTATGCAAAATGAATTTACATGATGTACTGCAATTACAATTATCGACGGATAAAAGTATATGATTAAAAAAAACAAATAACAAATGCAAATATAACAATGTCAGTGAAAAATCAACTCTCATTGTATCCGATTCCACCTTAAAGAAAAGTAAAAGAATAATGTTTTTATTATTAATAACAATTACAATTATAGTAATTAACTTTTTACCTTTTACCGCCGCCATTTAGGGTGCGCATGGCAACACTTCTGCTTCAAAAATCAACTTTTGGCCAGAAATTGACTTTTCTCCTTCTACTCAGAAGCAGAAATTGATTTTTCAACTTCTGCTCCAGAAGTTGATTTCTGATAAGAGAAATTCGTTTGTTAACGGTTGAAAATTTCTACTTCTGAAACATTATTAACACAAAATCGTTTATGAAAAATTATTATCGGCTGCCGAAAAATTTCTACTTCATTTTTTAAACTTTTTAAATTTCTTTAAAAAATAATTTTTATTATTAAAAATTATTATTTACTTTTCAAAAATAAAAAATTTATTATTTATTTTTTACTCCGACGACGAGTGGCGAGATGGTCAACGGTTGGCAGCGCGGGGCGGCGGTGGTCGGTGATTGGCGACAGGGGGCGGCGGTCACGATCGGCGGAGGTCGACAGTGGTGGGCGGCAAGAGGCGATCGGCGAGTGCAACGGTGGTCGCAGTGGGCAACAACGGGTGATAGTCAACAGTTGGCAATGGTCACGGGCGACGGTTGAGGTCGACGAAGGCAGGGGTGATCGAAATGATAGTGAGGCGAGAAGTACTTCTTGAATTTTTTTTTCTTTCAAAGAAGTACTTATTTTTTTTATTTTTTTTTAACTGTAAGTAAGTAATTTTTTTTAACTTCTCGAATTGAGGAAAAAAAAACAATCGTTGAAATGAATTTTCACTTTAGAAGTAAAAATTTCTTTCAAAAGTAAAAAATTTTACCGAACGGATTTCTGCTCCAGAAGTACTTCTAAAGTAAAAATCTACTTCCAGAAGTGTTGCCATGCACATGCGCACCCTTACCATTCGCCCAACAATCAAACAAAACCTGGAGCAGATATTATCATGCCAATCGCCAAACCACGGTAAATTTGTCAAAAACAAATTCTAAGATTTTCCAATAACGTTGGATCTAAAACTTCCAATCAAACAATAAGCCTTTTGAAAAAGAATTCCGTTGGAAATAACCTTTTGAAAAAGAACCCGAATGTCAAGTATAGTGAGCTCAGAATTTCGAGAAACCGACTGCATCTTGACAGGTTTCCAATCAAACTCACCAAAAAAAAATTACCGATCCGCCTACGCAAGTTAGGTCGGTCTGTTCAACCATATCTAAAACTACTCTCTCTAATGGAGCAAGAGCCTAGTTAAAGCAGTTGAACAAATATGATTCCACACCCTAAGGCGATCACAAAACAAGAGAGATGGCATAATTACAACACGCACCAGCATTCTGCCCATTGATGAACAAATAAGACCTCGCACAGTCATGTCATTTGAATTCTCCGCATCTTCAACAATGTTCTAGCTCAAGAAACGGCAAGAACGTGATCTTTAACTGTACAGAGGCAAACGGCGAAGTAACTAGCAAACAGGGCAGTTCTTCATGCACCTTTTTGAGTTCGCCGTTTCGAGTTGTTCTTGCGACGAATCTTCACTGAGGCTTTTCCCAAATCCTGAATACCAATGAGATGCAGTAATTAAAGATGTTAGATATGTTTAACAGATAAATTTTGACATCCAACATAACTTCTACAGATGATGAGTTTACCAAACATATTCAAGTTCTAAGTACGAGTTGTTTAATCTGGCAAAGCGCCGTGCAATATTTAATAAAAGCAGACAGCTTCGCTTTCGAATATCACCCCTTTAAACACTCACTTGGAACAGCGTTCTTAAGATGGATTTGGAGAAACCCACTTTCCAGAATATCCTCTAACGCATTGAAGGGAGATAATATCATCTTTTATCCAACCAGTCAGAAGTTAAAAGTCAATGAGTTGCCAAAATTCCACGTGTTTTTTGATGGACGAAACTTGATGAAACTTTTATGGAGAAAAAAACCGCAGCAACTGAGAAGGAGATATCTAGACATCCTAAAATCATATAAGGAGACACCCACGCGTCCTAAAGTCATCTAAGGAGATAGGTACCTCTTTATCAACCCCACGACAATGTAGACGAGATTACAGGGTATTCCTAGTATCTCACTTATTCGCCATTCTACTGTTTCAGCTAAGATTCTCTAAGACTTCACCAACTGTGCATATTTGCGGATTTGCATACATCAAGAGAATAGAAGGAATAAAGAAGTATATGCAGTATGCACATACAAGAGACCTATCTTGGCAAACTATATGTCTACTTAATGAATGATCTGTCGACGTCAATAACAAAGCACGAGATTTGAACGGTAAGACTTGATCTGAGACCTCAAAACGTACCTGAATCGAATCCTCTTGGCAGGTGTCGGTCGACAAGAGACCATCCAAGTCGTAATAAGCTCTAGCTTCTTCATCAAGAGCATGAACAACTACTTTGCCTATAGGAAAACAAGATAGTTATAAACATAATCACACAGGAACACAACCAATACAACAATCTCCATTTATGATAAATTCTCAGCCTCAATGCAAAACACACATGAGATCTCCACTTTTGACGGACAGAGATCAAACGGATATATGCAGGTATCCAAGAGGAGTCTGTTGAGATGAGAAAAACAGTAAAAAGAAATGTCAGCCGATCAGAGTCACGGCACAAATTGTCATCAATTAAAGTACACACCAGAGTCGACAACGACCCACTTTCCTTCCTTTTCTTCTTTCTTTGCCAAAGATTTTCCCCCACTTGACGTTGACCATGACACGCTCGGCAGCATCAGTCTTCGAGCTCCTTTTTGCTTTTGTTTAGCCTGCATTGGCCAAACACATCTCAGCACATAATGCTTCTTTGGATAGACTTCCAAATGGTTAGCAATTTACGATTACTTCTCATGAATAATTATTTCCGAGCCGGACTGCAGATATTTCCAACTCGATAGCACACTATGGAAATGTTCCTCTTCCTGCCAAACAACTAACAAATCCTATAGGAAACTGTTCTTGGAGATCGAAAGGCTAATCAAAACTCGAACGCAAGAGTAGATTAAGAGCGATGGACATGCCTTGTAAATAAGGGCTTGAGCGATGTTCTTCACGTGCCAGGAGGACCTGCCGGTGGCCAGCACGATGTAATCGGCCCAGTCGCGATCCTTGCGACCCGGGATCACCTTCACGTCGTCCGCCCTCACGTCGCTGAGCACCTTCTCCACCTCCTGCAGATCGAGTATAGACCACTGATCGACGCCGTGCGCGGCGGCGGCGGAGGTGGAGCAAGCGCGGCTCGCGCACGGAAACCCTAGCCTCCACTGCTGATGCAGAGCGAGAGAGGACAACGGCGCGAGCCGCGAGCGTAGAAGAGCCGGCCACATGAGGTCGCTGCACCTCTTCGAGACTGCGAGGCCTCGCCGATGCACTCGGAAACGGTGGACTGCTTTGCCTCGCCTTACTGTCGAGCGAAGCCGGTATGCACTGTGCAGACCAGAGAAGGAAACGACGATAAGCGAAGCCGGTATGGACTGTTATCTCAATTTTCCCCCCATTTTACATGTCTATCTCAACTCAAACGAACCCTAGCTCATTGGCGGTCAAGATATTTGGCCGGACGATGCACACTTTGACTTCACGTGACTATTTCGCGCGAGAGGAAGAGGCCTTTTGGTCGAAATTTGTGTTGAAATCTCTAATCGAACTCAATTTTCATCTGAGGTTGTTTGAGACATGTGTATCTAATGTAAGGATTAATTGAGACAAAGTCCACTCTAAAGCTCTATTTGAAAAATGAGGAAAAATGAAAAATCAAGTGAAAAGTCGTGAAATTTTAAATTTTGTGTGATTGGTACGTTTTCGTTACCAAGCTTGCTCCCGAACATCGCATAAGGAGCAATGTGCGAAAGAGGTCCCACTTGCGGGGAATATTTTCGAAATTTTGCGATACGTCGACATGTTGGATGGAGGTGATTAAAATATAAAATAGTAGTAGAAATAACTATGGGAAAAATGAAGAGCAAAACAGACAAGAGGATTTACAATATAATGTTATGTGGATTCTATTGAAAGAAATGAACTGAGACTAATGCTAATTTTGTTTTGTCGGAAGAGTAATGCTAATTGGAACGTCCTTTAACGTGTATAACACACAATCAAATAAGAGAGTGAAAGGTAAAAAATATTTCTTTTTATTGGGTTATGTAGATGGATGGGCCGCCCAAGATGGGTTGACCCAGCCCATTACCCATCCAAAAGTTAACTGTCAAAGGCAGTTGCTCCTTTCAAACGTGATAAGGTTCACATCGGTTCTTACATTTAAGAAGAAGAAGAACGACGTTTTATTCTACAGAGGAGAACTAAGAACAAACGAAGAACGACGAATTCTGACTTCACTTCGTCAAAAGGACAAACGATCTATCGAGGGATTGCAACGAGAGCATTTAATCCGTGGAACACGAGGTACGTTCGTAATGTGATGTACTTCTCCGATTAGTGATTCAAGTAAGATCTTGGGCTTGTTAATTCCGAGTAATTTCGCTGCGTATGTATTGGGATTGGTTCCCTTCACTTTTAAATGGCAATCCTTCGGAGACTTGCGCACGGACAGATTTGATTCGATAAAAAAATATATAGTTGCCAAAATACGAGTGACTGTAGTTTGAAAATTTGATCAAACTAGCCAAATCGATGATGATCGGTGTAAATTGTGTAAGATACAAGTTGTACCTTAATTTTCACCCCCAAAAATATGATTTGACTTTTTGAAAGGTTGACATTATTCACACTCCATATTTATTTACGGCGTACAATTCACAAATTGATTGATTGAGTTACTTGACAAGTACAAAGATTGGTACCCTCATCCCATTTTTGCATAAATTTGATTATATGTCCGGTATTCACACGTAACCAAGTCAAGTCGAGCTCGAATAGCAATTTTAATACTCGACTGAACTCAATTCACTTTCCAAGCGCCGAATTTGGAACGTGAGTAGAGTTAAGTTTGGCAATGTATTAGCTTGACTCCTCTTGATTATCCCATTAGTTTATGGATGCAAAGGTAACTTGAAAACACGTACAAACAACAGAAGCAATATACTATTTAAACAAGATAAACGAATTTATTTCGAGCGCTGCATACTTTTATCCATGCTTTTTCATTTGTAATTTAAATTTAAAATAATATTAAAAATATTATGTAATTTTGTATGTCAATATTTGAATTATTTGAAAAAATCAAATGTTGCAGGTTTAAAATTTTCAAAACACAAATTGTGCAAAACTACAATATAAATCAAAAGTTTAAAAAGCAGAGTTTGTGATTTTCACACGTGTAAGACTTTGGCGGGAAATCGAAGAACACACGGATGTACCAATTTGTTCCAGGCTCCATCTTCTTCCTCCTCGCTCACCTTGGCTCCCTCCCTCCCTCCCTCGTTCGCTCGCTCACTCCCTCTTCCAATCTCCCATGGACTCCGACTCGGATTCGGACGGCTCTCATGTCTCTGCCACTCCTCCACGAGACCACATTCTGCCGCCGCCGCCGCCGCTCAAACCAAGGGCTAGAACAACCTCCTCTTCCCGCTCCTCCGCCAGAACCGCCGCTCCAAAGCCCCAAAACCACCGTCTGCCGAACCCCTCAAACCTTCCCTCCCAAGATCTGACCCCGATGTCAACACCATCTCCTCTCTCCACCGCGCCTTTCCATGTCCGCCGTCCGTTGGATCCACCGGAAACCGTCGCCACCATCGATTCCTTCCAGATTCTCCCAGCTGGCCACTTCTCCAAATCCGCTTCGTTTTCCAAACTTCAGAGACCTTCTCTCAACTTCGAGAACGAGGAATCTGATTTAGCCGGATCGAAATCAGAGCTCAAGTGTGAAACCGTGGAGAGAGATGGATCAGCTGTCAAATCCACAAGTTCAGTGAAAGCTGTGAGGAAGAACCTGAACTTGATTAGAGCTAATGTGCCTCTTCCTCCGACGAAGCTGCGAAAGGGTGGCGGAGAAGGCAATTTTGTTAGGCTTAACATGAACCACAACAGCTACCGGCGCAAATTCCTTAGCAAAAGTGCGAGGAAGAATAGCCGCTCCTCGGGTTTTAAACGATTCCCGAAAAGAAGAAAGGGGAAAATTAGGGCTGAAAATGAGGCTCAAACGGAAGGGATTTTCGAGGAAGAAGGACTGGTCACAGATTCCACGAAACAAAAGAATAGGCAGGAGAGCGAGAGTAGGAAGTTTGACAGCGAACTCGTTGGGGCGGCTCTCTCGGCTGTTAGAAATGACGTTTCAGATGTGAATTTGGTGAAGCTGTTGAAATTGGTGTATGGTTATGATTCGTTCCGTGACAGACAATTGGAGGCCATCAGAATGGTTCTTGCGGGGAAATCAACTATGCTGGTTTTGCCAACTGGTGCCGGCAAATCCTTGTGTTATCAGATACCTTCCATGATCTTACCTGGGATTACCCTGGTAGTGAGCCCTTTAGTGGCTTTGATGATCGATCAGCTAAAACAGTTGCCTCCAATGATTAACGGTGGTCTTTTGTGTAGCAGTCAGGCAAGTAGTTGGGATTTGTCTCGGTGTTCCATCCTATGCTTCTCGGATTTGAGTGATTGTTTTCTTTGTTTCAGACGTGGCAAGAGACATCAGAGACACTTAGGCTGCTCCAAGAAGGTAGCATTAAGGTGAACACGTTAAGAATCTTATTCAAGTTGCTCGTCGAATAGTTATTGATATTTTGGTATTCTGGACAAAGTTTTGGCAGTCATTACATCATTATGCAGGTCATTTACCCGCATCTGCAATTGTATTCTTAGAGATTTTTATTTTTAAATTTATCATATCATGTATATGCTCTGAACTTTGTCCATACTCCCTTTCAGCGTCATTAAGATTCTTGCTTTTCCCTATTTTTACGAGCTGAAACTTAAAAAGACGCTCTTCAGGTGCTTTTTGTTTCTCCAGAAAGGTTCCTGAACGAGGACTTCATGGGAATATTTTCTACTGATCAACTTGTGTCGCTCGTGGTAATTGATGAAGCTCACTGCCTATCTGAATGGTAAGTCATAGAGAAACTAGTTTCTCATTCTGAGACCATGAAGCTAGTTATTCCCTTTCTTTAGTCTCTAACGGCTCTCTCTTGCATACAAGTGAAACTTGAAAAACTATTAATCTGCTATTAAATCTTCGCACAGGTCACACAATTTTCGGCCTTCATATACCAGGCTCAGGGCTTCTCTGTTTCGCGTTAGGCTCCGTGTTAATTGTATTCTTGCGATGACAGCAACAGCCACTTCAACAACTTTGGATGCAGTAATGGGCTCATTAGAAATTCCCTCTTCCAATCTCATCCAGAAGGTCCCATTAAGGGATAACCTGCAGTTATTCATCTCCTTGAGTCATAACAGGTGATTTTCCTTCTCCATATGTGTTTTCTTGACCGGCTTTATCACTCTCGATTGCTTAATGTATTGAACTTGATAGTCAAAATTTGTAAATGACAGAATGAAAGACCTGCTGATGCTATTAAGGTCGTCTCCCTATTCAGAAGTTCAGAGCATCATTGTGTACTGCAAGTTTCAGGTTCATTCTCAAGTCTTATGATCATCTACTAAATCCTTCACAAGAGGATGGAAAATCCTATACATTTTCAGTTAAACAGATGTGCACTCCTCTATTTTAGCCCCTGGTTTCCGATTTATTTACTCTCTATCTTATTTAGTAGTTGCAGAGCACATACTGTCCTTTGGGTCCAAGTAGTTGTTTGGACATCTTGTTTCCATGATTTTGTACTTTGTAATATATGTTACCTATGATTGGACTCATACACTATTAAGATCTTCAATAGAAGAGTGAGCTGTACTTATTGACAATGCAGTCTGAGACAGATATAATAAGCAGATATTTACGCGACAGCAATATCTCTGCAAAGGTTGGTGTTCTTTATTTTCATACTTAAGTCTTTACCTTTTCTTTTCCTGATTTCACCTTCAATGCTGAATTCAAGTTCTAATCTAACATAGTTGTTTGGAATTGTTAAATAGAGTTATCACAGTGGGATCCCTACAAAGGACCGAACCCGTATACAAGAGTTGTTCTGTTCCAACAAGATTAGAGTGGTAGTTTTATAACCCAATCCTCAATGCATCGACAATCATCTTACATATCGTTGTTTTTTGTTACTATTTATACTTGCTATATTATTGTTACGGGCTGTAGAATTTTTAAGCAATAATTTGGTTTCTTGTATCAAGATTGTTGCAACGGTGGCATTTGGCATGGGACTCGATAAAAGGGACATCGGAGCGGTAAGAAGAAAACCTATTGCTCACTTTGACCTGCAACATGAAGTGGTCCATGTCATTACATGAATAGTTATAGATATATCCAGTGGCATGGTAGACTATTGAGGCATGGATGGAATAGCCCAACCTGTGGCATATAAGTGATCCAATGAACACAGTGAGCCCAAGCAGCCGTTGTACGCTTGTAGCCAACATCAACTGATGCAGAGTTTTGGACTTTTGTACTTTCACTTGTTTGAACTTCATTGGAAAAATTCTCAAGGAACTGGAATGAATATCAATAAATCTCGATCCATACTTATTTAGTTATACATCTCGGAAAAATTCTCAAGGAACCGGAATGAATATCAATAAATCTCGTACCATATGCTATAGTCGCGCTATTAAAATCATATTCACCGCAGATGTCCATTAACTCGCTTTCTTCGTGCCACATCAAGATTTCTTTTGTTCCTGATGTCACTCATATGTACCTCCTTCAGATAATGCATTACAGCCTTCCCAACAGCTTGGAAGAATATGTACAGGTTAACCTCTCTTTTTATTTCTTCTTTTCAATATTTTCATTACAATAGGTTCCCATAAATGACGAGTTTAGAGTGTTGTAGGAGATTGGCCGTGCTGGACGAGATGGGAGGTTGTCTTATTGCCATCTCTTCTATGATGATATGACATACTTCAAGCTCCGTAGTCTCGCTCACAGGTTAACAAATTTACAATTCTATCGTTTGCTTCACTTTTATTGAGGGACATCAAACATCTTGGGCTGACTTGCATATTGGATTTCTGCTATCTCAGTGATGGAGTGGATGAGTATGCAGTGGATAAGTTCCTTTGCCAAGTTTTCAACAATGGCACAACTTCACATGGCCAAATCTGTTCAATTGTGAAAGAATCGGCATCTCGACGGTTTGATATGAAAGAAGAGGTACCTGCCTTGCAATTTCACTGCTACAGATAATATTATTGCCAGAGAACTTTCTGAGAACAGCAGAAGCCAGGATGTACTGAAGAACAATACTAATTTTTTCCATACAAAGTCTTATATTGTTACCTTGGGGCAGAGTCCTATGCTAGTTTGATGTTGTCTTGTGTCCCTAATGCTGTTGGTGGTGTTGCCAAAGCTTAAATTTGTTTCTGTATGAGCAACTGATTATCACATGCAGTTGGTGGGGGGACCAGTTGAATTTATTCTTGTTATTATTTGTAAGCAGTTCACATGCTCAAGAAGCAAAAGAGAAACCAAATGTAGCCAACTTACTTCACTATGCAGACCCGGTTATTATGTATGTATTAGACTCTATGTCGAATGTCGTTCTTGGTTCTAGTGATCTCCGAAAATTCAAGTGCCTCTGATATTATCCCGCCTTGCTCTGTATTAGGAGATCTGCGGTCTCTATTCTAAATTTTCAATGTTGGCAGGTAATGCTCACAATTTTAACGCATTTGGAATTGGGTGAAGTCCATTACTTGCAGTTGCTTCCGCAATTAAATGTAACTTGCACTCTGAACTTCCATCAGGTACATATAGATATATCTTCTTAATCGTTCATTACCTTAGAAGCAGGTATGCCTTATATGAGCTTGAGGACATATCCTACTACTTCTCTTATTTCTTAATTTGCATAGGCTTTT
This sequence comes from Lenwebbia sp. NSW1173648, assembly GCA_029784005.1. Taxonomy (NCBI): domain Eukaryota; kingdom Viridiplantae; phylum Streptophyta; class Magnoliopsida; order Myrtales; family Myrtaceae; genus Lenwebbia; species Lenwebbia sp. NSW1173648. The sequence continues at coordinate 9,380,902 of JARCGZ010000011.1, forward strand.
TGTTGGAGTTAGTCAACGTATATAAGAGGAAGAAATACGTTATCTGTTCATCTGATTGTCCAAGTCCGGCTACCTCATATTACTATACAGAACTAGGTGAAGATAAAATAATCCAATAGCATAAATCAACCGAACGAGTGTGTTTGTTTCATGGCCCATTTAATTACTGATATGCAAAATGTAGTTAATATAACACAACCTGTTAAGGCTTCCTTTAACATTACAGATTTTGCATTTGTCTTGATATGGAAATACTAACCTTATTGTACTGGCTATTGAGATGGTTATAATATGTCCTTGTGCAGACTCAACCTGTGCTGCTTGCTGACAAGGATATTGTAGTTGCTGCAATTCTGAAAAAGTGAGTAAGATCTCAAATCTGATGCACTGGTGGTCCTTATTCATGTATTTTCCTACTAGATTCACCATACAGTGGAAATACGTTAAGCCCAACTGTTCACAATTAGCTTCTTTCGAAATTTGCAGGTCAGAACTAAGACAAGGGCAATATGTGTTTGACATACCTACTGTGGCAAATAGCATTGGTGTCTCAGCAGCAGAATTAACTAATCGGCTACAGAATCTAAAGGTTTGTTGCCAAAAATCAAAACACAATGGTTACATACTTGATTTCATACTAATATCATTTGGCAGCCTTTTACCACAGAGGCCTTTTCCTTGCAAATTGAGTAGAATCCTTACTTTGGATATATGACCATCTTGAAATATGCTATGCTGCTGAATTGATTTGTTGGATCAACATTAGATGCATCATTAGCAATCGTCTGTTAATCCTCGGTTAATATTATCCATGTTCTGCTTATACTTGTCCTGAATTAATTTCTTTTGCTGGTAAACACTGGGAATTCTCACCTCCTTATTAGACCCAATGAGATGTGGATGGATGGGATATAAGTGCATTTTGGGCTAATATTTGCCCGACTTGAAACTGACTGAATGTTTGTTGGTAACATGCCGACATTAAATTCCACAGATAGAGGGGTGAGTGTGGTCTTCCTTTGGATGTCCCAGTCAGCTTCTACTGCTCAATCTGTCCACTTGGAGATAAATGTTACTAGATTGCGATCTTTGTTGTCTTGAAAGGAAATTGTTCCAGCTAACTACAAGTTTGTGCCGTCTGATGGTCACTTTGTATATCCTTTGATAATCAAATTAATCATCGGTTTGGATTTTGGAGCATTTATTCGTTTTTCTTCCTACAGCATTATGCCTCAGTGTTGGTTGCATCGTAGTAGAGACTGTAGTCTGCACACTGGTTTACCAGATGTCCAGCCGTTGGTTCTATCTTTAAAGTTAATGGGAATCCTTGACTCTTTCCCGCTCATCTCATCTAATATTCTTTGGAATGTTTGTCAGCTAAAAGGAGAAATTACATATGAAACGAAGGATTCAGCTTATTGTTACATGGTAGTGGGCGTTCCTGAAGATATTTGCTCCCTCTCAGCAAATGTGACAAAATGGTTATCCGATGTTGAAAGTTGTAAGGTATTGTTGCTAGGTTCTTAGTTATATTAAATGCACCAGAGCCACTGAATGATTAGCATCCTTTGATGTTGGACCAAATTAGGTTCATAAACTGGATGCCATGAATGGTGCTGCCGTCTTTGCATTGAATACATGCGAGAGGACCAATGGTTGTTCCAGTACCCAACACACATGGTGCTTGCAGAGGAAGATTATGGATTACTTTGACAAAGATTACCACTGTGATATCCCTTCTCAGATGACTCAAAGCAGGTAATGCAACGTTTGCTGTCTAATCCGACATACATAATGACCTAAGCACTCGATTTAAGGAAAAAACATTCATATTGAGATTTTTTTGAAATATTTGATTCCATCATGAGCTTGTGAATTAAAATCAAGATATCTCCTTCCACTGATAGAACTACCGTTGATCTTGGCAGCAGTTTTTTGAGAGCCGATATTAAGGTATGTGGAATTTTGGATTTTGATTATGTTAGAGGATTTTTGTGCTTTCCAAGTGCTTAGGCTTTTATTATTGGTTCTAGGTTTTTCTACAAAGTAATTCACAGGCAAAGTTCACACCAAGAGCTGTCGCAAGGATATTGCATGGCATTTCAAGCCCAGCCTACCCGTCTATGAGTTGGGGCAGAACTCATTTCTGGTATCTAGTGCACTTTCTTTGTTGATTGTTTTCACTGGATCATCTGATTAAGACCATGTTAATACACTGTTTGGAGGATATGGATGAGGAAATCCAATTTGATATCCTCTTTGATGTCAAGTTCCTGTGGAAATGTCTTTCGAAGAATCAGAATTATTTGGGAGCAATTTTCTTTCGTGATGTCATTGTTTGATAACTTCAAACCTGTGAAGATTTATGACTTAACTGGGTGATGTGTTCATCATGAAGAATGAATCAAGTGACTTGACACTTTGCTAATTTGAGTTTAATTTTCAATTATGTTAACTGGGTGATCTGTTATATCATAAAAAATGAATCGAGTGATGACACCTCTTAGTGTCTGAAAAATTCTTATACTCTTTGTTTGTTAGTTCGCAATTTTCAATTTAATATGCCCATCAATGTCGGTAATCATTAATTGATTTCTGTTTTTACCCATTCTGATGAAGTTACATCATTATCCTGTTTATTCACGACTCTTATTGATGTCACATGCTTCTTAAAGGAACATGCTGATGGGCCGAAGTTTTAATTCTTAAAATCAGGGGAAGGTATATGAAGGTGGATTTCCAAGTTGTGATGGAAGCAGCGAAGGCAGAACTTATGAACTTTGTTGGAAAAGACACCGTCTAGTCATTTATGGATAGGTACATTTTGTCTGCGACAATCATACTGGAGGGTGTTTTTCAGGTAAGTAAACTCCCCAAGCGGTATCAGTTTGGGTACCCTTGTTCTAGCAAAAAGGAAAACAAAAGAACGACAGAAGTACTGTTGTTCAGTGAATTCTCATTTGGAAAAAAATGTATAAGTCCCAGACTAATGCTCTTCTTTGCAGGCTTTGGTGTTTGACAATCTGAAACTTGACAATGGCACTCTTGGATTTGTATAGACTGAAATTAACAATACTTCTGGCCATGAGGTTGCAGCCATTTAAGTGCACTCATGGTGGTATTACGCTTTGGCGATATTTATCATGCACTTTTGGTGGGCCCTGAGACTCTTGAAGAATCTTTTTCATTCTTTGGTTATGTTTGGAAAGATAGAAATAAAATGACCACAATTTTGGGTATTCACTTAATCTTGTTAGGTGTAGGTGCTTTTCTTCTTGTATTCAAGGCTCTTTATTTTGGAGGCATATATGATACTTGGGCTCCGGGAGGGGGAGATGTAAGAAAAATTACCAACTTGACCCTTAGCCCAAGTGTTATATTTGGTTATTTACTAAAATCTCCTTTTGGAGGAGAAGGACGGATTGTTAGTGTCTATCTCCTCCTGTTACTGACCTTCCCTTCTGGCATTAGCTAGGTTTTTTGTGGAGATTTGTGCGAGGACACTTGCTTGGTAAAAGCTTGTGGGAGTTATAATGCCAAGAAGGCCTTAAATGGATCATGGATGTCGTGGTCTGTTTATCTGACTCGAACGGATAAACAGAGCAATCACTGTACCTGACTTGGAAGAAAGTCGGTGAAACTTTAGCTTCCAAGAGTGGGAGGTGGAGCAAATTGCTTCTAAGCTTTGAGGTCTTTTACGTGAATATGTTTCAAAAGCAGTTGATTTTTTTTTCATGTTTCAATCACCTGGTTGGCTAGCAACTGATCTCTTCAGGCAAGTGCACATTAATTCATTCGCTGCTCTTTCAAAGTCAAGCTATGAGAATCTGTGCCTCCATCATGGCAAGGTTGCTATGTGATTCTTTCTGACGGGAAAGTAGAATTTTACACTTGTGGTGAAAAATGTGTTTAAGCTGCATTGTCTCAGGATGGTTCACGATCTATTGCCTCCAGTTAACATTTTTCTACTATTCCAAGGACCAAGAAAGTGGAACAGATGTAGGGGCCATTTACCTCTTGATGGGCATGATCAGTTTAGCTGATTCCACTTAGTGGCAGCCGACTTCTCTAGAGGGATAAGGCTTAGTTTGGTGTTGCAAATACATACTATCGATTAATATAAGGAGAAAATCAGGGGTTTGTGGAGTACTTAAACAAGTCACCAATCACCGAGCATCATGAGTTTTGTCGGCTTGCGTCCTTGCAGGTAAAAGGATGTGAGCTCGTCAAGGAAGGCGAGGAGAAAAGGAGGGAAGGAAGTTTGCCAAATGAGCCTCTTGAATTTTCCTTTTCACCGCAATCCATTGATTGATTACACCGGCTCAACATCTGGTAAAGCGAGGAACTTCACCCCTTTGTCGTTTCTTCTTCTATTTGGCTGCACAGAAGGATCATATATGCAAGCTTGCCTCCATCTACCTTATGGGAGGAGCTAACAAGATGCTAGTGGCATGATTTGCTAATAGGATGGATGATTCTGAGGAGTTATTTATTGTATTTACGAGGTAAAATTCTACTGTAATGTCTATTAATGCTCTATTGATCACTTTGCACTGGGGATGGATCTGGACCGATCCTCATCCTTGCATTTTAGAGTCAGAAATTATGTAACATCCGTAACTTTGGTCTCCATGGACATGTTTAGCACAATTAAGAACCTGTACCTAATCGGTTACCTATGCCGTGACCAATGTACGGTCATTTAACCCTTGTTTCCATGAGGACATATTCCTCGTCCTCACCCTGGTTATCGTTAGCCTCTTATGAGAGGATGGTCCAAGCACTCTAATGTTGGCCCCTTGCAGTTTCAATGCTATACATAGCCACCCACGGTGAAGATTGTGCGGTAATTTTGCTATTTTTTATAGAGAAGTTGGCCCCTTATAGTTTCAATGCTATACATCGCCACCCAAGGTGGAAACTCGAGCATTTCTAATCCAAAAAAAAAAGAGGGTGGGACATTTGGGAAGCTAGTACCTAATACCATTAGTTAACAATGATGCCAACCAATGACCAAATGGAAAAGTTTAATTTGACCATGTTATTAGTTAGTTTCCTCATTCGTGTGTAGTCTTAGGAGCCGAAAAATCAAAAGAGAAGCAAAGGCAACTCGTTGGTTGTTGGCGGGAGTCACCTAAGAACTCACCATCTCGCTGCCTGGTGGGAGGGCGTAGCCATGCCGTCACCCCTCTAGTCTCTCCCAAAATTGAATTAAAACATGTTAGAGATTTTGGTGACGTGGAAAAAAATTGAGAACTCTGATTTTATGTCGGTAAAAAATAAAGAATATGTCTAATCCTGTTTTAATTAAATAATGCTAAAAAGCAGGGTCATAATAATATCGACCGAGTATTGTATGCATTCGAGAGTTCATGATCACGTGAGTCTCCCGTGGCCCCACGTACGGCTGAGATGTGGACCGTGCGTGCAAGAATTTTCGTTGGAAAATATTCCACGAAGCGGAATTAGCCAATGCCTTATTCTCTACACTTCGCAAGACCAGAAAAGAACGCAACCACCACGGAACCGCGACGTGCCTGTCTACCGCCTCGCCCCGCTCCCTCGAGCGCCAAGACCCGTTTTTCTTCTTCGACAAGGAAACTTTCGCCGGCGGCTGCGATGTGGACGAGGTCATTGGTCCAAGCCGCTGCCTCATCGTCCTCCTCCGCCGCCGCCTCGCCGATGTCTTCTTCATCGTCGTCGATCCTCATGAATTATCCCCTCGCTTCCGCTCTCGTCGCGTTCGCGATCTCTCAGTTCACTAAGCTCTTCTTCTCCTGGTATTTTCGCTCGCTTTCTCTTCATTTGTAATGATTGCGTATGTACTTGGATTTGTATCTAGATGTTGATTCTCTTTGAAATCCTCTGAGCAACGTGGTTAGAACTTTTTGTTGCATTGTACTTCTCGTGAATTGTTTTAGCAACATGAATGGTTGCCGCAAGACTAACATGGAGATATACTTAGAATGCCAAGGCCTGAGGTTGCGTCCGGCATTAGTAACTAGATGTTGATTCTCTTTGAAATAAGTACTTTTAGAATCTCACGTGCATGATGATAATCCCCCTCGCTGATTGCTCTCCCTAGGACGCTTGCCTTCTGCTATTACCTCAGGTTTTTGTTTGTTTATTCACGTCTTTGGATCACTTGTGAGCTCGAGGAAGAGAGAAGGACAATCAATAAAAGCACAGAGTAATTTCGCTGTAGGAATATTTCTCGCGATGTCACCTCCAGGGATAGTTCGCCTTTTGGTCACCGTGCAGCTGTGTCGCATTGCAAGCACTTATCTTACAAGGTTTCTCGTTCATTTGGACCCTTAATCTGCTTTCTCTGCTTTTTGCCCCAAACTGCGCACCTGCTTGTTCATTGGTTGAGGCCTACCGTACTTGTAACGATGGGATTTGCCATTTGGATGAAATGGTTTTAAGTTTGAATAATTGATTGAATTGATTCGATCGACTCTAGGAGGTCTAGCAGAAAAATTGTAGCCAATCACTCCACAGTTTGATCGGATGTCTCTCTCATCCATCGAAAAAGAATGATCTACTGATTCACTGAGAGGTCGAAATTCAATTTTGTTTCAAGTGAAGACTTGCGTTGGGAATGTAGCTATATGCTTCAGAGGAGCATGCAGAGCATTTTCTAAAGTTTGTTTTTACTTTTGGTTTATTGCAGTTTGTCTGATTCCTTGAAAATTTCTAGTTTGAAATATGAGGTTTTAAATTACTATTAACTTGTGTGGATGCGTAGTATAACCTAATTTCTGAGTCTTAAGCTTTGGTAGATGCACAGGTATAAAGAAAGACGACTGGATCTCAAGCAACTTGTTGCGTCAGGCGGAATGCCATCATCTCACTCCGCAACTGTCACTGCCCTAGCTGTGGCCACTGGATCTCAAGATGGCCTGGGAGGATCACCGTTCGCAATTGTGCTAATCTTAGCATGCATCGTATGGCTCAGCCTTTCTTTATCACGTAATAATAGGAAAAGATACTTTGCATGTTTTGCGTGAAGTATGATTGAGCATGTTGTACCATGCTTTTCTCTTTAATGTAGAAATCTGGTTGCAGGTGATGTATGATGCAACTGGCGTAAGATTGCATGCTGGTCGTCAAGCAGAGGTGCACTTTGCTACTCCTTTCTTCTCGTTTGCAAACTGGCCAGCCGCTCCCTTTAAGTTCTGTCTTTCGGTTTGGGCTTGAAAGTTTGTAGAATCTTCTGTTTTCAACCATCAGAGGCTTCATGTAGGTTTTAAATCAAATCGTGTACGGACTTCCTGCTGAACATCCTCTGGCTGAGAGCAGTCCATTATGCGAACTCTTAGGCCATACTCCTCCTCAGGTTCTCTTTACAGCATTTTGATAAACTTCTGTATGGCATCTTATCATCTATATTACAATGCTCTTTCTTTGTGAGACATGAATTGTTTGATCAAGTCGTTTTTCAATTCACGTCTAGCTGAGTAATTTATTGCTCAATTGCCGGTTTCAATAGATTTGCATCCTAGATTGGCACATCACGGTAAGAGCAAGTACTTTTTCTTCATGATTCAGTTGACAAACTTCTGCAATCTATTAAATGCATGTGGTTAAGAACCATACATGAGGCTTTCTCCTCATATGGTTCCTACTTGTAAGCACTTAATGGTTGTAGAGGATGCTTATATTCTGCTAAGAAGTTGGTGAGATTTAGACCATTCCATGTAGGAAGTTCTACTAGATGTAAAGGTAGTTATAGAATATTTTGAATGTCCTGGTGGTGGCGAAGTCCTGGTAAGTGTACCAATAAGGCCTGTGAAAATCAATATGAGATAGTGCCTATGTTTAAATGATCTAAGTGGAGCTCATTTACATAATATGACTGGTGTTGGCTCTTTTTAAGCGCGAGTTCTGCGGAACTTGGGGCATTGATTTTCTTATAGGATCAGAAAAATTGCATTTCAGAGCATGAGGCCCTTGCATGCAGCCTGGCTATCTTGTGCCTGTGATCTGAGCTCTAGGTCACAACTAAGCAACCTCACTAGTCACCACTGTACATACATAGACAACACATTCATTCGTTCACAACCATATCTATTCATGTCTAATATACATGTATGTTTACATGTACATATACTTACGCATACATGCGTTTCATTTTACTTAAATCTCCAATGACCATCTTTTTCCCTATTTCGGGGGTAACCTGCTTCCGATCTATTTATACATTGCGAAGGATATGATTATGCTGCAAATCTTTGCCTCAAGGGCACTTGTTATCAATTATCCGTTGAGGAAAAGTTGGTTTACCATTTGGATATGAACCTTATAGGTTATTGCTGGTGGATTGCTGGGGATTGTCACAGCAGCTGTTGGTCATTTGATCATAGTAACTTGTAGCTGAAATTGATATAGAAGTAGAATCGCAGGAGTTCCATTCTCGTTTGTGGTTATCCTGTAAAGGCTAAAGCCCATTGATTGGTTCAGACTCGGTGACAAAGACTTGCAGATAGGTGATAATGAACATATTTTTTCCTGCAAACTGGTGTCATCACTTCCGAGCCTTGACTTCGAAGCACTATCTCTTGTTTTCCTCACTAGCGTAACGACTGCATCATGTGAAATTTACCCTTTTTTCTTTATTTTTGTTTTCGCTACAGCTGCCTCCTTCACAGGCTGAGGAGAAAATGTTTAAAATGTAGTTTGTAGCTCGAAAACTTCTCTAAACGACCGGAATAGGTAGGCAGTGAAATTTGCCCTTGCGAATGATATTTAAACTGGGCTATCTTATTTTGTAGATCAACTCATCCAGGAAAATTACTGGGAGTGGCAAAATGTCTATAGGAACTCTGTGCTTCATGTGTAACATTCAGAGAATTTGAGCAAGGGAACCTCAGTCAAGGAAAAGATAACGCTTGGTATATGTAATATACAAGAGGTCTCGGAAATGAAACCTTCGATGGTTCAGTGCGCGTGATAATAATTTTCAATCGATCACATGAAATTAATAGTCGGCCCCAGAATTTATTGGGATCTTCAGGTTGGTTCAATCATTGCATACTTGCATCTCTTTTTTTTTTTTTTTTCTTAAGCACGCTGGTGACATGGACCGGACGAGACCAAGAACGATTTCGTCCCGAGACAGGTCCACACGCGAGTGGGTCCAGATGCTCTGAGGGAGCCAACAAGGCTGCATGTGATTTTATTGCATCAACAGGTTTCTCCTTCATTTCTATTCAATCCAGGGCGGTCGTCCATTTGTACCTCCAAGGAGTGAAGTGAGAGCGTCCAAAACTCGGCCATCAGTTAACCCCATTTTGTACCAACTAGACGGACCCTCGCCCTCGTCCACGTGATCGGCTCAGAGGCCCCTCATCGACCTTCCGATACCCACATCCACCCGGGCCCCACACCCGCCTCCCCACCATCTCCCACCGTCCACTTGTCCATCCCACCCCGCTCGACTCCTCGAGCCATTATTGGGCGCTCCCTCCAGGTACGCACGAGCTCCGTGGCGGCACGATCGTTGCATTACGCGATTTCATAGTTACGAATGGAGTGCTCATCTAATAGAAGTACTACTCGCTCCCCGCCAATGATGCGAGGAAAACCGACTCTAATGGCTTGACTCGACGGGATATGATGGACGGTCATTGCGAATTAACTATACGAACTCGTGTGTTCTTATGGAACTTATTACGGTTCTCGAGAATTATCGATGTTTTACCGACTTGAATATCGTAAAAGGAAGTTCGCAATGCGTACCCTTTAACCAGTTACCGTTAAAAAAAAAAGGACAACCGACCCGTTTCAGTGAGATGAAACCCACTCTCCGGCCTCTGGGGAGCAGAGCAGAGCAGAGCAGAGAGAGAGAGAGCTACCTCAGATTCCGTTAAAATACGAGTGAGAAAAAGTTGCAGAACTCGGCAGTGAGCTGCATGTTACCTGTACATGGCATAAATCCCAGCATTATTAAATTCCGCAGTTTCCCAGGTAAAATACATTTTTTTTAATAAGGGATTATCATCTCCTTCTTTTTCGTTTTCTTCTGCTACCGTCAAGTGCTTTGTCCGTTTGGTTCTGTGAACCATGCAAATGCGAGCATGTGCGGGTGCAATTGCTTTTAATAATGTTGTTCACTGTGCAGTGGATCTTAACTTTATCGTCCCTCGCAGCTCAGCAAGTCCCCCAAAGAATCCATGCTTTTCAAGGCGTTTATTTATTCTCTGCCCCAAAAAAAGAAACAAGCCCATCTGCCATTTCTGCTCCTCTGAAACCACATTTTTGCTCTTCGTTTGAAGATCTGTATTCTCATTGTGATTTAAGCAGGTACTAAACCCCCCCCTCTCTCTCTCTCTCTAGGAATTGGATGATTGGTGGGTGGTGGGGGATTTCGAAACTTGAAGATTATTTGCTTTTTCCTCTTTTTTTCTGGAGGATAAATCTGAAGTGGGTCCCTTCCAACAGCAATGGCAACTTCATATCTTGTTGTGTGGGTTGGGGGGTTTCTTGCTCATTGATGCTTATCTGATTTTTCAGTTTCTAGCGGCTTGTGCTTAAGCAGCTTGCAAGAGGGCAAATTTGCCTGCTTTCTCAATTTATCCTCTTGACAAGATGCTTCAGATTCTGCCCCTTTTCTTTGAAGTCCTTTCTTCACTTTTTCCCTTATGATTCATTGAAGTTTGTCCTGTCATGTTCAAATGCGAGGCCTATCTCTTGTGGTTTCCAAGAAATGTGAATTGTTCTGGTTTTCCGGGTGCAGAAGAATTAATGAATCTTGTTACAAGCTCCTTCAATGCAGATCTGATCTTGACCAGCATGACAAATGTTAAGGATCCAAGGTGGATATAACTCATAGCTATAAGTAGACATCTGATCTAGTGAGAGAGAGAGAGAGAGAGAGAGAGAGATTCAGGGACAATGAAATCTCCTGTAGAAGATAAGAGCTGCTACAGTCAGGGACCAACGCAGGAGATCTCAAGTGGTAGTTCCATCGGCTTCGAGTTTCACCGGGCGAATGGAACCAATCGAGCTTCCCATCATCATCGGACCGCTCTGGGGAAACCGACCCCGTCCAAATGGGATGATGCGCAGAAATGGCTGGTCGGGATTTCAAGAGTGGGAGGAGACAAGAGCCAATCGAAAACCAAACCGAGAAACTCCAATGCCGACGACCGGAGATTGATTGCCCCGGTCCCGCCAGAGCAGGAATATTCCAGCGGTGAGGATGAATGTGAGTTTGAGCAAAATGGAGGCATGGACCATGCAATGGCAGGTCAATATGAAGTAGAGACGAAGAAGGTGGAGTGCGATGAGTCCGTCTGGCGGATCAATAAGCCAGCGCAGAATTGCATGCCAGCCGTACGATCAGTGTGTGTGAGGGACATGGGGACTGATATGACTCCGATCGCGAGCCAGGAGCCATCCAGGACCGCTACCCCAATCAGAGCCAGGACTCCTGCCGCTCGAAGCCCCATCAATTCGGGATCTTCTACTCCTGTCAGGTGTCAACATGGGGCTGTGTTCATGGAAGGCAGAGGCGGGGTCGCTCCTTCTGGTGCGCGCGTGATCGGTGCCTGTATGGAAGGCGCGCATGCCTGTGAGCTGAGTGGGAACATGAGTTCGGATCATGCAAAGAAGTTGAGTCCTCTGGAATCCCGAGCAATGGCTTGGGACGAAGCGGAGCGCGCCAAGTACATGGCCAGGTGATTCTAGTTGCGGATTGAGCAGTGTCTCGCTATTGTCTCAGGCATTGCCGGACTCCGAAATCAAAAAGATGATTAATTTTTCGCATGATTACTGTTTTGGCCTGTAGGTATAAACGCGAGGAGGTAAAGATACAAGCCTGGGAAAACCACGAGAAAAGGAAAGCTGAAATGCAAATGAAAAAGAGGGAGGTACCCTTCTTTCGCTGTTGTAATTATCCACATTGACAGATTGTTCTTCTGGCAGTGATACCTGATAGCTATACTCCTGCTATTCGTCGAGAGATTGATGCTAGAAATATGCTGATTCCCCAGTTTTGCTCGCTTGATGAACCTAATAGTATTGCCTTGTTCTGGCTGGACTCCTGAAATCATTCTGTGAGTATAGTGGGAACACAGCTATGTCGAGCGTTTTCTACTGTTGTCAGTTCCAAACCATGAGGACTTGAAGGACTACTTCACTTTGCTGTAGTCCAAGGAAAGTGCTGAAGAAAAACACGGCATTTGCATGCGCCTCCTTTGTCATGGTTTCTTTCGCGGCTTCTGATGTGTAGAAAGGTCTGGTCCGCCCTGCGCATCGGAACTGCTCGATCACAACCTTCGAACTTCACCATACTTCTGGTCCCGCCCTTAGTTACTCGGGTCACCATTCATAATAGAACTCTGTCCCATTCAACAAGTAGTGATTCTGGAAGGGCTTTGAGTAGCTTGAGTTCATGGAACTTGCTCGAACATTATTCTGCGATTGAACAGTACATTTTCGTTCCATGCTTTTAGGAACAAAAGCAAAAGGAAGTCCAGGAAAAGGGAAGAGTAAATAGGTTTCATGTATCAATCTCCATGCGTATCTTCGAAAATTGATGACTTGATGCAGCATGGTTAGATGGCTCGTTTTGAATGTTAGATCCTTAATTCAGGGGTTTGAAGATATACGAACTTTGTAGTTTATCATACATTTTGCAGACACCCCACGAAACAGGGCATGCGTCTCTCCAACAGCATTTCTAATTCCTTTTGCTCCGTCTCCAGGTCAAGGCCGAGAGATTGAAAGCTCGCGCGCAGGAGAAATTAGCGAACAAACTCGCTTCCACGAGGAGAGTAGCGGAAGAGAAGCGAGCCAACGCGGAGGCTGAGCTGAACGAGAAAGCTGTGAGGACGTCGGAGAGGGCGGACTACATAAGGAGGACCGGCCACTTGCCCTCTTCCTTCTCGCTCAAGCTTCCCTCCTTTTGCTGGTAGAGCTTTAGCAATGTAACTACATCCTGACATTTTTTTTTTTTCCAAAGGAGAAGTTGTTATTTGCACGTCTAATTAACTTATTATGCAAAACTTCATGGATTCGAGATTAGAGTAATGGTGATTGTTCGTGTCGTCCGTCTTGTGGAAGCATTTTGCATGTTGATTGATATGTGATAATGGATGAAGAGAATGATATCTTGAGGCAAAGAATTAAAGCTCCGTTTGTTTGGTTGAAAAAATATTTTTCTAAAAATAATTACTTGTATAGATTAAAATAATCAGTCAATGAAAAATATTTTCATTGCCTATAACAATTTATGTCTAGACATTTTCGTGAACAATGAAAATATTTTCTGGTCATATATTTTTGTAAGCGATACAATGATCGTTTTAAAAAATATATATTTCTCTAATTATTCATTTTCGGCCAAATAAATGGAGCGAGAATTGATTTGCTGGGAAGAGCATGAAATTGAGAGGGAATAAAAATATTTATGTGGAAATTACACTTTCGCCCTTGAGTAAGAGAATATTTCATCTGGGCCATACTTTTGGCTTAGATTCATAGGGAATAATAATATTACAACGATATCATTCTCCTCTTGCAGTTTCTTAAATGTTACACTGCATTGGAATTTTCTCTTTAGTTGTAGGGAATATATAAAGTAAAATTACTAACTATTTTGACATGATATAATTGGTCGTATATAACAATTTCCTTCTACATGGTGCTACAATATTCTAATTGACACATGCACATATATTTTTGAACTTATATTTTCTCATTAGAACTAATTTCCCATGCCATGGTTTAATCTAAATAATGCAATTAGCCTTGATAACAATAGCGATTAGTCACGCAAAAATAGCTACACTTTTGGTTCAATTTTATTTTAAAATTAAGTTTAAATTTGTGAAATTTTCTAAATAATAGAATTAAACCCAATAAACCATACCTTGATAATTACTTTCAAGCTCACTATCTATTTCAAACCCAAAAGAAAAAAAAAATCTCGTTTTAGTGAAATTTATATATTTTTTCCCATATACTCGCAAGCCCATAAATGAAACCACACTTGCCCATCCCCGTTATTATCGCCCACTTTACCCGCCATCATTTATTTCCCGCTCCTTCCAACCGCTTTCCTTAACGTGGCGCGAAAAGCGTTCAGGTCTAAGAATTCAATATCTTCAGTTTTAGTAACGCTCTTTCTAATTCGAGATTTCGTATCGGTGCGAAAGAATTTATCGGACGTTATTTCGAGAGATCGTCGTCTTAGCAGTTTCCAACTTTAGGCGCAAATCTACTTGGAGGGATTCAAAATAAATCTCCATGAGTGCACCTCCCTGAGGCTTGAGCTATCTTCATCTCCATCGTACACTCAATTCTCTCCAATTTCTATATGCTTATTTCAAGTCAACGCGGTCAACAGCAAATGCCTTGGAATCTTCTTTCGACAATCGAACCGCACACAAGAGGCCCATCATCAGCCCATATAAAAGGCGCCGGGACCAATCGATCTCTCTCTCTCCTACTCGCTACTCTCTCGATCGAGGCCTCTCTCGCTCTCGCAGAGTAGCGACTCGCCCCATCTTCTCTCTCCTCGCCATTCTCTCTTCATCGTCGGTAAGCCCTTCAACAGCTTTTCTCTGTCCACTGTTCTCCCCGCCGCCGGCGATCGCGGGACCCGAATTTTTTCTAGGCGTGACGTTTTGGGGCGCTTCGGTGTCCCTTAGGGTTCAGTGTCGAATCTCGGTATCTCAGTCATCGATTTACAGCTGAATTTCGCGCTTCCTAGCCAGGGTACATAAATTGGCGTTGCTTCGTTGTTATTCAACTGTTGAATTGGGTGTGGAATATTCTGGTTGTTCCGATTAGGGGGTGCTTGCGATTAGGATTGGGATTTCTTTTTTTTTTTTTTTGGTTGTTGTTGTTGTTCAGTGGAAAATTGAAAAAGACTGGTGTATTTTTGTGTTTCTTTGAGTAGAGGTGCAGTTCTGTTAGGGTTTGTTAGATTGAGCGTGTATTTGTGAATATATTATATGGCGGCTGGGAGGCATGGAGGTTATCGTGACAATGAGTTGAGGGACCGCGAGTCTAACATGTATGTGTCAAAGCGGGATTTGGGTTATTCTAAGGAGGAATATGACCGGAGTGGGAGCAGTAATCACGATGGGGAGCGAGTCCGAAGTCGTAATGCTAGAGATAGCGCTAGGGTTAGGCAGAAGGATGTTAAGGAGAGGGAAGTGGCAAATGGCGCATACCACTCCTCTTCGAGTAGAAGTGGCTCTGGGAGTAGTGGAGGTGCAGGTGTAGGTGGGTCTAGGCATCGTGGTATTTCAGTTAGGACCATGGATAGAGAGCCAGGTGAATTGTCCAGCGAAAGTGGGTCCGACGACGCCATAGAGTCTGACACACGGGATAAGGACATAGAGGTTTTTAAGACGGCAGAGAATGGGACCCACTCCCCAGTAGTGGAGAAGAAGAGGAAATTCTCACCCATAATTTGGGATAGAGATGATGATGAATCAAGTAGGGCATTGAAAAGAAGGGCTTCCACCACAGTTACTTCCCTTCCTCCTCCACCTCCACTTCCTAAATCATACCGTGAGATCCCTAATACTCACAATGGGGTTGTGCAGATCTCTTCAGTTAAAAGTGATTTAGGTCAAGAACCACAGTCTTCCTCACCGGTTACTGAAAATGTTAATTTAAGCGGTGAATCTGGGGCTGACTCTCCGTTAGGACTGTCTTCAGCATTTGCTTTACCTTCAAATGGTAATCCATGGGGTAATGATCAGGAGGCAACACAGTTAGAAGATGAAGATTACGTGCCAATGCGTAACATATCATCTTCTAGGTGGGCAGCTGGAGATAGTTCTCCAGTTGATGAGGGCGAAATAGTAGAGGATGAAGATTTGCCTAAGAGAAGAAAGAAGACACCGCTGTTCGAATCTTTAGGAATCAGAGGGCGTGGCAAATCAGTCAGTCCTGAGCTGGGGAAGCTTAAGAAAGATGGTTCAGACGGACTTAGAGGCAGGTCTTCTGAACCTGATGGGCGAGGTGGTGCTGCTGGGTCATCCAGTGATAACCGCTATTCTGACCATGACTTGGATAAAAATGATTACATGGATGTTGATGAAAAGAACCGTCATGATGATATGATCAATGATATGTCCGACACTAATTCAGAGAGCGATGATGATTCTCGAGGAACGCCAGAACCTGCTGGTCCGCCTCAAAGAAGTGTAAATATGCTGCAGGGTTGTCGAAGTGTTGATGAGTTTGAGAGGCTTAACAAGATAGATGAAGGGACTTATGGTGTAGTCTACAGAGCTAGGGACAAGAAAACTGGAGAAATTGTAGCACTGAAGAAGGTAAAGATGGAAAAGGAAAGGGAAGGTTTTCCTTTGACTTCACTGAGGGAAATAAATATTCTGCTAGCTTTTCATCACCCGTCGATTGTGGATGTGAAAGAAGTTGTGGTGGGGAGCAATCTTGACAGCATTTTTATGGTGATGGAATACATGGAGCACGATCTTAAAGGGCTGATGGAGACAATGAAACAGCCTTTTAGTCAGAGCGAAGTCAAATGTCTAATGTTGCAGCTATTAGAAGGTGTGAAGTATCTTCATGACAACTGGGTGCTTCATCGGGACCTTAAAACATCAAATTTGCTTCTTAATAATCGAGGTGAGTTGAAGATTTGCGATTTTGGATTGGCTCGGCAGTATGGGAGCCCATTAAAGCCTTACACTCACTTGGTGGTTACTCTTTGGTACAGGTAAGCTAAACAGTATCTGTCTCTCTTTGTTTAATTCCCGATGCTGGCATGTGACATCGTATTGCATGTTATTGTTATCACTTTTGTGTTTTTTTTCCATAGTTGTGATGAGATATCGCTTTGTGCAAGTCCTTTCTAGTAATCTATGCTATGGATTGTTTGTCACGCTTTAGTATTTGTTCTGCAGGGCACCTGAACTCCTGTTGGGGGCAAAACAGTACTCAACTGCCATTGACATGTGGTCCCTGGGCTGTATCATGGCTGAAATGTTATCCAAGGAGCCACTCTTTAATGGGAAAACTGAATTTGATCAACTTGACAAGGTAAAATGCCTCAATCTACTTATATTTGCTTTTGTACCGTTGCTGCTGCTCCAGTGCTTCAATGGATTTTGATTTGGTTACTTGGAATCCTATCTGCAGATATTTAGAACTCTTGGAACCCCAAATGAGACTATCTGGCCGGGTTTCTCCAAGCTTCCTGGTGTCAAGGTCAACTTTGTTAAGCACCAGTAAGTATACTTTTTCCATGTATAAACTGCTTGAGTTTAATTGGCATCCAGATGTTCACATTCTTGATACCATTTGTCCCAGGCTTCCAGCTTTGGGTGATTCTGGTCTGGGTTTCTGGCCTTCATGGTGACAACTTCAGTTCCAGAGTATATTTCTCGTTTATTGATTGACAAGTGTTGTGTTACTTTCAGGTACAACTTGTTGCGGAAGAAATTTCCACCAACATCTTTCACAGGATCTCCAGTACTTTCAGATTCTGGTTTTGACTTGTTGAATAAGCTTCTTACTTATGACCCTGAAAAGGTAATTTTAGATCTACATGTAGTGTCGTGCTCCACGTGTTGTATTTGTAGGATGACTTACTTGGTCTTTTATCTTTAAGCAGCGAATAACTGCAGAGGCTGCCCTTAATCATGAGTGGTTCCGTGAAGTCCCTCTTCCGAAGTCCAAAGATTTTATGCCTACTTTTCCTGCTCAACATGCTCAAGACAGGTAACTTGTCCTAGCTTGATACTTTGTTACTTGGGGGAAGTGTTCCGAAGTTTTGTACCTATTCCGGTTGTCTTTTTGGTGACTTATAGTGGTCCCAGTTTGTTGTCCTACTTATGTACTTCTTTTGGTTGCGTTTTGCGCTTGCGATTAGGCGCATGCGAAGAGTTATGAAGAGTCCAGATCCTTTAGAAGAGCAGCGCAGGAAGGAATTAATGCAAGGCGAGCTTGGGGGTGGAGGTTTGTTTGGCTAAATGAATAGGATAGCCTGTAATCGTCATGCTGCAGTCTGTATGCACAAAATGGACATGGTCGAGGTGAGAGTTGCATTGACGGGAGTTGGGAACATATTTATCTGGAGATCATTCATGTTATTTTTTAGCAGGCACCATGCTCGGGTGGAGAAGTTTGTTCTTGGTCTCCATTAGTAAGCCAGATTTCTCGCTGGTTTACTTTGTTCATCGGCTTTGATCACCAATAGATATGCATCTGCGACCCTGCTTGCATCGCAAGGTGTGGCATGATGGCCTTTTTATTTTACTTATCAAGGAAAAATTTCAGATGAACTTTTGTATGTAAAATAGCATTGACTGTACTCTGTAACAATTTTTCTTTCGGGCTGGATTTTTTTGGCTATTACAAGAACTAAATCGCTATTCATCTTTTCTATCTTTTTGATATTGCCGCTTTGTTTGCAAGAGACGGTGGTCTGAAGTTGAAGGACGTTCTTTTCTTTACATACAGGAAGAATATCAAAGTAACGAGTAACCTATGTGTTTGGAAGGTAAACTACCAATTCTAGATTTGAGGGTCCATGTCTCAATAGTTTCGTCTCTTTTGGGACAATATCTATTTGTATGATATGGTGGATAATGGATCAACGTGAGGGATTTGATGTGCTGTTTGATAATGTTCAAGACCATTGTTCTCGTCCAATTCTTGCCATGGCATTTGAAACCTTGCCTGCCATCAGCATTGTGTACGTGGAAGTGAGTCTGAGATAACGGAGATTAAAACTTGGGAAAGCCATTTTTGACGAAGATGTTCTAGTGTGTAGCTGGTTGAGAAGTTACTTATACACTTTCTGCTGGCAGTTTGAACCAAATAATCACCATAATCTGGCAAATTCGCTATCATTCATGTTCGGTCATGTTTATCGCAATAGACATTGAAGATTTAAGCCTTTTGAAGCAACTAGCTATTTTGACCCTTTGAGCTGGAAAAGCGAGAACCAAATTAAAAGGGAACAAATTTGCCCATCCGCTACTGTTTTCTTTAGTTTGATAACAATCTTTGTTGAGGACCTGAGGTAAGTAGAGAACACGATGTCAACAAGAGCTATGTCATATTTTTGATAACTTTCAAGAAACTTTTCTGCTTTATTGAGCTGGCCTTTTGACTTCTAGCTCTTTTTAGCGGCGAAGATTGAAATTCACTCGATTGCCTCCTGAGACATGCGGATATAAGGAATTCATTGATCGTCTCTACAAAGCTGGCTGCTGGCAGGTTATTAGTAGCTGACTAATGAGATATCTCCTGTTTGTCAATGCTTATTGCGTTTGCGGCTTTTTGAGAAGGACGTGTAATTCTTGCCCCATTCGCTTGGATCCAAAATATTGTAACTACGTGACTTATTTTGTGAAATGGGAAGCCCTAGAAATGTCCTTATTGTGCTGATGGCATGTGATGGTGTCGAGATTTCTGTAAGTTTTCGGAATTTTTTTGACGTTTGTCTGCGGCTGTCACCTGCAGTATCCAAGTTGCAAGCAGGTTGAGGAGTTTACCTTCAAATTGGATTATAGAACTTCCATTAGTTGTCCGTTCAGGCTCATCAGAGGTACCGTATAACTCTTAGTTTTCGCTTCGCCATATTGACAGTATCATGTCCAGTTTGGTTAAACTAGATCTTAGTTATTTGATGTTAATATATTGCACTTCATTATGAATCAGAATGTTGCTGGGTATGAGATTTCATTTTAGCTTCTGTCAGGAATATGTGCCATCACTAATGGGAAACATTATCCATCTGCATCATGCTTTTGGTGGACGAAATTTTCTTGGCTAATTGTGTATCAGAAGTTGATAGATGCTGCATGCTTCTTGAAGACTAATCAGTTTATGGGATGGGAAAAAAGTCTTGAAATGGGCGGGAATAAAGTCTTGAAATTTGTCTTTCACTAATTGCAGCTTCCCTTTTTTATTGTCCAGTGGAGTAAATTATTGACAACAAATGCCTTTTTGAGACTTGTGCAGTTATTTGCAAGCAAGCAGTTGCAACATTGTGGCAAGTTGCTTAATGCTAACTTTTAAAGTGATGATGCTTCGAGTGTTTGTGGGTTCATGTCCGTAACCCTCTTTTTTTGTCTTGCCATGTGGAATTTGGACAAAACTGAATTATATTCAGGCTCAATAATGGTGGAGTGAAGGATCAGGCTCTATAACCTCGCTGGTTCGACCTTATCTCTGCTTTTGTTACAACCCTGGCTCTATTGTAGATGGAGCATTTCATCGTCAAATTTTTTTCTGCTCCCCTGATTTTTCGTGACAAAGAACTTTGGTTCGGAGAAACTTGGCAGTGCTATTATGATAGGGAAATATCCTTGCTTAGACTCAAGTTCGTGGATCGGGTTCTTAGTGGTTTTTCATGTGGGACCTATATGTGGAGTCCATAGTGAACCCACACCATCTATACGGTTGTGATCGTGATCGTGATCGATCCTGTCCATATTGGCTTGGCTCCAAGCGAGAAATTCCCACTGTCGTGGGACTCATTACCTTTTATTTGGCTTTATTTATGTGAAGCTCTTCCACCTTTAAGTGAATGTAGAGAATTGGCAGGCCTCAGAGAAAATATGATGCATTCGTCTTGGCATTCATTGTTAGACAACGTTCAATCTCCCGTGGGCATCGGATAAGTTGAAAAATGTGGAAAATGGTATTTAAGGTTTTTTGTTTTTCAGAGTTGCTATTAAGTTATTCGCTTTACCAACTCCTAGACTAGAGTTTCATTTTTTTTTTTTTGGTCGAAACAAGAGTCTCATTTGAATCGATGAAAAATGATGCAGCTTCTTGAATCTATTGCATTGCATTAAAAGCAAATAGACAAAAATTGGGTCGCTATTAGCTGCATTCCATCATCGAGTTTAGTAGGATGCGATTTTCTCTTGTTTCCTTAGAGTCATGGCTGAACCTGTTGTGATGTGAAGAACGAGTATTTTTTTTTTTTTTTTGTCGAAGAAGAACGAGTATTTACATTTAACTGTCTTGCTTCGGGCCGAACAAGAAAAATTATCGCCGCTATACATGTTTTTTTTTTTGGTTTTTTGGTTTTTTTGTACTTCTGTTCTCTCTTTTCTCTGGTGCCTCTAGGGAGCTATCTATTGTGGGTAAATACAGGGGCAAGAAATTGGCGTCTTGAAGCCTGGATTGAGTTGTAATCTGACGGCCAGACACTCGCAGAACAGAAATCTTAGATGATGGAGGCTTCTTCAAGCAGGTTTACGGCTGGTTTTTTATTTTATTTTATATCTTCTGTTAGTGTTGATCCATGATGTGCTCCGGTTCAAGAGTCACGCCTTATCGTGTTTATCAGACGGGAAGCTAGGGTTATAATAAGATGGCGATGCAATAGCCGGAAAAAAAGATGATGCAATTGGGGAAGGAAGCGACCGAAGAGTCCGTCGATTATGATATCTGATTCATTCGCTCTGCTCATGGTCGAGGACGTTAAAACGTTTCTCGAGAGGATTATCTTTCGAACGTCATACGAAGCAGGAGTAATGCTTGCGCGGATCTTTGTACAATGATTGGGCATGTAATTAACGGGGAGTGGTCACGCGTGGTGCAGATTATGGTCAATTGGGCATCGCCATTGGGCGCACACAGGTGTTATAAAATCGACAAAATCGAAGTCACAGAGTCATCCTACAAAATCTTTTTACTTCTCATTTCACCATCGAGAAACTTCATCTACTCGAATTGCTTCGAGTCTCGGAAGCATGCTTAATTTGTTACCCTCTTCTAAAATTCAAATTGGGTTTTAGTCATCAATGATCCAAATACCAACTTCTCTAACCCTTCGTGGGAGTTTTAGAGTCATATGGGGCGGCAATATTTATCTAGAAGATTGGTTTGTGTTAAAAACTTTTAAGAAGACCGAATTACACCACCTAAGCAAGTTGGATAAAACTATACGGAGTTAATAATACGATCATTTGAACGTCATTGTGCTCGATTCAGTACAAGTCTTTTGTAAGATTCATGAATGACCAGAACCGTGTCTTCCCAAACATTTAAAACGGGGTTCAGTAGATTCGCACGAAGGCCCTATGATTCGAAAATGTCGATGCGTGATGGGTCTGTTCTGTCACGCGTCTAGCACTCTCCAGCATTGATGACTACACACATCTGTATGGAATAAAACAAATTCCACCATTGATGCCGACCGGGTTGCAATGGCAAGCTACATTCCCGCCCAAAAAGGTAACAGAGCACACGCGGTAACAGCGAAATAGCAAAACAGGAGATTTATGTGTAGATTCATCACCAACCATAGACGTGTCACACTCCATGTGTTCTCACAGACTGTATAGACGACGAGGAGAGGACGATGAGCTTCTTCTAAAGACCATCGCGACCTCCGTTTAGAGATTGTGAGAGATTCATCCGACGACCAATATGCAAGTCATTCACCAGGCAACCCCAAGGTTTTCGACCAAAACAAAAAGGGAAAAAGAAAAGGAAGCGCCGTTATTAAGTTTTCAAGTCCAAAACTAGTATTTCGACCCAAAAAACAGAAGTCCAAACTAATATGGCATAAGAAAAGCCTATAAATAAGATACAGGAGGAGCTCTTTTGGATGGGAAAGAAGTAGTTTATGCGTGTGTTGGCCATCCACTCATTGCAAACGGCCAAATTTTACAGAAATTAAGTCTAAATGCGAACAAGGTTGAGCAGCTGAATTAGAACTACGCAAAATCAAAATCTGCCGGCTTTCAATGTGGACTACAACAAATTTGCCTCACAGTTAAGGGGCAGTTAACAAAGTAGATAATAATGTTCATTGTGCCAAGAGTGTAATGTATTGAAATCTAGCCGCACCTATAACATCATTTGAGTCTAGCAGAGGATAATAGACAGTGAAAAAACTGAGGTTTTGCGGAAGAAGATACGAGAGGCAGCGATCAGAACCTGTGGCTTGGAGACTTCGGGATTCGTGGATGTCAAAAGATCGACGGAGAGGTCCTCTGAGGAAACTCAAGCAAGTTGCCAGCTTCGACAAGTTTGTATGAACAAAGCCATGATTGTCAAGAAAGTCGCCAGAGAATTCTTAGGTCTGAATGAAAGCAGTTTGCACTGCGGCAAAAGTGACCGCATGATTGTCACTGGCACTGAAATACTTTTCTGATCTGGATAAGGATGCTTCACCGAATCACTGAAATTCAGCCTGTCTCGATGGCTTACTAGTGCTTTAAACTCGTTGCGGTCCAACGACTCCAAGTTAAGCAGCCAGAAGAGCTAACTGGAAGAGAAAACTATAGTTTTCCCGAGCACCCAAGTTACCAATGAGAGCTCGATAAAGAAGATTGTATTGATGAGAGCCCTATCAACTGTCCATCCATAAAGTGTGATTCCCCCGGGGTTGGTCTGCAGGTACATTACTGTAGAACAAGATGGATCATTAGTATGAGCAACTAGGCTACAATTTTACAAGTCAAATAATTTAAATTACAATCAGTAATGTCGTTTTAGATGCTCCGGGCATATGAATGTATGAGGATGTGGGAATACATTGAGAGATGAACATGCACACAACTGAGATTCACGAAGCGCTGCTGGAAAGAGAACAGACAAGAAAAGAGAAATTTTGCCAGCTCATCGGTTTATCTGTGCAAAAGATATTAAGTAATGCTTAGACTATATAATTAAGGTGAATAACACAACATATGGAAATCTGTAAAATCAAACAGCAGAGTCAAAAGAAGGATGAGAGTCCGAGATCCCTCTAGATTACAGCTGAACAGCAGACTTTGAAGATTTCAGACACAAAACGGTAACCGGTAAACTGTTTAGGTGGGGCGAATGAACACATAATTCAGTCATAGGAAACAAAAGAACCAAACATTGGATCAACAAATGACAATCAAAGTCACCAACTATGGACATTAAAAAAGAAAAGACAACCTTACATGGGATCTATGATGTAGAACTGCGAATGCAGGAAGAACACACAAAGCAACGTCAATATAAGAAGTATTTTATCCAAGACATACTTTCCACGTCACCTCTCCGAATTTGCTCATTATGAGAGGCTCCCTATGTGGGAAAATCATGTCATGCAAAAATGATAAGCAATTTCCATGCTTAGGACCATTAAATGATTGTTGCACAAAATGGGACCTAAATTCAAAACAAAATGGCATACAAATGCATCTTTAAGCTCATCAGTGTTTACTGCAGAATGTATCTGGACTCTGCAGTAGGCGTAGTTCACCTGGCAAGTGAAGACCAAATTTCCAGATCTAAGGGGAATATTTTGATGCATCACTCTTCATGAAAAGATTCTTTTCAATATAAGGTTCATTGAACGTGCAAAAAACTGAGAGCAAACCAGTGAGCCAAATCAATGTTCAAAATAATTAGCTCCATACCCAAAGCCTGTCTCTTGTGATAGGTTGACATATAAGTAGCAAGTTGTGTGCTGGTTGGCATTCCGGCATATTCCAAAGATTCCAGGTCACTTTCAGAGTAATCTATATGTATTGAACTAAATGCATTCACGGGCTCCGTGCTTCCTATATTATCTGAACTTCTTAAAGATGCTGAACCTGTAGACCCACATGTCATCAATGCATGCCATTTGCTTGCATTTGAGGCAATGCCTTGGGCCCTATGTGAGATCCTTGTAGCAGCATGCAAGCAAAGACTAATCCCAACAACTTGGACAATGGTGGAGACCTGCAAAGTTGAAGACAAATCGTGCAAAGAGATCAAACAATAAAATTGAGCTCTCAAGAGGTGCAGTAAAGAGGAATGCATTGGCAAAGATCCCTTTCTGCAAAGCCCAAGAGGAAACTCTTAAGTTGAAAGGAAGTAATAATAAAATAAGTTAGAACTACGGAAAATGAAGTAGCATATGACTTACAGCAAAATCACCACCATTAATGACAGTAACGAGTCCACCGTATCCCGTTATTTGGAACAGAGTTATAACCTGGCTTGCCGTGACCACCAAGAATTCTAAGAGGAGGAAAATTCTGAACCTATGGCTTATCTTGGAGAGATAGTACCGTAGACGAATGTGCTCTTCAATGAAAACCAAAACATCAGTCTCTCTTTCCAAGAGCTTCCCGTAATCATCAAAGTGGATAACTTGCAGATTGCAGACCAAATGAAACAAAGTGCTGGCTGATAGAGAGATTGTACTGACATAAGTCCAGGATATAACCAACGAGAATAAAATATAAACTGACAGCCACCATGATTCACGATGTATATATACAAGACGGACCACTTCACGCACAGTCTTCAAAACGAAACAAGGAAGTGACCATAATACGAGCAACCGTAGAGAACCCTGCGCAAATTTTGGAGTAAACAAATTCTTAAGTGATCATAAAGAAGTCCTAGGAACTTCAAAAATAAGAAACTCATCGTACTCCTGAAAGTGGCACGTCGAATGTGTTCCGGAATGTGACATGATAACAATTTGCCCTCGCCCTAGCGGTAATTACCATGATGCCATTGTCTCTAAGACTACGTGTTTTCGGACTCCCCATCATTGCTATTAAGAAAAAAGAGATTGTTGTATGGCCTCATCAGTAATCAAGGACTGACTAAGGAGTGCATATGGCATTAGTGGTTAGTTTGGAGGCTTCTGAGAGGGCATTCCAGAAAGTAAGATACAGCAGAGCCTATAATTAAAAGGTAATAATTCTAATAGTTGCTGGCTGGCTGGCTAAGAGTAGCTTTTCCTATGTGACTGTGAGCTTGTTCAAAGGCAGCAAAGACATTAAAATCCTACCATCAATCAATCCAGCAGTCTCCGTTCATCCATCAAATTCCTAGAACTACAGGCATAATATTACTAGGAGGCATGTCATTGTCGTCCACAGCCAGAGAATTCAACCTGAAAGACTAAATAACATAGTTATTTTTCCATATATTGATTTTTTTTTTTTTTGGTCGAATTCCATAAATTGATTAAGTTGAGACTCAAACATGGAAGTTTGAAGCACATTCAAAGAATCCATGCGTTCTTAGAAAATCACTCCATCCGCACACGATAGTAAAGATTCAAGGCAAGAGCCACCCAGGCCAATCCTTCAACAAACAAATAAGGAACAATTCCACGGCAACCAAAGCAAGTTCATTCAATTGATATGACTCGGCGTAGCGATTTCACTAAGCATGCTAATCGCAAAAGACCAGAATCCACTGACCTTAATCTGCTTGATGTACTCGTCTCGGAACCTGGACATCTGGCCACTATAGCGATCCACGAATAGGAACTTCCTTATCCCGTACTTGCGAAGATTGTGCGAAAGGCAAAGCAACGAGACCGCGGCGAGACACGCCTGCGACGCGACTATATCTAGCTCGAAGTTCTTGATCTGGTACTGCCCGCAGTCCGAGCAATCGGAGAGCTCGAGCACGATCACCGGCAACACCACGCCGATCAGTACGAACGCAGTCCACGACAGCACGGTTCTGAGCACTGTCGACTGGTTGAAGCCTAGGAAAGAGAGGAACATCTCCAGCTTGTGGAGCGTCTGATCGAGGTGCGGGTCCTCGTCCTCCTCCTCGCGACGTCGCGGCGGTCGGTGATTGCCGTGACTCTGGTCCTGAACCAGAAGAGGCACCTGTACGGGCGGCTCTTCCGCCGCTGCTGCATGAGGATCCGCCATGGAAGCAGAGCTCGGAAACGGCGATTTCCTCCAACTCGCGCCGGCGAATAAGCTGATTCGGAGTTGGAAATCGAACTAAAATCCGGGTAATGCCGTGGGCTACCGGCTACTAAACTTTTGTCCTCCCTTCTTCAACGGAGTGTCACCGCAGAGTCATCAAGTTCAGGCAGCAATCAATGGGATCGCCAGAAAAAAGGGGGGGAGGATATACTAGAGAAAAATAATAATCATCGGGTCGCGTCGGATGCGGGCCATTTCTGAGGATGGATGAGGAGGTGGCGCCACGCCGACCGTACGATCGACGGGGAGGGTCGACTTCCTTGGTGCGCCGCGATGCAGAGGATCTTCCGGTTACTTTATTTATGGATTTTGCTGGGGCCATGGGTGCGCATGGTAACACTGGAAGTCAATTTCTGCTCCAGAAGTGCTTTTGGAATAGAAATTCGTTTGGTAAAAATTTTTATTTCTGCTTTTGAAGTTATTTTTCCACCAATTTGAGAAGTTAAAAAAAATTGTTTCTCAAAACAAAAAGTATTTCTTGAAAAAAAAAAAAACTCAAGAAATACTTTTCGCCTCACCCTCTTTTCATTACGCCCTCATCCTCTTTTCGATCACGCCCGCCTCCGCCGACCTCCGCCGCCGCCGCCCACCACTGACCACCACCCTCGACCATTGCCCCCGGCCACTGACCACCCCTGGCTGCCACCCATCGCCGACCTCTACTGGCCGCCGCCCATCCCAGCCCGTGACCACCGCTAACCGCCGACCTTCGCCGACCGCCGCTCACCACAAACGTCCGCCCGTGACCTTCGCCCGCCGCCGCCGCCGCCAACCACCGCCGACCTCCGCCCATAGCTGTCGTCGCCGTCTCCGACCGCCAGAGTAAAAAATAAATAATAATTTATTTTTAAAAAGTAAATAATAATTTTTATAATAAAAATTATTTTTTAAAGAAATTTAAAAAGTTTAAAAATGAAGTAGAAAATTTTTGGCCAACAATAATAATTTTTTATAAAAGATTTTGTGTTAATAATGTTTCATAAGTAGAAATTTTCAACTGTTACCAAACGAATTAATCAGAAATCAAATTCTGCTTTTGAGTAGAAGTAGAAAAACCAACTTCTAGCCAGAAGTTGATTTCTGAAGCAGAAGTATTGCCATGCGCGCCATTGACAGGGGAACGGATCCAGAACTTACCACCAGCTTTTGTTACGAACTGGAGTGAATCAGACCTGCAAACGTTGGAAGAAAGAGACAAATTCAGCTCGTGCTTGTGAGTAGACCTGTCAATATGGATCTAAAACCTATATATGACCTAATTATTTATTAAATTGGTCATATATGGGTCACTCCAAATTTGAAGAGCCCACCTTAATGGGTTTTAAAATTTAAAGCTTGAAATAAATGGGTTTAAATGGGTTCGGCCCCGTTAGGTTAAGACTCTCTTCTCTTAGTCTCTTCGCTTTTTCCTTCGTCAGTCAGAACCTTCACTTCAGGGGCCAGTGGCCATCTTCGCTCCTCCAACCTATAGCTCTAGACGCCTTAGCCTCGCGTTCGACGCTTCGGCAAAGGAGCGGATGTCGCCTTCTGGAAGGAGCTCTTGGCGGAGCTCGGAGACGGCGACGGCGACGACGGCTTTTGAGGACTAGATCTGACGGCCCTTTTTTGCCTATCTTCTCCCTCGAGCATGAATTTGACGGTTGTTCATGTCTTCGGTAGATACCCACAATTGCTTTTCGTCATTCGCTCGTGATCTCCGTTACGAATTTCGCTCGCCTCTCTTTCTTCGAGGACACTGAGGCTGTTTACGATTTGAAATAGGGATCTTTCTGTGGTTTGTGGGGACAGAGTATTGGCTGTTCAAGCCCTAGCGCTAGACGAGGGCTGCGGAGGACGGTGGTGAGAAGTGGGGGTTCCTTGGGAGGAGGCCTTTGGCATACCCAGTGTTCCAGGTAGTGGCCGGGGAGCTGCGGCGGCGGTTCGGGGTGGTGCCGGCGACGGTGGTGAGAAGTGGGGCTTGTTGGGAGGATGTCTTTGTGTACACGGTGTTCAAGGCAGTAGCCGGGGGAGCTGCGATGGCAGCTCAGGGTGGTCCGGTGTGGAGGAAGGGGGAGTCCCCGATGGAAATTGTTGAGATGTGTTTTCTTTATTTCTAATATATTTTAAATTTGTTATAGTACATAAAGAAAAAATAAAATAAAACAAATTATAAATTATAAAAAGAAAAATAACAAATAACAAATTATGAAAGTGGTCTACTAAATTTATATTGCATAGAAGTGCTTTAGCAATATAAAATTATAAGAAATAAAGTTTCTTAAATTAGGATAAATAAGAAAGTGTATTAGCAATATGGATTGGGTATGGGTTGGGTCGGATATGAGTCAAAAACTTTACATTACGAGTAAATATGTCATAAATGGGTTAGCGGGTCAATTTGGGTAGGACTATTTATTACCCCTACCCAAACTCGACTCAACCCACCCATTTGACAGGTCTACTCGTGAGTTCACTAAATTAATTAATTAATTAATTAATCTATGAATTAATTATCTAAAATTAGTGGATCTTTCGAGTCCCGATGATACATTGCTACTGGGTGGACAGCCTCCCGTTCTTTGTCTAGACACGTGACGAGCATATACTCTTCTTTTGCCCCCCCTTTTTTTTGCGGCGCTTTTTCCACTCCTTTTTTAACTTTGACACTCCTTATTTTAATGTTTTAACGATATTATCCATTGTGTAGCCCACTACTTCTATTATAATTCTGCAAAAGTAATCTCCTTATTTTATTTGATCAAATCTTTTTTATTTTGTTTCTTCTTTTTTTCCTTGCGAGTCCCACTTTTCTTCTTCTTCTTTCCCAGCCTTTGACGTTCTCAGCTATTCCAAGCTCATTGTCGTCTCTCTGTTTTCTCTTGCCGGCCCTTATCTTCTTTCCACGCCTTCCTACTCCTCAAGTCGCAGGGCATTGAGAAGGTGAATATCAATGATGCCAACCTCATTGTCCTCCTATTCCCTACTCCCTTATTGTCCGAGTGTGCAAAGTGCGAGGAGGAGGGGAAGTGATTCGTCGTCCGCCATCCACGCTCCCATTGACTGGCTCCGAGCTCAATTACATGTTCAGAATCTGTTTTCACTCGGCTGATCTTCCTGGCATACTCTCTCTCTTTGTGTTAGACCATTTCTTGCTCATTTTTATGTTGTTGTAATTGATAAGTCGCCGTGATCTTGAATGATCCTTAAACTACGTACTTCCCTCATGTTCGCATGAGGTTATTCGAATCTCAATGATGTCTTTTATACAGGTTTCCATAGCTACGATACCCCCAAACAATAAGAGAATAGGGGAATTGATGGATTGATGAGAGAAACAATTGGGGGTGCGATTGGGTGTCTGGTAGGGTTGTGCTCGTTGGGGACCCGTCTTGCGATTTCGCAAGATCGGTGTTGGCCAAGATCCATGGATCGTCTTATTGGAACAACCGATGTCGCGGCAAGAGCGAAGAAAGAGGAGGGAGACCACAACAATCCTCCAAATATTGAGTTATGAAACACCATTCTTTTGATAGGTTTAAATCGAAGCGTGCTTACCAACCTGTGATAGTAGTTTACATAGACATTAAGGGAGAGACGAAGGCGCCAAGGGGATTTACCGCCACTACACCGGCGACTGTCCGCCAGGCCCTTGCTATGTTTTAGCATGCATCGTCAGATCCATGTTAGGGCAAGCAAGAGAGTCTTGCTACCTACATATTCTTCAGGAGAGAGATATGAAAAGCCAAGAAGGAGAAAGCGTGGAGAAGGAAAATAAATGATGCCAACAATAAGAAGAAGAAAAGCGGGACCCGCAAGAAAAAAAAGAAGAAACAAAATAAAAAAGATCTGACCAAAAATTAAATAAGGGGATCATGTTTCTTGAATTATAATTGAAGTGGTGGGTCACGCAAAGGGATAATATTGTCAAAACATTAAAATAAGGAGTGTTAAAGCCAAAAGAGGTGTCGAAAAAGCGTTGCCCTTTTTTTTTTTGGTCGAATTCTTTTGCCCTTTGAATCCAAATGAATGTATTGGAATTATTTCGTGTATCATAAACCAACCACAGTGGAAAATTAGGATGCATTCACGGCTAATCATGGATCTTATATGAATCTCTTTTTATTTAGAATGAGTTTTGCCCAAAATAAATATTAAAAAAAAAAAAAAAAGATGTTGTCCTTATCATCGATAATAATTTATGCATAAAAATTTTCATGCTCAGTCGTTCATTTTTGTAGCCGATATAAGTGACTATTTTTAGGAAAATATTTTCGTGAAACAAACGGGGCTTTAATTTTAAATCCATGCTTTTGGTGAAAGGCATATCAGAGAGTTCGATGAATCGCGTTATATTTTGGTCCGACAACTCTATCCTGCATAGCGGAGATGTCGCGAGTTGAAGGTGATGCGTGCGGTGAAAAGTTCTTGCTCGAATGTAGAAATAATGGCACAAATGTCCTTTAATGCCTATTATATTTGCAAATGCTTCGGAGACTATTTATTTAGAGTAGTTATCGCATAGCCAATGGATCATACATATCAATATCATTTCAACCATTAATCAAGAGGTCTCATCTTGAGGCCCAGGTAGATCAACGACCGAGATGAGCTTATTTTTTATGATCTATTGACCGACGGAATTCACATTTTATGGGAAGCGACCCGATTTCCCAAGTGTCGTGGCTAAGGAGGGAAGAATTTGGCAGGACCGAGATATGGGAGCAACCGGGCCCGGACGTTGTACGCAATGCTAGATGCTGAGGAAGTACTTTAGTTAAGATTAATTAATCAATAAATCTGTAGCTGATTATCAACTCCTGTTCCTGCGGGAAACAAAATGAAGAAGCAAGAAAGGAACGGCCAACTACAATTCAAGTCAAAGACTCTTTAAATCTGATTTCCATGTGATTTGCATGCGTGTCTATAAGACTCGACTTACCACCATAAAAAAATTGACGAGTCAGTGGATCAAATCTTATTATAGGTAATTATATCATTATTTCATTAAAGATGACGATTCGAAATCGATTTCTACATCTCGATTCTCGATTAACTATTCTCACGATCAAGTTTTAAGCAAATTCGCCATCATCTCATCAGCGAGAATGAAGTCGACATCAATCAGCAGATTGCCCATGACTATATTTATTTGTTCCATAGCACAGCAAAAACACTGGTTTTGTTTTCCCTTTTTCCAAGATAGATCTTCTGTACATCGCTTTCAAAAGCTTGGTTGCCACCGCTCTTTTGTTCTCGCAGACCCAAAACGCTATCCCACTATAAACAAGACACGTGGTTTTGGTTAGTGACCGCCGATTTCATTGTCCAAGAGAGTTATCAATCAACCATGACCCGGAAAATGGTCCGAAAAGGACATCCATTTTGCCAACCAAGCAAGAAGAAAGTCAACAGCTGATGTTTCATTTGACCTGTGAAGCATCCGTCGATTCTGGTTCTGGGGGTTCCAGGCTTCCAGCCAACACCAATCGTTGCCTTATTTCTAAATTGCAAGATATATGAACAACGCCCATTTCCCAGAGTAGCTGCCTTCCTAAAGTACTCAAATCAGTTGTTTTAAAGGTGGTCCTATGAATTAGAATGATTTTCCTAAGCAGGGAATAGCTGAACAACTACGGCACTCGAGACTTCTGCAATAGACCAGAGTGCGCCGCCCAGATAAATGGCATCGAAAGTCCCCTTCTCATATGATCCACCCAAACCTTTTGAAGCATGCATGCAAATGGTGGCCCCCCTTCTTGACAATATGGATGGATCTCCAATCCTCCAAAACAAGATCAGCACTGCCTGCCTGTCCTATGGGGTCCTCGGTGCACTTTGTAGCGTTCCACACCTGGAGAAATGAATGAGAAAGATCGTGCAACTTTTTCCAGCCCAAATCCATGTAATGGGACCCCAAAATTCATCTGTGAGTCTTGTACACTCCAAGTAAGCCCAAGTGTTTGCAACTGCTTCTTAAGAACCCAGATTTCAGCAAAAGTTGGCTACAAATCGACAGATTTATCAAAGCAATCACTTTCATTTTCCCTGAAGAAGCAACAAAGATCAGCAATGAAGTGTTTCTTGCTGTCGTGTGCCTTTCTTGAGTAAACACAGCGTTGCATTAATACCCCTATACATAACATGCAAAGGGGTTTAAATAAAGCTCCGGTCCAAAGAACTGGAAGCATCAGAAGCTAAAGCAGTCCTAAAGAACATAGCCTATCTAAATAAACCAAGGACAGAAGCTCCTCAGGGACAGCTTGTGCTCCAGTGAAAAGGTTCCTGCTGACATCTTCCAATCTTCGCCAACATATCAGCGCATTTGGTTTTGATTCCCTGAAGAGGCTGGTATCGCCTCAATAGCATGATTAGCATCTTGCTACCATTAAAATATCAAAGAGAGGATTTGGCAGCATTAAGATTTAGGAGGCAGAAAGAAGTAAAGTAATGGCTTTTGCTTCTTATTCGATTTTTAGTATGCACAGCCTGTTAGCTACACCCAGACTCTGCTCCTATCATGATTCCCAGAGATCTGCAGCAGAAACTGGGGATTTTCCCATGTTCCTGGTAAATCCACGTATTAATTCTCTTCCAACAACTCTCTGATTAGGCCTCCTTTCCCAGCTAATCCGGAGCTTTATAACACTGATTCATCTGTGTTCAAATTTCCCAACCAGCTTTTGGAGCCTGCCAAGCCACTTGAAAGTACTGGTTGCTCCTGCCGTGCTTGTTTCCTGTAGCTCTGCTATTACGTATCTGAGCCCAATTAGCAAACTTATCATTTCAGGCAGCCCGTTAGGAAAACGGTATTCCAACTGAGCCCATCAAGGGAGCAGGGGCCTGCAAAATAGGCATAGGCATTGTTCTTAATCCATTTTTGCAAAGATTTAGATTAAAAGTTGCCAGCATAATCGGAGGAATCCAAGGTCAGAGCAAAAGATGCTGCGTGAGTACAGTCAGCACATGGACAGGGACAGGTGTTTCATTTGTCATAGCACTAAGAGCAAGAAACATCCAGACCACTCCCCCTTTCTGGAGAACACCAAGAATGCAAACTTGCCACATGAAAAAAACAGATCTCAGAAACGTTGGCAATTTCATCCTCAATCTGGAACATCTACTCAATTTGGGTCCTTTTCAGAAGATCCATCATGAAATAATTCCAAATTCACGTCCAAGTTTGCATATGCAGTGAGGGAGACTGGGTTAGATAGCTATCTACTTTTGCATAATCTCCGTATCTGAAAGGTCCAGGGAATAGCTTGCACCGCTCTCTTCAGCCCAATAGTCTTCCTACAGAAGCAGTTTGGTAGCAAATCTCGAGAGTAGATTGAATAAGGTTTGGTATGTTTCATCACAGAATCTTTTTTTAAAATAGACACTTTTCTTCTCTTGTAATCGCCAATGTGCAATATACTGTTTCAATCCCCATAAAAAAAAAAATCCATTTAACATGAGATCT
Organism: Lenwebbia sp. NSW1173648; assembly: GCA_029784005.1. Taxonomy (NCBI): domain Eukaryota; kingdom Viridiplantae; phylum Streptophyta; class Magnoliopsida; order Myrtales; family Myrtaceae; genus Lenwebbia; species Lenwebbia sp. NSW1173648. Next base: position 9,415,015 of record JARCGZ010000011.1, read on the forward strand.
CATATCCCAAATAAGTTCCTCTCCCTCAAGGATCCTTGCCAAACTCCTCTGGTCAGAGACGCTGAATCATTGTCGTTTCTGCTCCAGAATCCAGGCCAGACTTAAGTCTGACTACGCAAGGGAATAGAGGAATCATGTGAGGAGTCCCAGGCAACTCTGACAATGCAAGGGAACTCAGCACGAGATCAATCGGCCCAAAGCAAAAAGACCAATTTGCTTTCACATGGACACACTCTTGTTTATAATCAGGAAAGAAAGACCGGTCTATTCTTCCGAGTTTCAATGGGCCACTGTGAAAAAGCATAACTAAAACACCCAAGAGGAACCCACCTTCATGCGACAGTATTAAAATGAATTAACCAAGACAGATTCCTGATTCAGATTAGCACCATCCGTCAGAAGATGTTGGATAAACTTTGTCTGGTGCGGCCGTTCACAAGCAGAAAGCACGTATTCAAGCGCTTCTGTCACTATCACGGTGCTAATCCGAATAAAGAACACAACAGCAAAGGTAATAAGGCAAGCGGTAAGGGCTCGTACCACTTCATTTAGAGCTGCTGTGGTCCCATCGTCTTCAACCAGTCGTATTCCTCATTCCTCTCTGCATTTGGACGGAACAACATCCCATTATTCAATCTAATTCCTTCTTCTGTTCAACGCAATTCGCCCAGCTTCACACTCCGACCCTTCAAATGGCGATCCAGAACACTACCTCCACTTCTTCCATTGATCCGAACTCTGGGTTCTGCTCAAAAACCTGGACTTACCACAGCCTCAGACCTCTTGCTCCGCTTCCTCCGCCGTCCGCGCCACTCTCTGTCACTGACTACATCTTCTCTCACCTCGCCTCCCATCCTCCGCCGGCGACCGCCGCCGCTCTCGTGGACGTCGCCACTTCCCGCCGCGTCGCGTACCCGGAGCTCATCTGCCGAGTCAGGTCTCTAGCCTCCTCCCTGCGGTCCCGCCACGGCCTCTCCAGAGGCGATTGTGCCCTAATCATCTCCCCAAATTCGCTCGACATTCCGGTCCTCTACCTCTCTCTGTTCTCCATCGGCGTCGCGGTCTCTCCCTGCAATCCTACCAGCACTGCTCCGGAGATTCTCCACTTAATCCGGCTCTCGAGACCTTCGATCGCGTTCGCCACGTCCAAAACCGCCAGCAAAGTCCCTTCCCCTCCGCTCGGAACGGTTCTAATCGACTCGCCGGAGTTCGAGTCCCTGACGAGGGTGGTGGTTCCAACCGGCGATCCCGACCAAATTGACGTCTCGCAATCGGACACGGCGGCGATCTTGTACTCGTCGGGGACGACGACGGGGAGAGTGAAAGCCGTGGGGCTGACCCACAGGAACTTGACGTCGATGGTGGCCGGATCCTACGCGGTGAGGGCGGCGAGGGCCTCCCCGGCTGTCGCACTGTGCACGGTGCCGTACTTCCACGTGTTTGGGTTCACCTACTGCGTGCGGTCGGTGGCGATGGGGGAGACGCTGGTGTGCATGGGGAGATTTCGGATGGAGAAGATGGGAAGAGCCATCGAGCGGTTCAGGGTCAGCCACATGGCGGTGGCCCCGCCGGTTGTCATTGCGATGGTGAAGGGCGGGAGCGTGATGGAGGGGCAGGATTTCAGCTCGCTCGAGGTGGTCGTTTGCGGCGGCGCTCCACTTCCTGCGGCGGTCGTCGCGAGGTTTAAGGATCGCTTCCCCTATGTGCAGTTGGCTCAGGTGAGCATCCCATGGCCTGAGAGCTCAATAGTGGTCTTTGGTCCCTTACTATAAATTAAAGCGCGTAGGACGAAGAAGATGAGGGCTTTTGAAATATTGAAAATCGATTTTAAATATTAAAATTTAAAAGCGCATAAAAGCAAATTATTGGACATTCTTTTAAGGGAAAATTTCAAAAAAAGGCCTGAAGTCCTATCATTTTCTCAAATAAGGGCCCCAAGTGAACCTTGATTCAAATAAGGGCCTAAAGTGCCCTCATTTTCTCAAATAAGGGTTTGAAGTGAACGTTGTTTCAAATAAGGGCCTAAAGTGACTATAAAATTCAAAAAAGGGCCTGATTTCAAGGGCATTTTCGTCATTTTCCTTTTTTTTTTTTCTGTTTCCTAAAAATTAACAAATTTTTTTTTTTTTAAAAAAAAAAAAACTTGCAAAGGCAGGAGGGCTGCCCCTCTCGCCTGTGGCCGTCGGCCCACCGCAGGTGGGGGGTCGGCGGGGGCGGCGAAGGCAGCGGAGTCGCCGGCGACCTCGCCGACTAGAGGCGAGGGCCTGCTGGCCCTCGCCAAAACAGGGAGAGGGTCGGGCCCTCTCCCGGATCTGGGCGGGGGTCGCCGGCCCCCGCCCCGCCCTGACCAGGGGAGGGCGGCGACCCCCGCCCTGGTCTTGGCGAGGGTCGGCGACCCCCGCCCGGTCCTGGGCGAGGCCCGGCGACCCCCGCTCGGATTTGGGCGAGGGTCGCTGGCCCTCGCCCAGATCCGGGAGATGGCCCGACCCTCTCCCGATTTTGGCGAGGGCCAGAGGCCCTCGCCTCTGGTCGGCGGGGTCGCCGGCCGTCGCCGCCCCCGCAGACCCCCCACCTGCGGTGGGCCGGCGGCCACAGGCGGGAGGGCTGCCCCCTCCCGCCTGTGGGCTGTTTTTTTTTTTAATTTTTTTTAATTTTTTAAAAAACAGAAAAGGAAAAAATAGGGAAAAAATAAATAAAAAATCAAAATGAGAAATGACGAAAATGCCATTTAGCTCAGACCCTTTTTTGAAGCTCTATAACCACTTCAGGCCCTTATTTGAAACATATTATGTCACTTCAGGCCCTTATTTGAATCAAGGTTCACTTGAAGCCCTTATTTGAGAAAATGAGAGGACTTTGAGCCCATTTTTGAAATTTTCCCTTCTTTTAAATAATTCATAAAATTTCAGTCTTTATCCTTACGAACAGACCAAGATTATTATTGCAATTAAACATTTTCTCTTCTTCCTTGATTTACCATGACTCTTTCTTCGTCCCTTATGTTCTTTTTAGAAAAATGACATGAATTATCCATAAATTTTGACATAATGTGCAATATTGCTATGCATTTTTAATTTATTCAATGTGTTCCTTGAACTATTAATAAATGTTTAACGAGGCCATTTGGTTGCTCAAACGATAAATCAAATGTTATTTGATGACGTAAAATTAATATGTTGAGTTGGACTTTAGAAGAGGAAAAAAATTTGGGTATTAACCCGTCCATCATTATTTAATAACATGGATTATTATTTGTGATTTGAAATGAAAATCTTGAGTGGACGTGTAACTTTTTTTTGTCCATTATTTAAAATTAATGGATTGAAAGTCACATTAGTAAATTCCGTTAACTTTAATTAACGAAAGAACAACATTGAACAATTTCATATAGTCTAGAGACTTGATTGAACACTTATCAATAATTCAGGGACAACATTACGCATTGCACTGAAATTCATGGACTATTTGTCTCATTTTCCCTTCTTTATAAGTCACTCATTGTTGCTCTCGTACTAAGTTGAACATAAACACTAACACCAAGAAACTTGCAATAATTGCTTGCAATTGAGATTCCTGTCCCCAACGCTTTCTTTTGCTGTAAAAAAGAAGAAGTATGATTAACTCTGTAACGACTCGCTGATTCACGAAATTTATGCAAAGGGATACGGGCTAACCGAATCGACAGGACGAGCCTTCGGGACAGTTGGCCCAACGGAATCCGCAGTAGTCGGCGCGACCGGAAAGCTCGTGCCCAACTGCGAAGCTAAGATCGTCAACCCCGACACCGGAGCATTCTTGCCGCCTTGCAAAGTCGGCGAAATTTGGGTCAGAGGATCTTCCATTATGAAGGGTAAACACGTAACAACAACACTGCACCGAAGATTGCCACCAACATTAACTGGAACTCCCATGAATAACGAACACCAACTAAAAGCTCCTTTGTCTTACCTTGTACGCTCCGGTGCAATTAGGTTATGTTGGAGATGAACAAGCCACCAGGGCGATTGTGGACACGGAGGGGTGGTTGAGAACCGGCGATCTCTGTTACATTGATGGACAAGGCTTCCTCTTTTTCGTGGACCGGATAAAGGAGATCATCAAATACAAAGGTTACCAGGTAATTTAGTGTCGTTTACTTGGATTTTTTTTTCTCAATTTTCGGATTGCTTTTTGTGCGAAATAACTCTCGACAGATTGTGATGGGAAGAGCATAAGTAATCCAGTAAAGCAAAACGATTCTTTTCACATGATTCTGGGTCTTCGAAGTACTTTAAAAATGTCAAAGACCACGTTAAGACAGTTACATGCGAGAAATGAATCGGTAAAAGTGTGCTTCGCAAGGTTTATTTAGGTTGAATTTAATTTTTGTTCAATCAGGTGGCACCGGGCGAGCTGGAGCATCTTCTTCAATCGCATCCGGATGTCGTAGATGCTGCCGTTGCCCCGTATGTGCTCCGACCCCATCGCCCATGAGCTGCTCTTCTCAAACTCTTAAGTACAGAATTTGTAACATCTACTACTGATTTTGGGCAGGTATCCCGATGAAGAAGCCGGTCAGATACCCATGGCCTTCATTGTGAGGCGACCGGGAAGCGCTGTCGATGAGCCGAGCATTAAGGCGTTTGTTGCAAAAATGGTACTCCGTCTTTCTGTCTTTTTACCTTCTCTTGATTGTTCTCTAATTGGTTTGGCGAGTCGGACTTCAGGTCGTCTCCGATGATAAGTTCTTGATGTTTACTCTGGGACAAACCTGGGTGCAGGTCGCCCCCTACAAGAAAATCCGACGCGTCATGTTCATCGATTCCATACCTAGAAATGCAGCTGGCAAAGTTTTGAGGAGGGAGCTGAACAAGCTCACGTCGCTGGAAGGTGCTAGCAAAATGTGAACTTGAAGCTCGCCGACGCGTAGCTTTCCATGTTTTAGTTTCCTTCAGTGCCGTAGGGGTATCCGGCGGCCCTCGTTCATCTATTCATATGACAAAAAATTGTCGGACCGGAGCTCTTTGGGTCGATACAAGTAAATGGCCAAAAGTGACCTCAAGCTATCCAAATGCGACCATAGTGTCTTGAAAGAGTGCTCTGTGTTGCTTGTTGCTTTTGAGTGTTTCACATGGCAACCGGGGTTTTCAGTGCATTACAGCTTCTTAGTTTGTGTGAACCAGTAGAGAAGTTGCACAAACTCCCAACAAAGCAGAATGAACTCCAAAAGCTGGAGTTAATGAATTATTTGATGATATCATCCAAAGATCAGCAGGTACCATCTCGAACAACACAGTATCGAACTTTCCACGCCAAGAACGAACCTAGCAGATTTCTTCTTCATCAGTTTCGCTCCACAAAGTTGCTCGGCATTCAAGAACACTGGTTTCGTAGATTTCCTTTCATAAGTTGGAAATTCTCACGGTGGGTCAATGGAACAGTTCAATCAGACCAACACTTTCTGTAAGCTAGCGTGCCATTTCCAAATTCAAGATTCCACCATTGCTTGTGGGACACGATTCTATGCGTTAGGTTTTTGTTTCTTTCTTTTTTCTTTCTTTTCCTTGAGACGGGGAGAGAGACTGGTACATCCCTAAAAAAGGAAGTAGTTCCGAGACAGGGGAACTGTAGTGGCTGCAGCACATGTGAGGACCTCGCCATCGGCGGTCACTATGTAAGTCTCCGGGTCAACGGTGATAGTTGGAAGCGCATCATTCAGCTTCATATCCAGTTTAGTTAGCTTCCTGACATTCCTAACAGCTTCCACCTTCTTCTCGAGTCCGTACAGGGCCTTTACGTCAGCATTTGCAGCTGCCTGCTTAAAATCGGATACGTTAAAGGAAAAGAAGAAACGCGCACATAGAGAGGGAGAGAGAGAGAGAGACATGCCTTGCTCACAAAGGCAATAGAGTTTGCACTTCCAGCCTTGCCAAAAGCTCCAAACATGGGTCGCATAATTACCGGCTCAGGAGTGGGAATGCTTGCATTGGAATCACCCATATTTGCCCATGCAATTGTGCCACCTTTAATCACCATTTCAGGCTTTGCCCCAAAGAAGGACGGCTTCCATAAAACCAAATCAGCCAATTTTCCAACCTGCAATGGAGCTAAAGGATTTGAAAGAAGCGGACGGCTCTAAATTATTATTGCTGGCCCAGAAAAATAATGGAAATGTCGATATAAGCTTGTCTCCAACTGACATTAGAGGCAATTGCACAAACCATGATGAAATGGGAACCAAAATAAACAATTACCATATTATAATTAAAAAAACAGAAACAAGGACCAATATTTCTCTGATCGAGGAAAGCTCAGTACTATAAAAATGAAAAAAATGAAGGGACCACTTTTTTTGGACAAAAAATGAACCACTTTTCATGCTCCATTTGTCATATGCTAGTGTTGGATACTGGAATTGGACAAAATGTAAAGTAGATATAGTAACAGACCTCGCAGTGGCATGTTTATACAGCTGGCTGAGAATTTAAATAAATGTAAAAGTCGAGACAAGCTTATACCTCAACTGATCCAACCAAATGAGAAATGCCATTAGCTATGGCTGGATTTATAGTGTACTTTGCGATGTATCTCCTGATCCGAAGGTTATCGCTTTGCAGTCCATTAGGGCCAATTGATCCCCTTTGCGACTTCATCTTATGGGCTGTCTGCCAGGTTCTGCAAATGACCTGGTGAACGAAAAGGTTATGTAAGTGTGAGATCTCAGTGCATTCCTAAACTTCTTTTCAAAAGGAAAATACTTCAAACTTTGAGGACAGGCATCATTCCATGGACTATCTCAAATATTCAAAACTGATAAGAATGGTCATACACCTAACAAAACCATTATAGATTGCTAAGCCAGGGATCATACACAGAAAATATCTGCCAGTCAGTGACCTTGTTTGTGTCAAAGAAGACCATCATGGGGTACTTATCAAAATATAAAGCAACTTAAGCAGATAAGCACACAGTATGCGAGTCGCAGACATTTTGGTTGACCCTAGAAATCAGGAGCTAGAGTCGGCAGAAGCTTCAGTTAATGAACTTAATGTTGCTACTGCATGCAGCCAGTTCTCATAAGAATCAGCTAGACAGCCCATGTATGTACACTCTCAAGCAAATGAACATTCACAAATGGACGATAATCAGAAAATTTGCAAGGGAAAATGCAGATGGAAACTGAAAATTTGTCTGTAAACAAAGCGGACAATCCTATGCCAACAGATAAAATCGATAATAAACTGAGAGTAGGGAAAAGGTGCCTGGCACCTCTCCTATACGACCCATAGCCTGTGAATCAGAAGATATTATGCTGATTGCTCCCATGTCATGCAATATATCTTCTGCAGCTATAGTTTCTGCCCTTATTCTTGATTCAGCAAAAGCTACATCTTCTGGAATATCCTTATCAAGGTGATGACAGACCATCTGCATGCATTCAAATAAAAAAGAAATTAAAGGTTGCACAACAGTACAAAAGGAAATTCCATTTTGCACATGCATACCAACATATCCAGATGTTCGTCAATGGTATTGGAAGTAAAAGGCCGGGTAGGGTTTGTTGATGAAGGCAGAACGTTTTTAACCCCGCATACTTTGATGATATCTGGAGCATGACCACCCCCGGCACCTTCACTACCGAACGGAATAAAAAGAGTAAGCTTACTTCTCAGCATCAATAGCAAGGAAAAGGCAGAATGGTGAATCTAGTCCCAATAAACAACAGAAGATGTTTTCATTACAAATATTCCATAAGATCTTTTAAATTGCCAAAAACAGTTGGACCTCCAGCACATTCAAATCAACAAGCAAACAAGCAACATAACACTACTACTTGAAAGCCATCAAATAGAACATAGCCTGCAAGGCACCTGGCTGAGATGAAACTAAATGAAATGCTAAAGAAAGAGGCTTTTTAATCATCACAAGTAATTTTTTGACACAAAAAAAAAAATATATCATCACAAGTAATTTTTGTGCTTGCAACATCACAAGGAAGCATGATAGGTAACATATGTAACACTTGACTTGTTTTGACACGTCATACTCGCACCACGTGTTGACATTAAGGTGGTAAGAACAAAAGCAGATGTCTGCCAGACTTCTTCACATAGCATGCACATGGATGTCAGTCTAAAGCAGTTGTTGAAACTTAACTCATACCTGTGATAAGTATGGATAGTTCTTCCTTTAAAAGCCGCAATAGTATGTTCCACAAATCCAGATTCGTTTAATGTATCAGTGTGAATATTAACCTGCCATTCCCATTGCAAGTAAAGGAGGACGGCAATTGAAGTCAGATATATAATGAAGACTTCACACAGAACTACACTGACCTGGATATCATGCTCATCGCCAACAGCCAAAGAATTGTCTATAGCAGCAGGGGTAGTTCCCCAGTCCTCATGCAGCTTCAGCCCCATTGCTCCAGCCTTAATTATTTCATGCAGCTCCTCAGGTTTTGAGGTGTTACCCTGAGAAATTGAAGGAATAATTACATATGCACCCAGGAACATGGGCAAAGAAGGACACATGCTCGCACAGAGAGAGAGAGAGAGAGAGTTATAAGAATTTTCTATTAGCTATTAATTTATGTTTCACGATAGAGTGAAAGTCCGTACTTGCCGTTCCACAATACAAACAGATCAGGGTACATGTAAGTTAACCATACTTTTCCAGTGAAACCAAAATTTAGGGGCAAATCGTCAGTTGACTGCAGCATCAATTTCATTTGTGATGGTGCTGGTGTGCATGTTGTTGCACGAGTACCATCAGCAGGTCCAGTTCCACCTCCAATTAATGTTGTAATCCCTACAAATGATGCGGAGTCAGAGAGAGAATCATGTTTAATTTGTTAGCGCTATTTGGCTGATCAATAAGTTGAAAAGAGTGCAACGTGGTGGTGCCTGATGGTTTCCTCTCAATATTGTTCCTGATAATGGGGAGCCTACCTCAGGTAGGTCGACACCAAGCCCATATAAATACCCCACTAACCTCAAAAAACAGGTAAGATGCGACTAAAGCCTGCATAGGTGGCTCCTACATGAAATCGTTTGTAATAATAGGTGGCTCCAACATGAAATCGTTTGTAATAAGTGGTATGGTCGTATGCCTAATCCACTAATACAAGTCCGCTCCTTAAAATTAAGGCAAGCCCATGGGGCTCAAGGGAATCTCCATTTGCCAACCTATCACATCAATTTGATGGTTCGTCCCAATAATAAACAAGAGGATATAAAGGAATTTACTATTTGGGCCTACCAATATGTTGAAAAGAGGGGATAATGATGGCAAATGGATAATAAAATAGAAGATATAAAGCTATAGAGAAAAGAGGAACTCAAAGAAAAGATGAAATAGGTAGTATTCAATTCCAAATGACTGTTTGAATCAATACTGCTTTCTGCCAGTGCCTAACGGGAGTCATTACTGCACTATGATAAGCAAAACTACTAGCACCTTTTCCTTGAAATGTTATATGCAATTACCTCAATGGAATCCCATTTTAATTAAGCTTTTCTCTCGTCTAGGCCTTTTTAACATGTCTACAATAACAAATTGATCGAATCATGTTTGGAGCATGGAGGTTTATCCATTATGTGATTATGCCGGAACAGGAAGTCCCTATGATCCGGCATGAACATGCTGGAAGTCCATATGTCCCTGCAAGGATTTGCTTCAAAGGTAAAATGTCATCATGCTGGAAGTCTGTAATTCTCATCAATGATTTGGAACTAATAAATGTTTGAAGTTATAAGATGTCGCATAAAAGAAAGGATGAAAGTCCTATACATCGTATAACACTTCAAACAATATGAACAGAGATAATTTGATAGATTTAGATCCATAAAACCCAATGTCTGGTGAGCTGTTATCTGTGACACTGTATAACACTTCGTATAATATGAACACAAACTGCAGTTACTATAAGCTGAATGAATTGCAACATGAAACAAAATCTCACCACTTGAAATTGCTTCATATGCCAATTGAGGGCATATGAAATGAACATGGCAGTCTATGGCTCCTGCTGTTATAATCATCCCTTCTCCAGCTATAACCTCGGTATTTGCCTACGGTTAACAACTAAAGTATTAAAGGTACAGGAGGAATATGATTAAAACAAGTAGGCACCATACTGTAAAGACTTACCCCAACAACCATATTTGGAGATACACCATCCATCGTATCAGGGTTGCCTGCTTTTCCGAGGGCAAAAATTATACCATCTTTAATGCCAATATCCGACTTAAAAATCCCGGTATAGTCAATGATCACAGCGTTTGTTATAACAGTATCCAGAGAATCAGCCGGTTTATATCCACATGTCTGGCCCATTCCATCTCTTATGACTTTTCCACCACCGAACACACATTCATCGCCATAGGTAGCACAATCTCTTTCAATTTCAGCATATAAGTTAGTGTCACCCAACCGTATCTTATCACCAGTTGTCGGGCCATACATGTTAGCATATGCCTCACGAGATATAACTTTTGTGAAAGTCAAGGATTCTCCTGTAATACCTGCACTGCAAACCGCTCCTTGCGTTAGTTATTACTATGATGAAGTTAAACTGGTCAGTGCAGATTCTTTCGATATAGGAACGATTCTAAAGATGTTATTCTGGAATTCCCCAAACCTGGCGCCTACTTCTTCTGGATTTCTGATTCCTCTGGAGAACAGAGTTTCCACTGCTGCTGAGCATGTGGCATCATCAACAGGGCCGTCAGCGAAGCCATGTCCTCCTCTGATTACCTTCCTACCTCCAATGCTAACAAGTATGACGCTTTTAGTTTCTCCTGGCTGCAGAAGTACTCAACAAGGTAGGCAGAATATGTAGGATAATCCGAACTAGAGAATGAACTCTAAACAAAAGAATCAAGTATGGTTGAATATAAACAGTAATTTCAATAATTGACTATTTTAAGCCTCATAAAAATATGGTCATTCTTGTCATACATAGAATACATCCAATATACGACACGCCTCTTCCAAAATACTACTCATCCTACCGTCCTTTTCTTGGTTCTTCAATTACTGGTTCAATTATAAGTGAACAATTCAACCGAAAACATTAGAAGTCAATAATCACAAGTATTATACTTTTGAGACCGACATAGTGATATGGCATGAGGTACTTCCAGGAAAGTAACATGCCTTTGACTATATGATCTAGAGAAGCGAAGATATTTAAGAGCATGTTGGTTCATCGTTCAAAGAATCTTCGAGCAAAACTCTACCTCAAACCTTGTAGCAGTGCCTGCTGGTATATTAAGCCGCATGCCATATGCTTTCTTCCTATCAAAGACCAGAAATGGATTCGCCTCAATCAAGTGATAGTGACTGCCCACCTGAAATAAAGAAGAGGAAAGATATACCAAAATGTAGTATAAATAAGTCCATTTAAAGCAAAAGCATATAAACTAAACAAAGAAAGATACATACTATAACAAGGACATTTATAAATGAATCTTATATTTGTTGGGAAAAGAAGCATGTGAGTTGTATGTTCAACACCTCAAAAAATCAGTTTCCTCTTTGATTATTTAGCATCTTATAAACACAGAAAACTCTCGAATGCTGTAATATGCTACTACGGTAATGAATGCCCAAGATCCACTCAAAACGGGACAAGGGACATGCTTTGTGATCATGAGAGTCATTGTCACTGCTCTCCTGCGAGACCTAACGAACAAAGAACCAATGTTCCCAAAAGCTTCAAAACTATTTGCTGTCTACCGCCATAGAATATCAATAGACCATGGGGATGTAAAAAACGACAACAATCTCATATAGGATCCACTCCAAAGAGATCAGATAAAATAAAAGTGTCGATTGTCTAGTACTTAACATGCCCACTCCTGAGTTGTCAAGAAGATCTTATACAGCTAGAAGATTAATTGCGTGTCACTTAAAAACAAGTTTAGAGGAACCCTTGAAAGATCATAGCTGCTGGTTAATCTGGCAACAAATAACCCTTCCAATGGAACATATCGATTCCATGTTCAGAAAATTTGTGGCCATGCATTGCATATCAGGTGAAAAGACAACAATATTTGTGGAATAGCCACATTCTTGACCAACACAAAGTATGAAGATGATACAGACAGATAAAAGGAAACAGTTAGCATAGAAAATCACCTGAATTGGCCTGTCTCCTGTGTTGGCCACACTGAGAATAACTGCCCTTCTTCCACGATTAATTACTACATTCCCGTTGCCAAAGATGACTTCTCCAGGAACTTTGTCTTCTTCAATATAAGAAAATTTCTCCAACGGAGGTACTGTGGAAGAGGTTTGATCATTTACGTACATTACCACAAGTCTACTTTAGTAAATGACTCTTAAGACGCCATTTGTGCATGGATTGGTTAAGCATCTGTTGTGTCGTAATGGTTTATGAATAAAGCAAGGCCGAAGGATTTATCACTAGCATTTGTAAGAACGTGCTAAATTGCTAATCCAGATAAAGGTGAGATTTCAGGTGTAGAGAACAATAAAACGTGAATTTTTGTTTTCCTACGCTTCAGCTAACCAGAGTTTTCAACATATTGAAATGCCCTGGGCTATGAAGCATAAATTACAATGGACCTGTGTTGCCTTTCACAGGTCAAGTAATCAAAGAGTTGGATTTGAGATTAAAAGGCCAATGATTGCTTCTGGCGAGCTGCATGTGTAAGAAATAGAGAAAAACAGAGAAGACAGAACAGTTCTAGGCGTTCAACTATCAAGAAACTACTTGCATGAAAGGCGATATTACGAGAAAGAATATCAGTGCTTAAAGTGCTTCTCCTGCTCTATTCAAGACTAAAATCACAGTGGTTGTGAACTGAACTTATCCTACAGAAGCTGCATCGATCAAGAGAGGCTACTCAGCAACTGAAGACAAGTGACTCCACTTTTTCGGATGCATGCTTACCAGGTAGAAAAGAGCCATGCAAGGCAAGGTCAAGATTCCCATCTTCTCTACAAATCACATCGTGAACAGTGATTAGCTTAGTCCCATCAGGAAAGGTCCCTTCAACCTGTCAGCATTAGCGAGCACTCAGTAGGAGAAAGATAGAGAAAACGATCTCAAACTCACTAGTTATCTTATAAGATATCTTCAAAACAACTATTTCACCGTTGATTAATGAGCTGAGAAGAAAATGACAACATAGTCATCATGTAGTAAAGTTTAACACCTGCACGGTCTCCAAAAGATGTGGAACAGCCGGAAGAACTTGTCTCCTAATAAAAAAGAATAACATCACATAAACATAATATGAAGCATCTTGTGATTCTTTTCAGTGTGAAACATATGAGTATCTTTATATAGAGACCACAAGATAATGCTGAAACTCAGCTGATGAGAGTTATATAGTCAAAGGCAGAGCAAGGTAGCCCTTAAGAAAAAGGGTTGTTCCTCATTAAACCGTAGCATTTTCACAGGCCGGTAATGCATGTTGGGAGCATCTGAATTTTATCGAAGTCAATGTTTAGTTGATAGAAAAGAAAGGGGTAAAAAGCACAAGTATGAAAGTGTCTCACATAGCAAACGAGGAAAAGAATACCTCCCAAGCAGCTGTTTCCCCATGTCCATCAAATCTGCGACAGTTTTGTCACCATCTCGAACATACTCCAGAATCTACGCAGAAGACCACATTCAGAGAAAGATTAATCTTCTTCCGCAACGATTTTTACTAATCTATGCAACTTATAGCATTCCGAAAACAGTACAGGACCGGGACCGGCATTTCAACTGGGTACCGGTTCAGGTTCCTTTACAGCTTCTGATAGGTTCGCCCGATTTATATGAACCGGATTACAAGAAATGGTTCAGGTTATGAAAACACCTACTCACGCATGGAAAGCTGCAATAAGACTAATCCTGTTCTGGCCAGGAAAAGTCATTATCGATCATTTCCATCTGTGTTGTAATGAGAACGGACTGAAGAAGCTACGGACCTGCGCTGCAACGAGGGCAACCGATTCGGTATAATTGAGCCGGAGTCCGCGAGCGAGGCGCTTCTGCGCGAGGAAACCAGCGTGGTGAAGGCTCAGCTTCTCCACCTCTCTCGGAGCCAGCTTCATTTCTCCAGAGTCAACGCTAGCGACACCGAGCCTAATCGAAGCAACCCAAAAGAAGAAACAGCAGCGTCAATGATATGACCAACCCGAATTGACCCAGCGTGCAACCTAGTGAGCCGATGCAAAGACACGATTCAGATACTGATGAGGGACCCGAGGGAAGCCAGCGCAGGTTTCGGCAACACTGACACTGCTCGTTCCCACTGCGTCGATTCATGCAATCAAAAAAGAGAAAACGAGTCAACGTTTCGCCACTCACCCGAGACTGACAGAGAGAGAGAGAGAGAGATGGTAGCGAACTTCGGAGTGGAATGAATTGATTGATGGCGTCAAATGAAACCGAGAGTCACCGTTTGGGAGGATCTATCGCTCAGCACGTGGCAACAGCAGCAATTCGTCTCTTCTTGGGCTACTTCTTATGCGTCGTCATTTCTGGAGCTCTGCCGAGTCTGCTTCGTGCCTTCCACGTGGGAATCCAACGGGAGCCCAATATCTTTCTAATGGTTTGGATTGTTGCTCGCATTGGCGTCGTCACTCGCATTTCAAAAGCACTAACTTTGGTCTCAGCAAGGACAAGACTCAACTCGGAGAGAACCAGTAATCCCAATTCATTAACCGCGTCTGCACAATTCCTCCACTTCCTTCTTCGATGGAGGGACTTGCGGTTTGCAATGGATGATGCCGAGTCCATATGCGACCTCCTGACAATTCACTTTTCTGCCCAATGGAGGATGAGTGACGATGACCCTTTTTCTCGCTTGTTATTCGTCATGCAAGAAGCCGTGATGCGAGGCCAAATCCCTCGTGCCCTCTTCCTTTTGACAGCTTCCTTCGAAGCTATGACTACTCTGATGATGATGAATTGGTTAAGTTAGTTCAGCAGTTCACTGGGAGATGCAAATTTTACTCCGAATGTGAAGCTGAGACGAGCATGAGGGTGGGTTTTGCGGGAGCGTAATAAAATACGAGAGGCAGTTCCAACTTCCAAGCGAGGTCAGAGTCCCACATCGGCACCGCATCAGTTGAGAGCTCGTCCGTAAGCTATAAAAACCGAAGTAGCGATTTGGTAAACTCACGCAGCCACGCAGTGAGCACAAAGCGAACTATTCTTTCGCCTTTTACTAAAGAATACCGTGTGCGCGCTGCATATAGTGGCATACGCCAATTTTTGGAGGGCTCTCTGCCTCTAAGGTGGAGACCCAACAATTCTAGTCCAATTATTTTAGTTCTTCGACAGCTAAACCTAATAACTGGGAAGGATGAAATTGGAGGGCTCTCTCTGCTCCTTGAATTTTCGCGGCTTGGCAATTCATAGCACATTTATTATCTCCGAAGTCTGTAAACTGGATGGGACAATTGGGGTTAGCAATTGTTATAATGCACAGTGTGGCTGAGTCCCACATCGGGAACTTGAGCAAGTGTAAGTGTGATGCAGGGGGTATTTGATATCGTGCTTGACGGTTGAAGTAGATTTAAAAAGGGTCGGTTGGCTAAATATGCCACGCTCACCCTAGCCGGTGAGTGCTGTATGGCTATCAAGACATATGGCTGACATAATTTGTGGAAATTCTTAGGGTTGGCACGATCAGCCGACCCTCATACTAAGTTGGAACTTTCTTTGTGCAATGGTGGTACTATTTGCTGTGAGAAACGCACACTTGTTGGAGTCTTGTTGTAATTGTTAGAGCCTTCTCACTTGAAATCAAAATTAAAGAAGTCTTGTTGCTTGAAACTTTCAAATTCACAGCCAATGGACTTCTCCCCTTTGGGCAAAAATGAAGTAGAGGACGGGTAGGTTGCCTCACTCAAAGTAAAAGAATAACAGGTGAGCTTCAACCTTAGAATGTAAAGACCTGACCAAATTAGGTGAATGTGGCGCTAAGAAAGAAGCAAGCAGATCTCTCTTGCTTTCATAACTCGGCCTTTTTAACAGATAACCACTAGGCGAGAGATCGTCACTACACCCACCTCAAGAAGACCTTTTCTCGTGGAACACCTCATTAAAATTATCGAGATAAAGCAATCTATTATGGTCTCAATCCATTCAACTGAATAAACATCAAAAGCTCAGAGGGACCGTTCCCAGTCCTTGGCTAGGAAGACAACACAAACGACATGCGCGTCCATAGAATTTCGCTGCGGCCCTGCCTGCTGCCTGCAAATCAAATTAGCCAGGTGCTTCACAAACTGGTTCTAAGCGCAGAAAAAGTTCGAGTCATTAGCCACTGTTCAAATTAGCCAAGCCAAGAGACTCCCGCAGTCCATTTATCTTGACGTTTAACCAGTAACCGAAGATATTGAAGAACACATGCAGAGACGAGACTTACCTATGAGTGTCTATGTTCGCCCCAGCAAGAACACTAGATATTATCGTGATTAAACTCTGTTCAACAGCAAAAAGTAGCAGACTGCTGCTGCAAAGATTGTATAAATGGAGAAAAAGATGTAGGATCTTAGAAGCTTTGAGACAGCTCAAAGTCTCCATTACATAAAATGGTTGGTCTCTCGATTCTACAAATTAAGGACACTAACAGGCAAATAGGACAATGTACACCATACCGTTACCTAGTGACCTCTTTCAAAGCCTGCATAGCGGCTATCAGGCTTGCAAGCACCCCTACCAGAATAAGATAGAAGTACTGGAAGGAGAAGCTACTCCAGATACAGATATGATGGCATTTGCCGATTGCCGGAGTGACAAACATCGCAAGGGAATATTTGCTTTACATAATCAATCTCCCGGGACTCTTACCTGCAATGTCTCGCGGCTTAACTGCGACCTGCCTGGTTCAGAAGGAAAATCTGATGTGCAGCCCTTCAATCTAAGCGGTAGTAGCTCACAAGCGTAGGTGACATCGGGACAAAACTTCAAAGTCTCCTGGATAAAGCTCCTAGAGACCAAGATAGTTCTATCAGATCACATTCCGTGAAAAGAAATTCCTAGGTCAGCAAGCGCTTCGGAGCGCCACCTCAGGATAATAATTTCTTTATTACAAGTAGTAATTATTTTCATAGTCAAAGAGGTTTGACTAAGTTAATGTCAACTAATCTTTACGGTAGTTCGATGTCACTATTTGGTAATGATTGGAATCGATGTGATTTTTTCCTCTAAATAATTGAACCAAACAAACTCCACTCCCCATATTTGCCTTAGTGGCTGTATAAGACTTTAAATGGAGGTAGCAGTGCGTGATTAGTATTCAATAGTTCGTTATAGCATACTTTTTTCCTTTTCTATGTCTCCAAATTTGACTTCAAAAATATTTGGTCACTCACTGTTATGTTCTAGCAATTGGCCAAAGAACCAAATTTTGGATAATCGATTCCCGTATTCGAATGCGGTCTCTATCAATGACACAAGAAATTGTTGTAGACATTGTGGCAATTCTCATCCCACACACTGTATAATTACCGCAGATACAAGGAGCTGCGCTCCCGAATCATACACTGTGCTCGGATCAACTTCAATGAGAACAAGAGGAACCCGGCTAAATCGACAAATTATTGGTGACTCGCTAATTTCTTGAAAGTTATTGATGTCCACTTCCTAAGTAAAAAACACAACTTACAAATAACTTATGAAAGATTAATGACAACCTACGAATAATTTATCAAACTTCACCGTTTTGTTCAATTAGTAAACGCCAACATTCTATATATCATGTATTCATGTAGTGTTTTTGATATGAAAACAGGCACTGTCTTCAACATGGAAAGCACTCGTCTCTTTTTCTCTTTGAAGTCGCGGGCTACCGTATCTAGAAGGAAAATTTAATCTTCTATGTGTCATAAATTCATCTACTGTCTTTTTTGCAACAATTTATGTATGAACAAAACTTAATCTTCAAGGAATTTTAAATATTTTTTTGGAATTTATAATTCACGACCAATTTTCTAACGAAAGCAAAAAAAAAAAAAAAAAGAAGGGTCGGGCTTAACGTGCCCGAACCTTGCACATGGGCCGGCACGGCCCAATACGGCCATCCCTTCCCTGGGTCGGAGCCTCGGGGGCTCTTTCTTGCAACCAGTCACTGTCCTAGCAACATGGTAGGAAAAGAACTCTGCCCCTACGGCTCTAATTATTCCCTTCTTTTCAATTTGCAAACAGAGCTAAAGGGGATTCAAAATGGCTCGTATACATGCAATTTTTCTACTTCAAGCAACCAAGACTTCCACATGATTTGATCTGATACGACAAAAATTTCTTGTCCTAGCTTTGTTCCCAATGAAGTTAGAGATCCTTCTGTCCGATGAAATATGAACTGAAATTGGAATATAGGATTAATCAGTTTCTTAGGTACATGACAAGGATGATGTGAAATAGCCTTCAGTTGCAGATGCAAGACACGGAGACGTCATTCAAGGTTTCCAATATGACTTTCTCTAGCAAATCCCTCCAGTCATCTTTTGTTCAACCTGACAGCCAGAGCAAAAAAAGGCTTGTGAGGAGCTTTGGCAATGGAATCAGCGGAAGAACTCGTTCGGTTTTGAAAGTCTTTTTTTCTAACAAGCAAAATCTCTCCAAATGATGTACATTCCAAATGAAATAACTGCAGCGTTAAGATTTACTGGATAACTATCCGGATCACAACAATGTGATTATTGAACATAAAGAAAATCACGAGCATTAAGCAAGCTAATATTGAATGGCGTAGACTAAAGTCCACTAGACCAACGCAATTCAAGATTTTGTGGGACCATTGATTGTATTTCAAGAATTTGTACGACCCAAACTTGGTCTCACGGAAAAAATGCGAATGCCATTAAATCTCAAAACTATGATTGGCTTGGTCCGACACCACACCTATAGACTAATCTACATGATTTATTCTCGTATGCAACAAATGTAGAACGACTGCTTGGAAAGATGAATATCTCAAAAGTAGATTACTTACATCCTGGATTGCACATTGCCAATTGGAGCCAGCAGCGCATCATAGTGTCCGTAACTATGGTAGAGGACATGAATGGAGTTTTCAGTGCCATACTCTCGGCCATATTCAGCTATGATCTTCAGGCTACCCGAAAATCTTTCCTTCATAAAAACCGTAATGGGCATCCTAGCAAGTGAAATTTCATATAACAGGTAGGAAAGTTATGAACCCACTGGAATTGAGAATCCTTCATCCAAGACCAATCCATTGCATTCCTGAAATCTAACTACTTCCTCAACATTCTAAACTAAGTGCAAACCTTAAGAAGTCAGCAAACATGCGATGCATGCAATATAAGGGAAGGGAACTCACTGTAGGATTTGCGAGCACATAAGCAATTCAGGCTCTCCTCCCCATTTATGAGGCTGTCTCATCTCTGCTACATACGTGTCAAAATCACCTTCGAGAAACCTATGTTGGTACTTGATTAGTACGAAGATAGACGATCATACTTATAAAACGTGATTCCCAGAAACAGATCCCAATTCTCAAGAAATGACCCCACGATACTGGATCACCATCAAAAGAGAAAATTCTAGTCAAACAGCTCAAGGGTCATGATTAACCACCGACTTTCGAAGAGGTTGGAAAGTAAAAATTGGGTTCACCATAGATCTGTCCCGTTTGAAAAGTTCTGAGTATAGAGCCAAAGCCAGGAAAGGGAAAATCTCTGACCACATACCATTCAATTTCTGTTCTCCTCTTAACAAATTCATCAGCAACCTGTCAAAATTATCAGTATTTTCTTTAAGAAAGTTATGGTAAAACTTATCAAGAAGTCTTCACAATATTGAAATCCAATTTACACAGAAACAACAGAGATAATCTGTAGAGCATGACACAATTGCAGACTAACAAGACAAGCAAATCAGCGATCCCCGAATTTATCTGTGCCAAGTTCTGGAGATATTTGGCTATTAACTCTGGCTCAAGAAGCTAAGAGATATAGGCTATATAGCTGCACTCTGAAAGCGCAAGCTCAGTTGCACCATGTTTAAGGATGCCTTATTTATAAGGCACATAACATGCCATAATTATTAGGAAGCAGATGAGAATCAACTTATTTCCAGAGACATACTGAAAAGATCAGAGGATGTGATGGAATCAGAAAAGAAGCAATCCTACTTTAGCTCTAAGCTCGTCCGCAAGTTGTTTTTGAAGGCTTTCACTTGGTGATTGCTTCCCATCTCTTAGGTACGCACCATGAATCACGGAACGAAACAAACAGCTACCATCTCCAGCTATGCCTGTCCAATCAAACACATGCACGGGAAGGGCTGTCAAATATTTTCCAAACTCAAATGTTATTTGTGTAGATGTTCAAAACTCAATATAACAAACATATGTTGCCGATATCCATATCACAAGTCGTATGCAAGTACAGGTATGGTCCTGCAGAGGCGCAACATGGTGGACCGAGAATTTTGGGTTGGGTATAACGGGTAAGATTTACATAAATTTCCAAGAGCATCTTAATTCATCGCGCATGTCCTTCTTACATACCCCACCTGAACAGCTGAAAAAGAGTTCCAAAGCGGCCGAAGCAGGAGATAAATGATTTGTGTTGCACTACTTGCAGAGCAAACACTCGTCACAACATAACGAAGCAGATAGCACATCACAGATTCAAGAGATTGCAATGAAGTGGGTACAGTTTATATACCACAATAAACAGAGCTCTTCTTTATTCAAAGTTAGTCAATGAAGTTCATTATGATCTTGCTTTTAGTTAAAATGCAAGGCACGTCATGTATTTCAGCCTATATTAACATTTGCAACCCATCTTTCAATCTTGAAAACAGCAAAAATAAATCGGCTAACAATCAACATCAGTTTTTCGCATACTTTCGTACATGAATAAATTTTTCCATTTTTCCAGGTAGCCATCTCTCAAATTACCACAAACCAAAAGAAAATTAACACATAAACACACACAGACCATGCTCACTATCCATGCTGATGACCAAAAGTACTGGTGTAAAAGGGAAGCAAAAACTAGGAACCATAACATCTATGGATAGTTATACGAAAGATCCATTCAATGGACTAAAGCAGAAGGAAGATTCAAATCCCAAGCAAGCATAAGCCCAACCCATGCATCAAGCAAAGCATCAAAGTACTTCCAAAACCAAACCCACCCACACCCCCCCCCCCCCCCCCCAAAAAAAATAAACCCTCAAGTCTTGAGCAGAGAAATATTCCTAATCTTCTGCTAGTTCAAGAAACAAACAATGCCAAAACGAGGCATCTCTCTCTCTCTTTCCAGCTTCAAACATTCAATGCATGCCGAAACAAAAACAAAAACGGCAGGAGAATGAAAGAACAAAACAGGCACATACGAATCCTTCGAAATTGAGCCGGGTCATTACCAATCAAGTTTTTGGGTTTCGGCATCGTTCGGAATGGGACGGTTCGCATTCGATCAAAGGGTATTCGTGAAAGGAAACCCAGCACTCCGACCTTCCAGAGGGGAAGGAAGAAAATGGAGAGCTTTTTCTACCTGTGGTTGATTGAATGCGTGTGGCCCTGGTTGCGGTAGCTGACACTGCGAAGTTGGCATGAGAGAACAAAATGATCGGAACCTTTCCTTTTCGGTGGTGAGCTTTGGCTGCAAAAAGTTGGCCATGGAAGGATCGAATCCGATGCTCATTCTTTCTACGAGCAGAGCAAGCGACATGACGAGAAGTGCTCGATCGTTTGAGGGTTTTGTGAGACAGTGACGCGATGCTCGAACAACGGAGGAAATCCGGTTTCCCTCCGAAATTGA
Organism: Lenwebbia sp. NSW1173648; assembly: GCA_029784005.1. Taxonomy (NCBI): domain Eukaryota; kingdom Viridiplantae; phylum Streptophyta; class Magnoliopsida; order Myrtales; family Myrtaceae; genus Lenwebbia; species Lenwebbia sp. NSW1173648. The sequence continues at coordinate 9,436,768 of JARCGZ010000011.1, forward strand.
AAATCTGTTGGGCCCAATTTCGAATCTGTTTCTCCGGATCCATCTCATCAATGTCCATATGCCCCCTTTTTTTTTTGGTCATAATGTCCATATGACCGTTGAATTTGAATCATAAGAATTTCACACGGAATCTCACTTTAAAGTGGGGCCCACGTGATCAATCGCTCGGATAAACTTGATCAAACAGAGACTTGAAATCTTGTACGATGAGTATTATTTAGTGGCTCACGTACGGAAAATTTCAAATAAGAATGTGAAGTGTCGTCATTTTCTTAAATAAAGGCACGAAATTGATTTTGTTTCAAAAAAGGGTCTGAAGTGTCTTTATTGTCTCAAATAAAAGCCTGAAGTTGCCATATTAGTCTAAAAAAAAAAGCCCGACTCACCGGTTGGTTAGGAACATTTTCTTCATTTAGATTATTATTATTATTTATTTGTTTTTTCCTTTTTATTTTAAAAAAATTAAGAAAAAAAACTAAAAGCGTAAGAGAAAAAAAAACTAAACACAGGCGGGAGGGCTAGCCGCTGCCCAATGCTAGTGGGGCAACGATGATGGCCGACGGCCACAGGTGGGAGGATAGCCCTCCCGCCTGTATTTCCTTTTTTTTTACTTTTACTTTTTAAAAAAAATTAGTTAAATAACTAAAAATTAGGTTAAAATTATATTTTGACGAAAAATGCCCTTAACCAGCCGGCGAGGTCAGACGCTTATTTGAAATAGTCATGGCCATTTCAGGTCCTTAATTGAGACAATGAGGGCACTTCAAGTCCTTATTAAAAATAAGGATCACTTCATGTCATTATTTGAGAAAATGAAGGCACTTGGAGTCCTTATTTGGAATTTTCGTTATTTTTCAAAGTACACGAGAATCACTTCATTGCTGAAGAAATTAATTGAAAAACTTACACAATCGATCCCAAAACTTTGGCCCAATATACAGTGTGGTTCCTAAATTTTTAATTTATTTAGTGTAGTCATTGAACTTTTGTCTAATGTGCAATGTCGTCCCTGAACTTTTAACATGTTCATTGTGATTCCTATACCTTTTATACATGTTCAATTTAGTCCATAAACTATATGAAAATGTTCAATGTTGTCACTGAACTTGAATTAAATGAGGACAATATTGAATATTTTCATATAGTTCAGGAACTAAACTGAACATGTACCAAAAGTTCAGGGATTATATTGAATAAATTAAAAGTCCATAGACCACATTGCACGTTGGGATAAAGTTCAAGGATTATATTAAATAAATTAAAAGTTCAATGACCACATTGCATATTTGACCGAAATTTAGAGTCCATTTATGTCATTTTTCCAAATTGATTCTACGGAAATCCATTTTCCCTCCACAATTCAAAATCCATCATGCTCGTTTGAATCCTATCGTTAGGTATTCATGCATCTCCTTACAGGAAAACGATGTTTATATAGTGCTTGCATGGCTTAAGTAAAAAAAAAAAAACAATCGTTCTAACTGGAAAATCATCTAATGAGACATTGACAAAAAGTTAATGTGTCAAACGGTAACAAGTTTGGAATTTTTAATGTCACAAAAATTAGGATAAATGTGTAAATGTGGATATAATTTGGGATTTTTGGTGTTATAATGAAAAGTTCAAGATAAATGTGCCACAATAAAAAAATTTGTGGCTGTTTCCCTTATTTTTAACTTATTATTGTTTGGCCTGACATTGGGCCAAGGTGGACGCCGCATCGGCACTATTTGGGTGCCCTTGTACGAAAAAATAATTTGAGTTTTGATGAACTTACAATAGGAACCTAATCGTGAATACCACCCATCGTCAATCACCACGAGGGAGATATTGCTTATTTGGGCTCTCAAAATTTTTTCATTCTTCTTGGGATACGTTCTTTTACGGATAGTGAATTATTTAAAAAATATTTTCCTGAAAATGATCGTCTGTATTACTTAAAATGATTAATCCATGTAATTCATTATCGACACCAATTTATATAGAGATATTTTCACGATGAATGAAAATATTTGTCGTCTAATTCATTTTTATAAATAATACAATCGATCATTTTTAAAATAATATTTTTTTATATATTTATTTTTTACGAAACAAATGAAACCTTATTAAAATCGAAGGACTGCTCAAATTAGTAATGTATCAAACGAACATGGTGCATTTTAGTTAATGGGTTTTCCCCATGACAGGTATAGTCTTTGTAGCAGCCCAAGTTCAAAAGCCCAGGCCATAGCCACAGGACGTTTCTTCTTCCTCGCTCTCGTTCGCTCCACTTTCTTCTCCTCTCTCTCTCTCTACTCCGCAGCTCTCGATTGATGGCAACAGAAGAGTCCTAGGTGCAAATCGACGTGTACGACAAGCGTAATCAAGATTGACGACGCTAATTGGCGTTCGGTTTTCTCCCCTTCTGTCTTCGTTCACGCCGGTCGCTTGGAACGCCCGATCCAGATCGCAGGTCGCCGGCGACTTGAGCGCTTCCCGGTAACCCTGAATTCAGATTGCGGTACATTCTCGGTGACGTTTTACCTCGCGGTAGACAGTATGGGCTTGTGAAACGGTGTTGAGCATGTATGGATCTTGTGATTTGCAGATTGAGGAAAACGGAGAGAGCGAAATAAACTGCTGGTGATATTGACATGGTAACGTTAACTCGAGCTTCTGAATTGTGGAATGATTAGCATACGTTCATGTGATTTCACGATTAATAATAACATACTTATGAAGCTCTTTTGTCCAGTCGGCACTGTTCAATTTCCATTCGTTTCTCACCGTAGTACTGCTGGTAATATGTACGTGTACTTATGTGAAGATGCACTTTCCGGCCATTCTGGAGCAGAGGACTGGGTATGTTCTCTAAATCATTCACCAACAACTGTTAAGCTGATCGTGATTTTCTATCGGATATTTTTTAGTAGTTTTGCGTAGGAGTAGAAGTATCCTAGGTGCGGAAAATGTTCACCTCCGCATTTGCAATATGAAGTAGTTCACTAGAAAGCTTCAATTATCATTGTGATATGGGTTTTTGTGAAAAAGCATCTTCCCGCTATACCTGCTAGCTCTGTGAGAGAAGTAAAAAAATCCCTTTACTTTGCAGTTTGCTTCACTCATGTCACTCTCGATACAAGTGATCATTGGGCTTGTGGTGCTTCAACTGAATTTTCCCTTAACTATCGAACCTTGATTTATTCCAATTGGACTGCTCTAAGTTTGTCCCCAAATATCAGTATTTTGACCTGGTGGTGTCAGGCTGTCAGCAAATGCCACATATATTGCAAACACGTGAAAACAACACAAGTTTGATGTCTGGCTTTAAGTTTGGGGCATTGATGTACATAGAACACAGAAAATCAAGAAATAATAGTTAGAATGTAGAAGCGCTGCATCTGTAATCAGTAAATGCTCACTGCATCATCCTGGAAATTTGCATGAGAAGAGTTCTTAAGAGAGTCTTTGTTTGGCCATAGAGAAATTAAATAGTCTTTTTAACCTTGTTACAACTTACTTATACATTGTGTTGAAATTCTTTGACTTGTTCGCATATTCATTTCATTGTTTGACAACGAGTGGCCATAATCTCCTTGAATGACTGATATTGAACCTCTTAATTAACAAACATTTGGGCATGTATTGAGGTGAGGTTTGTGGAAATTCGGTAATACAACACAAAGTAGGTAAGCTTGTGGCATATTAGTCTTGCCTTTGTGATCCCTGCCTAATGGCCACTCTTTACCACAGTTTTCATCCGCTACATAGTACATTTATTAGTCTAGTTCCTTATGATCTTGCTGTATACCTTTCAGGTTTCGTGGTTTCTTTTGGAAGGCAGCTAGAATAGGTATGCAACCCTGTCCCTGCTGCAGCATGCATAATTTTAATGTCATGGGCCTTTGAGTGTCCTCTAAAGTTTTTCCTAGCCTGGATACTTGATTTTTGCTTCATGCTACAATATAGTCCAAGAATGACATTAAGCTATCAATCCATATCTTGTATATCCAATTAGCAAATGCCTCATTTATATGGTGCTTAAATAGAACGTGGATGTCATTTGATGTGATCGGGCATTCCACATCAAGATCCTTTTCCTTGTAAAATTGAAGAAATGAGTTGAACTTGATGTTATTTCTTTATTTGACTCCTGCATGAAGTTCTTTAGCTATCCGGTTCACATTTGAGCTTGCATGTTTGTTCCTGGAAATCATCTGAGGGAATGGATGATTTGTTCTTTCTTCCGCCTGCAATGCATCTCTTTGGCTGATGATCTTTTCTGTAATTTTTGGAATAGGTGAGCGTCTTAGTCCTTGGGTGGCCATCGGATGTTTTTCAATGGGCGTGTCCATAATATTCTTCTGAGCAACACGCTTGTAAGCTTCATGTTTTGTTAACAGTTATGTATGCCGTGTAAAAGTAATAGTGCGTTGTTTTAAATTATGCGCAATCATTCACTGTCGCAGGGGCAAGTTTTATGCATTTTTTGAGCTGGATGATCTTCTAGATATGGCTCACTTGCTTTTACACACCTTACCTATCTTTTCATGAGAAGATTTATAGCCCAAGCTCCTGAACACGATGCTTTTAAGATTTTATACTAACGAAGAGTGTTTCTTTCCTTCTTGCTTGTTCTTAAGTCTGTCTAAATCAAGTTCTGCCATTATACGTTTAACAGCAACGTGCTTGAAATGACTGTTCTAGTTTCTATTTTTTGAAACGACTAGAACAAAAATGCAATGTAGGTCCATTATAGGAGATATAAATGATAGCTCTTCAGAGATTGCCATCTAATTAGAGCAGAAAGCTTGGTGTTGATTTTAGAGAGAGAGAGAGAGAGATGGAGTGCGATCTCTTGTATTATTGTCATGGGTAATGTTACATCGTGATTCATGTAGTATGTACCTGGTTTGCTGGTGGTGAAAGTTTGGACGATGAGGGGAAAAAGGGTTGGATTAGGATAAAATCAGGATTGGACGGTCCTTGAAGCCAACAGGGACACAAACAAGAACTTTAACTGCTAGTTTGATCTTGAATCTTCTCAAGACTAAACCCTTCCCTCCTCCCCAGCTAAATACTGAGAGGATGATTTTCTTCATTGGTTTCTTCTTGTTGCTCTGAGCTGTTGCGTTCACCGTCTCGTCGCCATTTCCTTGGTCTTCTCCTCCCAAGTGGAGAGGATAACTCCTCAAGAACGCTCTCCTAACATTGTAGTCTTCATAGCGAAAACTCCTTGATCTTGCCTCATTTTCATCCAAGCCATTGGAATCCATGCCTGAGCATTCTGTGTTGAGTTGCTGAGCAGAATTCAAAGTTTTATAGTCTGTGGATAGTGTGATGAGGTTGTCAGTAATTTATGAAAGGACTGGATAATCCCACAAGATACAAGAAGCGAATCAAGCTGATTGATTTATTTGCTGAAAGCTATTGTGTACTCTTGTATTTGGTTTATTCACAATGTTTCACAACGATATACTAGGATGTACTGCATAATTCGTCCATACGATAGAGACAGATAGGTAAATAAATGCTTGTTTAGAGTTGATCTTTTCCTTATGTCATTGTAACAGTTGAGTCTGGACACGATGCCTCATGTTTATTCTTTTGTTTCTAGTGTTGAATACATGCGTAATTTGTCTGGGAGAGTTGGTATTTCGCCAGGGTAGACAATCCTCCAGATTTAATGCGAAATTCTTACTTGGTTAGGAATCAACGTTTTCTATAATTCCGATTTCTATGGTTCAGGTCTCAATCTTCGCTTAGAAAACTAGGAATTTCACTCTCAAAACTTGACATTTTCTGTCATATTCCTAAATGAAAATCACTGCGATCCTTCCTATGCTTGGACTAAATTATATAGGCACGCCCCTTATTTACAATTTGCCCCCTCAGGATCAGTTATTTGTCCTTTCTCCCCTATTTTGTATTTCTGCTTTTGAAGGTTTCTTATATACAAAAATTTCGGGTATCTTTGTTCGGCAAATGGGTTGGGGCAAGAGCATTCTTGTCTTCTCTCGCTCTGTTCTTATTCTCGCTTTCTATCATTCGGTCAATTCTTTGTATTCTCAGTTGTTTGGTGAATTTATAGAGGAAACGTTATTCTATGATCCCTAAGATATCAATATAGAGAACTACGAATACAAGACAAAATCAGCAGCTTGCCGTTAAGGGGCATTGATCTCCCTGGAGGCATCACATCAGATATTTTAAGTCTCATATGCCTGAGAAAGCTAATCCACGGGTAAGGCACGTTATAAATGATCTCGAATGGTGTCACTGTCATCGCTCAACTATAAGGAAATGGGGATTTTTCTATATCCGATAAAGGTTGACAAATTCACGAGGGATAGCTGCAGGAAAGCCCTTAAGATCCCTAGCCAAACATATGATAAAGCTTGTAGTGGGTTTTGCAGATTATTGTGTGAGGATTGCTACGGGGAATAGTACAATACAGATGGGAAGAAATTGGGTGTAGGGGAGAAAATTGAAAGATAATGAAGACCCGATAAAGCCAAATCGCAAGACAGAGTTCATATCGGGTTAGAACTTTCGTGGATTGAAATAATTTATGGCTTGGTAGTAAAGCGAACTGAAGGGCAATAAGCAAGGCAAACCATTTGCTTTAGCCTGTGACAAAACCATTAGTACACCCTCCAACTAGAGAAACATGATCCATTCCATATCATAGCTCATCGAAGTTTCAGTATGTCTCACTTCATTGGGAATATACATCTTGCCAGAGGTGCTCGTCATTGAAATTTGGTTAATTTCTTTGTGGATAGTTACCATGGAGAATCATTATTAATGGAGGCCGTATCAGATTAAGGGCATACACGAAGCAGCCTATGCAGCACCTTTCGTCGAAATAACCTTTTTCCATGGACGATATTTCTAGTGAGAAGTCCATGAGTTTCTTTTATAAGTAACAATTCAAGGACATTGGTCGCTTTGCAAGTTTACTCTGAGAATCGAAGATTGCTTGGACCGAATTGAATTACAGGCGCGCTTGGTATTAGTTGAGTGCGATGATGAAAGGTTGTATAGTTAGGCGCGGTAGATATAGACGAAGTCTTTGTTGAATTCGAAAGCAATGTGAATGGCGTATGCAAGATGCATAATTTAACTTCAAGCGGACATATTTTTCTGAGGCATGTTGAGGGCTGCGATAAAGTGAATGGGGCTACGAATGTAGCAGAACACATGCAACATTTTAACGTGGGTCTCTTCTCTTCTATTGAGTTGCCAGATTGCAGTAAATCTAAAAACATGTGTTAGGAGATTTTTGTTGATCTGAACAATATCGAATTAGCGCAGCAGAATAAAGCAATCTCCTTTCTTGTACAAACCTAATAGGAAACGATTTAATAGAGCAATATATTTGCCAAAATAACAAGTACCCATGAAGACAACATCTCTGCTTCTTATAACTTTCTTCTCAACTGCATCATAGAGCTTGTAGCCAAACATATCCTGTCCATAGCCAGTGAATATGAATTGTCGTGTTTTCACATCAAGTTTAGATATCTCATCTTTGGGAATATGTACAAATGCCTTGCACCCAAAGACACGCAAATAATCATAAGAAACATCTTTTCCTATCCAAACTCTATCAGGAACATCAAACTTTAAAGGAACACATGGAGTAAGATTTAATACATGTGCAACTGTACTTAAAGCCTCGCCCCAAAATGATCTTGGTAACATTGATTGTGAAAGCAAACATTTTACCCGTTCAACCGGTGTCCCGTTCATTCTCTCAGCTAAGCCATTTAACTGAGGTGTTTTTTGATATCGAATACCCTATTGTTTGCGATATTCATCAAAAGGTCCAATATACTCTCCCCCGTTTTCAGTTCTGATGCATTTCAACTTCTTTCCGGTCTGTCTCTCAACTTGAGCCTAAAACTGCTTAAAAGCATCTAATACTTGATCTTTAGATTTCAAAGTATAAACCCAAAGTTTCATTGAATAATCTATGAAAGTAACAAAATAAAGAGAGCCACCAAACGATTTTGTCTTCAGAAGACCACAAACATCAGAATGCACTAAATCAAGTATACTTGACTTTCTCGAAGGAGGGGAGCTTTTGAATGCAACTCTATTCTGTTTTCCTGCTAAACAGTGAGCACACTTCTTCAATGCTGAATTTTTCATTCCTAAAAGGAGCTTTTTCTTGGACAATACCGACAAACCCTTCTCATTGATGTGATTGAGCTTCTTATGCCATAACTCAACTGTCTCTTCGTTGTTTAATGCATTAATTTTGTCTGTGAACAATTTTGCATACATAATGTATAAGGAAGAATATTTGTTGCCTCTAGCCACAACCATAGAACCTTTAGTGAGCTTCCATCGACCATCACTGAAGGTGTTGCAATACTCCTCGTCATCCAACTTACATGTGGACATCAAATTCAAACGAATATCAGGTATATGCTTAACATTATTCAATACTAACCTCGTGCCATTGCTGGTCTCTAGGCACACATCACCAATGCCTACAACTTCAGTCAGCCAATTGTTTCTCATCTTCATAGATCCAAAGTTACCTGCCCTGTATAATGTAAAGAAATCTCTACGAGATGTAGCATGAATAGATGCACCACTATCGATTACCTAACTGGTCTTATGACATACAAAATTCACTGCATCACCATAAAAAACAATGAGAAAATCTTTTGAAAGTGTAGCAACACGATTCTCATTGCTATTATTATCACTTTTTGTCTCTTTACTTTTCTCTTTTTGTTTCTCTCTTTTCAACCGACGGTAATACCTCTGGATATGTCCCTTTTGAAGGAAATAATCACACTCAATGAATGCAAATTTATTAGATTTGCCTCTGTTTTTACCTCGACTCTTATCTCTTTTCCACGAACCTCGAGTCTCACTTCTTCCCCTTTTTTCAACAACCAAGGCATCAGAATGTGAAGAGGATCCATGTGTCTTCCTTCTCATCTCTTCATTTAAAACACTACTCTTGCCAAATCCATGGTAATCTTACCATCCGAGGCTAAATTAGACAAAGATGTTTGAAACGTCTCCCATGAGTCTGGCAAAGTACCAAGCAACCATAACGCTTGTATCTCATCATCAAACTTGATTCCCATCGCAGCCAACTAATTTATAAGTCCTTGAAAAGAATTTAAATGGTTAGTCAGAGGAGTACCATCATGATATCTCAAAGCTATCATCTGTTTTATCATAAATAACTTGTTATTCCCAGTCTTTCGAGCATATAACTGTTCGAGCTTAGTCCACAAACTGCGTGCATGTGTTTCCTCAATGATATGGTTCAAAGCATTATCATCCACCCACTGCCTAATGTAACCACACACTTGACGATGAAATATAGTCCATTCAACATCAGTTTTATTCTCAGGTTTCTCATCAGCAAACACGGGCAAATAATAATCTTTCACATATAAAAGACTTCTATTTTCCCTTTTCCAATTATGATAATTCAAACCATTCAATGTAACCATTCTTCTTGTATTCGTTTCCATCATTTAACACAAGACGCAAACATCAAGCAAGAACCAACGCTCTAATACTAGTGTTGGGTGGTCTTGGGCCTCTGTCATCCCAAAAGCTAGTTCAAAGAATGAGACATTCCCCCACACTTACAAACCGACCACCGGCCTATTCCACTACTGATATGGGACAACCCCAACAATTTTCCCCTCACACATCGGGCTCTGGGTCGGAGCAGCAACAACCCGTGCGACTGTTGGGTCCAGACTTGTTGGTAATGTGGGCTCTGATATCACTTTATTAAAAGATCTCCGATGATCCAAACAATATCAAATTAGCGCAGCGGAATAAAGCAATCTCTCTTCTTGTGCAAACTTAATAGGAAACGATATAATAGAGCAATATATCTGCAAAAATAACAAGCACCCATGAACACACGAAATTTTACGTGGAAAATCTCCCCGATGTAAGGAGATAAAAAAAACCATGGGACCGGAGTTCACCCAAAATCTTCACTATCAACGAATTGGGTAAACAACGTTCTTCTCTAGTTAATACTAGATGTACATAGCGGTAAATACATCAAGAACATCATTCTTGGCAATACACATGAATTCACATGAGATCAAGGATAAATCTCACCAAAACGCAGGTTTAGTTTTACCCACGAAAAACCTGGTGAAAGAAGATCCAAATGAAAATCAAACCGATCAGATTCGAGAACAATGCGTCGCGAGCAATCGGACCACGAATCGACCTCCCATGTGAGCTTGATGAAAATCAGACAGTACCCTCTTTCCAGATTTTCTTATCTCTTTCTCTCTAGCTATTACGTCTGAAAAAGAACGTCTTTTACGGCTATGACATAAAGAATAGTGAGAAACCTATTTCTCCATATATATCATTATATGGGCTCAAGCATTTAGGCTTGCAATTCATTGGGCTTCTCCCCATGTTGCTCTATATGTAGAGCCTCGACCAAAGGAATGTGCCGAGCAACTAAGCCTTTGTTTTAGATGGGATTGATCCTTTATTCCCAAATAGAGTAACCTTGTAACAATCTCTACGGCCTTATAGGTAGAGACTGAGTTAATATTTGTGGACATGGCAATTTCATCGATTTTTTTGTTAGATTGGTTGAGCCGGAGATTTGGATATTTCATGTTGTTTAGCAAAACCACATTTATATGAATGAAATCCATTCTAGCTAGAGGTGTCAAACGAGTTAGTCGGGTTGAAAAGGGTCCGACTCATATTGATCAATTTAACATGTTTTGACCTATTTACATGTAGTACAAACCCAACAACCCATGCCCGGCCCGGCCCGACCCAACCCAACCCATACCCAACACATACCCGACCCGATCCGTATTACTTAAATACTTTTATATTTAACCAAATCATGAAATACTTGTTTGTTATAATTGGTTTAGAAAAATGATATTATTAAAACACTTTCATGCAATACAAATCTAGTGAAAAATTATTATAATATTTTCTTATTTTCAATTTTCTTTTCCTTTTTTCCCCTTCGAAATCCGTCGGTCGGAGACGATGACCGGCGGACAACGGCAATCGATGGCATTCTACTTATTTGAACAGTTTTTATGTTTTTAAAATTTTCTCTCTTTCTTTTACTTATAAAAAAATCAAAACAAAAAAATATATATAAACTAATAAATTTTACAAACTAAGTGAATTATAAATGGGTTGGGTTTGTCTAGCTAAATGGGTTGTAAATGGGTTCAAATCCATTTACAACTCACATATAATTAAAATACCCGTTAACAACCCATTTATTATAACTTGACAAACCCATATTTGACCCATTTTATTGAATATGGGTTAAAATATGGATTGAAAACCCATATTGACACCTCTAATTCTTGCATTCTTGAAGGGTCCAACTTGTTTGTTCCAATCTCGATGATCCGCCCATCACTAGCTCTACAACCATTGTTCCCTTTGATGAATACAAGGCAATTGTCTTTCAGACTAGAAAATGTATCCAATGATGTAATGAAAATTGATAATTTCGACGTCGAAAACATGTGAAGTTTATAATTTTAAGCGTGGCATGCAGTGAATCATGTTTGCTATTGAAATATAACACGTCTACTTTATTAGAACGAGTCCCGATATTTATCAAAATCCCTTTTTTCTTTCGGATTTTGTTAACAAGCGCTCCCCGTGGTACTTATCAAACACCTAACTAAAGAACGACTGTCATTCCTAATGTGTCACTTGTGTCATGCGATAAGCAAATCAGTGCATTGTGAGGCGCTCGTGAACAAAATCCTTCTCATCTTTTGGTTTTTGGTTAAATCAAGAATAGATAAGCAATTATCAAGATGGTTTCGAAGCATGAGGGTTACTGGGCCCAAGTAGATAGCTTATGCTTATGATCTATTGTATGCCTCTAGACTTAGTTTTCCATCTTTTTATTTTTCTTGTTAGACCAAGATGGTGAAGTGACCATCCTGTTGTCCGACTCAAACCAAGAGAATAAAGACAATGATATGAAGTCGATTCACGAAATTGACTTTTATATGATGGGATAATTTATTTATAATGTCTATCTGACATTTTGACATATCACATTACAAAATCAAGAATTTGGAAAGCACGCCTCGTACCCCTGAGATTACTTAAACCTAAAAGTAGTCAATTCCAAGGGAGTGTCCATAAGTTGCATCGCTCCTATCCTAGGTAGAAACTTCATGGAAGTTGCCTAATGGTGATTTTGTGAGGTCATTCGGAGATGATGATGGTGATTGCGAAGTGGTACAAATGTACAATGACCAACCAGCGTATTGATTGATGAATGTTAGGCTTCGTTTCGCGAAAAAAATATATGATTTGAAAATTATTTCTCTAAGAATAATTACTTGTATTGCTTACAAAAGTGACTGAATAAAAAATATTTTCATTGTCCACGATTTTTTTTTACACAAATTAACATTGACTAATTAATTTTAGGAAAATATTTTATAAATCATTCGTTTTTTACGAAAAAAACGGAGCATTAGGGTGCTTTTGTTTGGGTGAGTTTTATGTTTCATTCATTTATTTTTGCAAGTGATTCAAGCGATCATTTCTTAAAATACATTTTTCAAATAATTCATTTTCCTTGAAACAAACACATCCTTAGTTGCCACTAGCAAAATGACTCTTGGGCTTAGTTTATTTCGTGAAAAATGAATAATTTCAAAAATATTTTCCTAAAAATGGTAGCTTGTATTGCTTAAAATAATTAATTAGTGAAAAATATTTTCACTATCGCCAGTAATTTATGGCCAGATATTCTCGTAGACGAGGAAAATACTTTTCGTTCATTTATTTTTTGAAAAAATATAAGCGATCATATTTAGAAGAATATCTTTCAAATTATTCAATTTTCACGAAACAAATGGAATCTTGATAAGTATCTCTATATGCCATGAAAGCTGTGTAATACATTAAGGAATAGCCAAATCCAACAATTTATAGCAGATTATATGAAAAGCTACTATATATACTCATTAGGTAAATTATTATGATGAAATAATTAATGGCGTTTAAGTACCGGGGTTACACTGTTGACATCAGAGCCTCTGTTTTAAGTTCCTCCTAACTATTTTTCAATTATTTTATTTTATTTTTATTTTTGAGAGTGGGACGAATATTTCAGGGAAGAAATGCGAGATAGAGACGGGGAGGGAGTTAGGGGGGAGACACGGCTGCTCTGAATCTGAGAGAGTCAAGACAAGAGTCAAAGATGGTTGGACAAGTGAAACAGAGAGAGAGAGAGCGACAATACAAAATCCAAGGTCGATTCCGATTGGCTCGGCTCTTTCTCGCTATCTGTGTTCGCTTTGTGACCAAGAGAGAAGGCAAAATCGCATTCATTTAAGACGCTCGCGCACTTGTACTAATTTGATTTTGGGACCTCCCACGCTTCTTGAGATAAGTTTCAAATAAAAACCTAAAGTAAATTTTATTGACGAATTCAATCTCAAATAAGAGAATGAGAGAGAGAGACAATACAAAATCCAATGTCGATTTCGATTGGTCCGGCTCTCTCTCGCTATCTGTGTTCGCTTTGTGACCAAGAGAGAAGGTAAAATCGCATTCATTTGAGACGCTCGATTTGGTGCACGCACTTGTACAAAGTTGATTTTGGGACCTTCCACGCTTCTTGAGATAAGTTTCAAATAAAAGTCTAAAGTAAATTTTATTTCAATAATGGCCTAAAATGACGAATTCAATCGCAAATAAGGGAAGGAGAGAGAGAGAGAGAGAGAACACAAAATCCAAGGTCGATTCCGATTGGTCCGGCTCTCTCTCGCTATCTGTGTTCGCTTTGTGACCAAGAGAGAAGGCAAAATCACATTCATTTGAGACGCTCGATTTGATGCACGCACTTGTACTAATTTGATTTTGGGACCTTCCACGCTTCTTGAGATAAGTTTCAAATAAAAGTCTAAAGTAAATTTTATTTCAGATAACGACCTAAAATGACGAATTCAATCTCAAATAAGGGTTTGAAATGACAAATTTAATCTCAAATAAGAACTTGAAATAGATAACTTAATCTCAAATAAGGCTCCAAGATCACCGACTAGCCAAATCGTAGTATGATGAGGGGGGACATTTTCATCCAATGGCCTTTTTTTGTGTGTCTTCTTTCTCTTCTACTTCTCTCTTTTTCTTTTTTGTTTTCTTTTACCTTCTTGTCCAGCGTTGCGGCGTTGAGGCCGAAGCCGCTTATCACCATCGTCTCGATAGCATGAGGGGCTTCGTTGAAGAGGATGAGACGACTAAAGAGAGTAATGAGCGCGTCGAAGGCGCTCTTGCGGAAGAAGCCGCAGTCGAGGATGGAGAGGGTGCAAAGGATGCCATCCAAGGCGGAGAGGGAGGTTTTGGAGGTGAGAACGTGAAAGGAAGAAGAAAGGAAATGAAAACGAAAGAAAAGAAAAAAATTATAAAAAGGGAGAAAAGAAAAGAAAGTGATTGAAAAGAAAAAGGCTATTGATGAAAATGCCCCGGCCCCTAGGTGACATGAAGATTCGAGTGATTGATGAGCTTGAGCCCTTATTTGAGACTAATTTGCCAATTCGGATTCTCATTTGAGACAAGATTCATTTTGGGTCGTCTTTTAACAAAACACATCTACTTCAAGCCCTTATTCGAATTTTTTTTCACACTTTGTAAGATACTTACGAAGGAAGATCAAAGGTTTAAAATTAAACCATTCCTAATGAAACACGAGTAGATAAATATAATACCTTATAGCAAGGAATATTATTTACACAAAATATGCGTGTGCACTACTTTCGGGACTAAAACAACAAATAAAAAAGCCAAACGACAAAACCCATAATTAAAATCATACTAGGCATCATGAGAATTCATTTTGAATGACTTTTACCTTTTAATTTACTATTCAAACCCAAATCTTACAACTTTCATGGTACCGCAACGTGGAAGTTTATAAATAATTTGTCGACCGAAAAAAAAAAAAGGTTTATAAATAATTTGTTCAGCCACGTTTCTGAAATCCAAATAATATTGAATATTTTGACGAAAAAGGCGAAAAGGGTCCACCATTTGCTTTTTCTTACCTTCAAGCAAAACGAGCCCTAAATTTAAGAGAAGCGGATCATCTAACATTGAGATTTCTGTGACATGAGTAACATTACTCAAATTAGGTAGTCCAAATAAAAATGGACGACCTGATTTGAAAGAGGATTGAGAATCAAAATTTTTCAAACTCCAAAAAAATTCCCGTCTAATTTTTTTCCCTCCCCCTCAACAAATGACATGGTCCATTATTGGCCGTCCAAATGAAAATGGACGGTCTAATTTGAGTAATATTATTTATGTCATAGAAATCTCAATGTCAGGTGATCCGAATTCAAATTTAAGAACCAGAAATCAGCTTTGCATTAAATGAGTTTCTGATTATAGGCCAGCCCAACCCACATATGCGCATCCTTCGTCATTCTATTGAGAGATGGGCATGATCTATGTTCTTTCCTAATTTCAATAAATTCTTTTTTTTTTATTCCTTTTCTTGAGGAGGCGGGAAGAAAACGCCAATCAAAAGATTTTGCCCGCTCCACGCAGTCCAGTTCCGGATAAGTATTTCTTTAGTCCAAGGCAAGTACGGTCGCAGCGTAGGGACAATCAAGGAAACGACCAACAAGCGCAGACCGTTTCATCTTTTTGTCATCTTTCGGACAACGACGAAGAAAAAGAAAGACTTCGTTTGCATCGATACGTAGTAACCTAAGATCGATTTATCTACAAAATAAAAAATAAAAAAAATTAACGCCCATATAATAATTACAAAATCGACAACATGAGAATATACACCAATACGGGATTTCAGGTGCAAACCGGATTAGGAGAAGCGCGTGAAATTTGGCTAACAGAGCGGATACACATGCGAAAGGAGTGGAATCTGACTTTGATACCATGTTAAAAGATATGACTAAGAAACTTAAATAAATACGTGGTGAGAGAACATATGTATATAAAAAGCATATAAATCACGTTTTGTCTCTCTATTGCGGTATAAGCTATAAGCTTACCCATTCCATTTCGCATCGCAACCGTTCATCCCGTTTTCTCGGGACTCGAAGGTAACTTTAGATTGGCCCGTTCATGTTTCTTCTTGATGCCATTTCGAGAGCACATACTCACTTGCTAACCGGACACTAGAAGAGCCTAAATTCCCATTTACAGTTACCATAATTTGCCGCGACATGCGCATTCTCTTGTGGCCATGTTTTTGAGCACGAAATCACCTATTCCAATGATCGTTGAGTAATTTTGAGACTTTGGAAATATCCCATCTAATAATGATTAAATCATATATATTTTTTTGTCGAGATTAATCAGATATTCAAGCCGCGAAAGTAAATACATATTTTTTGCGGGAATATAATATACGCGGCGCGATTATTTCACATACGACTTTAGCAATGTATTCTTTTGGGAACATTATTTGGAGACGAAAGTGGCTGTGGACCACGGGCCTCCCCCTAGGCATTACTTCGCTTTCAAGACCGATCATCTTCCCTGCCAGAACAGCACTTCTGTTGAGTTTGAGTGGGCACTGGCTTTTTTCTCCTTCAAGCATAAAGCCAAAACCATCAAATCATTGCCCTCCAGGAAAAAAAAATCCAAATCATCCCTTCCCCTCTCTCTCTCTCTCTCTCTCTCTCTAGCAGTCTCTTCAGAAGATCAGTGAACTTCGGGCCCTGGAGCTTTCTGCTGCAATGGAGGAGGTATGAGGGGGGAAGATAAACAGAGACAGACCGTCATGGGTAATTGTGTCACTGTTCCCAGGAATCAGAACCCCGCCGTGAAGCTCGATCTGTCCGTGACCTCCAAGACCGACGGCGTCCCGATTCAGGAAGCGAGTGCCGATGCTCGGAATTCGGTGGCTGAAGCTGGTCCGAAGCCACAACCCACGCCTGTGACGAGCTTCCGCGAGCTCGGTATGGCTGTCCGAAACTTTCGTTTTCACTCGTGTTCATGATCGGATCGTGCCTTTTGCGACTTGTTCCGACATTGCATAATTTCTTTTTTGCTTTTCTGTGACTGTCTGTCTGTATAGTGATATTGGATAGAAGCAGCCAATTCCACTTTGGGTACAAATTTTGAGGTTTATGTGTGTGGGTTTAGTGTCTGTTTCTTCCGAATAACGTCCTCGTTGCCATATTTTGGCTTCTCTCATTTCGCAGTTGAGTCTGTTTTGTGCACTTTATAACCGATGACTTTCTCAATTTGCTATGTTCAGATGTAATTTAGATTCTCTGCTCCGTACTAAAATGCAGTTGGATCGAGAATCGCAATATAGTTCCACGGCGTTTATGGGTTCTTTTGATGCTCAATGTTATGCTGTTGTTATCTGGCTATTGAAGCTTGATTGCTTAAATCGTAAAGTTTCCGACGTAGGTGCCAAGGAGGATATGTTTTTCGAATCTCAAGCCTGGTGGGAATCTGACTGTGAAGATTACTTCAGCGTCTGCGATGGTAATCTTATATCTTGCAACCGCTCGCTCTTATAGCCGATTCACACAATGTGTTTGTTGGATATAAAAGGCTTATAACTTTTGTGACCTGAATACATTTTACCATGTGTAGATGCAACCCCGTCTCGTGGCAACACTCCGGTCCACCCCAGAAGCTCTTTTGGAAATGCGACGGTGAATAAAAATCTTGAGGCAGAGGGAGCGCTTAATTCCGTGCCACCCCCACCGACTGAACCCAAAAAGCTGCTTTTCGAGCTTTTTCAGGAAAGCTTCAATGCTGCTGCTGTTGATGAAGATCAGAGTTTGAGGGGAAGGTTGAATGCCAAGTCAAGTGATACCGCATTCCCTACGGAGTCCCCAGTGAAAAGCCCGTTCAGTTTAGGGAGGAACTCTGCCTACAGCGCCGAGGCAACCCCGAACCGATCTTCGAAAATGGCAAAGGTGAAATCTGGACCATCTTCCCAGTGCTGCCTACCGAATTTGGTACGAAACCTGAGTTTTGGCGAGAGGAAGAGGAAGATGAGCCCCAGCTATGGTGGTGGAAGCAACCCGAAGCCTCAGCAGGTTGATAGTACACTTGCATAGCATTGCTATAATCGACTTAACTGTAAAAAGCTTCCAGATATCTAGTCTGTTAGACTTTGAAGGTGGGTTTCTATAGCGATACTTGGCGTGTAACTACTTGGCAAACTCCTGTGCGTTTTTTGAGTGATGGCTCCCAAAATTTCCCAAAGTATCATGACTAAGAATTTTCTGGTGTCGGATGGTGACTATGCATTACCAGCCACTTTACTGCACGAGCATGCTTGTGTATGAGCCTGTGAGGTTTATCCATGTAACTTTGTTGTTGGAGGGGATGTCCCGGACAGTAATCGCAATAAGGGGACGTTCTTTCTGCACTAGCAAATTTCCCCTTTAAAGCCAAAGATGAACTTTTTTTGGCTGCATTTAGGTTGTTAGAATTTTTACTTTCTGTAGTTTCTACCTGTAGGTCACTGCATGAGGTTGAAATTCCGTGGAGGAAATGCTACATTCGGTCGCAGTCAGAGTTCGAGTGCAAATGTTTAAAATCCAAAACTAGTCTGAAGACCTCAGCCTTACACGGCTGGTACAGGCCTTTCCGTCACGGAAATAGGCGTCGGGTCAATCTGGCGAAACTCTACAATGAAAGAGAATGATTTACTCTACGTTGTGTGTTGTCGGATGGGGCAAAGGGCAGGGGATTTACAGAAGCTAGTAGTATCAGCCGAAGCTTGTAATGACCATATCCATTAATCTAAGCAGGACTTGACTCAAAAGCCTTCTTTTACCTACTGACAAATCTTGCTCGTCTCTTCTCGGTGAAACATCAGGTTCTGTTCTCCAAATTCCTCCGCAAACGAGCTGTTTTCAGTTGGACGGCCAAATAGAGCTTGTCCTTCATCTTATCAAAGAATCTAAAGTAAGCTCGTCTCCAGGACCTTTTTATCACCAGTGTGCCACAAACAGTCCAGAATCCCACCAGAAATCCTAGTACGATGCTTATGTAGAACCATACTTCTCCGTGATCATCTGCCTCATTTCCTTTATCTTCGCCGTAGTGATCTGGTACACCCCACCCTGTTGGAGTTGAGCAATCTCGAGACAACGGAAGCCCGCAGAGGCCTGGATTTCCCTCAAAGCTGGATGGATTGAACGTTGGGAACTGGTTGCCTCTCGGAATTTCTCCATCCAAGTTGTTGTATGAGAAATTCAAACTGTGCAGTAGTGTCATGGAAGACATTGCTGGAGGAATTCGGCCCGAACGGCGGTTGAATGAGAGGTCGAGAGTTTCCAACTGTTTCAACCCTGATATGTTGCCCGGTATGCTTCCCGTCAGTTGGTTGTTCGACAAGATCAGTGCCCTCAAGGTGGAGAGATTTGATATCTCTGGAGGAATTTTCCCTGAGAGGTTATTTCTCTAAAGGTCTATCGTGTTCACCAGCGGAATCAATTCGTTGTACTCCATTGACCTTCCCTTCATGTTTAACTCGATGCTTCCAGAGTAAAAACTACGGAATTCTGGGGGTAACACATAGTAAGGCCCTGAAGATTTCATCCCTGCCATATTGCCGAGACATCGGGGAATTGATCCGAACAAGTCGTTATTGGCAAGGTCCAAGGCATGCAGGTTCAGAGAGTTGCACAGTTGTTCAGGAATTCTTCCGCTGCTACGATTGGACTGGAGGATCAATTCTGATAAGGAATTGAGGCTTTCTTCAGTCCACTGTGGTACTATCCCGTGAAGTCTGTTTTTCCCTAGATCGAGTGTGTGCAGGCGAGTGCAGTTTAATGAGCAGGAGGGCAACTCTCCAGAAATATTGTTGGTGCTCAGCTTTAGCCATTCAAGGGAAGATAGTAAAGAGCACATTTGGCAGGGAATGAAACTGGAGAAATTGTTCTTGGAAAGATCCAAGATCTTCAGTTTCGGCATAACAGTCCACCCGGCGTAAATATCTCCAGAGAGAGCATTGTTCGATAAATCAAGATAGACCAGATTCTTCAGCCTGCTCACTGAAGAAGGTAGGTCCCCAGTGAGTGAGTTGTTCGACACATCCAGGTACTTCAAGGCCGACATGTGGCGGTCGATATTTGCTGGGACAGGTCCTGAAAGCAAGTTGTTCCGCAAGGAGAGTTGATTCACATTCGACCAGAGTGGAAATGAACCCTCCAACCGGTTGGAAGCTAAGTTGACTATAGCTTGAGATCCGAAATATAAGAATCTGGGAAGCTTCCCCACTATTCGATTTTCGGAAAGATCTAATGTCCAAAGCTGTCGAGACAGTTCCCACAGCCAATCAGGCACCGTGCCCGAAATCACAGCTCCTGAAAGGGTCACGCTTGACAGTTTCTTCTGATTCTTCAGCCATTTGGGAAATTCCGGACCCAACTGGCAATTCTTAATCCTGATGGAACTGAGATTGAAAACTGCGACCCAGCCACGGGTGGTTCCGAACTTCAGTGAACTAGCCCGATAAGATGAGAGGCCGAGATTTTTCAACTCTTTTAGATTCCAGAGATGAGTTTCAGTAACAAGACCTTCCCAAGAATTCGAATATAGTCCCAAAGTGGTCAGTTTCGACAGTTATCCTATGCTCTCTGGTATGGTACCATTCATCCTGTTGAAGGACAGGTTCAGCTCAACCAATCGTGACAGATATCCTAGGGAACTCGGGATCGGTCCCCACAAGGAATTATTGGAGATTCGAAGAACTCTTAAATATCTGTGCAATCCCAAAGAGTCGGGCAACGGACCGTTGAACTCGCTGGCACTCAAATCTAGCTTCTCTAAGTTGCTATTATTGCATCCAGACAAGCCCACTGCAAGCTCTCTTATGTTTCCTGTCAAGTTATTATAGGACAATTCTATCTCCTGCAGTTTGCACAATACACCCTCTGCAACAGCGGGAATGGAGCCCATGAGTTCAGAACCGCTCAGTGTGAGCTCAAGAAGAGTTGTGATGTTGAAGACCCACCGAGGGATTGTGGAGTTGAAGTTGTTAAAAGAGAGATCAAGAACCGAAAGCGATGTGAAGTTCACAAACGACAGAGATTCAGGGAACTCAGAAAGCTGACATGCCACCAAGTGCAACTCCATAAGAGAAGGAAGCATGTTTACCTTCTCCGGCCAACGAGCAGATCCCTTCCGGAGATTGACACCTCCCAAGTTAAGGTAGTTCAAAGAAGAGAGACTAGAGAGCCAATTTAAATCTGAAACTCGAAGCTCTCGACTGGAATAAGGATCAGCAGTGAGGTCAAGATACTGCAAGTTTGAGAGATTCCCTAACTGGGGAGGGACTAATCCACCAAATGATGCTTGGGACAGATTAAGATAGGTCAACCTCTTGAGAGAGCCTATGAAACTGGGAATGGGATTGCCTTGGAAATTGTTGTGGGTCAGATCCAAGTAAGTCAAGTACTTCAAAGCAAGCAAGGAAGGACTTACTTGGCCGCTCAGACACATTGGCCTGTAATCTTCTAGCACAGATTCAGCATCGTCGCCATCTACCACGTCACAAATGTCGGGGCTTCTGAGATCCACCTTCACAACACGGCCTGAAAAAGACCTATGCATCAGTGTACTGTCGTGATCATATATTAGCTCGATTTTTTTGACGGCTCGCACCGACCCATTCGCAGCAATCCTGGCCGGCTCAGGAAGAGAGCCAGCCGGAAGGGTCTTGGAGACCAGCTTTGAGTCTCAACAGGGCTTGTCTTCCCTTCACAGGGCAATTGGTGGCGTTGGAGCTTATTCCATTGGCTTCAAGAGGATGAAGCTGTGACAGCAAGGGGATAGAAAGAAGTGGAAGAAGTAGAAAGAAAGCTTCCACGGTGGCCATCTTTCAGTCAACAAAATCTAACGAAGATAACGCATGTCTAGGACTTTTATGAAAATCTTTACTATCGGTCTTGGGAGTATTTTCCATGAAAAAGAGACTAGACTAGAAAGGTTGTAAATTACTTGACCATTTTAATAATGGTCAATTGTTTTCTAAGGATTTTCCTAGTCAAACCAGGTTGGCAGTTACTAGTTAGCACTTGGAACGTAGAAATTCCAGTCACTTTCTTTTTTCTTTTTAATCAATTACACGAGTTCGCGTCCATGCGCAATTGATAATACAAGCATAGCTTGTAATAGTATCATATGAACACAAACCACATCATTATTCGAAGGGAAAATTTCAAATTAAAATATAATAATTCTTTTAATTTGTTCAATTTGAAAAAAATAATTATCCATATTATTCAATGACGTGAATTATAATATCTTAATTTAAATTGAATATCTTACATGGATAATCCACGTTTAATGTTATGTTTTTGTTCACCATTCAAAAACGGATCCCGAGTGGACGTTGTTTCAAATAAAGGCATGAAATGGCCAACGAGTCTCAAATAAGGGTCTCAATTCGCAGGCAGGCCGAATCTTCACCGGCCAACTTTTTCCGGCCACTAGAACAGGGGTCATTTTGTTAATTGGGTAAAAAACTGGATAAAATCTCTCAAATTGATTTGGGACCAGGGTTTTCCTTCAACTTTTCATGTTTTTTCTTCCCCTTCCGGCTGCTCGAGAATATCGCTCTCGCCCAATCCTCGTCTCTCCTCGCCAGCTTCAGTTCATCGTCCGTTGTCCACCGTCGTCTCTTACTTTGCTCTGTCGTCTTTTCTTTCCCTTCAACTCCGTCATTGTTGTTTGGTTTCGTTTTCGAGTTGTCGATCGTTAGAATTGCATGTGTGCTCGTCGCGCCTCTTGACTCTCTGTACGGATCTTTGCTGCTCGATCGAGTCGCTAGCGAGTCTATTCTGCTCGAGCATTTCGGTTGTTAGAAATGTTTCTTTTCTGTGGAGTCATTCACCGACTCTTTCTAATTAATTAAGTCAAAGAGTACCTCGGACTGGACTTTTGTTTTCTGAATGGGTATACTCATTACTTTCGTTTCTGCAAGAAATTCTAATCAAATGGCCTGGCCAGGGACATGGAGGTTCTCGCAGGTTGACCTGCTTTCTGGCAAATTTCCGCGTCCTATACTGGAAAATGTTCCACAATCTTTGATTATTGAGGGATTTCGCACAAGGATTTGATACCACTTTGTACTGCATCTTGTCTTATACGCCTCGTGAAAGTTCACGGAAGCTGCCTTCAGTAATGCATGAAACAGAATAATAACTGATCATGGAATATATCAAAATTAGGATGAACCAGCCACTTATATTCCTCCGACCCAAAAAAGAAAAAAACCACTTATGTTCATTTTTAAAAAAATGACACAAATGGTGATTGAACTTTGACTCAACGTGTAATGCGATCCACAAACTTTTAATTTGTTTAATGTGATCCCTGAATTTTTGACCAATGTGTAATGTGGTCCATGAACTTTTAATTTGTTCATTGTGGTCCTTGGAATTTTGGTACATGTTCAATATAGTCCCTGAACTTATGAAAATGTCCAATGTTGCCCATGATCTTAAATTAATGGAGAACATGTACAAAAAATCCAAAGACCACATTGAACAAATTAAAAGTTCAAGGATCACATTGCACGCTGGGTTAAAGTTCATGTATCACATTGAACAAACTAAAAGTTCAGAGACCACGTTACACATTGAGCCAAAGTTCAAAAACCATTCGTGTCATGATCCTTTCTTTTCTTTTTCTTTTTCCGTCTTTTATAGGCTTCGCTGCCGCATGATTTTGAGGACAGATGTAATCATCTCATAGACTCATACTATGAGGTCCAAATGGCTAGGATCGAGATGTACCATTTTCTTCTAACCTTGGGTTGACAAAAATAGTTCTTGCAATCACAATTCGCATGCGTACCTACTTATTCTCTAGTTTGACTGTTGTTTCTCGATTCCAACAAATGCGGTGCGAGACAATATCGTCAATAATATGCACACAAGGTTCTTTACTCTCACAGGACGTTTTTTTCTTTACTCTTACGGATTATCTTTCTTCGAGGTTCTCCACTGTCAATAATATGCACACAAGACCCAATCCAATCATACCCATTCATTTGCTCTTTCTAACTAGGGATAATTACACAAATAAACTTTTGATAAATGTTCAATGTAATCGTTACACTATGTGAAAATATTCAATGTTATCTTTCCGTTAATTCAAGTTAATGAAATTTACTGATTTGACTTTCAATTCAGTACCTTTTAATGGTGGAACAAAAGAAACGTTACCCGTGGATTATCCACGAAAGATATTAAACTCAAATTAAAATATAATAATTATCTTAATTTGTTCAATTTGACAAAAAAATAAAATTACCCATGTTATTCGATGATGCGAATTATAATATCCTAATTTGAATTGAATATCTTACATGAATAATCCACGTGTAATGTTATTTTTTTGTTCACCATTCAAACTTACCGAATGGGAAGCCATCAGCAAATTCAATGAACTTGAATTAATGAAAGGACAATTTAAACATCTTCATATAATTCATGGACAACATATACCAAAAATTTAAGGACCACATTGAACAAATTAAAATTTCGGAATTGACATTGCATATTGAGCTAAAGTTCATGGATTATTTGTCATCTTCCCTTCAGACTAACCTACTTGTATAGTTCTGTGCTTCCTTCTAGTCCTACAGTACAATAAAGCAAATGCTTGGAATTCCGATTCAGGTAACGGGCTCATCTGGACCTTCTTTGAGTCCGAGCCGGGCTATCCATACAACTATCATACGGGCCGTGTCGAGATTCGGGCCGAGGCCCAATGACATCCGGATCTCTTTAGGCCTTCTCTTTCAGAAGCATTGCCCATTTGCCACATCGCCAGCGCATCTGCAGTAGATTTGCTGCTCTGCTCCTCTCTCTCTCTCTCTCGCTCACTCTGTGGAGTTCCAAGTTATAGTTCCAGTTTCAGATTGACTATGGCAAGCCAGTCTCATATTGACTTGACTGAGGTCGAAACTCGCGGAACCAACCTCTAAATCCATCGCCTGTCGTCATCTGTCTCTGCTACAAGTCTCTATCGAGCCTCGATCGCTCAATGGCTCGCTCTCATTGATCAATCTTGCAGAAAATCTGAGTGAATCGGCAACTCCGTCAATTCAATCATGACCGGAGGTGGACGAAGAACTGCCCGGAGCAGGACCAAGTCCGCAGCTGATTCCGGCGATGGCGATCCTTCGCAGAGCGCGAGACCTCACTTGAGGCGCCACAGAGATAGAAGCAAAAGCGACGGTTTCATCAGAATCCTCAACGTAAACCTCAAATACGCGCTCGGCTTCAGCGCCGTCGCGTTTCTCATTATATTTTTCATGGTCAACCACCTGGTTAAGCCGGCCGAGGAAGCGAAGCGGCCGAGGGTCGTGACGCCGTTCCCAGCTCCGAAGATCATGGACCTTCCTCAGGTTACTCCGATTTTAATCGATATGCTTTTGTGTATATTATAGCCGGGACTGGCCGAGTGAACGTGTTGTGGATTGCGCTTATGATTCTAGTTTTGAGATTCCGATGGTTTTGGCTTTGGCAGTTTCAAGGGGAGCACAGAGAGAGCATGTACTGGGGCACATACAGGCCTCATATTTATCTTGGAATTCGAGCGAGGTGATCCTTTACTATCTTAGCTACTGTTTGTAAAAGGAGAGAGGATTGGGTGAAAGCTATAGCCATGAATGCACTGTTCCTGCATTTTCTTTTTGCACAAGGTGGTCAAAAGCTGGAAAAACATTTTCATGAATTTTTGAAGCATTATGTGCTATCTTTCATATTCATCTTAAAATTTCACAATGCCACTGGGAGTAGCAGTTGGTCATTTTTTTTCTCAGTTGATTATACCCTTGCATCTCTTTTATTCCCAATAATGAAATTTCATCAATAAATTTGTTTGGCTATTCGCCCTCATTTTGAGGGGTCCTGATTTGGATTACCACACTTTATGTGGACTTATAGTAAGTTCGCACAAGAAACGTGTGTGCGCCTACTTTGCGAATTTTCCCTGCTTTAAGGATGAAATAGTTGGTTAAGCTATTTCTTCGTACTATTCAGTTAAGATATTCATGATTTTTGTGCCAAAAATAGCCTGGTCATAATTAACTGTTCTTTTGGCAGAGCACCACGTTCTCTGCTAGCTGGCTTAATGTGGATTGGTGTAAAGGATGGGATGTACTCCTTACGCCATGTCTGCCAAGATAGTGATGGACTGAGCTCTTATGGATGGACCAGCCATAATGGCCGTGATTTTGGGCATCAGGTGTTGGTCGATCATGGTATGGTATTGGCAACAAGATTTTTCAAATCCAAGGAAGTTGGAAGTGGTTATGGGGGAGACTGGGCAGTACGAGTTGAGGTGCAAAGCCCAAAGTAACCATCTCATCGTCCACCTGAGATTTGCATGCAATTTTATCATTCTATGCCTACTTTATTAAATGCACATAATTTTTAATGCATAAACTTTAGTTGATGTGATTCACCATGAAATTTTATCATGTGATGTCTACTTATGGTACATGTATGTAACTTGCGAGTCTGATACCCAATTGGCTGATGATTGTGAATGTATGAATATTCTTAGTGCAGCATCCTGAATGGATCCGTTTATGCCTCTTATGTATATATTCACTTGTCTAATCAATGCCACTCTTGTCATGATTTTCCATCCTTATCATTCACATTCCTCTGTATCAACATATGAAACATAACGCATGTGGATACTGTTTTGTAATCTGTTGATTTGAATGAAGGAGGAGGTTTGAGGGGAGTGATTGAAAACGACTTAAGTTCCTCAGTGGAAATAGTGGTTAGGGTGCTTCGCAGATCCTATCCTAGTCTTCTAAAGCTTCTCTTTGTTAAGTTTGTTGCTTTAAATTTTCCTAATATGTTCATTACTTTAGTGGAGCATATGATTTAGCAATTCCTTAAAAGGCTGCATTATTGTGTGACTCCTGAATCTTGAAGAAAATTAGTCTAAGTCAATTGAGTTGATCTTTAGTTTTTCAATGGCAGCATGTTGGCTTGTCACGGATGAGCAGTCTGGTTGGCCCAAACAGAGAGAATTCATCTTCGCTCTTCCATCTAATCTTTGTTCCATGAATTCGTAAATTTTGTCTGTTCACAGATCTACTCCAGGTGAAGAAATGTGGAAAAGTTCGCATCTCTTTTTCTATTTGGCAGATGAAGATGGAAATATTCTAGACATGAACAAAGATGCCTTTAAAAATCGTGATCACACTCTCTTGGCATCAGGTACAAGGTCGGACATTGAAGATTGGCAGCTGCATTTGAAATCAATGGTAATGTCCTAATTCGGCTCAGATGCTAACATCTTTGCTGCTTTTACTCTTTATGGGAGGCTCTTTTTGTTGACCAAAAAATGAATGATTTGTGCCTGTAAATAGATGCTTCATGTTGACACATATTCTTCTTTCTTCATGAGCTACAAGAGATTGTTAGTAAATGGCTAGACATCCACTCAATAATCTTCTGTGAGAACTTCTATAACCTTTCCCAGGTTCAGTTTTGTGGTACTCACTGGCATCAAAACGATTGGCAGCTTCATCTGTTTGCTTGCTTGTTAGTTCCCTGAATCGCCCTCTCCTTTTGATGTTTGCTTGTACAACCATGTTAAAATGATGTACATGGTGCAGTTCAATTGATGCCTATTGCAGTAATGGTGTGATGCAGAAAATTCTGTAGACTGTTATTTGCAAGTTCCTTAAGAGGAATATTCTGTCCCATTACCATTTACTCTTAAAGAATTTAGCATGCCTTTGTTAATTGAGTCACTTGGCTTGTTTTCTAACAAAAACATCCTTTCCTGTGCTTTTGCTCTAGCAAATAGTACCTTCGTTCTGAATCAGTTTTTTATACTGTCTGCAGTTATTATATTTATCACTGATGTAAGTTGGTCATGCTTCCTTTCTCACTGACATATTAATTTTTAGCCAATTGTCTCTTTTGCAGGACGATGTTGAAATGCATTATTCGGGTTTTAGGACACCTCATATGCATAATTTATCTGATCTTGTCCAAGAAAATCTTGGGGCACAAGTAGGTTATTGATTTCTTATTTGGATATTTTTGCTAGGTTTTAAGTAACAGAAGAAAAATGTATGTCCTGAATCGTTAAGGTTTCGTAACTTAAGTGGTTATGTTCTATGGTTTTGTTGCTTATGTGATTATGTTCTATTAGGCAAGAAAATATGGAGGACTGCAATTGTCTGACTCAATACATCATTCTTCAAATGTCTTAGTTTTCCAGGTATGCCATCATGGTAATAGTAAACATGATCTTGCTAAGTAATTTCATCTTTTTACTAATGCAAGAGGATACTTTTTCCGTACTTATATTTTGATCTGGCTTCTCATTGTATATGTCCTTTTTTACCAAGATTTCTGCAAGGATTCCTGTTAAAATGGATATTGCCTTTGTAACTGGAGTTGGTTCTGAAAGGTCAAGGGCTAAAGAACGTGTCAGCAGTCTTACAGGTACATCCTATTTAGGTTGATCTGGTCACTAGTTTTCCTTGTTGGTTTTATGTTATAAAAGTGCTTTAATCTCTGTTTTTCTTGTACATAATATAATCTGTTGTTGCGGTTCTATAACAAATCATTCTGGCAATTTGGCATTTCTATCACAATTGAATGTTCTCGGTATTTAATTTAAGGGCAAAAGTAATTTCTCGAATCTAGGTAGTTAATATGCATCGGTAGATACTGAGAGAAAATGGGTTTTCGTGGGTAGTGTTTTTCTCAAACATACAGGTTATTAGATTTGTTAAGTTTATGGATTTCGCTTTTCTCTAAAAAGCAATCCCCATTTCCTCCCGGTCCAAGGTTAGGTTGTTGTTGGTCAATTCAAGCCGATAAAAAGTTATTTACTTCAATAAAGTAGGAGGAATTGGCATGACTTGCAACTAAACATATTGGTTTGTCTCACTTGAGTGAAACACTGTTGATGTGAAGTGTTTCTGTTCAAAACTTTGTTACCCTTTCGATTTTGACTACTTAATATTTAGGTGAATCGTTGACGAGCCGCTTGAAGGAAAAGCAAAGAGAGTTCGACAACAAATTTGAGAAGACCTTTAACCTGGCTGACAAGGTACCAAGCTTAAGATGTCATTCGTAATCCTAACCAGTTCACCATCTGATTGATTATGCTGCACTGGAAAGGATGCACTGTTAGTTATCCATTTAAGGTGTGGGAAATGTGTCAAAATGTTTTGTAACACTTTTATTTAATCTGTGGCTTTCTCGCAATTGCCAAGCTTTATCTTTCTTCGTAGCTTCTTGAAATGATATAAATTTTACCTTTCCTAATTGTCAAGGCTTGATATCTTTGTTTTCAGCTTAAAAATTATAAACAAGTCGGCGTGCATTATAAGTTGGTTTGCATTTTGGAAACGAGCCATTTGATTTTTTAAGTTGCACTAAAGTTTCATTTGATATGCCAGTTGGTTGTTTTAAGTTGAACAGCATTTTCTTTTCAGCTTGATACGGAATCCATAATAGTTGGAAAGGCTGCTGTTGGCAACTTGTTGGGAGGCATTGGCTACTTCTATGGCCAGTCCAAAATATCTGTCCCTGCAGCTGCTAATGTAAGTTAGAATAAGCCCTTGTAGTGGGATTGTGCTGTAATTATGTCGATGTAACTCTATTCACGTCTTGATCCATTCATTAGCTACTATATGAGTTTATAGCTCTTTATTTATTGTGCACATTGTAAAGATCCTAGGCTGCACAGTTAAAAGCAAACCATCTCCACATGGACAGTGTCCATGTGGACAGTCTGTAAACCCTAAAGGAGAGAACTGGATCTTGTTTCACAGGAGCCACAGTTGAAATTACGATGGACCTGTCCTTTGATGCGAGTTCTTAAATTTGAACATAAAAACTTGTGCAAACTGGTGCTGCACTTTCAACAAGGAACTGTGGTGGAAAATAATTGCACATTGATAGTGCCATTGTCTATGTTTGTGGTAGATTTGTCATCTTAATTATTGGTATATTTATATCTTTTGTACATGAATAGAAGTTGAGTTGTATTCTCTCTAATACGGTTGAACTTGAACCTTTGATGCCTGAACATCAAACCTCTGTGCAATGGCCATTTTAGGGATAACGGTGTAGATTTTGCATAGTTATTTACAAGATCATTTCATGATAACTAGGAGTTCCGGTACCTCAATCTATGGAGAAGCTTTTTTATCACATGCTTTCTTGTTTTATCTGTTAAACTAATCAACCATAAAATGGGATGGTCTGATGCTAATTACATATAGACTAGCTTACTGAAATGCATAGGAATCTTCTTTATCAGCCCCTAACTTTTCCGTTGTGTGTAAATACCCTGTATATTCAGTGCTTCTTGTGAGGATATTAATGTGTGGTGATTACTATGAGGATATTCTGCAGTCATATAGTAGTTATTTTGTTCTTGCAGCTTCAAAGACATCATGATTATCTGTCCTATTGGCCAGCTGAGCTTTACTCTGCTGTCCCGAGCCGACCATTCTTTCCTAGGGGCTTTTTGTGGGATGAAGGTTTCCATCAGCTGCTGATCTGGTCAGTTGCACTCATCCATGCAGTTAAAAATCTGCCTACTAGCACAGAAGTAGTAATCTGCCTGATTAGCAGATTGACTAACACACTTTTGGATGCAGGCGGTGGGATATTCGGATTTCTTTGGATATTCTTGGCCACTGGTTGGACTTAATGAACATTGATGGCTGGATTCCCCGTGAACAGATATTGGGAGCTGAAGCTCTTAGGTAAGAACTTAATCAAACATGTGCGCTGTGTGGAGGGCTTTAGTGTTGTTTCTGTTGAAATAAGTGAATGCATATTGCCTTGTATTACAGTAAAGTCCCTGAGGAATTTGTTCCACAGCATCCAAGTAATGGGAATCCACCAACATTGTTTCTAGTTTTACGTGGTAAGCTTTTTATCAGATGCATTTTGTTCTAGACAAATGTCTACGGAAAGATTGAATCATATTAGAGATGACTAATACTCCTCCATACCAGAAAAACTTATAAAAGAAGTATTCGTCATTGTGTCAGCCGAGTCAGTATTTTTGTCTTTGATATTTTGTTATCTAGGCTCATGCAGATATATGAACTCATTTTGTTGCTATAAAATCATATTCTGTCACTGGCTCCTGTGAGTTTAGTGCCACTTAGCTCAAATTCTTTCAAATGCAAATATGACAAGTGAAGATGGGTTACATGCACCTCTTGCCCAGAGGGAAGTAATGAGGCAGGGCTCCTTACCACACACCACCAACGCCACCCCTCCCCCCCTCCCTCGGGGCAAATGAAGAAGTCGTCGGTGTACCACAAGTTGTAAAAGGGCTGTCTCTGTGTGTGTTTGTGATCTCTGTGCGCTCCTTTTGAAAATACTTCTCTGGTATGTAGATTCTTAATTTGGTCATATGAGTTCCTTCTTTTCCAGATTTAATTGATGGCGTGAAAGCAAAAAAGTTCAATGCAGCTGAAAGCAATGAGATCTCTTCCTTCCTAGAATCTGCATCTGGTCGTCTTGATGCCTGGTTTCAGTGGTTCAATACGACTCAGTCAGGTATTGTGGATACCCGCTTGTGATCGAGATACATGGAATAGCGATGCCTATTATGCTGGCCAGCATGGGAGAAACTTTTTGCATTTCCAGGCATATGTAGCATAAACCCTTGTTGCAAGCTTTTCCTTCTTAGCAAATTGATTCTTTCTTCCAACGTTGTCATCTTCTATGCAGAAAGAAATTGATGGGACACTATTTTTCTTAATGTTAGACCCTCATGCTTGGGCAAGTCTTAGAGAAAAGAGGATAAGCAGTAGACTTTTGCATTAATTAAGACTTGAATGTGCGGTTACCTAGTGCAATTGATTTAGTGTTGACTTGGATTCCTCATATGTAGGAAAGGAGAAGGGAAGCTATTATTGGCATGGGCGGGATAGCTCGACCCTCCGTGAGCTCAATCCAAAGGTCCTCCCCTTGTATATTTCGTATTTAAAGAGGCCTTAGAAAGTGCTTAGAGTCCGCTGTTATATTTTGGTGTATTGCTGCCGGAGTTATGATTGATGTGCGGACTAGAATTTGTCTTAAAAAGGATTATTCAAATATATACGCATACCATGGTCATGCATACCCTCCCATTTGTATTTAACCTTGCTTCTGCCTTTAAGAGAAACTTTTCACTGTCATGTAGGACTGTTAGGTAGTTTCTTGAGATCTAATAGCATTGTAATTTGACAATGCTTTTGCATCTGCAGACACTGTCCTCAGGATTGGATGACTATCCTCGAGCTTCACATCCTAGTGAAGATGAACGCCACTTAGATCTTAGGTGCTGGATACTTCTTGCTGCAGATTGCATGCATTCAATTGGAAATCTTTTGGGAACGGAAGACAAAACTACAAAGGTGAATAGCATACATTTATTAGGAAATTCAAATGTTCATGTACCTTATTTTGATCATCTAAGTCAAATGATGCAGGAGTACAGTGCAACAGCTAAGCTACTTGCAGATTTTGACTATCTTAATCAGGTCAGACATCATTACTGTAGAATCCATAGTTATTTTTGAACATTTAGTAATTTTTTGGATGTACAAGTCCTTTTCAACTGTTGTTGCACAGTTAGCCGATGGTAGTGTTATGAAATATTACGAGGATTTCTTTTGAACTGGTGTGTGGAGGCAGCATTTTCATTCTTTTTTCTCTGGCCCAAGGACTTCTTTTCCATTTAATCTTAGTGCCTGACAGTTTGTATAGATCTTTAAGTTGAGATGTGTGTCTTTCTTGTCTTCAAAGCTGCAATACATGCAAACTGCTTCCTGCTAATGACGTCTATTACCACATTCTATCTTCCCCTCTTCTTTTACTACTTTAACGCGATGACCTTAGTCTTGCAATCCTTGACATAAAAGCAACAATAAGGTGGGTTTTGTGCTTGTTGTCCAAGAGATGGGAGTAAGATTGACCCGCCAACCCAAGCAGAGTGTTCGTTATGGCAGCTCTGCTTGTTTCTAGATCATGGCTTTTTGGATGATAACTTTCCGGTGCCATCATCTATGATGTATCTGCAGTGGTGCAAAAAGCATTGCCAGGTTGTCAATAGAGATTGTGGGCATGGGTCTGGCAATGTGGCTTTTGTGGTGGTTATGGTTTTTATGTTAATAATGGGAATGCTTATGTTGGTCAGTTAAATTGAAGTAAATTTGTTGTAGTATTATCCAACATTGCTTGAAAACAAGTCCTAAATACTCTCTATATTCATGTGGACTCCCTCCACTTATCAGCTTAAGCTTTTGGTTGAACTTTCTAATGGTCAAAATTCCATGTGAATGTGCGTAGTCAAAATTTCATGTGCCGCTCGTAATCCGGATTGCACGTGAGAGGGGGTGTTGAAGTATTGTCCCACATCGCTTGACAACAGGTCCTAAATACTCTATATTCATGTGGACTTCCTCCACCTATCGGCTTAAGCTTTTGGGTTGGACTTTCTAACAAAATTGCGATTCTTTTTCCTTCCAGAACGTTTCCTCATGTGGTAATATAAGTAGCGATGTACTGTTAGTATGGTTTATAATTTATATATGTCTCTGCCTATAGATGGATAGCACAACAAAAATAAATAGTGGCTTTATGAGTGGAGCTAAGCAATCAAAGCCTAATTGCTACACCCTTGTTAGTTTTATTACCTACATTAGAACATTGAGATCAGCGATGCTGATTCCAACAATGGGGAATGCGACTTGGTTTAGATATGCCCCTGGAATGTCAAAGCAAACTAATCTGATACATGGAAAATGTAGAAGAGGTGCAAACTGTGGGCTGTGAGTAGAAAGGGTAACCGGAGAGCAGTGATTGACTGAGCTGGAAGGAGTGGGAGGAATGGAGATATAAGAATGGCTCGCAAAAGTTGAAGGATATGTCATTTGTAATGCAGAAAGGCAGTTGACTAGATGAGGCAAAGTGGCTTAGGCATTGATATGAAGAAGATATTCTACATTAAATAGGTGTGCAGAACTAAAACTTCGGCCACTGCTATCCCATGGATAGATCCTTCTTATAAAGGTCGTTTGGTTTCAGTAAGACGTTGCGATGTTCTGAAGTCTTTGTTCTCTCTTTGCATTCATTAATGACCCATTATCTGCTAAAGGTTTCTCATTTATTTTTTTTGTCTACAGCTCCTTTTTTGAGAATGTCATTGTGCATATGTGCTTGCTTCTAAAATACCTTTGTGTTGTTAAGCCACTTTTGCGCCACCCCTTCATATGCTGTTAAACTTTCCCAGATGCACTTTGATGCTGCAGATGGAGCTTACTATGACTTTGGGAATCATACAGAAAAGGTATGCCTCAATTTCATTCTGACCCAAGAAACTAGCAAGCACGAGTTCTTCTCTTTGTTGCATTCAGGGATTTATTCAATCTGTGACTCGATAGTGATGTCGCAGACAAATCTTTGGTAGCATTTAGGGATTTATTCAATCTGTGGTACTCGATAGTGATGTCACAGACAAATCTGTGGTAACATAATACGGCAGAACATTCACATTAACTTCATGCTTTTTCGACTGTATTGTCTCTCCATCAACGGTGATTGTTGACCACATATCAACTCTACCTTTTTCATGTCGTGGTTGGAAGATATTGCGGTACTTGTGTACAGATTGATGGGCTGCACGGATGTGAAAATTCCTCACTTGTCCGGCTCTACTGTCTAGTAGATTGACAAACATAATCATCCCAAGATTTGTTATCATTTCATAAATAACTGGCTATAAGTAAAGAGACATCGTCATCCTAACTCATATGGTTGGTAGCTAATGAAATCTACAATAATCTGCTAGTCTGAGAATCGAAGCACCATAGTTCTATTTGCTGATAATGAGAAATGAACCTACTTTTACTGGATAGAAAATATTCGGATTTGCAGACAATATGTAGACAGTTGCCCATTATCCTTTGAAAAATCTAGATCCCAGGTTCTTCTCACGACATTTTGTGGGAGAATTAGCTTACCTTATGCCTCTCAAACTTTGGGCGAAGGAATTGACTGCTTACTAATTGGTAAGTAGAATGATGTGGACGAAACTGGATGACAGATTGTATAGTCATGTGAAAACAGCATGTTGAGACAGCTGTGGTCATGAACAGAAAATTGAGTGCTTTTCTCGTTATAATCCTCAGTAAGCCCTTCCCACGTGCCAATGTTCCTCTCATCTATTCCTTTGGTATGCGTCAAAACATCTAGACATCACTGGGAAAAAGTAAGCGCCTTCCTTGAAATTTACTTTGTATTGAAAAGATTGTCATCATTCCAGGTACGTTTGAGGTGGAAAGAAGTATCGGTTGGAAGCAATCATGCAACTCGAGAGCTTGTCCGAGAAGTATTAGAAAGACCAAAGCTGGGACTGGTTCCTCATGTTGGTTATGTCAGCCTTTTCCCATTCATAAGGAGGATGATTCCAACTGTAAGTTTCTTTGGAGTATCCACTTCGTCAGTTATATTTCCCCAAGTTTCTGCCTTTACAGTTCCAAGTTAGCGGATGTGTCTTTAGTAGGTCGCATTACAATCCCTTTGAAAATTTTGGTGGTGAAGCATTTCTCATACTACTAGTTACTGTAGGACTCGTGGATTTTGGAAAAGCAGCTTGATCTTATCTCAAACAAGAGTGTCTTATGGACAGACTATGGACTTCGGTCTCTCGCCAGAACGAGGTTAGAATGTGCATGGTCTTCTGTAACTGTAAAGTTTCTGATCCATTCACATTTACTATTAGTTCTCTGTAAGGTATGCAGCTGCAAATATCGCTAATGAACGGCTGTCTCCATTGGATTTAACAGTACCTTATACACGAAGCGCAATACAGAGCATGACCCTCCATATTGGAGGGGTCCATTATGGATGAACATGAATTACTTGATTCTTTCTGCACTTCACCACTACTCAACTGGTACAACTCTCTCCCCTTCGGACATTCTGAATGTCTTTAACTGAGAATAGTTGCCCTAATCTTTTCTTGAGTTTTGCAGAGGATGGACCATACAGAGACAGGGCCAAAGTCATTTACAATGAGTTGAGGGGCAACTTGATTAGGTGCATATATTTGCTCTCTTTTTTCCCTTACTTAGCTCATCATCTATATCTCTTAGGACTCAGCTTATCATCTACATCTCTTGGGACTCCTGGAATGAACTTTATTTGCTTGTTGCAGAAACATAGTCCGCAACTACCACCAGACTGGGTTTCTATGGGAACAGTATGATCAAACGAAGGGCAATGGAAAAGGTGCTCGCCTCTTTACTGGTTGGACATCGCTCATACTGCTGATCATGTCGGAAACTTACAGCCAAAGTTAAAGTAGCGTTGCTACAGCCTACCCCACCACAAGATAGCTCCCCGAACCCTGATGAGCTTCCCAATTCTTCGATGATGTTCGGAAGGTTAGAGGAAATCTAGTGATGTGCTGACACAGTTGCACGGCCAGTGACGACTATGGGAATGAGAGAGGAAACGCAGAAGGCTGGTGTCAGATGCCCGTCCTAAGGAAGCACATTATACGTGAAGCTGAACAGATCATATGTGGCCTTATTGGGAATATCATCCTGCAAATGGTCATAGACGCTGCCTAAGCGGTGGGGAACTTATAGTCAGACTAACGTTTTTGTAAACTGGATGCTTATTCTGGTGATTTCTTACAAGAAATCCAAAGCTCGTTGCAGTTGATTTACCTATATGGCAAGGATGAGTGACGAGGACTATAAAACTTGCAAATCAAGAGCTGCTTCCGGGGAAAAAGAAAAATGGAAAAGTTCTGCCAATCCAGTGATTTTACAAATATGATGGGAAAAACATAAAAACTGGCCGGCACAAAATCCTGAGATTACTGGAACGGTTGGGTTCCATAGTTTTAATACCATCGAAGCCCAACGACTTGAGACCTCTAAGTCAAAATTCGATAGTAAAAAGAAGAAAAACATGGGCCGTTTCAGCTTTTCAGCGCGTGTCTTCTGCCATCTCGGTGTCCTCAGCCATTATGATATCCATGTCCCTGATATCTCTCTTCAATACGTTCCCAAGCCTCGCAATCGCCTCGGTTTGTTGTTGCAAGACCTGTATCGAAAAGGAGTATTAAAGTTAATCTCGTGTTTAAATTTGGAAATGCAGAAGATAAGATGGACAAACTCAAGAGGTTCCTTTGCAATATATATTTTGGATTCTATATCCCTGTTGCGATACGCTTAGCTCTATAAGAATCATAAAGGAACATATCAACAAACTTAATCAACTTGGCAACAAAGACTTGCCTCCTGCAAGTCCGCAAGGCTCTGGTCATGTATTTTGGTTGATCCTGGGAGATATATAGAACCAGTTGCCCCAAGGCCATTTGCTTGAACTCGAGATACCGTCAGCAAGTTCTGGACCCTCCTCGAAAGTTCTGCTCTGGATCCTTTCAGCTGCATTTGGTATCATGCAAACATAAGTAAGATCACCCAATTGAAGTCCCAAAAGAGAAATAGGTGAAATCCCAGGGGGTCGAGGGCATGAAACATGAACCTGTCTAGTGATTGCAGCCAGCTTCTCTGCCAACTCAGCTTCCCCTTTTACTAAAGGCAATCGATATCCTTTACTCTCCATTGCTTCCACTATTCTCATTACCTTAGGCACACAAAGGAGAACCACACAAACTCAGAAGCAACCAAAGGAAGCAAAAGTTAACAAGACCGATCCATGCTCCAACATCTAAATAAGACGCACAAACTTGAATGAAAGCAACTAAGAAAACCATAGATGTTTGTCTTCAACAATTGTCAGCAGAAAAATATCCTCTATCAGACTGAGAGTGGAGTAGTTTTGCGATGGAATAACTAAAATCATGTAATCATTTCCTGGATTATTCCTGCTAGACACTATGACAATTTGGTTAATCAGACAATATACCCTCAAAAGGCGCCTTTGAAGGCCTTGCTCTTTCAGTCTCATTCTCTGGATCCAGGGAAGCGTGTCAGCTTGAAAATGTCTCTGAAGCTGCAAGTGAAATGCATGTGAGAGCAGATTCCAGAATATATGTTGCACAAAGATAGAAAGTTAGTAGAACTATACCATCTTCACATTACTCTGCGTCATTTTTAGTCTCTCTGCATCTGAATGAATGACTTCATCTTGGAGCTGCATCACCAATATACCATGCATTGTCACGTCCAACTTACAACATTAGTTGCAATAAGTATATGCATAACTGGAAAAGTAAAGCTCCTGTATATCTGCCTAAATTGCTAGGATAGGCAAACCAATCAGAAAATCGACACCAAAGCAACCACACAATAGCCCAAAATTTCATGCCCCAAGCCCAATGATTCCTAAGAAACCGTCTTTGACGTGTTCACTTTCATCCAAAAGTTCCCTTCCACTATGAAACACAAGTTTAACTTCCACAATTAACTCCATAACAACTAATATATTACCGAACTCAGTCATCTGACATTCAAACACTCTGTTTGGTTGAACAAAATATTAGAGAAACCCGAAGAAGCGATGCACAAACATAAAATTCATATATGACCGTAAATTTTAGGTCAAACAATACAAACCCCCTATGATCTTTTGAATCAGATCCAATATGATTAACTGAATAAATTGATCTATGCCGTGCCACTCTCTTGGAGGACCAATCTACCTTTCTACACCAGGCATCCTCCCAATCATCAATGACTATGATCTTGCTCATTCATTATGAATCTAAATGGCAGTACCTAAAGCATAGCTCCTCTTAGTTATCCTCTAAAATTAAATCAAATCACTCCCTGAATAAGTACGAGATTCAAGCCTCCAACAGTGCATTTTCGTTGGAAACTACCTTGTCCACGGGAGATCATGCAACCTAGGTGCATCTCTCCTTGTAAGCAGATAAAATCTCAATACAGAAATGCATCGTGGTGTTAACTGAGTTAAGTACCTTGAGGCGATTGGAAAGATCCTTGAAGCCCTGAACAAGCTGAGGCCACAGGCGCTCCCGGTCAGCACTCTCCATACCCTCCAACTTCCCCCTAGCCTCCGCCCACATGATCTGGCATCGCAAACTATACTTCCAACTTAGCAAGGTACTAGGTGGTTTCATTTCACACACTTTTCAACCATTTAAAGAGAAAAAGAAGAAGAAGAAGCTCACATCTGATACACTGGTAGGCTTCACTCTATATTGCGGATCGGTGACGCTGAACAACAAATGCTGCAAAGTTTTCACAGGATTAGACAACTCCTCTACCTAACTGCTAAGTAATCGCGCTAAAATGACTTCATGAAAATGTTGTTGTTCGCAAACTTCAACAACTTAAACCACAAACGGCACTGCAATCACCTCTGAAACCTAGCTCAAACGAATTACTAGCTACAAAATAAAGGCAGCAGAGTCACATAGTTTGAAACAATTTGAAACAATCGAAAACTAACCTTAAAAGCATACTTGGGGTTCCCAGGCTCTTCCTTGTACGCATCAACGATAGCCTAACCATCGACCAAAACATATCGAGAACAATCAACAAAAAACCAGAGCAAAAGCTCGAGATTAGAGTTAAAAACAAATGTGAATTCGTTTGAAGCCACGGAAGAACAAAAGATCACTTGAATGTCCCGATCGGCGAGCGAGAAAGGAAGGGGAGCCACGGGAGCCATCTGAGTCGTCAACTGGCCACCGCCGAAAGGAGTCGCCGCCGGCTGCGGCGTCGCGAACGGAGACGGGAAGCCGAAACTGGCGGACGCCGGTTGCTGGAACGACGGCGTCTGCTGTTGCTGAGGTTGGGAAGAGAAGGGAGTCGAGAAAGCAGAGGTCCCGAAACCAGAGCCGAATGCCAGCGGGGAGGACGGAGTACCGAAGGGTGAGGAGGATCCGTACATTGCGACGAACTGAGTCGAAAAGCGCCAACAAGGCTGAAGAATGTAAGGGGTCTTTTGTGGGTTTTGGGGAGGGTTTGTTAGGTCAAGAGCGCCATTGTTGATGTGGAGTTCTCTTTTCGCAGC
This sequence comes from Lenwebbia sp. NSW1173648, assembly GCA_029784005.1. Taxonomy (NCBI): domain Eukaryota; kingdom Viridiplantae; phylum Streptophyta; class Magnoliopsida; order Myrtales; family Myrtaceae; genus Lenwebbia; species Lenwebbia sp. NSW1173648. The sequence continues at coordinate 9,476,763 of JARCGZ010000011.1, forward strand.
TCAAATGCTCGATGCCCTTCCTTTTCTCACGTGACTGCAAAATAGCTCTCCTTGCCCCCTTTTAATTTTTACTTTTTTTTAAAAAAAATTATCTATATTCAAATATTGGAAAAACTCCAAATAAGAGTCTAGAGTCCTTTCATTTTTTTAAATAAGGACTCCAAATGAACCTCATTTCAAATAAGAGTTTGAAATGACATAATATATTTTAAATAATAGCCTGAAGTGGCCATAGAATTTCAAAAAAAGTCATGGTCTACAAAGCTTTTTCGTCATTTTTCATTTTGATTATTTATTTATTTATTTATATAAATAAATAAAATAAAATAAAAAATAGAAAACAGCCACACAGGCGGGAGGAGGGGCAGGCCGCCGCCCACCATAATACTCACGGTCGCGGACTGGAGGATGAGCGGCTTGTTCGAGCTTTTAGGTGTACCATAATACTTTACGAAGTCGAGTTTGATTCCAAAAGTCCGAACTGATCCGGTTTGAATTGAATATCGAGCCTCGAATTCCTTTAGCAAGGAGAGAGATTATAATGGTAAACTACATGGACTCGACTTGTTGTTCACCCAATATCGAATCCTGGACTAGGTTTTAAGGCTCACGGTCGCGGACTGGCGATTGTAGGGTGTATTGGTCAGTTCAAAAACATTGCTCACAGTTGATCTAACCTACTAGATGTATGAAATCGAACTGTTATGAGATGTAATATGGATTTGTCGGTCGAGATGAACAGAGAGCAATACTCCGAGAGCATGTAAACAGAGAGCATCGGAGACACAAGTATACCAGGAGTGCAGCAACTGAGTACCCTGGTGCATTGCAATGTCATATGCATGTTGCTGTTGCCTGGTCTCGCGGAGACAACCAGAATGTACTCACTTGCATTGTTGAACTCCCTCACGTTAGGCCTAGTTGCATGTTATCTGTCAAATGTTATATGTCGCGTGTTGGCGACTAAATCGAACGATAAAGGAGCTACATCAACCTCGATTGCACCTAATTTACTGCAGCAAGTTGCAGATCGAAAAGGCCCTGTCTTGGAAATAAAGAAATCTGGCAACAATTGTGGAGTTCCAATTAGTATCAGTTAAACAGAACAGTCGGTCAAGGATAAGTATGCAGGCGAAGCAGCCAAAACTGGGAGCGGGAGTTGCCGGAATCACCACCCATTGAGCTCCTCCACTTCCTGGAATGTGTCTCGAAATACGGACAGGGTCTGCACCAGTGTTATCTGCAGAAGTTAGTAAATCGAAAGCGGAAATAATCTTGAGAAAAGAAAGATGAAAGAACTGATGGAACCATGATCGTTAGAACAAATCGTACCATAAGGAAAGGTGACCAAGCGAATAGACAACCGGAGAGACCGTTGAAGAATTTGAAATGTCCGCCGAACTTCAGCATGATTAAGGGGCAATCGATGGTGCTAATGGGAGGACGCCTCTGACCTGCCTGGGATTTGATGAATTGCATGAAGGCGACGAAATTTCTAAATGGAGTACAGCAGATCGGTGTCGCGAGACCAGAAACCACAGAGGCCCCTAAGAGTCATGCGGGTTATAGAGAAAGATACATAAATCATACATCTGCTGAATTTATATGAAGGTAAAAAAAAAATTATATGCAAAGCCAGAAAATTTGTCTTGGAAATAAGTGCGAATCGATGATCAATGTCATAAATTAGCGGTCATTCAGCAGAAAACTGAGGAGACTGAAGATGAAAATGACTAAACAAGAGACCCGAAGTAGACTTACCTAAGCGTGCACATGATTCGTCGAAGCGAATGGAATCCTTAAGATAACAGAACGATTGATTATATGACAGGAGGAAGGTCGTGAAATGTAACGTGCCCAATGTCACCTGATATTGACTCTTCCACAGCCCAGAGATTCCCTTTTTCGCAACAATGCAAGAGATCGCATGACCGGCGCTTTTATAATTCACACGTTGCGCAGCCGGTAAGGCCGCATCAGCCACAATAAGCTTTTCTATTTCAAGCCTCGGAACAATGACGAATGATGCGGATGTCGCCGCTAGAATCCCGCACGCTGCTTCTTGATAGTAAGGCAAAGGCACGCCTCCATTGGCAGATATGGTTTTTCTCCGGAGAGTCCTGTTGAAACGATATGGGAAAATGCTATTGATAGTTACATGAGCGAGTGCTCCGCAAGAGTGCAGCATTATGTCGATGCGGCATGTGATGCGAAACATGATTAGTACTCGGAAAACCAATCTAGTATTCCGCAACATATGAATTTTTTAAGTCATTTTTCCGGAGATACCCTCTATTTGTCATTTTCTTGGTGGAATTGATGCAAGCAGTACACAACTAACAGCCCAGAGACGATCAATCTCGCTTCAGAAACCTACCGACACCATGCATTTGTGAACCGAGACTCGAGTTACAGGAGGCAGAAAATGACGAGCAGTACCGACAGCATATAACAATCAGCAGTAGCATTAAGCAATTCGTCTCTTAATTGATGACGTAGCGATTTGAAATTCAATGTTTGCCCCCTTGTTTAAATCATTCGATCAGCCGAATGATTCTGTTTTCGCTGTTGATATTTCACTTCAGCTACAGGGAAACGGTCCATTTACTGCGAGGGGAAAATACTCAACTTTCTGTCACAAGAACATGCAAAATCATATCCCTTGTTCCTTTGCTTTTAGAGAGAGAAACGTGAAGAGAAGAATATGCTTCCTGAAGTAAGTCAATGGTATTCAAAGGGACAGTCTTCGCACGCTTTGTGCTTCCCGAAGGTATTAAAGCACTTACTCATATGAACCGAACATCACAGCATAAGGTAGAGAAGCCAGGATCATCCCGCCGGGTACCTGCACTCTTGGAATTCAAAATTTAGGCAGAGAATGGTGGGAAAAATTTGCAGATTTCGCGATTATTATTGTCTTTCTCACACAAAAAATACATTTTCAATAGGCATCGTATACAAAAAAAAAAAAAAAAACTTACGCTAGATTCCTCTAAGCATAAAAAGACAGCATACTGCCTAGAAACAGAGAAAAGGAAAACGTACGAGGATAATCAATCAGTACCGGGTTGTAGCCGAGCAAACGCTTATCGTCAGTTTCATGTTTAACTGCTTCAGGCATTATGATTGTGCAGTATTAGATAGAATGTGGACTAAGAATGAGAGCTTGGATGGCAAAGAATATACATTTAAATGCGAAAGGAAAGCACATAGATGGTAGATTCGCTCCCCTGCCCCACTTAGAAGGAAAGAAACAGCAAATTTGATTAAAACTGGGTGGATCGAACTGTGATATCGGTACCTCGACACACCGCGAATGCAGATGTGAGCATTCAGCCCCTCGCCAATACAAGTTGGAAATGATAGAACCAAAAGCTAAGTTTAAGGGTCAATCGAGAGAGCACTGTATGCAAGACAACATTCTTTCCAAAAGCTCGAGTTTGTACCACATTCTGTAAAAATGGTGGATGACTACAGTTCAGTTCATATCTCTTTGACCCAATCACGAAGTCCCGGCAAACTAACACGACCATCGGACCGCCGAACGACTCATGATTTTCCACAAAATTTCCTCTGAGATCTCAGTATCTAGACTCAACAAAATCCAAAGCCGCTCAGAATGACTCATGCCCCGACACTTCAATCTGTTGGCATTTGGTTAATGACTTTGTCCATTCATCCGTATAACAATTCTTTCGAGTGTTTTTTTGGTTCTTCCTCACAAAACTGCGGCTTCAAAAGCATGCACAGATTTCGCTTCACTAGCGAAACAGACAAGTGTTGGCACCATTTTCGAGTGAAACGAGACGGGATCAAGATGTGGTATTGTTTCCAACAGCAAGGAAAGCAAGAAGGAGAAAAACAAAGAAGAAAATGGTCGACCTTCTCAAGGTTGATCTTTGCCGGATGGTGATGTGGGATCTCGTGGAGGAGGGCCTGGAGCACTCGAGCCATTCCTCCATTAGCAAATGGCTTGACCGCGTGCCAACACGAAGTGGCGCCACTCCGTCCATTGCTGACAGAGTGAGAGTGAGAATCCTCCATTGCAGAAACCCCCTTGGTCACTCTCTCTCTTCTCTCTCTCAAGTGTTCTCTCTCCGTGAAACGGGTCTTGCTTCAAGTTTGATTCTGGTTTTTCTCCTGCTCTGTCTCGGGCCATCGCCGTTGCTTCTCCCTCCGAAAGAGGAGGTGAATACTGCGACTTTCTCGACTGCTTTTTCACGTCGTACTAGTTTTGTGAATAGAGAGACCATGCGCCACTGTATCACGCATGCCATCACGTAGCGACAAGGAGATTTTTCCTTCTATCAAAATCCTTCCGTGAAATAAGAGATTTCACTTTGGGCAGAGGTTCATGTGATAGTTAAATCGAATTCATATAAACTGAAAATGAACTTATTTCTTTTAAATCTCTATTTTCCAAAATGAGAATACAGTATCTTGTGTAATAAAGTATACTTGTGCGTAAAATATTATTTATTTTGTATTATACCATATTTATCGACTGTAAAGTGAGCTTGTTCGTGATAAACTCACCCGACCGTCGACTAATACCAAGTGACATATAGATAATCTCTTGGATTGCTTAAAGGATAAACACACTGCACTAAAATTAATCAAGTTTTATGAATCCGCCCGACTCCCGTGAGATTTCGCTGAAAGCACAAGTTTTCCTGCTATTTCTATATCGTGATTGATTCAATTTAACGCATCATTCATAATCATAAATTTTATGCAATATTTTCTCGTAAAATAGTTCTTGAAAAACTTTAGGTGCATCGATATATGAGCCCAGAGTACCAACTTATTTGGTTTTGATGGATCGACATAGAACCTACGTGATTGAACGAGCTTGTTACGTGTGCTAAGATGTATGTAATCTCTCGAGGACAATACATTGATATAGATTCTATGGAATTTGATGGTGAATATATACTTTTATTTTTCTTGATTTCTTGAATGGAGATAAGACGTTAATATCTTGAATCATAAAAGTGTTGAAGGTGTTCTTTTGAGAAATCTTTGAAAACATCAGTTTAGAAAAGTCACAGTGAACGAACATCATACGACCGATCCAACAGAAACCGCTATTTACAGGAGAGGATACAGGTATGGGCATGACTCTCTCATGCCTTGATTGTTACACTATCCAAGCATGACCCGGATGGATTGATCTTCGAAGCTTGCCATTCCGAACCAGGTGCCGCATTCGGGCCATAGGACAAGGTGCGATAACCGGCAACTTCCGTAGCCACGAGCAGCAAGAGCTTCCCATCCAAAGTCCCGAGCCGAAACGTGGCTTCCGAGCTCCGGTGAGGCGGGAGTGATACCGTGTCCCACAGGTTCTTTCCCAGGTCGAAAACAGACAGCTTCTTCTGGGTTTTCCACTCCATACAGAAGAGCCTCGTCCCAAGCACGGCGTGGGCGGTTACCATGACGCACCCGTTCTTCAGCTCGCGCCACCCCTGCTTCTCAGGGTCGTAGATGCAGACCGATCTCGCGCTCCCAATAGTGAAGCTCGACCGCCCTCCCATCACGTAGAGCTTGCCCTCGAAGCCGTAGGCGAAGCATCCCCACCTCGGGAGCCTAAGGCTCTCTATTGGAGTCCACTTGCCCGTGTTGGGGTTGAATGCCTCGGCGCTACCGATGATGTTGCCGTCTCTGTACCCTCCGACGGCATAGACCATTCCATTTACTTCTGCGCAAGCGAAGCTGCAACGAGCCTCGTTCATATTCCTTAATTTGCTCCAACTGCATAGGCAAGTGACTCATTTCTGTTAGGCAATCCGAGCTAAATAGATCATCATAGGAGATTTTGAGTTCACCTGTTCAGTTGGAAAAATTTCTACCTCCAATACTTCTATGGCTTTTACAATCAAGTCACATACTTTCAATATCTAATCAATCATCTCCGGCACAAAATCCTATCAAATTCAGCTTAATATGACCAGAGAACACCAGAGTGTGACATGAATTAAATTGCCTATGTGACACCCACCACGAATATTTAATTGGTGGGAGCATAGAAGACAAATTGACAAAAGGTTAATCCATTCTCTATCCATTTAGGCAATATTTCCATCCACGTCACGCTCCCGTGTCCTTTGACGGTCATCTTAGCTGGATTTAACTCGTAGGAACTTCATAACACTTTTTATTTAAGCAGAGGGACTTGACTAGAAAAGTAACGAAAGTAAATGGACAAAAAATCGATATTTATCTTTTCGATTTGATTTGATTTAGGCATGCAGAGAGATTTTTCAACAACGTAACCCTCCAGAGATTTTTCAAGGGAATTGATTAACAATCCAATGAGGGAGTCAACTATGTGCTGCAGCTATTTGCCTATTTCTCATGCAGAGAGCTAACTTGTTTGAAACAGAGAACGCACTCTGCAAATAGTAGCTCTATGAGGACGGAAGCAAGAATCCAAGATTGCCAATCAAATTAGATGTATAGTTTACACTAGAGAATTTGATCCTCAGAAACTAAAATGATCTCTTCTTATTGTTTGGCAGGCCTCGTGGAATGAACAACTTTATCAGAAATTTGGAGAAATTCACAAAGCGCGTAATAGTGTACCTGTTCAAACAAGAGTCGTATTGGTAAACTTCCGCGGAGACAGCGCAGGATCCACCTGTCACTGAATAGCCGCCGACAATTAAAAGCTTTCCATCGACAACTGCCACCCCGAAACCGGACTTCAACGGACCGGGCATCAACGGAAGGCGCCGTTGCTTGTTTCCTAAGCTATCAATGGCCTCCCAATGGCTTTCCTTCTTTCCGGCACCCGTGGTTAGGATAAAAATCCATTCTTCAAGAGTACCACCTAGCTTTCGCTCGAGCAGGAATTCCTTGCTCCCGAGAAATGACCTCCACTTTTTGCAAACCAAGCCCATAGATGGGAACTCGCGACGAGGAACGAGTGCAAGACACGTTTTCGCCACATCATCAGGCAAACCGGGTATAATCGGGCTGTCGAATTCACCGAGAAGCTCGGAAGATGAGTCAGGAACTGTTCTTGAAAGAAGGACCTTTTTGCTTGGCCGGACCAAAGTGGAGGAACACATCGCTGAATTTCGAACAACTTCCAAAGGCAGTTTCTTAAGTGGTGGAAAACACCTGCATGAGAAATTCAATCATGCAACAGACAGTTACACATCAGAAGGTCATGACAATATACATCGTATAGCCCGAAAACATAATTTGCAGACATAACTTTGACCGTGCCGATGCAGGTCTGCATTTTCTTGCCTCCCTTAAAAAAGAAAGATTCATCTGGAATGGTCAAGTAGGCAATTTAATTCATGGTGGGTGTTTATGTTGGCATGTCGTGTCGTATCGCGTGTCGGTGTTACCTAGCTACCATGTACACGGAAGTCCTGATAAGCCACATCTTATCTGAATTTGTCCAGCCAACTCTAGCCCATTGTTTATACTAACCAAACCAGGGAAAACAAGTATTTTAATTGAACTGGTGTATCAAATACTCGGCACAAAATGACTAATTCAAACGCCCTTTCCTAACCCTGCCTGACAAAGCACACTCAGATCTCATCCATTTAGCTGTACTCCTAGAACAGGGCACAAATAGAGAGAGACCCAAAGAGAGAGAGAGAGAAGCCATGAAGCTGCATAGATGGTAGATGCCAAAGACAATATCCATCAAAGACAATCAGAATCAAGGAAAAGATGTCCCCAACACGCATGGATATAGCAGCTTTTCTTCAGGAAGAGCAGAGAGAGACGGAGAAGAGGAGTTAAATGAAGAAGTCACCTTAAACTTGGGAGCTTGGTGTATATCCACAGATACAGAGAGGTGATGGGAGACCAAGAGAGAGGGAACCCATGAAGCTGCACAGATGATGGATGCCACCAAGTTCACAACAAGCATGGATATAGCAGCTTTTCTTCAGGAAGACCGTCTTCCTGGAAGAGCAGAGAGACTGAGAGAGGTGATGAGAGAGAGTGGTTAAACATGGTTTTCCGAGAGCTTGGAAAGAATCTGAAAGCAAGGAGGGATTATATAGAGAGGGCGTAAGAAAGGATATGCAAGTCCAGGAGAAGATAAAGGTGACAGTGAACAACCGCGTCAGCGAGAAGAAGATCTCCTCTCCTCCTAAACTTCGTTGGATAGAGTTGGCGCTCCTACCCCGAAGGAACGGGCTGTTGCTGTATTATCTTATCTATTTTCAGGGACGACTTCCTGAAAAAAGTCTCTGCGTATTCCTTTCCATTTTTTCTTTTTAGTAAAGAAAGATATCTAGGAGCAACTGAGTCTCGAGTCCTTGTCAGCAAAATTTGCGTATCGACTTGGCGAAAAGTCCCTGAAAAAAAAGCGTCATGGAAAATTCGTAAGAATCGGCAAGTTCAATTACATAGTGCCGTATCATTATTAGATCGGATGTTATCGGCTTTTACCGATTCAACAGGAGAACAAATCGGTGCACGTGATGCGCATATGTTCTGTCTACGGTACTTTCATCATCGAAAATCATAGTATCTATTAAGGGGATAGTGAAGCTCTACGTTCGGTGCAGATGTTATTCACTCTCGTTATGTCATCCAACCACTTTGTTTCTCTGCCAGAATTTTGTAATCCCGTTGACCCTACCAAATCCTGTTGACCACAGAGCAAAACCGAATAGTCTTTTCCATTTTTTGGGGAGATGCGCTTGACTAACAAAACGACCAAATCAGAAGAGCCCATTGCCAAGTCATTGGGCGGTCGCCCTCTGCATTTAAGCTGCGATCCAAATAGAAATTCGATTGTATGGACCTGACGTTCTTATCTCCATTCATTTATCTATGACAGATAATTCTTCATGAGATGAGGATGATAAGAGCTATTTGGCTGCGCAAATGGGAGAGAGGTAAGAGCTTTCTTAAAGCTGACTTTTCAAGAAATTGCTCTGAAAGTTCTTCCTAAATAAACTAATCATTCAACCATAGAAGCCACAGCTTATATCTATGACGAACTTGATTATACGAAATAGCATTTCAGTCAGTCGACCGACCATGAGAATTTCGGACAGCAAATCTATAAGCAGTTGAACATCATATGAGGAAAATACAAGAAGCCTGTTCTGCATGTCACTGCCAGGATACATATAAATTTACAGTGCTTTTTGATAATTCCAGGATGGCAAAGTATTGATGAAGCAATATAAGCATCGCGCAGCACCTCAGATGAACCTCAAAACCAATAACGATCAAATTAAGAGCCACACAGAAAGGAAACATGACAAAAAGATCTATAGGAGATTTAAGGATGTCTTCATCTGGCCACTTCATACCTGTTTAAAGTCTCTTCATAACCAAATTCGGCATTACTAAAACACTTATTGAAGAGCATGACAAGCAATACCACCTAAAAACCAGCGTTTCTTAGGGCACATCAACGACAAACCATAGCAAGGCATAAAATATTGCATGATGACTTGCAGGCATCTCAAGAATTTAGCAAATATGACACTAGCATCTCCGATGCAAGTAACCTCAAGGATGAAAGGAAAACCCCTTACCTTAAACTGTATAAATGAGTATTTGCCTGGATACAAGGCAATACTAAAGGGACAAGATCTCACGATTTAAGCATCATATGACCATCCTTCAACAAGAATTTTACAGCATTGTGTCAAAAGCAATCATCAGGCCAACAAGATGACTCGGTTAACATCTAAATGAAGGCCACTAGTCCCAAAACAGCCATCCTTTGGTTATAGGATATCGAATTACGATAAACACAGAGATCAGCTTCCACACTTTTGTGCTATAAAAGTCCAAATTATTCAATAGCAAATAGTAAGTCTGATTTTTTTTACCTTTTCTCAATTTCTAGCACGCTATCCTAACTAACGTGGGCATAACAGCACCATTACTATTGCCTAAAGATATGACAAAAGCGGACTAAATTTCCACTAAATGGCTGCTTTAAGCAAAGCTGAAGGTAGAATTAAGTTCTATAACTTGCCTGGACAACAACTAAGCCTTAACCTACTAAGTGAAGTCGGCTACAAGGATCCCTTATGCCATTGCCATCCACCCTATGCAGTATACGTTCCTAATAAAAATTATGACTGGTAAACTGAAGTTAAAACCCAAACTATCAGGAAGTCCACCCATCGCTATATACTCTCCATAGACAGGGTCAAAGTGGAATCAGTCAATGATTAAGCATACTGAAACCAATCTGACCATTTAGCATGCTTAGACAGAAGATTTTGAATTCCATGGTCATGGCATGAATATTACAAATTGACCCCATATAATCAACAGGAAAGCGACTCTTTCAAAACAACCATAAGAAGCGAGCATCTTATGAAGCAGTGAAATTGGCAATAGCAGCAGCAAGCAAAAAGAAAACGTTGAGTCCAAAAATTTTCTATTCCAGATAGCCTAAATTCTCGACAATCTCAGCCATCTATCCTCTGGAAATCCATTCATCCAATGCTCAAAAGAACAATCACTAGGCTGTAGACTTTGAGGAAACTACTAGAACAAGCCTACTTCTTAGAAGATTTCTTCTTTGAACTTGAGGAGGGCTGTTGGGGCTGCGGTTTGGGATCCTTCTCGCCTTCGATCGGGTCCAACCACTTGAGCGGATGGCGATTGAAGAAGGGCCAGTTTGGGACGGTGACCAACGTGGTCAAAACGACGCCACCTGCATATATCAAGATCATCATCTGAAAAGACCCAATGGTGTAACCAGTCGCAAATGCCACCACAGCAAATGCCACGAGCATTATCTGCATCAGCTGCTCCGCGAGCTTTTGCCCTTGCCAATCCATCTCTAACATCACGAGAATGGATGCGAATTAGAGTGAATACAATATAAGCGACTACCGAACCTAATTACATGGTCAATCACCACCCTCCAACCTAACCATCGCGATCGAGAGCATTGATCTCGAAAGCTAGGTTGAGTTCAAACGAACGATTTCACAGAAACAGACGAGAGTCCGATCTATCGCATAATGCCAAATTCCGACACTTTCCAGGAAAAATTACAGCAACAAGAGGCGAATTTCTTGATCTCAATCGGATTCCAATAACCAAGGCGGCATCAAAATCAGGAACAAATTCAAATAGATATTGAGGAACTGGGAAAAACCCTAAAACCTGGAATTCCCAAAACAGAAGAAGCATGGAAGAGATACACTTACTGGTGCGACGTGAGCTGAAAAGATCGAGACGGCACTGAGGACGCTCTTGTCTGAAAATGGAGAGGGTATTAAGGAAACGGACGCTACAAAGTCTCTGTTATAGCGCGATTCACAGAGGGAGTCAATATGTCTACTGAGCGGAAGAAAGTGATAAAGCAAAAAAAAAAAATATATTAAAATAAAACTAAATCGAGTATCTTGACAAAATCGAAAATGAAGAAAATGGGTAATTCATGACAAAATCTAGTATTTTAATGCATGAAAAGGAAAAAATTGCAATATTTTTTTAATGCCCCTAATTAAGAAATTGAATCAGGAAAATATTGCAATGTTTAATGTCTTCACAAATAGTCAAAATCCAAACTCAAGGAAATTTTTATCGGTGTTCGCCAAGTCACATTTAACTTCACAAATGTGACCATCATGTAAGAGCATGATTTGCCACATGATAGACATTGTTTGATCAATAACCAGTGAATTGCGACGAATATCAATCAAAGCTAGATATTCTTCATAATATAATTGCGCAAGGATTACTTGAATCAAAGGAGGCGTAAAAAATTTTAAATGTATTTTTTTTGTATCAAATCGATGAAGAATATAGAAAATGAGTTGTGACTTTATAGTAACTCAAAACAAAACTAAAAAACTGAGTGAAAGCTAAAAACGTAGTATACTGACTGCATTTACTTTTCTAAACGACGCGCTCGATTGTATTTAAAAAGTCCATCTCATAATTCCTTATAGAGAAAAAATAATTCAAAGATGTTAGAAGTTACGTCCTCCACGTGGATAGAAATGATAACCTATTCGCCCAACACCGAATCTAAACACAGCATTGTTGGGAATCGTGGGAATAGATTATCGTTTTCCATTATCGTCGTCGTCAATCTAATGGGATATTCCGTGGATCCTACTGAGAGTTGGCTAATCAAATTAGCATACGCAGCATAATTCCACTTCGAATAATGCTAAAAAAAATTGAATTTTCTTTCAATTACAACTTAGAACACGATACGTAAGTCGAGTGTAGAGAGAAAGATGGAGGAAATTAAAATCTAGTACGCTATCCTCAAAATTGCAAATGAAGTCGGACATAACAGCTGACGGAAAAATCACATTGTTCCAAAAATCCAGAGTACATTCTATGGGGAAAACTGAAACAACTCTCTCCAAAAAAGGCCTGAGAGAACGGGAGTCTCTGTTGGGTGTGTCCTGGTTCATTTGGTGTTAACTTCATGCAGAACTCCTCACAGCCTGTGACCTCTTGGACTTGCTAGTGGCCAACTGGGTCTCCGGCTGAAAAAACAAATGACTCAAACACATCAGCTAAACAGAAGACAACTTGGGTACTTAAAAGATCATCTCAATATCCAACTACGTTGTATGTACATAAAAGAGAAAGAGACCCACCTCCTTCTTCACGGGTTCTTCCTTCTCGGACAAAATCAACTCGATATGGCAGGGAGACGACATATAAGCTGTTTCGGAGAAAGAAGAAAGCGATTAATTTTCATTACTCAAAGAAAAAGGACAAACATTGAACAAACTGACAATCAACAGTTGACTTACGATTGATTCTTCCATGAGCACGGTAGGTACGGCGCCTTTGCTTCTGAGCCTGGTTTACCTGAATGTGAGAAACGAAGAGTGTGTCCACATCCAACCCCTTGACCTGATGACCATTTGCATGTATGTTAGTAATGAATAGGGTGAGGCACCACTATCACCAGCATGTTGCGATAGAGAGTTTATAAGTACCTCAGCGTTACTCTCAGCATTCTTCAACAAATCCAGTATGAATCGAGCTGACTTTGCGGGCCACCGTCCTTGTCCATTTGAATGCCTGTTCTTGGCCTGAGCAGTTCGACCAACGCCACCACAGAACCGCCTGAAGGGTATGGCTTGCTTGTGTGCCAGAACATCTTCCAAGTACCTCTTGGCCTTAACCAAAGGCAACTTCCTTATGGCAAATGCTGTTTCTCTGGTATTCTGCAATAGAGATGAGAACTGTGATAAATACAAAGACCTTCTAAGTCATTGCTTCACTAACAGGCAGAAAGATTACAATAAGCTTGGCCGAAGGAGATTAAGTTACAGACAAGAGACAAACGAAATTAAAGGCTAAGAATACTAATTGTTCCATCATTTACTGAACCATCAGTCATTACATTATACAGAGGTTCACCCAATAACGATGAAATTGATTTTCCTGAAGTTTACGAGAGCTACATCCACAAGAGGCGATGAGGCCCTGCTTTTTACTTCAGGGTTCTAGGTAATAAGGGAAATGGAAACTAATCGATACCATGAACCTATGTTGCTTGAGATAAACCATATTTCACCAGTTTCGGTTTTACCAAAATATGTCCTGACAATTTACACTGACCACTTAGATAACATAAAGATAGGAATTGGGGGACCTTGTGTACATGTGAAAATAACCAAACAGACAATGTGAAATAGAAGTTCATCGACACATTTTCAAACAAATACCCAAGAAGCTCATGGACTGTAAACATAAAAACAGAACTTATCCAGATTCCCTAAACAAATGTAACTTTGAAAGGTTTGTGTATCAAAGAGGTCAAAGGGGTTAAGATGTGACACCATTTTTTGAACCTTCAGCCACAATATAAAACAGAGGTTCACCCAATAACAGTGTATAGATTTCCCTGAAGTCTACGAGAGATCCATTCACACAGGCAACAGATCCCTGCTTTTTTCATCAGGTAGGTCATCATCAAATCATAACATCAGCTTAACAAAGTTACCATGATCAGATACACTACGTGGCAGGTAATAGCATCGATCATAGAAATCATTTCTAGCAATGATAATTCAAATTTACACCCAAATTGACCAGCTAGATGCAAATATAGAGCAGTAACCCTTTCATGGTTCCCAGTCTTCGAGTCAATCTCACTCAAGAAACTAGAAAATAAGCATACGGTAAACAAGACAATCACCACGAATACGGGCAAAGGAGTACGTATAGTATGAACAGAATGTTTAAATTTTTCAACTATTTACTGGAAATACTGATGAAATAGCAATAGCATAAGAACCATCGTACCTTGAAATGAACGCGCAGGTCGGAGCCCCTCGCCTTGCAGGCTGAAAAATGAAACAAGACCAATGGATCTCAAACATCAATTGTAGGAACAAACAAAACATCCTACCAATACTTGCAACAAAACTAGCAAGCTAAACGAACTGAACAGATCACTCCAAATCAAAAGATCGGTTTCGAACATCGCAGAGAATATAAGTACGGAGAAATCGCAAAATCGACAAATGAGGAATCGTCACGTACACTTGGTGGGATTGTCGGGCTCTCTCGAGTACTTCACCTGAAGTGATCAACGAGAATTCAAACGCAGTGAGATCAATGCAGCTAAGACACGACAACACATACGCAGAGAGAGAGAGAGAGAAACCAGAGAAGGAGGAGATGGAGTACCATGGCTGCTTCTGGTGACGCCTCGATGAAGTAGGGTTTTTATTCGATTGGAATGAGCAAGAAGAACGAGGTAGCGAGACGGCGCTCTTTATATAAAAACGACGGCTGCAGAATATGAAACCCTAATCTCCAGAGACGAGTAGAGAGATTGGGTGAAGCGACCGGGGCAATTGATTTGGGCCTGTCATGGGCTCTCGGAGGCCCAATCATAGTAGAGTTCGTGAACATCTGAACATACCTGCAAGTTCCATGGGCTTTGATCAGCGCCCATGACAAAGTGAAACGCTGATAACCTTCCACTTTCCACTTCAACTGCAGGTCAGTTCGTTCTTGCGGATCGAAGCTCTTCTCCGAGCACTCCAACGTTTCAATTTGGGCTAGTTGTTGCCAAAAGTATAAATGGTCTTTTGCAAAAAAGAAAAAACAAAAACGCAAAAAACGGACCCCAAACCGGCTCGACCCGATGACTTAGGTATATCCAGGTATCGGGTTGGATTGGATTACGCTGAGCTTGTTTCTCTAAGATGATTTTGTTTTTGTTTTTGTCTAAGATGATTTTGTTTTTGTTTTTGTTTCTCTTCTCAAAAACAAAAACAAAATAGATTTTTTTTTTACTTTTTTTTTCTGTTCCAAATTTATTCCCTGATCATTGATCTATTCCGGGATTTTGCACACTAGGGTTATTAAAATCCACAAGAAGCGACCGGGCGTATTGTATGTGTCAATTGCCATTTAGTTAAAAATAGAAAAATTACCTGACGTACACAAATAGATTTTCGTTCTTTTTTTGTTCCGAGAAACAAGAAAATAGAAAAACAGAAAAATAGAAATGTTACCAAATGCACCATTAACAACTTAATAGGTCTTAAACGGGTTACTTAACTATCTTAATCGAGTCATAAATAATTTTTATGATTTTTTAAATTTTTGATATTTTATATTTTCGTTTACATTTTTTTTCTACCAAATCTGGTCGGTCGTCCATAGCCGGTATCTGGACGTCGCCGCCAGTCCTCGAACTTCCCTGCCGTTGTCGGTCGCCGAATCACTCATCGTTGCAGATAGAGGAAGAAGAAAGTGGTTGGCCGGTCGTCAGTTGTTGTCGGTGGAGGAAGAAGGAAATGAATCATTTCCTAGAAAAAAAGAATAAATAAAAACTTCGAAATTTATAACAAATAATTTTTTTAAAATTGGATTAAATATAACAGTATTTTATCAATATGAGTCGGGTATGGGTCGCTAAATTTTTATTGCATGAAAATGAGTCAATATGGATTGGAACATTTTTGATCCGACACATCCATTTGACAGGACTAGTAAAATCGAGTACCAATTAGGGTTAAACAATAGTCTGAGTATACTGTAATGTCACTAAATTCGTATGGATTGGAATTAGTAGTTCGATGATGCTTTTGTGCTTTGTTCTTGAATGAAATACCAATTGTTCGTGAAAAAGACCGAGTGAGATAGTATATATTTTCTAGAGGCTTCTTTCTGAAATTGAATGCATACACGTTTATCTCATGCTTAGAGCGTGATATGTGCATATGATTGGCTAGTCTCGCTTCTGATTCCTTTGATTTTCAAATTGTAAAGATCGAGTGAGAAATTGGCATTGCAATAAATGGGTCATAAATGAGTAATATGGGTCAATTTGGATCAGATAATTTATGACCCGACCCAAACCCAACCTAACCCATCCATTTGGCAAGTCTATTGACAAGTGATGACACATGGCAACACCAATGTAAACTCCTTTTATTCACCAGCTAATTCAACATCGGAAGTCCTGGAAAGGAGAAATATACTTTGCATGAATGAGATTAGAAAATGTAAGTGGACATGAAGTTCGAATACGCGATGACATCCACCCAGTCAGGAAAAACGCTCTTCAACTTTGCAGCTGCATCGACCAAATGTTGGTCTACCACATTGACATCAACTCTCAAATCCTCGGAACTGCTAGCCTGCGAGTACAGCAAAAAAGTAACGATGAACATGTCATGATGCGAGAATCACAAATAGCAACTGAAGTCTCATCCGCACAGATCGCACTGTAGAGTGTAGCGTAAAGGAAAGCGACTGCAACTGATGCAGACAATTTTCGCGTTCGGAAATGTTAGAGAAATCAAATGTATGTTCAAGGGACAAATGACAAAACAAGAGAATGAAAGGAATAAGTGGGTAGGATCTAAATGCAAACGGACATTGCAGGACGAGATTTGAATTCGTACGACAAATTTGATTTCTACCCAAACGTTCAAGTCAAATGCAGCAACATTACCTCTAGCCAGAAAGTCCAATTATCATTACTATAGCCGCTCAGTCTGCATATGTACGACAGAGGACCACCATCGGCAGCTTCAGGAGCTGTAGGAATGCAACTAAGTGTAAGGGAAAATGGAATTTAGCCAAACTGAAGGAATTGAAGTGTTCTTCACTTAACCTGGAAGAGCCTCATCTGCAAATGACCAGCTAGACAGAGGACCAGTTATGTTGAGCACTGCAACCCACACCTCATTCAAAGAGCTGAAATGGAGACCCCCCCGCCCAAAAAAATAAAACGCTTTTAGCACTGCAGAGCTTAATTAGAGTTCAGGAAGCAAAAGGTTTCACTAAAGTAAACAGATCTGATGCTCCAGCAAACAACATATCAGCAAATTGATAAAACCCGCCTTTCTTTCCCACTAAATTGAAGTCCTGCCAATTTACGCTTGTCATGATGACCTATGAGGCTACAAATTCATAAATACTGTTCACGGTTGCTTGTATTTCAATCTGAAATCGGAGATAATGAGCCATGGGGTTTAAGCATGCGTAAATGTCCGTTCATCAATAGATCAACTATAGTACGGTTCGTTCTACTTACCCCAAGGAAAATTCCAAGTAGATTCTACGGAAACTATCGCCACTACTCTGTGATTTGTATGCAGATAGATGAGGGAAAGCTTGGTGGTGCTTGAGAATGTCTTCACTTTGTGCAGGAACCTTTAAGCTTCGCGAGAACAAAAATGAAACTGGGAAAATCCCCTGCAAGAGAGAGGAAGAAAAATCCTCAGGTATCTGTGAAATACAAAATTCAGACGAAACAGAAATTTGGCTCTAGTATGCATTACAATATCAATATGTAGACATACAACAAGAACTATTTCATTGCACCTCACTTTAAAGTGTGGATCGATTCTTCTAAAACCTCATTTTAATTTTGTATCAGCCTAGATTAATTCATCCTCAACAATCACACAACGTCAAAATGTTGGCTAGACAGTTTGCATCATATGATCCACAAGAAGCTGCTTTACAAACATACATCAAACTTCTTCAATAGACTACTAGACGAAGCTGAATGGGCCCAATTTGATCCTCCAATGTGGATCAATATACAGGAAAGGTCTGAATAACATTTCCCTTTATGAAAACCAATTAGGATTCATGAGTAAAGCAGTCAATTTGACAGCCGTTTGACTCCTAAGTTATGGTTACATACCATCCAGTTCTCTCTATTAGACAGATTTGCAGCACCAAAAGAAAAATCTGGGCTGATGTGCATTTCTTTTGCCACTTCAGGGGCATATTTGAAAAGAAAAGGCAAAGGATTGGAATCCACTACGCCCAAATCATAACTGGAGTTGAGAACTTGATTTCCACCTATCAAATGGAAATGTGAAGTGTTGTTAGATAATCATCCGATACTGCTTTCCATCTTAAGTAAGGTTCTACAATTCAACTAGACTATATGATATAATCAAGAAGGCTGGAATTATGGATAAACTTCTGAAAGTAATTCTTCTGATTTTGAGTTTAGTTGCTTCGCTACCAGCAGTGAGGAAGGTATGCTGGAAAACAACCCTCTTAGGAGCATCTCTACTGTATGGGAAAAGCTGGGAAGAAACTGCCATGGTAAGTACTGTAAGATGCACCAGGAACTGCAAGATAGAAGACTTGGCTAACCAACGACCACAGATAGGTATCAGAGGGCCCACACACCACCCAGTTGCAAGTCCAGTTACCGCTGCCACTACAATATCAGGCACGAAGAACCCTGCAAAAAAGTACTTGATGGCATCAGTCCTTTTGCCTTGAGCTTTCCTTGCTCAAGTAATGGACTTCTGCGATATGTTAGAAAACCATTTTCACCAAAACTTTAAGCGATATCAGTACACAGACATAACAATGACTGCATCATCTCATTTTCATGAACATTTGCAGGGGAACTTGTTGCATCAATAGCAAAGTTGACACCACGATTTGTGCACCAGGAGCATCATAAGAGTACATAAATGTCCTCCAGAAAAGGCAAAAATACGAATCTGCCAGCAATTAACAACATGGTTTCTAGCAAGAGAACACAACAATCACTTGAAGCACAAGGGTATGCCATTTTCAGATAAACAAAATGGGTATTCGGTCTTATTTCAGGGTGACAAACCCATTTTGGCTTTGATGTAGGTACTGAAGAATGGGACTGGAACTGAAGCAAACTTGCAGTTATGATGTAGTAAATTGCCATCAAGCGAATCTCACTTCAATTTATATCATCTTTGATACTTTTATAAAAAGAGAGCTCTTACAATTTGGCTAGATTTAAGCACACAGAACAGACCGTATAGACAACTGAGACGATAATCATAAGAGCGTAGTTGCTGCACTTAAAGAGGAAGAATAGTTGACAAAAGAGAGGTCGATATTAATCCAAACTGGATCTCTCTTTCGCATATCAGTTGCATGCACTTAAGATACAAGACAAGGTGACACGTCATCAGTTGCTGCCAAGTCCGATGCGCATTACTACCATCGTAGTCCTAGAATGCCAATTACTGAACACCTCACATTGCATATGTCAATCAAGGTCATCAGAAAAGATACAGGTCCAGAAAACTTGCCATAGGGAGGTGGAACAGAGCCCATCATACCCATCTTCTCAATTAAAAACTGGATAAGAAACCCGCCAAAATAGACAGAGTACGTAAGGCACGGAATTAGAGGTATCACGAAAGCAACAGTCGACCTGAAAGAAGTCACTCCAATCAGATCGTACTTCCTTATCATACTTACAAAAAGTGAAATATCAGGAGGAAGATTAAAAAGTAACAAGTTGTCAGAGAAGAATCATGAGAAATAGCTATTTTCAGAAGGGACAGCCAATCTATTCATGGCACGTAACAATCATCAACTTCTCTAGATGAAACAGTAGAATAACCATCATATCTTACCACCAATACTCAAAATTTTTGTTGAAAATCCTGAGAAAAAATTATCACTGAAGTTCCCTTTCACTCCTTCGGTCACCGCAAAGGTTCCAAAGTATCACTAAAGTTGTACGAAGCTGTCAATTATCAACCATCAAAGCTGACACCATTTTTTACGAGAGTACTCAGCAATTAGTGCCGAAGGAAAACACCATTTCTAGGTTTTCTTGAAAGCTTACTGAAAGCTCATCATGAGTTCCAAGCAAGAGTAGTTCTTTTCCTTAAATAAGTTTAGGAGTCCCCTGGAGGATAACTCACAAGGGGCAAGCATCAAATATGCTTAGCAACTAGCTATAGCCTATAAACATTCAAAGTGCTGTCCATGAAATAGTTTATAGAAGCATGCCATAGTTAAACTTTTTCAAACACTACCATAGAGAATGTCGACTGCTTGACCGAATTGCTAAGCTGAAGGATATCCAAGAAAGAAGCATCGCAGCGGACAACATAAAAGTTATGAATCCACCACTCAGCCCAGCTAAAAGGTAGGCCTGCAGTTACCAAAGTTGCTTTAGCAAGTTTACCAGTAGAATAAGTGAACATATCTCAAATTCACATTTAGCTCATTTACACCTTTCAACAAAAGGAAGTCATCTATTTTGAATCATGTGACTTACCAACGTTACTAAAGAGTAGAAACCAAATGCTCCCCAAAACCTTGCTTCATCAAAGAGAGCCTGCATGAGTATTTCAGTCATGTACTCAGTAGTGTCACTGAAGAGTCCAAAAAAACCTGCTTTCATTATCACGACGACTCTTCATATCACGGCATTATAAAGTATAACGAAGCAGGCAGACCTCAGTCGCATACATTCAATAAGAAACAGAGCTTTGACAATAATTATTGAGAGTAGACTGTACCTCCTTCGATAATTTAAGATTTGAGATCTCTTGAGAGAGGGGAAAGTTGCTCCAAACAATTCTTGGAACCAAAAGACCAACGACAGAGCTGGGGATGAACATTATGAAGGCCAAATATGGAGTAGCAAACCTGCATTTGGCTACAGCACATCATGCATAGCCTGCAATTGCCTATGTTAACATGAACACAAGCCATAGTGTCCCCTCACCAACCCGCACCCCACCTACTTTCTCTCTCCAGAAAGCAAAAAGGAAAAGCGGAAGGCTACTCCTATCAAGTTTTCATGGTTGCCATCTGCTGAGATGATATGTGAAATCAAATGATGAGAACTCACCAATTCATTGCATAACTTGAGAAGAGCAATCTCAGTATAGAGAAGACAACGGGAAATAGAACCCCCAGTATGATACCAGCAGAATGGAGCATAGTCCCTAGAGAGAGCAAAAGGCGTTAGTAAAACTCGAGCAGCCCAGGTACTTGAGCAAATAGTCATGACAAAGACAATGAAACTGCATAACATGAAAATGAGTTATAACAGAAAATGGGCAGCAATCATTCTTTACCTTTCACAAAGTCACGGAGAATTGCAAACCAAGAACGAGAGCCAGAGTTTAGTAAATGCAAAAGGAAAGGCATGACGAAGAAGATGCCAACAGGAACACAATGGAGCACCACAGCCACCCTTTTAGAATAATATATCTGACAAAATCCACAATACTAGTGATTTTATTCGTGTAATCAACTATCAAGATACTGATTGACATTTCTAAAAAAGTCGTACCAAAATCCATGATAAATAATCAAAGAACACAGCCCGCTCATCCGAGCCAGTAGATCCAATATGTCCTCTTTCATGAGCATTTCTCAACATAGAGGAAGTTGTGAAGGCCTTAACTAAGCTGAACAAATTGTCTCCACGTGCTTGGACACTTCCAGGTCTGTTTTAAAAAGTTTGGATTTATGAGGGAGGAAACAAAAAGGTCAAAATTATGTGATTTCTAAGACCATACATATCAGTACCAAAATAGCAGATTTAAGGCATACAATAATCTGTCCACAGTGTCATATGAGGTATGGTAAAAATAACCACCAAGGAGAAAGATAATATCCAAGCCAGGAATGTTGCCATAATCTTGAGAGAATATTCGGTAATCTGTGTCACCAGGAAATGCAGGAAAAACATCCTGCACCCGAAGAGATAATTCACAAGTGAGACCGGCTACTAGACCTCGCAGCATATTAAGAAAACATAACCACTAAGAGAGAGAGAGAGAGAGAGAGAGAGAGGGGGGGGGGGGGGGGGAGAGAGGGAGGGACAGAGGGAGCAAAAAAAGTTTCGCCTAAAAGACATTCAAAAGAGAGTACCACTCTATAACTAATACTTACAGTAGCAGAACCTCATAATCTTCTGACTTCTCATATATGATACAGTATTTCTTATAAATTTCACAACCTGAAGATCTAACCCACTCATATGTACAAATTGCATACTTCTCTTTATAAATACTTGTAAATTATATACATGTATGTAAACCAATTATAGGAAAAGAAAATAAAGAACCTGAGCAGCACTATGTGCCATGGGATATATCGCTGATTCAGCATAAACAAGAGAAGGCCAAGAACCGGGTCCAGATTGGCAGACCAAATCTGTTGAGAGCATTGAAAAATAAAAGATCATCAGGGATGCAATATCACCAGAAAAGCAGTTGAGCGTGAGGAGAACTGCCATTTTATTATTTATTGTCTGACAAGTTATCACAACCTGCAATTACTGATTCTGAAATTGAAGCAAAATTCCCCAGAACATTACCACTCTCCTTATCTCTATATAATTAACGCTATGTAATATGAACAATCGTGCATGAGAATGAGGAGATAGATGGCATCCTGTTGGAACAGTGGGAATAAGACACTTGAAAAGAGACTAAATGGAAATGGAGTTTCTCCTTTTATCATTTCCCTGTAAAGTATTATATTTACATTACAGTTGAGTGATACTCTATAATAAAATAGTTAAAGGACCCCTGCACTTTTCAAATACCAGGTCCTCCAGTTCCAGACGCTTCCACGTTTATAAAAGCTCCAATTGAATCACGCCATCTGTGTGTCGTCATGAAGCCATGTGAACCCTGGAAATGATAAGCAAATAGCTTCTTTAGCTGAATATGTTCAGAACATGCAAAGTTTAAGGTGATTCTATTTAACAACAGTTTGCTGATGATCATTTTAGCAAGCAAAAACACCTTTTTGTTCGCAAGCACTTCAAATTTTAAAGCGAAATAGTGTTACTCAAACTTTTGATGTTAAAATAAGAATGTAAATATAAATCAATAAGACTACCAGATTGAGAATTCATTGACGGAGATATATAACTACCACTTACCAGCATAAAAAGTTCTTCTGCACCATTAAAAAGAAAAATGATGGGCCGAGGAGGCATCCAGTCAGCATCCACAATAAGTCTTGCTAGTTCCAGCATTGATGCTGCAATAAGAGTAAGAAACCTATATGATGCAGAAAATGTTTATCCAGGTTAATAATCCAAAAATCCCAACTAAAGTACTGATACTGCAAAGAGAAATGTAAAACTAATACGATGAGCAATAAAAATCAAGACTTTACACGGAAGGATTGGCTAAATGTATACTTTTACGCCACCAC
This sequence comes from Lenwebbia sp. NSW1173648, assembly GCA_029784005.1. Taxonomy (NCBI): domain Eukaryota; kingdom Viridiplantae; phylum Streptophyta; class Magnoliopsida; order Myrtales; family Myrtaceae; genus Lenwebbia; species Lenwebbia sp. NSW1173648. The sequence continues at coordinate 9,500,166 of JARCGZ010000011.1, forward strand.
CCTTTCTTTGGTTGCTTGGATCAACATGATAAAGGAAAATATATCGAGACACTTGATGAGAACTCAATGGGATTTCTACGTACCAACACATGAACCACAGTCACCAGCACCGGGAGAACCAAGTGGGCTATCAAAATGCCCATTGACTAGAAGGGATGGATCAGTGTCTTGTGAATCTACGGATGATATCCTGCCATTAGATCAAAATTCAGCTTAAAGTGATATCTCCTGATACGCAAGCATGATTGGATATCGGAAGCTTGGCCTCTCATTGCTCCATCAACTATTGCATTATTAGCTTTGGAAGAGGCCTCTCGAGAAAGATAAGGCATAAACCAGTTTGTCACCTCGACACAATTACAAGATATCTTTTCAGGGCTATTAAACATGAAAATCATCTCCGTCCATGGATTTTCCATACAAAAGCCAACCTCGGAAGCAAAACTAGAAAAAGCAAACCACGAGTTCTTATTTTTCACATGACCTTTCAGATCTTTCACGTAATTTATAAAGAAAGGGATGAAGGAGCATTCATACAAGGAGCTCCATGCTTCAGATCTTTCATGAAATTTATAAAGAGAGGGACAAAGGAGCCTTCATGCAAGGAGCTCCATGCATCACTAAATTTGGTGATTTAATCTTGAAATTTGGAAGGGGGAGGGGGAGAAGCGACAATCTTACAGTCATATTTCAGACATTGTCATGGGAAAGTTACCTGGCAACAACATTTGTGTGATTTCTGTACCCAAACGAAATGCTGTGGCCCAAAAACATCATGTTGAATGATCCGGCAACAGTTGACTCCTCAACCTCGACTCTGTACAAGTTTCTTAGAATACTTTGGCGGAAGTAGAAAGTTTGTAGAATTTAACAACTTCCAAGATCATGAATGGAAAATCTAACACCTTCAAAAAGAGGAACTCCAGAAAAGAAATTGCAAATTCAATCAGATTTCAAGATATAGATGGAACACATTACTTTAACTTAGGCCCCGCTCGCTTCTTAAACGTCTCCAACTGCGATTTGATATATCGAGCAGCTTCTCTTAATCCAGGAGTTCCTTCCTATCAGCACCAGATTGAAACGCTGCATTAAGCTAAACACAAACCGAAAATACAAGGATTACGCTATTCCACGGCAACTTCTGCTTTCTCTTACTCAACCGAGCATGAATTTCCGACTGGTGGACATTTTTTGTCCGAACTAACCAAATGCCGACTCCTCTGTTAGTCATGCTCTATTTCACCTACCCGAAATCTAATTAACTCAGCAGACAAATTCTAGTTCCAGATATTATCGCATGAAAACACATTCAAAGTTAAAACTAAACAGCCGCACCAAGAGAAGAGCATCGAAGTACGACTAGCTGACTCACCTGGCGGCCGCCGATGTCCTGCGCCAGCACGCGGACGTGCTCGACGGCTCGAGCCTCGGAGAACCGATCGGGAGGCGCGTCGACCCCGAGCGGGTCGACGAACTTCATTTGGACCCTGTGGTACACGAGGATCGACATGAGGCCGTACATGACCGCCAGAGAGAAGAGCAGCTTGAAGCCCGAAGCGTCTCGGGAACTCCAAAACCTCAACGCCATGTTTTCTTCTCTGGCTTCGCCTCCTCAGCACTTCGGAGCAGGTTCTCTCTTCGCGAGAGGCGCGATCGGCGGCGCGTGCTTGCGTTCGGTGTGTGCTCGGCTCGCGTCTTAGATTGAACGTTCGTATTCTACTGGAGGATCAATGGCTTTCTCGGGAAGTAACGAAAAGAGTTGAAAGTTCGAAACAAAAGAGCAGAGACAGTGGGGTCGGTCGAGGTTTCTGGTAATATATGCCACGTGACGTCCTCCCGCATCTACTCTGTGTCATTTTTATTTTTGTTCAAGTAAAATAATATTTCGACAAAAAAAAAAGTAAAATTATATTATATCCAAAAAAGTAAATTATATTTAGGTTCCATTAATAAAATGAAAAAAGAATAATTTTACAAATATTTTTTTTAAATAATCACTTACATTGCTTGATATAATTAATCAATAACAAATATTTTCATTTTCGACAACGAGTTATATCTCAATATTTTCATGGCTAATAAAATTATTTTAATCTCATTCACATTTTAAGTGACATAAGATATCATTTCTAGAAAAATATTTTTCAAATAATTTATTTCACGAAATAAACGGAACCTTAAAAATTGATTGATGACTGATTAAGAATTTAATTTGGATATTAGCACGCAATGCACGTGTGAAACTTACCAATAATTTTATTGAAGTAAAGTAAATGGAAAAAAATTATTGAAGTTAGTAGCGATATAACAAAAAATAGTTGTATTTGAAACTTTGGGAGAAGAAGTAGAGGTTTTCGTATAACCAGAAAAAGAAAATTATGTCATCTGAACTCGTAGTATATCAACACAAAAATAGAGCATAGTGTGATTTGAGGGAAATATTAAAATTTTGATTAGCTTTTGCTAGCAAAATGCATTACGTATTTTTTATATTTTAATTGCGATAATGAACGCGAGATAGTCGATGCGATATAGAGGGATTTTGAGTAGCTTTTGAAATTTATGGAAGGCTATCGTGACAAAACAGTTGGTAGAATGATTTAAGAGGTAATGGCTATTCTATAAGTAGATTTTGTTTGTTTCAATTTTGATTTTTGTTAGGTTGTGGTTGTGCTAAAAGGCTAAAACAGAGATACACATTTTTATCCCTTATATGTAGCATTAATTTACTAAGGTCAAAATCGGAACAGAAAAGTTCCTCCACTTAAAACTTAGAACCTTTTTTTTTTCTCTTGATAGTTGATAGTACTATAGATTACATAGCTAGTATAACAAATTCTGCTGAGAGTAAACTTGAAAATCACACCTACCATTATGTAGATAGAGCCTTGCCTTATTTGATATACGTGAACAGAATGGCTTGCATGTACCCACGTTTCAATCAAGCTTTACGAGAAGATTTGTTCCTAGCTCGAGGTACCGAAGACTGTTTAAACCCCCCGAGCATGGCATGTCATCCTCCTCGCGATTATCAGAAACAAGTTTACATGGCGTTGCGATCCTTAGATGGATCAAATATGTAAAAAATTGCGATTTAACATCTTCACGAATATAAGTCTTTAATGGACCTTGTGTGTATGTAATATCCTCATGCATAATGATTCAAAACAATTTTCACCCTAATATAAGTTTTTAATGAACGAAAAGAAATTCAATCGTTCACGAAAATATTTAAATATAATTTTTGTCGATAAGAAAATATTTTTTATTAACTAATTCTTTTGCGTTGCGAGCAATTATTTTTTAATACTTATTTTTGCTAAATAAAAATAAACTTAATATTTTTTTGTGTTTGTTGGCTGACGATTATGGCTCAGAGTTTTTGGGCCAATCGCCGCGCTAATTCTGCCCCCCTACTTCTCCCCGAGGGGAATAAGAACCAAATTCTAACAAATCCGCCCGAAGACAAGTAAATGAACAACACGGTATTGCTAATGGCCCACTTCCAGACACTACTAAAAGAAAAGGGAAAGAAAAAGTTTAGGGGATACAATTTTTGTTTCCTCTAGAAACTTTTGAATTATAATCTCAAGATCTTCGACCCGACGTCTCGATATTCAATAAACATTCGATGATTTGATGAGATAAATGTGTGACTTTCATTTAGAGGAAAATTTCGAATGATGGTCGGACCGTACATTCAAAAGAGAGTTTAGAGTGGATCTTATCTTTTGAAGTGACTAATTTAGTTTCGTTCAAGCTCGCCGGTCAGCTTGTGCATACAACTTGCGTGCTTATTCCAGAGGCTAGAGCATGGGAAATTTTGTCCGGAATTTTTTGCTTTGACTTGATATGAAGAATCTATATTAAAGCTAATTCTGAGAGAGAGAGAGAGAGAGAATGGGGAAAACTCTGTCCACCTCGACAGATCGCGAATAAAAATTTCTTACATATTTCGTGTTTGGAGAGAAATAAAAATGGAAATTTGGATTCCACGTTGAATAAAATTCCTCAGAACATGTAAAATTGGATTACCTAAATATGATTCAACTTCTATTTGTTTGTAAGGGATTATTAGTGTACCGTAAATCCTGGAACTCGGCACGAAAGTGAAATTGAGCTTAAAACCTTGAGAAAATGTAATCAAGTCATAAAACTTGTCAAATTGGTGCAATCAAGTCATTTCGTTAACTTATTTCAATTTGGCATACAAAATGCTCATACGACTCTTCTTATACTTTCTTAAGACACATGACCTTTTTTTTACGTGCTAATAGAAAATGTTGACGTGATTGGATTTTCGCGATAAATTTTAAAATCTCTAATGCACTCATCCCTTTTATTACCACAAAAATCAAAACTCAAGGCCACCACCAAATAATATTTTTCAAAGTCCAGCAGATCTAAAAAACAGCTCTCTTCTCTATGAAGAGTTTCCTCCCCTACCCACGATGGTAGTTTTTCCCCCAAATCACAGTTCAATCAAAAAACCCTAATCTTCCTACACCCCTACAGTTCACAAATCAGTATTCTCACAAATCCACTCTCCCTAAACCCTAAAATCACAATGGCCAAATCCTGCAGAAAGGGTTTTCGCTAAAACCCTTTCCAAACCCTAAACCTGAGCCCCCTTCAATCCATCATAGTTGGCGGTTGGACTTCTGTTCTGCGGCTGTTTTTGCAAGAGAGTGATTTGCAGTTGGCGTTTGAGGAGCTGGGTAGCGCTATCCCCCTACCCAAGCTGGTGTCCAAAGCTGCTGGTTGGCACTGCATCTATCCCTGCTGAGGATCGCAAGCTCGATGGGGTGATGCCAGATGCTTAGAATCTGCTCGCGAAGGGACACCATGTAGTAAGAGGAACCTGCACTGCAGTTTAGAATTATCAGTCAAAGCGAGGCTTAGAGGTAAGTAACTAGTCAGAGATTTTCTTGGTGTAGTTGAGAAGAAATGGAAAAGATGAGCAGGGAGGAAGAAAATGAAATTCGCTTGGCTGCTCTCTGTAGAAGCCTAGGTGAAATGTGGTCGAAAAGTGACGAGGTTGTGGCAAAAAAGGAGGTCCCAGAGGACAGAGTCAAAGAATGTAATCTTGTGCTGTATGGAAAACTTCAATCCAAACCTAGTGTTAACTTCCAGGCTTTTTTGTCCACAATGAAAAAGGCGTGGAAAGTGGAAAATGCAGAATGTGCTGTGCTAGAACAGGGGTTTTTCTCGTTTAAATTTGAGTCAGAGACTGAGAAGAAGAGAGTATTGGAGGAAGGGCCATGGTGCTTTTCAAGGGACTTGCTTATACTCCAACAATGTGAGCCGGACAACCCCGATCATTGCTACGAATTCACCCACTGTCCATTTTGGATTCAGTTTATAGGATTGCCGAGGGGAAGAGTGATTGACGAGATCATTAACGAAATGGCTGCTAAGATTGGAGAGGTAGTGGAGGTGAAAATTGAGACTAAAGGCAAAAACCCAAGGAGAACTAGGAAGGCTAGGGTGATACTAGACTTGGCTTCCCCACTAAAATCTGGAACTATCTTGAATTTGGGGCATAAGAAGCTATGGATTGACTTTCGTTATGAGAGACTACCTCGGTTTTGCTTCTCGTGAGGTCGCATAGGGCATTACACTACCGATTGCGAGGTGATACTGTATAAGGAGGCTGACTTTGAGAAAAAAAAACCAGGGAGTAAATTCGGTAGATAGTTGAGAGTTGAAGCTAGAAGTCCCAATCCATTTTGGGAACTATTTTACGGTAAAGAAATACCAGAGCTCGACGATGAGGAGATGATCCCATAGACCCCATGACTGTGATTAACAGGGAGTCTGATGAAGTAGAGGCTGAATGGGGAAAGGGAGATAATAGGCAGATTGTGATGGTACAAAACCTAGGGAAAGGGGGTCGTCTAGCCTCCAATATTGTCAGGAAACTCAAGCTGAAGCTGTTGGTCAAACCAAAATGGAGAGGCCTCCTATTAGGCCTAGGAAAGATAAGATGGTGGCTAAAATCCCAACACAGAAGAGGCTGAAAAGGTACAGCCCCTATGAGCTACTAGATTCACAAGGTAGAGTTGAGAATGTTGAGGCACTACTTAATACACCTATCACTTTGGTGGAAGGAATAAACGAATGGGCTCTGGTGGCTAGCCCTAATAAGCCACCGGGGATTATATGAAGATTATGAGCTGGAATTGTCAGGGGCTGGATACCCCCCTGATGGTCTAGCATTTGCGAGCCATTGTGGCTCAAGAGCGACCCGATCTTGTCTTCCTCATGGAGACAAAGAATAAAGAAGAGGTAGTGCAGAAATTAAAAAAAGGTTACACCTTCAGCACTCGATGGTGGTAAACCCAGTCGGCATAGCGAGAGGATTAGATGTTTTATGGGATGAAGAGGGGGCAGTGACTGTGGAAAATAGCTCAAAAGAATTTATAGACTTATTATGCAGGGACAAGACGAGTGGGGTGCTTATGAGAGTAACTTTTTTACATGCACCCACTGATTTCCAGAAAAGAAATAGCTTATGGCAGCAATTTCAGCAAATAAGCTTAGTTAACAGATTGCCTTGGGTCTGTTTGGGGGATTTCAATGAAATATTATACCATTGGGAGAAAATGGGAAGAAGAGGGGCGAACCACTCTCATCTAGTGGCTTTCCAAGAGTTTATTAATAGCTGTTCATTGATGGATTTGGAGAGTAAGGGCTGCACGTTCACTTGGTCAAACAATAGGGAAGGGGAAGCTTTGGTGAATGAGAGGCTGAACAGAGCCTTGTGCAATATTGAATGGAAAGTGGAATTTCCTAATACGGAAGCATATGCTTTGCCGGCCATTGGCTCGGATCATAGCCCTATTATCCTTTCACTTTACCTCCCTTTTAAAAGAAGGAAAAGAGAGTTCAAATTTGAAGCTTTTGTAGCGACCTAAAATTAGGAAATTCCAGGTTAATGGATTACTAGATTAATTAAATGAATTAACTAACCTAGTCCGAGCTCTCCCAAGCTCTACCAATTCGCAACTTAGGTTTATGTTCAAATGATTTAAATTTTGGAGCCGCTACTAATCTTTTTTTTTTTGTAGGTAGATTAGACACCTAAATAAAGTATCGGGAGAATACCTTATTTTCTGCAAACCAGAGATTTAAGTTCGAGGACCTGATTATGTTAATTTTTCAATTAACACCCTTTCGGTACCATTCTTGTGAAGATTTCTTGAACGGGCAAATTCAATGGATTCGATTTATAAAGCAAGGTGCAATTATGTTTTTTTTTTTTTTGGTTTTCTTGATTCAATGCATGCAATGCAAATGCAACTACATTAATGCAATTATGACATGAAACTATATGACAAAGGCATAACCATGCATGCTGACTTAAAAAAAAATCAGGTTTTTGATGCATATAAATATGAATTATATCCTAGATGACATGCAAGATGAGAACTAACCTATATGACATGAAAAAAATGAATGCATGATAGCTCGTGAAAAAATCGAATTTTAATGAAAAGTAAATATGAATTCTAACCTAAATGTCATAAAAAAAATGCATGATAAAAATTAATGTTTGATGCAAAGGCAAATATGAGCTCGAATTGTACTATATGCAATGTGGACTATATTAATGACATGAAAATGCATGACAATTAAACTATATGATATACAAAAACCACAACGGACTATGCTAAAACAAAAAAACGCATGAATGACATGAGACAATGCAAATATCTACGCTAAATGAAATGCACATGAATGGCTTGATCTTTAGTGAATTTTCAGCACTTTTGAACAAAGGTTGGTCCGACACTTAATTAAGATTGATTCCTCAAATTTTAATTTTAATTAAGTGTCACCTTGTAATTTTCGAAAAAATGCTCTTAAGACCAAGATGTAATGATTTTTTTTTTGTATTTTTTTATGTTATTTATGAAAAGAGTGAATCAAATACTAACATAATGAACCTTTGAGCATAGTACACCTTAATATCCGAAATTTTTCCGATGAATTCGCTTCGTACCCAAAGTTTAGGGTCGGAAGGGAATTTATTCACGTCGTATCCCGGGGTTGGGGTCAGATGGTGAATTTAAATATTATGAAATTGGTCGGTTTGGTCCCAAAGTTATGGGATGAGACGGACAATTTCATTGTGCGGATGACGTCGTACTTCGAGGGTGAAGTCGGATGGTCATGCACAAATTCCGAGGGACAAAGGCACAAGGAAGCATGTATTATACTCAAGGTAGATTATAAAAATATTTGACTTTAGACTATAGTATATAAAATGCATGAGATTTTCGGCCAAACTAGGGGTATTGCCGAATTTTAAAGGGCATATGGCCCTATCCACAAAGGATATTCACATCTTTTAATTCAGGAAAGTTATCTCTTGAGATTTGAAAGAATTTTTAGATAATCCCCCGAATTTTAAAGATATGTTCAGAATTCCCAATTAAGACAAAGATCTTAATCGATATGCCCAAGATTTCCAGAACGATTTCAAATTTGGATTTCAAGACAATCTAAATATTTCAAAAAATATGGCAATCATTTAGGATAATGGTCAGGGATTCAGATTATATCAAATTTAAGCTGCAAGACAAATCAAATATCCAAAATTATGCCATATGTTTGAGATATGCAATCTTACTCCAAATTTCAGCAATCCAAATTAGGCAACTAAATCCTTGCAAATATGCTCAAAGTGATCTGAAAATATGCACAATATTTGTAAAATGATTTATTTCAAATTTTGAAGATTTAGATTAGGCAATCGTCATCCATCAATATTGGAAAATCCAAAAAAAAAAAATACGTGCAATATTCTCAATATAGCTCCAGATTTTAGAATTTGCTTAATCACTTCATCCATTTAACAATTAATTCAAGTAAATAATCTTCATAATATTAAAATACTAGGAAGTTACCTGATTAGAATTTTCGAAGCAAACTTGATCACCAAGCGATTTTAATCGAACCGGATGGTGAGGGACTCGTGTGCGCGCCTAGGGGGTTCGGCACAATCAATTCGCAGCAGCTAATTTTGAACTTCAGTCGGCACAAAAATGACAAAGAATTCGCACCGAAAAGTGTAGTAATCAAGCTCAAACAACGAACCAAAAACCTGCACTTAATAGTCAATAAAAAAACGAGCCAAATAGCTACGTTTTAGACATTGAATAGCAGATTTTTAATCCCCGAGCAATAGATGATTCGGTGAGCAGAAAAATAACCGATGGGGTCCCGAACAGGAGTAAAACGGCACCAACCAGCAGCAAGGGCAGGTACCCAACAGTAGCCAAACCGTGTCCGAACAATGATAGAATTGGGGTCGAACAGCAGCAGAAATTTGGCACCAAATAGGGACCAAAATAGGGCTAGTCAACAGTAGAAGCAACACAAAAAAAAAAACTAAAGATAGCCCCCAAGCAGCAGTGAATTCGGATAAAACAGAAGAGCCAAGGCAAGACCACCGAACAACAGATGTAGCACCACCCCAGGGCAGAAAAAGAATCACCGAACAGTAAAAAAACAAAAGCACCGAAGGCAGAGGTACCAAACCGAACAATGGAAGCAGAAACTTGGTCAATTGGAGGTAGAAAAAGCCAAGGCAATCACCGGGATGGACCTCTGTTAAGCACTCCAGCCGAGAACTCCACCCCAACCAAGAACTCTTCTCCTTTTTCCTCAAAACTCACGTATGTATCTCAAATCTTTCTGAGCAATTTTTTTTTTTGACCTCCCTCTCATGAAGCTCAAGAATCCTTATATAGTGGTAATTAGGTTTGATTAGGGTTTTCTTAAAAGGCTTAATCTTTATGGGCTAATTATCAATCAAGCTCAAAGCCTTTTAGTTTTAATGGACCAAACCTAATTAATTAAATGTAGGACTCCCATTTTCTTTTGAGAATTTCGGCCATAATTTGTCTACCTAAGCCTGTCTGAATTTTACCTGATGGGTTTTGGTCCACCGCCGGTCTGATTAAATGCAGATGTAAATGCATGCTAAAATTTAAATAATCTAAATGCAAAGTATGCAAAAATGATTCAATTATTTTTGTAGGGACTAAGGTTAGTCTCTGATTTTATGCATAAATAAATGACTGTAAATGTTAGTCAAAATTTAGGTGTCAACAGCTGCCCCTCTTTGAGTGGAGGCTCGCAGAGGTTTCGCTCAAAGACAAAATTGAACCATAAATTTTGACATTGCAAATGATGAGTGATTTTGTGGGAGTCTTAACCCCATTTTTTATGCAAATGAAGCGATGCATGATATGCAAAAAAGAAAAGAAAAAAGAAACATATGTCAAGGCTTCTCACTTCCTGCGGAGCGGTAAAAGAGTCTCACATACGAATCGCATACAAAAGCGCCCAGGTTGGAAATGCTTTGTAATGCTGAGATAAGTTTAAAATTCAATGTTTGTCTCTCAGGAAGTGGCCCTCGTGCACTATCAACCGTGAGTCGGTAATTTGTCTCCTAGGAAGTCACCAGGTAGGTTGTCTCTTAGGAAGTCACCCTCGTGGACTTCGACTATGAGTCGGTAGGTTGTCTCGTAGGAAGTCGCCCTCGTGGACTTCGACTATGAGTCGGTAGGTTGTCTCTTAGGAAGTCGCCCTCGTGGACTTCGACTATGAGTCAGTAAGCTGGGAAGTCACCCTCGTGGACTTCAACCATGGGTTGGTAAGTTGGCTCTTGGGAAATCGCCCTCATGGACTTCAACCATGAGTCGGTAAGTTGGGAAGTCACCCTCATGGACTTCAACCATGGGTTGGCAAGTTGGCTCTTGGGAAGTCACCCTCGTGGACGTCAACCAGGGATAGACAAGTTAGCTATTGGGAAATCGCCCTCGTGGACTTCAACCAAGTATTGTGCCACCATGCCCAATTCAAATGTCAGGATTGTCATGCCCAATTCAAGTGTCGAGCAATAACCAAGAAACATACCTAATTCAAGTGTTAGGCAATGTATGAAGTTTGTTACACCTGATTTTAGTGTCAGGTAATAACTGGAAAAACATACCTGATTCAAGTGTCAGGATTGGAAGTTCCTGTTACATCTAATTCAAGTGTCAGATAGTAACAAGGGAATGCACCTAACTCAGGTATCGATGAAGGGAAAAAGACATACCTGGTTCAAGTGTCAGGTAGGCTTCAAAAGAATTTTTGCTTTCAATGGCTGGGCTGACTGCATTGGACCTGTCTGAGGATTTTGCAAACTTCCTTGTGGGTCCTTGCTAATAGGGTCTTGTTCATTAAATAATTCTTGGATGAATCTTGAGACCTCGGAAGGTAACTCGAACATCGGGGATGCATTACCTATCAAAGAATGTCAGAGGTAACATATATACCGAAATTCATCATAGGGTTCATGCAAAACTACTCTGCTGAACTTGCATTTCCAATTCTCTTTGGTTCTTGTCAAGCATGATTAGAAACAAAATGTGTATTTTGCTCACATGCTATAATGACCCATAATGCGGTTTATGCATAACTATTCTATCAAGTTTGCATAACCAATTCTGTTCAAGGAGTTTATACATTGTGAATACCTCAAATGTGCTCTGAATAGGGGACTTCAGTCCGAAAGGGCTTTCACTCACTCTCTAGAAAAGCTGTGTATCCTGACTGCGGGATTTGAAAATCGCTCAACCTTACCATCATCACATTCGGCAAGGATTCAAGTAATCTCGCAATTGGTACGACCGAGCCAATGTGGAGGTCTTAATTAGGACCGTAATAAGGGTTAGGTCAAAGTTTTACAAAGGGGACTCCCTGTCGAGTCAAGGCTTTTGAAATGAAGATCTTCATCATCTGCTTCGGGTTTACAAGTCAAGAACCCTGCAAAAAATGAAAAAGAAATAATCTTGCTCGAACTTCTTCGAGCGATGCTTAAAATCATTCAACTCTAGTTAACTCAAGTGCCCCAATCAGAAGAGACTTTCAAGGGTTGTAACGTAGGTTAGGATTAGGGACTGAGAAACGAAAAGGCTCGTTTTGGCTCAAAAAATGTGTGAGAAGGGGCTTAATGTTGGTGATCATTGTTGCCTTGTCACTGATCTCGACCTCCTGGATCTATCTTCAAAGGATATCATCGTTGCTGAGGGATGATAGTCTTCTGCTGAGGATTACACCGACTTTTCGAGGAATTTTCTTTACAACCAAACCCCATTGGAGATTTACAAGAGACACAATATACAAACACATTGAAATTTACAAACATACAAAAATATACATGTGAAAAATCAGAAGTACTTTACTAATGAACAAGAATTTGAATGGGCATTGGCCTTGTTTTTGGTAGGCACTTTGCGTTTTTTTATGCCGGGATTTTCTGTGGGATCAGCCTTTGCTTTTCTTACTCCCGACTCCCATTTTCTCTCTCTCTCTCTCTCTCTCTCTCTCTCTCTCTCTCTCTCTCTCTCGAGAGCGGGTCCCTTTTTTAGACTGAATTTGCTTTCTTTTTACAATCCCATGATTGTGAATTAGGAATTACGACAAAAATGAACATTCACAAAGAAAAATTATGCCAAAAAATACATGAAAAATCTAAAATACTAGAAATGAGTTCACTCAGGAGTTTTCTGTTGATATGATCCTCTTCAATCTTGCTTCTTAGGGATGGCACCATCTTTGCCTTGAAATTGAGCAATGATCACCAATAAGGGTTTAAGAAGCAAATTTGTAGGCTAAAGTGGGCTACGCAAAGGATAAAGTGTATAGGATAGAGAAATGAATGCTTTTCGTTATCCTAAGGCACTTGAATTAAAGTTCAAATTTAAATGCAAAGGAACACCCGAAGATTAACGTTAGTCCGAGCAAGAAAATTTCCAACCATTTACCTCGTACTGCTGCTGGAATTACCTCAACTAGACCCCGATGTGGGGTGGTTCTTGACAAGGGTGAGAAAATGAAACCGCCGCTCAAAGGGGTTTAGCAAGGATAACCTGTAGTGTTTGTGATGGAGAAACGAATGCCTCATTCACTTCGGCTATCGTACCTTTCGCGAGAAAACCCTTTACCTTGGGGAATGCGGAATATTACCACTCAGCTCACTTGGGAAAATGTACCTGGGATGTGTTTGGGAAAGGCTTGCCTTTCATCATCCTGTCGTGCCCCATTCTGCACATTCGATGCATTTTATGCAGTTTATACTGCCCTCTTGGAGTTGGTAAATTAACATAAAGAATAATCATACATAAACAATGCAATATGTGAGCATTCTCTAAGCTTGCAAATGTAACAATTTCAAATGGCAAGTCATATTTCATGAAAATCTTATGCATTTGGTCAAGAAAAGACTATGCAAGCATGTAAGAAAATTCTTGGGAATGAGGGAATTTAGATTGCCCCCTGAACAAGTAAGTGGAATAGACAAGTTTGGGAGGTAATCCTCGAGCTGAGGAATGGATCATCCCTGATTTTGCCCCTGCACAAGGAAAAGGACGCTTGAATGAGTCGAGTGACAACTCGAGATGTTTTAGTTGCCCATGTTCAAGAAAAAATGTTCATGAGAAATGCGTCGAATGAAGATTCGACAAGTTTGGTTATTCCATGGCAACGACTATCATGTCGGTCATATGCTCCTGCAGAAAGAAAACTAGAGTGTCTCCTTCAAAACTGAATAAGTTAGAGAAGATGTACTCCCTTTTTCAAATCAGGGTTCACTGCGAGTTTGCCCCATTTTCAACAGAATGGATTATGTCAAGCGTCTCTGACTTTGTGAGGGACTAGAATTGCCCCCAGATATGACCGTTGGAACTTCGGTGTCAAGCTTTGGCAAACGACTTGTTTCCTCACTTGATCCTACATAGGAAAAATGTGCATGAATATGGTCTAAAAAGGTGAAGTGAGCGAAAATTTAGGAAGCTCCGATTGTTGATTTGCTTCGATGGTAGCAATCAAAGACATGTCCCCTAGCTTGGTACCTGTGAAAAGGAAAATAGAAGGTCATTTTCAGAAATGATTAGGCCTGGCAAGAGATACTCCCTCTTGAGATCAGGCAGCTTTGTTTTGCCCCATTTTCCGTCGACGGATGCGACGTGGTCAAAGGATCATTTGAGGGCGAAGCATGGATCTTCTTTGGCTAGACGATGGCCTGATGTACGAGTTGGTGCCTGCCCCTAGAACTTCTAGTGGATAAGTTAGTAAGACAATCGGGGCTAAATCATATGCAAAATTTTTGTTTCATTTCATGAGATTTTTGAAAATCACATTTTGATTTTGAAATTCATTTTCTTCCAAAGACTCAAGAAACGAAAAAGCAATAATTGAGCCGAGCCCTCAGGATTCTCCATGGATGATATGATTTTCCAATTGGTTGGATATCATCACCGGGCCAGTTTGGAGTACCCATTTTGCCATCAAAACAATTTTAATAAAAAAAATGTGCAATTTTATTGATTAAATCAATCGATTACACTAAATGAATGAGAAAATGTAAACAATTCCCCAAGGTGGGGAATTTGACTCTAACAATCCTAGGAATTGAAAATGCAACTTTTAGACCCAAAAAAAAAAAAATATGGACTGTGCAAGAAATTGATGGTCCATTCATTCAGGCTTGTGTCCACCTCCTTTGAGGGTTCTCCAGTGATCGGCGAGTTTCGTTCTGGATCGAGTACTGATGGGTGATGTTCGAGGATCCACAATTACTTACAAAAGATAGGGAGCAAATGAGTAGAGACACGAAGGAACGGTCGGTCCACAACGTGTGCTTAGACTCTTTCCATTTGTGTATCACGTGGGCAAAGTGAAGGTGTAAACATGACACCAATGCTCCATTTCAGAAAATTTCCAGTTTCATCCACTTTTAGAAAAAAATTCATATTAATTCGCAGGATGATCTAAATAGCGCCAGAATTTATGAACACATATTCAAGACGATGACGGACAACTTTTGTGTTTTGAGCTCAGGCAAAGGATGCACGGATCGATACAGTTTAATACTTCTTTCCGAAAATTTTGTCCAGAAAACTGATTCGTCCGGTTTTTATTTTGAGGGTAAATGGACCATCAAAAATTCGAATTGATGCCCAAAAATTTTCAGCTCATTATTTCAAATCCCATCATACCACTTTCATGTTTTAACTTCTTACAAAATAGTTCATTTACTAGTGGCAAATGGTGAAGCGAGACTGAGTCAGAAGATTCCCGAAATTCCAGACTGCTTTGTTTCCACCATAAATTCCATAATAAATGGAAAAAATTCTAGATTGATCTCGAAATTTTACACATGATAGGTTAAGACTTCCCGAACGTTTTTTGTTCAATGGCCGGAGCTCAGAATTGATCCGAAGGTACTTGAAAAATTCGCATAAAGCAGTATTGCCCATTAGAAACAGCTTCAGAATAATGATTCAACCATGAAACTCGAGACTAAAACATTTCATCCTTACATGAGCTGAAGTTTTAATAAGAGGAAACAATGACTCAAAGATAACATAATGAAATGCAAGCCTAAACATAATCAAATGACTCGACGACAAAAATCCTAATGCCATGGACCGACCTAAAATAACAAGGCAAAATGAGTAAATTGCATGACAAGGTTGAGAAAGTTACCCATGAGAAACTACAATCACAACCACATGCGCATGAATGCAGATTTTTTATTATTGGTCTTTTCAAAGTGAAATTTCAAAAACGAACCGTACTAATGGGGCTTGGTCGGGTCTGGTTTCCAGAATTCTGGCGATGGTCGTGATTCTGCCCATGCCATTAGGGTCTGGCCAGGAGAGAGATCTCCAACACGAAGGAAAGCTCGGGATCGAGGACGGGATCGACCGTACCTCCAGGGTGAGGTTGGGTGGATTCCCGCGCGATACCATCCTATTTACTATCGACCCGGCCCCGGTCGCAGTGAATGATTTTTTTGTATTTTTTATGTTATTTATGAAAAAAGTGAATCAAATACTAACATAATGAACCTTTGAGCATAGTACACCTTAATATCCAAAATTTTTCCAATGAATTCGCTTCGTACCCAAAGTTTAGGGTCGGAAGTGAATTTATTCACATCGTACCCCAGGGGTGGGGTCGGATGGTGAATTTGAATATTATGAAATCGGTCGGTCTTGTCCCAAAGTTATGGGATGAGACGGACAATTTCATTGTGCGGATGACGTAGTACTTCGAGGGTGAAGTCGGATGGTCATGCACAAATTTCGAAGGTCAAAGGCACAAGGGAGCATGTACTATACTCAAGGTAGATTATAAATATATTTGACTTTAGACTATAATATATAAAATGCATGAGATTTTCTGCCAAACTAGGGGTATTGCCAAATTTTAAAGGGCATATGGCCCTATCCGCAAAGGATATTCACATCTTTTAATTCAGGAAAGTTATCTCTTGAGATTTGAAAGAATTTTTAGATAATCCCCCGAATTTTAAAGATATGTTCAGAATTCCCAATTAAGACAAAGATCTTAACCGATATGCCCAAGATTTCCAGAACGATTTCAAATTTGGATTTCAAAACAATCTAAATATTTCAAAAAAATGGCAATCATTTAGGATAATGGTCAGGGATTCAGATTATATCAAATTTAAGCTGCAAGACAAATCAAATATCCAAAATTATGCCATATGTTTGAGATATGCAATCTTGCTCCAAATTTCAGCAATCCAAATTAGGCAACTAAATCCTTGTAGATATGCTCAAAGTGATCTGAAAATATGCACAATATTTGCAAAATGATTTATTTCAAATTTTGAAGATTTAGATTAGGCAATCGTCATCCATCAATATTGGAAAATCCAAAAAAAAAAAAATACGTGCAATATTCTCAATATAGCTCCAGATTTTAGAATTTGCTTAATTACTTCATCCTTTTAACAATTAATTCAAATAAATAATCTTTAGAATATTAAAAGACTAGGAAATTACCTGATTAGAATTTTCGAAGCAAACTTGATCACCAAGCGATTTTAATCGAACCGGATGGTGAGGGACTCGTGTGCGCGCCTAGGGGGTTCGGCACAATCAATTCGCAACAGCTAATTTCAAACTTTAGTCGGCACAAAAACGACAAAGAATTCGCACTGAAAAGTGTAGTAATCAAGCCCAAACAACGAACCAAAAACCTGCACTTAATAGTCAATAAAAAAACGAGCCAAATAGCTACGTTTTAGACATTGAATAGCAGAGTTTTAATCCCCGAGCAACAGATGATTCAGTGAGCAGAACAATAACCGATGGGGTCCCGAACAGGAGTAAAACGGCACCAACCAGCAGCAAGGGCAGGTACCCAACAGTAGCCAAACCGTGTCCGAACAATGATAGAATTGGGGTCGAACAGCAGCAGAAATTTGGCACCAAACAGGGACCAAAACAGGGCTAGTCGACAGTAGAAGCAGCACAAAAAAAAACTAAAGATAGCCCCCAAGCAGCAGTGAATTCGGATAAAACAGAAGAGCCAAGGCAAGACCACCGAACAGCAGATGTAGCACCACCCCAGGGCAGAAAAAGAATCACCGAACAGTAAAAAAACAAAAGCACCGAAGGCAGAGGTACCAAACCGAACAATGGAAGCAGAAACTTGGTCAATTGGAGGTAGAAAAAGCCAAGGCAATCACCGGGATGGACCTTATTTAAGCACTGCAGCCGAGAACTCCACTCCAACTAAGAACTCTTCTCCTTTTTCCTCAAAAATCACGTATGTCTCTCAAATTTTTCTGAGCAATTTTTCTTTTGAACCTCCCTCTTGTGAAGCTCAAGAATCCTTATATAGTGGTAATTAGGTTTGATTAGGGTTTTCTTAAAAGGCTTAATCTTTTTGGGCTAATTATCAATCAAGCTCAAAGCCTTTTAGTTTTAATGGACCAAACCTAATTAATTAAACATAGGACTCCCATTTTCGTTTGAGAATTTCGGCCATAATTTGTCTACCTAAGTCTGTCCGAATTCTACCTGATGGGTTTTGGTCCACCGCCGGTCTGATTAAATGCAGATGTAAATGCATGCTAAAATTTAAATAATCTAAATGCAAAGTATGCAAAAATGATTCAATTATTTTTGTAGGGACTAAGGTTAGTCCCTGATTTTTATGCATAAATAAATGACTGAAAATGTTAGTCAAAATTTAGGTGTCAACAACTTTTTGGACAGAAGATGAAGAGTGCAAAGATGTGGTCGGAAGTGCATGGTGTGACCAGTAGCTAGTGGTTGAGGAGTTGCCAAAAAAGATAAGGAGAGCTACTTCAGCCCTCTAGAAATGGAGCAAGAAGAAGTTATCTAACTCGCGAAACCAAATCGACTCATTATCAAGGAAACTCACGGACATTAACAACGGGGTAAGCGGCCCTTCTAGTATAATTGAGCAAATTGGAAAGCTTTAAAGACGGGAGGAGCTCTACTGGAGTATGAGGTCTCGAGTTACTTGGCTTAGGGAAGGGGATAGAAACACGAAGTATTTCCATGCCACAACTATTCAAAGAATGCAAAGAAATAAGATCTCGTTATTAAAAACCGACGGCCAAACCTAGTGTAGAGAATAGAATTTGTTGAAGCAACATGTTGTGGATTACTATAGAACCTTATACAGCTCGGTCGGCGGAAGAAATTTCCACCCGGTACTCGACCAATGCCCTAAAATAGTCACTAGGGCAATGAATGAAGCTTTAACAGCCCCGGTATCTCTAGAGGAAGTCAGAAATGCAGTTTTCCAGTTGGGGCAGCAAAAGCACCAGGCCCAGATGGTCTAAATGGTCTATTTTACCGCAACCATTGGGGAGATATATATCATGATATTCTTAAGATGGTCAGGGACTTCTTTACATCAGGTTCTTTCTCTCTTGCACTTAATGAAACCCAAATTGTGCTCATACCAAAAGTCTCTAATCCAGAGGAAATTTCTCAGTTTAGGCCAATAAGTTTGTGTAACTTCAACTATAAGATCATCTCTAAAGTCATGGCCAGTCGTCTCCGTCCCTAGCTCCCGAACCTCATAGCAACGGAGCAATGTGCCTTTGTTAGTGGAAGATTGATACAAGACAAAATTCTAATTGTCCAGGAAGTTATCCATCAATTGAGGACGAGGGAGAAGAAGAGAAACTTCCAAGCCATCCTTAAGCTCGACATGCAAAAAGCTTATGATAGGGTGGAATGGGGCTATCTATGTGCGAGTATGACCAAGATGGGCTTCTATGAGAGATGGGTCAGTATGGTCAGACATTGTATGGCCTCCGTTTCCTTCAGTATAAAGTTTAAGGGAGAGCCTCAACCTTTCTTTCAGCCATCCAGAGGAATAAAACAAGGTGACCCACTATCCCCTTATCTATTTATCATATTAGCTAACACTTTGTCTAATCTACTGAGGAAGGCTATTGAGGATGGCACGTTAAAAGGAATCAAGCTGGGGGGTAGCTGCCCAACTCTTTCTCATTTATTATTTGCAGACGATGCAATTTTTTTCTTGGACGGTTCTATCAGAGAATGCCAATACTGCTACGTCTCGAGCCAGGCAATCAATCTTAACAAGTCAGGGGTATTTTTCAGCAAGGGATGTCCAGAGCCCCTTAAATCAAACATGACCAGCGAACTGCGGGTTCCCATTATTGAGAAAATAGGCAAGTACTTAGGCATCCCCTCAGATTGGGGTCAAACCAAGAAACGGATGTTCGCATGGATCTTAGCAAGGGTCAATATGAAGCTAGAGGGGTGGAAGGAAAATATATTATCAAAAGCGGGGAAGGAGATTCTGATTAAAACGGCGGTACAGGCCCTACCGCAATATGCGATGTCAATTTTCAAAATCCCGATATCAATTTACAAGGCCATTAAGTAGAAAATAGCGAATTTTTTGTGGAAACAGAACCCTTCAAAAGCGGGGATGCATTGGAAGAAGTGGAATGTGCTAAAATGCCGAAAGATAGATGGCGATTTGGGATTCAAAGACCTTATTTCTTTCAACAAGGCTATGCTAGGCAAACAAGCATAGAGGCTTGCTCACAATCCCTCGTTATTATGGAGCAAAGTTTTTAAAGGGATTTACTTCCAAAACTCAGAGGTATGGAATGCAAAGAAAGGGAATAGACCGTCATGGGGTTGGCAAAGCCTCCTTGTGGTAGAGATGCGATTAGCTCGGAGGTTCGTTAGGCGGTAGGAAATGGGCAGAATATTAAGATTCGGGAAGATAAATGGCTCTCCTCTGGAGTGTTAGGAGGCCCGGCTAACAGAGATGCTCCAAAAGTTGTAGCTGAACCAATTGACTTCGAAAATGAAAGGTGGAATGAGCAGTAACTGAGGAATCTGTTCCCGGAAACTATGGTCTAGGAAATCATGGCTACACCATTATGTCCTAACTCAGAGGGTGACAAACTAATCTGGGCAAGCAACAAACAGGGGAAGTATTTTGTAAGAAGTGGCTACTAGAAAATTTTCACAAAAACATAGCAACCCAACCAACCACAAGCTTCGGCATCATATTAGCCCCCCCGCAGTCTATGGTTGGCTATTTGGCAACTCCCTAACCCCCCCCCCCCCCCAAGATCAGAAACTTCATATGGTCTATATGCCACAATGCGATCCCAATGACAGAATATATGTTCAAGCGAAAAATGTTACCTGACCCGCTCTGCCCAATCTGTCGCGAAGCCCCCGAGACGGTGTACACACCCTACTTTTGTACAAATGGACAAAACAAATCTGGTCAAACTGGAGACTAAACCTGAAGATCACACCAACGAATATTCAGAGGCTCGATAAGTGGCTAAACTCAATCCTTACATAAAATCCAAACTCCCCGAAGCTTGAGCTGGTGGTAAACGTACAGTGGGTCATTTGGAAAGGCAGAAATGGGTTCATATTTGGGCGTCGCTACCCGAAACGAGACACAGTAATTAAAGAGACAGAGTCGATTAGAGCAACCTCAAGCCTTGGACTACAATGGAAGAATTAGAGGAATAAGAGAAGCAGAGAGGTACCTATTGACACATGATTTTTAATCATTTTATTTTTAAAAAATTAATTAAAAATAGAAAAAAAATTCATAAAATTGCAAAATCAACTTTGGAAGCCTCGGCCTAGCCTTAGGAACCAATTTTGAGCAAAAAATATTTTTCGTATTTTTGACATTTTTTAATATTTATTTTTATAAAATAGCCAAAAATTCGGAAAAAAAACCATCCTTGTCCGAAAAAATATGAAAAAATATTCAATATTTTTATTTTAATTCTCTCTCCACGTTGGACACTTTAAATCTCAAAAATTCAGTTTAGGTCACCATGTTCCTTCACAAACATAAACCCAAATCGAGCCAAAAAATTATCTCTTGCGTCCTTTTAATTTCAATTTTCACTTTTTCTACACTATGACATTGGTATCAGGTGCCTTGAATTGCAATTAGGTCCATTTCCTTGAGAATTTGTTCAATTTTGGCCAAAAGGACCTATTTGCACTTTTTATTTTCAATTTAGTCCCTGGTTTCACTAAAAATCAAATCAAATTTTCTCTATGGGTACCCATGAAAATCCAAACCCATCACCCTATAGTTTTTATCATTCTGAATCCATTGGTGGGTGTGGTTTGGTTCGGTTTCATTGTTTAGGCTTTGGATTATTGAAAATTCATTTCCTAGTCAAACTAGAAAATTGGGGTTTTTGCATCAAATCAAACCATTTAACCCCCAAAAACGCCTCTCTTTAATGGAAAACATGTTGTAGAACCCAATTTTAGCTTCAATTTTATGAAAATTGGTCATTTTGGGGCTTAATTTGGCAATATTTACGAAACCGGGTCGGCCGAGTCGGGCGGATCCGACCGGCCGAGTCGAGCGGATCCGACCCGCCGAACCGGTTACTGTTAATTGTCTTCCTCATAGACCTCCCCTGTGCACACCTGCTGAAATATGCCAAATTGAACGCCGATTCGAGCATGATTGATGACGATAATAATTAGGCTTTGTGGAAAACACTTTGTCGATTTCGATGGGACCACTTTCGCTCCTCGCCGTCGCCGAAGCTGCCGTGCCCAACCCTATTTTCGCCGCTACACGTGCACCCGAGCCGACCAGTGATTTGCAGCCAAATTCGCGACCCATTTGCGTAACCCACGCCACCCAACCTAGTTCCAGAATGTTCCCATCATCTTTTGGCGTCTTGTGGATGTGGCATTCGCATGGAATTGGTACGAAATGGACCAGCTGGCGCGCAGGCAAGAAAAAAATGACAAAGAATGCCGTTGCAAAGAAATAGGTGAGCTATCCATGGTCGTACACTAGGAGAGAGGGTGCGTACTAGAGCTGGACGAGGTCTATAAAATGAGAGGGAGGCTATGGAGGTGAGGGTTCCACGAATTTGAGCGAATTCGAGAGAGAAAGAGGCGTCCATGGCCGATCTTGAGAGGTTTTCGAGCTGACCACCAGTGAAATTTGAGAGAGAAAACCAAGAGAACGGGAGAGTTTCGAGTGACACTGAGCGCTCTTATACCTTCACCGACACTCCCACTACACACCGAGCCATCAACGACCTCCTATCGTTGCCTGAGTCACCGAAAAAGGTAACACGAATACCCCTTTGTGACCAACTTCTCTGGTTTTATGCATTTTGGCCGGTTTGGCTCCGTTCGATCTTCGGGGTCGAACGGAGCCAAACCGACCACTCTCGATCATCATTCCGTGCTAATATGACACTATTCTCATGTTTCTATGCTTTGGTTTCACGTATTTTACCTCGCTTTGATGATTTTCGCATTGCACGCCATGTGTTCGGTGAAATGTCTCGGGTGGTTCAAACCCCTGAATTTGAACCTATTTTTCGTGCTCATTTTGCTTGATTTTTTTTGAAATTATTCATTCAAATGTGTTCTATGTGTGTAGCTCTTCGCATTGATATGTCGTGTGACCCATGGTTGTGATCAAGGTGTAAGTTATACCCCTTCGAAGTTGCCTTGTTGATCTGTCCATGTTTGCACTAAAAAAAAATTCTAGGTGTTGGAGCGCCAAAATAGTCTGAACCACCCATATTGCATTCGATTTTGATTGCCTTACCGTGGTTATTTTTGGGTTTTTTTGGACTCGTTGTGTTTCTTGATTATAGAAGAGCATGTTGGTATGTTTGGTTGCATTTGGCTTGATCTGTGGAGGAAGTTACGGGGTCGAGAATTTGCTTCGTTGGTCTGACCTGAGTTACTTTTTTTGGATAAGTGTTGTGAACAGTCCAACCCACCTAATTTACACTCAATTTTTATGGCCTTCCGCTAATTATTTTTTTTGATGATTTTAAGCTCGTTATGTTCCGTGCTTGTAGTAGAGCATGTCGGTATATATTTTTTATTTTGGTTTGATATGTAGAGGAAGTTATAGGGTTAGGAAATGGCTCTGTTGACTATATTCAAGTCTGATTGTTGCTTAAAAATAGTGTGAACCCCTGACTTTCGGGGTGTTTTTCTCTTTATTTTTGCGTGATTTAAGAGTCATTCTTATTTCATTTTGTTTCCGGTATATAGCTCTTCGTATCGTTATATTGCTTGCCCATTAGTTGTAATCGTGGTGTGAGTTATGGTCCTCTGAATTTGTCTCTGTGAACTGATTCTGGGCATTGAAATTTTTCAAGTGTTGAAACCAGTTTAGACCCGCCAATTTGGGGTCACTTTTCTTGATGATTTCTAGGGCTTTTGAGGTCGTTCTTTGGTCGACTATACTCTCTGTGTGTAGCACTTTACATTGATACTTTGGGTTCAATCTGATTATCTCTTTGGATTGAGTTATGATCCTTGAAAGTCACCTCAGTGACCTGCAAAGTGTGAGGCCTATCTTTTTTGAAGTCTGGAAGTTGCGAGGTCGTATGTTCGTGGCCTTGGTACAGAGTGCTCGTCTGAGATTTTCATGAGTCATCAATTGTGTTTGAAACCTTGTTTAGTTTAGTTTCATGTTGTATCAATAGCTTCTTTTAGTTATTTTTGTGCACCGAGATAATCACTCATGAATTTGCCTCGGTGAACTACAAAGTGAGGCTGAAATTTTGGCTAAGTGTTGTACTCCAACTAGTCATATTCCCGGCACCATTACTACGTGCTCGGTTGATCATTTCCCGAGCCGTCGCTTGTTTTGGAAACTTGATCGTACTTAGTTTCTCTTGGAATGATTAGTTTCCCTTAATTTGATTTGAGCACTAAGATAATTATCCTTGAAAACACCCCGAGAGTCAACTTTTCCAAGTCAAACCTTTTTGGAAAATGAGTGAAAATCGAGACTTCGAACGTGATTTTTGCTGAAACTTCGCGCAATTCATCTTTGTTTTCTCCTGGTCTGGTCCGGCTTAAAAAAAATGAGAAAATCCCGAAAAATTCAAAATTGATCTTTTATTGCGTTTTTTGACATGACGAAATCGATTTACTTTTATTCTGCATTGGAGGACGACCGATGTCCAATCCGATCTTATTATTGTACACCCAATCCTGTCTCGAGTTTTGTATTCCGGCCTTGTACCTAAATACCCAATGGCCGCGGGTTTTCCTTTTCTCTCTTTAGATTAGACTCTCGCCTTATTTTCGTGTTTTCTCCCTTCGAATGCTTTGGACGTTTCGTTTTTTTTTTTTAAAGATTGCGAAACCCAAAAAATCAGAATGCCATGAAATAAACCCTCGAAAGACCATTTTGCATGAACATTTAGTGACTGACAAAAACATGATTAGGAGTCAAATTGGTAAAAACCTCGCATGATCATCTTAGGTAACAATCAATTCCAGACGGTAACCGAAAGGACTCTAGCTTAAGCTAGGGAAACCAAATCCCCGACCCTAGAATCTCTGGTTGCGTAGGACCAAATGATCTCTCCCAATCGCTCGGTGAGGTATTCGGTCTACCTCCCAAGAAAGACCGGTGGCGACTCCAATTACATGCACAGATAGCACATATCACCCGACCACACTAAGATCGAATCCGATAATTTCCCGCCGCGATTTGGTATGAGCCTAGGAGGGCCCGCGCCGAAGCCCCCATCCGAAAGGAGGGCCCGGCAATCCATTAGCCAAATCCTATTTGCACGAGGATCTTCATTCGGGTTGTGACAGTACTGAAGCGCTGGTCCACCCCAAAGCCTGAATGCGTGAAGGTAAACATCGATGGCTCCTGGATCGCAGGCGAATTGGAAGGATCAGTGGCTGGTGTGAGTCGAGATGAAGATGGCGTCGTCGTTGATGGCTTCGCAAGCTCAGTTCTTGCCCTCAAGGTGGCTTTGTCGCGTCTGATGGAGGAGAGAGAGAGAGGAGAGGCTTTCAAAGTGCAAGTGGCTCTGGAAGTCTTCTGTTGCATAAAGTTGAAGTACAATCCGACTGTACTTTATTGTGTGAGTGTCTTGAGAAACCAGAGAAAAGCCCATGGGCTGTTCGACATCTCATAAACGAATGCAGGCTGATGTTGGGCCAACTTCAAGGAGTCCAGGTGAAAGCTATCCCTCGCGAAGCAAATGGAGTGGCCGATTGGATCGCTAAGACACACGGGAGAAAAGCGCTACCATCAAATTGGCTCGTGAATTTCCCCCAACCACTTTGGGATTTAATTTGTTGCGAATCTTATTTTACTAGCGACTGTAATTCCGACTATGGATGAAAAAAATGCAACTTCTTTTCGACCAAAAAAAAAAAAGTCCACCACCAATAGCCACCACTAGTCGACCGCCGTCAATCGCCAGTATCGATCACTGTTGAGAATCATCGACAAGTTCTCTCCAAAAAGGTTAAGAAAATTTGTCATCCAAACAATGGAAGGGAATCTTACTCCGAGTTACTTGAAATGGGTAGAATTCCTTGTTCGTGAAATCAAACGAGTCAGTTGAATGTTTTTCTTGGTAATGGACCATCCATGTTAAGCTTTGCATCCAAATTCATTGATATCTCGAGGGAGATGGGAATCGAAGCAATCTTGTTTTCTACTTCTTCGCCTATCCTTTTTTACATACCCTAATAAAGTGGACACGATTCGTGTGGTTGCGTCATGTAGCACGACACCCGTGCATATGAATCGTGATACGATGTCACAGCTTAATACGATGTCACAAATTAATAATAAAGCGCACCCCGTGAAATTTATTTTAGCATCAAGAAATTGACCATAATAAATTGACAATTTCGTTGATGCTACTTTGGGTTAGTGTAATTACTTTCCAAAATTCAGATCATTCGCTGCGATTCGCATCGGAAGCTTTACTTCGGTCACAATTAATTAGGAGAAAATTACTCGAATCACACTTTGCTCAATACACAGCCAACCAATGTTCTCTCTCTCTTTCTCTCTCTCTCTCTGGCTCTGCGTCTCTCTGCAGATTTGGTAGCTAGGTTGCAGAGAGAGAGAGAGAGAGAGAGAGCGCATCTCGACGAGTGGATCTTGAAAAAATGTATGGCAAATCCATCGGTCTCTCTCTCGGTCTGGGCTTCCTCCTCCTCCTGATCACGTACTCTATCATCATCGGCTCCGTCGACGTCCGATCCTATTTCTTCCCTCTGCTGCAATCTCCTCCGGGCGCGGCCTCGCTCCGGGCGAATGCGGACTCTTCCCTCCGGGTCTACATGTACGATCTCCCTCGGAGGTTCCACGTGGGCATGTTACACCGCCACAGCACCGACGAATCGCCGGTGACGGCGAGGAACTTCCCCCCGTGGCCGCGCAACACCGGATTGAAGAAGCAGCACAGCGTGGAGTACTGGATGATGGCCTCGCTCGTTTACGACGGCGACGCCGGCGGGGGCGGGAGGGAGGCGGTTAGAGTTTTGGATCCGGAATCGGCTGACGTTTTCTTTGTGCCGTTCTTCTCTTCGTTGAGCTTCAACACGCACGGCCATAACATGACGGATCCGGAGACCGAGATTGATCGCAAGCTGCAGGTAATTGAGTGGGTTTTATCTTTCCTGGAGAACGAAATCTACATCTCCGCTTCCTCGTTGCTCGTTATTATACTGTTCCCAAGAATTAATCTAAGAACCAACAATACGTTTTGGAGAGTGAGAGAGAGTGTCCGTCTACTATGGCTCGCGTCATCAGTCTTTTGGATTAGCAGTATTTTTTAGGCACATTTTGTCGATGTTGCTTTCTTCGAACTTGTCAAGTGCTTATTTCGATATTTTGTCGCGCTTTGTTGGCATCAACTACGGTGCTTATGTTGCATATCTCCGCATCCTCTTGCTCTTTGCCTGTTTCTTTTTTAGCACTTGTCAACACCTAAAACTAGTATTCGTGAAGTTGGGATATCCAATTGCTTTCACTTTCCACAAAAGAAAGAACTGGCCCTTATTTTGGAAATGTTCGCTGTGAGATAATTTCTCATGAAAGCATTTCAAGATGAGATATTAACCTGTTAAAAGTTGGATGCTTTGAGAAAGCTTTTGAAGTGTATATGTATGGCAGGTGCTGATCTAATGAACCCGGGAACTTCTGTTTCTTTGCCTCCATTAACATTATCTCCTTGCATGTGACTTCTGGCTATGCACCTATAGGATAGTCAGATTTGGGATGACCTGTAAATATGGGGACCCTTCAGGTTCCAATGAGGAAATCTTTTGAATCCTCACAAGATGTTGGGGTCCATATGAATTATCCTTTTTCAAGTATTCACGTCTTTAGTTTAAACAACTCAATTTGTTGTCAAGTTACTTTTTGGTATTAGAACGGAGTGTTTAATGGTGGTTTTATTTAGAGGCTGGGAGTGATTTTGGGTGTTAGTCAATCCTATTCTTTTGACACTCTCTTTGACATGGAGGATGAATTCCAGTCCGTTGGTTTCCTTTGATTGTATTATGATTGGTTTCAAGACATCTTCATTGAGCCTTTACTACCATAGTGAGACAAATCAGTTATTTTTTTGAAGCCTCTGTCAAAGTACTTTAACCGTCATGTGGGATCGTCCTTTCTAGCTTATTAATTTATGTCACACTATAAGTCCTCTATAAATGGGACTTAATGATCCCTTCATAAGGTAATTTCTGATGGGCTTTTTCTTTGTGAACAACTGTATCCTTGTTACAGTTGAATATTGGTTCTTCTGATTTCAGATTGACCTTATGGAGTTCTTGCGACAATCCAAATATTGGCAGAGATCTGGAGGCAGAGACCATGTAATTCCTATGACACACCCAAATGCTTTCAGATTTCTTCGGGAACAGGTGAACGCATCTATTCTTATTGTTGCAGATTTTGGTCGCTTCTCTAAAACCATGTCAAATTTGAACAAAGACGTGGTGGCTCCATATGTTCATGTTGTGGAGTCATTTCTAGATGATGATACTGTTGACCCGTATGGGTTGCGCCCCCTGCTTCTATTCTTCCGTGGGAGGACAGTCAGGAAAGACGTAAGCCAGCCTGGCCCTGCAGTGTGATTTATCTTCGAAAATTGAAATCTGAGCAGTATTTGACACCATATTTTTCAAACACTATGCCTATTACCTGCAGGAGGGGATTGTTCGTGCTAAATTGGCAAAAATATTAGCCGGTTATGATGACGTTCATTACGAGCGCAGTATTGCAACTGTTGAAAGCATTAAAATGGTAGGTAGAGTTGCCCTTTTCTCAATCATTCAGCCTATATTTTTGGTAAGATCTCATATATAGCATATGGAGTGATTTGGACGTTCATATACAGTTACAGCAAAACTTTTAACTGGTTATGATGACGGTCATATGGATCACTTTATTTTCGTGGTTCTTCAGAGCCATTTTTAAGAATCTCGTGTCTGTGGTTAAGGATTATGCGCATTTGCTAAATAAGTTTCAGGGTAAAAGACGAGTAACAATCTGGTTTGCATTGCATTGAGTGTTCAACTTTTTACCTTTATTTCTTTGATAATCAAGTTCCAAGAGTACGCTCTTGCTTTTCTATGTTTAGTTGATCCCTTTTATACCCGTGCAAGCTCAATGTTAAAGTTGTTGTCCCACATCGCCTTACAACGAGTCTTATATGCTCTTTATATTCATGTGGAGTGGTCTCCCTCCACCTATCAGCTTAAGCTTTTGGGTTGGACTTTCTAACATGGTATCAGAGCCAATGTTGTCCACGTATGTGGGCCCACCCCCAATTAGTCTTTCCATGTGCCACTCGTAATCCGGCTTGCACATGAGAGGGGGTGTTGAAGTTGTTGTTGTCCCACATCGCCTTACAACGAGTCTTATATGCTCTTTACATTCATGTGGAGTGGTCTCCCTCCACCTATCAGCTTAAGCTTTTAAGTTGGACTTTCTAACACTCAATACCTGCCCATGGATTTGATTGTTGTAAAAGTGAAGTAGAATTTCATATAAATCGTGTCCACCAATCCCTTAAAAGTTTATGGCGATAGAAGGCTTTTAAAATGCTACAAATGAATTTCTTTAGCCTTTTTTGTTGTAGAAATTCCTGGTACGTTTGCTTATGGTTGCTCAGTGTGATATTCTGACGTTGAGATTAGCAGGACTAAAAGTCCTATTTGAACAATCTTTCGAAATGGAAGACCTGCGGAGAACTTATAAGTAAATGCAAGCATGATCGAAGAATCTAATCTGTGATGCTTGTTTTGGTCATTGAGTGCGCTGCTTGGCAGCAGGGAAGAAAGAAAATAAATGTAAAGTAGCACGTTACCTGGCTAGTTGTTTTTAAATTTATCTAGAAGTATATAAGTCGGAAAAGTCCTGTCAGAAGTATACCTATTTCATATCAAACATAAGAATTTAGTATGAGATATGCTTACCAATTAGTGGATTACAGATATCTCCTTGAGAATATAATGTCTAATTGTATTATCATGTAAATATTTAAAGCATAGAAAGTTAAGGTGGTTCATGTTGTCTGAATCTGTTTTGAGTGTCATCTATGACCCAAAGGTGGAAGTATATGAATTATAACAATGTGCTAGTTTGCATTTGGCTGCAGCTCTGAATTGCCTGGTTGTAATTGATGCTTTAACTACAATTACAAAGTACTCAGACCAGCAGAAAGCTCTTTATTTGTACAGTGGAGTTCCACTGACATCTGCTAGCAGCAACGATGCTAATAATGGACAATGCTTATTCTTTACTTTTCTCTCGTTTTTCTCCAGTCCACTCAAGGAATGCGTTCGTCGAAGTTCTGTCTGCATCCAGCTGGAGATACTCCATCATCATGCCGGCTTTTTGATGCCATTGTCAGCCACTGTGTTCCTGTCATCGTTAGTGATCAGATTGAGCTCCCATATGAGGATGAAATTGACTATTCCCGGTTCTCGATTTTCTTCTCAGTCGAGGAGGCACTTACACCAGGTTACATGGTTGATCAACTGCGTCTGTTCCCAAAAGAGAGATGGATAGAAATGTGGAAGCAGCTTAGAACGATTTCCTATCACTATGAATTCCATTACCCCCCGCAGAAGGAAGATGCTGTGGACATGCTATGGAGAGAGATAAAGCACAAACTTCCCGGGGTCAAACTTGCTGTACATAGAAACCGGAGGTTAAAAATTCCAGACTGGTGGGGGCGAAGGAGATGACGGGGAGGAGCTTGCTGTTAAGCTAGTGTACATCTACGTTCTCTATCATTATAGCAGCGCCCTTACAAGAATCTACAAGATGCAGAGATTTTGCCAACCACAATCAGCGGCCTTTTATACTGATCAGTGATCTGTTAATTGGATCTCGTCTTCTTTCCTTAACTTCCCAATCTTATAGTCTTTCACTGAGATTTTTGTAGCAACTTCTGCTTGTTGATGTCTCGCAAATACTGTGGAGGCTCTCTATGCATGTACAGTGTCTCTCGGGATTGGCCTTTATCTTTTTAGCTCTCTATGCATCTTTAGCTGCAGAGGATGTGCAAGTGTAATTGGGATTTGTATCATTCTGCAGAAGAAACGATTGCCCATTCTTTTGTTCATTGCGAATACATCAAGTTGTTGCACCTGTGTGTGATCACCTGAAGGACTCTGGTATTGTACCCGAGATTTCCCAGATTGAACTCGAGTGATATGTAATCTCCAGCATCGGCCATGAGTCGTGTGGGTTATGTTTCTAAAACCAATGTTTCCCCGTCTTGGTACCGCAATTTGCTAGGGCTCTACCTTCATAACCCGAGACCCTATTGAATGCGGTGATCAGAGATCGTCTCAACTGCGAAAAAATTGCTTTTGATTTCCTGCTGCTCGACTCATCGTCAGCACACAATCCTTGGGCAGCACATTCTCCCTTTGAACTCGGAGTGAATGTTTTAAGGGAACAAAGAGAGGTGTGGCATACGCCCTGCTTTCTTTTTTGATTAGGAATCTCACTCCTGAATCAGCGAAATAATTGGAACCCAAGACGACCCATGAAGTTAACTCAAACCTGATGGGCACACAAAACACAAGCCCAAACTCTAAAACCCTTGAACGATCTAACACATAAATATATATACCATCCAAACCATGTCCAAATTTTGGGATGCAGGCCCGTATTCCACTGGATCCACATTGCCGCTACGGTCTTCCTATTTTCACTCAAGTCAAAGAGGAGGATGCGCCAATAGGAGCAAACGTACTCATCGTCCTCGATTTTTTTTTAATTGGGATTTTGTCGTACTTTTATTGAGGCCCCTGCAAGAATAGAATAGAATATAATAGCCCTGTGGCCGGTCAAAGCACACTGCTCACCGCTCGGTCTTTTTGTATTTGGATGCAGCGTGGGGTGACAGTCATGATTCTTGCTGGCTTGTTTTGCCTCCGCCTTTTCTTTTTTGGGAGCGTAAGAATATAATTCAGCACCAGCATCGGTACCTTTCAGCCAGTTTCTGCAATAAAAAAGCCACGTGGCGGTCAAATCAAATCTAATGCTCAAAGGTGCGGTGGTCCGATGGATAACGATGAACGACAGGACGGTGATGGGATTCATCATTCATCTTACAAAGCTCTTGCTTAGTCTTGTCGCTGGAGATTTTTTATAGCAAAAATCCCAGGAAGCACCGATTTCGCACCTCCGTCACGCTCTTTCTCGGGCCCCGTGAGGACCACCTTCTGTTCGTCGTTGCCGGGACTAGGCACATGGAAAAGGCTTTGCTTTTAGTCGCGATTTGCCATTCGACGAGTTCACTTGTTACGTGTTTCGAGCGATGAACCGACGGTAGAAAGCGAATCGACGCAAGTTGAAACAGATTTGGTTATTGACAGTTCCGTTTGGGCGGACGAGAATCGCGAAGCGATTGCCGTCCTAACGTGAAGCAAGATATTCGAACAGATTATTCAGACGAATTGGTGCTCAGGAGTCAGGATTCAAGAAATGAATGATGGAGAAAGGGGAGAATAATGCAGAAAAGAGAAATGGAGAATTTTCGAATATTTCGATATATAGAAAAGGTTAAATTGTGGCCCTATTTATAGGTTATATTAAATGACTATTTAGTTCTATTAAATGACTATCTAAGAATCAAATGAGACATGCATAATTGAAATAGGTATACAACATAAGAGGACGTATCATTTATATCTCTAGAAGATATCTAAAATAGCTTTAACATCTTCTCCCGATTCAACACGCTATTTAAAATATATTTAACATCTTCCCTCAATCCAACACGCTGCGTGGCATTAGGCTTGGCAAATCCGCAATGGGGCATTGTGTGAGGCGGCTGTCTACTAGATCTGGCTCGTCTGAGGCCGGTGATTCCGGTGGTGGTGTTGACTTCTCGAAATTACGCGAGAAAGGTCAACAATCGGAGTGATAAAACGAAAAAATAGAATTGGAAATTTTTTGGATGGCCACTAATACCAAGTTGAGAATAATGCAGAAGAGAGAAATGGAGAGTTTTCATATATTTCGATATATAGAAAAGATTACATCGAGAGTTGATAAATAAATAAACTATATTAGATGACTATTTAAGGAATCAAATGAGATATACATAATCAAAATAGATATAGAAAATCAGAGAAAATATGATATATATCTCTAGAAGATCTCTAAAATATCTTTAACAGAGAAGATGAGAAGTGAAACTAAACCAGTCAAAATGGGTTATAAACTTATTTCTTAACCCATACATGATAAGCTAAGTTGTTTCGTGAGTTAGTTATGTTCAATGAATGAATCATAAATGGGTGTAAACAAAATATTAGTGTTGAATGGGTCATAAATAGATCATAAATAGATTTACAACTTACTTAGATCTAACTCATCTCTATAATTTTCTTTTCATTCTCTCTCGCTCTTACTTGATCTCGCGCGCTCGCTCACTCACTCACTCACCTCAATTCGAATCGGGTATGAGTGCATGAGTTATTAGATTTGCATTGTAATAAAACGAATTAAATGAGTATATTTGGATTGGATCATTTCTGATCCGACCCAAATTCGACTCGATTCGATTCAACGGGTGTGAAACTAGTTCTAAAGCACTCGTGATGCAATTTGAACATAAAGGAATAGAGATTGGCTTGCACTGTGATTTCTGATAAGCTTGTCCATCAGATTCTGTCATTTCATTGGACGGCGGAGATCCCACGATCGCGTTACTTCGCCCCGCACAGTTGCCGTCGCCATGCACGTCCAAGGCATGTAGTATTATTCAATTAGGACTAACCTCAATAAGATTAAGGGGTACTAGTCGTATCATCGCACTGTCCCTGTCTGTTCGTCACTCTCAGTCTCGCTAAGATCGCTCGAACCTGGACCAAGAAACGTCTCTCTCTCTCTCTCTCTCCGAGCATCTTCGTCATCGACACGTAGATCATCTCGACTCGACTGCGCAAGAAGGAAGAGGAACAACGTCCAGGCATCTGATCGGGAAAAGAAGTAGTATCTCAAGAAGCTTGGATGCGTTTCTAGTTCTGGATCGATGAGCCTCGTCAAGACTCAGCAAAATTACTCCGCTGTTCGCACCCTCTCGGTCTCAGCTCCTTCCTCCTCCTCCCCAATCTCCAGATGTTCTCAAGGTCTTGCTCCTTCAGGTTCTCTCTCTCTCTCCCTCTCTCCATGCACACAATGCGAATGCGATGCTTCTTTTTTATTCCTCGACAGATTTTCGACGGTTTTTTATTCTCTCGATGCAGACTCTCGCTTCTTTGCGCGCTGAGTTTTTTTCGTTTTTCTTTTCTTTTTCAAATTCCCATGTTCGCTGCTCTGTTTTCTGGAAAGAATGGCTATGAAAGTCGGTGACATGCGTTTTTTTAAGCACGAGGCGTGGGACCAAGTCATCGTTTTATAACTGGCAATGCAGGTCCTGTCCGTTTCGGTGACTAATTGCTTTCAGTTTGAGTCTCGTTTTGATTAATCAATCGACGCCCCCTCCTTCCTTTCCTGTTTCTGAATTCAAGCATCTGGGTATGTCAAGGATGGTTTTTGAGAGGCACCCTGTTTCTTCTATCCGATCAAAGTTTTAGTTTTTTCTTCTAACGAGCTTGAAAGGTAGAAAGAAACACGTTTCATAGAGGATGGAAAGTATAATCACCCCACTAATCTCGCGTGTTAGGTGAACTCGCCCGTGTTCCTTGAGGTCATAATCAGACATCTGCTAATCAGTGATTAGTAGTGGATTGATTCCACAAAAGCACAAACAGAGAGAAGGAGAGGTGCCGGATTTGGTGGGAATTGGGTCGCTGACTTGCTCTGCGGGAAAGAAAAGGACTTGGGTCATTAATTAAAAAATTCAATGCTTGATCATACTCGCAACTGTGGACGAACAAGTCCTACCAGAAACAATTTGCTTTTCTTAGGGTCCCATCTCATGCAAGCCGGGTCCTCCATTTGGGTTGGTTCTTTCACTGCTCGCCAAATATGGGCACCCAAAGATATACTTTACTTTATAATGGCTTTTGTCGATATTAATGGGTTGGATTTATCTCTTTCAAGGAATTCATTCCTATGTGGGTCCTAGAAACTCTAATTTAATGTCTTAATTGTTTCTTGGCAGATTCAATTTTAGTTTGTTTCCTATGCAGTCTTGTCTGTTCAAGTAGGTTCACATTGGAGAGGCGATATATGTGGGAAGGCAGTGATGAATCCAACGAGTGGCTGGCGGGGCCGCTGGGTGCCCCTTGCCAGAGCCTGCTTGGTGCTAGATGTAATCTTTAGTAGTTATACTCCGTGGTTTCATGAAATTTCATGTAGAATTGTTAATACTCCCTCATAATAGTGTCCTCCATTGCGGGGTCTTGAGAAGCCTCTTTGGATACTTGTTCCTTAAAAGAATGATGGGCTACTGAAGTCAATAGCCTGTGCAGTGTGATCTCTTATGATCAACTGCTCACATGGAAACATCATGATTCCCAGGCGGTTATCTTGCTGTCCCACATTCCTAATTCATATTGCGTAATCCTCCGTTTCTGGCGCATTTATATGAGTCTGGATCAAGATAGTATACTAGAGGCAAACTGACAATCCAATGGCATCAAAATTGTGGCAAAGCTACGACATCACCAATGAAACCAATGTCTAAGGAAACTGAAAGTAAACCTTTAGAACTCTCAAACATTGAAGCATACATTGTGTAAGGAGCTTCAGATTAGCTCCCGTGCAATTGATTTTCTGCTGTGAGCATATTTCCATTAATTTTCTTTTTCTCTTAGATTCATAGCTGATCTTTTAATGCATCATACATGAGCAAAGTCGGCAGGAACAATCAGAATATCTTTCAAGGTCTGTAGGCTGCCTCCAATTTCTGGTGGTAACTTCAGTGACAGAATTTCTTTGAGCTGTTGAGAGTGTCTGCTTACAAGTTATTATTCTTGTCAGAATGAGTGCAGTTAGTAGTTCCACAATGCTTTCATTGCATATTGAGCAGCCTATATAAGGATTAGAATGCTTACATTGATTAGCTTTTCTGTAGACAATGCAACTTGTGGAGCACCTACTTGGATTGGGAAAGGCCTCACATGTGTTTGCTTTAAGCGAAAGGGGACATACGAACGCATTTGTTTTCACTTGACACCCATACAGGCAAGTAGCTGCTGCTAAAGAGTGACCAGCCTGAAGGCGGTTTTCTTCTGTTAACTCCAACATTGCTGCTTTACGCATATTTGCAATTTTTCCCCTCACTGGCTGGTTAGGGTAGTTGTAATTTCCTCCATTTATATGTCATTTGTCTCAAAACTACTATATTGAGGTGACTCTATGGATCACTGGTCCTAAAAGCTGACAATAAGGAGGCTTTCGTTATTGACAGCACTTTTTACATTTTATCTACTCCTGGCGTCTACTTTCTGCAACTGCTTTCCCAAGAGAAATTCTCATTCTTTGATCTATGTTTGACCAGCTTTATTCTCATTCTTTGACCTATGTTTGACCAGCTTTATTCTCAAAATCTAATGTTTAGGGAGAATATCATCCTTCCTTTATTTATGCAACCTATTTTCTAGAAGTTTTGAAGATAACGCTGCTTGTCACACAACATAAAAAGAAAAAAAAATAGTCATTTTCCTCCATGTATTAGATCAGTAGAAGACCTCCTTGCTCACCTTCATGAAAAATAAGGAATCTGCTTCTGTAATTATTGGTCATATATATGCTTTAACTTCACTGGCCCTTAATATGTCCTTAAAAGTGCTGTGGATCTTCATATTTTTTCTTGTCCTTGGGAGTCCTCCCTCATTCAAACTCGTGTATGTATTATATGCTATCCTAGAGGAATTTGATGTAGAACCATTTAGACTTATTATCTCTGGTTGACTTGTAGGAGGAAAGACTTAAAAGATTGAAGTGTCGTATGAAAGTATTCTTTGATGCTTCTAGGCGAGATCACCAGGTACATAATGTTGCCAAATATGCAATCTAAAGTCGCTGTTAAATGAAAGCGTACAAGTTTGATATATGCCAAGTTCATCTAGAAAAATAGCTCTTCTCCTCAGATGAACACAGAGATGTGAAATATGATATGAAACACCACATTTGATTCCTTTTCTTTCCAAGTTATTAATTTAGTTACTTTCACAAGAAATAGGAGGCTTTGAGAGCTCTCTGGTCTGCTACATATCCCGATGAGGAACTGCAAGGCTTAATATCTGATCAATGGAAAAAAATGGGGTGGCAAGGGAAGGATCCATCCACGGACTTCAGGTTTTGAGGCCTTGCTGTTCCATATCTTGTGATTTAATGTTCTTCAACATTTTCTTTTTCTTGTTTCCTTCTAATCAATGCCAATACTCTGAATAACAGGGGGGCGGGATTCATTTCTTTAGAGAACCTGCTCTTCTTTGCGAAGACATTTTCAGTGAGATTTCTTTCCTGTCTTCTTTGTGAAGACATATTCAATCTGCACATGGACATCTATCTACCCGTAATGGCTGCATTTCTCAGTGACGGAGACTAGTCTGAAATAATTATACCCTGGTTACGATGAATTAGTTTTTGAGGACTGAACCTTCCATCACTTGGACGTTACACTTAACCTGCCGGTTGTATATTACATTTAATGAAGCTTTGCTCGCTTACATTTTGTATGTTGCAGATATCTTTCCAGCATCTGCTGGAAAAGCAAGGAGGAAAGCGAGCAGCATGGGAGTACCCATTTGCTGTTGCTGGTGTGAATATTACATTCATGATCATTCAAATGCTCGATCTCGATGCATGTAAGGGTCAAACCAGTGATTCTGTAGATTTCTTCATTCAATGTTAAGCAAGTTTTTGAGTGTGATTAACCCATCAGTTCCTCGAAGTGAGTAATGCACCGTTAAATGATTTTTGGGACCAATTTCCAAGCTGACCTTTACAATGTTGCATTACTTGTGAACTTTTTGGTATCTGGGTTCACTGATAAGACCTGGACCGCTTGTTTATTTGCAGCAAAACCCCGGACATTTGTTAGAGGAGTGTTTCTGCAGATGTTGTCAGGTAATAGAACAATAATTCATCTTCTTTCCAAACATATGCGGGGTTATGATTCTATGGTCGACATGGTCAACAAATTTGATTGTTTTGCTGAAAATATGTGGTTGCGGAGTCAGTATCTTCTACTGAGGAGTTTACTGCGGGTACCATTGCTTATTCAACAATGCACTGCTTAGACATATACATTGCTTATTCGTTATCTGGATTTATAAGGTTATCTAAGGGAGTGTCTTTCACTTGATCTTATGGGGGCCCTTTTTATTCTTTAGTCTAGACTGCCTGTTGGTAACTGAGCTCAACTGCCATTTAGTTCCTTTTTAATCTGTTTGCAGAGAATCAGTGGGCGTTTGATTTGCTATACTGCGTGGCTTTTATGATTATGGACAAGCAATGGCTGGAAAGAAACGCAACATACATGGAGTTCAATGTGAGCGACTATTTCCTTACTTTCTTGTAATTGAAAGATAGTTTCAAGTTTCATTGAGCTATACTGACGAAAACGAGACATTATCACGAGACATAATGGGAGCTGATTTCAATCTCTTTCTTGGAAACTGGTCCATCTTTTTAGAAGGGAATGTAATTGGTTTTACAAAACAAACAGGATGTTCTGAAGTCTACTCGAGCCCAGCTAGAGAGAGAACTTCTCATGGAAGAAGTCTTGCGAATTGAAGATATGCCTTCATATAGCCTTCTGTGCTAGCCAATTTCGAGGACAGGCAGTAAGTTCAGGACGAGTTGAATTCCACGAGCTCAGTATTTTCACCCAAGACAGACTTCTTATTGTGCGATTATACTGTTGAAACCTTCTCTTTTATGATTTCGAATTTACTTGTGCAAGAAGGCTGAAGCATCTGGTTTTGCTGCTACTGCTTTTTTGGCAACAGTTCTGCTTCTGTTTCACTCGACGGAAAATGTACATCTCGCATCAGAGGAATGGAGATAAATTCTCTATCATGCTGTTTTCCATTACCACGAAATGTTCCGTGCGATGATCACGTGATCATCGCTGAATTGTCATGTTCAATTCCATTTCATTCAGCCTGTAAATATAATCTTTTATCCGGTTCATAGTTTTGCTATTGTAATGTCAACCACCATTTTCATTTACGTCCTCATTCTCTCCTGTAAAGATTGCTATGCACCATTTCGCTTAGCAAGGACAGTGATTAATCAGGAGAAGATGTACTTTTCAACACCCACTTAAGTAATACCAATACAAGAAGAGCTTGAACCTAATGCTTGTAATGTTTGACCAGCAAAGTCTCTGTCAACAGAAGATAGGCTCACGTAGCTTATCATGCACTGCTAGGAAACCACCATTCAATTGAAATACAAGATAGGCTCACGTAGCTTGCTCGTCAATAAAGCAAGATCAGCCTTTTTTCTTTCTCTTAAGTCAAAGGTCAATCGGTTTACAAAGCAACCATTCTTTAGATTCATCTAGAAAAAGTCAACACCCCCTCCCCTTACCACCCCTCCCCTTACCAAAAACAACACGACTCCAGAATGGCTCTTCATATGTTGCTCTTAATGAACTTCCTCGTGGCCATCTCAAGCTCAACTGCGTCAGGTAAAGCATCCTCAACACCCAAGCTTCAACTTTTGAAACTGAAGTAACTACACTCTTCTGACGTATCTTTCTCCAAAGATCTGCTTCAGAACTCGGACTTCAAATCTCCCCTGACCGGCATCACTGCCTCCAACGCCACCACTCCGGTCCTCTTGGCGGAGTCCGGTAACATACCCAGCTCGTCCTTCGGCGGCATCGTTTTTTACGTGACGTCCGGCCTCGACGTCTCCTTGCCCAACAACGGCCATGGAATTTCGCTTGGTCGAGGCGGTAAGATCAACCAGACGGTCAGAGGCGATGGAGAGACCATGGACTATGTTCTTACCTTCACTCTTGCTCCCTGGAATAGAGCGTGTTCGGGCAATTTCACGGCAGTCAATGTGTCCGCGTTGGCGTCTAATAGGTTCGAAGGTGTTCGAGTTCAAAGGACATTACGGACTGCAAATGTGGGAGAGCCATGCCTTCTACTTGGGGATCTGGTTCGGTGCTGGCGAGGCCATTAACCTCGAGATAAAGAGCGTTCCTGTGGAAGGTACTAATTCGAGCGTGGTTTGCGGAGCAGTCGTGGACAACTTCTTC
Organism: Lenwebbia sp. NSW1173648; assembly: GCA_029784005.1. Classification (NCBI taxonomy): domain Eukaryota; kingdom Viridiplantae; phylum Streptophyta; class Magnoliopsida; order Myrtales; family Myrtaceae; genus Lenwebbia; species Lenwebbia sp. NSW1173648. Next base: position 9,540,028 of record JARCGZ010000011.1, read on the forward strand.
ATCAAGAAAATCGGCGAGCCGTATCGGGGTAAGGGCTGAGGAGTTGTATTGAGTTTTGCAAGGGTGTTACATTGTAGAGTGAACATCAAATGATCCTGACCTCGTGGTTTTACAAAAGCTTAGAGACCAGTAGAGTGAGATGTGTGACTGATGAGTCAACTGATAGTATGATTTGATGATTTTGATGCTAAGGGCATACTATAAAGATGGAGGGTCCAACCAACTGCTGCTGAATCATGTTTTGAATCAGAAACAACAGGAAGGATTAGATCTTTTTCAGAGAATGATTGCGATTAATGCCGCCCTATCTTGCATTCGAAGTTGGTCCCGCATTCCTCGGCAACTCGAATCAGGGAATTCTGCTCCAAGAAGAACCAGATCAAGAACGGTTAAAGTCCGTCCTCCAGCAGCAGCAGTGGCTCGTGATAGGAACCGTCAAGTACATAGACTCCAGACACTACGCCGTGCCCGAAGGCGAAGCTGCCATCGAGATCGTCTCCGCAGCTCCCTCCGGCGTCACGGCCACGCTAGCCCTCACCAAGGGATCGAGCTATAACTTGGAGTCCGCGATGGGAGATGCCAAGGACTCGTGTCTCGGGGATCTAGTCCTGTATGTGCAAGCAGGATCATCGATTTGGAACTTCACCGTGAGGAGCGACGGACTGGCTCGTCCGCGAACTATTCCATCTCGTTCAGGGCGGAGTCGAGCCTGACTCCGATTAGTTTCACGGGCTTCAATGAGACCCGAACACGCGACAACGTTTCCTGCGGCCCTGTGATCCACAATGTCAAACTCCAGTCAGTTGGACTGGTGGGGAAAACTGCACGATGGGATTGTTTCCTCTTCTTTGGCTGTTCTTGTGTTACTTATGAACATCACATGGTGAAGATGTAAAACATTTCCGTATACTTCCGCAAAACTTCTCCTTTCATCCGTTCAACACAGAGAGACTCTAGCTAATAAAAAACTTGGCTGTAGCAGTCTAATTTGATCAACAAGTTCATATATAGTCCCACTCGACCTGTACTCTTTTCTCCTTGTTCGACGCCTGCATTATCTTTATCAAATTGGTTTTGGAATGAGCTATCAACATTATAAACTGTCTAAACAAACAATAACAACCTGTAATGGGCTAAAGACCGACACCGGATTTGGACCATTTCTCGATTTGTGCGTGTCATCCTTGTGCAGGGGCTACGCTAATCTTCTCTGTATCGTTCCAATTTTATCGGATGTCTCCGAATAGACAATGTCTAAATGAAAGATATGTTATATATAAACTGTCGAGTCTTGCAGAAAGCACCCGGTATGGGACTTTATTCCGGACCTCTTTTCGCAGCCCAATAGTACCTTTGGACCTTTGGTGGGCTTGCAGATTGCCCTTGAGATACCTAAAATCTGTTTTCTTCATGGTTTTTTTTTTATTTATTTTAACCCTAATGGCTTTGCTTCAAGACCAAAACCCAACGTTGGTTGACATTGTTCACTCTGATTCTTGGCAATGCAATGGCATATTGTTCTCCCTTATGCTGAATATTGAAATTCTAATTTCAAGATTTCTTATCGTCATTGTTATAGCAAGTAAAAAAACAAAAACAAATTGTTTAAAGAACTTATCAATAGTTATGTGTTACAAATTACAATCACCTCCGTACTAATTCTCATGGCAGTCTACCAACATTAATTTGAGTGATTTGCTAACTCTTGAAAAATTAAGTATTTAGTTTTAGGCTTTCTAACTCTATTCGATTGAGTTACCGACTTTATGTAATTGCTAGCGGGATCCATCCGAAAAAGATTACCAACTCGTATTTGAGTACGCTTACGAAAAATTACGAACTCATTTCAAAACAGCCTACTATTCCAATAATTGATGCACATTTATTTGTGGAGTTTAAATTACTAACTTTTATGTGAAATTACTAACTTCATTTGGGTTGGTTACAAACATTTATTTAATTAACTTGTAATTACCAACTCTTCCAATAATTTACGAACATGCTGCTGGCTCTTATACAAAATTACCATCTCTTATTTGGTGAGTTTAATGTGTTGGCAACTGACTCGCATGAAGTGTTCTTTTTCATTGCTTCGAAAATACCACCACAAGGAAAAAAAAAAAAAAAAGAAGAAGAAGGGAAAAGTACCAAAAAAGTCCTAAACCTATTGCATTGGTACCAATTTAGTCCTAAACCTTTCAATTAGACCAATTTAGTCCTAAATTTTTTTGCATCGGTACCAATTCAGTCCATCCGGTCAATTTTGGCAAGAAATTGCTGACGTGGAAGTCAGCAATGCTACCTAGGACGGCCGACACTGACGTAGATATCATTTAATAGTATTTTTAATTTTTAATTTCTTTTACATTTTCGCCGGCGACCCTCGCTGGCCAAACCCAAAGTTTTAGAAAAAAAAGAAAAAAAAATAAGAAAAAACAATTAAAAATAATTTTTTAAAGAATATTGTTAAAAAAAATATCCACGTCAGCGCCGGCTGTCCTACGTGGCATTGCCTGCGTCCACGTCAGTGATTTCTGGCAAAAATTGGCCGGATGGATTGAATTAGTACTAATGTACAAAGGTTTATGATCAATACAATAGATTTATGACTTTTTTGGTACTTTTTCCACAAAAAAAAAAATCGGATTTTACATGCAGAAAACACGTTGTTGGTATGTAAGCTTTGTTTGTTTCACATAAAATGAATGGTTTGAAAATTATTTTCCTAAAACGAATAGCTTATGTCGCGCAAAATGATTAGTTGATTAAAAATATTTCAATTATCGATAAAAATATATGCTTAAATATTTTTGTGGATGTTGAAAATATTTTCGTTTATTTATTTTTATAAGCGATATAAACAATCATTTTTAGGAAAATATTTTCTAAAAAATTTAATTACTTTTGTGTTTGCATAATGTCAATGTTGAAAAGCACAAATCATATGTTGATTAGTCCCTATCTACACACGGGAATCTAATCTGCATTATGGAAGTGTTTTAGGTGGAAAAAGAGAATAAGGATCTCATTTGTTGAAGTTGTTGTTGTTGTCCCACATCGATTGTGAATAAATCCTGTATGCTCTTTATATTCATGTGGTTTCCTTCCACCTATAAGCTTAAGCTTTTGGGTTGGATTTTCTAACATGGTATCAGAGCTAGTGTTATTCCTTTCCGCCGCGTATGTGGGCTCACCCCCCACGTGATGCTCCGCCGTGTATGTGGGCTCACCCCCCACGTGATGCCATGTGAGAGGGGGTGTTGAAGTTGTTATTGTTGTCCCACATCGATTGTGAATGGGTCATGTATGCTCTTTATATTCATGTGATTTCTCTCCACCTATAAGCCTAAGCTTTTGGGTTGAACTTTCTAACATCATTGACCCTTCTCTTTTTTGTAAATGAACTTCTATTTTCCTTTTTCTCCTCATAACTGTCTCTCAATAGTGTTCAATAGGTTGACAAGGTGCGACGAATTATCGAAGATGACACATAACATCGATGCCTAACGATATCGGTCTTGCTATGACTTCACAACAAAATCATACCTAAGGAGATAGACATAACGTAGTAAAGAAATATCCCAAAGGGAACCCTTGCGTTAGGTGGCCCCTAACCCAGGAACTCAAATACATATGAACCCCAATGCATACCAGCTCAAGAATCTACAAACCACGAGTGAAAAATCATGATTTTTCAATCCATGATTGATAAATTCTTGACAAGCAATGGTAGTTTTCTAGATGCGTTATGATCCCATGTCAATAAATTCCGTTATTTCGTTATTCCATTATCCGAGTTTCGGATTTCTTCCTTTAATTTTTATCAGATTGTATGGAGTATATTGCACGACAACTAAAACGGGAATAAGATCAGCTACACTGATAATCGAGGCTGAATTGACACATCAACTAAATTAAGGTAAACATGAACGTGCCTTTTTGGGCATTGATCATAGAAAACGAGAGACGCGTCTCAAGTATGAGAAAGTGATGTTTGCGCTTGGACATCCCGCATACAGATGACCAGTCTCTTTATACAGCTCACCCTTCTATTATATTGACGTGGTTACTGGGATTAGATTAGACTTTCGAGCATCGGTTGCTTATTTCCCCCTCATTCTAGCATCCATCTCTAAAGCGGTCCTTTACTTGGAAGCTTCAAGTTCCACGCTGTCCTGAAATTATCTGCTCGCTTTCAGAAAAAGGATGTTATTCAGCATTCTAATCCTGATCTAGAAAATAAAAACAAAACAAAACAATGGCTCCATTCTTGATTGTGTTTTTAAGTTAGATTCGAACAGGAACATCAAGATCTAATAGCTTATCCAACAAACCAGTAACATCGGATGGATGAAATTAGCCTGCCCTAATTCTAATTGACCATAGACATTAGTCCATCCATAAGAACTATTAAACCGTGTGCTTGATGCTGAGCTAATTTCCAGGTTTAAAGATTGCTAGGTGATGGAGTTGAATTCCCTATTCAAATCCAACTGACAGCCTTAGAATATGATATGATGCTCTATCTTAAAACCCATGAATGAGAAGCTCCAACTTATGAATAAAATGAGACAGGGACGCGCGTCCTACCCTTTGCAAAGTAGGCATTACAGGAGAGGCGAGAATAAAAGCCAAGAACACCAAAAGAAAAGAGATCAGTAGCAGAACCAGTTGATTCTTGAACCAAAAGCCTCAACATCACCAACTTCTGCCAACCTTGTCTTTCAAGCAAAACTCACACCCAATACATCCTAGCAATCATTCTGTCTTTGAGTACTTCACATGTGGATCACCAGCACAAAGTTCCCTCCACATTCTTTGAGTACCACTACCACCATTCTCATTGCTCACTACCTTCTATTAGTCCAAGGTAAGTAAACTCAAAGTTGGGAGAAAACTATCCATGGGTTCAATTCAAACACCCCTTGGTACACGAAGCTCCGCATTGCTTGAAACTTCATGTGGATATCTACTCCAAGAACTTCAGGTCTGAGATTATTCACATAAATTATGGATGATGAGTTTAACTTCTTTACCACTTCTGTTGTAATCAAGTGCATGGACAATTGAGCAGATAATATGGGATGAAGTCGGAGAAGATCAGTTCACAAGGGAGAAGGTTCTGCTAGACTTGGAGCAGGAATGCCTCGAGGTATACAGAAGAAAAGTGGACAGTGCAAATATTTCAAGGACTCGCTTGCATCAGCAATTGGCAGAAGCTGAAGCAGAAGTCACCCATCTCCTTTTATCCCTCGGAGAACGTTCTCTACCTGGACGGGTACTTCTAACTTAAAAACTTCAACCATAGCAATAGAAACACCACAGTGCTGCAGATTTTATCTTAAGATGAAACACTACTAATCATTCACGAAATGTCATATCTGAACCGAACTCTTTGCTTTCTATAACGATGAAATTTCAGGATTGGACATCTAAAGCCATGTTGGCTATTAGAAATGAGGACAAAAAATTGTCAATACACTCAGAAATGACTCGCAAAAAGAAATTTGCTGAATCTAAAAATAATCACAGCAAGAATATAGTATTTACTAAGTTAAGAATTCTCCACCATATTGTGCTGACATATACTAAGCAAGATTTCTAATTGGAGACGTGGTAGCTTTCACGTGCTTTACTTGCTACGATGCTGTTTCTTTTTCCCCCCTTTTCTAAACAGCCGGAAAAGATGGCGGGCACACTAAAGGAGCAGCTAGATTCAATTACCCCAGCTTTGAGAGACATGCAGTTGAGGAAAGAAGTGCGTCTGAAACAGTTCAGAGCTGTGCAAGGTCAGATCCAGAAAATTTCTGCAGAAATAGCAGGTCAGTCTGAGTATGAAGACTCGTCATCGAATGTAATCATCAATGAGAGTGACCTCTCACTGAAGAAACTCGAAGAGTATCAGAATGAACTTCAGAGGCTTCATAGTGAGAAGGTACCAGACACAATACATAATTAAACGATCTCTAGGCAAAATCGGAGTTAACATCTATTTTTCCTCGCAGAATGACAGGCTACAGAGAGTCGACAAATATATAGACACCATCCACAAACTCTCTGCAACTCTGGGAATGGATTTCTCTATGATGATCACAAAGGTTCATCCAACCTTGAACGAATTGTGTGGGATATCAAAGAACATAAGTGACACCATCTTAGAAAAACTTGACAGCACTGTGAAGTCTTTGGAGGAAGAAAAGCAAAAGCGGTTTGAGAAGGTGTAGAGTGCTTGTGTTATCATTGCTAGAATATATTTCAAGTCAAATTTTCTGCTTGACTGCCCTTATATGGCAGACATATATAGTTGCAGTGAACAACTCTTGAGATAAATTTAACTTGTTCTCGCAGCTTAACCATCTCGCTAAAGCATTAACAAACTTGTGGAATCTTATGGACACACCTTATGAAGATCGTCAACCGTCTTCCCATGTTACGTACATGATATCAGTCACACCAGCAGAAGTGTCAGGTCCTGGAAGCCTCACCCTAAACATAATCCAACAGGTTGTAATGCAATGTTAATCACTCGAGAACCCGTGATCTGTAATGTACTAACAGTTGATACTATTTGTAGACTGAAGCTGAAGTCAAGAGGCTGGATCAGTTGAAAGCTAGCAAGATGAGAGAGTTGTTTCTCAAAAAGCAGAATGAGCTGGAAGGAATATGCAAGAGATCACACATGGAGGTTCCTTCAAGATCTGAGATAGATAATATACTAAACCTTATAAACTCTGGTAAGAGCAAGTTTATGATGATCTGATCACATCATCTTTGTTCATACTGTTTAAATACACAACTGCACCACAAACTGACTTTCGATGCCAAAAAGGAAACATTGATCACGCCGATCTCCTCATGAGCATGGACGAACAGATAGCAAGAGCAGCAGAAGAAGCTTCAAGTAGAAATATTATAATGGAGAAGGTGGAAAAATGGATTTCAGCTAGGGACGAAGAGCGCTGGTTGGAAGAATACAATAGGGTCGGTTTCAGACAGAGAGTTGACTTTATATATTAAGGCAAACTATTTGTTACTTAATCTTACCGTTCTTTTATCTTTCAGGATGAGAATCGATATTCAGTCAGTAGAGGAGCTTACAAGAACCTAAAGCGTGCTGAACGTGCCCGAGTTACAGTTAATAAGATTCCAGGTAATAACATAGTTTGATAGTTCTACTTAAAAAGTAAGCCGTTAAAGATAGAATAATGATTAAACACGTAGAAACTCCTCTTAAGTTTCTTTGACATTGTAAATAACTAATTTTAACGTCAGAAACAGTGTTAGGTTGAGATAGTGTAATTAAAACAAGCATCGAGCAAACACAATTAATTCAGAGTGGTGATACTTGTACCATACTTTCAGTTCATGAATACTGTAATAACATTCTATAAGTCAGGAGCAACACACACATATTAAGTAATAAAAGAAAAGATCACACAAGAATAGAGTAGCCAGATATTTAGAATGAGGTTCTCAAGATCATCGTAAAAGGATGTGTGTAAAAATAGTCTACTTCACTCATTTACCCAGTGATTTCATGCAGCTCTGCTGGGCATGCTGATTGCTACAACTCAAAGTTGGGAAGAAGAAAGGAAGAAAGTTTTCTTGTATGACGAGGTAACATATAATTCTGTCCATCTGTGACATTATTGAGTTATAGACCTTTTCCACTCTCTCAAAGCATAATCACATTCACTGGCTCAAGCAATATTGCATTATAACTGCACAAGATAGGATTTCTTAAAAGCCAGTATGGTGCAGTTGGCTTTTGACCAGAACCATCAGTAAAAGAGATTCTCACGTAAGTCAGACAGTGGCAAGCTTCATAATCTAAAAGGCTAAGAATTATATGCATTGATAGAGCACAGTTATGAAACCACCATTAGTAGAATATCAAGTTGATAATAATCAGCAAAAAGAGTCTTCACAGAAATGAAAACTCCTGATTGTCTAGGTACCCCTTCTGGCAATGTTGGAAGAGTATAACGCATTAAGACAGGAAAAGGAAGCCGAGAAGCAAAAGCAACAGGTTCGAATCAATTTACTCTGCCATTATGCGCTAGTAGTTTTCTACAAATTCATAGTTATTACATTTTCAAGTCATGGATTAGATCCACTATCTACACACACACACACAGATATATATATATATCTCTGTGTGTGTGTGTGTGTCACGATCCTTTATTCAACGGTAGCCTTCAAACTATTATTGACTCTGTATATGTACAGTTTCTCTTGCTGGAAAAGAAAAAGGTACAGCGTCTACAGACCAAGGTGATAGTTGAGCAAGAGAATTCAATTGGATCCAGGCCAGGCACCAGCAGTAGGCGCGTGTCAAACATAAGCTTGATTGGGAGTTTTGGCCATGCTAGCCCAGTGCACAGAAGGTTCTCATCAAGTATCCAAAAATTAGAACCAAACAGTATCAGTTCATCGACTCAAGGAATATCCTTCATAAGAGAACGGAAAGAAAGACCGGGTCAAAAGATGCTATCAAAGCCTCACCTTTCTTCGCATTTTAGAGATGAAACAGCTTCAGTAGTATCTACTTGTTCAGGTCCTTTATCCCCTTGAATCTTCAGAGTCGGGGACTGTCAGGTGGAGTTCAGATAAAACATGTTTAGAATGGGTTGAATGTCCATGTGTGAATGACTTTAGTAGGAAGTGCAAAGATGTTGAGTTGATGTTGAGTTTGATTTATTTATTTTTTGTCCATAGCGTCTGTTTAAGATATTTGTGTATTTAATTGTATGTACTTTTTGTATGGCTTTACCTTAAGCTTCAACAGATGACATCCTTCTCTCTTTCTTTTCCCATTTTAACATGCACACAAGAACGACAGACACAAAGTTCAGGTGCACTTAACTCTAGTCCATCTTCACCTCCAAAAGGGCCTAAGAAACTAAACGGCATAAACAGTATCCATCACTGAGAGAACAGTGGCTAAAAGAATTGCATGTGGCATTTCTGACCTTGTGATGGCTACTGCAACAAACACCCAACAAAGAGGCAACGCAATGTAGCTTCAGAAATTAGGAGAATCCATGTTTGACCATTTTGAACCAACTCAAGACGATTGAGGAGCGTTAGAGTCGATGAAAATCCAAAAGTCACTGCAAAATTTGGAAACAGATTTAGGCATGCAAGTCTGTGATTTGTATGAGTTCTCCACTACCTGTCTTCCATTGCTGAACAAGAAAAGCAACTCTTTAAACCTAAATAATAAATCTATCTCAATGATAAGTGCCATTCCGTCTTTTGAAGTCCCCCACGTCACAAATCAAGAGATTCAGCAAAAAGGGAAGCAGTCGCCTCAAAAAATGTGAATGGGGTTATGAACAAATAAGGGAACCGTCGGCCTGGCCAAAAGTCACCGAAAGCCCCAAAAATTCAGGGCCATGGTCACCTCGCATACTTTAACCGAAACAGAGTATCCAATATACACATGTAACTTACTCGTTGGATTAATGACAATCTGAACTAGGAAAAATTAATCTTCCTGTAGGAGGAGCAAGAACAATCGACAAAACCTACTTCCTCCAATTTAGCCATGGCAACAGCTTTAAGAACAAAATTACCCTAATTAAGAAACTTCGCTCGCAGGCTTGCCAAAGAAATCATCAATCCTCCGCGTCCCGGCCGGAACCGGCTTCTCAGCGACAGGCCGAGACCGGACCTTATTGGCTGGTTCGCCATAAGCAGAGTGAGCCGGTGCAGGAAGGGAGTCAAGCAAAAAATCGCTGGTCGGTCGGTGCCTCTTGATGGCGATCCTCATCTGGTCCAGCTTCACGGTCTTTCGCTTCTTCTCGGCAACGACTTGAGCAGATCTCTCGGCGAGGAACTCCAGGAAGAGTTGCGTGGAGCAGGTGACCAGAAGTAGCGCTTCCGAGTTCACCTTGTTGATGTCTCTGTCGAGCTTCATGATCTTCTTGACGCGGCCGGTCGGGAAATCAGGCCGGTTCGTTGAAGTCGTGTCTTCTTCGGCCATTGTCGAGCTCGAAATGCGGAAAGGGAGAGAGAGGGTGATGAGTGAGGGATTAAAAGTGGCGGTAAGTCCTCAATTGGGTTTCGGTTTCCCTCGTTCGCGGTTTTAGGGTTTTTTTCTTTTGGGCCCCGCCCAATTCAGTTTGATAGATTCTGATTCCTAATTGACACATTATTGTCTTGTTTGGAACAATTTTAAATCAATACGAAGATCAATCAAAAAGAAATTGAACCTCCGAGTAAAGATAGAGATTTTCAAATTTGATTTCAATTAATGTTACTCCATCTGAAATCAAGGTTTTGTAATATTCTCTTACATGCTATTGTCAAATTATGCACTTGGTGTGCCAAAATATTAATGTCTCTTTAATTAACTCCCATAGCTTCAGACTGAATTTATATACTTTGTTCGGATCGAATTGTTACAGAATTGTCTTTAATAAATTGCCTCCTCTAGATATCATTCTTTTAGTTCTTTTTACCCTTTACTCTCTTTCCTCTCTCAGGCGATTCAACCTTTTTCGTCGTCTCGTATAAAGTTTACCTTACTTGGTTGCTACTTATGTGTGCGAATTTTTTGACTCGATGAAAATTTGCTAAGAGTATCAACTGTTCTTTGACAAAGACTTGCTTTTAATGTAAGGTTTTAGGTAAGATGAATGATATGATGTCCTATTCATCCCGAACTTGCTCTCGCAGCCATGACAGCATAACATCAGCACCTTAAAAAGCATGCTTCCATGTCCAGATTCGAAGAGCAAGAGAGTTCACAGGTCCAAAAGCATTGTTGCACCGTAACACCTGACGGGAGTGCAAGGGCAAAACCAGATATTAAACCTCAATGAACCCTTCTGCTGATGATGTGCCTATTCACATTCCATGTCCTAACCCAAGTGCAGTACCAAATTGCTGCTTGGGATCTGCGTGGCGTATCGTCGTGCCTCCAACTCCCCCCCACAGAAGGGTTTGCTCGGTGAGTCGGACTTGGCTTAATGCTAAAACAGGGAACTACTGTGTGCGGTAACAATGTGCATGCACATGTCCAATAACATCCTTGAGTTGTGCATTACCAAACTGCAGGACTCACTGATGAATCAGCGAGGGGTTGATTCAAGAAAAGATCCGATGCGATGCAACAGCTCCGACTTGACAGAACCAGGAACAGAAGCTGCATAAAGACACAAGAATGCACGACTTTAAACATGCAGGACTGATGAATTTGAAGATTTATTCAAGTCTCAAGGCTCTTAAAGGGCAACATTCTCCATTTCACATGCCAAGGGCAAACATATATTACTCCACCGGATGTACTCAGCGATCAAGAAATACGACGCACAGCAGCAAACCAAGATGGGAACTTTTACGTTGTGGCGTGATGAAGTTAAGAACAAGCTTAATGCCCGTCACACAAACTGATGAATGCGCCACCAACAATTCAGCAATTTCCTTCTTCCAGCGAGCGTGTTAAGCTCTTGCTTCTTCTCAACAGAAGAACTTTCCAGATTTTCTCCTCTAACCAAATTTTTAAGGATAAATCTAGAGCAGTATTCAGTTTTCCAGAAGAAAGAACCGAAAACTTTTTCTAATTGCTTACCCCAAGCTCAGACAGAACTTATAAAGCCATCAGTGAACTTGCATCAAGTTACAAAAGAAAATGCAAACAAAGAACATGAATAGCTCTTCTGAAACATAACACTAAGAAAAAATAAAGAGTGATGAACAAGGGAAAAAATGAACCGCCCCTGCCCTTTGGAGTAATGACATGTACAAGATCATCTACAGTTACATTACTCCTTCTTTTTTCCTCATAAATGCCCTGTAAGAATGCAAGAAAACCACATTAGTAACTTCAAAAGTCTATCCCCAATAGGATCGCACATAATGTTAAGAAACAACCGCAACTCATGGAGTAAGAACTATAGAAGTTAAAATTTTAATTGATCCCATAGACTGTGTAAGTTGAATTGTACATAATATCAGCAAAAACAGATGCTCCCAACAAAAGTCAGTGCATGTGTGCAATATCTGGTGATGTTCATTGTTCAGCTAACAGATAATCTAGTTATAAACATCAAAAGTAACCATTTATGACCACGTCATACGAGGAACTAGATCGGATTCTGGAGTTCCCGGGACCCAAATACGCTTGGCGGGTAGTTTTTTAATTGCTTTGAAGTTGTCAGATATTTCCTAGCCAGTATATTTATCTAACTCGAACCCCAAAAAGAACTAGAGCATAAGTCCTCGTATCAAACATACATAATCGATGAACAGCGATCGATAAGAGAGGACGTACTCCGAATGCACTCCCAATGCCAATGCTACCTGCAAAGACCTCTCATCTCATCTATCCAACCACATTCAACGAGCCTCTCCCTCAATAGCTCCTTCAGTTGCTCCTCCTCCCCACTCTCAATTAACTGCAAATGCATACTACCCGCCATAATAACATAATTCCTCGCCTTGATTCAACCAGGACAAACGAAAAACTCAAAGTCTTCACTGAAATCGAAACCGGTAGAGAGACAGACAGACAGACCGACCTTGATGTTTATGGTTTCGTGAAGCGCGGGCTGATGATCGCCACCATCCTCTGGTTCTGGCATCGGTAGACGGTTGAGTGAGCCTCTCCTGTTGCGCACCAAAATAAACATCAAAGATAGCATCAGCAATGACAGCTTGAGAGCTTGCTGAAGCTTCCGAACGAGAAACTCACATTCGGAACAAGAATTTCAGAGTGCTACGGAAGCAAGACTCTGTGTGACCAGCGATCCTCCTGTGTCGAAGCTCCTAGAGAGGACTAGCTAGGCCAATCGATGGCGAGAGGGCGGTTTTATAGAAGGGATCACAATTTGAACCAAGCTCTCTCTGATGGTGGTGATCGATGATTCATGATGGTTTAGGTCGGTGGAGACGAGTGCAGGTACATGCAGCTCAATTTCGCGGGAAAATTTGAGTTTTCGCCGAGCGATTAAGGGTGCGCATGGCAATACTTCTGCTTCAGAAATCAACTTCCGGCCAGAAGTTGATTTCTGATCAAAAAAATTCGTTTGGTAACGGTTGAAAATTTTTACTTCTGAAACATTATTAACACAAAATCTTCTATGAAAAATTATTGTCGGCGGCCGAAAAATTTCTATTTCATTTTTAAACATTTTTAAATTTTTTAAAAATTAATTTTTATTATTAAAAAATATTATTTATTTTTTAAAATAAAAAATTATTATTTACTTTTTACTCCGGTGACAGGAGACGGCGACTCGGCGGCGGTGGTAGATTGCGGTGGCAGGTTGCGCGGTGGTCAACGGTTGGCAGCGGGGGGCGGCGGTGGTCAGCGATTGGCGGCGGCCGGTGGTGGTCGGCGGGTGGCGATGGTCGTAGGGGGCAATGGGCAGAGGTCGGCGGTGGTTGGCGACGGGAGGCGGTGGTTGGCGACGGGAGGCGGCGGGCGATGGTTGGCGGTGTGCAGTGGTTGTGGGCGGCGATGGGCGGCGGCCGGTGGTGGTTGGCGGTGGGTGGCGGTGGTCACGGGCGGCGATGGAGGTCGGGCGAGGTCGTCGGAGGCAGGCGTGGTCGAAAAGAGGGTGAATGTGTAATAAAACGAAGGTGAGGTGAAAAGTACTTCTTGAGTTTTTTTTTTTTTTTTGTCTAAGAAGTACTTCTTGAATTGATAAGCAATTTTTTTTAACTTCTCAAATTGGGGGAAAAACAACTTCAGAAGTGAAAATTCACTTCAGAAGTAGAAATTTCTTTCAAATGTAAATTTTTTTACCAAATGGATTTATGCTTCAGAAGTTTCATTACTAAACGGATTTCTGCTACAGAAGCACTTCTGGAGCAGAAATTCACTTCCAAAAGTGTTACCATACGCACCTACTTCTTGAATTGAGAAGCAATTTTTTTAACTTCTCAAATTGGAGAAAAAATAGCTTCAGAAGTGAAAATTCACATAATAAGTAGAAATTTCTTTCAAATGTAAATTTTTTACCAAATGAATTTCTGTTTCAGAAGTTACATTACCAAACGGATTTCTGCTCCAGAAGCACTTCTGGAATAGAAATTCACTTCTAGAAGTGTTACCATGCGCACCCGAAAGGAAGTGAATTTTTGCTCCAGAAGTGTTTCTGGAGCAGAAATCCGTTTGGTAAAAAATTTTACATTTGAAAGAAATTTCTACTTCTGAAGTGAATTTTCACTTCTGAAATTATTTTTCCCCCAATTTGAGAAGTTAAAAAAAATTGCTTCTCAATTCAAGAAATACTTCTTGGACAAAAAAATAATAATAATAATTCAAGAAGTACTTCTTGCCTTACCTTCTTTTCATTACGCCATCACCCTCTTTTCGACCTCGCCCGCCTCCGCCGACCTCCGCTGCCGACCACCGGCCGCCGCCCATCGTCGACCATTGCTCGCTGCCGTCCATCGCCGCCCGCGATCGCTGCCTCCCACCGCCAACCACCGCCGACCTCCGCCCATCACCGCCTGCAACCATCGCCACCCCCCGGCCGCCGCCAACAGCTGACCACCCCCGCCGCCGACCTCCGTCGGCCACCGACCACCGTCGACCACGGCCCCCCGCTGCCAGCCGTCAACCACCACGCCGCCTGCCACCGCAATCTACCACCGCCGCCGAGTCGCCGTCTCCTGCCACCGGAGTAAAAAATGAATAATAATTTTTTATTTTTAAAAAGTAAATAATATTTTTTAATAATAAAAAAATTAAAAAATAAAATAAAATGTTAAAAAATGAAGTAGAAATTTTTCGGCCGCCGACAATAATTTTTCATAGAAGATTTTGTGTTAATAATTTTTCAAAAGTAAAAATTTTCAACGGTTACCAAACGAATTTCTCTGATCAGAAATCAACTTCTGAAACAGAAAAATCAACTTCTGATCGGAAGTTGATTTCTGAAGCAAAAGTGTTGCCCTGCACACCCTAATCGACCGATTTGTAGGGGCCAACCGAAAATGCATTGAGGAAAAACGAAGCTAGAGGCCCAATTAAAGGATAGTTACTGGGCCGACCAGCAGACCCATTCTGATTCATTATGCTTCACGAAATAAGGCTACGTCTTGTTGCCCTCGCCCATATTCGAACAGGGATAGAATAGGATGGGGTCCAAAATCTTTCAAAATACCGCGCCGTATACAGTTGCTCTGGCCTCCACCCCCACCTTACAGTACCAAGTAATACGCCCTCGTGGCCGTTGTTGTCTGTGCAGCCCGCTTGCGAGGGTCGCAACCCATGTTTACATTACAAAAATAGAACGGTAGAGCTCGACGGGATCGATCTGGGTCGCCAATTGGTTGAATAAACTCGAGAGACTATGCAAGCATGGGTTATTCACTGTTTTTTTTGTTTGTTTGTGAAATTACTCATTTCCCCTCGTTTTGCTGATTCACAAATCTTCAAAGTGATGAGCACCCAAATATTTGTAGTTGCCAGAATCATTCATGGAGTGAAATGTTGACTCAGAAGACTATTACGTCGGAGTCATATTCTGCCCACTTGGATTGAAGAAGAAGTGAAGCACAAACAAGCACAGAGCAGCAACAACAAGAGCAGTGAAGCACCGACTAGATCGACTCTATACTATTTTTTCATCCTCAGTTGTCGGAACACAATAGGCGATGAATAATATGATCGATGGTGATTGCGCAGTGGTCTGAAGTGATGACAATCGGCGGTCATGGGGGTGGTCCTTACATGGTAGCCAGCGATTGCAACTTTTGCATGCGTTACTCCATCACTCTATCGTTGGAAGATAACATGGTTTGCTTGTTCTTCTTGTTTTGTTAAGTTATTTTTTGAACTTTTTATCCGATCTGGATTTATCTCATCCCTATTCCAGATTTCTTATCTACGTTTTATCCAAATATATTTAGTCTGAAGGACGTCGCAAATACTGAATAGGACAATTTGCTATCCTATCCGAACTCAAATCCAAACTACCGGACGTGCTCTAATAGTACAATAATTGTCTAACATATGAATGGTGAACTTCTGTTAGTCTCACTTTTTGCGACTTCCCACAGTTACCTAACACAGAATTGATGGTAGGTTAATAACCAGACAATGAATATTCTTAGTTCTTATCCCAAAAACACTAGACTATGAATATAAATTGACATGTTTGCCGTCACCGATTTTGCTGAATAATTACCCACTTTTAGTGTAACCACCGACATCATCTATATCTTTCTTTATACGTAACCTAACACCTTTGCTCAAAAACTGAAAAACTTATCTTAAAAGCCCTAAATTTATTTTACGACGGTCAATTCAGACAATGAATATTCTTAGTTCTTATCCCAAAAACACTAGACTATGAATATAAATTGACAAGTTTGCCGTCATCGATTTTGCTGAATAATTACCCACTTTTAGTGTAACCACCGACATCATCTATATCTTTCTTTATACGTAACCTAACACCTTTGCTCAAAAACTGAAAAACTTATCTCAAAAGCCCTAAATTTATTTTATGACAGTCAATTCAGTCATAAGCCTTTCAATTTGACCAATTTACGGTGGGTTTGGTTCAACATTTCAAATGGGTTTTGGAGAAATGCAAATGTCTTCAACCTAAAGGGGTTTGAGAAAATGCTAATTGCGTTTGGTAAAAACTCATTTGAAAATGGGCTTTGGATGAAATAGTGTTTGCTAAAAATAACTTTGCAAGGGAACTTTGGATGTAATTTTTTACCCTTTTGTTAAAAAACTATTAAACTCTTCGCCGGATTGGCGAAGGTTTTAGGCCGCCAGCGACCTTTGTCTGAGGTAGCCTGACCTTGGGTAGCCCCCGCCGAGGGTCGTGTGGCCTAGGCGAGGGCCGCCCTCGCCGAGGGTCGCACGGCCCAAGCGAGGGCCACCTGAGGTCAGGCAACCTCAGGCGATGCTTGGGTTCAAGCGAAACCTAGGCGCCGCTGCCTGAGGTCGCGCGAGACCCAAGCGGCGCCGCCTGAGTCGCGCAAGACCCAGGCGTCTGAGTCGCGCGACCTCAGGTGGCGTCGCCTAGATTCGTGCCACCCAGGTAGCCTCGCCTGGACGGCATCCCTTGCCTGGGCAGTTGGCCTCTCGCCGGCCAAATCTACCTCCTCAATTTCGAAGAAGATGAACAGTAACTAAAGAAGCGCAATATCGAAAAATAAGGGAATTTGTGGGGATAGTTCTGGAAAAAAAAAACCTTTTAGCATTTGGCCAAATGCTGGTCCCTACCAGCATTGGGCTTTCAGCTTTCCCAAGGCCAGCATTTGGTCAAATGCTGGCCTAAAGCTGAACCAAAGGGTTCAGCATTTTCCCAAGGGGTTTGGGAGCTGAAAGCCCCTTGAGAATGCTGAACCAAACCCACCCTTAGTCTTAAACCTTTTGAGGATTTATCAATTTAGTCACTCCGGTCAATTTTGGCTGGAAATCGACAACGTGGCCCTTGACCGTCCTACGTGGCACCACTGGCGCTAACGTGGACAACTTTTGTAATTCTTTTAATAATTTTCTGGTTTGTTTTTGTAATTATTTGTTTTCTTTGTTTTTTTTTATTGTTCTTCTTCCTCGAAAAGGTTGGCGGGATTTGCCAGGGTTCGGCGATGGCCGACGTGGCTACCACTGCGAGGACTTCGTGGCCCTTTCCCGTGGCTAGCGACCCCCGCCCGCACTTCGGGGAAGAAGAGCAGTAAAAAAAAAGGAAAGAAAAGAAAAGAATAAAACTAAAAAATTATGAAAAGAATTAGAAAAATTACAAAAGCAATTTCACATTAGCACCGGTGCCACGTAAAACAAGCAACATCCATGTCATGGATTTTTGGTCAAAATTGCCTGAAAGAATTAAATTGGAAGGGGAAATTAAAAAATTTAGAACTGAATTGACAGTTGTACAATAGATTTAGGATTTTTTTGGACAATTCTCTTCCGAAAAGCTAGTATTGTATAAAGTTAAAATTCGAACCAATGGCTTTGAACCTAAAGGTGAAGTTTCGCCTCATCTTTTAGTAAAATGTAAAAGGGGAATGCAAGCATCAAATCTAGGCTTCTTTAAACGAGATCTGAATTGTCAACTTCTATATAAATTACATTCTAAAAAGGATAAGAGCGCGACCTTGATTGTCCTTATGATATCTCTCGTGTACAATAGATTAAGGGGGGCCACGGTTGAATCTCGATTGTTTTGGACGAAGAATTAATGCGCAAAACAAATTGAAACATTTACAAATTTTAGAAATATTTGTTAAAGCCGATTTTGATAATCACGAAACGATCCCAAAACGGTTACGTGGTAAATTCGTAATTAGACAACAAAACCCAACAAACTACGATCGCTTCCATTTGAATATTTTTCGATCTGATGCATGCACGACTCATGCAGTCCCCGTTTTATTATTGCTCAATTAACCACGGTAAACCTGAGCTGACCACGGTTAAGCAATCATTCCAATCGCGTATATATTCCTGTCCAAACGCCATCCTCTCCCGCCACTCACTCTTTTCTGCTGCGAAATCTTTCAGAACCATCGTCTCACGCGTCGCTCGCTCTCTCTCTCTCTCTCTCTCTCGCTCCATTTGTTCGTTTTTCTCTCGAAGTTCGAGAGCTATGGTGAGTTCAGAACTCCGAATCTGATCAGTGATTTTAGCTAGCCTTTTCAGTTGTTTCTTCACTCGACACGAGCTCGATCCTCACATTTTCCTGCTCGATCGTTTCGTGTAGGTTGTCGCGCAGAAGCTGAAAGAGGCGGAGATCACCGAGCAGGACTCGCTTCTTCTGGTAACTAGCTAGCTCTTCGACTTGAATCGCGATCAGAGTTTTCCTGCGTTATTACTGATGGGCGCGATTGAGAGATACTCTTGTTTTTTCACTAGCTCCTGTTCGGTTTCAATCGCGACCAAACTTTTTGTGCACGGCGACTGATGGTCACGACGGAGAGAGATACTCTTTGCTTTCTCTAATCATAGCTTTAGATCTTCATTTTAACTTCGGATCTTGCCGCTATGAAGATAAACTATGTGGATGTCGCCGCTGTTTAGTTGAATGTTATAGAGATCGCAGTTGAGCGTGCTTTAGAAAATTATCATCTGCCAATCCGGCCATTCTTCGTAACGAACCGGCGCAATTGTTTTAGTTGAACCACAGGAACATCGTGTAAGAATCCAAAATGACGATATTCTCATTTTCCTTAAGATTGTATGGTTTGTATCGTTCACTCTGTCTCTGTTGTTTCCTGTATCTGTTCTGAATCCAGATGACGGTCTGACTATCAGTAATTATTTTACGGTTTGTGCATTATTTTCTCTGAATTGTTGCTCGCTTTTCAATCTTCGCTTTTGTGATTGTTATGGCTTCATATATATTAGCGTCCGAAGGAGAAAAAGGATATTGCATCCAGCTAACTTTAGACCACTGCTATTTTTGAGAGTTTTGGAGAATAAGTTAGTGTAAATCTAAGTACATGATCCTATATAGTGACTGTTGCCATCTCTCGTCATGAAATAGACAAGGAACCTGCTCCGCATTGCTATCTTTAATATCAGCTACATCAGAGGCCTTTTTCCTGAGAAGTATTTCAGCGATAAGTCTGTTCCTGCCTTAGGTGAGTTGGTTTTGGTCTGATTTCATCCTAGTTACTACCTACTGGCGTGTCTTTTCAATAGATGGTCTGTTTTACAGAGATGAAGATTAAGAAGCTAATGCCAATGGATGCTGAGTCCCGCAGAATGATTGATTGGATGGAAAAAGGTATGATGATCTTGTTCCTTCCTCGATTAGTTTAAGAAGTTCTGACCTCTGTTTGTTTTCTTTTCTAACTCTTATTTTGTTACGTGATGATTATGCCACAGGTGTATATGATGCACTGCAAAAGAAGTATCTGAAGACACTTCTCTTTTGCGTCTGTGAATCAGTTGAAGGGCCTATGATAGAGCAATACGCATGTAATCTTCCAACTGATCCATTATTTGTTTCTAGGATATTAAATTCGGTCGATCTCATTTACTCTTCTTTGATGCCTTGGATAATACAATTCAACGTGCAGAACCAGAATGTATAAATATTTTTTTTTACATGGAAACGAGTCATATTGTGCATTGAGTTGTAAGGACAACTTCAAAGTTTTTGTTTGAGGCCCTAGGGTGTTTTTTCGTGCAGTTTCATTCAGTTATTCCAGTTCAGATAGCCAAGAGGTCTCCATGAATATCAGTCGCACGGGGAACAAAAAGGGAAGTACTTTCAAGTGTAATTCGGGGGCAGAGATTACTCCCAATCAGATGAGGTAACTTGTTCAGAAGTCATATAACATTTGTCAAACTTCATAGCATCTAACAAAATAGAGGGCTTAAGTTGCGATGGAACTCTTTAAATTTCAGGAGTTCTGCTTGTAAGATGGTCCGTACTCTTGTTCAGTTGATGAGAACTCTGGACAGGATGCCTGAAGAGGTAAACCATGACTCTGGAGGCTAAGAATTCATTGTCTTGTTTTGCTCATCTCTTCTTAGAACTACAAATGACAGAAATGGAAAATGTTGTATTTCAGCGTACCATATTGATGAAGCTCCTCTACTATGATGATGTAACGGTATGCCTCTTTTGCTGCTTTCTTGAGTTCCTCTTTTAGTAGCCAAAGAATGCTTAATGTTTCTATCTTGCTCAAAACTTATCTTCAAGTTCAACACTATGAAAAGGTCGAACACAAATAAAGTGTCTGCTAGAGGCTGTGTGCTCGCACTAATACTGCAGTGTTAATGAGCAGCTTTTGCACTTTTCAGTCTAAAGTCTCTGCATGTGCATGGATGCACAGATGCACTTGAAACTTTATTCTGGTGTTTCGAGGTTGTGATTAGTCGGACAAATATTGGAAACAAGAAACTTATGATTGCACGATATCATTTTGCAGCCTGCAGATTATGAGCCTCCATTCTTTAGATGCTGCAGTGAAGCAGAAGCCCATAATCAATGGATGAAGAATCCTCTGAAAATGGAGGTTGGTCATGTGAATAGCAAGCATCTCATACTGGCTCTTAAGGTAAGAGATCAAGACTACCAGAACCTGAATACTCGTGATTTTTCTCACCGTATGGTTGATGAACTGTCTGGCAACTATGATGTTTCAGGTAAAGAGTGTGCTTGATCCTTGTGGGGATGAGAATGATGACAGTCAAGATGATGAAGTGAGCTTGGGAGGTGATTCTATGCAAAGGGGTGATTATTCTGAATCTGACAGTGAGGTGAAGCGGCCACACTTTACTGAAGACTCTGTTCCCTGCATTTAAAGCTTTTAAAGTATTCTAGTGCTGTAGAATGATCATATTTATCTTGTGTTCTTTCAGGTTAACCATTCAGCCGATGACCAGTACATTGTTGCGCCAATTGGTACTTGCACAAACTTCCCCTTCATGTTATTTAAAGTACTTTATAGGCTACCCTCCTATGTTTCGAGCATCTGTCTCTTTGAAAGTAACAAATAGTTGGACTTTACAGAGAAACAGCAAGTTCATGATAATGGCTTTGTCAATGAAGGTACAATCATTACAAAGCAAATACCGCTTAATTTCCGTGATGCACGAGAGTGCGTTTTCTTTTTCAGTACACCAGACTATTATTAATAGAGTCAATTGAAAACAAAGTGGTGTAGAGTTTTACATTTTCAGCTAGAGGAAGTTATGGACATTTAAATGACTACAGATAGTTAATTAATACTGCATAATACAGATGACACTCAGGATCCTGTGGAAGATGAACAGCAATTGGCCCGGGTCAAGGACTGGATTAATTCTCATCACCTTGGCACTCTCAGACTGACAGATATCCTTTCAAGTTTCCCAGACATCTCATTGGTAAGGACTTTTGCTATATTTGATGTTTTGCTACAGCTGACAGAAGAGATTTATCAACAAGAGGCCTAATTTTTCTGGTTACTTCTATCTGGATAACATTTTGGTATATTATTGATTTATTGCAGGTCTTGATTGAAGGTAACGGAGGCTGTCATCCCCATAAATTTTAAGAGACGGGTCCATATGAATTTTCTGATTTATGGATTCGCCCGTCTTGATTATATTCAGAGATTATGGACAAACTTGATAAGGAAGGTGTTATATCAAAAACTGGAAAGGACATCTACATTGTAAACAAGCTTAAGGTTGTAAGATGAATGTCTTAGCTCCCTAAATTTCCCTTCTATTACCTTCACTTCTTTTTCCCATTGTCAACTATACCTATCGGAGGTCATCAACTTCTTTTAAATATTTCATACTTTTGCTTTTTTCATGTTTGGCTAATCTTTTTCTCTGTTGTTAAACTCTTCAGACATTGGGCTTTGATTTTCCTGAGGTGAAACTGGAAGGGGATGGTCAGGTAGTTCCAGCAGGTGACAAAGCTCCCTTGCTTGATGAGCACATGTACATGAAGGTTCTTGCGCTTGTCCTTCACTGTATTTCTTTGAGTTAAGCTGTTGAAAAATCTGAGCGCTGTTTTGTGCTCTATTTGGCTTGCATACCTTCTCCTCTTTCTGATTCGGTTCATCTTCTGTACTTCCTAGTATGCTTGATCTCGTTCCTTTCTGGCTTCATTAGAAGGATGACTTGATATATGAATCTCCAACCAAACGATGGATGTGTTTTCATGCACTGGGGAAATTGCTCTAAACAGAACAAGATCATGACGTTGTTGATCATATTTCAAAACATCTTTTCGGTGTGTAGTACGCAAAATGATTTTGGAGATTATTCTAGTTACCCTTACCTGAGTATCTGCATTTCATATTTTTCCCTCTAGGAAACTAGATAATGAATTTCCTTTCACTCAAATGATCAACAGAAAATGAGCTTCTGTGGGTTGCATTGGGACAAAATTCATGGAACCTCAACTTTTCCATTCCTTCAAAATGTATACCCATCCTTCGAAACTTATACCTAAAGTAGGTTTTCAAGAGAGAAAATTTGATGCTAAACTTCACTTCAGTCCTGCACATTGTTGATTGTCAAGTAGCCTATGAATTTTCTTTTGTTAGGCTTCTGGTTGCAGAAGTATTTGAGAGATCACTGCAGATGAGTTAAGTGTCAACTTGAATGTCATAAATACAGGCTTTGTGTCACGCTCTCCCAATGAAATATGTAACGGCTACGAAGCTTCAGGATAAGCTCAATGGAGAAGCTAATCAGGCTACCATCCGGAAGCTCATTGATAGGATGGTCCGTGAGGGCATGGTTGAAGCCAAAGGCAATCGCAGGCTAGGTATGCTGCAATATGCTAATTTTTTGGGCATACTGTTATTTTTCTCGGTGAAGTTCTCAATCTTATCAGCCCACGATCATCCAATGACATAGGCAAGCGTGTTATCCATTCTGATCTGACTGAGAAGAAGCTAAATGAAGCCAAGAAAGCATTGGAGAATGACGCAATGGCAAGACTACAGTCTTTAGTTTTGCTGTGCCTGACTTCCATCTTTCACATGCTTGCATGATATTGTTCAATACTTATCAAGCTCTTTCGAATTCAACAGGATGTGGATACTCATGAGCAGTCCAGTAGCCTCCACCCTGAGGAACTCATGACTAAGGGTAATACAATATCCTCACAGAAGAGTGATTTGGCCTTCAATGATACTCTCTTTTCTTTTCTTTTTCTTTTTTTCTGTTTCACAAAGCAAGGTCTTGATACATCAGGGAACAGCCACCCGGACATGTCCACCTGTGGCATCCTACACTCCATTGGATCAGATCTCACGCGCATGAAGGTCAGATCTAACTTGAATTTGAACGGTTCCATCCAGAGTGAGCAGACTGTTTCTGGGTTGAAGGGGAACGAGAACACTCCCACAAGCAGGGCCAAGGTGAATGGTGATCAATCTTTTCATTTCTGTTTCTTACTCACATTTAACTATTACATGTTTGTACACATAACAGTAAGGTTAATAGCGATGATATGTAAATGATTCTCTGTCTCTCTCTGTGCCAGTCGGTGGCCTCTCGAGAGAGCTTTATTCCAGGAAATCAAAACAGCAGAACCAATGGACCTACAACAAATGCTGACGACATGGACACTGTTGCATACAATGGATCCACTCAGGACAAGCAATCAAGAAAAACGAGCACAGTATAAAATCATGACCCATTTA
The DNA here is from genome assembly GCA_029784005.1 of Lenwebbia sp. NSW1173648. Classification (NCBI taxonomy): domain Eukaryota; kingdom Viridiplantae; phylum Streptophyta; class Magnoliopsida; order Myrtales; family Myrtaceae; genus Lenwebbia; species Lenwebbia sp. NSW1173648. The sequence continues at coordinate 9,564,115 of JARCGZ010000011.1, forward strand.
TGTTCAAATGATGCAGTTCTCTTGCCACTTTCAGAGCGTAAACATGGTCAATGCCTAGTATTTTCCTAATTATAAAGGCAATTCATTGTTTCCTTCTGCAGGTTAAGGACCCGATCCTTCAGTCCTCAAAGCGCCAGAAGTCACAAGCCCTCTGAGGACCTTCGTCATTGTGATGCTATTATCTGGGAACTCTCCAGTCCATTCAAAACCTCATTCACTCCTGCCTGTTAAGATTTCGTTACTTCTGGACTCAGTCATTTTTATTGTGCAACAAAACAACAAAAATAGAACCTGCATTCGTCCCATCGGCGTAAATTGAAGAAGGTGAAATCTTTGATAATGGAATTGACAATATTATTCTTTTATGGCAAATTGGCATGTGCAAGAAGGTGAAGTCTTTGATAGATGTGAAATTGACGGTAATTAATCTTCTACAGCAAACTGGCATGAGCAAGATATATTATCAGTATGAAGTGGTTCTAAAGACCTTCCTAGGCCTAGCATGTTGACTCCTTTACTGCTTTAGTAATCCTAAAAGCTGATGCTTTAAATACTAGCCTCAACATATTGCGGGATCAATGCTTTTTGATTGAAAAAACTGTTGAAATACAGAACGGCAGCAACAAATCCAGGAGCATATTGAAAATCTAGTAGGTACTAAGGACTTCAATTACCCTCGAAAAATTAGTGTACGGCTAACAAAATTTCAACAGTAAGGAATACGCAACTCTCTACAAGGATTCGCATCACCAAGAACGTTATCAACTAGACCGAACAGTGAGAATTCTCTGAAGTGCTTCACTGATAATACTCACCATAAGAGAGGCTATTTCTAGTTCTAAGCTTCATTAGAGCACATGCCGACTAGTGATACAGGGCCAACAGTTATCAGTATGTGTACATGAAAGCACACCCACATGTGCATAGTCATTCGGTATGTCTATGCATGTCTTTCAACTACATGAAAACCAGAGGTCCAGAACATAAACAGCAAACATTCACACTGATGTATGTTTTGGTGCACCACAAACCTAATGTATGGATGGCCAACCAGGCATAGCAAAGAGATGACACTGGCCAAGGTCAGAAGTAGGCAGTGGCTATATGCATTCATTCACATGGATGCATAAACACACTCAAAGCCTTGTGGGAGAAAAACATAAGAGAAAAGCGCCGTTAAAAAGGTACTTCATACTGGCCAAAAACAAGGGGTAGTTCATAACAAGGGCAAGTAAAAAGCATCCCCAACAAGCATGAACCAATGTACCAAATGCCAGTGCACAATCATGAAAGCCGAGGTAGGCAACAAACATTAAGTTCAGATCCTTAAAAAGAAATAACAGTTCAGATAATTACGGCTTACATAAGCAAAGAAGTACGAACATCCGAAAGAAGAGCCGGAGGTATGGTGCACGAGGTCCAATCTTGAAGACACTTATTTGGAACCATCCAAAACCTCTTATAAACACAATTGTCGTGTGCATGCTTCATAGTGTTCTCAATAAGGAGAGTCTGAAACATTCACTTGACAACTTCTCAGTCGCCTGCACCAGTACAACTATGTCAGCAATATCTCATGGAAGAAAGAATGCCAAGGTGCAACTATCATCACTTAATACTTTTCCATTGGCCTCTATCTGAACTACTGAACCTCCTGTAGGAGTTCAGGGGAATAAAGCTAAAAGAAAGAAGTATGGCTTCAAGAACGCGAACTTTGCTTAAGAAGACTCGCGAGACCGTTCATAAGCTCATAGAATTCGTGTGGAATCCGGTAAAAGTGGAACCTAACAATCAAGAAGGAACATAAAGAATACTTTATCGCCATAAATGCAGATCGGCAATATAAAAAGAGCTTGGAACAACAATAAGCATGCACTACCTAAATTGAAAAGCGTAAGAATGAATTAGGACTTTTTGGACAATTGTCCAATTTTCAAAACATGATAAGATAAATACTTTAAACTTAAGTCGGAAATTTTTATTTTGTATTTATAATTTAAGTTGTTAAAGTAGCGGCGCAAAGTCTTTACCTCCTTTTAGTTGATCTAGTGTGGTGCCCAGACTCAAGGCGCTATCGTTAACAAGACCATTTCGTTAGTTTTGGTGTTCGCGTATAGAAACTTAATTGGGCTCAGGCCGTATAGAAAGTTAATTGGGCTCAGGCCCAACCTCTGTCTATCCTTCTACTTTGGGCTCAGGCCCAAGTAGAAAGTTACCATCTTGTGTTCTCTTCAAACAGAAATTTTTTTTTCGTCGGCTCTTCAAAAAGATGACCAGCCTTCAATTTGCCGGGAAGGGCGAAGATTACAGCGGTTGGCGTAGTCTGACTGAGTTTCAATCCGTGAGCTGGTAGTTCTCTTCCCGTGAGTTCTGCTATCAAATGTCTGCAATTCTTTCGTTCGGATCGATTTCGATTCTGATTTGGGTCTCTTCTGTGAAACGCCTAGGCTAGGCCGCTAGGGTTCTTTCTTTTGTTACAATTGGAATTGCTTCGACCATTTAGATTACATTTCGCGATGAACGAATAGAAAGAGTACACAAACCGAATCTCGTTTCGACAATGTAATTGCGAATTCGCTCAGCATGTTGCCCGATCTTAGTCGTTGTTCGATTGTGGTGTCAATCGGTCGCTCACTCTTGTTCAACGAGTCAATCCGGTGCTTTGGTTGGCTTTTCACGCAGACTTCTCTGATTGAACTCAGTTGCACTTGAAGATAGGGTTCATTGATTTGTCAGTTTAAATTCATGTGATCGGAGAAAAGCAAATGAAGTTCATTATGAAGTTCTTCGTGGGTGGTTCCCGGCTCCCAATTTGTTGAACCGGCCCTTTGTGGGTGGTCACCCCAGTAAACTCATCCACTTTAGCTGTCTGGTCATTCTTCGTGCTGCAATCATTGTGATTGCTGTTTTCTGAAATGCTTTAGTGCGAATGCTTTCAGAAAATCTTCCCCAACAATTCATATCAGTGTTCCGAAGATAGGTATGTTAAAGAACAGTTTTGAGAAAATTGTTAGTTAGTGAGACAACACTCCATGTTCTGTGCTATTGCATTAACCTCTCTCTCTCGCGCGCGCTCTCGCGTGCAACACATGCACAGACACATATGATCATGCACAGCACCCAAATATGACATCAAAAATGTTGGGATTGCTTTGAACTTGATAATTGTTGATTGCGATGTCGCTCCTATGGTCTTTTCATTCAGCACATGGTAGAAAGAATGTGGAATGAGTTCAGTTTTTCCTACATAGGGGACTGATATGTGGAAGTTCCTGGGAACTTCGTGTTAGTCAATCTAGAGGTGACACAGAAGGAAGTTGAGAGGATGAATCCACTGATCTTTTACTTTTGCATTTGATGCAGGTGTAAGTATGCCCAAAGTGAAGACTAACCGTGTCAAATACCCAGAAGGATGGGAACTGATAGAACCTACACTTTGTGAATTACAAGCAAAGATGAGAGAAGGTTTTTTGTTCTTTATTTCTCTTGGTCTCCTTTTTATTACCTGTAAGAGAAGGTTGGTGATTTTAAGTCATGACAGAGAATGTTGATATTTCTTTTGCAATTTAAGTTATTTGATGTTGTGATCTTCATTTCTTCTCTCTTTGGTGGTAGTCTTATATGGCTTCTTGTGAAGTTGATCTTTATGCTGATTTATGTGTTATGGCAGCTGAAAATGACCCTCATGATGGAAAGAGAAAATGTGAGGCTGTGTGGCCTATTTTCAAGATTGCTCATCAAAAAAGCCGATACATATACGATCTGTATTATCAGAGGAAAGAAATCTCAAAAGAATTGTACGAGTTCTGCTTGGACCAAGGTTATGCGGATAAAAACCTGATTGCTAAGTGGAAGAAGGTTGGTCTGCCTCATCCCATGCTCATGTGGCTGATGTTTTCTGCTCGTGATTGTTTGGTTTGAATTGTGTAGTCATTTGTTGAACATTCTCTTTTTTCAAGTCTTTTGTGGCATGCATTTGGTGATTGTTGAGGACCTGATTGATATGTTCATAAACTGATGACATCTTTGGCTTATGTATCTGCAAATGATAAATTAGTAATTATAGGCGATGAGTTTGTGATGTGCCTGGAGATGATGTGATTGGGAAAACATTGTCATGAAAGAAGGAGGTGATTGTGAGATAGAGGGAAATTTCAACTAAATAACAGAACCTTTTTCTTCTAATCTTTCTTCCTGTCTTGCTCTCTATGGCAAATTTGATTTCTGCTTATTTGGGAAATGTGTCAATTGTATTCCATGGCGAAGGAAGCATTCTGGATTTAAACATTGTCCCATCTCATAATGTGTTTTTTTAAACAGAAAAATATGGCATCCTCTTCTCTTTCTTTTGAAGTTTCTGTAATTGAGTGTATCCGACATGATGTGCATCATTCTGACGTCAATTACTCAACTTTCCGTGTTTAACTTTTAATTTCATATTCTTTATTTGCTGTGCAGCCTGGTTATGAGCGGCTCTGCTGCTTACGGTGCATCCAGCCTCGGGACCACAATTTCGCTACCACATGCGTGTGTCGAGTGCCCAAGCATTTGAGGGAGGAGAAGGTGATAGAGTGCGCCCATTGCGGTTGCAGGGGTTGCGCGAGTGGAGATTGATTACTCACCTCTGATGTGCGCAGTAAATATGTAATTTGTTTCTGCATGCTCTTGGGGGACAGGCTAGGAGTCATTAGGCTTTCCAGAGTTTAATGTTTATCTCCATGAAACTCTCCGGTGAATGGAGTGTTGTATGCTTAGCATTTGACAGGGAAGACTGATCGACCGACCCGAGATACACTCAATTGACTTTGTCCTGCTTATCTACTCCCTCCTTCCAATCCACAGACTGTCAAAATCTTCTTGGAAGTGCTTATTATAAAAATCAACGAAATCCATATTGTAATCTTGCTCGCGATTGGTTCATTTTGTTCATTTCCTCTGGTTAAGAAGTGCAATTAACTTGTCGGGAAGGGCATAACGTGGGAATTCAGCTGAGATTTTCTCCAGGCTCGGGAGTGCCTACCCATGAAGTTTTTAGCATTTGTTTTGGGCTTGTATTTTCCTTAATCTTTGGTTGAAAGATTTTCTTTCAATTACTCCTAGGCGATGGGCTACAGATTATGGATATCAAGTATGTGCAAATTTAACAATATATGAATGTAGATGATGTTTATGTTTATATGCCACCAATCGAGAAATTGATTGGAAAGTTTCCTTCATCCCTTTCGGTCCTTCAGCCAAGCATAGAGATAGTTCATTAAAGGTAAACACATGGCCTCATTCCTGGTTGGTTGGTTGGTGTTGGTTACTTAGCATTGGGCCAGTAGCCTGCTCTGCACCGTCTAGCATCAACCCAAATTTGAATCCCAGCAGCATGATCTGCTTTTGCAAGTGCTTTTATGCTACAAGCGGGGGAAATTCACTTGTTTTGCTGGTGCTAACATTTGTTGGTTGGGACCTCTTAGGACACGCGATTAATTCGATCGGGTCTCTGTAGTTTTCGGTCCTCTTTTCACCGTGCCAAGAGCCCTTTGGGTTCCTTAAGAAAACCGTGCTCATCGGGACTTAGAACCCATGTCCCGTGAATCTGCAGCCAAGGTTGCGATTTAGTTCCGCTGTCTTTACTTTCGATCCTCCACGACAGGAGAAAGCACATCCCCATTTCCCTTAAATAGTGATGCAAGTCAAAAGGGTGTGTTACTACAAAGAAGTGCATTTCTTGGTCGGTCTTGTCCTCTCTTATGGAAAAACAAAAACTCAGACGTCCTTACCCGAAATGGAGTTCACGGCACAGGAAACTACCATTAGAAGAAAGTCCTGAATCGGAGACGAAACTGATCCAGTTGAAAAGGAAAGATCAAACTCTGAAATACCATTTTTTCTCCGTCTTGTGCAGAACAGAAAGACGTGTGTACAAGAGAAGAGAAAGTTCTTAGCCTTCAGTAGTATAGTCTCATTCTATTCTAGGGGTAATAAATGGCTGAATCCGTCTGCCCCTTTCTTCGTACGCAAGTCAGGAACTGGCCACCGATTGTCTCGAGCTACATGCCCTTCTCATAAGATGTTGTCTGTCTTTCTAGCCCAGTACCAGTAGTTCTCCATAGTCTAATGGACACTAAGCATAACCTTCGCAAGAACAGACCGAAGGAGACCATATTCCACAACTTGACTCGTGCTCAAAGTCAGCATTCCATCTTTGATAATGGAATTGACTATTATTCTTATATGGCAAATTGGCATGTGCAAAAAGGTTAGTCTCTTATAGACAAGAAATTGACAATTATTAATCTTCTACAGCAAACTGGCATGTGCAAGATATATTATCAGTATGAAGTGGTTCTAACTTCTAAAGACCTGCCTAGGCCTAGCATGTGGACTCCTTTACTGCTTTACTAATCCTAAAAGCTGATGCTTTAAATACTAGCCTCAACATATTGCGGGATCAATGCTTTTTGATTAAAAAAACTGTTGAAATACAGAATGACAGCAACAGATCCAGGAGCATTTAATCTATTAGGTACCTAGGACTTCAATTACCCTCGAAATATTATGGCACAGCTAATAAAGTTTCAAAAGTAAGGAATACGCAAACTCTACACAAGGATTCGCATCACCAAGAACATTATCAACTAGACCGAACAGGGAGAATTCTCTGAAGTGCTTCCCTGATAATACTCACCAGAAGAGAGGTTATTTCTAGTTCTAAGCTTCATTAGAGTGCATGCCGACTGGTGATACAGGGCCAACAGCTACCAAAATGTGTACAAGAAAGCACACCCGCATGTGCATAGTCCATCGGTAAGTCTATGCATGTCTTTCAACTACATGTCAACCAGACGTCCAGAACATAAACAGCAAACATTCACACTGCTGTATGTTTTGGTACACCGCAAAGCTAATGTATGGATGGCCAACCAGGCATAGCAAAGAGATGGCACTGGCCAAGGTCAGAAGTAGGTAGTGGCTATATGCATTCACATAGATGCATAAACACACTCAAAGCCTTAGGGGAGAAAAAGATAAGAGAAAAGCGCCGTTAAAAAGGTACTTCATACTGACCAAAGACAAGGGGCAGTTCATATCAAGGGCAAGTAAAAAGCATCCCCAACATTACTTTCAACATGTTGATGAACAAGCATGAATCAATGTACCAAATGCCAGTGCACAATTATGAAAGCCGAGGTACTTGATTGAAAAAAGCCAACAAACGTTAAGTTCAGATCCTTAAAAAGAAATAACAGTGAGATAATTACGGTTTACATAAGCCAAAATGTACGAACATCCGAAAGAAGAGCCAGAGGTATGGTCCACGAGGGCCAATCTTGAAGACACTTATTTGAAACCATCCAAAACCTCTGATAGTTACAATTGTCTAGATGTATATCACAAAAACCCAAACAAGTAAAGCGTCAGCATGCTTCATACTCTTCTCAATAGGGAGAGTCAGAACCAACGGTTGACAACTTCTCAGTTACCTGCACCAGTGCAACTATGTCAGCAACATTCAATGGATAAAAGAATGCCAAAAGGTGCAACTATCACCACTCAATACTTTCTATTGGCTTCCATATGAACTACAAAAACCTCCTATTGCAGTTCAGGGGAATAAACCTAAACGAATGAATTATGGCTTCAAAAATGCGGATTTTGCTTAATTCTTGCGAGACCATTCATAAGCTCATAGAATTTGTGTGGAATCTGGTTAAAGTGGAACCTAACAATCAAGAAGGAACGTAAAGAATACTTCATCGCCATAAATGCAGATCGGCAATATAAAAAGAGCTTGGGACAACAATAGAGCTTTACGCTAGCTACCATAGAATCGCAGAACGCATAATTCATCATCTCATGAGAAAACGAGCCTCATGATGTTTATCTGGACTAAATCTACTGTTCTTTTCTCGTTAGTTACTTTGTTTCATTTTTCTAAGTGGTTAACGCAGACATTTTAGATTTAAGAGAGAGAGGACGGACGATATTCGAAATGTTCAGTTCGGGGGACAAAACAAAGAAACTTTACACTGAACCACATGTAGTTATTAAAAATTGCACCAAGAACCCAGCAAGTGGGGGGTGGGGGTCAGCATTGCTTCTGACATAGAGCGTCATGCATAACATAGTATATCGGAAATTCAATAGACATGAAGTTCCATTTCATGATTAGAGCCAGTGTGTCCCGTAGCTGGATCCCTAGACAAAACGCCATCTCAAAACTACAGTGCACATGAAATTTTCCCATCCAGCAAGGGCTAGCTATCACAACAACAACCAGTGCAGACTTAAAAACATCCTCCAAATAGCATAAAGCAACGAGCTGTATTTAACTTGAGCACACTCCAGGACCTTCAAAAAGCGATGAAACTGCAGCATAAATTTTACAGTACTCTGAAAAGCAAACCTGTGATTCACTTGGGTGGCTCATAGTTCTGCTGGAGGAGATCGTCATACGGATCCCTACGCCCCGGCACCTGGCTGATCTGAGCATCCCAAGCGAGCTGCACATTGTGCCGCTCGAACGTCCAAAACCCGTAAGGACGAAGCGGGTAGCTCCACATCTCCTTGGTCTTTTTGCACCTGTCTTTCACCGCGTACACGTGCTCTCTGAACTTCCTGTCTCTCTCCTTTGGGTCCTCCATCAACCTCAGAACCAAGTTCTCCGCGAACTCCATAATGAACTTCATTTCCTTTTCTCTGATCACAGGAATTCAAATTGACAAATCAATTAACCCCATCTTCAAGTGCAACTGAGTTCAATCAGAGAAGTCTGCTTGAAAACCCAACCAAAGCACCGGATTGACTCGCTGAACAAGAGTGAGTGACCGATTGACACCACAATCGAACGAGTATCAACGACAAAGATTGGGCTACATGCTGAGCGAATTCGCAATTACATTGCCGAAACGAGATTCGGTTTGTGTACTCTTTCTATTCGTTCATCGCGAAATGTAATCTAATTGGTCGAAGTAATTCCAATCGTAACAAAAGAAAGAACCCTAGCCCAGGCGTTTCACAGAAGAGACCCAAATCAGAATCGAAATCGATCCGAACGAAAGAATTACAGACATTTGATAGCAGAACTCTCGGGAAGAGAACTTACCAGCTCGAGGATTGAAACTCAGTCAGACAACGCCAACCGCTGTAACCTTCGCCCTTCCCAGCAAATTGAAGGCTGTTCATCTTTTTGGAGAGAACACAAGATGATGGCTTTCTACTTGGGCCTGAGCCCCAAGTAGAAGGAAAGACACATCTTGGGCTTCCTACTTGGGCCTGAGCCCAATTAAGTTTCTATACGTGAACACCAAAAATAACGAAAATGGTCTTGTTAACGATAGCGCCTTGAAACCCTGGTCAACCATACTTGCCAATAATTTCCAATCCACCGATTATGCTTATCCCGAATATGATATAATGGAAATAATGAACTTTCTCTAATTTGGAAATGTGACGTTCTTTTAGGCTTTGTGATTGGCTAAGTTGGTATCGGAAGTAACTTCCCCAACTTAACCACGACACGACCGACGGGTCAAAGCGAGGGAGTTCTTTCGACGCGGACTAGAGATGAATTTGAATATGTCGATACACAGTCAAGTCTCACATCCAAAGTTGTACTCAAGCGAAGATCGAGAAGAGCTTTCTCAACACACAATCCACGCCTCCGGGAAATTTTAATCTAAGGACGTACGAACTGAAGACATTTCGTTGCTTTAGGTGGTGGGCAACGTACAGCTTCCAGTAAATGCAGCACAACCACTGTGGTTTGCGTTCTTATTGACGAACGTACCAAAACCGAAGCCAATCTAATAATTCGTGCAGGAGTTGGCCTGCCCCTTTTCAAACCAGCTGGCCCCTTTCCCAAGCACCGCACCGTTTCCCATCTCCGTTTCCACCAACCCGACATTGTTAAAACTTTCGTTTCTCTTCGAAATCGAGATTCCCAGGAAGTCTCGCCCTTCTAATTTCTCGATTGTCGTCTTCTAAATTATTATTATTATTTATTTATTTTTTTCTATTTCAAGCTGAGATTGATTGGATTCCAACTGGGGTGGGCAGGTCCCAATATTCCAAATTTTGATTTCCAGACAAATGCGTGTGTTTGACGTGAGAATATGAGTTGCTGTTGCGATCCTTGTACGTGTAGATCAGACCTAAGATACTCGAACAAGAAATCTTCACCCCATTTAAGAAAAAGACGGTAGTGATTTAATGTGTTTCTTTTTCTTTCGCAGTAGTCTCAGAAAACGAGGAGGAGTACGAGCTCGTGGTGGGTGGGTGGGACGTGTTGTGTCCCATCAACCCTCCAAAGCAAAGCAGAAGAAGAATAATAATTCGGACCGTGGGATTGATTCCTCTCCGATCGATTCGGTGCTGAGTCGTGATAACGTACCCCCTCATTTTTCATTTGAATTAATACCACCAAAAACTTTAAATTGATGTATTTATAATAAATTTATCCTAATTTTTTTTTTTTACCATTATGACAAATTTACCTCAAACTATTTTTTTAACTACCAAAAATCGTAAACTAGTACAACTGTGATAAATTTACTCTAACTAATTTTTTTACCACAAAAAATCTCAAACTGATATACATATGACAAATTTACCCTATGTTAGTTTCCGTTAAATTGAGTTAATGCCACGAAAAATCTCAAATTGATACACCTGTAACAAACAGAGGGTAACATATATATCCCATAATTGACATGTGTCATCCAACTTAGCAATTTGACGGTAAAATTTACCAGAAACTAATGAAGGGTAAATTTGTCACAGCTGTACCAGTTTGGGGTAAATTTGTCACATATGTATCAGTTTGGGGTTTTTTATGGTCAAAAAAATAATTTATGGTAAATTTATCATAAGTGTACCAGTTTGAGGTTTTTTTTTAATGATATTAACCCTTTTCATATTTTCTGGGGTCTTTCGTCTCGTCTCGGGACGTCCAATGCTTGGAAAAATAATTGAATTGGAATCATTCGAAGGTGTCTTTACGCGGTTGTATACAACGTGGGGTTGGTTTCTTGATGGGTACCAAAAGGAAACCTCCTTCGTTTTACCAGTCTTCTGTGGTCTGTACAACGTCCTGCAAAATTTTGTATCCCTCCTTTTGGACTGTACTGACAATTCAGATTGCGCTCCTCGAGTTTGACTTGAAAGTAAAACTCAGCAATGACGTCAAATTCAATTTGAATAAAAAGTCAGATTAATAAGATGGGTGATTAACTCTGTATGATATGATCTAAGGAATCAAAAGGTAGCCGCAAATCCAGCCAATGGTAGGAGGATCCATTTTGAACCCCCCCGATCCGTAATGTACCCTTAAAGTCTGTGTGGCCGAATAAACCATAATCGATGACATCGTATAAGTTTTCCCCGAAAGATTCTTAAATTTTAAGGGAAGAAGATGATGATCTAGTCTTTTGCCTAGCTTTTCGATCACCTAGTTGAGATGAAAGCTCGTTTGGCTTTGACGTGGACCGATTCATCTCTAATCACTACCACTTGGAGGGCTCCTACTCGTCGATTTGCGGATCTACGAGTGTCGAAAGCGCAAGCTCCCATAAGAAAACAAAGCACAAAAAATGTGCCTACAGAATTAAGAAAAAGATGGAGAAAGAGGTGCAATGCCAATGGCCACCCGTATGAGATGCCCTTTTCCACTCATATGTCGTTTGTGTTTCGACCCTTGCCCTAAAGATACTTTCCTCCCACTTGCACCACATCCCAATCTTCTCCCACTATCTGCCTTCTACTCATCCACAACCAACATAGCTTTCCCATCATCTAGACAAAAACAAGCATTAATGAAAAATCTTCTAGAGTCACACGTCATCAATCTACTTTGCCAAAATGAAATTTCTTTTGGAGGACCACCACGCAGAACACGGGGCAAATCCTGGATTCCTTTGCCTTCTCTCTCTGATGGGTCAAAAATCCAAAACAGGGGAAAACCCCACTTTCAAAAATTTTCACCAGAGCCCTCCTCTGCCTCCTGCACCTCTTCTACACGCCTCAGTCACACCACACCAAAAAAGCGCCCCAAAAAAGTAATAAAGCCATAAAGCAGGGAACTTGGGGGGGAACAACATGATGCATTATTGTATTCCGCCTAGGATTCTCAATTTCTGCCAACCCTTCCCATCTTTTTCCTCCCTTTTCCCGAAACACACACAGCTATCGGCCTCCTCTTCTCTTATCTGTAAGAACAGAAGCTACGGCCATTGTCATCTACTTTCACCTTTGCACAAAAGAAAAAGCCTTCCGACCCTTTTCAATCTTCTTCACCAAGAGGGACGCTAGGACACATTCTCAGGAATCGATGAGAGAGACAATGGTGGGTTTTGGCCACACTCATGTCGTTCACGCCCATCTTGCTACCTCTGACCTACTCTGTTCCCTCCCCCACACATTATAACGTACAAAACTGCACAATCGACAGATTTAGTCAAACGACTTTTTAAAAAAAAGAGAAAGAGATGGATGGCGAGAGGCAGTTTGCAGAGAGGCTCGCGGTGCCAGATGCAGAACACTGCAGACCCGCCACTATCCCACGTCTCTGTTTTTGGCCTTTACTCCAGTAGCATTTTTTCGCACGTCTGATTATTAAAAGATAACCCAAGTATAAACAATTAGTTGGGATATTTTCATCGGAAATTAATTTCTGATTTTGGCCCAAGAACTTTTCCTATAATATAAAAAGAGAGAAAGGATAAAAAAGCAGGGAGAAAAAAACCGGTTACTCTTTGATGCCACCGAGCCGAAGTATATGCTAATGCTATACAAGAAGAAAGACTGAAAAGTTGCTCGTTCCTCGCAACCGCCGTAACAAAAATTCACGCCGCTACCTTTCTTTTTTCCCACCAAAATTGCCCTCATTTTCCCAGTTTTCCGTTACCCACCCAAAAAAAAAAAAAAAAACCGAAAGGCTAAAATCTAACCCCTATAATCCCGAAAAAGGGAGCATTTTTAGGGGGAAAACCGCCGTTCACCGATCGCCGTCAACTTACGACCATGACATCATCGTTACCCGCACCAACTCCGTCATTATCTCCGTCGCCGTCGTTGATCCAGCGCTCCTGCGGGGCGCACTCGGATTTGTGGTGCAGCTTCCAGTCCAGTGCCTGGCACGCGCGCGAGCAGTAGTTGACGACCCCGCACACCGAGCACCTCCGGAACTCGTGCCTCCTCGTCTCCGCCCTCCCGCACCCGGCGTGCGAGCAGAGTCTCAGGCCGCCATCTCCGGCGGAACCGCCGCCGGTGCCGCGAGCCGCGAACCACTCCGACAGGAACCTGTTCGCCGGGTGCACCTCCGGAGCCGGCACGTTGCACCCGAAGTCGCTGAGCAATGAGCAGCCCGCGACGGCCGCGCGGCGCGCCTCGGCGTCGTGGTGTGGGTGGTTCCACGCGAGCAAGGAGCGCGTGGGAAGAGCCGCGGAGAGCACCGCGGCTAGCTCGCGCGCGTTCGCCTGGACGAGGAACCGGCGACCCTCGGCGATGTTCTGGCGGACGCCGTAGCCGTCCTGGAGGCAGTGGCCGAGCTCACGGAGTGCGTCGACGTGGCCCAAGAAGGCGGCGCGAGCGCAGAGAGCGACGCCGGCTCGGAGGTCCTTGTCGTTCTTGGAGCCGCCGCTGCCGTTGAACTGGATTACGGCGAGAGAGTAGAGCGCCGGCGCGTGGCAGTTAATCGCGGCTTTTGCCATGAGAGAAGCTCCGCTCCCTCGGTTCAGTAAGCAGTAGAACCGAATCTGTTTGAAAAGAGAAACAAGAAAGCTCAGATTACAATTTCCTCGAAATGCTCATTTCCGAATTTTCTTTTGATAAAACAAAGAGATGTATATATTCAGAATTAAATCATCTTATCTTCTTTCTAATTTTGGGTTTTGTGAGGCTTTGAGATTTGCTTACCATGCCGAGAATGTAACAGGCCTCCATGTTTCCGGAATCGGCGCATAGCTTCAAAAAGCGGTGAGCCGAGTCGCACCAGTTCTTAGCCCCGATGGCAAGGCACTTGGACGAAGCTTTCGACAAAACAAGCGAATGGACGGCTAATGAATTAAATCTTCTACACCTGTTTCCCACCGGGAAAATTTGACGTCATTCTTCCGGCAATCAAACGATGTTGTCAAGAAAGAAAGAAACCGAAGACGTTAGCAGAGAAATGAGAGATTGGCTTACGTTAGCGAGGCGCGGATGAGATCCGAAGGGGACGAAGCAGACGCGCCGAGCTTGGAGAAGATACAGATCAAGAGGTCATCGGGCAACGCGTCGAAGGAATCGCAGCCTCCGCTAGACAGACTCTGCCTTTTCCGGCAACACGCCGCCTGGTCTCCGGCGACGTCCCGTGTCCTCTTAATCGTCGTCGCCGTCGCGGTGTCGTCCGAACATGCATCAGGTGGGGAATACCAAGCTCCTCTTCTCGTTCTCATGCCTCTCTCTCTCTCTCTCTCTGTTTCTGAGTTTTGCGTTATCTTTCTCTGGGGAGCCGGGGAGAGAGTGGAAAGACGAGAGGGACTTTATATATTAGGAGGCAAGCAGCACCAACACCAAGAAAAACAAATGCGTCGCTAATTGCAGTTGTTAATTTTCTTTTTCGTTTTCTTTTTCAAAAAAAAAAAAAATCGGAGTCGTGCTGAATTAACGATCTTGCCACTGGTCATTGGTCAACGCAAATGATGGTTGCTTGATATTACGGAGCTGCCCTCCGCTTGCTGTTGCTCGGGTCAAACGGAATTGACCCAGATCCGCCTTTCCATTTGGCCCGTTCGTCGTTGTTAGCTAATCCTTCGTCCGCCCTTGTCGTTGAAATATTTTATAATAATTACCGCTGATTTTCTTCAAATGAACGAATTAAGTTACCTCATTTCATTGAACAATTTGAAAACCGATTTTGCTTAAGTTTATCCAACGAAGTTTGATCTCGTTAAGCGCCGAAGTTTTAATTTTTCCGGGCTTGAACAAGGTAAATAGATTTTCAACTCGGAAATTGGAGCTCGCATGTGAATCCCGTTAGTGGCGTGTGAATTGCGTCGAACCAGGGGCACGGGGCACCCCGGATCAGATCTATTCAAAGGGCTCATGGTTTGTTCAATGAACGTCTAAATAATCGGACATCTTTATCCGTATTTTTATATTATTAAAAAAGTCGACCGAGAAAATGATCTTGTTGCACAATAATAACATTATTATCTGCAAATGAATTGGAGAAAGACACGTCGTAGAAGAGTGGAGGATGTATAGAAATTGTATTTTTAGGAGAAAACCCATAAATTGTACGTAATCGTATGCGTAGATTGTTATCTTTTCGGACGTGTAAGCATCTCGCCTTTATACCATTCAAACAACCCGATGCTATCCTCTTTATTCGAGCTTTTCTTCTCCCTCTCTCTTCTCTCTCGCTCTGTATTGCTGCCCTCCTCGGGTTTATGCATTAATTGAAAGTTGCGAACGAGTCATACATGAATCTAGGGTTGAACTTGGTCATGCATGGAGCAGTTCTTCGTTTAAGTAGGGTCACTGTGTAGATCCACCGCTAATGTGAGAAACAAGCTGCACTCTCGTCATTGGATGGATAGATAGATCACATATGGATCGATCCAATTACACAAGCTACTTCTAACTTTCACGCGTCGCGCATCCGACCATCTATCTATATAAGAGCTCATGTGGAGAATGGGAACAATAAGTCCAGCACTACCATACAATGCGTGTCCCATGACATTCTCGTATTAATGAGGTCGGTGGAACAGACAAATCTTTACCGATTTGGATGAGTTTTGGCGACATTATTTCAGCCGGTTTTCTCTGCTGATGGACGAGTGAAGATATATCGATTCACAACCACTTTCTATTAATGAAAAAAAATAAATCGTAATTCAAATAGTGGCCTAAAGTGACCATGGCTGTTTCAAATAAGGACCCGACCTTGGCGGCCTGCCAAATATTTCGGCCAATTAAGGACATTTTCGTTCAAAGATAATTTTAACCTAAGTTTTCGTTAAACTAGATTAAAAATTAGGAAAAAAATAAAATTTAAAAATAAAGAAACAAAAACATACATGCGGGAGGGCTGGCCGCCGCCCCATCGCCTATGTGAGGCCACGACGATGGTTGGCGGCGCCTCAGTGACGGAGCGACCCTCGGCCAGACCCGCAACCCTCTCCCGATTCTGGCGAGGGTCGCCGGCGACCCCACCGCCCCATCGACAATGGGGCCGTGGCCACAGGTAGAGGGAGGGCCTGGTTTTTTGTGTGTTTTCTTTTTTGAGTTTTATTCGCTTTTATCTTTTTTGAGTTTAAAAATAGAAAAAAGGAAAATAAATAAATAAATAAAAGGAAAAAAAATGCTCTTGACCACCTAGTGAAGTCAGCCATTTTTTTAAATTGACATGATCACTTCGAGCTTTTATTTGAAATAAGGTATACTTCAAGTTGAAGCCATTATTTAAGGATAAGGACACCTCAAGATCTTATTTAGAATTTGCCCCAATTATCATGAATGAAAATTGGCAAGAAATTTGCATCTACTATCATTTAATTAAATTGCCTTGTGAACAAGCGGACGTTTGTTGAACATATTCACAGTTTTCAACTATATATTTAACTGGTATCAGTTACCATTGAAAAATGTCATTTTTTTTTTTAATAAATAGGGGAAACTGTGCTGTGAGATTGGCAGCTTCAGCTTGGGAACTTGGGAGGGGGGCAGAGGCGCTAAGGCCAAATTCCCAAAGAGGGGGATAAGTTTGGGGAGGCTGACGTGGACCTCGAGAACCGATGTCGACCACACATGTCATGTCCTCCGGGTCCCACTTGTCCGGCCAGCTTGTTCTTGTGGAAAAGCAAAGACGACACAATATCTCCCTCTTCCTCCGTGGGGCCCGCAGGGGGCCCCATTTTGGGAACAACGCCGTACATGCCAACACGTCGGCCCCTCCTTGACCGTCCGATGCATCTTCAGATTTCTTCAATTTTTTTAGATTCCTTTTTTCTGATGGGATCCTTTAATTAAGTTGGTTTTTCTCATTTAACTAGAATTTTTTTGCCTTTTGTCATTTTTAAAAGTAATAATTTTATTTTTTCTAATTCTTCAAATTTGAATACTTAGAAGAAGGTCATGAATGGGCGTGCATGAATCATTTGGGGGCAAAATGATTCTTCTTGGAGGAGTTAGTATCCAACTTCTCCATCTTGATGCAATCATGGCAACAACCATCTTCACTTAAAAGTTATTTAATGGTTATTGTCCTTTATTTTATTGGTTCGTGTTTGCAAGTTGATGATCCATTGGACAAACTTCACATGCCTTGTACTATAACGTTAGTTAATAATTTCCAAGAAAAAGAAGAAGAAGCAATTCTTAATAAACGGGAGCTTATCTATTCGTTTCTTTTGTGTGGCTTCAAGAATAATCCGGAATTACGATAATTCAACCTCTTTCTTTTCGCAGGCTAAACCGGTCGAACAGGATGAAACGAAATTAATTGATCACTTGAAAATTCTACCATATTTTACTATAGTGTGCGGACAACGCATACCGAACTAGAATAAAGGGTCGGAAAAGATGATTCGATCCTCTTACTTTGATTTTTCGATCCAAGAAGTTTGTGAATCGGGGCTCGGCAACGACGGGATATTGTGTCCCTGTTCGGACACCAGTTCCGCGTCTGCGATACGTATCGGGAGGACAAAACTCTCCACTTGGCCGGCAACCGGTAGGCAAGTATTCGACGCAATTGGATTCTCGTCAACTCATGCAAACTTGACTTTTATATGACAAAATTAGGCAGTTGTGTCCCATAATTAAGACCGAGAGGAGGAAAACTGAAACCCTAAATAGCTTCGAGATGGAAGCAAATTCGGGGTCCATCGCGTACACAAGTCAAAAAAGTAGTACCGCCGATGCTATCCTCCTTCACATTCCTATTCGCGGACCTTTTCATCTTTTGAAAATATCTAGAAAGAATATTTTCCGCCTCGGTGAATATTTCTCTTCCAGTTTCCAAATTTTTTCACAAACAAATGTCGTAATCATAGAAAACAAAAAAAAGCGAAAAACTTTTGGCGCACGATGCATGATAAATGCAGCAATCCTTTTCCTTTTTTGTTATAATCTTTGGTTAGTTTTCCAATCTCGGTCCCGCTCTTCGACGTGATCCGTTTCGGACTCGGTTCGAAGATTCCGAATGGCTTCCCACCATCCCATCATATTCTATGTAAGAAGAAGAACAGAAGATACCCGCTGTATTTCACTTAAGGGTATTGTATTTGTGTCAATTCAGTCTTAAATTTTTTGCATTTATGTCAATTGAGTCCATCCGATCAATTTTGACTGGAAATTGCTAACTTGGATGCCGATTGTCCTATATGCCACGACTGGCGCTAACATGGACTTTTTTTTAATAGTTTTTCATTTTCTTATATATTTTTAATAATTTCTTTGGTTTTTTTTCTTCTTTTTTTTCTTTTATTTAGGGCCAGCGACTCTCGCCGGCCGACCCCTGCCGGCCACAACGAGGGCCCACAAGCCCTCACCGGCCCTCATTAAAAAAATAAACAAAAGTACATAAAAGAAAGAAAAAAAAAGAAAAAATATATAAAAAAATATCTATATCTGCGCGAGCCGTGTCACGTGGGACGACCGGCGTCCATGTCAGCAATTTTCGGCCAAAATTAGTTGGATGGACTCAATTGACACAAATGCAAAAAGTTTATGACTAAATTGGCATCAATCGAATTAATGAAGAGAGGGCTACCATGTCATTTTTTGATGAAGTGATTATGCGTTACGAATAGTTTGAAATCTGCAAATTCCGATTACTTTACATTTCTCCATGAAAATTTATAGTGACTCAACCTAAGATATACTTTCTCGTTGTTTCAATCTAAAGTCGAATTACATAAACCGAGCGCCGGCACTAAAATCCATCTGATGCGTCGAATCCATACCCGCGAAAATCTTATGGCTCATTTTATTCCGCACCCACGTTGAGATCACAAGGTTCACGAAGGATTCGAGACCCCGCTTGCTTTGGCTGTGCGAAAAGATCCTAGCTATGAACAGAAAGGGTCGTAATGGTAGGTGGTGAGTAGGATCCAACCAATGTATCTTCATCTCGATCCTTAAAACAAAGCAATATGGAACGTACACCAAAGCAAGCCCACATCGGACCAATGATCGAATCAAGCGATTCCGCGCATGAAATTATTTCATGACAAGGTAGTGACCTAAGTTCTGTCGGATTGGCTGCTCATTTTGGTTAGGTTGCCCTCCTTTTAAAAGGCAATAAACTATGATAACTCTCTCGTGTCAAAGATGTTTCTCAAGACATGCGACTAATATAGAATATCAACTTTAGTGAATACAAAAGCAAAAAAAAAAAAAACAATAATAATTGAGAATTAGGCTATCAACTTTAGCTTCAAATGGAGATTTGTGTGTACGTGCTGATGAGCCAATCACACTGTTGGAAAAAGGAAACTGTTCGCGCGAGTGGTCTAGTGATGATCGAGTCACATGTAGTGTTGACTCAACTACCGATTTGGTGACGCGGAGCTAGGTATGTCTACATTTTCGTGTCCGTGTTCTTTCAATTATTGAGAGAAGAAGGAGAAGGAGAGATTCTCGTTCACAGTTGCGTCGAAAGAGATGCAGGAACAGCCATAAGTTGATAAGGACGGAAGAGTACCAAAAGAGTCCTAAACTTATTGTATTTGTACCAATTCACGTCGTAAACATTTTAATTTGGCCGATTTAGTCCTAAACTTGCTCACATAAGTACCAATTCAATCTATCCCACCAATTTAGGTCGGAAATCGCTGACGTGGACGCCGGCCGTCTTACGTTGCACGGTCGGCACTAATGTATATATATATATATATATATATATATATATATATATATCCTTTCTTTCTCTTTCCTTGTTGTCGGTGGCTAGCGAAGGTCGACCTCACTAGATCTGGCGAGGGAAGCCAAGCCGGCGCTAGCCCTTGCCCAAGCGAGGCCAGCCTTCGCCGGCCATGGCCTATGGCCAGTGGCTGGCAACAGACAAAAACAAAAAGGGAAGAAAAAAAATGAAAAGAAAAAAGGAAAAAAAAATAAAAAAAATTGTAAAAATGTCAACGTTAGCTCCACAAATTCTCGAGTCATTGGACTCCACAATATTTTATAATTTTTTTTTGTGCCGCACAACAAACTGGCAATCTCACAATTGATTAAGTATAGTCATATAATTATTTCTCTTTTTCAGATGAAGTTTTTCAATCTTGCACAATACCGTGATAGGTGTTGGGGTGTGGTTCATACTCCCTAATGACAAGAAAGCACGTGGGTCCCGCTCCATGTTAAGCGGGCGAGGGGCCTGGGGACAGCGCCCCCTGGACACTAGAGGATTTTTACGATTTAAGTCCATATTTTTTCATTGATAGTTTGAGTTTGGGCCCATGAATAGCTATTGTTATGTACACTCTTTTTCGCTTGTAATTGAGTGATGTAACAAAAGGTGCGATGTGCTAACTATAGTGGAATCTTCTACTGAACGTAGCCCTAATTTAAGAGTAAACAAGGAGAAAATATCATGTCTCGATTTTCTCTTTCTCGCTACGCTTTACTTCATTGTGATTGTGCGCCGAATCCTAACAATCTACGTCCGGACCTATTCCCAGCCATTGGTAAAGGAACAAAAGAGTCGCGTCCGTCATTTTCGCACCACGATCGGTATCACCCCATAGGCACCAGCTAATCCCTACTCACATGGCGTGCCATGCAAATCCAATCATCCAAGTCCCTATGCACAACGCACGCAAGAGACCGAGAGGACATTTCATTCACCGCAAACATAGAACTAGGAAAAACACCAAACTTGCCAATTCCGTCACTTTCCGAGGAAACAAGACAGTGTGAGTAATTTCCTGCTTTTCCGGAATTAGGTGGGTGGTGTCGCGTTTACCTCGCAACGCGGCACTATCTTCCGTCCAACTACGACACGAAACGAAGTGAATAGAACAGCAAGGCGTCGAACATGTACAAAGCCGTGGAGCTCGCGATCGGGCTTTTTTAACAGGCGAATTTGTTGCCGTGCGCTTGTCTGCTACCGTGTTGAGTGAGAGGGGTAGAGCACCACGCACGCCACGGCGCTCCATACAGGTCCGCCATCTCGGCTCTTGGTGTTTGTGGCGGCCGATTCTCTTGGAAAATTTCACCTCGTTCGTGCCGATTGCCGGGGAATTTCCCGGTTTTCGCACGCTAGTGGAGAGTTCTAGAGAGCCTAATTCGGCCTCGCGCTTGGGTTTAGATGGACTGCCATGGCAAGTGAAGAAATAATGCGTGGAACATTTTTTGTTGCGCTTTGTTAGTTTGTCGTGGGCCAAAAATTCTTGAAAGAGTAGACCCCATAATAATTTGTAATAAGTTATTATTTATTTTTTGTGGCACATAACATGCTATTAATCTCACATTGGATTAAAGATAGTCATATAATCATTTCTCTTTTTAGTTCTTTACATAAATGTTTTTTTGAAGAGACGAGACATTTATAACAATTCTTTATTTCACCGAAGGCACGTCGTATATACATATGTTGAATACCACATGATAATTAGGTGACCATAAACGAAATAATTTCCGAATACACGATAACTTATAAGTACCGGAGAACTTAATGAAAAGGTTAAAAGCCAAAGTCGCACCGACTCTCGCGTACATGTTCCGGAAAGTATAAGAAAAGCAGGTTTGGCAATGCGATATGGACAGCCACCGTCTCTTCCTCATATTTCCATGTTTTTTGAAAGCATAAAAAGTACTATGATTTTCTAATTTCTACTTAGGACCGCTAACACGATGTGCAATGTGCATGCCTTACATGGTAATTTACTAACTATAGATAGGTCCAACAACTTGAACGAGTCAACTAACGTGTGGCTGCGACAACCTCGTCCCTGAACTAGAGAGATGGATACATTAATGGACAGGTCTTCATTCTTTGTACCTTAACACGTGAAGTACGCGTGCATTGCGACTGACTTGACTAAGAGAATTCGACGCAGAGGATGTTGCTTGACGCAGCATTCGCCGCATCTGTTTGGATCGTCAGCCCTCGTGACCAGTGTAAAGTGAAGCGACGAGTGTCGAAGCTTAACATGCACGAGTTGAGTAAGAATGAAGCCAAAATAGCTTCTTCCTGGCTTCACTTTGCGTGATTGGGGATCTTTTTTCCGGGGGACTACGTATTGATAAAACCAATTCTCTCTCTCTCACGAGAGAGAGAGAGAGTGGCTGAACGAGTTTTTTTAGTGCTTCCTTGAGATGCGTTGTTTGTTACTTGAATCGGCCCCATCGCTTGCGTTGCAAGGGCGATGCTAATCTCAAGGGAAGGAACGCTTCATCTGATGCACGACAGAAATCAGACTTTGCGTTAGGTCCGATCCCACCATGTCTAGCTTTTCGAATATGACAACCTTCACGAGGTATTCTTGTTGCTTTTGACGAGGATGAGCTAACCCCTCTCTACAACATGTTCCCTTCTCCGCACGCTCGATTTTACCTTGCAATATGAAGAGAAACCCTATAAGGAACACTCGCACGCGCGGAGCGGGAGAATGCAGGGGAACACCGCGCGAAACAAGGCGGACTGAGTAGTGAGACTTGAAACTCGGTTTTGACACCAATTTGGAATCGAGTGCGCGGTTATCATCTTTAAAAGTTTGATTTTTTAGAACAAACGGATGGCACACGATTAAACTTGACATTCGTTCATCTGCGAGGGACCGCGCACATCATCGACGGGGGCTTAAGCCAGAGAAGTTTTCGCCTTAAGTTATAGCTCAACCTCTCTACGAGGAACATCGCCGACCAGGGTTTAACGTATGTGGAACCGGCCAATTGCATGCATGTCACGTGTGACGCAAGAGCGTGGCCAGCGAATAGCTCCAACTAAAGATCACGGGATTAACAATACAAGAAAGCCTTCGTGCTATATTAACCACCGTGTTCGCCTACAGCACGATGCGCCATCTTCCCTAACAACTCGTCTCGTTCTTCATGCTTTTCTGTCCCCTTCGTATCATTGACTCCCCATTCCTAATCTGGTAGACAAGAAGACCCTCCTTTGAACTGGAAGTGCTATCCTTTCTGATTGGTACCACATTGTTGGGAGCGCGCAGTAAAAATTCAATACCTTCTCCCGAAAAGATCGCAATTGGGATTTATTAGGTCTGAAGGCTTTCCACGAATCAACCATATGGTCTGATATCATTTGTTGGGAGAGCGCAACAGAAGCCCGATACCTTCATCAGGAGAGATCGTCAAAAGAAAGCCTAAGTCTGACCATGTCAATATATTCAGTCGGACCCTCATCACTCAAAAGCTTAAGCCAATAATACGTAATTAGTCAACTAGGATATATTAACTGTTTCATATCACATCGCTTCTCTGATTTGAGACTTTTCTAACGCAACTCGCACGTGTATCTCAACACACAGAATATCACTAGTTAAGATCCCCCATTTTGCTAATCAAGTAACCTTAGCTATCGTCTTCATAGAAATCGACTACCAACACTCGGATAGAACGAGGGCTAAGATTGAAAGATCTTCGTTCGCTAGTAATTAAACTCCATCGCAATCAATAAAAGAACGAAAATAATTCACTCATATAGTCGCGGAATCGTAATTCGTTGCCGTCGGTGTACCAACTAAAAGTCTTGAAACTAAGAGTAGGATTGTAATTTTCTCAAGGTATTTTGAGTACGCGTGTGCACATTAATGGCAGCTAAAACTAGGGATTGGCGTAGAAATGTATCAATTCTCATTCCTTGGCCGTCTTCTCGAAGCATGTAAGCAATGGGATCGGTGAGAACTGTGCTGCCTACAGACTACAAAATATTAAATTCCAGAGGAAGTACGGATGGTTGCTCGTTCCTTAACGTGCTAAACACGTGTCCAATTCCGTCTATCCCACTTAATTTTATTTATAATTCTCTTCGGGCGTCGTGCAAAATCTTAGTGAGAGGAAGGACTGGCCCAGCCAGCCTTTGAGTGATTGCCAAGACACGTTGTCTTCTCTGGCTCCTGAGAAAGGAACGCGTTTCAGCCTTCGGTCAATATTTTCTCAGCAGATTAGGGTTTGGGTGCTCCTGTACAAATCCCAAGTTCCACCCTGATCTTCTGGTGATTTTCTCGTTCTACCGATTTGATCTTTCAATTTTGACTTCTTTCCTTACTCCTTCACATTCGGAGGAAAGTTTTAAATAAAGTATCTTATGTAACCCGCGTCGGTCATCGTTAATACGGATATTCGGTAAGACTTATAACGATGATTTCATGATTTATGCTCGCTCTGCCTGTGGTTCTATTTATTTGAATTTTTTCGTGGGCGAAGCAAATGTCAGGCAAAGGCCAAACATAGAACGCAAGACAAAAAGGGTCCCATCGATATATTTTCGTTGAAGTTTTTTTCATGCTTGTGTCGTTTGACGAAGTGGCGTGACTTACGGGATAGAGCTGGAGACGTCAACTCTCGCACCAAATCGTATTTATCCGACATCGGAACCTAAAAAACATCCACTTGCTATTTATTGAAAGGAAATAAAATGGCCCGTTTACTTTGGTCGTAACGTGAGAAGCTAGCCAACTGAGGGATTGGGTTTAGGGTTGCTTCTTGCCCGGCAGTCTCGAGACAGCCTTTACGTGCATGGTAAGTGAAGTTTAACCAACGTCTTTTTGCGAGTTCATCGAAGGTAATTGCTCTTCAAGCTTATCTATAAGCACTTTCAATCTCTAGAGGCAGCCACCAAGTTTAGACCATATTGGGCCATTCATACTGTAGAGAGAGAGAGAGAGAGCGCGAGAGACATCGCTTTATCTCGCTAGTAATGTCCACTAGTGTCCACACTTACGAATCACTTTCTTGCATCTTGCTATCCCGTCGCATAACACCGGACGTGTTAAAGTTTCGTATATTACTTGCATTGTCCCGATTAGGGATTTCATATCATATTGCATAATAGATGATTGTACGCGGCCTGATGAAGTTTCTTGACTAAGTTAGTCTCTTCCAAGACCTTTAAGAAGTAAATGATCACATGTTAGACTTTCGTTTTTTAATCAAATCTTTCTACCGCATGAATTGATGTTAAGAAGCTGCTAACCTGACAGTCTGATAGTACTGTCAGTTATTTCTGACTGCACGATCTCCCAATCAAAGAGTGTTTTATGCAAAATACGCGATAATGATGTGTGGATCTACGATTGAGATTGTATCTTTTCTGACAGTACTGTCAGGGAAATATTTCCTTTGATGTTATTACCCAAGAGTTTTTGACATAGAGATCACGCGTTCGATCTTTTAACAAAACTTCTCGTGATTTTCTTTACATCGAAATGCCAAAGGTAGAGCCGCACAAGTTCTTCAATAGAAAGATAAAGTGCGTTAGCATGAATTTTGTTAGGGTCCCACATTGCTCAAGAATCAAAACAAGAGATTATCCAAAACAATAGATAGGAATGACCATGGGATGTTCAAATAATGATGATTAATTATTGTTTAGGTAGATGAGTGTTGAGAAGTGTCCAAACTCCAAAGTATGACACAATTCAATGAGAGAAGACTTTTCAAGAAAGATAATTAGCCTTCAAAGTTGACGGCCTCTTTTTCAAATCAGGATTTCACTAGAAGTGGCGTCACATCTCCCCCTAAAATAGGGAAATTGTTCGGTTAGCCCAAAATCTACGGTAATCCTAGACTTTTCAATTTTATCAATTCAGTTCTAAATCCTTGCGCGAAATTTCACTATAGTAATTGAAAATCAATGACGTGACGATGGTGACTGGACGTACCACGTCATCGATTTTCGGCGAAACTTGACCAGAAGGCTTGCATTAAAATTTCGCGCAAAAAATTAATACTCAATTAGCAAAATTAAAAAGTGTTTAGGATAGATCTGATCATATTCCCCTCCAGCAATATAAAGACGACACATATGTCACATACAAACAAAAAGCACAGAAATATCAACGTTGAAGACACATGTGAAGACATATGGGCTGCGTGGAGCTAGTTGAATCACGCACGTATCAACGAATTGATCGGAGTATTCTCAGGCAACAATCCTCGAGGGAATCAACCACCATTTTTCTTACAAGTACGTCATGCAATTGAGAGCTCCGTTCGATCTACCTCTCAGGCTCTCACGCGTGCCTCGGTCAAACGTTGCTTCCTCCCTGGTTTTGTTAGCGTTGACCATCAAAATATCTCACATGCCCTAAGCAGCCCATCACCATATTTTTAACTTTTTCTTTTTGGGAAGGAGAAGTTGATCATCTCTTTGCACAGCTTCATCTCCATGTGCAAGTAAGGAAGGGTTTTGATGTGGATAACGACGATTCGTAATGATGTAAGAAGAAGGGTGAGGAGGACAGGGTCGAGAAAGATGCAGACCAAGCATGCAATGATGGCGAGGGGCTCGCTCCAAAACGACTGACATGCTGATGCATCTGCAACTTGGAGCAGTTGAAAGAGTCAAAATTCAGAACAAAGTTTTTGGGTAGTGGGTAGCATGCAATGGACATCCATCCATCATCATCATCATCATCACATGGTTTGTAGAAAACTATGTTTTAACGTCCGAGGCGGCGCTGATGGTTTGCTTTCCACGCAGAATTCAAGTTTGAAGACATGTGGGCTTCGGATTCTGGAGCACTACCCATGTGTTGTGTCGATAGTTATAGCTTACAAGTTAAGTTAGTTTCATTGTCTCGCGCTTTCTATGTTTAGTAAAAGGAGGCTGAAGTAATTATCTTGCTCGAAACTTTGATGAGACATGAGCATCGGAAAGAACCCTAAAGTGCAAATAGCGAGGCCACGTCCACTCATACATGATCGATGCGGGAGAGGACTATAGGTACTTTTGTGGATTGTGTAAAGAATTACGTAGTTTAGTCGATGCGACATGCGTGAGAAAGAGAGAGAAAAAAAAAGCGCGTTCATCGGTAATTAACTACACTTGTATTTGCTACCAAAATCGAAGATGCAATAAGTCGTCAATTCATTACCTCTTGCTTTGACTGATAGAATCAAGCAAAAGAGGCATTCACATGTTAGCAGAAAAGTTTCACAAAGTTTCTCGTTATTCGGGGGCAAGTAACTTATGTAATGGTAACACCACTTGTCTTGCTGACTTAACACTAGTTTGCCCATTACACTTCCTCATTTTCTTAACTTGGTAACCGCTAATTTTTTCAAAATTTAAAATTCGAAGAGATGTGATTAATTGAGCGATATCACGTCAATGGAACATGCGATATCACCGCTACATAAGATACTTTCTTGTTCTTTATACCGAGCTTTCTAAACTATGAGCAATAATAGATCGTCATGTAGATAGGCTCATGCTTGTTTCTATGGTATATAAAGAGAAATTACCAAACATTTACTGTTGGGCAAAGGACTCCGCTAGCATAACAGTCTTTGGGCGACCACGAGAGTAACAGCACGTTGTGGGCCACAAATTCTCGAAAAAATGGACCCTACAACAATTTCTAGTTATTTGTTATTAGATATCTTATGGCCTAGAATAGGCTATTATAGTAGATTAATGACAATCACATAATCATTTCTCTATTAAAATCCAGGCTAAGCATTTGGTCCCATCATTGCGTAAGTTCACTTCTCAAGGGCCTTATCAATGGACAGTTAGGTTATTGCAAGTTCACAACACTAATTTTGGCCCAGGTAGGTCTTGGGCCTAATCGTCTGCCTTATCATTTCCTCTACAATACTGCAATCGTCTGGATTAGGTCATCGTGATGTCCTAAAAGAGATGAATTGATGACCGACAGTCTCCGTCCTGAGAAGTCCAAGAACAAAGTCCCTTTTCCTGCTACCATCTTCAGGATGTCATCACTCGGTCACATAATGGAGATTCCATCAACCACTAAGGTTCATTCTAACGGAACCCCTTTAGGGTAACACAGGAGGGCCACAAAGCACGTGAAATTGTCCCGGCCAACACGACACGGTGATTACCGGCGACAGACGCGATCATTGTGCTGGTTATGTTTGCAAGTAGAAAGCTTGCGATATAGTAATCTACAGACACAAGGCTAAATGATGCTGGATTATGCACGGTGCTTTTCAGGTTCAGAAGAGATCTTCACATGGTTCGGCTGTGTGTGCTTGTTTGCTGCTTTTTAACCCAACAAAGCAGGCCGAGCACTTGGCAATGATGCCGATTCTTGGTCTTCACTTGTTGACCAAGCAAAGGGAGGACTAAGACTAGGAGTTGAAAATGGGGGAAGCATTTTCGAAAAAGGGGGGTTCTACGTTCTAGTCTTACGATTCATTGCGATTCGCAATCATTCCTCACATTTGTAGCAGCAGCTCCTCTGATGCTAGTCTTACGTTAGGTTTTTGGACAGTCTCTCAATTTGCTGGTACTTATGATTCCACTGCGAGCACAAATGCAACATCTAATACTATCAGCTCCATAGTGCAAATTTAGTTTTGACCCGTGACGAAGGCCCTGTTACTCGATGGATGTAAACCGGATCGCTTAATGCATTCTTTACAAACTCGACAGGCTCGAAAAGTTACTCATGTGCTTTGAGCTCGGGCAGAAAAAGGAAATTACTGGAAGTACCATCAAACTGGAAATCGTATCTCTCTTTTCATCTCGTGATAATGGAAGGGTATTCAAATCATCCTTACATGGAGAAAGTTGTCACTCTTATCTTCTATGAGTTTGCCTTAGGAAAGTGTCGTCACTATCCTCCTGCTGACAACTATTTTGATCATTGCGGTTTAGAAAAAGAAACAATATTAACCATTACATCGAGCATGCAGTGCTAATCAGTATTTTGATATCAGCTTGAAAAGCTTGAAGCTTAAAGGGTGAGCATGATTCTATGGTAGAACTGAGAATTGGAGAACCGGATCGGTGAGAATCGGTCCGATTTTAGGTTCTTGTGAGACCTAGTCCGATTCTCGGTTCCATATTTTTAGGAACCTGACTATGCGATTTAGTTCCTGATTCTCGAGGGACCCAGCTAGGAACCGAGAATCAAGAACCGGGAACCTACAAAACCCTAAAATATAAATCTATGGGTGAATATTTTATGTAATCTCTTCTTTTTATTAGTTATGGATTGTCTTAACAAGGAGATTATCATCAGTAAATAGAATTTACGAGTTGAGGTTGAATGAATACGTGCAGTGAGACTTTCTGATAATTATTTTAGTTTAATAAATAGTAATTTTAATATAAAAATATTATTAAGTGATTATTTATGTTTGTTGTTTCTGTTGATTTCAAGTGGTTAGAATTTGGTGCAAGTTCTATAAAATTTCGATTTTATGTTAAGTGTTTTGAATTATTTATTGTTTATTTTATTTTATGTGTTTATCTTTTATGGATTGTTACTATTGACAAATAAAAAAAAATCATTTTTGTTGTTATGTTTATTTTCATTTTGTTTAACTGAAAAATGAAACAAAAAAAAGAAAGAGAAATTGACCGGTTCCCAGGTAGACCTTGAAACCGACTCTGAAACCTATGACATGATAGGTTGCAGATTCTAGGCTATGCATGACAGATCACAGATTCCAAAAAATGGAGAACCAATTCCGATGGGTAGATTCTAAGTTCCAGGTTGAATCTGGACGAAACCTGAAACTGCTCACCCCACTCACTCCTAGCGCTTAGGTGGGGCATGGTGCCGTGAGAATCAAGAGGGAACACCTGAGCTTTATAGATTCAAGATAAAGTCAAGACAGCAATGCAAACTTGCCAAACTCAATCTCTTATCCATCGGTGGCTTTTCGCAAAAGCAAATGAGTGAGCGAGAAATGATTAACTCCCCTCCTACTCCAACTGGTAAGGATCTATTCTATATGTCTTAGATTTCTTGCTTGTTGGGTCGAGATAGATCGAGAGAGAGAGAGGGAGAGAGAGATGGTGGTGGGTCACGTCTTTATCCACTCGAAAGCAATGGCTTCTCTCGGTGATGATTTCCTGGACCCCTTGCATGAAGATAAGGATGACGACGTGGGATTACTGTCGTTCGGCTGGACCCAAGCTCTACCAGTTAGTTCAGACACTGTCAAAGGAGGCCAAGGTGAAAGGGATCATCCTTGTTTTGAATGGTCGGTGCAACCTACGGGCTTATCGTAAATAAAACTCGTCGAATAGTATTTTGGCTCGGTGATTATGAAGCGAACATGTTGCGTGCGGATTAATCACACGATACTCGCGCTCGGTATTCCAAATTTAACTCCGCAACTTGGGACTCCTCCTCTCTCTCTCTACACTTTTTGTTAGCCGAAGGTCAGGGGAAGCGTCATAGTTTTCTCTTTTCTCCTGTTTTTTTTTTTTTTTGGCTGAAACATCCGGTTTGAGTCTCAACGGAAAAATTGCTGTGTCTGCGAGGGGAATTGTGTGGGTTTAGAGCAGTTATGTGAGTAACGCCGTCCTCGGGATTCCGATGGCCCAACAAGAAGTTGTCGGAGTCCCCAACCCTGTTTAAAATGGGCCCAACTGCTACTCTGGGCTAATTTCATGATTATGGGCCTGAGATGAAGTGAAGAAGCAGCCCAATGTCTAACTTCTCTCGGCCGGTCGCTCGCTCAGTTTGTTCCTCGGAAATGAATGAGTTTAAAAATATTCTCCTCCTCTCTCTCTCTCTCTCTCTCTCTCTCTCTACACTTTTTGTTAGCCGACGGTCATGGGAAGCGTCATAGTTTTCTCTTTTCTCCGGTTTTTTTTTTTTTTTGGCTGAAACATCCGGCTTGAGTCTCAACGGAAAAATTGCTGTGTCTGCGAGGGGAATTGTGTGGGTTTAGAGCAGTTATGTGAGTAACGCCGTCCTCGGGATTCCGATGGCCCAACAAGAAGTTGTCGGAGTCCCCAACCCTGTTTAAAATGGGCCCAACTGCTACTCTGGGCTAATTTCATGATTATGGGCCTGAGATGAAGTGAAGAAGCAGCCCAATGTCTAACTTCTCTCGGCCGCTCGCTCGCTCAGTTTGTTCCTCCGAAATGAATGAGTTTAAAAATATTCTCTTGAAATGACGGGTTGTGTCAATTGAAATAATTAGTCAACGAGAAATATTTTCATTATTGACAATAAATTATATTTCAGAATTTCCATGGATGATGGAAATCTTTTGCATTTGTCCATTTTTGTATGCGATGCAAGCGATCGTTCTAAGGAAAATGTTTGCTAAATAATTTGTTCTCCGCGAAACAAACGAAGGCTAATTAAATCTTTATTTTCCACTTTCTTGTATCTTCTTTCATCGTTTTGTATCCAGCCAAGCTCTCTAACGCACATTATTTCATATCCAATGCGACCTTTCGGTTTATCCCAACAAAATCGTGATGCCATGTCTCCTAGCCGAAATTTAATCAAACCACCGGTAATATAGCTATCTTTACAGCATTCTACAGGAATTTTTCATGTGACTTCCTGTTCCAGCCAACGTACAAGCAGTTGCATCGTAATTTTTTCTTCTTCTTCTTTTGCTCCTCATCTACTCACTACAAACTCATCAACTAGCCGAGATATCCGACCAAGGGTCAGGGGACAGCCTGATTGGCCACCCGATCCGCCAACGTGAGCCACTCACTCCAGATATCCAAGGAAGGAATCACTCGGCAGCTTCCACGTGGCAGGTGGACCCTCTTAATAGATTCTGCGGGCCACGTGGCAAAGGAGCAGCCAATCGGAGGCCGCCCCTCCTATCCTTTAAGATAAGCCCATGCATACATTAACTCGGGTTTCTATGTACCTCGGATTTTCACACACGCCCAATCCCCATCTCCACCTCTCGCGAGTTAATCAAAGAGAATGGCTTCGGTGTGCGCTTCCTCAGCCATTGCAGCTGTGGCCATCTCCTCTCCGAGGCAAGCTCTTCTTCACTTTAGCTTGGAAAATCTCATAAGATCGTGTATAATATACGCTCGTTATGATATCTGTATGTGCGTATAATCAATCATAAGGCGATGGACATCATAGGAGACCAGGTGGTGGGATTGACTTAGATCTCGAAGATTGAGCGATTTTAGGTTCATGGAACAACAGATGATATTGTAGGCATGTTGAAATCTTTGTTTTTTATCTTGGGGTTTCTGATAAATGAACCTGCACGTGATTCAGTGGCCAGAAGAATGGATCTTCATTCCTGACCGGCAAAAAGCTGCGCGTAAGCAAGCACACCGCGCCGGCTGCGGCCGCAGGAAGATTGGCCACCGTTTGCGCAGCGGCGGATCCCAATAGACCTATCTGGTTCCCAGGAAGCGTTCCTCCTCCGTGGCTCGACGGCAGGTTCGCTCCTTGATCGTGCTTAATTTATGGCCACTGTTGTGTTTACAACCTACTTTTAACAAGAAGTCTGATTTGCTGCTTTTGAATCACTCTCTGGGCAGCCTCCCGGGAGACTTCGGCTTCGATCCTCTTGGCCTCGGTAAGTCGTAGGAGAGGTGTCGATCTAAAGGCATGCATTCATGTTTGGATCTAATTGACTACCTTTTGACAGTTCATGTAGTAAAGATCCTTAGAGAAATTAGGATGCTTGAGCAATTATTGGAACTTTAGTATGATCAAGTGCCTCCACAATTGCGTCTTGAACACTCCTAGGTCGTCCATAAACTTAATATCTTAGTATACTTTGTACTAACCTCGTGAAAGTTTTCCAATTTTAACAAAGAGAATCGTGTCTAAATGGATCTGATAATGACAGCCTCTGATCCTGAGAGCTTGAGATGGAACCAACAAGCAGAGCTGGTCCACTGCAGATGGGCTATGCTCGGGGCCGCCGGCATTTTCATCCCCGAGTTCCTCACAAAGTTGGGCATCCTCAACACTCCTTCGTGGTACACCGCCGGGGAACAAGAGTACTTCACCGACACCACTACCCTCTTCATCGTCGAGCTCATTTTCATCGGTTGGGCCGAGGGCCGGAGATGGGCCGACATCATCAAGCCCGGTTGCGTCAACACCGACCCCATCTTCCCCAACAACAAGCTCACCGGCACCGATGTCGGGTACCCCGGCGGGCTCTGGTTTGACCCCCTCGGGTGGGGGTCCGGCTCGCCCGAGAAGGTCAAGGAGTTGAGGACCAAGGAGATCAAGAACGGGAGGCTGGCCATGTTGGCTGTTATGGGCGCTTGGTTCCAACACATCTACACCGGCACCGGACCGATCGATAACCTCTTCGCTCACCTCGCCGATCCGGGTCATGCTACAGTTTTTGCTGTAAGCTGAGCTACACCCCCATCTACACTTAAAGACTAATCGTTTTCTAACCACTACATGTTATGACACTTCTTGTGGTGGGTTATTGCAGGCTTTCACACCCAAGTGAGGAAGAACTCGAGAGAGAGAACAAATCGAGATTGAATGGGAAATCCTTTTGCAAAGGAATGAGGATGATTATGCAAAGGAAGATTTGTGTAATTGGAAAAGAGAACTTGTATTGGCTCTCCTTGTCTAGTCTATAGAACGGTTGTGCAACGTACAAATACCTCTTTGATGAAGTTAGGCCTTGACATTGATGATTGGGTAGTAGCGAAAACTCTCTATGCATGGTGGTACACTGTGCTCTACGGTAAGCATAAAACGAATAAGCTCGCAAATAACCGGGCATTTAACAAACCATGCAGGAAAACAAAATGGGTTTGCCTGTTCCATTGGGATGAGTCGCTTATTTTTACGTGACGAATTAATTTGTTGTACTGCCCGTTTCATCGAATTTGTCCGTCACCAGTTTCTGTGTGAATTTTACGATCACCTAGCGAGCCACATTATTCCGAGCAACATAGCATTAGAATTCCGGAACTCCCTTGAAGAGATTCAGAGCATGGGTCTTTGGTTCAAGTCCGGACAGTTCTCTCGTCTTTCCTCTACATGTCTTTCCCATTGCTCCGATTGTCTTTCCATTAACTGTTAGGTAATGCGTTACACATACATAGTTTGGCCCGTTTCCTGATAGCTTATGTTTCCTATGTTAACTCACCGCAAAAGTTACTCACGGATAGCTAAAATGCAGGCAATGAATCTAAATTTTTGCATATTCTTATCACAATGAGGAATTGAGAACTTACTGGAAAAGGCTAAGTGATAGAATCACCCAGAGTTACTAATACATTCAAACATGTACTTTTGATAAACAAATTCTCTCGTGCAACAAAGGATTGAGAATTTCTAAACGTTGGAAGAAAATTTTCGTATTATAGCACCTCAGTCGGTAAGATTATCGAAAAAACTTGCTTAATGTGCTGCTAGGGTTAGAGAGGATAGTCATAGCTTTATCACCCCTTTGTACTTCTTCTCAGTTGATTCTTGCCAAAGTTCATGACATTGGAAAGGGGTCAATCAGACCCCGGTCCCGTCGTTCCGTTTTCCATTTGAGCCCCAATAGAGAACCCGGAAAGTTGGCTGGAAGTTCGATCCAACAGCGATCAACAGCAGGGGCCATTGTTACATGTGATTAGTCGGAGCCTTCTTTTCGAAGATGAAAAAAATCAGGGACAAAATCAATTATGAACAGCCCAAGAGGCTCTGCGTTCCACTTCCCAGTTTCACATTTCTCTCTCTCTCGAGCTCGGTACAGCCTGGATGGCTTAAATATATGTGATGCATTTGCTCATAAGCAACACGATTGCAAGTGGCTCTCTTTCGAAGAAAATGTACTTCCAAATGCGCGAGCTGCCGTCTTGATGGTTCGTAACTTTTCTGATTCGATGAACAATACATCGATTCGGGCAACATTTGCCAGTACACCGCCATCGCTGCCACAACCATGAACCCAATCCATCCTCCTATGTTCGCCAATCGCAACTCCCATATCCACCACTCGCTCGCTAGTCGCTACGGCAATTCATTCCGCAAAACCGCTGCCAGAGGCCCCAAACCGGCACTGCCTCACACTCGCACGACGGCTCATCACAGGAATCCGATTTATGGGCATCTAATATGCACCCGATTCCCTCGATTACGTATATGTTAGGACAGATGCATGTTAGAGCTCTTGCCCGAGAAGCAGCACTGTCGGGAGTAAGACATTATCCAATCAAATGCAGCGTCCACCGAGCCTTAACCGGGACTGGGAGAAGTTGACAAATTGGGACAGAACCTCTTGTTTTGTCGCTGGTTCTGGGATATACTACGCATCAGGTATTCTTCCTTTCTTCCTAATTAACTCCACAAGCACCGTCGATTTGAATCACGGGAAGAGCTTCCGCGCACGTAATTTTGCCTCTCATTCTTTAAGCACTGAAGCTACTGTGAATTGGCAAAGAGATGCATTCATTCAAAAGTAGAGAGAGCTACACAGTATTGACAACATTTATCTGAAACTGTGAGGAAAACTGGTGGTCGCTTGTATGTTAGGAGCCTCTGTTTAACAAAATCCTAGCTAGTTACTGAGGTTATGTCGTCATCGTCGTATAAGAATCTGAATCTGCAGTATTCTCGTTTCATTACATCCAAGTATCTTCCCAGTTTATATTACATAACTTAATCCCCTAAAGGAAAGATAGAGAGGAAAAAATAAAAAACAAATGTATTAGAGACCAGGGTTGCTCTCAGAACTGCTATATATGACCGGAAATATAACGAGTTACACAGAAGCCGCCCACGGCCCGGTTAAGACGGAGGAGGAGGGTTGGGACGCCTCACCGAGAGCTGGACCGGGAGGGGCCGACCCGTGCCCGTACCCCCGCAGCTGCTGCACCCCATCCGACCAGACCCGGCGCAGGTCCGGCACCCGACGTCGCCGTCCGACCACCTAGAGCACATGCAGGCGACCCGGCCGGTGCCGTTGCAGGTGGGGCACCGCTGGAAGGGGCCGGCCATGGGCTTCTGGTCCATGACCGACTTGACGAGGACCGCCCCGGCCAACACGCTCAGGCCCGTCGCCAGCTGAGTCAGCACGATCGGACCCATTTCCCGACGGGAATTCTCTGGCTTCTGGATGGTGGTGTTGGTGAGAGAGGGGTGGAAGAGAAGAGGAAGAACGGAATTTTGCTTTTCTTTTCTGGCGGCTCGAATGAATAAAGTAAGAGTTTATAAGGGGACAGAAAATAAACGTGGTTACGAGATCACACACGTAGACGTGAAAGCGTTTGGTGGCTTACAGTGGAAGTGTTTTTCTTTCCTATTATTCATTTTGGTACGAAGTTGTTTTGGAGTGGCCCGTGATTGGCAAGCGCCGGTTCTCTCGAGATTTTTCCTTCTCGAAAAGTAAATTATTTTTTAAAAAAAAAATTAAAAAAATTAATCATTTATATCATTTAGAATAATTAATCAATATTACCATCATCGATAATAAAAAAAAATTCTTCATTTATTCATATTTTTAAATGATATATATATTTATATAATTTATTTTTTACGAAATACACGAAATTTCGACCAACCGTGGAGCGCTGATTTATCGCGAAGAGCGCCAGTGGACGGACGGCCTGAATTTTTTTGTCTGGGAGCTAACGTCTTGATCGTGATCCTGCCCATGCCTTCCACGTCTTTTATTCCTGGGGAAAGAGGGGGAAAAAAATTAAAAACATCCCACGTATGTTCATATGAGTTTCGGGCGGATAAGGTCACTGAACTTAGGGGAAGAGGACAAAGGGATTTGGAGGCCGCTGGCCCAAAGTGAAAGCCCATACTTGTTGGGCCTAAATCACCAGCCACGGATGACCTGCGAGTGCTTACGGAGCCGAAATTTGTAGACATTTTGCAAGGTTTTGCTACCCCCATGACTTCTATGAACATATCACAATGTTAAATACTGTGCATTTCATTTACATATTTGAATGATCGTGTTAAATCTATATCGGTGATAAAGGGTTGTTGACATCACATGAAGTACTGCTCCTCCTAATGGCAAAACGTCTCGTTCGGGGACTCGGAGAGAGTCACGTCAGTAGTCTTACTTGAACTAGACGTCATTTCTAATTACTTTACTGAGTTACGACTTACAATACAATACACTGTAGATCTCTCGTTGAATTGCACGGCCTCTCTTGTGTGGAGTAATTGTAAAAGTTATGTCGAACGCTTTGTAGATCCAATCTGATTCCGGTCAATCGTACAGATTAATCGAGGCGAAGATCATAGGGATTGGTCGCAACAAAATTGAAGATATCTCAAAGAAAACTAGTTATTTTGAGGAAGAGATATAAGAATGAAATAGAAACCATGGCACAATAAATTGCATGAGTATATGGCGTAGAATACAACCTCAAAAAATGATCCTATTCCGAGACGTCTCAGTACCTTGGACGCATTGCGAAGATGATAGAGTTCTGTTGCATTGCGGAAGTTGACGAACTACTCATTTATATAAAAATAATTTTAATGAAACTCGGGCCACCATCGTGGAGATGGCCGAGTTGGTCTAAGGCGCCAGATTAAGGTTCTGGTCCGAAAGGGCGTGGGTTCAAATCCCACTCTCCACATTTTTTTTTTATTTGCTTTTAATTCATTTCAATTTATCCCAGCCCGATCATCAAAATCATGAGGATTTCATAAGAAATATCCTAAATTAACTATTTGAAAATTAAACATTAAAATTTATCGAATGTGTTGGAAATAGAATGAGTATTTATTTTAATTAATACGCTTGTTTCAATTGGTATTAGTAATTTTTTTTTTGTCAATTAATAAGAACTAAAAAGATGGTAAAAAAAAGGAAAAAAGTGAGGCGGTTAGATAAAGGGTATAATCGTCCGCGTAAATTTCGAGAGCTCAGGGGGTCGAGGCGTCGTCACTGACCGAAGGTGAAGCCGAGAAAAATCTCCTTCTTCCCAAACGTTTCGGCCAAGAGTTCTACACGCACGACACCCAAAACCCAGAAACCAGGAGAATCGAAGCCGCGGACAGAATCGGCACGAAGTAATGGCGTGCAGGACCGTGTTGCGCTGCGTGTTCCTGACCGAGCCATTGAAGCCTTCGCTCGCGACTCCCGCCTCCTTCTCTCTCTCCCTCGCCGGCGCTTCGTCGACTCCTCCGCGCCGCAAGCTGGGTTGCCGTTACTGGCCTCCCAGGGATCCGGGTTTCCACTCCGCCAGGCGAAGCCGGGTGCTGAATTGCTCCACCAGTAACGGTTCGCCGTCCTCGTCTGGGAACTGGGAGGACGAGCAAGAGCAGGGTCCGCCTCAGGAAGCTGTTCTCAAGGCCATTTCAGGTACATCTTTCGCCCGTTGAGGTCGGGGATGGTGAGATGTCAGATTGTGTAGGAGGTTACGGTTTAGCTTCTGGCTCCGATTTGCGTGGCGAAGCTCGGTATTGGTGTAATTTCGAAGGAATTTATCTCACCGGCTTCTAGAAATTTCTGTCGTTGTATAAGGATTGGAAATTAGGAGTGGCACTGGCATCGATGATCAGTGTCTTCTGCTCAGCATTCAGCATTTTGCATTCTCATTGTCTGGTTTTCAGATTAGAAAGACATAGTTATGCGTGGTATGCTATATGCTAAATGGAGAACATGAATTGGATGAGGGGCGGAGTACTTGTTTAATATGCTATCATGAAAATTCAGAGGTCTACACTATTCTACTACTTAAAGTCATTGTTGAGTCGGCGTTCTTATTATAACTATGTTGGTAATTTTACATTTATTCTGTGCGATTGTAGCATTTTCTAATAGTTGCAGCATTTACTTTCAGAGGTTTCAAAGGCGGAAGGGAGAGTAGGGCAAACAACAAATGTGGTTATTGGTGGTACAGTAAGTGACGATTCGACCAACGAATGGCTTGCTTTGGATAAGAAGGTAATGACCTTCATTTCCACCAATGTAACTGTTGAATGCAGATAGCCATGGTCTTTTTGGTAGCTTTAGTGTTCCAGAGCAGTCCATACTTCTGTGTCGGAATTAATCTATTCTGGTGAATTATAAATAATCACATGTGAATATTGAACTATTAATTTTTTGGCAGATTATGAACCATTTTGAAGTATTTTTCTGATCACACACGTAGGACATTAGAGGCAATTGAGTGAGGATGTTATTCTTTGTTTCCATACCTTCTCTAGAGCAAAGATTTATTCTTACAGCTGGGGCACTGCATGTATGGTGCAAACTGCTAATAACTGACCATAAGAAGAAATATGATTCTATAAGAGCATCTACTCAGATATGAAGCTAATGGCAGCATCCTGCTTAACAGGTCAACACTTACCCGACAGTTAGAGGGTTTACCGCCATTGGAACTGGTGGTGATGATTTTGTGCACGCTATGATTGTTGCCGTTGAATCTGTCATCCAACAGCCAATTCCCAAGGTACTCCTTATTTTCCAAGAATTGGAATTTACAATGAGATTAACGATATTGATGAGATAAAGTTTACACAAGCATCAGATTTGGCAGTTCACCTGTGAAGAAGTCTTTTAGCTTTCTGAAAAGTTATAGTTTCATGTAGTTTGAACTGGGAAAGTTTTTAATATGTCGTATGGGATTAGATGCCTCATGTAATTTTTTCGGAGCATGTTCTTTCTGACCATTCAGATCAAGTTTTAGTTAATTACAAGGGGATATTGGTCCTATAACTTATACCAATTGTGCAATCAAGTCATTTAGCTTTTAATTTAATCAGCCGTGTCCTTTGAATTGTATGATTTGTGCAATCAAGTCTTTTCACTATAAAATACTTAATCACGCTGACGTGGCAAGTTTAAACATTTAAAGAAAGAGAAAATGGATCATGAATTTTAAATATCAAAATAAAATTTAGAAAATTCGAGGGAAAAAATCTGGGAGAGAAAGAGATTGAGAGAGGGAAGGAGGTGGCCGGGGCAGCCACCACCAGCGACAGTCCACACCACCACCCCTGCTCAACCCCAGCAACCCCTTTCAGAGGTCACACAACCCAAGCAAGGGTATCACGTCGCCAAATCTCACGAGACCCTCGCTTGAACAACAAATTATCTTTCAAGTTTTTGAGATTATTGGCTGCAATGAGATTATGAGAGTCACCTGGACTCGTAGCTTCAGAGGCCATTGAGCAAATAGGAATGTAGTGAAAAATGAATGTGCCAGAGAGATTTTACTAATTTGAGACTCAAATATAGATTTTGGATAATATCCGTGCCCCCCCCCCCCCCCCCCCCCGCCACAGCTCGTCTGAGGCGAGATGTGGCTGCGCAAAACCCTCAAGTTGTGTGACCTTGGTGAGGGCTTGCCAGGGCTGAGCTGGGTTGGTGGTGCCGTCCGTCGCCAGTGTTGGCTGCCACGTCTTTCTCTTTCACATTTTTTTTCTCATTTTTTTTCCTGGATTTTATTTTGATTATTAACTTCTTCATTCATTTTCTCTTTTCTTATATATCTGTACTTGCCATGTTAGCTGCCACGTCAGCATGCTTAAGTATGTTAATAATGACAAGGCTCGATTGCACAGATCATACAAATGGAAGGACTCGATTGCACAATTGGCACAAGTTATAGGAGAAAAAAAGGAATTATGCCTGATGATCAAAACTGATGTGGCAAAATCTTGGTAGGTGTATTGGAACAGTCCTATAAAACAGAAATACTCATGTCTACTAGCACAAGTATTAACTCTGGCAATGAAGACGTTCATCTTATGTAATTCCTCCCTCAGTTGAATTTCTGCGAAGTAGATTAATAACTCGGTAGTTATTTGGATGATAATATTGGTTCAATTTAGTTGTAGGGAAAATCTAGCTTGAGGAAGAGAGTGACAGGATTGTGTTGCTTGGTAGTCGCATTCACGAGAAATTTTACTGGTCAAGTGTTCTTGCCCATATTCAGCAATCAGTCTTAATATAAGGTGGATTTATGTCATAGTAAACTTACTTGACGTATAAATGATAATTGGAATGGATCTGTGAATGCACTGGTCAGATGAAATTATGACGCAGTGCAAACGAAGACTTGGCATAGCTTCTTTCAGGATAATCTGGTGTAGTGCAGATATGCACAAGCTATTCTGTTGCTGCGATTGTAAGTTATAAAGAGAATTCTGTCCTGCAAAATGCTGTAGGGCCTGCTTCCATTATACTGATGAAGAATGGTCCTTAAGAGCAATCTACAATTATAAACGTATCCTTCTATTATAGCTAAGGATTCAGTGAACATATCTCAAAGAAGCACATGTCTGCTGATGCTTGGAATCATCTGGCATCATCAGCAGCTCAAGGAGCCGTGATTCCTGCATACAATATCTGTCCGCTGCAACAGCTCTTAAGAGCTCTATTGTTAGGTGAACAATTTACCGTGAAATTAAGTCTCGATGAAAGTGTTGATGATATCAACAATTCACAAAATATCATACGGTGGTTAGTTTGCATGGAAGATCAGCCATGTTTAGACAGGAGATGGATGCGTGCATTGTTATAATTATCATTATTGGTGTTTTCTTTTGGGCTGGGGTTGGAGGGGATACTGATACTGTCCTATGATAAGCAAAAAATATCTTTCTCCTACCATAATAAGATAACTGGTGTTAAGCACTTGTTCTTCCATGATTAAGTATGTTAAAACCAAAGTACATTCTTTTTATAAGCGTAAGTATAATGTACGCACAAGTATTGCAATATGCAGATATTTTAGAGTAAACAAAATGTAGAAAATATAACTCTGATTGATGTGGTCATAATTGTATAAGGAAAGAGTAACAAATGAGCCTAGTTTAAATTGTAGTGTTGAATTTTTGAGTAAGACATTGGGAGAAAGAGAGAAGAGGAAGAGACGGAGAGGGATGCTAAAACTTGAGGTGGAATGCGTTTTTGCCATCTTCTTGATTTATTAAGTATGCTTGAAGATGAAACTAGAACGACGCTTGAAGGTCATTGGCCCATCTTTGGAGGCCAAAGTCTTTTGGCTTATAACTAATCTCGTTGTCAATGCGGCTGATGTTTGAGGGGCTCATGAGGTCCAATAGTATTTTGTTTACTTTAGTTCATATAAATTCACGATGGGAGATCAAGCATGCAATTGCTGCTTGTTATCGACCTCGGAATTTTCTGATTTTAATATTGCCTTTTTTGGTCCAGGCCTTGGGTCTGTTGGGACGGCATTATTGATGTAGCTTTGAACTTCATTTGGTCATTCATTGATGATCTATTTATAAGCATTATGTAGTTTATCTTCCCAAGAAATGATAATTCAACATGATAAACTAAACTTCTATAGTTGTGCTCTTTAACAGGGTCGTGTGAGGCAAAAGTCTTCATCAAGGGGCAAATATGTGTCTGTAAATATAGGACCCGTTCATGTTATTTCAAGTGAGCAGGTCTCTCTCTCTCTCTCTCCCTCCCTCCCTCCCTCCCTCCCCCCACCCCGCTCTCGCTCGCTCTCTCTCTCTCTCTCTCTGAGGAAAACTATTTTCAAGTGAAATTAGATTAGGCATGGATGTTTGAGTAGGAGCCCAGACAAGGTGCACAGCCACAATTACGCAACCCAGTTAGCATTTAGGAGTGTGCATGGTCCGGGTCAGTCCGGTCCCGGTATGGAACTGGGGACCGGACCGGTAGTCCCGGTATGGAACCGGGGACCGGACCGGTAGTCCCGATCCCCAAATTTTT
Source organism: Lenwebbia sp. NSW1173648 (assembly GCA_029784005.1). Classification (NCBI taxonomy): domain Eukaryota; kingdom Viridiplantae; phylum Streptophyta; class Magnoliopsida; order Myrtales; family Myrtaceae; genus Lenwebbia; species Lenwebbia sp. NSW1173648. The sequence continues at coordinate 9,606,646 of JARCGZ010000011.1, forward strand.
GGGACCACAGATTAGACCGGAACCGGCGGTTCGGTTCGGTTCGGTCCGGTCCCAATGGGACCGCCAACACCAGTTGCTTATAGAAATCTAACCCTTGGAATACATGCATGGCTAATGAGTCTAATGATCCACGACTAATTATGCTAGTGAAAAACTCTTCTTTTGGACAAACTGTAATATCGGAGCACAATGGGATACCTCCATTAAAATTCAACCGTTTTAATGGTATTCAAGCTCGAAAGGGATTTGGACCCAAAAAGAAAAAGTCGAGAGGAGAGGAAGCGACCATATTGGGACCACATGATCAGGAGTTCTCAGTTGAGAGAACTTGTGGATAATCAAAGTAGAGGGACTGAGGGATTAATCACCTGGGGTTTTTACTTGAGATCGAAGCGACCGAACGAGGATGGAGACGAGCAGAGGAAGCAGTTAGAGGAGCGACGAGTCGACGACACCAGTGGCTGCGAAACGCAAAATGCACGATGATGCCGACGAGTGAGAGGCGGGACTGCGAGAGGAGCAAGTGAAGAGGCGAAGGCGAGACGCAAGCGGAGCCCGAGAGGAGAGGACTCATAGGAGTGAGTGTCATGTAGAGGTGGCCACGGGCCGGTTTGGGCCCGGAACCGGCCCGGGTCAAACCCGTAACCGGCCCGTTGACCGGGCCCCGTGCCATAAGGGCCGGTTACGGGTCCAGCAAAAGTTGAACCGGCAAACTAGCCGTTCCAAAAAAAAAAGAAAAAAGAAGGGGGGAAAGAGCCTTTGCTAAGTTTCCTTGTCACTCACCCCCTCACATCACCATCCACCCTCTCACGTCACCCTCTCTCTCTTACTTATTCTCTCTCTCCCCCTTCTCTCTCCTCTCTCCTCTTTCACGTTTCCCTCCCCTTGAACCGACGGCTTCTTCTCCCTCCCTCACCCGTGCGAGCACCACCAGCCACCACCCTCACCCACCGCCGCTAACCGCCCCAGCCAGCCACCTCCATTCGCTGTCCACCCCGTCGCCGTCAAGCAGCCGCGCCGTCGCTATCCTCGCCGAACTAACGAGCAACCCAACTCGGCCCGGCCCTCACACCCGAGCCCCTCCACCTCTCCCTCTCAGTTCCCCGACGCCACCAGCCACCACCACTCCTCACCGTCACTCCGTCCACCAGCCCGCCACCCTCAAATCGAGCCGCCAAGTTCCACGCCGCTCGCTGTCCAACCGCGGAACCCGAGCCTCCGAACCCACAGCCTCGTCACCCCGTGCTGCGAGACCCACCTGTGAGCCGAACCAACACTCGGAACTAGAACTGGGCCCGGTTCCAATTCCCCCTTGGCCATGAACCGAAACCGCCGGTTTATGAACCGGAACCGGCTGGTTCCGGCCCGTGGCCATGACTAGTGTCGTGGGGATTCTGGGAAAATTACAAATTAGGTTAACTAGTTCAGTAGTTAACTGGTTCTTTTTTTTATTTTTATCATTGTACTGTTTTGTTTGAATTCAAATATTTTTAATTTTTTTTTTTATATATACAATTATATATATTGGGCGGTCCGGTCTGGGCCCATCCACCATGGGACCGGGGATTGGACCGCCCCCGCCGGTCCGGTCCAGTTTGCACACCCCTAGTAGCATTATAACGCTATCACACTGTGGCCGTTATTATATTTTAGTGTGGTAAGATCAGAGACTCCATATTGCAATTATACAAGGTGCACAGCCACAAGTATGCAACCCAGGCAGCATTATACTGCTATCATACTGTGGCCGCTATTAAAGTAGAACCCATATTGCAATTAGTGTGTCAAGAATAGAGAACCCATATTGCTATTATATTGATTAGATAAGAGGTCCATTATTTAAATGGGCGATTCATGCATATGTAACAAGCATTCTGTTCGCGTTGAATAGCACAGTGTCTTCGAGAGGATGTGATCACCATTGGTAGTTGTAACCTCAGCAAATTTGAGGGCTTTTACAAACTTAGATGAAGCTTAATGGCTATCTTTAGAGCATGACAGTTCACAACTTTGCCTAGGCATATGATTTCCTTGCCTTAGACTAGAAGAGGCCTTCTCTTTATTTGGTAGTATAATGTTTAGCGATTGAATGCAAGTGACACGATGATTGAACATGAAGTTTTGATGGCTTCACAGGTTCAAGCAGTATATAATGCAATGAGAAGGGATGAGCGGATGAAGTACTTTTTATAATCCCCAAGTGTATAGTGCTTTTATGCTTTCAGGCTGAGTGTAGATTTTTAATCCTTGATTTTCGTACCCAGTCTAATTAATTGGTCCATTTTTGCCCTATCATCTTGTAATGGTATTTCAGATTGATTCAGACTACGCCAATTGCATGCAACTTCAGTTTATTTGGAAGGACTATTTCGTCCCTTACATGACTGAATACTATTGGAGAGACTGTCGCAGCGTCATTTGTTTTTTCGGCTTCTTTGTTGCTGTTATTGCACCCGTATCGGTTTGGAGTTACTGATGATGTGAATTTGAGTTTACTAATTTCGGCATGAATGGTCCAGTAACGTTGACGCTAGAAGGATCTAAAGAAAGAATGTGGTTTGTGAGATGATTTCGAAAACCTACGCAACCAACCATTCTGGCGACATCATCAACTAGATAAATTATTGCCTGCATGAAAATGGGGCAGGTTTTAGTTTCTGTGCGCTGTGATGTTGGAATTCGTTTTGCTTGATACCTCCTAAGCTCCAACTTATTTATGCTGACATTGTTAGCATGCGGCCGTGTCGTAGGCTGGCATGGTGAAGTCAAGTTCTTAAGGAAATCGAGGTTGGTGAGAATTTCTAACCCTGGTTAGCCCCTTCCTCCTCCTCAATAAAGAGGAAGGTTCGGTCGCTTTGAATGCCATCGCGGTTTATAGCATGAGTCACCCTTGGCTAACCTTCTACGGACCCTGAAGGCACGAGGTTACTGCTTACTTCACAGTAAAACCAAGGTCATGGAAGGGGAAAATGAGCTAGTAAATTTAACGGGGCTCGTGGGGGAAAAACGTAGAAAGAGAGTACATGAATATGCTGCTTCTAATGCTGCCAAGATGCCTTGGCAATAAAGGTCCAAGTATTAGGAAACCATTTCCGTCGTTGTTGATCGTCGGCACCTTTGACCGAATTTTGCAAGACCAGTCCTTATGCGTACCATCAGTGACGCAGACCAACCACTTTCCACTGCGGGCTGATTGGGACGGCCAACGCCCACAATTTGCCTCCACCGGCACGCCCCTCTCAGGCTTACGCTGAAGCACGCTCTCGAATTGCGATTAGCAGCGTCAATCAAACGACTCAAAGGATTCGCGCGACGAGATTGAATTTTGCAAACTCAGTACCAGAAGCTGCTCCCAGCCTCTCCCTGTTCACTAGTGTCAAGGAAGTCAAAGACGAGATTCCTAGTTATATCAGGCGGGCCGTTGGGCGGGATGAGTTGGTGTACATGTTGGTACCGGAAGGTAATGATCCCAAGAACAGAACTTGCGCGAACTACGTACTTGAGGCTAACTTTAGAGTGGTTTTACTTATCAAGACCCTGATATCTTGGTTGCTCTGTTTTGTCGATGGTTTAGTCAGAGATTGCTCCAGCTTTTTTACCTTAGATTTAACATACCAGGAGTAATTTGATTCTTCTAGTTGTGGTTCTGCCGGTCAACCGCCTGGTCGTGTCGAAGCTTGAGCAAGAAAAGGCTCGTCTTTCCAGCAAACCACCTTTCCTCAAAGTTTGACTTCTTGCTGTCCGAACAAGTCGAGTTTTACTGTTTAACCAATCGTTCCTCACTGTCAAATCCCATCTGCCGATGGAACAGAGTCAAATAGCTGTTGGCTTGGCTCCAACCAATGAAGCTTACATCTTCTACAAGCGCCTGTCGGTTGCGCGCATTAGAATACGATTTTCCAAGTGAGGTAATCAAGGCATGATTTCTAACAATAAGCTCTGCAATTAATATAATATAAGGTCCGATGGGTCACGGATCGTCCCCGAGACTGGTCCTTCTCGAGTCCAGAAAGATTCCAATTTTCCTTGTAGAATGGGTGCCTCGCTAATGGGGCCTCCAAACATTTCTCGACGTCCTCAATTGTTCAACCAGTCGCCGTCACTCTTTGGGAGGACCCCATGCATTCTTTAACCGAACGCCAATTGGACATTAAATCGTCCGAACTTTGTACATTTCATACCTGCTGAGTTTTGGACCAACAGAACTCCGTGGAATGAGCACTTCATGACTACCCAGAAGGGAGCAGAAGTAAAACATCAGAAGTAGAAAGTAGAAAGTAGAAAGTAGAAACGCTCCCGAAGCAATGAACCAGAAGGATTAAACTGTCGTAATCTCGGTCCTTTGTGAACTTCAAGTTCCTGAGCTTCGGGGGCACAAAAAGATTTTAAAAAAAAAAAAAACATGGAGAGAGGGGGATTGAATAATGGAATTGGCGTACAATCATATGATCTAAGGTAGTGTTCAATCTTCCTTGATGTGGGACATAACTTTCGTCACCGTCGGCGCTTATCTCCTTGTCACTTGTCTTGCTTGTGATTTTATAATCGCTATTGCCATAATCACTGCCCATTACCACCTTCAACTTTCACATTCATACCATCTTTGGCTCATTTAGACTTGGCATCTTTCCTCTTGCACGCCCCTCTCTCTCTCCTCCTCCTCCTCCTCCTCCTCCTTTTCTTCTTCTTCTTCTTCTTCTTCTTCTTCTTCTGCACTAAATTCTTATTAACTCAGAGAACATAAATCCCAAAGCCTCTCCTTTTATTTCCTTTTCCCTTACCAAGCTAGGAGAATCATGGGAAGAAACGGTGAAGAAAACGTTGTCCTTAATGGAGATTTGAAGGTGACCCATCTCTCTCGCGCTCTCTATTGTCATCGGAACTCCTGCCCTTCGTCTTTTTGGTAGATTTCTTGATTGTTTCCTGAACAGGCTCGAAAAGGGATTCAATCAAAAACTTTCTTGCGCTCTTTAATCAGGTCAGTGCAGATGGTGAGCTTGAGGCATCGCCAACAAGGCCGTCAAGTCAAAGCAGCAATAGCAGACCGACCAGCATGGTTTTTGAGGTAAGCTTTTCTTAATCCTTCCTTCACCATCTAGACTTAAACCAACCTGTCTCCTAAATTGTTTTCCATTTTCATGGTGATCTTCGAAAAAATTATCCAAAAAAAAAAAAAACAGAAAGTAAACAGTGTGATTCCAGCTCACCTGGTCGCCGAAGCCATATCCACTCTGCGAGGGCTCGACCTGAGATGGTCAGGCCCCATCACTCCAAGCGAAATGCAGTACGTCGAACAGTACATCTTTACCAAATATCCCCAGTACTCAAACGGCCTCGTCGAGCCTCACGCCCTCGACATGGACAGTCTCTCCGTCGCCGACGACTCCGACGACAAGCGCAAGTCGCCGAGAAGGGATTCCTCCTCTGCTTCGCCCTCCTTCAGTCGCAGTCTCTCCGATCTCGACCGGACTCAGCTCGAACCGTCCAGACTACTCGACATCCTCACGAAGAAATCGTCGCCGCAAGCGAACTTCATCTCCATCCCCGAGATCCAAGCTCGGAACAGAGCGCTCAAGCACTGCGGACTGACGGAGGACGCCTACCTTGTCCTCTTCGCGCCGAGCTACAGGGACGCGATGGTGATGATCGGGGAGAGCTATCCCTTCGCCCGAGGGAGCTACTACCTGACGATCGTCGGCGAGGAGGAGGACCGGATCAGGGACTTCGCGGCGGCGAAGGAGGCGAAGACGGTGTCGGCGCCGGCGACGTGGCTGGACCTCCGGATCAGGGGGTCGCAGCTGAGCCAGTACTTCAGGAAGAAGTGCAAGCACGTGCCGAAGGGGCTGTTCGCGTACCCGGCGGCGGTGGACGGGACGAGGTACTCGATGCACTGGATATCGGAGGCCCACCGGAACTCGTGGCACGTGCTGCTGGACGCGTCGGCGATGGCGTTCGGGGACGACCACCACCTCGCGCTCGCGCTCCACCGGCCGGACTTCGTGGTGTGCACGCTCGAGAGCGTGCACGTGCAGCCGTCGAGGATCACGTGCCTGCTGGTCAGGAAGAGGTCGTTCGAGACTTCGCCGTGAACTTGACTGCTGGTGAAAGAAGGAATTTGGGGAGTTTAAAGTAAATGAGGGATCAACGTAGTCTCTCTCTCTCTCTCTCTCTTTTCCACAAAAAATATAAATACCCGAAGAACTTCATTTTTATGTTTCGTATTTGATGTATTGATGGCAGCTGCGGAATCTGCTATTGGGTTAGCCATTTTCGTTATTACTTTCCGAGTCCGAGGGACTATTGCCGTCGAATCTATTAATAGCATTCAAGGTTAAACATGACTCCCAGACAATTACCAATATACGAAGTCACTTTCTTTCTTTTCGATTTGGATTTGGATTTGGACTTGGTTGGTAGGATCACGGCCTTTTCTCGCTCGGTGAGCGCATCCGATTCGAAAGTCCTTTGATGAAGTAAAAATCTGGAGCTTCATAAATTCGCCGCTTCCCTCGGTCATTCATTCGAGACGTAAACAATTTGTTGGACAATGATCAACACAATTATCACAAAAAATATATATAAATTTCGAAATCAACACTGTAATTAAGTAGGCATTTCTTTTGTACGTCGATTTCCAATGTCCAATCACAACAAGTAGATTCATAAGACAGACACGAACACATACTTCGTAAGCAATGCATTTATCAAATTCAAAATGATTCAGTCGCGAAAATGCTCGGATGTAAATTTTTTTATAGGGGTATTGAATAACTGTTGACACCGAAAATTGACTTGAGCCTTATTTGGTTGTAAAGCCCGCGGAGGTCACAAGGCCCATTGAACTGCGCACGTTGGTAGCCGAGAAATGGCAAATTGATTCTCGGCCAAGTAAGAACATCGAGCAGGTTGACACTCGGTTAAAGAGAAATGTCGGCGACACCATTATGTCGGTACGTCATGCCGACGGTTATGCGGAGCAGTTAAGTACGTGTTTCGAACCATTTTAAGGATAAGGAGAGCAGTTACCGAGGCAGGTCTGAAAGTTCTGGGATAAGGTGCGTGCGAAGAAACCGCAAGAGACGATTTTACCTTGCACTAGTCTATAAATAGTCGGAGATGACTCTTGGTTAAGAACGAACAAATCATCAATAATAAAAAAACACTTATCTTTTGCTCTGCAATTTATCTTATTAAGCATTTACTTTCATTGCACTCTACTTTATTGTCCTGTTTATTTTTTGTCATTTATTTACTTCATGTCTGGAATCGCTACAAGAGCCCATTTTGAAAAAATAAATCTAAAAACTCGACGCTTCTCGATAAAAGATCTTTCGTCGCGGATCATTTCCGGCGAAACAATAACTATGGGTAAACAATTTACGTGGGATAAGATAATAATAAATCCTTAACCAATGTACCTTTAGCTTATACGGTTTGTCGACCGTGATTCACGAACCTAGTTACCATGTGGAGCATATCGTAAAGATGCATGAATAATCTTCATTCTCTTGTTTGATATTTGAGAGAAGTCATAAACGTAGAATATTCTATTCCTTTGTCTATCATTAGATGGAAAAAAGTCGTTTAAAATAGGTTTATGAGAGAAATGTGTAAAGGAAATTTCCATCAAAATTTTAATAATTGGTCTATTCTTAGTCTAAGTAAAGTCCATCACGTTACCGTAGAATAAACAAGAACAAACAAGTCGTAGGTAACGTAATAAGAATATCAATAGCCGTCACTCTGCTTACTTTATTTATTCCAAATAGCTCAGGAACGAATATATAATGAATACAGATATTCCAACCCCCTAAGTAAAGAACCGTTACAAATAATAAAGAAATTAATAGATTTAGATAGGAATCAATGTAGAATAACCCAAATTCAATTTCTGAGTATTCGGTTTGATAATCTGCTACCAATTCTTCCTCTTCTAGTAAATCAAAAGGTGATCCCTCACATTTTGCTAGAAAAATAAATGAGAAAAAATAAGAAAAAAAACAACCCCACAAATTCCATCCAAAAAACCATATTTGTATTGGACCTCGATCCAATTTAAAAAAATAAGAGTAAATGAGGCATACATTTATATGGTATACATCATATCCATCTATATTGAATTGAGGGTACGTAAATAATAACAAAATTATTTCTGATTGGATCAAATGTAGGTCACTTTATAGAGATTACAAAAAATAGGCAATAAATTCAAAGAACACGAAACGCATTTTTAATAGAAAAAGAAAGAATCGGCATTTAACTCAAATAAATGCAGGATTTCAAGGAATATGGCGAATTTGGTAGACGTTATGAACTCAATTGGATTCAGCCTTGGTATGGAAACCTACTAAGGACAACTTTCAAACTCTTAAAAACCCTGCAATCCTGAACCAAATTCCGTTTTATGAAAAATCAACAAAACAACAATGGTTCATAAAGCGATAATAAAAAACGCAGAAACGGAAGAACGATCAAAAACAAGAAAAAGAAAAAGAAAGGGTTGGGGTCTGTCAGACAGCTGCGTGACCATCTCAGGCACAATTTGGGTTGCCTGGGAACGATCCTCTACAGCACAGGCAGAATCAGGGAACCCGCGAGAGCCGTTAATCACGCTCTGATCACGCAGCCACGTTTCATCCGCCAGACTTTGGTTCCTGTCTCCTTAGATCTCAAGGATACAGAGGTACGAGCCTATAGAACAGATCCTGTTCAAGTAAGGTCGTGCCCCAGCCTCGCTTCCCGGCTCCTTAATAACTGTTCAGCTTGTTAGCTTTCCTTCGATGTGGGATCTACTTTCTTTCGCCAGATCAGTGCACGGCTCAATAGTCGAACCAGCCCATGGGCCTTAGTTTGTCTTCACTCGCACTACTCGACACGGGCCTCGTACGAGATTTTCTCGCTGATATTTTGCTCCAACAAATGGACAGACAAAGACAAAGATTTTAACTGAATCTTATGCCTTTGATGCAACAGTCGGTGTCCCTGCGACCGCGCGCGTGTCGCTCGGTGGTTCTTTGACGTTTCGTTCTCCGGTCGTCCGCGCATTTCCGATTCAATGTGATAATGACCATATTGCCCTTCCCGCGGGGACCGCTTCGTCCCGCCGCGGTCGGAGCGGCCCCGGGGGAGACAGGGAATAGGATCTGGCTCATCCATTTATTACCTCTAATCTTCATCCCGCGCGTGGCATGAAATGGGTTCATACTTGATCGAGCCACCCTAGCACAGGACGATCCACGATCAGACCCTATTGACAAGATTTACTACTGTAGCGTCCCATACCGCCACATAACATGAGAAGGCTTTCCTGATCACGCTCTCTTCTTTAATCTTTTCTTATTATGCTGATGGCGCATGCAGAAGCGTATAAACAAACAGAATAGACGGCCATACAGCTTACAAGTGCGTATCAACAATCACTAATCAATCTGGTAGATACGCCTAAAGAGGGTCATGGCCTTATAGGGTTCCACTAATCACTTAATACACGGTTGTGAGACAGAAGTACAACAATCAAATCATTTTATTTCACGTATTCATATCCAATGAAATAGTTCTTTGCAAAAGTTCAAAGATTTTGGGAGGATTTACAAAGGAAGATAATCTACTCCGATTACTGGGATCTTCATCCACAGCCTCCATCGATAACTAGATCTCTCAAACTCCTTAACCAAAGGATCATACTGGCTTTCTCCTTGCTAGCTTGCTTATCTGAAATTTGTTATCCCGCAAGGGGTGAGCTCAACCACTCAACAAGTAAACGCCTAGGCACCAAGACAGAATCTAACGTATACAAGAATAGAATCTCATCAAAATCCAATAAATGATAGAATTCAATCAGAATCCAACGAAGGGTAAGATATCGGAATCCAACCAGAGTTCAAGCTAAACGAATGATAGAAACTCAGAATTTCACAATCATTCAATTCCGAATCATTATAGCCAAAACAGAACGGCAAACAAAGCTCACAATAGCAAAACCAACGACAAAACGACGAACGGCTTGAGGTGTCCCCAAGGTGGCGCGAAGCACGGCCAGAAGCAATGCGGTGCGGCACGACGTGAAGCCGAACGACGCACGGCGGCGCAAGGGTGGCGCGAGCAAGGCGAAACGACAGCGCACGACTTTGGTGGTGCACAGCCAAGACACAGCGAACGGCGAACAACCAAAGGCTAGGGCGTCAAACAAGCAAAGTAACGGTGTTCTGAACAATCGTTTCTGGAATAAACTGATTGAAAATCTATATGTATGGGAAGAAGCTGAAGGCCAGTCAGCTTAGGCGACTCAGCAGCTTCCGATGAGTCAACAGCTTGTAGCTTAACCAGACAATGACACGTGTCCAACAGCTTGTGACGTGTCGTGCATAACGATTTGTTGTGCTTGACTGATTTGTCGTGCTTAAATTGGCCGAATTCCAAATTTCGTGCCAAATGATTCTAGACTGTCAAGCACTAACCCGCTCCTATTTTAAGCAGGTGAAAGTTCAGGTCATCACGGCCACGACACCACCTCGCATTACCCCATTCATATTTTTGTTGTTGTTGTTGTTGTTTTTATAGTCATTATTTTTTTCTTCATATTTCAAAGTTTGTGACATGTAGTGTTTTGTTTTGTAGAGGTGAGCAAACTAGACTGGACCGATCGAGTTGGTCTGGTCCTTGAGGAGGGTGGTCCAGTCCCCGGTTCCATGGTGGATGGGACCGGACCGGACCGGAATATAATTTTTTTTGAAGAACTAGTTAACCTAATTTCCACATCTTCTGCTCGACACTCACTCCTATCCTCTCGCTCGACGTTCACGTCTCGCCTTCGCAACGTAGCCTCCGATCGTATTTTGTCTTGTCTCAATCTGTGTTTTATCTTGACTATATTATGCAAACACATTATTTTGTTCACACTTGAATTCAGTAAAGTACAAGTGTAATCCCACTTTGAGCTTAATTCTTTCCTACTCGAGGATAATGATACAGGAGCGCAATCCGATTTAGTTGTTTTAAGTGTTTTCTTCCCAATTTAGTCTTTTCTCATTATTTTAGGATTATAAGTACTAATGCGATGGTTGTGCGATGGTTGTACGATGGTCATGTGTATATTTTTATTAGGTTGGATGATTGAGATTAAAAGTTGTTAGTTTAGATCCAATGATTAGATTTCTATAAGCAGCCGGTGTTAACGGTCCCACTGGGACGGGACGGGACCGGACCCCCAATCCCGAAAATTTGGGGACCGGAACTACCGGTCCGGTCCTCGGTTCCACACCGGGATCGAACCGGCCCGGATCATGCACACCCCTATTGTTTTGTATATTCTACATACAAAAAACAAAAAGGCTTGAAATTTATTCGGAGATTAACTTTAGAGGTAACAACAATATACTAATTTGAAGTAATTTAATTTTTCGCTTTTTAAAAAACAATTTCCTTACATGGAAATTTTGGCGTTGTGGGGATCTGCATTACTATGCAAAGTAAGGATGCGGCGAACAAGGCAGAAGTTCTAGGTACGGGGCGGGGAGGGATGATACCTTCGCCTGTTGGCTAGCGAGGCCCTGACGCCCTCACCCGTGGCAGGTGATGATCGGCCGGCAACCTCGTTGGCCTAAAGTTGTAAAAAAGAAAAAAAGCAAAGAAAGGAAAGAAAAAAGAAAAAAAGTACTAAAAAACTTATAAAAACATTAATAATTATAGAATTTATTTACGTTAACATTGATTGTGGCACGTAGGATGACAGTCGTTCATGTCAGTAATTTTTACCGTACTGTCGCCGTCATATTTTTCTCCCCCAGCTGCTCCCGTAACTTTTATTTTGGTAAAAAAAAAAAAATTTTACAGGTGCACCTGTAACTTCAGTGGCTAATAAATTGGCGTACGAGTCGGGATTTCCAGGGCAAGGCTTTTATTGCGTCGCGACACATGGTCAAGTCATCATGGGCAGTGGTCCACCTATCCAAGCTCGCTCTTCGCCAAGCTTGGGGACCGGGTCCGTTAGCAAATCTCGAGTCAAAAGCTCGGGATTTATTTGATAATTCGGAAATAATTTTTGAGCTGAAATAATTATTTTTGTTCCGAATTTATTTCCTGAGTACTAGTCTATTTCAGGAAACAAAAGAACATGAATCAAAGAAAATAAGAACGTTACCAAATGGGCCCGAGGATAATGAATGAATGACGATCGCTGCATTAATTTAAAAGACGGAACGGTTGTTTTGGTTTATATGAGAAGGTAAAACACGGTAAAAAACTAGGAACGTCAGTGAAAAAGATACAAAACTCGAAGATCGAAACACAGAATTCGACGAAATCGAATGGGAAATTTGTCCAGGAGGGCGGACTACAGCTCAGCCCTCATTTAAAAGCTCCACTGCTCTTCTATTACTGCTCCTCGCAGTCTGCACAGGGCACGACCGACCACATCGAACGACCAAAACCCATTGGCACTAAATAGCGGCCCAACTGCCAGACTTAAAGGCTACATTTAATACCCTCCCCAACTCACAATCAGACTCCCCCCCTAACGTGCTACTGTTCTATCATTTTGGTCACGTTGTAACGTCCGATTTGAATTATCAACTATCTGCGGCAAAGTAAAAAAAAAAAAAAAAAACACCAAAGATCAGCAATCATCTAATCCAGATCTAAGGACGTGTTTATTTGAGTGAAAGTGTTTTTCGAAATTTTATTTTTCGAGATTTCACCTATTTGGTTCGAAAAAAACGAGAAGTCAATTGAAAACACTTTTCGAAATTTGCTCATCTCGAACTTTTTTAATATTTTAATATATTTTCTTTTTTGTTCTTTTTCTTTTCTTTCCCTCGGCCACTTGTCGAGGCATGGTGATGGCCGGTGAATGGCCACAGGTGCGAGCCGGCAAGGCGATGACCAAAGAAAAAAAGAAAAAGAAAATAAAAAAAATCAATTTTTTTTTTGCCTCAGATAAAGTAATGAGATCGAAATTATTTTTCGAATGAGACCCAAATACCGAAGAACCTGTTCGGTCACATATCACCAAACAAAGGAAAACAAAACCGTTTTCCTAAAAAATGATATCCAGAAAATCATTTTCCTTTTTCATGTAGTTTTTCGTGAAAAAAAGGTACCCTAATTCGCAATCAGCTCGCTGGAATCACGCTAAGTTTTGATTATGCAGTCGCGCAAGTTTGAAACTCTCAAGAATAAGCCGCGACAAACAGGCAAAAAGGGCGATCGAATTCGGGCGTCCCTACGTCCGAACGCATCAATCGGGGGAGAGGTCATCCCTTCCGCATAATTTACTATTTCACCGGAGCATGTCGAGCGAGTTTCGCACGTTATGTTCTGGTGCATATCGAACAAGAACAGTTACGGCATATATGTCGCCCGCAATCTATATGAACTATGAAGTTACCTCAGATAGATGTCACACATGGTATCGAATCCAAGAAAACAGTTGATTCGAATTACCCAGCATAGCCTCAAGAAAAACACCACATTTAGCAAAATCTTGCTCAATCGGAACTCCACGAGACTACATGCAGATTGCGGACCAGGGAACCACCTTTCTCTGCACGTGAAAATGTCGCTACAAAACAGACGGGACGGCCATATATATGAACACGTTGCGCCTTACCATCTCTCTACTCTCATCCGCAGCCGTCAGATCATTGCTGGGGCCCCACACGCTTCATCGGGCGGCCTCAGTTTGATTCCCAGCTTCAACAAACTCATATTAATGCCCCCTCCTCTTCCCATCCCATCCCATCCCATCCCATCCCTCGCATTTACAAGCAATTCTTTCTTCACTCGCATGCGCAAGCACTCTTTGTCGCTCTCTCGCGCTCGCCCTCGCCCTCGCCGTCTTCAATCCCCAGTTTCCCTCTGCGCAGCGCCATGGGACCCGGTTCCTTCCTGCTGATCAGCCTCGCGCTCGCGTGCTCGGCCTCGCTCATGCGAGGAGCCGAGGCGGCGGCGGCGGCGGCGGCGCAGCACTGCGTGGGGGACTTCGACAAGGTGACGTCGTGCCTGGACTTCGTGCAGGGGAAGGAGGCGGCGGCGCCGAAGCAGTGCTGCGCGGCGGTGGGGGAGATAAGGGACAGCGACCCGGCGTGCCTCTGCTTCTTCATCGAGCAGATCCACAACGGAAGCAGCCCGATGATCAAGAGCATGAACATCCAGGAGTCTCGCCTCCTCCAGCTCCCCTCCGCCTGCAACCTCAAGAACTCCAGCATCAGCGACTGCCCCAGTAACTCTCTCTCTCTCTCTCTCTCTCTCTCTCTCTAGTGCCTGGTTTTGTGCAGTTTTATTTGCCCTCCAAAGTCGATGATCATGCGACGGACGTAACAAATACTGAAATTTCACTTTGATTAAGCGAGCTCGGTGCATGTTCTTAACTGAATACAGATCATACGGTATACCGTCAATCTCATGATTGCATGCACCTACTCTGTTGGTGCTCGTAGCCAGTGGCAGTGACACGTGGAAAAAGATGACGTAAGCATATAGTTGCCTGGTTAAATAATTATTGATCTGCCAAAGATAGATACATTTTTCCCGAATTAGGTTAGTTATTTAATGATTTTATAATATCGCCTTACTTTTAATTAGGTGAAATTCATGCACACAAATAACCGGATTATCGTAGTGTCCAATATTGTTTGGGAAGCTGAAAAGTTTACTTTTTCTAAATTATGTCTTTTTACTTACGAGTTTTCCTCAATATTTAAAAGCCAAAAGAAAAGAAATTAAGTCTCGTGAAAACAACGAGGAAATTTTACATGAACATGTGTATCGGTATTTGCACAATGAGATAGATTATAAAAACGGATGATATTTAATAATATCTTAATATTTTTCAAATTTTTATTACTTTTTTTATTGTTCTATTTTTTTCCTTTTTTTTTTCTTACTATGGCCTACGATGGCGTCGCAGCCCTTGCCCCGGCGACATTAAGAGAAAAAAAATAAAAAAAATGGAACAAGCATAAATACATAAACAAATTCACTAAATATCAAATTATTATTAATGAATTGCACGTCAGCGCCGCCGGCCGTGCCATGTAGGACGGTCGACGTCCACGTCAGCGATTTCCGGTGAAAATTAGTTCGATGAACTCAATTGGCAAAATCTGAAAAAAGTTTGGGACTGAAACGGCAAAAAATGGCTTTTTGAACAATTTTTCTTAAAACATGTCAAAGCGCAGAAGCCAAGGCAACTTTAAAAATGTAATAACTGATAACTGGTAAATAGAAGCTTGTCCAAGCGGTGTCATTTTATCCAAGAAATCGATGTGGTTCGATGAATGGGCGAGTTTGAGTAAGAACTTTTAAGCTCGGCAGCTGATTGGACTCGTCCAAACCTGTGCATGAATCTGAGTCTAATGGAAACGTTGGAAGATGAAAATCCGACGATGATACGCTCAATATTATGCTCTAAGTTAACTCAGGAAATTCATCTCCACATCTGCAGAGCTTCTGGGCATACCTCCATCCTCTCCGGACTACGCCATCTTTGCCAACGCTTCTTCGTCCACGGCCGCTCCCGTGACTGCAGGAACAGGAACCCCGTCGTCGGCCGAAACAGCCGGCGACAGCTCAAGCGGGACCGTGCACCGATGCATGAGCGCCTCGGCAATTATTGTCGGGACCATCCTTCTCGCCTCGTTTCCCCGTTGGTTCGAGCTTTGAGCTGTCGGCAATGCAGTGAAGGTCCATCGATGGCGGCCTAGTTTTTAAATGTAGTGAAGTTTGGGATTCCTTGTCATTGCTCTTCCGGCTGAGTTGGGACAATCTCTGCACGTTACTTTGTACTCGGTTTTAGCATGCTTCGCCTTTGTGAGTTTGGTGTTATTGAGCTTTGTTATGCTTTAGGAGAGGAAATTCCTCTCCTACTCCCATGCTAATATCGGCTTTAGTTGGGTAAAAATAGCCGCGAAAATGGTTTGTGAGGCAAAATAATTTGTTAGATTTGAGTTGAATACGTGAAATTATTTCTGGTGGTTTACGTTTAATTTCCGGGAAAATTCCAAATAAAGGCTCTAAGTCCTTTCATTTTCTCAAATAAGAGTCTGAATGATGTTTCAAACAAAGGCCTGAAGTGGCCATAGAATTTCAAAAAAAAGCATAGCCTAAAGGGCATTTTCGTCATTTCCCATTTTGATTTTTTATTTATATTTTTTCCTTTTTTTATTTTTTTTAAAAATAAAAATAAAATAAAAAACAGCCACACACAGCCGGGAGGGGTAGCCCTCCCGCCTGTGGCTGCCAGCCCATCGTTGGTGGGGGGTCGGCGAAGGCCGGGGAGGTCGCCGCTGACCCCCGTCGACCAGAGGTGAGGGCCTGGCGGGGGTCGCGGGCCCTGGTCAGGGTGAGGGCTGGCGACCCCCACCCAGATCCAGGAGAGGGCCCGACCCTCTCCCTGTAGACATTCGCCTTTGGTCAGCGGGGTCGCCGGCCCTCGCCGAGGCGCTGGCGGCTAATCCTCCCGCCTGTGTGTGGCTGTTATTTATTTATTTATTATTTTTTTAATTTTTTTAAATAATAAAAAAATAAAAGTCTAATAAAAAAGAAAAAAATCAAATAAGGAAAAAGACGAAATTGCCCTTGAAATCAGGCCCTTTTTTGAGATTTTATGGCCACTTCAAGCCCTTATTTGAAACAACGTTCACTTCAAACCATTGTTTGAGAAAATGAGGGCACTTCATGTCCTTATTTGAAACAAGATTCACTCGGGGCCTTTATTTGATAAACTGAGAGGACTTCGGGCCATTCTTTGAAATTTTTCCTTAATTTTCATCTGGCAATTGTTTTAGAGGGAATTACAAAAAATCGATCCATATATCATTGCCCTTTTTGTTTGTTTGTTTTGATTCTTGTGATTTATCTAGCGACAATTATTTGATGGTCAAACTAACATTCTTTTAGATTTCAAGACAAATTCTCGCGTTTCAATCAAAAAAGGATTTTGTCAGCATAATAATTTTTTGATGACTGTGAGAATAACGGTATATTATGAGTCACAAATTATTAAAACTATGGATCCTATAATAATCTTCCATATAATAATTTTTAATTATTTATTATTTATTTTAGACTGTTAGTTTTACGATCACTCAAATACTGTTACATAATCAATTTTAATCGGAAAAGTATGACCAAGAACCGAAGATGGGTACTTGGCTCCGACGTGGAATAAGCAAATCAATAAACGAGGAAGGATATAAAAGTGGTGTATGTGCTATTTGTCCTCGTTCAACTTTAATTTTTTAACAAAATTTGATCGCCCAGATAATGTTTAATCCTGATTTTTGGATGGATATAGTAATTTCCGGTCCAAATGCAAATAAAGATCCTCGTCTAAAGTTTAAAATAATTTTAACCCATCACAAAAAATAAATAAAAACAACTCTCTGCTAGTAAAAAAAAAAAGAAAATAGATTTTTTGTTTTTTGGGTCGATAATAAAAAGAAAATAGAAATAAATTTACTCGAGCAAAAAGTGCATATCCTCACAACGCGGTTGTCTTTGCGCGCTTTCCAGCTCTCTGCTAGGGCAAACAACGAAGCCAAGAGAGCGACAGCACCAGCTACTCTCTCTCTCTCTACATCTCTGATTCTCCATATCCAGCAATCGCCATGTCTCAGGTAGTTTCTCCTTTATCCTGTCAGTTTTAAGATCCTATCAAGCCCCGTTCATCAGATCCATTCGACGATCGAATCCGTTATTTGTGACTCAATTTCCTTTCTCCGCATTCGATTCATCGATTTCGAAAGTTAGGTTTTTGACTGATTCTGTGGAGAAAATTGGGTGTTGCGCAGGTGGATAACCGGAATTCTTCAGCCGTCAAGCGTGCTAGGACCGACGGTACCTGATTTCGCTCTCGTGAACCTTGGTTTTTTTTTTTTTTTCGCCGCGTTGGTTTGTCACTGCTGTTGTTGCTTTTGCTATTCAGGGGAATTATTTCGATGTGATTGAATTCCTATTGGTGCGGTCTCGTTCTTCGTTTCGTCGTCTGTGTTGGTACTGCGCAGGGCTTGTGGACAGAGGGCGGAAATTAGTGGTTCGTGTTAAAATAGCGCCGGTGAATTAGTGGCGGGCGTTTCTTAGGGTGATTGTTATACTTCAGATTTTACTGATCGAAGCTTCGGCTTGTCTCAATCACATTCTCGAATAGTTTAAGTCTTATAGTCTAGTATTCAGTGCACAAAGGGGCTGTTGTCTAGTGTTGGCGTTGTTTTCTTGAAGTTGGTTCTTTCTGATCCATGTCAACCTAATTTTTGTTTGCTCAAGATTCTGTAATGGATTTCTTTTAGCTAGCTGGAAGTTATTGGTGTACATACATGAAAACAAGCATTTTCTGGTTGTAGGTAGCCGCAGGGAAGATGATTGGACTTGCCCAAGTTGTGGAAATGTTAACTTTTCGTTCAGAACAACGTGCAACATGCGAAATTGCACTCAACCGAGGCCAGCGGAGCATAATTCTGTGAGAAAATTTATATTCCTCCTGATAACCATACAGATGTGTTTGCTAAATTGATTTAAAGGCCCCTTGTTTTCAGTTGGCACACGTTTAGGTATGCAACCGTTGTGTTTGCATTTATTCTGCCGCTATTGAATATCTCTCACTCTGTTTTGCCATATATATTAGCACCGATCGTCATTAATAGACGTATCCTCGATATTGATTGTTTTAGTCACTTGCATGCTTATGTCTGGAGACAGTTAGACTAGTATTTGCAAATAAATTTATTGCTCGAGTACTTTGCATGAGTTGCAACAGTAATATCCTGTCAGTTTGCCTGATTGTAGCTCTCCTGAGATTGTTATCAGACAGTTGAGGACAAGAGATGTGTTCTTTTTCTGACTTTTGTTAGATCCTGCACGTCCTATGGTTTGATTTGGGTTAATATGAGTACCCCTCTATAATGACATGTCGGAGTTCATGTATGAATGTTTCCAGAAAGCATGGAAGTAATAGCAATAGACCTAGAGAGCTCAGGAATGTGTATGGTTAAGTATGTGACATATAGCTGCTTAGATTCGAAGTTCTCTGAAAACCACAAAATATGGAAGCCTTTGAAAGAAGGAAGTTTTCTCACTAGAAGGTGAAATGTGCTGTCGACAACTTGCAGAAGTTCTGGTGACATGTTTGATGCTACCTTTTGCTTCATCATTTGCAGTTGGACATACAGTAGTGTTCTTGTCCATGGATGCATGAGCTTTGGTACTTTAGAAATTAGTTTGATAGATAAGTATCAAAATAGGTTTACCCATGCGTTGCTTGCACTAGTTTGTTAGAGGAATTGGATTATCTTGCTCAAGTTTGACGTTACTTATGAAGAATGCATAATGGCTAGGTGAGTGGCTATGTTGCACTGACACGCCTACTAGGGAAATTTTCGCGAGTCAGACACGTGTCGGTGTCCGACACGTGCTGGACACGGCCGGACATGCTCGGACACGCGGTCAACGTGTGTCCGAGCTTTGACACTCGGTCAACCGAACGGACACGAGAGGGACTCGCGTGTCGACGGTATGGTGAGTCAGAGAGAGAGATTACAGAGACACGAGAGGTGAGAAGAAAATGGGATGAAGCAAAAGGCAGCGAGCCGCAGCACCAGGATCAGCCAGTTGAACCGGCGGAGCTTCTGCACGGACACCGTCGACTGGTACAGCTGGTGGTGGTGGTGGTGGTGCGGCGGCGTGGCAGCGCCGTTGCAAGGGGAGTGGTGGTGCGGCAGAGGCGGAGATCGCATGTTGCTGTTGCCGATGATGTTGAGTCATGAGAGAGAGAGAGAGAGAGAGAGAGAGAGAGAGAGAGAGAGATTAGTGGGAGTGGGTGTTATGGGGATGAGATAGAAAAGGGAGTTGCTGTCACGAGACATGGCGAGACCTCCATGAGAGAGAGAAGGTTCTGGGAATGGCGAAAAGAGGAGAGAGAATGGGGAAAAGGTAAGGCAGTGAGAGAGGTCAGAGGATGTAGAGAGAGAGAAAAAAGAAAGAGAGCACACGCCATTTCTTCTCATTCACGTACACACATCCACTCTCTCACACGTCCACTCACCTGCACACGCCATTTCTGCCCACACACATGCACAAGAGAGCAGATTTTGGGGGAGGTAAGAGTTGACCGAGTCAAGTTAATAAGAGGGAAAAGAAAGAGTTTTGAGTGGAGGACAAAAATTTGAGCAGAGAGAGGTCGGGATTCTTATTTGTGTTTTTCATCGTGATGTTAATATTATTGAAATCGTAAAAATGATAATTTATCATGTGTATATAAAAATATACATATAATATATAACGCGTCCCAACGTGTTGGAATTCTCTATTTTTTTAGAATTCACGTGTCAGCGTGTCGTGTCGGTGCAACATAGTCGAGTGGAGTCCTAAATTCTTCATACTTTGTTCTATTTTGACTCGAAAGGTTTTAATTTCTGGCTCTAATGTACTTATAGCAAAATCTAGGAAATGTATTAACAATCAGTCATATGAAAACTACTTATGTTGGTAATTAAGATTCACTTAAAAGAAAACCCGGCATATGTCTACACAACTCAACCATAATTGTGTGTGTAGAATTTTGAGAGGATTGTTGTTTCAAGAAGTTGTCTCGAGCAAGTCATATTTTATAGCAAAGGAATAATGACGATTTAGTGAACTCTATTACTCTTGCTTAGTGCATGACAATATTCCAAAAGCTTTATCAAACTGCAGAAACCAAATTAAAATGCAAATTGTGAGGCTTAATGTTCTGACATGAAGTATCCTCCTTGCTGCACTTATCGTCCTTGAGCAATGTAGAAAAGTTAATCAACAAAAGTTAGTAAAAAGCAAATTTTGTCAAGAAGTTGCTCTAGAAGCTTTTTTGCTCCTGCGTGTCTTTCCCTGGTGACTGTAGGTTCATTGTTGTCACACTTCTATATCACTTGCTGCGTCCTTGGTGTAGGTTTCGCTTTTCTAAATGTAATGTCTGTTTGTTCCATGCAGAAATTTGCCATGAAGCCCATGCAAACACCTCAGGGTTTTTCCTCCGCATCACCATACATGGGTCCTGGGTCTCCTTCCTCTATGTTTATGGGTGTGCCACCTTATGGTTCTTCTATTTTCCATGGTCCCTCCATTTCTCCATATGAGGTCCCTTTTCCTGGGGGCTCTGCTTATCCTTACAATTATGGCAGCCGTCTTTCTCCTGGCAGCCCTTACAGATCACTACACCTATCTGGACCAGCACCATATTCAACTGGACCCATAATGGGAAATGGTATGTTCTGTTTCAGTGCGGTCATCATAATGATCAAGGTTCCTGCTTGAAAATGTGAATTTGAATCATGAGTATGCCTTTTGTGCTGTTGTGATTCTACAATTTTTCGTCTTACATTTAACATAACATTTCTCAATTGATAGTTCTGGCTCCTTTAATATCTATTTCTTTATTATTAGTTGAATATATTGTGTTTGGAGAGTTTGGTGTTATATAAGAGTACATGTAAAGACACCTTGAAGCATAAACAATTCTTGTCTATTGCGGTTTGTCGTATGCACCTTGTATGTCTGGTTGGATGCATGAAAATATATACATTGTTATTTCCCCCCCCCTTATATTCTGAAGTTTTTGCTTTCCTTAGGGATGTATGGTATGCCCCCTATGATGGATCGATACGGGTTACGGTTGCCCATGGCACCTAGTGGTATGGTATGTATGAAATTTTTCCTGATACTGGGTGACAAGTTATCTTGTAGTTTATTCACATCCTACCACGGGTCTTAAACCTGACTGTTTTATTCAAGTTCTATTTTTATATATTCACACAGGGACCAAGGCCAGGGTTGTATCCAGATGATAAAACTCATAGAAAAGGTGATGGTTTGTTATTTGAAATGAGATCAAATACGAAAGGGTTTCTGGGATTCACATCTGGTAAAAAATAATCATGGTTTAAATCATTGTAGATGCAATGCGAGATGATGATTGGACTTGCCCGAAATGTGGAAATGTCAACTTTTCCTTTAGACCAGTTTGCAACATGAGGAAGTGCAATACTCCGAAGCCTGGATCCCAGGTCTGTGCTACATTTTCTCTCTTCAAGGTGTAAAATAGCTTAATTTAAATTTGTCAGTCGAGCTTTACTATTGCTCGTCTCATTATAATTCTCTCTTGATTCAATTTGGATAATATTCAATATAGTATACTCATGATTTGTTTACGTTGTGTTGATTTCTTTCCTACCCATATTGCAGGTTTCGAAGTCTGATAAAAGTTCAAGTAAGTCATTTTATTAGCAAATGCACGTGCTTTTTACCAATTTTTTGGTACTAATGCATTACATACTGCAGAACAAAAAATGCCAGACGGAAGCTGGAAGTGTGAGCAATGTGGAAACATAAATTATCCGTTCAGAACAAAATGTAATAGACAAAACTGTGGGGCTGAAAAGCCTGCTGAGCCTGAAAAGTCCCCTTCCCAGGACAAGGATGAAAATGAACAGGTTTGTTATGTACACCTGATATGTGTGCATTTGTTGTTTGAAATCGTTGTTATTTTTGTCAGCCACCTTTTTATGTACATACTTGAAGAGGGCAGACTATTATTCTTGTTGTTTCCTACTCCCAATTCCACATCGTATTGGTGAATTCTTTCGGAGGGCTAATTGCCAACCTTGACCTGGTGCCTCTGCACGAGCTCTCTTTCACTTTTTTTATTAAATGGAGCAATTCTTTTATGCACTTATTGATAAGCAGTTATCTACTTTTCCAGTGAGTACTAGGACATACATGAGGGTTGAGAAGGTCCAGAGTTGTCGTCCAGCATTGCCCAGTATGGTTGTCTCAAAGTCAGTCTTGTTGTCCTCGTGTTGCAGTTGTTTTCAAGTTTCTCAACCTTCCCATGAAGTGTGCAGGTCATTGTAATGGTATGTTTTGTCTTTGTGGATCCGTTTGATGAATAAGGTGCCAGCCAGTTAGTATTTGAAGTTGGTTCCAGTTGTCGTAGGTCATTATACTCTGGCAACTAAGTTCTCTCTTCCAGTTGGTGCAATAATGCCAATGGACACTCGGTCTTTGTCGCCGATTAAGATAGGGGTAGGGTGTTACTTCTTTTCCTTGGTTCAGTTATTATTTATGTGGTGAAGTATTTTCATTGTTGAAAGCCTGGAATTTGAGTTTCGAATTATGGTGAAGTCATTTGTCTCTAGCTATTATGACATTTAAGTCGCCTTTTTGGCAGTGCAGTGTGCTGATTGTTGATAATTTCTGTTAGGAAGTGGTTTGTGCTGCATCCGTGCATCAATACTAAGGCTATCACGACCTTTTCAAGGTTTAGGCTATCACGATCTTTTCAAGGTTTAGTTGTGAAATATTTGACTTGATCGGGGCCAACTGCTAGTGGTATAATTCCTGTTTTTAATGTGTGAAAAGTTTCTTGCTTTTGTGAGGATAGTTACACGTGCTGCAAGGGGAGTCTTGGAGTTTGAGGCTATGCTCTGGGTATAAAAGTGCTGTCGCTTTTGTGTTGCTTCAGTTTCAATTGTTTTCTTTCTCGTACGGTAAATAGCAGAGGGGTCCCGAACACTATTCTTGCTACAAAGGTCAATTCTATTGTGCGGAATAATGAAATCTACTATAACATAAGCATTGGGTTCACTGTGCTATGGATCTGTGACTTTCTGCAATTTTGTCATTAGGGTTTTGAGCTGTACTTTTGGTTGGTTTCTTCCAAATCAAGTGGCTGACCTGCATGCATGTGTGGACTGACCGTTTATACATGTCTTGTGTGCAATTTAAGATTTTTCCGCTTAAGCTTTTAGCTCCGTACCATGGCTTTTAGCTTGATGGATTGCAATCACTCAACTGTAATGAGGCAGTGGTTGTATCTAATGAGACTGATTACGACATTGCTTTGTTTGTTAGATTGAAACCTCCTTTTTTAGTAAGAGAATGTGAAGCGTCCTTTAATCTGTCTTTTAGCTTGACTTTTAGAGTTTGAAGAAACGAACATGTTGACTTATGATCGAGCATTTGAAATCTCTAATAGCATGTAAACAATACAATTTAAAGTTGCCTTAATTTTTTTTCGTAAAATTTTGGCGGGAAAGGACCTGCTTTGGGGTTTGCCAAACTAGCGTATCGTTGCTGCACCTTCAATGTCATTTCTACTCTTTCATGGACCGGCCGGTATAAATCGTTGGTGAAGACATGCAGGTTATTTTAATCGAAGATTTTTTAAAATTCCGTTCTCGTGAGATTAATTGCTGCTATGCTCGATTAAGCATCAGGGTGATGGCTCTTAGACTGGTGATGCTAATTGCTAAGCACATTATGGTCTAGTCATGAACATTGGGATTAAGTAATGTGGGAGAATCTACTCGTGATTGAGTCCTAATGATGCTGTGTCAAGTAGAATTCGGAACGTGGCAAAAGTGGTTGCCCCAGGTGTAATTGTCGGGTCAGCGATTCGTCCTAAAAGAACAAAATAATTGAAAAATGATTTCCTTGAAAGAAATAATAAAGTTGGGTTAATTAGAATAAAATTGATGGTAAGTTCCTTGTATCCGTAATGAATTTTCTTCGTGCTGAGTGGTGTTCCAAATCCAACTAGCCACACCGGAGGTTTGGGGTTCACCTAAGGGTCGATGATCCCATTGTCGCCAAAGACGGTTAATTTGTCCTAAAAGATTGTTGCTCCAATCTTACCTAGCTGGCAAGCGATCTCAGTTCACGGCAGAGAACAAGACAGCAAGCCAGTGTACCTCTGTTCGGAACTCAACAATGGCCTTCATTTATGAGCCGAAAAGGGGTAACCATTGGATACCAACAACAACTAGCCAGACAAGGAAGGTGTGTTTTGAAATGGCCTTCATTTATGAGCCGAAAAGGGGGTATCCATGGGATACCAACAAAACTGGCTAGTCAGGGAGGTGTGTTTCGAACCACTGGGGGTTGACCGGCCACCCTTCTCATTTGGGAAGGGGGAGGTGGGGAGTTAGATTCCTCACCTTCTTAGGGGGGTTGGGGGTGGAGACGAGTGAGTGAGGGAGTAGGGTTTTGCAATCTGTACACAGCACATAGCGCATACAATGTGACGTGTATAATAGAATATGATAGAATAGAATCAGACAAAAAAAAAAGAAAGACCCAAAAAAAGTAGAGGAAGGTGTGTTTCGACAAAAAAAGAAAAAAAAAAAAAGGGAAGGTGAAGTGAGGCGGATTCGAGCTACTCCCAGCTATGTTGCACAGACACGCTGTTGAGGCCGTCGTGCGAGTGTCGGACACGTGCCTGACACTCTAGACAGCAAGCCAGTGTACCTCTGTTTGGAACTCAACAATGACCTTCATTTATGAGCCGAAAAGGGGTAACCATTGGATACCAACAAAAACTAGCTAGATAGGGAAGGTGTGTTTCGAAATGGCCTTTCATATATGAGCTGAAAAGGGGGTCTCCATAGGATATCAACAAAATTGGCTAGTCAGGAAGGTGTGTTTCGACGAAAAAGAACAAAAAAAAGGGAAGGTGGGTAAGTGAGGCGGACTCGTCGAGCTACTCCCAGCTACGTTGCACGGGCACGCTGTTGAGGCCGTCGTGTGCGTGTCGGACACCGGACTCGTCAAGCTACTCCCAGCTACGTTGCACGGGCACGCTGTTGAGGCCGTCGTGTGCGTGTCGGGTGTCGGTGTCCGACACGCACACGACGGCCTCAACAGCGTGCCCGTGCAACGTAGCTGGGAGTAGCTCGACGAGTCCCGACATGTGTCGGTGTCCGACACGCTAGACAGCAAGCCAGTGTACCTCTGTTCGGAACTCAACAATGGCCTTCATTTATAAGCCAAAAAGGGGTAACCATTGAATACCAATAAAAACTAGCTAGACCGGAAAGGTAGTTAAGTACGAGCCGAAAAGGGAGTATCCATAGGATACCAACAAAACTGGCTAGTCAGGAAGCTGTGTTTCGATAAAAAAAGAAAGAAGAAGAAGGGGAAGGTGGGTAAGTGAGGCGGATTCGTCGAGCTACTCCCAGCCATGAACTTGATTTTTCGAACTTAGGAAGAATTGAACCACGAGAGGGCATGTGACAACTGACAAGCATAAGCTCGTAATCATTCAATGATGCCTGTTCTGCAACGCTCGCTCGTCACAATCACAAGAAAAGGCTAAGAAAATGAGGAGTAACAAGAAGCCAGCCATTAGAAATGCTTGAAGACACAAGATTTGCTGACATCTCTCTCTTGGAAATCATATAGCCCAGAGAGATGCCAACATTGCCTACGTCAGCATGGGTGTAATCTGTCACGCATGGTGATTGGGCATCACCCATTATGCTTTCATTCCACCGTACATGCCCCGCTATCTTAGGCTCCATTTATTTTGCGAAAAATAAATATCTTGAGAAGTATATTCCGATCTCTTCTATTGTTAAAAAAAAAAAATCTATGAAAATAGTTAAAAAATTTCCGTCGGCTAATCATGTTGAACGCTATAAGAGATCATTTTTTTTAAAAATTAAATTTCAAATCATTGAGTTTTCGCGAAACAAATAAAGCCCAATACAAATATAAAATTAAGACTACCAAGCGCAAGCACAATCATGACGAGTTTCAATTCGAGCAGTCTTTTCCAAGTAAAAAGTGCTTAGCCAGTTCCAACATTTGCAAACAACGAGAGTACCAGACATGTCAGCCACGTTTTTTACTTTTTTACATGAGGTTTCATGGAATCAGTGCATTTAGGTCGTTTGATAGCCGAAGGAGCTTCCCAAGGATATATTCTTCACCCCATCACAAAGTCTGACCTGAGAAAATGGAGCTGGATGACAGCGCCGGCACAAGAAAGATGACCACATGCTACAATTACCTGCAAATATAGCGAAGTGTTGCTCTAGATTAGCAATGGCCCGGCATTGTCCCCACAGGAGGTAAATCTGCACGTGACTGCATTTGGCTCACCTGAAAATGCAGTTTCAAACGCCCACACGTAGTCAGTTCAGTTGGATGGAATCGAAGCTAAATTCATGCCGTGCCTCCGAGAATAGGCATTCTTGCACATCGTTGCCGCCAAAGTCGATGATGCTGCCCCCGTTGTGAGGATTCAAGATGTGTGTTTGGGATGGCTTCGGCCGCTGTTCAGCATGCCAGTATCCTAATGAAGCCAGCCTTGAGCTTTGGCCAAAGGCATACATCGCTGGCTGATCTGCGCTCATGCAATTGTTTTTTACACGAACAAAATGCTCATGTGACGTGGATTTTTGTCTGATTGGATCATGAGAATCAGTTGACAGAAGAGAGAGAGCACGATGAATGCTTTGCGATGCGTCCAAATTGGGAGATGCCAGAGATTCCCCTAAACCTGTCAAAAGTAGCAAGTCCAGTCATAAATATGGGGAAGGAAACACAACTGCTCGAATAATTATAGTATGACTGTCAGATTCAAAATCTTATCTAAGTAGCACTCATGACTTTTCACATAACTTTGAGATCATGCATGCATTAATCTGTGCAGTCCCATATCAAACAGTGAGAATGTGAAGCTCCACAATCTAAGCGGCTTCATGGCAAAAACAAATTTAGAAAAGCTATCCGAAAATTAACAGAGCTCTAATCTAAAGATACGGACAGAAAAGCTTTGAGTAGAAACAAGTTGCCAGAGCAAGCGTGCAAGTTCTGTCGAATCAAAATCATAAATATGGTCTGCTGGGAATGTGTAAGGTTCAAGAGCAAACGCAGAGCAAATCCAAATGATCTGAGGAATAGTGATCTCTTTCCATTAACAGACCACATTAATGTCAATTAAGGAACATAGTTTGGAAAATCTATTGATAGTGTATTCATCTAGATCATGTCTAATTTACAAAATAAAAGCTACCTAGCTTAGTTGTAAAGCACAAAAATATAGCAAATCACACCTCCACCAATAGTATTGACTGGCATGCCTTTTAATGATAGAAGTTTGTCACGACCTTTCCCCAGTCCAGTGGACTTGAGGGTGTCTGATATCACATTGCTTGGGATAGTGATACACTCACCAACACCTCCGACAATTGGAAGCTTCGGACCTTTCTCCATGAGCTTAGTAGCCTGTGTATCTGCCCATTTCAAACTATCAGTAGACCTGGTGTGGACAGCTGGACCTCTGCTCAAGACTGGATTCAACTGCTGCAGCCCACCTGGATAAATATGTACAGATAGCATGTCATATTTATGCAAGGAACAAAACCAATGTAACCTCGTGCATGGCATGTGGCATTGAAGACAAAGGTGCTTGGATGCGTTTGACTCTACTCAATTTATCCAGCACTTAACATCTTATTGATGCAAGCTCAATCAAATGAAGATCATACGGACTAGATAAGATGAAAAGGGAACACTGGGTCCTTCTGCATAGCATATCAGTCTTGGAGATAGAAAAATAGACGATATATTAATGACAAAAGGACTTTAGGAGAGCACATATTCATTTGGGCCATCCAAACTCAATTTCAAGCAGGATAGAGCTTTCCACTACAGGGATGCAGGAACTATCCAAAGTGAGTAGTGTTTATTATTATATAAAGGACAAGGGGACCACCGTAACAATATTCTCAGGTTAGCTTACGCTGCACTCGGTAAGCTCATCAAAGTTAATATACCTCAATCACATACTCCAAACCAATAGCAACACCAGAGAGTTTCCATGTGAATTTGGTATCTACTTAAGAAAATAAACAAGTATTGGAAGTGATGCTTCAGAAATTTTACTAAAAAAAAGGCCATCAAGCAGAGGGAAACAAAAATCTGAAACAAAGTCATAGATCATATGACAGAGTCAAAAGCTTCAATACGAATGCATTTTCTATGTTATGTTGACAGAAATAAGAGCAATACAAGTGACGGCTTAGAAAGCTTTCCTGAAAAGGCCATGCCCCTTAAAACACGAAAATATTTTAACGTGGTCGCTGGTCATACAACAGAGTCAAAACAATGTACTCAACCATTTGGACAATAATGTTATCTGAAGGATAATCAGATTCCAATTATAGTAGACGGGTCGAAATGACAATACAACAGAAACACCTGAAGCATATATTGCAGTACCATAAAACAGTGCAGACAGTCTAGCTTGATTCAACTGGGCCACATCTGGCTGGGGCTTGCGACGTCTAGCATTGTGATCAGATAGGCGCTTGCGACAGCTGCGCTTCTTTTCATCAAATTCAGATAACCCATGAAACCTTGAGGTTAGAAATTAAGTAGTCAGTTAAGCTCAAACCATTTGATATTGAATTGCTACTTTCTTCTTGTTATTGATAGAGTGGATACATTCATAAGTTATGCTATAGCTGCTTCTGCACTTAGGACTAAATACAAGTGATCGGCTACAGAGGCATAAGAAAAAGAAAAATCAGTCAATTTTCAATGTCTTTTACTCACTATCCAAAGACCATAGGAAGCTTTACCTGCTGCATTGCTGACAAAACCGACGCTCTACACCATTGACAATGACCTTAGGGCATTTAGAGTGACTCTCACAAACTCTATGCTTGCGGTGGTAATCTTTAGCTGAAGAGAGGTCAAGGTTACAGCCTTCAACTTGGCAGCGTGGGGCAGTACCCTGACAGTTGGACTTGTTTCTCTTTGCTGGAGTATCAGGTGATTTCACGACCAAAGGAAGGTCTGGGGTCTTCACATGGTCCTTGTCAATAGTATGTTCAAAATATATTCTTTTTCCGAGCTTTAGACTGAGCAATGGCTCACCAGAGCAGACTGAAGACTCGAGTGCTGGTGACATTCCAGAAAATTCATTCATTGCCAGATCTTTCTTGCTACTTTGCAGTGAAAAACCTTCATGTGCCTCCACAGAGAATTTTGAGATTTTCAATTCTTCTGTAGATGAAGAATTGACAGAAGCTGATTTCGAGCTCTTAGACACAGAAGTGTAACCCGGGTCAATGCTGGTACAACTGCTGCTGCCACCACCATTCTCATACAGAAATAAGGATCCAGGGTCAATCAGTTCCTCTGCCTCAATAGCCCAATCAGTTGCTCGCAGTGGCTTAGAGGTTTCAGTTGCTTTCGAACTGAACATCACGAGATTTTCCCATTCCCACTGCAAAGGAGGTTTTGCATTCCACTCCATCAGTGAAATTGCGCTCATCAACTTTTTTCAGCGTGACTATTGATGGATGGAATAGCAACAGGCGCCAGATCTGCATCCATTAGCCTATACGTGATTAACAGTCTCTTCCGTGAAAAAAGAAAAAATAGCAGGAAACCAAGCAAACATTCATGTATTTGCAGGAAAATAGCATATCAAAGGTACTAAAAAATGGTCAAACACACCGGAAGCACCGAAGCAGGTGTTTATAACATCAGAACATGGTTAGTTCCCATAACCATATCAAAGGTGCAAGATGCTTATTCTTCAACCCGATCGGGAATTGCAGCTGCTGCTAACGACGCGCCTATAAAGAATCAAAGTCTCAATTGGAGAAACGTTGACGACCATCACAGACATCTAATGGAAAAAAAAACATGAACCGTTCATCCCAGAATTTCTCAATCAACCGCAAAAACAACAAGGAAAGATGGTCAACCCCTAACCACAACAGCAAAGAGCAATCCCATCTCTCCGAGTGGTAAAACAGCAATTGATTCCTCGGCGAAAACCAAACACAACTCCCCTCGTATTTACCTACCGTTTCTCCGTCAGGCATCACATAGAAAACACCGCATGAAAAATTAACGCAACGGACCAACAAAACCGAACCGGAAATAGATCCTTCCACTCGTCCATGCTCTCGAAACATCACTAGCACGACTCTACTGCACGCTTTTGATCACACAATCAATAGACAAAAAACAGAAGAAGATAAGCACAGCGCTCCTTTTCTCTGCGCTTATTTATTAATTTTTTTTTTTGCAGATTCCAAAGGAAGGATCTTTCAACCGGAGCAAACGCTGCCGTTTTCGCAGCTCAGAAATGATAAGATGGAAAACGAAAAGGCCAAAAAAAAAAAAACGAACAGCAACTTTTTTCCCCTCTGAATACCAAATCCGAACTCACTCTCGCTCACGCGGCTCGCCATGTTTCCATCTAACTCGGACGCTTCGCCAGATTTAGCAACCTCGCTCATCATTACTCTCTCTCTCTCTCCATAGATTTATTTCACCCAACTAAAGTGGCAAAAAAGGGGGAAAAAATCGAAGAAGAAGACAGAAATCGAGGCGAAACCGGTACTGCTCGCCGTCCGTCGCTCCTCAATCCCGAGAAGAAACAGATCGGGAAAGAGCTTTTCCGGGAGAGAGGGTCTTACCGGAGGGGAAAGCCTTCGGGGTCACGCGGCGAGTGCTTGGCCAAATGGAGGAAAAGCTGAACGAGAGAGAGAGTGAGTCTCAGTCAGTCTCAGCTTTTAGGACTGCGAGAGCAGAGAGAATTAAAAAATCATGGCACTTCACGCACTGCTCTCTCTCTCTCTCTCTCTCTCTCTCGCAGCTCCACTGGATACAGCCTTGCAGTTTTTGGACGCTTTGTTTTTTTTTTTTTCACTAATTGAGTCGCTCTTTTCTCTTTTATCCTTTTTCCGCGACGACTCGGGCTGAGTCGACTCGGGTCCAAGTGCTGTTCTTTTTCTGTTTCTGTAAAAAAAAAAAAGAATTAACTTTTTCAGGACACATGCAAAAACAATGTTTGAGATTTCAACCGTGGGGTTAATTGAGAACTTTGAAGGACGTTATTTTGAACAATCGCGAACTTAAATTTTAAAAAGTCTCTTATCATGTGTTGGTTTTTCGACGCCTAAACCCCATCGATGGTTCGTTGAAAATTTTTTCATGAACACTTTAAAATCTTACGATCCTTAGGAAAATGCATCGGATGCCACAGCCAATCGAGTAGCTCGCGCAAATTAAAGCTAATCTTCATTTGACCAACAGGCGACGCATCTAATCTTTTTTTATTTTAGGTCAATGACCTAGTTTTGCACAGAATCTACATGTATTTAGGGCGACTTGAGCTCTCTTTTCGCTTCTTTGTGGGGTTTTGGCCTTCAATCTCAGTCTCGTCTGACAATACTTTAGGTACAAAAGAAAAAAAAAAGTTGAAGTTTGGAACCATAGTGAATTATATCATCATATTCATGTCGAGACGGCGCTTTCATTTCGATGGAAAGCAAAACTTCAAAGGGAAACTAAACGAGGAATGTTTCGCGAGCTCTATAAAAACTCACGAAACCGGCGGCAATTACATCCTTTCTTGTACAATTTTTAACCCGGAATCATGAATTCCAAAGCATAAGGACAATTACGTGATAAAAAAAGAAGAAATCGCGATAAAATTAGAAATTTGGCACTGCACCAAGCAGTGAGATTTTGCTTTTACAAAAGGAGATCCTTCAGGCGAGTCATCTTAGGAGCAACTTGGACTTTTCGTAGGGATTAAGAATAAGGGCGAGAAAAAGAAAGTTAGTGGGGGGGAATGTGATCGAGACAAGAGCAATTCACTAATCCCTACTTTAGGGTGAACGGTGGTGGGCTCACTCGCTTTATTTTATTTTGTCGGGGGAAATCGACTTCAACATGCTTAATATTAAAATGGCAAGTCCCACAGGGAATGAGGTTGGCACTAAGCTTAAATTAACATAAGATAAGACGGGGCCACCACCTTTAATTAATGATCGCGTCGTGTCGAATCGGGCGGGTCCACGTGGGCGCGCTAGAGGCGATTAGTTTTACTGCTTTGCTTGTACTTAAATACTTAATAAAGCAAGCTCTCTTGCTAAAGATGTATGATTCGGCCGAACGGCTCCTCGAAAGTTTGAGCTCGAAGAGAAAAGGAATTTGCTTTTGATATTTGCCTTAATTGGGATAAAAATAAAGTAAAAGGAGAGATTCTTGGATGACAGGGCTTGGCAATTGGAAGGACGAGTCGTTTTCAGAGTATGGCTGCTGCTGCTGCCCTTGTCTTGATCTTCATCTTCATATGCTGCATCATCTTGTCCCTCAGGAGCCTCCTCAGGATCTTCCCGGAGGGAGATTTCGGGATGCCGTCCACGAACTGCACCGCCCTCACTCTCTTGTAGCCCGCCACGTTGGCGGCGACGTATTCGATTATGTCGTCCTCGCTCTCCTTGGCGCCGGGGTTCAACACGACGCACGCCGCCGGGATCTCTCCCGCCTCTTCGTCCGGAAGCCTGGACATGGAAATTTGTTCAGGCCTTTCAACGACTAAAGACATGAATGAGAACCGATGCTGACAGCTTGTACTTACGGAACTACTGCCGCGTCGTCGACGGAGGAATGAGTAAGGAGAATCGCCTCTAGCTCGGCCGGAGCGACCTGCAAACACGGCATCGTTAACGCTTTTTCCTAATCGAACAATGTTAATGGAAGTTGTGATCTTTCCTACTGGCGTAGGACCGCTCCAACTGTAACTTTATGGAGATCTGTATATGGCATCGGCCAGGTTGAACTTGGGGTCT
Organism: Lenwebbia sp. NSW1173648; assembly: GCA_029784005.1. Lineage (NCBI taxonomy): Eukaryota > Viridiplantae > Streptophyta > Magnoliopsida > Myrtales > Myrtaceae > Lenwebbia > Lenwebbia sp. NSW1173648. The sequence continues at coordinate 9,640,059 of JARCGZ010000011.1, forward strand.
TACTTGGAAGCCCTTATACTTGATCAGTTCCTTGATGCGATCGATGATGAAAACATCTCCGTCGCCGTCGATGTACCCTACATCACCGGTGTGGAGCCACCCATCCTTGGCTATGGTCCTCGACGTCTCTTCCTCGTTCTTGTAGTAACCTGATAACCACATTTGCTCAGATGCCCGGCATGAATGTCACGCTAATGTTGTTGGTGTGTCCTAAGAAATTAATCAGATCGTACCTCGCATCACGCATTGACTTCGGACGCACAATTCCCCAGGCGTGTTCTTAGGCAAAGACCGGCCGTTCTCCGGATCGATGAACTTGATTTCCAAATTCGGGAGGACAAATCCCACTGAATTTTTCTTCGCGATGCTGTGATCTTTGCTCGGGCCGCCGTGGGTGAGCGTTATGCAGCTGTGCTCGGTTAGCCCATATGCCTGGAGGCGAGAAAACAAAGAAAAGAGTTAACTTATGCGCAGTACGAATGAGAAGGAAAGCCGATTGCGGACCTTATATCTATTTCATCTTATGGAGAATAGCCACACAAACTGATCAAGTCTTTAACTTATATAGCCGGTGATTGGTACTCACCTCTTGAACCTGGACTCCGGGGAACTTATTCTCGAAAGCAGAGAGAATTTCCGGCGCTAGCGGGGCCGCTGCCGTCATTATAGCGCTGAGCTTGAGCTTGCTGAGGTCGAACTCATCTACCATCGGGTCCTTTACCAGAGACAATATAATCGGAGGCACAATCGGCGCGAAATTGACTTCGTGTGCGATGAGAGCATTGAGGAACCCCCGGAGATCGAACCGATTCATGACCACGACCTTCCCCTTATTCCTGAGGCTGGCACAGCAGATTCCGGTGATGCCGTATATGTGGAAGAACGGGATCAGGCCGAGGATCGTGACGTGACCGACCATTTCGGGCGGAACGCTGAAGAGCGTGGAGCACAGGTTAGCCACCAAGTTCCGGTGAGTCAGCATCACGCCTTTTGAGATCCCCGTGGTGCCCGAAGAGAAAGGGAGGGCGCACAGATCGTTGGGGTCGACATCCTCTTCGACTGTACCGATGCTTGCCCGGTCTCCTGCTTTGAGCAAATCGTCCCAGTTCGTGGCCGTATCGACTTGCTCTCCGCCCAGCATGATGACGGGAAGGCCAAAGCTTTTTACCTGTTGGGTCAGAGTGAATGGAGCCTAGACGAACTACATATTCTCTATCTATGAAGGAAGTGTTCAGAAACTAGTTCATTTCAAGCGGGGGCAAGAACAATGGCGCATTGGATGCAAAATTGGGGAAAGATACAAGATGGCGCAATGTCGCAACACACTGTACAAATGTTTGCTTGATCAATGTGTCTAGAGGACGTCATTGTCCTTCGGTATACTTTAGCGTTCGGCGAGAAAGGTTTACCTTTTCGTAATTCGGTCCATCCGTCACGATCAGCTTGGCGTCGGCAGCCTCCACCTGCTTCTTAATTTCCGAAGCGTGCATCGTCGGGTTGGCGCCCGAGAACACACCACCGGCAGCCATTATGCCGAGAGCTACAATTCCGTACTCGGCAACATTCGGCAGCACCACAATCACCACCCTCCCCTTCCTCAGGCCGAGCGACCTTAACGCTCTGGCGAACCTCCTGGTGTCCCTAACCACCTCGGCGTAAGTGTAGGATCGCCCCGACACGGAGTCCACAAACGCCACCTTGTCGGCATACAGCTCGGCGCCGTGGAGCACGAAATCCGGAAGGGTGGAGTTCGGGACAGGGACTGCAGGGTACCGGCTCCTGAAGACGTGCTCTTCGCCGTGCGCCGCGCTCTCGATGTAAGTGCCCATGGCGGATGTTCCCAATTGGGTAGGGAGTAGTGATCTGAGTTATTTATAGGGAACGAGAAACGCGAGTTTGGCATGACGCATTGGTCGGTACAAAGTTGTTCGCTCACGGGGGAGTCATGGGTTGTAACCAAAGCAGGTTCTACACTAACCTGAACGACATCCTAATTCAGAACTCACTCGGACAACTTTTCAGATTCCGCTGAATCATGCTTTCTAGTTGCAGGAAAAAGATTCACGAGTCACGAATGTCATGTTCTCCGTGGAAAAATGAGGACAGAGGCTAAAAAAAAGTTCTGTTTATTCTTCCCAACTTCACCTCCAATGTGAATGAAGGGCCATTTGAGCCGGCAACATCCAAAGACACCGAAAAGAACAAAATGAAATGGTAATGGAGAAGAAGGGCATGTTAATATTCTATTTAGGAAGGATTGAGGTGGCTGGCATTGGCAAAGCAGCACTCCTGATGAGTTTCTCACTCGCACAAGCGCATAATTTCAGCACAGTCGCTGCTGCTCCTCGTCGAACCAAACTTTGTCCTAGATTGCAACCTCCGTACTAGTTTCTAAAGCTCTTGCTAATGCACCTCATCCTCGGAATATGATAGATCACCTATAGTCTCGTCAGAATCTATTCTCATGTCATGACAATGCGACTTTTAGGAATTAGGCTCCGACGGACATTTGAGTTGATGATGCTTTTCAAGCTTCTAAAGAATACCAAACCTGAGAGATGAGTACAATTTATGCCCAAAGACAGCTAGTCAAGCTTCCTGACTGATTTCTCTTTCAACGACAACAATCCAGGCAATTTGACGATTAAGAAAACATTGATGCAAAGTTCCCCCCAAGAACACTTCTTCTGAAAGGAGAGAATCACAACCTGAATTATCGTGAAGCATAAGTGAGGACTGAAGATAGATATGCAATTATGCACACGCGTAGAGACTTTTCACTCAGAGTAGATTGGATGCATTTAGAAGTAATTTGGATAGCTATGAGGAGTTCTTTTCGTCTTTTTGGCCAAAACATAAGTGTGCAGATTAGATCCGGAAGTTTGTCGTGAACGCATGCTCTCCTCCTTTTAGACAACAATCCAGGCAATTTTGCGGTTAAGAAAACATTTATGCAAAGTTTTTCCCAAGAACATATCTTCTAAAAAGAGGAGAGAATGCATTCACGACAAACTTCCGGATCTAATCTCCACACTTATGTTTAGGCCAAAAAGACAAAAAGAACTCTCCGCAACTATCCAAATTACTCCTAAATACATTCCATCTACTCTGACTGAAAAGTCTCAATATGCATTACTGCACAGCAATCTTTCGTCTTCACTTATTGAAAATAATTCAGGTTTTCCCTATTATTATGTCCCCGATCATTTCAATCTTCAACTTCCAACATTCCGAGTAGTAAGTCGAAACCTTCCATGGGAACCTTCGTTCCAAGAGGGCAATAGCTGATTGCCATTGATGCACCTTCATGTCATTACAAAACTTCACCTAGAACTCGTACTTATCGAAGATCTAGCACTATGAGAGCTGAGACAGAGATAACCATCGAAACAACTGGATGTATATTAATCAACTTATGGGTTTCCGAAAACAACTGGTCAAGTACATGCAAAATTACTTCCCTACGAACAAATCACACGACACGACACGAAGTCATCCATCGGCCTTCCTTAAAGGTTGCTCTTATGCCATGCCCCCAGTTGTTGCTGTCCGGATAATTTGAAATAGAACTGTTCCACAACAAAAGAATCAATACAAGCAGCATTTAAAGAAAGAAACTAGACAACCATGTATAATGAAGGCCTATAATTAATCATGAACTGCAACCAGTGCATGCAAAAGGTTCGACTTTGTTTAGACGGGGCGAGCAATAACTAAGTAACACATATAATTCGCCAAACAGTCGCTAGTAGTGTGCAAGGGAAGAAAAGCGGTTCATTCCATTTTCCCCAAACATCATCAGCTCGGCCCGTGAAAACTAGTTGACCAGACAGAAGAGGTGTTGGCACCTAAACGACAATCGAGAGCGTTCATGCCAATATAGAAAGTCATTAATATGCCTAAAACCGCATCGCTTGCCAAGAGTCGAACTTTGAGAACAGAAAATCTAAACCTTGATGTACATGATGAGAACGAACACCTCTAACCTAGATGTACATTGCATTAAAGTGAGACCAAACACCTCTCTCTCTCTCTCGACAATCGAGAGCATTCATGCCAATATAGAAAGTCATTAATATGCCTAAAACCGCATCGCTTGCCAAGAGTCGAACTTTGAGAACAGAAAATCTAAACCTTGATGTACATGATGAGAACGAACACCTCTAACCTAGATATACATTGCATTAAAGTATGAGACCAAACACCTCTCTCTCTCTCAAAATAATGAACAGAAGCAAAAACATGCAGATGATCATGCTTATGCACACATTCCTCTTCACTCAGTTTCTGGTCAGATTTACAAAGTAAATAAGGATCAAATGCTTTCATAAACAGAACATCAAACGGGAACTTACATGAGCCAATGACCACAAAAATGAAGAACCCAAGCAAGATAGGTCCGACAGGGTAGTCCTTTCCCTTCTTGGCGGTTGTCTCGGGAACAGCTCCTCTCTTTGTGATGTTCTTCTCAAACCTATCCACCTTCCTATCCGCGAAACGCCTGGATGTCGTCTGCATAAGCATATCAATTCTCGCAATTCAAACTCATCGCCGCAAAAGAATGGCGACCTTATGAACACGCATCCCTTTTCATGGATCTATCAGGAGCTATCGACAATATTTTCTAACCACTAAAAGAACCCGCATTACCCAGATACACATCATTTACCCGTTAAGGTCACCACCTCTTGCTCATTGAATTTGACAAATCCAACCCAAAACTCAATCGATTTCCTCATCGCCCTACATGCAACTGTCGATCACTACCTATCGGAGCTGATACAGCCGGCATTTAGCTGCAAAAGCCTCAAACCTATCTAATTAACTCAGAAGACATTAAATCTAAGAAGGCATCGATCGATCGTACCCTGAAGCTACAAGACCAAAACCTATAGTAAGACAATCGCAAAAACAAAATCACAGTACATCAGCAAAGCAACTGATTTCCCGATTGCGCCCCCAAAAGAAACCTTAAAAATTGCACAAATTAGCAGATCAAAACCTCAGAGAAACCACTGAAAAGAAAAGAACAAAACAAAAACAGAGAGAGGGAGAGAGAGATGTTGATTTACCATTATTGCAGAGAGGTCCGGTTGCGGGAATCTGATCGAAGCTCGAGAGCTGCTAGACGAATTGAAGGTGAAGATCTTCCCGGCGAGATCGATCTCTCTGCCTATTTTGTTGAGGAATCATACTCGGGAGTCGTTTGTTTCCGCGGCTTTAAATATCCCGAGCGAAACCTCTAGAATCCGTCTCGCGCTCGTTTACCGCCATCAAGCGTTATGAAAGGGATTGGGCAAAGACGATTTTGGGACACGTGGAGCGCGGTGACTGGTTACGCGGACCTAAATAGCAAGATCGGTGAGCTGAAATAGAGTGGCGTTTTTTTCCTTTTGATCTTCCTAAATGGCAAGATCCGTAAATGCCAAACTTGAAGAACCCTAACTTATTGCCCCAATTCGACCTTCGGCAATCGAGAGAGAAAAATAGATAGACGGGTCATTCATAGTTCACATTTCATAGCAATCTAAAATAGTATCGTTTCAAGTGAGATATTTTGTTTGGTCATTTTGACTTTATTAAAATTATGTCGAATTCGACCGTGCGCTGCCGTCCGTCGATTTTAAAAATCTTAACGGCCATCTTGATTGAAACTGTGACGGAAGGTAAATTTATCTTACTTATGCAAATTTTGAATTTTTTGTGACAAAAAAAAGGTTGGGAGTACTCATGTCATAATGGGTATGATTTTAAAAAAAAATTGTGGCATTTTTCGCTTTTAAGGTTATACAAAGTTGATCTATGCTAAATCACGACAACAGAATGTGACTAAATATTTCAATCCACGGTCAAAATCGAGTCAAATTTTGCCTGGTCACTTGTATATGGGCATTTTAATATCAGTCTGATTTTTATTCTTGGAATAAAAAGTGTTTTTCCCTTGAAAAGAAGCTCTCTCTGATGGTACGCTGAAGTCGAAGTGATACCTGTTCGGGCTTTGACAAAGGCTGATGGGCCGTCGAGTTTGGGCCAGTTCGGGCTTTGACTCTTGAATGGGCTCCAAGTCGAGCCTGAAGCCAGCAAACACCATCAACAGTCAACCCTAACAACCCATAAACTCAAAATTGAAGTGAAAATAAAGACAACACATACATTTGTGTGCATGCATGCATGCATGTATGTATGTATGTATATTTGCATGGTTGCAAATTAGGTCCATTTGTTTCACAAAAATGAATGATTTGAATTTTTTTTTCCTAAAAACGATTGCATGTATCGTTGGAAATAACTTGTTAATGGAGAAACATTGTCATCACCCACAACAATATGTGTCCAAACATTTGCGTAGATGATAAAATATTTTCCGTTCATTCATTTTTGTAAGCGACTTGAGAGATCATTTTTTTTTTAATATTTTCAAAATCACTCATTTTTCGCAAAATAAAACTAAGCCTACATGTTAACACAAACCTGAAATCAAGAACCCTCTCTGTGAACTAACTTTCATTTCCATATATGATTAGTCTTAGAAGCAATTCGCATGTGCGTTTTCAGTCCCCACGAGTGGTCGGCGCCCGCATGAATGCCGGGAAAGACGTTTCGAAACCATCAAAACCAACGCGCGCGCAGGGATTAAATATGCGTTCGAACCCTCGAAAGAGGGAAAAAAAAAAACCTTACTGCTTCACATTGATGCCGACAGCGAATCGGTTTCGAGATCGTGTTTTCAAGTAATTTCGTTTTCGCCGGCGGCGTTTCTAATACAAACCTCTCCCTTTTGCATACCAACTGTTTTTCCACGTGATTAAGTAACTCCAAGGGGCCAATGGGGAGCTTGTCTCTTTGTAATAGGAAGTCTCAGAGCAATGTGAAGGCAGATTCTTTAAACCTTCTCTTTTTCAATCGTGTGCACGTGAGTTAGAGAGAGAAAGCTCCATCTTCTTCGCTTCGCAATCATTCCAAATGGCATGCCTCGGGCCCTACCCGACCCGGCTGTGATTGCTGATGATATAACCCAAGTTCTGCTGTGGAAAAAGAGAGGGAGAGAAAAAGGGTCGGAGGGGCTTCATGTAAACAGCTGGAGCGAAGTCGGTGAAGGAAGGTCTAATGCCAAAAAAAAACCTGTGGCCCTTTCAATTATTTGGGAGCGTCCTCGTCCCCACAAATCATGCAGACCGACCGGGCGGAATTATTTTCGGACAGCAACGGCGATGCGATGTTTTAGGCTGCGGCTTTTTCGGGGATGTCCATGGCTTTTGAGTGGAGATGAACTGGTTTTTGCCCAATGTTGAGGTTGTGCCAAAAAGATAACCAGGTGCTTTCGTATTGGTTTTGTCCCAGCAGGAAAAGGAGGAATCCGACGAGGTTTCCGGCATTCGACGCTCCACTCGATAGATGCACGGTTCGGTTCTATTTGAACGTGGAGTCAAACCCTACCAAACGAGTTTACAGGGCAGTGAAGCGAAAACCAATTTCTTTACTTTGGTTTGATAGATCATTCTCCTTTCTTTCTTTTTCTTTTTTTCTCGGGTAGTTTCATGAATCCAAAATCGCTAAAACAGCTTAGAGATGACACCGATTTCACGAAGAAAATAAAGCATGTATATGGGTTCGCACAAAATGTAAATCTGAAGCAATTCAACTCATCGAACAAGTTGAAACCAAGGCGGACGGCGAAGAAATGTTTAGTTCAGTTTGTAAACCATTCTTTCGAAGAAGTCCGGTTGAACGGTTTTATACTTTATAGCCTCTTTTGCCAATTTAGAAGTTTGTGGAGATATATCATATGCCTATAAACTTTATTCTTAACTCTGTATTTAAATGGTATATATATATATATAGTTTCCACTTCTTTCGATTGAAGCAACAATGATTGAAACGAACCGATTTGCTGGCCTCCAGATTGCGACCATCTGCGTGGACCACCCCCTTCCCTTTACTTGTATTTTGATCTAGCGGGACTCTTCACAAATTGCAAATTTTGCATGGAGAACGACAAAAACAAAAACGAAGCGAAAATTGCACTTGTGGCCGGGTTCAACACGTGAGCCTCTAACACGTGTTGTGTTGTGAGAACGAGATCCCTTCATTCACGAGGTTTAAATGAGAAGCATTGGTGCTTATGGGTTTTAAATGTCGTATATACGTGTTGGGACTTGGATGAGGCACCAGCAAAAATTAATACGGAATAGAAAAAATGACGCAAACAAGTCTTGGGCTGGACTCGATCGATTGCGGCTAGACCATGCCGGAAAATATATCAAGCAGTCTGGTTCACGACGTGACCGGCGAAATCAATTACAGTGCAGGAAACAGACATGGTACGAGATAGGGGTGAGTATGGTCCAAGTAGGCGGTCCCCACCCTAGAACCAAGAACCGCCCGTTGGTTCCATGGGTCCAATCCAGTCCGATTCCTGAGTGGGTCCATGGAGCCGGTCCCATCAAGCAAATGGAGATGATCGAAAGAGAGGCGATGAACTGCCGGAGGCGCGACCGTGAGTCGATGGGAGTCGAGACCGTGAGTCGAGATACGGAGACGGAGAGATCGAGGGGAAAGTGAGAGTTTGAGATGAGATAAGCAAGTTTCAAATTAAGGATTTAAGATTTTTTATTTTTTAAAAAATTATAAATTAAATAATATATATCATTTATTACCGATCCGGTTCGGGTGGGCAGTTCCACACTTGGAACCTGAAACCGGACCAGTACCCACCTGTTCCAATAAACCGGGATTGGAATCGGTAACCATACCGGTTCCGGGCCGGGCCAGGCCGGTCCGGTTTTGAGCGATCCGGGTGATTCTTGATTCCTTTGCACACCCATAGTACAAGGGTTCTTAAGGATTTTGAGCCACGTTGAATACGATTGACTCAATCCGTTGGAACGTCGTGATGACAACTCTGTAGCCCGCAACAAGTGTCCCGATCATTCTAACACACACACTCGCGCATGTTATGGGTGTTGGGAAAAATTATGATGGCAAAGAATAATGGAGTTAGACTTTAAGACGAGAATTCACTTTCTTTAACGAATTATTTGCCCCACAACGTTGCTGATGATTATCGACAAAAACCCTACAGCATACAACAACAAAGTCTCAAGAGAATATGAGATAACAAGCCCCGCAACGTTGCTAATGGTTATCGACAAAAACCCTACAGCATACAACAACAAAGTCTCAAGAGAATACGAGATAACAATCCCAGGACCACTCAAAGGAAAACAAGTGAAGTATGTGTATTGAGTGAGACACAATAGCTAATATTATTCGCGCACCCATAAGCGGGTATTGTAAGGTCCAACCCACTTAGCCCATTGTCTTCATCGGTAAGAATAGAAAACTTCAGCACTTATATATCGGCCCACACACACTTCCATTTATTCCATGTGGGATAAGCTATTTCTAAATTTGTTTTACAAACAAACTACAAGCAATGGGTACCGTGTCGGATGGCTCCATCCGGCCGTGCGAGTGCACGAAAAGCATAATGCTCCCACGACGACACGATTCTTGATGATGGCCTCATGACAACTTCAGCAGCCAAAAGGAAATAAAAGAAGGTGGTCGTGGACCACCCAACGAGGAGGGAAAATTCTCCAACTCAAAAAGCCATGGAACCTTAAGTAAGCAACCAATGCTCGGTTCACGCCTTCGCGGGATTGTTCGGATGGCACTAAATGAACTCGTGCAGCCGCGTCGAGCGGGCGAATGAGGCTTAGGTGAAAAAAGATCACCTATTTCTAATTTTGCACCTTAAGAACCGTAGAGTCTCGGTTTTTATTGAAGAATCGTTTTGGATTCGGGTGGTGACTTGTAATTTCTTGTACATCTCTAGTCTCTGGATCAGTCTTGCTTGGACTCGGATCCACCGGAGGGGACCCATCGTGGGCATCCATGCTGTGCGTCCCTTATGTAGGGCCGAGGTGGGTTCGACAAAACGGATGATGTCATGGACTGGGTGGTGTGGTTCATACTCCCCTTCAACAGGAAAATACGAGGTCCCCGAAGGACTTCTATAGTTTAAGCACATATTTTACTGGTAGTTTGGGTTTGGATCTATGAATAGCGACTAGTATGTGTATATATTCTTTTACGTTTGTAATTGAGTGATGTAACAAAACGGTGTGAGGTGCTAATTATAGTGGAATCCCTTGCTGATGGATGTAGTCATAGTTTAAGGGCGAATCAGGATAAACCTTGTATTTTCATTTCTCTTTCTCATTTTTACATTCTATTTTGTTGTGCTTGTGAGCCGAATCCTAATACGGACCCTAGTCCATATAAGGAACTTCCCTAATCTTTCATGGATGGCCTATTTTCGACCGAATCGCGATCATGGATTTAGTCAACTCCAGCTATCATATTCGCCATGTGGCTCTGCACTGCATAAATTATTGACTATTTTCTCTTCAATCGTGTATCCAATGCCGTCATATTCACCATGTAGCTCTGCACTGCATTCCACCAGATACATATTTTAAAAAGCAAGAAGATCCTAGAGTGGCCCCGTTCACAACCTAATTAACAAAGCATTGCGATTTGAGAGCTTTTGTCCTGCCTATATAACATTACCAAATTCACGTTCCAATTTCTGTGGACCAAATGCTCCGGCGCTCGCAACCATCGACGGCTAGCCGGGCGCCACGTGGAGCGGCTCGATAGGCCCTTCGGGCTTTGGCAGCAGCCGGCATCAAAGGCGTGGTGGCTTGCAAGAACAAAACAGCGATTAAACAAAAGCTCGAGATGTTTAAGTTAAACGTTAATTAGTGGAGACAATTAAAGAGAAAGGCCGAGGGGAATGATGAGATGCTGCCGTGAACCCTTTAAAGCTTTATTCCGCGCTTCGTCAGCCCACCTTTCCTTTTTCCTGTTGGCCGTGATTAAGGGAGGGGTTAATTATCTCCGATGCTTGTTTACAGTGTGTTTTTCATTTAAAATATAGAAAAAAGGATTTTCGAGTCCATGTCCGATTTGATTTGTTTTTTTTTTTTTGGTTCCTTTTTGCTTGAAGATTAGGTGGAGCAAGACTAGCAATTTACCTTGCCGCTTTTGATTAACACGGTTTAGGCATGATAAAAAAAAGTGATTTCTTTCTATGAGTAAAAATTACACATGCGAAATTCGGATTATTTGTCCTTACTTCATCCGCCCCCCAAAAAAAAGAGAGATGCTTTTTATATAATAGTTTAAAGATTAAACAGTGCATTCATCTAATAGCTTAAGTTTTTAAAACAGTTGATAATAGTCCCACAAAATCCTCCATTTGCCTTTCCAGTTAAATGCGTCCAACCGATCTCACGAGCACCGGTTGGTCTGGTAGGCAATTCCCACATGGAAGCAGACAGGTACTCACCGGTTTTCAAAACATTAAAATTGGGAACCGATCCATGGGAACTGCCCAGAATCGGCCAGTTCGATCCTGTCCAGTCCGAGCGGTTTCCGGTTCTTTTGCACACCCCTACTTGAGATGCATGTGTGAGCCGTGTTAGAAAAATCACGCATAAGAAAATTAGTATGGGAAGCAGTATTCGAGTCTTAGCAGGCCCATAACTTACTCGAGTTTTTAAGTAAATAAGGGCTCGACTGGATGTGTTGATAGGTTCGGACTTGTACTCCCTCTTGATTTTCTCCGCAGTTGAAGGTATCGGACTCCCGCTGCAACATGTTGAAAAAACGAGTTGTAGTTGATTTTGGCGGCAAATTCGAGTTTTTTGTTCCTTTATTTCGGAATACAAGGACCCGTAAGGACTGGCAGAGTCTAGTACGGTGCGATGGGCATTGTCGTTGTCATTACAGCACACATTTTTCATTACAGACACACGAGACAAAATCTGGGGACTATCGGATTCATACCACATAGTGATTGGTACATAGTTTCGTAAGTGGTCGTGCAGGAATTGCATTCAATAGGTTTCGGTCGTGTCGAAAACATAAGATCCCTTAGAATAATATGATATAAATGATGTCCTTTGTCTTTTCTTTTTTCTTTTTCTTTTTTGGAAAAATAAGGTAGGCGAAAGTGGGTTTCCTTCTCCAAAAACCTTATTATATTTGCGTCGTACGTGTCAAAGAAAAATGCCACTATCTGGGCAAAAAAAAAACAAAAAACATTGGCTTAAGCCACCAAACTGCAACCACTTGAATCCCCCACGAGCCTCTTAATCATTTGATTAATGGGATGTTCCATTCTCGAATTGCGGTGTTGGAAAGTTGGACACTTGTCGAGAATTGACTTCCCGAGCCACTGGCTAATGGAAGCACGAGGACGGATCATAGCAACTCGATTAGATTACCTCGACCCAAGTGAAATCGGACATTTTTCTTGATGAATCTAATACTATGAATCGGATATATTGGAATTTCGGGTTAGGATTCCGTCGGGGAAATATGTTCTCGAAACACTTGTTAAATGCAATTTTTTCGGAGCTCCAGAGCAGTGAAGACCGTATACGAGAAGTGTAGCTTGTCGAACTCTATGAATTTTCTTCGCTTGGTTGTTTAATAAATACGGCGAGAGTATTTGCTGAGCACGCCGTGCAGATTTAATTTTCCTCTGGCCCTTTTCATATCGATTCAAGGTTCGATCGTTGTCATTTTTGCTTTCTATTTTTCTATCCTGCATGCTTTGATGAGTAAGTTTCGCCTTCTTGAATTTGATTTTCGCACGCGGCGGTGAATGCTAATAGTTAAATCTTTCTCTTTGATTACTAGCTTAAGCTCATGTTGAGCACTTAACTTATGCCGTATTCAGTACGACTTTCTAATGATAACTACGGTTACTAAAACAAGTATCAACAGATTTTACCAAGTCTTTACAGCTAGTTAGATTAACGTTCAATTCACAAATCACGCGCATGCTTCGAGGTAATTTCCTCCGTGCTATGCACAATATAAAGCCCAAATTCCGGTGGAAGTAACTTGGAACGGCATAATGCGGCCAGCAGTTGATTGTTGACTTCCAAAATTAGATTTGCTTTTGCTAGCTATTCTCTATTTATTTATTAAGCAGCATGACGGTCGGAGTAAACTTTTTAAATTAAGTTGTTGCCGACCTATATAATGCGAACTAAAGCAGAATAGAAAGAACAAGTCTTGCTTAATGTTATTCGTGATTTGCCTATAATTTATCGTGCCTATAAGTAAATACATATTGGCGATTCTAAACGTGCAAATGAGTTGAACTTCGTGGGCTATTGTAGATTCGACTCGTGCCCGTTAGAGCTTGCATTAGAATGAGCTTCAGAATTTGTAATTCGAATCGTACCCAAAACAATTTTGGGTAACGGAGGGTTCGAGCACTGAATCAATTAGTTTTTCTTTTTTTTGTGTAAAAAGAATCAATCGGTTGAGTTGATATGGTTAAGTACTTATCCAGCGTCTCCTAAATCTACAAGAAATTCCAATCGATTGCTGTCCATATTCGATGTTTCTAACTATAAAAAGTTGCGCACATTCTATTCTAATTTTTTTGCTTATTTAACTTAGAAATTCATTCCGAGTTTGGGGCTTAATTTGAACTCGTGATAAGTCTGACCTCACCGAGAATGGTGGAGTCGAGGATCGAGCTTATGAAATATTTCCCGAACTCGAGGTAGCTCGATTTGAATAACTAAGCTAAATTAAGCTCGGAGTTTGAATTATATATGATACGACACGAACGAACGAACGTACGGTAAAAAATCAAAAATTGATTTGTATGGGTGGAGACCTGCTCCTGGAGCGACACGTAAGCAAAACTAAAGAGAAGCCCTCATTGGGGGGAGGGCCGAGTGACGTCGGACGTAGCTGTCGCAACATGACAAAAGTAGGGAGGTTCGCACTGAATCGCCGATTGGCCTAATCAGTTCTTCACCAAAAAGCCCCTTTTTTGCTTCAAAAAGAAAAAAGGCAAAAGAAAAACATTCCCTGCTTTCAACTTCTGCCACTATTCCTCCCACTTATTTACGCCCCGCTGCCACTGCTCTCGTTGGGGCATCGATTGCTCTAATCTCGGGAATTTCGTGGGCTCTGGCACGATGCATATGGTCGTGAGCATTTCGATTTGATCTGAATAAGTTGACGATGCGTTGATTAGATTGAGATTGAATATCTTCAACTCGACGAGCGCATGACAGTTTTGTCGTGTTTTGAGACGAGGCATTTGACGAATCGTCCTATATTTTCCTCAAAATTAGAGGAGTTTTTTTTTCCCCCCTCTCGTTGGTCGCGATGTATTACATCCGATAGATTTTCATCAGAATGGGGAATTTAGCCTCAATATCAATCCACTCGTGCAAAAACCTTAAGTTAGGGCTTGCAATTTATATCGTCGTGCCGGATATTGACACGGCACAATATTGTTTCGCCGGAAATGTCCGCGACGAAAGATCTTTCATCGAATGTTTAGATCATCTGCTTTGATGTTTAATCAGGTTCTTGTGGCGATTCCGAACAAGAAATAACTATGCGAACTAAAGATATTGATGCGGCACGATATTGTTTCGCTGGGAATGTCCGCGACGAAAGATCTTTCATTGAAAATTTAGATCTTCTGCTTTGATGTTTAATCGGGTTCTTGTGGCGATTCCGAACGGGAAATAACTATGCGAACTAAAGATAAATTGAATGGTAAAGGTAAATGCAATGAGATAGTAAAAACAGATAACGTAAATTGCAGAGTAAATTGACAAGTGTTATTGATTCGTGGATCATTTACAAAGATTCGTTTCCGACTATTAAGGATAACCGTCGGTAGCGGTTACTTTCGTATATTTTATCCTTAAATTCTCGAATAGGCTTCGGTAACTTCTCATCTTATCCACTGGACGGTTGGTCTTCTGACTTATCTGCTCTGCCTGATTTTCGGTGTTACATATCGATTTCGTGGTGTCACCGACGCTTCATGTGCTCGGGTATTGGCCCACAACATTCATTGGTCGTCGACTCGTTTTGAACACTCTGGATCTTTAATCCCATGGCGTTCTTATGGGCTTTTTGGCTTTCTGAAAGCCGGGCCAATTTTAGGTGTCAACAGATATGCTAATCTGTTTGCGAACATATATTAACGCGTGCATATGGTAAACGTGTAAAGCACAGTAAAGCACGTTTCTGCTTGATAACTCCCGTGACGGGTTTCAACACATTTTGGACAACACGAGCGACTTGACTTGGCATTACATTTAAAATGTAATATCGAGTTAGTTCTTTAAGGATCAGCGACTTTTGTATCCCAAATGCAATTTCATTTTTGCCTTCGACCCTTTCTAGGACGGGTGTTACTGTCACAATCAAGTAAGGTTAACGAAAAACATTAAATTGGAGTATCAAACGAGTTGAAATGCATGTAATTATGTCGTAACAGAACAAACGGCGCGTTAAGTGTGGGTCAATACGTACACGGCAAGGTTTTTTTTTTTTCATGTGCCACCCTGTCTTGTACATCAAAATCCAAATCTATTTTAGCTGCAAGCACGAGTCGTGTCACGAATTGCCGGTCTTACCCGACTAGATAAATCTCGCGGTCATTCCTTACTTAACATGCTCAACAGAACCCATCTGAAATGTACTTTTTCCTTTCTCCCAAAAATGTCCGAAATTAACTCTCACTAATTATTGGAGGGGGGCGAGGGACACCATGTAAAACCAAATTAAAAAATTTAAATCAATGTATAGTTAATCCGCTTTTTTGCACCCCTTGTTTGAGAACAGTGCTTTAGATTCCCACAACAGCTGGAAACAATATAACACCTCGAGAGGTTCCTATCGTGTCCACGCCCCTCTTTTTTCTTATTTTTTTTTTCAATCAAACCACTCGATTTGTTTTTTCATTTTATTTCAATGTTTTTTTTTTGTCTTTACAATCACGAGTTCAATGCCGCCGTCACTGCCGCAGCTCGCCAGTCCCCGCCGCCTACACTGGCATTTTTATAATTAAATGAAAAAAATTTGGGAATAGAAGTTTTTAGGATCGTACCAAACGCATTTCTGTTCTTTTTATATTTCGAGAGTAGAAATTTTGTGCAGTTACGAAACGTGTCATTTTGCTTAGAAATTATGCTCGAGAACATAATAAAAAAAAGGGTTAATACAACGAAAAATCCCAAACTGGTCCAAACTATTTTTTTGACCACGAAAAATCTCAAATTGGTACACTTGTGACAAATTTATTCAAAATTATTTTTTTGACCAATTAAAACCCCAACTGGTACATCTGGGACAAATTTACCCCAAACTATTTTTTTGACCACCAAAAATCCTAAACTGGTATACCTATGGCAAATTTACACTAAGCTGGTACAATTTTAACAAATTTATCCTTTGTTAGTTTCCGGTAAATTGATTTAATACCCCGAAAAACCTCAAATTGATACACCTCCGACAAATAAAGGGTAAAAATCCCAAATAGATATACCCATCAACTACCACGTGTCATCTAACTCAGCATTTTGACGGTAAAATTTAACGGAAACTAACATAGAGTAAATTTGTCACAAATGTACCAGTTTGGGATAAATTTGTCACAGATATATCAGTTTAGGATTTTTGGTGGTCGAAAAAATAATTTGGCGTAAATTTGTCACAGATGTACTAATTTTGGATTTTTTGTGGTTAAAAAATAATTGAGATAAATTTATCATAAATATATTTGTTTGAAATTTTTCATGATATTAACCTTAAAAAAAATCAAATCTAAATTCTTCACGAGAACAGAAAGGTTGCCAAAGGCACCATATAGTGGCCCGGGGGTTGTGGCATCTGATGCCATTTGGCCAAGTCGGCACGTGGCAGCCCCCGAAATTTGTGGCCCCAAGCGAGGGTACTTTTGTCCGCGAGAAGTACAGCCGCACCACACAAACTCGAGGGGGGAATGCGAATGGGACGATCTAGCGTGTAGAACCTGCGCAGGATAGATAGGGATGTGAACACAAGCGAAAGCTCTTTTGTATTTTTTATTATTTAATTTAAGCACGAATTATGTCACTTCGCAAAAATCAATTTATTGAATTCATTAACTTTTTTTCGGTAAATAGTAATGCTCGAGCAAGTAACGTGATTATGGTGCCTATTATTATAGATAGTATATTTCGGAAAGAGAATTTAAAATTTTTAATTAAAAAACATTTTTAAAGCAAAAAATTCGTTTGAATACGTAATTTTATTATTATTATTTATTTATTTCTGAAGTATTTTATTATTTTAGAATTAGTTTTGGAGCCATTAGAAAAAATAAAAAAATTTACTTCTGTTTCAGAAGCAGAAAAATTAATTTTTACTTAGAAATAAAAATAAAAATAAAAAATAATTTTTTTTTTTAAGGTTGATTTCTTGAGTAGAAGCCCGAGCTTTTTAACGGTGATTTTAACGGGCCATCTCTACTCTCTATCCATTTCGTGTATTAGGCAAAATTCCATTTATGTAATAAAAAAAATGCAATTTTGATTAACTGGGATTTTTTTAAAACGCAATAATTTCGTTCTTGGGATGGAGAGCACTGGAAGAGATATTGGCCTGTGCTAACCAGCGAACATCATATTCTTCTGTTCTTGCTTTCGCAGATTCTTCGTCTTCTTTCTTTCTTTCTTTCTTTCTTTCTCTTCCTCCGCCTTGACGTCGTCTCTCCGTACTTTCCTCTTGGCTAACTTATATCTCCATAGTTGTTTCTAGCTATATTCTTTTTGAGTCCTTGACTGTTTGGTTCTGTTGAGTAATTTTCACTTCAAGAGAGTCCGTATATGATATATCCACCTGGTGGATTTGTTCCCACTGGATTTTTGGTTACTAGAGCTGCTCCCTGACTAGATTTCCGGGAAAGAGATTCCTCGTGTGGGGTTGTTTCAGTTTCTGGTTAGAATAACTAGATTGGTTTTTCTTGTTACCATTTTAACAGCCCATCTCTGGCTCTGGGGTTTTACTTGGCATTTAACGGGGTGGAATCACACTCTGCTGGACTTAGGAATCAAGAATTCAGGGTCCTTCTGATCCATTTCTCTTTCTGGGTTTGTGATTTAGTGGTCTTTCTTTTTTGTTTGGTGCTTCATCTTGCATTTCTTGAGTTGTGGGTGTGTTTTTGGCTAGCGCTAGAAGTACCCTTCTTCTCTTCCTTCTTTTTTTTTTTTTTTGACAAATCTGGTCACTGTTTTAAGTACTTGTTGCTGAGCTGGGTTGAGTCCCTGTTGTGGATGAGTTTGCTCCATGTGCTCGGTTTCGGTCTGAAGGTGGGGCATCTACTATGGGTGCTATGCTGCTGGGTTGTGTCCTCAATTTCCAAGAATTGGTTGGTTTTTGGTGGTGAAATGACCAAGGCTGGTTTTGTTGGCGATGGAGGCAAAATGTCACTGAATTGGTTGGAGAAGGTATTGGGGAATGTTTACAAGATCCGCCACGGCCATAGCAACCAGCAAGCTGGGTCTAAGAGATTCAGGAAGACTTGGTGGAGGAAGCTTTTGTTCACATGGGTCATCGGTTGGGTCATCTTTTCTCTGTGGATCTTGTGGTACATGAGCTCGCAGGCCGCGGAGAAGAGGAGAGAGACCCTCGGAAGCATGTGCGATGAAAGAGCTAGAATGTTGCAGGACCAGTTTAATGTCAGCATGAACCATGTCCAAGCCATGTCCATTCTGATCTCCACTTTCCATCATGGCAAGGAGCCTTCTGCTATCGATCAGGTAAATCTTGTTTTCCGAGCACTTCAAGCTTATCAAGCTGATTAGTTTTATCCCATTTTGTTTTCTACTTGCCTAAGTCAGATAGCTTCCCTGATCGGAGGACCATCGATATTAAATACTGTTTGCCCTTAAGAAGGCTAATTTCATATAGATGCTTGGTTTGCACCGATATTTGTGAATTTAGCGGACTTGATAGGATGTCATATTCAGGAAATTTTGACTTTTTTGAATTCTACTTGGGAAGCTAATGTAGCCAAATGCTTTATCATCATGTACTGAATTTTAAAAATTAATTTCTGTCTCAATGAATCTGATCTTGAAATACTAGCCGATTCTAGTTTTACTTAATTAGTGATCAGCAGCAAAAGCTAATCGTTTGTGACTGGCAGGGGACCTTCGCGAGGTACACGGAAAGAACTGCTTTTGAGAGGCCTCTCACAAGTTTCATTGCATATGCGGTTAGAGTGCTCCATTCTGACAGGGAAGAGTTTGAGAAGGCACAAGGTTGGAAAATTAAGAGGATGGATACTCTTGAAAAAACCCCAGTTCACAAGGATGACTCTGAACTTGAAGGACCGGAACCGTCCCCAGTTCAGGAAGAATATGCGCCAGTCATCTTTGCACAAGATACCATTTCACATGTTGTTTCTCTCGATATGCTGTCTGGAAAGGTGAATTTCCTTTCAGTTGTATGTCGGCAGATTCTAGCCTTAGTGGCATGCTAATACTGAAACCTACTTATTCCGTGTGCCTCATACATTTTTTTTTTCTCATGCATCGTCATAATTGGCTTGTCGTTTTGAGTTGTTGTGATCTTTAATCTAGCATTCTACAACATCTCCTCCGCCTTTTGTTTGATAACATTTTGCTCATGGGCTTTGATATTTGCTTGTAATTTCCATCAACTAGGAAGACCGTGAAAATGTTTTACGTGCAAGAGCTTCTGGAAAAGGGGTCCTGACTGCTCCATTTAGGTTAATTAAAACAAACAGCCTTGGAGTTATATTAACCTTTGCCGTATACAATAAGGATCTCCCGCCAAATGCCACTCCTGAGGAGAGAATTGAGGCAACTGACGGGTAATGTTCTCCTTCTTGGTTGGTTCTCTTGCTATGCAGGCACGCATAAATTGAGTGACGACAGCTTATCAGGCAGATATCGTGGCTTCCTAACAATTACAGTGCTCTAAAGCAGGTACCTTGGTGGGGTCTTCCATATTGAATCACTAGTAGAGAAGTTGCTTCAACAGCTCGCGAGCAAGCAGACCATTGTTGTGAATGTATATGACACCACCAATTGGTCACATCCAATCAGCATGTATGGTTCAGATGTATCGGAAGATTCTCTAGAGCGCGTCAGTACTCTCAATTTTGGGGATCCGTTCAGGAAGCATGAGATGCGCTGCAGGTAATTGCTTTCTTTCCTGGCAGCTACTTATGTTGTTTATCTAACTTGAGCAGCGCTTGTTTTTTGACTATATGGTCTAAGAAGTAAGAAGAAGCCCTTGGCCAAGGTGTTAGACGAGTACATAGTGCTTTACCTGGACTGTTGGAAATTGGCTTAGTTGGCGAGAGGCCTTTACTGTAAATGAGTGAAAGTTCTCTGATTCACTGAAATGGAAGTTTCGGTGTTCATCATAGGATCTGTGATAGCCACAATTGTTGCGATGTTCTAAATTCTGCAAAAGGGTACCTACATTATTTGTGGGAACGATCGATCCCTTTGATTTATAAAAACTTGCACAACTGACTTTGTAATGCGAACAGATTCAAACAAAAAGCACCATTGCCATGGCTTGCAATAACTACGTCATTCGGTATTCTTGTGATTGCGCTGCTTGTTGGGCATATCTTCCAAGCAACAGTGAATCGAATTGCCAAAGTTGAAGATGACTGCCATAAGATGACGGAACTTAAAAAGCGAGCAGAGGCAGCTGATGAGGCAAAGTCACAGGTAATTCACGTTTTTGTCAATTATGTGTTGATTTAAAATATACTGAGCGATGCAGTAACAGATTTTGTTTTACCCTTTATAGTTTCTTGCTACTGTTTCGCATGAGATCAGAACCCCGATGAATGGAGTTCTAGGTGAGTGTGTGGACAAAGTGTTTGTTTAAATTTTGCTTGGCACATGTAGGAATATATATAAAATAAGCAAAGACCTTCACATCCCATCAAAACATGACAATGTTTGTATGGCAGGAATGTTGCATATGTTGATGGATACAGATCTAGATGAAACTCAGCAAGATTATGTTAGAACTGCACAGGAAAGTGGAAAAGCTTTGGTTTCACTTATAAATGAGGTCTTGGACCAAGCGAAGATTGAATCCGGAAAGATTGAGATTGAGGCTGTGCAGTTTGATCTAAGGGCCATATTGGATGATGTCTTGTCCCTCTTCTCGAGCAAATCTCAAGAAAAAGGAGTGGAGGTATTGACTGCCTTTGTTACACGGTGCTGGTTATTCACCTGAGTCATTATCTGATAAAATTTCCACCCCTTCAAATCTGCAGCTAGCAGTTTTCATTTCTGAACATGTTCCGGAGATTTTGATTGGTGATTCAGGGAGATTTCGGCAAATCATCACAAATCTTATGGGAAACTCAATTAAAGTAAGCCGATTGTTTGAGTGTGCTTCACACATTTTCTGAGAACTTAGTTTTTAAATCTCAGTTGCTATTTTAATTCATGGGTAGTATCAAATTTGCCTGTGACCGCCGCTAACATAGAAATTAGAATGGTCGCTGCTCTCGAAATCATCAACAAATTGAGGAAGCATTTTCAAAAAGGAATATGCCTTTTGGATGGAAGATTCGTAAATCCAGCCACACAGACTGACATTTAGTCTCTAGGCTTTTTTCCTCTTCATTGTGCATCAAATCTGTGGGGGACCATGGCAAGGGTTTCTTTCGAGGATTTTGCTAAGTTACTGCTTTTTGTATCAAGGGTATAATCTCGTCAAGCTGCAACAAATTTGCTTTGCATATTTCAGAAGGGAGTTTATCATGTTTAATTTTCCCATGATGTGTGAAGTTATCGCGTTCTATTCATCTTCATTGTCTCGTAAATGTATACTTTCAGTTAATAGTTGGTTCATAGTGCCTTTAGAAACTCATTTAAAATTCCCTTTTCCAAACGTTGTTCTTGAATGGCAAGCAAAGACAGAAGTCAAAGGCGAATTATATTTTGTACTTCAAAGTTTGATCAACTTGTTCTGATAACTATTCATGGAAATTGTGCTTCTCTTCAAAACATTGATATGATTTAAGATGTTTTGTTGGGTAACCTTGCTAATTGAACTATCTCATTGAAAAACATGACTTAACAGACTATATGTTCACCTTAGTTCACAGAGAAAGGACATATCTTGGTCACTGTCCATCTTGTTGATGAGGTGATGAACTCAACTGATGCTGAGACGGAATCAGCAACAAGGAGTACGTTGAGCGGCTTCCCAGTACCAGACAGACGACTCAGCTGGGCAAAATTTAGGATATTCAGCCAGGAAGGGTCTGCATCTCCAGTGCCAACATCCTTTTCTAACCCAATCAAGCTCATTATTTCTGTGGAGGATACAGGGATAGGTATTCCTCCAGAGGCTCAATCCCGTGTTTTCACTCCTTTCATGCAAGTGCGCCCATCAATTTCTCGTACACATGGAGGCACGGGTATTGGGCTAAGCATAAGCAAATGTCTAGTTGGCCTCATGAATGGGGAGATTGGATTCGTAAGCATACCCCAGTTGGGATCCACCTTTACTTTTACTGCAGTTTTCGGTGATGGCTGTTCTATCTCCAAAGAGTGCAAGAGCCAGCAAGTGAAAGGACGAGGTGACTCTGGCACCTCAGAGTTTCATGGTATGAAAGCACTGGTAGTTGACACGAGATCTGTCCGTGCCAATGTATCAAAGTATCATATCCAGAGGCTTGGTATTCATGTTGAAGTATTCTCAGACTTGAACCAGTGCCTCCACGCCATACAAAGTGGGAATGCCAGAACAGATATCGTGCTCTTGGAATGGGAAATTTGGGACAAGGACTCTGGTTTGTCGGCTATCTTTTTAAATAAATTGAGGGACATGAAACCATGGGTATCTCCACGGCTGTTTCTTCTATCTAATTCTATCAGCTCTAGTAGGATGAGTGCTGCAACTTCAGATGCTACTGGTCCATTCGTGATTATGAAGCCTCTAAGGGCCAGTATGCTGGCTGCGTCTTTACAGCGAGTCATGGGAGTCGGAACCCGAATAAGTTGCTCTAATGGGGAGTCTCCAAGTCTGTCTCTCCGCAGCCTTCTCCGTGGCAGAAAAATCCTAATTGTGGATGACAACAAAGTAAACCTCAGAGTCGCCGAGGGAGCTTTGAAGAAGTATGGAGCTGATGTGGTTTGTACAGACAGCGGGGAAAAAGCAATTGCTTTGCTCAAAGCACCGCATGATTTTGATGCCTGCTTTATGGATATCCAGATGCCCGGAATGGATGGGTATGGTGTTTTCGTGCTCAAGCACTTATTTTTTTTCATCAAACGCGTATACTCATCAATTCAGAGTTTGTGTGTGTCCAATGTATTGGATTCGGATACCCTTTTCTATGTCAACTAGGTGGTGATAAATGGATAAGTGCATCTAATGGTTCTATAATTCCTTTGTGTCAGATTCGAAGCTACAAGGAGAATTCGACAGATGGAACAAACTCGGAGCGAGGAATTCCTACTGGGAGAGTCACCCTCAGAGCCACGCGAAAATATCTCGAATTTCCATCTACCAATCTTGGCCATGACTGCAGATGTGATTCACGCTACTCATGTAGAATGCACAAAGAACGGAATGGATGGATATGTTTCAAAGCCATTTGAAGCGGAACAACTTTTTAGGGAAGTTTCGCGCTTCTTCTAGTCATCATCGAATCGAAACTTGTAGAGAGGCCACCATAGAAAGCTAATTGTTTTGGTGAGCTTGGTCTTGGCACTTTGGCAGCCTTCCGGTGAACTTTGAAATTCTTTAACAAGAGTGAGTTTTCTCTAGCCTCTCCTTAGCTACACGTTTCATGATTCTTCTTGCATTTAGAGCAGTTGGATTTTCCTTCTGATGGATGCGATTGAAATTTGCTGATAATATTCCCATGCGAAACCACATGGATTTTCTGCAAACCCCTTGTGTTGATTTCTTGCGCATTCTTGGATTTCTCAGGTGTGTCTTTTCACGGGAGCGTGTATATAAAGAAAAGCTAAGGCCACCCGCTGGAGTTGAGTTTTCATTGATATCCCTAGGAGTGGCGTATGGGTTCAAAACCACTTGGATTATTTTCTGTACAGCTGATCTAAACAGTTTGCAAGATCACGGTTGGCAATTAGGCAAATCTGAAGTTCGCCAATCGAACTCCAGATCCATGGCTGCTTTAGAAATGGTGCAAGAATTTCTCTGACATAGATGTATATCTGTAGAGTAGGACGGTGTGTACATGCATTTTAGCTTTTAGAGATTGTAGCCGGGAAGGTTTGGTTAGACTGCATTCCATGTATATTACTCAGAATAAAGAACATCAGCATTCACATTCATGTTTTTTACCCCAATCAAAATTTTGTGGGAGCCATGTAAAGGGTTGAGTCCATAACTGATGTATAATAATAGTACAATTGTCTCTCTCTTCGACAGCATTTTGTCCTTCTAGCAAAAGAAGTTGTAACCAATTTGATGTAATCAGAGGCAGCATTTGGTGTGAGCAAGTACACATAAATCAGAGGCAGAATTGCGACAATCTACGAACCGAGATTCGGGCAACTTAATTAGACCAGACGAACCCCACGACTATGAAATGAATCGGTGCGTAAGATCAACGCACGCTCGCAAATGAAAGACCCCCACTGCACGCACTCTCTCCATTCAAATATCGCCCCTCCAATTTCTTTGCGCTCTCTGCATTAGAGGGGCGGGATCAGGTGCGACGGAGGGAGGAAGGAGACCGATGGATCCAGACGCGGTGGCGAAGGCGTTCGTGGAGCACTACTACACGACGTTCGATGCGAATCGGGGGGCTTTGTTGAATCTGTACCAGGAAGGGTCCATGTTGACCTTCGAGGGTCAGAAGATCCGAGGGTCGCAGAGCATCGTCTCCAAGCTCACCTCCCTCCCCTTCCAGCATTGCCAGCACACCATCACCACCGTCGACTGCCAGCCCTCCGGCCCCGCCGGCGGCATGCTCGTCTTCGTCAGCGGCAACCTCCAGCTCCCCGGCGAGCAGCACGCCCTCAAGTTCAGCCAGGCGAGCCTCTCCGTTCTTCTCTGTTTTGCCTTCGTGAACCCCGCTGCTTCTTTTGAGTTTCTTAATCTGGTATTGGTAGAGGGTTAATTCGGAGTTGGAACACTTTACCTGGAAGGTTGTCCTTTGTTGATTGATGTGCGTGTGCGTGGGTACTGATCTAGTGGAGCTGTGGTTATGGCTGAACCTGTCTTGTCTAACTGTGTTTGTGGATATCAAGGATGAAGGTTTTGTTGTTTGGTGACTACTGACTGCTGGAGATCTGCTGGAGTGCAATTCCTCGTTTTGGGTCTTTCGATAGGTTAATTGATTGATGCAGATTAGTTCATGTGCTTGGTTGTGATTACTTGATGAGTACCTCTTTGCTCTTCCTATGATTCTGGTAGTGAAGGATGTTCTAAACATGTCTTGGGGAAACAGTGCTAGGTTTCTCAGATTTGCTCATTATCCGTTAGGACTATTTTTCCCAATTGCCTTTCTCCATGACACTGATATGGGTTGGGCCGTTAGATGTTTCTGAATGAAGCTACTGTGTTGAAGTTTGTTTTTCTTTTCACGCAATGTTGACTGAATAAGGCTCTTGGGCTTAATTGATGTTGATGCTATTGAAAGCCAACAACTTGGAAAATGTGAGGTCATACAACATTCTGCGAAATTCGTGCTCTCTCTTTAACTACTTGATTAAAGACTCAGTGGAGGTTATATTGATTGCTGGAAGCTACTGTGCATTATGGCCCCAACCCCAAAAAATTTCTTCTCCATGTCTGAGCACAATGACAGGGGCTGCGGCTTTGGCAAGATTTTGTCGCCATCCTTATTTTGCTGCTTGAGTCTTTGATTTTGCGTGCTGATGACATAGCTGTGATACTTTGTCAATTTGTTGGGTTGGTGTCCAAATCATCGTGTTGGATGAAGAATGAAGACCTGTGTAGGTTCTCTTTCGGAACGTTCTGCTAATTTGTGAAATGTACAGCTGCTTCTCCATGACAACATGCATAGACACCCATATAAATCGTTCAACCACACAGTAGTAAATAATTGTTGATGAACAGCTATTTTGAGGGAAAATAAAAGGTAAGGTCCGATTTATTCAATGCCACACAAGGCTTACATGGTACCTTTTTTTTTGTCAGAGCTTACATGATACTTTAACAGACAAACGGACCAACAATAGCAAACATGACATATATTCAAGGGACTCGAGTCAAAACACTGTAAACCACTGCACTCTTAGAATCAAAGGGAGATCCTAAACTGCTTTGTTGAGTGTTCCTGCTTGCTTGGGGATTCTGCTCGCTCATTAGCCGTTGATTGAGATTCTGGTGTTGTATTCAGCGTCCAGCTACTAATATGAGTACCTGTGATCCTTAAGAATCTAGCCTTCATTTGCTGTGGTCTGTAAGTATTTTGATGGAATTGAAAATACTGTTGGATGTGGATGGTGGGTGACCGTGTTCTTGGCTCTTTAGAGTTGGCATCTGCTGATTAATTGTGGTTGTTGTAATCAGTTGCTATTGTGGTATCATCCATTTTTCTCGTCATTATGAGTGTTGTTGGTTTTAGTCTCTGACCAGTAATTCTCTTGTGATTGCTCGCAAACAAGGTCTCAGCTTGCTGTGTGATATCAGTCCTTGTTCCTTGCAGTCAACTATTTCTTGACCTCATTCTCTACGTGCCTTCTATTTTCAGATGTTCCATTTGATGCCAACGCCCCAAGGAAGCTTTTATGTGTTGAATGATATCTTCCGACTGAACTATGCATGAAAACAAGATGGGCTTCTTGTCCACAAGAAGCATTTGTTGCTTGGATGTCAAGACCATATGAACCATATGCTTACCGTCTGGTGCTTGAATTTTAAATGCATCTGGGTTTATTTCTTGGACGGTTGCGTTTGGCATCCGGTGTTCTGTCTCTTGAAGAACATGGGTTTGTTCATGGTGATTGGTTGAAGTGAAAATCGCTCCTCTTTTATTCCTGTATTATGAGTTTCATAGAATCTTTTTACCATTTTTCTTTTGGCCAAAAGTTTGGTCGGATCGAGCTTTGAAGTTTTGAGATACATGTGACGAAATTATCCATTTGGACTTGCCAGCCTCGCAAGCTTGTTCTCTCTACCGTTTAGTGCCGTCGGATGGTCTGTAAGTTTTCTCGTAGACAGTGGCTTGGTTGTGTACGACGCATTGAAACAGATACAGTCCGCATCATGTTTTGGAGATGGTCTGATTGTAGGGCTTTTTTCGAAAAGGGGTCCAAAAAAAAAAAAAATTACCGATTTGGGGCTGATTTTCAAAAATTTACCAATTTGGGGTCGGTCCGGAGGGGGAATGCCGAACAAAGCCCGTTCGGCAGTCTTGGTGCCGAACTGGGCCCAGTTCGGCAGCCCAACTGCCGAACGGGCTGTTTGGCAGTCCAACTGCCGAACTGGGCCCAGTTCGGCAGCCCAACTGCCGAACGGGCTGTTCGGCAGTCCAACTGTCGAACTGGGCCCAATTCGGCAGCCCAACTACCGAATTGGGCTCATTACTCTTATTTTATTTACTTGTTTTTCAATTATTTTATATTTATAACATTTAGTAAAATATAATTTTTATCTTTAATGCTTATTTTTATAACATAATTAGTTGAAAATTTTATTAAGATATATAATTAATAAATAATTTAGTAAAAGAACGTGGTCTTCTATTTCAACAAATAATTTCAGTTTTCCCAGCAAACAGTAGCATAGATTGCTTTATTAAGGGTGACATACGTTTCAAAAAGGGACCGAGAATGAAGTGATTTCACACTTCATATCCACATTACAAATAAAAATTGAACTTTATGATTGAACCACGTATTAAACAAAGCATCATTCCCTCGCACCTCACTTAACGTTTATTAGCACACTGACTATTACGTTAATTAGGCAAAAAATAGAAAGGCTTTTTTATCCCGCTTAAATGTCAACATCAATTAGCATAACTAAATGTGTAGGCTCATATCTCTTTTTCTTTTTCCTTTTCATAGTTTTATCCATAAATTGGAAGTGTGCACAAAAATATGTAGACATAAATCGTTACTGATAATGAAATACTTTTCATTAATTATTTCAAGTGATGCAAGCGATCATTTCTAGGAGAATATTGTTCAAGTTATTCATTTTCTATAAAACTTTGTTTGTTTCAAATTGATTTGCTGGATTTTTTTAGCTCATGGATTGTTAGCCACGTTCTTTTAATCTGGATATGTCATCTTCATATTTTAATTATTATTATATTTATTAATTATTTGTTGAAACAGAAGACCACGTTCTTTTACTAAATTATTTATTAATTATATATCTTAATAAAATTTTCAACTAATTATGTTATAAAAATAAGCTTTAAAGATAAAAATTATATTTTACTAAATGTTATAAATATATAATAATTGAAAAACAAGTAAAAAAAATAAGAGTAATGAGCCCAATTCGGCAGGTGGGCTGCCGAATTGGGCCCAGTTCGGCAGGTGGGCTGCCGAATTGGGCCCAGTTCGGTAGTCCCGCCCTCGAACCGACCCCAAATTGGTAAATTTTTCAAAACCAACCCCAAATCGGTAATTTTTTTTTTTTTGGACCCCTTTTCGAAAAAAGCCCCTGATTGTATCTCCGTTATTTCCTTTGCCGCGAGCAAACGTGCGATTGTCGAGTGGTCAGACGGCATGATTTCTTTCCTGGTTTGTTCTCCCTAAAGTCAAATGCGATATGGTCCCCATAATATTAATCTCTCAGTGCGTTAAAAGCTCAAGCATATCTAATGCATTCAAGCCCATATGCCAAAAGTCGCCACAAAATGATACGACATGTAGACTTTTGATCAATTTGCCGGTGGCTGGCTGGCTGGCTGGGGCTGGCTTTCGTACTAAGACGCTGATCAAGCATAGCAACCTCAAACTGAGTTGAAGCATAGCAACCTCAAATGACAAACATCAAGGGAACATTTTCCAGATAACCCTTTTAGTTCAGACACTTGCAGGGGAATGATTTTCACCGTTTGGAATCAGATCGGACACATCGAAATGCGGAAGCTCCGGCATTTGGAGAGGAGGGATTCCCATCTGCCTCCGGTCGGCGTCCTTGTCCGCGTCATCTCGGCCTTTTGCGGCTGGGCCTTTGAAGAAGTCGGTGATCGCGCTCCCGATGGACCTGAACGGATGGCCGAGGCCTTCTCTCACCTTCAGAATGAGGGACACCTCCGAGAGTTGCCAAGCGAGGGTGAGCACGATCATGGCCGAGAGAAGCCAGTGCGTCACCGCGTTCTGCCTCTTCACCTTCTTTAGCTCTCTCGCTATCTCCTCCGGGGTAGCCTCCGTTTCGCCGCCTCCTTTTCCCTCCTTGCCTTCAAGTTCGACCGCCCCGACCGTGGCATCGCTCTTCGCCTTGACCTCGTCGACCGCAACCCCTGTATCGGCCGATGCCTCGGGTTTCTTGATCGCGCGACTCGCTTTCAATGATTCCACCTGCTCGAGCGACAAGGCAGAGTTCAAAACTGAAGATCATACGTAGTTCACTTCATAAATCCTAGGCTTCCTAGGCTTGATAGAGAACTCAAACACAAGTTCAGTATTGGCAACCAAGCGTCTCGCTAATCATTTCCTCAGCGAAAACCAATGGAATTCGACTTGGGTCAATGGAACCGACTTAATAATCTAAAGGCATAAGAGACCACTTGGACATACATCGAGCTGGGATTGATTCTACCTGAGAGAGCAGTTTACAGAGGAGGAGGTGGTCGTCGTCGCCGTCCTGTTCGAAAGAGACTAGATCGCCGGAGGCTTGTGGTGGTCGCTTCCTCTTTTGCTCCTCCTCCTCCTTCTTATCCTCGAGGAGTCGCTGGATTGCGACGTGAACCAGTTCGAGATCAGGATTTGGATTTGTTTCCATGTGTCGCTGATGGACGACGATAATCCCTCGTCTTCTTCGGTTCCGATCGTTCCTCCTCTCCAGTCTCTCTCGATAAGCCAAAGCGTAGCCGGGAATCACTCAATCTGTGGATGAGGTGACGCGTGGGGCCCGTTTTGAAAGCTATCTCGATTACGTGGCATTTTGGGACTTCGTTTTTATTAGCTTCTTAATTCTCTGTTTTCCCTCGAGATTATTATTACCATTATTAATTAAGGATGATGATACCGCCGGCGCCGGTCGATAAAATATTGGATACCCACCGGTTATTGCTGACGTGGTCTCCATATCCATTCATCTTGCCACACGTGTCCCGAGCGGGCCCCACTAGTCAGAGAAAAGAAAAACTCTCTCCCTCTCTCTGTCTTTCTCTCTCTCTCATTTCCAATGAAGATGGTGGTGGCGGTGGCCAGCCATGGACGACTGGCTCACCGCTCGGGACAAGCGGCTCAGGCTCATCCGCGGCCGTCGTAAGCGTAGTACCAGATCCAGACGTCCGGATCTGCTCGAGTCCTCGAGCTTGCAGCTGCCCTGGCCTCTCGAGCTCGAGCTTTGGGTCCGCCGACCACGGGCAAGTAGCTGCAAGCTCGACACCTGGCGGCCATGGCCGCGAACCGGCAAGGATGCCTCGGCCATGGCTGCTCGAGCTCGACTCGCGGCCATGGTCGCTCGAGCTCGAATCTGGCGGCCATGGCCGCCAACCGGCGAGGTCGCATTGCCCGTCACTGCAAAACTCTAGGTTTATACTCGTCGATTGATAGTTTGGACGGCTTAAAATCCATCTTCGGGAGGCGCACGAAGGAACAGGAATCCATCGGCGGCGGGACTCCGATTGTGATCTTCGCTGCGGAGGCTCGGGCTCAAGGTCGGAGAAGAAAGAGGGGTCAGGCGGACGGCAGGGGAAGAGAGATAAGAGAGTTTTTCTTTTTTCTGACTGGTGGGTCCCGTTCGGGACACGTGTCCAAAAACGAGTGGATATGAGGACCACGTCAGCAATACCCCGTGCGTAGCCAATATTGTCTCCCGGCGGTCCCTATACCGTTCGAGAAATATCGTCCATTTTACCCCTTTATTTGTTTTGTCAATATGGTTCTTGACATATTCTTTTTATTCAACATGGTCCTTTCATTAAAATTGCAAACCGAGATTGTAAACGTGATGGACCGGATGGTTTGCGTGCATTTGTGAAGATTGGTTGAGAAAAGAAGGAAAGAACAATAGTAAACTCAATTAGGCGCCATCACCTTGAATTATGAGTGGGGCTTTACGATATGACATGGAATTTTTAGTTAAGAGGAGGTAAAATTTGTAATTTGTAAACTTATGGGGCAAAATATGAAAATCTAACTTGCAATCTAGAGAAAGAGAGAACGTTGAATGAACATATGAGAACATCCGTTCAGTTCTCCTGTTCATGGCGAGTTCTTAATTCAAGAATCGGCCCGCGTAGAGTGAACGTGAACGGACCACCCCGAGTCGCGATGTCGGACCAAGAACTCTTCAAAAATAACAGAGGTTTCTCTAGTCTGCCGAAACTGAAGCAATGGCCTCTTTCATTTTGCTTGGACTCCACATATTCTGCTAAAGAAACTGCAGCAGCAATCAGCCTTCGGGTTACGCTCCACTTAGCAAGCATCGCAGCCCAAGTTATTCTCTTCACGTGCCTAAACATGTCTATGAATCAGAAAGTGACTTGCCTCTGAAACCTTCTCTTTTTGGAATTGCCAGGTCTCTAGTCTATATAAGTAAGTTGAACTTCTAATACAACCTGCGCATAACACAAAAACAAGCTTAGCTTCTCAACGGTCGAGTTATTTCGAGAAGTGGTTGATCGAGCAGAAAGTGATTGCTTAGAAAGATGGAGAATTGGGGCCCGGTCTTCGTGTCGGTGTTGCTATTCGTGGTCTTGACACCGGGTTTGCTGTTCCAGGTCCCCGGAAATCAGAAATGCGTGGAGTTTGGCAACTTCCACACGAGCGGCGCGTCGATCATGGTTCATTCCCTCCTCTACTTCAGCCTCGTCTGCGTCTTCTTGCTTGCCATCAAAGTTCACTTGTACCTGGGTTGAGTCCATCCAGATCGCGCCGGTTGATACATGTTAAGCCTAAGCGAGTTGTGTCATTTGCTTTTTGGTTGTCCTGAGGGATCCCATCCTGTTTTGTTTTCTCCTAGTTTGTGATCTTTGGGGGCCTCGTGCTGTCCGTCCCCGTTCTCTGCTGACATTTTCAGCAAGAACAGGTGAAATTCGATTGCATTATAAGAGCTCAGCACTTGTTTTGCTTCTTCTCAAAACATGTACGTGTTCACCATCTCAGCACATCCCTAAATAATCATTTTTCCCGTTGCAAGTTCCTAACCAAGTAGATATATACGCGACATTTCAAAGTTATGCTTTATCTGTCGCCAGGACAGAAAACTATCACGAAGCTACCTAGCCCTCCTTTGCTTCGCGGGAAAGAAGAATGCCAAGTTCGACTAAGACATCATTTGAACCTAACGAGCAAGGGCTGAGGAGACGAGATACCAATTTAGCGAACCAACGTTTTCACTTGCTAAGGATGCATATGACGGTGTCGGACTTAGGTGCATTCTTGGTTAGGGCCCTATCTTCTTCTCTCTCGTCTGTACGGGACTCGGCACTTTCCAAGATTTTCGATTTCTCATGCGCAATATGGATACCCCATTAAGCTAGAACACCATAAGAGTCAAAAGAAAGAAAATAAAAATAAAGATCGAACGCTTATAACATACATGACAGCATCAAAACATAGCCACAACAGGGCATTACAAGCATAACCCACTTACAATTACCATTCATTGGACATGCTTGGGGAATAAGAACAGCAAGCTCAAAAACAGAGTCTCTCTCTCTCTCTCTCTCTCTCCTGTGGTAAAGTGAAGAATAGTTTAATTTGGGAAAACGCGAGTTTTGGACACTTCTCCATCGAACATCATATGATTATGATCGCAACCGGAATCCTGTTTATTGCAGCAATGTTAAGTTTTACTCAGCCTTTCAAACTTTGACGTGCGTGTGAAGCTGATCGCGTGTCAACATAAAAAACCAACACCGCATCAGAAAGATCAGCCCAGAACATCGGATCCATCAAACGACAGTTAACGCGCAACTTGCCGTGATCAGACCAGAACCATCAAGAAAGTCTCAGGAAGTGACTCGTCAGAAGAAGTTCTTCACGTTTCATACTCCATATTTAACATTTAAGTGTTTCTTCGCAATGGAAAAGCAAAATCAGTGTTTCCACCAAGGTCCAATGACCTCCCGCCACGTCTTCTTATCCCTCATGGAGAAACCCCCCCAAAAAAGTATACAGCACTATGAATAAATGAATCACCGACTATGAGATCAAATTCCCCACCAGATGCCATTCCTTTCTTCCCTATATTTATAGTGCAATGCGCTGCTTTACTCAGATCCATATGCCTTTCTCCTTTACATGGTACACGAGAGACCTAGAGCACAATCACTGAGTGAAAGAAATGGCGGATTGGGGACCGGTGTTGATAGCGGTGGTGCTGTTCGTGCTGTTGAGCCCGGGTTTGCTGTTCCAACTACCGGGGAGACACCGTGTGGTCGAATTCGGGAACATGCAAACGAGCTGGTTGTCGATATTAGTCCACGCGGTCATCTTTTTCGGTCTCATCACCATCTTTCTCATCGCTATCGGTGTCCACATCTACATCGATTAGCCATTCATCTCCCGTGCCGGGTCTCGTTTCCTTCTGGTACTCGCTGCTTTATGATC
Organism: Lenwebbia sp. NSW1173648; assembly: GCA_029784005.1. NCBI lineage: Eukaryota > Viridiplantae > Streptophyta > Magnoliopsida > Myrtales > Myrtaceae > Lenwebbia > Lenwebbia sp. NSW1173648. The sequence continues at coordinate 9,673,646 of JARCGZ010000011.1, forward strand.
AGACCGTCGAGACAAGTTAACGAGTCCTGCAACTAGAGTAGAGTGACCATTATGTTTGATTCGATGCTTCTAAGGAATTTGTTATTCTCGTTCTTTGCTGATAATTCCGACACAGGATGTATTGATTGAAATATATGAGTTCAGTTCCGTCTGGTGCTGGAGTGTGCGCTTATCGTCAACAGATAATCTCAATGTCACACTGATAAAATACCTTCAGTATGCTCTTGTTAAATACTGTACAAAACTTCATGCCATCACTCAGATGTTTTTGAACATGTTACAAAACATGTTATTCTCCAAATTTCATACTTGAAGTCTTCAACTTGGGCGGTAGGCACAGTTCATTAACCGATGGTTTCAGTGTTCTACAAAATCAAACAAAGTTTCGGTCTTTTGAGTTCTTAGGCCGCATCGCTGATGATAAATAATGAGATAGATGACTCGATACCCCTGTTTCATGTTCCAACTTCGAAGCAAGGGCTCCGCTGCTCCCGAACCTCAACCGCCCAGTATCATGTTATTCGTCGCAAGCTAGCTTTTATCAATAGAATATCAATTCGAGCGAACTCTATCAAGATCTAAGGGATCCCCGCCTTCATTTACCTAAGAGAAGTCGGTAAGAATTGAAAGCAAAGCTTCTGGCTCACTCTGTTGTCCAACTACTTTCCAGCCACAATTGAAGTAGTACCAAACACGACAGAACGTGATAGTTTCATACCCGTGTGAACGCCTCAACGATTCACGTCGACGCTCCTCGATCCGAAGACAATCCCTTCAACAATTTTTTTTTTTTTTGCTGAAACGGAACCCTTCTTTCTTTCTTTCTTTCTTTCTTGATTCCATCAATAAGAGATTGCCATGTGGGACTAAGTCCCTTGCGGATTTATAAACGTGCCCACTTACTTAATCAAACTATACCGAACTTTGATTTCGAAGTCCCTTTCCTAAACTCCATTATTAGCAACGTGAACTTATTTAGCAATCACGTGTCGTGTCGATCATCTTCCGTTATAAATCAAACTATGTCAACCTCAAATTGATCGACACCACCACATGTCGATGACATCGTTTGAGCTCTCATCGGATGGATACACACAGGCCTACTACACACATACAGATAGAACTGGCAAAGTCCAAAGGTTGCGATCACCACTTGCCCAAAGGTACAACCGAGGGCATGGACCTTCCCCGGAGATTCAGGAAAGAAACCAAAGCAACCACCGAACAGGTCCACACCCAAGTAGGACACGCAAATGATAAGTACACGCCATCATCTTTATCCTCCCACACACATTCCCAACCCCATACATCAAGATTAAAATAAAGAATTCCAAAAGAAATTTGAATTCGATTTTCTTTCAGGAAAAAAAAAAAAAAAAAACCCAAATAGGATCGTCCCCAGTTCCTATAGAACCTATCACTAAAATAACCCCAGAGGGGGATAGGGCTAAGCGGAGCCAAAATATTAATTTGTTTTCCACAACAACCTCCCTTTCCTCTGTGTTACGTCAACGTTTAGCTAGAAGAAGCTTTGACAGCAACCATTGATCCTCCATATGTGAGCTACAATGGGAGGACTGTAACCTTGAACAGAAAGGGTTTCTCATGGTATCTGCAAAGAACCACCACCCTTTTACAACCAACAAATTCCAGTCAGTCCAGTAAATTTTTGAGGGCTAGAATCATAGCGAAGAGAACAAAAGCAGAGAAGTAACAAAGATGGCAATGAGATAGAGGAAACTCAGAAAGGGCTTTCTGAGAGTGAGATCTCTCGTATTGATAAACTACCTTCAAGGTATTTCAATAAGATACCATTCCAGTTTACAGCCGACACAATAAGCCATATTTACATATCATCTCTAACCTCTTCCCATCCATTCTGACTTTGGGACTTATAACAAGAAACATTTTTATACTTCCCATTTGTTGTTTCAGCAGCAGCAGCAGCACCGCCAATATAATCACGCGGCGCTAATCATCTTCGGTGACCATGACTTACTGGTCCTCTCTTCTTTATAAATTGGGGTCCTTGTCACAGCAGCTTCCATGCTACATCAACAGACATTTTGGGGAAAGGATATCTTAATTAACAATCTCTCAAGAGAAGGTGAGTATTCATTAGATGATGCAAGCTGTGGTTAAATAAAACACGATGAAGATGGAGGACTCCAGTGACTAATCACTCCAACCAAAGCCAAAAGCAGAACATAGTGACGATGAAGCCTCACTAAGGTCATCATTCATGCAGTACTCGTATTTGTTTTGTCGAGAATAACACAGCAATGAAATCATGGACAAAAAGAAACCTAATCAACTACAATTTTGCAACATATGTGGAAAAGATAACGGCATATCATCTACTCTGCCTCTGAGCACTTATAGTTTGTTTTAACAAATACTATTTAAAGACAAACAGCAAACTCATCCAGACATTACTCAGAAATTGGCTCCATATTGCAGACTCAGGCTAGATTGATCTACCAATAATTGTAGAGTACATTCAAATGATTCTTCTTCTGAAAGAAAACGTGCAATTAGAGCTGCTTCCACCAATTAGGGCACTTGAAAACATCAACAACGTGATTAACTACAAGCCCGATCAAACCTTTGTTCTGCAAATGTCATTACATCAGGTTCCCAACTCGAAAAACTTGGGCTTCTGTTTTTTTCCATTGACAGACATTTTGCATAAAGATATTGGTCCAACACAAGGCTCCATATAAGAGACCTAATTTTCTCTGTTTTTTTGTCCACTTCCAATTCTAATATAGAATGAGAGGATTTGAGGAGAATATTCAGTTCTATGTTCACCAGGGTACTTCATGCCGAACATTAGGGATTCAGTTCTATATGCACGAATTCGCATACAAAATGAGGGACAAAATGTGGCCCTAAAGAACAGATTTAAGTATGCATTTCACGCCTAATTCAATGGCCAACTGCAGATATATACATTGAAGACAATCGAGCATTTACAGAACCATGATGACCAAACTAGTTCCAGATATCTCTTAAGAAACAACAAAGCGGCGAGATACACGGGATCATTGTAAATCCTCAAGAAGCAAGCACCAGAGTTCAGCAAAAAGCTCTCTCCTTCACCCTGCTCCACAATACTAATAACAACACAGAGAATACCAAGCAAAGCACAGAAGCAAACGAACGGATAGAACCAATTTGAGCAAAGCGAATCAGCAATAATACATCCGATAACACCACATTCTAATTCGTCTTGATCAAGAACAACAAACGGTAGGCAGTGGAATCAAGCTCTTACAAGTTATGTCCTTTCGCGAGGTCGGCGAAGCCGTGGCATGACAAAGGACGGATCGCCCCAAGACGGAGAGAGCGGACACGATCCCCGCCACGTACAGGACCATCACCAGCCCGAGCACCCAGGGCATCAACACGAACCCTATGAAGAACGTAACCGATCCGCACAGCATCAGAGCGAGCGAGAGCCCCAGCATCAACGACGCGAATCCCGCGGGCGTCATCTGCGCCGCCGGCGACCTCCTCGCCGCCGTGATCGGCGTCGGAGGGTCGCCGGAGAAGGGGGCCGGCGTCGGAGGCGATCGGAGGAGGCTCAGAACGAGGGCGGAGAGCTCGTCCAGGGCGCTGGACAGCTGGTCCGGTCGTCGCTGTCTTCTCACCATACCTCCGTTTGCGGAGCCAAATCAAAGCGCAGGAACAGTAGTCTCGGTGACCGGCGGAGGGAATCTGATTAGAGAAGAGAGCTTCGCGATGGCTTCGAGCTGTTCATTGCTTCTGATTTCCACGACTCGTCGAGAGAGAGATGGTGGAGGAGAGGAGAGGAGAGCAGTCGAAGTTTGAACAGGATTTGATGGACGGAGGAGGAGGAGGAATTTTAGCGCCTTTAGCAGTATGCGTATGCGTAAGCGAGCAATCAATGAAAGATTTTGCGCTTTGGGGCTGGGCCACAGCCACGCGTCATTGATTCGCGTGGGTTGCACGTCCCGCCTAAAAGGGTTAGAGAGGTGGCCCAATCGATCCTACGTTGCAGCGTATGGAATTCATTCCAGTTTCCAAACAATTTAAGGAAATCAATTTAGTCTTAAAAGCCTTCGAAAGGAAGGACAATCAAGTCATTTCAACCAAGTCTCGCCTGATTTGTTTAACGTAATAATCCAGTTATCACTGCCCTCAAGCGACAGTTGCCTAGGTCGGGCAACTTCAGGCGAGGCTGGCCGGCGCTAGATCTGACCCGCTGGCAAAGGTCTGACGTTTTTTTTTTTTCTAAAGTACTAGCATAATTAATTTACAAGTGTAGTTTTTTTTTTTCCAAATGGGATTTAAGTTAAAGTTGTTTCCCAACATATTTTTAAATTACACAATGCCAAACAGTATTTACCTTTTAAAAAAACTCTTTCACCTAAATTCCTTTGCATTTCTCAAAAGGCGAAGCCAAACGCACTCTTAATCGCTCAACCGAGCAAGACGCCGTTTAATTGAGTGAAAACGGCATTGTCTCATGTATTTTCAGTCCACGTTATGCCATAAATAATTTTCACAAATCAGAATCTCACATGCATCATATAAAAAATATATTTATTTATATATATTTTGATGGATTCATTTCATATGAATCACATTCGAGAAGGACAAACCGCGAACCCAAATGGAGGGCGAAGGAGCAATTATTGAGAATGAAGCGGGTCCACCGGATAAATTAAATAATTAGGTAGGTCGACTGTCCAATTCTTGCACGTCTTACTTTAGTGTAGCAAGTTAATTAAGGTAATCTCTCGTATTATTGACCCGACTGTCTGAATTTGAAACCTTGATAAATCATCTCATTCTTTTTTCTTTTCGTAATAAGCTTCTTGACAATTACAAAGTTCGGGATGAATGACAGTGATGATGAGAGAAGAGAAAATCCTTCCATGCAAATTGATTTTTTTTTTTTTTTTTTGGGGTCGAACTTATGCTCCTTGATTGATCGAGTCGTATTTAACGGGTCTTCTAGAATAACGGATGAAAAAGTTAAAACCACAAAATTCGACGTCTTCAACTGTAAAAGTTCAATTTTATAACTGCTTTCATGATACATCAAAAACCAACCATAAAAGAAATACGACACACGACCTTCGACCGAACCGAAATCCATACTCGAACCGTTCAACGCGAGATGAGATCGTGAGACCCGACTTAGTGAGCGAAGCGAGAAGTTGGGCCAAATGAATACTTGATGGACACCGGCAAACAAAGATATATATATATATATATATGTGTGTGTGTGTGTGTGTGTGTGTGTGTGTGTGTGTGTGTGTGTGTGTGTGTGTGTGTGTGTGTGTGTGTGTGTGTGTGTGTGTGTGTGTGTGTGTGTGTGTGTGAGAGGCCTGCTATAATTGTGTTGAAATTAATTTTCCCTTGCTATAATGAAAGTTCTAAACATTTTCAGAAACCTTTAATAATTGAAAACCAATTACATGTTTTAGATAAAGAAGATTCTGAACCTGAATTAAATAAATTAACTTGGAAAGAACCTCAAAAATTATATTATTCAAGGGCAACCCCTCCAGATGTAATTCTTGAAGAATCCTTCCAACGCGTCCAAAATAAGTATTCCTCAGATGCTATTTATGAATGGAACATAGATGGTATCTCTGAGCAAAACTTAGTCAACATTTTAAATCAAATGATTATGCTTGCTACAACTTATAAAACCACTCCTGACACTTCTGATGAACATTCGTTCTGGGATGAAACTAGCTTGGAGACGGCCATGGACCTGTTATGCAAGAAGGGAGTAACACTGGAGGTAACAGCTTCGTGTTGCTCTTTCAGCCATGCGGTAACAGATTCTTCAGAAATTTTATTTAAATATTTTGCACCATCCCACCATTTGGTCTTGTATTTCCTTACAAGGACGAGGGTCGTGGGACAGAAGGAGGTCTTCGTGTACCCAAACTCCCAGGCAGAAACCCAAGAGACACGAAAATGAATAAAATAAAAGAGGGAAACGGGAAACGAGGTTTCATGTTTCTGAGGTTTAAAATTTGTATTGAATTTTTGATAGCCCTTTTGGGCACAAGGAGGAAGAATTTCGGGAATAGGGCCAAGGTGATCCCACTATCTGGAGAACCATAGGGGGATGATTTTGGTGTCTATTCCTTTTTCAAAAAAGATAAGCCAAGTATGGCGAAGGTTATAATTTTGGAGGAAGAAAGCGTTCCACCAAGCTTGCTGATAATCAAAATAATTATAGCAAGTTCTGAAGGGGAGAGACTGGGTAAGTCTCATTTTGAAACTTTTTTGGGCCGTGGGTTTTGAGTCCCATTGGGAAGGATGGATGATCCTTTTGATTCTGGCGGTAGAGTAATTGATCTCTTTGCCGTTTTGAAAATGTTTGAATTCAATTGAGCCTGTTTCTGTTAGAATAGACTCGTAAAAATCTAACGGTTTTCCGAGATCATGTGGGGTGTAAAACCAGTTTTCCCCAAACATGTTCCTGGCAAAGTTATATGGGTTGTCATTATAAAATCCTTTTTCAACAGTTATTATGTTTTGGAAATTTGGTTTTGAAAAGAATTTTGATTTTTGGATAGAGCTGGGTTGAGGTGTTGCCGTAACAACCACCCTGCTGTCTATCCTTTTTAAAGGTGAGGGGGACTGAACCTCCTCATATTCAAAAAGCTGCTGCTGCTTTTCCTTGTCCAAGGCCTGCTGGAGGAGAAGCTCCAAAGTTTCCTTTTGGATTATGGAAAGAACGTTATCTTTGGTGATTTCTGGGGGAGCTGGGGCAGAAGGTTTCTTATCTTTTTTCGATGAAGAACCGAGAAAGTGAGGTCTGGGAGGAAGCTGCTGGGTGGCCTCGAGCCAACTTTTTATTGGCGTGAGTTTGCCATATTGGGACTCAGGATGGTCGGACTTTATTTTCCCTTTGTCCTTTTTGGGAGGCATGGTTGATGGGTGTGATTTCCCTGTAAAAATTCTCGGGTGAGAAAATCTGGGAGAGAGTTTGAACTTCCATTTATGAATTCAATATCAAAATCAAAAACGGAAAGAATCGCTTGCCATCTGGCAAAGATCTGTTTGGAAGCAATATTCAAAATATCTTTTTGGAGAATATCTTTTGCAGATTTGCAATCAATTCTTAATAGAAATTTTTGATTTAAAAGATCGCCTTGGAATTTTGAAATAGCAAGGACAATAGCAAGAATTTCTTTCTTGATGGTAGAATAGTTTTGTTGTGTTTCATTCCAATGTTTTGAAATGAATTGGACAACTTGTTCTCCATCATTTTTCTTTTGTTTTAAAATTCCACCGTAGCCGATTTCTGAAGCATCAGTTTCCACAATTTTGAAGGCTGATGGGTCGGCAAGGTGCAGACAAGGGATCTCTTTTACAAGAGCCTTTATCCTTTTGACTGTATCAGTGTGAAGAGAACTCCAAGGAGGAGGGTTCTTTTTCAGACGCTGATGCAGTGGTTTGCAAATTTTATTTATTTCAGGGATGAAGTCGATCACATAATTAAGACTTCCCAAGAATCTTTGTAGTTCTCCAGATGGTGGGATCACCTTGGCCCTATTCCCGAAATTTTTCCTCCTTGTGCCCAAAAGGGCTATCAAAAATTCAATACAAATTTTAAACCTCAGAAACATGAAACCTCGTTTCCTGTTTCCCTCTTTTATTTTATTCATTTTCGTGTCTCTTGGGTTTCTGCCTGGGAGTTTGGGTACACGAAGACCTCCTTCTGTCCCACGACCCTCGTCCTTGTAAGGAAATACAAGACCAAATGGTGGGATGGTGCAAAATATTTAAATAAAATTTCTGAAGAATCTGTTACCGCATGGCTGAAAGAGCAACACGAAGCTGTTACCTCCAGTGTTACTCCCTTCTTGCATAACAGGTCCATGGCCGTCTCCAAGCTAGTTTCATCCCAAAACGAAGAACAGTTCTACGGACTGATGAAGCAAGCCCTCGCCGAATACGAGGAATCTAAAGCCTCTGACGACTCCTCTCAATCACACCATAGCGGGAATACAAACGAAGATGACTGCTACGGGATTGACTTTGGAGCCTCTCAACCTTGAAGAAATCCTTCTACCAAATGTAGCCAGGACTTCATAGGTTTTTCATATCCGTATTTTGATACGTACACACATGTAATCACTATTCACTATTCCAACTTTTACTATTCACTGTAGCAGCTTTTTCTAAAAATCACTGTTGCTACAGGAAGTTACCGTTCCTTTAAAAAGACCCTCATACTTCAGTCGAAGGGGGGTTCAACACGCTTCACTTCTAAACACTTCTGAAGCTCTCTCTCTCTCTCTCCTCACGAGAACCTCTCTCCTATTCATCTTCTTCCACAGATCTCTTCTACACCCATCCACCTTCGGAAAACCGAAGCCCTTCCAGGAGAACCCATACACCAGAACCTTTTGACACAACTTTCTGGAGTTTCTACCCTGGATCGTTAGATCCAAGTAAGTCTCTAAACCAGAAACCCTTTTTCATACCCAGAACTTCCCTGTTCTTCTTTGATTTTCTAGATCTGTCTATGGTCTGAGGATCTCAAAGTTTTAAAACTTTCTGCACTTGTATTTTACAAACTTTCCATCTTCATGGATAGTTTCTGTTTTTGTATCTTGCTTCTTGTACTGTTGTACGTCTGGCTTTCAATGTATATAAGCTTGAATGCACGATTTTTCATATAGATCTACATCCCAGAATCGGTAGGCTTTGCCACCTGCTGGCGATACGATCTTATCTCTTTTATCTTTCTACTTTTGCATTTCATGCATACAGCCCACGGTGAAGATTGATCCGGGATCTCCTCTCCCGTCTGGCCTCACACACTACACTTTCATACGTAATTTATTTTAATATCATACCCCGATATCGGAAGGCCGCGCCTCCTACCGGTGTCTGCAATTTACTTAATGCTTCCACGTTTTCTATATCCTTTAACATTCTTGAGTGTTGCTTTTATAATTAATGCTTTAGAATTTGTTGTATATTTCATAGATTTCTGTGACTACTATCTTGATATCCCTCTTGAAGAATTCTTCTCGTCTTATTTTAACAAAAGAAGACGTTTATGATTCTTGCCCTCTTTTATATTCTTTTCATAAGTGTAAGAATTTTATTCTTCATTTTAATAAATTTAACAGAATTCCTTGAATATTATTTCATTTTGCTTCCCACATATTCCAGGTCTAAAAGAGACTAGTTCAAAAGAAGAAAGTTTTCATAAATTCCAAATCAATTAACTCATTCTCCAACTCTCTAGGAGTATTAAACTCTTCTATAAGTTGTTTTCTTTCTCTCCTACTAGCATCCCCAGATCCTGCGCCCCTCATGGTGTTTCGAACATTAACTGATTTAACTGATTAAGGGTTTCTTCATCAAGGCTTAGTTCATTAATTTTCTTATTTATCCTGCAAAATCTTTTGGTATGACCCTTTTTTCCACAATTATAGTAGGTGACATTGCTGAAATCTCTTTTGGTATCTGTCTGTTACTTAGAGACAGATTTCTTTTGAAAGTTTTCTTTTTTAGGAAAATTTTTCTTTTTATGGAACTTTCTCTTTTTGTGAGAAAAGTCTGGAGGGCATTTTCCAGAGCATTTCTTTGATTTAGAATGATCAAAAGAAGGGTCAAACTGTCGGCAGAAGAGTCAGTTTCTTCTCTTTTTTGAGTTTCTTTTGAAGTTTGATATCATTGCAGAGTTGGGAACCGATTTTGTAGATGAAAGAATTGAGTTCACCATAAGATAATAGATCATATGGGATTGGATCCCCATGCAGTTCTCTTATCTTATCACGAACTTTGTTTCCTATTAAAACAGGAAGACCTGCAAGGAATTTCTCTTTCCAGAAAGGTTGATTGCAATCTGGACGGAGAAGGACTCTTTGAAGGAAGATGTCTTTATATTCACGAAATTCACCAAGGGATTTACAGTTCATATTTGAAAGTAGATCTTGGTTATGATCGCGAATGATGGAAGGGTCACCTATAAAATGCTGGGATATGGAATATATAAGAGTACTGACAGCATCCTGAACAGGATGGCCATAATCATCAAAAATTGTTTGTCCATTATTATCAACTTTTATAGCTTTTAAAATACCATCTCTTTGTTCTTCTGAGAGATAATTATCCCACCAACCTTTTAACTGGCCAGTAAAACCAGCAATTAAAAGATAAGCATTTTGTTCATCAGAAGTGTCAGGAGTGGTTTTATAAGTTGTAGCAAGCATAATCATTTGATTTAAAATGTTGACTAAGTTTTGCTCAGAGATACCATCTATGTTCCATTCATAAATAGCATCTGAGGAATACTTATTTTGGACGCGTTGGAAGGATTCTTCAAGAATGTCTGGAAATCCCGGAGCTAGTGTCAATTCCATTAAGATTGGTTAGTGGGGGAGCACTAGGTCTTATAAAAACAGGATTTGGAGTGGTACCTTGACTGTCACTAGGAATAGTAATAATCGGAGGTAACACGGGATGAAGATCGACTGACCTTCGGGAAGAGAAACTATGGAAAGAGGTTTGGGACCTAATATCGAGAGACCTTCTAGGGAATTGTATTGTTACTTTTCCCTCAGGGTGCTGGACGATATTTGTAGGTTCGCTATTTTGGATAACAGGTTGTAGAACTTCTTGGTGTTCTATTTCCCATTGATCAGGAAGAGATACTTGATCCCAACGGATTAGACGGGAGTCTTTTAAAACAAGGAGGATAGAAGTGTTTAATCCTTCTTTCATTAAAGGTTTAATTCCAACTTGGACCATGCCAATGTGAAGGTAATTAAACTTTTGTTTATGTTTTTTGATGGACTGTTCATTTAAAAGACGGATTTGAGAGTATGAAGAAGAGAGTGGAACATCTCTTTCTTCGGTAGAAATTATATAATCAGATTTTTTGAACAATTTGTAAGATTGTTTTTCATAAATCTGATCGTACTTAACTTTTGGAATTTTCCAATTGTCAATAGATTTATTAAAATCTTATATGGTTATTTCTTCTCTCAAAATAGGGCCTCGGTCATGAGACACCTCAGATATGGAACTGTTAGAAGAAGAATTTGTTTTTCTTAAAAAGTTCATTTTCAAGAGGCTGATCTTTTTTCGATCAATTTCCCTACCAACGACGTGCTGACCAACGGCTTCACTGCCTCCTCAAGGACTTACTACCTGGACCACACTCGTAAAAAGGGGAAATTGTAGCGAAATAAATCAGGGCCCTATTCCCGAAATTCTTCCTCCTTGTGCCCAAAAGGGCTATCATTTGCTAGAATCCTGACTTCAGATCAAATTTAGAAAATACTTTTGAATTATGCAATCTATTCAAAAGATCTTTTTTGTTTGGAATGGGATATCTTATCCATTTCAGGGCTGCATTCAAAGGCTTGTAATTGATTACTAGTCTGGGGACTCCTCTTTCGAGTTCAGCGTTTTTATTGACATAGAAAGCAGAACAGCTCCAAGGAGACATGCTCTTCCTTATTAAATTTTTATCAAGAAGGTCTTGAATTTCTTTTTTGCAAAATTCGAGGACTTCGTGGTTCATTTGAGTTGGCCTAGCTTTAGTGGGAATGTTCTTCTCAGAAAAGTCAGGTTCATAAGGGAGTTTAACTATGTAACTTTTCCTTGACCAGAAAGCATTTGGGAAAGAGGAGCAAATGTTTTCTTTGATGTAAGAATCTATTGAATTGATTTTCTTTAGAGTATTAGGATGAGAGAGGTTTTGTTCGATCCTTTTGTACTCTAAGTCTTCTTTTAAAAAGGAGAGATGATTTTCTTTATCATGAATTAAACAGTTTACTTCGGCAACAGAGTGCTCCTGTAAAATGTTCAAGTTTCTTGTTTGGGGTTTTTTAATGAAATTGAAAACAATCCTTTTGCCAAGGACCTTGGTTTCAATTCCATTTTCAGAAACTTTGAAAGGTTGTATTAATGATATGAAAGGTGTTCCTAAAATTACAGATTGTTTTAAGTCTTTTACAAGTAAAAAGGAGGTTTTGATTGAAATTTTTTCTTTTATTATTAAAGCTTCGGGTAGTTTAAAATTAATTTTTAAATGTTGACCATGGGCAGATTTTAAAGTTTCAGTGGTTTTTTCAAAGTATTTGGTAGGGATAAGACCTTCTCGAATACAGTTTATATATATATTAAGTAGAAGTCCTAAAACTTATTACGAAAGTGCAATTGAATCATAAAACTTTCAAAAAATACAATCAAGTCTTGAAACTTGTCAAATTAGTATAATCGAGTCATTCTGTTAACTCCGTTCATTTAGATTAACAGAAAATGTTGATGTGGCTTTTTTCAATATTTTCTCTATCATACGCGACGATAACGTAGCTAAGTTATGAACCTAAGGCTAAAACAACATCGTTTTTTGGCCTAAATTATAATTTTTTAACCAAAATTTTATTTATTTGAAAACATTTAAAAAAATTATTTAAAAAAACACAAAAAAGAAGGAAAAGAAAAACCAAAGGCAGTGGCAGGCCTTGCCCACTGTCGGCGACGTTGCCGGAAAGGGCCGGCGGGGGCTCGGTGCAGTCTGGACGAGGGTCACCATAGTTGGGCGAGCGTCGACGAGTAGGAGAGAAAAAATAAAAAAAAATCACGCTAGTATTTTTCGTTAGTCTAAATGGACAGAATTAGCAGAATGATTCGGTTGCACCAACTTGACAAGTTTTAGAACTTGATTGCACTTTTTATAAGTTTTAGGATTTAATTTCACATTCATGACAAGTTTTAAGACCGGTTGCACTTTTTATAAGTTTTAGGATTTAATTTCACATTCATGACAAGTTTTAAGACTTCCGGTGCACATCTTTTTGTTTTTGTTTTTTTTGTGAAATGACAAACAATAGGTTAAGAATAAGAGAATCGCTGACACCTGGAAAAGAAGCATTCGGTGCCCGAGAAGCTCCATCCACATTTATAAGGGGAACATTATCTAAAAAGTCCAAAACCTATGCACTTTTTTCAATTCAATACTAAGCTTTTTAATTTTGTCAATTGAGACCATCCAATCAATTTTGGCTGGAAATTCCTGACGTGGGCGCCAAATGCCTTTCATGGCAAAGCCAGCGCTGACATGGACAAAATTTAATAATATTTTAATTTTTTAAGGAATTTATCATTTTTCCTTTTTTCTTTGATTTTGTTTCTGGGCTTTTTTTTGGTCGGCGAAGGTCACCAGCGACCCTAGCCGGCCATGGGTGAGGCAGTGGTCGTCTCCAAGATCTTGCTAGGGCCTTTGTGCCCTCGTCCTCGCTCGCGCTCGGCGAGGCCACGATGGCCCTAGGCTAGGGCTTTGTAGCCCTGCCGTTCGCAGGTTATAGTAAGGGCCTTCGCAGCCTCGCAGGTCACGGGGAGGCAGCTTGCGCCTAGATTTGGCGAATGCCTTCGCGCCCTCGCCCGCTGCTGGTGAGGGCGCAAAGGCATAAAAAATATTAAAATATTAATAAGAATAGTCCACGTCACGGAAGGCGTCTACGTTGGCAATTTTCGGTCGAAATTGGTCGAAAGGACTCAATTGACAAATGTGAAAAGGTTTATGACTACTCAATTGGCAAAATTGAAAGTTTTGAGACTGAAATGGCAAAAGTGCAATAGGTTTAGGACTTTTTGAACACATTTTCCCATTTATAAGAGAATTTGCTTAACGCGTCTCAATAATTAGAAAGAAAAAATTACAATATAAATATAGTCACCATCTTTATTCATATTCAAAACAAGACATTTCTTATCTAGTATAATTAATAGGCCATATATATAGTTCGATTTCTGTAGGTAGTGATTAATAGAATTACTTTTGTACAAAAATAAACTTTTTTTTTTGCTGTTTTACTTAAGAATCAATCTTTTTCTTCGAACAAACAAAAAAATTAAACTTTGTTTAAACACCCTCCGCCTAAAATGGGATCCGGATCCCCTGCCATAAAGGCAGGGGTGACATTGAGGGATCCGGGCCGTCCATTTCAAAATGGATGGTCCGGATTGAGCCACATCATCTTTTTAAGGGGGATTTTTTGGAGGGAAATTTCAAAATTTTAAAAAAAATGATGTGGATCAATCCGGGCAGTCCATTTTTGATTTGGACGGCCCGGATTGATCATGTCACCCCTGACATTGCAATGTCAATGTCAGGGGATCCATTTCCCCTAAAATGAACTTACGCCGTCTTGAGATGAGAACACCGCATGTTTGTCGAGATGACCTGTACTGTACAAACGCATGAACTGAACTGCAATTCGTAAATCTGATCCTAAGTTGCTTGTAGTGTTGTGATCAAGATATCATCGATACGCCGTCCTTATAACCTCTCATAAAGTAGATAACCCAGTGGGAGGGATTTCCTCCGTATGAAGACAGAATCGCAGTACTTCAAAGAGCCACACCACTGTCCGGTGTCCACCAAAAGATGATTTTATCTTTCTCTTCATTGTCTATCGGTCCTATGATCTGCTGTTTCTGTTGCCACTTCACGGTCTTATAATCATCACTCGGTAAATATAAGCTCCGTTTGTTGTTTCACGAAGAATGAATGAGTGATTTGAAAAATATTTTTCTTAAAAATAACCGTCATCACGTGAAACAGCTAAAAAAATTGAATGGAGGATCGCCTCCGTCCGTGCATGGTTAATCGAAGCCTCGACCCACGTGAAGGGAGCTCGGTGACAGACGGGGAGGAAATGAGATCAACCCAATGGGAGGGATTTCCTCCAGAGTGGAGACGAAAGGAAGGACAAATTCTCAGTTTCTTAATCAATCGATCAATCCCCGTCATATTTTCGTTGGATAGACAAAACCAGTAGTACTACTCTCGAACTTCACCCGGCAACGTAGGACGGGTCCAAACGTAAGGCAGGATTCCATTTGTCCAACTCAGTAGCCTCAGCCAATATATAAAGTCTGATGAAAAGAAACCGTCGATGAAAAGACACACTTGTAGAACCAAAGTTTTGAAATGGAGGAATAGAGAAGCGCCAACGCAAGACTCGTACAATTAGACAAAAATAACCACAATTACTGACTGTAGGCCCCGGTTTTATTCAATTATAGTTGTCTTGTAAGCTGTGTAGAAAGGTAATTGTGAGCTAGAGAATGTTTTTACTCTTCTGAAATCCTCCAAAAGTTCATTTAGACTCTGCTGTTTTTAAAAATAAAGAGAGAAAAATCAACTCACTTCGCCTCCTTGTCAACCGCATGTGAATAGCACACTAAGGTAACTCTTATAAGACGTACACCATACGGTTTGGTGCATCCTGCAATTAACGATACAACCTCTCCGGACCAGAAGAGAGGATAGAAACGACGACATGGGCCACGGCCATGCGACCTGGTGGTTAGGAATAGAATCACTTGTCACCACTACTCTACATAGCGCAATTGAACTTTCGAGTGGCAAATTCTCTCGCATCTTCGATACAACATAAAAGAAAATCAAATGGCAGGTAACCTCGTGCAGGTGAGGTTGTCGGCAGAGTTTCACTTGGTCGAACCATGAAGTGTGCTGCAACTGCAAACACCTTCGTGGTTCTTGAGTCGGACATTGCCGTCTCCTCCCTTATTATTTATCGGAGTAAATTGAGAGTAGCTTGTTGAGATTGGTCAACGGGCTGGTTGTCCTGTAGCCCGTGGTATCTTATTGCCGCCTCATTCGAGGGTTCGTCATTCGCTGTCATGGACGCTATCTGCACCTCATATTGCATATATATCAATGACACCTATACAATTTGCCAAAAAGTAATATCTTGAACAGAAAAAGTTGAAAATCACACCTCCCTTTCCAGTAGTTCGTTCTCTTCTCTCAGCAACCTTTCCTGTAGAGAACACCAATGCATCAAACTCGATATATTGATTTATTCTTCTCTAATGTATGAAAAGTAGCACCAATTTTAAACTCTTATCAAGTTTTATTAACAACAGCACTTTCTTTGTCTATACTGTTTGCAGAGTCAGAATCCCACATTCCTTCAAAGCTGAGCACCGGCAGACTTCAGGTGACGCTTGAAACATCGCACCGAACTACTTGACAGGTTAATACCGCCGTCCCTCTTGAAAGCTGTTTTGTTCACCTCGTGGAAGCTGATGATTAATACCTCTATATCATATGATGCTCTGTCCTCTGGACGTTTCCGTTTTCTTTTTGAGTGGTGTGCGCTCTTGACTTTTCTTATGTAAATAATCCTGGGGTACTTGATAGACTTGTTAGCGGGATGTACTATACGTACTAACCAAGTAACATCTCCCACACGAGAACTAAGCCCCAACGTAATTTAAACTCTGAAGTGGGATCGATTAATCAACATGTTTCCCTTGGCAGAGAAAAAAGCCGCTTTCTACTGCAATACGCAGTTAATCTTTTGCGGCATTCTCAAAGTGGATCCTCCAATATAGGTTTGAAATGAAGGTAATCCGGGCAAGAGGAGAATGACCAGAATATCTCGAACTCTTTGTCAGAGCAGGAAGAACTCCCAGTAATGGAGTTTAGCGTTGTTCTCTGGAAAGTGGAAAACCCATAAGGACATGTAAACTTCTCTAACAGCAGTGACGATAGGTCTAGACGAGAAATACAGCATCAGATGATCCGGTCAAGCTTCCTTAGGATGCACTAAAGAGGGAAAAGTTTCTCCTCAACTTCACAGGATAAGGAAACCTTTTCCTCTTGGTCTGCATATTAAGACATTTCCTGCTGACAGCAAGAACAATAGTAATTCCTTCTGAGACTTGGTTAGTTTGTAACCAGGCAGCAGCATCATCAGTTATGATTGGTAGGTTACGGACCTAAACCAATACATGTAAGGAACTATTTCTCGCACAGTAAATACACTACTTCTCATTCTCTGTCCCGTCTTTTGTCAGATGGCTTCAGCCCCACTCTCTATAACTCACCAACCCGATCACCGCTCCCTCGATGCTCACTGACCAATTCTGCAAAGGTCACTCTGTCTCTGAGCATTGCTGGCAGCCACCCCACCCAATTCCCAGCAGCTGCCCTACCCCATGAAAGATGAGAAAAGAGAGGGGGAGAGGTAAACAGACAGATCTATGAAAGTGAGGGGGCAAGAGATAGCGGTGGAGGTGGCACCCTCAGTAGTCGTCTTTACAGGTTAAATTCATATGGCGGTGATGTGAAGTGCACTCATTGCCACCCCCCTCCATCCCTACAGTGAGATAGAATGGTTCGACATTTGCAGAAGCTATATTCATGAGAATAGAAACCTTCGAGCGGCATTTTGAAGAATCGAGATGTACAAATAGTTCTGCTCCAGACATTCAGTTAATACAGGAGGAGCTAATTAAAAGAAACGACGAAAGAGTTGGAAATTGTATACCTCATCCTGGAGAGTCATGACAGACTCCATCATCAGCTGAGTCTGCAGAAAGGTTTACCGATAAGAAACAAGTTATTTCATGCAAGAATTGTGCGTAAGTCGCACAAACAACTGGATATAGCTAAAAATCAATTGCAAAAGGTCAGCCAAGCCTTATTCTGCCACTCCAGCAGTAATTGTTGCCTTATTTGGCCAAGCAAACAGCAACTGTTCAGGGCCATTGTGGAGAAATCCTTTGCAAAGGAAATATACTAAAAAAATTGAGATCTTGTGCTACAACGCAGCGCCTTCAAAAAGTGGAACAAGTGTGTCCACTTGAGTCAAATCTATAAAACAAAATTGAGGGTTGGAACAAGCATACTAGAAAAATTCATGGTGCTGAGCGACAATGGTGCAAAGCCATAAGTCAAAGGTCAATACGATCACAAAAGGTCAACTAATCCCACTGTGTGCAAGTCCAGAACACGTGACTGGAAGTCTAGGCAATCTTAAGCTCATTGTATCAAATTTGAATGTTCAATTAACTAAGTTTGGAGAAACTCCACGCCTGTATTCTCCATGTGTCAGTGCTAGTATACTACAAACCTCCACTACAATTTAAGAGAACCGTGTAAATATCCGAAGTGACCCCAGCGGTAGACTAATATATTTGACGTGGGACTGCGTCCTATGTTGCTAACAGAATGTGACCATTCAGGGAGGGAGAAAGTGAATGTCAATGAAGTTACATCTTAACATTATGCAGGGACAAAATTATAAACCAGGAAGAAGAGTTGAAAACCCAAAGTAGGTTCATCGCAATATATTAAAGTACAGAAAGCTGATCCTGAATGACCCAGTGATTGGAAAAAAAATCTGGAGAATAAAAATCCCATGACAACTGCAGTTAGCATCCATATTTACACCCTTACTCACACGAACTGTAACTGCCAATAATTAGATAGATCAGTCAGCATACAAAGCACATATTTATGGGCCCAAGGATAATCTCAACAGCACTAGCATTGTATTGCAATTTCATAGAATTCAAAGACATTGCGCCTCAGAGAAGAGGGATTAAACATTCACTTGTTGAGGAAAATCAGAGACGACACCTTTCTGTGTCGAGTCTGCACGATAGCGGCATCGAGTTGTTCTTCCAATTGCACAAGATCAGTCACACTGACATTGTCATCATCTGGCCCTTCCACGTATCTGCAACAAATGGGAGGGAAGGTTGGTAAACAAGCTTAATCACATGCTGGATGAGCTGAAGTTGGAGAAGCCAAAGTATATTGCCTTTGAACTAACTGCAGCAACTGTGAGGGTGATTGCAGGCTTGATTCTCCAGATGGGCATCCCTAAGCAAAAACGATCATTAAGGAGTGGACTTTGCAGCTACAATGGTAGCGGTGTCCAAGAAGATGGATAGCAATTAAGTGCAAATGTAGGGAAAAGTATGTATGCAAAGCTACACAACTTAGTCAACAAGCATCATGACAACAGACAACTGTAAATGATTCAATGGCATGTCTTATCTGATTTAGATGCTCCACTGCACCATTACGTATTAAACATTGAGTCCTTCCAAAGAATCAATCAATTAAATATTGAACAAACCACACAACACCCACCAAACCATTTTTGTAAGTCAGGCTACTGACATGATCCAATTTAGACAGATGGGACTCAGATTGTGATTTAGCATCTATGTCCGTGAAAAATCTTAGAGAGATAGAATTTAAATGAAGACCTTTCATGGTTTCCTCTTTAATGGGATTTAAATCCGACTGATCCTTGGAGTCGGCTCTATTTGCTTTTTCCTCAGGTCCCATTGAAGTAATGCTTTAATATCAAGCTCTCTGTACATGATTAGTATATACCTTGTTAGCATCTTTGGAGCCCTCTGCTTCTTCAGAATGATTCCGGTAACGCTGAAGGATCTCAGCCAAGCTGAACCAGGGAGAGGACTCAGTGCATGTAGTACTATAAGTATCAAGACTGTAGATCACTAGATTAGAGCCAGAAGTGAGGCTACACCAATCAATGACACAGTCGCAAAGAAGGTCAGAAAAGGAAGGAACAACAGTCATAAATGATGCCAATGACGTAGTAATCAGTGTACTGGCAGGCAGGAATGGAAAGGCAACATCCAGATGCAGGAAAAACTAAATATAGGCATGAACAATTGTTATAGAAGAATAGGTAATAGCTCCATCATGTTACTCCAGGACCAGCAAGGGAGATATTTGACGAAACCATACCTAGCCAACAGCATATAAGAACAAAAATAGGAGAAGGATATGCCCTTATCATCTCTGAAGGTGATTTTTTGTTTGAGTGTAATTCATACTCCCCATCTACAGGAAAGCACGTATTTTATTGGTAGTTTGGGCTTGGGCCCATAAATAGCTACTGTTATATATAATATCTTTCTTTGAAATTGAGAATTATAACAGAGAGGTGGGAATTATATTGTAATCTTCTGCTTGATGAAGCCCTAGTTTAAGGGTGAACCAGGATAAACCTAGTGTCTCAATTTCTCTTTATAGCTTTTACTCTTTATTCGTTGTGTTTGTGCGCCTAATCCTAATAGTTCCAGCTCCTCAGACATTTATCTACAGAGAGTATAGCAACTTGACTAGACTTATGTTTAATGCTGAGGGTGTGACAAGTGGAGTCAACCATTCCAATATAGTAGATTACATTCATATGGCACTGATCATCTATTAATGGATAAATATCATAAGGTTGGTATAAACTGAACAGAAGCATAGGAAACGCACTCCAACCCAAAACTACTCAAGCCAAGCCCTTCTTCCAGCCAAAAATTCAGAAAGATCAGTATTGACAAGACTTTAAAACTCAATGAGATAGATCACCCACATATACATGAAATTGTCACATCACAATCTTCTTGCCAGAATCTCGAAGCTGCCCAGGAAGATCGACCATTGTCGCACAAACTCAATGGCATCAAGGTTGCAGCAAAGCTTATGTCACATGTTCCTCTTATAAACAAAGATTGCTCCACATTCTACAACCCAAAAATGTTTTACTTGTTTAAGAGCCTGCATATGAAGGTTCATATGCGAATAAAAAACCAACAAAAATTCTTTAAAATGACATCTAACTCCAATACACGTTCTTAAAATGATGTCTACCTCAAATATTACATGAAGCAAGCATTCCCACAGTGATAGCTTGTGATTCAGTAAATGGTCAGTTGAGTTTGACACACCAGAAATCTGTCTCTTCGCGGTCTAACCAGTTAATTTCCTAAATATGTGTCGTCCTTTGTCTGGTTATTAATTTCCTAAACAAGGTAAAAAGGATGTACGTCCCTTTAAATTTTTGAATCATAGTCTAGACAGTTGTCTTTAAGGCAAGCGATGAGATACTTCTGCTGCTAAAAAATAAAACCCAAAACCTGACCTGGAACAAAAAATCCAGCTTTTCACGACCTTTTGATCGAGCTTAAGTTATAATAACAAAATCAGCACCAGTAATTCTAGATCATTTGCCAGGGTAATGTTTTTACCACAATCCTCAGTAACTGCCAAAAAAGATTGCCTACAGAAGTCTATTGATTGGTGGGATGCAAAGGTTGGTCAAGCAAACAATTATAAGCCAAGAAACAATCAAAGGAGAATTAAACCCCCTATGCCAAAGGTATGCATTAAACAATAGATCTCGACTATAAGTTGAACCACTGAATCCGACTTTATTGGCTATGCCTAATTCAACCTATAGATAATATAGTTTCTAATTCAACCTATAGATAATATAGTTTCTAAAAGTGGTTTTAGTTTAACTGGTCACACAGACTAACAGGTTCGGAGAAAAGAGGCAAGGTTTACAGCTAATCATATGCTCTGACCAGTAATTTGACCACCAATTAGGAAATATTGAGGGAATTATTTGCCGATGCCATACTGTTAGAAAGTCCAACCCAAAAGCTTAAGCTAATAGGCGGAAGGAGACCACGTGAATATAAAAAGCATTTAGGACCCATCCTCTCATGTGCAAGCCGGATTACAAGCGGCACGTGGAATTTCGACGACGCACACGTCGAATTTTGACCATGCACATTCGCAAAAGGGATAACACTAATTCTACTACCATGCTAGAAAGTCCAACCCAAAAGCTTAAGCTAATAGATAGAGGAAGACCACATAAATATAAAGAGCATTTATGACCTGTTATCAAGTAATGTTGGACAATACTTCAACGCATACCCAACTTAAATTCATCAAAGTCATGTTATTTGACGCCATATCCAACCTAAATTCATCAGAATTGTGCTATCCATCAACACATCTATGTGCACTTTTTGTGAAGACATGTAAACCTACTTGTTTAGTCACTTTTAAGAAATTGCCACTTCATAGGCATCTCAAACAAAATCACAATTAACAGTTATAAAGATCGAAATTTGGATTTTTCAGTTTTTGATAAAATTAGAAAGAATCTTGTTGTAGGTAATCAAGTAATACATAGGTAACTAACATTTGGAAAGGGAGTTCTCTATAAGAGAGTACTATCATAGATTTTGTGGGACTACTGCCCACTGTTCTAAAAGCTTAAGCTTTTAGATGAATGAGTGATTTAATATTTAATTACTCTAACACTCCCCCTCAAGGAGAAGTCTCAATTGAGAGAGAGAGAGAGAGAGAGAGAGAGAGTATGCCATGAAGATTTGCTAGTTGAAAGGGAGCTAACACTTTGAGTATATAGGGAACAAGTTCCTGCCAGTTTGTAGAAAATTCTTAGAAGCCCTCACAAATTTGAGTCCAAGTATCAATCAATTTCGATAAGTGTTAGATCCAATTATGGAATAAGTGATACCTTTTGCTTCTGAGATGACACGCTACATATTCATCTGCTAACGATGAAAATTGGTTTTTTCATCTGCTAATGATGAAAATTGGATCAACCATTAAACTCTTTCTAATAGTTACCAAAATATAACCAATAACTGTTATTAACAACGAGAAATCCAAATTTATATCCACCCTTGTTATCAAAGTTATGGATTATATTACGTTTTTTCGAGTAGAGCCACCTAACACAATACCAATAGGGAAAGTTACTTGTGGTTGAAGGAATTGAAGAAAGTGGAAATAAACACGAGGAAAAAGCTACATAATGTGTCAAAACGATCTAAATTCTCCATATTAAAGCTAATAAATTCATGGTGTTTCGATATTATCCAAACATCGAGAAATCATTTTGGTTTTGGGCTTGTTCATTTTAGCTTTAGCTAAAATTGACTTGGTATTACATTTCAGCGCATATTACATGTGTGTTACCACGCAATGAAGTTCACCAATCATCTTGCTTTGCATAAATTTCGGGTCTTAGTTGTTTTCTAAAATTTTTTGAAGAGAACTACAAGATCTTGAGGAAGTTACGTAGAGAACTCAAATCGAGAATTGGGTGGTGCAAGGTTATATCAGATACGTAATGAAAATTGGTAGCATGTGATAATCCTTCGCATTGGCTTTGGCCCAGAGCTTGCTTAACAAAGCTAGAGAAACAAAAGCTTGAAGGCTAGCTTTAGAGGAAAATTTAGAAGAATTAGGGACATATTTAATACATTGAAATTATGTGTTATTCTTCAAGATTTTGTCAAAACATCATCATGAATTCGTGGAATTTGAGCAAGAAAACTCATTAAGTATCCTAGAAGTCCGAAATTTATTATATGGAATCCTAACATGTACCTTTCAATTGCTGCCACCAACGAGTACCATTTAAAGTCCAAATTCATATATGTTCTTCAAACTTGAACCTTCCAATTGCTGCAAAATCTTGAAGTTTTTTTTTTTTATCAATCCTAGGTTCGTGGTAGTAGAGTCAGGGTCTATGTACTAGGATTCCAGGCATAGGGATGATTATCATCTTAATAGAACTGATTGGAAGCTGATGTCGTTATTTTCATGGCAATGGTAGGCAGAAACCAGTTGCTGTGCTGAATCTTGCTCGAGATACTCAATGCCCAAATTGAAGTAGCCATGGCACGATTTGGTAGAGGATGCGATTCGCCATATTATCCTTGGGAACAATCTCATTCGAGAAGGATGGCCAGGTGTTATCAGCTCATCTGGTGTTCCACAATCTCATCCTCGACCAAGAAACTTTTGACCAATGACAAGTAGCATTAGAGCACGTTTCTCAGACTTTATGGACAAATGCCAAGAAGAGATATGTTGCCACATTTCCAACAGGAAGAGAAACCTCCAATGGCTTGCTAATATCAGGAGAAGCCTAGTAGTAGAAAGAAGGAGCTATTAAGGGAGCACAATTGGTTCGAGAGCTCCACTTGTGAAAATATTTTAGGTGATTTATTCCCCACTCTTTCGATGTTTGCCACTAATCTTTTAACTTGTATATTGGTAAAAAAGCTTAAATTTGTCGTGCATGTTGATCTAATTTTCATATGGTTCCAAAGAGCACATTCATACTTATCATAACTGTAATATTCTTTAACACCTTAATTACTATGACAGAGGTGATCACGCGCTCATTTCAAACACTGGCTATGGTCGCATCACCAAGACAATTTCCTAGTTCTTTCACCTTTCAAAAATCCTTGCTTTTCTCTAGAGTCTACAACACAACTATGTATACTTAACCATTGCCTCGAAAGTACAACTAAAAGATGCCATATGCTTTGCTTTCTAACACTTGAAAGGTGGACGTGATAAAGCTTATGAAATCATCAAGATTACACTAGAATCTTAACCTCTATTAATTTGAGGCGCAAGTTGTAGCTTCTTCAAGCACAAGCATCGACAAATACTGTGATATTACCCAAAAAATTGTCGCTAACCATGCAACAAAAGATTTTTTCTAAGATATCAAATATATTGACACTCAATTTAAAAAATGACCTCTATAATTTCTTTGTTTCTCATGCCCCTTGAAAGAAAATGCCTCAAAAGGGTACATACTACAGCTCACCTTTGAAACCTAAGAATGACTCCCCTCATCTAAACTTGAGGCGTAAGTCGTAGTTTCTTCAAGCACAAGCATTGATAAATATTATAATACCACACGAAAATAATGTCGCATGCTACAGAAGAATATTTAATATCCAAGTTATTAATGCTCAATTTTAAAAAAAATTGACAACCTTAACAAGTTCTTTGTTTTCCATGCCCCTTAAAAGAAAATACCTCAAAAGGGTGCATAAATTGCTCTGACCTTTAAACCTAAGAAAGATTCCAACTCCCCTTTATCTCAACCTCATTTAATTTGTGAACCAAATCGTAGTTACTGCAGGCCCAAAGCTTTGACAACTATTGTTGATATGACCCAAAAAAAAATTGTCACTAACCAAGCTACAAAAGATATTTTCAAAACAAACAATGTTGATGCTAGATTTTAGAAAATGACAACTTTGTTTTTATGGCCCTTAAAAGAAAATGCCTCAAAAGGGTGCATACTTCTACTCTGACCTTTAAAGCCTAAGAAAGATTCCATCCCCTCAGATACCCAGAATGAGTGAATAATTCATCGAGGCATGCCCTCGTGTAGAGGACAAAAGCTTTAACTAATACAATAAGTGCGACTATTTTATACAATTCAACAAGTTCAAAATACTATCAAGCTGGGATGTTTGAGACCCAAAAACAAAGGCCTAAATGTTTTTATTATAGTCTCATCGCCATGACCTTGCTAATTTTCGCAACAGTGACAGGAAGTCCCCATCTCCACAACCGTGATCTGGATATTAGGATGAGGACATGAAATAACAAGTTACCTCTATGAAGGGGAACGGTAGTTAGGTAACAAAAGATGGCACCGAATGCTTGGATACGCATGGTGAAGTTTTTGTTTATGGGCGTGTAAGGATTCCTCCACTTTCTTCCCCTATATTTTTTCTTTACTCGCGGAAGACTTTGAGAGTGTGAGAGAGCTAGAGCCAAAGACGTCTTTTTTTCGACGAAAGCAGAAAGGAAATGCCAGTTATTTAGGCTTTTGCAATAACGGCTTTAGAATCAAAGCAACCAGTGCATTATGGTGAGGCAATGGCAACCCAATTTTGACCCCGAGGAAGCTTCCATTAAGACAGCGGGAGTAGGGCTTTTCTAATGCTCGGATTCTTGTGTCCGATACGTCCAGACAGAATGGAGGAGTGTTCCCAGCTACTTCTGAGAGTGGTCAAGAGCTTCTGACGGAGAAAAAACGGACGCCTCGGGGGCTCTCGCTGTGAACGCATACCTCGAACGCACGAAAGTGTTGCCCGAGACGGACAACAATCAATTGGCGTCCCGTGGCAACTCTAAAATGCGAGATCATCTACAAGGCGTGCACCGCCATGGATGACCCACCACTCAGCGCATCCGACCCGGCGCCAAGGTCAAGCTGACACGTTTCAGCTCGAATGTCGGACTGAAAGGACGACTGGAACAGCGTCCCACGCAAAAGACAAATGAATTAAGGAAGGGGACGCACGAACCAGCAGCAAGTGTTCAACACAAAACATGCAATTCAAAAAGATTAATTATTCTCTCTGACGTCATCAAACCTTCTCGAGATGCCACGTTAAAAAAACAAAGAGAGAGAGAGAGACAAGGGGGGGTAAAGTTCGAACAACCGGTCAAAGAAAAAGAGAGTCCAATCGAGTATTATACACAATCGAACCACCAAATCTCGCTATGCATCGTGCAAAATAATGAATAATAAAACGTCCGTAAAAAGGATGCCCAATTAATTAATTAATGGAAGAGCCAAAGCCAAAACAAGCGAGAACTTCCGTAAAAGGAAAGAAACCACGGTCCCAAATGCGGAAAACGAGCCGAGAACATCTCGACAGAAACCAAAAGGAGGAATTTAAAAACATCCTCGGACTTGCTACTTGAGAGGGAGAGGGAGAGGGAGAGGGAGAGGGAGCGTACCTGTCGCCGCTGCAGAACACGTACTGCTTGCCGCGACTGGAGAAGACGAGGAGGGCGACCTCGACGTCGCAGAGGATGGAGAGCTCCCGCGCCTTCTTGATCAGCCCGCTCCGCCGCTTCGAGAAGGTAACCTGCCGGCTGCTGTTGTCCTCGATTCGCTTCATCGCCACCTTCCTCCTCCCCATTTCTCACACGACCGAATCCCAACGCGAGAGAGAGAGTGTGTGTGTGTGTGTGTGGGTAAATGTAAGGAGGGGAAAGAGAAATCGAATTGCAGTCACTCCCTCTCCTCTCCTCCCTTTCTTTGCCCTAGCTTTGGCGCCGACTCGAGAGCCAGCGAGAGACGATAGAGAAAGACGAAACGCTCGCAATCTGTCTCTCTGTAATCCCCAAAATAAAATGAGAGGAAATATCAAAAGACGCGACCGTTTCTGCTCCCTCCCGTAACCCCCCCACCCCCCCACGCATTCATAATTTTTGTGCATCTTCGATTTAATCCGATAAAAAAGGACGGTCGGAGAGGGACCCACCCGTCCAAATTCGTGTCGGTCCGTAAAACGACCCGGGACACGTGTCTGGCCCCGCATGTGTCTTGCCAGGGCCTTTAAAATCGCTAATTGCTCGTCCCTGGCATTTCACCTTTGTACTAAGGCACGCCCCCACCCAATGTTTCGAGAGTCAAATATTGCCTTTAACGTGTACGTATACATACGTAGATACACACCTACCTGTTTGACGTGCGATTCGGTCCTTTGAAGTCGGCCGGCCGATTCTCCTATCAAGGACTCGACCAACCCTCGCGGACAGAGCGTCAAGGCATCTAGCAATTTTTATGACCCGAATCGACCCTTCGATGTTTCAATCAGTAAGCGAAAAGGGGGGACGGATGAGCTTGGGTGTCCTGTCCTATTAGTACCTAAGCGACGAGGGCTTTTGTATAAGCAGACTTATCGCTCGCTAGTTGGGATAACAGCCGCCTTGCGAGATCGGACTTGTCTAGGTCGATTGTATCAAATCATCCATGTACAAGCCTACGGGAGCTTTTGCATCTTGGGTGGCAGTCAGGGTCGTTTGCTTCCTTTAATTGGATTGACTTGCCTAGGCCGAGGGGTTTCGACGAGGTTTTTTCGTTTGGATTGACCAAGGCCTTTTAGCCAAAATTTAGAATGTTCTCAAATCAGAATATCCTGTCAAAAGCTTTCTCTCTTTCTTTTGGGCAAAGTGAAAGAAGAGGCTACGCCAATCGTTTGCCATATTCGACCCCGATCTTTGGATGAGTACCTCTTTTTTTTTTTATAATGAAATCTTGTCTTTTGTAGATTTAAATCTTGAAGCGATCGACCTACTAATTTTTATTTTTATTTTTGGGGGGTCGAGAAATCGACCTACTATTTACTGTGTGGAAAATGATCTTAGACAGATTTGCATTTTTTGTGTGACAAAGACCTTTGAAGACAATTCATCGTCAACGTTCAGGCTCTCTTTTGTTTCGCTAAAAACGAATAATTATATAAAAAAATTTCTCTTAAAATGATCTTGTGTCGATTAAAATAATTAGTCAATGAATCATACTTTTTCATTATCGACAATAATTTATATGCAAACATTTTCTTGGACGATATTTTTTCATGCGATACAAGCGAATATTTTTAGGAATTTTCTTTCAAATCATTCATTTTTTGCGAAACAAACGGAATCTTAGGTTAAAGATAATTTACTTCAAGAATATTTATGAGACATTTATTTTGCACTCATCGTTACAGTATGTCTACATCTTCATCGCCGGTTAGTCGAGAGTTGGTGATAGTGGAGGCATCGATTAATGCCGCAAATATTTTTCTTTTTTTGCCCCCAAAACATTTATTATCTGAATAAGTCAACCAATACCTCCGCCTCTGGCCAAAGGGGTAAAAACAAAAAAGGGTAATACTAACAAAAATTCCGTAATAAATATATCTCAAACTAATTTTCACATTACCAAAATTCCAAAACTAATACACCCATGCCAATATGTCATATTTATGCCAAACCAATATTTGTATCGCAAAATATCTCCGATATACGCGAAGGTCTTGTGCTTGGAATATGGATTTAGTTGAATGCTGGAAGTCGATCCAACTTTAAGGCTGCGTTTGGTCGTCCCGATTTCTAATGAGGATAGGATAGGATAGGATAATAAGTCCAAATATTTTTTCATATGCTATATACTGTTTGGTGAACTGCGGATATAATGTCGGATAAGTAGAGGCAAGGCGCAGTTGAAATTGACTCTGTTTTGCTGTAATATCAGAATGCTTTAGGAATTATTCAGAGATGAGTTCTGATGAGTGAGTTTTTGTTGAGCAGAGGCTTGTGCCATCTAAATTCGGGCACAACATCGATCGAGCAGACCCAGTAAAATCGGAGATCTTGATTTGGAGTCGAATCCTTTGAAAATGATATGCTGGCCTTGCTTGTTGTATTGTCAAGTGAGTAAACAAGTGATGAACAATGAAATTATTCAATCCTTTTTTACAAATTGAAGATGCACTCATGCAGATCGTCCAAGAGAACTTCTTTGAAATTCGATGATCAACATCGAGCTCTTCATAATATGTCAAGATCCCTTTCGAATGTTGGAAAGGTTCAAGCGATTAAAGAATGAGGGATGTGATCTCATATCACACCAGACCATCGATTAAAGAACGAGGTCGTGAAGATACCTAGCTTTGCCGCCGGACACCCCGGCCTAGTGCCGCCAGAGAGGTGGCCACACTTGATAATCACCGCCGCCGGAGAGGCGGCCCGGCACGGAGGAGATGTGGCCCAGCGCCAAGGAGAGGCGATGGTTGTAAAAAAAAACTTTGTTCTCCTCGTACTCGTTCTTTTGAGAAATCCTATCTAGGTCTATCCCACCCCCTCCCCTAGGATATTTTTATCCTGACTATATCCCATTTTATTCTATCCTAGACATCTGCCAAACACGGGATAGGATAAAACATATCATATTCTGATTTTTATTCTGACAACCAAACGCAGCTTAAGATTTGTTGTGAAGCGAAACCTAGTTTAAGGTAAACATGCCATGGATGTGAGGGTGGCATGAATGTACGTATTTGAGATTTTCGATAGTATTAACTCAAATGAAACATTATTAAATTACCCAACATAAAGATCTGGCCTATTTTCATTTAAGCGTGATGTAAGAACGTCCCATGTGCCTTATAATATTGCGATAATCACACAAATGGTCCCTAAATTTTGATCAAATGTGTAATGTGATGCCTAAAATTTTAATTTGACCAATATGGTCCCTGAATTTTTGGAATATGTTCAATTTAGTTCCTGAAATATATGAAGATGTCCAATGTAGTCCTTCCATTAATTCAAATTTAGGGACAACATTAGACATTTTCATATAGTTCAGGGACTTAGTTAAACACGTTTCAAAAGTTCGGGGACCACTTTGAATAAATTGAATGTTCAGCAATTACATTGCACATTGGGCTAAAGTTCAGGGACCACATTAGTCAAATTAAAAGTGCAGGGATCACATTACACATTGGGTCAAAGTTTAGGGATCATTTATATCATTTTCCCAATAATACTATATCCCAAGGAAGTAACCAGAAGGTCATGTAAAAAGTGTCCTTTGGGAAGAATGAAAGCCCAGGGCGAACCTGTGGCAAACACATGACGCGTCGGAAGTCCTAAAGGCATTCTCGATCGTTGGCCACGTTTTCATCAAAGCATCTTTACTTTGTACGCTCACGTGAAGAGGCTAGAGCCTAGAGGGCCATTCGCTAAATGACAATCAAGAAATATAAAAAGGGTCAAAATAATCGGAGTCGCAATTTGGAGCAAAACCCTCGCAGCAAAATTAGGGAGGGAGGGAGAGACGACGTTGGCCCAAAAAAGAATAACCAAAGTAAAAACACCAAAACGGGCCCATGGTCGGAAACACATGGCAGTTGGGCATTGGAATTTTGGGCCTTAGAAAGAATTCTATTCTTGTCGGTAAGACAACGGCCGAGTTCGAGTTCTCAGCGATGATAAACTCCTTATATAGCGAAAGATGCACCACCACCTATATAATGAACCTCGATCCATGACGAAACCTCGCATTATGGAACAAAACGAATTCATAAGAGGGGCGACAATAAATTCGTGAACACACACACAGAATCACACTAGGGATTTAATTATTTCCCAGTACCATAATTGCATAACTTTATCGTCGCATAATGTTCTTTTTCATCGGACGTCAGAAGACACAAATCGAGGACGCTTATATATATATATATATATATATATAAGCAAAATGAGCTTCCGCTGTCATGGCAACCATCCCGGCATGTAACTACTTGAACTTGGACCAGCTGTGACTACGGATGCAGAAGGATCTGGTGGGTATCTGCAGCCACAGAATTCAAACTTTAATTAGGGGCAAAGTGAAACTTTGATATCCATTCTACATAAACTCAAGAAGTTGAGGGTATTGCTGTGAACTCAAACACCACATGATGTGCGTGCAGAGGTCATAAGGAGAAGATTAACATTGAGGGGTATCAGAGAGAGAAAGAGAGAGAGGCTTACCCAATTTGCAAGGTGGGTTCACAGTCTAAGGGATGAAAGAAGGCATCACCATGTCCATGATGTGGTGGAGCCAAGTGCCGACCGCCATAAACCATTTCGTCCGCAGCGCCCGGGTTCATTTGCAGTGCAGTTGCTTGGTACCCTTCCATTAGCTGCACAAACAGAATGCATCAGCTCATGATCACCGACGCATACACCGACACTTATGTTCTTCCTTTTAACCACATTTAAATTAGCGCGTTGCTTTTAGCTACTGCTGAGCTGTCCTCAAGATGAATCTCGTGCAAACATTGTAAATGTGACAGGTCTTGCGATGTTATAGATATTGCATTTAACGATGACGAGAACAAAAACCTAATTTCTAATCAAAAGGATTATGGCCATGTAGAGTTTTTTGACTACTAAGTGAGTTATGCTAAACTATTCTTAGCATGTCTATCATTCTGTCTAATCAGGTTGGTGTAATCGTTCTCACCCGCTGCTTCAAAGTCCGATTCGCTTCGTTCAAGTGCTGCTCCTGCACATGTACGAGGCTCCAATTGTAACTATCGGAAGGCTAGAGTAGACAAAGAAGAGCCAATTTTATCATACCTTGCGTTGAAGATCAGTGAGCTGATCCAGCATATACTGTGTCTGTTAAAACCAAAGGACAAAGTCACTTAGAAAGTGTATTCATCCACAACTTTTATTGTAGCAGTAAACTGCATAATAGATAGGCCATCAAGCCTTGTTATCGTCTATCCACATAATAGCAAACTCCGACAAATGCCTCAAGATCGAAGCACGCACACATCCTTGGACAAGCGTTTAAGAGATAGAGTATCCACTTGAAAAGCCGCAAGTTATTTCTATTAATTGCTGGTTTTTATTTGGAGATGGCTAAACTCTTTGCAACAAAAACGCACACTCCTCTTAATCTAGAACCTATGAATAACTTGTAAAACACAAAGCGCTGGGTAGAAAGAATAAGAGAAACTGTTTAGTGCGTACACGGGTGCATCGAATCTGCTTCAAGGATGAATCGAGCTGCCTTTCCAGAGACTCCAGTTCTTTGCTGCTCAGAGGGCCTAATTCTTCCCCAAGAAGATTCCTAGCAGGCGGACAAAACAGAAAAGACAATGCAGAATCGATGGTTGGCAAATTCTAAGCGTGTTATTGAGTGTGTACATTACTGGTTTTGGAGAATGATTCGCTATAGTATACCTTTGCGTCCGCTGTAGGGCTTCATAGCGCGCTTTAAGTTTCAGATATTCCTGCTGACTGCTTAACTCCTAATTAATTGCATTTCAAGCAAAGAAACTTGGATTATAGATCGAAAGGCAATCAAACAAGCAAGCACAGCACCGAATTATCAGTCCCCACTAGTAAGACAGTACTTCATGCACAAGTTCGCTTGAATTGCAATAATAAATCCTGCACGCAGCAACAATTTCTTTCTAGTAATTCAGCATGCATTTCGCGTTCGTGAGGTTGATGCAATTTCATTCAGATTCACTTGCAAAATAAGTGCTATAAATCTCTCTCTCAGAAGACTAATTAGGAGTTGAATCAAACTTACCATCACTTGCATCACTAATATGGTAGTAGTTCAAACAAAGTCTTTATAGAGTACCAGAAATGAACAAGAATGCACAAAAAATGGGGCTAGCTTACTTACTACCGAGAGCTTAGCCAAATGAAAAAGAAAGAAGACTACCAACTTATAAGGCACTAATGAAAAAACCAAAAGGGACGCAGCAAAATTGATGTGTAAACCGTACTACATTCACCTATATCATTACTTCCTTTTCTCCTTCTTTTTCATTTTCAGGGAGGATTTTTCATGGATATACGTATTTCAGTTAGGTTGGAATGTCTCAGGAACTTAGGGATAACAAAAGGAAAAAGAAGCCGAGATGGAGCTTTTATAAAACCAGGGCTTCCGACACTAGTCAATCAGAAACCATATGTGGCATAACAGTCCAAAGCGCTAAATTTGCAGAGTTCCATCTTCAGATGCATAGCTAATTGCAGTGGTAAAAAGTTGACGAGGATGCTAAAAAGCTTAGCAAACTAGGAGGAATATGAAAAATTGCTGCACATGTACTAAATGGGGTTTACTAAAATTTGTTTGCTCTCGGTAATTAATGGAGCTCGCCGACTCGATTGAATAACCCTACTGGCTATTTGGTTTTGCAACCAGTAGTTTGTGGAACTAATCAAACTTGGTCGCATATACATAATGCCACATAATTTACTGAGAAAACAAATTTAGGTCTCGATACCCTAGAATTGCGGGAACGAGGACAACAATATTTCTACAGATGGGATCATGGTGGTCATTACCAGTTGTGCTTCACGGGTAGAGATGCTAGGCTCTGGTGCTCCATAGTTGCATTTCTGATACCTCTCCAAGGTTTTGAGCATGCTGCTTCTCATATGAAGATCAATGAGTCAGGAGCAGAAAGAGCAACTACTTCCTTGATTGACAAAAAGGTAAAAGAACTTTTATTGCCATCAAAAGCCTCCTATTGGAAATCAAGATGGCACGAAATCCTCCTCCTTCCGGAATGGAACAATAATATGAAAAATCTTGTACCTTGCGAGGCCATGTTTTCATGTGTGCTTACAAGAAGTTAACAATCTGTTGCCTGAAGACTTAGTCGATTGCTTCGCAGTGAGTACTTTATCGGGGTGTAAACTCATCAGTGCAAGAAAGGCGATCTATTTCAGCTATTGGGAAACTCTATGATAGCTTCCCTATCTTCAAGATATACGAGCAGGCGCATACTAGATCATGTGTTAAACCCCAGTACTATATGCATGCCTACCCCTGAATTAACTTGTACGAAACAACGATACCCCACCTAATGCGAGCATGTGGAGTGCAGTTCCAGTGTGAAAGTAGTGTGTACACAGTATATAAAAGCAGGCAAAATGCATGGTCTGTCAAGGGAAATACTGCAAGAGATAAGTTCATAGTAACATATGACTGGAGCGAGACAAGATCAAGAAGTCATTTCGTCTACCCTCTTCTTATTCATCTTCTCAGTTTGTCAGGTACAATTTTCCTTTCCCCAATTCTAGATTGAAAAGAACAATGAGAGGATTGTAAACTCACATTCAATTTACAGACCAAAATCTTATTACCCAAAGTGCTTGAGACTTTGGAGCTCTCAGTTTCAAATTCCAACAGCCACATACCCCAACCCCAACAAAAAACTTATAAGACAGAAAGAAAAGAAATCGACCTAAAAGATCGGCAACCTAAACTAAAGCTATAACATGAATACTTAGCCAAGAGTAGTTTATACTATAATTTAGCTAAACAACCGAAGAGGAACCGTATCATTTGTGCCAATTTATTTCCTAGGCAGATAGATTGATGCTCCTTTCACAAAATTGTTCTGCCAAGAGAAAGCAAAACCTCTTTTGGAATTTCATATCATCATTTCAAACGGCCAGGATAATAAACTTGCCATCGTCGCCAAGTTCTTACAACACGGACACGACACAAAATATTAATCATTTCTACAAACAAATACTTCTGTAAAATCGACGATATTCTTAGCTTATCAATACGTATATTCATCCTTGTTTCACTATCATATGATAGAAAAAATTTCAAAGAGATATTTTTATCCAACACGATTGTATCATACTGTACTGCCTTACTAAAAGTAGAACTCGGTCAATAAATTTGAAACGGAAATAATCAGGATTTTGCCCTTTGAGAACAAAAGTCCAACATGTATGATATGCAGCATGTGACTGTTTTATTTCTCATTTTTCAACAAGGTCTCGATCAGAACTTAGCTTGTCAAAATCAAATCCTTGTCAGGGTATAATGATCGTATCGTGCGCCATTTCTCCCATCTGAACTAGCGAAAGCTTCCGACCAAAAAAAAAAAACTAGCGAAAGCCATCTTTTCAAGGAGTAAAGGTACAAGATGTACATGATATGCCCCTGAAAATTGAGTGATTTGATTTGCCTTGACTAATTTGCAGGAGGAAAGTATAAAATCTCGAGGTTAATAGACGATACTCCATCGAGTGGTACCTCAAAAATGGTCCGGTTATCCATGGAATTGCAGAGGAACTGGAATTCTTTATTGTTTGAGAGAGAGAGAGAGAGAGAGAGAGAGAGAGAGAGAGAGAGAGGGAGAGGGAGGGAAATCTGAAGCCTGAAGAAAACCCTAGACCTCACGCCAACTTTGGGAAGATGAGAAAACCCTAGTAAAAAAAGTTCACTATACCTGATTCGCAGAAACAAAACATGAGTGAGAGAGAGAGAGAGAGAGAGAAGGGAAAATTTTCTGGGTAACCCAAGTTCTTCTCCTACAAATACAAGAATTCATGTTCCTTAATTTCCGTGTTTTACAGGCAAAAATGAACACCGACGATGTCTCGCATCGTCGGAAAATGAACACAACTCTCAAATTGAGAGCCCGGAAAGGGAGAGTGCCACTGGAGGGATTACGGGGGTCAAATGAAACTCAACATGAAAGGGAACCAAAGAGAAAACACCATTTCTCTTTTTAACAAGAAGACTAAAAGTGACAACACCATCAGTGAATTAGCCAATCGATGGGGCCAGTTGAAGAGAGAGAGAGGAAAAACTTGATCAGCATCTGGTTGCTCTGATCGGATCATGTTGACGCAGGAACGAACTCGAGGGACATGGAAGTTTCAGACATTGGAAACCAAAGGGGGTAAAACAGCACAGTAAATTGAAGAGGCCACGACTTTAGGTAGAGAGAGCAATTTCAAGAAAGAAAGAAAAAAAAAAAACAAGACTTGGAGACAAAGTAAAACGAAAAGAGGAGAGGATAAACACTGTGTCTGCGTATTTGCTTCTTTTCATGGTTTTCCAGTTGCAGATCTAACAATACAGCAACACCCAACCTGCCAAAAACGCCAAGACATTCACGAAAACGGCAAGGCTCGGGCCTGAGCACCAAGAAAGGTCAACTTCCACCTTCTCCAAAACCCACTTAATCCGAAGAACAGAAACCAAACACGACGGGGAAACAACCTTAGTATCTTCGATGGGTCAAGTGACGCCGGTTCGATTATAACACGATAAGAATAAAAGGGGCGAAGTTTTCTTTTGTTTTTTTGGTTTTGTTTTCTTTCCGGGTGGTTGTATACCTTGAGCTACTGCAGAACTCGTACAGCTTTCCTCTATGGGAGAAGACGATGAGAGCAACCTCGGCGTCGCAAAGCACGGAGAGCTCGTAGGCTTTCTTGAGGAGCCCATTCCTCCTCTTCGCGAACGTCACTTGCCTGTTGATCTTGTTCTCGATCCTCTTCAGCTCCACCCTCCCTCTCCCCATTCTCTCTCTCTCTCTCTCTCTCTAAACGCAGGAGAGAAAGAAGAACGAAAAAAGAAGCAACCCCACGATTGTTCTCTTGTTAAAAATGGAACCCTCTCTCGGTTTTCCAACCTCTCTCTGCCTCCTACCCACTTATATACACTCCCCAAACAAAAGTCTCTGACCAAATCAGATACTTTTCACCCGTATATAAAATTATTCACGCTTGATGATCCAAGATGTTGATAACAGATCAAGCACTCCATTTCTGAACGAAGAATTAATTCTTATGTTCGAACGTTTGGTTCACACTCGTAGTTAAGAAGAAATCCAACCCTTGACGACTCATTGAGCCAAATTTTCATTTTCATTTTCTCTCTGGGTGCAAGTTGGGGTATGCAAAAAGCTATACGTACAATGGCCGTACGTGCACCAGGGCTCTTGGTTCCTCTTAGGGTGGCTTTTCGATCGGACGGTGACGAAGACGGGAGGGATGAGTGAATGCGTGGACGGTTGTGATCTATCATCGGACCTGAGACGAAAAGCAAAAATGTGGAAAAACAAAAAAAACAAAAAAAGGAAGAAAGGAAGATGAATGGGGGGCTAGGTACAAAGCACGTGCCACGTGTCCAACGGAGAAGTGGGAAGAGACCCTCCTCTCGCTGAAGCCATTATTTTCGCGTTGCAGGAAAATCACGTGACAAGAACTCAAAGAAGATGAATCGAATCGTCGGGTCACGTGTTCCAATCGAAATAAAATAAGGACAAGAAAAGAAGAAGACGAACCAAAGTGCGGTTTCGATGGGAATAAGATTTTCGGCAATGTCCCGTGTGTTCCATGTCACCTTTTGTGGAGTCAAAGTGAATAGTACTTCCTATGAATACCTGCACGATGTGTAAGAACAATTTGATTTTGTACTAGATGCTAATAAGGGCGTGCATAGTAACCATTCTGATTTTCTAATTCTGTTTCTTAGAACAAAAAAGCATGAGAATCGTGTTTGGTAACGTAAATAATTCTGATTCTGATTCTATTCTTGAGAACAGTTTTGGAGCAAAAATAAGAACAAAAAAATATAGTTCTGGAAAAAAGAACCACTTTTGAGAATCAGTCTCGTATCTTTTACTTTTCCCTTTCAATTCTCTCATCACTTTTTCGTGGATCTAAGATAGAGCGAGGTCTTATTTTCAAAGAAAAATATGTAAGATAATAAAAAATATAAAAAATTCGAAATAAAATTGGAAGAAAATCTAAAAAATCAGAAAAATTTCAGAAAATCCCTAAAAATAGAAGAATCTTAGATTATGCTAGTTTGATATTATTTTCATAAATTTTGGCCTAGATTTCATAGATTTTATTCTTGTTTAGGAAAATCATAAACACCTTTGAAATTAAACTCGAACCACGTTTATTTAAGCCCTTAGGGCTAGTTTTATGATGCGATTTATTAATGCCATGATTCCTTGATTGTTCATTCGATTTCATTCGTCGTAATTTGCCTAGGTTCAGGTACTTTAAACTTAGTCTAGTTTTGGAAAATTTGAAAAAAGACAAAAATAACCTGCATGAACACTTAGCATTGGCTTACCAATTAAAAATTTGCATGAAACACGTATAGAAAACACTCAACTTCTGTGCCGAAAAGGCGCCGGTGGAAACACCGACGTAACCTAGTCTCCGAACCCTAGATTTTTCTGATTGCGTAGAATCGAACGGCTTCTCTTGACCGCTCGATAAGGTTTTCGGTCTACCTTCGTCAAAGATTGGTGGCGACTCCATTTGCATGTACACATACACATGCCACTGATCACACTAAGATCGAATTCGATATTCCCTCGTTGCCATTTGGTATAAGCCTGGGAGAACCTGGGCTAATCTGAAATCACATAATAATCTAACATGATCTCTCCTTTTTTAAGCTTAAAATGACTCGTTATGACACGTCAATTAGATGGAATAGCACGAAAAATGTAATATGCAATATGCAATATGCAATATGTTATATAAGAGAATTAATATGAATTAATCTTTAATTAATTCTAAATGTATGATGAAATTTCACAAAGTAACTATGTAATTATGTGACTTAAATGACAAAAATTGGGAAGAGAAATTATTTTCGGAAATAAAAATTTTATGCAGTTACCAAACGCATTTATGTTCCAAGAACAGAAATTTTGGGCAGTTACCAAACACGTTCTGATTCTCTAAAACTCATTCAAGGAACAGAATCAGAAAAAAGTTATTTTAATCAGAATCACTTTTTCGGATCAGAATGGTTGCCATGTAAGCCCTAAGTTGCTCTCTACAATTTTTCTTGCGCCGCCCACTTCCTCTTAGGGATCAGCATGGTCCGGGTTGATCCGGTTCCATTAGGAACCGAAGACCGAATCGTTGTTCCTACTTTTCAATTTCCATAACCAAGGACCGGACCGAAGGTCTCTGGAACGGAATCACCGGTCGGGTTCCAGGCGGTCCAATGAAATCAATAAAATGAAAATAAAAAGTAAAGGGAAATTAAATCTCGCGCTTTAACTTGTTTAATAAAAGGAAAAAACTCAAAAAAGGATAGATGAAGGCTCACTTTTTGTACGGGGCGAGAATTTTGTGCGGAAGATCCTCTTGGATCTGGAAGGCTTTCCTTCGGGATTCTACACGATTCATGCCCACGGTACTCCTCAACAGCCAATCTGCTCTTAGTTTTCTATAATGTTAGGCTTTTTTTTTTGTGTGGACAGAATTAAGTTGTGTATTTAAAAAATAAAAAAATAAAAAATTTGTTGGTCCGGATGGGCGGTCCATTGGTCCGGTTCCCCCCAAAATCGAAAACCGGACCCCCTGGACACGGATTCCACCTTGAGGAACCAAGGACTGGACCGGTGACCTCCAGAACCTGACCGGACCAAACCCGTCAGTCCGGGAGGTTCCCGGTCCGAACCGGACCAAATCCATCTTGCTCACTCCTACTTCCTCCACCGTGAAAGAACCACCCACTTCTTTTTTGAGCGAATCTCAATAGCTTCTCGGCACAGACGTGCAGCACATGCTCAATACCTGTATATATTAATGAAAAGCATGTATTTATTAGTGTCGTAGTGAAAAGGTTATTAGTTAGTTCATATGCCATTATTTAGTAATAAGTAGACCTTCTCTTTTATACTCGGGCGTACCGACGTGGTGCAACTCAAGAGCAAGATTTCACAAGGAAGTCTGGACAAGCAAGCAAGGACCTAGGACGGATTAGGGGAGCTTGTCGGTGAAAGACAGCACTCGGCCACGAGTCGGGCAGGGGCGGTCGGCCCCGGTAAAGGCCCAAAGTTTCACCGGCGGATCATGTGATGCATCCTTGCCAGTGATGAGTATTAGAATATACTATCCACCCCCATATAACGATATTGTGAATCACTTATAGGGAAAGTGAATCTATAGTGAAAGAGCTCTTTCGAACCTTAGCAAGTCCTAAAACTATTTTGTCGGAATTCCGGGACGTAAAACTTTGAGGGTATTTCCTACCTTACAGGGAAGAAAAATATTTATTTGGTAATTGGGGATGCATGGCGTGCGGGTATCGGCACGTTAAAATAAAAAAACGTATCCGTGGAGCCCGCCGTTCTTGTATATTAAACGGACAGGTCGCGGAGGCCCTGTAGGAGAGAAATCTTCCTTCTCTAGTGAGGCAAAAGATACTATCCACACCCACATAATGATATTGTGAATCACTTATAGGGGAAGTAAATCTATATTGAAAGAACTTTTTCAACGGTTTTCGTTCTTTTTAAAATTTATTTTATAGCTTAGACCAGTCATACGTGGATGATGTGCGGTATAAATTGACATGACGTGTAACACATACGCACTTAATTTCACGTCACCCCGTGGACTATAATCGAAATTTAGACAACAAAAAGTACAAATTAATGATTTCGAGCGGACATAGCAGCCAGCAGGTGTCGATCCGCGATAGTCTTTGTAATTCACCTTGTCGTATGAATGCTCTCTACGACGTCGACTTCCACACTAATGATGCCTTCACGTCGTTTGGGCGGCGACGAGGTCGATTTTCAATCGAAACGGCACGATTTGTTAAAGTCCGGGTGACGAAACCAAAACGTGATGACGTAAGCAAGAACGGGGACTGAATTTTACTTGCGTTTTGCGTTTTGTGTGTGTGTGTGTGTGTGGGGGGGGGGGGTTTCAATAATCTTACTCGCGTTCGGTCCTGAAATAATTGCACCGCGAGTGAACAAGCGTCAATCCCCGATTGGTAGACCTATCAAACGGATAAGTTGGGTCGAGTTCGAATCTGATCATAAGTGGTATTATCCAAATCGACCTATATAACTCTTTTATGCCTTATTTATTGCAATACATTCTCGATCCATACTCGATCTGACCCATATTACCAAAACACACTCATATTTAATACAATTTAGGAAAATTTGGTTCTTATTATTTTTTGAAAAATTATATTACTAAACATAAAACTTATATTACTAAACATTCTGCATATTTATTATAAATTTAAAATACATTCTATTTTTGCTTTTCATTTTTCTGTCTTTATTTTTTATTTTTACGAAATCCGGCGAGGGCCGCACTTGCCAAGCGTTGGCGCGGCCCTCGCCAGATTGGGGCGAGGGTCGCGGCCATCGCAGACCCATTAAATTGTTAAGTAATTCATTTATGAGCCACTTAAGCTTGTTTATAAAATCCAAAGCAACCCATTTATGACTCACATCCTTAAATATGGCTATGAGTTAAAATACGGGTTCTAGACCCATTTTTTCACGGCTAATGATTTGCTCTCCTCACTCAAGGAGCTGCGGGTCTTGCGGGCCCCAATAAGGGCGCACGCCCGAGAGAACGTAATCCGACGGCTCTTGCTCGCTGGATCGCCTTCTCAGCACATGAAAATTTTTCCGAGGTACGCTAATAATAAGAAAGAAAGAAAAAGAGAAAAAAAAAGAAAAAAAAAAGAAGCGATCCGTGATGAAAATACCGAGGAGGAGATTTCCATGGAGAACAACGACTAACGACGATGGGGGTGGGGACCGATTAGGGCAACATCGAATGCGCCGAGACAAAATCGACACATGGGTTCCCCTCGGAAAAAAAGCCGAGTCGCGGAGCAGTGGGGCGCGCGTGGGTTGTGGTCCAAAGCGCGACAGGGACTTGGCAATTGGGGGGATGTGGACGGGAGAATTATTGACCGGGGCATAAAAACTAATGTTGGATTCATGTCACTTTTGAAATTGTGTACTGCTGCTGATCGGAATTTTTTTTTAATCACAGAGGTAAGGTGCTGGGATTTAATGTCCGATAAAACTGATCCGGCGAAATGATCGACGGCGGTGGACAAGTACGTGAAATATGCATATGTGTGTACCCAATCGTTTTTTTCACTGGAGATTCGTATCATTGATCACTCCCCCGTGAATTAAGGGTGAGCTCGAGAAAGTTCTAAATGGCTAACTCGAGCTCCACGACTGCTTTTTTTCTTTTTTCTTTTTCTATGTTCGGTCAAATTATTCGGAAGCTCTTTGCGCTCAAACCTCGAGACTCGAGGTGAACGCGAAAAAAAAAAAAAACATATGAACTCCGACGGTTCCATTTAATCGGAGGTCTTTCGTGTCCGATAAAATTACTCCAGAGCTAGATACCGGGACGTTTCTGAAGCCGATAGTTGGAATCGGGCTTTGTAACCGCCGTCGTTCGAAGCTCGGATTCGACCCTTGATTTTTTAAAGCTCAGCTTTTTCGGATAGTTCAAATTCACCGCGCATCAAGACAAAAAAAAAAAAAAAAAAAACCCAAGATCGAAAATGGAGGACACGCAAAGATTATGGTGTGTGTGGGGTTATGGGGGGGGGGGGGGGGACCAGAAAGAGGGGGGGTGACGAGGATGGGAGGAGGAAAAGTGAGATGGTTTTAGCGCGCAGCATTCAATGGTTGACGATGAAGGTGTTTGGGGGAGTGGGGGCCCACCAGTAGCTGTAGTGGGTCAGAGGGAGTTGCCGTTTTAGGACAGGCAACGTCGGCATCGCCTGCAATAACACGCGGGCCAATTTCCATTTCGGGCAAACTCCTCTTTAAGGAAGTCTTTTCGTTCCTCGTAGAGAGAGAGAGAGAGAGTTTTTACTCTCGCCCCTGCTCAATGTCCATTTGTCCAATCACTAATGTACTTTCCCCACCGCCCCCTCATTTTCCTTTCCCATTGGTCCACCTTTGCCTGTGAGATTTTTCCTTTTTGCCTTTTCTTTTTTATTTTAAAATTTTGATTGTTTTTTTTTTTTTTTTGGGGATCGTTCATGCATCAGGCGATTCTCTTTATTCTCACGAAAATAAAATGATGTACGAGGTGATTTAATGATGCACTCTCCTGTCATATTGGGGTCATGCAATTATTCCGCATGAACAAACCACTTACCATCATATCCTTGCGGTCCGAGCGAAAGTTCCGGATCTCTGCGCGTGTTTCGTCGCCAGCTCGATCGAAAAAATCCGATCACAGCCGAATTCAACTTGCCGTCGGCAATAACAGAGGATACGGAAGCTGATTTATTCGCAGAAGCAGCTTTTCGTAACGTGATTTTGGGTTTCCTAAAGTCACTTTGTTTTGTAAAATACCTCTAGGGGAAAATAAGTACTCCTCGTAGTATTAGTCTGAAAACATCATTCGTCACAGAGAAGTTTGAGTTTACCTAATTATCCTAAGCTACGTTTGCTATGACACATTTACCTAATTTTTTTGGTGACACAAAAAGCTCCAAACTTGTACTTTTGTGACATATTTCCGCCAAACTCTTTCTTACGACACTAAAAATCCCAAACTTGTAGGCATGTGACGCATTTACCTGTAAATTTTCGGGTAAATGAGTGACGTGTACAAATTTGAGATTTTTTATGCTACAAAAAATAACTTACAGTAAATGTGTCACATAAGTATAAAGTTTGGAATTTCTGATGTCACAAAAAAAAAGATTGAAAGTAAATGTGCTACATGGGTGCAAATTTGAGATTTTTGGTGTCACAAAAAGAGTTCGGGATATATTGATGGTATAATTTAGGGTTTTTGACGGTTTTTTCCCAAATTTAAATTCGCAATTTGCAAGGAGACGTAAGAGATAACCCTAGTGATATCTCCATGAAGGGGGGCTTCCCTAGCTCTATTCCCTCTTCCCCATCAGAACACAAACAGGTGGTCAAAAAAACCAAACCCTAAATCATTTATGCAGAAACCTTATTCTCCGGAAATCATCCTCACCTCTTTCTTTAGCGTGTCCCCGCCCGCCCAAAGCAAACTGACGCGACAAGACAACCACCCTTTTTTTCCCGATCTCTCTACGTAATCCTCGTAATTACTCACGGATAAAAATGGCAACGCATGGATCTGCTGTAGGATTAAGGAGCAAAGAGATGTTGATTAGCCACTTCAGGACGAGCACCCGGCATCTCGAGCGCTTGGAAATTTCCACAGCCGGAGACGCGCAAGGCTTTTGCGGCTTTTGCTGGGTTCTCGTTTGAGGTTAGACAAATGGCGCTTAAGATAGCGCGAGAGGACTATGATTATGGCTAAATTAAGCATGCGAAGATGGATTGTCTGGTGCACGTGTTTCCATGTTGAAGGAAGTAATGTCTTTGCTGGTCGTATGGAGAAAGAGAATCTCGGGCTCGACATTTTGGGCTTGATCAATTTTGGGCCTCGCAGGCCCAAATAGAGGGCCCCTCTCTTCAATTAGGTTTCTGAGTTTAGGATTTTAAGATTTAGAGTTCGGCGTTTTGGCTAGCGAGGTGTATATAGAAATTATTCTAACTTCAGAGAAACTCGTGAATTTATTAGATCTTTTTAGGAGGACCCAATAACCATAGATCGAACCTATCCAATTTTTACAGTGCGATGGTTAGCTGTTCATGAACCAGCTGTACCTACCGTTTCTTTTTTAGCATCGATATCAGCAATGCAGTGCATCCAACTATAAATCGGGCCGATAGATTTGAAAAGACAGATTGCTTATCTTTTCTTTCATCTCGGGCGTAACACATTTGCGTTGTGGGGTGGGGGGGGTGTTAATCCAAACCCCTAAGGTAAAATACAAACAACCCCACCTCCCTTTTTACCGTTAGCAAGAACTTGTTTAACTTGCATATCATAAGAAATTCGAACAACTGCTTGCTGAGATCCCTAGACTGGGAAAAGCTTTAGCTGCTCTTGGGAGTAGTACCACATGGCCATTCACTTACCCAATGGGGGACACTTGGGTAATATTTTAAACTATTTTCGATGAGCAAATTTCGTTGGTGGTCATCAAATTTCAGCAGACTTGGTAACAAAATCCACTGAATTTCGATTTCGATTCCTCAATACACTCA
Source organism: Lenwebbia sp. NSW1173648 (assembly GCA_029784005.1). NCBI lineage: Eukaryota > Viridiplantae > Streptophyta > Magnoliopsida > Myrtales > Myrtaceae > Lenwebbia > Lenwebbia sp. NSW1173648. The sequence continues at coordinate 9,718,103 of JARCGZ010000011.1, forward strand.
TTTTCATCTCTTTAATATTAATGTACTCAAGCTGAAGTTAGACCAATTTTCAATCGAAACGACGTCGCGTCGGATAAATGACCCATTATTCTTGGATCCCAATCAATGCATATGATCCGAAGGTACAGTCAATGGGGTTACTGGAAGAATTCTTTGGAAAGCACAACAAAAGTTCACGGCATGTTATATCTTATGATTAGTTAGTTAGGTGGACGATTAAAAGGGGCTTCGAAAGAATGCAAAACTTAGCATTGGGATGAAAAAACATAATAATTTTTGGTAACTTTCACGTGAAGGTTCAAAAAGGGAAATGCTTAAAAAAGAAGGGACCGAACAGTAAATTGCGGAATTTCCTACATTGCAAATAGTGTCCCAGGTGGCGGGTCAAGTGGTTCTGTCATGCTTTAATCCATGTCTTTATGTACTTTTTATTTTTATTTTTGTTTTCTTGTTCATTGAAGTAATGGCACCAACCTAGCTAGGCCCGGGCCTCCTCTCCATAAATCAACCGACCCTACCACCATGTGGGAACTCAATTCTCTCATTTGCTTTAGCAAAGCCGGTGGGAACCACCGCGGAAAATGAGAAATCGAATTTCATTCCTAATCATGATCGAGCATTCTTTTTGGGCGCGCATGATAACACTTCTGCTTCAGAAATCAACTTCTGACCAGAAGTTGATTTTTTCTACTTCTCCTCAGAAGCAGAAATTGATTTTTCTACTTTTGCTCCAGAAGTTATTTCTGATCAGAAAAATTCGTTTGGTAACTGTTGAAAATTTCTACTTCTGAAACATTATTAACACGAAATCTTCTATGAAAAATTATTATCGACGGCCAAAAAATTTCTACTTCATTTTTGAACTTTTTAAATTTCTTTAAAAAATAATTTTTATTATTAAAAATATTATTTACTTTTTAAAAATAAAAATTTATTATTTATTTTTTACTCCGGCAGCCGGCGCGGTGGTCGATGGTTGGCGGCTGTCGCGGTCGGAGAAGGTCGGTGGTTGGCAGCGGTCGCGGCCGGCGACGATCGACAATGGGCGGTGGTTGGCGACAGTTGGCGGAGGTCGGCGGTGGTCGGCCGCGGCGGTTGCGGAGGTCGTGGGCGGCGATGGGCTGTGGTTGGCTACCGGGGGCGGTCGGCAGGTGGCGGCAGTGGGCAGCGGCCGGCGGAGGTGGGACAGGCGATGGTCGACGGTTGGCGGTGGTTGTGGGCGGCGGCCGGCGATGGTCGGCGGCAGCGAAGGTGGGTATGATCGAAAAGAGGATGAGGGTGTAATGAAAAGAGGGTGAGGCGAGAAGTACTTCTTGAGTTTTTTTTTTTTTTTTGTCAGAAAAAAACTTGCATTACTGATAAGCAGTTGGAGTACATAAGTTCTCAAAGTCTGAACATAAAATTAACCAAAGGGATTCGGGGGGTTTAGAAACCCAATTAAGAGGTAGAGAGCCGACCCTATGTGCCTTTGCTACCCAATCCGCGACCCTGTTAGCTTCTCTTCGACCAAAGGCCACCGTAACATTCTTTAAATGGGCCAGCAGACGCTTGTAGTCTTCCACAATAGGATGCACGGCCCATGGACACTCTTTGAAGCCTGATACGGACTCCACAACTGAAAGGTTATCAGTAAGTACTTCAGTTGGCAGATCAGTTCCAGAGAGTTCGCGTGTCTTCTTCAACCAAGACAGCGCTTCCCTCACGCCTAGGGTTTCAGCGACTAGGGCAGAAGAGGCGTGGATTGGAGAAGTTGTTTTTTTTAACTTCTGAAATTGGGGAAAAAATAACTTCAGAAGTGGAAATTTACTTCAGAAGTAAAAAATTTTACCAAACGGATTTCTGTTTCAGAAATTACATTACCAAACGGATTTCTGCTCCAGAAGCACTTCTGGAGCAGAAATCCACTTCCAGAAGTGTTATCATGCGCCCCCTTTGTTTCCGGTGCATAAACATCCACTCGGCACGACGGATAAATCTTAGATTCCGTTCAGTTCCAATTGCTCTCAACAGGACGGAGATCGGCGTTCTTGGTATGTCTCGTGTTGTCGCAAATAAGTGACTTTTTTCGAAGTTTTCCGACAACGGGGGAACGTAGCGGGTTTGGGTTTTTTTTTTACATGCGGCTTCCAATAGGGGTGCGACATAGGATAGACGGGTACCCCCATGCTCTCGAGGCCTAGCCACCGGGATTAGAGTTCCCATCGATTAAACTTGTGAAAGTAGGGAAAATAGCCAAAAAATTCATAAACCTATTGCATGCAAACCTCGCCTTTAAGTCATAAACCGTTTTACGTTTTGCTAATTCAGTCCAAGCGGTCAATTTTGGCCGGAAATTGTTGATGTGGACGCCAACCGTTCTATGTGGCATGACCGGCGCCGACGTTGACAAAACTTAATAATATTTTCATATTATTTTGGATATTTTTTATTATTTGATCTTTTCTTTTGTTTTCCTTCTTTACTTTTTTTTCCCTTTTCTTTTTTCTTTTTTCCCTCCGCTGGCTTTAGGCTAGGGCTGCCCTCGCCAGCCCAGCCATGCCACGTAAGATGGCTGGCGTCCACGTAAGCGATTTTCAGTCGAAATTGATCGGATTGACCGAATTGGCAAAACGTAAAAAGGTTTATGACTCAATTGGTCAAATCAATAGACTTAGGAATGAATTGGGAACAATAAGGTTTAGAACTTTTTGAATAAGATTTCCGGTGAAAGTCTGTTTTCCGTTCACGAATATTCTTCTCCCAAATATTAAAGGGGCAGGAAAAGTGATACGCATGAATCTCTTGAGTGCCTGTCAAAGGCCCCTAGAGTAGAGTTAGATTGATTGCAAAGCTACGAGGATTACTTGGTCCCCCTCCCTCACCATCGTGTCGAAAAATGAATAAAGAAAAAAGTGATGTTTATCTTTATTTTTATTTTTTATATATAAATAATTTATCGTTTGTTAAACTCGTGGCAAAAGCACCCGCTAATTAACTATGGAAAAATCGAAACTGATCCTAGAATACCACCTTTCTTGGTTAAATGACATCGAATTTGACCTTCGTGCTCGGCTAACTCGTGACTGGTAAATAACTTTGTGTTTTCGTACATCGCACAAGACAAGACTACACTCACAGGGTTCCGGGGCAGTAGACCTTGTTTATCGGGCAGGCAAGCGTCGGTAGACCCGATCGCCGGCCGGGAGGGTCAGGCGGGGCCCACCCTAGTCGGTTCTGGCCACGGCCTTTGCCCGGGCCCGAATGGCTCGAGCCCACCCAACGAGTGGCCCATGGCTTAGTATTTGGCGTGTTGATTTTGCTATACATTAAAGTCACGCTACACTCAAGACTATGAGATTTGTAAACCTTGAGGATCGGAGGACCCCATCATGTCTGAAGCAAGAAGCATCTATAGACTCTCTTCGAGCAAATTAGGAAAATAAAAACTTAAACATGAGATAATGCGAAACGCCATGAAGAGATCATCGTCTCTTCAGAGCGTTTCTAGATTATAAGCTTGATCGGAACCAAGACCTTCAAGCGATCGGAACCGTTCTCGGACATTGTAAATGTATCTTGCAGCCTTCAAGTCCACATCCTCATCGTTGCCATGACATGAACTCTGTCGCGCGTACCCACTACTTGTTCCGACAACGAGGTTGGCTTTCGCGACGGACCCAATCCGAACCGGCGGCGTCGACGAGAGGCCCGACATGCTCCTCCAAGCCGTCGAACAGTATTCGTTCGGGACGTCTCGGGCTGCGGGGGGGGCTCGGCTTCACCTTGATACCGCCGCCGTGAGCCTGCGGAAACCGATCGGCGAGTCGGGAGAGCGGCTTGACTAGCTTGTTGTTCAGGAAGCCTCTTCTCTTGTTGTTTGCTGTTTCCATTTTGCTGAGGGTATTGTAACTTGTAAGTGAAGGTGTTCGTTCCTCGCATATATATATATATACTTAAAAAAAAAGGTGGTTAATGATTGATTAGTAGGAGTGTGAAGGAAATCTAGAGGAAGGAAAAAGAATATTCTTCCTTTACATCGGTCGGCTATTGATCATTCCTCCATTGGGACACCGTCAACATTCGAGCCGATTAGAAGATAACGTTGAGAACTTCCGGCAAAAGTGAGGTCTAGGGGACATTTTGAGATTTGGCGATTATTACAGTGGTCTGAACCGAATGTTTGCCTTTTCCATCTTATCAAGAGAAATAGACCTAATCCGATTGCCGGAGCCCGGCGGTGGATATTATTTGATTGGGAAACCAGGATTCGAAGTACTTAAAAGAGAATGTGAAAGGCTCAGTTACAATGTTCATGATAGTAGGGGTGATCGGTTTCAAAATGGATGTGTTCCAAACTTAGAACCTATCCTATCAAGGTCGTGTCTTCATTTTTGGAACCGAGAACCGACTTTATTAACCTTGAAACCGGCTTGGAACTAAACCGAAAATATGTATATACTTCTTCTTGTAGTTTCTTTGTTATATATATAGTATGCATATGTCAAATATGAATACAATTCTTTTCTACTTGAAGATAATGTATTATGTTGGTGTGGTTCGTATTCCCTATCAATCAATGGGAAGGAACAAGGGTCACACTCCAAAGGGGGTCTCAAGAGAGCAACGCCCCCTGGATGCCATATGACTTTTATAGTTTGAACCCGTGAATAGCTATTATTATGTTTTTTTTTTCTTGTAATTGAGAGGTATAATATAGAGGTAGGAGGTGCTACTTGTACTAGAATCCTCTACTGGATGTAGTTCTACTTTAAGGGTGAACCAAGATAAACCTTGTGTTTCGATTTTTCTTTCTCGTCTTTAATTTCTGTTTTGTTGTGTTTGAGCGCTTTAATCCTAACATATCAAACATATTCAATTTTAACAAATATTTTTTCTTAAGAAAAAAAGTAAAAGTAGTCACTTAGAATTAGGGGTAAACTAGTTCAAAATCGGTGCAAATCCCTGTTCCAAGATTCTGGGTAGAACCGACCGATTCAGGGTATAAAATAGGGAATGAACTGGTCAAGGGCGGTTGCCAAATTGTGAAAGAACCGGATCAGTCCCCTTGTGAACCGGTCGAGTAAGGCCAGTTCGGGCTCTTTCCCAAATCGAACCGGCCCGATTACTCACCCCTAAAAATAATCTCAAGGATTTGAGGGTGCAGAACCTAAAGCGTGAGTATTTTTGGGTTGAAAAGTCCGAACTCTGTTTGGACAGACATCAGAACAAGGGTTGGCCCAAGGGCATTAATATCTCGAACCAAATAATCCCTTTTTTTGGTCAAATTGCCCTTTTGTGCTTGGATGTGTTAGCATCAGATTGTTTCATGCCTTTGCAACTGTTAAATCAGGAAATGGGGTTACGACGAATTTTAATGCTCTGACAATCGCATATAAATTTAGACGACATGGCCACATTTTTCTTTATCCTTGGACCTTGGAAGAAGCTTCTTCAGACCAGGTTTCGTCGGGTGGGTTGTAATCACGGACATTCACCTACATTCGTATTTACTCGAGTCTGCGTGCAAGCTATATCCACCGCTTATAATCTACGAATCGAGCCCATGATCGGAAGAAATTTTCTCCGGTCAAAATCGGAGGATAAAATAGGTTCAGACGCTGGACGGAAGGTTGTCGGCCATTGATGTAAGAGGTTTTTTTTTATGTGGGTGGGCTATAATTTATCATTTTTCGGGTTGGTCTAATAAGGTAGGATATAAAGATTCTTAATCAGTCTAATATGAGACTGGCTAGTGTGTGGAGAGTGAAGCCCGACCTGTGATGCACAAATAACCTTAAGAGCGGTTACTTAACGCGAGTCATGAGAGGCGGTCTCATGAGCCAGTGATACATAGGGAAATAGAAGAGAAGTACTTGAGTCTTGGATCGTTGTTATTCCACGTCAGGAACAATAGATTCAAAATCACGTGCGCAAATCCCTTTTCCTCCATTATTGTGTTCTACATTCTGGTTACGGTGGTCTTGGAGTGTCGTTTTCGTGACTCACAATTGAATCTGACTGAGTAACAGACAAAAGAGACAGGCCACAAAGCAAAAGGCGAAAGGCAACTTCCCTTCTTTCATTAACTACACCGAATGTCCCAAAAACTGTTCACACTTTGAAGCCTAAGCATTCATGTGCTTAGGGTCCAGGCCACCAGCGATCTGTACCACCGTGCTTTAGACAGTACCCCAGCCCATTAATGCCTAAGCTTGTTCTACAAGATCGTTTCACCTTTTCTGATGACGTTCGATCTCTCCGGGCTCTCGTCGCGATCGGTACACGGTGCCCTTATCTTAAGGGTGGCTTAGGAAAAGGCGCCTTCGTCGGGACTCAAGCCCACGATCATGCTTCTTGAGGAGCAGTTTGTATCGAATCTTTGAGCTAATTCCTTCGGATCGAGTACCTTCCCTTGTGTAGATGAAAATCGTCAAGAGCATGTTGTACTTCGTTTGTAGGTCGCCGAGGTGATCGCGGGGCATGACCGAAGAGCAATGTGCATGAACAAGCAATTCCCTTCTTGAGCTCGACCTACCTCAGTCTGCCCATGTCCGATCAATTATATACAGAACTAATCAAATTTCTTGTAAGTATGGGCGGGCTTCAATAAATATCCTCATGTTCGTCACTAGGGTTTAGAGGTGTCAAATGGGTGGAGTGGATCGGGTTGAATATGGTCCTACCCATATTGACCCGTCTAACCCGTTTTGACCCATATTTAATGACCCATACCCGACTAACCCGCAACCGACCCAACCCGTTTTGACCCATATTACCAAATCACATTAATATTCTAAGAAAATTTATATAGCTCATTTAACCTATTTTATGCTCTTCACATGTATATGTTATTAGATAAAAACTTCAAATCAAATAAAAAAAATTAAATAATAAAAAAATGATGTTACTAAAATACTTTCATGCAATAAAAAATTTAGCGAATTTTTTTAATTTTTTTTTAATTTTTTTTTCTGATTTTTTTAATTTTTTAAAATATTTTTATTCAAAAATATATTTTATTATTAAAAAGTATTTTTTATTTTATTTCATTTTTCTCCGGCGATCGGCGGCGGCGGAGACTGGCGGTGGACGGCGATCAACAGAATAAATATTTTTTAATTATATTTTTTTTTTCTAATTTCTTTCATTCACTTATAAAAATAGAAAATAATAATAATAATAACCAAATTGAACCTTTGAGGCCCTTGGCCCATTTGCAACTTGTGGGAGCTGCCCTCATGGGTCGAAAATGGATCCAATATGAGTCAAAAATGGGTTCCATGTGTGACCTATTTTTGACCCATTTAATTTCACTTCAACCTTTTGGATCCATTTTTAGTGGGTCCTCTAAAAGTTAATGACCCATATAAGATCCATTTTATACAAAATATGGGTCAAATATGGGTCTATGACCCATATTGACAGCTCTACTAGGGTTCACCTATCTTGTCCGAGTCCGCCCATTGATAAGGTCCAACAACTAACTAACTAGCTAGGCTTAGGTGATTGAGGTTAAGCACCCAAAAGGGACACGAGATTGACGTATGCGAAGAGAATCTATGGATACAAAAATCTCCGGCTTGTCAATTTTGATACTTAAAAGAGTCTGAATTTGGATCATCTGGTTTTACTCAGTTAGGTACGAAATTGCCAAAACTTTCCCAACTAACCCCACTTAATATGAATAGAAAACACATCTTCCGGGGCTCAAAGTACTTCGTGTTTGGCAACAGAAAAGTAAACGGTCTTTTGCTTTGATGCAGAGGAAAGCGGGTAAGTACCGTGCTTTAGGCGTTGACCTTCTGCACAAAAGTAGTATGTGTTTTTCTTCAAGTCAACCTTCTTTAATTTGAATTTTCATCAACGTAGAATTCGATCACTTACAGTTCAGTTTAGCCCTCCCTATTCCGCAATCCTCACCCCTGCAAAGTAAGCAAGCAGAAGGAATGAGTTGGGCTATGCGTCTCCTGTTTGACCATATTATCAGGAGGGCATCTTTGCGCCTCGGCCGCCACGTGCCGATCAAAATAAGTTCAGATGAATGCCGTACCAACGATCCGATCGGCTTATCACACCGTATTAGCAACGTAGCTGCTACGTTTTCTGCTTCGTTCCTTTCATCGTTCACGACAATTTCCGGGGAGAAAAATGGACTAGTAGACTAATTCCATTCCCCACTAAACCGCATATACCAGTAAGTTTGCAATCAAAAGTGCCTTACGGATACTTTTCAACTGATGTTTAACCAAGCACCTCAAAGAACATTCTCCAAATGCCACTTCCAGAAGGCAATGCGAGAAGGCACGTACTCAAAATTGTCCAGGGTCCTAGAACCAAAAGCAACTCAGTCCAAACACACAGGTATGTCCAATTTAGATACCTCGTACATACGAAAGCAGTAGAGAGTACACTGTCCAAGAGGATACTTTCAGATAACGATGGGCGCGAATAGAACCCCCGGATTATCAGGTTCGAATTGTACATGCAAGAACATTTAATGGACCTCGTAAAACTTCAAGGTCTGGGAACGGCACTACATTATTATATCTTCAAGAAACTCCACCGGATTATTCTAGTAAAAGGGGCAAATACTACTCCCAAGAGAACGAGGGAGTCTGGTGCGGTCCATTTGCGGAGAGTCCAGCGTGCTCAGATTGGAATATCCCATGGTAATGGAGTTCGCCATTGCCAGTGCTCTCAGAATCCAAACCAGGACTCGCAGGCTTGCCAGGTCCTAATCTATTGTAGCGCAAGTCGGTGGTCAATGATTGAGCAGAGGTGGATGGGACGAGCTGCATCATGCGGCTCAAACCCTTCTCGGAAGTCTCGGCTGGAGGTGATGACAGAAGAGAGAGAGCACGCTCGGAGGCGAAAACTCTGTTTAAGCCACTGGAAAAGGATCTAGCATTGTTACCATTACCACCAGTTCCGGTAGCGGAATTGGGGTCGAGGACAGGCTTACATATCGAAGCTCCGAGGAGTGCGGCACTGGTTCCTTGCAAGAAGGGAAATTGTATGTGCCCTTTGCAGTGAGATGAAATTGATCCGGGGAACGAGAAATTTCGGTCATTGAAGTTAACGAGCTGAGGCGTGCTGTAAGAAGTGGTGTCATCCTCTACTTTGACAACTCCAGGCCAAGAGCAGCTTGCCAAAGCACTAGCTGGAAACATCTGCGGACCACTGAAAGGTGAAAATCTGGCACCTGGAAAAGGAGTATAATACCGGCATGCGCGCGTGCATTAGTTTTAAAGTTTATAAAGCTGAGGAATGCGAAAGAAAGATGGACAAAGATCCCGTCTTTTATAATTGGGGTAAAAAGAGAAGTTGTGGACCATGGTTAAGGACTTTGAACCTTGGTGACTGGGGAGGAACCGGCCAGCAGTCAGGGACAAGGGGTCGGGCTGAGGCTTCCTCCGACGCCTGTTATGACCATCAAGACGTTTTCTGCAGCTTCGCTTCACATCATCGAACTCCGCTAATGAATGAAACCTGTCCAAAACAATTCAACACATAGGAGGTTCTTTTATTGTAGCGCACACTTCATATACTTGGCTATGGCTTTTAAGGGTAAGTCTGAGATAGCTCGACTAAAAGATACATGCACTGATTTGAAATAAAACAGGCACGATGCATAACAGAAGGCCCAAAAAAGGAAGTACCACAGGAAATGAATACTTTTCTAGGAGACATTTCTTTTACATATATAGCTGTTTCTGATGGCAAGTAGCTTTGTGCTCAGTAATCGTTGGCCACTGGAAGATAGTTTCAAGAAGTTGACTCAGAATGCGTGATGCATATTGATTTCCTAATTAAAAGCTTAATGGCCATTCAAACCATTTATACATCCTGAACAGGTCACCAGTTTGAGTTCAGTTCAAATGCGAAACAAAAGGCATGTTAATGTCTGATTTCTAGGTCAATCATGCCATTCCACTTAGAATACTAGATAGCAAAGCTAAAGGTGTAATACCAGGGCATGATGAGACACGTCGTATAATGAAGGAAACAAGAGCTATGCAGATGATTGAAAGAGTGACCAGCGCAAGTTGAATGAAGAAAATTTGCCATTTCACCAGCTAATGCTAAAAGAAAGGCAGTCAATTAGCTAACTAGGAATTGAGATCCTCACCTGCTGCACTGCTGGCAGAACCGTTGTTCCTGACCCCTAATGATAACCTTAGGGGTTTTCGAGTGTAGCTCACATACTTTGTGCCGGCGATGATAGTCTCTGCACTTACTAAGGTCCGAATCACATCCATCAACCAAGCAAGAAGCAACTTGGCTACCAAAACCAGGAGTTCGAGCCCGCTTTAACGATCCATTTGATGATGAATCCATCAAAGAAGCTGCAGGATTGTACCGCCTCTGCCGAGATTTCTCCTCCAAACTCCTTGACTCCTGAGCTTCAAATCCACAAGGCAATCCTCCCCTCCCTCTGTTAGGTAGCTCCAAGCAGCACTGACCCTAAAACTTAATTAATCCGGTAAAATCCTTCCTCGGCTTCAGTTTAATCCCAACTCCAAGGAGCTGTGAGGTTATAGCCCATAAATTTCCTTCTCTGTTCCTACTTTTTTCTTCCCCTTACTAGAGCTCTGTCTCATCCTATCATCCATGGATTATGAAGTGTTTCAGCCCAAGTAACCAGACCAAAAGTTACAAGTCTACTTAGCAGTGAACATTTACCTCCGTATTATGCTCACATAAGAAAGAAGGATATGGCAACAGAGTTAAACTGTTCCTCTCATATCAGTAAGTAAGATGTTAAAATTTGCTTTTCACACATCAGATGTGTACTACGACATTTGCTACTCATAAACAATCACGTGTACATCGTACATAACTTTTTCTGCCAGATGCAGGCAAAACTGTTGAACATGTGGAGTCTAAAGATTCAACACTGTCTTTACCAGATGCATCCGTGCTCAAGAAATTTCAGACCGAAGAAAAAGTTTCAGAAGCAGATGGTGGGTCTACTCAAGAATCTACACCTCCCACTTCCTAGAACATAAAATCTAGATTCTTACAAACATGATTATTTAAGAAACACACAATGGGTGCATCTTACGCGTGGACAGTTTTCTAATCATGTCAAAATTACTGGCTCCAGGAAAAGGTTAACTTTACAAAAATTCACAATGATTATCAGCACACTAAGTCCAATATCGACAATAACTGCGTGCATTCTCTTCAAAAGACTAAAATTTAACTCAAGCATAGAGAGGAGGACTACATGCTCAATTGTGCACTGACATGTCGAATTGCAGTACTGACCCAGCTAAAAAAAAAATCGCAGGACAGCTATGCAGCAAAAGAAAGGTGGAATCGTGGGCACCTGAGGAATCCCCAGAATCAACGTCCCGAGAACTGCAAAGACATAATCTTGGTCACTTGCAACCTGTCTAACTGCAGGAAAAACTTCAAAAGTCAGAGAGACAGCGAGCTGAGGACAAATTAAGCAGTAAATACGTTCAAAACAGTGAAAGAAGAAGGTGACCTTCATTTCACAGCCATGAGTGTTTCCAAACCCAACAACGGTTTGCAGTATGAGGCACCAGAGAGAGAGAGAGAGAGAGTGGTTTCTAGTGTGGAAATTATTGAGAGGCTCAACAGGGAAATGGATAATGTGTCCCAAATTGGGTGAGACAGAGTGCGCGCGCGCGCGTCAGCCTCAGAGAGAGAGAGAGAGAGAGAGAGGAAATCGGAGTGATAGGGATCAAGAAACAAGAGAAGGCCGCGAGCCTCCTCTTCCTTTTTGAGCTGGTAGCCTCACCTCACAAGCATGGAAGAAAGAGAAAGTATTGAAAAACAATCCAAGGAGAGAGAGAGAGAGAGAGATGAAAAAATAATAATAACAAAGGACCCGAGAACGAGTGGCAGGGAAAGGAACAGGGTGTAGTTGCTTTCAACTTTTCAAGTTTTGTGTTCGAGAGGAAAGATTAAAGTACACGGAGCTGAGAGAGAGAGAGAGAGAGAGTATTAACAATGGAGTTCCTTTGTGTTGTTTCGCATTCCTCCATCTTCCTTCCTTCCTTCCTTCCTGGGCTCCATTGTGAGGGAGATAGAGTGGTCCCACCTCCTCCTCCTCCTCTTCTTCTCCTCTTCTTTTTTTCTTATATTTGAATTTCTTTCTTCTTAGTAAAACTTCTTTCATTTCCAAGAATTCCTTTCAGTCAACTTTATAAAGATGAAGTCCCACAGAAATCTAAATTTAGTTGAACCAAGTCTTGATGAATCGGAAAGCAAAACCCATTTTAGGACTGAATTTCTTATTCCTCGTTGGAGATTTACTAGCAGTAGCAGCTATAGACCGTCGGGTTTTAGTAAGTGTTACTCTGGAGGGGAAGTGGTAAATATTTGACTCTAGGGCACGGCACCTAATGCACATATAACCTCTTTTGACCTTTCCTCATTTTTAACCATTGACGAAAATTCTCGAAGAATATATGCTCCATGTCATAAGGCCCCATTATTCTTCAGTTTTCGTTTCTAGCAAAATGTGCTTTAAACTTTTTGGAAAAATTCCAAATGAGAACTTGAAGTGCAATCATTTTTTGAAATAAGAGCATGAAGTCGATCTTGTTTCAAATAAATGTATAAAGTGCTCAAATCATCTTAAAAAAGAACCCGATCAAAGGGTATTTTCATCTTTTACATTTTTTTCCCTTTTTATATTTTCCCCAATTTTCTTTTCTTTTTTCTTTTTCCTTTCCCCTCGCCTGGCCATCGCCAGCTCAGGCTCGGGCGAGGGTGGCCCTCACCAAGGCCCGCGTCGGGCGAGGGTAGCCCTTGCCTGGGTGGCCGAGGGCGTCCCTCGCCCGATATGACATCTCACACACAGCAACAAAGCACGACATGAGGCAATCGAAAGAAATCAGAACCTTCTCAGAATTGGACCCGAGCATCTGCCTCAGAAGGGCCATGATTAGGGTTTTCTTGCCAAAGCCAGAGGGACCTTAGAAGAGCAAATGGGGACAATCCCGTTCCGATACCTTCGAGCATGCGATAACGCAGGAAACGAGATCGGGATAATTATAAGCACTGACGATCGTCCGAAGCTCTAGAATAGCAAGACTCGCCATGTTCGGGGCATTGGGTGAGGGGAGAGGAATAAGAAAAAAGAAAAGGAAAGGAAAGGAAAAGGGAAAACCATAAAAAAGAAAGATATCGAAAAAAATTTCAAAAAAGTAAAATGACGAAAATGTCCTTCGGCCAGACCCTTCCTTGAAAACAATAAGAGTGCTTTAGGTCCTCATTTGAAACAAGGTCCACTTGAGGTCCTTATTTGAGAAAATGAAGGCACTTCAGGTCTTTATTTGGAATTTTCCAATTTTTTTTTACCAAAATGAAAAGAAAAGAAAAGCATATTCTGGTTTTCCAAACTATAAGAACGGAAATCTTGGTATTAGTATAGATAACCTCATATATCCACTCGTATGCATTTCGAGAACATCTCCAAGATGTTCGGGAACTAATAAGAGTCCAATTTTTTTAAAAAAAATTACAAGAAGTTGAAAGTAAAAATAAGTCTGAGTAAGATATTTTTCAATTTCGCACGTTCCTAACTTTGAAGTGGACGTTTCTACTTGAAAAGGAAAGCAAAAAAAAGAAATGAACTTGACCCAAGAGAAGGAATATGTCGGTCGAAGTAGTTTTTACAATAAATACGCTGTTAATCTTTTGTATCAAACTAATCAAGCAGCGACGTACGATGTTTGTGTTTTTTTTTTTCTTTTGACAGTTATTTTGACAAGACCGTGAATAGTGAATACCAACGAAACCCACCTCACAAAAATACTTGCCCTTTTCCCAAAATGCCGTAGGACACCCCCATCTTAAATGAGACCGACCAACCCACGACCCCCTTCCTCCCATCAATTCCACTTCTTTGGTCAGACATGACCACCCTTTCAGTCCTGACGGGAGATGAATTGTGGTGCTCAAGATTCAAGACAAGGCCTGGCCGGTGGGGATCAAAAGTAGTTAAGGACGTATGGTGGAGGGGGCGTTGGAGGACATCCAAGTTTCAAGCTCCCTTAGGATTCGAGGAGGTGATGGAGTGGGTCTTGAATCAGACTGTCTGATAATATCAATACCCCTTCGCTTTTTTCGGAATGAAAAAATCTGTGCACAAGAACGCCACTTAAAAGCCAATTTACTGGGACCGTCGCGTTCGAAACTACATCTAATTTCTCTTCGGCCGGAAGAGAACATGACAACCCGAAAGCTTCCCCGCGGAGTAACAACCATCGGTTTTCTCTAGCCAACCGACGTTTTCTTCTTCACAAGTTCTTTATCGGTCGGAAAAACTAATCAAATCTCCAAGTGAAGCTCAAATGCATGTGCAATGGCTTAACTTTTCGTACCCGAGTTTAAAAAAAATAAAAATCAATCAAGCATGAGAGGACAAAAAAAAATTCCTTATCAATCATCTCTCCAACCTTTTGGATAGGGTCACGCCAAAAAGGGACAAAAGAAAGAGGAACTGCAGAATGTAATCTCCAGGCACACAGGCCAAAGAAGTGGCAATTGCATGGCCACTACGAGCAGCATAATGGAGATGTGTCGTGGAGTTATGCATCATCTTTCGCCTTTTTTTGCTCCCCTTCCAATCCACCACAAAAGTTTGATTTGGGGGGGGGGCACGAAACGTTCATTGTCAACTTTCATCACAAGAGCACGAGCAACCAAAAAATCATTTCGAGAAACGTAACCATCATTTCCCATCTTAAGCAAAAAGGGTTGCCTTCTAACTTGGCCGTTTCCCAAACTTAGTCGCTTTGGATTTGTCTCCTCCTCCTCTGGTTTTTAATACTCGTGGGTGGGGGCGGCTTCGAGATTCGTCGTGGTAAGGATGGAGCCATAAATTTCCAAACCCCACGAGAGAGAAACAACACACGACACTGAACTAGCAAGTCTAACTAGTTGAACAAGGACCCGACGAATTCTTCTTCTTTTTTCTTTCTTTCTTTCGGAAGTACGGTTAAGCTCTGTAGGTGTCGAAACGCACGAACGGAGGAGGATCCGAGCGTTTCGAACTCCTGTGAATTCTGGAAAGGGAAATGCAGCCACCTAAACTTTAGATTAAAATAAGCCAAGGCAGCAATTATTGCTTATCTTGGAGTATATCATCATGGGGGGATGCAAATTGCATTAGCCAACAAAAAATGGAAACTTGGGTAATGGTCCAGCGAGGCATTAGCTTTTGCAGACTCGTAGGTACTGCTGCTTTTGATCTATCTCAGTAGACTAGGCTTTTATTAATTAGAGCGATTAGGTAAGGTAAGGTAAAGGAGTAGGAAGACAGAGGGGGGTGTCGAGCATTCGAGCACCAATTCAGTCCCCTCCAACCAAAACGCAATTGGATGTCACTTCACCTTTTACGTCTTCACTGGAGAATTAGTTAGTTCATCGTTGGGAAATGGGCAGGCCACGTACCTTGATCTTGAAATCGTTCGATGGAAATAAGACTTTTCACAAAGTAGTGTGCGCGCTGCAAAATTCTGAACATTCTTCGTGAAAAATAATATCGCCTAGAGTTGCACGATACAACTTGTATCAAAACTAATGACCAATGGGTTCCGTCTTAAAGGCACTGTCTTTCCTCCATGCTAACTCCTTTTGCTGAAGTAGACGACTAGGTTGGTTGCCTTGGACAGTGGACAGGCAAACGTAAGGATTGAATGGAAAATCGTCCAAAAAATCCTAAATCTATTGCATTTTGGCTAATTGAATCATAAACTTTTCAATTTTGCCAATTGAATCCTAAATCTTTTGACGCTTCGTCAATTAAGTCTTCAACTTTTCAATTTTGCCAATTTAATCCTAAACCTTTTGACACTTTGTCAATAGAGTCTATCCGGCCAATTTTAACCGGAATTCGCTAACGTAGACGTCGGACATCCTACGTGGCACCGCCGGCACTGACATGGCAATCTGTATAATTTTTCAAAAAGATTCTGAGTTTTTTTTTAAATCTTTTTTTTCTGCCAAGCACGACGAGGGCCGACCGATCTGCGCCGACCCTCGACTGTGACTGGCGAGGGTCGATCGGCCACCCTCGCCGGACTTGATGAAAAAGAAAAGAAAAGTAAGAAACAATTTTTTCAAAATACTTATAAAACTTGTCCACCTCAACGCCGACCGTCCTATACCGGCTGTCCTATGTCGTACCACCGACTCCAAGTCAACGATTTCCTGTTAAAATTAGCCGGATTGCCAAATTTTTTTGGACTGAATTGACCAAAGTGCAATAGATTTATGACTATTTGGACAATTTTCCCAGTGATAAATTGCCATTCATTCCAATCGCCAAACATTAGGTAAATTTGCAATAACATTAGAGGTACTAAAGTTGATTCACTAAAATTGATCATTATTCCTTGAGTGCCTAAGAGCGATTAGTAATTCCGGTAATCACTTCCAATTTGTGCCATTACTTTATAAATCAATTTAATATATCGATCTCACTGCTCTTAGCATTGTTGTTTTAGTAACACATTGACAAAGTTTTCAAACCTTAAAACTGTTTCACTTCGTGAGGCATAAGGTCGACCTCACCATCCTGTCTACATTCTTCGAGATGGTGTCCTGGAGCTACTACTTGGTCTCTTTGCCCGACAAATTCCTGTCTTTGCTTTCTGTTACCTCTTTGCTATTCAGAAATATGAGAGGAAAACCACGTTTTTTTTTTTATCGGTCTGTCGTTAGAGGGGTACCTGGTTCTGGGGGCACTATTTGACGTGCCATAAGCAATGACCAAACTATAGTTGAACCACAACTACACTCATGTACCTAATTTATCGGTCTTTCATAATTTTGTAGCGAAATAACTCATAAATCAATCATGTTATGTTCCGACACTACTAAAATAGTTAAGTGACCCATTCCAACAAAGCAGCATGAGCAGGCTCATGCTTATATGGAAGTTTTGAAATTTGAAACAACTTCCCGTCAGATCTATCTTTACTTGTATTGGCACAGTCCATTTTGGGACAAAACTCCAAATTTGGGTGTTGTCAATCTAATTTACATCATACTGGTAGAGTTCGTTTCCTAGACGTGTAAATCCAAATCTTGGCGTTGCCGCCTACCCGTCGAAGCTTTCACGCAAATAATTCACACTTTTTTGTCTGGCCGTAAAAGAATTAATAGGAAAAATGGCACAAATAGTCTTTGAACTTTGGCTCAATGTGTTATATATTCCCTGAACTTTTAATTTGTTCAATGTGGTCCTTAAACTTTAGTCCAATGGTATAATGTGGTTCCTGAGCTTTTAACTTGTTCAATGTAGTCTTTGAACCATATGAAAATGTTCATTGTTATCCATGATCTTAAATTAATGAAATTAAAATATTTAATATAGTTCAGAAACTACATTAAACATGTGCCAAAAGTCCTGAAACCACATTAAACAAATCAAAAATTCAGAAACCACATTAAACATATGGTAAAGTTCAGGGACCATATTGAATAAATTTAAAATTCAGTGATCACATTGCACATTGAGATAAAATTTAAAAATCATACGTGACATTATCTCTAGTTAATATGGCCATGGGGAGGTTTCCTGGGTAGTGGGTACATCACCAAGCCGTGTCAAACAGACTCTTCCCAGTCCAATGCTCGGGAAAGTTACTTCGAAAGGTCTATGGGAACCGCAAAAGATAAGATGGGAAAATGGCTGGCTTAGTCATGGGAATCTCGGGTTCTAACCTAGATTAATTAAATAAGAACTCTACCAAAACACGAGGAGTTGAATAACCATTCTATATAAGAAAAAGAAAATTAGGCATTAGACCAAGCTGTAGTTGGGTCTGCTTTGTCAAGATCCTTGGAACTCTAAAAAGGGGTTTCTTTTTAAGTTGGCTACTTTCCAGAATTAAACCTCAAAGAATCCAAATTTGACTTACAAGAAAAACGTATGGAGTCGCCCACCAGAACATCCGCCAAAAAGCCTCAGACCAGAAATTCCCAGCATCCTACACAGAATCTTCAAACTTTACCTGCTATAAAAATTTCGAATGGTGCAGCTACACGAATGCTCTCGTGTATAATTTATCTAAACAGAAACCCAAAAAAGAAACCATCACGACATACTTTTTAATCAGGCCCATGTGCACGATAATGATTTCATGCCCAAGACTAAGGAGTGCTCATCTGATAATGCGTTTAAAAAGTTAACGGCAAAAGCAAAAGAATTCATAGTTTGCAAGTATGAACCTTTAGCATAATGAATTGATTTCACCGAGGAATAAAGTTTCAATGCATAACATAACGTCACGGTGACACCCAACTCGGGCAGCTTAAGCGCTTTAGAGGCACTTTGTGGCACGGATAAGAAGCGGCACAAAGAGACTGCAGATTTTTCCAGTACGAATCATTATTATTATCAACAGTTTTATCTGCTACCAACGAGTATGGACAAGCTTTAATCCCAAAAATGCAGTCCATAAACCAAGTCCTCTCATCTTCTAATGTACCTGAGACCCCAGCTTTTTGTCCCTCGTGTAGCAGTTCATGTATGTAAGAACACAGACAGAGAAGCTGAACATAAACTAAGGTTTGCTAAATTGCTATCATTGGAATGCACCTGTTTCAACTAACCATTTGTCAGTCCAACCGATTCAATTGCATTAACCTGAACCCCAGAGAAAAAAGGTTGCTAACTTAAGAGATGGCCCAATCATTATAGTAAGGGAAAGGAGCTTCCTGTACTAGAATTTTCTCACTCTTGATTCCTCACATCTCATATCTGACTTACACTTAACATAATACTCAAGAACCAACTTTAATTGAAAGCTGAACGACCAATGGCTCATTCTTCATTGTTTGGCGCTTTCAAACAATCGGTAACGCTCACACACAATGTTATTCTCCGGAAACACTGCTTGCTGTCGCACAATAGACAAATTGGGACCTCTTACATCCATAAATATGTTTAAAAAGAAGAAACAAACTTAGCGGTTTTCAGAGTGGAGTTGAATTCAGGCAACATTACACCCAGGAGAAAAGGTAAAGTTGGAGTTCAAATGCTACAACACCTAGTAAAAAAATTCATGGCGTCCCTAGTTCATTCACTTCACTTAATCCCATATAAAGGTCACATTCAGCTGTCTAATAGTCCCTTCAATCGCACTCACATTACTATAAAATAACTCAGAGAACACATGTTTTCTAACATTCTATTCCATAAAAGGTAAGTTCAGACCTGAGAAAGCATCAACTGGAGGGGGCTTTAACGGTCAAGTGATCCAATCATAAAATTAGATCACTCGCCGTTACAAGATATTACAATCAATCTGCATCATCCATTTTTTAATCTGCTAATCAGGTTGCCCATTGTTCTTAGTCAAAGCTGCTTATGCTTCGCAAACAAATTTTCTATAAGGTAAATGAAAATGATTATGTAAATTATTTTTTAAGTGAAATGAAAAAGTTTACTAAGAACAAATATGAATTACATGAATAAGGTTTACTACTGGTTGCAAAAAAAAAAGGTTTACTATTGAATTCTTTATTTGTTGAAATTGTTTTGTAAAAATGAGATAATTTACCATGATCAAATAAAATTTACTGTAAACAACTAATTTTTACTGACAAATAGACTCGTTGTACTCTTCATTGAAAGTTATACCACAAAATAGATGTAGTACCTGAATACACTTTACTACACAGAAAAATTTATTTTCCTTTCGAAAGATAATGATCACTGAAATTTAGATCTACTTTACTTTTGGTTAGTTTAGCACAAATAAACTTTTGACCGGTTACCCGAAACAATTGAACTTACGTTACCGTGAGTTCACCAGACCAAGCCCCATATTTAGAAATCTTGTTTAATTGTACTCCGATTCCCAAGACAAATCAAGCTTAGATGTGACCTGGTTTTAATAGTGGGCAAAGGTGCAAATTGACCCACCCTAGATGAATTCCAGCCACACGAGGGCAGATCATCCCGTAGGCTAGGGACAGTGAGTTCACCATGCAGAGGATTTATAGAGGCAAATTAGCCCAAACATCGACTGTATCCAGAATCCACATTCCAGATACCTAACACACTATAAGACCTTTAGCTTTAGTGCAGTGGAAAACCCATTAGATACCATGCATATCCAAAATTATGGGCCAAACCAGTAGAAACAGGTCTGAGCTTTTGCATATGTGAATAGACATATGTTAAGACAGGATATTCTGCAGTATAAAGCATTCTGAACTTCCAAGTAGTGCCATAGAACCCCTGCACATAGTCTAGATTCTAGACTTGATTAAACAAAATATTAGCAGAGGCTAAGATTAGATGTTCATTGTGTTCAATTGCCTGACCTTTGGTCCCAGCATTCTGGGAGGGAACTGAAACAACGTACATGTTTACTCTCTCCGAAGTTTGTTATTTATGACGTAATAGGAAGGAAAATGCGTCGCATATCCATGACGCGAGGTGAAACATTGATTAATCACGTAAGCCTTATTTTCACAGATCAGGGAAAAGATGGTGAGAAGATATAAGGAAGTACCTGAGAAAAAGAAAAGTACGCACTAACAGTAAGCATAACTCTTACACTAACCGATGTATGCAGTATGCTCCTGTGTATCAAGATAGAAGATGAAACAGACCCGGCACAAGTTATATACCGTTTGTTTATTGGGAAAATAGGAGCAACTGTGAACGAAAAAGGTTTCGCCTTGTCCATGGCGACGGCACGCGAGATTTCACTGCTATGTTACTGCCGCTTTCAGCATCATGTGTAGAATGCAATCTCATTTTATTCATCGACTTCAACTTAGAAAATGTTGGTTTCAGTGCAGATCCCGTTTACAGAGCCTCTATCAAGCTGACCAATGTTGATATGTTAGAATGTATATCTCGAACGAAAGTACCTCGTCTTATGATTGCGATGATACTTTCCTCTTACTAAAGGACATTCATCCAGGAAAAAGACGCAAACAAATTGTAAACCAGGAGAATGCGACCTCTTCAAATACTCTGCCAAGATTCGAAGCTCGTTTGGGAGATCAGAATCTCCGAGAAACTCTCCCAAAAGACATCAGGTTAATCACTGAATTAGGTTTGAAAAACAGACGGACAAGGCCAAGTGATTTCAGTTCCAGGAATAGGGCCTCAGACCTCGAATTCACGCGACATCAATAGTTAAGTCAAAAGGTAGGAATGCGAAGATTATAGCCAGAGAATTCCAACTCAAGCAGGAGCAACAACTGAGGAACGTCTATACCTGGTCGACGAATTGCGATTCCCCTCATGCTTCCAACTCCACGAGAGAGAGAGAGAGAGCGGCGACAAGCGGAGCACCGACAGAGAAATCAGCTTTCTTTTCCATCTGAGAACGAATCGATCGATCGGTTACCAGTTTACAGAACCAAGTTACGCCGCATTCTGATCAGGAATCTGCAGAAACGACGAGAGATCGAGGAAGAACCTGGAGCAACAAGGCGATCTCCTAGAGGGAAAAAAGGCTCCAAATTGGAAGGTGAAACGATACTCGGAAAGGACCGTGTTTGGCGTTTCTGTTTCTGAGTGCGTAAAACCGAAAAAGGCAACTGAGATGGCAAGAAAAAGGCGGGAAAGTTTCACGATGCTGTTCGCTGCTGTACTGGACCTGCAAAATAGTTTCTCTTGCGGAGGTAATTTCTTTATGTCTTAAATCCTGAATATGCTAGCTTGAATTACGTGGAAAAATGAATAAACTGTTTCTCCCGCCCATAAAAAAACATTTAGGTATAAGTTATTGTCAGTGATAAACATAATTTTATTGATTAATTATTCTTAGCGATACAGATGAACATTTTTTAAGAAACAAACGAATTTGATACCGTGGTTGGATATGTTTCTACGACAAAGAACTCTGGGTTCCACGCATGATAGATCGCGGATATGTTCAATTGCTTGTACTTGTAGTACTGTAAATACATTAAAAGCACGGGCATAGGCATAGTGGCAGAAAAGCGGGGTCATAGATAATCCAAAGACTAAGGACAGTTTTATTTTTTACTTTCCTCTTTTTCGTCCAACTTCCAACTGGACAGAAACCTATAACCAGAAATATACACGCCAAAAATGACCTAAGTAACCAATTTAGCAACCATAGATCTCTAAAAAAATTCGGTTCCCAGTCCATCTTTCGATTAATTTAGTGTGGGGACAACCTATTTAGTCGTACAGCTTCTGGCCACTCATGCGACTTAGAAGGCCGCTCAACGAGGCAATTGTGTGACCGCAGGAGGAATTCTTCATTTTCGATCCCGAGAAATGTTATGATTCCTGGGTACTTGACCGCACTTGCCGAAGAACCGAATTTGTTAAGCTGTGCTTTCTTGTGAGAAAGGAAGCAGTTATTCCTGGGATCCTCCTTCCAAATATACCATAACTTGGAGTCTTGTTGGCGCTCACGTCTTCAGGAACTTGGTTTCCATTTGAAACCTCGGGGGTTCTCGAGGCAACTTCTGAATCTCCTAGACTCTCCTAAAAAGCACAACGATCGGCAATATTGAGTCTCAACCAAGCAAAAAGTGAAAAATAAAAATCATGATGGAAAAGTGATGGTAAAGTTCACCATGATGCCAGATGCAGAGACAGCACCCTGTAGGGGCCGGAAAACCTGGAAAAAAAGATTCAAATCAGAGAAATAACATCTTGGAGATTGAGATGTGTCATGAAGGCGCATCTTAAAATCTAGGCACTGACATCTAAAGAACTTGCAACATCATTAACCTCTCTCCTCTACCACAACTAGAATCCACAGACCACCGTAAACGAAGCAGCCATCACGATAACGAAATTTCATCGGAACATAGAGATTTTCAAAGATCCAACAAAATGTAGACCAGTGTAAAGATATTCATTGCTTGATCACTGAATTATCTACTATTAGCTACTGCTAATGGAAAGTTAACCAACCGGGCGAGATCCATTGGAATTAGATGGTGGTGAAGGCAATGAATTGATCTGCCATTGCACAAGTGAGATCCAATCAGAAAAGGCAGGGGCGAAAACAGAAAGCACATATGCAAGCTGCGCGATAATGTCTTACAGTGGAAGCAGGGGCTGGCTCAAGAGCAGCTCTAGTTGAAGTGGTCAGTGAAGCCTACAAATTTAGAGAAAACAAGCTGATTAAGCTAGTAACAGCTAGACAGAGACAACCAAGCTTAAGCAGATGATTTTAGGATGTCAAAAGTAGTCTGTATTCTAGGCTCATCCTAATAGGATTCTCGGGGAACGCTCTAAACAAAAAATATCATTCCACCCACAATATACCAAAAAGTAAACTAACTGCATTCCATCTGGCAGGTAAAATTGAAGCTATCAATGAAATTTGACAAGAATTGATTTTTTGTCCACTATAGTAACGTATTATAAGAGGACACAAGCAACCGATGAGAGATCTACAAGCTGAGTCGCACCACAGAATTAATTATAATGCATACAACCTCAGAAATGTCTACTTTTGGGAAAGAACTAAACAATAACTTACCGAAAATTGCCAAAGTGTGGAGAAAGGAAGGAGTTTAAGCACATACCTGACCACGCTCTGAACTTCTTCCATTACTCAAACTCGAGGCGAAGGCACACAACTCCAGTACTCCAACGTTCGTAGAGTCCTGTGCAGCAGATGATCCACCATAGGGATTACAATCTAACATCAGAAAAGTTGCACTGCAATAAAAAATCAAAGGACTAGCAACTGCAATTACCTGTTTGCCTTCAATTCTACCAATCTTTGATTCCTGAGACATGAGAGCACAAAGATTGAATGAGTCAGTCAAAAAAAAAACTGATTAAGCAAAAAAGAAAAAGAAAGAGCTCCCGTGAGATTATTCACCAGATTCTCTACTGCACTCCGAACACTTGTAACATTCGTATTAATTGCCTCCATTTCAGCACTTATATCGGATACCTGAACATTAAAAGTCATTACTGAACAATGCCATGTACTTCAGCAGGGAAGCGGAGTAGGAAGATTAATGTTGAGCAGGATGAGTGGTTACAAGAGTTGGATGAGCAGTTTAGTAGTCCCAAATACGGCTGTGATGAGTCAGTGAAGTTGGTTGTGTAATCTTGTACAAAAGCTAAGTGAAGTGGAATTCACCAACAAAAGAGATAATAATAGCAGCTTCTCTCGCTCTCTCTCACTCCCTCCCTCCCCCTCTCTCTCTCTCTCCCTCTCTCTTTGTCTAGCTTCTCTCGCTCTCTCTCTCACCCCCTCCCTCCCCCTCTCTCTCGCTCCCTCTCTCTTTGTCTCTACTTCTCTCCCTCCCTCTCTCTGTCCCTACCTCTCTCACTCCCTCTCTCTCTCTCACTCTCTCTCGCTCTCATTTTCTTCTGCCGATGAAGGCACGAGATTATGAGTTCCAAACTAAAACATTAAGGACCCAAAGCATTAAAAATGACACCACTAGCAGTCAAATCAAGTATTACATATACTGATTTGTGGAAAACAATATGAATATTGAGTAGAAGTTTCTTTCAGCAACCAAAGAGTACTGTGTTCCAGATCATCCTCAAGCTTAATGATTGTGCTTTTGGCCATCACCTAAGATTAGGCATACCGTATCCTTTGTAGCAGCAGAAAGCTGGGCAAACTCATCCAAATTGCAATCCAAGCGATCAATTCTTGAAGATAAATGGCGCTTGGTGGCCTGAATAAGATCAGGATCAGCAAAAATCAATTGCACTATTTCCAAACAACCATCATCTTCTAGAGGTGCAGGAGGAAAGTTACAATCAGAATATGTGAGAAAATGTCTACGTTATGAAGAACTATCTCATAAATTTAAGCAGTCCAATGATTCCCATTATCATTCTCCTTCAGACAGTCCAAAAGCACATATATTTTCCTATCACTACACCCACCTAACTGATATCTATAGTTAGAAAGAAAGCAGGAAATTTCTTTAAGACAAGCATCATTCATGCTAACCACTAACGACTAACCGAAAATCTATTGGTGCCTTTATTCTGCATTAAAACAACTGCCAGAAGCAAAATTCTCCAAAACACATGGTTCTAACCCTTTTCTCATGTAAGGTGCTCACATATTGTCCGCTCCTTACCAGATTCTCAATGACAGAAATCTTTCATTTCATGTATCGCGCATGAATAGCATATTGATTCATACATCACATATGAAACAGGCCAAATAAAATGTCATCAATCGATATTCAAATAACTTGATGGAAAGAGAATTTGCTCCAAATAGAAGAATTGTTTTTGAAAGCAATTTTTTAAGTGCTCCAAATGGAAGTACTTAAAAGTTCATTTGCTGTTCCTAATTCCAAACTGTGAAAATATGCACAACATGAACACAAACTGAAGCGGAGAGTTTGGTTTTATCAACAATCAACAATGCATAGCACTGAAAAAAAAGTTAAAACTATTTCGGCAGCCCACAGCTTTATGTGCACATGCAGCATGGCCTCCAAAAATTTTATAGGTACATGTAGCAAGGTTGAAGGACAGTATTAAGCTGTCAGGGAATGAGTATAATACCGAAATCGATGAATAAACATTCTCAAGCTGTTTAGCAATAGATGTGCAGGCATCTGATAAACTTCGCCTTGTAGCAAACATCAGATCAGGAAGTTTCCACCCCTGTAGAGCATTTTACAGTATGCATCAGCCTACAAGAGAAAAGGTCAAAAAATTGGCTGTTAAGTACTGAGAAAATGCAAAAGGCTAACCTTCCACCAAACATATCCATATCCCACCACAACAACAACTATTACAACACCGTATCTGCTGGCGCCTGCATAAAGTGGATACAAGTCAAAACCCCATAAAAGTTATAAAAGAAACAAGTCAATAAAAGCTGCTATTCATATATCGCCTGCTAAAAATAACATCACTTAGAACGCATACAAAAATAAAGTCCACACTTTCCTTAGTCTTTCCCTGATTTTTGTGACGGATCATGGGAAAGGAAAGGCATGAACAAGGACATGTGATACTATTAAGGTAAGTAGCTAAAGGCACTCTTTATAGAAAATACTAGCAATAGTCATTTCATAAGTATAATGCTGCAAGCAGTCTCTTGACCATTGAATATATACATATTTGCAGCTTAAAAAGATTTACTAGTCAGCAGAAGATACAATCTGGGTTATTTTTACGTGACAAATCTTATGCTATAGTAGTATCCATATCCACCAAACACGCAATAGAGAGTTGACATTGCACGTATAGATTGGCTATTGTGGCAAATCGATTGTCTAACACTAAAACCTGTTCCAGAAGCAGTTACAATTGTAACTGGCCTACTTGATGCCAATATCTGAAGTTCCTGCCTGAGGCTGTTAACCTGCCATATGCATACGATAAGCAAATTTTTGTCAACAAAAATCCAACTAGTGCTGAATTTTCAAGACCCTAAACCAATCAAACAGACAGGCAAAACAAAGTCCCACATACGCTTGGACATATTTAAATAATTTTAAGGGAAAAGACAAAAATAAGATCTAAATTCCTTAAAACTGTCTTATTTCCTTTTTCACAACCGTAACAAAATGCTTCCACTCATTTTCACACGTCTTTCAGCAAAAGAAGAGACAAAAATATGGCGACCTAATTAAATACAAAACGGATAGATATATATATACATTGGCCAAAGAGACAAATAGACAGCTTTAGGGTACCTCCACTTAATCAGAGTATAAGTTCACACAGTACCACTCAAAGATGGTCCCAATAATAACATTTACAGACATATTTTCATACAGCAATTATCTCTCAAGTACCTAAAACTGATATGTTTAGCGTCCAGTTGAACAGTAAGACATCGAATGTTCCCACTTTGCAAAATCACTTGATTACATTTATTAGAGCTAGCTTTTATATGACAGCGGTTTGGTGCAAATCCACGATGAAGCAAAACTTTAATATCCATGAAAGAGTCATGCTATCTAGCATTTTCTTTGCACCACCTCCTTCAACTAGTTGTGTTAAGACAGATCAGCAAACCCTTATATTTCTTTTTCCCAAAACAATTGCCATATGACATGAGAAAAAAAGCTCAGTATCAGGAAGGAAAACAGATAAATGAAGTCAATGCTCAAACAAAATCAAGGGCCACATGTAAACCTGAGCCATCAAGGTGTCATTTCGTGGCTTTTTCACAGATGATGTGGACTCATCTTTCCTGATTCCCTTCAGCACCTGTCACAATTAATCCACTGTAAGAAAAGCTATCAACACCATAACATCAAAATGAAAATGAAGCAAAAATTCAATTAAATCACATTTCTCACTATGGAAGATATATTATTTTTTCAAACACTGACTGCAAATAAGATGACCCGTAGCAGGCTTAAGAATCATACTTTACATGCTTTTGTTGTTCTGATTCATTATACCAGAAAATGACTCCAGAATGACTCTTACAACATCAACAATATATTTGTTACAAGGACTTCAGTCCGAAACCCTTTTCCCTCCATGTGCCATCATACTGGATCACGTAATCAGATAGATAAGGCATTCACCTCGTGACAGGGCAATAAGTATCACCATACTCATAAAATCACCCATGTCACCACCATCTTAACCTCTTAACAATCATTAATCCTAGGAATAACTCTAGAGAAACCACCTTTCATCCACCATTCAATTGATCTGACTCAACAAATATTAATTGTAGCCGCGTTTGCAAGCTGGAAAAGAAAAGCAAACTCCTGCAGATTATACAATCCTTATCCCTTGTATCGAAAGAATGGAAAGTACCAACAAGTTACACAAAGCCTCTGGGATGGTGAAGATGAGATTTCTGCAAGTATGGGCTCAATACTTTAGGTTCAAGGCTAAGATAATGAGATATTTAGGGGAACTAGAAAAGAAAGCAAACCATCTATTACATACAGCAAAACATCTATTACATACACTTGATGGTATATTGTTCATAAACAATTGAACTAGAAAAAAGAAGTAAGAAGACAGGAAAGAGACACTGAAATAGATACAGTTTCCAACCAATATGCATACCTTAAAAGCACCAGAGAAAACGTCTGAAACATTTGGCATGCGACCTTCTTTTGCAAGAACGGACCCAACAACACCTAGTTGACATAAGACGACTTTCGTCCGTCAGCAACACACTCCATTGAAACTTTCAATTGAAATATCACAACCTTAACCTAATGTATTTCCAGGAAATGGAAAGACCCATGAAAGATTAACGGTAAACATCAAACAACTAGCACCGTTAAAAATCCACAGCATAAGTCCAACAAAAATTGTTTGAACCGCATACAATAGGAGCAAGAAAACATTAGAATTTCCTCAAGGCAAGAGGAATTAAAAATAAAAGAAACATTATATACTGTAACCACATATTCTGCATCAGTTGATATACAAACACTCGAGGAAGCTGATATAGTAAGAAACTCATGCCTTGTGTAGCTGAGTTTTTGTCCTCTTCTTTCCTTGGGGGCCAAAAATTCCTAGTAACTAGTCTGGTTCCTGTAGCTTCCAACTCAAGATTAACTAGATATTCTTCTGTGTTCACTAATCACTTAAACATCACGAACCTCATTTAATGCGCAGAATTTGAGTTCTTTACCAAACAAACAGAAGTCATGCTAATATAATATTTATTGAATTTAGCATTATATCCACTCTTGGACGACAAATGATGAAGTGAGATAAACTCTCAAACTGTCACTGCCATGGGCTCTTATCTTATCCATATACTCCAGGGAGCATTCTGCTCAGATAAATTATCAGGATCCCGAAAGGCATAGGTTTCTTCATGATAAGAGGGATTCCTTCGAACTATTTCCCCTTTCTAATAGTTTCTAATGAACAAGGGCATTGCGAGTAAGGTTAGAAATTCACCATGTCCCTGAATGCATTACCTTAGGAGAACGATCTTCACCCATTATTGTTGTCAGCAAGTTAGACAGCTAAGTGACAAATCTGTACAAAGTGACACAAGCTACTTCAAGCATTGCTAAAGCCAAACTCAACACTTCTTGCCCCCAGCAATCCCTAGCTTCTATAACCATGGTCACCACATCTCATCAAACATGCTACCAACCAAGCCAAAGATAGGCCCCTAATTCCACAAGATCTCCGTGATCATATCCCTAAAATATCACCTCACCAGAACACCAAGGCCTTCTAAGGTGCATAACAAGAACCATGATTTCCCCCGCCAAACCGGCCCGTAAGTATTTCAATAGGAACTACTCGACCAGTCATGTAAAACGCATTTCACGATCATTCTCTCGCTAGACAGGACAAAACACCAAGCAACCGCATAGCACCAAACTCGAGTCGCCAAATTCCCAACTATCGCAGCACGAAATCGCGGGAATCCAGACCGATTGAGAGACAGCGGTTCGTGAACTAACCTGCCCCGACGAGAATAGCGAGCTTCCCGAGAGGGAGGGCCATCGCCGGCGATCAAATAGACAGAATCGCAGTCGAGTCGACTGGTGGAGGCGAGTGCACTGTCAGAGCACCAAGACGATCTTCGGAGAAGCAGAAAGCACGGGTCGGTGTCGAGAATCGCGGCGAGGGAGGGAGGGAGAGGGTCTATAGGTTCTTCGTTTGTTCTCGTCGCCCTCGCGGCTCGCTTCAGTGAGAGACTGGGAACTCCGAGCTAGCGTTCAGCTTCTTGCTTGGAGAAAGAGACGGCCCTATGCACGATTTCCCAGATGAATGACCCTCGATTACGCTTGATTTACGAACCCTGCCATCGCACGGAGTCGAATATGCCCGTTTGCGATTTTTATGGGCTGGGACGATACGTCGACGGTCGATACCAGCAAAAGGGCCATAGGTTCCACAAAATACACGTACCAACAAAACCGAATTTTTTTTCTATCGTTTCCTAAATAGGCATACATATGAATTGCGGTAACTCTGCACAGGCATTGAGATCTCAAGCCCGGATCCCTGGGCACGAGCATGAGCACTAATCTTGGGCCCAACGAAGCCGAGTCCAATAAATAGATGTCCGTGCCCAGCTCCTTGACACCCCAGACTTGGCCAACAAAGGACAGGCTCGGGTCCATCAAGGTGGCATCTCGGAACTTGAATTCCGGCCCTTATGATTGGGACTCCGCTCAGGATCGGGACCTAGGTGCCCAAGTTCCCGGCGCCTGCATCAAGGCTAGACTTGGGCCCTAGTATTGGTGCTCATGCCTGGAATGCCGAGCCCCAGTTCCATCGAGGCTAGGCCTAAAACCTCGACGCCCAAGCCAAAGACCCACAAAGGCCAAGCTCGAGATCCCAATGCCTGTGCCCAGACATGGTTGTTGAGGATTTGAGCTTGGGTATTGGGATCTTGAGCATAGGCACGGGTGTCTCAGGCTAAAGAGCCAAAGACCCTGGCATGGGAGTCGGGGTCAAGGGCACGACCTCGATGGACCTTAGCGTGGGCGCCAGGGGCCCGGGCTCAGGCTCCATGTTACCAGTCCTGACATCTCGGGCCCGACCTCCATCGACTTGGGTACAGCGATAGGGGTCCTGAGCAAGGGCGCAGGGGTCTCGGGCACAAGCACTCCTAGCCCATTCTTGATGGGCCCGGGTCAGGCACAGGAGTCCTGAGCACTATGGTCTGGGGCTTGGCTCAATGGACTCGAGCTTGCCCTTGATGGACCCTGATAGACCCAACCCTGACCTCTAGTCTCGATCCCTCTGCAAAGGCTTGAGCATGAGTGTTGGGGTTTCCGTGCTCAAATGCAAAGTTTTGTGGTGCAAGATCCGATATCTAATCATATTTTCTTAACTTTAAGCATTGGTTTTCCATTGATTAGGAAATCTTTTTTTGTTGACTCATTTTCCTAAGTGATACAAACGTCGAAAAATGATAAAAATGATTTCCTGGAAAACGAATGATTCGAGAAATATTTTCCTGAAAATAACCTCTTGTATCGCTTACAAATATGTACTAACGGATAATACATTCATCGTATGCTAAAATATTTAGATATAAATTGTTGTCGATAATGAAAATATTTTTCGTTAACTAATTATTTCACGCGATTACTTTTGAATTTATTTTTTTCAGAATCAATTAGGGGTCGTAACATGTGTTGATCAAAATTCGAAACTAATCCACGTGGGAATTAGCGCACACCTATGCATGGGTCTGGTGGCCCTCGATAGTATTGGGCCCACATTTTGACCCGTGAGGATGGTCCAGCCCGATCTTAGTTCACATAAGATCTTTCTACAAAGTCAAAAGCACCGTGTGTCTCTTCTATGGAAAGTCGACCTCGTCAGATGTCTATCCTCTTTTACCATTCTTAATTAGGCCTTGGATTGATATAGGCATGGCCACGGGCCGGTTTGGGCTCGGAACTGGCCCGGGTCAAACCCGTAACCGGCCAGTTGACCGGGCCGGCAGTTCCAAACCAGAACCGGCCCATGCCATACGTGCCCGGTTACGGTTCCTCCCACGACTGAACCGGAAAATCTGGGCAAAAAAAATAATTCAAAATTAAAAAAAGGAAATTTTATTATAAATTCATTATTTCATAATTTCATAATTTATTATTTTCTTTTATTTCATAATTCATTATTTGAAATTTTGATTACAATTTTATTACAAATTCATTACAATCTAATTTTTAAATTAAAAAACCGTAACTGGAGCAGGAATCGAAACCGGCAATTCCATTTTCGGTTTTGAACCGGAACCGGGCCCGAAACCGTCGGTTCAAAAGCGGAACCGGAACCGCCCTCGCCGGTTCATGAACCAGAACCGGCGGTTCCGAATCGTGGCCATGCCTAGATTGATAGCAACGAATGAGCCTTTAAAGTCAGGTTGGGGGCAGCCCTGACTTAACCGATGGTCCTAGAATTTTTCAACTCGGCGAACTGAAACATTTTAGTAGGAGAGGGAAGCGAAAGCGCTCGTTGAACGATGCGCCTAAACTTACTCGTGATTTGAAAGTAAAAGTCGTTTCGTTGAGGGAAAAAAAATCCGAATAGGCAGTTATCCTCCTCGAGGGTGCCATTAATCCAAATGGGCACTTTTAGAGTTGCTGCTGCGGCTAGGAATTTTGACGGGGAGACCCTGCATTGTGTTGGACGACGACTAGTATTCGCGGGTTCGGTTTCGCAAGCGGGAAGGGAAAGGCCCTTTCGCTGGCGACTCGTCGAGTGGAACGGGTAGGGGTGGGGATCATCGGTTCGTCTCGAGAGCAATTCTCCTTCTCTGGTTCAGGCTATTAACGCGTCTGCCGGCATCTAGAAGCCGGTCTCTCTGCGGACGTCCGGGCCAGCTTTTCTCGTCGCCGTTCACACGGTCCCTTTCCCGGACGAGGCGCGAGTCGAATGTGGCTGTTCACGAGACGGCTAAATGAGCACTGTGAATAGCTCTCAAGTCCCTCTTTTCGTTCTTCTGTTTTGCCGAAGGGGTTCCTCTTGTGGTTGTTACTCAAGATAATGAATCAGATCTATTACTTATCAAATGGAGCTAATATAAAAGTAACCTGGTGGGTCAGCGTAACAGAGGGCTAATCAGGAGTAATTCATGTTGTAAATAACCAGATGGGAGCCAATATAAAACAAATCTGCTGGGTACATTATCTTGTTTAGACAGTACGTAGTTCGAAACGAGGTGCGTGATCGATTAACCTTTTTTCAGATATACAATATGTATAGTAACTACTGTTTCGATGTCTCAGGATGCGAAAATGTAGTGGAGACAACCGCGTTCGCGGCCTAATCTAAAGGGAGGTGCTATAAATCTGCAATTGGCTCAAGATGTGCTGGAAGTTCTCCGTGGACTTCTCGATCAGATGGGAATGAATTCCTTCGTACGTCGTCACCACCATGCCTTCGTCTTTGGTCAGCCGCTGGACTTGCTTCTTCACGTTGCAGCCTCGGTACGTGCAACGGTAGTAGCTCCTGCATGCGCGCCGCTCACGAATGTTAAGACAGAAGATAAACAGATGATAAGCTACGCCTTAATACACATGCATGCAAATGGCAAAGGTCTTGCTTCTCCATTGGAAAGGTCCTGGGCTCATGATCATATCTGAGATTATTCTAGAAGGTGAGATTAGGAAACTTTGTGTCAATATGATCGTGAAGCCTGTTCAAACTTTTGGGTCAGTCGTAGAAGGTTCTCATGGACTATAAGAGAGGAAGCCAAGCCAATATTCAAACCAATCTTAATGCTGCAGAAGTCGAAATCTGATGTGCATACTGGTTTTATCTATAGAGGAATTTTTATTCTGGCTAGGCTGACTATGAGGATGTGAAATATCCAACTTTATCTATTGCCTTTCTTTGGAGTCAAGCCAGAAAGAATTAATTATACCATGACCGTATGCTCCACGACTCACCGGACCTTCCGATTAGTGAAGCCACGAGGGTCATCGCGACTCATCCTTTCGGACATTATTCCCGGAACTTATGTTGCACGACATCGCTTAGACACGAAGGGTTTCTACACTGTAAATTGTCGGTTTCATGTTTGCTTCAACTAATGTAATGATATCAAACTCGATATAGGTGTTTTCTGTACACTTCAGTTCCAATTCAATGATATGAAAAGGGTTCTGGTTCCAAATTAAGCATTCGAAATTACATAAAATTGAAATCATATCAAGAATCACAGCGACGGTGTCTGGCAACACGTGAAGAAAACCCTTTGATTTTCGTTTTCTAACGGGACAAATATGCCAAATTTAGCTCCTACATATGCTTCCTTTCCTGTGAAGATGGAATAGACAGCTACCAAACAACTCTATTCTCTCCACCTCTCCCTCTTCTATTTCGATCCTGCGACTGTACTGAGCTACGATGAAACCTAAGGCACAAGTTATACAAAGTCTAAGTTTAAAAGTAACTCGCGATATCGATAGGGGTAAGAACGGATTACTTTTCTCGATTCCGCTGATCAGAGAGGGTAACCATATCGCATGACTCGGCTTCGAAAATTTTCTGACCAGCCCGTGTGCCGGATTAACCTAATCGAATTCTAGGGGTCCGATGGTTATGGTGATCGCGGGTAAATGCTAGTTTGTCCTCGCAATGGAAGTCTTAATCTAATCTTTCTTGTTCAACGTTTCCAGCATCTAGAAGAAGCCTGAACAAATACAATTCGATAACGATAAAGAGGATATTTTGTATGTTGACCTAGAGAAAGAGAGAGTGACAAGCAACAAGTTGTTCAGAATATATAGCACAGGCTTGTTTAAAGATTTGAACGTTTGCTTTCGGAAATGGTGCCGGTGCAGGAGATCGTCCGATTCGGTCCGTGTTAAAGATGTATTAACTCTATGTTTTCTCACGCTCTTCTGAAAGGATTTTGGTTAGCAGAAAAAACTTAGAAAATAATGACCTCAATCGACTAACTCACCGCGGGAATTTGTTGTTCTTCACGGCCTTTTGGCCATATTTCCTCCACCGGTAGCCGTCGTCGAGTATGTCCACTTGGCTTCTCGTCTGGAAAGCGTACTTCGGCTTCCTCACCTTCTTCCCTCCCTTCTTCTTGACCGCGTTTGAGGCGTTCTCGGCATCGTTCTCGTCTGCCGCCGGCGCTTCCGGCACGTGGGGGCGATCCGATGACGTCGAGTTCGACATGACCAGCCCCAGATAACCGCTTCGCTCGATGTCGTTATTGCCGTGGCCTTCGAATCCAGTGCTGTAAGCGCTCGAACCGGTCAGTTTGGGGTTCAACGAGAACAAGGACGGAGAGGAAGAAGACAGCGGCGGCGAAGACGGGCATGGAAGGAGTGAAGAAGAAGAGTAGCTCAAGTTCTCCATGAAAGAGAGAGAAGAAGAGAGAGGCCGGTCGCAATGCGCGTTCATGGAAGGAGGAGAAGAAGAAGGAAGAGGAAGTGAAATACGTCGGGGGGGAATTTATGTGGTTGGGAACGTGCAAAAGGAAAAAGCAAGGGGGGGTGGCTGCTATAATAGCGACGGCTAAACGTCTAATTAGCTTTTTCTTAACTTTATCCTACGTTAGAAGTCGTAAACGACACGTTAGGTGGCAACATATTGCTGAAGAATAAAGATGGGAGTACAAAGAAACTATATTATAACGAGAATATATCTTGAATATCTATGCTAAAAGAGGTTGTATGGAATTGTATATCTAGATGGGTAAATATAACTCAATTGCCTGTTCATTTTCAGAGGATTGCACCATATATATATATGTATGTACATATATATACATACATATACATACATATATATACATACACATATATATATATATACATACACATATATATATGACATCCATTCCAAATATCGTTAGCAAATAGTACATAAATTAATGTAACTTTCTCATTTTAGTACAGTAAATTAGTTGAAGATTCTAGGAGTATACATAAAGATGAAACTAAATCAAGTTGTGATCTAGGAACATAGATTCAAAGAATTGAAAATAACGAAAAAAGGGGGTTGCAAAAGAGGTTGAATACCGCCAACGAACTGTGGAATGAGCGAGTTTCACGAACAAAATGTGATAATAGACTTGCAAAAATGGGTCATAAACTCATTTCTTAACCTATACATGATGGTTTCGACAAAAAAAAAAACTATATATGATGGGATAAGTTGTTATATGAAATTGTTATATTTGATAAATGAGTTATAAATAGGTTTAAATATAATATGTATTTTAAATAGGTCATAAATGGGTTTACAACTTACTTAGACCCAATTCACCTCTACTATTCTCTCTTAGTTCTCTCTCGCCCTCACTTGATCTTGCGTCAGTCACTCCGCACTCTCACCTCTCAGTATAAGTTTTCCTAGATTGGATTAGATATGAAAGTGTTTTAGGAATATGAGTTGGGTCGTGTATGTGTGTGGGCCGCTAGACTTATTTCCAAACATGTCAAATGGGTTTATCTGGACTATTTTGGATCCGACTCAATCCACTCATTTGACCAATGTAGGTGGTAGCCATGCATGCGGTTAATTGGAATGTCCGTTTTAACCACACCGACAAATGAATCTCATCACTTGACACTGTTCAAACGACCAAAAAAAAAAAAAAGGAATTTTCCCACCATAAACATGGACAGAAAACGGATTCCTCTGTACATAAACAGCACAAGTTACGATCAGAGGGACCGAGGGGGAACTGCTGCAGGGACTTCATGATTGCACGTTAAGAAGTTTATCAGGAATAGTAGGACATAAACTGCACGTATTAAGCTAATTTGGCTGGTTTTATACCAAACTTTTAAAGTGCACAGTGCAATTGTTTTTCTCACTCGTGGAAGGTGTGCGCTCGCTTTTCTCAATGTTAGGCTCGTGGAGATGACTACGGATACGACACGTTTGGATGAAATTATAGCTACGAGCGACCTTTTACCCATGTGCATCACGTAGTGGATAGATCATAGCTTTAGCGTCCACATCCATGAAATGGTTTTCATCTCGCCCATCGAGCAGCACGTAAAATGCAAGACACTAAAGTTAGAATCGGTGTAGCCCATGTCGTTTTCTGCGTGATCTATTTACTGAAGTTAGGAAATGACTGCACCCCTGTTTCCCGGCACGACATGTTTAAATGCCAATCTTCGTTTTGTAAATTGATTTTGATGAAAAGTTCGGAGGTCTCCTCGAATTAAGATGAATAAATTCACAAGGGTAATAGAAGTATCTAAAAGGATTTCCAATGTCATTGAAAACTTGTTGGGAGTGTGATTCATACTTCATACTTCCCGTGACAGGAAAGCATGGGGGTCCCATGAATAGTTATTGTATATATTGTCTCTTTATCTTGTAATTGATGGATATAACAGAGAGGTATGAGGTCCTAATTATAGTAGAATCATTTGCTGGATGTAGCTCTAGTTTAAATGTGAATCGACATAAACCTTTGCTTCTTGATTTCTCTTTCTCGCTTTTACGCTCTATTTCGTTATGATTGTGCGTTGAGTCCTAACAAAACTAACGGTAAATTTTCAGTTTTTTTTTTCTTCGAGGGGTTTTAGAATTTTGATAACCATAGAGAAGGGGAAGAACCTGCTACAAGCTCAGCAAGAAAACTTCTTTGATCTTCCCAAGAACTTATTCTACTTCACGAAAGTCATATAGAAGGCAGATGAATATTACTTCTATCAATGATAAAAAAAAAAATATCTATTTACAATTCCATTTTTTTTTTCACTTAACTTACTCAAGAGAAGAAAGTCTTTTTTTTTTTTCATTGTAATCAGGCCGAAAGACGTAGTTGATGTACAACAGGGTCGCATTTCGAACAAGCATGAATACAACATCTATAGGATACCTTATCACCAAATGTCTCTTCTATTACGAAGACCGCCCAGTCGCGAAGGTTATCCAAGATATGTATTTTATTCGCATTCACGCCTTTTGGAAAGAGTCACTAAATTAAGTTGTCTTCTTCGTGCAATGAAATCCAAACATCAAGACCCCGAACACAACCACAAGACTCTATCGAGGAACTTAGCATGGCTCAATAGACTTCTTTGTGCAACTCGCACGCAATTATTAGGTTTTAAACAAGTGACCTCCAGTTCTGAGCTGACAATTTAGTATTTTCTCCTTTGACGAGATTTCGTAAATCAACCGAGCTTATATTGAGTCATGACCTAATCTATCTAAAGTACCTATTAGTAGCCTATACAATATTGCCCAGTCATTTTTTCCCTTAAGGCATTGGCCTGGCCACTACATTTAACCCAATAGGCAAAATTCCAAATTTCTATCAATGAAAATGCCACAAACTCTACCCCAAAGCACTATCTTTTTTATCTCCATACTCATATCGAAGCAATATCCCGAGTAAATAGACTCTTAAAGGCCATGTGTTTCCCATTAACCAAACACAAAGTTATATACAAACCATGCACGGAACATTAAATTAACCCATGATTGATAAACAATAATCAATAACTGGTAATCCGAATCGATGCATGGTTGAAGATAATGACGAAGAATAAGGCGCGCATGCTTGTGTTGACTGGTCGAGCAGTCCAAGTTTGAATCGCGCACGTCGCCCGCCGATGGACGACAAGAACGGATCCCTCGTGCTTCGTCGCGGCATTCATGTTCAGCTCATCATGCATCGATCTTAGCATGCCACGGCAAGATGCATAATATTTTTTTTTTCTGCGAAATAATTATGTGACCGTCCTTAATCCACCGTGAGATTAACAATCCGTTCTGAGTCAAAAAAAGAAACAAAAAATAAAAAATTATCTTGGGGTCCACTGCTTCGAAAATATGTGGCCCACGATATGTTCTTCCTATCTGTTATGCTAGCAAAGCCCAAACTTTTTTTTTCCTCCAAAGTCCTAAGAACAAGGGGACACATATGGATCCGTCATTGGCATATTGCGTCTCTAAGTAAATCGAGATCACGGTCACGGTGAATACAATCGTTCCCGAGCACGAGCGCGTGCCGAAACCCGAACCTTCGATTATAGGTGAGGAATTTGATTTTGAGCCCATCCTCTAAATTTTAGAGAAACTCTCTGTCCTTTCGATCCTGACTGCATGACCTCACTAGCCTGGCTGAATTTACTATCTCTGGCCTAGGTAATTTCTACCCAGTAATTTCACTTTTGCAAGCAAAGTGCCCATAATTGCGGATAAAATAAAAAATGAATTGAGTGGCGTGCTGGTGAGAACGGAGAAAATGGAACTTTGATCCCTATTTTGTCTTCTCACCAACGGAATAACATTCGATTCGATGTCCATTGAACAATGACATTCCCCTACATTTGTCAATTCAAACGTGAAAGGACCGCGACGTGGACATACATTCTCATTGTAATACCAACCGAGCTGATTAGATTTTTTGTGTGTGTGTGTGTGTGTGCCGTTGTTGTCCTCGACACATTATCCAAAATTTCCAAGGCGAAAGGATCACAAGGCGATGCACAATTGTAAGATGTTTCGATCTCAATGCAAAATAACATGGCGCACGGAAGTAAATCTTTCTCCTCCCGGGTTGATGTGAAAATCAGGGGAGAAAAATAAAATAAAATATTTTGGGTTTACTTAACTGGTCAGTGTTCATGCAATTTGGACTTAGCGGACATTAAATAATATACTCCAAGAGTAAAATTCCGAATGCACCGGGGTTGCGTGGGGGCGTGAATCCTTTACATCGTCGTGGACCGGTCGAGGCGTGTGAAAACTGGCTTGGACACCACCTAATCCGATGCGAGAGAAGATCGCACGGTTATACAAGTCAATCAATACATTTCGGGGTACAACATTCTCCTTTCTCCGGCGGCCGTGGAGTTAAAAATAATTCACCAATCCATATCAGCATGGATATAACTAAAAGTTCTTTATAAAGCGAAGTACAGCTAAACTGTCATGAACCTGATTCATGGGAATCGAATCCAAGTCACGTGGAACGAATATAATATGTATTATGTACAAGTCGGCACACCAGCCACTGTTCATAGTCCTCTCTCTTTGACCGTGACTCGCGGACAGACAGGACCATTACCCAGATCTTCCTCATTTTGACAGATCTGATGATAAGACCGTCGCTGGTTTTCTTCCCAGTCGTTCTTTCTTCAGGCCATACGCAAGGACGCTCCTCTGGTTTCTTTCGTCGATGGTACGTGGGAGTTCGCCTTTCGGGGCAGATGCAGATTATTCCAAGGAGGGATTACATCATGGCTGGCGTCACTCCCGGAACGTTCAAAGACGGGCTTTCGACAGCGAATCCAATCTGCGTGCGGTATTGAATCCGCCTTTCGGATGTCGCATTAGGATTTGAAGACTCGATCTTACCATTATTCGCACATACCAGAAGATTTGAACTGTTCTGTCGGATACGTACGGTGGCTAAGGTGGCCGTGGTTCAGACGTCCTAGATTTAGGTTAACTGGGTAAGGTTGGGTAGGATGGAGTTTTGTGGTCGAGCCACGTGGCAAAACGCCATCCTCTTTGGTTTCCTTTCACTTTAGTTACTTGGATACCATCAAATTTGACTCCGATTAAATTAGATAAAAAAAAAAAAACTTGATTGTTCTGCTTATCTGAGATTGATATTACTTAAAAACATGTTTTAAAAGTGATTCATGTAATATATATAAAGATGCCCTTACTAGCTAAATTATATATGTTCAATGACAAACAATCACTTACTTATATATTATATATCGACTCATGAAGAAAAAACAAATGTTGAAAATATTTTAACATAGTAGACAGTTGAATTTGCAATGCATACATCTGTAATTGCAACATATAACGGATTGCAACCGAAATCCTTACTCTATATAATATAGTATAACCTATCTATGATCTAAAATACGTACAGCTCCAAACACCCTTTTAAATCCTTAAAAGTGGGACTTTTCGATGTCTCACAAGTGATATCTAATTAACATAATATAAGGATTTTTGTCAATTAATATTGCACTATAAAACAACCAAAAAGTACTAGACGGTTATTTTTGTCTTTTCAACTTCCTAGGCCCTTAGGGCTTGTTTGGCAACGCTCTTGTTCCTTTGATTCCCGTTCTTTTGTTCCCGGGAACAGAAAAAGAACAATAATCCCATATCAGTGGCTAGGGAATAGAGTAAGACCAGAAACAAGAAATCTACTTATTTGTTCCAAAGATTGTTTATGGGTTAGAGTTAGCAATGTGACTTTAGCAATTTAGATAAAGTAAAAACATAGTCCAATATATCCATAGTCGAGAATATATTGTGATGTTTCTATTAAATATCTGCATTCATAATATAAAGAACGTATAGTGAATTTATATTTAAAAGCAATTGTTTTTTCCGCGAAAAATTAGTCATTTTAAAATATATATTTTTTAAATGATTGGCTGCATCGTTTAGATAGTCAGTGAAAAATTAGCTGGTGACCAACAAAACATTCTAGGATCTAGAGCGAGACAAAGGGAGTGTAGGCGATATATCTTTTTTAAATTATCAAACCTAGAGTCGTCTCATATTTATCACGAGACATAATTCGAATCGCGAACACCGGTCACAGTGATACGACCCGGGAAATTCAATGGTTCTCTCTTTGCGCGAATTGTTGCTTTTGCGAAGACATTACATGAAAGCACTTCAATATTCAATCTCACAGCTCTTATGGAGGTTCATAATGCATTCGCAGAGTGATTCATATTTGTATTGCACGTCCAATCCACGTATAATTTTATAAGTGATCGATGTCCACACGCTTTGCTCCTTTTATCTAATGATTGAAAAAGAAGAAGAAGAAGTTACTTTTACAATTTTTTTGGAAAAGTCAAAACAAGCAAACTATCGACCTATTAAAAAGGATTTTGCAACTACTATCACGGCATATAGTCCAAGTCATGGTGCACGAGTCGCGACCCACGAACGTCATTCCACACGTCACCCCCCCACCAGTCCCGATCCCGATCCCGATCCCTCAGCAGCCTCTCTTTTTCTTTCCAACGTCTTCAATGAACCAACTCGCTTCTTACGTTATTCTCTTGTCATGATTCGTCTAACATCCCTTTCATGCTTTGAAATTTACACACATTGATTCGCAATAGTTTGTTTGACGGAAAATGAATAATTTGAAACATATTTTCTAAAAAAATTATCGCTTGTTTCACTTGAAGTAATCAGTTAATGAAAAATGTTTTCGTTACCGATAACGATTTATGCCTAAATATTTTCGTGGACGTTCAAAATATATTTCGTTCTTTCATTTTTATAAGCAATACGAGCGATCATTTTTAGGAAAATGTTTTTTAAATCACTTTTTTTTTCGTGAAATAAAGAAAAACACAAAAAATGAAGTCAGAAGAGAGCATCTTTTGAATGATCCCCAAAAGAGGTTCGGTGAAAAAGAGCTTCATTAATGCCATGTGTGCTTGGTCTAATTAATAAATGTCATAGTGCACCAAAGCATGAGAAATTGCCAAACCCATGTTTCTACCATGGCTTGGATTAATAAATTCACGACAACTTATAAGCTAACTTTATGTGCTTTGATTAGATAATGCTACAAAGTTTTCGAGAGTAGGGCCAACGGGCGGAACCTAAATATTGCGCCCCCCCTCGGGTCGGCCGGTCGGTCGAAGTTCTTAGCCTTCAAGGACTATAGGACGTTTCGACCCACAAAAATAAAAAGGACTATAGGACGTGGAAATAGGGTCCATAAGAGATGACTTTTGAGTAATTGTTGCACAAGCTTTCCTGATCGGGGAGTCGAATTATCTTCGCAAGCACTAGAAGCTTTGAAGTTTTCCTTGGCGCGTGATGTATGTAGCTTTTGGTTTGATAAGTAGCTGGAAAAGCGACCAAATAATTTTTTAGGACACTGATAGTGATGAATACGTTTCGTTGGTTTTTAGAATGTTCTTGGTTTGGATAGACATCGACAATAAAAAGCTGCACCCTAAATTGTTATCTTGGGCAACACTTGATACTGTCTATTAGCCCATTGCGTTACGCTCTACCAACGAAAATGGGCTTAGATCCAAATTGTGTCGCCATAAGTTCAAAATTGTCCCACTTTTGATTGAATCAATGGTTGACAGAATACGAATTTCATAGCTTAAGTTTTACGCGACAATGGCTTGGGGTTTGTTGCCTTTGATCGACCCTATGGCGCAAACTTAAGAATTGGTGGACCAAAGCACTTTTTTTTTTTCCGCCTTTGGGTAATCTAATTGACCAAGGTTAATCTTGTCGACTTGGGTGTTATCCTTGTAGCAACGTGTTGAAAACAGTAATCGGAGCCTGTAGCATAAAATGACTCACCCAAACTATGTTGGTCTGTCTTATCCTATGATAAGAACATTCAAACCATATCATAGCATGCGTATGGAAGTAAGGGTTTCTCAATAGGAATTCTTGGCCCCAACAAAAACCAGGTCCGCACGATGAAAGGGCTAGAATTCTCTAGCTCGGCAGTGTCGTCATACAATTTCATCTCTACCCTCCCTTCTATCACATGCAGGCTCGTTTAGATTGGGCCATGCTATGTTGTGAAAGGAAAAGAGTGATTCCTCGCATTTCGTATGTGTCATACTTTGGTCACTAGTTATAAAAAACGGTTGCTTTTACCTACCTTGGGATTGACCCGACGATAAGAGTATTTCGATGCCTTCAGCTCAAGATTTGATGGTAGAGAGTTCGAATCCTACAGTAAGGAACTCAAATTTAAGTGCAGGCAGATTGTTGTTCTAGTTCCCTTCCAAATAACCGGCGAATTG
The DNA here is from genome assembly GCA_029784005.1 of Lenwebbia sp. NSW1173648. NCBI lineage: Eukaryota > Viridiplantae > Streptophyta > Magnoliopsida > Myrtales > Myrtaceae > Lenwebbia > Lenwebbia sp. NSW1173648. Next base: position 9,761,216 of record JARCGZ010000011.1, read on the forward strand.
CCATCCTACCTTGGGAATTGCCCTTGGTTGGCTAAACCCATAGACAGAGAGAGTTTAGCACGCGTGTCACGATATGTGTTGTTGGGAGAGTTATTGGATGGTCTATAAAACATGTAAAACCAATATCATCTCAGCCATTAATCACGTGGATTCCAACGAATCGACCGCATGATTAGTAACCCAGACGGACTTGGTATGAATGTTCTGTAATATGCCATGGGACCGAAATATTTGGGCCCACCACCAGTCCAGTGAGAAGGGAGAGAGTTGGCCCACAACCACGATTGGACAATCCACGGGCTAGGACTAGGAGGCCTTGGTCTAGTTTTTCCAACTTTTCGGGCCTTTATTCGATATAAGCCTCAAACCAAATAAAGAAACGAGCTTTTCCAAACCTTTTCTCCGACCACGCTCGTAGTCGTAGATCCGTCCCCCGTTCGCATGCACCGTTGGATCAAGCGATCTCCTGCGGGAGCCATCTGAGTTGACGATGTACGCGAGTCGAGCTCACATGTACCGGGGGCAGGGAATACTGGCTCCGACAAGGAGTCCCATATATTTCTCTTGATCTATATGGTGCTCTGCTCTGGGATGGGAAGACTCGTGCAAAGCTCTTTCCCAGGCCTAAAAGACTCTTTGACTTCAACCGATTAGGTAATGATCCATTTCATGATCCAACGTATGCCCACTTTCACCCCTGTCCCACTTACAGACATCGAAATCGGGAAACAAAGAATTTAAAAAAGGTATCGCATTATAGGTTTTGGAATTTGAATGTTATTTTGACGAAGCCTTACTACAAACTCTAGAAAATACACCAAAAACTAGACATTAAAATTGAATATAACACCAAAGCCTAATTCTGTTTATTTTCTATTGATATCAATGGCCGAGCGAGATCCTATTTTTGCGTTCGTCGAATTTTTGAAATGATTCATCTCATTCATTAAGAGGAGAGTCTCGAGAAGTTTTTTTTTTTCTCAAGAAATCCAAAACTTGTTTATTACATCTTTTATAAAAGTAAGCCCAATATACATCCTTCTATTTTTCGTCCGAATCTTCATAGTTCACTTTTGTTGCGAGGAGAACGATGACCATGTATTCGAACAAACCGAGGAAATAGATAAAAAAAAAGTATCTCGTATATTTGGAATTTGAATTAAAATTTTAATAATTATGTAATTCTATTTTTCAGAACGTGATCCACACCTTCAAGCATCCGTTTGCGTCCCTCGTTTGTCTGAATTTTCCCTTTTGCAATAATTTAGAAACAAAAGACGATTGATTTAAATAAGGTGATGCGTGATTTAATGAATATCTGAAAATCTCTTCTTTATTGTACTTAATTCCATTTCCCTTGGTCCTTAATCAATGACTCGTCCTCGTCAATAGTCATTGATCAGTCATCGCAACTCATCATAATCTACGAAACTTGGACGGCTTCATCGGGAGAAGGCAAAAAGCTGAGAAAAAAAAAAAAACGCTTTGCAGTTTTGGCCAAAACCTCGCGAAGCAAGCAATCGGTCCTGCCTAAAAACGGCAAAGCAACGGTCGCGTTCCGAATCAGACGGTACGGGATCGCTCGGCCTCGCACGCGATCATATGGGTCTAATTAAATAAGACGCCATTAGCGTGGGCTACTAAACATCAAGCGTCTGCGAGCTGCTCTTCTTCAACGTCTCGTCGTCTTCTGTCTCGACGACGACGACGACGACGATCGGTTCGTCGCCATCCTCTTCTTCTTCTTCTTCTTCATCTGTCATGGCGTCCTTTGTTCTCCGTCTGAGAGCTTCCGCGAACTCCTTCCTGTCGCAGTACGAGCCCATCGCGCTGCTCGTCGCCCCCATCCTCGCTGTCGTCGCCGCCCGCGCGGTCCGATCGTTCGTCGGCATTTTGCACGAGAGAGGACTCAAGGCGGCTTCGATAGGCTTCTTCATGAGCTGCATCAAGTACGGCATCTCCGCTCGCTTCTCCTTGCGAATCCAAGGATTGCGTGCTCAGTCGCGTGGACTCTATCTTTTATGTTGCAGTTTGTTGCTTCGAGCTTCGATTCATTTTGTTTTTTGATTTGAGTACAGGTTGGTACCTGCCGTGAAGAGTTATATAGATGCAGAGAAGCAGAAGGTCAGAGTTTTTCGATTTAGTGCAAGCATTTTTTTTAATTCTGTCGATTTCTAAGAAGTGATTGCTCGTCGCTAGACGGGCATTGAATGCATGGAACAGAAGATTACAGGGCCAGAATTGTATGTCTAGTTATCCATCCAGGGGATCGGAGGAATGCATAGCCGTCTGATGTGATTTGGTTTTTCTGATTGACTAGTAGAAAATCGATGAATAGGTGTTTTCTCGTCTCTAAATATCTTTCCCTGGCAATATCCAACTAGTTTATCAGATTGTAATGCGAAGTTGCTTCTTTATTGCACCTCTGCTGACTGCTGTGGCCAGAGCAGCCTTCCAGCGACAGACAAAAAGTAGTAATTGCACGGGGCCTGGTTCATGCTCATTGACATGGACCAACTGGTACTGTCAGACCGTGGCGGATTACAATTACATCATTTTGGTCCCCTACAATTTACAGTACAAAACACTACATCCACTTTGAAGACTAAGTAAGAGTATGAGTGATGATGTTCGCAGTTCTTAGGGGTGTACTTTTTATATTTAATGGTTGATGTCTTTCGACGTCTGCATAGACTGATTGCATAAGTTCCTTCTTGTTATATTTCCGTATAGAGTGCTGGAATCGAGAGGACGAGGCTCAGTGTCACGGTGTGCATGGTGCACCTACAATAAAGGCTTCAGAGCTGAAGCACAGGAGTCTTTAATTTATTCGAATCTAGTCTATTGTCAGAGGAAACATGACAAGAATTGAGCTTGATGGGAATGTTTTAGCTGATTTTCTTTTGGCCTGAGGGGAGGCCACTGGGGACGATATGCTTTTGGTGAATTGCAGTGAAGATTCTTCTATCACGTATATCGGGTGAAGTCACGACAATTTTATTTATCCAAATCTAGGGATTCTAACCCCTCCCCTCGCCCTCCATGGAAAGCAGGGAAAAAAAATGAGAGACCCAAATATAAAACAAGAAAAGCATGTTCTTGGATCAGCATGCCTAGTTCACATTCTGCTAATGCATACATCTGCTGATATATCTTCTTGTTGGGCTGTACTGGACAAGCACGATCCAGGTCTATCTAAGAAGAATCTGTGTTTTGGTTACCATATGATTTACATCATTAATTCCGTTAGCTTAGTAGTTGCTCGAATTTGCAGGTGGTGGACAAGTTACAGTCTGGTGGTCAATCCAAAAGAAAAGGCTGGAGAACTGAGTTGCCAAGATCTGGTGTGGGAAATGGTGTAATAGACATAATGAAGGAAGAAAAAAAGAATGATGTGGTTTGGCAAGGCAAATGCTCGGGTACAGTGTATGTTTATCATTTAGAGATACTTGCGTGTTTATTTAAAATGCTCTTGATGAAAATATCCTGAGATAGTCGACCTGTTTTTTGGCAGATATATCAGGGGAAGTGAATGCGAGGGGCATTTTTCACTGATAAATGAGGCTTGTTCTATGTTAGTATATCAAACATGGCTCTTTTGCACTTATCTTACTTCTGAAGATCCTCCTGCCCATAATGTATTTCTTTAGCTGCTAAAATTGCTTCAATTTTGGTGGAACAACCGATATACATGCGAATAACCCAAAGTCTAAGTAAACTTTATTGTCTTATTTTGGTGTTTCTTGCCTAATTTCACTACACGTTATCATCCATTTGAACATCTTCTTCTGAAAAAGACATCAGTTAAATCTATCACCTTTGTGATATCCGTTTAAAGCATTGAGTGGCCCTTCTTTGTTGGATGCTGAGAAATTGTTGTTTCAGAGATTTTTTTTCGGATAATAAAAATCAATAGTCAATTTTTGATTGAAGCATGTCTCTTCTGGTCAATTTTAAGATTAAGGTGCATAATTTGAAAATTAAAATCATGAGGCTCAGCCTTTTATAGAGTGTCCAGTATCCTCTCTCTTCCCAGACTCTCATTTTGAATCCTTGTCAGGTTTGCACACACCAACCCATTGCATTTAGATGTCTTCCAGAGCGTGGTTCGATTTGAGGCGGAGGTTGTTGCCATGACTGCTGCTTTACTGGGAAGTAAAGAAAAAGTTTCGGGAGGACAAATTTGTGGAAACATGACATCCGGGGGAACTGAGAGTATATTATTGGCAGTAAAAACTTCACGTGATTTTATGAGAGCTAAGAAGGGAATTACATCGCCTGAAATGTACGTGAGATAGTTCTCTGTTTCTTTTACCTCCTGGAAAGTTTATTGTTTTTGTCTTAGATCTTAATATGCAAAGGTTTGCACAATTCCATCTAACTTTAGGATAATACCGGAATCTGCACACTCAGCATATGACAAGGCTGCTCAGTATTTCAACATCAAACTGTGGCGCGTTCCAGTGAATAAAGAATTCCGAGCGGATGTAAAAGCAATTAAGCGGCACATTAACAGAAACACCATCTTGGTAGGCACTGGAAGATTACTTTTCTCTACTCTTTCTTGCGTTAATTTCAGTTTTCTTGTGTTCTTTGACCAGACAGAAGTTTATATATTACCTTTGCTTGTCATTGACTTTTCTTTATGCCATCTTTGTTGTCGTTAATAGAAAGAAGAACTGATGTAGTTCTAGTGGCTACCCTTTTTTTAATGGTTATTATCTTGTAATGATTCTTAGATTGTTGGATCTTCACCCGGGTTTCCTCATGGCATCATTGATCCCATTGAGGTATGTGCAATTCCTGCATTTGTGTTAACAGTAAAAAAGGCCTTTGACCCGACAGTGCCAGTTGAATGCTGTGTTTATATTTGTCTCTAAAGAGGTTCTCTGGCATTATTTTGTGTAGGAGCTTGGTGAACTCGCTTCTAGCTGCAACATATGTCTCCATGTTGACCTTTGTCTTGGTGGCTTTGTATTACCTTTTGCTCGTAAACTCGGGTAACTTGGTTTTATTCTGACAGCAATTGCTATATAATCGGCAATTTCCCCCTTCTTGCTACTACCACCGGAAGATATTAGAAAGTTGCTTGCTGACGAGTGACGATGGTCCATCAAAAGGATTTATGTGCTTTATTGTCATAGTCATGATTTTGCTCAAGTATAAATGACTCAGATTCTTTATGCTATGTTCAGAAGACATTAGAGGGAGGAAAAAGCGAGGAAAGTGCCTATAATTTTAATTTTCACTCTTCTCTCAAAAAAATTGAATTTTTTTCATTATTTGTGCACTCAAGTTTCAGTGCCCCCCCATTTTGTTCAATCCAACATAGCCTTCACCTTCAACTTGTAACCATTGGGAAGGAAAGAGAGACTCATTTAGATATACCGTGATTTGTTTGGTGGGACTTTCGAGACAGATTCATCCATGGCTTCTTGCTTCTCTTTATTGAAGTCCTGAAAAGAGTACAAACTTCTATTGCGTGTCTTTTTGGTATATTTTTCATGTACATATGGTCAGTAGGTATATAATTTTTGCAACTGAAATAAGTCTTTTCTTTTCTTTCTTCCCCCAAATTGCAGGTATCCAGTTCCTCCCTTTGATTTTTCCGTTGAAGGGGTAACATCGATATCAGTAGATGTGCACAAATATGGTTTGGCCCCAAAAGGAACTAGCATTGTTCTATACAGAAATCATGACATCAGGAAGGTGACCCACTTATGTTGCTCCCGCTTTTAGCAAACTTTTCCATTGCTGGGGTAATCTAACGCTTAGTTTGTGGGCATGTTTTATGTGTGCATTTGTACAAAAAGAAAAGAAAAGTCACATTCAAAGAGAAGCTAGTTGAGAAGTATTTCGTGAATGATTTATCTGATAAAGTTTGCTCCATCACCTGTTTATTGAGTACACTGCTGTGGTTACGTTGAGCATGCGGCCCTTGTGCTTTGTTTCACCCTATGACCATCCGATTCACAAAAAATATGCTTTATGTACATTATGGGCCTGGCCCTAACAGCTAAAACTTTTGAGACAAAACAGTTTCCTAACATGGTGCTAGAGTGTGAGTCAAGAATTCAAATTCTGACACTCTCACTTGGTGTGGTTTTGCCTCATTTCTTGCTTGCATCCTTGCCTCTATTTAGTTGTTTGGTGTGGTTACTATTTACATAATTTGTTTCATGAATAAGGTCAGACTTATATGGAGGGAATCACGAAGTATGCCTAATATGTATTCTGGACCCTGTTTTCTAATAGCTTAAACTTTTGTGGAAAAAAGATGTTTGTGCATCTCTTTTGATAGATTGCTTATTCAAGAAATTATGGCACCACATATACATGCTGTGCCTATGTGGTTCTTTTCTCTGAAAGATGATGTTCCCTTGGGGTTCAAATAGTGTTGAATGTGCTGCTGGTTTGAACAACTTTTCTAGGATATGGTCGTATAGTTCTCTTGCAGTAGCTCCAGGTGTTGCTATCAATTTCTTCTCAGTATTTGAAGAATGGGTGAATATGATAAACAGTAAAAAGCAAGCTAAAATTCAACATGTTCAAATTCGTTACTTTGCTCCATTTCAAGTCTTCATTTTCAATTTGTTGCAAGCAAAGTTACTTACTACTGCGTTTAGTGTCCCTTTTGTTTCTGTGGGAGATTCTTAAAGGCTGGTGCATTATTCAATTGTTGCTTGGGTTGCATGATCATATTATTTTCCCACTTTTAAGGATATTATTCTGATCTAGCTTTATGGTTAACTATGTATGTGGGGACCTGCCATGATGGATTTTTTGGCTTTCATTCTCCAACAGCATCAATTTGTTGCTGGTGAGTTTATTCTCTCTATATGCGAAGGCTTGTAAATAGCATTTCTCTTTTTGTATTTCTGCTTGTTACTTGCTTTAGCTTAGTAATTTTGGAGGGAGATTGATCTTTGGTTTGTTGCATGTTGAATTGGGAGGGGTTATGAAAGGAGAGAGGAGAGGATGTTCTTAATGGTAACTTTCCAAAATTGATTCTTTTGAACCTGTGGATGTAGTTATTGGATAGATCAGAAGTATAACTAATTTCTGCAGTTGATACTCATACAAAGAGATTGTTGTGGAGTTCTTTTAGATGCTAAAAATCTTTTCTTGTGAAGCCTGGTATAAATGATACTCGAGGGAACAACACGTTCTCTTTATCCGTCAAATTCTTAATTCTTTTGAAGCACGTGCATGAACTCATTATTATTCTTCTTGTCTATTTTGTTCATTTCCAACTTCATGGTGCAGTGACGGAGTGGTCTGGAGGTCTATACGTCTCTCCAACCATGGCCGGGAGCAGACCAGGGTGCTTAATTGCTGGTGCTTGGGCGGCAATGATGTCTCTAGGGGAAGAAGGTAAAAATTAAGCTGGTTCCAACCTAGAGTGCCTTACAAAGTCCCCCATTGCTTCTTGTTCCTTTTCTCGCTAGTTTTGTACTCTTCAAATCTTCACTGTTGGTTGGTTATGTTTCATTGCATTTTATAGGTTATCTAGAAAACACAAAAGAGATCATGGAAGTGTCGAAGAAGATTGAAAGGGGGTATGTGGGCTGTCCATTACAATATAGTTTAAATCTTACAAATTTTTCAGTGACTGAAAAACTTCTTTTGCAGAATAAAGGAAATTCCGGAGATTTTCATCATCGGCAGGCCAGACATGACAATTGTAGCCTTTGGTTCTAATGTTATTGACATATTCGAAGTTAATGATATCATGTCATACAAAGGCTGGCATTTGAATGCATTGCAGAGACCCAACAGGTGGGAATTTCTTTTATGCGAGGAAATGTTAGGAATGCAATGCATATTCTTTTCGAGTGTTGATTCACTGTCGGGGCCGCCTCCAACTTCCGAGAGAAGAGTAGACATTGTTTTCTTGCACAGTTCTTTTATGATATCAAAATTTAAATGAACAATCTTACTGGAGGATCTCTTGCTGTTGCTATTTGTTTAGTTTATATTACATTCATCAATTATGGCTTAAGTTGCTCCATTGACAAGCGGCATCAAATATTTGTCAGAATATACATGGCCTACATAATCCCTGACCGTTTCTTCCTTCTGTGTGTCTCAAATCAGCTTACATATATGTGTGACCCTTCAACATGTACCGGTGGTTGAAGATTTCCTCAAGGATTTGAAGGAATCCGTGAACACTGTAAGTTGCTAAATAAAGCTATGCCATCTTCACTTGTTTTAAGGTTATCAATTAGACATGAATCAGTTATTTGGCAGTATTCTTCTTTACTCGAGACTCGATACTCGATACGGGTACCTGCACACCCTAACCGCGATGTGCAGACTCATCATACTCACTTGTTTTGATCGTTTTCTTTCCCCAGGTTAAACAAAATCCAGGTCCCATAAGTGGAGGAAAGGCTCCTATATATGGTGCTGCAGGAAAGATGCCAGATAGAGGAATGGTCCAGGAATTGTTGGTAAATTTCATGGACACTACTTGCTAAGTGGCTTTGGCTGGGTGTTACTTGATGTTCTTGGGACCTGTTCTTCGAACTTTACCATCATGGGTCATTTCGTACCTTAATCTTCAGTTCTATACATTCTTTGATTTTCGCACGACTGTTCTCTTGTTTATCAGAATAATTTATACACTTGATTATCAACTAGTGATGTCGATTTTTTTTTTTTTGGTTGAAAGTGATGTCGTATATATCAAGAATTGTGTGTTCTGATGTTTCACTGGGTTTTTGAGTGTGAGTCATGGATCGCAACTCTCTTTGCAGGCTGGCAATGTTTGCCCTTCACACGAATGATTCAGCGGTTTCAAACCCTGTAAATGTGATAGTTAATGTGAGATTCTAGCAAGATAGTCCATGTAAGCATAAGCTCACTGCAAATTAATCATATTCCAACATACATTATGACAGTGGTCCCAATATATATCCAGTATCGAACCACAAGGTCGTTGCACACGCCCTGTCAAACAACTCAAAAGTAGAGGATCTTAAGAGGAAAGCCTCTTTTATTTGACTCCATACAAATGTCGCTCTCATTCCAAATGCAACAGTTCACCATTGACGAAAAACATCGGAGACATGAGGAAAGCACATACTACTTATGGAGGCATCGCCTCCACTGCTTTCGCTCCCTTCTTCGGCTTCTACAGCTCCAGCACCAGATCTGCGACGACCCATATTATAGCTCACTCAGGCTAGATCAAAGAAAAAGGGAACTTAATAATGATCTTTGTAAACTTGTTAGAAGAAGTTCTTGCTGAAATTTCATGGACAAAGTTGCAAATGAGCACAATTGGTTGAGGATGTTTTCTTGCGTGTTTTAGTTGGTTCAAACGGATTGACCACGAACTCCGCGAGTAGATATCTCTTTCAGAAATACCGATGAGAAATTTCCTACACGATTGCGAATGCTTGTCCGGATTCATACCATGGTTCTCCTCATCAAAAAAAAAAAACACTTCTGGTCGTAACCTTTTGGCACGCGTTCGTTTTGAGCACGCAACGAGTCGCATCAGGGGTCTTGGAAATCAGGAAAAATTGCAATACTTACAGTCCGCGTCCGTCTTGATCCAGCACTCCCTGTTTCCATTTGACTCGCTCCCGGCGAGTTTGAACTGGGGTGGCTTGTTCTGAAGGTGCTCCTGATCTCTGTTTTTCTTCTTGCTTTCCTGGGTTGTTCTCTTCTTGCTCTCTTTCTGCTGCCGCTTCTCTGTCTTTCTGGTTGCGGTGGAACTCTCCGGGTGAACCTTTCTGCGGAACATCTGAAGAATCTACACGCCACGCATCAAATTATAAGTGAAGCCCAAAAGTTTTACAGGACTTCTATGACATTAATGTGCTAAGATACAATTCAATCATCCATGTGGCGAAAAGAACGCGGTTCCAGAATGAATAGATTTCAGACCTCAAACATAGAACCTATCGCACCTGTCGGTCAGGTCCGGCTCCAAGGTTTATCGGGACTAGCCGATTCCATCTTTTTTTCTTACTCTTTAAAATATTCACCTATATTGAAAGCTGATGATGACCGGTGACCAACATGATCTCAATGCTTTAATATTCCGTCATTAACAAACGCTGTTTTATCTACTAAACAGATCAGAAAAATATGAGCCCCACCCATCAACTTTATGTCTCTCACAAATAAACATCTTTTTGGCAAATTCTTATAATTTCTTAGCCCTTGTTTTATGCCATCTTTATTTAGCCAAATATTTTTATAACTTTGTCGTCCAGGCATGATGAAGCAGCCGTAAAATTCCTTAGCAGGACAAGCAAGGAACCAGAGGCAAGAGTAAACAGAAAATTTAGGGTTATATCGGTCCGGTTCTGCACCCTGAACTGGGAACCGGACCGGTAATAGCTGGTTCCAAGTTCCAACTGGGCCAGTAATAGTCCCGTTCAAGGGTCTACCCTGGACCGGTGATCACCCCTTTGCCTTGCCTCTTTATTTCGTCACTGTGTCGATGTTGGGGTGGCCGGTTGAATTGTAGACCCATCAGTTCAAGAAAAATCAAGTCTGAATAAGTTAGTTGGCATCCTAATGCCATTTCAAGCGACAGTTCACGCTAGGGAGTAGCCTAAGACTTGCACATTTTAACATCGCCTATAGAGCGACAATGAAAATACAAACGAAAGGTTTGCTTGTCTAGGAATTTTTGTCGATGTACCTTTTGGAACTTTGTCTCCGCTGCAGTTGAGTCAATATTCATGCCAGCAGTTGCAGTGGAGCTCCTACAAGGAAGGAGCATTCTTTTCTTCAGCTTCTTTTTCATAAGGTGCATCGCCGTATGCCTCTCCTCCCTCTCGTGTTTCGACTCATATCCGTCCTCTGTCAGTTTGCTCCTCTGAAACAGCTCTCCGAGCGATGTCCTGTGTTCCTTCTTCACCGCTGCTGTCGTTTCCGACAATTCAATGGCCGACCCGAAAAGATATCCTTGGAGCGGATAGACCGTATCTGTGCTCCCACTGTTGGTCTCTTGGCCTTCTAAAATTGGCTTTCCACTGAGGGTGATGGTGCTACAGTGGCTGCTTCTTCCCATGCTGACTAGACTGGATCTTCCCGAGGAGTCATTGCCGCTGTCTTCCTTGGCTTCGGCTACCAGCACCTTCTCTAACTCATCATTGATCAACCTCAGTTCATTCTCCGTCATTTCAGTTTCCTTCTCGGTTAGGTAATTGACCGAGTTGGCAAATGTCGGTGTTGAAGGATCGGACAAGGGAGTGTCTGAACCGAGGGTGCCTATTGCAAGAAAGCCAGGGAAGAGCTGGGCTTCATCAGCTAGCAATTCTTCCTCCTGACGGTTTTCATATTCTGCTCTTGCCGCCTCCAAGCTAGCAAATGATTTTCGGAGTCGGTTCTCTTGCTGGGCATGTCTGGCAGGTTTGGTGCCATAATTTGCGTGTTGGTAGTACTCCTGATCATCGATTGATCGCTTCCCAGAAAGGCAATTGCAGGGGTTTCCTGATGCACAAAAGTTCAATTTGGGCTTGTGAGTACTATGTTATGAACTTAATCCTTACTCTTATGAACTAGGTGTCATTGTTAGTGTCGCTGAACTAAACCACACGTTGCATGTATTTTGTGCTGTGACACAGCCAAGTACCAACTGCTGAATGAGACTGTCTTTGCAGGAATGCTGCAAATCGGTTTTCCGTAGTAGCATCTCACGTCTTTAACAACAAATGATGGCTCCTATAGATTGTTAACAGTCCAGTGCACAAGCTAATGTGAAACTTATAATAGTTCGGACGTGTGTTAAATTCTGCTTTTAGATAGTTGGAAGTAAATTAACTTGTCATTGATGACACACCTGACAACCCTCGTTTGTTTGATGAAAAGATTGAGGGAACTAACAGCAGATTAGTTCCAAAAGGAGCTTACCGATACCCAAGTCCTTGAGTGGCTCGCTGCCGGTTTGGCGGAACTTTCGATGCATCCAACCGAGTAACTGCAGCATTGAGATAGAACGATTACATTGGAAGACCGAGAACGTCCTGATACTCTTCTACAAAAACAGAATATACATTTACCTTCATCTTGTTGCAGCAATCTCTGTCTGTTTTGATCTCCTTTTTTCTCTGGGGACTCGATGGAAGAGGACCTATTCTTAAGAGTCGAGTTAGAAACAAGATTTATCGAGATTGTTCTTGCCGATATGAGATAAAGATGGCTCGAAAGAGGACATGCAGATGGTTCCAAACAGGTGTTGCCTGTTCTATTGTCGAGACAGAATCCTGAAAATAAATGGATGGACGAGTGCAGCATGTCTCGAGCGCGCGATTATGTGTAAAGCCATCAATACATGGTCATAGGGAGGTGCTGTTGCAGGTTATTTTACATTACCTCTTTTGTTCCCCATGTGTTTGTTTGGTATCAATAATCACTTCAATCACTTTTTGGTGCTATAGCATCATCTTCTTCATCATGTACAAGAGATCAAAACGTTTTGCAAGTGGGCAGTGATAGTTGTTTAGTTGCGAACCGGTATCTGTTGACCGACCAGCTCTCTACGACGACTTGTTCAGGTCGGTATTCATATTCATACAAGACCACCAGGTATTTGGTGAAAAGGCCTTCATTGTGGGGACAACAGCGATGGCTCTGTTGAGAGAGATGGTTAAAATGAACTGGACAAGGGGCCAGAAAAATCTTTTCTTGTAAAGGACATCAAATTTGGAAATCTCCAGCCTCTTGGGTAGGTCCTTCATGTGAAGGTAGGCCACATTAAATTTGACTTTGTGGTACCTAATCCCGTGCAGCTTTGCAATTGCTACTTTAATTACTGATTAGATGGTTTCGAGATTACATCAACAGTTGTATGCTGTAAAAGTTCCCTGCAATGGGTGCAAGATTTCTGGATATGAAGCCAACCCATCTTGGCGTCTTGGCCGGCGGCACAGATTCACAGATTCACATGCATTTTGCAGTATTCTTTCCGCCGGATTGATCTAGCTTTGGGCTGCTAGGAACTGCTCCAGCTAATTTTGATCACAGAGTTCTGCCCTGGAAACTGGATTGATATGGAGTTATGGGGTGAAGCTGGCTTGAGCATGCATGTCCCACAAACTGTTCATGGTAGAAGGCCTTTTGTCTGTGGGATCATCAAGTTCCCTATTGTGATCGAGTCATCCTGGACATTAGTTACCACAGGATGATCATGTGGCCGTCCGACATGAAGAGGATTGCGTTCGAGCTCATCGTAAAACCATCCTGTGGAGGTCCGAACACCTTTCAAGGCCATTTTGGCCCTGCTGCATCTCCCTTCATCATTCCTTCGGACTGATTAATTAGGCCTTTGCCTCTAGGTGGGGTGCCTGTTGTTTCTTGGGCAACTTTAGCGCTGTTGCAGAATATGAATACAAGTGTCGTCATGTGAATCCATCTCGCGTATTTTTCTGTAGCATCCGATTGGGGGGGAGATTGCCAATCACTAGTACAATGATTGCTTGGTCCTACTGAGAGAGAGAGAGAGAGAACCCTCGTTGGTCATTAATGTTTCAGCCAGCAGCTCTCGTCGAATCCACGATCCGAACGGAATTCGACAGGTGAATGACACGCTACTCATTCTTTGATCACAGCTCCAGGAGTGAAACACCAACAACTTCACCTGTGTTTGTACCGCCGCTCGTACTACTAGCACTGTGGATCCTCTGGCTGATATGATATATTCTGGACTCGTGATTGTCATCTTTCGGACACGTACATACACCCTGGTGGTATCAATCCGCCATTTCCATGGCCTTCCCTTCCATTCTGGAACCTCTCTCTCTACCCTTGCATGGCTTCTGCAGAAACTAGTTCCACTTCTGGGAAGACCCCTGCGTTATGTTACTAGAAGACCCTGAAGGATATCTCCGCAACGACCATGAACAGTTAGCTCCTGGAGCGGCCAAATAAGGCTCGACCGATCTTATTACTACAGAGTCTGACTTGAACAATCAAGTATTGTCCGTGAAATTCATTCAATATGACCCAACCACATGGTTTTGTTCCTTTTCTTCCTGAAAATATGCAGGGTCGTGGTTTTTTTTTTATATGTCTAGTGAGCTTCCGCACATTTTCTTCCTTACTACACCATGCTACTCTTAATACGCACGAGCATGGGCACCGTCTGTCACCACCCTCATCGCCATACCATCACCACCTGGTTCTCCATTAAAATGAATTGGGTTTCCTTCTCTTTCTTCCCTCCTGTTGGAAGATTACTTGCCATACAAAACAGCGAGGAGGCGGCAAACAGATGGTGCCAAGAAAGTGGGTCGCCTTTGTGGACGGTGATGACCCACCATGTCGTTGTGTCGTCCTCCTGTTTGATTATTGGAGGTGACCGATCATCGGCTAATCCTAACGTCTGCTGTGTCGTCCTCGTCCATTCGTTCGTTTCGATTGCATGGTCACCAACTTGCCAAAAGGTTACTACCTGAGTGAGGGGTTGAGGACATTGGCAATCACATATGCTCCATAAGTTTTTTACCTGATAGAGTAGAGGTTTCTGTTACTAGGTTTCACAACTTTTTTCTGAGGCATTAGTCCAATTCATTTGCCTTTACATCGTTATAGCAATTACTACTTCGTCTGTTCGAGGACCGGCCAGTTTGGTTCTCGGTTCCCGGCCCTCGGAAGCCTCCTCAAAATCTCAAACACGCAAGACTTTAACATAGCCAAATTAGTCGATTCATCTTAACCCAATTCAAAGTGTCTCATTTTCACTAGCATAGTATGCAATGACATTGAATCCACAGTCAGTTTCTTATCTGAAACCAAGCGAAACGGCCAAAGATCATGATCAGTCACGTACAACAAAAACCATTCTCGCCGATTTCTGCAATACAGATACTGTATTGAATTATAAGAAAAATCTAAAGACACGCGACCGTGAAGTAAGGGTGCGGAAACATATTCCAGTTAGAACGAGAAAAGTAGTAGGTTTTCCCTAGTCCATAAAGAGAAAAAGAAACTGTGATAAACATAGGCCAGCATGAAAGAAAAAGGGCGGCGTCAATCAGATTTCTTATCTGATCGCTGGGATTTGTTTGCAGCCGCAGTTACGCGAGGCTTGTCCTCTGCCATCTTTCCATGAATCTCGTCTCTTTCCCTGAAATATCTCTCGAACGCCCGCGGAAGGAACCGGGGAATCAAGAACCCGAACAAGTTGACCGAGAAGTATAGCAGATTGACGGCCGCCAAACTCCTCCCGAACCAGAACCACACCACATCCTGGACCACAAAATTGAAAAAATAACCATGTGATTTATAGGAATGTTCAACAGCAGAAGCAGTTCCATAATGAATCGAAAGGTTTTTAAATATGATCGACAATGAAAAAGAGTGCAGGATCATGAATAATCTTCAAATCTTAAGTTAAAAGTCCCAATGAGTATACAATATGTAGTGTTCTTCCTGCGAGTCACGTTACTAATCATATGAACAAAGTAAATGTTCACAATCCATGCAAACACTGTACAGTATGCACAAACATTATATTGTTTGACTACACCCTCGACTTGTTGAGAAATCTTTTCCAGCAAGATGAAAATGCACACCTTTCCAAGGACTTCACATGAAAATTTGTCCTAAGGTTGTTCATAGTAGAAGTAACAAATGTTCGAAACAGAAACCCTTTCGCAAAGCACGCAAGATTGAGTTATCACTTTGAGGGAACAGGCGTAGATGAAGTAGTGTGTGGTTTTCCAGTCTTTACCTTAAGCGGTGCATTTGCCTGCAGAGTCTTATTAAACCACACATCAGTCATCCAATCGATGATCACAAATATCCGCCTCACAGTGTACAACAACGGCACCAATGCCCTCACAGGCGGCGAAAAAAGCGACAGCCCACTTATCAAGTTCTCAGTCAATATCTGAAATGAAAGCAAGAACAGGTGAGGAGTCGCCGACCGCACCGCGTGGTCATCGCCCCTTGCAAAACCGCCCAGAACGTAAGCTAGCGGAAGAAACAATCCGACCGTAGTCCCCACCACAACGTATAGCCTGAACAGCCTGCTACCCTGGAAGATCTCTGCTGAAGCTTTGGCGGCATTGCCGTGAGACGGGAAGGCCAGCTTCGAGAGGGCAATGAGATACACAGATGCGAAGGCGGGGAAAATGAGGTCGAGAAGGGGGACGAGGCCGCTCGCGGAGAACACCATTATGAAGGCCACGAGCTGGAGCTCGATCACGCGCAACGAGCCCATCACTCCGCCAACGAGGGATTGCTGGTTTACGGCCTTCTTAGTTGGCTTCGTGGCCGCGGAGAGGATGGTTTGGTCAAGCTCCGCACCGGGAGCCACACCCAAGGTTGCTCCTGACATTTTTGTTCCCCTTATAATTACCTTCGATTGAGTTTTGAAGTCCTGCAAAGTCCAGCAAAAAAATAAAACCAGGAAAACGATAGGGGGTCATCATCAGCTTTAGCAGACAATGCAAGAACATCAAGGCAAGGAACAAAATTCAGCAAACAAGCAAGCTATCCTTTTTCTCCATCGAGATCCAAACTTGATAAGTACATACCATACCAAGAATCCTGTACAAGCACCATCCCAACAGAAAGCCCGTTATGGGATTCTGCTAATACAAAGATTCGTGTCCATTTATGCGAGACCTTAGAATTGCTCTTCCAGTGTTAGCTTAAAGTAAAAAATACGCTCAGAAAACAGATCAGCCACGACAATTCACCGACTGTATACCAAGAAAACTATGCCGCATTCCCAAAACTTGCAGAATACAACCTGGCAGGTAACTGCAGAGTTAAGATTTGCATGTAATCTAAGCTCCTCAAGAGCGATCAAGGTTCGAAGTTCTCGACGTTGCTAGGTTTCACCATCTATAAATCCGGGAGTGCAGTAAACATATTCCAGGAAACTATTTGACCTTTTAAGCAAATTAACCAGACAATTCTCGCCCATCATCGAGGAAAATGACGCGTACGAACCAAAAGGAAAAGAAGAACGAAAAAGAACAAAGACTTACTCAGATTCGGTGTCGCGAGAAAGCGATCCAAAAAGTTTCCTCTGAGTGAGTGTGAAGACGAACAAGAAGAAGAGCGAACCATTACCATGGAGAGAGAGAGAGAGAGAGTGCTGGGTAATAGGAAGCGGGCGGATGACTCTGCACTGTTGTCGCTCGGTCGTGTTGCACGGAGCTCGCGACACGTGGACTCTGCGCCACGTGGGAGTCCGCTGATTGCCACCTTCCTTCTCGTGAATTTGTGAGACGATCCGAACTCCATGCGAGTAGGCCCCCCCATCTTCTCCTCTTGTATCAGCTCGTGTGTTCGAAGCGCAACGTATTCGACCACATACTAGAATGGGCCGGTGATTAATTATTTCATCACCAATATCTTTTTTTTTTAAATATGTTTTCAGAATTTATTTATATAACACCAACCTAAGTTAGGATCAATCGTATTCCATTTTCCCATCCTAAATTTAATTTTCACGCTAATATATTGAGTTGAAAACAAAATTGAAGTATAACACGTTTTATCATTTCGTCATCAACATCTCTATTTGAGAAACATGATGTTTTTGTTGGAACTTATTTATACATAACATCAAAATTAAGATCGATTGCATCATCTGCCAACGATATCATAATCCTAATTTTGTATTCTGCATATGAAACAATATGGGTCGGATCATTTTCTGTTGGAGTTGGCGAATACTTCGAGGACCCTTGTTTCTCACATCGGGTACGCCCACGTGAGCTTAGGGAAACTGCAGTGTTATCCAACGACATGTGACCCCTGCGCGCGGAATGCGGGGGTTCGGGGGCAGCGCCCCCGACACGGGTGCCCCGCTGCCCGGTCAGCGGGCGGGAGTTCGGGGGCAGTGCCTCCCGACGGGGGTTCCGCTGCCTGGTCAGGAACGGCTGTCCCGCTCCCCGGTGAGCGGACGGGGGTTCGGGGGCAGCGCCCCCGAAACCTCAACGGGTTTGAGCTTTTATTTAAGCTAGCCCGCATGGTATGGAATTAAGGGGTTTCATATAGGTTTAGGTTTTGGGCCCGTTTGGGGCATATATATATTTTCTCGTTTTTGATCATTGTAACGAGTTGAGTGGCTGTAAACCGAAACTATAGTGAAATCTCTTTGCAGGACGTAGCCCTATTCTGGGGTGAACCTGGGTAATCTCGTGTGTCGTCCAATTTTCTCTTTGATTTCTGTGTGATCATTCTGAATCGGTGTGCGATAAAACCCTTCATTTTCAACCCAACCCGACCCACCATTTTGACAAGTATAGTGCCCGGTTGCCAATAACAACGCGTTTTAGTTTCTGTCATATTTGGTCGTGTGTCCACATCAGGACGAAAATCCACTTTGGTCGCCAAAAAACTGATTTGGTCTGCTTTAAAGAGACGAAGTTGAATATTTACCCCTTGGTTGGAGCAATGGCTACGGAATTTCTCAGTTCTGTCTTTGTTTGATGAGTTTCCAGTCCTATCCAAAGGCGAAGGGATGAGAATTTCGTCGTTATTGCTCAATTCAACGGCGACGAACTTCTGTTTTCGTCGCCTTTGCTCGACCAAAGCACGATGGAAACCAGTTTTCCGTGGCCTAACGTCTGCTCTTGTTTTCTCCTTTGCAACGTGTTCGCTCGTTTTTGCAACGAGAAATATCTTTCGCCGAAATTTAGTCTTCGATTTTTATTAAGAGGGTTCTGTGACTCAACTTTCGAAGAGAAATTTTAGCAAGAACACGAAGTAACAGAGAGGCATGAAACGGGTAGGAAATCAGTGGATCGAATATGAATTTAAGATCAACAAAGGTTCAGACTACATTACAATATTTCTACGAAAGCAGTAGAAGACTTGAAAGTAAACACGAATTGCAGAAACTGTAGATGCAGGGAAGTTAAAGTGCAGATAAACTTGAGTGTTCTTGGATGTGTTCATCTTTTTTTTTTTTTGCTCTTCTCTTTTGAGTATTTGTATTCTTCAGCTTTCCATAACTGTCTGTCAGTTATTTTCTTGCTTTCAAATTTTGAATCTTGGCGCCTTCAATAACCTCTTATTTACCCACGTTTTATTCGCCAAAATTTGATCTTCAACTGTCAATATGGCTTCGAATTTGAACCTTTTTCAGTAACTGCCGTGAACTGTTCGCATTTACTATCCGAATTTCTTGCTCATAACTTCTTGCTGACGTGGCTAATTTGGC
The DNA here is from genome assembly GCA_029784005.1 of Lenwebbia sp. NSW1173648. NCBI lineage: Eukaryota > Viridiplantae > Streptophyta > Magnoliopsida > Myrtales > Myrtaceae > Lenwebbia > Lenwebbia sp. NSW1173648. Next base: position 9,780,369 of record JARCGZ010000011.1, read on the forward strand.
CATTCTGCGGTTCCTTTCAACTTCGTATTCCTCTTACTGCTGATTTTTTACTGTTTCGGTATGTCCAAAGTCTTACCGAATTTCGAAAATCAATAACCTTATTCTCTTACTTTCCGAATGTCGGGTTTAGACTTCTGGCTATTTCGTTATGTTACAGACAACTTACCGAACTTCTCAGAGTAGTTTACTGCTCCCGATTTACCATTTTTCGAGATATAATAATACCGAAGTCAATTCGGTAACTCGTTATTATTTGATGTCAACACGACGGAACTGATGTTTTGTTGTTATAGAGTGGATCATTGCCGGTGACAAAGTTCGTATTTCGTCACCGTAGCCCCGATTCCTTATGAGCGTAGTTATTGTCGGAAATGCCGACTCAGATTACCGGTCTCGGCTACATTTCAACAAATACGTCGGATAAGCTGAATCATTAGAAAGGGACGCAAAAGAGGAGTCACGAGGGGAAAAAAATTTAGAGATTGCGGCTTCGTTTGTTTCGCTACAAATGAATGATTTGAAAATAATTTCTTGAAAAAACAATCGCTTGAAATAATTAGTCGATGAAAAAGATTTCATTTTTGGCAACAATTTATGTTTAAACATTTTCGCAGACTAGAGGGGAGATTAACTAAGGCCTCGCATGAGAGAGGTTCATCTGTCAGCCACCAATCAGTCCAAAATTTGACATCCCCATCTCTTCTAGAGATTTTTTTTTGTTTTTTGTTTTTTGTTTTTTGTTTTTGTGCAAAATTGTGCTCAATTTCATCTAAAACTGACAACTCTAGCCAACGGCTACCTTTAACTTAATAAGGTTTTGAGGACACCTAAAGAAGTATGAAAATATTTTTCATTGATTATATAGGTGAGACAAATCATTGTTTTTAGGAAAGTAATTTTTAAATTATTTATTTTTGCGAAACAAACACACATTTATTGGAATGTTGTTGATATGGCGACGAGAAGTTATTATTATCGTGGTTGGCATGGAAAGAGCACTGTAAAACTCTGTTAGAGTGAGCTTCGGTTTCTTTTCATGGTTGAGGTTTAAAAAGCGGTGGTGACAATTTTTTTTAAAGAAGCTAGTGTTGCCCTCATCATGTGAAAATTAATCGGGAAATTATTTAAAAAGTTGAATTTGTGACATGGACACCAACCGTCCTACGTGGCACAGTCGGTGCTGACGTGAATAATTTGTACAAATTATTAAATTTATTTACCTTTCTTTTCTTTTCTTTCTTTTTTTCCTTCTTCCTCGGCCGGTCGCTGAGCCTAGACAATGGCCAGCAATCAACCACAAGCAAAGGCCAACCTCACCGACCTCTGGCGAAAGTCGCCATCACTGGAGGGTCGCCCTCGCCAGCCTCAGACAAGGTTCGCCCTCGTCCAATCCGGCGAGGTCGAGCCTCGCCTGAAGTTGGCAAGGCTGAGTGGGCTTTGGCGAGGCCACCCCGCAGGGATGCCATGACCATCGACCTCGCCGGCCATCGTCGAGGCCGGGCGATTGGCGAAGGAAGAAGGAAAATAGAAGAAAGGAAAGAGAAGAAAAAAATAAAAATTATCCATACTAGCGTTGATTGTGACACGTAGGACGGATTACGTTCACATAAGTAATTTCCGACGAAAATTGGCTGGAAGAACTAAATTGATTAAATTATAAAATTTAGGACTGAATCGGTAAAATTGCAATAGATTTAACTTATCCTTTTGTATCTCTTTTTTTTTCGTAATTCTAGCACAACCATGTAATTTTATGAACATATATATATTTATCCATGTCACAAACAACATGATACGATGCAAGCGAATTTTCATTTATATCAATCGTGCACATGCGACATAAGTAATAAAATGCAGGTATTCGCGCATTCATCTCCACGGAAAAATTATAAAAAAAAAATTCTAAACTTATTGTGATCATATCATTTCAGTCCTAAATCCTTTTTTTGCTAGTTTTTTGAAAAATCTTTTGCATTTATGCTAAGTCAGTCTATTAGACCAACTTTGGCCGCATAGCCTCGTCGGCCCTAGCTTGTCGCCGATCAAGCGACCAGATGGAGGAAGAAGAAGAAAAAAAAAAGAAAAAGAAAGAAAAGAAAAAAGAATTTTTTTAAAAAAATATGAAAATATTATTAAAATTGCAAAGTCAGCGCTGATCGACGTTCACGTTAGTGCCGGTCGGCCAAAGTTAGCCGGATGGACTGAATTTTCATAAATGTAACATGTTTATGACTCAATTGGCAAAAAAAAAAAAGGTTTACGACTGAATTAGCATAATTGAAATATGCTTAAGACTTTTTTGGTAATTTTCTCCATACTCGATCTTGACGATTTACAATATCTTTTTGATACGACTTGAGAATAAGATGTGATATTGATTGTCATTTTTTTTTAATATGAAACGTGGGGTTAATTAATAAACTAGTAAATATACGTTAACTCGAGTCTATCAAGTCAAAACGAAAAATTGAGTCTATTCATCTCGCAATGTTAACGTGGCATCCACATCTTCTCTTTTGCCTCTTTGGATAAATTCCGGAAATTAGAAAGAAAAATCCAAAAGAATTACCGTTTCTTTCCCATTTTCCGCATATAACATTTCTCACACATGAATGGATGGAGATGCTCTACTGCTAAAAAAGGACTCAAACCAATCCGTGCGTGCCACGTCATCATTTGACCGTTACGCTCGAGCCGAGAGCCGAGAGCCGAAGCGAAGCTCCCGTCGGGGGATGGCGCGCCGTCCCTCGGGACTTCGAAGCCGCTCGCTCCCCAGCCGCAGCCGCAGTTGGGGGATTTCGCCTTTTTCAGACCAATTTTTGGATTAGTCAAATGTGAGCCCCCCAAGAAAATGCTTTCGTGTCACTTTGCTATTGGTTCCCTCGTGCCAGCGGCCCCCCCCAACAAAAATATTAAAAAAGAATATGCCATTTACCAACTAATAACGTCTAGCAGCAGAATAAAATAATTCCAAATGGAATTTTTTTTTTTTTTTTTTTGAGAAAAACAACTGGTCGAGGATTGTGCGCAGTGGTCCACCAGCTCACGTTAGCAAAGACCCTCTCTGTGTCGTTGCCCTCTAAAAAGAGCCCCAGATTTGACACACGTGTCCCATTTCTCTCCCGCGTTGCCAATCTATCCGTTAACTCTTCTCTCTCTCTCTCTCTCTCTCGCTGTGCGTCTGCAACGTCTCCATTGAAGAACAAGAAGCGAGGAAAAAACAGCAGAAATTTATACACAGAAAAAGGCGGGGGGGAGAAAGATCTTTAATCTTAAATGGGGAAGCTGCTGTGCGATTCGACGGCGGTGGCGGAGACATTCCCATCCCCAACGTCGATGGCCATCGTGCCTTGGAGGGAAGTCAACGCGGAATCACTCGATTCCGTCCCGGTCGTCGATCTCCCCGACCACCACCAGATCACGGCCTCCTGGGACGACGTGCCGGGCCTCGAGGACCAGCAGAGGCGCCGCCTCCAGCGCCTTCGCTCCAAGGGCGTCCTTTGGCGGCACCCGCAGGATAAAGACTCGCCGCCGGTGGTCTTCTATTTATCTCACGGCGGGGAGGTGTCGGCCGACGGAAACTGCCTATTCACGGCGTCGATGAGGGCGACGACGGGAGGCCTGGCGGCGCGTGGGGGCGACGCGCGGGATCTGAGGCGGCGCGTGGTGGGCCGGTTCTTGGAGGGCCTCAGATCGGCGCCTGGGGAGGAGATGGAGGTGGTGGAGGCCGCGATTCGGCACATGTACTCGCCGGATCTGAAGAGCGGATGGGGGGTTCATGTGGTTCAGGAGGTGAAGCTATTGGCAAAGAAAGAGGACAGGGTTGCTCTTGATTCGGCCATTGAGGAACTGGTTCAGCTTGGGATGCAGAGGTAGTAATCTATGTGTTTTTCACCGTAAAATGATGAATTCTTTTTGTGGGTTTCGTTGGTCGTAGTTTGCCAAGATTTGGTTTATTGGATTTGTTGTCTGCCTGCTTCGGGTTGTTTTTTTTTTTTTTTTTCGAAAGCTTTGGGTTTGGTTGGAAAAGATAAGAACTGAGAAAAACAAGAAAGTTTGTGGAGTCTGGATTTTCTTTTACCTTTACTGGAGTCAAGCTAGGGTTTGAGCCAGAAATTAACGTCTGGGATTTTGGTCATTACGAATTTCTCTTCGAGGGCATGGCTTTCAGTAACTTCCGTTTTCTTGTTATTATGCGCAGGAGAAAAAATCGAACTAAACCAGTAAACTGGTTCGGTTGATTTTTCAATTCTATTTGCGATGTTACCCAGATGTCTCTTTGGCAAGTTATGACCGACTGAATTTTCTTTCTTGAAACTTGAAGAATGTACACTTTGAATTGAATGCACTACATGTAATATAGTGACATTGAATGCAATAAGGTTAAAGAAACAAAGTTGCACTCTGGAACTGAACTGGGTTCCATAGTTTCAATCGAATACTGGTTTTACTATTCTTGATGCATTCCTGTTTTTTTCATTGAAGAGACATGGCGGCGGAATCTATTTTCAAAGAGAGATGCATTCCCGTGAATGATGGCTCAAGTTGGGCCAAATACATGTCAATCTCCGGTTCATCTGATGATGAATATGATATCATCACTGTGCAGTACACCGAGGAGGGTTTATTATCTGTAGATGAGAATAGAGAAGGTCATGCTGCGGCGTTTGGTGATGACATAGCAATTGAATGCCTTGCAACAGAGTTCAACCGAGAGATTTTTGTGGTAAGTGCAAAATTCTCTCTCTTTATCATAACAAATTTTGATTGGGCTGTTCCTTCTCTTCTTCGGTAAATATCTGGTGGTCCTATGATCTTGATTTCTGTTTGTATCTTGTCAGACTTTGGCTATGCTCATGATTTCTGAAGTAATGCTGTTGCCATGGTATAGGCGGTCTACTTCCAGGGTAGATTAGCCTGGAAAATTAGCTAAAAAATTTATATTCGACTATCATTTACCTGTTATCTCGCATATGTCATTGCTACAACTACCCTTGGGAGAAACAAGGACTTTTCAAGGATCTTTCTGTTTCAAACTCTTGAGATGTCAAGTATACCACAGGGCTTATTGGAGCTCAGAGCACACTACATAAGCCCTGGCAGTTAGCTTAAATATCATTGGCTTTCCTTGGAAATCAAGTAACTCCTCAACTTTATTCTGAGTCATCCAGGACTTGGCTGGATTATCGTTGGACTTAACCCTGGCTTTACTCTCTTACATCTGACCAACTGGAGCTGCTGCAACTCCTGGTCTATGGGTTCCTTATGTCCTGCCGGTCAAGCAATTTCTAGTTAGCAATGTGGTTGGAGAGTTTGAAACTTCTACAGTTTTCCTGCTTGCGCCTCTTGGTTTTCTGTTATACATCACTCCCTTGTTGATAGCCCTTAGCTGGGAACAGTTGGCAGATAACTGTCACTGATTTCAATGAGTAGCAATCACAGCCTAAGCAGACAAGATTGGATGTTTCACCCTTGCTGCTTTATGCTGTTTGTGCGGGCTGTGTTTTGAACATAATTTTCTGGCCCCAGTGATAATCCTTATGAATCTTTTTGTCCTTTTAGTGACTTTGGAGTTTGAGAACCCTCTATTAATGAACAGTAGGTCTACATTTCTGTTTGTAGTGCGATATCTTTGGGTTGCTTCATAATATGTTTTGGTAATAGCTGTTCTCTTTGCTTCATAGCTCATGAAACTTTTAAGTTCTTAAAATATCTTGTTTTTTCCTTCTTATTTTCTTTCCTTGCTCCTTGATGTATATTTATATGCTCTCTTAATCCATTTCCCCCCCTACTTGCTAAACTAGAAGAGTTTCTGAGCTATGATGTTTTAAGTTCTTAAAATATCCTCTAACGAGCTATGGTGTTCTCATTTTCAGGTGCAAGCCCATGGATCTGACGCAATGGTCGATGAAGAGAACTGTGTTTTCTTCCTCCCTCATCATCCAAGAAGTCAAATAACGGGTCCTCCTTTATTTCTTTTCATGAAAGGAACAGGTAAATGAATTTGGCATTCTGCCTGCTTCCCGGAAAACCAAAAAGAAACGAAATGGAAAAAAGAAGTGAATATTGCTGTCTTTTAGCAAGTTGGTCTGGAATTGTGAACTCCCATCTGGATTTAACGCTGCCTCACAATTGATTTTAACGTGCAGGGTGGTGTGGCGCCGGAGCTGATCACTACGAGCCCCTCATTGCTCATCCTGCTTCCCTTGTATCTCCAGAGAAAGTTGCTGTAGTACTTTGAAGCCACCCTCCATGCAGTTTTGTGCCCTAGAGTTAGAAATAGAAAATAGTTCATTCTTTTCCTCCATAGTGGATGGCCGGCAATCTGGTTCTCCAGATTCTTCCTTAGATATGTCGAGGATTCTTTTTTTAGTCATAGCCATCTGTTTTCTTTGTCAATTTCATCGAGAATTAGTTGTATTGCAGGTTTTGTGGCTGCAGTCGAGTGACCTGTAGTAATCTCGATGTTTTTACCGGCTTTTCTTCTTGTGGTTGAGTTCATTGTGGGGGCTAATACTGGTCCCTGGCACTATTCAATTCAAGCGAGAATAGTGCCCTTTTTTCGTATCTTATGCTGGATTTAGTTCAACAATGATGATGAAATTTTGTTTGCGCCAGCCATCCGGTGTACCTGTGTTTGAAGTCTTCATTCCACAATCTCGTGAATTTAAGTAGTAAAAAATCTGAACGCTTTCGAGAGTTTTGCTCGAATTTTTGCAGAAGATCAAAGGAGATACACAAACTAAGTAACATTGACACTTTGGCCTGAGTCTTAAACTTTACACCTCCACCTAAATTTGTAATGGTTTTCTTTCTTTATTACCTGTTACAATTTGAGGAAGATCTGGTATTTCATTTAATTTACATGTTTGGGGGGTGCTGCACCCTCATATCGTCATAAATTTCAGGCTGTAATTCATCAGATACCGGTGTTTCCTTGCCCGACTCATAACATCTGCCTTTTTGGGGGGTAAAACTCGAGTGATTTCCCAAAATACATTCGCGGCAAACAGGGTTCATGCACTTTGTGCTGCTCCTTTCCGCCATCCAAAAGGTTGCTCAAAAGTCGATCGTCTAGCCCACAGAATCCTCTCAATTCGGGAAAACTGCAAAATAGGATCTCTAATGGGCATCAACCTATTATACCCAATACAATACTTGGAGTTGTCTCAATTATTATTGAGTTGTGATGCAGGATCTTTGGAAAAGTCTTGTTTTCCCTGCACCATGCTTTAGGGTCCTTCCTGTGAAGCTTCATACTCTCACTGTGTATGATTCTGGTCATTATTGGGACTGTAAGGGTCTTTTTAGTATGGAATCTTTTGGGATTGTCCGTCGGTTTCTGCAAAAGCAAGAACACCGATACATTGCACCTTCAAACTCATATGAGCAATAGGGCAGCTCCACAAGAATCAAGGGAAGTTTCAGGACACTGGTAAAAGTTTTAAGTCCTGCAAATCAACTTTGATTTGAGATCCAACCCCAAATTGTCATGAAAAAAGATTTAACAGAACTATATTAGAAATCCAACAAAGTTTGCATGCTTTGATTGCCTAGTGGACCTTCTTTACAGCCCGCTCTGCACTACTACCATGCAAAGTGGCTCCCCAGAAAAGAACTGGAAGAAAAAGGTAAGTTGAAAAACCTGAGCACCTCTCAAAACTCCATTCTTCCTTCACTTTATAGATTTTGCTTTGTGAAAGCCTCATTAAACACGTGATTATTGTGAAACGTTTCAATCTTCTCCTGTTAATACTTGACATCAGCATAGAAAGTTTTCCGTTTGTTTCCAACAAGGAAATTACGGTGCTCTCGAATCAACAAAGATCGATCGTCGCAGTTTAAAATTAGATTAAGCGATTGCAACTACCCCTTGAATTTGCGCGCTTATTTTACGAAAAATCAATGATCCGAAAGATATTTTCTTAAAAATGATCGTTTGTATCGCATAGAAAAATTAGGCTGCACGAATAAATTCCTACTATCAACAACCATTTATACTACAACATTTCCGTCGACGAAGAAAGCATTTATTTGCGTTCCATTCGTTTTTGCAAGCGGATACTTTTAGAAAAGAATGCGGATGCTTTTAGAAAAAATGTACTTTTTCTAGAACACCTCGGTGGTCTAGTTATGTAATGTAAGATTCAAACTATAATGTAGAAACTGGAGGAAATGCAGATGCTTTTGTGGACAGAATTTGAGAGTAGAGGCAGCTCTTTTGCTCTCCTTTCAAAACGTGCTACCAAAAGTAAAAGCATAAAAAGGCATTGCATCACCAAAAATCACAAGAAAAAACTTTCATGTCCCGGAGCTTCCTTTTGCGGCCCGCTTCTTTATAAATAAAGTAGGAAAATTACCAAAAAAGTCCTAAATTTATTGTAATTGTGCCAATTCAGTCCTCAATTTTTTTTTGTCAGTTGAGTCCTAAATATTTTGCAATTGTGCCAATTCAGTCCACTTTGCCGGCCGGCGTTGACGTCGTCAGTACTGGCATGAACAATTTTTAATAATATCTTCATATATTTTATTTTTTTCTTTTTTTTTCAAAACCTATTGCTACTGTGCCCGACGACCGCGGGCAAGGTCCCCTCACCAGATCTGGGCGAGGGCAGCCTCGCCATGGCATCGCTGGCCGCTGGTGAAGCCTCAGCCAGCGAGGCTGCCCGCAGCTGCTAGGAGCTCGTCGGCCACAATAGCAGTAGGTTTTGAAAAAAAAAATAAACAAAAAAATATTATTAAAAATTATCCATGTCACCGTCGGCCAGCAAAGTGGACTGAATTGGTACAATTGCAAAAGGTTTAGGACTCAACTGACAAAAAAAAAATTAGGACTGAATTGGCACAATTGCAATAGATTTAAAACTTTTTTTTTGGTAATTCTCCCTAAATAAAGCGAGCCAAACCCAAATGCACATGCTTGCATTGTACATTAAAATATTGGACTAAAATCATGAAAAATCTCAAACTGATACATTTGTGATAAATTTACCCAAAATAATTTTTGGGTTATTAAGAACCCCAAAATGATGCACGCGTGACACATTGACCCTCCGTTAGCTTTCGTCAAAATTTTCCATGAATTTTTTTAATTTCTCGGTATGCAACCAAAGTGTCTGTTCTTAGTAGTGAACAAAAAGAAAAATTCCTTGTTAAGTTCAAGTGATGTCAGGACTACTTCTTAATAATTCTTCGTGAGCCTACTTATTAATAGATAGAGAAAAGCGATGTATACAAAAGCCGGTTTACAAAATTGGTATATCAAGTGATGCGATAGACTATTTTTTTTTATTGGGTATCCGACTATGATTACTATCTAAATGTCCATTTACAGTCTGTCATGTCACATGAAATTATACTTTTTATCATGGGTCTTAATATATATACCTATAGCATGAGGGGATAGCAAAAGATGTCGTCATTGGATGGTCGAAAATGCATGTGTAGCAATAAGATATTGGGTCTAAACTAGCTGGAAACTTCAAAACCATCAACTGGTACAGTGTGTGGATACTGAGGGAGGCTCAACAGAGGCACACAAAGGCACCCAAATAAGCACATCCTTAATCTGCCCATTTACTTTTCCAAAAGCAATTCTCCCCAAGAAAGAAAAGAAGAAGAAAAGGAGCAAAAAAAAGAACAACAATTTTAAAGTTAAGAGCAACATTATTCACAGAATCTCTCCCAGAACTTTCCACTTTTACCTCACTATAAAAGACCTTCTGTCACTGCTCTATGTTCAGTCAGATGTGAAATCTCACTCATCAAGGCTCTGCTCATCAACCTGATAGAGGATCTTTTCTTTGAGGCTTCAAGAAAGATGGAACCCATTGAAGCACTGAAGCTTCGAGCTGCCATGAAGAATCACCAGCTCAAGAATTACCACCATCTTCTTTCTAGTTTCATCCCTTACCTTTTGACTGCACTGACATGTAGTCTCTTCTGTTCCTACCCCTTTTGGTTGCCCTCCATCGAGCATTTCCTGTTCGTCACCCTCCCGCATGTCGGGACTTCACTGCTCAGCCCAAAGTGTCTGTTCTTAGTGGTGAACGCTATCGTCGCCTTCCTCCTCGGAGAGTCGAAGCTCGGAGGCCTGCACTCGCCGGCTACGTCTCACGACGAGATCTACGAAGAGTATGTCGAGAGGAGCCGGACCAGGAAGATGCTCTCCCCTTGCCTGGGAAGCGAAAGTTCGAGGGAATTGAAGAGTGAGAGATTGACTGGAGATGAGGCGAGAGAAGAAGAAGAAGAGAGCGAAAAGGAGTCGGGTGATCATGATGATGATGATGATGATGATGACAAACAAGAGGCTGAACCAGAACAACAACAAGAAGATGACGATGATGAAGAAACGGATGAGAGAAGCGTGCAAGAGGAGGATGGGATTCCTGCTGAGGAATTGAAGAAGAGAGTCGAAGAATTCATTGCCAGGGTTAACAAACAAAGGTGGCTTGAAGCTAGATCTCTAATGTGCGTTCGTTAGGGCATGACTTTGCCTTAGGGACTAACACATGAACGTTATATGACAAGTGGCATGCTCATGTGCGTGCTTTGTCCAGTAGTTCACAGTTCATGGTCATTTCAGCGAGTGTCTAATCCTAGCAAATCTCTAATTCTTCCGCATGTAATGAATCTACAATTGTATGTAAAGTTGATTAAACAAATTCCTACATATAAGCTATAAAAGTAAAGTTAGATGTTTAAAATGTTACATCCCATGATTGTACCCATTTCGCCTCTGCAATTATTATTAGCACTAAGATTTTTCAAGTTGATAAGAACAAGTCTTGCATCTAATTAGGGACAATTACACACACACAAAAAAAGAAGTCATCAACTTATTAAACTTGCGTCATTTCGGTCTTAAACTTTCAAATAGTGCTAATTCTGACATAAAGATTTTCACATTTTACCAATTAAGTCCATTCGGCCAATTTTGGCTGAAAATCGCTGACGTGGATGCTGGTTGTCTTACGTGGCGCGATCAACTCTGACGTAGACATAATAATATTTTACTACTATGTTATAATTTTTTTAGCTTTTTTTATTTTTTTCTTTGAGGGCTGGCAAGGGTCATCGGCCGACCCACGTCGGCACTAGGCGAGGGTGTGGCGACCCTCGTCAGATCTGGGCTACACGAGGGCGCCGCGGTCCTCGCCGGGTTTGGGTGAGGTTGTATCGCCCAGATCGGGCGAGGGTGTCCGGCCCTCGATCCAAAAAGAAAAAGTAAAGAAAAGAACAAAGAAAAATCATTTTTTTTTATAATTCAAAAAATATTAAGATATTATTAAAGATGTCAGCGTAGACGCCCGGCGTCTACGTCTGCGATTTCCGATCAAAATTAGCTGGATGGACTCAATTAGAAAAAAAAATGTGAAAAGATTTAGGACTCAATTGGCACAATTGAAAGGTTTAAAACTTTTTTGATAATTTTCCTTAATTTTAAGTCAATGAGAGAAAAAGTTGATGGAACAAATTCCAACATTTAAGTCATACAAATAGAAATTAAACGCTTAGAAAGTTGTATTTTATCCCGCGTCTAAGAATAGTGAATTTCAAAACGCTTGTTGCAAAAACTATCTTCATCCATAATAACTTGCAATTGCATGCATACCCACTTTTCACAATTTGCCAATTTTTCCTTCTGAGTTTTGCCTCACATTTCAAGTTTGCATCTTGTCCTCCAGGATTAATTTATATTATTTTTATTTTTTTCCGTCAATCTATATTATATTATTAAAAAAATTAATTATGTAACAGTTTTTTGATTGATTAAAAATTATTGTGAGGTCTACTCTTTTAAGAATTTGTAACTCACAACATACTATTATTCTCACAGTCACCCAAAAATTATTATGCCAGCAAAGTTCATGTTATTATTCCGTTGTGACGCAATAATTTAGGTCTCTAACTTTTCTTTTCTTTTTAAGTTTTGTTGACCTTTGACGTTGGTGTTAGGATGGTTGATATTCCTTCCTTAGCTCCGAAGAGTTAGCCTCCGTACTTCGTGAAGTGGCTGAGCAAGGGAAAAAGCGTTGAGGACCAAGTTGAAAATAAGTGGGGCCAAGTCCTAATACTAAATGTGAATTGCAAAATCGACACGTGATAAATTCATAAAATTCGATCCACCTTACGCAAATATTTTGCTTACAATCTACCGAACCGCCTACTATATCGATCTTGTAAATTGACCTTAGTACATTTGCTTTACCGAGGCATCTAAAGAAGATGTTGGGGTTTCGGATGTCTCCGGTCCCGGCGTTGCTCCGGTGGACTAGTGTGAAGCGAGCGGGAAAGCATTTCGACTTCGAAGCCGTCCGAGGGGCGCTGAGTGAAACATTTTTACCTGGGGTCTAACACGGTTCTCTTTATTAGATCTCGTAAGCATGGACGCTGGTGAAAGATATTTTCCTTGGACATGTGATCCATCATGATGTTATTTTTCCAGCGTTCTCCTGATCAATGCCAAAGGTTTCGGAAAATAGATGCTTGATTCGTGGGCGTTCTCTTTAGGTATTGATACTCGACTAAAGGGCGTTGGGCCAAATCCTGCCACAAAGTACAAATTTTCAACATTAGCTGAGCACAGTTGCGCGGGCTTGTGACCCAAGTGGGGGCATCATTGTGGTGGGACATGGGCTCAGCTTCTGCGGGCCGGTTCTTCGTGGCTATCTTCTGGCCCGCCCATTCCAAGCCCAGAGCTGGTTTGTGCGGCCCGGGCGAAGGCTTGGGCCGCTCGGATCCTAGGGTGGGGGGTCTGCGTGAGGCTGGCTTCACAGAGCAGGGAATACCTCCCGCTCCCGACAGTGGAAGGATAACGGGCCGGTGCCACTCGGACCCATCATGACCCAATGGGCTGGGCCTACCGAATCACCACTTTTTAAAAAAGATTTGACCCAAAAAAAAAAAAAAAACATTAATCAGTTGCCTTTCCCCCCCCCCCTCCACAGTACAGGATTAGCAGCTTAAGTAATTCGCGTCGATCCGTGTCGGTGTAAAACGTATTGATTTTGATTCCACATGCCAAATAATATTATTGATACCCGATATAGAAAGCAAAGCGCGTCGTATCGGTCACAGGTTAGATTCCTCGAATTCTCCTGGATGGACAAGATAGGGGTATCACAAGCTTGTGTTTCTCCACTTACACATGGTGCTACTGCGATTACGGGCTCACCTAATTGGTAGTTAATTCTTGATTGGAGGCTTCAACTTGACATTAAACTTGTCAAAATGGTCATAAACCCGTTTCTTAACCCGTATACAATGGGCTGAATTGTTAAATGAGGTAGTTACATTCCATAAAATAGTCATAAATGAGTTTAAACAAAATATGCGTGTTAAATGGGTCATAAATAGATTTCAATTTACTTAGACTTAACCCACCTTTATGACTCTCTCTTCATTCTCTCTCATCTTCACTCGACTCACGCTCGCTCGCTCCGCACTTTCACCTTAATTTTGGCATGAGTTTTTCTAGATTTAATCAAATATAAAAATACTTTAAGAATATGGGTCACTAGTTTTGCATTATAATAAAATAGGTAATAAACGGGTTAAATGGATCTATTTGAGTCGGATCATTTATAATCTGACCCAAATTCGATCCGACTCACCCATTTAACGGTTGCACTGACGTTCTAGCGGAGGCAAAGGTGGCTCCCAATTCATCCAAACCTTTTTCTATGCTTCAACAGCAATTGATCATGTGGGAAAAAACGCTCGTTGGCAGCTACAATCGAAAGCGTACGACTTAGAAGATTCATAGTCCCGGGTCCTAATTCGAGCCCCTGATTTTCACTCTAGCCCAACGCATTCGTTCTTGCTGTCGTTACATTTGATCCCCAGAGTTCCAAAGGAAACAAACTGAACACGAGCTGGTCAAACCATGCTCCCGGGAAATCCGATGTCATTCTGACATTTAACAGCCAAGTATGTCATTCAGATTTATCCCATTTCACTTTTTAAACAAGTGTGGAAAAATTATCATGCTACTGAAATAAGTAAACATAGCACGTACGTATGGTTTCTCCTAGATAATTAATAAGAACTATCGGATAAATTATCTCGATAGTACCTTAAACAATCTCGTACATCGCGCGCCCATTAAAACTAGTTACAAGATAAGATGCTTTTTTTTACGAGATGGTCGAGCTTGCGCAAGCCGCCTCCATTACGATCGTAGTGAGTCTGATCTACCAAATAGGATCAATGTTATAAAGAAAATTCCGCCAATCTCTTTTTTGGGCGACATAGGCTCTTGGACAAGGGCTCTTTTCAATTTTGACGTCGGGTGTCTACCCTATACGTCTTAATTACTTGTTTCGCAGCCCTCATCAATTAGGCGTGCATCACGTGGAAAGTTTTATGGGGTCTAGTCCACGAGGTATATTGGGCTTAGGTTTGGTGGGGAAAAGATTAATTAACCAAATTGATTAAATAATCAACTCATAATCACCGTCATAATGATTAAAGTAAATAAGCAAATAATCAACCACTGAGAAATTGCTCCGGTGGCCACTCTTTTTATTTGAAAAGAGAGAGGTGGGGGTTCGAGTCCTCACCCCATTCCCCCCTCTCCCGGCGAAGGAGAGTGAGGTGGGGACGCGTGAGAAGGAAATAGGGTTTCGCAACCTGCACAGCGTACATGGTATATATATAAGAATAGTAGTAGACAAAAAAAAAAGATAAGCAAATAATCCGACCCAAAAAAAAAATTAAAAATAAAATTTAGACAAAAGCACCACTTGTCTTCTTTCTACGCAGAAGAAAATGAGAATTTGATGGGTGACTCCTTGTTGCAAAGACAAAACCAGCCTTTCGGAGATCTCAAGGGACTCGCCCCTCGGCATCTCCGAAGCTCCTCTCCTTAATCGAACGCATTCTTACGTCTTCATAAAGTCTTTCATTTCACTCATCGTCTCCCAACAATCAGGAACCATTTTCGCTGTTGTGCATCGTCGATCGAAAGGACGAGAGGCGCTTGTTGTTTGGTGGGATTTTATTTTGGCAATACAACAAAGAAAGCTCCGATTTTTATTGTTTTGCTTTACCAAGAAAGTTTGATTGGATGGCGCTTTCTTCGACGAGTTGTCGCTCCTACGCAACTCCATTGTCGCCGTCCTCCTCCCCCTCCTCGTCTTCCCACGAGCCGCCGTCGTCGTCGATATATGGACACCATCATCGGCGGATAACGCTATCTTCGATTCCGAAGCGGTTTTGTTCGGCTAAGGTTTCTTCTCGGTTCCACGGGAAATGCTTCACAAGCGCCGTACACATGCAAGATGGTTCGTCTTCTTCATCTTTGGTCCTTTTTCGGATTATCATTTTGCATAATATTGCTGCAATTGCATCAGCTTGTTGGTCATTTTGTCAGCTCGGTTTTGGAATTGACCCAACTCATTAAGTTATCGCCTGTTTATATGGCTACCAATCACAGAACGATGTCCTTTTAATTTCTGATGTTGTTGTTGGTGTTGAGTCGAATTAATTTATCAGAATTGGAGGTGGTGGGCGGTTGTGTAGATTTTTCGGGACTCTCTCAATCGTTTATCATGATTTCTTGGAAACTATGCAGTCGGTTTAAGAACGCTTGGCTTGATATCTGATCAAGTGGCAAAGATAATTGATGGTATTTGTGCAAGTTAATCTGGAAGTCTTTGTTCAACTGGCCCTGTTGGGCTAATATCTTCTCTGTTCTAGGACATAGGGAAAAGAAATCAATTGAACATCGTGACTGAACCGTCCTTTATAGCAGGCATTCTCTCACTCTTTAAGGAAATGGTAATACTTCTTGTGATACTGATGAGTGTGGATTGTGGGACTTCTCTTCCTGTCTTCTTTACTTGTTTGATCATTTCATTTAGGTGCAGTAGCTCCAGCACCGGTCAAAAATGAGACTCCTTTCAAGAAATTAACAGAGGGGCTGGTCTCAGTTACATCATCTGAAGAAGGTAAAGATGCGGCTGCATTCTTGAATAACAATGGCTCCACCGTCAGTATCACTGTGGTCGGGGCCTCTGGTGACCTTGCCAAGAAGAAGATATTTCCTGCACTTTTTGCGCTGTACTATGAAGATTGTCTCCCTGAGGTATGGAGCTATTGGAAGTATGCTTGTTTAATCATATGAAAATAATATCTTTAGCTGTGATTTGTTCTTGTGGATGCATAGACAAAGCAAGCTGTGTGATGATGCTTCTATGTTTGCAGCACTTCACTATATTCGGTTATGCTCGGACTAAGATGACCGATGAAGAACTCAGAAACATGATTAGCAGGACACTCACGTGCCGCATTGATAAAAGGTGAACTAGCTCTTATCTTTTCTTTCTGTGCGGTTTAAAATGTCCATCTTGTTGTTGAGGATTTTGGTGCATTACGAGATGCTCGACTCTCTTGGAAGCTGTCTCTTTGCTTATTGGGAGATTGGATCAAGCAAATAAATTTTATCTTTTTGTCTCTCAGGGAGAACTGTGGTGAAAAGATGGACCAATTCCTCAAAAGATGCTTCTATCATTCTGGTCAATATGATTCTCAAGATAACTTTGTGCAGCTAGACAAAAAGCTGAAGGAGCACGAGGTAATCTTAGTAATATACTTGAGTTTTGACTTTGCTAGTAATTCGCAAAATATCCATGCATATATGTCAAGGGAAAGTGGGGGCTGGCAATTTGTTTTTCTGTGTCATTATATTGTCATGTCAAAACAGGTTATTGCACATTTCCAAAATGAAGCGCAAATGGCTTATGAATGAGGTCAAACGAGACCGGACCACATGACATGTTTATTATAGAGGGTCCAGTTTGATATAGTTCTTGACAGGACACCCCAATGTTCTAATTTTCTTGTGCTTTTATGCTTCTAGCATGTTTATGGCACCTTCTATACCCCTTTAAGAATAAATTTTATCGTGGAATGCATCACATAGAACAACTCAATAATCTTATCTGTATTTTGTCCAATCAGTAGCTAGGGTGTCCAATCCCTCTTAGATTGCTACTAAACTGAATACTTCTTGAAGTCTAGTCTATTTGTCTAAACTCATGTTACAGAATCAACATGTGGCGTTGCTTTAATAAGTCACAGCCAACCATTTTTAAAGGAGTTGAGCACGTCATCGTGTTTTAGACCAGATTTCGTTTCTGGAGAATTACTTTTGGCAAAAATGCAACTCCCTAGCAAGGTTATATC
The DNA here is from genome assembly GCA_029784005.1 of Lenwebbia sp. NSW1173648. Classification (NCBI taxonomy): domain Eukaryota; kingdom Viridiplantae; phylum Streptophyta; class Magnoliopsida; order Myrtales; family Myrtaceae; genus Lenwebbia; species Lenwebbia sp. NSW1173648. The sequence continues at coordinate 9,797,559 of JARCGZ010000011.1, forward strand.
ATGCAAGTGGGCCAACCAATTGCAAGCCCTAAACACTAATTTTTGTTCTAATTTCCCATGGTTTTTCGTAATTTGTGATTATTAGTACGCAGGTTATGACAGCTTGATCTAAAATAATCAAGTTGTTGGTTTACTCATTGTAGTTCAGTTCAAATTCAAACTCAATTGTATCAAGTTTGAGCATTCTATTTGCGTGACTTGGTTGAGTAATTTACTGCATGCCTCACATAAGCTGAGGTGAGAGTTTTTGTTTGTTTTACTGATTCTCTTTTTCTATTTCATGGGACAATTACGAATGGTCTGTATATAGGGTGGAAGAGTCTCTAATCGCCTCTTCTATCTTTCAATTCCGCCAAATATTTTCATTGAAGCTGTAAGATGCGCAAGCTTATCAGCTTCATCTGGTAATGGCTGGACTAGGGTCATTGTTGAGAAACCCTTTGGTCGGGATTCAGAATCATCAGCTGCTTTGACCAAAGCTCTTAAGCAGTACCTAGAGGAGGATCAGATTTTCAGGTACTGCTTTCATCAACTATGATGCTAATCCATAGGTCAGTAATATTGAGTATGAGCTGACTAAGGGAGTGCTTCTTACAGGATTGACCACTATTTAGGGAAGGAGCTTGTGGAAAACTTATCCGTTCTACGCTTTTCGAATCTCATTTTCGAACCTTTATGGTCAAGGCAGTATATAAGGAATGTGCAATTGATATTTTCAGAAGATTTTGGCACAGAAGGACGTGGAGGGTATATTTCTTTGTCTGTGAGCTTTTTAGTCAATCTACTGCTTAAGCTTAAGGTTTGCTTAAATGCCACTGCATGTTTCAGGTACTTTGACCACTATGGGATTATAAGAGATATCATGCAAAATCACCTGCTCCAAATACTTGCACTCTTTGCAATGGAAACTCCTGTAAGTTTGGATGCTGAGGATATCAGGAATGAAAAGGTACTTAAACGGAAACCTAATTTTGCTTTTGTGTTTTTGGATGGATTGTTGTACTGATTATTTCGAGTATATACCAGGTCAAAGTGTTGCGTTCTATGAGGCCGCTGAGTCTTGAAGATGTGGTTATAGGGCAATACAAGAGCCACACTAAAGGAGGGATCACCTACCCGGCTTATACAGATGACAATACTGTGCCTAAAGACAGCCTAACACCAACTTTTGCCGCAGCTGCGCTTTTCATAGATAATGCGAGATGGGATGGCGTGCCTTTCCTGATGAAAGCTGGAAAGGCATTGCATAATAAGAGGTAAATGTGGTTTTGAGATATCACGAACAGATTTTACTTCTTGGTTTCAATTATTTCGCAAAGAGTATCACGAATTTGCCTTTTACCTTTGTTTTTCTGCTTGTCCTTTAACACAGTGCTGAGATAAGGGTGCAGTTCAGACACGTGCCAGGTAATCTCTATAATCGAAACATAGGGACAGATCTCGATCAAGCCACAAATGAGCTGGTTATTCGAGTTCAGCCAGATGAGGCCATTTATTTGAAAATCAATAACAAGGTCCCTGGTTTGGGGATGAGATTGGACCGGAGTAATCTAAATCTGCACTATGCAGCAAGGTAACTTTCTTAATAGCTTCTATGTTATTAGGCACTTTATTGGCTTTGTACTTGGTGTGCACTTGCACCACATTCTGCTATCATCTGCAAACAAAAAAAGGAAATGATTGTCCTGGTGCTTTACAGATATTCAAAGGAGATCCCAGATGCGTATGAGAGGCTTTTACTCGACGCTATTGAAGGAGAAAGAAGGTTGTTCATCCGCAGTGACGAACTTGATGCTGCTTGGTCGCTCTTCACGCCGGTGTTGAAAGAACTTGAGGAGAAGAAGATGATCCCCGAGTACTACCCTTATGGAAGCCGGGGCCCAGTTGGGGCCCACTATCTTGCCGCAAGATACAAGGTCCGTTGGGGTGATCTCGGAATGGAGCAGTAAACTCCTTTGGGTCAGATCGTGGCTCCATATACCTAACCTCGGTTAGTCTGTTTCACTTCTGAAGTGGATTAATAGGGTAATGTCCAGGTGCTCTGGTGAGGAACCTGGTAATCATTAGGTAGAAGCAGCTCTTAGGACAGAATGAAGGGCAGGATGACGTGTGTCACCAGTGGTGAAAATGTTTCAGGGCTTACTCCCATTTGTTCCCCTCTTACAAATCTGGAAGGCGACAAAACATGAGCATTTCAGGGTTTGTCTCATGGGATCCTTGTTTTGTCTTGAATTTCTGGAAGAAATGGGATGTATAGCCTCTACAAATGAATTTCTCCATGAATGGATGGAATTTGGTAATGGGTAACTGGACTACGTAAATCTAAGCAGGTAATTGGTTACAAATTTGTTTCTTTTGCCTCGCTGCTTTGGCTTCTCGGAGTTCTCTTCTTCAGGCAGGGAGGCATTGTGTCAAGCCTTACGAAATGAAATGGGAAAACCAAAAAGGAAGAGGAAGAATGAATCGATGTCGGCAGAAAGTATACTTCGTTTTGATCCTGATTTGTCAAGAAGCTCAGTCCATCTTCGGGGTTGGGATTTTTGAGTAATGGCAGTTCTGATGATTCATGAATTCATCCAGAACGGATCAAAAACTTCTTCAGTTTTCTTTCTTTTTTTTTTACCAATAACAAAAACAGAAGATCATATTGATGCACATCAAACTTTACCTAAAACCCAGGTACTAGTTTATGATGCCGTACCCGTTCTCGTCGTCCCAGTCATCGCGGCAGCTGTACCGCGCATGTTCCGCCATCGATATCCAGCCAATCTCCTCATCGACTCAAAGTTCTCATTTTGTGTAACTAACGCTTCGGCGTCTTGCCCTCAAGAAGGAAAAGGGATCATGGGATCGCTTTGTTTTCTTGTCTTGCTGATCAGACAATTATTTTGGATCTTCTCATGTTCCTATACAGATTCAGTCACGTCGAGGCACATTATGTTTCTCTTCCACTTTTGTGTTTTTCTCATTTGGTCCTCACTTTTTTTTTTGGAGGTCGGAATTTGGTCTGTCACTTGGCGAGGTATAATTGGTTCGATTCGAAATGAGCGGTTGGATTTTAACAAATCGGAGAACATCGCCAAAAACCAATATGAGAAGACAGATCCGTTTGGCTAGTGTCCAATCCCTCTTCGACTAACTCCATCTTCTTCACTCTATCATGAACAAGATGAAGATCATCACGAATCTTGATTCACAGATCTGGTGCTCTATGACACTTTTAATGCAACTAAAGGAAAACCCATTTGAGCAAATTCAGAATTAACACACCCATTTAAACATGTTCACTTGCACCAGATGATTCCTTCTCCTTTTTCTTTCATCTACATTATTTCCGGTAATGCGAGAAAGTAATCCAACCGTAGAGCAGAGCGAAGGACAGATCAATGCCTCGATCAGATTGACAGCGTCGCACATCGAGATCGAAACAAACTATTTGTTCCCAGTACTTATCTACCCACTACCCTTAAATTTGGATTACCCACGAAAGTCATGTGCTCGCGCAATCATGCAATGGAACTAACGAAGAAGATAGAATAGGGATGGAGCTCCATTTCTCTAAGCGAACATTCCCAGACGACGTGCAAAACTAAATTTTTTTTATTATTGTCGTGGACGTCATAGGCAAAATAGAACCTTTATAGGTGGAAATCGGGTGACATGTCAAAAGCTAATGAATGATAGGAGGGGAGTGGGACCCACGAAAGTTGAGCGTGACACAGAACCTAAGGAAAGCCTCTGTGTCGAGTAATTGATGCATATGTTCCACCCTACGCATCATTACAAGACATCGCCCGGATCTTTGGTCCGACGACTTCCCAGGAGCAAATCCAAGTGATATTTCCATAAATAAAATAAAAAAAGTTGAGAGATTTGTAATTGAAAGTCGTCAAGATTCTAATTGGCTGCTCGGAAAGCAATAAATTCTTGATCAATGGATGGTGGTTGTTACTTGTTAGGAACTTAGGAGGACTTGGTGGGCTTAATTGCAACAGCCATCTACATTTACATGATGGATGGGAACGGCAATTAAGGAATGGGGTTAGGATTTTGGAGATTTGATTTCGTGACATTCGATCACGTTAGCCTACTGATCATCTAGAAGAAGGGGAAGCTCAATGTGCCCCATCTTATATATGTTTTGAGCCTTGATGTGTGCTTCGCAGTCACGAGTAGCAAAGGGCTATGCTCGTGGGGGCGACGCGAGGGAGAGAGAGAGAGAGAGATTGGCATGTCCAGTCTCAACCAAAGAATCTGATTCCTATAAGCAATCATTTTTAGATACAATAAACTTAATCGTCAGATTGGTGTAGTTGATTTGGAGAGTTGGGGGATTTCTCGTCAGCCACGAAACACACTAATGTAAAATCAAATTAAGAAAAAAAAAGGTAGGCTCGACATGATGCAAGGACTAAAGACCATGACTATATATAAGTTCTCGAATAGGAGGAGGTTTTCTTTGATACGCTATTTGTAAACAAAAGTGATATGTCAATATCATGTATTGACACGTGACATTCAACTTAATTATGGCATGCCTATGTTATTTACCTCCAAAATCAATGGGAGTTAATAACGGACTAAATTATGGAAAATGAGTCGGTTTCTAGAAAATATTTTTCGGGAAGTCAATTTTCAGGAAAATGACTATATTTTTCGGTGTTTAGTTGAAACCTGAGCTTGCTGGCCTCGGGTGAGGCCAAGCCTCACTTGTGGCCGGCGACCGGAGGAGGAAGTAAAAAAAGAGAGAGAAAATAAAAGAAAATAAGTCAGTTTCTAGAAAATGTTCGAGAAGGAAAATGTGCCCATTTTGAAGGAGTTTTTTCGATGGGTGGGAAATGTTTTTCTTGACTAGCTTATTTTCCGTGAAACAAACACCGGAAAATCCGAAAAACATTTTCCTGGAAGTTGTTTTCCGCGAAACAAACTAAGACTAAGATGAACTTTCGTGTACAAAAGAAAAGGCTTAGCACAAAGAGAGAACTCCATGAAGTCAAATTTTATCAAAAGATAATCTCATGTCTATCAATCTAATAACGGAACTACAAAACATGGGTACAAAGAGAAAACGTTTGTAATCGTGGTGGTCGACTGGTCCGTCGAATGGTGTAGAGATTACTCTCAGATCCCATCTGCTAAAAAGATCGATTTCTTCTGCTCCTCGATTTCTAGAAATCATAAGTTCAGCCTATTATGATCTTTGGAAATCGAGAAGCAACCAAAGGATTCGAGCTTATTATTTATAAGGGCTCTAAATCAAACGAGGGCCCTATTCCGCCCCCCCCCCCCCCCCCCCCCCCCCCCCCCTAAATCAAATGAGGGCCCTATCTTGATTTTGGCTTAAACTTCTTCTTTTTAATCACCAACTTTAGGTCAAGTCTCGATTTTGGCCATTTTTTGTCTCATGAATAAAACATCAACTTTCAGTGAATTCGACGTGCTATTTCATGTGCACTTGGTGGATACTTGATGAAATCTTGGCAGGGACCGGTTTGGATACCAACTAAAAGTTTATGTTTTCTTCTACGACACAAAAAAAGTTCAGTTTAGAATCAGGATAAGTGTTAAATTTGGTACTTTTTTATGAGACAAAAAAAATTGAGGTTATAATTGAGACAAGCTAAAGTTGGTACTTTTTAGCGAGACAAAAAAAAGTGGCATGCCAGAATTGAAGCTCAAGCTAAAGTTGGTGTTTTTAAGGAAATAAAGCCATCTTACCAGAGTAGTTGAGGTTCAAATTAGACATTCATACACTATAAATTTAGAGAGAGAGAGAGAGAGAGAGAGAGAGAGAGAGAGAGAGAGAAGTGATTACTTCTCACCCTTCGTTATCTGTCGGAAGGAGAGAGAGGATGCTTTTGGGCAATTCTCTCTGTTTTCTGCACGGAGCATCGCCCATTTACTACGACACGCAGGAAGAGAAACAAGCAACCGACTGGTACAATCATGTTTGGAGAAGGGGACATCAATGCACTGACAAACGCCACTTTTGTCTGATTCCCCCAGTCACAGTTTGACGCATGATTGCTTGAATTTTCAACGTCCAGCCGTCCAATTATAACAACGAGGTAAAAAAAGGGAACACTGTCAAAACCTAAGACCCCTTCTTTGCTGCCCTTAAGACCAGAAGCTTCTGATATTTGCGAGTGTGAAAATGCCAAAAGAGAGAAGAAATAAAGCTTCTTCTCACATCGCTTGGTGCGGAAAAGTCTGCAGTAGCTCATGGTTGTCATCAGTTATGGTGTCTGCAATAATTCTTGAAAGCAGCATTTTCCAACTCCTCCAATTTTCTGTGTTCTGATTGTTTCGTATTCATTGCCGCGCTCATCCATCGTATGGGATGGGATTATAGACCAGCTCAAAAGGGTTCTCTTTGCTCTCCATTTCATGTTTAGACCAGAACAAGAAAGTGAAACTTTGACAAAATCTCCTGGTGAGCAGTGTTAAGTCAATGGTTTGGAATTTTGTGTGGCGGTAAAAAGTCAAACGACAGAGAGATGGATCGGTAAAAGGAAAAAAAGAAAGATAGTGGAGTGGAGTGGAGTGGAGTGGTGGGGTGGGGTGGGGTGACTTTAAAACTTGAAAGGGAAAAAGATTGAATTTTTTGTTTTTCTGCGGTTCCGATTCCAAACAGTAGCTCTCTCAGTTCACAAATTGCACTGAAAAGTCATAGGAAATATCTAGGGTTTTCTATTTGGAAGAAGATCGTCTTTGTTTGGCCCCATTCATTCACCCCTCTCTCTCTCTCTCTCTCTCTGCTTCATCACTCTCATGGAGTCCAATGGCTCAAATCAGCAGCAACACCCAAAAGGAAAGAACCCTTCTGAGATCAAAGACTTCCAGATTGTGATTGCGAGCAAGGACGACTCGAAGAAGCAATTGGCGCCCAAGAGAAGCTCCAACAAGGACAGGCACAAGAAGGTCGATGGCAGAGGAAGGAGAATCAGGATGCCTGCTCTGTGTGCGGCTAGGATTTTCCAATTGACCAGAGAATTGGGTCACAAGACCGATGGAGAGACGATCCAGTGGCTGTTGCAGCAAGCCGAGCCGTCGATCGTTGCAGCCACTGGGACCGGGACGGTCCCCGCCTCGGCCCTCACCGCAGCAGGCTCCTCTGTTTCGGAACAGGGCAGCTCTGTTTCGGCCAAGATGGAAGGGTTGGGGGGTGTAGGGCCGCTTATTGGGTTCGGAGGCAGGGCCAATTTGGCAATTTCGAATGGGAACTTCAGTAGATCGCAGGTTGTCGCCAGCGGGGTCTGGCCCTCAGTGAGCGGTATCAGGCCGGGGTTCGTTCATTACCCCGATCAGTCTGCGGCTGTGGCGGCGAGCATGGGGGCCGAGAGCTCGAATTACGTGTCAAAGTTTGGGTTTCAAGGGGTCGAGTTCCCGAACATGAATGTGGGGCTGATCAGCTTCCCTACTTTCTTGAGTGGGTCCAACCAGAGGATTCCGGGTTTGGAGCTGGGGCTATCCCAGGATGGCCATGGTGGGGTCTTGAATTCTCAGTCATCGCTGAGCCAGATTTTCCAGCAGATGGGGCAGAGCGGAGGGGGCGAGACGGTCTCGGTGGGTCATCACCAGCAGCAACAAACCCCAGATGACGAAGGGGACGGTTCACAAGAATCAGGGGAATAGAAGGAATTGCCATGTTCTTCTGGGTCATAGTAACTCTGGTCAAGAGATCTTGAGGGCACAACTTGCGATTTCATGAGGACTAGTAGTACACAAATCGGACGTTTTCCTGAGGTTGAAAGAGAATTTTGGGGGGCAAGAATGAAAAGATGGTTTGCTGGAAAGTTCCTACTTTTCATCCGATTTGAGGTTGAACTGGGAACGATGTACTGGCTAACTGTGCTTTCTGGTAGATTATCTAGGTCATTAAGGTGAGTATGATCAGGTTCTAGCTTGACCCTTGGAGACTCTCCTTCATAATCTCTTTTGAAGACTGAGCTGTGTATTGCTGGACCTAGCGATCCCTAACGGGCGTTCTTCTGCAGAGGGGCGGTGAGCGGTCCATCGGTATTTGGTTTCGGTTTGATGTTCCGTGTGGCTTCTTGATTGAAATTTGAGGGTTGTTGACATCTGTACCATGTAATTTTTTGCACGTTTGTCGGTCTTTTCCCAATGTACAACACGAACGAGGTTAAGCGTTGGCGATGTGTTGAGCTTCCATACTGAACCAGAAATCACCAATTACTCATAATGGCTTCTTCATTCAAGCAATTATAAGCAAGCTGTCCTGTCTCTGTAACTTAATCAGCTCAATCTGTTTTGTTCTGCAAACTTCGCCTTCCAAAAACGGTTCCTCGAGGATGAAGATAAGCATTCTGTGCAGCAAGATATGCTATAAAATGTGAGCGACAAGCGCTGGATTTGAATTATCATGAGCATTGGATCTTGCCCATTAGTTATGAGATTTCATAGATTCCTCGTGGGCATTGAGCATGCCCATAGGAAATTGTCCAAAAAGTCCTGATCCTATTCTACGGCGGTCAATTCAGTCCTTAATTTTTTCGTTATGTCAATTTAGTCTTAAACTTTTAACTAATTATCAATGTAGTCTTTTCGATTAAATTTGGTTAGAAATCACTGACGCCGTGGTCTAGTCAGTGCCGGCCATTCTAAGTGGCGCGGCCGACGCCAACGTAGTTATTTTAATTTTATTTCTCTTTCTTTTTTACTTTTTATCAATTTATTGTTGCTCTTTTTTTCTTTTTCCTTTTCTTTCCTTTCTTTTTCTCTTCATAGCCCTGGCGGGCCCGTCGACAACTTGCCGAGGGCCACGAAGCCCTTGCTCGCCTTTACTGGGGTAGGCCAGGGCATGGGTGAGGGCCACTACGCCCTCACCTCGCTAGACTCGGCGAGGTCAAGCCTTGCCCAAGGCCGATGAGGGTTGGTCTCAAGGATCGGCCTCGCTTGAAGCCGGCGGTGAGGTTGGCTAGGTCGCCCCTCGTTGGTAATTGCCTTTGGTTGGTCGCCAGCCATGGCCGAGGCCCCGCAACTAGAGGAGGAAGAAGGAAAAAAGAAAAATAAAATAAAAAATTAATAAAAATATTAAGATATTATTATAAATTGTCAACATCATCGTAAGCCAAGCCAAGTAGGATGGTCAGTATACACGTCAGCAATTTCTAATCAAAGCCTGAGTGAGGGCCATGACGCCCTCGCCAAATTAGTGACGTCGAGCCTCTCCCGAAGATGGCGGCGAGTCGACCCTCACTTGAAGTTGGCGAGGTCTCCCCTCGCCGGTAGTTGCCTTTGACCAGTCATCGGCCATGGCTGAGGCCTGGCAGAGGAAGACGGGAAAAAAGAAAGAAAACTAAAAAAATAAAAAAAAAAGATATTATTAAAAATTGTCTACGTTAGCGCCGGTCGAGCCACGTAGTCCGAATAGACTCAATGGACAAAATGTAAAGAAATTTAGGATTGAATTGATAAAAGTGCAATATGTTTAAGACTTGTTGGTTAGTTTTCCCATTTTGATGCTTAGATTTACTTATAATTTTTCTGAAATTTTTTGAAATCTTGAAAAATATTGTTAACGTCGGCGAGAAAGTAATTTTTTGTTCTGCTTAGGGATGCATGACAACCATTCTACTTCTCTGTTTCTGTTCCAAACCTATTTCTTGAACAGGTTTGGAACAGAAACTCATAATTTTATTTTTCTATTTCTGGAACAAAAATTTGTTCTAGAAATAGATTTGGAAGGGAAATCAGAAACAAAAAATTTCTACTTCTCGGAGAAACAAAAATCAGAAATAATAACCCCTCACTTTTTTTAAGTACCCGCCGCCCTCCGCCACCCCCTGTCTGCTGCCGCCACCCACCGCCGTGACCACCGCCCACTACTGTCGCCAACCACTGCCGACCTTCGCCGCCGCCAACCACTGCCCTCGGTCGCCCACCACCGGCAGCCACCGACCCCGCCGCTGCCGACTACCACCCGTCGCCGCTGCCGCCGCCCGCCGCCACCCACCGCCGACCACAACCTACCGCCAACCACCGCCCACTGCCACCCTCCATCGGTCGCTGCAACCATCGTCGGCGCCCTCCGCCCACCGCCGCCGCCGCCGGAGTAAAAAATAAATAATAATTTTTAGAAATAGAAATTTTCAACTGTTATTAAACAAACTTCTATTCCAAGATCAGAAATTTTATGTTGTTATCATACGCATTTTTTAGCTCAAAAACTCATCCAGAAATATAAATAGAAATCTATTTCTAGAACAGAATGGTTGTCATGCACGCGGTTCTTTTGAAAATGATCAGACGATGTACATTTTTCATCTTCTTCTGATCGGACGGCTGACATCCGCACGAGATGGCTTCCATGCTTCTCCGTGAGCGATCCCATGGATTTTCCCGTACGCTCCACACCTTTTTAAAAATGGCAGGGAGAGTGAGGCCTTTCCTCTCAATCCATCCCCACACCTCCTTGCCCGTCGTCACGACAGTTCATCAGAAATCGCCGTTGAAACCTTCTGCAGCTAAAATGGCCACAGGTGGGACCGAGGGCAGAGCATCGTTCTCCACCAAAGTGATCGATTCGCACCTGCACGTTTGGGCTTCTCCTGCGGAGGTAAGCATCGACCCACTTCCCGAAAGTTCGCGAAAATTCCACTTTCTGTGTGTACTTGTTTCGGTCTCGCCAGAACTGCAGAAACGAGGTGGGTGGATTTTCTATCTTAGTTAGATTCGAGGGGTAACTACGAAAGTTGAGGACGAGATGATCTTTAGTTTCGACAAGTTGATTGCATTTGTGGTCTGGAGTTGTGTTTATCATGTTTGTGTAATTTCTTCTTCTTTTCCGTTTTTTTTTTTTTTGGCTTAGTGTAGGCTGAAGATAAATATCCTTACTTTCCTGGGCAAGAACCGACTTTGCCGGGAGATGTTGATTTTCTTCTCCAGGTATGTCTTATGGTGGTTAAGAATGTGACATACTTGAGATAAGAGGCGGAGCAGACCCAATTTGAGAGCTGATTTATGCAGATGTTGGTGTATTTTTACTCTATTCATCTTAAATTAGTTGAGCCAAAGACGAGAACAATGTAACTGGAAGTGTCTTTTCACTCGGGAAATATGCAGCTATTTTCCTTTCTTTAGGTATTTTATGTGTTATAGCCATCAAAAAATGAATATGCGTGAAGGGTTCTTGTTAGGTCAAGATTATTTTCACAGAGACGTAGAGCTAATCTGGTTAACGTGGAATGTAGATATAGTGTTAATTTGTTCAAAGATGGATGAGTACAGAAGCATCTGTCATCTGTAGATAAGATAATGAACCAACTACCAAGTGGATGAACGAAAAGGTACAATCTTGGTTAGAAAGCCGTTCTCAGCGAGGTTTGGCTGTTCATGTTGTTTTATATATGCAGTGTATGGATCAAGCAGGCGTAGATGGTGCTCTCATTGTGCAACCTATTAATCACAAGTTCGACCACTCTTTAGTGACGAGGTCTGTTGAAAATTACATTGTTCTTCTCACAATTTAATTCTGCATAGCAGAAACTCGAATTATCTAAGACTTCATGCACTAGTCCAGCCCTAAGTTGGATGCCACTTGGGTGTGGCTGAAATTGCTGCACTTCTAAATATGGAGCGTAATCACAATCAAATAATAGATCAATAGTCATCAAGAATTTAGCTTCACTTTTTTTCCCCATCAAATTGGAAGTCACTGGTTCAATTACTATGTACCTTGTAAAGTTTGGTAACTCATGGTCAACTGGAGTATGCTCTGCTTAATTGCTCTCCTTTTCGGTATGTATTTTCCTCATACAAGCTCGTACTTGGACAGTGTCTTAAAAAAGTATCCAACTAAATTCGCTGGTTGTTGCCTTGCCAATCCTACAGAAGATGGAAGTGGGATTGAGAAGTTGGAGCAGCTTGTTTTGAAGGTCTGAACATTGCAGTTGTCATCATTTAAAAGTTCTTGATGGAATTAGGCTAATCTCTGATATTGTTCTGTTATAGTGACAGGATGGTTTTAGAGCCGTTCGTTTCAACCCATATCTGTGGCCTTCCAGTCAAAAGGTGTTGATTTCAGTCCGAACTATCTGCACAACTGTTTTGAGATGATTTTCTTTGCTGATTCAGATTTAGTACATGCAGTATTAGACGTATCCAGCAGATAGGTCCATTGACTTTCAGGAGGAAGCCAATATGAGAAAGAAAGAATGAAAGAAAGAAAGAAATTTCTGCATATTTTGTACTTCTTGCGCTATGAACTGGGTGCCAAGGATCGTGTATTCTGGCTTTAAAGGTGGCTTCAATTATACAGAAACGAAACACAATTTTGCATATGTTAATGAACGGGGAGGGAAGATTCTATCAGTGTAAAAGCTTTTTATGACGGACATCCTATGCGGGAGAATTCTTGCAAGATGTCCTAGATTCTGGCAAAGTGTGAATCTTGATCCTTCAAACCTGTATTAGACGCTACTAGGATTTAGTATAAAGAAGAGTGAACTTCTCAAGAGTTCTGTGATGTCTCTAACATACATGTTGATGTTGGCAGATGACCAATGAAGTTGGAAAGGCATTGTTCTCTAAAGCGGGAGAGCTTGGGGTACCTGTGGGCTTCATGTGCATGAAAGTATGGCAACCTCCTTTTCAATTATGCAGACATTTTTGCCTGCTATGTGATTCTTGATGAAGTTGTCGGTTTTATGGCGTAAACCGATGTTTATGTCTTGTTATACGCAAGACCAATATATCTCAAAGACCTTAAATCGCTTCTTGGGCATTCATTCGAATTCTCACTCATTAAATTGAAATGCCATGAGCTCACATTTCTGTAATTACGCAGGGCCTCAATCTTCATATTTCAGAAATCGAGGAGCTATGCAAAGAATTTCCTTCGACAGTGGTTTTGCTTGATCATTTAGCTTTCTGCAAGCCACCAGTGTGTGTGATTTAATTGTACTGACATCGAGATGTCATTCAATTCCTTAGTTGTTCAGCGAACATTGACGCACTTATTTGTCTTGTTCAGAAACGATGAGGATAGTCGCACCTTCTCTGAGCTTCTAAGATTATCCAGATACCCTCAGGTATCGGTGCCCTAGACAGGCGTTCAGTTTCTTCTCCGTTTCTATTAATACGACTTTTTACTTGGCTGCTGCTGCCATATAGCAAGTGTTGTTTAAATGTTACTCATGAATAACTTTCTGAGCCACGTCTTCTTGTATTTTTCGCTTGGACAACCCCGCCTCTTTAGACCCTCTTTCACAGTGGATTTCCATCTCTTATTAACATATCAGCTGGAGGTTGTTGACACGATCTTTTACTGAACAGGTGTACGTAAAACTCAGTGCTCTTTTCAGAGTGTCGAGAATGCCATTTCCGTATCTCGATTTATCTGACCTTCTTTCAAAACTTATTACCCACTTTGGTGTGAACCGAATAATGTGGGGCAGGTAAGTTTTGCCAGCTTCACTCCTTGAACAAAAGAACACATGTGGAGAGGATATTTAGAACACACCAACGAGGAAATCAAACTCACTTGGCTTTTGTGTGTTTTGCTTTATATCTTCCTTCATTTTTTTCCTTTTTGCAGTGACTTCCCATTTGTAGTACCAGAATGTGGTTATAAAGGAGCCAAAGATGCAGTCTCTCTCATTGCTGAACAAGTGCCTATAGCATCTTCTGAGCTGGAATGGATCATGGGCAGAACAGTCAGGGAGCTCTTCCCAAATTGCTGGCTCTAAGCATTGGCTTTATGAGAGCGCCGTACAACAAAAATTTCAGTGCCATTAGAGAAAGGCAAGGCGAGAATTTCAGACAAGAGGCGCAGATAGAATGGCTAGGTGTTGTGTTCCAACTTCCCAGGCTAGGATTTCGTGGTGCTGAGAGGAGTGTTAAAAGGGCAGAGAGTACGTCCCACTCCCATGGGTGGGCTGATGTGTATGGTGACCGTTGGTGGATCACTGCTGTGGTGCCACCACCGTTTAATTTGCTTCTTTAGGATTGTTATGCAATGACAACTTTATGTTTTGAAGTTGGTTGGTCTTGTAACTCTAGTTATTTGAAGTCTCTTTGAAATGCGTTTGGCACTACAATACGTCGATAATAGATGGTTTGCTCAATTATGCCGTCCTATTAACCATCCACCATAACCAGTAAAAAGTGCCCATCGTTGACGAAGGAGAAATTCAACAACTCATTACTTAAGCCTGTTTCGGAGATATCAAATTCGGCAAATGGTTGTCGTCCTGTAAAATAAAATGCAGCTGGTTCGACATACTGGATTCACTCCCACTAATCCGAAGCAAATGTCGCCGAATGAAGCGAAGAACAAAACAAAACAAACAGAGTAAAAGAGACGACGTTGTAACTCGTCAGGTGGAATCTCACTTGACATATTCAATTGGTACAATTTCATACATTGTTAGAAGCCGATTTTCGATATATCTCGCTGTCTGTCGATGACGAAATAAAAACAAGGGCAAAAATTTTCTGTGGACAGATGAACACTATACACTACACACTACTTAACTCGTCTAAATCTATACAAGCTCCTAATCTCTGTACACCATGTATAAAAGTTTACAAAGGGGCTTTAATCATCTATCCGTTGAATTTCGCCCATCATGATGCGATTGCTGGTGACTTTGAAACCCAAAAGGGCGGGATCGATTTGCTTCCCTTTCTTCCCTTTCTTCTTTCCACTTCGTCCGGCTTGAATTCCTTCTAATGATTCTGAAACTCCCGCTGCCGATTGGGGCTCTTGTGGTGCAGTCTTCTTCGTGCTTTTTAGCATGTCAATAAACGACGCTTCCGACACATCTGCGTCATTGCAAGATGAAGTACGCCTGAACCGCATATCTTTCTTGCCAGCCGCTATGTCCTCAACACCTTGCTTTGTTGGATTACCTCCTTGGTCTTGTCTCGAACCTGTAAAACCATAGACTTAGTGAAAATTTACCCAGCAGCCAAATAGGAATCAACTCAGTTAAACAAAAGCTCGCCCAAATCCACCCAAATAGAACACGACCATCCCCACTTGACTGATCAACAACTCCAAAGGGGACAAGCAGAAAACAACATCAAACTTACCATCAGGAACACCAGGAAAAGCACTTTTGAGCCTCGCAAGAGGATCGGACACAAGCTCTGACGGTCCTTCCTGGGATGGGCCTCTGAGCAGCATATTGTCTTGACTTTTGGACAAAATGACTCGCACACTGTCAAAAGCCATTGTCAAACATGTATGAGTAATTAAGTCAGACATACAAAGAAGAATGGACTGCCATACCACAGACCCAAAGAAGAAGAAAGAAAGACAACCATGGATCGATGGTCATCAGCCATTAGTGACCTCATAGAACTTTGTTCTGGGAGATAACCAGCATTTAGAGTTTAGGAGGGAAGCAAGATCCATTGTATAAGATTTAGAGTCAAAATGATCAAAAACATATATCAACAATGCAACCAAATCAATGACCAGTAAAATAACCCCCGAGTAACCTGCATTACACGAAACTAACAAAAGCATGGCCATATAACTCTCTAAAACTGAGTCATATGCCATGCAAACTATGACTAATATGAGTAATTGCAAGAGTTCAAAAAATGATAGAATAACTCTAATTATAACACCAGCTTTCAGTTTTCTGAATATCATTTGCAACAAAGGAACCCTCAATTACATGAGTAGACAAGAAAAGTGAATCCAAAACAACAGGAGCATCTTGGCTATCAAGCTAGCAATTTCAGGTTCAGCAGCAATTGCCTGCTGCCATATGCCATATTCAACAATTAACCGAGACAAACACCACAACTATGCTCCTCCTCCACTCTTTAGGCAAGGCAGGAAGGGATACTTACTGATCCTTGCTTATCTGTTCAGGATACTGGTTTCCAATTCCTTCGTCGTAGAAGACTCTATTTTCACCTATAAAATATTCAAAACCTATTTAACTATAAAAATTGAACATAACCATAATAAAAACTAACAAGAACATCAAAGCTAAAGTACCTGCAGCAGCACCAAGTGAAGCATGCCTGCTAAAGGAATTGACAGGTACTCCACCATGATCTGTAGCAGCCAATAATGTTTGTTCAGCCGTGGCTTCTTGAATCTCAAAGAGCGAGCCCTTTAATTTGCTCTCACTTTTTGATACACCCCTCCTCCCCTCTGCCTCGGCAAGCTCCTTTGTATGAGCTGAAATACTGTCGTTCCTGCTTGGATTAGTGTGAAAACCCATCCCAGATCCGTGAATACCGGACAAGAAGGGATCTGCAGCAGCCAATGCCCCAGAATCCATTCTGAATGGCAACTCATCTCTGTTTTCAAAACTGCTGGCAAGATCAGAGGAATTTGATCCATAGGAACCTACAGGAAACGAGTTGCTTAAACCAGCTTCTCTGTCCTGAAGCATATTAAATTGACGATCCAGAGTGTTCGAACTAGAGTAAAAGCCAGATATAGGCCTTCTCTCCCCCGGTACTCCCTCGCTAACATCTGCATACAGGGCGGGTTGATGACCAGATTTCTGATGAAGCAAATCCATCAGAAGCTGCTTTGACTTGTCATCATCTTGTCCATCTGACATCCATGAACTCGGGTCCTCAGAAGTAATTTTACCAAATTGTTCCCTTTTTTGGCGATCAGCACCAATATGCAATTGCTGAATTCGAGATTCCATCCAGTCATTTGCAAGCTGCCCATTATTCTCAGACCAGTGACCATCCATTGCATCCAGCTGAGAAGCATTGAATTGGTTAGGAAGTAAAGAGCGGGTGGCACCTCGAGGGTGCAATTCCGAAGCAAACTTTGCTTGAGCAGCAGATTTTGTTCTTGTGCTAGACTCTTGCATGTCCAAACCATGAATGCGAGTCATAGCATTTAGGACATCCAGATTCACTCCGGCATTCCCAGCTGGTAAAGAAATTGAACGGTCAAAAGGCAGCCCACTAGGTTCATAAGAACCTTGTCTCATACGCTCCTGTAGCGAAGTATTCCTGTCAAAGAAGTTCAGCTGGTCTTCATTGGATGGCCCCTGTTGTTGCTGATAAAAATCTAGTGGGCTAAACCCTGATGAGTGAGCTCGGTGACTACTGTGCATCCTAAGGAACTGATCAGTTTCATCAACTGGCCAGCCAGAGCCAAGGCGCCTTTCTTCCAAATTGGGAGGTAGCCCCATTCCCATTGGGAACTGCCTAGCTTGAAGTTGCTCTTGCAGTATCTGATGGTCCAAAGGCTGAAGTTGTCCACGCTGAGCACGAGCTATGAGTAACTCTTGAAGCTCTTGTGGCATACGAGCGAATTTTGCCTCGGTTATCTGCTCAAGTGATGGATCAATATGTCTGGCAGGATGATGAGAGCGTTGTTTCAGCTCATTGAGAAGCTGTTGTTCCAATATAGCCCGATCAAGAGCATTGTTGGCTCTCAGAGGATCAACAGGTGACTGTGCAAGGCCAGGATCATGCATTCGGTTTCTCAGGATTTGTTCAAGTAGGACCTGTTGCACTTGAGACTGCTGTTGCTCCTGCAGCAGTTTTTGTTGATGCTGAAACTGCTGCTGCTGCTGCTGCTGCTGCTGCAACTGACGTTGAAGCTGATGCTGTCGCTGCTGTTGGAGCTTTAGTGCCATTAGATGTTCCATTTCTGGTGCAGCATGGGCGGCCAGCTGCTGCTGGTGTGCCATTTGTTCACCAGCCATTTGTTCCAAAATGGAATGGCCGGAATTTGCATGAAAAGGTAACAGGTTTTGCTGTTGGAGATGGTGATGCTGAAGTTGCCTTGACAATAGTTGCTCCGATAGATCAAGATGATTTGATTCCTGTTCCATGCGTGGAAAGTTTCGAGAAGCCACAGTTTCCTGATACAAGTTGGGGTAGTCAAAAGCTGCATTCCTTCTGTATGAATCAGGCCAATTATCTGCAATGAGAGCTGGGTCGGAAATGCCTCCAAATTGAGGTCCCCTTCCCATGGCAGAAGGCAAGTTGGATGCAGAGGTATGCTTTGCATTAGTGGCTTCAATCTCAGACCAAAGTAAACCAAAAGGATGCATCATGTTATCATTTTGGTTTTGCATGCTGGGTGCTTTCAACTCAGCTTGAACAGAAGAGTGGCTCAGAGGTTTCACAGAAGCATCGCGGATGTTTCCAGTAGATCTTCCAATAGGATGGCCACTACTTCCTGGTCTTCCTGGGAAAACAATTTCTGGAAAGAAACGGTACAATGAGAATAGGTATCATTGCTATTCTTTTCCACAACTAGCGACTGCCAACACACTTATCAAGATAATAAATCACAGCCAAATGAGAAACAGTACAAGCAAAAGCAAAGCTGGCACTTATAAGAGAACTCACCTTCATCTTGGGCAGCAAAATCGTTAAACCCCGTCTCCAAATGAGACAGATGTGGGACACCAGATTCGGATACTATGCGTTGGACATTCTGAGCCGACATACTCCTAATCTCTGGTAACGACCGATTTTCCATGATGTATAAATCATCAACTTTACCAGCAGGAGCAGCAGCAGGCACACCAGTCTCCAACTTACCACCTAAAGCACTAGCTTCATCTAATTTCAAAATCTGATCAGCACCGGTGGCAATGGCATGGATGCCCTCCTTAAGATGCGGCATCACCTCACCCAATTCTTGAAAAGGTTTTCCTTCAGGAGCATCTGCCAGGCGGACTGGTAAGTCAGTGCCAAAAAACCCCTGTTCAAACCATGAAATGATGTCCAACCCAAGAAAAGGTCCTTGTATCTCCCCTTGAGGATCAAGGTAGTATAAACTAAGCTCCTCCGCAGAAATACTCCTCTCTGACTCTTTTGCCTCATTAGAACTTAAATGATGGATGTTTCCACCCTGGTGTTGGAGAGGAGGGGTCAATCCAAATAGAGAAGTTGAGTCATTAGGAAGCTTCGATCTGACACCAATTTCTTGAAATTGAGATTGATCGGTAAAAGCAGATAGTGTCCCCATCCCACTATTGACAATATTTGTCTGGGAAGTGGCAAAGTAAGGACCATCTATTTCATTTGATCCTCGGGTACCATTATCAACGGACTCCCCAGGATGAATAATTTCACCAGCAATTTTCTGCTCCACTCCTTGGTTTTTAGCATCCTCTGCACCATAAGATGAAATTAACAAGTTCAAGCTGACTCTAGTAAAACATATCGAATGATTACACCCCTGCACTGCAGTACATATCAAAAACCAACAGAAACAGGAGGAAGAAAGTCATTTACCCCCCAGTGCAATCCTTTGAGAACCACTATTCCACGTAGCAGTGTTATCATCAGCTCGAGAGTTATCGCTTCCCAAAAGTTCTTGGAAGGTATTGCCATTCTCTTCAGTGGGTACCAAGGAGAGAATACCCTGTTTCCCCTCGTCAGCAGATTCAACATCACCAAGACCTGAAAATTGAAAATCGGCAAAAGATTCAGTGACATAAAAATTAGCGCACAAAGAGAAGCATAGTTGCTGAGTTAAATACCAGTAACATTTTCCGTTGATCTGCCTTTTCTAAATGAATTATACACTGCTCCACTGCCAGTGATCTTCCCCCTCCATATATCACCAAGGACAGCCTAGTTTTTTGAAGGAAAAACACGAAAATTGGGAGTTTAACCTCAATCAAATAAATAAAACTTCTGGCTGAAAACAAATAGACAAAGAAGACTAAGAAGGTCAAAATCGTGTATTCATTATTACCTCCTCGTCAGCATCAGGGGTTACGAAAGCTAGCGGTTCAGCAACGTCTGCTTGAGCTATGGGAGCTAATTCTTCCATGTCATCAGGCATGGAAGCAAAGGATTGTTCGACTTTTTGCTTGCGATAAATGTCAAGAAGCTTTGCCCTTGGGTAACAAAAAGAATCAGTTAAGACAATTGGTTTTCCAGGGACACTCTCACTCTTGTCAGAATAAGCAGCACCGACGGCACCCGAAGATCTTCCCATCGTACTGGACCTTCCTCGTCCAACGGTAAACCCCATATGTGAACCCTCCACCCTTCCTCTCTCAGTTCCAAATCCAGGAGCAGCGCGGTAGGGAGTCGAACCACTGGAATGAACTTCCATTCTATGGCGTGGCCTCCACTTATCACGGGACTCAGATTCACGCTCAGGAGCTCCACGATTGCTTCCCAAAAGTGGTGAATTGTCAACGTGACCGTCTTCCTTCTCTGCATCTGCCCTCTTTTCATTGCGAGATTCTTTATCCTTGTCCTCAGGACCCCACCTTGAAGACCACTTGCTATCACGTCGCGCTTCATGCCCAGCTGTGCGAGCATTACCATCGCTCCACTTATCACTGGCAGCCAATGTTCTACTTTCATTAGTTTCCCGAACTGGAACATTGTCAACACGACGATCTGGTTTCCTGCGGTCTCTCCTACCGCCAAGTAGGCTAGTTTCCCTTTCCTCTTCACGCCAGCGACGGCCACTTTCATTGTCAGTGGCAGCTCTCCTCCAGTCTTTTTTGTCCTCAGTCCCTTCCAAACGCCAGTTCTCCTTTTGAGTGGGATCGCCCGAATTTCCAACTGACACTGAAGATGGAGCTCGCATTTCCTGATACATAGAGAAGAACAGGTAAGTGGCAATAAACATTGATACTTCATAAATGCATCTTCCAGATCCTGCAATCTCAATAGTCTTAAAGAAATCTACAGGAGAGGGGGATAGCTTATGAGAAATAAAAATGATGTCCTACAGTGCAAAGACTCATAAAAGCTTCTACTAAGAAAACAACAAATGAGAAGCAGCCAAAAAACTGCAGACCAGCCAAAAATCATGAGGGAAGTACAGCAAAGTCTCTAATGATGGTCAACGTGCAACGACGCTGTGTCTCATAAAGGTATCTGACTGAATAGAAAGTCCTAGTTGGGATCGCTATACACCAGCTACAATTCTTCAATTGTTGCTAGAGCCGTTTCTATGCCTGGGAGTTTAAAAACCAAAATTAGAGCCATACATCAAGAACAATATTTGTACATTATTTACTCGCCCTGGTATTAAAGTTGCAGCAAATAGATAATTCAATATTTCCACTATTAACATATTCTATTTTAAGAATGAAGACCAAGGAGGGAAAGGACACGTCCTTATCCAAAATCGCTAGCAGTTCAGATATTCATCTACAATAAAGAGGTCCTAAAAGAGTTCCTCCCTCCAAAAACACCTTAACGAATATCTTACAGTCTCAACATCCGACTCATACCATGAAAAATGTCACAAACTCTATCACATTTATTATGAAGAGTAACCTATTTCTATAAGTATTGCACACCCTCAAGTGCCAAAATTAGAGCCAACTTTTCAATCAAGGCCCTTTTTACAATTCTATACCGTAAAACTATCTTCTGAGAAAAAAAATCTATCCAGAGGAAAAACCTCAGTATCTATGGCCATTTAGAGCACTGAAAGTACCATCTTAGTCTCGGTTGGTTTGGCATAGAGCCATTGAGGGGACAAAGGTATGCTGCTCTCTGATGCCACTTGATCTGCAATTAAACAACTCAACCAGATTAACTGCTGTAATAACTTCAACTTTAATGAGACAATCAAAAGTGAAATAAAGCAGCCATATACACAAGCTATTCTGCTGCCAGACTGCAATTTTCTCCATTGCCTCACAAGAACCAAACATTCAAACTACAGGATTAGATTGCAAAAAGTACCTTTTGACTCATCATTTGGCCCCATGAGCACCTTTTCCTCAAACTGTCCACCCAGAGCTTCCACTAGATACAATAAGCACATATTAGCACCTCCAAATCCATCAATGTTACCCGACTTATCAACAGCATTTCAAGCATTCAACATGAAAGTTATTAATAAGACACATGCATCTACAACCCTAAGATAAAAGTAAGAACACGCACAGAGAAAGACAGTAAATGACTATACAAAACTTGAGAAAGGCGAGCTTTAACCTTGTCTGCCTACAGTACACCCAGTGAATGGACAATTAGCTTATCATGAAGGAATAAATTTCTTATTAAGGATGCAGCGCGATTGTAATAGGGGAAATCAGTTTTTTATTTTTTGGTCAGATAATAGGGGAAACCAGAGTTGACATGGTAAACTGCTCGGCAAAGTTCTCATGGCATTTCTTTGACAGGACAGCCCCGAACTAGGAAGGTCACAAATTCAAGGCTTGGAGCCACCTCATATCGTTGAAATATATATACATAACAGCCTAGTTCGTTTTTCATGAAAAATCTCTTTGTTGGTGAAGGTAAATCCATGATATGGTGATCTCATAGTTAATCCAACACAGCCAATCATTTCAATAGCTTTAGCAGTATCCGATGTACCAATCAAGCACTTGATCTATCAAAATCCCCATATATTCTGGAAAAAAATATATGTTGTCGCCAGGAAAAATTTGATATTGCCACAAACAGGTGCATCGCTGGAACTACTTGGGCTTATTAAATCCTCAGTCGAAAGCATGATCAAAAGGCACAAGCTGGAAAAAGAGCTGCATAAACTTGGTACCAGAAAAACAATGCCAAACAGAGACTCAAAGGTATCAGGAGAAGAGCAAAAAGACAGGAGAAGAGCAAAAAGACATATAAGGCACAATTTCTAAGGTTCTACTTCCCACATTGGAAAACCCAACAAAACGCAAGCTAGTTCAGCAAATAGTCCATCACCAGAACGAGATCTTGCACAGGAAAAACAAATAACGCTTCATTGTACTTAAGGAGGAAAAACAGGTAAAGATCGATACACAGCATAGGGGAAAAAACCACGGCAAAAGAAATCAGAAGCTAGATGACAAAAAGTTTAAACATAAACTTGATAAAAAGAAATCCACAAAATATATATATATATTTATATGAAACTAAAGTAGTTCAAAAGAGTAATCAAAATCTAAATGTCTAAAAGTAACGTGATTCATCAGATGCAGGACAAGCAAACCATTACGCTGCCATCATGAGTGGAGAGAGATGCATTCGTATTTCCTCCACCTCCAAAAAAATTAACCATACTAATCTAAAACAAACACAATCGCAAAAGGGAAAAATTATATGATAAAGCCACTTCAGAAACTCGTAAGTGATAAAGGCAAGAACGAAACAAATGCCCGATTTTGTGAGCCTAAACATAAGCGACAATGAATAGATGCAATACATAACAGCTGATATCGTGCGAAACCCCAATCTGACAAAGCTGCCCTCGCATAAAACAGTTCAAACGCGCCAGCCACACTATTTCGATGCTTCCGGATCATAACCCTAGGCCACTCGCATTAGGCACAACTCACCAAAACCATCCGAATCGCCCAATCCAAACAAGGAGAAGAATGCAGATTCGGCACGGCCACGTGAAGATCAACAACATACGAGGACAAGAAACAAGAAAAAGCGTAAGGTAAGAGAAGGGAGGCGAAGTACTTTTGGGAGGAGGGAAGGAGCGATCGGCCAGCTTCGAGGACAGCAGATCGTCGGGCAGATCGAACTTGCCTTCAGCCATCGAGCTGCGGACGAATCGGCGAGGGGGGGGGGGGGGGGGCGGCGAGATCGGGGAGATGCTGGAGAGACCAGCGACGGCGGGCGACGCGGAGCTGGCACGGACACACGGCGGAGAAAGGAGACGGAGACGCGGAGAGAGAGAGGGGGAGGGAGATGGAGCGATGGCGAGCTTGAGGAGAGGAGATTGATGGAGAGGATTTTAGGGTTTCGAGAGGGAAGTAGGGGTTGGTGCAGAGGAGGAAAACACTTGCAGAGAGAGGGAGGGAGAGAGAGAGTGTGTGTGAGAGAGTGGTTTCGGGAGGAAAATTGGGTTAAGGGTTTGGGTGGTCACAACAGCCAAATCAACTGATCGAATTCGAGTCTGTTTTGGATTTTTCTCTTCTACGTTGCTTGCCTAATCATAACAATGAATTCTTCGACTTTTAATTTAATAATTCATGTCTCTCTCGTTTTTTCATTAATTCATATACTGCTGAATTAAAAAAAAATTAAAATTTAATATCACCGCCAATAATATTGACCTGCCAATTACCCACAGTGCAATTTAAAGCAAACGCTATTATGCTTCCTTTAATCTTTTTTAAGCATAAAATGAGGCCATAATTAGGAGTGTCGATCCGTGTTCGTGTCGTATCAATATGAAGATATATAATTAGTTGATCATGTCGACCCGATGGACACGAACACAACTTGAAAATCAAAAGGTTGACACAACATGACCCATTGGGCTTAACAGGTTGTCGTGAGACCTGTTATAACACTAAATCAACCTGTTAACACAAAATCAACTCATCAATACGAACCTGACATGAAATATCCTAAATATATTTTATATATAATCTATTTACAAATTGCAACGAGCGTCAATAAAATGTCTTCAAATCGTACTAGAAATTAGTGCGTGGTCAATAAAACATCATTGTGTTCTAAAAAAAATGAAACATATTTACTTAAAAATATCAATGGTGAACAGCATGAAAAAGAATAATCTTTCAGCTAAATGTGTCTAAATGGGTCACATACATGTCGTATTAACATCTACCCCGTTTTCGACCAAAAAAAAAAAAACATCTACCCCGTCAATTTAAAAAGGTCATTGTCCGGCGAATTAAACACAAACACGATCAGATTATTACTCGCATCCTACGAGATTATAAGAAATCGACCCGATAACTTTCCCCGACCCAAACCTATCAATTTCAATATCACATTCGAGCCGTGTTATCGCGTGGAATCCAAAATCG
This sequence comes from Lenwebbia sp. NSW1173648, assembly GCA_029784005.1. Classification (NCBI taxonomy): domain Eukaryota; kingdom Viridiplantae; phylum Streptophyta; class Magnoliopsida; order Myrtales; family Myrtaceae; genus Lenwebbia; species Lenwebbia sp. NSW1173648. The sequence goes on from JARCGZ010000011.1 coordinate 9,822,248, forward strand.
CCGTCCATTATCCATAATAAGATTTCGATCGCTTGAAGTTCTTGAACCCAAACTTAACTTTCCCCGACCCAAACCCATCAATTTCAGCATCACGTTCGAGCCGTGTTATCGTGTGGCGCCCCGAAAATCGCCATCCCTGGCCATAATAAGATTCCGATGGCTTGAATTTCTTGCTAAGATATCATCCTCAACGCACGCAGGTGCCCACTCGATCACCTAAAAGCGGAGGAACTAATCCCAGCGGACATAAGTGATCATTAGACGCATCCTAGGATCCAGTTTGGGTCTCGGATTGGGCCTAACTTGTTGCCTTGGCCCGTCCATTAACAAGAGAATACATTGCGTTGTTTGGGTTGGGTTGGCCAGCTTTTATATGCCCTTGCCAAGAGACCAATCCACATTAGTCTTGGACCCAACTTTTCCCGGACAAGCTTAAGCGATTTGGCGAATAGCTAAGTCCATGATTAGATCTATTATCCAATAAAAGGACCTTACTAATATGCGCATCATCCACTTGATTAAATCCACGGAGCTAGCTCGAAAGATCATGTTTTTAATCGAAGGACCATAACCGATATTGATTATCCCGATCCGTTTGTGGTCTCTTGCCACATACGTGGATATTTACATGGACCGGCATTTTATCACTTACCCTGATATATTTTCTCTATTTTCGTTTTTCATAATCTAAGTTCAAGAGTGATGTCGAGATAACGGACGATCGAGGCAACTACGATCTGCCTGTATCATCGCGATAATTGTGAAGCAACGTCTCTCTATAGACATGTTAGGGCATTCAACTAATCCTATTTTGACTCAGGACAGTCGAATCTCCCCTCTGCCTTTGCCGAAATGATAGCTAATAACCACTTTGCCTAAAATTACAATTTGGGCCAAATGTCAGGGCTCCGTTTGTTTCGCGAAAAATGAGTTACTTGAAAAACACTTTACCGAAAAATGATGACTTATATTGTTTACAAAAATGAATGATCGAAAATTATTTTCGTTGTCAACGTAAATGTTTAGGCAAAAATTGCTATCGGTAATGATAGTATTTTTCATTTACAAATTATTTCAAGCGATATACTTTTACGAAAATATTTTTCAAATTACTCATTTTTTGCGAAACAAACGGAATCGAAAAGCAAAATCAGATTAATAAGTAAAACAAAAACAAAAAATAGGAATAAGATTGTTTCCTTCGACGGGCTTGGGCTGCCTGATTCGGATCCCAGCACTAAGAATTGCTTCCAGCTTCAGCGGCTTCCGAAATAGTAAAAAACACCAAGGAAGCGAAAATCAACCGACGGCGTCGAGAAGGTAGAAAAGAAAAGGACAAGGTAACTCCTCAGAGTTGGCGCAGTTAATTGAGACGCCGAAGAGTTTCCAGTTCATAAATCGAAGGTCACTTGTTTAGATCTTTGATGGCCCAATACCCAAAAGAATCTTCAACTTTAGCCTCTGTTTTAATTATATCCAAAACTTTTTTTTTGTCTCGTAAAAAAACCCCAACTTTGGCTTCTGTCCCAATTATATCTAAAACTTTTTTTTGTTTCTTAAAAAACCCAACACTTTTACTTTTGTCCCAATTCTACCGATCTGATACCCAAAAAACCTTCAACTTTAGCATTTGTCCCAATTATATCAAAAAAAAATTTGTCTCATAAAAATTCACAAACTTTTACTTTTGACCCAATTCTACCACCACCAGCCTTCCGTCTATAATTACCATTAGTTAATCTTACGTGGCTCTAATTTTCTCGCCGAACTTACCAATGAATATTCGAAATTCAAAACAGCAGGTTTCAAGAACGACGAGATTTGAGATCGTTCGTCCAGATAATCAAATCTCCACGCCTAGCCGTTCTTTGGGCTGTTGAGTGCCGGGGAGAATCCGAAACACACCATCTTGAGTGGCTCTGTATCTCCCTGCAATGTGTAGGGGAACCAGATAATAAAAGAGAAGTTGCTGGGTTTTTTCGTATTAGCTTTACTGAGGTGTAATTCTTTAACGACGTGAAAATGCCACGTAGGATTAACTAACGGTGATTATGAACGGTAGGCTAACGGTGGTATAATTGGGGCAAAAGTAAAAGTTTAGGGTTTTTTATGAGACAAAAAGAAGTTTTGGATATAATTGGGATAAATGTTAAAGTCATGGGTTTTTTTTGGTATTAGGCCGGTAGAATTGGGACAAAAGCTAAAGTTGGGGGTTTTTTTGGGTGTTAGGCAGATAGAATTAGGACAAAAGTAAAAGTTTTGGGTTTTTTATGCGACAATTTTTTTTTTTGGATATAATTGGGATATAAGCTAAAGTTGAAGGTTTTTTTGGGTGTTAGGCCGATAGAATTAGGACAAAAGTAAAAGTTTTGGGTTTTTTATGCGACAATTTTTTTTTTGTGGATATAATTGGGATATAGGCTAAAGTTGAAGGTTTTTTTGGGTATTAGGCCAATCTTTGATGTATGCGCATCTTTTCCGAAAATATGTGTGCGAGCATTTAAAGATGAATAGTTAATTCACTACACATAATTACATATGCACGTACATGAAATTTAAACGTCATCACCAATTCAAAGCATGGCGCTTTTTCTTTGGATGACCGTGAACGGAACTCGCGCCGTCCCGACCTGTGCCGCTTGCGGTGGGTAAACTCCTCACGGGGTGAATGCTACCAAAGGTACGCACTAAAGCGAATAATATTACAGCCGTCCAAAGCATAATTACCCGAGCAGCCAAGCTGATTAAATTCATATGCTCCATCACAATGGAGGTGGGGTTGAGCAACTATAGAATCCCTTGTTCTCATTATATCTTAGTCAAACTGATTAATTATCGATAAAACAAAGAAAAACCCCTTACATGCGCACACGTGTGAAATTTTATGGACCGAAAGATGATCGTGAGTTATTGTATATGATACAGGCCATGTTGACTAATACCATCTAAATCATACATTATATGGATCCCTTCACGAGATCTGCATAATTAACGGTTCAGAAGAATTTGGTCCAAACATGTCATAAATCAGGCAATATTTTTTCCGAAGAAGACTTTGTGCTCATGCTATTCTATTACATGGTATTGAGTGCATCCCAACATGGAAAATCAAATCAAATATTTAGAGTCAAACTTGTCAAGTGGCCGCTCCGGAAGTACCGTGGAGTGGATAAACCTGGCGATCTATATCCATGCTTACGCCAACCCCACGTGAAGAAGCCTTTCACTACCCTCCCCATCGGATGGACCCCAAAAAAAAAAAAAAAATCATTTACATTTAGATAAAAGAAAACGATAAATACTTTATAAATTTCGTAATCTTTTCCATTATTGTGGAACCAGGTTTGCCCTTTTCATAACTTGGGGCTTGGCTTGTTTTAGGGAGAATTATCAAAAAAGTCTTAAATCTATTGCAATTGTGCCAATTCAGTCATAATTTTTTTTTTGCCAGTTAAGTCCTAAACCTTTTGCAATTGTGCCAATTGAGTTTACTTTACCGATCAACGCTGACGTGGATAATTTTTAATAATATTTTAATGTTTCTATTTTATTTTATTTTTATTTTTTCCTGTTTCTTGTTTTTTCATCCCTACTGCTACTGTGGCCAGCGAGTCGCCGGAGCTCACCGGCCACTAGGCAAGGGCCATGAAGCCCTCGCGGACCACCGGCGAGTGCTTTGCGGCTCCCAACCAGCCTCCCCCTCTGCGCCCCTCACAAAACCCCACCACCGGCAAAAACACAACCCACGAAGCCTTTTTCTGCTTCAAGAAAGAGTTCGAGCTTCACTCAACGACATGAAACCCTCGATGACACGAAACCCTCGCGAAGCTTGGCCACGGGCGAGGGCGAAGGCAGCCATGGTCTCACCCAGGCTGGGTGAGGCCGGTTGGAGGCCACAAAGCTTTCGCCAGCTGTCGGCGAGGGCTTCGGGGCCTTTGCCCAATGGCCGGCGAGCTCCGGCGAGGATCGTCAGAGCTCGCTGGCCACAGTAGCAATAGGGATGGAAAAAAAAGAAACATAAAAAATAAAAAAATAAAAAAGAAATATTAAGATATTATAAAAAATTATCCATGTTAGTGCCGGCCGGTAAAGTGGACTGAATTGGCTCAATTGCAAAAATTTTATAACTCAACTGGCGAAAAAAAAATTAGGACTGAATTAGCACAATTGTAATGGGTTTAAGACTTTTTTGATAATTTTCCCGCTTGTTTTATTATTAATCTTATTATTCTTCTAAAAGAATCGCCCTTAAAATAGATTCTTTAATCCCCAAATCAACCCTATTTCTCATTTTGGCGAGCGAAATGGCAATGGAAGACAAAGATGAGACCTTAGAGAATTCCAATAATCGCGTCTCTCTCGAGTCGAGCTCAACGCTCCAATACTAGCTTTCGCTAGATGTGTACTCATCTAGTCGTTACTCGATAAAAATTTACTCTGGCATTGTGTAATTCGTCACGTCGGAAAAGACAGCGAAGTGCGAAAGGATCAAAGTACACGTGGTTCCGATCCGATGCTTCGATCATCCACGAACTCTTGCAGAATATCGAAGATGCAAGAAAGCAGACACGGGACAAGATCAAGGGATCGGAAAACGTAACAATGTGAGGATTGGCAAATCGACTTCCCGGCATATTTGAACCGCGAGGAAGTCGACTTTCTTCCGCCAGCAGTCATGCATTCGCGATGGGCCGGTTTTGATCTTGCATCACTTTATGTCCCCGTCCTAGGTCAAAATCGACGTAAGAGACGTGCCCCCGTCCCATAAGTTCGTCCACCATATTTATGGATGGTGTGTGTGCGTGTGTCCTAGTAAAAAGGGCACCGAGGTCGCTCTTTCGCGTGGCCTTTTTTTGAAACTCAAAAGGCCAAATTTTTCAACCCGATCTTAGGGATAGGATACGAGGACGAGTCATCTAAGGTTTGGAATGTTGATGGTCAACCACCAGCGGTGAATGACGTGCATGGAGCCGAAGGCGTTGGTCCACCCCCGTTTTGGTGAATTGCTAATTGTGTCCTTCACGAGGGGAAATTGTGCGAGCGAAATCGACAGCTTTCGGATTCTTTTAGTGATTGGTTTTTGATTGTGATGTTTACATTGCTAAATACAGTGCGAGGCCACCTTCTCGATTTGCTTATCTTTTTTCTTTGGAGTTGTTCGGGCGATTGGTCGAGAGAGGATTCGTTGTCCCCTCTTATGTTGCACCGTTTGGGCAACCTTTTTTGTCAACGTGATTATCCTTCCACGTCCGGGGATACAAGCAAATTGGGGCTGTCTGGGTCATAAACCCATATTCTTACCTATGTTTTTATAAATGGGTCATCAATATGTCACCTCAAAGTTAAAGTATGGATAATGATGCGTTTTGAAATTAAAAGCCTAAAACAGATGGGTTTTGGCAGGTCGGCTATAAACCCACTTTCAACACATTTAATAAATAGGTTGGGCTCAAGCCATTTTGGTCGTTCTTCGACAGTCACTTCTCTCTCCCTCTTCGATTTCGTGATTCGCGACTTTCTCCGTTCGCTCCCTCTGCTTCTGCCATTTTTAGGTTTTCTTCAACTTTTAGCTCGCAACTTCACACTATTGTGACATATTGCAATTCTTGGCATGCTATTTATAAGCTGGCAAATATTTATCTACGAAAACATACAACTTCCAAAGTTATCGAGATGCTCAACCGTAACTCAGCATTGGCGCCTCCATTCGACATCTTTGATCAAGGTTTTCTCCGTTTTTGTATCCAACACTTAGCCAAATTTTAAAATGGCTAATCACCCGTAGGTTCTGTCGATTAGCCGTGGTACTTGTTGAACATCACTTCCTTCTCATTGATATCGATATTATATAGTTATTGATGATTATATCATGTAGTTGTTTGTTTTTTTTTGTCAGAAGGAAAATTTTCACTTCACTTGAAAGGGAGGTACATAACTTCAAGATAATGTAGTTGTTTTTATCTTTTTGTTGGAAGAAATTTTTTTATTTCATTTGAAAGAGAGGTACACAACTTCAAGATAAAGGTGCATATCCAACAAAACAAGTAAATCTAAAAGATAAATCAACTTGGTACTATTTGCAGAGACTCACTCATTCCACAAAGACGGGCCTATCATAGCATCAAAACACAATCGGCGGCCGATAGCCGAATCTTGCATCAACATCGTTGATGAGCACGCATCGAGATTTTCCTTTCCAATAACTATGGCTTTGCCAAAAGGCAGTGCGTGCGTAAGTTCAAAGTCCCCAACACTATCATTGTATAGAGACAACAACAACAATGCCAATAGGTTGAAAGAGCACAGAAAACGCCCTGCAAATCCCAATGTAATTATTAATTGGAGTAGAAGAGCACTCAAGTTTAGAGCTAGCTTTAGATCGGGAGAGAAGACCTGCAAAATCGATACCAATTAATTACAAAAACACTTTTAAATAAGCTGACTGCTGAAAGCAGCAATAGATGAGCCTAGTAGACTTGCGGAACGTTCTAAATGGAGCAAGCACCGAAGTCGGAGCGAGCGAGCAGACCCGGAAGAGTGGATTTTTTTTTAGGCGCACGCGCTTCAAACTTCTGAGCTCACAGGACAAATCTCTCCACCTATGTGGAGGAATTCGACGGTGTCTTTCGGAAAATCAACGAAGAATTCTTGAAGATGAGGAGATAGAGAGCTAGGGAGAGGGAGAGGAAGAGAGAGAGGGGGAGGGAGAGAGAGAATCCCTCAGGGATGTGGCTACCGAAGCAGGGTTGGGCGGCAGCTTCGCGGAAAAGAGAGGAAACCCTAGGGTTATTGGAGGAGCTTGAGCGCGCGATTATCATGTAGTTGTTGATGTCCACGTCACACGGTTGTCATTATTCTATGGCTTTCGTCATCTGTTTTTAACCAACCTCAACTAATTGATCAAACTTAATTATCCGTCGATTACAAAGAGCTGACTATTTTTTGGTGTAAACAACAAGAGATGGTGTAAGATCACTGTGAGACGAGGACAGGTGTTCTAACACATTTTCATTTGTTGAGTGTATTCGTCACATTGTCAATTTAGTCCATAAGTTATGTTTCTTTTTTCATAAGTCATGTACAGCCATGAACCCTAGTTTCATTTTCATTCGCAAAAGGTACGTCTTGTGGAGGTTATAGCCAAACAGGGCAGGTCTTCACTTCCTCGTTTTGATTGCAATGGTCCCCCATGTCAATTTAACTAATTGACTATTAACACCACAAGTTGCTTATCCCTAAACCCAACGAGCGCTTTGACCTCTACGTACACCTATCCTAAAAAGAAAATATTCTACAGATTCAGTTCTATAGGCTGAATTTTGGATAAGCTGTTGTAATTCCACAACCCACAGGATCACAGGTCATGCATAATCAAATCCATAGTAGATCTGGTCCCTAGATATATACAAACGCATGGCTAGCATCTTATGTGCTCGAGCTACCACGTACATCATCCACTACTGCCACTTGGTATTGCATTCTCTCTCTTACATAAGACCCCGCAACGACCAAGTCAAATTGGAGTGCGCTTCTTCGGACTCTCTACTTATTTCCAAGACAAAAACAAGCACTAAAACCAAGATATGCCGAGCTACGACTCTTATCGCATTTCTACACGTGTATGGAACATAGCGAAAGCACTATTATACTCTAGAACTGATTTATGGTAATCATCCTGGACGGGCTGAGCAGGCGGTACGCGCCGTAGCCTTGGCTGAATCCGCATCCGACCCGCCGCTTCGCGCCGAGGCCGCCTGTGCGGCCCCCGTCGTCGGAGTCCATCTCCATCAGCACCCCGTAGAAGACCGCCACGTCGCAGGGGAGCTCGATGGGACCTCCGCTGCTGTACCCGTACTCGGCCTCGGCCTCGTCGAGGAGGGCCTTGAAGAGCGGGTGGTTGACGTACTCGGTCTTGATCACGAACTTCTGCTTCCCGGGCCCCACGTACACCGAGAAGCACCCCTCCGGAGCCACCCGCCGCCTGCTCCCGCGGCCACACTCCACGGCCGCCGCCCCAGCGCCGGACCCGTTCCACGACTTGGTCTTCCTCGTGAGGCGACCCGGGGAGGCTGCCTTGTTGCCACCGCCGCGGCCGATGGATTTGCACCGCTCCCACGTCTTGCTTATCAGGCCCATTTTCGCTTTTCCCTTGTCGGCTTCCATCTCTTTCTCTTCCCTCTCTTTGCCGAGAAATCGAAAAATACTTCTTCTGCAGAGTGGTCACTCCAAAAAGAGCACGAAAAGAAGGGAACTTTCGGGTGAAAAGAGAGCAAAAAAAGCTTGGCGATCGAATTATCCTCGGTCGTAGACCAGATGGAACATGGCCTTCACTCTCGGCAACATCGGGTTACTCATGTTTCTTCCCCCCTGGTTACGACAACCTCAAGACCCGAAACATGCAAAGAGAGGATCCGAGAAAGGAAAAGGGACGATGCGGGATTCAAGAGAGTTATTGGCCGAGATGAGGATTTTCAAGTCGATAAAGACGCCATTTTTTTTTTAAAGCTTCAAGAACAAACACAGGCTGACGGATTGGGGAAGAACGAGAGAGCGAGTGAATTAAAAAGGGATCGATGAGAACCCTCACGAGATACGATCCGACGAAGAAAAGTTTCGCGGTTTTAATGGGGGGGAAAGCACGGCATGGCCAACAACGCAGCTTTCATATATAGGGCCAAAAGGAGTAGCGTACAAAACCCTATTCTTGAAAAAGATTATCCACTTGTCAACGCTACAAGAGAAACCCCCACCTTCTTATTTAATTCGTCCTTTTTGTGTGTGTGTGTGTGTGTGTTATTCACAATTCTTTATCAACAAGTGCTCCAAAGATGCTCGTCCAACAACCCAATGAGAAATTTTCAATTCTCGAAACCCTAGCTTTCTTTTCTTTCCTACGGTGGGTATGATCAGAGCACCTCGAAAACTCGATTATTTTTAAGCTAAACATGCTTGGTGAATGTTAAAGAAAAACTCGTTGACTTAGTAGCCTTGCAATCTTTCTTTTTTTTCCCTTGTCCAAGTACACGGGACTTTCCTGGCGATCCTAACAAGGACGCGAAGTGGCCAGTTCCTGCGTACCGAGAAGACCCGGGGACGGGGACCAAACGGGTTTTTGCTTTTGTTATTGTTGTTAGTCAGCGAGAAATATTCCAAGTTAGAGCAATTATGGATCTTTGGTTTTTGTATTTTTATTTTCCCTCCTTTTATTTGTTTGTTAGTTGTTAACATTATTTTAGCGAAATGATGACCGGCACTAACTACTGAGTGGCAAGAACCTGGAAGCTCAGTTCCACTTCGTATATCCTAGCATCCACCACGTGACTGAATAATTCAGAAGCTGTATTCGATATTGACGTGCCATGATTATAAGTAGGATCCGCAGATTAGGGCGCCCATGACAACACTTCTGGAGCAGAATTTCTACTCAATTTCTGGCCAAAAGTTTGATTTCTAGAATAGAAATGTTGTCATGCGTGCCTTTAGATTTTTAAGTGGGATTTACGAATCGTGTGGTAAATTCTTCAACTATCACTTCAGATGCACAAATTCAAGCCTATTAACAATTCTTGGGGAGGCGCGACCGGCACAACAACTTCTTATGGTCTCACCGAATACACCAGCGGGCGCGAGAGCCCGTCACTACGGGCCGACCAATGCACCAAAAGTCAGGGGTTTCCCTACATACAAGGCAACGAGTGGGCCGAAGTTTCGCTCCGCGCCGTGACACGAACTTATGATCTCGCGAAAGATGGAGCGACCCCTTTTATCACCGGACCAGGAGGAAAAGGATCGAAAAAGTCCTAAATCTATCGTATCGATACTAATTCAGTCATAAACCTTTTAATTTGATCTATTTCATCTTAAAATTCACTTGACGAGTAATATTTAAATTTTACTTGCACGCTTGAGTGTTGTAGTCAAGACGTGGAAGCTGCCACGGAGCCGGTGGGTCACAAAGATGACAACCCATTGGCTCCGTCAGTAGACAAAAACATTGCAATTATGTCGTTAACAAAGTGGCCAAGTCAACCACAAAATGTAAGCTCCGTTTATTTCGCAAAAAATAACTTCCCCAAAAATGTTTTCTGAATTTTCGGGCATTTGGAGGCGGAAAATAAGCTAGTTTTGAAAAATATTTTCCCCCTTTAGAAAAAACGCTTTCAAAAATAAGGAAAATATTTTCCTCTTTTAAGAGGAAAATATTTTCCTCGTATTTCCTTTCTTATTTCTTTCACACTTCCTTTATTTATAATTATATTTTTACTTTTTTCATAATTTATTCATTTTTTAAAAATTCGAAAATTTTATTTTTTATTTTTCTCCTTTTCTTTTATTTTTTTTATTTTCTCTTTCTTCCTCCTTCCTCTGCCTGCTTCCTCCTTCCTCCACCGGCTGCTCCTTCCTCCGTGGACTTCCACGACGGCGGCCACCCGGCGATCAGCCATGACACGGGAGCCGACGAGCTCGAGGCTCGGCAACACGAGCCTCATCAAATGTGGCTCGGCCTCGAGCGAGCGAGGCTCGCCTTCGCCGGATCCCGCGAGGCTCGACCTAGCTGGAGGCCGGCGACGATTAAGGAGGCCAGGCCCGCCTTGCAGGTCACGTGCACCGATGATTTGCTCACAAACTTCGCATACCACGACAGGAACACGTCCGGACGCAAGCTTGTGGCCGCTCGTACCTTGGCGCAGGAGCTCGGGCAAAGGGAGTAAAAAACCATCGTTCGTCCATGGATCAAGGACCAGGTAGCCAAGGTGGGCAGTGTTGATGCATTGAGACGACGAGGGAACAGCTTGACCTCCTCAATCGTCGCCAGCCTCGAGCGAGGCCGAACCTCGTGGGATCTGGCGAGGCGAGCCTAGCTCGCTCGAGGCCGAGGCTTGCGTCGCCAAGCCTCGAGCTCGCTGGCTCGTGTGACATGGCCGATCGCCGGGCGGCCGCCATCATTGAGGTCCGTGGAGGAAGGAGGAAGCAGGCAGAGGCAGGAGGAAGGAGGAGGAAGAAAGAGAAATTGAGGCCGAGCCAGATCCGGCAAGGCAGAGGCTCGCGTCGTCGAGCGCGGTCGTCGAGGTCCGCGGAGGAAGAAGCAGCAGGCAGAGGAAGGAGAAGAAAAGAAAAGAAAAGAAAAAGAGAAAAGAAAAAGAAAAGGAAAAAAATAAATAAATAAGAATAAAATAAAATAAAAATCGAATTATTTAATAATTTTTTTAGGAAAATTAATTGCTTGACAAACAACGGAAATTGTTTTGTCCATTTGTAAGTCTTAGCCAAACATCGGAAATATGGTCATTTTTTTTGGAAAATGACTTTTCGAAAAATATTTTTCGAAAATATTGCATTTTTCTTGAAATAAAGAGAGCCTCGGGCATGGAGTGCACTTCCCCTGTTGCGATTCCGTTCAAGGAGTGACGGGCCCACATACATGGTGGCAGACCTCAATTATTTACCATTTTTAATTACAATTTGCCACATAATTATTTCCCTCTAAAAGTCATTAAAACGTGATTGATTTTCCCGCATATTAATTAATTATTGGACCCTTCCACTATGTCCGGTCACGGTCTAGGCACGTAGAAAATTTTTTGCCGAGTATTTCCAGTTGGCGCTCGTCTTTTTGATTCGCTTCAGTTTCGTGTCTATATCTCACCAAAAACAATTCGATGGTTCAGATTCGGAACTTCAAACCCAGCATGCTAGATCTCCTTATTCTATTTCCAAGTATGGAACTTCAAACCATAGATCCTCCTCGTTAGGCTCCGTTTATTTCTTGAAAAATAACCGATTCCGAAAATATTTTCTTAAAAATGATCGTCGGTATCTTCGACAGAATTAGTAAAAAAAAAATGTATTAATTGCCGACAACAATTTTATTATCGCTTTCAAGTGATACGAGCGATGGTTTTTAGCTTTTAGAAAAAAAATTACGGGTCATTCATTTTTTTTACGAAATAAAGGGAACATAAAGATGTAATTTCAAATTGAGCATGCAGTTCAACCTTTACCTGTTCATGCTGTGATCTCGTGAAAGACCTGGACAACGATGGGTTTTATTCGGAAAAATTATCAAAAAAGTCATAAACTTATTGTAATTATGCCAATTGAGTTCTAAACTTTTTTTTTTGCCGATTCAGTCATAAAATTTTTGCAATTGTGTCAATTCAGTCCATCTGGCCAATTTTGGCCGGCCGGCGCTAAAGTAGACGCTGGCCGTCCGACGACATGATATTTTAATATATTTTTTTGAATTTTTTTTTGGTTTTGTATTTTATTTTTCATTTTTTTTCTTTTCCTTTTCTTTCTTTTTTTCCTCCTCCTCCTTCCTCTGGCCAGTGATTGGCCAGAGGCGATGGCCGATGAGCCTCGCCAGTGGCCGGCGAGGTTGAGTTCGCCAGCCGTCGCCTCTGGTCGGCTCGGCCAAAGGAAGAAGAAGAAGAGGGTAAAAAAAAGAAAAAGAAAATAAAAAAAAGATAAAAAGATAAAACGAATTCAAAAAAAATAAAAATAAAATCAGAAAATATTATGTCGTCGGATGACCGGCATCCGTGTCAGCGCCAGCAAGCCAAAATTCATCGAATGGATTAATTGACACAATTGCAAAAGATTTAGGACTGAATCGGCATAAAAAAAAAGTTTAGGACTGAATTGGCACAATTGCAATAGGTTTATGACTTTTTTTGTAATTTTCTCGGTTTGTATTCCACGGATACATTTTGCTGCGGGGGCACAGAAATAAAGGAATGAAAAGTCAATTGCAAATTAAATCGCATTTTGGCTCTAACTTGAGCCTGCTCGCAAATGTAATAATTATACACGGGACAAAAATTATACGATACGAGGATACATACGAGTACATATCGTTACTTTTCTTGAAAATACATGAACGGCTCGGCATTGCTACAAGAAGTGTGCTATCATGAGTTTGCATCAATAGTAGTATAAATAAGAAAAAATTCACATTAAAATATGGCCATTAATTAAACTTTATTAAACTTTATTACTACTTTGTGGGACTATGATATTTATAAGGGTGCTTTTAGGTATAAATGAAGTTCACATGTTGTATTATTAAGCTGACTAATGAAAGGATACAAAATTAGTGAAGAATTGAATTATTTTTACACGAGTATGATATGACACGCGGTTTTATGACTGTATTATTAATTTTACTCTAAGGCTCCGTTTTTTTCCACGGAAAATAACTTTCAGAAAATTATTTTTTCGAATTTTCCGGCACTTAATTCATGTAAAATAAACTAGTCAAGGAAAATATTTTCCACAAAATGGAAAAAACACTTTCAAAAGTAGGGAAAGTGATTTTCTTGTTTGAAAAGAGGAAATCATTTCCCCTCATCTTTCCTCAATGCACACTCCTTCACATTCCTCTTCTTTTTAATTATTTTTTATTTTTTATTTTCTTTCTTTTTCTTTTTTCCTCCTTCCTCGGCCGGTCGCAATGGGGAAGAAGGGAAAATAAAAAGAAAGGAAAGAAAAAAGAAAAAGAAAAATTATTTAAAAATTTATTTTGCTTTATAAATTTAAAAGAAATTATTCATGTTAGCGCCGGCCGTACCATGTACGAAGGCCGGCATCCCCATCAGCAATTTTTTGGCCAACCGATGACGCGAAAAATTGAATTATATTTTTCTTACCAAACGACGAAAAGTATTTTCCAATTCATTTTCAGGTCTCAACTAAATACCAGAAAAAGTTGTCATTTTTTTTTTTCTGGAAAATGACTTCTCGAAAAAAAAATTCAAAAATGCCATATCTTTCGCGAAACAGACATATCCTAAAAGAACTCGGTATTTTTTTGCAAGTTCAGCAAATGTGCGGGAGACAGATAATAAGCGAGGCAAATGAGAGGCTTGGAAATATTTAAACCCGGGACCTCCTCTCTGATATTTTGTGAAATTTGTATGATGACATCCAAATATTCTAAAAGCTTAAGCTATTAATGAATGCGTAATTTAATTTTTACTTATGCTCATTTGAGACACTTGTTCTATTTCTCATATTATCAAGTGCAAATAACATGTCATATGTTTGGAATCTAATAGGCCGCATATCATCTTATCCCTACGAGACCTGTCAAAATGGGTTATAGACCCATTTCTTAACTCATATTTGATGGGTTGGGTTGTTATATGGGTTAGTTATACTCAATAAATGAGATATAAATTAATTTAGAATGGTAAAGCCCAAACTAATGAGGGTGTTAAATTGGTTCATAACTTACTTAAACCCAACCCACCTCTATAACTTTTTCTCGCCCTCATTCGATCTAATGCTCGCTTACTCTGCGTTTCTAAATTGGGATAAATATGAAAGTGCTTTAGTAATATGAGTCGGGTCGGGCATGTGTCACTAAATTTGTATTGTATGAACATGGGTCAAAACATATCAAATGAGTCGATTTTGTCGGACTCAAACTCAATCCGACCCACCTGACGGGTACAACTAGAGATATAAGCCGATGAATTTGGTGCAAAGTTTCCCCTAAGGTGGCTTTCTTCAAGATAAGGGGAAAAGGCGATGGCCAAAACACATTTGACAATTGCAGATCAGATCTTTCTCAATTGTGCAAGTTGGCCATGATGATTGCTCAGCTAGCAGATCGACCTGACCCAGATACAACGGCATTGGCACTTCCAATTTTTGTTGTTGTTTAAAAGTGTGATTTGAAATAATTTTTCTGGCCCACAAAAATGGTCAGAATTTACAAGTTGTGATCGGGCAATTAATATAACCCAAAGTGGAACCCATTTGACCAAGCAAATGGAGCCCAAGTTTTGACTTCGATACTTCCTGAAACCTAGTGGCATTTTCGCATGTTGAATTTGGGCATTTTGGAAATACTTGATCAATTAATCGTTGCGTTGAACTTAGAAAAATGGTGGAAAAGGACTCGGCGGTCGATGTCGACAAGGTCAATTGATGGTGGTCGATAGCGATCTGTTTATCCCGTGAGAAAAGCAAAAAATGGAGAAGTGAAAATGATGGCCGTGATTAGTGGATATCATGCATTTGTGAAAATTCTATTCCTATATTTTATTTTATTTTTTTAATTGATCCATTTAAAATGTCAAAAGCTTCGACCAAAAAAAAAAAAATTTGTCAAAAGTCGATTGCAAATCTTCGCGGAGCCTATTTTATTGATTATGGGGAAAAAAAAAACAAAAACAAAGGAGCGCCCCCCTCATTTGTCAAATCGTAAGATTTTCTTGCAAACCAAAGTTTATGTGGGCAATATTTTATTTTGTAACTAGACGTGTATTTGATATTAGCATCGTTCGTTAAAAAAAAAAGTAATTGTGCGGGGAATTAAGAGAAAATTTCAAATAAGGGCATGAAGTGAAGCTTATTTCAAATACGGGCCTGAATTGCCCTCATTGTTTCAAAGAATGGCCTGATCAAGGGCATTTTCGTCATTTATTTTTTTTATTTTTCCCTTTTCCTTTTTTTCTTTCTTTTTTCTTTTCTTTCCCCTTCCTTCTCGCCGATGGCCGGTCTCAGTCGATGGCCGGCCACCGGCGAGGGCCTCGCCTAGGCTTGGTAAGGGTTGCCCTCACCGGTCTCGCCAAATCTAGGCGAGGCGGAAAAATTAAAATAAAATGACGAAAATGCCATTGGTCAAGCACTTCAGGCCCTTATTTGGAATTTCCCCAGGAATTAATAGAGTATATGATGGACAAATGCTCATTTCCCATCCTAAAGGTAGAACCGTATCGATTAATTTCGAAAAGGCGCATGATATTGAATGAAATTTTTTTATGTCTAATTTGTAACGAATCGCCGTTACCATAAACGAAATTATCATGACTGCATATCGTGAAGATGATACTGTATAGACTTCACTTAAAAAAAAACTGACAAAGTTATAAAAACGCGCCACTTGAATATAATTTTTGATGTAATTGCATATCCCTATAAATTTATCGATAGAACAATAATGTTGACCTATAGATCTTTCATCATGTATGACAACTTCAATCCATTTTTCATAAATAGCTTCAATTACACTTTCTCTTCCTTTATCGATGTCCTTGCAAGTTATGCTTATCTGCTCATGCATGCTTATGCCATTTTTACTCGTATTAGAAAGAACTTTATAATCCATTAATTTGCCTCAGAAATTAAAAGATAAATTTACGCACACTCTCGATCTTTTTATTTTTCACTACCAACTTCGTCCACTCATGGCCGTCTAAGTCATAGTCCGGTCGCCATTGGACTGCTCACAAACCCGCAAGTCACAGCTACAATGGTTTATGAAAACAGCCTAATGAAATAACAAAGAAAAACTGAGAGAGACAGAGAGAGAGAGGGGTCTAGGAAAACAGCCCAAATTTTTGTTTTCAATATCGCGACGTACGACTAAACTTATCGCGATGAATTTTTCGTTCTGTTATTTAATACCTATCGTGTACTGTGTTATGTGAGCACACGTATTGTATTGTCAAGTCATATTGCATTAAGTTAAATCAAACATCATCTATCCCTGAATAACGACAACAAATATTAAATTTTCATTGCGATTACGGCTAGTCGAGAAGAAATCTTTCGCATGCGGCACTTATCACTGTTGATGTATTAGTTAGCTAAGAAACCCGACCAACACGTCAACCCGATCCGCATGCAGGGAAAATCTTCTCCGCCAAAATCAAGTGTGATCTTAAAATGTTTCGTCATGCGAGTTAGCCTAAGTACGTTTGTTTCGCGAAAAGTGAATGATTTTAGAACCAAAAAATGAATTCTTATATCGCTTACAAAAATGAATGAAAGAAAATTATTTTTGTTACTCATGAAAATGTGTAAATATAAATTATTGTTGATAATAAAATAAAATTCATTGACAAATTATTTCAAGTGATTTTTTTTTTAATTTTAAGTTGTCTATTTTCAACAAAATAAACGAAAAATTAATTATTTGAAGCGACGTAAACTTCATGCTATTAGGCAAGTGAGACATTGAAATGCATGATTGTGATGTTCCCATACACAAATTGTGTGCGAGGACCCCTCGGTTCTTTTCTAATGCTCGCGACAAATTACGGGAGATAAGCCTGTTTAAACTTCATTTATTTTGTGAAAAATTAATAATTTAAAAATTATTTATGTAAAAATATAAAATAATTAGTTAAACAAATTATGTTTGAATTATTTTCATTGATTGTCAAAATATTTTTCGTGCTTTTTTTTCGTAAACGATTCAAATAATCATCTTTAGAAAGATATTTTTCGAATCGCTCATTTTTTCACGAAACAAACGGAGCCTTAGCGAAGTATTCATTGACACGATGAAGGCCGCACGACGGACAAAATTTTCTCCATCAAAATCAAAGAGTCATCTTGAAATGGACAACGGTTAACAAAAGATTTTCTTGGGGCGTGTTAGTCTTAGCTCCAAGACGAGAAAATGTAAAATATTATTAGCCGAGCAGGTATTAAATGATAGGTGGAATTATCTTGAAGCGCCGTAAACTTGCCGCTTTTACAAAAGACAGTTTTATGGTTTGACACGATATTTCCGTGCTTACACAAGTCATTGGAAATAAGCTTGTTTAATGTCGGAAGCTTTTGTTTTATTAACAAATTTAATATGCTTACAAAAAATGAATGAACAAAAATTGTTTTCATAATCCACGAAAATATGTAGACAGGAACTGTTTTCGATAATTAAAGTATTTTCCCTTGATTGATTATTTCGGTCGATCGTTTTTAAGGTGATTAGTTTCTAAACTATTCGTTTTCCGCGAAACAAATGAAAACATTCAAAGAGATTACTCGCTCTTACGCCCACGAAAACACGGGCGCTTCTAATTGGAGAGGTGCCGTCTTAGAGTATCAAAGCGCTCGTGTTTGCGGGGCCATGCAAAACAAACGCACCTAGACTAACTCGCCTGACCAAACATTTTAGGATCATTCTTGGATTTGGTGGAGAAAATTTTCACCACATGCGGATCGTCATGTTGATGTGCCGGTCAGATTTCCTCGCTAACTAATACATCAACAGTGATAAGTGCCGCGTGCAGAAGATCCGTGGCTGTAATGATAATCTAATATTTTATGTCATTATCCAGGAGTAAATTATGTTTGATTTACCTTAATGCAATACGCCTTGACACTATAATATGTGGGCTCACATAACCCAAATACACGATAAGTTCAGTCGTGTGTGCCACATTGAAATAAAAATTTGGATTTTTCTTTGTTTTTCCATTAGGCTGTTTTCATAAACCACTGTAGTTGTGACTTGTGAGCTGCCCAATGGCGACGGGACTACGAACCAGACGGCCATCAGTTGACGACGTGGGTAGTGAAAAATACAAAGATCGAGAGTGTACGTAATTTTTCAATTCATGAGGCAAATTAGTGGATTATCAATTCCTTTTCTAATAGTTGCAACTTGTAAGGGACATCCATAAAGGAAGAGCAAAGCGCAATTTGACAAATGACGGGGGCGACTCCTTTGTTTTTCTTTTGGCCATTGGAAGTCAATACAATAGACTCCACGAAGATTTGCAACGAGCTTTTGACATTTTAAAATTGACCAGATGAACTCAATTGGCAAAACGTGAAAATATTTAAAATGCCATAATTGAACTGTCGCAATAGATTAAGAACTTTATCGGGTCTTGAGCAGGCACCAAACACGGAATTAAATAAAAATATGTCATATCCCGAATTCTATCATAACTACCAAATTTAGTCATTGAGATTACCTTCTTCTAATTCCAAAGATAGGCTCTAATTTGTATGCGTGTGACATGGATTCGGATTCGGCACAACTAATATGTTGGGCCGATCTGATGTGATTTCGCTAGGCCTTTTCTCCGAAACAGGTGAATAAGGGCCAACACAACGCAAGACGAGCGAGATTGTTACATCTTCTGTTGGATGCCAATTTCACGTGATGTCTCCTGGTCGGGTCGAGACCAGACGATTCGAAAATCTTCTGGCTAATCAAAACCTCCCTGTCAAAGATCAAGCCTTTACTTATGGTTTTATAACTTCGATTCTGAAAGGAGGTAGAATTATTAGGGAAATGTTGAAAGTAACACTTAATGGAATAATATTGTCGACACAATATGGTGGGCGGTCCACCCAGGTCTGAGATGTGAATAGGTGGGTTTGGGCAAAGTTGTTACATGACAAAGGCCAATCCGCACATCTTTGGGGGCGGGAATTATACGAGAATTCCTGTATGAACTCTCTAAAATGGGCAGACTTGGGTTAACATTAGGGCTTGATCTTCGGCCCCAGCCCGATCGGGGCCCGCCCTGTGATCATCTCCGCTCGCCACTCTCTGCCCGGTGTTGTAAAGGGCGACAATCTACCGCTCGTTGTCGTAGAGGTAGCAGGGGATCGTTGCCCCTTGCGTCGGCGAATAGAGGTCACTGGACTCTTTGTGCAGTGCTTGTAACCAGAGGTATGTTGCCAGCAAGCTGGTTATAAGCACTGTGCAAAGCACAGGCCAACAGCGCAGAAGCAAGTTTCGATGACTCACTCCAGGCGTAGGACACTACTATACAACTCTACTCGATAGTAGCCAATCGAAATTTGATATGGAGTCTATCTTTTCCATTGCCACCCTCCAATTGCCAAACATATCTTTTTCTTCCATGTAGGCAGAGAATACCCTCTAAGTGCTTTACATCTAAGGGATTTTGAAGTCCGAACGAGCCTTTGCTGTAGCAGTTTTAGGACTTACTAAGGTCCGCACTGGAGTAAAAGGCAGCAACGCTCCACCATGACAGTGGATCGTAGAACGTTTCACTCGTGCGGCCAAGGGTAGCGTCGCCCTTCGCCTGAGAAAGGCGGTCGTGTGACCCTGTCATTTTTCAAGCAAAGGGTATGGCAACCCTCAGCCGTTGCAGGAAGGGTGCTCCAACCCTCCTTCCTCGTCACAAGGGGCCGTGGGCAGAGAAGATTGCCAAAGCAAACGACACCATCCTTTCCCTTTTTTTTTTGCAATTGAGCCCTCAATCTTTTGTATTTATACCAATTTAGTCCATCAGGCCAATTTTTACTGAAAATCACGACATGGCCAGCGTTGACGTAATATTTGTAAAACATTTTAAAAATAATATCCACAATGGTATTATTTGTTAAATATTTTTAATGATATTTTAATATTTTGAAGTATTATTAAAAATCATTCATGTCCCCGCCGACTGCCTCACGTGAGCGATTTCCTGTCAAAATTGGCTGGATTGACTTAATTGACACAAATGCAAAAGGTTTACGACTCAATTGGCACAAACGCAATAGGTTTAAAACTGAATTAGTACAATTGCAATAGGTTTATGATTTTTTTGATAATTTTCCTCAGATTTCTAAACAACGAGGTGTTCGAGTATTTTCGCCAAAACTCAAGGGGTGTTGAAGTAATATACCCTTTTTCCATAAACCAAAAAGCTAAGAGAATTTTCGGATAAATGCTTTAAATCTTTCACATCTTACTTCCTTCAGATTCATTTCCTCGAGCCTTTCCAATCCTTTATACATTCAAAACTCTTTTCTTTCGCACCAATCACCCATTCAAAATCTCATATGATTTTTCGTGCACGGACAGATGATTTTCCCATCCACATAATACAATCGCGTCGGATGTTATTAAATTTCCTCAAATATTCGAGATGATTTCGATTTAGTCGAATAAAACTGTCGAATTTTAATGGAACCCGAAAATCTCTCCCGTGGATATGCAAGCTTATAATTGTTTTGAAATTCACATGAAGGCGGATCTTTTCGGTAACGCGGGATTCATCGTCAATCTTCTCGGCTCACGATGGGCGGTCTTTGAAGGGATGGAGGGCGTAAATGTACTTCCAAAATTAAGATGATATTAATTTATAACGATTTACGTTAAATATTTGGATAAGAAACTCTATTAGTCGGATTCTTGCAAATGGATCAAAAAATTTCGCAATCATGATCCGTTGCGGACGGACGATTAAGGATAAAAAATATTTTTTATGTGATTTTTTAGGAAAAATATTTTTCAAATCGCTCATTTTTCGCCAAACAAATGGAACCTCACAAGGTTGGTACGATATTAAAGTCGAGAATAGTAATATTTTAAAATAAAAGCTCAAAAAATAAAAGTAATTCCGAACACACATATACCTTTACAACTTTCATGTATTTATCTTTCTTTTTTGTTTTCCCAATCTATCGTCCACCCTTTAAAAAATTCAAGAAAAATTTCAAATAAGGGCCGTAAGTGAACCTTGTTTCAAATAAGGGTCTAAAGTAGCTATAGAGTTTCAAAAAAGGGCCTGACCTAAAGGGCAATTTTGTCATTTCCCATTTTGATTATTTATTTATTTTTTCTCTATTTTTTCCTTTTACGATTTTTTAAAAATAAAAAACAGCCCCACACACGGGCGAGAGGGCCTGTGGCCGCCGGGGCCTCGGCGAGGGCCTCTCGAGAGAGAGTTGGACTCTCTCTCGGATCTGGGGGATCGCCGGCGACCCCAGCCCTAGTCAAGGCGAGGGCCGGCGACCCCCGCCCCGATCCGGGAGAGGGCTTGCTGGCTCTCTCCTCTGGTCGGCAGGGTCGCCGGCCTTTGCCGCCCCCGCCGACCCCCCACCAGCGATGGGCCGACAGCCACAGGCCGGAAGGGTAGCCCTCTTGCCTGTGTGTGGCTGTTTTTTTTTTAAATGGAAAAAAGAAAATTCGAATAAAAAAGAAAAAAATCAAATAAGGAAAAAGACGAAAATACCCTTGAAATCAGGCCTTTTTTTTTTTGAGATTTTATGGCCACTTCAGACCCTTATTTGAAACAACGTTCGCTTCAGACTCTTGTTTGAGAAAATGAGGGCACTTCATGCCCTTATTTGAAACAAAGTTCACTCGGGTCCTTATTTGAGAAACTGATTTCGGGTTTTTTTGTGAAATTTTCTAAAAATTTCACGATTTTCGCGTCAAAATAGAAAAAAAAAACCGAAAAAAGAAAATCACCGGTACGGAAAATCAACCAGCGTCGCGCCACTTCTCTCTCTTGCTTCCTGAATCCCATCTCTCTCTGTCTCTCTCCGCTTCTTGAGCAAATCTCGCTGCCCTAAAAGCGGTTACAAAGACGGCATTGGACAACACTGGCTTTCTGCAATGGACTCCATTGTCAAGCGAGAGCCTGACGAGTTCGTACGGACGCAGAACGACCGAATGCCGATCATCACGCCGACTTACATCAGCAGCGACGACGGCGACGATGACGAAGCCAGCGGATGCAGCGACGACGCCACCGACGACGGTCAGTGTATTCGAGCCACGGCGCTTGGCGCTGGCGCTGGCGCGAGCACTTCGAAGCGCCAGAAGACGAGGAGCCTGAAGGAGATAGACCGTGACTTGGCGTTGAAGAAACCGAAGCTTGACGAGGAAGTCGTCCACGTCGCGGTTCCCGTCAATTTCCTCGCTCCGCTGCCGCCGTGCTCGCCCGTGGAGGTTGTTGACGGTGACCGGACAGTTCAGGCTCGTGCCACCCGCAGGCAGTTCTGGAAGGCTGGGGATTACGAGGGGGAAAGCAATCGCGACGTTCTTGCGTCTCGCGATGGTACGCATCGTGCCTTCCTTACTTACCACTTCGCGCACGAAATAGCATCTGCTAGTGCTTGCATGAACAAATTTTAATTCGGCGTTTTCCGCTGTATTTCAAGTTTATCTATGACTAGTTTGGTCTGTGTCGAAATGATTTTAGACAGCACTGTCTCCTTCCTGAACCGATAGAAATACTTTCAGACGCAATTTGCTGTCCTGTATTTTCTTGTAAACCGTGCATTTTCAGTTAGGATTAGGCGCACGAACCAAATAGAGACTAAAGCCAGGTGCACGTTTAAATTAGAGCTACATTCAGCCAACCTCTAAATTAGGGCTACATTCAGCCAGAGGATTCCACTGTAATTAGCACTTTCCATTTCTTTTCTCTCCTGAGCGCTGCCCCTGCAGCCTTGCCAGGGCCCCCGGGACTGTCTGCTCATTGGGGAGCGGGATCCCGTGCCTTTCTATCTATGGGAGTGAACCATATCCCAACATTCTCGTCCTAGTTTCATGAATGCACTGTGGAAAAATAAGTTTCTATTTCTTACATTTTTCTCGGTTTTGAGCCTCATTTCTTCCTTGTTAAGCTACAAAATGTAAAACGGGCCGTTGGCTAACTACTTATAGTATGTTGATGTCGACAGCTATAGGTCTTGAGTTTGATTTCTTCTAAGCATATTACTTGGCGCATGTCGACTGTACTTGCATGTCTAACTGACCAATCTGTCTTTGTCTCTGTTATAATTTTGTTCTTCAGTTGCCATGGATCGTGTCAGAGTCCATCCCAAGTTTCTCCATTCTAATGCAACCAGCCATAAATGGGCTCTAGGAGGTATCCTTCCCTGATTAGCTAGACGCTGGAGTTTTAGTCCTTTAGAACTTGTTTGTTTGTCTGCCATATCTCCACGAGAAAGAGTCGGCTTCGTGTATAAGGTGGTGTAATCTTACTTTCTAGAATTTTGATTTGCAGCTTTTGCGGAGCTTCTTGACAACGCTCTAGATGAGGTAACAACGTAAATCCTGTAAATATGTGCATCTGTTCATGAAGGACATTTTCTTACTATGATAATGGTAGGTTTGCAATGGAGCCACTTATGTTCACATTGATTTGTTAGAAAATAAAAGGAAGAATTCCTTAGTCTTGGTGATTGAAGGTACTCCTCTCCCACTTCCCTCCCCCTCCCTCCTCTCTCTCTCTCTCTCACGCACGCGCAAGAGCGCCCACACACTCACTTACTCACGACACATGCTATGATATTTGTGATTTGTTTTGCCATTCTTGCATCACAACTCCCTGAAAATAGGCCTGTGATATAGTTTTGCAACATAACCTTCATTTGCGTGCAAGAGCCAGCATTGTGTGTATTATGTTTTTAATGCCTTACCATCTGATGATCTCAGAGAACAGATGATTTCATGTTATTAATTCTTTCATGATGACAGTGTTGGATAATGAATCATGATGTATTTACCCTGGTAGTAACGAATGCATTTGCTGACTCATTAACTGCAGATAATGGTGGAGGGATGACTCCTGACAAAATGAGGCAGTGCATGTCTCTTGGATATTCTGCCAAAAGCAAAGCTGCAAACACGATTGGTCAATGTGAGCTCTGCTTTTCATTTCGTTTTGTTTTTGGCAAAAGATTGTATTTCATTTTCCTGTTTCTGTCTTCAGAAAGACAATAGTTAAATAAGGTTTTTATTCTTATGCATCTGCCTTTTTCCTTCCTTCTTTATAGATGGAAATGGGTTCAAGACGAGTACCATGAGGCTAGGAGCAGATGTGATTGTATTCTCACGGAGTGGGAAATTAGGAGGAATGAGGTGTTTATCTTATATTTAGCGGGGAAACTAAATTTCAGGGCTTGTTTTTGCTCTCTTGCTGATTGACTGTCATTAAAAGCTCTACTATATATTTGGTTAAATGGCAATTCCCCAAACAAATTGAATTATTTCCGCTATTAACTGATGACTAGCAGAGAATATTATTCTATAAAGTGCTTTGATAACTGAAAACATATTATTCCTTTCAGCGCATCACAAAGCATTGGAATGTTGTCCTACACATTTCTAAGGGCCACAGGGAAGGAAGATGTAATTGTTCCTATTGTAAGTATATTAAACTTTCATGCCAAATTAGTCTTTGATGTGTCCCTCAACTCTTTTCACCAGCAATTTTTAATAGCAAAATGGCTCCATGAGAGAGCCAACTCATTTAACTGATTAGTAGGTACATATACTGTCAATAAGGTCTATCAAAGACTGTAGCCAGTGAAAAAACTGTCATGCCACCAAAATTTAAATTTGGGCCCTAATCTATTTCCATAAACCAAAGAGGTGTTTTCTCCTATCCCATTTTTTCCATTTTTATCTTTACTGGTTTCTGTTGGGATGAAAAAGGCCTTGTCAAGGATTGGATGTGTTTCCACAGATCTTTTTCATCAACGAGTTCGTCCATTTTTGCTCAATTATTATGTGTTTCATCCTCTATTATCTGTTTATAGTTGTATGTTGCATACTCAAGGAAACTCAAATTTTGACAATGACGTGCAATGACAATGAGACTATTTAAGATGTTCTCCAGATTGCAGGGTCCAGATATTCACATAGTATGATAGACTGCTGTTGATAGATGTTATAGCCCTTCATCCTGTTGTCATCTTCTTAGTGGCATAAGCAACCTTAGGTGTATCACTGCATATCGCTAGTATGAAGTGTGGTAATACTTCATCTTCAGTATATGTATGAAGTGTTGTAATTTGACCTCCCAATTGTGCACACAACTATAAGTCTCAATCGCTTGTGAGATGATATTGGTTGGTTGAAACAGGAAAAGATGCCTTGTGTTTATCGTATCAATGTCTACTACTTTGAAAGAATATGAGAAACAAGTGCTTTCTTCTCTGTGCTTACACTCGGCCTATACTTAACAAGTCCGTTTAACATGGTTGAGCAATTTCTATAAAATCTTTCTCATGACTTGTGTGTCATTGGAAATTGTAAGGTTGATTACAAGAAAAAGGGACAAGAATGGAGCAAGATAATCGGATCTTCTATGGGTGATTGGAATAGAAACTTTGGAACCATATTGCATTGGTCGCCATTCGAAAGTGAGGAAGAACTTCTTCAGCAGGTAATTTGTTGTAAGGATTTCTCACTGATTGTCATTATTATTGTTCTACCTCACACATTTCTTCTAATTCACAAAGGATTGACATTTCCTGACGTGTATTATCAGTGACAAAAAGAGGATAAGTTCTGTCACGTCCCTTGTTCCTCCTCCTCTTCCTGGTCTTCCTATTCTTTCGAGGTCATTCTGATTGGATTGCTTTTCTTATTGTGTTTGAATTTGGCTTTGACGATTAATTTAAATTTAAATTATAAATTTTGACTAGGAAGACCAGGTTATTCCCCGGCATTATGTTTTAAAAGAGTTTCATGGAAGATTGCTTGTTGGCAGGAATTGGTTATAGATCTCTATTACTTACTCATGCTATTGCCTGCAGTTCAATTTGTTACAAAATCAAGGTACACGAATAATGATATATAATCTCTGGGAAGATGATGACGGAAAGCTGGAACTCAATTTTGATACCGATCCCCATGTATGCCTTAAGCACCTTTACTTTCTCATGGCAAGTTTAACTTTAACCCTTACATAGAAAGGTGAAATACTGCTTGCTGAGTTCCTAAGTTGATGAATTTCACATGTGAATTTGCAGGATATTCAAATCAGGGGAGTAAATCGGGAAGAGAAGAAAATAAAGATGGCTAAACGGTTTCCGAACTCGAGACATTTTCTGACTTATCGACATTCGTTGAGGGTACATGTCATGTGCTCAATTAAAACGCCGTAATTTTTAAGATATATGCATTAGTATCAGTAAGTTTTGTTGAATGGAGGATCTAATCGTGTTCTCACTTCTGTTTTGTGAAAAAAATGTCAGTTCTCTTTTCTTGAAAAACAATCTTTGTCTTCTGACTGGTACCACCTTACCAGTAATTTCCATGAAGCGTACTCGATCCATTGGTTGACTGATCTGGCTTCTTCTATAGAATCACTTCAGCTCTTCGGAGATGAGAAATATTCTAATATGTGCATCAAGAGGGTTTTTTCTGCTTCTTACCGGGAAGACATCCTGACAATTAGTATATCTGCTGAGTATTTGGTCTAGTTCTGTTTCTACTAATATTTGTGTTGTGTGTATGAATGGACAGTGGACACACAAATGCATGTGCTAGCTCACTGTGTTGCGTCTATTCAACTTTTATTATTGTACTTTTAAAGTGCTGTCTGCACTGGCTGTTATCTGCAATGTCTGTTATTGTCTATAATTTACGTAGCATGACAAAAATCTGTGAATCTGGCACAAATGCCAGCAAAGCGGCATGTATTACAGCTATCTATGTCATTCTTGATTGATACTTAGGTTTTGATGGCAGCCATCCTAAACAAAAAAGAATTTCTACTAAGTTGTATGTTACACAGCGAAATCTGGCAACGGTCATGTATTCATTTGGTGAGGTTTGCACGTATTGAATTGATATTCGGATGTTAAATTTGTATGATGTCATTACTTATGTTTCCCTTTTCATATTTCCAGAGTTATGCATCAATCCTCTATCTCAGGCTGCCACCTGATTTCAGGATTATTTTGCGTGGGGAAGATGTTAAACACCACAACCTGGTGAATGACATGATGCTGAGCCAGAAGATAATATACAAGCCTTTAAATGTTGCTGAGAGTGCGTCCAATGATTCAAATGTAATGTATCATTTGCTTTGACCTGCCAGATGGCTTTAATTTTGGATCAACTTAACATGTTTTATTTGTAAACAGATGGTTGCCAATGTGACCATTGGGTTTGTGAAGGATGCTTCCTTTCACATTGATGTTCAAGGTTTCAATGTTTACCATAAGAATCGACTTATTAAGGTTTGTCCTAAAATTCTGTTGAAGATTATTCCTTTTGTTTCATTGTACATTATATGAATTGATTATCGAAGTTGAGAGATTGAGTGCCTGGATTCATATCAAATTTTTGTTCGAATAAATGGACTTATGAGTCTGAGCAGTTCATTTGATTAGGTGCTTGATCTATGATTTAGTTTTGAAAGTGTTTTACTTTATTTTAAATTGTGGTATCCATGAAGAGAAATGGTATATCGACAATTCTTCTTAAAATTTTAATTAATGATGGTTTTGCTGGATGCTGGTTATGTGTCTTTTATAGTGTATTTGATGTTGTAGGTTCTACGGTCCCTGATTCCTAATACATCTTATTTTCTCGAGTTTCGTAATTTCCTCCTTGCACTCTGTTCTGATTTAACACTCATGCATGAAATTGGCAATCAACTACTCTTTTTTGAGTCATTGAGAGAGAAAATACAATGGAGGGTAGATTCATATTATTAAGTTCTCCTGTGCTTGTTTTCTGTTATCTGGATTTCTTTTAGTCATGTCCCTGTCCTATTTGCAGCCCTTCTGGAGGGTTTGGAATGCTACTGGAAGTGACGGCCGCGGGGTTATAGGTAAGATTCTTCCCCTGAAAGGATTATATTGATTATACTTTCTTTGGGTGGGGGTAGAATTAGATGGATGCTCTTGATTTCGTATGGCAATAACTTCATGATTGATTCGGTGTAACCGGTCTTTGATTTATAGCTCTTGGAAGGAGTGAACCTCGCTCGCCATATGTTTCTTTCCATTACAGGTGTATTGGAGGCGAACTTCACTGAACCTGCTCATGACAAACAAGACTTTGAACGCACAATAGTGCTTTCAAGACTCGAGGCGCGCCTGGTGGTGATGCAGAGAAATTACTGGTTTGTTTTACATTTCTCCTGGGTCTATGATGTGTTTTAGGGCTATTTTGTTGAATCTCGCATGGTCTTTTATCCACATCGAGTGTTTGCAGCTTGATCATGTGTATCCCTCTCTCTTTTGGGGCCTAAGAAGGTAATTACCTCTTAACAGATTGCTGTTAAATCATATATCAGGAATACAAATTGCCATCATGTTGGTTATGCAGCAAGGCGACCATCAAAGAAACCAGTTTCTTGCCAAACGGAAGGCTCTAGTAAAAGCAAATCATGTTCCTCATCAGTAGGGAAGGGGAATGGAGTAATCAGTCCATGTTCTAGGTTGAAGCTGAATGCGAAGCAGCAGGAGGCATCTACGGATTTGGATGAATCAAGTGAGGATAGAAGTTCTTACGAGGCTTCCCCGGCTAATGTTCATGGCCAACAAGCTACGGCATGTAATTTCAAAATTGGTCCCTTGGGAAGAGCTTCACAAACAACGGTAGATTCTCAGTTTTACAGTGCCACACTTCTTTCCATAATAACCTATTCAGGAAACTTGATGCTTCTTGCTGCTTATAAATATGTACACATCATAAAAATTTTCGTAAGCATAGACAGTATCTAGTTTTCTGAGGCTAATTCTTTTGTAGCTGAGTTTTCATGTATGACAACGATGGTCTCTATTCTGTTCTTTTACTTGAATAAATTGCCATCAGATTGTCAATTTTAATGTGAGTCTACATTTCCTGGTGTGGCGAGATTGGTGCTGAGGTCTTGGTTCTTTGCAAGTAGGCATTTTTACCCACTTGTCTCTTTTTAATTCTTCATGTTTCTTGTTCACTCCACAGGACGGTATCAGAAACAGCGATGCTCATGTTTCTGCTTGCCAAACAGACATGTTAGTCAGGTTGGAAGAAGAGAACCGCGATTTAAGGCAAAGGTAAAGGAAGTGTCATTTGAAACTCCTTTTTTCACACCTTTAGAAGTCACTACTAATTGGTAATTCGAAATCATATATCTACCGTTTGTTCTTTGCAAGATTGAAAGAAAGAATGGGATCGGATGCAATCGATTTGCTGCACCAGTTGCAGGTGGAGAGAGACAGACGCAAATCACTTGAAACAAGAGTACGTGGAAAATTGCTTCTTTTCAGTGTCATCCAGTGAATTGCAATGTCTTGCTCACAGATTGCAGATGTCAACAATGGACACTACTTGTATACATGTGCTTTTTTGTTCTTCCTTCTTTTTAGTTTCTCAATACAAGTAGTCGTATATCTGCTGCTTGATTAATCTTAAAGAGCGGCGGTTTGCATTCTTTTTGGGTGCAATACAGCTTAAGGAAGGAGAAGAAAAAATAGAAGAGGTAGACGAGGAGCAAACGGCACTAATTAGCATGCTCGCGAAAGAAAGGACCCAGGGAGAACGGGTCGAGGATGAACGCAGGGAGGAATTGACGGTCCGTAAATGCTTTTCCTGTTGGTCGTATATCATTTGTTTTTTGCTTAGTCGTATTATCCATTTGACACAGGCTGCATCTAGTACGATTGATGAACTGCTTCATAGGATAAGGCAGTTAGAAGACGTGAAGGTCTTAAATGCCAAAGTCGAACGCTGAAGCACGGATTACAGGCGAGAAGCTCGTCGGACTCAACGATGACATGGGTATGAGCTCTTGCTTATGGAAGGATTTCCGACAACCTTAAAATCGCAGGAGGGTGGGTTGTTCCATACATCCATTCGTTTCACGAGTAAGGCTTCAAGGTTATCTGATAGATGAGGTATATTAGTTTTTGTTCAGTCCTGTAGTCAGTGTTTCTCCGTGTACATTCTAATCAAAACAAGGTTAGATTATACTTGGGTAATGGGTATAGCCGGGGGGGTTATACATACGGTTCCAATGCTGTCAATAAGTGAGCCCCAAAAGTGTCATGTCGGAGTGTATTCCTGTCCTGGTGATGCGATCCCGGACGACAGAGCTCCCGACAAAGATGACCCAACACAAATGGACTGAACACAGTCAGATCCGTAACACGTGTTCGAAACTTCTCGTTACATTACCATTATCAAAGTGTCAATTGAACTTTTACAGCAACCCCAGTAATAATTGTCCAGAACGTACCAAAAAATTGAATCGACCCGACTGTGTCATCTTGCCGGGAAACAATAATCATCTAACAAAAAGTCCCATGATGATATCTCTCCACAATAGGAATCAACATCCTCCCGGTTACTCGCCACTCTCCTCACCATATGAAAGTCATGTCCGTCTCCGCCCCATTGACGTCGGGTTGCCATCAAACAACTCATCGACGAGAGATTCGATGTCCTCGGGCTGATACTTGATGTACTTCTCGCTCTGCCTCCCCGGGTCCAAGTACTGGTTGAACCGGCCGAGGAACGACCGGTACGCTGGTGTGACAACTGCAGAGATTGAGACCCTAAGCTCGGACTGCAGTTGCTCGTCGTTCACTACCCATGTGCTCTGCGTCTTGTGGATGTCGTCGAACATGGCGTTGAAGCTCTTGAACCGCTCCTTGAGCACCGGCTTCGACACCTTCCCGTTCACCTGCAGGCCCTCGTGGTTCAGGCACTGCAGCAGCCGGTACCATGTCTCGCGCTGGTAGTTCTTGTGGTACTGCCTCAGGTCCGATGACCTCCTCCGGCACCATGTGTCCCCCATCAGCTCATGTATCTTGCTCGACCCCTTGATCTTCTGCACGATATACCTCCCGTTGTTCATCAGGAATATATACCGCAGTGATGGGTCCTTGTACAGCTTCGACTTCATATCCAGGTTCGCGTCCAGGAGGTCCATCACAGTCATCAACTGCACCGGGAAAGGCGACGCTTTCATCGCCGAGGAGTCTGTATCGTCCATGGGTTCGCCGTTGGAGGTCTCGACGACGGCCTTGTCGTGGTGTTGCTGAAACACCTGCTCCAGGGTGTCCTTGTACTCGCAGGCGTACTCGAGGTAATTCATCGTGTACCGAGTGAGGGGATGCACGGCCCCGCTCGGGACGGGGACCTTGCTGCTGTCGCTCTTGATCGAGCTCTCCAGCTGGCAGAATATGCTCACCGCCGCCTCCCCGATCCTTCCCTTCACCGCCATCATCTCCTCCCTGACCTCCTTCTTCTTGGGATCATCTGAGTACTGCTTCGACCCATCCACCGCCGCGATCAGGTCTTGCAGTGTCTCGTACATGTCGAGAAACTTGAACAGCTTCTCTGCGGACCGGTGCGTGAGCACGACGGCCTCCGCGAAGTTGAGGAGCCGGATGGAGACGGAGTGGGCGAGGTTGCCGAACAGGTCCTGCGCAATCTCTGGCTGGCCCGAGAACACTGACCCGCTGAGGGCGCCCTCGCCGGGTAAGAGGATGGTGGAGCATCTCTTGACAGCGGCGATCCACGTGGCGATCTCTCTTTCCAGGGAATCCCACTGCATCCGCTGGACGTCGTCGATGCTGAGGACGTCAAAACCTCGCTTGCTCAATGCTGACTTGAACGCCCTCCGCCTCATCATCATCCACAGCACGCAACACTCAGTCTCGTAGCCTGCGGAGATCATCGCGTCCGCAATCTTGCTCATGACAGAGATCGTTTCGGGCGTAAATTGCGGGAACTCCTCCTCCGTGGAGGGGGGCTCGGGCTCGGGAAGGTTACACCGATCGGATTCGTCACCGCAGCAATTATTGAACGACGACGAGTGCTTCGTCTTGGCAGATTTCGGATCCGAATCATCTCTTCCAGTCTTGGAGTCCTCGTCGAGGATGGCGCGAAACTCCTCCTCCAAAAATGACATCGCCCGCTGCAGCACGGAGCTGGTCCTGTTCAGAGAAGAAGAACACAGTACATTCGCATTCTCAGCGGTCGGCTTTAAATCCCCAATCTTGTCCGCGAGCTTCGAGAGGCGGCCAACCGAGCCGAAGAAGCACGAGTCGTCCTCCAGGTCGTGGCCGAACTTGGACCTGCCCGCGTCCAACGCGTACTTATCGATCATGGAGTCGACATTCTTGGAAAGCAACTCGACCGCTCTCGGGATCTCAGCGGGATCCGAATCCGTATTCGATTCCCCGCCGTCGCGCGGCGAGTCGTAGTTACGTCCGAGGAACGCATCAATCTCTTCCCAGACCTGGGGGAGGGTCAAATCGGGCACCTCGGCATTAGAGTCCTCCACCGCCTCGTTCTCTTCGGCCTCGGGCGGTTCTTGAAGGATTTCAGGGCTCGTGTCGACCGTTGGAGAATGGGGAGATGCCACGGCATCCTTGATCTCGTCGCTGTCGTTTTCAGGAGCTGGCGATTTCTCCATCGATGTGGATTGGCGATGGCGATGGCGATAGAGATTTGTCAGGCGAAGGAAGAGGAAAATGGAGGAGAGACTAGGCAGATATCATATCGGAATCGCCACGGTACGAAATGTGCGAAACGTTAATGAAATCCTTTTGTGATTTTTGCGCAGTTCTTGCATGGGAGGAGTCTATTTTTGGAGGGAGGGAGGGGCATAAGAAGAGCAGCAGCAACAACAGCAGCAGAGGCTCAGAATCGCTTTTGGGGTTCCTTCCTTTCTTTGTATTTCTCGTTTCGTTACCGGAATCGGCATGAGAGTTAATGTTGGGGAGTGGGCCACGTGGCAGTCAATCGGCTCGGCCGTTGAACCGGATGGGAAGGTCAGCTTCTTGTTTCCGTGTTGGTGGCCGCCACGTCGGTTTCTGCGGCCTACGTTGTTCGCACGTCTGTGTCCCGCTTTAGGTGGTGTTGTCGGAGTAGTTTTTGCAGGCGACGACGTTTTTTTCATAGAATAATGCTGGACATGTAAAATAAGATACATCTTTTAAATTTAATATTAAACCGATTACAAAACAAAATTATCAAGTAAAAGCTATATATATACGAAGATTATATTTGTATTAAAAACTCGTTATCAATTCATGGTCGTGGAATGTTGACACATGATTGGTTTGATCTCAACAACGTGAACTTTTAACCTTTTTGTCGCGACCGCGACTTAGTCGTGCTCCCCATTTTTGTCTTTTGGAGGATTAGGGAAGGGCGGAACATACACCATTCCCTTTCCTGTCTCCTGGGGATCAATCCAACCGACGCGACTTCCGAACCGGCCGTCCTCAGCCTCTTCCTCTTAGCCATTTTCCTTTTTCAAAGCATTCCAACCGATTGATCTTTAGGGTGGGCTCTCACGCTATTAAAATCCGAATCCACCTTCGAAATTCGAGGATCGGTCAACTGATGTATAGATTATAATCGATTTCCCTCGCTCGAGATCTGGATTCGATTCCTCTACACGTCGCCATTGCCAAGAGCAAGAATCCAACCTGTACGATTAAAAGAAAAAGAAAAAGGAGCTACTGAGAATCGAGAGGGAGGAAAATGGTCTCGTCGGACACGACCGTGGGAGAATCTTGTCTGCCGTGGAGATCCAGCACGAAGCCTCACATTCCCTTTGGATTGCAAAGGCCGGTTTACGATATGATCTGATCAATCCATGTTGAGTGTTTGGTACCTTTCACTTAAAAGCGCACTCGAGATTTGTTACATCGGTTTGAACGATGTAGTATTGTGATCCTAATGTTCTAATCACCATAATTTAGCAATATTACTATTTAAATATCCAAAATATTAACTGTATATTATAAATGCCGAAAAATTGCCCAGAAAGTCATGAACCTATTGTACGGTGGTGGCCAACTCAGTAGTAAACTTTTCAATCTTGCCAATTTAGTCCTATTGTGGCCATTTCGACCAATTTTGGCCAGATGTACGGTATTGACAATGTTTTGGAATGAAATGATCAGATTGGAAAGCTTATAACTAAATTGGCCCGCTGTACAATAGGTTCAGGACTTCTGGACAATTATCCTTATGAATGCATAAATTATAATGAATTAAATACTACACAAATCTCAAACTGGTACGCCCGTCCCGCATTTACCCCTAATTAATTTCGTCATGAATAATCTCAAACTGGTACACCAATACCACTTTTACCCCGAACTCATTTTCGTGTCATAGTGAATTATGGATTTCACGGATTTTCGAAGCTCGAGTGAGCTCTTAGGGAAAAATTAGCAAATTTTAGCTTACTTCTCAATCTAAGATTTTGGTGATTTTGAATTTTCTATGATACAAAAAGTAATTTGGGTAAATGGGACACTGACGTACCAGTTTGGAAGTTTTTTTTTTTTGAGAATGTTATGTTGGGATAAATATGGTACTGACATACTAGTTGAGGAGTTTTGTGATGCGAATGTTAGTTTGGGGTAAATGGGACATGAGTTTATTAGTTTGAGATTTTGGTAGTATTAGCCCTCGGAAAAATAATTACATAATTTATTTTCGAATTATGCTGCAATTACTATTGGAAATTAAAAATATTAAAACCACTCCAATAATTTTATATCAATTTTTATTAAATCATAAATGTTCTAATCAGTATAATTGAATAATAGCTATAATGTAATTAGACCATTGGTAAATAATAACAACACAAATCATTAGATACTTATATTTTGAATAGTTATTTCATTATTTAATCGTTACTAATGACAAATTAATGATTATATAGAATTCACTATTAGGAAATAACAAGAATAATTGTGCACAAATTGTAAACTATTCCCCAAGTATATTGGTAAGCTATTCTATTTTCTGTCTTTATCCTTTACGTGAGTTATGTACAAAAAAAAGAAAAAGAAAAAAAAAAAGAGAGAGACAGAAATGCTAGTCTTACGGGCTGTCTCCAGACAGATTTGTGGGCTCGGTGTTGCACGAACTTGGGTTGGACTCTACGAATTTGGACAGTCTGGTACTTTCTGATTAAGGATCCATAGCTACAACTTTTGCACATCCAGAAAGTGAGAAAAATAGTTCAGTTTGTTTGGCAAAAAATCGAAAATGATCACTTGTATTACTTGAAATAAAGTAGTAATTAAAAATTATTTTCATCGCTGACAAGTGGCAAC
Organism: Lenwebbia sp. NSW1173648; assembly: GCA_029784005.1. Lineage (NCBI taxonomy): Eukaryota > Viridiplantae > Streptophyta > Magnoliopsida > Myrtales > Myrtaceae > Lenwebbia > Lenwebbia sp. NSW1173648. Next base: position 9,857,576 of record JARCGZ010000011.1, read on the forward strand.
AATTTATGTCAAAATATTTGCTTGGACGATGAAAATACTAATAGTTTTCATTTATTCATTTTTGTTAGCGACACAGGTACTCGTTTTTAAGAAAATAATTTCACAATTATTTATTTTCTGCAAAATAAACGGAGTATGTGAGGAATAAAAAAACAAAACAATAGACAAAAAAAAGACGTGGACGAGCAACAATAGAGCCGACCGCGAGCGTCGACGAGAGTGTAGCTTAGGCCGACCGCAAGCGATGCTGGAAGGGGTAGAGATGGTGGCCGGACAAGGTGCTGCTTTCTGATGGAGGAGGAAGAAGAAGAGAAAAAAATAGATTTTTATTTTTTTATCCACCTTAGCGGACACATGTCATCCAGTTATTGGACACGAGTAAAAAACGCGTGCCGCGCCAGCAATTGACAGGACGCTTTGCAACCACCGAATATTTTCTCCTTCCAAACAATTGCATTGCACGTCTCGGTCTTGCATTATGGTTTTTCCTACGGCTACACATGCTTGGGTGGATCAATCTCACCACTTGCCAATGCCTGATTTTCTGAAAAATTATAAAAACAAATGTCGTAAATCTATTGCACTTGTATCAATTCAGTCATAAACCTTTTAATTGTATTAATTAAATCCTAAACCTTTTGACAATTCGCCAATATTGTCCATCCGATCAATTTTGGCTGAAAATCGTTGACATGGACGCCGACTATTCTACGTGGGACGACCGGCGTTGCCGTGTACAGTTTTCGTAATTTTTTAAATCTTATGATTTTTTTATTGTTTTATTTTTTTCATTTCTGTTTTTTCCAATAGTGGGCTGGCTAGGGTGTTGGGCCCTCGCCCAGATCTAGGAGAGGGCCGGCTGGCGACCTCGCTCATCCAAAGTTGTAAAAAAACACAGAAAGAAAAGAAAAAAAAGAAAAAAAAAGAGATAATTAAAACAATCAAAAAATTAATAATTGTAAGTATTAATCCACATTAGCACTGGTCGTACCGCGCCACGTAATACGCCCGGCTTCTAAGTCAACGATTTTGACCAAATTTTTTCAGATAGACTATATTGACAAATCATCAGAAAGTTTAGGACAGAATTAACATAAAACATAAGAGGTTTATGACTTTTTTTACTAATTTTCCCACCGATTTCCTCTATTCTTTTTGTTCTCTGACTTTGTCAAACTTTTGCAGAAATTGGATCTTGGCCACCAGATCAACACGGTGTATGTAAGATATGACTTGCTTATAAAAGTAAAACGAAATTGTTTTTGCTTATTATATACCACAAGTTGTCACGTATAATGAAATAGGCCCGACAAGTTGGAACTTGGCCTTCATCCCCATGTCCTATTGTGATGGAAATACTTTGCAACATATCAAGCACTTTGTTGTATGAATTGCCAAAAAAAGGAAAAGAAAAGAAGAAACAACATTTTCAATCAGAGAAGCGAATTACGACCAAAAAAAAATTAAAAAATTCAGAGAAGCGAATTACGTAAGATCTGAATACTCGTCTCCTTCTATTAAGGGCGATGGTATGATTATTAAACCGTAAGTCGCGACACGGATTGAGACGTATATAAATGATTTTCATCCTATAATCTTGACAATACACTGAAAGAAGAATACCCTAACATCATTAGGACCAAAAGCATGTAACATGTATGTATACTCACGTAAGATGGTGAAGTTACCCCAGTAGTCTCTAATGCTGTCCAGCCTATGGATTTGGAAAGATTTGTTCGCATATTTTAACATGTTCGTGACCGAAAGCAAACCTTAGACCAAATGAAATCCAAACCCCCCCATGATGCTTCGATGAAACCGCGAATCTCACGAAGCTGCGATTCAGAAATCGTTTGAGCTGAGTTGTAGTCTACCTGTGTTTGGACCGAGTTCGGGTCTTCTTCTGTTGTCATTTTCACCAGCAGGTTTCGGTGACGTTCGTCGCTTCGAAAATTTTCAAAGTCCAGTAGCTGCCCTCGATCGAAGAATTCGAATCACTTCACCGGAATAAAACCAAAATGGATGTTCGAGCACGACAACGACAGTTTGGCCGTGTGGAAAAATACCAAGTCAAAAAGAAAATCAACGTTAGCTTCCGAAAGCTCCCGACATCTGTTCTCCCAAAATCATCGGCGAGGGAATTTCGTACACGCACGCATGACAGCAACATCAGCACTTCATGCAACGTTCATACACCAATTAAGAGAAAGTTGTTGAAAAAATTATAAATCTATTTTGCCAATTCAGCCCTAAACTTTTTAATTTTATCACCTAAACCTTTTCACAAATTTTCCCAACTGGATCCATCCGGCCAATTTTGGCTGGAAATTGCTGGCGTGGATGCTGACCGTTCTACATGGCACGGCATGTGTTGAAGTGGATAATTTTTAATAATTTTTGCAATTTTTTTTTTATTAATTTTTTCTTTTTTCCTCTTATTTCCTTTTGTTTTACATCTCTGGCTAGTGAGGTCGTCACCCAACCATTGCCGGCCACAGGCAAGGGCCGACGACCATTGCTTTGCTTGGGTGAGGGTGTCGTGGCCCTCGTTGGCCATGGGCGAGGGCCTCCGCTCCCTTGCCAAGATCCAGGCGAGGGTGTCGGGCCCCCGCTTGTGACCGGCGAGGGCGAAGTCACTGGCCTTGCCAGTGGTTGGTGATGGTCGGCGATGGTCGGTGGACGACCTCGCCGGTCAGAAATGTAAAATAATAATAATAATAATAATAATAATAAAATATTATTAAAAATTATCCAAGTCAATGCTGGTCGTGTCATGTAGGATGGCCGGCGTCCATGTGAAAAGGTTTATGACTTAATTAATAAAATTAAAAGGTTTAGGATTAAATTGGTAAAAATGTAATCAATTTAAGACTTTTTGGACAATTTTCCTCGTGAGTTAAGATATCAAAAGCGATCAGAGGACGATACGAAACTTGGCAGACATGTAGAGGGGCAAAACCCTCTACTACCAAATCGTGTCTGGTGAATCAGGGATACACCAACTCCTAATTGAATTCCATCTTCTCACGAGCCAAATCAAGGGGTGGTGCACCAACTCCACCCGAGCCCATTTCTATATTTCTCATGATTTCGTATAAAGCTTAATGTCGAAAAGACCTTGAATTAAAGAAGGGGAGAATTACCAAAAAAGTCTTAAACTTATTGTAATTGTGCCAATTCAGTCCTAAACCTTTTTTTTTGCCGATTTAGTCCTAAACCTTTTGTAATTGTGCCATTTCAGTCCATCCGGCGAATTTTGGCCCGCCGGCAACCGAATATTTTAATATTTTTTGAATATTTTTTATTTTTTATTTTTTTCTTTCTTTTTCTTTTTCTTCCCCCCTCCCCTCCCCTCCCCTCCCTTCCCTTCCCTTCCCTTCCCCTCCCCTACCTACAGCTAGTCGCCGAGGTCTGGCGACCAGCCAGAGGCGTGGCCATAGAGGCGGAGCCTCGCCCGGCCATGGCGGGGCTCGATCGGACCATGGCGAGGCCAGCCTCGCTCGGCCATGGCGAGGCTCGACCTCGCCATCGCAGGGCGAGGAAGTGACGGCGAGGTCGAGCCCCGCCATGGCCGGGTGAGGTTCGACCTCGCAAGCCCAGATCTAGGCCAGAAATGCTTATGGAGTAGAAATTCATTTGGCAACGTAACTTCTGGAGCAAAAATTCAACTTTATTTTTCTACTTCTGGAGCATTTTTTGCATTTTTTGCTTCAGAAGTAGTTTTGGAGCCACTTGAAGAAGTAAAAAAAAATCACTTCTCTCCAGAAGTAGAAAAATCAACTTGTGCTTAGAAGCAGAAATAAAAAAATCAATTTCTGCTCAAAAGCAGAAGTAAAAAAATCAACTTCTGATAGAAGTTGATATCTAGAGCAGAAGTACTGCCATGCGCGCCCTAGCTACTTAAGGTGGATTTTCTCCTAATAAAAGAAAATGAAAAATTACCCAAAAAAAAATCTTAAATTTATTACAATTGTGTCAATTCAATCTTAAACCTTTTTTTTTTCTAGCCAATTGAGTCCTAAACCTTTTGCATTTGTGTCAATTCAATCCATTCGACCGATTTTGGTTGGCCAGTGCTGACGTGAATTTTTTTTAATAATATTTTAATATTTTCAATAGTTTTTATTTTATATTTTATTTTTTCTCTCTATTTCTTTTTTTCTCGGTCGCAGAGCGGGGCACAAATGCAAAAGGTTTAGAAATCAATTGACAGTATTGTAATAGATTTAGTACTTTTTTTAGGGTAAAAAAACACCAGAAGAGTCAAAATTTGTGTACGACGCTCATTTTAGTGCCAAAACTTTTTTCGGCTCACTTAAGCGCCAATTTTTTTTTATAAAAATGATCTCTTAGGTGCCATCTCCGATCTGCTTGGCCGAAAATTCTATGTGGCTCGCTTGAGGATCCGATCAGCAATAAAAAATCCAAAAGTTTAAAAAATATATTAAAAAGTAAAAATAAACTTAAAAACTTAAAAAAAAGAAAAAGAAAAGAAAAGAAAAGGGCTTGCACAACCCTCGTCGCTAAAAAAGGAAAAGGAAAGGGCATGCACAGCCCTCGCCGCTGCAAGCCATAATTCTTTTTTTTTATTAAAGTTTTTAAGCTTATTTTTAAATTTAATTTAAGTTTTTCAAAAAAAATTAGCTTATCGTTAGTTTCTTTGATTCGGCACTTAAGTAAGCCGGCGAAAAACTTTATTACAAAAGTGAGCGCCGTAAATTTTGGCACTTCTTGTGTTTTTTTGGAATTTTTTGGGTAATTCTTCCTAAAAGAAAATGGAAAGCAAGAGTGAACAACCGAGAAGAATCGAAAGTCAACGTGCTGACACCAGATGGGCACAACAAGAACGTTCCTCTTCACAAAGATTTTCTGAGGAGCAGCTCATGGCTTCCAGGTCATAAAATAGTGGGATCTGAAGCTCAAGTGAGTACTCGGGGAAGGCTAGGGTTTGGGATCTTTAACAGTATATACTGGATTAATTCCTAACCCTAATTGAATACGTGCCACGCAGCTGAACCGAAGGATTCTCTTCTGGGGTTTGAATAACATCGATCTGGCAAGTTATCCTCTGCTCGATAGTTCCGAGAGAGAAAGAACCAAGAAGCAGAACATGTTGGTTGAGGCTACACATGCGCATGACATAATACAATGACTTCTTCTGACCCGAATACATGGAACGCTTACAGATTCCCACGAAGCACAGAAGTTTCTTGCGAACCTCCTTTTGGTTTCTGTCTGTATTCTTTTGACAAAGAAAAGAACTCAGATTGATTTTAGTGGTTAAAGAACTATCCATGCCAACATGAAGTCAAAAAACTTGAACTTGGCTTACATATCGAAATGCCCGACGTATCTTTGATGAATGATAGTCTCTTAATGAGTAAAGATGGGCCAGAACCGTAATTTCATGTTTAGGTTATTCATTTGGATTTTGACTCGTATCTCACTTGATTCGTGAGGTTAGCAGTATTGTTTACGGTATTCTTTCCACCGTACGAGGCACGTGGATGGGCAGTAGGCGAGCGGTCCCTTTATTTTGATATTTTAAAATCCTCCGAACGTAGAGCGCGAGGCTTTAAACCCATGTGCATTGTATATTTGATCAATCAAATATATATTAGTTCCGAGTAATTTATTAAAAAACAAATTATAATGAGGTGCAATTAGTTATGATGAGTTACACACTTAATCTAAAGTTTTCATTAAAAATATGAAAATTCTCGAGTTGAAACACAAAAAGTTCCACACAAATTAATAGGGAAAACTGTAAAAAAAAAGAAAGTCCTAAACCTTTTGTATTTTTGCCAATTCAGTCCCAAATCTTTTGTATTTATGCCAATTCTGTCATTTCGACCAATTTTGGCAGGACACCGCTGACTTGGCCCAACCGGAGCTGACGTGGCCAATTTTTTAAATAATATTTTGATATTTTTTATTAGTTTTTTTTCTTTTCTCTGGTTTTGTTTTTCAGTGGCCAGCGAGGGCAAGGTCACGACACCTCGATTTGGGCGAGGGTAGCTCACCCAAATCTGGGCAAGGCTACTTTACCCGCAGCAGCGGCAAAAGCCACGATGGTTTGGGCGAGCCTTGCCTGTTGCGTTGGCCTTGCCCAGAGGGCCGCGACCTCGCCCAAGCTCGATGAGGCGATGCTGCCCTATCTTGCTGCCGGCGAGGCCCAGGTAACCCTCGCTAGCCGTTGAAAAACAAATTAGAGAAAAGGGAAAAAAAGAAAAAAGAAGAAAAAAAATTAATAAAAAATTAATAAAATATTAAAAATATTACTAAAAATTGGCCACGTCAGCGCTTGTTGCGTCATGTCAGCGATTTCTTGCCAAAATTGATCGAAAAGACTGAATTGACAAAAATATTGGGATTTTTAAATATTTTTCCTCATATTAATATGATTATGTAAAGACAAGCTCACGGAATTGTGAAAACTTTCATAATGTGCTATGGAATTTATGCTACTTGACTTTTATAAAACCATATATTATTTTGAGGATTCATTTGAAAGGGGGAAAAAGACCTGAAATGACATTAAATAATTAATAGACTTAAGAAATCGCAGAATCGTCGGCCAAACTGAAAGGGGCGGTTGCAAGACTTGGCTTTGCTCGTACTCCGCCAGTCAAGCCACAGGACACGTTTTGTCCATGAATTCCCCATTTTACCCCCGCCGCGACCGCGACCACGACCACGACCACTTCTTCACCGTTAACTTCGTAGGAACGAACCTTCTGCTCTATTTTTTTTCCTTCTTGCAGTAGACAGAAAGTTTTGTCCTTTTTTTTTTTTGCTCAGACAGTAGACAGAAAGTTAGAACCACAGTAAATGCGAGTAATAATAATACCTTCTCTTTTCTATTTTATTCTGGTTAAGTAAACTAAGGGTCAACAGTTGAAGTTGCTCCGTTACCAAAAAAGCAAAAAAAAAAAAAGATTAATAATAAAAATCTCTCTCAAGAGGGAGGAAATCTTAGAGGAATAGAAGTGGTGAAAGGGGAAGAAGTTATGTTGATTCCTTCTTGTTATAAATACGTCGTCTTTCTCACAGGAGAGGTCAGTTGAAACCAGGAAGAACCAAGCCTCCGTTCAAGGTGCAACCATTCCGTTTCTTTCTGCTAGCACCCACCTGCTAGATCAGATAAAGGAGGAACCTTTTCTGTGTTTTCTTTGGTTGGGTTACCGTATAGACAAGTTTTGAGGGGTCTGAATCTGATTGGGTGTTTGTGGAAACACTGGATGGTGAGGCGTCGTCAAGGATGACTCTCTCTAGATAAGCTTATTGTCGTTATTGAGGATCGATTCGAGGTCCCATTTGAGAGGATGGGTTGCTTTTCGTGTTTCGATTCGAGGGAGGACGTGAAGCTGAACCCTGAGAAAGAGAGCGACGATCGGAGTCAAGGGCCTCTCTCATCCGACATTTCCAGATTGGCCTCTGGTCAGTCCCGTGAAGACCCCTAATTTTATTTTATTTTATTGAAAAAAACAGACACTTGTGTTGGTTTTTCAGTGATTTACATTCTTGATCTGTTCTGGGCGTGTCTGATGTTGCCTATGCGACTCAAAGGAAGAAAATGATAATGCTGGTTTTGTCGTCGCTGTTGTGTGGATCATTGTTTGTTTGATTTTCTGTTGATAAGATTGTTATTCTTTGCTGTTAAGAAGGAGACCCTGGGATCTCCTTATGGCTACATAGACAATCTTCGTGTGGATTATGCTTCTGGTTAGTGTAAGAAAAATGACTGAGCCGAATCGGGTTCTTTTGGTGGCACCTCCCAGTTTGGTACCCCTTAATTTTGCAAATCAGAAATGTGAACCTTTTGATCTCTGTCTTGAAGTCAATGATTTAAATGTGGTGATCGTACCTTTTGATCTTTGTCTTGAAGTCAATGAATTTAATGTATATGTAAAATTGCGACTCTAATGGGCAACTCCGACAAATTACATTTGCAGGAGTGGACAGACAACGATTGAGAGGCAATGCAGGAGTCAAAAGAGAACTACCTGGCCTTAAGGATGCGTGTGGTATTGCTGCTCAGACATTTACTTTCCGTGAGCTTGCAGCTGCAACGAAGAATTTCCGGTCCGAGTGTTTCTTAGGAGAAGGGGGATTTGGCCGTGTATATAAGGGACAACTTGAAAGTACTGGTCAGGTAAATTATCCGGTGATTTACCTGCAGTAGCGAGCTGTATGATGTGCTCAGTTATACGTTAATTTCTTTAATTTCTTCTTTGTGCTCTTATATTGACAACTTTAGAGATGTCAAATGTCGGCTAATTTTATGTTCGAGTTATGAACAATCTCCTTTATAATGAGTTACTACAATGTCTTGACCCACGGTTATTTACATGGGATTGCAAAGTGAGGGTTAGTTCGCATGCACCCCTAGTTTATGGTGGTCTTACTTGACTTGGTATTCTCTTTGTTCTTATGTGCATGAATGAAATAATTGTTGGATATGCTCTCATCGAGGCACCTAGTGCACCATACTTCATCATATGTTTGATGGAGATCTGTTGGATTTTTCAAACCATTGTAGTCCACTCAGAAAGATTTAGCGAATCAGGTGTTGGAAGCTAGTTTATGGTGGTCTTACTTGACTTGGTATTCTCTTTGTTCTTATGTGCATGAATGAAACAATTGTCGGATATGCTCTCACTGAAGCACCTAGTGCAATATACTTCATCATATTTTCGATAGAGATCTGTTGGAGTTTTCAAACCATTGTAGTCCACTCAGAAAGGCTTAGCGACTCAGGTGTAAAAAGCTAGTGAATTTCTGAGTTCTGATGTCTATTCAGTAGTTACTTTTCAGATGCGTATGAAACTCTCCTACGGAATTTCCCATTGCTTATTTTGTAAACACTTCTAATAGTGCCTTGGTGAGTAATGAATATGGTTGGACTTTTTTAATGTTTACTTTGACCTTGCTGCTACAGGTGGTTGCTGTTAAGCAATTGGATAGGAATGGCCTTCAGGGTAACCGAGAATTTTTGGTGGAGGTTCTCATGTTGAGCCTTCTACATCACCCTAACCTGGTGAATTTGATCGGGTACTGTGCTGATGGTGACCAGCGTCTTCTTGTCTATGAATTTATGCCCTTCGGATCATTGGAAGATCACCTCCACGGTAGCATTTCATGTCAATAATTGTCCGATTTTCTTTTCAATAAGAGTAAGATCTGTGTCTTGATAATGCAAGTGTGTACAAAATGTTCTGTTTGTGCCAGAAAGATGATGGCTTGGTGGTTTTAGCTGCGACAAGAAAAGGAAAGGGGGGTGGGGGGGTTGGGTGGGGGGGTTCCTAAAGTTTGAATCAATAATGGTAAACACTTGGATCTGGCAAGAATGGTGGTAGGCAAAGAGGTTCTCTGTTTTTCCAGCTACTTTATTGTGCTGAAAAAACTTGAATATTTAGAAAACCGTGGGAATTAGCAACCGAGACACAAATGTCAGCAAAAGACCGAGCTTTGAACACTTTGCTGAGGAAGCAGTTTTCTGTTTTTGAATGAGAAAAGATGTGTACGTGAGTGCCAAGAGTTGCATCATAGACATAGAAGATGAGACTGGAGAACGCGGTTTGAAAATAGTAGGGAAAGATTAAAAATTCTGCAGATTGGAGTGGAATCTTTAGGGAAAGCTCCTAAGTAATTGGATTTTACAGTAGAGTGGTTCTATATTGAATGTGATGCTGTGAGAGGATCTATAATGACAAATGCCAAACAGTGGGAAAATGCATGATTAGTGTTGCTGTTGTATTGGTAGATGAAAATCATAACTAAGGACACCGGCTTGATATTCAAGTTTTTCAAAAACTCATCCATAATTATCCTTCCCCCAAAATGCTTTAGCAATATGTGCCAAGCAATTTGCTGCTCTGTTAACAGCTTTTGTAATTCTTCAAAAAACAATTATTCAGTCAATGACGTGTTAGGAAAGTAAATTGCATGAACACCTTGAATAACTATTATCATGGACTAAATTTAGCTGCTACTTGAGCAGCACTGATTGTTTGATTTCAAGAAATAGATCTATACCGCATAGCATGTGATTATTTACTCTTAATTTAAGAAAAAGTAACCCTTTCTGCTCCACACAACTCAGCAGACCCCCACACCATCGAGCCTCTGGCTCAACGCCGACATGACCACGGCAGCTTGACCCTGCCGTGGATGCCCTTGCGGCCTGCCGCTCTCCCTGCTTGTATCAAGCTCACTTACGGCGGCGTGGGCATGAGCTGTGCGAGGTTGGCCTTGTGCTCACAAGGGAAAGGAGGCCTCCTGAGCTCCACAGCAGAGCTCGGCCATGGCCGTGGGAGCTCTGTTGTAGAGCTCAGCCCTAGCAGCCATGGCTGCTCGAGCTATGCTACCAAGCTTAGTAATGGCCACTTTTAAGAAGACAAAATATTAAAAAGATGGCAAAAAGTTGTAGATGAAGATGAAGGAACAAGGAGAGAGGGGGAGAGAGAGGTTTACCGGGCCAAAAAAGAAAAGAAAAGAGAGGGAGTGGTATCACGTGGAGAGAAAGAGAAATGGTGGTGGGGCCAGCTCATTATATGAGAAGAGGAGAGCGTGAGGTTGAATGCACAAATACATAATAAAACCACCAATCGATGAGTACGCCTAGTAAGCAGCAGCTAATTCTTGGCCCATCTGCATATGCAGAGACCATGCTCTACTAGCTTGCAATGTTTTGGATGATACTGGATGGATATGATAAGCTTGTTAGTTTCTCATGCTTTTGAATGTGCTCGGCTCTTGGAACTTACTTTTCATGCCTATCAGGAGATGACTCTGGAGTCTGGACTCGTTTGATTAGAAATAATTATGCATGACTCTCTCCCTTTCAATTGGCCTTTACTTGCATTTCTGTCTGCCTAATCTATTCTCCCTTTCAATTGGCCTTTACTTGCATTTCTGTCTGCCTAATCTATTTCTCATGCACACTGAACACTATCATGGGCGTTGTCTCGATATGTGAAGTGTAAGGAATGATGCTCTCAATGTCCAACATAGATGAAGGGACTGTTGATTGTAGCTAGCCTAGCCGCCATGGAGTTATAGTTTAAACTGGATTTGGAACGGTCTTAAGGACAAGTGGATCTTAATATGACAAAATAATGTGCAGAGTAAATTACTTATAAATGCTAATCGATGCAAATTTTTTAGAACATCGCATCTCTCTTGATATTACAAGTGCGCGTAAGCAAGCACATGGTTCTGATTATGCTCCTAATCCCCACTAGAGGGAAGTGGCCGTTGCTGATGCTGTTGGTGGTGTTTCTGGATTATTGTTTTGCTGCAAGACCACTGCCAACAGCACTCTATGCTGTTGCTAATACTCAGTGTTGGTCATTCCACAGATCTTCCTCCTGGGAAGGAGCCTCTGAATTGGAACACTAGAATGAAGATAGCTGCCGGTGCTGCTAGAGGTTTGGAATACCTGCACGACAAAGCGAATCCACCAGTTATATATAGAGATTTCAAGTCGTCAAATATATTACTAGACGAAGGATTCCATCCAAAGCTTTCTGACTTTGGGCTCGCAAAGCTCGGGCCAACTGGAGATAAATCGCATGTTTCTACGAGGGTTATGGGGACTTATGGGTACTGTGCTCCCGAGTATGCTATGACTGGACAACTCACGGTAAAATCTGATGTCTACAGTTTTGGGGTGGTCTTATTAGAGCTGATTACTGGACGAAAGGCCATCGATAGTAGCCTTCCTCATGGAGAACAGAATCTAGTTGCATGGGTAAGGCTGGTCTCTCTTTCTCTTTGTTTTTGTTGTAGCAAGGAAGTTGCGTCAGGTGAAAACATGATAAAATAAGAGTACCAACAACCAGATTGGATGACCACATTGAAGTATGAATTTGGATTGATAGAGGTTCAATTGTGCTTTGACATGTGCTTCAGCCCAGTTTTGGGTCAAATAACAATGGAAATGGACATACCTAACCCAATCGGTTTTTTGTGTTTTATACCGTAGCTTGACTAATAGAACAAAGCTTAAAAAGACTTTCAGTCACTGATTCTAGTTTACGCATGAAATATACATTACTATTACAAGGTAGGCTGCTGTTGTTCCTTTTTTAATTTGTTTTTCTTGTCGAGTTGCTATAAAGTCACAGGAAAACCAGCCCGGCCTAGCTTCTCGGCACCCATTCTAGCTAGTGCAATTGGTCGTTTATTTTCAATTCGATGCGTGCAATTTAATTCTCTTCTAGCAAAAACCAAAGTGAATTACATGCATCATGGATTTGTCCTTATCAGGCACGTCCACTGATAAATGACCGCCGTAAGTTCTCTAAACTGGTGGACCCAAGTCTCCAGGGGCAGTACCCAATGCGAGGGCTCTACCAGGCGCTTGCCGTGGCATCCATGTGCATCCAAGAACAGGCGGCGGCTCGTCCTCTCACGAGGGATGTAGTCACAGCTCTTTCTTATCTAGCAAACCAAGCATACGATCCGAACACGGCCGCTGGGCACGCATACAAAGGACCCGGAGGTGTTAAGGAGGGTAAGAGCAGCGGAGACGATCGGGGAGGAAAGATCCTGAGGAACGAGGAAGGAGAAGGATCAGGTCGTAGGTGGGATTTCGAAGGGTCGTCAGAGAAAGACGACTCTCCGAGAGACACGGTGAGGATATTGAACAAAGATTTAGACAGGGAAAGAGCTGTGGCGGAGGCCAAGATGTGGGGCGAGAACTGGCGAGAGAAGAGACGGCAGAGCGCTCAAGGCAGTTTCGATGGCTCTAACGGTTGACATCTTAAGCCTTCCATATCTTCGCTTCGAGCTCGGATGGTGATGCTTTTCTTTGACTTGATTCTTGCATTTTGCTTGCCTGAGAAGCCAGAGATTTTGATGAAGTGTGAGGAACTTTTGATATTCCATGCCTAAATCCCCCCCGGAAGATAAAAAAGAGTGGGGACTATGCTTTGCTTTTATGTACCTCTACGGTGTCATTTATGTACAAACACAGATGAAAGAAACTGAGAAGGGGGGGTACTTGATCGGATTGTATTTGCCTCCACAGAGTGCACAAGAATGTTAAACTAAAACAAGCAAATGAAAGTCTTTGGACATGTGTGGAACTAGCATGTTGCGGTATATTTGCCAGTCTCTGCAATTGAAACATTCCTGATGTATCATGTCTGAGTTTAGCCAGCCTTCTTCAGCTGAACTTGCGAAGAGTCGATTCGAAATTCAGAGGGAATGGCGATGCTTTCTCTTTATATCGGATGTACTATGCGCTTGTGTTTCCTTTACTCGCCACGAATTAACAATGTGGAAGGTAATTAGAGATGTCGTGAGCGCGCGCGCACCCGCTCGGGGGGAGCGACATATTGTTAGTTGCAACAAGTTTTCTTGTTCTATAAAGACTTTTGGCAAGAAAGAATAATTTAGCTCCTTAAATAAGATGAATCCAAGTTTGTCCGCATCGTTAGACGATGGAGGTGCCATTGCGTATAAAGAGAATATGGAGCAATTGTAGGCGAAACAGATGAGAGCTGTCCATATTTCAGAGCAGAAGAGTTTTAGTAACCAGAGGAAGCTCGTCCTTATGTAATTAATAATTTATGAAGGAGAATAATTCCAAGAGGTGGTTCTATGGTGTAGTGGTTAGCACTCTGGACTTTGAATCCAGCGACCTGGGTTCGAATCCCGGTAGGACCTCTTTTTTCTTCTTCTTTTTGCAAAATTTATGAATGTATGATAAAAGTTTGGAACCAGCTCTGAAAACCATCACAACATCACCTTCAAAAACACAAGTACTTCCTTCCGAAGATAACGATCTCCAGCAAGCTTAAGCTACTGCACCTGTGCTTTAGTCGCGGCATTAGAATGCCAACTTTCAGCTCGGGCATTGCATGTTACCTTTTCAAATCTCACAAATCGCGTGTAAAATCGATTTAATCAGCGCCGCTTGCATAAACCAGGGAAAAGTGTCAAAAAAAGTCCTAAACCTATTGCATTGGTGCCAATTTAGTCCTAAACCTTTTGCATTAGTGCCAGTTCAATCCTAAATCGGCCAATTGAATTAGCACAAATGTAAAAGATTTAGGACTGAATTGGCACAAATGCAAAAGGTTTAGGACTAAATTGGTACCAATAAAAGGTTTAGGACTAAATTGACACAAATGCAAAAGGTTTAGGACTGAATTGGCACAAAAAAAAAAAGGTTTAGGACTGAATTGATACCAATACAATAGATTTAGGACTTTTTTGACACTTCTCCCCCTAAACCAAGGTCTGAATTTTTTGGAGGATGTTCCGCGGGCCTCTGCATTCGCGCCTTATTTTTACAACAACATAATCCCTGTTTATTAATAATTTTCCTTGCATTAACAAAGTTTAAGCTTTGACTCTGCCCTGAGGAGGCAGAAATGAGCAAGCGGAATGTCCCATATGTAATAAGTAATGAATTCAATACCACGGGCTTAAAAAGAAGAAGAAGAAGAAGAATTGATCGTGTATATAGCCGCCAAGAAAAAGGGGGTGAATGGAAAGGTGGTGATGAAAACTTTTCTTCTCAGGATATTATTACGGAAACGAACAAGAAAATGGCATGATGAGACACCTTTTGCTCTTCCCTCTTCATTGACCGAGATGCTTCTTGTCTCCTCACTTTCCATCGTGCGCACTCACCGGGAATCCTCTTTTTTTCCCTTCACTTCCACCATTGACGACGATCGGCAGATCGATGAACAGTGAGTGACCAGACCCACCATCCTCTTCGTCCATCTTCTGAGGTGATCGTTTCTCTGTCTCCCGGAGATTTTCAGGATTTCCATTAACATTACTGTACCACGCCAAAATTAGATCTCTGTGTCAGATAGTTGAATAGTAAAAAGACCCTATCGGGGGCAATTATTCCAGACTTTCTCGGTGTTCATCTATTGCTGATGTATGAATAGCTCATAAAACCGGCGATATGCAATATTTCAACACATTCTCTCACGTAGAAGCCAGATTACGAATGACACGTGGATTTCGACGAACGGAGTGGACGTACAGGTGGATACAATCCATGTGTGGCTGTGTTCTGTTGTACTGCGCTCTTCAAGTATGCTTGTTCCCCACTTCTCGAGCTTTCTTGCTTGCTATTGCAATGCGCCAGCCACGTATGAAATAAATCAGCGCAGAGCCCGGCTCCAATACCATTTGAGCTTCTTGCGAGACCGCAGTTCACAGTGGTCTCGAAAAAAAATCTATTGTGGTATTAGAGGAACCCTTATTTGTCTCTATTATTAAATATTTTCACGCTTTGTTTTAAGCCAAAGTCTGGCCTGCATACGAGGGAAGAGTGTTGAAGTTTTTAAATATTCAACCATACCTTCATCTAACCGTTAGCCGTGGTTCCATGGAATTATTTACACATTATGATATCGTGCATTGAAATTATAATAAGATATCGTTCTTTAATGCCATTACTTTTTCCTAATTTTTGCACCCAAATTTTCAATTCTCCATACTTTACTCCCTTTATCAGACATCGCCTTGCGGCCATAGAATATAATAGCCAGTTTCTTCGAAGGCCATTAAGAGGAAAAAGGGCACAGGCAATTGTGCGTCGCACGGATGTCCGAATGTGCGACCATGCTTTCCATGATTTTCGATGATATTCTCAAGCAAGGTCATCTTATTATTAAACTATCATCCACTCGCAATGCCGTGCTCCATGCGGACGAGAAAGTGTCCGATCAATGCTGAAGCACGGGCCCGGGGGTGATCGGGCCGAGTCGAGCTGCTCGTGAGTAGCTCGATCCGTCGACCGCGACACAGTATCTAGAAACTTCTGGTTTTCTTCTTTCTATTTGTTTCACCGAAAACGTGATGAGATATCCTTCAAGAATATGGATGGATCCATATGCGAATTGATAAAGGTTGTGAAGAGTCGTTTGTTGATTTTTGGAAGGAAAAGTAAATGACAAGAAATTCAAAGGTATGAATATTGGAGGCAAACGCGGTTAGCCATGTAAAGTGCAGGAAAGTAAAAAAAAAAATTGCAAAGAACGTTGAGTTCTGTGAACGATGGACTTTTCAAATAGCACACCCATTTATAACGCTCTACTGCTGGTTAAATACAACTGTTGCCAGAAAAAATAAATTCCTAATCCTATCGATGATTAGAAGAAGTTACACAATCTCCTGTTATCTGGCGAAACTTATCAACAAGAAATTATATATCCGAAATGTTATATATTCAAAATATTGCTACTCAACTGTTACATGTTGATGAAGGTTCGATAACCAAAAGTTGGTCATTTTTTAGTGTCGACATTAGTTTAAACGAATGGTGATTCATCAATCATTCGATTCTTTTAAATTAGATGACCAAGTGTTTTTGCATATGTCTCTTGTCATCGGCAAATTTGATTTTTCCTTGCCGAAGTGCTTCTTGATTGATTTCTCGACAACAATACAATTAATTATGTCATGGCTTCATCAATGGTGCCACTTACACTATTTTTTGTTTATTAAATTTTCTTTCCTCAAATAACTTTAGCCTTCTGTTAATTTTATCGGGCCATCTTTTAGAGTAAATTGAAGATTTCATCCAACTAATTAGTGTCGAAAAAGTAAACTTGAATGTCTTTAGCACTGGCCAATCTTTTGACAAGCTTTAAGGATCGATAAACGTAACCCTTGTCGAGTATCTGTTTTGCCACGCTTATTTCGATGTTTTCATTCACGTCAGGTTCATCCTTAAACACTGTCATTGTCAATTGAAATCAATCAGCAAACTCTTGGCCATCAAATCTTTCTTGCAAATTAAGTTTTTACCAATTGAAAGCCAAATGCATGAATGTTTTATCTGAGAGCAAAGTGAGGCATCTATTTTTAACCTTCTTAAATCAAGCAATAAACAAATCAACGACTCACTATACTATTGATAAAGTCTAGCCACTTTAGCGACCGATACTTTAGGTATCATTCTATAAATTTGAGAATGGAATTGTATTTTCATCTTTGCACAATTGCATATCGAATTAGGTATATTAATTAGTGTACTGGATAAAAGCAAGTTTTTGACAAAGAAAAAGAAAATAACCTAAGTCTTAAAAACTCATTTATCCTTGCTTCCCCACACTTGGCTATAAATCGAACAAAGTGTTCGATGGTCGATTGTTCATCTTTACCATTAAAAACGGCAAAGTCATGATTTTTGGAACCTCTTGGAAAAAAGTTGATTATGAACCCATTCGAGATGTGATTTTCTATAAACAAGTATGCTATCACTCCTCTCTAACCCCAATTGTTGTTCAACTTCTTCAACAAATCGTGCTACGTGCAATTGCGGATTTCGCTGGCCATCTTACCCTCTAGGCAATGATGCTGGTCTTACCGGATTATCTAAGTTAATCGGCATGCTAGGCCCAACAGAAGTATTCATATTGGGTGGTACGAATGGAGCCATTGTCCTTACAACATTTGGCAGTTAACTGGACTGTCGACTAGTTTAGTTTGTCAAATTACCAATTTGGGTATTTTGACCAACATTAGTATGATTATTCTCATTATTCTAGCGTTAATAAGAAGACTCGAATATTTGCATAATTCTTACAGGGGTTGACTATGTAAACCAACATTATTAGCATCAATAAGTGGAGATAGACTAGGAACATACCCCACGACCAGAAAAGCAGAAAAAAAAGAAAAAAAAGGAGACTAGGAACATACCTCGTTACCATTGGATTGACTTTGAATGATGTTAGTGGATTCAACGACCCTGGTCTTGACAGAGCGTCATTTACATCATTAATGACAATTGGCTTGATCGAATATGATATTTGACTCACGATGCACTTAGCCATATCATTTTGTTCTTTGAGCAATTTTCTCATGGTAGAAACCATGTTGGAATTTGGAGCAATAACCCTTAACTGCTCTTCATTCTGACGTCTTGGGATATCAACTTCTTCATGTCGATTTCCTTCTACCGCTCTCTTAGCAACTGAAGATTCAAATTGTTGCCAGCAACATTGTCGGACTCTCGTTGATTCCTCTCTCTAGGCATACTAAAAAGATGTTTCACCAAAAACGTGATGAAACATCCTTCAAGAATATGGATGGATGGATGTGCTAATCGACAAAGGTTGTGAAGGGTCCTTGTTGTTTTTAGACAAGAAAGTAAATAAAAAAAATTAAAGAAAAGAGGACTAAAGGTAATCGCGGCCAGCCATGCACAGTGCAGGAACGTAAAGATACGGATAAATTTGCAAAGAACATTGAGTAGGAGTGAGCGTTTCCAAGAACCTGCCCATCGGAACAGGTTCTTCATTTTTTGGAACCTGGAACCTACCATGTCACAATTTTCAAGGTCGGTTCCAGAGTCTACCAAGATTCCACATGCATTCTTAATTGAACAATTGTAGTGAATTATCACCTCTAGAGACTACCATTTACTACCGCTATAGTCCACTGACCATAACGCATAACCTATTCGTCGAAATCGATTGCCTAATTTTTGGAACCTGAAACCTACCATATTTCCACCGGTTCAATTCTCCGATTTTCTGTTCTACTATGAAACCATGCTCACCCCTAACGTTGAGCTCTGTGATTGATTGGAGAGACTAAGAGTATACTTGGGGGGTATTTATTACCCTCTACCGACCATTATATACAACGGTTATCGGAAAAGAAATAACTTCCTGATCTTATTGGTAGTCACAATAAGTTACACAATTTCCTATCACCTAGCAACACTTATCCACAAGAAGTTACACATTCGAAAATTACGCTACTCGACAGTTACGTGTCAATATCAATGACTTATCTTTGGCGAAAGCTGTCGTTGATAACTGATGTTTGTTGTCAATAACTTTATCTGAGAGTTAGTGATTCTCTTCAAATTGTCGATTGTTCTGTTCATCCATTACTTCCATTTACCAAACTATGTTATTATTGGCTAAAGTCTTTCACTTGTCAATTGTAACCAAAAGTTGATCTTCTTTGGGTGTTAACTATCACACGTACTATTGGAACCCTAGGCGCCAGCATCCACACAAATTCCTTCTTCTATCTCTATGGAGGGGGGAGGGTCTGAGCTAAATCTCTCCCTCCCTTCCCCTCTTCATTGTTAGGATTAGGCGCATAATCTCAACGAAGTAAAGTGTAAAAGCAAGAAGGAGAAATCGAAACACAAAATTTTATTATGGTTAACCCTTAAGCTAGGGATGCGTCCAACAGAGGATTTCACTATAATTAGTACCTCGCACCTCTCGTTACATCCCTCAATTACAAGAGAAAGAGATATTATATTGCAGTAACTATTCATGGGCCCAAGCCCAAACTACCAATGAAAAAACATGGATTCAAACTATAAAAACCATTTGACGGCTCGGGGGCAGTGCCCCACATCCCCGTCGGGGCGGCTCCCCCGTGCTTTCCTGTCAATGGGATTATGAATCACATCCCAATATTCGTTAACTAATTTAATTCTCTATTTCTTTTTCTTGCTTTCATCCCATTTGTGGAGTCTTTTTCTTACGATCTAGTCTAGATCTGAAAATTTCTCTCTCCCATTTCGAGGAGTTTTTTAGTGTATGATTTCGGATTTTAGCTTCTCTCGAATTTCATTAGCGTATAAGTCCAGTTTCGAATGGGATCAAAGGAGCTTGGTGAAGATTTCGCTCTAACTATCAGATTTGTGCTCGTTCAACTTTTTTATTCTACATGACGACGATGTTGGGGACGCCGAACCTAGGCGTACACCGCCAAAAGGCAAAGCCGTAGCAACAATGAAGATCTCAGTGTGTGTTTATTAATGAAGACAGATTCGGTAATCGGCCATCAATTTTGGTTTGAAGAAGTCATATATTTGTTCTTTGAACGTGACCCCTATTCTTGTTTTATTGATTTATCTTGTTATTTGGAGTTTGTTTTGTTTTGAAGTTGTAACAGTTGGGACTACGATATTTATTTTTTCTTTTATTTTTTTACGAAAATGAATGAAATGTTACTTTGTCCATAAAGTAACTATCACACATACTAACGAGCTCCGATCGAATCAGCGTAATGCGTCCCCCTTGGCTTAGTCAAGAACGTGTCTTTCCTTTTCATGACTAACGACGCCCTTTAAACAAAGCTAACGATCGAATTACCGGTTATCTTGCGAAGCGCGCCAAACGGAAGGAGCGCAAAGCAACAGACGAACAGAACTTGGAATCGACCCCGGTCTTTTTACTTTTTCCCCAAATGATATTCCTCGGCATATTCCCCAGAAATCTCTACAAGCGTCCCAGGTGGAGTAAGGTTAACGTCAGTGGATATCTTAAGAACGCAATTCAAAAGCTACCCGAATAATTTCAGGGGGGCTAAGATGCAGATGGAGCACCGCGAATTGTGGGAAAAATCCAGACTTTTTCTATTTTCAAGATCACAATCCTCATGAGAGAGAGAGAGGGGGGGGGGGGTAAATGTTCCTCCAGAAAACAATGCGTTGTGTCTCTGGCCCTTTCCGACCGAACCCTCTTCGAACGTGCCCGACCCAACAAGAGAGAATGTAGAAAAATCCTGATAAAATTGCCGTAACGAGACAATTTTGTCTTTTGGGTTTTTGGGTTCCAACGCTATAAATACCGCTTCCTTCTTCTGTGATTTCACGAGACGGGAGAGGTGATTGAAATTCCCCTTCTGTCCTCTTCATTCTTCTTCTTCTTCTTCTTCTTCTTCTTCTTCTTTGCTCTGTTTCTCTCTGCGAACGTTGAAAGGAAAAGAACAAGAACAAGAATGGCTCTGAAAGCAGTTCACGTCTTCGACGTGCCGAGTCTCGATAAGGTCCCGGATACCGCCGCATTGGACCTCTCTCCCCAACCCCGCTTCCTTCGAGGTGCGTGAACTGTTGACGTTCTTTTCCTTCTTCTTTTGAGCTTATTGCGACTGTTGTTGTGTCGACGTTCTTTCGGCATGTAGAAGCGAACGAGGTGGACGATGAGCCGAAGAAGATGGTGGTGATCGGACACAGAGGAAGCGGGATGAACGCGGTGCAATCGGGCGATCGGAGGATGCGAGCCATCAGAGAGAACTCGATCCTCTCTTTCGAGGCCGCCTCCGCTTTCCCCGTCGGCTTCGTCGAATTCGACGTTCAGGTAGGACACGGTTTCTCGACGCATTGGCTTTTCCTGTCGATATGGAGTGCGCGATTAGTGTTGGGGAGGAATTAAGAGTTTCTGTTCTTGTCATAAAATACGTTCGACGAGTTTTTAAGCCTGGAAGAGACGCTCGGCGAACACAATCCCGACTTATTGCCGCAGTTTCGCAATAAGAGATATGTTTAAGGGGAGTTTTAGGACGGGTTGTGGAGGTGATCGGAGACGCGGTGGGATCATGGCCGGTGAGATTTGCCGGTTGGATGATCAGGGTGGAGAGGGTGTTCTTGTTTTGCGGAGACTTGAAAACAGAGTCCTGGTTTCCGGGGAACAGCACGTGACACTCGCAGAGATTTTCTCGTCTTTCTGTCTCTACTCGCCGCGAAAGCGTCGCTCTTTCCCAGAAAAGAAAAAAGTCCCAGTTCAAGACCGAAATCGAAACACGTAAGAGAGTGAGGTCACGGGGTGTTCCAGCTTCTTGTCACCTGTCCTCTCCAATTCTGTGGTCCTAACTGGAAACAAGAAAACAGCAACTCAATGGATAGATTCGCTACATCGGCGTATGAAATCAAGATGATGCAATAAATCATCGTTTGACCACCTTTTTAAGAAACCCATTACGATCTAGGAGATTCAATCTTAGTTGACTGGTTCAATTCACACCATTCTTGACGGATGATCTTCTTCTTTTCGGGCAAACTGTGGATGTAAGTGACAGGCCTGTCGGGATCCTTGAACCGGTTCGATCTGCAAGTTTCAAAATTTTCCGGCTTCCTCCATCCAGCGAACAAAATTAACCCCGATCATATCCGATTGGTTTCATCCATCACCGCTTATATACCGATCGACTTCGGGTTCTTCGACTCTTGTCTAGATATATAATCCCTCTCCATGCTTTCTTCTAATCTAAATCCGCTGATTATTGGTGGAAAACCCGAAGCTTGAGCTCCATTTCATGTTTGAAGCTGTAAGTAGAGCTGTCCAGTTTTTTTCTCTTACTTTGCTGTAGAATTGTTATCTCGAATTTTCTGGGGGACTGATTGGTTTTACTTGCTGGTGTTTTTCCTCTTTCTGTCTTGCTTAAAACTAACTGGTGATCATCGAAGAGCCCCGTAGAAGCAACTGTGTTGTAAACCGAAAAACCGAAACTGTTTTTGTAGGTGACTAAAGATGACTGCCCAGTCATTTTCCATGACAACCTTATCGTCTCCGAACTCAAGGTTGGTGATCCCCGCCGCTTGTAATTCACTTTGCTTCGCGCACTTGATTAACTGATCTAACAGTTTTTAGCTGCGTTCCTTTCCTCCTCCTTTTCGTCCGATCGTAAGCTGAATTCGGTCCTTGATCACAGGGACAGGTAATTGAGAAAAGGGTCACGGACCTCACCTTAGACGAGTTTCTCTCGTACGGACCCCAAGAGTCGCCTGAAGAGGTAGTCCGATGATTCGTCCATTTTGTGTGTCTGTCATCAAGATTAGCGAAAGAACGATAGCTTACGGTTCGACAATGTGTTGCTAATTCCAGGTAGGAAAGCCTCTGTTTAGGAAAACCAAGGATGGGAGGATTTTCGAGTGGAAGGTTGAGAATGATGCTCCTCTATGCACCTTGCAAGAAGCGTTTGAGAAAGTCAATCCCTCGGTCGGCTTCAACATCGAATTGAAGTTTGACGATCAGATTGAGTACGAAGAAGACGAACTCGTCCGTGTTCTTCAAGTTATTCTCGAGGTTTGCTTTCAAAAGACACAAGTATTCTATGTTCTGGGTTGATCTTTGCCTTTTCAGTACATAAAGACATGATTTTTCTTGAGCAGGTAGTGAGCAACTGTGCCAAGGACAGGCCTATCCTGTTCTCAAGTTTCCAACCTGATGCAGCCATTTTGATCACGAAGCTGCAAAGCACTTACCCGGTAAGATCACTCTTGATTGCTCGTCGAGTATCCGATTCTATAGATAACAGGCAGGAAAATGGGCTAAAAATAATCTAACCATTTGATGATCATCCATGAATGACCCGTCTTCATACTTGTTGCGATCGGCTTCTAACACAGGTGTTCTTCCTCACCAATGGAGGGACCGAAATTTACAAGGACGAAAGAAGGAACTCGTTGGCCGAGGCGATTAAGGTATGTTTAGCCAGCGGACTGCAAGGGATCGTGTCCCAAGTGAAGGCCATCTTCAGAAATCCCAGTGCCATCAACAGGATCAAGGAGTCCAATCTCTCCCTAATCACCTATGGCCAGCTGAAGTGAGCTTTTTTCTAACGCCTCTTGTTTTCCTCCTCTTCTTCTTTTTTCCTGTCTGGATCATTTCTATGTGGCATCTTCAACTGATGATGTATGCTTATGAACAGCAACGTTCCCGAGGTCGTGTACATGCAATATCTGATGGGCATCGAGGGAGTGATCGTCGATTTCGTTCCGGAGATCACGGAGGCCGTCTCGGACATCATGGGCCCTGCCAAGGAGGGGGGTGGAGAGATGGGATCAGCAGGGGAGGCCAAGGCCAAGCCCCGGTTTTCGCAGCCCGAACTCTCTTTCCTGCTGAAGCTTATACCGGAGTTGATACAGTCCTGAAGTGTCTTTCAAATTATTCAGAAAGAACGAATTTCTGTGAAACACCACCTAACATTTTAGCAAGTCTAAATGCAATCAATGTCCTTCTAATCACCCCCAGGGCTCTTTGTTCTTGGAGAGTAGCGGCCCTGTTAGTGTACAGATTAGTTTCTCACTAGCTCTTCCCTCTGGTCAGATCCTGTCGCATGGTTGTACTCTTAACCCAAGTGTTCTTGCACGAAATGTATGGTATGAGATTTGGAACGCTGTTGTTGACAAATGCTTATGCTACAGATTTTCATCTACTGTTAGAACGACTGTATATTGTGAGCCACAAAAAATAAATAATAAATAATATTTTTTGGTCCACTCCTTTAAGAATTTGTGGCTTGCAATATGCTTTTATTCTCATGATCACCAAAAAACTGTTATGCTAGCAAAGCCTCGCGAGAAAATACAACATGAGAGAGCAGATCTCCATCGTCCCTTAATTGCAAGTGCAGATAGATTCATGGATGTACATGAAAAGGAACAAGTCTCGCTGACACGCCCCTTAATGCAGATACCAAATCCCAAACAGCTGACTGTGATTTCTGTGTTTGGGCCCAGCCCACTAGAACTGCTTGTGGGCTGTCAGTGTCCTTCATCATGAGATGCTTCGTAAGGTTGTCCTAACTCAACTAGAGTCGATCATTGTGGCGGGATGGGGCAGGCTCGGGACTAGTCCACAAAAATGCCCCGGACGACCCCCGCGCCACCCCACCCCACCCCACCCCACCCCACCCCGTGCTCGTCCCTAGCCAAGACTCAAAGACTACGTTTATACGAGAAGGCATGAACCGAACCCACTATGGACCGGGCTGATCTCTACTTATATCGGAGCTAATCGAAGAGGGGAGGAAGGGAAGGGGGAACGGACCTTGCTATGACCAATTCTCGTCACTCGAGTTAATCGAAGAGGGAAAAACGAATCCCAAAGCACAATCCCCACACTAGGGGTGAGCAAAAAAAACAGGGATCCACCCAAACCGGATTGGACCAGATCGTACCCAACCGGCTAATTTGGATGGTAACTGGCGGGTACCGGTTCGGTTCCCGGTTCCAATTTTCTGAAACAAGTGGGTACCGATTCGGTTCATAATTTCAGGTGGAAACCATCCAACCAAATTGAACCAATTGATATAATATAGATATATATATTTTAATTGAAGCTAAAACCCTCAAATTTTCAATCATGTTACCTAAACAAACAAGAGCTTTGGGTTCTGAAAATGAAGAGGTTGATCATGTAGTGGTCTTTTTCTCAGAAGAATGCTAAAGCAACTTATAAAGGTGATATTGGGCTGGTAGTGCAGGTGACAGATGCTCGGCATCTTTGGCCTAAAGACAAAGTAGTCAAACTTAACTCCCTGAATTTGAGAGCTTCATCCAGTAAGCATCTAAACCCCCAGAAGCGAGCAATTTCCCGACTTTGAAACCTCGAAAGACCTTGAGACTTGCAAGTTCAATATTTGCATATACAGACATGGTTGGTGCTGGTGCATATGATTTTCGTTGGTACCTTTTTTAATTGATGTTGGTGCTCGGTAGGACCGGTTCTATGGATCCAACCGGAAATCGGACCGAACCTATGGTTCGGTTCTTGGTTGGATCCATAAAACGAGCGGGTGGTTCACGATTCATATTTTGTGGAACCGGTCCCTAGCGGGCGGTTTTCGGTTCTAGAGTGAGAACCACCCACCTTGAAATCGATCACCCCTACCCCACACACACCACAAAAAAGACAACAACTTTACCATGAATATAGCCTTTCTCTATACAGAGGGGCGGGCAAGGGAAAGAGATTAGCAAAAGCAAAACCCCCTAAAAACAGCATGGAGAAAAAGCAAAGATGTCCAAAATGTAACATGCACAGGCTTTGCTTTGCTCATCACCCCTTCCCCACAGCCAGCCGAGGAATCTGTGGCTTGTAAGTTACCAAGAAAACGCACCAAACCAAAAACTAAGTGACTTATCGACGCGATCGTGACGTCGATGGGCAGGCCGGTTGGTGTTCTGTTGGTGCACATGCAGATTGCAGATTGCTCGACGACGACTGCATTAATTTTTTTTTGTCATTTTCTGGTGCTTTAGGAAGTTTCTTCGATGCAGTGGTTTCTCCTTCTCCCCCTCCTGTGTTATGGATGGAGTGTGGCTTTGCGGTTGCAAGCTACGTAAAGCAACCGCTGCCTATTGGTAGTTTGAAGCAAACACATGCAATGCAACTGAAGATACTTCCATTTCCATCGTGTCTTTTGGTATCCTTCTACTGTTACATACGTCCGAGGCTGTACCTTCTTTGACCCACCTACGAGTTCTCCTCCATTGGTTCTGTTTCACTTCCCAACATACTTCGAAGGATTCGCATGCAATTTCCCATCTTTGTATATAGAATTCACAAATTATATGATTCAAGTCACCTAAATCACGATTTAGCTTAATTCGGTTGCTATCCTACAATCACAATGACCGAATCTCTTCTTTTTCCCCCCTATTTAGTTCAATTTTGGGGTTGGGGTACTGTGCTCACGTGACACCGACACACTACAACGCTCGGTGATGGCTTGAAATGATAATAGCACTGGATAACAAAACTGAAAGCATCGATCGGTTGGCAAATTAATTCAATCGCGACGAATGGAGTTTTCGATATCAAAACAAATCTTGTAACAAGTCCATTGACCAAGAGCCTTTATGTATATAACCCCGATTTCTCGAAATGGCATAGGAAGAGGAACTTGTCTAAGGTCAATCGAGAAATAACCAAACACAGACAAAATTACCAACTTAAAACAAGGTGCTGATGACGGAAATGCTCAATTAACCGAGAACCGGGCAAGATGAAGTAGCTTAGTGACTAAAATTGGTTCTCCGAGGTGACTTTGGTGGCTGGGAATACATCCCAAGAATCAGTCACAAAGTATGTCAAAGGGGCTAAGCATGCACTAGGAAATTGATAAGTGTATTCCAAGAATAGGGTTACGTGATGCGGCCTATACGTACAGTATATTCTTGATGTCTGCTTGAATCCATCATCCCTTCCCCGGGTTGTCAACTATCGAAAATGATATAAGGGTCATTGTAACTTGTGGACTCAATATATCAATTACCTAAAAGAAAGAAAGACAAACTTGTGAGGGCTTAACCCTAGTTGTTAATCCTATATTTGCTCTAATGCCGTTCATATTTCGTCGTCCAAAACTATGGGTTACCTATAGATGAAGCAAGACAGCTACTTGTTGTCTTCAGATGGATGGATATGTTCATTTATTTAACAAAATTTGCTTGTTAATAAATTCTCTTTGGGGATGTACATTAGCTGCAAAATATGTGTGTTGCTTCAAGGTGGGGGTTGACCAAAAAAAAAAAAAGAAATTGCTTCAAAATGAAGAAAAAAATCAAACTCAACCACCCTCGTGATTTACGATAAGTTGAGTGAGGGAACTCCTTCCCAAGTCATTCCGCACCATTGAAGGATTCTGATTCCTAAGTCAACCTTGAAATCGATGGGACTTTTGAATTTTCTGCCTGGCCACATGGGTTTATCTAGAAGTCCCCCCATTTTGAGATTTTTGAGTGGACTTTTCAGAATTTTGCTTGATTAGCATGCATTATGCACTAATTTGATGGGCCGCATCCCATATTTGGATTGAAATTTGCATGCCCTTTTGTGACATCATGTTACATTTTGTCATTAGGTTTTTCTTTCCTTTGCGTAGATGAAAGAAATTAACTTTCCAAAGAGAACACATCTACACTGGGATTAGCTCCATGCTCCTTGATTCAATTTTATGCTAGAATGAGATAAACATTAAAGTATTATTAAAAATTACCCACGTCGGCGCCGGCGACACCACATAGGACGGCCGGCGTCCACGTCGACGATTTCAGACAAAAATTAACCGGATTGACTCAATTGGCAAAACGTGAAAAGGTTGAGGACTGGATTAGCAAAAGCGCAATGGGTTTAGGACTTTTTGAACAAATTCCCTTAATTTTTATGCTAAAATGGCATACGCGCAATAATATGGATCAAAATTACTAAAGGCATTGCTTGTGGAGAACCTATTATGCTTCTTCCTTTTTTTTGCCACTTTTCGGAGGATTGATGATATTATATTTGACTTCACTACTAATATTATCTCTAGTTAGCGGGTGTCTTATGATGTTTATTCTCAAGAGTCATCACCACACACGAATCTAAGTCATTGTCACGGCATTGAAGCACGCTTTAGCTAAGCCAATGGCAACTTGCATGTGATGATGCCTTGTGGAATTGAAATTCGCTATAAAGAAAAGCGATCAAGGAAAGCAACCTAGAAAATTGAGGGCCCAAAAAAGACATAAGATATATGGAAAAAGAGGAGGAAAAAGGAAAAATTAATAGAGAGAGAAATGGGAAAAAAAAGGTTGCTTCTCCAAAAGCTCTTTCCTCCCTCTATGCTTATGATAACCTCAAAAAAGAAGAAGATCATCACCCACTTGTGGCGGCATTGGGTAAGGCGTAGCAATCTTGGGTGCATAGTCATTTTGTAGATTATTCAAAGGAAATCGAACTTAAGGTGACATGAAATCCAACTTCATATAAAATTAAAGAGGCAGCTCCTTTCAAGTGAATGAAGAGGGGGCTCAAGCCAAGCCAATTTGCCCATAAGAAACCCCCAAAACTTTGTCCCTTTGTTCTCAAGTTGAATAATTTATGTGTTCTTGCTATTCCTTCCAAGTAATTGAATCTGCCCTTGCATCATTCTTCTGCCCAAAATTTCAACTTCTGGATCAAAACCTAGAATGAATTCAAAGATATTTGCTTCTTTTGAAACCACCCCTCTCTCTCTCTCTCTCTCTCTCTCTCTCTCTCTCTCTCTCCAAATTCATTGTGTGTGTGATGGGCACATGTGATATGACCAAAATCCATGTCTGAAACCAAAGTGACCCATGGGAATCCAAAATGCTTCAGAAGTGGGCAACCCAAAAAAGGGATAAGGCAAATTTTGGAGAACACAAGTCCAATTAAAGCCACACAAAAAATAATCTAGAAAGAAAAGCGTGGCCTTTACCCAATTACAGTACCAAGAAAAACAAAGAGGCATATGAATTGTTTTTTTTTTTTTTTATGTGAACCCCAAGAGCAGAAAGACATTTCGAGTGGACAACATATTTTACTCAAAACGCAAATAATTGCAGACTTTGACGTTTCTCTCTTTGCTCCTTAAAACCCTCTTCCTCACCCACACGCAAACGCCTTTGACTCCCAACACAAGAATAAGCAGACACACAGATATTAGCGATGATGAATGAGAGAGAGACTGAGAGAGAGAGAGAGAGAGAAAAGGAGTTTTAAACAAACATGTTATTCACATCACAGCCGCAAATTGGGCTTGGAAAAGCCAACTTACCTTTCCATGTTGCATGCAAGTGG
Organism: Lenwebbia sp. NSW1173648; assembly: GCA_029784005.1. NCBI lineage: Eukaryota > Viridiplantae > Streptophyta > Magnoliopsida > Myrtales > Myrtaceae > Lenwebbia > Lenwebbia sp. NSW1173648. The sequence goes on from JARCGZ010000011.1 coordinate 9,886,684, forward strand.
GAATCTTTAATCCTTCCAAAATAATAAATAAATAAATAAATAAATTATCTGTCTTAGCACAGGAATCGAACTTCGCACTTATGATACTAGCGTCAACATCTCTCCAATCCCTTTACCAGTAGGGCCGCATGCCTATTGGTAAATTTTCTCATTTCCCTCGGCCAATTTAGCCTTATTGGTAAAAGGGATTAGGGGTGGGGACGCTAGTATCACAGGTGCGGGATTCGATTTCCGTGCTCTGTAAAAAAAGACAGAGCAAAAATTATAGTATTTCGGGAGGTTCCCCAGTGCATACGGAATCGAACAGGAGGACGGTTTCTTCTTCCAACCTGTCGATGTCTCGAGGAGCTGCTGTTTAGACACAGCCCCCTTCGACCGTCCAAACGTTACATCCCGCTCCCAAGTTCCTGTCGTCTCTCTATTATCCTCTTTTGCCTCGCTCGAAATGATCTCATCCAGACATGTATTATCAAATGATCTCCACTGTGGATTCCTTCTTTTCTTTTTAATAATTCATCTCTGGGGTTTGAATTTGAAAAGCATTCAAGTTTGACAAGAACTGCAATAAGAAAAAGACCCGCATGATGCTCATTCCAAAAGCGAAATTTGAAATTTTGGAGGGTCATTATCTTCTAGGAGGAGGCCTTGAGATAAAGGAATTGTCAACATTTTGCTCCGTCCAACTCTCATTTTTTTGGCACTTCATTCATCAGTCTAGATAAGGTTTTTTCTTATGGGTAACGGGAGATCACGAATTCATCGGCCAGACACCTCTAAACTCGAAAAAATTCGCTAAAGTACTCAGCGGGACGCATTATTCGGGCGGATAGCGCTCGCCGGCAGGTTGTGAATCGTGTGTGTTGGACTGTTCGCGACACGCCGCGTCGAAATTTCCCTGTTTATGGAGATGGACCGGCTATTATAACGTTTGTTTTGATCGGGTACGATGCGATACGAACGGAAAGCGGGGAAAATGAATCGAATTCGCGAAGAGGAAGGATAGAATTAGTTTTTTTTCTTTTTTTCTTTTCTTTTTGATAAAATGGAAGGGCGCGTTGCGTTTGTCCCATCGCAAGGTGGGGAGATGCTTGAGGCGAAAATCCTTCTGAAAATTAATAAAACCTGATCCAAAAGAGTGAGACAAGAAGATATTAGGAAATCTGGAAATGGGGACATCACTTTGGAGGTGGCATTTTTGGCGGCTTCCCTCGATCCGACGTGGTGCCTGTCGTTTTGGAGGCAAGTAGGTCCCCCCCCCCCCCCCCCCTCTTCTTTACTCTCTGACTCTTCCTCCGCGATTGCCCACGTAATGACCAAAACGACCCTACCACTCTGGTTCTTATGGTTGAAATTGAAATTGAAATTGAAATTGAAATTGAATCTAAATTGAAATTGAAACTGAAATATGAGAGAAATTGCACTTCTTGCCATAGATCTAATCAATGTTCATATTTCAGGCTCTACTCCTTTTTTTTTTAGCTGGTTTTACTGCACAAACTATTTCGTTCCCGGGCGATTTCAATCGAGGTATGTATGTTGTGAATACTGGGCTGATTTTACTGCACAAACTATTTTGTTTTCGGGCGATTTTCAATCGAGATATGTATATCGTGAATACTGGGTAATGATTATATGGACTTTATGCGCACCTTCGCGGCCCCCTTAAGCTATCGGCGAGGACCATATAATCATACCGTGATCCGATTTGGATCGCTCATATCGAGTATTCAGAAGAATATTAAATAAAGATTTTTAAACTTACACAAGTGAGTGGTTAGGGACTAAGCAAAGAATACTCTCCAACGATGAACGTGAAATGTTTCCAAAATTTACTATTTATGTACCAAGTAGTCGAGGGCACGTCCCCTCTTTAGGACCATCCCTCACGACGAGGGATGTTGATGTTGATTTTACGTGCGAGTCTCCCTCCACGCCTTGTTGATTTTAGGAATTTTTGGGAACCTTGGAAAAATGGCAACTGCTCGAACAGTTATTTAGTTGTAATTTTCACCCTATAAAGACTCGAGACCCATAAAATTTTACCTTTTTAACAGATAATCGGGGACTGCACTTGCGGAACAAAGCGAGGGCAGAAGAACATGACTCTGATATCTTGTCCGAAAGCGCGGTCTAACTTAGGCTTCGTTCGTTTCGCAGAAAATGAGATGTTTCTGAAATTTCTTTTTCAGAAACACTTGAAAAATGACTTGGAAAATGTTTTCCGGGCATGGAAAATCGAATTTGAGGCACTCCTTTCAATAAATTTTATTTTTCTTTTCTTTTCTAATTCTAATTTTTAATTTTTTCCCTCTTTTCTTTCTTTTTTATTTTTCCTTTTTCTGCCGATCGCCGATGACCAAACTCAAGCAAGCCTCGCCACAGGCTATGGCGAGGTCGAGCTCGTCGGACTCGGGCGAGGCCTCGCCTCGCCCAGCAACACCAGGCCTTGCCTCGCCATAGGCCGGCGAGGTCCAGCTCGCTCGCCTGCGGCAGGTCGCGAACGACCGAGAAGTATAAGAGAAAAAATAAAAAATAAATATTAAAAATGTGAACTTTTAAAAAATAAAAATAATTAAAAATAAAATAAATGTGAAAGATCGTAGAAAACAAGAGAAAATTTTTTTCTTTTCTCAAAATAGGAAATCATTTTTCTCACTTTTTGAACGTATTTTTTCATTAGAGAAAAATATTTTCCTTGATTCGTTTATTTTTCGTGAGCCGAACGCTGGAAAATCCATCCAAATAGGCTTGACACTATTTTAGTAATTTTTCCGAGGAAAAACACATATATTTCGTGAAATTTCGCGAAAAATTAGATGAACGAAGGCGATTTTTATTTTATTTTTGTGGGGTCTAAGATGAACGAAGGCGATTGCCAATATCTTTCCCTATGATTCTACGATCCCTGCGACCATCATCCTAACTGTTCGTCGTCGGATAGAACGATCCATATCTTACGGCGTCGGAAATTACCATACTGTCCTCCCTATCCTGACGATTGGAAAACAAGAAAAGGCCAAACGGAGAAGGACAAAAGAGGAAGTTCGAATCGAAGTCGAAGAAGGCAGTGGCGAAAAGGAAACTTGCGGGACAAGGCAGGGAGATTTACGTGCGGCGAGGGGGTACACTAACGTACGCTTCCCTCACAATAACGGCGGCTCTTTTGACCATTTCTTTTTTATTTATTTCTTTATTTCCGTCGAGCTTTTTCGCCCGGGGACAACTTCGTACTTTCCCGTCGCCGATCCGAGAGGGGTCTTCCTGGTGAGCTCCAGTTGTCAGCATGACGTCACGTGACTTAACCACCCCCCCATGAGAGTCAGTGCCCCTCGAGGATTGAATTTACCGCATTGACCCCAACCCCCCCCCCCCCCAAACCCCAACCCCAATCTCGTCCGTTATGAACTTTCCATGGCCTTCCTTACCCCAAACGGAAGTTTTTTTTGGGTAGGATTGCTTTTTCACGTTTCGTGAAAATGTTGTGTTGAGTTGGAAAATTACAACCTTGTAATAAAAAAAATTTGGACACACGACTTATTAATCAACGTTGGGTTTTTGGGCTTCGTCAAAGTTTTGATCACCGATATCTACGATACTCGCAAGTCAATGATAGCCGCTCGATTTTCTGATTGCTTATCCGACGTTAGATATGACGCGAAAAAAGTTGCATTCATAACCATACGCCACCAAACTTTTTTATGAAATATGATGTGCTTCCTTGCATGTCCGCCTTGTATTAGAGCATTCTTAATTCTTCTTTCTTTCCATCCGATTAGATATCCCTAGGTGGTTCGTTGATCTCGTTAATAATTCAAATAAGTACGACGAAGCGACGAAGAGAACTATAGGAAAAATAGCTACTTGGTTAGGAAATTCTTCTTTGTTAGAGTTTCTTAATATATATTCTTTCATGATCATTTATGCTATTTGTAATAATTCTCCCTACTACTTTTACTTGTTCATGAGTAAATTTTTCCTAACCAAGTTTCTTAGACACCAAATTTCGCTAAATCCAGCTGATATGGTTGTCGGAAGACATCATTACATGACGCGGATAAAATTTAGTCATTGCAACTCTCACGTTGGAAATATACGGGGGCATATATGTTTGAAAAGCTTTATTCACGTCGAACTCCAATCTTATCTACAGTGGTTAAATTTTTCCAACCACATCCACGTGGATGTCTGCATATTTAATCTATATCGTCTTCTAAGTCGCTTGAATTTGGTCGTATATCGATTCAGAGGTACCCGATTAAGAAAGTTCGAAGACTTAATTAAGTAAATTGAAGATACATTGTCTCGATTCGAGAATGTGTGAAAGTATCGAGACGAGACCAGAAGTAAAAAAAAGTCTTTAAGAGGGAGGGGAGGTGTTCAAAAGGAGGGCTTTTTAACAGCTTCGAAACGGGTCGACTCGAACTAAGCTCGATTAATCCATTTTTTTTTAAGATGTCAATTAAATTAAAGGAGAAGCGAAAAAGATTTGTTTAACCTTTTCGTCTGCGTCCCGAAAATCTTCAAACCTTTTTGTTCTTGAGACGTACTTGTTAAAATGGCGTCGAGGAAAAGGAGTTTGAGTCTGGTTTACGCCAAGTATGTCGTCCCCATTATTCTATTCTCTCTCTCTCTCTCTCTCTCGATCTCGATGCCGCTTACTATAAAGCCCGGCAGTTTCCCTCTCGACCAAACGCACCCTCCAACGCCCGTCCCTCACCATCATCCTTAATTTCTGCCGCGGTTCGACAATCCTCGCCATCGATCTTCTTTTGCTCGAAAGGCTCTTCCTGTTTTGAGCTGAAATCTTTTTGGAGAGAGAGAGGGACGAGACGAGACGAGATCCTTTGCTTTTCATGTTTTGGAGTTCTTGAACAGGGAAGAGCAGAGTACTCGTGAATTTGAGCCGGAACTGTTGAGAAAAGCATAAATTTTTCGTCGATTTTTGGGAGGCAAAAAGGGTTTAATAAGGAAGCGTACTCGGTGAGATGGAGAAGCTGAATTTCGTGAAGAATGGGGTTCTGCGATTGCCTCCTGGGTTTCGGTTCCACCCAACAGACGAAGAGCTCGTGGTTCAGTACCTGAAGAGGAAGGTCTTCTCCTTCCCTCTGCCTGCGTCTATCATCCCTGAAGTCGAAGTCTGCAAGTCCGATCCTTGGGACTTGCCTGGTCAGTGTGTGTTTCATTTTTTACACTTCCCAATTTGAAAACCTTATCATGAACTGAACATGTTCTGATGAAGTTTTGGCTTCTGGGTGTTTGGAAATTTCAGGGGATTTGGATCAAGAAAGGTACTTCTTCAGCACGAGGGAGGCCAAGTACCCGAATGGGAACAGGTCCAACAGAGCCACCGTCTCAGGGTACTGGAAGGCCACTGGGATCGACAGGCAAATCATGAGCTCGAGAGGCAATCAAAGCCAAGTGGTGGGGATGAAGAAGACCCTCGTCTTCTACAGAGGCAAGCCCCCGAGTGGCTGCAAGACCGATTGGATCATGCACGAGTATCGGCTGGTCAACCCTGAAGCCTCGGCCCCTCACAAGATCATGAACTTAAATCAGGTGAGAGTCTCGAGAGAGCTTCCCACTTGGCATTGTGTGTCGAAATGCGTGTCTCGAGCTCCAAAGGCTCATCAAGATGGGAGCTTTTAGCGACCCCAATGGCTCATGCGACCATCAGAGCAGCATTCACTGCTAAATCGTTCTCTTTTTGGGTTCCTTTTACCTTTCTTTCTCGAAATTTTACTGATTTGATTTGTGAATTATGCAGAGCCCTGTTGAGCCAGTGGAAAGCTGGGTCTTGTGCCGAATATTCTTGAAGAGGAGGAGCTCCAAGAACGAAGGCGAAAACGCAGCCGCTTGCCAGCACCTCAAGGAAGCTCCAAAATCCAGGAAAAACAAGCCTGTGTTCTATGACTTCATGACCAGGGACTTGAACCTTGCTCCTTCGTCTTCTTCCTCTGGGTCGAGTGGGGTCACCGAGGTGACCTCCCAAAACAATACAGATGATCACGAAGAGAGTAGTTGCAATAGCCTCAGAAAAGCTCTAAAGCAGTAGGATTTTACACCAAATCTAGGTTTTTCTTGAAGCAAGTCTCCGGGGCTTCTCTGATCAAGCCAGTTTAGAAGAAGAAGAAGAAGAATAACAACCCTCGAGGTAGTCCAAACATCTGGTCGTGTTAGCTTTTTCTTTTAGTTGCTCATCTCTTTCTCTGTAATATCATGGGACTAGAGACTGAGAGATATGTCCGAAAGAAAAGTTGCAAAAGGGAGAAGTTTCGGCAATTAACTTGTTTTGCTAACATCTAGAGCCCATGGATGTTGTTAGATCATGATCATGTATTAATCTAGGGAGTTTCGGAGTATTTTTCTATGTTTATAATGTCTTTTGGAATGCCCAATTTTCAATTCATACTTTCCAACACAATTTGTTCTCTTTATGACGCAAAAAACATCCCCACTTTGATTCAGAGAAAAGGCATTCGATCAATCAAAAGTTTGGAAAAGAAAATAGGAAATCTCCCAAAGACACGGGAAATGGGTGAAAAAAGCAGGGGTAATATCACGGATCTTACAAGATCAAAGGTTGTCGTTCATTTGGTACAAATTATATATGGGTGCAAACGAAAAATCTCCGATGAAGTTTCCAAAGAAAAGAAACCTTATGGAGCACAAGAATGGCGCTCGCACAGGGCTACCTCTCTCTCTCTCTCTCTCTCTCTCTCTCTGAGAAAGCGCTGTTGCTTTGCAGAACCTAATCCTTCTGTGATCTTGGCCCAGAAAGACAGATTCCTTTAAAGTCGTTTCCCACTGGTTGGAATCTCCAACTCCAAGGTGAATTTTCAAGCCAGTCTTCGCACATACTCCTCCAAATCTTCTAAAGAGGACGGTACCCTGTGAAAAAAAAAGACAATAGAGAACCTAATTCTCCCTTCTATCTCCAAGAATTTGGACCCCAACCTTGGCCAATCTTGAAAATATTCTCCACTTTAACATTGAAAATTAGCAGAATCCTATTCACGGAAGGGGGGGGAAATAAAGTTATTCTCGAAGCATTTACATTTTCGGCCACTTAGGATGCGATTCTCCAGGGTTGGTGTGGCAGTGATAAGGAAACAGGATGAGGAGGAGGAGTTGGTCTCAACTGTCTAGATATGAAGTAGGTAAATTACTTGCACAATCTGTAGCTGGTCAGTGTAATCGATGGTCCAGAAATCAGAATAAACTCGCGAAGTGGGTTAGTCGTGTTAACATTCAAGAAATTGGTCAGATGGACGAGGCCAAGTCCGCTTGAATCTGTGCCCCATTGAAAAGGGGTGGACCCAAAATTCCAGACTCAGCTACACAATTGCCCAATAAATTTATTGCATACACGCCGGATGGCAAAATGGCGCAAGCCCTCTACACTATCTTCCAACCAATCCCCACAACTTTGACCACAATGGGATGGAAGAGAGAAGCTTTTGATTCCCGATGGGGTTGTGTTATTTTGGTCCCTCTTGCGCATATCGTCAAACACGCGACGGTCGAGACCAAAACGCACGCAATTAGCAGCATAATACTCTCTCACGACAAAATGGCCATGCCCCGCACCCCATCTAGAATTGACCCGATATTCACCGTAAAAAGAAGGGAAAATTTCAAATAAGGGCCCCAAGTGCTCTCATTTTCTCAAATAAGGACATGGAGTGATCATTATTTCAAATAAGGGCCCGAAATGCCATCATTGTCTTAGATAGGGGCCTGAAATGGCCATGTCAGTTTTAAATAAGGGCCTTGCCGGCCCGCCGGCTAAATATTCTGGCCGATCAGGGGTATTTTTGTCGAAATACACTTTTAACCAAATTTTCCAAGAAAGAATGCAAATTGTCCAGTCACATCAGGGACAGATCGGGGGGATATCGCCATCGGCCTAATAAGCCCCCAGGCTCAACGCAACTTCCATCTTTATTCAAACAATCTTGCGTATCGCCTCAAGCAAACCGGCGGGGTTATATATGTTTAAGGGGATCATTACCTGTAAGGTAGGTTGTCAGCTTATTACCTACAAAAGCGGGCGAAAACCTAGTTCGGGCAAAAGGGCGGTCACGGAGGAAATTTTGTCCGGAGGAGGGCCCCGAACGGCATTAAAAAAAAAAAAAAAAGAACAACACCAACAAAGAAAACTTTTCGATCACGAGTCCAACTTGTCTAATAACTGAGCTTTGGCACACTGCCATGCCATAACCGGAAGGCAAAGACCAACCCCATCTCCATGAAACACCAACAAGAAAACGATACAAGGAAGGAGAGAGAGAGAGAGAGGACCAGAGAGTTTTCTTGTGGCAGTGGTTTACAGGATCAAACTCAAACATACGCTCTGGAGTTGTTCACGTCACGGCTCGATGAAATATATATTTTTTTTCCCTTTTTTTTTTGCCACTTTGATGACAAGAGGGAGTGAAAGAAAGAAAGAAAGATAGATAGATGTGTGGTTGCTGCTGACATAAAAAAGGAGAAATTGTCAATCACGTGGGTAGCCCGTCATGCGGTAGACCCACGAACTCACGATTTAGGGCGCTCCTTTGTTGTCCAAATTTCCGTTTCTGTGAAAAACCAAAAAAAAAAAAAAAATCAGGGCAAAAATTCTAACTTTAAAAAAAAAAAGAGGAGAAATTTGTTGGGGAGGGGGGGGGGGGAGGTTCATCTGATTAGGTCGATTTCATGTCGAGAACAGAGAGGGAGAATCCGACCTGTTTGTATGTATGATTCGGGCAGAGAGGCCTGCACGTCTTTTTTGTATATACCAAGTGGAGAGGGGCAAATTGGGGCATTTGGGAATATTTGCGGATCAGGAGTGTTTTACTGTATATCGATTTTTGTACGTTGACCCGTTCTCCACCCAACCAACCACTATATATTATAAATGCAGTCTGTTCGGACAAAATCTACTTCTTTCGGGTTGCTTAGGATCTCTGTAACAAGGACGTGTCTGTCCCGCAATTTCTTTCTCCAAATTTCTCAATTACGTCCCAAATTATTCGAGAATCCAATCCCAACGGAATAGAATAATTGCTGCGTGGAGGGCCCCCCCCTCCTCTTTGTCAACCAATAGTCCCCAAGAACCTCCGGCAAGAAAAAAAAAACCACTCTTAAGACGGAGGAAACGTGCGAGATGATGGTGGCACAAGGCGCATCCTTCCTAAACGTGTGAGCGATTCCTGCCGTCCCGAGGCTGAGATCGTATCGTCGCGATCGCAAAGACCCGGAACTGGCGATTCACTACTTAATTGGTTTATGAAAGGAGCGTAGCGTGGTGGATTGTGCGAACTTGCACCGTGGCACGCAAAAGCGGCAGCCACCGCCAAAGGACCAGGTCACCACGGTTTCAAACACCCCACCCCCCCGGCAAAAGAAACCCCAACTGCTCTCGCAAGGGATCGAGACCCATTGGTCAGTTTGATATCTCATTACGAATCTCATTACGAACCCCCACAGTTTGATATCTCACAGCCGACACCTTGCGGACATTTTCGAATAGATTAAGGACACAATTAAAATAATAATAATATGAAGTGAGGATTGCTGAGAAGCAAGCTGCTCTAGCGAGCATGACCGAGCCGTAGGGGCGTTGAATTATGGCCACAGATGTCGGGAGCGTTCAAAGATTTTGTCTTAATCCACTCCTCGCAAAATCAACGACTTTGCCAATACCCATCGTCTTCTAACTTGATTAGTCAAGAGGGGGGGCCTCGTGGAGGCGGTTTTTCCATTTCCTCCTTATCTCATTCCATGGGGGTTTCGTATCAACTCGTTACAACTTCAAGCATCGATTTCAATACTCTGTAGCAAAAAGATGGACCACATCTAGATGCATTCCATGCAACTACCTCTATAACCCTAACTCATGTCAAATAGAAAGAGGACTATATAAATTCTTCAGAATTATTGCTCCCCTGCCGCTGCTTCTTGACCAGAGAGAGTAAAATCATATCTCCGTTACATGTATCCAGTTCAACACCCCAAAGTCATTCCAAATCAAACTCCTGATATAAAGAGTATCGCAAATTTTTACATTCAAAAGAGATATGGGAGTTTTTCCGTGGTCCACGCAAACATAACGATATAAAATTAGACAAAAGAGGCGATGAGAAAGGACAGCAAAGCAAGATTTCTTGAATTTGAGAGATTGTCTTTGGATGGTGTCTGTCTGGTGAGTGTCTTACGACCCACGGCAAAAAGAAAAAAAAAAGTAGTTAGGATATACTAAGTTCATAGGAAAAACATTTTACCATAAATCATCAGGTCTAATTTTGAAATCAAAGCAACGGTACCGGTATCCATTAGAACAAAGGAACACGCACAGACAAAGTGACATAGTCTACTGACGTGTTTTCAAACAAAAAATTCCTGTAGTTGAATTAACTTCGAAAGTAAACAAAAAACTCACTGCCAAAAGGGTATGATAGCATGGTCGATCCAACGTGCGTGGTCTCTTAGAAAATCTCAGATGCTTGGTAGAATGAAGGTGATGGCATTTAGAGACGTACAAAGGTAAAAGCACTAAGCATCAAAAGTTGGATGAGGCATGATTAAGCCCTCAAGGAAGTTTTACCTGCGACTAATTAAGCTTAGGAGAACCATTGCAGCTGTATTAGCTCCAAATGGTCGATAAGAAAAATGAACTTTTTTTTTTAGGTCGAAATAAGAAAAATGAACTAATCTTGCAGTAGCATCAGCAGCAAGCCCAGAAGATGTTTCTTTTCTGTAGGCCACATATCAGTGGCACTGCTTCAAACACAATTTTCTTACGCTTCTCCATTGTTAACTTGACTACTCTTTCCCTCTAATCTTGCAGTAGCATCAGCAGCAAGCCCAGAAGTTTTCGAGGGAGGAGCTTCTGAACATGCCTTGAGGACAGCCTCATTCTGCAACAAGCATTGAATTTTCAGTGTTATTAGATATCGTGAATACGGACAGTCTTCAATTGTTCAACAAACACTAGATAAAATCCACTATCCACAAAAACAAGTGTAGGTTGTCTACCGTCTCCATATGTAGCATGGAACAAAAGGGTTCATCCCAGGACCACAACTTCACAAAAAACAAAAAAAAAAAGTTCTTGCCAATGGAAAATAAAATTGTGCCAGCACTGGAAATAATAATTCAAGCCTGCGCTGACAAAAATTCAATGACTGGCTCGGACAGGATGCATTTAAGTACTGCGGCAAGTCCATGACTTCTACACACTTAACATGCAGGATAAAATCAAAATTTAAAAATACAAATGTAATTAACAAATAAGAAAGTTTTACAAACAAGGAGCTCATTCAAGCATAAAGCATAAAGCAGATCTTGAATGGTTATACATCATTATCACCTTCTCTCATTCAAACATAGTGCCTATAGTGAAACATGCCTCACGAGAAGCATAACTGAAAAAACCCCTATACTCCTAAAACGATGTTCTATATCTAAGGGACAAAAGGCACCACATTAAGTAAAACCCCCAATTGCAAGTAGCTGGCAAGATTTGAACAGTTAGTTTGCTTGCACAGAACACACTAGACAAGACGAGCATTCACTACGACACCCAAAGATTACAGCCAACTTTGGCGCATTTCTTAGCCTGATTTGTCCTTAAAAGCCGGTAATTTTATGCAAATGATCAAACACGAGTTAATGATGGTTTATAGAACATATATACCTGATGATCAAATACATCAGTTAATGATAGTTTACGGTACATATATACCTAAGGGTACGTGTCTGCAGAAGTTTGTAAGCTTCAGCAAATTCTATGGCAAGCTTTTGTATCCATTTCAATTCAAAAGATGATTAAGTGGATGAACATAAATGGAGGACAATAACCCATCTAGCCAGAAGCTGACATGAGTTGTTGATATAGTGCCAAAATTTAAAAAAGGATCTCGACAACCATTATCAAGAAAAATAACACAAAATTTTAGGGTGCAAGTGACAAATGAACAGCTCGAGTTCTACCAACAATATAACAGAACAAGAACAAAGTGAAAGTGCACTCCACCAGTTATGACACCTTCCTCACACTAAGATTGTTTCAACAACAAGAAGCAAGAAACCCTGAATCCGATAGTATAAGTCATTCCAAATACGATCCATGACATGTGAGTTTAATAGATCCAAGGTAAACAAAACAAGATTTTTAATTTCAAGTGTAATATTTTTTAATAATTGATGAATTCTAAGAACCATTGCAAATAGTCATGTCTTCAATTTTGATATGACAGAATATGAGCGGGATGATTGGTGTTCCTATTCTGATGAACTGCATGTTTTGATGATCATCTCAATGCAATTCCATAAAAAGATGAAAGAAGGCCATCAATTGAGTGGTTTAGGTAGTCAACAAAAGAGCACTCTTCATTTTACTTATGAAAAAATGAAAACGGAAACAGAGGACCAAAGAACAGAGAGATTTTCAGTTTGGAATGCAAAAATTGACGTCCATAGCTGTTACCTCCAACTAGTCTGTAATACCCACTATGCCCACTATTCAAACCGCAAGTGTGAATCTCATTCGCCATCCAAGTAGCAACTGACAGCAACAACAGTATTTATCACAACCAACCCAAACTATTGTAGATTTGAGTTTTAAATCGAAACAACTATCCATAGCTATCTACAACAAACCGAAAAATGGCCCGACCTTTTTTATTTCATTTTTTGCTAGCCAACGACCTCAGATATATCATAAATTTTTATACCAGCAACCTGAATACTACTTACCAATGAGACTTTTAAAGGGAGCTGCTCCCCATTTCCCACACAAACTAGAAACCAGTAATTTATATCATGCAGACATAAAGCACATACTAGACAAACATCATGGCAGATCAAAATTTGCAGGAATGACTGCCATAGAAGACACATTTGTCATCATACTGCCAGACTTCTAAAAATTATTGTTCTGTTTAATTTAGTCACCCAAATCCTTTCGTTTAGTTTTTGAATTTTTTGGCGGTTAGAAAAACTGCATGTCAGAAGACAAAGCCAATGGCACTCATACCATCACTCAAAGAACTCCCCCGCAGAGAGCTATTTATTCCACAGTATAAGCAACAATGAGCAACCAAATAGGGAACCAAACCAGACCTAACATCTTGCTTGGGTTATATTTGATTTCACATGGAACATAGTACAGCTTGGTCTGGAAAGTACCACAGATAGTCCATATTATTTTCCAAATTAAGCAATATGCATCCCTATGCCTAATGGGACTATGACAGAAAGCTCCTTCTTCGCACATAAGGGATCTAATCAACCACCATTTAGACAATCAGCATGGCCCAGAAAAGGGAAATATATACGCACATAAGCAAGCTCAGGCAAATTTGACTGTTAGATTTCCATCCAAATGCAAAATTATGGTTGTGAAGGGCACTTAAAAGGAGAGGGTACTTTGATTCCAACTACAATCAACCGAGTATGTAAGCTTGCCAAAAGAAAAAACAAGTACTTAGCAACCCTTGTCTTCTTCAAACACACACTTTGCAGATGCATCTGACAGGTTCAAGAGCCTAACAAAGCATTTTATTATGCACTTACGAAAGCCATGACAACCAGATGAAATATTCTTCTGGCATTCTTTTAGATGACCTATCAGGCAAAAATGTCTATCAACTTCCTCATTGTCCTATAAGATCAACCAGTTGAATAGGACTAACATGTATCATAAATGCCTATAAATATCAGAGACAACCTCATGCATTTTCCTACCACTTTCTCAATCAGTGTAGAATTAGTACCCACGAGTTTAAATCACAGAAGGCACTACAGCACCGAAGCTCCAAACCAAGCACATGTGCATACACCCATAAAGCAAAACTTCAACTATCGGTCTAAAAATTTAATTAGGGACAACTGCTCGAACCAAATCCACAGTAAAAGTCTCTTTTTAGCAATGTTGTCCCACAAAAAGCTCAATATGCTCAAAGGAAGTGAGGCAGAAGTCGTAAGATACGTATAACACAGCACAAGTACAGTTCAGAGTTGCTTTAGCAATTAGGTCAAGCTAGGAGTACTGTGCCTTGTTTCTGACAACATTGTGCATAAAACAAATGGCTGACATCTGTGGAAAGATAACTACCGCAGATCCTATAAAGGCTGTTATCCTGCAATTCTCAGCTCAATGAAGACTGTGACATGGGGTCTTTTCTTACAAACAATCACAAGTGACAACACTCCATTTCTTACTACATTTGTGTGCTATCTAGCTTCGCCTTGAGGACCCAACCTCAATAGACAATACATCAAGCTGCACACGGATACTATGTCAAGTCTACTCATAACCACGCAAACCCTCAAAGGAGGAGAAAAAATTGAGTAGCTGTTCATTGCACAAGAGATGCACAGACTACCCTGGACAGTTATATAACTATTGACACCTCTCCTGCGTGTGAGCTCAAAGAGAGGGACAAACACCAGCAACAATCAAAGTAACCCGACGAAATCTCCCTCTTTCCCCTCTAATTGACCTTGCAATAACTCCCCTTCAGCTCCTCCCAAAACTCACAATGCACATTGAAAAACACACGCTTATGCCACGCCAGCATCATTTCATTTCCGCCTAATCTCGACTGGAGCTACTGCAGCAAAAGCAAGCAAACGAGAGCAATATTTCACACGAGAGCAAAAATGGTCGGTACAGGAACAATTCAAGCCAACCACCCAGGGAACCGCATACCAATTGGCAATAGACGCGATAATCGCAAGACTAGCAATGGCCAACGCTAAACCCTAGAGAGACCTGCCAGACGCGAAGGAGGCGCTTCTTGGCGTTGGCTTTGCGGGTGGAGGTGAGCTTGATTCTCTTCCAAACCAGGCCTCCTGAGTCGTGCTTCTTCACTATCTCCATCACTCGAGTGCCCCAAAACGCCATCGCCTCTGATTTTTCCCTCCCTCTTCGACCGTACACCACAGCTGCTGCGTTTGCGAGAACTGAAAATGGTTTTGCTTTAAATCTGCTCGGCATTTTCTTCGAGGTACGCCGATTCGTTACGAGGCTAGTTAGAACAAAGCCCAGATTTGCCAGCAATCTTCAATGGGCCGATACGATCGATGTGGGCCTGGCGCGATCGCGATTGTCCTGTCACCCGAGAATGTCGAATTCTTTCCTATAATTTTGATGACTTCAGACAAACTTTCAGGACGTCGGTCCATGTTTTTTTATCAAGTCTCGCTAATCAGCTGATTAATTTATTGTGCAGGCCCGGTCTAAATTAATCGGTCAAATTAAATTCTCCAGGACGGACCGTCCGTCCCGGCCGTGAGCCATCGGGACGACAATCGTCGGAGAAATTGCACGACCGGCGGGATTCGCGTTCGATCCAACAGTAATGATGGTTGTCGATTGATAATTAGCACCAAGTACCTTTGGCTCAGTCGACAACTTTCTTTTGTATAAAAGGGTGGCTAGTAAAATACTTTTTTGCAACATTCACTTTTAACCTTTTTGCCACTGCTTTAGGGTTCATTTGTTTCGAAGAAAATAAATGAATTGAATACTATTTTCTTAAAAATGATCGCTTGTATCATTCACGAAAACAAATGAAGCAAAAAGTATTTTCAGTTTATAAAAATGCTTAGATATAAATTGTTGTCGGTAATCGATTAATTATTTTAAGCGATACGAGCGATCATTTATAAGATTACATTTTGCAAATCATTTATTTTTCGTGAAATAAACGAAACCATAGTTTTCTTTTTCTTTTCTTTTCTTTGTTTTGTTATTGTGTTCTGTTTCTAGGACCGATTCTTCAAATTTTTCGGAACTGGGAAGTCGGGTATCAAAGTTCATGTTCGGTCAATAACTTCGTGACATCCCGCGACTTGATTTGCTAATCAAGATAACGACCGCTGATCAGTTCTTTGTTTAATCTACATCGTAACTCCTTCGGATAACTATTAGAAAGGGAAAATTGAGAAATACATGGCATTGAATCCTGTATATTCTATTGTTTCTCGAACTCCCTCCGCGACCTCCTCCTTTTTTAACAATCGAGTCCTTCGCTCGACGTGTCTATTCAATTAAGTCCTTCCTTCGCGCCCTTTACCAAAAGTGTCCATGGCATTTTTTTCTTTTTGGGAGAGAGAGAGAGCGAGAGCGTCACTTGGTGAGAAGCACGTGTGAGTTATGTTAGGAAAGTCTCATATCGGAGAATTTGTATGATGTAGAGTAGTTAAAGTGGATCTCAACTGGATATATTGACGGACTTGGAATTGAGCTCCCTCTTGGATTGGCGATTTCCGGCGAGAATCGACCGGAAGGACTGCAATGAAACTTCACGCAAATGTTTAAGATTAAATTGGTGAAATTGAAAAGTTTAGAGTTGAATTAGAATCGGTATGATAAGTTTAAGACCGATTAAGTAATTTTCTCGCTTTTATTTGTGTGGAGAATTTGGTAATGTCACTGATGGACGACTCGTATGGGCTAAAGACCGCTAAAGAATAACTAGAAAGTTGAATGGCGAAGTTGCAATACTATAACAAATTAAACGAACAGAATCTGAACTCTAATTCAAATCCAATGTACTTCTGGATTAATGGTGGGCGGACATGTATTTTTATGAACACCGAAACAAAAGAATTTATGTACTCTTTAAAGAAAATTTTCTCGTCCCTTTCGACAATTACGTTCGTATTGGCTAGGTCACGGCACCAAAAGACACGACGTGCGTTCGATTCTCTTTGCCGCCGGCAGGTGCAGGCGTTCCCATGCCGCGACCGTCCATCCGGATTTCGACTCTCGTCTTCATTCGGATTCGTGAGGTCGGTGGATCATTTCGCGCGCGAGTTCACCCACTCACGCAGACTTCATCTCCTACGAGGGCTGGGCACGGGAGCAGGAAAGTGTAGCCGAACGGGGCTTGCCGAGAAATGACCGGAGAAATTGCCCGGCCACCAAGACCCGGAAGTTCCTTTCTGTTATGGACGGAGGCTTTTTAGCTTAAAGGCTAAGCAAACGCACCCGCCTCGTTGACCGTGGAAAATCCCATTTTTGAAGCTTGATGGGCCCGGAGAGACCCTTTTGAAGTTTGATTATTAGAAGCTACTGAACAGAGTCGATTACTAGGGATTTGCGATTTCCCTTTGCTTCACTCCGCGCAGAGCACGGTTGGACCAAATTGCTCTAATTGAAAAAGAAGGTACGAGTTTCTAATCTTTGGATAGAGCGGATAATCGAGCTTGATGGTTACCTAATGCGACAGCCATTTCACTGATCTCGAGAGTAAGCATCTTGCTCTGTTGATTTTTTAAGGCACCGTAACGGGAAATCTCATCGGTCTTGCTTTCCGATTAGGTGAAAAAAAAACTTGTTCGAATCAAGTACTGATAAAAGAAAGGGCAGTCATGAAACAACAGAGTTTGTTACGGATGGCTCGATTGCTTCTTCGACGAGCCAAACATGTATTTTTACGAAAAGAATTTGCATGAAATGATTTTTCAAAATTCCCGGCGTTCGGTTGCTGAAAATGAACGGTCGACGAAGTAGCACTAGCGGTCGAAGAAAATGATTTCTCCTGGATACTTTCTATACATTTTCTTCTCTTCGGAGCAAAGAGTTTCGTCTTCTCATCAAATTAAGTCTTACTATCAACTTCGATTACATGGAAATGTTAATTTTTACCTTCGGTTCGTGATGACCTTTTTTTTTTTTTTTTTTTTTGTCTTTTCCTTTTCATTTTCGGTTTATATGTTTACCATGGCACCGAGAGATCTAGTCTGCTAATTATTTGCGTCTTCTTTCTTGTTTTTCGGCATCTTTTCTTATGCCACTTTAGATAGTCAATAATAATAATAAAGAAAAACTAAAAATTCACGGTCATATATCTTAGACAACGACTTAGATATCATAGTAGTATCTTGTATGGAAATCAGATACAATCAAAACGGAGAGAATAAATTTCGAAAGCGAGATCTAAACATCAAAACAAAAATAAATTTATACTCCGCTCAACAAACACGCCCTCGAAAGAATCTTATAAATTTCAAACGACGCCCGAGGCAATATGGGTGAGCATGGTTCTAGAGTAGTGGTGGCCACGGACCGGTTTGGGCCCGGAACCGGCCCGGCCCATACGGACCGGTTACGGGTTACAATTTTTGTGAACTGGCCCGGAACCACCAGGAAAATCGGCAGTTCGGCCGGTTCTGAACCGGCAGTTCCTCCTGTTCGGAACCGGCTTATAGCAGTTGCCTTACAACGGCCATTTCATCTTTTTTTTTTATTAAATAAATCTATCCTAAATTCTATAAATATCCATTTTCATCTTTCATTTTTTTTTTCACAAATTCTCTCAAATCTGTGACTCTGTCAATTTTCTGAATTCGTTTTTCGCTCAATTTTCTCATAAAATGGCAAGTTGAAGCAAAGGAAAGAGCCCGATGGGGGAATCCAATCATCCTCATGATCCTAGTGATTTTGCATATTGGGGAGACGATGTTGATGATATCAACATTATTCCCAACGTCGAGCACGTCCCAACTCAAGAAAGTCTGCATCCTCTTCCTACCAGTGTCGAATAAATGTCAACAACAAAGGAACTGAAACGGGAGGATACATCCAACATATGAGAACACTTCACGAAGGAACATTTATGTGGAAACAAGTATCGGGTAAAATGTAAATATTGTGGGGCAACATACAAATTTACAGGTGGAGGCGGCTATGGAACATTTAAACGGCATCTAAGGTTGAAACATCCAACGCAAGCCGGAATCGACACCAGCCAACAACAAATTTCCGGATATGTCAATTCTAACGCTCATCCTTTATTTCGTTACAATGAAAAAGTTTATAAAGAAGAATTAGCTAGATTTGCTGCCGTTGAACGTTTATCGTTTAATTTGGTTAAAAGGTTGGTTTTACTCATTTTATACAAACTGCATGTACTCCATAAGCAAAACCTGTTTTGAGAAATACGCTTAAACGTCAACTTTTTTATATTTATAAAAGAGAAAAAGAAGATTTAAAAAACTTTTTTATGAATTTCAATAGACGTGTGCATATAGGTAGTGACATTTGGAGTGATCCTTGGCAAACTTATTCTTATATGGGTATTACATGTCATTAGATAGGCGATGATTGGAATATTCAAAAAAGAGTTATTGCATTTCGAGTTTTTGATGATAGGCATACAACAATTAATATTTATAGAATAATTAAGCAAGTTTTAGAAAAATATTTTTTGGTTAATAAAATTTTTTCAATTGGTTTTGATAATGCCGCGACAAATACCGCTTCCATTCCCGAGTTAGAAAAGATTTGTAAACCCGCTTTTGGTAGATAATTTTTTCACGTTAGATGTGCTTGCCATGTTTTAAATTTATGTATACAAGATGGTTTACAAACTCTTGATATTTTTCTTAACCCAATAAAGACAGCAATTCAATTTTTATGGAGACATCCCCAAATTATGAAAGAATGGGGCAAATTTTGTAAAGCAAACAGAAGAAGACCAAAAAGATTTTCAAGAGATGTTCCAACTCGTTGGAATTCTATGTTTGAGTTGCTTAATCAATCTTTTGCATATAAACATTTATTATGTACATTTATTTCGAATAATATTTCTCAAATTAATTTATTCCCACAAAAGTGGGATATTTGCAACAACAAAAAAATAGATCTTTTAAAAGTTTTTAATGGTGCAACTTATACTTTATCCGGTGTTTATTATCCTATTACGCATTTATTTTTAATAGGGTGTGTTAATATTCCTGGTATTTTTTAAGAAAATGAAAAAAATGATCAATTAGGTCCGACTATTATGGCAATACGAACGAAATGACTACATTATTATAGCGAAATTCCTCTTATTTATTTGGTTGCTTGTGTTTTCGATCCACGTATCAAATTAGATGGTTTAGGTGATGATTTGAATATGTATTATGGCTGTTCACATTTGATTGAAATTATAGATATTAGAACTATACAAACAGTAGTTAAAAACGCAATAGTAGAAATGTATAATGAATTTTCTAATAGATATAATGTAGGTGATAGTGGATCTTCCCAATATAGTGTCGTACAAAGCGGGGACCTAGGTAGAATTAGAAGATGGTACAAAATGATGATGAATAGGCAAAAAAGACAAAAGGGAGCAACAGAAAATATTTTCGAGGTGGAGACCTATTTAATCACTTTTTTTTTAGTTTAGTGAATCCGAAGGCGGCACAGATTTCAAAATTATAGAGTGATGGAAGAGGCATTCAACCCAATTCCCAATTCTCGCTCTCATCGCAAGACAGGTTTTAGCAACCCCTTGTTCAACAGTTGCGGTTGAACAAGCATTTAGCACGAGAGGCAACATTTTGGACGACCGACGTTCAAGATTAGTTTCAGAATCGGTGAATGCTCAAGCTTGTGTCGATGATTGGACAAAGGCTCAACATCGACAATAAGAGATGGATCGCAACAATGAAGCCGAATTCTTCGATGATGGAGATACCACCGCCACGGGTACCGGTACCGGAACCTGCGAAACGGGTAGCGACGATTGACGATGAGGTAAGTATGGGATTATCAAAGGCAAAAGAACTACATGGGTTTTGATTCTTCTATCCCCAAGAAGATATGTAGGCGCTTAATGATAATTCATTAAGTTCAAGCCCTTTGCTCCTCCCTTTTTCCCCCCAAATTTGATTACAATTTGTATTTGATAATTTATTATTTCATAATTTCATATTTTTTTATTTCATAATTCATTATTTAAAAATTAAATTTGAAAATTGGAATCGGAATCGGCTGGTTCCATTTCGATTTTGAACGGGAACATGGCCTTGAACCGGCCCGGAACCGCCGATTCAAAACAGGAACCGGAACCGGCCCTTTAGGTTTCGGTTCATCAGTGGCCACGAACCAGAACCGACCGATTCCGAACCGTGGCCACCACTATTCTAGGGTAGAATCTAGAACCTGGAACTTGGAACTGAATCTGTGGGGAACCAGTATGGTTCTAGGTTTCAAGGTATGCACGGTAGGTTTTAGGTTTCAAAAATCGAGGAACCTGTTCCGACGGGTAAGTTCCAAGTAGGCAGAACCTGAAACCTGGACCCTGGAACTTGTAGCCTGAAACGAGGTTTTGTGTTTTTCTTGGTACATGTTTTTGCACGATCCTACGGTATTCCATGGCCTCCGATGATGAGTGTGTAATCTGGAACCATTAGTACGAGCTTCCATTTTCGGCAATATTTATGACTTAGACTTTTACGTTTTAATATTTCATATTCATTCGTGTGTCATATATAAGTTGTGGTTAATGGACTGTAGCAGCAAATTATGATCATTAAATACGATAATTCAATTGTTCAATTAAGAATGCAAATAGTACCTTGGTAGACCTTATAACCTGTGATAAGGTAGTTTCTAGATTGCAAATTTCATAAAATGAGAAACTTATTCTTACGAATAAATTCTAAATTCTAAATGAAACCTATATGAAATTTGAAATCGCTCGGCCCTCCGAGGCAAGCCTTACGCGGCCCGCGGCAAATCTCGTTGCTTTTTCTCGTTGTTCTACACCCCACGCAAGAAATGGCGCCAAACGAGGAACGTTGAAAAGTCAAAGTCCCCGCAAGAAGACTCGGTTCGTTTTTAATTTCGTTTTTTTTTTTTCTGTTTGTTTCGATGAACATCACGCTCCCACTCGCGTCATTGGCATAACAGTTCAAACAAAACCTTCCAACCCACCATCGTCTCCTTTGACCGCACCCCAGTACACGCGCAGAGAGAGAGAGAGAGAGAGATTTTGCTTAAATAGAATTTGCTAGGTTTGTTCGTTAATTGACTCGTTTACCAGGAGAAAGCCATCGGCATCAACCCCACCTATAATTCCTTCATCGTCTCCGCTCTCTCTCGGAATCTGGAATCCCCGCGTCGGCGTCGTCGTCGTCGTCGTCTTCGCCGTTTCCTCAGTCCTCCGCGTATTGGTTCCTCCTCCTCAGCGATCTCCTGATTTGCGGTTCCGTCGGGGCGATTCGTGGAGTTTTTGTCTCCTTTCTTTGCGGTTTCGGATGAAGACTTCTCTCAGGAAGTTGCGAGGGTTCGGAATCCACAACCACAAGCACGTCGGCGCCCGGGACAGGCGGGATCTTCAATGCCTGTCTCAATTGGACGAGCTCGCTCAGGCTTCTCAGGTACTGCCTCTCTCTCTCTCTCGCCTCGCTCTGCGCTCGCGCGCGCGCACCTGAGTTGCTTTTGGTGGCCGCGACAATCTGGAATGAAGTAAGAGACAAACAGCTGGTGCGGCTTAGTTTAGGTTGGTGAACATATTGCAGTCTCCAGGCCCAGCGAGGACGCGGCCCTGTGAGTGAGTTCTGCGATGAATTGAACGAACCAAAAAAAGCAATGGTTTGGAGAGGTGCATACTTAAGGAGCGAGAGGGTGTACTCATCAAAAGTTTGTAGTGATGGATGTTGTTCTATTAGGAACCGGCTAATTTCTCAGTGGTTGTGAAGACGGCCGTAATCGGGATGCTTGGTTTTTCACTCTTATTATTTAATTATTTCCCATTTGACAGTGTTTACTTGCAATGAGTCTTTTTGTTTTGGGGATTTGGTAAATTTTGTCTCAATTTCGTGGCACGTGATTAGGGTTGTTAATCACTGAATTGATTTTAGTGACGGTTGCTCTTCGACATAGGATTTCCAGCTGATTTTTTAAATACCGAAGTGCGTTACTATCCATTTCTTGTACATATGATGTCCGCACTCTTGACTGTATTCTTTATCGTTTGCTGCAGGACCTGGAAGATATGAAAGATTGCTCTGATAATTTACTCGCTGCTGCTGCAGCTACCACAAATAGTGCTTATGGTACTCTTTCTATATATTCCTTCTTTTTTGGGGATAAGTGTGCTTATGGTGGACGAGAGTGCTTATGGTAATCAGTAGGACTAGTTGTGTCTAACATGTCCAGTGTAATAGTAAGTATCTAACTTGTTGATGGGTGTTGTTCTGCATTTAAAAGTCGACAAAGATTCTCCACTCGTATTCTATCAAGCTAATACGAGAAAGATTTGTGTCGAGCATGCGAAACGACTTTCAAATGATATTTGATATCGCGAGATTTGTAACTATAAATCAGATTAGCCTGTGCACTCTGAGTAGCTGATGTTGCTGTGTATTTGTTTAGTTCAAAGATAACTCGAGTTCCTGCGGTGCCTAAAAATCGATCTGTAGCTGAATTATAAGCCCAGATAATCAACTTTGTCGATGCAGCTTCAATTTAATTTTTCCTTTGGATTCAGTGTTTTTAATCACATTGGTAAAGTTGTGCCATAAAATGATGTTAGGATCAAGTGCATTTATCATGTCCCAAACGAAGTGTTTATGGGAAGTGATGCCATTTAGATCTAATTCTAGTTTTGTCCCCTATCTACTGTCCCAATTCGTGTCAAAACCAATAATGTCATCGAAACTTTGCTGTTTATTTTTAAGTCAATTTCTTGACTGATTTTCAAGTTAACTTCTCTTGTAGTACATTGACATGATCCCTAATGAGTTCGCTGAGTTTTCATTCGTATAAAGGATGCTTGGATGCTAGTAACGTCCTTGAGATGAAATCTCTTGATCTCTTTAAAAGCTGGCTGAGATTTTTTTATTTTTTATTTTTCTGTGTGATGAATGCAATTGTACTGAATGTGCTTGGCTAATTTGGTTCCAACTTCAACGTGTTAATGTGCCAATATCTCATGTAAGTTCTGCTCATGCTCTGCCATTTCTAAAGATCTTAAGCAACGTTATTGTTACTGTACTTTCAGAGTTCTCAGAGTCTTTGCGGGAATTGGGTGATTGTCTTCTCGAAAAGACCGCATTAAATGATGATGAAGATAGTGGTAAGTATGTACATGTTTGGTTGGGAGTGCACTTGTGTGCCGAGAAGGAGGGAGAGATTTTTGACCACTTCTTCTAATGCAGGAGAGGTATTGCTCAAGCTTGGTAAAGTACAGTATGAACTCCAGAAACACCTTGATGCCTATGTAAGTCTTTTCTCAGGTTTAAAAAGCTGGAAATAGTTTTCCTATTATTCATTCATGCTGATGATTCTTTAATTTTTTTCAGCGCTCTCACATATCACGGACAATCACAATTCCCTCACAGTCTCTTCTTAATGAACTTCGAACAGTTGAGGTTTGTCTGTTTGGATCATCTTGCATCATCTTGTTTGTTTGAAGTAACTATGATTAGGTCGTTATTCGCTTGTACTCCTAGAATGGATCAATTCAGCTGAGGATGATGATAGTTTTTAAGAAAGCTGTTCCCTACTTGGCGTTGTTAACAACTACGCTGACATTTTGCAATGGCTTTTAGTTGCTATAGACTTTTTATTGCTCCATTACCATCTTGTGTGGTTTTCTTGGGTTGGCAACTTTAGGTCCTCAATAATAATGAGGGTTCGGGTTTTTTTCATGTTGGCAGCTCTGACAGTGCCTCTTGATCAAGAAAGACCTGTAGCCTTACTGTGGAATATGTTTAATGTGAGTAAAATACCAGGCCAATTAATTGGCTAAATGTGGCGTTTAGATGCAAATGTTTAATTCATCAAACGAATCTGCATCATCTGTTATGACTCTTTGAGTATTTCGTGAAAATGAGTTCAGCTTCAGCATTCCTATAGTGTTCTATTTTTAGTTAGTGAGTAGTTTTGCGATGACAAAAAAGTTGTGATGGTAACAATTACTAAAGCTTCTCTGTTGACATTGATGCAGGAGATGAAGCAACAATGCGATGAAAAAAGGTGCTTATTGGTTATTGGGTTTGTTATACGTTCAATTCTCCTGGTTGAGGTTACTGTTTTTTCACGCTGGTTGTGGTCCACAGGAGCATATATGAAGATGCATTAAAGCAACAGAGAGAGAAAGGTCGATCAAGAACTGTTAAGGGAGAGAGTCTTACCCTGCAGCAACTGCAAGAAGCTCATGAACAATTTGATGAGGAGGCGACCATGTTTATATTCCGGCTGAAATCTCTGAAACAAGGGCAATCTCGTAGTCTTCTTACACAGGCAGCTCGTCATCATGCTGCGCAGGTTTCTTTCTCAGTTTTTCTTTTTCATCCCTCCCTTCCTTATAGGTGCGATGCCTGTTGAACTTACATTAGTTTTGCGTAATAGTTGAACTTCTTCAAGAAAGCCCTGAAGTCTCTTGAGGCAGTGGAGCCACATGTACAGTTTATTACTGTGCAGCAGCATATTGATTACCCCTTTGATGGACTTGAAGATGAAGGGGATGAAATGGATGATGATCAAGATGACAACAGTTATGACACACGTGATGATGGGGAGTTGAGCTTCGACTATGGGCAATCTGATCAAGCTCCAGTGACTGATTCAAATATTAGGCGTTCAATGGAGGTAAACATCTATTCTACCCTGATAGGAAGACGTAAAGGCTGCATTTTCCACTTACAAATCGGTACTTTGTTAGGCTAATTTAATTAGCACCATTTTTATTTCGGGAAAAGTGGCTACATTTTGGAGGTATTGAGGAATATGCATCTCACATGCCACTGCTATGCACGTGCATGCACTCAGAAAGTCATTTCCTTGTTCATCTACATCTCAGAGTCATGCCTTTACTTCTTTACTGGGCAGAAGTCTTTTGTCCAATTACAGAAGTCATTCCTTACGTGGTGATGGATTGACAACATCTGAGACTGAAAAATATATGTTGAATACATAGTTTTCACAACTTTGGTCATGCACTTTTGAGCCACAATCTCACTGAGAATACACATTTTGAAGAAAATAGTTGACAGGGTGGTTATTCTTGGTCCAATAAATGGTCTGAAGGGAAAAGCATGTATTTCCTGAACCGTGGTCAAATTTACGACGTGGTGTTCTTTCTTTATTGTTAAGTAATTAGTGATACGATGAACCTTTGGTGCTGTAGCACGGCTTTCAGTCTTCTGCTAACTTCATCTTAGCATTTTGGCCATATTAACTTGTCAGCAATTAACTTTTTGTGCAGTTGGATCAGGTGGACCTTACATTTCCCCAAGTTTCAACGGCTGAACCAATGAAGGTACCTGGCTGGTTGCTATCTTTTGTGCATGTGCTGAGTCTATGCTCATGTGTGTATCTGGGCTGGAGATGTATTTTCTTTGTGATGATTTTTGAATGCTTTTATGTTCTCCCACTCTAAGTTTGCTGAAATCCCATTAGTACCATGCCTGATCTTTCTTCTATATCTGTTTGATTTAAGGAACTCATCTCACTGGAGATATACAGTTGAAATACAGATGAAGATACTAGCTGCTTATCATATGGCCCGTTATAAGCACATAAACCTTTTCCAATGAGTGGGAATTCATGCTGCATATGTCTAAAAGCTTTTGCAAAACTGAAGGATATGCTTTTTCCATTGTGATAGTCTTTTTTAGGACATGCAGTTAACTGTGTTTTCTTTCCATTTGATATCAAATGCCGTATAAGATGCAGAGGAAACGTTATCCATCTTGTTGACATGCAGGAAAATACAGAGAGAATTGCTGGTGAATATTTTAGTGGAGAAATCAGGAAGATCACCCAGTCGGCCCCACTCTATCCAGAAAAGAAGTTGGATCCTACAGATAAAATGGGGCCAATGGGACAATCATCAACGCGAAAGCTTCAAACCTATGTCTTGCCCACACCGACGGATGCGAAGAGTTCAATCACCGGATCATCAGTCAAACCATTTCCACCCTCCAGACAGACAAGTTTGAGCTGGCGTAACCCAAAGTTGTGGCATTCATCTCCCCTGGAACCAAAGAAGTTTGGGAGAAGCTCAGCTGATGAGAAATTCTCGGGGACTTCTGTCTCAAATACTCATGGCATTATCAAGGAGAATGACAATAATGTCACATCCCCATTACTACCTCCTCCTTTGGCAGAGGGGTTCTTATTCACAATCCATGATCCCCTCGGTGCTCCTGGTTCTAAGAAACTCAAAAGACAAGCATTCTCTGGACCATTGACTAATAAGCCGCAGCCTAACCAGTCAGCGCCAGTGGAACATCCCCATTTATATTCAGGACCAATCTTGCGAAATCCAATTTCTCAACCACTTTCATCTCCTCCAAAAGTGTCTCCAATGTCTACTCCACCTCTTACATCCTCACCTAAAATAAGTGAGCTCCATGAGCTTCCAAGGCCCCCTGCCAGTTCAAACACCATATCTAGCAGACATTCAGGATTCGTGGGTCATTCAGCTCCATTGTTCTTGCGAGGACAAGATCATTCGGTTAAGAAGGAGCCTGTGGCAATGACTTCAGCATCCCCACTGCCGGTTCCTCCTCATGCTGTCCCGCGTAGTTTTTCCATACCTTCAAGTGGTTTGAGGACAGTAATCTCACAAGGTTCAAAGCCACCGCGAGTTCCAAATGGCATAGAGACAGCAGAAGATGCGTCTTCTCCGCCGCTAACACCAATATCTTTATCTAACATTCATGCCTTCACCAACTGATGCACGAGCTATCCTTCCATCCGTCCAAATAGGAGGTAATTATTGCTTAAAAAAAAAGGGAGGTAATTAAAAAGCCTCTGCTGACAGATATTGTTTACTTAAGGGGGTGCCTTTAACAAATGATTTACCTCCCACCAGGGAAAATAGTCTTAAAGGAATCGTATTAATCCTATTGGAGTTCATGTACGGCAATATATTAGTGAAAGAGGATTGAACTGGCCGTTTCATTTTATCAGTAGAATCACTCAACGGTTCTATTGATGCATTTTTTATGATGATATTTACTTTTTGTAGACTCTAGGTTCTGGCTGTGTTGAGCCTGCCTTTGTTTTTTATGTCAATTTCCTAAGTAGGTAGAATTTCGGCGAACCTTTTATGGGTCTGAAACATTTTTAACGCTTGCTTTACTAATTTCATGAAGCGTTATTCTGTAACTGCCGATAGTTTGCACACTTTCCCTTCTGGTTAGGCGAAAAATCTGGTCATTTTCTGTTCCTAAATAGCTCTAGAGCTTTATACCGTGCCTCAAAACTCATTATTGAAATCTTAATGTATTTGCTGGACGCAGGGACAAACTGATGGTTTATTTGTTGGAGCATTCTTTGTGCAATCCATGGGTGTCCAATTCAAGGTAGCTTGTGGTAATTTCTCGCGGTTGCATAGTTGTAAGTAAATTTTCCCCCTTCAAGCCATTTCTTTTGGGGAGCGGTTGGTAGGGAATTACATAATCGCCCTAACGTGTTGAGCCAGGGAATTTGTACATACTCATAGGAAATTACATACGAAGATGTTTTCGGCTTTCTTTCCTCTTTTTGACACGGGCTGATCTCCTGTTTAGTAGTTTAGTGGGAATTCATTCTCCCATTAGCAGACCATATCCCCACTGATGCCAAGCATAATTCAGTCATGCCACAGGCCATTCGGATTCTTTAACACGTCCCTCATGAATTGACAAGCGAGACCTGTGTTGAGATTATGTACCTTCTGTTTTGGTATGTATCATTTTTGGTCCCCTCTCAACAGCTTTCGAACCAGTTTGGCATCTGCGATGGTGGTATAAGTTTCCCCGTTGTTCGTGCGGGTGCTGATCTCGAACCGAATATTTGTTGCCACTGCGCTTCATCACTGTTCAGTTCCTGTTCTTGATAAATTTTATGTACTTTTGAGTCCCGTCCCGTTCTTCAAACAATGTTCTTCCGTACTATGTAGCGTTTATGTGAAGAGGCGTGCTTACTTCATGCAAAAGTACACGTCTTTGCAGAATCGGGACACAATCGAATCGCTCGAAATCTACCCGTTCAAAGACGGTCACTGCTGTTAGTTATGTGCAATGACTGCATACCACATGCTTCTCCATCTGAGAAAAACCAAAATCTGCAAGGTACCTGAAAATTGAAATGAAGCCTGTGTCCTAAAACAGGAGGAGGTCTGGGTTCTTGAACTCAAATTTTTTCTCTTGGGTACGGCATGATTTGTAACGATCCTGGGTCTCACTTGCACGATATTGTCCGCTTTGGACACACAATTCTCACGATTTTGTTTTCTCCGGGTGGACACACAATCGTTTTTTTGGGACATCTCCGGAAAAAGGCCTCATGCAACCTCACCCAATCCACTCCCCCCTAAGCGATGTGGGACGGGGATGTCACATAATCCCCCTCAACGGCACAACGTCCCCGCTGTGCATCGCGTATACTAGTGAGCGCCCACTGCGGCTCCACACGTTGTCGGGAGTCACCTCAACGGCATAGCGTCCCCGCTGTGCACCGCGTACACTAGCGAGCGCCCACTGCGGCCTCACACGCTGTCGAGAGTCACCTCAACGGCACAACGCCCCCGCTGTGCACCGCGTACACCAGCGAGCACCCACTGCGGCTCCACCCGCTGTCGGGAGTCACCTCAACGGCACAGCGTCCCCGCTGTGCACCGCGTACACCAGCGAACGCCCACTGCGACCCCACACGCTGTCAGGAGTCACCTCAACGGCATAGCGTCCCCGTTGTGCACCGTGTACACCAGCGAGGGCCCACTGCAGTTGGCCTCACACGCTGTCGGGAGTCACCTCAACGGCACAGCGTCCCCGCTGTGCACCGCGTACATCAGCGAGCATCCACTGCGGCCCCGCTGTGCACCGCATACACCAGCGAGCGCCCACTGCGGCCCCACATGCTGTCGGGAGTCACGGCACAGTGTCCCCGCTGTGCACCGCATACACCAGCGAGCGCCCACTGCGGCCCCACACGCTGTTGGGAGTCGGCTCTATACCAATCCTGGGTCCCACTTGCACGATATTGTCCGCTTTGGACACACAGTCTTCACGGTTTTGTTTTCTTCGGGACGCCTCCGAAAAAAGATCTCATGCAAGTTAAGAGGAACCCAATTCGTTATAAATTAGCCCAGGACTCCTCTCTAAGTGATGCAGGACGGGGATGTAACGTGATCCGTCAGTTGCAACCAAAGCATCAACTCCCCTCTTAATTGCTCCGACTCGTACAACCAAAGGGCAGTAGCGCACAAAGTCAAACACGACAGTGCATCCACAAGTTCCCACAACACAACACAACCCAACAAAGAGAGTTGTTGTGCTGAGTTCAGCGAGTGCGTGCCTAGGCTTTTCAAGGAAATTCACGATGCAGGGTGGTGGTGTCTCGAACCTCTCTGCTCTGAGAACTTGGAAAATGAACAGGATGTTGGAATAGTACCAGGGTGGTGGTGTCTCGAACCTCTCTGCTCTGAGAACTTGCAGGATGTTGGAATAGTACCGCACGAATCATTGCTCGACAGGTCACTGCACTACAGGTTTCCAACTCGAAGAAGTGAGATGTTTACGACATGAAGAAAAACATCTTAATCTCATGCGAGGAAATTAAAAAATAAAAATAAACACCGAGAAGTGAAAGAGACGTACGGAATCTTGAGATTTCGGAGTTGGGTAAGTCGTCTGGGTATTTTACTTTTTGGCCGGCCACGACATGATAAGATATGCGATGAAAGGTTCAGTTGGACCGACCCTTTTATCATTCGCATCCTTAAACTAATGCCCTGTGCAAAACTGAAAATGAAAAAGCCTTTGGGATTGGAAACATATCCTAGATACTGACAAGAGATGAACATCATAAGCATGGTTCTATATAATCAAAGATAAGATGGTGCTAAAACATTCGCATCCTCCTTTTACCGTTCCCATCGCGGGTTAAGGAATTCCGTAATCTCTAATGGAAAGAACATCGCGCCATTCATAGCGAACCGGAAATTGAGATAATTAAAAGCACTTCTCTAAAGTCATTTGCTTTGAATGAAGCAGAAGAAGAAGAAGAGGAGAGGCGCTCACAGGAACTTGAGATTGGAGAGGTTGGAGAGAGAAGCAGGAATGGAGCCGTTGAGGACAAACTCCAAGCTCACGAGGAGCCCTTCCCGGCTCTTCCGGTATCGCGCCCCTTAATTCGTTCATGTACATCTCCCTGCTCACATCCAAGTAACTTTATTGATTCCACCGCGAAAAAACGAAAGCTTAAAATGGCGAAACAGGAGCATAGAACCACCCACTAAATTTCCGCAGGCGGTCACGCATTGTGAACAACATGAACTTGTGCGTTTGTGCTTAGTACTTCCGCCTTAATCGAGAGTTGAACAACATGAACTTGTATGTATGAGACCAGAGAGAGAGAGAGAGAGAGAGAGAGGGGGGGGGGGGGGGGGGGGGGGGGGGGGTGGTTGGGAACGAAAGAAGAGAAGAAGAATATAGTCGGGTGACCCGATTATGGCGGTCGCTGATGACATGAAATTACCAAGTGCACGGATCAACCAGGGTCGGGTCCCAACTAGTCATGGCCACGGGCTGAGTTGGGCCCGGAACCAGCCCGTTGACCGAGCCCGCGGTTCCAACCCGGAACCGGCCCGTGGCATAAGGGGCCGGTTATGGTTTATTCAAACCTTGAACCGGGCCCGGAACTGGCGGTTCCAGGCCGGTTCAGAACAGTGAAAAAAAAATTAATTTTTTTTTTTTAAAAAGAAAGAGAAAGAGCCGTTGCCAACGGTCACCAAATATTTTTTTTTTCTTAATTAATTTCTAACCTATAATATAAATACCTCTTCTCATCTCTCATTTTTTTTTTCACACAAATTATCTCTTCATCTCAATTCTCTCAAATTTTCTCTAGCTCTCAATTATTCATAACATCCAATTTATTATTTTCTTTTCTTCAATTGCGTTCTCTAATTCCTTATTTTCTTTATTTATTAGCTCCTTTAATAATTTCCTATTTCAAATTCTTTTTTCATACCCTATATGTGCTTGTCATGTTTTAAATTTATGTGTACAAGATGGTTTAAAAACTCTTGATATTTTTCTCGACCCAATAAAAATGGCAATGCAATTTTTATGGAAACATTCCCCAAAAAAAAAAAAATGAAAGAATGGTGTAAATTTTGTAGAGCAAATGGAAAAAAACCAAAAAGATTTTCAAAAGATGTTCCAAATCGTTGGAATTTTATTTACGAGTTGCTTAATGAATCTTTTGCATATAAAAATTTATTATGTGCATTTATTTCAGATAATATAACTCAAATTAATTTATACCCACAAGAATGAGATATTTGCAAAAAAAATTTAGATATTTTAAAATTTTTTAATGATGCAACTTATACTTTGTCCGGTGTTTATTATCATACTACACATTTATTTTTAATAGAATGTATTAATATTGTTGGATTTTTTGAAAAAAATGAAAATGATGATAAATTAAGTGACACTGTTAGAACAATGCGAACAAAATGGCTACATTATTATAGGAAAATTTCTATTATTTATTTAGTTGCTTGTGTTTTTTATCCACGTTATAAATTAGATGGTTTAGGTGACTATTTGAATATGTATTATGAATGTTTACATTTAATTGATGAGATAAATATTAGAACTATACAAACAATGGTTAAAAACCTAATAAAAGAATTATATAATGAATTTTGTAATACATATAATCTAGGTGATAATGGATCTTCTCAATCTAGTGACATACAAAGTGGGAATATAGGTAAAATTAGTAGAGGGTGCTAACTTCTGTTGCATAGGCAAAAAAAGCAAAAGGGAGCAATATGAAGTAATTCTGAAATAGAGAGATATCTAACCGTTTCTTTTGAGTTTGATGTATCTGAAGGCAGCACAGATTTCACAATATTGGATTGATGGAAGAGGCATTCCTCCCAATACCTAATTCTTGCTCTAATTACAAAATAAATTTTAGCAACCCATTGTTCGACAGTTACGGTAGAACAAGCATTTAGCACTGGATGCAATATTTTGGACGAACAACGTTCAAGATTAGCTCTCGATTCGGTGGAGGCTCAAGCTTGTGTTAATGATTGAAAAAAGGCTCAACATAGACAACAAGAGATAGATCGCAATAACGAAACCAAATTCTTTGATGACGGAGATACCACCGGCACCGGTATCGGAACGGGTAGCGACGATTGAGGATGAGGTAAGTATAGGGTTATCAAAGGTAAGAGAACTACATGGGCTTTGATTCTTCTACAAAAAAAAAAAGATATGTATGCACTTAATGATAATTCATTAAGTTCAAGCCCCCTCCCCCTCCCATTTTTCCCCCCAAATTTGATTACAATTTACAATTTGCTTACAATTTGTATTTGATAATTAATTTTTTCATAATTTCATAATTCATTATTTTTTTTATTTCATAATTCATTATTTGATAATTTGATTATAATTTTATTACAAATTCATTACAATTTAATTTTTAAACCCAAAAATTGTAACCGAAATCGGAGGTCCCATTTTCGATTTTGAACCGGAACAGGGGCCCGAAACCGGCCCGTAACCGGCGGTTCAAAATCGGGACCGGTCCGTAACCGGTGGTTCAAAACCGGAACCGGAGCCGCCACTTAAGGGC
Source organism: Lenwebbia sp. NSW1173648 (assembly GCA_029784005.1). Classification (NCBI taxonomy): domain Eukaryota; kingdom Viridiplantae; phylum Streptophyta; class Magnoliopsida; order Myrtales; family Myrtaceae; genus Lenwebbia; species Lenwebbia sp. NSW1173648. The sequence continues at coordinate 9,920,057 of JARCGZ010000011.1, forward strand.
TCGGTTCCGGTTCCTCCTAAATTGGAACCGGAACCGGCGGTTCCGGCCCGTGGCCATGAGTAGTCCCAGCTCTGCAAAACGCTGTCCGGGTCCTTCACTGCTCTCCTCAGCACGTACAACGCATCCCCTGCTCGTTTCTCCGAAATCATCGCTTACCAAAACCATACATCTCATGAAGTGACGAGACCCCAAAGAGAAAAGGCAGAAAAAGATGGAATTTTTGAAGACACAAGAATGGAGAACGCATGCGTTTCTTCCCAAGCGATTTGGTTCTTTTTCATCTTCATCTTTTACCTTCTGAGTTTGCGTTGGTGAGGTCCAGCGGGGCTGAGAGGAGGAGCAAACCGGCCATATGGAACAGGGCAGGGCAGAGAACGCCATGATTGAAGCTTGTGCTAGAGAGAGAGTTGAAATGAAGTTGGCTTTTTCCACATGTAACAACGTGTGAGGAGTCAAAGAGATTTTTCATGACAATCAATGACCCAAAAGTATAATTAGCCATAATTAAGGTTGTAGGAAGTTCACTTATCTCAAGCTTTGAATATTCGAGTTTATGTAATGTCTTTTCTCTAGCTCGCCTCAAAAACTTGATCTTTAGAGACACTCTGATCGTGACGTGGGTTGTGCCCCGACGCCCCGGGCACGGTGGCCTGATCGGGCATTCATTTTTTCAATCAATAACATGGATTTACACCTTTTTTTTCTATTGCACGATGGCCTTCTGAGTTAGTCCCATTCGAAGAGAATTTGGGCAAGGAAAATTAGGGCATACTAAGCTCGCTCTTACGAATGTGTAACTCGGACATCTCACTGTCTTCTTCGACTATTGCTCGTGATATCGAAGAATGACTTTTAAAATGATGTGGCGGGTTCTTATTAACGTTTTGTACATGACCGATTCATCTAATATTTAGTCAAGATTGTTATGTTATTTAGTAAATTAATCTTATGAATCAGACTTAGTATTTCTAGTTTATTACTCAAATTACATACGCGCTGGCGACACCACGGGACTTGGACCTTAATAAGAAAAAGAACACTCAAGATTATCTTCGTCAATCCTTCACCAAAAGTATAAGTAAAAAAGAAAAGAAAAAAGTTTGAACAATTTATTGAATTGGCAAAACGTAGGAGTTTAAAGTCGAGTAAAAGGAAATTGAGGAAAAGAGGGTCAAAGCTCAAAAGGGCTCTTTCCATTTCGACCCAGCCCTAAGTACGGCCCATTAGAAGAAGCCAGACTGGATTAGGGTTAAAGCTCTCTCTTTTGTTCTTGGCAAATGATGATACATACCTGCTTGATCTGTTAAAAATAATAATAAAATCACCCTTTATGCTGAAAAAAAAAAGGGAAACCCCCCTAAAAAAAAAGTTTGTGCCTACTTGGAATAATCGTCAGCTACCCCTAGCAAGAATGCTTGATATATAAGATGAGAGGAGGATGACTAACGAGTAATGACAGCAAATACACGTAATCTAAGACTTGCTCAAATCATACACTACAACATGGGGACAGACTGATTGTCAAAAGATTATTTACAAGCAAACAAAGAATTGAGGGAGAGAGATAGAGAGCGAGAGAAAGGGAGTAAAGAAGGGAGCAGCTCATCTGGCTGCTACAGGCAGCACAATCAAGGGGCTTCGCTAGCCTTCACGAACCGACCCTTGACTCGCTTCCTAGTGTCGGCTCTCGCCTTCCTCGACTCGTACCTTATGTGCTTCTCATATCTGTGTGTGATGAGAAAGAATCAATTGGTTTAATGCTCGCAAAGAAGTGCCCTAAAGCGGGTAAGCTGTTATGTGCTGGAAAGAAATAAAGGAGGAGAGGATCGACAAAAAAGACACCTCCGGTTTTTCTTCTTCTCCTTGTAACGAAGCATGGCGTTGCCTCTGTTTTGAGCCAGCAACTCCAAGTCAGCCTTTGTCTTCACCGCCATTCCTGTGTCAGTGCCACTCGTGATCAATGTCTGATCCCCAAAATTGTAACTCTTGGAGTTAGTAGAGCTGCCTTTGGCTCCAGCCCTGGGCATGGGTAAGTTGCTACTCTCAGATGTTGCTGGCCCTTGGCTCGCACCCAGGTTACTTGAACTGGCCTGCGGCGTTAGAAACAATCCGATATTCACTTCGAGAGGAGAAACTTGAATGTAGAAGTAGAAAGACATTTCTAAGTCTGTCTCAGAAACATCAGAGAGTGCAAATTTTACCAGCCTTTTCGTCTCAATGAAGTAGAAAGAATATATGACTTGAATACATAAACTAAAAGAATCGTGATTCACATTCAACAAAAGAATAAGATGATTCCCGTTTCATAAAATATAACCAGGGTCACGTTTAGAGTGCCCAAAAGGGTTCTCGTCAAGCATACACTAATTAGAAAAAACGATACTCAAAAGCATTGAACATCATGAGAAACATAAGTAAATTGAAAACTGTGACATTTCTTATATGATTACTTAACAAGTTCCTCGAGGACACACTATCTAACAATACCCACATGACCAATGTTTAGTTTTACAAGGAAACAAAAACTATTTTATCTAGGTTGAGGTGTTGAAAACATGATGATTGAATGATATAGGCACAGTATCATTGGTAACATGCAATAAGTAACATGACACAAACATAATATACACAAGTTTCACCTGCAAGCTTTGATCAAAGGGTATATTACATTTCAACATGATATATTGTCAATCTGCTTTCGTCAACAAAATTTAGTGAACTTTGTCTATAGGAAAACAGAAAGGAAATTAAAGTGCCTAATGCTAAGCCTTATTATGGCTCTTAAGCATAAGACAGCCATCACATCGAAGGAAGGTACGGTTATCCAATCACACCAAACTCCAGACATCTTAAGGACATGCAAGGATGTGAAGAATTGCCTAGGCCTACAGGTTACAGGAACAAACAACACCAATAAATGCAGCACATATTTAAATTGCGGGGCCATAGTCATGTTACATACAATTAAACTGGTAGTCTCCATCGTGAAGTTTCAAGATGGTCTAAGTGGCAGACTGGCAGGAGAAGAACAACGAATTTGAAGAAAACATTTGAATCTTTATGCATCTATTCCGGAACAGAAACGGCACAATATAACGGATGGCGCAATCCAAGAGGCAGATACTTGTACCTACTATTATGGAAACCATGCTTCATGTTCAGCTAAGATTTGGATTTGCTCAAGATCATCGGGTGTTTCTTAGCTAGTTCTTGTCAAAGCATTCTAGGCCTTGTCGAGCAAGATATAAAGATAGATAAATGCAAGACGTGAATCAGGACGGAAAAAATGTGGAGGTACTTAGACATTAGACACCCTTACATTGTACAACGCGATATCCTCGGGCAAGAGATAACCATTCAGCTGGTACACATCCCCCAACATTTTTGTAGTCGTGATTGATGCCTCTTTCATTAGTTCATCGTAACTCTTGATCATAAAACCTTCGTTACTTTCGCCATATCCAACTTCCACTGCACTAGCTTCTTCTTGACTCCTCAACCGTCCCAAGTTGAAATCCCATATCTGAGAGGAAGCAAACATACCAATGGTTAGCTTCACTACACTACATAATACACAAAGCAGCACTTTGACCATTTAAGAATCACATGAGTTACATACTAGCATGGAACGAGACTAAAATGAGAAACAGCATCAAAGCGCAGCGAACTTAAGTCCTCAAAGTCCACGAGAAGCTCGGCCTAGGGGTGCCAGAAGAATCAACCTAACAATGTAAGCGAAAGACTAAGCAAGTCCTCAGAATCAATGATAGGCTCTTAACCATGATCAACGCGAGAATGCTGCATTCTTAAAATGATAAAAGTCCATAGTTGCACGAGAGAGCTAGAGAGAGTTCTTTATCTTCGATTCCAAATTGATCACAAAACCGGTAAAGAAGACCGGAGACGCCACTGCAAGAAGCCAAGGGCTTTCCCAGAAACAGAAATCATCACATGAAGAAAACCAAAAAGAGATCCAGTCCCGGAGAGCTTCGGACATGAAAAACTAGGCCGTTTTCCAAGAGCATCACGGCGGTCGGGAAAACCAGTCACCAGCCCGAACCACGAGCGAACCATCTCCCAAAGCCCGTAATCAACACAGCTAATAAAGCATGAAATCTATCATTGCAAGAAGCCAATCCACAGATCATATAACGAACTTAAAGCACAAGACATAGCTAACTGACCAACTAGAAGGCAACACAATCGACATCCAAACCTGAGTACTCTGGCCGGCGACATTACTAGCCCCCACTCCGACGACACTCCGCCCGGTCTCCTCCAAATCACGCTGCGTCGGGAACATCAGCAAAGAAGTAAAAGTCGGCGGCTGTTGAAATGGCTCGTGATGATCCATCCCCACCGCATCAACCCCATCACTCCCGTGTCGATGTTCCCCACAGATCTCTTCCCCATTCTCCGGCCACGCGGCCGTCGTCCTATTTGGCGTCCTCGGCACCAAATTGTCTCCTCCTCCTCCTCCTCCGCCTCCGCCTTCGGAATTATCCTCAAAATCGCTGTTCAGCAACTCCACCAGCTGCTTGTGCATCTCCTGCTTACGCCTCCCGCAGTTCGTCCGACCCGTCGATCCCTGCTTGACGACGCCGGGGTAAGGAGCCGCCAAAGCCCCGTCGTTGGGCACCGTCAAGTCCTGAAACCCGAACCCGTGTCCATTGGCCCCGTACACCCAACCCTCCATGCTCGAAATCACCTCTTGCATCAGCTGGGCATCGTCCCGGGCAAGGGGCGAGAGGGTGGAGTGGCCCGACCTCTTGTTTTCGCCGGCCAAATCGAGGCCCCAGAGGGAGGCGAGCTCGAGCGGGGAGGGGCAGCCGGAGAAGCCGTCGATCCGGGAGCGATTGTGGGAGGAGGGGACGGGGGAGGCGGCGTGGGCGTCCCAGTCGCAGTCCTGGCAGAGGACGAGGTTGTCGGTGGAGCAGCGGGCGGAGGCGGGGGCGGAGGCGCAGTTGTCGCAGATCTGGGAGCGGAGGTGCTTGCGGGAGAGGAGGTTGGCGGAGTGGACATGGTGGTCGCAGAGGAGGCAGAGCTTGGCCGCGTCGCTCCGGCAGTAGAGGACGGCCAACCGGTCGGTGCAGAAGTCGCAGGGGACGCTCTTCTCGCCGGGCGTTCTTGAATTGGGACTCGCCATTTTCCGCGTTCTCACGAGCAGCAGAGAGAGAGAGAGAGACCCACCCCAACCTACGACTGTGTTGTCAGTATGAATGAGCAGCAAATAAGAAAGAGAGAGAGAAGGAGGAGATAGAGATATAGATAGAGATAGAGAGAGAAAGTTCCTTCTTTTGGGGGAAAGGATTTGCTGTCCTGGGATTGTTTCAAATACGCACATGAGAAACGCGAAAGGAACGACATCTCTCTCTCGTTCGGAGATTTTTACGTATCCATCGACACTCATCGCTTCTTTCTTCAGATTTTTCCCAAACACTTTCTGAAATTTGTTCTAAAATATTTGACTTTCGATATGGTAAACGTGATTATCACGAGAATAATCAGTACATTTACTTTTCCGGTTAGTTTCTTTCTTTGTTGAGATTCATTTTTCGTTTAGCTAGCAGTTGTCCCGATGATATTCTTGGATAGGATTGATTATAAGGCCGACCCTTATTTCCCTTTCGAAACCCTTTCGCTTTCGCTCTCAACCACATCACCCTTATGTCCACGTTAAACCCCGCGTTGGAAGTTTTAATTCAAGCAAATACTAAGTGCAAAACGAGGCAGAGAGTTATTCATCTCACGTTCACAATTTCTAAGCATCTAGCTTTGACATTCAATAGTCGACCATGACCGGTAACAATTTCCTAATTGCCGTGTTTTTTTTTTCCTATTATTCATGTAAAATCGGAACATGGGTTTTGGCATAAATTACACGTTAAATTGTATTCGAAAACAAAATGAAGGGGGAAATCTTAGTCCATGTCACACACTAGTACAGTAAAATACAGGGACTCGATTATAGTTAGATCATTTCGAATTGCAAGAAAAGTCCTTCTTGCAAAGTGGATGATAAGTCTCTTAATAATTTACAAGTCTTATAAATCATTTTATCAGTAGATATTTATGTAGAAACTTCATCAGAAACTATCATAACAAATTCCTAGTTAAAGTCGAGGACGGATTTGGAAATATCGCAAAAGAGGAAGCCCTTCCTGGCAATTTCTTCCCTACCCATCTAGGTCGTTATCTCAATTTGACAAAGAGTTTTGGATGACATTTTCTTTCCCAAAATGCCCCCCCCCCATCCAACAATTAAAAAAATCAGCCCCAGATGTGATATTTTATTGGGCTCCAAGTCAATTTTTAAATCCCAAATTCATGCCTCAAAACCAACATCGGCTTTCAATGAAGGCCAATTTTGTGTTATTCTTCTTTTGGGTCAGAGAGAGAGAGAGTCGCCACCATCCTAATCAATAATTAAGACGAATAATTTATTGGGTTATGAGTTAATTTAATTGCGATTATTGATTAAAAGGGGAAGGAGGAACAAAAAAAAAAAGATAAAAGAGAAAGATAAAAGGGTTGAATCAAGTGCAGACTTTCCAATTTTTCGTGGATTGATTTTGATGGGCCTCGTTTGGAGGGGAGCAAGTTTTGCATTTAAAAAATAATAATAATATTGGTGGTCCATCCCCTAAATTGGAAAAGCCACATTAAATTAACTAAATTTCAAGCTACAGTTTAAATATTGCCTTTTGTGTTATTCACTATTTGGTTTTGGTTACGTACGAGGAGATTCTCGTGCTCTTGCACGATTCTCGTAATTCGCAAAGAAGATTCCAAAATAACAAGAGCAAAGGCAGCAACAAATTCCGTGTACATTCGCAAATCCCTTCGAGTTCATCCCAACATGGAACGGCAACAACTAAAAATATGGAAATGTTTTGCCAATATGGGTCAGGTCGAGCATGAGTCGGATCGGGTGTGGTTCACTGGATTTGTATTACATGAAAATTGATCAAGATTGGATTATTTTCGACCTAATCCATAACCCGACTCGACCCACCCATTTGATGGGTCTATCACTCACCTCTCAACCAAGTACAACGAATTGTGACAACAACAAAAAAAAGTACAACGAATAATCCACTGTAGCGTCGGCAGTGAATCAACTCAATCCTTTCGACGAGCGAAGTTCATGCACTTCTCAATTAGTCACGTAAATGTATAGTGCAAATTTGTTAGCTTTTTATCCTCTTGTTTCTTCTCTCACTTTCCTTTGGAGGTGAACGGTTCCAAGGTCTTTCAAGTTCTACTTAGAACCCACTAGTCGAAACTGGTTCCCCGATTTTTGAAACCTGCAACCCATCCTGCATACCCTAGAACCTAGAACCCATCCTATCATAGTTTCAAAGGTTTGCACATATTCTACATGTATTCTTAATTGAAAGATTATTGTGAATCATCATCTCTAATGGTTACCATTTGCTGCTACAATTCACTGACCGCAACTCATATTTAGACACGCGACTAATATGAAACGTTAACAAAATAAAATTATCAATCATGAATATCGCTGGAAATAAAAGTTCAGACTAAGGGTTCCAGATTACATACTTATTATCGGGACGCCATGGAATACCGTAAGATTGCACGAAAACATAGAACAAGAATAACAAAAAGACTTGTTTCAGGTTCCATTAGAACCTACACTGCATATCCTAGAACCTGAAATCGTACCGATTTCTATTAGTCCGGTTCCCGATTCTACTATGGAACCATGCTCACCCCTACTTGCCTTTTCCTTCTCTTGAAACGCACCACTCTAACTAAATCCCCTAAATCCAGGATTACATTTTGAGATATCTCGCAACGCAAAATCTCACGTCGTTGCCTCAAATCCGTCTCCAAACCTCCCACTAATGTTCCATCATCGAGCCATTGAGAGGCTGAAAATGTGATTAGTATTACATAAAGAGCGATTAGCTGAGAGTAGGAGGACTTTGTCGCAAGATTAAGACTCTATTATAAGTTAAAAGATGACGAGATTACGAAGATAATCGTGATCATGGTGGGTGGTGGGGGTGGGGGGCAACGTAAATCACGCGGAGACACGACGCATCGAGAGAAGCCGAGACCTAAATCTAATCAAAAGCAAAAACTTTATATTATACCTCAAATCATGGAGAGCAGGGAGATATATATTGCGGCTTTCTAGGTTAGGATAAGATGGCTATGGCGTCATGCATGACGTATGCACGAAAAGCACACTAGCCCTTCTCGCTCTCTGCCCACCGTCCTAGGTGGCATCTTTCTCTACTTTCCACCGCCATCGCCACCGTCCCGCGATTATGTTCGGCTTTTGTTTTGGATTTTCTTGTCTGTAGTCTCTCTTTGTTTTTACTTCAATTGTTCTTTTTATGGCTGGATGGTCCACTGAGGATGTGTTTCTGAAACTGTTTGCTGGAATCGAGCAAGAGAAGCTCGAAGCAAGTTCTAGTCGATTCTTAGGGCTTTGTCCCTTCGACAGCGGTGAGGATGATGAATCCACGGTATCAAATTATTGCTAAGTACAAGAGTTTGTGGCATGGTTGTCGACCAATCGAACACATAGTAATTGCAACATTAATTGTCATCTTTGAATGGGTATCAAACGTTATGCAAATACAATATTCTCATGGCGTGGAGAAGTAGTTACCCGCGAGTAGATCTGATTTGAGCTGGCCGAGTCAGAAGGCCTAAAAGTTCTTGCCCACTAATACAACCAAAAAAAATAATTTAAAACTTCTTGATTGGAGTCTATTGGCTTGGACTGGTGCGACGAGCCTTCGAAACCATGAAGCCACCTATAAAAGGAAAATTCTCAAACTACTCTCAAACCATTTATTAGGGTTTGGAAAATGCTTCCTTGACAGTACTGTCAGGGAAGATACAATCTCAATCGTAGATCCACACACCATCACCGCGTGTTTTGCATAAAGCACTCATTGATTGGGAGATCGTGTGGTCAGAAATTACTGATAGTACTGTCAAACTGTCAGGCTAGCAGCTTCCGTAGGGTTTTGGCAAATGTTTTTTTGGAGAGAAGATTAGATCATTAAGGTGAATACTGTTGTTCCATATTTCTCTTGTTGTCGTGCCCTAGCCAAGACTTGCAGTACTAAGTACGAGCAGCCAAACGCATGCAGGAGAATCTACAGAATCGTTCCTATTCTCGTAGGTAGAGGAGGCTGAGTAAAAAACAAAATCATGGGACTTGATAAACTATTATTAATCCTGGTTCAAACTTAATTAGAACACCCAGGCCAGCACTGGTGGACGAAGTGTCTGGAACTCAATATTTAAACTGCAAGTCCATATGGCTTTGCCGGTATCATCATGGCGGATTCGTTTAGTCGAAACCCGCAAGATTAGTCTTAATATATTGCGAAAACTGAGGTTCAGGTTGCGCCGTGCAGTTGCTTTTCTTGACAAAAGGACAACGCGAGCAGAATGCCGAGGTACCTACATTCGTTTATGCATTGTATATTCTGTGTGCTACAACGTTAGTTTCCAGCGAACTCGAGATCTTTTCTTGATCTAATACATCGATTAGCTCCAACTATTAGTTAAATTAGCAAAACCCTCTTCTCTCTCTCTCTCTCTCTCTCTCTCTCTCAAAAGAAGAGACAAACTGGGCGCCCGTAGTTTGCATTAGACAGATAGGTTTAAGTCTAATAAGAAAGCAACTAAGGCCTCAGCACATCGGTTTATGTTGCTGCAGATTATGCAGAACTCCTGTATCGTCAACCACGAGAGGAATATGGTGGAGCTGCCATTCTTCGTCTTGTTGGCCCATCTTTCACGTTGAAAGTTTTTATTGTCAAATCGCGGTGTTCGTTACAAACAAAACCCTAAAACTCACGCCAACCCTAGTTATAAACGTATGAACATACCCTAATAACATCTGTAAATCCGAAAAACTCTTTCCCTCTTCCTAATCACACCTCGTGGATCTCTCACTCTCTCTCTCTCTCACTCATCCGCCGTCACCGTTGCCTTCGTTACCACCATGACCACGGCCATCACTCTTCGTCCTCCCTGCAAAGATACATGTATAACATGAACTTATTAGTCCGATGAAAAGTAAGTTGCAATATCGAATCGGGAGCGCATTTCCTTCTAGGGTTTTACACTATTCATGACGTATTGAAACTTCTCTGAGCAATATGCACTTTTTCAATAGACACTTAACACATGTTCTGACCATGTTAAAGCTTCAGTTATCGATATCTAATAGGTACAATGAAATACATGTCTACCAAAAAAGTTCTAAATTTATTGCAATTGTGCTAATTTAGTCCTAAACCTTTTTTTTTGCCAATTCAGTTCTAAACCTCTTGCATTTACACCATTTCAGTTCATTTGGACAACCGGCGCTGACGTGGACAATTTTTTTATAATATTTTCAGATTTTTCGATTTTTTTTTCTCTTTCTTTTTGTTTTTTTTTTTTCCATTGGCCGGAGAGCTATGGCCGGAGAGCTATGGCCGGCGATGGTCACTGGAGATCGCTAGCCAATAGGCGAGGGCCACGAAGCCCTCGCCCGCGGCCGTGCCTCGCAAACCCACCCTACTTGCAAACCGTGAAAGATCGAATACCTTGAGAAAAGCTCGCATTTTGAGTAGAGACCCTGCCTCCTCATGAACACCATTGCAAGGAGTGGCCGCGGGCATGGCAACCTCACCGATCGCAAGTAGAGGCAGCCATGGCCTAGCCAGCCGCGAGCGAGGCCATGGCGAGGGCTTTGCGGCCCTCGCCCAATGGTTGACGAGCTCCAGCGACCCTTGCCGGCCACTGAAAAAGAAAGAAAGAAATTGAAACAAAAAATTAGTATTTGAATATTATTAGAGATTGTCCACGTCAGCATAAACCCAAATGGACTGAATTGGCACAAATGCAAAAAGTTTAGGACAGAATTGGCATAAAAAGGTTTAGAACTGAATTGACATAATTGCAATAGGTTTAGGACTGAATTGACACAATCGCAATATGTTTAGGAATTTTTTTTTGTAATTTTCCCAAGTTCTGCATCATCCTCTTTTTTTTTTTGGTTGGTCAATTTTCGTCGCTTTTCGTCGAGAGTTGGAAGAGAGCAACAAGACCATACACCTAATAACCACCTTAGATAAATACTTGGCGTATCGAGTCAGATGCTGAAAGAAGGGTAAGCTAATTTGATCCAATAACTGACAAGAACAACCAGTTTTGCCTAAGAAAATTTCAAGTTCTCAGGACAAAAGTAGAACAATACTAAATTGAGGGCGGCTCTCGCGCGACTTTTCGCTTTTCTATTGTGAGAGTCCTGTGAAAATGAGCTAATTCCGCGACTGTCGGTTCCAATTCATCACTCTAATTGTAACATTACCGGTCCGTCCAATCCGATGAGCTTCCTCTCGAAGTGCACCGGCGGTGGTCGCAGGAGTCATCCTTGCCACAGAAAGCAATTTCAATATGCTCTCGAAGCTATGCTTCCCCCCGACGTGAACTAGCTCGTCATGTAGACCCTTCCGTTCATACTAATAAACATATGTCGAGTATACCAAGTGGTTGCCAAATCATCTTGCGCCTGTGATCGTGAGAGTCTACGTACCAATTCCTTCAATTTCAGATCATGGAATGGCGAAAGGGCATTTCGAACTTTGGAAATGCACAGGGAGACTTAACGGAAACAGACCAGGCCGGCCTATGATATAAAAGAAAGCGGGAAGAGACCGATTTACCAGAACATGGTTAAAGATCATAAAGAATACACAGCAAAGAGACCAAATCTGCTCTTACATGAACATTCATTTACGAGTATAAGAGAAGTGACTCACGGAAGAGGTGTGGATATTCTGGAGGATCAAAGATTCTCAAGTTCCCGGAACCCACATGACTTCAACTTTCAGTAAAATAAAATCTCCTAAGCTGCAAGATCACTAAATAGATCGATCTCCAACCCTAATTTATCCACTTACAAGTGATTTGAGAATTAGTTGATCAGTTAGCTCAACTGATAACAAAATTAGAATCTGTCAAGTGATTCAGCTGACTAAACAACTCTTAATGGTTTGGACTCGGTAACTTACATGTTCTCTCTGGAAAAAGAGAGATGCAGAGAGCGCATAACAAGGAAACCATGACTCGCGAGGGTTAACAGGAGAAACTCGAAACCAGGAAAATGATCGCCAAAAATCAAGACGTAATCTCTGCTATCAGTGGTGCTAGTTTTAAGATATTGATGCTTATTCGCCAATTTGCAATCCTGTATATTAACAAAAGATCAAGTCTTTACCTTCAAACGACATGGACATTTATGGAGAACCATAGATGCGAGCACATGTCCACAGGTATTTCAATAACATACATGTAGCAGAAGCATATACAGAACATCGTCCGAAAAAGGTACCACAAGAGACATGGACAGGAATGTATTGGCAGAAGGTATATCTACGATGCGGCATATCATGCTGGCAATGCAAAGCTCTCTTGATTCCATTGTGGAGGATCCATCACAGCACAAGCGTCTGACTTTTCGAAATCAGCAACCTACAAAGGTTGATTTGTCAACATGAAAGATCAACCTAAATGGCCGACAGATTTTCACGACCGAGAGCCTGTCGCCCGGTAGATTAGCAAATAAAGTGAAATCATACACATAGTTAAATTCCAACCTTTTCTTTGCAGTGTGGGCAGTAGTGATATTTATGCCAGAGGCAGTCCATCGAAGGACAAAGAAAGCAAATTCCAAGCATCATTGGCATCATGCAACCGACAACGGCTGCCAGACTAGGCTTTGATCTGGAAAACAAAATGAAACAGGAGAAGTCGCTACATACACCACCATCCAGTATCCAGAAAAGTCTTCCTGAACACTGACAATTCCACAGAGGTTTTCCAGTTTAGTGTCATTTTTCAAAAGTTACTACGTAAGTTACCTGCAAACATGTAATTTCTAGGTAAACAATCACTCAGAAGTTTGCGAAAATGAACTGCAACTCGCAACTAATCTAAAGAGTGCATCCAGTATATGAAATCTTCGGTTGACAGAGTACCAATTGACAATGCCTTTTTATATAGGAGAGGAAGCGATCTCTCTTAAAACACCTAACCAATAAACATACAAAGAAGACAGGCTATTCGCGTCATCTAAAATCTAAATTTGCAATTTCTTGTTCTCCTCGAGAATCAATACGATTTAAATGGGGTTTCCAGTAATAAACTTCAACTGTAATCATTAGACTGAATGTCCCAGGAGAGCCGATATAATTACAGAAAACAGAACCTAAGAAAGTATGAACAATACCGGTTATAAGAACCCTACACTTTCAAACAACCAAAGTTTTGATTTCCAGAAGGAAAAAAAAGGCAACCGAGGAAATGCAAAAGTATGATGCTTCGCCACTAAAGAAAGAGCAGAAGGGCTGAACCGCGACTCAATCATACTACAAGTCACAAGAGGAGGGGAAAATATGGAGTCCTCCAATTCATGCATGAATAGGTTTCTGCCATCATTGTCGTCATACCCCCCCGCACGACCGCCATAAACCACCACCTCAGTTAGTCAATACTACCAAGACCCTCCCACCACCAACAGTCTGCCATGACTATCATCTTTACGATATTGGACCTCACCTCCAAGGCCATCATCGACCAAATTTGAGAATTATAGGATGAAGTACATTGTCATGGGTTAGCATGAGACAGCCCAATTCCCTTTGTCGTTTTTGGTAATGCCCCAACTACTTAACTCCAATTTGCAAAATTACAAAGTTCCAAAAAATGCAAATTCCAATAGCAAGAACATGCGATTCTCGACTGGAATTTGAGGAATCCAACTCCAATTGGATTCCGATTCCATACAACCAATCACAAACAGAAGAAACCAGAGAGAAAAGTCAACGAAAGCTTGCGTTGCAACAGCAATCACTTGATGCATACTATGGAGATGCCCAAACCTCGCTCAAAATCACTAGAAAGAAGCCCTAGCCAGGAGCTCAAGTAACTAAGGGGGAAAGAGAGAGAGAGAAGCGAATGAGTACTTGACGGTGGTGACCCCGGAATCGCCACAGTAGACGCAGCTGAACGGAGCGGGAGTGTCCCGGTAGATCGTCTGCTGGAGCGGAATCCCCTTCGGATCGCCGAAGATGGCGTGCGGGGGTATCATCCCGGCCTGGTAGGGGTTCTCTGCCACATAGTACGGGACTCCGATGACCGGCTCGTCCTTCTTCTCCATCGCAATTGCCGGCGATGTGGCGATCGAATTGAAGAGCTCTTATTCTCCGATCGAAGACGGAAATGGCGAGCTGTTGGGTATTCTTCTCTCCGATATCTTCGATTCGACTCTTCTTTCTACCTACGAAGAGTTCGAACTTTTATGGTCGAATTGCCCCGAAGACTTGACCCGCCATGGATTTTGACGGGGATTGGGAAGACGGATCAACGATAAAGAGGGTGGAAATGACCAAAAAGTCCTCCCGAGGACTTCCTTCTGAAAGGTGATTGGTCAGCGGTTCGCCCTTCTAGAAAACTAGGAACATTTCATTGCCGCGTTTCTCCTTTTTCCTTTAATTTTTCCATTTTCTAGAAAGCTCGTCATTTATTTGGCGCCCTAATGGTCCCTCGAGAATCTAACCTAAATCAATAGGTGCGCCAAGTCGGCGTGACATAATTTCCATAAAGCCGACAGCCGGGGACGGCCATAAGAGCGGGCCGGCCTCGAGCGAGGCTTGAGCTTGTCGGCCTCCAGCGAGGTCGATTGTTCCCAAGGTTGGCAAGGCTCGAGCTCGCTGGCCCTCGCATGTGGCCTGTTGTTGGCCTTCGCCGAGGCACAGTGACACACGAAGAGCCGGCGGAGGAAGAAAGAGAAAAAAAAAGAAATTAAAAAATTACTCAAAAATTTAAAAATTATCTACATCAACATAACCATTCCACGTAGGAAACGTCTATTCAACAAATTTTGACCAAATGAGATTTTTCTTATCAAACAAACAAAAAATGCTTTTCAATTCATTTTCAAGTCACGGCCAAACATCAAAAAAATGACATCTCAAAAAACTTTTTTCATAAATAAAAGGAGCCTTGATGTTAAAGGATTATATGGCAAATGCATCAATTAATATGTTCTCCTATCTCTCTTGCGTATTTCCATATCAATTTCAATCCTACAAACAATCTTATCCCGCAAAGTTCAAAATTTGAAATATTATGATGCTTTTGGCAACATTTCTATTATTGGGAATAATTTTTAAGCAGAAACGACTGTTTTCTAATTCTATTCAGGGGAACAATTTCTGAGCAGAAGAATACGTTTGTTAATTGCACAAAATTTCTATTTCCGGAATAGAAAAATAAGCATACGACCTTAACAATTTATATTCCTAATTTTTTTTATTTAATTCTTAGAAATGCCAGTGGAGGCAGCAGGGACCGACGAGCTGCGGCGGCAGTGGCGGCAGACTAGCGGTTGTAAAGACGAGCATTAAGTTTTGAGTTTTTTTTTTAAAATAACATTATTTCTCTTTTTGTTCGCGGAAACAAATAAGCTACTTTTTTTTATTTCTTTTTTATGTTCCCAGAAACAAAAAATCAATTTACATTTTCTAAACGGGTTTTTATTCCCTTTACGTGGGAAAACAAAAGAATAGAAAAATAAAGAATCAGAAACGTTACAAAATGCGCGACTTAGCGCAGTGTTGCGCTGGAGTGTGATGTTCGTTGGGTTCACGTTTATGTGGGCTAATATGCACGAACTGTTATAGTCTTCTTTGCTTTTGAGTCCGTTGCGACGATGAGCAATTGAGTTTGAGCGGTCCACCGGCCCAATTCGGGCCCAATACAATATGGGGCCAAGTTCGAGCCCATCATGCTCACTTGCACAGGCCCATCACGTATCAGCCCACCGTCCCTATCCTTTGCCAAAACAATGTCGCAAGTTAATCGCATCGTACGGAGTCACATATCCTTAGCCATTCTTATTTGCCAATTCGTTCACACTAGTCTACGCCGTCCAAGGGGTAGAGAGAGAGAGAGAGAGAGAGAGAGAGAGAGAGAGAGAGAGAGAGAGATTTGCAATAGCGATGACGCGGTCCTTCTCCGCCGAGTTCTTTTTTTTTTTTTGGTCGAATCCGCCGAGTTCTTTAATAAGTTGGTAAAAAAGCTATTTACATCGACTTTTAAAGGGTATTAGTAAAGTCTCTAATATTGATTGCGCGAGCTTGTGTGGATCGTTGGACGCCGATTGCAATTAGCCAAGGGTCACACGTTGTTCGCCACCACTGTTTTGGAAGTTTGTAAACTTTAGACACGAGTTTGAATATGCACGGGAGTTATATCGATGTGCAGTAACTTCGCAAGCCTTGACTAATAGCCGTTTGTCCGGAGGAAGGAAGTTGGTATTCTAGAATTGATTTATTCCGTGTAATACTAATCGATAGGGCCTCATTGGTAAGTGCTACAAGATCTCATACATTTGGAACCCCTGGTTATGGACCCGAATCCATCAGTATGGAACATTTTATTTTCCAAGTGAAATCCCCTAGTATATGAAAGGGTGAAAAAGTGCTTTCGGTGTTGTGGAATAATAAGCCTTCCTATCCCAATGCATGTATTTAATTTATTCGGAGCTATTAGAGCGAGATCCACTTTTTGGGGAATATGAGTCAAAGCAATAACAAGAATACTTTGAGTGGAACAGGTTAGTCATATTATCGGTACCCAACTAGACCTCATCTAAAAGCAGCTTCTAAATAATTTTGTAGAAATGCTTAAAGGTAGAGTAGGTTGAAGGCATTTGCATTTCCCCAAAACCCATTTCAGATGCTGAACCAAACGTAGCCTAAGAGGTGCAGAGTGACATCGGACATACCTTCAGCTTCAACCCCAAATGCCAACTACCAAGGTGGTGTCTGTGTGCCACTTAAGTCCTAAGCCTTTTGATGTTGTCCATTTAGTCATTTGGGCCAATTTTGATCGGAAAAAGCTAACGTGAATTTTCTTTTAATTTTTTTGAATTTTATATTAGTTTCTTTTCTATGTTTCCTCTTTTCTTTTCTGTTTTCTTTTTCCCATTTTCTTCCAACTCTTAGCCGGTGAGGCTGTCGGCAACATGCGAAACCCTCACCCGGTCTGGGCGAGGGCCCGACGCCCGTGGTCGAGGGCTGGATGCCCATGTCCAGACCAGCTTGTGGCCAGCAACCTCGTCGGCCAAGAGTTGGAAAAAAAAAAAAGAGGCAAAAAAAAGAGAAAAAAGAAAAAAGTAATACAAAAAGTTATTTTTTTTATAAAAAATTGTCCACGTCCGCGCTCGTCATGCTACATAAGACAGCTGACGCTGACTAGACCATCAAGTTAGCATTTTTCGACCAAAATTGGCAAATCGTACAAAATTTTAGTATTAAATTGGCACAATTAAAAAGATTATAACTAAATTGATTAATCGTCAAAAGGTTTATAATTTTTTTAAAATAATTTTGAGATATTGATGTAATATGCGGTTACGAAAATGGAAGCAGCTGATTTGGCCAAAAGGAAAATTCTCTAATTCCTAAGTTCTGTCGTTGACGGTGAAAAAAATTAATATCGAAGGACGCTCCTGTCACATTACCTTGCACGAAGCGGAATTGCGTCTCCATATCTTTGCTCGTGATTCTAAGCACTTCTATACTTCTTTTGGTTTCGACCCAAAAAAAAAAAAAAAACCAAAATTGCACGTGAAAATATCTCTACTATATTGAACTACGCTCTACTCTAAGGATATTCAGCAATGGTTATCCCCCCGATCAATTGATCTTCTTTGACTTAGTCTTTAACTTTTGTGCACGGTTCGAGTCGATCGATGCTCAACACGCGTCGTGTACTCCATTTGATTCTTGCCCATCGAACGCTCGTGATCGATAACTATCATTTGTTCTGTCGATGTGCCTTGTGAGCGAGAACTGTATTGTCACGATCTGGTTTCGGCCGTTCAACTTATTTACGATTTGAGCTCAAATTTTATGCCCGGTGTCAAGAGCGCCATAACTTGGACGTCACATCGTAGAGTGACCTTAACGAAAGTCAATTGGCGAGCTTCTGTTCTACAAATTATGAAAAAGTACTTGATTAAATTTGACAAAAACACAGAAAAATATACATGACGTCACCTTCCACAAAACTAGTAAAGTTGTTGGAATTTGATCTAGAACGAGAAATCTTAGAACAATAGAAGTCTCGTACGACCGGCCAACTAAAGAAAAACATTTCTTTGTGGGATGCGAACATCCTTAGCTTGAAGTAGCAACATTACCTTTTCCAAGGCAAGTTCGACTATTATCCGAATTCCTTTCATAGGCTTTCTCAAGATTAATAGCGTCATCACCCACTATACAGGCAATTGAAAACTGAATTCACAAATCACAAATCAACCCTTTGTTGCTTAGGAAAAAAGAAGAAGAAGAGAGAGAGAGGGCTCGAGATAGTTTGATTTGTAAGCCGTGAAAGCGGCACCTCAAGATCACCGTAATTAGAATTTAGAAACACGGTAATGGATTAAATGGATTTGTGCACCTGATTTGGAATCATTTGTTCTTGATGCGGAATAGCGACGACCTTCTCCTCTATCGCCCTCTGCATTGCTGGCTCAATGAGACTGCCCCTTACGACAAAATTCTGTAATTGCTCCTTATGTGAGGTTGTTTGTGCATTAGGATTAGAAGAGAGACTTGAACGCTATTTATAGAGTTTTCAGCTAGGCCATCTCTTATCACAGGCCGAGATCAACTCGGCCCACACAAGCTATGCCCATACTAGACTAATTAAGAATCTTTATAGCTTACCTTATTAGACAAATCCCGTAAAAGGGTAAATTACAATCTTAATCAATGTAGCACACATCAGAAGAACTCTTACATGATTTGCTTTGGAGGTTTAACTATGTCGATTTTATTCGACTTAAAACTTGCTAACTAATTGATGTAAAGCCTTATTTCGATGCCATGGTTGGAAACGAAGTTAACTGTTCACCCACCAAGATTCACAGTAGGTCGAGACGTTAAGAGCATTTC
Source organism: Lenwebbia sp. NSW1173648 (assembly GCA_029784005.1). NCBI lineage: Eukaryota > Viridiplantae > Streptophyta > Magnoliopsida > Myrtales > Myrtaceae > Lenwebbia > Lenwebbia sp. NSW1173648. The sequence continues at coordinate 9,939,070 of JARCGZ010000011.1, forward strand.
ATCCTCGGTAACGCGAGTCGCGCCTTCAAATCCAACCAATCACGTGTGAACTGCTCGTAGAGACCAAAAGCTCGTGCCTAACCGGTTCAATGCAGCACGTAAGGCGTTGCGTAGATTTTCAGGTAGCCGGTCTCGATGCACGTACCCCGAACGACAAGAAACGACCTTAAAGTGCTTCTTTTTAAGGGCACCTAACATTCAAACAGGCCGGTTCATCCATTTTGACCTGGACATACCCGAAATGTGGGACGCAAATACACAACCCATATCATTGGAAGGAAATGTCTGTTCAAATCTTTGAATTGAGAAGAGAACCTCACTCGCAATCCAGACGAAAGACCAAGTCACCAAGTCGACTCTCGAGCCAATCCAAGGAAAATCCAAAAGAGACCCGAAGCCAAGCCAAGACGGTCGAGCCGTCTCGAGACTCGACATGGTCACCTGCGGTGGAAGCTTCCTTCGAGCTTTCGAGGGCAAAACCATTTGCAGGGAATCGGAGGAGGCTGCATTATAATGTCTGACTCTGACTACTGACTATAATGGAGGATCCCACCAAGGGAGAAAAACACGGAGAAGACAATTCGATCACGTGCTTCTCGAGTTTCGTTCGTTGCTGCCGTTCACGTTTCTTGCGGCTGCTGCTGTGGAAGTGGATGCTTCCGGTACAAGACGACTTTAGAAACTGTCGTGCTGAGTGTTGACTTTGACAGCAAAACGACGCCGGAGTCGTTTAAATTATGGGTTTTGCAGGCACCCTCGTAGTTTCGTCTTGGAAAAATTTGCTTATGTTTTCGCAAGTGCTTCGCAGTTGCCTCTCTCGAAAAACAAAGTGCTCCGTTCCATCGCATCATCAGGGAAATATAAGGCTTGTGTTTTCCTTTCATCGTATTCTGACACGTGTCCAACCGTATAATTTTCTTACCGAATCTGAGCCCCGTCTCGACCTAACCTAACCCAACCGGACCGTTGCCCTCAGCTCCTTCACCACCGCACCTCCCTCCACCTTAGCGATGGCGACCGCTTGAGGTCTCGGACTTGTACTGGGGATCTCGATTTTTTTCCCAATAATAAGAAAGACGTGACTTGTAGGAACCATAAGATGCAATATTCCTATAACATGACCCAATGGGGCGGCCCCATTTACCCGATCTTTTCCTTTAAATTGAACCACATAAGTTCTCATGCAACGTTAGCTAACAATGAAACTAGTCACTTTGCTTTATTAACTACTGTGACACGTCACTTGGGTCTGGATTTCGGGAGGATTACCAAAAAAGTTATAAATCTATTGTAATTGTGACAATTTAGTCCTAATTTTTTTTTTTTAATCAATTCAGTCCTAAACCTTTTGCATTTGTGCCAATTCAGTCTATTAGACCAATTTTGGCAAGAAATCGTAGACGTGGATGTCGGTCGTCCTACGTGACACAGCCGGTTCTGACGTGGGCATTTTTAAATACTATATTGAATTTTTTTAATTTTTTCTTCCGTACCGGCCCTAAGTGCAGGGGAAGAAAAAAAAAGTAAAGAAAAGAAAATAAAAAATGAAAAAAATAAAAAATTCAAAATTTTATTAAAATAATATTTATAATGTTAACGTCAGCGATTTTCGGTTAAAATTGCCGAATGGAATGAATTGGCACACATGCAAAGGTTTTGAACTAAGTTGGTAAAAAAAAAATTAAGACTGAAAAAAATAAAAAAAATTCGATCCATAACATCTATGTCAGCCTTTCTGTTTGAATGCATACACAACATAGGTCATCGAAAGGATCTCATAGACCCGCCAAAGCACGAAAGTTATTCCTGATGCTTCCTCACGTTTTTTAATAAAACCTTCTCTTAAAAGTATTTTAACAATGTTTTCCGTGATGTTAGTGGATTCAGATTTTTATACCTTTTCTAAAGATAAAGACAAGTACACCTATTACAATTTTGACTGCCCAATAGCCAATATGGTCCCCAAAAGCAGTATATATGGCGTACTCAGTAGAACATGCAAGTAAACCAGGGATCCCATATGAGAGAACCCTAAGAGAGCCGCAGGCTACAATTGCAATAGATTTATAATTTTTTTTGATAATTTTACCGTGTGGATATGTATAAGTGAGACTTTTAAGCAGAAGAGAAGGTCCTCACGCTTCATTCGGTCACAAGAGTTGGTCTTCTTGCCTAACTAAGTTGGAAGGCCGACAAACATTCAAAAGATTGATTGTGCGAATCTAAGGTTGGAAAAGTCCGTGCCCATGTCGTCATATTTCGAGCTTTACCCTTTGTACCAGTTTAGGAACAAATACAATTGCCGCATATATTGGAAGATCGATATACATGTGTCGAGTCACGATGCACCTTAAAATATAGCTTATATACATTAGTATAAAAACACATATTGAGACGGGTCAATTAGACAATCTCGACTTTTCTTTTTAGGCACTTTTCCCGTTATAATAGACAACACTTTTCTAAGACATATCCAGTCACATAAAATATTATCTCGATTTGAGTAGGAGGCTTGGTAGCATGTTCAATTCAACTTCGTGTCCCACGAATTTCGTTGACCAGTATTATAGCACATACACAAGGCCATCGAGATCAAAATTAGTTGGAGGAATAGTATATAACACCCAAAAAAACACGTGAACAAATGACACTTTGACTATATATAATCGTACATGTAAAGTTCACATTGGCGTGCAACGCGTGAACTTTATAGTAAAATGAAATGTCGTGGAGTGGAGTAATTAGGTGGCACGTCGGACAATGACGACCCACGAAAAAAAAAAAAAAAAAAAGATTCTAAAGGAGACAGAAGACATGGGTGTCGGTCCAAGACGACAGCGCCTTAGAAAACCGCACCTCGATCAAACATCCCATTAAGCTTAAGACAGATGCGCAGTATCTCCTAACATAGACATAGTACGAGATTAAACAATGGCAATAATATCCAGTCCTTGACCTTCTCCCGTTCTCACTAAACTATTAACACAAGGTAGTCGTGTGGGAATGCCTCTGAACCAGCCTCGCGTGGTCCACCTCCTTCAATTTTTGAACCCGGAAGCGCGTGGTAGGTGCGCCGGCGCCGGCGCCGGGTCATGGTATGGCGAAGCCAAAGTCAACCTGTTCGACGGGTCGATCGAAACAGCTGTGTTAAAGGCCTAATATTCCCAAAAACTAAGCGTGAAAGGCTCGTTCTTCAATGGCTAAGATCAATAGGGTCCTGCATGGAGCACGTGAATATGGGATGTCGCACTGTGATCATGTGCGTTTACTAGTCCAAGGTGTGGCATTGTGTGTATCAAACTTGACTTTTCCTATCAAGTATAACGTGGGATTTTGCTTAGGAAGTAAAACAAATTTTGATTAGGGAGGTTCACGCGCAGGTAGCGTAGTGAAAGTAGTTTGATATTTTACCTCTCTTTGCGCTTCTCCAAGAATCTCTGCAAGGATTTTCTCCTGGCCATTGGCAGATCTGCATGATCACCAGTATTTTTTCTTGTTCAACGAGGGGAAAAGGAAAGGGAAGAAAACTAGATGAATAGCACTAACATATATGAAGAGATTCCAGCCACTGATGTTGGTGTGATGGCGGAGGCAAAGGCATTGCAGTCGCTGGTTTCTCTGATTCCGGGCTCTTGGAGCATTCTTCCATGGCGAGCTTCAGTATGTTCTTGGCCTGTACAGATTCAAGCATCGGCCAAATACGATTAGGATGAATCTCTTCCTTCCTTAATCCATATTTTCCGGTTTCACCGGATAGTGTGTGTGTATATATATTTTGGAGCTGTCGGATTAACGAGGAATCATTTTCTTGCTTCCTAAGCTGAAACGATCTAATGTTGGAAGTCGCCTCCATTTGATTGTGGCCGCCGGGTTCATGGAATAGGATCGTTAGGGGAAAAAGAAGGGCAACGTACCGTAACGCGAGGGACGTCGAAGACGGTCATCTTTCCGTTGTAGAAAATCGTCATCGGAGCAATCCCAACATTTTTATCCGAGATAGGCCTGTGTCAAATATGAAGCTTAATACAAGCAATAGACGTATATCAGTTCAATTTTAAACCATACAAGCAATAGAATAGAGATATGCAAGTTGCAAGGATGATGTTCTTGTTCGTATATGTCGATAACAAAGGTGTTCTTTGGATCGACTAGTTCGTATACGTTGATGCGATTCGCCGAACCTGAGAAGAGGACTCTGCACGGGCATTGGGACAGGAAACCCATTTGGACCATCTCTTTTGAGAGACGTCGCCGGCAGAGAGACGAAAAAGGGATCACCGGAAGTGAACTGAACGCCATTTTCAACACTCCGGGTGGTGGGATCGGCCTTTTGGATGCCTATCAAATGTTAAAATTCAGTAGAGATCAGCGATATTGGCCAACAGAGAAGGGAACCACGACTGATGCATTTTAACTAGCTACAGGACTATGACAAGGGTGGAGATACTATGTAAGACTCGCACGCGCGAGATTGATTTTTACCACTCCTGACGCGGTCATGAACATAGCTGGTTTGAGCTCCGGTGACCATACCTGGAGAGCTTGCCTGCGGGCGATCAGGAGGGCCGGAGGCTGTCGTCTGCTGCTTCTCCATAGCGAAGAAATCGAGCTCGACCGTCGCACGCTGCATGATCTCGTTGCAGCTCCGGGGAATCCAGAGAGACCTTTGGGCGGTGATAGTGTCGTGAAGTATGTGAGAATGTTCAGGGATGAGCTGCTACACACGGGCTTACGTGAAGAATATATATATACACACACACTAGCGCCTAGTTCATAACGTATTCCACGAGGTTGGTTTCGATCTTGAATAGGAGGCGAAGAAGGAGAAGGGGGTCCGAGAAGGGTGTGTCCTTTTCATACCACTGGGGCGACCATCTGGTCCTCGTGACCAGGTCGACTTTCTAGACAACTTTCATGAACAGCAACTTCTTCTGATTGGAGCCGCGTTTTCTATGTGACACTTGCACGTGATAGATTTATGGTTGGATTCGTGCATAGTTTCCGGCAATCCATTGACACTGGATCTGTTAGAAGTCGCTGCACATTCAAAACGAAATATAGTGTAAAAACGAAAAAAAAAAATCGAGACACAATTTTATTCTGGTTCACCCTTAAATTAGAATTACGTTCAGCAGATGATTCCAATATAATTAACACATCGCACCTTCCTATCGATGGGAGTATGAACCACACCTCGAGAGAACCGTCAACGGGTGTATTGGATCGGATTTAGGTTGGGTCATAAATAGTCTGACTGAAAAAAGATCCATTTAATCTGTTTATGAATAATTTATTGTAATGCAAATCTAGTGCACTTTACCCAACCAGACTCCTATCCATCGACCCATATTCCTAAAACACTTTTATATTTAATTAAATCTGGGAACACATAATCAAACTGGGGTGAAAGTGCGGAGTCAGTGAGCATGAGATCGAGTGAGGGCGCGAGAGAATTAAGAGAGAGTTGAATTGGGTCTAGTTTATGAACACATTTAACGCTCATATTATGTTGAAAATTATTTATTGAATATAACTAAGCCATATAACAACTCAATCCATCATATATATGTTAAGAAATGAGTTCATGCTTCCTCCAAAATGCTCTCGACCATCCTAAGTGAAGGAAACGAATTCCTGTTCTAATACGACGAACGTGTGAAAAATCATACTTTAATATGCCCAAGATTCACTAACTTGTATCATCGATCGAAGTACGATCACACGAGAGAACATACCCACTGTCCACAAATTAAGTGCCTCCGACGAATGGCCTGGTGAGAATTAGTCGTCCGAACGAGTGCGAGAGAAGTACGAGGAAGATCGTTCTTGAATGTGTTTTTAGAGGGAGGCCAAACTGACGTTCAGAAAAAAACTGACGTTTGTTTTCTTCTTTCATGTTATCTTTAATTCAAAAAAAAAAACTCACTATTTAGAAACTTCCGATAACCGCCTTTAGTAACCTCCCTCTGGTAATTGTCTTTCGGTAACTGCTCTCCGGTAACCGCCATTCGATTTTAGCTCATCATGGGCGAATTAATTAATTCTAATTAATTAATTCCAACACTAAAAATAGGAAGACAATATGCAACGAAAGCACTAAGGTCTCATTTGGTTTGATTTGGAGGGCCCTATTGCCTTCGTTCGGTCGGCCTATGACCCTATTTGCACAAAAAAAAATGTCCAGTTTACTGTCATTATCAACATGTGATAACTTGAAAATCTACAACTTGATGAATCGACAGCTTGAAGGAATCGACAAAACAAATGGAGTCGACAATCTTGGATGCAACTGTGAAAGAAGTAACTATCCACGCAGTGGATGAAGCAATCGTCAACGTAGTGGAGCCGAGGAAACCTTCGAGATAGTGTAGTCGAAGAACCGTTGATAACCTGTGCTGATAACTATCATTTGTAACCTCAGTTTGTAACTTCCCTTTGTAACCTTCGTCAATAACCATCGATTGTAAACTCAGCCACATCATTCTCTTCGAAGACCCCCCACAAATCAAACAAATTTACTTTAGTTTTACTTTCTTGTACTGCACTTTATCTTTCGTAATTGTAGCTTGTTGATTAAATTCCAGTGTGTATTTCTATCCTAGGTGCTCTTTTGTCACGCCCCGACCCTCGGGCACGCGACAACCCTACTAAACCCCTCAGGTCAAAGTGACGACATCCCAGGCATGTCATCGACCCATTCGTTTTATCTTGCAATTAAGCGCACGTGAAACGAACAACAATCCAGACAAACAATAACAAGGACAATCAACAGGAAAAACAACAACCAACAGCAGCACAAACCATTTTATTTATATACATTAACCCAAGGGAAGCAAACACAACTACAAGCCCACTCTTCAGGGCTGCTTCCTAAGACCATAAAAAAGATACCGGGTTAGGGCTATGGGTTAACTACGACAACCAAAAGCTACCACCATAAAGGGTCTCCACCTCCATCGCTAAGGACCCAAAAACATTTAACAACAATGGATGAGATATAAAATCTCCGTGAGTCAACGCTTAAGTCCGAGCAGGGCATTGATTCACTCAGGGCTGCCTAAACATGCAGCATGAAGCAACAGCAGATCTACCATCAATCACACGCAAACTTACACCGCCTTGGTCCACACATTATGCAGTACTTGACACCAACCAACAGTCATCCAAACCAAGGCACACAACCAGAACACTCATCACAGCTTACATACACAATGCACCACACGTGTTTCGGTTATTAACGGCCACTCGACCCCTCACACTAGACAGTTGGTGCTCTTCCGGCATGACCGGGCTTCGTCCCATTCCTTCTGCGACGGCAACCGATAAGCCGTGTGGTTCCGATCGACACGGCACGGACATATCATGCATTCCTGTAGGGAGCGTCGATCCAGCACCAGTCGCGACGGCATCCGACCAGCCTGGCGACATAGACTGTCGTACATCTGATAATTCGTGTGATTCCGATCGACCCGGCACGAACATATTTGGCATTCCATCATATGACCACACAAGCACACCAGACAACCAGCCAGTTTATATCTTTGCATTTAGTTCGATGCTCACACGATCGTGCTTAAAACTCGACCCAAGGCTATTTTCATGCTCAAAGATGCAGTTTAACTCCATACATGGTCACATGAATATGGGCATTATCCACCAGACTTTGCATCTATATAAGGGTGATCAGTCATCGAATATACAAATGTATATACACCCAGTGCACACAGCAACAGCCAATAATCACCCGACAATCACTCAATAATAATAGTTAATTAACAATTAATTAATTATCCAGACCACGATCAATTAGCCTAACTACAATTAACCAAATTAATTAAGTCCATCTCAATTAATTAATTCGGCTTTAGTTAATTAGGCCCGCCTCGATTAATTAGGTCCGCAATAAATTAATTCAGTCAACCCTAGATAATTACCTCGATCACGGTCATATAAAATAATTACCATTGAATTTAACTAACCAAGGTTAACTAAACTAACTGCGGTTAACTAACCTAACCAGGGTTACTAATCTAATCCGACTTAACTAATTAATCAACGATTAACCAGGCTAATCTAATTCTAAGTGCAATTAACGACCTAATCAGAGATTAGGAGTTAACCCACCAACAAATGACTGGCGGCGACGAGCGGGGGTGACGTTGCGGCGGGCGGCACGCGGCAGCAAAACGAAGCTCGCGGGGGCTGAGGGGTGCGGATCGGGGGCGCACGGGGGCCGCAGGTCGACGCAAGTTGCGGACGGCGGAGGAAGCTCTCGGCTGAGGGAAGGGGTGGACGGCGGCGGCTCAGGTGGGCTGCGGCTGGACGGGCTGGGGTGGGGGTGGTGGCAACTCGGTGAGGTGCTGGCTCGGCGGGGTGCAGCTCGCGGACGGCGACGGGCTGGACAGCCGGAGAAGAAAGAGGAGAGAGAGGGAATAGGTCTCGGCTGGGGGTGGTTCTCGCGAGGTGGCGCGACTGGCAGGGCTCGGGCCGACAAGGGCGAGGCGGCTGGCTGGGTGGCGGCGCTCGGCTGCAACGGGCGGAGGCTGGAGGTGGGGTGGCGTCGGGGCTGACCGAGAGGGAGAAGGGAGAGGGCGTCGGGGACAGCGACGGCTCGTGGGAGATGTGGCGCGGGGCGGCCGGCGAGCTCGGCTCGGCTGGGCTACAGTGGCGGCTGGACGAAGGTTAACGGTGGAGGAAGATGGACGGCGGGTGGCAGTGGTGCAGCTTGGCCAAGAAGAAGGAAGAGGAAGAAGAAGGCGTCGGGGAGGAGAGAGAGAGAGAGAGAGAGAGAGAGTTGATCGGTGAGGTGACCGGGGGGTCAAAGTCAAATTTAATGACTTTCGTCCTATAGCGCATAATATCTAGGGGCGATTCGGTAATTTGGTAATTTAGGATAGGTTGGTCATTTGGCACTGACGACTGAGGGCATTTTGGAAATTTCACAACGAGGGTTCGGTCAGGGCTAGGCTCGGGCGCGAAAAGGTAATTCTACGGCACGACTAAACCGGTCGATTCCTCTGACCGACACTGCAAATCAAATAAAATTACGTCCAATAATTGTCTCTTAAACCATAAAAATTTAATTTTATATATTTTGTAGATCTCGAAATTTCGGGACGTCACATCTTTCGTCGATTAAATTCCGGCATGGTTTGTTAACATTTGGTTACCTTATGGAGTCTGTATTGTCGAATCTCGTCGTCGATTAAATTCCAGAACGATTTGCATTTGTACAATTTACCGTTCTAATCAAATTGGTTGTTGTTTATTTGCCTATAATACTTTTTGTTCGGAGCTGGCGCAGGACCCTGTTCCCTTTAATTAAAAGCCGAAGATTGACTTTCGGCGAAAAATATTTTGTGGCGGAAGAAATTTCAATTGAACAGACCCAGACCACGACTGGTTACCCAGTGCCGAAGCTAGGGGATTTCAGTGTTAGCCCTCAATGCTCGAGACATCACTTGGGGAATGAAACACTTGCGTACGTTCTTAGACGTTGATATTGCGAAAAGGTTTCGAAATGTCTTCAGTAATTCTGCTAATATCTCTAATTTAACTGCATTCCGTTTGTTAAGAGCAGCTGAATTTTTAGCTGCAGCCAAGCATGAACCAGAAAAATGTCCAAGAGCCCGGCGGAGATAAAACGACGGAGCAAGCCTTGTCCGGGACGGATTAAACTTAACAGGGACAGGCGGTTCCAATCCGGAACAGGGTTGCAGAGATCGCCTCGGCACCTAGGTGGCCGGGTAGGGCTTACTAGGCAAATTGGCAAGACTAATGCCTTTACGGCACAAGTCCGGGCTCTTAGAGATGGACCGCGGTTCATGAAAGAGCGACCCATTCACATGATGAAATGGATGCAAACATCATTATACAAGCTTCACCTAACCCCAATGAGAAAAAAAAAAAAATTCCGACATGAACTTTTCTTTTTTCACCAAATTGTCTCCTAGAATTCAGATGGAATAAGGTAGAAACGGTCAACGACAATTGGCTATAGAATTTGCTAAATTGTGACTTCCATCTCTGCTAATGGCCCCCCTTGTTCCTCTCTATTCAATTAATCACATGTTTCTACCACAGAGAAGACCCAGGTCGTCGCGTGTGAACCCATTAACAAAAAGTCCTATTTTCTTGATTTCGAATTTTGTTTACCGAGTTGTTTTACGAAATTTTCTCTATTTATACTTTGGTTTTTATTTTAACACGAGATAAACTATGCAAAAACTTATGTGGGTCTTTCTAAATTATTATCTTAAAAAAATTCAAGCTCCGTTTGTTTTACGGAAAATCGACGATTCGAAATTCTTTTTCTAACTCAAATAATTGCAATTGCTTATGAAAACGAGTTAATGAAAAATATTTTTATTATGAACAATAATTAATGCCCAAACCTTTGTGTCAATGTTTTGAAAAATATTTTTTAAATTATTGATTTTTAGCGAAATTAACTTAGAGGAAAATTTCAAAAAAAGGCTCCAAGTGGTCTCATTTTTTCAACTAAGGGTCTGAAGTGGACTTTGTTTCAAATAAAGGCCTGAAGTGCCATCATTGTCTCAAAGAATGACCTGAAGTGGCTATGGTTGTTTCAAATAAGGGCCTGATCTTGCCGGCCGGCCAAATTTTCCTCCCGATCAAGGGCATTTTTGTCAAAATGTAATTTTAACTTAATTTCATTAGTTAAATTAAATTAAAAATTTTAAAAAGTAAAAGTAAAAAAAAAAAAGGAAGAAGGAGATACACAGGCGGGAGTGCAGCCCACTCTCGCTTGTGGCCGCTGCCTCAACGCCGGTGGGGGGGGCGGCGACGGCCGACGGCCCTCGCCCAGTTCTGGGGGCAGGCTGCGGACCTTGGTCGGACCAGGGCGACCGTCGCCCAGGTCCAAGGTCGGCGACGGTCGCCCTGGTTCGGTCGAGGGCTGTGGCCCGCCCCCTGAACTAGGCGAGGGCCGGTGACCCTCGCCCAGATCCGGGAGAGGGTCATGGCCCTCCCCTCTAGTCGGCGGGGTGGCCGGCCCTCGCCGAGGCGCCGGCGACCCCGACGGCTGTCGCCGCCGTGCCATCGGCATTGGGGGGGCGGCCACAGGCGAGAGGGCAGCCCCCTCCCACCTGTATCTGCTACTTTCTTTTTACATTTTTGGTTTTTAAAGTAAAAATAAAGAAAATGGCGAAAATGCCCTTAATCAATGATGAATTAGGCCCTTTTTTTGAGACTGATATGGTCAGTTTAGGCTCTTATTAGAAACAATGTCAACTTCAAGCCCTTATTTGAGACAATGAAGGCACTTCAGGCCTTTATTTGAGAAAATAAGAGGGCTTGGGCCCTTATTTGAAATTTTCCCTTCACTTAGCCAAATGTACAAATTTTTCCTAGAAAATTTTCCTTCTAAGGAAATTACAAGAAAAACCTTGTTTCACTAAAAAGAATGGGAAAACAGAAAAATTCTCGAAGAGGTTTAAGAACAGAAAGGCATTTTTGTTCCCCAAGCAAGCGCTCCGACCGAGCTGCTCATCCGAGGAGTAGACCCTCGCGCATTCGGCTGTGTGAGCTCGACAATCACTACGGTCTCAGAAACCTGCAAAAATCAGGTCCCTTGTTTTAGTTTCGTTCGTCGAAAATTCTCCAGCTCTTGTTCGTGAACAGATTTGTCCCTTCTATCTGATGCAGCTGAGCTGTTTGATGTAATTCGTGAAACAAAATACCGGTGTAGAAGTTGGTTCTCTTGTGTTGGCTATATTTGAAACCGCTGCATCCATGCTTGCGATGGTGTTTGTTAGCATTTGAAACATCGATGGTCTATAGGCGATGTCCAGTTTTGGCATTTGACTGAATGGAAGTAAATCTGATACTGAGGCGGTGGCCTCTTTAGCTGAACAAAATGCTATTAATGGTTTAGCGCAACAGAGAGTAAAATACAGTTGGAAACGCATCGAGACCTCTTCCACCAAACGGGAATAGTTGCGTGATTGAGAATTTCTTTTTCTGTTGTTGATGTTGCATTGATGGGTGCATGTAAAAAAAAACTTATATGATAGCTCAGGTTGGCGACAGTTGACGATACACTGTGGTTTTTATGTTAGAGTTTCCGGGAAACAATTTCTAAGAAAAGCTAGATAATTTGATTTCTCCTAAATTACTTGAAGCACGAATCTTTTTCTTTGCTTGAAAGAAATGGGATTTGGGTTGAAAGCAGTACAATATACTTTGGGATTTTTGCTTAGATGGAGTTATCTATGATTACTTCGAACACTGAGCATTGTCTGGAACATGTATGGGGAGTAAGTAACATTACCATTCTATTTTCTGATTGAAGATCTTCACTCCCACTGATACCTTCCTGTTTCAATCTTCGTTATGTTAGAGACCTTTGATTTGTTGAGGTCAATATGCCGCGCTGTGCGGTGACGCGGTTCAAATACATGAGCAACTACCGATCACGTGCTTGCGTAACTTTACTGTATTGATGATGGATGATCTTCATAGCATCCAATAGTCTTGAAGAGCTCAACTATCTTTCTCCACGTGGATTTGTACAATTCTTGCTCTTTTCTTGTTTTTCAAGAGAAGGTAAATTACAGGCATTGAGACAGTCTTTATCAAAAACAAGCAAAGCTATGATATGTAGGAAAAGCATAGACAGGGAACTTTTTTCATAATTTATAAACTGATCATGCTTACCACACGTGGAAAATTTTCTGCGAATTGAGATAATTACTGTCTTATTAAGATTTGTTCAATTGTTCAATCATAGTATGAGGAATAAATGTTACCTAATTCACATGAAACTCCAAACCTGAAAACCTACCCAAAACCCAACTCACAAATCAAGGCCCATACACTTAAGGTGGGTTAATCCATGCAAGATTGCAGGTCAATCCTGGAGAGATGACTTTCTTTGGAAGCTATATGCATATGAAAAGCTCACAGATCATCTTTGTTATCTAATTTGCTTAATTGATTGTGGGTGGAGAAGGTGGAAACAGAAAAAGCAAAGCCAGATATATTGTGCCATTATTACATTTCTGTTTTTCAATTATTATCTGTGTTTCTTCAGTTTTGATGATATCTAAGTTCCTGAGGATGTGCTTTCGTATTAGTTTGCTGCGTAAGCAACCGGATTGATAGTTGAGTTATCCAGTAGATTTCTACAGTTTAATGATTCATAATACAATTTTTCTGGCCACTAGATTTATCTAGCACCTAAAAAAATACAAGTTGCAGATGCTGACTTCAAATTTACGTGCACTTTATTCCCGCATTTGATATGATTAATATTCTGAATCTAAATGGATGGGTTAAAGTCTATGGCATCAGTGATTATGCCTCTTGAAATATTAGGTTGTAGAGTAGTGCTAAGTCACTACTACTTAATGATGACGGGGCCGATTGAGATGCTTTCCAGTGACATAGCTGTTACAGCCCAATTGCAGCTTCCCACATCTCTCTATATAGGTACCTGCTCCCTAAACATGTCAGTATAAAACCTGAGAAATCCTGGCACTCACAAAATTTGATTGGATTCGGTGCTGCTTTGACTACATCATAGCAATTCTTTACTTTTACAATGGTTAGTCCAAAAGCTAGTCAAGTATTTGATTTTTCATATTCAAGTTAGGTCATGATAGATTGTGACGAGATTGTGAATTGTCGTACAGAAAATCCAGAGTGCTGATCCTTTTTTGTAGTCTGTAGAACGCCTTTTGTGGATGTCTACATCTTTTGATTCCCGTGTAACATTTTTCCAGCATGATACACCTTACAACTGTATCGTGATGCATTCATGAGTCATAATTCTTATCTTTGACACTTTAACGTAAACACCCACCACTTGGAATGGAAGCAGCTAGGGGACATAATTTGTTGTATATAAGTTCGACTCTACTTTTGCATATTTCTGTAATGTCCTTGTCATCTTGGTTATGAAAGGCATGCATCTTTTGACATCAGTTGGGTGAGCTGTGGCATTGTGTCTAACATAATTTTCACCGGTGGTCACTAAACTTTGATGAATTTTGCAATTGTATCACTGAATTTCTTTGCTATTGATGCACTTTGTAAATTTTCCAACCAAATGTCCAGAAAAAAACTGACGTTGCCTGGTATGTGGCAATTTTTATTGCTTTGGCTGACAGCTGACGCATAACATTGACAGGGTGCCATGTAGACGGCATGGAAATTTTGAAAAAGAGAAAAACAAACTGCGATCCTCTGTTTCTTCTTCTCTCTTCGTTATTATTTCCATATTTAATTTGTTTCTTAAGTTAGGGCTGATGTGGTGGCTGATACACCATGTCATCTCCATCGAGACACAGAGGATGCCACAGTTACCACAGTACCATGGTCAAAGTGCATCAGTTCAATTGCAAAAAGTTAAAAGTTTAGTGCTTTGGCTTGTTGAAATTGAAGTTGAGTGACCCTAATTGCAAAACACACCAAAATCTGGGAATCACCAGTGGGAAATCTGTTCTGCTATGTATTTGGCTGATCTTGGAATCTGATGGTTTCCCTACTTACCGTAGACTTAGGTTGGCCAATCCAGACAGATTTCGAGTAGATTAACTCTAATTTGGACCAACACGTGTCAGGTTTATGAAGTCCTATTTTTTTTTTCCAAGAAAGCATTTTTTACCCCAGTTTTGTGTTCATGCTGGTGCTGGGCCCTTTTGTTCTTGTAATGCGCTTTATTCAACTCATTGGCTCCAAGTTTCTAAGGTTCTTGTTAATAATCTGAAGAGGTCACAATTGAGGGTGGATTTTTGAACCCTTGTTTTCTTCATCATAAGAACTTTGTTTTGTTGGCATACTTTAGCTTGCAAGAAAGCTCGTCCTCTCTTTCAACTTCTAACTTCCAAAAAGGAGTATGGTCTTGTGCATAGATGGAGACACTTGGGTTCTCTGTAGGAGGCAATGTGAGGGCAGCATAAGAGAACTTCTGTACCGTCTATACAAGGAATGTGATCCATAAATTATGTTGTCACTTGTTACTCTTTTCTATTGAAGGCGACATGAGCTGTGCAAATCATGATCAATTTGAAACATTTGTCGTGATTATGAACTGATGACCTAAGTTAGATGGGGCAGTTCATCTTTGTTATGTTCCAAGTAGAGCATTTGGCTTTTTAATGTGGACATATCATGTAGATTGCTGCAAATGGCTTTTAGTGGTTAGAAAAGGATACTTTGATGGAAACAAATAGATTTCCCCGAGAACTTTGCTAAATTTTGTGAAAACATCATGCATTTGAAGTATGCATTACCTAAAACAGTATACTAAATTAGTGAAGATAACCATTTCTTTCAGTGTGTGGCAATATTGGGTGCCACTTTTGCTTAAACAGGCAGAGTTCTGTATTCCTTCTCATGGGCAGTATGTTAAATACCTCTGCAATTATGCAAGATCTGGCAAATTTTCATTAAATAAGTATTCTGAAGAGCTTAATTGTGGAAATTGGATTTACATTGTAAATGAGTAATCAGATTAATTAGTCTGTGTTGATAAATTTATGATATCTTAAGTCAATGATAGCTGCAGTAGATGATGAAAAAGAGAATTGATTTTCGTGCCCATTATGGTCGGATTTTCCTTGACGATGTGACAAAGATGTTTGATTTGCTTTTCTTTTCCGCTTGGTATCATGGCTTTAGGTCAAAGCTAAGAATTATCTTCTGATAATGGATATAACAAGTCTGTTTTAGGTGTGATTTTGACGCATATGAGATAAGATGAAAAGGATGGGAATTGGAGGCTGAAAATGATCGAGCAGTAGGTTCACCGACGTCTTACTAGTTCAGAAAATTTTCTTACTGCTTGATGAAATCTATTAAATTTTCAATTTGCTTGGGATTGATGGTCTGCAGAATGTATGATCTTCAGGGGCCTGCTTTTACTTGGATTACACATTGGATATGTTCAACTCAAGACAATTTTTATTGTTTCTTGTGCCTTTCATGTTTGTACTTGTCAAATTCTCCGGAAAAATGAGCAGTGAATAAATGCTTGCGGAGTAAAAAGGAGAGATTTGAGTCCCTATCAATTGCTTAGATCATTTGGATTACACTTTTCAGTTCTGAGAAAGCTACAGTTCATCTTTCAAGTATTTTCTATTGGTAAGATTATGCATCCTGACAATGGATAACCAACTAAATTTGTGCCTTCATGGTCATCCCAACATCTCCAGTGCGTTGGACCATACCAATTTTTGTCTCTCTAGGAGGTAATTTTGGCTTCATCAGTCCAAATATGGAGCAACAGCTTATGGAAGATTAGTAAGCACGTATTTGGAAATGTCTGTATTGTCCTTCTAGAGACGTCATGAAAGTGGGTCAAGCAACCTCGCCGGTGCTTTGAGAATGTGCAAGAATTGTCATTTTTGACTTCAATATGCTCTTGTAGGGTTTCAGCTTCCAACTTATTCATACAAGCCAAGAAGGGAAACTTGGGAGACAGAATACTCATGAAATATTGTTGTTAATATACGTCTTTCCTTGTGTGTGCATGTCCGGAGCAACCATTTTCTTTGCAATCAGGAAGGTGAACTTTTTTATAGGGACATGCCAGGGTTTCCATTCCAGTGCATGTTAGGGTTTGTTGCCCTGGAGAGACATTATTACTCTGTCATATTCGGAGACCAGAGTCTGATGAAGACGCAGAGATATACTTGACATGACGATGGGAGATTCTCTGCTGGTGTAACATATCTCTCTGTCCCAGTTCATCACCAATTAAGTTATGAGATATGGTTCAAGCTAGCAATCTGGACAAAATTAACACCACTTGCCGCATAGAACGTGTAGAGTTCCTCCCGCCAATGGTGTCGTGTTCAAGCTGAGAACGAGGGATCTTCTTACGAGCTGCGATAGCAGCAGCAACAACATCTGTGTCTCACTCTAAAGTGAAAAACACACGTGTCATCTCTCAATTGTGATCCAGCTGCTTTCGCGGTTTTGTGTTTAAGATGAAGATAGTTTCTGAATCCCTAGCGATCCACGATCAAATTCTCCCTATCGAGGTGATTTCCCTTGACTTTTTCCTCGGAAAAATTTCTAAAAAAATCTTAAATCTATTGCAATTATGCTATTTCAGTCCTAATATTTTTTTTTTGCCGATTCAATCCTAATTCTTTTGCAATTGTGTCAATTCAGTTCATCCGGCGAATTTTGGCCGGTCGGCGACCTAATATTTTAATAATTTTTATGATTTTTTATTTTTATTTTTATTTTTATTTTTTTCTTCCCCTTCCCTTCAACGTCCCCTTCCCCGTTCTACCCGACGACCGGCCAAAAGACGATTGGCGAGGCCGAGCCTCACCATGGTCAGGCAAAGGCTGACCTCACCGGTCCAGATCTGGCAAGGTCAGCGAGAGCCACGCCGAGGTCCGGCGAACACGCAACCGTGCGTGATGTGAATTGGCGCGGCGGCCCTCGACACATAGACTTTTCCTTCTCCTTTCCCTTCCCCGTTCTTCCGCTTCAACTTCACCAGTTCACTAAAGAAGAAGAAGAACCGAACCAGCTGAACTAGACCGCATGCACCTCCATCGCCTCCGCCTTCGCCCCGCCCCTGCACCTCCTCACTGCAGTCGCCGCCGCTCCTCCGTTGTGGGTCTACGCGTCGAGGGCCGCCACGTCGATCCACATCACACACGGCTGTGTTTCGCCGAAACTCGGCGAGAGCCTCGCCGGTCGTCCTCTAGCCGGTCGTCGAGCTGGAGGTAGAACGGGGATAGGGAAGCTGAAGGGAAGGGGAAGAAAAAAATAAAAAATTCATAAAAATTATTAAAATATTAGGTCAACGGCCGGCCGGCCGGCTTCCATGTCAGCGCCGGCCGGCCAAAATTCGCTGGATGGACTGAATTGACACAATTGCAAAAGGTTTAGGACTGAATCGGCAAAAAAAAAAAGTTTAGGACCGAAATGACATAATTGCAATAGTTTTAGGACTTTTTTTGGTAATTTTCCCATTTTTCCTCAATTGTAGCTACTGAGTGATATCTTGGCCAACTTATATCTTGCACAAGATTGAATACAGTCTGCAGTTCTCGTCTGAAATTGTTGGAGACTACCTCGTCCGAACTTAACTTTGAAAGGATGACAAGATACCAAAAACAGGGCTCGGGACTCGATCTCCTTGGCGGAACTCATCAACATCGACGATTGTCTGAATTTATTTCGCCATGACTTCACTTTAGGGAAAATTACCAAAAAATTCATAAACCTATTGCAATTATGCCGATTCAATCATAAACCTATTGCAATTATTGCCTCGACTTTTTGCATTTATACCAATTCAATTCATTTGGCCAGCTGGCGCTGACGTGATCAATTTTTAATAATATTTTAATATTTTTTTTGAAATTTTTATTTTTATTTTATTTTATTTTCTCCCTTCTTCCTCCCAGATGGCCTTCAAACCCCGGCGACCGGCAAGGTCATGCTTCACTGGCCTCTGCCTTTGGCCAGTCACTGAGGTTGGCGGTTCGGTTGGAGGAATAAGGAAGGAAAAAAAATAAAGAAAAAGAAAAGCAAAAAAGCAAAAATAAATCAAAAATAAAAAATTTGAAAAAATACTAAAATATCATTAAAAATTGGCCACGTCAGCGCCGGCCAGCCAAATGGACTGAATTGACACAAATGCAAAAGGTTTATGACTAAAGTGACAAAAAAAAGTTCAGAACTGAATTGGCACAATTGCAATAAGTTTAGTACTTTTTTGGTAATTTTCCCCTTCACTTTAAAAAGACGGCACGTCAACACTCGATCTTCTCCAAGCGTTCGGGACTCTTTCGTGTCTCATTATCATCTATATGACTTCGGGCTTCTTAGTTCTTATGATATTTTTTGGACAGACAATTTGGCATGCACAATGTACTACTGATAATAAAAAAAGGAACAGTTATTATCGAGGTAACAAGAAACTGTTCCATAATCAAGCTCTAATTGCGGTATTAAGGAGAGAATTTCATTTGAAGGACCCATAAAGTGATGCGACTGTGATTCTGGCACGCAATTAAAGCTAAACGATGGATGATGATGGCGATCAAGAAAACGAAAGATACGTGTGGAAAAAGGCAAGAGTCGGTAAAGTAGTGCTTCCACAAGTCTGGCCCTGCGCACCCGCGGAGTGCAGTCGAGCTCACTTCATCTTGGCCATCGTATCATGTGCATCTCATGTGAGGCCTATGCCGTTCAATGGTTAAGATGAAGCGGGTTCACGTGTTGCGGGTTCATGCAAGGATTTTTTGCACTCGCGACCGCAAGATGTGTCACACAAACAATTTCCTAAACCTTCTAACGATTTGCCAATTTAGTCATCTTAGCTAATTTTAGTCAGAAATCGCTGACATGACGATTTAATCAGCGTAGGCCGTCCTACGTGGCACGGGACGGCTGGCATAGACAATTTTTGCAATTTTTATTTTATTTCTTTGGATTTTTATTTTATTTTATTTTTCTTTCCCTTTTTCCCTTGTTCCCTCCACCGGCCATTGTGCCGACATGTAGGACGGTTAATGCTGCCTAGATCACCACGTCTGAAATTTCCTTCCAAAATTAGCTAGAATGACTAAATTGATAAAATCGTCAAAAGGTTTAGAACAATATTAGCACAATTGAAAGGTTAAGGACTATATTAATAAATCGTCAAAATGTTTATGATTAAATTGGCCAAATTAAAAGGTTTATGATTGAATTGGTATAAGTGCAATTGGTTTAAGACTTTTTTGATAATTTTTCCTAAGTTCTTTCATAAATGTAATTACATCCATAACCACGTTCACTATACGGATTTAGTGTATAACCGAGGCATCGCGCACATCCTAGAGTCCCACAAACCCTAAGGCAAAAGGTAAAAGTTTACAAAGTCAATATGGGACTGATTGCAATAGTACAGCTCGTTGCTCATAAAAGTAATTATTAACACGTAAATGTCAACAATGATATCACGAAGGAAAGAAAGTGGGCGGTGGGTCTTGTAAAAGAAAGCAAATCCTGATGATAATCGATGATAACCCGTCGGCCCTTCCCCAAATAAAAGAAAAAAGGAAAGAAAAAGCAAAGGAGGACATCACACAACATGGAACAAAGCTAAAAAAACATGGGAGATGAGATTGGAAATGATGAGGTTTTGGCAATAATCATAGCGAGTGGGAAACAGTGAAGAATTAAAAAAGGAGTGGAAGAATATTGAGGAGTATCTTTTTTATTTATTTATGGTTTTTATGGGGGCATGCAAGAGAAGGGTTTTCGATTCCTATGCAAGAAGCGTGCCTGTTCTTGCTGATGTGCTTTGCCAATGGATGGTGTCGTGTAGGAAATAGGTAGGCAAGTCCTTTCCCTTTGTCCAAACCACGTATATAAAGGATCGTGGTAGGTAGATGGATAATAAGTGTTGATTAGTGAAGATTTTATGTTAGGAAATATTGTTCAAAAAATTGGCGGCCAATTCAGTTTTAAACCTTTCAATTGTGTCAGTTTAGCTCAACCTTTTGACGATTTGTCAATTTAGTCCGAAAGGTTTTTTGACAAAAATTACAAAAAAAAATAAAAAATAAACCTATTGTAATTGTGCCAATTCAATCCATCCGGCAAATTTTGGCCGGCTGGCGCTGACGTGGACGCCGGTTGTAGGACCTCCAGCCGATTGTCGAACCAGTCCATCCGGCGAATTTTTCTTTTCAATTTTTTTATTTTTTATTTTATTTTTCATCTTTTTCTTTCCATTCCCTCTTCTTCCTCCAGTCGATCGTCAAAACCTCGACGATCGGCAAGAGGGACGGCCAGCCTCGCCAGCCCAAATTTGGCGAGGTCAAGGATGGCTGAGCCTTGCCTAGCGACGGTGAGGTCGAGCCTCGCCCTACGAGCCTTGCCGGTGGTGGAGGTTCGGCTACCGGCTGGAGGAAGAAGATGGAAGGGGAAGAAAAAAAAAGGAAAATAAAAATAAAAGAATTTTAAAAATATTAAAATATTATGTCACTAGCCGGCCAAAAGCCGCTGGATAGACTGAATTAGCACAATTGCAAAAGGTTTAGGATTGAATAAAAAAAAAAGAAGTTTAGGACTGAATTGGCACAATTGCAATAGGTTTAGGACTTTTTTGATAATTTTTCCGATTTGCCAATTTATTCATTTTTTACGATTTGCCAAAACATTTTGACAATTTACCAATTTAGTTATGAACGTTTTGACGATTTACCGATTTAGTTTTTTTGGCCAATTTTGATCAGAAACCATTGATGTGGCTGTTTTGTCAGTGCTAATCGACTTACGTGGCACGACTGAAGTTGATGTGAATAAATTTTTGCATTTTTTATTATTTTTTCTTTGTTTTTTTCCTTCTGCCTCTGCTAGTTGCTAAGGGCGCGAATGATAACCATTCTGTTTCTGGGAGCTATTTTTCGCCAGAAATATATTTTTCTATTTCTATTCCCTGGACGAGTTTCTGAGTAGAGAAACGCATTTGATAACGATACAAAATTTCTATTCCCAGAGTAGAAATTCGTTCGTTAACAACATGAAATTTCTACGGTTACCGGCCACTAGGCCTCGGTCGGCGATCAACGATAGTCTGCGACCAACCATAGGCAAGGACTGGTGAGGCTCCACCTTGTAGGATCTGGCGACTTCGGCCTTACCAGCCTCGCCGGCAATTGGCGGAGGAAGAAGGGGAAAAAACAAATAAATCAAAGGATAGAAAAAGAAAATTAAAATATTTCAAAAAATATTTTAAAAAAATGTAAAAAGTTGCCTATGTCAACGCCAGCTGTGCCACATCGGATGGCCCACCTGGCATCTACGTTAGCGATTTCAAGCCAAAGTTGGCCGAAAGAACTAAATTGGCACATTTTCAAAATTCATAGTATCGCGCACGTTTCGACGTATTCCACTATTTTTGGGCAAAAAAAGAGCAAAAAAACACACACATACGTTCCATTCTAGGAATTAATGAAATCCCGTGCACGTTGGCCTATATAGAGGCATCATTCGACTTCCCTCCATTAATCGCTTGCGCATGTAATCAAGATGGATACCCTAGAAAATGCCAAGCTTGCATGAGAGGCGATTCTTGGGGTGCGTTTGTTTCACGAAAAATGAACCATTTTGATAATATTTTCTTAAAAATGATTGCTTATATTACTTACAAAAATGAACGAACAAAAAATATTTCCATCGTTTATGAAAATGTTTAGACATAAGTTGTTGTCGATAATAAAAACGTTTTTCGCCGACTAACTACTTCAAGTGATACAAGCTATCATTTTTAGGAAAATATTTCCCAAATTATTCATTTTCCGGACCGTTTGTTTCGCGGAAAATGAATGATTTTAGAAAATATTTTCCAAAACATGATCGCTCGAATCACTTGCAAAAACGTATGAACAAAAAATATTTTCATCATTCACGAAATGGTTTAGACATAAATTGTTACCGATAATAAAAATACTATTCATCGGCTGACAATTTCGAGCGATACAAGCTCCAAAAATTTCAAAAGTATTCATTTTCCGCGAAACAAGAGAGTCTCTGATTTCTCTCCCAGTTTTCTTAGGGCCGCCGAGGCTAGCAATCGTTAGCACCAATTGCCAAGTCCATTGCACGGGAATGGCTCATACAGAACCACATAAGGCAATTCACCATCTATAGAATAAACCTAGCTTAGGTCATCTTCAATGACTTTGACTTCAGATTTATGGTTTTTCCCATTCTTGCTGGGACACAATTTTAGCAGCTTTTGATCCTACCACTGATCTGCTCCAATTTTTTTTTTTTTTTATATGTTTTCAATTTGCACGCCTCCAAATTTAGTGGGGCGCATATGTCGATCGTCGTCCAATACTAATTGTTAATGATTCATCGTGATGATAATATTGCATAATGTTTCCATCACACGTGAAGTTTCGTTCACAGATCTATCAATCATCAGCTATCTCCGCTCCGGGCACAAAAGGCCAAAGGGTCCAAAGCTTTTTGAGGGGTTGCTTCGTTTGTAATCCTGGTTGATTGCTGTTCATTGCGTAATCAGATACCGCTCGATATTCTTTCTTCTTTTTCACTGTGAACAGCACAGCTCAAGCAAACTCACGTTCGATCTGGTAAAGAAAAACGAAAGAGATGATTATCAGTGACTCACTAGTCTGACAAGTAGACTGGAACGGCAGAAAAACATTCGGGGAGGAAAGAGATTGAATAAACTGAGGGAAAGAGAACTCGCCTGGGTGAGCGCGAGGGCCGACGAGAGCCACCCTCTGGCTTGGGCGAGGGCGAGGGCGGGGGCTGGCCTCGTTGAGCTTCGCATGGGCAAGGGTCAACCTCGCCAGATTTGGCAAGGGGGGCCTTGTCGACGCTCACCCTCGCTGGACATTGCTGGTGGCCAACGGCCGGCAATGCAAAAAGAAAAGGGAAAAACAAAGAAAGAAAAATTGTAAAAAGTTATTCACGTCAGCGTCGGCCATACCACGTAGGACGGCTGGCATTCACATCACTTATTTCATGCAAAAATTGGCCGAATGGACTACATTGGCATATCGTCGAAATGTATGATTCAATTGGCTAAATTAAAAGGTTTATGATTGAATTGACACAAGTACAATAGGTTGAGAACTTTTTTGATAATATCCTTCTAAGTTATGTATGCCGACACTTTCTAATGAAGATCCAGCATTTACATTAGACACTTCCTAAAATAATTTCGCTATCGACCAAAAAAAATATTGCTATAATATACACGATTATAGAATTAAACATCGGTGTTACATTGCCGCTTTAAATGGATCAATGTCATCCGCGACAATTAAAACTATCAAAGATTACTCTTGTCTATATCTGCGTATAATATAGAATTCCAAATTTTTTTTTTTTGATGACCCGGAAACCTCCCTTTCGCCCAATAGGCTAATCGGTACTAAACCCGGGGGAAGACTAGCCCAGCAACCCACCGCCAGGGCCCTCCACTTAAATATTCCAATTTATCTATACAAAGGTGAGTAAACTGGCACGATTAAGATAATTTTCAAATCATTGGAAGCGGAAACGTAAGTTGCATTTACAAAAATAGCAACATTATTAGAATAAAAGGAATTTGATATAGTCGCAAAAATAATAGTCAAAAATCGTTGATACATTCTTTGAATCTCGAGAATGGAATGAATTCTGGGAAAAGCCTACAAGGAATGATTGTTGGGGGCTCTTTAAACTATAAGAAGGAAGAGGAACATATACTATTTCATTAATCATGTGACTGCCTCTCTCTCTCTCTCTCTCTCTCTCTCTCTCTCAAAACAACTTCTTCTCCACAAGCGTCCAAACAAAGAGAATTTGATGGAAAGGGAGATTTGCTCTTTGTTAGATTCATTCTCATTGTTTCTTCCTTCCGTAAATTAAACCACTTCCGTCCCGCCATGAACAAGCCAGTAAGGTCCTTTGGCGAATCAACACCTATCCCTCTCGTCGCCGCAAGGGGCAGGTCGGGTTTCGGGTTCCTGCGACGCGATCATGGTTCTAGCTCAAGATCGGCTTCCCGGCAAACGGCGTCGTGATCCGGTTGCTCCTGCATGTGCTGCGTCTGATCTAGCAGTTGATCTTGATCTTGGTCAGATGGCTGAAGATGAATCAAGAACTAACAGTATCAATGAGGAGGCCTCGTCAAGCTCAAAGGATGTTGGAGATCAGGAAGAGAAGGATGAGGCGTGGCTACAACTAAGCATTTGTAGCCATACTAGAGCGAACAACGGCGGCGAAAAGTGTGATCGGATTGAGCCAACGGGTCAAGGAATTAGCCGCGGAGTATCGGTCGAGCTTGATCTATTACCGAGCGGATGTTCCTGGCACCCGACACCGCCCCCAACCCCAATCTTCGATGTGCCTAATCTTAGAGCTTCTAGGCCAATTACCAATTTTGCTAGCGGTAGAAGTACTAATCATAGCTCATCATACCTCTTTCAACACCCTACAGGTAGTTCGACTTTTCCCACTCATGGTTTCGATTGGCCCAATTTCTTGTTGTCGTCGTCGCTGCAGTGTTCGTCATCTTCTTCTCTAATGCCGCCACGGTCGAACCTTCCCCCTCCCTTTCAACTTCAACTACAAGTAGATGGAGCACCGAGCGTGGATTTTAGGGTCATCGACGCTCCGAAGAGACCTTACCCTGGAGTTTGGTTCGTGTTACGAGCATCGCAGAATCAGTGAGTGATAAAGAGGCAACGCATGAACAAAGATCATTAGTCCCCACTCGTTTCTCTTCGCCATCATTATTGTCTAAAGCCACTTTACATTAGACTTTATTCATGCTCTTTCTAATGTTTTTGCTTCTTTTTGTTTCTTGAATGCAGAGATAAAGAACCATTCTTGCCCCAAATACCCAAGATTTACCTCAGAGTCAGGTAATGCATAAATATAAGCTTCTATTTGGCTTTTTATGCTTTCAGTGGCTGTCTTCATTGTGATATAGAATTTTTTTAGGTTTTATGAGATCTTTTATTTGTCATAACCTTCAGGGATGGAAGGATGACGGTCCTACTTTTAATGAAGTACTTGGTTAAGAAGTTGAGACTGGATAGCGAATCAGAGGTACGTACAACAACCGTTGTGTTTTGCATTTAGCCCGCGTTTTAACGAGGATAGAGAGAGTAGCTAGCTAATTAAGTTGGCTAATTTCCTCTCAGTATGATAGAATAATATTAAGCGGCTCCATAAGTGAACAACCTATTTCGTCGATGATTGGTTATGTTCACGCATGGACATGGTTGGCATTTGGAAGCATGATAGAAACAGCAGACCTGGATGTTGTTTTCTAGTCTGGCTTATTCCTTGTGAAATCATCATATTTAGGTAGATAGTACATGCCAGCTGCAGTTGTCTGTCTCTTTAGATGGAGCTTGCCTTCAGTTCAGTTTATGTTCCATCTTTTCCTTAGGGAGATGAGACAAGATCATTGTCTTATCAGGTAAGAGATTGTCCTAATTTGATCAGTTTCGTTTTCCATTGTCATAGGTCTTTCTAAGTAAAAAAGATTGCAGCGAAGTACCTGAGGAGAGACGTTAGATCATAATGCATACCTCCTACCTACCACCTCTCTCATGACTCGAAAAGAAAAAAAAAAATTACACACAAGAAAACGGAAATGAATCAAGGAAAAAGGAAGAAATTGGTTCTGCCATTTAAAGCAATAATTAAAACCCTCACATTGTTTAGTACTAAAAGCAGAAATAACACCATATACTATCGATATAATCAGAAAGAACGTAAAAAGAACATGTCAGAAACGATCAAGCTCGAGACAAGTTTATATGTCTTTGACAGAAAATGCCCATGTTGCTAAGTCTTTCTCCCCCAACAGTTTCTAGAATGTTTTTCAGAGAAATAATCAGTTTATGAAGCTTAAATACTGGTTTCTAATACTGATGAAATCAGTATTTGAGCTTAAATACGAATTCTCACAAGCTAACAGTACACAGAAACACCCAGTAGAGATGATATCCTCTTAGTATAGTAGAATGGAAAGCAGCATTTAAGAGGTCCACTTAGTTAATGAGAAGAACTAAGCTTAATCGTATTCAAAAGATAGAATGGAGACATCAGCTACATTACATGCTGCATTCACTCTAGATTTAGAAACCTCGAGTCGATGCACAAAAGAACAACCGAACTTTGTAGGAGTGCGTGTGCTGCATGTTCGCCATGACATGGCCAAAAAAAAAAAAACCAGTAAATGTTTCTTCAGGGATCACAAGGGCACTGTTCTAGGGTTTTGACGCTTCCAACTAACATGACTCGAAATGATCAGTACTGAACATACTTGTTCATCTACGAGGATTTCATGAAGAGATTTTAGCTCAATCGCCAAGCAATAAAAAGGCGTGGATCATGAACTTAACGGAGGTAAGGCAATAATCAAGCCTCCTTAATAAATATTAGATCCAAGAATTCACAAAAACTATATAAAATCAGTTGAACAACCCCTGTCCTCAATACTACAGATATCCTTAGCTTCGCGGTGCTTGTTTCTTCTGTGACAAGAAGACGACTTATTTTAGCTCGTTGATATGAACTATATCCGGTTCTCGTTAGTTCAATAAAAGCTCGCGTACGTCAATGCCGTAATGCCGCCTTTTTTTTTCTTCTTCTTTCTCTCTTATGCTTTCATTCCGTGAAGTTAGGACATTACGCCATAAACAACTCCAAATGCATTTCACCAACCATTGTCTAAGCCAAACAGCTGTATTAAACTGCCAAAACCTACTACACGTCGTACTTTATTGATTGATTATTCATGCGAAAGTAGTGTTGGAGTATATTGCAATTAAAGTTCTCTTTGCTTTTTGATTCCTTATAAAGTTTTCATGTTCTTTATTGAATTGGGTCAACTATGAACTGGCTTTGGTTTGGCAATTTCTTCTGCATTTAGAATTGCCGAACTGATTTCCCCTTATAATTTATAAATAAAGTCATGCGTTGCATGTCACTCACGTACTCTATCTAGAGACTATGCTATGTATCGATTCTTAAGCTTCCACTCATTTCCTGAATGGTTTAGTGTTTGATTCAAATATATACATCAATACCATTTCAAATCATAAAATTTCTCACTTAAAACAACTTTAAGTGCCACACCCATCAGCTTGTAGGTGAAATCTTATTAGATGTACGTGGACAGAGCGATAAGTGTGTATCCATTATTATAACTATTTAGCCGAAAGATTCAGGTACCTCTTGTTATTAAAAATATATATATAGAGCTTTCCACTTTTACTTCATCTAGCCCCTAGATTGAATTTCCATATATCCGTCTGCAAAATTAAAAAAGAGTTCATTAATGATGATGTTTTTACTTCATGTAGCCCCTAGATTGAATTTCCGTACGTCCGTCTACATATTTAAAAAGAGTTCATTAATGACTTGAAAGACCTGAATCATGTTATAGTTTTCAGACTGGCATACATAAACACACCTTAAACTTATCTCCTTGTCTTAGAGAAAGGTTATGCTTCTTCCTGGAAAGGTGGCGGGAACTTACGGGTCCATAAAAATAACTCAAGTGAGCTCTACCTAGAACAAGCAAAAAATTCCACCCCAGTGCCTTAGTCGCAATAGCCCTAGTCTTTCGTCACTTCCCCACCAGTCGCCACCACTCATAGCCCCACCAAACCGCGCTCAAACCACGCCGCCATCGCGCCACCACCTCCACTGCCTACACTGTGATTCATAGACTCGTAAATGCTCTGCACTTGTCCAGCAGTAGCGTGGCGTAAACTTGTCCCAACGTATATGTGCTGTCTCTATCCTTGGAGCTATCTCTGTAAACCCTGCAAGTGTTCATTTTTTCCTAACTCTGCCCTAAGTCTTTGTTTCCCACTCCTCTCGTCATGCCATTCGCCTCCCAATTATTTACGTCGAAGAAAAGCAATTCGTGGGGAACGATTCGCAAAACAGAAAAATCATTCGACTCCCAAGTTGCTGAGAGGGACATCTGAGGAAAAGCATGTACAAATACAAGACACATTCCATCGTTGAACCATTGACTTTGATACCCTATACTTATTTTAACACGTAGTAGGTAGGTGAAATAGGCTCGAAGATTAGACGATCTATCAACGATTCCTATGAAGTAGCACCTTTCCAGCTTCTTAAGGATTACATTATACTCCAAGAGAATATATAAAAATTTATGGTGGGGTGGGTAGTTCATGGAGGAACATATCTGACCCTCCAAGCTAGGGTTTTGATAGCAACGTGAAGGAAGACGTGCATGGAACGAGGCTGACATGTAGTACTAGAATGGTGATGATTTTATTGTTCTTTTTTCTGGGATAAGCTTGGAATATGAGGACTTTTGGGTAGCTACCTAATATATAGCGCGTATTTCTTATCTTGTGTTTCTGAATCATTCAAATTACTCTTTTTTTTTTAAGTTGTTAATGTAACGTGCTTGTTCGTATTATTTGCTCGTGGAGATGAGGGAATACATTGATTCTAATGCAATACAAGTCTAAGGGGTTGTGATTACATACCTTACGAGCTAGACAATTGGTGGGCCTACTGAAAAGATTCATCTAACATGTTGCTTGAATGTGCATACTAGAACTATCGTGTTTGTGTCCATATCTTAATTCTACTCGCGGAGCTCATTTTGTTTTTGAAACTTGTTAAGTTCACCCCGCTTGTGTAAAAACAAAAAGAAAAAGATATTTTCCATATATTAAGTGTGATGAGCTTCCCCTTATCACCAATCCAATGGTGAGCGTATAATTTATTTCTTACGTCGTCAGAGGACCTGATAAAAGTTTTTTTTTTTTTTTTTAAGATTATGGTAGCTGCCTCTATGATAATATGCACGTGTTATATTAGTCTGTGTACGATTAACCCTAGTCTGTTTTGTGTGATGAAAATCAGCAGATTGAGATAACATGTAGAGGCCAAAAGCTACTGCCTTTCTTGACGTTGCAGCAAGTAAGAGATAACATCTGGAGTCCAAGTGATGTGGTGACTTTGCTTCCTGAGTCCGCAACGACGTCGGATCACATCATGGTGCTTCACTACGGTAGGGTCGCCTGAAAAATTGTAACATAATACTCACAAGCCACGACTTTCTATTTATTCTCAAGCGATGCGTCTAATTTATTATTCAAACCCTATTTTTTATTTTTTTTCCCAGAGGTTTATTTAGTTTCCTGATCATACATATACTTTCTTCTGTGATACTATTGGTATTTGCTTTTCATTTTCAGGTTATGTGTAAAGGAATTAGCTAGTTATTTCTATATGCTTTTTGAATGTATTTTTTGCGTTTTTTCCCCTCATCAATTTCAACTAGATCTGCTTGGTTAAAGAACGGATGTCATTCACTAGAACACTGGGAAAGAATTATCTGCTTTCCATTGTGAGAGTTCAAAAGATGAATCAACAGAAGTTTAAAGAAGAAGACTAGAATTTGGTCCGATGCTTGGAAAAACTTGGGCAGAATTCTATTATTTCATATATGAAAGTACGCCAACAAGCACGTGGCCCTGCTGGTAAAGGGATTGGGAGGATGGGGCCGGAGAATACCAGGTTCGGGGTTCGATCCCTGCAAACACCGCATAATACGTGTATATAGAAGAGAGGAGTGAGGGAAATAAAAAATGAAAGTACGTATTTTTTTCATTTTTTCATCTAGATATATTGGTGGACCAACACGTTTATGAAATTACCAATTTTTTCATTGTTTGCAAATTAGCAATTTGCACTAACTTAGCATAACTTGCTAAATAAACTAACTCTTCTGTGTATCTACAAACCTAATTTAAAGTGACTTCCCAACTTTTGTCAGATTAAACTATCGGATCTCATCATTTGAATTACTTACCCACGTTTAATTCCTCTTCTTATATTTTATCACTTCTCCATTGAGTTATCAACCTTTGTTTACCTTGGTTATCAATTTAATAACTCTTTCTAGAGATTACAAACCTATATTAACATGACTCATCAATTTTTCTTCCATTAAACTAGCACGTATTATTGGGTGATCAACTCTCATTTGAGTTACTTACCAACGTTTAGTTATTTTTTAATTTGTCAAATTTTCTTAGCTTTTTTGCAAGCATTTTTTTTGCATTACATTTTTCTATTAACACTTTGATTAAGTTATCAGCTAGTGGTGGGTTATAAAACTCTCTTAGTATAAGCTAACTTGATTAAAGCATATATACTGTCCATGATATGTGTCAAGCTATTTGGTAAATCATTAATCAAGCATAATGACAACCATGCATATGAGATTTGGCACATGGGAATTATCTTTCACGAATCCCTTGCCATTATTACTTTATTTGTCGATTCTTTGATAAGCTTAACTGTTGAGTTGCACAGCGTATCTCGATACCACTTGTTGAGTGAGACTTATAATGCAATTTTTCAAAATAGAAAAATTCCTTCACTATTTATAAACTACTTATTACAAGGACACACTTATTCTACACTCAAGCTCTCTCATGAGTTCCTCACACCACTCCCACACACACCTCACTTTTTTCACCAATGGAGACTCACTCTCGTTCACTCTTTCTTTTTTCTCTCTCTTCTCTACAACTCTGCACACACTTTTTGGTCAGGGCTGGGCTATTTATAGCCTTCACCATCAACATTCTCCAAGAAGATCTTCTAGGTGGACTCCTCTGGACATTGCATGCTGACCATTTCGTTGACCACAGTTTTTACACGAAATTTACCAAAAAAAGTCTTAAACTTATTGCAATTATGCCAATTCAATCTTAAATCTTTGGCTTTGACCAAAAAAAAAAATCTTAAATCTTTTGTATTTATGCCAATTCAGTCCATCCGGCCAACTTTGGCTGGCCGGAGCTAAACGTGGACGCCGGTCTACGCTGACGTGACAAGTTTTTTAGAATATTTTAACATTTTGTCAAATTATTTATTTATTTATTTTATTTTTCTTTCTTTTTTCTTCTCCTTCTTCCTCCAGCCGGTTGCCGGATCGACAACTGGCCAGAGGCGAGGGCCGGCCTAGGCGACCTCGCCGGCCACTGCCGTGGCTCGACCTCAGCGTTGCTGGACGAGGTCGGGCACACCCAGATTTGGCCAAGCTAAGCCTCGCCCAGCCATGGCAACGTTGAGGTCGAGCCTCTCTGTTGTTGGGCGAGGCCGACCTCGCCCTTGGCGGATCGGCTACTGGTTAGAGGAAGAAAAAGAAAGAAAAAAAAAAGGAATAAAATAAAATAAATAACTTGAAAATTATTTAAATATTATTAAAGAATTGCCACATCAGCACCAACCAAAAAAAGTTGGCCGGATGGACTGAATTGGCACAAATACAAAAAATTTAGGATTGAATTGGCAAAAAAAAGAAAAAGTTTAGGACTGAATTGGCACAATTGCAATAGGTTTATGACCTTTTTGATAATTTTCCCCAGTTTTTACCTACCACTTACTAAGCTAGAACCGCATACTTTACCTACGCACTATAGGTCTAGAAACTTGTGGGCTCCAAACTTTTCTAGATAAATTGATCACAACTTCAACGCTCCCCCTTATCAATTTTCACGATTCTCCTAGCATGGTTCGCTCGCTTCCAGCGCTAGTTGCTATACTGCAAGATAAGCACCTGATTTGACACTATTTGCTCTAACTTCAGCTGGCTCTATAGTTGCGACGTTCAACCGGGTTTTATGAAGCTCAGATTTTAGCAATGCCTCTTTTTACTTTATCTTAGTCTCCATTCTCTATGGTCATGTTTCTCATTCGTGATTTTCATTTCGTGCTTAAGTTGATTTAACTCCATCTGCAACATTTTGATGTCCACAGCTTGGTCCTTACAGTTCTCTTCCATCTTCACCTTCTCAACTCTCAGCTTCTTCATCATCTCATGCATCCCTTACAGTTCCTTCTCACAATTGCTTGTTGTTGTCGTTACTTGGTTCGTCGAATTCTTCCTTGACTTGCTCTTCTTTGAGGACGTGACAGGATCTATTGAATGATCTGACTTAACTATACAGGTGATGGCGAGCTCTTCTCATTCGTTCACTGCAACAGGCGCTTGGAAGTCTCATTCTTCTGCGCTTCTAATCTCCTTGTTGATAAAGGTTGCAGCATTTCCTTCTTCCCGCCTAAACCAACAAACTTCAGCAATGTGTCCTACCTTGCCGCAAATGTAGGACCGTCTATTACACCATCCATTACACTCATCTTCATTGTCATCCTTGTCGCGATTTCGACAAGCTCCCCCTAATTGAGCGCTTCTCCATTCTTGTCGCCCTTCCAACTTCCACAACTTTTCTTCTGTTCGCCATCTTCAGTGCCAACACCATTTCTCTGTGGGCTATTTATAGCCTTCATCACCAGCATTCTCCAAGAAAATCTTCTATGTGGACTCCTCTAAACATTGCATGCTAGCCATTTTATTGACCACAGTTTTTATCTATCACCTACAAAGCTAGAACCACATACTTTATCCACTCACTATATGTCTAGAAAGTTGTGAACTCTAGACTTTTCTGGAAAAGTTGATCACAACTTCAGCATTTACTTCATTGTATACCTCAATTCCTTATGTCATGAGATTTAGGGTGCGTTTGGTTCCGTTTTCCCAAAGGCTTTCAGCCCCCAAATCCCTTTGGGAGAATGCTGAAGTGTTTGGTTCAACTTTAGGACAGCATTGGGCCTTCAGCATTTGACCAAATGCTAAAAGATTTTTTTTCCTTCCAAAACTACCCTCATCATTTCCCTAATTTTCATTTTTTTACCCCTTTAGTTACTATTCATCTTCTTCACATTTGAGGAGGGTAGATCTGGTCGGCGAAGGGCCGACGAAGGGACGGCAACGGGCCGGCCGCCCAGGCAAGGGCCGCTTGGGTCGCGCTACCTCAGGCGACGTGACCCAAGCACCGTTGCCTGGGTCATGCGAACCCAAGCGTCGCCTGAGGTTGCCTGACCTCAGGCAGCCCTCGCCTGGGTCGCGCGACCCTCGGCGAGGGCGGCCCGAGGTCGGGCGACCTCAGACGATGGTCGTCGGCGCCAGATTTGGCTTGTCGGTCCAGCGAAGGGTTTGAGTGTTTTAATAAAAAAGTAAAAAATTACATTCAAAACCCATTTGCAAAGTTGTTTTTACCAAACACCATTTAACCCAAAGCTCATTTCCAAATGAGTTTTTACCAAACGCAATTAGCATTTTCCCAAACCCCTTTAGGTTAAAGGCATTTGCATTTTCCAAAGCCCATTTGAAATGCTGAACAAAACCCACCCTTAGCATATCTCCCAAGATGCATTTATTTGTAGACAAATTCTAAGAAAAAGATATAGCTCTATTCTTTACATGGTATGGGAACGTTGTTAAGCTTTCATAAGGTTCGATAACCTTCGCAATCCATCAGTTACGGCAACCCTTGCCACGACTGCAACTATTCCTAATTTTGTTACTAAAAGTGGGGATAAGACTTTTTCTTTTGCCACTCAGACAATCCAAGGATAGTCTCAGTCTCCAGCCTCTTAGCTGAGAAAAGTTATGTAACCCGGTGGTGGCAAATTGTCCAAAAAGTTAAATTTATTGCACTTTTGCCAATTCAATTTTAAACCTTTTAATTATGCCAATTGAGTACTAAACATTTTCATGTTTTGTCAATTGAGCCCATCTGGTCAACTTTGGCCGGAAATTACTAACATGGATGTGAGACATCCTACGTGACTCAGCCGACGCTGACGTGGACAATCTTTAGAAATATTTTTTTCGAAACATTTATTTCTTTTTTATTTTATGTTTCTTTTTCTTTCGTTCTTTCTTTCTTTCTTTTTCCTTTTTCCTCCGCTAGTAGACAGGCTTCTGCCATGGCTGGCGACCGGCCATAAGCTATGACCTGGCGAGGTTGAGCCTCGCTAAAGCCAGGCTAGCTTCGAGCGAGAATCGGCCTCTCCAGCCTTTGGCGAGGCCGACCCTTGCTGGCCTGTGCAAGGGAGACTCTCGCTAATCGTTACCTTTGCCGATTGTTGACCATGGCCGAGGCCCAACGACCGGCAAAGGAAGAAGGGAAAAAAAGGAAAAGAAAAAAATTCAAAAAATTAAAATATTATTAAAGATATCTACGTCAGCGTCGGCCGAACCATGTAGGATGCTTAGCATCCACGTTAGCGATTTTCTGGCCAAAATTGGCAGAATGGACTGAATTGAAAAAAAAAAACGTGAAATTTTTTAGAATTCAATTGGTACAATTAAAAGGTTTATGGCTGAATTGACAAAAGTGCCTTTTTAGACAATTTTCCCACCTGGTATCACCCCATGATCATGTCTCTGTTGGCCAAGAATGAACTTGGCTCATCGATGGAGCTATTTCTAGCCAGCATCTAATGTAATGATAGTCTTTTTCCTATTTGACAGAGAGTGAATCACTCAATTCCCTCTACTCAAGTATCTCGAGCTTGTAGATATCCCGTTTAGGTTTATTCACCTTTTACTCAGGTACCTCCAGCTTGTCTACTTATACGCTCAATGCCTTGTGCACCATTGATAGAGCAGTGCACTCCTCGTCTTTAGATGATCTTGTTAGAACACCATCTACATAACGGCTTACACATTTCTCATCTTGTTCCACTTAACCAATACACACATTAGTCACCTTTAATTATTTTGTCATCTTCAAAACATCATAGAAGATTTTCCCAACAATACATTAAGCAAATGTGAGTTGAATACTGCATTGTAAATGGGAACTCTTCAATTGGCAAGGTGTAAATAAGAATTCGACGTCCATGTCTAGCCGACCATTTAGCATTTCCGACACAAATCCTCCTCAAATATCATCTGGTCAGTCAATTGCAATCATTGATAGGAAAAACATTACTTTTCCAGAGATATTAACATCGAAAAACCAAGCGTAAACGTGATGTAAATCTTCTACTACTTGCAATATGATCATTGAACTTTGGATTCTAATCATGCAGTGTATTCCATAATCTTTGCCACGTGACTACTATGTTAGCGCTTCATGGGCAGAGATTAGTCGAGTACCAGTCAAAGATTTGAAGTCCATCAGTTTACAAGAAAAGTAGAGTATATCAAGTAATTTAAATTAAAGTTCAATGACCCGATCAAAAACACAATGCGAAACTTACGTTCTTGAGATACAAGAGAGTTCTTGGAATACAGAGACTGATTTATGAGGTTGATTCACAGAGTCTAACGCATTGTTCATAAGCTCTGATCCTCGTCTCTTTTTCGATCTTACCGTCCACTCGTCCCTTCTTCCTCCGGCAAAAGCTTCTTTTCCCGTTCGCCATACGGAAGTCCTAAAGTTGCAGAAGAAGAAACGCTCACGAGTCAGGACGGTCACGCCGTTGAATATCACCACGAAAAAGCTTCTCGTTCAAAACCCTAATCCGGAAATCACTCCTTTCCGCTAAAACGAAATCAAGGGCACTCAATCGCAAGACAACAAAAACCCGCAACAGAAACAATGAATGCACCCTTCCGTAGGCGTCATATCGGTCTCTGCCTTCCCTTTATCTCATTTACTTCCCTAATCTTCCCGCCGAGCAAATATGTGGTCCTTACTTGGAGGTTCAGTCATAATCATCAATTACAAATTAAACAGATAATAGGACCTGCAAAAATATGGAAATACTTTGTATAAACTGATTTCAGGGGTAATGTGTCAAACATATAATCACGAGCTATATGTGAACTTGTCTCTCTTTTTTAGCGGGATCCAGTGTGGATTTTACAAGTTCTTGAAGGCTCTATTAAAATGAGTACTCACTCCTCAAATACATAGTTGATAACGTATTAAGGGAAATTATTGTATGATCCTAATCCATACGAAGCGCAATTCATGTGAACTGTCTGATCGCGTAGGCCTCACCTAGAGTCGGCCCAATCTAATAGCTTCACCGACATTATTTTGGAACCAGAATGGTCTAGCTAGAAAAAGGCACTTACATTCATACAGTCTCTTCCTACCTAGCGATTTAAGCTCGTGGTTAATTAACCTATTCGGAAATCTGTGAATTTGTGATTTAATGCAACTTCTCAAAACATTTCGTCACTTATGGCGTCCTTCTTTCGTCTATTCTAATACGACAGGTTAGGTCAGTGTGAGATATATATTAAGACCGGCCTACTAACTCTTGATTAATCGAGTAACACGCGACAAATTTTGGTTAAGTGCTTAAACGCTAAAATACTTAATCGTTGCATCACATTACTTAGTATAAATCAATTTATCGAACGAGTATTAGTATTCTCCGTTTGTTGCAACAACCCGATATCGAGACAACAGGTTTCCGCATCCTTTTTTGCCCGTTGTCACTCGCTCGAGACCACCTGCTGCCACAACGAGACACCGAGGTTTCCGTTCTCTCTTTTTTCTTTTTCTTTTTTCCTCTTTTTTACGAACTTCGCGAGTATATGTACGAAGCAAGAGTCCTCACGGTTTCTCTGGTCTTGCGAAAATGGTACGAACCGCAACGACTCGTCTAAATAGCGTTCAGTTCCTCTTGAACAGCGTGAGCGACCGAGAGCTCGACTACCAGTCCAAGGCCGAGAGGAGGTGCCGTCGGAGGATCCTTAGGTACTCGAGTGCCATCCAGAGCGTGATGGCTCACCGCACTGCCCCGCCGAGGCCGGGCCGCCCAGCCATTCATCCCCCGCCGCCTCCGCCTCCCCGAGTAAGCTTCGACATGCCCTTTTTTCTCTTCGAAAAGAAGAATCTTTCTGCCACCTTGAGGGCGTTCATGTCATGGTTACTCTTTCTTATTGAGAAAAAAAATGGCTTTTAGCGTTTCTTCCTCTGCCTAAGCAAAGAGAGAGTTTTCTAGTGTTAGATCTCAAAATGGTTTTTCTTCACAACACCTTTAAGGTTTTCTGGGGTCCGATCATGTTGTCTAGCAGACCCATCAAGTTGATCTCTCTCTCTCTCTCTCTCTCTCTCTCTCTCTCTCTCTCTCTCTCTCTCTCTCTCTCTCGTTCGTGATCTCGAAAGCGAAGAAGAAGAAGATGGAGATCGTAGGATTTGATAGATTCTTCAGTCTGCTAAAGTCTTGTGCACGATGAAGTGAAGAGAAGTTCATAAAATTCTGCAAGTAAAATGGCGATACTCTCTACTTTTTAGATGTTGACGGTGATGCTTTTTGAATAACGGTATTAAAATTTCTTGACTCTATTGTCTAGCTATTCACCTGCATTCTGGCCGTTACAAGTTTTTGCCTTCTCTTCTTCTTGGCTGAAACTGTGTTTAACTTGTTATATCATTAAACACGAGACTAGTTAGCCCCAAACCAAAAAAAAAAAAAAAAAAAGTGGCCCAAAAATAAAAAAGATATACCAGAGTATATAGACAAAAAAAGTTAAAGCTTTAATAGCTTTCTATGTCATCACTATTCAATTAAGGCTTCTTCTTTTTTTGTCAAATCTATTCAATTAAGGGTTTTGAAAGGTCATTTTGTGTCTTCACTTAGAGATTGATCGAAGGCTTCCATAAATGAATATAGATGGTATTTCACTGTGGGATCTTTAAGTAAGGCTAGGGTTAGAACAATAATCAAGGGTTTTCCATTTTAAACCCTTCAGTAAACTTTCTTTTAGGCATGAAACTTTACATCCTGCAATTTATTCTTCACTACGGATACACATTGTTTTTCTGAGTAAGCATTTTTTTTTTTGGTCAAATTATTTAATGACACGCGACAATCAAAACAATGATTTCGAGTCGCTATGATGAAAGTCGGCGCTCCTCACCTCCCGGAACAAACATCCGTATTTAATATGAGATCGTTCGTCTTGTCGCTTTCTTCTTCACAATCTTTATAACGCTTCATCCGGAAATACTTTATCCAAAGATCAAGCAAGACTTAAAAGGTTTATTTGTCGTCACTCGCGCTTCTATTTCTTTCACTTCTCTTGAGAAAAACTTTGTTCGCTCGGAAAGGGTATGTACAGTAACCGAGTTATGGAGACAATACGAGTTGAAATGTGTTTAGCATAGCTCTTGTATTAATGCTCTCTTTTCAGGTTATTAATCCTCTCAATATGGATTTCCTCTTTGAGAAGAGGCTTCAGTACAGCGACGTAACCCCACTGGGTCGCATTGTGATACCAAAGGTCTGTATCTTTCATTGGTTTTTAATACATTATCTCTGGTAGAACACACACCATCTTACCCATCCATTCCATAAGTGCATTGAGATTTTTGTTTCAATTCTACGCATTCAGATTTTTTCTAGTGGAAAGAACAATATATATCATCCATGGTCAAAAAACAATTTAGTACCAGCAGAATGCGGATGTGTCGGTTTTAGGATGGACAAATTGCAGGGAATGAATCTATTGGTATGAGCCCGTATGGAACTTAGATTCGTAGAGCACTTTCGAGTCAAAATGCGGACTTAAATTTACTCTAAATCTGACAATAAGGTCATGTGTTCCCGTCTATATTGTGCTAATAATTAAGTTGAGTACCTGATCTAGTTTATACGGATTAAATCAACCAACTACATCAAGCTGAAGTTTAGCGTTTTCTTGAAAGTGTTAGAAACTGTGTGTTTTTGCAAAAATTGATTTGAAAGCACTTATATAGCGGGAGAACTTATTCCTGCAAAATGATCCTATGACCTATTTAAATTTGAGGAAGAAGATTAGTTTCCTTATGTCATCATCATCATATCTCAACCTCTAAAATATAAAATGAACCCAATTGAAACAGAGGGAAAACATAAAGATTCGTGGAAGATGAACACAAGTATCATCAAAGAGAGGGAGGGGAAAAAGGAGAGAATAAAATGTATCGAACTTTAGGGTGCGTTTGGTTGGGGGAAAACTCCATGAAAAAGGTAAATGCTTTCCGGGAAATAATTTTCCAAGAAAATGGTTAGTTTTTCTATGTCTGGTGATATATGACCTAAAACGTTTTCTGGTATTTTGATCTCATTTGAAAAATAATTTTAATTCCATGACTTTATCTCATGCGAAAAAAAAATCAAAATTTTAATTATTTTTTCTTTCTCCCTCTACCGCGACACGCCGGCAGCGGCCACTGGCGCTGGCCCACATCTGTAGCCTATTGCCGAGGCCGGCGACCGACGGAGGAAGAAGAAAAGTACAAAAATTAAAAAAATTAAAGAATAAAATATATATATATATATACTAAAAAATTCGAGTGGCCAATTTCGGAAAGTGTTTTCACCTCTTTAGATTTAGGAATTCACTTTTCTAATTTTTTACATGAATTCTCTGTACACCGGAAAGGTGTTTTCCGTTGATTAAGTCGTTTTCAGAGAACCAAATGAGTGAAAGTCCGGAAAATCAATTCCCGAAAAACAATTTCACTGAAACAAACGCACACTTAAACTTTTCCTCCTCTGATCTGCGAATTTTAAAATTTATCAGAATTTTCCGCTCGAATATTTTATCCCCCATTTTCCCTCATTTCTCAAACGAGGCATTAATGCACTTATTGGCAACAACAACAACAACAAAAATCTTATAACAACACTTATCTTGTGCGAATATAATACGTGCAATAAATAATATATAGTGCTTGTATACTGAATATTTTTTACTTCCTAATTCTTTTTGTCCAGTTTGTGGCTGAACTGTGCTTCCCTCCCATTGCTGAAAAAGAAGGCACGTGGATGTTTGTGGATGACATGCACTGCGAGATGGTCTGGACTTTCAGGTTCAGGTTTGTCTCGCACTTAATACCCGGTTTAAACGACTACTTTGTTTTGCTAAAAATACACGTGGAAAAATCTTATTGGACGTTCGAATAAGGGGAGCCCATTCTTAAGCTGATTGGCTCAAATTAACACCCAATCAGATCTGGTCAAATCACTTGGTAAAACCAGATTCTGTAATTAGTTTTCGTAAACTTTGTTTAGCACATGACTTGACATTTCTTGCGTATTCTCATCATCTTCTTTATGGATTTCTCTTGTCCGTTCTACAGGTTCTGGCTTAATACTGGCAGTAGAATGTACCTTTTTGATAATACCAGTGAGCCCAAATCTAAATTCTCTCTTCTCTTTTCTTTTCTTTTTTTTCATTAATCCGGTCTTCATTTCCTGAATAACCGCTAATCGATTGATTAAGTCTGTAAGAAAGTTTCCAATTAACTTGAAATTTGGCAGGAGACTTCATTCTGGAAAAGAACTTAGACTGGGGAGATAGTGTTAAGTGGTACAAAGATCGCATCACTGGAACTTACGTAAGGATCGCATCTCATCATTTACTGTGATATTGCTTTTATTCTCGAGAATGCGACGGCAATTCATTTGTTCAAATCTCCGTTGTTAATTCTCCACCATCCTTATTAATATAGTGTGTGAATAATCACGAGGATATGATTGATTAACTTGCATCACAAAGCTTTCTTGATAATCAATCTACTGTAGTGTAGTAGATTAAATAAGATCAGATTTATATGATTTCTCTCACTTTCAT
The DNA here is from genome assembly GCA_029784005.1 of Lenwebbia sp. NSW1173648. Taxonomy (NCBI): domain Eukaryota; kingdom Viridiplantae; phylum Streptophyta; class Magnoliopsida; order Myrtales; family Myrtaceae; genus Lenwebbia; species Lenwebbia sp. NSW1173648. The sequence goes on from JARCGZ010000011.1 coordinate 9,979,979, forward strand.
TAATACTTTCGTGGACAGGCTATTAGTGCGACAAAGAACGATATGTTAACAAAGTACCATGTCGGTTCAGACAATAATAGGAACATTATCCTCAATCCGGCTTTACTTTCACCACCACCATGTCTCTCCCTGAACACCAGCCAAGGTATAGAGAAGGACTTTGAGATGGCACAGGACTCTGCAATGGAACGGGACTCCGCGATGGAACAGCTCGAAGTCACTGGCGAAGTTGAGGCCGCTGAGACGAACCCGTCTAAGACGAAACCCTTGCCGAGCTTCATCGATACGAATCCGCTGCAGACGGAACCCTCGTTCAGCTTCATCGAACTTGATGACAATGCCGCAGCACTGGCCACGACGGCCTACGATGAACTGTTCGCCGATCCCACGGGAGGGCACTCGTTTTGGAACTTCGGCGACGATCTCAACGATGCTGGGATGGGGCTGTCGATCACGCCGGCGCTCGAAGATGGCAAGAAGCTCGAAGATGTGCCGGAACCTGGCTCCGATCCCATCAACCCTTTCTTCATGTCCATGTGAAGAAAGTGGGGGGAAACAAATAGTTTTGCATCTGGTCATCATGTTTAATTGAGTCAGTTCTTGTCTTTCGGATGTTGATGATATAAAGCTAGGGAAGTGTTGTTGTGCTTTTTATCGTAGCAGATGTATCGTGAGTGCCGTCTTTATAAGGTGAACACTCTTAGATGCTTCGTGTGTTACGCAACTTGTTCAGGACTAATTGAATAAAAGACCTTTTTAAGTTTTTTTCTTTCCGTTACATTATTTTTCCAATTTCTTTTTCTGTGATTGAACCTTTTTTTTTTTTAAATGGTGGAAGAAGGAAATCTTATTGATATTTTTTACGATTAAGGGAATGATGCCGACCTATTAATTTAGTAATCCTCTCAAAATATCACCCCGTTAAGAATTGTTGAACTAGATAGTGAGGGAGCAATACACTTAGAATGATCTATATTGGTTGACTTCTATTGATTAGTTGTATCCTAGAATGCTCAATTGTTCCTTCCCTCTCGTTTTTATATTTTAATATTGTAGAATTAGACCCGTGGATGGGCCTGAACTGAAATTAAATTCAGAGATTGACCCAAAATGGTCCAGTATCCTCTATTGCACGACTCAGGCCCAAATCAAATTTTTTGGCAGATTCCTTACATAACTTTGAAGCTTGCTGCTGTGGACTGAACCTATTTGAGCAGTTTTTTTTTTTTGGGGGGGTCGAAACCTATTTGAACAGTAACCGCTTTGGCCGACGGCGGGGCTAAAATGATTAAAGGTTCAGATGATCGTGGTCCAAATGAGTTAGAAGACCATGTAATAACTTCTCCTCATTCGATCTCTCTTCCTCGTGAGCTAGATGACTCATTTTTGGATCTTGATTCGACATGTTAACTAGATCCAGATTATAAGCCGACTCATTTAAGCCACTTTGGCATGGACCTTAGTTACCATGTGCACACAGAGTTCTTTTTTTCATAACAAACCACTGTTTCGAGATTATGCCGTGTTGGATGACACCCGTGGCTCAATAATTTGAGCGAACATCGGCTCGGTAGTTGTTTATCTTCAATAGGTATTCATTACTCCATCGAAAGAGTTCGCAAGCTATGTAGAGGGAGGCGAATCTGTATTGCGATAAACTTTACAGATTACTCCTATATATAACGATTGGATTAGTCAGCTGAAATTCATCTTTGAGGTAATGCCTAGGTATGCTAAAAATCGGGCGTTGATCACTCAATCAGTAAAGATAGTGAAAATTTCTTAGTATGCATAGTATATTCAATCATCTTTAGGTTTGACGTTTGAGTTATGCAGTAAATGACCTCTAGGTTCTAAAATGCCACCACCACATCGAGCATTGACAATTTTTTTCCAGCTTAGCCCCTCTTTTTATGAAGTAGCAGCTGTAAACGTGAAGAGGACACAGCACTACAGTACAGATAGTTAACTAAACCGAATTTATATAGAGGCCAAAATAAAAAGGAGGTAACATTTTTTAGAAAAACAAAATAGGGTTTGTCATTTTCCTCAGTGGAAGCTTGTAAAATGGCCATTAAAAGGCCAGGAATCCTGTAAGTAGGCCTCTCCGTCTGAGGTCTCCCTCTCCCTCTCTCTCTCTCTCTCTCTCTCTCTCTCTCGCTAGCACGCGCTGCAGGTTTCTTTGTTCTCTCTCTGTCTCTGTTCATCCAACTAAGCATTAATGAATGTTTATGCATAAACTAATCCGCTAATGTACATTAGTTTATGTTTACGGTGTTATCTAACGGCAGAACTCGCCCAAAAAGCACAGGAACAGAAAGGCCAACTCGTGCCCTGTTGTTGGGCATGTGGTCCGAAAGAAACATTATTATAGCGAGTGGCATGGGACCTCCTCGGGTTCGCCACCGGGAACAAAATGGCGAAATGATTTCTCCCTTCTGGTGAAAAAGGTGTGGGCACGAAGGCAAAGAAGAAGGGAGGGAGGGGGTACACTCCTCGTGTTCTAACCATTTCTAAAAAGTTGATTTTGACCTAATCCTCATCCAGGCCAACGGTTCTTGATGCTTCCTGTCTTGTGCAAATCACCGCCCAAACACTATGCAGCTATGTCGTTAATCTGAAATCAATCTAAGTTAGTTCAGCGCTTGTGGGTTTAGTCAAGAAGAGGCCATCGATGCTTAACCGCGGATTCGCGACAAGGGTGAGCGATTCCAAGTTCCATCTGGAATCTCAAAACCTACCCCTCGAATTCGTTTTCCTATTTTATTTTATTTTTTTGAACCTAGAACCTACCATGCATATCCTGAAACCTGAAATCTATTCTGTCACAGATTTCATCTCTATTCTTAATTGAATTATTGTAGTGAATTATCACCTCTAATGATCACCATTTGCTGCTAACAATTCACTGATCACACTTCATATTTAGATACACGAAGAATATGAAACATTAACCACGTAAAAGTCTTGGTTATGAATATCGCTGGAAATGGAAGCTCGGACTAATAATTCCATATTACACACTCATCATCGGACGTTGTGAAATAGCGCAGAATCGCACGAAAACATAGAACAAGAAGAGCACAAAAACTTGTTTCAAGTTCTAGGCTCTAGGTTCCAGGTTCCACCTCCTGGAACATAGAATCTAACTATCAGAACAGATTTCCTAATTTTTGGAATCTGGAACTTACCTTGCATACAGTAAAACCTGAAACCTACCCTGTTTTTACCAATCCGATTCTCCAATTTTATGTTTTACCCCAAAATCATGCTCACCCCTAATTCACGGAATGATATGTTACTTCCAACTTACAAGAGGGCTTCGCGCTTCTTGACGAGAATCGCCGGATTTGATCTCTACACTAATCAGCCACTGATTGACTTTTGAAGCAATGGAAGAGGCACATTTCCCTGAAAGAGGGGAAGCAGAAGAAGATGCATTTTGAGGGTCTCTTTTTTTTTATTATTATTAAAGTTGCCCTAATAATTAGTGCAAAAGATCATGATTAGTATGGATTATGTTTGCTTGAGTGAAGGCCACTCCTGCCAATCAAATGTCTCCCTGATCCTTTTTTTTTTTTCAAAGAGAACTCTGTGGAGACCATCTCATCATCATTCATCCTCACCCAGTTGTGAAAGTTTGTATGGGAGTTAGAGGAGGTGGGCCTCCATTAGAAGGAGAAAAAGAGAAAGGAAATGATTTGATTCATTTTTTCAAACTCCAAAGTTATAGAGGAGAACAAAAAAATTGCAGTGTGCTTTTTGTTGTAGAGAGGTCTACGCTTCTTTTGTTTGTACTGTGGCCTTTTGTCTCTGTCAAAATGGTTAGGGTTGGCTACAAAATAATGTCGCTATTGAGAATGTCTGAACAGGCCTGACGTTTGAAAAAAAAAAACTTCTTGTTTTCCCAACATTCTCGAGTGGATATCATTGCCCTCTTGACCCCATCGTCACCTTTAAACTCACACTCAGTGAAAGAGAGAGAGAGAGATATTGGACTCTCGGGAAGGTTTGGAATTTGCATACAGCTTTAGTAGTTTCTATCATGTGAGCTTCCATTGCAGGCCTTTATCTTTCGTGACTCATACAAAGGTGTTATTCCATTGATTACGCGATTGACGCGACATGTTCCGTCGATTTCATCGTTCCCTTGATATAAATCCGAATCAGTTTTGTGGTTGGATTTCGAGAACCCTAATCTTTTTATACAATTAAGCGGCTTCTTCATGTATCGCCGTTGCTTGCGCACCCGAAATGCCTTCTTGTAAAGTCGCTTTCGTTTATGTATTCCCTTCCACATTGCCTCGCTCAATCCTCCAAGCACAAAAGTTCCCAAGCTGCTAAATCCTTGCGACTCCCTCTGTGTGTGCCTCATTCAGCTACACACATGGTAGGGTTAAGCAATGGGAACCGTGCGAATCAGGAACCGCGCGAACTGAACCGGCAGATTCTGAGCAGTTCCCTAGGACACCGGTCCGGTTCGCGGTTTCATAAAATCGGAACTGGTATTTTTTATCCGATTCCTGGTTTCAAGGTTAGAACTGCCCGAACAGCCCAGACCGAATCAATTCTAAATCTGGATAGAAATGAGGAAAGAATGGTCATTCTGCAAAGGCAAATACTGGACAAATACGAACTCAAGGTAGCAACGATTAACAACTTGAATTAAAGCTAACAGATGAATGGTGCGTGCTGGTAGGTAGTTCAATGCTTACTGTTGCAGGAAGTTGGGGATATGAACTCCGTGCCCGTCAGGGATGAATCTGATTGTTTAATTGCTTAAGATGCTTAGTATGACTTTGAAGTCTAGCTTATTCCGACTTCCACCACTAACGTGGCAGTGGCGGTCCGATGGTGTTTTAAACTTGAAATGTGCCGCAATTATTGTGAATCCACCGGTTTCAATGGACCGCCCTGAAACCAGACCGGACTATCTAAGACTAACCAGCCCAGTTCCCAATTCCAGAAACTGGGAACTGGTCCTCCTGGTCCGGTTCACGATTCCAGGGTGGGAACTAGACCGCCCGAGAGCCAACCAGGAACCAATCACTCCTAACGCACAGTGATGGTTTTCTTTCGAATATCTTGTATAACGTGCCACATCCCTTGGCTCCTCCATTTTCTTTAGTCAAAGTCCTTATGATTCGCTTGTGTCCTTTGTCAAAGAACAATTATATTGTGGGGAGAGATATCGGAGATTGGTTTGGCTTCAACCTTCATTTTGGTCAATTACCAACCCTAAAATACTCTTACAAGAATGAGCAAACATCTCTAGATACTCGTCTTTGCACATTCTTTTTCGACGTCATTCTCATCTCATCAGATTAATTACAGGGGGAAAGTGATATTAGTGGGCTGATAATTAAGAGTCAAACAAAGGCATATTGTGGCCTTGTGGGGTATAAACGGGTATTAACACTTTCCGGGGCAGACAAAGTGCAATGAGAAATAATGGCATTATCAGCAAAGGAAAGTTGTCTTGCTTTCGAATTGTGCGCTATTAAAGTATGATAAAGGAGTGATTGGGTCAAATATAGATATCTTTCACAGAAAATGAAAAAGCAAGCTTTACTTCCATGTCAAGATTCTAGAGAAAGCTTCACATGAACTTCATGCCCTTTCATTGCCTTGGTCATTGGGGTCAGCCCTAGAGATGAGCACTCGTACAGTGGTAGAACTTCACAGTGAAATGATTCAGCAAGATCAGAAGCGTGGACCGGATGAATATCGAAATCAAATTGCTAAGGCGTGGATTAGATCCGGAGCTTTGAGGACGCCTGTTGAAGATGGGTCTTTCGGACTCTAGCCATAGGAGATCACGATACGGTACCAAAAGAAGAGTTAAGCGGCTCGCAGACCGACCGTAGAAAGAAACAATCTTTATTGTAGAAACAAACAATAGATGAGAAACTCGTGTATAACTTGATGCGCCAGTCCCTTTACATGCTCATGTAAATATTCCCGCTTTCACAATCTATAAGATAACCATAGCAAGTAAGGATACTCTGATTGAATTACTCATACCGCGTTGACATGTCGGAGTATATCTCATGCGATATCTGGAGATATAATAAGCAATCTAAACCCTAATCGAGATGCTAAATTCATACATCTCATGCGATATCTAGAGATATAATAAGCAATCTAAACCCTAATCGGGATGCTTCACCTCATCCAATTATTACGATGGAATATCATGGAATACAATCATATAGTCAACTATCAAACAGAACCCAATATAACAAAAACCCCTACAGAGATTACTGGATAATGGAATAATGGGATGTGGGTTTGTACTGGGAACGAACATTTTTATGGGAAAACCCAAAAAGAGAGCATGAACATTTTTTTTCTATTCTTGAAGCTGACATATGCTCGCAGGGATCATCATTCGACCATGACTTTTCCACTGTTTTGTTCTCAGTTGGGAATTTTTTCTTGGTGAAACATAATGTCACCGGTTCTGAAATTTTTCCAGGATTTCACCAGACACAATGGTGTAAAGGAAAAACAAGGTTAAAATCCTGTAAAGTCCCTTACTTTTCCCATCGAAATTTGAGACTTTGGCTTCACATTGGTGTTCTGTCCTTTCACACTTGCCCAAAAGCACCTGGGTTCTTCTTCTTTTTCTCTTTTTTTCTTTTTCTTTTTTGGGTTTTGTGGCCCAATTGCTTTTTCTAAAACAAACAAAAGAGTAATAAGAGGTCTGTAACTTCCGTGACCAAGTCAGAATTTTGATTCTCGTCCTGCACCGTTGTTCTTCTTCCCTCTCGGCTAGGAACAACCTGGAGTAAGCTGGACGGCTCCAATGTTTGAATTTGAAATGTTGACACTTAAAGAAAATTATCAAAAAATTCTAAACCTATTGTATTTTTGTTAATTCAATCATAAACCTTTTAATTGTGTCAATTGAGTCTTACATCTTTTCACGTTTTGCCAATTGAGTCTATCAGACCAATTTTGGTCTGAAATAGCTGACGTGGATGCCAACCGTCTTACGTGGCATGACCGACAATAACGTGGAGAATTTTTTATAATATTTAAATGTTTTTCAAAAAAATTAATTATTTTTTTATTGTGGCTGGCAAGGCGAGGCCATCCTCGTCTAAATTTGGGCAAGGCAGCCTCGCCAAGATCTGGGCGAGGCCAAGCGAGGGCCACGACCCACGCCGGCCACGGTAAAGAAACAAAAAAGGAGGAAAAGAGAAGAAAATAAAAAAGGAAAAATAAAATAAATAAATAATTCAAAAAAGATATTAAAAAATTAAAATAATTGTCAACATTAGGGCCGATCGTGCCATATAAAACGTAGGGGTGAGCATGGCTCCAGTATAGAACCTAGAACCTGGAACCGGACCGGGTAAAAAACCTGTTCGATTTTAGGTTCGAAGGTATGCAGAGTAAGTTTTAGATTCCAAAAATTGGAGAACCTGATCCGATGGGTAGGTTTCATATTCCAGGTAAGTGAAACTTGGAATGTGGAAGCTGTAATTTGACCTGTAACAACTTCTTGTGTTTTTCTTAGTATATCTCTTCCCGCGATTCTGCGGTATTCCATGGCGTTAAATGATGAGTGTATAATCTGAAACCACTTCTATGAACTTCCATTTTCGACGATATTTATTACTTAGAATTTTACTTTGTTAATATTTCATATTAATTCGTGTGTCTAAATATGAGTTGTGGTCGGTGAATTATAGCAGCAAACGGTGGTCATTAAAGGTGATGATTCATTGCAATCGTTCAATAACGAATACATGTGGAACCTGTATAGACCCTGGAACTGACCCTAGAACCTGTGATAGGGTAAGTTTCTGGTTCCAAAAACTGAGGAACCTATTCAGACAGGTAGGTTCCAAGTGAAACCTGTACGGAACATGAAACCGCTCACCCCTAATCAAACAGTCGGCATTCACATCGGCAATTTCTGGTCAAAATTGATCGAATAAATTCAATTGGTACAATCAAAAAGTTTAGGACTGGATTGATAAAAGTATAATAGGTTTATGGCTTTTTGGCCAATTTTCACTAGCAATGACGGAGTGTCGTTAGAGATATAGAGGATGATTCCGATAAACCACATCCCCCCCCTAATGACGTCATAAATTCTAGCTAGGTACTTTAATAAATGACCCATACAATAATATATTATCATTTAAAAATTACAGGCGTCGGTATTTCTATAACAAAATTCCCAATTTGTCTGAAGTAACATGCATTTGATTAGTAACTTGTACTCAATAATCGCTATTTTGGTATTCTTTTACTCCATCTACCTCGTTATAAAAGGATAGAGATATATTAATTGAAAGTCATAAAACTTATCACGAAAATGTAATTGAATCCTAAAACTTGTCAAATTGGTGCAATCGAGTCTTTCCATTAACTCTGTCCAATTCAGATAACGGCAAATACTGACGTGGAAATTTTTTATTACTTTCTCTCTCCTACGTGACGCTGACGTGGCTAAAATAAGAAAGATAAGTCCAAAACGACGTCGTTTTGATCCAAATTTGATTTTTAATATATATTTCTTTAGCCAATTGATTTATAAAGCTATATGAGGAGCCAGAAGAGCGATCACCTATGAAGCACCAACACTCTCCGGGGGCCTCCATGTCGTGTCCGACACCTTTCAACATGCTACCGACAAGTGGTCAGCACTCCATACATGCCAGCGAGACGGGAGTCCAACATCCCGAAACGTCATTTTGACATGCACGAGGTCAATTTTAAGCATTTTCAGTAAATTATGGGTCAAAATGTAAATTTACCAAAAATTTATATACTTTAGTCATATACCCAGCCACCCAAAAATTAATATACTCAGCCAGACCAAAAAAAAAACCTAGTAGTGAATCCCTAACAGAAGAAGAAGAAGAAACTCACCACAGATATAATTTATCATGTATATATAAAAATATACATTTAATATACAACGCGTCCAACGTGTCGGAATTCTTTTTTTTTTTTTTTTGAGAAATGACTTGTCGAGATGTCGTGTCGTATCGTGTCGCGTGTCGGTGTCGGTGCTACTTCGACGATCACTCGCTGTTTTAATAAGAAATAAGAGTAAAAATATATTTCTTGTGAATTAATATTTACTGAGAAGGAAAACCCAAGCATGGTCCACTGGTCACGTGGGCCTCCCGCATCGCTTTCAGCTCCAAGCCTCTTCTGCTCTCTGTGTGCAACAAACCAAAAAGCTCAAATTATCTTTTGGTTTTCTCTTCTTCCCCCCATCAAAAAGTTCAATCCTTTTGACAGCAAAAAACAGACACCATCTTTATATCCTGCCTCTCTCTACTTGGTCTCGTACTTGGTCTCATCTCTCTCTCTCTCTCTCTCTCTAGAGTCTGTGAAGTGCTCAAGCAAGAACATTATACAACAATGCCTTCGTCGTCAAAATGGGTCGGCATATCGATGGCCATTTCATTGCTTCACCTCCTGTCTCATGCCCCGGCAGTGGAATCGTCTCTCGCCATGTTGGACAGCATCGCCTGGTTACCGGGTCAGCCTCCTGTCGGGTTCCGGCAGTACTCGGGCTATGTGACAGTTGACGAGCAGAAACAGAGGGCTCTGTTCTACTACTTCGCAGAAGCAGAGTTGGACCCGGCTTCGAAGCCTCTTGTTCTTTGGCTCAATGGAGGTCCTCGAACTCGTTCCCGACCAATTAGTACACAGTTTATGTTGTAGCAAAGTCACACCCACGCTCTCTGATCTGGATTATCGTGTTCTCTGTGCTATTTTCAGGGCCCGGTTGTTCATCCCTTGGAGTGGGAGCGTTTTCTGAGAATGGACCGTTTAGGCCTAGTGGAGATGTGCTTGTCAGGAATGAGTATAGCTGGAACAGAGGTACGAAAAAGTTCATGCAAAAATGCAAAGATGAGCATTTTTTTATCAGCTTTCCTAGCCTTGCCTGGAGTTAAAAAAAATTCTTACATTTTTGCTTGTTCTTGAAATGCAGAAGCGAACATGTTGTACTTGGAAGCGCCGATTGGAGTTGGGTTCTCTTATTCCACCGATACCTCTTCTTATGAAGCTGTCAATGACAAGATCACTGGCATGTTCACTTGCTTTATACCTCTATCCCTCTGTCATAGAAAAGAAAAAAAAGGAAAACGAAGCAAAAGACTAGAATTTGTCTTCTTTCTCGATCTGCAAGAACGTTCAAACCCCATCGAATTCCACATAGGTTGAGAAAATTCAATATTTTGAAGAGACCAGTTGGTGATGATCTGGAAAAAAGAAGAAGAGAAAAGTGAACTTCTCTCTGATTCTTTCCCACCTTTTCATCTTCCAATTCACTGGGCTTTATTCTTCGTGTAAAATCCTTCTTTGGGTTCTTTTTGCACCCGAGAGTTCTAAAAAATCTTTCTTGATGGTGCAGCACTATGTATATAGTCTCTCACCTTTACTCTCATACGATGTTTAAAGTTCCACTGTTCTCTTTTTGTCTCTTCTTTTTGAGTTGACACAAGCTTGAAACTTTTTCGGAGACTTCTTCTTTTCTGAAACTTCTTCAATCTTTGTCTATAGCGAGGGACAATCTGGTGTTCTTGCAAAGATGGTTTGTCAAATTCCCACAATACAAAAACAGTAACTTGTTCATTACTGGGGAGAGCTACGCAGGTAGAATGTTTTTCCACCGCGACTGTTTTAAGGTCGTTCAGACATGACGCAATGAGTTGACACTGATCCTAAGCATCTATTTTCTGTGTAAAAATCAGGTCACTATGTTCCCCAACTGGCAGAACTCATGCTTCAAATCAACAGGAATGAGAAGATGTTCAATCTGAAAGGCATCGCTGTGAGTATCACTCATCACCTACTTTTCAGATGCTTGATGGTTGAGGCAACGCTGATCTCAGCGAAAATTTACCGTTGTCGAACTTCGATTACAGCTGGGAAATCCGGTTCTTGAATTTGCTACTGACTTCAACTCGAGGGCCGAGTTTTTTTGGTCACACGGATTGATTTCAGACACGACGTACAAGATGTTCACTTCCATCTGCAATTACTCGAGGTACGTGAGTGAATACGCCCGTGGTTCCGTTTCACCTATCTGCTCGCTGGTGATGAGCCAAGTTAACAAAGAAACAAGCAAGTTCGTCGACAACTACGATGTCACGCTCGACGTTTGTATAGCATCTGTAATGTCGCAATCTAGACGTCTTAGTCCTCAGGTGAGTCGGTATATTAAACACAGATTTGCCCCATTAAAAAACCATCTGCGTCACTGTATCTTGGCTTCAATTTGTCTGAAACTCTCTCAACTTGAGTTATGACATCGTCGTTTCGCAGCGTGTTACTGAAACTGTAGACGTGTGCGTGGAAGATGAGACGGTTAATTATCTTAACAGACAAGATGTGCAGAGAGCCCTCCATGCACGGCTTGTAGGAGTTCGCAAATGGGCTGTTTGCAGCGAGTAATGTTCTTCTCAGATGCTAAATATAGTTTTCACAACTTCTTAACTTCTCTCTGTTAACTCTTGCTTTTTTCTAATTTCTCAAACGGCAGTGTTCTTGATTATGATTTGACGAACTTGGAAATACCAACAATCACTATCCTAGGCAAACTAATAAAGGCCGGAATTCCAGTTCTGGTTTACAGGTAAAATTTCTTCTTCATTGTCGAAATTCCTCGCCAACACGATTGAAGCAAGCAACTCTAATGATTATCATGCTCATGGTACAGTGGAGACCAAGATTCTGTAATACCGCTAACCGGAAGTCGAAGACTCGTCCATGGGTTGGCAGAGGAATTAGGCCTGAACGCCACCATTCCTTACAGGGTGTGGTTTGAGGGCCAGCAGGTGAATTTTCTTTTCATTTCTGTGGTTTAGGAACTCATGAAAACCTCTTGATTCGCCTGAAGAATCAGAAAGTGATCGATGAATATTTGATCATCTGATGACCTTCAGGTTGGTGGGTGGACTCAAGTTTATGGCAATGTCCTTTCATTTGCCACCATCAGAGGAGCATCGCACGAAGCACCGTTCTCGCAGCCTGAGAGATCGCTTGTCCTCTTCAAATCCTTCTTGGAAGGGCAGCCTCTGCCGGGAGCGTTCTGATCTAGTGATCAGATTTAGGAAATGAACCTGAAGAGTGTGAACAAAGTCTGAATGTAAAAAGTTGCTGTTGTTTGCCTCATAAGATTGGAAAATTTAATTGGTTTTTTGCTTGTTGCTCTGGCTTGTCCACCCCATGAATTGTAGAAGTTTGTAAATCCCTTGGGAAGGAAAGAAATAGAAAATTTATTCAAGTGCGGCACTTGTGCGATTGATGATAAGATCACTGAAGTACCAACTGAGATGTACTTTGGTATGGAACTTGTAAATGATCAGATTAGACTCATTGATACATGCTCTCATGTACAGAGAAATGCAGAAAATTTTACTTAAAGAACCAGATACTTGTCCATTCCTCGCGCTCGATAGCACAGGGAACTGATCAAATCATTTAAGAGTAGAAGACTTATGTGACGATGAAATCTCCGAATGGATGGGAAACTTGATTTGAATGGAAAGTCTAGGCAAGTGTTCATACGACCTGTATACGAGTCCAACGAGGTCTTGAAATTCCATACGCAAATGCCTTTCTCTTTCATTTTTCAACCCGGCAAATGTAGTTCCGAAACGGGTGATGACAACTCCAGTGATGAAATCTCTGATTGAATGGCGAACTTGACTCGAATGAAAGTGTCTAGATGAGTGTTCATATGACCTATATACAGAGTCAGATAAGGTCTGGAAGTTTCACACGGAAATAGCTTTCGTATTTTCATTTCTAAAATGCAGGTCCAAAACGGGTGAAGACAATTCTAGTGCTATGACTCTTATCAGCAACAACTCTTATCAGCAACAGGACGAAAATTATGCGCAAGACGCTGTACAAGACATTCGAGCCGAATTATATATGAACTGTCTGCAGAGAACAAAACTCAAGCATAGCCTAAACAATCCTCTCAGCTCACCGGGTCACTAGAATGGGAGCTTCCACCTGCATTTTCAGGCTTCTGAACTCCAAAGCTAGTATGGGCTTCGATAACATAACCAGTACACTGGGATCTTGCACACTGGGATCTTGCACATTAGCCATGAATTCCTCACTCGTCAAGTCCCGTGGATCGGAACCTCGGGATCGTGAAGTTTGGTCATTGTCGTCTCTTAGAGCATGAGACAGCCTTGACACTTTAGCTGGACATACCAGTCGCACCCTAAAACCAAAACATATGAATCAGAGACCATATCTGACAATGGTATGCCACTGTTAGAAGTAAAGCAGCAAGTCCTTCAATCACACTAACTTTTTCCCAAACAGGGATTCATTAGTAAAATGTTCAGGTTTGAAGAGAAAGGGGAGGGTAAAAAACGACTTTCTGATGTTTTGGGACGACCATAGACTTGTATTCCCACAAAAAGTAAGCAGGAAAAGATTCTAACACCGTTTTCATAAATCTTTCTCGCCCTCTGATACTATAGGATATTGAAGAGAAGCCTAAAAGCATGGCTCTGTTTCTAAACCTCAGGAAGTAATTTAGTAGCAGACGCGAACTATCACAATCTCAAGTTTTAAGCCCTTCTCAAGTTTCAAGCCCTCACATAATTTCCCTTATGTTGGAGCTATAGCAAGTAGCCAAAACACACTAAAGCGATGAAAGGAACAACCTGCATTCGATCTGGCAGGAATATTTGAGGAGGTTGGGATTGTACTCTGTGCGACCACTGCAATTCACAAGACAATCTGATGATGATCAGCATGAAGTTGGATTACAGATCAATCTCGTTAAAAGGCGTCACCTGAAACTAGGAAGCGACATTCTGATTACTGGGCTGTTCCACTTGTCCACCTTCAATGCAGGCGCTTCATTACAAATCTCACAGTTCAGATGGCATTCAAACGAGATAGAAGAAAGATATAATATATACAGGCAATGCCACAGAGAATAGATAATTTCTTGAGGTACTAAATCATGAACCTATTCTCTAAATGGGACCGAGTTCAATGCTGAGAGGCAGAGCAAGTTTACCCCAGTACCGACAGAACGTGAAGGGCTCAAACCCCTTGCGTATTGCTACATGAAAGCATAAATTTAACGAGAATATGACGGTAGTCTTTGTTGGAAAAGGTTATGCAGAGCAAGATATGCATGTCAGTTAAGAGGATGATGGAAAGAGGAACTATCACTACCTCATATTTAAAACAGAATCCAAGCAAGTTCACTTAGCTCACTATCTCATGGACTAGGAAGGAACTATCGTCAAATATAAGACAAGTGCTGAAAATCGGAACAAGATTAAATCCCTCAATAAACCCGTGTAATAAGACTAGAGTGATGATTCAATATAACCTTTTAGCATAGCAGCTGTTCTATTCCGGAGCATTCCACGGTAACTAAGCTAAGTCATTACAGAAACATCCCTCCAAGAGTAGAGAAGCTGCAAACAGTTGATATGCAATATGCTATTACTGGGTGGACAGAGCGCATGCACCCCATATACATTCGAACCATTCGACCAGTGGGTCCACCTGCTTCTTCACATGTGATTGCACTGACTCATTGATTCAGATCATATGGATCCAAGGTGCACGCACTTGCTCCACCCAATAATTTTCCAAGCTAGAAGTACTATGTGAAAGATTTTGCAATAATCATTAGAGAAACAAAGGTAGATGGTTAGGTTTCCACTATTTGTTTCCACCAAGATGTCTGACTAAGGCTTATATAAATCCGCAGGAGTGTCCATTCAATGCAAGATGAGAAAAGCTAGAGTTGAAATAAGTCACTGAAGTGAACGAAGAAAGTTGGTCGAATCAACTACTTGACACTGATACATTAGGGTACCAAATGGCAGGAAAATCCCCAAGATTCGATTGTATCAAAGAGAATTAAAGAATTCACTCGCCAAAATGTACCTATGGTTGTGAGATTGATCCTACAAACATCCAATGCTGAATGATCCTTGATTTCAGACACTTGAAGATCCATCTGGTCTTTCGGACTATAAGCACCAACACTGAGCACATTTAGAAACCCATTCCTTTGGTTCTCTGGTCGCCTTAAGACTGGAGTAATTCTCTGGAAAACTTCACAGACATCAGACATGTTCATAGTTTTTCAAGTACATAATAACACTTAAAGAAGCACAACAAGCAAGCCAACAAGGGATATGGATGAGAAAACTCATGAAGTGAATAGAGAAGGAAAAGAAAAAGGGGACATTTAAGTACTAAACAGTCATGCCAAAACATAATCTTGGACATTATTGGGGTTTATAGGATACTCCTAGGGCTACACAATCTTAATCTTGTTTCACACCATCAAAGCATATAGTTCACTTACAATGCTCGCGTTCCATAATAATATTTCCTCATTTGGAGTGTTTCGTTAATGAACAGCAGCCAGCCACTATGGCCGGGTGGTGAAATATGTCAATCTCAGTGGCTTAATAAATTTGGAATACATTGTTTTTCTTAACATGAATAAATGGCAAACAACAGGATCTGTATAAAATACAGCATTTATGTGCATCGAATACAGCATTTAAAGAAAAAGATCTTGAAGAGTTTGAAATTCTATATACATGATAATGCAACACATGCTAATCATATGTTGATAGTAAACAGTGGCAAACAAAAAATATAGCCCGAGCTTACTTTTGAAAACCTGGCAACCTGACTTGGAAGCCCAACATCCTGACAAAGGGAAGGTAAGCTTGATATCAACTTCTCCATAGAGTTAAAGTAGTGTTAGTAGTTCACAATCACAAAAACCACTTCAGCAACATTTCCACAATGAGGTGCAAAAACTCTTCAAAGTCAATACCATCCACAAGTATGGCTTTCTGCTACCGGTGTGCCGGAGACTCACAAAAAGTCACTAAAGTAGAGCTACGGCAAATTTTGATTATAACTTTTTCTAATTTGGCTATCGGCAAACAAGATATTATTATCTGAAAGCTTTCAACATGAAAAACTCCTACTCAGAAAAGAGAGCAACTTTAATTAAACATCTATAGAGTGGAAAGCTATCCCAAAAAAGATTTACAGGTCAAAAACATATATAATTCCACATTAGTAGGCAGTACAGCTCAAGTTTCCACCTTCCGTCCATGATCACAAGCCTCGTCACTGTTAACAAGCACCTTAGCAGCCCACCTGTTCAAGAATTTTAAACCTCCATTACATTATTGACAACCTAAATGCCAAAAGAAAACCTTGAATTATGAAGGCAGTTATCAAAACAAGCGCAAATATCAAAATGATGATGGAACAAATAAAACCACACTAAAAATTGCAGTTTCTTTCGGCTAATTGGCAGACTGGTTTTTCTCATTACATGAACTCCAAGCAAGATGTTAAAAATTGACATGTTGGTTAGTCCACTTGCAGAAAAATATAGAGTAGCTCATTGTTTATTCTCATTACATGAACTCAAAGCAAAATGTTAATTGCATGTTGTCTAGTCCACTTGCAGAAAAATATGGAGTAGCTCATGTGATTTCGTGCAGTTAGTAAGTGATTCTTTCTGATTATACTGAAAACAAGTGACAATTTGATACTGACTATCGTACAAATTCCTGGCTTCTAATGAACATAGTTTCGAGTGCTTAGTTGCTACTGTAGACTTTTATTGTGCAAACCTAGACTGCTCCCAGCTTTTAAAGCATTTCCAAATGGCATGTTCCCAACTATTGCACGAGAAAAGCATTGGACGGTCTCATGGAGAAATCAACAGCCTGAAGCACGCAGCGCAAAAGAAATAGGAGGAAACTTACGCGCAAGATGTTGGTGGGTTCCATACAATTCCTGCAATCACCACAAGCTGGGAGAATATACAGTTTAAATGTTAATGGAACATCCAAAACTCTGAAAATATCACTTTATTTTCGGAACTTTTTTTCCTTTTTTCCCTTTAAATTTTTAAGGCAAACTTTTGCAGTTTGAGCTTCAAGATGGTACATTTTCGGCAGGAAGTTGCCGCTTGCATTGATGAAAGGCACAATATTAAGACTTCACAAAGCAATTATCAACTATGCAACCTCATCAAAGACCCCAGCTGGACTGTCATCATAACTGGCCAAGAAGAATCCACCCAGCGTATATCTACAAAAGTAACAAACTCACATTAACATGCAAAGAAGAGAACGGTGCTATAAGCGCACACTTGTCGCTTCTTGATTCAGAAAAGTAGGGTAACTGATGAATACCCAAAAGCTTCAACTAATCTGAACTCTTTCGGAATGAACGCTCGAGCTGTTTCTGCTTTCACAAGGTGAAGCTGATACAGGGCACTGATTGGAAAAAGATATATGCTTTAAGAAGATCACATTTGAACGTCAAATAACAACAAACCAAAAAGAAAGTGCACTGAACTTGCCTGCCTTTGAATTTCCACGGGGCCTTGCCATAGCCTCGTGATCTTCTTGTATCGCTAAGTTCCATTTATTTGTTACAGGCTTGATGAAACTAGCTTCAAGAAAGATAACAAAGGGCTAGTTTCATATGAAGAGGGACCTCTTTTAAAAAGACAATCTCAAATTTTAAGTGACTGGAACTATCTGATTCATATAGTATCCTTCCCCAGAAAATGGAAGAACAATTCTCTACAAAGATGCTGGTGAGGTCGTCTAGTAAATGCAAAAGAACAAATCATGGAGGACGAGATACTGGAGTTATAAACTGGACTGAAGAATGAAGATAGCGAGTTAGCAATTTGACATGTAACATGGCAGCATTCCACGAACATGTACGTGACCACCACCATGAAAGTGATTTCTGCTGTTCTAAAAGCAAAAGAAGATATTTCAACTATACGGGCACACATGCGCAAGTTGGCATAAAAAAAAAATTCCCTAAACAGCTCAATGTGCAGAAATACTTCTTCTGAATCATTAGGCACAAGATAATGCCAGTACTTGCCATTTCTCTTCACGCTGTGCCAATCAACACACGCAATCTAACAACTTAACAGAAGAAAATTTTCAACAACAAAAAAAAAGAACAATTTTAACCGAAATTGATTTATCAAGAAGTCATCTTTAGGGGCTATTTAAAAGCTGCATGGGCTCAAGCAACCAGTTCCTGCCCAAATCTCAATATTTCCTCAACGAATCGGTTTCCACATTGCATAAAAAGCAAGGAAATACAGCAAGAAGCTCACACAGGAACCCGAGGAGAAGCATTCAAACCGAAGAGGCGCCACAAGGAAGAACACACCCGAAACGAGCAAGACACGAATGATTGCGCAGCGCATAAAAGAACCAACAAATCAAGTGTCAAATGACACAAACATTAAAAGAATCACCGAATTGACGAAACCCCAGGTCTGAGCGACGAAGACCCAAGTTGTTGCCTAAGAAGAAGAAGAAGAAGAAGAAGAGTACTGAGGTCATACCTTCAAATGACGAAAGCCCAGAAGGGTATTTAAGTAGAAATTGTGCCTTTGAGGCTTTGAGGCTAAAGGCGAGAGCTTTAAGGGCGAGAGCGAGTTGGAGAAGAGGATGTCAAAACTGAGAGAAGGCAGAGGAGAGGTGAATGGAAAGTGTTCGTCTCTTATCCGGGTGGCACACCATGGGTTATTCATTTGGCGCCAACCGAAAGAATTAGCGTAAGAACCAAATACCGTAGACAGAGAAAGCAAAACCACTAGAGGGAAAAGGAAAAAAAAGAAGCATGTCCCAGAAAACAAAAGGCCACTTGTTAGTTCTGTCTCCGTGGTTTATACTTTGTTTATTTCCCACAACTTCCTTGTTCAGGACCCCATTAGGCGAACTTCAGACTGATGAGTGATGACGCAAACATCGACAGGATTGGAGATTTTGATCAGGCTCTCTCTCCCTCTCTCTCTCTCTCACTCTCATAGTACTTGGACACTTGCTTCCCCTTGAAGGCAAACTGATTATATTCAAAAGAAGTCCAATTATTAGTTAATTCAAAGTACGCAGGATAACCTTTTTGGCCAACTAGTTAACTGCTCAGCATAATTACCGTAAATCGCGTTTTCAATCATACGGGACCATTAATAAACTAATGCCGCGTCCACTTTCGTTCCCTAAAACCTGACGGAGTTAACGGAAGGACTAAAGAGGGCAGCTAGGTTAAGTTTTAGGACTCAAGTATGGATTTTAGGATTCCTGCTCTAATTTATCTCTTGTCTCATAAAAACTTTCAACTTTAGATCTAGTCTCAATTTTATCTTAAACTTTTTTTATCTCATGAAAATCCCTCAACTTAGGTCATGCCTCGATTCTACCCTAATTTTTTTTTTGTCGTATGAAAAACTCCAAATTTTAAGTCTTGTCCCAATTTTACCCTCATTTTTATAGTCTCGTATAAAATCACAAAATTTTATTTGAGTCACAAACCTGCCCCCATTAGTCTTCCGTCCAAAATTCCTGATTGACAACTGAGAAATGGAACACTTCCAAGCACGAGCTATTCGAGCATCCCGACCGCGATAGATGGAACATTCTCAAGCATGAGAGATTCAAGACCGAGCGTAAAATCACTAATGACGATTTTGAAGGAGGGTTAACGGAGGCAGATTTAGGACTCAAGTAAAAGTTTGTGATATTTTATGAGAGAAAATTAAAGTAAAATTGAAACTTGACCTAAATCTAGGATTTTTTTATGAGACAAAAAATAGTTTAGGGCAGAATTGGTACTGGACCTAAAGTTGAGAATTTTTTATGAGACATAAAAAATTTTAGGATAGAATTAGGACTGACCCTAAATATGAGGTTTTTTTACGGGGCAAAAAAAGTTTAGGATAAAATTAGAATTGCACCTAAAATTGTATGTTTTTTTAATAAGATAAAAGATAGAATTAAGACAAGAGTTAAAGTTGGAGATTTTTTAAGGTATTAAACCCATTAAAGAGTATCAATTTTAACATGCGAGGCAACTTTGTCCGACAGTGGTACTTCCGTCAAAACGCGTATGTCGCGTCCGAAATGACAAATAGGCAATGACATAGAAAATGATCAGTGTCATGTCAACCGATGCGACTTTCATAAA